>CM038038.1:78367485-88367485 GCA_021397845.1 Areca catechu | reverse complement strand
AGCCCACTAGGGCAAATTAATTCTAGTTAATTTTAGGTTAAGGCTTGGGACCGAATGTAGGGGATGTTGTTTTGGGCTAAGGAGAGGTGGTCAAATCCTCCCCCCATCTGATATAGCAAGAGTGCCCTTAAAAGTAAATTATGCAATGATGGCAGGTAGATGAGGATGCAAATTAGGATTTAGATGTTTTTGGTATTTTTGGAGAATATGTATTTTTTTTTAGTATTTTATTAAATAGAAGAAAACTTGCAAATTATGGCCTAATATGCAGGAAATATACTAAAATTAAAAGATATACAAAAAAATGCTAAACAAAACCCTAAAACTTCCAAACTTGTCTTGCTGAAAAAAATAGAGCCAAAATTTTGCAGGCTGTATTTTGGCTTGCAGAAAATTTACAGGCCGAAATAAAATCTGAAAAAATTCTGAAAATTATTGTGAACTATGATGAATCCAGAAAAGCAAATTTTAGAGTTTTTAGAGTTTTTATTAGGGAGAAATAATTTAAAGAACAGAGTATATATAGACTAAAAAAATTACAGAAAATAAGCCCTAATCTAAGCTCTGATACCAAATGATGAGGGACTAATATGCATGCAATTCTTTTTGTATGTCTTATATGTGGGGTTAGGTGATTAATTCCTAAATTTCAGATCAAAACTAGTTGTAGAAAATTTTGTATAAATTTTTGAAGCCAAGCATGCAGATTAGAACCTAGAAAAGTACTAAAGAAGGATCGCCGAGGCTGAGAAGCCTCGGTTAGGGCAAGTTCTCCTACAATAATAAGACTGGAGGTAGAGGGGGTGTACCTGACAATGTCTGAAGTGCCTGGTGAAGATCGCAGCTATCAAAGAAGGCAAACTTTTCTCCAATTGGGAAGGCCCCTACCGAATCAAAGAAGTTATACGTCTGGGGACCTATCGGCTTGAAACTTTGGGTGGGTCCATGTTACCTTGGCCTTGGAATGTAGAGAATCTTCACAAGTATTATCAATGAAAGTCTCCTTTGGAAAAGCTTCAACAAAGTGTACTTGAAGGTGGGTTTAATCATCCTGCCTTGCTATCAATCAAAGGCACAAGGATGGTCCAAATGACCTACCCTATGGTAAATCTACTAACGTGCTGGAGTGGGCCTAATCAGCCTACCTTGTTATCAATCAAAGGCACAGGGGTGGTCCGAATGGCCTACCCTATGGTAAATCTACTAACATACTGGGATGGGCTTAATCAACCTACCTTGTTACCAATCAAAGGCTTAGGGATGGTCCGAATGACGTACCCTACGGTAAATCTACTAACGTACCAAGATAGGCCTAATTAGCCTACCTTGCTATCAATCAAAGGTACAGGGATGGTTGAATGACCTACCCTATGGTAAATCTTCTAATGTACCGGGGTGGGCCTAATCAGCCTACCTTGCTATCAATCAAATGCCCAGGGATGGTCCAAGCAACCTATCCTATGGTGAATCCACAAATGTGCCAAGACAAACTCAAATGGTTCACTTGGTTATCTATGAAATGCTTAAGAATGGGCTCATTAGCCTACCCTTATAAACGACCTGTTTAAGATAGACGGGTAAATATTTTGGTGAAAGTTTAGGCTCTTCGATCTAAGAAGATGGCAGGGTTTTCCCAAGATTTTGAAATTCTGCCCGATCTATATCTGTTATACCGAAGAGTTTATACTTAGAACCATTTTGGTATGTGAAGGGAGAATTAAACATTGAAAGAAGAAAAGTTTTCATTCAAAAAGAAGCAGTACAATCGGCTGGCTTAAAAAAAAAAAAGAGAAAGAGAAGAGAAGAAGAAAAATAACAATTCTATTCCTTATTAGCTGGTCTAGCAGCCGGAGCGGGGACAAAGGCTTCTTTGATGACTGCTCCACTTTCGTTGATGGGAGGTATTGATATCTCTTCAGCTGGAGCCTTTATTTCCTCCATCCCGTCACCCGGAATGGCAGCCAAAGAGAAATCCAAACTGGAATAAAGCTTCATGACCTTGCCTAGGCAGTCTGAGCGGCCAAAGAGGTAGCTTTCCACCATAACTTCATGTACTTCATCCTTGAAGGCTTAGGATTCCTTGTAAGCCTCAACAGCCTGGGAAGAACTCTCCTCAGCCTGCACCACCCTTTGATTGGCCAACGAGAAACCCATCTCCAGCCTGCCGATTCTTTTCTCTAGCTCAGCTTTTTGGGCTTTCATCTCCTCAGCTTCTCGATTGCAATCTCTCATTAGCACTTCAGCAGAGATTACCTTCCTCCTTTTTTTCTGTAAGTCAGCCACCACATCGGCTGCTTGCACCTCAAGCATCCTTAGTTGCCTCTCTAAGGTACTGCTGGAGGCGACAACTTTGCCTAGTTTCTCTTCAGCAGCAACCCAGAGCCCTTCAGTAACATCTCTTTCAGCTATGGCCGAAGCCATCTGGCTCCAAAGGCTTTCATCGAAGTCGATAGACTTACAAACATTCTCCTCTAATAAAGAAATGTCATGAACGATCTGCTAAAGAAGAATATATATAAGGTCAGCCCGACTGACACGGATAAACATATGATGCGCACACCAACATTTACCTGCAATATTCTGGGAAGGACGATGGAAAGAGGGTCCCCGGACCCTCTCCCCTTAGTTCCTTTCCCATCGTCAGGAACAATAGATGAAATATTCATCCGTCTCAGATCGGAGGGGGCAGTACTGGTGGCGGATGTATCGCACCCTCCGGAACTCCTCCCTTCTATAGCTAGGACCTTGGGTTTGATATCTTCGGCACATGAAGGAGTCTTGCCAGTGCTTGACAGGCTTGGCCACTTGGACGGTCCTGTCAAAATGGTTCTCACCGAAGAGACTTGTTCTTCTCCTGAGGAAGAACCTATTTTGATGGGTGTGTCACCCCTAATCTGGACCCATGGCAGTGCCAAGACATAACTCCGTCGCCTCACAGGAGGGCTCATCGCCAGTCGCTTCCTCATCACTTGTCTAAGCCATGCTACGTCTGGTCTTATACTTCGACAAGCTTTTCAAGTGGCGTAGGGGAAAGGAGAGAAAAATGGTGCGCAGGGTAACTTTGCTAAAAGTAGGTAAAAGTTTGATCTCTAAGAGCACCCTTTTCTTATATAGGGACTGCTAGAGGCTCAGATTAAATGCTCATATTTTAAGTGAGTCTCTGATCATGCCACGTACGCCCACCCTAATTAATAGGGGTCTCGATCTGCGTGGGGGGACCACTGAATGTTGAAAGGCTGCAATCGATCTGATTCTTGACGTACATAAGTTTAAGAATTTTGATTGCCATGATCCCATGATCTGGGCAATAACTACCTCCCCAATGGTGGCCTGACAGCTGGCAGAAGCAGAATGTCATACCATCGGTAAACTAAAAGTTGCTCTCGGAAATGAGATTCCTTAATTATAAGTCCTAAAGCTGAAGGGATGAATTTATGATCAGAAAAAGCCGACTTGACGAGGAGTCGAACAGTTCGGCTTATGGCCAAGTCAATGGCCTTGTCAAAGCCAAGTCCGAAGACTTTAAGCAATGAAGAAACTCGCATCGAGTCAGCAAACGACCTCCTATCTTGAGGGCTACAGCCTATCCGAAGAGTTTACACTTAGAAATTTTTATTAAAGTTGGAAGTTATCATGTTTTCGGAAATGGCTTTCACCCCAAGGGCCATCCTGATCTGTCCGAGGGATCTACACTTAGAAAATTTTTTGTTGGATGTTCCAGTTCAAAAGCTACCACTTGTTAGAAAAAAAGTCATCTTTCATTGATATTTAAGAGGGTGTTAATTACACGGCATTCCTCTTACAAAATAAAAGATAAAAAGTACAAGGCACAAGGCCTGCTAGACTACATCAGCAGTTATGGAAACCTCTGGATCGGCCGAAGGAAGGATCTCCTCAATCTGAATTGGAGCCAAGGCCTCTTCAACTTGGGTCAATGCTGCCTACTTGTCATGGCGGACTCTTCTGCCATGACCGGGGCTTCCTCAGTTCGACCCGGTGCTTCTTCAGTCTCAGCAGGGGCCACAGCTCCTTCCTCTTCCTCTTCTTCGATCTCATATGCTGGGATGCTGGAGAGGTTGAGGTCAGGAAAACTTTCGCTGACCCCTTTGGGTCTGTCATTGAAGCCGTATTTGTAACTAAACAAGCTTGCTTCAATTACATCCTTTTTGAACTATGAAGACTTTTTGAAGTCTTCGACTATCTTGGCTGCCCATTCCCTTAAGGCTTTGGACCACTTCGCTACTGCTTCGGCCTTCAGAATTGCCTCTTTGGCTCTTTTGACCATCTTGTCGGTCATCTTAGCCATATCTTTAGCCTTCTTCTGGTTTTCCTTGGCAAAATGCTCCAAGAAATGTATCTGCATCTTCCTTTTCCTCAGCTTCGCCTCCTATTCAGAGATCTTCAGTTGAGCCTTCTTCAACTCACCTTTCTAATCCTAGACTTCGACGTCTTTGCGGGTGAGCTTCTCTTCCATGGACAGCTTTAATTCTTCGACCACCTCCTTTTCGGTCCTGGCCATCTGAAGCTCCTCCTTTAAGCTGTGGAAGAAGTTGTCGATGCCCTCCATGCCCTCCTCTAAAAAGGTAATGTCATGGACCAACTGGATCAACAAATTAAAGCATAAGACTGATTATGGTATAAATAGCCAAAAGAAGATGGAAGAGGTTACAACTGTCTTACCTATAGTAGGGAGGAAAACGCAGAGTCGGATATGGTGGGGACACCAGGATCAGACACAGATCACTGGATCCCATATAGTTTACTTAATCATGTGTCAAAGTTTTGAAAGTTTTGTAATCAATTAAGATTGAGTCATGTAATAAGTTAAGGTTAGTTGATTTGTCTCAACCCTCAACCCTAGTTAGTATATTGAGTCCTGTACTCCAGTTATGAGTCTAGTATAAGCCCAATTTTTGTACAAGAGAGGAGGTTACCCTATTTTGGAGTTCTATCAGGCCACATCTAGGAGTCAGAGGCCACTACATCAGCCTATTGGATTTTGCGTGACAACCCAGGATCCAAGATGTTTCCAGAAATCCTGATTCCTTCCAGATGCCCTCCAGATGCCCAGATTCCTCTCTAGATAGCATATCATATTCCCAAACCAGGGCATCCATGATTCTAGAGGTCCACCTACATCCCAGCCCAAGTGAATGCAAGGCCCAGGTCCATAAAGAACCAAGATTCTAGGTATATTCCAGCCCAGAACCAAGATACATGGAATATTCCTGCTCCAGGCATCCCAGGCCATCAGGGCCCAAAGCCCATATGCCCAACCGATCCTTGGATGCCCCAATTGCTATCCAAGAGCCCAAGTCCAACCCAAGAGGCGTCTAAGTTTAAGAAAAAGAGATTTGACCAAGTTCAAGGTCCTTTGACCAAGTCAAAGAAGGAAGGAAATCCATATCAAACAAGGAGAACCTATTTCTATTCAACTTGTGAACCTATTCCTACTCCACTTGTAATCCTTCTCCCTATCTAGCTTGCATTCCTATTCTAACAAGAAGAGGGCATGGGAACACTATAAATATCCCACCCCTCCCCCTCTTGTAATCAATTTTATTCATGATATCAAAACCCTGGTGAAATTTATTTAATCTTGCGAGCTTGTGTTACTTTGTTTTTTTTGGTTTGTTTGGTTCCTTTTCTTGTGTTAGTCGACCATCCCTTGCAATCCTCCATGCCCACAGCAGCGAATCAAGCTTCCAAGAATCAGCCATGCCCTTGAGAAGTAGCCTTGAAGACACCCCAAATCAAGAGCTTCATCTGCTTCCTTGCCGCCCAGCTTCTAAACCCTGACATGATTCTTTCTAAACCTAGTTTCCTTTCTTTTTCTTACTTGATGTTTTGATTGACCATTGACATTTTGCAGGATCCCCGAGGTATTTCACCTTCCCAGAGGAGGCTTTCCTTGCCTCTAGGACCATCCAAATCAACCATCTAATCAAGGAAACCGAGCTTCATCTTCCAGGCATCAATCTGAGAGCTGTGTGACCCCTTCGATTGCAGATTCTTCAAATCACTAATTGGTAACATCCTTTCCTTCTTTTAATTTCTGATTTGATGAAGATAAGCTATCCTAATCCAAGAGTTTCTCAATCCTCGGGTCTTGGAATTAATTATTTTGCATGAGTTTGCCTGCAATACGATGATTCTTTACATTGCTACTCTTTATACTAGTTCTTATTTTATTTTGAGAATCTAGCCTGCAAACTTAAATTATAAAAAAATCATAAAAAAATTAATTTACTATTTTTCCTTCATGATTTGCAATCTTAGAGTCATCCCACATCATGATACTTCGATGAGACGCTGATTTCGATTGACTGTCCAGTCACGGGACAGCAAAACACCCTTCAGTACCCGCCTAGCCACATCAGAGAGTACGAGACCCCTCGCATCAGAGAACTTCGAGAGGTCTATCTCGCAGTCCCTGTCGAAAGGAGTATTCCTTACCAACCCCTCTTCAACTTGTGGTGCCTTGCCCTCATCCATCGCAGGGGGGGCAAGGCAGCGGTATATTGGCCATTGGAGTCAGACTCTCTGTGATTTGGGTCGGAGAGCTAGCCCTCGGCAAAGGCTCAGTCGGTGGGAGCTCTATCGGAAGCTCCATTGGCGAGACTTCATCCCCGCCAAACATCCCCCTGGAGGATGTAGCACTTCTACTGGTTCCCTCCTCTCGAGCCTTTTTTTGGACATCAGATCCCGAAGAAGGGGCCTGAACTATTTTTCTTTTGGCAGATTGACGAAGCAGGCCCAGATCAAGCTTCATCCTGCCACCTACAGATAAAAATAGATATCAAAATTAGCCAGATAGAAGAGCTACGAAATAGGAAAGAACCAAAGTCTTCTATCGTCTGTACCTAATACAGAGGACCCGTTGATCCCAGCGAGATGAAGGTTCCTCTCTTCTAAAAGCTCTCGGATGGAAACGGTCTCCGAATCAGACAACAAGATATAGTCAGGTTGGTCGGCCACCAGAACCTTCTTGCTTGCATTAGCATCCAAACGAGGCTCTCTCTACTCACTGTCGAAATCCCATGGCTGAGTATAGGAGGCGAAGTCAAAATTGGGTTTCCACCCATGGATGGCGCTGGGCATGTACTTTATTATTTTATGGCCAGGACGAGGGCCGATGACCCACCATCCATAGCCATAGAAATCTCTCTTTAAGACTAAGAAGGAAGTGAATAGACTAATTCTAGGCCTCACATTAGCTATGTGGCATTAAACTAGAAACTCACAGATGTTCAGAATGCTATTCGGAGTCAACTGCACAGGAATAATCTGATACATACTAAAGATCCTAAGGAAAAAAAAGATATAATAGAAAACAAAGACTGGCTTTCAAATAGTCTTCGTATATAGCGATGCACCCGATGGGAGGACTATTTACCTATTCTTCGGGATTCGGGAGTACTACAAGGAAGCCTTCAGGAATGCAATAACGTTCTCGAAGGTGGGCTGTTTTCCTAAGAGAAACAGAACTGTGAACCATCTTCGGTCTAATTTTGGCAACGGCATCCCTAATAGGACCTAAAGCACTTGAAGGCCCAGCCTCTCCCCCGCCGGAGGGGACCCTGCTGGCAACGCGAACCTTTAGAGATCTAACCATGATGAAAAAGAAAAAAAGGAAGGAGCAAGGAGACCCTACCTATGGAAGAAACTGGGGACTAAAAGCAAGAAAGGCCGGGCAAAAAGCAAAAGCAAACAGAAGTGGAGAAGCTTCTTCGACCAGTCCTCCCCCCTTTTATAAGGGACAAGAAGCGCTTCAGTGCACCTCCTCGAAAGAAGAGGCATCCTTCTTCTGATTGCACCATGTATACAAGCACCAGAGACGGGTGCGAAACTCCAAGCGACGCCAAGCTGATTCGACGCGGAAAGAACCAAAAGTCCTAATCCGCGTGACCTCACTTGATGACTAAGATGAAGCCCATATCTTTTCTCTTAGGGACAGGATGAGGCCATGTCCTCTACCCAGATCCTAATTAAAGAATCAACCGAATCACCGCAACGGAAGGAAGAGATGCGACCCGTCGACTAGCCCTTTCCTTTTCATGTTCCAATAGGAAGGTGACACCTATCTTCAACTTGATCTTTGAATCATATAATAGTTATGGCGAGCAACCATACCGAAGATTTACCATCATTGGTTGTGCTTTTTCTGACAGAAAATGACAATCCATTAATACTTTCACTCTTCAAGACAAATCATTGCTTCGAAAACTGAAAGTGGGGGGCAACTATTGTGATATGTTAGTTCAGCACAGGCTAATTATCGGTTCAACTGCTCACCAAATTCTTTCTGAACCAGACATCTAAACCAAAGTGCCCTGAGGAAGCTACGTGGGTAGATAAAGTGACGACCCCGCATCGTTGCCCTGGTTACATCATGGAGTCAGTTCTCGATCTTAGTCGAAGGCATTGGTCTCGAAGAGTACCACGATGACTAGCCACTAACCAATCTCCTACACATCAATCGAAGAAGGCCGATTTGAAGAAGACTGGTCCGACGACGACGCCAGCTTCACTCCACAACCTACTCTGAAGGAAAAAGCTCCGATGCAAATGACAGAGGTGTCTTCGGCTTGCTCCTGAGAGGACAAGCCCGAATCATTTCGCCAATTCAATGTCGGTTTCTCCTAAAGAAAAGGTCCAGAAACGAATCTCCGGTTAATCTCAAATCTTCGAACGTGGATACGGTTGTTATAATCGACCGCGTGGCCACTATCTCTAATCGCAACCATATTGGGATGGCCATGTGGCCACTAACTCCAATTTCAACGATTCCAGACTAGTTAGAATTAATTGGCAACTACTTATGGTTATATGCGGGATAAAGTTAATTAACCCCGTCTTAATCATCGATGAGTGAGTCTAACTATATACTGGCACGATAACCATTATAAATACTAGTAAGAGGGGATACTCAAGATAAGCTTGGCATGAGAATACTTTCACCATCTTTCTTTCTCCTTCTCAGAAAACTCTCCATTCTGTTACTGGAACCTCTCTCTGATTTAGACATCGGAGTGTCTCCCACCGGAGAAAATCCGGTCAGAGACATGTTTTGCAGGTATTTAAAAAAGCGAACCGGTAAGTGGCTCCGTCCAGTCGACGAAGGTTTCATGCCAACACTCCATTTTACTCCAAAGGAAAGAAAAAAAAAAAAAAGGAAACAGCTGGCAATCATATATAATCGTTTGCCTTGGGTTCAAAAAGTAAATAAATAAACAAATAGCACCTACAGTCAGCAAAACTTTGTCTGAAAAAAAGTTTCAGGGGATGGCACCGTCCAGCACTCATTCAAGACAGCGAGTAAACTTTAGACCACAGCTTGAACAATGCAAAATAGTTAATTAGAAATTGAAAAGCACAGTAAGCTTATGTAAGGTGCTTATCTATGAATAGATAGAAACACAATAACATATGAACGTAGTCCATTGCAGTCTCGGCAAGCAACTCTAGCTTGGACTATGGATTGGAAAATGCCAAGCAAGTTAACAATTAAAATAACATGTCGGAAAGCAGGCTTATGTAAGGAGTTTTAACCTTGGGAATAGATAAAACATCATCATTTATGTGGTTTATCACAGTCACACCGAGTGATCCTTGGACCATAGATAGAAAGTGCCAAATAAGAAGCTAGCTAGCAACTAAAATACAATCGGAGCAGGTAAGCTTATGTAAGTTGTTTACCTTGATTGGAAGAACGTTCCATCTATATTTGATAGTTTCCGCAACCGACTCTTGTTTGTAGTGCCACACGTGGTAGCTTTTAACGCACATTGTGCGGAAGTAACCTCATCCAACTGACGGCTAAAAAAATAAAAAAAATTCAAAATTATTTTTTGAGGTCGGTGATGGTTGGGTGAGTGAAAGGTTAGGATTTTTTTTTTTTTTGTTCTGGCTAGCTGGTATCTTGATGGTTTCGAGTTGACGTACTCATTCCTCAATAAAAAAAAATCTATAAAAATTAAGTACCTTATATTAAATATTTTTTTGATAAGATGAAAGTCTGCGGGATAACTATACCGAATTTATCTCCGTGACCCTTTTTTGTATTTAAAAAAAAATTAGAAAAGAACGAACAAACTTACGTAACACATTCATCGTGGGTAATTAAAAACAATATCATATTCATTTAGGGTACAATAGGAATTAATGTAGTAATATAGTGTGTTTAAGTATACCAAATAGTTTACTATTTAAAATATATTATTTTCTAGAAAAAAATTGGGATTAGTAAGCGTACGTATGTGTTTATCTTGTGTAAACTTAGCATGAAAAGTACCAAACAATTTGGCATTTACACAATGAGCAACATGTTTGCATCAAATCGTATATATTACGTTGTCTACAATGCATTGTCTGCTGAGGCACTCGTTGCGTATTTTATATGTATACATTTTTATGAGAAAAAAAACATCATAGGCCATAAGGCTCATAAATTTTTTTTAAAAAATTATTGTACACAAAAAAAAAAAAAAAGTTTGACCATTTCAAATTCGAATAATTCTTATATATATTTTTCAATTTTTAAAATTCTCAACATGGCACTCAAGTTTTCAAATTGTTCAAGAATAATAACCTACCATTCATCACCTGACTACCATGTAACAACAAAAATTATTATAAAATCAAAATGCCCTAAATATTTTCTTGCTCGGGATAATTAAAAATCTTAACCTTTTTCATGAAACCTTTGGGTGCTGTTTGATATATCATTAGTAATGTGTATTGTAGCCGAATCTCCACTCCTAGGACTCCTACAATGCTTTAAGGCCTCTTGGTATTCAATCTCCGATGGGATAGTACATTGCTCTTAGGCATTTCTTGGATGGAGATCTGCAAGAACAGTTCCTTGACCAGGGATAATCTACAGGAAACCCTCCGATACTCAAGTCAGTGAAAGAAAAGAGAACTACAGCAACCAAAGCTAAGGTAGTGGTGAAAGACTAAACGGGCATTGAGAGTGGTAGTGATCCTTTATCTCGTCAGGGGTCCCCTCTTAACTATTTATAAGATTACTTGGAGTAATAGAATTCCACTGAAAAGTAGCCTATCAGGGTGCAAGTAAAAGCATTTTGTTGAATGTTGGGATCCTGTCTCCTGGGATCTTTTTATGGACATCATTCCATTAAGATGGCGACTTTTATAGAGATCCTGTCTACCAACATATCTGGTGGGCTAACTATGGCTAGTCCTTGTTTGTCACTCGCTAGGGCATCATACGTAGACTCTGGATGTCAGGATAGCTTACTCGGTACTGACGAATGAGACCTGGGCATACATCTTAGTGTACCCAACTAAGTCTGCCTAGATGACTATTTAGATCTGAGTAATTACTCGGTAGATGCGTGTAGAGGAACATAGTGTCAGTTAGGCTCAGTTCGCCTTAGCCTTTCGATCTAAGATATTATAGTTGCTTGGGATGGTGGCCAGCTCAGTCACCTTCTCCATAGCCGATTACCTGTCATTCTTGCATGGCTGTCCTCACTATCTTCTCCTTGGCAATGGCATAGTCGGTAGTCCTATTGGTTCTCGAGGCCAAGTGGGTAGTTGCCATAATAGTTGCTCCTCACTTCTGAGTCCAAAAAGTTAATAAATAAGTTTCTCAAATTTGTTATTTTTGGATAAAGAGAATAGTTGCTTCATCAGCCTTGAGAATAGTTGCTAGCTATTTCATCACCTCGAATACTAGAGAAAGGAAATTATTGGCATGGCACTTGAAAGATTGTACAATAATTTCTTAAGCGATTGACAATTCGACTGATCCCTCTCAGCTAGCCAAGTAGTGCAATGTGGCCTCACTATAAGAAAAAGGATTATTAGTGACAGCTAAATATTGTTGCTAATAGCAGGTATGCCATTGCTAATACTATTAGCAACAGTTCACTATTGCTAATAAGCTATTGCATAAATTCGTGTCGCAACTAACCTTTATTAGCAATAGCTTCACACACTATCACTAATAAGAATTATTAGAGATAGTTATTAACAATGGCATGTACCATCACTAATAATATTTTTATTTTTAAAAATAATAATTAAATAAAAAATTATTAGCGATTAGAAAAACTATCGCTAAAAAATAAGCTATCGGCAATAAATCTTTAGTGATGGTTAAACCCATCGCCAAAGCCATCTCTAATATCTTTTTAAAAAAATAATTTTCATTGCTAAAAAAAATATCCTGTCGATAATAAATATTTGGTAACAACATTTTTAATCACAAAAGCCATTGCTAATAACCTTTTCTATTTTTTTTTAAAAAAACATTAATTATTTTTTAAAAAATTAATCTTAATTCTAATAATAAATAATTAGATGTTAAACTATATTAAAAATAAATTAACAATTAACAATCATAATTAAAAATAAAATCTAATTATATTATATTAAAAAGTATAAATTTTATAAATTTATAAATTTATACTACTTTGCAAGTAAAAAAAGATAAATACATAATATCAAAAAGAAAAAAAACCTTCTGAGATCCTCTTCGTCATGATCATCTTCATCCTTCTCCTCCTCCTGCATGTCCTCTTAAGGTAGATGAGAAGTAGATGTCCCAGCATCCTGTAACGAAGAAAAAAATATTATTAATAATTTTTTAAGTATAAAAAACTAAAACAAGTAAAAAAATGTATTAACAAACTTATCTACTGCGATGGTTATGACAATGAGACTAATTAATCACATAGATATGGGTCCCAAAGAAGCTCAACAACCATCTCATGAATGGTATCCCGGAAGTGCTAAGGTGACTAGGTAAGAACACAACTCACGATATCCTCAACATGTGCATCACTCCATGTCTGGATTGTTGGAGCTTGATATGAGGACATCGAAGAGTATCAAGTTGTTGAAGGATCAAAGTTGTGGCTGAATCTGATAACTTGGCTCCTATTCACCCCTCTTATGACCTTGAGCCATCCCTCGAGATGAAGGAGGGGTTGAGAGGTGGATCCTTACTATGCCGTGCTACGACATACTTCATGTAATCTATTTATATAGTTTACAAATTGATTAGTCCAATTAATACTTATCTATATATATATAAATAATACTTAAAGTTTTTGGTTCTTACCATGATATGTTGAGATATCTCATCTAAATAATCAGCGGTCCTCCGCAATCATTGTATGGCTTCCCACAACTATAGCTATGTCAGTGGATAACCCAGCTCCTTTGTCTACAGTAAATAAATAATAAAAATTAATTAATTAAAATATATATTATCAATTTAATATGAAATTAATAAAATAATCATAAATATTTTACCAATCTATCAGCCACCACATGCATGTTGACAGAGCCACCAGTAAGCTTGAATAGATCTTGTGAGTAGTACAATTCTACCATGCCCTTTACTACCTAGTGGATACTTCTCAATGCTTCACAAGTCATAGAGGGACTCCCATACATCTGCCCATATCTAGTGATCCAAGAAAGTCCTCCAATCCAATAGTGACTAGGAACCGGAGCCCTCTATGGTGATCATCCTGAGACTATACAACTTATCCTGGAACTTATGTGTGGCCACCTCCTTGAAGATCAGACAACCAATCTCCTTAGCTTGAGGAGTCTCGATTTGATAATACTCCTACATATAGAAGCAAGATTGTATTAAAATAATAAAATATAAATATTTCATGAATTTAAAATTTAAATATATTTGATTTATCAGGAACATCTGTCAGGCTACATCTTGAGTCCCCGATGGTCAACTAGAGAACTTGTTCACTGGTCCTGGCATTAATCAATGAATGATTCTGACAACCACCCGAGAAACTCTTATTTTTTTGAATGTACTACAAAATTAAAATTTAATAATAAATGTTAACTTTATAATGATTAAATTTTAAATATATTAATATGAAGATGTAGTACTTATGAGCGGCTCTAAATATGGATGAGCTCTCTATTCTCTAGTCGAGTTGGACATGATGTGAGCTAGGTAGGTCCTCAACCATGGCATTGAGTTTGAGATAAGCCAGTCACTGCTATCTTTGACTATGAGGTCACTGGTGACTCTATGTCCTCCAAACCTAATTGAAGAACATCTAATATAAAGAATATTATATTAGAAAATAAAGCATAAAATAATATTAAAAAAATATCTAAAATTTTTTAGTTTACCGCATGGTGTATGTGGTGTAGAACCATGTGAGCTATTAGCATGATCGCTCTCTCCTTGAGAGCTATGTCCTTTAGAGCTCTCTCATCGGCTGGCACTCCTCTGGCCTCTAAAAAATATGATGCATATCTTTGAAAATAAAAATAAAAATATTCATTGAATTAATTATATAATTAGGGATAGAAATGCAAAATTTAAAATGATGGAAGATAAGTATTTAAATGATTCAAGAATTTAAAGACAGAGAATTCCAGTGACCTTCTCATACTCCGACTTCTGAAAGGACTACTCCAAGAAGAAAATGAGATCCTTGGTGGAGAAGCTTTCAAGATTGTAGGAGAAGACCTCGGAGCAATCGATCTCCTATGGTGGCCATTCCAGAGAGGAAGTCCTAGAATCATTTTTCTGGTTCATGCCCATCTAATTGCCCTTAAGTATGGGGGTGGCATCATTATTGTAGCAATGCTACCAGAACCTCATCACCAAAGGCCAGTTTTTGTTGGAGAAATTAGAAGATAGATATATCAAATTGGTCAACAAAAATATATCTTTAATTATACTTAAGATACTACAATTCTTTCCAACTTGATCATTTGGCCTATGATAATAGCAGTGATGCAACTTTTGCTTCGGCCATTCCTGATACCTCTCACTCTAAGATGAGCATCCATCATCATGCCTTAGCACTAAAATAACTTAAGTCTGAGTATCAACTAGCTCACTATTGACTTCATTCACAATCAAGACTCTAACTCTTTCTTCATCTTTATTTGCATCATTTTCATCATGGATTAGCTTAATATCACTAAATGCAATCTCTGATCATGGATTGTTACATGTTTCAATGCATATAAACTATTGACTCGGTTCAGTTTATATGCATTACAATATTAATTAATTCATGATAAAAAATTATCCTAAATAATATTAGGCTAGCTCATGATTGTGTAAATAATGTAACTAAAGGTGAAGAAAGATTTAAAATCTTGATAGTGAATGAAGTCAGCAGCAAACTAGTTGTCACTTGACCCTAAGCTACTTTAGTGCCAAGGAAGCTCACTTTGGAATGGGAGGTATCGAGAATGGCTGATGCAACAACTATATTGCTGCTACTATCACCAATAGAATAATGGAGTTGGAAAGGACTGTAGTAGTTTAAGTACAATTGAAGACACCTTATTATTAACGATTTTGATATATCTAGCTTCTAATTTTTTCAACGAAAATCAGTCTTTGGTGATGAGGTCCCAGTGGCATCATTGTGATAGGTACTAGTGCCACCCTCATATCTTAGGATACTTAGATGGGCACAAACTAAAAGAACGATTCTAATGCTTCCTCTCCAGATGGCCACAATAAAAGATCGATGGCTTCGAGGCTTCTCTTATGATCTTGAGTACTTCTTTATCGAGGATCTCATTTTTTTCTTGGAGTCCCATTTTTTTCTTGGAGTCCTCCTTCCAAAAGTCGAAGTATGAAAAGGTCATGAGGATTCTTAACCTCTAAATCCTTGAATCATTTTAAACACTTGTCTTTGCCAAGCCTATTTCTGGGCTAGATTTGGGTCAAGCTAGGCCAAAGGGGTGCCCAAGCCCTTTCTTGACACGATCCACCATGAGACTAGAGAATCCAAGGGAGTCCATATTGTAGACTATCATCTGAAGGATCGTCAGCAATGGAGAGGAGGGTTTGAGTCCCAATTCATAAGTGTGGTGGGGGAGAGCATCAGGGCACAAGAACTAGACCCATTGGGTATTCAAGTATAGGTCCAGTTCTAATAACTAAGGTTAGGCTGGATCTCAAAATCTAGGTTCTGACTCAAACCTAACCTATTGATAGCTCTAAGATAAAGCAAGCAAAACAAGAAAAGAGAAAACCAAACTCCTCTCTATCAGAGCTAAAAAAAGAGAGGAAGACGAAGAAGAACAAGGAGACAATATCATTGGAGTATCTAGCTCGACTATTAATTTTATTTACAATGAAAATTCTAACCTTTTTTTTTATCTTTAGTTATATTATTTGCATCATAGGCTAGCCTAACATCATTCAGTACAATCTTTAGTTATTTATTGATTTATATTTTAATGCATATAAACTACTGACTTTGTTCAGTTCATATAAATTGAAATATGAACTAATCCATGATCAGATATTATATTTGATAATGTTAGACCAATTTATGATCATGTAAATGATATAACTATATATGAAGAATGAGTTAAAATATCAAAAATGAATAAAGTCAAAAGCAAGCTAGAATCTCCAATCCCTGCTACCTCCATGTTGTTTCTTTGTCTTCTCCTTTTCTTTTCATTATCTCTGACAGAGAGAGGGAGTTTGATTTTCTCTTCTCTTATTTTGCATGTTTTATCTTAGAGCTATTAATGGATTGAGTTTGTATCAGAATCAAGATATATATTCAAATCCAGACCCAACCTTAGTATTGGATCCAGACCTGAACCCCCATGCTCTCCACCACCCCACTCTGTTGCTACTAGCTATCCTTCAAATGATGGTCCATGACATAGACTCCCTCGAGCTCTATAGTATTTGTAATGCTACACTATCAACATCGCCAACCTCGAAGTCACCATTCTGATGGCTACCTTCCAAGACAAGGTCCTTATCAATGACCATGTTAAAATCAAGATCGTCCTCCTCACCAAGTCCTTCCCCCTCGCTGTTGCTGCCTACATCATCCAAACCCTCTCCCACTACCTCTCCCATACCAGCAACTAGGTTGTCACCTTTAATTCCCTCATTATCACCTTATGCACCCTCTGCAATGTCAGCCCTGACTTCTCTTAAGAAGCCCTCTGATGCAGAACAAAAAAGAGGTGATGCGATGCGGAAGTAAATTAAGACTAATTCTTTTTTTTTTATATATATATATATATTTTCAGAAGTCGGCTTTGACTCAAAGAAAAGTTAAACTAAATTGAAAGAAACTATGTAATAATTGAAAGCACAATTTGAAGAAACTAGGTTATCAGAGTAGTTCAGAAGTAAAGGATCGCTGGGGGTTGAGAAACTCCCAGACCTAGGGTTTCGCTCTGAACTTTCAACAGGACAGAAGTAAAGAGAAGAGAAGGGTTACATACCAGGCAGTGATCTTCACAGAGTTTAGTGGAAGGACTCTCTTGAGCAGATTGTTGGATCCCCGGATTCAGATATCTTCGTAATGGATCCTCCAATACTGATCCTTTGGCAGAGTTGGCTTTTCCTGAACTCAAGATCTGGGAAAGAAGAAGAACAATTTATGGAACCAGATACTCAAGGAAGGATTTACCAGATAGAAGAACTTGAAAGCTGATGTTGCTGAAATCCAGATTCTCCTAGAGGCTGATCTGACTTCCTCTGGGAATTGCTCTGAATCTGAAGTATCCAGACTGGACCTGGATGCTAGTGGTCGGCCTTGACTTGGAGAAAGTGGCCATGAGAGATGGGGTAGGCTAGGGTTTGGTGGAAAGAAGAGGATGATAGGCGGCTAGGGTTTGGAAGTGAAGTGGCTAACCTAGGGTTTTGGGATTGGAGATCTCACACCTCCTCAAGGTTCCTGGGGAACCCGGATATACTCCCTCACGGAGCTCAATACCTGGATGCAAGTGCAGAAGAGAGAAACACAAAGTTTGCTCACACATAAATTGGATTCATTCATCAGATATTTTTAAAACTTACAAGAGGGGTTTAATTTATAGGACTTTACAAGAGAGCAGGGTTTTACATCTTCCCATGTGGGACTAATAGGATGGATCTTCAAATTAGGCTTGTAGAATCAATTCCCATACATATGGCCGGCCAAGAGGTTCCAAAAGTGTTGATTGGTGGCTCCAAAAGGTAAGTAGGTGGCGCCTCCTAGCCTTGCTCTTCAAGAGAAAATTTCTTTCCTTCCATGGCTCAACTCTTTTGGACACCTCCTTTTCTTTCTCCCTAAGTCATGGTTCTTCCCATCTTTGCTTTGGGCTTTTTAGGCATGGATTGGGCGCCCCCTTGAAGTGCTCCCCAAGAAGTGCTTCTTTCTTTACATAGCTTGGCTCTTATGGAAATGTTTTGGCCGCCCCCTTGGATTGTGGATCCCAGATTATTTTCTCCTTAAGTGGCGCATGAGAGAAGGAACCTGCTTTCTTGTGGTGTGGGGACCAAAGCATACTGGATGGAGATGTGGCGCCCCCTAGACTCAGGCATGTGGCTGGGAGTCTGGCACCCACTTGCTTGGGCTTGGAAGAAAATGTGACACCCTGGAGAAGACCTAGACCACTACTAGGACTTGAACTGAGTCAACATGACTCAATAAAATTTAAATTGCAGGGAAATACAGACTCAACTAAAATTGAGTTGACCATGTCATCCTTAATTACAAAACCAGAAAACCCTAATTCTTCGGGCAAGGTCAATCAGAGATCCAGATGGAGCCCTGAAGTCTTCTTCTGAGTCTGGTGCCCTACCACCCTCTCCATAACCCCCACTAGGTTCAGGCTGGGCCGGGCCAAAGGGGTGCCCGAGCTTGGCCCAAAATTAAATGGGCTCTATTATTAAGCTTAAGCTCGACCTGATCTACATCTGGTCTAGCCTGAAGCATGGTTAGGTTTCAAGCTGATTCAAAGTTAATCGGGCCAGCTAGAGCCCAGTCCAACCCTATTTGCATGCCGAGACCCAAATCTCATGAATAAAAGGCATACAACCATACACACCTAATTAATTATTTACTTAATTAAATTAACATCTAATTAAATAAATAAATAACTAATTAATGAAATAAATAACTAGATAAATATCTAATTAATTAAATCAATAAATAAATATCTAACTAATTAAATAAATAAATATATATATATTTAATTCATTAAATCAATAAATAAACATCTACTTAATAAAATAAATAACTAATTAATTAATTAATTAAATTTTATTAATATATAAAATTAACTTTTAATGATGACTCTGGCACCATCATTGCTGTTGTCGTTAATACTCATAATACAAATACAAAATAGATATGATATGTACCAATTCTAGAAAAGGAATGATTATTGTTCAACTAATCTAGAGCAGCAACTTGGTCTCAATGCTCATCAAAGAAAATCTTGGTTAAAATTTCTATTGTCAATAGTATTTAGGATAAAAAATCTAATAAAATCCTACAAAAAACTACTAAAAATATTTTAAAAGAAATCAAAATATGGATGAAAAATAGAAATAGATTCAAATATCATAACCAATTCACTTGAGAAGAAGAAAAAATGTAAGTATTTACCACTAAATATCACAATCAATTTGAAGAAAGAATACAACAAGTTATAGAAGAGGATAACACCAAAATTAGAGTTCTGACAGGGTAGCTAGATCAAATAAAATGAGAAGAAAAGCTAAGATATGAAATACTACATAACATCCCCATAGTTATAAGAAATGGAAAAATTAAAATTAATAAACATCTTGGCTCAAGTTTTTCAGCAATACTAGTTGAAGATAGAGGTGCTCACTAACAGGAAGGAAACCTAGGGGGAAGCTTGGTGGCATGGAGGAAACCAAGGGAAAAGCTCAGCAACAAGGAGAGGTGAGAGAAGATGGTAGTAGAGAAGCACTGAAGGGTGGAAGCTAGGTAGTAGGGAGGGGCAAGGGAAGATGGTAGTAGGGATAGGCACTGAAGGGGAAGCTTGGCGGTAGGGATGGGTAAGGGAAGATGATAGTCGGGAATGGTGAAAGGGGAAGACGGTGGTAGGGAGAGGTGCCGAAGGGGGGGAACCTTGTCAACAAGGAGGGGCAAGGGAAGACAGTGGCAAGGAGTGCCAGTAGGAGGAAGCTCGGTGATAGCGAGAGGCAACGGGGGTGATGCGAGATGATCCTAAGACTCATATGCATGCAATAAAATAGAAACAAAATTTTTAGAATTTTTTTAGGATTTTAATTTACAGACTAAAGTTTCTGAAATCAAGTAAAGAATAACTAGGAAACTAGTATTGAAAAAAACTAGCATACCCGCATAACACTCAAGAAAAATAATAAAAGATAGGACCTCGGAGATTGAGAAACCCCTGATTAGGATAGCATACCTTCATCAAATCAAAAATTAGGAGGGAAAAAGATTTTACCAAGCACCGATTCGAAAAACTATTCGAAGCCGGGGTCATATAGCACTCGGGATTGACGCCTGAAAGATAAGCCTTTGGTTCCTCAGTTTGGGTAGCTATCCGAGATCAGTCCTGGAGGCAAAGAGGGCCTTCTCTTTAGAGGTGAATACCACAGGGATCTTGAAAGTGTCAGAGGATTAGTTGAGGACAAATAAAATGTGGAATTATGGAACTAGGGTTAGAAAGGAAGAGATTAGGGTTTTGGATGTGGGCGGCTTGAAGGTGGAAGAAGGATGCTCCTTGTTTGAGGTCGGCTAGGGCACTTGCTGATGTCATGTTGGGGCTTGGATGAATTAGGGTTCACAAACAAAACTCACACACCTCAACACAAGAACACAAGAACACAACTTAACACAAAATTTGAGCAGGGTTTTGATTCATGAATAAAAGATTACTTACAAGTGGGAGAGGGGTGGGGTATTTATAGATGTTCTCCAAGTTCTCTCCTAGTTAGGATAGGAATACAAAGTAGAGAGGGAGAGGGAATACAAGTTTGCTTAAGATTGGGAGAATACACTTTGAATGAAATTAGTTCTCCTTATTCTACTTGGATTTCCTTCCTCCTTTGAATTGGTCATAGGCTTGGACGTGGTCAAAGGGCTTGGATGCCTATATGTATTGGGCTTGGGCATGTGGGCTTCATGGGCAGCATGGGGGCATCCTCCTTTGGGCCCTAGAAATTGGGATGCCCTGGTATCAGCATATTCTTTGGAATCTTGGTTTTAGGGCTCATGGGCTTGACTCCTGGGCTTGGAACTCTTGGCCTGGGAACTAGCATATTCCTAAAATTATGAGATACCCTGATCTAGGAATATTCTCTAGCATCTAGATGGTATCAAGGCATCTGGAGGGCATCTGGGGCATTTGGAAGGAATCTTGGATCCTGGGGTGGCAAACAAGGTCCAATTGGCTGATGTGAAGGCCTCTGGCTCCTGGATGAGGCTTGGTGGAACTCCAAAATAAGAAATCCTCTCCTTTTGTATAAAAATTGAACTGGTACTGGACTAATACTGAAGTACAGGACTTAATAACTAGACTAGGGTTGAGACAAATCAACTAGCCTCAACTTATTACAGGACTCAATCTTACTTGATTACAAAATTGTGACAGATGACTAAGGCTCTAAACCATAATCAATAAACCATATGGGACCCAGTAATTTATGTCTGATCCTGGTGCCCCCACCAATTCTCCTGGGGCGGGAGGAACTTGGCCCCGTTGAGTTAGGATCAATATGGCTCTCATATAGCTTAAGAAGGTCTGGGTTGAGGTACTGCAGATCCTCATGGGTGATCCACGAGTCCTTAGATTATGACCAACCTTGCCAATGGACCAAATATCATTGCTAACCTGTGTTACGAGTACTGATGGCTTGGTTGTCCAGGATGCGCTCAATCCTTTCCTTACTATCAGGCTAATTTGGAAGTGGACTCTCTAGGGTAGGTTCACTCTCAAGGAAAGGAATTGGTTCAAAATGCTCACTAGGTATCACTGCTGGCTCCCGATATTCCATAATATCTGAAATGTTGAAAGTGGAGCCAATATCTAATTCGGGTGGCAACTTGAGCACATAGGCATCGGATCCAACTCTCTTCATTATTTTGAATGGTCCAGCTACGTGAGCATGAAATTTTTTTATAGTCCCTGGAGGGAACCGCTCAGGCTTAAGCCTGATCATCATATAATCCCCTGCATATAACTCTTTAACCTATTTTCGAGAATTAGCCAAGTTTTTATATAGTTCATTACTTTTGTTTAACTTTTGACTAAATTCTTGATGCAAATGCTGTGCAGAGGGTAGTGCAGGTATAAACAGATGATTCGGGGCTGTGGATTTATTGGATTCAGGATTAGAACCCTCACTTTCAATGTTTGATTCTGGCTTAGTTATTTCTTCGTCAAATTTTATAGTGGGTTCAGGATCAATCTCCTTTAATTCTTTAATGGGTTCGATCTCTAATTTTTTAGCCTTAATTAGATTAACTCCTGGTTTCTTGAACTTAAGGCTACTAGAACCTATGGGTTGAGTCAGATAAATTACAAATTTCTTCTCATGGTGACTAAAGGTACAAATGTTGGTTCGACCAGACAAGATTGCATAATGATCATAAATCCATGGTCGACCTAAAATGATACTACTGGCTTCCATGGAAAGGACATCACACCAAATCTTCTGCTCATATGAGTGCAATCTAATCAAGATTTGGCATCCAGAATTGAATGGAAGGGATGTGGAATCTATCCATGAGACTCTATAGGGGCTTGGATGGGGAACTGGGGTTAATCCTAATGATTTAACTGTATCGGTAGAGATGGCATTGACACAACTCCCACTATCCACTATAATCTTGCATACCTTATCCCCAATTTTTATAAAAGTTTGTAGGATACTAGCCTATGCCAGTCTTCCTGGGATTTGGTCTGGGAAGGGATGCATCTAACTACCTCTACTAAATCAGATTGATCAAATTCCTCCTCTTCTCCTTCATATGCCTCTATCAAGTCTGCGTCAACTTCATAAACCTCTTCTTCCTCATTATTATTATTGGGTTCAGGCTCTTGTTCCTCAAGCTCCCCTATGTATAATGATCTGGTGGGACATTGACTAGTATAATGACCTACCTTGTTACACCTAAAGCAGGCATTGGGGTTGGGGCTTCGGGCTTTCTGAAACATGGGTGCCTTACCCTTATCAATTCTAGAGGGTGCAGAATTACTAGAACTAGACTAACTCAAACTCGGGTTAGGTTGAAGTGGGTTAGGGTTGGGACGAGTCAGGTTGGGATTGGGTTGAAGTGAGTTAGGGTTGGGTCGAACTGGGTTGGGACTTGACCTAACTGGATTGGAATTGAATCGGACTGGGTTAGGGTTGGGTCGACCTTGGTCGACTGGACTTGGTTTGGCTTAGAGAAAGGGGCATTGTTCCTAATAGGTCAAGATCAATGGTATTAAGGTCCTCTTTGGAATTGTTCATAATGTCTAGCTATTTGGTATGCTTGCTCCAAATTGTTGACCTCTCTCATGTAAAGCTTTCTTTGGATGTCTTCCTATAATCAGATTCTGAACCTAGATAGGGTTTGTGCTAGGGACTCTGATTCATTACACCTAATGGCAAATTCATCAAACTGGGCGATGTACTCAGATACAGATCTATTCCCTTGATGTATCTTATTCCACTAGTCTAGGAGTTTTTGATCATAGGATGCAGGAATGTACTTCTCCTTAAATTTTTATTTCATCTCTTGCCAGGTGGTTATGGGAGGTAACTCTCGTTGTCTCCTATTATGCTCAATGTTAGCCCAATATAGCCTAGCCTGACAAATTAATCTCATCTTTGTAAATTTATACTTCATTTCTTCACTCATATCGTACCAGTCAAAATAGTACTCCATGCCTCCTACCCAATCTACATAGACCTTTGGTTCAAGACTACCATCAAAGGTGGGTGCTTCTACCTTAATATTTCTCATGGCCTTTTCATTTTGAGCACAAACTTCTTGGTGGGGCCTTCTACGGTTGGGTTCTTGGATAGGCTCGGGGTGTTGGACTCTCCCAGGATTGGGTTCCTGTTGGGGTTCCTGGATAGGGTCAAGGTTTTGGACTCTCCTAGGGTTATGAGAGGTGGAACAGGGTGACTTAGGATCAAGTTTGGTATTGGACTCTTGGGTTCTTTCTATGGTACCTGATCGAGTTTCTACCTGATCTAACCTATGAGTCAATTGGTCGATCCTATTGGTGGCTTAGTTGTTTGTTTGGGTCAATTGGTCAAGTCTTTGATTTATTTGAGTATTTGATTGGTTAATCTGGGCAAGTTGATTTTGGGTCTGGATATTGGATTGGTTTAGTTGGGCAAACTGGTTTTGTGATTGGGTGTTCATCTAGGCTAACTGATCAGTAAGAGATTTCATGAAAGTCTCAAAATTGGGTTCCATGGTTGAGCTAGGCTGGAGTTTAGACTTTTGGTATTGGGTTCCTAGTCTAGTGGTCATGCACTCAACAAGCAGGGTGGTATGATGCAGTCAAGCATGCAAGGGTTAGTACAATCTAGGGTTTCCTAGATCTAGAGCCAAAACTGAGTGGGTCAGCTCAACTTACACCCAACTCAACAACTAATCCTTTCTCTAGCCAGGTAGGGGGTGGGAGTGTGGGAGGCCCCCCTGTTTTCGTAGAGATCCAATTAAAAACCACAACACCACTTAGGTCGTTTGACTCTGGACCCCCAGCCTTAGATACCAGATTCCAGTAATAGTTGGTGAATTGAATGCACTAGTTGGCCCACACAATTTGGACCCGAGCTATTGGTATCATCTAGGCCACTAGGGCAAATTAAGTCTAATTAATTTTAATTAAGGCTTGGGTGAGAATGCAAGGAGGTTGTTTTGGGCCCAGGACAGGTTATGACCTCCTACCCTGATCTGAGATAATGAAAGTGCCCTTATGATTAGTTTAATGCAGATGATGACATTTGATGGTCCTGATGCAATTTACTAACAATTAAAAAAATAAAATATTTTTGGGTGTTTTATGAGATGGCAAGTTAGGTTTAAGTTGATTAGGTTAGCAATCAAAACTGGGCTTGGGATTGAGGAGTTTGGAAGTTAATTAGGTTTGGTTTGAAAAGTATGCAAAACAGAAATTTAGGGTTTGGTTCACTATAGAATTTGACATAGTTTCCAATGCATAAAAAATTCATAAAAGATTGAGGACAGAGGAATAACAATGCTGATGATCCCTACTAAATTTCATGTAATTAAAAATTTGGATGATGATGTAAAACTTAGGTTTATCAGACTATATGCAAAAAGTTCAGGATTCTGGTTATGGTTTCTAGGATGCCAAATTATATAATCTTTTTGTTTTTGTAAAAATAATTAAAAATTATGATAATTATCAGGACTAAACAAATACTCTATCATGCAAATTTCAATAGAAAATATAATTTCTATGATGATGAATTGGATCGAAACTTAGAGACCTATTATGGATGATAGGATGCAGAAAAAATATCAATGAATGTTTTAGGGTTTTCTGATGAAGATGTAAGCTATCCTAAACTAGATCTGATACCAAACTAATGTGGGATGATCTTAAGACTTATATATATGCAAAAAAATAGAAACTAAATTTTTAGATTTTTTTAGGATTTTAATTTGCAGACTAAAGTTTTCGAAATCAAGTAAAGAATAATTAAGAAATTAGTAATGAAAGAAATTGCATACCCGCATAAGACTCATGCAAAATAATAAAAGATAGGACCTAAGAGATTGAGAAAATCCCCGATTAGGATAGCATACTTTTATCAAATCAGAAATTAGGAGGGGAAAGGATTTTACCAAGCATCGATTTGAAGAACTATTCGAAGCCGGGGTCACATAGCACTCGAGATTGGTGCCTGGAAGATAAGCCTTCGGCTCCTCGGTTTGGGCAGCTATCTATGATTAGTCCTAAAGGCAAAGAGGGCTTCATCTTCAGAGGTGAATACCATGGGGATCTTGCAAGTGTCAGAGGATTAGTTAGGGGACAAATAAAAAGTAGAATTATAGAACTAGGGTTAGAAAGAAAGAGATTAGGGTTTTGGATGTGGGCGGCTTGAAGGTGGAAGAAGGATGCTCCTTGTTTGAGGTCGGCTAGGGCACTTGCTGATGGCATGTTGGGGCTTGGATGAATTAGGGCTCATAAACAAAACTCACATACCTCAACACAAGAACATAAGAACACAACTTAACACAAACTTTCAGCAGGGTTTTGATTCATGAATAAAAGATTACTTAAAAGTGGGGGAGGGGTGGGATATTTGTGGATGTTCCCCAAGTCCTCTCCTCATTAGGATAGGAATACAAAGTAGAGAAGGAGAGGGAATACAAGTTTGCTTAAGATTGGGAGAATACACTTTAAATGAAACTAGTTCTCCTTATTATACTTGGATTTCCTTTTTTGAATTGGTCAAAGGCTTGACTTGGTCAAAGGGCTTGGATGCCTACATGTATTGGGCTTGGGCATGTGGGCTTCATGGGCAGCAAGGGGGTGTCCTCCTTTGGGCCTTGATGCATGGGCTTTGGGCCCAGCAAACTGGGATGCCCTGGTATCAGCATATTCCTTGGAATCTTGGTTCTAGGGCTAATGAGCTTGACTCCTGGGCTTGGAATCTCTTGGCCTGGGTGCTGGCATATTCCTGGAATTGAGGTACCCTGATTTGGGAATATTCTCTGTCATCTGAAGGGTATCAAGGCATCTGGAAGGCATCTAGAGAGCATTTGGAAGGAATCTTAGACCCTGGGGTGGCAAACAAGGTCTAATTGGCTAATGTAAAGACCTCTAGCTCTTGGATGAGGCCTGGTAGAACTCCAAAATTGGGAATCCGCTTTTCTTATATAAAAATTGAACTGGTACTGGACTAATACTGGAATACATGACTCAATGACTAGACTAGGGTTGAGACAAATCAACTAGCCTCAACTTATTATAGGACTTAATTTTACTTGATTACAAAATTATGACACATGACTAAGACTCTAAACCCTAATCAGTAAACCATATGGGACCCAGTAATCTATGTCTGATTCTGGTGCCCCCATCAGGGGGAGAGGAAGTGGCAAGGGAAGATGAAAAGCCAAAAGCAGGAATAAGCAAAAACTAGGTGAATGGATAGTTTTAAAGGAGGACTATTAGCGGCGGCAAACTACCATTGCTAATAACGGAATGCTATCAATAATAATATTATTATTGATAGCAAAAATATACATCACTAATACTCATCGAGAATACCTAATATTGCATGATAACTATTAGTGACGGCATTTTCCATCGCTAGAGGTCAAAACTCCTTCACTAATAGTATTTTTTATAAAATTAAGTTTTTTAGAATTTATAACATTATTAGCAATGGTACATTACCATCACTAATAATTTAAAACTTGTAGCTAATAATGCTTGTCATAAAATAAAATTCTTTGAAATTTTGAAAACTATTAGTGACGGTGACATTCCATCTCTATAAATCAAAATAGCATCATTAATAATTTTTCATAAAATAAAATTCTTATAATTTGAAATATTATTAGCGAAGGAGTTTTCTATCGCTAATTCTTAAAAATTCATTGCTAAAAATGTTTTTATAAAATAAAATTCTTTAAATTTTTAAACTTATTAGTGATGGCATTTACTGTCACTAAAAGTAAAAATCTCATCATACCATCATTTTTTATGTTATTATATACTGTTATTAGCGACATCATATTAGCCATTGCTAATACCTCATTTTCTTATAGTTTCTAATAATTATAATTTTTAAATGATTTGCATGGAATCTAGTACTCGGAGTTAATTAGCTGGTAATAATTTTGAAATGGCATGCCATTTATTAGTTCAAGTCATGCCATGTGTCAAGATCTGGTGGTCTCAAGCCAAAGCAGGGTTTCAATCTCATCCATTTGAATTAGTATAAAAGGGGGTTCCTGGCCATAATTACAAGGATTCTTGCTTTAGCAAAGAAAAAGACCTAAGGAAGAAGAAAAAGTCTTCATGCTTTCTAAAGATTTGGCTCTCCCTCATGTTGGTCTCTTCTCTCCCTTTGGCTTTTACACTACTTTCAAAAAACTACCTTTAGAACTCTTGTAGGGCTCCTTTTTTTTCATAGCAATTTCTATAGGTTCTTCCCTTTCCACCTTCGTCCCATTCTTGGGTGGAAGCCTTTATTCTTGGATTTCCTTTAATTTACTTATTTTCTTTAATCTGATTTCCCCTTTCCTAGAAAATATCATCTAAGGATGAAAGTCATTCGGCTAGCAACATTCTGAGTCATGAAGGTCTAGGCCTTCTTCTTTTTCTTCGAAGGAGAGCAGTTTTGGGAGCTCAAAGGAGTTCGGGGTCACCCCCTCCTGAGAAAGTCTTGGGTAAAGCATCCTGTCAACTCAGGATTATTCCCAATCAGTCTAATGGCTAACGCCTTAGTGATGACTAAAGCCAAAGTCTTTCTGCTCCATGATAAGTACAGATTTCCAAGTACTTTTGACATTCATGTCCGAAGGTTGAAGGACCTAATAACCTCTGGTCTAGTTGAGTGCTTGGCCTTGTATAAGCAGTCCCTTCAGCAGGTCTTTAATTTCCTTTCCATCCTTTCATTGTGAATATCCTTAACTTCTATTAGGTCATTTTGGCCCAACTTTCTTCGAACTCCTTCTAAATCTTATGCCCTTTTATCATTCTTTCCCACCTTTTTGATGTTTGTCCCCAAACATCTTTGTTCTAGACCCTCTTTATGCTAAAAATGCACCCCAAGAAGAGGGGCTGGTGGTTTATCAATCCTTGCTGCAAGCAAGCTTTCATCTCTAGCCTACCCTCTTCCATACATAACTAGAAGAGGAGGTTTTTCTTTGTGTCCTTCGATTAACCTCGAGGGACAAGTTGGGTATGGGGAGAGCAGCATCTATCCCCAAATAAGAATGATCGAGTCCTCGAAGCTGATGAAGAGGACTTTCGCAAAATATGCAATGAGAAGGTTTTCTCTATTATGGGAGCTTTTCTCCAAGCAAAACCTCCATGGGCTAGGTTGAGTCCAACTAACTTGCTTGGTAAACTTCTCTCAGACACTCTTTTTTTGGTGCCTTTAAAAAAATTTTCTACTAAGTAACATGCTCATCTTATAGACATGAAGATTTTAGCTGAGTAGTTTTGTGCGGCAGTTCAAAAGAGAGCTACCCTCTAAGAGGGAAACTAAAGAAGGCTGTTGAGAAATGACCATTCCTGAGGCTATCCATCGGGGGCCCCTCTATTGCTGTGAGGGCTCCATCATCTTGATCGAGGGACATAGCACTAAGAGATATCCCCAAGATCCTTGTGAGTGATGATGAGGTAGGGGTTATTACTGCCACCCCCCCCCCCCCCCAATGACTTCTCGAGAAGCACCTCCAAGGCATCTGACTACAACTTCTCCAGTGCTAGTGGGAACTATGCCTTTGAGGGTGGTGGCTATTCCAACTTCTTCAGCTCCAATGGTCAAATCTTCTCAAGGGAGGGATCCTTTAACTTTTTCAGCCTTGGATACTAAATCTTTCCAAGGGTGGGCTCATTTCACTCCCTCGGGGTCTAGTACTTGTGTCACCTACAACAGAGAGGGTGATGAGTATGTCCACCAAGTCAGCATTAAGGTGGACGATTCTACTATGCACAACTCCTACATAGCACAGGAGTTGTCCAAGATATTGCTTTTGGGACATGGAGGTGTGGACATCTCACTCTATGGACAAGATCATTGCTAGTCTCTACCTAACCCTAATTGGGGTAAGTTTGTCTCATTTCTCTTCCTTTTCTTGATCAGTAAGTGTATTTCCTGATTAACTAACTTGGTGTTTTCAGGTATGTAGCTTGTCCATGACATGATGCATCTGCCCTTCATGAAGGGTTCAACACCTTCATGGAGTTCCAACGCTCTTTGATTGCACAAATGAAGAAGGTAGAGTCCTAGGTGGAGGGCTATAATAGACTCCTCCAGGCAACCCGAGAGTGAACTCAAACTAAAAGGGGAGTTGGCCACCCTCTAAAACTCTTCTAAAGCTACTACTTAGGAGTTGGAAGCCTAAGTTATGGAGAAAGAAGATTGTTGACTCTGGTCTTGATTTTGATGATTGACAAAATGTTTAAGTATATATGAGTACTAATTGTGTTTTAAGTATATTTCTCAGATCTTAGTACTCATCCATGTTGAATGAAGAAATGCTTGTATTTCAATTGAAAAAGTCTTTAAATTAATGGAAAATCAAGTATATGGACTTTGGAATTAATATGGAAGAACTTGAAGAGGTTAAAGTTTCAATTTGAAGATGTTTCAGCAATGGCACAGGCAAGTGTCGACACTTGGAAATGAAGTGTTGACACCTGAGGATCAAGTGTCGACACTTGAAGAGTGAAGTGTCGACTCAAGGCCTGAGACAAACAGAAAAACTTCAGAAAGCTCTTTCAGTGAAGTGTTGACACTTGAAGCTGTAGTGTCAACACTTGGAAGTGAAGTGTCGATGCCTGGAAACTGAAGTGTCGACACTTGAAACTGAAGTGTCGACACTTGAAGGTGAAGTGTCGACACTTGAACAGTAACGGCTAGTTTTCTAGGCTGCAGAACTTCTCCAACTTGGCTCCAACGGCCATATTTTCCTCCCTAACGGCTATAAACGGTCATTTAAGTGTTGGAAGGCTATATAAACATCAAAAATCAATTGGGGAAGTAATCCTTTGGTGAGATTTTTGAATATTCTTTAAGGATTCAAGAGTTGAGTGGTTCAAGCCTTCAAGCTTCCAAGTTTCAAAGAGAGCATCCAAAGTTCACATCCTCAAGCATCAATCAAAGGCTTCATCAACTTGAAGACAAGATCTTCATCAACTCTCAACGGGCTTCAAAGAGATATTTGCTTTATTTTAGAAAGCTTTTATTGTATTCTTTTATACTTGCTCTTACATTGTTTTACTTAAGGTTTTTGGTGAGCCTTAGAAAACCAAAGAGGTTTTTGGTAAGCCTTGAAAACCAAAGTGGTTGTTGGTGAGCCTTGAAACCAACTAGGGTTTTACTTGTGAGCCCGAAGCCAAAACAAGTTGTTTAGGTTCTTGGTTATCCCGTAAAACCAAGGGTGGTTGTTGGTGAGCCTTGAAACCAACTAGGGTTTGACTTGTGAGCCCGAAGACAAAACAAGTTGTAAAGGTTGTCGGTGAGCCTAAGTTATAAACCAAATTTAGTGGAATTCCCAAGAGGTTCTTGGGGAGTGGATGTAGGTGCTTGGTTGGCACCGAACCACTATAAATCTTTGTGTTTGTGTGATTGTTCTCCTTATGCTTTTATTTCATTATTTCCGCTGCATTAATTTGAAATATACAAGCACTTGAATTGCATTAGCATATACTTGCTTTAGTTCATCAATTAAATAGTACAAAATTTTTATAAAACTCAATTCACCCCCCCTCTTGGGTTGCCTACGTGGGCCTTCAAGGATTGTGTGCTGAGAAGTAGGTGCAACTTGCTAAGGTAGAAGCTTGGCTTATTCAGACTGATGGTCTTCATTCAATCGATGAGAAGATCAAGGCAGTTGAAGAGTAAGCCACCTCTATTGCTGCTCAAGCAGTGAAGGAGTATAATGAGTTAAAAGACTTTGAGGAAGACACCGCCAATGCTAGGGTAGACACTTATATAGTTGACTTCACCAACTGTAAGGATTATGTTGCTCGAGCCTATCCAAAACTGGACTTAAGCAATATTTCTATAGGCAAGGTCACACCCAAGGAAGATAGAGAAGAAGTAGAGGAGGGAGCAGCCAAAGAAGAGGACACTAAGACTGAAGAACTAGTTGCCAGAGAACCAGGGCTTGAGGCGGTTGCAAATGAAGGTCCAAAAGGGCTAGTTGCTGCTCCCAAGATATATACTTAGGAAAATTTTCCTTTCTTCCTGTACTTTTCTTCTTCCTTGGACTTTTGGTGTGACTTATATAAAGGCTTTCTCATGCAACGTAGGTTTACCTTTCCTTTCAATGGTGAATCTTTATATGTACTATGTAGATGTTTTCAATCTTAAATCAATTCTTATTAAGTATCTTAGTTGGAAGAATAACTCTAGCCTTATAAGAACTGTTCTATCTCATAGACAAATAAATTACTCAATAGGACTTGACTTTTAGCTAACTGTTGAAAGTTTGTTATTGTGTGATTGCATTGGTCGGATGTGGGTCGAGTTATTTGATTGTTGCTTTTCTTAGTTGGGCAAGTGGACTGTTTTCCTCGAACCTATAGTCTTGTTGAAAAATGAGTCACATTCAAAAGAATAACTCATTAATTCTTTTGACGACCTCTCTCTTTAGTTGGTTGGAGTATGTTGCATGGCAAATAATCTTTAACTTTCAGTCGCTGGTGCCAGTCCAAGGGATCTGGGTCAATCAGCCAACATTCTTGAGCACCTGCCTGGCTTTGCCTCTTGGACTATGCCTCATGTCAAGGTTTAATGGTTACGGTGAGGGTATAAATAGGAGCCTACCATTGTTATGGGAACCCCAACTTTGGTAGTTTAGTGGGGTGCTCGAAGTTGGAAGCTCAACTCTTGCTCCTCCAATTCCTTAGAAGTCACCTTCATCCAAGCAAGTTGGTGATGCTGCAACCTATTGAAGGATCTAGGGAAGGCATGGAGTCTAAAGAAGATGAAGTGGATGGTGCTAAGAAGGCTACAATTGAAGACCAAAGGTATTTTTTGGAGATAATTAAGGGAGACCAAAGGTATCCTTAGAGATAACTAAAGGTGTCCTCAGAGATAACTCCATCAAGGAGTTGTTTATCTCATTGGAGGTATCTGAGGGAACTCCATGGGCAATCTTGCTAGGTGCCTTTTGGTTGCTTATTTGACCCTCTTCTTCCCTAGCTTTTCCCTAGTTCTCTTCTATTGAAAGACAAGCCTTAAGCCTTGAAGGACAAGCCTCAAGACTTGAAGGACAAGCCTCAAGCCTTGAAGGGCAAGTCTCTAAAGTTGAAAAGCTATTAGTGATGGAAGACAGGCATCTTGTCAGACTTTGAGAAGCTATTGGCAATGAAGAGGAAGCCTTGTATTCTCTTCTTTTGTAATCTTCTGCCTTTCTAGACTTACTTCACCCTTTGTAAAGACTTTTTTGGACTTGGTTTGGTTCTTGTAAGAATGTTATATCAATGAAGAATTTTAACTTTTCAATACTTGTATTTGAGTGCTTGTCATGAATCAGTTTTCCCTAAGCCTCTTGATCGGGAGACTAGCTTTAGCTAAATAAACTTACTCTCCATGCTTGGACGAATAAGCAGTTTTTTGATAATGAAATATGTCTGAGTCTCTTAGTCAGTTAGGGGGTCAATTGTAGCAGATTGCATACTGACCTCCCAAATATAGGATTAGGACCTTTGATTGTGGGACCTGGCATTTTTTCCATCTAACTACTATGAGTTAGATGCCGTTCAAACATGTCGATGCTTCTTTTTGGGATGACCATTATTAGTCAATCATCATGGTTTTTGATAAATAGAGGTTAGTTGGCTAGTGTCATCTTGGTATGACTAACTTCATTGTTGGCTCTTTATTGATAATTGAATGTTGATCGATCACCTAGGCCTTTGTACTTTGATGTTTCTTGATTGTCGCTATAGCTCAGTCGGGTGTTGATCTACTATCTTGGTAGTTATTTTTCTTTGTTGGCCAGATGTTGAGTGGCCAATGGACTTCAATGGGTCTATAGGAGATGAAAGGTGTCCTATTATAATCATCTTTATCAACCGGATGTTATGTGACCAAGAGACTTAGGGAGCCCATTGATGGAGATGGAGGGTGTGAATGTGACCATCTTTATTGATGGGATGTTAAGCTACTGGAAGGATCAGGGAGCTTGTTGATGGAGATGGAGGGTGCCAACGTGACCATCTCTATCAACCAAGTGTTAAGCAGTCGGAGGGCTCGAGAAGCCCATTGATGGAGTGGTAGGTGCCAACACGACCATCTCTCTCAACCGGATGTTAAGCACTAAAGGGCTTAGGGAGCCTATTGATGAAGATGGAGGGTGCCAACATGACCACCTCTATCAATTTAGTGTTAAGCAATTGGAGGGCTTAGGGAGCTCATTGATGGAGATGGAGGGTGCCAATATGACCATCTCTATTAGTTGAGGAATTTGAGTTTGGATGGCTAGATGTTAATCAACTATCATAATGAGATCATTAGGAACATAGTTGAAGAGAAGTATTATTGTATTACCAAATAAGTATTAGAACATCATTGGTAATACATTCTGAAAATTTTGATATTCCAAGTCTAAGGGATTGGCATTCCATCAAGGTCTTTGATCTTATAGGCTTCTCATTAAAAAGCTTCAATCACTCGATAAAGTCCTTTCCAATTTAGGGATAACTTTCCCTGTTCGATTGGTTTTGAGACTTCTATATATCATAGTATAAGATCTCCTAGGAAAAATGTCTTTGACCTTACTTGCATGTTATAGTATCGAGCAACTCATTATCTATACATTGCCATCCTGAAGTGGGCTTGATTCTGAATCTCCTCTAGCAAGTCAAGGTTGGCTCTTAGTCGATTGAGTTGCTTGATTCATCATAGTATTCAATCCTTATGGTCGGCAGTCCAACTTCGACTAGAACCATTGCTTTAGTGCTGAAAGCCAAGTTGAAGGGAAATTCATATATTAGTACTCAAAGAGTCATTCGATATGCCCATAGCACTCTAGTTTACTCCTCTGTCCACCTGCCTTTAGCTTCATCCAGCTTTGTCTTGAGACCTTGCAATATCATCCAGTTCATGAATTTTGCTTCCTCGTTCGATTGAGGATGTCTGATAGATGAAAACTAATATTAAATGTAAAGTTCATCACAAAATTCCTTGAATGCCCAGTTATCAAATTATTGACCATTATCAGTGATGATGGTATGGGGGAGCCCGAACAGTCACTTGATTAGGGGTAACCAATAGGAGACCCTTCGATGCTCAAGTCAATGAGAGGAAAGAGAGTAGCAGTAGCTAGAGTTGAAAGCAGTGGAGAAAGACTGAACCAGTATTGAGAGTGATAGTGATTGCTTACCTTGTCAAGGGGTCCCCTCTTATCTATTTATAAGGTTATTCGGAGTAATAGAATTCCACTAGGAAGTGGCCTTCCAGGGTGCAAGTAACAACATTTTATTGGATGTTAGGATCTTAGCTCCTAGGATCTTTTTGTGGCCATCATTCTGTTAGGAAGGCGGCTTTGCAAGGATCCTATCTACCATAATCTTTGTTGGGCCAGTTGTGGCCAATCCGTGTCTGCCACTCGCTCAAGCATCATGGACTCCAAATATCGAGAAAGATTATGCAGCATCGATGGATGAGACCTGGCCACTACATCTTAGCATACATGACTAAGTCTACTTGGACTAGTTGGGCCCGAGTAATTACTCGGTAGACACATGTAGAGGGATGTAGTGTCAGCTATGTTTAGTCAGGCTTAGCTTCTTGGTCCGAGATATTGTAGTTGCTTAGCATAGTGGCCAGCATAGTCATCTTCTCTTTAGCTGGTTGCCTGGCTATTCCCACATGGGTGTCCTCACTGTCTTCTCCTTGATCAGTGGCATAATCAGTGGTCTTGTTGTTCTTGGATGCCGAGTGGGTACTTGCCATAACAATGTGATTATTAGAGTGATATGATCACTTGGGTGATGTGAGTATTGGGATGATGTGCAAATACTAAATTGATGTGCGATCATTATACTTGGTATATCACCAAGTAGTGATAGTAATAATGTATAAAATATCGTAAATAACCATACACATTAATATATAATAATTACTTTATAACTTAAAGAAACATTCTTCATTTGCAAGTCCCCATAAAAAATATAGTAGCAATAATAATATTATTATTATATTTATTATTATATTTATTATTATTATTATTATTATAGATATCTATTTTAGTTAGGCTATAAAAATGATATTAAGATAATATTATATATAATCAGGCTTGGCATGATCCATTCATGCTAATTACCATACTTGCCTATAGAAATAAAATAGGCATCAAATAAATAAATAAAAGGCATCCATGCAATTAACTAAACATGCTAATAAAAATAAACTAGTCATCTAGTAAATAAATAAAAGGCATATACGATAATTTACAATACTTGCCAATTTGGATGAAATAAATAAAAGCCATCCAATTAGACATAGTATCATAAATTAAAATTTAACTAAAAGTAATCCCATGTTGTAGTATATACTAGTTTTTATAGTATAAAATAATCCATCAAAATATCCTATCCAAGTTTAACAGTATTTATGCCTCAAATGCAAAGTGCTAATACAAGAACATTAACTAAGCATCGACTAAAGATCAAATGTTGGTCTATATAACATAACAGTAAGGTCTTGAAGAATTTGCATTAGGTAGCACTTTCTTAATGAAGGTAGCAAGCTGTAGAAGTAATCTAACTTGGCGCTGTCCTTTCTAAGAATCTCTCTTGCAACTACCATCTCTTCATCATGCAAGCTATCATTTTTTAGGATCTCAGAAATTAAATTAGTTCTTATTATATTTTTTTCTTTCTTGAATAGCCCCCTTTTTCTCATAAAAAGGGCAATCCACTTGAAGTACTCTCTACTTCTCACATAAGCATTGCTAATTTTTTCCATATGAGAGACCAAACGCTTGAGAGCAGGCTCATAACCTTCCATTTTTAACTCTCTTGATCAACCTTTTTCTTAGTACTTGTGCCTCCTATACTTGTAAGTTGGTAAACTGAGGCTAGCAAGTCAATATTTTCTTTCATGATTACCACCCTCAACCTCCATATTGTTAGCTAATGATGTTGCCTCTGCCATTTCTTCTTCATCTTTTTATTAAATTGCTACACAATCATCTCTTACATATGCTGCTGCTCACCAATTACCCGATCTTTACAATATACAACCTCTAATTCCCTTAAGTGAGGAAATGGTTTTCCACGAAGGCCTATAGCATTAGGATGGCTCTACATTCAATATATAAAATTATATCATGTCAGAAATTTTATACGGTGGAAAAGAATTCCTAATAAATATGATTATATGTAATTAACTATTTCTTCTTACCTTAACCAACAGGTCATACAAGTTCATATCCACATGAATGCACATGTTTTGTGCATCCCATGCAAAGCTAGAACAATCCGGCCCCATCATCTTCTTGATTGCATGAAATTGCTTTTTAAGATACTTGCATTGATTCTCAATATGTGGATGGGCATTCAAACCAGAAATAGGCAATCTTTCATCCATCATTTTTGCCAAATATGATTACCACCCATTCTTAAATTGGCCACTATCAACTTTCCATCCATCTTGGACTGCATCAACCGTACAATTTATCAAGATATCATCCTCCATAAAACTCCACAGCCTTCCTAAGCTTGCATCTTAACTCTCTTGGTTTGCCTTCTTCTTACCCCTCTTTGCCTTACCATGCCTTGATCCTTCTACTTAACTTGACGTGTCCATCATAGTTGCTACTAACAACAACTCATATATAAACTTTAATACCTAAAAATATAGAAAATAAGAATGCAAAATATATTAAATGCATAAAAATAAAGCAAATGAGAATGAATAATAATACCTTATAATCATAATAATAATAATGACTAGAGTTTTTAGAACCAGACCGAACTGCCTAGTTTGGCCCATACTAAGCTTGAAATGGATCAATTTAGGCCTAATTTTTGGTTTGGCTCCTGAACTGATAGGAACCATGCTGAACTGAATCAATTTAGCCTAGCCATTATCATAGGAAAGTAATATATAACTATGGCTATTATATAAAATGGAGAAAAATACAATCATGATTATAGAAAGATGGAAATGTATCAATACATTTGAAAAAAGGAACAATACAATAAAATATTATATTAGACATTCTATAATAGTATATTTCATAGTAATTATCTGTGAGCTATGGCTATCATATAAAATTGGAAGAAATTATACTATATAAAGATGAAAAGGTATTAAGATATTTAGGAAAACAAGTAACCATATTTTAGCTATTTCATACCATAATGGATATTTAGAAAAACAAGTAACCATATTTTTTATCATACTATCATATGAAAATGAAGGAAAGCATATTAAATAAAAACATAAAGGTACCAAGATATTTGGAAAAATAAGTAACCACTTTAGCTATTTTAAACCATAATATAAATTTGAGAAAAGAAGTAACTGTATTTTTTTCATTCTATTATATGAAAATGAAGGAAAGCATATTAAATAAAGATGAAAATGCATCAAGATATTTAGAAAAATAAGTAACCATATTAGTGATATCATACCATAATAGATAATATATCTTTCAAATAACATCCAAGTTGTTGACTCAATACAAGCTAATAAAATATAAAAAATCCTAAATAACATTAAATTCAAAATATAGCCAATACATATGGAATCCTAAGCATTTCAATTATTCCTCTAATTATCAAATATCTCATTTGTTAAATTCTCTTTGAACTGAGACCATGCATTAGTCATCTTTACATATGTAATCATTTCACTAATGTCAGGTTTTGTTTTTTGAGTGCCACCCACATCCTCACCTATCTCTGCCTCTATTAGATCAGTAGACATCTCTTATCGAATGAAGTTATGGAGGAGGGCACAAGCATTGATAATTATACATTAGGTTTCTACATGATAATGAGATTTAGACCTCAATATTATCCACCTCAATTTCAACAGCCCAAAGCATATTTCAATAACATTTCTAGCCCATGAATGTTTCATGTTAAAAAATTCAAGAGTATTTGGCTGACTTTGTTATCTCCACTCATTCAAATGATATCTCTCACCTCTGTGTGGGATCAAAAAGCCTTTTGCATTTTGTAACTAGCATCACACAAGTAGTAGTAACCTATAGTTATATGTATACATGTTAATTATCATGCTAGGCTTAAAAAATAATCTTATTTTGTTATCATAGAAAAAATGAGATATAGAACTATGCATTTACCTTGAGGAACCACAATCCACTTGGTTTTGAAATTGGATGTCATAAGATCCTGGAATCAGTTGTAGAGCCCTCCCACCCAGGTAAGACATACACAAACTTCATATTTCTTATACATACACCTAGGATATTAGTAGGAATGTCACCCTTACGAGATCTATACCTAATCATAGTAGCAACATCTACTTTGACCTGGATGTAAGTTCCATCAAGTGCCCAAGGAAATTCTACATACATAAAATAAAGCCATTTATAATCATATGATCTCACAATATGAACTAGAAAATTATTTATTAGATTCTTGTAATACCTTGAAGTATTTCCGTCTATCGTCTGGACAATTTTCAAGCATAGGCTCAGGTTTTGCAAATAAATTGGATGGAGACACAAAATAGCATGTAGGACTACACGAAAATGTCTACTAATTATCTTATTCGAATGTGCAAGTTATCTTTTGATTACCCTAACCCTCTCATCATTTGCAATAATGTGTAAAAACAAGGCCTCTAGTTCTACAACTTTCATGTTCTTTGTTGGTTTAAGTCCACCATGTGTTGTTAATAACATACATAGCTTATGGAAAGACCTCAAATCCATTCAACAATTATCAACACATGCCACATCATTGTCAAAAAGTATCTTTTGCATGTTCAAAGACCTAATTTGCAATCTAGAGTACATATCCCATGTCAATCTCCTTTTTCTAAATCTTTGATTTAACATAAGAATGACAAACATAAGAAAAAAAATATACACCTCTTCATCATTTCTAATCATAAACATAAAACCACAAGTTCTTATAAATGTTTTGATCAAAGAAATCTTACCATCGCCGCAAGTATTGATTCATGATTAAAATTTAGAACCAAAAAAATAAAAACTAATACATCAAAGTTCATAAACTAATGAAAGAGAGAAAGAAACTGCAAGAGAGAGAGAGAGAGAGAGAGAGAGAGAGAGAGAGAGAGAGAGAGAGAGAGAGAGAGAGAGAGAGAGAGCATTTATCTTAGTTGATGCCATTAGAGAAGCCATTGGTAAAGGAAATCATGATGAAGATCTTGAAGATGAAAGGTATTGAGTTTAGAAAATTAGCCTAGTTTTTTTTTATTAGGAGATTCATTGGGGGTGTTATTGAAGATGAAAGGTCAAAAAAAGAAAGAGAAGAGGAGAGGTTTTCTTTTCTCCCCATTAATTAAGGGTAAATTTATTTGAAATTTTATTACTAACTAGGAATATTTTTGTTCTAAAATAATTTTAGCATATCACCAATACCCGATGATGTGCTATCACTTGAGATGTGTACAGTGATGGCATCATTGTATAGTACAGTGATGCTATTACTGAATTTATTACAAGATTTTTCATTACAGAATGGGATTTTGCATACCAAATAAGGTGATCACATCACCTAACTCATCAATCGGGTAGGCCACTCATACATGTCGCTCCTCTACAATGATGAAGGAGAGGAGGGAGAGGGAAAGGATGATATATAAGAATACAATCATTATTGATGGCACTAGAACCAAGGGAGTAGAGATTGGACGGGAAAAGAAAAGGTAGCAGCCATCAGACATAGATAGGTAGTGGTAGTAAAGAGCTGGGCAAGGATAAGGAGAGGGCCATGGGGTAGGGGAGAGAAGTTGGGTGGGATGGTAGCAGGATGATAAGAGGAGATATGGAGGGGAATGTGTTGGACGTGAGAGGGATGTAGTGGAGGTGAGAGGAAGTGGGTGGAATGGCAATAGAAAGATAAGAGAAGATCATGAAGGAGGAAAGGAGTGTCTCCTAAAGATCTTTGGGGGAAAATTTTGTAAACCTTTAAAAATATTTGAGAGAGAGAATCTGTAAACCTTACCCTATTCATTAGGGTGAGTCTATTGCATTTATGTAAATGGGTAAGTGATACAAATATGGAAGATTACACAAAATTATAGGAAGATAATGTAATCTCCAATATGATCACACAAGATTATAAAATTATAAATATCATACTAAAAAAATTTATCTTTATTACAAGATTATACAGAATCATAGTAGGATAGTGTAATCTCAAATATGATTATATAAGATTATAGAATTATAAATATCTTACTATGAAGATTTATCTCTATTACCCCCCACAAGTGCAACGGGGAGTCAAGCACATTGAGCTTGGACTGAAGAAGTGCAAAGCATGGTGAAGTAAGTCCCTTAGCAAGCTAGTTAACAAGCTAATCATTAGAGTTAATAAAGCAAAGGGATAACTACTTCTGAAAAATACTCTCACATATAAAGTGATAATTAGTTTCAATGTGTTTGGTGTGAGCATGAAAAACTAGATTACTTGTGAGGTAGATAGTAGAGAGATTATCGCACTATACTATCAGAGGAGAGTGAAGTTGTAGATAAAGTTTATGAAGCAAAGACTATATCCAAATGAGTTCAGTAGTGGCATTAGCTAAACTTTTGTATGAGACTCTGTGTTTAATTGAGCAACAATGAATATTTTTTAGAGGACCAAGAGATGAGATTTGGACCTAGAAAATGGCATATCCGCTAACCGAGCATCGATCATCAGGATTCCCAGCCCAATCATCATCAAAATAACCATGCAAGAGAGATAAAAGACCATATCGAAGAAATAGCCCATCAATAATGGTACCTTTTAGATAACAAAAGATGCGTTTGATGGCTACCCAATGAGACATAGTAGGTCTATGCATAAATTGGCAGACTTAATTAATGGTATAAGCAATATCAGGTCTCATGAGGAAGAGATATTGGAGACTGCCAACCACATTTTAATAGATAGAAGGGCTGTCATATAGATCACCATCAAATACGGGGAGATGAGATCTCATGGCAATAAGAGTATGGAAAGGCTTACAATCAAGCATGGCATAATGGGTCAGAACATCATGAATATGCTTTGACTATGTAAGATGAAGACTATAAGGACTAGAAGTAGCCTCAATACCAAGAAAGTAATAAAGAGGGTCCAAATCCTTCATTGCAAATTCCCGATTGAGATTAGTAAGAAGAGATGTGAAAGGAGTACCAAGTGTGCTGGTGAGGATGATATCATCAACATAGACTACTAGAAGCACCATATAACCAGACAGTCATAGTATAAATAAAGAAAAGTCTACCTGAGAATTAGAAAAGCTAAAGTATTGAAAAAAGCTACTCAAGCATTGGAATCATGCTCATGGAGCCTATTGAAGACCATATAGAGATTACCATAACCGACAAACAAAATGAGGGTAAGAAATATCCAAGAATCTAGGTGGTTGTTGTATATATACTTTTCCATTCAAGTACCTATGTAAGAAAGCATTCTTAGCATCAAGTTGTTGGATAGGCCAACCAAGAGAAACCACAATAGACAAAACAATAGAAATAGTAACTGGTCTGATAACAAGGCTAAACATCTCCTCATAGTCAAACCTTTAGCCACAAGACATGACTTATAATAATCAATGGTGCCATCAGCCTGGTGCTTGATCTTATAGGCTCATTTATAGCCAATGACATTTTGCATAGAAGAGGGCAGAATAAGATTCGATGTGTGATTCTGAATAAGAGCTTGATATTTTTTGTGCATTGCCTGAAACTACTTCGGATCTTTCCAAGCCATAGCAAAAGATTTTTGCCGAAGAATAGCCAAAATAGAAAAGGTAATCAGATGCCTGGAGATAATGAATCAAGGTGAAAGAAAAGAGATATCATGAGAATGAGTCACCATTGATGAGTCCATGGTGGTGAACTAGGTGGCTCAGAGACTTCAAAAGTCATGCTAGCTGAAGAGAGAAGATCAATCACCAGATTATCAATGGATGGCCCATATGGTGGAATAGGTAGGGTATAGGATGAGTTGGAGGGAGGGCAAGATGCACCAGAAGCATTCATAGAGCCTACATGGTTGTACTGGAACTGATCTAGACATCTATAGATGTCTTGGACCCATAGGAAAAAGAATTTTGATTAAACACTACCATATGATGGACAAAAATACAACAAGTGGAAAGATCTAGACATCTATACCCAAGGTAATGTTGAGGATATCCAAGGAAAACACAGGGTTGAGAACATGATTCAAGTTTTTGTTGTGTAGGGCTGAAGATAGAGAAAACACAAATATCCAAAGATACGAAGAAAATTATAATCGAGAGTATGTCCATACAAAAGTTAATAAGGTGACTGAAAACGGAGAGATTTAGTGGGAAGATGGTTGATAAAAAAGATAGTTGTTTCAATTGAATAGTCCTAAAAATTGGAGAGTAGGTGAGAATGAGTAAGGAGCGTGAGACCCATGTCAACAATGTGTCCGTGTTTTTGCTCAATTGCACCATTTAGCCGAGGTGTCCTAGGGCATGATATATAATAGAAGATGCCATTATTTTAATTCATTTTAAAAGTCATGGAAAAGAAATTCCATAGCACCATCAGATTGAAGATTCTTTATTTTATAGGAATAAAGATTCTCAACTTTTAAGTGAAAAGCATGAAATATTTGTGTAACCTTAGAATGATTTTTCATGATGAACAACCAAGAATATTTGCTATAATCATCTAGAAAGTGAATATAATATAAATGGCCAGAATGAGAAGTAACAGGTGGCGGACCCTAAATGTCTATATGCACAAATTCAAGTAATATAGAACTTTTATTCATGGTAGGCGGAAAAGGATAGTTTACCATCTCACCTATCTGACATGCTAAACAAACATGAAGCATGATCATTATTTAAAGAAACACTAGGAGATAATCTACATCGAACAATGGGAAATGGAGGATGACCTAAACATTGGTGTCGCAAGACAGTTGAATACAAGATAGATAAGAAAGCCTATGGGTTTAAAAAGCAACTAGCATTTGGGCATAGGCAGTACAACCCATCGTTAACTAGTCCCCATTGAAGCTCCTCGCATGTGTGGAGGTCCTTAATAATAAAACAATCAGGGTGAAGCTCAAAAAGGTAGTTATTATCATGAACAAACTTGGATTTGGAAAGTATATTTTTTGAAAATTTTAGGTGCACGTAAAAGGCTAATCATATATAAGGAACGATAAGGTGTATGTAAAGTAAAAGAACAAGAGGCGATGATAGACAAACCTGAACCATCACTAATAAAGACATGATTTGTGGTTGACTATTCATCCCTGATGCTGAATTCTCCCTCTCTCTCTCTCTCTCTCTCTCTCTCTCACACACACACATTTCCAGAGGTTTACATGAGTCGCTCTTTCAAAGATTTTCACGATATCAGAGCCAATCTAGGCAATTTTCTCAATTTTTTTTGGATTTCTCGAATATCCTTTTCACAGACAGACTCTTAACTTTTCTTTCAATCCTATTTTTCTACTCTCTTTTCCTTTCATCTGCACCCTCTTCTTCTCTTGACAACATCCTCTTTAGAAATCCTCACCACCATTCATGGCCAACATCTCAAACTCATCAAAGATACAAACATTTCCCTCTACCATTCCCAACTTACCCATCAAACTCAAGAGTCCGAACTACCATCTATGGAAGAATCTGATGATTCCACTTCTCCGGGCTTATAAGCTTCACACTTAAAAGCACCACTAGCGACACTCATCAACATGGATGGCGCATCCAAATCGAATTCCGAATATGATAGATGGTCGGTTCATGATCAATTCACTCTCACTGTGCTCTTGTTCTCTATAGATTCCTTTGTTGGATACAACCTTATTGGACTCTCCTCTACTCCGCTGCCTAGACTACTCTTGCCAATCTCTTTGATTCTCACACCATGGCTAAAGAGGACTTTATTGATTTGCAATGGCATAAGCACAGCAGCAACAAGGATAACAAATCCAAGATAGCTTATCTAAAAGAGGTTCGTGATGTTGTGAATCAAATTGCATAGATTGGCCAGCCCATGATGCCAACACAGATTAATCAATGAATTACTTCGAGTCTGGGCTTGTAATGGGAACCACTTGTGCTTGCCCTTGCTCCCACCTTTTCAACCATGTCCACTGATGATTTGTAGGCGCCACTTCTCCAACAAGAGGTGGGACGTAACTTTGCTGCTAGTCTAGATCACGAGTCCCAGATGTTGATCCTTGTAAAGAATGAGGCTGGGCTGTCCGTGTATGAAGAGAATAGAATGGGGCTGTGACTGGGTCGTGCACACATTTGACAAATAACTTGATCATAAGGCATGGAGAATCTGTTAGGCCCTTAGTGCGAATTGTTGGAAGTGGACCAAGTTCGGTTGACTGAGCTAGAGGAGTCATGAGCATGCCCGACTAGAGTGGCTGGACCATGATGCAGTTGAGTTGAGCCGAGAAGAATTAGCAGGCCCACTTTGGCTATAATTGTCAACCCGAGAGACACCCATATGCCGTTGTTGCACTCAAAACCAGTATAAGAATTAGCTCGAGAAGGGGGGAAGCCCATTTTGCCTCCATCGTGATTCCCATGACCACCACGTCCACCTTAATGGCCACATGAGCTCCGACTGTCACCATAGGAAGTGTCATCATGACCGGCTACCTAGTGCACTATAGGTTGTGGAATTAGCTCCAAGAAAATGGTAAGGGGCTGTGATGACTCGGACGTAGTGGCAAAGTTATGCCGTGCCTCTTGTTAGAGAAGTGGCACTTACAAATCATCAGTGGACATGGTTGAAAGGGTGGGAGCAAGGGCGAGCATAAGTGGTTCCCATTCCAAGCCTAGACCCAAAGTAAATTCATCAATTAATCTACATCAACATCATAGGCTTGCCAATCTATGCAAATGTTTCGCAACATCATGTTTAGATAAGCCATCATGGATATGTTATCCTTGCTAAGTTTATGCCATTGCAAATCAATAAAGTCCTCTTGGGCCATGGTGTGCAGTGTTATTAAACCTGGCCTGGCCCGGCCGGTTGGACTGAAAACTCGGTGACCTGAATAAGAAGCCGGTTCGGGTTTGGAATTAACCTACCTGTACCTAAAAACCGGCCGAAAATCAATGACCCGGCCGGTTCGATCGTGAACTAGCACACCTAGACTAAATCTAGCGGAAACCCGGTGAAGGGAAAGTAACCCGTAACCAGAAAATCAAAATGATAAAACCCTCAAAGGCCCAAACCAAAGTCCCGATCTTCCCCTGGCACTAATCCCCCTTCGACTGCCTCTTCCTCTCATAGTCGGACCGATGATCAAGCAGCGGCCGGCAAGAATGATGCTGACGGTGGTGACAACAATGGCAACTCCACAGCTCCACCGTTCTTCTTCCTCGGTTTCTCCGGTTCGTTGTTCAGGTAAGATTTTTTTTTTTTTTTTGTTTCCACCGGCAAACTCGGCTCCTCCACCCCAACGCCTCCCGGCCTCCCTCTTGCCCCCCTTCTGGTCTTCCCCCATCTCCAATCAAAACACCAAAAAAAAAAAAAGTTCAAGACGATCAAACCATACCTTGGGGCTTGGCCACTTGGGCTCCTGATCCTGATTCGATCCCCGACTGCCGAGTACCAACAGAGGCCGGAGGCAACTAGGATTTGGGAAGACCATAACCGAAAGAGAATTAGGGCCCAGTTTAACTGGGAAGTGGGGAACAGCCGAACAGGGGAAGAAACCGACACTTTCATCCTTCTTTTGCCCCTCCATAAGTTGATTCAAAGTCAATTTCATCTCTACAAAAATCAAATAGTTAGCAAATCAAAAGCAAGAGATGGAATGAATGACAAGCAAGAATAATGCTATCAAAATTACTACTTCCCAAGGATGTCTCTTTAAGAGGAATAAAGCCCTGAAGAGGGAACACCTCGGCTCAATTTGAGAAAGGTCACAAAAAAGGATGAAACTGATGAATACCCAAATTGCATTGAGATGATCTAAGAAAGAAAAATGGAATAAAAATCTAAAAGGTTTCTAATTAAAAGGTGGAGTGAAAGTCGAAGCCCATCAAAAGTGACTCCTCACAGGGGGCGATACATCATTTAGGAGCCAGGGAAACCCTACCTTCCCGATCTGAAGAAGGTAGTTAAAAGAAAGGAGAATGAAATATCAAGCCCAAAGTTCTTCAAGATTGGACTCAATAAGGGCTGACTCTTTAAAACCAGGACCGATATAGGAACCAAGTCTATAAGGATTCTTGAATGACTCTACCTTGGTAGAAATTCAAGGTGCAACCTTAGACCTAACTCTTGAAGAAAGCTCAGAGGGCTAGTGTTTTTTGCTACATTCTTCTTTAGGTTTTTTACCACAAGGACTCATTCAAAAGTTTTTCAAGGAAAAGATAGAGAAGAAAAGAATGGAGGAATCAAGAACAAGTAAAAATAGCCTACCAAATAAACAAGAAAAGTTAAAGAGAAAAAAGAAAAAAAAGTAAACTTGTGGGACTCTTACTAGATAAGAAGTAGAGACTAGAACCAGAGAAGATGGCTGGAAAAAGAACAGACAATAGCAAGGCAACCTCTATGGTGGTGAAAGCAACATAAAAAAGAATACTATCTTGTTGATCTTTTTATATATACCAATCCATGATGAATAGCCTAGTGCCAATATGACATCGATATGTGGCAATTTACAATAAGCCCAAAATGGGATCAATCATGATGGCTAGGAAAATCATGCTGTAATTATTATAGAGAAATCTGATTTGGTCATCTTAAATCTTAAATCGCATGTTGCTTCAATCAGCCTATAATGTAGTAAATACATTCGATGCCATGTAATAAAAATAGTTTGAGAAGTGTGCCACAAACAATATTTGAGGGCATAATTATTCAACCTACTTTTCATGCCAAAATTAAATTAATAATAACTCTTATTTAGAAAAAAAATATGAGAAACTCTAACAAAGCCAAAAAATAATGAAGAGTCACATTTCCTATTTTTACTCTTAGAAAAAAGAAGTGAAAAGGTTGCAACATATATATATCCATTACAATTCTAATTTTTTAGTCTTGTACTAATTTGTCCTTCATGTTGTTCCTTTCTCCTTTCATTTCAAGAGAGAGATATTTTCTTTCCTCCAATCAAAAAAACTAGCCTTGCTTCATAATGTGAGCATGCTTTGGTTAATTGGTAAGTCACTGGGTATTGATTTTGGTGATCTGAGTTTGAATCTTGCCCTCACCCAAATTATAACTAGGCTTCGTTCTTTTTTAGTTCCCTATATATGTGTTGATTTTCCAATTAATGAAACTCTTTTTTGATTTTTTAGAGAGAAATGGACTTGACAATAAACCCTCTACTTTATAGATTTATATTACTAAATATAAGAATTGTAAATTTTATAATATACATCCTAGATTCCATCTGTTATTTTTATCTCTATCTTTAATGCAACAAATAAACTCTTGCAGTATAGTTTAGATCAATTGCTACACCTCTCTGAGCTAGTCATGCGAGATATGCTAGAGTTAGATCGAGCTCCTGAGGGTCTTCAAAAGGTTGGCCGATATCTTGTTGAGGACTTTGGGAGCAGTCCAATCTCCATCTTTGATCTGTGAAAGGTCCTCAATACTAGAGAAATGGGTAAGATTATCAAGCGAAGGATACTTCGATACTTAAGTCAGCTTTAAGAGAGATAACAGTAAGAAGAAAATAGAAAGAGTTTAGAAAAGTTATCCCCTTAGAGATCTCCTCGAATTCTTATTTATAGAAGTAGAGGGCTGAGTTAGTTGGACGGTTATAACCATTTGTGAGATAATTACATCATTAAAAGGTAGTTAAATCAGTTAGGCCATTAGGAGGTTAGTGTATGAAGTGGTTTGTTGAATGGTCTATTATACTTCTTGATAATCACTTTACTAACCTTGTCATAATAGCTCTAACGACTTTAAGATATATGCTTTACATTAAACAAGGTTAAGAAACTTTATACCTACTCAAGTTTATGATCGGTACCTGTCTGATAAGTTATACATCTATCTAATAAGTAAAGAAGTTGTCCGATGAGTTATTGAGCACCTTGTGCTTCTAATGAAAGATTGGGCCCTATGCCTTGTATAAGAGATCGATACCCTATGCTGAACACTTTTCTATATAACAGGTCATCTATGTCATAATAGATGCCCTCCACTTCTGATTTCATGGTGATTCACTTAATTCAGCTTGGAAGTATGATGAAAAGACTCCTACGGGCTTCTTATGAGAAAAGGATAAAAGATATCTTTTCGAATCATTGCCCCATCGCAATGCATTAAATATGGTGCAAACTTTTTGAGAAAGTTATCATTACGTTCTATGGCAAGTGGCTTTTCGAAATGACACTGATCCACATCATGTAGGGTCTACCCCCCATCCAATAAAGGTGTTCCACTTGTTGAAGAAAGACTAGCCCACACCTCTAAGTCGAGGATCGTGACACATGGGTGTCATCTAGCTGCTAGATCAGTTTTATCTGAATTTTCTAAGACTATTATTTCTTCTTTCTCTTTTGATCTTTGGTCTTCTACTTTCTAGCCTTCATCTTTAAGAGATCCAATGAGCATCCTCTTCAAGATTTGGACCATCTGCTCCAGAGATCTAGGTTAGTCTCTCCTTCCTTTAGTCTCCTGTTAGTAACTATGACCCCAAAAAGATGAGAGCCATTAGGAAAGTGAAGGCTACTAGAGCAAATCCCACCAAAACCATAGCAAATATCAAGCTAGTTGAGGAGGAGCACCTTGCTTCTACTGTTCCTTCTACTACTCCTTGTATTGATGCTTCTACTACCATGAAGCGCCATAGGAGGGCTTCCTTAGGGCCTGAGATGGAGAGGTCTGAAATAGGTGAAGCAAACCTTAATAGGCTTAGAAGTATGTATGCTATCCCTGATAACTTTAGAATGATATTCCCAATCCAAATGACAGAGTAGTATCTCCTCCTCCTAGTTGCATCATTTTTTACAAGGATGCATTTGAGCTAGGTATAAGATTTCCTCTCCATCCTTTTATTTTCAACATTTTAGATTTTTATACAGTGACTCCAACCCAGTTCTCTCTAAATGATTTTAGAGTCATCATTAGCTTCATGCTTATTTATGATTTGTGTAAGATAAAGCTAAAGACTTCTTTGTTCAGAGATATTTTCATGCAGAAAACCCATCCTTCTAATAAGGATTAGTATTACTTTACCCATAGACAAAATAGTAAACTTGTAGAAGGCATCCCTTCTACAATTCATGGATGGAAGAATAAGTGTTTCTTTCTTTTTTTCTAATCAACCATTAAAACTTAGGTCTTCCTGAGATTATGCTCGGACCCAACCCAATCATAGCAATACTCCTCTAGAAAGAGACTTGGAGGATTTTCTCAAATTGCTTAATGTTGAGCTTTTGGAGTTCAAGGAGCTTCTATTTGACCATTCCCTATATGATGCAGGCATTAGTTCGATAGTTTTTAGCAAGTATGTCTGATCTTTTTGAGCCATTTATGTTCTTTTTTTTGTTACAAAGTCATCAGATTCATTTGATCTCTTGATGATTGCTGATGACTTTTGTTATATTTGCAAGGATGGAGAAGGTTAATTTTGAAAAACTTTAGCATGTGATGAAGAGAAAGAGATCAGACAATGCTCCAAAGGCCAAAAAGAAGAAGTCTAGAAAAGTTTCTACCATGACCTCTTTTGAGAGAACTCCCACTATGGAGAGTAGTAGATCTTCCAAACTAGTAGAGGGTCCAATGCCTACACCTACTTCCTGGATATTTGGACCAAGCAGGTCATCAAAAATAGCTCAGCCAATGTCACCAGCAAGTCTAATAATATCATCAGGGATTACCTGATCTCGTCGATGACCAGCCAATGCGAACATTTTCTTAGGTGCTCAAGAGGAACAGGTTGTCCTCCATAAGGAGTTAAAGGTAGTTGAGTCTTTCTGTGGTGATCCTAAGCTTGTCGAAGAGCTTTTGGATATGATTTTGCTTCCTGGAGATAGGAAAGAGCAGGGAATATATCGACTCTCTCAAGTGTTTAGCAATAGCTACTTTAGGATTTATCAAGTATTTTCTTTTTACCTTGTTTTCTTCTTTTTTACTTTTCTTGCTTCAATTCTTCCTTACTTCTTTTATTTCTTCTTCTATTCTAGCTCTTTTCAAACCTCATTCATCTCAAGCATTACATTCTTTTGTTTGATGAGGTGAACAAGGACATGAATAAAAAATTATTGAAACTCGGAGAAGAGGCTAAGAAGGTGATTAATGAAGTAAAAACAACCAATATTCTTGTAAAGGCTATAGAAGCTCTACGGAGTGCAGGTTGAAAGAGATGTTGTAGTGGCCCAAAGAAAGATAGCCAAGGCCAAAAATATAGAACTGGAGGTTGTAACCTCCATAGAAATGAGCAAGTTGAAAGCTAATCTCTCCAACTCTAGTAAAGAGATCGAGAAGATCTAGGAAGAGAAGAAAAAGTTAGAGGAGGAGCTTGCAGAGGTCGAGGAGAAGGCCATGAAGAAGTACAAGTCATCTAACAAGTTTATAAATGTCTTGGTCAATGAGTCTCTGGGAGTTTTCTTTGAAGAATAAAGGAATTCCTTCCAAACTTTAATACTGCTCTCCTCATTTCAGGGATCAGCATCCTAGAGAAAATAGCAACAATAATTGAGGATACTATTGTAGATGTCGGTGCCCTTAATAAGGACCTCCTACTGATCACTTCTACATAACCATTGTGGGTAAGGAGTTGGAGGTAACAATGTATGCCTAACCAGAAGCTCCAACCAAGCAAGCAGAAGAAGTATAAGGGGCTTTTTGCTAGCATTTTGTTTGTTTTCCTTGTCTTCTTCTTGGCTTGTATATCTTTGATTAGGAGTTCAAGACCTCTTTTGTTTTTGTAAAAGAATGTTTGGATCAATGAAACAACATTTTCTAAATCAGTGTCTTCTTCTTCTTTCATTTTTTTTGATGCTTTGGAAATGCATGTAGCAAGATGGTGAGCATAAAATTACATGCCATGCTTGTGGCAACTTGCTGGTTGTTATCACAAATAAGGCTATCAATGTGTTAACTATATCTAGAAAACAGCTTGGAGTTCCTCTTGAAGGCATCGAAAAGGAGCTTGGCAGACCTTCATCGGTGATTGACTTGACAAAGGGTGTACATAAGAAAGAGGTTGGTGATTTGTCAAAGATTTTTGCTGAGGTTCATGAAGCTGAAGCTACATGAACAGTAGCCAAAAGGTTCATTTCTATTACTGAGAACACCAGGATTTTCATTTTTGCCTTTGAACTAGGCTTCAACAGATATATCCAGAAGGCAAAAGAGTTCTACCCAAATATAGATTCAGAATTTCTTACTTTGATAGACTTGGATGCTCAATCCTTGATAGAGAAGGTGATGGGAGGAGACCCAACCTCTTTCATGGAAGCTGCTTATGCTGTTTGGGATGTGGGAAAAAGAATAGCTGATGATGACTTTATAGTCAAAGATGATCTTCTTCTGAAGGCACCAAATGATGAGAAGGGTAAAAGCTCTAGTTCTTTATATCCTAAACCTTCGAAAGCTCTAAGATCAAAGACAACAACAAGAAGAAGATAAATGTGTACTCTTTTCTTTCTTTTCCTTTCTTATTTGATGTAACCCATAGGGATGAAAATACTTTTGACTTTGAAAAGAAATTTTTTGAAGTCAATGGAAAGTTCTTATTCCATTCATTTTCTTATTTTTGACATTTCTATGGATGTGGCATATACCCATTTCCTGAGCTATGATAACTCAGTCCAATCACTTTTCAAAGAATATATAGACTATTCAAATCTTTTTCGATCACTTTTCGAAGAATGCTCAGGTTATTTAAACCTTTGTTGGCAAGTTTGATTGAAAATACTAGATTAGAAATATGTGATAAATAATAATTAGTAAAAAATACTTGATCAAGAGTTTTAAAGGGTGAGGCAAGTTGGTGCCACTTTAATGAGGGGTATCCAATCACTTCGGATAGTGGGCACCTGATCTCATTTCATAGAGGGCATAAGATTACTTTAAAGAATATCTGATCATGTTGGATATAGAGCACCAGGATGCTTGATTCAGAATTTTAGGCAAGCCTATGCCTTTCCAACTATATTAGATAGAGAATACCAGAATATCCAATCAAAATCTTAGTCAAGCTTGTGCCTATCCGATCATATTAGATAGAAAATATCAGAATACTTGATCAAAATCTTAAGCAAGCATGTGACTATCTGATCATATTAGACAGAGAATACTAGAATACATGATCAGAATCTTAGACAAGCCTGTACCTATCCGATCATATTAGATAGAGAATACCACATTATCTTGTTAGAATCTTAGACAAGTTATGCCTATATGATCACATTGATAAAGAGTACTTGATCAAAGATTAGGAAAACTTGTTCCCTCCCTAGGCAATCATATACCACCTACTGATTATATTGGTAAACAATACTTGATTAGAGATCAAAAAAACTTATTTCCTTCCTAGGCAATCATGTGCCACTTGTTGATCTCATTGATAAAGAATACCTGATCAAAGATTAGGAAAACATGTTCTCCCTAAGCAATCCCTGCCATCTATCAATCTTGTTGATAAAGAATATATGATCAAAGATCGAAAAAACTTATTCCTTCCAGGTAATCATGTGCCACCTATTGATCTCTGTTGCCGCTCTCGTTGCCGCGCCCGCGCCTCGGATCCGTGGATCCTCCCTGACCGCCTGGCGAGGGAGCCTCCCTGGCTGCGGCGAACCTGCAAGAAGGGGTTAGAAGACCCTGGCCGGGGATCCCGGCGAGGGAGCTCCGACGGTCAAGTCAGTAGACGACGAGAAGGAACAGATTCTCCAAGACGGACCCCCTAAGGGGTTCCAGACTTAGAGAATTTACTAGTAAGAAAGGTACTCTGGGGACCGAAACTCGGCCGGGCTTCCTTGCCGAGCTCACGCCAAGCGATCCCCTCTCGAGACCTCGGATCTCACTCTCGGAGCGAGGCTTTTTGCCGCTGCTTCTTCCTTGTCCCCAGGCTTGTCCGCTTACCTTGTCGTCCCCAGCTTCCTTCCTTTTATCTCCTCCCGCCGTTCGCCTGTCTTCTCCTCCTGGGAGGCTCCCCTCCCCCATCCCTTTCTCTTTCCCCTTTTCGGTGAGGAGGGCCAGGCGGCTTTCCGACCTCGTCCGCCGAGCCCAACAGGGAAAAGGCAAAGACAGAAAAGGGGGGGGGGGGGGGGGGCGGCGCTGGTAAGGCGGCCGGTCAGACCTCGGGCCCAGTGAGAGCGCTCTCTTTCCCAAGTGTGGGCGCCATTCGTCTATGGGGCCTGTTTTGTCAGAATCGCGCCTCTCAGCTGCGGGACCTGTCGGGCCGATGCAAATGGTGTTTCGCGTGCCACCGCCATCCGTACGGGGCACCGTCTGTGATGCGTACGGCCCGAGGGATAACCTCGGGGCCTGCGCCTCCTTCCCTGGGACCTTCTCCGTACGGGCGGCCTGACCTCGGCCGAGGCGGACCCGTCTCCGGGGGCCACCTGTCGGAGGAGCGAAGGATTGGCCGACCTCAGCCTAGGTGGACCCCTCCTGGGTGGACACCTGGCGAGGTGGCAGGAGGTCGCCTGACTTCGGTCGAGGTGGGCCCGTCTCAAGGGGCCACCTGACGAAGGAGCGAAGGATCGGCCGACCTCAGCCTAGGTGGACCCCTCCTGGGTGGACACTTGGCGAGGTGGCAGGAGGTCGCTTGGCTTCGGCCGAGGTGGGCCCGTCTCCGGGGGCCACCTGGCGAAGGAGCGAAGGATCGGCCGACCTCGGCCTAGGTGGACCCCTCCTGGGTGGACACCTGGCGAGGTGGCAGGAGGTCTCCTAGCTTCGGCCGAGGTGGGCCCGTCTCCAGGGGCCACCTGGCGAAGGAGCGAAGGATCGGCCGACCTCGGCCTTGGCGGACCCCTCCTGGGTGGGCACTAGGCGAGGTGGTAGAGGAGCCCCGAACCGAGCTCGACTTCGGCGAGAGCAGTTTGTCTTAGGAAGTCGTCTGGCGAAGTAGCCTTGCCGAGCTCGGCCTTGGCAATGTGGCGCTGACTCGGCCGGAGAAACCTCCACGTGGCTCGATCATATTTGGCGGTATCTGAGCCCGGCCACGTCATCGTTACGGCCGTAACAGTTGCCCCCCAGCCCGCCGTTCCGTTGGGGCGTCGTAGAACAGAACGTCGGGATTAAATGCAGATATGACGTGAGGAGGCGAAGATCTTGCATCATAATTGCCACGATCCTTGTCGCCGTGGCTCGATGCGCCTGAAACCTTATAGGAAGCCGCCACGCGTCGCCCACTTGCCCGCAATAAATGCGTCGCTTCGAGGCAGAGGCCGTTACCCTGCTAACGAGGTGTCGGTGTCGGGCGTGCATCCACATGGCGATCGCTCAGTGGCTCGGGGCGGAATGATGGGTACGACCACTGTCGACTGGGCGGTTTGCTGCAAGCTAACTTTCCGTTGCCCTACGTTCGCTTGGCATATTTTCGGTGAGTGCCTTCATCCTTCTCTAGTTCCCCTCTCTCTTTTCCTCTCTAAATCCTTGTCCTCCTCTTTGCCATGGCGCGTCGTCGCTATGTCTCTTCCAATCTGGACGAGGCCGGTCCATCCCGGCCGAGGACTCCATCTTCTTCCTCCTCAGAGGAGGAAATGATCCTGGAGGAGATCCGCCGGCGTCTGCAACCCGGGGGTGTCACCATCGGCATCCCTAGGGGGGTCCGGTCTCCTCCGGTTTCTCCCGCTGCGCCTCTTCTTTCTCTTCCTGCTCCGCCTCTTCTTCCCGCCGGTCCCTCCGGTCATGCTTCCACCATGACCGAAGGCGATCTTTCTTTGCTCCGGGAGGCCTACGGTATCCCGGGATCAATTCGTCTATTTGTTCCGCGGCCCGAGGAGCGCGTCACCATGAGTGGCCCCGGTCGCATAGCCTTCTACGAAGACTTCTTTCTTGGGGGTCTTCGATTTTCTTTGCACCCCTTCTTCCTCTCTTTTCTCAGCCATTTCCGGCTTGTTCCGGCCCAGTTGGCTCCCAATGCCATCTGGGTCATCTTCTCCTTCATAGTCTTCTATCACTTTCACGGGTTCGTTGCCCGTTTCTCCCTCTTCAGGGCCATGTTTACCCTGAAGAAGTACTCCATCGATGATGGCTGGTGGTATATTTCGCCCCGGCCCAGGTGTCTCCGGTTCGACCTCCCTTCTTCTATCAAGGGCTGGAAGAGCCGGTTTTTCTTCGCCTCGGTCGAAGATGTCGACTGGGCCTGGAGTGAACCGGACCGGTCTCCGAACCGGAACTCCCAGGTTGAGTCGGCGGACCAGGAGGCCTACTCCCTACTCCTGAGTGACGTGGTCCCGGCGCTCGAGGTTCTGCTTTCGGAGCAGAATCTTTTTGAGGCCGGGATCAGTCCCATCCGTGAGTCGGGTGAGATTCGGTCCTCCTTTGACTTCTGCTCTCTTTTTCTTCATGACCGAGTCGGCTAACCTTCTATTCTTTTACATTGCAGGTATGAAGTTCTCACTGGAGAGCCTTCTGGAGGGCGCGGCCCAGAGAGACATCCCGGAGGTAGACGAGCCCGCGGCCAAGAGGGCTCGTACTGAGGCGGGCCGGGAGATTGCGTCGGCGACCCTGCCCAGCCCAGTGGCCACTGCTCCCCCGCCCAGGTTGCCTCGGGGCGGGGCTGTTGATGCCTCGGCTGCCAGACCTGGTGGCGCTGCCGTCGAGGGGGCTCCACCGCCCGAGGCTCCGTCCAGCGCCGGTCCCATCATCGCCGCGGCTCCGACGGCGCAGCCCGTGGCCTCTGCCGGCCCGTCGATTGCGACCCCAACTGAAGGGACAGCCGCCGCCGGAGCTGACCTGACAGCTCCGCCACCAGTGATCACCCATCGATGTTCAGTCATCCGCGACAAGGGGCTCGCGGAGAAGGTCATGGAGTACGCCTCCACAGCCCGGGACCGCCGAGCTCGGGGCGGCCGGGACTATGCAGACGCCTTGCTCGGGATCCTCCCGCAGCTCTTCACGGTAAGCCCGAGCTCATTCTTCTCTGTCTTTCATGATTTTAGTGGCCTTTTCTCCTAACCCAGTTGCTCTATTTGTGCAGATTGGAAATGACGTTCTCCTACTGAGGAACTTCCTCGTAGGGAACGCGAAGAGGGATGCCGAGAAGGAGAAGAAGCTCGGCAAGCTCGCAGCCGACGTCAAGGACCTCATGGAAAAGGGGGTCGAGCTGCGAGCCAGCAACCAATCCCTCCAGACCGACCTGGCACGCTCCAAGGGGCGGAACAAGGAGCTGGAGGCTTCTTTGTCGGAGGAGAGGCTCTCCCACCAGCGTCACACGGAGGAGGACGCGGCGGAGAGGGCTCGTCTTCAGCCCACTCCCAGTGGCTGGAGCGCCAGCTGGAGGAGGCTCGGCGAGACGCGAACACGGCGAAGGACCGGAGTGCGTACATCAACGGACTCCTGGAGGCCGTGAAGCGGGAGGCGCAGGAGGCCATCCCGAAGTTCCGGGCTTCCGACGAGTACACGTCGGAGGTCCGGGAGGCCGCCGTGGACTCCTTCCTGAAGGGGTTCCGGATGTGCCGGGAGAAAGTAGGGGCCTTCTTCCCCGAGCTCGACCTCAGCGGGGTGGTGCTCGGAGGTAGGAGGCAAGGAGCCGAGAGCAGAGCCTCCGGTGCGGCCGACGCCACTCCTGCGACCCCGTCGACCAGCGAAGCCGTGGCTCCGGAGCAGCCTCAAGAGTCGGCCACCGCAGAAGGCGAGGATGCAGAGCTTGCGACCCCGGCGGAGGGCTCCGACCTTGCACCAAACTGAGCCACCGTCTTCTCGCCCTGCTCCGTTGTCGCAGTTGTATTTCTTTTTCTTCTTCTTTTTTTTTGGGGACTCCCGGCCTGTCGGGATTCCCGGCTTGCACTGCTGCTCAGATTAATGAAGACACTGTTTAACCAAGCCTCGAGTTCATCTTCTTCTCCACTCCCCCATCTCCCTTTTTCTCCTTTTTTTTTTTTTTTTTTTTGAGATGTTGATGTGGAGTGCTGAAACGATCGTAGGCCTAGTCCCTTCCATTGCTCAAATCGAAGGTTGGGACATCCCGGATCGCGCGGCGTCAGAGTAGGCCTTGAGCGGGTCCGTCTTTGGGATCACCTTCATACTCGCGTGGGCGACATGGTTTCTGCCCCGCCTTCCAGGTCGAAGCCGGGACCTCCGGACTGAACCCCGGGGCCGCAGGCTTTCTCAAGCCTTGCGCTGCTTGCCGAGCTGCTCTCCGGGCTTGCGTGGGCGAACTGGGTTCTGCGCCACCTTCCAGGCCGAAGCCCAGGATCTCCGGACTGAACCCCGGGCCGCAGGCTTCCTCAAGCCTTGCGCGGCTTGCCGAGCTGTTCTCCGGGCTTGCGTGGCCGAACTGGGTTCTGCACCACCTTCCAGGCCGAAGCCCAGGATCTCCGGACTGAACCCCGGGGCCGCAGGCTTCCTCAAGCCTTGCACGGCTTGCCGAGCTGTTCTCCGGGCTTGCATGGCCGAATGGGGTTCTGCGCCACCTTCCAAGCCGAAGCCCAGGATCTCCAGACTGAACCCCGGGGCCGCAGGCTTCCTCAAGCCTTGCGCGGCTTGCCGAGCTGTTCTCCGGGCTTGCATGGGCGAACTGGGTTCTGTCCCACCTTCCAGGCCGAAGCCCAGGATCTCCGGACTGAACCCCGGGCCGCAGGCTTTCTCAAGCCTTGCGCGGCTTGCCGAGCTGTTCTCCGGGCTTGCATGGACGAACTGGGTTCTGTTCCACCTTCCAGGCCGAAGCCCAAGATCTCCGGACTGAACCCCGGGGCCGCAGGCTTTCTCAAGCCTTGCGCGGCTTGCCGAGCTGTTCTCCGGGCTTGCATGGGCGAACTGGGTTCTGTCCCACCTTCCAGGCCGAAGCCCAGGATCTTCCGATTCCTTCGACCGTCAGCCATGATCGGTCATGCCGAGCCCAGGGCCATGCACCGATTTTCCTTCAAAGTGAGAAGAGAGCATTTGAAGCGAGGGAACTTTATTACGGGAGTAGGAAACCTTACATCACTGATAATACATTCTTAGGTTCGAGGCATTCCACGTCCGGGGGAACCTGGCACCTCCCAACTCCTCCAGGTAGTATGCACCGTGAGGGAGGGCTTCTGCCACCCAGTATGGGCCCTCCCAGTTAGGCGAGAGCTTGCCGCATTCCCATGGCTGGGAAGCTTCAGCGCGCCGGAGGACCAAATCTCCGGGACGAAAAACCTTCGACCACACTCGGGAGTTGTAATACCTGGCCACACGCTACCTATACGCTGCCATTCGAACTCGGGCCTTGTCCCTCGTTTCCTCGAGAAGGTCAAGGTTGAGCATCATCCTGGCTGGGTTCATGGCTGACCTGATGGACCTCCGCCGGTGCCTCGAGGCTTGGGATCTCAAGGCGCTCCACGTGAGCACGGCCCAGCATCGAGTTCGGCAGGGTCGCCAGCCGAGAGAGAGTGTCCGCGCGGGCGTTCTCCCTGCGGGGGATGTGGAAGATGTTGAAGCGCCGGAATCTGGATGCGCCCGCCTTGACGAGCTCCATGTATTTCGCCATTTGGGGGTCATGTGCGGCATACTCCCCGGAGACCTATCCCGCCACGAGCTGGGAATCAGTGAAAGCTTTGAGGTTGGTTACGCCCAGCTTGCGGGAGACTCTCAGTCCGGCAAGAAGTGCTTCATACTTCGCCTGGTTATTTATCGCGGGAAATTAGAAATGGAGTGCGCATTCGGCGACGACCCCGTCGCTATTGGCAAGGATGAGCCCAGCCCCGCTCCTGCCGAAGTTTGAGGCTCCATCCACATGGAGGATCCAGGCATCCTCGCCGAGCTCACCGGGGCCTGTCTCCAGTGGCTGGCCTGAGGGGCCCTCCTCGGGCTCCTTTCCCAAGCCCGCATACTCGACCAGGAAGTCGGCCAGCACCTGCGCCTTCATGGCCGACCTTGGCCTGTACGTGATATCGAACTCGCTGAGCTTCAGTGCCCACTTTGCCAATCGTCCTGAAGTGTCGGGTCGGCTGAGCACCGCTTTCAGCGGTTGATCCGTCAGGACCGTGATGGGGTGCGCTTGGAAATAGGGCCTGAGATGCTGGGCAGACACTATTAGCACGAAAACGAGTTTCTCGGGCCGAGAATACCTGAGCTCCGCGTCGCGGAGAAGCTTGCTGGTATAGTACACTGGCCGCTGGACTCCTTGGCCATCGGCCCGAACCATGACCGAGCTGACAGCTTCCGGGGTGACCGCCAGGTAGAGGATGAGTTCCTCCCCCTCCTCGGGCCTGGACGGCAATGGTGGCGACGCAAGCATCTTCTTCAGCTCCTCGAAGGCCTTTTGGCATTCCTCGATCCAAGCGAAGTCGTTCATCTTTCTCAGCACCTTGAAGAAGGGACGGCAGCGATCTGCCGACCTGGAGATAAAATGGCTGAGGGCCGCAACTCGGTCGGTGAGTTGCTGCACTTGCTTCTTGGAGGTGGGCTGCTCCATGTCCAGGATGGCCTGGACCTTCTCTGGGTTGGCCTCAATTCCTCTTTGGGTCACCATAAATCCTAGAAATTTCTCGGCGGAGATGCCAAAGGCGCACTTCGCCAGGTTCAGCTTCATCTGATGACATCGGAGGTTGCCGAACGTCTCCGCCAAGTCAGCTACGTGGTCCAAATCGGGTTTGCTCATTACCAGCATGTCGTCTACGTACACTTGCATGTTGCGGCCGATCTGGTCCTTGAAAACCCTGTTGACGAGATGCTGGTACGTGGCTCCAGCGTTCTTGAGGCCGAATGGCATCATTCTATAGCAAAAAGTTCCGCGGTCAGTTATGAAGGCGGTATGCTCTTCGTCCTCTGGGCTCATTCGGAACTGGTTGTATCTGGAGAAGGCATCCATGAATGACAGGAGGCGATGTCCCGAGGTGGTGTCGACCAGCTGGTCGATCTTTGGAAGAGGGAAGCTGTCCTTTGGGCAAGCTCGGTTGAGGTCGGTGTAGTCCACACAGATCCTCCACTTGCCATTACTCTTTCTCACCATGACCATGTTTGCCAGCCAGCTGGGATACTGGACCTCCCGCACAAAACCGGCGGCGAGGAGCTTCTCCACTTCCTCGTTGATCGCCTTCTGCCTTTCCATGGCAAAGCTCCTCTTCTTCTGGCGGACCGGGCGGCAACTTGGGTCCACGTTTAGCCTGTGCGTGATGACCTCGGGCGGGATGCCCGACATGTCGGCTGCTGACCAGGCGAACACGTCAGCGTTCGCGCGGAGGAACTCCAGCAGGCGGGTCCGTTCTTCTTCAGGGAGCTGGGCCCCGACTTGCACCGTCTTCAGCGGATCCGAACCGAGGGGAAAAGTCAGCAGGCGCTCTATGGGCCCTCCCCTAGGTTCCTTCTCTCTTAGGTCGAGGTCGTCGATATCGGGGGCGAGCTCCGCACCCCGGGCGCTCGGGACCGTCTGGAGGCAGAGCGGGACTGGCTGGGTCATCCCCTTCATCTCCCCGAGCCCGGAAGGCATGGGGAACTGTACCAATAACCTTCTCATGGAGATCGTGGCATCCAGTTGGTTAAGCCCGGGATGCCCGAGAATGGCGTTGTAAGGCGAAGGGAGTCTGACGATGGTAAATGTTATTAGGATGGTCGTCTGCCAGGGTGGGGATCCGGTGGTGACCGGGAGAGTGATCTCCCCTTCGACCCCCACGGAGTCCCCTGTAAAACCTACCAGGGGGGTGTGCACCGGTCTCAGCTGATCGTGGGACAAGTTCATCCGAGAGAAAGCGTCGTAAAAAGTACGTCAGCCGAGCTTCCACTATCCACCATGATTCGATGTACAGGATGCTTCGCGATGGTCATCTCGACCACCACGGCATCGTTGTTTACATTATCATTACCCTTCCCCTCCTCGGGAGGGATTACATTCTCCAGGTTCCCGACTTACCGGGCTCTCTTCGCCGCTCGACCGACCCTGCGTGAGATCATGCCCACGAGCTTCTCTGTTGGGCGGTTATCGATTGCAGGGACAGGCGGTAAGGTCGCGAGCGACTGCCCCTCCGAGGGGGCCTCGTTCCTGATGAACTTCCTGAGGTATCCCCTCCTAATCAGCTCCTCGATCTCCCGCTTCAGGTTGCGACACTCCTCCGTGTCGTGACCGTGCTCGCGGTGGAACTGGCAGTACTTCGATTTGTCCTGGGTGGCTCTCGGGTTCTGAGGAGGAGGTCGGTGGAGGTAGCGCTCGCCCTCAATTTCCATGAGGATCTTGGTCCGAGGTGCGAGGAGAGGGGTGAATCTCCGCTCGGGAGTGGCCTCGCCCCTCGGCCTTGGATTCGGGCGAGGGTCGGTAGATGGCCCGGGCTTCCGAGCCCTCGGGGTATCTCTCGGGGGCGGCCTCTTCAGAGTCTTCCCGTCCAACTCTCGTTGGGTGCGGTCGGCCTCCTCCGCTCGGATGTACTTGTAGGCGCGGAGGAGGAGCTCGGAGTACGTCCTGGGCGGCTTCTTGTCCAGGGAGTAGGTCAAGCGGGACGTCTTGAGCCCGTGCTTCAAAGCCAACATGGCGACGGGCTTGTCCAGGCTGTAGATTTCCAGGGCTGCGGTCTTGAACCGGGTGATGTAGTCCCGGAGCAGCTCTGGTCCTGCTGGCCGATGGAGAAGAGGCTGTCCACCTCTCTCGGCACCTTTCGACAAGCGTCGAAGTGCACCACGAACTTTCCTTCCAGCTGATGGAAGGAGCAAATGGATCCGGGCTCGAGGCGGGTGAACCAGACTCGAGCGGCCTTCCGGAGGGTGGCCGGGAAGGTGATGCACAGAAGAGCATCGGTGGCCCCCTGGACCCTCATGAGAGCTTTGTAGCTCTCCAGATGGTCCAGAGGGTCGGTGGTCCCGTCGTAGGAATCTACCTGCGGCATGCGGAACCGTTTTGGGATCGGCTTCGCCTGGATTTCTTCAGAGAAAGGGGGACGGAGTCGTAGCCCGCTGGGTCCACCGACGAGTTCTGCAGGTCGGCGAATCGACGGGCGAACTCCGCTAGCTTGCGCTCATGCTCCTCCAGGCGCCTCTCGGCCTGGTGCCTGATGGCTTCATCGGTGGAGTCTTCCACCGAGGCTGCGGGTGAAGGGGGCGCTGATCGATCTCGGCACGAAGTCAGGCCTCGGCGTCACTTGCTGCGATGCACCATTTCGGCCTCGTCGGCCGGGGATCGGCTCTCGTGATCCTCCGAACCGGAGTAGTTTCTTTTTGCGGGAGCTTGGTGGCTCCCACGGGGGTTGGAGACGGCCCTCGGATGGGATGGCCTGCCCTGAATGGAGCGCAGGCTCCCACGCTGCCCCGCGGCTCGGGCCGCGGGGGTCCCTGGCTGCGGCTGCGTGGCCAGGGACCGCTGCTGATGCTGAAGCTGCCGGACCACCGAGGTCAAGGTCTGCAGCTGTTGGATGACGGCCGCAAGGGGTCCGTCCGTTGAGGTAGGCTGTGGTGGACGAGGACGGGGAGCTGAAAGCTCCCTCTCCGGGCTGTGGGCCCCTGGAGGGGAGTGAACCTCCCCCACACGGCTGGTGGACGCCTCGCGGCCACGAGTGACCACCATTGTCAGAGAGCGCGATACCTGCAGAAAGCTAGCTCCCGCTAGGGTTTAGTGTCCTGCCCCCCTACCTGGCGTGCCAATCTGTTGCCGCTCTCGTCGCCGCGCCCGTGCCTCGGATCCGTGGATCCTCCCTGACCGCCTGGCGAGGGAGCCTCCCTGGCTGCGGCGAACCTGCAAGAAGGGGTTAGAAGACCCTGGCCGGGGATCCTGGCGAGGGAGCTCCGACGGTCAAGTCAGTAGACGACGAGAAGGAACAGATTCTCCAAGACGGACCCCCTAAGGGGTTCCAGACTTAGAGAATTTACTAGTAAGAAAGGTGCTCTGGGGACCAGAAATTCGGCCGGGCCTCCTTGCCGAGCTCACACCAAGCGATCCCCTCCCGAGACCTCGGATCTCACTCTTGGAGCGAGGCTTTTTGCCGCTGCTTCTTCCTTGTCCCCAGGCTTGTCCGCTTACATTATCGTCCCCAGCTTCCTTCCTTTTATCTCCTCCCGCCGTTCGCCTGTCTTCTCCTCCTGGGAGGCTCCCCTCCCCCGTCCCTTTCTCTTTCCCCTTTTCGGTGAGGAGGGCCAGGCGGCTTTCCGACCTCGTTCGCCGAGCCCAACAGGGAAAAGGCAAAGACAGAAAAGGGGGGGGGGGGGGGGCGCTGGTAAGGCGATCGGTCAGACCTCGGGCCCAGTGAGAGCACTCTCTTTCCAAAGTGTGGGCGCCATCCGTCTATGGGGCCTGTTTTGTCAGAATCGCACCTCTCGGCTACGGGACCTGTCGGGCCGATGCAAATGGTGTTTCGCGTGCCGCCGCCATCCGTACGGGGCGCCATCTGTGATGCGTACGGCCCGAGGGATGACCTCGGGGCCTGCACCTCCTTCCCTAGGACCTTCTCCGTACGGGCGGCCTGACCTCGGCCGAGGCGGACCCATCTCCGGGGGCCACCTATCGGAGGAGCGAAGGATCGGCCGACCTCGGCCTAGGTGGACCCCTCCTGGGTGCACACCTGGCGAGGTGGTAGGAGGTCACCTGGCTTCGGCCGAGGTGGGCCCGTCTCCAGGGGCCACCTGGCGAAGGAGCGAAGGATCGACCGACCTCAGCCTAGGTGGACCCCTCCTGGGTGGACACCTGGCGAGGTGGCAGGAGGTCGCCTGGCTTCGGCCGAGGTGGGCCCGTCTCCGGGGCCACCTGGCGAAGGAGCGAAGGATCGGCCGACCTCGGCCTAGGTGGACCCCTCCTAGGTGGACACCAAGCGAGGTGGCAGGAGGTCGCCTGGCTTCGGCCGAGGTGGGCCCGTCTCCAGGGGCCACCTGGCGAAGGAGCGAAGGATCGGCCGACCTCGACCTAGGAGGACCCCTCCTGGGTGGGCGCTAGGCGAGGTGGTAGAGGAGCCCCGAACCAAGCTCGACTTCGGCGAGAGCAGTTTGTCTTAGGAAGTCGTCTGGTGGAGTAGCCTTTCCGAGCTCAGCCTTGGCAATGTGGCGCTGACTCGGCCGGAGAAATCTCCACGTGGCTCGATCATATTTGGCGGTATCTGAGCCCGGCCACGTCATCGTTACGGCCGTAACAATCTCATTAATAAAAAATATTTGATCAGAGATCAAAAAAACCTGTTCTTTTCCTAAGCAATCCTGTGCTACCTACCATCTCATTGATAAAGAATACTTGATCAGAGATTAGAAAAGCTTGTTCCTTTTCTAAGCAATCCTGTGCCACCTACCGATCTCAATGATAAAGAATACCTGATCGGAGGTTGGCAAAACCTATTCCCTCCTTAAGCAATCCTGTGTCACCTGTCGATCTCATTTATAAAGAATAGATGATCGAAGATCAGGAAAACTTATTCCCTCCCTAGGTAATCCTGTGCCACCTGCATATCTCATTGATAAATAATACCTAATTGAAGGTTGGAAAAACATATTTCCTTCCTAGGCAATCTTGTGCCACTGCCGATCACTTTAGACAATGATAACAAAGAAAATCAAAAGAAAAAAATATTGATAATATATTTTATATTACTAGAATTCTAAAATCTTGGGATTGGAGTCCCATATAAAATTTTCAAGTTATAGGCCCCAAGTATGATCTTTGATACTTTGTATGGCCCCTCTCAATTAGGCAAGAGTATTTCTTGCTCCAATGACTGTGAGACTTTAGCTCGCTGAAGAACAAGATCTTTTTGTTGAAAGACTTTAGTTTTGATCATAGAATTGTAGTATCAGGTAACTCTTTACCTATAAGCTACCATTTTGATATGTTCCCTCTCCCAAGCTTCTTGTAGTAGGTTGAGATCTGCTCATTATTTTTCGAGGTTGGTGCTTTCATCATATTCTCTTATCCGATCAGAAACCAATCTAATCTTTATGGGAATGATTGCTTCAGCTTCATAAGTTAACTTGAATGGTGTCTCTCTTGTTGGACTATGAGAAGTTGTTTGGTATGACCATAGGATGCTGTCCAACTCATTGGCCTAGAGATCTTTTGTCTGGTCAAGTCTGGTCCTCAAGTCTTGAAGGATGTCCTATTAGTTACTTCTGTCTCTCCATTTATTTGTAAGTGTCCTACTAATGTGAACATTTATTCAATATAAAGACTAGCGAAGAACTCTCAAAACTTTTTATTGCTAAATTGTCTCCTATTATTAGAGATAATATACTTAAATAGTCCAAATTGGTAGATAATAGACTTCTAGACGAAGTCCTGAACCTTTTTTCGAGTATAGCTAAGGGCTCGGCTTCAACCCACTTTGTGAAATAGTAGATTGCAACTAGTAGGAATTTCTTTTGCCCTATTGCAATTAGAAAGGGCTCGAGGATATCAATTCTCCACATGTCAAATGGCCATGAGCCAAAATCTGAAAGATCGATGTAGATGGTTTCCTTTGAATATTAGAAAATCTTTGACATCGATCATATTTCTAGATGAAGTCCATGACATTTTTTATAATGATGGGCTAGTAGAATATTTGCTTGAGACTTTGTAGGCTAATGATATCCCTCTGATGTGATTGTCATAGATGCCTTCGTGAATTTCTCAGCGAGCATAATCACTTTCTGAAGGGTGTAGACATTAGAGTAGGGGCATAGTAAACGACTTCTTATAAAGTTTCCTATTTAGAAAGTGTTACAGCCGTGACAGTGACGTGGCCAGGCTCAGATACCGCCGAATGCGATCGAGCCACGTGGAGGTTTCTCCGACCGAGTCAGCGCCACGTCTTCAAGACCAGGTCCGGCAAGACTACAGCGCCCGCCAATTTTCCAAGGCAAACTGCCCTCGCCGAGGTCGAGCTCGGATCAGAGTTCCTCTACCACCTCGATGGCGCCCAAGCCCGGAGGGGTCCGCCTAAGTGAGGTCGGCCAAAGCCAGGAGACCTCCTGCCGCCTCGCCAGGTGTCCACCCAGGAGGGGCCCGCCTGGGCTGAGGTCGACCGACCCTTCGCCCTTCGCCAGGTGGCCCCCCGGAGACGGGCCCACCTCGGCCGAGGGCAGGAGACCTCCTGCCACCTCGCCAGGTGTCCACCCAGGAGGGGTCCACCTAGGCCGAGGTCGGCTGGTCCTTCGCCCCTTTGCCAGGTGGCCTCCCGTAGACGGGCTCACCTCGGCCGAGGCCAGGCGACCTCCTGCCACCTCGCCAGGTGTCCACCCAGGAGGGGTCCACCTAGGCCGAGGTCGGCTGGTCCTTCTCCCCTTTGCCAGGGGGCCTCCCGGAGACGGGCCCACCTCGGTCGAGGCCAGGCGACCTCCTGCCACCTCGCCAGGTGTCCACCCAGGAGGGGTCCACCTAGGCCGAGGTCGGCTGGTCCTTCGCTCTTCGCCAGGTGGCCCCCGGAGACGAGTCCACCTCGGCCGAGGCCAGGCGACCTCCTGCCACCTCGCCAGGTGTCCACCCAGGAGGGGTCCACCTAGGCCGAGGTCGGTGGTCCTTCGCCCCTTTGCCAGGTGGCCTCCCGGAGACGGGCCCACCTCAGCGAGGCCAGGCGACCTCCTGCCACCTCGCCAGGTGTCCACCCAGGAGGGGTCCACCTAGGCCGAGGTCGGCTGGTCCTTCGCCCCTTTGCCAGGTGGCCTCCCGGAGACGGGCCCACCTCGGTCGAGGCCAGCGACCTCCTGCCACCTCGCCAGGTGTCCACCCAGGAGGGGTCCACCTAGGCCGAGGTCGGCTGGTCCTTCGCTCTTCGCCAGGTGGCCCCCGGAGATGGGTCCACCTCAGCCGAGGTCAGGCCGCCCGTACGGAGAAGGTCTCAGGGAAGAGGCGCGGGCCCCGAGGCCATCCCTCGGGCCGTATGAATCCCAGACGACGCCCCGTACGGAGGGCGGCGGCATGCGGAACATCACTTGCATCGGCCCGACAAGTTCCACAGCCGAGGGGCACGATTCTGACAGAACAGGCCCTATAGATGGATGGCGCCCACGCTTGAGAAAGAGAGCGCTCTCGCTGGGCCCGAGGCCTGACCGGCCGCCTTACCAGCGCCGCCCTCCCTTTTTCCCTTCTGTCTTTGCCTTTTCCCTGCTGGGCTCGGCGGACGAGGTCGGAAAGCCGCCTAGCCCCCCTTCACCGAAAAGGGAAAAGAGAAGAAGACGGGGGAGGGGAGTCTCCCAGGAGGAAAAGACAAGCGCGCGACGAAAGGAGATAAAGAGGGAGGAATCTGGGGATGACAAGGTAAGCGAACAAGCCTGGGGACAAAAGAGAAGCAGCGGCAAAAGGCCTCGCTCCGGAGAGTAAAAACCAGAGATTCCGAGAGGGGATCACTGGGCGTGAGCTCGGCAAGGAGGCCCGGCCGAGATTCTGGTCCCCAGAGCGTCTCTCTCACTAGTAAACTCTCTAAGTCTGGAACCCTTTCGGGGGTCCGTTTGGAGAGTCTGTTCCTTCTCGTCGTCTACTGACTTGACCGTCGGAGTTCCCTCGCCGGGATCCCCGGCCAGGGTCTTCTAACCCCTTTTTTGCAGGTTAGCCGCAGCCAGGGAGGCTCCTTCACCAGGCGGTCAAGAGGGATCGGCGGATCCGTGGCACGGGCGCGACGACGGGAGCGGCAACAGAAAGATATACCATAGAGCTCCTCGCCTGATCCCTCAGGTTTGCCTTTATCAACTAGGAGCTCTCCCTTATCAAGGAAATTGACTAATGAATCAATCTAGCTCGATTCATATTCTACTTAGGCAAGTATAGGAGTTTTTTATATGCTTGAGATTTTCAAGTATTCAACAAAGACTCTCTTAGAAAGATTTAAGTAGTCCAAGGTGGCAAGATGTGATAAGGCATCTGCTTCAACATTTTTAGATCTAGGGATTTGCTATATTTCTAGGACTTTGAAGTTTGAAGATAACTCCCTGATCTTATGAAGATATTTGATCATGGCCAACTCTTTAGCTTCATATTCACCTTGTACTTGAGTGATGACCAATTGAGAGTTAGAGAGGACTTTGATTTGATCAATGCTGATCTCTTTGATTATATTTAAGCTCTATCAGGGTATCATATTCAGCTCTATTATTAATGGTATGAAAACAAAATCTCAAGGAACATTTTGTGACTATCCCTTCGAGGATTGTGAGGATCAATCTAGCTGTACATCCTTAGGCACTTCAAGCACCATCAACATGTAGGACCCAAGATGGAGTTGCAGCACTTCTTCTAGCAGTTCTTCCGATCTCTTTTCCTCCTTCAAAAATCATGCATTCGATGATGAAATCAATGAGGACTTGAACTTTCATGTTGGGGTGAGGCTTATATTCAATATCAAATTCTTCCAATTCAATAGGCCATTTGGTGAGACATCTTGATATATCTAGCCTTCAAAGTATAGATTTCAAAGGCTAATATGTTAAGACCATAATAATGTGGGACTAAAAGTATGGCCCAAGTCTTTTTAAAGTAGTGAAAAGATCATAGATCATCTTCTCAGACTTAGAATATCTAGTCTTTGCATCTTTTAATATCTTGCTTGTACAATATATAGGCCTTTGCATATATGCATCTTCTTTTACTAAGATAAAGCAAATGATATTAGGAGGAATAGATAAGTAAATATAAAGTTGCTCATCTATTTTAGGCCTTGATAGCGATGAAGGTGAGCCGAGATACTTCTTTAAATCCTCAAAGGTTGATCGGCATTTGTCCGACCACTCAAAGTTGTTTGTGTACCTTATAATCGTAAAAATTGGTAAGCACTTTTCCAATGACCGGTGTTGCTGCCTGGATCGCCGTCGCCTGCAACTCTTACGTGGCCTAGATGAGTAGATTTCCCGCCAGTGTCATCGAGCTCATTGGTCGGAGATGATCAAGAGAACATACCCTCCGTCACGGGGCTTAGTGGAGCCACCGTGCTTGGAGGGGTTATTGTATGGATGAAAAGGGCCTGATACTGTGGTGGTCCTCTCGTGGTCCTCTCCGGTGGGGAGGAATCTCTTCTATATCATCCCTCCGTCAAGCGGACCTGCAAAACAGGAAAGACCTAGGCTGGGGATTCTGGCAAGGACACTCCGACGATCAAGTTGGTGGGACGATCGAAGGAACAAAAGACCTCTGAGGTAGAGAGCTTGGGGGACTCTCTGGTCTCAAAGGGTGATAAAAAATAGAAGATAATCCCAGAATGAAGAGAGTATGTTAGTTCTCTTACCTCCCCTTACCTCTTCATGCCGGTCTTTATGTAGATGAATGGCTCCTGCCATTCGGGGGAGGCGTGCTAGTCTTGACATAGACCTGTGAGGCTAGGATAGCCTGTGAGGCCATGATGGGCTGGTGAACTTTCCTCCTCTACGTGGTTCAGGAAGTTAGTGCAAGGGTACAGTGCCTTGGGTAGGGCACTATTTCCTGGTTAGTATAAACGGTGGCTTGGGAAGCTTGAATGCAAGCCTTCTCTGCAAGCGGCGTGTCAGGCGGCATGCCATAGGATCCACGTGGATGGAAATTCTTGGAAAGAGTGCCGGGCCTACGTGGATGAGACAGAACTGTGCGATGCTCTCAATGACCGAGCTGGACTGAGACGCCGAAATGCCGAGTTGGCTGGGATGCTATTCCAGATAGCCATGCAGACATGCAGATCGAGAGAAGGCCCGTAGAGGCTTCTCATGCACACTAGTCAAGGCGGGGCCTGAGAAGGCTCCAAGAACGTGGGTGCGAACCCATGCATTATGAACCTAAGTGCTACCGGACCGTGGAAGAGCGGAGCTGGATCACGGGCGTGCTGGGGCACGGAGCAGGCACGGACGGAGCTAGGGTTGCTGCGGATGTGCCGAGCTAGACAGAACCGGATCGAGGTGCCTAAGCTAGGGCCTCCCGCGGGTGTGCCGCATGCATGCTGTGGGTGTGGCGAGCTGGATCCTGCAGCACTCCATATCGGGCGGAGCCATGCGGGACATAGCCGAAGGAGCCAGACCTGGGGCACGGCATCACCGATCTGGAGTCCCGCCGAACTGAGCCGGAGTGGGCAGAAATGCAAGGTCGCACTGCGGGCGCGCCAGGCGGGCATGCCGTGACATGGAGCTGGGACTGTGCCGAGCTGAGGTGCGGGCACAGCAGGTGGGTGCGCCGTGGAGCGGAGCTAGGGCGCGGGATTGCCGGGCCAAGTGGAGTCTGCCGAACCAGAGCCGGAGGAGGGCCCTGCCGCCCCCCACGTCGAATGGAGCCGTGCGGGGCAGAGCTGGGGCTTCCCGCGGGGGTGTGGTGCCGAGCTGCTCTCCCACAGGCAGAGCCGAAGAGGGCAGAGATGTGCCACGCGGAGCAGAGCCAGGAGTGGCAGTGCCAGACCGAGCTAGGTCCCGCCGGACCGAGCTGGAGCGAACGGAAGCGAGCTGGGGCTGGCCTTCGCGCTAAGGGCGAGGTCGGGCGGAGCCGTGTGGAGCACTGCCGATGTGCCAGCTCGGGCGGCGACTATCATGGAGCCAGAGCCGGGACCTCAGTGCCTGGACCGCGGGCGAGCGTGGGTGCACCGAATCGAACCGAGCCGAGGTGGGGGATGCCGCGGTCAGATGGGCTCCACACAGGCTCGACCTGGGAACGATGCCTTGGCACGAGCATACCGTGCCGGGCTGGAGCGTGCGGAGTTTTCACACGGACTTGAGTTGGGCATGGCTACTTCTCGGCGACACTTGAGCCTCGCGGAGAGGAGCCTTGCTGATTTGGAGAGCTTCGTGGGTCGAAGTTGGTTGGCTGAGGTGGGCTGGCCGAGGATGATGCTGTGCTAGGGCCGAATTGGTTGGTTACTAGTGTAACAGATGCCCCTACTCCCTGAATCCAAAATGTCTATGCTTTGGATAAAGGGAGTGTCACCATTCATTCAGCTTTGAGCCTTAGCGAGCTCAGTTCCAAATGAAGGCCTACATGAAGGCTTCGAATTTGGCCATCTTTTTTATGAACAGGGAGTGACCTGCAAAACAGAGTAGAAGGTGGCGTTTCTGAAACTTACTTGCCTGTAGGTACTTTGATTGAAGGTTAGTTGCATTAGGATGGTGCTAGCACTTCAGTCTGAGTCCTTTTTGATCGGATTGGAGGCGGTGCCATTGGGAAAGAGGTTGGTGAGGTGCACAACTTGGGTGCACACATACGTGACCGGGCACATGGTTGGCCTCATAGCACTCCTTAAAGCTTTTGATGAGGGTGTAGGGGCTGCTGGAAGGTCCGACAAGCAGGAGCTTGGTTTTGGATAGGAGTTTGATTCCATCTTGGCGACTTGAATGCAGGCCTTTTAGAAGCTTCATGACTTTTGATGTGGGACTCTTGGCATTTCTCGTTTTGATGCGCCAGGGTTTTCGGTCTTGAAGTGCCGGGGTTTTCGGTCTTTAGGTGTCAGGGGTGTCCGATCTTTAGGTGCCGGGGTGTCCGGCCTTACTTTGCCAAACTTGGAGTCAGACAGGCTCCTATAATGATGAAGAGCAAAGTTGCACCAAAAAGGAACTTTAATTATTTGAGGAGGGATCCTTACATCCTTCGTGAGGTGGTGGAGCTACTCATTTGGCATGCTAGGAGGCGAGCCGCAAATGGTTGGACCTCTAGAGTTACCCGTGGATATCTCCAGATGGGAGTCAGGCGGTAGATGTGGGGCTCAGTGAAGAGCTTGGCTTTGGTTTGGCTGAATCAAGGGGCATGACTTCAGCTCGGCTGGACTAAGGGGCCTGATTTCAGCCCAGTTGAACTGTGGAACTTGACTTCAGCTCGGCTTCAGTTGACTTTAGCTTGGCTAAATTGAGGAGCTTGACTTGAGTTCAGCTCGGCTTTATTTGAGTTCAGCTCGGCTAAACTGAGGAGCTTGACTCGAGTTTAGCTTGGCTTTATTTGACTTCAGCTCGGCTGAATAGAGGAGCTTGACTTGAGTTCTTAACTTCCCCAGACTTGGAGTTGGACGGGTATGTCCCTATATTGGTGAAGAGCAAAGTTGCACCAAAGAGGAAATTTAATTATCGAGGAGGGATCCTTATATCCTTCGTGAGGTGGCAGAGTTGCTCGTTTTGCATGCTAGGAGGTGAGCCACAGATGGTTAGACCTCCAGAGTTACCCGTGGGCATCTCCGAATGGGAGTTAGGTGGTAGATGTGGGGCTTAGTGAAGAGCTTGGCTTTGGTTCGGCTGAATCAAGGGACATGACTTCAGCTCAGCTGGACCAAGGGGCCTGACTTCAGCCCAGTTGAATTGAGAAACTTGAGTTCAGCTCAGCTTCAGTTGACTTTAGCTCGGCTGAACTGAGGAGCTTGACTAGAGTTCAGCTCGGCTTTATTTGAGTTCAGCTAAACTAAACTGAGGAGCTTGACTCGAGTTCAGCTCAGCTTTATTTGACTTTAGCTCGGTTGAACTGAGGAGCTTGACTTGAGTTCTTAACTTCACCAGACTTGGAGTCGGACGGGTATGTCCCTGTATTGGTGAAGAGCAAAGTTGCACCAAAGAGGAACTTTAATTAATGATGGATTCTTACCTCCTTCATGAGATGGCAGAGTCGCTGGTTCACCATGCTAAGAGGCGAGCCATAAACGGTTGGGCCTCCGAAGCCTCCCATGGACATCTCCGGACTGAGTACAGCAAATGCCAAACTGTGAGTTTCTCGATAGATGGCGAGACTTCTTGGAGTCCCCGCAGATATCTCTGGACTATGAGTAAGGCAAGAGCTGAACTAAGAGTCAAGCGGTAGATGTGGGGCTTAGTAGGGAGCTTGACTTCAGCTCGGCCTCGCCTGACTTCAGCTTGGCTCCTTCATGAGGTGGAAGGGCTGCTGGTTCGCCATGCTAGGAGGCGAGCAATAAACGGTTGGACCTCCAGAGCCTCCCATGGACATCTTCGGACTCTTTCATGAGGTGGAAGGGCTACTGGTTTACCATGCTGGGAGGTGAGCAATAAATGGTCAGACCTTCGGAGCCTTCCATGGACATCTCTGGACTATGAGTATAGCAAATGCCAAACTGTGAGTTTCTCGGTAGATGGCGGGACTTCTTGGAGTCTCCGCGGACATCTCCGGACTGTGAGTAAGGTAAGAGCTGAACTGAGAGTCAAGCGGTAGATGCGGGGCTTAGTGAGGAGGTTGGTAAGGTGCACAACTTGGTTGCTCATATACATGATCGGGCATATAGTTGACGTGGCCAATCTCAAAGCACCCCTTTGATGAAGGCATTGAAGTTGCTGGAAGATGGGAGCCATCCTGGCTGAAAAAGCTCAAGGAGTAGGAGAGAGAGATCGACCCTGGCTAGATGCTCGACCTTGGGGGAGCCATCTTGGAGGAGGAACTCAAGGAGCAGTAGTCCGCTAGCGCATGCGTGGCCATCACAAACTCCAGTTGGTGGAGGTGCAGCCATCACAAGTTTCCATGATAGTTGGCCTTATGCATCCCAACGGCCAAGAATATTTAATAATGTTGGTGTCGATGGTGTTGCAGAAGGCCTTAGGAGGGGAGTAGTACAGTGTATTCACTTATCAGTTCCATACCATCCAACGCCCATATTGTATGGAGGAATATGATCACCCTTTTCGTCATGTTTGCATGGTGCATAGGACAAAATCCCACTCCACAGTTTCGCATGGTGTGCGTGAATTGACTGGGCCTTCACCGCTTCCTCCTTTTGGGAATCATGCTTCGTTCGTTGCCTTCCCTAGCCATAGTGGGGGTTAGTCTTCTTCATCTCCAATGGGAGTTTGACCTCGATAGGGAGCTCAGTCTCATCAAACAGCTCGGCTCCATTAAGGAGCTTGGCTTCAACTCTGTTTTATTGAGAAGCTTGATTGACTCTTGGCTTGAACGCAGAGCTTCGGAAGCTTCTTGGCTTTGGTGCGGGACCTCTGGTATTTCCCATCTTGAGATGCCGGAATTGGGTTTCGTTGTGCCAGAACTGGGTCTCGGGCTTTCATCCAGACTGGACTCCAAGATTTTGTATCGGAACTGGGTTCCATTGTGCCAGAACTGGGTTTCGGGCTTTCATCTAGACTGGACTTCGGGATTTTATACCGGAACTAGGTTCCATTGTGCCAAAATTGGATTCCGGGCTTTCATCAGGACTGGACTTCAGGATTTTATACTGGAACTGGGTTCCATTGTGCCGGAACTGGGTTCCGGGCTTTCATCCAGACTGGACTCCGGGATTTTATACCGGAACTAGGTTTCGTTGTGCCGGAACTGGGTTCCAGGCTTTCGTCCGGACTAGACTCCGGGATTTTGTACCGGAACTAGGTTATGTTGTGCCGGAACTGGGTTCCGGGCTTTCATCCGGATTGGATTCCAGGATTTTATACCGAAACTAGGTTCCGTTGTGCCAGAATTGGGTTCCGGGCTTTCATACGGACTAGACTACGAGATTTTATACCGGAACTAGGTTTCGTTGTGCCGAAACTAGGTTCCGGGCTTTCATCCAGACTGGACTCTGGGATTTTGTACTGGAACTAGGTTCCAGACTTTCATTCGGACTGGACTTCGGGATTTTGTACCAAAATTGGATTCCGTGTGCTGAAACTGGGTTTCGGACTTTCATCTAGACTGGATTCCTGGATTTTGTACCAGAACTGGGTTTCGGGCTTTCATCCAGACTGGACACTAGGATTTTGTACCAGAACTGGGTTCCGGGCTTTCATCTGGACTGGACTCCGAAATTTTGTTAGGATTCTTGCGGGCAGTGACCAGCTTTGGCAGGTCATAGTGCTTGCCCTTGATGGTGGTACAGGAGCCTTTCCTATAGAACTGAAATATAGTTTTTCATTTTATAAATATAGCGGAGAAGGAGTTACCTGTTGAGCTCCGGTCATATGAATAAATAAAAATATGTTTCTTCCTTGAGCAGGCCAGGATCAAATTTGTCGGCCGCCCTCTCAGGAGAGAATGGGACTTCTTTGCACGAAAGAATAAAACTCGCATGCACGTGGGAGCAAGGCTCTGTGACATAGAGGGAATGCGGCCCCCGTTGCATGAAGGAGATGGAATCCTGCTGCATGGGAGGAATGAGACTCCCATGGCATGGAAGTAGGAGCCCGTTGCATGGGAGAAATGAGGCTCCCGTTGCATGGAAGTAGGAGCCCATTGCATGGAAGTAAGCTTCGTTGCATGGGAGCATACTTCGTTTCATGGGAGGAGGTGAGACCTTTGTTGCATGAAGGAGATGGCTTCGTTGCATGGGAGGAAACTCCATTGCATGGGAGTAAGCTCCGTTGCATTAGAGGAAACTCCGTTGCATGGGAGTAAGCTCCGTTGCATGGGAGCAAAAATAAGACTCCCGTTGCATGTTGCACGTTGCATGTTGCATGAAAGAGGAAGAGACTCCTATTGCATAGGAGGAGATGGAACCCCATTGCATGAATTTCTTCCCTCTCCATGGGTCAGACCCTTCCTTCCTCTCTTCTTTTTCTCTTCTTCTTTTTTTTGAGTGGGGCTCCTGGAAGGTGGCACCGCCTGGAGGTGGCTCCATCTCCAGCTTGCTGCATGCTTCCCTATCAAGGATGGCGATACACCTTCACAGCTCAGGATTTTTGGTCGAGGCCGCTCCTTGGAGCCTCGAGAGAGAGGGAGAAACTCTCATGCCCCCATCCCTGTGCCCCCGGACTACCCCCCGGGGACTAAGGACAAAGGTGGGGACCGCCGTCCCACCCTGTTGAGGAGCATGGATCTGCCCCCCTACCTGGCATGCCAAATGTTGCTGCCTGGATTGCTATCGCCTGCAGCTCTTATTTGGCCTAGGTGAGTGGATTTCCCGCCAGTGTCATTAGGCTCATCAGTCAGAGACGATCAAGGAGAACATACCCTCCATCACGGGGCTTGGTGGAGCCATCATGCTCGGAGGGATTATCGTAGGGATGAAAGGGGTCTAATACTGTGGTGGTCCTCTCGTGGTCCTCTCTAGTGGAAAGGAATGATGCGGCAAGCATATGATTAATATTTTGAATATGGTTTGTAGAGCAATGAAACCTAATTACACTAGCATTGTACTCATCATAATAAGACTTAAGGATTATAAGAAATGGGACTTTTACTTGATTAGACACAATCCTAAACTAAGAGGGAAGAAGATCTAGACAATAGGGGCTAATGATTGTGGACTTACCTTGATGAGCTTTCCAACCTTCTTTTGATTCATACCTTGAAACGACCAACGCTCAGAACTGAAGAACCTGGATAACAGATATCAGAACCCTGGACTTGGGGGCTTCAGCTTGTTGGTTCTTTGTCAAGGTGAACCCGGCCCACAACTCAAAGTCTTCGAAAGACCCTGCAATGAATATCAAAGTTAAGGAAGAAGGATAAGAACATATAGAAGGGATGGGAGAATTGATGAACTAAAAACAGAAATTTGAGTAGATCTGGCCGACTCCAATGCCTTCACTTGAGCTTGGAAGATGCTTTGCTAGGGAAAAAGAAGGGCTTTGGTGTGGAGGAAAAAGGATGGGAAACTTTCACATAAAAAAAAAACAAGACAACTTCTACTTCCAAAATTCAACTTCACTTTTCATTTATTCCCAAAATCAATCCCTTTTACAATGGGGCATCCAAGGCTTTTTAATAGCCTTATAAAAATTTTGAAATTTGAAAACTCCCCAAATTGTGGAGGATTACAAGGGAGGTTGGAGGATATGGGGCCTCGTTACATGGGATAAGGAGAAATTCATGGAGATTCTCCCCAAATTGTGGAGGATTACAAGGGAGGTTGGAGGATATGGGGCCTTGTTACATGGGATAAGGAGAAATTCATGGAGATTGGCCGGTTTCTTTGAATTTAAAATACTTGGTCGATCTCCCCTTTAGGCGCCCATTTGAAGGTGACGTGACTGATGATGTGGCATCCCTGGTGGCTGCTTTGTTGGCATGGTGATGTGGAATTCCAGCTTGGTGGACCAAGGTCTTGATTTGGAAGCTCCAAGTGGTTTGGTGAACCTCAACTTGAAGTAGCTTGGACTTGATTTAAATAAACCTAATGGAACTCTAATTGAGTTCTTATTTGAACCCAGATTGAGACAGGACATAATTACAGGACTCGATTGGACATAATTACAGGATTCATGAAATTGAAACTATGTAATTACAGTACTCTTGAAAGTAAATTGCCCTTTACAAGAAAAATTTAACCTAGTGATCTTCGATCCAAAGTGGAATCAGGTTAACCTTATTTGAGTGGGGTTTTGTTCTGCTTCTGCTTCTGGTATCCACACCAATTCTCCTGGGGTGGGCAGAACTCGACCCAATCGAGTATGGTTCAGTTTTGCCCTGGTAATGCTCGAACAAGTCTGGGTTAAGTCTTTGCAGGTCCTCTCGAGTAATCCAAGAGTTGTCGGACTCAGGTCGACCTTGCCATTAAACCGAGTATCGCTGATAGTCCTTATTCCTGATAGTAATGGTCTTGTCATCCAGGATTCTCTCAATCCTCTCTCTCCGCTCAGATAGGGTTGGTGGTGGACACTCGGAAATAAGTTCACTCTCAATGAAAGTTTCTGGCCCAAAAGGCTCAATAGGTATTAGTACTGGTTCTTTGTATTCTACTAGGTCTGAAACATTAAAGGTTGTACTGATACCCATATCAGGTGGAAGTTCCAAAAAATACGCATTAGGCCCTATTTTCTTTAAGATCTTGAAAGGTCCCGCTCTGCGGGCATGCAGCTTCTTTATGGTTCCAGAGGGGAACTGTTCAGGGTTGAGCCTAATCATTGCATAATCCCCTTCACAAAATTCTTTAGCCCTCTTACATGAATCAGCTAAATGTTTGTAAGTCTCATTGCTCAGTTTGATCTTATTACGGATTTCTTTATGCAAATTTGGGACATGCTGTGCGAAAGATTCAGCAGACTCAGAAATTTACACAAGCACTTACAAAATGCAGACTGAACTACGCATCCTTATTGAGAGGAATTTTATTGGACTTTCTAGGACCTAAACCTAACAGATTAATGACTCTCTAGGTTTGACCCTGGTCTGGTATGCACATGAGAATTTACCATGGGTTCCTAGCAAATGCCATAAGGTTTTCCAAAAGTAGGTAGTGTTGCCGCTCTCGTCGCCGCGCCCGTGCCATGGATCAGCCGATCCTTCCTGACCGCCTGGCGAGGGAGCCTCCCTTCCCTGCGGAGAACCTGCAACGAAGGGGTTAGAGGACCCTGGCCGGGGATCCCGGCGAGGGAACTCCGACGGTCAAGTCAGTAGACGACGAGAAGGAACAGACTCTCCCACCCGGGCCCTCGAGAGGGTCCCAGACTCAGAGAGTTAGTTGGTGAAGGAAATGCCCTGGGGACCGGAATCTCGGCTGGGCCTGCTTGCCGAGCTCACGCCCAGTGTCCCCCTCTCGGGATCTCTGGTTTTTCTCTCGGAGTAAGGCCTTGTGCCGGTGCTTCCTCCTTGTCCCCAGGCTAATTGGCTTACCTTGTCATCCCCAGATTCTTCCTTCTTTATCCCCTTCCATCGCGCGTTTGTCTTTTTCTGCCTCGGGAACCCTCCTCCCCCGTCCTCTTCTCTTTTCCCTTTTTGGTGAAGGGTGCCAGGCGGCTTTCCGACCTCATCCACCGGGCCCAGCAAGGAAAAGGCAAAGACAGAAGAGAAAAAGAGGGAGGGCGGCGCTGGCAGAGCGGCCGGTCGTCAGGCCTCGGGCTCCGTGAGAGCGCTCTCTTCCCCGAGCGTGGGCGCCACCCATTTATGGGGCCTGTTCCGTCAGGATCGGGTCTCTCGGCTGCTGGACCTGTCGGGCCGATGCAAGTGACGTTCTGCGTGCCGCCGCCCTCCGTACGGGATGCCGTCTGGGGTCGGTACGGCCCGAGGGATGGCCTCGCAACCTGTCTCCTTCCCCGGGGGCCTCTCCGTATGAGCGGTCTGACCTCGGCTGAGTTGGACCCGTCTCCGGGGGCCAACTGGCGAGGGGCGAAAGATCTGCCGACCTCGGCTTAGGTGGACCCCTCCTGGGTGGACACCTGGCGAGGTGGCAGGAGGTCGCCTGGCTTCGGTCGAGGTGGACCCGTCTCCGGGTAGCCACCTGGCGAAGGGCAAAGGATCTGCCGACCTCGGCTTTGGTGGACCCCTCCTGGGTGGACACCTGGCGAGGTGGCAGGAGGTCGCCTGGCTTCGGCCGAGGTGGGCCTGTCTCCGGGTGGCCACCTGGCGCAGGGCGAAAGATCTGCCGACCTCGGTTCAGGTGGACCCCTCCTGGGTGGACACCTGGCGAGGTGGCAGGAGGTCGCCTGGCTTCGGCCGAGGTGGGCCCGTCTCCGGGTGGCCACCTGGCGAAAGGTGAAGGACCAGCCGACCTTGGCTTCGGTGGACCCCTCTTGGGTGGACACCTGGCGAGGCGGCAGGGGGCCGCCCGACCTCGGCCGACCTCACTCGGGCGGACCCCTCCGGGCCCGGGCGCCAATGAGGTGGTAGAGGAACTCCGGGCCGAGCTCGACCTCGGCGAGGGCGGTTTGCTTCAGGCAGTCGTCGGGTGGTGCGGTATGCCGATCCTAGCTTTGTGGACGTGGCGCTGACTCCGGCGGGCAAACTTACACGTGGCTTGCTCTCATTCGGTGATACCTGAGCCTGGCCACGTCACTGTCACGGCTGTAACAGTTGCCCCCCAGCCCGCCGTTCCGTCGGGGCACCGTAGAACGGAACGTCGGGATTAAATGCGGACATGACGTGGGGAGGCGAAGATCTTGCATCATAATTGCCACGATCCTCGCTCGTCGTGGCTCGATGCGGCTGAAGACCTATGGGGAGCCGCCACGCGTCGTCCACTTGCCCGTAATCAATGCATCGCTTTGGGGCAGAGGCCATTACTCTGCTAACGAGGCGTCGGTGTCGGGCGTGCGCCCACGTGGCGACCATCCAGTGGTCGGAGGCGGAATGATGGGTACGGCTGCTGTCGGCTGAGTTTGAAAGGGAGGGGACTTTCCAGAACGAGGCCTTTTCCCTTGCTTCGTGGGCGGTTTGCTGCTGGCTAACAACTTCTGCTGCTCGCGCTCGTCTGTGCATTTTCGGTGAGTGCCTTCTTCTCCTTCTCTAGCCCTCCTCCTTCTTTCCCACTTCTTTTCCGATCTTTCTGTTCCTTTCTTTTCCATGGCGCGCCGTCGCTATGTCTCTTCCAACCCAGACGAGGCCGGTCCATCCCGGTCGAGGACTCCATCTTCTTCTTCCTCCTCAGGTGAGGAGGTGATTCCGGAGGAGGTCCGCCGGCGTTTGCAACCCGAGGGGATCACCATCGGCATCCCCAGGGGGATCCGGCCCCCTCCGGTTGCACCTGCCGTGCCCCTCCGTTCCCTTCCTGCCTTGCCTTCTCTTCCTGCTCTGCCATCTCTTCCCGCCGGTCCCTCCGGTCATGCTTCTACCATGACCGAAGGCGACCTTTCTCTGCTCCGGGATGCCTATGGCATCCCGGGGTCTATCCGTCTCTTTGCTCCGCGGTCCGGGGAGTGCGTCACCATGAGTGGCCCCGGCCGCATTGCTTTCTACGAAGACTTCCTCCTCGGGGGTCTTCGTTTTCCTCTGTACCCTTTCTTTCTTTCCTTCCTCAGCCACTTCCGGCTCGTCCCGGCCCAGCTGGCTCCTAATGCCATCCGGGTCATTTTCTCCTTTATTGTCTTCTGCCACTTTCACGGGTTCGTTGCCCGTTTTTCTCTCTTCAGGGCCCTGTTCACCCTGAAGAAGTGCTCCACCGATGACGGCAGGTGGTACATCTCGCCCCGGCCTAGGTGTCTCCGGTTTGACCTCCCTTCCTCGATCAAGGGATGGAAGAGCCGGTTTTTTTTCGCCTCGGTCGACGACGTCGACTGGGCCTGGAGTGAGCCGGACTGGTCGCCGAACCGGAATTCTCGGGTTAAGCCTGCGGACCAGGAGTTGTACACCCAGCTCCTGAGTGACGTGGTCCCGGCGCTCGAGGTTCTGCTCTCTGAGCAGAATCTTTTTGAGGCCGGCATCAGTCCCATCCGTGAGACTGGTGAGATTCGGCCCCGCATTAATTTCTGCCCCCCCCCCCCCCCCCCTCTTTCTTTCAAGATCGAACCGTCTGACCTTCTGTCTTTTTCATTTCGCAGGGATGAAGTTTTCTTTGGAGAACCTCCTGGAGGGGGTGGCCCAGCGGGACGTCGTGGAGGTGGACGAGCCCGCAGCGAAGAGGGCTCGTACGGAGTCGAGCCGGGAGGTCGTGGCGGCGACCGTGCCCGGCCCAGCTGCTGCCATTTCTCCGCCCAGGCCACCTCAGGGCTGGGTTCTTGGTACCTCGGCCACGCGACCTGGTGGCGCTGCAGAGAGAGCTCCAGCGCCCGCCGCTCTGCCCGTCGCCGGGCCCATCCTTGCTGCCAGCCCGACGGCACCACCTATGGCGACCGCCGACGCTTCGGTTGCGGCTTCGGCTTCGGCTTCGGCTGAGGGGGCAGCCATCGCAGGGGCCGGCCCGAAAGGTCCGGCACCGGTGATCTCCCACCGGGACTCGGTCATCCTCGACAGGGGGCTGGCGGAGAAGATGATGGAGTACTTCTCCACCGCCCGGGACCGCCGAGCTCGGGGAGGCCAGGACTATGCGGATGCACTGCTCGGCATCCTTTCGCAGCTTTTCACGGTAAGTCCGAGCTTCCTCTTTTTTCTTGTTTCAACCTCGAGGCTCTTCTGCCTCTGCTCTGACAGGCGTTGCTTTTGTATTGCAGATCGGGAACGACGTCCTCCTACTGAGGAATTACCTCGTAGGGAACGCCAAGAGGGACTCCGATCGGGAGCTGAAGCTCTGCAAGCTCGCGGCCGACGTGAAGGATATGATGGAGAAGGGGGCCGAGCTGCGGGCCGAAAAGCAAGCCCTCCAGTCTGACCTGGCGCATTCCGAGGAGCGGAACAAGGAGCTGGAGGCCTCCTTGTCGGAGGAGCGGGCCTCCAACCAGCGCCGAACCGAGGAGGAGGTGGCGGAGAAGGCCCGCCTGCAGGCCCACTCCAACTGGGTGGTGCGCCAGCTGGAGGAGGCCCGACGAGAGGTGGCCACGGCGAAGGAGCGGAGCACCTACGTCAACGGGCTCCTGGAGGTGGCCAAGCGGGAAGCGCAAGAAGCCGTTCCCAAGTTCCGGGCCTCCGACGAGTTCACGTCGGAGGTCCGGGAGGCCGCCGTGGACTCCTTCCTGAAGGGGTTCCGGATGTGCCGGGAGAAGGTGGGGGCCTTCTTCCCCCACCTGGACCTGAGCGGGGTCGTCGTCGGTGGCCGGAAAGCCAGGGGGCGAGAGCAGGGTTCCCGGCGCGGCCAGAGCGACACCTGCGGCGCCGTCGACCAGCGATGCCGCGGCCCCGGAATAGCCCCAGGAGCCGGCAACTGTAGAAGTTGAAGAAGCAGCGCCCGCGCCTCCGGCAGATGGCTCCGAACCCGTGCCCCAGTGACCCGGCACTGTCTTTTTGCTTTATCCCTGTAGCTTTTGTTTTTTTTGGGGAGTCCCGGCCTGTCGGGGCTCCCGGCTTGTAGCAACTACTTATATCAATGAAGATCTGACCTTTATCGAAAACTTGGTTGTTGTTTCGTCTCACTTTTTTTTTTTTTTTTTCTCTTCCTTTCTTTCTGAGATGTCGGTCTGGAACACCTGAAGTAACTGCAAGCCTGGTCCTTCCATTGCTCAAATCAAAGGATGGGGCCCGCTGAGTCACGTCGCAGCAAGGCAAACCTTAAGCAGGTGCGATTTCGGGTTGCCTTCATGCTTGGGCGAACAACACGGTTTCTGCATCGTCTTCCAGGCCGAAACTCGGGATCTCTGAACTAAGCTTGGTGCCGCAGGCTTTCTCAAGCCTTGCGCGGCTCACTGAGCTGTGCCCCGGGCTCGCGTGGGCGAACTGGGTTCGGCGCCACCTTCCAGGCCGAAGCCCAGGATCTTCCGGACTGAGCTCAATGCCGCAGGCTTTCTCAAACCTTGCGCGGCTTGCTGAGCTGTGCTCCGGGCTTGCGTGGGCGAACTGGGTTCGGCGCCACCTTCCAGGCCGAAGCCCAGGATCTTCCGGACTGAACTCAATGCCGCAGGCTTTCTCAAACCTTGCGCGGCTTGCTGAGCTGTGCTCCGGGCTCGCGTGGGCTAACTGGGTTCGGCGCCACCTTCCAGGCCGAAGCCCAGGATCTTCCGGACTGAGCTCAATGCCGCAGGCTTTCTCAAACCTTGCGCGGCTTGCTGAGCTGTGCCCCGGGCTTGCATGGGCGAACTGGGTTCGGCGCCACCTTCCAGGCCGAAGCCCAGGATCTTCTGGACTGAGCTCAATGCCACAGGCTTTCTCGAACCTTGCGCGGCTTGCTGAGCTGTGCTCCGGGCTTGCGTGGGCGAACTGGGTTCGACGCCACCTTCCAGGCCGAAGCCCAGGATCTTCCGGACTGAGCTCAATGCCGCCGGCCTTCTTTGAAGTTTGGAGGGAGTGTTTGAAGTGGGGAAGCTTTGTTACAGAAACTGGGAGCCTTACATCACTGGTAGTACATTCTCAGGTTCGAGGAGTTCCATGTCCGGGGGAACCTGGCGCCTCCCAATTCTTCCAAGTAATATGCTCCATGAGGGAGGGCTTCCGCCACCCGATATGGGCCTTCCCAGTTGGGTGAAAGCTTGCCGCATTCCCGTGGCTGGGAGGCTTCTGCGCGTCGGAGGACCAAGTCCCCGTGACGAAAAACCTTCGGCCGCACTCGGGAGTTGTAATATCTGGCTACACGTTGCCGGTATGCCGCCATTCGGATTCGGGCCTTGTCCCTCGTTTCCTTGAGAAGGTCTAGGTTGAGCATCATCCTGGCCGGGTTTTCTGTTTCGTCGTATTGCTCCACGCGCAGTGTGGGTAGGCTGAGCTCGATCGGGATGACTGCCTCGGCTCCGAAGATGAGGTTGAATGGAGTTTCGTCGGTAGCCGTCCGTGGGGTAGTGTGGTATGCCCAAAGGACGCTGGGAAGCTCGTCGGCCCATCTACCCTTGGCTTGGTCTAGCCGCGTGCGGAGGCCCTGAAGAATGGTCCTGTTCGTGACTTCGGCTTCCCCGTTGGTCTGAGGGTGCGCCACCGAGGTGAAGCGATGCTTGATGCCGAGGTCGCTGCAGAAATCTTCGAACTCCCGATAGTCGAACTGGCGTCCGTTGTCGGTGACCACGGTGTGGGGGAGGCCGAAGCGACAGACGATGGACTTCCAAAAGAACTTGGCGATGTTTGCTTCGGTGATTCTTGCCAAGGGCTCGGCCTCGACCCACTTCGTGAAGTAGTCGATAGCTACTATCAAGAACTTCCGCTGACCGGACGCCGGTGGGAATGGGCCCAGGAGGTCCATCCCCCACTGGGCGAACGGCCAGGGGGCTGAGAGCTGAGAGATTGGGTTGGAGGGTTGCCGCTGCACCGTGGCGTGACGCTGGCACCGGTCGCACTTCTTCACGAAGTCGGCGGCGTCTTCCTTCATCGTCTCCCAGAAGTAGCCTTGACGGAGGGCCTTGTATGCCAATGCCCTGCCCCCCACGTGGTTCCCGCAGATGCCTTCGTGAATCTCCTGGAGCACAAGCTTGGCTTCTGTGGGTCCGATGCACTTAAGGAGGGGATAAGAGTAGGATCTTCGATACAGCTGCCCGTCCATCAGGACGAACTGCACGGCCTTCTTCCTGATGAGGCGAGTTGCCTCTCGGTCCTCCGATAGGGTGCCGCTGGTGATGTACGCAGCATACTTGTCCATCCAGCCGGGCTCCTGGCTAACCTGATGGACCTCCACCGGTGCTTCGAGGCTTGGGACCTCAAGCCGCTCCACATGAGCGCGTCCCAGCATCGTGTCCGGCAGGGTTGCCAGCCTAGAGAGGGCATCCGCGCGGGCGTTCTCCCCGCGGGGGATATGGAAGATGTTGAAGCGCCGGAACTTGGACGCGCCCGCTTTGACGAGCTCCAAATACTTCGCCATCTGGGGGTCGTGTGCGACGTACTCCCCGGACACTTGCCCCGCCACGAGCTGGGAGTCAGTGAAAGCTCTGAGGTTGGTCACGCCCAGCTCGCGGGAGACCCTCAGTCTGGCGAGAAGCGCCTCGTACTCTGCCTGGTTATTTGTTGCGGGGAATTGGAACCGGAGTGCGCACTCAGCGACAACCCCGTCGCCGTTGGCAAGGATGAGCCCAGCTCCGCTTCCGCCGGAGTTCGAGGCTCCGTCTACATGGAGGATCCAAGCGTCCGCTCCGGGCTCGTCGGTGCCGACCTCCATCGGCCGGGCCGGGGGGCCCTCCTCGGGCTCCTTGCCCAAGCCTGCGCACTCGACCAAGAAATCGGCCAGCACCTGCACCTTCATGGCCGACCTCGGTCGGTATGTAATGTCGAACTCGCTGAGTTTCAGTGCCCACTTGGCCAATCGTCCCAAGGTGTCGGGTCAGCTGAGCACCGCTTTCAGCGGTTGGTCCGTCAAGACGGCGATGGGGTGCGCTTGGAAATAGGGCCTGAGACGCTGGGCAGACACTATTAGCGCAAAAACGAGTTTCTCGGGCCGGGAATACCTGAGCTCCGCGTCTCGGAGGAGTTTACTGGTATAGTACACCGGGCGCTGGAGCCCCTGGTCGTCGGTTCGGACCAAGACAGAGCTGACGGCCTCCGGGGTAACCGCCAGGTAGAGGGTTAGCTCCTCTCCCTCCTCGGGCCTGGACAGCAAAGGTGGCGACGCGAGCGTCTTCTTCAGCTCCTCGAAGGCCTGCTGGCACTCCTCGGTCCAAGCAAAGCCATTCATCTTCCTCAGCACCTTGAAGAAGGGACGGCAGCGGTCCGCCGACCTGGAAATAAAATGGCTAAGGGCCGCAACTCGGCCGGTCAGTTGCTGCACCTGCTTCTTGGAGGCGGGTTGCTCCATGTCCAGGATGGCCTGGACCTTCTCCGGGTTGGCCTCGATTCCTCTTTGGGTCACCATAAACCCTAGGAACTTCCCGGCGGAGACGCCGAAGGCGCACTTCGCCGGGTTCAGCTTCATCTGATGGCGCCGGAGGTTGCCGAATATCTCCGTCAGGTCAGCCACGTGGTCCGAATCAAGTTTGCTCATCACCAGCATATCGTCCACGTACACCTGCATGTTGCGGCCTATCTGGTCTTTGAAGACTTTATTGACCAGACGTTGGTACGTCGCCCCCGCGTTTTTGAGGCCGAAGGGCATCATCCTGTAGCAGAAAGTCCCGCGGTCAGTTATGAAGGCAATGCGCTCTTCGTCCTCCGGGTTCATCCGGATCTGGTTGTATCCGGAGAAGGCGTCTATGAATGACAGGAGGCGATGCCCCGAGGTGGTGTCGACCAGCTGGTCGATCTTCGGCAGAGGGAAGCTATCCTTCGGGCAGGCTCGGTTGAGGTCGGTGTAGTCCACACAGATCCTCCACTTACCACTACTCTTCTTTACCATGACCACGTTTGCTAGCCAGCTGGGGTATTGGACTTCTCGGACAAAACCGGCGGCGAGGAGCTTTTCTACCTCCTCGTTGATCGCCTTCTGCCTCTCCATGGCGAAGCTTCTCTTCTTCTGGCGGATCGGGTGGCAACTTGGGTCCACGTTTAGGCTGTGCATGATGATCTCGGGCGGGATGCCCGGCATGTCGGCCGCTGACCAGGCGAACACGTCAGCGTTGGCACGGAGGAACTCCAGCAGGCGGGTTCGCTCTTCCTCGGGGAGCTGGGCCCCGACTTGCACCGTCTTCACGGGGTCCGAACCGAGGGAAAAAGTTAGCAGGCGCTCTACGGGCCCTCCCCTGGGTTCCTTCTCTCTCAGATCGAGATCTTCGATATCGTGGGCAAGCTCTGCGCTCCTGGTGCCAGGGACTGTCTGGAGGCAGAGCGGGATCGGTTGGATCGTCCCCCTCATTTCTCCGAGCCCGGAAGGTCTGGGGAACTGCACCAACAGCCTCCTCATGGAGATGGTGGCGTCCAGCTGGTTGAGCCCGGGACGCCCGAGAATGGCGTTGTAAGGCGAAGGGAGCTTGACGACAGTGAATGTTATCATAATGGTCGCCTGCCGAGGCGGGGATCCGGCGGTGACCGGGAGAGTGATCTCTCCTTCGATCCCAACGGAGTCTCCTGTAAAACCCACCAGTGGGATGTGTACTGGTTTCATTTCAGCCGATCGGGAGATAAGTTCATTCGAGAGAAAGCATCGTAAAAAAGTACGTCGGCCGAGCTTCCACTATCCACCATGATTCGATGTACAGGATGCTTCGCGATGGTCATCTCGACCACCACGGCATCGTTGTTTAATTGTCATTAATTTCCCCTCCCTTGGGAGGGATTACATTCTCCGGAACTTCCCGGGCTCTCTTCATTGCCCGGCCGGACCCGCGCGAAATCATGCCCACGAGCTTCTCCGTTGGGCGGTTGTCGATCGCGGGGACAGGCGGTAAGGCCACGAGCGGTTGCCCTTCAGAGGGGGCCTCGTTTTTGACGAACTTCCTGAGGTAACCCCTGCTGATCAGCTCCTCAATTTCCGCTTCAGATGGCGACACTCCTCCGTGTCATGCCCGTGTTCGCGATGGAACTGGCAGTACTTCGATTTGTCTCGGGCGGCTCTTGGATTATGAGGAGGAGGTCGGCGGAGGTAGCGCTCGCCCTCGATTTCCATGAGGATCTTCGTTCGAGGTGCGAGGAGAGGGGTGTACCTCCGCTCTGGAGTGGCTTCGCCTCTCGGCTTTGGATTTGGGCGTGGCTCGACAGATGGCCCGGGCCTCCGAGCTCCCGGGATGTCCCTCGGGAGCGGCTTCTTTGGAGTCTTCCCATCCAGCTCTCGACGGGTGCGGTCGGCCTCCTCCGCTCGGAAGTACTTGTGGGCACGGAGGAGGAGCTCGGAATACGTCCTGGGCGGCTTCTTGTCCAGGGAATAGGTTAGGCGGGACGTCTTGAGTCCGCGCTTCAAGGCCAGCATGGCGACGGGCTCGTCCAAGCTGTAGATCTCCAGTGCTGCGGTCTTGAACAGGGTGATGTAGTCCCGGAGCAGCTTCTGGTCCTGCTGGCGGATGGAGAAGAGGCTGTCCACCTCTCTTGGCACCTTTCGACAGGCGTCGAAGTGCGCCACGAACTTTCCTTTCAACTACTGGAAGGAGCAAATGGATCCGGGCTCGAGACGGGTGAACCAGACTCGAGCGGCCTTCCGAAGGGTCGCTTGGAAGGCGATGCACAGGAGGGCATCGGTGGCGCCCTGGACCCTCATGAGAGCTTTATAGCTCTCCAAATGGTCCAGGGGGTCGGTGGTCCCGTCGTAGGGGTCCACCTGCGGCATGCGGAACCGTTTCGGGATTGGTTCCGTCTGGATTTCTTCAGAGAAAGGGGGACGGGAGTCGTAGCCCGCCGGGTCAGCCGACGAGTTCTGCAGGTCGGCGAACCGTCGGGCGAACTCCGCCAACTTGCGCTCGTGCTCTTCTAGGCGCCTCTCGGCCTGGCGCCTGATGGCTTCGTCGGTGGAGTCTTCCACCGAGACTGTAGGTGAAGGGGGCGCCGATCGGTCTCGGCGCGAGGTCTGGCCTCGGCACCGCTTGCTGCGATGCACCGTTTCGATCCCATCGGCCGGGGATCGACTCTCGTGATCCTCCGAACCGGAATAGTTTCTCTTCGCGGGAGCTTGGTGGCTCCCCCGGGGGTTGGAGATGGCCCTCGGATGGGATGGCCTGCCCTGGATGGAGGGCGGGCTCCCACGCTGCCCCGCGGCTCGAGCCGCGGGAGTCCCTGGCTGCGGCTGAGTGGCCAGGGACCATTGCTGATGCTGAAGCTGTCGGACCGCTGAGGTCAAGGTCTGCAGCTGCTGGACGATGGCCGCGAGGGATCCGTCCACCGGGGCAGGCTGCTGTGGAAGAGGAGGGGGAGCCGGGAGCTCCCTTTCGGGGGTGTGGCCCCCTGGAGGGGAGTGGGCTTCCCCCACACGGCTGGTGGATGCCTCACGACCACGAGTGACCATCATTGCTGGAGAGCGTGACACCTGCAGAAAGCTGGTTCCCACTAGGGGTTAGTTTCCTGATCCCCTACCTGGCGCGCCAATCTGTTGCCGCTCTCGTCGCCGCGCCCGTGCCACGGATCAGCCGATCCTTCCTGACCGCCTGGCGAGGGAGCCTCCCTTCCCTTCGGAGAACCTGCAACGAAGGGGTTAGAGGACCCTGGCCGGGGATCCCGGCGAGGGAACTCCGACGGTCAAGTCAGTAGAGGACGAGAAGGAACAGACTCTCCCACCCGGGCCCTCGAGAGGGTCCCAGACTCAGAGAGTTAGTTGGTGAAGGAAATGCCCTGGGGACCGGAATCTCAGCTGGGCCTGCTTGCCGAGCTCACGCCCAGTGTCCCCCTCTCGGGATCTCTGGTTTTTCTCTCGGAGTAAGGCCTTGTGCCGGTGCTTCCTCCTTGTCCCCAGGCTAATTGGCTTACCTTGTCGTCCCCAGATTCTTCCTTCTTTATCCCCTTCCATCGCACGTTTGTCTTTTTCTGCCTCGGGAACCCTCCTCCCCTGTCCTCTTCCCTTTTCCCTTTTTGGTGAAGGGTGCCAGGCGGCTTTCTGACCTCGTCCGCCAGGCCCAGCAGGGAAAAGGCAAAGACAGAAGAGAAAAAGAGGGAGGGCGGCGCTGGCAAAGCGGCCGGTCGTCAGGCCTCGGGCTTCGTGAGAGCGCTCTCTTCCCCGAGTGTGGGTGCCACCCGTTTATGGGGCCTGTTCCATCAGGATCGGGTCTCTCGGCTGCGGGACCTGTCGGGCCGATGCAAGTGACGTTCTGCGTGCCGCCGCCCTCCATACGGGACGCCGTCTGGGGTCGGTACGGCCCGAGGGATGGCCTCGGGACCTGTCTCCTTCCCCGGGGGCCTCTCCGTACGAGCGGTCTGACCTCGGCTGAGTTGGACCCGTCTTCGGGGGCTAACTGGCGAGGGGCGAAGGATCTGCCGACCTCGGCTTAGGTGGACCCCTCCTGGGTGGACACCTGGCGAGGTGGCAGGAGGTCGCCTGGCTTCGGTCGAGGTGGACCCGTCTCCGGGTAGCCACCTGGCGAAGGGCGAAGGATCTGCCGACCTCGGCTTAGGTGGACCCCTCCTAGGTGGACACCTGTCGAGGTGGCAGGAGGTCGCCTGGCTTCGGTCGAGGTGGGCCTGTCTCCGGGTGGCCACCTGGCGCAGGGCGAAAGATCTGCCGACCTCGGTTCAGGTGGACCCCTCCTGGGTGGACACCTGGCGAGGTGGCAGGAGGTCGCCTGGCTTCGACCGAGGTGGGCCCGTCTCCGGGTGGCCACCTGGCGAAAGGCGAAGGACCAGCCGACCTCGGCTTCGGTGGACCCCTCCTGGGTGGACACCTGGCGAGGCGGCAGGGGGCCGCCCGACCTCGGCCGACCTCACTCGGGCGGACCCCTCCGGGCCCGGGCGCCAATGAGGTGGTAGAGGAACTCCGGGCCGAGCTCGACCTCGGTGAGGGCGGTTTGCTTCAGGCAGTCGTCGGGTGGTGCGGTATGCCGATCCTAGCTTTGTGGACGTGGCGCTGACTCCGGCGGGGAAACTTACACATGGCTTGCTCTCATTCGGCGATACCTGAGCCTGGCCACGTCACTGTCACGGCTGTAACAGGTAGCAAAAGGAATAGGCTTTAAAAGCTCATGCATCCTAGTAATCTCATCAAAATGAAACTTAATGGCTCTAAAATTATGATAGGAATCCGAGACTTGGGGTAATTTAGGAAAATCTTGAAATAGACCTTGGTTACTCATGATGACCTTAAGATTAGAATTTTGATCTACAGGCGGGATGCTTCTAGGTAGTTGAAGGTCATCAGGAAAGTCTTCTAGAATAATGATTGGGTTCTTCTCAGGTACTTGAAGGAGTTCTTGTGTCGAAGCTAAAGTATTGGATTCTTCCTGAGGGCATTGTCTTACGGGAACCAAGTCCTCACTAAATTTTGGTTGTTCTAATGTTTCAGGACTAGGCTCAATAATCTTTTATTTACCAAAGGTTTTCTCAGATTAGGTACTAAAGTTGTTCTCTTCACAGTCTTCCCCTTCATTTTCATCTATTAAACTTATGTCAGTCTCATACATATATTTACTAGGTTCAAATTTGCCTTCTTCGTTCCCTAGCCCTTCAGTTTGAGGATACCCTAAGTCTTGAGTATTCATGAACTCAACTTGTACTTCAGGGTTCTTACTCCTATCATTCATATGAGCTAATGGGAAAGTAGGAGTTGGTTGGTCTAAGGAAAATTGTTTAGCCATCATTTGGTTCAATTGGGCCATTAGATCATTTAGGCCTTTCACCATGGTTTCAAGATTCGGGTCCATGGCTACACTGGACTGGGCTTGGATTGGTGAATATGGTGTCCCTGCTCTAGTTGTCATGCATGCAAATAGACTCAAGCTCGAGCTAAGGTTTCCTAGACCTAGAGCACAAATTAGAGGTCTAATTAAGTGAACCAACTAGCTAGTAGTACTTATGGGCTTAGCCAGGTAGGTGGTGGGGAGTGAAGGTCCCTGATTGCCAACCTTAGACACCAATCTGAGATTGGCCAAGTAGGCGGACCAAATCACAAGCCTTGATGCACCAATCCTAGACACCAAGCCAGTAAGCATACACCAATTAGCTGACACAGTTAACTTGACCCTAACCTGAACCCAATTTGTTGGTGTCCCTAACCCACTAGGGCAATTAACGTTCTACTCAATTTTAATTAATGGGCTAGGATCGATATGCTGGTTGGTGATTTTTGGGCTAGGGATAGGTGATGAAACCCTGACCCTATGTCAAATTGATGCCCTTAATTTGATTTCTCATGAGATGAATAAAATGCAAAGGTGCTACAGAAGTGTGTTGCAGTTTGAAAGTGGTGTGGAAAACTTGATGAAAAAATGTCCAAAAATTCTGAAAAATTCACAGAGGATTCCTAACTTATATGTTTCAATGCAGTTGAAAGGAATTTTAAAACTAAAATCTGTACTACTCTAAACAGATCCTACAAATGAAGATAAATAAAAAGGACAGAATAAAACCCTAATGACAGTGTTGAACTGCAAAAATTTTTATTTTTTTTTATAATTTTTTTCTAATGATGAAATTAATATGGTGATAACTGACTTAAAAGGAACAAGAAAAAAATATTTCAACAAAAAATTAGCAACTTGCCTTTGGAGCTGCAGACGGATTACAGTAAACAGATGCAAATTTTCAGAAAACAGAACCTAATCAAACAAGTACAATGGCTTACCCAAACTTCAATCTAAAAAATTCATGTCCGGCCAGGGGCTCATTATTCCCATGGGTCGTGACAGTGTACTGGAGTACACCGCTCAGGAGGCGTGAATTTTAGATCTTGGTTGGATTTAAAGAGAACTATTCTACCCTAATGCAACCTGGCTCTGATACCAAGATGATGCGGCAAGCATATGATTAATATTTTGAATATGGTTTGTAGAGCAATGAAACCTAATTACACTAGCATTGTACTCATCATAATAAGACTTAAGGATTATAAGAAATGGGACTTTTACTTGATTAGACACAATCCTAAACTAAGAGGGAAGAAGATCTAGACAATAGGGGCTAATGATTGTGGACTTACCTTGATGAGCTTTCTAACCTTCTTTTGATTCATACCTTGAAACTACCAACGCTCAGAACTGAATAACCTGGATAACAGAGATTAGAACCTTGGACTTGGGGGCTTCAGCTTGTTGGTTCTTTGTCAAGGTGAACCCGGCCCACAACTTAAAGTCTTCGAAGGACCCTGCAATGAAGATCAAAGTTAAGGAAGAAGGATAAGAACATATAGAAGGGATGGGAGAATTGATGAACTAAGAATAAAAATTTGAGTAGATCTGGCTGACTCCAATGCCTTCACTTGAGCTTGGAAAATGCTTTGCTAGGGGAAAAGAAGGGCTTTGGCGTGGAGGAAAAAGGATGGGAAACTTTCACATAAAAAAAAATACAAGACAACTTCTACTTCCAAAATTCAACTTCACTTTTCATTCATTTCCAAAATCAATCCTTTTTACAATGGGGCATCCAAGGCTTTTTAATAGCCTTACAAAACTTTTGAAATTTGAAAACTCCCCAAATTGTGGAGGATTACAAGGGAGGTTGGAGGATATGGGGCCTTGTTACATGGGATAAGGTGAAATTCATGGAGATTCTCCCCAAATTATGGAGGATTACAAGGGAGGTTGGAGGATATGGGGCCTTGTTACATGGGATAAGGAGAAATTCATGGAGATTCTCCCCAAATTGTGGAGGATTACAAGGGAGGTTGGAGGATATGGGGCCTTGTTACATGGTATAAGGAGAAATTCATGGAGATTGGCCGGTTTCTTTGAATTTAAAATACTTGGTCGATCTCCCCTTTAGGCGCCCATTTGAAGGTGATGTGGCTGATGATGTGGCATCCCTGGTGGCTGCTTTGTTGGCATGGTGATGTGGAATTCCAGCTTGGTGGACCAAGGTCTTGATTTGAAAGCTCCAAGTGGTTTGGTGAACCTTAACTTGAAGTAGCTTGGACTTGATTTAAATAAACCTAATGGAACTCTAATTGAGTTCTTATTTGAACCCAGATTGAGACAGGACATAATTACAGGACTCGATTGGACATAATTACAGGATTCATGAAATTGAAACTATGTAATTACAGTACTCTTGAAAGTAAGTTGCCCTTTACAAGAAAAATTTAACCTAGTGATCTTCGATCCAAAGTGGAATCAGGTTAACCTTATTTGAGTGGCATTTTATTCTGCTTCTGCTTCTGGTGTCCACACCAAGGAATCTCCTCTCTAATGTCCCTCCATCGGGCGAACCTGCAAAACAGGGAAGACCTGGATCGGGGATTCCGGCAAGAACACTCTGACGATCAAGTCAGTGGGATGATCGAAGGGAACAGAAGATGTTGACTTTGGCTCCTTAGTTTTGATGATTAACAAAAGGTTGAGTATATGTTTGGACTAATGTTTCATCTCAAGATAAAGTTTCAGGACTTAGGTTATTCAAAAAGAGTACTAAGAGTACAATGATGAAACCAAGTTTGCCTGATTTGGAAAAGAGCTCTTCTACCTTGAACAAGATCAAATTTCTCATATTGGGCCTTCCTGTTAAGAAATAATTGACAAAAGAAACAAAGGCTTAAAGAAACTCAAGCATGGCACGCACCTCTCTAGAGTTTCAGAAAAATTCAGATCAGAGGTCGACCACCAGAGGTCGACACCTTGTCAAAGGTCGACCACCAGAGGTCGACTCATGAAGAGAGGAAAAGTTCAGCATGGCCGGCACGGCAAAATTTCAGTGGCACGCTCCAGAGGTCGACCACCAGAGGTCAACACCTGTCCAGAGGTCGACATCAGAGGTCGACTCATAGCCTGAGAATTCAAACTAGGCAGAACTATGGTTTTCTAGATTTTTGCCTAAGATAAACTGGAGGTCGACTCATGAGGTCGACACTTGATCCAGAGGTCGACTCATGGCATAATGGCTAGTTTTTTCTGAACTTTTAATTTGATTTCTAACGGCCATAAACGGCCATATTTTTGATTCTAACGGTCTTGTGGAGTTGTTTCAGCATGAATGAGGTATTTAACATCCACTAAACTTCAAAAAGACAAGGAGATAAAGTGAAAAAAGTTTAGAGTCAAAGTACAAAGCCTTCAATCAATTCCAAGCCAAAAAGAGTGAGAAAACCAAGAGATTCCTTAGCCAAAAGCTCTCCATCTTTGAGGAATCCAACTTTCAAGTATTTGGCATTTAGTGAGGTCCAAAGATTCCAAGAGAAAGGCTTGAAGAGTCTCCATCAAGAGCTACATCAAATTACTTATTGCTCAAAAGGAGTTTGTCTTGTTTTATTCATTGTATTCATATTCTTTTTGTCTTTAGCTAGTTTCAAGGGAATTTGAAACTAGTGTGAGGTTTGTTGGTGAGCCAAGTGATAAAACCAACTAGGGTTGCTTGTAAGCCCGAAGCCAAAACAAGTGAGTGAGGTTTGTTGGTGAGCCAATTGATAAAACCAACTAGGGTTGCTTGTAAGCCCGAAGCCAAAACAAGTGTGTAAGGTTTTGACTTGTGAGCCTGGTAAAATAAGTCGGCTGTAATCTAAAGATTATAGTGGAAATTCCCAAGTGGAGCTTGGGGAGTGGATGTAGGTGCTGGGTGCACCGAACCACTATACTTCTTGTGTATTTGTATTGCTTCACTCTTTATCTTCTTTTGCTCTTTAATTGTTGATTTATTTCATTGCTTCCATTGCACAATTACTTGAGCACTATCACTCTTCACCTTAGAACTTGTTAGCACATATATTGCTTTAATTTTTAAAATATCCAATTCATCCCCCCTCTTGGGCACCATTTCTGGGCAACAAGTGGTATCAGAGCGCCGGTACTCTCTTGTAGGTCCAACGATCTTGAGTGAAAGATCATGGCCGTCTCAATTGAAATGGGTGTAGTTGAAGGACAAGCATCAAATCGCCCTCCTTTCTTTAATGGCACAAACTACACATACTGGAAAACTCGTATGCGTATTTATTTACAAGCTGTAGATTATCATATATGGAGAGTAATTACTAAAGGGCCTCATCAGCCCACTCACTTGGTTAATGGCATTATCACCCCAAAATCTGAAGAAGAATGGGATGACAATGACATCAAACAAGCTGAGTTAAATGCTAAGGTGATGAATTTGCTATTCTGTGCACTTGACCCTGGTGAATTCAACAGAATATCAAATTGTATTTCCGCCAAAGAAATTTGGGATACACTTGAGGTTACCCATGAGGGTACACACCAAGTGAAGACCATAAAGGTGAACATGCTCATTCATACGTATGAGATGTTCAGGATGGAACCAACTGAAAGTATAAGTGAAATGTATACTAGATTTACCAATATAGTAAATGGTATGAGGAGTTTGGGAAAAATTATATCTAATGGTGAACTGGTTAACAAACTTCTCAGGTCTCTTCCGACTTCATGGGATGCGAAAGTAATAGCCATAGAAGAAGCCAAGGATGTCAATACTCTATCTCTCGAGCAGCTTCTTGGATCACTGATGACTTACGAGCTTTCACTAAAGCAGAAGACAGTGGACAATGACAAGAAAAAGAAAGCCATAGCCTTCAAGTCCACTACAAAGGAAGAGTCAAGTGATGAATCAGAAGAAAAAGCTGATGATGATGAGACAGCCCTCATTACAAGAAAATTCAAAAGATTCATGAGAAAGAAGAAGGGCTTCTACAAGAAAAGGCCACAAAAAGGTGATCACAATAAAGAAAAAGAAAAAGAAAAAGAAAGGGATCCACCCATCTGCTTCGAGTGCAAGAAGCCTGGACATTATAAAATGGATTGCCCTTTGCTTAAAAAGAGTCGAAGGATGTTGAGAAAGAAAGCCATGATGGCTACCTGGAGTGAGAGTGAGGACTCCAGCAGTGATGAAGAGCAGCAGGTAGTCGCCAACTTATGTTTCATGGCCAATGAAGATAATGAGATAAATTCTGAACCTGAAACTGAATTTACTTTCAATGAATTGCATGATGCTTTTGATGACTTAGTTATGGAATATGAAAAATTAAAACTGAAAAATAAGAAATTAAGAAAGCTAAATTTTGAGCTTACCAAAAATTCAGAAAAGTTTTCAACTGAAATTGAAGATTTAATTCAAGAAAACAAGAAATTAACTGAACATGTAAAGACCTTGACAAATGATAAGGATAATCTTTTAAAAGAAAATGATTCTTTGAAAAATAATAGAAGTCTTAAAACTAATGAGAAAATTGAAAAACAAAATAAAGAACTATTGCTTCAAAACAAGAATTACAAGGAAGAGTTAGAAAAAGTAAAACCTTTTGTAGAAAAGTTTACTTTTAGTTCAGAAAAACTAAGTATGCTTTTAAATAGTCAACATGCAGTGTTTAACAAAGCTGGACTTGGATTTAAGCCACACAATCAGAAAAACTTTACAAAAACTTTTTAATACCTGCATCTTCTAATATTACCTGCTATGCATGTGGTAAATTAGGACATAAATCATATATTTGTAATAGAAGAAAATTGATTACCTTTAAAAAGATTTGGGTTCCAAAAGGAACCAATTTGACTAACCCTAAAGGACCCAAGATGACTTGGGTACCTAAAGTTTCAACTTGATTAATTTTTTGCAGGTGTGCCTTGCAACCAAAAGTAAAAGAAGAATGTGGTATCTGGATAGTGGTTGCTCAAGGCACATGACTGGGGATGTGAAGCAATTCTCATCACTAACAGCTATTGATGGTGGAAACGTTACTTTTGGTGATAATGGAAAAGGCAAAATCGTTGGAATTGGTAAAATCCATATCACCCCTAATGCTTATGTAGATAATGTATTATTTGTTGATGGCTTGAAGCATAATCTTTTTAGCATTAGTCAGTTTTGTGATAAGGGTTTTAAAGTAATTTTTGAATCATCTTTGTGCATGGTATCTAGTCTAGATGTCGATGGCATCAAGTTCACTGGTCATAGGCATGGAAACATTTACATGGTTGATCTTGATGATCTAGCCATGGAAAGTGGTCAATGCCTAGTGGCTAAGGAAGCCAAGGCAAGTGAAACTAGTTGGCTTTGGCATCGTAGGCTAGGGCATGCTAGTATGCAGTTGATTTCAAAATTAAGCAAAAAGAATCTTGTAAAAGAATTGCCAAAACTCACATTTGAAAAAGATAAGATTTGTGCTGCATGTCAATTTGGAAAACAAACTAAATCTACTTTCAAACCTAAAGGTGTAGTATCTACTACTAGACCCCTTGAATTATTGCATAAGGACCTCTTTAGACCAACCAGAACAACTAGTTTGGGAGGTAAAAAATATGGGCTAGTAATTGTAGATGATTACTCACGATTTACTTGGGTGATGTTTTTAGCTCATAAAGATGAAACATTTTCAGCTTTTGTTAAATTTCATAAAAGGGTTTCAAACGAAAAAGATCTCACTATTGCTTCTTTGCGTAGTGATCATGGAACTGAATTTGACAATCATGATTTTGAAGCTTTTTGTAATGAAAACGGCATTAGTCATAATTTTTCTGCACCTAGGACACCTCAACAAAATGGGGTGGTAGAAAGAAAGAACAGGACACTTGAAGAAATGGCACGCACAATGCTTTGCGAAAATGATTTACCTAGATATTTTTGGGCAGAAGCCATTAATACTTCCTGTTACATTTTAAATCGTGTTTTAATTCGACCTATTTTGAAGAAAACACCATATGAGCTTTGGAAAAATCGAAAACCTAATCTCAAGTATTTTCGTGTATTTGGTTGCCGCTGTTTCATATTAAACAATGGCAAAGATAATATCAGTAAATTTGATGCCAAGTCAGATGAGGGTATCTTCTTAGGATACTCTACTTCTAGCAAGGCATACATGGTCTTCAACAGAAGAACTCTTCTGGTTGAAGAATCAATTCATGTAGTGTTTGATGAATCTAACGAAAAATCTTCTAGAAAAGAAGATTCTATTGATGTTGAAACAGGTACAAAGAAGCTTGAACAATTGACAATCAATGAAGATGAGCCCAAAGGAGATGATGATCAAGAGAATCAAGATCAAACTCAAGAGATCAATGCAACTTCACAAAACCTTTACCTAAAGAATGGAGGTATGCACACGGACACCCTAAAGAGCTAATAATTGGTGATCCATCAAAGGGGGTAAGTACACGCTCTTCTATTAGAAATATTGTGATTATTTAGCTTTTGTATCTCAGATAAAGCCTAAGTCAATAGAAGAAGCTGAAAAAGATTGTAACTGGATTAATGCTATGCAAGATGAACTAAATCAATTTAAAAGAAATAATGTTGGACATTAACTGAAAGACCCCTTAATGTTTCTGTAATTGGCACAAAATGGTTTTTAGAAATAAACTTGATAAACATGGTATTGTAACTAGGAACAAAGCTAGACTTGTTGCTAAAGGCTACAACCAGGAAGAAGGGATCGACTTCGATGAAACCTTTGCTCCTGTTGCTAGGCTAGAAGCAATTAGACTTTTACTTGCTTTTGCTTGTTTTATGGATTTCAAGTTATTTCAAATGGATGTTAAGAGTTCCTTTTAAATGGATTTATTGAAGAGGAGGTTTATGTTGAACAACCTCCTGGTTTTGAAAATCATGAATTTCCTAATCATGTCTTTAAATTGCATAAAGCATTGTATGGTTTAAAGCAAGCTCCTAGAGCTTGGTATGATAGATTAAGTTCATTTTAATGAAAAATGATTTCTCTAGAGGTAATGTAGATAATACATTGTTTTTGAAAAAGAAAAATGATGATCTCTTAGTAGTACAAATCTATGTAGATGATATTATTTTTGGTGCTACTAACGAATGTCTTTGTCAAGAATTTGCAAAGTTAATGCAGAGTGAGTTCGAGATGAGCATGATGGGAGAACTCAACTTCTTCCTCGGACTCCAAATTAAGCAAACCAAAGAGGGGATCTCCATCAACCAAGCCAAGTACACAAGGGAAATATTGAAAAAGTTTGGGATGGAGACTACCAACCAATAGGTACCCCTATGAGCTCTTCATGTAAATTAGACAAAGATGAATGTGGTAAATCAGTAGACCAAAATTATATAGAGGCATGATTGGTTCATTGCTATATCTAACTGCCAGTAGACCAGATATAATGTTTAGTGTTTGTATGTGTGCACGTTTTCAGTCTGCTCCTAAAGAATCACATCTCTTAGCTGTAAAACGTATATTTAGATACTTATCTGGGTCAATCGAAATTGGTCTTTGGTACTCTAGAGAGTCATCATATGAATTAATTGCATATTCTGATGCTGATTTTGCTGGGTGTAAACTTGATCGTAAAGTACTAGTGGAACTTGTCAATTCCTAGGAGTTAATTTGATTTCATGGAGCAGTAAGAAACAGAATTCGGTTGCTCTATCTATGGCGGAAGCCGAATATATAGCAGCTGGAAGCTGTTGTGCTCAGATTCTATGGATCAAACAATAACTCGAGGACTTTGGCATCAAACTAACTAAGACACCCATAAGATGTGATAATACTAGTGCAATCAATTTAACGAAAAATCCTGTACAACATTCAAGAAGCAAACATATTGAAATAAGACATCACTTCATAAGAGATCACGTTCAAAACTCTAATGTGTTATTGGAATTTATTTGTACTGATTATCAATTGGCTGATATATTCACAAAACCATTGAATGAAGATAGATTTTGTATGATCAGAAGAGAACTGGGAGTCATTGATCCTTTTGCTTGAAACTCTTCAATTCTCATCAAAATTTCTCAAAAATGATTTATAAATTCTCAAATATGTTTAAAGGTTATTTTTCTAAATTTTATCAATTTTTTAAATTTTACAGAATTTTATTTTGGGTAATTTATTGTTGGAGGTCGACACTTTAATTTTTGGAGGTCGACACTTGAGGTCGACCCCTAAGGTTTTTGGAGGTCGACACTTGAGGTCGACCCCTGAAAACTTTTAGAGGTCGACACTTGAACGGAAATCTCCTTTTTTTAAAACCCGTCCGCAAGCCAATCTTTTTTCCATTTTTTCCATTTCTCCTTCGTGTGGTCCCCCTCCAACTTCCCTAAACCTCTAAATAGTGGATTTCCACCCTTCTCCTTCATCCTTTTGGGTAATCCTCTCCTCTCCTCTTGCTTTCCTTGGAACCAAACCTCTTTTTGACCGTGTTCTTGGTTTTGGACAACCGAAAGCTTTTGCATCTATCTACCCTCAAATCTCGGTTGTTTTTCAATTGAAATCACTTATTTCTTTCCTCCGTTTCTTACTTTTTCTCCATTCACTCTCGATTTTCTCCATTCTCACAAACCCTATCTCACCATTTCACCATCTCCTCTTTTTTTCTCAATCCGTGAACCTCTCTTTCCCTCTCCTTTCCTCTTAGCCTTGCTTCATTGTACTTCTCCCTAAGTTACCACTCTTCCTTTCATATGGGTCCAAGAAAGCACTTGGCAGTAAGGAAAAGGAGATTGGAACAAGGCCAAGGTAGCACTGAGCGACGAAGAAAGGTCAGACATGAGCGTGAGCCGACCCCAGAGCCACCTGCACTAGTGCCGCCAGCTTAGTACGGAAGAGCATTGCGAGTGGGAGGCGTGTGGATATACCATTCTGGGATCACATCACTTTTTTATTGGAGATGTGCTGAGAGATGCAGGTCTGGTTCATTTCTGTACGATGTCTGAGAGATTCTATCCAGACCTCATCAGTGAGTTCTATGGATCCATGGCCACTGATGGCATTGGATGGTCAGCTACTGTATGTGGGATCGAGATTCCAGTGACACCGGAGGTCATCAGTCGTGTTTGGAGGATTCCACTTCATGGCACTGCTGCCACTTCGATCAGCGACAGAGAGCACGCCTTCAGATGTATTCTAGAGCGTGAGGATGTTAGCGGCATTTCCACAGTAGCCGCTAACCAGCTTTCACTGGAGATGAGAGTGCTGCATCATATCATCGCCCGTATCTTGATTCCGAAGAGCAGGAGATTCGACTTTATCACTGAGCGTGAGTTGGTGTTGATGGTGTCCCTGAGACAGCGGACTCCCATCAACCTTCCCAGGATCATGCTTCAGCAGATGGGTGAGGCAGCATCTCACAGGAGACTAGTTCAGCCATATGGCATGGGGCTGACTCAGCTATTCAGGGAGCATGGTGTTTCATTTGATGGTATACCCTTCAGTCAGCTGCAGCATACTGATACATATGGAGAGAAATCCATGCATAGGATGGGATTTCGACTGATTGGTGACCGTTGGGTGCGACGAGAGTCTGGCCAGGAGCCAGATGAGGAGGATGAGATCCGAGCAGCTGAGGCAGGGCCTTCAGAGCCTACTGATCATGGTACACCTCCTCGCCCAGCACCAGAGTCAGAGACTGCGGAGCCTGAGCCATTCACGCCACCACCCTCATCAGCTCCAGCACCTACTACTACTGCTACACCACGGAGGACTACAGCGAGGATATCGGACTTTGAGTAGAGAGTGACTGATCACATTTCAGAGGTCCGGACAGAGATTACTGGTGTACGACAGGAGCTACATGATCTGCGGATATACACAGATATGCGCATTGGAGCTCTCTCAGCTAGTATGGATACAGGATTTCGACAGATCCTCAGCCTACTGAGATTAGCACTGCCATCAGGGACTGCAGATCCGACAGTATCTCCTCCATATTCAGATGATGATGATGATGATGACTCCAGTGGATACAGTGATAGTGATGGAGATCAGCCTGGAGCAGGTAGTTCTGATGTTCCACCTGCAGATCCGATTCCAGAGATTCCCCCTTCTACTGATCCTCCTTCTACTGATCTTCCGAGTATAGATCCTCCAGCTACAAATGTGCCAGTAGATACTAAGCTTACAGAGTCACTTTTTGAGACTATTACTGGGATTCTGGATGATATAGATGAGCATACAGAGACAGATATTGATGATCCCACAGCTTATGAGCTAGTCAGCAGGCACACTCCAGCTCAGTCTACTCAGCATACTGATCCATCTACTCCTTCTGCTACTGCTTCAGTCAGGACACCTGTGGAGCCCTTTCCTCGGACCTATAGATCTCGTAGGACTACCCCTAGGTCTGGTCCCTCTCTGAGGACTCGGAGTCACTCTCATAGGACTCCAAAATCCTCATCTAGGATCTTGGCTCCTATCTCTTTTGATATACCTTCTGATGAGGAGTAGCCTCATAGATTACTTGTTGTACTTAGTTTGCTTTGTATGGTCTGTTGTATCAGTGTTTTGTGCTTACTATGTAAGCAATTTGTAACTGAATTCATTTGTTTTTATCTATATTGTGATATTTTACTGTCTGATACCAGCTCTTAGCATTTATCTTTTTAAACCCTCAAGATAGAATATTTTTGTTATATTGAATGCACAAATTGAGGGGGAGAATGTATTTTATGCAACTAAATACTTCATAGTAATGGAACATAAGTTTCTTTAATATATCTTTCACTACAAAAATGGACTTTTTGATTCTTGACAAAAAGGGGGAGTAGTAAAGTATATATGAGACTCCTTCTTATGAGTAGTAAAGTATATATGATTCTTATGAGTAAAGCTTGTTTGTTTCTTATCTTTTTGACTCATGAGAATGTTTTCACAAAAAAAAGAAGTAAATGAAAAGTAAAATCTTTTTGACTCTTGAGAATGTTTTCACAAAAAAGTAGATGAAAAGTAAAATCTTTATGATATACTCATGCATGTAAGGATTCTTTGAAAATTTTTATTGCTATATTTTGCTTTTGGACTTAATTGCATATATACTCAAGGTTTTGTCATCATCAAAAGGGGGAGATTGTTGACTTTGGCTCCTTAGTTTTGATGATTAACAAAAGGTTGAGTATATGTTTGGACTAATGTTCATCTCAAGATAAAGTTTCAGGACTTAGGTTATTCAAAAGAGTACTAAGAGTACAATGATGAAACCAAATTTGCCTGATTTGGAAAAGAGCTCTTCTACCTTGAACAAGATCAAATTTCTCATATTGGACCTTCCTGTTAAGAAATAATTGACAAAAGAAACAAAGGCTTAAAGAAACTCAAGCATGGCACGCACCTCTCTAGAGTTTCAGAAAAATTCAGATCAGAGGTCGACCACCAGTCGACACCTTGTCAAAGGTCGACCCACAGAGGTTCAGCATGAAGAGAGAAAAAGTTCTGGCCGGCACGGCAAATTTCAGATTTCGACCACCAGAGGTTGTCCAGAGGTACACGAGGTCGACTCATACCTGAACAAACTGGGCCTATGGTTTTGATTCTAACGGAGGTCTCATTGACACTTGATTGTTTCAGCATGAATGAGGTATTTAACCTCCACCAAACTTCAAAAAGACAAGGAGATAAAGTGAAAAAAGTTTAGAGTCAAAGTACAAAGCCTTCAATCAATTTCAAGCCAAAAAGAGTGAGAAACCAAGAGATTCCTTAGCCAAAAGCTCTCCATCTTTGAGGAATCCAACTTTCAAGTATTTGGCATGTTAGTGAGGTCCAAAGATTCCAAGAGAAAGGCTTGAAGAGTCTCCATCAAGAGCTACATCGCATTACTTATTGCTCAAAGGAGTTTGTCTTGTTTTATTCATTGTATTCATATTCTTTTTGTCTTTAGCTAGTTTCAAGGGAATTTGAAACTAGTGTGAGGTTTGTTGGTGAGCCAAGTGATAACCAACTAGGGTTGCTTGTAAGCCCGAAGCCAAACAAGTGAGTGAGGTTTGTTGGTGAGCCCAATTAATAAACCAACTAGGTTTCTTGTAAGCCCGAAGCCAAAACAAGTGTGTAAGGTTTTGACTTGTGAGCATGTAAAAACAAGTCGGCTGTAATCTAAAGATTATAGTGGAAATTCCCAAGTGGAGCTGGGGAGTGGATGTAGGTGCTGGGTGCACCGAACCACTATACTTCTTGTGTGTTGCATTGCTTCACTCTTTATCTTCTTTTGCTCTTTAATTGTTGATTTATTTCATTGCTTCCGTTGCACAATTACTTGAGCACTATCACTCTTCACCTTAGAACTTGTTAGCACATTGTAATTGTTGATTTATTTCATTGCTTCCGTTGCACAATTACTTGAGCACTATCACTCTTCACTTTAGAACTTGTTAGCACATATATTGCTTAATTTTTAAAATACCAATTCACCCCCCTCTTGGGCACCATTCTGGGCAACAAAGACCTCTAGGGGTGAGAGCTTGGGGGATCTCTGGTCTCGGAGGGTTGATAAAAAATGAAGATAATCCCAAATGAAGAGAGTAGTGTTTTCTCTTACCTCCCCGCTACCTCTTCATGTCGGTCTTTATGTGAGACGATGGCTCTGCAATTCGAGGGAGGCGTGCTAGTCTTGACGTAGACCGGTGAGGCTAGGATAGCCTGTGAGGCATGATGGGTGGTGAACCTTCCTCCTCTAGGTGGTTCAGGAAGTTGGTGCCGGAGTACAATGCCTTGGGTATGCACTATTGTGGGTTAGGGTAAAAGCGTGGCTTGGGGAAGCTTGAAGCAAGCCTTATCTGTAGGCGGAATGTCGGCGACGTGCCATAGGCCTCCACGTGGATGGAAAATTCTTGGAAAGAGTGCAGGCCTATGTGGATGAGACAGAACCATGCGATGCTCTCAATGGCCGAGCTGGGCGGCGAAGCCGAATATCAAGTTGGCTAGGATGCTACTCTAGGTAGCCATGCAGGCACGTGGACCGAGAGAAGGCTTGTAAGAGCTCTCATGCACATTAGTCAAGGCGGGGCCTGCGGAGGCTCCAAGCACGTGGGTGCGAACCCACGCGTTGCGAACCTAAGCGCTATCGGACCGTGAAAGAGCCGAGGTGGGGGATGCTGTGGTCGGATGGGCTCCACGCGGGCTCGCCCTGGGAACAATGCCCTGGCGCGGCATGAGAGCCGAGCTGGAGCGTGCAGAGGTTTCACGCGGACTTGAGCTGGGTGCGACTGCTTTGCGGAGCAGAGTCGGGCTGATCTGGAGAGCTTCATGGGTCGAAGTGGGCTGGCTGAGGTGGGTTGGCTGAGGATGACGCTGGCCAGGGCGAATGGGTTGGTTACTACTGTAACAATCGGGATATGATTTTGCTCAGTGAACTGATTTGACCAGTCAGGTACTAAACTTTCTTTTTGTTCCTAGGATGCTTCATCTAAGTTACCATGAAGCCTAACAATTTTTTTGATGTGACTCTGAATGCATACTTGCTCAAATTGAGTTTCATCTAATGGTGCTTAATTTGCTTCTTCTAGATCAATGATGTGACATTTAGTTTTAGTACTTTTGATAAGCATATCATCTACATAGACTTTCATATTTTTTTGATCTAATTCTTGAAACTTTGTTGACCAGATGCTGGAAGGTAGCTCTGGTGTTCTTTAGTCCTAAAGGCATCATTTATAGTAATAAGTCCTCTTTTAGTAACAAAGGACATCTTTTCTTGGTCTTCTTCTGTCATCTTATTGTGATTATATCCAAAGAATGCATCCATGATGCTAAGTAATTCATGTTCCGATATAGCATCTACTAGTTGATAAATTTTGGATAGAGAATAGCTATCTTTTGGACAGGCTTTGTGAGATCCATGTAATCGATATAAATTTTTCACTTATCGTTTGCCTTTTGATATCACTACATCAGCTATCTAGTTTGGATAGTGAGTTTATTTGATAAAGCCCTCCTTTAATAGATTGTCTACTTCTTCCTTAATGACCTTTTATCTTTCTAGAGCAAAGCTCCTCTTTTTTTGCTTAATATGGAATAATGAGGATCAACACTTAATTTATGGACAATAACTTCGATAAGAATACCTAGTATGTCGGTAAACAATCCATGCAAGGATATTAGCATTAGCTCGGAGGAAGAGAATATGCCTTTCTTTGACTTCAAGAGTCAAGAGTGAGCCGATCTATATTATTTTATCCATGACATCTTTCAGAAGGATACTTGTTAACTTCTCGGTTGGTTCTGCCCTACTTGTAGTGTTGTCCTCTTTGACATCCAACTCATCAACTGTGAGTCTTTAATCTATTTCATATCTTAACAATACAAGAAAGCATGCTTTATAAGCATCTGATCTCCTTTGACTTCTCCAACTTTATATTTGGTCAGGAAGTGAATAAGCAAGTAGTAGGTTGAGACTATCACCCTCAGAGAATTCTATCCTAGTTGTTCAAGGATGACATTATAAGTTGATAGTATTTAAACTACCAAGAAGTTCAACTGAACTATTATTTATCTCGATGGTGACTTGCGATCATTAGTAAAGGGTTTCTCCTTCTGTAATGATAGAGCTTCCATTAATTAAACGTAGTGAGTGGGGTACATATCTTCTTTAGCCTGTCAAGTGACAATTTCATTTTTTAAAAAGCATCATACAATAAGAGGTCGACAGAGTTTCTATTATCAACTATAATTCTTTTTATGTCATGTTTAGCTATTGTCGTAGAGACAACAACTACATCATTATACAGGGTTTGGACCCCTTTTATATCCTTATCAGAAAAAGTAATGATATTTTGAGAAGTGATAGGCTCTACCTGGTGACTCTTGCTCGATGGCTCATCATCTTGTCTCCTTGCCACCCAATGATGGGAGAGGCCTAAAATCATGTAGACCATCTTCTCGATCAATAGATAATTTAGTTTGGATATGTGTTCAGATCGAGTAGGAGGGACTTTTTCCTTCTTATAAGCATTGATGTATTTGCCAAGGTAGCCTTTGCAGATCAGGTTCTTGATCTCTTGCTTCAACTGTTAGCATTCCTCAGTATCGTTCCCATCATCTATAGTTTCGGTAGTGCTTATTCTTGTTCCTCTTCTCAGTTAGGCCTCTCTTGAGAAATGGTTAATGGAATAAGTCTTTGCTCTTGATCTCCATCAAGATTTAAGATTGGGAAGTAGTTATGGAGGTGTAGTTGTCAAAATGATGGGTAGGACGATTTGGCCTTGAGTTCTTCGTAGTCTGGTAGTCCCTGCTAAGCATGAGTTTCTTCCTCATGAGACTACTTCTTCCCGCTTCCTTTCTTTCCTTCCTCCTTCTAGAGGAGGGACAGTCCTTCATATTGAGCATATTTCCACACATTGGAAAATTCTTGTACAAGAAAAAACTAAAGCAACAATTTCAGAGTCCTCACTTTAGGATTGACTTCATGATAGACATGTGAGGTCTTTGACCTCCAGGGTGGCTGTGTTGAAACATGCCAATAGCTTCAAAGTATTTCTCCTTCTTCTTGCTTGAAGAAAAAGAGACTTATTATTCTTGGAAGGTGGTCGATGGCTTCTAAAGTGGATTACCATCTGGTGGCCCAGTTATTGAAAAGCATGCATGGATCTTGGTAGCAAGCTCAAGAACTACATCCTTGAAGCTTTCTTCAAGATCATAGGGAAGGCCAAGCAAAGTAAGGCGTCAAACATGCCTTGAAGCCTAAGAAGGGCTTTGTACCCCTCTAAGTGATCTATGGGATCGGTGGACCATCATACAAGTTGACCAATGGCATCTTGAGTCGATGAGGATAAGTTCACTTTAGAAAAAGGTGGCTAGGTGTTGAAGTCAGGGAGTTGTTTCGATGGTGGTCTCCATACATGTCTCTTCAAGCCTAGCCTCCAGCTCTTTGGCCATCTCCTCAAGATCATTTCTCATTTGAGAATAGTGATTCGAGGGATGTACCAGAGTTGAATCCATTTGGAAGTCCTCCAGCATGCAATCGTAATAATTTCTTCTTCCTTAAAGAAGAATTGATTGTTGGATTTCCTCTTTTCCTTGGGGAGGTTGCTATGACTAGTCAATTGGTAGAGTTGGAGGATGAATAGTGGATTGTTGAAGATGGTTGATAGTACTCATCAGTAATTGAACATGCTTAATCAGAGTATCCATTCTTGGATCAATGACATAAGTCCATTGTAGATTCCTTACCTCAAATTTCATAGCATTGTATGTGTTTCGAGTGGATCATGATCAAATTGTACAATTGAGTAGAGGTCCCCATCTCTATATTTTCTTGAATGTTTCGGGTACAGGACCTTCTAGTACCAATCTATTACTTTAAGAGTAGTCGGATCTCCATCTTTGACCTGTAAAAGGTCCTCAATGTTGGAGAAACGGGTGAAATTCTCCAATGGGGGGAATGCTCTGATATTTAAATTAGCTTTGAGAGGGAGAACAGTTAGAAAAAAATGGAGAGAGTTTAGAAAAGTTAGCCTCCAAGTATTCCCCTTGACCCTGTTGCCCAGATATGGTGCCCAAGAGGGGGGGTGAATTGGGTATTAAAAATTTAAGGCATATATGTGCTATCAAGTTTTAAGGTGAAGAGTGATAGTGCTTTAGAATTGTGCAACGGAAGCAATGAAATAAAGTGGCATTAAAGAGCTAAAGAAGTTAAAGAGAAAGGCAATGCAAACACACAAGAAATATAGTGGTTCGGTGCACCTAGCACCTACATCCTCCCCAAGCTCCACTTGGAATTTCACTATAATCTTTAGATTACAGCCGACTTGTTTTACCAGGCTCACAAGTCAAAACCTTACACACTTGTTTTGGCTTGGGCTAACAAGCAACCTAGTTGGTTTTATCAATTGGATCACCAACAAACCTTACTCACTTGTTTTGGCTTCGGGCTAACAAGCAACCCTAGTTGGTTTTATCAATTGGCTCACCAACAAACCTCACTCTAGTTTCAAATTCCCTTGAAACTAGCTAAAGACAAAAGAGTATGAATACAATGAATAAAACTAAACAAACTCCTTTTGAGCAATAATAAATTCGTTGAAGCTCTTGATGGAGACTCTTCAAGCCTTTTCCCTTGGAATCTTTGGACCTCACTAAATGCCAAACACTTGAATGTTGGATTCCTCAAAGATGGAAGACTTTTTGGCTAGGGAATCTCTTGGTTTTCTCACTCTTTTGCTTGGAAGTGATTGAAGGCTTTGTACTTTGAATCAACACTTTTTCACTTGTCTCCTTGTCTTTTTGAAGTTTGGTGGAGGTTAAATACCTCATTCATGCTGAAACAACTCCACAAGACCGTTAGATTCAAAAATATGGCCGTTTTGGCCGTTGGAAATCAAATCAGAAGTTCAGAAAAACTAGCCGTTATGCCATGAGTCGACCTCATGAGTCGCCTCTGGATCAAGTGTCGACCTCATGAGTCGACCTCCAGTAAAGTTTAGGCAAAAGTTCAGAATACCATGTTCTGCCCATTTGAATTCTCAGGCTATGAGTCGACCTCTGGTGTCGACCTCTGGACAGGTGTGACCTCTGGTGGTCGACCTCTGAAGCGTGCCACTGAGACTTTGCCGTGCCGGCCATGCTGAACTTTCCTTTTCTTCATGAGTCGACCTCTGGTGGTCGACCTTTGACAAGGTGTCGACCTCTGGGGGTCGACCTCTGATCTGAATTTTTCTGAAACTCTTGAGATATGCGTGCCATGCTTGAGTTTCTTTAAGCCTTTGTTTCTTTTGTCAAAATTTTTAACAAGAAGGTCCATTATGAGAATTTTGATCTTGTCCAAGGTAGAAGAGCTCATTTCCAAATCAGGTAAACTTAGTTTCATCATTGTCCTTATGATATCTTTTTGAATAACCTAAGTCCTGAAACTTTATCTTGAGATTAAACATTAGTCCAAACATATACTCAACCTTTTGTTAATCATCAAAACTAAGGAGTCAAGCAACAATCTCCCCCTTTTTGATGATGACAAAACCTTGAGTATATATGCAATTAAGTCCAAAGCAAGATATAGCAATAATAAAATATTTTCACAGAATCCTTACATGCATGAGTGTATCATAAAAATTTACTTTTCATCTTCTTTTTGTGAACCTTTTATTTACTTCTTTCTTCTTGTGAAAACATTCTCATGAGTCAAGAGAGGTAAGAATCATATAAACTTTACTACTCATAAGACGGAGATCTCATAAATATTATATACTTACTACTCCCCCTTTTTGTCAAGAATCAAAAAGTTTATTTTATAGTGAAAGATATATTAATGAGACTTATGTTCAATTATAATGAAGTATTTAGGTGCATAGAATACATGCTCCCCCTCAATTTGTGCATTCAATATAAAAAGCATTTTAACTTGAGGGTTTTTAAATATTGAGAGCTGGTATCAGATAAAATGTCACAAATGTCAATATTGAAAAAGTCACAAGATAGATAAAAACAAGTGTATACAGTTACAAAATTGCCTACAAAGTAGGCACAAGATACTGATACAGCAGATCATACACAAGCAAACTAAGTACACAAATAAACTATGAGGCTACTCCTCATCAGAAGGTATGTCAAAAGATACAGGAGCCATGATCCTAGATGAGGATTTTGGAGTCCTATGAGAGGAACTCCGAGTCCTCAGAGAGGGACCAGACCTAGGGGTAGTCCTACGAGATCTATATGTCCTAGGTAAGGGCTCCACAGAAGTCGAGACAGAGGCAGTAGCTGAAGGAGTGGACGGATCAGCATGCTGAGTAGACTGAGCTGGAGTCTGCCTGCTGACTAGCTCATAAGCTGTGGGATCATCGATGTCTGTCTCTGTATGCTCATCTATGTCATCGGAATCCCAGTGATAGTCTCAAATAGTGACTCTATAGGCTCAATATCAACTGGCACAGCTGTGGCTGGAGGATCTGAACTCTGAAGATCAGGGAAGAGGATCAGCTGAAGGGGGAATCTCTGGAATCAGCTCTGCAGGTGGAACATCAGAACGACCTGCTCCAGGCTGATCTCCATCACTGTCACTGTATCCACTAGAGTCATCAGCACCATCATCATCATCATCATCATCATCATGTGGAGGAGATACTGTCGGATCTGCAGTTCCTGATGGCAGTGCTACTCTCAGTAAGCTGAGGATCTGACTGAATCCTATATCCATACTAGCTGACAGAGCACTAATGCGTGTGTCTGTGTGTATCCGCAGATCATGAAGCTCCTGCGTACACCAGTGATCTCTGTCCGGACCTCTGAAATCTGATCAGTCACTCGCTGCTCGAAGTCCGATATCCTCACTGAAGTCCTCCGTGGTGTCGCAGTGATAGTAGGTGCCGGAGTGATGAAGGTGGCGGTGAATGGCTCAGGCTCCGCAGTCTCTGTCTCCGGTGCTGGCGAGGAGGTGTACCATGATCAGTAGGCCTGAAGGCCCTGCTCAGCAGCTCGGATCTCATCCTCCTCATGGCTCCTGGCCAGACTCTCGTCGTACCCATCGGTCACTGATCAGTCGAAATCCCATCCTATGTAGGGTTCTCTCCATAAGTATCTGTGTGCGTAGCTGACTGAAGGTATGCCGTCGAATGAGACACCATGCTCTCTGAATATCTGAGTCAGTCCCATACCGTACGGCTGAACGAGTCTCCTGTGAGAAGCTGCCTCACCCATCTGCTGAAGCATGATCCTGGGGAGGTTGATGGGAGTCCGGTCTCAGGGACACCATCAACACCAGCTCACGCTCAGTGATAAAATCAAATCTCCCGCTCTTCGAATCAAGATACGGGCGATGATGTGATGCAGCACTCTCATCTCTAGTGAACAGGTAGCGGCTACTGTGAAAATGCCGCTAACATCCTCACGCTCTAGGATACACCTGAAGGGTGCTCTCTGTCGCTGATCGTAGTGGCAGCAGTGCCATGAAGTGGAATCCTCCAGATGCGACTGATGACCTCAGGTGTCACTGGAATCTCGATCCCTCGAACTGTAGCAGACCATCCAATGCCATCAGTGGCCATGGATCCATAAAACTCCCTGATGAGGTCTGGGTAGAATCTCTCGGACATCGTACAAAAATGGACAGATGCATCTCTCAGTACATCTCCAATGAAGAAGTGATGCTGATCCCAGAATGGAATATCTACGCGCCTACCACTAGCAATGCTCTTCCGACTAGGCGGCTGGCACTGGTGCAGGTGGCTCTGGGGTCGGCTCATGCTCATGTCTGACTTTCCTTCGCCGCTCAGTACTACCCTGCCCCTGTTCCAATCTCCTTTCCTTACTGCCTGGTGTTTTCTCGGACCATGTGTAAGGAAGGGGTAACTAGGAAGTAAGACTAAGAGAGGTTCACTGATTGGGAAAAGAGAGAATGTGAATAGTGAAATAGGGTTTGTGAGATTGAGAAATCGAGAGTAAATGAGAAAAGGAAGAAACGGACGAAAGAAATACTGTTTCAATGAAAAACACCGAGATTTGAGGGTAGAAAGATTCGAGGCTTTTGGTTGTCTAAAATCAAGAAAACGGTCAAATAGAGGTTGATCCAAGAAAAGCAAGAGAGGAGGTGAGGATTTCCAAAAGATCGAGGAGAGGGGTGAAATCCACTATTTGGAGTTTAGAGAAGTTGTAGGGGACCACACGAAGGAGAGGTAAAGAAAACAATGGAAAAAGGCTTGCGGACGGGTTTTAAAAAAGCAGGTTTTCGTTCAAGTGTCGACCTCTGAGAATTTTCAGGGGTCGACCTCAAGTGTCGACCTCCATACTTAGGTGTCGACCTCAAGTGTCGACCTCTGAAAAACTCAAGTGTCGACCTCCAAATAATTACTTAATATAAAATTCTGTAAGAAGAAAAAATGATAAATTAGAGAAAAAGCCTTAACCATATTTGAGAATTTATAAATCATTTTTGAGAAATTTTGATGAAAATTGAAGAGATTCAAGCAAAAGGATCAAGACTCCCAGTTCTCTTCTAATCATACAAAATCTATCTTCATTCAATGGTTTTGTGAATTAGCCAATGATAATCAGTACATATAAATTCTAACAACACATTAGAGTTTTGAACGTGATCTCTTATGAAGTGATGTCTTATTTCAATGTTTGCTTCTTGAATGTCTAAAACCGAACATCTGGTTTCTTATCGTTAATGAAATTGAAATTGATTACTAGTATTATCACATCTTATGGGTGTCTTAGTTAGTTTGATGCCAAAGTCCTCGAGTTGTTGTTTGATCCATAAAATCTGAGCACAACAGCTTCCAGCTGCTATATATTCGGCTTCTGCCGTAGATAGAGCAACCGAATTCTGTTTCTTACTGCTCCATGAAATCAAATTAACTCCTAGGAATTGACAAGTTCCACTAGTACTTTTTCGATCAAGTTTACACCCAGCAAAATCAGCATCAGAATATGCAATTAATTCATATGATGACTCCCTAGAGTACCAAAGACCAATTCGATAGACCCAGATAAGTATCTAAGTATACGTTTTACAGCTAAGAGATGTGATTCTTTAGGAGCAGACTGAAAACGTGCACACATACAAACACTAAACATTATATCGGTCTACTGGCAGTTAAATATAGCAATGAACCAATCATGCCTCTATATAATTTTTGGTCTACTGATTTACCACATCATTTTGTCTAATTTACATGAAGAGCTCATAGGGTACCTATTGGTTTGTGGTCTCCATCCCAAACTTTTTCAAAATTTCCCTTGTGTACTTGGCTTGGTTGATGGAGATCCCCTCTTTTGTTTGCTTAATTTGGAGTCCGAGGAAGAAGTTGAGTTCTCCCATCATGCTCATCTCGAACTCACTCTGCATTAACTTCGCAAATTCTTGACAAAGACTTTCGTTAGTAGCACCAAAAATAATATCATCTACATATATCTGTACTACTAGGAGATCATCATTTTTCTTTTTCAAAAATAATGTATTATCTACATTACCTCTAGAGAAATCATTTTTCATCAAAAATGAACTTAATCTATCATACCAAGCTCTAGGAGCTTGCTTTAAACCATACAATGCTTTATGCAATTTAAAGACATGATTAGAAATTCATGATTTTAAAACCAGGAGGTTGTTCAACATAAACCTCCTCTTCAATAAATCCATTTAAAAAGGCACTCTTTACATCCATTTGAAATAACTTGAAATCATAAAACAAGCAAAAGCAAGTAAAGTCTAATTGCTTCTAGCCTAGCAACAGGAGCAAAGGTTCATCGAAGTCGATCCCTTCTTCCTGGTTGTAGCCTTTAGCAACAAGTCTAGCTTTGTTCCTAATTACAATACCATGTTCATCAAGTTTATTTCTAAAAACCCATTTTGTGCCAATTACAGAAATATTAAGGGGTCTTTCAGTTAAAGTCCAAACATTATTTCTTTTAAATTGATTTAGTTCATCTTGCATAGCATTAATCCAGTTACAGTCTTTTTCAGCTTCTTCTATTGACTTAGGCTCTATCTGAGATACAAAAGCTAAATAATCACAAACATTCTAATAGAAGAGCGTGTACTTACCCCTTTTGATGGATCACCTATTATTAGCTCTTTAGGGTGTCCATGTGCATACCTCCATTCTTTAGGTAATGGTTTTGGTGAAGTTGCATTGATTTCTTGAATTTCATCTTGACTTTCTTGATCATCATCTCCTTTGGGCTCATCTTCATTGATTGTCAATTGTTCAAGTTCTTTGTACCTGTTTCAACATCAATAGAATCTTCTTTTCTAGAAGATTTTTCATTAGATTCATCAAACACTACATGAATTGATTCTTCAACCAGAAGAGTTCTTCTGTTGAAGACCCTGTATGCCTTGCTAGAAGTAGAATATCCTAAGAAGATACCCTCATCTGACTTGGCATCAAATTTACTGATATTATCTTTGCCATTGTTTAATATGAAACAGCGGCAACCAAATACACGAAAATACTTGAGATTAGGTTTTCGATTTTTCCAAAGCTCATACGGTGTTTTCTTCAAAATAGGTCGAATTAAAACACGATTTAAAATGTAACAGGAAGTATTAATGGCTTCTGCCCAAAAATATCTAGGTAAATCGTTTTCGCAAAGCATTGTGCGTGCCATTTCTTCAAGAGTCCTGTTCTTTCTTTCTACCACCCCATTTTGTTGAGGTGTCCTAGGTGCAGAGAAATTATGACTAATACCATTTTCATTACAAAAAGTTTCAAAATCATGATTTTCAAATTCAGTTCCATGATCACTACGCAAAGAAACAATAGTGAGATCTTTTTCGTTTGAAACCCTTTTATGAAATTTAACAAAAGCTGAAAAAGTTTCATCTTTATGAGCTAAAAACATTACCCAAGTAAATCGTGAGTAATCATCTACAATTACTAGCCCATATTTTTACCTCCTAAACTAGTTGTTCTGGTTGGTCCAAAGAGGTCCATATGCAATAATTCAAGGGGTCTAGTAGTAGATACTACTCCTTTAGGTTTGAAAGTAGTTTTAGTTTGTTTTCCAAATTGACATGCAGCACAAATTTTATCTTTTTCAAAAGTGAGTTTTGGCAATTCTTTTACAAGATTCTTTTTGCTTAATTTTGAAATCAACTGCATACTAGCATGCCCTAGCCTACGATGCCAAAGCCAACTAGTTTCACTTGCCTTGGCTTCCTTAGCCACTAGGCATTGACCACTTTCCATGGCTAGATCATCAAGATCAACCATGTAAATGTTTCCATGCCTAAGACCAGTGAACTTGATGCCATCGACATCTAGACTAGATACCATGCACAAAGATGATTCAAAAATTACTTTAAAACCTTATCACAAAACTGACTAATGCTAAAAAGATTATGCTTCAAGCCATCAACAAATAATACATTATCTACATAAGCATTAGGGGTGATATGGATTTTACCAATTCCGACGATTTTGCCTTTTCCATTATCACCAAAGGTAACGTTTCCACCATCAATAGCAGCTAGTGATGAGAATTGCTTCACATCCCCAGTCATGTGCCTTGAGCAACCACTATCCAGATACCACATTCTTCTTTTATTTTTGGTTGCAAGGCACACCTGCAAAAATTGATCAAGTTGAAACTTTAGGTACCCAAGTCATCTTGGGTCCTTTAGGGTTAGTCAAATTGGTTCCTTTTGGAACCCAAATCCTTTTAAAGGTATTTAATTTCCTTATATTACAAACATATGATTTATGACCTACTTTACCACATGCATAGCAGGTAATATTAGAAGATGCTGGTATGAAAAAGTTTTTGTAAAGTTTTTGTTGATTGTGTGGCTTAAATCCAAGTCCAGCTTTATTAAACACTGCATGTTGACTATTTAAAAGCATATTAGTTTTTCTGAGCTAAAAGTAAACTTTTCTACAAAAGGTTTTACTTTTTCTAACTCTTCCTTGTAATTCTTATTTTGAAGCATTAGTTCTTTATTTTGTTTCTCAAAGTTCTCATTAGTTTTAAGATTTCTATTATTTTTCAAGGAATCATTTTCTTTTAAAAGATTATCTTTATCATTTGTCAAAGTTTTTACATGTTCTTTTAATTCCTTGTTTTCTTGAGTTAAATTTTCAATTTCACTTGAAAACTTTTCTGAATTTTTGGTAAGCTCAAAATTTTGCTTTCTTAATTTCTTATTTTCAATTTTAATTTTTCATATTCCATTACTAAGTCATCAAAAGCATCATGCAATTCATTGAAAGTGAATTCAATTTCAGGTTCAGAATTTACCTCATTATCCTCGTTGGCCATGAAACATAAGTTGGCGACTACCTGCTGCTCTTCTTCACTGCTGGAGTCCTCACTCTCACTCCAGGTAGCCATCATGGCTTTCTTTCTCAACAACCTTCGACTCTTTTTAAGTAAAGGGCAATCCGTTTTGTAATGACCTGGCTTCTTGCACTCGAAGCAGATGGGTGGATCCCTTTCTTTGTCTTTCTCTTTCTCCTTATTGTGATCACCCTTTTGTGGTCTCTTTTTGTAGAAGCCCTTCTTCTTTCTCATGAATCTTTTAAATTTTCTTGTAAAGAGGGCTGTCTCATCATCATCAGCTTCTTCTTCTGATTCATCACTTGACTCTTCTTTGTAGTGGACTTGAAGGCTATGGCTTTCTTTTTCTTGTCATTGTCCACTGTCTTCTGCTTTAGTGAAAGCTCGTAGGTCATTAGTGATCCAAGAAGCTGCTCGAGAGGTAGAGTGTTGACATCCTTGGCTTCTTCTATGGCTGTAACTTTCGCATCCCATGAAGCCGGAAGGGACCTGAGAAGTTTGTTAACCAGTTCACCATTAGATATAATTTTTTCCAAACTCCTCATACCATTTACTATATTGGTAAATCTAGTATACATTTCACTTATACTTTCAGTTGGTTCCATCCTGAACATCTCATCGTATGAATGAGCATGTTCACCTTAGTGGTCTTCACTTGGTGTGTACCCTCATGGGTAACCTCAAGTGTATCCCAAATTTCTTTGGCGGAAATACAATTTGATATTCTGTTGAATTCACTAGGGTCAAGTGCACAGAATAGCAAATTCATCGCCTTAGCATTTAACTCAGCTTGTTTGATGTCATTGTCATCCCATTCTTCAGATTTCGGGGTGATGATGCCATTAACCAAGTGAGTGGGCTGATGAGGCCCTTTGGTAATTACTCTCCATATATGATAATCTACAGCTTGTAAATAAATACGCATACGAGTTTTCCAATATGTGTAGTTTGTGCCATTAAAGAAAGGAGGGCAATTTGATGCTTGTCCTTCAACTATACCCATTCCAATTGGGGCGGCCATGATCTTTCACTCAAGATCGTTGGACCTACAAGAGAGTACCGGCGCTCTGATACCACTTGTTGCCCAGATATGGTGCCCAAGAGGGGGGGTGAATTGGGTATTTAAAAATTTAAGGCAATATATGTGCTATCAAGTTTTAAGGTGAAGAGTGATAGTGCTTTAGAATTGTGCAACGGAAGCAATGAAATAAAGTGGCAATTAAAGAGCTAAAGAAGTTAAAGAGAAAGGCAATGCAAACACACAAGAAATATAGTGGTTCGGTGCACCTAGCACCTACATCCACTCCCCAAGCTCCACTTGAGAATTTCACTATAATCTTTAGATTACAGCCGACTTGTTTTACCAGGCTCACAAGTCAAAACCTTACACACTTGTTTTGGCTTCGGGCTAACAAGCAACCCTAGTTGGTTTTATCAATTGGATCACCAACAAACCTTACTCACTTGTTTTGGCTTCGGGCTAACAAGCAACCCTAGTTGGTTTTATCAATTGGCTCACCAACAAACCTCACTCTAGTTTCAAATTCCCTTGAAACTAGCTAAAGACAAAAGAGTATGAATACAATGAATTAAAACTAAACAAACTCCTTTTGAGCAATAATAAATTCGTTGAAGCTCTTGATGGAGACTCTTCAAGCCTTTTCCCTTGGAATCTTTGGACCTCACTAAATGCCAAACACTTGAATGTTGGATTCCTCAAAGATGGAAGACTTTTTGGCTAGGGAATCTCTTGGTTTTCTCACTCTTTTTGCTTGGAAGTGATTGAAGGCTTTGTACTTTGAATCAACACTTTTTCACTTTGTCTCCTTGTCTTTTTTGAAGTTTGGTGGAGGTTAAATACCTCATTCATGCTGAAACAACTCCACAAGACCGTTAGATTCAAAAATATGGCCGTTTATGGCCGTTGGAAATCAAATCAGAAGTTCAGAAAAACTAGCCGTTATGCCATGAGTCGACCTCATGACCTCTGGATCGTGTCGACCTCTGGTCAAGTGTCGACCTCTGAGTCGACCTCCACCTAAAGTTTGGCCAGAATGCCATAGTTCTGCCCATGCTGAACTTTCCTTTTCTTCATGAGTCGACCTCTGGTGGTCGACCTTTGACAAGGTGTCGACCTCTGGGGGTCGACCTCTGATCTGAATTTTTCTGAAACTCTTGAGATATGCGTGCCATGCTTGAGTTTCTTTAAGCCTTTGTTTCTTTTGTCAAATATTTCTTAACAAGAAGGTCCATTATGAGAATTTTGATCTTGTCCAAGGTAGAAGAGCTCATTTCCAAATCAGGTAAACTTAGTTTCATCATTGTCCTTATAATACTCTTTTTGAATAACCTAAGTCCTGAAACTTTATCTTGAGATTAAACATTAGTCCAAACATATACTCAACCTTTTGTTAATCATCAAAACTAAGGAGTCAAAGCCAACAATCCCTTTTTTATAGAAGTAGAGAACCGAGTTAGCTAGATGGTTATAACCATTTGTTAGATAGTTATACCGTTATAATCATTTGAAAGATAGTTAGTAGTTAAATCGGATAGGTCGTTAGGAGGTTAGTGTGCGAAGTAGTTTGTTGAGTAGTCTGTTATACTTCTTGATAACTACTTTATTAACCTTGTCATAGCAGCTCTAACAACTTTAAAATGTATGCTTTACATTAAACAAAGTTAAGAAATTTTGTACTTGGTTCAGGTATGTAATCAGTACTTATATGATGAGTTATGCATTTATCTGATGAGTAGAGAAGTCCGATGAGTTATTGAGCAACTTGTACTTTCGATGAAAGATCAGTGCCCTGTGCCTTATATAAGAGATCGGCATCCTATATCTTATATAAGATATCAGTATCATATACAGAGTATTTTTCTATATAATATATCATCCATATCATAACAAGATCATTTTATAATATGATCTATAAATATCTATAAAAAATTGGTTATTTTTAAAATACTCCTATGTACAACACTTCTCTTTTCCGCAAACTCAAGTTTGCTGACCAAAGTTCTATGCGAGATGGAATCTACGGTGTCTCTGAAGGTCTCCATATAGTAAGGGGAGTGAAAAATTAGTTTCAACTAATGCTTGCGTGCACGAAATGCATGTGATAAGACGAATGGATGGTTGTAATACTTTATTTGTATCTTCTTAATGGAGCTGACGCTAATTGTTGCATTGCTCAAGGTGCTTATATAAGATGTATGGGATAAGAAGTCGAACATTTTTAATATTTTATTTCTCATTTTTTTTTAATTCAACTGATACTGTTTGATGAATTTCTATTTTCATGTCGTACACTCTTCTTTTCTTTTTTACAAGTAAAACTGAATTAAATGGGTGTACGATAACAACTCGATGGTGCCTCAATGGACAAAGGAGATCCAAATTTGGAGCCTCAAAAAATTCATGCAAATGTGATGTTTTATTAATTTTTGGACGGAGATAGAATGCATGGATATGTGATTAAGTTGATCAATATTCCTAATATTCCTTTAGCCATTTCATCCCTAATGAAGTGTTTGCTAGTTTGAAATACCAGCGTTCTGTCCCAAAGAAAAAAAAAAAAAAAAAGGCGCCTGCTTCTTCAATCTCCTGAAATCCAAGTTAGGTGTTTGTCTATTTCTTTTCTTCCTATATCTTTGTTTTAGAAACTATATATATTTTATATCACAAAAATATCCTTTCAATTTTCTTAAATTTTCTTATACAAGTCTGACTATATACAAAATACGTAAAAAATAAAACTAATATTCCGGTTTTAGAAAAGAAAGAAATTTTGTTCAATTACAATCATATTTATTTATAGCGAGATCATGCCAGAAAATATTTTCTCTTTTGTTAATTTCTCACTACCATTTTGTAAGAATAAATAAAAATTTAAAAATACATTACAGATAAGCAAAAATATTATAGAGTAATAAAAAACTGAGAATAAACAAAACTAGAAAAGATTCGAAATACCAGCTATAGATGGACAAGAAAATTTTGATTATAATATTTATGAGAGTCGATAAATATGAAAAAGTGCTACAACAAGAGAATTTAATTATTTTTGAAATTATTTTATATTATTTATATATACTATATATGACAACATTTTATTTTATTTTTCAATGTGCTTGCATATATGTGCTTGAATGCAATGTTGGGATGGAAATTTTGCTGTCATCATGATGTAGTGATTAGAACGTCAAACCGAACCCCTATAGTATATGGCACCGGCCTCATAATTTGCACCTAACCAGCCATCCCATATTGCCTGCTAGCATCACAATGCTTCACTTTTTTATGCAAGGGTTGGGCCTTATGTATTTGGAGAATACTCTTTTAAGGAAATCTTTTCATTTCGTACTCTCGGCGTGCATGCAATTTAGCGTTACATATATGGCAATTCGTCGTTGGGCGGATTCGGTTGACTACAAGCTACGTAGTCCACAAATCCTCACTGTACAATAGAATAGCTTGGAGTTGAGCCAGAGATTGGGACCCTACCATGGAGTAGCTTATAGTCGGCAATAGTTTAGGGAGAATATATAGATCATGATGGAATGGATGCTCGGGTGACTCCTTTGTCATGGAAAGAAATGTTAGTAACTGCTTTTTGATGTTGTCACTGGCTTAAAATGATAAGGTCAAGAGTGGTTGAAAAGAAATTAGACCAATTCTAAAGTCCTTTGTGTTTGAATTTAATCAGCTGCAAGAAGTTCCGACCCAAAAAAGAAATCAACTACAAGAACAAATGTTGGACTCGTGCAATGAAACTACTAGCTTCATGGTTTAAAATGGCAGCCATCAGGATGTTATATGTTATAGCAACTGATCTAGTAGTTTTTGGAGGGATCCATTATAATTCTTATATTACATAATAAGAATTTAAATAATAATCACTGTCTAATCAGTGATCTATTATAATGGATTTGTATAATGTGAGCGAAAACTTTACTTAACATTATAAGTCTAACTAAAAATAATGTTTAAGTTTTATATTCAATCAATATGGGAAAAAAAGTTGTTCTCCAGAATTTTGGATATATACCCTTCTAAAATAACACATGTATTCAATCTTCAGAAAATAGATAGCATATATAATGTATCCCTCAAAAACTCTAAAGTTTGAATGAATACTGTCACCGCCTAGATAGTCGTGGCCCGTAGCTCTGACGTATCGTGGGTGCATCGAGCTCCCTCTGGATGCTTGGTCCTTTCTTCAGTCAGCTCCTGGGTTGGTGTGACCTGCAAAAAAGAGAAGACCCGGGCCGGAAATTCTAGCTGGAACACTCAGACAATCAAGTCAGTTGAGATGATCAAGAGAAACAGAGCCTCAGTGATGCATAGCTCAGGAGCTTCTCCGTCTTTAGGAGTGAGAGTGGGATCTTAGAGATGGAAAAATGAGGAGAAGTGGAGAGTAGAGAACGGGAAGGTTCTCCTTGCTGGTTCCTTGCCCGTTTGCTCTCTGTCTTACCCATTCTCTCTCTCCTTACTGGAGGTCCCTTCCTCTATTTTATATGAGAGGAATGGCCCATACCAAGTTTGGGGCTTCATCGAGATGTCACTTTCCAGGTGCTCCTTTTGGAAGGGGTTTTCCTTTGTCAGCGGCTTTCCCCCTGTCAAACCGGTCCTTAGAATTAGATCCTTCTGTTGGGGGTGTTCGCCGGCGTAGTACAGATCTTGTCCCTCTTGTGGTGCAATTTTTCGTGGGAGGTGCAGGCGCCGTGCCGCTGAGCCTCGAGCCACGGTGGGGCATTGCTATTCCAGGAGGGACTGTCGGAGTATTGCTGGGCCTAGGGCTTTAATAGGAGAAGACACAGGTGGCATGTCATGGGAACTGGAGCCTCGGCTGCACGGCAGTGGGCGCAAGCGATGTGCCACAAAACTTGGAACTTGGTGGAACGTGCGTCGCACAAAGGATGCAGGTGGCGTGTTGCAGCACTTGGAACCTTTGGCAGGGCACGTACCACCTCCTGGGGGTTGCGGGTAGCTGGGAGCTTCCACGCCATGATCCAATCTCCTCTTGATCCTTTCTTTTTCGCTACTAGCAGGAGCTTCAATTCTAGCAAGAGGGGGTAGCTCTATCTCGGGAGCTCGACCATGGATGGTGGGAGCGTGACCTCGACCGAGAGCTAACCTCGGTCGATGGCTCGAACCTGGATGGCGGGAGCACGATCTCGGCCGGTAGCTCAACCTCAGATGAGAGCTAACCTCAGTTGGAGGCTCGACCCTGGATGGCAGGAGCATGATCTCGGTCGAAAGCTTAACCTCGGATGGGAGCTGATCTCGGCCGAGGGCTCGACCTTGAATGGTAGGGGCACGACCTCAGCCAAGAGCTCGACCTTGGATGGGAGCTGACCTCGACCGGGGGCTCGACCCTGGATGGCGGGAGCACGACATCAGCCAGGAGCTCGACCTCGGATGGGAGCTGACCTCGGCCGAGGGCTCAACCCTGGATGGCTGGAGCACGATCTCAGCCTGGAGCTTGACCTCAGATGGGAGCTGACCTCGACCGAGGGCTCGACCCTGAATGGCGGGAGACGACCTTGACCGGGAGCTCGACCTCAGATGGGAGTTGACCTCGGTCGAGGGCCGATCCTGGATGGTGGGACCACGACCTCGACCTAGAGCTTGACCTCAGATGAGAGCTGACGTCGGCCGGGGGCTCGACACTAGATCTTCCTTTGGTCGCCACATCTAGGTGGCACCTTTTACCAGCATGGCCACTAGCTGGGTCTGGCATAAGTTCCACGTTAGCGATAGTGCCATATTAGGTGCTCCCCACTCTCGACCCAGTGTACGATGCAGTGCCCAGGACAAAGGGAGTAATGATCATGCTAACATGGAAAGACACGCCTCGTGCACTATTAATGCCTCGAGTGCCGATGCCCCGGAGATCGTACTTCTGCACCAACGAGGAGACACCATGTCAGCTTATTTAAGAGAGCCATAATTACTGTGCCAGGCTCGAAGCAATTATCTCCAAACTGAAGCATTGCCTTTAGCAGATCTCAACATGTGGCGAGTTCTTGTTGGCCGAGAAGAAGAGAGGATGCACATTTTTTATTAGTACGATGTGATGGGGGGGCCTGCAGGCTTTTGAAAGAAGGGACTGTCCTTTTGCTCCTTAAGGACTTTCTGAGCGAAGAGAGCAAAATCTTTCTACAGCACCCCCTTCTTCCTTTATCTTGTGCCTGCATTGTTGTTCTAGAGTCTTTGCAAGTTAGCCTTCTCCTTCCTTCTTCCTCCTTCTTTCTTCCTCTTTTCTTCTCCTTCAGCCTGTGCTGGAGGAGATCTCGTAGAGTTCTTAGGTCTTGTAGCTTTCGTCCCTTCTTTTTGTTCTCCATGAGTTCTTCCAACAAGGGGCACCATCGCCCGGCCTATTCTAGTGAGGCATGGCCATCACGGTCCAGGCCTCCTTCCTTGGATAGCAAGGAGGAGGATGTTCCTGTAGTGGTCCGCAGGGATCCTCGCCAGACAGGGATAGTCATAAGACCCCCTGCGGCTCCTCCTCCTCCTCCTGTTAGGGAGTCGGCTGGTCCCTCCAGCATTGCTTCGGCGATGACCGGTGATGACCTCTTTTGGATCTGGAGTGCATATGGGATCCCAGATTCCATCCGGCTCTTAGTCCTAGGACCAGAGGAGTGGGTCACCTCCAGTGGCCCGGGCTGGATTGCCCTATATGAAGATTTTTTCTTTGGGGGTCTCCATCTTTTTTTCCATCCTTTCTTTCATTCCTTTTTGAATAATTTTCATATAGTCCTAATGCCATCAGGACCATTTCTTGTTTTATCATCCTTTGCCATTTTCACGGGATAGTAGCTCATTTCTCTCTCTTCAGGACCTTGTTCATCTTGAAGCGCCATCTAGTTGATAATAGGTGGTGGTTTGTGGCGTCCCACCTGGGGGCCATCAAACTGGACCCACCTTCTTCCATCAAGGGGTGGAAAAGCAAGTTCCTCTTTGCCTCGGTTGAGGAGGTGGACTGGGTTTGGAGTGACCTATACTGCTCCCCCAACCGTCAGTCTTCAATCGAGCCGGCCGGCAAAGAGGGTACGACTGGCTTGTTATCTACAAGGTCTCGGCTCTCCGGGATCTGCCGATCGAGTGGAACCTCATCGATGCCGGGGTCAGCCCGGCCCAATCCCAGGGTAAGGCTTGATATATGGGCTTTTTTCTTTCTCTTCAAAATATGTTTTGCTTCAATAGGTGACTAACCAATCTTTTTCCTTTTTGCAAAGATGGAGTTCATAATAGAGCAGCTCCTCCAAATATCGAGGAAGAGGCCTGCCCCCACGGGGCCCAAAGAGGAGCCCACCAAGAAGGCTTGCGAGGAGCCGGAGAGCAGGCTCGGCGAGAGGCCCTTCACGGTGCCATCCGCACCTGGGCCAGTAGTGCAGCCTTCTTCCCACAGGCCCAGGAGTGGGACCGGACCTGTGGAGGGGGCCACGCCAATAGCCTCGGTGGCCCCTCCATGAACTGAAGCTCCACCTCAACCGAAGGTGGTGGAGGCGGCAAAAGAAATTGCCATAGAGAGACTGGCCCCGCCACCAACAAATGGAGCCATCGGAACCCAGCCCATGGCCACCGCACCTCCACCAATGACCATGCTGGGACCCATGGAGCCATCCCTGACACCGAAGTTGGGGATGAGGAAAATGTCCTTCTACATGCCTTTGGATGTGGCACTGATGAGGGACAAAAAGTTGGCAGAGTAGGTGATGAACACCATCATCCAGTCATGAGACCGCGAAGAGAAAGGCAGCCGGCAGCTGGTGGACATCCTCACCGGGGTATTCCCCTAACTTCTATCGGTAACCCACTTCTTGGTTACTTCATTTTCTTTCTCATATGAGTTTTTGAATGTTAGCTGACCTTCTCCCTGTTTTTGTTGCATGTGGTCGCTGATACTCAGCTCATATGGGATTCGTGCCTGGGGCTGATGAAGCGGGATCACCACCTCCGGAAGGAGATGGATGACACCGAGGCCAAAGCCCGAACACAGGCCTCCCGAATACAAGAGCTGGAGGGTCAGATGAAGGCCCTCCAAGCCGAGCTGACCAGCTCCAAAGCGATGGCAATGGAGCTGGAAAAGAAGTCCGCCGAGCTCGACGGGGCTCTAAAGGCAAAGAAAGAGTAGATCTCTCACCTGGCAAAGAGGGAGCCTGGAGGGAAGGGCGCAGACCCTCCAGGTGCAACTCGAAGAGAAGGCAGCCCAGGCTACGACGGTCGAGGAGAAAGCTAGGGTGGCAGTGGCACTAATGGAGGCGACGAAGAAGGAGGCCATCGAAGCCATCCCAAAATTCAAAGCATCGAAGGCCTTTGTGGACGAGGTCGTCGAAGCGATCTTGGACTCCTACCAGAAGGGTTTCAATGACTTTCGAGATAAGGCTAGCTAGCTTTACGGACTAAAGGGGCTAACAACATCTACCCTGATTTGCTCGCCATCGCCAGGGTGCTGGGAATGCCTGCTACCAAGGTCAGGCTAGAGCCGGAGCTGGAGATCGAAGAGGAGACTAAGGCCGGACCTACTGCCGCCCAGGACACTTCGTAGACCGGGGCCGTGCCAGCTACTAGTGAGGTGACTCATCGGTTAGGGAAGGAGCCGGCGACCTCGGAGTAGCTAGGATTTTTAATTCTTTTTCTATACTCCTTTGTAACTGAGTTTTGAAGGGCTTCCTGGCCTGTCGAGAGCCTTTACATTTGTAAAAAAAACTTTCGTGAATAAAAGTATCTTTTTTCCATTTGATGAGTACTTAGATTTTTTACCCCTTCTTTTGTATCATCTCTTGTATCCTCTTTTTGTACTTAGATTTTTTGAAGGACTTCCTGGCCTGTCGAGAGTCTTTACAGATGTAAAGGAAACTTTACTTAATGAACATATTATTTCTTCATTTACTAAATGCTTCTCTATCTATTTTTTTCTTCTTCTCTTTTTTTTTTTGCATACGTTGAAATCTTGCCCAGCAAATAGGAATCTTTCATACTATGAAGGGCTTGTTTCAGTAATGTGGGCTAAGCCTTGCTTAGTCAATGAACTTTGCCTTGCTCTTCTCCCCTTAGCTTTTCTACCTTTCCCATGATAGAAAGATAGGCATCATGATAGTGAAGCATGAGGCTTCCCAAGTCTCAGCCATTTCTAGCCAAGTCTGAAACCTTGTGACTGGCTGAGAGGACTCTGGGAACACTCTGGCTCTCCTTGCCGGTCGTAAGACCATGCAGTGGTGAGTATAGGGCTTTTGGAGTTCGCCGACTTGCCTCACCAGTTTGGAGGAATGGGATGTATGAATGACAAATGCGGGGGTTCTAGAGTCTCCTGGCTTCTATTTCCAGTTCGGAGGAATGGGATGTATGAATGATAGATTCGGGGCTTTTGGAGTCTCCAAGCTTTAAGTGCGGGGCTTCATAAGTTTCTTGGCTTTGAGTACAGGGCTTCGTAAATTTCTTGGCTTTGAGTGTGGGCTTCTAGAGTTTCTTGGCTTTGAGTACGGGGCTTCATAAGTTTCCCGACTTTGAGTGTGGGCCTTTGTAAGTTTCCTGGCTTTGAGTGCGGGGCTTCGTAATGTTGATTCCTATCTTGATTTTAATGAATAACAAAATACTTAAGTATATATAAGTACTAATTATAAGTTAAAAGTGTGTTTATCAGATTTAGGTACTCATCAAGGTTAGTCATGTTGTAAGATCGAAATACTTGTCATTCAATTGAAGAAGTCACTTAAGATCATGAATTTTCAAGCTACATAGACTTTGGAACATGAGAAAGACTTTGAAGAGCTCAAAATTTTAATTTGGACAAGTTTCAGTACTGTTTCAGTCAAGTGTCGACTCATAGAGGCTTGAGCTGATACGCAAAGAAAGTTTTAGTAGCACGCAGAAGTGTCAACTCATAAATAGCCAAGAGTTGACTCATGTGTCAACTTAAAGCCTGAGACCAAATAAAATATATAACATATTAATTTCAAGAGTTTGGTCAAGTGTCGACACATGAAATTGAAGTGTCGACTCATGTGTTGACTCATGTACTGAAGTATCAATACTTGCAAGTTTGACAACACAGTAATGGCTAGTTTTTTGAAGTGCAGAACTTTTCCATCTCATGTCTAATGGCTAGTTTCTCCTCTCCAATAGCTATAAACAGATTTTTAAGAGTTGAAAAGGTATTTAAACTTCACCAAACATAAGAGGGAAGTACTTGATTGAAGAACTAATTGCATACACCTTAAGATTCAATACTTTTGAGAGAGTTGAGCCTTCAAGCACTCAAATTTTAGAAAGTGCATTCAAATCCATATCTTTAAGCACTATTTAAGGCTTCAATAACTTGAAGACAAGTTTTTCGATGACATTCAAGAGCTCCATCAACACATTTGCTTTTATTTAGAAAGCATTTTGTAATCTCACTCTTGTACTTGAGTTTTTGTTGTTACTAGTTTCAAGAGGGTTGAAACTAATATTAAAGTTTGTTATTGAGCCTTTGTATGAAAACCAACTGAGGTTGTTGGTTAGCCTTATGCGAAAACCAACAAGGTTTGTTGGTGAACCTTTGTGTGAAAACAAATTGAGGTTGTTGGTTAGCCTTGTGTGAAAACCACCAAGGTTGTTGGTAAGCCTTTATATAAAAACTAACTTGGTTTGATGGTAAGCGAAGAGTGAAAAACCAACTAGGTTCTTAGTTAGCCTTGTAAGTAAAAACCAAGGAGTTTTGACTTATGAGCCCAATTAAAATAAGTTGGCTGTAATCTTTGAGGATTATAGTAAAATTTTCAAGGGATACTTGGAGAGTGGACGTAGGTGCTTGGAGTGCACCGAACCATTATAAAATCTTACATTTTTGTGCTTATTTTTCTTTGTTATTTGCTCTTATTCATTCATTGCATTTGCTTGACATAGTCACATTGTACTAAGCACCTTCACTGCTTTTTGAATTGGCATATTCTTGTAAAAAGTTTTTAAAACCCAATTCAAAGCTTGGTTCTCAGCAAAGAGGTCCAACGATATTGAGTAAAAGATCATGGCAGCCCATTATGATGCTTGTATTGCCGAAGGGCAAGCTTCAAACCGACCACCATTATTCAATGGCACAAACTACACATATTGAAAAACACGCATGCATATTTACATGCATTCTATTGATTATAATCTTTGGAGAGTGGTAGTTAGAGGTCCCCATGTTCCTTCGATAATGGTTAATGGCATTTCTGTTCCAAAGTTTGAAGAAGATTGGGATGAAAATGACATTAAAAAATCTAAGCTTAATGCCAAAGCAATGAATTTGCTTTATTGCGCATTAGACCTTAGCAAATTCAATAGGATCTCCACATATGCACTGGCAAAACAAATATGGAACACACTTGAGATTACTTATGAAGGTATCCATCAAGTAAAGAACACTAAAGTTAATATGCTCATCCATACATATGAAATGTTTAGAATGGGGCATTATGAATCTACAACTGATATGTATACAAGATTTACTAACATTGTAAATAGTATGAGAAGTCTTGGCAAAGTTATGTCTAATGCTGATCTTGCTAATAAAATTCTCAGGTCTTTGCCATCTTCTTGGGATCCAAGGGTGATGGCCATTCAAGAAGTGAAAGTTGTTAAAACCCTACCTTTGGAGCAACTCATCGGTTCACTCATGACTTATGAGTTGAACCTAAAGCAAAAGAAAGCAGATGCTGATGAGAAGAAAAAGAAAATAATTGCCCTTAAGGCCTTAAAAACTAAAGAAGAATCAAGTGAGGATTCAGAAGAGGGAGAAGAAGAAGATAAGAAAGCTCTTGTAGCTAAAAAATTCATGACATTCATGAGAAAGAAGGCCAAAAAGAAGTTCAAGAAGAAGGAAAAGATGACAACTTGAAGTGAGAGTGAGGACTCTAGCTTCGAGGAGGAACAAGTACAAAAGATAGCCAATCTTTGTCCCATGACAAATGAGGAAGAGATAAATTCTGAACTTGATTTTATCTTTGATGAATTAAGAGATGCTTTTGAAGATCTTGTGCATTAATATAAAATATTAAAAATTGAGTAAAAGAAATTAAAGAAGCAAGCTGATTCTTTTTTTTGAAAACAATAATCTTGGAAATGAAAACAAAGAATTAAAAGCCAAGCTTGCTGTTTTGGAAAAGGAAAAGAATGATCTCTCAAAAAAGATAGAAATTCTAAAAAGATCTAAGATTTTTGTTTCAAATTATGAGCTTATGAAGAAGAGTAAAGACCTTGAGTTGGAAAACAAAAAGTTTAAAGAAGAGCTTGATAGAGTCAGATCTTTTGTTGAAAAGTTCATGTTTAGTTCTAAAAAATTAAATCTATAGTTGAATAGGCAACGTGCAATTTTTAACAAAGCCAGTTTGGGGTATAAATCTCAAAAATAACAAAAGTATTTCAAAAACTTCTTTATTCCTCCATCTTCTAGTATTACATGCTATTATTGTAGAAAATCGAGATATAAAGCATATATGTGTAACAAAAGAAAACTGAATATTTCCAACAGGATTTGGGTTCCAAAAGGAACCATGAACACTAATCCAAAAGGACCTAAGAAAGCTTGGATACCAAAACTATCCACTTGATATGTTTTGCAGAAATGTCTTGCAGCCCAACAAGAAGAAAGGAAGATGGTACTTGAATAGTGGCTGTGCAAGACATATGAAGAGTGGACCAGCTACATTTTGGACATAATGGTAAAGGAAGGACTATCTATATTGGTGAAATCTAAATATCTCTTTCCATATTTATTAAAAAAGTATTAGTTGAAACAAAACTTATTGAGTATTAATCATTTTATGATAAATGTTTCGAGGTTACATCTAAATATTCTCTATGTGTCACGGTAGCTTTGATAATTATCTTAAGTACTTAATTATAATCAAATCAAGACTTATAGCCAATGGATGTGATCATGAACAAGAGATTGATTTTGATGAATCTTATGTACACATGATTAGAGTTGTGGCTATAAGACTTTCACTTGCTTTTGGTTGATATATTTTAAGCTATTTTAAGTGAATGTGATGATTTCTACTTCTAGACTCTCTTATCTATGTTTATGCCAAAATTATATGATTTCCATGAATTCTACTCAATTTTGTATTGTATAATATCTATGCTTGAGTTAAAATGGTATTAAAATTAGGAACAATGCTAGACTGGTAGCTAAGGGTTATAATCAAGAAGAAGGAATTGATTTTGATGAACCTTTAATCTAGTAGCTAGACTTGAAGCTATTAGATTACTTCTTGCATTTGCATGTTTCATGAATTTTAAATTATTTTAAATGGATGTTAAAAGTATATTTTTAAATGGATATGTAGAAGAAGAAGTATATGTAGAACAACCTCCTCATTTTGAAGATCATGTATATCCTAACCATGTTTTCAAATTGCATAAAGCTCTTTATGGTTTAAAACAGGCCCCATATACTTGGTATGAAAGATTAAGCAAATTTCTGATTGATAATAGCTTTACTAGGGGACATGTAGATATTACTTTATTTCTAAGGAGAAAAGTTGATGACCTCTTAGTGGTACAAATTTATGTTAATGACATTATATTTGGTGCCACTAATGAAGCTCTTTGTCAAGAGTTTACTAAGCTTATGCAGGGTGAGTTTGAGATAAGCATGATGGAAGAATTAAGCTACTTTCTCGGACTCTAAATCAAACAAACCAAAGAAGGGATCTTCATCAACCAAGCTATGTATACCAAAAAAATTATGAAAAAGTTTGGGATGGAGAAGACAAAACCTCTTAGCACACCAATGAGGCCTTTATGCAAGCGTGATAAAGATGAATCTGGTAAGAGTATAGATCAAAAATTTTATAGAGGTATCATTGGCTCATTATTGTTTTTAACTACAAGTAGGACAGATATCATGTTTAGTGTATGTATGTGTACAAGGTATCAGTCTGAACCTAAAGAATCTCATTTATTGGCTGTCAAATGCATACTTAGATATCTATCTAGCACTATTGACATTTGTTTGTGGTACTCCAAGGTCTCAGTAATAGAATTGATTGCTTATTCTGATACTGATTTTGCTGGTTGTAAACTAAATAGAAAAAGCACATCAAGAATGTGTCAATTTCTTGGAGTCAATTTAACCTCCTGGTTTAGCAAGAAATAGAATTCAATTGTACTATCTACAATTGAAGCTGAGTATATCATAGCAGGAAGTTGATTAAATAATAACTCAAATATTTTGGCATTAAATTAACTAAAACACCTATTAGATGTAACAACACTAGTGTAATCAATGTAACTAAAAATTCTATGCAACATTCTAGAAGTAAACACATAAAAATTAAACATCACTTTATTAGAGATCATATTCAAAAAAATGATGTTTTGCTTGAATTTGTTTGCACTGAAAAGCAACTAGCTAATATATTGACCAAGCTACTCAATAAGATAGGTTCTGTATAATTAGAAAAGAATTAGGGGTCATTAATCCTTTTGATTAGATCTCGATCATCCTTTATGACTGATAGAAGCATAATTGCATATTTTATTTCTCCCCATATTTAGTTTATTTGCAAATGATGTGGTGGGATCGCTGACGTGGAACCCCAGTCAGACCTTGTCATGCACCACGTCGGATGAAGCTGCCATGTCAAATTCTCTCTCTGGACTCCTTCGCCAGGCTGGCTCCCTTTGGGTCGAGATGCCATAGCTGAAGTTAAGCTCCACCTCTCCGGACTCCTTCGCTAGGCTGTCTCCCTTCAGGTCGAGATGCTGTGGCCGAAGTCAAGCTCCACCTCTCCGGACTCCTTCGCTAGGCTGGCTCCCTTCGGGTTGAGATGTCGTGGTCGAAGTCGAGCTCCGCCTCTCCGGATCCCTTCGCCATGCTGGCTTCCTTCGGGTCGAGACACCATGGCCGAAGTCGAGCTCCGCCTCCCTGAGCTCACCCCACCTCAGACAAAGAGATCTGTAGCCGGAGGACATCACCGCTTTCATGGACGGTGGTGAGTCACCCAAGGGCCATAGAGGGGCGCCCGCCAGGCTGCAATAACTACCCCAACTATAACTTACACCGGAAAGGAAGGGATCCCCCGATCAAGGTGCTACGCTCCCGGTCGACCGTCTGTGTTGCCCGAAAGAGGAAGTCAACCCAGAGGATTCGAATCCAGGGGGTGGCCACCCATCGATCGAAGCACTGCCATGCTTCCCAAAATAGAGCGACTAGAAGGAATGTCAGAGTGTGCGGTGCTGTTCCCTATCACGGATGGGGAAAGGCACCTCACGCAGGGCACCAGACATCGCCGCACATGCCTGCAAGTGAAGGGAAGATCCCGAGGTAAGTGGCATGTGACAACCCTAGCTAAAAGTAGATCTCCAAGGTTCTAAAAAGGTAAGTTAATCCAAGGGGTGAAAGAGCAAACGGGCAAGAGGAGGGGGTAGTACACAGGAGGGCCACTGCTTTAGGCTATCGGAGACCCACAAGAAGGGCCTTGACGAACATAGCCATCCTGCTCGGGCTCTCCTCCACTGCTACTCCCATGCTCCGTTCTTGGCCCACTCACACTCTCTCATTTCACAAATTTCTCCTCCTAGCATGGAGTCCACCTACGGGGCTCGATCGGGAGGATCTGTTCCTCTGGATCACCATTGACTTAAAGATCAGAGTGCCCCCATCGAGATCACTGGCCCGGATCTCCTTTGTTTTGTAGGTCCGAACATCCTAGCAAGATCTTGAGCAACAGGGGCACGATCCGAGGTCATCTTTAGCTACAGGCCACGACGATTTGGGCCGCAACAGATTGGTGTGCTAGGTAGGGGGGCAGGATGCATTCTGATCCAACTCGGTCCCCTTGCAAGCAACCCACTAGGAGGATGGTGATGATTCGAGCAAGAGAAGTCTCCACCAACCATGCAGGAGATCCCCCTTTCTATGGGGACCCGCACAGTCCAGAAAGGGAGCTCCAGCTCCATCTCAACCACCTCCAGTGGATGCTCAACTGGCCGCACTCGCCTAGCAGATGCAGCTTCTCACTGCAGCAATGCACCAGCTGTAACACCAGCACCAATCCTTAACCACCCACCAGCAGCCAGGGACTCCCACGGCCTAAGCCACCGCACCGCCTATGGTCCTTCCAAGGAAGGCCTTCGCTGTTGCGAGCCACCACAGACTGTCGAAGAAGCCACAGGACCCCGACGAGAGACACTAGACTGGGTCAGCCGACCGGGAAAGTCAATCTCCAACCTATGAGCGGGATGCTGTCCATCACCATCGAGGTCACAGGGGCAAGGCCTCCCATCGTGACCCCCCTCAGCTACCACCTTCACCTCCTCCATCGGCCTCAACGAAGGGTTAAACCAATGAGGCCATCAGGCACATGGCAGAGAAGCGTATGGAGGAACATGAGCACAAGCTGGCAAAGCTATCCCACCAGTTTGCCAATCTATAGGGCTCCGCCAATGAGCCAGCAGGTTATGATACCCGTCCCCCTTTCTCCTGAGAGATCTAAGAAGAACTGATCCCCAGTCAGTTCTGCATGCTGCAGGTGGATCCTTATGACGGGACCATCAACCCCTGGACCACCTTGAGAGCTACAAGGCCCTCATGAGAGTCCAGGACATGATCAATGCTCTCCTCTACATCGCCTTCCCTGCCACTCTCTGAAAACCAACCCAAGTATGGTTTACCTGACTTGAGCCGGAGAGAATCAGCTCTTTCGCTCAGTTAGAGCGAAAGTTCATGGCCCACTTCGATACCTGTCGGAAGGTGCCACGAGAGGCAGACAACCTCTTCTCCATAAAGCAACAAAACCACGAGCTCCTGCGAGACTACGTGGCCCGCTTTAAAGTTGTTACACTAGAGATATATAATTTGGATGAGCCAGTCACCATGCTAGTGCTGAAGAGAGGTCTTAAGACTTCTCGCCTGACCTACTCACTCGACAAGCCCCCAAAGATGTACTCTAAACTCTTCCTCCATGTTCACAAGTACATCCATGTCCAGAAGGTGGATCACACGAGGAGGGAGCTGGATGGGAAACTGCTGAAGAAGCCAGCTCCTGGGGAGACATCCAGGATGCGGAAGCTCAGACCAGCCACACTAAATTTTCACCAGAGGTCGAAGTCGAAGAACGGCCCCATCCCAGAAGAAAGATACACACCTCTCCTTGCCTCGAGGATGAAGATCCTCATGGAGATTAAGGGCGAGCGCTACCTGAAGCGCCCACCTCCACTGAAGCCATCTAATGGTCGCAACAAGATGAAGTACTACCAGTTCCACCATGACCATGGCCACGACATCGAGGAATGCTGGCACCTCAAGAGGGAGATTGAAGATCTCATAAGGAGGGGCTACCTCGGATGGTTCGTGGGGGGCAAGACCCCGGCGGAACCTCAAGCACTCGCTACTCTCCCTCTAGTCCCTACAGTTGATAATTTTCCCACTGAAAAGCCTATGGAGATGATCTGCTGGGGAGTCGAGCACCCCTAAGAGGGCCTGGGGAGGAGAGGGGTCTAAAAATGTAGTTCCCTTTGTAAGGGAGAGGGAGGTTGAAAATAAAAATGTTAATAATGACACTGTGGTCATCGAGATGACGATCGTAAAGTATCCTGTAAAATGGATTATGATCGATAGTGAAAGTTTGACTGATGTCCTTTTTTACGATGCTTTCTTAAGGATGAATCTGTCCTTCGCTTAGCATAGACTTGTGCACACACCCCTCATCGGTTTCATAGGGGACTCCATAGGAGTCGAGGGGGAAATCACTCTCCCCATCACTGCTGGGATGCCACCTCGGCAGAGCACCGTCATGATGACCTTCACGATTGTTAGGCTCACCTCAGCCTACAACGTGATTCTTGGCCGACCTGGGTTCAACCTGCTCGATGCGATCATTTCTACAAAGCGGCTGTTGGTGCAGTTTTCTACACCCTACGGTGTGGGGGAAATGAGGGGGGCACCTCAGCCGATCCATCATTGTCTACTAGCCATTCTTAGGGCCAAAGCCTCCAAGGATGACCCCAGCATAGACGATTTTGACCAAAGGATGCAAGACCCCAGGGGTGGCTCGGTCGAGCACCTGTTGTCATACCTGCTCAGAGTCGACCTGGCGAAGACGGTGTATATCAGGGCCTAGCTACCCGAAGATGAGCAGGCCCACCTGTTGGAGTTTCTTCGAGTGAATGCAAACATGTTCGCTTGGACGGCTACGATAAGCCTGGGATTCTTCTTGAAGTCATCACCCACAAGCTGAGCATCGACCCAAAGTATCGTCTTGTTCGGCAAAAGAAAAGAAGTTTCGCCCCAGAGAGGCAACGGGCGATCAATGAGGAGATGGATAAACTCCTCACAATCGGCTTTGCCCGAGATGTACAATATCCAAGCTGGATGGCGAATATAGTTATGATCAAGAAGAATAATGGGAAGTAGAGGATCTGTGTGGACTACACCGATCTCAATCGAGCTTGTCCAAAGGATAGCTTTCCTTTGTCGAAGATCGACCAATTAGTGGATGCCACCTTGAGGCACCGCTTACTCTCCTTCATTGATACATTCTCTAGATACAACCAGATCTGGATGCATCCGGAGGACGAAGAGCACACTGTCTTCATCACTGACCGAGGGATGTACTACTACCAGATGATACCGTTTGGCTTGTAGAATGCTTGCACCATGTACCAGCGACGGTCAGTCAGGTCTTCAAGGACCATATTGGTAGAAACATGCAAGTGTATGTGGACGACATGCTTGTCATGAGCAAGCTGAGCTCGGACCATGTCGCTGACCTAGCAAAAGTTTTCCACAACCTCCGAGAGCACAAGATGAAGCTAAATCTGGCGAAGTGCACCTTCGGTGTAGCAGCAGGGAAGTTCCTTGGCTTCATGGTGATGTAGAGAGGAATCGAGGTGAACTCGAATAAGGTCCAGGCAATTAGCGACATGGAGCATCCGACCTCGAAGAAGCAAGTCTTGCGCCTGACGGGCCAGATTGCAGCATTGAGCTAGTTCATCTCGAGGTCGGCAGACCGCTGTCTCCCTTTCTTTAAGGTACTGTGCAAAAAGCATGACTTCATCTGGACCAAAGAATGCAGAGCAACCTTTGAGGAGCTGAAAGACTTCTTAGCATCACCGCCCCTGCTCTCCAGGACGGAGGAGGGAGAAGAACTACTATACCTAGCAATCATCTCGAGGGCCGTCAGCTCGGTTCTTGTCTGCACGGATCAAGACAGATCCCAGAAGCCGGTGTACTATGCCAGCAAAATCCTCCGGGATGCAGAGATCAGGTACACCCGATCCGAAAAGCTAATTTTTTCTCTTATCATGTCTACCCAACATCTCAGGCCATAATTTCAAGCGCATCCGATCATGGTCCTGACTAACCAACCCCTGAGGGCTGTGCTCAGTCGCCCCGACACATCTGAATGATTGGCCAAGTGGGCATTGAAGCTCAGCGAGTTTGACATCATGTACCGGTTGAGATCATCTCAAAAGGCCCAGGTGCTGGCCGATTTCCTGGTCGAGTGCACCAGATTTGCTGAAGAGCTAGAGCAGACCACATCGAAGCACCAAATGGAGCCTGAAGACATGGACGACTCTTGGATCCTCCACATCAACGACACGTCCAACACAAGCAGAAGTAGAGCAGGCCTCATCCTCACTAACAGCGATGGGATTGTAGCTGAATGTGCTGATACAGGACTAACTAGATACCAAGATGAAATGATGCAGGTGATTTATTTCTTTATGATTTTTAGGTTTTTTTTAAAATAGGTTTTGGATTCCTGAAGACAAGTAAAAATAGATCTAGGGATTCGACAATGATAAGAACTACTAGCACGTAAATTATCCCCTAAGCAAGGATAAAAAGAGGACCCCAGGATTGAAAAACCCCATAGGACTTAGATCTCAAATCAATACCTACTTAGGAGTTAGGGTGGCAAACCTCAAAAGATCCGAAGTGCCCGATACCGAGTTCACTCTTTCTTGCGGATGCGGCCTGGATGATCGAGCCTTCAACCCCACGGATGCGCCGGCTTGCTATCCGAAGGTCTCAGAGGCAAGGAAACTGACTCCGTGTTCGTGGCACCTGGAGGACCTGCGAGCATTCAAGAGAAGAGTTAGGATTCAACAAAAAGAAAGCAAGAGATGAAGGAATGAGAGTTGATGTTGGTGGTGGTGGGAGTTCTTCTTGCTAGGCGCCCGGTTGGATGATCCCGATGGACTCCGACCTCGAAGTTGGAGGATGGATTTGCGGAAGAGATAGTAACTAGAGGCCTCAAACCTCTCGATGCCCAAAGGCAAAGGTGCTCCCTCACAGAGATCGATATTCTTAAGGAATGAAGGCAACTAACAAAGAGAATGGCTCTCAAATCTTGTCTTTTCATTCATCATCAATAGCATACAAATGAGGGGTAAGGTCCTTTATATAGGCACCTTAGGACCCAATTTAAATTTCAAATGAAAAATACATGTCTTCTCTTGGTAAGGCATCAAAAATCTGAATTTTCACCTCCTTGGCCGACCAAGGATTTGCATGTGATTGGGTGTGGCTTGACTTGAGGCTTGGAAAAAGGACCTTGGCACCCTTGGACTTGGAAGGTTGGTCTCTCATTTTGGGAAGAAGACATAATATGGGGCTTGAAGCAAGGCTTGTGTCCTCCTCCTTTCCTTGGTTGTCCATCCACCTTTGGTGAAAAACATGATGTGGGGAGTGGAAGATGGAGGTTGTCTTGGCGCCCATAGACTCTTGCTCTTCATTCCATAGTTGGTCAAGTACTTTGGGAAGAAAGCTTGATATGAGGGCTTGAAGCAAGGGACTTGTCTCTTCAAATCTCTAACTCCCTTTGACCTTCCATTGGCCGGCCACCTATTTTTGGAGATGAGCTTGATAGGGAGAGGGAAGGAGGGAATGTATCAAGTGATGTTGTCCCCTTTGGCATCCAAAAATCTGATTTGTGCCACCCAGTTGGCAAGGTGAAGTGGCACCACATAGGATGATGAAGTGGTGCCCCAGGGCTGAGTTGGCATCCTTCATGGATTGGCTCAAAAGTGACTAGACTCAATGACCATTTTTGCTTGAGCCCATACTTCAAACAAACTCGGACTGGACTCAATACCGGATTGGACTCAGTACAGGATACAACTTGACCGAATTGGTCATAGTACAGGACTAAATACAAACACTTGAGACTCATTCATGTCTAAAAAAAAAATTACAAAGTTTAGGCTTGAAGCCTTATTACAGGACCCAAAATTAAAACCCTAATCATAGATCTGGTGCCCACACCAATTCTCCCAGGGTAGGAGGAACTCGACCCTGTCGAGTAAGGGTTGATTTGGCTTTGATATTTTTCTAGAAGGTCAAGGTTGAGGTGCTGCAAGTCCTCTCGGGTATCTTATGAATCATCAGACTACAGTTGACCTTGCAATCGGACCAAGTAATGCTGATAGCCTTTGCCTCGGGTGGTCATAGCTTGAACATCCAGGACACGCTCGATCCGCTCTCCTTTCTCGGGAAAAATTGGAGGTGGACACTCTGGGTCGGGTTCGCTCTTATATGAAAAGTTATGCCCAAATGGCTCACTGGGTATGTTTGCTGGTTCCCTATACTCGACTAAGTCCAGGATATTGAAAGTCGAGCTAATGCCATAATTTGGGGGTAGCTCAAGCACATAGGCATTAGAGCCAACTCTCCTTATCACTCTAAAGGGGCCAGCTCCATGAGCATGAAGTTTCTTAACAGTTCCTGGCAGAAACTGTTCAAGCCTAAGACTAACCATTATAGAATCCATAATTTCAAACTCTTTGGCTCGTTTCCGGGAATTAGCCAAATTATTTTAAAATTTGTATTTAATGCAGAATTCTAACATGATGCAAAATGCAGACATAACTAAGCATTCTTATAGAGCAGATTTTTATTGAACTCTCTAAGGCCTAAACCTAATAGATTACTGACTCTCTAGGTTTGACCCTGGTCTGGTATACACAAGAAAAATTATCATGGATCCCTAGCAAATGCCATAAGGTATACCAGAAGTAGATGGCAAAAGGGATGGGCTCTACAGAGTCATGCATTCTGGTAATCTCAACAAAAAGTAATCCCATGGCTCTAGAAATGTGAGAAGGCTCAGGGAAGGGTAGAAAATACGAATCGGAGTCTTGGGGCAATCTATGGGAAGGATGAGACAGGCCTTGGTTAGTCAGGATGATTTTAAAATTTGGACATTGATCGATGGTTGAGAGTTCTAGGGCAAGCTGGGTGTTCCTCAGGGATAGTAATTGATCAGGTAACTCATCGAGAAGTACATCCTCAATTTCTTTCCAAGCTTCAACCATCTCTTGAGGATGTTCTCTTTGGGTCGGTTCATTAAGTGTTGGTTCCTGAACTCCTGTGGAAAAGACTGGTGAACCCTTATGTTCATTTACTAGATGTGATCCTGGCTCGATCATTTCCTCTTCAAATTCTGTAGTGGGTTCAGGATCATTTTCCTTTGATTCCTCAATGATTTCAACCTTGGACCTATCTTCACCACACTCCTCTACTAAACTTGATTCATAGATGTTTTCTTTTGATTCTTTAATGGGCTCAGGAGTTTCTTTCTCTAGATTTTCAATGGATTCAACCTTAAAGTCTTCAATGGGCTCAGGGGTTTTTGTATTCAAATTCTTAGAATGTTCATCCTTTTCTTCCTGAAATTCTTTAAAGGATCCTTTCTCAGTAATCTCTTCTTCTAACTTATTGTCCTTGATCAAGTTAACTTCTAGCTTCTTTTCCTTTAGACTACTTGATCCTCTTTTAACCTGGTCCTTAGGCAGAATTGGATTGATTGTAAATTTCTTCCCATGGTGGTTAAAGGTACAGTTATTGGTTCGACCATAAAGGGTAGCATCGTGATCATAAAGCCAGGGTCATCCTAAGATATTACTACTGACGCCCATGGGAAGGACATCACATCAAATCTTTTCTTCATAAGATTGCAACTTGATCAAGACTTGGCACCTAGACTTTATGGGTATGGAAGTTGAATCTATCCAAGAGACCTTGTAAGGGTTGGGGTAAGGAACTGGGGTCAATCCTAAGGCTTTGACAGTACTTGAAGAGATAGCATTGACACAGCTCCCACTATCAACTATGATTTTGCACATCTTATCCCCTAGTTTGACAAAGGTTTGTAGGATATTTGTCCTACGCCAATCTTCTTGCACCATGTTTTGGGTAAGGATGCACCTAACTACTCCTAGAAGGTCTTCAAATTCAAACTGCTCTTCCTCTCCCTCATATTCTTCCAACAACTGATCTTCTAGCTCATAAACTTCTTCAAGTTCAACAAGTGGTTCTATCTCACTCCCAGCTAGCTCTTCTATGACTAGGGCTGTGGAGGGGCACTGGCTAAAATAATGTCCAGGTTTATGACATCTAAAACATTTGTTTTAGGGAGTGGGGCTCCTCTGAACTCCAATAGCTTTACCCTTTTCCTCTCTACTAAAATGGGGTCGATTCAGGTCTGGTTGGCTTGGACTGTGTCGGTTGGGGTTGGGTCGACTCGGGTCGGGTCGGTTTGGATTGGGACGACTCAGGTAGGCCTGACTATACCCTTGGCTAGGTCCTGAGATTCGATTAGGATTCCTAAAGGGTTCAGGTCTACGATAGGTGGGAGCCCTCTAGAAACACTCACAGTTCCTTGCAACTTGGTAAGTATATTCTAAATCAGTGACCTCTCTAAAGTAAAGCTCTCTCTGGATGTCTGGGTGTAGGCCAGCCCTAAACCTAGATAGGGTCATAGAAGCTGATTCATTGACATTACATCGCATGACAAACTCATCGAACTTCGTGATGTATTCAGCCACACTCTTGTTCCCTTAACTCAGATTCTGCCATTAGTCCAATAAATTCTGGGTGTAAGAAAGTGGTTGGTACTTCTCTCTAAGTCTGGCTTTCATGTCCCTCCAAGTTGCTATGGGTTCTAGTCCTCTCTGCTCTACCAGCCTTTCAACACTATTCCAAAATAACCTAGCCTGGTGAACCAACCTAAGTTTGGCAAACTTAAACTTCATCCGTTCCGTCATTGTGTACCAGTCGAAATACTATTCCATGTCCTCCTCCCAATCTATGTACACCTTAGGATCTAGACTACCATCGAAGGTAGGGCTTCTAGCTTGATGTTTCTAATAGCCCTTTCTTCCTGGTCTACGATCTCTGGATTGGGTCTCCTAGGTTCGAACTCTTGGGCTAGGTTAAAATGGGGAATTCTCTTGGGTTCAGCCTCTATGGATGGGTCATGATGAGGGTATTCTCTAGGGGGGAAAGGTGACTCAGACTCAGGTTCGACAGATGGTCCAGGATATTCTTCTCTAAGGCTCCAATTCTATCGTCAAACTTATCAAGCCTATTGTTCATTATGGTTAACTATTCAATGATGACCTTCAATTGCTCTTCTCGATCGTTCTCCATGGATTCACTTGATTGGGAATGATGGGGGTGATAGGGGACTCCTGATCTAGTCGACATGCAACACACAATGAAGGGTGTTATGGGTTTACTAGACCTAAGAGATCAAATCAAATGTTAGGTCAAGAAGACAATCTTGGTGGTAGTAACTTGGCACCTGGCTAGGTAAGTGTAAGGTTGGTGGAGGTTCCTCTTTGCTTGCGTTAGACACAAATTTGAAATTGGCCAGGTAAGCGAACCGACCCTCCTCCCTTCGGGCTCTTGTCCCTGAACCACTTGCCTAGACACCAGATACTCAAGCACACACAAACAAGTTGTCTAAGTTGGCTTGACACTTGATTCAACCCGACTTTGTGGGTATCCCTAGCTCACTAGAGCAAGTTAAGTGTCTACTCTGTTTTACTTAGGGGTTGGGTTCGTATGCAGGTTGAAGATTTTTGGGCTAGGGACAGATAATGAAATCCTGACCCTATGTCAAATTGATGCCCTTAAGGTGATTTATGAAAATGATGGCATACAAATGATCTAATGAGATGGATCTAATTTATGTTTTTGGATTTTTGATGGATGATAGTAAAAATAAGATAATGGAAATGACAAGAGATGAAGCTAGATGCAAAATTAAACTATCTAAGGAATGAAAACCTAAAAAGATGCACTTGCTGAAAACCACAGAACAGATTTTGCTCTCAGGTAGTATTCCAGCTTGTAAAAATTTACTGGATGCAATAAATTCTAAGAAAATTATTAAAAATACTTTCAATTATGTGTGGTCTAAAAAAACAAAAATCAGAGAGTTTAGAGGTTTCTACAAACAGAAACACCTAAAAAAATAGACTATCTATGGAAAGAAAAAAATGCAGAAATTAAAGAAGATGAGATCTAATGATGCAAAAATTTTCTCTCAGGTTTTTTTTTAAAAAACTTTCCTTCTTGTGCTCTCCTTCAAAGGTCAATCACAGTGGCACCCCTACACTTCTTAGGAGATCCCCGTGGAATGGGAGGAGAGGGTCTTGAAACCCTACTTTTCTCTAAGACCGGACTGCCTGATGAAGCACCTAATCCAAGTACTTAAGAAGTGCTAAGTCCTAACCATGCTCTGATACCAAACATGATGCGGGACTAACTAGATGTCAGGATGAAATGATGCAGGTGATTTGTTTCTTTGTGATTTTTAGGTTTTTTTAAAATAGATTATGGATTCTCGAAGACAAGCAAAAGTAGATCTAGGGATTCGACAATGATAAGAACTACTAGCATGTAAATTAGCCCTTAAGCAAGGATAAAAAGAGGACCCCGGGATTGAGAAACCCCGTAGGACTTAGCTCTCAAATCAATACCTACATAGGAGTTAGGGTGGCAAACCTCAAAAGATCCGAAGCGCCCGATGCTGAGTTCACTCGCTCTTGCAGATGCGGCCTGGATGATCGAGCCTTCAACCCCGCGGATGCGCCGGCTTGCTGTCCAAAGGTCTCGAAGGCAAGGAAAATTGACTCCATGTTCATGGCACCTAGAGGACCTGTGAGCATTCAAGAGAAGAGTTAGGATTCAACAAAAAGAAAGCAAGAGATGAAGGAATGAGAGTTGATGTTGGTGGTGGAGGGAGTTCTTCTTGCTTGGTGCCCGGTTGGATGATCCCGATGGACTCCGAACTCAAAGTTGGAGGATGGATTTGTGGAAGAGATAGTAACTCGAGGCCTCACACCTCTCGACGCCCGAAGGTGAAGGCGCTCCCTCACGGAGATCGACGTTCTTAAGAAACGAAGGCAACTAACGAAGAGAATGGCTCTCAAATCTTGTCTTTTCATTCATCATCAATAGCATACAAATGAGAGGTAAGGTCCTTTATATAGGCACCTTAGGACCCAATTTAAGTTTCAAATGAAAAATACATGTCTTCTCTTGATAAGGCGCCAAAAATCTGATTTTTCTCCTCCTTGGCTGACCAAGGATTTGCATGTGATTGGGCATGGCTTGACTTGAGGCTTGGAAGAAGGACCTTGGCACCCTTGGACTTGGAAGGTTGGTCTCTTATTTTGGGAAGAAGACATTATATGGGGCTTGAAGCAAGGCTTGTGTCCTCCTCCTTTCCTTGGTTGTCCATCCACCATTGGTGAAAAACATGATATGGGGAGTGGAAGATGGAAGTTGTCTTGGTGCCCATGGACTCTTGCTCTTCCTTCCATAGTTGGTCAAGTACTTTGGGAAGAAAGCTTGATATGAGGGCTTGAAACAAGGGACTTGTCTCTTCAAATCTCTAACTCCCTTTGACCTTCCATTGGCCGGCCACCTATTTTTGGAGATGAGCTTGATAGGGGGAGGGAAGGAGGGAATGTATCAAGTGATGTTGTCCCCTTTGGCATCCAAAAATATGATTTGTGCCGCCCACTTGGCAAGGTGAAGTGGCACCACATAGGATGATGAGGTGGCTCCCTAGGGCTGAGTTGGCATCCTTCATGGCTTGGCATAAAAGTGACTAGACTCAATGACCATTCTTGCTTGGGCCCATACTTCAATTAGACTCAGACTGGACTCATTACCGGACTAGACTCAGTATAGACACAACTTGACCAAATTGATCAAAGTACAGGACTAAACACAAACACTTGAGACTCAATTCATGGCTAAAAAAAAATTACAAAGTTTAGGCTTGAAGCCTTATTACAGGATCCAAAATTGAAACCCTAATCAGAGATCTAGTGCCCGCACCATGTGCACTCCACTTCAAGTTCACTACTACAAACAACCAGGTGGAGTACGAGGCACTCCTCGCAGGCCTGAGGGTATCCCGTGAGCTGGGTGTGCAAAGCATGAAGGTTTTCACCGACTCCCAGCTGGTGGCCGGACAGGTCTCCGAAGAGTATGAAGCCAGAGATCCCTAGATGATGAAGTACCTGGAACGGGTCCGCTCGAGCATGACAGGTTTCCAATGCTTCAGCATCTCCCACATTCCCTGTGGAGAGAATGCTCATACTGATATGCTATCAAGACTCGCGACCTTGCCGGACTCGTCACTGGGGCATGCCCACATCGAGTACCTTGAGAGTTTGAGCAACGAAGCTCCCGGAGAGGTACAACAAGTCATCTCAGAGCTGAGCTGGATGGACAAGTATGTCAGATACATCACTGACGACACCTTACCAGAAGGTCGTACAGAGGCCGGCCTTGTCAAGAAGGCCTCGCGGTTCATCCTGATGGAAGGGCAGCTCTACCGCCGATCCTACTCCTATCCACTCTTGAAGTGCTTGAGATCCGTAGAGACAGCCTTTGTACTCCAAATGATACATGAAGGCCTCTACGAGAATCACGTGAAAGGATGGACACTAGCTACAAGGCCCTCCGCTAGTGATATTACTAGGAGACCATGAAGGAGGACGCTGCCGATTTCGTGAGGAAGTGTGACCGGTGCCAGCACCATGACCACATACAGCGTTAACTAGTGGCACCGCTCTCCCAGCTCTCCGTCCCTTGGCTGTTTGCCTAGTTGGGAATGGACATCCTAAGTCCATTCCCTTCTGCTTCAGGGAAATGAAGATTTCTAATAGTGGCTATTGACTACTTCACCAAGTGGGTAGAAGCAGAGCCACTAGCACGGATCACAGAAGCCAAGGTCTGCCAGTTCTTCTGGAAGTTGATCATCTGTCGCTTCGGGCTCCCCCACAACATCATCAACGACAATGGATGGCAGTTTGACAATCGGGAGTTCCAAGAGTTTTGTGTCGAGCTCGGCATTCAACATCGCTTCACCTCGATGTCTTTCCCCCAGACCAATGGAGAGGTCAAGGTAACCAACCGGACTATCTTTCAAGGACTCAGAACAAGGCTGGACCGGGCTAAGGGTAGGTGGGCAGAAGAACTCCACAGCATTCTTTGGGCCTACCATACAACACCCAAGATAGCCACATGTGAGATGCCCTTCAGCCTTGGTTTGATGCAGAGGCCACCATCTCGGTTGAACTCGGTGTGCCCACGCTGCGGATACAGTAGTACGATGAGGCATAGAATCTGGCCCACCTTCTCCTCAACTTGGATCTCCTCGAGAAAACTAGAGACAAGGCTCGACTCCTGATGGCGGCTTACTGACAGCAAGTAGCTTGGTACTACAATGCTTGGGTGAAGCCAAAGGTCTTTCGCCCAGGTGACCTAGTGCTACATTGAGCTAAAGCCTCCCAACCACGGGAATGCGGTAAGCTCTCACCAAACTGGGAGGGCCCCTATAAGGTGATCGAAGCTCTTCTTCATGAAGCCTACTACCTAGTGGAGCTAGACAGTGCCAGATTCCTGCGGACATGGAATGTCTACAATCTAAGAATGAACTATCAGTAATGTAAGGCTTTCCCTCCATTAATAATAAAGATCCTCTTTGTGCAAATCACCTTTGCCTTGCAGGGACATCGTTTCCTGGCCCCAGGTCTCGCATGCTCAAGCCTGGAAACTCCTGAAGCCCGGAAACTCTTGAAGCCCAGCACCTAAGTCTAGAAACTTTTGAAGCCCAGCACCTAAGCCCAGAAACTCCTGAAGCCTGGCACCTAAGCTCGAAAACTCCTGAAGCCCGGCTATCCCTAGAAACTCCTAAAGCCAGGCACCTGCTGCTGTCCTCATAGTTCGGAGATGTCAACGGGACACTCCAAAAGTTTCGCCATCTATCGCCTAACTCACAGCTCAGCACCCTCTAAGCCCAAAAACTCCTGAAGCTTGGCCCCTGCTGCTATCCTCACAGTCCAGAGATGTCAGTGGGATACCCCAGAAGCTCCACCAGCTATCGCCTAACTCATAACTCAGCACCCTCAAGCCTGGAAACTCCTGAAGCCTGGTACCTCATAGTCACCTGGCGGGTCCAACGAGTGCAGCATCCGAGCTCAGCCTTGTTGTGCACACCTGGAGCTGGTCCCAAGTGAGGTCAAATAGACCTTCTCAAGCAAAGTTCTCGGAGCCCTGCAACCACTTCGCCCACGAGGTGGAAATGACTTAGCAATCAAAGAACTCCTTCCTAACCTCCTTGAGTGTTTGGGGCTTGGCATAGAAGGGCTCGAATGCTTGGTACTTCAAGGCCAAGCACCTACACAAGTACATGCACACAGACGGTCGAGAAGTGAAGGGAAAAAGTTTGACAAAGTGCAAGAAATGAAGAGAAACACAAGTCGAGATGACCGAAAAGAAATTTCATTAATGCTTGGTAAAGTTGTACAATGTTAATGAGCCCCGACATGCTAAGCAGCCTAGATCAAAAAAAAAACTACAATGGGCCCCTATGCTACCCGACCGGCTCCTTCCCAGGATGGTGCTCGGGTGGGGTGTCGCCTTTTGGGGCTTTTGATGGTGGAGCTTCATCTTCGACGGCCACCATAGGTGGAGCTGGGTCGATGGCAACAGTTGGTTCCTCTTCCTTGCCAAGGTCAGGGTTCGGGCTTGCACCCGCAGCACCCGAGAGTCTGAGCCTGTCTTTGTTGTCTGGGACAAGGTCCTCCACCCTGGACCGGCAATGCATGAATCCCTTGAGGAAGGAGTCCATCGCCACTTCGGGGAACTCGACGCTGAACTCCTCGGTGACCTTGTATCTCTCCACCGCCTCGGCGACCTCCTTCCTTGCAACCTCCACCAAGTTGAATGCCGTTGCAGCCTTCTCTTCGGTGCTTGTGGCTTTCTTCTCGGCAATGATGGCCCACTCCTTCGCCACCCCCAGCTCTGCCCGAAGGGATTGGGACTGTTCCTTCTCTTGGGTGGCTTCAGCTTCAAGCTCTTTTAGCCTGGCCTCCTTGGCCTTGAGCTCTTCCACCCTGCTCTTGGACCGGCTCCTCTCTCAGTCCAAAGACTCCTCGAGCTCCATTACATGCCTTTTAGAGCTTGCGACCTCGCCCCACCGCTCTTTGTTCTTCAAATTGGCCTCCCATGCCTCGTCCCTCTTCTGCCTCAACTCAGCCGTCAGGGAATCAAGCTGCACTCCTCACTCTCATCCCTCTTGGCCTAGTTTCTACAATAGTCCCTGATGAGCAAGAGTTCAGCACCGGTTGCACCCAAGAAGACATCAGCCATAAAGATAAGAAGAAAGGGATGAGGTGAGGAGAAGGAAAGAAGCACTTATCGAGAAGAGTTGGTGAAAGGTGCTGCTGATGGCATCGTCCAAAAGCTTCCCTACCTTCTCCCATCGATCGCACGACTGGACGGTGAAGTCCATCATACGCTCTACGAGATTCTAGTCCCGAACCAGGAAAATGTTTGGTGCCAGCTTGAAGGGCACCCTGCTATAGTCCTTCTCCCTCCTATTTGCCGTCGATGAGGAGTCGCCCACTCCACCGGCTGAGGAAGCATTGGGGGCGCGATGGGAGCTCGGTGCCACTCTAGATGGTGCCGCCAATGTTGGCTTTACTCTATCTTGCTATCCGTCCTCTTTAACCTCGACGATCTCTAGAGGAGGAGATGCAATAACGATGACAGTAGTAGCAGATCTGGCCCAGACGATCACCTCGGACTCTTGGGCTAGGAGCGGATCGTGCTGCCTTGGTGGGTCAGGAGCGGACTTAGTAGCCCTCCTACTTGGCTCAGAAGAGGGCTCAACTACCCTCTTACCTTGCTCAGGGGCGGGTTCTGCCCTCCTCCCGCTTGGCTCGGTAGGCACGGCAGGTGAAATCCCCGCACCGCTCTCTTCACGATCTCTCTTTGAGGGGGACTCACTGACCCCCGCCGCTGGACCCCTCTTCTGGGAGAGTGCGAGGAGGTCATCTAGAGAGAACTTCATGCCTTTGCAAAGAAAGAAAATGTTAGCTCCAAGCTCAAAAATTCAAGAAGAAAGTACAAGAAGATAAAGTTTGAGCCGAACTCACCCAACTCTCGCATTGGGCTGACCCCGGCTTCGAATAGGTTCTACTCTGATAGCAGAACCATGAGGAAAAGAACCTGGTTGGTATGGAGCTATTCATAGATCTCTCAATCAGCCACTTCGATCATTGAATTCTGGTTAGGGGACCAATCTAGGTCGCTCCAAACACAGTCGACCCCCTCGATCGAGGTGAAGAAGTATTTACTCTTCCATCCATTGATGGAAGAGGGGAGCTCAAATTTGATACCCTTTGGGCAAGAGGAGATAGACCACCACCCCTCCTCGGAAGGGTGGCATTTCAGGGTGAAGAAGACCCTGAACAAAGAGAAACGGGCAACAATCCCATGGAAGTGGCAAAGAACTATAAAGCAGAAAATCATCTGATGGCATTGGGAACTAGCTGAGAAGGAACAAGACGATAGTTGCTCAGAACGAAGAGAAAGAATGGATGGAAATGAAATTGAAGGCCCCCTGCAAGGGTTTCCTCATAGAGGGCAATCCGGCATGGGCCACTGGAGGTGACTCGCTTCCCTGGATGAGGGATTGAGAGCCGGACGAAATTTAGGACACCATAGGTCTCCTGGATGGTCACAAGTTCCTTGACGATGATTGCCGAAGCAACCCCGCCAGGACCTGTCGACTGAGAGGGTTTGGGGGTGGGTTCAGGTGGAGGAGGAGATGAAGGGCAGGCCTTAGACTTCCTAATCACAATTCCAGTGGGGCGAGGCCTCCTACTGATCTCGAAGCGCATCTATTCCTCCTCATCAAAGGAAGAAGGCGGCCTAGGCCAAGAAGGCCCAGCCTCACTTTGGTCGGTCGAAGGGTGGAAGTTTGGACCTGTTGGCTCCACCCAGTGATTTTGATGAATAACAAAACATTGAGTGCATATTGTATACTAATGTGGATTTCAAGTTATGAGTTTTTAGGAAGAAAGCACCTCAAAATTTCAAAAACTTACGGTTCATGGCACGTAATGGCACGGAGCATTTCTCACTAATCCGAACATCCTCTTCATTGAAAAAGGGCATCTAACTGATTAAATATTATGTGTTTATGATTCATTTAAGTTTCAAAGTCTGTTTTTATGTTTTAAGGTTGTTTACACTTGAATCTGAGCTTTTCAGTCTCAAGTGTCGACACTTGGAAAGTCAAGTGTCGACACTTCAGCATTTGGCACGAACAAAAATCTTGGCATGCCAAGTGTCGACACCCAGAACCAAGTGTTGACACTAAGTGTCGACACTTAGGTTTCCAAGTATCGACTCAAGGCCTGAGAATTTTGAAAATACAGAACTTTGTCATTTGAGGATTTTTGTGTCAAGTGTCGACACCTGTGCATCAAGTGTCGACACTTGAAAGCTCAAGTGTCGACACCTAGAGATCAAGTGTCGACACTTGATAGCTAAGTGTCGACACCTGACAGCCAAGTGTCGATACTTGCAGCCTGATAGTTCTAACGGATCTATTTTTCTGGCTTGCAGAACTTGCTTTTCAAGCTCCAAACGACTATTTCCGAGGTTCCAACGGTCACAAACCATTTTTTGGAAGGTTCTTGGTGTATTTAACCTCCACCAACCTCATTTTAAAGAAAAGGAAGTGTATTGAGTTCATTCAAGTCTACTCAAAAGCCAAAAGGCCTATATTCTCTCAAATACTTTACATCAAAAGCCTCTTATAGTTTGATTCCTTGAAAAGCCTACAAGCTCATCCTTACTTCATTCCGAAAGAGGCACTTTGAAGGAGATTCCAAGGAAGAGTCAAGACAAAGCATCAACTTGAGCTTCAAAGATTCCATTCTACTCTTGAAGAGAGTTTGTTTTAGCTTTAAAATTGTATATCTGTTTTTACATTATGATTTGACCTTGCTTTCAAGGGTGTCTTGAAAGAAGGTTATTGTGGTTTGTTGGTGAGCCAAAGGGATAAAACCAACTAGGGTTAACTTGTGAGCCCGAAGACAAAACAAGTGTTAAGGTTTGTTGGTAAGCCTAAGTGATAAAACCAACTTAGGTTTTGACTTGTGAGCCTTGTGAAAAACAAGTCAACTGTAATCTAGTTTGGATTATAGTGAAATTCCCAAGGATGGCTTGGGAAGTGGATGTAGGTGCTAGGTTTGCACCGAACCACTATAAATCTTGTGTTTGTGTGTGATTGCTCTCTTCCTCTCTTGCTCTTTGATTATTGCTACCGCTTTAAATATCTTGCATTGAATTCATCATCGTTCACTAGCACCACTAGTCCCTCTCATTATTGTGTTAAATTTTTTAAAAATCCAATTCACTCCCCCTCTTGGGCTCCATTTTTGGGTAACATGACCAAAATGAGACATTTGGAAGAAGAAGACAAAGTCGAAGGATAGAGAAGAAAAAGAAAACGGAAAAGGTTTGGGTAGATCCTAACCCTAGAAGAAAGTTTTACCCAGCCGGGAGAGGGAGAAGGAGAAAAACCTGGCTAACTTTGGAAGACAAGGATGGCCGGGGGAGAAAAAAGAGCTCTGGTATGATGGTGGGCATGCAAGATTTGAAAGGAGATGTATTTTGGGAAAAACTGCCTTTCCTTTCAAAGTGACCAGACGCCTAACTGTACTGTTACAGCACCACCACCGCCGAATCTATGCCACGTGTCAGTAATCGACAAAGATGTTGCCTCGCTTCAACCATGGCTACTCTGAATTATGTGCCAGCAAAAAGTGCTCCTCAAACGTGCCCATGTGGCTCCCCCTCATTAGTTTGGAGAACCACCTCATGAAGCACCGGTAATCGTGGGTATCATTGTGTCGAATTTCTACCTTTCCACATCAGCACCGCATTTACTCCCTTTGCCCTGAGCGCCGCATGCCAGCAGGACTCAAGAGTGGGGGGCAAATGATATGATGGGATCGCTGACATGGAACCCCTGTCAGACCTTATCACATGCCATGTCGGATGAAACTGCCACATCAGATTCTCTCTCTGGACTCCTTCGCCAGGCTGGTTCCCTTCGGGTTGAGACGCTGTGGCCGAAATCGAGCTCCACCTCTCCAGACTCCTTTGCCAGGCTGGCTCCCTTCGGGTCGAGACACCATGGCCAAAGTCAAGCTCCGCCTCTCTGGACTCCTTCACCAGACTGGCTCCCTTCAGGTCAAGATGCTGTGGTCGAAGTCAAGCTCCGCCTCTTCAGACTCCATCACAAGGCTGGCTCCCTTCAAGTCAAGATGCTGTGGCTGAAGTCGAGCTCGCCCCATCTCGAACGAAGAGATCTGCAGCCGAAGGACATCACCGCTTCCATGGATGGCGGTGAGTCGCCCAAGGGCCATAGAGGGATGCCCGCTAGGCCATAATAACTGCCTTAACTACCACTTACACCAAAAAGGAAGGGGTCTTTTGATCGAGGTGCTACACTCCCAGTCGATCGTCTACACCACCCGAAAGAGGAAGTCTACCCAAAGGATTCGATTCCAGGGGGTGATCGCCCACTGATCGAAGCACTGCCATGCTTCCCTAAATGAAGCGACCAGAAGAATGTCAGAGTGCACGGTGCTGTTCCCTATCGCGGATGGGGAAAGGCACCTCGTGCACGGCATCAGACATCGCTGCACGTGCTTGAAAGTGAGGGAAAGATCCCGAGATAAGTGGCACATGATGACCCTAGCTAAAAGGAGTTCTCCAAGGTTCGAACAAGGTAAATCAATCCAAGGGGCGAACGAGCAAACGGGCAAGAAGGGGGGTGGTACACAGGAGGGCCACTGCTTCAGGCTATCGGAAACCCACAGGAAGGGCCTTGACGAACACAGCCATCCCGCTCGGGCTCTCCTCTACTACCACTCCCATGCTTGCTCTTGGCCCACTCACACTCTCTTATTTCACAAAATTTCTCCTCCTAACATGGAGTCCACTTACGGGGCTCGATCAAGAGGATCCGTTCTCCTGGATCGTCACTGACTTGAACATCGGAGTGCCCCTACTGGGATCTCTGGCCTGGGTCTCCTCTGTTTTGTAGATCCAGTTATCCTAGTAGGATCTTAAGCGATAGGAGCATGGTCCGAGGTTGTCTTCAGCTACAGGCCACTACAGTTTGGGCAGCAACAACATGTTTATTTCCTTATTCGGATGATTAATGCATATGTTTATGTATGAGGCTTAATTCTAGCATTATGTGATTTCAACCCTCTGATCTCTTGTAGGTTTAGGATAATCTGAGCACTTGAATTGGAAGAAAGGGTCTTCAATGAAGTTGTAGGTGACATCTTAAGCTTTCTAGAGAGCTATGGTGCATTAAAATCCGAGTTCGTTTGGATATTCAAATGCTGCTTCAAAGATAGATCTAGAAATTAGAATAGTTATCCAAAGGCTAAAGGTTTGAAAGTGAGTATTTTGAGCTTCCAAGTGTCAAATGATGAAATCCAAAGGTCTAAATTCAAGTGAATTCAATGAGCTACAAGTTTCATGAAGAGCCCAAGGCCTAAAAATGTGGCTATCATATCAAAAATCTGGTGGTGTTGGAAATAAATTCTGTTTGGGATGTGCTGGGCTTCAACGGTTCATAAGAAGACCACTCAAACAAGTAGGCCAAATTAAATAATTCATTGAGGAACCCAACTGAAGCTTTTCCAAAATACTAAGAAATGGAGTGAAATGCGTTGCTGTTTATTCTCAGAAACCCTACGAAGAAGGGGAAGGGATCACATAGATACCCTGGGCTCACATAGATGCCTAAATCAGGGATCACATAAAATCCTGGAATCACACAGATCCTTCACACAGAATAATAGAAATTTTATTCATCCATGGTTATTTTCATACATGAAAGGGGGTCCTTTTATAGTTGACCCTAGCCCTTGGATTACATGGAATGAAAAGCAAAGAGAGAAGGTGTCAACATGCTGCCTTTATAAGGATTTGCATAAAAGGAGGTGCCACAAGTATTCCATAAAAGATGGTCAACATAAGGAATTTAAATCTCATGAAAGAGGGAAGGAGAGTGGGCACCTGAATGCTGCTTGATTTGCCTGATACTCCCTTCCATCATCTTCTAGGCAGTCCCTAATTTCCACACAGGATATTGATCTGCTACCTTTTATGCTTGAATGGATATATGAAAATCCTAGGATGCCTATAAGGGTGGATGACGCCTATTGGGACTCCACGTGGCAGCTGAAAGCTTTCAGGTCCCCATCGCTATTTTTGCTGAAAGAAGAACAGGATGAGTTTTCTATTATGAACAGGGAAGGAAATCAGATCAAACTCATGTTATTTTCCTTTCCCATGATTGAGTGATTTCTTTGTTTCGATTCAAGGGACAACTATGTTAGCATGATTGTGAGGTTGTGTTGTTAATTTTATATTATTCTCTTGCTGAGTATCTATGTTTCCTTTTTTTTTATTGTTGATTTATTATGTAGATTAATTGATTAAGAGGACTATTAATTGATTGTCTACAAGATTGATTACTAAACTGATGGAAACTGAGAGTCTATTTTATTTTATTTTATTTGAGTCCATTAGTCTTGTGTCACTAGAGTCAAAGTGAGCTAGTTGAATCCTGTAATAAAGTGAGACAACTGAGTCAGTTGAGTACACTTAGTCAAGTCCAGTCATTTTTAGTTCAGTCAAGTTCGATCGAGTCCATTCAAGTTATGTTCAAAAGGAGAGTCAACAGACCAGGAGATTCACCAAGCCTCCCCAACCAGAGCTGGCTTTCATGCACCTTGGTGCGGGCACCAGACTCAGAAGAAGACTTCAGGGCTCCATCTGGATCTCTGATTGACCTTGCCCGAAGAATTAGGGTTTTCTGGTTTTGTAATTATGGTTGACTTGGTCAACTCAATTTTAGTCTTGAGTCTGTATTTCCCTATAATTTAAATTTTGTTGAGTCATGTTGACTCAATACAAGTCCTAGTAGTGGTCTAGGTCTTCTCCAGGTTGGTGCCATTTTTTTTAAATCAAGTCAAGGTCCAGGGTGCCCAATTTTTTCTCCCAGGCCCAAGCATGTGGGCACCACACTCCCAGCCACACGCCAGAGTCCAGGAGGCGCCACATCTCCATCTAGTGTGCCTTGGTCCCCACACCATAAAAAAGCAGGTCCCTTCTTTCATGCGCCACTTGGGGGAGAAATCCATCAAGATACCTCAATCCAAGGAGGAGCCAACTTCTTTCCAGATAAACCCAAGCCAGGATGGCAAGAATTTTTCTTGAAGAGAGGATCAAGGAGGTGCCCCACAATGTTCCATAAAAATCCAAGTTATAAAAGGGAAGAGAGCATGTCTTGGGGAGAAAATCAAGGAGGCACCCAAAAGTTTCCTAAAGTGCCAAAGCCATGAAAGGAAGAAGCCTAAACTTGTAAAGCAAGACTAGGAGGTGTCCAAAAGAGCCAAACCATGAAGGGAAAATCCTTGATTCATGGAGAGATACTAGGAGACACCCCCATAACCTGCCATTTGGAGCTGATTTTCAAGTTTTCTTGGAGTTTTTGGGCTGCCCACTCATGGAAGGAGTCTTGGGAAGAGAATTTGATGCCTAAAGTGTGGGTTAGTCCTATTAGTCCCACATGGGAAGTATATAAAATTTTATTTCTTTGTTATGTCTATATATTCAACTCTATGTAACTCTTGAATTTAATGAGGAATGAAATCAATTTCTTTGTGAGCAACTTTGTGTTTCTCTCTTCCGCACTTGTATTCAGGTGTTGAGCTCCGTGAGGGAGTAAATTCGGGTTTCCTAGGAACCTTGAGGAGGTGTGAGATCTCCAACCCCAAAACCCTAGCTTAGTCTACCCATCTCTACTCCACCACCACCAAGCCCTAATTTTCCATCTTCATCCCACGGCCCCTCTCTTCCACATCGAAGCCGATCACCAGCATCCAGGTTCAGATCAACTGTTTCAACTACAGAGCCAGTTCAAATGAGAGTCAGATCAGTATCAAGATCTCCGGAACTTCTACATCCAACAATCTTCATTAAGTCCTCAGGTCAGTGTCTTTCTTTGAGTTTCTGGTTCTTCTTTTGTTCTTCTTCTTCCAGATCCTGAGTTCAAGAAGGAGGCCAACCTTGCCATAGGACTACAATTCGAGGATCCATTGCGAAGATACCCCATCTCCAAGGATCCTACAATCTGCTCGAGAGTGTCCTCCAATTGAAGCAATGAGAGATATCATTGCTAGGTAACAAGAACCTTCCCTTCTCACTTTGTCTGTTTCGTTGAAACTCAGAGCAAACCCTAGATCTGGGGGTTTCTCAATCCCCAGCGATCCTACTTTTGAGTTACTCTGATAATCCACTCCTTTTAATTATGCTCTCTGTCATTTCTTAGTTTCTTTCAACATTAGTTTATCTTTCCTTTGAGTCAAAGCCGACTTCTGAAAATATATTAAAAAAAGAAATACATTAATTTTAATTTGCTTCCGCATCCCACATATCCGTTCTGCATCATTTTGGTATCAGAGCATTCGTTCTGCATCATTTGGTATCAGAGCCCAGTCTAGGGTTTCTGTTTTGCTTGCTTGTTTTAAGTCTCTCTCCTTTTTACTTTGTCTGCTCGAAGTAGACTCCCAGGACATCCGGTCCTAGGAACGAAGCGAGGTGCCAACCTCCTCTTCCCATTCCACGGGGTGTTCCTAGGGCGTGTAGGGGATCCGTTGGGTTACAACTTCGTAGCAGGAATTGTAAATGGGGGAAGCACCCTGTTTTCAGTCCGTAACTTCCCTGTTGCATAAATTGTTTCTTAGTACAGGTAATTCCGAATTATGTGATTTTTATTTTGATGGAACCAGTATAATTGAAGCTATTTTAAATAATTTTCCTGTGATTTATTGGTTTCCATGAAATTTCTGAGAGTTAAATTACTGCAACTCTGTTTTTGTGTTCTGCAATTCAATTATCTTGAGTGAACATCTCCTAACTCATCCTAAGGGCATTTGAGCATCTAAGATAAGGGGAGGAGTTGATAACCTCTTCTTAGCCCAAAACCACCACCCACTCATTCGATCCTAAGCCTAACTTTAAAATTTATTAGACTTAATTTGCCCTAGTGGGCTAGGGACATCAACAAGTCGAGTCAAGGCTAGTGTTGAGTCAGTTTGTCTAGTTACTCTGTGTGTGCTTTGTACTCAGTGTCTAGAACGGTGGTTCAGGAATTCTATCTTGAAGGGCTTGTGTGATGGTCCGCCTACCTGGCCAATCACTGATTGGTGTCTAGGATTGGCATCTAGGGTCCTAACACTCCCCTTACACCTGCCTGGCTGAGTCCCGAGTTACTACAGGCTAGCTTGCCACTCTGATTGGGCATCTAGTTTGGGCTCTAGGTCTAGTTAGCCCGTAGTCGTTCAGTTGAGTCTCATTTGGTGTGTTTGCTTGCATCATCATGTTTACCCGGAATGGAGTACCCTACCAACCTGGTCAAACCCAACCTGATTTAGAGGCCATGGTTAGAGCTCTTACTGAGAGTATGAACAAATTGAGTCAGGATGTGACTGCTACTGTTACCCAGTGTAAAGAACAAGTCCATGAGAATTTTACCCAGCTTAGGGATCGAGTCCAAGTACTTGAGAAACGTAGACATCAAAATTGGACCCCTGATCCAAAATTTAATAGGCCCCAACCTTATCCATGCCAGGAGCCTAGGAGGACCTTATACCGTGATCCCGAGCATAACCTTAGGAAGCCTAACCATGATATCTATAGTGTGGATCGTGTCTATGAGAAGTCCTTACAATATTCTAGACCAGTCACTCAACAACCCAAGTCTTCTAGATCAAACCATTTAGATCATGCCCAAGTAAGGTCTCTACTAGCTTGAAACCCAGTGTGACCCAGGTTCCTATGTCACAAGAATGTTTGTTTTGTGAAGAAAGAGGCCATAAATCTAGTCAGTGCCCATGCATAGGACTGGCTTGTGCACAGCTAAGTGGTAAGAATCCTAAGGATGACATTAATGAGGGAGAACCCAAGCCTACCAATGAGGAAGAAAGGTTAGGTATGACAAGCCCAGAATTAGTTGACCCGATTACCACTGACCCGAAACCCATTGAAGATGGCATCGAGGAAGTATATGATGCTGGCTTGAGTCTAGTTGATGAATATGAGGGGGAAGAACTTGAAGAATGTGACATCGATACTATTGGTTCCTTACCTGAGGAGACCTTGGAAAGCAACCAAGTGGTAGGACCTAGTTCAGAAATTCAAGAGATTTGTGAGAACAAGGTTCCTTTAGTCAAATACCCCCAGGAAGAACTCATCGTGTTAGCCCGAGATATCAGTGCGTATCCTCTAATGACAGTCATTCCCCAAGTACCAATTGAAGATCTTTGCACTGAACTGTTTAAGTTTGCCCACCCTATGGTAGATCCTCTCCTTAGGATGACTGAATCAAGCCTCTTACAATTGGACCTTGTCCCATGCCCAGCCACTAAGGTCTCTCCCGTAATCTCAGTTGAACATCCTTGTCTTGAGCGGATTGATTCACCCAGTCCTGTAGAAGTCCTCCTTATGGCCCCAGACCCTTCCTTCGCATGATTGACCTACCCTTCTATAGAGTATACCTTTCCGCACCCATAGGTCAAATTTCAAGTCTTGAGGTCATCATCCATAGGCCCTTCCATGAATCATTCTCTAATCCAGTTCTTGAGAAAGTGGATCATTATTTGCTTAGAGAACAAACCTTAACTATTGCAATCACATGTCCTAGGCTACTTCCCGAACCATCTCTTGATCCATTCCTGGGAGTAGCAAACTTTTCCTTTCATAAGGATGACCAGTCGACACTCATAGATCACCATTCAAACCTTCAGGTCACCACCTTTAGTCAACAGGTAATTCGAGACCCCACCTCATATCTCCTCCCTTTCTCTAGGACTTCCAATGCTTCTTACACCATCCAAGTATACTTTGTCGAAGTCTTTAGAGTGAACCACGTGTCAGAACCTATTAGGTTTGCTACCTACTTCTGGAAAACCTTATGGCACCTACTAGGCACCCATGATAAGTTTTCATGCTCTGCATGCCATCCTCCGACCCAAGGTCAAACTTAGAGAGCCGTAGTTTGTTAGGTTTAGACCTAGGGTTCCTTTGGAATAAAGTCCATTCTTTAGGAATGCGTCGTCAGTCTAGTTTAGTTTTTCTTGACCCTTTACTAGGCTTTGGCTCAGATTTTGGTTTGATTGAGAGCACCAGGAATTGGGATTGTATTTTGTCCAGGGCTGAAATTGCATACAATGACTCGGTCAATAGGTCTATAGGTAAGAGTCCATTTGAAATTGTGCATGGATACAAGCCTCACACACCACCTGATCTGATTTCACTATTAGCCCACACACACAAGTCTCTTGATGCACTTGCATAGCATGTAAAGGACTTGCATAAAGAAATTCATGCCAAAATAACTTTAAGTAATAAAACTTATAAGAAGTTGGCTGATTCTCAAAGACGAGTCAAAACTTTTGTTGAGAGAGACTATGTAATGATTAGGTTAAGGCCTGAGCGATTTTTTCCTGGAACCGTTAGAAAGTTACATGCTAAAGAAGCTGGACCATTTAGAGTAGTGAAGATAGTAGGATCCAATGCCTATGTGCTCGAGTTGCCTCCAGAACTAGGCAATAGCTCTACTTTCAACATTACAGACTTAGTAGAGTATAGGGAGCCAGTTGTGATTCCTAGTAAGCCTATGAAACCTAATCCTGTTATTGAGAGTGATCCCGACCCTGTGTGTCCACCAACAAACTGGCCTGTGAGGAAAGAGCAGATTGAAAAGATCTGGATGATCAGGTTATCTCTACTCGTAATCGAGGATACCAAAGATACCTGGTCCGCTGGCAAGGAAGGCCAGACTCTGATGACTCTTGGATCTCCCGAGAAGAACTACAAGATTTGGATCCAGACCTCTTGGAGAGATACCAGAGCCAACTTGAGCCTTACTCGACAAGGTCGAGTTCCTCCCACCCCGGGAGAATTGGTGCGGGCACCAGACTCAGAAGAAGACTTCAGGGCTCCATCTGGATCTCTGATTGACCTTGCCTGAAGAATTAGGATTTTCTGGTTTTGTAATTAGGGTTGACTTGGTCAACTCAATTTTAGTCTTGAGTCTGTATTTCCCTATAATTTAAATTTTGTTGAGTCATGTTGACTCAATACAAGTCCTAGTAGTGGTCTAGGTCTTCTCCAGGTTGGTGCCATTTTTTTTAAATCAAGTCAAGGTCCAGGGTGCCCAATTTTTTCTCCCAGGCCCAAGCATGTGGGCACCACACTCCCAGCCACACGCCAGAGTCCAGGAGGCGCCACATCTCCATCTAGTGTGCCTTGGTCCCCACACCATAAGAAAGCAGGTCCCTTCTTTCATGCGCCACTTAGGGGAGAAATCCATCAAGATACCTCAATCCAAGGAGGAGCCAACTTCTTTCCAGATAAATCCAAGCCAGGATGGCAAGAATTTTTCTTGAAGAGAGGATCAAGGAGGTGCCCCACAATGTTCCATAAAAATCCAAGTTATAAAAGGGAAGAGAGCATGTCTTGGGGAGAAAATCAAGGAGGCACCCAAAAGTTTCCTAAAGTGCCAAAGCCATGAAAAAGAAGCCTAAACTTGTGGAGCAAGACTAGGAGGTGTCCAAAAGAGCCAAACCATGAAGGGAAAATCCTTGATTCATGGAGAGATACTAGGAGACACCCCCATAACCTGTCATTTGGAGCTGATTTTCAAGTTTTCTTGGAGTTTTTGGGCTGCCCACTCATGGAAGGAGTCTTGGGAAGAGAATTTGATGCCTAAAGTGTGGGTTAGTCCTATTAGTCTCACATGGGAAGTGTATGAAATTTTATTTCTTTGTTATGTCTATATATTCAACTCTATGTAACTCTTGAATTTAATGAGGAATGAAATCAATTTCTTTGTGAGCAACTTTGTGTTTCTCTCTTCCGCACTTGTATTCAGGTGTTCAGCTCCGTGAGGGAGTAAATCCAGGTTCCCTAGGAACCTTGAGGAGGTGTGAGATCTCCAACCCCAAAACCCTAGCTTAGTCCACCCATCTTTACTCCACCACCACCAAACCCTAATTTTCCATCTTCATCCCACGGCCCCTCTCTTCCACATCGAAGCCGGTCACCAGCATCCAGGTTTAGATCAACTGTTTCAATTACAGAGCCAGTTCAAATGAAAGTCAGATCAGTATCAAGATCTCCGAACTTCTACATCCAACAATCTTCATTAAGTCCTCAGGTTGGTGTCTTTCTTTGAGTTTCTGGTTCTTCTTTTATTCTTCTTCTTCCAGATCCTGAGTTCAAGAAGGAAGCCAACCTTGCCATAGGACTACAATCCGAGGATCCATTGCGAAGATACCCCGTCTCCAAGGATCCTACAATCTGCTCGAGAGTGTCCTCCAATTGAAGCAACGAGAGATATCACTGCTAGGTAACAAGAACCTTCCCTTCTCACTTTGTCTGTTTCGTTGAAACTCAGAGCCCTAGATCTGGGGTTTCTCAATCTCCAGCGATCCTACTTTTGAGTTACTCTGATAATCCACTCCTTTTAATTGTGCTCTCTGTCATTTCTTAGTTTCTTTCAACATTAGTTTATCTTTCCTTTGAGTCAAAGTCGACTTCTGAAAATATATTAAAAAAAGAAATACATTAATTTTAATTTGCTTCCGCATCCCACATATCCATTCTGCATCATTTTGGTATCAGAGCATTCGTTCTGCATCACACCTGGATCCTTTCATGCCACCAAGCCTACAAGAGAGAGCTCCATTCCAAGACAAAGGCCTACTGTTTACCAGGTCCACCAGGGTTTCTTGGCCTACAAGTCAGGATTTCTTAGTCCTCAAGTCATGTATCCTGGGGTGAATTTATAAATACCACCCCTTCCCTCTTGTATGAAGCATCTTTTTCTTATGAATACAAATTAAAAAATTATTTTGGTCTGAGTATTGAGTTTTTTTCTAGATTGGAGTGCATGTGATGCCCTGGTTCCTTGTTCTTGAGTGCAAGCCCTAATCCCTGGTGACTTCTACGCTCTCCAGCGATCCCCCGCTTTCCGTCCCACATCATAAACTAAGTTCTTAATCCATAATTGTTATGTAACTTAGTTAAAGTAGTACTTAGGCAAAATGATTATGATCCCAGATTTCATCTTTGTCTAAAAGGAAACATAGATTGAATTAAATAATTCATGCTTGTTAAATTGTTGTTCATTCTTAGCTTCACCCTAGTATGTAATGCTACCATTGAATTCATGAGGATTGCTTAATACCAATTGGTTCATTGATAAGAATTTAATTTAGGCGCTTGACTTGATTTAATGACTGTAGGGTTGATTAGATTTATCTAGCTCCTAGGTAAGTACTCGGCTAAGTATTCAGAGAGAGAATGATATATTATACCGATGATCAATCTGCAAACTAGTGCAAAATTATTTTGAATCGAATCTGAATCGAACTTAAATTGAATTTGAATCAAATCTGAATTGAATTAGAGTTTTCCCTTATTTGCATAATTATATAGTTGATTTCATAATTATTTAAACCCCCACGATCTAATTATTAAATTTGATCATCATATTCAGTTTCTAGGGTTCGACCTGGACTCACTAATACTACAAGAAAAATTATAAGAATTAGTAAAATAGTAATTAATTTTGATGAATTTGATAATAATCAAAATTTTGGTGCCGTTACCGAGGATCGAATTTTTATAATCAAATTATTTATGGTTGGCAGGTTTGAATTAAGCACTTTGGTGGTAATTTCCTGTTGGTTTATGGTTTATGACTCGACCTCTCATTCGGGTGAATTAAAATTTGATCCAGAAATTAAAAGAACCCTGCATAGATTAAGGAGAGAAGCTAGGCAAACTTTAGTATAGCAAGATTCAACATCTAGAAGAGCACTTGTGTCTTCACCAGGCATCAACATAGCTCTTGAATTAGATTCTGACAGTGGTTCAGAAGTAGAGGAAGTCATGGCTGCAAATAACAGAACTTTAAAGGAGTTGGCTGCCCCTAATTTAAATCAACAACCTTTGTGTATTGAGTACCCTACTTTAGATGCTACATTTGAATTGAAATAAGGACTAATACATTTATTACCTACTTATCATGGTCTTGCAAGAGAGGATCCACACAAGCACTTGAAAGAGTTCCATGTGGTGTGTTCAAGCATGAAACCGCAAGGAATTTCAGAAGAACAAATCAAACAATGAGCTTTTGCATTTTCCTTAGCAAACTTGGCTAAAGAATAGTTGTACTACCTTCCATGTGGTTCTATTGATTCATGGAACGAGATGAAGCGGTTATTTTTGGAGAAGTATTTTCTTGCATCCAGAGCTACCAACATAAGGAAGGAGATATGTGGTACTTGACAGAATGGTGGAGAAATGTTGTATGAATATTGGGAGCAATTAAGAGATTATGTGCTAGCTACCTTCATCATCAGATTAGTGATCAGCTCTTGATTCAATATTTTTATGAAGGTTTGCTACTAATGGACATGAGTACGATTGATGCTGCTAGTGGAGGTGCATTGGTAAATCTAACACCAGAGGATGCGAAGAATTTGATTTCCAACATGGCAGTGAATTCTCAACAATTTAGGATAAGAACATATCATACACTTAAGAGAGCGAATGGGGTAAGCCCATCTTCCCTTGAACAAAGAGTAGAAGAACTAACCTCTCTTATGTGTCAATTTGTTGTAGGAAATAAGCAGCAAGTCAAGGCATATGGTATTTGCTCGATCATGGGTCATGTTACGGACATGTGTCCAACTTTGCAAGAGGGAGAACCAGTCTAGCAAGCCAATGTCATAGGTAGCTTTCCAGGGCAGCTCCAGCTTAAATTTGACCCATATTCCAACTCATACAATCCTGGATGGAGACATCACCCAAATTTGAGCTATGGAAACCAAGCTACTTAGAATTGATACCAACCTCCATTTTAAGCTAGGTAGCAAGCAAATCAAGGTTCAAATATGTCACTTGATGAGATTGTTAAGGTGCTAGCAACCAATACACAACAATTTCAACATGAAACAAGAAACAACATTCAAAACTTAGAGAAGCAAATTAGTCAGCTAGCAACATCAGTAAGCAAGCTTGAGGCTAAAGACTCTGGAAAATTTCCCTCCCAAACAATCATAAACCTACGTGAGAATGCAAGTGCTATTACACTACAAAGTGGAAAAGAAATTGAAGCTTCCAATACACAACAATTTCAACAATTTTGTTAAGGTGTTAGCAACCAATACACAACAATTTCAACATGAAACAAGAAACAGCATTTAAAACTTAGAGAAGCAAATTAGTCAGCTAGCAACATCAATAAGCAAGCTTGAGGCTAAAGACTCTGGAAAATTTCCTTTCCAAACAATCATAAACCCACGTGAGAATGCAAGTGCTATTACACTACGAAGTGGAAAAGAAATTGAAGCTTCCAATACACAACAATTTCAACAATTTTGTTAAGGTGCTAGCAACCAATACATAACAATTTCAACATGAAACAAGAAACATCATTCAAAACTTAGAGAAGCAAATTAGTCAGCTAGCAACATCAGAAAGCAAGCTTGAGGCTAAAGACTCTAGAAAATTTCCCTCCCAAACAAGCATAAACCCACGTGAGAATGCAAGTGCTATTATACTACGAAGTGGAAAAGAAATTGAAGCTTCCACTCAAAAACCTTTAGAAGTGGCTAAGGAAAATCAAGTGGAGAAGGAGACCGAATTCGATGCTGCAAATTTTTCCAAGGTAAAATCTCAAGCTGTTGTGCATAATTCTACTAATTATGTTCCCCTTCCTTTTCTAAGAAGGTTATCCAAATCTAAGAAGGAAGATCAAGTAAGGAAGATCCTTGAGACTTTTCAGAAGGTAGAAGTAAATATTCCTCTATTAGATGCAATCAAGCAAGTCCCAAGGTATGCAAAATTTCTTAAAGAGTTATATACTATGAAAAGGAAGTCAAAAGGTAATGAGAAAATCAGTGTAGGGGAAAATGTGTCAGCAATGATTCAACGTAAGTTACCTCCAAAATGTAAGGATCCAGGTACATTTACAATTCCAAGTGTGATTGGTAATTCTAAGTTTGAACATGCCATGCTAGATTTAGGTGCATCCATAAATGTTATGCCACATTCAATTTATGTATCTCTAAATTTGGGTCCATTAAAAGAAACAGGTATAATTATCCAGTTAGCCAATCGTTCTAATGCATATCTTGAAGGGGTAGTTGAGGATGTTTTAGTACAAGTAAATGAGTTAAATTTTCCTATTGATTTCTATATTTTGAATATGGAAGATAATACCTCTCCAAATCCTGCCCCAATTTTATTAGGAAGGTCATTCTTCAAGACAGCAAGAACAAAGATTGATATTTATGATGGTACCCTTACCATGGAGTTTGATGGGGAGATTGTAAAATTTAATATTTTTGAGACAATGAGATATCCTAGTGATAACCAATATGTATTTTCTATTGTCATGGATGTGTTTGCACAGGAGGCATTTGAATTGATAGATATGGATGAGTTGGAGGTGGTACTTAGTCAAGGATTGAGAGAGTTTGATCTAGCAAAGAAACTAAGTCCTGAAGTTGAAGAGATGATTATGGCATTTCAATCCTTGCCTTTGGTTCCAAAAAGATAAGATATTTGTAAAATTGAGTTACCACTTGTCTACTCAAATTTGTTACCTTCTATGGTGCAGGCACCAGATTTGGATTTGAAAGCTCTTCCTGATCACCTGAAGTACGCTTATTTGGAAAATGATAAAACATTACCAGTTATCATCACAAAAGATTAGACCTTAACATAAGAAGAGAGGCTTATGACGGTGCTAAGAGACCACAAAATAGACATTGGATGGACTATAGCAGACATCAAGGATATAAGTCCATCAACTTGCATGCATTGAATTTTGTATGAAGATGATGCCAAACCAAGCCAAGAAGCTCAAAGAAGACTGAACCCTATGATGATGGAGGTGGTAAAAAAGGAGATTTTGAAGCTATCGGATGTAGGAGTCATCTACCCAATTTCAGACAGTAGATGGGTGAGTCCAGTTCAAGTTGTGCCGAAGAAGTCTAGAGTCACGGTGGTCAAGAATCAAGATAATGAGCTTATTCCAACAAGAATTCAGAATGGATGGCGCATGTGCATAGACTACCGAAGGCTAAACCTAATACAAGGAAGGATCATTTTCCTCTACCATTCATTGATCAGATGCTTGAACAGTTGGCAGGTAAGTCTCATTACTATTTTCTTGATGGATATTATGGTTATAATCAAATTGTGATTGCACCTAAGGATCAAGAAAAAACAATATTTACATGCCCATTTGAAACTTTTGCATTTAGAAGGATGCCCTTTGGACTTTGTAATGCACCAGGAACATTTCAGAGATGCATGGTAAGTATTTTTTCAGATTTAATAGTAAATTGCATTAAAGTATTCATGGATGATTTTACTATGTATGGTGACTCTTTTGAAACTTGTTTGGATAATCTATCTCGTGTTCTTAATTATTGCATTGAGACAAACCTTGTGTTGAATTTTGAAAAATGCCATTTGATGGTAGAACAATGAAGTGTCTTAGGTCATGTTGTTTCATGTAAAGGTATTGAGGTAAAAAAGGCTAAGATTGATTTAATTATGAATTTATCTATCCATAAGTGTGCAAGAAGTGCGTTCATTTCTTGGCCATGCAAGTTTTTATAGAAGATTTATCAAGGACTTCTCCAAGATTGCCCTACCATTGTCTAGATTTCTGCAAAAAGAAGTACCCTTTCAGTTTGGCCAAGAGTGCAAGGAAGCTTTTGATAAGTTAAAATATGCATTAACCATAGCTCCCATAATTCAACCCTCCAATTGGACTTTACCATTTTAGGTAATGTGTGATGCTAGTAACTATGCAGTAGGAGCTATTTTAGGGCAACGAGTCGGCAATCGATCTCATGTGATTCATTATGCATCCAAAACACTCAACTCAACTTAGTGCAATTATTCTACATCTAAAAGAGAGCTTTTGGCTATTGTGTTTGCATTAGATAAGTTTCAATCATATTGCTTGGTTCTAAAGTTATTTGGTGTGGACACCAGGGGCACCAGAATAAGACAAAGGCTTCTCAACCCTCTGTGGATCACTTAGTTACATTCAGTCCATTGTAATAAAGCTTAGTTATCTTTACTTGAGTCCTGTATTAGTCAACTCATGTTGAGCTAGTTTAGTCTAGTACTAGTCAGCTCATGTTGAGCTAATTTTATTTTTTTTGAGTCCTGTCCAAGTACACTGAAGACTCAAGACCACATCATACAAGTGAAGACCAAGTCCAACCAGTTTGAAGACATGGAAGTGAAGCCCAAGTCCAACCCAGCCTGAAAATTTGAAGACCTCAGGAGGAGAAATCAGAAATCTGGGAGCCCTAAACTGTAGCTCGTAGCTAATTGGGCCAGATGAAGGCCCAAGAGGAACCAAGGAGCCAAACCAGCTTATGGACACCCCCCCCTTGGTTGGCCTCCCCTATGGTCTCCCCTCTTGGCCAACCAAGGCAAGGAGAGGGAGAGAATTTCTAGGGATTTATTCTATCTTTGTTTCCTTATTTTCTAGCTAGGGTTTGGGTGGGAGTATAATTCCTAGGTAAATACCATTGTACCCTTACTTGGAGCCCAAGATTATGAGTCTATTTAAAGGATACTAGTCTCTTGTATGAAATTTAATTTTGATATGAAATACAATTGAGTTTTCTACAACTACTGTGTGCCTCATTGCTGTGTGCATTAAGGGATCTTGTGTGAGCCTAAAGTCCTGCCGAAGTGCTGCCCGAAGAAACCCTAGCCGACCAACCTTCTCCAAGCCTCCAAGCCTCTTCTTCTAACACGCCCCTTGCTGCCTTTTCTAAAACTTTTCTTGTTTGCAACTTTGTTTTCTCACCCTTGATAGTTGTTTCTAGTTCCCCGAGTTCCTACAATCCAACGACTCTAACCGGGTCGCAATCGGACCACCGAGCAGAAAGCCGAGAATCCGCGGGCCTCCAGCTTGATTTTCTAGGCCGCATTCATCGAGGAACGAGTGATCTCTTCACTACGATCTTCACTAGGCCACATCAGACATTGCTAGGTACACCCCCTATATTCTTTAGTAGTTTTATTGTAGATGAACTGGCCCTAACCGAGGCTTCTTAGTCCCGGCGATCCCCTTTTACTACTTTCTTTGGTCCTGATATGCATGCATAGCTTCTAAAATTCATATAGAACTCTCTACATTTTATTTTGATCTGATATTCAGGATTTATCCACCTCCCCTATATATAAATACACAAAAATATCGCATGCATATTAGTTCCGCATCATCTGGTATCAGAGCTTAGATTAGGGCTCGTTTTCTACACCCTTCATAGTCCGTATATATACTGTTCTTTTAATTGTTTCTCCATTCTAAAAACTCAAAAAATCTTATTTTTATTTTGTGGATTTATGTTAATTCAAAGTATTTTATAAAATCTTTTCAGATTTTATTTCAGTCTGTGCAATTTTTGCAAGCTGAAATATAGCCTACAAATTTTTGGCTCTATTTTTTTCAGCAAGACAACTTTGGAAGGTTTAGGGTTTTGTTTAGCATCTCTTTGCATATCTTTTATTTTTAGTATGTTTCTAGTATATTAGGTCATTGACTGTAAATCATATTTCTACAAAAGAATAAAAAAAAAATTACATATATACAAAAACTCCAAAAAATACTTAAACCCTAATTTTGCATCATCTGTATGCCATCATTGCATAAACTACCTTTAAGGGCACTCTTGCTATGTCAGATGGGGAGGATTTGATCACCTCTCCTTAGCCCAAACCACATTCCCTACATTCGGTCCCAAGCCTAACTTAAATCTATTAGACTTAATTTGCGCTAGTGGGCTAGGGACACCAACTGGTCGGGTTTGGGCTAAGTGTCAAATCACAATGTCAAGCTAACCTGTGTGTGCCTTGTACTTAGTGTCTAGAACGGTGGTTCAGGGATTCAATCCTGAAGGGCTTGTGTGCTGGTTTGCCTACCTGGCCAATCTCTGATGGGTGTCTAGGATTGGCAATCAGGGACCTAACACTCCCCTTACACCTGCTTGGCTGAGTACAGGATTACTGTAGGCTAGTTTGCCACCCTGATTGAGCATCTAGTTTTGGACTCTAGATCTAGGGAGCTGTAGTTGGTTTGATTGAGTCTTGCATGTGCAACTAGCTTAGGAGCGATGTTGTGTGTTTGATTGCATGACCATTAGGTTAGGAACCCAATGCCAGTAGACTAATCCAATTTATTGACTGATATTAGGAGAACCACCTGACCCATATAGGGAGTCCAATCCAGGAGAACCCATCTCTGACCTATAGGGCCCAACCCTAGGAGAACCCCATACCAATCCATTTAGAACCTAACCATAGGAGTCCAATTATGATTACCTAAACTAAGATGACAACCCATTAGGAGCACCCAACTTATGTATGTTTGATATTAGGTCATTGACTGTAAATCATATTTCTACAAAGAATAAAAAAAAAATTACATATATACAAAAACTCCAAAAAATACTTAAACCCTAATTTTGCATCATCTGTATGCCATCATTGCATAAACTACCTTTAAGGGCACTCTTGCTATGTCAGATGGGGGAGGATTTGATCACCTCTCCTTAGCCCAAAACCACATTCCCTACATTCGGTCCCAAGCCTAACTTAAAATCTATTAGACTTAATTTGCGCTAGTGGGCTAGGGACACCAACTGGTCGGGTTTGGGCTAAGTGTCAAATCACAATGTCAAGCTAACCTGTGTGTGCCTTGTACTTAGTGTCTAGAACGGTGGTTCAGGGATTCAATCCTGAAGGGCTTGTGTGCTGGTTTGCCTACCTGGCCAATCTCTGATGGGTGTCTAGGATTGGCAATCAGGGACCTAACACTCCCCTTACACCTGCTTGGCTGAGTACAGGATTACTGTAGGCTAGTTTGCCACCCTGATTGAGCATCTAGTTTTGGACTCTAGATCTAGGGAGCTGTAGTTGGTTTGATTGAGTCTTGCATGTGCAACTAGCTTAGGAGTCGATGTGTGTGTTTGATTGCATGACCATTAGGTTAGGAACCCAATGCCAATAGACTTAATCCAATTCAACTAGTGTGACCATGGAATCCAATCCTAGGAGAACCCAATACTCTGACCCATATAGGGAGTCCAATCCTAGGAGAACCCAATACTCTGACCCATATAGGGAGCCCAACCCTAGGAGAACCCCATACCATGATCCATCCTTAGAACCTAACCATAGGAGATCCAATTATGATTACCTAAACTAAGATGAACAACCCATTAGGAGGACCCAACCTTATGTACCCCTGTTTGATGGAAAACCAGATCCTAAGGTGTATACTGAATGGGAGGATATGATGGATCAGCACTTTGAGTATACTGGGATGTTAGAGTTAGAAAAGATTAGTTTGGCTGCACATGGGTTAATCAGATATGCCAAGCAACATTGGAAACGTACTGAGGATGAATGTTATCGATGGAAAAATGGAATACATACCTGGAAAGCCATGAGAAGTAAATTGAGAGAGAAGTACCTAGGTGAATCTTATGAATACAAACTTTTAGACCAATGGTACAAATTGAAACAAGGGAACATGACTGTGTCTAAGTACATTGACCAATTTAACGAGTTTAGTAGGAAATGTAACACAGTCGAACCTAAGTCTAAGATCATGGCTAGATTTCAGGATGGCCTGCGTAGGGATATTCAGTGGGAGCTATTTCATTGGCGAATTCAAGACCTAGAGGAAGCCTATCACCTAGCTAAGAAATTCGAGTTATATCAGAAGGAACTCATGATCAATCAATCTAAGTCTAATAAGTTAATTCCCTTAAACCTAAGTCCAAACCTAGCCGACTTCCTTTAGACCAGCCTACTACTCCTGTCCCATTAGGTTGCAAGGAAAAGACCCTAGAACACATTAATGAGCCTAAGGTAGAAGTGTATGAGGCTGATCCTAGTTTAGTAGATGAATATGAAGGAGAAGACTTTGAGGAGGATGAGCCCCTAGAAAATTTAGAGAAAGAAACTCCTTAGCCCATTGAGAAATCTAAAGAGGCCACCTATAAGTTAAGTCAAGTAAAGGAACCTATAGTGGAAGGACAATTAGGGGAGGAGAACTTAGATACTACTGTTAGAACCTTACCTGAGAAAACCGTGGAGGAGAGCCAAATTATAGAGTCTAGTCCTAAAATATAGGAACCAAAAAAATTTATTAAGGACCTGATCTCTTTGAATCAGTACCTTCAGGATGAGCCCCCTCCTATAGTTCCCATTAAGGACCTCTTCCCTGAGATTAATAACCCATCCTTCCATTATGCAAACCCTATAGATAGACCTCAACCTTATAAGTTAACCTCATTAGTCTAGGATTAGTTCCTGACACCCCTTCTTTTATCCTACTGTATCCAACTAATCCTGAACCTTTTTCCCTACTCTACCAGACCAATTCTGAACCCACTTCCTATTTTCTGCTCTTTTCTGACACCTCTAGCATTTCTAGGATCATTAGATTGTATTTAGTTGAGATTAGCATACTACATGCATTCATTACACATGTTAGGTTTGCATTATACTTCTGGCATACCCTATGGAATTTGCTAGGAGCCCATTGTAAGTTTTCATGTGCATGTCAAGCTAGGATCAAACCTAGAGAACCTATAATCTCTTAGGTTTAGGTCAAAAGAGTTTAATAAAAACTTCCTTCGATAGGAATGCATAATCAAGTTTGTTAGGTGATAGTTTGAGTCCTTTGCATCACCTATTAGGAGTCTGCATGTGCCCAGCATGTTCACCACCTGCACTAATTTTGAAAGAAACTGGTTAATTCCCAAAGAAGGGCCAAAGAATTTGATGTAGTGGATTCTATAATGGTTAGGCTTAGGCCTAAAAGAAGCTTCATGCTCGTTGAGCCAGACCTTTTAAAGTGATAAAGAGGGTTGGACCAAATGCCTATGTTAGATTTGCTTTCAGATTTGGGCATTAGTTCTACCTTCAATATTATAGACCTGGTTGAGTACAGGGAACCGGCAGCGATACCTAGTGAGGCCTTTGGACCTATTCCTTTCCATTGTGAGTGACCCTAACCCAGAGTGTCCACTAATTAATTAGCTTGAGAGAGGAGAACGGATCGAGCGTATCCTGGACGATCAAGCCATAATGACCCAGGGTCGCGATTATCAACGCTACCTAGTCTGATGGCAAGGCTGGCCAGAGTCGGATGATTCGTGGATTTCTCGAGAGGACTTGCAATGCCTCGACCCAGACATTCTCGAGAGATATGTGAGCCAGCCTGATCTGCACTCGACAGGGTTGAGTTCCTCCCACCCTGAGTGGTAGGGACACCAGGATTAGACACAGATCCCTAGATCCCATATGGTTTAATTAGTCATGTATCAATGTTTTGAAAATTTTGTAATCAATTAAGATCGAGTCCTGTAATAAGTTGAGGATAGTTGATTTGTCTCAACCCTCAACCTAGTCAGTATTTTAAGTCCTGTACATCAATTATGAGTCCAGTATGAGCCTAATTTTTATACAAGAGAGGAGGTCACCCTATTTAAGAGTTCCACCAGGCCACATCCAGGAGTCAGAGACTGCTACATCAATCCATTGGATCTTGTGTGACAACCCAGGATCCAAGATGCTTCCAGAAATCCTGATTCTTTCCAGATGTCCTCTAGATGCCTAGATTCCAGTCCAGATGCCAGAGCATATTTCCAAACCAGGGCATCCATGATTCCAAAGATTCCTCTACATCCTAGCCCAAAGAAATCAAGTCCAAGTGCCAAGCCCAAGCCCTAAAGAAGCAAGATTCTATGAAATAATCCTGCTACCAGGCTACCAGGCTACCCCAGCTTCCAGAGGCCCAAACCCATGCACCCAAGCCCCTTTGGGCCTGCCCCTTGCTGCCCCTAGAAGCCCAACACGCCCTCCTAGGCGTTCTTGAAGTGTTGACCCAGTCCAAGAGGTGTCCATGAGTGGAATAGTCAAAGCATGAAGGAAAAAGGAGAAGACTAGGTCAATTCCTAACCTAATGGGGATTTGTTTTTCTAACCTAGCTAGGAAGGGACTTGTATTCCAATTTGGAAGAGAACTTGTAACCCAAGTGTAACCATGGTTAGTGAGGGCATGGGAACTCTATAAATACCCCATCCCTCCCCCTCTTGTAATCAACTTTTATTCATGATATCAAAACCCTGGTGAATTTATTTTGAGCTTGCGAGCTTGTGTTACTTTGTTTTTTTTGGTTCTTTGGTTTGTGTTTGTATTTCCTTGCTGCCCTAGCATCCTTCCACACCCTAACTCACTACCATCCAAGCCTTCACACGTCCAAGAAGGAGTGCCCTAGGCCACTAAGCAAAGAGATCTTCATTAGACTTCAAGCCGCCCCACTTCTAAACCCTAACCTGATTCATTCTAAACCTAATCCCCTTTCTTTTTCTTACTTGCTATTTTGATTGACCCTTGATATTTTGCTGGATCCCCAAGGTGTTTCACCTCCCCAGAGGAGGCTTTCCTTGCATCCAGAACCATCCAAATCAGCCATATAATCAAGGGAACCAAACTTCATCATCCAGACTCCAATCAGAGTGTTGTGTGATCTCTTCATCGGACATTCTTCAAATCACTGATTGGTAACATCCTTCCCTTCTTTTAATTTCTGATGTGATTAAGATAAGCTATCCTAATCTAGGAGTTTCTCAATTCTCAGGTCCTGGAATTTATTATTTTGCTTGAGTTTGCCTGCGATATGATGATTCTATGCATTGCTCTTCTTCTTGCTAGTTCTTACTTTTATTTGGAAATTTAGCTTACAAACTAAATTATAAAAATCACAAAAAAATTATTTTAATATCTTTCCCTACATGTTTAGCAATTTTAGAGTCATCCTGCATCAGTTTGGTATTAGAGTGGGTTTAGGATAGTTTTCTATTTGCTTTGCATTCTCAAACCCTAATTCAGCATTCTGTCCACTACATTAGGTGTCTAGGTTTCATTTAATTCTGGCATCTTAAATATTTTGTTTTTTATGAAATTTATACTGCATGTCCTCTATTATGTACTAGTAATTTTCATAGTTTTTAATTATTTTTATAGAAAACCTAAAGTCCTAAAAGTCAGCATCATAGGAACCCTAACAGAATCCTAAAAATCTCTATAGCAGTCTAAAATCCCTAAGATTTGCATCATCATTTGATTTTTTTTCAGCATAAAGTTTGGTAGGAAGAATCATCACTATCCATCCTCTGTTCAAAATTTTTTTGATTTTTTTTGCATCGAAATCTGTGTCAAAATCTGTATCGGTTGAAACCCTAATATCCTGAATTCTGCTATTTCTGCATTTTGACTCAACCTAACCTAATCAACTTCCAAACCCCCCAATCCCAAGCCAAATTTTATTTGCTAACCCTAGTAAACTTAAACTTAACTTGACATCTCATAAGTTAATTAAAAATTATTTTATTTTTGATTGTTTTAGATTGCATCAGGATCATTGAATGTTCATCATCTTTTAATCTAATCTTAAGGGCAATCAATATAACATCAGGGCAGGAGGTCATAACCTGTCCTGGGCCCAAAACAACCATCCAGCATTTCCACCCAAGCCTTAATTAAAATTAATTAGACTTAATTGGCCCTAGTGGGCTAGGTGACACCCAACTGGTCGGGTCCGAACCGTATGGGCCAACTAGTGCATTTTATCTTGTTGCTATTACTGAAAGCTTGTGTCTAAGGTTGGGGGTCCAGAGTCAAACGACCTAAGTGGACTGGTGATTTATAATTAGGACCCTGTGATAAGCAGGGAAAAACTCCCACCACCCCCCCCCTACCTAGCCAGTGGAAGGATTAGCTACTGGGTTAAGTGTAAGTTGAGCTGACTCACCCAGTTTTGGCTCTAGGTCTAGGAAACCCTAGATTAAGCTAACCCAATTTTGCATGCTTGGCTGCACCATCTCATTTTGACTGATTGCTTGATTGTATGACCACTAGACTAGGAACCCAATATCAAAAGTCTAAACCCCAACCAAACCCAACCATGGATCCCAATTTTGAGGCTTTCATAAAAGCCATGATGACCAGATGGTTACCCAATTAATTGCCCAAATAAACCAATCTAATACCCAAATTAATAACAAGCTTGACCAAACCAATGACCAGATAACCCAAATGAACTACAGGTTTAACCAAGTAGACCAATAATTTGACCAGGCGACCACTAGGATCGACCAATTAACCACTAGATTAAACCACGTAGAGAATTGACTAGAGACTATAGAGAAAACCCAAGACTCCAATGTTGAACCTAATCCTGACCCATCCTGTTCTACCTCTCAAAACCCTAGGGGAACCTTAAATCTAGATCAAGTTATGGAACTCAACCCTAGGAGGACCAAAACCCAGGTTTAATTCATGGAACCCAACCTAGTAGAACCCAAACTCAGGAACCATACCAAGAGCCTATAACCATAGGATAGTTCAACCTCAGGAAACATACCAAGAGCCCAACCATAGGGAAGTCCACAACCCTGACCCTATCCAAGACCCAAACCATAGAAGGCCCCAACATGAAGCCCATGATCGAGATGAAAGGGCCGTGAGGAATATTAGGATAGAAGCACCCACTTTTGATAGGAGTCTTGAACCAAAGGTCTATGTAGATTAGGTAGGTGATATGGATTATTATTTTGGATGGTATGAAATGAGTGAAGGGATGAAATATAAATTTGCCAAGATGAAGTTGATTCATCAAGCTAGATTACATTGGGCTAATCTTGAGCATACAAGGAGACAACAAGCCCTTCCACCTATAACTACTTGGCAAGAGATGCAATTGCAACTCAAAGAGAAATACCTACCAGAACCCTACAATTAGCAGCTCTTAGACCAATGGAACAAAATTCATCAAGGAATAGATCAGTGTCAGTTATATTGCTGAATTTGATGAGTTTGCTGTTAGGTGTAGTGTAACCGAGTCCTTAGACCAAACCCTATCCAGGTTTAGAATTGGATTGCGTGAGGACATTAAAGGGAACTATACATGAGGGAGGTCCATGATTTGAAACAAGCCTATCAAATAGCTAGACATTATGAACAATTCCAAAGAGGACCTACCTATCAGAAATCTGAACCTGTTAGGAACGATACTCAATTTCCAAGATCAAACCCAAACCAGGTATACCAGGTTAGACCAAATCATAACCCCAACCCAGGTCGATTTAACTCCAGCCCAGTTAGGCCAAACCATAACCCAGTCCGACCTAACCCTAATCCAACCCGATTCAATCCCAACCCAAACTATCCCAACCCTAACCCATCTCGACCCAACTCAAGTCCGAGTCCATCTAGTGCAAGTAATTCTGCATCTACTAGAATCGACAAGGGTAAGGCACCCATGTCTCATAAAGCCCCAAGCCCTAGCCCCAATGCCTGCTTTAGATGTAATAAGGTAGGTCACTATGCTAGTTAGTGTCCCACCAGGTCATTACACATAGGGAGCTTGAAGAACAAGAGATTGAACCCAATGTCGATGACCTAGAATAAGAAGTTTATGAGGCTAAACCAGACTTGATAGAGGAATATGAAGGAGATGAAAAGGAATTTGATCAAGTAGGGGTGATTAGATGTATTTTAACCCAAACCCAACCTGAGGAAGATTGGCGTAGGACTAGCATCCTGCAGACTTTTGTTAAGTTTGGGAATAAAGTATGTAAGATTATAATTGATAGTGGTAGTTGTGTCAATGCCATTGCTATTGAGACAGCTAAATCTTTAGGCTTGACCCTAGTTCTACACCCTGACCCCTATAATGTATCATGGATAGATTCCACCTCTATACCAATCAAGTCTAGGTGCCAAATCCTATTAAATGCAATCATATGAAGAAGAGATTTGGTGTGATGTCCTTCCCATGAAGGTTAGTAGTGTCATTCTAGGTCGACCATGGCTATATGATCATGATGCTGTCTTATCTGGTCGAACCAACATCTGTACCTTTCATCGTCATGGAAAAAGTTTGTGATTTACCCCAATCAACCTAAGAATTTAAAAAATTCTAGTAGCCTTAGAGCAAAACCAAGAGTAAATCTAATTAAAGCTAAAGAATTAGAGGTAGACCCTTCTGAACCCACTAAGGAAGTCATGAGAATTGATCCTGAATCCACTTTAATAATTGAAGAATTAAGTAAGCCAGGATCAAACTTTATGGGTGAAATTGAGAAATTACAAGAGTTATTCATAGAAGAAGCCCAAGATCAAATCCCTAAAGAACAACCAAAACAAATAGGTATATGTAATAAAACAACATCTGAATGTGAGTCCATAGACTCAATCTATATGTTTGCACCTACACTAGCCTCTGCACAGCATATGCATCATGAAATTAGTCAAGAGCTGAACATAATTAATGAACTAAATAATAACTTGGCTAATTCCCAAAGAAAGATGAAGAATTTTCTGCAGAGGAATATGTAACTGTTCAAGAATTTTCTGCTCGCAAAGCTGGCCCATCCGAAATAATGAATAGTAGTAGACCCAATGCCTATGTGCCTGAGATATCACCTGATTTAGGTATTAGCTCCACCTTCATATCCTAGACCCTCCTTGAGCCAAATTGACCCATACTCGATAGGGTCGAGTTCCTCCCATCCCGGGAGAATTGGTGGGGACACCTGGATCAGACACAGATCCTTGGATCCCATATGATTTAATTAGTCAAGTGTCAAAGTTTTGAAAATTTTGTAATCAATTAAGATCGAGTCCTGTAATAAGTTGAAGTTAGTTGATTTGTCTCAACCCTCAACCTAGTCAGTATTTGAGTCCTGTACATCAATTATGAGTCCAGTATAAGCCTAATTTTTGTACAAGAGAGGAGGTCACCCTATTTAAAAGTTCCACTAGGACACATCTAGGAGTCAGAGACCGCTACATTAATCCATTGAATCTTGTGTGAAAATCCATGATCCAAGATGCTTCTAGAAACCCTGATTCTTTCCACATGTCCTCCAGATGCCCAGATTCTAGTCTAGATGCCAGAGCATATTCCCAAACTAGGGCATCCATGATTTCAAAGGTCTCTCTACATCCTATCCCAAAGAAATCAAGTCCAAGTGCCAAGCCCAAGCCTTAGCCCTAAAGAAGCAAGATTCTATGGAATATTCCTGCTACCAGGTTACCAGGCCATCCCAGCTTCTAGAGGCACAAACCCATGCACCAAAGCCCCTTTGGGCCGGCCCCTTGCTGCCCCTAGAAGCCCAACACACCATCTTAGGCATCCTTGAAGTGTTGACCAAGTCCAAGAGGTGTCCATGAGTGGAATAGTCAAAGCATGAAGGAAAAAGGAAAAGACTATGTCAATTCCTTACCTAATGGGGATTTGTTTTTCTAACCTAGCTAGAAAAGGACTTGTACTCCAATTTGGAAGAAGACTTGTAACCCAAGTGTAACCATGGTTGGTGAGAGCATGGGAACACTATAAATACCCCATCCCTCCCCCTCTTGTAATCAACTTTTATTCATGATATCAAAACCCTGGTGAATTTATTTTGAGATTGCAAGATTGTGTTACTTTATTTTTTTGGTTCTTTGGTTTGTGTTTGTGTTTCCTTGCTATCATAGCATCCTTCCACACCCTAACTCACTATGATCCAAGCCTTCACACATCCAAGAAGGAGTACCCTAGGCCACCAAGCAAGTAGATCTTCATCAAGCTTCAAGCCGCCCCGCTTCTAAATCCTAACCTGATTCATTCTAAACCTAATCCCCTTCTTTTTCATACTTGCTATTTTGATTAACCCTTGATATTTTGTAGGATCCCTGAGGTGTTTCACCTCCCTAGAGGAGGCTTTCCTTGCATCCGGAACCATCCAAATCAGCCATATAATCAAGGAAACCGAACTTCATCATTCAAATTCCAATCAGAGTGCTGTGTGATCTCTTCATCAGACGTTCTTCAAATCACTGATTGGTAACATCCTTCCCTTCTTTCAATTTCTGATTTGATGAAGATAATCTATCCTAATCCAGGAGTTTCTCAATTCTCGGATCCTGGAATTTGTTATTTTGCTTGAATTTGCCTGCAATATGATGATTCTATACATTGCTCTTCTTCTTCTTCTTGCTAGTTCTTACTTTTATTTGAGAATTTAGCTTACAAACTAAATTATAAAAATCATAAAAAATTATTTTACTATTTTTCCTGTATGTTTAGCAATCTTAGAATCATCCCGCATCATCGAGAGAATTGGTGCGGACACCAGGGGCACCAGTATAAGACAAAGACTTCTCAACCCTCTGTGGATCATTAGTTTTCAAGCATTTTAAACTTCTTGGCACTTCACCTGCCATTGGGCAACTCAGTTGGACACCAGGCCATCACTTGTACACTTTTTTTTTTTTAGCTATCCAAACATGGGTGGCCGGCCAAGGAAGGTCAAAATTAAGTGGAAATTCAAGCCCAAGTCCAACCCAGCCTAAATATTGAACACTTTGGAAGAAATAGAAGCCATGGGTGCCCCACTTCACCCCCATATCATGCCTTGTACCAAAGGGAACCAACCAAAAGGAGGACCCCTTGATCAGCCTCCCAAGCCCATCTGGTCGGCAAGAAGGAAGAAATTTTTGATTTTTCCATCTTTGTTTCTTTATTTGAGATTTGTGGGAAGGTTCCTATTAAATATTATTGTACCTTACTGGGCCCATCTAAGTCTATTTAAAGGACCTACTCTTGTATGAAATAATTTTTGATATGAAATCAATTGAGTTTTCTCTTTAGTACCTCCCTGCGTGTCTTAGGGATCTTGTGTGAGAGGTGAGGCCTCAAGTTACTGCCCCAACTAATCCTAGCCGACCATCTCATCCTCCGGGCGCCTCTCTCCACCCATCCCGGCGCCTAGCTAGAAGACTCCACCCATCTTTCCTTCTTCTATTGCTATCTTTTGATCGAAACCTAACTCTGCTTCTTTGAATGCTCGCAGGTCCTCTAGGTGACACAAACACGGAGTTGGTTGCCCTTGCCATCGAGACCTTCGGACAGCGAGCCGGCACATCCGTGGGTTGAAGGCTCGATCATCCAGGCCACATCCGCGAGAGTGAGTGATCTCGGCATTGGGCACTTCAGATCTTTGAGGTTTGCCTCCCTGAACTCCTAAGTTGATATTATTCTGAGAGCTAAGTCCTACAGGGTTTCTCAATCCCGGGGTCCTCTCTATATCATTGCTGAGGGACTACTTGCTTGCCTGAGGTTCTTGTTAGTATAGAATCCTAGATTTACTCTTTCTTGTCTTTGAAAATCCTCAACTGAATTCAAAACCTTAAAAGTCACAAAACAACAAATCACCTGCATCATTTCATCTTGCATTTAGTTAGTTCCCCATCATTCTGGTATCAGAGCATGGTTAGGACTTAGCACTTCTTAAGTACTTGGATTAGGTGCTTCACCAGGCCGTTCGGTCTTAGGAGAAAAGTAGGGTTTCAAGACCCTCTCCCCCCATTCCACGGGGATCTCCTAAGGCGTATAGGGGTGCCACTATGATAGGCCTCTGAAGAGGAACACAAGAATAAAAGTTTTGCATCTTTAATTTCAGCTTTTTAGAAATTCAGCATTTCCATACATAGTCTGCTGTTTTGATTATTTCTACCTGTAGGAACGTCATATTTTTTTGATTTTTATTTTTCTGGACTTTTCATAATTAGAAGTGTTTTTTAGAGTTTTTTTGATTTTATTTCAGTCTATAGAATTTCTACACGGCTGATTACCATTTGAGAAAAATTCTGCTCTAAAAATTCGGTAAGTACATCTCATCTCATCTTCATCTTTTATATAGTTTAATTTTGCATTTAGGATCATATCTTTTTATTTCATCATCTTATTTCTGTTATCAAACATCAAAATCCAAAAAAAATATAACTTAGAGACATCTCATTAGATCATTTGTGTGCCATCATCTTCATAAACTATCTTAAGTGCAACAATTTGACATAGGGTCAGGATTTCATTACCTGTCCCTAGCCCAAAAATCACCACCTGACATATCAAACACAACCTCTAATTAAAATTGAATAGATACTTAATTTCTCTAGTGATATAGGGACATCCATGAAGTCGGGTCAAACCAAGTGTCAAGCCAAGTTAGATGGCTGGATTGTGTATGCTTGAGTAGCTGGTATCTAGGCAAGTGGTTCAGGGAGAAGAGCCCGAAGGAAGGTGGGTTGGTTCTCTTACCTGGACAATTTCAAATTGGTGTCTAAGGCAAGCAAAGAGAAACCTCCACCAACCTTACACTTACCTGGCCAGGTGCCAAGTTACTGCTACCAAGTTTGTCTTCTTGACTTAACTTTTGGTTTGATTTTTTTAAGTTTACCAAACCCATAGCATCTTCCATTATGTGTGCATGTCGACCAGATCCAAAGTCCCTTATCACCCCCATCTTTCCCAATCAGGTGAACCCATGGAAAACACCCAAGAAGATCAATTAAAGGTCATCATGGAACAATTAGCTAAGATGAACAGTAAGCTTGATCGGTTTGATGAAAGAATTGGAGCCTTAGAGAAGAATAGTCCTAAACCATCTGTCGAGCTTGAGTCTGAGTCACCTTTTCCCCCTAGGGATTACCCTCATCATGAACCATCCATAGAGGCTGAGCCCAGAGAGTTCCCCTTTTTAACCCAGCCTAAGAGTTTGAACCTAGGAGACCCAATCCAGAGATCATGGACTATGAAGAATAGTTTGAATCTGAATACCTTCTAGGAGTAGTTAGGTGCATCCTTACCCAAAACATAGTATAAGAAGATTGGCGTAGGACAAACATCCTACAAACCTTTGTCAAACTAGGAGATAGGGTGTACAAAATCATAATTGATAGTGGGAGCTATGTCAATGCCATCTCTTCAAGTACTATCAAAGCCCTAGAATTGACCCCAGTTCCTCACCCCAACCCATATAAGGTCTCTTGGGTAGATTCAACTTCCATACCCATAAAGTCTAGGTGCCAAGTCTTGATCAAGTTACAGTCATATGAAGAGAAGATTTGGTGTGATGTCCTTCCCATGGGCATCAGTAGTATTATCTTAGGTCGACCTTGGCTGTACGATCATGATGCCACCCTTCATGGTCGAACCAATACCTGTACCTTCAACCACCATGGAAAGAAATTTACTATTAATCAAGTTCAGCCTAAGGACCAGGTTAAAAGAGAATCGAGTAGCCTTAAGGAGAAGAAACCTAAAGTCAACCTGATTAGTGACAAGGAGTTAGAGAAGGGGAATATTGAGAGAACCCCTACCACTATTGAAATTCATGAGTTAACCCAGAGAGAACCCCCTAAAGAGGTAGTTGAAGTCCTGAAAGTGAAAGAATTTGATGACATATTTCTCGATGAGTTAACTAATCAACTTCCACCTGATGAGACCACTGAGGGAACCCCTACTACTAAAGAGACTCATGAACCAACCTAGAGAGAGGAACCTTCTGAAGAATTTCAGGGAGAAAAGATTGAGCCCACTGAGAATCTAAGTGAAGAAACCCCTGAGCCTATTGAGGAATCCAAAGAAGACATCTCGGAATCAAGTCTAGTGGTGAAGTGTGATGTAGATGTACCCAAGGCTGAAATCACTAAGAAACTCATAGAAAAAGATCCTAAACCCACTATAAAATTTGAAGGAGTAATTAAGCAAGGATTGAACATAGTAGAGGAAGTTGAAGGTTCTTGAGTATTGCCCCTAGAGAAGGTCCAGGAACAAGAAGTAGACATTAGTTTAGAGGTCTTTCAAGATAAACTTTCTAAAGACCTTCCTGATGAACTTCCACCTTCTAGGAGCAACCAGCCTACCGTAGAACTTGCACTTATAGATCCTCCTAGTTCTAATCATAAGGTTAGGACAAGCACTCCTATAGACCAACATTCACATATTAAGGTCAGTCTCTTTAACTTTGAACCAGTCCCTGAGTCTCCTTCCTATTTCCTATCCTTCTCTGAGCCTTCTCACATTTCTAGAGCTATGGGATTACTTTTTGTTGAGATTACCAAAATGCATGACTCCGTAGAACCCATCCCTTTTGCCATCTACTTTTGGTATACCTTATGGCATTTGCTAGGGATCCATGATAATTTTCTTATGCAAACCAGACCAGAGTCAATCCTAGAGAGTCAGTAATCTATTAGGTTTAGGCCTTAGAGAGTCCAATAAAATTCCACTCTATACGAATGCTTAGTTAAGTCAACATTTTGCATCATGTTAGAAATATGCATTAAATACAAATTTTAAAATAATTTGTCTGATTCCCGAAAATGAGCCAAAGAGTTTGATCAAAGGGATTCTGTAATGATTAGGCTTAGGCCTGAATGGTTTCTACCAGGAACCATTAAGAAACTTCATGCTCGTGGAGCTGGCCCCTTTAGAGTGATAAAGAGAGTTGGCCCTAATGCCTGCATTCTTGAGCTACCCCCGGATTATGGCATTAGCTTGACTTTCAATATCTCAGACTTAGTCGAGTACAGAGAACCAGCAAACATACCTAGCAAGCCATTTGGACCTAACCTTTCTTTTGAGAGTGAACCCAAACCTGAGTGTCCACCTCCAATTATACCTGAGAGAGGAGAGCAGATCAAGCATGTCCTGGATGACCAAGCTTTTACCATCCAGGGCAAAGGTTATCAATGTTTCTTGGTCTGATGACTCGTGGATTACCCGGGAGGACTTGTAGCGCCTCGACCCCAACCTTTTGGAAGAATACCTTAGCCAAATCAGCTCTTACTCAATAGAGTCGAGTTCCTCCCACCCTGGGAGAACTAGTGTGGGCACCAGAATCTGATAGAGGCTCCTCAACCCTCTGTGGATGTCCAATTAGGATTCCAACTTTTTGGGTCTTGTAATAAGGCTTCAAGCCTAAACCGTGTAATTTTCTTTGAATTGAGTCTCGAGTATCTATGTCTAGTCCTACATTTTGACCAAGTTGGTCAAGTCGAGTCCTGTACTGAGACCAATCCCGTAATGAGTCCAGTCCGAGTCTAGTCCTGTATTTTGACCAAGTTGGTCAAGTCGAGTCTTGTACTGAGTCCAGTCCCGTAATGAGTCCAGTTCGAGTCTGTTTGAAGCAAGATGGTCTTGAAGTCTAGTCACTTTTTGAGCGAAGCCATGAAGGAAGCCAACTCAGCTCAGGGGACCACCTCTTCATCTTACATGGTGCCACTTCGCCATGCTATGTGGGCGGCACACAATTCAGATTTTGGATGCTAAAAGGGGGGGACACATCACTTGATACACTCCTTTTTTTCCTCCCCCCTATTAAGCTATTTTCCAAACATGGGTGGCCATCCAAGGAAGGTCAAAGGGAGTTAAAGTTGGAGAATTCAAATCCCTTTCTTCAAGCCTCCTATCAAGCTTTCTTCCCAAACTACTTGAACAACTTTGGAAGGAATAGCAAGATCCATGGGTGCCTCCACTTCTCACTCCCCATATCATGCCTTGTACCAAAGGTGGAAGCACAACCAAGGAAAGGAAGAGGACACAAGCCTTGATCCAAGCCTCACATCAAGCCACATTCATGGTTGGCCAAGAAGGAAGAATTTTTGAATTTTTGGGCGCCCCATCAAGAAAAGATTTGTAATTTTTATTTGAAATTTAAATGGGATCCTAAGGTGCCTATAAAAGGGACCTTACCCCTCCTTTGTAAAGCTAATTTTTGATGAATGAAAAACCAATTTTCTTGAGATCCAATTTCTCTTTAGTTACCTTCGTTCACTAGGAACGTCAATCTCCGTGAGGGAGCACCTTCGCCTTCAGGCATCGAGAGGTGTGAGGCCTCAAGTTACCGTCCCTTCCACACTACATCCTCCAGCTTCGAATCGGAGCCCATCGGGATCATCCACCCGGGCGCCTAGCAAGAAGACTCCACCCATCATTACACCAACTCTCTTTCCTTCTTCTATTGCTATCTTTTAATCAAAACCTAACTCTTCTTCTTTGAATGCTCGCAGGTCCTCCAGGTGACATGAACACGGAGTCGGTTGCCCTTGCCATTGAGACCTTCGGACAGCGAGCCGGCGCATCCACGGGTTGAAGGCTCGATCATCCAGGCCGCATCCACGAGAGTGAGTGATCTCGGCATCGGGTGCATCAAATCTTTGAGGTTTGTCCCCTGACTCCTAAGTAGGTATTGATCTGAGAGCTAAGTCCTACGGGGTTTCTCAATCCCGGGGTCCTCTCTTTATCATTGCTTAGGGACTACTTGTTTGCTTGATAGTTCTTATAATTATTGAATCCCTAGAATTACTCTCTCTTGTCTTCGGGAATCCTCAACCTAATTTAAAACCCAAAAAATCACTGCATCATCCTAGCATCTAGTTAGTCCCCCATCAACTTTGCTCCAAGTGTCAATAGTTGGATTTTTGCATGTGTCAACACTTGGTGAAGTGTTGACACTTGGCAATTTGCGGGTGTCGACACTTCCTATGACGAACAGAATTTCTGGGAGAATTTTGTGGGAGGCTTTTGGATAGGTTTTGACCTGGTCCAAGGTTTTATGGTATGAAGGTCATACTTACCTTAATTGGTTGGACCCATTTGGTATGACCTTGATCCTCTCCCCCGCACACTTGGGAAGAGAGGTTTTGGGAAAGGGTTCCTGCTCTCCTCCTAGTCTTCCTGGAAGAAGAAGATCGGCCAAGGATCCCGAAGAGCTAGCACTCCGAGGGAGTTGATCAGAGTCGAGCCCAGGTGTGGATATCCTGTAGAGGCCAGATGCGTGTGTGGCTCGAGCACCCTCTTCCTTCTCACAGCACTTCCACTGCTTCTCTCAGAGGAATAAAGGTATGGTACTTTTATAGTTATGTTCTTCTCTTGCTTTTGATGTTATATGCATGCTAGATCTTTATGCTAGTTCCTGTTATGGGCAGATCGGTAGATCATTTAGATCTATCTACCGAGCCTTCTGCTGTGCATACTTTAAAAATTATTTTAAAATGCATATCTTTCTGCCCTCTTTTCTTGTATATTGTATGCTAGGTGTAGGTGGTTTTCACCTTCAGGCTCGCCCTATGAGCACGACCCCGGCTGGGAGCAGACCTCGGTAGGAGGGCTCACCTTGGCTCTTCGTTTGGCCACCGCGCCCGGGTGGTAGACTCTTTGCCAATAGAGGCTCCACGTTAGTGGATGTCCCACATCAGATGCCCCCCACTCCTGGGCCCGAAAAATGAAGCGATGCTCGGGATGAAGGGAGTAATGACCATGCTGATGTGGAGGAGCACATCCTTTGCGCCATCAATGCCTCAGGCACTGGTGCCCTGGAATTCATGCTTTCGTGCCAATGGGATAATGCCATGGCATAGCCCTTTAAAGGGACCATTAATTACCATGCTTGGATCGAAATGTTGATGCTGCGAGATGCCGACACGTGGTAAGCCTCTAAAGATGATGTGATAGGGGGTGGCAAGCTCCTCTCGGAAAGGACCCATCCCCTCGCCTTTATAAGAGCTTCCTTGGGTGCAAGAAATCTGATCCCCACTACATTGCTTGTGCCTTGCAATTCCCTGGTAGATATTAGAATCTTCCCTTTTTCTTTCTTCCTCCTGCTTTCCTCCCTTTTTGCCTCTCCCCTTCAAGCTGCATTGGGAAGGGTTCTTGCCAAGTGCCAATGCGACAGAGCCACCACCTGGACATGGAGCAGGACAAGCTTTTGGCTCAAGCTGCCCGGTTCTAAGGACTTGCAGGCCAGATAATGACCCTTCAGGGAGTACCGACTGACGTTACAGGCCAAATAATGACCCTTCAAGAGGGGCCAACTGGCATCTCAATGAGGATGTCCAGTCTTGGAGAAGAAGTTCGCTGAGCTCAATGCCACCCCTATAAGGAAGGAGGAGAAGGGCGAGAGCCCCCAAAGGGGGGCGGCGAAATGGCTACCTCGGCGATGGAGGTCATGGTCGCCATGGAAGCGACCATGGTGGTCATGGTACTGATGGGTGCCTGCCTCCTCGGGGAGAAGGGACTTGAACATCCCCCTCCGGTCCTGCCCATACCTCCGACACCCAGGGGGTGCGCTCTAGAGAAGGGTAACCTCCGTGGCTGAGGGTGCATCAGACTTGGAGGTAGAGTCCAGAGCCGGAGCCGCTCAGAATGCCCCTCCGGTCAGCATCACGGCCACACTAAGCAAGGAGTAGTGAAGGAGGCCTAAGCTTGTTTCCTTTTCATTTTGTAACTCAGTTGTTGAAAGACTTCCCAGCTTGTCGAGGGTTGCCATAATGTACAAGATTTTTGATCAATGAAAGCTCTTCTTTCTCTTAATCAACATGTGTCATTCTTCTCTCTCTCTCTTTTTTTGAATTTCTCCAAGGGAAGCCCATCAAGAATTATGAAGGACCCACCTCCATAACTCGATCGATGGATTTTGTTTTTACTTCTTTCCCTCCTCTACTTCTTAAGTCCCCATAACAGGGAGGTGGACTTTCATGGTTTCCGTAAGCCCGGCCTAGGCCTTCGGCTATTGAGGGGTGATGTTGGAGTCCTGAGGTTGGCATGGAGGACTCCGCAAGCATTCCACTCTTGTTCCGCCAACCTTAAGGTTGCACGATCTTGAGTGTAAAATGCTTCTAGGACTTCTTGGTTTGCCAAGCTGCGAACCAAGTGGTAGATGGTGGGGCTTCAAGAGTTTCCTGCTAGCATCTTCGGGCTGTGAGCGAGGTGGAAGGTGTGGGCCTTTTGGAGGACCCGGCAAAGGAAGTAGGCAATCTAAAGGACCCGACGAAGGAAGCGGGCCTACTGGAGGGGCCCAATTTAGGAATGCTGAACTGTGAGTCAAGCGATAAATAGTGGGTTGCCCTGCCACCATATTCGGACAGTGAGCATGGCGAAGGAAGCGGGCCTTCTAGAGGGGCCTAGCTTGAGGATGCCAAACTATGAATCAAGCGATAGATGGTGGGTTGCCCTGTTGCCATCTCTGGACTTTGAGCACGACGAAGGAGTGCAGGCCTGCAGGAGGGGCTCGGCTCGAGGGTGCTGAACTGTGAGTCAAGCAATAGATGGCGAGTTCCCTATCACTATCTCCCGACTGTAAGCATGGCAAAGGAAGTGGGCCTTCTAAAGCGGCCCAGCTTGAGGATGCCAAATTGTGAGTCAAGAGGTAGATGGTGGGTTACACTGCCGCCATCTCTATACTGTAAGCATGGCGAAGGAGTGCAGGCCTGCTGGAGGGGCCCAACTTGAGGATGCCAAACTGTGAGTCAAGCGGTAGATGGCAGGTTGCCCTGCCACCATATCTAGACTGTGAGAATGGCGCAAGAGTGCAGGCCTGCTGGAGGGTGCCCGGCTTAAGGATGCCGAACTGCGAGTCAAGGGATAGATGGCTGGTTGGTGGGGACACAAGAGGCACCAGAATAAGACATACGTTTTCCAACCCTTTATGGATTACTTAGTAGCATTTGAGTCCATTTGTAATAAGGGCTTAGCCTAATTGAGTTATCATTTGAGTCCTATATCAGTCAACTCATGTTGAGCTAATTTTCTTTCTAAGTCCTATATGTAGCATTTGATCCATACTATTAGGATTTTGGATCAGTCGATCAAGTCAGCTCATGTTGAGCTAATTATATTCTGAGTCTTATAATCATGTCCAGTTGTATTGAGTCTGTTTGAGTCAAACCCAGTCAAAGAAGACTCAAGCATGTGAAGGACACCATCCAGCATGCCACCTCAGCAACCGCATGGAGTCCCAGTCACACCCTGGATTTTGCCACCTAGGATTATTTGGAGGATCATGAAGTTGGCACATGCATGAGGAGTTGATGATCACATGCCAGCACATCCATTCCACACCCCAAGCATACCAACTCCACACGCCAGCATGACAAGAAGGAAAGTCAAAATAGATAAACATGAATCCTTTGATTCACGCCTGCTTGCTTACGAAAGAAGTGGCCCCCCCATTTGGATGTCCACTACTTACCTTGTTTGGAGGGATTTTGTATGGCATGAGAGTGTTTTCTTCCATGTATTCGGTCCCATACTTTAGGAAAAAAGTGGTCACATCTTATTTTCCTTGTTTTCTTTTGCTTGGGCCCTAAGTCTCATGACTCTATATAAGGGACCCCTTGTATGAAGATTTAATAATTTTATCATGAAATATTATTGAAATTCTCCAATTGCTAATTTTTATCATGAAATATTATCGAGATTCTCCAATTGCTGTGTGCTACCTGCTGTGTGCTTGAAGGGATTCTATGTGAGCCCTTCCTCTTCCCGGTGTCCTGCGACTGCTTCCAATCGCCATCCTGCTCTCCAAAACCCTAGCTGCCCTCTTCAAACAAACACTTACCCTTGCTATTTTTCCTTTCTTTCTTCTTCCCTACTATTTTTCTAACCCTTGGAAGGTCGTTTGTAGGTCCCTTGACTCCGACAAATCCAATAACTCCAGCCGGGTTGCAATCGGACCATCAAGCAGAAAACCAGGAATCCGCAAGTCTCTGGCTTGATATTCCAGGCTGCATCTAGGAGTAAGAGCAACCTCTTCACATATGATCTATACCAGGCACATCTACCATTGCCAGGTACACCCCCTTTGCCTGCTAGATGGTTTATTGCAGATGAACTGGCCTAACCGAAACTTCTCAGCCTCGGCGGTCCTCTTTCCATTGCTTTTTAGGTCCTGTTATGCATGCTCTTAGTTTCTTAATTTCATATAGAACTCTTTACATCATTCTTTGGTCTGATCTTCGGGATTAAAACATATAACTTAATATTTAAAAACATAAAAAATAATTGCATGCATGTCTAGTTCCGCATCATTTGGTATCGAGCCTGTTTGGGCTCAGTTCTCTTTGGATATCTGGATCGGATGCTTCACCATGGCCGTCTAGTCATAGGAGACTAGTAGGGCTTCAAAACCCTCTTTCCCAATCGACGAGATCTCCTATGGCGATAGGGGTGCCGTTGTGAATTGACCCCTGAAGAAGAACACAAAGAGTTCCTTAGAATTTTTTTCATTTTCGGCCTTTCAGTATATACCCTATTATTTTAATTGTTTCTACCTGCATATAATTCAGAAAAGTCTAAAACTTATTTTGATAGATTCCTTAATTCAGGTTAATGTTCAAAATTTTCTCAGGAATTATTTCGATTTGTGGATTTTCTCTCAGCTGAAACACTGCCTAAGAACAGTTCTGCTCTATTTTGGCAGCAAAGCCGATTTTGAAAAGTTCATGATTTTTTTTAGTATAATCTTTGCATATCTTTAATTTTAGCTTATTTCCTGCATATTAGATCATAATATGCAATTATCCTTCTATTTAAGAAAAATTCTAAAAAAAAAATTACATAAATCCAAAAATACCAAAACATCTAAATCCTAATTTGCATCTTCATCTGCCTGCCATCATTGCATAAATTACTTTAAGGGAACTTTCTATATGTCAGATAAGGGGAGGAGTTGATAACTAGTGCACCCAATTCATCTCCTATTACTAGATTATGGTATCTAGGCAAGAGGTACAGTGTCAAACAACCTAAGCAGATTGGTGGTTCCTTAATTGGGTCCCTGCAAGAGCAGGGGGGCCTCCCACCATCCCACCTCTTACCTGGCTAGATTGAAGGATTAGGATTTGAGTTGTGTGTAAGTTGAGTCAACCCATTCTGATTGGGCTCTAGGTCTAGGCAGCTGTAGTCGAGTCAGTGTTGAGTCTTGCATGAGCTCTAGATCAGGAGCATCATATCATCCACCATCTCCACCTTTGGCTGAATCCATGGATAAGCTGGAAACCCAAATTCAAGCCCTTGTGGACCAAAGGGCCCTGATGAATATCCAAATGACTCAGTTGACCCAGTCCAATATCCGAACCCATAATAGACTTGATCACTTAGCCCATATGTTTGAACATATAGACAACCGACTTGGAACCCTAAAGAAAACCCGTAGGACCCAGACTAGATCCAAACCTGAGCCACCTTTATCCACACTATCCAAATTATATGAACCTAGATCCTATGACTTTAGATCTTATGCACCCATACCCTATAAGCCCAGTAGACCCATGACCTATAGATCTTAACCCACGACCTATGAGCAGAATGAACCCCTAGGCCATCGACCTAAATCCCATAAGGTTAGTGCCCCTAGATATGAGCCCAGTAGTAAGCCACTACCTCTTAGGCAACCTGAACCTACTAGGATTAGTGCCCATAATCAGAGACTAGGACCTAGCCAATTTCTCCCTAGCCGACCTTTTCCTACCATCCCTTTGATTCACAAGGCTAACATCAAAGTGGAAGTGTATGAAGCTGATGTGAGCTTGGTGGATGAGTATGAGGGAGAAGAGGAGACATCTCTAGAAGACCTAGAATTAGTTGACCCCGTAGGTACCCAGGTAGAAGCCAATCTAGAGTTAGTTGACCCTGACTATACCTAGCCTAAAGCTGTAATAGAAGAACAATTAGAGGAAGAGAACCTAGATACTGCTGCTAGAACCTTACCTGAGGAAACCATATAGGAGAGCCAAATTATAAAGTCTAGTCCTAAAATGCAAGAACCAGAAGAATTTATTAAGGACCTGATCTCTTTGAATCAGTAACCCCAAGATGAGCCCCCTTCTATAGTTCTCATTAAGGACCTCTTCCCTGAGATTAGTAACCCTTCTTTCCATTATGCAAACCCTATAGATATAACTCAACCTCTTAAGGTTAGCCTCATTAGTCTAGGATTAGTCCCTAACATGCCTTCTTATATCATACTTTACCCAACTAACCCTGAACCTTTTTTCCTACCCTACCAGACTAATTCTGAACCCACTTCTTATTTTCTGGCCTTTCCAGACACCTCCAGCATTTCTAGGATCATTACATTATATTTAGTTGAGATTAGCATACTCCATACATTCATTACACATGTTAGGTTTGCATTATACTTCTGGCATACCCTATGAAATTTGCTAGGAGCCCATTGTAAGTTTTCATGTGCATGTCAAGCTAGGACCAAACCTAAAGAACCTATGATCTATTAGGTTTAGGTCCAAAGAGTTCAATAAAATCTCCTTCAAGAGGAATGCATAGTAGAGTCTGTTAGGTGATAGTTTGAGTCCTTTGCATCACCTGTTAGGAGTCTGCATGTACCCAGCATGTTCACCACCTGTACTAATTTTGAAATAAACTGGCTAATTCTCGAAGAAGAGCCAAGAAATTTGAAGTAGTGGATTCTATCTTGGTTAGGCTTAGGCCTAAAAGAAGCTTCATGCTCGCAGAGCTGAACCTTTTAAAGTGATAGAGAAGGTTGGACCAAATGCCTATGTGTTAGATTTACCTCCGAAATTGGGCATCAGTTCTACCTTCAATGTCGCAGACCTGGTTGAGTATAGGGAACCGGCAGACTTACCCAGTGAGGCCTTTAAACCTACTCCATCCATTATAAGTGACCCTAACCTAGAGTGTCCACCAATTAATTAGCCTGAGAGAGGAGAACGGATCAAGCGTATCCTGGACTATCAAGCTATCACGACTCGAGGCCGCGACTGTCAACGCTACCTGGTCCAATGGCAAGGCTGGTCAGAGTTGGACGATTCATGAGTTTCTCGAGAGGACTTGCAGCACCTCGATCCAGACTTTCTCGAGAGATATGTGAGCTAGTGTGATCCTTCACTCGATAGGGTCGAGTTCCTCCCATCCCAAGAGAATTGGTGGGGACACCAAAGGCACTAGAATATGACAGAGGCTTCCCAACCCTCTGTGGATTACTTAGTAGCATTTGAGTCGCTTAGCCTAATTGAGTTGTCATTTGAGTCCTGTACCAGTCAACTCATGTTGAGCTAATTTTCTTTATGAGTCTTGTATGTAGCATTTGATCCATACTATTAGGGATTTGGATCAGTCGGTCAAGTCAGCTCATGTTGAGCTAATCATATTCTGAGTCTTGTAATCATGTCTAGTTGTATTGAGTATGTTTGAGTCAAGCACAGTCAAAGAAGACTCAAGCATGTGAAGGATACCACCCAGCATGCCACCTCAGCAGCCGCATGGAGTCCTAGTCACACCCTGGATTTCACCACCTAGGATTACTTGGAGAATCATGAAGTCGGCTCATGCATGAGGAGTTGATGACCACACGCCAGCACACCCATTCCACACCCCAAGCACATCAACTCCACACGCCAGCATGACAAGAAAAAAAGTCAAAATAGATAAACATGAATCCCTTGATTCATGTCAGCTTGTTTAGGAAAGAAGTGGTCCCCCCCTTTGGATGTCCACTACTTACCTTGTTTGGAGAGATTTTGTATTGCATGAGAGTATTTTCTTCCATGTATTCAGTCCCATACTTTAGGAAGAAAGTGGTCACATCTTATTTTCCTTATTTTTTTTGCTTGGGCCCTAAGTCTCATGACTCTATATAAGGGACCCTTGTATGAAGATTTAATAATTTTTATCATGAAATATTATTGAAGTTCTTCAATTGCTATGTGCTACCTGCTGTATGCTTGAAGGGATTCTATATGAGCCCTTCCTCTTCCCGGTGTCCTATGACTGCTTCCAACTGCCATCCTGCTCTCCAAAACCCTAGCCGCCCTCTTCAAACAACCACTTCCCCTTGCTATTTTCCCTTTCTTTCTTCTTCCCTACTGTGTTCTCTAACCCTTGAAAGGTTGTTTGCAAGTCCCTCGATTCTGACAAATCCAACGACTCTAGTCGGGCCGCAATCGGACTACCGAGTAGAAAGCTAGGAATCCGCGGGTCTCTAGCTTGATTTTCCAGGCCGCATCCGGGAGTGAGAGCGACCTCTTTGCATAGATCTACACCAGGCATATCTACCATTACCAGGTAAACCCCCTGTGCCTGCTAGATGGTTTATTGCAGATGAACTGGCCCAACCGAGACTTCTTAGCCTCGACGATCCTCTTTCCATTGCTTTTTAGGTCCTGTTATGCATGCTTTTAGTTTCTTAATTTCATATAAAACTCTTTACATCGTTCTTTGGTATGATCTTCGGGATTAAAACATATAACTCAATATTTAAAAATGTAAAATATAATTGCATGCATATCTAGTTCCGCATCACGGGTTGCCCTGCGACCATCTCCGAACTGTGAGCATGGCAAAGGAGTGTGGGCCTGTTGGAGGGGCCCGCTTGAGGATGTCAAACTATGAGTCAAGCGAGATGGTGGGTTGCCCTGTCACCATCTCTAGATTGTGAGCACAGCGAAGGAGTGCGGGCCTGGTGGAGGGGGCCCAACTTAAGGATGCCGAACTGTGAGTCATGCGGTAAATAGCAGGTTGCCTTGTCACCATCTTCGGACTTTGAGCACGGTGAAGAGTGCAGGCCTTCTGGAGGTGCCCGGCTTGAGGTTGCCGAACTGTGAGTCAAGCAGTAAATGGCGGGTTACCCTACCACCATCTCTGGACTGTGAGCACAGCGAAGGAGTGCTGGCCTACTGGAGTGGTCCCGGCTTGAGGATGCCAAACTGTGACTCAAGTAGTAGATGGCGGGTTACCCTTCTGCCATCTCTGGACTGTGAGCACAGCAAAGGATGTAGGCCTTTTAGAGGGGCCCAGCTTGAGGATGCTGAACTGTGAGTCAAGCGGTAGATGGCAGGTTGCTCAGCCGCCATCTCTAAACTGTGAGCACAGCGAAGAGTGCGGGCCTTCTAGAGGGGCCCGGCTTGAGGATGCTGAATTATGAGTCAAGCAATAGATGGCGAGTTGCCCTGCCACCATCTCTAGACTATGAGCATGATGAAGGAGTGCAGGCCTGCTAAAGGGGCCCAGCTTGAGGATGACGAACTATGAGTCAAGCGGTATGATGGGGACTCGAAAACCTATTTTATTTTATTTGAGTCCATTAGTCCTGTGTCACTTGAGTCAAAGTGAGCCACTTGAGTCCTGTAATAAAGTGGGACAACTGAGTCAGTTGAGTCCACTTAGTTAGGTCTAGTTATTTTAGTTCAGTCAAGAGTCCAGTTAAGTTGTTCAAGTCAAGAGGAGAGTCATCAGCAGCCAGGAGATTCACCATACCCCTCCAACCAGAGCTGGCCTTCATGCACCTGGACCCTTTCATGCTGCCAAGCCCACAAGAGAGAGCTCCAGCCCAAGACAGGCCCACTGTTGACCGGTCCATCAGGGTTTCTTAGCCCACAAGTTAGGGTTTCTTAGCTCTCAAGTAATGTACCCTGGGGTGAATCTATAAATACCGCCCCTCCCCTCTTGTATTAAACATCTTTTTTCTTATGAATACAAACAAAATATTATTTTGATCTGAGTTTTGAGTTTTCTTCGGATTGGAGTGGGTGTGACACCCGGGTTCTTGGTTCTTGAGTACAAGCCCTAATCTTCTAGTGACTTCTACACTCGCCAGCGATCCTCCCCGCTGCTCTGTCCCGCATCACGGTAGATGGTGTGTTGCCTTGCCACCATCTTTGGACTGTGAGCACGGTGAAGGAGTGAGGCATGCTGGAGGGGCCCAGCTTGAGGATGCCAAACTGTGAGTCAAGCAATAGATGGCAGGTTATCCTGTCATCATCTCTAGACTGTGAGCATGGCGAAGGAAGCGGGCCTTCTAAGGGGGCCCGGTTTGAGGATGCTGAATTGAGTCAAGCAATAGATGGCGGGTTGCCCTGCCGCCATCTCCAGACTGTAAGCACGACGAAGAGTGCGGGCCTTCTGGAGGGGCCTGGCTTAAGGATGCCGAACTATGAGTCAAGGGATAGATGGCGGGTTGCCTTGCCGCCATCTCTGGACTGTGAGCACGGCAAAGAGTGCGGGCCTTCTGGAGAGGCCCAGCTTAAGGATGCCAAATTATGAGTCAAGCGGTAGATGGCAGGTTGCCCTGTCACCATCTCTTGACTGTGAACATGGTGAAGGAGTGCGGGCCTGCTGGAGGGGCCCGGCTTGAGGATGCCGAACTATGAGTCAAGCGATAGATGGTGAGTTGCCATGTCGCCATCTTCGAATTATGAGCATGGCAAAGGGTGGCTTGCTTGAGGGGCTCGACTTGAGGATGCCGAACTACGAGTCAAGCGATAGATGGCGGGTTACCCCATCGCCATCCCCAGGTTGTGAGCACGGTGAAGAGTGCGGGCCTTCTGGAGGGGCCCAGCTTGGTCTGCCGAACTTGGAGTCGGATGGATACATTCCTGCACAGGGGAAAGACAAGGTTGCACCAAAATGAGCTTTAATAATTGAGAAGAAGTCTTACATCACTAGTAGTGCATTTTTAAATCGCTCGTGTTCTAGGTTCTTATGCATCTGGCACCGTAGAGGCTAACGAGGTAGTAGGCTCCCCCCGGTTGGGGCTCGACCACCTTGCCGGGGACTTCCACAGGAGTTGCAGTAGCACGCTACTAATTGCTGGTGGGCTACCACCCAGGGTTGGGCGTTGTCTCTTATCTCATCCAGCCCCATGCGGATCCCTGGTAGGATGGCGTAGTTAGTCACCTTGGCCTCCCCATTGGTTCGAGGGTAGGCTACCGGAGTGAAACAGTGATGGATGCCGATATCGGTGCAGAAATCCTCAAAGGTCCTACCGTCAAGCAGGTTGAGTCCGGGGCACCCCAAGGTTATGCTGTAAGGTGAGGGCAATGAATGTCGTCACCATAGTACCTTCTCGAGGTAGGGCCCCGATCATTATTGGGGATGTAGTCTTTCCCCCTAGCCCTCTTTAGGGTTCTCCCTACCCCCCAGGACATCATCCCAACCAGATTCTCAGTGGGCTAGTTATCGATGGCAAGTGGATAGGGCTCTTCACCCCAAGTCGCCGGGGGTGCTGCTTCATCCACATATTTTTCAAGGTAGCCATGCTTGGTCAGGTCTTCTATTTCCCTCTTCAGATGGTGACATTCCTCTGTATCATGGCCATAGTCCTAGTAGAAGCGATAGTAGTAGGACTCATCCCATCCAGTGGACGGTCTCAATGGGGGGAGGTCGGTGCAACAGGCACCTGCCCTCGATCTCCATCAGGGTCTTCACCCTAGGGGCGAGGAGAGGAATGAACTTATCTTTCTTGGTGAGGTGGACTCTAGGTCTCAGCTCCGACCACTAGGTATGGGCCATCTCTCGAGCTGGGGGAGCAGATGTCTCCCCGATGTCCTACCTCTTCAAGGGCCTCCAATCCAACTTCCTTCTGGTGTGGTCGGCCTCCTCGGTGTTGATGTACTTGTGGGCCCAGAGGAGGAGCTCCGAGTGAGTCTTTGAAGGTTTCTTGTCAAGGGAGTAGGTAAAGTGGGAGGTCCACAACCCCCTCTTCAGGGCTAGCATGGCATTCGGCTCATCGAGGTGGTAGATCTCTAGGGTGGTGGCCTTGAACCAAGACACATAGTCCGAGAGAGATTCTCAATTCTGCTGACAGATCGAGAAGAGACTATCAGCTTCATGCTGCACCTTCTTGCATGCATCGAAGTGCACCATGAATCTTTTCTCTAACTGGGAGAAGGAGTATATACTCTCGACTCGAGCCCGGAGAACCAGGCTCGAGCAGCCTTCTGTAAGGTGGCCGGGAAAGCAACATAGAGGAGGGCATCAATAGCCCCTTGAACCCTCATAAGGGTCTTGTAGCTTCCCAGGTGGTCTAGGGGGTTGATCATCCTGCCATAGGGATCGACATGCGGCATACAAAACTGGCTAGGGATCGGTTCCTCTTGGATCCTATGGGAGAAAGGGGGATGGGTGTCGTAACCCATGGGCTCACTAGGAGAGCCCTGAATCTAGGCAAACTTGTGAGACAGATCCACCAGCTTGCGCTCCTGCTTCTCAAGATGCCTCTCTGCCTAACAGTGGATTGCCTTGTCTGTGGACCCCTCGGCAAGGACCATGGGGGGCAAGGAGGGGCGAAGTGCAAGAACTCCCACCTGAGTTCCTGGCCATGCCGGCATCGCTGATGTGAGCACACACCATGGTCCAAGACTGGGGAGTGACTCTCTCGACTGGTCAAGTCATGTTGCAACTTCATTTCGGCCATCTGATTATCTCCCTATGGGTGGGAAATCTCATGCAACAACCCCTCCTGGATGGATCGTAGGCTGGCACGGGGATCGACGACACAGGCCACCAGCATCCTTGGTTACTACTGAGTTTCCAAGGGCTAGTGACTCTGATGGAGCTGGTGCACCATCGCAGCCAGGGCCTGGGCTTGCTGGGTCAATACGATGATCTAAGGGTCTGCCAGATACGATGATAGTGGAGCAGGTAGTGCCCTCTCTAGGCTATGCTCACCACGGCAAGAGGGATCTCCCGCTCAACTAGTGGAGGCTTTGTGGGCCCGCGTGGTCACCATTGGACCATGGGCTTCCATGGATCTCTCCCTACAGTGGGGGACTTGGCATCAAACCAGCTTTTCCACCTCCCCTACCTGGTGCACCAATCTGTTGCCACCAAGATCGTCATGGCCTATAGCTCCGACGTGTCACGAATGCATCGGGTTTCCATGGGACGCTCGTCCCTCCCTTTCTTGGTTGGCTCCTTGGTCTGGTTGCCCTACAAAAAAGAGGAGACCCGGGTCAGGAATTCTGACAGTGACACTCCGATGATCAAGTCAGACAGGACGATCAAGAGGAATAGAACCTCTTTGGCGGAGAGCTTGGGGGGCTCTCCACATAGAGGGTGAAAGGTAGAATTGAGATGGAAAGAGCAAGTGCAGATGAGAGTAGAGAGCTTGGAAGGGTTTGCTGGGGGTCCCTTGCTTTGCTCGCTCTCCATTTCTTTCTCTCCTGTTTATTTTTTCATACCCTTTATTTTTCCTCTCTCTGACCTTATGTATATGGGATGATCTAGAGTAGATCTGGGGCTTTGTCTAGGTGTCCCTTTCTATGTGCCCTCTCTGGGAGAGGCTTGCCATTACATATGGCCTCCCTCTTATCAAGCCAGTCCATAGGAGGAGCCCCTTCCATTGGGGTCGTATGCTGCCGTGGCACAGATTCTGTCTCTCTGGTGGTGCAGTTCCTCATGGGAGGGACGGGTGCCGTGCCACTGAGCCCCATGCCATGGTAAGATATTGCTATTTCTGGAGGGACCATTGGAGCGTTGCAGGGCCTTGGGGCCTTAATGGAATACTTCTCTTGAGGAAGGTTCAGGCTTTGTGTCATGGGGGTTGAAGCCCCCAGTTGCACGGTTGTCAACGTGGTGATGTGTAATAGGGTCCAGGACCTTGCAGATTGTAGGCCGCCCAGAGCATGCGGGTGGTGCGTTGCAGAGCCCGGGTTCATGGCCAGGCATGTGCCACCCCTTAAAGGTTATAGGCGATCGGGAACCTCCTTGTTACAGTTTGAATTCCTCTCGATCCATCTTGTCACTGGCAAGAACTTGACCCTAGCAGGGTCGGATGGAGCCCTACCTTAGGAGCATGAGCACAACCCAGACCGGGAGCGGACCTCAATAGGAGGGCTCACCTTGGCAACATGAGCATGACCCCGACCGGGAGCTGGCCTCGTATAAAGGGCTCGTCCTATGAGCACGACCCTGGCTAGAAGCTGACCTCAGTAGGAGAGCTCGCCTTGGCAGCATGAGCACGATCCCGGCCAGGAGCTAACCTCATACAGAGGGATCGTCCTATGAGCATGACCCCAGTTGGGAGCTAACCTTGGCAGGAGGGCTCGCCTTGGCAGCATGAGCATGACCCCGGCTGGGAGCTGATCTCAGATGGAGGGCTCGCTCTATGAGCATAATCCTAGCTGGGAGCTGATCTCAATAGGAGGGCTCGCCTTGGCAGCATGAGCACGATCCCGGCCGGGAGCTGACCTTAGATGGATGGCTTGCCCTATGAGCACGATCCCGGCTGGGAGCTGATCTCAGTAGGAGGGCTCGACTTGATAGCATGAGCATGACCCCGGCTGGGAGCTGACCTTAGACGAAGGGCTCACCCTATGAGCATGACCTCGACTGGGAGCTGACCTCGATAGGAGGGCTCACCTTGGCTCTTCGTTTAGCCACCACACAAGGATGGCGAACTCTTTGCCAGCGGGGCCGCCAGCAGAGGCTCCACATCAGTGGATGTGCCAATTAGGTGGGGAGTTCACTAGTGATGAGTTCCAAGATTTTTGTGAGGAATGCAGCATCAAAATGCATTTCTCAGTAAAGAAAATCCCTTAAAAAAATGGGGTGACTGAGAGAATGAATCAAACTCTCATGGAGAAGTCAAGGTGCATGAGGCTAGAAGCAGAGCTTTCTAAGGCATTCTAGGTAGATGCAGTTGATGCAGCCTATTATTTGGTGAATCGATCACCATACACCAAGCAAGATGGTAGGAATCTAGAGGAGTTATGGTCTAAAAGGAAAGTAGAGCTTGGTCATCTTAAGGTGTTTGGGTGCACAGCCTATATGCAAATGGATGATGGTGAGTGGAGTAAGTTAGATGCAAGTCAAAGAAGATGGTATTTCTTAGCTATCTATGTAGAGTCAAAGAATACCGGCTATGGGATCCTTTGGAGGAAAAGGCAACCATTAGTAGGAATATGGTTTGTGAGGAATTATGAATCCTAGGTTGGCAAGGAGACATGGAGGAACAAGTGGAGCAACAGGAGGCCCAACAAGGCAAAGTTAGACAAGTAACTTTATATTTTGTTTAGCCTTTTGCAGGAATTCTTGGAGGATATGATATTCAAGTGGAGCACCCTCCTAGGGTGCCTCCACATGTGGAGAGTGTTGAGATACATGATAGAGGCTAAGGGATTCAACGCAAGGAGAATGAATCCACACCAGTGTTGGTGTCGCACTGCACAAGCCTAAGTAGAACATACAACCACCGGAAAGATATGGATTTGGCAAATCGGTATTCTATGTATTGGTGACAAAGAATGGTGACCCTCACATTTATGAAAAGGTTATGGAGAGCCCAGATAGAGATAGGTAGCTCTAGGTAATGACTGAAGAGATGCAGTCTCTCCAGAAAAATCAGACTTGGAAGTTGGTGCAGTTATTGAGTGGGAGGAAACACATTGGATGCAAATTGGTTTACTAATGCAAAGAACGACCTTCAGAGCAAGGGGATATAGATTCAAGGCGAGATTAGTAGCCAAGGGATACTCCTAGAAAGAGGGCATTAACAATAGCAAGGTATTCTCCCTGGTCATCTGGCATACATTCATCAAAGCATTATTAAGCATTGTGGCTATCTAGGATTTGGAGTTGGAGCAGATGGATGTTAAGACTGCTTTCCTCTATAAGAATTTGGAGAAGAAGATCTTTGTAGAGTAGGCAAAGGGATTCAAGGAACCAGGATCAAAAGGGAAGGTCTATTTACTACAATGTTCACTATACAAGTTGAAGTAGTCACCAAGGTAGTGGTACAAATGTTTCGACATGTAGATGAGGAGTATTGATCTTTGCAGATATGAGTATGACCCTTGTGTGTATATGAAAACCCTTGAGGATGAGTCTAGTTATATTTGCTTTTGTATATGGATGATATGTTGATCGCATGCGGAGTAGGAGAGTAGTGTACGATTTGAAGGTAGCCTTGTCTCAAGAGTTCAAGATAAAGGATTTGGGTTCTGCTACAAAGATCTTAGGCATGGAAATCCTGAGGGATAGAACCAAGAAGGTGCTGCATTTATCTTAAGGTGGTTACATTCGAAAGATTTTGGAGAGATTCAATATGTAGGATGCAAACCGGTAGCACTATCGTTAGCTGGTCATATTAGCCTTTCGAAGTCATTGTCACCCCAAACTGAGATAGAGACTGAGAAGATGAAGATGATATCATATGCCTCTGAAGTAGGAAGCCTCATATATATGATTGTGTGTTGTAGGCTAGATGGTGCATTGTAGTCCAGATCTTGCCCATGTAGTTAACCAAGTCAACAAGTTCATGGTGCATCCAAGAAAGGATCATTGGAGAGCATATTAAAGGATTACTTCAGGTACTTGGTGGGCATAGTTGAGGTCAACGTTTGCTATAGGCAGCAAGGTGATGTTGAGGGAAGCTCTAACATGTCCAAGAAAGCTCGAGATTATATAGTTGGGTTTGTATATGCGGATTTTAGAGGAGATGTGGATACTAGACAGTTTATCACAGATTTTGTATTTAGCCCGAATAAAGATCCAATTCTCTATGGATCTTGCTTGCAAACCATAATAGCCTTATCCACCACTGAAGCGGAGTACATTGGCATTATGCAGGCAACCAAGGAGGCATTATGGATGAAAGGATTAGTGTTGGAGATGGGGCTTTCATAGCAAGCTGTCAAGGAGCACTATGACAGCCAGAGTACATTGTTCTTGGTCCAGAACTTTGTATATTCTACACGGACCAAGCATATCGATATTAGATATCACTAGGTCAAAGAGATCGTGAAAGAGGGTGAGGTGGAGTTGGTCAAAGTTCACACCAAGGAGAACCAAGCTGATGTATTGATGAAGACTCTTCTCCGAGATAGATTTCATAGATCTATGAAACTGATAGGTTTGAAGGATAAAGCTAAGTTCACAAGGCTTTGGAGCACCAAGATGGAAAATGTGAGCTCAGGTGTAGTACCACAAAGTCTAGAAAAATTCATAAGAGAAGCCAAAGAAGCCTAGAGGCTAGAACCAAGGAGAACCGGAGCCAAAAGTAATGGAGATATCAGATCAGACATAGACTTCAAGCTCCAATTTATTCTCTAAGTCATGTGTTGGTCAATTTTGCTAAGTCCTGTAACAAAGTCCATCAATTGAGTCTTGTAATAAGTTGAGGCAAGAAGTCCAATTGAGTCCAGTGAATCACTTGTCTCAACCTCATAAGTCCCTTAAGTCCTATTACTTGAGTCCATTTGTAAGTTGAGTGAGTCCACTTGTCCAAGCTTAGTGAGTTTACTTAAGTCCTGTAATTCTCAAATACAAAAGAGGAGAATTCCCAGATCAGGAGTTTATCAAGCCTCACCCAGGAGCTAGAGACCTTGCATCTATGCCTTGCTCAAGCTGCCTTGGGCCTCTCATGCCGCCTAAGCCCATGAAGCCTACATATTGGAAGATACCAGGCACCCCATGAAATATTCCTTCTCCCAGGCACCCCAGCCCAGAAGCCCATTAGGAGTTGGCACCCTAGAGTGAGCCCACAAGCCCAGGAGCCCCAAGAGAAGACCAGGTCAAAGGAGAATATTCTTTTCCAAGTCAGTTAGGAGAAGACTAGGTCAAAGGAGAATATTCTTTCCCAAGTTAATTAACAAGTGTAGTTTTATTCAAATTTTGTAATCCTTTTCCTAATCAAACTATGTAATCCTTTTTCCAATCAAATTTTGTACTCCAATCCTAACAAGGAGAAGACCTGGGTGAGCCTATAAATACCCACCCCTACCCCCTCTTGTAAGATAATCTCTTTTCATGAATTAAAACTCTGGTGAATTTTTCTTGTGACAATTTGTGTTCTTCGGAAGTGTGTGTGAGACTTGTTCCTTTTTCTTCTTACTAAATCCTAGCCATTGTCTATCCAAGCAAGAGCCCTAAGATGCCCACCATCAGCCCTCTCCAAGATCCAGACGTCCAAAGCTTCATCAAAAGCCGCCAGCCCCTATAACCTCTCTTATGCCCGACCTTCTTCTTTCCATCCTATTTAGTATTTTTCTCATATTCTACATCACTAACCCTTGACATTTGCAGGATCCCTCCGATGCCACGCCCTCTGGATGAATTCTTCTTTGCCCTCAAACGAAGCTGATAAAAAGCCGACGGATCCATAGAAAAGTAACCATATCATCTAGGCACCATTGACGCCGCCGTCGGCGAAACTGCTGCCGAGGCCGGCCAAGAAGGGCCGAGTTGAGAGATCTCTTCTATAGCAACTAGAAATCATTGCCTGGTATGTTAAACATAATTCCCTTCTCACTTTTTCTGATTTCTTGAAGGTGAACATGCTCCTAATAGGCCTTCTTAGACTTAGGATCCTGATTTTTTTTCTTTTTGATTTAACTAGAATGTGGGTAGGATGCTAATTGATACAGGATAATCCTAGCCTAATCATGCCTAGTTTCGGGAATAAAATCATTAAAAAAAATAAAAAAATATTTGCTTGCTTTAATCTGATTTTGTTCATGTTCATCCCTGGCATATCATCCTGCATCATATTAGAATCCCGTGTTTCATCAATTTTGGTATCAGAGTATAGTTTAGGGCATGTTCTTGCATCCTAGTTTAGATTTCTGCATCTTGAATTCTACATAACCCCTCAAAATATAGGACTATTTTCTCCATCAAATATTTTTGTTTTTATCTTATTCTCACAATAATTATCCTCTATTTTGTCCTCTATTTTTCTGATATTTTTGTGGAATTTTTCAGGTCCGGAAATATACAAAAAAATAGCAAAAGCAAAACCCTAACAAAAAAAAACTGCATCCTGATTTCTGCATAGGAGTCCAAACATAGGTCTAGCTCCCCATTAAATTCATACTATTTTTTTTTCTTATTTTCACTTCATTTGATCTCTGTTTTGTTCTCTATTTTTCTGTGATTTTTTGGGATTTTTTTTCTGATATGAAAAGTAGGGAAAATCTGCATCCTAGAAACCCTAACCAGAATTCTATGATTTCTGCACCTAGATAGAAACCCTAGGTTTTGCATCATCCTACTATTTTTGTTTTGTATAAAATTTGTATGAAGCATCCTCACACTTCATTCTCTTTTCTGTAAATTTTTTTGAATTTTTCTGCATTGAAATCTATGCTAACTTATGCATCAAGAAAAATCCTAATTTCAGTTTCTGTGATTTCTGCATACTTGACTTAATCCAACCTAATCAACTACCAAACCCCTCCCTGCCCAAGCCAAATTTTGTTTGATAACTTAACCAACTCAAATTTAATTTGCTACCTCATAAAAAGACAAAAAGATTTTATTTTCTATTTTTTTTTAGACTGCATCAGGATCATTGATTGTGAATCATATCATTAAACTAATCTTAAAGGCACTCTCACTTCTCAGATCAGGACAGGATTTCATCACCTATCCTGGGCCCAAAACAACCACCCAGCATCAGAACCCAAACCTAATTAAAATTAATTAGACCTAATTTGCTCTAGTGAGCTAGGGACACCGACAAGTCGGGTCCGAGTTGTGTGGGTAAACTAGTACATTCAATTCTCCAACTATTACTAAAAACTGGTGTCTAAGGCTAGAGGTCCAGAGGCAAATATCCTAAGTGGACTGGTGGTTTTTAATTAGGACCCTATCATAGGCAGGGAGAGCCTCCCACCACCCCACCTCTTACCTGGCTAGTGGAAGGATTAGTTGTTGAGTTGGGTGTAAGTTCAGTTGACCCATTCAACTTTGGCTCTAGGTCTAGCAAACCCTAATACGTGTTAACAATTATATGCTTGACTGCATCATAACCCTTGTATGCTTGATTGCATAACCTCTAGATTAGGAGTCTAACCCCACCAGTAGTCTAAACCCTAACCCAGTTCAACCATGGAGCCCAATCTTGAAACTCTCATGAAGACCATGAGTGATCGGGTGATTGCTCAATTGACCACCTAGATGAACCAGATGAATGCCCAATTGACCACCCAAATGAACCAATGGACTACTCAAATGAATCATGGATTTGACCAATTGACCTAATCCTATACCCAAACCAATGAAAGGCTTGACCCCTTAACCAATAATTTTGACCAGGTAGGGAACCAATTAGGAGATCTAGGGAAAACCCCTAAGCCCCATACCAGACCTAAACCTAAGCCTGACCTTAGGACCCGTGCTGAGCCCAACCCTAGGAGAACCTCATACCATGACCCATATTTGGAGCCCAACCCTAGGAGAGCCCCACACCCTAAACCAATCTGGGATCATAGTGCAAGAAAATCCAATTATGACTTCATAGACCCGAATGAGAGAGCCACTAGGTACAATAGACGAGAAGCACCTACATTTAGTGATGATCTTGATTTTGAGAATTATCTTGATTGGGAAGGAGGTATAGCTCTGTATTTTGAGAGAGTGACTAGATAAAAAGGGTCGATCCCCATAGCCACATGGACGACCATGATAAACAGACTTAAAGAGAAGTACCCTTCACTACACCTTGCATCAATTTTGCATGAACCCATAACCTATGAACCCAGATCCTATGAACCCAGAACCTATGAACCCAGATCCTATGAACCCAGATCCTATGAACCCAGACCCTATGCACTCAGGTCCAATAAATCCATAACCCATAGGTCCGAACCCATATCCTATGAACCCAAGGAACCCATAACCCTTTGTATACCTAAACCCTATAGGATTAGTACCCCTAGTTATGAGCTTAGTATTAGTCAGGAATCCCTTAGTCCACCCATCCCTGTTATCCCAGTCATTAGCCAGTTTTTTCTTAGTCAACCCCCTCTTACCACCCCATGGGTTCAGGAGAATGACCTTGAAGAAGAGATATATGAAGCTGATGTGAGATTAGTGGATGAGTATGAGGGAGAAAAGGAAGAGTTATCTATAGATGACTTAAAACTAGTTGGCCCTGACCATATCCAAACTAAAATCAATCTAGAATTAGTTAACCTAGTAGATACCCAGACTGAAGGAAACCCAGAATTAGTTGACCCTGATCCTACTCATTCTAAAGCCAACCCAGAGTTAGTTGACCCTGACCATACCTAGATAGAAGCCAATCCAAAGTTAGTTGACCCTGACCACACCCAAACTAAATCTATGATGGAAGACCAGTTAGAGGAAGAGAACTCAGATACTACTGTTAGAATCTTACCTGAGGAGCCACTAGAAGAAAGTCCAATTATAGAGCCCAGTCCTAAATTTTATGAACCAGAAGACTTTATTAAGGATTTGGCTTATCAGTACCCTCAGGATGAATCTCCTCCTATAGTTCCTATTGAAGATCTCTTTCCTGAGATTAGTGACCCGTTCTTCCATTATGCAGACCCTTTCAATATACCTCAAACCCATAAGGTCAACCTCATCAGTCTAGGACTCATCCCTGAAATCCCTTCTTGTATCCAGTTCTACCCGATCAACCCTGAGCCTTTTTTTTACTTTCTACCCAACCAGACTAACCCTGAACCCACCTCTTATTTCCTGCCTTTTTCAGAAACTTCAATCATTTCTAGGACCATTCAATTGCATTTTATAGAAGTAAGCATACTGCATTCACTCATTAAGCATGTCATGTTTGCATCTTACATTTGGAGGACCCTATGGTACCTAGTAAGAGTCCATGCACCATTTTCATCTACATGTCACCCTCCTAATTGATGGGGACATCAGAGGCCCCAGACTTTGGCAGAGGTATTTCAACCCTCTGTGGTTATCAAATTAGAGTTTAGGATATGAGTCCAAGTTTTGTTAAATTTGTAATTAGGGTTTGGTCAAATCGAGTGAGTCCATTTGAGTTCTGTGAGTAAGTCCATTGGAGTCCTATCCACACTTGAGTCCTGTATTTAGAATGCCAAGTCAGTTGAGTCAGGTCAAGTTTTGAGTCCTGTAAGTTTTGAAGTTTATCAGTCAGGTCAGCTCATGTTGAGCTAGTCATTTTCTAAGTCCTGTAAATTTTATAATGAGTCCAGTCAAATTTTGCAAGTAAAAGACTCAAGATAATCGAAGATCCAGCCAGCTTAAAGTCACGGAGCCACACTTAAAGACCATGGAAGATCCAGTAAGAGAGTTTGAAGGCCTTGGTGTTGGAAATTATGTCCCAAAGCCAATCATCTAGGCTGTAGATGGTTATGCTATCTTGTAACTGTATATGATTTTTAATGAATAGAAGTTATTCTTTTTTGGCTGTTCATCATATTTACATTTTTCTGAAATGAACTCTTGTATGATGGAGTCCTTAGAACTACATTGTTTTGATATAGATCAAGTAGTTCCTAAACTGGTTCACAACCAAAGGATACATTGTTATAGGATGATGATGTATCAAGTATAGGTTGTTGTATGTCATATTTATTGGTTGTCCTCTTAACCAATGAGTATGGAGACACTGGTGTGACATGCAAGTGAAATGTGTGACATCACACTGAATGTGACCATCTGTGGAGCTCCCTTCTATAAAAGGGTTGCTCGCGAAGGGATATGGATATATGTGTCCCTCATACCTGAGATCACTATGGTAGCTTGCAAGCAACTCACTGTACTTTGATACTGGACTACCTAGATTTCTAATCTAATGATGGAAGATTTCTAGGCACAGTCAAATACTTGTAGAGCGATGGTGGATCAAGATGGAATTGACCCCTCCAAATAGTTTGGAGTGAATGACTCACTATGTCTCAATTTAGCAAATCCTTGGCCAGAGTAGTTCTTGTGAGGAGTCACAAAACTTGTAAAGTTAAAACATGATCTGGATAAACAAAATTAGGGTTGGCAGTCAAACTCTAGGTCATCCTGATCATTTTGAGATCAAATGGATGAATTATATGGGAACCATATGCTAAAAGGTTCTTGTGAGGTGCTCTACATCTTTGACCTATCCGGACATCGGATATCATTGCTAGATAAGAACTTTGACCGGTACTGGAAATGTTCCAGTGCTACCAGCTTAGTGTTCGAACCTATGGGGTCACACACTATAGGGGTTTCTATCTGATCTTAAGGTTGATCGACGATTGAGAATCGTTTGCCATCATCGGATGTCAATATGATTAACGATGTTCCAAGTGTCGATAGTTAAATTTTTGTAAGTGTCGACACTTAGGAAAGTGTCAATACTTGGCATTTTGTAAATGTCGATACTTATTGCGACAAGCAGATTTCTAGAAAGAATTTTCTGGAATATTTGACTTGGAATTTGAATTCGAAATTTAAACTTTTGGGCATTTTGGCTCCAAGCATTCATGGTATGATTGTCATACTTACCTTCTTTGGCTTGGACCCATTTGGAATAGCCCTTGACTCTTTCCCCTAATCACTCCTCCTTCCTCTTTCTCCCTCTCATGGCTACCCCTATAAATAAAGGTCATTCTAGAGGCTACCAAATGTTCTTTTGAGAAGAGAAAAGTTAGAGAAGAAGAAAAAGGGTTTAGTGAGGACTTGGGATTGGATATGAGCAACCTAGCATTCAAGCGAGGTCTTGGGAAGAGAGTTTCTTGGGAAGGGTTCCACCTCTCCTCCTTGTCTTCTCGGAAGAAGAAGATCGGTCTGAAGGATCCCGAAAAGCTAGCACTCTGAGGGAGTTGATCAGAGTCGAGCCCTGGTGTGGTTATCTATAGAGGCCAGACACGTGTGTGGCTCGGGCACCTTCGTCCTTCTTCTCAGTATTTTTAGAGGTATTAAGGTAAGGTACTTTCATACCTTTGTTTATTTCTGGCTGTTGATGTTTTGCTTGCATGCTAGATCATTATACTAGATCCTGTTGTGGGTAGATTGGTTAATCATTTTGATCTATCTACTGAGCCTTCCGCTGTGCATATTTTAAAGTAGTTTTAAAATGCATCTTTTTTGCCCTGCATGCATGAATAGCTTCACCTTCAATGGTATCAGAGCAATAGATTTCTTTTGTAGTATAATGATGCTAGCATGCTTTAACATCACCTTTCTTAAAGTACTTGGATTGAGTGCTTCACCATGGCCGTCCGGTCATAGGAGAGAAGTAGGACTGGAAGACCCTCTCTTTTCATTCAATGGGGCCTCCTATGGCATGTCAGGGTACCGATGTGATTGACTCTTGAAAAGGAAAAGAAGAAAGAAAATATAGATTAAAAAATATTTTAATGTAATGACATGATCATAAAATAACTTTAGATAAGATCTAAGAGTTTTGTTTTGATCGATTTTTTTGAAAGTTTGGAGAAACTTTGGATTTGAAATCACTATTTTTTCGTCCTGTCTCAAGTTGAGTGTCAACACTTGACCAGGAAGTGTCGACACTTGGGCTCGTGTGTCGACACTTGGCCTTGGAAGTGTCGACTCACGAGCATGTGCTAGAAATCTGGCATTCTATTTTCCTCCCATCTCAAGCCTGGTGTTGACCCAAGTGTCGACATCTAGTGTTGACACTTGCTCCTGGTGAGTCGACACTTGGGATGAAAATACAGAAAAACAGTGAATTCAAATTTTGATTTATTGTAAAATTATTTTACATTTGTAAATTAAAATTATTTTAATTTATTTAAGGCTATTGAACTTAATTAAGAATTAAGAATGACTAAGAACTCTAAGAATATGGTTCAAAGATTTTAAATCATTTCAATAAGCCTTAAGGGTCATGGATTAGCTTCTATTAGATCCTTGATTAGGTTAGACCTAAGTTTAGATGCATTGGACTAATTAGAGAACTAATATAATCAAATGTTGAGTTAGGATTTCTTCTCTTTAGATCTCTCTAATAGTTAGATTGATTAGTCCATAAATCTAAATGGATCTAATTTATGGCTTGTTGACCCCTAAAGTGATTTTGATGATAACAAAACATTGGAGCATACATTTAGTCATTTAACAATTCTTCAAATGATTGACAAGTTTTTGTAGGACAACTACATTGACACATTTTTCAATTCCTACAATCTTTAATATTTTGTATTGAGTTGTAAATTATTTAGAATCTTGTAAAGAAGAACCCTACAAAAAATTTCTATTAAAAACAAGTTCAAGGGTTACTTCTAGTAGTCTTTCAAGCTTCAAGTTTTCTTGATTTTATTATAAAAAGTGCTTGAAGAAGACTTTAAAGCATGGGACAAGTGTTCTGGAAGTTTGAAGCTGATCTAGCTTAAGAACCACATTCGAGCTGACTGGATGAACAACCCAGCCGACTCTAGCATGGCACTGAAGACAAGTTCTCTGGCACACAGATCCAGCCAACTAGCACCAAGGTCCAGCCGACTCATCCAGAACAAGGTTGAGAACATTCTGAGATTCTCAGGAATCTGAGCCGACTGGAATCAGATCCAGCCGACTCATCCAGAACTCAGTTGAAAATGGTCTGAGAAGCCTTTGAGATTCCAGCCGACTGGAATTCAGCCAAGCGACTTGTCCAGAGTGAGGTATTTTTCAACTAGGGAAGCTAGCCGACTGGCACTCAACCCAGTCGACCCGAACTTCATCCGAGCCGACTCGAAGTTTGTCCGAGCCAACTGGAATGGTGGGGTCACCTCCAATGGCTAGTTCCAGTTCTCAATTTTTGAATTCCAAAAGTGCTCCAACGGTAACCTATCACCTCCCAACGGCCTACAACATTCAAAATCAAGGGAAGGTAGTTGAAGTCTCTATAAATAAGGTATGAGAACATCTTTGGAGAGACTAATGAGCGAATAATGATTTATTGAGCATTTATTGAACACTTATTGAAGTGAAGTGAGAGAGCACTAGAGCTTTAAAGTTTGTCTTCAAGCCTGCAACAACTCTTACCAGAAGCTTGAAGCACCTTTTGAGGAAAGCAAGGAAGCCATTGAAGTGCATTAAAGAGCATTCAGTGGATCTTCACTCGAGCTGCATTGGCAACCACCTAGACAACAGAGTTTGTCTTTATTATTACTTTTTTAATCTATCATTTAGAATATCTGGGTTATTGGTGAGCCCTGTTGTAAAAACCAAATAGGTTACTTTGGTGAGCCTGTAAAACCAGAGTGTAGAGGTTTCTTTACTGAGACTAGCTAAAAACCAAAGTATAGAGCTTTTAGGTGAACCTGTAAAAACCTAACTTGGATTTCTTTGGTGAGCCCGGTTTCAAAAACCAAAGCATAGAGGTTTGGATTGTGAGCCTGTAAAACAATCCGACTGTATTCCGATTTGGGAGATATAGTAGAAATCCCGAGTGGTGAACTTGGATAGTGGACGTAGGAGCTGGGTTGCTCTGAACCATTATAAATCTGCTTTGTTTGTGTTGTATTTGTTTTATCCTTTAGCTTCTGCTTTCATTCTCTAATTAACATAGCACCTAACCACTAATTGGAATTACTTGTGCACATATTCACGAAAATTTTGTAATTCCCAATTCACCCCCCTCTTGGGACTAAGCCACCTGGGCAACATGGCTTAGTGGAAAGCTCGAGTCTTTAGACTAGTCTAATCGATTTTGATGAACTGATTGTTATCTAGGTAAGTTTGGCATTTTGATCATGGTTCTTTGGAGCTACCTCTTACCTGGCCAACTCTGTTGGTGTCTAAGGAAAGACGGTTAAGGCGAAACCCAACCCATGATCTCACTTACCTGGCCAATGTGGTCAATCAAGATTTATTGGATAGCTCATTGACTCGTGTTAACCCTGTCACCCAAGGTTAATCAGTCTTGACTGATTTTAGGTGCCCATGGATCATTAGTTATGTGTAACCCTCCTTGTTTGCTGATATGGTCAGTGGGAGGTTGATCCATGTATTCTCATCTCTTCATCTGTCATATTAAAATTAAACCCTCTAAATTATTAGGTCCTTAAAAGGACAAAGTTATAGGGATAACCTAGTCCTAGCATCCCATTAAGTGGGATGGTAATAGGTCCAGTAGTTAAGTATTCATCGGCAGATCCAAAGATCAGGTATTCATCGGGCTATTGAAACTGCTGTTTCTAATATGATGGCTCAGTACGACTCTCTTAATAGTGATCAGGTGGGCCGACCAAAGTCGGGTTTGACTATTCGTTAGTTAGAAGCATTGAATTTTGTCATGTTAATGGTTGGACCTAACTAGGTCCTTCAATAGGAGGCCCAAAGGCTGATTGAAGTGCACCTTGGGGCAAAACCCAAATACTAGAGGTTACTTGGAGAAGTAATCGAATGAAGAACCTACCTTTAGACCCGCATGGGTGGGCCGGCCAAAGTCGGGCTCATGTATTGTCTATTGGACTTTAGTACCCACTAGGAAATTAAAGTAATTCCTCGGATTGGAGGTAGAGGCTACCAATCTGAGCAAAATAGTGGAAGGGACCTTTAGACTAAAGTCCATGTCTTTAGGTTAATAATTCATATACACTAATTATCTTTGGTTTTCCTTTCAGATATCTTCCAACATGTCACTCCGGTCTCTTCTCGACAACGAGAAGCTCAATGGACCCAACTTCGATAGCTGGTATCGAAGGCTTAGGATTATCTTGAAGCATGAATGGATCTTATTTGTGATATCGGATCCGGTACCTGAAACCCCTACTTCCAATGCTAGGGATTCGGTCAAAGACACTTATCAGAAGTGGCTCTCTAATAGGACCACTATCCGATGCACAATGTTGGTAGCGATGAATGACAAGTTCAATTGCAAGTTCAAGGAAGCCCAATCGAAAGAAATCCTTCCAAGGCTGAAGGAGTCTTTCAAGATACCAGACGACGCTGAGAGGTACAGGATCTCCTGTGCTATCTATAATGCATGGATGCATGATGGGGCCTTAGTCATTGATTATGTATTGTACATGATCGAGATGATTAGGTGCTTGGGCAAGCTTGGATGTCCCTTGCATGAACAACTTGGAAAGGATTCGATTCTAAATTCCCTCCCCTCTTCCTATCTAGATTTTCTCGATCAGTATAGAATGAATAAGCCTGCAGTTAACTATCATGTTTTGTTGGGGTTGCTGTAGACTTATGAAAAAGTCCACCAATTGAACAAAGGGGTGGTGAATCTAGTGAGAGGATCTTTGGGAGGGTGTCGTCCCTTTAAGAAAGGAAAAAAGGTGCTAAATGCTTCTGGACCTAGTTAGGCCAAGAGGGTGAAGACTAATCAAAGCCATGCGGAGTGCTTCTTCTGCAAGAAGCAGGGTCACTGGAAGAGGACTGTCCTTTTTACATTGTGTCCCTTGACCCGAACAGGTCCAAGAAGATAAAGCAGCAGGACGGTCCTAGACAAGATATTTATATGATAACACCTTGTAGCTTCTATATCTACGATACTACTAACTGGGTATTGGATATAGGAAGTCCAATTCATATTTACAATTCTTTGCAGGGACTTCAAGTTAGTAGAAGAATTGAGGACAGCGAGAGATTCTTGAACGTGGAACATGGAAGCCAAGTTCCAGTCCTGGCATTGGGAGTCCTCAAACTTGATTTCGAGTCTTGTACTGTTGTTTTGAACGAGTGTCATTTTTGTCCATCTTTTATTTTGAATGTCATTTCTGTAGGCCAATTGGCCATGTATGGTTATGAACTATCAATAAAGAATGATGTTTGCAAAATCATTTGGAATGGTTCTATAGTATTGATTGGACAAATGTGTGATGGCATTTATGTACTATCATGACCTGTTAGTATAATGTACACGTCTAGCAAACGTCCTAGGATTGATAATGTCAGCGAAGCATACCTGTGGCATTATAGGCTAGTTCATATTAACAGGAATAGGATAACCAGGTTGAAAAGCAAGGATCTCCTTGATTTTAGTGAAGATAGTTCACTTCCAACCTGTGTCTTATTTTCTTGGAAAAATGACAAAGTCACCTTTTACTGGAAAAGGTGAACGAGCCAATGAGATTCTGAGTCTGGTACATACTGATGTATGCAGACCCATGAATGTTAGTGCCAGGGATGGGTATGGTTATTTCATTACATTTACAGACGACATTTCGAGGTATGGTTATGTCTTCTTGATGATACATTAATCTGAATCGTTTGAAATGTTCAGACGGTATTATAGTGAAGTAGAAAAATAAACTGAAAAGTGTATCAAAACCCTTCGATCCGATCGAGATAGTGAATACCTTTCGGGTGAGTTTCTAACATAGCTCGAGGAGAATGGGATTCCCTCTTAGTGGACACCTCCAAGGACACCTCAATTAAATGGAGTGTCTAAGAGGAGGAATCGAACCCAGTTAGACATGGTTTGGTTCATAATGGGCTTTGCTTCTCTACCACTATCCTTTTGGGGATATGCTCTAGAATCAGCCTGTTACCTTCTGAATATAGCTCCAAGTAAATTCGTTAGCAAAACACCATATGAGTTATGGACTGGACATAAGCCGACCTTTCACACCTTCGGGTCTGGGGGTGCCCAGCTTATGTGAAATATTTGGAAACGGACAAACATGGACCTAGGTATGACTGGTGCCTATTTGTTGGGTATCCAAAAGAATCTAAGGGGTATTACTTCTACTTAGCTGAGGAACCAAAGTTGTTCGTCTGTCTTAGAACTATCTTTTTAGAAAAGGAGTTCCTTGGTGAAGGGACTGTAGCCGCTAAGATTAAACTTAGTGAAGTTTAACAAGTAGAAGAACCGATACACTTAAGGGATAACATGGAATCGGCTATGATTAGATCACACCCAGAGCCCACATAGGAACCATTAAGGAGATCCAGTAGGGTACCGAGTCGACTAGACAGATACTACGGTTTCTTGGTCCGAGATGGTGATCCCATTGAACTCGATGAGAATAATGAGGATCCAATCACCTATATGGATGCGATGCAAAGGTTCGACTTTGAGAAATGGCTAGGAGCCATGAAATCTGAAGTGGAGTCCATGGAGATCAACAATGTATGGACATTATTAACTACCTGAAGGGATAAAAACCATTGGGTGCAAATGGATTTTCAAAAGAAAAAGGGGTGAAGACGGGCAGGTAGAGACCTATAAAGCCCGTCTGGTTGCCAAAGGATATCGTCAACATTATGGTATTGACTATGACAAGGCGTTCTCTCCTGTGGCAATGCTCAAGTCTATTCGGATCATGCTTACTTTAGCAGCACACTTTGACTATGAAATCTGGCAAATGGAAGTCCAAACAGCTTTCATGAATGGTGAGCTGGAAGAGGAGGTGTATATAATACAACCTAAAGGGTTCACATCCATAGACGAGTCAAAGGTGTGTAGGCTTCAAAAGTCCATCTATGAACTGAAGCAAGCATCAAGGAGTTAGAACATACGATTTGATAAGTGTATCAAGTCATATGGCTTCGTTAGGAACGAAGAAGAACCTTGCATTTATAAATGGGCTAATGGTTTTATGATTATGTTCTTTGTGCTGTATATGGATGACATTCTCTTAATCGAGAATGACATCCCAACACTACAGGGAATAAAGGTCTGGTTATCATCTCAGTTTTCTATAAAGGACTTGGATGAAGCCTCTTACATACTGGGTATTAATATCCATAGAGATAGATCTAAGAGGCTTCTGGGGCTGTCCCAGTCTACGTACATCGACACCGTGCTAAAATGGCTCAGCATGGAAAATTCCAAGAAGGGTTGATCTCTCCAAAAGGAATTGTCCGACAACTCCTGAAGAGAGAGAGTGTATGAGTAGAATCCCATATGCTTCGGCAGTGGATTCTATTATGTATGCCATAACATGTACTATACGAGACGTAGCATACTCACTAGGCATTGTGAGCAGATACTAGTCTGACCCAGGTGAAGCTCATTGGAAAGTGGTAAAGACTATCCTTAAGTATTTACAAAATACTAAGGACCAATAGCTAATTTATGGAGAATCTGACTTGAAACTTGTGGGATATACTAACTCCAATTTTCAGTCAGATAAGGATGATAGCAAAAGTGTGTCAAGATTTATCTTTACCTTGAATGGAGGAGCTATCTACTGAAAAAGTTTCAAGTAGCCTATTGTGGTGGACTCAATATGTGAAGCAGAGTACATTACAGCATCAGATACAGCAAAGAAAGCTGTGTGGTTATGAAAGTTCATTGGTGAACTAGGAGTGGCACCTTTCCTGAATGGTCCTGTTCCGATGTATAGTGACAGCATTAGAGCCATTGCTCAAGCAAAAGAGCCAAAGTCTCATCACCGTACAAAGCATATTCTGTGGTGCTATCACCTTGTGCGAGAGATCATAGAATGAGGTGACATTGAACTTCAGAAGATCGATGAAAAGGAGAACCTAGCTGACCCCTTCACTAAGGCCATCGGAATTCAAGAGTTCGACTGCTGTAAATGGAAAATGGGAATGAGATTCTATATCGATTGGCTTTAGTCCAAGTGGGAGTTGTTGGGAATTATGCCAAAGCTAATTATCTAGGCTGTAGATGGTTGCGCTATCTTGTAACTCTATATGACTTTTAATGAATAAAAGTTATTCTTTTTTGGCTATTCATCATATTTACATTTTTCTAAAATGAACTCTTGTATGATGGAGTCCTTAGAAGTACATTATTTTGATATAGAGATGATATATCAAGTAGGTCTTAAACTAGTTCACAACCAAAGGATACATTATTATAGGACGATGTATATATCAAGTGTAGGTTGTTGTATGTCACATTTGTTGGTTGTCCTTTTAACCAAAGAGTGTGGAGACACTGGTGTGACTTGCAAGTGAAATGTGTGACATCTTACTGAATATGACCATCTGCGAAGCTTCCTTCTGCCAAAGGGTTGCTCACGAAGGGATATGGGTATATGTGTCCCTCAGACTTGAGATCATCATGGTAGCTTGCAAGCAACTCACTGTAATTTGGTATCGGACTACTTGGATTTCAAATCCAGTGATGGAAGGTTTCTAGGTGCAGTCAAGTACTTGTGGAGCAGTGATGGATCAGATAGAATTAACCCCTCCAAATAGTTTGGAGTGAATGACTCACTATGTCTCAATTTAGCAAATCCTTGGCCAGGATAGTTCTTGTGAGGAGTCATAGAACTTGTAAAGTTAAGACACGATCTAGATAAACAAAATTAGGGTTGGTAGTCAAATCCTAGGTCATCCTGAGCATTTTGAGGTCAAAGGGATGAATTACACGGTAACCATATGCCAGAGGTTCTTGTGAGGTGCTCTGCATCTTTGATCTATCCGGACATCGGGTATCATTGCTAGATGAGGACTTTGATTGATACTGGAAATGTTCTAGTGCTACCGGCTTAGTGTTTGAACCTATGGGGTCACACACTGTTGCCGCCAAGATCGTCGTGGCCCGTAGCTGCCGTCGATGTTGGATTGCCCTTTTGTCCTCTCAGAATTGGTCTGCGCTTCAGGACCTACAAAACAGGAGTTAGTGACCCGGGTCAGGGATTCCGGTGGAGGCACTCCGATGCTCAAGTTAGTGATGACCCAGGGGAACAGATCCTCCTGGTCGAGCCCCTCTTGATGTACTCCATGCTAGGAGGAGTGAATGGTGTGAGAATAGAGGTGCAAGTGTGCCGGGAGAGGTGGTAGCCGAGATGGGCTGGCCTATCTATGAGGCTTCTTCTCCCTTACTCGCTTGGATGATGCTCTGTGGTTGAGTTTGCACTTGCATACCTCCCCCCTGGGGGTGTTGAATGTTCTTTTAAGTCCAGGTGACCGTTGAGCACCTACCTTGGGATCTTCCCCATGCTGTCAGGCGCATGCAGCGGTGCCCCGTGCCATGGATGGGACATCTTTCCTAATTCGTGATAAGGGAGACTTTCATGTGCTCTGACATTCCTTCTGGTCACCCCATTCCAGGAAGCCTTGCAGTGCCTCGATCAGGGAGCCACCACTCCCGGGATTCGAATCTCCTGTTTGACTTTCTTTTTCGGGCGGTGCAAGTAGTTGGTGGAGAGCGAGATGCCTTGGTCAGGGGGCTTCCTACCTTTCTGGTGTAAGCGGTGGCCGTAGACAGCCATCATGGCATGACAAGTGCTTCTTCGCGGCCTTCGGGCTGCTCGTCGGTGTCTTGGGGAGGTGGCTCCATCCCCTTGTTGGCCGACGGTGCTGTCCGAGTTGGTTGCCGAACTGGAGAGCTAGGACTCGGCTCCAACCCAGGAGGTTCGACCTTCGAAGGGCTGGACCTAGCGGAGGAGGGCTGAGCTCATCTCTGGCTTAGGGGGCTCGACCGCGGGGGGGCTCGTCCCGACGAGGGAGGACTTGACTCCTGCTCGGACGGCTCAACCTCGGAGGGGCTCGACCTGGTGGAAGAGGGCCAAGCTTGACTCCGGTCCAGGGGTCTCGACCTCGGAGGGGCTCGATCCGGTGAAGGAGGTCGACACGCGACTCCAGCCTAAAGGGCTTGGCCTAGAAGAGGCTCAACCTGGCGGAGGAGGGCTGAGCTCGACTCCGGCTTAGGGGGCTTAGCCTCAGAGGAGCTCGATCTGGCGAAGGAGGTCGCTCGGGTCCAGCCTAGGCACCCTGAGCTTGCGGGTGCTGACCTGGCGGAGGATGGAGCTCGGCTTTGACAGGCCACCTCGTCGATCTGGGGGAGCTCAGCCCAGTCAAAGGAGTCCGAGATGGGGTGTCCACCATGGTTGATTTTCTGACATAGCATCTGACAGGGATTATATGTCAGCACGTCAGCTTCCAGCCACATCATTTGCCCAACACTCTCAAATCCTATAGGTGCGGGGCACTCAGGACGAAGGGAGTAAATGCTCTTGCTGATGTGGAAAGGTAGGGATATGGTGCAATGATGATCACGATCGGTGGCATCTCAGGAAGCGACTTCTCTAGCTTACCCGAAGGAGCCACGTGGCCATGTCCTAGGAGCAGTTATTATGGACGCAAAATATAGAGCAGCTGCAGTCAAAGCCAGATGCCAGTCCCATCGATGAGTGATGCGTGGCACAGATCCATTGGCGGGGACATGTAACGGTACGGTCGGGCGCCGATCATATTGAAAGGAAAAGTTACCTTTCTCGAAATACGTCTTCTTTCAAATCCTTTCATGCCCGCCACTGTACCGAAGCTCTTCTTTCATCCGGCCATTCTAGTCCATCCAAAGCTCTCGGCAGGTCAGTCCTCTTTCTTCTTGCTTAGGTTGAGTAGGGTCACCTTCCTTTCCCCTCGATCTTCTTAGGGCTAGGTAGGCCTCAAGACTTTCACCTACCTTCCTCTTCTTCTTCCCATGAACTTCTTCATTATGTCCCGTTTCGGGCCGAGTTTTCGTCCTTCGACCAACCAGGATGAAGCCGGTCCTTCTAGGCCGAGGCCGCCATCATCTTCTTCTTCTGATGAGGAGGGAGATATGATGTGCTTCGAGCTTAGGGGGAGGCGTCGTCCTAGTGGTATAGTCATTAGGGAATCCGGTCTTAACCCTTCATGTTCTTCTAGTCTTCCTCTCCCGTCTGAACCCATCTCCGAGCCTATCCGTCAACTGGTCCTGGCAGGATCACATCAATAATCTCTGCTGAGAAACTGGGAGCCATCCAGGATGTGTATGGCACCCGCACTCCATCCTGCTTTTAATCCCCCGACCGGGGGACCGGTCACTTCTAGTAGCTCGGGTCGAATTGCTTTCTATAAAGAGACCTTCTCAGGAGAACTCCGCTTCCCTTTTCATCCGTTCTTTCTATCTGTGCTAAGCAACTACCGCTTGGTTCCTGCTCGACTAGTCCCCAATGCCATAAGAACCATTTTCTGCTTCATTATACTCTATCACTTTCATAGGATCGTTGCCTGTTTTTCTCTCTTCAGAGCCTTCTTCACTCTAAAGCGCCACCCCATCGAAGATGGGTGGTGGTCTCTCTCTTCTCATCTGAGGGGGATCAGATTTGAACTTCCCTCTTCCATTAAAGGATGGAAGAGCAAGTTCTTCTTGGCCACAGTAGAGGGGATCAACTGGGTGTGAAGCAACCTAGATCGATCTCCTAATAGAAGTTCTGCAGTCGAGGCAGCCAACAAGAAAGTTTATGAGCTGCTCTGAACTGCACAGATTCCCTCTCTCGAGGTTCTATTATCATAGCAGAACCTCACTGAGGCCGGGGTCAGCCCAACAAGAGAGTTGGGTGAGTTCGGCTCGAGTCCTTTTTTGCTCCTTTTAACTTGTCTTCTTTGAATTAGAGCTGACATAGCACTTTTCATCTTCTTCATGCAGGAATGAGGTTCTCTGTCGAAGATCTATTCTCAATCACCTAAAAGAGAACTTCGACGAGATTGGTGGAGGAACCTTCCCCGAAGAGGTCTCGTGGTCAGGGCGCATCGGCGACCGCCCCCACCGAGCAGATCGAGCCGAGGAGGCGAGGATCTGAGGCTGCTCCCATATAGGTGAGGGAAGTAGTGGCTGCTACACCTGAGCCAGAGCAGAGGGCGGCCGAGCCTGTGATGGAGCGGGCGAGGCGACTAGAGTCGGCCTCCACCCCAGAATCCGAGGTGGTTGTCCGACCGAGGGCCGCTGCAGCAGCTACCGCCACCATGTCACCCCCTCCTCCAGAGCTTGTCGTCCTCGAGGAGGAGGTGCGGGAAGGAGCAAATCAGGCATCGCTGGCACCACCGGGGGAGGCGCCAGGCTCCCAACCGGCCCCCGAGGCCTCTGCTGGTAGTGGAGCGAGTGACTCTGCCTCGCGGGCGAGTAGGAGAGAAAGAGACTATCATTGGGTCCCATTCAGAATGGGGCCCGACGTGTCACTGCTCTGAGACTAGAAACTAGTCGAGCGCATGATGGACTTCTCCATCCAAGTATGTGACCAGCAGGAGACGACCGGGAAGGTACTGGGTTCACGATCAGCAGCATCTTTCCCCTACTCTTCATGGTAAGCGGGTCTAACATTCTGGAGCTCCCTTTCTTTTCCTTTTCTTTTTTTTTTTTTTGACATCTTGTTTGGTACAGGTCGAAGCCGAGATGCTCCTCATCAAGGACTACTGCCGGAACTGGTTGAAGAATGATCAGCAATGTGCAGCAGAGGTCAAGGCTCTGAAGGCCGAGCTGAAGGAGAAGCCTGACACCTCCTGAGAGCTCAGTCTGAAGAACGAGGAGCTCAAAAGGGGGCTCGCGGGCACTGAGAGGCACTCGAAGGAGCACTAGGAGGAGCTCGATCGGGAGCGGGGCCAGTCAAAGAGAAAGGCCGAGGAGCTCGTGGCCACTGAGAAAAGGCTGAGCTTATTCAACGCCGAGGTGGTCCGGCAGAAGGGGATCGCCCAGTCCCTTCAGGCTGAGTTGGATGCGGCGAAGAAGAAGCTAGCCATGGCCGAGAGGGAGGCAGCGGAGGCAGCCAAGTCGGCAGAGGCGGTAAGGGAACAAGCCACCAACGTGAGCAAGGAGGCTGAAGGGGCCGTGGAAAGGTACAAGGCCTCGGAGGAGTTTGCCGCCAAATTATATCAGACGATGTCGGACTCCTTCAATAAGGGTTTCATGTACCTGCATGATCGAGTTGAGGGGTTTGTCCCCGACAAGGGCTGCAGCCGGCTCAGATTTCCTCAGGCTCCAGGCATGGAGTCGGGTGATGCAGAGGGGTCAGCCACCGTCCCTGAACTCCTCCCGCCGGTGGTAGCCGTGAAAGCCGAAGCAAAGTAGCTTGAAGCCACCGGGGACGTAGCTCCACTGCCGCACAACCCTACCAATAGGATTGCTCGAGTAGACTAGGCCCTTATTTATTTGTTTTCGAGTAGACTAGGCCTTGGTCGCTCGTCATGTCAAGGGCCCGAGATCATCTGTAAATGAAAAGTAGGTTTTTAATGGAATGAGTTCTATTTTGATTTGAGGAATTCTGGCTTTGACCTTTTCTTCTTCTCCCTTCCTTTCTCTTTTCTTTCTTCTCTTTTTTTTTTTTTTTTTACATGTATACATGCAATGGGGTAAGAAGAGAGGTTTCCACCTTGTTGCTGGATGTCCTGGACTCCAGTGCCATAGAGCCAAACTTTGGGCTTCAGCATCTCGGAGCTGGGCTCAGATACTTAGCGACTAGAGATCTGAGCTCTAGGTCTTCGTGTCTTAGAGCTGGACTCAGAGGCTCGGTGGTCGGAGGTCTGAGCTCCGGGCTTTGAGGTCTCGGCACTGAGCTCTGGGACCTGGTGGCTGGATATCTTGGTTCTGGGCTTTGATGTCTAGGAGCTGGGCTCAAAGACTTGGTAGCCAGAGATCTAAGCTCCGGGCTTTGAGGTCTCGGTGCTTGGCTCTAGAACTTGGTGGCCGGATAACTTGGTTCTGGGCTTTGATGTCTTGGAGCTGGGCTCAAAGACTTGGTGGCCGGATATCTGAGCTCTGGGCTTTGAGGTCTCGATGCTGAGCTCTGGGACCTAGTGGTCGGATAGCTTGGTTTCGGGCTTTGATGTCTTGGAGCTGGGCTCGAAGACCTAGTGGCCGGAGATTTGAGCTCCGGGCTTTGAGGTCTTGGTGCTTGGCTCTGGGACTTGGTGGCCAGACAACTTGGTTCCGGGCTTTGATGTCTTGGAGCTGGGCTCAAAGACTTGGTGACCGGAGATCTGAGCTCCGAGCTTTGAGGTCTCGACACTTGTCTCTGGGACCTGGTGGCCGGAGAGCTTGGTTCCATGCTTTGATGTCTTGGAGCCGGACTCGAAGACTTGATGGCCGGAGATCTGACCTCCGAGCTTTGAGGTCTCGGTGCTTGGCTCTGGGACCTGGCGGCCGGATGGCTTGGATCCGGGCTTTGATATCTTGGAGCTAGGCTCAAAGACTTGGTGGCCGGAGATCTGAGCTCCGGGCTTTGAGGTCCGGTGCTTGGCTTTGGGACCTGGTAGCCGGATGGCTTGGTTTTGGGCTTTGATTCTTGGAGCTAGGCTCGAAGACTTGGTGGAGGTTCTCCTGCAAGGCAAGAAATGTTTGCACAAGGGGAACCTTAATTATCGATGAGAAAGAGCCTTACGTTATTGATACCAGAGAATCGGGCCCCATATTTTAACATCGGGGAGTTGGTCTCCGGGTTTCGGCATGCCAGGCCTTGGGCCGTGTAGCGTTATTCCTGCAAGGTGAAAGGCAATCTGTGTAAAAGAGGGCCTTTATTACATTAAAGGGTGAGCCTTACATTACTGATAATACTTTCTCAGGTTGCAAGCGTTCCATGTTCATGGGAATCTGGCACTGCCCAGATCCGCGAGGTAGTAGGCTCCATGTAGAAGAGCTTCGACCACCTTATAGGGACCTTCCCAGTTCGGCGAGAGCTTCCCGCACTCCCGGGGTTGAGACGCTTCAGCTCGGTGAAGAACCAGGTGGCCAGCTCGGAAGACCTTGGGCCTCACTCGGGCGTTATAGTATCGGGTGACCCATTGCCAGTATGCTGCCATCCTGATTCGAGCTTTATCTCTAGTCTCTTCGAGGAGATCCAAGTTGAGCAGAAGGTACACCGGGTTCTATGCTTCATTATATTGCTGCACTCGTAGCGTGGGCGAGCTGAGCTTGACTGGGACCATGGCCTTGGTGACGAAGACAAGGTTGAAGGGTGTCTCGTCGGTCGCTGCCCTAGGCATTGTGTGGTAGGCTCAGAGAACACTCGAGAATTCTTCTGCCCACCTGCCCTTGGCCTGGTCCAGTCTGGTCCTGAGTCCCTGGAGGATGGTTCAGTTGGTCACTTCGGCCTCTCCGTTAGTCTGGGGGTAAGCAATGGAGGTGAAATAGTGCTAGATGCCGTGCTCGGCGTAGAAGCCTTCGAACTCCCGGTTATCAAACTACCGCTCGTTATCGGTGATTATGCAGCGGGGGAGTCCGAAATAGCATATTATCGACCTCCAGAAGAAGTGTCGGACCTTGGCTTCCATGATCCGTGCTAGTGGCTCCACCTCCATCCATTTGGTGAAGTAGTCGATGGCCACCAGCAAGAACCTCTGTTGTCCCGGTGCAGGGGAAAATGGCCCCAAGATGTCCATTCCCCATTGAGCAAAGGGCCAAGGGGTGGAGAGCTGTGAGATCGGCGCTACCGGCTGATGATGTATGTAAGCATGGTGCTGGCATTTGTTGCACCTCTTCATGAAGTCGGCGGCATCCTCCCTCATGGTCTCCCAGAAGTATCCCTGGCGAATGGCTTTGTACGCCAACGTCCTTCCTACAATGTGGTTCCCGCACAGGTCTTCGTGTATCTCTTGGAGAACAAAGGCTGCCTCTGTGGGTCTCAAGCACTTCAAGAGTGGGTATGAGTAGGATCGGCAATAGAGTTATCCTTCCATCAGGACAAACCGGGAGGCTTTCCTTTTGACGAGACCGGCCTCCATGCGGTCCTCGAGCAAGGTACCATCATTGATGTATCTGATGTACCTATCCATCCAGCTCGGCTTCGGGATGACTTGCTGCACCTCCTCAAGAGCTTCGTAGCTTGGATTTTCGAGGTACTCAACATATGCACACCCCAGCGATGAGTCTGGTAAGGTTGCGAGTCTCGACAGTGCATCTGCACGTGCATTCTCCCCGCGAGGGATATGAAAAATATTGAAGCATTGGAAGCTTGTCGTGCATGAGCGGACTCGTTCTAGGTACTTCATCATCTGGGGATCTCTAGCTTCATACTCTCCGGAAACATATCCGGCCACCAGTTGGGAGTCGGTGAAGACCTTTAGGTTCTAGATGCCTAGCTCGCGTGAGACCTTTAGGCCCATGAGGAGTACCTCGTACTCCGCCTAGTTATTTATCATGGCGAATTTGAAGTGAAGGGTGCATTCCACACCAACCCCGTCGTTGTTGACGAGAATGAGCCCTGCTTCGCTTCCGCCAGAGTTGGATGCACCATCCACATGGAGGATCAACGGTTCCTCCTCCATACCAGGCTCGATTTGAGGCTCCATGGAAGTCTACTCTGGCTCCTCAGCGAGTCCCGTGCACTCGACTAGAAAGTCAACTAGGACCTGGGCCTTTTGTGATGACCTCGGCCAATACGCAATGTCGAACTCGCTTAGCGTCAGGGACCATTTGGCCAACTGCCTGGATGTTTCAGGGCAACTGAGCATGGTCCTCAGGGGCTGGTCCGTCACCACCGTAATGGGATGTGCTTGGAAGTAGGGCCTGAGGTGCTTAGCAGACATTATTAGAGCAAAAATAAGTTTTTTAAAGTGGGTATACCTGATCTCCACGTCGCGAAGGATTTTGCTGGTGTAGCATACCGGCTTCTGAGATCCGCCCTTATCTGCTAGGACGAGGACCGAGCTGATGGCTCCGGGTGTGACCGCAAGATAGAGCAACAGCTCCTCTCCTTCCTCTAGCCTGAAGAGTAGCGGGGAAGAGGCCAGGAACTCCTTCAGCTCTTCAAAGGCTGCCCTGCACTCCTCCATCCAGGTGAGGTCATGCATCTTGTGTAGCACCTTGAAGAAGGGAAGACAGTGATCGACCGACCTCGAGATGAACCGACTCAGAGCTGCAATACGCCCTGTTAGGCACTGAACCTGCTTCTTGGACATCGGGTGCTCCATGTCAACGATTGCTTGGACCTTCTCCGGGTTCGCTTCAATGCCCCTCTGAGTGACCATGAAGCCTAGGAACTTCCCTGCCGCCACTCCGAAGGTGCACTTTGCCAGGTTCAGCTTCATTTGGTGCTTCCGAAGATTGTTGAAGGCTTCGGCGAGGTCAGCGACGTGGTTCGAGCTCAGCTTGCTCATGACAAGCATATCATCCATGTACACCTGCATGTTCTGGCCAATCTGATCTTTGAAGACCCTATTGACCAGATGCTGGTACGTGGCCCCAGCATTCTTTAGATCGAAGAGCATCATCTTGTAGTAGTAAGACCCTTGGTCGATCATAAATGCAGTGTGCTCCTCATCCTCTAGGTGCATCTGGATCTAATTGTACTCGAAGAATGCATCCATAAAGGAGAGAAGTCGGTGACCCGAGGTGGCGTCCACTAGTTGATCGATTTTCGATAGCAGGAAGCTGTCCTTCGGGCACGCTTTATTGAGGTCGGTGTAGTCCATACAAATCCTCCACTTGCCATTGCTTTTCTTCACCATCACCACATTCGCCAGCCAGCTTGGGTATTGCACTTCCCGGATGAAGCCGGCAGCAAGGAGTTTGTCGACTTCTTCGTTGATTGCCACCTGCCTCTCGGGGGCAAAACTCCTCTTCTTCTGTCGGACTGGCCTGCACTTCGAATCAATGGTCAGCTTGTGGGTGATGATGTCGGAGGGAATACCTGGCATGTCGACCGTCATCCAGGCGAACACATCTACATTCGCCCACAGGAACTCCAATAGGTGTGCTCTTTCCTTCTCTTGCAGCTGGGCCCCAATCTGCATCATCTTTTCTTGATCGGTTCCGAGCAGAAAAGATAGCAGGTGCTCGGTCGGGCCACCTCTTGGGTCCTGTGCCCTTTGGTCGAGTTTGTTCCCCTGGGATCTTCTTCGGGGACTTTGGTACCCGGGAGGGTTTGGAAACAGTGTTGGACTGGCTGAGGTGCACCTCTCATTTCGTCAACTCCATAAGGAGTTGGAAACTGCACCAGCAATCGCTTCGTGGAGATGACGGCATTGAGCAGATTGAGTCCGGGTTAGCCGAGGATCACATTATAGACAGAAGGGAGACTAACTACTGTAAAGGTCATCATGACAGTGCTCTGCCGAGGTGGGGTCCCAGCAGTGATTGGAAGAGTGATTTCTCCCTCAACCCTCATAGAGTCCCCTGTGAAACTGACAAGGGTGTATGAACAGGCCTAAGCTGTGCAGGAGACAAGTCCATTCTAGAGAAAGCATCATAAAAAAGTACATCTTTTGAGCTTTCACTATCAATCATGATGTATTTTACAGGATGCTTCGCGATCGTCATCTCGATGACCATGGCATCGTTATTTACATTTTCTCTCCAACCATCCCCTTCCTCATAAAGGGGAGTACATTTTCAGATTGCCCTACCCCCGGGCCTTCTTGGATGCACACTCGGCTCCCCAACTTATCATCCCCATCGGCTTATCGGTAGGGCGGTTATCCATTGTAGGAACTAACGGGAGAGTGACGAGTGCCTGAGGTTCTGCTTGAGGTCTGCCCCCCATGTACCTCCCGACGTAGCCTCTCTTGATGAGTTCCTCGATCTCCTTCTTGAGGTTATGGCATTTCTTGATGTCGTGGCCGTGGTTGTGGTGGTAGCGATAGTACTTCATCTTGTCATGACTGAAGGACGGCCTCATCGGAGGTGGGCGCTTCAAGCAGGGCTCACCTTCGATCTCCATCAGGATTTTTGTCCTCGGGGTGAGCAGGGGAATGAGTGTCCCCTCTAGGACTGGGGCGCACCTCGGTCTCGGCCCCTAGTGGAAGTTCAGAGGCGGACCCAGCTTCTGCATCCCAGACATCTTAGTGGGAGCCGGTTTCTTCAACGGCTTCCTGTCAAGCTCCCTCCTTGTACGGTCTGCCTCCTCAGCGCGGACATACTTTTGAGCTCGGATGAGAAGCTCGGAGTAGCTTTTGGGGGGCTTCTTATCAAGTGAGTAAGTTAGGCGGGAGGTCCTAAGCCTTTTCTTCAGGGCCAACATGGCGACTGGCTCTTCAAGGTTGTAAATCTCCAAAGCGGTAACTTTGAAGTGGGCCACGTAGTCTCGTAGTGGCTCGTGGTCTTGTTGCTGGATGGAGAAGAGGCTGTCTGCCTCTCACGGCACCTTCCGACAGGCATCGAGTGGGCCACGAACTTCCGCTCCAGCTAAGCGAAAGAACCAATACTTTCGGGCTCAAGACGGGTGAACCAGACTCGAGCCTCCTTCCGGAGGGTTACCGGGAAGGCGATGCAAAGAAGGGTGTCGGTAGCCCCTTAGACCCTCATGAGGGCCTTGTAGCTTTCTAGGTGGTCCAGGGGGGTCGATGGTCCCATCATAGGGATCCACCTGCGGCATCCAGAACCAGCTGGGAATCAGTTCCTCTTGGATCTCTCGGGAGAAGGGGGGATGGACGTCATAGCTCGCTGGCTCGTCAGCAGAGCCCTGCATGTCCATAAATCAGTGGGATAGTTCTGCCAGCTTGCGCTCGTGCTCCTCCAGGAGCTTTTCAGCTATGCACCTGATGGCTTCATCAGTAGAACCTTCTGTTGAGAGGGACGCATAAGGTGACATAGGTGCACGGTGCCCATGAAGGGGGGACTTTCCTCTTCGGCCCCAGCGGGGCTTGGATACCACTCGCTAGAGGGTAGGGGACCAGCTCTCCCCATCGGGGGACCCAGTCCGTTGTCTCTTTACCAGAGTCAAATGACTACCCTGGTGGTCAGTTATGGCCCGCGACTGCGAAGGCCTTCCTTGGAAGGAACGTAGACTATCGCGGGGTGCTGCGACGTTGGCTGCGGGGATCCCCGGCTGCTAGTGGGTAGCCAGGGACCATTGCTGGTGCTGGAGCTGGTGACTGCCATCTTGAGGATTTGCATTTGTTGGGCAAGAGCGGCCAACTGGATGTTCACTGGAGGTGATTGAGCAGGAGCAGGGAGCTCCGCTTCTGGATCGTGCAGGTCCCCTTGAGAAGGGGATTCTCCCACACGACCGGTGGAGACTTCTCTCGCCCGTGTCGTCACCATCCTCCCGGTGGATCGCTCGTAAGGGGCTTGTGTGAGATCAAAACATGTCAGCTCCCCCTACCTGGCAAGCCAATCTGTTACTGCCAAAATCATCATGGCTCGTAGTTGCCGTCGATGTTGGATTGCCCTTTTGTCATCTCGAGATTGGTCTACCTTCAGGACCTGCAAAACAGGGGTTAGTGACCCGGGCCAGGAATTCCAGCGGGGGCACTCCAATGCTCAAGTCAGTGACGACCCAGGGGAATAGATCCTCCTGGTCGAGTCCCTCTTGATGGACTCCATGCTAGGAGGAGTGAATAGTATGAGAATAGAGGTGCAAGTATGCCGGGAGAGGTGGTAGCCGAGGTGGGCTGGCCTATCTGTAAGGCTTCTTCTCCCTTACTCGCTTGGATGATGCTCTGTGGTTGAGTTTGCACTTGCATACCTCCCCCTCTAGGGGTGTCGAATGTTCATTTAAGTCGAGGTGATCATTGAGCACCTACCTTGGGATCTTCGCCATGCTATCAGGCACGTGCAACAGTGTCCTGTGCCGTTGATGGGGTGTCTTTCCCGATTCGTGATAAGGGAGACTATCATGTGCTCTGACATTCCTTCCAGTCATCCCATTCTGGGAAGCCTTGTAGTGCCTCGATTGAGGGGCCGCCACCCCTGGGATTTGAATATCCTGGTTGACTTTCTTTTTTGAGCAGTGCAGGTAGTTGGTGAAGAGCACGATGCCTTGGTCAGGGGGCTTTCTGCCTTTCTGGTGTAAGCAGTGGCCACAGACAGCCATCATGGCATGACAGGTGCTTCTTCGCGGCCTTCGGGCTGCTCGCCGATGTCTTGGGGAGGTGGCTCCGCCCCCTTGTTGGCCGGTGGTGCTACCCGAGTTGGTTGCCGAACTGGAGAGCTAGGACTTGGCTCCGACCCGGGAGGCTCGACCTTCGAAGGGCTTGACCTGACGGAGGAGGGCTGAGCTCGACTCTGGCTCAGGGGGCTCGACCTAGGGGGGCTCATCCCGACGAGGAAGGACTCGACTCCTGCTCGGAGGGCTCGACCTCGGAGGGGCTCGACCTGGTGGAGGAGGGTCGACCTCAACTCTGGTCCAGGGGTCTCGACCTCGAAGGGGCTCGATCCGGTGGAGGAGGTCAACACGCGACTCCAGCCTAGAGGGCTCAGCCTCGGAGGGGCTCGACCTGGTCGAGGAGGGCTGAGCTCGACTCTGACTCAAGGAGCTCAACCTCGAAGGGGCTCGATCTGGCGAAGGAGGTCGCTTGGTTCCGGCCTAGGCACCCCGAGCTTGCGGGTGCCAACCTGGCGGAGGACGGAGCTTGGCTTTGACAAGCCACCTCATCGATCTGGGGGAGCTCGGCCCGGCCAAAGGAGTCTGAGATGGGGTGTCCACCATGACGGGTTTTCACTAACAGGGATTACACGTCAGCATCAGATCACACACCATAGATTTGATCTTAAAGATTGATGATTGAGAATTGTTGGCCATCACCGGAGGTCAATATGATTGACCATGTTTCAAGTATCAATACTTGGATTTTTGTAAGTGTCGACACTTGCTGCGACGAGCAGATTTCTGGGAAGAATTTTCTGGAATATTTGACTTCAAATTTTGAATTCGAAATTCAAACATTTGGGCATTTTGGCTCCAAGCATTCATGGTATGATTGTCATACTTACCTTCTTTGGCTTGGACCTATTTGGAATGGTCTTTGACTCTCTCCCCCAATCACTCCTCCTTCCTCTTTCTCCCTTTCATGGCTACCCTTATCAATGAAGGTCATTTTAGAGGCTGCCAAATGTTCTTTTGAGAAGAGAAAAGTTAGATAAGAAGAAGAAGGATTTAGTGAGGACTTAGGATTGGGTGTGAGAAACCTAGCATTCAATCTAGGTCTTGGGAAGAGAATTTCTTGGAAAAGGTTCCACCTCTTCTCCTTGTCTTTCTGAAAGAAGAAGATCGGTCCGAAGGATCTCGAAGAGCTAGCACTCCGAGGGAGTTGATCAGAGTCAAGCCCTGATGTGGATTACCTGTAGAGGCCAGACATGTGTGTGGCTCGGGTGCCTTCATCCTTCTTCTCAGTATTTTTAGAGGTATTAAAAGAAGGTACTTTTATACTTTTGTTTATTTCTGGATGTTGATGTTTTGCTTGCATGCTAGATCATTATACTAGATCCTGTTGCGGGCAGATCGGTAGATCATTTTGATCTATCTACCGAGCCTTCCACTGTGCATATTTTAAAATAGTTTTAAAATGCATCATTTCTATCCTGCATGCGTGAATAGCTTCACCTTCACTTGAAACCCTGGACCGCAGCCTAGAGCATGCTGGGCCACCCAAGGCCCATGAGGAGCATCAAGAGGGGCACCAACCTTTATGGTCACCCCCCTTGGTCGGCCTCCTTTAGAGTCACCCCTCTTTGGCCGACCAAGAGAAAGAGAGGGGGAGAGAGAGGCTCAGTCAAAAGTAGAGAGCCCTAGTTTATGTCTTTTATGGGTTTAGGACTAATATAATTACTCATGAATATCCTTACTTGAGCCCTAAGTTTGTAAGCCTATTTAAAGGCCTTCCATCCTCATGTAATTTCAAAATATTTATGAATTAAATTTGAGTTTTCTCTCTTTGCTGTGTGCCCTTACTGTGTGCATGCTATGTACGAGCTGTGTGCGAGTTCTTCTTATTCCTGCGCCCTACCTCCGTCTACAACATCAAAACCCTAGCCGGACCTTCCTTCCAACCCTTGGCCGCCATCATCCAAGAGCCTTTCTTTTCCTTCTTTCAATTATTCAGTCTTTATACTCTTACTTTTCTAACCCCAGATGGTGATTTGTAGGTCCCTCAGTTCCCACGAGTCCAAGGATACCTTCTGATCTCTGTCAGATCACCGAGCAGAAAGCCGTGAATCCGCAGGGTCAGAAGCTTGTTCTTCGAGGCCGCATCTAGGATCATGAGCGATCTCTTCATGGAATGATCTTTAGCAGGTGCTTCTACCATTGCCAGGTACATCCCCTTGATTCATCAAAAGTGGTATTATAGGAAAGCTATCCTGACCAGGGTTTCTCAACTTTGGCGATCCTGCTTATCTATTACTTTAGAGTTTATTCTTGCATGCATGACTTCCAGAATTTTCATAGAATTTTATACTTTGAATCTTGGCTTGAAATTTAGAATCTAAAACCTTAACTTCATGCTTAATCACGAAAAAATACTTTGCATGCATAAATCATCCCGCATCATCCTGACAAAGGGTTAAACCCATAGTTGTAGTTTAGGGTTAATCGAGTCTACATATCAATAAGTGTTGGCATGAGTTATTTGCCCGTATTAGATATTTTGTCTGCATGTTATTAGGTGTTGTTATGAGTTTTTGTACTATATGATTAGAGATTTGCATAAGGAATTAATCATAAGATTATTGTAAGCAATGATCTTTATAAGAACATGGTTAATTCCCGAAAAGAGTCTAAGAGTTCGCTAGGAAAATCTTGTGATGATTAGGCTATATACCTGTGAGCTGGATCCATAAAAGTGATAAAGAAGATTGGACCTGGTGCCTGAGTTACCACCTAATTAGGCATTAAGCTCAACCTTCAATATCTCAGACTTAGTAGAGTATAGGGAGCCAGCAATGATACCCAGTGAGTTTGAGCCTGACCCTTTCTTTGAGAGCGAACCCAACCCTGAGTGTCCACATCAATTTAGCCTGTGAGAGGAAAGATTGAGTGTATCCTGGACGACCAAGCCACTAGTACCCGGATTAAAGGCTACTAGTCACTTGGTTTGTTGGCAAGGTCGACCAAGATCTGAGGATTCGTGGATCACTCGAGAGGATCTGCAATGCCTCAACCCAGACCCGTCAAAGCAATACCTAAGCCAGATCGACCTTCTTACTCGACAGGGTCGAGTTCCTCCCATCCCGGAAGAATTGATGGGGACATCAGTTCAGACATAGACTTCAAGCTCCAATTTGTTCTTTAAGTCATGTGTTGGTTAATTTTGCTAAGTCCTGTAACAAAGTCCATCAATTGAGTCCTGTAATAAGTTGAGGCAAGAAATCCAATTGAGTCCAGTGAATCCCTTGTCTCAACCTCATAAGTCTCTTAAGTCCTGTTACTTGAGTCCATTTATAAGTTGAGTGAGTCCACTTGTCCACGTTTAGTGAGTTTACTTGAGTCCTGTAATTTTCAAATACAAGAGAGGAGAATTCCCAGATCAGCAATTTATCAGGCCTCACCCAGGAGCTGGAGACCTTGCATCTGTGCCCTGCTCAAGCTGCCCTGGGCCTCTCATGTAGTCCAAGCCCATTGAGCCTACATATTGGAAGATACCAGACGCCCCATGGAATATTCTTTTTCCCAGGCGCCCCAGCCTAGAAGCCCATCAGGAGTTAGCGCCCAGAGTGAGCCCAAAAGCCCAGGCACCCCAAAAGAAGACCAGGTCAAAGGAGAATATTCTTTCCCAAGTCAATTAGGAGAAGACCAGGTCAAAGGAGAATATTCTTTTCCAAGTCAATTAGGAAGTGTAGTTTTATTCAAATTTTGTAATCCTCTTCCTAATCAAACTATGTAATCCTTTTTCCAATCAAATTTTGTACTCCAATCCTAACAAGGAGAGTACCTGGGTGAGCCTATAAATACCCACCCCCTCCCCCTCTTGTAAGATAATCTCTTTTCATGAATTAAAACTCTGGTGAATTTTTCTTGTTACAATTTATGTTTTTTGGAAGTGTGTGTGAGACTTGTTCTTTTTTCTTTATACTAAACCCTAGCCATTGTCCATCCAAACAAGAGCCCTAAGACGCCCACCATTAGCCCTCTCCAAGATCCAGATGCCCAAAGCTTCATCAAAAGCTGCCAGCCCCTGCAACCTCTCTTCCGTCCGACCTTCTTTCCATCCTGTTTAGTATTTTTCTCATATTCTACATCACTAACCCTTGACGTTTGCAGAATCCCTCTGGTACCACGCCCTCTGGATGAATTCTTCTTTGCCCTCGAACGTTGCTGATAAAAAGTCGGTGGATCTACGGGAAAGTGACCGGATCATTCAGGCACCGATCTGAGTTGAGAGATCCCTTCTACAGCAACTACAAATCATTGCCTGATATGTTAAACCTAATTTTCTTCTCACTTTTTCTGATTCTTGAAGGTGAACATGCTCCTATATGCCTTCTTAGATCTAGGATCCTGATTTTCTTTTCTTTTTGATTGAACTAACATGTGGGTAGGATGCTAATTGATACAGGATAACCCTAGCCTAATCTTAAAAAAATAAAAAAATATTTACTTGCTTTAATCTGATTTTTTTCATGTTCATTACCGGCATATCATCCTGCATCATATTAGAATCTCATCCCTCATCAAAAAGCCCAAGACTCAACATTAGCAGGAAAGCAGTCGACATGCATGCCGACTACTTCGAAGATTTACCATGCCGTGCTATCAGGTAATCAGTTATCATGCCGACTACCTAAAACCAACATTCTATATGTTGATTTCCGGCATCAAGCTAGACATTCTATCGAAAATCAATAGTCAGCTATCATACCGACTATCTAGGAGATTTTACACATGATTGTTTTTTTCCTTGGGTTTTTGGATCGGTCTTGATCCTAGGAACTTGGGGCTCAGGTCTATGGGTTTCAAGGGAGTTAATCTATGTATTTTGGCTAGTGATTGAGTTTAAAGGATGAGTGCATGACAAGACCGGGGTATATTGGGCTTGGGGGGTGCAATCATATTGAATTAACTATTTAAGAGTTTTGTTGAGTTTAGACTTAATCCAATTTTGCATAGATATATATACATGATAAATTAGGTCAAGGATGAAATACAATCAGAAAATCACTTTTTCCCAAATGCACGCCTCTCTCTCTCTCCTTTCTTCTTTTTTCACGAATGCTAGGTTTTCTTCTAGCATGGATTCTATCTTGATCCAAGCTTCTGTGTTTATTCTTCCTGATCTCTGGTTAATCCCAATTTCCCATGCATGATTAGCTAGGGTCCCTTCCCTTCGTTTTCAAGAGTGATCGACAAATATTCTATCAGACAACGACGACAGAGTTTGGTTCGACAATCCTGACCTTATGGTCCATAGCCAAATCTTTCGATTAGCTCCTGCAAGAAATCAGTGACCACAATGCATGTCCTGCATCAGAAGAAACCTTATGACAATTCTCCAAACTAAAAACACTGCATCTTTTCTGTGGACGATGGACATAGTTGACCATGGCCATTGGAATTTTGTAATTTGAGCCATCTTAATTTACAAGGATTATCATCTACCTAATCCTGAATTTAAAATAATACTAGCATAACCAAAACTCATTCCACTATAGAATTAATTTCACAGTGCACCTGCCACCATTTTGCTTAAACAATAGTGTAATTAATTAACTTTTTGCCTCGGGCCAGTCTATTTAACGGAACCTTTGGCCATTGGTTCATATCAAAAATTTCCCAAGCCTTGCTTTGTTTCAAAGTGCAAGGCAGGCTGTTTCCCTTCTTTCTTTCACGTATCTTGTAATCTAGACGAGGCACCTGCAATTTAGTCTCAGTTTTTCTCTTTGTTATTGCTCCAAAAGATGCTAGACCTTGTGAAGTTGCAGCCACCATGCAAAAGCATTGTTCTTCTTATTGTTGATATTTTTGTATGAAGTGTAAGTAACATCTTCTTGGAGGTAAGCCGAGTAGGTATAGGGAGACTATGCTCAATTTTGTATGTAAGGAAACTCTGCATCCATCCCCTAGCACACCTCGTGGTTGCTTTCATCGCAGCTTTTAACCCCTACACTTACCATTATCAATAAATAACGAACGTTAACCTTCTTTACATCAAAAAAAAAAAAAAACATTCTTGGAAGTGGACAGTAAAGCCAAAACTAAGGTTCGTAATATTTGTTGTACTGATGTCCTTTTCATATTCATGTTGGAAACCGCAATACATTTTCTGCTCACCTTAATATGATTTTGGCATGTCATTTTGGTTAAGGAGTCCTTTGTTCTTCATATGTTTCTTCAAAGTTTATGGTATAAATTCTGGTAGAACATTGTGATTAAATATGTTACAGTTTACAGCAGAATAACATGGAAGATATTGAACTACAAGAAGCACCTGGACTAAAACATCAGGCAAGGTTTCTGTCAAGTTTTTTGAGAGGGATCTTCTTTTTCTTCTTTCTTTTTTTTCTTTTGTGTGCGCGCGCGTGGTTGGGGGGGGGTAGCAAACTCCGAGCGTCAAAGTTGGGAACTCTTTTTTTCAGATTTCGATAGTGAAATCTTGAGAAACATAAGGAGAGGGAGATAGATCATGTATTTGTCAACATTACATACTTTAATACCTGTATTTTTTACTATGTCTCTCATACAAACTATCATATATATTCTTTTTTCCTTTAATACAAAGGTGGTTCATCAAAAACACTGACGTAGTCACCAGCTCGGATCAACTTTCTTGGCAATTTTGCTTAGTCCAAGATAATGGCCCTTGCACCAACTGTTAAAGTAGTTCTTGGCTCAATTGCCTTTGGAATATTTTGGGTGTTAGCAGTTTTCCCTGCAGTCCCCTTCCTACCTATTGGAAGAACTGCTGGATCTCTACTTGGTGCCTTGCTTATGGTCATTTTCCGAGTTATTTCTCCTAGCCAAGCCTATGCCGCCATCGACATCCCCATCCTCAGCCTCCTCTTTGGGACCATGGTGGTCAGCATCTACCTCGAAAGAGCCCACATGTTTAAATACCTAGGCCGGCTTCTTTCTTGGAAGAGCAAAGGTGGCAAGGACTTGCTCTGCCGAATCTGCCTTATTTCGGCCTTGTCGAGTGCAGTATTCACCAATGACACCTCCTGCATTGTGCTAACCGAGTTTGTTCTCAAACTTGCAAGGCAGCACAATCTGCCACCCAGACCATTTCTTGTAGCACTTGCATCCAGTGCCAATATTGGATCCTCAGCAACTCCTATTGGTAATCCACAGAACTTGGTCATAGCTGTTGAAGGTAAAATATCTTTTGGAAAATTCTTCAAAGGAATCGCCCCTGCAATGCTCATCGGGGTGGTCATCAACATAGCACTTCTTCTATGCATGTTTTGGAGAGAATTATCGGTTACGAAGACCGTTGAGGAGGTGATGGAGGAGGCTGTTGTTCAGGATGATGAAGTACTCTCCCATAAATTTTCTCCTGCAAGAATGTCGCATACACCGGAGAGGCACGCATCATCAGGTAAGAAGGCTGAGGAAGGGGCGATGGAGGAGGAGGCTGTCGAGGATGAAGTGAGCTCCCATAAGTTCTCTCCTGCGAGGATGTCGCATATGTCGCCAGTGGCAGCTCATGAGAATGGTGTTGAGAAGAAAAGCTCATGGACAAATGGTTTTGCAAAGACTTCTCTGCAGGTCTCTGATGTGAAGAAACTTTTAGGAAAGAAGGCCTTGATCTTGAAGACCTGTGTGTATCTTGTGACCATTGGGATGCTGATCGCTCTGCTCATGGGGCTAAACATGTCATGGACTGCAATTACTGCCGCCCTTGTGCTAGTGATTATTGATTTCAGGGATGCTGGACCTTGCCTTGAAAAGGTAAGCAACATTCTGCTGATAACTTTTTTAGGTTTTTCCTTTATATATATATTATTTATATTAAAGGAAATGGATCTTTATAATTATTTTCCATGCATGCTGATATATTTATGTGTAGTTTTGAATAACCTAGTAACTGAAATTTAGGCTTTGTCAAGGCCACAATGATTGTATTCATTATTTGTTTATCATGCAACCGAGATTACTTTGTAATCGCAATGCAATGAAAAAAGAAATTCCATGGTTGACTGCAAAAAATTCCTATTAGCAAAATAATTCAAGGTTTGCAATGGAGTTTGACCAACTTTATTTTCATCTTGTTAATTGTGGCTTTGATTTCCTGATATTTTGTTTATTTAAATAACTATGTCACATGAGAAATCCTCTATTAATTAGTTTCATACATGTGATATACTTTTTCATCAAATCATAAGTTCTCTGATGATTATCCCGTTCTGAACCCAGAATGACTAAGGAAATCTTCACGCTTTACTAATCTACGGGCTATATAAATTTATCGTTTCTCGTGTGATCTTGTAACAAAGTAGTATGTAATAAGTGGGCTTTCAGAAAATTAAGAACGTTTTCTGATTAGAAACCGGAAGTTTAGTTTCTATCAAACAACAATTTCTTCAACATGTTTCAAAAGCAACAAATTTCAAATCCTAGCGCTTCTTTCAGTACTTGTTTTGTGTTTCAGTTCAGAGAGCAACTAATGTTTAGTGAGCACTTTGTATAACTATCAAAAGCCCATATTTTTCTTGGCAATACTCCAAAAATCTTCACTTCCAATGGACGTCTTAACCATTTCATGTATCTCTTTCACATGGTCCTTTCTTGCTGAAATTGATATAGTAATTTTCCAACAGGAAATAAGAGAAAAAAGGCTTCTATATTAAAGCTGATGACTGTTTTTTTTTTTTTTTTTCCTGCTTCTAAAAAACATCTCAGGTTTCATATTCACTATTGATATTCTTCTGCGGAATGTTCATTACCGTCGATGGATTCAACAGAACGGGGCTGCCAAGTGCTTTGTGGAGCGCCTTGGAGCCTTATGCACGCATCAACCATGCTAGTGGAGTAGCAGTGCTCTCCCTTGTAATACTGCTACTCTCAAATTTTGCATCAAATGTGCCTACCGGTAGGCTAACCGTCACCTCTTCTTCAGCTACTTAAATGTTTGTCCTATAAATATTGTAGTAATAGCTGCAATCATCTATCTTACTTTTTCTTTGTAGCCATCATAAGTTGCATCTGCCTCTAAATATAGCAGTAAATCAAACAGACATATATCACGGATCATGGCATCTTAATTTCCAGAATTTTTTAATAAGTATTATGAAAATAAAGATGAAAAACTGTGAAGAAAAGGTTCTTAAGAAAGTACAACAGTTGAGGAATGAAAAGAATAATTCATATAAACAAAGATAAGTGGCAACTTGAGGAATGAAACTGTGAGTCTCTCAAAAGGCCTCCCATCGACAGGATATTTTGTAATAAATCATAGATTTATTTATTCATTCATTGGTTTGAGCAGGAGTAGGATGGGTAGAAGCTCAAATCTAACACATCCCAAATTAATTAAGGTCAACTTAAGTGATAACGACGAAAAGAAAGACAGACCCAAGCTTACGAAGGGCAGCAAGAAAACACCACGGAGTTAACTTCAGCGCGGTATAGCCTTTGCAACAGGAAGCTCGAGAACACTCCTTGAGCCACAGCTTTTCACACTTCATCTGGGAAAATCTCATCATAAATACATTGTGGAGATGTTTGACTCCAACTCCAACAGTCAAATTTAGAACCAAATGCGAGGATGTTGAACTACAACCACCTAATAAAATCATTAGGTGAACAAGCAAAGATGATATTTATTTCTGCGTCCAATTTCTAGCCCAGCCATCAAAATCCTCAGATGACAGCCATGGATTGTGATGATTCGTTTCCCATTTCACAATCTGATAGTATATACAGCACAGGTCCCACAAATACAAATTACACCAACCAGACTTCAAAATTTATAATATTAAAATAAATAAATAAAAAAAGATGCATCTCATTTACATAATCTAATCAATGGAGCAAATCTTGGTGCAGTGCTCCTGCTAGGAACTCAAGTGGCAAGATCAGCAGCAGCAGTCGCTCCGGCAGACGTGACGAGGGCATGGCTCATGCTTGCATGGGTGAGCACGTTGGCCGGCAACCTTTCCCTCCTCGGCTCGGCTGCAAACTTGATTGTTTGTGAGCAGGCCCGGCGATCACAACACTATGGGTATACCCTCACTTTCTGGGGCCATATTATTTTTGGGCTCCCATCTACGTTGATTGTAACAGCGATCGGTCTACCTCTCATCAGGGGTTAGCTGTCCTTTCTTTTTCTTTTTTTTTTTCAAATAATGGTTCAAATGTTTATAGAACACTTGGTAATTACCTAGATTAGCTTTTAGGCTAAGAATGGTGATTGCCTTGCAATGTAGTGTGCTTGTTAATTGTGATCATGTTGCTTTTGTAACAAGTATGGAGTGATTTAGCGCGTAAATATATATCAAGTGATGATTGTGAATGAATCAAGTTTGAATTGATGCTCTTGAGGATGGAAATATTTGATAAAAATCATTCATAGCTTCAGATAATTTTCCTTCTCTTGCATAGAGCCATTTCTAAACAGAATGGAGTTCCGGTGAAACCCTATTAAGTTCATTATTTTTTTTTCTTTTATGAAGGAAGATTTCATTAATTAATAAAGTACAAAATGCACTCGAATTTAGATAAGATACAGATCTAATATCTCTTGTTATACACAAGAGAAACGTTAAACACGATTTGACATATGATTATGTACGAAGGTAAGTCTTGCCCGAAAAAAAAAAATTACGTAATTGGGACACCCCTACTCTTTAAGGAGCAAATAGATAGTGGAAAAAGAAAATAAAAGAGCACTACGGAAAATATAAAATCTTGAATATTTCCAGCAAATGGATGGGATAAAGAACTGCAATATCTTTATCAGTCTTATCAATGTCAACATATATAAGTTGTTAAACTTTCTATTAAACTTTCTATTTACATAGAAAAGAAAAGAATGGTACGTGAAATGCACATAGAAGCATTTGAGGCACTAATTTAAAAAATAGTCGTTTACTATTATTTCAACGCTATATTAATTCATTACAAAGGCCCATGATGGCAATTTTTTTTAACACCAATAATATGAAATTTAGAAGTAGACAATATTAACTTACAATTATAATAGAGTTTATTTTTAGAATTTAATCAATAATGAGTACTTAAATCATAATCCATATAATTTGAGTCTCATATGATAGCAGGTGACTTTTGAAAATGCGTTGCGTTGGGGCATGAGATAGATTTTTCTTTTTTTTTTTTGCTAAAATTTATAATGATATCAAAGATAGAGAAGTAAAACTAAAATAGTGAAAAAATTGTAAAAGAATATGAATAGACATATTTTGACAACGGTGCTATTCAAGTCCTTTTAGCTTGTTTAAGATTTCTTGTTTCTTTCAACATTTGGTATATAGAAATAATTGCAAGATGTTTAACATATGCCGACCCTACATCTACTATGCGGAGATGTTTTCAGTTTTCCGACAGTTGAGAGGAGATCCATGTAAAATAAAAAATATATGTATCATTGCTAATAATAATTTTATTTTTATTAGAGAATTATCGAATATGTGATTTGTGGATTTGAAGCCAAAATTGAATCCAATTAGAAAATTTTGGAACAGAATCTAAGACCGATTATCTTACTGGTCTTGTTTAAGATCCTGCCCGGATCTAATCAAAGCCACCCTCCTATTTAGGGTGTACATAAATTAAACTTGAACTTGGGTCAAATCTAATACCTAATTTGGATTTGGATTTGGATGAGGGTCAAATCAACCTACTGCTGCCATAAAATATATAATTGGCAACATTTTTATGTCATGACCGCCTTGAAAGTCTGTACTAACATAATGGTCTCAACTTATCCCAGCGCGGCATGTACGAGTCATGAAAAACCATATCAAGTGTTTTAAATTAATATGGCCATTCATACAACAGACCTTACTTTTACCTGAAAAATAATATTCAATTATGAAAAGATCCATAGTGTCCCTAATATGGTTTTAATTGCATGTTTGTAGTGGTTGACAATGTTGATGCTCCTTTCCAAAATAGAAAAAGTGGATGTAGTGAGATAGCTTTGAAATTCTAAGACTCTGGAGATCCTTCAGCAAACTGGTCGGGTCGATGACTTTCAAAATAAATCCGATCAGCTTCTAAACCTATAAGAAGTCCTCGTCATTAAATAAATAGGTAGGATTTCTCTAATGGGAGATCCTTCGATATTTAAGTTAGCTTCAAACGGAAAAATAGTCAGCAAAAAATAGAGAGAGATTGTATAAAAATTTTCCTCTTCTTTTTTTTTTTTGAGTTCTCTTTGGCTCCCAATTTATAGAGATTCAGAACTGAATTGATTAAGCAGTTGTTACCATTCATGAAACGTTGCGCCATTAAGTAAGTTTTTAAATCAGTTAGACTATTAAAAGGTTAGTTGCTAAGTAGTCTATTGCACTTCTTGATAGCCACTTTAATTACCAATCTTGTCATAATAGTTCTTATAACTTTAAGAGATATACTTCATGTTAAATGAATTTATAGAACTTTGTACCTGATTCAAGTAAGTGATCAGCACCTGTTTGATGAATAGTAAAGTATCATTACTTCAATGAGAGATTGTTTTCCTAATCGATAGATATTTGTATCTTAGTAGGAGATCTGCTCCTAGCCATCAGGCATCCTATTTCTTAATAAGATATCGGCTCCTGGTCAATAAGTTCTTCATACCTTTATTGGAGGTTGGTCTCTAGCCATCTGTTATTTTGTGCCTTGATATTAGAGCCTGGTCGTGTATTTTTCTGCTCATCAATAATTGATCATAACTAGATCAGAAAAAAATTAGATAGCTCATTTATCATATAATGCTTGCCCCCTACTTTTGAGTTCGAAGCAATCCACTCAATTTAACTTGAAAGTATGACGACTAGTTTTCATAGATTTTTAGTAGAAAAAATATCTAATTAGTTGCGCCACCATTTTGCTGTATGATATTTAATGTCGTACATGCCTTTTCACAAAAAATCATTAAATTGACAGTAAATGATTTTCAAAAAGGTAGCAACCACTTGATCCATGGGGTATGCCCTCCAACCAATAAGAGTGACCTACGTGACATGAAATGGGTGGCCCTGCTTTCAGCAAAAAATCAAGTGACATAGCCAGAATCTTAATGGTGAGATAATGTAATCCAAATCGTCAGGTATCATTATTAATAGAAGTCTCCTTTAATCCAGATCTTTCATTTTCCATTCTTTTGCCTTCGTCTTCAAGCAAGTTAATAGACGATCCCCTTTAGAGTCTCATTCATTTGCTTGGATAGGAGATCCAGGATATCATTTTTCTTTGTAAAAGACCCTAGCTTCCTTTTTCCTTCAATCTTCCTTACTTGTAGCCATGGCTCCTAAGATAAAAAGGCCGTTAGGATGATAAAGAGCTATAAGGTAAGCTCTACCGAAACTGTTGCCCATGTGGCTTTCCCAATAGGGGGTGAATTAGAAATTTAAAAAGTTTAAGCAATTATGTTCTCTTTGAAAATTCCTTGAAGTGTATGTTAAGTGCTGTGATTGAGATAATTAAAAGCAAAAGCAAGATATAAAAAGAATGCACAACACAAATATAGAAAATTTTATTGTGGTTCGGAGCAACCCAGCTCCTACATCCACTACCCAAGATTACCACTTGGAATTTCCACTATATCCCCCACTGGAATACAGTCGGATTGTTTTAACAGGCTCACAATCCAAACCTCTATACTTTGGTTTTTAAACCGGGCTCACCAAAGAAACCTAATACTTGGTTTTAATATAAGCTAACCAAGAATATATTTGGTTTTTAAACCGGGCTCACCAATAACCCAACAATTCAAAAAGAATTGTAAAGAGAAAGCAACAGAATGATAAACAAATTTTGTCGAATGGTTGCCGATGCAGCTTAAGAGAAGCCCAATTGATTGCACTTCAATGCACTTGGTTGGCTTCTTCAACTTTTTCAATAAATGCTTCAAGCTTCAAATGTAAGTTGGTGAAGACTTGAAGACTATCTTGAATAATCTTCAGTGCTCTCTTGCTCAAAAGCTCAAGTAAGCATTAAATATTCATTCCTTCTTTTTAAAGTAGTTCAAATCCCTCAAATATATAGTCGTGTACTCTTCTCAGATGATTTTAGTCATTGTAGAATGTTGGGATGTGACATTTGACCGTTGGAGCACTTTTTGGATTCAAATTTCAAGTTCTGGAACTAGCCGTTATAGGCCTGAAATCGATCTTCGAGTTAGCTCGAATCTACTCGAGTCGCTCGGATCCACAAAGGAGTTCTGGTCCAGTCAGCTCTCTTCAATTGAGTTGGCTAGGTTTCTTAGTAGCTTGATTCCTTACTTTGGAAGAGTCGGCTCGCCTTACTTTGAGTCGGCTTGGATTCACAGGCATTCAGAAATCCAGTCTGGAAGAGTCGGCTCTTTCTCATTAGAGTCAGCTCGGTTGGCTTGTTCACTCAGAACTCTTTTTCTGGACTCTGGAGGAGTCAGCTCGAACTTCTGAAGGGTCGACTCGGATGTCTGACTAAATGATAGAGTCGGCTCAGACTTTCTTTGGATCAGCTCGCTTGTCTGATTCAGAATTGGTACTCTGGATGAGTCGCTCGGGACTCTTAGAGTCAGCTCGGATATCTGCGTGCCAGAATCTTCATGCATGCCATGTGCCAGAGTCGGCTCTCTTCTCTTCGAGTCGGCTCGGATGAATTCTTCAGTGAATTATCAGTTTTTCTCCAGAAATCATCCAGCAAGTCTTCAAAGTCTCAAGATGCCTTCAAACTCTTCGAACCATATTTCTAAGAAATTTTAAGCTTAAAACACATCTAGAAGTAACCCATTTTCATGATTTTTACTTAACCTTTTCTTTGGATTCTTTACATGAATCACTTACAACATAACTCATTTCCAAAACTAAGAATGTAGTTGTAATTGAGCGTTAGAATCATCCTATAAAAACTTGTAACACACTTGAAGAGTTGTTAGTAAAATAAATGTATGCTCCAATGTTTAGTTATCATCAAAATCACTTATAGGATCAACAATCTTTCCCTTTTTGATGATGACAAAATACTGGGCATGAAAGATTCTTTACAATTACATGTATAACTGAATTTGAAAGTGAGCATTAACATGTATCAGAGCAATTGTATTTACAAGTAAGTATCAAAGCTTTTTGTGAAAAACAAACTATACAGCATCAGTGTCAGTGCTTTTATATGTATCAGTGTTAAGACTAGCACTTTCACAAAGTATCAGAGCTATTAATGTATGCAAAGTATCAAAGCTCAATTTTTCAAAGTATCAGAAATGTATCAGAGTTGAAAAGTATCAGAGTTAAAGCTTTAAGATCTTCAAGATAAGTTTGCAAGTTTTGAGAGCATAGAGCATAAACTAAAGGTGAGTTTCAATAAGTTTTCTCCCCCTTTTTCTTTCATATTTATTCTCTCTTTTACTTTCTTTCTTTTTCATGCATTTCTAAACATTCTCCCCCTTTTTGTCAGCACTCAAAAAGGTGTTTAATTGATTTTTCAAAGCTCAATTTTTATAACAGAAAGAGAAAGTTGATAATTTTTATTTTAGATAATTTCACTTTCTCTTCTCAACTTTGATTTTCTAATTAAAATTCATTTTGAGAGTATTGCACAAGCTCAATTCATACACAGAAGATGTGCTAAAAATGTATTCATTGCATTCATAAAATTTTCATTACAAATTACAAAAGATTAAGATTAAAAGTCTATTCACTATCACTAGGTATATCTACTTTAGTACTAGTGGAAGGCCCAAAAGGTAGTACAAAAGATGGTCCAAAAGATGGCATTGAGGCTATTGGGTCCACATACTGTGGCTCGGAATCCTGGGGCCTAAGATAAGGGCTGGCTGCCTAGGGTGTGGAGTAGAGGTAGGTCTAGGTTGAGGTGCAGGTTGAGGTGTAGGTTGAGGTATAGGTACAAGCCGAGGTCTAGGAGAGGCAAATGCTGAAATGACGGTGGTAGAGAGCTGATCAAGTTGAAATTGAACTATATCCATCTCTTCATGAAGCTTCATTACCTTAGTGTTCAGTGCAATTAGTTCAGCAGCATGGGCATTCGCAAATGCTTCAGTAAAACCTTAAGTCTTCCGAACTCAGACCTAAGGATCCTTATGCCCTTGGTGTAGTCCTCCTCCATTCTTTTGCCTTGTTCCATACCTCTCATTCTTAATCTTAACTCCCTATGCTTTGTTTAACTGATCTTTTTATAGTTTCAGAGGCAGATTGGAGTGTAGCAGCTAGGGGCTGTGTGTCAAGCTGAGAGGCAGGTCTAGATGACTCAAGTGAGTCAACTATAGTGCGAAGCTCTCTAACCTCAGTGCTGAGCAGGTCTAATCTTGTGTCCACTGACTGGCGAAGCTTGCCAAACATACTAGTCAAAGAGCAGGTCAGTGTATCTGCAAGTCCTCTCATCTGCTCGGAAATGAACTCCTAAGTCACTGTAACAGAAATAGTAGATGGTCCTGGAACAGATTCTAAAACTGATGAAGCAGGTGGAACCGATGGAGATGAAGGTATACGTGGAGAAGCAGTTGAAGGAGAGATCCTAGGACCCCCCTCCTCAGTAGGCATAGTCTCCATAGCCTCATGTGCAGCTGGCTCAGGTGCAACAGCCTCAGTAATAGGTACATCAATTACATGCTCTAAAGGCTCTAAAGTAGAGGGTGCAGCAGTATCAGAAGTGATCGGGTGTAGTAGTATCAGAAGTGATCTCTCTAGGTATTTCTACACTCTCATCATCATCATCATCCTCTATGCTATAAGCTCCTATGACTCTTGCATCAGACCCTTTCCTTTTCCAGAATCCTTCACTAAATTCATAACCCATGCGTTGTAAAGTCTTGGAGGAATAAGTATCAGTATGATGAAGAGGTCTTTCATCTTCTCCTTCAAGGTTGATTTTGGAGGCTCCGAATAGTAGTGTTAGTACCATGCCATATAGAAAATAGGCTTTAACCTTTCTAACTGCTTCCCTCATCTGCATAATCATTATACTTGGTAAATTGAGGGCCTCCCCCTCAATGATATGCTCCATGAAATACAAATCTCTCTTGCTAACCCAATCGAATCTTCCTGTCCTTGGAAGAAATATCCGACTGATAAATTATGAAGCAACCTCATTTCTAGTGAGAGAGTGTTTTCCATGACTGTTCCAACCCCAGTAATGTCTTCCCTGTTCAGTATGCTTCTTAGGGTTTTCTCTCGATCCTTTAGTACCAAAAGCTTTGATCCTTCTGCCAGCATTTCTAGCAAGCTACTTAGTCTCTCTTCAGTGACAATTACCCTCTTTCTTTTCACTGTGGATTCAATATGATTGGCTTCAAGCCTCAAGTTTTCATAGAATGCTCTCACTAATGTTGGGTAAGTAAGCACATTTAATGAACAAAAGAAAACCCACCCCAATTCTTTAATGAAATCTCCAATTTTCAGCCCTAATTCTTTCATAAAAGTGAAAATAATTTTTTTACCACCGGTAACTGAGCGATTGGACATGAAAATTACTTGCCTTGGAGAGGTGGTGGCAGCAGCTGGTCCTCTTTCTTCTTCTTCCCTCTATTCTTCTCTTTCCACTGCTTGAGTCGTCTCTTCTTGCCGACGCTTTATCCTTCTTTCTGTCTCAGCAGTGGGAACAATCCTTTGAGAGCATTTTCTGACAGCCCTCTTAGGTGCCATTGCCTAGATTTGGGAATAATTGGAAAATTGGAACTTAGAAGGAAGGATTTTGGAGGAAAGGGAGAGATATCGAGATGAATGGTAGGGTTTAGAGAGGAAATAAAAAGCATGAAAGCTCGAAGTAGGTTACTCGGCTCTATTAGAAAACTATTTGTCCGATATCCGAGTCGGCTCAACTAATCCTAAAATTGCCCGAGTCGGCTCGACCAAAGCAAAACCGAAAATATCAGAGATTCGAGTCGGCTCGACCTGAGCACAATTGCTCGAGTTGACTTGAACAGAAACTTTCCACAAAAGTTGAAATTGATCAGAAATGAAAATGAATTCAGGAAAATCTCATGGAGAGATGCTCAAAGACATTGAATTGATGCAGGAGGTTTTCTAGATATTTTTTTTTAATTTTGAAGGGATTAGGTTTGGAAAATCTAGAATATATCACAAAGACCTAATTCTCCTCTAATCATCTTAAATCTATCTTGGTTGAGTAGCTTAGTGAAAATATCAGCAAGTTGATTTTCAGTAGGGATGAATTCTAGTTCAATGTCACCATTCAAAACATGATCTTTAATAAAATGATGTCTAATCTCTATGTGTTTAGTTCTTGAATGCTGAATTGGATTTTTAGTTAAATGTATAGTACTTGTGTTATTATATTTGATAGGAGTTTTAAATTGTGTAACACCAAAGTCTTCTAATTGTTGTTTAATTCATAACACTTGTGTGCAACAACTCCCTGTAGTAACATACTCTACCTCAACAGTAGATAGAGCTACCGAGTTTTGTTTCTTACAGTACCATGAGATTAAATTCACTCTTAGAAATTGGCATGTGTCGCTAGTGCTTTTTCTATCAATTTTACAACCAACATAGTTAGCATCCGAAAATCTAATCAAGTTCAATGAAAAATATTTTGAAAACCATAGACCTAGATTGCTTGTTCCTTTCAAATATCTTATAATTCTTTTAACAGCAAGCATATGTGATTCTTTAGAATTAGATTGGGATCTAGTACACACATATGCTAAATAAAATATCAGGTCTACTTGCAGTTAAGTACAGTAATGATCCAATCATATTTTGATAGAGTTTTTGATCAATGTTGGATCTATCTTCATCTTTATCCAATCTGCAGGTTGGGCTCATGGGTGTGCTCATTTGTTTGCTTGACTCCATACCAAACTTCTTGGTAATTTCTTTGATATATTTGGCTTGGTTAATGAAGATTCCTTCCTTTGTTTGTTTCACTTGAAGTTCAAGAAAGTAGTTAAGTTCACCCATTATGCTCATTTCAAATTCTCCCTGCACTAACTTAGAAAATTCTCTACAAAGAGTTTCATTAGTTGCACCAAATATAATATCATCAATATAAATCTGTACAACTAATAAATCATTATCCTTCTTCTTGATGAAAAGAGTTTTATCAACATTTCCTCTTGTGAAATCATTTTCAATCAAGAAAGTTCTAAGTCTATCATACTAAGCTCTAGGTGCTTGTTTCAAACCATACAATGCTTTATTGAGTTTAAAAACATGATTTGGAAAAGCATAACTTTCAAAACCTGGTTCCTGTTCTACAAAAACTTGTTCGGATATAAAATCATTCAAGAATGCACTTTTCACATCCATTTGAAAAAGTTTGAAATTTATGTAGCAAGCAAATACAAGAAGAATATAATAGCTTCTAGTCTTGCTACGGGTGCATATGTTTCATCAAAATCTATGGTGCATGGGTGTGTGAATTTCATCATTTGAAAAACTGCTTCCCATCAGATGGAGTGGCACATATATTCCACCGTTTCAACCTCCTCAAACCAACCGGCAATGATTGACTCTTGACAGCATTTCGATTATAGATGTATGTGTGTGTTTTTTCTTTTTTGGGTCATAAAATACTTATAGACCATCAATTGTTGACTCTCGACAGCATTCTGATTCTTGATACATAGTTTTTTTTTTATTATTGGTCAGAAAACTCTTCTAGAGTGGCAAATGTATCATACTTTTCTTACCTAAGATTGAGATTCATCTTCATCCTAAACCTCTAGAAATCATAATTTTTTATATTTAGACTTGTTGAAATTCAAATTTCAAGCCTTTATCTTTCAAACCATTGATTCAAAAACTTTATATAATATGCCACTAGAAAGAGGGTAACATCTACTTTATGACTATATAAATTTAGGATTAATTCTGATTGTGTGGAGATTTATTGAGCCTAAAAGTATCCCACTTGACCATGTTCATAGAAAATTTAACTTATCACATCTTACAACATATTTATCTGATCATGACCAAATTTCACAAACATAATCTACTCCTCGAGGGCTACAATATAGTTAAAAATTATGCCAAGATATGGTATTTATATGAAGTTGTCATTATATGGTTTCTTGGACATATAAAATTTAGAAGTCAAAAATAATCCCAATATAAACAATCAAGGCATTTTATGGTAATATTTTTTCATCACTCAAAGAGTCAAAAATGATTTTTATGCTTTGATACCGATGAAGAAAAACGTAGTGGTAATAAAGTGACCTCAAACGCTATCCAAACACAATAGAAACATCTCCAAACCGCAACAATGACTCCAGGGGCGTGTGTACATTCACTTTGAAAGAAGATATACTTGTTTTCACTATTCAAGTACCTTAGATCACATAGCTTTTATGAGTATTTTCTAGGTTTTCTTTTTATATAGGAATTTTCTTTTTCCTTTACTTTTGTCACCAATATTTTGGGATTTTCTATGTTTTGTGGTCTGCAATTTTTGATGGTTACCTTCCAACTCTAGCACAACTACAAAAAAAAATTGATTATTAGTGATGGTTTTCCATCGTTAATAATCCGTCATATATATCATTGTCATTAATTATGATTATTAACGATAGAAAAAAAAGCCATCACTAATAAAGGTTATTAGCGATAGTTATTAGTGATGATAATTTTCATTGCTAATAATATTTAAAATTTTAAAAATAATTAAAAAAAACTATTAGTAACCAAAAAATGTCATTACCAAAAATCTATAACCATTGATAATAAAGATTTAGCGACGGCAATTGCCATCGCAAATATCATTGTTAATATATTTTTTATTATTTTTTAAAAATAGTAATTATTTTTAAAAGACCTATTTTAATTTTAATAATAAATAATTACAATTCTTAAATTTTATTGAAAGTAAATTAATAATTAACAACCACAATTATAAATAAAAATCTAATTACATTATATTAAAAATATAAATTATATAATTTTATAAATTTATACTACTTTACAAATAAAATAAAAAAATACATAACATCACAGCAAAAAAAAAATTATGTGAGATCCTTTTCATTGTTGTCCTCCTTTTGCTCTTGTACGTCCTCTCCAACAGCTGGTGGATAAGAGCTGGACATCCCAACATCCTGTAATGAAAAAAATAAAATATTATTAATAAGTTTCAATACAAAAATATATATGTAGATACAAATGTGTATGTTTCAATATATATTTCTGATTCTTGAACAAATTATTCATATATATTCCATTTAGTGATACGGAGCTATAAACATTCTCGGCCTATCGATTGGACGGTTAGATTGATTTTTAGCGTATAAGTCTTCTTTTTTTATTCAAGCTTAAATATATAAAGCTTCTAAGTATAAAAATTTAAAGCAAGTAAATAAATTTTAAATCATTGTCAGCAAACAAATGTTTAAATCATGATCCATAATTCATTCATTGGAGGGAAACATAAAAGGTACCTTTGAGTTTTTTCTCAGCAAGATAAAGAGGCTAGGCAATGCTAATTCTGTCAAAGCCCTTTGAGCATATTAATGAGGAGTTTTAGATCAATGCCTTTAGGTTTTTAAACATACAATATTTTAACATGCACTGCAAGAACAGAAATCTTACCTGATAAACATCATAGCAAAACCTTCTAAACAGAAAAAAACCAATTCAACAATATAATGCCTATTCAAGACGGTGCAACAAAACTAAAGGCATCTTAACAAAATACTAGAAACATGGAAGACCAAGGATTCCAAAACAAATTCTCACTTGCCTAAAAGCAGATCTCTCAAGACAAAGTTTTTTTTTAGGGAAATGGGGGCTAGAAGGCAGCCACCAATTTTATTAGTCAAATAAGAATATAAGGACAGCAGCTACATTTACATTAGGTCAAAGTGTTCAAACATTGTATGTAAAACAGGGGAAATCCATTGCAAGAAAATGAGTTTGGTGTCTCATAGTGTCATTTCATTTTTGGTTGAGAAGTATATTTTCATGTCATCTTCATTGAAATCCCCTTAATCATTTGTGAAACAACTGGGTTAACTGAATTTATTAGAACAAGAATTCATTTGCCAGATTTGTCATGAAAAAAGATACTAGATGATTTCGAATTGTTAAATTTCTGGTAGTTATCTATCTACCTTAATTGTAACTTTAATAGCTGTAGTGACTTGTAAAGCATCACGATTCAAAAGCCACTATCTTACATTTATACATAATTCTTGCAACTGTCTTATTTTTGTACTTCCGGAACATGGTGATTGACTTAGTACATTTGGAAGAGCTTGGCCATTAATCATATTTCTAAAAAATGATAACTTATCATTTTCTCAGGCCAGATTAACTTGAAGCAATTAAAGTTTGGAATCCAAGAATGATCTCAAATCGATTGTTCGAAAGTCAAAACCACATCCAGATATGCATTAAATTTGTATTTGTATGACAAGTTTAATCCAAGTTACCCGAGCCCTATAGATAGGAAAAATAATTCCTAAATTTCTAGAATCGATCAAAGATTAGAATCAGATCTGAGAAAAAAAATTGCATATCTGTATTCGCCATAATCCCTGATCCCGATGCTCACACGAACATTGTAGGCAAAGTCCTCTCTGGTCTTTCTTGAAAAGGCGGCTCTCGATGGAAAAAATTACCGTATCGTAAATTACCGAATACGTGATATATATAAATAGAGAAAGTGGAGAGGGGACCTAGCCAATAAAATGAAAATGCCCTAACTGACCCTTCCATCACGAATCAAGTCGGGCTAAGGCCTACACTGTGCTACCTTAACCACACAAAATCACATGAAGTGTGTAGAAGAAGAACTCCCTCTTTTTGTATATATGAACATTTAACCCCTATTACACATATATAATCTAGAACCAATCTAATTAGGGAATATACAAAGGAATAACTGCCTAACAAATAGGGGAATACACAAAAGGAATAACTGCCTAACAAATAGGCAAAAAATAACTTACTACCACAAATTACTCACTACCACAAATTACTCACGACCACACTCCCCCTCAAGTGGGTGCAAAGATGTCTTTGATACCTAACTTGATAAGTGAGCGATGAAATTCTCTGCTAGACTGAGCCTTTGTCAATATATCAGCTAACTGGTCTTCAGATTTGATGAAAGGTAACTTGATCAATTTTGCCTCCACATTCTCTTTGATGAAATGTCTGTCAATCTCCACATGTTTGGTTCTATCATGTTGAACTGGATTATGAGCAATGTTTATAGCTGCTTTATTATCACAAAATAATTTAATTTCCAAACCTGGTGGATACCCGAGCTCAGTGAGTAGCTTTCGAAGCCATAGAAGTTCACATAACCCCTTTGCTATATCTCTGAATTCAGCTTCTGCACTAGACCGAGCTACAACCTTTTATTTCTTACTTCTCCATGTGACAAGATTTCCTCCCACAAAAGTAAGATATCCTGAGGTAGACCTCCTGTCTGTCACACTTCCAGCCCAATCTGCATCTGTGTAACCTTCTATCTCAAGGTGGCCATTTTTTGCAAATAGCAACCCCTTTCCTGGAGCCGACTTCAAATATCGAATGATACGCCACACAGCATTCATATGATCTTCACTTGGTGCATGCATGAACTGACTTACTACACTTGTTGCATGAGCAATATCAGGACGTGTATGTGATAAATAAATCAAACGACCTACTAACCTTTGGTATTTCTCTTTATTAGTAGGAGTCTGATCAGGATACTCTCCAAGCTTCCAGTTTTGTCCCATAGGAGTGTCGGCAGGCTTGCAATCTAGCATGCCAACTTCGGTCAAAAGATCAAGAACATACTTTCGTTGAGACAAATAAATTCCCTCCTTTGACCTAGCAACTTCGATTCCCAGGAAATATTTCAGACCTCCCAAATTCTTCATTTCAAACTCCCTAGATAATAATTCCTGCAGTCTCATAATCTCTGCATTATCATTGCCTGTAATAATCATGTCGTCAACATATATGATAAGAGCAGTCCTTTTTCCTTGAGTACATTTTAAGAACAAAGTATGATCTGAGTTACTTTGGGAGTATCCATACCCTTTCATAGCTGAGCTAAAGCAACCAAACCATGCACGAGGGGACTGCTTCAACCCATACAAAGATCTTTTCAGCTTACACACCATGTTCGGTTTATCTGCGCATCTGTATCCAGGTGGAAGCTCCATATAGATTTCCTCCTCTAAATCCCCATGAAGAAAAGCATTCTTTACATCAAATTGATGCAAAGGCCAGTCCAAGTTTGCAGCCAGAGATAACAACACTCTTATAGTGTCTAACTTTGCAACTGGAGAGAATGTTTCCTGATAATCCACCCCATAAGTCTGTGTATACCCTTTAGCTACCAGTCGTGCCTTGTACCTCTCAATAGTGCCATCTGCCTTATGTTTGACGGTGAACACCCACCTACATCCAACCGGCTTTTTATCCTTTGGTAGTTCTACAAGTTTCCAAGTTTGATTTTTCTCCAAAGCCTCCATTTCTACCTTCATTGCTTGAAGCCATTTCGGATCCTTCATGGCTTCTTCAACTCTGTTTGGAACTTGAACTGAGGAGATAGTAATCACGAAGTCTTGTAGTGGGGTGGACAGCCTTTTGGAAGATACATAGTCTGCAATAGGATATCGAGATCGGCGGTCCTCTATATCTGGGGAATACCGATTTGGTGGTTTACCCCTATTATGCCTATCAGGTAGCTTATAACCAATAAGCATATCAGTATCTTCAAAAAGATCAGGTACAGTAGAAGAACTTACCTCAGGTACATTCTCAGGAGTTTGGAGTGGTACTGAAGAGGGTGAAGAGGGCGAAGATAAGGAGGGCTGTTGCTGTTGTTGCGGAGATAAGGAGGGCTGTTGCTGTTGCTGTTGTTCAGATTCATACAATAATTCAGTGTTGTCTGATTGTGCATCCTTAGAATCATGTGGCCGAGCGTACCCATCTGTCGCTCCTACAATTCCTACTTCCCACCACTGTCTGGTTCTGCCACTAGTCTCCCCCTGAACCGGACACTGGGGGGGAGGAAAATAAGACTCTGTCTCGATAAAGGTTACATCCATGGTGACATACGTGCATTTTTTGGTAAGATCATAACACCGGTACCCTTTCTAAGAAGGGCCATAACCAAGAAAAACATATTTAACAGCACATGGGTCAAGTTTGGTTCGCTGATTTTTGTGAAGATGGACATAAGCGACACATCCAAAAACTTTAGGAGGCAAGGTGAGAACCGAAGGAAGTGACACATGGGCAGCAAGTGCTTGCATTGGCGTGCGATATTTCAGAATGCGGGAAGGCATGCGATTCAACAAATAAGTAGCTGTGACTATGGCAGAATCCCAGAACCGATGGGGAACATGGCTACCTTCCAAAAGTGCCCGAGTGGTCTCAAGAAGATGACGATTCTTGCGCTCAGCGATACCATTTTGCTGAGGAGTCTGAGGGCACGAGGTTTCATGAATTAAACCATGTTCTTGAAAATAAGCTGCAAGAGGTTTACTTAAGTATTCTCCACCATTATCAGATCTGAGAACATGAAGTTTGGCCCCAAACTGAGTCTGAATCATACGGTGGAAAGTCCGGAAGATAGCTTCAGCCTCATTTTTATGTTTCATCAAATATAGCCAAGTCATACGTGTGCAATCATCGACAAAGATGATAAACCATCGAAACCCAGATATAGTAGTAATAGGAGAAGCACCCCATACATCGGAGTGAATTAAGGAAAAATGAGTAGAACTTTTATTCAAACTAGGAGGAAAACAAGTTCGATGGCTCTTTGCCAAAATACATATATCACACTGAAAACTAGAGTTCGATAGACCATGAAATACCTTGGGAAACAAGTGCCGTAAATATCCAAAGGATGGGTGACCTAACCGACGATGCCATAACCAAAGTTCCTTCTCTTGAGTTAACTGTCCACGAGAGTGATAGGTCCGTCCAGAAGTTATTTCATCCATAAAATATAGCCCCTCCCTCTTAGTACCACGCCCAATAATCTCCTTCGTGAGAATGTCCTGAAACAGGCAAAAGTCAGGGTACATAAGCATAACACAGTTCAGCTCACTAGTAAGTTGTCCAACTGATAATAGACGATTAGATAATGAAGGAACAAGCAAGGTATGAGATAGAGAGAGGGAAGGCGTGACAGACACACGCCCAGCCGCCGTCACAGGAAAGTCATGTCCAGTAGCATTGTATATATGATCTCGACGTGGTGTAGTGGATGTAAGAAGGTCACCAGATTTCGGAGTCATATGATCTGTAGCTCCAGAATCAATTATCCACCCATGATCACTATGTCGATTAGCAAAGACAAACCCATAATTACCTTCAAGAGACTTGGCATTAGCAGATTCAGGCTTCATAGGAATTAATGATAAGCCACTAGTAACTAAGGAGGCTTGCCCTCCATTCCGCCCCTTTTTGGAGTCTGGTTTCTTCTTCTTGTTCTGAAAATCATCCCACCAGTCTGGATAGCCGTGCAGTTTAAAACAAGATGCTGCTGTATGTTTAGGGTTTCCACAGTGAGAGCATCCATCAAATTGAATTGGCATATCAGGTTTTGGCCGAGGTCCCCGGGCAGAAAGCACTAACTGATTACCCTTGCCCCGCTGAGACACCATGGCGGAACCAGAGGTAACCTCGACAGGAGTGGAGAGCATGACAGATTGGCGCATATCTTCTCGCCTGACTCGGGCATAAGCTTGCTCAATAGTTGGAAAGGGATCCATCTTTATAATATCAGCACGAACATTATCCAGGCGATCGTCGAGACCATCTAAAAAGGTATAAACCCGATCTTCATTGATAATGGCATTGTACTTCAAAATATCAGCCGGACATTGCATAGGATTCGGACGGCGGAAGTCAATCTCACGCCAGAGCCCTTGAAGATCATTGTAATATTCTCGATGGGTCCACCACCTTGCTTCAATCGAGAAACCTGCCTTTTAACATCATAGATTTGAGAGGTGTCAGATCCATCAAAAAAGGTCGTTGCCACAGCATCCCATACAGCTTTGGCAGTAGAAACCGAATAAAGTTTGGTATCAGGGCTGGGTCTATAGAATTAACGAGCCAACCTTTCACCGTAGAATCATCAATCTTCCATTGTCTAAACAATGGATCAGTAGGAGGGGGTTCAGGAGAATTACCATTCAAATAGCCCAGTTTGTCCTTACCTGAAACATACATCTCAACAACCTGGGACCAAACGCCATAATTTTTTCCATCAAGTTTAATAGCAATGGGTGCAACTGGAGGTTCAACATGCGGGGGCGCGGTCTGTTGGGTCAAGAGCTGCTTCATCGCAGCAGTCAGGTCTGCCAGAATGGCAGTAGCAGAGGCACTAGAATCTGCTTGGTCAGTTGCAATGATCGGCTGTTTATCGGCCATGAAAGCAGGTGATATTGATCGGCTATTTTTTTGAGAAATCAGAGTTGCACGGAAAGGATGCTGCAAGTCCTGGTCCTCCACCAGACACCGAACCACCAAATGCACCCCTTGGCAGCTGGTGATGGCTCCAGGCGCACGCGGCCGGGGGTGTCGCTCGAAAGCCGAAAGCTCAAAGCCCAAAGATCAAAAAACCAAGGCACCTCGTCGTCACGACGCGGACGAGGGAAAAGTGACGGAGAAGAGCCAGATCCGGAACCCTCGGAAGCCATCGCGCCCAAGAGGGAGAAGTGAGGGAGAAGAGCCGGCGACTTCTAGAAATGAGGGAGAAGAGCCGGCGGCAGGGACGAGCCAGCGGCGAAGTGAGGGAGAAGCAGGCGGTGGAGAGACAGGATCCGGGTGAAGAGCCGGCGGCTTCTATAGCAGGCGGTGAAGAGCCGGTGGCTTCTATAGCATGGACGGTGACCTCGACAGCAGAGACAGGATCCGGGTGCCGGCGGAGGGCGGTGAGGGTGACGCGGGGCCGGAGGACGGGAGGGAAAAGCTTCTCGTCCACCTCCGCGAGGCGGCGGACCGGAGGAAGCTTGCGGTCCCGCTCCCTACGGGCAGATCGTCGGAGAAACCGGAACCGGTGGCAGAGCCGGATCTGGAACCCTAAGCGGAGACAGAGGTCGAGGGCATTGCGGAGGATCCGAGGTCGATCCATCGCCGGGGATCCGAGGTCGATCCGTCGCCGGGGGTCTGAGGTCGAATCCTCTTCGTCTATGGCGGTGAAGGCGTCGAGCCGAGGAGGATCGAGGTCGATGGCATCGCCGGAGGATCGAGGTCGATGGCGTCGAGCCGAGGATGGAGGGTCCGAGGTCGATGGTGTCGAGCGGAGGAGGAGGGCCTGAGGTCGATGGCGTCGAGCCGTCTTCGTCTATGGAGGCAGGGACCACGACCGAAGGTCCAGCAGGTGAGAAGACTGCCCGTCTCCTCTCTCTCTCCGTCTGTGGAGGCAGGGACCACGGCCGAGGTCGATGGGTACGCTCAGAGGATAGTGGTCGAAGAGAAAGCCGTACAGTATCCCAGGAATCAAACCCTAGGGCTCTGATACCATGTAGAAGAAGAACTCCCTCTTTTGTATATATGAACATATTTAACCCCTATTACACATATATAATCTAGAACCAATCTAATTAGGGAATATACAAAGGAATAACTGCCTAACAAATAGGGGAATACACAAAAGAAATAACTGCCTAACAAATAGGCAAAAAATAACTTACTACCATAAATTACTCACTACCACAAATTACTCACGACCACAAAGTGCTCCTAGCCCAATCAATGATCACATATGGGCTCAACTTACGTCTATCAACATGGACCATAAAATCAACCTAAATTTTAATAAAAGAAAAATATCAATTAATGTTAGCACAAATCAAGAAAATTCTTACATTCTCCCACTTGGGCTACATTAATTATAATTTTGAAAATATTTTATTTTAAAAATAATTCTCGGGTTGAAAATAAAATGTGGCCATCATATGATCCATAGATAGTACCTACAAATGACTCGATCCAACAGTATCCATGATGTCGAATCATGAGACTGTTGTACTACTTAACCGATACAAGACTTATCCATGGTTATAAGTATCATAAACACCACCGACATAAGTCTAGGTGTGGTAGTGTAGCAAGAAAATAGCATCAAGGTGATCAAATAAAACATGTTATTTTTCATTGTCATTCCTTCAATTTATCTTAAACATATTTAGAAACAAAATAAGCAAGAGAAATCATGATGGCATCAAATAATAAGACATTTTGTCACACATACTTAATAATGGTGTCAATGACGAGACAGCACAACAAATCTGAAACTTGACACCATGTCTCAATCAGGTACATAACCAAAAAAGATATCTCATAATCAAAGCAAATTAAATATATGTACCCACAATCATGATTTCTCTATAACCACATGCTATATCATAAGCTAGAGAAATCTCATGACCTCAAAAGAAATCTGTATGTCTCCAAACATAACGAGATCTCTGTTGGCTCCACCCAGTGATTTTGATGAATAACAAAATATTGAGTACATATTGTATACTAATGTGTATTTCAAGCTATGAGTTTTCAGGAAGAAAGCACCTCAAAATCTCAAAAGATTATGTATCATGGCACGCCGTGGCACGAAGCATTTTTCGTAATTATGGACATCCTTTTCATGAAAAAGGGCTTTTACATAATCAATTATTATTTATTTATGTTTCATTTAAATTTCAAAATCAATATTTGTGTATGCATTAAATTTGTATAAATTTGTATTTGTATGACAAGTTTAACCCAAGTTACCCGAGCCCTATAGATAGGAAAAATAATTCCTAAATTTCTAGAATCGATCAAAGATTATAATCAGATCTGAGAAAAATAATTGCATATCTGTATTCACCATAATCCCTGATCCCGATGCTCACACGAACATTGTAGGCAAAGTCCTCTCTAGTCTTTCTTGAAAAGGAGGCTCTCGATGGAAAAAATTACCGTATCGTAAATTACCGAATACGTGATATATATAAATAGAGAAAGCGGAGAGAGGACCTAGCCAATAAAATGAAAATGCCCTAACTGACCCTTCCATCACGAATCAAGTCGGGCTAAGGCCTACACTGTGCTACCTTAACCACACCAAATCACATGAAGTGCTCCTAGCTCAATCAATGATCACAGAATTATGGGCTCAACTTACGTCTATCAACATGGACCATAAAATCAATCCAGATTTTAATAAAAGAAAAATATCAATTAATGTTAGCCCAAATCAAGAAAATTCTTACATTCACCCACTTGGGCTACATTAATTATAATTTTGAAAATATTTTATTTTAAAAATAATTCTCGGGTTGAAAACAAAATGTGGCCACCATATGATCCATAGATAGTACCTACAAATGACTCGATCCAACAGTATCCATGATACCGAATCATGGGACTGTTGTACTACTTAACCGATACAAGACTTATCCATGGTTACAAGTATCATAAACACCACCGACATAAGTCTAGGTGTGGTAGTGTAGCAAGAAAATAGCATCAAGGTGATCAAATAAAACATGTTATTTTTCATTGTCATTCCTTCAATTTCTCTTAAATATATTTAGAAACAAAATAAGCAAGAGAAATCATGATGGCATCAAATAACAAACCATCCTGTCTCACATACTCAATAATGGTGTCAATGATGAGACAGCACAACAAATCTGAACTCGACACCAAGTCTCAATCAGGTACATAACCAAAAGAGATATCTCATAATCAAAGCAAATTAAATATATGTACCCACAATTATGATTTCTCTATAACCATATGCTATATCATAAGCTAGAGAAATCTCATGACCTCAAAAGAAGTCTATATGTCTCCAAACATAACGAGATCTCTGTTGGCTCCACTCAGTGATTTTAATGAATAACAAAATATTGAGTGCATATTGTATACTAATGTTTATTTCAAGCTATGAGTTTTCAGGAAGAAAGCACCTCAATATCTCAAAAGATTATGTATCATGGCACGCCGTGGCACAGAGCATTTTTCGCAATTATGGACATCCTTTTCATGAAAAAGGGCTTTTACATGATAAATTATTACTTATTTATGTTTCATTTAAATTTCAAAATCAATATTTGTGTTTTTGGCTCTAATTACACTTGATTATGAATTTTTCAGTATCAAGTGTCGACACCTGGGAAGCCAAGTATCGACACTTCAGCATTTGGCACGCAGAAAAATTCTTGGCACATCAAGTGTCGATGCCTAGAACTCAAGTGTCAACACTTGCATTTCAAGTGTCGACACATAGGTTTCCAAGTGTCGACTCAAGGCCTGAGATTTTTGAAAATACAGAACTTTATCAATGAAAGATTTTTGTGTCAAGTGTCGACACCTGTGCATCAAGTGTCGACACTTGAAAGTTCAAGTGTCGACACCTAGAAATCAAGTGTCGACACCTGACTGCCAAGTGTTGACACTTGATAAGCCAAGTGTCGACACTTGAAGCCTGATAACCCTAACAGATCTATTTTTTTGACTTGCAAAACTTGCTTTTCAAGCTCCAAATGGCTAGATTCGAGGCTCCAACGGTCACAAACTATTTTTGGAAGTTTCTTGTTGTATTTAACCTTCACCAACTTTATTCTAAAGGTATTGAAGTCCATTCAAAGCAAAAAGCCAATATTCTCTCAAGAACTTCACATCAAGAGTCTTTTATAGTTTGATTCCTTGAAAAAGCCTATAAGCTCATCCTTACATCATTCCAAAAGAAGTGTTTTGAAGGATATTCCGAGGAGACAAGACAAAGCATCAACTTGAGCTTCAAAGCTTCCATTCTACTCTTGAAGAGAGTTTGTCTTAGTTTTAAAAGTTGTATATATGTTTTTATCTTATGATTTGACCTTGCTTTCAGGGTATCTTGAAAGAAAGTTGTTGTGATTTGTTGGTGAGCCAAAGGGATAAAACCAACTAGGGTTAACTTGTGAGCCCGAAGACAAAACAAGTGTAAAAGGTTGTTGGTGAGCCTAGGTGACAAAACTAACATATGTTTTGACTTGTGAGCCTTTTGAAAAACAAGTCGGTTGTAATCTTGATTGGATTATAGTGGATTTTCCAAGGGTGGCTTGGGGAGTGGATGTAGGTACTTGGTTTGCACTGAACCACTATAAATATTATGTTTGTGTGTGATTGCCTTCTTTCCCTCTTGCTCTTAGCTTATTACATTTAATTTACTGCTTTCCACTGTATTTAATCTTGAGCATTGAATTTATTACTCACAAACACCACTAGACCTTCACATTACTGTTTTAAATTTTAAAAGACTCAATTCACCCCCCTCTTGGGCTCCATTTCTGGGCAACAATGGTATCAGAGCACCGGTACTCTCTTATAAGTCCAAGGATCTTGAGTGAAAGATCATGGCAGCCCCAATAGGAATAGGTGTAGTTGAAGGTCAAGCTTCAAATCGTCCCCCACTCTTCAATGACACAAATTACACGTATTGGAAAATACGCATGCGCATTTTTATTCAAGCTATTGGTTATAATTTGTGGAAGACAATTGTAAAAGATCCTCATCAGCCTACTATGTTGGTTAATGGCATTCTCACTCCAAAGATGGAAGATGATTGGGATGAGAATGACATTAAGCAAATAGAGCTTAATGCTAAGGCTATGAACTTGTTGTTTCGCTCTCTTGATCCAAGTGAATTTAATAGAATATTTAATTGTCTCTCCGTCAAGAAAATTTGGGATACACTTGAGGTTACCCATGAGGGTACACACCAAGTGAAAACAACCAAGATTAACATGCTTATCATACGTATGAAATGTTTAAAATGGAATCTACTGAGTCTATTAGTGAGATGTATACTAGGTTCACAAATATTGTGAATGGCATGAGAAGCCTAGAAAAAATTATTTCTAATGGTGAACTTGTAAACAAACTTCTCAGGTCTCTGCCGGCTTCTTGGGATGCAAAGGTAACGATGATTGAAGAAGCCAAGGATGTCAACACTCTTCCACTTGAACAATTGTTGGGCTCACTGATGACCTATGAGCTCTCTCTCAAGCAAAAGAATATGGAAGTCGACAAAAAGAAGAAAGTGATTGCTTTCAAATCCACTGCTAAAGAAAAATCAAGCGATGACTCCAAACAAGATGATGAAAAAGATGAGATGGCTCTAATGGCAAGAAAATTCAGAAGGTTTATGAGAAAGAAAAGATTCAACTTCAAGAAGAAACCTCTAAAAGATGAGCCAAGTAAAGAGAAAGACAAGGAGAAGGAGAAGGAACAGCCCACTTGTTTTGAATGCAAGAAACCCAGTCATTTTAAGATGGATTGCCCCTTGCTCAAGAAAAGCAGAAGAAAGTTAAGAAAGAAAGCCATGATGGCAACCTGGAGTGATAGTGAGGACTCCAGTTATGAGGAAGAACAGCAGGAGGTGGCAAACTTCTGTCTGATGACAGATCATGATGAGGTATATTCTGAAACTGAAAATGAATTTACATTTGATGAACTTCATGAAATTTTTGATGAATTAGTCATAAAATTTCAAAAACTAAAGTCAAAACATAAAGATTTGAAAAGGCAAAATTTGGATTTAGCCAAAACAAATGATAAGCTTTCAAATGAAAATAAATGTCTTCTTCTTCAAAATAGAAAATTAAATGATAAGATTTCAGTTATTGAAAAGGAAAATCTTTCAAAACAAAGCAAAGAAATTTTGGATGAAAATAAAAGATATAAGGAAGAAATTAAAAAATTAAAACCTTTTGTAGATAAATTTGCTTATTGTTCTGAAAAATTAAATTTGCTTTTGAACAATCAAAGAGCTGTTTTTGATAGAGCAGGTTTAGGGTTTAGAACTCATAAGAAACAAAAACTTTTCAAAAATTTCTTTGTGCCTGCATCTTCATCCATTACTTGTTATGCATGTGATACTAAAGGGCATAAATCTTATATGTGCAATAAAAGAAGATTGAGTAATATTAAGAAAGTTTGGGTTCCAAAAGGAACCAATGCCACTAACCTAAAAGGACCCAAGATGACTTGGGTACCTAACGTCTCCACTTGATATTTATTGCAGGTATGCCTTACAACCAACAAGAAAAGAATGTGGTACCTTGATAGCGATTGCTCAAGACATATGATAAGAGATATGGAGCAGTTCTCATCGCTCGAATATAAAAATGGTGGCAATGTGACTTTTGGTGATAATAGAAAGGGCAAAATTATAGGTATTGGTAAAGTCCATATCACCCCCTCTTCTTACATTGATAATGTTTTATATGTTGATGGTTTGAGACATAACTTGCTTAGTATTAGTCAGTTTTGCAACAAGGATTTTAAAGTTATTTTTGAATCTTCTATGTACATTGTTTCTAGTTTAGATAACAATGGCATCAAGTTCATTGGTCATAGACATGGCAATATTTATATGGTTGATCTTGATGATCTTCCGATTCAAAATGGTCAATGCCTAGTGGCAATGGAAGCCAAGATTAATGAAACTAGTTGGCTTTGGCATTGTAGACTAGGACATGCTAGTATGCATTTGATTTCAAAACTTAGCAAAAAGAATTTGATAAAGGATTTGCCTAAACTCAGTTTTGAAAAAGACAAGATTTGCAGTACATGTCAACTTGGAAAACAAATCAAATCCTCTTTCAAACCAAAAGGAGTAATCTCTACATCTAGACCCTTAGAGTTGCTTCACATGGACCTCTTTGGGCCAACTAGAACATCTAGTTTGGGAGGTAAGAAGTATGATCTAGTTATTGTAGATGATTTCTCACGATTCATATAGGTCATGTTTTTAGCACATAAAGATGAAATGTTTTCTGAATTCATTAGATTTCATAAATGAATTTCAAATGAAAAAGGTGTTTTAATCATATTTTTGTGAAGTGATCATGGAACCGAATTTGAAAATGCTAATTTTGATAAATTCTGTATTGAAAATGGTATTCATCACAATTTTTCTACACCTAGGACACCTCAACAAAATGGGGTGGTAGAAAGGAAAAATAGAACTCTTGAAGAAATGGCACGCACCATGCTTTGTGAAAATGATTTACCTAGATATTTTTGTACGGAAGCCATAAATATTGCATGCTATGTTTTAAATCGAGTTTTGATCCGATCGATTTTAAAAAAACACCTTATGAGCTTTGGAAGGGTAGAAAACCCTCAATTCGTTATTTTCGTGTTTTTGGATGCCGTTGTTTCATTTTAAATAATGGTAAGGATAATTTGAGCAAATTTGATGCCAAATCAGATGAGGGAGTCTTTCTAGGCTACTCCACATCTAGTAAAGCATACAGGGTCTTCAATAGAAGAACACTTGTTGTTAAAGAATCCATACATGTGGTATTTGATGAATCTAACCAAAAATCTTCGAGAAAAGAAGATGTGCTTTCTGATGAAACAGGTACCAAGAAAACTAAAAGTATAAATAACAATGAAGAGCCTACCAAGGAACAAGAAGATGATCAAAATACTGAAGGAGATCAAGCACAAGGTGATGAAAACACATTTACAGTTGATCCACTACCAAAAGAATAGAGGTATGCTCATGGACACCCAAAAGAACTAATTATTGGTGATCCATCTAAAGGTGTAAGTACTCGATCATCTCTTAGAAATATCTGTGATTATTTAGCTTTTGTTTCTTAAATTGAACCTAAAACTATTGAGGAAGCTGAATATGATAGTAATTGGATAAATGCTATGCAAGATGAACTTAACCAATTCAAAAGAAACAATGTTTGGACATTAGTAGATAGGCCTTCAAATACTTCAATTATTGGCACAAAATGGGTTTTTCAAAATAAACTTGATGAAAATGGTGTTGTTACTAGAAATAAGGCTAGACTAGTTGCCAAATGATACAATCAGGAGGAAGGGATAGATTTTGATGAAACCTTTGCTCCTATGGCTAGACTTGAGGTAATTAGGCTATTGTTGGCTTTTGCTTGCTTTATGAATTTTAAATTATTTTAAATGGATGTTAAAAGTACCTTTTTAAATGGTCTTATTGAAGAAGAAGTTTATGTTGAACAACCTCCTGGTTTTGAAAATTTTGAATTTCCAAATCATGTTTATAAACTTTATAAAGCTTTGTGGTTTGAAACAAGCTCCTAGAGCTTGGTATGATCGTTTAAGTTCTTTTTACTCAAAAATAATTTTACTAGAGGTAATGTAGACAAAACTTTGTTTTGAATAAAAAGAATGATGATCTCTTAGTAGTACAAATCTATGTAGATGATATCATATTTGGTGCTACTAACGAATCTCTTTGTCAAGAATTTGCAAAGCTAATGCAGGGTGAGTTCGAGATGAGCATGATGGGAGAACTAAATTTCTTTCTCAGACTCCAAATAAAGCAAACCAAATAGAGGATCTTCATCAACCAAGCAAAGTACACAAAAGAAATACTCAATAAGTTTAGGATGGAGAACACCAAGCCTTTAGGTACCCCTATGAGCTCTACTTGTAGACTTGACAAGGATGAATCAGGTAAATCTATTGACCAAAAATTATATCGTGGCATGATCGGTTCACTGCTATATCTTACTGCCAGTAGACCAGATATCATGTTTAGCATTTGTATGTGTGCTAGATATCAGTCTAATCCTAAAGAGTCTCATCTTTTGGCTATTAAACACATACTTAGATATCTATCTGGCACAACTGAAATTAGTTTGTGGTACTCTAGAGATTCTTTATTTGAATTGATTGCTTATTCTGATGCTAACTTTGCTGGATGTAAACTTGATCATAAGAGTACTAGTGGAACCTGTCAGTTTCTTGAAGTAAATTTGATCTCTTGGAGTAGCAAGAAACAGAATTCAGTTACTCTATCTATGGCGGAAGTCGGTTATATAGCAGCTGGAAGCTGTTGTGCTCAAATCCTTTGGATCAAACAACAACTCAAAGATTTTGGCATTAAACTAACTAAGACACCCTTAAGATATGACAATACTAGTGCAATCAATCTAACTAAGAATCCTGTGCAACATTCAAGAAGTAAACATATTGAAATAAAACATCATTTTATAAGAGATCATGTACAAAACTCTAATGTTATTCTTGAATTTGTGTGTACTGATGTTCAATTAGCTGATCAGTTTACCAAACCATTGAGTGAAGAAAGGTTTTGTTTGATTAGAAGAGAGTTAGGTATCTTTGACCCATTCTCATAGAACTCTCACAAACTTCATCTTACCCAAGATATTTTTTCTCAAAAAAAAATACTTGTTTTGAGTCCCAAAAGCTTTTAAATATTTTTTGAAAATTTTTCAATTTTTTTTGGGATTTTCTTGGCCAAGTGTCGACACTTGGATTTTGTCAAGTGTTGACACCTGACCAAGTGTCAACACTTGACAAATACTAAGTATCGACACTTGCGAAATGAAATCTATTTTTAAAACGACCGACCAAGGGTTTTGTTTTCACTTCCCCCCCATCACTCTCAAGCTACAGTGGTCCCCTACACTCCAAATCCCTCCTCTTCTTGTTTACCCTTTCACATATCAGGTATTCCCTCTTTTAATTTCTCGTTAATTTTCATTTTATTTCACGTATTTTTGGTTTCCCTTCATCATCATGAAGCCGTACAACCTAAAAAGGGTTTTTCCGACTATTTTTTGGGATTTCAATCAGATTTTCATGGGTTTTATTGGTTTTCTAAAACTCCATTTGAAGGAATGGTGGTTTAATGGCTTTTCTCTTGGGTTTCCCACGATTTTTGGCCGTTTTCACGCTCATTCCATCCGAATTTGGGAAAAACCACTGTTTGATTGATTTTGGCCAGAAAAATTTGGGTTTTCACCTAAAATCTAGTATTCTAAACTTATTTCTATTGATTTATCATAGTTTGTCATGATGTTTTTTGCAACATTTTCACCATTTTGCTAAAACCCTAATTGATTTAAGCCCAAATCCCATGTGTTTTGGTATTTTGACCTTACAAAATGTATTTTTATAAAAGTTCAAATATATTTTAACAACCAAAAACATTTTCTAGCATGTAAAATTCCCACTTTCAAATTGTTTGTAGATTTCCTAAATTTTTGAAGAGTATTTTACAACCCAAAATTGTTTTAAAAAAAACTGTCTTTGCACCTCTTGAGAAATGAATTTCTCCTTAGCTCAACCTATAGCCAGTCTCATAGCTCTAAGTTTGGTTGAATCTATCCTCTTTTCCTTCCTATCCAGCTGGTTTGACATGGGTCCTAGAAAGAGACTAGCAATTAGGAGACCGAGTCAGAGGACAGAGAGGAGAACAAAGGCTAGGCATGACACTAGTGAGTCGAGCAGTTCAGTTGCACCTGGTTCCCCTGTGGAGAGGATGGCAGGGAAGGCTGTTGCTTCTGGTCGACGAGTGGACTTAGAGTTTTTCGACCGCCAGCATTTTCAGATCTGGCAGACCCTTACCGATGCGGTTTGGTGCCCTTCTGCACTATGCAGGAGAGGTATTACCCCCATCTGGTACATGAGTTTTATGGAGCATTGGATTGCCGGCGTATGACATGGAGGACATCTATACAAGGTATGGAGATTCTACTGACAGAGGAGCTGTTGAGCAAAGTTTGGGAGATACCACACCGAGAAATTAGCATTTTCTCTATGGATGATAGGGAGGTCGCATTCCATTATATTTTGGAGCGAGAGGATGTTTGCGATGTGACAGTAGTCACCGCGAACCAGCTGTCGATGGAGATGCGGCTCCTTCATCACATCATGGCCCGGATTCTTCTACCGAAGATAGGGCATTTTGATTTTATCACAGAGAGAGAACTTATGCTCATGGTCTGCTTGACATAGAGGATGCAGGTAGACATTCCTTCCATGATGCTGATATAGATGAGAGATGCGGCCAGCCAGCATCATCATTGTCTGCCCTATGGGATGAGACTGACCCGACTATTCCATGCATGTGGAGTATCCTTGGAGGGGGAGATCCCCAAGGAGATCTTATACACAGATGTTTATGATGAGAGGTCGCTCCATAGGATGGGATACAGAGTGGTTGGTGGCAGATGGGTTAGGAGAGAGTCTGGCCAAGAGCCAGATGAGGAGGATGAGTTACGTGAGATCGAGGCAGGGCCATCAGGGCTGGTCAGTTCTCCTGTTCATATAGCACATGCATCAGAGACCGAGCCTGCGACGCCTTCTGCCACACCGTCAGCAGCTCTTCCAGCATCTACTAGAGTACACTTTGAGGAGTATTCACATGAGCAATTTGTAGAGGTGAGAGGCGAGCTTATCAGTCTAGGAGCTAGGACGACTCAGCTTTGGATTGAGATTGAGAGCCTTAGAGCTCACACTACTGCTGAGCATGCCGAGATTCGCCAGACTGTGGAGGCTGGTTTTGCGTGCATTGAGAGTTTGATCAGATCCTTGCTTCCTCCAGCTGATCCTCCGGGTGATGATGATGATGATGGCGTCGACCACCAGGATGATCATGATGATACTGTAAAGGGTGGTGATCGCACTGATGACAGGGCTACAGATGTTCTTGACGACGGCAGCGACAGTGATGATAGTGCCGACGGTTATGAGGTCATCAATCGAGAGTTGCAGACCCCTGATGTTCCTCCAGCTGATGCTACTAACACTCTAGCTGCCACTGATCCAGTCTTTGTTACCCCCACTGAGACTCTACCCCCTTCTTCTTCTAGGGCCTTTAGAGTTGCACCTCGTTTTGGGCCATCCACTAGGACTAGGAGCCGTGGTATCCTGAAGACTCCTGGTAGTCTAGCCCATAGGACTAGGGTTACCGGTCCTATCTCTTTTGAGATTCCATCTGATGATGATTAGCCTCACAGATGTCTCTTCTGTTGTATGTTCTTTATGTTTCATGCTACTTTGTATGTTTCTTATTGTTGTATGACTCTGATACATTTTGTATATTTCAATTTTGCTGATGAGTCAGCAAATTTTGTACTAAAAACTCCACTTATTATATATATATATATATATATATATATATATTCCATTTTGGATGTTTAAAAATTGTGATACACTTTGATTTCTTGATTAGTTACATTTATTCTCTTTAGCTTTGATACTCTCTTTGGATCTTTTTGTCTCCATGCTCATTTTGAGGGGAAGGTTATTCCCCTTTCTAATGATTGACAAAAAGGGAGAGTAATAGTATAGATTGAATGGGAGTATGGCATAAGTATGGCATAAATTGTTTGTGAATTTTTTTTAATTTGTTTGTGTAAATTTTCAAATTTGATCTGCTTTGATACCCTGGTATAACATATCATTTGTTTTGATAAGAAATATCTAATTGAGGGGGAGATTGATTCTTCTTAACTATGAAAATTATGGCTCATATGAACATACAATCATACTCACGAATTATCATAGTTGAAATTTGAAACTTAATGCTGTTTTACTCAAGGTTTTGTCATCATCAAAAAGGGGGAGAATGTTGGCTCCACCCAGTGATTTTGATGAATAACAAAATATTGAGTGCATATTGTGTACTAATGTATATTTCAAGCTATGAGTTTTCTGGAAGAAAGCACCTCAAAATCTCAAAAGATTATGTATCATGGCACGCCATGGCACGGAGCATTTTTCGTAATTATGGACATCCTTTTCATGGAAAAAGGGCTTTTACATGATCAATTATTATTTATTTATGTTCCATTTAAATTTTAAAATCAATATTTGTGTTTTTGGCTTTAATTATACTTGATTGTGAATTTTTCAGTATCAAGTGTCGACACCTGGGAAGCAAAGTGTCGACACTTCAGCATTTGGCACGCAGAAAAATTCTTGGCACACCAAGTATCGACACCTAGAACTCAAGTGTCGAGACCTGTATTTCAAGTATTGACACTTAGGTTTCCAAGGTCGACTCAAGGCCTGAGATTTTTGAAAATACAGAACTTTGCCAATGGAGGGTTTTTGTGTCAAGTGTTGACACATGTGCATCAAGTGTCGACACTTGAAAGTTCAAGTGTCGACACATAGAAATCAAGTGTCGACACCTGATGAGCCAAGTGTCAACACTTGAAGCCTGATAGCCCTAACGGATCTATTTTTCTGATTTGCAGAACTTGCTTTTCAAGCTCCAAATGGCTATATTCGAGGCTCCAATAATCACAAACCGTTTTTTGAAAGTTTCTTGTTGTATTTAACCTCCATCAACTTCATTCTAAAGGTATTGAAGTGTATTGAATTCTATTTAAAGCCAAAAAACCAATATTCTCTCAAGAACTTCATATCAAGAGCCTTTTATAGTTTGATTCCCTGAAAAAGCCTACAAGCTCATCCTTACATCATTCCAAAAGAAGTGTTTTGAAGGATATTCCGAGGAGGAGACAAGACAAAGCATCAACTTGAGCTTCAAAGCTTCCATTCTACTCTTAAGAGAGTTTGTCTTAGTTTTAAAAGTTGTATATCTATTTTTATCTTGTGAATTGACCTTGCTTTCAAGGGTGTCTTGAAAGAAGGTTGTTGTGGTTTGTTGGTGAGCCAAAGGGATAAAACCAACTAGGGTTAACTTGTGAGCCCGAAGACAAAACAAGTGTAAAAGGTTGTTGGTGAGCCTAGGTGACAAAACCAACATAGGTTTTGACTTGTGAGCCTTTTGAAAAACAAGTCGACTGTAATCTTGATTTGATTATAGTGGATTTCCCAAGGGTGGCTTGGGGAGTGGACGTAGGTCCTTGGTTTGCACTGAACCACTATAAATATTGTGTTTGTGCGTGATTGCCTTCTTTCCCTCTTGCTCTTAGCTTATTATATTTGATTTACTACTTTCCGCTGCATTTAATCTTAAGAATTGAATTTATTACTCACAAACACTACTAGACCTTCACATTACTGTTTTAAATTTTAAAAGACCCAATTCACCCCCCCTCTTGGGCTCCATTTCTGGGCAACAATCTCATAATTATCAAATGAGACATATCCATACAACTGTCATTCTCAAGATAAAAATAATCTTGAGATACTATGTTGTACTTTATTCCACATGTGCACATATAAAACCACATAACAAAATAATTATCATGTCAACAATGCATGCACAAACTCATGATATATATAAATGAAAAATAAATTCATGATGATAATAAAGTCTAATTATAGAGTCACTCCCACTAACCAAGTACATCAAAAGAACTCAATATGCCCATATTTTCAACAAGCCTTGCAAAGCATATGGGCCTTAAACCTTTGGTCAGAGGATCAGCTATTATAGACCTGTATCTATATAATCAATAATTATATCTCCATTATTTACAAGATCTCTGATGGCCAAATACTTCAGCTCAATGTATTTAGACTTGCTGGATGACTTATTATTCCTTGTAAAGAATACCGCAGCCTTATTATCCAACATATCAACACAGGTCTGGAACTCGAATATAAAATCTGAAGTCCAGTCATAAGATTCCTTAACCAAAAGCTTGAGTAGCAGCTCCATAACAAGATACAAACTTAGCTTGCATGGTAGAAGAAGCAGTCAGTGTTTATTTAACACTTTTCCAAGATACTGCACCACTAGACAACATAAAAATATATCCAAAAGTTGATTTCAGATCATCAGGACACCCGGCATAATCTGAATCTGAAATGCAATCAACTCAAGATTATCAACTCTCCTGTACACGAGCATATAATCTTTGATTTTCTATAGATACCTCATCACTTTCTTTATAGCAATCCAATGTCGATAGCCTGGGTTTGATAAGTATCTACCAAGAACACCCACTATGAAAGCAATGTTAGGTCTGGTGTAGACTTGAGCATACATCAAACTCCCTATAGCACTGGCATAAGGTACATCTTTCATTTGATCTTTCTCAAGCTGATTCTTTGGACATTGATCTTTACTGAACTTGTCACCTTTAACAACAGGAGAATTACAAGGTCTACAATTTTACATACTAAATCTTTGAAGAATTATGTTAATGTATGCCTTTTGTGACAAACCCAATAGATGATGAGATCTGTCCTTGTGAATTTCAATTCCCAAAACAAAGGATGCCTCACCAAGATCTTTTCATATCAAAATTTTTAGACAACATTTGTTTGGTTTCAGAAAGCAAACCAAAATCGCTGCTAACAAGCAGGATATCATCAACATATAAAACAAGGAAGATAAAATTCTTTCCACTGATCTTGAGATATATATATTGATCAACTTTATTTTCCTTAAAACCAAGAGAGGTCACAACTTCATCAAACTTAAGATACCATTATCGTGATGCTTGCTTCAGACCATAGATGGACCTCTTTAATTTGATACTAAGTATTCTTTTCTGCTTTCTTGAAAAACTTATGGTTGCTTCATGTAAACTTCTTCACTAAGATTACCATTCAGGAAAGCAGTTCTAACATCCATCTGATGTAGCTCCAAATCATAATAAGCCACCAAGGACATGATTATTCTTAAAGAATCTTTTGAAGATACTAGAGAGAAAGTTTCAGTGAAATCAATTCCTTCTCTTTGAGTGAAACCTTTTGCTACCAGTCTGGCCTTAAAATGCTCAACTCTTCCCTTGAAATCTCTTTTATTTTTGTATACCCATTTGCATCAAATAGGTTTACAACCATCATGAGGCTCAACAAGCTCTCACACATCATTATGGGCCATCGATTGCATCTCCTCTTTCATAGCATTTATCCATAGATCAGACTGGGAAGAAATGACAGCATCAGTATAAATAACTAGGTCAACCATATGCCCAATATCAAAATCATTCTTCCCATGATAAACATAGAAATCATTTAAAATTGTAAATCTTCTTTATCTAAGAGATCTTCTAACTTGGACTTCTTCCACTAGTTGAAGATTCTGAATAAGCCCAGGAGGATCATGGATTTCATTATTCATTCCTTCAATAGGAGCAGGAATCAAATTATCATTCTGACTGGATGTGGGAATAGAAACAGTATTTCTTTGTGCATTATCATCATCAGTAGTAAATGAAGATCCTTCATCAGCCACATCAAGTTCTTGAAACTTTGCAGTAAGAGACTCCACAATTCTGTTATCTTTTTCTGGACTATAAAACCTATATCCTTTAGAATGTTCTGGATATCTAATGAAGTAACAACGACTTGTTTTGGAATCAATCATTTTTTCTGAAGGATTGTATAATTTTACTTCTACAGGACAACCCCAAACCTGGAAATGATTCAAACTAGATTTTCTTCTAGTCCAGAGTTCAAAAGGTGTCTTCAATACAGATTTACTGGGAACTCTATTGAGAATATATAAAGCAGTCTTGAGAGCTTCACCCCATAAAAATTCTGGCATATTAGACCTACTCATCATGCTCCGCATCATATCTTTAAGGGTGTGATCTGCCTTTCAGCCACACCATTCTGTTCAGGACTTACAGGCATGGTATATTGAGAAACAATCCCACAGTCCTGTAAATACTTGGCAAACGGACCCATTTGTTGCCCAGCCATATCATGTCTGCCATGGTACTCACCTCCACGATCAAATCTCACAATCTTGATAACTTTTTCAATTATTTTTTGATTTCAATTTTAAAAATCTTAAATTTTTTAAGAGCATTAGACTTTCTTTAATCAAATAAACATAGCCATATCGAGAAAAGTCATCAATAAAAGTGATAAAATATCTATTACCATAAATTATAGAAGAATGAGGTCCACTTATGCCAGTGTGAATAATTTCCAAAAGGTTTGAACTCCGAATTGCCCCTTTCTTCTTGGTTTTGGTCAAATTTCCTTTAATACAATCAACACGTCTCCATGTCCCCAAGATCCAAAACATGTAGGATGTTATCATTGATTAATCTAGTTATTCTTTCTTTTGAAATATGTTCCAAGCATTTATACCATAACATAAAGGATTTATCATTAGTCCTTGGACGTTTGGCAACAATATTTTCAATACTTAAAGAAACATTAGAATCATGAATAGCCAGAGACGATCTGTATAGGCCATCAACCAAAATATCATAGCCAACAATTTTCAAATTGAATATCAAATCAACTCTTTTATAACTAAACATGAATCCATAACCAAGCCTATCTAAGGATGAAACAGAAATCAAATTCCTTCTAAAGGAAGGTACATAAAATGTATTTTCTAAAATAATTACAAAACCAGACTCTAAGTACAACTTGACAACTCCTACACACTCTACTTCGACTTTAGAATCATTTCCAACCTTCAACTTGCTCTCATTCAGGCTTGGCTTCCATTTATTTATCATCCCCTGTAGAGAAATAGCAACATGAGTCGAAGCTTCACTATCTATCCACCAAAAATTAATAGGAACATTGACCATATTAGATTCACAACAGGCTAAACCAAAGGGCTTACTTCTATATTTTTCTTTCTTTTCCAACCAGGACTTGAACTTAAAGTACTGACTTCTTTTATGTCCTTTCTTTTTATAGTGGAAGCACTTGATCTTCTTCTTAATAACAGCCTTGGAACCTCCTACGAAATGGTTCTGATCATGACCTTTTTCATCCCTCTTGGAATTCTGAGACTGTCTAGGAGCAGTAGGCTTTCCCTTCTTCGTATGTACAAAATGCTTGCCAGATTGAGTTTGATGTTGCAGAGTAAGGAGGGCACTATCATTCTTCTCTTTCTTGATCTTTGCTTTTTTAGCAACACACTTAGTGATCAAGTCATTAACATTCCATGATTCATCAAGAGTATTGTAGGCAGTCTTGATTTGAGAAAATTTCATAGGCAAAGAATTCAAGGCATGTGATACAATGAAGGAATCCGGTAGATCAATCTTCAGACCCTTGAGCTTAGATTGGATATGAACCATCTTCAGAATGTACTCTCTGACACCCCCAATATTGCTGTATATCATGGTTGTCATTTCCTTCATCAGGAATCTAATCTTAGCATTATTAGATACGAGATACCTCTGTTCAATAGCATCCAGCAACTCTTTCGCATTGTCAGACTTGGATAAACCACTTAGAAGATGTTTAGAAATTAATCTCTTAATTACAATCAGACTGAGTCTGTTCGACTTCTCCTATTTAACAAGGTGATCCTTCTGTTTAATGGTGCTTTGATCATTCAAATCATCGGGTCTAGTCTCACACGATGCAAGATCAATGTCTGCAATTCCAAGAGCAAATTCTAGGTCTTGCTTCCACTTCTTATAGTTTGACCCAGTAAGCATCTCAACAATAGCATTATTGTTGTTCACACCAAAAGTAACTGTACAATCAAAATAAGGAATGCCACAATCAAAATAAGGAATGCCAAACATTAATTAACGAAAATACTACAAACATATCATATCACAATAACAAATAAGAGCACAAACACAATATCACATATTCTTCTTTGGGCAAAACATGCAATATATATTAGTACTCTTCATATAAAGCCACAAGCTAATCAGATATTCTAGCATTCTTAAACCTATCCCCTTTGGGCAGACAGGCCCAAGGAAGCTAGAGTAACTTAGTAACATAATGCCTAATGCCACATTTTTTAGTTAAAACATACAACCCTCTTTGAGCAGGCGGTTGTATGTCATAACCAGAAAATATCCCTCAAATAATGAACAATCCGATGGACTGACATAAATAAACTTTGGTGATAAGTATTTATGCCAACCTACAAAATTATGCATATAGGAAATAAATATCCAAAACAAAATAAAAGGATATCTCAAAAAATATGTATGTCCAATATGATCAATCACAAATCGGATACTAATCAACATGTATCCATTGATTCATTTCACAAATATCATTGCATTCTAAAATGTACATCATAAATAAAAATAACCATAGGAACCACCCATGCCCCTCCAACATTTTATTTTGGACCAAAATATAATTATAAGTTTTTCAAGGTCTTAATTGTAAAAGGACTAATTTATAATTTCAGAAAATCCAAGGGCCCAAGTGCAAAATGGCCTTTTTGGACCAAAATATAATTATAAGTTTTGGAGGGACAATTGTAAAAGGATTTATATTTAATTCCAAAAATTTCAGGGGCTTAAAAGCAAATGGCCATTTTTTTAACTTATTAGGAATGGGTTATTGGATTTTGGGTTTGAACCCAAAACCCAAAACCGGTTAGAGTTTATCTTCCCTAACGAGACCCAAACCCAGTGAAGGGCTAGTTCCCTAAAATCGCTAGCCACCACCCCTTGGATCCCTCCCTCTCCAGCACAACCACCGGCGAGACCACCGCTCGGGTTGGTCAAAAATGGCCGGTCGCCGATTCCGGTGAAGATGCCGGAGGTCAAGAACACGTCCATGGCCAGCAAGACAGGTGAGTTCCCAATTGTTGCCTAATGATGATGCAACCCAAGAGGGGGATGAATTGGATTTTATAAAACTTTTGAACTATTTAATGATGAACAAAAATAAGTATGTACTAATTGCAATTAAGTGCTTATATTTTGTCAAAGTGTTTGTGTGTTTCAAAATAATATGTAGAAAAAATAACAAGGTAAATGCACAAAGAAAACAATCACACAAACACAAGGATATATAATGGTTCGGTGCACTCAAAGGCACCTACATCCACTCTCCAAGATCCCCTTGAGAATTTCACTATAATCAAATCGATTACAGTTGATTAGTTTTCTGGGCTCACTAATCAAAATCCGACTTGTTTTCATAAGGCTCACAAGTCAAAATCTCACTTGTTACGGGCTAACCTAACTTAAATGGTTTTAAAGCTCACCACCAACCTCCCTTGGTTTTGCGAGCTAACCAAGAACCTAATTGGTTTTCCAAGGCTAACCAATAACCTCCCTTGGTTTTCCGGGCTAACCAAGAACCTAATTGGTTTTAAGGCTCACCAACAACCTTCCTTGGTTTTCCGTGCTAACCAAGAACCTTTACAACAAAATAAGAATAAGAGTAAAGAATACAATAAAACTTTCTAAAATAAAGCAAATATCTCTTTGAAGCTCTTGGATGATGTTGAAGAAGCTTGTCTTCAATTTGTTGAAGCCTTTTAATGAAGCTTGATGTTGTGGACTTGGAAGCTCTCTTTGAAATTGGATGCTTGAAGGCTCAACTCTCTCAAAATATGAATCCTTAAAATGTATGGAACTTTTCTCTCAAAGGATTACCTCCCCATTTGATTTGTATTGATTATATAGCTCTCCAAGCCTTAAATGTCCGTTAGAGACCGTTGGAGAGGAAAAACTAGCTGTTACAAATGTTTTGGGAAAGTTCTGTTCTTCAAAAAACTAGCTGTTGCAGAGCTATCATCCGTTCAAGTATCGACACTTCAGGTCATGTGTCGACACTTAGGGTCGACATTTGGAGTAGTGAGTCGACACTTGATCAAAAAATATCTTCTGAAGTCTTCTGTTCTATACTGGTGAGTCGACACTTTATCTGGTGAATCGATACTTTGAGTTTGTGAGTCGATACTTGACCAAACCCTGAAATTACCTCGTTCTGTCTTCTGTTTGGTCTCAGGCCTTGAGTCGACACTTCACTGTTCATGTGTCAACACTTTGAGTCGACACTTGGTTTCTATGTGTCGACACTTCAGCATGCTGGATGAATAAACTTTTCTATGTATCAGTCCATGTGTCGACACTTCCATGTGTCGACACATGGTGTCGATACTTGATTTGACTAATATCGCAACTTGTCCAAATTTAATATTTGAATCCTTCAAGGTCTTCAATATCTGTTCCAAGATTCATAACTTGAAATTTCATGGCTTTTTCAACTGAATGACAATCTTTTCAATCTTTCAATATTGATGAGTACCTGAATCTGATAAATACTTTTAGAATGCATTAGTACTGATATATACTTAAATGTTTTGTCAATCATCAAAATCAAGACCAGAGTCAACAATCTCTCCTTTTTGATAATAACAAAATCTTTAAGTATAAAAATAGGGTAAGCTTAAAAAAGATTAACAACAATGTAAATATATAAGCTCAAAATCAATAAGTATCAAGTTCTCCTTCAAAATATGATTTTCAAAATATTTTTCAAAATATGCAAAATTTTCAATTTTCTCCCCCTTACTAATTCTTCCATTAAGATTATAATATTTTGCTTTCTTCTCCCCTTTTTTGCACTTTCTTTCATTTCTCATATAATTTATCATGTTTATCATATCTTTCCCCTTTTCATACTTAACATATTTCTCCCCCTTTTTGTCATCATGAAAAAGGGTGAAAGATAATACAAAATGAGAATGAAGGTAGAAAGAATAGTAAGTAGATCATCAAAATCAATGCATGAAATCAATTAATCATGATACCAATTAAATATGATATTAATTAAACACGATACCACAAAATGATATGCATATACAAAAAAATAATTCAATATATATTAGCTATAATATATATATTATCCATTTACCTTACTTGTTCATGGAATAAAGCCACAGCAGCACCCCAACACATCATAAGAGACCCTAGTGAATGGGAAGAGAGGGTCTTTAAATCCTACTTAACTCCTATGACCGGACGGCCATGGTGACTAACCCAATCCGAAGCAGTTACTAGGATCAGATATAAATTTTGATACCAATTGAATGTAACTCCCCTCAAAGAATTAGATTTGAAGATAAAGGGAGTATCAGAGCAAGTAAGGCATGATATCAAGAAAACATTTAAAGTATGATAACAAATTTTTTGATGCTCTCCCTAAATGTTATTCCCCCTTAAAAATATGCATTCATTGATGAATAAAACATGAAAGCACTAGCATCATAATTTCAGACAATTTGAGATTATGAACATAAATAGCAAGTCTGAAATCAAAGATTTGAATTTTCAAGATATAAAAGATTGATCATTTAAAAACTTTTAGCATGATTTATAAATTTATTTAAAATGATTTGATATCCATACGAATGCTATAAATAATATGATACCAAGTCTAGCTACTGAATTAAAGGTTTTTCAATATACATACATTCTTCTTAAATATAATCCTTAACTACCAGTTCTATACTTGTTCCAAATCATTTCTAGTCTAAGCATGGATACAAAATAGAATACATTTCATGAAAACATATAAATCATAATATTTTACTTGAAATAATTTAAAACTATATTAATCAAAATCAAATAAAAGTCTAATAATCACAAGTTTAATCATGAAAGTATGAAATCCATCAACATCAAAAAGGTTCATGATCACAATAAATGACTATCAGTCTAAGCTTGATTCTAATTAATCAATTGAAATAATTTTCAATTTAATATGCATCTTTAAAAATATTTTTATGAAATAATTTAAATACATTAATCAAAATCAAGTGAAGGTCTTACAATTACAAGTTTAATCATGATAGCATGAAATTCATCAACATCAAAAAGTTCATGATCATAACCAATGATTATAAATCTAAACTTGATTCTAATTAAACATTTAAAATAATTTTTCAAATTAACTGATGTAATATTTATAACAAATATTCAACTACATTTTCAATTATGAAAGGAAATGTTTAGAATTTACCAATATGTAGAATCCTTCCTTTACTGTTTAGTCCAAAAATATAGTAGGTCCACTTTTTTAAATTGTCTTGTATGCCCAGTTTTCAAAAACTGTCTTTCTTCATGTTGGGCTGCAAGATATTCCTGCAAAACATACTAAATGGATGATTTTGGTACCCAAACTTTCTTGGATCCTTTAGGATTAGTAACTATGGTTCCTTTTGGAACCCAAATTTTTCTTAATCTACAAGGATATGCACTAAGTCCAGATTTATAAGACAAATTGGTTGAAGCAGGTATAAGAAAATTCTTCAAAAGTTTTTGCTTCTTTTCTTCAATCAAAATGTTTTTCTCATTTAAAAATTTATCACATAAATCTTTCAAAACATCATTTTCTTTTCTAAAAATTATTTTTCTTTAGAAAAATTATTCTTTTCATTTTCCAAAATATCAATCTTGATATTTAAATCATCATTTTTATTGGCAAGATTGGTATTCTCAAGAGAAAAGAAATCTACATGCCTTTTTAATTTCTTGTGCTCAATTTTTAGCAATTTGTATTCATGCACAAGATCATTGAATGCAACATGTAATTCATCAAAGGTAAAATCATAATCATTTTTAGCACATACCTTTTCCTCATTTGCCATGAAGCAAAGATGGGCTAATTTTTGAATTTGTTCTTCTTCTAATCTAGAGTCTTCACCTTCGCTCCATATAGCCATCATTGCCTTCTTTGTGTATTTCTTTTTTGCCTTTTTTCTAATGAATCTTCGAAATTTATGAGCCAAAACTTCCATCTCATCTTCTTCATCTTCACTATCTTCCGACTCTTCACTTGAAGACTCATCTTGTGTAGTGGATTTAAAGGCAATTATTTTCTTCTTTACATCAGCATCTACTTCCTTTTGCCATAAGTTCAAGTCATAGGTCATGAGTGAATCGATGAGCTCCTCCAAAGGCAAGGTTTCAACATTTTTAGCTTCTTGGATCGTCGTCACCTTTGCATCCCATGATATTGGCAAAGATCTAAGAATTTTATCAACCAAATCAGTATTAGTATAGACTTTGCCAAGACTTTTCAATTCATTAATAATAGTCATAAATCTAGTAAACATGTCAGATATAGATTCATAATGCATCATTTCAAAGATTTCAAAATAATGTATAAGCAAATTAATTTTAGTATTCTTCATTTGAAGAGTACCCTCATGAGTAACCTCAAGTGTGTCCCATATTTTCTTCGCTGTTTCATATGTGGAGATCCTATTGAATTCATTAGGGTCCAATGCACAATAAAGCAAGTTCATTGCTTTGGCATTAAGCTCGGATTGCTTAATGTTATTTTCATCCCAATTATCTTCGTGTTTTGGAATGGAAATGCCATTAACCAATATTGAAGGAATATGTGGACCATTAACAACCATTTTCCAAAGATAATAATCTATAGATTGAATATAAATGTGCATACGTGTTTTCAAATATGTGTAATTAGTGCCATTGAAAAATGGTGGTCTAACACTAATACCTACAAGGGTTGCCATGATCTTTTACTCAAATGGTTAGATTTTCAAATAGAGTACCAAGCTCTGATATCAATTGTTGCCCAGTGATGATGCAACCCAAAAGGGAGGGTGAATTGGATTTTATAAAACTTTTAAACTATTTAATGATGAACAAAAACAAGTATGTGCTAATTGCAATTAAGTGTTTGTGTTTTGCCAAAGTGTTAGTATGTTTCAAAATAATATGCAACGAAAATAACAAGATAAATGCATAAAGAAAATAATCACACAAACACAAGGATATATAGTGGTTCGGTGCACTCAAAGGTACCTACATCCACTCCCCAAGATCCCCTTGGAAATTTTACTATAATCAAACCGATTATAGTTGATTAGTTTTCCGGGCTCACTAATCAAAACCTGACTTGTTTTCACAAGGCTCACAAGTCAAAACCTCACTTGGTTTTACGGGCTAACCAAGAACCTAAATGGTTTTAAGGCTCACCACCAACCTCCCTTGGTTTTACATGCTAACCATAAACCTAATTGGTTTTTGAAGGCTAACCAATAACCTCCTTTGATTTTTTGAGCTAACCAAGAACCTAATTGATTTTAAGGCTCACCAAAAACTTTTCCTAGTTTTCTGGACTAACCAAGAACCTTTACAATAAAATAAGAATGAGAATAAAGAATATAATAAAGCTTTCTAAAATAAAGACAGAATCTTGACCTAGCTAGCAGGAACCCTAATTCTTGTGTTTCCTAGGATGAGTCAACGTTCTGACCCTCACTCCTGTTTATAGCTGGGCGGTCATATATATGTAGCAACGTCTTCGGTTTAGGTCCGTTTATAGAAAATGAGTGATATATATAATAACCATGATAATTTTCTCTATATCATAACAGAACATGTCCCGATGTATTTAGTAACGTATAGATTTGCTACAGTAATAAATTTATTAAGGCATGAACATGCATATTAGACATAAGGTACCAGTTAATTTGATAACGACTATAGTAATTTTTCTCGTTATATATGGCAGGTTACATTGCAATTAATAAATATAGTGACGCATCGGTCTACTGAAATTTAGTAGCATAAATCATGCACGTTAGATATAAGGTACAATTTTTTCATTACGGTAGAAAATACTGCAATAAATTTAGTGAGATAAATCATGTGCATTATTAGACATAAAGAAGGAGTTTTATAATAACCTTGGTAATTTTTTATGTCATGATAGGCCATGTTATCCGGGATGTCAAAAAATAAAGACAGCCGAACCCGCTGGTTTCTCCAACCACCTCCGGTCACAGCAGCGTCATTCGATGTCGCCGGTCACCCCACAGCACGGACAACGTCCGGCATGCATAGATCCATGACGATTGGTGGAGAAGATTTTATTTTATCACATCTAAAATATTGAATATTATGATTCTAATCTGATACCAGGGTTCTGATACCAAATGTAGGAAAAATAATTTCTAAATTCCTAGAATCGATCAAAGATTAGAATCATAAATAGATCTGAGAAAAAGAATTACATACCTGTATTCACCATAATCCCTGATCTCGATGCTCACACGAACATAGCAGGCAAAGTCTTTCTCTCTAGTCTTTCTTAGAAAAGCGGCTCTCGATGGAAAAAATCACCGTATCATAAATTACCGAATATATGATATATATAAATAGAAGAAGCGGAGAGAGGACCTAGCCAATAAAATCAAAATGCCCTAACTGACCCTTCCATCACGAGTCAAGTCGGGCTAAGGCCTACACTGTGCCGCCTCAACCACACCAAATCGCATGAGGTGCTCCTAGCCCAATCAATGATCATATAATTATGGGCTCAATCTATGTCTATCAACATAGATCATAAAATCAACCCGGATTTTAATTTAAAAAAATAATCAATTAATGTTAGCCCAAATCAAGAAAATTCTTACACTATATTTTCCCAGCTGGCAAGTCTATTTGCAATGTTTGTGTAATGAATGCTTATGCCAATATTGCGATAAGGCCCTAATGTGATGACACCATGTAAAAGGTTTCTGGCATGCCACAGGAATCACTACAGCAAAATAGGGAAAAGGCAACTATTTTCTTCCGATGCTTCTGTGAAGCACCGGGAAGACCAGGAACCCGCCGACGGTTTGTGCAAGCGCCGGAAAGTTTTTGAAGTCCGCCGACGCTTATAAGCGCCGGAAATTTAGCGACGCTTATGCCAATTCCACCGACGCTTAAAAGCATCGGCAATTCTCCAAGACCCCGCCGATGCTTTTTAGAAGCGTCGGCAATTCCCCTCAACCCCGCCGACGCTTCTAAAAAGCGTCGGCAATTCCCCTCAACCCCGCCGACGCTTCTAAAAAGCGTCGGCAATTCCCCTCAACCCGTCGATGCTTAAAAGCGTCGGCGGAAAGCGTCGCCGGACTTTTTATATCCATCTCCCCCAGCTCGAGCCTTAGCCTCATTTGCTTCAGCCGCCGCCTCCTGAAACCCCCTTTTTTCCTCCTCCCTCTCCCTGGTCCTTCATCTCCGGCGTTTCTTTTAGTCCCTCACCGCCGAAGGTCGATCTCCGGCGCCTTCTTCTCCATCGCATTGCTCCGAAGCTCGGTAAGTTTTTTTTTTTCTTGCTCTGTCATTTATTTTGGGTTGAATATTTTGGGTTGAAGACTTTAATTTGTTCTCACATTAAAAATACTATATAGGGACTATATATTAGTACACTAGCTGATACGATGAAATTAAAATTATGCATATTATTTTGCATGGTGCTTAAGAATTGAAAACTCTCTTAAATCTCATTAATTGGTTTATTAATCCTTGTAAATCATGCCTTTAGAGTACGCCACATAGGGATAGGGATGGCATAATTAATCCAAAAGAATGTAAAGTGAAAGAGCGACAAACTAAATTAGTTATGATTTGTGGAATATTCGGCATTGATGGCTTACATGTATTGAATTGATGATATCCAATATAATCATAATAATATTTTTTTTCAAATTATTGAGAAATTAGATTATTTTAAATTTTTCTAGGACCAAATAGTTTTCTTAGGAATTTTATTTTTCATGAATTAATAAATAACTTTCATTTATTCATGTTGTTTACATTTAAAAAAAAAATACAAATAACAAAGTACAAATAATGATAAATAACATTTATATCAACCTAAATTCTACTTATTTTTTTATGCATGACATGTGGTTAGTTTGCAATTCATCACCCATCCAAGAAACCATATCTGGATAGCTGATTACTATAATTAATTTTTTAATTTAAGCTGTTAGGATAATAAAGAATTATTTAAGTAGGTAATCACTAATAACCATCAAAATGGGAGTTACTGTGATGAAAATCCTGCCAAAAAAAGATGCTTATTTTTGAAAATAGCTACCAATCTATATCACAAGGAAAAAGAGGTTTCATTTAATATTTGTCTTGCATAATTTCAATACTACAACGGCATTTCTTTCAATATCGAGCATCTTTCTACCTCAATCCCACATCCTATAATTCTATTGTTTGCCATGCTCTTAGGATCTTAAAAATTAAATCATTACTTAATGGTTGACAGGTCACTCATCATCAAGAAAGTGGCTCCAGTCTTGCCTATAAATAAAGGAGTCTAAGTTACGCATTACATATGGGATTTGAGTAACGAAATTATAAGTATATTAGAGCAGTGAAGCCGAGTTGCTCCTCCCCCTTGTATAAATAGTTAATTCTTTTGTTAGCCTACATATATATTGAATCATAATCATATCGATCAAACCTATTTGTTCTTTCCTAGTCTCTCACTTTTATTTTTTCATATCAATCACTTAGCAATATTAAATCCTCTAATTACTTGGGGCATGAAATTAAAAGATCCTCTAATAAATCCAAGTTATGATCAATCACTAAAAGAAATTCTAATAAAGTCAAAAACACATGAATATATTCTCTGTCATTTTTTTTTTCTTGCTCTCTCTACAAACTTTAATAACTTTAAGAAGTCTTACTTAGTTTAGTACTAGAATGTAGGTTTTTTAAAATGTAGGTTTAGTACTAGAATGTAGGTTTAGTACTTAGTTTTGTACTAGAATCTATAGGCTATCTACCATGAAGATCTGATTCGCCCCAAAGCTTTTAGTTTATGAGGCATCATACTTTACACGACCACAAATAAGATGGCTCCTAATGTATGCAAAACTAAATGGCTAACAAAGAAGTAAAGCTTCGTCCTGATGATCACTTGACATAAAGAACTTGTTAGAAAGCCAGACTAAAATAATAATAATAAAAATTAAGGCTAATATTGAGAGGACTGTGCAATTTGGTAGCAGTATGATTTAGATGGTCGTGACAGCTCATGAGGCAAATTTAGAACTTGATTCACATGCTAGATACAAGATATTATGAAAAAGATAGCACAAATATGCAACAAGAACTTAAAAAAATAATAAAAATCATGACCCAGCTCTCCTGACAAAAAAGCTATTCAATAATTTAAATTTTCAAATTTAAAACAATTACATGCTGTTATTAAAAGATCCTAGAGACCTATTAATCCAAACTATTGGATCCCGTAATCCAATCAGATCCTAAGAATATTTAAATAAGATAAGTAATTTAAAAAAATTTAAAATATAAGTTAATTTCTTTATATTTTAATTGTCAAATATAGCATGCTTAATCTTGAAATTAGGCTAAAGCACATAATGCCTTTCTAATTTGGATGGCATGCAACCGAAGTTTAGCTTGGTGTTGGATTCAAAATTATAGTTTTCAGAATTCCATAAAATTTTGTTGAAATCAGAAGTTAATTTATCAATAATTTGTTAGTAAACTTATTATTTATATAAAAATAAATATTATTTTAAAATAAACAATGTGTGCATTTCAAAATTTTAAATTTTTTTTTTTTCCATTCAAACTATGCTTTCATCTCACTCCCAACAACTAGGTGACCAAGGTGTATTACATCAATCCCTAGCAACCCAGTAGTCCCTCATGACCCTGTATGTCACATCAATCCTTGGCTACCACCAGTCCCAACTACGTGCCATAAGGAGTAGATTGGGGTGGCGAGAAATGTATCATATGGAAAAGTCCATCTTTGTTTTTGCGGTATGATTTTCTGAAATAGTTTACCAAAACGTGCTTCACAACCCCGGATGGTACAAAGCCAACACATTTCAACCTCCAAGTTGTCATGGAGTTGAAAGTTGTGTTCCTGTTTGGACCATGCAGCGGACTTAATACTGAGTATCTATCACCGGAGCATATTGTTGAGGTATAGACTAGAGCTTGTTATGGCCCCGTCTGTCAATTCACTTACCCATCTATCAGTCATATTGAACTTAATACTGAAGCAGCTTTACTTAGTTGTTATCAAGTACGGTCCTTCGACGTGCTCCTTCTTACATAGTCTGTTTATGAGATTTCAAATAGCCAATTGCCTAAATTATAGAAAAAGTTATCTCATGCTGATAATATCACCAGTAAGAGTCTTCTCCATCCATGGAAGCGAATAAGGACTATAATACGATAATGGCACGATCAATAGTCCGATACTCTCGGAGTTGCCTATTTTCTCAGTCATCTTTTATAAATAACCAAGACCTTAAGGATCTCAAGATAAATAACTCTTTTTATGTTCATTACTTACTTTCTATCTATCTAGATGTCTAGCTTGAATGTTGGAAGATCTTTGCCAGAGCTAACTCCGGCTAAAAACTTTGTTTATAGATCACTTCAGTGATGATTACTTCGATATCGAAATCTACTGCAACATGTCCGATAAGTTGTCCATGAATAACTCCATTTTTATATATTTCAATACCATCTGTAGTTTTGTTACGATCAATTATAATTTTTTATATATTTTTTAAAAAACTTGCATTGCATTGAAATATAGACCAATCAATTGATTAAAGTATATATTCTACATGATCCGTACAATTATTTAATTTTTGTATGGATGGCAGAAATATGTACAGTGGTCAATTGAATGTCTAATTTGGATAGTTTGAGAATTGCAAATAATTTTATAGGTACTTACAGTAATCAAACGGTACGGATAGAGTTACAGATATATTTCGGATATCATTTCCTTTTAGTTCTCCTCATACATATTTATTTGTATGGGGAGAACTAAGGGGAAATGCTGCCGAAATTTTTCTGGAACTTCTATTGCGTATCCTTTGGTTACTGTAAATGACCTATATAATTAATGCAATTCTTGAATGGGATAGGACCTCTTTACCTATTAGTTGGTGATAGGGTGCATTTAATAATACTGTAATTGATCTATTGAATAAACTTATTTTAAATTTGTTCTGTTCTTATAAATATTTGTTTATTTCAATTAGCTTTTTCTTACAATGGATAAGAGTTGGATAACTAAATCGAGGAATAGCAAAGAATATCTAGATGGAGTACAGAATTTCATTAAATTTGGTATGGAGAGAAGTAGTATCAGTGGGAAGATTTTATGTCCATGCCGAAAATGTGTAAATTCCAGTTCTCTATATCCAAATATTGTTGAAGAATATTTGGTATGGAATGGTTTTTTAAGAGGTTATACTGAGTGATTTTTTCATGGAGAGTCAAGGTTACAATCTACATGTAACCAAACCTCTAACATGGAACATATACCTGATTTTGGATCCAGTAACCAACAGAAAAATCTTGCAAGAGATGATGATATCAGGGGTTTGCTCAGAAATGCTTTTGAATATGGTACTCAACATCTTGGAGATTACAGTGGAGGACAAGTAGCAGCTGGGTTACCTGAGGATCCTATATATACTGAATCTACACATGATGGAGAGCCGATACCCCAACTAATGTTGGAACAGATCGTTATCAGAAGCTGATAAGAGATTCAGATCAAGAATTATATGCCGGTTGCAAGAACTTTTCAAAAAATTCTTTTCTTGTGCATTTGTTTCATATAAAATACTTGAATGAATAGTCTGGCAAGAGTTTTACTATGCTGCTCAAGTTGTTAAAGGATGCATTTCCTGAAGGTACTAGTTTACCAACATCTTGTTATAAAGCCAAAAAACTAGTAAAGGAATTGGATCTTGGATACGAAAAGATTCATAGGTGTCCAAATGATTGTATATTATATCTGGGAGAACATGCCGATCAAGAGTAGTGCCATGTGTGTGGATGTTCACGATGGACGAAGCAAAAAGAAAATGAGAGTGAGGGATTAGATGAATTGGATGCAACATACATTAAACAAAAGTCGGCGAAGGTATTACGCTATTTTCCTCTTGTACCTAGATTGAAAAGGATCTATGCATCATCAAAGACAGCTTCGTCAATGAGATGGCATGATGAAAGTCGTATAAAAGATGGAATGCTGAGACACCCAGTGGATAGTTTAGCATGGAAAGCATTTGATGACAGACATCCTGATTTTTCATCTGATGCTCGTAATGTCAGGCTGGGTTTAGCCAGTGATGGGTTCAATCCATTTCGGATCTTAAATTCTGTCTATAGCACCTGGCCAGTTGTACTGATTCCTTATAATTTGCCACCATGGATATGCATGAAACAGTCTTCACTTATTTTATCAATGGTCATTCCAGGTGATAAGGGTCCAGACAATGATATTGATATTTTCTTACAACCTTTAATAGATGAATTGAAACAATTATGGGAGGGTATCAGTGTAATTGATACTTCGAATGGCCAAACATTCAATCTACGGGCAGCTCTATTATGGACTGTTAACGATTTTCCTGCATATCCTAATTTATCTGGCTGGAGCACTAAGGGACGAGTTGCATGTCCTTCTTGTGGTGGATCAACCCATTCAATTTGGTTAAAACATGGAGGAAAGTTCTGTTATATGAGACATCGTCGATGGTTGGAGGCAAATCATCCATTTTGATTTCAGAAGGATTTATTTGATGGTACCATAGAGTTGGGATCTGCTCCAATTCTACCTTCTGGTTCTGATATTCGTAGACAAATGCTTAGTATCAGACACAGTGATGGCAAGATGACAAAGTCCTCTAAAAAGCGAGGAAGAGATGATGTTGAGACTTCGGTACAAGAAGAAGTATCGGAGGAAGTCAATACTTGCACCTTAGATACGTCAGTGTTCGAGGATCCGGATAATTTCTTTGAAGTTGAAAATGATGATGATATAATCACAGCAACTACCCATCAGCATACTAAACAATTATGGAAGAAAAGAAGCATATTCTTTGACTTACCTTATTGGGAGCATAATATACTCCGGCATCATCTTGATGTTATGCATATAGAAAAGAATGTTTGTGATAATTTGATTGGAACAATATTAAATCTTGATGGAAAGACTAAAGATAACATGAAGGCACGTCTTGATTTAAAAGAAATGGGCATCCGACATGAACTTCATCCACAAGTGCTTGCAAATGATAGAACTTATATCCCTCATGCATGTTATACAATATCTAGTCGAGAAAAAGATCTCTTCCTAACAGTTTTAAAGAATATCAAAGTTCCTGATGGATATACCTCAAATATTTCACGATGTGTGAATCTGAAAGAGCGCAAAATTTCAAATCTTAAAAGTCATGATGGACATATATTAATGCAAGATATTCTTCCATTGGCTTTAAGGTCGTCAATGCCAAAACAAGTTATTACAGTTGTTTTTCAGTTATCATCATTCTTCAAGGCATTATGTTCTAAGGTTCTTGATCCTCAAGAGCTTGATCAGTTGCAGTCTCAAGTCGTACTTACATTATGTCAGATGGAAAAGATTTTTCCTCCTGGGTTTTTTACGATTATAGTTCATCTACTCATTCACCTAGCTTCGGAAGCTAAACTTGGTGGACCGGTACAGTACAGATGGATGTACCCAATCGAGAGGTACTGCTGTAAAACTTAAATTTTATAATTTATATAACTTTTTCATTATTTAATGTGATATAAATATTATACTTTTTGAAGGTATCTTGTACGTTTGAAGGATTATGTATGAAACAAAGCCCATCCTGATGGCTCAATAGCAGAGGGATATATTGTTGAAGAGTGTTTAACATTTTGTTCAAGATATCTCGTAGGTGTTGATACTGTATTCAATCGACCTCAACGTCATGGTGATACAATGGAGAATACAGATCTATACAAATTTGCATTATCCGGAAGATTTATAGAAAAAACTGAAAGTATTGTTCTTGACCATAAATCCATGTCACAAGCACACCGTTATGTATTGCTACATAGTGACATAATATCTGACTATCGTAGGTTAGTCTATCTATACATGGATAATACTAAATATTAGACATGTTGTTGTCAAACTTATATTTGATTGTCATGCAGTGAATTTTTATCTGTACAACGACAAGACAATCATTCCACTCGTCCTAATCCAAGGATTGAACAAAGATGGTTGGTTGAGTTATTCCCTAATTGGCTTGCCAATCAGGTTAGTATATATAAGTCGTATAATAATTATATATATTTTTAACATCGAATAAATGATCGATAATTGATATTATATTTTTTAGGTACCGGTACTGATGGAGAAAAATAGTTCAGCAGAATTAATTGCACTTGCCAGATGTCCAAATTATATTGTGAACAAATATAATGGTTTTATTATAAATGGCTTTAAATTTCATACCAAGAAGAGCGAGAAACTTAGGAAAACTCAAAACAGTGGTGTTATGGTTGAAGCAAATGGAAAATCTTATTATAGTATACTTAAAGATATTTTGGAGTTGGATTATTATGAAAATTTTAAAGTTGTATTATTTCGATGCGATTGGGTGGATATAAATACACCGAGAGGTTTGAAAAAGGACTCAAACGGATTCATACTTGTCAATTTTTCAAGATTGATACATACGGGTGTGTTATTGAAGGATGATCCATTTATCTTTTCATCTCAAGCTCGACAAGTTTTTTATGTACAAGACTCGAAAGATAAAGAATGGGCTACTGTTATTAAGACAAAACCTAGAGACTTGTATGACATAGAAAAAAGGGTGGAAGAAGAAGATGATGATACTTACACTCAGTGTATGCCTTATAATATTGTACCGGATGATCATATAAATGATACAAACATTTTGGTTAGGTTGGATTTCGAGGAAGGTACAATTGGTTGATTATGACAAGTAAGTAGTTTATAAGATAGTTTACATTTTTTCATTAATGATTATGTTATATTTTAAATTGCAATTCATTTCCGTTATAATTTGATTATAATGTTGACTGACTTGTTTTTAAATAATGCAGGTTAGGTACACCATGCCTCGAAGGAAGCGATTAGCAGATGTACAGTTTCAGTTTTTCCAGACCGAGGCTGGCACTTCTTCATCACAGCAGCCCGAGGGCAGTCGATCAGTTTCACATCGATTTGATGGCAGTCCATCTATTTCTGCACAATAGGCCGATGCTACTACCTCTACACCTCAGGACGACGCTATTTCCTCCGAGTCCGCACATCACGATCCTTCTATAGATCATCCTGATGACGAGCCTATCGTCGATGATATACAGATACAGGGTACATAATTTAATAATTCTATCTCATTTCAATTCATGAATATGCAATAGTTTTGATATACAATGTTCTGTATTTTTTTTTTGTAGATGGATCCGGGAGACTCAGGCGTAGGCGAGGACCCACATTAGTCCGTGATGTGTGGCAATTACCTGAGGGTGAGAGGATAGTGATAGAGTGCAACAAGCTAGGACAGCCTATTAAAAAAATTGCTAGCTTGTTGACTAGCTTTCTGGGAACAGTAGCATGCCGTGGTCAGCTATGTCCCCTGAATTATTCGAAATGGAACGACATGCTTCCTGCATATAAAATAGAAATGCTACGAGTTGTGCATGTAAAAAAAATTAATATATTATTTTATATCTTAGATTTTTAACAATTGAATTGCTTATTTCATTTAATATTTATTTTATTATTTAATTAAATTATAGAGAAAGTTCGTTCTTCCTTCAGATTCATCTGATTTTGTGCTTAAGTCTCTCAATCACAAGTGAAAAGAATATAGGGCGAAGTTGAAGAGAGACTACAAGCTAGAGGGTAGGACAGAGGAGTAGGTTGTAGCTACCTGTCCTCCTGATGTTCACCCTCATCAGTGGATGGAGTTGGTGCACTAATGGTTCTTCGAGAGGGCACAGGTTGTGTAGCATCATCAAACACTTCAAAATTTATTAATTTTCACTTGTCATAATTATATTTATACAATATATAACATTGTTTTAATTTTATTTTGCAGACGTATTCTGATATTGGTAGAGCTGCACGAGCTGCTCAGTCTGTTCCTCACACAGCGGGATCCAAGAGTTATGCACGGCTCAGGCATGAGTTTGTATGTTTCTCATCCCATAATACTTTTAGTATACTTTTAGTTTTAACATCATGTATCATCATGTATCATGCATGTGCCATGTATAATGGTACGGGGATATAAGATGTGTTATTTTGAATTTTTTTGTAATATTTATTCTTTATATAGGCTGATCAGCAGGGGAGGGAGCCTGGTGAGGTGGAGTTCTATCGGATGACTCACGTTCACCAGGATGGCAGTTTTGTTCGGGACGAGTCCAGAGATATATATGTATTTTTTTATTTATGTTATATTATAATTTATATTTATATTTTTATTAAGTATTAATATATGTGTTTTTTATAAAATATAGAATAGGGCTACCTTTATGATCTCTGAGCGTGCTGGCGAGGGTTCATCATCTACACAGAGCAGTTGCATCCAGGCTGAGGTATTCTCGGAGTTGATGAGACCAGAGCGTCCTGGACAAGTAAGGGGTTATGGGATTGGAGTTACCCCTACTCAGTTATCTGAGATGCGTAGATATACTCGGGATACTAGAGAGAGTCATGATCAGTTACATGTTCGTCAGCTCCAGGAGGAGATAGCAGAGCTCCGACAGACACGTGATGCAGACAGAGCAGAGATGCAGACCATTAGGTCTCAGCTAGAGCATGTTACATCTGTGCTGCATATGTTCATGTCATCTCAGGTAAGTAATTATTTATTAATTTTGTATGTATCTAATAATTTAGAATATATATAATGTATGTATTATAATTCCTGATGTATATCTTGCAGGTTTCTGGTGCATCTGCGAGTCGCAGACCTGACGACGACCAGCCTCCCACGGATCAGTGATGCCAGATGATTTTTTTTATTATTTATGTATATCTTTTTGTTTATTTGAACTTGGATTGATATGTTTATATATATATAAAAAACTGTTTATATTTGGTTTGTATTTGTGTTTGTGTATGTTGAATATGATATGTGATATAGGTTCGAATATTTTCATTTGTTTGTGTATATTGGATATGATACAGGTTTGAATGTTTTATTTTCATAATGTATACAGGTTATGGGTTTGTATATATGGCTGTTTATTTTTTTTAAAAAAAAAAAAATCTACCGACGCTTTAAAGTGTCGCTAGGTTTGGACCTGGCGATGCTTTAAAGCATCGCTATACCTGGAACTGGCGACGCTTTAAAGCGTCGCTATAACTGGAACTGGCGACGCTTTAAAGCGTCGCTATAACTGGAACTGGCGACGCTTTAAAGCGTCGCTAGGATTTAGTCTAGCGATGCTTTAAAGCGTCGCTAAACTTAAAACTAGCGACGCTTTAAAGCGTCGCTAAATGCCGATGCTTTAAAGTGTCGCTATATTTAAAACTAGCGACGCTTTAAAGCATCGGTAAATAAAAATTTAGCGACGCTTTTTTCAAGCGTCGGCAGGTTGCATCCCAACGCTTGCATAGGCGACGCTTTACAAAACATCGGGAGATTATTTAACGATGCTTAAAAGCATCGGGAAAGGTCAAAAAAAGCGTCGCTAAAGCTCATATTTACTATAGTAAATGTTATCTCTAGTGAGTATGGGTGTAATCTAGTAGATCTTCATCAGGTCTAATCAACCTTGGCGTTAAATACTTCTGAAGTTGAAGTTTGAGATGGAGCTTGGTTCATTTATTACTTGATTGTGCATAATTCAAGCTTAATTTCAAACCAAGCCGAATATGAGCCTATTTCAATAGCCTTTTAAGCAAATATGCATGTCTTGGTCAATAAATTGTGAGCGCTTCTGGTAAGTAAAACACAGCGATGTTGGTAGAGAAAAGATTGTACCGATTAGAATGTCGACGAAAAGGATTTCATAACTTAGAACTTCGGCTCACAATCTGCAAATGGAAAACTATTATCTAATGCATGCTTTTGTAGCACCATATTTTATTGAAGATATGTTCCCATGATATAAGAGGGAGATGAATGGGGATTTTATAAAGATATAACGGTGCAGTAAAAAATCTTTTAGAGAGATGTTTGGTGGATATATCTAACATAATTAATAAATGGCAGGATTTTTGGTCGAAGAATTCAGCAAGGGTAATTTATATATATTAAACATGTGCATAAGACAGCAATAAAATTAGTGGCCATTTACTATGCATCTAATAGCTGCTAACATGCTGACACAAATAGTGATCTTGGTAGAGAAGATTACACACTTATGATATTCTACTTAGAGAATTTACAAACTTAGAAATATAACTAATGTAAGCTTATTGCTTAGCATATGCCTCAACATTCACTCACAGTGAAAAACCAAAGTCACTTCAAGATGATATATGGGAAAAATACCTTGCCAAAATCCTGGACAACCTTAGCTTTTGGAGAAGAATTTTCTTCATACTCCATCCATAACACGCCAATTTCCTTTGCTGCAAAAATATTGGCCAAATGAAAAAAAAAAAAAAAAGATGAAAGGAAGAAATAAGTTCAACGCCAAAAGCATGTTTAGTTATGAAAAAACATTAGTGGTCAAAACCATGGCCATTCCTTTCAACTCGATTCGGCGAGGGGAGAAAATGAGAAATGATGGCAACGGGAGGGTGACCAGGCATAACCACAAGGAGGGAGAGATGGTAGGCACCACTGGTGGGGGAGGGAGAGCTACTAGCAGGCACCACTGGTGGGGGAGGGGGAACCGGCAGCCAAGGGAGGGGAGGCAAGGGAGGGGGAATTATTTTTTTTTGGTTAGCTGGAGCAGAACCAGTAGGGGGAACACCGGGTTGACGGTGCAAGGACACCGACAGGGGAGGGGAGAATTGGAGGGAAGGGGAGACCCGGGGGAGGGAAAAATTTTTCAGGAAAGCCTTTCTTCCTAGCTCAAGCTCCCTATTCAAAAGGGATGACTATTAATAATAGCTATTAGCCATAGTAATCTTACCGTCGCTAATAATGATTGCTGATTTAAATTTTTATATATCACTATTAGCAAAAGCGATTTGTCATCGCTAATTCCATCGAAAATATATTTAGCAATAGACATAGCCATCAAAAATAAATAAATACCATTACTAATAAATACTTTTAAAAAATTAAAAAAATTAAAATTCTAACGGTTTTAACAATGATATTAGCCGTTACTAATAATCGAGTTTCCATCGCTAATAGTATTAGCGACGGAAACTTATTTGGATCATTTTTTTTTCTATTAAAAATGGATATTAGCGATAGCTAATTAGCTATCACTAATTGCCATCGCTGATACTTAAATTTCTTGCAGTACACATCCCACTTTTTCCTTTTTCTTTTTTTTTTTTAATTATATAATGGATTGGGCTGGGTCAAGTCTATCGCCCAACATGAATTCAATATCCAATAGTTACACCATCAATAGCCAAAGAATTTTATCCATTTGACTAAGAGATAAATGTAAATAGCTATTATGTCATATGATCAGCATCCAACTTTTCAAGTGATGGGTTTTAAGTTACTATTATTAACATATTAGCATAAGGCACCCAAAACCGTTATAACGGTTATTATACAAAAGACAAGCATGAGATGTGCTACAAGGGGGATGACAAAGCTAACATTTTCCCCTCCCATTCCAGTTGGTTTGATCATTGTACCGCCCTACCTTTGTGTTCTGTACATGGATAGAAAGGAACATCTTGTAAGAAAATTAGAGCAAGCAATTTATCAAATGTGAGTTATCGTAGACTAGTTGTGGAGAGTTCTGATCCATTGACAAGCACTTTGGAGCTACGCTGAGGTCATGAAAAGAGCAGGACAATAGGGAAACCACAAATCAACGAGGAGAGAGAGTAGGATTAGAACAAATTCAAATGATGGGCAGTAAGAAATGGAAATCTTCCCATTCAGTTTTTTTTAATAAAAGCGAAAGTAAGTTACATAATTCCTCCAATGCATTATCAATTGAGTATACATTATGTTGGGTTATGACAAATTTGATCCATTTAAGTTGGATCGAATGAAATGAACATGGTTGATCGATTGATGGATCGATGTCCAAGAGGCATATAGTCGATCGATGCCCAAGAGGTGCATGGCCGATTGATGCCCAAGAAGTCTAAGGCCGATCGATGCCCAAGAAGCTTATGGCCGATCGATGCCCAAGAGGTGAATAGCCGATCGATGCCCAAGAGGTGCATGGCCGATCGATGCCCATAAGGCACAAGGCCGATCGATGCCCAAGAGACAGAAGACCGGTCGATGCCCAAGAGGCACCAAGCCGATCGATGCCCATAAGGCACAAGGCCGATCGATGCCCAAGAGACAGAAGACCGATCGATGCCCAAGAGGCACCAGGTCGATTGATGCCCAAGAGGTGTGCGGCCGATTGATATTCAAAGCTGACTTAATGAGTCAACCATGATATTATATTGACCAATGTGATATAGTCCATATCGTCTGCACTCTTTGACCAACTTAACTAATGACGAATGTTCTGTGCACGTGATGGCCCACTAACGAACTAACAGTTTACAGCTTGTTTAACTGAATTCAATTAGGATCGTACCCTATAAATACTAGTGAGTAAGGTGCTTCCGAGAGGTAAGTTGGTTCTAGCAGCAGGAACTCTCGCAGACTCTTAATTCAATTTTCCCTTGGACCTCATCTGTTTAAGTCCAGACTCGGTGATTGACTTGAGCGTCGGAGTGTCCCCCACCGGAACCACTCCGGTGAGTGGATTTGCTTGCAGGTTTGGTCGGCGATCATCTTAGTGAACGAGAGCATTCATCAAATGAAAAAGAAGGGATAGATCTGTAGGATAAAGCCATCTTCAAGCAATCTTATTGAAGCTTGGGAGTCACATCAATATGGATACAATAAATTGGCGTGCTAGGTAGGGGCTCGATAAAAGAGATTACAGAAATCTGAAGAAAAAATGGTGAATGGTAGAGCGCGAAACTTTCCTACTGAGGAGACTCATCTTTTGCCTAGAGAAAATGATCTTATCCCGGATGGAGTGGATGCTATTCCTACTGGAAACTTGGATCAAGAACAGCTAGGGATCCTTTTTAGCAAAGTGGAAGTATTCACTGCGGCAGTCTAGAATTTTCAAGAAATAGCTATAAATGGATAACAACGACCTGCTGCTTCAAGGAGTAGCCGGCAATCGCCTCTTCATACAAGTTGGCATCCAGATCCAAGTCAACGTTCTCCTTATCAGCACTCTTCAGGACGGCATTCTCTCATAAAGCGACATCATCGATCCCACGATCGTGTGGAAAGATGGGATAAAGGGAAGCGCCCTCGATCTTATTCGACATCTTCTAGCGAATCAACCCCTGAAGGTTCTTAGCGTGCTCCAGATGCTGGAAAGACTGATCACTTTGCAAAAAAATTCCGGAAGTTCGAATTACAGATTGCCAGGCTTGGCGAACAAAGGAAAATAGAAGATATGATCTCCACATGTGATACTCAACCCCCTTTTTCCAAGAAGATAATGGAAGAAAAAATTCCACATCATTTTAAAATTCCTCAAGTAAAGCCATACGATGAATCGGCTAATCCTCTCGACCATCTATACAATTTTAAATTCCACATGTTAATCCAAGGAGCATCGGATGTACTTCACTGCCTTGCTTTTCCAGCAACTCTTAAAAAGGTAGCAAGGATGTGGTATTCTAGCCTCCAACCAGGCACTGTTCATTCTTTCAGTCAGCTGGAAAGGTTGTTCACCTCTCATTTCAGAACCAGTCAAAGGATGCCAAAAAACTCAGATAGTTTTTTCTTTATTCAGCAACAAGAAGGAGAGACTTTAATAGATTATGTAGCCAGGTTCAATTCCGCCATGCTCGAGATTCCGGATCTCAATGAGCACGTGGAAATGTCAGCTATGAAAAAAGGTTGCAAGCTTCCAGGTTCACATTCTCTTTAGATAAAATGTTTTCAGTCAGGTATTCTAAACTACTGGCCCGTGCCCAAAAATATGCTCAGGCTGAAGAACAAGCCCTGAGCTGACACCAGGTGGAAAGGAAATCGGTGCCGAACAAGAAGAATACCAAGAATGATGGACTTCGTTCCCCTGGAGATCGACCAATTCAATGGCAAGCTCAAAAGCCGAAAAATTTGATCGGCAGAGGCTATGTCAACAGGTTTGATGCCTACACCCCCTGACCCTTCCAAGAGAAAAAATACTTATGGAGATAGAAAAAGAAAATTTTCTTCAAAGGCCAAGGCCAATGAGAGCTCTAGTGGCCGTGCGCAATAGGGTTAAGTACTGTCGATTTCACCGCGATTACAGACACACTATATAAGAGTGTATCCAATTAAAGGATGAGATTGAAGATCTGATCAAGCACGGTTATCTGGACAAATATGTTCATAATCAAAATCAAAATCGATTGATTGAAGCAACGGCACTAAGATCGATGGCCTCGAGATTGATTACTGATGACACAAAGCTCCCCAATCAACAACCGATTGACGGTATGGTCGGCATGCTCCACCACCAAACATTTTATGAAGATGACAGGGCTCCAAAAAGACTCTGAAGGAGCATCAACTTTTCTAACAATGATCTACAAGGAATTCAAATGCCACATGATGATCCTGTTATGATTTCTGCAATAATTGCAAATACAATGTACGCCAAATTTTGATTGATAATGAAAGTTCCACTGAGATTTTGCTTTATGATGCTTTTGTCAAAATGAACTTACCTATTGACAAGTTACGAAGAACTCGTGTCCCGTTAACTGGATTAGGTGGAAACTCCATAGGGGTAGAAGGAGAAATAGTGTTCCCTGTGATCCTCGGAATAGTACCAAAATAGAAGACTCTCCATCTCACCTTTATGGTTGTTCGAACGTCTTCTGTGTATAATGCCATCTTCAAGCGACCTGTCTTGAACAAATTTCAAGCAATTGTATCTACTTATCATCTATTAGTACGATTCCCGACCTAAAATGGGATCGAAGAAGTGAGAGGAGATCAACAGATGGCTCGTCAATGTTTGATAATTTAGAATCAACGACCAATCAGTGGATTAACTCCAGAGCAAATAGATCCTAGTGATTAAACTGAAGGAATGGGAACTCCAGTGGAAAGAACTATTCCCGCACCCTTGGTGAAAGATGATCCGACTAAAACTGTTCAGATTGGAAGCTCTCTTGATGAAGATCAAAGGCAAGAATTGATTGACTTCTTGTAAAGGAATGCTGATATATTTGCATGGACAGCCATCGATATGTTAGGGATTCCCCCCGAAATAATCAAACATGAGCTTAAGATAGACTCGTTGAGTCGGCCAGTCCGTCAGAAAAAAAGAATTTTATCCCAGAAAGGCAAAAAATTATCAATAAGAAGGTAACCAAATTACTTGACGCCGATTCATCAGAGAAGTTCACTATCCTGACTGGCTTGCCGATGTAGTTATGGTAAAGGAATCCAATGAGAAGTGGAGGATATATATTGATTATACAGATCTTAACAAGGCATATCCTAAAGACATTTTCCCTCTACCAAAAATCGATCAACTTGTTGACGCTACTGCAGGGCATAAGCTCTTAAGTTTCATGGATGCTTTTTTGGGGTATAACCAAATACGAATGAGTCCAGAAGATGTAAAAACCTCTTTTGTTATAGATCGAGGGATATACTGCTACCGGGTAATACCCTTTAGCCTAAAAAATGTTGGAGTTACTTACCAGAGGTTAGTAAATAAGATCTTTGAGGATCAGATTGGTAAGACCATGGAGGTGTACATAGACGATATGATTATCAAGAGTACTCAGGTCGACGATCACATCAAAGACCTACAGAGAGCCTTCGACATGCTTCGGGAGCATCGAATGAAATTAAATCCAACTAAGTATGTTTTTGGTGTAACCTCCAAATTTTTTTTGGATTTTATGATTACGAAACAAGGGATTGAAGCTAATCCAGAAAAGATCCGACCCATATTAGATATGAGACATCCTACTAATAAGAAGGAGATTCAACAATTGACCGAATGGATCGCTTCGTTAAGTTGCTTTATATCCCGTTCGGCCGAAAGGTGCTTGCCTTTCTTTAAAGCCTTGCAACAATCTAAAGACTTTGATTGGTCGGATAATTGTCAGCGAGTGTTTGAGGAGCTTAAAAAATATCTGATGAATCCGATCCTATTATCTAACCAGAAGAAAGGAAAAGTTTGTATCTTTACTTGGCTACATCCGATGAAGCGGTCAGCTCAGTATTAGTAAGGCAAGGATCTGATGGATCACACAAACCCATTTAATATATTCCTGATGTTGAGGTAAGATATCCAAAACTTCAAAAAATTATTTACACCTTGGTCATATCAGCAAAGCGGCTCATACCTTACTTCCAGTCCCATCCGATTGTCATACTGACTGATCAACCTCTAAGGACTGTTTTACAATGTCCTGATACATTTGGCCGGATGGCGAAGTGGGCAATAAAGTTGAGTAAGTTTGATATTACTTATCAACCCCGCTCTATAATGAAAACCCAGGTGCTAACTGACTTCATTGCCGAATGCACTGGGAATGACAATGAGAACAATGTTCAGGCATCAGTTGAAGTGGAGAAGAATGATATCCCTTGGATTTTTCATATTGATAGAGCTTCAAATTCTTCTAGTTGTGGAGCTGGCTTAATTTTATCCAGTCCTAATGGAGATGTCATGGAATATGCTCTACGATTCTCTTTTAAAACTTCTAATAACCAAGCTGAATATGAGGCCCTTTTGGCTGGCCTAAGAATTGCAAAGGAGCTAGGTTTTCAAAGATCGAAGGTATTGTCCGATTCTTAGTTAGTTGTGAATCAAGTAAAAGGAGATTTTGAGGTCCGTGATGCAACCTTGGCCCTATATTTGGGAAAAGCTCAAGAACTAAGTGCCTTATTTGATTCCTGGGATATCAGCCATGTCCCTAGAGCTAAAAATTCTTGAGCTGATTTATTATCTCGATTAGCCACTTCGGCACCCGATTCAATGGTCAAATTTTTGTGGAACATTTGGAAATTCTCAGTATTTCTGAGGATAACCAAGAAAAAGTCCTTCAGATATGACAATAATCAAACTGGATGAGCCCTATAATCAGATATTTGACCAAAAAAGTTTTACCAGAAAATAATGTGGAGGCCAAGCAACTTCGTCGGACTGCTTCTCAATATGTCATTTTGGATGGTTTATTATACAAAAAATCATTCTCCCAGCCACTATTAAAATGTTTGTCTCCTTCGGATGCTGAGTATGCTCTAAAAGAGGTTTATGAAGGTATATGCAGAGACCATCTGGGAGGCAGATCACTAGCCTATAAAATCATAAGGTAAGGATATTATTGGTCGACTATACAGAAAGATGCGGTGGATTTTGTGAGAAAGTGTGATCCTTGTCAAAGGTATACTAATATACAAAGATGTCCTGCTAGTCATTTAACGTAATTGACTGCTCCTTGGCCATTTGCTCATGGAGAATGAATATTCTTGGTCCGTTTTCCCTAGCCTCTAGACAACGAAAATTTTTGATCGTAGCCATCGATTATTTTACCAAGTGGGTGGAAGCCGAGCCTCTAGCCCAAATTACTGAAACTAAAGTTGAGGCGTTCGTTAGAAATACCATCATATATAGATTTGGGATCCCTTATGCAATTATCACTGACAATGGGAGACAGTTCGACAATCAGAAGTTTGGCGATTTTTGTGCTCGATTCCATATTCTTCACAAATTAACTTCTGTTGGACATCCACAAGCTAACGAGGAAGCAGAAGTGACCAATCGGACCATCCTTCATGGATTGAAGACTCGATTGAATGAAACTAAAGGACTTTGGGCAAATGAACTCAATTCCGTTCTTTGGGCTTATCGAACAACTCCCCGATCTACTATGGGAAAATCCCCATTCAACCTCATCTATGGAAGTGAAGCCATGTTGCTTATAAAAATTATTCTTCGTTCTAGAAGAACGGACTGCCTAGAGGAGTCGAGTAATGCCGACCAAAGAAGAGTTGATCTGATCTGCTTGAAAGCTCCAGGTTACAAATATAATCAAGAATGGCAGTGTATCAACAAAGGGTTGCTCGATATTATAATTCGAGAGTCAAGGCTCGAGTTTTTCAGCCTGGGGATCTTGTCCTGTATAAAACAGTAATATCCCGATCGACTAATCAAGGCAAACTTGTCCCAAATTGGGAAGGTCCCTACCACATCACTGAAGTTCTGCGATCCGGGACTTATAGAATTGAAAGCCTAGATGGCTATTAAATGACTTGACTTTGGAATGTAGAAAATCTTCGTAAATATTATCAATAAAGTGATTTTCCTTTCTTACTATTCCTATATGAGGAAAGACGTTTGATGTATCCGGCAAATAGAGTTGGTCTGACTCATCAACTCATCGGTATGACAATATTGGTATAACCGATTAATTGAAAGGTTGGCCTAAAACGCTAACCACGATCCGACAAACAGAGTTGGTCTGACTAACTGACTCATCGGTATGACAATATTAGTATAACAAATTAATTGAAAGGTTGGCCTGATACGCCAACCGCAATCCAACAAATAGGATTGATCTGACCCACCATCTCATCGATATACTAATATCGGGATAATGAATCAACCAAAGGGTTGACTTGACACGTCGATCACAATTAGACAAATATGGTTGGCCTAATCCACCACTTCATCGATATTGTTACATCATTATGTCTAAAGCATTAGAAGAATGATATAACATATTGACCCTGAATCCACTATTATAGTTAGCTTAATGTGCTAACTGCAAAATACCAAGTTAATCTTATCCTTGGTATGTGTGAAGCAAAATTATTGGCTTCTTGAAGATTATCACAGCAGACAAAATCAGTTTGTAAAGTTTAAACTTGATATTCTCCAGAAGGAAAGAAAAGATTTCATTGATAATTGATTGAAAGAAAACATTGGTTCGTCAAGAGCATATAGTTACAAGTACTATTCAGTTTTTTCAATTGGATTGGGTGTCGAGGCAAGGGCAGTCTCTCTTGAACTGGTTCTCCTTCAGCTAGAGGGACCATTGGATCATTGATCGACTTTTTCGCTTCATCTTCTTCCATGATCTCGTCTATGGTAATAGAAGAAATATCGAGATCAGGATATAACTTATTGATCTTCTCGATACAGTCTTCAAAGCCGATCCTATAACTTTCTGCCCCTGCTTCATCTATTTCATCATTAAAGGCATCGGATTTCTTGAACTTATCAAATGCATGAAGGCTCTCTTGAACCGCCAAAATGATCTTTTGTTTAGCTTGTTCTAGTTTTTATTCGAGAAGAGCAACTTTCTCTTCCATGCTGAACTTCTGAGCCATTATCTCAGCGTAAGCATGGCTCTTCTCTTCTACGACTGTTTTTGTCATGTGAAGCTTCTTCCCCTTTTCTTTTACATCAGCCAGAAGCTTCATGACATCGTCTTCGATTGTTTTTATTAGTCTTTTCAACGAAAAGTTTGTAGATGTAGCTTTGACTAATTTTGATTCTACGGCCACTCGACATGCATCGGCCTTATCTCTCTTCTCTAACCAATGTCAATTGATTTTGGAGGTCAATTTGAGAGAGTTGATCTGAGCAAGCTTTCTTCGATCATGGAAATGTCATTTATAAACTGGCAAAAGGAATGAAGATAAAATCAGAGACAAAAGTAGAAAATTCTTCGAAGAGGAAGTTGACATTTACCTTTAATATTTTTGGATAAATTGAGGAGAAAGTACCTCCCACTTCGTGCTTGTGAGTTGCTTCCCAGTCCTTCCGAAGAATGGTGGATTGCACCACTGTCTTAGCCAGTTTTGGGTTGTCAAAACCTGCATCTGCTACGAGAACATGAATGTCCTTGTCGGCCTCCGATTCGGATATTGTTTCCGTCATCGAAGCTTTACCTTTTTCTATTGGAGATAGAGTTGGTCTATTAGACGGGCCGCTCTCTGGATTTCTCGACGAAGGATCAGGCAAATGTGGCTTTTCATCATCAGAAGAAGATGCAATGTTCGCAGGTGGTTCCTGTTTAGCAGAAGTCTTGGAAAGGCTTTTCAATAAACGAGCTCTTTTCACACATATTCTTTGTTCTCTGAATCGCATGGATTTTGCTATTTTCTTGAGTGCCTGACGACGTCTCTCACTATCTGGTTTTATCTTCAAAATATGATGAGAACTCAAGGTTTCTCGAAACAAGGTGTCTAGGGTAGATGCTCAAAATGTTTAAAGTGAAATAGGCTAAAGAGACAGGCCCAAAATCCCTTTATATAAAGAGTACCGATGATCAGGATTTATGATCCAAATCTCGATCAGCTTATGTATATGTCCCTGATTTGATGAGAATTCATGTGCCGTTACTGATTTTCAGAGAATCAGTTATGGAAAGAGAAAAGACTGAAATTGATTTGAATTTGAATGGTGTACGGTTTCTAAATTATTGACTAGCACGATTCTAAAAAAAAAGAAAGGAAAGGAGGGAAGAAAAAGTAGAAGGTACAAATATATCGTATTTCCTTTTTTCTGACAGCTTCTGACATTCATTTAATGAATTCAGAAGCTGGGATAACTAGTGTTGGGTTATGACAAATTTGATCCATTTGTGTTGGGTCGAATGAAATGAACATGGTTGATCGATTAATGGATCGATGACCAAGAGGCGCATGGCCGATCGATGCCCAAGAGGCGTATGACCGATCGATGCCCAAGACGATGTCCAAGAGGCACCAGGCCGATCGATGCTTAAGAGGTGCGCGGTCGATTGATATTCAAGGCTAACTTAATGAGTCAACCATGATATTATATCGACCAATGTAATACAGTCCATATCATATGCACTCTTTGACCAACTTAACCAATGACGAATGTTCTGTGCACATGATGGCCCATTAACGAACTAACCATTTATAGCTTGCTTAACTGAATTTGGTTAGGATCGTACCCTATAAATACCGGTGAATAAGGAGCTTCCGGGAGGTCAGTGGGTTCTAGCAGCAGGAACTCTCGCAGACCCTTAATTCAATTTTTCCTCAGACCTCATATGTTTAAGTCTAGACTCGGTGACTGACTTGAGCGTCGAAGTGTCCCCCCACCGGAACCTCTCCGATAAGTGGATTTGCTAGCAGGTTTGGCTGGCGATCATCTTAGTGAACGAAAGCATTCATCAAATGAAGAAGAAAGGATAGATCTGTAGGATGAAGCCATCTTCAAGCAATCTTATCGAAGCTTGGGCATCACATCAATCTAGATACAACACATTGTTTAGTACATAATAAAGATGGATGAGTAGTACTACAGAAAGGAAAGAAAAGTCGGATGCTAAAAAACTATTTTTTTGACATTATTAAGCATTAGCATAAACTCTCTCAATGCTTTAAAAAGTATCAGAAAAGCACCGCCTATGCAAGAGTAGAAAGAGCTTTTGCCAATGCCTTTTAAAAATATCATTATATAAATTCCAACACTTTAAAGCATTGGTCTAAAAAAATTTCTCGATGCTTCAAAGTATCGATATTGACATGGTTCCTTCCTGCTATTTGCCAATGCTTTTTAAAAAGCATTGAAAAGTTATTAAATCCCAACACTTTAAAGCATTTCTAGAGAAAATTTCTCGATATTTTAAAGCATCGGTATTAACCTGGTCCCTTCCTGCTATTCATCGATGCTTTTTAAAAGTGTCAGAAAATTATTAAATCTTGATACTTTAAAGCATTGCTGGAAAAATTTTCTTGACACTTTAAAATATCACTAGTATTTTTTTAAAAAAACAAATATATAATTTTAAATTTAAAAAATATGTACAAATTCTTTATCCCATAGACATTCAATACTAGTCCATAAATTAATAGATCACATCATCATTTTAGCTTGGGGCTTGTTTCGACACAGTTGTATTAAATGTAGAACTTCCCACAAACATTTCGATGAAGCATAACACTTAACCATAAGTTCATAGCTTGGAGATTTAGCACGGAAAAAAAAATTCTTGTTGAAAAATATGATTGATTGCTAATAATTTTATTGGAAAGATGACATGAAGCTCTTATATAGATAGCCCGTAGCATCTAAATATGGAGAACATAGAGCCTATACCCTCAATGTTAAGGCAGGGAAAGCTCCCACCACTATATCTGGCTAGATCTAACAAATAAAATATACTTCATTTCTTGCATCTCATGCAACAGCATCTCCTTTGTAGAGAAGCATCTAATCAACTACCAAATGCCTATTAAAAAAATACAAGAAAGATGAGCAAAATGTAAGAACCACAACAAGAATTATAAATCTAGATCTGATAGCAAAGAAATAAACTTCTTTAAATATGCATTACCATGTCCTTTGCCAACCCTTCTCAATTGAGAAATATATTCAAAGATCTTCTTGATGGCTTCTGGATAAAGACGTGAACAAATAATTTTGATCATTTATAAACTCAGTGAAATGTAATGGACAAAAATAGATGCAATAAGCAGTTCATTCTTATCAAGCAAAATCACAAAAAGTTGGATAAGGCACTGTCCATGTAAATTTCATCCATGGAGGACCATGCAATGAGTCCAAGTAAACCAGATAAGCCCATGAGTGAAGTTATTACATCTAGAAGTGGATATATGTAGTCTTCAACCAACCGCCTAATATCCATCTACTTTTTAAATGGTCAGGACCATTCAACTTGAGAAAGGCTATATTGCACCTATGGTTGATTGGCCTTTAAAAGTTTTTTCTCCCTTTTTTTGAAAGGAGATTGGCATTAGAGATGGGTAAGAGTGAAGATGGTATTCGAGAAACATAATTCCACATTGCACTAAAGTACCACAAAATTTCGGAATGAGTTGCATTAAGCTAGAAAACAAACAGAAATCAGGGAAGGTAGGCTCTTCCTGCTAGAAATTCACTCTCAATAAAGCCCATCATCTGAGATCATTGCATCTTTCTGCCACCTATTCATCCAATAACATATTTAATTAAAACAAAACCAGAATCCATGCTTGTCTTAAATAATCGATGATGTGATAAATTTGTTGGAAGTCACTTATGCTATGCACATTGAGAAGCTTCTCGTTGTCATTACAGAAAAATAAAAAGAATATCTAGGCTTCTGTGTTAACATTGGCATTATAGAATAAAAATATATTTTTCTCACACGTTAGATATATATTTTGCCCAAAAGGAGTATGGTAATAATATTTACTAGGTTATGTGAAACAAAAGAAACATGGGACCTGAAGATTTTAAAAACAAAAATAGTGGCCTATATCGATACGTCAAATAAACGCCTTCTGACACTGGAGAATGTTTGGTCATCAGTGAACATAATTTCAGCAAAGTGAAGATTGACGGTATAATTTCCCTTCTGTAAACAAAGACCATAGTATTTGAGGAAGAGAGGATTCATATGAGAAGTTGTGTACAGTTCTGGATTAATCATGTTCAGCATTGATGCATTAGTGATGCATTAGGGACCTTTCTTCTTGCGGGCGACCGCTCTCACATCTGCTTTGTTCTTAAACACCTGGTAGAAGTAATAATATATGCCATGGACATTACCACCAAAGGCCACAAGCTAGGTTAAACATCAATCTATTGAGCAATAGCAGTAGCAGTTGAAAGGTTTCCCTTTCAAGAAACAAGGGGCTGGACTTGCAAATTGAATTCTGAAGGAATACACCTGTGATGCGGCAGTGCCGACGAGAGATGGCGGAGCAGTGGTGGCACCATCGGTGGCGATCGATTTCTTCTTGGTCCTCTCAGTCTGCTGCTAAGTATTTACCTATGAAAATGAAATAAAATCAGGGAGAGGAATGGAAGAGAGCGAGTGACATACAGAGCAGGATAGAGGGGTTTTCTACGGTTTGGAGGGGGTATGCGATGATCTAGGCGATGATGCCTCTGCCGGCACTGGTGAGGCCATTGGCCAAAGCATTCGACATGATAGGTCAGACTTTCGGCCCCAACTCCGACGACGGCATCGCCGGCGGCGGTGCGATGGAGTTATATGAAAAGGCTACTGCCTCTACCACACATCTACACCGCCTTCTACATGCCATACCAAGAAGTTGGGAGTTCTGGATAGGCAAGATGACCACCAAGCCGGCGTGCCGGTGATCGGCCGAATGGGAATGGCAGCGCCCAAGACCGGCGGCTCACGGGAAGAGGCATCACGGGGGAATCGGGGACCCCATGCCCTAGATTCCAGTCCTTCTTAGAGGCAAGGTGAGGTTTCCTCATCGCCAGAAAAACATCACCGAACGGACGGCAGTGAGGCCGGCAATGACGATGGAGGTGCCGGGAATGGCGAAGCCGACGATGAAAATACCGGTGATGGCAGCCGATTGCCATGAAACTGCTCGGATGAGATCGATTGCTACGAATCAACCAGGAAATGAAGCAATCTGGGGAGGATTGGGATGAGAGGATGGAGGGATGGGATTGGGGAGCAGAAATAGTGCCAGGAAGGAGGAGAAATAGCGCCAGAAGGGGAAAAAACATGGTGGGAAGGATAAATTGTCTCACGATTCCTTAAATCTTCGTTAAAAATGTGAAGTAACACAACGTCTCGACCCGTGTTTGCGGATGCGCTTTTAACATCGTTATCATTCCTTTATCATTTTCCGATAATTCTTCTTGATATTAAAAATAATTATTATCCTTTATTTATTTATTTTTATTTATTTATTTATTTATTTATTTATTTATTTTGTAGTATTGGAAGAATATGAAAGTACAAGACAACTTTAAAATGTTCTCCAATAAGCATTATATATATATGCTCGTAATGCTATGATACAATAGTGCATATTGTTGGATCTAAGAAGAATATAATATAAAAAATAAAATTTTTTAATAAAAATTATGGGAGATTTTTATTGATGAATAGTAAAGCAATGCAAGAAACCTTCAATAACTTGTCTTGCCTAAATTCTAGTTCACATATTTATAGACACAAAGATAACTCTAAAACAAATTATTATGAATACATAAGTGATCCTTGAATTTCCAATAACACTTAATTTTCTTAAGATGACCCCTTGATCTCTATAATATATTAAATACTAGAGTTACATGACTCTTGAACTTGCTATTATTAATGACAGTTTTAATTATAAATTAACTTCTAACATCTCATTAATTTTTTCTATAATATCTCTTACTTGCTGAAATTTTTCAATTATAACTAGTTTGGTGAAGACATCAGCCAACTACTCATTTGTATTGGCAAACTCCACCTGAATATTTCCTTTCTCAACCAAGTCTTGAATAAAATGATAATAGATATTTATATGTTTTGTTCTGCTATGGAATACTGGATTCTTTATCATGGCAGTGGTGAATATATTATCACATCAAATAATTATTAGACCTTGGTTACTATGTTACAAATCAAAGAGAATTCTCTTGAGCTAAACTGCTTCACATGCTATATCGATTGTTGAAATATAGTCAATCTCAATAGATGAAAGTGCCACAATCTTTTGCTTCTTTGAAGACCAAGATATGACATTTATTCCTAAATATCAATTAAGGAGTGCACCTTCCTTGGGGGTGAATCAGAATCAGTGATGACTTGTCTTGAAGTACCTTCTCCTGATGCTCTCAGGCTTTCATATTGTTGCATATCTTTTTGGCTTGGTTCAAGTAGATCAAGTATTCTTGAACCAAGAGAAGAGATTCTATCCCACTTTTATGCTATCAATTCATCAAAAAGAATATCTTAAGAAATAATAAGCTCATTTTTCTTTGGGTTAATTATATGATAGACTTTAGATTCTTCAATATATCCTATAAAGATACATTTTTCTCCTTTTTTGTCAAACTTTTCTCTATTTAAAGAAGGAATAAATGCAATAGCAATGCATCCAAAAACTTCTAAGTTGTTTATGTCGGACTTCTCCCGAGATCGGTATATTGCATCAAATATTAGGCCTCACAATCAGAGTGATGCAGCAGAAGCAGATATAAAAATAATTTTATATCCGGCATGCAATATAAATAAATCTAATTTATTCATGATAATATTCTTAAACATGCATCAGAGGATGAGAACAAGATCAAATTTAAAAATATGATTATTTTAAGTAACAGTTACATACCTGGATCGCTATCCTGGCCTGCTCTGAAATCCATGATGATATTCTTTTAGATCGGGGTTCAATTGTAGCCATGCAAGTGACCGGCCTGTGCTGGTATCCACACATGGCCTGTCGTACCAGAGTCATAAAGGGCACTGGACTGCTAGATCCTTGCAGCCATCTCTTCTTTCAGCAAATCGGGCTTACTTAAAAACTATGCCGATCGACAACCGGATCGTCTTCTGGCTTCTATCTTGCAAACTGGCCTTTGCAAAATTTAGGACCTCCTTGCCTCTTCTTACTCTTATTTAAATAAACTCTCAACACTTGGAAGAAAATCTAAGAGAAGAAGTAAAAATGAATGGAAGGGAGAGAGAACCTTTGGTAGCAAGATGCCTAAAGACTCTCACACACCCAAGTGGATGGAATGAAAAATTTTCATTCCATTCTTTCATTCTCTTGTGCTTGGCCGGCCACCCCTCCCTCCTTATATAGGCCAACTCCCCATTAATGGCATAAGACTAAGTGTATGACGACATTTAAAGAGGAGAAGAAAAATTTCTCTCTTTTAATGCTTTCATACCTCATGAAAGACCTTCTTAAGTCTTTTCTTGTTTTCACGTGGAAGAATTTCTTCTCTCTTCTCCTCTTACATGAACAAGGTCAAATTCTCCATTCTATGTCACCACCCACAAGTTTCATGACAAAATAATGAAAGCTTTTCCAAGTCAAAAATGGGAGGAGACTAGTGTGAAAACAAGACTTAAGAATTTATCCAAGTCAAAAATGGGAGGAGACTTGGTTTCCTCATTCCATTCCACTTAGCCATTCATGAAAATTCCATGCTAAGCGGCATGTGGAAATAAGGAGAGAGGGAGAGATATGGAGAGAGAGTCCCAATCCAACTGGGCTCTAACCATGGTCCAATTTCAAATTGATTTGACCTTCAAATCAAAAGCCAGATTTAAACCCAATCGAACCTATTTCGAAAAGGCTATTGATCCAACACAATTTGAATTAATTAAAATCAAATTAAATCTAATTTAATTCAATTAATAACTAATCCATAATTAATTAGGTCAAATCTTAATTGTAATACTTACAATTATGTCTAAATTGATTTGCTGATTAGTTACTTAAGCCCCTAATATGTGTGACCCCTCAGGTCCTATCCTGTTTGGTAATGAAACATGCTATAATCTCCATTAAACATCATCGAAACACCTTTCGATGGATAGAAACAATTTCTGCTCAACCCTAATTAGGATCATCGAATCGAGAATGATCCTAATGGGCTCTCACAATCCACCATTGATACCTAGCAGTATATAGTGGCAACTCAGCAGAATAAGATTGGAACCCCTAGGTATAGTAACCGTGTGATTCGGTTCCTCTATCAAAATCCCTGACTCGATGTTGGTTACGGAATCTCGCCAAACCCATCAATCATATGCTTAAACTTAATCGACTCAAGTCCAACTGTGATACCAATGAAAAAACTTTTTCATCATCATCCTGCTATGGCCATAGACTCTTTGGACTTAGTCTCAATAAGTTATATAGGATTATTCCTTACTACTAAGGCTGATAGATCCCTACGAGTGAACACCCTACTCCTACAACAAACTTATTGCAGCTAATAAACACCGCAAGGTCCCGTATGGATAGGAACCATGAGATTGTACTGTCAAACTATAGTAACATTATTGTGAACAACCGAGACACTCTAGGTTAAAGAACTATTCACACAACTACAGCATTAGAAAGTTATCGATGACTGAGTAGTCATCCATATACTTCCCATAGATGGTCATGCTCAATATCGTTGATCTCCATCAACTACCTGCACTCTCACTCAAATGTCACCACACTATAGGTCAGAGACTCACCTACCCAGAATGGAAGTTATCTGTGCATCAATTTTAACGGATCAATCACCGTCCTTGTGATGTTCCAACAATCAGGAGCTTTTAGAAGTTAATTTATAAAGGCACATATCTCAAATTCTCAACTCTTAAGAATATGTGTCATTGTCTATTAACTCCATGAACAATTCATAGACACATCAATCTGAATGATAATATTTCCCTTTATTATAAAAAAAATCAAGTACAAAATCTATGCCCTAAAATTATAATGTGTCATGTCAACTTGACTTTTAGGGCACACATCTAACAATCTCCCACTTGCACTATAGCCAATTTGATGCGGGATGACTCTAAGATTGCTAATCATGTACAAAAAATAGTAAATTAATTTTTTTATGATTTTTATAATTTAGGTTTGTAGGCTAAATTCCAAAGTTAAGTAAAGAACTAGCAGATAGAGTAACAATACAAAGAATCATCATATCGCAGGTAAACTCATGTAAAATAATAAATTCCAAGACCCGAGAATTGAGAAACTTTTGGATTATGATAGCTCATCTTCATCAAATTAGAATTTAAAAGAAGGGAAGGATGTTACCAATCAGTGATTTGAAGAACTTTCGATGAAGAGATCACATAGCATTCTGATTGGAGCCTGGATGATGAAGCTTGGTTTTCCTTGAACTGATGACTGATTTAGGCAATCCTGGAGGCAAAGAAAGCCTCCTCTAGGGAGGTGAGACACCTCAGGGATTCTACAAAATATCAAGGGTTAATCAAAATAGCAAGTAAGAAAAAGAAAGGAAACTAGGTTTAGAAGGAATCAGGTTAGGGTTTAGAAACTGGGCGGCTTGAAGGTTGGTGAAGATCTCCCTGCTTGGCGGCCTAGGGCACTCCTTCTTTGGACATGGCTGGTGCTTGGAAGTTGGGTTTGCTTCTTAAACATGGAGAACAGTAAGGGTAGAGGTCGACCAAGCAAGAGAACACAAACACAAATCAAAGAACCAAAAGAATAAAGTAACATAAGCTCGCAAGCTCAAAAAATTTCACCAGGGTTTTGATATCATGAATAAAAGTTGATTACAAGAGGGTGAGGGGTGGGGTTTATATAGAGCTCCCATGCCCTTTAACTAGGGTTACATACTTGTGTTAAAATAACCACTCCTAGCTAAGTTAGAAAAACAAATATTAAAATAACTAGGAACATAAATCCTAACTAGGTTAGACTAGTCTTCTCCTTCTCACTTAAGGACACCTCCCTTTGAGCTTGGACTTGGTCAAACTCCTCAAATTCGGTTTTGGACCTTGGGACAGTAGCAAGGACACCTCCTTCATGGGCTTGGGTGAAATTTTGAGGGGCCCAGGTGAGCTTCCAGGGGCCAGGCGCAAGGGCTGGCATATTCCAGGGAATCTAGTTAGAATCTTGATTCTTAAGGGCTCGGGCTTGGTGCCTAGGCTGATTTCCTTGGGCTAAGATGCAGGTGGACCTCTGGAATCATAGATGCCCTAGTTTAGGAATATGCTTTGGAACTTGGACTGGAATATGGCATCTAGAAAATATCTGGAAGGAATCAGGGTTTCTAGAAGGCATCTTGTATCCTGGGTTGTTACACAAAATCCAATAGGCTAATGTAGTGGCTTCTGACTCCTAGATGTGGCCTGATGGAACTCTAAAATAGGGTAACCTTTTCTCTTATACAAAAATTGGGCTCATACTAGACTCATAACTAAAGTACAGACTCAATATACTGAGTAGGATTGAGGGTTGAGATAAATCAACTAACCTCAACTTATTACAGGATTCAATCTTAATTGATTATAAAACTTTCAAGACTTTGACATAGACTAAGTATACCATATGGGATACAGTGATCTGTATATGATCCTGGTGTCCCCACCAATTCTCTCGTGGCGGGATGAACTCGACCCTATCGAGTAAGGGTCAATTTGGCTCAAGGAGGATCTGGGTTGAGGTACTGCAGATCCGCACCAATGTTCCACAAGTCCTCAGATTCTGGCCAACCTTGCCACCGGACCAAATACCGCTGACAGTCTCTATCCCAGGAAATGATAGCTTAATCGTCCAGAGTTCTCTCAATCTTTTCTTCACCAAAAGGCCAAATTTTATGTGGTCGCTTTGGGATGGGTTATCTCACAAAGAAAGGGAGTGGCTCAAGAGGCTCGCTGGGTATCACTGCTGGCTCCCTAAACTTTACAAAGTCTGATATGATGAAAGTGGAGCTAATACCTAAATCAGGTGATATATCAGGCACATAGGGATTGGATCCACTACTATTCATTATTTTGGATGGGCTAGCTTTGCGAGCTGAAAATTTCTTTACAATCACAAAATCCTCTACAGAAAATTCTTTATCTCTCTTTTGGAAATTAGCCAAGTTGTTATTTAATTCATTACTTATGTTCAGCTTTTGATTAATTTTCATATGCATATGCTGTGTAGAGGGTAGTGCAGGTGCAGACATGTAATTCAGGCTATGAATTTATTAGACTCAACCAAAACCTAATAGACTCGACTAGACATCCCTATCAAAGGACGTTTTATTGGACTCTAAGGGATAAAACCTAACAAACTATAAACTCTTTAGGTTTGACCCTAGCATGGAATGCACATGAGAACTTACTATGTACTCCTACTAGGTGCCATAGGGTTCTCCTAAAGTAAGATGAAAATGGGACATGAATAATGAATGCATGCAGTATGCAAACTCCTATAAAATGCATATGAATGGTTAACGAAATATAAGAAAATTCAAGAAAAAGCAAAAAATACGAGGTGGATTCGGGGTTAGTCTGGCAAGGTAAAAAGTAAGAAGGAGGTTCTGGGTTGATCGGGTAGAATAGGAGATAAGTTGGGGTTTCAGGGATGAGGCCTACACTAATGAGATTTACCTTATGAGTTTGAGGCATATCTAAAGAGTCTATATAATGGACGAATGGATTGTTAATTTCAGGGAAGAGATCAATTGGAGTCAATAGAATGATTTCATCCTGAGGGTACTGATTCAAAGAGGTCAGGTCCTTAATAAACTCTTCTGGCTCATAAATCAAAGGACTGGGCTCTCTAATTGGGCTTTCTTTTAGTGGCTCCTCAGGTAGGATTCTAATAGTAGGATTGGGTTCCTCATGATCTTCTTCTTTTAAGGGTTCTTCCACTACATGGTCAGCTAACTCTATGTTAGTTACTGTTTTGGTATGGCTAGTGTTAGCTAAATCTAGGTCTGATCGTACTTGGGTATGGTCAGGTTCAACTAATCTTGGGTGGTCTTCTATCTGGGTTTGGTTATAGTCAACTAATCCAGGGTCTTCTATAGGGTACTCTTCTAGATCTTCAATAGACTCATTATCTTCATACTCCTTTACCAGACTTGGGTCAGCCTCATGTATCTCTTCTTCTGGATCATCTTGGTGAACCAACGTGGTGGTAAGAGGGGTTTGGCTACTGAAAAATTGACTAGAGTCTGGGATAATAGGAATGGGTAAACTAAGGGTTATGGGTTCATAGGTTATGGGTTCAAAGGTTATGGATTTAAATATAGGGTTATCAATCCTATAGGGTTCAAGTTGACTGAGGGATTGTGGGTTACTACTGGGTTCATATCTAGGGACTATGGGTTCCTAGGGTCTATGGGTATGGTCTGGGGTTCTTACTTGGTTTAATTTAGTGGTTAATTGTTCAATCCTAGTGGTTGCCTGGTCAAATTGTTGGTCTACTTGGTTGAACCTATAGTTCATTTGGGTTTGGGATTGAGTCAATTGGGTTATCTGGTCATTGGTTTGGTCAAGCTTAGTATTAATTTGGGTATTGGATTGGTTTAGTTGGGTAAACTGGTTTTGAGATTGGATGGTCAATTGGGCAATCTGATCAGTCATGGCTTTCATGAAAGTCTCAAAATTAAAATCCATGGCTGAGCTGGGTTGGGATTTAGACTTATAGTATTGGGTTCCTAATATAGTGGTCATACAATCAAATAATCAGTCATAATGAGTTGGTGTAGCCACGTATGCAAAATGGGTTAGCTTAATTTAGGGTTTCCTAGACCTAGAGCCAAAACTAGGTAGGTCAGCTCAACTTACACTTAACCCAGTAGCTAATTCTTCCTCTGGCCAGGTAGAGGGTGGGAGTGTGGGAGGCCCCCCTGCTTTCATAGGGACCAAATTAAAAATCACAACACCATTTAGGTCGTTTGACACTAGACCCTCAGCCTTAGACACTAGATTTCAGTAATAGCCACGGGATTAAATGCACTAGTTGGCCCACACAATTCGGACCCGACCTGTTGGGTGTCACCTAGTCCTCTAGGGCAAATTAGGTCTAATCAATTTTAATTAGGCTTAGATCAATATGCTGATGGTTGTTTTGGACCCAAGATAGGTGATGAAATCCTGTCCTGATGTTATATTGATTGCCCTTAAGATTAGATTAAAGAGATGATGGCATTCAATGATCCCGATGCAATCTAAAACAATCAAAAAATAAAATATTTTTTAAAATTATTTTATGCTGTGACAAATTGAATTTAAGTTAACTGGGGTTAGCAAACAAAGTTTGGTTTGGGATTGGGGGTTTGGAAATTGATTAGGTTAGGTCAAGTAAGTGCAGAAATAAAGGAAATTAGGATTTCAGATGATGCAGATTTTGACACAGATATTGATATATAAAAAAATCAAAGAAATTTTATGACATAGGATGGATGGTGATGATGATACCTACCAAATTTTATGCAAAACAAAAATCAAATGATGATGCAAATATTAGGGTTTTCAGATTGCTACAGAAATATCAGAATTTTTGTTAATGTTTCTAATATGCCAAGTTTTAATGATTTAGGGCTTCTGTAAAATTAATTAAAAACTCTGATAAATCAAAAGACTAGAGAAGTAACAATTCATGCAAATTTCATGAAAAAATAAAATTTCTAGATGGTCGAAATCAGATGGAAATCAGACACCTAATACAGGGGATAGGATGTAGAAAATTCATAACTAGGGTTTTATGAATCTAATGCATATGAAAAACTATCCTAAACCCGCTCTGATACCAAACTGATGTGAGATGACTCTAAGATTGCTAATCATGCAGAAAAAATAGTAAACTAATTTTTTTTATGATTTTTATAATTTAGGTTTGTAGGCTAAATTCCAAAGTTAAGTAAAGAACTAGCCAATAGAGTAGCAATGCAAAGAATCATCATATCGCAGGCAAACTCATACAAAATAATAAATTCCAAGACCCGAGAATTGAGAAACTACCGGATTAGGATAGCTTATCTTTATCAAATCAGATATTAAAAGAAGGAAAGGATGTTACCAATCAGTGATTTCAAGAACTTCCGATGAAGAGATCACACAGCATTCTGATTGGAGCCTAGATGATGAAGCTTGGTTTCCCTTGAATTGATGACTGATTTGGGCAATCCTGGAGGCAAGAAAAGCCTCCTCTGGGAAGGTGAAACACCTTAGGGATCCTGTAAAACATCAAGGGTCAATTAAAATAGCAAGTAAGAAAAAGAAAAAAAACTAGGTTTAGAAGGAATCAGGTTAGGGTTTAGAAGCTGGGCGGCTTGAAGGTTGGTGAAGATCTCCCTGCTTAGTGACCTAGGGCACTCCTTCTTTAGGCGTAGCTGATGCTTGGAAGTTGGGTTTGCTACTTAAATGTGGAGAACAGCAAGGGTAGAGATCAGCCAAGCAAGAGAACACAAACACAAACCAAAGAACCAAAAGAACAAAGTAACACAAGCTCGCAAGCTCAAATAAATTTCACCAGGGTTTTGATATCATTAATAAAAGTTGATTATAAGAGGGTGAGGGGTGGGATTTATATAGAGCTCCCATGCCATTTAACTAGGGTTACATACTTGTATTAAAATAACCACTCCTAGCTAGGTTAAAAAAATAAATCTTAAAATAACTAGGAACATAAATCCTAACTAGGTTAGGCTAGTCTTCTCCATCTCACTTAAGGACATCTCTATTTGAGCTTGGACTTGGTCAAACTCCTCAAATTCAGTTTTGGACTTTGGGGCAGCAGCAAGGACACCTCCTTCATGGACTTGGGCAAATTTTTGAGGGGCCTAGGTGGGCTTCCAGGGGCTAGGCACATGGGCTAGCATATTCCAGGGAATCTGGCTGGAATCTTGTTTCTTAAAGGCTCGGGCTTGGCGCCTGGGCTGATTTCCTTGGGCTGGGATGTAGGTGGACCTCTGGAATCATGGATTCCCTAGTTTGAGAATATGCTCGGGCATCCGACTGGAATCTGGGCATCTGAAAAACATCTGGAAGGAATTAGGGTTTCTAGAAGGCATCTTGGATCCTGGGTTGTCACAAAAAATCCAATAGGCTGATGTAGTGGCTTTTGACTCCTGGATGTGGCCTGATGGAACTCCAAAATAGGGTAACCTCCTCTCTTGTATAAAAATTGGGCTCATACTGGGCTCATAACTAGAGTACATGACTCAATATACTGACTATGATTAAGGGTTGAGATAAATCAACTAATCTCAACTTATTACAGGACTCAATCTTAATTGATTACAAATCTTTCAAAACTTTGACACATGACTAAGTAAACCATATGGGATCCAGTGATCTGTGTCTGATCCTGGTGTCCCCACCATAATTGGCTACATATCCGAGTCCCATCTTCTCAAGGTGGATCTCAGTCTTTTATTGGCTCAAAGACTTAGTCAGTGGGTCTACCACGTTATCCGTGGAATCTATTCTGCACACCTTAACATACTTCTTATTGAGGTAGTTATGTATGATATGAAACCACCGCTCGATATGCATAGACTTCTAGTGAGACCTGGGTTCCTTTGCTAGAGCTATTGCACCATTATTGTCACAATATATGGGGATGGCATCAGATGACATCACTCCAAGCTCTGCAACGAATTTTTTTATACCAGAAGGCTTCTTTTGCAGCTTCAGAGGTAGCGATGTACTCTGTTTCCATTGTTGAATCTGCTATGATGGGCTACTTGGAACTCTTCCAACTTATTGCCCCACCATTGCATAAAAATATAGACCCTGAAGTAGACTTTCTATCATCAGGATCAGGCATAAAGTCCGAGTCTGTATATCCCTTTATCCATAATTCTGAACTCCTTCCAAAGACTAAGAACAAATCTTTAGTTCTTCTCAAGTACTTAAGAATGTTCTTCACAGTTATCCAGTGTTCTTCACTTGGATTCGATTGATATCTGCTCGTGACACTCATAGCAAGGGCTATATCAGGTTGAGTACACAACAAGGCATACATGAGGCTTCCAATTGCTGAAGCATGTGGAGTCTTGCTTATACGTTGAATCTCTTCAAGTGTGTTAGGACATATTTTCTTGGAGAGATTAATGCCATGCCAAAGAGGTAACAATCCTCTTTTAGAGTTCTCCATGCTGAATTTTTTCAGTACTTCCTCTATGTATAATTTCTGTGAAAGGCCAAGCATCCGATTATATCTATCTCTATAGACCTTAATCCCTAAAATATAGGATACTTCACCTAAGTCTTTCATAGAGAATTTCTTAGATAACCAACTTTTGATCGAAGTTAACATGGAAACATCATTCCGTATAAGGAGGATGTCATCCATGTACAATACGAGGAATGTCACCGCCCTCCCACTGGCCTTCCGGTAAACACAAGGCTCATCCTCGTTCTTGATAAAACCAAACGATTTGATTACCTCATCAAAATGAGTATTCTAACTCCGAGAAGCTTGCTTCAATCCGTAGATTGATCTATGCAGCCTGTAGATCTTATGATCTTTATCATTGGAAGTGAAACCCAAAGGCTGCTCCATGTAGATATCTTCCTCATGATATCCATTCAGGAATGTAGTTTTCATATCCATCTGCCATATCTTATAATCATGATATGCTGTAATTGCAAGTAGTGTACGGATGGATTTTAGCATAGCTACTGGTGAAAAGGTGTCATGATAGTCAATGCCTTTGTGCTAACTATAACCTTTCGCCACTAGCCTAGCTTTAAAGGTCTCTACCTTACCATCTATACCTAATTTTTTTTTGTAGTTCCATTTACAACCAATAGGTACAATACCCTCTGGTGGATTCACTAAGGACCATACTTTGTTAGAATGTATTGAATCAATTTCTGACTTCATAGCATTTACCCATTTCTTGGAATCGATGTTTGACATCGCCTCATCGTAAGTCTTAGGATCAACCATTTGATCATTGTCCCCAATTAGGAACATTTTCTTTATATTCTCTGTAAGCATACCCAAGTACCTTTCAGGAGGTTTGGAGACTCTAGTAGACCTGCGAGGTAGAAGAGCATTTGTATGTATTTATTGATTAGGTTCGATCTGATCTCTAGCTAGCTGCTCTTCAGAGACTTTCTCATCGAGCTTAATTAGCCTCCCACTGCCACCTTCCTGAATAAGCTATTTTTCAAGAAATATGGCATGTCTACTCACAATCACATTATGATTTTCTAGAAGGTAAAAGTAATACCCTAAACTTTCTTTAGGATATCCTATGAAGCGAGCTTTCACAGATCTAGGTTCCAATTTATCCGTCACTAGTCTTTGGGCATAGGTTGGATATCCCCAAATCTTGAAATAAGCAAGACTCAGTTTCTTACCATGCCAAATCTCATATGGTATGGTAGGAACAGATTTAGATGGAACCCTATTTAGAATGTAAATTAAAGTTTGCAGGGCATATCCCCAAAGAAATAAAGGCAAGTCAGTGAAGCTCATCATGGATCGGACCATATCCAATAATGTCCTGTTTCTCCTATCAGACATCCTATTGAGCTGAGGCATACCAGGTGGAGTCCATTGTAAGACTATGCCATTGTCCTTAAGATAATTCAAGAATTTTCTATTAAGGTATTCACCTTCCCGATCTGATCGAAGAACCTTAAAGGTTTTACCTATTTGTTTTTCTACTTCATGTCTGAATTCCTTGAACATTTCAAAAGCTTCATATTTGTGTCTCATAAGATACACAACCAAACCGTGAACAATGATCAGTAAAGGTTGTGAAGTAGAAAAAATCATCCCTGGTTTGCACATCAAATGAACCACACACATTAGTGTGTACTAGGGTAAGTAATTCTGTGGCCCTTTCCTTGTGTCCTACAAAGGATAACTTGGTCATTTTTTCTTAAAGACATGACTCATAAGGTAGATATGATTTAGAATTGAGTGAATCTAGGATCCCATCCTTTTCCAGTTTGTTAATCCTATCCTCACTTATATGATCAAGCTTTATACGCCACATTTATTTATCATTTTGGTAATCACTAGGATGTTTATGTCCTATGGCATTCACTTTGACTTTCTTGTTAATGTTCAGAGATGTATCAGTATGCAAATGATAGAGACTGTCAATTAAAATGGCTTTTACAACCAATTTATTTCTCAAATAAATGTTACAAAAGTTCTTATTGAATAAAAACTCAAATCCTTTTTGTGCTAGCATAGAGACAGAAATCAAATTTCTACTAGCTCTAAGCACAAAGTAACAGTCTCTAAGGACTAATCTAAATCCTAAAGGTAACTCCAGAGAATATGATCCAACGGCTTGTGCAGCAACTTTTGCTCCATTTTCGACACGTAGGACCATCTCACCTTCTCTGAGCACTCTAGTTCTTTCCAAGCCCTGCATAAAAATGTATATATGAGCACTAGAGCTAGAGTCTAAAATCCAACTCGAAGTAGATGAAACCGTTAGGTTAGATTCAATAACGTGAATGGATATACCTTCAGAAGGTGCATCTTGCATTTGTTTCTTCAGTCTTTCCAAGTAGAGAGGACAATTCCTTTTCCAGTGGTCATCTGTATTGCAATGGAAACATTTTTCTTTGCTAGCCTTGGTTTTGTTAGGAGTGTCCTTCTTCTTCTATTTAAGTTCTTTCTTCTATTTATTTGTAGGTCTTTTCTTCTTCCAAGTAGACTTTCTTTTGGAGGAAGACAGCTCCATAAAGAAAATAGATCCCTTTGAACTCTTTAGGGTCCCCTCATTGCTTACCAACATGTTTAATAATTCAGGTAAAGTGTAATTCAACTTGTTCATATTATAGTTCATTACAAACTGACCATATGAACCAGTTAAGGACTGAATGATCAAATCATCTTAAGCTTTTTATGAATGGGAATGCCTAGCTTCTCAAGCTATTCTATATCCTTAATCATTGACAGGCAATGATCATGGACTGACTACCCTTTATGCATCTTATGGTTAAAGATCCTATTTGATACCTCGAAGCGCGCAATCCGACTATGTTCTCCATATAACTCTTGTAGGTGAACCAGGATCGACTTAGCGGTCGGCATATCCTTATGTTGGGTCTGCAACTCATTAGACATTGAGGCCAACATGTAACACTTAACCTTATTATCATCTTCCATCCATTTTTTATATGCAGCCGTCTGACGGGCATTCAAATGGTCAAGTAAAATAGGGGTTTCCTGGTTAAGCACATAGCCCAACTTCTCAGAACTCAAAATAATTTTGAAGTTCCTCAACCAATCTTTAAAGTTAAGGCCTACAAGTTGGTTTGTCTCTAGAATATGGGCTAAGGGATTTGAAGCAGACATGATTAACTGCAAGAGTAGAAGATTCAAATTAGATGCTTTATACTTAATTACAAAATTATTCTACGGTCTTTGAGAAATAATTTTAAAACTCCCACTAATCCTCATAATACTCCCCTGTTGGCATCTACTAAATATAAATCAACAATTCAAGCCGGCTCGAGCCCATCTAGTCGACTCCATTATCTGGAATACTGATGCTCCAAACAATGCCAGTCAATCAAGTTGACTTAATTTAGAGTTGAGCCGACTTGAAGACACATAATTTAGAATTCTGATCTTTTGGAGATGGGAAACCCTATGACTCTAGGTTTCTAGTGGGTGCTACGGTCCTATCGATGTGCGGCACCTCAACGTGCCCATTTATTGGTAACACGCTACAATAATGAGTGGGCAACTCTTGTCCAATGTATCTCATACAAGTTATAGCCTGGTCTCTAAATCATGGAACCTCAACGTGCCCGTTTATTGGTCCAATCATTAGTTAAGTCTGATCCACCATTTCTGCTAAACAAAACTATCATTGAGTCCCTTAATGTGCCCATTTGTTGGGCTCAACCCCATCAATGCTTAGCAGCATCTCATGCTTAATAGGGTGGTTGTGTCTTCCCGATGCAACTAGACCATTGTATCTAGCCGAGAATAATCAACACCAGTAGGACACCCACACACCTACAATGGTGGAAGACCTAAGACTTAATATTTATGGGAAGCTTAAGTTCAGGTCTCTTTTAAATTGATCAGCCAACTCATGTTTGATCAATTACATTAAGTTAGCACAATCTCATGTCTAACTTAAAACTTTGAGTCAGCACAATCTCATGTCTGACTAAAAGTGCTAGTGATGAGGGACAAAGGGGGGCTAGGAGGATCGTTGGAGAGTTGAGAAGTCTCCTGTGATTAGGGTCAAAAAGGCATAAAAAAAAAAGATGTGGGGGCAAGAAACATGGATACTCTATGGACTTGGGACTTACCTTCACGGAGAGACATTGCATCTCTAGGGCATCTCACTCACCTCACTACATGCAGTCTAGGGCATTCCACCCATCTCACTACATGCGGAGCCTAGGGCGTCCCACCCAAATCGCTACCTGGGGCCGTGAAGGAAAAGCTCCAAGATTATAGAGAGAACTCAGCTAGGGAGAAGATAACTGGGGCCTCATACCCCTCGACACCCGCAGGTGAAGGAAAGATGGGCCTCATGCCCACTCCTAATGGAGCCAGAACCAAGAACACTTATTTCAAAAATTCTTATTCTTTATCATTATTATTTAAGAGAGGGGGTGCCTTTATATAGGCTTATAAAACTTGGGACCCAAGAAAAGAATACAAGGCATGCAGCCCAAAAAAAGTGACATCCCAAACCTGCTTTATTTGTAGCCTGAAAACATAGTAGAAAACTAAACCCAATCTTCCTCATATGGTGAAAAATAAACCTAATCCTAATCTAAAACTAATTTTTTTAAAAAAAACTTCCCAACTGGTTCATACATCCAGAATTAAAATAAATAAATTAGGCATAATCTAGATTCACCAAAATCAGCACATGCTCTGAAATTCATATGACTTGATAACTATGCAGAAAATTCTTGCTCTAAGAAGCATGCTACTCTGATATCCGTGCAGAAAACTACTCCTATGACCGTTAAAGGGGGGCTTGCAGGAGATTTTGCCGGTCGCTCGGGCTCGATGGGGAAGATGACGGCTCGGCCGGTGGCACGGTGGAGAGGAGCGCAGCATTAGGGCAAAGCCGCATGGGGGAAACGACCATGGGAGGAGCCGCATGTGGGGGGGGGGGGGACGGCCGTGGGCGATTAGTGGGATTCGCCGGCGTTCCCACGAGGAGATCGATGCTAGGGGAAGGTGGACGACCATCGGGGGTGGTGCCGGAGGTCGGGTGTGGCGGATCCAGGATGAACGGGAAGAAAAAAATCAAAGAAATGGCATTCTGGGAGTTGTCGGGAGGTTGAAGATGATTGGAATAGTAGAGGGATAAAATAGGGATAAGTCTGGAATAAATCTGGAATAACATGAATATATGCAATAGTTAGAATAAATATTTTTAAACTAAAATAAAAAAATCTAAAAATATAAAAGGAAAACCCGGATGGGTTTTGATGTCCCCATCATTCCCTTGGGATGGGAAAAACTCGACTCCGTCGAGTCAGGCTCACTGCAATTTTTTTTTCTCTCTTCTTTTTTTTTCAACTTTTTTTTCAACCCTAATCCTCTCCTGCTCTGATACCAAAATTGATACAAGACAGAGCAGGGGAGGATCACTGGTGAGCGTAGAAGTCACCAGTGGATTAGGGCTTGCACTCAAGAACGAGAAACCAGGACATCACACCCACTCCAATCCGGAGAAAACTCAAAACTTAGATCAAAATAATTTTTTGTTTGTAATCATAAGAGAAAAGATAATTCATACAAAAGGGAAGGGGTGGTATTTATTGATTCACCCCATGATACATAACTTGAGGGCTAAGAAACCTTGACTTGTGGGCCAAGAAATCCAGGTGGACAGGTCAATAGAGGGCTTGTCTTGGATTGGAGCTCTCTCTTGCAGGCCTGGTAACATGAAAGGGCCCAAGTGCATGAAGGCCAGCTCTGGTTGGGGGATCTGATGAATCTCCTGGCTGCTGGCTCTCCTCTTGAACATGACTTGAACAGACTCGATTGGACTCAACTGGACTAAAAATAGCTGGACCTGACCAAGTAGACTCAACTGACTCAGTTGTCTCACTTTATTACAGGACTCAATTGGCTTAATTTGATTCAAATTACACAGGACTAATGGACTCAAATAAAATAAAATAAAATAGACTCTTGGTCCCCATCAGCTAGCATGGGTGACCTTCTTGAAAACTTAATCAATCAATTTGGCCAGGTCGAGAATGATGCATGGGAGGGTTCTGCCATATCCCTCTTTTTGCCAAACGAGTTTGGTAGAGAAAGAATTAGCCCCAATTATCAGACCATGATCAAAACCTTCCTTAGACACCAATTGATTGACAAGATTCAAAAAGGTCATTATAATGATTTAGGCTGACCACTGAGCTAAATTAGGTCTTAACTCATTGACTCACCATCATATGAGTCAATCTGACCAGACATCATCTAAAACAATTTTAGGATGTCTGGACCTAATACGTTTAATCCAAAACTTCATGCATCCAACTTAATTTTCTTGATCTAATCAATTTTAAAGTTAGTTCAAGTGCATGATATTTATGGTTTATGATCATGAATCAAATTTATGATTTAAACCTAATTTGGAGTATCAACATGCTAGATCATATAAACTATATCTGATGTAATTAAATAGATGTAAAGTATGCTTAAACAATATATCACATATATCATCATAAATTGATCAAAAACTTTTGAAAACCCTTTTCAAAACAGGTATATATCAAAGTATGACAACCTTTGCACTATAGGAGGTAAACCCTATAGCAGGACAACCTTATTTCACTTTGTGCAACCTTTGATCAATTAATTTTCAGATTTAAACATATAAATTTCAGGTCTAAAAGTTATGATTATAATTTTGATAAACAATTTTTCAAAACATATCAACTCTTGACATAAACATCATATAACTTTCAAATCTGATTCTAATCCATGCATATTTAAGAAAGGAGAACCGTGGCTCTGATACCACTGTCAGACTTCTCCCAAGATCGGTATATTGCATTAAATATTAGGCCTCACAATCAGAGTGATGCAACGGAAGCATATATAAAAATAATTTTATATCTGGCATGCAATATAAATAAATCTAATTTATTCATGATAATATTCTTAAACATGCATTAGAGGATGAAAACAAGATCAAATCTAAAAATATGATTATTTTAAGTAACAGTTACATACCTGGATCGCTATCGTGGCCTGCTCTGAACTTCGTACTGATCCTCTTTTGGACCGGGATTCAATTACAGCTATGCAAGTGCCCGGCCTCTACTGGTATCCATACAGGACTTATCATATCCGAGTCGTAGAGGATACTAGACTACTAGATCCTTGCAACCCTCTCATTTTTTAGCAAATCGGGCTTGCTTTAAAAGCTTTGCCGATCAATAACTGGACCGGCTTCTGGCTTCTATCTTGCAAACTGGCCTTTGCAAGATTTAGGACCTCCTTTCTTCTTCTTACTCTTATCTAAATAATCTTTCAACACTTGAAAGAAAAACTAAGATAAGAAGTAAGAATGAATGGAAGGGAGAGAGAACCTTTGGTGGCAAGATGCCTAAAGACTCTCACACACCCAAGTGGATGGAATGAAAAATTTTCATTCCATTCTCTCATTCTCTTGAGCTTGGCCAGCCACCCCTCCCTCCTTATATAGGCCAACTCTCCATTAATGACATAAGACTAAGTGTATGAAGACATTTAAAGAGGAGAAGAAAAACTTCTCCCTTTTAATACTTTCACACCTCATGAAAGACCTTCTTAAATCTTTTCTTGTTTTCACATGGAAGAATTTCTTCCCTCTTCACCTCTCCCATAAACAAGGTCAAATTTTTCATTCCATGTCACCACCCACAAGTTTCATGACAAAATAATGAAGGCTTTTCCAAGTCAAAAATAGGAGGAGACTAGTATGAAAACAAGACTTAAGAATTTGTCCAAGTCAAAAATGGGAGGAGACTTGGTTTCCTCATTCCATTCCACTTAGCCATTCATGAAAATTCCATGCTAAGTGGTGTGTGGAAACAAGGAGAGAGGGAGAGATATGGAGAGAGAGTCCCAGTCCAACTGGGCTCTAACTCATGCTCCAATTTCAAATTGATTTGATACTCAAATCAAAAGCCAGATTTAAATCCAATCAAACTTATTTCGAAAAGGCTGTTGACCCAACACAATTTGGATTAATTAAAATCAAATTAAATATGATTTAATTCAATTAACAATTAATCCATAATTAATTAGATCAAAATCTTAATTGTAACACTTACAATTATGTCCAAATTGATTTGCTGATTAGTTACTTAAGCTCCTAATGTGTGTGACCCCTCAAGTCCTATCCTGTTTGGTAATGATCCTGTCTGGTAATAAGGCATGCTATAATCTCCATTATATATCATCGAAATACCTTTCGATGGATAGAAATAATTTTTGTTCAACTATAATTAGGATCATCGAATCGAGAATGATCCTAATGGGCTCTCACAATCCACCATTGACACCTAGCAGTATGTAATGGCAACCTAGCAGAATAAGATTGGAACCCCTAGGTGTAGTTACCGTGTGATTCGATTCCTCTATCAAAATCCCTGACTCGATGTTGGTTATAGAATCTCGCCAAACCCATAGTCATATGCTTAAACTTAATCGACTCAATCCAACTGTGATACCAATGAAAACACCTTTTTATCATCACCCTGCTATGGCCATAGACTCTTTGGACTTAGTCTCAATAAGTTGCATAAGATTATTCCTTACTACTAAGGCTGATAGATCCCTACGAGTAAACACCCTACTCTTACAATAAACATACTGTAGCCAATGAACACTGCAAGGTCCCATATGGATAGGAACCATGAGATTGTGCTGTCAAACTACAGCAACCTTATTACGAGCAACCGAGATACTCTAGATCAAAGAACTATTCACACAGCTATAGCATCAGAAGTTATCGACGAGTGAGTAGTCATCCATATAACTTCCTGTAGATAGTCATGCTTAGTACCATTGATCTTCATCACCTACCTGCACTCTCACTCCAGTGTCACCACACTATAGGTCAGAGACTCACCTACCCATAATGGAAGTGATCCGTGCACCGATTTTAATGGATCAATCACCGTCCTTGTGATGTTCCAACAATCGGGAGCTTTTAGGAGTTAATCTATAATGACACATGCCTCAAATTCTCAATTCTTGAGAATATGTGTCATTGTCCATTAACTCCATGGACGATTCATAGACACATCAATATGAATGATAATATTTCCCTTTATTATGAAAAAGAATTAAGTACAAAATCCATGCCCTAAAATTACAAGGTGTCATGCCAACTTGGCTTTTAGGGCACACATCTAATAGTTTACCTGAGGCTTTTGTCCATAACAAGCTTCATAAGGTATTTTGTTTTGTACTACTTTTGTAGGAGATCGATTAAGAATGAAAATACCTGTATTGATAGCTTCTGCCTAGAATTTGTTTGACAAATCTTTTCCTTTCAACATGCTTCAAGCCATCTCCACTATTGTTTTGTTCTTGCATTCAGCTACACAATTTTACTCTGATGTATAATGTATTATGAGATGACTCTTGATGCCTTTCTCCTTGCAATAGTTAGTAAATAGTGTATAGATGAATTTGCCTCCTCAATCCATTCTTAGAGTCTTGATTTGATGACCACTCTGCCTTTTAATATAAGCCTTGAATTGAAGGAAGATAGAGAAGGCTTTTGATTTTTGCTTAAGAAAATAAACCATATCATCCTGCTATAATCATCAAAAAAGAGAAGAAAATATCTTTTTTGATTAAAAGGAACCCTCGTAGGACCACAAATATCTACGTGCATGAGCTCAAGACATGTTCATTCTCTCCATTCTATCTTTGAGAAAGGAAGTCGATGTAATTTACTATAGATATAACCTTCACAGATTTGCTCTCTTTTATCAATTGATGGAAGCCCAAGAATCATATTCTTTTCTTTTAATAAGTTAAGTTCTTTGTAATTTAAGTGATCATATCTCAAGTGCCATAAATAAAATTCATCAATCTCTTCATTTTTTAAAGCAAGATCCTATTTGATTGGCATATTAATAGTAAAGACATTATTTTGGATCATCTTAACTTTCTTCACAAGAATATTCTTATTTTTGTCAAGAATTTTGCATTCACCACTATCAAAGAATACCTTATATCCATTTTGCAGTATTTATCTAATACTTAGTAAATTTTAAGTTGCATCAAATACAAATAAACATCATGGATATGCCTCTTTATACCTCCTTTTGTGTAGACTACTATGATCCCTTTTCCTTCAACTTGTTGTAGTTTACCATCTCCAAGCTTAACTTGAGAGGAAGTCTTTTGATTTAGCTGAAAAAAAAAATTTCTGATTTCCTTTCATGTGATTGCTACATCCACTATCCAAATACCAAATATATCTTGTGGTTCTTGCTGCAAATTCATGCAAAAATAAAATAGTTATTGACTATCATCTTTTTCAAAAAAGTTTGCTTCATTCTTTTCTTTTCGATCTTTAAACTAACAATCTCTTTCAGAATGACTTGAAATTTTGCATCTTTTACATCTGTAATGGTAGGATTTAGATTCATGTTGAATTTTGTTTTGCAAATAAAGCATTGAAAATTAATATTACCATTTCTTTGATTGGATTGGACCCATCTACATTTTTCTTTGGCTCAGACATCCACAGAAGACTGCTTCCATTTTCCTTGATCCTTTTTTTTAAAATGTGACTCTTTCTTTTCCTTCTAGCTCCATACTTGAAGGTTTCTTTTCACTAACAGTAATTTTGGATTAAAATGCTTGCTCTACTGGTTGAACTGAAAACCTATTCATCCTTTATTCATGTAGCTCAAGTGATCCTATCAGTTGATATAAGGTGAAAATTGATAAATCCTTTAATTCTTCAATTATAGCAACAATATGATCAAATTTAATAGTCAAGCTTCTCAGAAATTTTTTAACAATCTTCTTATCTTGAATAATATCGCTGTAGCTTCTAATTTGATTAATAATTCTAAGAATGCTAGAGAAGAAATCTTTGATTATTTCATTATTTGTCAAAATCTCTCCATAAAGATTGAAGCTTAATAGAGACAACTTTGTTGGAGCCTTGAAATTCATTTTTTTAGAAATTTTCATGTATCTTTAGATTTATTTGCACCCATAATTCTAGGAAAGATGATTTTACTTATCCCTTTGCTGAATAAGAAGTAAAGCTCTTGCATCTCTTCTTTTGTGCTCTTTATACTTCTTTTGCTGTGCTTGAATCATGCAGTAAATTTTACTTCATTTGCTAGTTTTTCATAGCCACCTTCGATTAAGTCCTACAAATCTTGTGAGGTGAAGAGAGTCCTTATTTGAATGTTCCAAGAATTATAGCTCTCACCATCAAAGACAGCCACTAGGCTTTGCATGTAGTTTACATTAGAACTTGTTGCCATGGTGGAATTCAATGAAGAGATAGATAATATGAGGAGAAGTTTGAGAGATTTTGAATGAAATTAGAAATAAGGAAGAACTTTGCTCTGATACCAATTTTGTTAAGTGCAAGAAGAATATGATGTAAGAAATATAACTTTTCTAATAGAAAATATGGAAGATTTTCATTTATGAATAGTACAGTAATATAAGAGGCTACCAATGGCTTGCCTTATCTAAGGTTCTAGTTCACCTATTTATAGATACAAAGATGACTTTTAGACTAACCCTCATGAAAATAAAAGTGACCCTTAAATTTTTAATGATACCTAGTTTTCTTAAGATGACTTTTTGATCTCTACAATATATTAAATACTAGAATTATATGACTCTTGAACTTGCTACTATTAATAATAGCTTTAATTACAAATTAACTTCAAACATATATTATCTTTGATCAAAGCAGCCCCCTTATGAGTGATCACCTAACTTTTGAAAGTGTCCCCCCCATCAAGGAGGTCTCACCGATCTAGGATGGTTTGCTATCTTGTGCGCTCCTACTCCGAACATTACTGTGTGCCTACCAACTTAAGTTTAAAGCCTGAGTGAGTTGAGAGTAGTTGCCAATCTTCAAACCTTTGCATTTTATGAGCAAGAAGTCCAATTTTATAGTAAGAAGATGATGTGCTTGACAACTTCGGATGCTATCAGGGCCTGTAATCAAAAGACATGGTTGTTTCATTCCTTTTAAATGCACCAAAAACCTATTAAGACAATAGTATTGTATGCTTCTTCCTGATTCTTTTGAGGGCAAGAATCTCTATGTTGCCTAGAAATAGCAACACAAGGAGGGTGAATTAGATTTTCAAGTTTTTTTTTAATAAATTTAAAATCTTCTATATGTGCAGCAAATATTAGATATAAATTAGAATTATGAAGATAATAAAGTATGACAACAAAATTTAAAGGAATGGATAGAATTATGAAGATAATAAATTATGACAACAAAATTTAAAGGAATGGAATGCAAATCAAGGCACGAGCACAAGCACCAATATTTATAATGGTTCAGTGCCAACCCTGCACTTATATCTACTTTCCAAGCTTTTCTACTTGAGATTTCCACTATAATCTATCCATGTTACAATATGATTATTTTCTCATGCTCAAAATCTTAAACTTAGTTGGTTTTTAACCAAGTTCACTAACCAAAACATTCTCAACTAAGTTCTCTTAACTTAATCAAACACAATTGTCCAATTACAAGTTCGAATGAGCTTAAAATTTTAAATTTTCTCATCCAAGAAACTTGTTACAAGCTTAAAAGTATGAGTTAAGAATTTAAAGCTTAATAAATAAAAACTCTTTGAAGCTCTAGAAGTCATTGATGTAATTGCTTAACGAAACTTTGTCCTTAAGTGCTTGAGTAAAGCTTGCTTTATAGTTGGAAGAAGGTTCTCTCCAAGTTGGTTAGCACAATCAATGCTATCAATCTCTCAACAACTAAATCAAATTAATTGAAGAAGGTCTTGAATGCTCTCTCTTCTTTCTATTATTTTTTTCTTTTTATTTTTCAAATTTCACCAATGGCTACTTTTTCAATTGAATTCCTTGGCTTAAATAAGTACAAAAATGATTTGAAAGCTTAAAAAGATTATTAAATAGCTTAAACTAGCCATTTATAATTGTTAGTTTTTTTCTAAAAACTAGCCAATATGCTATCAAAAGCTAGATGAGTTGACTCATGTCTTCAAGAGTCGACCGGAGTTCTTCAAGAGTTGATTAGGCTTTTCAGGGATTGACTTGTCATCCATAGTTTTAAAATGCATCTCGCTATTCTTTTGACTAAAGTCGCTTTAGAGTTGGTTCAACCTTTGCTAAGATCGACTCATCTTGTGAAGTTAACTCATGAAACTTTGGAGTCAACTTGAGTTGAGGACATCTTTTCTTGTTGCTATTTGTCTATTACTTTGAGATATTTCTAGAGTCTACTCGTGACTTAGTAGGGTTGACTCAAATAGTAGAGCCAACTCATGATTTTCTGGAGTCAACTCAAGTTCGAAGCATTTTTTTTCTGTAACTCTCAATCAGGCACCTTGAGACAATGTTAGAGTTAGCTCTTGTTTTAGTAGGGTTGATTGACGATTTTCTAGAGTTGGCTCGAGTACGAGCATCTTTTTCTATAACTCTTTATCTGACATCTTAAGATCATTTTAGAGTCAGCTCTTGTTTTAGTGGGGTCAACTCAATTTATGGAGTTGACTGATGATTTTCTAGAGTTGGCTTGTAAACTATAAAAATCAAGGAGTTAAGTATGCCAAAGTTAGCTCTTTGCATATCAAGGCCGGCTCTTAGACTTTTTCACTTATTGAGCATATTGAGCAATTTGTCTTTGGCTAGTTTTGAGATACTTTTTCTTGATTATTTGTGAGCATCAATGATATTCTCCTACAAGCATGCAATCAAGTTCTTATTGGCACCAAATGTACTTAGGCACTTTAGTGTCATTAAAATTAATCCTTGGATCAACACTTTCTCCATTTTTGATAATAAAAAAATTCTTAAAGTACAAGAAATTTTAAAGATATTCAAAAGAAAAATAGCTCTCCCTTAATGATTAAGAAGAGAACAATTTAGAAACATTTGCAACACAAAGCTATATATTGAAAAGTGATACATAAGATAGGCAAGAAAAACTCCCCCTTTCTCATATAAAGAAAACATTTAGATTAGGTTTCATTTACTTGAGGGTTCTTTTAAAATTTTTCTGATACTCTTTTATTCACTCATTTTTCTCTTAAATTTTTAATTTTCTCCAAATTTGACTTTTTTTATTTTTGTCACAATTTTTCTTACTTTTATCCCCCTTTTGTCATTATCGAAAAGAGAGACAAAGGAACATATCATTGAATCATTCAAGTACAAATCAACATGCATTCAATCACATATCAAATTTATCCATTCAAGATCTAAATATGCATTCAAACACAAATAAATACAAATATAAAGATAATAAAAGCTTCATTGTACTTAAATTAAACTGTACAAATATCAAGTCACGGGATTACAAAACGTGGTTAAAAGATCCTATGATCAAGATGAGAAAACAAAAGTATTCAAAAGGGGATGCTTTGGGAGAGTGAAGTACACTGGATAATGATTCGAGCATCCAAAAGTAGGTACTAAATGTCATCCCTAATCAGAGTCTGATGACTAGTCAACAAAGGCAGGAGGGCTAGGTGAACTATGATACCTAGAAGTGCGTTGAGAGGCAAAAGGTCTGGAAATTGATGGTCTAGATGAAAATGTCTAGTTTGAAGTGGTGGAACGATCGGAATTGCCTGATTATGACTCCTCCGAAGAGCTCTTAGATAAATCTCAAGATGACAAACTCTCTATGCTAGTATATAAGCTATCAAAATGTGAATATTGACAACCTCATAGCATAGCCCTTCATGGAGTCTATATAAGGTGTCCACATGTAGAGGGAGTCCAGTAGATACTGAGGGATGTCCTTAAGAAGACCCCCTAATGCTCTCCCCCAGTCCAAAGAATCCAATTGATAGAAGTCCAGAAATGACCTACTGTATGATCTGCTACAGCTGATCTGAGGTATGTCTAGGGAACGGCCTGTATAGAAGACCTAGTCTAACCTGCCTCTATACCTTTAGCAGTCTCAGTCTTAATTGGTATAGCAGGCTCAAATGGTCTAGCTTCATCTTCTCTGGCTCTGATCTCTTGCATCTCTCTTTCAAATCTATTGGCCATTTACCATTATATATATATCCCTTCTGGTGCAGTGAGCGTTCATCAAATATATCAGAGTGGAGGAGGTTTCTGAATTATTCACCTTCAAGAGCCATTCCTTGCTCCCTAAATAAGATGGTAAGAATCATTTCATAAGGCAAGGTAGCCCTAGGTCTATTAGCAACTTCAGTCATATGTTGTATCACAACTACTGGGAGATTAAGTGGGATCTCTCCAATGATATGAAGCATAACAATCATATCCCTTCAAGTAACCAAATCAACCTTCCCAGCTCGAGGAAAGAATATATTGCTAGCAATGTTGAGGAGAAGGCGCATCTTGACAAATAGCTAGTTGGAAAAGACTTTCCTCGATTCATCACTCATCGAGTGTCCAAGAATATGAGAGAGAGAGCACTTCCCCTATCTTCTATTTGGTCTGAAGAGCTTCCTGTAGTGGTCATCCTAAAGTTTTTGTACTAGAAGATCACTGGTTACAAGGACTTGCATCTCTTTACATTTTAGATGCTGTACACTTTTGTTCAAACACTACACTTTCATAGAATTACCTAACAAGGGAGGGGTAGATAGGTTTATTCAAAGAGCACGAGAAACCCCACCTCCATCCATTTAATTTTATCCCCAACGGTGAACTCTCATTTTCAGAAAATCCAAAATCTATATTTCTTATGAATGTCACCATTCGATTTAAGAAAGATACCTTAGTGATAATTTGAGGTAAGGATGACAATGGTGGGTATTCTTCTTCCTTCAAATTTCTTCGGTCGCAGCTGCTTAGTCTTCCTTCTCACCTTCCGCTCGAAGGATTTGCTTTAGAAGCTTTATGGTTTGAGCTTCCTTTCCATTTCTTCATCCGCTGAGCAACCCTCTTCATGGGAGCTACTATCAGAAAATTCCGACGGTTGATTTGGAGAAGGTGACAAGAATGAAGTTTGTGGGGCAAGGATAGGTTGAAGAAAAGGCTTAGCCCAAGGGAAATGGAATAGAAGCATAAAATTTATGATCATATCTTATAAAAAATTTAATAATATTTTATTTCATAGTCATGTTTGATATATAAAATTTAAATACAACAATTTTTAGCACCACCGTATTTAGCTTCTGACGGTAAACAATGTAATTGAATTTTGCTTGTATTAAACCAAGAAATCATATCAATACCAAAAAAATTGCAAGTTCTACTAGTATCCTTATGATTTATCTAGAAAAATTAGTATTTGAATAACCAATTAGATCAATAGAGAACTACTTGGAATACAAAAAATCAATATTTTAGGATTCAATCAAATATCTAAAAAAATTTATAATAGTAATTACATATAATTCTTTAGGATTGAATTGATATCTAATACATATATAAATATTAAATATGAGATATGGATCCTGCTATCAATTAAGTAAAGATCGTATCAAGCCACTATAAAGTTTAGGATCAATATGTTTATCATTTTTATCTTGGCCACATTTACATGATCAGAAGCTCAAAGAGATACCTATTCCTTTAGCATTCTCCATCCCAATCTATTTTTAGAGTTTTTTAATATATTTATTTTGGTCGATGAAGATCCCTCCATCTGTTTGCTTAATTTGAAGTCCAAAAAAAAAAAAAAAGGTTAGTTCATCCATCATGCTCATATCAAACTCTTTTTGTATTAACTTGGTTAATTCTTGATACAAGATCTTATTAGTAATACCAAAAATATCATCAACATAATTTTATATAATTAACAAATCATTTTATGATTTTTATAAATAAGGTAGCATCAATATTTTTTTTTGAAATTATTTTCAATTAAAAACTTGCTTAGCCTTTTATACCATGTACGAGAAGCTTGTTTTAAACCATGTAAAGTTTTATTCGATTTAAAAATATAATTTGAAAATTCATGACCATCAAAACTAGGAGGTTGTTCAACATGAACTTTTTCCACAATATATCCATTTTAAAATACATGTTTAACATTCATTTAAATAGTTGAAATCCATATAATAAGTGAATGTAAATAATAATCTAATAGCTTCCAATCTAGCAACTAAAGCAAAGGTTTCATCAAAAAAAAAAATTTCTTCTTGATTATATCCCTGTACAACTAATTTATTATTATTTCTAACTATATTTTCTTGTTTATCTAGTTTATTTCTAAAGATCCATTTTGTTCCGATTATAAAGTGGTCTCCAGATCTTTTAATTAAGTCCCAAGCATTATTTCTTGCAAATATTAATTCTTTTTCATAGCAAGGAGGTTATCCACTTGAGACATCATGGTTTGAAGCCTTTGAATTTGAGAAGATCGAACAAGAATTTCCAAAATATGATATCCACTTGAGCCATCTTGTAATTAGGTGTGCAAATGGATCGGTTCATACCAGGTCATGAGTGATCCCGATCTGACCTAATTTTTGATCGGGTTCTAATTTAGACCCAGACCTAATCCACCAAAAAATAGAGTCGGGTCAGGTCGGGTCCACTATCAAAATTTTCAACTCAACGGGTCATTCGGGTTGGATCGGATCCATAAATAATCTAATTCTAATATAAAATTTTAAATCTATATATGATTCGAATAAAATATAGACAACTATATTTTAATTATTATATAGCTAATTATTATTAACCATAAAATAGATAACAAACAATATTATTTTCAAAATAAATTAAGATATAAAAATAATTATAACTCTATATTTTAAAAATATGTTTCATATAAAATTTAAATTATAATTTACATATCCAAATATAGATATAATCCTAACAGCATTAGTATGTTTGAATCGGGTCGGGTCGGATCCAAATTTAGCAAACCCGGATCCGATGCGAAAAATAAAACGGGTCTAATTTTAGGACCCGACCCAAATCCACGAGTTCTTAAAAATAAGTTGGATTGGATCTAAACGGGTCAGGTTGGGTTGGATCATGGATCGACCCGATCTATTAATTTGCAGCCTTGTAATTATTGGAAAAGAGAGACAACAAGCCTTTTCCATTTCACACTACCTGTAAGTCTAGGAGCAATTTATCAAACCTCCAAAATAAAAATGGTAGCACAATTACTAACTGTACATTTGACTACAACCAAACTTAATTCATTTCCATGGCCAATGAATGTACTCCCAAGTTGCCACGTCCTATTTATTCTAGATCATGATCATTACATACTATAAGACCATGAAATTTATAGGCCAGCGGCAAAGTTTCTACATCTGGTATGTAATTTATGTTACTCCATAGAGATATTGCTCAATTCCGTATGACTAGCTAGGTTGCATGGACCCCAAATGAACACGTTTAAACCTGTGCAAGTAATTTTAACTCTTTAGATATAAGTCCTCTTCTAACTTTCATTGCATGTAATTTTATAGTGAGCATGAATCCTCCATGGTGCACAGGCTGTCGCACTACAAAGTATTCTATAGTCTTTAGATGACTACCATTAAAAAATGGATAGCTATATTTCAAATAAAACAATCCATAAATGCACCATACTATAGATGGCATATTACTATTCCATAGTCATCCATCTCCTGATAGGAGCCAATGCTATGAAAAGTTGCACGGAACTCTATATAGTGTGGCCCGCGCACCACAGAGGATGAGTGAAATCCTTGTGATTATTCTAGGAAGAAAGATCATATGGACCTCTAACTTGTGTGGTTCTTAGCATCTAAATTAGTCCAAATCATGCCGATGGCACCAACATAATGTCCACCAAGATATGATATTTGGACATATGGAGTAAGTTTTGAATTTTAGACATAAAAAATATATAATCGGAGAGGTTTTGAATCTTAGAACTCATTCGGTTAGCAGGAAGAGAAGGTAAGTGTGGTCAACAAGAAAATGGAGAAATACCCCATATTTGGTAAGAGTTTTCAAAAAAAAATAAAAAAGTGACCTTTTCATGGAAATAAAATCTTCACATTTCATAGGACAAAAATATCTACGTGAAACATAGAAAAGTCCAATTTCCACCGGCTAAGATTTGGGATATTTTTTTTTTCAAAAATGCTTTAATCTTTTAAATGGTATGAGGCAAAATATTTTGCTTTATTAAAGTATAATAGATATTTTATACAATTTTCATAGAAAAGTAAATGTTCAATCAAATAGAAGCCATGCTTAATATAATAATTTTTTATGGTCAAGCAATCAAGCAAAATTAATTTTTCTAGACATATATATCCGGGTATTAACTTTCAAAGAAAAGCATTCTAATAAAGAAATTTTTTTCTCACCAATCAAACAAGTCCTTAAATATATATAAAAGTTTTATATTACCATGCTAGACAATTGCACTTAATTAGACTGGTTGATCGGTGAATTTTTCAAGGCCTTTATTTTTTTCATCCAACATAATGTAATTCTCTTTGCATTCATATAGGATTCCCATTATTTCCCTCGAGTTTCATCTTTTTGTGTAGATTATGTATTATGCATGTTTGGTTAACTTTTAAAATTGAAATCAAAATTAGAATTAAAATGTATTGGAATAGAAATCGGAATGTCCTTATCACCTGAAGTATTTGGTTTATGATAGAATCAAAATAAAATTTAAGTACTACATGAGAATAAGGATTAAATTTAAGAAAATTTAAGCACTACCATTTTCCTAAAAAATTGAAATGGGAATTAGAATTAAAATGAATTAGAATTAAAATGAATTGGAATAGAAATCGGAATGTCCTTATCACCTGAAGTATTTGGTTTATGATAGAATCAAAATAAAATTTAAGTACTACGTGAGAATAAGGATTAAATTTAAGAAAATTTAAGCACTCCCATTTTTCTAAAAAATTGAAATGGGAATTGGGCTATTTCCAACCGAACAGCTGAAATGAAAATCTCTCTTTTTCATTCGCTTTCTAAAGTCCAACGCTTTCTAACCAAAAATGCACTTCTAACTGTCAACAACCTTGAGCCATTGAGGATTGGATTAAGAGCTGAATCTTGCGTAACGCTGTGCCAAAGAATTCGTATCGTGCACGTAGTTCCTGCAATATTAAATGCCTTCGGTGAATAGGAGTAAGGTGAGAATGCAACACTAAGTATTAGCGAATAAATGCCCACCTCTGTACTAAAATCCACCTATACCTGTTTGCCACGTGATATTGGAAAGAGGAATAAGGTGGTCATTTTCCATTTCTTTTATTCGATTTCAGCCTGCATCTGCCAAGATATGAGCGTTGGTGGTGAGGTGGCAGGGGATTCTTGTACGTAGAGCTAGAAGTGAGCCCAGGCCGGCCCGATGAATTTCAGGCTAGTCCAATACCAGGTTGAGTTTCAGGTTAGGCCTAAAAAAAATCAGGCCAGGCTTGGATTTTATTTTAAAGTTCATTATATTTTCGAGCTGGACTCATATTTTTTTTTGGCCTGGCTCAAACCACCCAAACTCAGCCCAAAAATAGCCCAAAGGGATCGGGCTCGAACTAGGCCTGACAAAAGGCCCGACAGCCCCAAATCATCCAGCCTGATGGATCTTATAAAAGTTAAAACCCATTTTAACTCAGCAGTCGACATGGTCCCCGCCCCGAGTCGTCATCTCTAGGGATTTGCCGTCCCCGTCCGTCGATCCCCTCCTAGCATTTCGATCAGGCGAGAAGCAAGCCGATCACCGTGGCTAGCCTTCCGGCTTCCACCATTCCGATCGTCGTCTCCGACTCCAAGATAAAATCTTCATTGCTTCACCGCGAGCCCGATCCCGCCACCATCCCTGGTTCCATGCGACCCCCTCCGCTCGCATGACCCCCCCTGATTTTGATCTCTCTCCCCGGCCCTGGCACACGCACCCGAAATCCCGATGTCCGATCTCCCTTCCCAGTCCTGGTGCACGCACCCAACGCCCCCTCCACCCCCGCATGACCCCGCAACCCCCCCTCAGCTCTGATATCCTTCCCCGGCCATGGCGTCCACACCCGATGCAGGACACCCCCCTCCCGGTGCACCATCGAGTCGCCCTGTTTCGATCTCCTTCTCCTGACTCTGGGACCGCACTTTATGGCCGATGCCCAGATGCCAGAATTTTTTTTTTTGGTTCCGAACTTTCAATGACCGAAGGGGCAGCTTTGGTTCGAGCCGGCCCATCAGGCTCGGGCCAGGCTCAAGCTTGGGCTCGGGTCGGGCTCAGGTTTGATATTTTAAAAATTTTTCTGGCTTAAATCTAGCCCGAAGTTTGAGATTTTTTTCAAGCCTGGCCCGAATAGGGGTATGGCCCAATTCGACCGGTTCACTTTCAGCCCTACTTGTACGTAAATTCCTTGTCGAGGCTATTTGGTATCCGGTGGCGCTTCTTGTTTTGAACTTTGGGTAATGTGTCGGGTATTGGCTAGATGCTTTCTTGAGTTTCTTTTCTTGTTGAGTTGTCCATTTTTTGAACTTACAAATTGTTGCTGCCTAGCTTAGAGCTTCGTCCGCGTTTTTGTTGTCTTTCTTCCACGATACAGCTTCCCAGCCTTTAATATTGAAATACTACAATTTCTTATTCACTGGAACATGGGAAGAAAAGCACAGCCTTAAGTACATAAGAAAATATTATCCATTATTTGGCCAGCATACCAGCAGCCACTGGTGATGCAACCTATAACTGATCTTTTGTAGACTAGTAAGCACATAGGGGAAGAAAATTTTGTCTTGAATTACATACTTTAATGTAATTGTTATGATATCAACTGTTTGATACCACTCATATCATAAAATTTTTGGTGCAGAATATGAATTACCGATCCTAGGATCATAATTATCAATATCGATGCCATAAAAGAAGAAAGAAGAGACAAAATATAAGATATAATTAGATGGGTATATAAGATCTCACTATAAGAAAAATAACATACAAGATTAAAAGATTCTATTCACAACCCCGTACAAGTCTCTCAACAAGAAACTTTAAAATCCCTTGCACAAGCTCTAAACGTACAGCCCCTATAGACTTTCTAAAGATCTTTCATTACTTTTTTGATCCTCACACCTAGCCTCTACCCTCTATCTATGGTTTTATAGCCTTTGCTCTGAAAAGCATTTTACCAGGAGTCTAACGATTCAAACTACATTCAATCAAAATCTTATAGCTCTCTCAATTATTGTCTGACTATAGAGTCCTTCATGGCCATCAATCCACCTCAATTGCATCATGAATTATGCTCAAATTGGGTCAAATCACACAGATCAAGTCGGCAAACATGTGCAGCCATCTGATCCATGTGGGATGCACAAAGAGCCATTCAATAGCACTCTTGCCATGCCATCGTGCCAAAACCCGTGCAAAAACATCGTAGAGGGGGAAATGGTCGGTCGTCTGGGCCTAGTCTGCCAATGCCTAATCATGCACGTGCCTGCCTGATCCTGGATTAGCACCCGCACACGCACCATGCTGGGCCGCATGCTCGGACTAGCCTACTACAGGTCCAGGTGGCCTATGGGCTGAACCTGTTGGATCTACAAAATGTCCTTTTTTTCTTCTTCTCTTATGGGTGAACTTTTGTGTGGGCTTCTTACTGGGTTTCTCACTTATCCTGAGCTTCTTCAGGGGTTGAATCTGTTGGGAATTGTATTCCAAAGCCAATTATCTAGGCTGTAGATAGTTGTACAACTCATGTATATGTATGAATTATTAAATTGAATAAAATGTTTATTCTAGTTGTTCATCACATATCATCTTTCTAATTGAACTATTGTGTGATGCTGTCTTTTGAACTACCTAGTATGCGATATAGAGAGGATGTACCGTATAGCTCATAAACTGGTTCGTGACCAATGGATACGCTGCTCAAGATAATGGTGTATCGAGAGTATGTCATTGATGACATGTCTGTTGGTTGTCCTCTTAACCAAGTAGCATGGAGATGCTAGTATGACATCAGGTGCTATGTTTGACACTTCACTGAACATGACTCTTGCGGGACTCTCTTTTCTGCCGAAGAAGAGTCTTGCATTAGAATGTGGACATGAATTATTCTTCTGACTTGAGATCACTATGGCAGTTTGCAAGCAACTCACTATGCTTAGGTCCCGGACCACCCGGATTTCTAATATGATGATGGAAGGTTATTGGGTACAGTCAAGTACTTGTGTAGCGGTAGTAGGATCGAGATAGGATTGATCTCTCCAAATGGTTTGGATTGAATGCTTAGTATGCCTCAATTGAGAAAAACCTTGACTAGGACATTCTTTGTAAAGAGTTACAAGGATTCTTTATTTTAGATATATTGAGATAGATTGATTAGGGTTGGGCAGTTTAACCCTAGGCCATCCAAAGCATCAGGATGATCAAAGAATAAGTTCAGTGCTATTCCATATTCGATATGTTCAAGTTGCTCTGTAATTTTTCATCCTATTCGGATGCCGGGTGTCATTGCTAGATAGCGACTTTGGCTAGTACTGGAAATATTCCCGTGCTACCATATAGTGTTTAAACCTAAGGGGTCACACACATAAGGGGCTTAGTAGCTAATCAGCAAATCGATTTGGATCTAATTATAATTGTTACAATTAAAAGATGACCTGATTAATTATAGATTAATTATTAATTAAATTAAATTAGATTTAATTTAATTTTAATTAATCCAAATTATGTTAAGGTCAACAGTCTTTTCGAAATTGGTTTGATTGGATTTTAAATCTGGCTTTTGATTTGAGTGTCAAATCAATTTTAAATTGGACCATGAGTCGGAGCCCAGTTGGACTGGGACTCTCTCTCCTCACACCACATGGCACTCCTCCTCTCTCCTTCCACATGCCACATAATGTTTGTATGATATAAACATGATGATGTTTGTATAAAGTAAGCATGGATGATATTTAAATGATGTTTGCATGATGTAAGTATGCATGATGTTTGTATGATATAAAAATGATGTAAGCATGGATGATGTGTGCATGATGAAAGCATGATATAAGCATAGATGAAGTGTGCGTGATGTAAGCATGGATGATGTTTGCATGATATAAGCATGGATGATGTTTGCATGATGTAAGCATGGATGATGTAAGGGATGACATAAGCAAAGACTTCTTAAGTCTTGTGCTCACCTAATTTCCTCTCCATTTTGACTTGGTAATCCCTCATTAAATAGTCATAATCACTAAGGTTGGTGACTTGGAATGGGAAATTGACCTCATTAGAGGGATTAAAGGAAGATAAAGCTTTCATGATAATGTGAAAGCATTTAAAGAGAGAAGGTTTATCTTCTGTTCTTTAAATATGTTCACACTCACCAACCATTATCCCATAATTGTGATGTGGCCTATATAAGGAGGGGGAGGGGAGTGGCTAACCATAAGAGAGAAGGCTTGGGAGAGTGCTTGGGTGAGTAAAGAGAAGGGGAGAAGGGAAATTCATATATTTGGGTGGTTTCCTTCCAAATAGTGTTTTCCTTCTAAATAGTTCCTTCTTCTTCCTATTGATCCCTCCTCCTTCTCTTATTTTTCTTTCAAGTGTTGAGAACTTGTTTAGATAAGAGAAAGGAGAGGAAAGAAGGTCCTTGATCTTGTAAAAGCAAGTTTGCAAGATAGAAGCCAGTACCCGATCCAGGTGTTGGTCGGGTGATCTTTTGAAGTAAGCCCGAGTTGCTAGAAGAGGAAGGGGCTATAAGGATCTAGCAATCCGGTGTCCCCTATGACTCAACTACGACGAGTCCTATGTGGATACTAGCAGAAGCAGTACACGTGTGCTGCTAGCAGAGCAAGAGGCCCTCCCACAGGTTCGAGACGCCGTTGAAATCGTGATAGGCAGCCCAAGCATCTTCCTGCAGCCTTTGGTGAAAGGTATGTTTTAAATTATGTATGATATAATTGTTGCATGATTTCATATTTACATTACTCCAAATGCATCTAGATCCTGGCAGGGGCATGTGTTAATTAGATTAACATTTATAGATAAAACTGTTTTATCACTTTTCGCTGCTATATGCATTTAGAAAAGTTTTAAAATGCATGTATTGCCCCTCACCCGGAGGAATGGTTTCCCTATAGAATCGAGGTATTCAACCCAACAACCTCTACCTCGACTTGATGTTTATCCTCCACATAATTTTAATAGCTTTTTGAAAGATTTCGTGCCCCATGCCCCGAGGCAAATACCTGATCATAGATGGGCAAACATGGGAGTTGAGCTAGGCCACTCAACCCCATCTCTATCATGTATTGTGCTCACCTTGACCTGAGATCTTCTCAGAAAAGCTTCCTGCAGTAATAGAAACTTCACCTTGCGACGCTGCCTATCGTCCTTCCAAGGATCTTTTCTCGTGTTTAATCTACCTGCTCCTGGAGCTCCACCTCACACCACCTCACACTAGACTCTTGTTTGTACCAGGGAATCCACTTATAATTAGACTCCTTATCAAAAAGTAATGACCTTAATGCTTCATCCCCTGTAAAAAGAGTCTATTACCATGCAAGACCTTCAGGACTTCATCACCGGCTCTCCACATGTAGCCATTTAAATATAATTTTTTAAGAAAAACTAGATTTCTACAAAAATTGAGTATGCATCGGACCTCACTCAGTTTCTTTATTGTCCCATCATACATCTCCAAGTTGACTGTCTTGATGCCTGCGATCATGTAGCTCTATCCGTCTAGCAAGGGGCCAGCACGCTCTCTATTTTCTAGAGAGTCGAATAGCTCTTCTCTGCAATATATGTGATGTGAACATGCAGAATCAAAAATTTACTAGGAAAAAGAGGATACCTTGTTGGATACTATGAGTGTATCATTGATGTATCCATCATTGCGACCATTGACCACCACTACAGTAGCCCATGTCCAATCTTTGAGCTATGGACAATCTCTAATATAATGTCCCAACTCATTGCATCGGTAGCACTTGATTTTGTTTACATTCTTTGACTTGGACTGCCCGCCTAGCAATCCTTTATTGCTCCACCTGCTACTGCCTACTTCTCTAGAAACCACTAATGCTGAGTTCTCACCTGAACTTGAAGCCTGGTTCTCCCATCTAAGAATCTCATTTTGGAGTAAAACTGAGATGACTTTCTTCATCTTGATGGTACTTTTTTTATTAGAAGAGCAGTCACCAAGGACTCGAAAAACTATGGTAGGGATGAAAGCAAAACTAGTGCTCTGGTCTTCTCCTCAATTTTTTTTAACACTAAGGAGATTAGTGAGGATCCTTTGGAAGTTGTTTAGGTGCTCCTGTATATTCTGCCCCTCGGTCATCTATAGTTGGTAGAATTACTTTCAAAGGAATAGCCTGTTGGTGAGGGACTTTGCCATGTACAGCTCCTCAAGTTTCTCTCATAGTGCCATCGGAAAAGTCTCGTTCAGTACATAGATTATTACCTCATCCATCAAGTACAAGCAAATCATGCTCACCACCTACATCTAAAATCTTTTCTATGATTTCTCTTTCATAGTGGCTGGCCTTTCTTCGTACATGAGAGTATCAATTAGTTCTTGCTGGATAAGTATATATTTTACTCTCGCTTGTTAGAGGAAGAAATTATTCTTCCTGTCAAACCGGCCGATCTCAAACTTGATTATGCCTATCGATGTGGCTGGATCGCTGACATGGGGTGGTTAGATTGATGTGGAGTCCCTATCCGATGCCATGATGGATCTCAACATGGGCCCCTTCGTCGGGCTGAGCTCCCCCAGAACAACGGAGTCGCCTATCGAAGTCGATCTCCATCCTCCGCTAGGTCGGTCCCCGTCGAGACGGGACGCCTAGGCCAGAGCCGAGCGTAAGTCCCCCCCAAGGCGAGCCCCTTAGGATCGGGCCCTGTGGTCAGGAGTCGAGCCCAAGTCTCCTCCACACGTGGAGCCCCTCCGAGGTCAAGTCCCATGGGCTGGGCTGCACCCCACCCACCTCCGTCAGGTCGAGCTCGCCCGAAGCCGAGTTCAGCTGGTCCGAAGTCGAGCTCAGCCCTCCTCCACCCAGCTGAGCCACCTCGAGGCCAAGCCCCTCGGAGTTGGGCCCCATTTCTCCAGCTCGGTCCCCAGCTCAGGCAGAGGCACCAACCACCAAGGAAGCGGCGCCTCCCCTCCAAGGACGATGGCGGGCCTCCCGAGGGCCATGTGGTAGTGCCTGCCATGCCGCAATTAATACCCACAGCCATCACTCACACCAGAAGGGAAGGAAACCCCCTGATCAAGGTGCCATGCTCTCCAACAACCTGCCGTACTGCCAGGAGAAGGACCCAGCCAGAGGGCACGAGTCTTGAGGGTGGCGGCCCACCGATCGAGATCCTGCCAGGCTTCCCGGATGGAGCAAATAGAGCGAATGTCAGAGCGCATAGAAGCTTCCCCAGCCATCTGTCAGAAAAGGCATCCCATCTACGGCACGATACCTCGTCGCGTGTGATTGACGACACGGGGGGATCTCGAGGCAAGCCAGAGTAAAAACCCAGCAAGGGTAAGCCAAAAGTAAGAAGCAAAGCAAAAAAGAAGAAGGGAGACCACTAGGATAGGCGATAGAAAAAAGGTAGAAGAGCCACACAGGAGGACTCTTCCACCTCAGCCATCACCTCTCCCAGCCCGCTCTCACTTCCATTCACACCACACTCACTCCTCCTAGCATGGAGCTCATCCCGAGGGGATCGACTAGGAGGATCTGTTCTCCTAGATCGTCACTAACTTGACTGTCAGAGCACCCCCACTGGAATTCTCGGCTCGGGTCACGACACTGTTTCTTGCAGGTCCCGAGGCACAGGAGGCATTCCGAAGAGGCGGACGGGTGATCATCGATGCCACCAGTAGCTACAGGCCACGATGATCCTGGCAGCACAGATTGGAGCGCCAGGAAGGGAGGGGCTGTGAAGCAGAACGATCTATGATCCAGCTCAAGCCCCACTCGAATAGCTCACCGGGAGGATGGTGACCACTCGAGCGAGGGGAGCCCCCACCAGCCATGTGGAAGAATCCCCTTCCTACGGGAACCCGCACGGTCCGAGAACAAAACCACCCACTTCGATTCAATCGCCTCCGCTAGAAGTCCAGCTGACCACGCTCGCCCAGCATATGCACACTCTCACTGCAGCAGTGTGCCAGCTCCAGCACCAGCATTGGTCCTTGGCTACTCACTAGCAGCCAGAGATCCCCGTGGCCTATGCCGCAGCACCCCGCGACAGCCTGCATTCCTTTCATGGAAGGCCTTCACAACCATGGGCCATTACTGACCCCTGGGGTAGTCATCAAACCCCGACGAAGAGACAACGGGCCGGGTTCGTCGACGGGGAGAGCTGCTTACCACACCTTGATCGGGGAGCATCTAAACCCCACCAAGGCAGAAAGGGCAAAACCCCTCGTCACAGGCACCGCGCACCCACATCACCTTCTCCGCCTCTCTCAGCGGAGGGGTCGACGGATGAAGCCATCAGGCGCATGGCGGAGAAGCGCCTGGAGGAACATGGCCGCAAGCTGGCAGAGTTATCCCACCGGTTTGCTAACTTACCTGGCTCTGCTAGCGAGCTAGTGGGCTACGATGCCCGTCCTCCGTTCTCCCAGGAGATCCAAGCGAAGCCGATTTCCCGTCAGTTTCGCATGCCACAAGTGGATCCTTACGACGGGACCACCGACCTCCTAGACCACCTGGAAAGTTACCAGACCCTCATGAGGGTCCAGGGGGCCACTGATGCTCTTCTATGCATCGCCTTTCCTGCAACTCTCCGAAAGGCGGCTCGAGTGTGGTTCACCTGCCTTGAGCCAAAAAACATCAACTCCTTTGCCCAGCTGGGGTAGAGGTTCGTGGCTCACTTTGATGCCTATCGGAAGATGCCACAAGAGACAGATAACCTCTTCTCCATCAGGCAGCAGGACCACGAGCCACTGCGGGACTATGTGGCTCGCTTCAAGGCTGCCGTGCTGGAGATCTACAATTTGGAGGAGTCGGTCGCAATGCTGGCTCTGAAGCGAGGGCTCAGGACTTCTCTCCTGACCTACTCGCTCGATAAGAAGCCCCCGAAGACTACTTCGAGCTCTTCTTCCAAGCTTAGAAGTACATCCGTGCTGAGGAGGTGGATCGTACGAGGCTGGAGTTCGACGGGAAGCCGCTGAAGAAGCCGACACCCGTCGAGGTGCCTGGGACACGGAGGCCGAGACCGCCAGATCAGAGCTCCCGGCCGGGACCAAGGCCAAGAGGCGCTCCCATCTCTGAGGGGAGTTTCACTCCCCTCCTCGCCCCGAGAACGAAGATCCTCATGGAGATCGAAGGTGAGGCCTATCTGAGGTGTCCACTGCCATTGAAGCCATCCTCTGGCCATGACAAGATGAAGTACTGCCATTTCCACCGTGACCATGACCACGACACCGAGGAATGTTGCAATCTCAAGTGGGAGATTGAAGAGCTCATCAAGAGGGGCTACCTCGGAAGATATGTGGGGGGCATACCTCAAGCGGAATCTCAGGCGCTCGCCGCCCTCCCACCAGTCCTGGCGGTCAATAATCGCCCTACTGAGAAACCGGTGGGGATGATACGCTGGGGAGCCAAGCGCGCACCTAAGAGGGCTTGGGGGGCAGGGCATCCTGAGGTTGTACTCCCCTTTATGAGGGAAGGGGAAGACGGGGAGAAAAATGTAAATAATGATGCTGTGGTCATCGAGATGATGATCGCGAAGCATCCTGTAAAATGCATCATGGTAGATAGTGGAAGCTCCATAGATGTGCTTTTCTACGATGCTTTCTCCAGGGTGAACATTTCTTCTTTTCTGCTCAAGCCTGTACACACCCCCCTTATTGGTTTCACAGGAGACTCTGTAGGGGTTGAGGGAGAAATTACTCTCCCAGTCACTGCCGGGACCCCACCTCGGCAGAGTACAGTCATGATGACGTTCACGGTTGTCAGGCTTCCTTCAGCCTACAACACGATTTTGGGCCGACCTGGGCTCAACCTCCTCGACGCTGTTGTCTCTACCAAGATATTACTTGTGCAATTCCCAACCCCTTGTGGTATTGGGGAGATGAGAGGCGCACCTCAGCTGGTGCAGCACCGCTTCAAAACTCTCCATGAGGCCCGGGCCCCCGAGGAGGACTCCAAGGCAAACAAGCTCGACCAGAGGATTCAGGACCCCAGAGGAGGCCCGGTCGAGCGCCTACTTCCTTACCAGCTCAGGGCTGACCAGACGAAGACAGTGCAAATCGGAGCCTAGCTTTCCGAGAAGGAGAAGGCTCCACTATTGGAGTTCCTGCGGGCAAATGCAGATGTGTTCGCCTGGACAGTGGCGGACATGCCAGGTATTCCCCTTGAAATCATCACCCACAAGCTCAGCATTGATCTGAAGCACAGGCCGGTTCGATAGAAGAAGAAAAGCTTTTCCCCAAAGAGGCAGGCAGCCATCAACAAAGAAGTGGAGAAACTCTTGGCCGCCGGTTTCGTCCGAGAGGTACAATACCTGAGCTGGCTGGCGAACGTGGTGATGGTGAAGAAGAACAATGGCAAGTAAAGGATCTGTGTAGACTACACCGACCTCAACAAGGCATGTCCAAAGGATAGCTTTCCTCTACCAAAGATAGATCAGTTAGTGGACGCCACCTCAGGGCACAGGCTGCTCTCCTTCATGGATGCATTCTTCGGGTACAATCAAATCCAGATGCACACGGGGGATGAGGAGCACACTGCCTTTGTCACTGACCGAGGGACATATTGCTACCGGATGATGCCCTTTGGCTTGAAAAATGCTGGGGTCACATACCAGCATCTGGTCAACAAGGTCTTCAAGGACCAGATTGGCCGGAACATGCAAGTGTACATGGATGACATGCTCGTTATGAGCAAGCCAAGCTCGAACCATATCGCCGACCTCACCGAAGCCTTTTACAATCTCCGAAAGAACCAAATCAAGCTTAATCCGACAAAATGCGCTTTCGGGGTGGTGGCCGAGAAGTTCCTCGACTTCATGGTCACCCAGAGAGGCATTGAAGCGAACCCGGAGAAGGTCCAGGCGATCGTTGATATGAAGCATCCAACATCCAAGAAGCAAGTCCAACGCCTAACGGGGCGGGTTGCAGCCTTAAGCCGGTTCATCTCAAGGTCGACCGACCGCTGCCTTCCCTTCTTCAAGGCATTGCACAAGATGCACGACTTCACCTGGACTGAAGAGTGCAAGACAACCTTTGAAGAACTGAAGGAGTTCTTGGCCTCTCCACCTCTGCTATCCAGACCGGAAGAAGGGGAAGAGCTCCTACTCTACCTGGTGGTCACACCCGGGGCTGTCAGCTCGGTTCTCGTCCACATAGATCAGGATGGATCCCAAAAGCCGGTGTACTATATCAGCAAAATCCTCCGCGACGTGGAGAACAGGTATACTCACTCCGAGAAACTCATTTTTGTACTAATCATGTCTGCTAAGCGCCTCAGGCCCTATTTCCAAGTATACCCCATCGTGGTTGTGACTGATCAGCCACTAAGGACCATACTAGGCCACCCCGAAACTTGTAGGAGACTAGCTAAATGGTCTCTGATGCTAAGCGAGTTCGACATTGCATATCGGTCGAGGTTATCGCGGAAGGCCCAAGTCCTAGCCGACTTCATGGTCGAATGTATAGGACCCACCGAGGAGCCAGAGTGGATGGCCCCGGAGCACCAAGCTGAGCCCGGACCACGAGAGGACCCTTGGATCCTCCACGTGGATGGTGCCTCTAATTTCGGTGGGAGTGGAGCAGGCCTCATCCTCGCCAATTGTGATGGAGTGGTGACAGAATGCGCCCTCCGCTTTAAGTTCGCCGCCATAAATAACCAGGAGGAGTATGAAGCGCTCCTCGCGGGCCTAAAGGTATCTCGCGAGCTGGACATGCAAAGCCTGAAGGTTTTCACCGACTCCCAACTGGTTACCGGACAAGTTTCAGGAGAGTACGAGGCCCGAGATCCCCAGATGGTGAAGTACCTGGAGAGGGTCCGTTCGAGCACGACAGGCTTCCGTCACTTCCACATTTTTCACATCCCCATGGAGAAAATGCTCGTGCGGATGCACTGTCGAGGCTCGCAACCTTGCCAGACTGATCGCTGGGGCGCGCCTACATCGAGTACCTTGAGAATCCAAGCTATGAAAGCCCAGAGGAGGTGCAACAAGTAGCCCATGAGCCGAGCTGGATGAACAGGTACAACAAGTACATCTAGGACAGCCTCCTACCAGAGGATCGTAGAGAAGCCGGCCTCATCAGAAGGAAGGCCACCCATTTTATTCTAATGGACGGTCAGCTCTACCACGATCTTACTCCTACCCACTCCTGAAGTGCTTCAGACCCACGGAGGCAGCCTTCGTGCTCCGGGAGATACACGAGGGCCTCTGTGCGAACCATGTGGGGGGGAGGACTCTGGCGTACAAGGCTCTTCGTCAGGGATACTTCTGGAAGACGATGAGGAAAGACGCTGCCGATGTCGTCAAGAAGTGTGACAAATGCCAAAGCCATTCCTACATATAGCGCCTACCGGCAGCACGATCTCCCAACTGTCATCCCCCTGGCCTTATGCATAGTGGGGGATGGACATCCTGGGACCATTTCCCACTACACCAGGGCAACGAAAGTTTCTGCTAGTGGCGATCGATTACTTCACCAAGTAGGTCGAAGTGGAGCCACTGGCTCGAATTACAGAAGCCAATGTTCGACAATTCTTCTGGAAGTCTGTTATCTGCCACTTCGTACTCTCTAATTGCATCATCATCGACAATGGGCAACAGTTCGACAACTGGGAGTTCAAAGGGTTCTGCACCGAGTACAGCATCAAACACAGGTTCACCTCGGTAGCTCACCCCTAGACAAATCCGAAAGCCGAGGTGACAATCGGACTATCCTTTAAGGACTTCGTACCAGGTTGGACCAAGCCAAGGGCAGATGGGCAGAGGAGCTTCCAAGCATCCTATGGGCCTGCCACTCAACGCCCAGAATGGCAACGGGCGAAACACCCTTCAACCTCTGATGTGGGCATCAGGGTTTGACTTGAGCCCTTCAAACTTCGGGGGATCTCTGATTAGGGTTCTGTGTTTATCGAGTCCTGTAATAAGACTGTCAGCCTCTAGTTTATTTGTTTAAATGGAGTCTATACCTCGACCCATCGGGTCGAGCTGAGTCTTGAAATAAGTCAGGCCGAGTCTAAGCCCATGAAGTCTTTAGTGGTTCAAAAGTTAAGTCTCTTTTAAGCCTAACAAAGGAAAGGAGACATGTCAGCTCAGGGCCCACCTTATCTGTTTATGTGGCGCACTGAGGTGATGACATGTGGTTTGTTTTGGGCGCCCAAGAAAGGGGACCACTCACATGATCCATGCCCCCTTCCCCTCCCCTCTTCAAGCTCTCTTCCAATCTAGGATGGGCGGTCATGGAAAGAAATTTCAAATCCCTTGATGCATGCCTCCACTCAAGACTCCTTCCATAAAGAAGTCAAGCAAGAAAGGCATCCTCCATTCTCCAAGTGGAAAGAAGTTTCAAATCCCTTGATGCATGCCTCCACTCAAGCCTTCTTCCATAAAGAAGTTAAGCAAGAAAGGCATGGTGAAGACATCAAGCCTCAATCCAAGCCTTCTACCAAAATAAGCCATGCAAGGAAGGAAGGTCAAAGACCAATCCCCCTTTCCAAGCCTCCAATCATGCCATGCCTAGGATTATTCCCATTTGGTCAGCCTTGAATCAATCCAAGAAAAGTCAAAGTGGGACAAATCCCTCCAAGCTAGCCTTACTTCATGTTTTCTACCAAAACCAAGCAAGCAAAGAAAGAAGTTCTCCTCCAAATTTTGGGCGCCAAGTGTAATGGGGTAGTTTAAATTTCAAAGTGCTCTTGGGTGCCTATTTAAAGGACCCAAACCCCTCTTGTAAAGGATAATTGATGATTAATGAAAGAAAGCTTGTGTGTTCCATCCTCTTCTTCAATCCTTGTCCCTAGGCTAGGTTGAGTGAGAGCTTCCTTCATCCCCAGGGATGTCGAGTGGTGTGAGGCCACATTCCTTCACCTGAGGGCGTCACGTGGTGAGAGGCCACATTCCTTCGCCTGAGGGCGTCGCGTGGTGAGAGGCCACATTCCTTCGTCCTTCCGGGACGTCGCGGGGTGCGAGGCCCCAAGTTATCTTCACCGACACCATCATCCGAACCCCATCTCCTAAACCCTTTCCTTTGTTTTTCTTTCCACCTTTCCATCATCTAAAAGGAAAAAAAAAAAAAAAAAAAACTAATCCTCTTTGTTTGCCTACAGGTCCCCTTGATGCCACGACCATCAGAGAAGGTTTGCTTTGCCACTGTGACCACCCGATCGAAAGCCCGCCTATCCGTGGGTTCGACAGCTCGGACATCTAGGTCGCATCCGTCAAGGTTGAGCGATCTCTGCACCAAGAGCATCAGAGTGTTGAAAGGTTTGCATCCCTATCTCCTAGGTAGGCATTGATTGTATCGAGCTAGTCCTAATCTCGGGGTTCCTTAATCTCGGGGTCCTGGTCTATCATTATTTAGGGATTGATCTGCTAGCGTAGATTTCTTTTCTTTCAATGTTCCTAGGTTCTCTTTGCTTGCAATCGGGAACCAAAGATAAAACCCCTAAAAAAAAAATATAATCATATTTGCATCATCCGTGCTAGCATCATCATCACCTCATCCTCTTTTTTCCACATCATTCTGGTATCAGAGCCTAGGCTAGGACTAGTGCTCTTGCATTTAGTTTCTGCATTCTGTCCAGTTCGTAATTGGTCTGCTATTTTAATTTTTTCTTTTTGTAGGAATCTTTGTTTTGTTTCATTTTTCTTTTGTTGGATCTATTGTGTTTAGAGAATTTGTCTGTTATTTTCTCAGATTTTATTTCTACCTGTAGAAATTCTACAAGCCAAAAAACCACATGAGAAAATCTCAGGCCTGCAGTTTCAGCAAGCATCTCTTTCTTGTCTCATTTAGTTAGTTCATGTATTTAGTTCTTGTTTAGATTTTTACATCTTGCTTAGCATCCATACATCTGAAAGACACAAAATAATAATAATAATAATAATTATAATAATAATAATAATAATAATAATAATAATAATAATAATAATAATAATAATAAATTATTAAATCATTTTCTTGGACATTTGTGTGCATACATTGTTCATAAAACACTTAAGGGCGACAAGTTAACATAGGGTCAGGAGTTCATAACCTGTCCCTAGCCCAAAAACCACCACCCAGCATTTCAAACCCTAGCCATTAACTAAAATCAATTAGACGTTAATCTGCTCTAGTGAGCTAGGGACACCCACGAGGTCGGGTCAACCCAAGTGTCGGGCCAAGCTAGATTGCTTGGAAGTGTGTGCTTGTGTAGCTGGTGTCTAGGCAAGCGGTTCAGGGACTAGATCCCGAAGGGAAGTGGGTTGGTTCGCTTACCTGGCCAATTGCAAGATTGGTGTCTAGGCAAGCAAAGAGGAACCTCCACTAACCTTACACTTACCTGGCCAGGTGCCAAGTTACTACTACCAGGTTCGTCTTCTTGACTTTTCATTTGGTGAGATCTCCTAGGTCTAGCACACCGTAGTATCGTTTTGTGTGTTTGCATGTGCACTAGATCAGGAGCCCTTTTTCACCCACCGTCTCCAACCCCTATCGAAGACATGGACCAACTTCGTGTTGAGCTTGCAGCCATGAACGAATCCCTGACTCGAGCCATAACTCAGTTAAGCACCCGGTTAGATGATAGATGTGATCAAGTAGAGGCCAGACTAGGTCCCATAGAGGAAGCCGCTAGGCTCCATGAGCATTTCCAGAGAGCTCCCGCCTACAGAAGACCTGAGCCTTTTAGGAACCAAAGCCACATCCCCGGATCCACCCAAGGTTATAGCCAGGCTAACCCAAGTCGACCAAGCCCGAACCGATCTGAACCCAGTCGACCAAGCCTAGCCCAACCCAGTCCTAGTTGTCCCAGTCTAAATCGGCACCAATACAGTAGAGAGGACAAGGGTAAGGCTATTGAAGTCCAGAGGAGACCCGATCCCCAAGGTAAAACTATAGGTGTCATAAACCTGAGCATCTTGCCAGTCAGTGCACCACCCCTGCCCTACTTATAGATGAACCGATTGAAACTGAACCCAAGCCCATTGAGGAATCAAAGAAGAAAAGATTAGAACCCTTCTGTGAGTTTGAGGAAGTCATATATGAGTCTGACATAAGCTTGATTAATGAATATGAAGAAGAAGAAGAAGAATGTGAGGAGGTATCACCTGATAATTTAATTGATCAGCTCCCACCTGATGGAATTATTAAGGATACCCCAGAACTTAGCAAGGACCCAAAAGATAATGATCCTGAATCCACTATAGACCTTGAAGCAGAATTGACCAAGCCAGGATCAAACGAAGTAGATGAAGGTATAGGTTCTCAAGATGAATGTTTGAAGACCTTCCCGAAAGCCCTCCACTATCTAGGAGCATCCCGCCTACCCGAGGACTTGCACCTATCGATCCTCCTAGTACTGACCATGAGGTTAAGATGAGCACACCTTTAGACCTTCATTCATACATTAAGGTCAGTAGCCTAAACCTTGAACCAGTCCTTGAGTCTCCTCCTTATTTTCTACCCTTTCCTGAGCCTTCTCACATTTCTAGAGCCATTGGGTTACTTTTTGTTGAAATCACCAAAATGCATGACTCCGTAGAGCCCACCCCTTTTGCCATCTACTTCTGGCACACCTTATGGCATTTGTTAGGGACCCACTGTGAATTTTCTTGTATCTTTCAAACTAGGGTCAAGCCTAGAAAACCAATGGTCTAGTAGGTTTAGGCCCTAGGACTCCAATAAATTCCTGCCACTAGGAATACCTAGTTTAGTTTGCTTTCGTATCTACTTGAGTCTCAGAATCTGCATGATCTCTTGCATTGCATACTAGGGACATGAAAATTAATAATTAAAATTTGGTTGTTCCTAAAAGCAAGCTAAGTAGAGAATTAGGGATTCTGAAATAATAAAGAAGTTTTATGCTCGCTGAATTGGTCCCTTAGAGTGATAGGAGAGTGACCCTAATACCCTGATTTGGGACATTAGCTCGACTCTCAATATCTTGCACCTAGTTGAGTATAGGGAACCAGCAAACCACCAAGCGAGTGATTTGAGCCTAATCCTTTTTGGAGAGAAAACTAGACCCGAGTGTCCACTTCCAATTTGACTTGAGTAAGGAGTACGGATCGAGCATGTCCTGGATGGTCGAGCTACCGCAGCCCAAGACAACGGCTTTCAGATTTCTTGGTCCGTTAGCAAGACCGACCCAAATCTGATGATTCGTGGATCACCCAGGAGGACCGGCCATGCATCAACCCACTGAAGAAGTACCAAAGCTAAATCAACCTCCACTCGACAGGGTCGAGTTTTTCCCACCCCGGGAGAATTGATGTGGGCATCAGGGTTTGACTTGAGCCCTTCAAACTTCGGGGGATCTCTGATTAGGGTTCTATGTTTATCGAGTCCTGTAATAAGGCTGTCAGCCTCTAGTTTATTTGCTTAAATGGAGTCTATACCTCGACCCATCGGGTCTAGCTGAGTCTTGTAATAAGTCGGGCCGAGTCTAAGCCCATGAAGTCTTTAGTGGTTCAAAAGTTAAGTCTCTTTTAAGCCTAACAAAGGAAAGGAGACATGTCAGCTCAGGGCCCACCTTATCTGTTTATGTGGCGCACTGAGGTGATGACATGTGGTTTGTTTTGGGCGCCCAAGAAAGGGGACCACTCACATGATCCATTCCCCCTTCCCCTCCCCTCTTCAAGCTCTCTTCCAATCTAGGATGGGCGGTCATGGAAAGAAGTTTCAAATCCCTTGATGCATCCCTCCACTCAAGACTCCTTCCATAAAGAAGTCAAGCAAGAAAGGCATCCTCCATTCTCCAAGTGGAAAGAAGTTTCAAATCCCTTGATGCATGCCTCCACTCAAGCCTTCTTCCATAAAGAAGTTAAGCAAGAAAGGCATGGTAAAGACATCAAGCCTCAATCCAAGCCTTCTACCAAAATAAGCCATGCAAGGAAGGAAGGTCAAAGACCAATCCCCCTCTCCAAGCCTCCAATCATGCCATGCCTAGGATTATTCCCATTTGGTCAGCCTTGAATCAAGCCAAGAAAAGTCAAAGTGGGACAAATCCCTCCAAGCTAGCCTTACTTCATGTTTTCTACCAAAACCAAGCAAGCAAAGAAAGAAGTTCTCCGCCAAATTTTGGGCGCCAAGTATAATGGGGTAGTTTAAATTTCAAAGTGCTCTTGGGTGCCTATTTAAAGGACCCAAACCCCTATTGTAAAGGATAATTGATGATTAATGAAAGAAAGCTTGTGTGTTCCATCCTCTTCTTCAATCCTTGTCCCTAGGCTAGGTTGAGTGAGAGCTTCCTTCATCCCCAGTGATGTCGAGTGGTGTGAGGCCACATTCCTTCGCCTGAGGGCGTTGCATGGTGAGAGGCCACATTTCTTCACCTGAGGGCGTCGCGTGGTGAGAGGCCACATTCCTTCGCCTGAGGGCGTCGCGTGGTGAGAGGCCACATTCCTTCGTCCTTCCGGGACGTCGCGGAGTGCGAGGCCCCAAGTTATCTTCACCGACACCATCATCCGAACCCCATCTCATCAACCCTTTTCTTTGTTTTTCTTTCCACCTTTCCATCATCTAAAAGGAAAAAAAAAAAAAAAAAAAAAAAACTAATCCTCTTTGTTTGCCTATAGGTCCCCTTGGTGCCACGACCATCAGAGAAGGTTTGCTTTGCCATTGTGACCACTCGATCGAAAGCCCGCCTATCCACGGGTTCGACAGCTCGGACATCCAGGTCGCATCCATCAAGGTTGAGCGATCTCTGCACCAAGAGCATCAGAGTGTTGAAAGGTTTGCATCCCTATCTCCTAGGTAGGTATTGATTGTATCAAGCTAGTCCTAATCCCGGGGTTCCTTAATCTCGGGGTCATGGTCTATCATTATTTAGGGATTGATCTTCTAGCGTAGATTTCTTTTCTTTCAATGTTCCTAGGTTCTCTTTGCTTGCAATCGGGAACCAAAGATAAAACCCCTAAAAAAAAAATATAATCATATTTGCATCATCCGTGCTAGCATCATCATCACCTCATCATCTTTTTTCCGCATCAACCTCATCTTCGGTGCTGAAGCAGTAATCCCGATCGAGCTTAGCGTGCCCATACTGCGGGTGCAACAATACAATGAGGCACATAATTCGGCGCACCTCCTGCTCAATTTAGACCTCCTAGAAAAAACAAGGGACAAAGCCCGACTTTGGATGGTGGCATATCGGCAACGAGTTGCCTGATATTACAATGCATGGGTGAAGCGAAGACTTTTAGACCTGGCGACCTGGTACTACGCCGGGCTGAAGCGTCTCAACCCCAGGAGTGCGGCGAGCTCTCGCCAAACTGGGAAGGCCCTTATAAAGTGGCCGAGGCCCTCTCAAACGGGACCTACTATCTCGAGGACTTGGATGGTGCCAGGTTCCCTCGAACATGGAATGCCTGTAATTTGAGGAGATACTATCAATAGTGTAAGCTTTTCTTCCATTAAAAATAAAGACTTTTCTTTGCACAACAGGTTACTTGCCTTGCAGGAATGTCGCTATCTGGGGCCCAGCTCTCTGAAAGGCCTACCTCGAGCCTATCTCCAAGGTGCCAAGCAGTCCGGGACCCAGCTCTCCGGAAGTAAAAGCCCTGAGCCACTGTTCTCAAGCACTCAAGCCCAGAGCCATTGTTCTCCAGCACCAAAGTCTCCAGTCTAGCTCCAAGGTATACAAGCCCTGAGCCACTGTTCTTTGGCACTCAAGCCCGGAGCCACTGTTCTCTGGCACCAAAGCCTTGAGCTTAGCTCCAAGGCATACAAGCCCTGAGCCACTGTTCTCAGGCACTCAAGCCCAGAGCCACTATTCTCCGGCACCAAAGCCTCGAGCCCAGCTCCAAGGCATTCAAGACCCGAAGCCCAGCTCTCCGGCCAGCACATCTTCGAGCCCAGCTCCAAGACAGTGATTCCGGAGCCACTGTTCTCCAGCACCAAAGCCTTGAGCCCAGCACCAAGGTATTTAAGACCCGGAGCCCAGTTCTCTGGCCAGCACGTCTTCGAGCCCAGCTCCAAGACAACAACTCCTGAGCCTTGTTCTCAAGCGACCAAGACCCGGAGCCTAGCTCTCCGGCCAGCACGTCTTCGAGCCCAGCTCCAAGACAACAACTCCTGAGCCTTGTTCCCAGGTGACCAAGACCCGAAGCCTAGCTCTCCGGCCAGCACGTCTTCGAGTCCAGCTCTAGGACAACAACTCATGAGCCTTGTTCTAAGGCGACCAAGACCCGGAGCCCAGCTCTCCGGCCAGCATGTCTTTGAGCCCAGCTCCAAGACAACAACTCCTGAGCCTTGTTCTCAGGTGACCAAGACCTGGAGCCCAGCTCTCCGGTCAGCATGTCTTCGAGCCTAGCTCCAAGACAACAACTTCTGAGCCTTGTTCTCAGGCGACCAAGACCCGGAGCCCAGCTCTCTAGCTAGCATGTCTTCGAGCCCAGCTCCAAGACAACAACTCCTGAGCCTTGTTCTCAGGCGACCAAGACCTAGAGCCCAGCTCCAGCACGTCTTTGAGCCCAGCTCCAAGATAACTCTTGAGCCTTGTTCTCGGGTGACCAAGACCCGGAGCCTAGCTCTCCGGCCAACATGTCCTCGAGCCCAGCTCCAAGACTGCGAGACTCGAGATCATACAAGATGGAGCTCTCCTCTCTAACCTCCCCACACCAAAAAAAAAGGAGAGAAAAAGAAAGAAAGAGAAAGGAAGAAAGGGAAGGGGTGGCCAAGCCGAACTCACCCGACTCCTACGTCGAGCCGACCCCGGCCTCGTGGAGATTTCGCTCCGACATCAGGACCTCGAGCTAAGGGATCTTGGCCGATCTGAGCTGCTCGTATAGTTCGAGGTCAGCTACTTCAACAGAGGAGTTTTGGTTGGGAGATGATCTGGGTCGCTCCAAACCCAGTGGATCCCTTCAACCGAGGCAAAAAAATACCTACTCTTCCATCCCTTGATGGAAGAGGGAAACTCAAACCTAATACCCCAAGGACGGGAAGAAAGAGACCACCACCCCTCCTCGATAGGGTGGCATTTCAGGGTGAAGAAGGCCCTGAACAGAGAGAAACGGGTGACGATCTTGTGGAAGTGACATAGAACGATGAAACAGAAAATCATTCTGATGGCATTTGGAACCAACTGGGTGGGAACAAGATGATAGTTGGTCAGAAAAGAGAGAAAAAGAGATGAACAGGAAATCAGAGGCCCCCAGTGAAGGTCTCCTAATAGAAGGCGATCCGACGAGGGCCACCAGAAGTGACTCACTCCCCCGGACGAGGAACAGAAAGATGGATGGACTCAGGGATGTCGTAATCACTCCAGATGGTCGTGAGCTCCTCGGAGGTGATCACCGAAGCAATCCCCCCGTGACCTGTTGATCTAGGAGGTTCGGGAGCGGGAGCAGGAAGAAGAGGTAAGTGAGGTGGGGGAGCTGACTCGGGTTCCCTAATGGCTACGGGACCATAGGTAGGCCTCCTACTGAACTTGTAGCGCACCGCCTCCCTTTCCTCGTCGGAGGAAGGAGTTTTCGACTGGGAAGACCCAGCCTCAGCTTGGCAAGAAGGACAAAAGTTTAGGCTGAAGCGGTCCATAGAAGAAGAAGAAAAAGACAAAGGGAGATCTAAGATGACCCCTAGTCGACAAGGCGGGAGAAGAAGAGGGAACTGACCTGCTAAGAGTCCAGGAAGACAAAAATGGCTAGAGAAGAAGGAAGGGAGAACCTCTGTACGACGTCGGGCATGAAAGATTTGAAAGAAGGTAAGTCCTGGAAAATTTACCTTTTTCTTCGAAGCAACCTACGGCCGACCGTACTGTTATGGCTCCCCCGTCGAGAGATGCTCGCCACCTGTCACTGATCGACGAGGCTTGCACCTCAATCCGACTACGGTTGCTCTGAATTCCGCATCCACAGTAACTGCTCCTCGGACGTGGCCGCGTGGCACCCCCATACTGGCTCGAAGGACCGCCATGCGAAGCATCACCGATATCAGTCATTATTGCTCTAGATCTTTTTCCTTTCCATGTCAGCACCGCAATTACTCCCTTCGTCCCGAGTGCCACGTGCCAACGGGCCTCGAGAGTGGGGGGCAAATGATGTAGCTGGATCGCTGACGTGGGATGGGCAGATTGACATGGAGTCCCTATCAGATGCCATGCTGGATCTTCAACATGGGCCCCTTTACCGGGCTGAGCTCCCCCAGAACAACGAAGTCACCTATCGAAGTCGAGCTCCATCCTCCACCAGGTCGGTCCCCACCGAGGCGGGATGCCTAGGCCGGAGCTAAGTGTAAGTCCCCCACAAGGTGGGCCCCTTAGGATCGGGCCCCGTGGTTAGGAGTCGAGCCCAAGTCTCCTCCGCCACGTGGAGCCCCTCCGAGGTCAAGTCCCCTGGGCTGGGCTATGCCCCACCCACCTCCGTTAGGTCGAGCTCGCCCGAAGCCGAGTTCAGCTAGTCTGAAGTCGAGCTCAGCCCTCCTCTGCCCAGCTAAGCCACCTCGAGGCCAAGCCCCTCGGAGTTGGGCCCCATCTCTCTAGCTCGGTCCCCATCTCAGGCAAAGACACCAACCGCCAAGGAAGCGGCGCCTCCCCTCCAAGGACGTTGGCGGGCCTCCCGAGGGCCGTGCAGCAGCGCCTGCCATGCCGCAATTAATACCCACAGCCATCACTCACACTATAAAAGAAGGAAACCCCCTGATCAAGGAACCATGCTCTCCAACAACCTGCCATACCGCCAGGGGAAGGACCCAGCCAGAGGGTGCGAGTCTCAAGGGCGGTGGCTCGTCGATCGAGGTCCTGCCAGGCTTCCTGGAATGGAGCAAACAGAGAGAATGTCAGAGTGCATGGAAGCTTCCCCAGCCATCTGTCGAAAAGGCATCCTGTCTATGGCACGATACCTCGTCGCGTGCATCTGACGACACGGGGGGATCCCGAGGCAAGCCAGAGTAAAAACCCAGCCAGGGTAAGCCAAAAGTAAGTAAGCAAAGCAAAAAAGAAGAAGGGAGACCACTGGGATGGGTGACAGAAAAAAGGGAGAAGGGCTACACAGGAGGACTCTTCCATCTCGGCCATCATCTCTCCCAGCCCGCTCTCACTTCCATTCACACCACACTCACTCCTCCTAGCATGGAGCTCATCTTGAGGGGCTCGACCAGGAGGATATGTTCCCCTAGGTCATCACTAACTTGACCATCGGAGCGCCCCCACCGAATCCCCGGCCCGGGTCACTGACGCTGTTTCTTGCAGGTCCCAAGGCATAGGAGGCATCCGGAAGAGGTGGACGGGCGATCATCAATGCCACCAGCAGCTACGAGCCACGACGATCCTGGCGGCAACACCTATCATCTCCTCTTCTTTGATCTCGATCAATCATGAATAATTGGAGCTCTGATACTAGTTATTATGGTACCAACTATAGTGATACCACTCATGTCGAGAAATTTCTTGTACATAATATGGATCCCCTATCCTAGGATTATAATTATCAGTGTCGATGCCGCAAGATAAAGAAAAAGAGATAAAATATAAGACACAACTAGATGGGCATGTAAGGTTTTACTATAAGAAAAATAATTTATAAGATTAGAAACTTCCATTCCCAATCCCGTACAAGTCTCTTAATAAGAAATCCCAAAATTTCTCGTACAAGCTCTCAATGCACAACCTTTGCAAGCTTTTCGAAGATCGTTCACCATTCTTTTGATTCTCACACCTAGCCCTACCCTCTGCTTACAGTTTTATAACCTCTATTGCAAATTGCGTCTCACCAAAGTTCAATAGTCCAAACCACATCCAAACTAGAGTATGTAGCTCTCCCAATTATCATCTAATTGCAGAGTCCTTCCTGGTCATTGATCAGCCTTGATCACATCATACTCAAATAGAGCCAAATCATGTAAATCAAGATGGCAAATGTGCATGGCCATCTGATCCATGCAAGACATGCGGAGAGTCATTCAATTGTGTGATCGTCACGCCATCGCATTAAAACCCATGCAAAAACATCACAGAGAGGGAAAGGGTCGGTCGCCTGGGCCTGGGCTGCCGCATGTCCAACTGTGTGCATGCTTGCCTAGGCCTGGGTCGGCACCCGTGCATGCGCTATGCTAAGCTGCATGCTCAAGCCAGCTTGCTACAGGTCCGGGTGGCCTGTGGGCCAAGCCTGCTGAATCAGAAAAGGTCTTTTTTTTTTCTTCTTCTTCTTCTTTTTCTGGGCTGGACATCTATGTGGGCTTTCACTGGGTTTCTCACTTGTCCTGGGCTTCTTCAAGGCATTCAACCCAACAATAATTGCACAAGGTTGGCCAATTCTTTATGGCAATGAGATTTTGAAGAAACTTTATTGCCAAAATGCCCACACCAGGATGAGTGATAGCGAACTCCTAGATAATGCAAAATATGACCTTAAGTCTATATTTACATCACATTTTGATCATAGAATGCTTACCACGTTGTACACTGAGAACCACTGATGCATAATATTAGTAAAACTTGCTAACAGGTAACGATAATAAAGGTAGGCCAATGTGTTCAGGTTATAAAAAGAAATTTAGGTATAAAGAATCTAGAAGAAAATGGTACACTAGCTAAAGGTAGGCGAGAAAGGGCTCAGAAAGGACTGTCAGCCTAAGAGAAATTATCTAATAAAGCAGGCCAAATAGAGATATTACCAAAAACTAAGCTATATGAAATTGATTAAGCTACATGAAATTGATTAAGCTACAAAGGTTTGAAATTGGTTCATATATCTTTTTTGATGGGAAATTGGTTCATGTCACCACGCTACAAGTGAATGTATGTGGTTAATGAATAGTTAGAGAAAGATAATTTCATATTTGAAATTAAAGCTCATAACTAAAAGTAGTGATGATAACCAAACAAACATGTGGCACCGATAGGAAGTAAAAGGTCTCTAAGTGGTTAACGGAAGAATATGGAAAAAGCTGTAAATAAGAGACTCCCATTCGAACATCATCATGAATGAATCTTGTTTTTTGATATCAGTATTTTTATATCCTCTATTGCACATAATCGACTTTTCCTAAGTTGGACCGGCGCAGATGGGCTTCCGGCTAGTCCGGCTGGCCCCCTCTTCCAAAGGTCCGAACGACCCCTCTTCCAAAGGTCCGAACGACCCACTTTCTTCGAGGTCCGACCAGTCGGCTCCCTCCACCAGAAGTCCAACCGGTTGACCCATGGAAGGAGAGGTCCGAACGACCCACTTCCTTCAGGATCCGGCCAGTCGGGTTCCTCAGAGCTCCTGACAGATGTTCCCTGTCGGTCAGATGACCCACCCCTGTTAAGTCCGATCGACTCATTCCCATCATAGGAACCACTCGAAGGCTCTAGAAGCCTTTTCTAGCTGGTACCGAAATTCTGTTACAACGGACTCCACAACATGGCCACGTCGCCGTGCCACCTGGCCACCACCCTAATTCTCCTAGAGGTAAATCGGGACTTCTCAGCCTATTCGCTAACAGAATTTGGCAGTATTCCATGCCTACTTAAAGTGACCGGGGGACCTCCGCTTGGGGCTAAGTACACTCTTCCCTCTCCGTGTGTTTTTCTCTTGGATTTCTCCATTCTGTTGCTCTCAAGCTCTTGCTAACTTAAGCATCAGAGTGTCCCCCGCTAGAACACCACCAGTGCTCAGGGGACTTTATTGCAGGTCGACCGGGAGAGAAGCACTCCAGCGTAGCCGACCGAGCCTGGTCCAGGAGAAGACGCGACAACAGATTGGCGCTAGAGGAAGGGGTTGAACCTTCGTTCTGCTCTTTATTCTAAAAGGAGAAATCGACTAAGAAAATCTTGCAATGGCGAGGGGAAGAACTCAAAATACCTCTACCAGAAGAGGTCATTCCTAGCACAGGTTTGAAGCACCTCCCAAGGAAGATGACACTGCTACCGTCGAACCCACCATCACTCTAGGACTACAACAGTTCCAGACTTTGTTGAACCGCATTGACACACTTACCACCGTGGTCCAGCACCTCAGGAAGGTGGCCAACAACCTGTCGCAACCGCCTGCAATGTCTTGCATCAACCATTAGCCGGTCACCGGAGGAGGTCAGTAGCCAAAGGTTCCTCCACCTCCGTCTTGCGCTGTTCCAGAGCCCCGAAGGTCCCTGGGGGCTCGTGCTGACAGGAAGAGGGTGAGGTCGGCTTCGCCCTCCTTTGCTAACTCCATCCCCCATGACGGTCGGCATCCTGCTAAAGATCCGAGGGACTATGGCAGCAAAATTATGGGCATGGAAGAGCGCATCACCGAAATTGCTAAGCGGCAGAAGGCCGAGGGGGGGCAAGCATACGACACCTGCTCGCCTTTCTTTGCTGAAATCTTGGGGGAGCTGATCCCCCGTCACTTTAAAATTCCTTAGGTGGACCCCTACGACGGCACCACCGACCCACTAGACCATCTGGGCACCTACAAGGCCCACATGATGGTACAGGGCACCTCCGACGCCCTTCACTACATTGCCTTCCCAGCAATCCTGAAGAAGGCCGCTCGGATATGGTTTACCGCCATCCGACTAGGTACAATCCACTCTTTTTCTCAACTTGAGAACCTTTTTCTTTTCCATTTCAGGACATGCAGTCGAATCCCAAGGAACACCGACTGCCTCTTCCTCGTGCTTCAAAGGGAGGGAGAGACCCTCCGGGACTACATGACCCATTTCAACTCAGTAGCCATGGAGGTCCCGGACTTAAATAAGGCGGTAGCTATGTCAGCCTTCAAGAGAGGGCTCCACTCGTCCAGGCTCACATTCTCCCTAGACAAAAGGTTTCCGACAAACTACACTGAGCTGCTGGCCAGGACATAGAAGTATGCCCTGGTAGAGGAGCAATCATCGAGTCGATGCCAAGCTGAAGGGAGATCGGCCCCCAAGAAGCAGAGCGACAAGGCTCCCGAAGCCCGTCCTCCTAGCGATGGCAACCGATCTGCCCGGCGCTGAAGTTCGAAGCCGAAGGACTTCCTCAAGATGTTCGAGATCTATGTGCCCCTCTCCCTTCCGAGGGAGAATATCCTCATGAAGATCGAGAACGAGGCCTTCCTGCAAAAGTCTCGATCGATGAGGGGCCCCTCTGCCTCCAAAAATAAGGACATGTATTGCCGGTTCCAAAGGGACCACGGACACAACACCGAAGAGTGCCTCCAGCTGAAGGACGCTATTGAAGACCTCATCAGGAGGGGGAACCTGAACAAGTACGTCCAACCTTGCTGGGATCGGGTCGAGACGTCGACCACCAAAGACCCTTCAGAGGAGGCGGAGCTTCCTAACCAGCGCCTGACTGATGTGGGCATTGGTATGCTTCATCGGCGGTCTGACTGGGGCCATGAAGGGGACCAGGACATTATGAAGAGGTTTAGGGGTTCCAATGTAATCAGTTTCTCTAATGAAGACCTCCTTGAGCCTCGTCTTCCTAGAGATGACCCTGTAGTTGTGTCAGCAATCATTGCCAACTATAATGTAAAGTGCATCCTCATTGATAATGGAAGCTGTACAGAAGTTTTACTGTATGATGCCTTTGTTCGAATGAACTTATCCAGATTAAGGCTGCAAGAATCCCTAATGCCATTGACTGGCTTTGGAGGAAACTTCGTTGGAGTTGAAGGAGAAATAACTCTGCCCATGACTATCAGGACGGAGCTTTACCAGAGGACTTTTTCCATTAACTTCGTGGTCATACGTACGACCTCGGCATACAACGCTATTTTGGACCGATCGACCCTCAACATGTTTCGGGCCATCGTATCCACTTACCATTTGCTGGCGAAGTTTCTGACTCATAATGTAGTCGAAGAAATGAGGGGAGAGCGTAGAATGGCTAGATAATTCCTGGCTATTCATGACAAGCAATTGGAAGGACGCCCCACTCTTGAACAACTTGACCCCTGGGTCGAAGCCGACAACCGTGGTTATCTTGTCGAGAAGATCGTGTTTGTTCCCCTTAGGGAGGATGACCCCACTAAGGTCCTCCAAATTGGGAGCACACTTGGTGAGGAGGCCAGACTAGAGCTGATTGGCTTCTTGAGGAGCAATACTGATGTCTTTACTTGGTCGGCGTCTAGCATGCCAGGCATTCCGTCAGACGTCATCACTCACCAGCTTAAGATGGATCCGACCTATAGACCCATCCGATAGAAAAAGAGGAGCTTCACTGCCGAAAGACAAATGGCCATTGAAGAAGAAGTGAAGAAGCTCCCTGACGTTGGCTTCATCAGGGAGGCCCATTACCCAGAGTGGCTAGCAAATATTATTATGGTGAAGAAGGCTAGTGGGAAGTGGAGGATATGTGTGGACTACACTGACCTCAACAAGGCTTGTCCAAAGGACAGCTTCCCCTGCCAAAGATCGATCAGCTGGTGGATGCCATGGCTAGCCATCAGCTCTTAAGTTTCATGGATGCCTTCTCCGGGTACAACCAGATCAGGATGCACCCTGAAGATGAAGAGAAGACAGCTTTTGTCATGGACAAAGGACTGTATTGTTACACGATGATGCCCTTTGGCCTGAAGAATACGGGTACCAATTTCCAAAGGCTGATCAACCGAGTCTTCGAAGGGCAGCTCTGAAGGAATATGAAGGCGTACGTTGATGATATGATTGTCAAGAGCCTCCATAGGGCCGACCACATCAAGGACTTGCAGGAATCTTTGATGTACTGAGATGCCATCGAATGAAGCTAAACCCTGCCAAGTGCATATTTGGGGTGACCTCCGGGAAGTTCCTGGGTTTCTTGGTCACTCAAAAAGGGATTGAAGTCAACCCTGACAAAATTAAAGCTATCATTGACATGGCACATCCAACCAGTAAAAAGCAAGTGCAGGAGCTCACAGGCCATATAGCTTCTCTCAACCATTTTATCTCCCGGTCGGTAGAGAGGTCTCTACCATTCTTCAAGACCTTGCATCGGTCAGACCGCTTCCATTGGATTAACGAGTGTCAGTCGGCCTTTGAAGCCCTGAAGGATTACCTGAAGAACCCTCAGCTATTGGCCAAACCAACGGAGGGGGGAGTGTTGTACCTATACCTGTCGGCATCGGACGAGGTGGTCAGTTCCATCCTCGTGCGGGTAGGAAAAGATGGCCAGCAGAAACCTGTCTACTATATCAGTAAAGTCCTCCATGACACCGAGACAAGGTATCCTAAAGTACAGAAACTGGTTTATTCCTTGGTCATAGCGGCAAAACACCTCTGACCCTACTTCCAGGCACATCTGATCATTGTGCGACTGATCAGCCCCTTAAGGCGATCCTTCAAAGTCCTGACACCTCCGATCGGCTCGCCAAGTGGGCCATCAAGTTGGGCGAGTTCGACATCTCTTTCCAATCCCGGTCAGTTTTGAAAGCTCAGGTAATCGCTGATTTTGTTGCAGAGTGCACCTGGAGGCCGGAAGCGACCTCATCAGTAGCTGAAGCGCCTGAGGCTGATCCCGTAGAAGAGTCCGAACCTGCTTGGACCCTTCATGTGGATGGAGCGTCCAACCTCATAGGGTGCGAGGCAGGCCTGATCTTAGCTGACCCCTATGGGCAGTGCCTGGAGTATGCTTTACACTTTGCATTTTAAGTATCAAACAACCAGGCGGAGTATGAAGCCTTACTTGCAGGCCTAAGGATAGCCAATGAGTTAGGCATTGGCAGAATCCAGGCCTTCTCCGACTCTCAGTTGGTGGTCAATCAAGTGAAAGGCGAATTCGAAACAAGGGACCCGACCTTGGCCAAGTACTTGGATAAGGTACGAAGCCTCGTATCCTGGCTTCAATTCTTCGAAATTCTTTATATACCTCGACTGCAGAACTCTCGAGCGGATGCTTTGTCATGATTGGCCACTGCCACCATCAGCACCTCCGACCGAACCTTTGTAGAGCACTTGCAGCATCTAAGTATTGCTGAAGAGCTGACCGAGGTTCACCAAGTCGAGCAGGAAGCCTCATGGATAGACCCAATCGTTACGTTCCTGGTCAAAGGGACTCTTCCGGATGATCCGACCAAAGCTAAGCATGTGCACTGGATGGCCTCTAAGTACATCATCCTTGATGGCATCCTCTACAAGCTATCATTCTCACAATCGCTGCGAAGTGTTTGGGGCCGACCGATGCGGGCTATGCACTCAGAGAGGTACATGAATGCATCTGCGGTGACCACCACGGAGGGAGATCCCTAGCTTATAAAGTCATCCGGTAGGGATACTATTGGCCTACAATTCAGAAGGACATATCGGACTTTGTCCGAAAGTGCGACGCGTGTCAAAGGTACTCTAATATCTAAAGGAGGCCAACTAGCCAGCTGACCTCGCTTACGGTGCCTTGGCCATTTACACAGTGGGGCATGGACATCCTGGGACCCTTTCTCTCAGCATCTGGATAATGGAAATTTCTTCTTGTAGCCATTGACTACTTCACCAAATGGATGGAGGCTGAACCACTGGCACAAATAATGGAGGCCAAGGTGGATAACTTCGTTCGGAATGATATTATCTTCTACTTCGACATTCCACAGACAATCATTACTGATAATAGAAGATAGTTCGACAACTCTAAGTTTCGGGACTTCTACCAACAATATCACATCTCCCATCGGCTTACATCAATCGATCACCCTTAGTCCAATGAAGAAGGCTGAGGTCACCAATCGGACAATCCTGCATGGACTGAAGACTGACTGAATGAAGCCAAAGGGCTTTGGGCAGAAGAGCTTCACTCAGTGCTCTAGGTATATCGGACGACCGCTCGAACGGCGACCGGGGAGACTCCATTCAACCTGACCTATGGAAGTGAAGCAGTCATCCCCGTGGAAGTCTCTTTGCAATCCCTGTGGATTGATCTCTTCACTAAGCCGACCAACTCAGAGCAACGGAGGGCTGACCTAGATTTACTTGAAAAAACCAGGCTCCAGACAAGCTTGAAGATGGCGGCCTACCGTCAGAAGATGGCCAGATATTACAACTCACGGATCAAAGCATGAACTTTCCGGGTCAGAGATCTGATTTTGCGAAGGACAGAGATTTCAAGATCGACTGAGCAAGGGAAACTCTCCCCTAATTGGGAAGGACCCTATCGAGTTGTTGAGGTGATTTGAGCCGAAACCTACCTACTCGAACATTTGGATGCACGGTAAATAGCACGCCCGTGGAATGTAGACAACCTTCGCAAGTATTATCAATAAAGTTCATAACTTCTTCTATGAAGCACTTCCGAAAGTCCGATCCTGGTCGGCAAAGACTCTAGGACAGTCCACTTTCGAAAGTCTGATCCCGATCGGCAAAGGCTCTAGGGCAGCTCACTTCCGAAAGTCCAACCCCGGTCGGCAAAAGCTCTAGGATAGCCCATTTCCGAAAGTCCGACCCCGATCGGCAAAGGCTCTAGGGCAGCCCAATTTCGAAAGTCCGACCTTGGTCGGCAAAGGCTCTAAGGCAGCCCACTTCCGAAAGTCTGATCCCGGTAGGCAAAGGCTCTACGGTAGCCCACTTTAGAAAGTCTGACCCCGGTCGGCAAAGGCTCTGGGGTATCCCACTTCCGAAAGTCCGATCCCGGTCGGCAAAGGCTCTAGGGCAGCCCACTTCCGAAAGTCTGACCCCAGTCGGTATAGGCTCTAGGGCTGCCCACTTTTGAAAGTCCGACCCCAGTCGACAAAGGCTCTAGGGCAGCCCACTTCTGAAAGTCTGACCCCGGTCAGCAAAGGCTCTAGGGCCACCCACTTCCGAAAGTTCGACCCCGATCGGCAACTTTTTCAAAACAATCCACATGGAGAACAGGACTTAAATTTGGACAAGCCAACGAACCAGTACTTGGAGAAATTCCTAAGTACTTAGGTTTGGACGGAGCTGCTATCCATCTGTCATCCTACAGGACAGATGGAAAGATTTCTCCATCTTTCTTTCATGCCTACGACGGACGAGCCGACGGACCAGTACTTGGAAAGATTTCTAAGTACCTAGTTCGAACTGAGCTGCCGCCCCTCAGCCACTCTCCAGGTTCTGAGCCTAGACGAGCCGATAGACTGACACTTGGGAATTCTCTTAAATGTTTAAGTTTGGATTGAGCTACTGTCTGGCAGCTATTTCGAAAAACTTGCAGTTCTAAAGAGTCGATCGAAAATACTTGGAAGAATTTCAAAAAGAATGTATTCCATCTTGTATCAATACACACTAGTGACAAAAGGATTCTTCTATTAAGTACGAATAAATTCTTTACAAAAATAGGTCAGACCTTTACAAACACCCTAGGTCTGAACCATCGAAGGTGCGGTAAGGGCCTCAGCTTCGGCCCCGCCCATTACAACTGGAGCTTCAACTGGGACATCCACCGTCCCTACATCAACTTGAGCTGGGGCTTTGGCCCTACCCTCTTCCATGCCACCTTCAGCCTGGGGCTTGGCCCCAGTATCTGTCAAGTGCTCTTCTTCATCCGCTGGCTCCCTTAGCTCAGCGCTAGATAGGTCAAGCTCCGGAAAAAGTCTGGCCACCCTTTTCAAGCAGTCATCATAACCTTCTAAGTAGAAGTTCGACGCCACCTCTTCTACTTCTTCAGTGAAGTTGGCAGAAGCCTTGTACTTTGCTACGATATCCCGGACTTGTTCTGCCACCAACTCCTTGGCTTCCTCAAGTTGGACCGCTAACTTCATTGCAGCCGCCCGCTCGGCCTGGGCCCTCCCGTCAGCCTCAGCAAATCGCTCCTCCTCCTCCCTCAACCAGCGAGTGAGGGAGTTCACCTTCACCTTTCTCCTCTTCAGCCTAGCCTCCTGATCGGCTAGCTGGTCGTGCATCTCCTTTGATGCCTCTTTCGATGACTCGGCCTCCACTTGGATAGCTGACAGCCTCTCCTCTACGGACTTCAAAGATGCCTCCGTGGCTGCCTGAATCACCTCCAACTCCTGCACCCTCTTGGCCGAGGTCTTGGCGGCATGCAGTATCCGACCAATGATGTCGTCCATCAAGGAGATGCCATGAAGAAGCTGTAAGTAGAAGGCCAAGTCAGTGCTATGCAAGATAATTGAAAGAAAAGGAAAAATACAAGGGGGCAAGATGGATGTTTTACCCTCATGAGGTCGTGGTAGGACTCCTTGGATATGTCACTCAGATTTCTCTGAATGGATAGCTCCCAGTCGGTGTTTGTCATTGCCCCCCTGAGCAAACTCCGCGCTCATCTTGAGTTGTTCAAGGCATGCCAATGCTGGAACGCCTCCTAACGGACCTCTTCCTCAGACTCTTCTCTGTCCATCTCTCCTTCGATAGCCCCTCCTTCGACCGTCCCCTTTTCCTTGTCTGTAAGGGAAACCGTTTCTTCTGCATCGGCGAGTGCTGGAGCTGATGCTGTCGCCATGCCGGATAATTCCGGCTATTCCTACTCTAGTCGGGTGACCGACCCTCCTGCAGGAGCTGAAGACCCCAATATTGTCTTCTTCACCAATACCTCTATAAGAGGGGCATCGTCTTTATCGGAGTCTACATCTACTACAAGCACTGGCCATTCCTCCTCCCACCTCTTCTTTTGTCTCTCTGTGGTTGGCTCTGCGATCGGCTCTGCTACTAGGGCTACCCTCTTTCGTACTACCTGCTGGATGACTTTGGCCTTATTGATCTTCATTCCCCTTCCTGCTCCAAAAAAAAAAAGATTAGGATAAGCAAAGGAAGGGCGTACGATGGTATAAGTAAAGCGAATGAACGGGAGGAGGTCGGTCAACCCTGGCGGCCCCTTTGTTCCTACCTAGGTATCTCTGGTGGCTGACCCCTACCTGGTGAAGGATATCCTCCCTGAGCAGTTCAAACGCCATGGTCGGACTGGTTCTGTCAATCTCGTTAAATTTGGCCTGGTCGGCCATCAAGATCGCCCTCCCCTCGTGGAGCCTCGGCTCTCTCCATAGTGGCTCAAAGCCCTAGGGCTGAAGGCTGTCTACAAAAAAGAACTTGAACTTCCACCCGTGGATGGCCGATGGAAGGCACTTCAGGATCCTTCGGTTAGGACGGGGACAAAACATCTACCACTCTCGGCTCCTGAAGTTCTTTTTTAAAAGGAAGAAGTTACCGAAGAGAGACAACCTAGGTTCAGTCTCGGCCTTGTAGCAGAGCACTATGAAGCAACAGATTGCCCGAATGCTATTTGGGGTCAACTGCGCTGGAGTCACTCTATAGAAGTTAAAGACCTCTATGAAGAAAGGGTGCAAGGAAAACCTGAGGCCGGCCTTAAGGTAGGCCTCGTACATGGGAAGGTTCCCAGGTCCTAGTGGATTGTTGGCTCTACCCTCTCAGCCCAGAACGGAGAGATGCAAGGTCGACAGAATGCTGTACATGGCCCTAAGATTTTCGACCCGTTCCCGGGTCATCACCGATTGGATCTAACTCGGCCCTGGTTCCCTATGCCTATGGGCTGGACCTTGACTACTGAACACCATTAGTGCTAAGGGAGAAGGACTGGGGGATTGACCTGAGGCTGGGCTCCTAGAAGATTGGCCTTGCGAAGGGGGAGGAAGGAGCTCTCTCTTTCTCTCGCGGAGTGCTAAGGGAAGGATTGGATCTAATCCTTCCTGAGCGTCTCGCCCCCCCTTTTTATAGGTCCCCGGAGGGGTGTTTGCCTCCACCTCATGGGAGTTGTAACCATCCCATCGACAGACGCGACTCTCCATGCCTCAGAAATCGAAGCGACCTGTTGATCAGAACTGGCAGGCAGCGATCTGCATGAAGACTGGACCAACGGTGCAAAGATTGTCTGGGAAGCAACATCGGCCATCCGGATGCTGCCACGTGGTGTGGCATGTCCCTCCACTTCAATTGTTGCACGAGCCAGCCTGGCCCCTCATCATGGTGCCTTCTTCGCATTAACTGCGACCCCTGTGCCCCCAATACGGGGGCGACATCTGCTCCTGATGTCGGTCGTGGGAGATTCAAAGTGATCCGACCCGATGATTCTGCATCGAGCAGCGAACGGATGTGACCTGTGCAAAAATAATGCTCCTGTCCTTAGAAGCCATGTGTCCCCTCAAAGTCCAGGAGAAGGGGGGTAACTGTTGCACTCAACCGGCTTTTCCTGAGTTAGATCGGTGCAGATGGGCTTCCAGCTAGTCCGGTTGGCCCCCTCTCCCAAAGGTCCGAATGACCCACTTCCTTCGAGGTCCGACCAGTCGGCTCCCTCCACCAAAAGTCCAACCGGTTGACCCATGGAAGGAGAGGTCCGAACGACCCACTTCCTTCGGGATCTAGCCGGTCGGCTTCCTCAGAGCTCCTGACAGATGTTCCCTGTCGGTCAGATGACCCATCCTTATTAAGTCCGACTGACTCATTCCCATCCTGGAAATTGCTCGAAGGCTCCAGAAGCCCTTTCCAGCTGGCACCGGAATTCTGTTACAACGGACTCCATAATATGGCCACGTCGCTGCGCCACCTGGCCACCACCCTGATTCTCCTAGGGATAAATCGAGACTTCTCAGCCTATCCCCTAATAGAATTTGGCAGCATTCCACACCTACTTAAAGTGACCGGGGGGCCTTCGCTTTGGGCTAAGTATACTCTTCCCTCTCTGTGTACTTTTCTCTTGGATTTCTTCATTCTGTTGCTCTCAAGCTCTTGCTAACTTAAGCATCGGAGTGTCCCCCACCGGAACACCACCGTCGCTCAAGGAACTTTGTTGCAGGTTGATCGGGAGAAGAGCACTCCAGCATAGCCGATCAAGCCCGTCCAGGAGAAGATGCGGCAACATCCTCTTTGTTTTCTTTTAATTTTCAAATGCATAGGTAGCATTCTAATAATCAAAGCCTTGAAGTTGAAGGCATTTGAACCCCAGCACCTTCTCCTCTTAGTTCCAACAATAATCGGTGTTATGTTCACAAGATTCACCAACCTAGTCTTGGATTCATTCTCCTCTTCCATCCCATTTGGCAACAGGAGGGAAACAAACCCTTTAAAAGATATTGTGAAAGGGTTATAGGAAAATTACTCCACAGTGGCACAAATTAAAGATGCAACTAAAAACCTAACCGCTATCTCAAATGTACTCCAAATATTTTAGCAAATTTGCAACAAACACATGGTCTCTTGTGTCGTTAGAATGATACAATGAGGTATCCCCGATTTTTTTTTGGAGTATAATGTACCTTGTATATCAAGTAACAAAAGATAACTTATGATGAATTTTTGGCCAAGCATTCAAGATGGTGCAGCACTAGATTGGATATAAAATTCAGAAGCTTGAAAAAGTTACCATCATAACCACATCAAAGAGGGGGTAAAAAGAAACAAAATATGTAATAGCAATATATTTATCAAGTATCACCTTTTTTGTCGCTTAATTTATATCTACGTGGACTTGAATTGAGTAGGATTATTTTATTTTGGTACATAATCAATAAGTTTATAACAATACTCCAAGGGTCATGACTCACAACCATATTTTTAGTTGGAAATTTATATGCTCAGGTCTTGCAAGGTGCATCTGCAAGGGGGAAATTTGCTTACCTTGCCTCCTTTAAGAAAATTAAAACAGAAAATATTTTATTGAGTCAATTGATTTTAGTGTCAAGTTATAAATTTTCTTTATTTTTATGAAACTCAAGCTTTTTGGGCCGAAGTCGGCAGGCTCAGCCAACTTCAACCCAACACAGAAAAAAAGAAGAGAAACAGGGGACGGAGCCCCTATTTATCCCACCGACGTACTTGCTAGAATTCATGGGAGGGATACCATGGAGGAGTAGGAGTAGACTGGAGGACATGTTTGGATAGGACGGGACTTCTGATCGACCAGTTTTCTCTTCATATGATGAAGAAAACCCAATGGTGTCATCTTTAAAACCCCCTCCACCATCGCTAATGGCACTGAATCACCCCTGTGCGGCCGTCTTCCTCCTCTCTAGTGAGTGGCCACGAGTTCCCTCGATGTTGGTAAGTCGCCCTCCCCATAGTTATCTATTTAGAAATAGGGTAAAAAGGATACTTTTGATCTCGACCTCCTTGAACCGGATGGATGCTGGTGATCGCACCACCCTCCCCTCTTTTTCGTTCAGCGATGTCTGGCGAGCTCCCTCCCTCGTCGACCTTCTTCCATGGCTTCCGATGGCCATGGGAGGCTCGCTTGGGCCAAACCAAGAAGGAAGGAGCTGGGGAAAAAAAATATACGGGGCTCTTTCTACCACCGAGGGCTGCACCGCCCACTCCTTCCATCCGGCAATGACCAGTGATATTTTCCTGTCCACCACCTTCCATGGCTCCGAGCCCATGGGAGGCATGCTCGGGCAGAACCAGGGAGGAAGCGGGGGAGTCGGGGGAAGAAGAAAGAAAAGAAAAAGAAAAAAAAAGGAAAGAAAAGAAAGAAAAGAAAAAGGAAAAAAAAGAAAAAATAAGGGACAGAAAAAAAAAAGGAAGAAAGAAAAAAAAGGAGAGAGAAAATGAAGAGAGAGAGAGAGAGAAAGAGGAGAGAGAAAGAAAGAAAAAAAAGTGAAGGGGGATAGAAAAGTCTTTCTATGGGAATTTGGGAAGTGCGGGTATCAACGGGAGGACCATTGGTGAAATTTGGATAAAAGAATTTTGGATTTTATAATTATCCTAGGATTATTTGTTTATCTTAAAAAAATTATTATTATAGGGGGTAATTTTCTGAGCAGAAGGGCATTGTACGGGTTTCGGGTATGGACCAATATTAGGCATATTAGTTATCTATAGTGAGGTAAGGATTTCTAGACATGATCACCAGTTGTATATATATATATATCTTACATGATATGATTTGATCCATGTACATGAGCATTGGCATGCATGATTATTTTTGTATGGTATAGCTGACTTTCATGATGAACAATATATTTGTTGTTATTATTATTTACGTTTCTGTATACCATATTTTATCAAGTTATCTTTGGATGGGTTGGACCATGATGCCGATTATTGAAAAACTGTAAATGACATGATTTGACTACATGATATGAGTTGATAAAGTGTTAACCAAATGAATATGGTATTTGGACTAGCCATGCCACGGGATCGTAGTTACTGAAATTGCCAGTCACAAGCTGGACAATGAGTACGCTAGTCACAAGCAGGATTGTAACAAATTATATGCCACTTATAGGCGGGATTGTGACAAATTATATGCCAGTCACAGGCAGGAGTATGACATAGTGTGCCAGTCATAGGCTGGAGTGTAATCATAGTTAGTCCAGAACTTTAAAGAAGAAGGATAACTAATGAAACATAAAAAGAAAACTTAATGTTATCAAAGGTTTTGTTATATTTGACATTTAAGTTATTTTGATTGCATGATATAATAAACTATTATTTTTCAATTATTTTCAAGTTATACTATTATTGGTGTGACTGTTTGGAGACTTTACTAGGCTGTAAAGCTCACAACCCCTTACTTTCTTTCGTCTTAAGTCATGCAGGATATCTAAGCTTGGTGGTGGATTGGATTCATAGAGAAACGAGGAATAGCTAGAGAGTTATCAATACCAATCGGATGACTAAAGGATGACTGAAATTGTAACCATATGAGTTGAATTATTTTCTTTGTTAAATATTTTCTTATAAATTATGATCAATAGTATTATGTAGGATTGAAGTTGAAATAAATTTCTTTTAGGCCTTGCATGATTTCTAGGTGTTGCTTAGTTGGCCAACCCAAGGGGGGTGAATTGGGTTTTAAATAAAAATTAAGCAAATATGTGCCTTTTGAAACCTTGTGTGGTGAGTGGAGTGATAGAGTATTGCAAGCGGAAGTAAATAAGAATGCAAGAGCAAAAACAAACGCAGCAAGATTTAGAGTGGTTCGGAGCAACCCAGCTCCTACATCCACTTTTCAAGGTGTACTCTTAGGATTTCCATTATATTCATCCCGAATACAACCGGATTGTTTTCTTATAGGCTTACAATCCAAAATCCAATACAAAGTTAGTTTTTTCGGGCTCACTAACAACCCAACTTGGTTTTCAAGGCTAACCAATAATCAAAAACCAACTCACAAGCAACATCCACCTGCTATACTTGAACAACTCAAAAACAGAGTAAACAAAAGAAGCAACACTAAAACAAATCCAAAGTTGTTGAATGGTTGCAGTTGAAGCTCTTAATGAGGCCTTCTTAAATACTTCTTCAATGCTTTTCAAGGCTCTCTTAACTCTTCAAAGATTAACTCAAGAATGTTGGTTGGAAGTTATTGGAGAACTTGAGTTTTCACTTGAAAGCTCTTAGAACATTCAATACTCTCTTTAAAATTCCATAAAAGTTATTTTTCCTTGACTTAAATCCTTCATTTATAGCTTCTTGAAGTGTTCCCAGGTGAATATTGCTATTAGAATTCCTTGGAAGTCGAAAACTAGCTGTTGGGAGGCTTTTTCTTCAAACAATTTGAATTCTAGAATTAGCCGTTATTGTTGAAAATCTAGAATTCGTATCGACTCAGATTGTTAGTGCAGTAAAAGCTACAGTCTATGAGAGTCAGCTCATTTCAGATTAAAGTTGACTCAAATGACTGAAGTCACAGAAGCTATATTCTGTCACTCTATAAGAGTCGACTCTAATTTTCATTGAGTTGGCTCGAATGTTGTGTATCAAAAAATTTTTGTGCCATGCCAAGAAATGTATCAGCTCTAATATTGGAGTTGGCTCGAGTGAAACTTCTCCAAATGCTTCCAAACAGCTTTAAACTTCTTCCAAACTGTTGCTGCCAAGATCGCCATGGCCTGCAGCTCTGGCATGCATCGGGCGGGGCCCCGCCATCGAGGGCCGGATCCTCCCCTCCCTGGTCATCTCCTGGGGTTTGCTGCCCTGTAAAATAGAGGAGACCCGTGCTAGGGATTCCAGCAAGGATACTTCGATAATCAAGTCATTGGAATGATCGAGGGGAACAGAATTTCTGAAGGTGGGGAGCTTGGGGGACTCCCTTGCCTTGGAGGGTGATAAGATAGTAATGTTCAAAATAATAGAAAGAAGTAGATAGTAATGTGCAGATAGTAGAAAGAAGGAATGGAGAGTGGGGAGTAGGGAGGTTCTCTGGCCGATCCCTTGGCTGCTAAGCTTTCGGTTGCTTCCTTACCTCCCCTTGCTCCTCTCGCTTAGTCTCCTCTTACCTCTCTTACCTTTTCTCTTTTCTCCTTCTCCTTTCTCTCTTGCCTTTCTATCTTGCCTCTCTCTCTTGCCTCCCTCTCTTGCCTCCCCTCTTTGAGGGCTTTGTCCTGGTCCCCTTTTGAGGGTGTGGTGCTTCTATTTCAGGAAGGGCCGTTGATGTCTTGCAGAGCCTGGGGCCTGAACAGGATCCTTCTTCTCGAAGAACTCTGGGTCTCGCACCATGTGGGTCAGTGTCCTTTGGTTATACATGGTGGACGTAGAGGCACATTACAAGGCCTTGGTTCAGGTAGAACTCACCTCCCGCAGAGCATGCAGGTGGCGTGTTGCAGAGCTTAAACCAATGGCAGGGTGTTCGCCACCTCCCGAAGGTTACAGGTGGATAAGGACTCCCATGCTGTGATTTGAATTTCTATCGACCTTTCCCTCCTTCGTCATTGGTGGGAATTTTGGCCTTCGCATGGCAGGAAAAGACCTCCTTCGGGAGGCCAGTCCCATGAGCACGACTCTGGCTAGGAGCTGACCTGGGCAGGAGGGCTCACTTTGGCAGCATGAGCATGACCCCAGCCAGGAGCTGACCTCAAACAGAGGGCTCATCCCATGAGCACGACTTTGGCTGGGAGCTGACCTCGGTAGGAGGGCTCACCTTTGCAGCATGAGCACAACCTTGACCAGGAGCTGACCTCAAATGGAGGGCTTGTGGTGGGGACACCGGAGGCACCGGAATAAGATAGAGGCTTTTCAATCCTCTGTGAATTGATCAATAATTTATGAGTCCATCTGTAATAAGGGCTTAGCCCTTCTAAGTCCATTTTAGTTGTTATTTGAGTCTTTTGAGTTTCAGTTATGTACTAGTCAGCTCATGTTGAGCTAGTTCAGTCCAGTGTTAGTCAGCTCATGTCGAGCTAATTTTATCTTTTTTGAGTCCTATTCAACCATATTGAAGACTCAAGACCACATCATACAAGTGAAGACCAAGTCCAACCAGATTGAAGACATGGAAGTATAGCCCAAGTCCAACCCAGCTTGAAGATTTGGAGACCCCAGGAGGAAAAATTCAGAAAACCCTGATTCCTTGCAGATGCCCTCCAGATGCCCAGATTCCCTTCCAGATGCCAAAGTATATTCATAGACCAGGGCATCCATGATTCTAGAGGTCCATCTGCATCCTAGCCCAAAGAAATCAAGCCCAGGTGCCAAGCCCAAGCCCTAAAGAAGCAAGATACCAGGGAATATTCCTGCTACATGGCTACCAGGCCACCCCAGCTTCCAGAGGCCCAAACCCATGCTCCCGAGGCCCTTTGGGCCGGCCTCTTGCTGCTCCTAGAAGCCCAACATGCCCTCCTAGGCATCCTTGGAGTGTTGGCCAAGTCAAGAGAATTTTTAGGGATTTTTCTACCTAATGTTTCCTTATTTTCTAGCCAGGGATTGAGAGGGAAAAGGATTATTATGTAAAGACTTATGTGCCCTTACTTGGAGCCCAAGGTTAAGGCTCTGTTTAAAGGACCCTAGCCTCTTGTATGAAGGAAGATTTTGATATATGAAATAAACCTTGAGTTCTTCTATTGCTTTGTGTGATTACCCTGCTGTGTGCATAAAGGGGTTTGAGAGTTCTTCTTCCCGGTGTCTGCAACCATCTTCCTGCTGCCAACCATCCTTCCAGCCCCTTCCAAAACTTTCTTCCCTTTGCTATTTTTCTTTATTTTCTTAATCTCCTTTGAGTTTTCTAACCCCTGACAGGTCGTTTGCAGGTCCCCGAGTTCCTACGAATCCAACAACTCCAGCCACGCCTCAATCGGACCACTGAGCTGAAAGCCGGGTATCCACGGGTCTTTGGCTCGATTTTTCAGGCCGCATCCATCGAGGAACGAGAGATCTCTTCACTGCAGTCTTCACTGGGCACTTCAGACATTATCAGGTATACCCCCTCTACCTCCAGTCTTATTATTGTAGGAGAACTTGCCCTAGCCGAGGCTTCTAAGCCCCGGCGATCCTTCTTTAGTACTTTTCTAGGTTCTAATCTGCATGCTTGGCTTCAAAAATTCATACAAAATTTTCTACAACTAATTTTGATCTAATATTTGGGAATTAATCACCTAACCCCACATATAAAACTTACAAAAAGAATTGCATGAATATTTGTCCCGCATCATTTGGTATCAGAGCTTAGATTAGGGCTTATTTTCTGTAATTTTTAGTCTGTATATGTTCTGTTATTTTAATTATTTCTCCCTGATAAAAACTCAAAAAATCCTATAAATTATTTTTCTGGATTCATCATAATTCACAGTAATTTTAAGAATTTTTGTAGATTTTATTATGGCCTGTGAATTTTCTACAAGCCGAAATACAGCCTGCAAATTTTTGGCTCTATTTTTTCAGCAAGACAAGTTTGGAAGTTTTAGGGTTTTGTTTCGCATCTTTTGCATATCTTTTACTTTTAGTATACTTCCAACATATTAGGCCATGATTTGCAAGTTTTCTTCTATTTAAAAAATACAAAAAAAAAATTACATATTCTCCAAAAATACCAAAAACATCTAAACCCTAATTTGCATCCTCATTTGCCTGCCATCATTGCATAATTTACTTTTAAGGGCACTCTTGCTATATCAGATGGGGGGAGGATTTGATCACCTCTCCTTAGCCCAAAACCACATCCCTTGCATTCGATCCCAAGCCTTAACCTAAAATTAACTAGACTTAATTTGCCCTAGTGGGCTAGGGACACCAACTGGTCGGGTCCGGGCTATGTGTCAGATCATTGTGTCAAGATAACCTGTGTGTGCCTTGTGCTCAGTGTCTAGAACGATGGTTTAGGGATTCAATCCCGAAGGGCTTGTGTGCTGGCCCACCTACCTGGCCAATTTCTGATTGTTGTCTAGGATTGGCAATCAGGGACCTAACACTCCCCTTACACCTGCCTGGCTGAGTACAGGGTACTATAGGCTAGTTTGCCACCTTGATTGAGCATCTAGTTTGGACTCTAGGTCTAGTCAGCTGTAGTCGGTCTAATCGAGTCTTGCATGAGCACTAGATCAGGGTTTTAATATCACCCACCTCTTTCACAAATGTCTGAACCCATGAAAAATTTGCAAGCCCAAATAAAAGTGGTGTGGGCACCAGACTCAGAAGAAGACTTCAGGGCTCCATCTGGATCTCTGATTGACCTTGCCCGAAGAATTAGGGTTTTCTGGTTTTGTGATAAGGGTTGACCTGATCAACTCAATTTTGAGTCTGTAATTTTGTCATTTCAATTTTTGTTGGGTCATGTTGACTTAGTCCAAGTCCAAGGCCCAGGTAGGTGTCATTCCCTTTGCCATAGGGCACCACATTTTCCAGCTACAAGTGGGTGCCACACTCCCTGCCACATCTCCATCCAGTGTACCTTGGTCCCCATGCCTCAAGTAAGCAGGTTCTTTTTTCTTGCACCACTTGGGGAAGAAATCCATCAAGATACCTCAATCCAAGGAGGAGCCAACTTCTTTCCAGATAAACCCAAGCCAGGATGGCAAGAACTTTTCTTGAAGAGAGGATCAAGGAGGTGCCCCACAATGTTCCATAAAAATCCAAGTTATAAAAGGGAAGAGAGCATGTCTTGGGGAGAAAATCAAGGAGGCACCCAAAAGTTTCCTAAAGTGCCAAAGCCATGAAAGGAAGAAGCCTAAACTTGTGGAGCAAGACTAGGAGGTGTCCAAAAGAGCCAAACCATGAAGGGAAAATCCTTGATTCATGGAGAGATACTAGGAGACACCCCCATAACATGCCATTTGGAGCTGATTTTCAAGTTTTCTTGGAGTTTTTGGGCTGCCCACTCATGGAAGGAGTCTTGGGAAGAGAATTTGATGCCTAAAGTGTGGGTTAGTCCTATTAGTCCCACATGGGAAGTGTATGAAATTTTATTTCTTTGTTATGTCTATATATTCAACTCTATGTAACTCTTGAATTAAAAAAGATGAATGAAACCAAATTTTTTTGTGAGCAAACTTCGTGTTTTCTCTCTTTCGCACTTGCATCCAGGTGTTGAGCTCCGTGAGGGAGTAAATCCGGGTTCCCCAGGAACCTTGAGGAGGTGTGAGATCTCCAAAACCCCAATCCTAGGTTAGCCACTTCACTCCCAAACCCTAGCCGCCCATCACCCTTCACTTTCCACCAAGCCCTAGCATATCCCACCTCTCACGGCCATTCTCTCCAAGTCCAGGCCAACCACCAGCATCCAGCTACAGTCCGGGTACTTCAGATCCAAAGCTCTTTCCAGAGGGAGTCGAATCAGCCTTCAAGAGAATCCGGCTCTCAGCGACATCAGCCTTCAAGTTCTTCGAACTGGTAAATCCTTCCCTGAGTCTCTGAATCCATCACTTGTTTTTCTTCTTCCCAGATCTTGAGTTCAGGAGAAGCCGACCCAGCCACGAGACCAGTATTGGAGGATCCATTGCAAAGATTGCCGACTCCGAGGATCCAACAATCTGATTGAGAGAGTTCTTCCACCCAAATTCTGTGAAGATCACTGTCTGGTTGGTAAACCGTCTCTTCTCTTTATTTCTGTCCTGTTGAAAGTTCAGAGCGAAACCCTAGGTCTGGGAGTTTCTCAACCCCCAGCGATCCGTTACTTTGAACTACTCTGATAACTTAGCTTCTTCTAAATTGTGCTTTCTATCCTTACATAGTTTCCATCAACTTAGTTTAACTTTACTTTGAGTCGAAGCCAATTTCTGTAATATAAAAAAAAAAAAAAATCTTAATTTTACTTCCGCATACGCTTCTTTGTTCTTTGTTCTGCATCATTTTTGGTATCAGAGCCCTATCTAGGGTTTCTGTTTTGATTGCTTGTTTGAGTCTCTCTCTTTTTACTTTGTCTGCTCGAAGTAGACTCCCCAGGACGTCCGGTCCTAGGAACGAAGCGAGGTGCAAACCTCCTCTTCCCATTCCACGGGGTGTTCCTAGGGCGTGTAGGGGATCCGTTGGGTTATAACTTCGCAGCATGAATTGTAAACGGGGAAGTGCTCTGTTTTCAGCCCATAATTACCCTGTTGCAGGAATTATTTCTCATTTCAGGTAACTCTAAATTTAGTGATTTTTATTTTGCTGAAACCAGTATAATTGATTCTAATTTGCATAATTTTCTTATGATTTATTGGTTTCTGTGCGATTTCTGAGAATTAAATTACTGAAACTCTGTTTTTGTGTTCTGCAATCCATTTATTTTTGAGTGTTCATCTCTTAATTCATCTTAAGGGTATTTGAGCATCTAAGATAAGGGGAGGAGTTGATAACCTCTCCTTAGCCCAAAACCACCACCCCTTCATTCGAACCTAAGCCTTTAATCTAAAAATTGATTAGACCTAATTTGCCCTAGTGGGCTAGGGAAATCAACAAGTCGGGTCAAGGCTAGTGTTGAGTCAGTTTGTCTGGTTACTCTGTGTGTGCTTTGTACTCAGTGTCTAGAACGGTGGTTCAGGGATTCCATCCCGAAGGGCTTGTGTGCTGGTCCGCCTACCTGGCCAATCTCTGATTGGTGTCTAGGATTGGCATTCAGGGACCTAACACTCCCCTTACACCTGCCTGGCTGAGTCCTGAGTTACTATAGGCTAGCTTGCCACTCTGATTGGGCATCTAGTTTGGGCTCTAGGTCTAGTTAACCCATAGTCGTTCAGTTGAGTCTCATTTTGTGTGCTTGATTGCATCATGTCTACCCGGAATAGAGTACCCTACCAACCTGGTCAAACCCAACCTGATTTAGAGGCCATGGTTAGAGCTCTTACTGAGAGTATGAACAACTTGAGTCAGGATGTGACTGCTAATGTTGCCCAGTGTAAAGAACAAGTCCATGAGAATTTTACCCAGCTTAGGGATCGAGTCCAAGTACTTGAGAAACGTAGACATCAAAATTGGACCCCTGATCCAAAATTTAATAGGCCCCAACCTCACCCATACCAGGAACCTAGGAGGACCTTATACCGTGATCCCGAGCATAACCTTAGGAAGCCTAACCATGATATCTATAGTGTGGATCGTGTCTATGAGAGGTCCTTACAATATTCTAGACCAGTCACTCAACAACCCAAGTCTTCTAGATCAAACCGTTTAGATCCACACCCATGCCCAAGTAAGGTCTCTACTAGCTTGAAACCCAGTGTGACCCAGGTTCCTATATCTCAAGAATGTTTGTTTTGTGGAGAAAGAGGCCATAAATCTAGTCAGTGCCCATGCATAGGACTGGCTTGTGCACAGCTAAGTGGTAAGAATCCTAAGGATGACATTAATGAGGGAGAACCCAAGCCTACCAATGAGGAAGAACGGTTAGGTATGACAAGCCTAGAATCAGTTGACCTGATTACCACTGACCCGAAACCCATTAAAGATGGCATCGAGGAAGTATATGATGCTGGCTTGAGTCTAGTTGATGAATGTGAGGGGGAAGAACTTGAAGAATGTGACATTGATACTATTGGTTCCTTACCTGAGGAGACCTTGGAAAGCAACCAAGTGGTAGGACCTAGTTCAGAAATTCAAGAGATTTGTGAGAACAAGGTTCCTTTAGTCAAATACCCCCAGGAAGAACTCATAGTGTTAGCCCGAGATATCAGTACGTATCCTCTAATGATAGTCATTCCCCAAGTACCAATTGAAGATCTTTGCACTAAACTGTTTAAGTTTGCCCACCCTATGGTAGATCCTCTCCTTAGGATGACTGAATCAAGCCTCTTACAATTGGACCTTGTCCCATGCTCAGCCACTAAGGTCTCTCCCGTAATCTCAGTTGAACATCCTTGTCTTGAGCGGATTGATTCACCCAGTCCTGTAGAAGTCCTCCTTATGACCCCAGACCCCTTCCTTCGCATGACTGACCTAACCTTCTATAGAGTATACCTTTCCGCACCCATAGGTCAAATTTCAAGTCTTAAGGTCATCATCCATAGGCCCTCCCATGAATCATTCTCTAATCCAGTTCTTGAGAAAGTGGATCATTATTTGCTTAGAGAACAAACCTTAACTATTGCAATCACATGTCCTAGGCTACTTCCCAAACCATCTCTTGATCCATTCCTGGGAGTAGCAAACTTTTCCTTTCGTAAGGATGACCAGTTGACACTCATAGATCACCATTCAAACCTTCAGGTCACCACCTTTAGTCAACAGGTAATTCGAGACTCCACCTCATATCTCCTCCCTTTCTCTAGGACTTCCAATGCTTCTTATACCATCCAAGTATACTTTGTCGAAGCCTTTAGAGTGAACCATGTGTCAGAACCTATTAGGTTTGCCACCTACTTCTGGAAGACCTTATGGCACCTACTAGGCATCCATAATAAGTTTTCATGCTCTGCATGCCCTCCTCCGACCCAAGGTCAAACCTAGAGAGCCTTAGTTTGTTAGGTTTAGACCTAGGGTTCCTTTGTAATAAAGTCCATTCTTTAGGAACGTGTCGTCAGTCTAGTTTAGTTTTCTTGACCCTTTACTAGGCTTTGGCTCAGATTTTGGTTTGATTGAAAGCACCAGGAATTGGGATTTGTATTTTGTCCAGGGCTGAAATTGCATTCAATGTTTCGATCAATAGGTCTATAGGCTAGAGTCCCTTTGAAATTGTTCATGGATACAAGCCTCACACACCACTTGATCTGATTTCACTATTAGCCCACACACACAAGTCTCTTGATGCACTTGCATAGCATGTAAAGGACTTGCATAAAGAAATTCATGCCAAAATAACTTTAAGTAATGAAACTTATAAGAAGTTGGCTGATTCTCAAAGACGAGTCAAAACTTTTGTTGAGAGAGAGACTATGTAATGATTAGGTTAAGGCCTGAGCGGTTTTCTCCTGGAACCGTTAGAATGTTACATGCTAGAGGAGCTGGACCATTTAGAGTAGTGAAGAGAGTAGGATCCAATGTCTATGTGCTTGAGTTACCTCCAGAACTAGGCAATAGCTCTACTTTCAACATTACAGACCTAGTAGAGTACAGGGAGCCAGCTGTGATTCCCAGTGAGCCTTTTGAACCTAATCCTGTTATTGAGAGTGATCCCGACCCTGTGTGTCCACCAACAAACTGGCCTGTGAGGAAAGAGCAGATTGAAAAGATCCTGGATGATCAGGTTATCTCTACTCGTAATCGAGGATATCAAAGATACTTGGTCCGCTGGCAAGGAAGGCCAGACTCTGATGACTCTTGGATCTCCCGAGAAGAACTACAAGATTTGGATCCGGACCTCTTGGAGAGATACCAGAGCCAACTTGAGCCTTACTCGACAAGGTCGAGTTCCTCCCACCCCGGGAGAATTGGTGCGGGCACCAGACTCAGAAGAAGACTTCAGGGCTCCATCTGGATCTTTGATTGACCTTGCCCGAAGAATTAGGGTTTTCTGGTTTTGTGGTAAGGGTTGACCTGATCAACTCAATTTTGAGTCTGTAATTTTGTCATTTCAATTTTTGTTGGGTCATGTTGACTCAGTCCAAGGCCCAGGTAGGTGTCATTCCCTTTGCCATAGGGCACCACATTTTCTAGCTACAAGTGGGTGCCACACTCCCTGCCACATCTCCATCAAGTGTACCTTGGTCCCCACGCCTCAAGTAAGCAGGTTCTTTTTTATTGCACCACTTGGGGGAGAAATCCATCAAGATACCTCAATCCAAGGAGGAGCCAACTTCTTTCCAGATAAACCCAAGCCAGGATGGCAAGAATTTTTCTTGAAGAGAGGATTAAGGAGGTGCCCCACAATGTTCCATAAAAATCCAAGTTATAAAAGGGAAGAGAGCATGTCTTGGGGAGAAAATCAAGGAGGCACCCAAAAGTTTCCTAAAGTGCCAAAGCCATGAAAGGAAGAAGCCTAAACTTGTGGAGCAAGACTAGGAGGTGTCCAAAAGAGCCAAACCATGAAGGAAAAATCCTTGATTCATGGAGAGATACTAGGAGACACCCCCATAACATGCCATTTGGAGCTGATTTTCAAGTTTTCTTGGAGTTTTTGGGCTGCCCACTCATGGAAGGAGTCTTGGGAAGAGAGTTTGATGCCTAAAGTGTGGGTTAGTCCTATTAGTCCCACATGGGAAGTGTATGAAATTTTATTTCTTTGTTATGTCTATATATTCAACTCTATGTAACTCTTGAATTAAAAAAAGATGAATGAAACCAAATTTTTTGTGAGCAAACTTTGTGTTTTCTCTCTTCTGCACTTGCATCCAGGTGTTGAGCTCCGTGAGGGAGTAAATCCGGGTTCCCCAGGAACCTTGAGGAGGTGTGAGATCTCCAAAACCCCAACCCTAGGTTAGCCACTTCACTCCCAAACCCTAGCCGCCCATCACCCTTCACTTTCCACCAAGCCCTAGCATATCCCACCTCTCACGGCCATTCTCTCCAAGTCCAGGCCGACCACCAGCATCCAGCTACAGTCCGGGTACTTCAGATCCAAAGCTCTTTCCAGAGGGAGTCGAATCAGCCTTCAAGAGAATCCGGCTCTCAGCGACATCAGCCTTCAAGTTCTTCGAACTGGTAAATCCTTCCCTGAGTCTCTGAATCCATCACTTGTTTTTCTTCTTCCCAGATCTTGAGTTCAGGAGAAGCCGACCCAGCCACGAGACCAGTATTGGAGGATCCATTGCAAAGATTGCCGACTCCGAGGATCCAACAATCTGCTCGAGAGAGTTCTTCCACCCAAATTCTATGAAGATCACTGTCTGGTTGGTAAACCGTCTCTTCTCTTTATTTCTGTCCTGTTGAAAGTTCAGAGCGAAACCTTAGGTTTGGGAGTTTCTCAACCCCCTCCGTTACTTCTGAACTACTCTGATAACTTAGCTTCTTCTAAATTGTGCTTTCTATCCTTACCTAGTTTCCATCAACTTAGTTTAACTTTACTTTGAGTCGAAGCCAATTTCTGAAATATAAAAAAAAAAAAAAAATAATCTTAATTTTACTTCTGCATACGCTTCTTTGTTCTTTGTTCTGCATCAAAAAGCACTCATTGAGCAACTAACCCAATCCATGGCCCAGTTAACTCAGTCTGGTACCCAAACCAACAACATAATTGACCATCTTGCCAATAGGTTTGACCAGTTAGAAGGCCGTGTAGGGACCATACAAAGAACCCATGGGTCACAGTCTGAGCCAGATCCCGAGTCCCCTCAACCTAGGAGGACCCCAAACCCTAATCTATACCATGAGGTCGAACCTAGGAGAGCCCCTTATCCTGACCCGTACTACAATCCTCAACCTAGGAAGACCCCAAACCCTGATCTATACCATGAGGTCGAACCTAGGAGAGCCCCTTATCCTGACCCGTACTACAATCCTCAACCTAGGAGGACCCCAAACCCTGATCCATACCTTGAGGTTGAACCTAGGAGAGCCCATCATCATGACCCAATCCCTAAGGTTAGTCCTAGAAGACCCAATCAGGATTTTATAGACCAGGAAGATAGATCCTATTTACTCTCTCCCTATAAGCCTAGTATACCCACAACCTATAGATCTTATGACTCCAAATCTTATGAACCTAGAACCTATGAATCCATAACATATGAACCTAGATCCTATGACTCTAGATCCCATGATCATAGATCCTATGCACCCACACCCTATGAGCCTAGTAGACCCAACACCCAATATTCTGACCCATACAGGGAATCCAACCCTAGGAGAACCCAATATTCTGACCCATATAGGGAGTCCAACCCTAGGAGAACCCAATATCCTGACACATATAGGGAGCCCAACCTTAGGAGGACCCCATACCATGATCCATCCTTAGAACCTGACCATAGAGCTGACCCAAAATCCTATGACCCCATATCCTATAATTCCAAGACCCATAGATCTGCACCCTTGTCCTATGAGCCCAGAGAACCCATAACCCCTAAGTATCAATCTAGTACTAGTCAGGTTCCCCTTAGTCAACTTGAACCCCATAGGATTAGCATCCCTAAATATGAGCCCAATAGTGAGCCACTATCCCTTAGGCAACTTGAACCTACTAGGATTATTGTCCACAATCAGAAACCAGGACCTAGCCAATTTTTCCCTAGCCGACCTTCTCCAACCATTCCTGAGATTGACAAGGCTTACATTAATGCGGAAGTGTATGAAGCTGATGCAAACTTAGTGGATGAGTATGAGGGAGAAGAGGAGACACCTTTAGATGACCTAGAATTAGCTAACCCAATATATACCCAGGTAGAAGCCAACCTAGAGGTAGTTGACCTTGACCACATCCAACCTAAAGCTATAGTGGAAGAACAAATAGAGGAAGAGAACGTAGGTGCTGCTACTAGAGCCTTACCAGAGGAAACCGTAGAGGAGAGCCAAATTATAGAGTCTAGTCCTAAAATACAAGAACCAGAAGAATTTATTAAGGACTTGATCTCTTTGAATCAGTACCCTCAGGATGAGCCTCCTCCTATAATTTCCATTAAGGACTTCTTCCCTGAGATTAGTAACCCATCCTTCCATTATGCAAAACCCATAGATATACTGCAACCTCTTAAGGTTAGCCTCATTAGTCTAGGATTGTCCCTGACATGCCTTCTTATATCGAACTTTATCCAACTAACCTTGAACCTTTTCCCTACCCTACCAAACTAATTATGAACCCACTTCCTATTTTCTGCCCTTTCCTAACACCTCCAGCATTTCTAGGATTATTAGATTGCATTTAACTGAGATTAGCGTACTGCATGCATTCATTATGCATGTTAGGTTTGCATTATACTTCTGGCATACCCTTTGGCATTTGCTTGGAGTCTATTATAAATACTCTTGTGCACACCATACTAGGGTCATACCTAGAGAGTCTATAGTCTCTTAGGTTTAGGCCCATAAAAGTCTAATAAATTTTCTTTGATAGGAATGCAAAGTCGAGTCTATTAGGTGTTAGTTTGAGTCCTTTGTATCATCTTGTTAGGAGTCTGCATGTGCCTAGCATGTTCACCACCCGCACTAATGTTAAACAAACTGGCTAATTCCTGAAGATGGATCAAAGAATTTGATGTAGTGGATTCTATCTTGGTTAGGCTTAGGCCTAAAAGAAGCTTCATGCTCGCAGAGCCGGACCTTTTTAAGTGATAGAGAAGGTTGGATCAAATGCCCAGGTGTTAGACTTGCCTTCGGATTTGGGCATTAGTTATACTTTCAATATTACAGACCTGGTTGAGTATAGAGAACCGACAGCGATACCTAGTGAGGCCTTTGGACCTATTCCTTTTCATTATGAGTGACCCTAACCCAGAGTGTCCACTAACAAATTGGCCTGAGAGAGGAGAACGAATCGAGCGTATCCTGGGTGATCAAGCCATCACGACCCGGGGCCATGACTATCAATGCTTCCTGGTCCGATGGCAAGGCCTGCCACAGTCGGACGATTCATAGATTTCTCGAGAGGACTTGCAACGCCTTAACCCAGACCTTCTCGAGAGATATGTGAGCCAGTCCGATCTTCATTCGACAGGGTCGAGTTCCTCCTACCCCGGGAGAATTGGTAGGGACACCGGAGGCACCAGAATAAGATAGAGGCTTTTCAACCCTCTATGAATTGATCAATAACTTATGAGTCCATCTGTAATAAGGGCTTAGCCCTTTTGAGTCCATTTTAGTTATTATTTGAGTCTTTTGAGTTTCAGTTCTGTACTAGTCAGCTCATGTTGAGCTAGTTCAGTCTAGTGTTAGTCAGCTCATGTCGAGCTAATTTTATCTTTTTTGAGTCCTATTCAACCATATTGAAGACTCAAGACCACATTATACAAGTGAAGACCAAGTCCAACCAGATTGAAGATATGGAAGTATAGCCCAAGTCCAACCCAGCTTGAATATTTGGAGACCCCAGGAGGAAAAACTCAGAAAACCCTGATTCCTTACAGATGCCCAGATTCCCTTCCAGATGCCAAAGTATATTCATAGACCAGGGCATCCATGATTCTAGAGGTCCATATGCATCCTAGCCCAAAGAAATCAAGCCCAGGTGCCAAGCCCAAGCCCTAAAGAAGCAAGATACCAGGGAATAATCCTGCTACATGGCTACCAGGCCACCCCAGCTTCCAGGGGCCCAAACCCATGCACCCGAGCCCCTTTGGGCCGGCGTCATGCTGCTCCTAGAAGCCCAACACGCCCCCTAGGCATCCTTGAAGTGTTGGCCAAGTCAAGAGAATTTTTAGGGATTTTTCTACCTAATGTTTCCTTTTTTTCTAGCTAGGATTTGAGAGGGAAAAGGATTCTTATGTAAAGACTTATGTGCCCTTACTTGGAGCCCAAGGTTAAGGATCTATTTAAAGGACCCTAGCCTCTTGTATGAAGGGAGATTTTGATATATGAAATAAACCTTGAGTTCTTCTATTGCTTTGTGTGATTACCCTGCTGTGTGCATAAAGGGGTTTGAGAGTTCTTCTTCCCGGTGTCTGCAACCATCTTCCTGCTGCCAACCATCCTTCCAGCCCCCTCCTAAACTTTCTTCCCTTTGCTATTTTCCTTTATTTTTTTAATCTCCTTTGAGTTTTCTAACCCCTGACAGGTCGTTTGCAGGTCCCCGAGTTCCTACGAATCCAATGACTCCAGCCACGCCTCAATCGGACCACTGAGCTGAAAGTCGGGTATCCACGGGTATTTGGCTCGATTTTCTAGGCCGCATCCATCGAGGAACGAGAGATCTCTTCACTGCAATCTTCACGGGCACTTCAGACATTGTCAGGTACACCCCCTCTACCTCCAATCTTATTATTGTAGGAGAACTTGCCCTAACCGAGGCTTTTCAGCCCGGCGATCCTTCTTTAGTACTTTTCTAGGTTCTAATCTGCATGCTTGGCTTCAAAAATTCATACAAAATCTCCTACAACTAATTTTGATCTAAGATTTGGGAATTAATTACCTAACCCCACATATAAAACTTACAAAAAGAATTGCATGAATATTTGTCCCGCATCATTTGGTATCAGAGCTTAGATTAGGTCTTATTTTCTATAATTTTTTAGTCTGTATATACTCTGTTATTTTAATTATTTCTCCCTGATAAAAACTCAAAAAATTTTGTGAATTATTTTTCTGGATTCATCATAATTCACAATAATTTTAAGAATTTTCGCAGATTTTATTATAGCCTGTGAATTTTCTGCAAGCCGAATACAACCTACAAATTTTTGGCTCTATTTTTCAGCAAGACAAGTTTGGAAGTTTTAGAGTTTTGTTTAGCATCTTTTGCATATCTTTTACTTTTAGTATATTTTCAGCATATTAGGCCATGATTTGAAAGTTTTCTTCTATTTAAAAAATATAAAAAAATACATATTCTCCAAAAATACCAAAAATATCTAAACCCTAATTTGCATCCTCATCTGCCTGCCATCATTGCATAATTTACTTTTAAGGTTACTCTTGCTATATCAGATGTGGGGAGGATTTGATCACCTCTCCTTAGCCCAAAACCACATCCCTTGCATTCGGTCCCAAGCCTTAACCTAAAATTAACTAGACTTATTTGCCCTAGTGGGCTAGGGACACCAATTGGTCGGGTCCGGGCTACGTGTCAGATCATTGTGTCAAGATAACCTGTGTGTGCCTTGTGCTCAGTGTCTAGAACGATGGTTTAGGGATTCAATCCTGAAGGGCTTGTGTGCTGGTCCGCTTACCTGGCCAATCTCTGATTGGTGTCTAGGATTGGCAATCAGGGACCTAACACTCCCCTTATACCTGCCTGGCTGAGTACAGGGTTACTATAGGCTAGTTTGCCACCCTGATTGAGCATCTAGTTTGGACTCTAGGTCTAGTCAGCTGTAGTCGGTCTAATCGAGTCTTGCATGAGCACTAGATCAGGGGTTTAATATCACCCACCTCCTTCATAAATGTATGAACCCATGAAAAATTTGCAAGCCCAAATAAAAGCACTCACTGAGCAACTAACCCAATCCATGGCCCAGTTAACTCAGTCTGGTACCCAAACCAACAACATAATTGACCATCTTGCCAATAGGTTTGACCAGTTAGAAGGTCGTGTAGGGACCATACAAAGAACCCATGGGTCACAATCTGAGCCAGATCCCGAGTCCCCTCAACCTAGGAGGATCCCAAACCCTAATCTATACCATGAGGTCGAACCTAGGATAGCCCCTTATCCTGACCCGTACTACAATCCTCAATCTAGGAGGACCCCAAACCCTAATCTATACAATGAGGTCGAACCTAGGAGAGCCCCTTATCCTGACCCATACTATAATCCTCAACCTAGGAGGACCCCAAACCCTGATCCATATCTTGAGGCTGAACCTAGGAGAGCCCATCATCATGACCCAATCCCTAAGGTTAGTTCTAGAAGACCCAATCAGGATTTTATAGACCAGGAAGATAGATCCTATTTACCCTCTCCCTATATGCCTAGTATACCCACAACCTATAGATCTTATGACTCCAAATCCTATGAACCTAGAACCTATGAATCCATAACCTATGAACCTAGATCCTATGACTCTAGATCCCATGATCATAGATCCTATGCACCCACACCCTATGAGCCTAGTAGACCCAACACCCAATATTCTGACCCATATAGAGAATCCAACCCTAGGAGAACCCAATATTCTGACCCATATGGGAGTCCAACCCTAGGAGAACCCAATATCCTGACCCATATAGGGAGCCCAACCTTAGGAGGACCCCATACCATGATCCATCCATAGAACCTGACCATAGAGCTGACCTAAAATCCTATGACCCCAGATCCTATAATCCCATGACCCATAGATCTGCACCCTTGTCCTATGAGCCAGAGAACCCATAACCCCTAAGTATCAATCTAGTACTAGTCAGGTTTCCCTTAGTCAACTTGAACCCCATAGGATTAGCACCCCTAAATATGAGCCCAATAGTGAGCCACTATCCCTTAGGCAACTTGAACCTACTAGGATTAGTGTCCATAATCAGAAACCAGGACCTAGCAATTTTTCCCTAGCCGACCTTCTCCAACCATTCCTGAGATTGACAAGGCTTACATTAATGCGAAGTGTATGAAGCTGATGGAAACTTAGTGGATGAGTATGAGGGAGAAGAGGAGACACCTTTAGATGACCTAGAATTAGCTGACCCAATAGATACCCATGTAGAAGCCAACCTAGAGGTAGTTGACCTTGACCACATCCAACCTAAAGCTATAGTGGAAGAACAAATAGAGGAAGAGAACGTAGGTACTGCTACTAGAGCCTTACCAGAGGAAACCGTAGAGGAGAGCCAAATTATAGAGTCTAGTCCTAAAATATAAGAACCAGAAGAATTTATTAAGGACTTGATCTCTTTGAATCAGTACCCTCAGGATGAGCCTCCTCCTATAGTTCCCATTAAGGACCTCTTCCCTGAGATTAGTAACCCATCCTTCCATTATGCAAATCCCATAGATATACCGCAACCTCGTAAGGTTAGCCTCATTAGTCTAGGATTAGTCCCTGACATGCCTTCTTATATCGAACTTTATCCAACTAACCTTGAACCTTTTTCCCTACCCTACCAAACTAATTCTGAACCCACTTCCTATTTTCTGCCCTTTCCTGACACCTCCAGCATTTCTAGGATTATTTGATTGCATTTAACTGAGATTAGCGTACTGCATGCATTCATTACGCATGTTAGGTTTGCATTATACTTCTGGCATACCCTTTGGCATTTGCTTGGAGTCTATTGTAATACTCTTGTGCACACCACACTAGGGTCAGACCTAGAGAGTCTATAATCTCTTAGGTTTAGGCCCATAAAAGTCTAATAAATTTCCTTTGTTAGGAATGCAAAGTCGAGTCTATTAGGTGTTAGTTTGAGTCCTTTGCATCATCTTGTTAGGAGTCTGCATGTGCCTAGCATGTTCACCACCCACACTAATGTTAAACAAACTGGCTAATTCCCGAAGATAGATCAAAGAATTTGATGTAGTAGATTCTATCTTGGTTAGGCTTAGGCCTAAAAGAAGCTTCATGCTCGCAAAGCCAGACCTTTTAAAGTGATAGAGAAGGTTGGATCAAATGCCTAGGTGTTAGACTTGCCTTCGAATTTGGGCATTAGTTCTACCTTCAATATTACAGACCAGGTTGAGTATAGGGAACCGGCAGCGATACCTAGTAAGGCCTTTGGACCTATTCATTTTCATTGTGAGTGACCCTAACCCAGAGTATCCACTAACAAATTGGCCTGAGAGAGGAGAACGGATCGAGCGTATCCCGGACGATCAAGCCATCACGACTCGGGGCCATGACTATCAATGCTTCCTAATTCGATGGCAAGGCCAGCTAGAGTCAGACGATTCGTAGATTTCTCAAGAGGACTTGCAACGCCTCAACCTAGACCTTCTCGAGAGATTTGTGAGCCAGTCTGATCTTCACTCGACAGGGTCGAGTTCCGCCTATCCCGGGAGAATTGGTGGGGACACCGGAGGCACCAGAATAAGATAGAGGCTTTTCAACCCTCTATGAATTGATCAATAATTTATGAGTCCATCTGTAATAAGGGCTTAGCCCTTCTGAGTCCATTTTAGTTATTATTTGAGTCTTTTGAGTTTCAGTTCTATACTAGTCAGCTCATGTTGAGTTAGTTCAGTCCAGTGTTAGTCAGCTCATGTCGAGCTAATTTTATCTTTTTTGAGTCCTATTCAACCATATTGAAGACTCAAGACCACATCATACAAGTGAAGACCAAGTCCAACCAGATTGAAGACATGGAAGTATAGCCCAAGTCCAACCCAGCTTGAAGATTTGAAGACCCCAGGAGGAAAAATTCAGAAAACCCTGATTCCTTGCAGATGCCCTCCAGATGCCCAGATTCCCTTCTAGATGCCAAAGTATATTCATAGACCAGGGCATCCATGATTCTAGAGGTCCATCTGTATCCTAGTCCAAAAAATCAAGCCCAAGTGCCAAGCCCAAGCCCTAAAGAAGCAAGATACCAGGGAATAATCCTGCTACATGGCTACCAGGCCACCCCAGCTTCCAGAGGCCCAAACCATGCACCCGAGCCCCTTTGGGCTGACCTCTTGCTTCTCCTAGAAGTCCAACACACCTCCCTAGGCATCCTTGGAGTGTTGGCCAAGTCAAGAGAATTTTTAGGGATTTTTCTACCTAATTTTTTTTTATTTTCTAGCTAGGGTTTGAGAGGGAAAATGATTCTTATGTAAAGACTTATGTGCCCTTACTTAGAGCCCAAGGTTAAGGGTCTATTTAAAGGACCCTAGCCTCTTGTATGAAGGGATATTTTGATATATGAAATAAACCTTGAGTTCTTCTATTGCTTTGTGTGATTACCCTGCTGTGTGCATAAAGGGGTTTGAGAGTTCTTCTTCCCGGTGTCTGCAACCATCTTCCTGCTGCCAACCATCCTTCCAGCCCCCTCCAAAACTTTCTTCCCTTTGCTATTTTCCTTTATTTTCTTAATCTCCTTTGAGTTTTCTAACCCCTGATAGGTTGTTTGCAGGTCCCCGAGTTCCTACGAATCCAACAACTCCAGCCACGCCTCAATCGGACCACCGAGCTGAAAGCCGGGTATCCGCGGGTCATTGGCTCGGTTTTCCAGGCTGCATCCATCGAGGAACGAGAGATCTCTTCACTGCGATCTTCATCGGGCACTTCAGACGTTGTCAGGTATACCCCCTCTACCTCCAGTCTTATTATTGTAGGAGAACTTGCCCTAACCGAGACTTCTCAGCCCCGGTGATCCTTCTTTAGTACTTTTCTAGGTTCTAATCTGCATGCTTGGCTTCAAAAATTCATACAAATTTTCTACAACTAATTTTGATATGAAATTTGGGAATTAATCACCTAACCCCACATATAAAACATACAAAAAAAACTGCATGCATATTAGTCCCACATCAGCTTGTCCTATGAGCACGACTCTGGCTGGGAGCTAACCTCGGCAAGATGGGTCACCTTAGTAGCATGAGCATGATCCCGGCTGGGAGCTGACCTCATATGGAGGGCTCGCCCTATGAGCACGACTCTAACTGGGAGCTGACATCATAGGAGGGCTTGCCTTGGCTCCTCGTCGGGCCACCACATCTAGGTGGCGGTTCTCTTACCAGCAAGGCTGCCAGTGGGCTCCATGTCAACAGAGGTGCCACATCAGACGCCCCCCACTTCTAAGCCTAGAAGATGAAATGGCACTCGGGACGAAGGGAGTAATGACCTGCTGACATGGAAGGGCGCCCTGCTGCACCATCCATTCCTTGAACACCCGTGCCATGGAGACCGCGCCTCCACTCCAGTGGGGCGGTGCCATGTCTCCCTTCTTGAAAAGGGGTCATAAATGTCCCATCCAGATCAGAGTGGCTGCCCTATGAACCAAAGCATCGGGGCCGCCTGGTGCTAGTGCATGGCATCTCCTGGTTGGCTAGAGATTTGGAGAGCTGCAGGTCTTCGATGGGCATGAGGCGATGGTGGGTGATGGACTTTATTGCAAGGGACCTCCCTCGCCTTTTTAAAGGACCTTCGGGTGTGAGGGATCAAGTTTTTGCAGAGTCTCCCTTCTTCCTGCTTCTTTCTCGCTGAGAATCAATGAGGTAGAGCGATCGCCTAGACGTGGGGTGGGACAAGTCTCAGGCCCAGGCCACCAGTCCTGAAAGCTTGTGGGCTAGATAATGACACTTCAGGGAGCACCAACCGGTGTTACAAGCCAGATAACGACCCTTCAAGAGGGGCCGGTTAGTGTCCCAGCAGGGATGTTTGGTCTTGGAGATGGCATCTGCCATGCTTGACGTCACCCCTAGGAGGAAAGAGGAGAAGGGGAAGAGCCCCCATGGGGGTGGAGAAGAAGGTGGTTGCGGTCGTGGTTGCTATGGAGAAGGCCATGACCACCCATGGTGCTGAGGGAGGTGGCTTAACAAGAAGCCACTGAAGCTGCCCTTGGAATCATAAGATCGGTGACCTCCAAGGATGATGCAGTAGAGGCGGCATTGGACCCTTATCGCTCGGGGTCTAAGGTGTCCTTACAGAAGGGAACCAACTTTCTTAGGCAGAAGGGACTGGAACATCTCCCGCTGGTCCCCAAAGGTAGAGTCCAGAGCCGGAGAGGATCCGCCCATTGGTCGGGCAGCCTTTTTTCTCTCTTCATTTTGTAACTGGGGCTCTCTCGCGCGTTCCTCTTTTTCTTGTAACTTAGATTTCTAAAGGATTTCTTGGCTTGTCAAGAACCTTTATAGGATGTAAAAGAAGACTTAGCAATGAAAAATATCCTTTTCTTCATGGATGATGTTCTTCTCCTCCTCTTTTCTCTCCTTCTTTCTTCTTTTTTTTGGTCTTGAGTTGGCTGTATAGCTTCCCAAGCTATCGGGAGCTCATTCCAGATACAAGAAATGCTTCAATCAGTGCAACTTTTCCTTTCCCCTCAGCTAGAATGCCTTGTATTTTCTATTTTTTAGAGTCTTTGTGATAGGGAAGTAGACTCTCATGGTGGCTGTGAGCCAACCCTGGGGCTTCGATCATCATGGGATGATGCTGGACTCTTGAGGCCAACTCGGGCAACTCTGCTGGCCTCTTGTCTCTATTTTGCCAACCTCGGGGTCATGTGGGCTTGAATGCAAGTGGCTTCTGGAGTCCTTTGGGTCGCCAAGCTTATTGATGTGCCAAGCTGTGAGTCACGCAGTTAACGGCATCCCGCTACTGCCTCTGAACTGTGAGCGAGGCAAAGAGTGTGGGCCTACTGGGGGGCCCGGCTTGAGAGTGCCACGCTATGAGTCAAGCGGTAGATGATGGAAGGTTGCCCCACCACCACCTCCAGACTGTGAGCATGGCGAATAGTGTGGGCCTGCTAGGAGGCCCGGCTTGAGAGTGCCGCACTGTGAGTCAAGCGGTAGATGGCGGGTTGCCCCGCCGCCACCTTCGGACTGTGAGCACAGCAATGAGTGCAGGCTTGTTGGGGGGCTTGACTTGAGAGTGCCACACTGTGAGTCAAGCGATAGATGGCGGGTTGCCCCGCCACCACCTTTGGACTGTGAGCATGGTGAAGAGTGCGGGCCTGCTAGGGGGCCCAGCTTGAGAGTGCCGCATAATGAGTCAAGCAGTCGATGGCGGGTTGCCTCGCCGCCACCTTTGGACTATGAGCACGGTGATAAGTACTGGCCTGCTGGGGAGCTCGGCTTGAGAGTGCTATGTTGTGACTCAAGCGGTAGATGGCAGGTTGCCCCATCGCCACCTCCGGACTGTGAGCATAGTGACGAGTGCGGGCTTGCTGGGAGGCCCGGCTTGAGAGTGCCGCACTATGAGTCAAGCGGTAGATGGTGGGTTGTCCGCTGCCACCTCCAGATTGTGAGCATGGCGAAGAGTGCGGGCCTACTAGGGAGCCCGGCTTGAGAGTACTATACTGTGAGTCAAGGATAGATGGCGGGTTATCCCATCGCCCTTCTAGACTGTGAGCACGATGACGATTGTGGGCTTGTTGGGGGGCCCGACTTGAGAGTGCCACACTATAAGTCAAGCGGTAGATGGCAAGTTGCCCCATCGCCACCTCCGGATTGTGAGCATGATGAAGAGTGCGGGCTTGCTGGGGGGCCCGGCTTGAGAGTGTCACATTATGAGTCAAGCGGTAGATGGCAGGTTGCCCCATCGCTACCTCCAGACTGTGAGCATGGCGACGAGTGCAGGCCTGCTGGGGGCCCAGCTTGAGAGTGCTGCACTATGAGTCAAGCGATAGATGGCAGGTTGCCCTGCCGCCACCTCCAGCTGTGAGCACGGCAACGAGTGCAGGCCTGCTGGGGCCCCGGCTTGAGAGTGCCGCACTGTGAGTCAAGCGATAGATGGCGGGTTGCCCTGCCACCACCTCCAGACTGTGAGCATGGCGATGAGTGCGGGCCTACTGGAGGGCCCAACTTGAGAGTGACGCACTGTGAGTCAAGCGATAGATGGCAGGTTGCTTCGCCACCACCTCCAGACTGTGAGCATGGCGAAGAGTGTCTTTGGACTTTGGAGGCGGGACTGCTGGCTTCAAGAGCTAGGCTTCATAAGTTTTTGAGCTTAGGGTGCCGGGCTTCATAAGTTTCCGGGCTTAGAGTGCCAGGCTTCGTAAGTTTCCAGGCTAAGAGTGCTGGGCTTCATAAGTTTCCGGGCTTAAAGTGCTGTTGGACTTGGAGTCAGAGGGAGATGTTCCTGCAGAGGTGAAAGACAAAGTCACACCAAAAAACAATGTAAATAACTGGAAAGAGGTCTTGCATCACTGGTAATGCCCCTTTAAATTGCTCGTGTTCTAGGTTTGCGAGCATCAGGTGGCAGCGAGGCCGATGAGGTAGTAGGCTTCACTTAGTCGAGCCTCGATCTCCATGCCAGGGTCCTCCACAGGAGTTGCAGTAGCACGTTATTATTTATCGACGGGCTACCCCCCAGGGTCAGGCCCTGTCTCTAATTTCATCCAGCCTTGTGTGGGTTCCTGGTAGGATGGCCCGGCTAGTTGCCTCAACCTTCCCGTTGACTCGAGGGTGGTTACCGAGGGGGAACAATGATAGATGCCGAGATAGGTGCAAAAATCATTAAAGATCCTTCCTGAGGTGGGGCTCCGGCTATTGTTGGGGGTGTTGCCTTTTCCCCTAGCCTTCTTTGGGGTTCTCCTTGCCCCCTTAGGATATCTTTCATGGTAGATTTCTGATGGGCCAGTTGTTGATGATGAGTGGCCGGGGCTCTTTTCCCCAGCCCTTCCGCCCCCTACCTGGCATGCCAATTTGTTGCTGCCAAGATCACTGTGGCCTGCAGCTCCAACATGCATCGGGCGGGGCCCCGCCATCGAGGGCCGAATCCTCCCCTCCCTGGTCAGCTCCTGGGATTCGCTGCCCTACAAAATAGAAGAGACCCAGGCCGGGGATTTTGGTGAGGACACTCCAATGATCAAGTTAGTGGAACAATTGAGGGGAACAGAACCTCCAAAGACAGAGAGCTTGGGGGACTTTCTCTCCCTGGAGGGTGATAAGATAGTAATGTTCAAAATAATAGAAAGAAGCATATAGTAATGTGCAGATAGTAGAAAGAAGGAATGGAGAACGGGGTGCGGGGAGGTTCTCCGGTCGGTCCCTTGGCCGCTAAGCTTTCGGTTGCTTCCTTACGCCCCCCCCCCCCCCCCCTCTCGCTTAGTCTCATCTTACATCTCTTACCTTTTCTCTTTTCTCCTCCTTTCTCTTTTGCCTTTCTCTCTTGTCTCCCTTCTCCGAGGGCTTTGTCCTGGTCTCCTTTTAAGGGTGTGGCACTTTTATTTTAGGAGGGGCCATCGATGTCTTGCAGTGTTTGGGGCTTCAGTAGGATCCTCCTTCTGAGGGAACTCTGGGTCTCGCGCCGTGCGGGTCAGTGTCCTTTGGTCGTACGGTGGTGGACGTGGTGGCACATTACACGGCCTCTATCCTGGTAGAACTCACCTCACATAGAGCATGCGGGCGGCATATTGCAGAGCTTGAACCAATGGCAGGGCGTACACCTCTTCCCGGAGGTTGCAGGTGGATAGGGACCACCGTGCTGTGGTTTGAATTTCTGTCGACCTTTCCCTCCTTCGTCGTTGATGGAAATTCTGTCCTTCGCATGATAGGGAGAGACCTCCCTTCGGGAGGCCTGTCCCATGAGCACGACTTCGATTGGGAGATGATCTCGGTAGGAGAGCTTGCCTTGGTAACATGAGCATGATCCTGGTAGGGAGTTGACCTCAGATGGAGGGCTCGCCCCATGAGCACGACTCTAGCTAGGAGCTGACCTCGGCAGGAGGGCTCGCCTTGGCAGCATGAGCACGACCCCAACTGGGAGCTGACCTCAGATAGAGGGCTCACCACATGAGCATGACTCCGGCTGGGAGCTAACCTTAGCAGGAGGGCTCGCCTTGGTATCATGAGCATGACCCCGGCCGGGAGCTGACCTCAGATGCAGGGCTCGTCCTATGCATATGACTCTGGCTGGGAGCTGACCTCGACAGGAGGGCTCACCTTGGCTCCTCATCGGGCTGCCATGTCTAGGTGGCAGATCTCTTGCCAGCATGGCTTCCTGTGGGCTCCACATCAGTGGAGGTGCCATATCACAAACATCTTCCAAACTACTTCTAAACATATTTTGAGATATTTAAAGTTAAAATTACATAAATTTGATCTTTTTTCATGGATATATAATTGAATTTACTTAGAGCTCTTAAATGATTGAAATATACATGAAATTTTTTCTTGAATACATTGATACATTCCAATGATCTTGAGAAACATAGGATTGATGATTGTCGATTAGAAACATCCTACAAAATCTTCTTAAACATTTGGAAAGTATTAGTATCAAATGCATGCTCTAATATTTTGTAATCATCAAAATCATTCCAAGGGTCAACAATCTCTCTCTTTTTGATGATGACAAAATACTGGGTATGGAAAGAATAAGTACCTTTATATTTTTAACTGTATCAGAGTAAATGAGTTTAGAATGAGCTATATAGTGTATCAAGCAATTCAAATTATTAATTCAAATTATGATCTAGTGTAGGAGTTCATTTTACAATTTGACTAAAGTATTAGAACTGTTGAACATTCATTTTATAAATTGATTGAAGTATCATAGCTTTGCATAAGAGTTTAGTTTATAAATTAACTGAAGTATCATAGCTTTACAAGTTAAGTATCAGAGATTTACAAGTTAAGTGAAGTATCAGAGTTGTTGAGCATTTTAGCTAATTTTTTTAATTTCTAAGAGTCTTTGACGAAATATTCTCCACCTTGCTCAGACACATTTTACATATAATTTCACATGCAATTTTCATATTTTCCTCATATTTTTCATGCATTACATAATATTATCATCATTTTCCATGCATCACATATGTCTCCCCCTTTTTATCATCAACAAAAAGTGTAAATGCTCCCCTTTACTATAGAATTCAAAATTATCACACATTTAGAGAGAAAAAAGGAAGTGAAATTTGATTATCATAAAAAGTGAAATTTCATTTCAGTACATGTAATAGAATGACATACATGAAACACAACATAAACAAGACATCTGTGAGGCTAGTCCTCATCTGATGGAAGATCTAATACAATATTAGCCATAACCCTATGTACCGAAGGTCTAGGAGTCTGATGAGTCATGTTCCTAGTCCTAAGAGAAGGGTCAGCTCTAGGGGCTCTAGATCTACAATACTATCTAGGTGTATCTCTAGTAGGTGCTGGTGGAGGAGGTGTAGGCTCTGGCTCAGAAGCTAAGATCAATAGAGTCCTCTGATCAGTCAAAGCATCATATAACGCAAGAGTACTGGTGCCAGAGAGGATCTGAGTAGCAGGTGTATCTGGGATGCTCTGCTCTGGCTGCCCTACCTCTGCTCTAGGTGTGTCCATGACATGCTCATCAGCTTGCTGACTCGAAGTATGGAAATCATGTCCATCATCTGGTGGTGAAGGAGGTGATCCAAGAGGTCCAGCTGAGGCAGTCTGATGTAGAGCTACTAAAATTTGTCTAAAACCATCCCTTATCTCAGTTTGCAGTAGATCTATCCTGGAATGTACCTCTACTCGAACAGTCCGAAGGTCTGATCTAGGGGCAGAAATGTCATCTCGAAGTATCCTCAAGTGCTCAGAATCCTACTGTCCACTAGTGCTCGGCTCAGAAGGAACTGATGGAAGAGGTGTGGTAGGTGCTGGCTCGGATGGTCCAGTCTCACCATCTGGCTCGTCTTCATCATCAGTCTACTTAGAAGTATCTACATTAACTGGAATATCGTCCTCTTCATCATCATCAGAATGAGCTGCTCTCTGATCTGAGCCATCATGATGAATGATAGATTGAGGGCCTCCCCCACAATCAAATATCTCATGAATATCAGGTCATGCTTGCTCACCCAGTCAAATCTTCCTATTTTGGGCAAAAACACTCTGCTAATGATATTGTAGAGCAATCTCATCTTAAGTGATAATCTATTTGCTTGCACATTTGAGATTCCTTTCACATTTCTTTTCTCTAGAATAGCTTTCAAAGTATTCTGTCTATCCTTTATATTCAAATAGCATTTCCCAGTTTTTGGCATCTGTAGAACTCTGCTTAATCTAACTTCATCCACAGAAATAGTGACTCCTTTCACTGTAGAGAGAATCTAGTGTGCTTTAAAGAATAGATGCTCAAAGAAAGTCCTAACCAAGGTAGGATAGGTGGGGACATCGAACGAACAAAAAAATTCCCAACCTTGAGCTCTAATTCAATCATCAATTCGAAAACTTTGTTGTTTTAGAAATGAAAGATCCACTCTTCTACTTGAAGTTACGGGTCTGTTGCCCATTTGGATGATTTGCCATTATGGAGGAGGTGGAACTTGAGTATCTTATGGAGTCAGCTCATCTTGTCTTCTTTTGGATCTTCTTTCCACTTGAACAGTGCTTGGAGCCATCCATTTAGATCTCTTTGCCACAGCTTTCTTGGGTGCCATTGATTAGAAACTAAGGGATTTGGAAGGTTTTGAGTGGTCCCTAGGGCTAAAGTGGAAAGTACTCCCTTAGGCACGGGTTCAATAGGAAATAGTAAGGTGAAAAGAAATTTTTAGGGCTTGGGGTTCTTAAGTAGGTCCGCCATCTGAGTCGACTCATCCAAATAGCCCTTTATACTCAAGTTGGCTCGAGCAAAACTAAGGAAAATGGTTCAAAAAATAAAGGAAAAACTTTCTACTCCTGTAAAAATACTAAGAAAGGTGTGTATCAACCTTAAATAGATGATGGAAGTCCTCTAGATAAATTTTCCTTAATTTTTTTAAGAAATTAGGTCAGAAATTCTAAAAAGGATCACAAAGACCTAATTTTCTTTTAATCATCTGAATTCTATTCTTACTAAGGGATTTAGTAAAGATGTCAGCCAATTATTTTTTAGTACAAATAAATTCAAGTTCAATATCATCATTTTGAACATGATCTCTAATGAAATGATGTCTAATTTCAATATGTTTAATTCTTGAATGCTAAATAGGATTCTTTGTTAAGTTGATTGTACTTGTGTTATCATATTTTTTTAGAATTTTAGATTAAATAATACCATAATCTTCTAGTTGTTGCCTAATCTATAATACTTGACCATAACAACTCCCTACAGCCACATACTTTACCTCAGTAGTAGATAGTGCTGCGGAATTTTGTTTTTTACTGTGCCATGAGATTAGATTCATCCCTAGAAATACATGTGCCGCTAGTGCTCTTTCTATCAATTCTACAACCACCATAATCAGCATCTGAATAACCTATTAAATTTAAAGATGAAGGTTTAGAGTACCATAATCTTATGTTTGATGTACCTTTAAGATACTTATGATTTTTTTAACAGCAAGTATATATGACTCTTTAGGATTAGCTTGAAATCTTGCATATATACAAATACTAAATAGTATATCAGGTCTACTTGCAGTTAAATAAAGTAAAAATCCAATCATTCCTCGATATAATTTTTGATCAACTTTGTTACCTTCCTCATCTTTGTCAAGTTTGCAGGTTGGGCTCATGGGTGTGCCAATTTTTTTTATAGATTCCATCCCAAACTTCTTTAAGAGTTCTTTAATGTACTTTGTTTGGTTGATGAATATCCCTTCCTTTGTTTATTTTATTTGTAGTCCAAGAAAAAAAGTGAGTTCACCCATGATGCTCATTTCAAATTCTCCTTGCATAAGCCTGGCAAATTCTTGACATAAAGTTTCATTAGTTGTACCAAAATTATATCATCAACATATATCTATACAACTAATAATTCACCATCTTTTTTTTGATAAATAATATTGTATCTACTTTACTTCTTTTGAAATCATTTTCTAAAAGAAACTTGCTCAACCTCTCATACTATGCTCTAGGTGCTTATTTTAATTCATATAAAGCTTTGTTTAATTTGAAAACATGGTTTGGAAAAGAGTGATTTTTAAATTCGAGAGGTTATTCTACAAAAACTTCTTCTTCAATGTAGCCATTTAAAAAAGAACTTTTTACATCAATTCGAAAAAGTTTAAATTCCATGTGACATGCAAAAGCAAGTAAAAATCTTATGGCTTCTAATCTTGCTACAGGTGCATAAGTTTCATCAAAATCTATTCCTTCTTCTTAGTTATATCCTTTAGCAACTAATCTGGCTTTATTTCTAATACATTGCCTTTGTCATCTAATTTATTTAAAAAAACCCATTTAGAACTTATGATAGGATGTTCCTTAGGTCTAGCTATTAAGGTCCATATATTATTCCTTTCAAATTGATTAAGTTCCTCCTGCATAGCCATCATCCAATATGGATTATTTTCGACTTCCTCTATGCAATTAGATTCAACTTGAGAAACAAATGCTAAATAATCAAAGGTGTCTCTAAAAGATGACCTAGTTCTTACTCCTTGTGAGAGATTACCAATAATTAGATCTTTAGGATGAGAATGTGTGTACCTCCAATCCTTTAGTAGCTCATCATGTTCTTCACTTACCTTCTCCTTTTCCTGCTCGACTTGTTTTTCTTTCAAGCTCATATCCTTTACTCCATCATTCAGGGAACCAATTCTAATGATTTTTCCTTTGCCATTGTCACCAAATGTAACCATTCCACCATCTTTCATTTCAAGGATGACGAATTGATCTTTGTCACCCGTCATGAGTCTTGAACAGCCACTATCTAAATACCATCTCTTCTTTGAATTTTGGGTTGCAAGACATTTCTGTAAAATAATCAAGTAAAATTTTTATGTACCCAAGATTTCTTGGATCCTTGATGGTTAGTAACTATGGTTCCTTTAGGAGATCAAATCTTTTTCACTTTATTTTTATTTTTCTTTCTCAGACTGCATTCATATACTTTGTGTCCAACTCCATTACAGCAAAAATAAATTACTTTTGGCTTTTGAAGAGTAATAGATGCTGAAAATTTTGATCATAAGATTTTGAAGCTGAAAATCTGTTTATATGTATTGTATTATATCAAATTCTAGCTTTATCATTAGATTTCCTTTGATTTTTCAAGATTAGCTCAAGTTTGTTTGAACTTAAAGTCAATTTATCAATAAGAGGTTTAAGTCTATTCATTTCATTTTACAAACCTTTAATCTTTTCAAAACATTCATCTTTTTCAGCTTGTAATATCTTGCATTTTTCAGAAACATTAATGAATTCTTTTTGCAAAAGATTGTTCCTTTTAGAAATTCCATTCTTTTCTTTCAATAATATATCACAATTATTTTTCATGGATCTGATTTTCAAACCAGACTTTTTATATTCAGTTAAAAGTTCTTGAAAAGTAGTATATAATTCATCATAAGTAAATTCATAAATGGGTTCACTAGATGTTACCTCATCTTCTAGACCCATTAAACATATATTTACAGATTTTGATGTCTCTTCCTCTTCAATTAAAGTAGATTTATCACTGTCACTTTATGTAGCCATCATGGCTTTCTTTTTCTTCTTCTTATATCCCTTTTTCAGTGTAGGACATTCAGAATGGTAGTGCCCTGGCTTTTTACATTTATAACATATGGGTTGTTGCTCCTTTTCTTTGTCTTTATCTTTCTCTTTTTCTTTGCTTTGTTCACCTTTGCCAAGGTGCTTCCTCCAGTATCTAGACTTTCATTTGCCCATAAATCTTTGGAATCTTCTCATAACTAGAGCTATATCATCATCTCCTAGTTCTTCATCCGAAGAAGGGCTTTCTTCTTCTTTTTCTTCTTCTTGCTTCTTCATCTCTGCTGCAGCCTTGAAAGCTATAGATTTCTTTTTCTTGTTGTCATTTTTGCTGCGGTGCTGCATTGTTAGTTCATGTGTAATCAAAGAACCAAGAAGTTCATCAAGTGGAAGTGTGTTTAAGTCCTTGGCTTCTTATATTGCAGTGACTTTGGGATCCTGTTTATTTGGTAAAGATCTAAGAATCTTTTGGATAAGATCTGCATTGGAATATACCCTGCCAAGACTTTTCAAACCATTAATAATATATGTAAATCTAGCAAATATTTTAGACATTATTTCATTCGGTTCCATTTTAAATAGTTCATAATTATGCACAAGTATATTAATTTTGGAGGTCTTTACTTGTGTAGTGCCTTCATGTGTAACTTGTAGTTTATCCCAAATTTTCTTTACCAAAGTGCAAGTAAAAATCCGGTTAAACTTATTTGCATCCAAAGCACAATAAAGAAGATTCATGGCTTTGGTATTAAGTTCACCCATTTTCATGTCATATTCAACCCATTCCTCTTTCAATTTTAGGATGTCTATTCCATCTACTCTCTTAATGGGTATGTGTGGTCCTTTCAAGATTATTTTTCATAATTAAAAATCAATAGTTTGTATATAAAATTTCATTCTAGCTTTTCAATAGGTGTAATTGGTGCTGGTGAATAGTGGAGGTCTATTGCTTGATTGACCTTCAGCCTAAGATGTGCATATTTGGGTTGTCATAGAACTTTTCCCTTAGTCGTTAGATTAATGGCATTGAGATGTGACTCTGATATCACTTGTTCCCCAGTTGGCTAATCCAAGAGGGGGGTGAATTGGGTTTTAAAAAAAATTTAAGCAAGTATGTGCCTTTTGAAACCTTGTATGGTAAGTGGAGTGATAGAGTATTGCAAGTGAAAGTAAATAAGAATGCAAGAGTAAACACAAACACAACAAGATTTAGAGTGGTTTGGAACAATCCAGCTCCTACGTCCACTATTCATGGTGCACTCTTGGGATTTCCAATATATTCACCTCGAATATAGTCGGATTGTTTTCCTACAGGCTCACAATCCAAAACTCAATATAAAGTTAGTTTTTTTGGGCTCACTAACAACCCAACTCAATTTTCAAGGCTAACCAATAACCAAAAAGTAACTCACAAGCTAAAACCACATACTGTACTTGTAACAACTCAAAAATAGAGTAAACAAAAGAAGCAACACTAAAATAAATCCAAAGTTGTTGAATGGTTACAGCTGAAGCTCTTAATGAGGCCTTTTTGAATGTTTCTTCAATGCTCTTCAAGGCTCTCTTAACTCTTCAAAGATTAACTCAAAAATGTTGGTTGGAAGTTATTAGAGAACTTGAGCTTTCACTTGAAAGCTCTTAGAACATTCAATACTCTATTTAAAGTTTTATAAAAGTTATTTTTCCTTGACTTAAATTCTTTATTTATAGCTTCTTAAACTATTCCCAGGTGAATATGGCAGTTAGAATTTCTTAAAAGTTGAAAACTAGCCATTATGAGGCTTTTTCTTTAAAAAAACTGAATTTTGGAACTAGCCGTTATTGTTGAAAATTTGGGATTCGAGTAGGCTTGCAAAGTTCGAGTCGGCTCAAATTATTAGTGAAGTAAAAATTGCAATCTGTGAGAGTCGGCTCATTTCAGATTAGAGTCGGCTAAAATGACTGAAGTCTTAGAAGCCACATTCTGTCATTTTGTGAGAGTCGGCTCTAATTTTCATTGAGGCGACTCGAATGTTGTGTATCAAAAAATTTGTATGCCATGCCAAGAAATGTATCAGCTCTAATGTTGTAGTTGGCTAGAGTGAAACTTCTCCAAATGCTTCCAAATAGCTTCAAACTTCTTCTAAACATCTTCCAAACTAGTTCTAAACCTATTCTAAGATATTTAAACTTAAAATTACATAAATTTGGTCATTTTTCATGAATATACAATTAAATTTACTTAGGGCTCTTAAATGATTGAAATATACATGAAACTTTTTTTTGAATACATTAATACATTCCAATGATCTTGAGAAATATAGAATTGATGATTGTCCATTAAAAATATCCTACAAAAACTTTTTAAATATTTGAAAAGTATCAGTATCAAATGCATGCTCCAATATTTTGTAATCATCAAAATCATTCTAGGGATCAACACTAGGGGAAAACCTAGGATTGTGCAACCGGTCATGTAGCTAATTTTCGTGTTGGATTTGGGGCATGACTAAATGGTATCAGAACTTAGGTTATGATCATTTGGAATAATGATACAAGTAGTTAAGAAATAACATGATAATTATTAGGACATGACAGAATGATATCAAAACTTGGATTATGATTACTTGGAACTATGACATAAGTGATTAGGACATGATATGAGTAATATTGAAATTTAGGTTATGATCACTTGGGACTGTGACATAAGTACTTAGGATACAATTTGAATGATATTGAAATTATAGTTATGATCCATATAGATTGTGATTTAAGAGGTATTTGAATTTAGTATCATGATCAGTCGGGATATGAAGTTGGAAAAAAATAGATTTTGAAGTTAGAATTCTAATCCATAGATATTATGCCTAAGATCTGATATATGATTAGTACAAAAGAGGAACATGATTTTTTTAGTCTATAATATAAGTAATAGGATTGATCTAGGATAAATATAAAGGGCTGGATGATTTGTACTCTTTGATCATGATAAGTAAGTATATGATGAATAATGGAGAGCTAGATAGGATGTGTCTTTGCCTTTGAGAAGTGGATTTGATCCAAGCATCAAGAGTACTGACATGAAAATATAGTATATTATGTTAATGGGTTATACTGAATATATATGTTCAATTATTAATTGGATGATTTTGAAATCCTAAGCCTGATATGGATGCGGATCATGATAACATGCTAGCCCTATTGTTAATTATCGGATTATAAATATTGGGACCGCTATAAGAAGATATTTAGAGTATAGGTTATGTAAGAGTTAAAGATATTAGAAAGGATAATTTTATGATGAATCTATATATGGATTATTATTGAAAATATGTAATGAAAAATATATTTGGGATAATGCATCGATTGATAATTTATTATTAGTATATTAAATTATATTATTGCATATATCATGCACATCTTGGTAGAATCTTTGATTGCTTAACTTAGTAGTTTGGATTGAATTACTTGATCATCCTTATAATTGTTGGAGATTATTAGGTGTGTCCAACTCTATGTCAAATTTAATATCTATGAGAAGATTTAAGTTACCCTACTAATGATGTTGTATTGAGCGAAGAAATTGGTATTGAAAAACTTATATGGGTTAGCATATGAGGGACAATATATTGTTGCCCAGTGATGATACAATCCAAGAGGGGGGGGTGAATTGGATATTTAAAAATTATTTGAACTATTTCAATGGATATAAAACAAGTATGTGCCAATTCAAATAAGTGCTCATGTTTTGCCAAAGTATTTGTGTGCTTAATGAAAATATGCAACAAAATTAACAAAGTAAATGTAAGAGTAAATAATCAATAAATAAGAGTAATCACAAATACAAGAAATATAGTGGTTCGGTACACCCCAAGGCACCTACATCCACTTTCCAAGTTCTCCTTGGGTATTTCATTATAATCACCAAGATTATAGTCAATTAGTTTTCCAGGCTCACTAATCAAAACCCAACTTATTTTTCTAGGCTTACAAGTCCAAACCCCTTGTTGATTTTATAACTTAGGCTAACCAATAACATCCGATGGTTTTACGGGCTCACCAATAACCTATTTGATTTTCAAGGATCACCAACAACCTATGTTGGTTTTATGGGATCACCAATAACCTATGTTAGTTTTACACAAAAGGCTAACCAACAACCTCTTTGATTTTTTAAGGCTCACCAAAAATCTTGATACAACAATATAAGAATGAAAGTAAAGAATACAATAAAGCTTTCTAAAAAAAACTATATCTTTGAAGCCCTTAGATGATGTTGAAGAATCTTGTCTTCAATTTGTTGAAGCTTTTAAATGAAGCTTGATGTTGTGAACTTGGATCAACTCTCTTATCTTTGGAAGCTTGAAGGCTTGAACCACTCAACTCTTGAATCCTTGAAGGATATTCAATAATCTTACTAAAGGATTACTTCTCTATTTGATTTTTGGTATTTATATAGCTCTCCAAACTATAGATAACCATTTATGACCGTTGGAGATGAAAAACTAGCCGTTTGAAGCAAGTTGGAATCAATTCTACACTTCTGAAAAACTAGCAATTACATCAAGTGTCGACACTTGAATCTGGTGAGTCGACACTTGAGTTCTTCATGAGTCAACACTTGATTTCTTCATGAGTCGATACTTGACTGGTGAGTCAACCTTGACAAGTCAGCTTAAGGCAAAAATTCTGGATTGACATAGTTATGTATTTTTCTTGTTCTCGGGCCTTGAGTCGATACTTTGACATCTTCATGAGTCAATACTTGAGTGTGCCAGTACTGAAATTTGCTGAAACTTCTCCAAAATCAAACTTTAAATTCTTCCAAGTCTTCCTTATGTTCCAAAGTCCTTATAACTTAAAATTTCATGAATTTGAAGGACTTTTTCAACTGAAATATAAGCATTTTGTTCTTTTAACTGATATAAGTACTTAATATGATAAACACTCTAAAACACACAATTAGTACTCATATATATTTAAGTATTTTGTCAATCATCAAAATCAAGACCAGAGTCAACAGGTTAGCCTATGAGGGACAATATTTTAGGTAGTTTGTTATTTGATGCTAAGAGTATAGTAAAATAGTTCTATGAGCAATAATATGATATGCCTGAGATATGAATGAGATAAATAGACTCAACAACTTTACTTTAATAACTTGAGATTTTCTTAGTACTAAAATGAGATAAATTTTTGGAGGGATTTATTTAGTGAACCTAGATAGTTTAGTAAATTATATCAGAGTGCGCAATGGAAGCATAGTAGTTTGAGTCATTTTGAAATTAATTAAGAATGTTAACTTTAACTTTAGAAGTATTATGATGGGAGTATTGATTTGAATTTTAGTAACAAGATTTTAGTAATAAATGAAAATATAATGTTACTAATCCTTGGGCTAGTCTATAGGTATTGCTATAAATTTTTATCAATATGTTCCCTTAGTGTAGAGGACTATAGTAAACATTTTAGACATCTCTAAACCTAGAATAATGAAGTGATGATCCTTTACCAGCTAGGATAGGAAATATTGTGACACCAAGCTCCTTTAGTTATGACATTATGATTTCTCTATTTAAAGAGGGCTCGAGGTTTCTATAAGATAAAAGACTAATTATAAAATCGTGGAGAAGGTTAAGAGAGAAAAAAATGCTAAAGACCATAGGAAGTGTTTAATGCTCAAGTCTTCTTCTGATTTTTAGTTAAGAATAGAGTGGACTGATTATGATTTCCATATGGCGCTAATGTTCATTTGAAGGAAATTGAAGGAATCCACTATGTAGATATATGGTGATGATCAAAATAAAAATTCTATATCATGTTGTTATGTAAAGGTCATGTGAGGAAAGTATTCTAAGAGGAGGAAATATTGAAAGCTCGAGGATGATGTTAAGGTTAGGTATTTCTAAATTGGACCATCTTGATATTCTTGTATGTTAATTAAAGATAATTAATCCCATCAAAAGATTAGTATTCTTTTGGAAGAGCTCAAAAAAATTTAATATGTATTGTAAATGAAATAGAACAAGTTTAGAATATTATATAATTTTGTTACGTCAAGACTTGATAAATAAGTACCTTAATGGGCAGACTAATTGAGAGTTGAGAATGACATGAGAGTTGGTTAATCTTTTAAGGTTTAAAATCTTAATCAAGCTACTTTCAAGAATGAACTTATTTTAACAGAAGGAGAATGTGAAACCTGGGCTTTTTGGGCTGAAGTCGGCAGGCCTAGCCGACTTCAATCCAATGCAGAAAAAAAAAGAGAAAAAAATAAGGGACAGAGCCCCTGTTTATCCTACCGACATACTCGTCGAAATTCATGGGAGGGATGCCGTGGAGGAGTGGGAGTCAACAAGAGGATGTATTTGGGTGGGACGGGTCTTCCGATCGACTAGTTTTCTCCCTATACGATGAAGAAAACCCAACGGTGTCATCTTTAAAATCCCCTCTACCATCGCTAATGGCACTTAATCACCCCTATGCAGCCATCTTCCTCCTCTCCGGTGAGCGACCGCGAGTTCCCTCGATGCTGGTAAGTCTCCCTCCCCGTAGTTATCTATTTAGAAATGGGGTAAAAAGGATACTTTTGATCTCGGCCTCCTTGAACCGGATGGATGCCAATGATCGTGTCACTCCCCCTCTTTTCAATTTGGGATGTCTGGCGAGCTCCCTCCCTCATCGACCTTCTTCCATGGTTCCAATGGCCATGGGAGGCTCGCTTGGGACAAACCAAGAATGAAGGAGCCGGGGAAGAAAAAAATATACCCAGCTCTTTCTACCACTTGGGGTTGCACCGTCGACTCCTTCCATCCGATGATGACCGGCGATCTTCCCCCATCCACCACCTACCATGGCTTCCAAGGCCATGGAAGGCATGCTCGGGCTGAACCAGGGAGGAAGCGAGGGAGTCGGGGGAAGAAGAAAGAAAAGAAAAAGGAAAAAAGAAGGAAAGAGAAGAAAGAAAAGAAAAAGAAAAAAAAGAAAAAACAAGGGAAAAGGAAAAAAAAGGAAGAAAGAAAAAAGAGGAGAGAGAAGATAAGGAGAGAGAGGAGAGAGAAAGATGAGAGAGAAGATGAGGAGAGAGAAAGAATAAAGAGGAGATGAGGAGAGAGAAAGAGGAGAGAAAAAGAAGAGAGAGAAAAAAATAATAAAAAAAATAGTAAGGGGATAGAAAAGTCTCTTTCTAGGAATTTGGGGAGTAAGGGTATTAATGGAAGGATCATCGATGAAAATTGGGTAAAAGGGTTTTGGATTTTATAATTATCCTAGGATTATTTATTTAGCTTAAAAAATTATTATGTAGGGGGCAACCTTCTAAGTAAAAGGGCATTGTGCGGGTTCCGGGTATGGACCAATTCAAGCATGTTAGTTGTCTATAGTGAGGTAAGGATTTCTGGATATGATCACCAATTGTTATATATGTATCTTACATGATATGATTTGATCCGTGTACATGAGCATTGGTATGCATGATTATTTTTGCATGGTATAGCTAACTTTTCATGATGGACAGTATGTTTGTTGTTATTATTATTTACATTTCTGTATACCATGTTTTATCAAGCAAAGTTATCTTTGGATGGATTGGACCATGATGCCGATTATTGGAAAACTGTAAATGACATGATTTGACTATATGATATGAGTTGATGAAGTGTTAATCAAATAAATATGGTATTTGGACAAGTCGTACCACGAGATCGTGGTTACTAAAATTACCAACACAAGCTAGATAATGAGTGTGCCAGTCACAGGCAGGATTGTGACAAATTGTGTGCCAGTCACAAGCAGGATTGTGACAAATTGTGTGCTAGTCACAAGCTGGATTGTGACAATAATGTGCTAATCACAGGTGAGAGTGTGATAATGTGTGCCAGTCACAGGCTGGAGTGTGACCATAGTTAGTTAAGAACCCTAAAATGAAGGATAACTAATTAACAAAAAAAGAAAACTTAATGTTATTAAAGGTTTTGTTATATTTGATATTTGAGTTGTTTTGGTTGCATGATCTGATAAACTATTATTTTCTAGTTATTTTCAAGTTATACTATTATTAGTATGACTATTTGGAGGCTTTACTGGACTGTAAAACTCACAACCCCCTACTTTCTTTCTTCTCAGAGTCATGAAAGATATCTGAGCTTGGTAGTGGATTGATTTATGGAGAAATGAGGAATAGCTAGAGAGTCATTAATACCAATTAGATGATCAAAGGATGACTGAAATTGTAATCATATGAGTTATGTTATTTTCTTTGTGTTAGGTATTTTCTGATGAATTGTGATCAATAGTATTATGGAGGATTGAAGTTGAAATAAATTTTGTTTAGGCCTTGCATGATCTCTAGGATAAAACCTAGGTGGTGGGGGCACCAGGATCCGACATAGATTACTGGGCCCTATCTAGTTCACTGATTAGGGTTTTTTGAGCCCTTAATAATGTGTCAAGTTTTGTAATAAAATTAGTCCAGTTTAGTTAAGTTGAGTCCTATAATAAGTTGAGACAAAAAGTCCAATTGAGTTGTCTCAATCCCAGTCCAGTCCAATTGAGTCCTGTAAGTTTATGTTCAGTCCAGTACAAGTCCAATTTTATGCAAGAGGAGGAGCACCAGCCAAAGCCTTCACCAAGCCCTCCCAAAACTAAGCAAGTCCAAGCCCATGAAGCTCCACACATGAAGATTCTAGGAATATTCTTCCAAGCACTCAGTCCAGGGTTTTCAGTCTACCAGGAGGCCCATGCGCCATACCTTGGAGGCCGCCCAAGGACATGCACCAAAGCCTATGCACCCAAGCTTTAAAGGCGATGCCCAAGCCCATTTTGGAGGATGCCCTTGCTGCCCTAAAGTTCAAGCCCAAGTCCATTTAGGTGTCCAAGCCTAAGAAGGAGCTTTTGACCAAGTCAAAGAAGGAGAAAAGACCAATTCTAACAAGGAGATCTTATTTTATTTCTACTCAAATTATGTACTCTTAGTTCTAAGCAACCTTATAATCCTTCTCCCTATCAAATTTTATATTCCTATCCTAACTAGGAGAGGGCATGGGAACATCTATAAATATTCCACCCCTCCCCCTCTTATGATCAACTCTTATTCGTTAATCAAAACTCTGTTGAAATTTTGTTAAGATTGTGTTATTGTGTGTTCTCTTATTGAGGTGTGTGAGTGTTATTTGTGTGTCCTACTTTCTCTAAGCCCTGGCCACCCAAAGCTATCTTCATCCAAGCCCTAACATGTCCCAAGGAATGAAGCCTTAAGCCCTCCCCAGCAAGAAGCCTTCTTCCTCCTCCTGCCGTCAGCATCAGTAAACCCTAACTCCATCCTTTTTCAAACCCTAGTTCCTTTTTCTTTTGCTTTCATATTTGTTCTCTTACTGGCCTCTGATGCTTGCAGGATCCCCGAGGTATTCACCTCCAAAGAGGAGGCCCTCTTTGCCTCCTGGACCAAACCTTAATAGCTGATTGATCTGAGGAACCGCAGGCTTGACTTTCAGGTGAGGATCTCGAGTGCTGTGTGACCCCGTCTTCGATCAGATCTTCAATCATTGTTCGGTACAATCCTTCCCTATTGCCCAGGTGGCTTTCCAAGAGGGGGGGTGAATTGGGATTATAAAACTTTAACAAGTATGTGCAATTTAAAAATCTTTTAGTATTGTAGTGCAATATGCAATGTGGAAGTAAATAATTAAGCACAATCAAGACAATCATAAACACAAGAGATTTATAGTGGTTCGGAGCAACCCGCTCCTACGTCCACTACCGAAGCACCACTTGGGATTTTCACTATATCCCCCAACCAGAATACAGTCAGATTATTTTAACAGGCACACAATCCAAACCTATACACTTTGGTTTTACCGGGATCACCAAAGAAAACCCTAACTTGGTTTTGACACAGGCTAACCAAGAACCTAAATCCCTTTGATTTTTAGAACCGGGCTCACCAAAGAAAACCCAATCTTGGTTTTATACCGGGATCACCAAGAACCCAATTTTGGTTTTATACCGGGATCACCAAGAACCAACTTAGGTTTTAAAAGGCTCACTTAAAAACCTTTACCACTCTCTTAAGACACAGCCCCCTATGCTGTTCTTAGAGATAAAACAAGATATATCAAAAATTTAAAGCAACTATACAACAAACCAAACTTTGTTTGAGTGTTACCGATGAAGATCAAAGTGAAGCCTAGCTTTGAATGCTCTTTAATGCTCTTTATGCTGCTTCTTTTCTTCTTCAAAAGGTTGGATTCAAGAATGAAGAATAGTTGGTGAAGCTTTGAATCCTTTCTTGAATGCTCTTGAAGTGGGTTGGTGAAAAACTTGAAAACTTTTCAACTTCCAATGAATAAATCCTCAAAAAATTGTTTAAATCTTCATAAATACTCTCGTTTATAGTCTTCCATCAGAAATAGCCATTGTAGGGCCTAGGGAACCGAAATAGAGCCGTTGGAGGGTTTTTAGGATTCATAAATGAAGTTTTGCAACTAGCCGTTAAATTGCAAAAACTCGTCACTCGAGTCAGCTCGAGGTCCATAAGTCGGCTCGAAGTCTCAGACAACCCAAATAAAAGTTCTGTGCAAGTCGGCTCGAAGTCACAATCACCAACAAACCTAACTCTGGACAAGTTGGCTCTTCTGGGGTTGACTCGGCTCGAGGTCTCAGTCACTAAAATCAGGAGTTCTTCATTGAGTCGGCTCTTGAGGCTTGAGTCGGCTTGAGGTACTGAAACTCTAAAATTTTTTGTGACGTGCTAGAATGGGAGTCGGCTCTTGATCCATGAGTCGACTCTTACAAAATTTCTTTTTATGCTTCAAAACTTCTCTAAAGTTCTTCAAATCAAGATTCCAACAAGAACTAACCTACTTATTCTTATTTTTATAATTTTATAGCCCTTTTACAAGATTACATAGATGAGAAACATTAGGGCTTTACAATATAAAGTATACAAGATTTCATACAATGTTGGAATACCTTTCACCAGATATAAAACTAACTAATGTAAAGATAAACATTTTCCTGCAAAAACTTCTTAAGTAATTGAAAGAATTAGTAAAACATACATGCTCCAATATTTTGTAATCATCAATATCATTCCAGGGATCAATAATCTCCCCCTTTTTGATGATAACAAAATACTGGGCATGAACAGGATTTAAAACACTTTACAATTCTAATAATGATATACTACGTGTCATATTCACATGTATTAAAAAGTATTCAAAGTAGTGTGTATCAAACCAAATCAAGTATCAAGTTGTTGAACTGAAGAGTATTAAGTCAATGTATCATTTGTATCATCCACGCACTAAGTATCAAACCTTCACAATAATACTTTGCATTTGAAGTAAATTTTAATTAAAAGCTTAACAAAAGCTCCCTCTTTCTTGTATAACAATATCCTCTTCATATTTTTATGCTTGTCTCATTTTTCATGTTCACATTCTCATATTTTTTATTTCATGCACACTCTTCTCCCCCTTTTTATCATCAACAAAAATATACAATATAGAGAGAATCATTCATTCAGAAATTAAATCATTCATAATTATTTGAGCATGTATCAAATGAAACATAAAAAAGGAAATATATAGATAAAAGGTGTTAATACAAAGGTGATACAATACAAATGTGCCAAAACACACCAAAAGTAGTATCACAAACAACAACAAGAAATACTAAACGATAAATCCTAAAAGTTAAAAGGATGGACAAGGGTCATCATCACTAGGTTTATCTTCACTAGAAGAAGAACCAACCTCTAAAATACCAGGGGAAGGTTTAAATTTAGGGAACCTAGGTCTAAGGTCCCTATGTTGCCCAGAAATGGAGCCCAAGAGGGGGGGTGAATTGGGTCTTTTAAAAATTTAAAACAACAATGAGAGGGACTAGTGGTGCTAGTGAAAAATGATAAATTCAATGCAAGACATTTAAAGCAGTAGCAATAATCAAAGAGTAAGAGAGGAAGAGAGCAATCACACACAAATATAAGGTTTATAGTGGTTCGGTGCAAACCTAGCACCTACATCCACTCCCCAAGCCACCATTGGGAATTTCACTATAATCCAAACAAGATTACAGCTGACTTATTTTTCACAAGGCTCACAAGTCAAAACCTAAGTTGGTTTTATCACTTAGGCTTACCAACAAACCTTAACACTTGTTTTGTCTTCGAGCTCACAAGTTAACCCTAGTTGGTTTTATCCCTTTGGCTCACCAACAAACCACAATAACCTTCTTTCAAGACACCCTTCAAAGTAAGGTCAAATCATAATGTAAAAACAGATATACAATTTTAAAACTAAAACAAACTCTCTTCAAGAGTAGAATGGAATCTTTGAAGCTCAAGTTGATGCTTTGTCTTGGCTCTTCCTTGGAATATCCTTCAAAGTGCCTCTTTTGGAATGAAGTAAGGATGAGCTTGTAGGCTTTTCAAGGAATCAAACTATAAAAGGCTTTTGATGTGAAGTATTTGAGAGAATATAGGTTTTTTGGCTTTTGAGTAGACTTGAATACACTTCAATGCACTTCCTTCACTTTAGAATGAGGTTGGTGGAGGTTAAATACACCAAGAACCTTCCAAAAAATGGTTTGTGACCGTTGGAACCTCGGAAATAGTCGTTTGGAGCTTGAAAAGCAAGTTCTGCAAGTCAGAAAAATAGATCCGTTAGAGCTGTCAGGCTGCAAGTGTCGACACTTGGCTATCAGGTGTCGACAATTGGCTGTCAGGTGTTGACACTTGATCTCTAGGTGTCGACACTTGAACTTTCAAGTATCGACACTTGATGCACAGGTGTCGACACTTGATACAAAAATCCTCAAATGACAAAGTTCTGTATTTTCAAAATTCTCAGTTTTTGAGTCGACACTTGGAAACCTAAGTGTCGACACTTGGTGTCGACACTTGGTTTTGGATGTCGACACTTGGCATGCCAAGGATTTTTGTTCGTGCCAAATGCTGAAGTGTTGACACTTGACTTTCCAGGTGTCGACACTTGAGATTGAAAAGCTTAGATTCAAGTATAAATAACCTCAAAAACATAAATATAAATCTTGAAACTTAAATGAATCATAAACACATAATATTTAATCATGTAGATGCCCTTTTTTCATGAAGAGGATATCCAGATTTGTGAGAAATACTCCGTGCCATGACGTGCCATGAAACATAAGTTTTTGAGATTTTGAGGTGCTTTCTTCCTGAAAACTCAACTTGAAATACATATTAGTATACAATATGTACTCAATATTTTGTTATTCATCAAAATCACTGGGTGGAGCCAACAATCTCCCCCTTTTTGATGATGACAAAACCTTGAGTAAAATAGCATTACATTTCAAACTTTAACTATTATAATTCATGAATATGAATTTAAGTCCATTGAGAGTCAAAAACTTCATAGTTAGGAAGAATCAATCTCCCCCTTAATTAGTAAATTTCAAAGATTCTCACAAGGTGAAACCATAATAATTTATGCATCTATACAATCAATACTATTTCTCCCCCTTTTTGTCAATCATTAGAAAAGGGGAATAACCTCCCCCTTACAATAAGAATGGAGACAAAAAGATGGTAGAGAATAAAATAAGATAGGTATCAGAACCAAAAGGATCAAAGAGAATCAGAGCTGAAGAAGGTAAATTTAACCACTCAAATACAAATAATAAGCACTAAACTGAAATATATAATAGATAAGAGAAGTTTTCAGTACAAAAACTTTCTGAGTCATCAGCAAGAACTGAAACATATAGATAGCATCAGAGTCATACAAATATCAGAAACATACAATAGACATCTGTGATACAAATATGAACTATAAAAGACATACAATAGACATCTGTGAGGCTAATCCTCGTCAGATGGAATCTCAAGACTAAATGGGGCACTGATCCTAGATCTAGTGGTTAAGGCCCTAGGAGGTACTAAAGCTCGACGACTCTTAGTGCAGCCAGAAGGACCAAAGGTGGGTACAACCCTAGATGATCTAGTGGAAGGGGGGGAGAGAAGATCAGCTGGTGTAACAAAGTCCGGTGTGGAATCAACCAAGTCAGTAGGAGCAGCTGGGGTAGTGGAAGGATCGTGACTGACCACCTCAAAATCATCTGCACTGCCATCACTGTCACTATCATTGCCCATAATCTCTGTAGCTCTGTCCTCATCCATATCTGCCCGATCACCACCCTCAACTGTATCAGCATGGTCGCTCTGGTGATCATCACCATCATCATCATCATCATCATCAGAAGATACAACTGTAGGGGCTGCAGGAGGTATAAGGAATCTCAACAGATCCTCAATACGAGAAAATCCCTCCTCCATAGACCTACGGATCTCAGCATGCTTCGAGGTAGTATGTGCTCGAAGAATCTCAACCTCGCTGCGTAGCTGAGTCAACTCACCCCTGATCTCAGTGAACTGCTCTCTGGTGTGCTCCTCAAAGGATAGTCCAGTAGAAAGTGGCGGAGGAGCTGAAGTATCAGGAGTCGAATGCTCTGCCTGTGTCGATGGGATATCAATGGGAGGAAAAACTGCAGGCTCAGATGGTCCTGCCTCTGCCTCTTGAAGCTCGTCCTCCTCATCTGGCTCCTGGCCAGACTCTCTGCGCACCCATCTACCTGCGAATAGTCTATATCCCATATGGTGCAAAGACCTCTCATCATATACATCTGTGTGTAGTATCTCCTTGGGGATCTCCCCCTCCAGTGATACTCCACATGCTCTAAATAATCTGGTCAGTGCCATGCCGTAAGGTAAACAGTGACGGCGCTGAGTCACAGCATCATGCATCTGAACTAGCATCAAGGATGGAAGGTCGATCTGCCTCCTCTCTATCAGACTCGTCATCACCATCAACTCTCTCTTAATGATGAAGTCAAATCTTCCAGTCTTCGACAGAAGTATACATGCCGTGATGTGGTGCAATAGGCGCATCTCTAGAGATAACTAGTTCGCGGTAACTATGGATATACCACGAACATCCTCTCGCTCGAGGATACACCTAAAAGCAGCCTCTCTGTCATCCACCGAAAAAACACAGATTCCCCTATGGGGGATCTCCCATACTCTGCTCAATAGCTCTGCCGTAGGTGAAATCTGAACACCTCTTACTGTCGTAGTCCAAAGAAGTCGTCGACAATCCTACGCACCATAGAACTCTCTTACTAGATGAGGATAGTACCTCTCCTGTATAGTACAGAATGGTACTAAACCTGCATCATTGAGCACCTGTCGTAAGTTGAAATGGTGCCTATGAAAACACTCCAGGTCGACTCTCCTCCCAGAGGCTACTAACTTCCCTGCCATCCTCTCTGCAGGGGGGGAACTCGGTGTGGCAGAACTGCTAGCCTGTGCAGGGTCAAATCTGGCCTTCGATCTCCTCTCTACTCCATGACTAGGTCTCTCCCTAACTGCAAGTCTCTTCCTGGGACCCATTACAGCAAGCTGAATAGGAAAGAAGGAAGATAGGTTCAATCAGACTTAGAACTATAGGACTGGCTACAGGCTAAGGTATGGAGAGTTTCATTTCTTAAAATGTGTTCAGACAGGTTTTGAAAACTAGGATTAAAATAATTTTGGGTTGTAAAATATCCCAAAAAAAATTGGAAATCTGTCAATCAGTTTGAAGGTGTGATTCTTACAACCTATACTTTGATTAAATGACAATACCCCATACAGATAATTATAGAAAATATTTTTGGTTGTTAAAACACATTTGAACTTTTGTAAAATACTTTTTGTAAGGCCAAAATATCAAAACACATGGAATTTGGGTTTAAATCAATTAGGGTTTTAGCAAAGTGGTGAAAATGTCACAAAAACATCATGAAAAACCTTTCCAAAATAATGATAAAACAATAAATGGATTTAGAAAACTAGATTTTAAATAAAAAACCAATTTTTCTGCCCAAAATCAATCAAACAGTGTTTTTCTGAAAAATAGATGAGATAAGCATGAAAATGACCAAAAAACCATGGGAAATCCAAGAAAAATGCCATTAAACCGCTATTTCCTTAAATGGAGCTTTAGAAATCCATTAAAACTTATGAAAATCTGGTTAGAATCTTTAAAAATAGCCAAAAAAGCCCTATTCATGGTTCGACGGTAATAAAAGGAAAACGGAAATTCAAGAAATAAAAAGAAAATAGAGTGAAATTAAAAGAGGGATTACCTGATTTGTGATGGGTTAAAAGGGAAATGGGAGGATTTAGATAGAGGGGGACCACTGTTGCGAGAAATCGACGGGTGGAAAATAAGGACAAAACCCTTGGTCGGCCCTTTTAAAAATAGGTTTTGTTTCGCAAGTGTTAACACTTAGTATTTGTCAAGTGTCGACACTTGGTCAGGTGTCGACACTTGACAATTTCCAAGTGTCGACACTTGGCCAAAAAATTTTAAGAAAATCCTAAAATTTTTAGAAAAATAGGAAATAATTTAATCAGATTTTTGGGGCTTAAAGCAAGTGGTTTTGAGTGAAAAGATTTAGGTATAATTAAAACTATGAGAGTTGTAGGAGAATGGATCAATGACATCTAACTCTCTTCTAATCAGATAGAACCTATCATCACACTAAGGTTTGGTAAACACATCTGCTAACTGATCATCAGTACATACAAAATCAAGAATAACATTAGAGTTTTGTACATGATCTCTTATGAAATGATGTCTTATTTTAATGTATTTACTTCTTGAATGTTGCATAGGATTTTCAGATAAATTGATTGCACTAGTATTGTCACATCTTATGGGTGTCTTAGTTAGTTTAATTTCAAAATCTTCGAGTTGTTGTTTGATCCAAAGGATTTGAGCACAACAGCTTCCAACTGCTATATATTCGGCTTCCGCCATAGATAAAGCAACTGAGTTCTGTTTTTTGCTACTCCAAGAGATCAAATTTACTCCAAGAAACTGACAGGTTCCACTAGTACTTTTACGATCAAGTTTACACCCAGCAAAGTCAGCATCAGAATAAGCAATCAATTCAAATGAAGAATCTCTAGAGTACCATAAACCAATTTCAATTGAACCAGATAGATATCTAAGTATGCGTTTAACAGCCAAAAGATGAGACTCTTTAGGATTAGACTGATATCTAGCACACATATAGACGCTAAACATGATATCTGGCCTACTAGCTGTAAGATATAACAATGAATCGATCATGCCATGATATAATTTTTGGTCAATAGATTTACCTGATTCATCCTTGTCAAGTCTACAAGTAGAGCTCATAGGGGTACCTAAAGGCTTAATGTTCTCCATCCCAAACTTCTTGAGTATTTCTTTTGTGTATTTTGCTTGGTTGATGAAGATCCCCTCTTTGGTTTGCTTTATTTGGAGTCCGAGAAAAAAATTCAGTTCTCCCATCATGCTCATCTCGAACTCACCCTGCATTAACTTTGCAAAATCTTGACAAAGAGATTCATTAGTAGCACCAAATATTATATCATCTACATAGATTTGTACTACTAAGAGATCATCATTCTTTTTCTTTAAAAATAAAATTTTGTCTACATTACCTCTAGTAAAATCATTTTTGAGCAAGAAAGAGCTTAAACGATCATACCAAGCTCTTGGAGCTTGTTTCAATCCATACAAAGCTTTATGAAGTTTGTAAACATGATTTGGAAATTCAGAATTTTCAAAACCAGGGGGTTGCTCAATGTAAACCTCTTCTTCAATTAGACCATTTAAAAAGGCACTTTTATCATCCATTTGATACAATTTAAAATTCATGAAGCAAGCAAAAGCCAACAATAGCCTAATTGCCTCAAGTCTAGCTACAGGAGCAAAGGTTTCATGAAAATATATTCTTTCCTCCTGATTGTATCCTTTGGCAACTAGTCTAGCCTTATTTCTAGTAACTACTCCATTTTCATCAAGTTTATTTCAAAAAACCCACTTTGTACCAATAATTGAAGTGTTTGAAGGCCTATCTACTAATATCCAAACATTGTTCCTTATGAATTGGTTAAGTTCATCTTGCATAGCATTTATCCAATTATTATCACATTCAGCTTCCTCAATAGTTTTAGGTTCAATTTAAGAAACAAAAGCTAAGTAATCACAGATATTTCTAAAGGATGATCGAGTACTTACACCTTTAGATGGATCACCGATAATTAGTTCTTTTGGGTGTCCATGAGCATACCTCCATTCTTTTGGTAATGGATCAACCATTGACGTGTTTTCATCACCTTGTGCTTGATCTCCTTCAGTATTTTGATCATCATTCTGTTCCTTGGTAAGCCCTTCATTGTTGTTTATTCCTTCAGTTTTCTTGCTACCTGTTTCATCAGAGAGTACATCTTCTTTTCTTGAAGATTTTTGGTTAGATTCATCAAATACCATATGTATGAATTCTTTAACAACAAGTGTTCTTCTGTTGAAGACCCTGTATGCCTTACTAGATGTGGAGTAGCCTAGAAAGACTCCCTCATCTGATTTGGTATCAAATTTACTTAAATTATCCGTACTATTGTTTAAGATGAAACAACGTCATCCAAAAATATAAAATAACGAATTGAGGGTTTTCTACCCTTCCAAAGCTTATAAGGTGTTTTCTTTAGAATCGGTCGAATTAAAACTCGATTTAAAACATAGCATGCAGTATTTATGGCTTCCGCCCAAAAATATCTAGGTAAGTCATTTTCACAAAGCATGGTGCGTGCCATTTCTTCAAGAGTTCTATTTTTTCTTTCTACTATCCCATTTTGTTAAGGTGTCCTAGGTGTAGAAAAATTGTGATGAATGCCATTTTCAAAACAAAATTTATCAAAATCAGCATTTTCAAATTCGGTTCCATGATCACTTCTCAAAGATACGACTGAAACACCTTTTTCATTCAAAACTCTTTTATGAAATCTAATGAATTCAGAAAAAGTTTCATCTTTATGTGCTAAAAACATGACTCATGTAAATCATAAGAAATCATCTACAATGACTAGACTGTACTTCTTACCTCCCAAACTAGATATTCTAGTTGGCCCAAAGAGGTCCATGTGAAGCAACTCCAAAGGTCTAGATGTAGAGATTACTTCTTTTGGTTTGAAAGAGGATTTGGTTTGTTTTCCAAGTTGACATGCACTGCAGATCTTGTCTTTTTCAAAATTGAGTTTAGGCAAATCCTTTACTAAGTTCCTTATGCTAAGTTTTGAAATTAAATGCATGCTTGCATGTCCTAGTCTGCGATGCCAAAGCCAACTAGTTTCATTGATCTTGGCTTCCATTGCCACTAGGCATTGACCATTTTGAATAGGGAGATCATCAAGATCAACCATATAAATATTGCCATGCCTATGACCAATGAACTTAATGCCATTGTCATCTAGACTAGAAACAATGCACAAAGAAGATTCAAAAACAACTTTAAAATTTTTGTCCCAAAACTGGCTAATGCTAAGCAAAGTTATGTTTCAAACCATCAACATATAAGACATTATCAATATAAGAAGAAGGGGAGATATGGACTTTACCAATACCGATAATTTTGCCCTTTCCATTATCACCAAAAGTTACATTGCCACCATTTTGATATTCGAGCGATGAGAACTGCTCCACATCTCCTGTCATATGCCTTGAGCAACTGTTATCAAGGTACCACAACCTTCTCTTATTGGTTGCAAGGCATACCTGCAATAAAGATCAAGTGGAGACTTTAGGTACCCAAGCCATCTTGGGTCCTTTTTGGTTAGTGGCATTGGTTCCTTTCGGAACCCAAACTTTCTTAGTGTTACTTAATCTTCTTTTGTTGCACATATAAGATTTGTGTCCTTTAGTACCACAAGTATAGCAAGTAATGGATGAAGATGCAGGCACAAAGAAATTTTTAAAAAGTTTTTGTTTCTTATGAGTTCTGAATCCTAAACCTGCTTTATCAAATACTGCTCTTTGGTTATTCAAAAGCAAATTCAATTTTTCAGAACTATAAGTAAATCTTTCTACAAAAGGTTTTAATTTTTCAATTTCTTCTTTATATCTTTTATTTTCATTTAAAATTTCTTTGCTTTGTTTTGACAAATTTTCATTTGAAAGTGAGGCACTTTTCTTTATCAAGACTTCTTTTTCTTTTTCAAGTGCTACAATCTTATCATTTAATTTTTTATTTTGAAGAAGAAGGCATTCATTTTCATTTGAAAGCTTGTCATTTGTTTTGGCTAAATCCAAATTTTGCTTCTTTAAATCTTTATGTTTTGATTTTAGTTTTTGAAATTCTATGACTAATTCGTCAAAAACTTCATGAAGCTCATCAAAAGTAAATTCATTTTCTGTTTCGGAACATACCTCATCATGATCAGCCATCAGACAGAAGTTTGCCACCTCCTGCTTTTCTTCCTCAGAACTGGAGTCCTCACTTTCACTCCAAGTTGCCATCATGGCTTTCTTTCTTAGCTTTCTTCTACTTTTCTTTAGCAAGGGGCAGTCTACCTTGAAATGGCCAGGTTTTTTGCATTCAAAACAAGTAGGCTGCTCCTTCTCCTTTTCTTTGTCCTACTCTTTACTTGGCTCACCTTTCAGAGATTTCTTTTTGAAGTTGAACCTTTTCTTCCTCATGAACCTTCTGAATTTTCTTGCCAATAGAGCCGTCTCATCTTCTTCATCATCTTCTTCGGAGTCTTCGCTTGATTCCTCTCTCGCAGTAGATTTGAACACGATTACTTTCTTCTTTTTGTCGACCTCTCCATTCTTTTGTTTAAGGGAGAGCTCATAGGTCATTAGTGAACCCAACAGTTGTTCAAGTGGAAGAGTGTTGACATCCTTGGCTTCTTCAATAGCTGTTACTTTTGCATCCCAAGAAGCTGGTAGAGACCTGAAAAGTTTGTTCACAAGTTCACCGTTAGAAATAATTTTTCCTAGGCTTCTCATGCCATTCACAATATTTATGAACCTAGTATACATCTCACTAATAGACTCAGTAGGTTCCATTTTAAACATTTCATATGTATGAATAAGAATGTTGACCTTGGTAGTTTTCACTTGGTGTGTACCCTCATGGGTAACCTCAAGTGTACCCCAAATCTCCTTGGCGGAGAGACAATTAGATATTCTATTAAATTCACTTGGGTCAAGAGAGCAAAATAATAGATTCATAGCCTTAGCATTAAGCTCGATTTGCTTAATATCATTCTCATCCCAATCATCTTCCATCTTTGGAGTGAGAATGCCATTAATCAACATCGTAGGCTGATGAGGACCTTTTACAATTGTCCTCCACAAATTATAGTCAAGAGCCTGAATAAATATGCGTATGCGTGTCTTCGAGTATGTGTAATTTGTACCATTGAAAAGTGGGGAACGATTTGAAGCTTGACCTTCAACTATACCCATTCCTATTGGGGCTGCCATGATCTTTTACTCAAGATCCTTGGACCTACAAGAGAGTACCGGTGCTCTGATACCATTTGTTGCGCATAAATGGAGCCCAAGAGGGGGGTGAATTGGGTCTTTTAGAAAATTTAAAACAATAATGAGAGGGACTAGTGGTGCTAGTGAAAAATGATAAATTCAATGCAAGAGATTTAAAGCAGTAGCAATAATCAAAGAGTAAGAGAGGAAGAGAGCAATCACACACAAACATAAGGTTTATAGTGGTTCGGTGCAAACCTAGCACCTACATCCACTCCCCAAGCCATCCTTGGGAATTTCACTATAATCCAAACAAGATTACAGCTGACTTGTTTTTCACAAGGTTCACAAGTCAAAACCTAAGTTAGTTTTATCACTTAGGCTTACCAACAAACCTTAACACTTGTTTTGTCTTCGGGCTCACAAGTTAACCCTAGTTGGTTTTATCCATTTGGCTCACCAACAAACCACAATAACCTTCTTTCAAGACACCCTTCAAAGCAAGGTCAAATCACAATGTAAAAATAGATATACAATTTTAAAACTAAAACAAACTCTCTTCAAGAGTATAATGGAATCTTTGAATCTCAAGTTGATGCTTTATCTTGGCTCTTCCTTGGAATATCCTTCAAAGTGCCTCTTTTGGAATGAAGTAAGGATGAGCTTGTAGGCTTTTCAAGGAATCAAACTATAAAAGGCTTTTGATGTAAAGTATTTGAGAGAATATAGGCTTTTTGGCTTTTGAGTAGACTTGAATACACTTCAATGCACTTCCTTCACTTTAGAATGAGGTTGGTGGAGGTTAAATACACCAAGAACCTTCCAAAAAATGGTTTGTGACCATTGAAACCTCGGAAATAGCCGTTTGGAGCTTGAAAAGCAAGTTCTGCAAGTCAGAAAAATAGATCCGTTAGAGCTGTCATGCTGCAAGTGTTGACACTTGGCTGTCAGGTGTCGACACTTTGCTGTCAGGTGTCGACACTTGATCTCTAGGTGTCGACACTTGAACTTTCAAGTGTCGACACTTGATGCACAGGTGTCGACACTTGACACAAAAATCCTTAAATGATAAAGTTCTGTATTTTCAAAATTCTCAGGCCTTGAGTCGACACTTGGAAACCTAAGTATAGACACTTGGTGTCGACACTTGGTTCTGGGTGTCGACACTTGGCATGCCAAGGATTTTTTTTCGTGCCAAATGCTGAAGTGTCGACACTTGACTTTTCAGGTGTCGACACTTGAGACTGAAAAGCTCAGATTCAAGTGTAAATAACCTCAAAAACATAAATATAAATCTTGAAACTTAAATGAATCATAAACATAATATTTAATCATGTAGATGCCCTTTTTTTATAAAGAGGATGTCCAGATTTATGAGAAATGCTCCATGCCATGACGTGCCATGAAACATAAATTTTTGAGATTTTATGGTGCTTTCTTTCTGAAAACTCATAACTTGAAATACACATTAGTATACAATATGTACTCAATATTTTGTTATTCATCAAAATCACTGGATGTAGCCAACACCTAAGTCTAGTCCTAACAGGGGTTGAAGTCTCGGAAGTTCTAAGTCTAGGTTTAGCTAGAGCTTCAGAAGAAATCATATTAGGTGTAGGTCGTGTAGGAGGATCAACATAAAAAGCAAGGATGCTAGTAGTCGACAAAATCTCTGTCACTGGAGTATCTCCAATATCAGTGCCAGTACCAAGCTCAACAGGAGTAGCAGTTGTAGGAATATCAGTAGAATTCATTGCAACTCCCTATCCATAATCTGTATCATGAATATCCGTCCTGCTGAAGGTGCTGAATGACTGGCTGCCCTGATCTGCTGAAAATCAATAGAATCTCCTGGAAGCCATCTCTCATCTCTGTCTGAAGTGCTAGTATCCTGGCATCTATCTATGATTCGCCTCTCTGAAGACTAGAGATCTCATCCAGAATCAGCTGCAGTTTGCTATCATGACATGAACCAACAGCAGTAGATCCTCTCACTGGTGATCGAGGTGTAGAAGGAGCTGGCTCAGAAGGTCCAGCCTTATCAGCTTGTGGCTTAGCCTCGACATCCTGTCCCTGTCCTGTCTGATCATCATCTCCTGAATCCTCATCTAAATTGCCACTGGAAGTCCTGAACTCTTCCTGATCTAGTGTCCATCAACCTTTAGGAATCCCATCCTGGTCAAAGATTTAATATTGTATTTGTCTGTATGAAGTAATGGCCTGCTATCCTCACCAGACAAATCTACCTGAGCATCCTAAAAGAGCAATGTGAAAACCATGCCATACGGAAGACATGCTTGTGCTCTATGAGTAGCTTCCCTAATCTAGGATATCATAATATAAGGTAAGTTGAGGGCCTCCTCCTCAACTAAATATCTCATAAACACCTGATCCTTCTCGCTCACCCAGTCAAATCTACGGATAGAAAAATGCGATTGATGATGTTATGAATCAACCTCATCTCCAATGAAAGTTGATTAGCCCTGACATGTATAGCACCAGTAATATCATTCCTCTCAAGAATCAACCTCAAGGTCTTTTGTTTTTCCTTTAAAACCAAAAAGCTCTCTCCTTCCTTAGGTATTTGTAAAATGTCACTTAATTTTTGCTCATTTATTTCAATATGTTTCCCTTTTACTACTGATTCTACATGAAATGCACCAAGGGACATGTTTTCAAAGAACTATCTTACTAGATTAGGAAATGTGGGCAAGTTCAACATACAAAACGACTTCCAACCTTGTGTAATAAGCCAATCACCAACTCTCAAGTGTTCTTGCTCTAAAAAGGTAAAATCAATGCAACGACCGGAAGTAACTTGCCTATTGCCCATCAGAACTACCTGTCTTGGAGCTTTCGGTGCCTCTTCATGTTCTTCCTGTGGCTCATTTGTGAGATTTGAAGTGTCAAGCCTCCTTTTGGTTCTTCTTTCCTCTGTCATGGACCACACAACCCTTCTTGGCTTCTTCCCTATGGCTTTCTTAGGTGCCATTTAGGTTGGATTAGAGTTTAGGAAGGGTTTAGAGGAGTTCTAAGGTTTTTCCTAGGTTAGGAATAGGGAACGGTTGAGGCAAAATAGGAAGGGCAGAAAGAAATTGAGATTTGAAACCTATGATGCCCTATTTAAAAAGCGTCGACCCGACTCTCGAGTCGGCTCAGCACAAATCAAGGTTAAAGCTCAGAAAACCAAAAAATAAAATTCTATGGTTTCCTTAGTACTAGAGAAAGTGGTCATAAGCTCTAAAGAGAATTTTGAAATATCTAGATAATTTTTTCTTATTTTTGAAAAATTAGGTCAAAACTCTTAATATGGGTCACATAGGCCTAATTCACCTCTAATCTTTTCAAATATATCTTGACTAAGAGGTTTGGTAAAAATATCAGCAACTTGATTTTCTATAGGCACAAATTCTAATTCTACAACATTATTCAAAATATGATCTCGAATGAAATGATGTCTAATTTCTATATGCTTAGTTCTAAAATGCTGAATTGGATTTCTAGATAAATTAATAGCACTAGTGTTATCACATTTAATAAGAATTTTAGATTGGATAACACCATAATCTTTTAGCTATTTCTTGATCCACAACACTTGTGCAAAACAGCTCCCCCAGCCACGTACTCTGCCTTAGCAGTGGACAGTGCTACAGAGTTCTATTTATGACAGTGCCATGAAATCAAGTTGACACCTAAGAATTGACAAGTGCCACTTATACTCTTTCTATCAATTTTATAGCCTCCATAATCAACATCAGAATAACTAATTAGTTTTTAAGATGAATGCTTAGAATACCATAATCCTAAATTACATGTGCCTTTAAGATATTTAATGATTCTTTTAACAGCAATGATGTGTGATTCTTTTGGATTAGATTGAAAATGTGCACACATGCAAACACTAAATAAAATATCAGGTCTACTAGTAGTTAAATAAAGCAGAGAACCGATCATACCTCTATACAATTTTTGATCAACAGTTATGCCATTTTCATCTTTATCAAGTCTGCATGCAGGATTCATGGGTATTCCAATTTTTTTGCTTGATTCTATAACAACCATTTTGATAATCTCTTTAATATATTTGGCTTGGTTGATCAGAATTCATTCCTTTGATTGTTTGATTTGAAGCCTGAGGAAGTAGCTTAGCTCATCCATTAAACTCATTTCGAATTCACCGTGCATTAACTTAACAAAATCTTGATACAAAGATTCATCAGTAGATCTTAATATTATATCATCAACATAAATTTGAACAACTAAAATATCATTATCTTTTCTTTGAATGAACAGGGTAGTATCAACACTACCTCTTATAATTAAAAACTTACTTAATCTATCATACCAGGCTCTAGGTGCCTGTTTAAGACCATATAAAGCTTTATTCAACTTAAAAACATGATTTAGAAATGTGTGATTATTAAAACCAAGTGGTTGTTTGACAAAAACTTCTTCAGATAGAAAATCATTTAGAAATGCACTCTTTACGTCCATTTGAAATAATTTAAAATTCTTAAAACATGCATATGTCAAGAGTAATTTAATAGCCTCTAGCCTAGCTACTGTGCATAGGTCTCATCAAAATTTATTCCCTGTTCTTGATTATAACCTTGAGCTACCAGTCTAGACTTATTTCTAATTACATTACCTTGCTCATCTAGTTTGTTTCTATAAACCCATTTAGTACCTATAACAGGGTAGTCATTTGGTCTTTCTACAAGTGTCCAAACATTATCTCTCCTAAATTAGTTTAACTCATCATGCATATCTAACATCCAATTAGGGTCGGTTTCAGCTTCTTCTATAGTATGTGGTTCTACATGAGATACAAAAGCAATCAAATCATATGCATCCCTATGTGAAGCTTTAGTTCTAACACCTTGAGATGGATCTCCTATAATAAGCTTTTTTAGGATGTTAGTGTACATACCTCCATTCTTTGGGTATATCATCATGACTTTTGCTTACCTCTTCTTCATGTTGTTCACTTGCTTGTTTGTCTTTGATATACATGTCCTTCATGTTGTTCACTTGCTTGTTTGTCTTTGATAGATATGTCCTTCAGTCCATGTTTAAGTGCACCTGCATCATCATCAGCACAATCTTCCTTTCTAGAAGATGTAATGTCAGTTTCATTGAAAACCACATATATTGATTCTTTCACAGTCAAAGTTCTTTTATTAAAAACTCGATAGGCTTTACTATTTGAAGAATAACCAAGAAAGATAGCCTCATTGAATTTTGCATCAAACTTACCTAGATTGTCTTTATCGTTATTCAGAACAAAATATTTGCAACCGAAAACATGAAAGTAATTGATATTAAGCTTTCTATTATTCCACAGTTCATAGGGGATTTTTCTAATAATAGGTCTAATTAAGACTCTGTTCAAAATACAGCAAGCGGTATTTACAGCTTCTGCTTAAAAGTATTTTGAAAGATTTTCTTCACAAAGCATTGTTCTGGATATTTCTTCCAAAATTCTATTCTTTCTCTCTACAACACCATTTTGCTGTGATGTTCTAGGAGCGGAGAAGTTGTGATCAATACCGTGCTTTATGCAAAAGTGATCAAAATATTGATTTTCAAATTCCGTACCATGATCACTATGAATAGAAATAACAAAAAGATTTTTCAAGTTTGAAACTCTTTTGTAAAACTTTTTGAATACCTTAAAAGTCTCATCTTTATATGCAATGATAAAACCCAAGTGTATCTTGAAAAATCATCTACAATCACAAGGCCATACTTCATACCACCTAGGCTTGTTGTCCTAGTAGGTCCGAATAGGTCCATGTGAAGTAGCTCTAAGGGTCTAGTAGTAGAAATAATATTTTTGGATTTAAAACTCCCCCTCATTTGCTTTCCTAATTGACATTCATCACAGACATAATCAAAATTTACTTTAAACTTTTGCAAACCTTTAACTAAATATTTTGAAATAAGTTTTGCAATAGTATCCATACTAGCATGTCCAAGTCACCTATGCCATACTAAACTTGATTCTTTGCTCTTGTCATTCACTGCCACAAGACTTGTATTGCTCGACATAGCTAGATCATTAAGATCTACTACATAAATATTACCAAGTCTATGTCCAATGAACTTTGTACTAGAGTCAAGAGGATCAACTACTATACACATTGAAGACTTGAAAAAAATATTAAAACCAATATCACAAAGTTGACTGATGCTCAAAAGATTATGCTTTAATTTTTCTACAAGTAACACATTCTCAATAAAGGTAGAAGGAGTAATTTTTATTTTACCAATACCGATTATCCTTCCTTTGCAATTATCACCAAAGGTTACCAAGCCACCATCCTTTTGTTCTAGGGTGAAGAATTGATTAATATCACCCGTCATATGTCTTGAATAGCTGCTATCAGGGTATCATCTTTTCTTTATATTGTGGCTGTAAGACATCCATGCAAAAAAATCAAGTAATAGATTTAGGTACCCAAGCTTTCTTGGGTCCTTGCAAGTTAGTAGGATTGGTTCCTTTTGGAACCCAAATTTTCTTAATTTTCTTCTTGCCATTATATTTCAAATGATATTCAAATGCTTTGTGACCATCATTATCTCAAGCATAGCAGATAATTTTTGGCTTTGAATAAAAAGTATATGATGATGCAAATTTAGGTCTATATTTCTTTGATGTAATGAACATAGGAGCATAAGATGTGGATGCGAGAAATTTATTTGAATTTGAACCTTTATAATCGATTCCAAATTTGTTATTTGTGTCTGTTTGATCTTTCAAAATTAGTTCAAGTTTGTAGGAGCTTAAGGTTAATTTTTCAACCAATGGTTTAAGCTTTTGAACTTCCTTTTTCAAATAAGTATTTTCATTTCGCAAACTTTGATTTTCTCAAGAAGTTCATCCTTTTCTAATTGAGTATTTTTAAGTCTTTCACAAATCAAACTTTACTTTCTTTGTAAAATCTTATTTCTTTTACAAGTTTTATTTTTATCTTTTTCGATCATATCATAATTATTTTTAAAATTCTTCAATTTCAAACTGGCTTTTTTGTATTCTACCAATAATTCATAAAAAATATTATGAAGCTCATCATAATTAAATTCTAGATTAGGTTCAGAAGTAGTTACCTCATCTTCCAAATCTATAAGACAGATTTGAGTAGTTTTTGTTGTATCTTCTTCTTCTGTTGATATAGATTCGTCACTATCGCTCCATGTCGCAAGCATTGCCTTCTTTTTCTTTCTTTTAATCATCTTTTTCTTGATCTCTAGACAATCAAGACGTATATGTCTCAGTTTCTTGCACTCATAGCAGATTGGAATTTGATCTTTGTCCTTATCTTTATCCTTTTCTTTGTCTTTTTTTCTTTCTTTTCCAAATTCTCCTCTTCTAAATTGCTTTCTCCATCTATTTGTTTTTCTTTTGCCTATAAACCTTTCGAATTTTCTCATTACTAGGATAATTTCATCATTTTCTAGATCATCATCATCAGATGTATCTGAATCTTCATCTGTCTTCTTTAGTAGCCTTAAATGTTATAGCCTTTTTCCTTTTTGAATCTTCATCAATTCTTTATTACATGGCTAGCTCTTGAGTAATCAATGATCCCAACAACTCATCCAATTATAGGGTGTTCAAGTCCTTTGCCTCTTGTATTGCTGTAACTTTAGCTTCCCATTTATCTGGCAAAGATCTTAAAACCTGTTGGACTAGATCAGCATAAGTCCTACCAAGACTTTTAAGACCATTTATAATATCAGTCAAGCGTGTATACATAGCAAATATAGTTTCTTTAGGATCCATTTTGAACAATTTATAATTGTGCACAAGAAGATTGATTTTTGAAGTTTTAACTTGTGATGTGCCTTCGTGTGTGATCTCAAGCTTATCCCAAATTTTTTTAGCAGAATTGCAAGTGAAAATTTTGTTAAACTCATTTAGATCTAAAGTATAATAAAGTAAATTCATAGCTTTGGCATTCAGCTCAGCTAATTTTGTAATATTTTTGTCCCATTCCTCTTCCGGTTTGGGAACCTCAATATCATTAATTCTAACAGTAGGTGTGTGAGGTCCTTTTAGAATTATTTTTCACAAATGAAAGTCTATGGCTTGAATGTACATTTCATCCTAGCCTTTCAATATGCATAATTGGTTCCAGTGAAAAGTGGAGGTCGATTTGTGGATTGGCCTTCGGTCAAAGAAGTGCTCATGGGATGTGCCATCAATCTTTACTCTAAGTAATTTTCAGAGACTCTGCTTTGATACCACTTGTTGCCCAAGTGGCTTCCCAAGAGGAGGGTGAATTAGGATTATAAAAAGTTTAACAAGTATGTGCAATTTAAAAATCTTTTAGTATTGTGGTGCAATATGCAATATGGAAGTAAACAATTAAGCACAATCAAGATAATCACAAACACAAGAAATTTAGAGTGGTTCGGAGCAACCCGCTCCTACGTCCACTACCCAAGCACCACTTGGGATTTTTACTATATCCCCCAACAAAACAGTCGGATTATTTTAATAGGCACACAATCCAAACCTATATACTTTGGTTTTACCAAGATCACCAAAGAAAACCCTCACTTGGTTTTGACACAGGCTAACCAAGAACCTAAATCTCTTTGGTTTTTAGAACTGGGCTCACCAAAGAAAACCCAATCTTGGTTTTATACCGGGATCACCAAGAACCCAATTTTGGTTTTATACTGGGATCGCCAAGAACCCAACTTAGATTTTAAAAGGCTCACCTAAAAACCTTTACCACTCTCTTAAGACATAGCCCCCTATGCTATTCTTAGAGATAAAACAAGATATATCAAAAATTTAAAGCAACTATACAACAAACCAAACTTTATTTGAGTGTTGCCGATGAAGATCAAAGTGAAGCCTAGCTTTGAATGCTCTTTAATGCTCTTTAAGCTGCTTCTTTTCTTCTTTAAAAGGTTGGATTCAAGAATGAAAAATAGTTGGTGAAGCTTTGAATCATTTCTTGATTGCTCTTGAAGTGGGTTGCTGAAAAACTTGAAAACTTTTCAACTTCCAATGAATAAATCCTCAAAAAATTGTTTAAATATTTATAAATACTCCCCTTTATAGTCTTCCATCAGAAATAGCCATTGTAGGGCCTAGGAAACCAAAATAGAGCCATTGGAGGATTTTTGGGATTCAAAAATGAAGTTCTGTAACTAGTTGTTAGACTGCAAAAATCGTTCCTCGAGTCGGCTCGAGGTCCATGAGTCGGCTTGAAGTCTTAAACAACCCAAATAAAAGTTTTGTGCGAGTCAGCTTTTCTAAGTTGAGTCGGCTCGAAGTCACAGTCACCAACAAACCTAACTCTGGACGAGTCAGCTCTTTTGGGCTTGAGTCAGCTCGAGGTCTCAGTCACCAAAATCAGGAGTTCTTCATTGAGTCGGCTCTTGAGGCTTGATTCGGCTCGAGGTACTGAAACTCTGAAATTTTTTGTGCCGTGCTAGAATGGGAGTTGGCTCTTGAACCATGAGTCGGCTCTTACAAAATTTCCTTTTATGCTTCAAAACTTTTCCAAAGTTCTTCAAATCAAGATTCCAACAAGAACTAAAGTACTTATTCTTATTTTTATAATTTTATAGCCCTTTTACAAGATTACATAGATGAGAAACATTAGGGCTTTATAATTTAAAGTATACAAGATTTCATATAATGTTAGAATACCTTTCACTAAATAGAGAACTAACTAATGTAAAGATAAACATTTTCCTGCAAAAACATCTTAAGTAATTGAAAGAATTAGTAAAGCATACATGCTCCAATGGTTTGTAATCATCAAAATCATTCCAGGGGTCAACATTTTCCCTCCTAATTTCTAATTTATTGAAGGTACGCTATCCTAATCAAGGGTTTTTCAATCTCTGAGGTCCTCCTTTTATTATTTTGCATGAGTTCATATGTAGGTATGTTGGATCTTTGCATTGCTAGTTTGCCTACTAATCTTTACATGATTTCGGGATATTAGCCTCCAAATTAAATCTCTAAAAAAATTATAAAAAAATTAGTTTCTATTTTTCTGTAATTATGTTAGTCTTAGAGTCATCCTGCATCACTAGGATTGTGCGACCAGTCACGTAGCTGATTCTGTTACTGTATTCGGGACGTAATAGAATGGTATCAAAGCATAGGTTATGATCATTTGGGATAGTGATACAAGGAGTTAAAAAATAATGTGGTGATTATTAGGACATGACAAAATGATATCAAAACTTAGATTATAATTACTTGGAACTATAACATATATGATTTAAGAGGTATTTAAATTTAGTGTCATGATCAGTTGGGATATGAAGTTGGAAAAAAAATGGATTCAAAGTTGGAATTCTAATTCATAGATATTATGCCTAAGATCTAATATATGATTAGTATAAAAAAGGAACATGATTTTTTTGGTCTATAATATAAGTAATGGGATTGATCTATGATGAATGTAAAGGGCTGGATGATTTGTATTCTTTCATCAAGATAAGTAAATATATGATGAATATTGGAGAGTTAGATAGGATGTGTCTTTACCTTTAATAAGTGGGTTTGATCCAAGCATCAAGAGTACTGGCCTAAAAATATAGTATGTTATGTTAATGAGTAATGCTGATATATATATTCAATTATTAATTAGATGATTTTGAAATCCTTAACCTGATGTGGATGCGGATCATGATAACATACCAGCCTATTGTTAATTATCGGATTATAAATCTTGGGACCACTATAAGAAGATATTTAGGGTATAGATTATGCAAGAGTCAAGGATATTAGAAAGGATAATTTTATGATGAATTTATATGTGGATTATTGTTGAAAATATGTAATTAAGAATATATTTGGGATAATGCATAGATTGGTAATTTGTTATTAACAGATTAAATTATATTATTGCACATGTCATGCACATCTTGGTAAAATCTTTGATAGCTTAAGTTAGTAGTTTGGATTGAATTACTTGATCATCCATATAATTATTGGAGATTTTGGTTGTGTCCAACTCTAAGTCAAATTTAATATGTATGAGAAGATTTAAGTTATCCTACTATTGATACTGTATTGAGTGAAGAAATTGGTATTGAAAGACTTATATGGGTTAGCTTATGAGGGACAATACTTTAGGTAGTTTGTTATTTGATGCTAAGAGTGTAGTAAAATAGTTCTATGAGCGATAATATGATATACCTGAGATATGAACGAGATAAAGAGACTCGACAGCTTTACTTTAATAACTTGAGATTTTTCTGGCATTAAAATAAGATAAATTTTTGGAGGGATTTATTTAGTAAACCTAGATAGTTTAGTAAATTATATTAGAGTGCGCAGTAGAAGTATAGTAGTTTGAGTTATTCTGAAATTAATTAAGACTACTAACTTTAACTTTAGAAGTGTTATCATGGGAATATTGATTTGAATTTCAGTAATAAGATTTTAGTAATAAATGAAAATATAATGTTACCGATCCTTGGGCTAGTCTATAGGTGTTGCTATGAAATTTTTATCAATAGGTTTCCTAAGTGTAGAAAACTATAGTAAAAATTTTGGATATCTCTAAACCTAGAATAATGAAGTGATGATCCTTTACCGCTAGGATCGGGAATATTGTGACACCAAGCTCCTTTAGTTATGATATTATGATTTCTTTATTTAAAGAGGGCTTGTGATTTTCATAAGATAAAAGACTAATTGTAAAATCATGGAGAAGGTTAAGAGAGAAAAAATGCTAAAGACCATAGCAAGTGTTTAATGGTCAAGTCTTCTTCTAATTTTTGGTTAAGATTAGAGTGGACCGATTATAATTTCCATGTGGAATTAATTAAGAGAAATAAATTTCAAGGAATTAGAATTATATATTTTAATTCAAGGTTGAGGCGTTAATGTTCATTTGAAAGAAATTGAAGGAATACACTATGTAGATAGATGGCGATGATCAAAACGAAAATGCTATATCATGTTGTTATGTAAAGGTCATATGAGGAAAGCATTCTAAGAGGAGGAAATATTGAAAGCTCGAGGATAATGTTAAGGTTAGGTATTTCTAAATTGGACCATCATGATGTTCTTGTAAGTTAATTAAAGATAATTAATCAGATCAAAAGGTTAGTATTCTTTTGGAAGAGCTCAAGAAAATTTGATATGTATTATAAATGGAATAGATCAAGTTTAGAATATTATATAATTTCATTATGTTCAGACTTGAGAAACAAGTACCTTAAGGGACAGACTAATTGGGAGTTGAGAATAACATGAGGATTGGTTATTTTTTTTAAGGTTTACAATCTCAATCAAGCTAATTTGACAATAAAATTATTTTAATGGGGAGAGAATATGAAACCTGAGCTTTTTGGATCGAAGTCGATAGGCCCAACCGACTTCAACCCAACGTAGAAAAAAAGAGAGAAGAGAAATAGGGGACGAAGCCCCTGTTTATCCCACCGACGTACTCACCGAAATTCATGGGAGGGATGCCGTGGAGGACTGGGAGTCGACCGGAGGCTGTGTTTGGATGGGACGGGACTTCTTATTGACCAGTTTTCTCCCCGTATGGCAAAGAAAACCCAATGGTTTCATCTTTAAAACCCCATCCACCATCACTAATGGCACTCAATCACCCCTGTGTGGCTATTTTCCTCTTCTCCGATGAGCGGCCACGAGTTCCCTCGATGTTGGTAAGTCTCCCTCCCCATAGTTATCTATTTTGAAATGGGGTAAAAGGGATACTTTTTATCTCGGCCTCCTTGAACCGAATGGTTGTCAATGATCGTGCCACCCTCCCCTCTTTTCTGTCTGACGATGTTTGGTGAGCTCCCTCCCTCGTTGACCTTCTCTCATGGCTTTCAATGGCCATCGGAGGCTTGCTCGGGCCAAACCAAGAAGGAAGGAGCCAAGAAAGAAAGAAAAAATATACCAGCTCTTTCTACCACCGGGGGCCACACTGTTGACTCCTTCCATCCATTGATGACTGGCGATCTTCTCTCATCCACCACCTCTCATGGCTTCCGAGGCCATGGGAGGCATGCTCGGGCTGAACTAGGGAGGAAGTGGGGGAGTTGGGGGAAGAAGAAAGAAAAGAAAAAATAAAAGAGAAGAAAGAAAAGAAAAAGAATGGATGAGGAGAGAGAAAGATTATAGAGAAGATGAGAAGAGAAAGAGGAGAGAGAAAGAAAAAATAATAATAAAAAAATAGTGAGGGGTGATAGAAAAGTCACTCTCTGAAAATTTGGGGAGTGAGGGTATCAATGGGAGGACCACTAATGAAATTCGGGTAAAAGTGTTTTGGATTTTATAATTATCCTAGGATTATTTATTTACCTTAAAAAAATTATTATTATAGGGGGCAACCTTCTGAGTAGAAGGGCATTATGTGGGTTCTCGGTACTAGCCAATATCAAGCATGTTAGTTGTTTATAGTGAGGTAAGGATTTCTGGACATGATCACTAGTTGTATATATATATGTATCTTATATGACATGATTTGATCCGTGCACATGAGCATTGGCATGCATATTTATTTTTGCACGGTATAGCTAACTTTTTGTGATGGACAGTATGTTTGTTGTTATTATTATTTACATTTCTGTATACCATATTTAATCAAGCAAAGTTAACTTTGGATGGGTTGGACCATGATGCCGATTATTAAAAAACTATAAATGGCATGATTTGACTACATGATGTGAGTTGATGAAGTGTTAATCAAACGAATACAGTATTTGGACTAGCCATGCCACAGGATCGTAGTTACTGAAATTGCCAGTCATAAGCTGAACAATGAGTGTGCCAGTCATAGGTGGGATTATGACAAATTATATGCCAGTTATAGGCAAGATTGTGACAAATTATGTTCTAGTCACAGGCAGGATTGTGACAACAGTGTGCTAGTCACAGGCGGGAGTATGACAATAGTGTGCTAGTCACAGGCTGGAGTGTGACCATGGTTAGTCCAAAACCCTAAAGAAAAAGGATAACTAATGAAGCATAAAAAGAAAACTTAATGTTATCAAAGGTTTTGTTTATTTAACATTTGAGTTGTTTTGGTTACTTGATCTAATAAACTATTATTTCCAGTTATTTTCAAGTTATACTATTATTGGTATAATAGTTTGGAGACTTTACTGGACTGTAAAGCTCACAACCCCCTACTTTCTTTCTTCTCAGAGTCATGCAGGTATTTGAGCTTGGTAGTGGATTGGATTCGTGGAGAAATTAAGAATAGCTAGAGAGTCATTAATACCAATCGGATGATTAAAGGATGACTGAAATTATAACCATATGAGTTGTATTATTTTCTTTGTATTAGGTATTTTTTTATGAATTGTGATTAATAGTATTATGAAGGATTGAAGTTGAAATGAATTTTTTTTAGACCTTGCAAGATCTATAGGGTAAAACCTAGGATTGTGCAGCCAGTCACATAGCTGATTCTAGTGTTGGATTCGGGGCATGACAATTTTTTCACTATGAGATTAGGAAATCCTTAATTTATCTTAGATTGAGTAGGATGTTTTCTTTTGAAAGATAATCAACAAGTTTATCTCAATGCCCCAAGGGTCACAATTCACAACCCTTCTTTTAGTTTTGAGTTTAGTGTTAAAGTTTATCTCAATCCTTGATTGGACTTAGATTGAGTTGTTCAAGTCTTGCATCATGCATCTTCAAGGGATAATTAGCTTGCGTTCCCTCCCTTTCAAGAATTATTTTTTTTAAAAATCTATTTGTTGAATCAATTGATTTTAGTGTTAATTTGTGATTTTTATTTATTTTACTCTATAAAATTAGGAAATCCTTTTAATCAAGGCAAGTAGAACCCTTATCACCAAAATTTACAAGATCAAGTTAAAGTTACACTATCAATAAATCAAAGAAATTTAATCCATTTGATGGAGGAGATAATTGGAAATCTGTATGCATTAACTTTGAACTAATCCTTGCTTATGGAGTATGGAGACTAATTTAATCTCAATATAGGAGATTATCTATGAATATTTTGCTAAGGTTATACGAGTAATTTTAGCTACATGAAATTTGAACAAATTGTTGTATCAACTACCTGCTCGGCCTCGAGATGTTCACTAGACCACCGATCATAGTGAGGGAACTCCCTGGAAGATCTAGAAGTAGCTCAGCACTCATCGACATTCCTGACTCCTTTGATGGCTGGTCATGGAATGACCCAAAGCATGACCTCACTGACTATTATATCCATCAGCATCGAGAAATATTTTAATAATCGATCCTAATGTTGCTTCTCTCGAACTCTCATCCAAGCCCGATTTATAATCCGCCCATGTCCCCCCTCGACTGGGTCATCTCTCGACTAGGAGCACACTCAGAAGGACCTCCCCCTCCATTCTTTGTATCCGACCTACTACTTCATCCACAATGGAAGGCGTCCAACCATCCAACAAGGACTGTGCCTATTGGCGCATGCCATACTAGTTGTACCAATGATATTTGAGATAGGGAAGTTCGTGGGGGGCAGCAACCTAGTATAATTGGTGGCCCTAATAGAAATTATGCCAAATGGAGGGGCCCCAGGAGACAGGATCTAAATAACCTGTCAATACCCACCACTCCTATCAGAACCACCTCCCTGACGGCCTCTCGTCATCCCATGTGATTCTATAAATAGATAAGAGGGACACGCAACGAGGTATTCGCACCCTCTCACTTTTTGTGCTTACACTCACATAGTCACCAAGGCTCTTAGCGTTGGTTGCTATTGCCCACTTTATCTTTCCATACTGACTTAAGCATTAGAGTGTCCCTGCTAGTACTTCTGACCTAGGTTTCCTTGCAGGTCTCCATTCAAGAATCATCATGAGCAACATCCCTCCACGTTAGAGAAGATTGAAGGACCTCCTCGATGCTATCGCATACCACCAGAGGATAATTTGGCAGCAACAGATTGGCACACAAGGAAGGGAGATGGTTTTGTTGATTAGCACATCAACAACATCCCTAAATCTCCAAAGTTTGAGGCCATGGTGCTCAACCATGCATAGGAGTTCACCATGATCCATATTGGGCAATCCTCGTGTAATGAGGAGCCATCCACTAAGGCGCTAGAGCCAACTGCTCCGCCTCCACCACCTACAACAGAGAAAAACTTGCTAGCCCCTTGGCCTAGCAAGTGGAGGCCTGCGCCACTGTAGTGCAGGGGCTATAACGACTGATGGTGGTGGGACAACAATTGCTTAAAGCCCCGATCATCAACACCATTGCTACCCATGATAGCTTCCAATCTCCAGGAGGGAGACCATCTCATCGATGGACTTCCTGTCATCCGTGGTCCCCCTCTCCATGTAATGAAAGTTACCGCAACCTTCGGGAATGACCCTCTAATCATTCGATAGCCCCCTAGTCGTGGTCCCCCATGTCATGCTATTAGAGCCCGAAGCGAGAGGGACAGTGACCCAAGAAGGAGTCAAGATGGGAAAAGCACTCTTGATCCCCCTTTGAGTCTTCACATGAATGCTCCTTATAGCACTTCAAAGAGGGGTCCATTAAAGAGGCTATTTGATAATGAGCCAAAAGATGCCTCGATGAGTATGATCGCAAGTTGCATGAAATCAATCGCCAACTTACCGATCTTTAGGGAGAGAGCCAGGACTCGGCCAAGTTCAGCATATGCCCCCCTCTCTCTAGTCATATTATAGAGGAATCGATTCCAGGTCAGTTCAAGATGTCACAGTTGGAGCCGTATGATGGCATAACTGACCTACTGGACCATCTCGAGAGCTATAAAGTTCTCATGAGGATTCAAAATATCTTTGATGCCCTACTTTGCATTGGCTTTGCCACTAAGCTATGGAAGGTTGCTCGAGCCATCTAAGAAGCATCTACTCCTTTTGGCAATTGGAGAAAAAGCTCATGGCATACTTCAGTGCCTGTCAAAAGATGCCAAAGGAGGCTGATAGCCTCTTTTCTGTCCAACAGCAGGACAAAGAGTTGTGAAGGACTATGTGGCCTAATTTAAAGTGGGCACTCTGGAGGTCTACCACCTCAATGAGTTCATGGCCATGTTGGCCCTGAAGCATGGGCTCTGCACCTACGGCCTCACCTACTCACCAAATAAAACTCTTGTGAAGTCTTATTCAAAGATGCTTGCCCATGCATAGAAATATTTCTGCAGGGAAGAAGGTGCCCTCCTTTGGCACAAGGTGGACAGGAGACTAAACAAGAAGAAGGCTCCAGAGGAGCCAAGCAGAGCCCCGACTAGCCAAAAAGCCTAACTCATCTCACTGATGGAGTCCCAAGTCAGAGAACTCTACTGGTCGATCAAAGAACTACACCCCTTTCCTCGTCCCCCAGTCTAAGATCCCGATAGAGATCAAATGGGAGCAATACTTATGAAGGACATTCCTATCGAAGCCTTCCATATCCTGCAATAAAAATAAGTATTGCTATTTTCACCAAGACTATGGTCATGACATGGATGAGTGCCACCAACTAAAGAGGGAGATTAAAGATCTCATCCACCATGGCTACCTTAGCTAGTACATTTGCTGGGGGGCACCTCAGCCCAATGCTCCAAGGTCAGGCCAACTGTTAGCCCTGCCCAAAATTGATAATTGACTGATTAAGCAAGAAGTCGGCATTAACTCTCAAGGGGCAGAACAATTATCAAAGAGGCCAAGAGGGAATGGGAGAGACCAAAATATAATTTCTTTTTTTGACAAGGATTTAGTAGGGGTCTATAAATTCCAAATTACCCTATCATCATATCCATAATGATAGCTAAGAATCCTGTAAGAAGAATCCTTGTTGATGGTGAAAGTTCTGTAGACGTGCTTTTTTGCACTGCTTTTATTAAAATGAACTTACCACTAAACCAACTCAAGCCCATCTCCATGCCATTAGTGGCCTTCAATTGGGAGTCAATCAAGGTCAAGGAAGACATTACTCTCCTCGTCATAGCAAGAACTTTGTCCGAATAGAGTACAGTCTTTATGACTTTCACTATGGTTCGAGTACCCTCTACCTACAATGCTATCCTCGGGTGCCCGAGGATGAAACAACTAGATATCGTTGTTTCCACTATATACCTTCTCATCCACTTCTCAACATCATATGGAATCGATGAGATGTGTGGTGATCAGTAGCTTGCTTGATAGCATTACCAAATGGGGCCCAAAGCACAAAGGCTTGATGAGTCAATGACCACCGATCACCTAGATCAAATGGAGCTCAGGAAAAGGGGCAAACCGATCGAGAAACTATTATCTTTTCCACTGAAGGATGACCCTACAAAGATTGTACAAATTGGAGCTTCCTTGCTTGTGCACATCAAGACCGACTCTTAGACTTCTTATTTCAGAATGCTGATATTTTTACTTGGTCAGCATCAGACATGCCAGGAATTCCTCCCATGGTAATTATCCAAAAGCTGAATATCAATCCAAAGTTCAAGATGGTTCAATAGAAAAAAGAAACTTTGTTTCCGAGAGGCAAAGTGCCATCAACAAGAAGGTGGATAAACTCCTGGTGGCTAGTTTCATTTGAGAAGCCTATATCCTGATTGGCTGGCCAATGTTATCATAGTGAAGCAAATAGGAAGTCACATATCTGCATCAACTACACCAATCTCAATAAACCTTATCCAAATGATAGCTTCTTCCTGCCAAGGATCGATCAGTTAGTTGACGCTACCTCCAGTCACAAGCTTTTAGCTTTGTAGATGCCTTTTTAGGCTACAATCAAATAAAGATGGCTCCCAAAGATGAGGAGAACCCCTCCTTCATAACTGATAAAGATATTTATTATTATAAAATAATACTTTTTAATTTAAAAAATGCAGGAGCCACATATCAGAGGCTAAGCAACAAGGCCTTTAAAGATCAGATCGGTCAGAACATAGAGGTTTATATTGACGACATGCTTATCAAAAGCACTGAAGAGACCTACCATGTCAAAGATGTGGAAGAAGCCTTCAATGCCCTACATTAGCACTAGATGAAATTGAACTTGAGCAAATATACTTTTGGTGTAATGGTAAAGTTTCTTCGATTCATGGTCACTCGACGAGGCATTGAAGCAAACCCTGAGAAGATTCAAGCTATCCTCGATATGCAGTACCCGGTTTCTAAGAAGGAAGTATAGTAACTCACCAAACATGTTGCCACCCTCAATTGATTCATCTTGAAGTTAGCCAAGAGATGCTTAGCATTCTTCAAAATGATATGGAAGATGCATGATTTTGAGTGGATCGAGGAATGTCAACAAGCATTCAAGGATCTAAAGAGTTTCCTCACCTCCCTACCCCTACTTTCCAAGCTCAAGGTCAGCGAAGAGCTATACCTCTACCTTGCCACATCCCTGGAGGCAGCCTGCTCCATACTTATTCGAGTGGATGATAAAGGGCTCCAGAGGCCTATATACAACACAAGTCAGGTTCTCTATGATGAAGAGAACAAGTACTCCAAATTTGAAAAAAATAGTTTTTGCACTAATTATCTCTATGCAGTATCTCAAACCCTATTTCTAAGTATACTCGATAGTCATCCTCACTGACCAACCATTCAGAGCCATCTTGCTATAGTCAGACACTTTTAGGTGGATGGTGAAATGGATGACCAAACTCAATGAATTTGATATTTCCTACCACCCAAGATCCTCCATGAGAGTGCAAACCCAGGCTAACTTTCTCGTCGAATGCACTTGGCCAAATGGTGACCCCGAGGGAGCATCCATTGAAAATCTTGATGCACATAACGATCTAGCTACAACCTGGATCCTACATGTGGAAGGGGCCTTGAATTCCCTAGGAAGTAGAGCCAGGCTGATTCTTGCAAATTTAGAAAGGGTGGCCATCAAATACACCCTATGGTTCGCATTTGAAGTGACCAATAATCCAGCTAAGTATGAAGCCCTCCTAGCCGGTCTAAAGCTTGCCAAGTAGCTTGGGGTGGACCATTTGAAGGTCTTCACCAACTCCTAACTTGTGGCTAGCCAAGTAATTGTCAAATATGAGGCTTGAGATTCAATGATGGCCAAGTAATTAGACAAAGTGCTAGCTTTAGCAATATTGTTTAAGTACTTTGGCATCTCCACATTCCTCGATGTGAGAATGCTTGGGCCGACACCCTCTCTCGGCTAGCAACATTGACGGACAACACTCTCGACCAAACCTACATTAAGCACTTGAAAATACCGAGCATCGAAGAGGCCGAGATGGTTCGACAGGTTGACCATGGATCGAGTTGGATGGATCGCTTCATCAAATACCTAACCGATTGCACCATCCTCAATGACCCTTCAGAAGGCAGGAAGTTCGAATGGAAGGCTTCCAGGTATGTGTTGTTGGATAGGCAACTCTACCAAAAATCCTTCTCCCTCCCACTACTATAGTATCTCTAGCATTCTGAAGCCAATTATGTGCTCTGGGAGATCCACAAAGGAATCTATGGAAACCACTTGGGGGCTAGATCTTCGGCATACAAATCCCTAAGACATGAGTACTGATGGCTGACCATGCAAGAAGATGCAGCAGAGCTTGTCTAGAAGTGTGACAAGTGTCAGCACTTTTCCAACATCCAGAACTAACTGGCAAGCCAACTGGCCTAGCTCTCCTCATCCTGGTCATTCTATTAGGAATTATGTCCCAAAGCTAATATCTAGGCTGTAGATGGTTATGCAATTCATGTATATGTATGAATTATTAATTTGAATAAAAGGTTTATTCTGGTTGTTCATCATATATCATCTTCCTAATTGAACTCTTGTGTGATGATGTCCTTTGAGCTACCTTGTATGTGATGTAGAGAGGATACATCATGTAGTTCATAAACTGGTTCGCGACCAAAGGATACACTGTTTAGGATGATGGTGTATCGAGAATAGGTCGTTGATGTCATGACTATTGGTTGTCCTCTTAACCAAGGAGCGTGGAGATGCTAGTATGAATGATGGGGACCAGAGAATCTAGTATATTTTATTTTGAGTCCAGTTGAGTCCATTTAGTCTAGTCTAGTTATTTTCAGTCCAATCAAGTGAGTTAGATCGATTCTTGTAATTTTCATTCATCTTAAGATCCAAGAGGAGAGTAAGCAGACCCAGAGATTCACTAGGCCCCCTCAACGAGAGCTGGACTTCATGTACCTGCCAAGCCCATAAGAGAGAGCTCTAGTCCAAGATAAAGGCCCACTGTTGACCAGGTCCACCAGGATTTCTTAACCCACAAGTCAGGATTTCTTAGCCCTCAAGTCATGTACCCTGGGATGAATCTATAAATACCCCACCCCCTCTTGTATTTTTTTATGCCATGGATGAAAAAAATTTCTTGAGTTCTGTATGAAGGATCTGTATGATCCTAGGGTATCTATGTGATCCCTGATTTTTCTGTGTGGAGGGCATCTGTGTAAGCCCAGGGTATCTATGTGATCCCTATTGTGAGGGAATCTGTGTGAGCCCAGGGTATTTGTATGATCCCTATCATTCTTAAGGGTATCTGTGTGATCCCTTCCCCCTCTTTTCAGGGTATCTATGTGATTCCTAGGGCATCTGTGTGAGCACTTTGCTATGTGCTTGTCTTCCTAGGGGAATCTATGTGATCCCCCGCAAACCCTAATCCCTGGTGACTTCTACGCTCACCAGCGATCCATTTCCATGTATCTATCCCGCATCAACTTGGTATCAGAGCACGGAAGATTTGGGTATGCTTCATCCTCCATGCCAGACCAGTTCATCCAAAGCTTCCACAGCCTCCCTGTTCACCCGAAGCTTCCGTAGCCTCCCTGCCACCACCAAGCCAGATCCAACCAGATGCACCGTCCACCACCTCCTCCTCCCTATTATCTGGTGGACCCCAATCGGACCTCTTCTCATAGGAGAGCTCAACCGAGAAGATCCACCTCTCTAAAAGATCCACCTCCTCTCCTTCCCAAGCGGTCGAGCCTGCTCTGCCTCCCTCTTGTGAATGCCCTGGCCTCCGCTCTGGCCCTAGTTCATCTTCACCATCAATGCCCCACCGACGTCTTGGACTCAGTTCGTCTTCACCGATTGGAACCGCCCCAGGCCCCCAAATCGTGTCCGCCTCCTCCTCCCTGCTGGATCCTCCCTGTTCCCTTGATGAAAGTCGATGATGCCCTACCACTAGAGATGCCGGCTCCACCTCCTTCTTCATCGCTTGTGCGCCCTCCCACGGTGAGCCGATCTCTGCAACAGGGCCTCAGAATTGAGTCCCCTGTGCCACCGAGCCATGCCGACTACCATGCCGCCCTTCTTCCCAACTATGCCACCGCTAGTCACCAGAACAAGTCATGACCGAAGTTCCCACCCCGGCCTCCTCCTCCATTTGGTCCGATCTGGCCCCCTTCGACCGTGCCATCATCTCCTTAACCCCGCCCTCCGCTTGGGGTCGTCCCCATCTGGCCCATGGAACTCCCCCCCGTTGCCACCGCCGACTCCAATACTGCCCTACCGAACAGTCTCTGCCCAACTTCGACATCGGCGAACTCCTCCATCACTCTTTTGCTCCCTAGTTCGGTCCGTGATGAAGAAAGGGGACAACACGAAGGTGAAAGCAGTGTCGTCCCCTATTGTTGACTTCAGTGCATGATTTTTGGATCAGCATGGTTTCTAGAGTAGCACGGATTTCAGCACCGCATGGCTTCCAAAGTTGCATGATTTTTAGAGCAGAGATGAAAAAAAGAAAAGAAAAGAAAAGAAGTTGAAAAAAATAAAAAAATAAAAATGGGTGAACCCAGCCTCAGAGTTCTTTTTTTGATTAGTTTCGGTTCCATCAAACCCCCGCTGAGCCAAACTCGACGGAGTTGAGTTCTCCCCACTCCAAGAAATGATGGGGACCCGAGAGTCTAGTATATTTTATTTTGAGTCCAGTTGAGTCCATTTAGTCGAGTTCATTTATCTTCAGTCCAATCAAGTGAGTTAGATCGAGTCATGTAATTTTCATTCATGTCAAGATCCAAGAGGAGAGTAAGTAGACCCGGAGATTCACCAGGCTCCCTCAACCAGAGCTAGACTTCATGCACATGGGCCCTTTTCATGTTGCTAAGCCCACAAGAGAGAGCTCCAATCCAAGACAAAGGCCCACTGTTGACCATGTCCACTAGGATTTCTTGGCCCACAAGTCAAGATTTCTTAGCCCTCAAATCATGTACCTTGGGGTGAATCTATAAATACCCCACCCCCTCTTGTATTTTTTTATGCCATGGATGAATAAAATTTCTTGAGTTCTATGTGAAGGATCTGTGTGATCCTAGGATATCTGTGTGATCCCTGATTTTCTTATGTGGAGGGCATCTGTGTGAGCCCAGGGTATCTGTGTGATCCCTATTGTGAGGGCATCTGTATGAGTCCAAGGTATCTGTGTGATCCCTATCATTCCAAAGGATATCTGTGTGATCCCTTCCCCCTCTTTTCAGGGTATCTGTGTGATCCCTAGGACATCTGTGTGAGCCCTTTGCTATGTGCTTTTCCTCTTAGGGGAATCTGTGTGAACCCCTGCAAACCCTAATCCCTAGTGACTTCTATTCTCACTAGCGATCCATCCCCGCGTATCTGTCCCATATCACATCAGGTGTTGTATTTTGACACTTCACTGAACATGACTCTCATGCAGGACTCTCTTTCTGCCAAAGAGTCTTGCATTAAAATATGGACACAAATTATTTCTCTGACTTGAGATCACTATGGTAGCTTGCAAGCAATTCACTGTGCTTAAGTACCGAATTACTCGAATTTCTAATTCGGTGATAGAAGGTTACTAGGTACAGTCAAGTACTTGTATAGCGATAGTAGGATTGAGATAGGATTGATCTCTCCAAATGGTTTGGATTGAATGCTTAGTATGCCTTAATTGAGAAAGACCTTGGCTAGGGCATTCCTTGTAAAGGGTTACAAGGATTCTTTGTTTGAGACATATTGAGATGGCTTGGTTAGGGTTGGGTAGTTTAACCCTATGCCATCTGGAGCATCAAGATGATCAAGGAATGAGTTCAGTGCTATTCCATATTCGATAGGTTCAGATTGCTCTGTAATTTTTTAACCTATCCAGATATCGGGTGTCATTGCTAGATGGTAACTTTGGCTGGTACTGAAAATGTTCCCGTGCTACCGTATAGTGTTTGAACTTGAGGGGTCACACACATAAGGGACTTAAGTAGCTAATCAGCAAATCGATTTGGAACTAATTGTAATTGTTACAATTAAGAGATGACCTGATTAATTATGAATTAATTATTAATTAAATTAAATTAGATTTAATTTAATTTTAATTAATTCAAATTACGTTAAGGTCAATAGCCTCTTCGAAATTGGCTCAATTGGGTTTTAAATCTGGCTTTTGATTTGAGTGTCAAATCAATTTTAAATTGGACCATAAGTTAAAGCCTAGTTGGACTGAGACTTTCTCTCCTCATGCCACATGGCACTCTCCCTCTCTCGTTCCACACGCTACATAATGTTTGCATGATGTAAACATGATGATGTTTGCATAAAGTAAGCATGAATAATGTTTGCATGATGTAAGCATAGATGATGTTTGCATGATGTAAGCATGGATGATGTGTGCATGATGTAAGCCTGATGAAAGCATGAATGATGTTTGCATGATATAAGCATGGATATTGTTTGCATGATGTAAGCATGGGTGATGTAAGGGATGACATAAGCAAAGACTTCTTAAGTCTTGTGCTCACCTAATCCCCTCCCCATTTTGACTTGGTAATCCCTCATTAAATAGTCATAATCACCAAGGTTGGTGACTTGGAATGAGGAATTGACCTTATTAGAGGGATTAAAGGAAGATAAAGCTTTCATTATAGTATGAAAGCATTTAAAGAGAGAAGGTTTAGCTTTTCTTCTTTAAATGTGTTCACACTCACCAACCATTATCCCATAATTGTTATGTGGCCTATGTAAGGAGGGGGAGGGGAGTGGCCAACCATGAAAAAGAGAAGGCTTGGGAGAGTACTTGGGTGAGAGAAGAGAAGGGGAGAAGAGAAATTCATATATTTGGATGGTTTCCTTCCAAATAGTGGTTTCCTTCTAAATAGTTCCTTCTTCATCCTATTCATCCCTCCTCCTTCCCTTAGATTTTCTTCCAAGTTTGGGGAGGTTACTTAGATAAGAGGAAGGAGAGGAAAGAAGGTCCTAGATCTTTCGAAAGTAAGTTTGCAAGATAAAAGCCAGTAGCCTGTCTAGGTGTCGGTCGGGTGATCTTCCGAAGTAAGCCCGAGTTACTGAAAGAGGAGGGGGCTGTAAGGATCTAGCAGTCCAATATCCCCTACAACTCATCTACGATGAGCCCCATATGGATACCAGTAGAGGTAGGACAGGAGTGCTGCTAGCAGAGTATGAGGCCCTTCCACAGGTCCGAGATGCCATTGGGATCGCGACAGGCAGCCCGGGCATCTTCCTGCAGTCTTTGGTGAAAGGTATGTTTTAAATTATGTATGACATAATTATATCATGATTTCATATTACATTACTCCAGATATATCTAGATCCTGGTACAGGCATGTGTTAATTAGATTAACATTTATTGATAAAATTATTTTATCGCTTTCCACTGTACATGATTTTAGAAAAGTTTTACAATGCATGTATTGCCCCTCATCCAGGGGAACGATTTTCCTACACATTCGCCCTGTAGGGAATGGACATACTCGATCTATTTTTTCCATCACCAAGATAGTGAAAGTTTCTTATAGTCGCCATTAACTACTTTACCAAGTGGGTAAAGGCCAAGCCACTAGCATACATTACTGAGGATAAGGTCAAGAAGTTTCTTCTGGAAATTCGATATCTATCGGTTTGGGCTTCCTCATACCATCATCACCGATAATGGTTGAGAATTTGATAACTAATTCTTCAGAGACTTGCACCGAGCTTCACATCCAACATCAATTTGTGTTTGTCAGCCATCCTTAATCAAACGATGAGGTAGAGTTCATGAACCGAGCTATTCTTCAAGGGCTTTGGACCAAATTAGACAAGTCCAAGGGTTGATGGATAGATGAATTACTTACAGAACTTTGGGCCTACCACACGACTCCATAGACCTCGATAAGCAAGACTTCGTTCAACTTGGCCTTTAACACCAAGGTCGTAATCCCTATCAAGATCATACTCCCAACCATGTAGACCGAATCTTCGATGAGGGTACCAACTCAGATTAACTAAGGGCCAATCTTGATCTACTAGATGAAAGGATCGAGCAATCTTGAAGATGATGGCATATTGGTAGAGAGTCACTCGGTATTATAAGTCCTGAGTGAAATCAAAGACCTTCCTCCTAGGAGATCTTGTCTTGAGGTGTGCCAAAGTATCAAAGCCCACCGAGCAAAGCAAACTATCTCCTAATTGGAAAGGATCCTACCAAGTGATCGAAGAGCTTCAACGAGGAGCTTATCGACTAAAGGACTTAGATGGGATGACCATCTCTTGAACCTAAAACATAAGGAACCTTTGAATGTACTACCAATGATGCAATCACCTTCATTAGGAAATACAAAAAAACTCTCTCTTACCATGGTTCCAAAGGTCCCCCAATCCATCACCGGGTCTACTGGAGAACACTAAATTCTCACCTGGTCAGCTCGTACCTGATCGAAGAGATGGCCAGCTCACCGCCCCCATCTGGGTAACTCTTATCAAGGTAACTCCTTATGAAGGTAACTCCCACCATGGTAACTCTCACTCTAGGTAACTCCTTACAAAGTTAACTTCTATCTGGTTGGCTCATACCTGATTGAAAAGATGGTTGCTCACCAACCCCATCTAGGTAACTCTCACCAGGATAACTCCTTATAAAGGTGACTCCCATCAGAGTAACTCCCATCCAGGTAACTCCTCACAAAGATAACTCCTATCAAGTTGGCTCATAACCAATCGATGGACGGTTGACTCCACCATCCGAGTAATTCTTCATAAAGATAACCCCCATCTAGATGGCTCATACCAGATTGATGAAAGATCCGACTCTCCTCCACCGTTCGAGTAACTCCTTACAAAGATAACTCCCATCTATTTGGCTCGCACCCGATTGATGAGATGGCTGACTCTCCCCTTCACCATCTAGGTAACTTCTTAAAAAGGTAACTCTCGAGTAGTCAGTTAATGCCCCACTAATGAGGGTGGCCGACTTAGTGAAGTTTCATGATTGAAGGAAGATGGGAGCATTTGACTGACATTTCAACAGTTCAAAAATAAAGGTACTCGATGAATTGTCACATTTGAATATAAGGGCATCCAAGTAAGCTCAGATTATCAAAGAAAAAATTTCATTTCATTAATTTGAAAGGGGTACACAAAGTCAGATCAAGTTTGAGATACATAAAGTCAAATCAAGTTTGAGATACACAAAGTCGGAACAAGTCTACGATACACAAAGTTGGCTCATGCCCGAGACTCTACATGGAACCAGACTTGAACACTTACAAGGTCGAATAGATGAAAGAAAAAAAAATTTAAAATGATCCATTCTTCGCCACCACCAACTTCTTGCAATCCATGATCGAGAACAATCTTCCATGTCGAGGCTAGTGTTCGAGAAAGATGACTCCAATGTGCAAAGCCCATGACTGGCACCCGATCATTGGAAGATGAAATTTCAATAACAAAATCACACCACCTAGAGTTAATGATCAAGCGATAAAATTTTAACAATATAGCTCCACCAAGAGTAGCCATGCTAGGCGATTTTACCAGTGAGGTGACTATTCCATGAGGATCTATCTCTAAGAATGCCTTTGGCACCCTTTCCCTCTATCTCCAAGAATGCCTTCAACCTTCTATAACTCCCGTGCCATCCATTTCTTGCTCACTAGGCTTTGCTTCCTTCCTGAGCACTCTAGTCACTGGCGGCATCCTCCACCTCTCACCAGAAATCACTGCTATATGCTCTGCCTAACGAGCTCTCACTGTGAAGGAAAAGGAGAGGAGGGGGCATCAAGGATAGCGGGCAGAGGCCCTTTATTTATAATAGAGGCCAGCCACCCAAATGCCGACACGTGGCAATGCCAGATTGGACTAGCCAAGTAGATGCTTGGGATCATAGGAAATCGTTTCAAATACCATGCCATTAATAACTGCCACCAGATTTGGCACCGGCAATTGGAAATCGAAGTGCACTTGCCATGTGGCATGAAGCAGTCACCCTAGAGTCATTGTCTCATTTACTTTTATCCTCATAATCATTGCAAATGGCTGACGATCAAGCTTGCCCCCGCCACATGGTGCATCTCCATTAACTAAGCCTAATAGCCATCAAAAGAGTAATCAAGATAATAAATATGCAACATTTTTAAGGGAGACCATTTCTTTGGTCACCATCAAATGAGGAGCATGACAATCAAAGCTGCTGAGTTAGCCTAGAGCATAAGTTAATTCCACTTGATCGGCCCCTCGAAGATGGCCAACCCTCATTCGCTATGGGTCGGCATCGAGTGACTCAAAAATGCTTGGTTGGTGCCCTACACTGACCAAAAACTTAGAAGATTTTTGCCTCAGAAGGCCTCGATGGCCAAAGTCTGAGAGACATTCTCTCCCCTTAAGGGTCATTTGAGCCAGCTCCCAACAATCACCCCCAAGCTTAGCGAACGACCTAGCCCTATGGTCTGTCATCTCATCGATGAGACATTTAGATGAGCTTATGAAGTGGGAGAATTGGTGGATGTCCTACTTGGATCTGGTAGTAACACCGACCTTGTACATAGAAAAATTCACATAGGAAAAACACACAAGTAATAAGGCATCACTGAAGGAAAAGGAGATTTTTCATTAAAATCGATGAGGATCTATACAATTTCTGTCCTGAGCTTGCTAAGGCCTTACAAAATCGGACTCTAAGTCCAAGTGAAGAAAAGCTAGGAAGTGTATAAGAAAAGAAACAAAAATGGAGAAAAAACTTCCTAAGCCTATGGAGTGGCAGTCGACCCTTCAAGAACCCCGATCAGAGCGACCACTTCCTAAGAAGTCTTGGCTGGGGCCATTGCTTCCTTGGCCACTTATGCTCAGTCACTGCTGGCACTTCTTCGAGAACTCTAACTACCGTTGCTATGAGAGCAGGTGCTCCAGTGGTGCCTTTATCAATCCCACCCCCCTCAGCTGCTGGCTCCTTGGCCACCTCATCTTCTTTGGCCAATTCATCTTCCTCTTCTTCTTTCTCTTACACCCCACTAGCAGGGGTGATACGATGTAGGTTTACATTCAAATAAGCCTCATCAACCTTTGCCTTGTAGTCGTCAAAGCCTAAAACATAGATGCCTGCCACGGCCACTGTGGTGTCGGCCATAAAGGCATATGAGTCTTTATATTCTTCAATCACTTGAGCAGCAGCGAAAGTGGCCATCTCCTCAACAGCATTGGCTCGATTATCAGCAACCTTAGCCCGATCCTGGTAGCCTTGACCCACCCCTCGATGGACTAGGCCCACTCCTCATTCACCTGGGCCCTATTCTTAGCCAGCCTGCAGAGGACCTCGCAATGGTCAATTATGCCACCCCACCAGCAGCCCGACCATGTTCTTTCATAAGCTCCCCCTCCTCCTTCAATTGAAAGGCCATGCCCTCTTTTAGCTTGATGGACTCCTAGTGACCCTGCTCGGTGCTCATCGCCCTATCCTCCACTTCCTTCACTTTGGCCTCCCAGGTGCCTCGGGTCTCGGTGTACTTAAGGATTACCAAGTGCATGGTGGTTAAACTATGAAGAAGTTGTGCGAGAGCATCATACAGAGTCAGCCATTCGGTGAGGACATTTCTAGCCTACACATAATGATCATGACAGACTAACCTGGGCTGCAACTAAGAAGGTCATATTCATCAGCTCACTTGTGGGGTGGGACTTCAGCTCTTCTATGTCCAATGGAAGTAAATTATTAGTGATAGCTCCTAGGCGACTAAAGAGTTATGCAATGCCGAGTCTTCCTTGCTGACATGGACCTAGTACACCCATCTATTCTCATCTTTACTCAAAAAATAGTAGTGCAGTGCCCAAGAGACCTCCTCAGAGTCTCGACTCCCCTCGCTATTGAGGATGCCATGGCATCTCTTGGAGTTTAGGAACTTCCTTCCCCCCTCAGCATCGATGTGGATGAGGGAGTTGTACTCATCCCTGATGAAGCTAGGGCCTTTTGCAGTGCACTTGTCGGCATGTTAGGTGTAGGGACTGTTGGAGGAACCACCCGAGCCATGATGGTCGAGGCCACCATGATCTCCACCTCCTCGTTACTTTGTACAGAGATCCTTAGAGAAATAAATGTGATGCGGGGAGCTAGTGCCCTTGCAACAATGAACAGGGCCTCGATAGATGCCCCACGACATTCTACCTCTTAGCGATGGCCTCCTTCTTCTTATGGCCACCATCTAAGGCCAACCTTTTTTGCAAGTTTCCCTGAACCTGATCTACTAAGACTGTCCTCATGGCTAAAATAGAAAAGTGCACAAGTCAACCAAATTCTTAGATGAGAAAGTAAAAGAAACTCAAAGCCCTTATTGAGAGAGCTGCCTAGCCTCAACCCGGTGTCATATAGATTCTATTTGGTAAGGAGCTCTCTTAGTTTGAGAACTTCTATATCAGAGAGCTTCTAGAAGTCCTCTTGATCAGACTCGATCACTACATCATTTTGGCTAGGAGAGGTATCTAGTGCTCCCCAACTCTGTTGGATCCCCCAATGTTGACTAAAAGTGATGAAAAAGAATTAGGTTTTCCAATGGTGGATAGAGATGAGAAGTTTTATGAGTTTTCTCTTTTTTTTTGGGAACCAAAAAAGAACTAGCTTTTCGACCTGAGAAGTTTATTTAGTTTGAAAATAGCCATGAATAGTGAGAGTCAGGGATGAACCTCACAAAAATGATAGAGAATCACAAAACCAGCAAGGATCTGGAAGGAATTAGGGCTAAGCTGGGTAGGAACAACGTCATACCAATGCAAGACATCATGGATGAAAGGATGTAATAGAAAATGAAGACTTGCATAAAGGTCCTCCTCATACATAACCAAGCAACCCACCAAATTGGAGGTCACTCAATCTCCTAGCATCGGTGCATAAAGACAGAAGTCTTTCATGATCTAGCTTGTCTCTCAGAACTCGACAAGCTCATTCTTGGTAACATTTGAAACCTCGTACATTAGTCCCATCGAGGGCCTCATCGAGCTCAGAGAGTAGCTAGTCCATCTTTTGTTTTTAGGAATCGGGACTTCCTCCCTTGGAGCTTCCTCCTCTGCTAGTTCGTCTTCCTTTCCTGAGCCCTCCTTCTCAACTAACTCCTTGCCCTTGCTAAGCTTTCTTCCTTAACTAGGCTCACCTCCATGGATGGGCTCTCATGAGACTAGTTCCTTGGAGAGGAAGCATCCAAAGGCCCTTGCACCCTTGAGGGATTACTGATTGAGTGACTCTTTCCACTACACGAAATCCTATAAGGATGCAGAATGGATTAAGAGAAATGAAGATAAATAAGAAGAACATGGAAGGATTTCTTCCCTAAGAAGTGAGTGAAAGCAGGAAGAGAAACTATGAACGACAGGAAAAAGAGGAAAAAGAAGCACCTGTCCCCACCCGATCCTCATGAGCCTACCAAGAACCTACAGGAACCTAAAGGAAGACTCAAGAAGGGTTAAAGAAACCAACTTGGGATAAACCTTTAGGGAGCGTAGATGCAGATCTCCTCTCCTCCTCTCCTCTTCCTTCTCCACTAGTAGAAGCCCTTACAGTTGCAGTAGGAGACCCCTATTTATACACATGCTAATCAACCACGATTGGAGCCTTAGTGTTCTCGAGGTCATCGATTTGCAATGCACGGCACACCCCCACTTGGGTACAACCATAATCACTTCAAGATCCCAACTGACCGATCACCTCCATACCCCAGGCTTCACACGAATCATTTATAGCTCATAGCTAATGGGCCATGTGGAACAAAGCGGTTGGCCAAGGGTTATCATGTGAATTGATAGAAGTTACAATGTAGCTTTTGGATGCCATGCTAATGATTCACTGGCATTATCGGTGCACCACATCCAAGGCATCGATCATCAATTCCCAAGGTGTCAATTAATACCCAGAGAACTAAAAGACAATCCCAACTCTCGAGGCCAATGAGATAGCTATTCCCTTTCCCCAGAAGTGACAAACTCTAATGGACCAACTAGGTATCACTTTGGACTCAAAAATGGGGGGCATCTATTGTATCAACTACCTACTCAGCCTCGAGATGTTCATCAAACCACCAATTGTAGCGAGGGAATCCCCTGGAAGATCCAGAAGTAGCTTGGCACCGATCAGCATCCCTGACTCCTCTGACGGCAAGTCATGGAATGACCCAAAGCAAGACCTCACCGACTATTTCATCCATCGACACCAAGGAATATTTTGACAATTAGTCCTGATGTTGCACCACCCAAACTCTCACCCAGGCCTAACTTACAATCACACCTATGTTCCCTCTTGACTGGGTCATCTATCAATCAAGAGCACTCTCAGGAGCACCTCCCCCTCCATTTTGTGGCATCCAACCTACTACTTCATCCATAGTGGAAGGCCTCCAGCCACTTAGTGAGGACTATCCCCATCCAACACCTTCCATACCAGCTATACCAATGACATCAAGGCAGGGAAGTTCATGGGGGGACAGCATCCTAGAAGAATTGGTGGCCCTATCAAAAAAGATGCCAAAAGGATAGGGGCCAGAGGATGGGATCCTAACATCTTATCAGTATCTACCACTCCTGTCAAAATCACCTCCTTGATGGCCTCTCGTCGCCCTGTGTGATGCAATAAATAGGTAAAGGGACACCCGACGAGGTGCGTGCATGCTCTCACTCCTTGTGCTTATGCTCACATAGTCACCAAGGCTCTCAGCTCTCTACTGTTGCCGACTTCATCCTCCCACACTAACTTGAATGTTGGAGTGTCCTCGTCGGTATCCCTGGCCTTGGTTTCCTTGCAGGTCTCCATTCGAGGACCATCACGAGCAGTGTCCGTCCACACTAGAAAAGATTGGAGAACCTCGTTGGTTCCGTTGCATCCCACCTGAGGGTGATTTGGTAGCAACACTAATCTTGGCACCTAAAGTGTTTGAGACTGTTCAAACTCAACACAAGGAATCTGTGTAATAGTTTTTTTATCCGAGTTTATTTTTATAGGTGGTGTTTGGTTCCCTTAATTCTACCTAAAATAAGCACTTATTCTCACTTATTCCCCCAAACAGCTATGAAAATCGAGGCGGGCTATCTAGAATAAGCTATTCTAATTAACCTTTTGTAATCTAGAATAGCTATTTCATGGTGGACCATGGAGTAGCTTATTTTAGATTATTTTCTTTCTATGTAGTGGGCCATACAGCATTAATTGTACTAGAATAAAGTTGTTATTCCAGATTTCCAACCAAACAAAAATCTAGAATAATAAAGATGCATAGCTATTCTTTGAGAATTGATATTCCTATTTTAGGAATAATTTTTTTTGTATCCAAACACTACCATATAGTTGCATTAAATTTGGCCTGGTCTTGGTACCTTGAATTACTGGGACTAGTTCAATCTTAGCATAAAAAATTTTTCCATAACAATTTTTTTTTTTAGGGTCATTTCTATAAATATGGTAATGTCAAGTCCAGCAAACCCAGTGCCCGGACTGCTTCAAACTCACCATAACTGTCAATTATGTATGTGCTCACTAGACACATACTATGTGATTTAAGTCTTTCATTTTTAGGTTAAGACTCTAATCTTCTTCTTTAGTGGAGGAGCTCCTGGCCCATAATTAAATATATTATTGCAAGCACCTAACTTGAGATGACATATGTCATATCCATGGAAATATGTAAACTCTTCATTACCATAGGTCAAGTAAAACTTGACTTTCAATGATAAGCCTTAAATATTTATAAGAACATTTGTTGTTTAAGTTTATAAATAGGAAAGTATCTTGCATCCATGTCTCTAATAAATTGTGCATTTCCCTGTTTGTTTACTTTGTATTGTAATTGGGGTCTTATCCTTCTTATGTAAGAAATCCAACTTTTAGGCATTCGGCATTCCAACTTACAAGTGATGCTCCATTACCATGGATTTGAGTAGATCATCAGAGTGAAAAGGCATATGTTGTGATAAACCGGTTCAAAAAGGTAATTGCAGGTTCAAAGATTCAATTGACCCTATCCAGACCAGTCGATCAGATAGATTGACATGTCGACACTCCCGACCTCTGATGGGAGAATAGATCAACGCTATGCTTCAGCTAGCAATGACATACAACTTGAGATTGGCCTTCAGCAAATGGTCGATCTATAATATATGCTCTTCAATGTATGCTCTAAAGCAAAAAATTCCAAAGTAAATGGCTGATCCACACAATACTAAAACAAATGGCTGATCTATAGTCAACCCGCTCTGAAGAGTATGACTATGAAGTAAACGGCTAATTTACAACCAATAAAATAACTATCAACCAATTCTGAAGAGAATGGCCAATCTACTTCAAGCTAAAGCCATCAAGAATGGACTTGGTTGTTATAACCAACCAATCACATGTCTGATAGCTATGGCTTCAATAAGACCAAAGTAACTAACCTTCAACAGTAACCATAATTAGTTGAAGGAAAGTTAGATTGATTAACTTCCCTAACAAAAATGAGCAGGCTTAACTACTTTCCATTATAGCAACAACTATAAAAAGTGGTAAGAGGGGACATCCAAGGTAAGCTATTCTAAGCCATGTTAGGCCATTCCATGCAAGTCTGAGCCTAATTCATGACTAGCTCACACTATGCACACCTGACTCTCTACTCATTTCATCTCTTTTTTTTTTGAGCTTTCCATTCTGTGGCCTGAACCCTACTGACTCAAGCATCAGTGTCCCCCATCGAAGAAAATCTAATCAGGGATTTGTTTTGCAGGAACCCAGGAAGGTGAGCCGATGACCCAGGCACTCCATTTGATCCGCAGGGATCAGCATCAACAGATTGGCACGTCAAGAAGGAGGCGATTTTTTGCTATGAAATCCATTTCTCTCTAGGAAAGGAGAGCTTTCAAGAAATACAAGATGGTGAAAGGAAGAACTCAGAATGTCTCAGTAAATAGGGGATACCCTACATCCCAAAGAAATGAACCATCGTTGGAGAACGATATGGCACCTCCTGCATTCATTGTAGGATAGCAATAATTGAAAGCTCTTATGAATCAAGTGGATGTACTGACAACCATGGTGCAGACATTCTAAGAAATTGCATTCCTGGGACAATACCCATCAGTGACCTCCAGACACAGCTATCAATCCAGGAGGAAAGAAAATCAACATATAGAATCCACTCGACACTCTTCTCAGGGTAGGCAATCTTGCGAGCCCCGAAGCTCTTGGCATCATAGGAATATGGAGAGCCGACTCGATAAAAAGAGAACCAGAAGGTCTCTTTCAGCTTCCTCTGGCGATTCCACTCCAGGAAATACTAGGCAGAGGGAAGTATATCATAACTATGAGAAAAAAATTAAGGCACTAGAATTGTAGATTGAGAAACTCAACGACCAGCGAAGAAGTGATGAAATTCTAGCCTATGATTCATGGTCTTCATTCTCCTAGAGAATCATGGAAGAATCATCCCCAGCCACTTCAAGATTCCCTAGTTGGAAATATATAATGGAACCACTGATCCTCTCGACCACATAGGGAGCTTCAAGGTACACATGATGATACAGGGAGCTTTTGATTCCCTGCACTACCTCGCCTTCCCAGCAACTCTGAAGAAAGCAGCTTAAATGTGGTATTCGAGCATCTACCTAGGTACTGTTCATTCTTTTAGTAAATTGGAAAAAATGTTTATATCACATTTCAGGACTTGTCAAAAGATGTCCCGCAATTCGGATAGCCTCTTCCTCCTATAGCAGAATGAAGGGGAAAGTCTCAAAGATTATGTCGCCAGATTCAACTCCGCCACCCTTGAGATCCCTAATCTTAATGAATATGTGGCTATGTCTGCTATGAAGAAAGGTCTCCAATCATCTAGGTTTACCTTCTCCCTGGATAAGAAGTTCCCTACAAGCTATGCCAAATTACTAGCAAGAGCCCAAAAATATGCTATGGCTAAGGAACAAGCGGCAAGTCAATGTTTGACCGAAGGGAGGTCAGCCTCCAAGAAGAAGAGCAACAAAGGGTCGATTCCAGCCATGCCCTCTAGCAACAACGACATGCCGGCTCAATGATGCAGTCCCAAATCCAAGCCACTGGGTGGCAAGTTTGACTCTTATACTCTTCTCTCTCTCCCAAGGGAAAAAATCCTAATGGAAATAGAGGAGAGTTACCTACAAAGGCCACGTCCCATGAAGGCATCCCTTGCATTAAAGAATAGAAACAAATACTGCCGATTCCATCGGGACTATGGCCACAACACTGAAGAATGCATCTACTCAAGGATGAAATAAAAGATCTGATCAAAAGGGAATACATGGGAAAGTATGTCAGCACTCAGGAACCCCGAGCTGAAGCTACTGCTTCCAAGAGGGTCACGGAAGAAGCCGAACTATCCAACCAAAGACCAACCGATGGAAGGGTAGGCATGCTTTATCGTCGAACCAACTGAAGAAGCGTAGCCAAAGGAGATGCTCCCAAAAGATTCAAAAGCAATAATACCATATGCTTCTCGGATGATAATCTACAAGGAAACCAAACTACTCATGATGATCCTGTTGTAATCTTGGCTGTTATAGCCAATTATGATATAAGATGGATTCTAGTAGATAATAGAAGCTCCACGGAAGTCTTACTCTATGATGCTTTCCTCAGAATGAATTTGTCCAAAAATAAACTACAAAGATCTCCTATACTTTTGACTGGGTTCGGAGGCAACCAAGTCAGAGTAGAAGGGAAAGTAGTGCTACTAGTGACCCTTGGGACAAAACCACTTCAAAAAATACTTCCAATCAATTTTGTGGTCATACAAACATCCTCAACATATAATGTTATCTTGGGGTGACCCACCTTGAACAAGTTCTGTGCCATAGTTTTGACCTACCATCTCCTGGTGTGATTCCCCACTAAGAATAGCATCAGAGAAGTGAAAGGAGACTAAAAAGTTTCCAAATAATGTTTGATGATACAAGACAAACAATCGACCGACCCCATGATATTGGAACAATTGGATCCAAGAGATTGGATGGAGGAATGTGGAGAACCTGTGGAAAAGATTATTTCCATATCACTGGCCGAAGATGACTCGACGAAAGTATGCAGATTGGAAGTCTACTTAACAAAGAAATGGAGGCAAGGTTGATGCACTTTCTACAAAGCAATGCTGATGTCTTCACCTGATTAGCTTTGGATATGCCAGGAATCCTAGTGAGGTCATCACCCACCGACTAGAAGTCATCCTTGATTAGAAACCTATCCATCAAAAGAAGAGAAACTTCGTGCCTAAGAGATAGAAAGTGATGATGAAGAGGTAAATAAACTTCTTAATGCTAGATTCGTAAAGGAAATACACTATCTCGACTAGCTAGCCAATGCTGTAATGTTAAAGAAAGCCAATGGCAAATGAAGATTTGCATTGACTATACTGATCTTAACAAGGCCTATCCTAAAGATAGTTTTTCTCTATCGAAGATAGACCAATTGGTCGATGCCATTACTGGTCACCAGTTATTGAGTTTCATGGATGCTTTCTTCGGATACAACTAGATATGATGGATCCCGATGATGAAGAGAAGATAGCATTCATAATAGAGAAGGGACTCTACTATTACAAAGTAATTCCATTCGGGCTGAATAACACTAGGGCAACCTTCCAAAGGTTGATCAACAAGGTGTTTGAAAAGCAACTTGTGAAGAACATGGAGGCATATGTGATGATATGATCATAAAAAGCCTTTAAAAAATCGATCACATCAAAGATCTGGAGGAATCCTTTGATACCCTATGACATCATTGGATGAAGCTAAATCCAATCAAGTGTACCTTTGGAATGACATCGAAAAAATTCCTGAGATTTCTCATTACCAAACAGGGGATAGAAGCTAATCCAGAAAAGATCCAAGCCATCCAAAGCATGAGACATCTTTCCAACAAGAAAGAAATGCAACAACTAACCGAGAGGTTCGCTTCCCTAAGTCAATTCATTTCCCAATCAGCGAAAAGATGTCTCCCCTTTTTCAAAGCCCTCCACCAAACCAAAAGTTTCGAGTGGTCAGAAGATTGCCGACTTGCCTTCGAAGAACATAAAAAGTATTTGGAAAGTCCTCCTCTAATCTTGAAACCTCAAGAAGGTGAGACTCTTTACCTGTACCTTTCTACTTCGGATGAAGCAGTTAGCTCAGTACTTGTCAGAAAAGAAGCCGATAACTTGCAAAAGCTGATCTACTACACTAGCAAGGTATTGCACAAAGTTGAAGTGAGGTATCCTAGAGCATAGAAACTCATATATTTATTGGTTATTGCGGTAAAATGCCTGCGACCCTACTTTCAATCCCACACCATTATGGTCTTGATGGACCAACCCCTGAAAGCTATTCTTCGATGTATTGACACCTTCGAGAGGATAGCCAAATAGGCCATAAAGCTACGCAAATTTAACATCGCATTCTAATCCAAATCAACGATGAAGGCACAAGTACTAGCTAATTTCTTTGCTGAATGTACATGGGGCCAAGAAAACAGTCAACAAAGGATTGAAGATGAGAAAATCACCAAAAAAGATTCAGAATCCATGTGGATACTCCAAGTGGACGGAGCCTCTAACTCTACTGGGTGTGGTGCTGGAGTCATACTAGCCGATCCCGATGGACAGACCATGGAATACGCACTTTGCTTTTCCTTTCAAACTTCAAACAATCAAGCTGAATATGAAGCTCTCTTGATACGACTTTGAATCACCAAAGAACTAAGGATTCAAAAGATTAAAGTCATCTCAGATTCCTAATTAGTGGTGAATCAAGTGAAAGGTGAGTTTGAAGCTCGAGACTCTATCATGATCCTATACTTGGAGAAGGTACAAGATTTGGTGTCCTAGCTAGAATTCTTTGAGACAGCCCATGTGTCATGGACTAAGAATTCTCGAGTCGATGCCTTGTCTCGACTTGCAACCACCTATTTGGATTCTCTTGGTCAGACTTACATAGAATACTGGAAGATTCAAGCATATCAGAAAAGACTTTGGAGGTACACCAAATAGAACACGAGCCTTGTTAGATGGACCCTATTCTTAAATTTCTAAATGAGGGTGTGTTACCTGAAGACAAGGCCAATGCTAAATAAGTCTGTTGGATGGCCTCCCAATATATTATCTTGGATGGAATTTTATACAAAAGTTCTTTTACACAACCCCTCTTAAAGTGCTTAGGGCTATCGGACGTCGACTACACCCTAAGAGAAGTGCATGAGGGCATATGTGGAGATCATATGGGGGGTATATCGCTTACCTACAAGGTAATTCACCAAGGTTATTATTGGCCAACCATCTAGAAGGATGTACCTGACTCCGTCCGAAGATGTGGCCAATGTCAAAAATATTCAAACATCCAAAGAGCCCTGAAAGCCAGCTAACTCAACTAATAGCCCCATGGCCCTTTGCTCAATAGGGAATGGATATTCTCGGTCTGTTCCTCCTAGCTTCTAGACAATGAAAGTTTCTCATCGTAGCTATCGACTACTTCACTAAATGGGTTGAAGCTGAATCCCTAGCTCACATTACTAAAGAAAAGGTCAAAAACTTTGTTAGGAATGCCATTATCTTTTGATTCAGAATCTCTCATTCCATCATCACCAACAACGGAAGGCAATTTGACAACCCTAAGTTCAAAGACTTCTATGCCTAATATCATATTCTTTACAAGCTAACCTCTATCGTTCATCCTTAATCTAATGGAGAAGCCAAAGTAACCAACATGATGATTCTCCATGGTCTGAAGATCAGGCTAAACGATGCCAAGGGCTCTGGGCTGAAGAACTGAACTCAGTCCTTTGGGCATATCGAATAACCCCTAGAATGGCTACCAAAGAATCTCCATTCAACTTGGCCTACAGCATCAAAGCGATTCTCCCAGTGGAAGTCACTCTACAATCCTTAAGGATTGACCACTTCAAAGAACCTGAAAATTTAGAGCATCGTAGAGCAGACCTAGATCTACTTCAAAGCACTAGACTTCAAGCTCAGATAAAGATGGCTACATATCAATAAAAGATCGCCAGATACTATAACTCCAGAGTAAAGAAACAAACCTTCCAACTCGAAGACCTAGTGTTGCGAAGGTTCAAAGTATTCAGGCCAATAGAACAAGGCAGACTCTCTCCTAACTGGGAGGGACCGTACCGAATCAGAGAAGTCGTACACCCAGGAGCTTATCAACCTAAAACTCTGCACGGCTCCCTATTACCTCAACTCTAGAATGTAGAAAACCTTTATAAGTACTATCAATAAAAAATCTTTCTTTGAATGGCCTCAATGAAGTGTCCAAGCAAAGTCGGGCCTAACCAGCCTACCTTATTATCAATAAAATGTACAAGGACAGCTTAATCAGCCTACCCTAACAATAAATCTGTTGAGTGCAAAGGTGGGCCTGACCAGCCTACCTTATTATCAATGAAATGCACAAGGGCAGCTTAATCAGCCTACCCTAACAGTAAATCTGATGAGTGAAAAGGTGAGCCTGACCAGCCTACCTTATTATCAATAAAATGCACAAGGATAGCTTAATCAGCCTATCCTAATGATAAATCTGATGAATGCAGAGGTGGGCTTGACCAGCCTATCTTATTATCAATGAAATACACAAGGGTGGCTTAATCAACCTACCCTAACTATAAATCCGATGAGTGCAGAGGCAAGCCTGACTAGCCTACCTTATTATCAATGAAATGCATAAGGGTGGCTTAATCAGCCTATCCTAATGGTAAATCCGATGAGTGCAAAGGTGGGCCTGACCAGCCTACCTTATTATCAATAAAAAGCATAGGGATGGCCTAATCAGCCTACCCTAATGGTAAGTTTGACCAAGTGCAAAGGTGATCCTAATTAGTCTACCTTACCTACATATAGCCGACGAATGCAAGCGGATGAACCTGACTAGCCTACGAAATCAGCAAGATCCCATTCTTTGATCTGTGATGTAGATAAGTTCAATCGAAGTCAGTGAAGAACCATGAAGTTTCTCATGGAAATGTCCTGATTCATCATCTAGCGTACCGACCAATCCACACTTAGAAGAATTCCAAAGTACAGTTATCAGACAGTGCTCATTAAACAAAAGAAAGGTTTCATTCTTCTAGGAAAATTCTTTACATACTTTCAAAAGGAAGTTGACCTACATGGACTAATAAAGAAGAAAGAAAACTGCATACATCAAAATTATTTTTCTTCGATCGATCTAGAAGTTGGAGCAGGAATGATTGCTTCTAGGGTGGATACTTCTTCAGTTGTTGAAGTTGGCATGTCTTCGGTTGGTTCTTTTGCTCTGTCTTCTTCATCGGTATCAATGCCAGCAACATAATGGTGGAGATGTCTAAGTCTGGATACATTATCTTGACTTTCTTCAAGCAGTCTTGAAAGCCAATGTTATAACTCTCCACTCCCACTTCGTTCATCTCATCATTGAAGGCCTTGGATCTCTTATATTCATTAACGATGTGAAGGGCATTTTGTTTGGCTAGCTTCGCTCTTTGTACGGTCGATTCCACCCTTTGCTCAAGGTTGGTGACCTTTTTCTCCAATTCAGCCTTCAATGCCATGGCCTCCTCAAAATTTTGGAGATTGTCTTTTATTATCACTTCGGCTGAATGTAGCTTTCTCTGTTTCTTCTTTAGATCGGCCACAAGTTTGGTCATATTAAGCTGGGCCACCTTCAAGTCTCTCTCTAATGAAAGATTGACAGTGGTAGCCTGGTCCAATTTATGTTCTACGGTTGCTTGGAGTTCCTTGGCCACTTCTTTTTCAGTCTTGGCCGATGCTAACTGGTCCTAAAGACCTATATTAATGTCAATGAACCCACATACTCTCTCCTCTATCAGAGAAATTTCGTGGATAAACTACTAACAAAAATAGTGACAAAGTTAACAGCAATAAAAACTTATAAAAGAAAATCTTGAAGATGATTTTGACACATACCTGCAATATTTTTGGATAAATGGAGGTAAAAATATTTCCTAGCCGATGCTTTTTCATCATCTCCCAATCCTTCTGAAGGATATTGGCCTTCAGTAGGGTCTTGGCTAGTTGGAGATTGTCGAGACCAGCATCAGTAGCATATATAATAACCTCCCAGAGCCTTTTTCTTCATCGACCGGTGGCTCTAGCTCATTTTGTGGCTCGAATGCTATCTCAATCATAAGAGCCTTACCCTTATCCTTCTAGCTGGGCTCCTCAGATGGCTCAGGGGAAAACAGTGCCGTCAGCTATTCAACGAATATGTGCGGTTGCTTTGATGAGAAATCCACCAACACTTTCTTTGAAGAACGTTCCGATGGAGGAACATTATCCTCATTTGAAGTGGACTCCACAACATTTGGGGTAGTATCCCCGATGAGAGCCTTTGGAGAGGCGTAGGTCCTCTTTATACCCCTTCATTGTGATCTTCTTAAAGGTTCTATGGCCGCCCTCTTCTTGTCGACCTGCCAGAGCCTTCTAACATCTAGTTTCATCTTGGCACCGATAAAGGAAAAGAAACCGACTCGTTAGTTAAGAAGAGATGAAAGAACTTACAGAAGGAAAAAACTGGGGTAAAAGACTGCTCAAAAGATAGATGCGTATGGTATAAAATATTTACCCCTCGGGGACAAAGGCCTCTTATATAGGAGGCACCGATAGCCTTGAACATCCCTTGATCATGCACATGTATCGCTTCAATCGACAAGAGTCGAGGTGATGACTTCGATCCATGGGAGGCAGTTAAGAGAAATAAAAGGACCACAATTGATCCAATTTCGGGGGCACGAACTTTAGTGACTCCGATCGATGCAACCCATGATCTGAATAATAACTCCCTCGACAACAAAATGTGACATCTGCTAAGGCGGTATGCTCCACTAATGATGGATCAAAACCATCGACAGAAGCCAAGGTTTGTTATTATTGAAAAATATTTTTTCTCTCTCTTCAGTGAGCTCATCTTTAAACTCTGAAGACTTCTTATAGTCTTCGAACCCTGGTTGCTTCTTCATTAAAGGCTTCGACTTCGGCCACTTCTTCGACCTTCTTTCGACTTTCCTTGGCTAACTGCTCCAAGGATGAATCTTCTTTTTCTTTTTCCTGAGCTTTGCCTCCTATTTGGATCTTAGTTGAGCCTTCTTCAACTCAACCTTCAGACCCAGAACATCAGCAACGCTCTGGTTCAGCTTCTCCACCATGACCACTTTCAGTTTTTTGACGACTTCCTTTTTGGCTTTTGCCGACTGGAGTTCTTTCTGATGCCTTGACTAAGATTGGCAAATTGATATGCCTTCCTTCATCAGAGTTTGATGCAGAACAAATAAAGGGATGCATGCGGAAGTAAATTAAAGATTAACTAATTTTTTTGTTGTTTTTATAGGTTTGTAGAAGTTGGCTTCAAATCAAAGAAAAGTTAACCTAACATTGAAATACTAATATGATAATTGAAAGCACAATTTTAAGGAACTAAATTATCAGAGTATTTAGAAGCAACAGATCGCTGGGGGTTGAAAACTCCCAGACCTAGGGTTTCACTCCGACTTTCAACAAACAGAATAAAGCAAGGGAAGGTTTATCTCACCAGACAATGATCTTCACAGATTTTGGTGGAAGAACTCTCTCGAGCAGATTGTTGGATCCTCGGAGTCGATATCTTCGTAATGATCCTCAAATACTGGTCCTTTGGCGGGTTGGCTTCTCCTGAACTCAAGATCTGGAAGAGAAAAAGACAATTGATGGAATCAAGAGTCAAGGAAAGATTTACCAGGTTGATGAACTTGAAGATCGAAATTGCTGAAACTGGATTCTCCTGGATGCTGATGTGATTTTCCTTGGAACTTGCTCTGGATCTGAAGTAGCCGGACTGGATCTGGATGAAGGTGGAGGCCTGACTTGGATAGAGAGGAGAGGCCGTGGGAGATGGATGGATCTAGGGTTTGGTGGGTGGAAAATAATGAAAGGTGGCTAGGGTTTTGGAATTTCAAGTGGCTAACCTAGGGTTTTGGGATAAAGATGGAGATCTCTCACCTCCTCAGCTCCATGGAACCCGGATTACCCCCTCACGAGCTCAACACTTAGAATAGTGCGGAAGAAGAGAAACCTAGGTTACTCAACACAAGAGAATACAAAAATAATTTTTCTTCATTGATTTTCAAAGTTACAAAATAGAGTCTATTATATAGACCTAAAATTTTCTCCTAGCTTGTACAATTCCCATGTGGGACTAAACTCTTCCAACCCCTAGATTAGGTAGAAAACCTCTCCCTGGGCCGACCAAGAGTCCAAAAAAATTGGGACGGCCATAAAGGAATTGTTTTGGAACTTTTATGGCACCTCCTTTGGAGTTGGATTTGATTTGGATGTCCTCTCTCTTCTTAAGGTATTTCTTCTTTCTTCCACTCTAAGTTAAGCTCTTTGATTTTGATTTGAACTTCAATTAGGAGTAGGTTGGATGTCCTTCTTTGATTTCTTCTCCAAGAGAAGTTTTCTTCTTCCTTCTTTGCTTAGGTAAATTAGGCAGGTGTGGGCGCCTCCTTTAATTTAGCCTCCAATTGATTTTTTTCTTCTTTGGATGTGGGGACCATGACACTGGGATGCCTCTATGGCGCCTCCTGGACTCTGGCGTGTGCTCGGAGTGTGGCTGTGTGTGCTTGGAGTGTGGCCTCCACTTGCTTGAACCTTGAGTTTGATTGGAAGAGAAATGTGGCAACCATTTTGGACCAAATTGAAACCACATGGGACTTGCACCGAGTCAACATGACTCAACAAAATTTAAATGGTGATTCAAGAAATAAATAAAATAAATAAACTGGTTGACCAGGTCAACCTTTATTACAAACCCTAATTTCTCGGGCAATGTCAATCAGAGATCCAAATGGAGCTCTGAAGTCTTCTTCTGAGTCTGGTGCCCGCACCATTCTCCCAGGGTGGGAGGAACTCGACCCTGTCGAGTAAGGCTCCCTAATGATAAATCTGATGAATGCAGAGGTGGGCTTGACCAGCCTATCTTATTATCAATGAAATACACAAGGGTGGCTTAATCAACCTACCCTAACTATAAATCCGATGAGTGCAGAGGCAAGCCTGACTAGCCTACCTTATTATCAATGAAATGCATAAGGGTGGCTTAATCAGCCTATCCTAATGGTAAATCCGATGAGTGCAAAGGTGGGCCTGACCAGCCTACCTTATTATCAATAAAAAGCATAGGGATGGCCTAATCAGCCTACCCTAATGGTAAGTTTGACCAAGTGCAAAGGTGATCCTAATTAGTCTACCTTACCTACATATAGCCGACGAATGAAGCGGATGAACCTGACTAGCCTACGAAATCAGCAAGATCCCATTCTTTGATCTGTGATGTAGATAAGTTCAATCGAAGTCAGTGAAGAACCATGAAGTTTCTCATGGAAATGTCCTGATTCATCATCTAGCGTACCGACCAATCCACACTTAGAAGAATTCCAAGTACAGTTATCAGACAGTGCTCATTAAACAAAAGAAAGGTTTCATTCTTCTAGGAAAATTCTTTACATACTTTCAAAAGGAAGTTGACCTACATGGACTAATAAAGAAGAGAAAGAAAACTGCATACATCAAAATTATTTTTCTTCGATCGATCTAGAAGTTGGAGCAGGAATGATTGCTTCTAGGGTGGATACTTCTTCAGTTGTTGAAGTTGGCATGTCTTCGGTTGGTTCTTTTGCTCTGTCTTCTTCATCGGTATCAATGCCAGCAACAATAATGGTGGAGATGTCTAAGTCTGGATACATTATCTTGACTTTCTTCAAGCAGTCTTGAAAGCCAATGTTATAACTCTCCACTCCCACTTCGTTCATCTCATCATTGAAGGCCTTGGATCTTATATTCATTAACGATGTGAAGGGCATTTTGTTTGGCTAGCTTCGCTCTTTGTACGGTCGATTCACCCTTTGCTCAAGGTTGGTGACCTTTTTCTCCAATTCAGCCTTCAATGCCATGGCCTCCTCAAAATTTTGGAGATTGTCTTTTATTATCACTTCGGCTGAATGTAGCTTTCTCTGTTTCTTCTTTAGATCGGCCACAAGTTTGGTCATATTAAGCTGGGCCACCTTCAAGTCTCTCTCTAATGAAAGATTGACAGTGGTAGCCTGGTCCAATTTATGTTCTACGGTTGCTTGGAGTTCCTTGGCCACTTCTTTTTCAGTCTGGCCGATGCTAACTGGTCCTAAAGACCTATATTAATGTCAATGAACCACATACTCTCTCCTCTATCAGAGAAATTTCGTGGATAAACTACTAACAAAAATAGTGACAAAGTTAACAGCAATAAAAACTTATAAAAGAAAATCTTGAAGATGATTTTGACACATACCTGCAATATTTTTGGATAAATGGAGGTAAAAAATATTTCCTAGCCGATGCTTTTTCATCATCTCCCAATCCTTCTGAAGGATATTGCCTTCAGTAGGGTCTTGGCTAGTTGGAGATTGTCGAGACCAGCATCAGTAGCATATATAATAACCTCCCAGAGCCTTTTTCTTCATCGACCGGTGGCTCTAGCTCATTTTGTGGCTCGAATGCTATCTCAATCATAAGAGCCTTACCTTATCCTTCTAGCTGGGCTCCTCAGATGGCTCAGGGGAAAACAGTGCCGTCAGCTATTCAACGAATATGTGCGGTTGCTTTGATGAGAAATCCACCAACACTTTCTTTGAAGAACGTTCCGATGGAGGAACATTATCCTCATTTGAAGTGGACTCCACAACATTGGGGTAGTATCCCCGATGAGAGCCTTTGGAGAGGCGTAGGTCCTCTTATACCCCTTCATTGTGATCTTCTTAAGGTTCTATGGCCGCCCTCTTCTTGTCGACCTGCCAGAGCCTTCTAACATCTAGTTTCATCTTGGCACCGATAAAGGAAAAGGGAGAACCGACTCGTTAGTTAAGAAGAGATGAAAGAACTACAGAAGGAAAAAACTGGGGTAAAAGACTGCTCAAAGATAGATGGTTTATGGTATAAAATATTACCCCTCGGGGACAAAGGCCTCTTTATAGGAGGCACCGATAGCCTTGAACATCCCTTGATCATGCACATGTATCGCTTCAATCGACAAGAGTGAGCGGTGATGACTTCGATCCATGGGAAGGCAGTTAAGAGAAATAAAAGGACCACAATTGATCCAATTTCGGGGGCACGCAACTTTAGTGACTCCGATCGATGCAACCCATGATCTGAATAATAACTCCCTCGATAACAAAAATGTGACATCTGGCTAAGGCGGTATGCTCCACTAATGATGGATCAAAACCATCGACAGAAGCCAAGGTTTGTTATTATTGAAAATATTTTTTTCTCTCATTCAGTGAGCTCATCTTTAAACTCTGAAGACTTCTTATAGTCTTCGATGACCCTGGTTGCTTCTTCATTAAAGGCTTCGACTTCCTTGGCCACTTCTTCGACCTTCTTTCGACTTTCCTTGGCTAACTGCTCCAAGGATGAATCTTCTTTTCTTTTTCCTGAGCTTTGCCTCCTATTTGATATCTTTAGTTGAGCCTTCTTCAACTCAACCTTCAGACCCAGAACATCAGCAACGCTCTGGTTCAGCTTCTCCACCATGACCACTTTCAGTTTTTTGACGATCTTCCTTTTGGCTTTTGCCGACTGGAGTTCTTTCTGGATGCCTTGACTAAGATTGGCAAACATTGATATGCCTTCCTTCATCAGAGTTACCTTGTGAATCAACTGCATCAAACAATAGAAGGGAAGAATACATCATGTTGACTATAATTATGAAGAAGTAAATAAAGAGAAGGGTGCTTACTCTCAGTATGTTTGGATATATCGACTCGGCCACCTCATCGCGTGGGGGTGGCAGTCTTGTGACCTCCCAGTCTCTCGGGAAGAGTGTGGCCTTCAGTAGCTTCCTAGCCAGTTCAAGGTTCTCCAACCCTGTGCATCCGAAAGACTGCAAAATTCACTTCATACTCCCTATCGGGGGGAGTATCTCTCTCCAACCCCGTTTGACTTGAGGAGCCTTGCCCTATCTTGAGGCGGGGGTCGTACTAGCGGTATATCGAAGATGGGCATAGGATCTAGATGCCCTGAAGTCCGAGATGGAGTCGAGCCCCTTTGGTGAAGCTATGATAGAGGCACATCATCATCCTTCGATGGCATCCTCATCGAGGTACTTCTCGAGGCCTCTTCAGCCCAGGCCTTCTTCCAAATTTTTGACCTCTCTTGAGGGACCGGCCAGGACCTCTTTCAGGTGGCTTGACGAAGCTTCCCGAAGTCTGGCTTCATCTCCCACCTTCAAATAGAAGAAACTACAAAAGATCATCTAATGAAAATGTACAGGAAATAAGGTGGAACAGATGCTAACTATCAACTATACCTAACGACCGGGACTCGTTGATTTTGGCAAGGTAAAGGTTTTGCTCTTCTAGCAATTCCTTAACTGGAGGAATCTCTAACCCAGATAATGTATCAAAGTCTGTTTGGTCAACCCTCAGAACTTTCTTACCTGCATTGGCATCCAATCGGGGTTCCCTCCATGATGTGTTAAAACCCCAAGGCTAAGAAGAGAAGATGAAGAAGAAGCATGGGTTCCATCCATGGATGGCACTAGGCATATCCTTAATTAATCTTCGACCAAGATCAGGGCCGATGACCACCATCCCTGGCTATGGAAGTTCATCTTAAATATGAAGAGGGATATAAATAGAGAATCCTAGGCTCTACTTTCAGGATATCACAAAGAACTAAGAAACCGCGGATGGTCCGTATGGTATTCGGAGTTAGTTACGTAGGGACTACATGATACATGTTAAAAACCTTAGGAAAAAAGGGATGTAAAGAAAAATCGAAGGCTAGCCTTCAGGTAGTCTTCGTATACTAAGATAGCACCGGAAGGAGGATGGTTCACCCTTTCATCGGGTTGAGAAAGTATCAATGGGAGACTTTCAGGAACATGGTAATACTCTTTGTTGCCGAAAAATGGAGTCCAGAGGGGGGCTAAATTGGGTCTTTCAAGAATTAAAATAATTATGTGCAAGTTGTGTAGTGTTTGTGGATAATGCACTTAAGTATATGCAGCAGAAAAATAATTAATAGAGTGTAGGAAATAAAGTGCAAGTAATTAAAGAGAGACAATCACACATAAACACCAAGTTTATAGTGGTTCGGTGCTCTCAAGCACCTACGTCTACTCCCCAAGATCTCTTGAAAATTTTCACTATAATCTCTTCAAAGATTACAGCCGACTTATTTTCCAAGGCTCACAAGTCAAAACCTAAGTTGGTTTGTTACTTAGGCTCACCAACAAACCTTACACTTGTTTTGTCTTTGGGCTCACAAGTCAATCCTAGTTGGTTTTGGCTCACCAACAACCTTACAACCTACTTTCAAGAACCTTGAAAGCTAGGTCAAACAATAATAAATTTAGAATACAAGAATTTAAACCTAAGCAAACTCTCTTCTTAGAGTGGATAATGAAGCTCTTTGATCTTTTGAAGCTCTTTGATGATTGCTTGATGTGACTGACTTGGAATCTTTTCAAGAACACTTTTGGAAAGATGAAATGAAAGGAATGTAGGCTTTTTCAATGTAATATCTCATTTTTAGCTTTTGAAAGTGGAGTTCTTGAAGAATGTCTTTAACTCTTGGATATTTCTTTGCTTTTCTCTCTTCTCTTGCTTCATGAATGAGTTTGGTGAACCTTAAATACAAGAAAAACATCCAAAAAACCATTTTAGACCATTAGGGATCAAAAACTAGCCGTTAGGAGCTAAAAACCATCAAATTAGGCTATCAAAAAATAGATCCGTTGAGGCTGTCAGAACCTGAGTGTCGACACATGGCTGTCTGGTGTTGACACTTGGCTTCTAGGTGTCGACACTTGAACTTTCAAGTGTTGACACTTGACACAAAAACTCTTCAGAGACAAGTTCTATATTTTCAAAAAGTCTCAGGCCTTGAGTCGACACTTGGGAACTTATGTGTTGACACTTGAGTTTCAGGTGTCGACACTTGAGTTCTGAGTGTCGACATTTGGCATGCCATGAAAATTTTTACATGCCAAATGCTGAAGTATTGACACTTGGGTTCTCAGGTGTTGACACTTGGTTCTGCAAAATTCAAAATCAAGTGCCAAACAAGCCAAAAACATAAAGATTTTTCATGAAACTTAAATGCAACATATAGAAACAATAATTAAACTCATTTGTGTCCTTTTTTGATGGAGAAGACTTCTCAAAGAATGAAAAATGATTTATTTCTAAAGCATGCCATAATACTCTAGTTTTGAGAAATTGAGGTGCTTGAAACCTGAAAACTCATAACTACAAATGATCATTAGTACAAAATATGTACTCAACATTTTATTATTCATCAACATCATAGGGTAGAGGCAACAATCTCTCCCTTTTTGATGATGACAAACCTTGAGTAAATAAGGATTTAAATTCAATTTTGACATTGTATCCCTTAAGTATGAACTTGAAATTTCTACAATGCAATTCAATGGAGGAGATGTGCTAAATAGATATAGAAATCAACATTCTCTAACCCTAAAGAAGTTAAGTTAGGAGACAATTCAAAAGTTAAAGAAAATGCTTGTAACTACTTTCCTTTTTAGTCAACATACAACATAAAATGGAGTAAACTCCCTCTGAATCAATGCATTAAGCCATGATAAAGTTGGTATAAGAGTTGAAAAGAGATTAGATTATTAAGAAATCTAACAAGTATCAGAGCAAATGCATAGAGTAGGGAGTATCAGAACAAATACAAAGTTCAATATACACGTGATACAAGATACATAAAGCAAATACAAGAATGGTCATAAACTGAAACACACACACACACACAAACACTATAGATATATATATATATATATATATATATATATATATAATCAATGTTTTTAGTTACAAAAAATGCTGTTAGAGATACAGCAAATCTGAAACATGATACAAGATACATAAAGCAAACAAGTATAGTGATATAAGCATGTAAGCTAATACAATAACTAAATATAAAAGCAACAAGCTACTAGATAAACATCTGTGAGGCACTCCTCATCAGATGGAAGCTTAAAGCTAATGGGGGCACTGATCCTGGACCTAGGTACAAGGGCCTTAGGTAGCTTTAGAACCCTACGACTCCTAGTCTGGGTAGAAGTCCATGTACGGGTACAACCTGGATGATCTGGTCGACGGGGGAGGAAGTAGCTCAGCTGGAGTCACAAAATCAGGAGTGGAAACGATCTCAACAGCTGGAGGAGGGACTTTAGGAGCAGCTGGTGTCTGAGTACCTTTGCTGACCATCTGATATCGCCCAGCTAGATCTACACTGCCATCCATACTGCCATCACCAGAAATATCTATGCCACTATTTGCATTATCGCCATCATCACCACCATCAGCACCATCACCACCATCACCACCCTGGGAATCATCATGACCATCATTAGCAGAGGGTGGAGGTGGAGGATCAGTTGGACCAGATGTCCCTGACGGTAATAGAGCTCTCAGCATCTCCTCAATGCGGGTGAAACCGGCCTCCATAGTCCTGTGAATATCAGCATCTCCTATAGTATGAGCTCGAAGGCTCTCTATCTCAATCCTGAGCTATGTGGTTCAGACTCCTAGTCCGACCATCTCACTCTTCAGCTCTATGAACTGCTGGCTAGCATGCTCCTCAAATGATGTATCAGTAGAAGATGGAGGAGAAGCAAAAGGGGTAGCTGCAGGAGTCACTAGCTCAGGCTCTAACGCCGGTCTAACTCGAGGAGGTGTAACAACTAGCCCTGATGGCCCAGGCTTGGCCTCCCTGATCTCGTCCTCCTCGTCTGGCTCCTGACTAGACTCTCTATGAACCCAGCATCCAGAGACTAATCTGTATCCCATCCGGTATAGGGATCGCTCATCATAGACATCCGTATGTAAGATCTCCTTGGAGGCCTCCCCCTCCAAAGGTATACTGTAAGCAGACCATAAGCATTAGCTCCCGCTCTGTAATGAAATCGAATTTGCCAATCTTCGGGAGTAGGATACGAGCGATGATGTGGTGAAGAAGCCTCATCTCAACTGATAACTGGTTCACGGTGACCACTATCACACCACGAACATCATCTCTCTCAAGTACATAATGAAAGGCCTCCTCACGATCCTCAGTATTGGAAGCTGTTACGGCCGTATCGAAGACATGGCCGGGCTCAGATACCGTCAGATATGATCTAGCCACGTGGAGGTTTCTTCGGCCGACTTAGTGTCACATTGCCGAGATCGAGCTCGGCCAGGCTACCTCGCCAGAAGACTTCCCGAAGACGTTATCGCCCTTGCCGAAGTCGAGCTCGGTTCGGGGCTCCTCCTGCCACCTCGCCAGGTGTCCACCCAGGAGGGGTCCACCTAGGCCGAGGTCGGCCACTTCTTCGCTCCTTAGCTAGGAGACCTCCTGCAACCTCGCCAGGTGTCCACCCAGGAGGGGTCCACCCAGGCCGAGGTTGGCCGATCCTTCGCCCCTTCACCAGGTGGTTCTCGGAGACGGGTCCACCGTGGCCGAAGCCAGGCGACCTCCTGCCATCTTGCCAGGTGTCCACCCAGGAGGGGTCCACCCAGGCCGAGGTCGGTCGATCCTTCGCCCCTTCGCCAGGTGGTCCCCGGAGACGGGTCCACCTCGGCCGAAGCCAGGCAACCACCTCCTGCCACCTCGCCAGGTGTCCACCCAGGAGGGGTCCACCCAGGCCGAGGTCGGTCGATCCTTCGCCCCTTCGCCAGGTGGTCCCGGAGACGGGTCCACCTCGACCGAAACCAGGCGACCTCCTGCCACCTCGCCAGGTGTCCACCCAGGAGGGGTCCACCCAGGCCGAGGTCGGCTGATCCTTCGCTCCTTTGCCAGGTGGCCTCCGGAGACAGGTCCATCTCGGCCGAAGCCAGGCGACCTCCTGCCACCTCGCCAGGTGTCCACCCAGGAGGGGTCCACCTCGGTCGAGGTCAGGCCGCCCGTACAGAGAAGATCCCAACGAAAGAGGCACAGGTTCCGAGGACAGCCCTCGAGCCGTGCGCATCACAGGCGACGCCCCGTACGGATGGCGGCGGCACGCGAAACACCACTTACATCAGCCCGACAGGTCCCGCAGTCGAGAGGCACGGTTCTGACAAAACAGGGCCCGTAAACGGACGGTGCCTGCACTTAGGAGGGAGAGCGCTCTCACTGGGCCCGAGGTCTGACCGGCCGCCTTGCCGGCGCCACCCCCTTCTGTCTTTGCCCTTTCCCTGCTGGGCTCGATGAACGAGGTCAGAAAGCCACCTGGCCCTCAACACCAAAAGGGGAAAGAGAAAAGGATGGGAAGGGGAGCCCCCCAGGAGAGGAAGACAGGCGAACAGCGGGAGGAGATAAAAGGAAGGAAGCTGGGGACGACAAGGTAAGCTGAAAAAGCTGGGGACAAGCAAGAAACAGAGGCCAAAAGCCCCGCTCCGAGAGTAAGATCCAGGGTCCCGAGAGGGGATCGCTTGGCGTAAGCTCGGCAAGGAGGCCCGGCCGAATTTCTGGTCCCCATAGCACCTTTCTTGCTAGCAAATTCTCTGAGTCTGGGACTCCTTCGGGGCCCGTCTTGGAGAATCTGTTCCTTCTCGTCGTCTACTGACTTGATCATCGGAGCTCCCTCGTCGGGATCCCCGGCCAGGGTCTTCTGACCCTCTCTTGCAGGTTCCCTCCAGCCGGGAGACTCCAGGAGCCAGGCGATCCGGTAGGATCGACGGATCCGAGGCACGGGCGCGGCGGCGAGATCGACAACAGATTGGCGCACCAGGTAGGGGGGCAGGACAACACACCCTAGCGGGAGCCAGCTTTTTGCAGGTACCACACTCTCCGACAATGGTAGTCAATCATGGGCGTGAGGCATCCACCAGCCATGTGGGGGAGGTTCCCTCCCCTCAAGGGGCCCACATCCCGGAGAGGGAGCTTCCAGCTCCTCCTCCTCTTCCACCACAGCCGACCTCAGCAGACGGGCCCCTCGTGGCCGTCATCCAATAGCTGCAGACCTTGACCTCGGCGGTCCGGCAGCTTCAAAATCAGCAGCGGTCCCTGGCCACGCAGCCACAGCCAGGGACCCCCGCGGCCCGAGCCGCGGGACAGCGTGGGAGCCTGCGCTCCATTCAGGGCAGGCCATCCCACCCGAGGGCAGTCTCCAACCCCCGCGGGAGCCACCAAGCTCCCGTAAAAAGAATTACTCCGGTTCGGTGGATCACGAGAGTCGATCCCCAGCCGATGAAGCCGAAACGGTGCATCACAGCAAGCGACGCCGAGGCCTGACTTCGCGCGGAGACCGATCAGCGCCCCCTTCACCAGCGGCCTCGGTGGAAGACTCCACCGATGAGGCCATCAGGCGCTAGGCTGAGAGGTGCCTGGAGGAGCATGAGCGCAAGTTAGCGGAGTTCGCCTGTCGATTTGCCGACCTGCAGAACTCATCGGTGGACCCGGCGGGCTACGACTCACGTCCCCCCTTCTCTGAAGAAATCCAGGCGGAGCCGATCCCAAAACGGTTTCGCATGCCGCAGGTGGATCCCTACGACGGGACCACCGACCCTCTGGACCATCTGGAGAGCTACAAAACTCTTACGAGGGTCCAGGGGACCACCGACGCTCTTTTGTGCATCGCCTTCCCAGCCACCCTCCGGAAGGCTGCTCGAGTTTGGTTCACCCGTCTCGAGCCCGGATCCATTTGCTCCTTCCACCAGCTGGAAAAAAAGTTTGTGGCGCACTTCGACGCTTGTCAAAAGGTGCCAAGAGAGGTGGATAGCCTCTTCTCCATCCGCCAGCAGGACCAGGAGCTGCTCCGGGACTACATCACCCAGTTCAAGACCGCAGCCCTGGAAATCTACAGCCTCGATGAGCCCATCGCCATGCTGGCTTTGAAGCGCGGCTCAAGACGTCCCGCCTGACCTACTCCCTGGACAAGAAGCCGCCCAGGATGTACTCCGAGCTCCTCCTCCGCGCCCATAAGTACATCCGAGCGGAGGAGGCCGACCGCACCCGTCGAGAGCTGGACGGGAAGACTCTTAAGAGGACGCCCCCGAGGGATACCCCGGGAGCTCGGAAGCCCGGGCCATCCGCCGACCCTCGCCCGAATCCAAGGCCGAGGGGCGAGGCCACTCCGGAGCGGAGGTTCACCCCTCTCCTCGCACCTCGGACGAAGATCCTCATGGAAATCGAGGGCGAGCGCTACCTCCGCCGACCTCCTCCTCAGAACCCGAGGGCTATCTGGGACAAATCGAAGTACTGCCAGTTCCACCGCGAGCACGGTCACGACACGGAGGAGTGTCGCAACCTGAAGCGAGAGATCGAGGAGCTGATCAAGAGGGGCTACCTCAGGAAGTTCGTCAGGAACGAGGTCCCCCCGGAGGGGCAGCCGCTCGCGGCTTTACCGCCAGCCCCTACAATCGATAACCGCCCGACGGAGAAGCCCGTGGGCATGATCTCACGCGGGGTCGGGCGAGCGGCGAAGAGAGCCCGGGAAGTCGGGAACCCAGAGAATGTAATCCCTCCCGAGGAGGAGAAGGATAATGAAAATGTAAACAACAATGCCGTGGTGGTCGAGATGACCATCGCGAAGCATCCTGTACATCGAATCATGGTGGATAGTGGAAGCTCGGCTGACGTACTTTTTTACGATGCCTTCTCTTGGATGAATTTGTCCACGGTTAGCTGAGACCGATACATACCCCCTGGTGGGTTTTACAGGGGACTTCGTGGGGGTCGAAGGGAAGATCACTCTCCCGGTTACCGCCGGATCCCTACCTCGGTAGACGACCATCCTGATGACATTCATCGTCGTCAGGCTCCCTTCGCCTTACAACGCCATTCTCGGGCGTCCCGGCCTCAACCAACCGGATGCCATGATTTTCATGAAAAGGTTGTTGGTGCAGTTCCCCATGCCTTACGGGCTCGGGGAGATGAAGGGGACGACCCAGCCGATCCCGTATTGCCTCCAAACGGTCCCGGGCGCCCGGGGCACGGAGCTCGCCCCCGATGTTGACGACCTCGACCTAAGAGAGAAGGAACCCAGGGGAGGACCCGTAGAGCGCCTGTTGACTTATCCCCTCAGTTCGGACCCGCTGAAGACGGTGCAGGTTGGGGCCCAACTCCCCGAAGAAGAACGGACCCGCCTGCTGGAGTTCCTCCGCGTGAACGCAGACGTGTTTGCCTGGTCAGTGGCCGACATGCCGGGCATTCCGCCCGAGGTCATCACGCATAGGTTAAACGTGGACCCAGGCTGTCACCCGGTCTGCCAGAAGAAGAGGAGCTTCGCCATGGAGAGACAGAAGGCCATCAATGAGGAGGTGGAGAAACTCCTCGCCGTCGGCTTTGTGCGGGAAGTCCAGTATCCCAGCTGGCTAGCAAATGTGGTCATGGTAAGAAAGAGTAGTGGTAAGTGGAGGATCTGTGTGGACTACACCGACCTCAACCGAGCTTGCCCAAAGGACAACTTCCCTCTTCCAAAGATCGACCAGCTGGTCGACACCACCTCGGGACATCGCCTCTTGTCATTCATGGATGCCTTCTCTGGATGCAACCAGATCCGAATGAGCCCGGAGGACGAAGAGCATACCGCCTTCATAACCGACCACGGAACTTTTTGCTACAGAATGATGCCATTCGGCCTCAAGAACGCTGGAGCTATGTACCAACGTCTGGTCAACAGGATCTTCAAGGACCAGATCGGCCGCAACATGCAGGTGTACGTGGACGATATGCTGTAATGAGCAAACCCGATTCAGACCACGTAGCTGACTTGGCGAAGACATTCGGCAACCTCTGACATCATCAGATGAAGCTGAACCCAGTGAAGTGCGCCTTCGGTGTCTCCACCGGGAAGTTCCTAGGATTCATGGTGACCCAAAGAGGAATCGAAGCCAACCCGGAGAAGGTCCAGGCGATCCTGGACATGGAGCAGCCCGCCTCCAAGAAGCAAGTGCAGCAACTCACCGATCGAGTTGCGGCCCTCAGCCGCTTTATCTCCAGGTCGGCAGATCGCTGCCGTCCCTTTTTCAAGGTGCTGAGAAAGATGAACGACTTCGCTTGGACCGAGGAATGCCAGGGGGTCTTTGAAGAGCTGAAGAAGATGCTCGCATCGCCACCATTGCTGTCCAGGCCCGAAGAGGGGGAGGAACTCATCCTCTACCTGGCGGTCATCCCGGAAGCCGTCAGCTCGGTCCTGGTTCGGACCGATGACCAAGGAGTCCAGCGGTCGGTATACTATACCAGCAAACTCCTCCGTGACGCGGAGCTCAGGTATTCTCAGCCCGAGAAACTCATTTTCGCGCTAATAGTGTCTGCCCAGCATCTCAGGCCCTATTTCCAAGCGCATCCCATCACTGTCCTGACGGATCAACTACTGAAAGCGGTGCTCAGCCGACCAGACACTTCGGGATGATTGGCGAAATGGGCACTGAAACTCAGCGAGTTCGACATTGCGTACAGGCCAAGGTCGGCCATGAAGGCGCAGGTGCTGGCCGACTTCTTGGTCGAATGTGCAGGCTTGGGCAAGGAGCCCGAGGAAGGCCCCTCAGGCCAGCCACTGAAGACGGGCTCCGATGAGCCCGGAGAGAATGCCTGGATCCTCCATGTAGATGGAGCCTCGAACTCCGGTGGGAGCGGGGCCGGACTCATCCTTGCCAATAGCGACGGGGTCGTCGTCGAATGCGCGCTCCGTTTCCAATTCGTCGTGACCAATAATCAGGCGGAGTACGAGGCACTTCTTGCCGGGCTGAGAGTCTCCCGCGAGCTGGGCGTGACCAACCTCAAAGCTTTCACTGATTCCCAGCTCGTGGCGGGACAGGTCTCCGGGGAGTATGCCGCGCATGACCCCTAAATGGCGAAATACTTGGAGCTCATCAAAGCGGGCGCGTCCAGATTCCGACGCTTCAACATCTTCCACATCCCCCGCAGGGTGAACGCCCGTGCGGATACTCTCTCCCGGCTGGCGACCCTGCCGGACTCGATGCTGGGCCGCGCTCATGTGGAGCGCCTTGAGATCCCAAGCCTCGAGACCCGGTGGGGGTCCATCAGGTCAGCCATGAACCCAGCTGGATGGACAAGTACGCCGAATACATCACTAGTGGCACCCTGCCGGAGGACCGCGAGGCGGCTCGCCTTATCAGAAAGAAAGCCGTGCGATTCGTCCTGATGGATGGGCAATTGTATCGAAGGTCCTACTCCTACCCCCTCCTCAAGTGTGTAGGACCCACGGAAGCCAAGCTCGTGCTCCAAGAGATTCACGAAGGCATCTGCGGGAACCACGTGGGGGGCAGAGCATTGGCCTACAAGGCCCTTCGTCAGGGCTACTTCTGGGAGACGATGAAGGAAGACGCCGCTGACTTCGTGAAGAAGTGCAATCGGTGCCAGCGTCACGCCACGGTGTGCAACGGCAGCCCTCCAACCCAATCTCCCAGCTTTCAGCTCCCTGGCCATTCACCCAGTGGGGGATGGACCTCCTGGGCCCATTCCCGCCGGCGTCTGGACAGCAGAAGTTCTTGATAGTGGCCATCGACTACTTTACGAAGTGGGTCGAGGCCGAACCCTTGGCGCGGATCACTGAAGCAAACATCGCCAAGTTCTTTTGGAAGTCGATCGTTTGTCGCTTCGGCCTCCCCCACACCGTGGTTACTGACAACGGGTGCCAGTTCGACTGCGGGAGTTCGAAGAGTTCTGCGGTGACCTCGGCATCAGGCATCGCTTCACCTCGGTGGCGCATCCCCAGACCAATGGAGAGGCCGAAGTCACGAACAGGACCATTTTGCAGCGCCTCCGCACGCGGCTGGACCAGGCCAAAGGCAGATGGGCCAAGGAGCTCTCCAGCGTCCTTTGGGCATACACACACCCGAGGATGGCTACCGACGAGACCCGTTCAACCTCGTCTTCGGAGCCGAAGCGGTCATCCCGATCGAACTCAGCCTACCCATGCTGCGTGTGGAGCAATATGACGAGACAGAAAACCCCGCCAGGATGATGCTCAACCTTGACCTTCTTGAGGAGATGAGGGACAAGGCCCGAGTTCGGATGGCGGCGTATAGGCAGCGTGTGGCCAGGTATTGCAACTCCCGAGTGCGGCCGAAGTTTTTTCGTCCCGGAGATCTGGTCCTCCGGCGCGCTGAAGCTTCTCAGCCACAGGAATGCGGCAAGCTCTCACCCAACTGGGAGGGCCCATACCGGGTAGCAGAAGCCCTCCCCCATGGTGCCTACTACCTGGAGGAGTTGGGAGGTGCCAGGTTCCCTCGGACGTGGAACGCCTCGAACCTAAGAGTGTATTATCAGTAATGTAAGGTTCCCCACTCCTGCAATAAAGTTTCCTTGCTTCAAACGCTCTCTTCTCACTTTGTAGGGAAACCGGCGCATGGCCCTGAGTTTGGCACGCCCGATCATGGCCGACGGTCGAAGGAAGTAGGAGATCCTGGGTTTCGGCCTGGAAGGTGGTGCCGAACCCAGTTCGCCCATGCAAGCACGGAGAACAGCTCGGTAAGCCGTGCAAGGCTTGAGAAAGCCTGCAGCCCCGGGGTTCAGTCCGGAAGTCCTGGGTTTCGGCCTGGAAGGTGGCGCAGAACCCAGTTCACCCACGCAAGCACGGAGAACAGCTCGGCAAGCCGCGCAAGGCTTGACAAAGCCTGCAGCCTCGGGGTTCAGTCCGGAAGTCCTGGGCTTCGGCCTGGAAGGTGGCGCAGAACCCAGTTCGCCCATGCAAGCACGGAGAACAGCTCGGCAAGCCGCGCAAGGCTTGAGAAAGCCTGCGGCCCCGGGGTTCAGTCCGGAAGTCCTGGACTTCGGCCTGGAAGGTGGCGCAGAACCCAGTTCGCCCACGCAAGCACGGAGAACAGCTCGGCAAGCCGCGCAGGCTTGAGAAAGCATGCGGCCCCGGGGTTCAGTCCGGAAGTCCCGGGCTTCGGCATGGAAGGCGGGGCAGAAACCACTTCGCCCGCGAGCATGAAGGCAATCCCAAGGCCAGACCCACTCAAGGCCTACTCTGATGCCACGCGGTCCGGATTGTCCCAACCTTCGATCTGAGCGACGGACGGGACCAGGTCCACACTCGTTCTGGCACTCCACATCGATATCTCAAGAAAGAAAAAGAGAAGATGGGAGAGTGGGAAAGAAAGTGAACTCAAGATTTAGACAAATAGAGCTTTCATTGATCCAGGAGGAGTACAAGCTGGGAATCCCGACAGGCCGGGAGTCCCCAAAAAAAAAAAAGAGAGAAGAAGAAAAGCACAACAATAACAACAAGAAAGAGAAAAGATAGAAGGCTCAGTTCCACGCAGGGTCGGAGCCCTCGGCCTGGGGGTGGTGCTCCGCGTCCTCGCCTTCGGTGGCTGCGGCTCAGGGGGCTGCTTCGGGGCCACGGCCTCGTCGGTCGCCGGGGCCGCAGGCGTGACGTCGGCTGCACCGGAGGCTCTGCTCTCAAGTCCTTGCCTCCTACCTCCGAGCACCACCCCACTGAGGTCGAGCTCGGGGTAGAAGGCCCTACCTTCTCCCGGCACATCCGGAACCCTTCAGGAAGGAGTCCACGGTGGCCTCCCGGACCTCCGACGTGTACTCGTCGGAAGCCCGAAACTTCGGGATGGCCTCCTGCGCCTCCCACTTCGTGCCTCCAGGAGCCCGTTGACGTACGCACTCCACTCCTTCGCCGCGTTCGCGTCTCGCCTGGCCTCTTCCAGCAGGCGCTCCATCCACTGGGAGTGGGCTTGAAGACGAGCCCTCTCAGTTGCGTCCTCCTCCGTGCGATGCTGGTGAGAGACCCTCTCCTCCGACAGAGAAGACTCCAGCTCCTTGTTTGCCTCGCCTCGCGTGCGCCAGGTCAGTCTGAAGGGCCTGATTGTTTTCTCGTAGCTCGACCCCCTTTTCCATGAGGTCCTTGACATCGGCCGCGAGCTTGCCGAGCTTCTTCTCCTTCTCGGCATCCTTCTACGCGTTCCCTACGAGGAAGTTCCTCAGTAGGAGAACGTCATTCCCAATCTGCACAAGTGAAGCAATCGGGTTAGAAGAAAGATTACCTGAGGTCACGGAAGACAGAAGAAAATGAGTTCGGGCTTACCGTAAAGAGCTGCGGGAGGATCCCGAGCAGAGCGTCAACATAGTCTCAGCCGCCCCGAGCTCGGCGGTCCCGGGCTGTGGAGGCGTACTCCATCACCTTCTCCGCGAGCCCTTTGTCGCGGATGACTGAACACCGGTGGGTGATCACCGGTGGCGGGGCCGTCAGGTCAGCTCCGACGGCGACTGTCCCTCCAGTAGGAATCACGGTCGATGGGCCGGCAGAGGACACGGGCTGTGCCGTCGGAGCCGCAGCGATGATAGGGCCGGCGCTGGACGAAGCTACGGGCGGTGGAGCCCCCTCGATGGCAGCACCACGGGTCTGAATGCTGAGGAATCAGCGGCCCCGCCCGAGGCAGCCTGGGCGGGGGAGCAGCGGCCGCTGGACTAGGTACAGTCAACGGCGCAACCTCCTGGCTCGCCTCAGTGCGAGCCCTCTTGGCCACGGGCTCATCTATCTCGGGGACGTCTCTCTGGGCCGCGCCTCCAGGAGGCTCTCCAGTGAGAACTTCATGCCTGCAATGCAAAAGAGTAAAAGGTTAGCCAGCTGGTTATAAAGGAAAAAGAATGCAAGAGTCAAGGGAGGACCGAATCTCACCCGACTCGCGGATGGGACTGATCCCGACCTCAAAAAGATTCTGCTCCGAGAGTAGAACCTCGAGCGCCGGGACCACGTCGCTCAGGAGCAGGGAGTAGGCCTCCTGGTCCGCCGGCTCGACCTGGGAGTTCTGGTTCGGAGACCTGTCCGGTTCACTCCAGGCCCAGTCGACATCTTCGACCGAGGCAAAGAAAAACCGGCTCTTCCAGTCCTTGATAGAAGAAGGGAGGTCGAACGGAGACACCTGGGGCGGGGCGAGATGTACCACCAGCCGTCATCAGTGGAGTACCTCTTCAGGGTGAACATGGCCCTGAAGAGGGAGAAACGGGCGACAAACCCGTGGAAATGACAAAAAACTATGAAAGAAAAGATGACCCGGATGGCATTGGGAGCCAACTGGGCCGGAACGAGACGGAAATGGCTAAGAAAGGAGAGGAAGAAGGGGTGCAGAGGGAATCGAAGACCCCCGAGGAAGAAGTCTTCATAGAAGGCTATGCGGCCGGGGCCACTCATGGTGACGCGTTCCCCGGGCCGCGGAACGAATAGACGGATTGATCCCGGGATGCCGTAGGCCTCCCGGAGCAAAGAAAGATCGCCCTCGGTCATGGTGGAAGCATGACCGGAGGGACCGGCGGGAAGAAGAGGCAGAGTAGGAAGAGAAAGAAGAGGAAGAGCGGAAGCAATCGGAGGAGACCGGACCCCCCGGGGGATGCCGATGGTGACACCCCCAGGTTGCAGACGCCTGCGGATCTCCTCCGGGATCGTTTCCTCCTCTGAAGAGGAAGAAGATGGAGTCCTCGGCCGGGACGGACCGGCCTCGTCCGGATTAGAAGAAACATAGCGACGACGTGCCATGACAAAGAAGGAAACAAAGATTCAGAGAAGAAGGGGGAGAGGGGAACTAGAAAGAAGGATGGAGGCACTCACTGAAAATACGCCAAGCGAACGCGGGGCAACGGAAGTTAGCCTGCAGCAAACTGCCCACGGAGCAAGGGGAAAGGCCTCATTCCGGAAAGTCCCCTCTTTTCAAACTCAGTCGACAGCAGCCGTACCTGTCATTCCGCCCCAAGCCACTAGATGATCGCCGCGTGGATGCACGCCCGACACCGACGCCTCGTTAGCAGGGTAACGGCCTCTGCCTCGAAGCGACGCATTTATTGTGGACAAGTGGGCGACGCGTGGCAGCTTCCTATAAGGCTTCGGGCACATCGAGAAGCGGTGACAAGGATCTGTAGGGTTCGGTGGCAAGACGGAATCATAGATTTAAAAATTTTTTTATCTTTATGAAATCTTCACCAAACCTTCAACCCAAAATCTCCTTAATAGAATTAAAACATATAAGATGTTTATATAAGATTTTAATCTCAAATTAAGATACTAACCTGTATCGCAAAATCCAAACTCTGAATCTCCACCAGGTGCCCAAATGTTCACCCTCCAATGGTGATCCACATAGAAAAACAATGAAGACAATAAATTCTATTTCTGGTTCCTCTTCTTGAATTCTTTTTCAAGAATTCAATTCTTGGACCTTTAGGCTGAAATTTTCTTTCTTGAAAATTTCTTTTCTTCCTTCTTTCCTCTTCTTGAATTTTCTTCAAGAATTTCCTTTCTTGAATCCCTTTTCTTGAATTGAATTGGAAGAAAAATTAAGACAGGCAAAGTCTTAATTCAAGAAGGAAAAGAAGAATAGATCCTTTCCTTTTCTTTCCTTACCGTTCAAGACCTTCTTCTTATTCTTGTTAGGGTCAGAGTTTCGACAGAGGATACCTCTGTAAGGGAAACAATACCCAACAAGAACAAGAGGAAGGAGTATTCTAGAGAGGAAGAAAGGGAATTGGATCTCTGAACTATGTTACGTGAAAACCCCCGAGAACCCCAACCCTATTTATAGATCTCAGAGGGGTGTCATCTCGAAACAACGCAACCCTCTGAAACCCCAGGGATCATGATCCCTCATTCTCACGCGTCCCCTCAACAAAAATCATGATTCTCCGATGTGATTTTGTTTCCGACGAGGAGGACTCTCGGAAAAACTTCAGGAAGAATCGCGACTTTGGAGACGGATTTGTGACCGAAAAGCGACGGATCTTTTCCTTAATTTTTTCTGGCCATCAGATCCAGATCCAAGGGCACCAGACAAGGATCTGAAATGCCCCTATTCAAAAATTTCTCCGACATTTTTCTTCTCACGCATTTTAAGAGAAGTCCACGCGCGTGGACTTTCTTTCTTGGCGCGCGCGGGTGAGAGAAGGGAGGGGGCGGCTTGGAGAGAGGGTCTCAGTGAACTAAGTTCACTTGGGTTCAGCCATGGGTAGCCCAATGTCCTAAAAAAATAAATTGGACCTTAATCTGGTTCAATTAGAACCCAATTAAGCCCAATTCGGAACCAAATTCGAATCTGATTCGAATAGAAATTTGGTCTGCAACACATGCTAGTGTGTTTATCCTGCAAACACGATTTAATTCCAAATTAAATCCTTCATCAATTTTCTTTGTGTGTGACCCATTGGGTTCCACATCTAGCCAGCAGTAGGTCCGAGTGCTATTTGACTTAATTCGGTTAGATCTCAACTAAGCCGATTTAGGTCAACCAAACTAGCTTGACTCGGTCAATTAGAATCTAATTCAAATTGACTGATTTGAATTACCATGACTCAATCATATACCTACAAGACAAGATTGATGTCTAGCAACGTATCATGTCTACCCGGAAGATGTGGAATTTTGGTGGAATTACCAAAATACCCTTCAGTGGTGAGTTACCGGGCAATTCAGTCCTTTGATCAACTTGCATCCCGAATATGATTATGAATATGGATTCTTGTCAAATCCAATTTTCATATTCATCCCTAGCTCAATCTTTATAATGATGATTCATAATGAACCATTAGAAAATAACTCTAATGTTCATACTTTGATCAAAGGTTTCCTGAATCCATCATTTGAAATTAGCTGGATGCTATTCCCTCTTACTAGGGCTGATCAATTCCTTGTTGACCTACTCACAACCTCCATATACAATCCACCATAACCAGTATCACCTCGTGCATGACTCAGTGTCATGATTGACTGCGAACCAAAGTATGGATTCATGTATATAAGGTACTATGGTAGTCTTAGGTCAAAGGACCACATGCACTACTCCCACTATGAGAATTATCTATTGACAAACAGATAAGGTTCCATTAGATATTCTCAATCTGGATCAATTCAGTGAACTCATTCTCTAATGAACACTCACATCCTAGTATTAGTGTCAAACACAAGTGACTGTGAGATCAGTCACCCTTATTACAAAACATATATAGGATGTGCTGGTCTTGCCGGAAACATTGATCCCCAACTCAATGTCCCATCGACCAGGAATATTTTAGATTAGGATTTAAGGCTTTAGGTCTCACTGGTATGATCTCATCATAACCCTAGAACCATAGCCCTAATCTATGGGGTTCATCATAAAATCAAAAAGACACAGCAAATGATGAAAATAATGCCTTTATAAAATGTCAATTCATTGATTTTGGGATCAAAATTACAATATTTCAATTGGCTTTCAGGGCACAATCTTTCAGGATCATGGCAATTATGATGCAAGATCTTCGCCTCCCCACGTCATATCCGAATTTAATCCCGCCGTTCTGTTCTACGACGCCCCAACGGAACGGCGGGCTGGGGGGCAACTATTACGGCCGTATCGATGATGTGGCCGGGCTCAAATACCGTCAGATATGATCGAGCCACGTGGAGGTTTCTTCGACCGACTCAGCGTCACATTGCCGAGATCGAGCTCGGCCAGGCTACCTCACCAGACGACTTCCCGAAGACGTTATCGCCCTTGCCGAAGTCGAGCTCGGTTCGGGGCTCCTCCTGCCACCTCGCCAGGTGTCCACCCAGGAGGGGTCCACCTAGGCCGAGGTCGGCCACTTCTTTGCTCCTTAGCCAGGCGACCTCCTGCCACCTCGCCAGGTGTCCACCCAGGAGGGGTCCCCCAGGCCAAGGTCGGCCGATCCTTCGCCCCTTCGCCAGGTGGTCCCCGGAGATGGGTCCACCTCGGCCGAAGCCAGGCGACCTCCTGCCACCTCGCCAGGTGTCCACCCAGGAGGGGTCCACCCAGGCCGAGGTCGGCCGATCCTTCGCCCCTTCGCCAGGTGGTCCCCGGAGACGGGTCCACCTTGGTCGAAGCCAGGTGACCTCCTGCCACCTTGCCAGGTGTCCACCAAGGAGGGGTCCACCCAGGCCGAGGTCGGCCGATCCTTTGCCCCTTCGCCAGGTGGTCCCCGGAGACGGGTCCACCTCGGCCGAAACCAGGCGACCTCCTGCCACCTCGCCAGGTGTCCACCCAGGAGGGGTCCACCCAGGCCGAGGTCGGCTGATCCTTCGCTCCTTCGCCAGGTGGCCTTCAGAGACAGGTCCACCTCGGCCGAAGCCAGATGACCTCCTGCCACCTCTCCAGGTGTCTACTCAGGAGGGGTCCACCTCGGCCGAGGTCAGGCCGCCCGTACAGAGAAGATCCCAACGAAAGAGGTGCAGGTTCCGAGGTCAACCCTCGAGCCGTGCGCATCACAGGCGGCGCCCCGTACGGATGGCGGCGGCACACGAAACACCACTTACATCGGCCCGACAGGTCCCGCAGTCGAGAGGCACGGTTCTAACAAAACAGGGCCCATAAACGGACGGTGCCTGCACTTAGGAGGGAGAGCGCTCTCACTGGGCCCGAGGTCTGATCGGCCGCCTTGCCGGCGCCACCCCCTTTTGTCTTTGCCCTTTCCCGTTGGGCTCGGCAAACGAGGTCGGAAAGCCGCCTGGCCCTCAACACCAAAAGGGGAAAGAGAAAAGGATGGGAAGGGGAGCCCCCCAGGAGGGGAAGACAGGCGAACAACGGGAGGAGATAAAAGGAAGGAAGCTGGGGATGATAAGGTAAGCTGAAAAAGCTGGGGACAAGCAAGAAACAGAGGCCAAAAGTCCCGCTCCGAGAGTAAGATCCAGGGTCCCGAGAGGGGATCGCTTGGCATAAGCTCGGCAAGGAGGCCCGGCCGAATTTCTGGTCCCCATAGCACCTTTCTTGCTAGCAAATTCTCTGAGTCTGGGACCCTTCGGGGGCCCGTCTTGGAGAATCTGTTCCTTCTCGTCGTCTACTGACTTGACCGTTGGAGCTCCCTCGCCGGGATCCCTGGCCAGGGTCTTCTGACCCTCTCTTGCAGGTTCCCTCCAGCCGGGAGACTCCAGGAGCCAGGCGGTCCGGTAGGATCGACGGATCCGAGGCACGGGCGTGGCGGCGAGATCGGCAACAGAAGCCATAATGCCTCTATGTGGAATCTCCCATAATCTGCTCAAGACAGACTCGTCCACTGGAATCCTCACACCTTTGACAATTGCATGCCATGTGAGTCTGCTTCAATCTAAGCTATGATAGAACTCGCAGATCAGATGGAGATTGTACCTCTCTATCAACGAACAGAAGGGGACTAAACCAGCATCCTGAAGCATCTACCTGATGCGAAAGTGCTATTTGTCGAAGAAATTTAGATCCACCCGTCTGCTTGCTGCCACTACCTTCCCTGCCATCTTCTCTGCAGAAGGTGACCCGGGGACTGCTGAATTACTAGGCTGACCACTATCATGCCTAGCCTTCGATCTTCTCTCTGCTAAAATCTGACCAAACTTCCTTTTAACAGCCAATCTATTCCTAGGCCCATATCTACCAGCTGAGGGAAGGAAGGAAGGAAGAAAGGGATAAACTTAAGGAATAGGGATCGGTCTAAGGAAGACATAGGGGAAAACAAGTCAAAAATAGTAGATCGACCAAGAATGTGTCTAAAAGAAGGTGAAATCGATGCTTGGTTTGATTTAAATCAATAAAAATTTGAAGAAAATAATTAGGGTTTGATTTAATAGGTAAAAGAAAGTAAATAGGTTGGTTTAGGTTTGGGATTAACCAAAAAAAATGAAATCGGAAGGTAAAAGTTGTAGAAAATAGTTAAAAACAGTGAAATCGGACAATGCCAAAAGAAATTAAATTTTTATTGGTAGAAAATTGGTTAAAACAAGGGAAAAACATCAAATGGTTGATTTTGGCCCAAAAACTTCCATTCAACAGTGAAACTGTGCGGAACAAAGGGCAAAATGAGGCATAAATTGTAAAATCAAAAGACATAATCGTCCAAATAAGAGAAATCCAAGAAATCCAAACTCAAATCCAAGAAATTAGGGATTTTCAGGGAAAAATGAGCAAATCATGGAAAAATGTAAGAAAATGGTGAAAAAACTGTGGGAAAACCTAAAACAATGGATTCACGGTGGAAAGTAAGGGGTTTTACCTGAAAAATGAGGGGCAAGGGAGGAAGATCACTATTCCAAGCTCCACGGACAGTAGGGGGACCACTAGAGCTCAAGTGGAGGGAAAGAAATCAAATAAAAAATGATTTAGTGAAGCCCTAAAAAACCTAAAATTTTTACGAGTGTCAACACTTCAAATTTCTCAAGTGTCGACACTTGGTCAGGTGTCGACACTTCGCAAAATCCAAGTGTCGACACTTGGCCAAGAAATTTTCAAGAAAAATCAGAAAAATCTTCAAAAAATCAAGGGATATTGAAAAGTTTTGGGACTCAATAACAGTGATTTTGAGAAAAAATAAATTGGGTAGAGTAGAAATTGAGAGAGTTCTAAGAGAATGGGTCAATAATTCCTAACTCTCTTCTAATCATACAAAATCTCTCTTCACTCAAGGATTTGGTAAACACATCAGCTAGTTGATCATCATTACATACAAATTGAAGCATCATATTAGAGTTTTGTACATGATCTCTTATGAAATGATGTCTTATTTCAATGTGTTTACTTCTTTAATGTTGCACAGGATTCTTAGTTAGGTTGATTGTACTAGTATTGTCACATCTTATGGGTGTCTTAATTAGTTTAATGTCAAAATATTTGAGTTATTGTTTGATCCATAGGATTTGAGTACAACAGCTTCCAACTATTATATATTCGGCTTCCACCGTAGATAGAGCAACCAAATTCTATTTCTTGCTACACCATGAGATCAAATTTACTCCAAAAAACTGACAAGTTTTACTAGTACTTTTACAATCAAGTTTACACCCAGCAAAGTCAACATCAAAAAAGGCAATCAATTCAAATAACAAATCTCTAGAGTACCAAAGACTAATATTAATTATGCCAGACAAATATCTAAGTATTCGTTTAATAGCCAAAAGATGAGACTCTTTAGGGGCAGACTGATATCTTTCGCACATACAAACACTAAACATAATATCTAGCCTACTAGTAGTTAGATATAACAATGAGCCAATCATTCCTCTATATACTTTTGGTCTACAGGCTTACCTGATTCATCTTTGTTAAACTTATAAGAGGAGCTCATTGGTGTACCTAATGGCTTGGTGTTCTCCATCCCAAACTTCTTTAGTATTTCTTTTGTGTACTTAGTTTGGTTGATGAAGATCCCCTTTTTGGTTTGCTTTATCTGGAGTCCGAGGAAGAAGTTAAGTTCTCCCATTATACTCATCTCAAACTCACCCTGCATTAACTTTGTAAACTCTTGACAAAGAGATTCGTTAGTAGCACCGAATATAATATCATCCATATAAACTTGTACTACTAAGAGATCATCATTCTTCTTTTTTAAAAATAAAGTAGTATCTACATTATCTCTAGTAAAATCATTTTGAGTAAGAAAGAACTTAAACGATCATACCAAGCTCTTGGAGCTTGGTTCAAACCATACAAAGCTTTATGAAGTTTAAAAACATGGTTTGGAAATTCATGATTTTCAAAACCGGGTGGTTGTTCAACATAAACTTCTTCTTCGATAAAAACCATTCAAAAAGGCACTTTTGATATCCATTTGAAATAATTTAAAATTCATAAAATAAGCAAAAGCAATAATAGCCTAATTGCCTCAAGTCTAGCAATAGGAGCAAAGGTTTCATCAAAATCAATCCCTTCCTCCTAATTATATCCTTTGGCAACTAGTCTAGCTTTATTTCTAGTAATAGTTCCATTTTTATCAAGTTTGTTTCTAAAAACCCATTTTGTGCCAATAATTGAAATATTTGAAGGTCTATCAACTAAAGTCCAAATATTATTTCTTTTAAATTAATTAAGTTCATCTTGCATATCATTAATCCAATTGTAATTATTTTCAGCTTCTTAATAGTTTTAGGTTATATTTGAGATATAAATCTAAATAATCACAAATATTTCTAAGAGATGATCGAGTACTTTTATACCTTTAGATGGATCACCAATGATAAGTTCTTTGGGATGTCCATGAGCATACCTCCATTCTTTAGGTAGAGGATTAGGTAATGATGCATTTTTATTTCCTTGATCTTGTCCTTTTATTGTTTTGATCATCTTCTTGCTTCTTGATAGGTTCTTCATTGTTGTTCACTTCTTCAGTTCTTTTGGTACCTGTTTCATCACCAAGCACATATTCTTTTCTAGAAGATTTCTGGTTAGATTCATCAAATACAACATGTATGGATTCTTCAACAATAAGTGTTTTCTGTTGAAGACCCTGTATGCCTTGCTAGATGTAGAGTAGCATAGAAAAACACCCTCATCTAACTTGGCATCAAATTTGCTTAGATTATCTTTGCTATTATTTAAGATGAAACAACGGCATCCAAAAACTTGAAAATATTTTATTGAAGGTTTTCTATCCTTCCAAAGCTCATAAGGTGTTTTCTTTAAAATCAGTCGGATTAAAACATGGTTCAAAACATAGCATGCAGTGTTTATGGCTTCCACCCAAAAATATCTAGGTAGGTCATTTTGCAAAGCATGGTGCATGCTATTTCTTCAAGAGTTCTATTTTTTCTTTCTACCACCCTATTTTGTTGAGGTGTCCTAGGTGCAGAGAAATTATGATGAATGCCATTTTCATTACAAAATCTATCAAACTCAGAATTTTCAATTCAGTTCCATGGTCACTTCTCAAAGATATAATAGAAACACCTTTTTCATTTGAAACTATTTTATGAAATCTAATGAATGTAGAAAATATTTCATCTTTGTGTGCTAAAAATATGACCCATATAAAATGCGAGAAATCATCTACAATGACTAGACCGTACTTCTTACCTCCCAAACTAGATGTTCTAGTTGGCCCAAAGAGGTCCATTTGAAGCAATTCTAAGGATCTAAATATAGAGACTACTCCTTTTGGTTTAAAAGATAATTTGGTTTGTTTTCTAAGTTGGCAAGTAGTACAAATCTTGTCTTTTTCAAAACTAAGTTTTGGCAAATCTTTTATCAAATCTTTTTTGCTAAGTTTTAAAATCAAATGCATCTAGCATGTCCTAGTCTACGATGCCAAAGCTAACTAGTTTCATTGATCTTGGCTTCCATTGCCACTAGGCATTGACCATTTTGAACAGGAAGATCATTAAAATTAACCATATAAATATTGGCATGCCTATGACCAATGAACTTGATGCCATTGTCATCTAAACTAGAAACAATGCACATGGAAGATTCGAAAATAACTTTAAAATTTTTGTCATAAAATTGACTAATATTAAGTAAATTGTGTTTCAAACCATCAACATACAAACCATTATCAATCTAAATAGAGGGGGTGATATGGACTTTACCAATTCCAACAATCTTGTCCTTTTCATTATCACCAAATGTTACATTACCACCATTCCGATATTCAAATGATGAGAACTGCTCCACATCTCCAGTCATGTGCCTTAAGCAACCTCTGTCGAAGTACCACATCCTTCTTTTATTGGTTGCAAGGCACACCTACAATAAAAATCAGGTGGAGACTTTAGATACCCAAGTCATCTTGGGTCCTTTTAGGTTAGTGGTAATGGTTCCTTTTGGAACCCAAGTTTTTTAGCATTGCTAATTTTTCTTTTATTGCACAAGTAAGATTTATGTTCTACAATATCACAAGTATAGCAAGTAATAGATAATGATGCAAGAACAAAGAAATGCTTAAAAAACTTTTGCTATTTTTGAGTTTTAAAACCTAAACCGGCTTTGTTGAAAACAGCTCTTTGATTATTTAAAAGCATGTTTAATTTTTTAGAACTATATGTAAATTTTTCAACAAATGGTTTTAACTTTTCAAGTTCTTCTTTATACTTTTTGTTTTCTTACAAAATCTCATTCTGTTTTGTAAACTTTTCAGTTGAAATAAAAGAATTTTTCTTTTTCAAGTCTTCTTTTTCTTTTTCTTTTTCAAGAAGACAAACATTATCATTCAATTTTTTATTTTCTTGAAGCAAGCACTTATTTTCAATCAAATACTTGTCATTTGTTTTTGCTAAAACCAGATTTTGCTTCTTCAATTCTTTATGCTTTGATTTCAGTTTTGAAATTCAATAACTAATTCATCAAAAATCTCATGCAGTTCATCAAAAGTAAATTCATTTTCGGTTTCGGATAATACCTTATCATTGGCCATCAAACAGAAGTTTGCAACTTTTTGCTGTTCTTCCTCATAACTGGAGTTCTCGCTGTCACTCCAGGTAGCCATCATGGCCTTCTTTCTTAATCTTCTTCTGCTCTTTTTGAGTGGGGCAGTCCATCTTGAAGTAGCCTGGTTTCTTGCACTTAAAGCATGTGGACTGCTCCTTCTCTTTCTCCTTCTCCTTCTCTTTGCTAAGCTCTCCTTTTAGACATTTCTTCTTGAAGTTATACTTCTTCTTTCTCATGAACCTTCTGAACTTTCTAGCTATGAGAGCCGTCTCATCTTTTTCATCTTCTTCTTTTGAATCTTTACTTGATTCATCTTTGTTGGTGGACTTGAAAGCGATCACTTTCTTCTTCTTGTCAACATCCACATTCTTTTGCTTTAAAGAGAGCTCATATGTCATCAATGACCCCAACAATAGATCGAGAGGAAGAGTGTTGACATCCTTGGCTTCTTTTATAGCAGTCACCTTTGCATCCCATGAAGCCGGAAGAGACTGAGAAGTTTGTTTACAAGTTCACTGTTAGATATAATCTTTCCTAAACTTCTCATGCAATTCACAATATTTGTGAACCTTGTATACATCTCACTTATAGATTCAATAGGTTCTATTTTGAACATTTCATATGTGTGAATGAGCATGTTAACTTTAGTTGTTTTCACTTGGTGTGTACCCTCATGGGTAACCTCAAGTGTGTTCCATATTTCTTTAGCGGAGAGACAGTTAAAGATTCTATTGAATTCACTTGGATCCAAAGAGTAAAATAATAGATTTATCCTTAGCATTAAGCTCTATTTGCTTAATATCATTCTCATCCCAATCATCTTCCATTTTGGAAGTGGGAATGCCATTAATCAACATAGTAGGCTGATGAGGATCTTTGACAATTGTCCTCTAAAGATTATAATCAATGGCTTGTATGAATATGCGCATGCGAGTTTTCCAATAAGTGTAGTTTGTGCCATTAAATAGTGGGGAACGGTTTGAAACTTGACCTTCAACAACACCCATACCTATTGGAGCTGCCATGATCTTTTACTCAAGATCCTTGGACCTACAAGAGAGTATCGGTGCTCTGATACCACTTGTTGCCCAGAAATGGAGCCCAAGAGGGTGGGTGAATTGGATCTTTCAAAAATTAAAACAATTATGTGCAGTTCATGTAGTGTTTGTGGATATATGCAGCAAAAAAATAATTAATAGAGTGCAGAAAATAAAGTGTAAGTAATTAAATAGAGACAATCATACACAAACACCAAGTTTTATAGTAGTTCGGTGCTTCTCAAGCATCTACGTCCACTCCCTAAGCTCTCCTTGAGAATTTTCACTATAATCTCTTCAAAGATTACAGTCAACTTGTTTTCCAAGGCTCACAAGTCAAAACCTAAGTTGGTTTTGTCACTTAGGCTCACCAACAAACCTTTACCTTGTTTTGTCTTTGGGCTCACAAGTCAACTCTAGTTGGTTTTGGCTCACCACCAACCTTACAACCTACTTTCAAGAACCTTGAAAGCTAGGTTAAACAATAATAAATTCAGAATACAAGAATTTAAACACAAGGAAACTCTCTTCTTAGAGTGGATGAGGAATCTTTAAAGCTCTTTAATGATTTCTTGATGTGACATGACTGGAATCTTCTCAAGAATACTTTTGGAAAGATGAAATGAAAGGAATGTAGGCTTTTTCAGTGGAATCTCTCCTTTTTAGCTTTTGAAAGTGGAGTTCTTGAAGAATGTCTTTTACTCTTGGATATTTCTTTGCTTTTATCTCTTCTCTTGCTTCATGAATGAGTTTGGTGAAGCTTAAATACAAGAAAAATATCTAAAAACTTATTTTAGACCATTAGGGATCAAAAGCTAGCCGTTAGGAGCTAAAAACTATCACATCAGGCTATCAGAAAATAGATCCATTGAGGCTGTCAGAATCCGAGTGTCGAACTTGGCTGTCAGGTGTCGACACTTGGCTTCTGGGTATCAACACTTGAACTTTCAAGTGTTGACACTTGATTCTCAGGTATCGACACTTGACACAAAAACTCTCCAAAGACAAGTTCTATATTTTCAAAAAGTTTCAGGCCTTGAGTCGACACTTGGAAACTTATGTGTCGACACTTGAGTTTCAGGTGTCGACACTTGAGTTCTACGTGTCGACACTTGGCATGCCATGAAAAGTTTCTGCGTGCCAAATGCTGAAGTGTCGACACTTGGGCTCCCAGGTGTCGACACTTGGTTCTGCAAAATTCAAAATCAAGTGCCAAACAAGCCAAAAATATAAAGATTTTTCATGAAATATAAATGCAACATATAGAAACAATAATTGAACTAATTTGTGTCCTTTTTTGATTGAGAAGACTTCTCAAAGCATGAAAAATGCTTTATTTCCAAAGTATACCATGATACTCTAGTTTTGAGAAATTGAGGTGCTTGAAACCTGAAAACTCATAACCACAAATAATCATTAGTACAAAATATGTACTCAACATTTTGTTATTCATCAAAATCACAAGGTAAGGCCAACATTCTCTAAGATAAGCTATTTTGGAAAAGGACAAAGAACAAGGAATGGATTCTGGTTTAGACTCAACGTTACTCTTCTTGGAAGGACCTGAAGCACCAAAAGACTCACCCCTCTCTACTGGCCGGAATCCCACCGGTGGTAGGGATTTTTAAATACCTAACCATGATAAAAAGGGAAAAAAGGAAAGAGGTCTCTACCTGTGGAAGAAGAGGAAGACCTGAGAAGAAGAAGGAGGTTTGGAATAATTGAAGGAGATGAGAAATTCCAATGAAGGCAAAGAAATTCATTCTGCAAGAAAAATGTCCTTTATATAGAAGACAACAATGGTTCAGATAATCTCCTTAGAAGACTGGAAACATCTCCGACATGCCACGTGTGGGCAGTGCTGATAATGGATACGAAGTTCTAAGGGATGCTGGCCGATTCAACGGGAGGAAAACCAACCTGTCAGTCATGATCTGTGAGAAAGCAATTAAGGTCAAATGAGGTTTCTACAAGATATCGATGAATGGAATGATGCCACATCACTTGATCCTAGCCAAAGACAAAGAGTCTGCCAAAAATCTCATAATGGGAAAAACTGACATGTCTCTTAAACACATGCCATTTCTCTAAAAACCAATAGCAGCCCGACACCTATCCAGGGCACAATGCTCAAATCAGAAAGTAGTTATTATGATCAGCTGAACCAAAGATTCATCATCATTAGCTATCTTTTCTTCTGCCAGAAGATGATAAAATATTAATACTCCCATTTTTCAAAGCAATAAATTATTTTGAAATTGGGAGTGGGGGGCAACTATTGTGATAAATCAGTTCAAAAAGGTAATTGCTGGTTCAAAGATTCAATTGACCCTACCCAGACTGGTCGATTAGATAAATTGACACGTTGACACTCCCGACCTCTGATGGGAGAAAAGATCAAGCTATGCTTTGGTTAGCAATGACATACAACTTGAGATCGGCCTTCAGCAAATGGCCGATCTACAATGTATGCTCTTCAATGTATGCTCTAAAGCAAATAGCTCCAAAGTAAATGGCTGATCCATATAGTACTGAAATAAATGTCTGATCTACAGTCAGTCCACTTCGAAGAGTATGACTCCGAAGTGAACGGCTGATCTACAACCAATGAAATAACTATTGACCAATTTTGAAGAGAATGGTCAATCTACTTCAAGCTAAAGCTATCAAGAACGAACTTGGTTGTTATAACCAACCAATCACATGTCTGACAGCTATGGCTTCAATAAGACCAAAGTAACTAACCTTTGACAGTAACCATAATTAGTTGAAGAAAAGTTATATTGATTAACTTTCCTAACAAAAAATAAGAAGGCTTAACTACTTTCCATTACAGCAACAACTATAAAAAGTGATAAGAGGGGATATCCGAGGTAAGCTATTCTAAGCCATGTTAGGCCATTCCATGCAAGTCTAAGCTTGGTCCATCACTAGCTCACACTATGCACACCTGACTTTCGACTTATTTCATCTCATTTTCTTTCTTTGAGCTCTCCATTATGTGGCTTGAACCCTACTGACTTAAGCATCGGAGTGTCCCCCACTAGAGAAAACCCGGCCAGGGATTTGTTTTGCAGGAACCTAGGAAGGTGAGTCGGTGATCCAGGCACTCCATCCAATCCGCAAGGATCAGTGTCAACAACATATATTTAGAATTACTTTTTTTTTGGAATGTAGATGTTGTGACCAAATTCTTGATCTAGTTTCAAGGCAGCACTCAGTGGTCTTTGTGAGGATTTCTGGCCAGACACAGTTCCACTTTTGGGCAGCACTTGACACTTCCTACAAATAAATTCCCACTTGACTGTAGGTTTTCCAATAGGAAACCCTCTGATACTCAAGTTAGGTAGATATTTGGACAACAATGAAGCTAAGAAGAACTTATGGCTAGTATGAGCATCAGTGTACATGATAATAAACATACCTTCAGAAGGCCTCCTTTTATCTATTTATAGTATTCAAGTGTAACCACTTTCTATTTGAAAATAACCTTTGATTACGATAACTTCTTTCGGTTGAGAGTAATCTCTTTAGTTATGAGCAACCTTTTTTAGTTGAGAGTAACATCTTTTGATTGGAATTATCTTTGTTGGTGAGAATAAAATCTTTCGATTGAAAGTAACCTTTTTTAGTTGGATAAACTTCCTTTAGTTAGAGTGATAGCTTTTTGTTATCATAGCTATTTATGTTTGTCCGCACCTCTTGCTCAGGCATCTTGGACTTATTGCATCATTGTGCCTTATTCATCATCGATAGTTGAAGCTTTGACACTTGGAATCCCATTGCTTCAGGCTATTAAGCATCATTTCTACTTGATAGTTAGTTAAGTCTAACTAATTACTTGGCCTTTGTGCATCAAGGAATGTCTTGCATATTTGGCTTGTTGTCATTGATAGTTACTCGATTATGAATCATCATAGTTGCTACATTTTACTGGTAACCTGTAGCCTCCAACATAATCATCGATTTGGATATTCCTCAAGGTTGAGTGTCCAAGTAGTTGTCATTTGACTTCTATCATATTTAGGGGGAGTAGAAGTACTTCTTTGGCTTTGATAATCCTCCAAAATGTTCTCTACCGATTGGGCATTCATTGTTTCCTTGGAATACCAACCATTTTGTCACCTCAACTATGGTGAGAAGGGAAATCATTTGCATCATGTTTGAAAAAATAGTGCATTAATTCCATAAATAGTTAATGATATGATCGATCTTCCTTAGCCAATCAAACTTGGCCATGTGGCTTGATAGTTATGGTTTATAAATGATTTGCACAAATCCAAGCCATGAGAGTTATTTGCTAGTTGAAATTTTGAAGTGGTATGATGTTGCTCAGCATAGATTAAGCCACGTGTTAAGATTTGATAGCTTCAACCAAATTAGGACTTCGATCCTGATCGTCCAAGTTGGGTATAAATAAGTCTTCCTTGCCATTATACTAGGGATTTTGGTTTCTTTACAAAGCAAGTAGAGAGGAAGAAAAAGACTCCCCTCGAGCTCCAAGCTCCCTAGGAAACCCTGGCATTCCTAGGTTGGTGCATCTCCCTTATTTGTTTTCCTTGCTTCCTTGTGCTTCTTAGGGCTTTTTTCTCGATCCTTCCAGATCTTTTTCTAGCCATTTTTTTCCTCCAATTTTTTTGCATGTAGTCTTCATCTTAGTTCATGAGTGAACAAGTTTTTTACTATTTTCCTCCCATTTTTTTCTTTTCATTTGATCTATCTTCATCTTTTCTTCCTTTGTTCCTGAGTTTGAGAAATGACTTCTTCCAAGGACAAGAGTCACTTGGTAAGTCATGCTTCTTGACTTCAAGGACCTTGTGAGCCTTCCCGAAAGAGGTAGATTCCCAATTCCTAGAAGAGGATGAAGTTACCCTCTTTCAAGAAACTCTTCAAACCAATCAATCTACTAGCTCATAGTCTTCCATTCCTTCTAATCCAAAGGGCACCATCTCATCGATGATGAAGGCCAAAATTCTTCAGCTCTGAGAACAATACCAGTTCTCGGGTCATTTTCATGTCCATGCTATTAGAAAATGTATCATAAAGCCAATCGTCTGAGTTATAAACAGTTAAGCTTATTATAATTTGTATATGAATCATTAATAAATAAAAATTATTTTTAATAGTTCATCACTTTTGTACATCTTATTTGAACTCTTTTATGATGAATTCTTAGTACTTCTATTTAATAAAGGAAGATTTATTGTGTAGTTTTTAAATTGGTTCATGACCAAATGATGCGTTGTTATCTAGGACAATAATATTTATCAAGTATAGTTCATTGTATTCCATATGGATTGGTGTCCTTATAACCTAGGAGTATGGAGATAATGGTATAACATGCCAGTGAGTGTAAGAGTACATTCACTAAACATAACCAACTTTGTAGAATACTTTGTTGTCAAGAGTATCTCTCAAAAGGGTATGAGTATAAGTATCCCTCCAACCTAAGATCACCATGGTGCCTTATAAGTAACTCACTATACTTTGATGCCAGACTCTCTGAATTTCTAATTCAGTGATGAAAGGTTTTTGGATATAGTCAAGTACTTGTTAAGTCAGTGTGTGAGTCAAGAAGGGATTCCCCACTCCAAAATATTTGAGAAGATACTTTCAGCATTTCAATTTAGTAAAGCCTTAGTTAAGATAATCCTTGCAAGGAGACATGATTTATTAGGTTAAGACACATCTGCATGCATTATCTAAGAGTTGATAGTTAACTCTTAAGTCATCTTTAGCATTAGGTCAAAGAGATGAATTATACGGTAACCATATACCTGGGTTCTTCAATATTGCTTTGCAATCATTCGATCTATTTGGATGTCAGGTACCATTACAGATGGTCACATCAATTAGTTCAGAAATTTATTCTTAGGCTATTAGTTTAGTATTCAAATCTATGGGGTCACACATAATAAAAATTTCTGACTGATCTGATGGTTGATTAACGATTAAGGATTATTCAAGGATATAATTATCAACCAAATTGATAATTAAACTAATACAAATATTATAATTAATTAATTAATTATTAATTTTAAGAGGATTAGTTAGTAATTAGATTGCTAGGCTCAATTTGATTGAACAAAGAGGTTTAGTTCAGGTCTAGTTTAATTTGATTCAATTAGGTCTCACCCGATTAGGTTATACGATGACCTAATTGCTAAGGAATTTTAATCCAAGTTTGATTTAGATTTGGGCTTGATTAATTTCTGATTTGATTAAAAATTAATTAAGCCATTAAGAACAAATTATATTACATTCAAAGATCTTAATTCAGTTTCACCAAATTTGATTTGGTTACAATTGATTTAAGTCAAACCAAATTTAAAAACCCACCTAGCACCCCCTAAAAATATTATGCATCCCTTCTCTTGCCAATCTCATATTTCATGTGAAGTTCCTATGCCAAAAAAACCTTGTCACCCTCCCTTTTCTCTCAACTGGATTCAGATTAAATATAATGAATTTGAATTCAAAATCATAGAGTTTGAATGGGATTCAAATTCTTTGTTTTATCCTAATCCTATTTGATCTCAAACTCCTCTAAACCTCATCCCTTCTTGTCACCGATTTTATTTGAGTTTTTCTGGGATTGTGCAATGAGAAAGGAGCCTTTTACCATGAAAAATCAGATAGGAATCATTGAACAAAAAATAAAAAAAGGTTGGCAAGTGGGGCATGAAAATATTATGTTTTGTTCCTAGTCCTATTCAATTTCAATCTCCTAATCCTAATCTATTTCTCTATGCCTAATTTTAAGAATTTTTTGATGGGTGTGAGATATAAGAGGGCTTCTTACCATGTGATTTAAGATGAAACTCACCAAATAAAAAAAATTTGAGAAGGGTGTTGGCATGAAAACCCAAGAGTGAGTGTGGGGGTTCTAGGCACTAGGGATTCTTAAGGGAGAAAGAAAGAAAAAAAAAATATTAGAGAGAGTCTATTATTTCTTCATCTCCACCCTCAATCCTTTAGTATCTCTTGTTTTTGATCTTCTTGGAAGGTTCAAGAAGTTCCAAAGAAGAAGTCTAATCAGCAATTTGGAGGCATTCATGTGAAGCTAGTACTATAGGGAGGCTGATCGTGTTCGGGACTTTGTGTGGATTTGCTATAGAAGCTAGATGCACTGTGCAGCTATAAAGTGACCTAAAGATTCCTTTCTATATGCCATCAGTATTGGAGATCAATGACCCATGATCAAATATGAGATCTGATCTCATGGTATGTGTAGGTTAGATTTATAATATGCATTGGATAGATTGATATATGCTGATTTTATTTCTACTTTGCCTATCATGTCTAGATCCTTGATAGGATTTTTAGAATTATTTTTATGCATATTTTTTTCTGATTAATCTAATTTACTTTTGTTTGTTTAAAAAAATAAAATAAAATACGTGTATAAAACCCTACCTGATTTCCAATAGTGGTATCAAAGTAATAGGTTGCTGATATGATTTGTGATAGATCTTTGCATATTTGATATGTTTTAAAACCTTAGTAACTGCTTTGGATTGGATGAATCATCATGGGCATCTGATCATAGGAGAGTAGGGTTTAAAGATCCTTTCTTTCCATTCTATGGGATCTCTTATGGCATGTAGGGGTGCCACTTGTATCCTCATCCCATGAACGAGCAAGGTGAGAATTTTTTAATAAAATTATTTCAATTATTAGACTTAATTTTAGTGATTTAATATTATTTAATTTACTACTTATGAGCTGAAATTAAGTTGTTATGATTTGTTTTTATGTTTATAATGTAAATCAAAATATTAATTTAATAGTACAACTATATTGTATAGTCTAAATCTAAAAGTATTTAACATATATGAGATGCAAGTAAATTATTTAGATCTAAATTTTAACAAAATTAAACTTGATTTATTGTTGGAATCAAGAATTGAAAGATTAGGTCTAGAATTGTAAATTAAAGATCTAATATCAATTCATAAACTTAAGCTATGGGCTAGCTTGAATCGGGTCAATAACTGAGTTACACCTAGGGTTATAATTTTAAATAATATGGACCTAATAAAGAATTAGATTTAACCTAACCAAAAGTTAATTCAAATTAGATCAAGAATTTTCTAGATCAATTCTATAGTGATAGCTTGATCAAGTCCATATTATATCAAATGGACCTAATATTGGCTAAATGATCAGACCTGAGTCTTTAAGCTAGTCTAATTGAATTTGATGAACTGATTGGTGTCTTAGATAAGTTTGGTATTTGATCATGATTATTAATTGGGGCTATATCTTACCTGATTAACTTGTTTGGTATCTAAGGAAAGACGTTAATGGTAGAATCCTCCCGTCGATTTCACTTACCTAGATAATATGGTCAATCAAAATTTGATCAAATAGCTCATTGATTAAAGTTAATCCATGTCAGTATGTTTGATCAGCATGATTGATCCAGGTGCCCTTGGACCAATTCATCTTCAACTCTCATCACAAACTTGGTCAAGTCAGTGGAAGGATTGTTAATTGGTTCATGTCTTTTTCTCTCTTTTTAATATTTAATAAAATTTTTTAAATTATTAGGTCTCTAAAATGATAAAGTTATGGAGATAACCAAGTCATAGCCATCCATTAAGAGGATGGTAATGGGTTCAATAGTTAATATGATCATTAGAGGCCCAAAGGCCTGGTGCTTATCTAGCTATTGGAATTATTATACATACTATGATGGTTTAGTGTGACTTTCTTATGGTGTTCAGGTGGGCCAACCAAAGTCAAGCTTAGCTATTCGTTGGTTAGAAGCACTGAGTCCTGTCATGTGTTAATTGTGGACATAACTAAGACTTTTAATGGAGGTCCAAAAGCTTGCTAAAGAGGAGCCTGGGGAAAAATCAATACTATAAATTGTTTAGAAAAATAATTGGTTATGAACCTACCTTTAGATAGATATGGGTTGGCTGGCCAAAGTCAAACTCGTTGTTGTCTATTAGATTTTAGTACCCACTAAGGAATTAATGTAATTTTTCAAATTGGATATAGAGGCTACCAATTTGTACAAAATAGTGGAAGAACCTTTAGACTAAGTCTATGATGCGGGATGACTCTAAGAATGCTAAATATGCATGAAAAATAGTAAACTAATTTTTTTATGATTTTTATAATTTAGATTTGTAGGCTAAATTCTCAAAATAAAATAAGAACTAGTATAGGAATAGTAATGCAAAGAATCATCGTATCGCAGGCAAACTCATGCAAAATAATAGATACCAGGATCCGAGAATTGAGAAACTCCTGGATTAGGATAGCTTATCTTCATCAAATCAAAAATTAAAAGAAGGGAAGGATGCTACCAATCAGTGATTCGAAGAACTTCCGATGAAGAGATCACATAGCACTCTGATTGGAGTCTGGATGATGAAGCTTGGTTTTCTTGAACTGATGACTGATTTGGCGGTCTTGGAGGCAAGGAAAGCCTCTTCTGGGGAGGTGAAACACCTTGGGGATCCTACAAAATATCAAAGGTCAATCAAAATAGCAAGTAAAAAAAAGAAAGAGGACTAGGTTTAGAAGGAATCAGGTTAGGGTTTAGAGCGGCTTGAAGCTTGGTGAAGATCTCCTTGCTTGGTGGCCTAGGGCACTCCTTTTTGGATGTGTGAAGGCTTGGATGGCAGTGAGTTAGGACATGGAAGGATGCCAGGGCAGCAAGGAATTCGGCCAAGCAAGAGAACACAAACACAAACCAAAGAATAAAAGCAAAATAACACAAGCTTGCAAGCTCAAATAAATTTACCAGGGTTTTGATATCATGAATAAAAATTGATTACAAGAGGGGGAGGGGTGGGGTATTTATAGAGTTTCCATGCCCTCTAACTAGGGTTACACACTTGGATTACAAGTCCTCTCCTAGCTAGGTTAGAAAATCAAATCTTAAAATAATTAGGAGCATAAGTCCAAACTAGGTTAGGATTTGACCTAGTCATCTCCTTCTCCCTTCATGCTTTGACTATTCCACTCAAGGACACCTCTTGGACTTGGTCAACACTTCAAGGATTCCTAGGAGGGTGTGTTGTGCTTCTAGGGGCAGCAAGGGGCCAGCCCAAAGGGGCTTGGCACATGGGCTTGGGCCTCCTAAAAGCTGGGGTGGCCTGATAGCTTGGTAGCAGGAATATTCCATGGAATCTTGCTTCTTTAGGGCTTGGGCTTGGCGTCTGGTCTTGATTTCCTTGGGCTGGGATGCAGATGAACCTTTGAAATCATGGATTCCCTGGTTTGGGAATTTGCTCTAGCATCTGGACTAGAATCTGGGCATCTGGAAAACATCAGGAAGGAATCAGGGTTTCTAGAAGGCATCTTGGATCCTGGGTTGTCACACAAAATTTAATAGGCTAATGTAGTGGCCTCTGACTCCTAGATGTGGCATGGTTGAACTCCAAAATAGGGTGGCCTCCTCTCTTGTACAAAAATTGGACTCATACTAGACTCATAATTAATGTATAGGACTCAAAATATTGACTAGGTTGAGGGTTGAGACAAATCAACTAACCTCAACTTATTACATGACTTAATCTTAATTGATTACAAAATTTTCAAAACTTTGACACATGACTAACTAAACCATATGGGATCCAGGGATCTGTGTCTGATCCTGGTGTCCCCACCAGTCTAAGTCTTTAGGATTAAATGATTCGTATACTAATAGGTCTTTGTTCTCTTTTTAGTTAAAAATAGCCAATACATTGTCGCTTCGATCATATTGGATAATGAAAAGCTGATAGGATCCAATTTCGATAGTTGGTGTTAAAAATTGAAGATCCTCTTGGAGCACTAGTGGATCTTGAACATGTTAATAGATTTAGTACCTAAGGAGCTTGCTCAGATGCTCGAGGTTCAATGTGAGATACTTACCATAAGTGGTTCAATGACCGAACCATAGTTCGATGACCGAACCATAGTTCGATGCATTATATGCAGGCATCCATGAATGACGAGTTCAATTGTAAATTCAAGGATGCTCGGTGAGATGATATACTTCGAGTATTAAAAGAATCCTTCAGCACTCTTAACAGCATTGAAAGATATAAAACATCTAATACCATTTTCAATACTAGGATGAAGAAAGGGGCATCGATCACTGATCATGTATTGTATATGATTGAACTGATCGAGCACTAGAGCAAACTTGGATTTTCCTTGCTTGAGAAGTTGGGGAAGAATGAGATTTTGAGTTTCCTATTAAAGTCCTACCTTACTTTCTTAGTCATTATAGAATAACTAAGCCTGTAGTCAAATATCACGGTCTGTTGGGATTGCTGCAGACTTATAAGAATGATCATCAGCTCTATAAGGAGTCAGTGAATGAAGTGGGAGGTTCTACTTTGATAGGACATCATTTCTTTAAGTAAGGAAAAAATAAGAAGGTGTAATGTGCTTAGCCTAGTCAGACCATGAAGATCAAGTCTGACCAAAGTCAAGTAAGGTGCTTCTTCTATAAAAGCAGGGTCACTAGAAGAAGAACTGTCTTCTTTACATTGCCTTTCTAGATCCAAATAGGTCGAGGAAGAAGAAAAATCAACAAGCTATTTCTACACCAGGTACTTATATGATAATACATTATAACTTTTCAATTTGTGATACTACTATCTGGGTATTAGAAACTAGAAGTCCAATTAACATTTATAATTTGTTGCAGGGACTTTAGGTCAGTAGAAGATTTAAAGATGGCTAGAGATTCCTGAATGTTAGAGATGGAAGAGCAATTCCAATTCTAGCTTTAGAAGTTGTCAAGCTTGTTTTCAATGATAATTAGGAGAATTGAACCAAGTATGCCTGTGCCCCATTGGGCAAAGGGCCCTAGAGATGAAAGCTAAGTTAATTGGCTAGCTGGCTATCATTAAACATTTGTATATCGTTGGCATTAATCACATTTTCAAACAAGATCTATAGCATCTTGCCACATTGTAGGCCAATAATATCATTGTCTTAAAGCTTTATAAGCCAAGGACCGTCCCTCCAAGTGATTTTCACATATTCTTTCATGAATTTCTCGAAGTGCATAAATGGCTTTAGTAGGCCTTAAGCAATTTAGTAGGGGTTAGAGAAAGACCTATTATAAAGTTGTTCATCCAGTAGTACATTTTGAGAAGCTATCCATTTTAGTTGTTTTGCCTTAGTGGGATTATTTGGCAAGGCTTCTTCAGTCAAATATTTGATTAGTGGGTCTATTTAACTTGGTTCTAATTAACTTGTTGAACTTCTTTGGCATTGTCGATGTGGGTGCATCGAGATATTTAATATAAGTTCATCTAAGAAAGTTGTCGACCAAAGTCGCAAGTTAAAAGATTGCATCTATCAAGCATCTTCTCATCTTTGTATATGAGAGATGTTGAAATGCTCAAGGTTTTTTTTTTTTATAAGAAAAAAAAGGGGGGAGGAGTTAGACCCCGGGCATGGCCACCCCTAGACGGTCCCCCAACCCAGCTAGGGAATGTTCGATACATGGTGCATATTATTTTTTCACAGCCTTTCCCCACCGAAGGTGAGTACGTCAACCTGACTACCACTAGTGTCAGCCGAGTGAAAAGAATTTATTATATATATCCCTAACATTTTCACTACCACCAGCCAACAAGGGCTCTAGGGTTATTTTATTAATTTTTCTCTTTTTTGATTTTATTTTTGGACTATTTTCTATTTTTTATTTTATCCCCAGATTTTCTGGTCAAAATATGTCTAAACCAAGACTCGAACCCCTACCAGCTGGTTGTGAGAAAAGTCTCACAACCAACTACACCACTCACCAGTGATGAAATGCTCAAAGGTTAATGTGATAGCCTATAGCTTGTCAAGGTATCTAATCATAGTAGAATTTCGAACTTCATATTCACCATTTGCTTGACAGGCTACTAATTGTGAGTCAGTGAATACCCATAGGCTTTTTATATCAAGCTCTTTAGCAATCTTTAGCTTAGCTAACAAGGCTTCATACTTGGCTTAGTTTACTAGTTGTTTGAATGAGAAATAGAGGCATATTTAACGACCACTCCTAAGTTTGTTATAATTAGACTAGCTCCACTCCCTGGAAATTTAAAGCACCATCCATATAGAATCCAAGTTCTCTTACGATCTAGTTGTTCGGTTGGCCCTTCATTGAGTTTCTTGTCTAACCAAGTACATTCGACCAGAAAGTCAGCTATAATTTGTGCCTTTAAAGATGATCTTGGTTGATAAGATATATTGAACTCATTAAGCTTGACAACCCATTTGGCCATCTCGTTGAAAGTATTCGATCATTGCAGGATAGCTTTAAATGGTTGCTTAATACACTATAATTGAATAAGCTAGAAAATATGATCTAAGATGTTGTGTCGAAATAATAAGAGTATAAACAATCTTTTAGCTTTAGAGTACCTGGCCTTAGCATCGTGAAGTACTCAATTAGTATAATAGATAGGTCTTTGAGCTCCTTTATCATCTACAAAACAAATACTGAGCTCACTACTTTTGAAGATGTAGCAAGATATAAGTGTAGCTCTTCCCCAACTTCAGGTTTAGAGAGTCATGGTAGAGATTCAAGAAACCTCTTCAATTTTTCAAAAGCTTGATAGCATTCCTCACCAATGTAAGTTATACATTATCATAGAGTTTGAAGAAAAGTAGGCATCATTTAGTTAACTTTGAGATAAACTGACTAAGGGTCATAATGCACCCCATCAGCTATTGTACTTCCTTTTAGAAGTTGGATCTCCATGTCATAAATTGCCTAAATTTTGTCCAGATTGCTTCGATACCTTGTTGGATAACTAAGAATCCAAGAAATTGCCAGTGGTCATGCCAAAGATGCACTTACTTGAATTGAACTTATATGGTGATGATAGAAAGTGCAAAAGACTTCATTCAAGCTTTAATATAGTCAAGTTCTTCAGAACTTTTGATGAACATGTCATCAACATAGACCTCCATATTCCAATCATTTGATCTTTCAAGAACTTATTGATAATTCATTAATAGGTTGCATCTACATTCTTTAAATAAAAAGGCATTACTTGTAATAATTAATATCTTTCTCGGTTATGTTCTTTTTATCCTTTGTAGCCATCTTGACCTGATTATATCAAGAGAAAGCATCCATGAAGCTCAGCAACTCAAGTCTATAGGTTGCATCAACAAGTTGATCAATCTTCAAAAGCAAGAATCTATCCTTCAAGCATGCTTTGTCGAGGTCTGTATAGTCAATACAAATTCATCATTTTGTATTGACTTTTCTTGACCATCACCACATTAGCCAAACAATCAGAATAATGAGCTTCTCGAATAAACTTGGTGGCTGGAAGCTTGTCAACTCCTCATGGATGGTCTTTAACTTTTAGGAGCTAAGTTCTTTTCTTTTCTTGAATTGGATTGTATTTTGGATCAACATTCACCATGTGAGTAACCACTTCTAGTGGAATTCCAGGCATATCCGATACCGACTAAGCAAAGATATCAGCATTGCATCATAAGAACTCTATTAGTCGACTCTTTCTTCAACAGGTAGGAGAGCTCCAATTTGCACCACCTTTATGGATCTTCTTTCTTTAGTGGGAAAGATATTAGTGCTGGCTAGTTCACCTCTTTCTTCTGGCTCTTTGATCTAGTTGCTCAACTGTATATGTCTCATTGGCTTTTTATACTTTAGTAGTGACCATAAAACTTATCAAGCTAGCTACTAATCTTCGTGCATTTCTCCGACTCCATTCTTTGTAGGGAACCAAAAATGTGATGACAAGTTGAGATAATTGCTCTTAGCAAATTCAATCCTGGTCATCTGAGAATGGCATTATATGACAAGGATCCTTGGATAATCATGATCATTAGTTGGACTATACTTTATCGGGGAGGCCTTCCTTCTATGACGAGAAGAGTAATCTCGCCTTAGAACCATACAAAGTTTCAAGAGAATTTGACTACACAAGTTGTAACTCTCCTTAATGATCCTCAGATATTTCATCCAAGAGAAAGCATCCTAAAATAACACGTCTATAGAGCTCCATTATAAAATAACATTCTTTTTAAATCTAGTTTGCTATTGTCATAGAATGACAACAGCATCATCATGATGAGTTTGGACTCCTACTAAATCATCATTAGGAAGGGAGATTGCATTGTCACCCTTTACCTCTTAAAAGAACTTTCTTCATTCTTTGCCCCCTCAAACTATGAGCCTTAGAGATCATGTTGACAACCCAGCCTTTAATTGATTGACTCTCCTTCTGCTTACTACTGGATGGGATTCTGGGCATTAGATCGAACTCCACTGTGGAAGTACTACCCAAGGTAGCCACACAAATAAAAGCTCTAATTCATCATTCAATTAGATGCATCCTTGGTATCATGGTCATGGTTAGAATAGAATCAGTACTATGTGCTCTTATCATGGGCAAGCAATGGAGCTTCATCAGGCGAGGCCTTTTTAGATATGTTCTTCCTCAATCTAATGAGGATCTTGGTTCTAGGAGCTAGGAGAGGGATGTAGTCACCAAATCGATCGATCAAGCCTTTCAGCCTAGGACTTCATCGATGCAAGGAGTCATTTTCTTAGCCTAACTCCTGCTTGGTCTTCTCAAGCTTGCTTCTTCTTGGACCATCCTTCAACTTCTTGCCAACTGAGTGCACCTGCCTCTACATGGATGTTCTACTGATAGGACTCCAAGTAAGGAAAAAATAAAAGGTGTAATGTGCTAGCCTAGTCAGACCAAAGATCAAGTTGACAAAGTCAAGTAGGTGCTTTAAGGGGCACTAATTTTCAATGCCTTCTAGTCCATGGTCGAGGAAGAAGAAAATCAACCTTTTCTAACCAGGTACTTATATGAAATACATTCTTTTCAAGTGAATACTATTGGGTATTAGAAACTAGAGTCCATACATTTATAATTTGGCAGGGACTTTAGGTAGTAAAGATTTAGATTAGAGTCCAATGTAATGGGAGTTAATTTAGTAAGTTCAAGTTGTTTTAGTATAGAGTTGTATGCCTGTGCCTTGGGCCTAAGATGAGCTAAGTATGGAGTGGCTATCATTAATTTGATATCGTTGGATTATCACATTAAACGATCAAGTTTGACATGTAAATTTCATTGTTAAATTTATAAGCCAAGGAGTCCCTCCATGATCCAATCTTCATGAATTTCTCGAAGTGATAAATCTTTGAGCCTTAGCAATTTAGTAGGGGTTAGAGAAAGCCATTATAAAGTGTTCATCCAGTAGACATTGAGAAGCTATCCATTTTAGTGGCCTTAGGGGAAGGCAACCAGAAATATTTGATTAGGGTTATTTACTTGGTCACTTGGAACCTTGGCATTGTCGAGTTGGAGAGATAATATAAGTTCATCTAAGAAAGTTGTCGACCAAAGTCGCAAGTAAAAGATTGCATCTATCAAGCATCTTCTCATCTTTGTATATGAGAGATGTTGAAATGCTCAAGGTTTTTTTTTTATAAGAAAAAAAAGGGGGGAGGAGTTAGACCCCGGGCATGGCCACCCCTAGACGGTCCCCCAACCCCAGCTAGGGAATGTTCGATACATGGTGCATATTAATTTTTTCACAGCCTTTCCCCACCCGAAGGTGAGTACGTCAACCTGACTACCACTAGTGTCAGCCGAGTGAAAAGAATTATTATATATATCCCTAACATTTCACTACCACCAGCCAACAAGGGCTCTAGGGTATTTTATTAATTTTTTCTTTTTTTGATTTTTTTGGACTATTTTTCTATTTTTATTTTATCCCCAGATTTTCTGGTCAAAATATGTCTAAACCAAGACTCGAACCCCTACCAGCTGGTTGTGAGAAAAGTCTCACAACCAACTACACCACTCACCAGTGATGAAATGCTCAAAGGTTAATGTGATAGCCTATAGCTTGTCAAGGTATCTAATCATAGTAGAATTCGAACTTCATATTCACCATTTGCTTGACAGGCTACTAATTGTGAGTCAGTGAATACCCATAGGCTTTTTATATCAAGCTCTTTAGCAATCTTTAGCTTAGCTAACAAGGCTTCATACTTGGCTTAGTTACTAGTGTTTTGAATGAGAAATAGAGTGCATATTTAACGACCACTCCTAAGTTGTTATAATTAGACTAGCTCCACTCCCTGGAAATTAAAGCACCATCCATATAGAATCCAAGTTCTCTTACGATCTAGTTGTTCGGTTGGCCCTTCATTGAGTTTCTTGTCTAACCAAGTACATTCGACCAGAAAGTCAGCTATAATTTGTGCCTTTAAAGATGATCTTGTTGATAAGATATATTGAACTCATTAAGCTTGACAACCCATTTGGCCATTCTCTTGAAAGTATTCGATCATTGCAGGATAGCTTTAAATGGTTGCTTAATTAACACTATAATTGAATAAGCTAGAAAATATGATCTAGATGTTGTGTCGAAATAATAAGAGTATAAACAATCTTTTTAGCTTTAGAGTACCTGGCCTTAGCATCGTGAAGTACTCAATTAGTATAATAGATAGGTCTTTGAGCTCCTTTATCATCTACAAAACAAATACTGAGCTCACTACTTTTGAAGATGTAGCAAGATATAAGTGTAGCTCTTCCCCAACTTCAGGTTTAGAGAGTCATGGTAGAGATTCAAGAAACCTCTTCAATTTTTCAAAAGCTTGATAGCATTCCTCCACCAATGTAAGTTATACATTTATCATAGAGTTGAAGAAAAGTAGGCATCATTTAGTTAACTTTGAGATAAACTGACTAAGGGTCATAATGCACCCCATCAGCTATTGTACTTCCTTTTTAGAAGTTGGATCTCCATGTCATAAATTGCCTAAATTTGTCCAGATTGCTTCGATACCTTGTTGGATAACTAAGAATCCAAGAAATTTGCCAGTGGTCATGCCAAAGATGCACTTACTTGAATTGAACTTTATATGGTGATGATAGAAAGTGCAAAAGACTTCATTCAAGTCTTTAATATAGTCAAGTTCTTCAGAACTTTTGATGAACATGTCATCAACATAGACCTCCATATTCCAATCAATTGATCTTTCAAGACCTTATGATAATTCATTAATAGGTTGCATCTACATTCTTTAAATAAAAAGGCATTACTTTGTAATAATTAATATCTTTCTCGGTTATGTTTTTTATCCTTTGTAGCCATCTTGACTGATTATATCAAGAGAAAGCATCCATGAAGCTCAGCAACTCAAGTCTATAGGTTGCATCAACAAGTTGATCAATCTTCAAAAGCAAGAATCTATCCTTCAAGCAGCTTTGTCGAGGTCTGTATAGTCAATACAAATTCATCATTTTGTATTGACTTTTCTTGACCATCACAACATTAGCCAAACAATCAGAATAATGAGCTTCTCGAATAAACTTGGTGGCTGGAAGCTTGTCAACTTCCTCATGGATGGTCTTTAACCTTTTAGGAGCTAAGTTCTTTTTCTTTTCTTGAATTGGATTGTATTTTGGATCAACATTCACCATGTGAGTAACCACTTCTAGTGGAATTCCAGGCATATCCGATACCGACTAAGCAAAGATATCAGCATTGCATCATAAGAACTCTATTAGTCGACTCCTTCTTCAACAGGTAGGAGAGCTCCAATTTGCACCACCTTTGATGGATCTTCTTTCTTTAGTGGGAAAGATATTAGTTGCTTGGCTAGTTCACCTCTTTCTTCTGGCTCTCTTTGATCTAGTTGCTCAACTGTATATGTCTCATTGGCTTTTTATACTTTAGTAGTGACCATAAAAATTATCAAGCTAGCTACTAATCTTCGTGCATTTCGCCGACTCCATTCTTTGTAGGGAACAAGAAATGTGATGACAAGTTGAGATAATTGCGCTTAGCAAATTCAATCCTGGTCATCTGAGAATGGCATTATATGACAAGGATCCTTGGATAATCATGATCATTAGTTGGACTATACTTTATCGGGGAGGCCTTCCTTCTATGACGAGAAGAGTAATCTCGCCTTAGAACCATACAAAGTTTCAAGAGAATTGACTACACAAGTTGTAACTCTCCTTAATTGATCCTCAGATAATTTCATCCAAGAGAAAGCATCCTAAAATAACACGTCTATAGAGCTCCATTATAAACTAACATTCTTTTTAAATCATAGTTTGCTATTGTCATAGACATGACAACAGCATCATCATGATGAGTTTGGACTCCTACTAAATCATCATTAGGAAGGGAGATTGCATGTCACCCCTTTACCTCTTAAAAGAACTTTCTTCATTCTTTGCCCTCAAACTATGAGAGATCATGTTGACAACCCCAGCCTTTAATTGATTGATCTCTCCTTCTGCTTACTACTGGATGGGATTCTGGGCATTAGATCGAACTCCACTGTGGAAGTACTACCCAAGGTAGCCCCACCAAATAAAAGCTCTAATTTCATCATTCAATTAGATGCATTCTTGGTATCATGGTCATGGTTAGAATAGAATCAGTACTATGTGCTCTTATCATGGGCAAGCAATGGAGCTTTCATCAGGCGAGGCCTTTTTAGATATGTTTCTTCCTCAATCTTAATGAGGATCTTGGTTCTAGGAGCTAGGAGAGGGATGTAGTCACCAAATCGATCGATCAAGCCTTTCAGCCTAGGACTTCATCGATGCAAGGAGTCATTTTTCTTAGCCTAACTCCTGCTTGGTCCTTCTCAAGCTTGCTTCTTCTTGGACCATCCTTCAACTTCTTGCCAACTGAGTGCACCTGCCTCTACATGGATGTATTTCTAAGTGCGCATTAGGAGCTCCAAATAAGACTTGAGAAATATCTTATCCAAAAGGAATGTAAATCAGGATGGGCATAGTCCTCTCTTCATGGCCAAAATAATCATAGATTCGTCAAGGTGGTAGATCTCCAATGTAGCTGCTTTAAGGTGAGCCACATAATTTTTCAATGACTCCCTATCTTGTTGATGGATTGAGAAGAAGCAATTTGGATATTGTGGCATCCTTTTATTGGCATTGAAGTATGCCATGAATTGTTTCTCTAGCTACCTGAAGGAGTTCATGCTCCTTGGTTCAAGTCTAGAATACTCGATTTGGGTAGCTTTCTATAGGGTGGCTGATGGGGACATCAGAGGTCCCAGACTTTGGCAGAGGCATCTCAATCCTCTATGGTAATCAAATTAGAGTTTAGGATTTGAGTCCAATTTGTAATTAGGGTTTAGTTAATTTGAGTAAGTTCATTTGAGTTTTGTGTGTTAGTCCATATGAGTCTTTGTATGGCCCTGAGTCCTGTTTTGGGCCTTTCAATATTTGAGTCTTGTATTTGGATTGTGATCTATACTATTAGGATTTGAGATCAGTTTTTGGATTATGTCAAGTCAGTTAAATCCGGTCAAGTTTTGAGTCATGTAAATTTTGAAGTTAAATTATATAAGTGTGAGTCCAATCTATTGAGTCCAATCTAGTCCTGTAAAAAGAAGAAGACTCAAATCATTTTGAAGCCTATCAGCATAACACTCCAATCATCTACCTAGTTGAGCCATTTAGGAGCATGAAGCCATCAAGGGAGACCTGGAGGACATGTGATTCAGCCCGCTAGAGAGGAGAACAGTTGAAGAAGCCCTGAAGCCTGCCCAGCATTGAAGTGGGCCTCCCAGGGCCCAAGAACAACCAAGAAGGTACCAACCCTTAGGGTTACCACCCCTTGGTCGGCCACCCTTAGGGTCACCACCCATTGGCCGACCAAGAGAAGGAGAGGGAGAGAGAGAGGCTCAGTCAAAAGTGGAGAGAACTTGAGAGAGAGTTTGTATAGGCTAGGGTTTACTGTGAGATTACTTGTATACCCTTTCTTAAGCCCCAAGTTTGTAAGCCTATATAAAGGCCTCCCCTCATGTAATTGGAGATGAATTGATGAACTAAATTGAGTTTTCTCTCTTTGCTGTGTGCGTCCTGTGTGCAAATTATTTTTTCCTTGTCCTTGTGCCCTGCCTCCATCCCCAACATCAAAACCCTAGCCACCCTCCTTCCAAGCCTTGGTCGCCCAATACAAAACACTCTTCCCCTTGCTATTTTTGATTTATTTCTTCATCCCTACACCATTTTCTAACCCGCAGATGGTGATTTGCATGTCCCTCAGTTCCCGTGAATTCGAGGATACCTTCTGATTAGCCTTCAAATCACCGAGCAGAAAGCCATGAATCTACAGGGTCAGAAGCTTGCTTTTCCAGGCCAGATCCGGGAGCGAGAGTGATCTCTTCATGTATGATCTTCATCAGGTGCTTCAATCGTTGCCAGGTACACCCCTTGACTCCCCAGTAGTGGTCTTGTAGAAGAGCAGCCTTACCAGGATTTTCTTAAACCTTGATGATCCTGTTTTCTCTAACTTTTAGGGTTTATTTCTGCATGCATGACTTCTAAAAATTCTCTAGAACTCTTTTCTTTGAATTTTGGCTTGAAACTCGAGATCTAAAACCCTAACTCTTTAGTTAATCATAGAAAAATACTTTGCATGCATAAATCATCCCGCATCAGTGGCCAAGAAGGCCAAGCGAAGTAAGGTATTTATGGTGCCTTGAATCATGATGAGAGTTTTGTAGCTCTCTACGTGGTCTAATAGATCAATGGTGCTGTCATAGGGCTCTAGCTAAGGCATCTTGAACCGAATAGGGACCAGCTCCTCCATTATTCGTTACAAGAAGGGGGGATGATTGATGAACTCTATCAGGCCTCTGCTTCCTCTTGGAGGTCTACAAGACATCGGTCAATCTGCAGTTTGTAGTCATGGTTGTCGAGCTACTGAGAATCGGCAAGTTGCCGAGGAACTCCATAAGTTGATCCCTCCTATGAAGATTCAGACAAGGAAAGGGGGGCATTTTTCTTGCCTTCACTCTCTTCCTCATCTCAAATCTTCGTGTTGGGGACTCACTTATCATGATGATAGTGACCATGATCGATGAGAAGTTGGTCAATATGGAGGTCTCCTAGGAAGAGATTTCTGGCTAGGTCAAGCGACATCAATAGGAATAGGAGGAGTCTTCGATTGCTGTCACTAATGTACAGTGGCCTACTGTTGCTGGTTTGTAACCACCTACTACAATCCTTGCACAATGGTGGTCAGCATTTACACCCGCTACACCAAAGTTGCAAGTAGTTGCTGCTAATCTGCTAGTGGAAGAGCACTGTGCTTAATGGCTTGGCTGGGCATCCTTCATGGCAAGAGGACTGCCTAGTGTTGCTGGTGGAGCCATTTTGGGCCCTAGTTCTCATCATGATCTTTTCAACTCTAGTATCTTATGTCCCCTTCCTAGTGCATCAATCTATTGTGACCAAATCTTCGATCTAGCTTCAAGGCGTTACTCAGTGGTCCCTATGAGGATTTTCAGTTGGATGTGGTTCCACTCTTAGGCAGCACTCAACACTTACCACAAGAAAAGTCCTATACAATCAGAGGTTTTCCAGCGGGGGACCTTTCAATGCTTAAGTACCTCTTTTGGTTGAGAGTAATCTCTTTCGATTGGAATAACCTCTTCTGGTTAGAGTAATAGCTTCTTTTTATGATAGCTATTTCTATCCATCTACACCTCTTGCTCGGGTGTCTCAGACTTATGGCATTAGTGTGCCTTGTTCGTCATTGATAGTAGAAGCTTTGATACTTGGAATTCCTATGCTTTAGGCTATTAGGCATCATTCTGTCTAAGTAGTTAGTTGGGTCTAGCTAATTACTTAACCTTTATGGACAAGAGATGTCATGCCTATTTGGATAGTTACTTGGTTCCAAATCACAATAGTTGCTTAGTTTTGTCGATGACCTATAATCTCAACTTAGTTGTCAATCTGGATATTTCTCGAAGCTGAGTATCTGAGTAGTTGTCATAATAATAGAATTGTTATTTTCAGTGAATTTAAAATAGTAGGGCATGTTGTACTTGACAAAGCAAATAATAAATACCAATGACTAAAGATAAATACATTAGCTTAACTCCAGTGAAGGCAAATTAACAAACTCTAATGACAAAGATGGAAACCTACATGCACCATTCTAAAACCAATTAATTTAAAAACTATCTAAATCTGATTTCTCTTTGATTGAATTTAGTATTATAACCGATGACATGATTGTGAACAGAGTGGCACTTCAAAATTATAAGGATTCGTAAGGATATGTGTTTAATCCTAAATAATATCTGATTTCTTTTGGTTGAATTTAGTATTATAATCGATGACATGATTGTGAATAGAGTGGCACTTCAAAATTATAAGGATTTATAAAGATATGTATTTAATCCTAAATAATATCTTCTAACTAATCTTTTTGGATAAGGCTTAGATTACTATAAATAATATAAAAGTAAACCCAACCCACAACACATGAAGATTAGGGTACACTGCAGCATGGGCCTGTTTCGAATGATATTGAATGTGGTATTTGTGATTTGGTTTGTAATACTTATGATTAAATATAGATGGATTTGGATCCTTGGCTAGATGAGGACACCACAACTTAAACAAGGAAAGAATGTAAGGACCTGTACAAGTGTCTTTAGTCCCAAATCAACTATATACTTGGTATATCCCAAGTACTTATACATAGTCAAGAAATGTAAATAATATCTTGCAGTTAGTCTTTTGAGATGGCATATATCTTATGCTATTATAAAAACTAAGGTGTACATGGCAAGTTGATAATTTAACACTTATCTTCAATGATTTAACCTTAGACCTAGTTGCCACTTGATACTTTTCTAGAACAATATCACAGGCCCCCTTGCCAGCCTTGCAATCAATTGAGCGAAGTTCCAATCCATTCTAGCATTAAAATAAATAAATAAAGATGATTCCATCAACCATGTCTCCATCCGATGTTCTCATCATGTCTATAGAAGGAAATATGATGAGTGGAATCTCAGCTCCAAAACAACCTGAATCCGGCCAGTTAGATATGTTTATAAATAGGACAAGAATGTCATGATTTAACAACATCGATTATGATTTCTCATATGGTTACATAAATTAGTTATGTACAAGCATATCATCCACAACCACAAGTTTGTTACAACAATAAGTTTTATGATAATGTCAACTACTGTTACCCTTAACCTTAACATGGCGTGCAACCAGGGACAAGGCTAGCAAGCAATAGTAATTGACATTGTGGTGAATCTCCTTATTGTAACCAAATAGCGATTGAGCTCAAGATAAGCTTGTTAGTAGCCAACTCAAGTAACCACGCAATAAATCATGATGTTGTCATCTTATCTACAAACATACCTACTCCAACATATTGTTTTTAAAACTATCGTGATCAAACCTAACTCCACGTCATGTCGCTCAGCTTGTGTGAGGGTGACAAAGAATAGGGCAACCTAGGATAAGGCTAATGAGGAATAGCGGATCATACTAATAAAGATCTTATTTGGAATTGTTATCCGTAGTAGAACTTCTAAAGTTTTTAAGAAGTAGTGCTTTGAAAGTAGAGTTTTTATAAAAAATTATTTACTATTTGATAACTACATATTTATTAAGTACTTTATAACTTTAATATATATTTGGTAACTTAAATAAGAAAGTATTTTGGTATGATAAAATGATAATAAAAGACATTGCATGATATTGTATAGTGAAGAATAATATAACATAATATTATATAATATTATATATTATTATATATCAAAATAATATTATCATATAATATTATAATAATATAATATCATAAATTATAATCTAATCTAATAATATATTATATATTTACAATATAAATGTTAGTATATTTTAAAATATTATTATATTATATAATATTATTATCATATAATGTGATATAATAATAAATATTATATTATATTAATTGATGTGGGGGGCCAAACCCTACCCTAAGTATCCCGAGGGTGCACAATCTGAACTTCACCTCCTGTAGTTAGGACCCACGGTTCTTTGGACGGACCAGAATTGTGAAACCGAAGCACTGGGCCAAAGTCGGCAAGCCGAACCAACTTCAGCCCAGTTGCAGGAAAAAAAAAAGAATGGGATGAAGATGAGCGATGGTGGAGTCTGAAATAGGGGAGGCTTCTCCACCCTTATCCGGCCAGTGTTTTTGCTGGAGATTTCGAGGGATTAGTTGTGAGGAGAGAGGGAGTTGATCGGCGATGAGTTCGTGAAGGATTGGGACTTTATCGGACGGAATATGTTTTCCAAACGACGAGGGAACCGTCGATTGGTTTCTTTAAAATCCCGTCACCACCGATGATTCGAGACCATCAAGCCCTCCCCACGCAGTTGTTTTTCCTCTCCGACGAGCATCCAAGAGATTGTCGAGGTCCGGTGAGAATTTTTGAAGGATTTCATTTAGTTTTTTATTTAGATTGTTCGGTTGGTTTTTGGGTTGGGGTAGTGGATCATTGTGGCTGCGCCACCGCTGTCTGTCGAGGTCTCCCTGACAACCACCTCCCATGGCCGTCGCCGGTAACCAGGGGGGAAGACCGATTCTGTTGAAGTCGAGGGAGCAATAAGGGGAATGGTTCAGGAGAAAGATAGAAAGAAAGGAAGGAAGAAAAAAAGAAAAAAGAGGAAAAAAAAAAGGGAAAGAAAAGAAAAAGGAAAAAAATGAGGAGATAGGAAGAGGAGAGAAAAGATAAGGAGAAAGAGAAGAGAGAAAGAGGAGAGAGAAGATGAGGAGAAAGAGGATAGGATTGGAAAGTCTTTTTTTTCTCGAAATTCGTGCAATTGGAATTTTTCGGATGAATCGTAGAAAAATTTTAAATAAATTATTTATGTTGTAGGAGAACAATCTCTTGAGCAGGAAGTATTGAGCGGGCTCCGGGTACAGGTTGACACTGGGTATTTTTAGTTAGCTCTTGAAGATAAAGATTATGGACATGATCACCAGTTCTATACATTATTTACATTGCCTGATTTGATTCAAGCATATATATATACATATATTTACATGCATATTGTTTTCAGATAGCATGGTTTGATTTTCATGATACAAAGTGTGTTCGTTGTTGTTTGTGTTTTTAATATACCATGTTTATCAAAGACCTTTTGAATGGGTTTGACCGTGATATTGGTTGTTGAAAAGTGACATGTTTTGATTATATAAAATGAAAGGATAATGTGTTAATGGTAATTGGACTAGCCATACCACGGGATCGTGGTTACACAGCTAGAGCTGGCTTAGTACATGGGCCTGGCCATGGACAGATTGTACATGGTCGATTATGAGATTGCCTGTCACAGGCTGTCACAGGCTGGAGTGTGACAATTTGTGTGCCAGTCATAGGTTGGAGTGTGACATATAGTGTGCTAGTCTCAGGCAGGAGTGTGACAACAATGTGCTAGTCACAGGCTAGAGTGTGACCATGGCTAGTCCAGAACCCTAAAGATAAAGATTGATTAATAGAAATTGGCAAAGAAAAATATGGTTTTTTATGGTTTTGCCATACATGATATTTGGGTTGTTTGACTGCATGATATAATATACTAGTATGTTCATGCTATTTTCAGAATTATATTATTACTGGTGTGATCATATGAAAACCTTATTAGGCTATAAAGCCCACAACCCCTATTTATTTTTCCTTCTCAGAGTTATGCAAATATTCAAGCTTGGTGGTGGGTTGGGATTCATGGAGAAATAATGAGTAGCTAGAGAGTCATTACAATCAATTGGATGGCTAAAGGATTTACTGAAATTGTAATCATATGAGTCGTGTTATTTTCTTTGTATTAGATATTTTTTAATGAATTGTGATCAATTATATTATGGAGGATTGAAGTTATACTGAAAAATATTTTAGGCCTTGCATGATCTCTAGAAGGTAAAACCTGGGGTTTGTGCGACCGGTCGCATAGTCGATTCCGGTGTTGAATTCGGGACATGACAAGAATCATGCCTTGGATCCCTTGGTCTGATTGATCCTCAACCTCGATAAAGACACTTGGGCTAACCCTAGGCCCTTGCATCTAAAGGAGAATAGGGATTCTTAGACAATGCTCCACAAGGCAACCAAAGAAAGAATCAACCGATGCTCATCATCATGCACCCAGTTGCATGATCAGGAGGTTATATCCTTTAATCTTCAATAAATCCTTATAATTAAGAGTGTGACTAGTTCCATATAGCAATCGGCATCATCATTAAGAGGCAAGGCCAGTTCCATAAAAGAAACAAAGTTTCAATTAATGGGAGGTAGACATTTTGGACAAACGAAATAAGCCTCCGACATCTCATGTGACAAGATCTTCAGCCCTGTCACTTCTCACCAAAATTTATTTAGAGTTTTTGTTCCAAAAATATTCTTGTCTTTTGCCTATAAAAAGAGGCTCGCAGAGGGGGTATAATGCTCTCTCTGGCCTTCGTTCCTTTCTTCCTTCTATTGCTTGTGGCCTAACATGAATGTCAAATGGTCTTTGCTAGAGCAACCTCCAGCCAGGACTTTTTTATAGGTACAACTCGCTACTATCATTTCTCCAACAATCTTCAAGATTCAAGAGAAAAATAATGTCACCAATAATATTATTATAATAATAATATAATATAATATAATGAATTATAAATTTATAATATAATATAATAATATAGTATATTATATTATATTACAAGAAAATTGATTATTAGTAATAGTTAAATGCCATTGCTAATAGCAAGTTTGCCATTGCTAATACTATTAGTGATGACATGCTATTACAATAATCCATCACATAAATCCTTATCGTAATTAACTATTATTAGTGATGGCATTTTCAACTATCGCTAATAATGATTATTAGAAATGAATATTAGTAACAATTATTACCATTGCTAATAATATTTATATTTTAAAAAATAATTAAATTTAAAAAAGTATTTATGATAAAAAATACCATCGCTTAAAATAGCAGCCATCAATAATAAATCTTTAGCAGTGGCAAACACCATCGCTAATATCCCTTTTTACTTTTTAAAAAGTAGTAATTAATTTTTAAAAAAATCTATTTTAATTTTGATAACAAACAATTATAATTCTTAAATCATATTAAAAGTAAATTAATAATTAATAATCATATTTATAAAAAAACTATTTATATTACATTAAAAAGTATAAATTTTATAATTTTATAAATTTACATTACTTTACAAGTAAAAAAAGTAAATACATAATATCAAAATAAAAGAAAATTATCTAAGATCCTCTGCACTGTCGTCCTCCTCCTCTTGCTCCTGTATGTCCTCTTTAGTAGCTAGTGCATGAGAGCTAGATGTCCCAGTATCCTATAATGAAAAAAAATATTATTAATAAGTTTATAAGTATAAAAATTTAAAATAAGTAAAGAAATTTATTAATAGACTTACCTAATATGAAGCTGATTACAAAATATCTAATATGAAGAATATTATATTAGATAATAAAGTATAAAATAAAAGGATATTTAAAATTTTAGAGTTTACCACGTGGTATGAGTGGCACAGAAGCATGTGAGCTGACAAGATGATCACTCTGTCCTTGAGAGCTCTCTCCTCGATTGGCACAGCTCCAACCTTTGGAAGATATGAAGTACAATTTTTGAAAATAAAAAAAAACTAATTCACTAAATTAATTATATAATTATGGGTGGCAATCAAGATTTAAAATGATGGAAGACAAGTATTTAAACTGATTCAAAGATTATATACTTAGTACTACTTATCAACCTCTTCAGATGTTTGATATCCTTCAGATTTTTCTTTCAATTCATCCTCTTCTTCCATTTCTTTATCTTCTTCCTCCTCTTCCATTTCTTCTTCTTCTTCCTCTTCTTCCTCTTCTTTCCCTTCTTGGATAGAATTGCCCTCTAAAACAAACTCAGTGTGATCTATCTCCTTATGCTGGCCATCACGTAGAAAAATTCCTAGAGCATCTAACTTTGTATCTATGTAAGACTGATGAACTCTCAATGTTTCATCCTCCTAAAACCATTATGATAAATGGGGCTCTTCTTCTTTAAGTTTGTAAAAAATAGCTCAAAATTTAATCTTGCATAAGCCCACCAATCTTTCTTTTCTCTCTTCCTTGATGGAAAAAAAGTATAATACATTTGAATAGCTTAGTGATGGGCACAAATGGCTCATTGAGATATGCTTTTGATCATCCATGTTTGATTTCCATAAGCTCATGCTATGGATCAACCTTCATACTATTGTTATTATCAAACTATTGGCACTTAAATAGAATGACACTAGTACCTCCAATATAGGTTAACTTAATCATTTCTTCAAGGATTCCATAGTAGTCACTCTCCATCTCTTTCCACTAGCTATCTTTTGTATATATAGATTTATTGTGCTCTTATGATATCCATATTCATGGGTATGAGATTTAAAATCATTAATATTATAACCATTCTAACATATTATTTATTTTGCTAGCCCATAACCTAATGGTCTTAGTTTTCTTAGGAATAGAGTCCCCCCTACATGGCCTGCATATTATAAAAAGAAAAAATTAGAAAAAAATTTAAAAAAGTTAAAATGATAATGGATGCTTACCAGTTGATGGAACCAATCTACAGAGTTTTATGTGCATCATGTGAAAATTTCTTGCTCACTTATTCTCTGGTTATCCTGTCTCAGCATTTCATCATATTCCTTAAATATGCATAAGATAAGTATATTGTAATAAGTGATTGAAGAGTTGGGATTATGATGGACACTTATTCAACATATGAGTCAACCTCCTCATAATTTAGCAAAACATATATCTCCACTTGTCAAAATTCAATATCGGTTAAAACCCAGCAAACCTTGTGGCCAAATTCACGAGCAAGATAGGTAAATATTGAGATCTTTTGCTCTGATCCCTCAATACCACCATTATCATTTCTACTAACTTGAGCCATGTTGCCCAGGTGGCTTCCCAAGAGAGGGGTGAATTGGGATAATAAAAATTTTAACAAGAATGTACAATTTAAAATCTTTTTGGTGTTGTGATGAATTATGCAGTGTGGAAGCAAGTGAATTAACTTAAGAAAGTCTAACAAGCACAATCACAAACACAAGGAACTTAGAGTGGTTCGGAGCAACTCGCTCCTACATCCATTATCCAAGCACCACTTGGGATTTTCACTATATCCCCCACATGGAATATAGTCGGATTATTTTTACAGGCTCATAATCCAAACCTTTATACCTTGGTTTTACTAGGATCACCAAAGAAACCCATACTTGGTTTTAACACAAGCTAATCAAGAACCTAACTCCCTTTGATTTTTTAGAACCAGGCTCACCAAAGAAACCCAAACTTATGTTTTAATAAGCTCATCTAAAAATCTTTAACACTCTCAAGACACAGCCCCTTGCTGCTCTTAGGGAGAAAACAAGATATATCAAATGTAAATTGTAACTTTACAACAAACCAAATTTGTTTGAGTGTTACCGATGGAGATCATATTGAAGCCTAGCTTTGAATACTCTTTAATGCTCTTCAAGCTACTTCTTTACTTCCTCAAAAGGTTGGATTCAAGGATGAAGATCAGTTGGTGAAGCTTTGAATCCTTTCTTGAATGCTCTCTTGAAATTGATTGGTGAAAGACTTGAAATTAACTTGAATAATCAATGAATAATCTGTCAATCATTGTTTAAACCATCATAAATACTCCCTTTTATAGTCTTCAATCAAAACTAGCCATTGTAGGGCCTAGGAAACTGAAATAGAGCCATTAGAGGACTTTTGGAGTTCAAAAACTATCCATTAGACTGCCAAAACCCATCACTCAAGTCGGCTCGAAATCTCAGTTAGTGAAAAAATAAACTCTGTAGGAGTCGGCTCTTCAAGACTGAGTTAGCTCGAAGTCTCAGTCACCAACAACACAAACTCTGGACGAGTCAGCTCTTCTGGGCTTGAGTCAGCTCGAAGTCTCAATTATCAAAAACACAAGTTCTTCGTCGAGTCGGCACGAACTTCTGAAACTCTGAAAAAAAAATTTATGCCATGCCAGAATAGGAGTCGGCTCTTAGTCCATAAGTCGGCTCACACAAAAATTCTTTTTATGCTTCAAATTTCTCCCAACTTCTTCAATTCAAGATTCCAACAAGAGCAAGTCTTCCAAAAAGCTTCAAAGAGCCTACCAGACATGTCTAACCTACTTGCACTTATTTTTACTAATTTAGAGCCCTTCTTACAAGATTACATGATGAAAAATTAGGGCTTTACAACTTGAAGTATACATGAGTTCATACAATGTTGGAATACTTTTCAACTAGTTAGAAAACCAATTGAAATAAAGATAAGTACTTCCTGCAAAACTTCTTGAGTAATTGAAAGAATTAGTAATGCATACATGCTCCAATGTTTTGTAATCATTAAAATCATTCCAGGGATCAATAATCTCTCCCTTTTTGATGATGACAAAACACTAGGCATTAAAGGTTTAAAACACTTTACAATTACTTGTAATGATATATTATGTATCATATTCACATGTATCAAAGGGGTATTCAAAGTAGTGTGTATCAAATCAAATAGAGTATCAAAATGTTGAAACAAAGTAGTATCAAAACAAATTTTTCAACAAGTATTAGGTCAATAAGTTTACTGTACTATTCATGCACTAAGTATCAAATCATCACAATACTAATTTTTAGCTTCAATAAAAAAAACTTTTCACTTTGCATTTGAAAGAAGTTTTAGTAGATGCTCAATAAATGCTCCCCCTTTCTCATATAATATAACATTGCTCATCCTTTTTATCATATTCAATAATTCATGTTCATTTTCAGCTCTCTTCTTATTTTGATTTTCATGCTCTTACTTCTTCTCATTTTGATTTTTCATGCTCTTCTCCCCCTTTTTGTCATCAACACAAAAGTATACAATTTCAGGAAAACATTAATTCATACTCAATCATTCATATGTATCAAAATATAACATTTTCAAAACAAAAATATATATATATATGAAGAGTCAATACAAGATGTGATACATTACAAAAGTGCTAAAGCACACCAAAAATAGTATCACAAACAATAGGAAATGCAAAAAACATAAAGTCCTAAAGGTCAAAAAGAAGGACCGGGTCTATCATCACTAGACTCATCTTCACTAGAAGAAGAGTCAATCTTGAATGCCAGGAGTAGGTTTAAACTTTGGAAACCTAGGTCTAAGATCTCTAAGTCTAGTTTTAATAGGAGTGGAAGGCTTAGAAACTCTAGGTATAGACTTGGTTGGGGCTCAAAAGAGATCAAGATGGGTGTCGGCCACACAGAAGGAGGATCAGGATCAGATAATGCTAGGGTGCTGGTGCTCGATAGAATATGCATCGCATGTGTGTCCGATATGCCAGTGCTCGGACCCTGAGTACCAGTACCAAGTCCAACAGTAGGAGTAGTTGCAGTATGAATGTTAGTGGAATGCTTAGTCTCTCTATGTGTACAATCTACATCATGAATATCTGGTCCTGCTGAAGATGGAGGAGGTGATGAATGGCTAGCAGTACTGATCTGCTGAAGAACTGATAATATCTACTGGAAGCCATCTCGCATCTCAGTCTATAAGGCAACAATCTTGGCATCTATCTCTTCCCTGCCTCTCTACAAGGTAGAAATCTCATCCAAGATAATCTGCCATCTATGATCATCTATAGAACCAGCAATGTCTGCACCATCTCTCACAGGTGTCTAAGGTGAAGTAGGTGCTGGCTCGGAGGGTCCAACCTCATTTGTAGGTCTCTCTGCCTCAGTGGCCTATGCCTGACCAGTCAGGTCATCCTCATCTGACTCCCTTTCAGAATATGTAACTAGTAGTCCGGAAGTCTTCCTGATCCAATACCCATCTACCTTCAGAAATCCCATTCTGCTCAAGGACTTAACATTATATTTGTCAGTATGTAGCAAAAGTCTACTCTCCTCATCAGATAAGTCCACCTCGACATCTTGAAAAAGCAGTGTAAAAACCATGCCATAAGGAAGACAAGCTCGTGCCCTACGAGCTGCTTCCCGCATTTGGGATATCATGATGTATGGTAAGTTGAGGGCCTCCCCCTCAATCAAGCATCTCATAAATACAAGATCCCTCTCACTCACCCAGTCAAATCTTGCAGTTCTAGATAGAAAAACATGGCTAATAATATTATGAATCAATCTTATCTCCAAAGATAGTTGATTAGCACTAACATGCACAACTCCAGAAACATTATTCCTTTCAAGGATTATCCTCAAAGTCTTTTGCTTCTCTTTTAAAACCAAAAAACTTTCCCCTTCCTTGGGAATCCAAAGAATAAAGCTCAGTTTTTGCTCACCTACCAAATTGAATTTTCCTTTAATTGTAGATTCTAGATGAAATGTACCAAGGGACAGAGTTTCAAAAAATTGCCTCACCAAGGTTGGATAAGTCGGTAGATTCAACATGCAAAACGATTTTCACCCTTGTGCAATAAGTCATTCTCCTACTCTTAGATTTTCTTGTTCTAGGAAATTAAAATCCACACATCTTCCAAAGGTAACTTGCCTGTTTCCCATAAGAATGACTTGCCATGGAGCTTCCAAAGCATCTTGCTGTTCTTCGTGTGGCTCTTTAGTAGGATTTGAAGTGTCCAATCTCCTCTTCGTTCTTCTTTCCTCTGCTACGGTTCGCACAACCCTTTTTGCTCTCTTCCTTATGGCTTTTCTAGGACCCATTTTGGTTGGATTAAGGGTTAGGAGAGGTTTGGTGGAGTTCTTAGAGATTTTTCTAGGTTTGGAATAGGGAACGGTTGAAGTAGAATAGCAAAGGCGGAAAGAAAATGATTTTGAAACCTAACGATGCCCTATTTAAAAAGGTTCAGCCCGACTCTCGAGTCATTTCGATAGAGCAAAGAGGTGCTCGAGTCGACTCGAAAAAAAATCAACGTTAAAGCTCAAAAGATTAAAAAATAAAAACCTATAGCTAGCTTAGTACTAAAGGAAGTGGTCATTAGCTCTAAAGTGAAATTTGAAATGTCTGGATATTTTTTTATTATTTTTGAAAAATTAGGTCAAAAACTCTTAATATGGGTCACATAGACCTAATTCACCTCTAATCTTTTCAAATCTATCTTGGCTAAGAAGTTTGGTAAAAATATCAGCAAGTTGATCTTCTGTAGGTATAAATTCTAATTCTATAATATTATTCAAAATATGGCCTCTAATAAAATGATGTCTAATTTCAATATACTTTGTTCTAAAATGCTGAATTAGATTTTTAGATAAATTAATAGCACTTGTGTTATCACATTTAATTAGAATCTTAGACTGGATAACATCATAATCTTCTAGCTATTGCTTGATCCATAACACTTGTGCACAACAACTCCCCGCAGCCACATATTCTGCCTCAGTAATAGAAAGTGCTACAGAGTTCTATTTACAGCAGTGCCATGAAATCAGGTTAACACCAAGAAATTGACAAGTGCCACTTGTGCTCTTTCTATCAATCTTATAGCCACCATAATCAGTATCAGAATAACTAATTAACTTCAAGGATGAATGCTTAAAATACGATAATCCTATATTACATATGCCTTTGAGATATTTGAAAATTCTTTTAATAGCAATAATATGTGACTCTTTTCGATTTGATTGAAAACGTGCACACTGACAAACACTAAATAGAATATCAGGTCTGTTGGCAGTTAAATAGAGTAGAGATCTAATCATACCTCTATATAGTTTTTGATCAACACTTATACCATTTTATTTTTATCAAGTCTACATGCAGGACTCATGGATGTTCTAATTTCTTTGCTTGATTCCATGCCAAACTTTTTGATAATTTCTTTAATATATTTGGCTTGATTGATTAGTATTCCTTCCTTTGATTGTTTGATTTGAAGCCCGAGGAAGTAGCTTAACTCACCCATTAAACTTATTTCGAATTCTCTCTACATTAACTTAGCAAAATCTTGACATAAAGATTCATCATAGTCTAAATATTATATCATCAACATAAATTTGAACAATCAAAATATCATTGTCTTTCTTTTGAATAAACAAGGTAGTATCAATACTACCTCTTATAAAATCATTTCCAAGCAAAAACTTGCTTAATCTGTCATACCAGGATCTAGGTGCCTGTTTAAGACCATATAAAAATTTATTCAACTTGAAAACATGATTTAGAAAAGAGTGATCAATAAAACCAGGTGGTTGTTCAACAAAAACTTCTTTAGATAGAAAACCATTTAAAAAATAATCTTTACATCCATTTGAAATAATTTAAAGTTCATAAAACATGCATATGCCAAGAGTAATCTAATAGCTTCTAGTCTAGCTACTAGTGCATAAGTCTCATCAAAATCTATTCCTTCTTCTTGATTATAACCTTGAGCTACCAGTCTAGCCTTATTCCTAATTACATTACCTTGCTCATCTAGTTGTTTCTATAAATTCATCTAGTACTTATAACAGGGTAGTCATTTGGTCTTTCTACAAGTGTCCAAACATTGTTTCTCTTAAATTAGTTTAGCTCATCATGCATAGCTAACATTGAATTAGGATCGATTTCAGCTTCTTCTATAGTGTGTGGTTCTACATGAGATACAAAAGCAATCAAATCATGTTCATCCCTATGTGAAGCTCTAGTTCTAACACTTTGTGATGGATCTCCTATAATAAGCTATTTAGGATGTGAGTGTACATACCTCCATTCTTTAGGTATATCTTCATGATCTTTGCTTACCATTTCTTCATGTTGTTCACTTGCTTGCTTATCTTTGATGGTCATGTCCTTTAGTCCATGTTCAAGTGTACCTGCATCATTGTCAGCACAATCTTCTTTTCTAGAAGATGTCATGTCAGATTCATTGAAAACAACATAGATTGATTCTTCCACAGTTAAAATTTTTTTATTGAAAACTCAATAGGCTTTACTATTTGTAGAATAACTAAGAAATATAGCCTCATCGGATTTTGCATCAAACTTACTAAGATTATCTTTACCATTATCGAGCACAAAACATTTGCAACCAAAAACATGAAAATAATTTATGTTTGGCTTTCTGTTATTCCACAGTTCATAGGGGGTTTTTCGTATAATTGATCTAATCAAAACTCTGTTTAAAATATAGTAAGCGATATTTACAGCTTCTGCCCAAAAATATTTTGAAAGATTTCCTTCACAAAGCATTGTTTTGGACATTTCTTCTAAAGTTCTATTCTTTCTCTCTACAACACCATTTTGTTGTGGTTTTCTAGGAGTAGAGAAGTTGTGATCAATATTGTGCTTTATGTAAAAGTGATCAAAATATTGATTTTCAAATTTCGTGCCATAATCATTATGAATAAAAATAACAGAAAGATTTTTCAAGTTTGAAACTCTTTTGTAAAACTTTTTGAATACTTTAAAAGTCTTATCTTTGTGTGTAATGAATAAAATTCAAGTGTATCTTGAAAAATCATCTACAATCACAAGACCATACTTCATAACACCTAGGCTTGTTGTCCTAGTAGGTCCGAATAAATCCATGTGAAGTAGCTCTAAAGGTCTAGTGGTAGAAATAATATTTTTGGATTTAAAACTTCCCCTCACTTGCTTTCCTAACTGACATGCATCACAGATATAATCAAAATTTACTTTAAACTTTGGCAGACCTTTAACAAAATCTTTTGAAATAAGTTTTATAATAGTATCCATACTAGCATGTCAAGTCATCTATGCCATAGTAGACTTGATTCCTTACTCCTATCATTCATTGCCACAAGACTTGTATTGCTTGACATAGCTAGATCATCAAGATCTACTACATAGATATTACCTAGTCTATGTCTAATGAACTTTGTACTATAGTCTAGAGGATCAACTACTATACAAATTGAAGACTTGAAGAAAACATTAAAACCAATATCACAAAGTTGACTGATGCTTAAAAAATTATGCTTTAATTTCTCTACAAAAAGTACATTCTCAATAAAAGTAGGAGTAATTTTAATTTTACCAATACCGATTATCCTTCCTTTGCAGTTATCACCAAAGGTTACTATGCCACAATCTTTTTATTCTAGGATGAAGAATTGATCTATATCACCCGTCATATATCTTGAACAGCCGCTATCAAGATACCATCTTTTTTTTGCATTCATGGCTGCAAGACATCCCTGCACAATAATAAAGTAATGGATTTAGGTACCCAAGCACTCTTGGGTCCTTGCAAGTTAGTTGGATTGGTTCCTTTTGGAATCCAAATTTTCTTGATTTTCTTTTTGCCATTATATTTTAAATGATAATCAAATACTTTATAACCAATGTTATTGCATGCATAACAAACAATTCTTGACTTTGAATAAGAATCATGTGATGCAAACTTAGATCTATATTGCTTTGATGTAATGAACTTAGGAGCATAAGAAGTGGATGCAGAAAACTTAATTGAATTTGAGTTTTCATAGCCAATTCCAAACTTGTTACTAGAATCTCTTTAGCTTTTCAAAATCAATTTAAATTTGTTAGAGCTTAAAGTTAATTTTTCAACCAATGGCTTAAGCTTTTGAACTTCTTTTTGCAAGTCAGTATTTCATTTTGCAAAGTTTTATTCTTTTCAAGAAGTTCTTTCTTTTCAAATTGAATAGCTTTAAGTCTTTCACAAGTCATACTTAATTCTCTTTGTAAAATCTTATTTTTTTTCACCAACTTCATTTTTATCTTTTTCGAAAGTATCACAATTATTTTTTAAACTTTTCATTTTTTAAACCAGCCTTTTTGTATTCAATTAACAGTTCACAAAAGGCATTATGCAGCTCATCATAAGTAAAATCTAAATTATGTTCAGAAATTGTTACCTCATCCTCCAAACCCATAAGGCAAATTTGAGCAGTCTTTGTTATTTCTTCTTCTTCTTTTGTTGATATAGATTCATCACTATCGCTCCATGCTGCAAGCATTGCCTTCTTTTTCTTTCTCTTAAATAGCTTTTTCTTGGCTTCTAGACAGTCAGGACGTATGTGTCCCGATTTCTTGCATTCATAACAAATTGAAATTTGATCTTTGTCCTTGTCCTTTTCTTTATCTTTTTATCTTTCCTTTCCAAATTCTCCTCTTCTAAATTGCTTTCTCCATCTGTTTGTTCTTCTTCTGCCCATAAACTTTTTGAAATTTCAAATTACCAGGGCGATTTCATCATTCTCCAGATCATCATCATCAGATGTATCTGAATCTTCATCTTTGAACTCTTCTGTTGCTTTAAAAGCAATGGCCTTCTTCTTCTTTGAGTCTTCTTCTGTTCTTTGCTACATGGTTAGCTCATGAGTAATCAGTGATCCAACCAACTCATCCAATGATAATGTGTTTAAGTCCTTTGCCTCTTGAATAGCTGCAACTTTTGCTTTCCATTTCTCTAGCAAAGATCTCAAGACTTTTTGCACTAGGTCAGCACTAGTATAAATTCTACCAAGACTCTTAAGACTATTTATGATATCAGTAAAGCGAGAAAACATAGCATATATAGTTTTATTAGGCTCCATTTTAAATAATTCATAATTATGCACAAGAAGGTTAATCTTAGAAGTCTTTACTTGTAATGTGCCTTCGTGTGTGATTTTGAGCTTATCCCAAATTTTTTTAGGAGAATTACAAGTAGAAATTTTGTTAAACTTATTTGAATCCTAGGCATAATAAAGTACATTCATGGCCTTGGCATTTAACTCGGATTTTTTCATGTCATTCTCGTCCCATTCCTTTTTAGGTTTGGGAACCTCAATATCATTAATTCTAATAGTGGGTGTATAAGGTCCTTTTTGAATTATCTTCCACAATTGAAAGTCTATGGCTTGAATGTATATCTTCATTCTAGCCTTCCAATATGTGTAGTTGATTTTAGTGAAAAGTAGAGGTCGGTTTGTAGATTGACCTTTAGCCAAAGAAGTGTTCATGGGATGTACCATCAATCTTTACTCTAAGAAGTTTTCAGAGACTCTGCTCTGATACCACTTGTTGTCCAGGTGGCTTCCCAAGAGGGGGGTGAATTGGGATAATAAAAACTTTAGCAAGAATGTACAATTTAAAATCCTTTTGGTGTTGTGATGAATTATGCAGTGTGGAAGCAAGTGAATTAACTTAAAAAAGGCAAACAAGCACAATTGCAAACACAAGAAATTTAGAATGGTTTGGAGCAACTCGCTCTTATGTCCACTATCCAAGTACCACTTTGGATTTTTACTATATCCCCCATACAGAATACAGTCGGATTATTTTAACAAGTTCACAATCCAAACCTTTACACCTTGGTTTTACCGGGATCACCAAAGAAACCCACACTTGGTTTTAACATAGGCTAACCAAGAACCTAACTCCCTTTGATTTTTTAGAACTGGGCTCACCAAAGAAACCCAAACTTAGATTTTAATAAACTCACCTAAAAACCTTTAACACTCTCAAGACACAGTCCCTTGCTGCTCTTGAAGAGAAAACAAGATATATCAAATATAAATTGCAACTTTACAACAAACCAAATTTGTTTGAGTGTTGCCGATGAAGATCAAATTGAAGCCTAGCTTTGAATGCTCTTTAACGCTCTTTAAGCTGCTTCTTTACTTCCTCAAAAGGTTGGATTCAAGGATGAAGATCAGTTGATGAAGCTTAGAATCCTTTCTTGAATGCTCTCTTGAAGTTGATTGGTGAAAGACTTGAAATTAACTTGAATAATCAATGAATAATCTTTCAATCATTATTTAAACCATCATAAATACTCCCTTTTATAGTCTTCAATCAAAACTAGCCGTTGTAGGGCCTAGAGAACTGAAATAAAGCCGTTAGAGGACTTTTGGAGTTCAAAAATTTGATTCAGGAACTAGTCGTTAGACTGCCAAAACCCGTCACTCAAGTCGGCTCGAGGAACCATGAGTCTGCTCGAAGCTCAGTTAGTGAAAAAATAAACTCTGCAGGAGTCGGCTCTTCAAGGCTAAGTTGGCTGGAAGTCTCAGTCACCAACAACACAAACTCTGGACGAGTCGGCTCTTCTGGGCTTGAGTCAGCTCGAAGTCTCAGTTATCAAAAACACAAGTTCTTCATCGAGTCGGCTCTTAAGGATCGAGTCGACTCGAACTTCTGAAACTCTGAAAATTTTTTTTGTACCATGCTAGAATAGGAGTCGGCTCTTGGTCCATGAGTCGGCTCTCACAAAAAATTTTTGTATGCTTCAAATTTCTCCCAACTTCTTCAATTCAAGATTCCAACAAGAGCAAGTCTTCCAAAAAGCTTCAAAGAGCCTACCAGACATGTCTAACCTACTTGCACTTATTTTTACTAATTTAGAGCCCTTTTTACAAGATTACATAGATGAAAAATTAGGGCTTTACAACTTGAAGTGTACATGAGTTCATACAATGTTATAATACTTTTTAACTAGTTAGAAAACCAATTAAAAAAAAGATAAGTACTTCCTGCAAAACTTCTTGAGTAATTAAAAGAATTAGTAATGCATACATGCTCCAATGTTTTGTAATCATCAAAATCATTCCAGGGGTCAACAAGCCAACTTTGTCTGCACATTGGAATTAAAGTAGTATTAGCCAAAATTTAAAATTTTTCTATTATGTTAGCCTCCATAATAGAATATTTGATTCTAGCCTTATATTTTACTTTCTTTTAGAGATTGTGCATGTATCTTTCAAATAAATACATCCACCTGTACTGTACTAGTCCCCCCACCCTAGCTTTATATGCTAGATGAATCACGAGGTACTCCATGAAGCCGAAGAAGCTAGGAGGGAATATCTTCTTTAACTTACATGTGGTCTTTACACTGCTAGCCTCAAGACTGAAGATGTGGTTAGCAGATGTTTGGTAGCATAAATGTTTCTAAAAAAAGTACTAAGCTCGATCAAAAAACTCCACATGGAGTTGGGAAGGAGATCACACCAAGCCAATGGTAGTAATCATTATATGAAGACATGACAGTCATGGTTCTTTAGTCTATAAAACTTGCAATCTTTGATATTGACATATCGAGCTAGATTACTTGTATAACTATCTCAAAATTTAAAATTTTTATATTATTCAAATGCATCCTTTAATAGCTCCTTCGTTAGGGTGTAAGATTCTTTCAACTTTAAAAATTTGTTTAAGTGATACCTCAACCAGCTTTAATAGAAGATGCATGCATATATTCTTCATATCTATTTAAGCCTCAAAATTATCCTTTATCTTATCCTTGATATCCATAAAAGTAAAGAAAACATTGTTGAATACATTCTTCTTAATGTATATGATGTCAAGGTTATAATGGATCAAATTGGTAAACCAATATAGCAACTCTCGGAAGATGCTATGCTTCACCTAGTTATGAGTTCTACCAAATTTCTGAGGTTTTTGCTTGTCAAATAGTATGCCAAATCGAACTTCGTCAACTTGGGATACCTTCTGAAATACTTCCATAGCACTAAGGCATGGGGTTGCATGGTCCTTCTCTATCTTATTCCTCCTGAAACTATCCCACTGTTTTTGAAATGGATGATCTTTGGGAAGAAATGATGATGACAATCAAACCAGTAGGGATTACAACCATGCTCAAGCTAAAATAATTTTGTATTCTCCATGTAATATTACATGCTAGCTTTTCATGAGTGCTCTATCTTGATAGCATCACATAAATAGGAAAATCGCTAATGGTCTACATTAATGCAACCTTCATTACAAAATTTTACTTCTTCGATGCATCAAAAATTTATGTACCATCAAAATATAAGAATTTCATCTCAATAATAAGAAGTCTCAGATATATATTAATGTTTTTATCAAGGTGTCATGGTCCAAGAATGACTAATGTATGAAAGATGTTATGTTGTTTCATGCACATCCCAGGTGGTAGATTGTATGGAGTAATGAAGACTAGCCAACATGAATAAGAGGCTGTTGTATGACTAAATGGTGTAAACCCATCCATAGATAGACCTAGTCAGACATTGCATAATTCTTGAGCAAATAAAGGATGGCAAGCATCAAATTTATTTTATGCCTTGCCGTTCGACGGATGACATATCATATCAGTATGCTTGCGAATCCCTTCTTTGTGCCATCTCATTTACCCGGCAATACTCTTGGATAAGTAGAGCCTCTAAAATCTAGGAGTGAGGAGAAGGTATCAAAGAACCTTATATACTATATCCTTCTTATTTCTACCCTCGTCTCGGCTTAAATCGGCTTTGACTACTACATCACATAAGCTCTTCAGTTGGTCATCCTTGTAAAAAAGCATGCAATCATTGTAGCATGCAATTATTGTAGCATGCATCTATCTTCTCGTATCCCATGCCTAAGTCTTCCACCATTTTTTTTGAAGCATAGAGCTTCCAATAAGCATCTACTCCTTTGGTAGCTTCTTTTTTATTATTGCTACCATCCTATCATAACAATTGAACATTATATTAAACTTGGTATTTAAGTTCAATAACTCTAATATAGCTGATAGTACAATATATGTTTCATATCCTAGCTATAGTGGTTCATCAATATCTTTTAGCATATGATAGAAATTCTCGCTATCAACTTCTAGATTGATCTTCATATCCCAATCAAATTCAGGACTAGCCATATCCATAACCATGAGTACTATTCAATCTATATCCCAGTCCTTGTAACTTCTAACCATTGCAACTCTCTCCCATGTTTTCCCATGTAAGTACCAATGCTTGTAGTTTGGCATAAATCCGCTCCTATATAAATTGACAGTTATTGTATCTCTATTAAGCATTTCTCTATTGACACATCTATTACAAGGACAATGAGCCCATCCTTCAAATAAGTGTCGCATTCCTAAAAGTATAACCATAAAAGTACTTGATACCCTCCTTATATTTAGTAAAAATTATCCCATCAACTACTCAACGGTCCATCCAACTATGGTCCATGGCACACTATCTAAGGATTTCACCTATACAAATACAAGGCAAAGCACTTATCAATTATTTTATCATTTAACATGGCAAGACAAGTATTTAGAATAATTAAAAATAATGCAAGAAATAAAATGATATGAAAATGTTGCATGGATTCTAAGTTCGCATCATATTATTAAAGGCAAAACTCAAAAGAATAAGAATGAGTAGAGGTAACATTTCGGATGTAAGATATAAAAGTTTGGATGTCTAGGTAGAGGCTATCACTAAGAGGTGCTCGGATCTGAAAGTGAAGCCCAAAAAAGAAGAGGTAAGGCTTTGAAAAAGAGTACTCGAGTAAGAACAAAATCTTCATGATAAAGAGGCAGCACAAGATTGCTTTGTTGGAGATGAAACATAAGATGTTAGAGATCTAGAAGTTCATTGCAAGCAATGAGAACTACTCATCGGCCTCTTCAGATGTTTGATAAACTTTAGATTTTTTACTTGATTGCTCATCCTCTTTTTCTTCTTCCTCTTCCTTCTCTTCCTCCCCTTCTAAGATAAATTTTGTCTATCCAAAAAGGGGACAAAAAGAAAGAAGAGGAAGAGGATGAACAAGTAAAAGAAGAATTAGATGAAGAATCTAAAAGGTACTAAATATTTGAAAAGGCCGATGAGTAGTGCTCCTTGCTTGTGATGAACTTCTGGACCTAAGTCCTTGTGATTCACCTGCAGCAAAATATTTCTATGCCTCTCTATTGCAAAGATTATGCTCTTGCTCGAGTACTCTTCTTCGAAGGCCCATCTCTCCTTTCTTGGATGATACTTTCAAATCCGAGAACCTCTCAATGATGACCTCTACCTAGGAATCCAAGCTCTTATATCTCGTATTCGGAACATCACCTCTGGACACTCTTATTCTCTTGAGTTTTGTCTTTAGTGATCGAATACGAACTTAGAATCGCCACAACCTTATGGTATTATTTAATGCATCCAATTATCAACTAATAGAAAAAGTTAGGTCATATCCCATTCAAGAATTATATTAGTTCTTTAGATCAATTATAGTAATTAAATGATACATAATATGATCCAAAAAAAATTTAGATAGCATTCTTCTTTAGTTCTCCCTACATGACTGAAGATGTATGAGGAGAACTAAAAAAAATATTATTCAAAATATTTATCAAACCCTCGATGATATGTCAAGGTTCGGTGGTCTAGCAAGGTAACCAGGCTCCAACCCACTCCAGACATGTATCAGCTAGCTCAAGTAAGAGAGCTACCTCTCAACACCTCACCATGTGGACACAGAGGTGTGTGCCCACCAGTTTCCTACATGCATGTCAACCACTATCAGGCCTGCCCTATCCACTCAACTGCACATGCTCCAAGTATGACGGCCATTAATGTCAACCATCTTAGGAATGCCCCATTATAGGGATGTGTTGTTCCATCCACTACTCTTTGCCTCACCTACCATGGCATGGTCTCCATCCTGAGTGTGCCTATAATTGTTGGAATATACCAGCCATCATTCCTTTTCTTTAAGTGTTAGGTACATGCCTATGAATTGGTTCCCTAAGACCCTCTAGGTAAGGCCATGATAAGGATACAAGGAGAAGAATAAGGGGAGAAAACAAAGATGGAACCGAATGCCCACTCTCCTCGAGAGCCCCTTTCTTCCATCATAGAGGAACCCTCTTCTTGCTCTCACCTCTAAGCATACCCTAAACTTCCTAGATTGGGTCTTCTATAGCTCTCTACCTTAGTAAGATCCTTACAGGCCATCCATGCATTTTTCAAGCTCCTCGGCCTCTGCAACTCCACTCATCAATGTGATGTCCCTAGGAAAGTGGGACTCATATGCACTGAGATTCCCTTCTTCCATAGATCCCACTCTGTCTCCCTCCTTCTCTTCTTCTCCGACTCCTCTCACAATATTACTCTAAACCTAGAGGGGACTCCAAGCCTCCTTTGTTCACCTCTCCAAGTGATTGATTTAGGCATCGGAGGGTCCACCACCAGGAACCCACCCTCGGTGTATCAGACTTTTTAGTCTTCTCTATCTTGTAGAACCAACTTCCAGTGATAGAATCTTGCGAGGCCCGGCTCTATATCAGTAGCCACTCCTGCTCTAGCCCTGTCTGAGCCAAGCCTGAATCAGCACTACCTTCTAAAGATATACAATATATTAGCACTAGAGGAAGGACCTTATGCCCATAAACTTTATTAATAATTGGAGTTTGCATTTAGTTTCACTTTGCCCTTGGTTCACACTATGGCCAAAAGAAAAAGGACCATTGCATCCACTCCTACCGAGACATCTATAACCTTGGTTACCCCCTCTCTAGTTTCACTAGAAGAGAGATAGGTGGGATATCTGGCTGCTTTGACTGTCACCATCGAACAATTCTAGCATCTCTCTCAACAAGTTCAGGTGCTGATGACCTTAATACAAAGTCTTCAGCTAGCCCCACTAAGGCTTGAGGTGAAGCCCACTTGCCACCCAGCTCCTTCACAATGGCCTTCCCCAAGCAAGGAAAATAGCCGGGGGCACAAGATGAGTCTAGCATGCAGGCTAAGCCTAGGGTCACCCCACTGCACAATCAGAGGCCCCGTGAGTGAGGCGATCAACCCGGAGAGCAAGGCAAGCTCCCCACTGAGCCTCACCCCAGCCATCGTATCACATAGTCACTGCTCCCACCAGGAGCCAGATGAGGTGGATCCATCTAACTCTTTTATTTCTATTTTCTCTCCTCCTCTACATAGAATGCTTCGCTGGAGGAATCTTCAAGCCCTCACCCTACTCGACGGTCTAGGTGGAAGGGTGGTTGGCCCGCAAGCCCCAGGAGGCGGATGACTAGCTATGGGAGCTTCACTAGCACAACCTAACTTTGGATAGTGAACCTCAGTTTACAGTTCACCCCCTATATTCTCACAAGATTATGAAAGAACTAGTACCTCGCCATTTCAAGGACCCAGTTATGGGGGATGATGATGGCACCTCTGACCTATTCAACCACCTAGAGAGCTTTAGATCCCTCATCCTACTCCAAGGTGTGTTGGATGCCCTCATGTACAAGGCCTTCCCAACTACCTTAAAAGAAGTGGCAAGAGCTTAGTACACTTAACTCCCACCAGGGTCAATCCATTCCTTCAAAAAATTTGGTCAAATGTTCATAACCCAGTTTCAAAGCAACGAGAGGCCCAATGAAGCTCCAACTTCCTTTTCTCAATCCAGCAAGAGAAAGGCAAGACCCTCTACCACTACATGGGTCACCTTAAAGTGACCATACTAGAGGTCCGCAACCTCAAACCCTTTATCACCATGTTGGCCTTGAAGAAAGGACTATGTGGAGGTAGCTTCTACTTCTCTCTTTCCAAGAAGTTCTCTTTGAGCCTTTTTGAGCTTTTAGCTCATGCTGAAAAGTACATCAACACCAAGGAAGGCATGATAAAGAAACCAAAGGAGAAGGAGGATCAAAAATGTCCTTGAGAGGACCACTCCTACCCAGCCCTTCCTCTCCAATAGTCATAGTAGAAGAAGTGGGACAAGAAGTTCCACCACCAATCCAAAAGTTTTAAGCCACCCTGTTGGGAGTACTTCACTCCTTTGAATGCTCCCCAGGGATAGATCCTAATAGAGATCAAAGATCAAGTTTTTGTCTAGTGGCTAGAAAGATGAGCAAGAAGGCTCGAAAAAATCCCAAGAAGTATTATCAATTTTATCAAAACTATGGGCATGACACTAAAGACTGCATCTCTTTGAAAAAAAGATCGAGTCACTAATTCAATAAGGCTACCTACATAGCTATATCAATCAGCCTAATACTTCAGAGGTCGCCAGTTAAGAATCCTAGCCAGTAGCCGAACTCCCAATAGAGAACGGAATCCATGTTGGCACCATCTCTAATGGACTGGCCACTAGGGTGGCCTAGGTAATCCCCTAGCCTAAATGCTAGAAGACAGGAGAAGAGCTTATTACCTCTTCCATTGCTAATGCTGATGGAGTTCTATTCTTGCATGATAATCCTGTGATTGTTTTGCTTGCCATTTCAAATTATGATGTAAAGAGAATCCTGGTGGATAATGGAAGCTCCATAGATATTTTGTTTATGATGCTTTCTCTCGGATGGGCTAGTCCAAGGATTGCCTCCAAAGGGTGAGCACTCCCTTGATTGATTTTTCTAGGGATGTTGTTTCTATCAAGGGCATCGTAACACTACCTATGGCAATCGATCGAGGCCCAAGATATGCCAGTCCTTTTAGATTTCCTGGTGGTTAGAATCCTAATAACCTACAAAGACATCCTAGGGAGACTTGGCCTGAATGCCTTATAGGTCATGGTCTCAACTTATCACCTACTAATGAAGTTCTATACCTCCATAGGATGGGCAAGGTATGATGTGATCAAGCTTTAGCTAGGCGATGCTATGTAGCAACGCTCAAGCAAAAGCCTAAGGAAGCCATGCCTACTAAGAGCCTTAACCTATGAGATCAACAAAAGCTACAGCATAGAGAGCCTGTAGAGAAATTGATTTCTATTCCTTTGGACTCGATACACCCCTCTCAAGTAGTGTATATTAGATGTGAGCAAAGTGAGGAGTCTAGAACCTGACTGGTGAAGTTTTGCTACACGAACAATGATGTTTTCATGTAGATAGCAACTAATATACCAGGCATCGACCCTGAGGTCATGGTGCATCACCTTAACATCGACCCTATGTATCCCCCAGTTTTCTAGAAAAAAGAAGCTTCACCTCTGACTACCAATTTCCATTAAGCAGAAGGTGGAGAAGCTTCTAGAGGTCAAGTTCATCTGTGAGGTCTAGTATCCAGACTGGCTCACCAATATTGTCCTAGTTAAAAAGGCCAATGACAAGTGATGGGTGTATATTGACTTCACTAACTTGAACAAAGCTTGCCCGAAGGACTATTTTCTTTTGCCATTAATCATTCAACTAGTGGATTCAACCTCTGAGCATGAGACTCTTAGCTTTATGGATGCCTTTTCTAGGTATACCTAGATCTGGTTGGTGCCTGAGGATGAAAAGACTGCATTTGTTATAGACCAAGGGCTGTGCTACTATAAAGTCTGCATTTCAATCTGAAGAATGTAGGAGCCACCTACCAGTACCTCATCAACAAAGTTTTTAGCAATCAGACTGACCATAATGTGAAAGTTTTCATCGATAATATGTTGGTGAAGAGCGGCAAAGAAGGTCAGCACATGGTGGACTTAGAAGAGACTTTTTAGACCCTACACAAGTACTACATGTGGCTTTACTCCAACAAGTATGAGTTTGGGATTTTTTCTAGGAAGTTTCTAGGTTTCATGATGTCCCACCATAAAATTGAAGTGAATCTCGAGAAACTTTAGGAGATCTTGGAGATGACACCCCCTAGAAGCCAGAAGGAGATCCAGTGCCTTGCATGATGGGTGTTGCACTAAGCTGGTTCATTACAAGGTCTGGTAACAAGTGCTTACCCCTTTTTAAGGCTCTAAGACATATCAAGGACTTCCAATGGATGGAGGAGTGCTAGACCACCTTGAGTAGCTCAAGACCTACCTTGCCATCTTGTCACTCCTCATAAGGTTGGACATGAGAGAAATGCTCTATCTTTACTTAGCTATCTCTTCCATGGCCATAAATTCTATGCTCATCAGAGAAAAGGATGGACTACATAAGCTAGTCTACTACATCAACCGATTCATCAAGGATGAAAAGACCCAGTACTTGATGATAAAGAAGGTCACCTTCACCCTCTTGACTTCGATGAGGTGACTTTGTCTTTACATTCAAGCACATCCAATCATGGTTCCTGTTCGAACAATCTCTGTGATAGATTCTGTAAAAGGTCGATGCCTCTGAAAGGATCATCAAATAGGTAGTAGAGCTGGGTAAGTTCAACATTTAGTACCACCCTTGCCCCTCCATCAAAGTCCATGCCTTGATAGACTTCATTATGGAGTGCACTATCTCCTGACAAGGTAGGGACCCAACTAGCCCAGGTGAAGCTAAAGCCTATGGACAAGCCTTGGACTATCCATGTTGATGGTGCTTCCAACACCGGGGGGTCTAGGGTTAGGATGATCTTTGCCAACCCAGAATTATCACTAAGCAGGCACTTCGCTTCAACTTCAAGGCCTCTAATAATGAAGTAAAGTATGAAGCCTTCCTCATGCGATTGAGACTCACTTGTGAGCTTGGGGTTTAGCATCTCAAAGCTTTTAGTAGTCCCAGCTAATAGTAGGGCAGGTTCATAGAGAGTTCAATACTAGAGCACCTAGCATGGAGAAGTACCTCCGATAGGTAAGGGAGATCACCCTGTCTTTCCTTTTCTTTGAAATTGTGTAGATCTCCCGGAAAGAGAATGCCCAGATCTACTATCAATGTTGGCCACTTTTCATTGCATGGATATTTTGAAGACTGCATATCTAGAAAATCTTGAAAAACTAAGTATCGAGGGAGAGCTGGCTCTAGTCCTGTAGGCAAGTAGTAAGCCTTGCTAGATGGATCCTATAATCCACTATTTGCAAGAGGAAGCATTGCTAGAGGATGCGAGTGAGGCAAGAAATCTCAGGTGCCAATCTACCTCGTTTGTGGTGCTGGATAGAAAGCTATATTAACGAGCCTACTCAATGCTACTCCTCCACTACCGTCACCCCTCATAAGTGGATTTTACCTTTCAGGAGGTTCATGATGGAATCTGCAACAGCCACGTAGGAGGATGGTGCGGGCACCAGACTCAGAAGAAGACTTCAGAGCTCCATTTGGATCTCTGATTGACATTGCCCGAGAAATTAGGGTTTGTAATAAAGGTTGACCTGGTCAACCAGTTTATTTATTTTATTTATTGAGTCACCATTTAAATTTTGTTGAGTCATGTTGACTCAGTGCAAGTCCCAATGTGGTTTCAATTTGGCCCAAAATGGTGCCACATTTATCTTCCAATCAAATCAAGGTTCAAGCAAGTGGAGGCCACACTCCAAGCCACACGCCCAGCCACACTCCGAGCACACGCCAGAGTCCAGGAGGCGCCACAGAGGCATCCCAGTGTCATGGTCCCCACATCCAAAGAAGAAAAAATCAAATTGGAGGCTACTTTAAAGGAGGCGCCCATACCTGCCTATTTTACCTAAGCAAAGAAGGAAGAAGACTTCTCTTGGAGAAGAAATCAAAGAAGGACTCCAACCTACTCCTAATTGAAGTTCAAATCAAAATCAAAGAGCTTAACTTGGAGTGGAAGAAAAGAAGAAATACCATAAGAAGAAGAGGACTCCAAATCCAAATCCAACTCCAAAGGAGGCACCAAAAAAATTCAAAAAAAATTCCTTTATGGCCGTCCCAATTTTTTTTGAACTCTTGGTCGGCCAAGAGAGAAGATTTTCTACCTAATCTAGTGGTTGGAGGAGTTTAGTCCCACATGAGAATTTGTACAAGCTTGGAGAAAATTTTAGGTCTATATAATAGACCTCTCTTTGTAACTTTAGAAAATCAATGAAGAAAAATTATTTTTGCTATTCCCTTGTGTTGAGTGACCTAGGTTTCTCTTCTTCCGTACTATTCTAAGTGTTGAGCTCCGTGAGGGGGTAATCCGGGTTCCATTGGAGCCTTGAGGAGGTGAGAGATCTCCATCTTTATCCAAAACCCTAGGTTAGCCACTTGAAATTCCAAAACCCTAGCCACCCTTCATTATTTTCAATCCATCAAACCCTAGCTTCATCCATCTCCCACGGCCTCTCTCTCTACAAATCCAGGCCGTCCACCTTCATCCAGATCCAGTCCGGCTACTTCAGATCCAGAGCAAGTTCCAAGGAAAATCACATCAGCTTCCAGGAGAATCCAGTTTTCAGCAATTTCAATCTTCAAGTTCATCAACCTGGTAAATTTTTCCCTTGACTCTCTGATTCCATCAATTGTTTTTCTTCTCTTCCAGATCTTGAGTTCAGGAGAAGCCAACCCGCCAAAGGACCAGTATTGGAGGATCCATTGCGAAGATATCTGAATCCGAGGATCCAACAATCTGCTCGGGAGAGTTCTTCCACCAAAATCTGTGAAGATCATTGTCTGGTTAGGTAAACCATCTCTTCTCTTTATTTCTGTTCTGTTGAAAGTTCGGAGCGAAACCCTAGGTCTGGGAGTTTCTCAACCCCAAGCGATCCGTTGCTTATGAACTACTCTGATAATTTAGTTTCCTTAAAATTGTGCTTTCAATTATCATATTAGTATCTTTCAATGTTAGGTTAACTTTTCTTTGATTTGAAACCAACTTATACAAACATATAAAAACAACAAAAAAATTAGTTAATCTTAATTTACTTCCGCATCGCATCCCTTTATTTGTTCTGCATCATTTTTGGTATCAGAGCCCAGTCTAGGGTTTCTGATTTGCTTGCTTGCTTGTTTTGATTGTTTTCTCTTTTTATTTTGTCTGCTCGAAGTAGACTCCCCAGGACGTCCGGTCCTAGGAACTAAGCGAGGTGCAAGCCTCCTCCTCCCATTCACGTGGTGTTCCTAGGGCGTGTAGGGGATCCATTGGGTTATAACTTCGTAGCAGGGATTATAAACGGGGAAGACAATCTAGTTGCAGCCCATAATTGCCTTGTTTTCTGAATTATTTCTCCCTACATAAAATTCCAAATTGCATGATTTTTGCTTCGTTGAAACCGGTATAATTGAACCTATTTTCCATAATTTTTCTGTGATTTATTGGTTTCGGTAAAAATTCTGAGCATTAAAATACAACAACTCTATTTTTTTGTGTTCTGCAATTCAATTCTTTTTGGAGTGATCATCTCATAATTTACTTTAGGGCAATTGAGCATCTAAGATAAGGGGAGGAGTTGATTACCTCTCCTTAGCCCAAAACCACCATCCAATCATTCGAACCTAGACCTAATTTAAAATCAGTTAGACCTAATTTGCCCTAGTGGGCTAGGGACACCAATTGGTCGGGTCTAGACTAGTGTTGAGTCAGTTTGCCGAGTTATTCTGTGTGTGCTTAGCACTCAGTGTCTAGAACGGTGGTTCAGGGATCCATTCCCGAAGGGCTTGTGTGCTGGTCCGCCTACCTGGCCAATCACTGATTGGTGTCTAGGATTGGCAATCAGGGACCTAACACTCCCCTTACACCTGCCTGGCTGAGTCCTGAGTTACTACAGGCTAGCTTGCCACTCTGATTGGGCATCTAGTTTGAACTCTAGGTCTAGTGATCCAGTAGTCGATTTAGTCTAGTCTCATTTTGTGTGCTTGCTTGAATCATCATGTCTACCAGAAATGGAGTGCCATATCAACCTGGTCAAACCCAACCTGATTTAGAGGCCATGATCAGAACTCTTACTGAAAGTATGGCTAAAATGAATCAGGATATGACAAACACTGTGGCCCAGTTTAGCGCACAAATTCATGAGGATCTTACCCAACTTAGGGACCGAGTCCAAGTACTTGAAGAACCTAGACATCGGAATTGGACTCCTGACCCCGATTTTAATGTGCCTCAACCTCACCCACATCAGGAGCCTAGAAGGCCTTTATATAGAGATCCTGAACCTAATCATAGGAGGCCTGACCCAGAGCCTGAAGATAGAGATGATAGGTTCATCAGGAACATCAAATTAGATGCACCCACTTTTGATGGTAGTCTGAACCCTAAGGTGTATTCTGATTGGGAGGGTGAGATGGACCAATACTTTGAGTGGTATGCTATGTCTGAGGAGAGGAAATACAAGTTTGCCAAGATGAAATTAGTGCGTCAAGCTAGGTTATACTGGGGGAACATTGAGCTAACCACTAGGAGACGGAATGTTGAGCCCATAACCACTTGGCAGGATATGAAAGAAAAACTGAGAGATAAATACCTACCCATTTCATACCAGCAAAACCTGTTAGACCAATGGCAAAACCTGAAACAAGGAAACCGATCTGTCTCAGACTACATAGCTACTTTTGATGAATACCTAATGAGATGTGATGTGAGTGAAACCCACGAAGTCACTTTGTCTAGATTTAGGGCTGGACTGAGGGAAGATATCAAGAGAGAACTATTTCTGAGAGAGGTTACTGATCTAGACCAAGCCTACCAGATTGCACTGAACACTGAGAAATTTCAGAGAGGACCTATACCTTCTAGGGTTAGTGCCCCAATCCCAAGGAATGGACCTAGCCAAGTTATCCCTAGTAAACCTTTTCAGGGTACTTCTACCCCTAGGCCCATGGACAAAGGTAAGGCACCTGACACCCAGAGAACCCCTAGTTCAAATATCACCTGTTTTAAGTGTCAGAAACCAGGTCACATTTCCAGTCAGTGTACTGCCATAGCCTGTTTCAAGTGTTATAAGGTAGGTCATGTTGCTAGCCAGTGCCCACGTAGATCCCTTTACATAGAAGAGCGAGAGAATGATAATTCCGAGCCCAGTGAGGAATTTGAAGAAGAAGTTTATGAGGCCGGAATGAATTTGGTTGAGGAGTATGAAGGAGAGGAGGAACCCAATGAATCTGACCAATTAGGAGTTGTAAGATGCATCCTATCCCAGAATCTAGTTCAAGAGGATTGGCATAGGACTAACATCCTACAGACTTTTCTTAAATTAGGGGATAAGGTATGTAAGATCATCATAGATAGTGGGAGCTGTGTAAATGCCATCTCTACTAGCACTGTCAAGATGTTAGGCTTAATCCCAGTTCCCCATCCCAACCCCTATAAGGTTTCTTGGGTAGATTCTACCTCCATACCCATCCAGTCTAGATGTCAAGTCCAAATCCAAATGCAATCTTATCACGAAAAGATTTGGTGCGATGTTTTACCCATGGGGGTGAGCAGTATAATTCTCGGAAGACCTTGGTTGTATGATCATGATGCCACCCTCTTAGGAAAATCCAATACCTGTGTCTTTAGTTTCAATGGGAAGAAGATTACGATCCATTCAGTTCCCCCTAAGGACAAGGTAACTAAAGGAGCCGGTAAGGTTAAGGAGATGAAAACTGGAGTGAACCTAATCAGTGCTAAGGATCTAGAACAAGAAATTCATAGTGGTTCACCCATCTGGATGTTGACTGCTAAGGAACTTAGAACTTCGGAACCCTCAGAGCCTCCTCAAGAAGTTAAACCTGTGTTAAAAGAATTTGAGGATGTCTTTCCCGAGGATTTGCCAGACCACCTTCCACCTCTTAGGGATATCCAGCATGCCATAGATCTAATCCCAGGAGCGACTTTGCCCAACTTGCCCCATTACAGGATGAATCCATCTGAGCATGAAGAACTGCAAAAGCAGGTTGGAGAATTATTGAGGAAGGGGTTTATTAGAGAAAGTCTTAGCCCTTGTGCAGTCCCAGCCTTACTGACCCCAAAGAAAGATGGCACGTGGAGGATGTGTGTTGACAGTCGTGCCATCAATAAAATTACAATCAAATATAGGTTTCCCATCCCTAGACTAGATGACATGCTTGATATGATGGCTGGTGCAATGGTTTTTTCTAAGATTGATCTCAAAAGCGGCTATCATCAGGTTAGGATTAGACCCGGGGATGAATGGAAAACTGCTTTCAAAACTAAGGATGGTCTTTATGAATGGGTTGTTATGCCTTTTGGGTTGTCCAATGCCCCTAGTACCTTCGTGAGAATTATGACCCAGGTACTTAGAGCTTTCATAGGAAAATTTGTGGTGGTCTATTTTGATGACATCCTGATCTATAGTAAGACCCCAGCAGATCACCTAGGCCACCTTAGAGCAGTCTGCCAAGTTTTGAGGAATGAGAGACTCTACGGTAATCTTAAGAAGTGTGAATTCATGACTAGTAGAGTTATCTTTCTTGGTTTTGTAGTAACCCCTGACGGCGTGGCGGCCGATCCTGAGAAAATTAGGTCCATAGTAGACTGGCCAGAGCCAACCAATGTGCATGAAGTTAGAAGTTTCCACGGCTTGGCTACCTTCTATAGGCGATTCATCAAGGGGTTTAGTACTTTAGCTGCTCCTATCACTGATTGTATTAGGAAGGGAGAATTTCATTGGACTAAGTCAGCCCATAAAGCCTTCCTAGATCTTAAGGATAAAATGACCCAGGCACCCATTCTGAGACTACCCGATTTTTCTAAAGTATTTGAGGTTGCCTGTGATGCTTCAGGTGTAGGAATAGGTGGAGTCCTAAGCCAAGAGAATCATCCCATAGCATTCTTTAGTGAAAAACTTAATGATGCTAAGCTTAGGTATTCTACCTATGATAAGGAATTTTATGCGGTGGTGCAAGCTTTGCGTTACTGGAGACATTATTTGCTACCGCAGGAATTTGTACTATTTTCGGACCATGAGGCTCTTAGATTTCTGAACTCCCAAAAGAAGCTTAACCCTAGGCATGCTAAGTGGGTAGAATATATCCAGTCCTATACTTTTGTCCTGAAACATAAGGCTGGAGTTGAGAATAAGGTAGCTGATGCCCTTAGTCGCCGATCTCTGTTATTAACTTCTGTTAGAACTGAGGTCATAGGGTTTGAGCAAATCAAAGAGGAATATGAGTCTTGTCCGGATTTCACAACTGTGTATCAGGATCTAGTTCAAGGACCATCTAGTAATCACCAGGATTATACCCTTGTAGATGGTTTTTTGTTCTTCAAAAATAGGCTTTGCATCCCTAGAACTTCTCTTAGGGAATTTTTGATTTGGGAAATCCATGCTGGAGGTTTAGCCGGCCATTTTGGAAAAGACAAGACCATTCTAGCTATTGAAGACCACTTTTTCTGGCCTAGCTTGAAAAGGGATGTAGCTAATATTGTAGCTAGATGTCGAACCTGCGCTGTTGCCAAACAGCGAAAACAAAACACTGGCCTTTATACCCCACTCCCTGTCCCAGATCATCCTTGGCAAGATGTGAGTATGGATTTTGTGTTAGGTTTACCTAAGACCCAGAGGAGACATGATTCTATCTGTGTCGTAGTCGACCGATTCTCTAAAATGGCTCACTTCTTGCCTTGTTCCCAAACCTTTGATGCGTCTAAGGTAGCCACACTTTTCTTCAATGAGATAGTTAGACTCCATGGCCTACCTAAGACAATCGTTTCAGATAGGGATGTCCGGTTCACCAGTTACTTTTGGAAGACCCTTTGGCATAAGTTAGGGACAAAACTTAAGTTTTCAACTGCCTATCATCCCCAAACTGATGGCCAAACTGAAGTAGTGAACCATAGCCTAGGAAATCTGCTGAGATGTCTTGTTGGTGAAAACACCAGAAATTGGGATTTATACCTACCTAGGGCAGAATTTGCGTACAATGACTCGGTCAATAGGTCTACGGGTAAGAGTCCATTTGAAATTGTACATGGGTACAAACCTCACACACCTCTTGACCTAGTCCCTTTACCTGTCCACACTCGAGTTTCCGAATCTGCTGAGAATTTTGCACAGCATGTAAAAGACTTGCATAAAGAAATTCATGCCAAAATAAATTTAAGTAATGAAACTTATAAGAAGTTGGCTGATACTCAAAGGCGAGTCAAATCTTTTGTTGAGGGAGACTATGTGATGATTAGGTTAAGGCCTGAATGGTTTCCTCCTGAACCGTTAGAAAGTTACATGCTAGGGGAGCTGGACCATTTAGAGTGGTAAAGAGAGTAGGATCCAATGCCTATGTGCTCGAGTTGCCTCCAGAACTAGGCATTAGCTCTACTTTCAACATTACAGACTTAGTAGAGTACAGGGAGCCAGCTGTGATTCCTAGTGAGCCTTTTGAGCCTAACCCTATCATTGAGAGTGATCCCGACCCTATGTGTCCACCAACAAACTGGCCTGTGAGGAAAGAGCAGATTGAAAAGATCCTGGATGATCAGGTTATCTCTACTCGTAATCGAGGATACCAAAGGTACCTGGTCCGCTGGCAAGGAAGGCCAGATTCTGATGACTCTTGGATCTCCTGAGAAGAATTACAAGAATTGGATCCATACCACTTGGAGAGATACCAGAGCCAACTTGAGCCTTACTCGACAGGGTCGAGTTCCTCCCACCCTGGAAGAATTGGTGCGGGCACCAGACTCAGAAGAAGACTTCAGAGCTCCATTTGGATCTCTGATTGACATTGCCCGAGAAATTAGGGTTTGTAATAAAGGTTGACCTGGTCAACCAGTTTATTTATTTTATTTATTGAGTCACCATTTAAATTTTGTTGAGTCATGTTGACTCAGTGCAAGTCCCAATGTGGTTTCAATTTGGTCCAAAATGGTGCCACATTTGTCTTCCAATCAAATCAAGGTTCAAGCAAGTGGAGGCCACACTCCAAGCCACACGCCCAGCTACACTCCGAGCACACGCCAGAGTCCAGGAGGCGCCACAGAGGCATCCCAGTGTCATGGTCCCCACATCCAAAGAAGAAAAAATCAAATTGGAGGCTACTTTAAAGGAGGCACCCATACCTGCCTATTTTACCTAAGCAAAGAAGGAAGAAGACTTCTCTTGGAGAAGAAATCAAAGAAGGACTCCAACCTACTCCTAATTGAAGTTCAAATCAAAATCAAAGAGCTTAACTTGGAGTGGAAGAAAAGAAGAAATACCATAAGAAGAAGAGGACTCCAAATCCAAATCCAACTCCAAAGGAGGCACCAAAAAAATTCAAAAAAAATTCCTTTATGGCCGTCCCAATTTTTTTTGAACTCTTGGTCGGCCAAGAGAGAAGATTTTCTACCTAATCTAGTGGTTGGAGGAGTTTAGTCCCACATGGGAATTTGTACAAGCTTGGAGAAAATTTTAGGTCTATATAATAGACCTCTCTTTGTAACTTTAGAAAATCAATGAAGAAAAATTATTTTTGCTATTCCCTTGTGTTGAGTGACCTAGGTTTCTCTTCTTCCGCACTATTCTAAGTGTTGAGCTCCGTGAGGGGGTAATCCGGGTTCCATTGGAGCCTTGAGGAGGTGAGAGATCTCCATCTTTATCCAAAACCCTAGGTTAGCCACTTGAAATTCCAAAACCCTAGCCACCCTTCATTATTTTCAATCCATCAAACCCTAGCTTCATCCATCTCCCACGGCCTCTCTCTCTACAAATCCAGGCCATCCACCTTCATCCAGATCCAGTCCGGCTACTTCAGATCCAGAGCAAGTTCCAAGGAAAATCACATCAGCTTCCAGGAGAATCCAGTTTTCAGCAATTTCAATCTTCAAGTTCATCAACCTGGTAAATTTTTCCCTTGACTCTCTGATTCCATCAATTGTTTTTCTTCTCTTCCAGATCTTGAGTTCAGGAGAAGCCAACCCGCCAAAGGACCAGTATTGGAGGATCCATTGCGAAGATATCTGAATCCGAGGATCCAACAATCTGCTCGGGAGAGTTCTTCCACCAAAATCTGTGAAGATCATTGTCTGGTTAGGTAAACCATCTCTTCTCTTTATTTCTGTTCTGTTGAAAGTTCGGAGCGAAACCCTAGGTCTGGGAGTTTCTCAACCCCCAGCGATCCGTTGCTTATGAACTACTCTGATAATTTAGTTTCCTTAAAATTGTGCTTTCAATTATCATATTAGTATCTTTCAATGTTAGGTTAACTTTTCTTTGATTTGAAGCCAACTTATACAAACATATAAAAACAACAAAAAAATTAGTTAATCTTAATTTACTTCCGCATCGCATCCCTTTATTTGTTCTGCATCAGAGGCCATGCCTTGACATATAAGATCCTAAGGCGAGAATACTATTGGCCAAGCATTCACAAGGATGCCATTGAGTACGTGCAATGTTGGGATCATTGCCAAAGGCATGCCAACATCTAGCATCAACCTGCGGTACCTTTCAGCTCCATGAGCTTTCCTTGTCCCTTTGCCTAGTGGGGGATAGATATTGTTGGTCCTTTCCCACTAGCCATTAGCTAGAGAAAATTTTTGATAATCACCATTAACTACTTCACTAAGTGGGTCAAGATAGAGCCCCTACTCAAATTACTAAGGAAGAGGTCAAAGATTCATCTAGGGGTCGATAATCTACCACTTCGAACTCCCTTATGTTATCATTACCAACAATGATGGACAGTTCGACAATGCATCCTTCGACAAGTTTTGTGAGGATCCATGAATCAACCATCAGTTCACTTTGGTTGCACATCCATAGATGAATGAAGAAGCAGAAATCACTAACCAAATGATCCTCCAATAATTGAAGACCCTACTAGATAAAGTAGGAAGACTTTAGGTTGAAGAATTGTGTGGCATCCTCTAGGCCAACCGCACTACTCACTAGCTTCCAACAGGCAAGATGCTGTTCAACCTCACCTTTGAGACCAAGGCCATCATTCCCTTGGAGGTGGGCCTATCATCGCCCTGAGTCAAAGCCTATGATGAGCGGCACAACTTGGAGGGCCTCAGGGCAAATCTCAACCTCTTGGAAGAGGTCTGGGATAGAGCTCAAGTCTGCATGGTTGCGTATCAATGGTGCATGGCCCGCTACTTCAATGACTGTGTGAAGGCATAGTAGTTCCAGCCAAGAGAACCTGTCCTTTGAATAGTGAAGGTTAGCTGTTGGCTCCACTAATTGATTTTGATGATAAGAAAAATAGTTAAATATAAGTTAAGGACTAATTATTTGCTTTGAGTGTGTTTTTATTGAAAAGGTACACAAAATTTAAAGAAGTCAAATTGTCTTGAAGAAGCCAAGTTTGAAAGAAAAGTTTGCTCAAAGAGGACTTAGACACTTAAGAGATGGTTGAATGGATGGCCAAGCTAAGTAGAAACTTGTTCTAGCTCAAATTCAGCAGTTTCTGTGTATTTTTCAGTGAAGTGTCGACTCAAAGTATCGACACGTGACATGAAGTGTCGACACATGAGGATGAAGTGTCGACTCAAGCCGGTATACAGCAAAGTTTCAGATGGCATCGATGAAGTGTCGACACAAGGACCTGAAGTGTCGACTCAAGGTGTCGACATATGGATCAACACATCGTCTGAGACTTTCAAGCACAGAACTTGCAGATGTTGAAAAAGCAGCTAAAGTGTCGACACATGGAAACAAGGTGTCGACTCATGGTGTCGACTCAACTGAGAAGGTGTCGACACATCTAAGATTTCTAGAGAATCTGAATGAAGCTTTTTGAACTATATGTCGACTCAAGAAGAACATGTGTCGACCTTTTGTGTCAACTCAATTGAGGAAGTATCGACATATGGGATTCTGGCAACAGTAACGGCTAGTTTTTTCAAACGTAGAACTCACCCAAAATGCCCCCAACGGCTAATTTTTCAAGTGTAACGGCTAGATTTTGGTTTTGAGGCCTTGGGAGGGTATTTATTTGCTCCAAATCAAATCTAAACACATGATATTGAATACCATTAAAGAGTTTTGAGAGAAAAGAAGAGAGAAGAGCCTTAACTCCTATTTATTTAAGCTTCAACCACTCACAAGCTAAAGGAAGTCTCCAAGCATTCAAAAGCCATCAAGAGCATTGAAGATCATTCAATCTTGGACATTCAAAAGGCTTCAACAAGTGCAAAGCAATTCTACTTCGAGCTATATCAAGATACTCGCTTTGTTATTGAAAGCTTATATTGGTTCTTTATTTCTAAGCCGTATTTCTTGTAAGGGTTCTTGGTTAGCCTATTGTAAAACCAAGTGAGGTTATTGGTAAGCCTTAGAAAACTAATTAGGTTGGTGGTTAACCTGCAAAACCACTAAGATTTTTGGTTAGCTCGGAAATCAAGGGAGGTTGTTGGTTAACCTTGTGAAAACCAATTAGGTTCTTGGTTAGCCCGCAAAACCAAGTGAGGTTGTGATTTGTGATCCTTGTAAAAACAAGTCGGGTTTTGATTAGTGAGCCCGGAAAATTAATTGGCTGTAATCGTGTGATTATAGTGAATTTCCAAGGGAATCTTGGGGAGTGGATGTTGGTGCATGGTTGGCACCGAACAACTATAGTTCTTGGTATTTGTGATTGCTTAATCTCTCTCTCTTTACTCTTTATTTATTGCTCTTAATTTCTGCTGCACTTATATTTTAGAGCATTGCATTTGAATCATAGTACCTTGCTTATATATATTTGTTGAATTGGATTGCCTTACTTTGTATCAAGTTTTGTTAAGTTAATAACTTATATTAATTTTTAGAGACCCAATTCACCCCCCCTCTTGGGTTGCTTACTGGGCAACAAGTGGTATCAGAGCCCTATTCTCAGTGTATAGACTTTATCGCCTTGAGTAAAGATCTATGGCAGCCCCAATTGGTACTAGTATAGTTAAGGGACAAGCCTCAAATAGACCTCCATTTTTCAATGGAACAAATTATACTTATTAGAAAACTAGGATGGGAATTTATATGCATTCTATTGATTACAATTTATGGAAAGTAGTAGATAAGGGTCCTCATATTCCTTCGATAGTGGTTAATGGTGTTTCCATCCCAAAACTTGAAGAGGATTGGGATGAAAATGATATTAAACAATCCGAGATTAATGCAAAGGCAATGAATCTCCTTTATTGTGTATTAGATCCTAGCAAATTTAATAGGATATCTATATGCATGTCTGCCAAAGAAATATGGAACATACTTGAAGTTACCCATGAGGGTACCGATCAAGTGAAGAACACTAAGGTTAATATGTTAGTGCACACATATGAGATGTTCCGGATGGAACCAAATGAATCTATTACTGAAATGTATGCACGATTCACTAATATAGTTAATGGTATGAGAAGTCATGGTAAAGTCATGTCCAATGCTGATCTTGTGAATAAAATTCTTAGATCATTTCCAACATCATGGGATCCGAAGGTGACCACAATTCAAGAAGCATAGGATGTGGACAAGCTACCTCTTGAGAAGCTAGTGGGATCGCTCATGACTTATGAGCTCAATCTCAAACAAAAATCTATGGACATGGACAAGAAGAAGAAGGGGATTGCTTTCAAGTCAAATATACAAGAAGAATCCTAAATTGATGAGTCCAAAGATGAAAAGGAAGAAGAAAGTGAAGAAGCCCTCCTTGTACAAAAGTTTAGAAGATTCATGAAGAGGAGAAAATTTTCTTACAAAAAGAAACATCAATCCAAAGAAAAAGGAAAAGAAAAAGAGAAAGAAAAAGAAAAGGAAAAGGAGAAGGAAGTACCTATATGCTTCGAGTGCAAGAAGCCGGGACACTACAAGTTCGATTATCCTCTCCTCAAGAAATCAAGAAAGAAATTAAGGAAGAAAGCAATGATGGCCACTTGGAGTGACAGCGAAGACTCCAGTTCAGAAGAAGAGCAGACTGAATTACAAATCTCTGCTTCATGGCACATCAGGATAATGATGAGGTATGTTCCGACACTGAAATTGATTTCACTTTTGATGAACTTAGAAATGCTTTTGAAGAGCTTATGCATGATTATAATTTAGTTTTATCTGAAAACAAGAAATTGAAAAAGCATGCAAAGAGTTTTTCTTTTGAAAACAACTCTTTACTTAATGATGTTAGCTCTTTGAAATCTAAATTAGATGTTTTAGAAAAGAAAAACAATGCTTTGTCTATGAAAAACAAAGTGTTGAAAAGACCTAAAAATATTATTTCTAACAATGATCTTTTAAAGAAAAATAAGGATTTAGAACTTGAAAATGCTAAATACAAAAATGAACTTGAAAAGATAAAACCTTTTATTAACAAATTTACTTATAGTTTAGAAAAGTTAAATTTACTCTTAAACAATCAAAGAGCAATTTTTGATAAGCCAGGTTTAGGATATAAACCGCAAAAGCAATAAAATTATTTTAAAATTTTTTTTGTACCTGCATCATCTAGCATTACTTGTTTCACTTGAAAAAAGCTAGGTCATAAATCATATCAATGTAATTTTAGAAAAATCAATTCTTTTGGTAAAATGTGGGTTCCATAAGGAACCATTTTGAATGGTAACCCTAAAAGACTCAAGTTGGCTTGGGTACCTAAAAACAAAGCTTGATCTTATTGCAGGTGTGTCTTGCAACCAAGGAGAACAAAAGACTTTGGTATCTTGACAGTGGTTGCTCAAGGCACATGACTGGAGATGTGAAGCAATTCACTTCTCTTGACGCTTTGAATGGAGGGAGTATGACCTTCGGTGATAATGGTAAAGGAAAAATTATTGATATTGGTAAGGTTCACATAACTCCTTCTAATAGTATTAGTAATGTACTTTTATTAGATAGTTTAAAGCATAATCTTTTAAGCATCAGTCAGTTTTACGATAAAGGTTTTCAAGTAATTTTTAAATCATCATATTGCATGATTACTAGTTCGGATATAAATGGAGTACAATTCATTAGAAAAAGGCATGAAAATATTTATTTGGTAGACCTAGATGATCTATCTTTGCCTAATAGAGAATGCCTTATTACAATGAATTCTATTAAAGAAGAGACTAGTTGGCTATGGCATAGAAGGTTAGGGCATGCAAGTATATACCTTATTTCAAAACTTTGCAAAAAGAATTTAGTTAGAGATTTACCTGAAATTTACTTTGAAAAAGATAGAATTTGCAAAGCATGTCAATTTGGTAAACAAGTCAAAACTTCTTTTAAACCAAAAGGATTTGTAACTACTAGTAGGCCACTTGAACTACTTCATATGGATCTCTTTGGACCAACTAGAACATCAAGTCTAGAAGGCAAGAGATATGGATTAGTCATTGTGGACGATTTTTCAAGATATACATGGATTTTCTTTTTAGCACAAAAAGATGAATCATTTTCTATATTTATAAAGTTTTATAGAAAAGTTTCAAACAAAAAAAGTGTTTCAGTCATTTGTATTCGTAGTGATCATGGAACTGAATTTGAAAATCAAGATTTCAAAAACTTTTGCAATGAAAAAGGAATAAAACACAATTTTTCTATACCTAGGATACCTCAGTAGAATGGGGTAATAGAAAGGAAAAACCATACCTTAGAAGAAATGGCATGCACTATGCTTTATGAAAATAATTTGCTAAGGTATTTTTGGGCTGAAGCTGTTAATACAGCCTGTTATGTTTTAAATCGAGTTTCAATCCACCCTATTTTAAAGAAAATTCCTTATAAACTTTGGAACCAAAGAAAACCAACTTTGAAATATTTTCGAGTTTTTGGTTGTAAATGTTTTATTTTGAACAATAAAAAGGACCATCTTGGAAAGTTCGATGCCAAGTCTGATGAAGTTAACTTCTTAGGATACTCTAAATCAAACAGGGCATACAGAATATTTAATAAATGAACTTTGGTTGTAGAATAGTCAGTACATGTTGTATTTGAAGAATGTACTAACAAGTCCTCGAGAAAAGAGGATACATCTGATGATTGTGCAGGTGCTGACAAGCTTTAGAAGCTGATATTGAATGATCAAGCTCAACCAAATGAAGAAGATCAAAACAAGGATGAGAAAGAAGATGACACTCTAAAGCATCAAGATCTATCTAAGGAGTGGAGGTATGCTCATGGACATCCTAAAGAATTAATCTTAGGTGATCCATCTAAAGGGATAAGAACTCAAGCTTCTATTAGAAATGAATGTGATTATATAGCATTTGTATCTCAAGTAGAACCTAAATATTTTGAAGAAGCTAAAAAAGACTCTAATTGGATCAATGCTATGCAAGAAGAATTAATTCAATTTGATGGAAATAATGTTTGGACACTTATAGAAAAACCATCTAATGTTTTAATTATTGGCACTAAATAGGTATTTAGGAATAAATTAGATGAAAATGGTATTGTTATTAGAAATAAAGCTAGGCTAGTTGCTAAAGGCTACAATCAGGAGGAAGGGATTGACTTTGATGAAACTTTTGCTCCTGTTGCTAGACTTTAAGCAATTAGGCTATTATTAGCATTTGCATATTTCATGAATTTCAAATTATTTCAAATGGATGTTAAAAGTGCTTTCTTAAATGATTTTATATTTGAAAAAGTTTTGTTGAATAACCACCTGGATTTAAAAATCATGCACATCCTGATCATGTTTTTAAATTATACAAAGAACTTTATGGATTAAAGCAAGCACCTAGAGCATGGTATGAAAGACTCAACAAATTTCTGATTTAAAATGAATTTTCTAGGGAAAATATTGATAAGACTCTATTTTTGAAAAAGAAAGATAATGATTTATTAGTAGTACAAATATACGTTGATGATAATATTTTTGGTGCTACTAATAAAATTCTTTATCAAGAGTTTGCTAAGCTAATATAGGGTGAGTTTGAGATGAGCATGATGAGAGAACTCAATTTCTTTCTCGGATTCCAGATCAAGCAAACTACAGATGGTATCTTCATTAACCAAGCTAAGTACACAAGAGAAATTATCAAGAAGTTTAGAATGGAGACTACTAAACCAATAGGTAAGCCTATGAGCCCCTCTTGCAGACTTGATAAAATGAACATGATAAATCAATAGATCAAAAGTTATACAGAGGTATGATAGGCTCTTTACTATATCTGACTGCTAGTAGACCAGATATAATGTTTAGTGTTTGCATATGTGCTAGATATCTATCAATATGAACCTAAAGAATCACATCTTATAGCTGTTAAGCGCATTATTAGATATCTGTCTGGTACTATTAGTATTGGTTTATGGTATGCTAGAAATTTATCTGCTGAATTAATTGGATATTCTGATGTGGATTTTGCTGGTTGTAGATTAGATAGAAAGAGTACTAGTGGAACTTGCCAATTTCTTGGAGTGAACTTAATCTCATGGTTTAGCAAGAAACAAACTTCAGTTGCACTATCCAAAGCTGAGGCTGAGTATATTGCAGCAGAAGTTTTGTGCTCAAATCTTGTGGATTAAGCAACAACTTGAAGACTTTGGAATCAAGTTGGCTAGAACTCCTATTAAATATGATAATACCAGTGCTATTTGCTTGACTAAAAATCTTGTTCAACACTCTAGAAGTAAGCACATTGAAATTAGACATCATTTTATTAGGGATCATGTAGAAAACAATGATGTTTTGCTTGAATTTATTAGTACTGAATTGTAATTGGCTGATATTTTGACTAAACCTCTTCTAGAAGATCGATTCTATATGATTAGAAGAGAGCTCGAAATCATCAATCCGTTTGATTAAATCTTTCCCATAATTTCACTCAAACTAGATCAATTTGACCTTATTCATGATAAATCATGTTTGATCATTGTTGATTTGACTCTAGAATTATCTTATCTCAATTGATTTTGATTTGCCTATAAAATCCCAAATTTTTGGTTTTTAAGTTGATGTGTCGACACCAAAATGTGTCGACACATGCGTGAGCCGACACAGGAACGACAGCAGACTAAGATTTAAGGGATTTCCAAACTATTTTTTTCTCCAAATCCTTTCTCCTCTGAGCCGACACTAGGTTGCAAGGTATCCTTACTGTTCATCCATCCATTGCATTGCTTTTGCCCATCATTTTCTTGGATTTGGACATTTTGTAGCCATTTTTTTGTTGGATTCCTTCCTAGGTTTTAATTCCTAAACCCTAGAAATCCCAAATTTCCACCAAAAACCTTGCCCAAACTTTGAATCTAAGCAATGGATCCTCACAAGCAAGTTGTTCATCGACCTCGTCAGTCAAACCAAGAGGAAGAGTGAAGGACGAAAGCCCGACACGAGTCTAGAGCTTCGGATCCGCCTGCACGACCCTTGTTTGTTCCATCTAGCCGGATGAGCTTGAAGATAGTGGTTGGATGACGTCGAGTGGATTTTTCTTTTGTGGACCAGCAGCACTTTGGATTGGAGAGTGGATTCGATAGGCTGGTTTGACCACTTTCTGTTCACTCAGTGAGAGATATTACCCCGGGATGATGAGAGAGTTCTATGGATCACTTGCCTGCAGAGTAGATGGTTGGACAGCACAGGTCAGAGGATGGGATATCCCCATTACTTCAAAGATTCTGAGCAGAATATGGGATATACCGATGACGGGATCTGTTGTTGATAGTCTGATGAATCAAGTCAGTGGTCTTCAGTGTATTTTTGAGTCTGACATTCTACCAGAGGGAGCCACTATTCCAGCATCCAGGTTGTTTGCGAAGATGAGAATACTGCACCATATCATCGCCTGGATTCTTCTACCGAAGATCGGATGTTTCGACTATATCATAGAGCAGGAGTTGCTCGTGATGGTCTCACTGGTTCAGCGCATGCCAGTATGCATTCCAGTTCTGATGGTACATCAGATTATAGAGGCGTCGACCAGCCAGAGGCTCTACTTACCGTATGGCATGGGACTGACATTGCTATTTCGGGAGTATGGAGTCAGCTTTGAGGATGAGCCTTATCGTACATTGCTTCACACTGATGTGTATGACATCAAGACATTGCATCGGATGGGCTATCATTTGGTCTAAGGCCAGTGGACACGCAGGATATCAGGTCAGGCCGAGGATCGAGCTGAAGATGATGACACAGTAGAGGAGGAGCGGATTCTTTCAGGTGAGGCTGGACCCAGCGAGACTCATCCTGAGATGGCAGCGCAGCCAGCGGTTGCTCCTCAGTCCGATCCTTCTACATCTACACAGCTTCAGCCAGCATAGACGGAGACACTAGAGACTTTAGATAGTATAGAGGACAGAGTCAGACGCATCGAAATAGATGTATTTATCATGAGGCAACGTCTTGACGTATTCGTAGCTGAGACGAGAGAGAGCCATATTATACTTAGTGGTGCGGGCACCAGAATTAGAAAAAGACTTCAGGGTTCCATCTGGATCTCTAAATGACCTTGCCCGAAGATTAGGGTTTGTAATAAGGGTTGACCTGGTCAACCAGATTATTTATTTCTTTGAGTCTGCATTTCATTTTGTTGAGTCATGTTGACTCAGTCTAAGTCCAAGTCAAGTCCTTGTTGGCGCCATTCCCTAGGGCATCATTTTTTCTTCCAAGGCCAAATGCAAGTGGACGCCACACTCCCAGCCACACTCCAAGGACCAGTTGGTGCCACATTTCATCCCTGTGTCCCTAGTCCCCACATCCAAGAGAGCAAGAAAATTTTCTTAGGAGAAGTCAAGGAAGAAGCCCACAAGCTACCAAAAGTAACAAAGCTAAAGGAGCAGGGGATTTTCTTGGAGAGGACTTCAAGGTAGGTGCCCACACCTGCCTAAAGTACTTGGCTATGAATGGAAGGAGCCTAGTCTTGGGGAGAAAGACTAGGAGATGAGTATTTTCTTCCAAGAAAGAGCAAGTCATGGAAGGAAAACCCATGACTTAAGGAGAAGAACTAGGAGGTGCCCCACATACCTGCCATATGAAGCCATCACCTTGCATTTGAGGCTGCCCACTGATGCAGCACGAAAGCTCTGATACCAAAAATGATGCAGAACAAAGAACAAAGAAGCGTATGCGGAAGTAAAATTAAGATTAATTTTTTTATATATATATATATATATTTCAGAAATTGGATCCCACTCTCTTCATCACTCTAAATGGTCCAGCTCCTCTAGCATGTAACTTCCTAACGGTTCCAGGAGGAAACCGTTCAGGCCTTAACCTAATCATTATATAGTCTCCCTCAACAAAAGTTTTGACTCGCTTTGAGAATCAGCCAACTTCTTATAAGTTTCATTACTTAAAGTTATTTTGGCATGAATTTCTTTATGCAAGTCCTTTACATGCTATGCAAGTGCATTAAGAGACTTGTGTGTGTGGGCTAATAGTGAAATCAGATCAAGTGGGTGTGTGAGGCTTGTATCCATGAACAATTTCAAAGGGACTCTAGCCTATAGACCTATTGATCGAAACATTGAATGCAATTTCAGCCCTAGACAAAATACAAATCCCAATTCCTGGTGCTCTCAATCAAACCAAATCTGAGCCAAAGCCTAGTAAAGGGTCAAGAAAACTAAACTAGACAGACAACGCATTCCTAAAGAATGGACTTTATTCCAAAGGAACCCTAGGTCTAAACCTAACAAACTAAGGCTCACTAGGTTTGACCTTGGGTCGGAGGATGGCATGCAGAGCATGAAAACTTATCATGGGTGCCTAGTAGGTGCCATAAGGTCTTCCAGAAGTAGGTGGCAAACCTAATAGGTTCTGACACGTGGTTCACTCTAAAGACTTCGACAAAGTTTACTTGGATGGTGTAAGAAGCATTGGAAGTCCTAGAGAAAGGGAGGAGATATGAGGTGGGGTCTCGAATTAACTGTTGACTAAAGATGGTGACCTGAAGGTTTGAATGGTGATCTATGAGTGTCAACTGGTCATCCTTATGAAAGGAAAAGTTTGCTACTCCCAGGAATGGATCAAGAGACGGTTCGGGAAGTAGCCTAGGACATGTGATTGCAATAGCTAAGGTTTGTTCTCTAAGCAAATAATGATCCACTTTCTCAAGAACTGGATTAGAGAATGATTCATGGAAGGGCCTATGGATGATGACCTCAAGACCTGAAATTTGACCTATGGGTGCGGAAAGGTATACTCTATAGAAGGGTAGGTCAGTCATGCGAAGGAAGGGGTCTGGGGCCATAAGGAGGACTTCTACAGGACTGGGTGAATCAATCCGCTCAAGACAAGGATGTTCAACTGAGATTACGGGAGAGACCTTAGTGGCTGGGCATGGGACAAGGTCCAATTGTAAGAGGCTTGATTCAGTCATCCTAAGGAGAGGATCTACCATAGGGTGGGCAAACTTAAACAGTTCAGTGCAAAGATCTTCAATTGTTACTTGGGGAATGACTGTCATTAGAGGGTACGAACTGATAGCTCGGGCTAACACTATGAGTTCTTCCTGGGGGTATTTGACTAAAGGAACCTGGTTCTCACAAATCTCTTGAATTTCTGAACTAGGTCCTACCAGTTGGTTGTTTTCCAAGGTCTCCTCAGGTAAGGAACCAATAGTATCAATGTCACATTCTTCAAGTTCTTCCCCCTCATATTCAACAACTAGACTCAAGCCAGCATCATATACCTCCTTGTTGCCATCTTCAATGGGTTTCGGGTCAGTGGTAATCGGGTCAACTGATTCTAGGCTTGTCATACCTAACCGTTCTTCCTCATTGGTAGGCTTGGGTTCTCCCTCATTAATGTCATCCTTAGGATTCTTACCACTTAGCTGTGCACAAGCCAATCCTATGCATGGGCACTGACTAGATTTATGGCCTCTTTCTCCACAAAACAAACATTCTTGAGATATAGGAACCTGGGTCACACTGGGTTTCAAGCTAGTAGAGACCTTACTTGGGCATGGGTGTGGATCTAAATGGTTTGATCTAGAAGACTTGGGTTGTTGAGTGACTGGTCTAGAATATTGTAAGGACCTCTCATAGACATGATCCACACTATAGATATCATGGTTAGGCTTCCTAAGGTTATGCTCGGGATCACGGTATAAGGTCCTCCTAGGCTCCTGGTATGGATGAGGTTGGGGCCTATTAAATTTTGGATCAGGGATCCAATTTTGATGTCTACGTTTCTCAAGGACTTGGACTTGATCCCTAAGCTGGGTAAAATTCTCATGGACTTGTTCTTTACACTGGGTAACAGTAGCAGTCAAATCCTGGCTTAACTTGTTCATGCTCTCAGTAAGAGCTCTAACCATGGTTTCTAAATCAGGTTGGGTTTGACCAGGTTGGTAGGGCACTCCATTCCGGGTAGACATGATGCAAGCAAACACACAAAATGAGACTCAACTGAATGACTACGGGCTAACTAGACCTAGAGCCCAAACTAGATGTCCAATCAGAGTGGCAAGCTAGCCTGTAGTAACTCAGGACTCAGCCAGGCAGGTGTAAGGGGAGTGTTAGGTCCCTGAATGCCAATCCTAGACACCAATCAGAGATTGGCCAGGTAGGCGGACCACCACACAAGCCCTTCGGGATGGAATCCCTGAACCACCGTTCTAGACACTGAGTACAAAGCACACACAGAGTAACCAGACAAACTGACTCAACACTAGCCTTGACCCGACTTGTTGATGTCCCTAGCCCACTAGGGCAAATTAGGTCTAATCAATTTTAGATTAAAGGCTTAGGTTCGAATGAAGGGGTGGTGGTTTTGCGCTAAGGAGAGGTTATCAACTCCTCCCCTTATCTTAGATGCTCAATTGCCCTTAAGATGAATTAAGAGATGTACACTCAAAAATAAATAGATTGTAGAACACAAAATAGAGTTGTAGTAATTTAATTCTAAGAAATCCCACGGAAACCAATAAATCACAGGAAAATTATGAAAAATAGTTTCAATTATACTGGCTTCAGAAAAATAAAAATCACCAAATTTGGAGTTATTTGCAGTGAGAAATAATTCCTGCAACAGGGTAATTACGGGCTGAAAACAGAGCACTTCCCCGTTTACAATTCCTGCTATGAAGTTATAACCCAACGGATCCCCTACACGCCCTAGGAACACCCCGTGGAATGGGAAGAGGAGGTTTGCACCTCACTTCGTTCCTAGGACCGGACGTCCTGGGGAGTCTACTTCGAGCAGACAAAGTAAAAAGAGAGGGACTCAAACAAGCAATCAAACAGAAACCCTAGACAGGGCTCTGATACCAAAAATGATGCAGCACGAAAGCTCTGATACCAAAAATGATGCAGAACAAAGAACAAAGAAGCGTATGCGGAAGTAAAATTAAGATTAATTTTTTTTTTTATATATATATATATTTCAGAAATTGGCTTTGACTCAAAGTAAAGCTAAACTATGTTGAAGGAAACTAAGTAAAGATTGAAAGCACAGTTTAGAAGGAACCAAATTATCAGAGTAGTTCAGAAGTAACGGATCGCTGGGGGTTGAGAAACTCCCAGACCTAGGGTTTCGCTCTGAACTTTCAACAGGACAGAAATAGAGAGGAGGGACGGTTTACTCACCAGACAGTGATCTTCTCAGGATTCTGGTGGAAGAACTCTCTCGAGCAGATTGTGGGATCCTCGGAGTCGGCTATCTTCGTAATGGATCCTCCAATACTGGTCTCGTGGTTTGGTCAGCTTCTCCTGGACTCAAGATCTGGAAAAGAAGAGGAACAAATGATGGAATTCAGAAACTCAAGAAAAGATCTTACCAGGTTGAAGAACTTGAAAGCTGAAGTTGCTGAAATCGAATTCTCCTGGAGGCCGATCTGACTTCCTCTTAGAATTGCTGTGGATCTGCAGTAGCTGGACTGGAGTCGGATGCTGGTGGTCGGTCAGGACTTGGAGAAGGTGGCCGTGAGAAGAGGAAAAGACTAGGGCTTGGTGGAAAGAGAAGGGTGATGGCGGCTAGGGTTTGGGAATTGAGTGGCTAACCTAGGGTTTAGGGTTTTGGAGATCTCTCACCTCCTCAAGGTTCCAGGGGAACCCGGATTTACTCCCTCACGGAGCTCAACACCTGGAAACAAGTGCGGACAAGAGAAAACACAAGTTTGCTCAAGAAAAAGTTTCTTTCATTCATCTATGATTGTTTTCAACTTACAAGAGGGATGTAATTTATAATGCTTTACAAGGGAGAAGGGTTTCATATTTTCCCATGTGGGACTAAAGGAGGGATCTCCAAATTAGGGCAAATCCCTTACATATGGTTGGCCAAAATATCAAAAATTAGGATTTGGGGTTATAAATGGCAGGTAGATGGCGCCACCTTGCTTGGAATTTTCCAAGAAAATTTTCTTCCTTTCCTGGATGAACTCTTTTGGACTCCTCCTTTTCTTCCTCCCTAAGTCAAGGCTCTTCCCATCTTTGTTTTAGGTGTTTTTGGCAGGTAATGGGCGCCCCTTGATATTCTCTTCCAAGAAAAACTTCTTCCCTTGTTTGCTTGGAATCACTTGGGAAAGTCTTGGCCGCCCCCTTGATTTGTGCTCTTCTCTTTATCTGGTGCATGAAAGAAGGAGTTGCCATCTGTGGAGTGGGGACCAAAGGCTGCTGGATGTGGATATGGCGCCCCCTGGACTGGGAGTGTGGCTGGGAGTGTGGTGTCCACTTGCCTGGTCTTGGAAGAAAATGTAACATCCCTGGTTGAAACCCTAGTCCACTACTGAGTCAACATGACTCAACAAATTAAAATGCAGGTAATGTAGACTCAAGCTAAATTGAGTTGATCTAGTCAACTCTTATTACAAACCAAAAATCCTAATTCTTCGGGCAAAGTTAATCAGAGATCCAGATGGAGCTCTGAAGTCTTCTTCTGAGTCTGGTGCCCGCACCACCCACTCCAAGGAAAGAAGCCTGGTCGGTCAAGGGAAAGTTTTTCATGCTTAGGATGAATGTTTAGTCCCCACATGGGAAGTAGTGTAATTTTGTTTCTCTTGCTGAAAGAGATATGCCCTACAAGCCAATCTATGTTGTATCTCCCAAACCAATGTAATTGACAATATTCTAATAAAGGCATTATTTTTCATCATACGCTGTGTTTATTATTATATGATGAACCCCATAGATTAGGGCTATGATTTTAGGGTTATGATGAGATCATACCAGTGAGACCTAAAGTCTTAAAACCTTAATCTAAAATATTCCTAGTCAAAGGAACCTGAGTAGGGGATCAGGTTTTTCCGGTAAGACAAGCACATCCCATGTATACTGGAGAGGGTGACTGCTCTCACAGTCACTTGTGTATGACACTAATACTAGGATGTGGGTGCTCATTAGAGAATGAGTTCACTGATATGATCCAACTTGAGAATATCTAATGGAGTCTTAGCTACATGTTAATAGAAGGTTCTCATAGTGGGAGTGGTACAAGTAATCCTTTGACCTGAGACTGCCATAAGTACCTTATGTACATGAACCCATGCTTTGGTTCAATCCTAATCATGACACTGAGTCATGCACAGGATTGATACTAGGAATGGTGAATTGGATATGAAGGTAATGAGTAGGTCAACAAGGAATCGATCACTCTTAGTAAGAGGAGATTGCATCTAGCTAGTTATCAATCGGATGATGATTCAGGGAATCTTTGATCAAAGTAAAGATATTAGAGATGGTTTCTAATATCAAGATAATTGAATCATCAATATAAGATTGAGCTAGAAACAGATATAATATTGGATTTGACATATATCCATATCCATAATTATATTTTGGGTGCAGGATGATCGAAAGATTTAATTATACGGTAACTTTCTACTGAAGGGTAGTTTTGGAATTTTATCAAAATTTTCATATCTTCTGGGTAGACATGATACGTTGCTAGACGTCAATCTTGTCTTGTGGGTTGATCAAATTTAATGATCATTTATTAGGAAGAGTCCTAATTGATCAAAATCGGGTAAGCCCGATTTGACCTAAATCGATTAGAAAGAGTTCTAATCAAATTAGGTCAACTTGTATTCAAATCCACTGCTGGCTAGATGTGGAACCCAATGGGTCACACACTTAAGAGAATTGATCAAGGGTTTAAATTTGTAATTAAATCATCTTTGCATGATAACACTCTAGCAGGTGTTGCAAATCCTAGCTTCTATTCGAATTAGATTCGAATTAGGGTCCCGGATTGGTTCAATTTGGGTTCTAATTGGATCTAATTAGACCCTAATTGAGGTTATAGGGATTATGGCTAACCCTATTGGCTAACCATGTATCTAGGCTAGCCCCCCACCTGCTCCTTAGCCATTGCATGCCAAAAACACCAAGAGTCCATGCGCTTATGGACTCTTGGCGCGCCATATGGAGGAGTCCATGGGCGCATGGACTCTTGGCGCGCCCACTTAATTCTTCGATGAATTAAGTTGGGGCGGCTTTTCCTTCTCTCTTTTAGCACCTCAATTATCCTCCCTTGGATTGGAGTCCAAGGGTTGATGTTTTTTTTGAAAGGCAGAAAGCATTCGTTACTTCCCGGTTCCACGAAATAACATCTCTTCGGAGATTAAAAGTCGCGACTCCTTCTTTTAAAAACATCATGATTTTTCATTTAAGAAAAGTCGTGGGATTTATCCGGAAGGCTGTGAGAAGGAAGGATGGGGTGTGAGAAAATGAGAAAGGGCGTGAGAAGTTTTTCACGAAGAGTTGTGTGGGCGCCTCTCTGAGATCTATTTAAGGGGTCAGGAAAATCAGAACTCGGTAATTTTTATTCTTCTTCCTCTCCTAAAGGCTCTTTCTCTCTTTTCTTGTTCTTGTACTGTTTCCTTTATAGAGTACACCTCTATCGAAACTCTGCTACTGAACAAGAACAAGAGCGAAAGTCTCCAACGGTAAAGAAAGGAGTTCTGATTTTGTTATTTCTTTCTTACATTAAGACATTATTGTCTTAATTTCTCCTCCAATTTAAGACAAGCCTAAATCCCCTTAGGACAAAGTCTTATCTTCAAGACAAGAGTGTCTTAGAGGGTCAAGGTCTTAGTGGAAGGAGGAGAAGAGAAAAAAGAAAGGAAGGCAACCTCTTGTGTGGAAGAATTCCAACTATAATCCGAAGAATTGAGTTCTAGGAAGAAGAACTCAATAGGAGAAATCATTGGACAAGAAGATAGTGTTCTTGATCATTGCTCTGTGTGGATCACCATCGGAGGGCGGACACTTGGATGCCTGGTGAATTCAAATAGCCCGTTGATCTTCTAGTTTTAAGTCTTCATAAATTGGAATTAGCGATTACTGGTTGGTATTCTAATTCAATTTGCATAGAAATGTTTGTCTTCATACATTCTAGTCTTATTAAGGAGTTCCTGTTTTAGGGTTTTGGTGCATATTAATTTCAATTTTTTAAATTACCCTTCCGCTGCGTTTCACCGGAACCCTACAGTGGTATCAGAGCCACCTTAATTAGGACTATAATTTATGATAGCTTGTATATCACATCTTAGGGTTTTTAAATCCTAATATGTTGCTACACTTAGCATATCTTTGATTGCATATATATTTTGATGTATGCCACTAGTTAGGGTCTTTCACTCAAACCCTAATTATTATAGAGATATGTTTAGTTTTTAAGTCATCATACTGAAATAAGGTTGCCCTGGCATAATGGTGGATCCACTATGTGGTAAATGGTTGTCCTAGTATGATGACACACTTAGCACATATTTGTTTATTAGAGTGATATGTTGATTGTGATACATTCTATAAGGATGTGCTGGCAATTTATAAATCCCTCCTCTTAAAAATTATATTAAGTCTTAGTACATTTAACTAATAAGCATCACTAGTCATGATGTACAATTGATCATTCGGTGTCTAGAAAGGTGGTTCTGGGAAGGTAAAGAGAATTGTGGTTTTTAATTGGTTCCGTTGACTGACATGGCCAATTTTTATCGGTGTCTAGGAAAGCAACAGGGGGACTCCCACATCTCTTCCACTTGCCTAGCCGATTTGATTAAATTTAAATCTTGACTAAAATTCTTAGTGTTAAAAATACTATATATTGGCCTTCCTTCATGCTGGATCATTATTGTGTTATGAACCACATTAAGTTTGTTGTGTTATCTGCAAGACCTAATATGGTGATTTACATAATACTAGTCTAGTGCATAGATATGCTTACAGTATATTCAGTATAATGCTTTGTTGTGTTATCTGCAAGGGCATTATATTTGAGTATTGACTGTATAGAAATGAAAGGGTCTTGACTTAACTAGAACATTATGGTTTGTTGTATTTTCTGCAAGACTAATAATGTTCTAGAGGCCAAGTAACTTCTTGAGAATTATATGAGATATAATTGGAAGAGTTTCCTACCTTTGAGCTTATAAAAGATTTGTTGTGTTTTCTGCAAGATCTTTTATAAGTTATTAGGATCTCAATCTCACTAAGAAAACCCGATCAGGGTTCTTCTCGATTATCATAGTGAGGGCTATGATTTTTGATAAAATAGTGGGAGACATAATTAAATTGAAGACCTAATTTAATTATGTAAGTCATTTCATGGTTGTTTGCTTATGTATTGTTCTTTGTTAAATATAGATAAATGGCATCTTCATTGTCACTGCGAAGTATCTTAGATACCAACAAACTGACTGGTCCGAACTATGTGGACTGGTTGAGAAATTTAAAGATTGTGCTGAGTTCAGAAAAACTTTCTTATATTCTTGATATCCCTAGTCTTAATCCACTAGGGGATGATGCCACACAGGAAGATATGGCCACATACAAAATGTGGCAGAATGACTCCCTTACTGTCAAGTGTATCATACTAGCCTCTATGACCAATGAGTTACAGAGACAGAATGAAAGCATGGATACTCAATCCATAATGCTCAATCTAAAAGAGCTTTATGGAGAACATAGCAGAACTGCTAGATATGAAATATCTAAGCAGTTATTCCGTGCTAGGATGACAGAGGGAACATCCGTTCAGGATCATGTTCTGAAGATAATTGACTTGATCACCAGATTGGGTCAATTAGGTTTTATCATGGATGGGGAGTTGAATCAGGATTTAATCCTGCAATCACTCCCAGAGTCATTTTCTTAGTTTGTCTTGAATTATCACATGAACAAACTGAACACTTCCTTACCTGAGCTGTTAAAACAGTGGAGAGCCACATTAAGAAAGAAAAGGCTCCACTTCTTCTTATTGATAAGACCAATAAGAAGAAATCAGGCAAAAAGGGTTTTAATAGGAGGCTAAACCCTAAGAGTGGCATCAATAAGAATAAGAAAGGAAAGAAGGCCTCCAAACAGTCGACCTGTTTCTTTTGCGGCAAAGTGGGACATTGGAAAAGGAATTGCAAGGCTTACCTTGCAACTGTGAAGCCTGGTGCATCAGATGCGCCAAAAGGTATGTATGAGATACATGCTATATTGACATTAAATTCATCTATATCAAATACTTGGGTATTGGATACTGCTTGTGGTTACCATATATGCAAATCTTTGCAGGACCTCCACAAGCTTAAAGTATTGAAGGAAGGTGACTTCAATCTCTACGGTGCTAGTGGTGATATCATCCAAGCAGAAGCTGTAGGGACCTATATTCTGAAGTTGCCTTCAGGAAAGATCTTGGAGTTAGAAAATTATTATTATATGCCTAAGATTATTAGGAACATTATATCTATTCCCTTATTATTAAAACAAGGATATGTAATGGATGTAACGAGCACTGGTTGCTCGATAATGTTATCTAATGAATTTGTTTGTTCTGGCATATTTAGCAATGGGCTCTTAACTATTTCTTCCAATGATAGTATTTTTCATGTCAATAATAAAAGAAAAAGAGAATACTTTAATGATACTTTACTTTGGCATCATCGACTTGGTCATGTTAATGAGTCTAGGATAAGCAAGTTATACAAGGAAAAATTCCTTGATCCTTATGAGTATGAATCATTAGGAACTTGCGAATCATGTCTCATGGGTAAGATGACCAAGACTCCATTTACTGGACATGGAGAAAGGTCAACTGAGTTATTAGGACTTATACATACTGATGTATGTGGTCCAATGACAACTCAGGCCAGAGGTGGACACTCATATTTTATCACTTTTACAGATGATTTATCTAGGTTCGGATATGTGTATCTTATGAAACATAAATCTGAAGCCTTTGATAAATTTAAGGAGTATCAAAGTATGGTCAAAAAAAACCGGGAAAAGTATTAAAGTTCTTCAGTCTGATCGAGGAGGAGAATACTTATCCACGGAGTTTTTAGACTATCTTAAAGTTAATGAAATTCTTTCTGAATGGACCCCTCCATATACACCACAGCTAAATGGTATAGCTGAAAGGACGAATCGTACCTTATTAGATATGGTACAATCCATGATGTGCTTCACAAATTTACCCATTTCCTTCTAGGGTCATGCCCTAGAAACTGCTGTTTACATTCTGAACAAAGTACCTTCTAAATCCGTTGTTTGTACTCCATATGAAATTTGGAGTGGAAAGAAACCGTATCTTAAATATTTTAAGGTATGGGGATGTCCAGCTTATGTTAAAAGAAATTTTGGACATAAGTTGGAACCTAAAGCGGATAAATGTCTATTTGTAGGATATCCTAGAGAGGGTAGAGGATATCTGTTTTACCATCCAACTGAACAAAAGATTTTTGTCAGCAGACATGCCACTTTTCTAGAAAAAAAGTTTATTTTAGAAAAGGGCAATGGTAGAACTATTGAACTTGGAGAAGTACAAGAAACATAGATAGACAATTCTCAATCAATAGAACATATAGTTAGATCAGAACCAGAACACAAAACTCCTCCCCGTAGGTCTGATAGAGTGTCATGGGCACCTGAGAGGTATGGGTTTATTATTAAAATAATGAAGCCCAAGTCATTCAAAATGATGAACCTCTGACCTATACGGAAGCTATCTTGAGTACTGATTCAGATGAATGGCAAGAAGCCATGGAATCCGAGATAGACTCTATGTATGTCAACCAAGTATGGTCTTTGGTCGATGCACCAGAGGGTGTTAATCCTATTGGGTGCAGGGTCTATAAGAAAAAGATTGGGGCTGATGGCCAAGTTAAAACCTATAAAGCTAGATTAGTGGCAAAAGGTTTTAGACAAAATAGGGAATTGATTATGATGAAACATTCTCACCTGTTGCCATGCTCAAATCAATTCGGATTTTACTTGCTATAGCAGCATACCACGATTATGAGATCTGGTAGATGGATGTGAAGACTGCATTCCTCAATGGTTTCCTTGAGGAAGAAGTCTACATGTCACAGCCAGAAGGTTTTATTTTAAAAAATAAACCTAATCAAGTATGCAAGCTAAAAAAATCCATTTATGGATTAAAGCAAGCTTCAAGGAGTTGGAACATCTGTTTTGATGAAACTATTAAAAGGTTTGGTTTTATCAAAAATGTGGATGAACCCTGTGTTTATAAGAAGACTAGTGGGAGTGCCATAGTCTTCTTGGTTCTGTATGTAGATGACATACTCCTCATTGGGAATGATATCTCAATGTTACAATCAGTCAAGGTTTGGCTATCAAACCAGTTTTCCATAAAAGATTTGGGAGAAGCATCCTATATACTAGGAATTAAGATCTATAGAGATAGGTCTAAGAGGATGCTAGGTTTATCCCAGTCTAGGTACATTAACCTAGTGCTGAAAAGATTCAGCATGGATGGAAGTAAAAGAGGTTATCTTCCTATGAGTCAAGGCATACATCTTTCTAAAAGGATGTCTCCTAAGACACCTGAAGAAAAAAACAGAATGAATTCTATACCTTATGCTTCGGCAATAGGGTCCATAATATATGCCATGTTATGTACCAGGCCTGATGTGGCATATGCTTTAGGCATTGTCAGTAGGTTTCAGGCTGATCCAGGAGAGGATCATTGGAAAGCAGTTAAAAATATTCTTAAATACCTGAGAACGACTAAGGATATTTTCCTGGTTTATGGTGGTTCTGATCTTAAACTAGAAGCTTATTCTGATTCTAGTTTTCAATCAGACCCTGATGATAGCAAATCCATTTTGGGATATGTTTATATCCTAAATGGTGGAGCAGTAAGTTGGAAGAGTACCAAGCAGCAGACTGTAGCTGACTCAACCACAGAGGCAGAATACATAGCTGTCAGTGAAGCCGCCAAGGAAGCAGTCTGGATGAAGAAGTTCATCACAGAGTTGGGTGTTGTTCCTGAGATTGAAAACCCAGTGCCACTTTACTGTGACAACACTGGAGCTGTTGCACAAGCTAAGGAACCAAGAGCTCATCATAAGTCTAAGCACATTCTGAGACGCTTCCATCTTGTTCGAGAAATAGTAGAAAGACAAGATGTCTGCATAAATAGAGTTGATACAAAGAACAACATAGCAGACCCATTCACTAAGGCTCTACCACAGCGAGAGTTTGATCGCCACCTCGAGAGTATGGGATTAAGATTTAAAGGCGATTGGCTTTAGTGCAAGTGGGAGATTGAAAGGGATATGCCCTACAAGCCAATCTATGTTGTATCTCCCAAACCATTGTAATTGACAATATTCTAATAAAGACATTATTTTTCATCATACGCTGTGTTTATTATTATATGATGAACCCCATAGATTAGGGCTATGATTTTAGGGTTATGATGAGATCATACCAGTGAGACCTAAAGTCTTAAAACCTTAATCTAAAATATTCCTAGTCAAAGGAACCCGAGTAGGGGATCAGGGTTTTTCCGGTAAGACAAGCACATCCCATGTATACTAGAGAGGGTGACTGCTCTCACAGTACTTATGTATGACACTAATACTAGGATGTGGGTGCTCATTAGAGAATGAGTTCACTGATATGATCCAACTTGAGAACATCTAATGGAGTCTTAGCTACATGTCAATAGAAGGTTCTCATAGTGGGAGTGGTACAAGTAATCCTTTGACCTGAGACTGCCATAAGTACCTTATGTACATGAACCCATGCTTTGGTTCAATCCTAATCATGACACTGAGTCATGCACAGGATTGAAACTGGGAATGGTGAATTGGATATGAAGGTAATGAGTAGGTCAACAAGGAATCGATCACTCTTAGTAAGAGGAGATTGCATCTAGCTAGTTATCAATCAGATGATGATTCAGGGAATCTTTGATCAAAGTAAAGATATTAGAGATGGTTTCTAATATCAAGATAATTGAATCATCAATATAAGATTGAGCTAGAAACAGATATAATATTGGATTTGACATATATCCATATCCATAATTATATTTTGGGTGCAGGCTGATCGAAGGATTTAATTGTACGTTAACTTTCTACTGAAGGATAGTTTTGGTATTTCACCAGAATTTCCATATCTTCCGGGTAGACATGATACGTTGCTAGACGTCAATCTTGTATTGTGGGTTGATCAAATTTAATGATCATTTATTAGGAAGAGTCCTAATTGATCAAAATCGGGTAAGCCCGATTTGACCTAAATCGATTAGAAAGAGTTCTAATCAAATTAGGTCAACTTGTATTCGAACCCACTGCTAGCTAGATGTAGAACCAAATGGGTCACACACTTAAGAGAATTGATCAAGGGTTTAAATTTGTAATTAAATCATCTTTGCATGATGACACTCTAGCAGGTGTTGCAAATCCTAGCTTCTATTCAAATTAGATTCGAATTAGGGTTCCGGATTGGTTTAATTTGGGTTCTAATTGGATCTAATTAGATCCTAATTGAGGTTATAGGGATTATGGCTTACCCTATTGGCTAACCATGTATCTAGGCTAGGCCCCCACCCGCTCCTTAGCCCTTGCACGCCAAAAACACCAAGAGTCCATGCGCTTATGGACTCTTGGCGCACCATATGGAGGAGTCCATGGGCGCATGGACTCTTGGCGCGCCCACTTAATTCTCCGATGAATTAAGTTGGGGTGGCTTTTCCTTCTCTCTTTTAGCACCTCAATTGTCCCCCCTTAGATTGGAATCCAAGGGTTGATGTTTATTTTGAAAGGCAGAAAGCATTCGTTGCTTCCCGGTTGCTCGAAATAGCATCTCTTCGGAGATTAAAAGTCGCGACTCCTTTCTTTTAAAAATATTGTGATTTTTCATTTAAGAAAAGTCGTGGGATTTATCCGGAAGGCCGTGAGAAGGAAGGATGGGGCGTGAGAAAATGAGAAAGGGCGTGAGAAGTTTTTCACGAAGAGTTGTGTGGGCGCCTCTCTGAGATCTATTTAAGGGGTCAGGAAAATCAGAACTCGGTAATTTTTATTCTTCTTCCTCTCCTAAAGACTCTTTCTCTCTTTTCTTGTTCTTGCACTGTTTCCTTTACAGAGTACACCTCTGTCGAAACTCTGCTACTGAACAAGAACAAGAGTGAAAGTCTCCGACGGTAAAGGAAAGAAGGAGTTCTGATTTTGTTCTTTCTTTCTTACATTAAGACATTCTTGTCTTAATTTCTCCTCCAATTTAAGACAAGCCTAAATCCCCTTAGGACAAAGTCTTATCTTCATTACAAGAGTGTCTTAGAGGGTCAAGGTCTTAGTGGAAGGAGGAGAAGAGATAAAAGAAAGGAAGGCAACCTCTTGTGTGGAAGAATTCCAGCCATAATCCGAAGAATTGAGTTCTAGGAAGAAGAACTCAATAGGAGGAACCATTGGACAAGAAGATAGTGTTCTTGATCATTGCTCTGTGTGGATCACCATCGGAGGGCGGACACTTGGACGCCTGGTGAATTCAAATAGCCCATTGATCTTCAAGTTTTAAGTCTTCATAAATTGGAATTAGCGATTACAGGTTGGTATTCTAATTCAATTTGCATAAAAATGTTTGTCTTCGTACATTCTAGTCTTATTAAGGAGTTCCTATTTTAGGGTTTTTGTGCATATTAATTTCAATTTTTGAAATTACCCTTCCGTTGCGTTGCACCGGAACCCTACACTTGCAAGGTCTATATATTGGGCCCTTATGTAATCTTTTGATTGGAATTAGTAAATGAAATATTTTCTTGTGTTGAGCAACCTTGTGTTCTCTTCTTCCGCACTTCTTTGAGTGTTGAGCTCCGTGAGGGAGTAAATCCGGGTTCCATTGGAGCCTTGAGAAGGTGAGAGATCTCCAAAGTTACCAAAACCCTGCCCCGCTTTCATCCCTGGCCGCCAACCCTAATTTCCTTTCATCATCCTAGCCACCAACACCCAAATTCCTAAACCCTATTTCCACTTCATTCATGGCCGCCATCTCCTTCTCCAGGCCACCGCCTACTATATCAAGCCCTAGGTCCTTTTCATCTGCAAGCCGCTGCCCTACCAGCCAAACCCTAAATCCACTCCATCTTCCACCACCACCTCCATACTCTTCCCTCATCTTCAAAGTTCGAGCAGTCTGGAGCTATCCCAGGTAAAGTTCTCTTCCTTAAGTTTCTTATATCCTTATCTTGTTCTTCATCTTTTCCAGATCCAGAGTATGAGAAGAAGGCCAACCTTGCCATAGGACTACAATCCGAGAATCCATTACGAAGATACCCCGTCTCCAAGGATCCTATAATCTGCTCGAGAGTGTCCTTCAATTGAAGCAAAGAGAGATATCACAGTCAGATATAAAACATTCTCTTCTCTCTTCGTTTGTTTCTTGAAAGAGGAGTAAACCCTAGGTCTGGGGGTTTCTCAATCCCCAGCGATCCTACTTCTTTATTACTCTGATAATCTACTCTTTTGAATTGTGCTTTCTTTCAATGCATATTTTCTTTCAATATTAGTTAGCCTTGTTTTTGAGTCAAGCCAACTTCTAACAAAACACAAAAAAAAAAAAAAAAATTAGTCTTAATTTACTTCCGCATCGCATCATCTTATTTGTTCTGCATCACTTAGTCATGGCATCTCGGCTATTCTTTCTGCACTGTCTAGATCTTCGACGAGTACTTCGACTGTAGATACTGCTCCTGCTCCTGCTCATGTACCTGCTCCTGCACCAGCTGATGATATTGTTGACATTGATATTGGTGCCGATACTGCTGTTGGAGTTGATGAGACTATTGGTGATACAATTATTGGAGATGATGATGGAGACAAGGAGACTGACTCAGACTGATTTGACATTGTTGATCTTACATCAGAGCCAGTTTCGGAGGTGACGGATGACTTGCCTACGAGCCCTATTGTTGATCCATCCATCTCACCTGCCCAGACTCCTATTCCATTCTCTCCTTCTAGATCGGATGATCGCACTCCAGTTTCTATTCCTATTCCTATTCGTACTCCTTGTTATCGATACACCTGTTATTGACGTCCCTGACATTGATACTTCATTTGTACATACACCTATCATTGAGACCCCCACTGTGGATATATCTTTTATAGACACACTGATACATTCTACAACTAATACTACTATTCTTGATACACCCGTTATTACATCAGGTGAGACCCCTAGTTTTGACTCATAGATTACTGATACTCCTACCCTTCATACTGCATCATTCATTCGAGAGCTTGGATTTTATACACCTAGCTTTCAGCATCTTGACTATCTTTTGATCGCACACCTCTTCCTGCGGTTGCTGAGTTGATTGACCCGATCACTTCCGTTCCTATGGAGGTCATAGTTCTTACCTCTATTGTTCCAGCCAGAGGCCAGACATATACTCATCGCAGAGGATGTGATCATTGTACCCCTCCACAGCTGACCAGGACCAGACTTAGAGATCTTCGATCGAGATGGCCGCGAGCTCGATCTTCTACTGATATTGGACCGATTGACATCGGTTCATCTTCTGATGATTCCATGGATGAGGATTAGGACTTTATGTACTTTTAGATAGTTTATTTTTGTACTTATATATACTTTTATCTTTGTTATGTATCAGTTTGCTGTACAAACTCTAAGTTTATATGAAAACCTTGTTGTTCCTCATCTCTATGTTTGTGATGCAAATGAATGTTCTATCCTGAATTGCTTTTATACCTCAATGTCTTCACTTTTAATTGAATAAATTTCTTAAAGATAAAAAGGGATGCAGTTTAGAAAATGAATTTATTATGCTATTTCTTGACTATTCGATTTTTTTGTTTCCCTACCTTTTTAATGATAACAAAAAGGGGGAGTTATTTAATGAGATTTAAGTATAAATGAATATTTCACTAAATAAAAGTGGAGTAGTATTGATAGAAAGGATAGACAAATTTTTGAAAAAACTGAATTGAAAATTATTTACAAAATTCCTTAAGAAAGGGGGAGCTTTACTTTTTGTTCATTTGAAAATCCTTTCAAAGCAAATTTAACCCTTAAAACCCCTCTTTCAATGTTTGAAAAGAATTTTACAAATTTTGTTATGAATCATTGATTCAGGGGGAGCTTTGTTGTTTGCTGAAATTTTTTGTAGAGTATCATGATACATGCTTTCTATGCATTTCAATAAATACCAAAGTTCTAATACTCTTTATCTTTGTAACAAGCTCTAACTCTATTACTTGTATTCTAAATTGAAATATCTTTAATGCAAGTAATGATGATATACTTAATGCTTTCAATATTATGCACCTTGATCGATTCTCTTAAAGCTTTATTTTTAAAGCAATTTATATTTAAGAATTTTGTCATCATCAAAAAGGGGGAGATTGTTGACTCCACTAATTGATTTTGATGATAAGCAAAATAGTTAAGTATAAGTTAAGGACTAATGATTTGCTTTGAGTGTGTTTTTATTGAAAAGGTGCTCACAAAATTTGAAGAAGCCAAATTGTCTTGAAGAAGCTAAGTTTGAAAGAAAAGTTTGCTCAAAGAGGACTTGGACACTTAAAAGATGGTTGAATGGATGACCAAGCTAAGTAGAAACTTGTTCCAGCTCAAATTCAGTAGTTTCTGTATGTTTTTCAGTGAAGTGTCGACTCAAAGTGTCGACACATGACATGAAGTATCGACACATGAGGATGGAGTATTGACTCAAGCTGGTACGTAGCAAAGTTTCAGATGGCACAGATGAAGTATTGACATATGGACCTGAAGTGTCACTCAAGGTGTCGACACATGGAACAACACATCGCCTGAGACTTTCAAGCTACAGAACTTGCAGATGTTGAAGGAGCAGCTGAAGTGTCGACACATGGAAGCAAGGTATCGACTCAATGTGTCGACACGACTGAGAAGGTGTCGACACATCTAAGATTTCCAGAGAATCTGAATGGAGCTTTTTGAACTATATGTCGACTCAAGAAGAACATGTGTCGACCTTTTATGTCGACTCAACTGAGGAAGTGTCGACACATGGAGTTGTGGCGACAGTAACGGCTAGTTTTTTTCAAATGCAGAACTTATCCAAAATGCCTCCAATGGCTAGTTTTTCAAGTATAACGGCTAGATTTCAATTTTGAGGCCTTTGGAGGGTATTTATTTGCTCCAAATAAAATCTAAACACATAATATTGAATACCAATAAAGAGTTTTGAGAGAAAAGAAGAGAGAAGAGCTTTAACTCCTATTCATTCAAGTTTCAACCACTCACAATCTAAAGGAAGCCTCCAAGCATTCAAAAGCCATCAAGAGCATTGAAGATCATTCAATCTTGGGCATTCAAAAGGTTTCAACAAGTGCAAAGCAACTCTACTTCGAGCTGCATCGAGATACTCGCTTTGTTATTGAAAGCTTACATTGGTTCTTTATTTCTAAACCTTATTTCTTGTAAGGGTTCTTGGTTAGCCTATTGTAAAACCAAGTGAGGTTATTGGTAAGCCTTGGAAAATCAATTAGGTTGGTGGTTAGCCCTCAAAATCACTAAGGTTCATGGTTAGCCCGGAAAACTAAGAGAGGTTGTTGGTTAGCCTTATGAAATTCAATTAGGTTCTTGGTTAGCCCGCAAAACCAAGTGAGGTTGTGACTTGTGATCCTTGTAAAAACAAGTCGGGTTTTGATTAATGAGCCCAGAAAACTAATCGGCTGTAATCATGTGATTATAGTAAATTTTCAAGGAGATCTTAGGGAGTGGATGTAGGTGAATGGTTGGCACCAAACTACTATAGTTCTTGGTATTTGTGATTGCTTGATCTCTCTCTCTTTGCTCTTTATTTATTGCTCTTAATTTCTACTGCACTTATATTTTAGAGCATTGCATTTGAATCATAGTACCTTGCTTATATATATTTGTTGAATTAAATTGCCTTGCTTTGTATCAAGTTTTGTTAAGTTAATAGCTTATATTAATTTTTAGAGACCCAATTCATCCCCCCTCTTGGGTTGCTTACTGGGCAACATTAGCCAACCTATAAGCATGGGAAGCTCTTCCTTAACTAGAAAGGACCCTATCATGTCATCGAAGTGGTCTAACCTAGCATGCATCGATTAAAGCAACTAGATGACACACCCATCATCTGAACTTGGAACTTTGATGATCTCCAGCCATACTACTAATGAGATGTACCCCTAACTGCTATACTTGATCCATTCAATGTGAATTCTTTCCTCTTTCACATAAAAAGAGAAAGCAGTCAAAGCTAGGGAAATCCCTAAAAGTCCTGAGATATTGATATCCTAAGTGGGGTTACCACACCCCTTTTCAATAAGTCTTGGAATAAAGTTATTGCTGGTGGGGTTTCAACATCCCTTATTCCTGAAGTCCCGATTGAGCAGTAAGACACCTAGGTTGGATCTCGATACTTGTGATTCCTGGCTAAGTGGTTAGTCTCCAGGGCACCCTAGATGAGATTATCCTAGGCGAGATCTCGACATTCCAAAGCCTTGAGCAGGGTTGCCCCAAGCACCCTAGCCTAGCTATCAAACTTTTGGCTAGGTCATGATATCCTTGAGTCCTAGTTAAGTAATAAGCCTTCCAAGTTTCAAAGCCTTGGACGAGGTTATCGCAAGCATCCTGGCCGGGCTATCAAACTCCAGGACCGAGTCATGATATCCCTAAGTCTTGGATAATCAGTAAGCCTCCTAGGTTCCCAGGCCTTAAGCAAAGTTATCCCTAGTACCCTAGTCGAGCTGTTAGACTCCCGAGCTGGATCACGATATCCCTAAGTTCTAGTTAAGTAGTAAATCTCTCCAAATCTAAAGCTCTGGGTGAGGTGATCTAGGCGGGGTTAAGACACCCCTTATTCAAAGGTTCTTTGGATGAAGTTGTCCCAAGCAAGGTTAGCAAGCCCTTCATGCGACACATAACATAAGCATGTAGATACAAGCAAGTATCAAAAGAATGAAGGTTCATTTCATTAATAAATACTTGATACAGTATTTTTGGCTCTACAACTAGATTACATCACACCAAGGATGCCATGAGAGGTAGATAGAGGATAGGGACAAGTTATACAGGTTGTATAAGATTTTCTAAAACTTCGAAGCACCTTCAATGTCTCACTTGCAAGAGAAGGGTCAGGACCAAGCCAAAGCTTCCCGGAGATCTCAAGAGTTCCATAGTTAGGTAGGGTCCATTCAAAGAGGCCCTTCCTCTGCTAGATCATGAAGGACTCCTAGATTCTTCAGAGAGGCTCGAAGATGATGCTGGCCAGGAAAGAGAAGATGTGCATCATCCATAAGAGGCCCGGCTTTCATGCAGGAGAGGTAGAAGCAAGCCACAAGCATTAATGAGCCTTGCCCATCGAAGATAAGGAGGAAAGCCCCAGGATGCATTGAAGATTCTACCAGAGTACCTTGCCATAGCTTCAGAGCAATCCCATTGCTTGTCGGTGAGGTGGCATTCCCGAGGTTGCTCTTACTCCTGACATGGTGGACTCCCGATGGAGAGCCAGGCCTTGCTCAATGAGGCTCAAAACCATGTCATAGATGGTGATGGACCACCATCATGCCTTCCTCGTTTGAGTTCACCAGATGATGAGTAGGGTGGGTTTTTGAAGTTGCACCCGCTGCAAACCCACCTACTACCAAACTCAAAGATGGCTCCCAGTAAGGAGGAACTAGGTATAGGAACTGGGTGATGAGGTATACAACCATCACCTCCCCTCCGGCCCCATCATCAGACTAGCAAAGGCTATGATCCAGTGATAGAAGCACCGACCTTTTCCAATACCTCCCATGCCAAGAACAGCGCTTACCAGCACTCCAGCATTACAAAGGTACCTGCCCTAAAGAGAACCCTTCTAGTAGGAAAAAAAACTCCCAGGAACCAACACCGGAGAACCTCCACTAGTGTCATGGCATTTCTCTGGTTATTAGGGTTTCAAAAGGATCTAGCAAAGCCCAGCTCCCTTGGTGTTCTATTTATAGAGAGAAAGAAGGAAGGTCACCTTACTCACAACCAATCGATGCATGACAGGTGGCACTATCCCATTAGCCAGGTGATCGCTCCCATGGAACCAGAAGACAAGGCATCGGTGGCTTCCCCGAGGTTGACAATTCTCTTGGAAGGCCATGCATTCATGACCCTTTGTGCTTCAACCAAGGTGACACCATGGAAGCTCTATGTCACCTCCAACTAAGAACCTCACCAACATCAAGTCTACCTCAAGCGATGCATTAGGCCATGTTGCACCCTGTGGTTGGGGGCAAGTCAAACCTCCACACCTCACTCACAGGTATTATCAGATCCAGAGATCCTGGTGATCCCTCGAGACGCATGTGAAAGCATTCTCTAGTTGACAGGTATTATCACTCACAGGTATTATCAGATCTAGAGATCTTGGTGATCCCTCGAGACCTATATGAAAGCATTCTCTAGTTGACAACACATCAAGTGCCAGACAGAACTGCTCTAGATGACATAAAGATATACAAGGCATCCAATTCATAGCACCAGACATGAAGAAATGAAGTTAATAAAAAGAGAATTCTTATTCATTTCTTGGAAAAAGATGAGAAAAGTACAAAGTTAATAAGCCCTAAGGCCTTCCTCAATCTCTCCCTCTGCGCCTTGCCGTGTCTATAATTTCCTCGGGCATGGCATTGCGAGGAATAAGCGGCTCAGTCACCCCTTCTATTTCAAGGAAGCAACCTCTTAGATGAGCTCGCATACCCTAAGCCAAAGTTATACCTCTGTAAGTGCATCCATCTGCTACCCTAGATGAGCCCTGAACTTCTCTGACGGTCGAAGATTCATGCATGCTCTTTAAAGGCTTTCCCCTGATAGTGCTTGTGCTTTGCTGACCCTTCGAAGTGCAAATGAGCTCTACCTCGAGGTGATCAGCCTTCATTTCTGCCTCAACCATCCGGGCTCATAGCACTGTCAAATGACAATCTTTGTCCACCCTGGTGGCCCTCTCAGAGGCCACGGCCTCTATTGTATCTATCAATCTTCCTCATAGGAAAGCAAGTTCAAGTTGCAATTCTTCAGTTGGCTTGGCAGACCATCATGTCTTTTGCAAGCCCTTCCCATCATCCATAAACTCGCCTCCCAAAGAAGGAACTACCTCACCCTTCTCTGCAAACTCCTCACCAATGGTGCTGGATGGCACACTCGCCTTGCAAGGTGCCCGCCCTCCTCTGTGGGTGCCTCGCCAGTAGCACTAGATAGCTCACCCTACTTGTCAAGAAACTCCATCATTGCAACCTCACCAATGGCACCAGATAATGTGTCATGCTCATGAAGCATGACTCCCATCAGGAGACCAGAAACCCCCTATTATGGGGCCATGCACTTCCTACCAGCATCTTCAGTTAGGGTCTCTATGTCAACCCTTGCAGGATCCCCGAGATCCTTCATCTGCATATCCATAAGAACTTAGCCACCGCCACTAAAGCTTCACCCATGCCGACCTTATTCCAACACTCTGAAAATCGAGCAAACTTATAGTGGGCAGCCTTCAACTCCTAAGTCAGCTCCTTGTTCATGCTTATATATAGGTCTAGCCAGCATTCAGCCATATGCCTAACTTCTTCCATTGCAAATTGATCATGCTTTGTAGAAGTGCATATATTTTCTGCAACCTTCAATCTATGCCTGCCATCAGCGAGTTCTCTCTTCATGCTTTCAACTTTCTTCCAAAGCTGCATGGCACTAGTCTCTACCACTTGCCAAAATGACACCATTAGCCAAGTCAAAATAGAGAGCTTATGGCAACGACAGGTGCCACCCCACCTACAACCTTTGGGTGAGGCAATCAATTGGTCTCCCAGGCAATAAGTTAGGCATACTGCTAGCATGAGGTGGGGAGTCGCAAAGTCAACTATTGTTGCTATCTCTAGTCACCATGAGGAGTACCCCCAATGGCAGGCCACCTCTAGAAGTGCCAACACAAGTGTTGCAGCACCCCATGCTCACCAGCCTTGTCTACAGTCTCTCCTACCACTTCAACCACTAATAACTTGACTATAGTAGAAAGAACTCTAGCCACTAGTTGGATCGCTGGCAAACCAGCTATAGTAAGCATTGCCATTTCTCCTACTGCCACAATAGGCATTATCATTTCCCCAACCACCTTGCCTAATCATGCTTTGGCGACAACCGGGAGAACTTCCACTATAGCCTTGATTACCGATGGATCCACCATGATAGGCTCCTTTTCTTCGACTACCTTAACAATGGCCAGTTCCTTTGGCACTATGAACACTATGGGCCTGGTCTCCTGCACCTCCCCCTCTTCTACAATAGTAGGAACTATAGGCGAGGCAACCACAGGAGTATCTCCATCACCCCGACATCCATCGGGATAGTTGAAGCTACCACTGTCCTTCCAATCAAGACATCTGCCCTAGGATCAGTGGCTAGCACCCTTAGGATCACCTTGTAAATGGCCCCTATAGAAGCTAGCACCTCTCCGCCCCCTTCTCTATCTCGATCTCACCATCACTTCTCCTTCTCTTCCATGGTTGCTTCTTAGCGAGACCCAGATCAACTCCATAAGGAAAACAAGAAGCAAAATATAATGAAATCGAAGTTTAGCAAAATCTAATTCCATTTCAATGGATTTTCAAATATTTTGTATAAAACCATAATGGCCAATACAAAAGAAAGAAAAAAGAAGAAATAAAAGGTTGCACTGGCCAATCATAGGGGGCCAGCCTAATCTTCTCCAACTCTAAGACCCTTCCCATTAAAGCTTGAAGAGTCCTCGCTGCCCCTTGAAGGTAACTCTGTCCTCAACTTCCTAGTATCAACATTTGGGAATAGCCTAGTGACTTGTCCTTTCAAAAATCTAAAGCTCTATCATAAAGCATCCCTACTAGTTTCCAACACCTCCAAATGATGCTTCCTGGTCCTAAAGGCCTCGATCACCTTCACCACTACCTTGGAGGCCGGTAGTTCTATTGCTATTGCCTCCTCTTTTGTAGTCAAAGCTTGATCCTTGGCCTCACACAGCACTTCTTCCATTGCCTGGGCCCTCTCCTCAGCTTCCATGACCTTCACCTCAACATTGGTGACCCTCGCATCAACCTTAGCACCCTTGGCCTCTGCCTCATAAAGTGCCTTCTCTACCTTGATGGCTCTTAAATCAGCCTTGCCAAGCACTGCCTGCACTCCAAAAAGGTTCTTCTTTTGGCCCCATGCCTCTGCCAATAAGCGATGGAGCTTTATGCACTTCGTTGTGCTCTTGTCATGACAAGTGAACGTAAGCGCTAGGGAGGCCTTAGCTATGTTTGCCCTCACCCTCTCAATTGCCAGTTGATCATTGGCTAGATTAAGTTCCTGGACCATTGTGTCGTGCTCTTTTCCATCATTTTGGCAAGCTTCCATGATAGCTTTGCCTTCTTAAAAAGATGGCCATGTATTGCAGCAAACCCTAGGCTTCCATGCAGCCCTTCATTCAGCACCCTATTCAAGATGGGCTTATGCCCTCAAAGGAAAATTAGTATTCAAAGCCCTCAAGAAGAAGACTTACTGACACTACAACCCAAATGAATCATGGCAAGCCCTCCCTAGCAGACCATGCTAGCACCTCTTCTTTGACCTCCGAAGGGAGAAAGTCATCCAAGAACCTAAGACAAGTGTCCACCCCCGACAGGTGAATCTAGCTAGGGGCAGGGACACTCTCCTAAGTGGCAGAGGGCCTCGCCTCTCTACCTTTGAGCATACCTGTCATAGGGGCCACCACCTACTTTACCTTAGCAATGGCCACCCTAGCCTTTACAACCGACCTAGTCACCTGCATTAAAGACTCCACTGCTAATGACAAAGCTTTACCAGCCTTCACTTAAGTCTCCCCAATGGTCGCTGGTCCCTTCTCATTCCCCTCTGGAGCTTTGCATGTACTAGTTGAGGCGATGACCCCCAAGTCAAGTTGTGCCATGACCTCCACTGCCATTTCTATAACTGGTGCTTTATTGGAGCTCGAAGCAAGGTCTAAGAGGAGAGATGGCCCTTTTCTCTTTTTTGCCTTCCTTGCTCCCTTTACATGAGATAGAGAATGTGTCCTCTTCCCCTTTGGATCAGCCAAAGGTGGTGGAGAAGGCTCACTGGCAACCGCTGCCTGCGGCTCATCATATATCATCAAGCCTACACCAAAAGATAGGGCCAATCCAATTAGAAAAATTAGAGGGCTATTCATCAAACAGTTGGTGGGGTGCCTATCTCAGGACAAAGAAATTGTCATCGCATAAAGGACCTCCAACCAGCTCCCCAAAAGAAGAATGTTATATGGTAGGACCTATACCGGTGACAGCTTATCCACCATGATTTGCTTCGACTCCTGCAACATCAAAGGATCTAGCAACCATGAAGGTTCCACCTCACCCCAGCATCCAGGGAATAGCCACAATGATGGAGAAACTGTGAAGAAGATTGTGACTTTAAAACCCATAGTTTGGTCAGACCGGCTGGGAAGCTAAACCCTTTATGAGGAGAGACATAGCACCATCCTTGGGAGGCCTTCACTTGGAAGAAATAGTGAAATACCCTCACCCTGGGTTATATGCAGTAATGGACCATCAAGCTGAAAAGGTCAATGATGGCCCTCTAGGCATTGGGGACCAATAGTGCTAGCCATAGGTTATACCACCATAGCAAGTCTGCCATCATCGAAAGCATTGGAATCTTAAGATACACGTTCAGTGATTCCTCATGAAGGGCGACCTTCGTCGCTGTCCCCTTTGTGATCTACTCATTCTTTCCAGGAGCCTCTAGATGAATGCCCACCGTAAGGATGAACTTCTCTCCCAACTAGAGTACTTTCTCCTCCATCAAAATGAAGGCTGTGGTCTCAAGTGTCAAGCTAGCTCCTCTACTCCAATGACCATCGCGTGTTGGGTATAAGTCAAAAGAAAGAAGAAAGAAGGAAGGAAGGATAGAAAAACCCACCACAGATAACCACTAGTATGCCTCTCTGACTACTTGAAAACTTCTCTCCTCTTTCTAGCTACTCTATCACTTGGATGCCATGAGAATGCGGGAGGCCTAACCAACCCCGTATGCTTATATATATTCATCAAAAGGACCTATCTGTTCTTCAATGAAAGGACACCAATTTTAGCCTTGATGATCGACACATCCCACGTCGATTCAACATTAGAGGCACCATCCTAGGAGGCATGTCATAATATCCCAGACACCTAAACTGTCATGGTATTATTTAAAACTACCACAACATCAGGTGATACCACCTCCCAAGAGGCCATGCCTAATCCTAGCATGGATCTTAACGAGCACAACCTTGCTATCCTCGCCATCTTTGCAGCGAGCTACCTCGTCCAGCATAACCTTGCCCATCTTCGTAGTGAGCTGCCTCACCCAACACAACCTCACCATCTTTGTCGCTAGCTATCTCATCTAGTGCAGCCTCACCATCTTTGTTGTGAGCTACCTTACCAGCGTAGCCTCACCATCCTTGTTGCTATCTATCTTGTCGCGAGCCTTGCATAGTGCCCACCAAACTAGCTCATCCTAGCACGGACAGCCCACATGCCCCGCTGAACCAATGGAGTCTCTATTTCCTTTGCCCAAGATCATGGAGGCCAAACCACTTGGGCAAGAAAGTGGGGGGCATCTATTACATCAAGGCTCGATGGTTCAACATTGCAAGCAGGCTCCAACCCACTTGAAACACATGTTAGTAAGCTCAAGTGATGGGACTACCTCCTAACACCTCATTGCATGGACACAAAGGTGCATGCCCACCAGTTTCTTGCATGCACGTTAACCATTGCAGAGCCTTCCCTATCCACTTAGCCATGTGTGCCTAGGTGAAATGGCTATTAATGTTTACCATCTGAGGGACACCCCACTACAAGGACGTATCGTGCCATCCACCACTCTTTGCCTCACCTATCATGGCATAGTCTCCCATCCCGAGCATGCTTGTAATAGCCTGAATATGCTAGCCATCATTTTCTATCTTTAGGCATCAGGCACATTCCTATAAATTGATTCCCTGAGACCTTCCAGGTAAGGCCATAGTAAAGAGATAAGGAGAAGAACAAAAGGAGATAATGGAGATAAAATCGAAAGCCCACTCTCCTCAAGAGCCCCTTCCACCATAGAGGAACCCTCTTCCTGTTCTCACCTCTAAGAGTACCCTAAGCTCCCTAGATTGAGTCTTATATAGCTTGTCACCTGAGTGAAATCCTTGTAGGCCATCTATGTATTTCCCATGCTCTTCAGCCTCCGTGACTCCACTCATCCATGTGTTGTCCCTAGGAAAGTAGGACTCATATACATTGAGATCCCCTTCTCCCATAAATCTAGCTTCATCTCTTTCATTCACTTCTTTTCTGGCACCTCTCCCATTATTACTCTAAACCCAGAGAGGACTTCAAGCCTCCTCTATTCACCTCTATAAAAGACTGACATAGGCATCGGAGGGTCCATCATCGAGAACCCACCCCCAAGAACCTACCTTCAGTATGTCAAACCTTCTAATATTTTCTATCTTGCAGGACTAACTCCCCTATGATAAAACCCTACGAGGCTTGGATCCGCATCAACAACTACTCCTACTCCAGCCTGGTCCAAGCAGAGCCCGAGTCAGCACCACCTCTTGGAGATATGCAACACTCAGTATATCATTTAATTACTATAATTCTTTATAAAATTAATTATAATTCTTAAACTATCCAAACTAGATAATTAATTGATCAATGTATACAAACTCCCATCCATAAAAAAATATATAAATGTATGGGTACCATAGAATGTGTACATTAATCAAAAGATGAGTTTATGATTCTATGTAATATAAATTTTATAAAAATAAATAGCTAATTAATTGGTTAAATTAACATGTAATTATAAAACTTGAATTCATCAATAATAATAGTTCATATACATTAAAATATAATAATATTATAAAACATGAATTTATTAATAATAATGATTCATATATATTAAAATATGATAATACAGGAGGATGATGATAATAAAATATAGTGGGATGATAACTATTAATTTTCTTAAGAGGTCTAAAAATAACTCCAAAACTCTATGCCTCGCTAGTAATGGTAAGACCCCTTATACGACTCAGGAAAGCTTCCTAGATGTCCTGAGACATGGGGATGGCACTACTGACTGTCACAGCGATGCCACTAGGATCTCATCATCAAAAGCTGGTTTTGGCGGGAAAAGAAACAACATAATGAGGCATCCTCTCTAATACTCCATTCTCTAGCTAGCGAGAATAGTAGCTATGTAGCTAGAGCACTGGCCATTTTCACTACTTTTTTTCTATTCTAGACATCTGATTTAAGCATCGAAAAGTCTACGATGAAGACAATCCCGGCCAAAAACTTTTTTGCAGGCTCTCCGGTAACAACTCCATTCAGTTAGCCCCTTCTCCTAGAATTTTTGTGGGATCTACCGTAACATTTTCTAACCAAAATTTTGTTAGCGATCCTGACAAGCTTGCATCGAACTAATTATGTAACAAATCATGGCATTGATATTTTACTATTAATACATCTACTCGGACTCTAGACTGTTTTGAGCATAGATTCTCTCTCGCCATAAGTCATAGAGATTTGATCTGTATCATCCGTCCTCTGGTGTTTATAACATGATACAATGCAAGGCTAGCTTATCTATTTTGAAGCCACGTTTCACGGATGTTGTATCCAAACGTAGCATCCAAAAGCTAAGCACGTTCACTGTTTCCTATGAAGGGCGATGGGAGCAGAGCCTCGAATAAATAGCGAACCGGGACGAGTGGCCAAATTTCATTCATTAAGCAAAGGCCAAGTTTGAACAGCACATTGTGGAACATGTTTTTGTTTTCTTTCCCTTGTTCTGACCACAGTTCATAGTCATATCAGTGCAGTGCATGGGATGGGTACCGGCTTCTTTAAGAAGACGCCTAGCTCTAACCACGCATGCCACATGTACATAGCATCTTCTGTAACACTTTTATATTTTAATAAAACTGGATGGTCACACCTCCTGTCTTTCATAAAAAAAATTTAAAAAATCTATATTTTTTAGACCACACCATAGCAACGATGGTTTTCAGTATAAGGATTTGATAATATTTATCTAGCCATCGGCTTTCCGCATTAGCAACTAGTTTTCTATTAAATTTGCATGTAGTTGCAAAAGATATCTACCTCTTTTGCATGACAATCATGATAATTAGAAAAAAAATAAATTTTACATAACATGCACCAAGTTCTTACCATCAATCACAGTCACTTGTTTCTATAGTAATATATGGAGATGAACGCCTCATGAACAGGATCCATAAAAATTAACAAATGACTATAATTGATGCTGTATAGAATATAATTCATCATAAGATAGGCAACTTCGACATCTACATATTTCTCTCAATAAAAGTAAACTTCTCCAACAAAATCCTAGTGTGACTCCTACATTAAAAAATAAAATGTAACAGTAGATGCAGCATTATTACCACTAATACTTCATCACAAAGTTGCAGTTCAGATCATGGTATGTATTTTATGTTAAAGACCACATATTTTTTTAACTGGTATTTTAACTTATATTCTTTGTTCAGGAGTAGAGTCATGTCTTCCTCTTGCTCTCTAAGGACAAAACTAGATAATTATAGTTTTGCATATCTATTGGCATGGAGTCCTTGAATCGGTTGGTTGGAGCTGCTGCGTCGCAGGACCGCTCCCTGGTTTACCTGCAAAATAGGTTCCTTGTCGAAATTATTCCGACGGGGGACACTCCGATGCCTAAGTCAGTGACGAATTCTAGTCACAGAATGAGGAAGGTGTCGAGAAAGAGTGAAAGAGAAAAGGCTCTCAGAGATTACAAGAGTATGTGTGCGAGATTATTCGCGTACCTCTCGAGCTACCCTTCTTATCCATATTTAACAAAAGGCTCCCGGCCTGCGGCCCGCTCTTTTTCCGGTGATCATGGGGAGCCAATCTCTTCCATGATTGGTGATCGTGGGTTGTCAATGAACGGTTCCGGCCAGATCGGAGGCGTGGCTGCAGGAGTCGCGCATCATGATCATGGCATAATAAGTGTCGATTGTAATCGTTGGTTGCAGTTGCCTTTCTAGAACGGATTGTGATCCAAGCTTCGGGTCTCCTCTTGCGTGGGCCGAAGACTTGGTAGTTCTCCGAGACCAGAGTTCGTGTTTACGGCGGTGTCCAAAGTACGTGCCTTCGGAAGTCGATGAGGAACTCAGTCTTCGATCATGGCCGAAGACATCACCTAAAGAACTGGTCTTCGGATGTTGCCATCCGGCGTGTGACCTTGGGTTGCCTGCAATCGGCTTGTCCTTGGCTTGGTTCGAAGTCCGTAGTCCGGAGAGAGAACTTCGGCCAGTCGAACCGGAGTTTGGTTTGTAGCTTGAACCAGGATATCCCAACAATATCCTTTGAATTAGTTATGTACAATATCATATCATCTGCTATTTGGTTACAACAAGTTTTATCATAATGTCAACTACTGTTTCCTCTTAACCTTATGGCATGCAACCTTAGACGAGGCTAGCAAGCAATAGTAATTGAGATTATGGTGAATCTCCTTATTGTAATTAAATAGTTGTTGAGCTTATGACAAGCTTGTAAGTAACCATGCAATGAATCATGAGGTTGTTATGTTATCCACAAACATACCTACTCCAACAGATTGTTTTCGAAAATATCCAGATTCGAACTTATCTCCACGTCATGCTGCTCAGCTTGTGAGAGGGTGACAGAGATAAGAATGCATGCAACCTCGAATAACACTCATTGTTGAAGTTAATGCTCTTCCAGGGACCAACAAGTCTCTAGAAAAATCTGTTGAATATAATAAATACACTTCCAAAGATTAACAAGGCTCTAGAAAAATCTGATCTAGGAAATTATAATTTTCCTAGAACATTCAAAATATCAGTTCCCGATGCTTCTTGTAAATGTATAGAAGGCTCTGGACTTCTAATGTAACTTAGCCTATAAATAGACAAGATCATGGCCAACTCTTGTAACCAAGAAATGTTAAGAAATCCAGAAATTATATTCAAATAAAATCCAATTTTGTTGAGTGCGAGAAGAATATAATGTAAGAAATAGAATTTTTCTAATAAAAAATATGAAAGATTTTCATTCATGAATAGTGGAGTAATACAAAAGACTTCCAATAACTTGCTTTGTCTAAGGTTCTAGTTTACCTATTTATAGATACAAAGATGGCTCTTGGACTACCCTTCATGAATACAAAAGTGATCCTTAAATTTTTAATGATTTTTATTTTCTCAAGATGACTCTTTGATATCTATAACCATTAAATACAAGAGTTACATGATTCTTGAACTTGCTATTATTAATAATAACTTTAATTACAAATTAACTTCTAACACCCCTCTTAATTTATAATTTTTCTCTCTAATTTTAATCATGGACTTGGACCGCAACCAGGAGCACAATCATAAATAGCACAAGCCCTTCTTTAGGGTTGGAAGTGGGCCGGGCCATACCCCTACTAGAAACTAGCCCGAAAAAAACTTTGGGCTTCGAACCGGGCTTAGGCCCAATTTATTTTGAAAAAATCCAGCCCGAGCCCGAACCCGGCCCCGAACCGGAGCCTGGCCCAAGCCTAATTGGGCCGACCCGAACCAGCTTTGACTCAGGCTGGCCCGAATCAACCCAATTGGCTCGGCCTGAACCAGCTTTGATTCGAGCCGGCCCGAATTAAAGCCCGATTCAGGCCGGCCCAAATTAAAGTCCGATTATGACTATATTTACAGCTTTTGCTAGGTCCTGTGCATGAATCTTGTTGCTGGAATGACTAAATCTATGTACCATGAGAAAGGAAGAAATGAATGAATAGGCTCTAGGGCCAAAGAAAAGGAAAAATGGGTTTATAAAATGTATCAGGTTGGTTGATTTGGGTAGGGCCGGGCCTATTTTCGAGCCTGGTTCAGGCTAGGTCTTTTTGGGCCGATTTCGGGTCAGGTTCGAGCTGGATCAGGCCGGTTCAAAGAGAAGCCCGAGTCTGGCCCAAAAATTTAATTGACTTTATTATGAGGCCCAACCCGGCCCAATGTCGGGTCGACCCAAAACCCGGCCTAACCCACTTCCAGCCCTACCCTTCTTGTTCCTCGAGAATGCATCACAGCTTCATAATAGCTAGATTCTTCAATCACTCTTTCTTCTATTTTTAGCTTTATCTCATTTAGCTCTTTAATTATTTTTTGATGACTTTCCTTCAAATCTTCATAAATTTTATACAAATCTTGCATAGCAATCTTGAATTCATCTATCTCTTGATGATGGACATCTTTAATGATAATATCATGAATACCTTTCAAATATTTGATTGCTTATAACAAAACATCATTCTTAGCTTCTTTCTTTATAATACTTGCATGATCATCGATCATTAGTTTTCCACTCGCATCTTTGATATCAACTATTGATGCTGATCCCTGCGGACTGGATGGATTGCCTAGTTCACCACTTCACCTCCTTGGATTCCTGCAAAACAAATCCCTCGCCAAAATTTCTTTGGCGGGGGATACTCCATGCCTAAGTCAGTAGGGATCAGGTCACAGAATGAAAAGCTCAAGAAAGAGAGATGATAAAAGAGAAGAGTCAACTTGGCATAAGCTAGTCATAGACTGGCTCACAATTGCCTGGTATTGCTCGATGGGGACATCGACTCACACGAATCTCAAAGCAACACGAATCTTAAAGTAGCATGAATTTTGATGCATATCCAGAATAAATTAGTTTAGGATTTATCTTTATTAATTATTTTGAAATTTGATTTTTAATTAGTTTGGTTAGGATTGAGTTATCTAGTATAGATAGACCTTATCTTGTATTTGAATTTGAACCATTCTTATCTTTTTATATTGTATTCAAATTCAAATAAGGGTTGGAAAGGTCTATAAATACCAACCTCGATCCTTTATAAAAAAAATAGTTTGGTGAATGAAAATGAGTTTTTAAAAAGAGTGATTCTTTTCGTTCACTCCGTATAGGGAGGGTGAGAGGCCCACTTTTCCACCTTTGCTTTCGAGCATCGAGGGGTGTGAGGCCCTAGTTTGCCTTTGTTCTTCGAAACATCGAGGGGTGTGAGGCCCTAGTTTGCCTTAGTTCTTCAGAACATCGAGAGGTGTGAGGCCTTAGTTTGTCTTTGTTTTTTAGAACATCGAAGGATGTGAGACCCTAGTTTGCCTTTGTTCTTCAAAACATCGAGGGGTGTGAGGCCCTAGTTATCCAAATCCAACCATCCATTTCTTCCTTCCCCATTGTTCCTTCACCACCCCCTAGAAAAAATAAAATAAAATAAATAAGATACCCTAATCTTCGGTGACTTCTCAGCTCGTCGACGATCCTACCCCTAATCTCGTGCCCCATTAATTTGGTATCAGAGCTAGAGGATTAGGGTTGATTAGGGTATACTTTGCCCAGTTCGTCCAAACGATTCCATGCCACTGATCCATCCGCCAACTGCCAATCCCATCGCTGAGCATCACCATCCCGTTGCTGATCCCCTCATCTCTAATCCCGTTTCCACCCAGCCCTGTCGGCAACTCCCGATCAACGTCACCACTGCATCACCCGAATCCCACTTCGTCTCTCCGTCGTTCTCACCAGTAAGCAAAAAAAATCTCGCACTATCTCTCTTCCTCACCTCTAGTCAACGTCACCATTACTATTGGAGCCGCTAGCGACTGCCACCTTCTCCCTCATCTGATCCCAAAGAAGAACCGCCATAGCTACCTGAGATGCCATCTTCCACCATTCAACATCTTCCGGTAACCGATCTTACTAGAGACATCTCCGTCCGTTGCCTCCCGTGAAGCCCCGTCTCCGTTGAACACCAATGGCTGCCGCCCATATCTTCCGTCCACCATCGTTGGAACAGAGTCATCGATTGCTGCTCTCCCACCTCCTATCCGACCTCCACCAAATCGATTTGAGAAGCCATCGTTCGCCAGACTCCCCCAATCGCCGCCGCGGTGGTCGACGCCCTTCTGATTACTGCCACCATCGATCGCTCCTCATGCCACTAGCCATGGCAGCCCAGCCCATCTACTGCTACCAATCACTCAGAACAGCCACCGACTGATCCCTTCCTCCCTTCCAAATCCCCATCGTGCTGTCGCCAATTACCGAAACACGACCGGTGCACCTTCTCTGGTGCGGGCACCACAGTTCGAAAGAAGCTTCAATCCAATTTTATCAAGCCAAATTCATTATGGATTTCAATTGATTGAGTTATTGCCACTTTTGATTTCAATTTTATTTTTTTTATTGAACATGTGTCTCGTAAATAGGAAAATTTATTTCTCTGGTCAAGTTTGAGTCCCGTAATTATGGTTGGGCTTATGTCAATTTGGTCTTTTGAGTCCAATTAAGGTCAATTTGGTCTTGTAATTAGTGAATTTACAAGTTGGGTTCAAGTTTGGTTTGGTTTGGGTTCAAATGAAGCATGAAGACATAAAGATTAGGTGAGGCAAACCACTTCAACAAACCTTGCCAAGTTGGAGCACCAATCATCAAACTTATATGGAAAACACCTCATCTCCCAAGCCCATATGGAAGCCATCTCATGAGGCCACCTCACTCCATCTTATCAAGGCATGAATCAAGGATGATTTCAACTTCCCAACTTATTAAGGCATGAATCAAGGATGGTTTCAACTTCCCCACTTATCAAGACATGAATCAAGGATGGTTTCAACTTCCCCAATTATCTCTCCTTGATTTATGTAACCTCCTTTGGAATTCAAAATTTCAAATACCTTTGGAGAGGTTATAAATACCACTCCAAACCCCTTGTAAAGGAGATTATTGATGAATGAAATCAAAAGAGTCTTTTTCTTCCACTTGTTATATGTAATGTGTCCTCCGAGAGGAAGTGGGTGAGAGACCCAAAACATCATCCTTTAGCCATCCTAGTATTCCCCTAAATTCACCAAAATTCTAGTTAGAAGATGCCCCACCACCATCCTAAGTAGATCTTCCAAATTCCAACCAAGTCTTCTTCCCTATTGCCACTCTACAAGGATGTCTTTTCCAATCTTCAAGAAAGCTTCCACAGCAGATTTTGGACGTCATCCATTGCCTTCATGGGATGCCAACTCCAGTTGCAATTCAAGGATTCCAAGGCGATTGTAGTCCAGACACTAAATGAAGCCAATTGATCTCCTCCAACTCCATCCACTCCAATCATATCATTGAAGCTTTATTAATTTTCAATCTTCTTGTCATCTTAAGTCATTAATCCCTTTTCTTTCTAAGGTTCTCCAAGATCATGAGTCGACGAGAAAGTTGGTCTTGCCCTTGGGACCTTTCAAGCCAGAAGTTTTCATCTTTGGAGGTGATAGTTTTCGAGTACCAATCTCCATTCGGGAGTGCTGAAATTGAATCCCTTATAATGGCCTAAGATATCAATATTAGTAAGAAAACCCTCCTTATTTCTTAAGTTTGAATAGTTGAATGGTCTATGCCCTAGATAGGATGGTTTCTCAATGCCTTAGTTCCAATCTTCATGGATGGATATGCAGCCCTAGTTTGAGTTATTCCCTTATTTAGTATTTCCTTCATATGACTCTTAAATATTTTATGTTTGAATTAAGTTTATGCTCGTAGGGATCATTGCTCAACAAATTAAATCACCCACTAAATTAGAATTCATTCATCTCATTTCCATATCATTCTCCTTCCCTCACCGCCGAACTTCTTCCATCCATGAGCAAAACCACCATCGATCGGACCCTCTCCGCTCAAATCCAAGCCCCTCCATCTCCACCATGATTGCCTCCTTGCTGGCGCCCCATGAAGTCATTCTCGTTCCAAACCCGACATCACCTCCTCAAAGTCCAGTCGGCCATCTCCTCCATTCCTAGATGATGCCAAACCCTGAACGGCCGAAATCCTTCCTCCTCTCCCTCATCTATGCCACCCATGCTCGTGCTGCAGTGCCACCATGCCGGCCTTCTTCTTTGTCATGCCACCGTCTCCGCCCAGCACCGTTGTCGGAGAGCCCACCGGTGAAACCCCCCCTCCGCAAGCCTCTCCTGTTCCTTGCTGTTGGTCCATGAAGTGGAGAAGGGATCACATGATCGTGAAAGCCATTCTATTTTCTATTATCGATTTCAAGCTCCACACATGCCTCAAAGCAAGGTGCCAACCTTTTTGCCGACTTCAGGATTAGGCAAAAATAAAAAAATAAAAAAAAAAAAAATAGAGAAAAAAATGAATTAAAAAATAAAAAAATAATAATTTGGGACAGTTTTCAAAACTGCACAATTTCAGGACTACATGGATTTCAAAGCTGCAAAGATCTCAGAGCAGAGCCTTTGGATGTGGTTCATCAAAGCCCTTGCTGATCTTGATTCGATAGAGTCAAGTTCTCTCCACCTCAAGAGAATGATGGGGACATCATCCTGCACAAATCTCGAAGCTACATGAATGTCGGAGCAGCACAAATTTTGATGCATATCCAAAATAAATTAGTTTAGGATTTATCTTTATTAATTATTTTGAAATTTGATTTAGGATTAGTTTGGTTAGGATTGAGTTATCTAGTATGGATAGACCTTATCTTGTATTTAAATTTGAATCGTCCTTATCTTTTTATCTTGTATTCAAATTTAAATGAGGGTTGAAAAGGTCTATAAATACCACCCTCAGTCCTTAGTAAAAAAATAGTTTGGTGAATGAAAATGAATTTTTAGAAAAGAGTGATTCTTTTCATTCGTCCCACATGGGGAGGGTAAGAGGCCCACTTTTTTGCCTTTGCTTTCGAGCATCGAGGGGTGTGAGGTCCTAGTTTGCCTTTGTTCTTCGGAGAGGGGTGTGAGACCCTAGTTTGTCTTTATTCTTCGGAACATCGAGGGGTGTGAGGCCCTAGTTTGCCTTTGTTCTTCGAAACATCGAGGGGTGTGAGGCCCTAGTTTGCCTTTATTCTTCGGAACATTGAGGGGTGTGAGGCCCTAGTTTGCCTTTGTTCTTCGAAACATCAAGGGGTGTGAGACCCTAGTTTGCCTTTGTTCTTTGGAACATCGAGGGGTGTGAGGTCCTAGTTATCTAAATCCAACCATCCATTTCTTCCTTCCCCATTGTTCCTTCACCACCCCCCTAGAAAAAATAAAATAAAAAAAAATAGGATACCCTAATCTTGGGTGACTTCTCAGCTTGCCGACGATCTTATCCCTGATCCCGTGCCCCATCATTACTTACCTTGGAGGTCCCATCTTACTGGTTTTTATAGGTATGGCTATAACTGAAAGTAGTTAAACCTTCTTAATTTCTGTTAGAAAAGTTAGTCAATATAACTTTCCTTCAGCTGATTGTAGTTACTGTTGGAGGTTAAATATCTTGGCCTTATTGAAGCCATGGCTGTCAGTTATGTGATTGGTTGGTTATAACAACCAAGTCCGTTCTTGATAGCTTTAGGTCGAAGTAGATCGGCTACTCTCTTTGAAATAGGCCAATTATATATTGGTCATTTACTTCGGAGTCATTTGCTTCAGAGCATACATTATAGATTGGCTATTTACCTCGGAGCCATCCTCTTCGGAGCGGGCTGACTATATATCAGCCATTTACTTTGAAGCTGTTTGCTTTGGAGTATACATTGTGGATCGGCCATTTACTTTAGAGCCGTCCTCTTCAAGATAGGATAAAGGTCAATCTCAAGCTGTGTGTTGTTGCTGGCTAAAGTATAATATCAATTCATTCTGCCATCAGGTTTCGATGGTATCCTTGTATCAATCCATCTCATCGAGTTGACTGGTTCAAGTGGGATTAATTGAATCTTTGGATCAGCAATCATCCCTTTGGACCGGTCTATCATAACAGTAGCCCCCTACTCCTAATTTCAAGGTGATTTATTGCTTTAAAAAATAGGAGTATTGATACTTTATCATTTTTCGATGAAAGAAAGGATAGCCAATGATGGCAAATCTTTGATTTGGCTAATCGTAATAACTACTTTCTGTATCGAGCGTCATGCTCTTGATGGGTGTCAAACTCTTGTTGATTCTCGAAGAAATGGCATAGGCTGGAGAGTCATGTCACCTCTTTTCATTATGGTTTTCCGGCAACCTCTTCGTCTTCGACCCGGATCAGGGTACGTGGTATCATCCTATCCATCTGGCATCATTTGGCGATCTCATCTTGGTCGTTAATCACATTCTTGAGGATCATGGTTGACAGGCTAGTTTTCCTCCTATCGAGTCAGCCAGTGTTTCTTTGTAGTTCGTACCCACGACCAGCGCCACTTATACGTGGCACGATCGAAGATGCTTCCTGTCTTCTGAGGGTAGGCATCCGAATCATCATTGCCCTCTATATAAAGGGTACTTGCCTTAGGAGACAAACTTCTTCATTTCCCTTGAAACTTTCCTTCTCTCCTAATCGCTCCGAACCTTCTTTCTCTTCTCAGGCTTTCCACTCCTTCCATAGGTAGAAACTTTTTCCCTTTTCCCCTTTCTTCTATCATGGTCAGGTCTCTGAGAGTCCCCACAGCCGTGGGATTCTGGCTAGTGGGGAAGAAGGGGGTTCTTCCAACATTGTAGGTTCTTGGAAGAGTAGTACTAAGTCCAAACCAGAGTCCATTGCTAGTTCCTTATCCTTTTCTAGACTAGCTCATCTTAGGGAGTATTACCATATTCCAGAGGGTCTTCCATTGATGCTCCCTCAACCCGATGAGAGTGTAAACCGTCCTCTTCCTGGTGCTATTTTGGTGTACGAAGACCACCTAAAGGCTGGTCTTCGATTTTCTTTATCTCCATTTTTCATCAAAATCTTTAATATGTACCATGTGGTTCTAGCACAGTTAACTCCAAATAGCATTCGGAGTATTTATGGCTTTTTAGTCTTTTGTAACATTCTAAATATATAGCCTAAGACCTCATTATTTACATCCCTCTTCATGCTGAAGAAGGATTTCCATGGTGATGCAGAACAAAAGAAGAGATGATGCGATGCGGAAGTAAATTGAGACTAATTCTTTTTTTTTTATATATTTTCAGAAGTCGGCTTTGACTCAAAGGAAAGCTAAACTAAATTGAAAGAAACTAGGTAATAATTAAAAGCACAATTTAAAAGAAACTAGGTTATCAGAGTAGTCCAGAAGTAACGGATCGCTGGGGTTGAGAAACTCCCAGACCTAGGGTTTCGCTCTGAACTTTCAACAGGACAGAAGTAAAGAGAAGAGAAGGGTTACAGACCAGACAGTGATCTTCACGGAGTTTGGTGGAAGGACTCTCTTGAGCAGATTGTTGGATCCCCAGATTCAGATATCTTCGCAATGGATCCTCCAATACTGATCCTTTTGCAGAGTTGGCTTCTCCTGAACTCAAGATCTGGGAAAGAAGAAGAACAATTTATGGAATCAGATACTCAAGGAAGTATTTACCAGTTAGAAGAACTTGAAAGCTGATGTTGCTGAAATCCGGATTCTCCTGAACGCTGATTTGACTTCCTCTGGGAATTGCTCTAGATCTGAAGTATCCGGACTGGACCTGGATGCTGGTGGTCAGCCTTGACTTGGAGAGAGTGGCCGTGAGAGGTGGGGTAGGCTAGGGTTTGGTGGAAAGAAGAGGATGATGGGCGGCTAGGGCTTGGAAGTGAAGTGGCTAACCTAGGGTTTTGGGGTTGGAGATCTCACACCACCTCAAGGTTCCTGGGGAACCCGGATTTACTCCCTCACGGAGCTCAACACCTGGATGCAAGTGCGGAAGAGAGAAACACAGAGTTTGCTCACACATAAATTGGATTCATTCATCAAATAACTTTAAAAATTACAAGAGGGGTTTAATTTATAGGACTTTACAAGAGAGCAGGGTTTTACATCTTCCCATGTGGGACTAATATGGTGGATCTTCAAATTAGGTTTGTAGGATCAATTCCCACACATATGGCTGGCCAAGAGTTTCCAAAAATGCTGATTGGTGGCTTCAAAAGGTAAGTAGGTGGCGCCTCCTAGCCTTGCTCTTCAACAAAAAATATTTTTCCTTCCATACCTGGTTTTATTTGGAATTATTTGGGCGCCTCCTAACCTTGCTCTTCAAGAGAAATTTCCTTCCTTCCATACCTGGTTTTATTTAGAATTATTTGGGCGCCTCCTAGTCTTGCTCCCCAAGCTTTGCACCTTTCTTTTCATAGCTTGGCTCTTATGGAAACACTTTGGCCGCCCCCTTGAATTATGGATCCCAGATTGTTTTCTCCTCAAGTGGCGCATGAGAGAAGGGACCTGCTATTGTGGTGTGGAGACCAGAGCATACTGGATGGAGATGTGGCGCCCCCTAGACTCAGGCGTGTGGCTGGGAGTGTGGCGCCCACTTGCTTGTCCTTGGGAGAAAATGTGACACCCTGGAGAAGTCCTAGACCACTACTGAGTCAACATGACTCAACAAAATTAAATTACAGGGAAATACAGACTCAAGCTAAAATTGAGTTGATCAAGTCAACCCTTATTACAAACCAGAAAATCCTAATTCTTCGGGCAAGGTCAATCAGAGATCCAGATGGAGCCCTGAAGTCTTCTTCTGAGTCTGGTGCCCACACCAATTCTCTCGGGGTGGGAGGAACTCGACCCTGTCGAGTATGGATCAAGTTGGCTCTGGTATCTCTCCAAGAGGTCTGGGTCCAATTCTTGTAATTCTTCTCGGGAGATCCAAGAGTCATCAGAATCTGGCTTTCCTTGCCAGCGGACCAGGTATCTTTGGTATCCTCGATTACGAGTGAAGATAACCTGATCATCCAGGATCTTTTCAATCTACTCTTTCCTCACAGCCAGTTTGTTGGTGGACACACAGGGTTGGGTTCACTCTCAAGAGCAGGATTAGGTTCAAAAGGCTCACTGGGAATCACAGCTGGCTCTCTATACTCTACTAGGTCTGTAATGTTGAAAGTGGAGCTAATGCCTAGTTTTGGAGGCAACTTGAGCACATAGGCATTGGATCCTACTCTCTTCACCACTCTAAATGGTCCAGCTCCTCTAGCATGTAACTTTCTAACGGTTCCAGGAGGAAACCGTTCAGGCCTTAACCTAATCATTACATAGTCTCCCTCATCAAAAGTTTTGACTCGCCTTTGAGAATCAGCCAACTTCTTATAAGTTTCATCACTTAAATTTATTTTAGCATGAATTTCTTTATGCAAGTCTTTTATATGCTGTGCAAAAACTTCGGCAGACTCGGAGACTCATGTGTGGACTGGTAAAGGAGCTAGGTCAAGAGGTGTGTAAGGTTTGTAACCATGCACAATTTCAAATGGACTCTTACCCGTAGACCTATTGACCGAGTCATTGTATGCAAATTCAGCTCTAGGTAAGTATAAATCCCAGTTCCTAATGTTTTCACCAACAAGACACCTTTACAGATTGCCTAAACTATGGTTCACTACTTCAGTTTGGCCATCAGTCTGGGGATGATAGGCAATTGAAAACTTAAGTTTTGTCCCTAACTTATGCCAAAGGGTTTTCCAGAAATAGCTGGTGAACCGGACATCCCTATCGGAAACAATTGTCTTAGGTAGGCCATGGAGTCGAACTATCACATTAAAGAACAGGGTGGCTACCTTAGACGCATCAAACGTTTGGGAACAAGGCAAGAAATGGGCCATCTTGGAAAATCGGTCGACTACAACACAGATAGAGTCATGCCTACTCTGGGTCTTAGGCAAACCTAACACAAAGTCCATGCTCACATCTTGCCAAGGACGATCTGGGACAGGGAGTGGGGTATAAAGGCCGGTGTTCTGTTTTCGCTGTTTTGCAACAGCGTAGGTCCAACACCTAGCCACAATGTATGCTACATCTCTTTTTAAGCTAGGCCAGAAAAAGTGGTCTTCAATAGCCAGGGTGGTCTTGTCTTTTCCGAAATGGCCAGCTAAACCTCCAGTATGAATTTCCCAAATCAAAAATTCCCTAAGAGAAGTTCTAGGGATGCAAAGCCTATTCTTAAAGAACAGAAAGCCATCTAAAAGGGTATAATCCTTATGATCACTAGATGGTCCTTGAGTTAGATCCTGGTACACAGTCTTAAAATCCGAACACGACTCATATTCCTCTTTGATCTGCTCAAACCCTATGACTTCAGCCCTAACAGAATTCAATAACAAAGATCGACGACTAAGAGCATCAGCTACCTTATTTTCAGACCCAGCCTTATGTTTCAAAACAAAAGTATAGGACTGGATATACTCTACCCACTTAGCATGCCTAGGGTTAAGCTTCTTCTGGAAATTCAAGAATCTAAGAGCCTCATGGTCCGAAAACAGCACAAATTCTTGCGGTAGCAAATAATGTCTCCAGTAACGCAAAGCTTGCACTACCGCATAAAATTCCTTATCATAAGTAGAATACCTAAGCTTAGCATCATTAAGTTTTTCACTAAAGAATGCTACGGGATGGTTCTCTTGGCTTAGGACTCCACCTATACCTACTCCTGAAGCATCACAGGCAACCTCAAATACCTTTGAAAAGTCGGGTAACCTCAAAATGGGTGCCTGGGTCATCCTATCATTAAGATCTAGGAAGGCTTTATGGGCTGCTTTAGTCCACTGGAATTCTCCCTTCCTAATACAGTCTGTGATAGGAGCAACTACAGTACTAAACCCCTTGATGAATCTCCTATAGAAGGTAGCCAAGCCGTGGAAACTTCTGACTTCATGCACACTGGTTGGCTCTGGCCATTCTACTATGGACCTAATCTTTTCTGGATCGACAGCCACGTCGTCAGGGGTTACTACAAAACCAAGAAAGATAACTCTATTGGTCAAGAATTCACACTTTTTGAGATTACCGTAGAGACTATCATTCCTCAAAACTTGGCAGACTTGTCTAAGGTGGCCGAGGTGATCTGTAGGGGTCTTACTATAGATCAGGATGTCATCAAAATAGACCACTACAAACTTCCCTATGAAAGCTCTAAGCACCTGGGTCATAATCCTCATGAAAGTACTAGGGGCATTGGACAACCCAAAAGGCATAACAACCCATTCATAGAGACCATCCTTAGTTTTGAAAGCGGTTTTCCACTCATCCCCTGGTCTAATCCTAACCTGATGATAGCCGCTCTTAAGATTAATTTTAGAAAAAACCATTGCACCGGCCATCATATCTAGCATGTCATCTAGTCTAGGGATGGGGAACCTATACTTGATTGTGATTTTGTTGATGGCACGACTATCAACACACATCCTCCACGTGCCATCCTTCTTTGGGGTCAGAAGTGCAGGGACTGCACAAGGGCTAAGACTCTCTCTAATGAACCCCTTCCTCAACAATTCTCCAACCTACTTTTGCAGTTCCTTATGCTCAGATGGATTCATCCTATAATGGGGCAAGTTGGGTAAAGTAGCTCCTGGGACTAAATCTATGGAATGTTGGATATCCCTAAGAGGTGGAAGGTGGTCTGGCAGATCCTCGGGAAAAATATCCTCAAATTCTTCTAACAAAGGTTTAACTTCCTGAGGAGGCTCTGAGGGTGTAGGAGTCCTAAGTTCCTTAGCAGTCAACATCCAAATAGGTGAACCACTATGAATTTCTTGTTCTAGATCCTTAGCACTAATTAGGTTCACGCCAGTCTTCATCTCTCTGACCTTATTGGGTCCTTTAGCTACCTTGTCCTTAGAAGGGACTGAATGGATTGTGATTTTCTTCCCATTAAAACTAAAGACACAGGTGTTGGATTTTCCTAAGAGGGTGGCATCATGATCATATAACCAAGGTCTTCCAAGAATTATACTGCTCACCCCCATGGGCAAACATCACACCAAATCTTCTCTTGATAGGATTGCATTTGGATTTGGACCTGACATCTAGACTGGATGGGTATAGAGGTAGAGTCTACCCAAGAAACCTTATAGGGATTGGGGTGGGGGACTGGGGTTAAGCCTAACATTTTGACAGTGCTAGCAGAAATGGCATTCACACAGCTCCCACTATCTATGATGATTTTACATACCTTATCCCCTAGTTTAAGGAAAGTCTGTAGGATGTTAGTCCTACGCCAATCTTCCTGAACTCTATTCTGGGACAGGATCAATCTCACAACCCCTAATTGGTCAGACTCTGTGGATTCCTCCTCTCCTTCATACTCATCGACCAAATTCATTCAAGCCTCATAAACTTCTTCTTCAAACTCTTCATTGGGCCCGGAATTCTCTTCTTCTCCTTCTTCTATGTAAAGGGATCTACGAGGGCACTGGCTAGAAACATGACCTACATTATGGCACTTAAAACAAGCTATGGCTGTGCACTGGTTGGAGATATGACCGGGCTTCTAGCACTTAAAATAGATGATACTAGGGGTTCTCTGGGTGTCAGGTGCCTTACCTTTGTCCATGGGCCTAGGGGTGGGAATACCCTGATTAGGCTTGCTAGGGATAACTTGGCTAGGTCCATTTCTTGGGATTGGGGCACTAACCCTAGAAGGCATGGGTCCTCGTTGAAACTTCTCAGTGTTCAGTGCAATCTGATAGGCTTGGTCTAGGTCAGTAACCTCTCTCAGAAACAACTCCCTCTTAATGTCTTCCCTAAGTCTAGCCCTAAACCTAGACAAAGTGATCTCATGGGCTTCACTCACATCACATCTCATCAGGTATTCATCAAAGGTGGATATGTAGTCTGATACAGATCGGTTCCCTTGTTTCAAAGTCTGCCATTGGTCTAACAGATTCTGCTGGTATGAAATGGGTAGATACTTATCTCTAAGCTTCTCTTTCATACCCTGCCAAGTGGTTATGGGCTCTACATTTCGTCTTCTAGTGGTTAGCTCAATGTTCCCCCAGTATAACCTAGCTTGACGTACTAACTTTATCTTGGCAAACTTGAACTTTCTTTCCTCAGACATGGCATACCACTCAAAGTACTGGTCCATCTCACCCTCCCAATCAGAATACACCTTAGGGTTTAAGCTACCATCAAAAGTGGGTGCATCTAATTTGATGTTCCAAATGAACCTATCATCTCTATCTTTAGGTTCTGGGTCAGGCCTCCTATGATTAGGTTCAGGATCTCTGTATAAAGGTTTTATAGGCTCTTGGTGTGGGTGAGGTTGAGGCACATTAAAATCTGGGTCAGAAGTCCAATTCTGATGCCTAGGTTCCTCAAGTACTTGGACTCGATCCCTAAGCTGGGCAAAATTCTCATGGACCTGTTCTTTAAACTGGACAATAGTAGCAGTCACATCCTGACTCAATTTGTTCATACTCTCAGTAAGAGCTCTAACCATGGCCTCTAAATCAGGTTGGGTTTGACCAGGTTGGTAGGGTACTCCATTCCGGGTAGACATGATGATGCAAGTAAACACACAAAATGAGACTCAACTGAAACGACTACGGGCTAACTAGACCTAGAGCCCAAACTAGATGCCCAATCAGAGTGGCAAGCTAGCCTGTAGTAACTCGGAACTCAGCCAGGCAGGTGTAAGGGGAGTGTTAGGTCCCTAGATGCCAATCCTAGACACCAATCAGTGATTGGCCAGGTAGGTAGACTAGCACACAAGCCCTTCGGGATAGAATCCATGAACCACCATTCTAGACACTGAGTACAAAGCACACACAGAGTAACTAGACAAACTGACTCAACACTAGCCTTGACCCGACTTGTTGATGTCCCTAGCCCACTAGGGCAAATTAAGTCTAATAAATTTTAAAATTAGGCTTAAGATCGAATGAGTGGGTGGTGGTTTTGGGCTAAGGAGAGGTTATCAACTCCTCCCCTTATCTTAGATGCTCAAATGCCCTTAAGATGAATTAGGAGATGATCATTCAAAATAATTGAATTGTAGAAACACAGAAATAGAGTTGCAATAATTTAACTCTCAGAAATTTCACGGAAACCAATAAATCACAAGAAAATTATGTAAAATAGTTTCAGTTATACTGGTTCCAGAAAAATAAAAATCACATAATTTGGAGTTACTTGCAATGAGAAACAATTCCTGCAACAGGATAGTTACAGACTGAAAACAGAGTGCTTCCCCCGTTTACAATTCCTGCTACGAAGTTGTAACCCAACGGATCCCCTACACGCCCTAGGAACACCCCGTGGAATGGGAAGAGGAGGTTTGCACCTCGCTTCGTTCCTAGGACCGGACGTCCTGGGGAGTCTACTTCGAGCAGACAAAGTAAAAAGAGAGAGACTCAAAACAAGTAAGCAAAACAGAAACCCTAGACAGGGCTCTGATACCAAAAATGATGCAGAACAAAAGAAGAGATGATGCGATGCAGAAGTAAATTGAGACTAATTCTTTTTTTTATATATATATTTTCAGAAGTCGGCTTTGACTCAAAGGAAAGCTAAACTAAATTGAAAGAAACTAGGTAATAATTGAAAGCACAATTTAAAGAAACTGGGTTATCAGAGTAGTTCAGAAATAACGGATCGCTGGGGGTTGAGAAACTCCCAGACCTAGGGTTTCGCTCTGAACTTTCAACATGACAGAAGTAAAGAGAAGAGAAGGGTTACAGACTAGACAGTGATCTTCACAGAGTTTGGTGGAAGGACTCTCTTGAGCAGATTGTTGGATCCCCGGATTCAGATATCTTTGCAATGGATCCTCCAATACTGATCCTTTGGTAGAGTTGGCTTCTCCTGAACTCAAGATCTGGGAAAGAAGAAGAACAATTTATGGAATCAGATACTTAAGGAAGGATTTACCAGTTAGAAGAACTTGAAAGCTGATGTTGCTGAAATCCGGATTCTCTTGAAGGCTGATCTGACTTCCTCTGGGAATTACTCTGGATCTGAAGTATTCGGACTGGACCTGGATGCTGGTGGTCGGCCTTGACTTGGAGAGAGTGGCCATGAGAGGTGGGGTAGGCTAGGGTTTGGTGGAAAGAAGAGGATGATGGGCTGCTAGGGTTTGGAAGTGAAGTCGCTAACCTAAGGTTTTGGGGTTGGAGATCTCACACCTCCTCAAGGTTCCTGGGGAACCCGGATTTACTCCCTCACGGAGCTCAACACCTGGATGCAAGTGCGGAAGAGAGAAACACAGAGTTTGCTCACACATAAATTGGATTCATTCATCAGATAACTTTAAAAATTACAAGAGGGGTTTAATTTATAGGACTTTATAAGAGAGCAGGGTTTTACATCTTCCCATGTGGGACTAATAGGGTGGATCTTCAAATTAGGTTTGTAGGATCAATTCCCACACATATGGCCGGTCAAGAGTTTCCAAAAATGCTGATTGGTGGCTTCAAAAGGTAAGTAGGTGGCGCCTCCTAGCCTTGCTCTTCAAGAAAAAATATTTTTCCTTCCATACCTGGTTTTATTTGGAATTATTTGGGCGCCTCCTAACCTTGCTCTTCAAGAGAAATTTCCTTCCTTCCATACCTGGTTTTATTTGAAATTATTTGGGCGCCTCCTAGTCTTGCTCCCCAAGCTTTGCTCCTTTCTTTTCATAGCTTGGCTCTTATGGAAACACTTTGGCCGCCCCCTTGAATTATGGATCCCAGATTGTTTTCTCCTCAAGTGGCGCATGAGAGAAGGGACCTGCTATCTTGTGGTGTGGGGACTAGAGCATACTGGATGGAGATGTGGCACCCCCTGGACTCAGGCGTGTGGCTAGGAGTGTGGCTGGGAGTGTGGCACCCACTTGCTTGGCCTTGGGAGAAAATGTGACACCCTGGAGAAGTCCTAGACCACTACTGAGTCAACATGACTCAACAAAATTAAATTGCAGGGAAATACAGACTCAAGCTAAAATTGAGTTGATCAAGTCAACCCTTATTACAAACCAGAAAATCCTAATTCTTCGGGCAAGGTTAATCAGAGATCCAGATGGAGCCCTGAAGTCTTCTTCTAAGTCTAGTGCCCGCACCACATGGCCAAGGGTGGTAGGTCATCGGCCCTAGTCCTGGTCAGAAATTGATTAAAGGGTTGCTGACCACCATCCACAGATGGAAATCCTGTTTCTTCTTCATTTTTTCTTATCAAGCTTGGGGTTTCAATACAGAGTGGAGAGAACCCCGATTGGATACCAATGTTGGCAAAAAGGTTCTGAGGGCCGACTAAGTGGACTTCGATATGATGTCTGGGTCCAAAATTTCTTTAGTCGGAGAACTATTAAGTGAGCATAATCTGCACCTTGCTTGGATCAGCGAGTTCCCTTCTTTAGGTATAACTATTAGTTAGCCTTTATTCCACTTAGTTTCTTGTGTATTCCTATTAGATAATCTCTGTAGTTTCTTCTACTTGCAAGTGGAAAGATGAAACCAGACTTTAGTAAGCTTCATCAGGCTACTAGGAAGAGGCCGGTACCAATCTCTTCGAAGGGGTCTGAGGGTTGGAAAAAGGCTCAGGCCGAAGAGGCCACAAGAAGCCCCTCAACAAGGACATCATCGGACGATGATGACATGCCCTTGACAGAGCTCCACCCAAGGGGCTCTACTCCAATCCAGACTCTGGCGAGGCCGGCTTCTACCCCCCATCGCTGATGCATCGCCAGTTCGATCTTCCCCTCAAGACAAGGGCAAGGCTCCTCAAGCTGAAGAGGGGTTGGGGAGGGACACTCTCACCGACAGGGAGTATGAAGTAAATTTTGCATCTTCTCGGATGGGCAGGGTTTGGAGAATCCAAAAATGGTCAAGCAACTACTAAAGCCCACACTCCTCCTAAGAGATTGGGAGGTAACAAAGAATCGCCAACTCGAGCAGGTCGGCAACTCAATCTACCCAAACATCCTAAGAGTATGTATCTTTTTCCTCATCCATTTCTTTATGATGGTGGTTAACATAACTAACTCTTTCCTCCTTTCATTGTCTAGTACAATTGATCCACGAGGTGATCCTACTAGAGGAAGGCATATCAGGGTTCACCAGTCTCAGTAATAGCCTTCAAGAAGAACTCCAGGTAGTGAAAGCCAAAAAGGAGGTTGCCGAAGAGTTGAAAGTGGCCATAAAGGAAAAACTCAACAAGAGCATTGCTGATGATCAGACTCTAAAGGCTGAGCTAAAGAAGGCTTAACTAAAGAAATCCAAATAAGAGGCAAAGCTCAAGAAAAGAAGAAGAAGATTCACTCCTTAGAGCATTCGGCAAAAGAGAGTCAGAAGAAGGCTGAAGAAGCGGCCAAGAAATTTGAAGCTCTGAAGGAGTAAGCCATCAGGGCTGTTGAAGACTTCAAGAAGTCTTCGAAGTTCAAGGATGAGCTGACTGAGTCCGGGATGGCCAGCTACCAAGGAGGTTTCAACGACAGAATTAAGGAGGTTCTCGAACTTCACCCAGACTTAGACCTCTCAAGCATTCAACTGTACGAGGTCGAAGAAGAACCTGATCCTCCAACTGAAGTAGAAGAAGTTCCAGAATAGCTAGAAGAAGTCCCGACCATAACTGATCCAAAGGCCCTGAGTCAATCAAAAGAGGTTCCTTCGGTGGCTGACCCAGATGTCATCCTAATAATGGATGACTGAGTTCTTGTACTTTTTCTTTTTCTTTTGTATCGAAATTGAAATGTAAATGTACACCCTTTTTGAAATGAATGAAAGAATGCTTGTCTTTTCCAGTTGTGCCCTCTTTGTTCTTTGAATTTTTTCCAAGTATAAAGTAATCAGACATCTAATAATATTCCCACTTTAAGAAATTTTTTTTTTAAGTATGAACTCATCATACTACTTTCAATAAGGACATCGGTATAATAGATGAATAACTTCAGAGCATTTCCAAGGGATAGTTCAGGATTCCTTACTAACTCTGACTGATCTCATCTTTGTCGTAGACTGAAGAGTCCGATCTTGCTGATACAATGAGCAAGTTAGGTTCACTCCTTTGTGCTTGTTGGCTATATGTAGGTCAGGTAGGCTGGTTTGGCCCGACCTCATATTCATTGGATTTATCATTAGAGTAGACTGATTAGGCCCACTCTTGTACCTTTAATTGATGATGAGATAGGCTGGTCAGGCCTGCCTTTGCACTCATCAGATTTACCTTTAAGGTAGACCAATTGGGCCACCCTTGTGCTTTTCATTGATGATAAGGTAGGCTGGTCAGGCCCATCTTTACAGTCATCGAATTTACCGTTAGGATAGGCTGATTAGGCCACCCTTGTACTTTTCATTGATGATAAGGTAAGCTGGCCAGGCCCGCCTTTGCACTCATTGGATTTATCGTTAGGATAGCTGATTAGGTCGCCCTTATGCTTTTCATTGATGATAAGGTAGGCTGGTCATACCCACCTTTAATTGGACATTTCATTGAGGCCATCTGAAGAAAGCTTTTTATTAATAGTACTTGTGAAGGTTTTCTACATTCTAAGGTCAAGGTAGTTGAGAACCATCCAGAGTTTCAAGCCGATAAGCTCCAAGGTGTATGACTTCTCTAATTCAGTAGAGTCCCTCCTAATTAGGAGAGAGTTTGCCTTGTTTTATTGACTTGGATACTTCAGACCTTCATAACACCAAGTCTTTGGATCGGAAAGTTCATGCCTTCACCCTGGAGTTATAGTATTTTGCATTTTTTTGTCAGTATGCTGCCATCTTCATTTGAGCTTAGAGTATGGTACCCTGAAGTAGATCTAGATCTGCTCCGTGGTACTCTAAATTTTCTGGCTCTATGAAGTGGTCAATTCTTAGGAATTATAACGTGACTTCCACTAGAAGGATAGCTTCAGTGTCATAAGCTAGTTAAATGAGGATTCTCCCATAGCCATCCTAGGAGTTGTCTGGTATATCCAAAAGACTGAATTTAGTTCTTCGACCAAAAGGCCCTTGGCTTCATTCAACTTGGTCTCCAGACTGTGGAGAATTATCCTATTGGTTACTTTGGCTTCTCCATTAGATTAAGGATGGCCAATAAAGGTTAGCTTATGGAGAATATGATATTGGACGCAGAAGTCTTTGAACTTAGAATTATCAAATTACCTTCCATTATCAATGATGATGGCATGAGAAATTTCGAACTGGAAGATGATGGAGTTCCTAACAAAGTTTTCGACCTTCCCTTCAGCAATATGAACTAGGGGTTCGGCTTCGACCAACTTAGTGAAGTAGTCGATGGCTATAATGAGAAACTTTTGTTATCTAGAGGTCGAAGGGAACGGGCCAAGAATATCCATTCTCCATTGAGCGAAGGGCCATGGGACTATTAACTGAGTTAGTGACTTGCAGGGTGTCTCTGGATGTTAGAGTATCTTTGACAATGGTCACATCTTTGGATATAGTCAGTAGCATCTTTCTGGATGGTCGGCAAATAACCCTGGCGAATTATTTTGTAGGCCAGAGATCTGCCCCTAGATGGTCTCCACATATACCCTTTTGCACCTCTCTTAGGGCATAGTCGACATCTGACGATCCTAAGACTTTTAGCAAGGGTTGCATAAAGGACCTCTTGTACAAGGCTCCATCCAGGATAACATATTGGGAGGCTATCCATCTATTTATTTAGTGTCAGCCTTATCTTCAGGTAGCTCACCATCATTCAGGAACTTAAAAATAAGATCCATCCAACAAGGCTCATGCCCAATTTGGTGCACCTCCGAAGTCTTTTCCGAAATGCTAGGGTCTTCTAGGTATTCAATATAAATTTGACCAAAGGAGTCCGAAGTAGTGGTGGCTAGTCGAGAAAGGGCATCAGCTCAAGAATTTTCAGTCCGTGGCACATGGGCTATTTCAAAGAATTACAGTTGGGATAGAAGATCTCGCACTTTTTTCAAGTACCTGATCATAGTAGAGTCTCGAGCTTTGAATTCACCTTTCACTTGGTTCGCTACTAGTTAAGAATCCGAGAAGACTTGGATCTTCTGAATCCCTAACTCTTTGGTGATTCTAGCCAAGAGGGCTTCATACTCTACTTGGTTGTTTGAAGCTTGAAAGAAAAGGTAAAGGTCGTATTCCATGGTTTTCCCATCGAGGTCGGCCAATATGAGCCCTGCTCCACACCCAGTAGAGTTGGAAGCTCCGTCTACATGAAGTATCCATGTGGACCCTAAATCCTTTTCGATGACCTTATCTTTGATTCTCTGTTGGTCATTTTCTTGGCTCCACGTACATTTAGCACGGAAGTCGGCTAGTACTTGTGCCTTCATGGTAGATCTGGGTTGGAATATAATGTTGAATTTGCCTAGTTTGATGGCCCATTTGGCTATCCTTTCCAAAGTATCAAGACATCGAAGGATAGCTTTTAAGGGTTGGTATGTCAGGACCATAATGGCATGGGATTGAAAGTAGGGCCGCAAGCATTTCACTGTAATTACTAATGAATATATGAGCTTTTACACTCTGGGATATCTCATTTCGGCTTCATGCAATACCTTACTTGTATAGTAGATCGACTTTTGCAGGTTGTCTGCTCCTTTTCTAACAAGTACTAAGCTGACTGCTTCATCCGAAGCGAAAAGGTATAAGTAGAAAGTTTTGCCTTCCTGAGATTTTGAGAGCAGAGGGGGACTTTCCAGATACCTCTTTAGTTCTTCAAAGGTGAGTCAGCAGTCTTCTGACTACTCAAAATTTTTTGTTTGGTAGAGGGCTTTGAAGAAGGGGAGACATTTTTCAGCCGACTTGGAGATTAATCGGCTTAAAGAGGTGATTCTTCCAGTTAGTCGTTGCACCTCTTTCTTATTGGAAGGATGTTTCATACTTCGGATGGCTTGGATTTTTTCTGGATTTGCCTCTATTCCTCTTTAGTAATGAGGAATCCTAGGAGTTTTTTCGATGTCACTCCAAAAGTGTACTTGGTTGGGTTCAGTTTCATCCAATGATATCACAGTGTGTCAAAGTGTTTTTCTAGATCTTTGATGTGATCGGCTTTCTACAGGCTTTTTATAATCATGTCGTCGACATACACCTCCATGTTCCTTCCAAGATGCTTTTTAAATCCTTATTGATTAACCTTTGGAAGGTTGCACCGGTATTTTTCAGTTCGAATGGCATCACCTTGTAAAAGTAGAGTCCCTTCTCTATCATGAATGTCGTTTTCTCCTCGTCGTTAGGATCCATCCATATTTGATTGTATCCAAAGAAGGCATCCATGAAACTTAATAGCTAATGACCAGCAGTGGCATCAACTAACTAGTCAATTTTTGGTAGAGGAAAGCTATCTTTGGGCAAGCTTTATTAAGGTTGGTGTAGTCGATGCAGATTCTCCATGTGCCATTAGATTTCTTCACCATTACCACATTAGCTAGCTAGATGGGGTAGTGAACTTCTTTATGAATCCAGCATTGAGAAGTTTATTTACCTCTTCATCGATCACCTTTTATCTTTCTGGAGCGAAGTTCCTTTTCTTCTGCTAGACGGGCTTGTGGTTAGGGGCGACTTCTAATGATGGGTGATGACTTCGGCCGGGATTCTAGGCATGTCAGAAGCTGACCAGGAAAAGACTTCGGCATTGCTCCATAAGAAGTTGGTTAGTCTTGCCTTCATTTCTTCGTTGAGTAGACTGTTGATTTGCACAAGTTTTGTTGGGTCATCTTCGGCTAGCAGTATGGAGATAGTCTTTCCCATAGGCTATCCGCAATCCTCCATCCAATCTCTCGGATCCAATTGTTCCAAAGTTGTGTGATCGATTGACTGTCTATCTTATATCATCAAACACTGCTTGGCTACCCTTTGGTCTCCTTTCATTTCTCCAATGACATTTCTAGTAGGGAATCACACTAGGAGATTGTGGGTTGATACTATGCCACAAAACTTGTTCAAGACAGGTCGTCCCAAGATAGTGTTGTATGCTGATAAAATTTGTATGACCACAAAGTTAATTGGAAGTATTTTTTGAAATGGTTCTGTGCCGAGAGTTACTGCAATACTATTTCTCCTTCCACTCTGACCTGATTACCTCCAAAACCCGTGAGAGGTATGAGAGACTTTTATAACCTATTTTTGTGTAAGTTCATTCTGAGAAGGCATCATAAAGCCAAACCTCTATGGAGCTTCTATTATCTATCAAAATCCTTCTTACATCATAATTGGCTATAACAGTCGAAACTACAAAAAGATCATCATGAGGAGTCTGGATTTATTGCAGGTCATCGTTCAAGAAGTATATGGTGTTATTGCTTCTGTATCTTTTAGGGGCATCTTCTTCAGCTCTACTTATCCAGTGGGTCCGACATTGCAGCATGCGTACCCTTCCATCAGTTGACCTCTAGTTGGGTAGTTGTATTTCTTCCACAACCCTCTTGGGGGCAGTGCCTTCGTTCTGGGGTTCTTGATTGTTGACATACTTTCCTAGGTATCCCTGCTTAATCAGGTCTTTTATTGCATCCTTGAGCTGGATGCATTCTTCAGTGTTATGGCCATAGTCCCGATGAAATCGGCAGTATTTATTCTTGTTCCTGAATGTAGGAGGTGCCTTCATGAGACGTGGCCTCTGTAGGTAACTTTCCTTCTCTATTTTCATTAGGATTTTCTCTCTTGGAAGAGAGAGAGGGGTGTATGAGTCGAATCTGCTACCTAGTTGCTTTGGTTTGGGACTGCATCATTGAGTTGATACATCATTGCCAAGGGGTCCAGATGGGGCTGATCCCTTGCTACTCTTTTTCTTGAAGGCTGACCTCCCTTTAGTCAGGCACCAACTTATTGCTTGCTCTTCAACCGTCGCATATTTTTGGGCTCTTTCCAACAATTCGATATAGCTCGTAGGAAAGTTCTTGTCCAAGAAAAAAGTAAACCTGGATGATTGAAGACCCTTCTTGATTGTGGATATAGCCATATGTTCATTGAGATCAAGGATCTCAAGGGTGGCGAAGTTGAATCTAGCGATGTAGTCTCTTAGGCTTTCCCCTTTATTTTGTCATGGAAGGAAGAGGCTGTCCGAATTACAGGGCATGTTTCTGCAGATCCTAAAATGTGATACAAATAATTTTTCTAATTCATAAAAAGAATGAATAATACTTGGGTAGATGCTCGAATACCACATTCGAGCTGCCTTCTTTAGAGTGGTTGGGAAGGTGAGGCAGTGTAGGGCATCGAAAGCTCCTTATATCATCATGTGTGCCTTAAAGCTTCCTAAGTGATCTAAGGATCAGTAGTACCATCATACGATTCCAATTAAAAAATCTTGAAGTAGCGGGGGATGACTTCCTCCATTATCCTTTGAGAGAAAGGAGGGCATGAGTCATATGGTAAGATTTCCTCACTTCTTTGCTGGTCATTGAGTTTTGCAATTTGCAATTCCAACGTCTTGAATTTTTCTTCTTAATCATCATGTATTCTCTTTTGCCTGGTACTTCCTGGAGTGGAGTCTCCCGAGGATGTTGAGGAGGGTCTCCTAGCTCTCTTCCTCTCGGGTTGGCCTTCCGGATGCTTACAGTGTCAAGAACTTTGGGGATCGAAAGAGTGTCGATCCCGAGAAGAGCATTGGATGAATTCTTGGTGTCAGTCTTCTTTCCTTCTAGATAGATGGCTGGGTCTAGAGGCTGCTGGTGGGTGTTGTCCCTGGAGTTTAGTTTCTTAAAAATTCTGCACCATGGTCATCAGTACATCCACCCGATTCATGAGGGCTTCCAATTATTGTTGTCCTACAATGAGTGCGGGAGGCGACATGCCATTTTCTATTGGGGGATCGTTTTTCTGGGAAACAGGGCATCCCCTGCTCGTTGAGATATTTTGGGCTCTTCCTTTCACCATCATGTGTTCTCTCAAGGGCTCTCCTTTCCAAGAAGGGAACAATTTTCATAATTGTGACCCCTTCATGGCATGCCAATCTATTGATGATGATCCCTGAGGATCGGATGGATTGCCTGGTTCGCCGCTTCACCTCCTTGGGTTCCTGCAAAACAAACCTCTGGCCAGAATTTCTTCGGCAGGGGATACTTCAATGCCTAAGTTAGTAGGGATCAAGCTACAGAATGGAGAGCTCAAAGAAAGAGAGATGATGAAAGAGAAGAGTTAGCTTGGCATAAGCTAGTCATAGACTGGCTCATAATTGCCTGGTATTGCTTACCTTGGAGATCTCCTCTTACCACTTTTTATAGGTGTGACTACAACTGAAAGTAGTTAATCTTTCTTGATTTCTATTAGGGAAGTTAGTCAATGTAACTTCCTTTCAGCTGATTATAGTTACTGTTGGAGGTTAAATATCTTGGCTTTACTGAAGCCATGGCTATCAGTTACATGATTGGTTGGTTATAACAACCAAGTCCGTTTTTGACGTCTTTAGGTTAAAGTAGATCGGCTACTCTCTTTGGAGTAGGCTGACTGTAGATTGGACATTTTCTTTGGAATCATTTGCTTTGGAGTACATATTGTGGATTGGCTATTTACCTCGGAGCCATCCTCTTCAGAGCAGGTCGACTATAGATCAGCCATTTACTTCGGAGTTGTTTGCTTCGAAATATACATTATGGATCGAGCATTTACTTCAGAGCTGTCATCTTCAGGATATTGGTGGGGGCACCAGGCTCAGAAAGAAGATATTTGATGCGGCAAGCATATGATTAATGTTTAGATTATGATTTGTAGAGCAATGAAACCTAATTACACTAGCATTGTACTCATCATAATAAGACTTAAGGATTACAAGAAATGGAACTTTTACTTGATTAGACACAATCCTAAACTAAGAAGGAAGAAGATCTAGATAATAAGGGCTAATGATTATGGACTTACCTTGATGAGCTTTCCAACCTTCTTTTGATTCATACCTCAAAACTACCAACGCTCTGGACTGAAGGACTTGGATAACAAAGATCAGAACTCTGGACTTGGATTTCAGTCTGTCGGTTCATTGTCAAGGGGGAACCCGGTTCTCAACTCAAAGACTTCGAAGGACCTTGCAATTGAAGATCAAAGGTTAAGTAAGAAAGAGACAAATGTAAAGAAAGGTTGGGAGGATTTGTGAACAAAGAAGAAATTGCAGAAGATCTGGCCGACTCCAATGCCTTCGTCTTGTACTGGAATGGTGAGTTGCTTGGAGAAAAAAAAAAAAAAAAATTAGCTTTGGCATGGAGGAAGAAACTTTCACACAAGAACACAAGACAGTTTGCTTCAAAACTTCATTTGCATTTCACTCATCTTCAATCCAAATTAGAATAAGGCTAACCTTGTTGGAGTAAAGTTTCTTTCTACTTCTGGTGTCTACACCAAAGTACTTTTGATCTGAAATTTAGTACCTGTTAATAGGCTTCATTGCTCTCATTTCTCAATCCATCATTTAGATTGCATTCTCATCTTCGTGCCGCGTCAGATAGGCTGAAGGCTGATCTCAAGCTGTATTGTCGCTGGCTGAAGCATAGCATCGATTCATTTTTCCTACAGGTTTCGGTAATATCCTTGTATCAATCCATCTGGTTGAGTTGTCTGGTCCAATGGGATTAATTGAACCTTTGGGTCAGGATCATCCCTTTGGACCGGTCTATCATAACATCAACTATTACAATAAAAATTGGTGAATGATCCATTTCAGATTTTTCACATGTATATATTGCTGGTGATAAATTCAAATTTTCAAGAACCCTTTGAGCATCAACTTGAATAGTGCAAAAATAGTAACAAACATTTCACCCTCCATTTCATACACTTATTGTTGACAAAGAGGTTTCGTTATTTTAACCTTTTTATTTCACTAAAAACTTTACTCATTTTCTTTTTGCACTTTATAAAGTTTACTTGCATACTTTTTCACGGGTTCTTTTCCGTCTAGAGACTTAATACTTTGATAGAGGATACATGTCACGAGCGAGGTCTACACACTGCACTTATTTTCTTTTTTCTTTTGTTGAAGATAATAAATATACTTCTAGAGATTGACAAGGCTCTAGAAAAATCTGTTCTAAAAAATCATAATTTCTCTAGAACATTCAAGATATCAATTTCCAATGCTTCTTGGAAATGTATAGAGGCTCTAGACTAAACTATTTCTCATGTAACTTTGCCTATAAATAGGCAAGATCATAACCAACTCTTGTAACATAGAAAAGCCAAGAAATCTAGAAATTATATTCAAATAAAATCAACTATTTTCATCCATCTCTTCCTATTCTATCATATATCTCTTCCTATTCTATCAGTGGTATCAAAGCTAGTGGTATCAGAGCTAGTCGATATCACTCTGCCAAACAACAATACAGAAATCTGCAAGTATCAACAATAGTGGTCGGAAGAGAGAAAACGTATCAATTCTCTCTCTCTCTCTCTCTCTCTCTCTCTCTCTCTCTCTCTCTCTCTCTCTCTCTCTCTCTCTCTCTCTCTCTCTCTCTCTCATAAAATTGTTTCCATCGTTGTGCATCAAATACATCTACTTGACTCATCAAGCAACTAAAGGGTTCTCCACTTGGTGTAAGCTAAAATCTTCAACTCTTTAGAAGTTTTCATAGTACTTATTATATGGCTTCATCACAGTCATCATTTTCTATGCCTATTCCTATATTTGATGGATCTAATTATGATTTTTGGAGTCTTAAAATGAAGACATTTTTCTTGGCTCAAGATTTGTGGAAAAATGTCACAGAAGGATTTGGTATTACGGAAGATACTTCCAATTTTACCAAAGCTCAACATAAGAAATTGAAGGATGATAAACAAAAGGATGCTAGAGCTCTTTTTGTAATCCAACAAGCCTTGGCAGATTCAATTTTTCCCAGAATTATTGGATCTATTAATGCAAAATAAGCATGGGATATTCTACAGGAGTTTCAAGGTAGTAAGCAGGTACGAGAAGTTTAACTTCAAACTTTAAGAAGAAAATTTGAGAATATTAAAATGCTGGATTCTAAGACTGCCCAAGGTTATTATGGAAGGATAAAAGAAATCATAAATCAAATCAGAATCTATGGAGAAAACATGTCCAATAAAAAGGTTGCTGAAAAAAATTTAGTATCACTAACTAAAAAATATGATGCCATGGTGACTGCTATCGAGCAATCAGAAGATATAACAACCCTATCTATGATAGAATTAGTTGGTTCCCTAGAGGCTTATGAACAAAGACTGATTAGGCATAATGAGAGTTCATTAGAAAATACTTTTCAGTCTAAAGCCAATTTGAAGTCTCAGAATTTCAAGAAGAAATTTGCTGAAAATTCATAAAGATGTCAGAAAAAAGAAACAAACATAGTAAAGAAGAAAACATATCCTTCATGTGGTATATGCAATAAAACTGGTCAATTGGAAAACGATTGTTGGCATAGTGAGAAAATTCCTCCATGTGGCATTTGCAAAAAAATAAATCACTTGCAGAAAGATTGTTGGTTTGCTGGAATAACACAGTGCAACAAATGCAAAAAATTTGGGCATACAAAGAAGAATTGTTGCAGTCATCAGGTAATTTTTTCTCAAGAAGATGAAGTCCAAAACTAGCAGTTCTATGCCTGTCAATCAATCATGGATATCAAAGATGATGCTTGGTACATTGATAGCGGATGCAGCAACCACATAATAGGTGACAAAAGTATCTTTTCCAAGCTTGATTCTTCTTTTAAGTCTCAAGTCAAGCTCGGAAATGGGGCATTAGTTGAAGTAGAAGGAAAAGGCACAATTTCAATTAACACCAAGAAAGGTGCGGAGTTTGTTAAAGATGTTTTGTTAGTTCCCAATTTAAAACAAATTTTGTTAAGTCCTTGCCAGATGATGGAGAAAGGATATTCTCTCCATTTTGAGGGTAATTTCTATTGCATATATCATAATCAAGGCTACAAGATTGCAATTGTGAAGACGTAAGAAGAAAATTTTCAATTCATTGGCAATGTGCTGCTGAGACAGCTATGAAGGCCCAAGTCGATGATTCCTGGTTATGGCATCAAAGATTTGGCCATTTCAATATCTAGGCTTCGAAGATTCTCTTGCAGAAAATTATGATGGGAAATCTTCCATTCATAAAAGAAATTGATAATGTCTGTGAAGGTTAATTACTTGGAAAACAACAACATAAATCATTTCCTTCATAAGAAGGATAAAGAGTCAAGAAAGTATTGTAGTACATACAGATGTTTGTGGACTAATGCAGACATCATCACTCCATGAAAATAGGTATTTCATTCTTTCTATAATTAGTGATTTCACTAGAATGACATGGGTTTTCTTTATGAAATAGAAATCAAAAGTCTTCAATATTTTTAAAAAATTCAAGAGCCCGGAAGAAAAATAAAATGACCAATACATCAAAGTGCTAATTAGCGATCGTGGCAAAGAATATACTTCTAAAAATTGCTAAGAAGAAGACATTGAATGCCAACTGATAATTGGATATGCCCCAAAATAAAATGGAGTCTCTAAAAGAAAGAATAGAAAGTGATGGAGATGGCTAGATCGATGCTAAAGGAGAAAGGACTTCCACATAATTTCTACAGAGAAGTAGTTTATACTGCCGTCTATATCCTCAATAGATGTCCAACAGAGGACCTTTGTTTAAGATAGAACTTCAATTAAAGCCTGGAATGGACAAAAGCCTTCTGTGAAACATCTCAGAGTTTTTGGAAGTATTTGTTATATTCGTATTCTAGATAAGAAGAGAAATAAGCTAGATGAAAAAATAGAAAAAGGTATATCCTTGCACTACAGTTCTGAATTAAAAGGTTATTGTGTCTACAATTTGATGGCAAAGAAGCTTGTAATCAATCAGGATGTGGAAGTTAATGAAACTGCTGCTTGAAATTTGAATGAAAAAAAAGTGGAGAAGAAAATTTTCACTCAACAGTTTTAGCATGACACTAGAGAAGAGGATGAGTCAAATGTGATGTGTCCACCATCAACACTAAGCTCATCATCTTCATCATCATCTTCAACATCAAGAGATTCTTTAGAATCATCACCCAAAAGGACAGGTTCATTGAGAAAGATCTATGAAACATGCAATTTTACAACAACAAATCCAGAGAATTTTGAAGCTGCTATAAAACAAGATGAATGGATCAAGGAGATGGAAGAAGAAATCAAGATGATTAAGAAAAATGACACTAGGAAGATGGTGGACCGACCCAAGGAAAAAGAAATTATTGGAGTTAAAATGGTCTATAAGACTAAACCTTGATGGCTTAATTCAAAAGTACAAGGCAAGGCTTGTTGCAAAAGGATATTCTCAGTTACTTGAAATTGATTACAATGAAACTTTTGCACCAGTTGCTCAATTGGACACAATTCAAGCATTATTTGCCTTTGTTACACAGAAGAAATATTGACTTTATCAACTTGATATCGAGTCAACTTTCTTAAATGGATTCCTAAAAGAAAAAATCTATGGAGAATAACTACAAGATTTCGTGGTAAAAGAAAATGAAGACAAAGTTCTAAGGTTGAAGAAAATATTGTATGAGTTTGGTATAGTAAAATTGATGGGTATTTCATGGATCAAGGATTTAGAAAAAGCAATAGTGAGCTGAAACTTTATATCAAGACCAAAGGTAATAATAATATTTTTATTGTTGCTCTATATGTGGATAATCTTGACTATACAGGAAACAATGAGACAATAATTCAAAAGTTCAAAGAAGACATGATGAAGATATTCAAAATGATAGACTTGGGCTTGATGCATTATTTTCTTGGCATTGAGATCAATCAAGAAAAAGGAGAAGTATTCATATCTCAAAGAAAATATACAAAAACCCTCCTAAAGAAATTCAAGATGCATGAATGTAAAGTAGTTGCTACTCCACTTGTTACAAATAAGAAACTCCAAAAGGAGGCAAAGAGGTGGATGGCTAGATTTATAGAAGCCTAATTGGAAGTCTACTTTATCTCACAACTACAAGATCATATATAATATATGCCATTAGTCTTCAATCAAGGTTCATGCAAAATCCGAGCCAAATACATTTTAGAGTTGCCAAGAGAATCATTCGATATTTGCAAGGAACAAAGGATTTTGGCATGCTATACCGGTCTACAGATGACTTCAAATTAATTGAATATATAGATAGTGATTGGGCAGGATCTGTTAAGGACATGAAAAGCACTTCTGGATATGCTTTTATGCTAAGATCCAGTATTTTCTCTTGATCATCAAAAAAACAAGATATAGTGGCACAATCATCAGCTGAAGCAGAATATATTACTGCTACAAGTGCATCCTCCCAAGCAAGTTGGCTTCGAAGAATACTTAAAGACTTGGGAGAACAACAAACAAAAGCTATGGAAGTCTAATATGACAATAAATATGTCATAACAATGACAAAAAATCCTATCTTCGATAGTAGGACAAAACACATAGCCATCAAGTATCATTTTCTACGTGAAGCTGTCAATAATAAAGAAGTTAAATTCAAGTATTGCAAAACTAAAGAATAAGTAGCAGAAATCTTCACTAAAGCACTATCTAAACCAAAGTTTGAAGAACTATGCAATGCAACGTGCTTGGAGTAACCTTGAAGTTAATGCTCTTCTAGTGACTAACAGTGTTGGAGTAACCTCAAAGAGCATTAAGGAGGAGTATTGATGTTAATGCTCTTCTAGTGACTAACAGCGGTGAAGTTAATGCTCTTCTAGGGAGTAACATGTCTCCAGAAAAATCTGTTGAAGAGAATAAATACACTTCTAGAGATTAACAAGGCTCTAGAAAAATCTGCTCTAGAAAATCATAATTTCTCTAAAACATTCAAATTATCAATTTCCAATGCTTCTTGGAAATGTATAGAAGGCCCTAGACTAAACCATTTCTCATGTAACTTTGATGGGGACATTAAAGGCCCCAGACTTTGGCATAGGCATTTCAACTCTTTATGGTTATCAAATTAGAGTTTAGGATGTGAGTCCAAGTTTTGTTCAATTTGTAATTAGGGTTTAGTCAATTTGTGTGAGTTCATTTGAGTTTTGTAAGTAAGTCCATTGGAGTCCTGTCCATACTTGAGTCCTGTATTTAGAATGCCAAGTCAGTTGAGTTAGGTCAAGTTTTGAATCCTGTAAGTTTTGAAGTTTATTAATCAAGTTAGCTCATGTTGAGCTAGTCATTTTCTGAGTCTTGTAAATTTTATAGTGAGTCCAATCAAATTTTGCAAGTAGAAGACTCTAGATAATCGAAGATCCAGCCAGCTTAAAGTCATGGAGCCATACTTAAAGACCATGGAAGACCCAACAAAAGAATTTGAAGGCCTTGGAATCTTGGACCTAGCCTGGAGCATGCTGGGCCGCCCAAGGCCCATGAGGAGCATCAAGAGGGGCGCCAACCCTTATGGTCACCCCCCTTGGTCGGCCTCCCTTAGAGTCACCCCTCTTTGGCTAACCAAGAGAAGGAGAGGGAGAGAGAGAGGCTCAGTCAAAAGTGAAGAGCCCTAGTCTCTATCTTTGTATGGGTTTAGGACTAATGTAATTTCTCATAAATACCCTTACTTGACCCCCAAGTTTGTAAACCTATTTAAAGGCCTCCCCTCCTCATATAATTTCAGAATATTGATGAATTAAATTTGAATTTTCTCTCTTTGCTATGTGCCCTTGCTGTGTGCGTGCTATGTGCGAGCTGTGTGCGAGTTCTTCTTGTTCCTGTGCCCTGCCTCCATCTACAACATCAAAACCCTAGCCGCCCCATCCTTCCAACCCTTGGCCGCCATCATCAAAGAGCCTTTTTTCACTTCTTTCAATTATTCAGTCTTCAAACTCTTAGTTTTCTAACCCCAGATGGTGATTTGTAGGTCCCTCAGTTTCCACGAGTCCGAGGATACCTTCTGATCGCCATCGGATCACCGAGTAGAAAGCCAATAATCCGCAAGGTCAGAAGCTTGTTCTTCCAGGCTGCATCCGGGAGCATGAGCGATCTCTTCATGGAACGATCTTCAGCAGGCACTTCTACCGTTGGCAAGTATACCCCCTTGATTCATCAGTAGTGGTATTGTAGGAAAGCTAGCATAATCAGGGTTTCTCAACCTTGGCGATCCTGCTTATCTATTACTTTATGGTTTATTTCTGCATGCATGACTTCCAGAATTTTTATAGAATTTTATACTTTGAATCTTGGCTTGAGATTTGGGATCTAAAACCTTAACTTCATTCTTAATCATGGAAGAATACTTTTCATACATATTTAATCCCGCATCATTTGGAATCGGAGCATAGTTTAAGGCTAGTTTCTACATCCCGTCATCTCAGTATGTGGTCTGTTATTCTTGCGGTTTCTATGTGTAGGAAGATCCAAAAATCTTGATTTTTATTTTAATGGATTACTTATAATTGAAATTATTTTTCATAGTTTTATCAAGATTTAATTCGATCTGTAGATTTTTTGTATTCTAGAATACTTCTTGAGAATAATTCTGCTCTATTTTTCAGCAAGACAAATTTTAGTATGTTTAGAGTTCTTCTTGCATAATCTTTCCATATTTTAATTTTTTTGCATATGTCATGCATATTAGGTACTTTTTTGTGTATTATATTTCCTGCCAAATATAAAGACAAAAAATATATATTCAAAATCAAAAAATATCAAAACTACAAAATCCTAATTTGTATTTCATATGTGTGCCATCATATACATAACTTACCTTAAGGGCACTTTTACTATGTCAGATGGAGGGAGGATTTGATCACCTCTCCTTAGCCCAAAACCACAATCCTTGCATCTGAACCCAATCCTAACTAAAATTGATTAGACTTAATTTGCTTTAGAGAGATAGGAACATCAACAGGTCGGGTTCAACCATTGTGGGAAGACTAGTACACCCAATTCATCTCCTATTACTGGAAGCTAGTGTCTAGGCTAGAGGTACAGTGTCAAATGACCTAAGCGGATCGGTGGTTCTTTAATTGGGTCCTACGTTAAGCAGGGGGCATCCTACCATTCCACCTCTTACCTGGCCAGTGGAAGGATTAGGGGTTGAGTTGTGTATAAGTTGAGTCGACCCATTCTGTTTGGGCTCTACATCTAGTTACCCGTAGTCGATTTGTTTGAGTCTTGCATGTGCACTAGATCAGGAGTTTCATATCATCCACCACCTCCACAACCGACTGAACCCATGGAATCCCACCTTGATGCTGTCCTAAAGAACTTGAGTGACCATATGGCCCAATTGAACACCCGATTAGACCAAATGGATGACCAGATGATCCAATTAAATGCCCAATTGACTCATAGATTTGATCAAGTAAATGTTCGGCTATGAACCTTGGAGGAGACACATAGGTCCCATTTTGAACCAAATCTTGAGTCACCTCCCCGTCCTAGGAGAACCCCATGCCAAGATCCTTACTATGAGGCTGACCCTAGGAGAAACCCAAACCCTAATTCATACTTTGAGGTTGAACCTAGAAGAGCCCATCGTCAGACCCAGTTCTAGAGGTTGACCCAAGAAGACCCAATCAGGATTTCATAGACCAGGAAGACGGGGCCTATATAAACATTAGACTTGATGCACCCACCTTTGATGGCTGTCTTGATCCAAAGGTTTATATAGATTGGGAGGGAGAAGTTGACCAGTATTTTGAGTGGTACGATATGTCTGAGGAACGTAAGTTTAGGTTTGCCAAGCTTAAGCTAGGCTGCCAGAACAGGTTATATTGGGCTACTGTTGAAAGAACACTTAGGCTAGGAGGCCATGAACCTATAGTCACTTGGAGGGCCATGAAGGCCAAGCTTAGAGGAAAATATATTCCAACCTCATATCACCAGGGTTTGTTGGATCAGTGGCAAAGATTGAGTCAGGGTAGCAAGAGTGTAGATAAGTACATCACAAAATTTGATAAGTATTCCATGCGATGTGACTTAGATGAAGATGAAGATGTTATCCTATCTAGGTTTAGGGCTGGCCTTATGGATGACATTAAAAGGGAGCTTTACCTGAGAGAGGTCAGAGACATAGAGCAGGCCTACTAGATTGCTAGGAATGTTGAGCATTTCCAGAGAGGGCCCATCTTTCGTAAACCTGAGCGCATTAGAAATCCTAGGCCATACTCAGGATCTAGTCAAGCCTACCCTAGTCGACCTGACCCAAATCGACCCAACCTAAGTTAGCCTAGTCTAAGTCATCCTGACCCAAGTCAACCTCATCCTAGTACCTCCATGACCCATAGAGAAGATAAAGGCAAAGGTGTAGAGGGTCAGAGGGAACTCATCTCCCAGAAGGTGTGCTATAGATGCCGTAAACCAGGTCACTTTACTAGCCAGTGTCCAGCCAGTGCCCTACACATAGGTGAGCTAGGTGAGGATGAGCCTGAGTTCATAGTTGAGCCTGAGAGAGAAGTTTATGAAGCTGATGAACTATTGATAAATGAGTACGACGGAGAGGAGGAAGTACCTGAGTCTGAAAACTTGTTAGGAGTGGTTAGGTGCCTCTTGACCCAAACCCAAATTAAGGAAGACTGGTGTAGGACCAACATCCTAAAAACTTTTGTTAAGATATGAGGTAAGGTGTTCAAGATCATAATAGATAGTGGGAGTTGTGTTAATGCCATCTCTGCCAGTACAGTGAAATCTTTAGGATTGACCCCAGTTCCCCATCCTAGCCTCTATAAGGATTCTTGGATAGATTCCACCTTCATCCCAATCAAATCTAGATGCCAAATCCTGATTAAATTGCAAACATATGAGGAGAAGATTTGGTGTGATGTCCTTCTCATGGGAGTTAATAGTATTATCCTAGGTCGACCATGGCTTTATGATAATGATGCAATCTTGTTTGGTCTAACCAATACCTATACATTTAATCACCATGGGCCGAAGTTTGTAATCCACCCAACTCAACCTAAAGACCCATTTCGAGGAGCTTCTAGTAGCCTTAAGGAGAAGAAAACAGAAGTTAATTTAATTAAGGCTAAGGAATTAGAGAAAGAAACTCCTGAGCCCATTGATATTGAAGAGTTGAGTCTAGTAGAAGAGAAGCTAGAGAGTGAACTCCTCGAGGAATTAAAGGAAAAGGATCATGAACCCACTACAAAATTTGAAGAAGAAGTGATTGAGATAGGATTAAACATAATAGAGGGTTCAAGAGAGTTGTCCATAGAGGAGGCCCCGGAATAAGTCCCTAAGGAACAACCCCTGGAGGTAGACAATAGTTTAGGAGACTTTCTTCCCAAAGACCTTCCTAATGACCTTCTAACTAGTGCTAAGCTTGATAAGTTCATAAACCCAGTTCAACTATCCACACCTGCACTGAACACCGCACAGCTTATGCATCAGGATATTAGCCATAAGAGTAATTTAAGTAATGAAATATCTAACAAACTAGCTAATTCTTGAATAAGAGCCAATGGATTCAATGTAGGGAATTCTATCTTGGTTAGGCTTAGGCCTAAAAAGAAGTTTCATGCTCATAGAGCTGGATCCTTAGAAGTAATAGAAAAGGTAGGACCCCATGTGCATGATTTGCCCTTAGAGTTTGGCTTTAGCTCTACCTTCAATACCGCAGACCTGATTAAGTTTAAGAAACTGGCAGCGATTCCTAGTGAGGCCTTTGAACCTAACCCATCCATTGAGAGAGAGCCTGACCCTGAGTGTCCACCTATAATTTGGCCTAAGAGAGGAATACGGATCAAGCATGTCCTGGACGATCGAGCTTCCATGACCCGGGATAGTGATTTTTAATGCCACCTGGTCCATTGGCAAGGTCTACTAGGACCCAACACTTCATGGAATACTCGAGAGGGCTTGCAATGCCTCCACTCAGACCTTCTTGAGAGGCACCAGGTTCAATGTGATCCTTACTCGACGGAGTCGAGTTCCTCCCACCCCGGGAGAATTGATAGGGATATCAGAGGTCCCAGACTTTGGCAGAGGCATTTCAACCCTCTGTAGTTATCAAATTAGAGTTTAAGATGTGAGTCCAAGTTTTGTTCAATTTGTAATTAAGGTTTTGTCAATTTGAGTGAGTTCATTTGAGTTTTGTGAGTAAGTCCATTGGAGTCCTATCCACACTTGAGTCCTATATTTAGAATGCCAAGTCAGTTGAGTCAGATCAAGTTTTGAGTCCTGTAAGTTTTGAAGTTTATCAATCAAGCTAGCTCATGTTGAGCTAGTCATTTTCTGAGTCCTGTAAATTTTATAATGAGTCTAGTCAAATTTTGCAAGTAGAAGACTCAAGATAATTGAAGATCCAGCCAACTTAAAGTTATGAAGCGACACTTAAAGACCATGGAAGACCCAGCAAGAGAATTTGAAGGCCTTGGAATCCTAGACCGTAGCCTGGAGCATGCTGGGCTGCTCAAGGCCCATGAGGAGCATCAAGAGGGGCGCCAACCCTTATGGTCACCCCCCTTGGTCGGCCTCTCTTAGAGTCACCCCTTTTTAACCGACCAAGAGAAGGAGAGGGAGAGAGAGAGGCTCAGTCAAAAGTGGAGAGCCCTAGTCTATGTCTTTATATAGGTTTAGGACTAATGCAATTTCTCATTAATACCCTTACTTGAGCTCCAAGTTTGTAAGCCTATTTAAAGGCCTCCCCCTCATGTAATTTCAAAATATTGATGAATTAAATTTGAGTTTTCTCTCTTTGCTGTGTGCCCTTACTGTGTGCAAGCTGTGTGCGAGTTCTTCTTGTTCCTGCGCCCTGCCTCCATCTACAACATCAAAATCCTAAGCACCACGTCCTTCCAACCCTTGGCTGCCATCATCCAAGAGCCTTTATTTTCCTTTCTTTCAATTATTCAATCTTCATACTCTTAGTTTTCTAACCCCGGATGGTGATTTGTAGGTCCCTCAGTTCTCACAAGTCCAAGGATACCTTCTGATCAGCCATCGGATCACCTAGCAGAAAGCCACGAATCTGCAGGTTCAAAAGCTTGTTCTTCCAAGCCGCATCCGGGAGCATGAGCGATCTCTTCATGAAACGATCTTCAGCAGGCGCTTCTACCATTGCTAGGTACACCCCCTTGATTCATCAGTAGTGGTATTGTAGGAAAGCTAGCCTGACCAGAGTTTCTCAACCTTGGCGATCCTGCTTATCTATTACTTTAGGATTTATTTCTGCATGCATGACTTCCAGAATTTTCATAGAATTCTATACTTTGAATCTTGGCTTGAAATTCGGGATCTATAACCTTAACTTCATGCTTAATCACGAAAAAATACTTTGCATGCATATTTAATTCCGCATCAAACTTGGCCTATAAATAGGCAAGATCATAGCCAACTCTTATAAGCAAGAAAAGTGAAGAAATGTAAAAATTATATTAAAAAAATCAACTATTTTCATCCATCTCTTCTTTTTCTATCAAATATCTCTTCCTATTCTATCACTCATGAGTAATGGTGGTTCATATTTAGTCTAATTGTTCCAACCAAATTGTGATTAGGATCCTAGCAAGCTCGAGTCAAACTAATTATGTAACAAATCATGGTGTTGAAATCTTACTAATGCATTCAGAAATGATCAAGCCTACATGGATCCTACATGGCTCACCACCTCATTCGCGAGCTCAGCTCCAGGCTACCTCATCTGCTAGCTTAGCTCCAGGCAATCTCACCTACTAGTTCAGCATAGCAAGTAAATTTTTCAAATCCTGACATGTGACCCCAATCATCATGCAAGGAAGCTCGGTGTACCCTCCTCCTGCAGGGGATAAGTGATCTTACACCATGGCTTTCTGGCATTGGCCACTCTTCATTAATGTAGGTACCCTATAAAAGCACAGTTTCCATGTAGATGAGCTACATGCCATCTTCAGCTGCTCCTCCAAGGGCATACGCTCTGCAACGATATGCCAATCACTACTTCCTGCATCGCACAAAACCTTTATAGGCACCAGGTACTCTTATACCTCGTCTATAAATTTGTTTTCTTGATCCTTCGGGCAAGTCCTCCGCCAAAGGTTCTATCAAAAAGTTCCTTCTCCACAAGGGCTTTCCGAGACAAGCATCTCTAAAGGTCCTAAGCCCTCTAAGAAACTCCACAGACCTCTTAGAGTTACCTGAGAGTTCTAGATCTCTGTTGAACTGAAGGCTAGGACTATGTTGCCTCACCTAAGCCTTGCCAGAACTCGCTTATATTGCCTCACCTACACTCCACCACGACCACCTACCATCTTCACTGCCATACCTACTCCCAATCTATCTTGCTACCACTCCACTGCCCTGCCACCTACTTAGAAACTATAGTTTCTTCTCTTTTCTATTTGCTTCCACGAGAGTCTAACTTAGACATCAAAAAGTCCACCATGGAGAACCACCTCTCCATGATCGGACTTTCATATTTTCTTCATTTTGCAAGATCTAAGCGCCCGCATTCAATATAGAAAAATCTGGAACTATCCGACTCAGCAGCCATCTCCATCCATGTCATTAAGTCTAAAGCTGGAACTGCAATATTTACTATTAATACATATAATCAGACTATAAACTGTTTTGTGCCGAGATTCTCCCTTGCCATAATTCATAGAGATTTGGTCTATACCATCCATGGCATTCATTGCATGCTACAAATAGGTTATTTTCTAATCTTTTTAAGACAACACCATAGCAATAATGGCCTTTAGTATAATGATTTGATGATATTTATCTAGCCATTGGCTTTCCACAATAGTGACTAGTTTTTATCAAATTTGTGTCATGTAGATGCAAAAATATCTACTTTTGCTTAGCGGTCATAAGAATTAAGAGAAATTGTATCCTACATAACATGCATGCACCATGATCATGCATGCCATCAATCATAGCCAATCATTCCTATAGAAATATACTGAGATGAGTATTTGATGAATGAGATCCATAAAAATTAATAAATGACTATGATTGGCGACATGCACAATAAGGCTATAAATGGATTGGATTAACCTATGATTCGACCCAATTACAAGAACTTGTGTATCCAAGTCAGTTCTAAAATTATACTCATTTTATTTTTCAGGTTGGGTCTAGGTTTACTAAATTCAGACTTGACTCGACCTAACCCAAATATGTTAATATCATTAAGACCAAACTTGTTTGGACTTTTAAATTATTATTTAAGATTTATACAAACCATATCTTTAACATAAAGATAGAATTAAAATTATTTTATATTCTAATTTATTTTGAGAGTAATATTATTTGTTATCTATTTAGTGTGGTTAATAGTAGTTGATTATATAGTAATTAAAATATAGTTTGCTATATTTGACCTAAACTTGACTTAGACCTGATCCAGACTTGACTTGGATCCAATCCAGACTTGAATTTTTTGATTTTGAGCCAAATTATGTATGGACCCAGCCCAACTCGATTTTCTATTGAATTGGGTCTAGATCTAATATTAGGATCCTATCAAGGAACCAGATCAGGGTGGGATCATTCATGATCAAATTCTACCTACCCATTTGCACCCCTGCACCTATAAAAATCTCTTTAATATCATGTCAATAAAATTGAGTTAAGAAGCCCTAACTCTTTATTATCAAGGGAAAAAAAAAATTGAGAGAGAGAGAGAGGGAGAGAGAGTATAGACTAATGGAGGAATAGAGCATTGCATGCTCTACAAAGATTAAAAGATAAAGGGGGAGATAAGGGAGTCTGTCTTTAGGTCAGAATCCTCTCCTTCCTTATCCTTTCATATAGCAAAATGGAGAAGTTGTTGGATATGGAGCCATATCCACCTAAGGAGAGCCTAAAAAGCCCAAAGCCCAAGTGAAAGGAAAAGAAAAAAAATTGCTCCTTGGCCCACTAGATCAGACCCGGCCCAGACCCATGCGGCCCAGCCTGACACACGGGCGCGCAGGCACGTGGCTCAGGCCCACGTGCGGGTGTGCACATGCACGGGCTCGGCCCGGTCAAAGGCGGCATGCGCAGACCCATTACCCATGCCATTTTGCATAGCTCGCCATGGACCGCGCGCGGTTCATGCAGTCCATGAGCATTTCGGGGCATTTTGGACCGTCAGATCAATGATCCGATGGCTGAGATGGATTCTGGATGGTATCAGGCTTGATTTGAGGCATTTTGACTTAGATTTGGATGTGGTTTGGATGGTTTTTTATCCTTTCCTTAATAGGGGATACTAGAGAGCAGCAAAAAGGAAAAACAGAGAGCCAAGGAGAGGTTTTGCAACCCAAAAGAGTGGTCCAAGGATTTTCCAAGAGAAAACAAAGAAAAAAGAGAGAGAAAGGTAGAAGGAGGGTAAGGGTTTCTCCTGTATTATTTTGTTCTTTCTTCTTTCTTCTTATTGGACTGGGGTTTGCATCTAGAGAGAGTTTTTTATCGTAAAACTTTCTATATTCCTTTTTCATAGTGGAGATTTGATCATGTACGGCCGTGGATGTAGGAGCAAGAGGCTCCGAACCATGTAATTCCTGTGTATTGCTTGTACTTATATTTTTATTTATCTTTCAAGCTTTCTATTTCATTTCTTTGCAAACTTTTTCAGCATCCCACTACACACCAAATCCTAACAACTGGTATCAGAGCACTAGGTTCGAGTGGGAGTGATGGCAGGAGATAAAGAAAAGGCCAAGATCGACAAGTTTGGTGGAAAAGACTTCAGATTCTGGATGATACAGATCGAGGATTATCTGTACCAAAAGAAACTTCACTTACCATTGCTAGGGAAGAAACCTGTCGAGATGTCACAAGCAGACTGAGATTTGCTAGACTACCAAGCTTTGGGAGTCATTCATCTAACGTTGGCCAGGAACATCGCGTTCAATATCCTAGAGGAGAAGATGATAGCTGGATTGATGCAGACACTATCCAACATGTACGAAAAATCTTTGTCCTCTAACAAGATTTATCTTATGCATCATCTATTCAACTTGAAGATGAGCGAAGGTGCATCCATAGCCGATCATATCAATGAATTTAATTTGATCACTAGTCAGTTAAGTTCAGTTGGCATTAGCTTCGAGGATGAAGTTCGTGCCCTAATCCTATTATCTTCTTTGCTCGAGTGCTGGGGTGCAACTGTGACAACAGTGAGTAGTTCGTACAACTCAAGTAAATTGAAGTTTGAAGAGGTCCGAAACTTGATTTTTAGTGAAGACTCAGGAGGAAAGAAACTAAAGGGAGCTCTGGTTCTACTTTGGTCACTCAAGAAGGTAGAGGAAGAACTACACAGCATAGCAAAGGCCATGGGACATCCAAGTCCAAGTAGAAGAGCCAGTCAAGATCGAAGGGTGATGGTTATTGGCACTACGACAAGAAGGGGCACACCAGAAAGAACTGTTAGTCAAGAAAGAACAAAGGACAGAATGAAAAGTCAGTCAATGCAGCGACCAAGATAATTAAAGATGTATTGATTCTCATTGTGGATAGTCTGATGGAATCTTGGATCTGAGACACCGAAGATTCATTTCACTCTACCTCATAGAAAGAGTCTATGCACGATTACATTATCGAAGACTTCGAAAAGATCTATCTCGTAGATGATGAGCCTTTGAATATTGTGAGAAAGGATGATATACACATCAAGATACCTGATCAATCAGTTTGGAAGCTCAAGAATATCAGACATATCCCAGGATTGAGAAAAACTTGATATCAGTTGGGTAGCTAGACTCAGAGGGGTACATTACAACTTTCATCGGTGGCTCTTGAAAGATCACCAAAGGTGCAATGATAATAACACGAGGAAGCAAATTGGGTACCCTATATATAACTAGTAACACCAGAGATGCAGTGGCACTAGCACAAGTAGACTCAGAGTTGTGTAACTATAAGCTAGGTCATATGAGCGAGAAAGAAATGAAGTACTGCTAAAAAAGGATAAGCTATCGAGTTTGAAGACAATAGATATTGGTTTATATAAGAATTGTATTATTGGAAAGCATAAGAGAGTCAGCTTCTCCAAGATTGGTAGGGCACCAAGATCAAGAAAGCTAGAACTTGTACACATCGACGTATGGGGTCCCTCCCTGGTTGAATCCTTTAGAGCTTCGTGATATTATGTGACCTTCATCGACGACTCCACCAAAAAGATATGGATTTATTTTTATAAAATAAATCTAATATATTTGACACTTTCAGGAAGTTGAAAAGCCTGGTGGATAATGAGTCTGGATAGAAGATAAAGTACTTGAGATCAGATAATGGAGGTGAGTACAATAGCACCGAGTTCAAGGAGTTTTGCATAACCAATGGGATCAAGATGGAGAAGACGATTCTAAGTACACCACAACAAAATGTGATAGCTGAGTGCATGAAGAGGACCTTGAATGAGAGAGCCAGAAGCATGAGACTCCATGCTGGATTGCCTGAGATGTTTTGGGCTGAGGTAGTTAGCACTACTGTCCATCTAATCAATAGGAGTCCCTTGGTCTTCCTTGAGTACAAGCTACCAGAAGAAGAGTGGATAGGAAAGTCATCAAGCTTATCTTACTTGAAGGTCTTCGACTGTATCTCCTACATACACATTAATGCAGAGAAGAGAGACGAGCTCAATGCAAAGTCAGAGGTGCTTCTTCATTGGGTATGGTATTGATGAGTTCGATTACAAGCTTTGGAGTGAGAAGGATAGGAAGATCATTAGGAACAAGGACGTGGTGTTCAATGAAAGAAGCCTGTACAAGGGCCAAAGTGTTCCAAATAAAGCATGACAGGTAGACAAGGAGAAAGAACAAATAGAGTTGAAAGATATCATGGAAGAGGACATTGCCGAGGGAGCAAGAGATCCCGAACCTGAGCGAAAGACACCTTAACTAGAAGATCTACAAGGACCCCAAAACCACGTGTAAAGTATTCTCCCTCATTGCATTACCTGATGTTGACAGATAGAGGGGAGCCCGAGTGCTTTGATGAAGCCATGGAGAGCGAAGATTCGGTCAAGTAGGAGCTGGTGATGAAGGATGAGATGTAGTCCTTGATAATGAATGAGACATGGGAGCTCAGCACACTGCTGGAAGGAAAGAAAGACTGCACAACAAGTGGGTCTACAAGATCAAGGAAGAGCACAATAGCAGCAAGAGGTACAAGGCAAGGTTAGTTGTGAAAGGCTTCCAACATAAAGAAAGTATTGATTATACTGAGATCTTTTCTCCTATTATTAAGCTCTCTACAATAAGGATTATTCTAAGTATAGTAGCCCATGAAAATTTATACATAGAACAACCTGATGTTACTGTTGCTTTCCTGCATGGTGAGATAGATGAGGATATTTATATGTAGCAGCCAGTTAGCTTTATAGTCCCTGGTAAAGAAAACCTCGTATGCAAGCTGAAGAAGAGCTTGTATAGTTTAAACCAGGCCCCCCGGTTATGGTACAAAAGATTTGATGGATTCATGACTAATAGTGGTTTTGCAAGGTGCCAAGAAAATCATTGCTGTTACTACAGGTCATTTGCCAGCTGCTTGATGTATGTGATGATTATCACGAGGCCTGGCATTGCACATGCAGTTGGAGTTGTGAGCAGGTACATGGCAAATCCGGGCAAGCAACATTGGGAAGCTATCGAGTGGATCATAAGATATCTGAAAGGTACCAAGGATGTCGCCTATGTTATCGAAGAGGCAATCAGACTTTATAGGGCTATGTTGATGCAGATCTAGGTAGTGATGCCGACACTAGGAGGATCACAATAGGGTATGTGTATACCATTAGCGGGATAGCGATGATCTGGATCTCGCAGTTGCAAAAGATCATGGCTCTTTCTACCACCGAGGTAGAGTATGTTTCAATCACAGAAGCCAGCAAAGAGATGATTTGGCTATAGAAGTTGCTAATAGAGTTGGGTGGAGAGCAGAGTTACAGTATTTTATTTTGTGATAGTCAGAGTGCTATCCATCTAGCGAAGAACCCGATGTTCCATACAAGGATGAAGCACATACAGCTAGGATACCATTTTATCAAGGCACTACTTGAAGATGGATGCTGTCACTGGAGAAGGTCCAAGGATCGAAAAATGCAGTGAATATGCTAACAAAGACGGGCACAACAGAGAAATTAGGACATGCATAGCCTCAATTGGCCACCGGAGCTAGTTGATTGGAGGCGCCACACAGGATATTGATCTATTTTTATTTTTCTTTGGAAGTTTACTTTTGATGTTTCAAGTGGATGCATGATTGGGTATCTAAGTCTCCAAGTAGGGAAGTTGTTGGGTGTGGAGCCAAATCCATCCAAGAAGAGCCTAGAAAGCCCAAAGCCCAAGTGAAAAGAAAAAAAAATTGCTTCTTGGCCCACCAGACCAGACCTGGCCCAAACCCACGTGGCCCGGTCGGGTGCGCAAGCGCGGCCCTGCACCACGTGCATGTGGTTGAGCTTGGCCCAGCTGGAGGTGGCGTGCATAGACTCATTTCCCAGGCCATTTCGCATAGCTCATCGTGGACCGCATGCGGTTCACATAGTCCACGAGCATTTCGAGACATTTTGGGCTGTCAGATCGATGATCCGACGGCTAAGATAGATTTTGGATGGTATCAGGCTTGATCTGAGGCCTTTTGACTCGGATTCGGATGTGGTTTGGATAATTTTCCGTCATCTTCTCAACAGGAGATGCCAAAGAGCAGCAGAGGAAGAACAGAGAGCCAAGAAGAGGTTTTTGCAACCCAGAAGAGTGGTCCAAGAGTTTTTCAAGAGAGAAAACGAGGGGAACAGAGAGAGAAAGGTAGATGGAGGGCAAGGGTTTCTTTTGTATTGTTTTGTTCTTTCTTCTTTCTTTTTATTAGGCTGGGGTTTGCATACAGAGAAGGTTCTTTGTTATAAAACTTCCTGTATTCCTTCTTTAAAGTGGAGATTTGATCCTATGCAGTCGTAGACGTAGAAACAAAAGACTATGAACCATGTAATCCCTATATGTTGTTTATACTTGTATTTTATTTGTCTTTCAGGCTTTCTATTTTATTTTTTCTGTGAACTTTTCCGACATCCTACTATGCACCACATCTTAACAGAAGTGGGAAGTCTAACTTGGGGGCCAAAGTCGTCCCTTTACCCCACTCATCTTTCCATAGGCCACCTCGGTTTAGGTCAATCCGGATCATCATAAATTGTTGCTTTCTCGAACCATCTTTTCTCATGGTCCATTTCCATCCAATATACATAGATCCAGTGTGCCTTTGCATTTCAGATCTTTAATGGGAACTCATTATCCATTTATATGACCAATAAAAATTAACCTTTAATCAAATAGGCCTACAGCCATCCATCTTTCTCATGCCAAATGGTAATGAAGTGTATTGTTGCTATTGCTGAAGCTGCTGATGGTTGTTGTGGCAGATAAATAACTTTTGATAAAATACATATTCTAGACCTATGCTGAGAGAATGCAAGAATCAGTCACATTTTTTTTTCTTTTCACTTATATCTGTGCAGTGCGAGTTGTCACCTTTGGTATCATTAAATAACAATAATGTAGCAATGTCATGACCAAGTATATGGAAACATATTGCATTGAGCCCCTAGTTTCAGCAGGGGCGCCCACCTACTCGGGCAACAAGCCACGGCTGTCCCCCGTCATCTTAGTTACAGGTATTGTGGATGTCCCAAACGCTCAACGGTAGCCTCACCCAACGTCCTGGTTGTTGCGACCGCTCGTTCTTACAAAAGATCGCAAGGCATCCACGTATAAGGTTGGACTCCAAATAAGAGATCGAGCTTTCTGATTGGACTAGTAAGGTCAGCAGCTTTTGCTCCAAAACCCCACGGAATCCGGACGAATCCCACGGGCTGATAAAAATTTATGGCTCCAGCCCACTTCTCTAGTTGGCGGGTTGGTCACCCAAGTTGAAACCGTCGCACCAAGACGCTTCCTCTTTTCCTCGCAGGTATGTACAAAAAGACCTCATAACCAATCCCATATCTAAAGAACCGCTGGGCGGCCCGTTTCTGCGTTCCTCTCTTTCTCCCTTCCGATCTCTCCTGTCCTTCTCCTCTCCCACTTATATCCCCTCCTCCTTTCCCCTCCTATTCTCGAGAGGTAGTCCACTTTATTGCCGTCTTTATAATTCGGCATCCAATCCGTCCCATTTACTCCTATTTAATGTCACCATTAATGGAGGCCACCCTTCTCCTTCAAAATTAGGTGCTCCAAACCCCCAATTTGAGCACCCACCTCCCCTCCAAAGGCTGTACGCACCACCACAGCCTCGCAAGTATCAACTCCATAGCCTGTTCCACTACACGTGGCACCACCACATGCATTGTGAGAAATATACAAGCTCTAGCTGCTGATGTAGTGGCTCCCAGTTCTTATTTGGACCCAACGACCTCTGATGGCAATTTAAGACTGTGTACGCAGAGAGCTAGGCCAACAAGTTACAGTACCCTAGGGAACGAGAGAGAGAGAGAAAAGAGCTAGAGAGAGGTGGTAGCTGGTGTGAAGCAAGAAATCATCCAGTCTCCCTGTCCTATTAAATGCCTCTCATCTCTTCCACCTCCCTTCTATAAACCTTTCCACCCTCTCCTCCTCCTCCTCCTTCTCCATCCCACTACTTCCAAATAATAATATCACTACGTTAGCTTGATTCATTACATTGTTATCACACCTACAAACCATTTTGTTTATATTATATACAAAAATAAACTAGTAAAAGAGTGAGTGGGTTGTCGCTAGAGAGGCGGGTTGGAGCTCATTGTGATGGAGAGCAGCACAGTGCTGGTGGTGCTGGCATGCATCGCGGCGTATGTCATGTGGTTCTCCCGGCTGGCGGCGGGCTTGCGCGGCCCGCGTGTGTGGCCGCTACTCGGCAGCCTCCCCGGTTTGATCCAGAATGGCGAGCGCATGCATGACTGGATTTCCGAGAACCTGCGAGCCAACGGGGGCACCTATCAGACCTGCACCTGCGCCGTCCCCGGCCTTGCCCGCCGGCAGGGGCTCGTCACCGTCACCTGCGATCCCCGCAACCTGGAGCACGTCCTCAAGACGAGGTTCGACAACTACCCAAAGGGCCCCACCTGGCACGCCGTCTTCCACGATCTCCTCGGCGACGGCATCTTCAACTCCGATGGCGACACCTGGCTCTTCCAGCGCAAGACCGCAGCCCTCGAGTTCACCACCCGCACCCTTCGCGCTGCCATGAATCGCTGGGTCTCCCGCTCCATTCACCACCGCCTCCTCCCCATCCTCCGCCGCGCCGCCGCAGGCTCCGCCTCCGTCGACCTCCAGGACCTCCTCCTCCGCCTCACCTTCGACAACATCTGCGGCCTCACCTTCGGGAAGGACCCCGAGACCCTCTCCTCGGATCTCCCCGACAACGGCTTTGCCAACGCCTTCGACCGCGCCACCGAGGCCACCCTCCACCGCTTCATCTTCCCGGAGTTCGTCTGGCGGCTCAAGAAATGGCTTCGCACCGGGAGCGAGGTCACTCTCTCCGACAGCGTCCTCCACGTCGAAAGGTACCTCTCCGCCGTCATCAAGAACCGAAAGCTCGAGCTCGGCGCCGACGGTGGTCACCACGATGACCTCCTTTCCCGCTTCATGAAGAAGGGAACCTACACCGACTCCTTCCTCCAGAGCGTTGCGCTCAACTTCATTCTCGCGGGCCGCGACACCTCCTCGGTGGCGCTCAGCTGGTTCTTTTGGCTCGTCTCCACCCACCCCGCCGTCGAGCGCCGCATTCTACTCGAGCTCGCCACCGTCCTCTCCGGCACTCGCGGCACCGACCCCGCTGCCTGGGTTTCCACTTCCCTCGTCTTCGAAGAGGTTGATCGCCTTACATACCTTAAAGCCGCTCTAACGGAAACTCTCCGGCTCTACCCGTCCGTCCCCGAGGACTCGAAGCACGTCATCGCCGACGACGTCCTCCCGGACGGTACATTCGTGCCGGCCGGTTCTGCCATCACCTACTCCATCTACTCGGCTGGGAGGATGAGGCCGGTGTGGGGGGAGGACTGCATGGAGTTTCGGCCGGAGCGGTGGCTATCACCGGACGGGAAGCGGTTCGAGGCGCACGACTCGTTCAAGTTTGTCGCGTTCAACGGCGGGCCTAGAGTGTGCCTCGGGAAGGACTTGGCATACCTCCAGATGAAGTCCATTGCCGCCGCTGTGCTACTGCGCCACCGCCTTGCCGTCGTCCCCGGCCACCGCATCGAGCAGAAGATGTCTCTCACTCTCTTCATGAAGTACCGGCTCAAAATGAACGTCTATGACCGGGACCTGGATGCCATCGCGGAGGAGCTCCGGCCGGAACAACTGAAGGTGGCAGTAGAGAGCGGCGGCACCGCCGCTGCTGGCTTTGCGAAGTCTGTTCAGGTGGGGGAAGACAGTGCTCAAGTTTCTTAATTCTTCTTAAACTTAAGAAGGGTAGAATTAAAAGCTTGGAGGTGATGTCGATGAAGGTAGTTGGGTAGAAGGTAAACAAGTTGGTGTGAGAGTTTGGCAAGGAGAAGAGATAAGGATTGTTATGCACTAGATGGGTATCTAGGAGCAACTAATTAACAAATGTTACGCTTGAAGTGATCGACATAAATTAATAAGAAAATGATGGACATTATTTGGCCCAATAAGAGGTTCTAAAAAGCAGTCATGACAGGTTTTCTATTTGCTTTGTGGTTACCACAAATCAACCATAATTTAGGGGACGGAATAGATAGGTTTTATCTCGATTAATTTGTTGCTTTCTTGAAATCGCTTTTGGACATGGAAGAATGCATGCGATGCTTTTGTGGTTGTTTTATTGCTACGTTTTTTTGGCTGCAGCCATGCGCATCAGCTGCTTTCGTGCGGTAGGTTTAGCAGCTGGCAGCATTCAATTATTTTGGTGTCCAAAGTGGCAGTCTACCGAAAAAATCTATTTGACTGACTATACCCATCTGATGGATGGGGGTAGTATCTTTTGCGCATAAAAAGGATTCACCTTCCTTCCCGATCTCAAGGATCGAGCACGAATTGGATAGGCCATTAATTAACCATGCTCATCCCGTACCTGGCTCGGAGAAGGACAGGGTGGGGCAAGCCGGGATGGTAAAGTCTGTGCTTGGAGCAAGACATGAGCTAAACAACGGAAGCTCGATGGATTGGATTAAATAAAACTATAAAGAATATTTTTTAAATATTTTTTTCAATAAATAAGAGATTTGTAAAGAATTATATTACCTTGATTGAATTCGGGACTGGTTTTATCATTATCCATATCTACTCCGAATCTGTTGCAAGTCGTGTAAAAGCCATCCATTAATTTTGGGACAAGTCGGATACTGGATAGAGCAGAATTAGTTGCCATAGCTAAAATTAGAATTATCAAAATGAGTTGCGACTCATGGACCAGTTCATTTAATCCTATAAATAGATCGGATTGAATTGATATATTTCTGATCCATTTAGCAATCGAGTATTTTGGCCTGGCCCTTATAATCCATGGGTTGAACCGTGTTAGGATCGGATCAGCTCATGGGCCAAAAAAAAAATTATTATTTAAAAAGGCTTCTAAAAGAGGCTAAGGAAAACGGGCATAATTCAGTGATTTGTCTGAATCACCTAAACATTCAAGGTTAGGGATGGCATCCAAGTGGGAGCAATGGAGGAGGAAAGAAGCAGCGACACCGGCATCGAGACAATATCGGTGGTGACAAGGGGGCGAGCTCATGAACTCATGGCATTTGACGAGTCGGCAAGAACTTTTGAGTCCTCATCTTCTCAATCCTTTCTTTTTTTATTTTTCTCTCAACAATGATAGGGGTTGGAGGTACCAGGCGAGCCGAGTCTTCTATGAGTCCTCATCTTTTCAATCCTTTCCTTTTTTTATTTTTCTCTCAACAGAGATAGGGGTTGGAGGTACCAGGCAAGCCAAGTCTTTTTCCTCCTCCATCATCGCATCCAAGATCCTCATTTCCTTCATGATCTCGGATGCTAGATCTCCGGCTCTATCCCATGAAGCTACGAATGCGATGAAGGCCCTTCCCAGCTCCTGTTGGTCCTAGACTCTAGCCTCCTCTATGCCCTCCCTCGGTGGTCCCACCTCCTCCACCGGTTTTGCCTCCTCCAAGGGTATGAATCATATGGTGAGGCCATGAATTGAAATGTAGAGGGGCTACAACTGTAATATTTGGGCTTGAGCTAAAGTTGGCAGGCCCAGCCAACTTCAACCCAAACCAGTGAAAAGAAAATGATGAATAGAGGCTGAGTCGGAATAGGGGAGGGGTTTCTTCTCCTTATCTGGCTCGGAGGATCGCCGGAAAACTTGCAAGGGAGAGTTGTGAAGGAGAGGGACACTGGTGGCGATAATGATGGAGTGGGTTTAGGACTCCGGTGATGCGGTTTCCCTTTCCCAAATGACGAGGAGTATGTCGGTGGGTTTCTCTTTAAATTTTCCAAGCCATCACCAAACGGGTCCTTCAATAGCATCTCTTTTCTCTCCGATGAGTGACCAGGAATTCTCCTATGCTAGCCGGTGAGTTTCTCCTTTTTATTTAACATTTTTAGGTGGATTAAAAGATTTATTTGGATCGATCTGGTTGGTATGGTGTTGGGGTTGTGGATCTTTGGAGGCTGCGCCGCCGTCGTCCGCCCATCTGCCGAGTTTGTCTTCCTGGAGGCCACTTTTCTTGGCCACCGGCAGCCATGGGGGAGGGGAGGGCTAGTTTGTTTTGGTCTAGGGAAGCATTTGGGGAGGAGTTCGGGAGAGAAGAAAAGAAAAGAAGAAGAAGAAGAAAAAAAGGGGTTCTATACGGTTCAAAAGAGAGAGAGAGAGAATCAAGAAATTTTTTTGAGATTTATAAAAAATTGAGAATTTAGATTTTAATAAAATTATTTATTATTATAGAAAATCAATGTTCTGAGTAGAAAGGTGTCGCGCAAATTTTGGGTACAGATTAGTTCAGGTATGGATAGTTGATTTTTGAGAGATAAGGACTTCTAGACTTGATCACCCGTAATATAAATATATTTTACATGACCTAATTTGATCCGAGCATATATATATATATATATATATATATATATATATATATATATATATATATATATTTACATGCATGGTTGTTTTCGGATAGCATGATTTGATTTCTCGAGATACAAAATGAGTTTATTGTTATTATTGTTTGTGTTTTTAATATACCATGTTCATCGAGTGATCTTTGAATGGGTTGGACCATGATATCGGTTGTTGAAAAGTGATATGTTATATGAAATGAAATAATAAAGTGCTAAGTGAAACGGTGTTTGGACTAGCCATGCCACGGCGGTACCGTGGTTACCAGTGTGCTAGTCACAGGCTGGAGTGTGACAATTTGTGTGCCAATTACAACCTGGAGTGTGACAATTTATATGCCAGTCATAGACTGAGTGTGACATATAGTGTGCTAGTCACAGGCGAGAGTGTGACAATAGTATGCAAGTCACAGGCTGGAGTGTGACCGTGGCTAGTCCAGAACCCTAAAGATAAAGGTTAAACAATAGGAATTCTAAAAGAAAAACGTAAAGTTATAAAGATTTTTGTCATATATGAAACTTGAATTATTTGACTGCATGACATGATATACTGGAGTTTTGCTGTTTTCATAAATATATATATTATTATTGGTGTGATCACATGGAAACTTTACTGGGCTGTATAGCTCACTTCTTACTTTTCATTTTTTTCTAGAGACTCGGGATACATAGCGATAATTGGGCTGGGCATGAGACAGAGCTTCACTAATGTTGAATTAGTTAGTTAGTTGGTATTAGTTTCGGTTACTGATATTTGTGAATCAGTAGACCAATTAGTGATATCGACTTAATAAATGAATTATTCAATTGTTACTCAATTGTTTATATAATATTAGTTTTAATTTGATGTGTTTGACTCTTGTGTACCTAGGTCTTGCTTGATCTCTAGGATAAAACCTAGGATTTGTGCGGCCAGTCACGTAGCCGATTCCGGTGCTGGATTTGGGACGTAACATAGTGGTATCAGAGCAAACTAGGTTTTAGGATCTTAGGATATAAGCTTATCGAGAGAGTGTGGGTTGAATCATAGGTGGGGTAGATAATGTGACATATTTTTGATCATCTAAGTGTTAGTTTTATACTAACAATGATTGGTGTAGGTTTTCTATGGCACGTGGTAGTGGGCGTGGACGTGTTAGGAGGCCCACAAGATTTGCAGATGGATCAAATGCTTGGGATCCTATAAAGTAGCACGAGGATACTAGGGTTTTATCTAGTGATGAGGAACATCCACAGGAACCAATGCCCAATCCCATGGACAACACTGGTGATAAGGAGCATCCACAGGAACCGACGCTCAATCCTTTGGACAACACTCATGACTAGGACTGCAGAAACGGGAACATCGGGAGGATCTAGAGTTCAGTCGGGGGACCAGGTGGGTCTTCCTCAACTGATGCAATACTTAGTGCAGCAACAAGCTACTGCAAGAGCTGTAACACTGAGATTAATAGAAGCACAACAGCAACAGCAACAGTTCACGCAGCAGCTATTATTACAGCAACAATAGCCAGAAGTTAGGATTCCACAAGAACGACCAATCACTTTGATAGATTTCAACAAGTATGCACCACCAGTATTTAAGGGAACATCTGATCCCATGGAGGCAGAGGGTTGGCTGAAAGCCATTGAGAAAGTATTCCAAGCCTTGCGATGTCCGGAAGGGGAGAAGGTTACATTTGCTACTTTTTTATTGCAAGATGAGGCAGTCGCTTGGTGGGAGTTAGAGCTTGGAAAGCGAGGACCGACTGATGTACCTTTTACATGGATAGATTTCATAAAGGTTTTCTATGAGAGATACTTTTCTCAAAGTGTTCGGGTACAAAAATTTCGAGAATTTGATTGCTTGGAGCAGGGTAACTTAACCGTTTCTCAGTATGCTGCAAAGTTTGAAGAATTATCGAGATATGCTCCATCATTGTTAGCAGATGAAGGGATCTGGGCCAGAAAATTTGAAAATGGACTTAGAGATCAGATTCAGCATTAGGTGACTGCCTTCGAGCTACCAACCTATAAGGAGGTCGTCAACAAGGCACTGATTATAGAAAGGGGGTTGGATGTTGCTCACGCAGAGAGGGAAAAGGCCTTGAAGAGGAGATCCAGAACAGGAGGGTATCAAGGCCAACCCTATAAAGGTACCAGTGCAAAAACAAGGAAGCTTGAAATGCTACTCCAAATGACAATATTCAACAAAAGAGTGATGTCAAGTATTATAAGTGTGGTGGTTCTCACTATAAGCAGGATTGTATGTGGCCAGATGAGATGAAGTGCCATAACTATGGCAAACCGGGTCACAAGGCGGTTGTGTGTCCCTATGGTCAGGGGTCACAGCACCAAGTACCTCTGGAAGACAGCAACTAAAAGGACAGCAGAAATCAGTGATTCAGGGACGGGTTTAAGCACTCACCCAGCAGGATGCCAATGCATCAAATTCAGTAGTGACAGGTATGATCAGATTATTTTCTAGAAATGTTTATGTTCTATTTGATGCTGATGCCACCTACTCTTTCATATCTGTTAGATCGGTTAGAGAAAGCAATGAGTTAACCCCGACACCTTTAGAATTTGAACTTTGTATTTTCACTCCAAGTGGGGATGTTTTGGTGGTTAATCAAATTTGCAAGGAGTGTATATTGAATATCGAAGGTAGGGAGATGAAAGCCAATTTGATAGTCATGGATATGAAAGATTTCGATGTGATTCTTGGAATGGATTGACTAGCAGCATACCATGCTTCTATCAACTGTTTTGAGAAGATTGTGAGATTTTAGATTCTTGATCAGTCAGAGTTTTACTTTAAGGGTAATAAGCTAACCCTTATGAGAAGGGTAATTTCAACTTTTATTGCCAAGCAACTTCTCAGGAAAGGCTGTGAAGGATTTCTAGCAGCGGTGATAGATACCCAACAACATGAGCTTAGGTTGGAAGACGTACCCATTGTGAAAGAATTTCTAGATATGTTTCCCAATGATCTGCCAGGATTACCTCCTGATAGAGAGATTGAGTTCTCTATTGATCTTATGCTGGGCACGGGTGCCATCTCCAAAGCTCCCTACAGAATGGCTCCAGCAGAATTAAAAGAGCTTAAGGAGCAATTGCAAGAATTGTTGAACAAAGGATTTATCAGACCTAGCATGTCTCCCTGGGGTGCTCCGGTCTTATTTATAAAGAAGAAGGATGGAAGTTTTCGGCTCTGCATTGACTATCAGGAATTGAACAAAGTGACAATAAAGAACAAATATCCCTTACCAAGGATTGATGATCTATTTGATCAACTAGAGGGAGCATAGGTATTTTCAAAGATTGATCTTCGTTCTGGTTATCATCAATTGAAGATAAAGGCAGAGGATGTGCCAAATACAGCTTTTAGAACCAGATATGGACACTACGAATTTTTGGTTCTATCTTTTGGTCTGACAAATGTACCTGCAGTTTTCATGGATCTCATGAACCGAGTGTTTAGACCATATCTCTCTCAATTTGTAGTAGTATTTATTGATGACATACTGATTTATTCAAAGAGTCTATAGGCACATGAGAAATACTTAAAAATAGTATTACAAATATTCAAGGAGGAGAAGTTGTATGCCAAGCTAAAAAAGCGTGACTTTTGGTTGGACAGAATTTCTTTCCTTGGCCATGTTATTTCTAAGGATGGTGTTTTTGTGGATCCAAAGAAAGTGGAAGCAGTGGCAGATTGGGAGAGACCCACTAACGTATCCGAAGTTCGTAGTTTCCTGGGAATGGTAGGATATTATCTAAGGTTTGTTGAAGAATTTTCTCTTATTGCTATACCTTTAACTCGCCTGACTCAGAAATGAACAAAATATGAATGGACAGATGATTGTTGTTGTCGCCCGAATCGTCATGGCCCATAGTTGCTGATGGTGTCGGGGGTCGCGCGTCCAACTGCTCGAGATGCCTCCAGTGCCTCGGGACTTGCAACAAACAACGTCAGTGACCCGGGCCGGGGATTCCAGCGAGGGCGCTCTGACGGTCAAGTCAGTGATGATCCAGGAGAACAGATCCTCCTGGTCGAGCCCCTCTGGATGAGCTCCATGCTAGGAGGAGTAAGTGTAATGTGTATGAAAGATAAAAGTGAGATGGGAGAGGTGGTGGCCGAGGTGGTCCGATTTCCCCTGTCTGGCCCTTCTCCCTTGTTTTTCTATGTTTGCTTTTGTTACCTCTCTTTGGCTTACCCTGGCTGGGTTTTTTACTTTGGCTGGCCTCGGGATATTTCCATGCTGTCAGACGTGTGCGACTACGTATCGTGCCATAGATGGGATGCCTCTTCTGTCAGATGGCCGGGGAAGCTTCTATATGCCTCTAACATTCCCTCTGTTGGAAGACTGGCAGGACCTCGGTTGGCGGGCCACCATTCTCGGGACCCGTGCCCTCCGGTTGGATCTTTTTCCTGGTCGTACGATAGGTCGGTGGAGGGTATGGTGCCTTGGTGTGAGTTTTCTTTCTTTCTGGCATGAGTGACGGTCGTGGGCATTAATGGCGGCATGGTGGGCGCCGCTGTACGGCCCTCGGGAGGTTCGCCATTGTCCTTGGAGAGGAGGCGCCACACTCTTGGTGGTTGGTGCCTCTATCTTAGTTGGGGACTGAGCTGGAAAGGTGGGGTCCGCCTCCGCCGGGCTCACTTCAAAGTGGCTCGGCTAGGTGGAGGAGGGCTGAGCTCGATTCTGGACTAGTGGAGCTCGGCTTCGAACGAGCTCAACCTGACGGAGATGGACAGGGTGCCGGGTAGCCCAGGGGATCCGACCTGAGTGGGGCTCCTCGTGGTGGAGGGGCCTTAAGCTCGACTCCCGACCGTGGGGCCCGACCTCAAGGGGTTCGCCTTGGGTGGGGACTTGTACTCGGCTCCGGCCTAGGCATCCCGACCAGGTGGGGACCGACTTGGCGGAGGACGAAGCTCGACTTCGGCGAGCGGCCTCGTTGGTCCGAGAGAGCTCAGCCCGTCGAAGGGGCTCATGTTGGAAATCCATCGTGGTGTCTGATGGGGACTCCACATCAATCTATGCATGCCACATCAGCGATCTAGCCATATCATTTGCCCCCCACTCCCGAGGTCCGTTGGCGTGCTGCGCTCGAGGCAAAGGGAGTAATTGCGTTGCTGATGTAGAAAGGTAGAGAAATCTGATGCCATAATGACCAATATCGGCGGTGCCTTGCTTGGTGGTCCTTTGAACCTGTGTGGGGGTGCCACGCGGCCATGTCTAGGAAGCAGTTATGGCAAGCATGGAAGTCAGAGCGATCGTGATCGGATTGGGGTGTTGGCCTCGTCGATCGGTGATGCGTGGCAAGCATCTCTTGGGGGAGTCGTAACGGTACGGTCAGGCGAGGTCACTTCGAAAAGAAAGGTAGGTCTTTCGAAACTTACTTTCCTTCGAATTCTTCGCGCCCGACGTCGTACAATGGTTTTCTCCCTCTCCTTCCCCGGCCGTCATCGTTCTTCTAGGACCTTAGCAGGTTAGCTCCCTCTTCTTCTCCCTTCTCGTCGACTAGGGGTCGTCGTAGGTCTTTCTTCACCATCTTCTCTTTTTCCATGGATCGCTTCGGTCCGAACTTCCGTCCTTCTTGCCAAGCCGAGACTGGACCTTCCCGGTCGAGGACTCCTTCTTCCTCCGATGACAAAATGGAGGCGGCACATTATGAGTTTAGTAGGAGACCCTTCCACGGTCCGGTAGCCATTAGGGAACCTGGGTCTTCTCCTCCACCTCGCTTGGCCCTCCTTCATACTTTTTCTGCTCCCAATCCTGAACCCGATCCTTTTCGGTCAACAGGTCCCAGAGGGATTGCTTCGGTGATCACTGCCGAGGATCTCGTGGCCATCCGGCGTGCTTGCGGCATTCCCGAGTCCATTCATCTTTCTGCTCCTCGCCCGGGGGAGCGGGTCACATCTAGTGGCCCTTGACAGATTGCTTTCTATGAGGAGGCCTTTGTCGGGGGTCTCTGATTTCCTATCCACCCTTTCTTCCTTTCCTTCCTGACCAACTACTGACTTGTCCCAGCCTAGTTGGTCCCCAATGCTATCAGAATGATTTTTTGTTTCATCGTTCTGTGTCACTTCCACGAGGTTGTTGCCCGTTTCTCTTTGTTCAGGGCCTTTTTCACCATGAAGCGCCACCCTACCGAGGACGGGTGGTGATCTCTCTCTTCTCGCCCTCGAGACATTAGGTTTGAGCTTCCCTCTTCCATCAAGGGATGGAAGAGTAGGTATCTCTTTGCTTCGGTCAAGGAGTTCGACTGGGTTTGGAGCGACCCAGATCAGTCTCCAAATAGAAACTCCTCCGTCGAAGCAGCCAACCTCAACCTATACGAGCTGCTCAGATCAGCCGAGATTCTCTCACTTGAGGTTTTGCTGTTGGAACAGAATCTTCGCAAGGTCGGGGTCGGCTCGGCGCAGGAGTCGGGTGAGTTCGACTTGGCCACCCCCTTTTTGTTTTCTTTCTTCATCATTTTTTCTTCTCTCTTTCTTTTCTTTTTTTTTTCTTTTTTTTTTGCTTGTGATTGACCATGTCTTCTCCTGTGCAGAGATGAAATTCTCCATGGATGAGCTGCTCTTGTTCTCCGAGGAGCGATAGCAGGATGTTGAGGCCGGCAAGCCTGCTCCGAAAAGGGCTCATGCCGAAGAGGGTGTGAGGCCGGTGCAGGTCGGACCAGATGCACCGATTATAGAATGAAGGTGGAAGAGGGTGGTCGAGTCCGTCCATGAGTCTTCAGGGCAGCGCGACCTGGTCCTGGCACCCGAGCCTGAGGTGATCGTCCGCGCCAGGTCGGCTGCTGCCGCCGCCAGGGTAGTAGCCCCTACTCCGGAGGTCATTGACGTCGAGGAGGAAGGGGAGATGAAAGGAACCGGGCCAGCACCCCAGGTGCGGCCCAAAGCGGCACCGAGCTCGCAACTGGCATTGAAGGTGCCTCCTGCCGCCGAGGGGTCTGAGCTAGCGGGAAAGCAGGACAGGGACTATCGCCGAGTCCCCTTCCAACTGGGGCCCAACATCTCTTTGATGAAGGACCCGAGCCTCGCCAAGTGGATGATGGACTTCTCGGTCCAGTCCTGTGACCAGCGAGAAGGGAGCAGGCAACTCCTGGGCGACGTCGTCAGCTCGTCCTTCGCCAACCTGTATATTGTAAGTCCTCCTCCGCCTGTCTTGATTTCTCCTGACCTTTACTGGCACCGTGGTTAACGTGCTCCTTTCAATGCAGCAAGGCAAGGAGTTGATCCTCATCAGGGACTACTGCCGCAACTGGGCGAAAAGGGACAAGGAGCAACAGGCGGAGCTCGAGTCCCTGAAAGCCGAGGTGGGCCAGAAGGATGAGGAGACTCGGGAGGCTAATATAAAAGTTAAGAGCCTCCAGGACGAGGTCACTGATGCCGCCCGGGCTAAAAAGGAGCTCGAGGGAGAGCTCGAATCAAAAAGGACCCGGCTGAAAGAGCTTCGGGCCGAGGTAGAGGCGACGAGGGACAGAGCCGTCTCTACTGAGAAGAGGGCGGTGGCCGTGGAGAAGAAGGCCACGGAGGTGGAGGGGAAGGCTAGCGCCACCACCCGCTCCGCCGAGACTGCCAAGAAGGGGATGGTGGTGGCGATCCGGCAGGCCAAGCATGCCGGGAAGCAGCTGGAGGAGGCGAGGTGCCGGGCGGAAGCCGCAAGGAAGGAGGCTGCTGACGCGGTGGTCGCTTTCAAGGCCTCCCCCGAGTATATAAAAGACTTCAAAGAGGTGGCAACGGACTCCTTTGCCAAGGGGTTTGCCTACTACCGCACCCAGCTGCGGGGGATCCTTTCCGAGGAGTGACTGGCTGCGCTCTGGGCCCCCGAGAAGAAGGCTCCAACTCCGAAGGTAGTTGCAGCGGGGCAAGAGACTACTCCAGCTGGGTCTCCCTCGAAGGTGGCCCTGGAGTTGACTGAGTCGATGTCGGTGGTGGCGATGGCTCGGCCAACGCCGAAGGCGGAGATGGCTGAGACGGTCCCCTCGACGACAGTAACTGAATCAGTATCTTCGACGGAGGCTGCTCAAGAAGGTGCCCGACGACGGAGATGAAAGAATGAGAAGTCCCGACCGCGCATCGCCCAGGGAAGGAGCCAGCCCCATAGGGTAGGGCTTCTGTAACAGTTTTTTTTTTTTTGAACCAGGCTGCTTGGCCTGTTAGGTTCCAGAAGATAATGTAAAGCATTTCTTCTAAGTAATGAAAAATGGTTTTACAAATGTGGCTTCTCTTTTCTTTTGTAGTGTAAATGTCTTCTCTCCTCCTCTTTTCTTCTCTTTTTCCTCCTCTTTCAATGCAGGGAGGTCGGAGAGGGGAGCTTTATCTTATATGGGCTTGAGCCCCACCATCTCGGTGCTGGGCTCAAGACTTCGATGCTAAAGAATGTCGGCTCTGGATTTGGGTGTCTGAGGGCCTCTCAGATCTTGAATGCCTTGATGCTAGGCTCGGGGCTTGATCTTCGGAGGTCGGGCTCAGGAACATGGATGTCTTGGAGCTGGGCCATGGAACTTGGTCACCTGAGAGCATTGCTCAAGAGCTTGGATGCCTCAGAGCTAGGCTCGAAGACATACTGGCCGGAGAGCTGGTCTCCGGGACTTGGTTGGCCTGAGAGCATGGCTCAGGAGTTTGGACGCCTTGGAGCTGGGCTCGGAAACGTGCCAGCCAGAGAGCTGGTCTCCGGGACTTGGTTGGCCTGAGAGCAGGGTCAGGAGTTTGGACGCCTTGGAGCTGGGCTTGGAGATGTACTGGCCGGAGAGCTGGTCTCCGAGACTTGGTTGGCCTAAGAGCATGGCTCAGAAGTTTGGACGCCTTGGAGCTGGGCTCAGAGACGTGCTAGCCGGAGAGCTGGTCTCCAAGACTTGATTGCCTGAGGACATGGCTCAAGAGCTTGGACGCATTGGAGCTAGGCTCGGAGATGTACTGGCTGGAGAGCTGGTCTCCGGGACTTGGTTGGCCTGAGAGCATGGCTCAGGAGTTTGGATGCCTTGGAGCTGGGCTCGGAGATGTGCTGGCCAGAGAGCTGGTCTCCGGGACTTGATTGGCTTGAGAGCATGGCTTACGAGTTTGGATGCCTTGGAGCTGGGCTCGGAGATGTGCTGGCTGGAGAGCTGGTCTCCGGGACTTGATTGCCTGAGGACATGGCTCAGGAGCTTGGATGTCTTGGAGCTGGGGTCGAAGACGTGTTGGCTGGAGAACTGGTCTCCAGGACTTGGTTAGCCTGAGAGCAGGGCTCAGGAGTTTGGATGCCTTGGAGCTGGGCTCGGTGACGTGCTGGTCGGAGAGCTGGTCTCCGGGACTTGATTGCCTAAGGACATGGCTCAGGAGCTTGGACGCCTTGGAGCTGGGCTCGAGGCTTGAGTGCCTGAGGGCTTCTCAGGTCTTGGTGCCGGAGGACTTTTCTTTATTCTTGAATGCTGAGGAGCTAGGCTCAAGGCTTGGGTTCCTGAGGGCTTCTCAGATCTTGGTGCCGGAGGACTTTTCTTCGGGCTTGGATGCCGAGGAGCTAGGCTCGAGGCTTGGGTGCCTGAGGGCTTCTCAGGTCTTGGTGCTGAAGGACTTTTCTTTGGGCTTGAATGCCGAGGAGCTAGGCTCGAGGCTTGCTTCCCAGAGAGTTGGGCCCCAGGCGGCGACATTCCTGTAAGGAAAACAATTCGTTGTACAAAGGAAAGTCTTTATTTTTAGTGGAGGAAAAACTTACATCACTGGTAATATCTCTTCAAATTACAAGCATTCCATGTCCGGGAGAATCTGGCACCATCCAAGTCCTCGAGATAGTAGGCCCCATGTGAGAGAGCCTCGACCATTTTATAAGGGCCTTCCCAGTTTGGCGAGAGCTTGCCACACTCCCGGGGTTGAGACGCCTCTGCCCGGTGCATCACCAGGTCGCCAGGTCAGAAATTCTTCAGCTTCACCCGTGCATTGTAATATCGGGCGACCCATTATCGGTACGCTGCCATTCAAAGCCGGACTTTGTCCCTTGTTTCTTCTAGGAGGTCTAGATTGAGCAAGAGGTGTGCCAAGTTTTGTGTCTTGTCGTACCGCTGCACCCAAAGCGTGGGCATGCCGAGCTCGATCGGGATCATTGCTGTAGCTCCGAAGACAAGGTTGAAGGATGTTTCACCCGTTGCTGTTCTGGGCATTATGTGGTAGGCCCACAGGATGCTCAGGAGTTCTTCTGCCCATCTGCCCTTCGCCTGGTCTAGTCTGGTGCGAAGTCCTTGAAGGATGGTTCGGTTAGTTACCTCGGCTTTCCCAATTGTTTAGGGATAAGTGATCGAGGTGAACCAGTGTTGAATGCCATGCTCGGCACAGAATCCTTTGAACTCCTAGTTGTCAAACTATCGCTCGTTATCGGTGATGACACAATTGGGGAGTCCGAAGCGGCAGATGATAGAGTTCCAAAAGAATTGTCGAACATTGGCTCCTGTAATCCGAGCTAGTGGCTCCGCCTTGACCCACTTGGTGAAGTAGTCGATCGCCACTAACAGAAACTTCCACTGCCATGGCGCGATGGGGAACGATCCCAGAATATCCATCCCCCACTGTGCAAAGGTCCAGGGGGATGACAACTGCAAGATCGGTGCGGCCGGCAAGCGCTGCACGTGGGGATGACGTTGGCATTTATCACATCTCTTGACGAAGTCGGCGGCGTCTTCCCTCATCGTCTCCCAAAAGTATCTCTGGCGAAGAGCCTTGTACGCCAAAGTCCGCCCCCCTACATGATTCCCATAGAGGCCCTCTGTATCTCCCGGAGCACGAAGGCCACCTCCGTAGGTTTGAGGCACTTCAGGAGTGGATAGGAATAAGATCGGCGATAGAGGTGACCGTCCATTAAAACAAAATGGGTGGCCTTCCTTCTGATGCGGCCTACTTCTTTGTGGTCCTCTGGTAGGAGGCCGTCCTGGATGTACTGGAAGTACTTATCCATCCAGCTCGGCTCATGGGCTACTTGTTGCACCTCCTCTGGGCTCTCGTAACTTGGATTCTCGAGATACTCGACGTAGGCATGCCCCAGGGATGAGTCCGGTAGGGTTGCGAGCCTCGACAGCACATCCGCACGAGCATTTTCTCCACGAGGGATGTGGAAAACGTGGAAGTAACGGAATTTTGTCATGCTCGAACGAACCTTCTCCAGATACTTCACCATCTGGGGATCTCAGGCCTCGTATTCTCCAGAGACCTATCTGGCAACCAGTTGGGAGTTGGTAAAAACCTTCATGCTCTGCACACCTAACTCGCGGGACACTTTTAGGCCCACGAGAAGTATTTCGTACTCCGCCTAGTTGTTTGTGGCAGCGAACTTGAAGCTGAGGGCACACTCTGTCACCACTCTATCAGAATTGGCGAGGATGAGACCAGCTCCGCTTCCGCAGGAATTGGAGGCACCGTCTACATGGAGGATCCAAGGGTCCTCCTATGGCCCGGGCTCAGCTTGGCTCTCCGGGACCGTGCGTTATGGTTCCTCGGGAGGCCCTGTACATTCAACCACAAAGTCGGCTAGGACCTGGGCCTTCTGTGATGACCTCGACCGGTAAGCGATGTCGAACTCGCTCAGCGTCAGGGACCATTTAGCCAGTCTTCCGGAAGTCTCGGGGTGGCTTAGCATGGTCCTTAGTGGCTGATCGGTCACAACTGCAATGGGATGCGCTTGGAAGTAGGGCCTGAGATGCTTAGCAGACATAATTAGTACAAAAATAAGTTTTTCGGAGCAGGTATACCTGATCTCCGAGTTGCAGAGGATTTTGCTGGTATAGTACACCAGCTTTTGGGATCCGCCCTGATCTATATGGATGAGGACCGAGCTGACGGCCCCGGGCATAATCGCTAGGTAGAGTAAGAGCTCTTCTCCTTCTTCTGGTCTGGATAGCAGAGGTGGAGAGGCTAGGAACTCCTTCAGCTCCTCAAAGGCCACTTTGCACTCCTCCGTCCAGGCAAACTCATGCATCTTGCGCAATGCCTTGAAGAAAGGGAGGCAGCGGTCAGCCGACCTCGAGATGAACCGGCTTAAGGCTGCTACCCTCCCCGTCAGACATTGAACTTGCTTCTTGGATGTCGGGGGATCCATGTCGAGGATCACCTGGACCTTCTTCGGGTTTGCTTCAATGCCTCTCTGGGTGACCATGAAGCCGAGGAACTTCCCGGCCGCCACCCTGAAAGTGCATTTTGCTGGATTGAGCTTCATTTGGTGCTTCCGGAGACTGTGAAAGGCTTCAGCGAGGTCGGTGATATGGTCCAAGCTAGGCTTACTCATGATGAGCATGTCATCCACGTATACTTGCACGTTCCGGCCAATCTGGTCTTTGAAGACCTTGTTGACCAAACATTGGTACGTGGCCCGAGCATTCTTCAGGCCAAAGGGCATCATCCTGTAGCAGTATATCCCTCGGTCGGTAATGAAGGCAGTGTGCTCCTCGTCCCCCGGGTGCATCCGGATCTGATTGTACCCGGAGAATGCATCTATGAAGGAGAGCAGCCTGTGCCCTGAGGTGGCATCCCCCAACTGATCTATCCTCAGTAGAGGGATGCTATCCTTCGGGCACGCCTTGTTGAGGTCGGTGTAATCTACACAGATCCTCCACTTGTCATTGTTCTTCTTCACCATCACCATATTCGCCAGCCAGCTCGGGTATTGCACCTCTCGGACGAAGCCGGCGGCCAAAAGTTTCTCAACTTCCTTGTTGATGGCTGCCTGCCTTTCTAGGGTGAAGCTTCTCTTCTTCTATCAAACCGGTCTGTACCTCGGATCGACGTTGAGCTTGTGGGTGATGACTTCATGGGGGTACCTGGCATGTCCGCCGCCATCCAGGCGAACACGTCTGCATTCGCCTGTAGGAATTCCAATAGCGAAGCCTTCTCCTCCTCAGGTAGCTGGGCTCCGATCTACACGGTCTTCGTCTGGTCGGCCCTGAGCTGGTAAGGAAGCAGATGCTTGGCTGGGCTTCCCCTGGGGTCCTAAACCCTCTGGTCGAGCTCATCCGTCCTGAGGCCCTCCTCGGGCACCTGGGCCCCGGGGAGGGCTTGGAAGCAGTGCTACACCAGCTAAGGTGTACCCCTCATCTCCTCCATGCCACAAGGGGTTGGAAATTGTACGAGCAACCTTTTAGTGGAGACAACAGCGTCGAGGAGATTGAGCCCGGGTCGGCCTAAGATCACATTGTAAGGCGAAGGAAGCCTGACAACCGTGAACGTCATCATGACGATACTCTGTCGATGTGGGGTCCCGGCAGTGACCGAAAGAGTAATTTCTCCCTCCACCCTCATGGAATCTCCTGTGAAACCAACAAGGGGTGTGTGTACAGGCTTAAGCTAAACAGAGGAAAGATTCATCTTGGAGAAGGCATCGTAGAAAAGCATATCTGTGGAGCTTCCATTATCTATCATGATGCATTTTACAGGATGCTTTGCGATCATCATCTCGATAACCACATCATCATTATTTACATTTCTCTCTCCATCTTCTCCTTCCCTCATAGAGGGGAGTACAACCTCAGGATGCCCTGCCCCCCGGGCCCTCTTGGAGGCACTCTCAGCTCCCTAGTGTATCATCCCCATCGGCTTCTCGGTAGGACGATTATCGACCGTCAGGACTGGCAGGAGGGCGACAAGCACCTGAGGTTCCGGTCGAGATCTACCGCCCACATATCTTCCGAGGTAGCCCCTCTTGATGAGCTCTTCGATCTCCCATTTGAGATTGCGGCATTTCTCGGTGTCGTGGCCGTGGTCACGGTGAAAACGATAGTACTTCGTCTTGTCACGGCTAGCGGACAGTTTCAATGGCGGTGGGCACCTCAGATAAGTCTCGCCCTTGATCTCCATGAGGATCTTTGTTCTAGGGGCGAGGAGGGGGGTGAAATTCCCCTCAGGGACGAGAGTGCTTCTTGGCCTTGGTCCCGGCCAGGAGCTCTGAGCTGGTGGTCCTGGTCTTCATGCTCCAAGCGCCTTAGCGGGTACCGGCTTCTTCAGTGGCTTCCCATCGAGCTCCCATCTTGTACGATCCGCCTCTTCGACATGGATGTACTTCTGAGCTCGGAAGAGGAGCTCGGAGTAAGTCTTCGGGGGCTTCTTGTCAAGCGAGTAGGTCAGGCGAGAAATCCTGAGCCCTCGCTTTAGAGCCAGCATGGTGACCGGCTCCTCCAGGATATAGATCTCCAGTGCGGTGGCCTTAAAGCGAGCCACGTAATCTCATAGCAGCTCACGGTCTTGCTGCATGATGGAGAAGAGGCTATCCGCCTCCCATGGAATCTTCCGACATGCATCAAAATGAGCCATGAACCTTTGCCCCAGCTGAGCAAAGGAGTTGATACTTTCTGGCTCAAGGCGGGCGAACCATACCCGAGCCACCTTCCGGAGAGTAGTAGGAAAGGCGATGCATAAGAGAGCATCAGTGGCCCCCTGGACCCTCATGAGGGCCCTGTAGCTTTCCAGGTGGTCCAGGGGGTCGGTGGTCCTGTCATAAGGATCCACCTGCGGCATGCGGAACCGGCGAGGAATCGACTCCACTTGAATCTCCTGGGAGAATGGAGGGCGGACGTCGTAGCCTGCTGGCTCGCTAGCGAAGCCAGGCAAGTTAGCAAACCGGTGGGATAGCTCTACCAGCTTGCGGTCATGCTCCTCCAGGTGCTTCTCCACCATGCGCTTGATGGTTTCATCTGTCGACCCCTCTGCCGAGAGAGGCGAGGAGGTTGACACGCAGGTGCGGTGCCCATGATGAGGGGCTTTGCCCTTCCTGCCTTTGTGGGGTTTAGATGCCCCCCGGCCAAGGTACGGTGAGCAGCTCTCTTCATTGGTGGACCCTGCATGTCGTCGCTTCATTGGGGCTTGGCGACTACCCAGAGGGTCTGTAACGGCTCGCGACTGCGAATGCCTCCCGTGGAAGGAATGCAGGCTATCGTGGGGTGCTACGGCGTGGGCCGCGGGGGTCTCCAGCTACTGATGAGTAGCCAGGGATCGATGCTGATGTTGGTGTTGGTGCACCGCTATAGTGAGAGTGTGCATCTACTGAGCAAGTATGATCAGCTGGATCTCCAACGGAGGTGGTTGAACCGGGGTGGGTGGCTCCGTCTCCAGACCGTGAGGGTTCCCGTGGGAAGGGGATGCTTCCGCACGGCTAGGAGAGGCTCCCCTCGCCCGAGTGGTCACCATCCTCATAACAAACTGCCTGAATAGGGCCTGAACTGGATCAAAAGTCGTTCTGCCCTCCCCCTACCTGGCGCGCCAATCTGTTGCCGCTCGAATTGTCATGGCTTGTAGCTACTGATGGTGTCGGGGGTCATGTGTCCGACTACTCGAGATGCCTCCGGTGCCTCAGGACCTGCAACAAACAACGTTAGTGACCCGGGCCGGGGATTCCGGTGGGGGTGCTCCGACGGTCAAGTCAGTGATGATCCAGGGGAACAGATCCTCTTGGTCGAGCCCCTCTGGATGAGCTCCATGCTAGGAGGAGTGAGTGTAATGTGTATGAAAGATGAAAGTGAGCTGGGAGAGGTGGTGGCCAAGGTGGTCCGATTTCCCCTATTTGGCCCTTCTCCCTTGTTTTTTTGTGTTTGCTTTTGTTACCTCTCTTTAGCTTACCATGGCTGGGTTTTTTACTTTGGCTGGCCTCGGGATCTTTCCATGCTGTCAGACTTGTGCGATGAGATATCATGCCATAGACGGGTCACCTCTTCTGTCCGATGACCGGAGAAGCTTCTATATGCCTCTGACATTCCCTCTGCTGGAAGCCTGGCAGGGCCTCGATTGGTGGGCCACCGTTCTCGGGACCCGCGCCCTCCGATTGGATCTTTTTTCTGGTAGTATGGCAGGTCGGTGGAAGGCATGGCACCTTGGTGTGAGTTTTCTTTCTTTCTAGCGTGAGTGACGGCCGTGGGCATTAATGGCAGCATGGCGGGCATTGCTGTACGGCCCTCAGGAGGTTCGCCATTGTCCTTGGAGAGGAGGCGCCGCACTCTTGGTGGTTGGTGCCTCTGTTTGAGTTGGGGACCAAGCTGGAAAGGTGGGGCCCGCCTCCACCGGGCTCGCTTCAAAGTGGCTCGGGTGGGCGGAGGAGGGCTGGGCTCGACTCTGGACCAGCGGAGCTCGGCTTCGGGCGAACTCGACCTGATGGAGATGGATGGGGTGCCGGGCAGCCCAGGGGATCCGACCTGAGTGGGGCTCCTCGTGGTGGAGGGGCCTTAAGATCGACTCCCGACCACGGGGCCCAACCTCAAGGGGTTCATCTTGGGTGGGGACTCACACTCGGCTCCAGCCTAGGCGTCCCAACCCGGTGGGGACCGACCGGCGGAGGACGGAGCTCGGCTTCGACGGGCGGCCCCGTTGCTCCGGGGGAGCTCAACCCGGCAAAGGGGCTCATGTTGGAAATCCATCGTGGCGTCTGATGGGGACTCCACGTCAGTCTATCCATGCCACGTCAGCGTTCTAGCCATATCAATTATGAGCAGAGTTTTCAAGAATTAAAAAAATGATTAGTCACTATCCTAGTGCTGACTATTCCTGCAGAGATGGGAAATTTCAGCATATATAGTGATGCATCTCGAAAGGATCTCGGTTGTGTCCTAATGCAGAATAGAAAGGTGATAGCCTATGCTTCTAGACAGCTAAAATCATGAATCAAATTATCCTACTCATGACTTGGAGTTAGCAGCCATAGTTTTTGCCTTAAAAATATGGAGGCATTACCTGTATGGTAGTCATTGTGAAATCTTTACAGATTATAAAAGTTTAAAATATATATTCACTCAGAAGGAGTTGAACTTAAGACAGAGAAGATGGTTGGAGCTATTAAAGCATTATGATCTGACTATCAACTACCATCCAGGCAAGGCAAATGTTGTAGCAGATGCCCTGAGTAGGAAGTCCCCTAGTAAGTTAGCAACTTTAATTTCTAATCAAAAGCACATCATAATGGACTGGAGAGGTCTGAGATTGAGGTACGAATTCATAATTCTAGGATTCAATTAGCAAGTATTATGGTACAATCTATCCTAATTGACAGAATTAAATCAGCTCAGAAGAAAGATTTAGAGCTTCAGAGAATTAGAGAGACAGTTGAGTCTGGTGCTCAGTCAGAATTTATTATACATGAAGATGATACCCTGAGGTTTGGTAACAGGTTATGTGTTCCGAAGCTTCCAGAATTAAAGAATGAGATTATGAAAGAGGTGCATGGTTCAGCATATACGATGCATCCGGGTAGTACAAAAATGTATCAAGATCTACATGAAAACTTTTGGTGGACTGGTATGAAGAAAGATATAGCTTAGTATGTGGCTCAATGCTTGGTATGTCAATAGGTAAAAGCTGAGCATCAAAGATCTGCTGGACCATTACAGTCTCTTACGATTCCTTATTGAAAATGGGAGCACATTACCATGGATTTTGTGACAGGTTTGCCCAAAACTCCTAAGGGAAATAATGCGGTATAGGTGATTGTAGACCGACTGACGAAATCAGCTCATTTATTATCCTTTCGTGTCGGCCTCTCTCTGGAAAGATTAGCAAACTTGTACATGGAATAAATTGTGAGACTACATGGGATTCCAGTTTCTATAATATCGGATCGAGACAGTAGGTTTGTTTCATAATTTTGGAAGAGTCTTCACAAAGCATTGGGGACCAAATTAAGTTTTAGTACAACATTTCATCCCCAAACCGATCGACAGTCAGAGCGAACCATCCAAATTTTGAAAGACATGTTGAGAGCTTGTGTTATGGACTTGGATGGTGCTTGAGACTGTCATCTATCGTTAATAAAGTTTGCCTATAATAACAGTTATCAAGCCAGTATTCAGATGGCACCTTTTGAGGCTTTATATGGTACGAAGTGTAGATCTCCTATCTGCTGGGATGATGTAGGAGTGAAAATTGTTGGGTCCATAAATAGTGCAACAAACAGTGAAAAAGGTACAAATGATCAGGGAACGATTATGTATTGCTCAGAGCCGACAGAAAAGTTATGCTGATAAGAGACGGAGAGAGTTGGAATTCATTGTTGGTGACCATGTCTTTTTGAAGGTGTCTCCCATAAAAGGTGTGATGCGATTTGGTATACGAGGCAAGTTGAGCCTGATATTTGTGGGACCGTTCCAAATTTTGGATAAGGTTGATGAGGTGGCCTACTAATTAGCTCTTCCACCAGTCTTATTTGGGGTGCACAACGTGTTTCATGTGTCAATGTTATGGAAGTACATTCCCGATCCCAGTCATGCAACAAATTACGTACCCTTGCAACTTCAGGAGGATCTGACTTATGAGGAGATGCCTATACGAATCGTCAACAGTAAGGATCAAGTGTTGCGACACCGAACCATACTATATGTGAAGGTGCAATGGAGCAATCACAATGAAAGATAAGCTACATGAGAACTTGAAGCAGAGATGCGAGCAAAATATTCATAGCTTTTCGAAACACCAGGTACGTAAATTTCGAGGATGATATTTTTTTTAATGGGGGGAGAATGTAATATTTGGGCTTGGGCTGAAGTCGGCAGGCCCAGCCGACTTCAACCCAAACCAATGAAAAAAAAATGATGAATGGAGGCTGAGTCGGAACAGGGGAGGGGTTGCTTCTCCTTATCTGGCTCGGAGGATCGTCGGAAAACTCGCAAGGGAGAGTCGTGGAGGAGAGGGACACTGGTGGCGATAAAGATGGAGTGGGTTTAGGACTCCGGTGATGCGGTTTCCCTTCCCCAAACGACGAGGAGTCTGTTGGTGGGTTTCTCTTTAAATTTCCCAAGCCATCACCAAACAAGTCCTTCCAAAGCATCTCTTTCCTCTTCGACGAGTGACCAAGAATTCTCCAACACCAACCGGTGAGTTTCTCCTTTTTATTTAACATTTTTAGGTGGATTAGAAGATTTATTTGGATCGGTATGGTTGGTTTGGTGTTGGGGCTGTGGATCTTTGGAGGCTGCGCCATCGCCGTCCGCCCGTCTGCCGAGTTTGTCTTCCCGGAGGCCACTTTTCTTGGCCACCGGCAACCGTGGGGGAGGGGAGGGCTAGTTTGTTTTGGTCCAAGGAAGCATTAGGGGAGGAGTTCGGGAGAGAAGAAAAGAAAAGAAGAAGAAGAAGAAAAAAAAGGGTTCTGTACGGTTCAAAAAGAGAGAGAGAGAGAGAGATAGAGGAGGAAGAGAGAGAATCAAGGGATTTTTTCAAGATTTGTGAAATATTGAGAATTTAGATTTTTAATAAAATTATTTATTATTGTAGGGAATCAGTCTTCTGAGCAGGAAGACGTCACGTAGATTTAGGGTACGGATTAGTTCAGGTGTGGATAGTTGATTTTTGAGAGGTAAGGACTTCTAGACTTAATCACCTGTAATATAAATGTATTTTACATGACCTGATTTGATCCGAGCATATATATATATATATTTACATGCATGGTTGTTTTCGAATAGCATGATTTGATTTCTCGAGATACAAAATGAGTTTATTGCTATTGTTGTTTGTGTTTTTAATATACCATGTTTATCGAGTAATCTTTGAATGGGTTGGACCGTGATATCGGTTGTTGAAAAGTGACATGTTATATGAAATGAAATGATAAAGTGCTAAGTGAAACGGTATTTGGACTAGCCATACCACGGCGGTACCGTGGTTACCAATGTGCCAGTCACATGCTGGAGTGTGACAATTTGTATGCCAGTCACAGACTGGAGTGTGACATATAGTGTGCCAGTCATAAGCGGAAGTATGACAACAATGTACCAGTCACAGGCTGGAGTGTGACCGTAGCTAGTCCAAAATCCTAAAGATAAAGGTTAAACAATAGAAATTCTAAAAGAAAAATGTAAAGTTATCAAGATTTTTGTCATACATGAAGCTTGAATTATTTGACTGCATGACATGATATACTGGAATTTTGCTGTTTTCAGAAATATATATATTATTATTGGTGTGATCACATGAAAACTTTACTGGGCTGTATAGCTCATTCTCTACTTTTCATTTTTTTTCAGAGACTCAGGATACATAGCGAAGATTGAGCTGGGCGTGAGATGGAGCTTCATTAATGTTGAATTAGTTAATTAATTTGTATTAGTTTCGGTTACTGATGTTTGTGAATCAGTAGACCAATTAGTGATATCGACTTAATAAATGAATTGTTCAATTGTTACTCAATTGTTTATATAATATTAGTTTTAATTTGATGTGTTTGATTCTTGTTTACCTAGGCTTTCCATGATCTCTAGGATAAAACCTAGGATTTGTGCGGCCGGTGGCGTAGCTGATTCCGGTGCTTGATTCGTGGCGTGACAACAACAGCTGGATCTCAAAAACATTGATTCCATTTCAAAAATATGCTCTGAAAAAATAATTGCTGGTGGGCTGGCCCGGCCCTAACATGGCCCATGTAGGGCCGGACGAGGCTGGGCTTTCATGATCCATTTGTCAAAGTGGGCCTAGCTCAGCCCGATCCATATAATCTTAGACCTCGGGGGTATTTTGGCAAGTCTAGCTAAAATGTCTGTATATGGCAAGTGAAAGCTTTAGGTCCAGGATTCTTGGCAATCAAAATCCTAGCAACCGGATTTGTTTGTAAGAAAAAAAAAGGGGATTGGACCATGTTGAGTGGTATGTCCCAGAAAAGCTGAAGGCCCAAGGTACACGAGCGTTGTTAAAGGTTCCACTTGGTGCAATTGTCTGCACACAGGCTGTAAAGCATGTCACGTCCAGCTTTGCTCATTGCTTATGGAATGGAAATAGAAGTCTCTAATGTTACAATTATGATGTGAGCTTTCTGTCGCCGTTGCGAAGCAAATATCTTATGGTTAATGCACGCGTAGAAAAGAAGGTCCCACTAGGAGACTTAATGTGGTTTAAATTCCACTTAGATGTTTATTTCAATATTAAGTAAACTTAAGGTGATAAATATAATTTATAATCTACGTGGAGTTCTGGAATAAAAAAAGGTTCCGCGGAAGATTTAGTGGTTTTCAATGGCTTTTCTTTTTCTATCAGTATAAAAAAACAGAAAAAAAGGTTAAGACATTTCCTGACATTTTAAAGCATCGTTAAAAATCCTTCTGGTATTTTAAAAGCATCATAAAAGTATCATGAATGTAGAAATGGAGGCGGTTTTTTCCGATGCGATAGTGTTTGGATGGTAAAAAATTATTTCAGGAATAGGAATAGCTATTCTCCAGGAATAGCATATTCTTCATGTTATTCCAGATTTCTATTTAGTTCGAAATATGTTTATCCACTTTATTCTAGTGTTATTAATGCAGTGTTATTCCAAATTATATTTGGATGACATGAAAATAAGCCTATATTCCATTATGAATATATGAAATTTTTTTTGAAATTTCAAAAATATCCCTGACCATATGATAAGGTAAAATTTATTATCAAATATTTTTTAATTTTATAATTATTTAAATAATAAAAATTGCTTTATCAATTTATTAGTTATAAAATTAGTAATTTATTTAATAATTTATTATGATGATCTAGTATAATTTTGCATGGTATGTACATATGTTAGTAAAGATAGTAGGAAAAAAATGATTACACCATTATGAATAGAGTTATCAAATCTTATTATAATATATTCAAATTTCATTTATGTTATGTACATATATTACTAACATGTTAAAGTGACATAAAACATGATTATAGCATTACGATTTTGCTGCAGATATTATTAAAGTATTGTAGCATTCGATATATAAAAAATACATGGAATGGAAGAATTCATGTTACAAGAAATATTGGATTCTTGATAATTTAAATTACATTACGTGAGAAGGATTGATATACTATTTAGATGACATACAACTCAAATAAAATAGGAACGGAGCCGAGCCGAATATGTAAATTTCAAGAAACAAATATTTTATTAGTAATTTAAATTATCATCAGATATCCATACAAGATGTATACCTCTTACAAAAATATGAAAGAAGAAAATACGTGCCCAGACAATATCACAATGAAACATATTTTCCAAAAACCAATAAAAAAAATTATAAATGACTTAGAAACTGGAATATGTTTCATGCACTGCACTTCAATCCTTGACCATTAGGATCAACTCGAAGTAGTATAGTTGGGAAAACTGTTCTCCGGACCTTTTTGAATCATTATAGCCCCTGCAAGAAAACTAAAACATTTTGCTATAACAATAAACTGTAATTCCACTCCTGTCTCCCAGCAATGCTCAATCAACAGGCAGCTCATCATCATTGCCAAAACTAATACAGAAAACCCCAAATAATGCATATAAACATACCTCATCATACAAGATGAAGAAGATGTGTAAGAAAAACTTGGAAAACATTTACAATAGCTGAAAATACATATGCATACATTTTAAAAGCACCTATTAAAAGTCAACGTTGGTACTATACAATTGCAAATTGAGGATGTAATAAGCAATACTATTATAGAGAACTCAATAGTGGATAGAAAAGAAGCTCACCCAAATATGTATATGTTTTGATACAACAATAACAATAAGCTTAGATGAAAAACAGTCACTAAGATCGACAATTACACAGCACCGTGGTATTACTTTCTTTCCTCATAAAAATGAATTGATCAACCAAAAGTTAAATTAAAAACATACATATACTTCACAAAATATGGGCAGCATTTGACATAAGTAAGGTTGTCCCAGTTACAACATACAAATGTTTTGGAAGTATGAAATATTGTTTATTTGTCTACAGGCAAACAATCAATGATTATGAAATGAAGCTATGCAATTAAGAAGGAAAAAAAAAATATGGGCTGCCCCCATTATAAACAATTATATCCGCTGCCATAATTAGAAATCTAGCTCAGCACATTTATGTAGTAACATAAGAGAGCTCGATATACTAAACACAACTTATAAAATAGGAGGACCACATATATATCATCAAATCTCAGTTCAAGTAAATATATATAAAATATGCATTTGAAATCACAGCAATAGAGCATCCAAAGCAGAAAGCCATTTGAAATCTCAGTTAATTAAGGATCTCTACAAAAGGGTACTTAAGGATACCTATTGCCTCTTTAGATCACTACTAGGTACCCAGAGTCCACCAAGATTGCCAAGCAACAAAACCCACCTGGCTTATTTAAAGTAAGCCATGATAAGTACTTCACCAACTAACCACATATGTTACCCGACATCTACCTGATTTTTTTCCAAAATCCACTGGAGCATCATTCAGTCAGCTCCCTTGCATCCACAAACAATGATTGATTTCTATCTTATAACGGGTCAAACTCCAATATTTTAAGAATGGACATGTTAATAGGATAAATACCCAAACAATCCAAACAAAACTATGAAATTTAGAAATACTGTGCAATATATGATGATAAGTTTTTCCAAAACATAACTCTATTCGTTACAACAGAAGCAAGCTCAGAAGCAGGATGTATCAAGCAGATTATAGGGGCAACAACATTGTATTATAATCAGTTTGAACAATCAAATTTTTAAAACCAAACATAGGAATAACCAAAGACATGTCACAAAGGCTGATCTGACTTTTCTTAAGCCATCACTTAAGCCAATCATACACTCCAAAATCAAATCTAGGGAATCACTTCCAAGATTTATGCACAAGAATCCGAACAACTAAAAAACAAAAAAAATATCAAATTCCATCCAAATCAATCCATCTAAACTCGAGAAGGGAACATCAAGCTATTAATTAAAACATCAGGCTTTTATGTGAAAAACCTTTCAAAGAAGGAAAAAACTACGGAACCAAGTAGGAATCCACTAATCAATGAATTGAAGAATACAAGAGATCCATAAAAAGAAAAATTTCATGGGCACAAGAAAACCTCTATAAGCAAAGCATCAACAAGCTTCTATATCATCGACAACACATTAAGGGTTGCCAACAAATAAAGCATAGCATACACTAAGGCTGCCATAACTACTAGTATAAATAAATATTTACAAAATATGGCTCAGGACAGCGAAGTTAATGTCACTTGAGCATTACGGCTACAAGAGGAAACAACAAATGCGCAATTCCACTCCTGCCTCCCAGAAATGCTCAATCAACAAGCAGCCCATTATCATCGCCACACAAGTAATACATCTATTCTAAAATCAACAAGATATAAACTACTATATTCATTACTAATAAAAAAAAGGAAAACATTGAAGCATAGCCTGAACATAGGAAGTGGAATGCAAACATAACAAAAGCTAGTAACATAAGAAAATCTGCTGGCCATGTATCATTCCATCCATCCATGGGAATGTATCAACTACAATTCGAAACATAACAAAAGCTCAATATACCGAGACTTTAAGGGCTGCCACTTTTATAACCCTTGTCTCGAAACATTTGCTGCAAGTATCGACAAATTTCATATCGCCGTCCATACAAAAAGTCAATATGAGTAGCAAAAAATTAAGGGCTGCCAATAAAATAGTAAAATCATACAATGAGGCTATCATAACTAAAGCTATGAATATATATTTACGAAATATAGCTCTGAACATAGCAGCTAGGACATCCTACCAATAATTATCCTTATCTATGAAAAATGGCATGAGCTCGTGCAATGTATCCATCTATTAAACAAAGAAAGAAGTTAAAGATACAAACATATGCATAACTTTGTGCTTTATATGCAATATTGAAATACACTATATTATAGTAAAATACAAAACATAATTGTAACAAGCCCGTTCATATTTACAACAAAATTTGTCATAACCAAGTTAAGACAAAACAAAATATAAGTTACCTATAGAAAACACATACAACACAAAATATCATCCTTTAAACCCAAACATGCTCATAATATATCAAAGCCAACAATGACAGCCATATTATGTTTCATGTGTTGAAGGTGCAGAAGTGGTATGAATGAATTCCTCGTGACTTCCACGAGGAGAAGGGGTACAACCCTAAGAAATGCTATCTTCACTACTTGGCTTGAATGATGCCGGCATGAATGGCATTGGGCCACCATAAGTAGCAGCTTGCATTCAAGGAGGCACAAATACATGGGAGACACTTTGATGGACACCATGCATTGGAGAAGGCATAAATAGATTATGCACATGAGCATAACTTCTTTGAGGGGCTGCCATTGAAGATGGTACATGGTAGAAGTCATCCATTTATCTTTTAAGCCATGCTTTTAGTAATGGCTCTTCATAATGCATAAAGAACCACCTATTTATCTCATTTTTAAAGGTCTCCCCTATAGTAAGAATACATTCAGGTGTAATGCCAGGAAGACTCTCCAACTTTTGCATATACTTATCAATGGAATACATGATAGGACGGGCCAGCTCATCCCACCTAAGGATCTCATTAGCAATTTCCAATCTCTTTCATCCCTGATCCATCAAATCTAAGAGGGCATCAGTAGCATCAGTAGTGGGCCTTGTCCTACGTGCTATAGGAATAACGGATGCCGACCTTGTCCTCTTTCCAGCATTAGAGGACTGAACAAAAGAATCCGGTGGTAGTGGCGAGGCACATGTAGTTGGGCTGTTTAGGGATACATCATTAAATAGGTCAAAAGAACTAGATGATGAATAGGATAAGCCACCACTTTGCTGTGATGGTTGGCAAATGTAGATGTCATCTAAATTTATCCAATCAACTTTGTTGTCCAAGGTATCATTATCCGATACCCCCTCTAGAATAGCAGAAGTATCCCCCCCGTCAACCTACTCCTATGTAGGAAATGGCTTACCCTTTATCCGAGCATAATCCTTGTTAACCTATTAATAGTAATTTTAAAGATAATGATTATAATATTACCAAAAGCATGCTACGTATGATATCAACATCTATGGACCACTCAATGAAATGACCTCCTCCCACATTTGTTCATCACCATATGTGGACACTTTCAGTATAGGATCACATCCCCATCCAGAAGGATTAGATAAGTTGTAGTACAAGTTAAAGGTCTTCTTTAGAACCTTCAACCTATTCTTCAGATTCCTATAAGTGAAGAACTTATTTGTCCTTCCATTGAAAGAAGTCGTCATCCTCTTCCATGTTTCTTGAGAGAATATGCCATTGTGATAATTGCCATCATCGTTCTCTTGCTGCATTAAGGATAGCATTACCATATCTAGAGCATTAGTCTAGTTAGGTGCTCTAGAATGAGATGAACCTTCCCTTGCATCAACCTATTTTTTTGCTTGTTTTGGTTTTGGCATCTTATCTACAGTATCCCAAACATCATACAATTAAATGAAAAAGAATATTTATTTTTTCATTTGGCTTCGTAATGATGAAATAATGAATAAAAACAAAGACATGTTATGGAACATTAAAATAAATCCACCTGAATATGTATGTGCCGATACATGTTTGTCGGATATAAGTATTCCATAGTTTGATATAAGTATTACATAGTTTAATATATTGAAAAACCAATATGCCTCAGAATAAGCAACATTATAGATGCGGGAGCATCGTGGCTACAAGATGGAATAACTACTTATTAGGATAGCCTAACATGTAAATTGTAGTCAAACACTTGTCTCCTAGCAATGCTCATTATTAAGGCAGCCTATCATCTTGGCAAAATATAATATAAAACATACATTATACAGCATATTATACATCGAAATATTTGAAATAAGAAATGCATTGAAAATATGAAAAAATATTGAAATCATAAAATATAACAAGGACTCCATATTTTTATAAAAGGCTGCCAAACATTTATTCATCCAGTTTAATATATTGACAAATATTTATGCCTCAAAATAAGCAACATTAGAGATACTGGAGCATCACGGCTACAAGATAGAATAACTACTTATTAAGGCTGTCTATCATATAAATGTAGTTAAACCCTTGTCTCCTAGCAATGCTCATTCTTAAGGCACCCTATCATCATTGGCAAAATACAATATAATATATACATTATGAAAAATATTATACTTGGAAATAATGAAAATAGGCATTCAAACCAAAAGACAAGGTAATGGGCATTCAAACCGAAAGACGAGGTTTATCAAGGATGGAATAAATTCCCTTTATTATAATAGGCATTCAAAGTTATTTTAAGGGTTATCAGACCTCCTATATGCTATTTAAACCATTGCTACAGAAGAAATTGCACAATCCTATGTTTGGAACTTAGGTTTAAAGGTAGATGGCTTGAAATGCCTTGTTGCTAGTTTGGTCTCCCTTAGTTACTTGGATGCTTATGTTGGAAACTTTTCTTCTTTTGCTTGGGTGGCCAAGTGGCTTGCTTTTCAGTTTTTATCATTATCTTCTCATGGCTTTTCCATACTACTTTCAAGATTCCAAAAATTTCATATTTCATTCACTATTTTTCCTTCTATATTGCCCAAAGAGAAAATTTTAATTTGCTTAGAAAATATAAATTTCAAAAGTTGGATAACACTTTCTTTCAATCCTCAAATGGGATATCACATGGCATCCATCTACTTAAACACAAGCCTTGGGATCCTAGGTGGAAATCTGGCACCTTGTGATAGGCTTTTACTTGCAAATAACCTATCATGTATGCATGCTTGAGAAATAGAGAAAATCCATGAGTTGGCTTGGGTTTGTTTAGGTCTGATTAGATTAGATCAATTTTCCCCTCCTCCATATATTTTTCCAAATAATTTTTGTTGCATAATACCTAGGTATAAATCTAGTCACAATTCCTTGGGTTTGGATTTCAATATGTGGGTAAGATACAAGTTGTCTTGTACAAATGTGAATCTAGGTCAACATTATTTCATATGACATAATCCAATAGACACCTCCATAGGAATTCCAAAAACTATAGGTGACTCATGACTTTGACTATGAATGAAAGGAAAAAGAAATTTTCATAAGAACATTGAAACATGCATGTCAACAAAGGATGCATAAAGATTAGCTGAGTTTGGTGACACAATCATTTTTTTAAGAGAAAATTAATTTTGTATCCCTTCTTTGATTGTCCTTTTAACCATTAGAGCAAGGTTTTTTTTCATTTTAACCAATAATAGTAATATATTAATTTTATGAACTTTTGTGCCTTGTTTCACACATAAATGCTGAAAAAATAAAATAAAATTCAGTTACCATTGAAATGAGAGATCGGTTGTCGAATTAGTTTGATCGACATGCCCTAAAAGCTAAATGCTTGGCAAACCATGACTAGAGGTTAGGTTGCCCTTCTTCTCATGAATTAGGGTCACTGGCCACAAATATTGGCATGGTCAAGTGTCTCATTTCACCCCATGTTAGAATTTATTCCTCCGAGCCCCCTCCACACCTTCCATCTCCCCCAAAACCAAATATTACTTTTAGCAATGGTGAGGAAAATGTAGAGAGAGATGCATAGAGAGAGAGGAAGGGAAGAAGAGAGAAATGGGAAACCAAAAATGAGGGAATCAGGTCAAAGAACTTACCTTTCCAGAAGATGAACTAGTTGTAGAGACAGATCCTTCCGATCGAAGAACTCAGCAAGGTAATTTCATCAAACCCTAGACATGGAGAAAGAGGGATCAGGATAAAGACCCAACTATTGAATGAGTGGACGAATATATTTGATAAATTTCTCAGCCATGCCCTTGGAATAAGGAAACCGGGTATAAGATAATTCCAGGGGGACCATGGAATTGTAATTCGAGAATACCGCGTGTTGACTGGAATCGATATTCTAGTGGGACCCACTATGGTTTTGACGAGTGTTTGGGGGAATAGCCTAGAATAAGGCCCTATTCCAGTCAAGAATAAGGCATCCAAACACTACCCTCAAGAATAACATTATTCAAGTTATTTTAAAGCATCAAGAATAACCTTATTCCTAAGTTATTCTCGATGCTTTAAAGCATCGGGCATAGCACTATTCCTGATGATTTTAAAAAGTATCAAGAATAACCTTATTCTTAATGTTTTAGAGCACCAGGAATAACCTTATTCTTGTGTTATTCTCAATACTTTAAAGCATCGAGAATACTTTTCTGATGCTTTTAAAAAGCATCGAAATAACCTTATTCCTGAGTTATTTCGATGCTTTAAAGCATCAGGAATAAGGTTATTCCCAATGCTTTAAAGCATCGGAAATAAGGTTATTCCCGATGCTTTTGAAAAGCATCGAAAATAAGTTATTTTTTAAAAAAATAATTATTTTTAAAAATAAAAAAATGTATATATATTTTCTGAATCTGTCATCATAACAAACATACACTGACATTACTAACCTATCATCATAACAAACTTTTAATCATATTACTAACATTCTTCACATTCAAATTGAAATTCCAAATATGAAATTCATTACATTACAATATAAAGAAGTTTGTTACACTCTAAAGTTTAACAAAATTAAAAAATACATAAAGTAGTACATATAAAATAAAAAAAATGAGATCAATGCTCTACAGGAGGAAGGTCGTCACCCTGTTTGCAAGGATCCGATGCTCCAGAAGCTTGTAATAAATATTTAAAATGTTTAAGTTATGAACCTCTTAATAATAATAGTTTATATATATCATTGATTTAATATAAAAATATATATTTAATATCATATATTTTTACTTGATATGGAGCAAACATCTGTATGATAGATGTAAGCTACTCAATGTGCTCTCTCATACTGTCCATCACTGCTTTATCAGGGACATGGCTCTGTCAAATCTCCTCTATCTCCTCTTCAAGTCTGCGAACACGTGCATCCCAAACACCCTCTGTAGGGTTCGGTGGCAAGGCGAAAACATAGATTTCAAAATTTTTATCTTTATGAAATCTTCACCAAACCCTTAACCCAAGATCTCCTTAAAAGAATTAAAACATATAACATGTATATATAAGATTTAAACTCACATTAAAGTACTAACCTGTATTGCTAAAATCTAAACTTTAAATCTCCACCAGGTGCCCAAATGTTCACCCTCCAATGGTGATCCACACAGAAAAAGATGAAGACTGCAATTTCTTGTTCTTGACTCCTCTTCTTGAATTCTTTTTCAAGAATTCAATTCTTGGACTTTTAGGCTGAAATTTTCTTTCTTGAAAATTTCTTTTTTTCCTTCTTTCCTCTTCTTGAATTCTTTTCTTGAATTCCCTTTCTTGAATTCCTTTTCTTGAATTTAATTGGAAGAAGAAATTAAGACAAGTAAAGTCTTAATTCAAGAAAGAAAAGAAGAAGAGCAGACCCTTCCTTTTCCCTTTCCTTTACCATTCCAGACCTTCCTCTTATTCTTGTTTAGGGTCAGAGTTTCGACCAAGATTATCTCTATAAGGGAAACAATACCCAACAAGCATAAAGGAAAGGAGTATTCCGGAGAGGAGGAGAGGAATATGATCTCTGTATTTGATTATCTGAAAGAAACCCCCGAGAACCCAAACCCTTTTATAGATTTCAGAGGGGCATTTTTTCAAAACATCGCAACCCTCTGAAACCTCAAGAATCACGATCCCTCATTCCTCACGCGTCCCCTCAACCAAAAATCATGATTCTCCGATTTAATTTTCATTTTTCCGACGAGGAGGACTCTCGGAAAAACTTCAGGAAGAATCATGACTTTTGAAGACGGACTTGCGACCGAAAAATGATGGATCTTTTTCCTTAATTTTTCTGGCCATCAGATCCAGATCCAAGGACGTCAGACAAGGATCCAAATCACCCCTTTTTCTTGATTTTTATCCGATGGAATTTCCTTCCCATGCACGTGAAGAGGAGTCCACACGCGCGTGGACTCTTCTTCTTGGTGCGCGCAGGTGAGGAAGGGTGTGGGCGGCTTGGAGAGAGAGTCTCAGTGCACTTGATTCACTTGGGCTCATCCATGGGTTAGCCCAATGTCCTAAAATTTAAATTAGACCTTAATCTGGTTCAATTAGAATCCAATTAAGCCCAATTTGGAACCAAATTCGAATATGATTCGAATAGAAATTGGGTCTGCAACACATGCTAGTGTGTTTATCCTGCAAACATGATTTAATTCCAAATTAAATCCTTCATCAATTCTCTTTTGTGTGTGACCCATTGGGTTCCACACCTAGCCAGCAGTAGGTCCGAGTGCTATTTGACTTAATTCGGTTAGATCTCAACTAAGCTGATTTAGGTCAACTCAAACTAGCTCAACTCGGTCAATTAAAATCTAATTCTAATTAACTGATTTGAATTACCATAATTCAATCATATACCTACAAGACAAGATTGACGTCTAGCAATATATTATGTCTACCCGAAAGATGTGGAATTTTGATGGAATTACCAAAATACCCTTTAGTGGTGAGTTACCGGGCAATTCAGTCCTTTGATCAACTTGCATCCCAAATATGATTATGAATATGGATACTTGTCAAATCCAATTTCATATTCATCCCTAGCTCAATCTTTATAATGATGATTTATTAATGAACCATTAGAAATTAACTCTAATGTTCATACTTTGATCAAAGATTTCTTGAATCTATCATTTGATCGAAATTAGCTGGATGCAATTCTCTCTTACTAGGGCTGATCAATTCCTTGTTGACCTACTCACAACCTCCATATACAATCCACCATACCCAGTATCACCTCGTGCATGACTCAGTGTTATGATTGATTGCGAACCAAAGTATAGATTCATATATATAAGGTACCATTGTAGTCTCGGGTCAAAGGACCACATGCACTACTCCCACTATGAGAATTATCTATTGACAAACAGATAAGGTTCCATTAGATATTCTCAATCTAGATCAATTCAGTGAACTCATTCTCTAATGAACACTCACATCCTAGTATTAGTGTCAAACATAAGTGACTATTAGATCAGTCACCCTCATCACAAAGTATATATAGGATGTGCTGGTCTTGCCGGAAACATTGATCCCCAACTCAATGTCCCATCGACCAGGAATATTTTAGATTAGGGTTTTAAGGCTTTAGGTCTCACTGGTATGATCTCATCATAACCCTAGAACCATAGCCCTAATCTATGGGGTTCATCATATAATCATAAAGACACAGCGTATGATGAAAATAATGCATTTATTATAATAATGTCAGTTCATTGATTTTGGGATCGAAATACAATATTTCAATTGGCTTTCAGGGCACAATCTTTTAATTTCCTACTTGCACTAAAGCCAATCGCCTTTAAATCTTAATCCCATACAATCAAGGTGGCGATCAAACTCTCGCTGTGATAGAGCCTTAGTGAACGGGTCTGCTATGTTGTTCTTTGTTTCTACCCTTTTAATGCAGACTTCTTGTCTTTCGACAATCTCTCGAACTAGATGGAAGCGTCTCAGAATGTGCTTTGATTTGTGATGAGCTCTTGGTTCCTTTGCTTGAGCAGCAGCCCCCGTATTATCACAGTAAAGTGATACTGGACCTTCAATCTCAGGAACTACACCCAACTCTGATATGAACTTCTTTATCCAGACAGCTTCCTTGGCAGCTTCACTAACAGCAATGTACTCTGCCTCAGTTGTTGAGTCAGCTACAGTTTGCTGTTTAGAACTCTACAAGCTTACAGCTCCTCCATTTAGGGTAAAAACATACCCAGATATAGATTTGCTGTCATCTGGATCTGATTGAAAACTAGAATCTGAATAAGCTTCTAGTTTAAGGTCAGATCCTCCGTATATTAGAAAAATATCCTTAGTTCTTCTTAAGTACTTAAGAATATTTTTCACAGCCTTTCAATGATCCTCTCCTAGATCAGCCTGAAACCTGCTGGCTATACCTAAGGCATATGCCACATCAGGCCTAGTACATAACATAGCATACATAATAGACCCTACTACCGAAGCATAAGGTATAGAATTCATTCAATTTCTTTCTTCAGGTGTCTTAGGAGACATCTTTTTAGAAAGATGTATGCCATGACCAATAGGTAAGTAACCTCTTTTACTTTTCTCCATGCTAAATCTTTTTAGCACTTGGTCAATGTACCTAGACTGGGATAAACCTAGCATCCTCCTAGATCTATCTCTACAGATCTTGATGCCTAGTATATAAGATGCTTCTCACAAGTCTTTCATGAAAAATTGTTTAGATAACCATACCTTGACTGATTGTAACATTGGGATATCATTCCTAATGAGGAGTATGTCATCTACATACATAACCAAGAAAACTATGGCACTCCCACTAGTCTTCTTGTACACACAAGGTTCATCCTCATTTTTGATAAAGTCAAATTCTTTGACTGTCTTATCAAATCGGATGTTTCAACTCCTAGATGCTTGCTTTAATCCATAAATAGATTTCTTCAGCCTACATACCTGATTAGGTTTAGTTTCCAAGACAAAACCTTTTGGTTGTGACATATAAACCTCTTCCTCAAGGAAACCATTGAGGAATGCGGTTTTCACATCCATCTGCCAGATTTCATAATCATGATATGCTGCTATAGCAAGCATGATCCGAATAGATTTGAGCATGGCAACAGGAGAAAATGTTTCATCATAATCTATTCCCAGTTTTTGTCTGAAACCCTTAGCCACTAATCTGGCTTTATAAGTTTCAACTTGGCCATTGAAAGGGATATGCCCTACAAACCAATCTCTGTTGTATCTCCCAAACCATTGTAATTGATAATTTTCTAAATAAAGGCATTATTTTTCATCATACGCTGTGTTTATTATATGATGAACCCCATAGATTAGGGCTATGATTTTAGGGTTATGATGAGATCATACCAGTGAGACCTAAAATCTTAAAACCTTAATCTAAAGTATTCCTAGTCAAAGGAACCCTGAGTAGGGGATCAGGGTTTTCCGATAAGACTAGCACATCCCGGGTATACTGGAAAGGGTGACTGCTCTCACAGTCACTTGTGTATGACACTAATACTGGGATGTGGGTGCTCATTGGAGAATGAGTTCACTGATATGATCCAACTTGAGAACATCTAATGGAGTCTTAGCTACATGTCAATAGAAGGTTCTCATAGTGGGAGTGGTACAAGTAATCTTTTGACCTGAGACTGCCATAAGTACCTTATGTACATGAACCCATCCTTTGGTTCAATCCTAATCATGACACTGAGACATGCACAGGATTGATACTGGGAATGGTGAATTGAATATGAAGGTAATGAGTAGGTCAACAAGGAATCGATCACTCTTAGTAAGAGGAGATTGCATCCAGCTAGTCAACAATCGCATGATGATTCAGGAAATCTTTGATCAAAGTGAAGATATTAGAGATGGTTTCTAATATCAAGATAATCGAATCATCATTATAAGATTGAGCTAGAAACAAATATAATATTGGATTTGACATATATCCATATCCATAGTTATATTTTGGGTGCAGGCTGATCGAAAGATTTAATTATACGGTAACTCTCTACTAAAGGGTAATTTTGGTATTTCACCAGAATTTCCATATCTTCCGGGTAGACATGACACGTTGCTAGACGTCAATCTTGTCTTGTGGGTTGATCAAGTTCAAAGATCACATGTTAGGAAGAATCCTAATTGATCGATTCGGGTAAGCCCGGTTTGACCTAAATCGATTAGAAAGAGTTCTAATCAAATTAGGTCAACTTGTATTCGAACCCACTGCTGGCTAGATGTGGAACCCAATGGGTCACACACTTAAGAGGATTGATCAAGAATTTAATTTGGAATTAAATTGTCTTTGCAAGATAACACTCTAGCAGGTGTTGCAAGCCCTAGCTTCTATTCAGATCGGATTCGAATTAGGGTTCCGGATTGGTTCAAATTGGGTTCTAATTGGACCTAATTAGACCTTGATTAAGAAAAATGGGAATGTGGCTAACCCTATTGGCTAGCCATGTAGCTTGGCTAGCCTCCCCACCCGCCCCCTTTTGTTTTTCACGCCAAACACCAAGAGTCCATGCGCATATGGACTCTTGGCGAGCCTTAAGGAAGAGTCCATGGCGCATGGACTCTTGGCGCGCCCCAAATAAAATTCTCCGATGTTTTTATTTGGGCGGCCTCCTTCTTAAGTGATTAGCGCACCTTCTCTCCCCCCTTGGATGAGAATCCAACGGCTGATGGGATTTTGAGAAAGAAAGAAAGCGCTAACTCCTCCCGGGCGCGCGAAGTAACATCTCTTCGGAGATGAAAAGTCGCGACTTCCTTCTTTTTAAAACACCGCGGTTTTTCCTTTAAGAAGAGCCGTGGGATTTAATCTGGAAGGCCATGAGATGGGAGGATGGGGCGTGAGAAATTGGAAAGGGCGTGAGAAAGAAATTACGGAGAGGTGTGTAGGCGCCTATCTGATTTCTATTTAAAGGGTCGGGAAAAATCAGAACATGATGTAATCTTTTTCTTTCTTCCTCTCCTGAAGACTCTTTTATTTTTTCTTGCTCTTGCATTGTTTCCTCTACAGAGTAAACCTCTGTCGAAACTCTGCTACTGAACAAGATAAAAGTAAAAGTCTCCGACGGTAAAGAAAAGAAAGAAGTTCTGATTTCTTCCTTTCTTTCATACATTAAGACATCATTGTCTTAATTTCTCCTCCAACTTAAGACAAGCCTATGTCCTCTTAGGACAAGGTCTTTTTCTTCAAGACAAGGGTATCTAAAGGGCCAAGGTCTTGGTGGAAGGAGGAGAAGGAGTCAAGGAAAGGAAAGCAAGCCTTTGTGTGGAGGAATTCAAGCCATAGTCCAAGCAATTGAGTTCTAGGAAGAAGAACTCAATAGAAGGAACCTTTGAAAAGAAGATAGAGTTGTCTTGATCACTGCTCTGTGTGGATCACCATCGGAGGGCGGACACTTGGACGCCTGGTGAATTCAATCAGCCCCTACAACATCAACTTTGTTGGAATTAGCGATAGCAGGTTGGTACTCTAATTCTAACAATCTATGTTTGAATGTTAGTATGTATGTTTTAATTAGTAAAAGGAGATCTTGGCTAAGGGATTTCGGTGCAAATTTCATCATTTTGAAATTACACTTCCGTTGCGGTGCACCTGAAACCCCAACAGTGGTATCAGAGCCATCCTTATTACAGTTAAAACATATGATATGCATTTTTGTTGTAGTATCGAAATTAGGGTTTTAAACCCTTGAATGCTGATACACTTAGCATAATTTAAGGAATGCATATATGATAATTAATGTTTTGATGTATGCCACTAATTAGGGTTTTTCACTCAAACCCTAATTATTATAGAGATATGATTAGTTTTGAAGTCATCATACTGAAATAAGGTTGCCCTGGCATAATGGTGGATCCATTATGTGGTAAATGGTTGTCCTAGTATGATGACACACTTAGCACATATATGTTTATCAGAGTGATATCATTATGATATGTTTTTATGTAAGAATGTGCTGGCAATTTTATAAAGCCCTCTTCTTAAAATCATATTAAGTCATAGCATATTTAACTAATAAGCATCACTAGTCATGATGAACAATTGATCATTCGGTGTCTAGAAAGGTGGTTCTGGGAAGGTAAAGAGAATCGTGGTTTTTAATTGGTTCCGTTGACTGACCTGGCCAATTTTTATTGGTGTCTAGGAAAGCAACGGGGGGACTCCCACATCTCTTCCACTTGCCTGGCCGATTTGATTATATTTAAATCTTGACTTATATGCTTAGTGTTAAAAAATGCTATATGTTGGCCTTCCTTCATGCTGGATCATTACTGTGTTATGAACCACATTAGGTTTGTTGTGTTGTCTGCAAGACCTAATAGGGTGATTGACATAATATTGGTCTAGTGCAAAATATGCTTACAGTATATTCAGTATAATGCCTTGTTGTGTTATCTACAAGGGCATTATATTTGAATATTGACTGTATAGAAATGAAAGGGTCTTGACTTAACTAGAACATTATGGTTTGTTGTGTTTTCTGCAAGACTTATAATGTTCTAGAGGCTAAGTTATTTTTGAGAATTATATGAGATATAATTGGAAGAGTTTCCTACCTTAGAACTTATAAAAGATTTGTTGTGTTGTCTGCAAGATCTTTTATAAATTATAAGGATCTCGATCTCACTAAGAAAACCGATCAGGGTTCTTCTCGATTATCATAGTGAGGGCTATGATTTTTGATAAAATAGTGGGAGACATAATTAAATTGAAGACCTAATTTAATTATGTAAGTCATTTCATGGTTGTTTGCTTATGTATTGTTCTTAATTAAATGTAGATAAATGGCATCTTCATTATCACTGAGAAGCATCTTAGATACCAACAAATTGACTGGTCCAAACTATGTGGACTGGTTGAGAAACTTAAAGATTGTACTGAGTTCAGAAAAACTTTCTTATATTCTTGATACCCCTAATCTTAATCCACTAGGGGATGATGCCACACAGGAAGATATGGCCACATACAAAATGTGGCAGAATGACTCCCTCACTGTCAAGTGTATCATACTGGCCTCTATGACCAATGAGTTACAGAGGCAGCATGAAAGCATGGATACTCAATCCATAATGCTCAATTTAAAGGAGCTTTATGGAGAACAAAGCAGAACTGCTAGATACGAAATATCTAAGCAGTTATTCCGTGCTAGGATGACAGAGGGTACATCCGTTCAAGATCATGTCCTGAAGGTAATTGACTTAATCACCAGATTAGGTCAATTAGGGTTTATTATGGATGGGGAGCTGAATCAGGATTTAATCCTGCAATCACTCCCAGAGTCATTTTCTCAGTTTGTCTTGAATTATCACATGAACAAACTGAACACTTCCTTGCCTGAGCTGTTAAATATGTTAAAAACAGCAGAGAGCCATGTTAAGAAAGAAAAGGCTCCACTTCTTCTTGTTGATAAGACCAATAAGAAGAAATCAGGCAAAAAGGGTTTTAGCAGGAGACTAAACCCTAAGGGTGGCATCAATAAGAACAAGAAAGGAAAGAAGGTCTCAAAACAGTCAACCTGTTTCTTTTGCGGCAAAGCGGGACATTGGAAAAGGAATTGCAAGGCTTACCTTGCAACTGTGAAGCCTGGTGCGGCAGACGCACCAAAAGGTATGTATGAGATACATACTATATTGACATTAAATTCGTCTATATCAAATACTTGGGTATTGGATACCGCTTGTGGTTACCATATATGCAAATCTTTGCAGGACCTCCACAAGCTTAAAGTATTGAAGGAAGGCGACTTCAATCTCTACGGTGCTGGTGGTGATATCATCCAAGCAGAAGCTGTAGGGACCTATATTCTGAAGTTGCCTTCAGGGAAGATCTTGGAGCTAGAGAATTGTTACTATATGCCAAAGATTATTAGGAACATTATATCTATTCCTTTGTTATTAAAACAAGGATATGTAATGGATGTAACGAGCACTGGTTGCTCAATAATGTTATCTAATAAAATTATTTGTTCTGGCATATTTAGCAATGGGCTCTTAACTCTTTCTTCCAATGATAGTATTTTTCATGTCAATACTAAAAGGAAAAGAAAAGACTTTAATGATACTTTACTTTGGCATCATAGACTTGGTCATGTTAATGAGTCTAGGATTAGCAAGTTATACAAGGAAAAATTCCTTGATCCTTATGAGTATGAATCATTAGGAACTTGCGAATCATGTCTCATGGGTAAGATGACAAAAACTCCATTCACTGGACATGGGGAAAGGTCAACTGAGTTATTAGGACTTATACATACTGATGTATGTGGCCCAATGATAACTCAGGCCAGAGGAGGATACTCATATTTTATCACTTTTACAGATGATTTATCTAGGTTCGGATATGTGTATCTTATGAAACACAAATCTGAAGCCTTTGATAAATTTAAGGAGTATCAAAGTATGGTCGAAAAACAAACCGGGAAAAGTATTAAAGTTTTTCGTTCTGATCGAGGAGGAGAATACTTATCCACGGAGTTTTTAGACTATCTTAAAGTTAATGGAATCCTTTCTGAATGGACCCCTCCTTATACACCACAGCTAAATGGTATAGCTGAAAGGAGGAATCGTACCTTATTAGATATGGTACGATCCATGATGTGCTTCACAAATTTGCCCATTTCTTTCTGGGGTCATGCCCTAGAAACTGCTGTTTATATTCTGAACAAGGTACCTTCTAAATCCGTTGTTAGTACTCCATATGAAACTTGGAGTGGAAAGAAACCATATCTTAAATATTTTAAGGTATGGGGATGTCCAGCTTATGTTAAAAGAAATTTTGGACATAAGTTGGAACCTAGAGCGGATAAATGTCTATTTGTAGGATATCCTAAAGAAGGTAGAGGATATCTATTCTACCATCCTACTGAACAAAAGATTTTTGTTAGCAGGCATGCCACTTTTCTAGAAAAAGAGTTCATTTTGGAAAAGGGCAATGGTAGAACAATTGAACTTGGAGAAGTGCAAGAAATACAGATAGACAATTCTCAACCATTAGAACATATAGTTAGGACAGAACCAGAACACAAAACTCCTCCTCGTAGGTCTGACAGAGTGCCACGGGCACCTGAGAGGTATGGGTTTATTATTGAAAATAATGAAGCTCAAGTCATTCAAAATGATGAACCTCTGACCTATACGGAAGCTATCTTGAGTACTGACTCAGATAAATGGCAAGAAGCCATGGAATCCGAAGTAGACTCTATGTATGTAAACCAAGTATGGTCTTTGGTTGATGCACCAGAGGGTGTTAATCCTATTGGGTGTAAATGGGTCTATAAGAAAAAGATTGGGGCTGATGGCCAAGTTGAAACCTATAAAGCCAGATTAGTGGCTAAAGGTTTTAGACAAAAACAGGGAATTGATTATGATGAAACTTTTTCACCTGTTGCCATGCTAAAATCAATTCGGATTTTACTTGCTATAGCAGCATACCACGATTATGAGATATGACAGATGGATGTGAAAACTGCATTCCTCAATGGTTTCCTTGAGGAAGAAGTCTACATGTCACAGCCAGAAGGTTTTATTTCAAAGAATAAACCTAATCAAGTATGCAAGCTGAAGAAATCCATTTATGGATTAAAGCAAGCTTCCAGGAGTTGGAACATCCGCTTTGATGAAACTATTAAAAGATTTGGTTTTATCAAAAATGTGGATGAACCCTGTGTTTATAAGAAGACTAGTGGGAGTGCCATAGTCTTCTTGGTTCTGTATGTAGATGACATACTCCTCATTGGGAATGATATCCCAATGTTGCAATCAGTCAAGGTTTGGCTATCAAACCAGTTTTCCATGAAAGATTTGGGAGAAGCATCCTATATACTAGGTATTAAGATCTATAGAGATAGATCTAAGAGGATGCTAGGTTTATCCCAATCTAGGTACATTGACTTAGTGCTGAAAAGATTCAGCATGGAAGGAAGTAAAAGAGGTTATCTTCCTATGAGTCAAGGCATACATCTTTCTAAAAGGATGTCTCCTAAGACACCTGAAGAAAGAGATAGAATGAATTCTATACCCTATGCTTCGGCAATAGGATCCATAATGTATGCCATGTTATGTACCAGGCCTGATGTGGCATATGCTTTAGGCATTGTCAGTAGGTTTCAGGCTGATCCAGGAGAGGATCATTGGAAAGCAGTTAAAAATATTCTTAAGTACCTAAGAAGGACTAAGGATATTTTTTTGGTTTATGGTGGTTCTGATCTTAAACTAGAAGCTTATTCTGATTCTAGTTTTCAATCAGACCCTGATGATAGCAAATCCATTTCGGGATATGTTTTTACCCTAAATGGTGGAGCAGTGAGTTGGAAGAGTACCAAGCAGCAGACTGTAGCTGACTAAACCACAGAGGCAGAATACATAGCTGTTAGTGAAGCCGCCAAGGAAGCAGTCTGGATGAAGAAGTTCATCACAGAGTTGGGTGTTGTTCCTCAAATTGAAAACCCAGTGCCACTTTACTGTGACAACACTGGGGCCGTTGCTCAAGCTAAGGAACCAAGAGCTCATCATAAGTCCAAGCACATTCTGAGATGCTTCCATCTTGTCCGAGAAATAGTAGAGAGACAAGATGTCTACATAGATAGAGTTGATACAAAGAACAATGTAGCAGACCCGTTCACTAAGGCTCTACCACAGCGAGATTTTGATCGCCACCTAGAATGTATGGGATTAAGATTCAAAGGCGATTGGCTTTAGTGCAAGTGGGAGATTGAAAGGGATATGCCCTACAAACCAATCTCTGTTGTATCTCCCAAACCATTGTAATTGATAATTTTCTAAATAAAGGCATTATTTTTCATCATACGCTGTGTTTATTATATGATGAACCCCATAGATTAGGGCTATGATTTTAGGGTTATGATGAGATCATACCAGTGAGACCTAAAATCTTAAAACCTTAATCTAAAGTATTCCTAGTCAAAGGAACCCTGAGTAGGGGATCAGGGTTTTCCGATAAGACTAGCACATCCCGGGTATACTGGAAAGGGTGACTGCTCTCACAGTCACTTGTGTATGACACTAATACTGGGATGTGGGTGCTCATTGGAGAATGAGTTCACTGATATGATCCAACTTGAGAACATCTAATGGAGTCTTAGCTACATGTCAATAGAAGGTTCTCATAGTGGGAGTGGTACAAGTAATCTTTTGACCTGAGACTGCCATAAGTACCTTATGTACATGAACCCATCCTTTGGTTCAATCCTAATCATGACACTGAGACATGCACAGGATTGATACTGGGAATGGTGAATTGAATATGAAGGTAATGAGTAGGTCAACAAGGAATCGATCACTTTTAGTAAGAGGAGATTGCATCCAGCTAGTCAACAATCGCATGATGATTCAGGAAATCTTTGATCAAAGTGAAGATATTAGAGATGGTTTCTAATATCAAGATAATCGAATCATCATTATAAGATTGAGCTAGAAACAAATATAATATTGGATTTGACATATATCCATATCCATAGTTATATTTTGGGTGCAGGCTGATCGAAAGATTTAATTGTACGGTAACTCTCTACTAAAGGGTAATTTTGGTATTTCACCAGAATTTCCATATCTTCCGGGTAGACATGACACGTTGCTAGACGTCAATCTTGTCTTGTGGGTTGATCAAGTTCAAAGATCACATGTTAGGAAGAATCCTAATTGATCGATTCGGGTAAGCCCGGTTTGACCTAAATCGATTAGAAAGAGTTCTAATCAAATTAGGTCAACTTGTATTCGAACCCACTGCTGGCTAGATGTGGAACCCAATGGGTCACACACTTAAGAGGATTGATCAAGAATTTAATTTGGAATTAAATTGTCTTTGCAAGATAACACTCTAGCAGGTGTTGCAAGCCCTAGCTTCTATTCGGATCGGATTCGAATTAGGGTTCCGGATTGGTTCAAATTGGGTTCTAATTGGACCTAATTAGACCTTGATTAAGAAAAATGGGAATGTGGCTAACCCTATTGGCTAGCCATGTAGCTTGGCTAGCCTCCCCACCCGCCCCCTTTTGTTTTTCACGCCAAACACCAAGAGTCCATGCGCATATGGACTCTTGGCGCGCCTTAAGGAAGAGTCCATGGCGCATGGACTCTTGGCGCGCCCCAAATAAAATTCTCCGATGTTTTTATTTGGGCGGCCTCCTTCTTAAGTGATTAGCGCACCTTCTCTCCCCCCTTGGATGAGAATCCAACGGCTGATGGGATTTTGAGAAAGAAAGAAAGCGCTAACTCCTCCCGGGCGCGCGAAGTAACATCTCTTCGGAGATGAAAAGTCGCGACTTCCTTCTTTTTAAAATACCGCGGTTTTTCCTTTAAGAAGAGCCGTGGGATTTAATCTGGAAGGCCATGAGATGGGAGGATGGGGCGTGAGAAATTGGAAAGGGCGTGAGAAAGAAATTACGGAGAGGTGTGTAGGCGCCTATCTGATTTCTATTTAAAGGGTCGGGAAAAATCAGAACATGATGTAATCTTTTTCTTTCTTCCTCTCCTGAAGACTCTTTTATTTTTTCTTGCTCTTGCATTGTTTCCTCTACAGAGTAAACCTCTGTCGAAACTCTGCTACTGAACAAGATAAAAGTAAAAGTCTCCGACGGTAAAGAAAAGAAAGAAGTTCTGATTTCTTCCTTTCTTTCATACATTAAGACATCATTGTCTTAATTTCTCCTCCAACTTAAGACAAGCCTATGTCCTCTTAGGACAAGGTCTTTTTCTTCAAGACAAGGGTATCTAAAGGGCCAAGGTCTTTTTGGAAGGAGGAGAAGGAGTCAAGGAAAGGAAAGCAAGCCTTTGTGTGGAGGAATTCAAGCCATAGTCCAAGCAATTGAGTTCTAGGAAGAAGAACTCAATAGAAGGAACCTTTGAAAAGAAGATAGAGTTGTCTTGATCACTGCTCTGTGTGGATCACCATCGGAGGGCGGACACTTGGACGCCTGGTGAATTCAATCAGCCCCTACAACATCAACTTTGTTGGAATTAGCGATAGCAGGTTGGTACTCTAATTCTAACAATCTATGTTTGAATGTTAGTATGTATGTTTTAATTAGTAAAAGGAGATCTTGGCTAAGGGATTTCGGTGCAAATTTCATCATTTTGAAATTACACTTCCGCTGCGGTGCACCTGAAACCCCAACAGCCATCTGCCCCAATCTTTTTCTTATAGACCCATTTGCATCCAATAGGGTTAACACCCTCTGGTGCATCAACCAAAGTCCAGACTTGGTTGACATACATGGAGTTCATTTCGGATCTCATGGCTTCCAGCCATCTGTCTGAGTCACTACTCATGACAGCATCCGTATATGTTAGAGGCTCATCATTATCAATGATTCAGGCTTCATTATTTTCAATAATGAACCCATACCTCTCAGGTGCATGTCGCACCCTATCAGACCTACGGATAGGAGTGGTGTGTTCAGGTTCTATACTAACTATGTTATGATTTGGTTGAGATGTATCTACTTGTTGAACTTCTTCAAGTTCAATATTTCTCCCACTGCCCTTTTGTAGGATGAACTCTTTCTCCATAAAAGTGGCATGCCTACTGACTGACTAAAACCTTTTGCTCAGTAGGGTGGTAGAACAGATATCCTATACTATCTTTAGGATATCCAACAAATAGACACTTTTCTGCTCTAACATCAAGCTTATATCCAAAATTTCTTTTGACATAGGCTGGACATCCCCATATCTTAAGATACTTAAGATTGGGTTTCTTTCCCCTCCATAACTCATATGGAGTGCTAGATACAGATTTGGATGGTACTCTATTTAAAATATTAGCCGCTGTTTCCAAGGCATATTCCCAGAAAGAAACAGGTAAGTCTGTGAAGCACATCATGGACCGTACCATATCTAATAAAGTATGATTTCTCCTTTCAGCAACACCATTTAATTATGGTGTGTAAGGAGGAGTCCATTCAGAGATGATTCCCTTTTCTTTAAGGTGATCAAGAAACTCGGTGGATAAGTATTCACCTCCTCTATCTGATCGAAGGATTTTAATACTTTTCCCCGTTTGTTTCTCTACCATACTTTGATACTCTAAAAATTTTTCAAAAGCTTCGGACTTATGTTTCATTAGATACACAAATCCGTACCTTGAAAAATCATCAGTGAATGTGATGAAATATGAGTATCCACCCTTTGCCTGAGTTGTCATAGGTCCACATACATCAGTGTGTATGAGTCCTAATAACTTAGTTGTCCTTTGATTATGTCCGCTAAATGGAGTCTTGGTCATTTTACCCATGAGACATGATTCACAAGTTCCTAATGATTCATAGTCATAAGGATTAAGAAATTTTTTCTTGTATAACTTGTTAATCCTTTTCTCACTAATATGTCCAAGACGACAGTGCCAAAGTAAAGTATTGTTTACTTCATCTCTTTTTCGTTTATTACTACCATGTAGTATATTGTCATCAGAAGATAGAGTTAAGAGACCATTGCAAAATATGCCATTAAATATTATTTCATTAGAAAAACTGATTGAGTAGCCACTGCTCATTACATTCATAATATATCCTTGTTTAAGTAACAATGGTACAGATATGATGTTTCTAATGATTCTAGGCATAAAATAACAATTTTTTAACTCTAAAATCTTTCCAAAAGGCAGCTTCAATATATAAGTCCCTACAGCTTCTGCTTGGATGGAATCTCCTCCAGCACCGTAGAGCTCGAAGTCGCCTTCCTTCAAAACTCTAATGTTCTGTAGTCCCTGCAATGATTTGCAGATATGATGACCACAAGCAGTATCCAATATCCAAGAGTTTGAATTAGAAGAGTCTACTGACAAAATTGTATGTATCTCATACATACCTTTTGGTGCATCACTAGCACCAGGCTTCACACTTGCAAGGTAAACCTTGCAGTTTCTTTTCCAGTGACCCGGCTTGCCACAATGAAAGCAGGTCATTTGTCTGGAGGCCTTGTTTCCTTTCTTTTTCTTGATGCCCCCTTTTGGGTTCAACCTCCTCTTGGAACTCTTTTTGCCTATTTTCTTCTTGTTTACACCATTCACAAGAAGAAGTGGAGCCTTATTTTTCTTTAAATGGCTCTATGCTGTTTTTAACATATTTAACAGCTCAGGCAAGGAAGTGTTAAGTTTGTTCATATGATAATTAAGAACAAACTATGAAAATGACTCTGGGAGTGACTGCAGGATTAAATCCTAATTCAACTCCCCATCCAAAACAAAACCCAATTGACCCAATCGGGTGATTAGGTCAATAACCTTTAATACATGGTCTTGTACGGATGTACCTTCTGTCATCCTTGCACGGAATAACTGCTTAGATATTTCATATCTTGCAGTTCGACTATGTTCTCCATAAAGTTCTTTTAGATTGAGCAATATGGAGTTTGTGTCCATGCTTTCATGTTGCCTCTGTAACTCATTGGTCATAGAGGCAAGCATTATACACTTGACAGTGAGTCATTTTGCCATATTTTATATGCGGTCTTATCCTCTTGCGAGGCATCTTCCCCTAATGGTTCCAAGGTTGGGGTATCAAGAATATAAGAAATTCTTTCTTGGCTGAGTACTATCTTCAGGTTTCTCAACCAATCAACATAGTTTGGTTCAGTCAATTTATTTGCATCAAGAATGCTACGGAGTGAGAGTGAAGAGGCCATTTAATCTACATTAACAAAGAACATTACATAAGCAAACAACCAATGTTGACAAAACATAATTAAATTAGGACTTTAACTTAATTATGTCCCCACTATTTTATCAAGCATCATAACCCTCCATATGATGATCGAGAAAACCCTAATTGGTTCTCTTAGTGGGGTTGAGATCCTAATTCCTTACAAAAGACCTTGTGTGTACACAACAAATCTTATATAAGTTCAAAGGTAGGAAAACTCTTTCCAATTGTAACTCATACAATTCTCAACTTATCTTGGCCTCTAAAATATTAATAGCCTTGTGTGTACACAACAAACTATAATATTTTAGTTAAGTTAGACCCTTCATTGCTATATAGTCATGATATTAATTATAATACCCTTGTGTGTATACAACAAAGTATTATATTAAATTATGCCATAAACATCAAATGTACCAAGCCAAAATTATGTTAGTCACCATAAAAGGCCTTGTGTGTACACAACAAACCTAATATGGATCATAACATAATAATGACTTGGCATGAAGGAAGGCCACATGTAGTGAATATTACACTAAGCATATCAATCAATAATTAAGTTAATCTTATTGGCTAGGTAAGTGGGAGAGTGGTGGGAGTCCCCCCGTTGCTTTTCTTAGACACCAATAAGAATTGGCCAGGTCAGTCAACGGAACCAATTAAAAACCACGTCCTCTTTACCAATCATGAACCACTTTTCCTAGACATCGAATGATAAACTAATCATATTGATTATTTTTGCTTTTGGTATATGACACTACAACTTAATATGTTTTTAAAGAGGGCTTTATTAAAACAAAGCACATTCTTTATATAACCTAGCAAATATGTGCCATAGTGTGCCATCATACTAGGACAACCATTTACCACATAATGGATCCACCATTTTGCCAAGGCAACCTTATTTCAGTATGATGACTAGAAGGCTAAACATATCTCTATACAAATTAAGGTTTAAGTGAAAACCTTAATTAGTGGCATACATCAAACATATATGCATAATTAACACAAATATGTGATTAGTGTGTCATCATACTAGGACAACCATTTACCACATAATAGATCCACCATTATGCCAGGGCAACCTTATTTCAGTATGATGACTAGATGTCTAAACATATCTCTACAACAATTAGGGTTTGAGTGAAAACCCTAATTGGTGACATTACATCAAACATATACAATATCATATGTTACTTATATACATATGCATCTAAAAATCAGCATATATATTTTAATCTTAATAAGGAGGCCCTGGTACCACTGTAGGGTTCGGTGGCAAGGCGGAAACATAGATTTCAAAATTTTTATCTTTATGAAATCTTCACCAAACCCTTAATCCAAGATCTCCTTAAAAGAATTAAAACATATAACATGTATATATAAGATTTAAACTCATATTAAAGTACTAACCTGTATTGCTAAAATCCAAACTTTAAATCTCCACCAAGTACCCAAATGTTCACCCTCCAATGGTGATCCACACAGAAAAAGATGAAGACTGCAATTTCTTGCTCTTGGCTCCTCTTCTTGAATTCTTTTTCAAGATTTCAATTCTTGGACTTTTAGGCTGAAATTTTCTTTCTTGAAAATTTCTTTTCTTCCTTCTTTCCTCTTCTTGAATTCTTTTCTTAAATTCCCTTTCTTGAATTCCTTTTCTTGAATTGAGTTGGAAGAAGAAACTAAGACAAGTAAAGTCTTAATTCAAGAAAGAAAAGAAGAAGAACATACCCTTCCTTTTCCCTTTCCTTTACCGTTCAAGACCTTCCTCTTATTCTTGTTTAGGGTCAGAGTCTCGACAGAGATTATCTCTGTAAGGGAAACAATACCCAACAAGCATAATGGAAAGGAGTATTCCGGAGAGGAGGAGAGGAATATGATCTCTGTATTTGATTATCTGAAAGAAACCCCCGAGAACCCAAACCCTTTTATAGATTTCAGAGGGGCGTTTTCTCAAAACATCGCAACCCTCTGAAACCCCAGGAATCACGATCCCTCATTCCTCACGCATCCCCTCAACCAAAAATTATGATTCTCCGATTTAATTCTCGTTTTTTCGACGAGGAGGACTCTCGGAAAAACTTCAGGAAGAATCACGACTTTTGAAGACGGACTTGCGACCGAAAAATGATGGATCTTTTTCCTTAATTTTTCTGGCCATCAGATCCAGATCCAAGGATGTCAGACAAGGATCCAAATCGCCCCTTTTTCTTGATTTTTCTCCGATGGAATTTCCTTCCCATGCGCGTGAAGAGGAGTCCACACGCACGTGGACTCTTCTTCTTGGCGTGCACGGGTGAGGAAGGGTGTGGGCGGGTTGGAGAGAGAGTCTCAGTGTACTTGATTCACTTGGGTTTAGCCATGGGTTAGCCCAATATCCTAAAATTTAAATTAGACCTTAATCTGGTTCAATTAGAACCTAATTAAGCCCAATTCGGAACCAAATTCGAATATGATAAGTTGGCTCGGGTCTGCAACACATGCTAGTATGTTTATCCTGCAAACATGATTTAATTCCAAATTAAATCCTTCATCAATTCTCTTTTGTGTGTGACCCATTGGGTTCCACACCTAGCCAGCAGTAGGTCCGAGTGCTATTTGACTTAATTCGGTTAGATCTCAACTAAGCCGATTTAGGTCAACTCAAACTAGCTCGACTCGGTCAATTAGAATCTAATTCTAATTAACTGATTTTAATTATCATAATTCAATCATATACCTACAAGACAAGATTGATGTCTAGCAATGTATCATATCTACCCGAAAGATGTGGAATTTTGGTGGAATTACCAAAATACCCTTCAGTGGTGAGTTACCGGGCAATTCAGTCCTTTGATCAACTTGCATCCCGAATATGATTATGAATATGGATACTTGTCAAATCCAATTTCATATTCATCCCTAGCTCAATCTTTATAATGATGATTCATTAATGAACCATTAGAAAATAACTCTAATTTTCATACTTTGATCAAAGATTTCTGAATCCATCATTTGATCGAAATTAGCTGGATGCAATTCCCTCTTACTAGGGCTGATCAATTCCTTGTTAACCTACTCACAACCTCCATATACAATCCACCATACCCAGTATCACCTCGTGCATGACTCAGTGTCATGATTGATTGCGAACCAAAGTATGGATTCATATATATAAGGTACCTTGGTAGTCTCAGGTCAAAGGACCACATGCACTACTCCTACTATGAGAATTATCTATTGACAAATAGATAAGGTTCCATTAGATATTCTCAATCTGGATCAATTCAGTGAACTCATTCTCTAATGAACACTCACATCCTAGTATTAGTGTCAAACACAAGTGACTGTGAGATCAGTCACCCTCATCACAAAGCATATATAGGATGTGCTGGTCTTGCCGGAAACATTGATCCCCAACTCAATGTCCCATTGACCAGGAATATTTTAGATTAGGATTTTAAGGCTTTAGGTCTCACTGGTATGATCTCATCATAACCCTAGAACCATAGCCCTAATCTATGGGATTCATCATATAATCATAAAGACACAGTGTATGATGAAAATAATGCCTTTATTATAATAATGTCAATTCATTGATTTTGGGAACGAAATACAATATTTCAATTGGCTTTCAGGGCACAATCTTTCACCCTCTGCAGCATCACGTATATATCTACTAACCGCAGATAACTGAGTAAGGGTGACTCCAACTCCATAGCCCCTCACTCAATCATAGCGCTCCGGCCCCATCAACTCTGTAAACATCTCGACCTCGATGCGACCACTCTATGTAAATGATGTAGACTCATCGACATGCTCCGCAATAAGAGCTATAGCTCTTTTATATATTAATTTAGAAAAATTAGTTAGATCTTAATGACTAACAAAATAAAATTTAAATTGTTGCATGAAATAAATTATAATAAAAACTTACACATATATCTCTCTACTCATCTCTAACAAAAGTGCCATCACGCTAAGTATAAGTCATCCAGTAAAACTTTACCTGACTGGGTTTCCTTCCATGCTCATCCATCTACAAGAAAAGTTATAATTTTAAGCAAATAATTCAAATAAATTTAAAAATTATTTAAGTATCATGATACATATATGTATCGCGATACATCATCCGCGATATATATATGTATCACGATATATCATTCATAATACATGTATATATATATATCGCAATACATATATGTATCGTGATACATCATCCACAATACATATATATATCGCGATACATATATGTATCACAATACATCATCTGCATTGCAAATATGTACCGCGATACATATATGTACCATAATACTTATATATACCATGATACATCGTCCATGATACATGTATATCGTGATACATTTTTCATAATATATAATATTAGTTTCATTAAGATGTATAAATACTTTAATATTAAAAATATAAGTTTATAGTTTAAGAAACTTACGAACTCTTGTCTGACTCGCACGTTACTCTTGGATTTTGATGTATGGGGAACAGACAAAGCTGCTCATGTAGCACTACCAATATCAGAATATGTCTACAAAAATAAATATATAACTTCTTATATCCAGAAAGTAATGTATATATATGTATAATATACAATATAAACTAAATGTTTTAATAAACTGCTTTAAAGAAATTAGAAAATATCTGCTCCCTCTCGGAGAACCAATAATGAACCAACTCCATCCACTGATGAGGGGGTACATCAGGAGGACAAGGACCAACTATTTGCTCCTCTGTCATACCCGATAACTTGTACTTCATCTTCAACTGTACTTTATATTCTTTTCATTTCCGGTTAAGAGACGTTGGTACAAAATCATGAGAGGATGGAGGGAGTACAAACTTGGACTGTAAAAGAAAATAATTAGTAAGAATATAAAACCTAACATAATATATCAACTATGCAAGATAACATAATTTAATACCAATTTTTTACCTGTACAATCATAGAATATCTACTTTATACATCAGAAGCATGTCATTCCACTTTGCATAACTGAGTGGACAAAGTTGATGGCTCCGCGCAACTGTCCCTAAAAATGAACTCAATAAGCTGGTAGCTTTTTTAATTGGCTGTCACAGCTCATTGCACTCAATCACTATCTTCTCACCCTAGCATATCTACCAAACATCCCGTACTACTATGGGCTCGTGCCTACATTTAACCTTCCCAGATCCGTCTGCATAGAAATAGATAAAAGTAAGCTATAGTAAAAAGTGTAATGAGATTTTATCTAACCAAGGATATTGGAATAAATTATCCTGAATGTGTAGCTCATCATCTGCTAGATCGACGGGAGGATCATGATACCCCGAGGATGATGGACCTGTAGTAGACTGGTGTGCCAAAGGACTGGATGCAACATTCGGTACTGACAAAGGACCGGCATGATCATCCCGTGTTGAAAAAGTATTGGCCTCAGCCTGCTGTGCTGAAGCAAAAGTGCCGATCTCTGTCCGTGAGTACTAGAGCTGCACACCAAAAAATCATCGCGAGCGCAGCATAATGTCACCTATCATTTACATCAGAGTCAGAATTAGTGAAGATAAATATTAATTTAATATAATAATTATGGTAAATTATAAATATTATAAAATTTAATACCAATAAGAATCAAGCATTAGCATTTTCTTCAGATTCCATCCTAACCAAGGATACTGTAGCATGTACGTCATCAACTGGTACAAAATTGAATGGCATGGAATGCATATAAGTATCATCATCTTCATCATCTTCCAACTATTCTCTCATATCATATAAGTCCCTAGGTTCTGTTTTAATAACAGTAGCCCAATCTTTGTCTTTTGTATCTCGTACAAAAATTACTTGATGAGCTTGAGAAGAAAAAATAAATGGATCATCCTTCAATAAGACACTAGTATGTATCAACCTTGTAAAATTTACAAATGTAAATCCATTTGCATCTTTTTTCAAACCCCTTGATCAGTTTATATCTACCCTATCACATCTAAATAATATGACTTTAAAGATTTCATAGTAATCTAACTCGTATATATCTTTAAGTGTACCATAATAAGTCTTTCTATTAGCTTCCACCATAACATTACAATTCTGTATTTTTCTAAATTTCTCATGATTTTTAGTATAAAATTTAAAATCATTGATTATGAAACCATTATATCTGATAACAACTTTGTTAGGTCCTCGAGCCAGGGTGTTGCCTAGTGAAGCAATCCAAGAAGGGGGTGAATTGGGTTTTAAAAAACTTTTTGCAATGATTTAGACAAGTATGTGCCAATTCTAATACAATGAATGTGCTAGTGATTCAAGTGTATGTGTGCTTGAAGATATGCAGTGGAATTAATAAGATATATGCTGAATAATAAGATCAAATAATAAGAGAGAGCAAGTAACCACAAATACAAAGATATATAGTGGTTCGATGCACTTCAAAGCACCTACATCCACTCTCCAAGATCTACTTAAAAATTTTACTATAATCTCACTTGATTATAGCCGATTAGTTTTTCGAGCTCACTAATCAGAACCCTTTGGTTTTCATAAGACTAACCAAAAATCTAGTTGATTTTCTCAAGACTCACCAACAATCTAAGTTGGTTTTTGAAACAAGGCTCACTATCAACCCAATTTCTAGTTTCAAACCACTTAAAACTAGAAACAACAATAAAGATGTATACAAAGTAATAATATAATCAAGCTTTCAAAAATAAAGCAAATATCTCTTTGAAGCTCTTTGATTGCTGTTGAAGATGCTTGTCTTCAAGTTGTTGAAGCCTTAAATGATGCTTGAAGAATGGACTTTAATGCTCCTTGAGTGTAGATCATGGCCTGTCCCTTAAGTATAGATCAGTCAAGTTATCTTCACTTAAATAGGAAACTTACCTTATAAGTTTGACTTGTGTACCTTGATCTCGAATTATCCTTGAGTTATGCTACTGCTTCAATAAGAATAAAAACATAGATCAATATATAAAATAAACAACCCTTTTTTATTTCAAGAAGTCTGAAGTACATCAATAAAAATAGAAGAAAAAATTGTGGGAACAATGGTCCCTCTTTCCCATTTTCTGATTTCTGGCTCTCTATAGTGTGAAGTGGCAGAAACTCGACAGACGAAGCAATGGAGATGGAAATTAGTGAGGTGTAGAATATGGAAGTGGGGAGGAAGTGGGGCTCAGAATGGTGGATGGCTGAGTGGAATGGAATGCGGAATAGAGTAGAGAGTGGGGTCGAAATGATTGCCAAATAGAAGTGGAATCCCTCTTGGCTAAATGAAGTGCGGAGAATTTATATATTGAGAGCGACGCGTTGGCCCCGTGTGAGAATCGTGTCAGTTTCTCAATGCTATCCGCTCAACAGCCTCGTACCCATTTCTGTTCAGTGATCTTATCCCACACCCATCACAATCTTCCCAATAGCCTCACACCTGCTCGATCATTTTGTTGCACCCGTCCAACAAATCTCTCGCTTCATCGCACGAACTACCTCCGCATCCCATGAACTGCCTCCGCATCCACCTAGCATCGTTTGACCATGAACTTCTTCCTTCTGACAAAAGATCGAAGACTTTATGGTGAATGGCAGAGACCGACCGAAGAGGGAGAAGACATGCAATGGTTTGCACAGCAGCAGGGGAGCTTCTCCGGTCAGTGAAAAAGGAGGTGGCGACTGATGGCAGAGGGCAGTTCGGTGGATCAACAATGGGCGGTGGCTTGGCAGCTTCTCTGGCTAGAAGAGGCTGTGCAGGTGGTCCCGGCAGCAACGAGGAAGAAGGTGGACCATCGGCCGATTCCGAAGCATCTCAGGGAGGGACGAAGATGATGAACAAGAGGTGACCTTCTCAGTTTCTTTTTCAGTTATGGGACCTTATCGGTGGCTTGGGCTCATGAACATGGGATTTTCCAGCAAGAACGGGGTGAAAACCATGGAGAGATTGTTCGGCGACAGCATTTTAGTGGTTTTCCAGGCAGAGGAGGCGGTGCAGGTGATTTCTCCGGTGGCGGGACGGTGGTGAAGAAGGGAAAGAGAAGAGCTAGTCAGTTTCTGGCCATTTTCCAGCCAAAGGGGGCCTCTCCGGTCGATGGTGAAGGCATCGAGAGCTTGGGCGACTGATGCAGAACAAATAAAGGGATGCGATGCAGAAGTAAATTAAGATTAACTATTTTTTTTGTTGTTTTTATATGTTTGTAGAAGTTGGCTTCAAATCAAAGAAAAGTTAACCTAACATTGAAAGATACTAATATGATAATTGAAAGCACAATTTAAGGAAACTAAATTATCAGAGTAGTTCAGAAGCAACGGATCGCTGGGGGTTGAGAAACTCCCAGACCTTGGGTTTCGCTCCGAACTTTCAACAGAACAGAAATAAAGAGAAGAGATGGTTTACCTAACCAGACAATGATCTTCACAGATTTTGGTGGAAGAACTCTCCCGAGCAGATTGTTGGATCCTCGGATTCAGATATCTTCGCAATGGATCCTCCAATACTGGTCCTTTGGCGGGTTGGCTTCTCCTGAACTCAAGATCTGGAAGAGAAGAAAAACAATTGATGGAATCAGAGAGTCAAGGGAAAAATTTACCAGGTTGATGAACTTGAAGATTGAAATTGCTGAAAACTGGATTCTCCTGGAAGCTGATGTGATTTTCCTTGGAACTTGCTCTGGATCTGAAGTAGCCAGACTGGATCTGGATGAAGGTGGATGGCCTGGACTTGTAGAGAGAGAGAGGCCGTGGGAGATGGAAGGAGCTAGGGTTTGATGGATTGAAAATAATGATGGGCGGCTAGGGTTTTGGATTTTTAAGTGGCTAACCTAGGGTTTTGGATAAAGATGGAGATCTCTCACCTCCTCAAGGCTCCAATGGAACCCGGATTACCCCCTCACGGAGCTCAACACTTAGAATAGTGCGGAAGAAGAGAAACCTAGGTTACTCAACACAAGAGAATAGCAAAAATAATTTTTTCTTCCTTCATAGATTGTTTGCAACTTACAAGAGGGATGTAATTTATAATGCTTTACAAGGGAGAAGGGTTTCATATTTTTCCATGTGGGACTAAAGGAGGGGATCTCCAAATTAGGGCAAATCCCTTACATATGGTTGGCCAAAATACCAAAAATTAGGATTTGGGTTATAAATGGCAGGTAGATGGCGCCACCTTGCTTGGAATTTTTCAAGAAAATTTTCTTCCTTTCCTGGATGAACTCTTTTGGACTCCTCCTTTCCTTCCTCCCTAAGTCAAGGCTCTTCCCATCTTTGTTTTAGGTGTTTTTGGCAGGTAATGGGCGCCCCTTGATATTCTCTTCCAAGAAAAACTTCTTCCCTTCTTTGCTTGGAATCACTTGGGAAAGTCTTGGCCGCCCCCTTGATTTGTGCTCTTCTCTTTATCTGGTGCATGAAAGAAGGAAGTTGCCATCTATGGAGTGGGGACCAAAGGCTGCTGGATGTGGATATGGCACCCCCTGGACTGGGAGTGTGGCTGGGAGTGTGGTGTCCACTTGCCTGGTCTTGGGAGAAAATGTAACATCCCTGGTTGAAACCCTAGTCCACTACTGAGTCAACATGACTCAACAAAATAAAATGCAGGTAATGTAGACTCAAGCTAAATTGAGTTGATCTAGTCAACTCTTATTACAAACCAAAAACCCTAATTCTTCGGGCAAGGTTAATCAGAGATCCAGATGGAGCTCTGAAGTCTTCTTCTGAGTCTGGTGCCCGCACCAATTCTCCCAGGGTGGGAGGAACTCGACCCTGTCGAGTAAGGCTCAAGTTGGCTCTGGTATCTCTCCAAGAGGTCTGGGTCCAATTCTTGTAATTCTTCTCGGGAGATCCAAGAGTCATCAGAATCTGGCCTTCCTTGCCAGCAGACCAGGTACCTTTGGTATCCTCGATTACGAGTAGAGATAACCTGATCATCCAGGATCTTTTCAATCTGCTCTTTCCTTACAGGCCAGTTTGTTGGTGGACACACAGGGTCGGGATCACTCTCAATGATAGGGTTAGGCTCAAAAGGCTCACTAGGAATCACAGCTGGCTCCCTGTACTCTACTAAGTCTGTAATGTTGAAAGTAGAGCTAATGCCTAGTTCTGGAGGCAACTCGAGCACATAGGCATTGGATCCTACTCTCTTTACCACTCTAAATGGTCCAGCTTCCCTAGCATGTAACTTTCTAACGGTTCCAGGAGGAAACCGTTCAGGCCTTAACCTAATCATCACATAGTCTCCCTCAACAAAAGATTTGACTCGCCTTTGAGTATCAGCCAACTTCTTATAAGTTTCATTACTTAAATTTATTTTGGCATGAATTTCTTTATGCAAGTCTTTTACATGCTGTGCAAAATTCTCAGCAGACTCGGAGACTCGAGTGTGGACAGGTAAAGGGACTAGGTTAAGAGGTGTGTGAGGTTTGTACCCATGTACAATTTCAAATGGACTCTTACCCGTAGACCTATTGACCGAGTCATTGTACGCAAATTCTGCCCTTGGTAGGTATAAATCCCAATTTCTGGTGTTTTCACCAACAAGACATCTCAGCAGATTTCCTAGGCTACGGTTCACTACTTCAGTTTGGCCATCAGTTTGGGGATGATAGGCAGTTGAAAACTTAAGTTTTGTCCCTAACTTATGCCAAAGGGTCTTCCAAAAGTAACTGGTGAACCGGACATCCCTATCTGAAACGATTGTCTTAGGTAGGCCATGGAGTCTAGCTATCTCATTGAAGAAAAGTGTGGCTACCTTAGACGCATCAAAGGTTTGGGAACAAGGAAAGAAGTGGGCTATTTTAGAGAATCGGTCGACTACGACACAGATAGAATCATGTCTCCTCTGGGTCTTAGGTAAACCTAACACCAAATCCATACTCACATCTTGCCAAGGACGATCTGGGACAGGGAGTGGGGTATAAAGGCCAGTGTTTTGTTTTCGCTGTTTGGCAACAGCGCAGGTTCGACATCTAGCTACAATATTAGCTACATCCCTTTTCAAGCTAGGCCAGAAAAAGTGGTCTTCAATAGCTAGAATGGTCTTGTCTTTTCCAAAATGGCCGGCTAAACCTCCAGCATGGATTTTCCAAATCAAAAATTCCCTAAGAGAAGTTCTAGGGATGCAAAGCCTATTTTTGAAGAACAAAAAACCATCTACAAGGGTATAATCCTGGTGATTACTAGATGGTCCTTAAACTAGATCCTGATACACAGTTGTGAAATCCGGACAAGACTCATATTCCTCTTTGATTTGCTCAAACCCTATGACCTCAGTTCTAACAGAAGTTAATAACAGAGATCGGCGACTAAGGGCATCAGCTACCTTATTCTCAACTCCAGCCTTATGTTTCAGGACAAAAGTATAGGACTGGATATATTCTACCCACTTAGCATGCCTAGGGTTAAGCTTCTTTTGGGAGTTCAGAAATCTAAGAGCCTCATGGTCCGAAAATAGTACAAATTCCTGTAGTAGCAAATAATGTCTCCAGTAACGCAAAGCTTGCACCACCGCATAAAATTCCTTATCATAGGTAGAATACCTAAGCTTAGCATCATTAAGTTTTTCACTAAAGAATGCTATGGGATGATTCTCTTGGCTTAGGACTCCACCTATTCCTACACCTGAAGCATCACAAGCAACCTCAAATACTTTAGAAAAATCGGGTAATCTCAGAATGGGTGCTTGGGTCATTTTATCCTTAAGATCTAGGAAGGCTTTATGGGCTGACTTAGTCCAATGAAATTCTCCCTTCCTAATACAATCAGTGATAGGAGCAGCTAAAGTACTAAACCCCTTGATGAATCGCCTATAGAAGGTAGCCAAGCCATGGAAACTTCTAACTTCATGCACATTGGTTGGCTCTGGCCAGTCTACTATGGACCTAATCTTCTCAGGATCGGCTGCCACGCCGTCAGGGGTTACTACAAAACCAAGAAAGATAACTCTACTAGTCATGAATTCACACTTCTTAAGATTACCGTAGAGTCTATCATTCCTCAAAACTTGGTAGACTGCTCTAAGGTGGCCTAGGTGATCTGCTGGGGTCTTACTATAGATCAGGATGTCATCAAAATAGACCACCACAAATTTTTCTATGAAAGCTCTAAGTACCTGGGTCATAATTCTCATGAAAGTACTAGGGGCATTGGACAACCCAAAAGGCATAACAACCCATTCATAAAGACCATCCTTAGTTTTGAAAGCAGTTTTCCATTCATCCCCGGGTCTAATCCTAACCTGATGATAGCCGCTTTTGAGATCAATCTTAGAAAAAACCATTGCACCAGCCATCATATCAAGCATGTCATCTAGTCTAGGGATGGGAAACCTATATTTGATTGTAATTTTATTGATGGCACGACTGTCAATACACATCCTCCACGTGCCATCTTTCTTTGGGGTCAGTAAGGCTGGGACTGCACAAGGGCTAAGACTTTCTCTAATAAACCCCTTCCTCAATAATTCTCCAACCTGCTTTTGCAGTTCTTTATGCTCAGATGGATTCATCCTGTAATGGGGCAAGTTGGGCAAAGTCGCTCCTGGGATTAGATCTATGGCATGCTGGATATCCCTAAGAGGTGGAAGGTGGTCTGGCAAATCCTCGGGAAAGACATCCTCAAATTCTTTTAACACAGGTTTAACTTCTTGAGGAGGCTCTGAGGGTTTCGAAGTTCTAAGTTCCTTAGCAGTCAACATCCAGATGGGTGAACCACTATGAATTTCTTGTTCTAGATCCTTAGCACTGATTAGGTTCACTCCAGTTTTCATCTCCTTAACCTTACCGGCTCCTTTAGTTACCTTGTCCTTAGGGGGAACTGAATGGATTGTAATCTTCTTCCCATTGAAACTAAAGACACAGGTATTGGATTTTCCTAAGAGGGTGGCATCATGATCATACAACCAAGGTCTTCCGAGAATTATATTGCTCACCCCCATGGGTAAGACATCGCACCAAATCTTTTCGTGATAAGATTGCATTTGGATTTGGACTTGACATCTAGACTGGATGGGTATGGAGGTAGAATCTACCCAAGAAACCTTATAGGGGTTGGGATGGGGAACTGGGATTAAGCCTAACATCTTGACAGTGCTAGTAGAGATGGCATTTACACAGCTCCCACAATCTATGATGATCTTACATACCTTATCCCCTAATTTAAGAAAAGTCTGTAGGATGTTAGTCCTACGCCAATCCTCTTGAACTAGATTCTGGGATATGATGCATCTTACAACTCCTAATTGGTCAGATTCATTGGGTTCCTCCTCTCCTTCATACTCCTCAACCAAATTCATTCCGGCCTCATAAACTTCTTCTTCAAATTCCTCACTGGGCTCGGAATTATCATTCTCTCCCTCTTCTATGTAAAGGGATCTCCGTGGGCACTGGCTAGCAACATGACCTACCTTATGACACTTGAAACAGGCTATGGCAGTACACTGACTGGAAATGTGACCTGGTTTCTGACACTTAAAACAGGTGATATTTGAACTAGGGGTTCTCTGGGTGTCAGGTGCCTTACCTTTGTCCATGGGCCTAGGGGTAGAAGTTCCCTGAAAAGGTTTACTAGGGATCACTTGGCTAGGTCCATTCCTTGGGATTGGGGCACTAACCCTAGAAGGTATAGGTCCTCTCTGAAATTTCTCAGTGTTCAGTGCAATCTGGTAGGCTTGGTCTAGATCAGTAACCTCTCTCGGAAATAGTTCTCTCTTGATATCTTCCCTCAGTCTAGCCCTAAATCTAGACAAAGTAACTTCGTGGGCTTCACTCACATCACATCTCATTAGGTATTCATCAAAAGTAGCTATGTAGTCTGAGACAGATCGGTTTCCTTGTTTCAGGTTTTGCCATTGGTCTAACAGGTTTTGCTGGTATGAAATGGGTAGGTATTTATCTCTCAGTTTTTCTTTCATACCCTGCCAAGTGGTTATGGGCTCAACATTCCGTCTCCTAGTGGTTAGCTCAATTTTCTCCCAGTATAACCTAGCTTGACGCACTAATTTCATCTTGGCAAACTTGTATTTCCTCTCCTCAGACATAGCATACCACTCAAAGTATTGGTCCATCTCACCCTCCCAATCAGAATACACCTTAGGGTTCAGACTACCATCAAAAGTGGGTGCATCTAATTTGATGTTCCTGATGAACCTATCATCTCTATCTTCAGGCTCTGGGTCAGGCCTCCTATGATTAGGTTCAGGATCTCTATATAAAGGCCTTCTAGGCTCCTGATGTGGATGAGGTTGAGGCACATTAAAATCGGGGTCAGGAGTCCAATTCCGATGTCTAGGTTCTTCAAGTACTTGGACTCGGTCCCTAAGTTGGGTAAGATCCTCATGAATTTATGCGCTAAACTGGGCCACAGTGTTTGTCATATCCTGATTCATTTTAGCCATATTTTCAGTAAGAGTTCTGATCATGGCCTCTAAATCAGGTTGGGTTTGACTAGGTTGATATGGCACTCCATTTCTGGTAGACATGATGATTCAAGCAAGCACACAAAATGAGACTAGACTAAATCGACTACTGGATCACTAGACCTAGAGTCCAAACTAGATGCCCAATCAGAGTGGCAAGCTAGCCTGTAGTAACTCAGGACTCAGCCAGGCAGGTGTAAGGGGAGTGTTAGGTCCCTGATTGCCAATCCTAGACACCAATCAGTGATTGGCCAGGTAGGCGGACCAGCACACAAGCCCTTCGGGAATGGATCCATGAACCACCATTCTAGACACTGAGTGCTAAGCACACACAGAATAACTCGGCAAACTGACTCAACACTAGCCTAGACCCGACCAATTGGTGTCCCTAGCCCACTAGGGCAAATTAGGTCTAACTGATTTTAAATTAGGTCTAGATTCGAATGATTGGATGGTGGTTTTGGGCTAAGGAGAGGTAATCAACTCCTCCCCTTATCTTAGATGCTCAATTACCCTTAAGTAAATTATGAGATGATCACTCCAAAAAGAATTGAATTGCAGAACACAAAAAATAGAGTTGTTGTATTTTAATGCTCAGAATTTTTACCGAAACCAATAAATCACAGAAAAATTATGGAAACTAGGTTCAATTATACTGGTTTCAACAAAGCAAAAATCATGCAATTCAGAGTTTTATGCAAGGTGAAATAATTCAGACAACAGGGCAATTACGGGCTGCAACTAGATTGTCTTCCCCGTTTATAATCCCTGCTACGAAGTTATAACCCAATGGATCCCCTACACGCCCTAGGAACACCCCGTGGAATGGGAGGAGGAGGCTTGCGCCTCGCTTAGTTCCTAGGACCGGACGTCCTGGGGAGTCTACTTCGAGCAGACAAAATAAAAAGAGAAAACAATCAAAACAAGCAAGCAAGCAAATCAGAAACCCTAGACTGGGCTCTGATACCAAAAATGATGCAGAACAAATAAAGGGATGCGATGCGGAAGTAAATTAAGATTAACTAATTTTTTTGTTGTTTTTATATGTTTGTAGAAGTTGGCTTCAAATCAAAGAAAAGTTAACCTAACATTGAAAGATACTAATATGATAATTGAAAGCACAATTTAAGGAAACTAAATTATCAGAGTAGTTCAGAAGCAACGGATTGCTGGGGGTTGAGAAACTCCCAGACCTAGGGTTTCGCTCCGAACTTTCAACAGAACAGAAATAAAGAGAAGAGATGGTTTACCTAACCAGACAATGATCTTCACAGATTTTGGTGGAAGAACTCTCCCGAGCAGATTGTTGGATCCTCGGATTCAGATATCTTCGCAATGGATCCTCCAATACTGGTCCTTTGGCGGGTTGGCTTCTCCTGAACTCAAGATCTGGAAGAGAAGAAAAACAATTGATGGAATCAGAGAGTCAAGGGAAAAATTTACCAGGTTGATGAACTTGAAGATTGAAATTGCTGAAAACTGGATTCTCCTGGAAGCTGATGTGATTTTCCTTGGAACTTGCTCTGGATCTGAAGTAGCCGGACTGGATCTGGATGAAGGTGGACGGCCTGGACTTGTAGAGAGAGAGAGGCCGTGGGAGATGGAAGGAGCTAGGGTTTGATGGATTGAAAATAATGATGGGCGGCTAGGGTTTTGGATTTTTAAGTGGCTAACCTAGGGTTTTGGATAAAGATGGAGATCTCTCACCTCCTCAAGGCTCCAATGGAACCCAGATTACCCCCTCACGGAGCTCAACACTTAGAATAGTGCGGAAGAAGAGAAACCTAGGTTACTCAACACAAGAGAATAGCAAAAATAATTTTTTCTTCCTTCATAGATTGTTTGCAACTTACAAGAGGGATGTAATTTATAATGCTTTACAAGGGAGAAGGGTTTCATATTTTCCCATGTGGGACTAAAGGAGGGGATCTCCAAATTAGGGCAAATCCCTTACATATGGTTGGCCAAAATACCAAAAATTAGGATTTGGATTATAAATGGCAGGTAGATGGCGCCACCTTGCTTGGAATTTTTCAAGAAAATTTTCTTCCTTTCCTGGATGAACTCTTTTGGACTCCTCCTTTTCTTCCTCCCTAAGTCAAGGCTCTTCAAATTGGTGCGGGCACCAGACTCAGAAGAAGACTTCAGAGCTCCATCTGGATCTCTGATTAACCTTGCCCGAAGAATTAGGGTTTTTGGTTTGTAATAAGAGTTGACTAGATCAACTCAATTTAGCTTGAGTCTACATTACCTGCATTTTATTTTGTTGAGTCATGTTGACTCAGTAGTGGACTAGGGTTTCAACCAGGGATGTTACATTTTCTCCAAAGACCAGGCAAGTGGACACCACACTCCCAGCCACACTCCCAGTCTAGGGGGCGCCATATCCACATCCAGCAGCCTTTGGTCCCCACTCCACAGATGGCAACTTCCTTCTTTCATGCACCAGATAAAGAGAAGAGCACAAATCAAGGGGGCGGCCAAGACTTTCCCAAGTGATTCCAAGCAAAGAAGGGAAGAAGTTTTTCTTGGAAGAGAATATCAAGGGGCGCCCATTACCTGCCAAAAACACCTAAAACAAAGATGGGAAGAGCCTTGACTTAGGGAGGAAGAAAAGGAGGAGTCCAAAAGAGTTCATCCAGGAAAGGAAGAAAATTTTCTTGAAAAATTCTAAGCAAGGTGGCGCCATCTACCTGCCATTTATAACCCAAATCCTAATTTTTGGTATTTTGGCCAACCATATGTAAGGGATTTGCCCTAATTTGGAGATCCCCTCATTTAGTCCCACATGGGAAAATATGAAACCCTTCTCCCTTGTAAAGCATTATAAATTACATCCCTCTTGTAAGTTGCAAACAATCTATGAAGGAAGAAAAAATTATTTTTGCTATTCTCTTGTGTTGAGTAACCTAGGTTTCTCTTCTTCCGTACTATTCTAAGTGTTGAGCTCCATGAGGGGGTAATCCGGGTTCCATTGGAGCCTTGAGGAGGTGAGAGATCTCCATCTTTATCCAAAATCCTAGGTTAGCCACTTAAAAATCCAAAACCCTAGCCGCCCATCATTATTTTCAATCCATCAAACCCTAGCTCCTTCCATCTCCCACGGCCTCTCTCTCTCTACAAGTCCAGGCCATCCACCTTCATCCAGATCCAGTCCGGCTACTTCAGATCCAGAGCAAGTTCCAAGGAAAATCACATCAGCTTCCAGGAGAATCCAGTTTTCAGCAATTTCAATCTTCAAGTTCATCAACCTGGTAAATTTTTCCCTTGACTCTCTGATTCCATCAATTGTTTTTCTTCTCTTCCAGATCTTGAGTTCAGGAGAAGCCAACCCGCCAAAGGACCAGTATTGGAGGATCCATTGCGAAGATATCTGAATCCGAGGATCCAACAATCTGCTCGGGAGAGTTCTTCCACCAAAATCTGTGAAGATCATTGTCTGGTTAGGTAAACCATCTCTTCTCTTTATTTCTGTTCTGTTGAAAGTTCGGAGCGAAACCCAAGGTCTGGGAGTTTCTCAACCCCCAGCGATCCGTTGCTTCTGAACTACTCTAATAATTTAGTTTCCTTAAATTGTGCTTTCAATTATCATATTAGTATCTTTCAATGTTAGGTTAACTTTTCTTTGATTTGAAGCCAACTTCTACAAACATATAAAAACAACAAAAAAATTAGTTAATCTTAATTTACTTCCGCATCGCATCCCTTTATTTGTTCTGCATCAGCGACGGTGGGGGCATCTCTCTGGCAAATTCTGGCACAATCCGAGCACTGTGGTCTACGACTCTGCTCCATGGACCACTGGCCATGGCAGCCATGGACCCTTGGGCATGCGGTGGACCATTCAGCCGGTCCATGGTGGACTGGCTATAAGTTATTTAAATGATATTCCAAATGTCGTGCTGCTTTGAAATCCATGCTAAATTCCTTCTAAAATTGATTTCAGGCCTATATGAACTTCGATTTGGATCTGGTTTGTGCCATTAGACTCCATAAATCAAACTCTACATTTTATGAAGTCAATTTCTATAAAATATCACATAAAATTATCAATTTCAACTAAATAAAGTTATATTAATTATCATAATTTTAATAACTATCACACCCCCCAACTTAAACTTTGCTCGTCCTCGAGTAAAGTAAATGAATTAGTCATATGTACTAACTTTTGTCCATGAAGTGAAAATCATCTTACTGATTCTAAAATTAAAGGATACCCAGTTAGATCATTGAAGAGGTATGTCATTGGATTACTAACTCCATCCATTTAGTGGTAAAGTGAAGTCCATGGAAGTTTTAAGAATTTTTCTCTTCCCAACTCTCTATCTCACTATTTAAATCCTCCAGCTTACTTTGGTTTTGGTGTAGTATCAGTTTATTTATTCTTCCTTTTTTTTTATGTAGAGCCAGTGCAATATCTTAACAACTTGCTTTCTAAATAACCCTTATAGCGAGTTTTAGGCCAATGACTCCCAAACCAGTTAGCTTTAGGGCATTAGGTGTAAAACACCCCTCAGGCTTACTGACTCGAGTCAAAAAGGCTACGCATTAAGGCTGTCTCTACTAAGGATTTTTTTACATCCCCATCTTTTGATATGAACAATAATGCTTACTTAGACAAAGGGACTCGGTTACTTAGTAAAAAATGCTAAAAACCTTTTTATTAGTCTTGAAAACTTTTTTTTCTTTTTTCTTTTTTTTTGATATTTCCACCTATACCATTATAAGGTAGATTCTTTATCATTAAGATCGATAAGCAGAAGGGTCTGGAAGTACTCAAGAAAATTTTTTGGTCTAAACTCTTTCATTTATAGGGTTTCCTTGATAATTTATCCCCCAATATCTCTAAAATTATCTAAACTGTTAATCATTCCTCATTTAGCAAGCTTGATTATTTTCAAATCAAGACAAAGCTTGGTACACAAAAATCGATTAAAATTTTACTCGATGATTAATTTAATTATCCCCCCAACTTAATTTTCATTATTCCTAATGGAAAGAGGATACTAATAATATAATGGCATAGAAGGATACCACCTGGTAGGATACTTGAAAATTGGATGTTCTTTTGTCGCCATATTCTTCACTATCTTCTTTTATTACTCCTCTCGGTTTATTCTAAAAACAAAGAACACAAGGTTAAAACTTAAAAGCTAGAACTGGGGCAGGGACTGGGGCAAGAACTGGGTTGCCTCCCAGGAGGCTATGTTTAAAGTCTTTAGCCAGACTAAACTGATTGTCACATCAACACTAGGTTTATAAGGTTAAGAGTTTCAACAACTTTTCCATCACTGATTTCTTCAATATACGGTTTCAAATGCTGGCCATTTACCTTAAAAACATTCCCCTACTTGGGATCCCTAAGTTCAACAACTCCATGGGAAAGTACCGAGTTACTACAAAAGGTCCATTCCATCATGAGCAAAGTTTTCCAAGGAAGAGGCGTAACCTAGAGTTGTAGAGCCACACTTTTTGATTAGGCTCCAATGATTTTCTATTAATAAATTTGTCATGATATGCCTTTGTCCGAGCCTTGTAAATTTTCGAACTCTCATAAGCCTTATTTCGTAACTCTTCCAACTCACTTAATTAAAGTTTTCTATTGGAACCCGCATTCTTCATGTCAAAATTAAATCGCTTGATCGCCCAAAATGCATGGTGTTCCAATTTCATAGGTAAATGACAAGCCTTTCCAAACACTAACCGATACGGAGATATTCCTAGAGGGGTTTTGAAAGCAGCTCAGTAAGACCATAATGCATCATCCAAACGTTCGGACCAATCTTTCCTATCGGGTCTTACCATTTTCTCAAGAATGTGCATGATCTCTCTGTTCGAAACTTCAACTTGGCCACTAGTCTAGGGGTGATATGGTATGGCTACTTTATGGATAATTCCATACTTTTTCATCAGTCCTTCAAAGTACCTATTCGTGAAATGTGCACCCCCATCACAAATAATGGCCCTTGGGCACCCAAACCGACTAAGGATGTTATGCTGAATGAACTTAATTATAACTTTGTGGTCATTGGTTCGAGTTGCTATAGCTTCAATCCATTTTGACACATAATCCACTGCTACCAGAATGTACTCAAATCCAAAAGAAGGAAATGGTCCCATGAAGTCAATACCCCAAACATCAAAAATTTCAACAACTAAAATGGGGTTTAGGGGCATCATATATTTCCATGAAATATTCCCTATTTGTTGACATCTAAGACAGTTATGGCCAAATTCATGTGCATTTTTTAAAAGAGTTGACCAGTAAAATCCACTCTACAACACCTTTGTTACGGTTTTCCTCCCACTAAAGTGTCCCCAACAGGAAAGAGAATGATAAAAATTGAGTATGCTTTTGAATTCACTCTCAAGGACACATTGTCTAATCACCTGATCTTAACAGTATTTAAACAATTCAGGTTCCTCCCAAAAATAATATTTGATTTATGAAAAGAACCTATCTTTTTCTTGTTTTGACCAGTGGGAAGGAACTTGCCATGTTACTAGATAATTCACAATATGGGCAAACTAGAAAAGACTACTGTTAGAAGAAATTAAGAATAGTTGATCATCAGGGAACCTATCTCCAATTATTTCCTTGTTGTATTCTACTAAGATTCTAGAAATATGATCTGCTATCATATTTTTGGAACCTTTCTTATCCAGAACTTCAAGGTCAAATTCTTGTAACAAAAGGATCCATCAAATTAGTATAAGCTTTGTATCCTTTTTGGATAGCAGATGTCTCAATGCTGCATGATCGGAATAAATTAGGACCTTAGACCCTAATAAATATGATCAAAAATTTTTTCAGGACGAATACAACTGCTAGTAACTCTTTTTCAGTAGTGGTATAGTTCATTTGTGCATCTAAAAGAGTTTTACTAGCATAGTAAAGTACATGGGGTTCCCTATTAAGCCTATGTCCTAAAACTGCTCTTACAGCATAATTAGAGGCATCACCATGATTTCAAAATGTAAGGTCCAATCTGGAGGCTTGATGATTGGTGCAGTGGTCAAAGTAGTTCGAAGAATGTTATAAGCAACCATACATTCTTTACTAAAATCAAAAGAATTATCTTTGGCGAGTAAATTACACAATGGTCGAGAAATTCTCCTAAAATCCTTGATGAAGCATCTATAAAAGCCAGCATGGCCAAGGAAGGATCGTACTTGTCTAACCGAGATCGGAGGAGGCAATTTCAATATTAGTTCAACCTTAGCTTTGTTAACCTCAATCCCTCGCTCAGAAATAATGTATCTGAGCACAATTCCCTCACGAACCATAAAATGGCTCTTCTCCCAACTTAAGACTAAGTTCGTTTCTATACATCATTTCAGTACCTTAGTTAAATTATGGAGACAGACCTCAAATGAAGATCCAAAAATAGAAAAATCATCCATGAATACTTCAAGAAACTAACCAACCATGTCAGAAAATAAGGTCAACATACATCATTGAAAAGTGGCTAGTGCATTACAGAGACCAAATGACATGCGTCTAAAGGCAAATGTTCCAAAGGGGCAGGTAAAGGTGGCTTTTTCTTGGTCTGCAGGAAATACTAGGACCTGGTTGTATCTTGAATATCCATCTAGAAAATAAAAGAAACTCTGTCCTGCTAACCGTTTTAAAATTTGGTCAATAAAAGGCAGAGGAAAGTGATCTTTCCTAGTAACGGCATTCAGTTTTTGGTAGTCTATACACACTCTCCAACTAGTTATTGTTCAGGTGGGAATTGACTCGCCCTTTTCATTTTTTGTGACAGTAATACTTGACTTCTTAGGTACTACTTGGGTTGGACTGATCCATTGGCTATCCAAAATTGGATAAATAATGCTGTCATCTAGCCATTTTACCACTTCTTTCTTAACAACTTCCTGCATGTTCAGATTTAACCTTCATTGCATATCCCTTTGTGGTTTAGCTTCCGCTTCACAGTTGATGCAGAACAAATAAGATGATGTGATGCGGAAGTAAATTAAGACTTTCTTTTTTTTGTGTGTTTTGTTAGAAGTTGGCTTGACTCAAAAACAAGGATAACTAATATTGAAAGAAAATATGCACTGAAAGAAAGAACAATTCAAAAGAGTAGATTATCAGAGTAATAAAGAAATAGGATCGCTGGGGATTGAGAAGACCTAGGGTTTACTCCTCTTCCAAGAAACAGGCGAAGAGAGAAGAGAAGGTTTTATACCTGACTGTGATATCTCTCTTTGCTTCAATTGAAGGACACTCTCGAGCAGATTGTAGGATCCTTGGAGACGGAGTATCTTTGCAATGGATCCTCGGATTGTAGTCCTATGGCAAGGTTGGCCTTCTCGTACTCTGGATCTGGAAAGGATGAAGAATAAGATAAGGATGTAAGAAACTCAAGGAAGAGACCTTTACCTGGGATAGCTCCGGACTGCTCGAACTTTGAAGATGAGGGAAGAGTCTGGAGGTGGCGGTGGAAGATGGAGTGGATTTAGGGTTTGGCTAGGGCTATATAGTGGGCGGTGGCTTGGAAAAGGAGATGGCGGTCTTGAATGAAGTGGGAATAAGGTTTAGGAATTTGGGTGTTGGCGGCTAGGATGATGAAAGGAAATTAGGGTTGGTGGCCAGGGATGAAAGCGGGGCAGGGTTTTGGTAACTTTGGAGATCTCTCACCTCTTCAAGTCTCCAATGGAACCCGGATTTACTCCCTCACGGAGCTCGACACTCAAAGAAGTGCGGAAGAAGAGAACACAATGTTGCTCAACACAAGAAAAGATTTCATTTACTCATTCTATCAAAAGATTACATAAGGGTCCAATATATAGACCTTGCAAGAGAAACAAAATTACACTACTTCCCATGTGGGACTAAACATTCATCCTAAGCATGAAAAACTTTTCCTTGACCGACCAGGCTTCTTTCCTTGGAGTGGGCAGCCTCAAATGCAAGGTGATGGCTTCATATGGCAGGTATGTGGGGCACCTCCTAGTTCTTCTCCTTAAGTCATGGGTTTTCCTTCAATGACTTGCTCTTTCTTGGAAGAAAATACTCATCTCCTAGTCTTTCTCCCCAAGACTAGGCTCCTTCCATTCATAGCCACGTACTTTAGGTAGGTGTGGGCACCTACCTTGAAGTCCTCTCCAAGAAAAATGCCCTGCTCCTTTAGCTTGGTTACTTTTGGCAGCTTGTGGGCGCCTTCCTTGACTTCTCCTAAGAAAATTTTCTTTGTCTCTTGGGCGTGGAGACCAGGGACACTGGGATGAAATGTGGCACCAATTGGTCCTGGGAGTGTGGCTGGGAGTGTGGCGTCCACTTGCATTTGGCCTTAGAAGAAAAAATGATGCCCTAGGGAATGGCGCCAACCAGGACTTGACTTGGACTTAGACTGAGTCAACATGACTCAACAAAATGAAATGCAGACTCAAAGAAATAAAATAATCTGGTTGACCAGCTCAACCCTTATTACAAACCCTAATCTTCAGGCAAGGTGATTCAGAGATCCAGATGGAACCCTGAAGTCTTCTTCTGATTCTGGTGCCCGCACCAATTCTCCCGGGATGGGAGGAACTCGATCCTGTCGAGTAAGGCTCAAGTTGGCTCTGGTATCTCTCCAAGAGATCTGGATCCAGCTCTTGTAATTCATCTCGAGAGATCCAAGAGTCATCAGAATCTGGCCTTCCTTGCCAGCGGACCAGGTATCTTTGGTATCCTCGATTACGAGTAGAGATAACCTGATCGTCCAGGATCTTTTCAATCTGTTCTTTCCTCACTGGCTAGTTTGTTGGTGGACACACAGGGATGGGTTCACTCTCAAGAACAGGATTAGGCTCAAAAGGTTCACTGGGAATCACAGCTGGCTTTCTATACTCTACTAGGTCTGTAATGTTGAAAGTGGGCCTATTGCCTAGTCTGGAGGCAACTCGAGCACATAGGCATTAGATCCTACTCTCTTCACCACTCTAAATGGTCCAGCTCCTCTAGCATGTAACTTTCTAACGGTTCCAGGAGGAAACCGTTCAGGCCTAAACCTAATCATTACATAGTCTCCCTCAACAAAAGTTTTGACTCGCCTTTGAGAATCAGCCAACTTCTTATAAGTTTCATTACTTAAATTTATTTTGGCATGAATTTCTTTATGCAAGTCTTTTATATGCTGTGCAAAAACTTCAGCAGACTCGGAGACTCGTGTGTGGACTGGTAAAGGGGCTAGGTCAAGAGGTGTGTGAGGTTTGTACCCATGCACAATTTCAAATGGACTCTTACCTGTAGACCTATTGACCGAGTCATTGTATGCAAATTCAGCCCTATGTAAGTACAAATCCCAATTTCTAGTGTTTTCACCAACAAGACATCTTAGCAGATTGCCTAAGCTACGGTTTACTATCTCGGTTTGGCCATCAGTTTGGGGATGATAGGAAGTTGAAAACTTAAGTTTTGTCCCTAACTTATGCCAAAGGGTTTTCCAAAAATAGCTGGTGAACCGGACATCCATATCTGAAACAATTGTCTTAGGTAGGCCATGGAGTCTAACTATCTCATTAAAGAACAGGGTGGCTACCTTAGACACATCAAAAGTCGGGAACAAGGCAAGAAGTGGGCCATCTTAGAAAATCGGTCGACTACGACACAGATAGAGTCATGCCTCCTCTGGGTCTTAGGCAAACCTAACATAAAGTCCATACTCACATATTGCCAAGGACGATCTGGGATAGGGAGTGGGGTATAAAGGCCGGTGTTCTGTTTTCACTATTTAGCAACAGCGCAGGTCCGACACCTAGCCACAATGTGTGCTACATCTCTTTTTAAGCTAGGCCAGAAAAAATGGTCTTCAACAGCCAGGGTGGTCTTGTCTTTTCCAAAATGGCCTGCTAGACCCCCAGCATGAATTTCCTAATTCAAAAATTTCCTAAGAGAAGTTTTAGGGATGCAAAGCCTATTCTTAAAGAATAGAAAGCCATCTAAAAGGGTATAATCCTTATGATCACTAGATGGTCCTTGAGCTAGATCCTTAGCACTAATTAAGTTCACTCTAGTCTTCATCTCTTTGACCTTATTCGGTCCTTTAGCTACCTTGTCCTTAGGAGGGACTGAATGGATTGTGATCTTTTTCCCATTAAAACTAAAGACACAGGTATTGAATTTTCCTAAGAGGGTGGCATCATGATCATATAACCAAGGTCTCCCAAGAATTATATTGCTCACCCCCATGGGTAAGACATCACACCAAATCTTCTCTTGATAGGATTACATCTGGATTTGGACCTGACATCTAGACTGGATGGGTATAGAGGTAGATTCTACCCAAGAAACCTTATAAGGGTTGGGGTGGGGGACTGGGGTTAAGCCTAACATTTTGACAGTGCTAGCAGAATGGCATTCACACAGCTCCCACTATCTATGATGATCTTATATACCTTATCCCCTAATTTAAGGAAAGTCTGTAGGATGTTAGTCCTACGCCAATCCTCCTGAACTCCACTCTGGGATAGGATGCATCTCACAACTCCTAACTGGTCAGACTCTGTGGGTTCCTCCTCTCCTTCATACTCATCAACCAAGTTCATTCCGGCCTCATAAACTTCTTCTTCAAATTTTTCATTGGGCCCGGAATTCTCTTCCTCTCCCTCTTCTATGTAAAGGGATCTACGTGGGCACTGGCTAGAAACATGACCTACCCTATAGCACTTAAAACAGGCTATGGCTGTACACTGGCTGGAGATATGACCTGGTTTCTGACACTTAAAACAGGTGATACTAGAACTAGGGGTTCTCTGGGTGTCAGGTGCCTTACCTTTGTCCATGGGCCTAGGGGTGGGAATACCCTGAAAAGGTTTGCTAGGGGTAACTTGGCTAGGTCCATTTCTTGTGATTGGGGCACTAACCCTAGAAGGTATAGGTCCTCTCTGAAATATCTCAGTGTTCAATGCAATATGATAGGCTTGGTCTAGGTCAGTAACCTCTCTCAGAAACAACTTCCTCTTAATGTCTTCCCTAAGTCCAACCCTAAATCTAAACAAAGTGACCTCATGGGCTTCACTCACATCACATCTCATCAAGGACTCATCAAAGGTGGCTATGTAGTCTGAGACAGATCGGTTCCCTTATTTCAAGTTTTGCCATTGGTCTAACAGATTCTGCTGGTATGAAATGGGTAGGTACTTATCTCTAAGCTTCTCTTTCATACCCTGCCAAGTGGTTATGGGCTCAACATTTCGTCTCCTAGTGGTTAGCTCAATGTTCCCCCAGTATAACCTAGCTTGATGCACTAACTTCATCTTGGCAAACTTGAACTTCCTTTCCTCAGACATGGTATACCACTCAAAGTACTGGTCCATCTCACCCTCCCAATCAGAATACACCTTAGGGTTTAAGCTACCATCAAATATGGGTGCATCTAATTTGATGTTCCGGATGAACCTATCATCTCTATTTTCAGGCTCTGGGTCAGGCCTCCTATGATTAGGTTCAGGATCTCTGTATAAAGGTCTTCTAGGCTCTTGGTGTGGGTGAGGTTGAGGCACATTAAAATCTGGGTCAGGAGTCCAATTCTGATGTCTAGGTTCCTCAAGTACTTGGACTCGATCCCTAAGCTAGGTAAGATCCTCACGAACTTGATCCCTAAACTGGGCAACAGTATCAGTCATATCCTGACTCAATTTGGTCATACTTTCGGTAAGAGTTCTAATCATGGCCTCTAAATCAGGTTGGGTTTGACCAGGTTGGTAAGGTACTCCGTTCCAGGTGGACATGATGATGCAAGCAAGCACACCAAATGAGACTCGACTGAAACAACTACGGGCTAACTCGACCTAGAGCCCAAACTAGATACCCAATCAGAGTGGCAAGCTAGCCTGTAGTAACTCGGGACTCAGCCAGGCAGGTGTAAGGGGAGTGTTAGGTCTCTAATTGCCAATCCTAGACACCAATCAGTGCTTGGCTAGGTAGGCGGACCAGCACACAAGGCCTTCGGGATAGAATCCCTGAACCACCGTTCTAGACACTGAGTACAAAGCACACACAGAGTAACTAGATAAACTGACTCAACACTAGCCTAGACCCGACTAGTTGGTGTCCCTAGCCCACTAGGGCAAATTAGGTCTAATTAATTTTAACATTAAAGGCTTAGGTTCGAATGCACGGGAGGTGGTTTTGGACTAAAGAGAGGGTCTCAATCCTCCCCTTATGTTGCAACTTCGGTGCCCTTAAGATAGATTCAATTTATGCACACTCAAATAAAAAACAGCTTGCAAAAATAAAAAAAAGCAGAACATCAGTAAAATTGATCTAAGAAAATCTACATAAATTAATAAATCATGAAAATCTTATGTAAATTACTTTCAATTATACTAGTTCCAGAAAAATAAGAATTACTTAATTTAGAATTTTTTGCAGGGAGAAATAGTTTGAATAACAGGAAAGTTACTGGCAGAAAACAGAACGTGTGTCCCGTTTACAATCCCTGCCTAGAAGTTATAACCCAGCGGCACCCCTACACATCCTAGGAACCCCTGTGGAATGAGAGGAGGAGGCTTGCATCTCGCTTGTTCCCAGGACCGGACGGCCAGGGGAGTCTACTCCAGGCAGCAAAAGTAAAAGGGAACAAAAAAATAATCAAACAAGCAAGAACCCTAGACAGTGCTCTGATACCAAAAATGATGCAGAACAAATAAGATGATGCGATGTGGAAGTAAATTAAGACTTTTTTTTTTTGTGTTAGAATTTGGCTTGACTCAAAAACAAGGATAACTAATATTGAAAGAAAATATGCACTGAAAGAAAGCACAATTCAAAAGAGTAGATTATCAGAGTAATAAAGAAGTATAATCGCTGGGGATTGAGAAACCCTCAGACCTAGGGTTTACTCCTCTTCCAAGAAATAGATGAAGAGAGAAGAGAAGGTTTTATACCTGACTGTGATATCTCTCTTTGCTTCAATTGAAGGACACTCTCGAGCAGATTGTAGGATCCTTGGAGATGGAGTATCTTCGCAATGGATCCTCGGATTGTAGTCCTATGGCAAGGTTGGCCTTCTTCTCGTACTCTGGATCTGGAAAGGATGAAGAACAAGATAAGGATGTAAGAAACTCAAGGAAGAGACCTTTACCTGGGATAGCTCCGGACTACTCGAACTTTGAAGATGAGGGAAGAGTATGGAGGTGGCGGTGGAAGATGGAGTGGATTTAGGGTTTGGCTGGTAGGGCGGCGGCTTGCAGATGAAAAGGACCTAGGGCTTGATATTGTGGGCGGTGGCTTGGAGAAGGAGATGGCGGTCTTGAATGAAGTGAGAATAGGGTTTAGGAATTTGGGTGTTGGCGGCTAGGATGATGAAAGGAAATTAGGGTTGGCGGCCAGGGATGAAAGCGGGGCAGGGTTTTGGTAACTTTGGAGATCTCTCACCTCCTCAAGGCTCCAATGGAACCCAGATTTACTCCCTCACGAAGCTCGACACTCAAAGAAGTGCGAAAGAAGAGAACACAAGGTTGCTCAACACAAGAAAAGATTTCATTTAGTCATTCTATCAAAAGATTACATAAGGGTCCAATATATAGACCTTGCAAGAGAAACAAAATTACACTACTTCCCATGTGGGACTAAACATTCATCCTAAGCATGCAAAACTTTCCCTTGACGGACCAGGCTTCTTTCCTTGGAGTGGGCGGCCTCAAATGCAAGGTGATGGCTTCATATGGCAGGTATGTGGGGCACCTCCTAGTTCTTCTCCTTAAGTCATGGGTTTTCCTTCCATGACTTGCTCTTTCTTGGAAGAAAATACTCATCTCCTAGTCTTCCTCTCCAAGATTAGGCTCCTTCCATTCATAGCCAGGTACTTTAGGCAGGTGTGGGTGCCTACCTTGAAGTCCTCTCCAAGAAAAATCCCTTGCTCCTTTAGCTTGGTTACTTTTGGCAGCTTGTGGGCGCCTTCCTTAACTTCTCCTAAGAAAATTTTCTTGCTCTCTTGGACGTGGGGACCAGGGACACTGGGATGAAATGTGGCGCCAACTGGTCCTGGGAGTGTGGCTGGGAGTGTGGCGTCCACTTGCATTTGGCCTTGGAAGAAAAAATGATGCCCTAGGGAATGGCGCCAACCAGGACTTGACTTGGACTTAGATTGAGTCAACATGACTCAACAAAATGAAATGCAAACTCAAAGAAATAAAATAATCTGGTTGACCAGGTCAACCCTTATTACAAATCCTAATCTTCAGGCAAGGTCATTCAGAGATCCAGATGGAACCCTGAAGTCTTCTTCTGATTCTGGTGCCCGCACCAACAGTGAATATGGTACATGCAAACAGAAGGGTCAATTCCCTTGAGATGAGCTATTATCCATCCTATTGCTTCTTTATGTTGTTTGAGCACATCCACCAATTTATATTCCTGATCAGAGGTCAAGGTGGATGCAATGATTATCGGAAGGGTATCATTGGATCCCAAAAAGAATATTTAAACTTTTCAGGAAGAGGCTTCCATTCTAGTTTGGGTGGTGCTTCCAAGGATGGTACTAAAGAGCTTGATTGAGTCGATAATGATTCATATTTTACAGTCCAAGGGGGAGTGGTGCTAAACTTGGGCGGCTCTAACGAAGCATTCACCTCATTTATATATTGATCAACATCAAAATCGTCCATTCCAAAATGTGTCAGACATGCTTGCAGAGGGTCTGAATCAAATAATAAATGGAGTTTTCTATTTACAGCTTCTTCTATCATGTTCACTTCATTATGATCATACACAAGTGGTCCTTAGGATGCATTAAAATTGTTCAATCTCATCTTTTTATTTTCAAAATATACATCCATTACTCCAGTTCTATAATTTATGCAAGCATTAGCAGTAGCTAAGAAAGGTCTTCCAAGAATGATGGGTATCTGACTAGGGTTACCACTAGATTCCATGTCCAAAACAAGAAAATCAACAGGAAAGTAGAATTCATCTACTTTCACCAACACATCTTCTAACATTCCATGGGGTACCTTGACTGATCAATCTACTAATTGTAAAGTAACTATCATGGGTTTCAGTTCTCCAAATCTGAACAAATCATACACTGAGCTTGGAAGAAGGTTCACACTCGCACCCAAATCAAGTAAGGCTTTCTTGATTGTGAGGACCTCTATGACACAAGATATAATTGGGATACCAGGATCTTTAAGTTTGGGTGGGGCTATCTACTGAAAAACTAAGCTGGCTTGTTCAGTTAACTGGATTTTCTTAGGTATGTGTGCCTAGGATTTTTGTTCTACGTGCACAGATCCTTAAGAAATTTGGTGTAAGCCAAAACTTGTTTGATGGCATCAAGAAGAGGTTAGTTTATCTAGACTTGCTTGAAAAGTTCAAGCATCTCATTCATTTTCAGATTCTTCTTATCCAATGGTAGAAGTGATTTTAGAGCACTAGGGAATGGAACCTTAGGTGCATGTGTTTGGCCAATGGATTCCTTCTCCTCTTCATTCTTCTTCTCTGGCTTAGCCACTTCTAGCTTTTAGGTCAGGTTAGGCTGGTTCAATGTTTTCCCACTTCTTAAAGTTATGACTGATTTAGCATGTTCAAGAATATTTTCAGGTCCTGTGGAGGAGCTTTCAGCCATGTATTGACCTTTAGGATTGCTAATGGGCTGGCTAGGTAACTTACCTTCCTCCCTCCGATTGAAAGTTATAGCTAGCTGACCTATCTGGGTCTCTAGCTTGGCAATAGATTGTGTGTGGGAGTGGAGCAGTTGGGTATTCATTTCCATCCCCTTCAAAGCTTGAAGTACCTTCTCTTCAAACGAAGGGTCATGATTATTTGGCGGAGGTTATGGAGGTTGTGGGGAACTTGGGTACTGCAAAAATGGCATGCTTCTAAAGTTGGTCACCTGATAGTTGGGCCAAAAAGATGAATTGATTCTAGGTTGGGGTTTCTAAGAGAAATTTGGGCGATTGCACCAGCCAGGATTGTATGCATTCGAATATGGGTCGTTTCTTGGTCTAGGAGCCATTCGGGTTGAGCTTGATGGGCTTGCTCCTGAAGCAGCTCAGGAAATTAGTATGCGGCTAGACAATCACCTATCAGGTGGGTGGGACTCGAGCAGATAATGCAAACATCATGATTGTGATGAGATGAGGAGGAAGTATTTCCAGCTTGCAAAATTTGGTCAAGCTTTTGAGATAGCTCATCTATCTTGCTATAGATGTCTACAGCATAACCAACTTCATACATTCCCACTCTCTTGGATCCTATGGGAGGATCTCTACGGGTAGCAGACATATGATGCAAGGAATTTTCACTCAGGGTTTCAAATAGCTGCCATGTCTCATGTTCATTTTTTAGCATGAACGTTCCTCCACATGAGGCATCCACCATTTGCCGGTCCCTTTCTGACAGGCCATCACAGAAGCACTAGACTAATTACCATTTTGGTATGGCATAGTGAGGACATTTCCTAATCAACTCTTTCAATCTCTCCTAGGTTTCATGAAACATTTCTCCTTCTAATTGGGAAAAACTGGTAATGGCTTTTCTGATATGATTTGTTTTTCCTATTGGAAAGTATTTTTTAAGGAATTCCCTCTGAAGTTGATCCCAAGTTGAAATAGTTATTGTATCTAGGGAATTCAACTGGTATTTAGCTTTGTCATTCAAGGAAAAAGGGAATAACTTAAGCCTTAGAGCATCGTCAGAGAAATTTTGTATCTTAGCAGTTGAACAAATTTCCAGGAATTCGTTTAAGTGTTTATATGGATCCTCATTTGCATGTCCGTAAAAAGAGGGTAACATTTGTATTACACTGGACTTGATTTCATATTGGACAGCCTTTACTGGGGGTACCTAGATGCAAGGTGAATAGGTGTACTTTGAAGGAGTGAAGTACTCCTTCAATTGTCGTGGAGGGTCAATTCCTTGATTTTCTTGGTTGGGATCCATAGTACCTAGTATGTTTGCTCTGTTTGCTCTACAAGTTCTGTCTACTTATGGGTTAAGGGGTATGAGTTCAGGTTCTAGTGACCGACGACCTAGCATACACCCTACAAAAGGACTCAAAAGCAAACAACAATTCAGTTTTTGTTTTTAAAAAAAATGGAAGAGAGAGAAGGTCTAAAGACAAACTCCTAAGAGGGTCCTAGACTAGAGAGAAGAAAAGGTTATTTTAATTAATTTTCTTTTTTTATATTTCTTTCAAACAAGTCACATAATCAAAATCACTATCCTGGGGTTAACTTGGATCTAGACAACTCCTAACTAATCCAAGGTTACCTTCCAGCACTCCAAGCCCAAGATCAACTAACTAACTTGACCAGATAAGTGTAAGGTTGGTGGGAGTTCTCCCATTGCTTGCCTTAGACACCAATTGAAATTGGCCAAGTAAGCGAACGGAACCAATTAAAGAACCACCTTCCTTCGGGCTCTTGATCCTGAACTACTTTTCTTAGACACCAAGTAGCTAAATGATCTGAACCCGATCCAACTCTGGGGTTCCCTTGTCCTATTGAGCTCGAAATTCCTAGGGCTGGCATCTAATTTATTTTAGAGTTAAAGCCTTAGGTCAATGCAAATGCTGGATCGTGGTTTGTGGGCTAAAGAAGGGTATTGAACTTCCCACCTTATATGATTAATTGGGTTATGCCCTTAAAGTGAATTATGAAATGATGAAATGCAACAAGATGTCCAAAATTTAAAGTTATAGGCAAGCAGAGTTAATTAATTTTTTTAAGTTTTAAGTTTGGTGATTAAATCTCTAATCCTAATAAATTATGAGATGTCAGGGTAATATTTTTTGGATTTTGCAGAAAAGTGAATTTACCTAAGACAATCTAAAAAAATGGAAATCAAATAGCACAAATTTTTTTACTCAACCTTTTGTACCCTAGGACAACCATTCAACATAACTTCCGAATTATGCTAGGGCAACCTTATGTCAAGGCACTTAAGATTAACAAATACGAACTACTATTTTTTAAATTTTTTTTGAATTTTCAAATTTTGATTTTTGAAATTTAAATTCTTGAAATTTGAATTTAAATTTTTGAAATTTGTATTTTTTGATTTTTTTTAAAATAATGCCAAAAGTCCCCGACAACGATGCCAAAATCTGGTGCGAATTGCTACACACTAGAATTAAATCACTAACTACTATGTAGATAGTGCAAGTCAGGTTCGAATCCACAGGGACTTTTAGGTTATTTGTTTTAATTGCAAAAGAAAAGTAGGATAGAAATCTATGAAGAAAATCAAGATATGATCTATCTTGAGAGTACGACCCATATCCATAGATCACGGCCCGTCCCTTAAGTATAGATCAGTCGAGTTATCTTCACTTAAATAGGAAACTTACCTCATAAGTTTGACTTGTGTACCTTGATCCTGAATTATCCTTGTGTTAGGTTGCTGCTTCAATAAGAATAAAAACATAAAGCAATATATAAAATAAACAACCCTTTTTTATTTCATGAAGTCTGAAGTACATCAATAAAAATAAAAAAAAGAATTACGAGAACAAGGGTCCCTCTTTCCCTTTTTCTGATTTCTGGCTCTCTGTAGTGGGAAGTGGCAGAAACTCGGCAGACCAAGCAGTGGAGATGGAAATCAGTGAGGTGTAGAATATGGAAGCAGGGAGGAAGTGGGGCTCAGAATGGTGGATGGCTGAGTGGAATGGAATGCAGAAAAGAGTGGAGAGTGGGGTCAGAATGATTGTGGAATAGAAGTGGAATCCCCCTTGGCCAAATGGAGTGCGGAGAATTTATAGATTGAGAGTGACGCGTTGGCCTCGTGTGAGAATCGTGTCAGTTTCTCAATGCTATCCGCTTAACAGCCTCATACCCATCTCTGTTCAGCGATCTTCCTGCACCTGTCGCAATCTTCATGACAGCCTCACACCCGCTCAATCATTTTGTTGCACCCGTCCAACCAATCTCTCGCTTCGTTGCACGAATTGCCTCCGCATCCCACAAACTACCTCCGCATCCACCTAGTATCGTTTGACCATGAACTTCTTCCGATAAAAGATCGAAGACTTTGCGGTGAATGGTGAAAACCGGCTGAAGAGGGAGAAGCCATGCAGTGGTTCGGACAGCGACAAGGGAGCTTCTCCGATCGGTGAAAAAGGAGGTGGCGGCTGATGGAAGAGAGCAGTTCAGTGGATCAACAATGGGTGGTGGCTTGGTGGCTTCTCCGGCCAGAAGAGGCTGTGCAGGTGGTCCCGGCAACGATGGGGAAGAAGGTGGACCGTCGGCCAATTCCGAGGCATATCAGGGAGGGACGAAGATGATGAACAAGAGGTGACCTTCTCAGCTTCTTTTCTGGTTATGGGAGCTTCTTGGTGGCTTGGGCACATGAACATGGGATTTTCCAGCAAGAACAGGGTGAAAACCATGGAGAGATTGTTCGGTGGCAGCATTTTGGTGGTTTTCTGGGCAGAGGAGGCGGCGTAGGTGATTTCTCCGGTAGCAGGAAGGTGATGAAGAAGGGAAAGAGAAGAGCTGGTTGGTTTCTGACCATTTTCCGGCCAAAGGGGGCCTCTCCGGCCGGCAATGAAGGTGTCAGGAGCTTGGGCAGCGGTGGGGGCATCTCTCCGATGAATTCCGACACAATCTGAGCACTATGGTCCACGGCTCTGCTATGTGGATCACTGGCCATGGTAGCCGTGGACCCTTGGGCATGCGATGGACCATTCAGCCAGTCCATGGTGGGCCGGCTATAAGCTATTTAAATGATATTCCAAAAGTCATGCTGCTTTGAAATTTGTGCTTAATTCTTTCTAAAATTGATTTCAGTCCCATATGAACTCCGATTTGGATCTGATTTGCATCGTTGGATTCCATAAATTGAACTCTATATATTTATGAAGTCAATTTCTACAAAATACCACATAAATGTATCAATTTTAACTAAATAAAGTTGAGTTAATTATCATAAATTTAATAACTATCAGTATGTGCCAATTCTAATACAATAAAGATGCTAGTGATTCAAGTGTATGTGTACTTGAAGATATGCAGCATAATTAATAAGATATATGCTGAATAATAAGATTAAATAATAAGATAGAGCAAGCAACCATAAATACAAAGATATATAGTGGTTCGATATACTCCAAAGCACCTACATCTACTTTCCAAGATCCACTTGGGAATTTCATTATAATCTCACTTGATTATAGCCGATTAGATTTCCAGGCTCACTAATCATAACCCTTTGGTTTTTACAAGGCTAACCAGAAATCTCTTGGTTTTCTCAAGGCTCACCAAAAATCTCTTTATTTTCCGGGATAACTAAAATCTAGTTAGTTTTCTCAAGGCTCACCAACAACCTAAGTTGGTTTTTGAAACAAGGCTCACCAACAACCCAAGTTCTAGTTTCAAACCACTTGAAACTGGAAACAACAATAAAGACATATACAAAGTAATAATACAATCAAGCTTTTAAAATAAAGCAAATATCTTTTTGAAGCTCTTTGATTGCTGTTGAAAATGCTTGTCTTCAAGTTGTTGAAGCCTTAAATGATGCTTGAAGAATGGACTTGAACGCTCCTTGAATGCTTGAAGGCTCAACTTCACTCAAATATAGTAAATTCTTAATGGATAATCAATAAAATCTTATTAGTTTCTTTTCTTTTGAGTTTGGTCCACTTTAAATACATTTCCAAGCCTCAAATGACTATTTTTGACCTTTGAAGAGGAGAAAATAGCCATTGGAGGCGAAAAGGACCAATTCTGTGCTTCAAAAAACTGGCCATTACTGTTTACCCAGAGCTTCAAGCATCGACACTTCAGGTCATGAGTCGACACATGAGTCGACACTTGAGTTGACACTAGTTCAAAAATGTCTTCTGAAGCTCTCTGAAATGCACCGGTGCATCATACTTCTTTTGATGAGTCGATACTTTGAATCGACACTTTATCTTCATGAGTCGATACTTGAAGAAAGTTTTGAATTCAGCATATTCTGTATCATTTCTGTCTCAGGCCTTGAGTCAACCCTTGAGTCGACACTTTGAGTCGACACTTGAGCTTCATCAGTCGACACTTCATGCTTGCCATCTAAAACTTCTTCTGCATATCAGCTCAAGCTTTTGTGAGTCGACATCTTAAGTCGACACTTTACTTCTATGAGTCAATACTTGGCTAAAACTTTTCTGAAATACTTCTAAAACTCTGCTGAGACTTTTTCAAACATAAGATTTAAGTCCTTCAAAGTTATTCTCATATACCAAGGTCCATTTCACTTGAAATTTTATCCATAAAACTGACTTCTTCAACAAGATGACAAGCAGTCCAAACTTTTAACATGTGAGTACCCTATTTTGATAAACACACTTTTAACACACAATTAAGCCTCAAATATACTTAAGTATTTTGTTATTCATCAAAATCAAGACAGGAGTCAACACAGGGCTATTAATTCATCTGAACAATTTCTCTCCATCATTGTTGATACCTAAAAAATAATAAGAAATGTTAATAAGTTATTTGATGATAAATCTATACATATATTTTTTAAATATATATCAAACTTGTTTTAAAAATCATGTAGGAAATAACTCGACTAACCATCGCTGCTCAATCCTTGGATTAGGTCGAGTGCTATGATTAGCTTGTCACTGAGACATTAAAAATTCACTGCATAAAATTTATATTTATTAATATAATTTAAAAAATAATATATGTATTTAAACTTGAAATATGTTAAATATGCTAACCTTTGATAGTCAGATATTATTTCACTATGAAGTAACATATAATGATGTACTTGTACAATTGATTTCTGATCTAATGCAATACTTTCACTTTTTTTCATTACTCTTCCAGCAGTAAAAAACTTATACAATTCTGCATTGTCTATGAAATCACATACCATTGAAGTCTATTAAATACAATCTTTACACCTCGAAGATATCTTGAACAAAATGTCAAACACTCTTCAGCAATATATCCTTCTGTAATCGAACCCTCTGGATAAGCTCTATTTCGTACATAATCTTTCAATCGCACAAGATACCTACAATATTGAAAAATTTATTTACACATCATCATGACGCTACTTTTATTAAAAATTATATAGAGATTAAAAATTGACAATAATACCTCTTAATAGGAAACATCCATTTATAGTGTATGTTAGAAATTCCAGGCACTGTTCCGGACCAGCACCTATACGTAGCGGTAGCAAACTGGAAGCGAACAATCCAACAACCTATTCCTCGGATTCAATATCATGCAACAATGGAGATATAGATGCAGGAGAAAAAAAGAGATTGCTTTTTATTAATCACTTTAAAGAAGAACCCTTGATACAATCAAGATAAACCCCATAGCACCCTATCTGAAAACCCGAAAGCTTCTTGCTATGCCATGCACGTCTTCTCTATTGTAGGCCTCACATCCCAAGAATCCAAGTACGGCCACGCACGGACAATACCCCAACGTGCATCCCACCTGCAGACAATACCTCAATGCAGATGTCCCATCTGCGGACAATACCTTAACGCAGATGTCCATTCTCCAAAACCCCATGGAACACCCCATGGTACTAAGCCCTCCACATGATATCTCCCTTATGTGCGCCTCTCTACAAGTCCAAGCCATGACCGTGCTCCCTCTAACCGAAAAGAGCTCCACCTATGTACTCCCTCAGGATCTTCTCACAATCAAGTCCCCATGCGGAATCTCCCTCCACGTGGTGTCTCAGAAGCCTCCACCGTGGTGTCCTTGTGACCCGGAGGTCTTCCATGGTCTCCATGTCAAAGGGACATCCAAGATCAGCCCCTCACGGTCCAACCATGACTGTGAGGTGTCTTCACGTGATTCCCTCCTTGGAACCTTGAGCCAAGCCCTCATGGTCCAAGGAAACTCTTAGTCGGCCTCTCTCCAAACTGAGAAGCCCCTCCACGTGCTACCTTGATGCACCGGACCAAGACCCATGAATGGTCGGCCCCCTTGGACGCTCCCATCTCACGCATGCCCCCATCCATACATAGATAGGGCAGTGAAATCCTTCTCCTCTTGGGCATTCTTGACTCCTTCTTAAGTTGGGCTCAACCACCTCTTGATTAGTTAGGACTCAATCACATGGGCTCAACTAATTCTAGGTGGTTACAATCACATGGACAGTTAGGACTTGTCTTCTTGATCTTCTTGGTCTAACAAACTAATTAGGACACCACATATGGTTGGGATTTCTAATTAGTTACAACCAACCAACTAACCAGCCAACTAGCTAACCTCCTAACCAACTAACAAACCTGGACCAAACCCCATAATCCAATTGGGTTATGTTACAATCTCTAAAAAAACTCTCCCAAAGAAATCAATGTACCCTGGGTCAAACCCCCTAACCCAACTTGACTCTCAGGGCCCTGGGAAAAATCCCAGAAATCCTCTGGAATACCTCCAGGATAGCTTGGAACACGCTCCCAAGCACCAGGAATCACCTCCAACATCTCTGTCATGGTCTTCTATGTATCTCTAAAGCTTGGGAGCACCACGCAAATCCCTACAATCTCCACCTTGGTGCCCCCAAGCTTTGGCAAACCTGGCAATGTCCTTAATGCACAATCCCGTTGTAATTATGTGTCTTGACAGCTCTTGTGTGGATATCCTCACCTATGCCAACACCCTTCAGCTACTACGCGTACCTGGAGGCCTTTGGGATGATCGCCTCCATAGCTGAAGAACCTCGCTTGTATCGTGGCACCACGATTGTAGCCTTCTTTCTGCCTGACATTTGCATCAGACTTTTTCTTGGACTTTCCTGGAGAGAACCCAGAGAACCTGAACCGGCACTCGCTCTACCTGGAGCTCTACCTAACACAATCTCCTCAGAACCTACTAATCTTTGCATACTCTGCTCCAGTTGGCTAAGTGCACCCATGGCACTCGTGCTATGATATGGCCAGTATCCCTGCACCTCCCGCTATGAACTCATGCTGAATCCTGCTCCACCTATGAAGCCATATCTCCTAGGTCTCTACCTGAAACTAAAGTCCATCTGATGCCATAGAAAGAAACCCTGAGGTAGCAACTAAGCGCTGCCCTGCTGAGCCTGCACCTAAACCTCGTACTCCGTCACTACCTCCTCAAACCCTTTGCATCATCGCAAACCCCTTCGAGACTGTTTCGGATACACTGCCTCCCCGCAGGCTCCTCCGAAACCAAGAGCTCATCCCAACTCTTCTAACCCAGCGACTGAACCTAGCAACCATCTCTACCTGGCTGCTAAATCATGTCCCAGCCAGTCTCCCAGTTGCATGATGTACCCCGGTGAACCTGAGAAATTTGGGCTTTTCCTTTCTCCATCCCTGATAAGCTCTGTGTGACCGTCTGCACCCTTCCTGCTATCTCCAAAGCTGACATCTTCTTGTCGAAGCCACCTAGCCTCCCTAGCAGGAACATCAACCCGTGCTCCACAGCTCCTGAGACTCGTGTTCCACCGTACTTCTGACCTTGAATTGATGTCTCCCTGCTCTGTCCCTGTGACTGCAACACCAACCCGTGTTTCCGTAGTACACACAGACAGCTGTACAAACCTAACACCAATGTCAGATCTCTTCTCCATCCACGCAAGTACCACATCCATGTACAGCACCTTCAATCCTTTTCTTCCACCTTCAAACCCGCGCAGCTCGAACAATGGCTCAAACCAAGCTCTGATACCAATTGTTAGAAATTTTAGGCACTATTCCGGACCAGCACCTATATACAGTGGTAGCAATCTGGAAGCGAACAGTCCAACAACCTGTTCCTCGGATTCAATATCATGCAACAATGGAGATATAGATGTAGGAGAAAAAGAGAGATTGCTTTTCATTAATCACTTTGGAGAAGAACCCTTGATACAATCAAGATAAACTCCACAGCACCCCTTCTGAAAATCCAGAAGCTTCTTACTGTGCCCCACACGTCTTTTCTCTTGCGAGCCTCATGCCCCAAGAACCCACATATGGCCACGCACGGACAATACCTCAATATGCATCCCACCTGCGGACAATACCTCAACACAGGTATCCCATCTACGGATAATACCTCAATGCAAATGTCCCTTCTCCAAAGTCCCATGGAACACCTCACAGTACTAAGCCCTCCACATGATATCTCCCTTATGTGAGCCTCTCTACAAGTCCAAGCCATGACCGAGCCCCCTCTCACCGGAAAGAGCTCCACCTACGGACTCTCTCATGCAGGATCTTCTCATAATCAAGTCCCCATGCAGAATCTCCCTCCACGTGGTATCTTAGAAGCCTCCATCATGGCCTCCTTGTGACCCAGGAGGTCTTCCATGGTCTCTATGCCAAAGGGACATCCAAGATCAGCCCCTCACAATTTAACCATGACCGTGAGGTGTCTTCATGTGATTCCCTCCTTGGGAACCTTGAGCCAAGCCCTCACGGTCCAAGGAAACTCTTGGTCAGCCCCTCTCCAAATTGAGAAGCCCCTCCATGCACTGCCTTGATGCACCGGACCAAGACCCATGAAGGGTCGGCCCCCTTGGATGCTCTCATCTCACGAACGCCCCCATCCCCATATAGATAGGGTGGTGAAATCCTTCTCCTCTTGGGAATTCTTGACTCCTTGAGTTGGGCTCAACCACCTCTTGATTAGTTAGGACTCAATCACATGGGCTCAACTAATTCTAGGTGGTTTCAATGACATGGGCGATTAAGACTTGTCTTCTTGGTATTCTTGGTCCAATAACAAATTGATTAGGACACCTCACATGGTTGGGATTCCTAATTGGTTACAACTAACCAACCAACCAACTGGCTAACCTCCTAACCAACTAACAAACCTAGACCAAACTCCATAACCTAATTAGGTTATGTTACAATCTCTTAAAAAACTCCCCCCAAGAAATCAATGTATCCTAGGTCAAATCCCCTGACCCAACTTGACTCTCAAGGCCCTAAAGAAAATCTCAGAAATCTCCTAGAATACCTCTAGGACAGCTTGGGACATGCCCCCAAGCCCCAGGGATTGCCTCCAGCATCCTTACCATGGTCTCCCGAGTCTCTCCAAAGCTTGGAAGTACCGTGCAAATCTCTACAGTGTACCGGTCCACCAACCTTGACTTTCAAAGCTAAGTGAATGAGTAGATATACCATAATAGTAAAAAATCCAGGTGGAAAAATCTTCTCTATCTGACAAAGTGTAACCGCAACATCCGACTCCAACTGAACAAGCTCTCCAGGATTAATAACCTTTGAACATAATTCCTTAAAGAATGATAATAACCGAATTATAAATGTAAGAACTTGTTTAGGCACTAATGATCTTGAAGCTATTGGAAAAATATCTTGCATCAATATATGACCATCATGATTTTTGAGATTAGAAATTTTTCGATCTTTATGATGCACGCCCCTTAAAATATTTGATGTATATCCATCAGGTACTTTAATATTTTTCAATACAATCAAAAAATTATCTTTTCTTGAGCAGACATGGTATAAAATGCATGAGGCAAACAAATTCTATCATTAGCAAACATTTTGGGATGAAGCTTATGTTGGATACCCAATTCCTGTAAATCCATTCGGGCCTTCATGTTATCTTTGATCTTTCCATCAAGATTCAGCAATGTTTCAAGCAGATTATCACAAACATTCTTCTCTTTGTACATAGCATCAAGATTATACCGAATAAGATTCTTCTCTATGTACATGGCATCAAGATTATACCGAATAAGATTATGTTTCCAATAAGGTAAGTCAAAAAGGATACTTCTTTTCTTCCATAAATGTTTGCTTGGTTGATTTGTAAATGCTATCTATACGTCTTCCTCATTTTTATTTTCAAAAAAATTATCAGGATCTTCAAATGCCTATGCATCCATAGTACTAGTAGTCACTTCTTCTGTCAATCCTTCTTGATCATCCCTTCTTTTTTTTTAGAAAACTTCAAGAATTTACCATATATATAATTGATGGAATCCATTTATCTACGAACATTACTTCCAGAAGGTGGAATAGGTGTACATCCCATTTCTATGGTACTATCAAATAAATCTTGCTAAAAATGAAATGGTTGATTTGGTTCTAACTATCGACGATGTCCCATATAATAAAATTCTTCTTCATGTTTTAACCAAATTGAATGTGTCAAATTTGCACAACAAGGGCATGCAACCCGTCCCTTTGTACTCCAGTCAGATAAATTAGCATATGCTGGAAAATCATTAATAGTCCATAACAAAGCTGCTTGTAGTTTAAATGTTTCACCATTAGAAGTATCAATTAAATCGACACCTTCCCATAACTATTTCAATTCCTCTATTAAAGGTTGTAAAAAAATATCAATATCATTTCCTGGATCCTTATCACCTAGAATAACCATTAACAAGATAAGTGAGGATTGTTTCATGCACAATCATGATGGTAAATTGTATGGTATTAGAATAACTGGCTAAGTGCTATATGTGGAATTTAGAGTCTGAAAAGGATTGAAGCCATCTGAAGCTAAACCCAACTGAACATTACAAATATCAGAGAAAAAATCAGAATGCTTAGCATTAAATACTTTTCATGCTAAACTATCTGCTGGATGTCTCAACATTCCATCCTTCGTACGCCCTTCATGATGCCATCTCATCAATGATATTGTTTTCGAAGATGAATATAGCCTCCTCAATCAAAAAATAAGAGAAAAGTAACGCAATACCTTCGCTAGTTTTTTTTGTACACCGTAGTGTATTTGTTCCATTCACTACGTCATCCTCATCGCCTTCGAGAGTTGTCCATCGTGAAGATCCGCATACATTGCATGACTCTTGATCAGTATTTTTACTATGATATAACATGCAGTCTTTTGGACAACTATGAAACTTTTGATATCCAAGATTCAGATTGTTGACAACTTTCTTTTCTTTATAATAAGAGGATGGTAAACCATTGCCTTCTAGAAATGCATCCTTTAATAACCTGAGAAGCATGGTAAAACTCTTTCCCGACCATCCATTCATATTTTTATACAAAATAAATATATAAGAAAAGAGATCTTAGAAAATTTCAAACAGCCCGGATATAATTGTTCATCTGCTTCTTTCATTAAATTATGATACCGAGCTGACTCAGATGTTGATGATTGCATCTGCTCCTCGATATATGTTTGTTCAATGAATGTAGAACCTTCACATATTCCAATTATTTCATGTATATCAGTTGAACCTCTACAATTTTGAACACCATGTCGAAAAGCATCTATGATCAAACCCATTATATCATCATCTCCTACAGGATTCTCTTGCATATTACTGGATCTAGGATCAGACGAGGGTCGATTACTTGATTCTGGCAACATAAGTTCTTCATGAAAAATCCACTCAGTATAACCTCTTGTAAAATCATTTCATATCAAATGTTCTTCAACTATTTGTGGATCTAGACAGAAACTGTTAACACATCGTCAGCATGGACATATAATCTTTCCATTCAAACTACTTTTGTCTATACCAAATTTAATGAAATCACGAACTCTATCTAAATATTCTTTGGTATTTCTCGATTTATTTATCCAGCTTTTATCCATTTTAGGATAAAATGATCCAACTTTCAAGTTATCTAAATACAAAAAAATTCTTTAGTCAATAACAATGCACCAAGTATTTTTTTAAAATTATGCAAAAAATAATATAGGTTAACTAATAAATACATCCTATCACCAACTAATACATAACGATAGATCCTATCCCATTCAAGAATTGCATTAATTATATAGGTCATTTACAGTAATCAAATGATATGCAATAAGAGCTCCAGAAAAATTTTGGCAGCATTTTCCTTTAGTTCTCCCCACATGACTAAAGATGTATGAGGAGAATTAAAAGAAAATACTATTCGAAATATATCTAGAACTCTATCCATACCGTTTGATTACTGTAAGTACCTATAAAATTATTTACAATTCTCAAACTGTCCAAACTGGATAATTAATTAACCACTATACATATTCTCCCACCCGTACAAAAATAAAATAAATGTATGGATGCTATAGAATATGTACATTAATCAATTGACAGGTCTATATTTCTATGCAATGCAAGTTTTGTAAAAAATATTTAAAAATTCATAATTGATGATAGCAAAGCTATACATGGTATTGAAATGAAAGATTTGCAATAATATCTAAGCGGTATTCACATATTGAGGGTTCCACAAATTAGGTTGCTATATCATCATGCAATTATTTTCAATTTTAGTTTTGAAAATATTTTTTTAATTAGCACTATCCTATTTATGATATCTATACAAAATGCTCTTTTCAAATAATATTTCACTTTGTTATCCATCAATGATTATCTTTGAGACCATCATGTGAAAATATATTCATTTGAAGGCTTTTCGTAAATATTTCTACTTCTTAAGGATTTAATTGCATAATTTCTTGGAATTGTTGGTTTCCTTGGCAACAAAAGGATTAGTTGCCATTATATAATGCCATGTCAAAGTAGTGTATCAAAATGACTTCAGGAGTAGCCATAGCATCTGAAGGCATGATAATAATCCCATAAAGGATAAATATAATAAGATTTCATAAAGTTTAGTGGCAATATAAAATTACAATTATTTCATAAAAATAATGACTTAGCCCAATAGGGAGGTTGCCATCTTACATTTCATTGGAACAAAATGGTAGATTAAGTATTAAGAATTTTTTTTTCTCAGGGCCTTAGGTATGAAATTTTTTGTTTTTAGTGCTTATATTTACTATTCGAATTATACAAGTCACTACGTAAATTCAATGCATGATGCAACCTCTAACCATAGGAAGGTTTGAAGTTACCTCTTCTAAATTGATATTGGTTTATTTAAAATAAAAGCTTATGCTTTATAGAATTGGTATATTTATTTATTTTGGTTATTACAGCCATTGTGCTGCATTTAGTAGTGATGCATCTCGTATTCCAATGCTATATAAGTAGAAGCAATTTCACAGATTAGAAAGAAAAGGTTCTCATTATTTTGGATGTAAAGATCTTGATTTGGCACCTCCTATAGCTGAGCCATCTACTCTTAAGGGAATCAAAGAATGCCATATGAAAAATATGAATGTGAGTGATGGAAACGATATAATCACTTAAAAGTTTAATGCTCATTAAACCTCGTATCAACAAAAGTATTAAAGGTAAGCTACAAATGGGTCGGGTTAATCTATGACTTAACCCAGCCTGACTTGCTTAGACTTGATCCAACATATTTTAAAGAAGCCACAAGTTTAGATCTATTGAATTTAGACTTGGCCCAATTCAGACTCGGCATATAGATCCGAACCTAGCTATTTGAGCTTATAAGTTGTAATTACAGATTTTTATGAGCAATATCTTTAATACAAACATAGATTTAAAGTTATTTTTATATTCTAATTTATTTTGATGGCTATATTATTTATTAAATCTTTTTATGGCTAATAATAATTAGTATGTGGTAAATAAAATGTAGTTAGTTGCGTTTAATCCAGGCTAGATTCAGATCCGAATTTTTCAAGTTGGGAATGAGTTCATGGATTTGACCTGACCCAAATGATCCATTTGATCAAAAAATTTAGCTATAGACCCGATCTATGATCTTCTTCTATTGAATTAGATCCGAGTCTAACATTAAGACCCGGTCAACGAATCAGATCAAGTTAGGGTCACTCTTTACCCAGTTCGACTTGGCTCATTTGCACTTCTAATTTGGGATTTTATTCTTCAATATTCTAAAAAAAAAAGATTTTATAAACACCATGGAAGAACAATTTCTCACCTTTGCTAAAGTCTTAGCTGATATCTTTATGAAGAGATTTTCAAGCAAAATTTTTGATCATTCTAAGAATGTGTATGAGTGTGTTATGAAGATGGAGGACACTGCTACTTAATTTAAATCTCTAGAAGTTGAGATTTCTAGGTCATTTGTTATTAATTTTATTCTCAATTCACTTCTTGAAGAAGTAAAATTTTATGTGGTTTGGACAAAATTCGCTATCCACCAATTGTTGGAAAATGGCTAAGTACAGAGGCTTTATTCTATGTAAATATGAAGAACCACTGTGACCACTGCCTCCCCCCCATCATGAACCCTCAATATGAAGAACCACTGTGACCACTGCCTCCCCCCTTCATGAACCCTCATGTCCTCCCCCCCCCCCGGCCCCCCAAACAAACAAACCATGGAGCAATGTTTTTCTTTTGTTTTTTTTGTTCATACAAAATTGTCATTCTTTGTCTATTTAAAAAAATGGACAAGCATTGATAGATTTTTTGATGACAAGATAAATTATTTTGATTCCCAACCACCTTTCACACAAAGTTCGCCTCCCCTTCCTTGGTCCCCATGCCCTAGTAGCCCTAGGCTATATGTGTTTTTCTTGTGAAGCTCCATAATTGCTCTCCTCCTATTCATCAAAAACTAGCTAGATGTGGAGGCATCCCATTACCTTGTGCTGCAAATAAGGAGGTTCCTTTCCTCACATCCCCTCCCTCCCATGCCCCTGGCAGCCTTGAGCAAATTAATTTTTTGTCGGTGCATATAATGACATGATCATTAATTACCCCATAGGCATATGAATATGATCCAACGCCAACATCATATAAATTATAGACAAATGATAGTTAACAAATACTAGTAGCATAACGTATCAATTGACATATTAAAAAAAACAAAAAAACAAAAACAAAAAAAAAGTCAATACTTAGAATCGATAGTGCAAATCCAGCTGACATGGAACATGGTACTAAAACTATAAAAGGTAATTTGAGAAGTCAATAACCAGATACTTGTGTAGTACTACACAAACTAAATACCACATAAAGAACCTACGAAAGGAGAAGAACCATGCCAAGCAGGAAAATATATAGGTCAAGAGATACCAGGGAAATAGGCAACTGGAGGAATAGCTAGCAAGTAACGGTGATTTGTAGGGAGTGATTTGCCTGGAATCACCTTTGCAGGAGTAATAGTTGCACTGACCATGAATGCTTGATAAGCTTGGGTAGCCTTTTTGAGTATCAAGTACTTTTGTATAAAACGAGTAGTCGATAACCCACCTCTAACACTCAGGCCACATCTCTTGTATATATCTAGAAATGGCCAACAAAGACAACATAGTATCTTCCAAAACCTAGATTGTGCAATCATAAAAAAATAAAAAATACATGAATGTGGAAAAGTAAAAGTAATATATGGGCATCTATGTCTAGAAGAACTTACATTACCACCTTAGTCTACAATCTTTCGTATCCGTTATGAGTTTCTTGTCACCTTCTCTTGCAACGTCATGTACCCCTCTTATTCCGCTTGTTCGCTCCCCTGTGAATATGAGTTAGTCCTACGATCACCAGCATCGTCACCAGGTAGTGCCTAGATGGACCTCATGTCAAAGTACATGTCATTTTGAATAAAATTATGCATGACATGACAACCCTCTACAATGTCATGCTAGGTCCTTCACTTATATGGCACGGTCATCCAAAGTATCTTGATTAGGTCGTTCAAGCATCCATTGCTGCATTAGGACTGTCACCACATATTATGGTCAATATAAACCTTTGGGATATAGAACCTGCAAGAAAAATAGCCAAAGAATGGTTAAAGAAATAGAGTGAGAAAGTGTTTTGAATTTAAATATCTTTTTATCTCCTTGGGTTCCTTGCCCTTTTTTTCTAGGAGGTTTTGGACGGTCTATAACCACCTTCACTATAACAGAACAGCAGAACGGCAACGATTTTTTCTCGACACTATTCTAAAGCATTGCGAAATTTTCAAATTTGCCGACGCTTTTCAAAACCGCCGGAAAAAGACTTAGTTTTGCCGACGCTTTCTCCCGGCATTGGGAAAAGAAGGATATAACGACGCTTATAAGCGTCGGGACTTCAAAGTTGCCGACGCTTTTCAAAACCACCAGAAAAAGACTGGGTTTTGTTGACACTTTCTTTCGGCATTGGGAAAAGAAGGATATAACGACACTTATAAGTGTCGGGAGGTTCCGATAACCTTCCCCACCCCGAGCCCTAGCCCTCATTTCGTTCGCTTGCACCGCGCCGCCTCCAGCAACCCCTCACTGTCCCTAGCTTCTCCAGTCTCCTCTTCCTCCTCCATCTCCTTCATTCGCACCGGTGATCGTTATCTCCGGGCTTTTCCGGTCGTCTCTAGGCTTCTCTATGTTCTCCGTGAATCACTGTAAGCGCTCCCCGAACCGTACGGTTTACCTCTCCTCTCCCTCTTCTTTCCCCTCTTCTCCCTGCCTCTCCTCTCATTGCCATCGCTTTCGATCCTCCCCTTTTCGTTGACGGTCGCCGGCGCAGACCTCTCCTCTCCTCTTTTCTCACCGTCGCTCGATCCCATCTTCAATCCCTCACCACTCCTCGTTTCTGCTCTCCCTTTTGCCGTCGTGGATGCTCTCTCATCACTCCAATGTTTGATCTCTTTTTTCCTTCTAATTTTTTGACCTTGCCCTCACAGAATCCACTAATTATCTTGTATTATGTGTTCTGTTTTCCAAGAGTGTATATTTTAATTAATGCAGTTTGTCAAACCATACCTATAATGCTATGATAACTTAGGGATAATTGTAGATGGAAAATAATTACAGTGAATGCTTCGTATCACCAAAGTGCCAACATTTATTACTCTAGAAAAATCATGATGAGCTAATAGATACTACATAATTAGCCATGATTTTGCTGTATCTAAGTATTACATGATGACTCCGTTCATATATTTTACCATCCCAACGTGGCTCTAAAATTTCTACACATCATTATGTTGTGTTTATGATGATAATCTGCTCTGCATGCATGTCGCTTAGGTACTAAAATTGCTTATCAACATAGTTTTAAGCTTCTAATGAACTCCTTGATTATGCTCACCCTAACACTTAGATGGAACTGGTGTCAACCAGAATTACTGATGAACATATATTCTACCATGCCCTTCATATAAATGAAGTTGAATCATAAACCTTGTCGCAAAATAATTTATAGTTTGCATAAGTATAAGAAAAGTCTGTAGTAAGGAAGTGCAAATGCATTAGTCAAAATATTGTGGTGGATATGCATGTTGTCGAATTTGTTGGTTGTGACTATTTGAATGATCTGTGGTTATTTAATTAGTCATGGCAGCATCTCATGCATGCAATTTTTTAAGTGTTTGAAGGATGATCATTCGAGTAAGTTTAAAAATTATTCTTTTTTAGTTGGGTAATTTATGCTGTGTGTGTTGCATTTGTTCAATGTTTGGTCTAATTTATATTCTAATTGCTAATTCTAATTGTGTATCGAATGGAATATTTTCTATGCTTATTAGTTGTAGTTTTTGATTCTTGGAGTTAGTTGTATGTTTTTTTAATTGGTATTTAAGCTTTTGAAAGTAGAATCTTAGGCCATGTTCAAGCCTGTGACCTGGAAGCCCATATTATTATTATTATTATTATATATATATATATATATATATATATATATATATATATATATATATATTTGGGAGGTGGTGATGGTTGGGGGAGCAATTACTGTTAGGTATATTGGCAGCTCAAATAGGACTACAATTCACACAAGATGCAATTAGTTTTTTTTTTTCTAATAAAAGTCATGTAGGTATATTAGCATCCAAATAAGATAGAAATCCAAAACCGTACAAATCTAGGCCCAAGTAAGCTGGAACATGTATACAAACCTTGGCTTAACTTTTATTATTTACTGATATAAATTTTAAATTAAAAAATATACATTATCCAAAAAATAAAATTAATAATTTAATGAAACTGGCTACCTATTTTTTCTCATTTCCTAAACTTCAAAGCAAGCTAGGCTTTGTTTGGAAGAAAATGAGAAACCCTCTCCATCATTCCCCACTCCCCACCCCAATAGGCAGCATCGATATGGGTTTTGGTTGCAGGCAGAAAGAATCCATATTATAAATAAAACTCAAGTACTTGAAATTTCCAAATCCTAGAAGGAGTATTTATAGAAAAAGTACTCATTCTAGTTATTTGTAGACCTGAAGTTAGTTTTACTGTCTTACCATTGAGCATTGAGTTTGAATACTATTGTGCCACTCATGCTGATATGAAAAACAAAAAAGACAGTGAGTCCAATAGAGATCTTTTTCTTTTTTTAAAAAATTGCACCATTTATCTAGTGTTCCATTCTCTGCACTCTATTTTTGTACAAAAGGAGAGAAAATTTGGTGGGTAATACACTTGAAAATAATTACTTCGACCTAGGAGTTTGTAGGTTATCCAATACTTTAACCATTTTTGCTAAAAGATCTACTCCTACATTTATAAGCACACACACAGATTTACCAATGTATTTAATTTGCTTTTAATTTATTTAGTATGCATTTTTATTTCTATTTATTTGAGCATTTTACTTCCCATGATGCTTATCATATAAAAGCTATATATAGATACAAACTCTCTCCACTGGTTTTGTCATCATAGAGGACTCCGTTTATCCTTTGCTCCTTCTATTTTATTTGTGAAGACTTTTATCTTGCTGTCACAAATGGAGACAGAGGAGTGTTCAATTCCATGTTGTCACCATCAATCCCTTTAAATTGACTTTTGTTGTAAGGTTGAATATAATTTTTGATATACCTTGTTGTTTGTGATTAGATTGATTGTAAGGTTTTCTTCTAATCTGGAAGACTTCCAAAATATAATGTTTGTATCGATTTCCTTTGTTGCTCATGATCTTGTTGTTATCGGTAGTTTTTTCATCATGTAGATCTACTTATTTTGTTATCTTTTTCTTATTAGGTGCTTGACTGATTGAAGGGTAAAGAAGCTTTCTAACCTATTTTGAAATTGGTTTAAGATTTGTAAATGGAGGCTATGATGATTTTGGGATGTATGCTTTGCTGATTCAACTATTTCTAATGGCAGCAATCTTGGATGGCCTTCTTTTGTAGGCAACCGATTGTAGTCATTTTGATTTAATTGCAGATTAAATAGTAGATCTGAGCCTTCTCGTTCTTTTTCTTTGTTCTAATTTTTTGGGTTGGGTTAACATTTTATTTATATAGTAAACAGGTTAAACGGGTTGGGTCAAGTCGGGTTGTATTATTAGGTTATTTGGAATGACTTCTTGTTTCTCTTAGTGACATGATCAAATTGGGATTCCATCACCATCTACAAAGCCACATTCACATTTCAATTAGATTTGGAAGTTGTGTACTTCACCTACGGTTTAAATTTTATAATGGCAATTTTTGTGGTACTCGTCACTTTGTAAGGCATTTCTAGCTCACTATGTTCTTCTTTTACCATTAGCACAAGATTGTAATCTATTATCCATTTGAAGAAGGGTGCAAATACTAGATTATATCTTAGCATATATTATTTTTGATATGTTTAGGCTACTAAACTAGAGTCCCTACAATATTTACTCAAAAACAACCTTTCGAACTTGTAGTTGATTAAATATAATTATACTTAATAAATAGACTCACCTATCTTCCACGAATGATGTTGATTAGCATGTATTTATCTAAATTAATAAACTTCCATAGCATCATATACATGTTTCAAGAACATTAAAACTCATTGGTCTGCATCTTATTCAATATGTTATGCTTTAATATTTGTTCATTATTGCAAATCTTTCATTTCGATGTATAGTATTGCTATGATTAATAATGGCTTTTTAAAAATTTTTTATAAAACTTGTATTGCATAGAAACATAGACCCGTCAATTGATTAATGTACATATTCTATATCATCCATATATTAAGTTTATTTTTGTACGGGTGGGAGAATCATGTATAGTGGTCAATTGATTGTCCAATTTGGACAGTTTGAGAATTGTAAATAATTTTATAGGTACTTACAATAATCAAGTGGTTTCAGATATATTTTGGATAGCATTTTCTTTTAGTTCTCCTCATACATCTTTAGTCGTATGGGGAGAACTAAAGGAAAATGATGTCGACATTTTTCTGGAGTTACTATTGCATATCATTTGATTACTGTAATTGACCTATATAATTAGAGCTGTCAATATAGGCTGGCCCAACCAGGCCCGGCCCTAATCCATATGGGCTTGCATTTTATGGGCTGGGCCGGGCTAGGCCCACTTGCACAAATGGACTAAAAAAACCCAACCCGGCCCGGCCCTATATGGGTCGTGGGCTAGGACTGGGCTAGCATTAAAGCCATGGGCTAGGACCATGGGCATTGAAATCATATAAATATATAGCTCTCACCTCAGCATGGAAGAAGCTCTGGTTCACCAATAGCAGCACGATGATGGCTATTGACATCGCGAAAGAGTTGGCGTCACCAGCTGTTCCTTCTTCTATTGGAATAGGAGAGCAGAGCAGTAGCAAAGCCCCGGTCGGTCGGTCCCGAACTCCCGATGAATCAGAAATTCGAAAGAAGTTTGAATCGCCGGAAGCCCGGAACTATCGAGTATCATTGTATCGAAGTGGAAATGGGAATGGGAACAGCCGAATACTGCGAACAGGGAAGGGAAGTGGGAATGACATGGAAGATTGGGAAAAAAAAATCAAAATATCTTTTCATTTTAAGTTTAAAGTTTTAAACTTTTAATTTGACATGGACTGTGGTTTACTTTGGTAAGTGGACCTGGTAACCCATAACCTGTTTGCCATTTTCCGTTTTGAATCTTTTATTTTTAATATATTTTTTTAAAAAAAATTCTTGGTCCATGGGCTGGCCCAGCCCTAACCCTGTTGAGCCCATGGGCTACAAGGGCTGGGCCAAAAAGCCCACTTACATAAATGGGCCAAATTTTTTCAGCCCGGCCCGGCCCATTTATAGGGCCAAATGGGCTAGCCCATGGGCTCTAACCCATTTTGACAGGTCTATATATAATTAATGGAATTCTTGAATGGGATAGGACCTCTTTTCCTATTAGTTGATGATAATATGCATTTATTAATTAATCTATATTATTTTTCACATATTTTTTTAAAAAAATTACTTGGTGCATTGTTATTGACCGAAGGATTTTCTTTTTGTATTTAGATAACTTGAAAGTTGGATTATTTTATCCTAAAATGGATAAAAGCTAGATAAATAAATCGAGAAATACCAACGAATATTTAGATGGAGTTCATGATTTCATTAAATTTGGTATGGACAAAAGTAGTTTGAATGGAAAGATTTTATGTCCATGCAGACAATGTGTTAACAGTTCCTATCTAGATCCATAAATAATTGAAGAACATTTGATATGGAGTTATTTTGCAAGAGATTATACTCAGTGAATTTTTTATAGAGAGCCAAATTCGATGAGTTTGTCATGAGGTGTAGCATAGATGAGTCTGAAGTTGTGACCCTATCTAGGTTTAGGGCTGGGCTATGTGAGGACATTCAAAGAGAGTTATTCTTAAGGGAGGTCCATGATCTTGAGCAGGCCTATCAGATAGCTAAAGACTATGAGAGATTCCAAAGTGGATCCATGTTCCGTTGGCCTGAGCCCACTAGGAATAGTGCCCCTAATCCAAAACCAGGTTCTAGCCAAATACACCCAAGCTGACCTAGTCCTAGCACCCCATTGACCCATAGGGAAGACAAGGGTAAGGCACCTGAAGTTCAGAGAAACCTTAATCCTAGTCCTAATGCATGTTTTAAATGTCAAAAATTGGGACACTATACCAGTCAATGCCCATCCTGATCCCTACACATAGGAGAACTAGTGGACGAAGACCCTGAACCCACTAATAAGTTTGAAGAGGAAGTGTATGAGGCTGAGGTGAATCTAGTAGATGAATATGAAGGAGATGAGGAAGTTGTTGAGCCATCTGACCTATTAGGAATTGTTAGGTTCATCCTAGCCCAAACCAAGATACAAGAGGATTGGCATAGGACCAACATCCTACAGACCTTTATGAAGTTAGGGGATAAGGCATGCAAGATCATCATCGATAGTGGGAGCTGTGTAAATGCCATCTTAACCAATGTTGCCAAAATCCTAGGCTTGTCCCCAGTTCCCCATCCCAACCCCTATAAGGTATCCTGGATATACTCAACTTCCATCCCCATCAAACTTAGATGCCAAGTCATGATCCAACTTCAATCCTATCAGGAAAAGGTATGGTGTGATGTCCTTCCCATGAGAGTGAGTAGCATTATCTTAGGCGTCGCTATATGACCATGATGCTACCCTAAATGGCCGATCAAATTCTTGTTCTTTTAATTTCCATGGGAAGAAGATTGTGATAAACCCAACCCCACCTAAAGATAATATCAAGAGGGAATCTAGCAACTTGAAAGAGAAGAAATCAGGAGTAAATCTGATCACTGCTAAGGAGTTAGAACATGAGATTACTGAGGGTTTGATAATTTTGATGTTAACTACTAAGGAAATTTCTGATCAAACCCAGAAAGAGCACCCTCAGGAAGTTATGGAAATTTTAAATGAGTTTCAGGATGTGTTTCCTGAAGATCTGCCTGATTAATTACCATCATTGAGGGACGTATAGCATGCCATAGATCTAGTCCCAGGAGCCACCCTCCCAAACCTCCCACACTATAGGATGAATCCCACTGAGCATCTAGAGTTGCAAAAATAGGTTAGAGAGCTCCTAAGAAAAGGATTTATTAGGGAGAGTCTAAGTCCATGTGCAGCACCTACTCTGTTAACCCCTAAGAAAGATGGCACTTGGAGAATGTATATCGATAGTCATGCCATAAATAAGATAACATTTAAGTATAGATTCCCCATTCCCCATTTGGATGACATGTTAGACATGATGGCCGGTGCCACCATTTTCTATAAGATTAACCTTAAGAGCGGCTATCACCAAGTTAGGATTAGACCTAGGGATGAGTGGAAAATCGCTTTCAAAACTAAGGATGGTGTCTATGAGTGGGTAGTGATGCCTTTTGGATTGTCCAATGCTCCTAGTACCTTCATGAGGATCATGACCCAAGTCCTAAGAGTGTTCATTAGAAAATTTATTGTGATTTATTTTAATGATATCTTGATTTACAGTAGGACTAAGAAAGACCACCTAAACCATATTGACAAGTCTGTCAAGCCTTTAGAAAAGATAGCCTCTATGCCAATTTGAAGAAATATGAGTTCTTGACCCATAGAGTCATCTTCCTAAGATTTGTAGTGACCCATGAAGGAGTTTCAGCTGATCCAGAAAAGATTAAGTCTATTTGAGTGGCCAGTACCTACTAGTATTCATGATGTGCATAGTTTCCATGGCCTAGCTACCTTATATGGATGATTTATTTGGGGATTTAGCTCCATCGTTGCACCCCTCACCAACTGCATTAGGAAGGGAACCTTTGAGTGAACCAAAGATGCAGATAAAGCATTCCTAGACATTAAGGAAAAAATGACCCAATAACCCATTTTGAGGTTACCTAATTTCTCTAAAGTTTTTAAGGTTGCTTGTGATGCTTTTGGAGTAGGCATAGAAGGAGTACCAAGTCAAGAGAGTCACCCTGTAGCCTTATTTAGTGAGAAATTAAATGAGGCTAAACTTAGGTACTCAATCTATGATAAGAAATTTTATGTGGTATTACAAGCCCTGAGATATTGGAGACACTACCTACTACCACATGAGTTTGTTTTGTACTCTAATCATGAAGCACTTCGATTCCTTAATTTCTAGAAGAAACTGAACCCTAGGCATGCTAAGTAGGTAGAGTACATTCAAGCCTATACCTTTGCATTAAAACACCATGCTGGTATTAAAAATAAGGTAGCTAATGCCCTTAGCCACCGTTCCATGCTCCTAAATTTTGTTAGAACTGAAGTCGTAGGATTTGATAGATTGAAAGAGGAATATAAGACATGTCCCAACTTCAGTGAGATCTACCAATCTGTGAGACAAGGACCATCAAGTTCATATAGTTGATATACCCTTCAGGATGGTTACGTTTTTAAGGACAAGTTGTGTATTCCCAGGACTTAGATAATTTTTAGTTTGGAAAACCCATGTAGGAGGTCTAGCTGGTCATTTTGGTAGGAACAAGACCATTCTAGCTATTGAAGACCATTTCTTTTGGCCAAGTCTAAAAAGGAATGTTGCCCAAATTATGGCTAGGTGTCGAACTTGTATTGTTGCCAAACAAAAAAAGCAAAACACTGGCTTGTATACCCCTTTACCTATATCTAACTATCCTTGGCAAGACCTCAGTATGAATTTTGTGTTAGGATTGCCTAAGACCTTAAGGAGACATGATTCTATATATGTTATGGTTGATAGGTTTTCCAAGATGGCTCATTTTATACCCCGCTCTCAAACCTTTGATGCCTCCAAGGTGGCCAAACATTTTCTTGACAATGTGGTTAGGTTACATGGCCTTTTTAAAACCATTATGTTTGACAGGGATGTCCGATTCACCAGTTACTTTTGAAAGACCCTATGGCACATGTTAGGAACCAAGCTCAAATTTTCCACCTCCTACCACCCTCAAACCGATGGCCAGATTGAAGTAGTGAACCGAAGCCTTGGAAATTTGTTAAGATGTCTGGTAGGCAAGAACACTAGAAATTGGGATCTCTTATTACCGAGAGCTGAGTTCGCCTACAATAATTTAGTTAATAAGTCCACAGGTAAGAGCCCATTTAAAATTGTCCATGGTTATAAGCCTAAGAAACCCATAGGCTTAATCTCCTTGCCCATACATGCACGAGTCTCTGAGTTAGCTGAATCATTTGCACAGCATGTTAGGGATATGCATAAAAAAATTAGCCATAAGATTAATGTGAGAAATGATATTTATAAAAACTTGGCTAATTCCCAAAAAAAAGTCAAAGAGTTTGCTAAGGGAGATTATGTAATGATTAGCATTAGGCTTGAGCGGTTTCCTCCGGAGACCGTGAAGAAGTTACATGCCCGTGGAGTTGGACCCTTCAAAGTGATAAAGAAAGTTGGACCTAATGCCTATATGCTCGAGTTACCACTCAAATTTGGCATTAGCTCAACCTTCAATATCTCAAACCTGGTTGAGTATAGGGAGCCAGCAATGATACCCAGTCAGCCTTTTGGACCTGACCCTATTCTTAAGAGTGAACCCATCCCAGAGTGTCCACCGACAAATTGGCCTGAGAAAGGAGAAAGGATTGAGCATATCCTGGATGACCAAGCTGTCAGTACTCGGAACAAAGGCTACCAACGTTACTTGGTTCGTTGGCAAGGTCGACCAGAATCTGAGGACTCATGGATCACTCGAGAGGATCTACAATGCCTCAACCTAGGAATGTTGGAGTAGTACCAGAGCTGGATTGACCCTTACTCGACAGGGTTGAGTTCCTCCCACCCCACCAAGATCAGACAGAGATTACTGTACCCATTATGGATTTCTATTTAGGTTTTCAAGTCCATTGAGTCCTATAATCAATTCAGTCAATTGAGTCCACTTAGTCAATTGAGTTGAGTCCATGTATTTTTTAGTCAAGTCAAGTGAGTTCAATCGAGTCCTGTAAATTTTGACTTCTTTCATTCAAGTCAAGTCGAAGAGGAGAGTCACCAGGCCCCCACTGAAGCAGACTTCCAGCACCTTGGGCCCCTACTCAAGCCACCCCCCAGCCCATGCACTTGGGCCATTCATGCCACCCAAGCCCATAAGGAAGGGTGCCTCCCAAGTCCACAAGAATTGGTGCCCCAGCCCAAGCCCATAATGATTAGCGCCCCAACCCTAGCCCACCAGGAGTTGGTGCCCTAGCCCACCTGGAGTTGCCACCCTGGCCAAGAAGGATTGGCATCCCAAGCCCAAAAGGAGTAAGCTTTCCAAGTTCAACAGGGAGTCAAGCCTCCCAGTCCAACAAGGAGTCAAGCATCCCAGTTCTGCAAGTTGTCCAGTCTCCTTATCCTACTCAAACATTAAATTCCAACTTCATTAAACTCCAACTTTGATAGGGAGAGGGATGGGTGATCTATAAATACCCCCTCCCCACCTCTTGTATGAGTTTTTGATTGAATGAATGAAAATTAAGTTATTTTCTTTTATTTTCTTGCCTTTGTGCATTGATGCTTTGTGAGGGAGAGGGTGTGAGGCCCAAAACCAACCAATTTTCTAAACCCTAGCCACCCAACCTTCTTCCATCTTCCCAAACCTTAGCTTCCATTATCCTCCAGAACCCAAGGACACCCACCATCATCTTCATAAACCCTAGGCTGCCCCCTCCATCTTCCACCCTACCCCATCTTTTCTCCAAACCCTACGCCGCCAGATCTTCTCCCTCCTCCAGACCGCCAAACCTAAAGCATCCAGGCACCCTCTCCAAGCAACCAGTCTGCCACCATCTCATGTCCAGGCCTGCCCTCTAGAGCCTTGGTGTCCTCCTTCAGCTAGGCCGCCAGACATCCTTCTATGCCCCTCCTGACTTCTCTCTTTTCCCAACTTCTGTTTTGCTATGTTTTTCATCTTTAACATCCTTAACCCTTGGTGTTTGCAGGATCCCTCCAGTACTACGATCCTTGGAGGAGGTCTTCCTTGCCCTCGAAACCATCTGATAGAAAGCCAACGCATCCACAAGAATGAGCTTCTTCCTCCAGGTACCAATCTGAAGAGGTGTGATCCCTTCTACAATGAAAATACATCATTGCTAGGTAATCAAAACCCATCCTTTTCTCTTTTTCTAATTTATTAAACTCAACATGTTCTTAAATTAGTGGTTTATCAACCCTAGGATCCTGTTTCTTTATCTCTTTGTTAGGTCTTAATATGTGGGAAGTTGCTTTTGATCTTTACATAACTCATCTTAGTTTATTCTTTCTCTTTTCAGGAACATAAACATCATAAAAATCTAAAAATCCTTGCTCACATAATCTGAAATCTCTTTATGTTCATCCCTAGCATGTTCATCCCACATCAAGGGACCTATGTGGTACATGAGATATCAGATAAGGGGCTAGGAAAGGATGTGTTAGGTGCCTCTTTCTTCCTATTTAAAGGTCTTAGTAGAAATATCGAAGGCATTAAAATTTATCCTGACAACTCTCTTCCTTTCCTTATTAGGACAAGTCTATTATTTTAAAACAAGTCTACCACTTTAAGATAAGGGCTTAGGAAGAGAATTAGAAAGGATAATAGGATAGTAAATGAAGTTTTGAAAAAGATTTTGAAAAAGATTTTGAAATACTCATTGAAAGGGTAAAGGAGGAAGAGAAGAAGGCTACCGAAGGAAGAAAGGCTGCCGAGAGGAGTTTTTAATCAAGCAAGCAAGAAGTAGGAGTGCTTCCTTGATCTAGTTCCTATGTAGATCACCTCTGGAGGGAATACACTTGTGTGTCTAGTGGAATTAAGGATATTAGCATTACAGGAATTCTTCTATATCCTAATGCATTGCCTTGTTAGTCGATATAATAAAGGGATCCTGGGTCTAGGATTTTGATTGACTAGGGTTTCAAATTTAATAATTTTTAAAATTCGATCTTTTGCTGCACAACCATAACCCAGCACAAATGTCTTTAAAAGATTAAGGAGCTATCCTCAAATTTCAAAGTTCTAGAGATTCAACTGATTCCTAGATCGAAAAATGCTTGAATAAATGCTCTATCACATCTTGCCATGTTAGTTGCTCGAAACTCTAGAAGGGGATCTTTATCAAATACTTGGAAATTTTTAGCAGCATTGAAGAAGTGTCTATTGCTGCATAATTGGAATATGAACCAAGCTGAATTGATCAATCCACTATTCAGATTCCTTGATAAAGGAGATCTCTCAATAGATGAAAGAAAAGCTCATGCAATAAGGCAATAAGCTCCATGATATGTCCTTATTAATGAACAATTTTATAATTTTTTTTTTCAATGTCTCTATTCTGATGTCTGTATCTTTTTGAAGCAGACTATGCCTTTCAAAAAGTGTTATGGTACTACCTACACCGATACCACTTGTTGAAAAATCTCTCATGTGGAATATGGATCTCTGTTCCTAAGATCACGATGTTATTATTGATGCCACAAGAGAAGGAAGAAGAGAAAATAAAAAATACAATCAATAGGGCATGCAAGACTTTACCATGAAAAAAAAAATCTCTTATAGAATAAGAACTCATACTCTCGATCCTGTATAATTTTCTCTCAACAAGAAATCCCGAATCTCTCATAAACTTCTCAACATTCAAGGAGACCCTCTAGCACCTACAAGCTTTTTCTATCATTGCCACATCCTCTGGAAGCCCTTTGGATCCTCATACTAATACCATGATCGATCTACCCCCTTTTGTAGCCTTTGGGATGTCTCTGTATCAAAGACCACTTTGATAGGGATCCAAAGCTTTAAACCACATCAAAAATAGGCTTCTAGTCCATCTAGAACTTATCTTTGACTCCCTGGAAGTCATCGGCCATCTGATCATCAACAAATGCATTAGATCAGCCTAAAAACTTACTAATCAAGCCTTAAATGAGTTGGCATTATCCAATGGCCATCAGATTCCACCCGGCTTTGTGCGCCACCATCCAATTATGCAAAAACCTCTATGGACTGCATGAGACCCATGGGAATAGCCATGGACTACATGAGAAGCATGATCCATGGACCATGTAAAATATCCATGTGTGAATCACTTGGTGCACCATAGTGCCTGAAATGCATGCCTACAGGCTAGGCCTAGCCTACAGCAGGGCATGGTTTGGGTCCTCTTGGGTCTTATTTTGGGCTTCTTCCAGGCCAAGTCGAGGCAATTTTCCCTAACAAGAGTTCAAGAAGGCATCTGTAATAGCCATATAAGAGAAAGAATCCATGCCTATAAAGTTCTTAGATAAAGATTTTACAAGCCTACTATACAATAAAATGCTATAGATTTTGTCGAAAGATATGATTAGTGCCAAAAATCTCTTAACATCCAAAAAAAGCCTTTAGTGTTGATCACTCAAATTCTAGCCCTATGACAATTCGATATATGGGGAACTGATATCCTTGGACCATTTCTAATGACAACTAGACAAAAAAAATTATTGTTAGTGGTGATCGACTCCTTCACAAAATGGATGAAAGCTGAAACCTTATCCAGATAACTGAGAAGAAAGTTCAAGACTTCATCTGGAAGTCCATCATCTTATCGATTTGGTTGTCTATATGCATAATCATTGATAACATAAGGTAGTTTGATAGTAGAAAATTCCAAAAATTTTGTTTGAATCTACATATTGAATAAAGGTTTATATCAGTAAGGCACCTACAATCCAACAGAGAAGCAAAAGTGACAAATTGGATCATTTTACTAGGCTTGAAGTCCAAACTTGACTAGGCGAAAGGCTCCTGGATCGATGAGTTGGACACTGTTCTTTGGTCCTATCAAAAAACTCCTCATGCCCCGACTGGTGAAATACCTTTAAAATTAAATTTCAGGATAAAAGCAGACATCCCTTTAGAGATTGGCTTAGTTTTTTATCGATAAAGAAGTATGATGAAAATATTAATCAAGAAAGACTATGAGCGAGCCTTAACCTTTTGGAAGAAGTTTGGGAGAAAACTTATATCAGGATGGCAGCTTATAAAAAGAAGGTTGCATGATCTACAATTCTAGAATCAAAACCAAAGTCTTCCAGCAAGGAGATCTTATCCTATGATGAGCTGATGTCTCAATGCTTACAAAGCAAGGAAAACTCGCATCCAATTGGGAAGGGCCCTACAAAATATCATAAGTCATTAGACCTAAAGCTTATAACTTAGTGATATGGCAACATTGCTGACTTGGAGAGTATGTCAGATCCAGCTGGATGCCGATGGTGCCATATGGATTTTTCTTTCAAAATTCCTCCCCCGGGTGGCTTGACCAGCAGTCATTCTCACCCGGGATGTGGCGCACCTGCTCCTTCGCCAGGTGGCACCCCAAGCTGGGTCCATCTTGACCGAAGTCAAGACTTTCTTTACCACTTTGCCAGGTGTCCGCCCAGGAGGGATCCACCTCGGCCGAAGCTGGCGGCCTCTGCTCCCTCGCCATGTAGCACCCCAAGACGGGTCCACCTCCGTCGAGGTCGAGCCAGGTGCTCCTGATCCTTCGCTAGGTAGCATCCCAAGATGGGTCCACCTCGGTCGAAGTTGAGCCCTCCTCTGCCACTTCGCCAGGTGTCCGCCCAGGAGGGGTCCACCTCGGCCGAAGCTGGCAGTCTCTGCTCCCTCGCCAGGTGGCGCCCCAAGACGGGTCCACCATCGTCGAGGTCGAGCCAGGTGCTCCTGCTCCTTCGCCAGGTGGTACCCCAAGATGGGTCCACCTCGGACGAAATCGAGCCTTCCTCTGCCACTTCTCCAGGTGTCCATCCAGGAGGGGTCCACCTCGGCCGAAGCTGGTGACCTCTGCTCACTCGCCAGGTAGCACCCCAAGATGGGTCCACCTCGACTGAGGTCGAGCCAAAAGCTCCTGCTCCTTCGCCAGGTGGCACTCCAAGATGGGTCCACCTCGGCAAAAGTCGAGCCTCCCTCTGCCACTTCGCCAGGTGTCCGCCCAGGAGGGATCCACCTCAGCCGAAGCTAGCGGCCTCTGCTCCCTCGCCAGGTGGCACCCCAAGATGGGTCCACCTCGGTCGAGGTCGAGCCAGGCACTCCTGCTTTTTTGCCAGGTGGCATCCCAAGATGGGTCCACCTCGGCTGAAGTCGAGTCTTCCTCTGCCACTTCGCTAGGTGTCCGCCCAGGAGGGGTCCACCTTGGTCGAAGATGGCGGTCTCTGCTCCCTCGCCAGGTGGCGCCCCAAGATGGGTCCATCTTCATCGAGGTCGAGCCAAGTGCTCTTGCTCCTTCGCCAGGTGGCACCCTAAGATGGGTCCACCTCAATCGAAGTCGAGCCTTCCTCTGCCACTTTACTAGGTGTCCGCCCAGGAGGGGTCCACCTCGACCAAAACTGGCGGCCTCTGCTCCCTCACCAGGTGGCACCCCAAGATAGGTCCACCTCGACCGAGGTTGAACTAGGCACTCCTGCTCCTTCACCAGGTGGCACCCCAAGATGGGTCCACCTCAGTCGAAGTCAAGCCTTCCTCCGCGACTTCGCCAAGTGTCCGCCCAGGAGGGGTCCACCTCGGCCGAAGCTGGAGGCCTCTGCTCCCTCGCCAGGTGGCGCCCCAAGATGGGTCCACATCTACCGAGGTCAAGCTAGGCACTCCTGCTCCTTCACCAGGTGGCACCCCAAGATGAGCCCACCTCGGTCAAAGTCGAGCCTTCCACTGCTACTTCGCCAGGTGTCCGCCCAGGAGGGGTCTACCTCGGCCGAAGCCGGCGGCCTCTGCTCCCTCGCCAAGTGGCACCCCAAGACGGGACCACCTCTGTCGAGGTCGAGCCAGGTGCTCCTGCTCCTTCGCCAGGTGGCACCCCAAGATGGGTCCACCTCGGTCGAAGTCGAACCTCCCAATACTACTTCTCCAGGTGTCCACCCAAGAGGGGTCCACCTCGGCCAAAGCTAGCGGCCTCCACTCTCTCGCCAGGTGGCGCCCCAAGATGGGTCCACCTTGGCCGAGGTCGAGCGAGGCACTCCGCTCCTTCACCAGGTGGCACCCCAAGATGGGTCCACCTCAGTCAAAGTCGAGCCTCCCTCTACCACTTCGCCAAGTGTCCGCCCAGGAGGGGTCCACCTTGATCGAAGATGGCATCCTCTGCTCCCTCGCCAGGTGGCGCCCCAAGATGGGTCAACCTCAGCCGAGGTCGAGCCAGGCGCTCCTGTTCCATCGCAAGGTGGGACCCCAAGATGGGTCCATCTCGATCGAAGTCGAGCCTTCCTCTACCACTTCGCAAGGTGTCCACCCAGGAGGGGTCCACCTTGACCGAAGCTGGCGGCCTCTGCTCCCTCGCCAGGTGGCACCCCAAGACTGGTCCACCTCAACCGAGGTCGAGCCAGGCACTCCTGCTCCTTCACCAGGTGGCACCCCAAGATAGGTCCACCTCGGTCGAAGTCGAGCCTTCCTCTGCCACTTCGCCAGGTGTCCACCCAGGACTGGTCCACCTCGGTCAAAGCTGGCGATCTCTACTCCCTCGCCATGTGGAACCCCAAGATGGGTCCACCTTTGTCGAGGTCAAGCCAGGCGCTCCTGCTTCTTCGCCAGGTGGCACCCCAAGATGGGTCCACCTCGGTCGAAGTCGAGCCTTCCTCTGCCACTTCGCTAGGTGTCCGCCCAAGAGGGGTCCACCTCGACCGAAGCTGGCGGCCTCTGCTCCCTCGCCAGGTGGCACCCCAAGATGGGTCAACCTCGACCGAGGTCGATCCAGGTGCTCCTGCTCCTTCGCCAGGTGGCACCCCAAGATGGGTCCACCTCGGCCGAAGTCGAGCCTTCCTCCGCCACATTGCCAGGTGTCCGCCCAGGAGGGGTCCACCTTGACCAAAACTGGTAGACTCTTCTCCCTCTCCAGGTGGCACCCCAAGACGGGTCCACCTCCACCGAGGTCGAGCCAAGTGCTCCTACTCCTTTGCCAGGTGGTACCCCAAGATGGGTCCACCTCAACCGAAGTCAGCCCTACTCTGCAAAGCCTCGCGAGGTCAGAGGCATGAGCCACGAGGTCGCTGCTAGAGTCAGTGCGCGGCGCGCCCTGTATAGGACACCCAGTACGGCCCGCAACGGTGCACAGAACCTCGTTTACATCAGTTAAAGAGGGCCCCATGATTGAGGTATCGAATCCTTGCAGTCAAGGGCCTGGAACTTGGGAAGTCCACAGTCAACACCCCGAGATGAGGGCTCCCATGCTTGGCTCAAGATCCCGCCAGGTTCCTCTTTTCGTGATAGCGGGGCGGATGAGGCAAGCTCGCCACTTAACTCCCGGGCTCGAAGAAGAGGGGGGGACACGGTGGAAAGGGGCCGGAGACCTCCGGGAGCCTCCAGAGGGTAGAGGGAAAAAGTTGAAGGTAGTCCGGTAGTATAAAAGGGATGGTGAGAGCGCACAAAAAGGTAAGCCACTGAGAGGGAAGAACACCGACAAAAAGGAGTAGCGACTCTGAGGCTCTCGGAAGTTCCCAGATGCAAGTCCGGCGAGTCTAGGGCAGGAAACTGAGTGTCAACCCCTCTCATTGCCACACCGCTTTCATAAAAAACCTTCTCTAAGCACGGGAATCCAGCAGAGACCCATCTTAGTGGATCTGTTCCATCTTGCCGTTCACTAACTTAACCGTAAGAGTGCCCCAGCCGGAACCCCCGGCCCGGGTCTTTGACCTTGTTTTGCAGGCCCGAAGGCTTGGAGATCTTAAGATGGAGTCCAAGGTCCGGTGCCAGCTCATAAGCTACAAGCCACAACAGTAATATCGGCAACAGATTGGCGCACTAGGTAGGGGGGCAGAACAGTAACCCCTGCGTGAGCAAGAGAATAGCTCACCTGCGAGCATGGTGGTGACACGCGGACGTGAAGCTTCTACCAACCAAGCGGGAGAGGTTCCCTCTCCTCCAGGTCTGCACAGCCCGGAGAGGGAACTTCCCGCTCCTCCTCCTCCTCCTCCTCAGCTATCCTCGATGGACAGTTCTATCGCAGCTATCGCCCGGTAGCTGCAGATGCTGACTATAGCTGTAGGGCAGCTGCAGCACTAGCAATGCTCCCTGGCCACTCAGCCCCAGCTAGGGACCCCCGTGGCTTGGGGTCCCCGCGGAAGCCTGCGCTCTATTCATGGTAGGCCATCCCGTCCGCAGGTAGTAACCAACCCCCGTGGGAGCCATCAGACTCCCGTGAAAAGAAACCACACTGGGTCGTGGATCACGAGAGTCGATCCCCGGCCGACGATCCTGAAGCCGTCTAGCATAGCAGGCACCACCAGGGCAAGGCCCCTCATTGTGACCAGTCGGCACCTCCTTCTCCAATGGCCTCGGTGGAAGGTTCCACTGATGAGGCCATCAGGAGCCTGGCCGAGAGACGCTTGGAGGAGCATGAGCACAAGTTGGCAGAGTTCTCCCATCGCTTAGCCAACATGCAAGGCTCCCCTAGAGAGCCAGTGGGCTACAATGCCCAACCACCCTTCTCCCTAGAGATCCAAGAGGAATCGATTCTGAATCGGTTCTGTATGCCACAGGTGGATCCCTACGATGGGACCACCGATCCCTTGGACCACCTGGAAAGCTATAAGGCTCTCATAAGAGTCCAGGGGGTGACGGATGCTCTATTATGTATTGCCTTCCCGGCCACCCTCTAGAAGGCTGCTCGAGTTTGGTTCACCTGCATCGAGCCTGGGTCTATCAGCTCCTTCCACTAGATGGGAGGAAAGTTTGTGGCACACTTCGATGCTTGTCGGAAGGTGCCAAGGGAGGTGGATAGCCTCTTCTCTATCCACCAGCAAGACCAGGAGCCACTGCGGGACTACATCACCCGCTTCAAGATTGCTGCCCTGGAAATCTATAGCCTGGACGAGCCCGTCGCCATGCTGGCATTGAAGCGAGGGCTTAAGACCTCCCGTCTAACGTATTCTCTGGACAAGAAGCCCCCCAAGATGTACTTCAAGCTCCTCCTTCGCATCCACAAGTACATCCATGCTGAGGAGGCCGACCGTACCAGGCGAGAGCTGGATGGGAAGCCTTCAAAGAAGCTTGCCCCAAGGGATGTCCCTGGGACGTGGAGGCCCGGACCACCTGCAGACTTCTGGCTGGGACCAAAGCCAAAGAACGGTCCCGTTTTGAAGCAAACCTTCACCCCCCTCCTTGCTCCAAGAATGAAGATCCTCATGGAGATCGAGGGTGAACGCTATCTCCGTTGACCTCCTCCTCAGAACCCAAAGAACAGCCATGACAAGATGAAGTACTGCCAATTTCATCACGACCACGGCCACGACATGGAAGAGTGCCATAATGTAAAGCGGGAGATCGAGGAGTTGATCTAGAGGGGCTTCCTCAGGAAGTTCGTGAGGAGCGAGGCCCCGGCGGAGGACCAGCCACTCGCCCTTCCCCCCGTCCCTGCAGTTGATAACCGTCCTACGGAGAAACCTGTGGGCATGATCTCTTAGGGGATAGGGCACACGTCGAAGAGAGCCCGGGAAGCGGGAGACCTGAAAAATGTACTCCCCTTTGAAAAGGGGAATGAAAATGAAAGTGTAAACAATGATGCAGTGGTGGTCGAGATGACCATCACTAAGCATCCTATGCATCACATTATGGTGGATAGTGGGAGCTCTACTGACGTACTTTTTTATGATGCTTTCTCCTGGATGAATTTATCTTATGATCGGCTAAAGCCTATGCACACCCCTTTCATGGGCTTCACTGGAGACTCCATAGGGGTCGAAGGGGAGATCACTCTCCCTGCTACTGCTAGAACCCCATCCCGGTAGAGCACGGTCATGATGACCTTCACCGTCGTCCGACTCCCATCACCTTATAATGCTATTCTGGGCCATCCAGGGCTCAACCAACTGGATGTAGTCATTTCTATCAAGAGGTTGCTGGTGTGGTTTCCTAGCACCTTTGGGATAGGAGTAATGAGGGGGATGGCCCAACCTGTCCCGCATTGCTTGCAGGTTATCCCGGGAGCCCAAAGTGTCGAGCTCGACTCAAATGTTGACGACCTTGACCAGAGGGTGCAGGATCCCAAGGGAGGTCCCATAGAGTGCTTACTGATGTACCCCCTTGGCTCAGACCCTCAGAAGACAGTGCAGGTAGGAGCCCAACTCCCGGAGGACGAGCGAGCTCGCCTGCTGGATTTTCTCTGAGCAAACGTGGATGTGTTTGCCTGGTCTACTGCAGATATGCTAGGTATTCCCTCGGAGGTTATCACCCACCAACTGAAGATTGATCCGAGGTGCCGCCCGGTCTGCCAGAAGAAGAGAAGTTTCACCACCGAAAGATAGAAGGCAATCAATGAAGAAGTGGAAAAGCTCCTCATTGCCGGCTTTGTACGAGAAGTGCAGTACCCTAGTTAGCTGGCGAACATGGTGATGGTGAAGAAGAACAACGGCAAGTGAAGGATCTATGTGGATTACATCGACCTCAACCGAGCATGCCCGAAGGACAGCTTCCCGCTTCCTAAGATTAACCAGCTCGTGGACACCACCTCGGGACATCGCCTCCTCTCTTTCATGGATGCTTTTTCCAAGTACAATCAGATCCGAATGCACCTAGAGGATGAGGAGCACACCGCCTTCGTCACGGATCGTGGGACCTACTGCTACAAGATGATGCCGTTCAGCCTCAGGAATGCAGGTGCCACGTACCAACGTTTGGTCAACAAGATCTTCAAAGATCAAATTGGCCGCAACATGTAGGTGTACATGGGCGACATGCTGGTGATGAGCAAGCTGATCTCGGACCACGTCGACGACCTGACAGAGACCTTCCATAACCTTCATCTTCACCAAATGAAGTTGAACCCAGTGAAGTGTGCTTTTGGCATATCGGTAGGGAAGTTCTTCGGCTTCATGGTGACCCAAAGAGGGATAGAAGCCAACCCAGAGAAGGTTCAGGCGATCCTGGACATGGAGCAGCCCACCTCCAAGAAGCACGTGCAGCGACTTACTGGCCGGATACCTGCCCTAAGCCGGTTTATCTCAAGGTCCGCTGATCGCTACCAACCCTTCTTCAAGATGCTAAGGAAGATGCACGACTTCGCTTGGACGAAAGAGTGCCAGGAGGCATTTGAAGAGCTGAAGAAGATGTTGGTGTCGCCGCCACTGCTTTCTCGGCTAGAGGAAGGAGAGGAGCTCCTTCTGTACCTAGTGATCACTCTGGAGGCCGTCAGCTCAATCTTGGTCCAGACGGATGATAAAGGGATCCAAAGGCCGGTGTATTATACGAGCAAATTTCTCTGCGACATGGAGCTCAGGTATTCTTGGTCTGAGAAACTGATTTTTGCACTAATCATGTATGCCCAGCATCTCAGGCCTTATTTCCAAGCGGACCCCATCGTGGTCCTGACAAATCAATCACTGAAAGCGGTGCTCAGCCGACCTGACAGGTCCAGACACCTGACGAAGTAGGCGCTGAAGCTCAGCGAGTTCGACATCGCCTACCGGTCGAGGTTGGCCATGGAGGTGCAGGTACTCGCTGATTTTTTAGTTGAGTGTGCAGGCCTGGGTGAGGGGCCAGAAGAGAGCCCCCAGAACCGATAGCCAGAGCCTGGACTGGAGGAGGACATCTGGGTCCTTCATGTGGATGGAGCCTCAAACTCCGGTGGGAGTGGAGTTGAACTCATCCTCGCCAACAACGAGGGAGTTGTCGCCGAATGTGCGCTCCGCTTCCAGTTTGCCATCACCAATAACCAGGCATAGTACAAAGCGCTCCTCATGGGATGAGAGTCTCCCGCGAGCTGGGTGTGGCCAGCCTCAGGGTTTTCACCGACTCATAACTGGTGGCCGGGCAAGTCTCGGCAGAGTACGAAGCACGGGACCCCCAAATGGTGAAATACCTGGAGCTGGTGTGAGCGAGCGCGGTGGGTTTTAGATGCTTCAGCGTCTCCTATATCCCATATGGGGAAAATGCTCATGCAGACGCCCTCTCCAGCCTGGCAACCCTACCAGACTCATCGCTGGGCCGTGCCTACGTCGAGCACCTTCAAGCCCCGAGCTATGAAACTCCTAGGGAGGTCCAGCAGGTTACCCCGGAGCCCAGCTAGACAGACAAGTACACCGAGTACATCACCAATGGTACCTTGTCGGAGGATCACGCGATGGCCGGCCTCATTAAGAGGAAGGCCGCACGATTCGTGTTGATGGATGGGCTACGGTACCGAAGGTCCTACTCCTACCCGCTCCTCAAATGTCTGAGACCCACCGAAGTTGCACTCATGCTCCAGGAGATCCACGAGGGCATCTGTGGGAACCATGTGGGGGGCAGGACACTGGCGTACAAGGCCCTCCGTCAAGGCTACTTCTGGAAGACAATGAGAGAAGACGCGGCTAACTTTGTCAAGAGGTGTGATCGATGTCAGTGGCACGCTGTCGTACAGTGCCAGCCTGCCTCGCCACTCTCCCAGCTCTCCGCCCCCTGGTCGTTTGCTCAGTGGGGCATGGATCTCCTCGGACCCTTTTTCCCTGTGTCCGGGCAGCAAAAGTTCTTGATTGTGTCTATCGACTACTTTACGAAGTAGGTCGAGGCCGAGCCATTAACCCGGATCATAGAGGCGAATGTCACCAAGTTCTTCTATAAGTCAATTATCTGCCGCTTCGGCTTGCCCCACACCATCATCACCGACAATGGATACCAGTTCGACTGTCGAGAGTTCAAGGAGTTTTGCAATGACCTCAGGATTCATCATTGCTTCACCTCGGTGGCGCATCCTTAGACCAATGGAGAAGCCGAGGTGACAAATAGAACCATCCTGCAAGGCTTCGAACTAGACTGGACTAGGCCAAGGGAAGATGGGCGGAGGAGCATCCCAGCATCCTATGGGCGTACCATACCACCCCAAGGATGGCCACGGACGAGACCCCCTTCAACCTCATCTTCGGTGCGGAAGCAGTCATCCTAGTAAAGCTCAGCCTACCGACCTTACATGTAGAGCAGTACAACGAGGCTGAGAACCCGACGTGGCTGCTACTGAACCTGGATCTCCTTGAAAAAATAAGGGACAGGGCCCCAGTTCGGATGGTGGCCTACCGGCAATGAGTGGCCAGATACTACAATTCTAGGGTGCGACCGAAATCCTTCCGCCCGGGAGATTTAGTGCTACACCGTGCTGAGGCGTCCCAGCCTCGGGAGTGTAGCAAGCTCTCCCCAAATTGGGAGGGCCCTTATAGGGTGACCAAAGCACTGCCCCATGGAGCTTATTACCTGGAGGAGCTTGGTGGATCTCGGTTTTCGCGGATTTGGAATACCGCAAACTTGAGGATGTATTACCAATAGTGTAAGACCCTTTAAACTTTAATAATGAGATCCTTTTTGTATGCAATGCCTGTTCTCATCTCGTAGGACCATCGCCATCTAGTTTTGAGTTTGGTGAACGAGGGCAAGGTAGGAAGCCCACGAGCGGCCAGCAAAGATGCGAAGTCCCAGGCCTCAGCCCGAAAGATCTCGCGAAAGCCAGCTCTTTCGCAAAAATCCCGGAGTTCAGTCCGGAGTGCCGCACGGAATTAAATTCCAGCGTGCGACCCCGGAGTTCAGTATGGAGGAAGTTCCGGAGACTTAAGTCCCGGTCCCAATAATCCCGGTGTTCAGCTCGAAAGGTCGTGCAAGGCTCAACTCCTACCTGCGGCCTCGGGGTTCAGTCCGGAAGTTCGCATGGAACCTAATTCCAGAGTGAAGTCCCGGACCTCGATCTGGATGGTGGAGCGGAACCCAGTTCCCCCGCAAGATCCCGGAGTTCAGCCCGAAATGCCGCACGGGACTCAGTTCCGGTGGTTGGCCCCGGGGTTCAGTCCGGAGGATTCCCAAAAAAAAAAAAAAAAACCTAAGTCTCCTGCTCGTTTGGTGTGTAAGCTCCAAGTCTTAGGAGGCCCCAACCAGAAACCAGGAGGTCTTCGGGGCCTTGTCTCAAATCGGCGATTCAGATTGCAAACACAAAAAAAAAGAAAAGAAAAAGAGGCAAATGAAGCAAAATAATTAAAAAGGGTCTTCATTTCTAGTAAAAGGTTTCTTACAAAAGGAGGGCACCGACAGACCGGGAGACTCAGAGAAACAAAAAGGGAAAAACCTATACTAGAAATAAAAGGAGGCCCCGGGGTCACTTCGCCGCAGCCGCGTCCTCCTTCAGCTGGGGGGCACCTTCGCCGCCGGTCGCATCGTCAGGAGGCCGCGCGGAAGCCTCCACGTCGGCACCCTCTGCAACCGGTCCTTCCACGTCGAGCTGCTCTCTTCGACCACCCAGGATGATCCCGCTGAGATCGAGCTCGGGGAAGAAGTAGCCCACCTTCTCCTGGCACATCTGGAAGCCCTTGAGGAAGGAGTCGACTGGCGCCTCATGCAACTCCTCCTTGAACTCCTCGGATACCCAGAACTTTGTTATGGCCTCCTGCGTCTCCTTCCAAGAAGCCTCCAGCAGCCCGTTGACGTAGAAGTTCTTCTCCTTGGCCGCCCTTAGTTCCTTGAGGACCTCCTCGACCCGGTGCTCCAGTGACTGGGATGGAGCCCTAAGGCGGGATACCTCAGTCACATCATCTTCGGCACGGCGTTGGCTCGAGATCCTCAAACAGAGAGGTCTCGAGCTCCCTGACGTGCCCCTCGATGTGACCCAGGTCCTCTCAGAGGGCCTAGTTGCTCCCCCGCAGCTCGTAACCTTTCTCCATAAGGTCTTTCACGTCAGCCGCGAGCTTACCAAGCCTCCTCTCCTTCACGGCATCTTTCTTTGCCAAGCTGGAAAGGAAGTTCCTCAGCAGTAGTATGTCGATCCCGATCTACGTCAGAGAGAAAATAGAATGTTAGAAAGATCCAACTAGAACATTAAAAAGAAAGAGATCGGAGCTTACCATGAAGAGCAATGGGAGGATCTTGAGCAACGCGTCCGCGTAGTCTCGGCCACCCCTCAGGCGACGGTCCCGGGGCATGCAGGCGAACTCCATCATCCTTTCCATGAGCCCTTGATCATGGATGATGAAGGAGCTGGCATTGAGCCCCAATGGTGGAGGATGGACATCAGGAGCAGGCTGAGCAGCTATCCCTCCGCTGGGCGGCGTGGCCGTCGGTGGGGCCATCGCCACCTTAGTGGCCACCGTAGGGATGATCGGCGCGGTGGCTGGTGCAGGCGCCGCCCGGGAAGGTTCTGGCCTCCCCTCTCCCTCAGCCCTGTCGAGCTCGATGATGGGCACGTCAGGCACACGAGGCTGAGGTGGTCTGGGGGCAGGGCCCGTAGCCCCAGGGCCAGTAGGAGCTGGGGTGGACCTGGGCCCCTGGCTCACCTTTGTGCGGGCCTTCTTCGGTGGAGCCTCCTGGGCCCCTTCAGCAGCGCCTCTCTTCTAGATGCCCTCCATCAGGCTCTCGATGAAGAACTTCATCCTTGGAGAAAGAAAGTGATCATGTCATTTCAAAAAGAAGGAAGAAGAAAATGGGAAAGAAGCAAAGGTGGAGGAGGGAGACCCAAAGTCTCACCCAATGCCCGGATTGGACTAACTCCTGCCTCGAACAAATTCTGCTATGAGAGCAGGACCTCGAGGGCAGGGACCATGTCACCCAGCATCTGAGCGTAAACCTCCTGGTCTGCCGGCTCAACCTGGGAATTCTGGTTCGGGGACCGGTCTGGCTTATTCCAGGCCCAGTCAACATCCTGGACCGAGGCAAAGAAGAAAGAGTTCTTCCATCCCTTGATCGACGTAAGGAGATCGAACCAAAGGCACCTAGGCCATGGAGAAAGGTACCACCAGCCATCATCGATGGAGTAGCATTTCAGGATAAAGAGGGCCCTGAACAGCGAAAAGCGGGCAACAAACCCATGAAAGTGACAAAAGACAATGAAGGCAAAGATGACCCAGATGGCGTTGGAAGCCAACTGGGCCGGAACTAGGCGGAAATGGCTGAGAAAAGGGAGGAAGAATGGATGAAGGGAAAAATGAAGACCCCCGGCAAGGAAGTCCTCGTAGAAAGCAACCCTCCCCGGGCCGCTCGATGTTACTTGGTCCATCGGACCTGGGAGCGAAAGCTGGATGGAATCCAGGATCCCATACATATCCCGGATCCAAGAAAAATCATCTCCGGTCATCATCGAGACGTAACCGGAGGGACCAGTAGAGGAGGTCTCTACCATCAGAGGAGGAAGGGCAGAGATGGGATGTGTAGAAGCAATGGGGGGAGACCTAGGACCCCTAGGAATGCCAATGGTCACTGTCCCTGGCCGCAGTTGCCTCAGGACCTCGATTGGAATCTCCTCCTCCTCTGAGGAGGAAGGCGATGAGTCCTCGGCCGGGAAGAACCGGCCTCGTTCGGGTTGGAAGAGGAATGACGACGACGAGCCATCAAGAAGGAAGAAATGAAAGGAGACTGGTTCGGGATGACACAGAATTGAGAGGTTGAAAAGGAAGAAAAGGCGTTGCAGGCACTCACCAGAATGTTTGTACCAGAGGAATGGCGACCCATGGGGATGAAGAAGGATCGCTGCAACCACCGGTGAGGTGTGAGAAAGCCAAGAGACCTCTTTTACGAAAAGTCCCCCTCCTTTTCAAACTCAATCAATAGCGGCCGTACATCTCTTTTTGGCCCGGGCCATCAGATGAGCACCACGTGGAGACACGCCCGACATCGACGCTTCGGTTCGATGGAAACTGTCTTAGGTTCGGAACGGTGTATTAATGGCCCATCAGGCACACGGACGTGCTGGCCTCCGACAGGGCCTCGAGTGTGATAGACATAACGGCAGTGATCATGGCAATTATGTCACAGGATTTCCCTCTTTCCATATCACCTCCGCATTAACTCCTCACACCCCAACCACGATGCTCCGATGGGACTTGGGGATGGGGGGCAACTGATATGGCAACATCGCTGACGTGGAGAGTATGTCAGATCCAGCTGGATGCCGAGATGCCACATGGATTTTTCTTTTGAAATTCCCCCTCCCGGGTGGCTTGACCAGCGATCATTCTCACACGGGACATGGCGCTCCTACTCCTTCGCTAGGTGGCACCCCAAGCTAGGTCCACCTCGGTCGAAGTCGAGCCTTCCTCTGCCAGTTCACCAGGTATCCGCCTAGGAGGGGTCCACCTCGACCGAAGCTAGTGGCCTCTACTCCCTCGCCAGGTGGCACCCCAAGATGGGTCCATCTCCGTCGAGGTTAAGCCAGGCACTCCTGCTCCTTCGCCAGGTGTTATCCCAAGATAGGTCCACCTTGGTCGAAGTCGAGCCTTCCTTTGCCACTTCGCCAGGTGTTTGTCCAGGAGGGGTCCACCTTGGTCAAAGCTGGCGACCTCTGCTCCCTCGCCAGGTGGCGCCCCAAGATGGGTCCATCTCCGCCGAGGTTGAGCCAGGCGCTCCTGCTCCTTCGCCAGGTGGCACCCCAAGATGGGTCCACCTCGACTGAAGTCGAGCCTCCCTCTACCACTTCGCCAGGTGTCCACCCAGGAGGGGTCCACCTCGGTCGAAGCTGGCAGCCTTTACTCCCTCACCAGGTGGCACCCCAAGATGGGTCCACCTTGGTCGAGGTCAAGCCAAGCGCTCCTGCTCCTTCGCTAGGTGGCACCCCATGATGGGTCCACCTCGACCAAAGTCGAGCCTCCCTCTGCCACTTCGCCAGGTGTCTGCCCAGGAGGGATCCACCTCGGCCGAAGGTGGCAGCCTCTGCTCCCTCGCCAGGTGGTACCCCAAGATAGGTCCATCTCAATCGAGGTCAAGCCAGGCGCTCCTACTCCTTCGCTAGGTGGCACCCCAAGATGGGTCCACCTCGGTCGAGGTCGAGCTAGGCGCTCCTGCTCCTTCACCTGGTGGCACCCCAAGATGGGTCCACCTCTGCCAAAGTCGAGCCTTCCTCTGCCACTTCTCCAGGTGTCCGTCCAGGACTAGTCCACCTCGGCCGAAGCTGGCGGCCTCTGCTCCCTCGCTAAGTGGCGCCCCAAGACGGGTCCATCTCCACCGAGGTCGAGTCAGGCACTCCTACTCTTTCACCAGGTGGCACCCCAAGATGGGTCCACCTCGGTCGAAGCTGAGCCTTTCTCTGCCACTTCGCTAGGTGTCCGTCCAGGAGGGGTCCACCTCGGTCGAAGCTGGCGACCTTTGCTCCCTCGCTAGGTGGCGCCCCAAGATGGGTCCACCTCGACCGAGGTCGAGCCAGGCGCTACTACTCCTTCGCCAGGTGGCACCCCAAGATGGGTCCACCTCGATCGAAATCGAGCCTTCCTCTGCCACTTCGCTAGGTGTCTGCCCAGGAGGGGTCCACCTCGACCAAAGCTGGCGGCCTATGCTCCCTCGCCAGGTGGCACCCCAAGATGGGTCCACCTCCACTGAGGTCGAGCCAGGCACTCCTGCTCCTTCGCCAGGTGGCATCCCAAGATGGGTCCACCTCGTTCGAAGTTAGCCCTACTCTGCAAAGCCTTAGGAGGTTAGAGGCATGAGCCACGAGGTCACTGCTAGAGTCGGCGTGCAGCGCACCCCATACAAGGCACCTAGTACGGCCTGCAACGGTGTGTAGAACCTCGTTTATATCAGTTAAGGAGGGCCTAGAACCCAGGAAGTCCATAGTCAACTCCCTGAGATGAGGGCTCCCATGCTTGGCTCAAGATCCTGTCAAGTTCCTTTTTTCATGATAGCGCGGCGGACGAGGCAAGCTCGCCACTTAACTCCCGGGCTCGAAGAAGAGGGGGGAACGGTGGAAAGGGGCCGGAGACCTCCGGGAGCCTCCAGAAGGTAGAGGAAAAAAGCTAAAGATGGTCCGGCGGTATAAAAGGGATGGTGAGAGCGGACAAAAAGGTAAGCCACTGAGAGGGAAGAACACCGACAAAAAGGAGTAGCAACTCTGAGGCTCCCGGAAGTTCCTAGATGCAAGTCCGGCCAGTCCAGGGCAGGAAACTGAGTGTCAACCCCTCTCATTCCCACACCTCTTTCATAAAATATCTCCTCTAAGTACAGGAATCCAGTGGAGACCCGTCTTAGTGGATCTGTTCCATCTTGCCATTCACTAACTTGACCGTCGGAGTACCCCCGTCGGAACCCCCAGCCCAGGTCTCTGACCTTGTTTTGCAGGCCCGAAGGCTTGGAGATCCTGAGGTGGAGTCCAAGGTCCGGCGCTAGCTCATAAGCTACAGGCCACAGCGGTAAGATCAGCAACACTTAGAAAACTCAAATGGAACTCTAATCCCAAGATCATGGAATTTTGATAATTTTAAAAAATATTATTAATAAATTCTTTTCTTTCAAGAAGATATCTCTTCATTATTTTCATAAAGTGATCAGTAGATGGAACAGGCATTGTCCTAACTTCCGATCAGGCTCAAAAAACTATAATTTATACTAAAGTGATTGGATTGAAGGCACAAGCATTGCCTAACTTTTAATCAGGCTCAGAAAGTCATCTTCTACTCCAAAGTTGTTGGGTAGATGGTACAGGCATTATCCAAACTTTCGATCAAGTTACTCTAAAGTGATCGAGTAAAGGGCACAGGCATTGTCAAAACTTTCAATCAGGTTACTCTAAAATGATTGGTTATAGAGCACATGAATTACCCAAACATTCAAACTACTTTGCCAAAGTGATCAATAGAGGGTAAAGGCATTGTCCAAACTTTTGATCAAGTTTTATCAAAGTGATCAGGTAGAGGGCACAGTTAATGTCCGAACTTCTAATGAGGTTCAAGAAGTCATCATCTGCTCTAAAGTAATCGGATAGAAGACATAGGCATTGCCTAACTTTTGATCAAGCTCAGGAAGCTATCTTCTACTCTAAAGTAATCAGGTTGGGGGCACAAATATTGCCTAACCTCCGATCAGGCTCAAGAAGCCATCACCTACTCTAAAATGATTGAGAGGAAGATCAAGAAGGTAAAATACTAATTTATGCAATCGAAAAGGCTTAGATCCCCTATGGGTTCTCAAATTTGATCAGCTTAAGAGGCTCAAGTTTCACATAGCTTATCTATTCTAATCAAAGAAATAATGATTCTAGATGGATGTATTAAAATTCAAAGAGCTCTTAGCAAAGACATTGATGCAAAAGATTTTCTTTTCATTGATCTTTGAAAAAAATTCTTGTAATTTACATTAGAAGAAAAGATAAAATTTATCTTGTTCTTCTTTTTGACCTTGGAGCCCTTGGAAGCTTGGCAAATGAAAGACTGAGATCTTTATCTTTCTCACTACTTGAAGCTCCTGCATGTTCTAAAGGAGGATTATCTTCGGCTGGGGGGCCAAAAGCTATTATTATCTCCAACCCAACATCAAAACTAGTGCTAACAATGACTATGAAAGAGTATGGGTCTCCCTTTAACACCTTTTCTATTAAGGACTAAGCATCCAAGTCCGTTAAGGTATGCAAATTTGTATCTATGTTCAGGAGGAATTCTTTCGCCTTTCGAATGCACCTGTTGAAGCCTAACTCAAAGGCAAAAAAGAGGACACCCATGTTCTCGGCAATTATTTTTTATCGTATCATTTCAGTCCTTAATATCTTTGGAGCCATCCTTATTGCTTCAAAAATGGTTACCTTTCTCCTGACCTACGTCTCAATCAAAGACCTTGGAGGATCACCGACTACTTCTTCAAGTACAGGCAGAACCTTAACCACTTTGTCTGCAACGATGGCCATTATATTACTGCAAGCTATACAAGTAATCCTATATGACTACATACATTCAAAGTATCAGAGAAATAAAAAATAAAAAATATTGATTTAGAAATATAGATTTCATTGCTCCAAATATATTTACAAAGTAGAATATTCTTAAGCTCCCAATAGGGAAGATAAAAGTTGAAAAGAAAAAATAAAATAAAATACAAAAAGATAAAGCCTTGATATTTTCACCACTTGATTAGTTGGAGCTTCTAGCGGGACGTATGTAGGTACTTCTAGCACCTCAATAACGGTTGGACTTCTAAAGCGACTGAAGGAGGGGCTTGAACTAGTGCACTAGTATCAGCTTGCACCCCACTTGCCTTCTCCTCTTCTACCGGGTCGGCAATGCTTGGGATAAGAAGAGCAACATTGAAATCTAGAAAATTTCCTTCACTTTGCACTTATAGTCCTTGAACCTCTCATGAAAGGTACTCAGCAACCCATCAGCTACATCATCCAAGAAGTCCTTAGATGACTTATATTCTTCTATGGCCTTCTTCTTGGCCTCTTTAAGCTCCTCTAAACTCTCCTTTTCCTCCTAGAGTTTTTGGATGGAAACTCAATCTTATTTTGACATTTTTATTAATGTTGGAGAGGTCAATCTTTGGATGATTTATTTCTATGGAGGTTGCAACCTCCAATTAGGTCCTCTGGGCCTTAGCAACAGTCTTCTGAGCCTCAGCAGCATCCCTCCAAGTCTTAGTAATGTCCTTTTAAGCTTCTACAGCATTAGCTTGGGCATCGATGACTGCAACCTGGCAAACCACCTTTTCACTACCTCCTTGGCCACTAATAGCTTCCTCCTCAAGTCATTATTTACCTCATCATATGTGATAAAGAAGTTCCTAAGGTGATTGGCATTGGAGAGAAGCTAGAAAGAGAAACAAAGAGTTCAATTCAGAAGAAAGGAAAAAGGAATATAAAAGGAGAAAGAGAGAAAAGTAGCAAGGCGAAGAATTAATCACCCAAAAGATCCCAAGATAGTTGTTGCCAAGGACTTGGGAAAGAGTATGTGTTTCCTACTCCGATCTATCAGCAGAAAAGAGTATCATCTTTAGTAGATCTCGAGCGAGCCTTGGATCCCCATAGCTGACATTACTTGCCCTCAATTTCTTTTGTAGAATAATGTGCTCTTCTTAAGTACTCAAGGACTGGCTAACAATAAGAGGTTAGGAAGGTCGTCGACCCTTCGATGACCTGATCAAACTAGTCATTAAAAGTGGTTGGCTATTCGATGACCTAGTCAGACTGGTTGTTGGAAGTGATTGGGCAATAATTGATGTCCTGATCAGACTGGTCACTGGAGGGGTTAACATGGGAACCTCCTCAAGAGCAAGAGATTGGCCGCTTCCCGATATAGGCATGCTCAAGGAAGACATTGGTAATGAAGATTCACCAAACCTCTTTCTCTTGGCCTCCTAATGATCAGTGTCCGACTTCTTCCACTTAGCCACCCTTCATAGTCTCTCCAAACCAAGCTTCATTTTTGTAAAAAAAAACATGAATAGTGATTACTAGATCGGTTAAATCCAATAACTATGCAAAAATAAAGAAAGAAAAGGAAATAGATCCAAAGTGGTCAAACATACTTTGAGGACTGACCAAGCTGATACCTGTATTATATAAGGTATGATCGGTCAGCAGACTTCTTCTACTTCGGGCTAAGGGTGGCCCTCCTAGATACTTAATGAGAACATCGAAAGGAACAGGGTATCCTTCCTCAATTGAGATTGGACTCATGGTGGTTCCAATAGAATTCTTTACCTTCATAACGGCTCTTTTTATCTTAGGGGCCATGGTTATAGACAAGCAAAGTAAAGGAGAAGGAAAGCTAAAGGCCTCTTATCAGAGAAGATGAAGCTCTAAACCTCCTATAGTAAATGAAAAAAAATTCTTGAAGGGAGGAGGTCACCTGGCAACTCACTTGAAAATGGCAAAGAGATAGAAGACAAAAGATCCAAGTTGAAAGAAGATATGTCTATTTATAGTGATGCCTGATAGACCAGATTAAATCACCTCACCATTGGGATGCCAGCCACGTCACTCGATTTCTAGCTAAAGGTATGGGCCACTTTCTTCATGACATGTGGGTACCCTTATTGGCTAGGGGGCTTGCCCAATAGATTGAAGAGTCATCTTTTCAAGAACTATCCATTGCCAATTCAATGATATTTTCATGGAAAGACATGGAAAAAGGCACTCGTGACATTTAATATTGTATGGTGAAATGGCAATGCAACATAATTAAATATCTTATCTTACCAAAAGTGAGTGGAAGCTTATCGTCATACTTTCAAATTGAACGGACTAAATTGCTTCGAACTCAGAAGTGGGGGGCAAGTATTACATGATAGATGACCTATTAAAACCTCCTCTAGACACTCGACAAGTGGAAAAGTGTTTGGCCAATCTCCAATCTCTTTCTAAGGTACAGGATGCCTATAGGCCAAGTGATAATCTCTTTTTAAGGCGCAGGATGCTTATCGACAATGAGCCAATCGCTTCCTAAAGTATAGGATGCCTATCGGCTAGGTGCCGATCTCTTTCTAAGGTACAGGATGCCTATCTGCCAGAAACTAATCTCTTTTTAAGGTGTAGGATGCCTATTGACCAGTAGACTTTTTTCTAAGGTGCAAGATGCCTATTGGCAAGGAGCTGATTTCATTAAGCATAGGATGCTTATTGGCCAGAAGCTAATCTTTTTTTAAGGTATAGGATGCCTATCGGCCAAGAGTCGATCTCTTTCTAAGGCACAGGATGCCTATCGACTAGAAGCCAATCTCTTTCTAAGTTGTAGAATGCCTGTCACCAGGAGCCGATCTCTTTTTAAGGCAAAGGATACCTATCGACCAGGAGCCAATCTCTTATCAAGGCTCAAGATGCCTAACGAACTGGAATCGATATCTTATAAAAGCACAGGATGCTCAAGTACTCATCAAACAAGTACTGACGACCACTTACTTGAACCAGGTACAAAGTTTCTTGGTAAAGTAGTTATCAAGAAGTGTAACAGATCATCACTCAAGAAATCACTTTACAAACTAATTTCTTAATGACCTAACCGACTTAATAACTTTTTTAGTCATGTAACCATCCCCATAAATGGTTATAACTACCTACCAACTCGGTCCTAAATCTCTATAAATAGGAGATCGAGAAAAACTCCAAGGGGTTATTTGAACTCACTCTCTTTCCATTTTCTTATTACTTTTCTCCCTCTCTAAAATAACTTAAGCATTGGAGAATCCTTCATTGAAAAAATTCTACTAATTTCTCCAATAGCGAGGACTTCTTTTGTAGGTCTAGAAATCAATCAAGTCAATCTTGAAGGTCATTGATTAGTTTCCTAAAGATCATCAGGAGCTTAAAGCTATTTCAGTACATCAAGTTTCCCAAACTTAGAAAGGAGCAGCCACGATTATAAGTGCCAATTGTTGAACCAATCATCCAAATTCCCACGTTTTTGGTTCCCAACTCCTTGATTCTTGCTGATGATGATACAAAACTAGGAAGCTGCCTATATTTCGTTAACCAAATCGAACCTAAAAATATTACAAATGAATAAAATATTTTCAAAGAATGCTTCAAACATATACCATTGTCAAACTCATGACCCAAAAGATTAAGCTAATTGATGGAGGATCACCAAGAACACGGCCTCCAAGAAGCTTACAAACAAACTTGGGCTCAAGATCATCCATCGTTCTATGCCCCATCAAGTTGCTTGGGTCAATGACCAGACATCTCAGTTGACCATAAGTGCCTTGTCTCCTTTAAGTGATACGAGGAACAAGAAGATGAAGTATGGTGTGATGTCACCCTCGCGAAGGTAAGTCATCATCTCTACAATCGTGATGTCATCTATTGTAGTTGAGACAAAACCTACATCTGATCATACTCATGCTTAGACTTGATGTAGCATTGGAGAAGAAGGTAAAACCAGGAACCAAGGAGGCCAGTTGAAGCTTGAGTTCTTTGTCTGACAATTTGAAGAGGGGAAGATGGCAGGTTTTGTCTTTGCCTTGATTACTTGTGAAGCTGAGTCACCCTTAGACAGTAAACAGGAAATTAGAGATTCAACAACTATTATCACACTTCAAGGATATGGACTCTTACCCACGTGGGATTTATACCACTCGATTGACCTAGTCTTGAGACCCCTATTGCCCAATATTTTACTCTACAGAACAAGCCCCAGCAAGCATGAAGAATTGGAGCAGCATGTTGAAGGATGACTTCAAAAAGGTTTGATTAGGGAAAGCCTCAACCCATGTTGTATCCTTTTGCTGTTTAATCTTAAGAAGGATGAGCTTGGAGGGTGTGTATCAATGTGCCATAAACAAACTAATATATAGTCAAGCATTGGTTCTTAGTACCAAGACTTGATGATATGCTCATCGTCCAAATCAACTCAACTATTACAACAAAATGAACTTTTAGCAATGGCTTTTATCTTTGCCAAAAACCAAAATGTCCTTGCCAAATATTATTGACAAGGATAAAAACTCCTCACTAGGTCCTAAGTCATTGTCTATTCCTTTAGACAAAGGCAAATATAATTCTTGTGAAAAGTTGATTCATCAGTGAGAATAAAAACTGTCACCAAAATGAAAAGATCTTTACCATTTTTTCCAGTAAAAATTAATTATTTATAAATATTCAACTTTTTGACAAGGATAGTCAAAGCTAAAATTAAATAATAAATATAATTTGTATATAAATATAGACTATTAGCAAGGATTAGCTTCATTTTTAGTTTTTTTAGATGAGGATGGTCCTTATTTAATACTATATTCTTGTATGAATAATTCGAGTATAAAGTCATAACCAACATCTATTTAGTAATGCAAATCCTTGCTAAAGATAAAAAATATAAAGTTCATAACAAGGGCAGTCCAGGTTAAAATTTATTAATAATAATGAGTACTACCTTTATGACAAGAAAAATCCTTGACTAAGATTATAATATAATTTTTTTAGCATAGATAAGTTTTACTAAAATATATTATATTATGTTCTAGGCTAAAGTATCAACAAAATTTAGCTTTATCTAAGCTTTAATATAAAAGCTTTGATAACAAACATCTAAGCTAAAAAATATGTTGAGCTTGACATTTAGCATAGACTATCCAAGCATATTGTCTTTTGTATTTTGTTTATATATACATATATAATAATATCAAGACCTACTTTCAATATGATATAAATCATAATTTATATTGTAATAGCAAACTTGCTACAATGCCATATATAATATTATTTTCATATCAATAATGCATATGTCCCAAGTGTCATCATTGATTTTTATTATAATAATAGAGTGCTACTAAACAAACATACTTTAAACTTAAGAAATAAAATCCAAATGAAAACCAAATCTCCACCAAAGATGATTAGTCCAAATATTAAATATAGTATCTACAAAGTCACTCTAGAATGTCAAGAAGCTCCAAAATAATATCAAAGTCTCTATAACATTACATCCCATCATTCTTCTATTAGGATTAGATGATTTTTTGACATGCAGAATTTTGTTTTTATAAAACATGCATTGAAAGCATATTAAAACTAATTTTAACCCTAAAGCATGGATGATCTAATCATGAAATCACCTATCAGGAGTATGCTCATATGTTGAAAAATAAACTTAGATCTAATTTCAGAAATAGAACATAAACATGGTAATCATATCACCTACCTGTTGCGCTAATCCTTCTTTGTTAGATCAGATCTATAAATATCCTGGATTCTCGTTGTAGCCATGTACATGCTTAGTCTCTGTAAGTATCTACACGGAGAAGATGCTGATGGAAGCTCCAAGATCACCGGTATGCTAGCACCTTTTAGATCCCACTCCTTGGATTTGGATCTAATCATCTTCTTCTTCAAGAAGAAGAAGAGGATCATAGGAACCTTGAACAAACACCTTTCATGCACATACAAAGAAAAGGAAGGGAGGACATCTAGGATAGAAGAAACCTTTTTCTTCCTCCTTTTTTTCTTCTCTCTAGATCTCACTTTCTCTCTCTTTGGCATGTGGAAGGGAGCAAGAAGAAAGAGGGGCACTGAAAAGAGGAGAGGAGGCATTGAAAATTTTTGCATGAGGAATTATTCTCGCCAATCCTCTTTTTCCCTTCTTAAAAACCCAACACCCAATCCAAGGGTCCACATCCCAAAAAGCCAAGATAATTTCTAACTCTTATCTAATTTGAATCAAATTCAAATCAGATTAGAGTTAGAATTAATCTTAATGAGAGAAAGAATCCTATATAAGAAGGGGAGGTGCCAACTTACGCCTCCTCTTCTTTTCTCGTGTGTAAGAAAGATGGGCATGCAATCTAGCACCCCTCTTCTCATTTGTGCAACAAAGAGGAGAGAGAGCTCCAGTCTAACTAGGACTCAGGCTTTCTACTCTAATTGGGTTTTGATTTGGATTCAATTTGAATCCAATTCAAACCTAATTCGAACCTAGATGAATCCTAATCTAATTAGGACCTAATCCAATTCCTATTTGGATCATGAAATCTAATTAGCCTCAATTAAGTCAAGTGTAAGTAAATTAAATCTAATTTAATTTGATTAGGACTTGATCCATAATTTAATTAAGCCAAATTTTATTGCAACACTTGCAATTAAGTCTCTTCAACTAATAATTAGCAGTTACTACATATGTAACTTTTACAAATTGATGCAAATCATCAATCCAATTGATAATTTGATCAAGATCCAACCTATTGATCAGGTCTAGCTTCTATTGTGTGTGACCCAATAGATTCGTTTTGTTTGGTAGTGAGACATTCCATGATCTTTATCATAATATCATCAAAATAATTTTTGATGGGTTAGAACAATTTCAACTCACCTTAATAATGATTATTGATCCGAAATAATTCTAGTAAGTTCTCACAATCCATCAGTGATGTCTAGCTGTATATAATAGCAATCTAGTAGAATAGAAAAAAAATTATAATCCCTAGATGTAGTTACCGTGTGATTGAGTTATTCTATCGAGAGTTTTGACAAGATGTAGGTCAAAAAAACTCATCAAATCCTAGCATCTGTCATATGCAAAACATAATTAACTTGAGTCCAAATCATGAATTTCATGAAAACTCTTTTCCATCAATCATATTGCTGTGGCCACAATCTTAAGGAGTCAGTCTCTTAAATTGCATAGGACTTCTTCTTAGCTACTAAGTGCATACTCTACTCCTACAGCAAACCTACTTTAGCCAACGAATAGCATAAAGACCCGAATTGTGAGAGATCATGTTTATATGCAGTCAAACTACAGCAATCCCACTATGAACAGACGAGATACTACAAGTCAAAGAACTACTAACACAATTACAGCATCAAGAATGTCACTGATGAGTAGAGATATCCAAGTGACTTCTCATTTTGGTCACACTCAGTATCATTATTCTCTAACAATCACTTACACTCTCATTCCAGTGTCTCTATACTATAGACTCAAAACTCTCTATCTAAAGGAAAGTAATTCATACACCAATCTTGATGAATCTATCACCGTCCCTATAATGATCCAATAATTAGGAGCAATTTAGAGATTAATTATACATGTCTCAAATTCTAACTCTTTAGAATATGTGTCTTAATTTTTTAATCCCTTGGACAATTCAAGGACACATTACACATAATGGATTAAAAACTTGCTTATTTTATTGAATTGTATAAATCAAGTACAAAAATATGTCCTAAAAATATTATAATGTGTCTAGCCATATTAGTTTCTAGGGCATACATCTAACAATCTCCAACATGCACTAAAGCCAATTGGCCATATACTTAAATCCTATCTTTTCAAGGTAGGTTTCAATCTTTTACTAGCTCAATTGCTTTATCAATAGGTTTGTCACATTTTCCATAGAGTCTGCTCTTTGCACCTCAATGTATTTCTTCTAGAAGTAGTCATGTATGATGTGAAACCGTCACTTGATGTGCTTAAACTTCTGATAAGACCCAGGCTCCTTAGCAAGGGTTTAGGTGCCATTATTGTCACAATACAGCATAATGGCATCGGATGGCATTACTCTGAGCTCCGTAATGAATTCTTGTACCATAAGGCTTCCTTTGTAGCTTTCAATGCAGCGATGTTCTCAGCTTTCATAGTTGAATCAGTAATAATCATTTGCTTCAAACTCTTCCAACTTGTAGAACTATCATTGCTTAGAAATACATATCCTGATATAAATCTTCTATCATTAAAATTAGACATAAAGTCTAAATCAGTATACCCTTTAACCCACAACTTGGAACTTCCTTCAAAGACCAAGAAAAATTCTTAGTTTTTCTTAAGTTCTTAAGGATATTCTTCACAACACTCTAATGTTCTTTGCTTGGATTCAATTGTTACCTACTCATGACACTCACCGTAAGGGCTATATCAGGTCATGTATACAATATGGCATATATGAGTCTTCCTATAGGTAAAGCATAAGGGATTTTACTCATGTGCTGAATCTCTTCAGATGTGCTATGGCACATTTTGTTGAAGACACAATGCCATGCCTAAGGGATAAAAGTTCCCTCTTAGAGTTTTCCATGCTGAACCTTTTCAGCACTTCCTATATGTACATCTTCTGTGAAAGACCAAGCATCCTATTCGGTCTATCTCATAGACATTTATTCCTAGAATATAATATAGTTTACCTAAGTCTTTTATGGAGAATTCCTTAGACAACCATCTTTTGATCAAAGTTAGTATGAAAATATTATTTTCAATAAGAAGGATGTCAGTCACGTACAATATATGGAATGTGACAACACTTCCACCGACCTTCTTGTTTACACAAGGCTCCTCCTAGTTCTTGATGAAGTCAAATAATTTGATTGCATCATTGAAATAAGTATTCCAACTCCAAGAAGCTTGTTTTAATCTATAAATGGATCTATATAGCTTATAGACTTTATGATCTCCATCACTGAAAGTGAAACCTAAAGGGTACTCCATATAGATATCTTCATCAAGATATCCATTTAGCATATAATTTTTACATCCATCTACCATATTTCTGTTGGGAATTGTGTTCCAAAGCCAATCGCCTGGGTTGTAGGTGGTTGTGCTCAGTATTGTACTCTTTTTATGAATTAATAAAATATTATTTTTGGCAGCTCATCACATACTTAATTTTTTTGAAATGAACTCTTTTCATGTGATGAAGTCCTTAGGACTACACTGACTTCGATACAGAGAGGATGTATCGAGTGGTCCTTAAAACTTGTTCACAACCAAAGGATATATTGTACTGGACAGTAATATATCAAGTATAGATTGTTGTAGTTCACATCGTTTGGTTGTCCTCTTGACCAAATGAGTGTGATGACACTGATGTGATCTGCAAGTGGGATATGTGATATCTTATTGAACATAACTCCGTGCAGCCCCTTTCTGCCAAAGGGATACTCACAATTGGATATGGGTATATGTGTCCCTCTGACCTGAGGTCATCACGGTAGCTTGCAAGCAACTCCCTGTGCTTTGGTGCCGGACTACCCGGATTTTTAATCCGGTGATGGAAGGTTTCTGAGTACAGGCAAGTACTTGTGGAGCAGTGATGGACCAAGATGGAATTGACCTGTCCAAGCAGTTTGGATTGAATGTCTCGCAGTATCTCAATTTAGCAAATCCTCGACCGGGGTAGTCCTAGTGAAGAGTCACTGGGCTTGCGAGGTTGAGACACGTAGTCGACTGACTCAGTCTGGGTTGGCAGCCCAATCTCAGTCATCCTGAGCATTAGAGGTCAAAGGGATGAATTATATAGTAACCATATGCCAGAGGTTCGATAGTTTGCTCCCGCATCTTCGACCTATCCGGACGCCGAGACCCATTGCTAGATGGTTTCATGTATTGGTACTAAAATTGTTCTAGTGCTACCGTTTAGGTTCGAACCTATGAGGTCACATGCCATAGAGGATAACTCTCTGATCCGGATACCGATTACGATTGGGAATCGTCTCGATTTTATGGTCATAGTATTTTTTAGCACTCTTTTTCCCATCTTGCCCTTGTCTATGTCAACCGAAAATTGTTCCGGGCTGACCAGCTCTGCGCCAGGATTTTTCTGAATCAGTTTTGAACTAATTCAGAGTTCGTTTCGACCTCCAATTGGTTGTGAACCAATTTTATTGGGCTCGGACCGGTTCAATTGGATTGAACCACCGTTGGTTAATTGAACCAATGGGTTGGTTTATTTGTTTGGGCCATTTTTTTGGTTTCCACATTATTTTTTCTCCCCACGTGACCGTTTACACGGTATTTATACTGGGAGATTTTCTAACGCTGGAGAAGGCCAATCGTTGAAAGCCCAAACGACCGAAGGCCAAACGACCGAACCTCCTCTCCCTAGCGTCTCTTCCCCTCCTCCAACCGGCTGGCTTTAATCCTGGATTAAAGGCTGGTTAATTGGGTGATTAACAGCAGCTGTTCCCAGCCTCTCCACCTCTCCATCTCTCCACCTCCCTCTCCCTGTTGCTGTCCTATTTAAACAACAGCGTCCCTGTTTCAAAGGAGTTAGTTTTTTCACCGTGAGAACAATTCAGAGGGAGAATTGAGGGTCTTTGTGGCTTGTTCTAATCTTCTTCTTTGAGAGGCTTAAGTGGAGAGCTTTGGGACTGGGTTTAGGAGCTTGTGAGGGAGAGAAACAAGGCTTTAAATCCCATTGTTTCAAGTGCTCAAGTTCTGCCCTGTTGCAGAAATTCTGTGACCGTGAAGCTTTCTTCCAGCAGCTAGCACCGCGCGTGGAGAAGGATCCGAGAGCCCCGGGCATGTCTCCCCTCTGGAGGGAGTATCCTTCTACTCCTAGGAGCAAGCTACGCAGACCGGGATCGCCCCAACTGCTCCAAAACGAAGGCCACTGTCTGCTGCCCAGTTCTGCTGCAGAAATCTGGCAGCAGACTTTGGTGATTTAATTTTTTGGCTTACATTTGGTTGCAGTTATCGGTGACAAATCGAAGTAGACTTGTCCAAGTTGCTGTTGCTCAAATTTGGGAGCAAACGGAGGTCCGGAAGGAGGTGTTCCGACGATGTTTTGCAAGCCAAAAATAGAGTTCCAAGGAGGAAGACGACTGGAATAACTTTATTCCAGTTATTCCAGTCTATTCCAGGTTTATTCCAGAGTTATTCCAGGAAAAATAAAGGTATGGAAAATTAATTTTTTAATCATGCATGGATAGACTTAATTGTTTAATATTTTGCAAATATTTTAAATGACCATACATGCCTAAATGCAACTAGATTTAGATTAGTTCCTGGCAGAGCAGATTTCCGCTGCATGAATTTTAAAAAATATTTTAAAATCCATTCTGCTCCCGCAGATGTTTGCATGCCTAGTGTAGGATCTTGTCAAACCACCTGCATAGTTTTCTTTCAGTGGTATCAGAGCCAGGTTACATTTGTAATCTAATCTAGTATGCATGTTTATAGATTAAAAATTGTTTAATCTTAAAAATGTATCATGTTTTCTTTTTGGAACCTAGTTGAGACCTTCACCATGACCGTGTGTCTTTCACACGATGCGGATCGTTTGTGTTGGCCTCTTCAGAAGGATCCTTGAAGAATATTAAAAATTAAAAATTATTTTAATTTGGTGATACATGTTTTAGGCATGTTTATAAAATATTTGTAAAATATTTTGATGCATGATTTGTTATGTAAAAATATGTTTTACATAAAGACTTAATTAAAAAATGTCTTAATTAAGTGTTTGGCTTATTAAAAAGTTCTTAGGTTTATGAAATCTAATCAAATTTGCATAAGCCATTTTGGGTTAATTGGGTTAGCTGACTAATTGGGTCCATAACTGGGTTAGACCTAAATTTAGTTGAACCGGATAATTAGAAGATTAAACAAAAGTTGTTTAAGGCCCTTCTTTAGAACTATCTAATAGTTAGATTAGTTGATCCGTTCAACTAAAATGGATCCAATTAGTGGCTCAGTGGATGCCCGAGTCTTTAGGCTAGTCTGATCGAGTCTGGTAAACCGACTGGTGTCGAGGTAGGTTTGGCATTGTGATCATGGCTGTATGAGGCTACCTCTTTCCTGGCCAACTTGGTTGGTGTCTAGGAAAGATGGTTAATGGCGGATACTCACCCATGATCTCACCTACCTGGCTAGTCGAGTCGACCAGAACTGATTGGAAAAGCTCAATGACTCGAGTTAACCCATGTCACCCAGGTTGATCGGTCTGACTGATCTATAGGTGCCCATGGATAATTTGTTGATTTATTTCAACCCTCCTGGAATCTGATTGATTCAGTGGGAGGATGATCCATGTCCTTATCTTTTTTCTTCTGTCACAACTATAAAAAATCCTCTAAAATTATTAGGTCCTTAAAAAGACTAAGTCAAGGAGTTGATAATGTCTTTGCCTCCCATTAAGTTGGATAGAAATGTGTCCACTAGCTTGGTGTGCATCGGCAGTTCCATAGAACCGGTGTACATCCGGCGATTGGAATTTCTATCTGATCGATGATGGTTCAGTGCAACCACCTTAACGGGACCAGGCGGGCCGGCCATAGTCGGGCTTGGTCTTTAGTTAGCTGGAAGTATTGGATTTGTCATTTTAATGGTTGGACCTAACCAGAGACCCGCAATAGGAGGCCCCTAGGCCGATTGGGGTGCTCTCTGAGGCAAAATAAATACTGAAAATTATTTAGGAAAATAATTGGTTTACGAACCTACCTTTAGGCTCGTATGGGTGAGCTGGCCATAGTCGGGCTCATGCGAGGCCTATTGGATTTCCGTACCCACTTGACAAAATGTTTTCACGGATTGGAGTTAGAGGCTACCAATCTGAAAAATTAGTGGGAGAAACCTTTAGACTAAATTTCAAGTCTTTTGGTTAAGTTATTAATTCACAAACTAATTTGGTCTTATTTTCTTTTCAGATGTCTTCAAATTTATCGCTCCGGTCACTTCTCGATAACGAGAAGTTAAAGGGTCACAACTTTGATAGTTGGTATCGAAGATTGAGAATCATTCTAGAGCATGAACGGATCCTCTATGTAATAGCGGATCCGGCACCTGAAATCCCTCCCGCTAATGCACGGAGTGTGGTTAGAGATGCTTATCTGAAGTAGGTCTCTGATCGGACTACTGTCCGATGCATTATGTTAGCGGCGATGAACAACGAGTTCAGTCACAAATTCGAGGAGGCCCAACCTGATGAAATCCTTCAAAGGTTAAAGGAATCCTTCGACACCCCAGATGATGTAGAACGGTACAAAGTGTCTTGTGCCATCTACAACTCCAAGATACCGAATAGTGGTTCAGTCACTGATCATGTATTGTACATGATCGAGTTGATTGAAAAGTTGGGCAAACTCGGATGCCCCTTGCACGAGCAGCTCGGTAAGGATGCGATCCTGAATTCTCTTCCCTCCTCCTATCTTGATTTTCTCGATCATTATAGAATGAACAAGCCTGCAGTCAACTACCATGGTCTTTCGGGGTTACTGCAGACTTTCGAGAAAGACCACCAACTGAATAAGGGGGTGGTGAATTTAGTGGAAGGAAGTAGAGGTCGTCGTCCCTTTAAGAAAGGGAAGAAGAAAATAAATAAGAAAGGAAAGAAGGTGCAGAATGTTCCTGGCCCTAGTCAGACCAGGAAGTATAAGGCTGATCAATCTTCTGCAGAATGTTTCTACTGCAAGAAGAAGGGACACTGGAAGAGGAACTGTCCTCTTTATATTGCGTCCCTTGATCCGAACAGGCCGAGGAAGCAGAAGTCTGCTGAATAAGGTATTTATATGATAAAACCTTGTAATTACTCAATTGTTGATACTGCTAACTGGGTATTGGATACTGGTAGTCCAATTCATGTTTGTAATTCGTTACAGGGACTTCAAGTTAGCAGAAGATTTGAAGATGGAGAACAGTTTCTGAGCGTCGGGAATGGAAATTGTATTCCAATACTGGCGATCGAAGTCCTGCATCTTATCTTTGAGTCTTGTACTGTCGAACTAGTTGACTGTCACTATTGTCCTAGTTTCATTATGAACATAATCTCTGTAGGCCTTTTGGCCAATTGTGGTTTTGAACTATCAATAAAAGGAGATTTTTGTAATGTTTTTTTGAATAACTTTGTTATAATGAAAGCTAGATTAAATAATGGCATATACATACTATCAAGGCCTGTTAGTGTAATGTACACTTCTAGCAAACGCCCAAGGTTAGATAATGTCAATGATTTGTATCTTTGGCACTGTAGGCTAGGTCATATTAACCAAAATAGGATAAACAAGATGCGAAGAGATGGACTTCTCGAGGTCAGTGATTCTGAATCACTGCCCACTTGTGAATCCTGTTTACTTGGTAAAATGACCAAGTCACCTTTTACTGGAAAGGGTGAACGAGCTACAGAACTTCTAAGTCTAATACATACTGATGTATGTGGACCGATGTCAGTTAGTGCCAGAGAAGGATACAAATATTTCATTACTTTTACAGACGATTTTTCAAGATTCGGTTATGTCTTTTTAATGAGACATAAGTCTGAATCGTTTGAAATGTTCAAACGATACCATAATGAAGTAGAAAAGCAAACTGGAAAAAGTATTAAAACCCTTCGATCTGATCGAGGTGGTGAATACTTATCTGGTGCTTTTTTGACATATCTTGAGAAGAATGAAATTCTCTCTCAATGGACTCCTCCAGGAACACCACAGTTGAATGGTGTATCCGAAAGGAGGAATAGAACCTTGTTGGACATGGTTCGATCCATGATGGGCTTGGCAACTCTGCCGCTATCCTTTTGGGGATATGCGCTTCAGACAACCTGTTACTTATTAAATAATGTTCCAAGTAAGTCTGTTGTCTCCACTCCGTTTGAGATGTGGAATGGACGTAAACCCTCAATCTCACACCTTCGGGTCTGGGGTTGTCTAGCTTACGTAAAGCGTTTAGACTCAGACAAACTTGGTCCTAGGTCTGACCAGTGTTTATTCATTGGTTATCCTAAGGAAACCAAAGGGTATTTCTTCTACTTGGAGAATGAACAAAAGGTGTTCGTTGCTCTTAGAGCTATCTTTTTGGAAAAGGAGTTCCTTGGAGAAGGAACTATAGCTTCTAAGATTGAACTTGATGAAGTTCAGCCAATAGAAGAACCTACACACTCTAAGGACATCGTAGAACCGGCTGTGATTGAATCACACCCAGAATCCATTAGGAGATCCGGTAGAATACCGCATCAGTCGGACAAATACTGCGGTTTCTTGGTCCGGGACGACAATCCCATTGAGCTCGATGAGAACAATGAGGATCCGATCACCTATATGGATGCACATCAGAGATCTGACTCTGAGGCATGGCTTGGAGCCATGCAATCCGAAATGGAGTCCATGGAAATCAACAATGTTTGGACATTGGTTGATCTGCCTGAAGGAATAAAACCCATCGGGTGTAAATGGATCTTCAAGAGGAAAAGGGGCGCAGATGGGAAGGTAGAGACCTATAAAGCTTGTCTGGTTGCCAAGGGGTATCATCAGCAATATGGTATTGATTATGACGAGACTTTCTCCCCTGTGGCAATGCTCAAGTCCATTCGGATCATGCTTGCTTTGGCAGCATATTTTGATTACGAGATCTAGCAGATGGATGTCCGAACCGCTTTCCTAAATGGGGAGCTGGAAGAAGAGGTGTATATGATACAGCCTGAAGGGTTCACATCCACAGATGAATCAAAAGTATGCAAGTTGCAGAGGTCCATCTATGAACTCAAGCAAGCATCTCGAAGTTGGAACTTACGATTTGATAGGTGTATCAAATCGTATGGCTTCATTAGGAACGGAGAAGAACCGTGCATCTATAAATGGGTTAATGGTTCTGTGATTATATTCCTAGTACTGTATGTTGACGACATGCTCTTAATCAGGAATGATGTTGCAGCATTACAAGGAATAAAGGTCTGGTTATCATCTCAGTTCTCCATGAAGGACTTGGATGAAGCTTCTTACATACTAGGTATGAAAATCTATAGAGATAGATCTAAGAAGCTTTTGGGACTGTCCCAGTCTATGTACATTGACACTATGTTGAAACGGTTCAGCATGGAAAATTCCAAGAAAGGCTATCTCCCGATAGGTTCTGGAATTACTCTTTCCAAGAAGGATTGTGCGACAACTCCTGAGGAAAGAGAGCGCATAAGTAGAGTACCATATGCTTCTGCAGTAGGCTCTATCATGTATGCTATGACTTGTACTAGACCAGACGTGGCATTCTCACTAGGAGTAGTGAGCAGATACCAGTCTGACCCAGGTGAGGTGCATTGGAAGGTGGTTAAGTCCATCCTTAAGTATTTAAGAAATACTAAAGATCAATGGCTGATTTATGGAGAACCTAACTTGAAACTTGTGGGGTACTCTGACTCCAGTTTCCAGTCGGATAGAGATGATAGCAAGAGTGTGTCAGGGTTTGTATTTACCCTGAATGGAGGAGCGATTTGCTGGAAAAGTTCTAAGCAGGCAATTGTTGCAGACTCGGTATGCGAAGCAGAATATATTGCAGCATCAGATGCGACAAAGGAAGCTGTGTGGTTACGGAAGTTCCTTGGAGAGCTAGGGGTGGCACCTTCCCTAGATGGTCCTGTTCTGGTGTACTGTGACAGCACTGGAGCCATTGCTCAAGCTAAGGAGCCTAAAGCTCATCACCGCACCAAGAACATTCTGCGGCGCTACCACCTCGTACGAGAGATTGTGGAACGAGGCGACATCAATCTTCTGAAGATCGATGAAAAAGAAAATCTGGTCGACCCCTTCACTAAAGCCCTCGGAATAAAAAAGTTCGACTATTGTAAATGGGAAATGGGTATTAGATACTCTTCTGATTGGCTTTAGTACAAGTGGGAGTTGTTGGGAATTGTGTCCCAAAGCCAATCGCCTGGGTTGTAGGCGATTGTGCTCAGTATTGTACTCTTTTTATGAATTAATAAAATATTGTTTTTGGTAGCTCATCACATACTTAATTTCTCTTAAATGAACTCTTTTCATGTGATGAAGTCCTTAGGACTACACTGACTTCGATACAGAGAGGATATATTGAGTGGTCCTTAAACCTTGTTCACAACCAAAGGATATATTGTACTGAACAACAATATATCAAGTATAGGTTGTTGTAGTTCACATCGTTTGGTTGTCCTCTTGACCAAATGAGTGTGATGACACTGATGTGATCTGCAAGTGGGATATGTGATATCTTATTGAACATAACTCCGTGCAGCCCCTTTCTGTCAAAGGGATACTCACGATTGGATATGGGTATATGTGTCCCTCTGACCTGAGGTCATCACGGTAGCTTGCAAGCAACTCCCTGTGCTTTGGTGCCGGACTACCCGGATTTTTAATCCGGTGATGGAAGGTTTCTGGGTACAGGCAAGTACTTGTGGAGCAGTGATGGACCAAGATGGAATTGACCTGTCCAAGCAGTTTGGATTGAATGTCTCGCAGTATCTCAATTTAGCAAATCCTCGACCGGGGTAGTCCTAGTGAAGAGTCACTGGGCTTGCGAGGTTGAGACACATAGTCGACTGACTCAGTCTGGGTTGGCAGCCCAATCTCAGTCATCCTGAGCATTAGAAGTCAAAGGGATGAATTATACGGTAACCATATATCAGAGGTTCGATAGTTTGCTCCCACATCTTCGACCTATCCGGACGCCGGGACCCATTGCTAGATGGTTTCATGTGTTGGTACTAAAATTGTTCTAGTGCTACCGTTTAGGTTCGAACCTATGAGGTCACACGCCATAGAGGATAACTCTCTGATCTGGATACCGATTACGATTGGGAATCGTCTCGATTTTATGGTCATAGTATTTTTTAGCACTCTTTTTCCTATCTTGCCCTTGTCTATGTCAACCGGAAATTGTTCCGGGCTGACCAGCTCTGTGCCAGGATTTTTCTGAATCAGTTTTGAACTGATTCAGAGTTCGTTTCGGCCTCCAATTGGTTGTGAACCAATTGAACCAATTTTATTGGGCTCGGACCTGTTCAATTAGATTGAACCACCGTTGGTTAATTGAACCAATGGGTTGGTTTATTTGTTTGGACCATTTTTTTGGTTTCCACGTTGTTTTTTCTCCCCACGTGACCGTTTACACGGTATTTATACTGGGAGATTTTCTAACGCTAGAGAAGGCCAATCGTTGAAAGCCCAAACGACCGAAGGCCAAACGACCGAACCTCCTCTCCCTGGCGTCTCTTCCCCTCCTCCAACCGGCTGGCTTTAATCCTGGATTAAAGGCTGGTTAATTGGGTGATTAACTGTAGCTGTTCCCAGCCTCTCCACCTCTCCGTCTCTCCACCTCCCTCTCCCTGTTGCTGTCCTATTTAAACAACAGCGTCCCTATTTCAAAGGAGTTAGTTTTTTCACCGTGAGAACATTTCAGAGGGAGAATTGAGGGTCTTTGTGGCTTGTTCTAATCTTCTTCTTTGAGAGGCTTAAGTGGAGAGCTTTGGGACTGGGTTTAGGAGCTTGTGAGGGAGAGAAACAAGGCTTTAAATCCCATTGTTTCAAGTGCTCAAGTTCTGCCCTATTGCAGAAATTCTGTGACCGTGAAGCTTTCTTCCAGCGGCTAGCACCGCGCGTGGAGAAGGATCCGAGAGCCCCGGGCGTGTCTCCCCTCTAGAGGGAGTATCCTTCTACTCCTAGGAGCAAGCTACGTGGATCGGGATCACCCCAACTGCTCCAAAATGAAGGCTAAAGTCTACTGCCCAGTTCTGCTACAGAAATCTGGCAGCAAACTTTGGTGATTTATTATAATTTTCTGGCTTATATTTGGTTGCAGTTATCGGTGGCAAATCGAAGTAGACTTGTCCAAGTTGCTGCTGCTCAGATTTGGAATCAAACGGAGGTCCGGAAGGAGGTGTTCCGACGATGTTTTGCAAGTCAAAAATAGAGTTCCAAGGAGGAAGATGATTGGAATAACTTTATTCCAGTTATTCCAGTCTATTCCAGGTTTATTCCAGAGTTATTCCAGGCAGAATAAAGGTATGGAAAATTAATTTTTTAATCATGCATGGATAGACTTAATTGTTTAATATTTTGCAAATATTTTATATGACCATACATGCCTAAATGCAACTAGATTTAGATTAGTTCATGGCGGAGCAGATTTCGCTGCACGAATTTTAAAAAATGTTTTAAAATCCATTCTGCTTCCGCAGATGTTTGCATGCCTAGTGTAGGATCTTTTCAAACCACCTGCATAGTTTCCTTTCAATTTCATAATAGTAATATGTTGCAATAGCAAGCAATGTGCTACTTGATTTAAGTATAGCTATAGGCAAAAAAGGTATCTTGATAGTCAATGCCTTCGCATTAACTATAACCCTTTTGCTACTAGTCTAACTTTAAAGGTCTTTACCTTACCATCTACACCTATCTTCCTTTTGTAGTCCATTTACATCCAATAGGTATAATACCCTCTAGTGGATCTACTAAGGTCTAGACTTGGTTTGCATGTATTGAGTTAATTTATGACATTATAGCATTCAACCATTTCTTGGAGTTGATGTCTGACATCACCTCATTATAGGTCTTAGGATCAACTGCATGATCCCTGTCTCCTACGAGGAATACTTTCTCTACATTCTCTATAAGTATACACATGTACCTTTCAAGAGGATAGGAGATCCTACTAAACTTGAGAGGTAGTGGAGTAACTACATCTACTAGGTCAATGGGTTTGACCTAATCTACAGCTAGCTGCTCTTCAGAGACTTTTCTTTGAGCTTAGTTAGTTTTCCACTACCTCCATCCTAGATAAACTATTTTTGAGTAACTACATCTACTAGGTCAATGGGTTTGACCTAATCTATAGCTAGCTGCTCTTCAGAGACTTTCCTTTGAGCTTAGTTAGTTTTCCACTACCTCCATCCTAGATAAACTATTTTTCTAAGAATGCGGCATATCATGTCATAATCATATTGTGATCCTTTGGAAAGTAAAAGTAGTATCCTATTGATTCTTTAGGATATCCTATAAAGCAAGCTTTTCATAAATCTAAATTCTAATTTGTCCACCATTTATCTTTTGATATAGGCTGGACATCTCTAAATCTTAAGATAACTAAGACTCGGTTTCTTACCATATCATATCTTATATGGTATGGCAGGAATGGATTTAGAGGAAATCCTATTTAAAATATAAGTCAAAGTTAATAAGGCAGGTCCCCAAAGAGACATAGGTAGGTCAGTGAAGCTCATCATAGACCGGACCATATCCAATAGAATTGTATTTCTCTTTTTTGATATTGTGTTAAGCTGAGGTGTACTAGGAGTCCATTGTAAGTCTATATCATTGTCCTTAAGATAACTCAAAATATTTTTAATAAGGTATTCTCCTTCTTGATCAAATCAAAGAAACTTAAAGGGCTTTCATGTTTATTTTTCTATCTCATATCTAAATTTCTTGTATCTCAACCTTATAAATCCTAAAACTCCTCAAAAGGACTATCCTAGCCAAGGTTTTGCTAAATTGAAATACAATATACAATTATCTAAAATAACTTGAAGTGGTCAATCCCATCTTGACTCATATTCAGACTTCACAAGTACTTGAATGTACCTAGAAACCTTCCGTCACTATATTAGAAATATAGGTAGTCTAGCACCAAAGCATAGTAGTTATTTGCAAGTCACCGTAATGATCTTAGATCTGAGGGATACTTATATCCATATCCTTCATGAGCAACCCTTGATAGTAGAGTACTTTGCAATAGATCATGTTCAGTAAAATGTACTCTTATATTTGACCAATATGCTATACTAGTATCTCTATACTCCTTGGTTACGAGGATAAACAAACTTATATGGTACACAATGACCTATACTCGATAAACATTATCATCCTTAATAATATATCATTTGGTCATGAACATATTTAAGAACTACACGATAAATCCTCATTTATCGATTTAAAGTAGTTATAAGAACCTCATCATAAAAGAGTTCATAACAGGAAGATACACAAATTATGATGAAAATGCCAAAAAAAACTTTAATTTATATGCAAATTATAAAGAGAACAACTGTCTATAGCTTAGATGATTGGCTTTAAGACATAATTTTCAACAACTCTTACTTGGACTAAAACCAATCAGAACAGTATCTAATACCCATCTTCCATTTATAATCATCGAACTCTTTGATTTTGAGAGCTTTAGTAAATGGATTGGCCATGTTCTCTTTTCCTTCGATCTTATGAAGCTCGACGTCACCTCGATCCATGATCTATTGTACAATGTGATAGCGATGCAGAATATACTTAATTCTCTTATAAGACTTCGATTTTTTTGCTTGAGCTATGGCTCTAGTGCTATCACAAAATAGAAGAACTAGACCATCCATAAAGGGTACCACTCCAAGCTCGCTGATGAAGTTCCATAACCAAATAGCTTCCTTTATAGCATGAGATGCTGCAATATACTCCATCTCGCAAACAGAATCGGCTACAATGTGCTGCTTGAAACTTTTCCAGTATATTGCTCCACCATTTAGGGTAAAAACAAAATTCGATATACTTTTGCTATCATCACGATATGACTGAAAACTAGAATCTGTATATCCCACAAGTTTTAAGTTGATATCTTCATAAATGAAAATTGGTCATTGATATTTATCAAATACTTAAAGATTGTCTTTATAACTTTTCAATAGTTCTCACTCAAATCAGATATGTATCTACTCACAATCCCTAGTGAGTAAGGCACATCCGATCTTATACATGTTATTAGCATACATGATAGATCCCACTATCAAGGTATATGGGATTCTACTTATACACTCTCTATTGAGAAGTTATCGGAAAATCCTTCTTAAAGAGAAATTTCTTGGCTTATCGATAAGGCTACAAATGGGTCGGGTTGATCTATGACCCAGCCTGACTTGACCCAGTTAGACCCGACCTGAACCCATTTAAAAGACCCATGGATCTAGATTGGATTTAAAAATTGGACCTATTCATTTTTTTAGATTGGGCCTGGATTTATTGAATTCGAACCCAACCTGACTCGACCCGATCCATGAAGATTTTTGTATTAATTTGGATCTTAAGATATATGACCCGATCTAACCCAACTTGACCCGAACCCAAATATAGGACCCAAACTCTTTTAATAATTAATTAATTAGTATGTATCTATATATGGCTCTGGCTCACCCAAATTATATATATTGCATAATTGGGCTTGTTGGCTTGGGTCAAAGCCACCAGTCATCATCCTTTTATTTTTCACTAGTTGGACATTCGTGCCCATTTGACCCAATTTGGACCACCAACTACCCCTACGGCCCTACATGATCCCAATTCCCAACTCCCAAGCTTCTCGATTATTCTACATCCCTAATCCCAAACAAACCTGAAACCACTCTATCTCGATGTCTCCCTTAGGCTCCCTGCTCCCATCTCTAGATCTCCCCTTTATCCGATCAATCTCACTCCCCTACAAATGGTCAATGAACGATAACGATTGTCGGGAGGAGGAGAGTGCATGATTAGTGCTTCATCTCAATCTCAAGGTATGCTCTTCTTCCAAATAGCAAAATCCTAGATCTCATATATACTCCTCCATCTTCCCTCATCTTTCATGTTGTGTCCTCGCTTCTCCCCCATCCTTGAATGTTTCATGCTAAACCATGGTAGGTGACAGTGATTTTATCCAAATCCTATGGAACTGAACTTGACTTCTATTAAGATTTTTGGTTACTTTTTTCCTTGGAATTTCAGGTGTGCTTGGACTGCCTTCTGCCCCTCTTCCTCATCCCTATCATCAATGATTTACCATTGCTTTTGCATTTCATCCTTGTAAGATCATCTTCTCATATAACCAATCTGACCTGGTAGCCATTAAGAAAGAGAGAACATTTCTTTAGTTTCGGGGAACAAGATCTAGATGGAAACACCCTGGAGAACCACTACCATGGGCTCTCATTCAGGAGTGTTCCATATCATGTACAACGGTAGAGACATCTACAAGGTGTTGGTGTAAGGGAACTGTTCCTAGGGACGATGCATGCATTTCGAAACTTTTCAAAGAGCATACAGTAGCGGAAAGCAATAAAATCATTTTATCTTAAGATGTTAACCTAATTAACACAAGCCCCTATCAGGATTAAGATGCATCTAGAGTAATATAAATATGAAATCATGCAACCAAAGTATAAAATATGGAACTATTCATATAACTATACAATGATACGGTATGGATAATTATGTCATATATAAAACAAGTACATACCTTGATGATATTTACCGAGAAGAACAGGAGGTTGTAGAAATGCCCACCTCTCAGTTGTGATCCCAAGGATGGCACAAACCTGTAGAAAAATCCAACTCTATAAGCAGTACTCATGTACTACCTCTATGAATGGTTCATACCATGTAGCGCGATTCCTTCTTCTTCCTTTTGAGGTGCTAGCCCCTATGGAAGCTTTATCAAATGGACTCCTTCTTCTTCAACTCCTTGAAGACGAGTGGGATACCTTCAACTCCTTGAAGTGCAAGTTGCTACAGTAGTACTGGAACAGAATGAGGACTCTCCCAGTTCTCTCTATCCCAAACCTTTAATAGAAGGTATGCACTTAGAGATCCCATCAAAAACTCACTCTATCCCAAAGATCCAATCTTACAATCTCTCAATGATCAAACAAGATCTTTAACCAAGGAATATGGCAGAGTCTCCACCTTGATCCAGATATCTAGGTATGGAATATGTACGTGAACTATTCACTTTCTATAGCCCATCCATTTAAATAATAGCAGTAGCTCTCAAAATAATTAAGAGGAATAAATGAGATATTAAGGTGCAATTTTGAGGTCTCTAGAGATTCCAGGGAGGTTAGAAGTCCTTTGGAATTTAGCAACAGCAATTATTAAAACTCAAAACTCCCAGTATTAAATTTCATAACAATTACAGCATTTAATGAAGGGTTTTTGAATTTCAGCAGTACGTCAAATGAGTCGACTCGACCATTCGAGTTGACTCGGCTCGAGTCGACTCGTTCAAGAAGAGTCAGCTTGAATAGAAGTTTTGACAATAAATTGTAAAACGAGTCCAAAATGATTCCCAATCATTTGCATGCCAACAAAGCAAGAAGAAACCCTCGATATGTGACCCCATAGGTTCAAACACTAAATCGGTAGCACGGGAATATTTTTAGTACCAGCCAAAGTCGCCATCTAGTAATGACACCCGGCATCCAGATAGGTTGAAGGTTGCAGAGCAACATGAACCTGTCGAATATTGAATAATATAGAACTTATTCCTTGAACCTCCTAATGCTCTGGATGGCATAGGGTTAAACTACCCAATCCTAAGCAGTCCATTTGAATATGTCTCAAAGAATCCCTGCAACTCTTTACAATGAATGCCCTAGCCAAGGTCTTTCTCATTTAAGGCATATAAAGCATTCAATCCAAATCATTCAGAGAGGTCAATCCTATCTCGATCCTACTATCGCTACATAAGTACTTGACTGCACCTAGCAACCTTTCATCACTGGATTAGAAATCCGGGTAGTCCGGTGCCTAAGCATAGTGAGTTGCTTGCAAGCTACCATAGTGATCTCAAGTCAAAGGAATAATTCAAGTTCACATTCTAATGCAAGACTCCTCTTCGGTAGCAAAAGAATCTCGTATGAGAGTCACATTCAGTGAAGTATCAAACACAACACCCGATGTCGTACCAGCATCTCCGTGCTGCTTGGTTAACAGGACAACCAATAAATATAACATCAACGACCTACTCTCGATGCACCATAATCCTGAAATAGCGTTTCCTTTGGTTGCAAACTAATTTATGAACTACATGATATATCCTCTCTACATCGTATACAAGGTAGCTCAAAGGACATCATCACAAAAGAGTTTAAATAAGAAAAATGCACCTATGATGAACAGCTAAAAGATAACTTTTATTTATATCAAAATTCATATACAAATAGTATAACCGTCTACAGCCTAGACAATTAGCTTTAGGACACAATTCCCAACAACTCTCACTTGGACTAAAGGCAATCAGAATGGAATCGCATTCTCATTTTCCAATTACAATCTTTAAACTCTTGAATTTCGACTACTTTAGTAAAGGGGTCGGCCAGATTTTCTTTTCCATCGATCTTCTAAAGGTCGATGTCCCCTCGTGCCACAATCTCTCGCACAAGGTGGTAGCTACGCAGAATATGCTTGGTGCGCTGATGGGACTTTGGCTCTTTGGCTTGAGCTATGGCTCTAGTGCTGTCACAAAATACTAGAACAGGGCCATCCAGGGAGGGTGCCACTCCCAGCTCGCTTAGGGACTTTCGTAGCCATACAACTTCATTCGCTGCATCTGATGTTGCAATATATTCTGCTTCGCAAATAGAGTCCACCACGGTATGTTACTTGGAACATTTCCAGCAGATAGCTCCTCCATTGAGGATAAATACAAAGCCCGACATACTTTTGCTATCATCTCTATCTGACTGAAAACTTGAATCGGTATAACCGACATGTTTTAAGTCAGGTTCTCCATAGATAAGCCATTGGTCTTTAGTATTTCTCAAATGCTTTAGGATGGCTTTTACCACCTTCCAATGCACTTCCCTGGGTCAGACTGATATATGCTCACTACTCCTAGTATGGTCTAGTACATATTATTGCATACATAATAGATCCCACTATCAAAGCATATGGGACTCTACTCATATGCTCTCTCTTCTCAGGAGTTGATGCACAATCCTTTTTGGAGAGAGTAATTCCTTGGCCTATCGGAAGATAGCCTTGGAATTTTTCATGCTGAACAGTTTCAACACGGTATCAATGTACGTTGACTTGGATAATCCCAGAAGCCTCTTCGATCTATCTCTATAGATCTTCATACCTAGTATGAATGAGGCTTCATCCAAGTCTTTCATAGAGAATTGAGATGAAAGCCAGACCTTTATTTCTTGTAATGCTGGAACATCATTCCCGATTAGGAGAATGTCATCCATATACAATACAAGGAACACAACCATAGAACCATTAGCCCACTTATAAATGTAAGGTTCTTCTCCATTCTTAACGAAGCCATACGACTTGATACAATTATCAAATTGCATGTTCCAACTCCAAGATGCCTGCTTCAGTCCATAGATGGACCTCTGAAGCTTGCAAACCTTTGACTCATCTGTGGATGTGAACCCTTCATGTTGTATCATATACACCAACTCTTCTAGCTCACCATTTAGGAAGGCTGTTCGGACATCCATTTGCCAGATTTCATAGTCGAAGTATGCAGCTAAAGCAAGCATAATCTGAATGGATTTGAGCATTGCCACAGGGGAGAACGTCTCGTCATAGTCAATACCATAATGCTGACGATATCCCTTGGCAACCAGATGGGCTTTGTAGGTCTCCACCCTTCCGTCTGCACCCCTTTTCCTTTTGAAAATCCATCTACATCCAATAGGTTTTATCCCTTCAGGTGGATCAACTAATGTCCACACATTATTGTCCTCCATGGACTCCATTTTGGATTTCATGGCTTCTAGCCACTTATCAGAGTCGGACCTTTGTAGAGCATCCATATAGGTGATCGGATCCTCATTTTTTTCATCAAGTTCAATGGGATCTCCATCCTAGACCAAGAAATCATAGTATCTGTCCAGTTGACATGGTACTCTACCGGATCTCCTTAATGGATGCTCAATGGGCTCTGGATTTGAATTAGTCAAATCCAGTTCAGAGGTGTCTCCTAAATGTGTCGGTTCTTCTACCTGTTGAACTTCACTAAGTTCAATCTTAGTGGCTACAATTTCTTCACTAAGAAACTCCTTTTCCAAAAAGATAGTCCTAAGACCAACAAACAGTTTTTGTTCATCAAGCAGGTAAAAGAAATACCCTTTAAATTCTTTTGAATACCCAACGAATAGGCACCTGTTGACCTAGGTCCTAGTTTATCAGTTTGCAAATGCTTAACATACGCTAAACACCCCCATACCCTAAGGTGTAAGAGCACCGGTTTCCATTTTGACCACATCTCATATGGAGTCCTGTCCACAGACTTACTAGGAGACTGATAAGGAAATAATTATACATTGTATTTCTTCTTATATTTAGTTTATTTGATATGTTTATTTTCTCATGGTGATGATTAATGCATAATTTATGGTTGAAGATTAATTATCAGAATTGTTTAATTTCATCCCTCCTTGCAGATTTTTTAAAAATCATAGAGTCGGAATTGGAAGAAATAGTCTTCAGTGAAGTTGTAGAGCACGATTATTGGGATCCAATGGCATGAACAGTGTACAATTTGGACTTCAATTGAGCCAGAAAATGATTTTTGAAGGAATTAGTAGGTAGTCATGAATTAGCATGCTTTTTAAAGCATGGGATTTAAATGCCTTCTTTCCTTCATTCTTATAATTTATGTCTTGCAATCATCTAATTTGTACTTGAAGATATAGATTTATTTCATTTTATATTTCTATCTTATTTAGTTGCAATTCATGCTTATATATTTTTATTTAATTCAATATGAAATAGGTTTATGTCCATGATGGGTAGTAACAAAAATATAGTTAAAGTTTCAAGTATACTAGGTTGTAGTAGTTAGCAACTGGTTGAGCCCTCTAATACAGCTAGCTCTAAAATAAGCAAGAAAAGGAGATCAGAGATATAGAATCATTATTCTGAGATAGAAAATCAAAAAGATAAAGCAAAATACAATTATTGTTATACTATTTTTTTAGCTGATCCTAAAAATGGAACAAGTCATCTTCATGAACATACAAAGAATTGTAAGTTAAAAAAAGTCTTGATAGGGGACAGAAATAATTAATAGATAATGTAACATCCAAAGATAGTGTTGCATTGAATGAGTTAACTCTCTATTTATTTGATCAAGAAAAAAGCCATGAGGACCTTGCAAGAATGATAATTCTATAAGAGATATCATTTATAACAATTGAATATCTAGCTTTTTGGATGTTTGTTAGAAATCTTAAACCTAAATATCATGTTATTTCAAGGACAACATTGGTATCCAATTGCTTGAAAGCATATGAAAGGAAAAAAAGAAGACTATATGAGTTGTTTAAAGCAAATTATAGAAGAATTAGCTTAACATCTAACATGTAGATATCAAATTAAATACTGGAATACATGTGTCTCACTGCACATTATATCACTAATGATTGGAAACTTAAAAAGTATATTATCAATTTTAAGATGGTGCCTTCACCGTACACAAGCTTAATCATTAGTAATTGTATTGCAAGCTGCATTTCATCTTGAAATATTGAAAGATGGTTAGGTTCAATTATCCTTGATAATTTATCAGCAAATATAGTTATGGCTATGGACCTTCAAAAGCAATTTAGAAGAGACTTACTTTTGGATGGCAGGTTCTTTTATGTGTTTTGTTGTGCACATATTCTTAATTTAATTATGAAGGATGGCTTGAAGGTAGTGGAAGGTTCTATTGTTATGATTCGGGAGACTGTTAAATTTATAAAGTCATTTCAAGCAAAATTGAAAACATTTATGGAAATTATCAAATAATTAAAAATAAATTGTATGAAAAGGATATGCATAGATATACCTACATGTTGGAATTCTATATATCTCATGTTAAATGATGCTATACAATTCAAGGATGTGTTTATATGACTTGAAGCTTAGGATCCTAATTTTGAAAATGCCCCAGCTGAGAAAGATTGGTCTTAAGGTACCATTATTTATTACTTTTTAAAAATTTTCCATCATATAACTGAATTATTTTTATGAATAAAAATTATAACTGTAAATTTATTTTTCTATGAAATTTGGAGAATACAAATGCTTCTCATTTAAGAATCTCGAAGTTCAAATGTTGTAATGATGATGATAGCCTTAAAAATGTAAGAAAAAATTTGATAAGTATTGAAAAGATTGCTCTCACATTCTTGCCATAAGGGTTATTCTTGATCCAAGACATAAGATAAAGCTTATTAAGTATTGCTTTCAGAAAATCTATAGTAATGGTGATCGTGCTTCAATTAAGTTCAATAAGGTGCACGATGTTATTTAAAATCTTTATGATCATTATACAATTTTATATGGCACATATAGCTCTCATGTTCAAGTGAAAGAGATGTAATCTACATCTCAAGATAGAGGAGATAAGAGTTTTTTTATACAAGATTATAAAGAATTTATCCAAGAAGAAGAAGTTGCACAACCATCTAAATCAGAATTAGAGATCTATTTAGAAGAGAAGGTACTTTATAATCTTTAATTTATATATGTGTATTAAAATATAACTCAATATTGGTAATAAAATAACATGAAATATATTTTATTTTTTAAACAAGTTCATCCTATAGGAGATCAGAATTTTAACATTCTAGACTATTGAAGAATTAATGAATCAAAATATCTAATATTGTCTAAAATGGTTTGTGATATATTAGCAATTCCAGTATCTATCGTTGCATCTGAATCTACCTTCAACACCGCTGGAAAGGTTTTGAATGATTTTTGTAGTAGCTTATCTCCTAATAGGATTGAAGCATTAATTTGCATCCAAGATTGTCTTTGAGATACCTAGCCTCATCTTGCTAGTTTAATTTTTAAAACATTCATAAACTTTATCATATACTAGACACCAGTGCATTCTAGACTTTATAATTTTTAATTATATATTTTTTTCATATATAGATGGCCCACCTTCTCATACAAACTACAAGATTGAAGATTATGAAATAGCTATTATTATTAATATTGATGGTTAGCTTATGCTGGTAACAATCTTTTTCAATATTATATTTATATTATTTACTTTTATATTAAAAGTTCTTGATAATGTGACTAGTTGGTAATGTAGCTTTTTTCTTAGATTTGATATATGGTGCCGTGTTCAGATGTAAAAGGATTCAAAACTAGAACTCAATTATTCTTTTTAGGTGCATGCCCATTAGAGGAGAGGATGTCACTAAACAAAAAACCTCCATGCATGGTGCTTTAGAGATAACATGTTGTTTGCAATTGTAATTATTAACACCAGTTTTGTGGTGTTTTAACTTCTTAGATTACTTGGGTATTATATAATGTTGCTATATTGTTACTTGTTAGTTACTATGTTTTTGTTGTTGAACTCTATCATGTTATTGTTCAATTATCCTACATGGGTTTGATGTTCTCATTGTTGTGGGTATCTATACTATTTAAGTAATTTGACTACTTTTTTAGTGTCATATTGTAAATTTGACTACTTTTTAATATTATCTTCTTGAATTATTGTCATTATTTCAATGGCTCTTACAATTATCTTTTGTATAGATGTTTCACATGGCTCACCTAGCCGGTCTAATGTGCCATCAATTGCTGTGGATGATGCATTAATGTAGTTCTCGACAAAGAAACCCAAACATAGTTCAGGGATGCTGGATTCCATCTCAAATCTTTTGTTGAAAATCTTTGTCATAGATTTTCTTAGAAATTATATAGTCAAACAGGTTCTTGCATCTGGTATAAATTTTCTGTGCTTGATTTGATTGTTTAGAATTATGTTCATGTTGCATGGTTATGTTCATCAAATCCAGTCAATGAATTATGCCTCCATATGATTGTTTTTAGGATGTTACAAAGGAAACTTCTAATGTTTTTGGGATTGATACTGCACCACATCAAGGGGATGTTCCGAAGATTATTGATTGTCCAAAAATAAGGAACAATGAAGGTGCTAATGGCATGAAGCATCACAAAACCAAGAGACCTTAGTGAAAAACCATTTACAAATGCCATTTGTAACTATATATGCACTTTTTAAACTGGTTGGTCATGACAGTGCCAATTGTTTTATTTTTAAACATCATGTTATGGGGATTTCAGTAGAGGATAATAATGTCAATCTAATGTATTTCTTTGAGAAATGGTGGCTATCTGATGTATTACCAGTTTAAAATTAGTTAATCACATTACCAAACTATGAATGTATCATTAATGGTGTTCTCAATAGCATTTGTTCTTTTTATTTGCTACTAAATTCTAACAGCATCTATATACGATATGGAATTTTTCTACAATGTGGCTGAAGTAGAATTGGACACTACAGGTTCAATGTGGACCTGGCTGAATGTATAATGCTACTGCTCAGCAATGCTTGCAAGTGGCTAAGTCAAGAGGGAGTATTTGATGATTGACTAGGACCTCATTCACCAATGAGATACTTTTATTGAGTTATTTTGCATGATTTTTTTAAAATTATGCGAATTAATTAATACTTCTGGGTTTTGGTCTTAGAGAGAGAGAGTCATGAAGAGTGCCACTATGACAAAGGAGGATTGACTTGGAATCTGGCAATCTGCTTTATATAAATAGTAAAATAGATGAACAATCTGACTGTCCTTACATGTCAGCCAGGCAAAGGTGGAGTGAGAACTTTGCATGGCAATGCAAATGAAGATAGAAGCTGTTTCATAATGGATATTTGCATTCCATAGGAAAAAAAAGGCTCTGCAACTTTGTCCTGATGACAATGTTGCAGTGTGGGGACCTGAAATAAGATTCCTAGAGTATTCTTTTCTATCATGGCTCTTTTAGCTTCAGAGAAAGCTGAGTTTATGTGTCACTACTAGGGCTTTCAACCCAAGTGACTATAGAAAAGCATATAGATTAAGGATTCCATGCCTCTTCAGTAGTTGATTAATTGTTGAGGTGGTTTTCATTGGCTAACTTTCTAGCCCTTGGTTGATCTAAGGGATTACATTTGCAGGCCAGTAAAAAAACTACTAGCAATATATGGATTGGGGTCGTGACCCGACCTGATCCAAACCGGACCCGAACTAGACCTATATGTTATGGATTGGGGCTAGGTTATACATGGACCCGACCTAACCCAAATAGTCCATTGGATCAAGAAATATGACCACGGACCTGACCCAACCCGACCCGATCTTTTATTAGATTGGGTTTGGATCTAATTCAAGACCCGATCAAGGAACCAGATCGAGTTAGGATCAAGCATGACCCGATCTGACCTGATTCATTTGCAGCCCTACTTATTGATAGATTGCCCTCCTTGGAATTTACCATGCTCAACCATTTCGACAAAATATCAATGTACATGAATTAGGATAATCCAAACAACCTTTTAGATCTATCTCTATAAATCTTTATCCCTCGGATGTAGGATGCTTCTCCTAAATCTTTCATAGAAAATTAAGATGATAGCCAAACTTTTACTTCTTATAATACAAGGATGTCATTCCCAATTAAAAGAAAATCATCCTCATACAACATAAGGAATACTATTATAGAATCATTAGCCTATTTATAGATATAGGATTCTTCTCTATTCTTAACAAAGCTATAAATTTTGATTGTCTTATCAAAATGCATGTTCCAGCTCAAGATGCCTGCTTTAATCCATAAATGAATCTTTTAAGTTTGCATACCTTTGATTCATCAGTGGATGTAAACCTTTTGGTTGTATCATATACATCTCTTCATCCAGCTTTCTATTTAGGAAAGCTACCTTGACATCCATTTGCTAAATTTCATAATCAATTTTAATCCGAATGGACTTGAGCATTGCAACAGGAGAAATGTCTTATCATAGTCAATACCATAATATTGATGATATCCCTTGGCAATCAAATGGACTTTATAGATCTCCACCTTCCTATATGCACCCCTTTTTCTTTTGAATATCCATTTATACCTAATGGATTTTATCCCTTCAAGTATATCAACGAGTATCTATATATCATTGATCTTAATGGACTCCATTTTAGATTTTTTAGCTTCAAGCCACTAATCAAAGTCAGATCTCTACATGGCATCCAAATAGGTGATCAGATCCATATTATTTTCAACAAGTTCAATAGATCACCATCCTAGATTGATGCAGAACGAAAGCTTTGATACCAAAAATGATGCAGAACAAAAGAGTTGATGCAATGCGGAAGCAAATTAAAATTAATGTATTTTTTTTTTAATATATTTTCAAAAGTCGGCTTTGACTCAAAGGAAAGATAAACTAATGTTGAAAGAAACTAAGAAATGATAGAGAGCACAATTAAAAGGAGTGGATTATTAGAGTAACTCAAAAGTAGGATCAATGGGGATTGAGAAACCCCCAGATCTAGGGTTTGCTCTGAGTTTCAACGAAATAGACAAAGTGAGAAGGGAAGGTTCTTGTTACCTAGCAGTGATATCTCTCGTTGCTTCAATTGGAGGATACTCTCGAGCAGATTGTAGGATCCTTGGAGACAGGGTATCTTCGCAATGGATCCTCGGATTGTAGTCCTATGGCAAGGTTGGCCTCCTTCTCGAACTCAGGATCTGAAAGAAGAAGAACAAAAGAAGAACCAGAAACTCAAAGAAAGACACTGACCTGAGGACTTAATGAAGATTGTTGGATGTAGAAGTTCCGGAGATCTTGATATTGATCTGACTCTCATTTGAACTGGCTCTGTAGTTGAAATAGTTGATCTGAACCTGGATGCTGGTGACCGGCTTCGATGTGGAAGAGAGGGGCCATGGGATGAAGATGGAAAATTAGGTTTTTGTGGTGGTGGAGTAAAGATGGGTGGACTAAGCTAGGGTTTTGGGGTTGGAGATCTCACACCTCCTCAAGGTTCCTAGGGAACCCGGATTTACTCCCTCATGGAGCTCAACACCTGAATACAAGTGCGGAAGAGAGAAACATAAAGTTGCTCACAAAGAAATTGATTTCATTCATCTGATCCCTTTCAAACTTACATGGGGGTTTAATTTATAGGCCATTACAAGAGAGTAGGGTTTTACATCTTCCCATGTGGGACTAAAGGAGGGGATCTTCAAATTAGGATATCAATCCCTACTCATATGGCCGGCCAATTAATTCCAAAGTTGATTGAAGCTTCAAAAAGGAAAGTGGGTGGTGCCTCCTTGTCTTGACCTCCAAGAAAATATTTTTTTTCTTCTATGCTTGGCCTTATCTGGAAGTGTTTGGGTGCCTCTTAACCTTGCCCTCCAAGAGAAAATTTGTTGCCTTTTATATCTGGCTTTAGTTGGAATGATTAGGGCACCTCCTAACCTTGCTTTTCAAGAGAAATCTCCTTCCTTCCATGGCTCAACCCTTTTTGGATACCTCCTTTTCTTTCTCCCCAAGTTATGGCTCCTTCTAACTTTGTTTTGAGTATTTCTGGCAGGTAATGGGCGCCTCCTTGAATTCCTCTCCAAGAGAATTTATTCCCTTTATAGTTTGGTTCTTTTGGGAAGTCTTGGGCCGCCTCCTTGATTTGTGGACCCCTGGTAGATTTCTCCTCAATTGGCGCATGAAAGAGGGGAGCTGCTATCTATGGTGTGGGGACCAAAGCCTGCTGGATAGAGATGTGGCGCCCCCTGGACTCAGGCGTATGGCTGGGAGTGTGGCGCCCACTTGCTTGGACTTGGGAGAAAATGTAACACCCCAGGTTGAAACCCTAGTCCACTACTGAGTCAACATGACTCAATAAAATAAAAAATGCAGGTAATATAGACTCAAGCTAAAATTGAGTTGATCAAGTCAACCCTTATTACAAGCCAAAAAACCCTAATTCTTCGGGCAAGGTTAATCAGAGATCCAGATGGAGCTCTGAAGTCTTCTTCTGAGTCTGGTGCCCGCACCAATTCTCCCAGGGTGGGAGGAACTCGACCCTGTCGAGTATGGATCAAGTTGGCTCTGGTATCTCTCCAAGAGGTCTGGGTCCAATTCTTGTAATTCTTCTTGGGAGATCCAAGAGTCATCAGAATCTGGCCTTCCTTGCCAGTGGACCAGGTATCTTTGGTATCCTCGATTACGAGTAGAGATAACCTGATCATCCAGGATCTTTTCAATCTGCTCTTTCCTCACAGGCCAGTTTGTTGGTGGACACACAGGGTTGGGTTCACTCTCAAGAGCAGGATTAGGTTCAAAAGCCTCACTGGGAATCACAGCTGGCTCTCTATACTCTACTAGGTCTGTAATGTTGAAAGTGGAGCTAATGCCTAGTTTTGGAGGCAACTCGAGCACATAGGCATTGTATCCTACTCTCTTCACCACTCTAAATGGTCCAGCTCCTCTAGCATGTAACTTTCTAACAGTTCCAGGAGGAAACCGTTCAGGCCTTAACCTAATCATTACATAGTCTCCCTCAACAAAAGTTTTGACTCGCCTTTGAGAATCAACCAACTTCTTATAAGTTTCATTACTTAAATTTATTTTGGCATGAATTTCTTTATGCAAGTCCTTTACATGCTATGCAAGTGCATCAAGAGACTTGTGTGTGTGGACTAATAGTGAAATCAGATCAAGTGGTGTGTGAGGCTTGTATCCATGAACAATTTCAAAGGGGCTCTAGCCTATAGACCTATTGATCGGAACATTATATGCAAATTTAGCCCTGGGTAAATACAAATCCCAATTCCTGGTATTCTCACTCAATCAAAATCTGAGACAATGTCCTAAACTCGACTGACGATGCATTCCTAAAGAATGGACTTTATTCAAAGGAACCCTAGGTCTAAACCTAACAAACTACGGCTCTCTAGGTTTGACCTTGGGTCGGAGGATGGCATGCAGAGCATGAAAACTTATCATGGGTGCCTAGTAGGTGCCATAAGGTCTTCCAGAAGTAGGTGGCAAACCTAATAGGTTCTGACACGTGGTTCACTCTAAAGACTTCGACAAAGTATACTTGGATGGTGTAAGAAGCATTAGAAGTCCTAGAGAAAGGGAGGAGATATGAGGTGGGGTCTCGAATTACCTGTTGACTAAAGGTGGTGACCTGAAGGTTTGAATGGTGATCTATGAGTGTCAACTGGTCATCCTTATGAAAGGAAAAGTTTGCTACTCCCAGGAATGGATCAAGAGATGGTTCGGGAAGTAGCCTAGGACATGTGATTGCAACAGTTAAGGTTTGTTCTCTAAGCAAATAATGATCCACTTTCTCAAGAACTAGATTAGAGAATGATTCATGGAAGGGCCTATGGATGATGACCTCAAGACTTGAAATTTGACCTATGGGTGCGGAAAGGTATACTTTATAGAAGGGTAGGTTAGTCATGCGAAGGAAGAGGTCTGGGGTCATAAGGAGGACTTCTACAGGACTGGGCGAATCAATCCGCTCAAGACAAGGATGTTCAACTGATATTACGGGAGAGACCTTAGTGGCTGGGCATGGGATAAGGTCCAATTGTAAGAGGCTTGATTCAGTCATCCTATGGAGAGGATCTATCATAGGGTGGGCAAACGTAAACAGTTCAGTGCAAAGATCTTCAATTGGTACTTGGGGTATGACTGTCATTAGAGGGTACGAACTAATAGCTCGGGCTAACACTATGAGTTCTTCCTGGGAGTATTTGACTAAAGGAACCTGGTTCTCACAAATCTCTTGAATTTCTGAACTAGGTCCTACCAGTTGGTTGCTTTCCAAGGTCTCCTCAGGTAAGGAACCAATAGTATCAATGTCACATTCTTCAAGTTCTTCCTCCTCATATTCATCAACTAGACTCAATCCAGCATCATATACTTCCTCGATGCCATCTTCAATGGGTTTCGGGTCAGTGGTAATCGGGTTAACTGATTCTAGGCTTGTCATACCTAACCGTTCTTCCTCATTGGTAGGCTTGGGTTCTCCCTCATTAATGTCGTCCTTAGGATTCTTACCACTTAACTGTGCACAAGCCAGTCCTATGCATGGGCACTAACTAGATTTATGGCCTCTTTCTCCACAAAACAAACATTCTTGCGATATAGGAACCTGGGTCACACTGGATTTCAAGCTAGTAGAGACCTTACTTGGGCATGGGTGTGGATCTAAATGGTTTGATCTAGAAGACTTGGGTTGTTGAGTGACTGGTCTAGAATATTGTAAGGACCTCTCATAGACACGATCCACACTATAGATATCATGGTTAGGCTTCCTAAGGTTATGCTCGGGATCATGGTATAAGGTCCTCCTAGGCTCCTGACATGGGTGAGGTTGGGGCCTATTAAATTTTGGATCAGGGGTCCAATTTTGATGTCTACGTTTCTCAAGTACTTGGACTCGATCCCTAAATTGGGAAAAACCCTCATTCATATCCTGACTCAATTTGGTCATACTTTCGGTAAGATTTCTAACCATGGCCTCTAAATCTGGTTGGGTTTGACTAGGTTGGTAGGGTACTCCATTCCGGGTAGACATGATGATGAAAGCAAGCACACAGAATGTGACTAGACTAAAGCGACTACTGGCTAACTAGACCTAGAGCCCAAACTAGATGCCCAATCAGAGTGGCAAGCTAGCCTGTAGTAACTCAGGACTCAGCCAGGCAGGTGTAAGGGGAGTGTTAGGTCCCTGAATGCCAATCCTAGACACCAATCAGAGATTGGCCAGGTAGGCGGACCAGCACACAAGCCCTTCGGGATGAAATCCCTGAACCACCATTCTAGACACTGAGTACAAAGCACACACAGAGTAACCAGACAAACTGACTCAACACTAGCCTTGACCCTACTTGTTGATGTCCCTAGCCCACTAGGGCAAATTAGGTCTAATCAATTTTTAGATTAAAGGCTTAGGTTCGAATGAGTGGGTGGTGGTTTTGGGCTAAGGAGAGGTTATCAACTCCTCCCCTTATCTTAGATGCTCAAATGCCCTTAAGATGAATTAAGAGATGAACACTCAAAAATAATTGGATTGCAGAACACAAAAATAGAGTTGCAGTAATTTAATTCTCAGAAATCCCACGGAAACCAATAAATCAAAGGAGAATTATGCAAAATATTTTCAATTATGTTGGTTTCAGCAAAATAAAAATCACCAAATTTGGAGTTACCTGCAGTGAGAAATAATTCCTGCAACAGGGCAATTACGGGCTGAAAACAGAGCACTTCCCCGTTTACAATTCCTGCTACGAAGTTATAACCCAACGGATCCCCTACACGCCCTAGGAACACCCTGTGGAATGGGAAGAGGAGGTTTGCACCTTGCTTTGTTCCTAGGACCGGACGTCCTGGGGAGTCTACTTCGAGCAGACAAAGTAAAAAGAGAGAGACTCAAACAAGCAATCAAAACAGAAACCCTAGACAGGGCTCTGATACCAAAATTGATGCAGAACGAAAGCTTTGATACCAAAAATGATGCAGAACAAAAGAGTTGATGCGATGCGGAAGCAAATTAAAATTAATATATATATTTTTTTTAATATATTTTCAGAAGTCGGCTTTGACTCAAAGGAAAGATAAACTAATGTTGAAAGAAACTAAGAAATGACAGAGAGCACAATTAAAAGGAGTGGATTATCAGAGTAACTCAAAAGTAGGATCGCTGGGGATTGAGAAACCCCCAGATCTAGGGTTTGCTCTGAGTTTCAACAAAACAGACAAAGTGAGAAGGGAAGGTTCTTGTTACCTAGCAGTGATATCTCTCGTTGCTTCAATTGGAGGACACTCTCGAGCAGATTGTAGGATCCTTGGAGATGGGGTATCTTCGCAATGGATCCTCGGATTGTAGTCCTATGGCAAGGTTGGCCTCCTTCTCGAACTCAGGATCTGAAAGAAGAAGAACAAAAGAAGAACCAGAAACTCAAAGAAAGACACTGACCTGAGGACTTAATAAAGATTGTTGGATGTAGAAGTTCCGGAGATCTTGATATTGATCTGACTCTCATTTGAACTGGCTCTGTAGTTGAAATAGTTGATCTGAACCTGGATGCTGGTGACCGGCTTCGATGTGGAAGAGAGGGGCCGTGGGATGAAGATGGAAAATTAGGTTTTGGTGGTGGTGGAGTAGAGATGGGTGGACTAAGCTAGGGTTTTGGGGTTGGAGATCTCACACCTCCTCAAGGTTCCTAGGGAACCCGGATTTACTCCCTCACGGAGCTCAACACCTGAATACAAGTGCGGAAGAGAGAAACATAAAGTTGCTCACAAAGAAATTGATTTCATTCATCTGATCCCTTTCAAACTTACATGGGGGTTTAATTTATAGGCCATTACAAGAGAGTAGGGTTTTACATCTTCCCATGTGGGACTAAAGGAGGGGATCTTCAAATTAGGATATCAATCCCTACTCATATGGCCGGCCAATTAATTCCAAAGTTGATTGAAGCTTCAAAAAGGAAAGTGGGTGGCGCCTCCTTGTCTTGACCTCCAAGAAAATATTTTTTTCCTTCTATGCTTGGCCTTATCTGGAAGTATTTGGGTGCCTCTTAACCTTGCCCTCCAAGAGAAAATTTGTTGCCTTTTATATCTGGCTTTAGTTGGAATGATTAGGGCGCCTCCTAACCTTGCTTTTTAAGAGAAATCTCCTTCCTTCCATGGCTCAACCCTTTTTGGATACCTCCTTTTCTTTCTCCCCAAGTTATGGCTCCTTCTAACTTTGTTTTGAGTATTTCTGGCAGGTAATGGGCGCCTCCTTGAATTCCTCTCCAAGAGAATTTATTCCCTTTTATAATTTGGTTCTTTTGGGAAGTCTTGGGCCGCCACCTTGATTTGTGGACCCCTGGTGGATTTCTCCTCAATTGGCGCATGAAAGAGGGGAGCTGCTATCTGTGGTGTGGGGACCAAAGCCTGCTGGATAGAGATGTGGCGCCCCCTGGACTCAGGCGTATGGCTGGGAGTGTGGCTGGGAGTGTGGCGCCCACTTGCTTGGCCTTGGGAGAAAATGTAACACCCCAGGTTGAAACCCTAGTCCACTACTGAGTCAACATGACTCAATAAAATAAAAAATGCAGGTAATATAGACTCAAGCTAAAATTGAGTTGATCAAGTCAACCCTTATTACAAGCCAAAAAACCCTAATTCTTCGGGCAAGGTTAATCAGAGATCCAGATGGAGCTCTGAAGTCTTCTTCTGAGTCTGGTGCCCGCACCATAGATCAAGAAATTATAGTATATGTTTGATTGATGTAATACTCTACCGGATCTCCTCAAAGGTGCCTCCATATTGGGTTTATATTTGATCTAATCAAATTTGGCCTTATAATTTCACTTATTTGTATCAGTTCTTCTACCTATTGAACTTCACAAAGTTCAACTTTAGTGGCTTTAGTTCTTTCTTCAAGGAACTCCTTTTTCAAAAAAATAGCCCTAAGGCTAATGAATACCTTTTATTCTTTAGCAAGGTAGGAGTAATAACTCTTAGTTTCTTTGGGTACCCAATAAAAAAATATTTATTAGACCTTGGTCCAAGCTTATCTATCTTTAAATGTTTGACATAAGCTAGGCATCCCCAGATCCTAAGGTGTGAGAGTACCGACCTACACCCTGTCCATATCTTATGTGGTATTTTATCGATAGATTTGCTTCAGACCTTATTAAGTATATAACAAGTCGTTCCAAAAGTATATCCTTAAAAAGAGATCGATAGACTCACAAAACCTATCATGGATCAAACCATGTCTAATAGTATTCAATTCCTCCTTTCTGACACTCCACTCTATTATATTGAGGTATCCCAAGAGCTATCCATTTTAAGAGAATCCCATTCTCTTCTAGATAAGTCAGAAACTCACTGGTAAGGTATTCTTCTTCTTAATCTAATCAAAGAGTTTTATTATTCTTTTAGTTTATTTTTCAACCTCATTACGAAGCCATTTAAACATGTCAAACAATTTAGACTTATGCTTCGTAAGATAAATGTACCCATACCTAGATAGGTAATCAGTAAGTGTAATGAAATAGTAATACCCACCTCTGGCACTTGTATTCATTGGTTTACATACATCAGTATGTATAAGACTTAGAACTTCATTGGCTCATTCACCTTTTTTAGTAAAAGGTGACATAGTCATCTTTTCAAGAAGACAAGATTTATAGGTTGTCAATGATTTGCAATCATTGACATCGAGGATTCCCTTTTTTGTTAATCTGTTTATTCCATTCTTGTTAATATAACTAAGTCGATAGTGCCAAAGATAGGTATCAGTGACATTATCTAATCTAGGGCATTTATTAGATATGTACATTACACTTATAAGTGTTGATAAAATATAAATACCATTTCTCAATTATCCATGCATTAAAGTAATACCATTTACAATGATATCACAAAAATCATTCTTTTTTAAAAATTCATATCCATCCATGGCCAAAAGGCCTACAGATATTATATTTAACAAAAATCTTAGACAATAGTGATAATCACTTAAAATGATAATGTTAGAATTGAAAACAAGCTTGACAATTCCTAAAGTTATGACTAGAATATGATTTCTATCTCCCACATTCAAGATTCTCTCACCATCTTCAAATCTCCTACTAACCTGAAGTTCCTGCAATGAATTACAAATATTAATTGTACTCTTAATATCCAATATCTAGGTAGTGGTATCACAAATAGAGGAGTTAGAAGGTATTATCATATAATTACCTTGACTAGCAATAGCTTGCTTCTTTCTCTTGTTAGGCCTATTCGAGTCAAGGGAAGCAATATACAGAGGACAATTCCTCTTCCACTGACCCTGCTTCTTATCATGGAATTACTCTACCTGACTCTTATCAATCTTGGGCTTTTTGGTCGAAGAGGACTGAGATGCCCTAGTACGTTGCACCTTCTTATTTTTCTTCTTCTTTCTTTTCTTAAAAGGATGATGCGTAGTAGAGGACCCACCCATAATATTTACCACATCCTTGTGGAGCTGATTATCCTTCTTAAAGGTCTATAGTAATCCTAGCAAATTAGAGTAGTTTATTACGGGCTTAGTCATTCTATAATGACTGAGAAAGGGTAGGTAGGACTTGGGTAAAGAGTTCAAAATTGCATCTTTTCCTAGCTAGTCATGCAAGAGAAACCTGAGTTTGCTCGAGCATTTCGATATACTTGATCATGTATAGTACATGATTAATGACTGATGTCCCCTCATACATCCGAGCATTGAAGATAGCACAAGAGATTTTATGCCTTTCAACGTCCTCAGGCATGTCGAAGGATTTGTTCAATACTTGAAGCATCTCCTCTAGCTGAGCATACTCAAATTTTTGACTGAACTCATCATTCAAAGTCACCCTCAAATATATCACACTATGGTTCAATCATTAAGCCACTTTTGACAAGTATCTCTAACTGAACCATGAGTATTCACAGCAGGCTCCTCAGGTGCTGGTCTATAAGTACTATAGGATCCATTCATGCTCCAGGACTATCTTCAATTTTCAATACTAGCTATCAAAATTAGGTCCTATAAGCTTGTCACTATCCAACAATGGCTGGAGCGAGAAAGTGGTAGCCATAACTGAAAAGAAAATAAAAGACTAGTTAAGTATATAAATTATATAATCCTAAAGACTTTGACTTTAATCTAAAGGTTCTCTCACTATTTTATATGAATTGGTAGCCTCTACCTCCAATTCAAGAAATTACATTAATTTCTTAGTAGATACTAGAAGCCATATAGACTGTACAAGGACCCGAATGTGGCTCGGCCAATCCCTGAGCATCTATAGGTAGGTTCTTAACTAATTGTTTCTCCAAACAATTTCTAGTATTAATTTTGTCCCAAGCTTCTCTTCAACAGGCATGTGGCACCTTCACTAAAAGTCCTGGTTAGGTCCAACCATTAACATGACAAAACTCAGTGCATGTAACTAATGAATGATTAGGCTCGATTATGGCTCGGCCAACCTAACCACCATTGAGAAAGACAATGGAATTATTATATTATGAATGCTAATTCCAATAACCAGATAAACACCAAACATGTGGCGCCTCTAATGTTATCTAAACTATTGGATTCATTACCATCCACCTTAATGGAAGGCTATGACTTAGTTATCCCTTAACTTTATCATTTTAAGGACCTAATAATTCAAAGGATTTAGTTATAAATTATTGAAAGAAGAGAAGAGATAACTAGTAATCAAAAATCCTCCTATAGACTTCACCAAGTCATTTGAAAAGGGTTTGAGACTAGCTAATCCAAGGGCTCCTAAATCAGTCATACTGATTTACCTTAATGGCATGGGTCAACTCAAATCACTAAGTGGGTTAATCAAAGTTTGATTGACCATATTGGCTAGATAAGTGGAGATCGACGGGAGGGTCCTCGCTTCTTTTCTTAGATACCTACTTAATTGACCACGAAAGAGAATAGTTCCAATTAAAAACCCCTTTCAACCAAGTGCCTTAGACACCAATTGATTCATTAGTTTTAATTTAGTTAGCCTAATGACTGGGCTTGACCACTGAGCTACAATCAGGTCCATTTAGTAAAAATAAGGATATGGACTTGATCAAGAAATAACTATTGAATTTGATCAAGAGAAATTTTAATCTAACTCAACTTTTGGTTAGATTTTTATTTAATTTCTCAATTTGGTTCATAACTCATTTGATTCTAATCCTTGGTCTAACCTAGTTAATTGACCCAATTCAAACTAACCCATAACCACAAGGTTTATGAAATAGCTTTAGATCTTTTATTCTTAAATCTAGATCTTTTAACCTTCATATCTTAATTCTTAATTAAGTATATGAACTTGAAAATTTTGAAACACTTTCAAATGTAAAACTATTTTATAAAATTCATAAAAATAATTTTTGCCCACAAGCATGAGTAGACTCATTAGTGAAGCGATTAATCAGTGAGTCAACTCACCACTGAGACTGTGTCAGCTCACTAAAGGGAATAGAGATCTTTTTTCTTCAGTCTACATTACTGAGTCAGCTCATCATCAAATTGAACCAACTCACTAGGGTCAAAAGTTGACTCATAGGCTGACAGTAACATGTATAATATTTAGATCTAATTTTATGCTAAAAAATATAACATAATGAATCATAAATCTATCTTAGATTTAATCTAACCTTATATATGATTTCAGATCTAAATAATAAAGATTAAAATAATTTTAATCAAATCCTTTTTATGATTCTTCTTCACGAGTCAAATCATAATGACACCCCTACATGTCATAAGAGAATCCCTCAAATGGAAAGAGAGGGCATTTAAACCTTGCTTTCTCTTTTGAATGAATTGCCATGGTGATGCACTCACTCCGAGTACTAAACAAAAAACCAAAATAATAAAATTTAAATTTATATGCATATATTATCATGCCAAAAGAATCAACGCTAGGAAATAGCAAGAAGTTTCATGCATATATTTCAAAACTTTTTCAATCTTTAACATATCAGAAAGAATTAGATTGATCAAATTAATCTAAAATGCATTATATTTGATCTAAAATAGCCTACTGAAAGATCTATGACATGATATATATAACATATAGAAAGATTAAAAATAATAAACAATATGCATTGATCATATCTATAAAATAAAACAAATATCATAGATCATATCTACGATATGTGTGAGTTCAAGACCTATTACTTGAGCATGTGTTGAAGATCTCCGTAGCTAATTTTTATGGATTTGAGGTTCTTTAAGCTATATAAGGTGTATGGCTTCTAGAGGATGACCATATGAAGCCTCATATCGACCGATCTTTCTGAAGTGCTAGTTTCTTATAGAGATCACTTAATAGCTGATTGAAATGCCTCCTTCAGATCACCAGGATACTCCAAGAGATGAAGAAAGTTAGCAAAAAGGATATGAGATGGTGGAAAAAAATGAAGAGAAGAAAGACTACTCTCTTTTCCCTCTTCTTAATATCCTAGAAGATGAACTAGAGTCCCATGCCCAAAAACTATTTTCTCTCTTAAAAACCTCATGCCCCATATATTAGGAAATATATCCTAAAACCAATCATCTGGGTTATAAACGGTTGAACTCTTTATAATTTAGATATGAATCATTAATAAAATAAAGTTATTTTTGGTAGTTCATCTCTTTTTTCATCTTTCTTTGAACTCTTTTAAGATAAAGTCCTTAGAACTACTCTAATTTGATAAAGAAGGATTTATTGAGTAGTTCTTAAGTATGTTCAAGATCAAATGATATGTTGTTACCTAGGATGATAACGTTTATCGAGCATAAGTCATTGTATGCCATATGGATTGATTATTTTCATAACCAAGAAGTGTGGAGACACTGATATGGTATGTAGGTGAGTGTAAGACTAACTATATTGAGTACTCTAATATCAAGAGTATTTCTTAGAAGGATATGGATATAAGTATCCCTCCGATCTGAGATCACTATAGTGACTTGCAAGCAACTCATTATACTTAGATACCAGATGACCTGAAATTCTAATCCAGTATGGAAGGTTACTAGATGTAGTTAATTACTTATTAAGTCAGTGATGGTCAAGATAGGATTGACTACTTTAAGGTATTGGAGAAAATGCTCTTCTGTATTTCAATTTATCAAGATCTTGGCCAAGGCAATCCTTATGATGAGTCACAAGATTTGTTAGATTAAGACATATATGGATGCACTATTTAAGAGTTTGCAGTTGACTCTAAAATAATCTTGAGTATTAGGTTAAATGGATGAATTATATGAAAACCATATGCCTAGGTTCTTGAAAATTATTTCATGAACATTTGGCCTATCTTGACATCGAACACTATTGCTAGATGGACGTATCAATTAGTTTAGGAACTGACTTAATATTCAAACCAATGGAATCACATACATAAGAAGTTTTTGATTGATCATGTGGCTGATTAATGGTTAAGAATCATTCAGTGGCAAAATTATAAATATGATCAACAACTAACCCTATATAAATATCATAAATTAATAATTATTTAATTAATAATTAATTATAAAAGGATTAATTAGTATTTAGATTATTAATTAGGTCAATTTGATTGAACAAAAAGATTTAGATCAAGCCTAATTGAATCTAGCTCAATTGGGTTTCACCCAATTAGGTTATTCCATGACCTAATAGCTAAGAATTTTTAATTTTGGTTTGATTCATACTTGGACTTGGTTAATTTTAGATTTAATTAAAATTTAATTAAGCTTAATTAGGATCTAACTAGATTAGATTCAAGTTGGTTAAATTAGTTATAACTAAATTAATTTTGGTTCTTAACTAATTTTAATCAAATCTTGGTCAAATCCTAACTTGGTCCAACTTAATTTCTTTTATAAATATTCTCCATACCTTCCTAAATTTTTTTTCATGAATTCTTCATGAAAAAAATTACTTTTTTCATCCTCCCTAATTTTTATCTAGATTAGGATTGGTTTGAATAAAATCTAGATTTATTTAAAGTTAATTAAAGAAGTTTTATTGAGTTCAATCAAGAATAGAACTCCTAGTCCTATTCAAACTGCATCAACTTATCCTAATCTTAATCCTCCTCTAATTAATACAATTTAAATTTAAATTTTAATAATATATGTGACATTAATAAGCTTATCACAGGGTGAGATCTAAAGTGAAATTGCCAAAAAAATAAGAGGAAGGGGGATGAAAAATCAAGATAGATGTGAACGGGTTTTTCTAGGATTCTAGTACTAGTTCTTCTAAGGAGAGTAAAAAAGAAAATAAAAAAGAGTTTTTTAGATTTTATTTTTTCTCCACCCTTGATCCTCTTTGTCCTCCAATTTTTGATCTTCTTGGAGGGTTCAAGAAGATTCAAGAAATACTTTTTATTCAGCCATCCAATGACCTTCACATAGATCTGGTAGTCCAAGAAGGTTGATTACATCAAGGCTTCTAGTGGATAATTCATAGAGGCCGAACACTCTATGCAGCTACAAAGTGATGTGAAGAGCCTTTACTATATACCGTCAATAGCAGCAACCATTGATCCATGATCAGGTATGAAATTATATTTTATATTATTTGTAGATATGATCTACATCATGCATCGGTTAGATCGATACATGCTATTGTTGCTTTTTATGTTGCATATTATGTTACAATCCTTATAGGGTTTATTAGATATGATGTATATGTATATTTTTTTATTTAAAATAGTTTTAAAATAGATATACTTCCACTATAAATTATAAAAAAATACCATGCTTAAAATCGTAGGCAATTCCAAGAGTGGTATCAGAGTGATCAATTTTTATAACATGATATGTAGATATAGAACCTTGCATATTAGATATAATCTTAATCAGAGTAACTGCTTTAGATTGGGTTGACCACCATGGCCATTCAGTTATAGAAAAAAAGTAGGGTTTAAAGGCCCTTTCTTTCCATTCAATGGCGTCTCCTATGGTGTGTAGGGGTACCACTTGTGGTTATATCCTATAAACAAGCAAGGTAAAAAAACTTTATTAAAATTATTTCAATAATTATATCTATTTTTTAGTGATTTAATCTTCATTAATTTTCTATTTTTTATATGAAATTAATGGATTAGGGTTCATTGCATAATGCGAGTATCCATGAATGACAAACTCAATTACAATTCGAGGATGCTTAACCATAAGATATACTTCAAGTGTTGAACAAATCCTTCGATACTTCCAAGAATTTTAAAAGGTACAAAATATCTTGTACCATCTTTAATGCCAAGATGAGGGAACGAGTGTTGGTCACTATCATGTATTGTATATGATCGAATTGATCGAGCACCTTAGCAAATTTAGATTTTTCTTGCATGAGTAGCTTGGGAAGGATGCGATCTTGAATTGCTTGTCGAAGTCCTACCTCGACTTCTTTAGTTATTTCAGAATGACTATGCCTACAATCAACTACCATGGTTTATTGGGATTGCTACAGACTTATGAGAAGGATCATCAGCTTTACAAGAAGCCAATGAATATAGTGGGAGGATGTACTTTGTCAATGCATCATCCTTTTAAAAAAGAGAAGAAGAAAACAAAAAAAAGGTGCAATGTACTCAGCCAAGTCAGGCCAGAAAAATGAAGTCCAACCAGAGTTAGGCAAAGTGCTTCTTCTATAAGAAGCAGGGATATTGGAAGAGGAATTGTCCTCTTTATATTACCTTACTGGGCCTGAACAACCCGAGGAAGAAGAACCAACAAGCAGTTGCTGGACAAGGTACTTATATGATAATACCTTATAGTTTTTCTATTTGTGATACTATTACCTGGATATTGGATACTGGAAGCCCTATTAATATTTTTAATTAATTATAGGAACTTCAAGTTAGTAGAAAATTCAAAGACGGTGAGAGATTCCAGAATGTTGGAGATGGAAGAATAGTTACTATTCTAGCTTTAAAAATTATCAAGCTTGTATTCAATGAAAATATCATTGTTTTAGATGACTGTCTTTATTGTCCTAGTTTTATGATGAATATTATTTCTGTAAGCCTTTTGACCAAGAATAACTCTTATTTATCAATAAAAGGTGATTATTATGAAATCATTTTGGATGGTGTTACTATCATATATGGATAATTGAAAAATGATATTTATACTTTATCACATCATGTTAGTATAGTGTACACATCTGGTAAATGTCCTAGATTAGATAATGTGTCTGATGTCTACCTTTGGCATTGTAAGCTAGGTCATATTAATAAGAATAGGATAAATCGGTTGAGACAACAAGGTCTCCTTGAGCTTGATGATTGTGAACCATTGTCAACTTATAAATCTTGCCTTCTTGGAAAGATGACCAAGTTACCTTTTATAGGAAAAGGTGAAAGAGCCATAGAGGTTCTAGGTGTTGACCCCTTGAATGATTTTGATGATAACAAAACATTGAAGCATACACTTATATTACTAACTATTTTTTGAGTGCTTTATAAGTTTTTGTAGGACAATTTAAATGCTCAATCACAACTCTTACAACCTTGTTATATATCATGTGTAGTGTTGTAAAGTTATTATGTAAAGAAGAGCCCAAAGAAAAATTGATGTAGTATTCATGAAAATGGGTTGCTTCTATGTGTTTTCATGTTTAAAACTCTTGAAGATTAGTTTTTAATGGAGTTGAAAAGTGTTTTGAGTGACTAAAAGTCACTAGATGTTATCTGGAGAAGAGTAGAAGATTTTATTGAAAAATTACTCAGGCCGACTCGAGGAAGGAGAGCCGATTCTAGTTCATGGCACACTTGAAGGTTTCTGGCATGTAGAAATTCGAGCCAACTCGAAGGAACCTGAGCCAACTCATCTAGAGCTTCATTCCTTGAATCAAACAGGTGAGCTGACCCGAAACAATCTAAGCCGACTCAACCATTCCTCCAGACAACCGAGTCGATCTTTTAGAAGGCGAGCCGACTCCTCCAGAGTACATAAAAAATCAGTTCTAAAAGAACAAGTCAGGTGAGCTGACTCTATTGAGAAGAGTTGACTCCTCTAGAGTAAAATTTTGAAGATCTGAGAATCCAAGCCAACTCGACCAAGGCGAGTCGACTCAACCAGAGTAAGGAATCAACGATCATGAGAATTCGAGCCGACGCGACTGGGGTGAGCCAACTCGACCAGAGTGAAGACTCAACTACTCTGAGGATCCGAGCTGACTCGAAGCATCCGAGCTGACTCGAACATCGATTCCAAGCGAGTAACGGCTAGTTCTAGAACTTCATTTTTGAATCTAAAAAGTGCTCTAATGGTCAAATGTCAAATCCCAATTGTCTACAACGACTATATCTACCTAAGAAGAGTATAAGACTCTATAAATGAGGGATTTGGACAAACTTTGAACAAGTTAATGAGTAGTTAATGATCAAATGAGCTTCTAAGCAAGAGAGCACTAAAGAGCATTCAAGAGAGTCTTCAAGTCTGCACCAACTCTCATCTAAAGTTTGAAGTATTTATTGAAGAAGTTGAAGAAGCCATTGAAGAGCAGTAAAGGGCTATTAAGAAGGCTTCTCTTAAGCTGCTACTGCAACCATCAGATAACTTTGGTTTGTCAATTAGTTGCTTGTTTTTCTCTACTCCTTTGTGAGTTTATGGGTTTTTGGTGAGCCTGGTTGAAAAAACCAAGTGTGGATTTTTGGTGAGCCCGGTTAAAAAATCAAGTGTAGGTTCTTGGTGATCCTGTTCAAAACCAAGTTAGATTTTTGGAGAGCCCGGTTGACAAACCAAGTTGGGTTTTGGATTATAAGCCCGAAAAAATAATCCACTATATTCCTTGGGTGAATATAGTGGAAATCCCAAGTGGTATCTTGGATAGTGGACGTAGGAGCGAGGTTACTCCGAACCACTATAAACTTGATGTATTTGTGATTGTGCTTTTTCTTCTTTACTTGCTTCTGCTTTAATTATTTGAATCACAGCACCTCCACGCTAAAGAAGATTTAATAGAGCACATATTTGATTAATTTTTTTAAATTCCCAATTCACCCCCTCTTGGAAAAGCCACCTGGGCAACAACTGGTATCGGAGCAGTGTTTCTAAACTTATTTAGAGTAAAGATTAATGGCTCATCCCATGAGTACCTCCTTGGCCGAAGGCCAATCCACTAATAGAGCTCCACTATTCACTGGAATGAACTATTCTTATTTGAAAGCTAGAATGAAGATATACATTCAAGCTGTTGACTTTCAATTATGGAAGGTCATTCTTAAGGGTCCTCATACATCCATGATAAAAGTTGATGGCATGGATATCCCAAAATTTGAAGAGGATTGGGATGAACACGACATGAAAATGGATGAGCTAAAGGCGAAAGCCATGAACTTACTATATTGTGCTTTGGATGCAAACGAATTTAACCAAATTTCTACATGCAATTTAGTTAAGGAAATTTGGGATAAACTCGAGGTGACCCATGAAGGAACTTCCTAAGTGAAGACTTCAAAAATTAATCTTCTAGTACACAATTATGTACTATTTAAAATAAAACAAAATGAAACTATCTCTGCCATGTTTTCATGTTTTACAGATATTATTAATGGCTTGAAAAGCTTTGGCAGGGTTTACTTTAATGCAGTTTAGTATAGAAGATCTTAAGATCACTTTCGAACAAGTGGGACCCTAAAGTAACTTCCATCCAAAAAGCAAAATACTTGAACACACTACCTCTAGATAAACTGATGGGTTTTTTAATAACACATGAGTTGGCCATACAGCATAGGAATGAAGATGATCAAAAAAAGAAAAAGACTATTACCTTTAAAGCTGCATTAGAAATGAAGAAACAAGAAGAGGAATCAGAAGACGATTGCTCCTCCTCCGAAGATGACTTAGAAGATGAAGATATAGCTTTGGTCATGAGGAGATTCAGAAAATTTATGGAAAAGAGAAAGAGAAGGTACTTCAGAAAATTTTACAAGAAAGGTGAATACAGTAAGGACAAGGACAAGGAAAAAAAAAAAAAGGATCAAATGCCTATTTGTTATGAGTGTAAGAAACTTGGGCATATCTATCCCAATTGTCCTTTGTTAAAGAAAATATTTAAGAAGAAGAAGAAGAAAGTGATGGTTGCGACTTGGAGCGATAGTGAGGAGTCGACTTCAACTGAAGAGGAAGAGACCACAAAAACTGTCAATTTATGTCTTATGGGTCTCGAAAATGAGGAATGTCTTGCAGCCCAAAATACTAAGAAAAGATAGTATTGGATAGCGCTACTCAAGGCATTGATGGGTGATAAGGAGCAATTCGTCACCCTACAAATGAAAAGAGGATTGGTAACTTTTGGAGATAATGGCAAGAAAAAAATAATCGGAATTGGTAAAATCAAAATAACCCCCTCTACTTTCATTGAAAATATATTACTAGTAGACAAGTTAAAGTATAATCTATTAAGTATTAGTCAATTGTATGATAAAGGCTTCAAGGTTATCTTTGAATCATCTATGTGTTTAGTGACTAACTCACTTGATTCTAGTAACAAACTCATTGGACATAGACTTGAAAATATTTATGTGGTAGATCTGAATGATCTAGCCATGATTAGTAGTACAAGTCTAGTAACAATGAATACTAAAACCAAGGAGTCTAGTTTACTTGGCATAGACGATTAGGTCATGCTAGCATGCATACAATTGCCAAATTAATTTCTAAGAATCTAGTTAGAGGTTTACCTAAATTTAAAGTTTATTTTGAACATGTTTGCGATGCTGGTCAAATGGGTAAACAAACTAAGAAAAGTTTTAAATCTAAAAATATGGTTTCAACTTCTAGACCCTTTGAGCTACTTCACATGGACTTATTTGGACCAACTAGGACCACAAGCCTAGGTGGTATGAAATATGCACTTGTGATAGTAGATGATTTTTCTAGATTTACATGGATCTTGTTTATTACACATGAAGATGAAACTTTCAAAAAATTTTGAAAATTTCATAAAAAGGTTTCAAACCAGAAAAACCTTTCAATAGTATCAATTAAGAGTGATCACGGCATGAAATTTGAAAATCAATTTTTTTGATGATTATTACACAGAAAATAGTATTGATCGCAACTTCTCCGCTCCTAGAATACCATAATAAAATGGTATTGTAGAGAGAAAGAATAGGACTTTGGAAGAGATGGCCCGAATAATGTTATGTGAAGGCAATCTTCCAAGGTACTTTTGGGCTGAAGCGATAAACACTGCTTGCTATATTTTAAACCATGTTTTAATACGACCAATTTTAAAGAAAACCCCTTATGAGCTTTGGAATAAAAAGAAACCAAATATTAATTTCTTTTATGTTTTTAGTTGTAAATGCTTTGTATTGAATAATGGAAAGGATAACCTAGAAAAACTTGATGCAAAATCTGATGAAGCTATATTCCTGGGTTATTCAATTAATAGAAAAGCATATAGGGTGTTTAATAAGAGAACATTAACTGTAGAAGAATCAGTCCATGTTATTTTTGATGAAGCTAACCCCTCACCTTAAAAAAAAGAAGAGTGTATAGATAATGATGCAGGTACACTTGAAAAGAAAATGAAGGATATGAACCTACAAGATAAACCAACTCAAGAAGGAGAAGAAGTGGTAAGTAAAGATCATGCTGATCTACTAAAGGAATGGAGGTATATAACTTCTCATCCAAGAGATTTAATTATTGGTGATCCCTCTCAAGATATTAGGACTAGGTCATCACATAGAGAAGCACATGATTACCTAGCATTTGTATCACAATAGAGCCACATAGTTTAGAAGAAGCTGAAAATGATCCAAACTGGATGATGGCCATGCATGAAGAACTAAACTAGTTTGAAAGAAATAATATGTGAACTCTAGTAGATAGACCATCAAACCATCATATTATAGGAACTAAATGGGTCTATAGAAATAAACTAGATAAACATGGTAAAGTAATTAGAAACAAAGCTAGATTAGTAGCTAAATGATATAATCAAGAAGAAGAAACAGATTTTGATGAAACCTATGTACCCATAGCAAGACTAGAAGCCATAAGATTACTACTTGCATTTGCTTGCTACATGAATTTCAAACTATTTTAAATGGATGTGAAAAGTATATTTTTAAATGGTTTTATATCTGAACAAGTTTTAGTAGAATAGCCACCAGGTTTTGTAGATCATGCTTTACCAAATCATGTCTTTAAACTTAATAAAGCATTGTATGGACTTAAACAAGCACCTAGTGGTGCGGGCACCAGACTCAGAAGAAGACTTCAGAGCTCCATCTGGATCTCTGATTAACCTTGCCCGAAGAATTAGGGTTTTTTTGGTTTTTAATAAGAGTTGACTAGATCAACTTAATTTAGCTTGAGTCTACATTACCTGCATTTTATTTTGTTGAGTCATGTTGACTCAGTAGTGGACTAGGGTTTCAAACTGGGATGTTACACTTTCTTCCAAGACCAGGCAAGTGGACACCACACTCCCAACCACACTCCCAGTCCAGGGGGTGCCATATCCACATCCAGCAGCTTTTGGTCCCCACTCCACAGATGGCAACCTCCTTCTCTCATGCGCCAGATAAGGAGAAGTCCACCAAGAGACCACCAATCAAGGGGGCGGCCAAGACTTTCCCAAGAATTCCAAAACAAAGAAGGGAAGAAATTCTCTTGGAAGAGAACTTCAAGGGGGCGCCCACTACCTGCCAAAAACAATCAAAACAAAGATGGGAAGGACCTTGACTTAGGGAGGAAGAAAAGGAGGAGTCCAAAAGAGTTGATCCAGGGAAGGAAGAAAATTTTTCTTGAAAATCCAAGCAAGGTGGCGCCATCTACCTGCCATTTATAACCCAAATCCTATTTTTTTTGGTATTTTGGCCGACCATATGTAAGGGATTTGCCCTAATTTGGAGATCCCCTCCTTTAGTCCCATATGGGAAGATGTGAAACCCTCCTCCCTTGTAATGCCTTATAAATTAAACCCCTCTTGTAAGTTTACAACAATCAGATGAATGAAAGAAATTTTTTATGAGCAAACTTGTGTTTTCTCTTTTCCGCACTTGCTTTCGAGTGTTGAGCTCCGTGAGGGAGTAAATCCAGGTTCCCCTGGAACCTTGAGGAGGTGAGAGATCTCCAAAACCCCAAACCCTAGGTTAGCCACTCCACTCCCAAACCCTAGCCGCCATCACCCTTCTCTTTCCACCAAGCCCTAGTCTATTCCTCTTCTCACGGCCACCATCTCCAAGTCCAGGCCGACCACCAGCATCCAGCCCCAGTCCAGATACTGCAGATCTACAACAATTCTAAGAGGAAGTCAGATCGGCCTCCAGGAGAATTCGATTTCAGCAACTTCGGCTTTCAAGTTCTTTAACCTGGTAAGATCTTTTCTTGAGTTTCTGAATTTCTTCACTTGTTCCTCTTCTTTCCCAGATCTTGAGTCCAAGAGAAGCCGACCAAACCACGAGACCAGTATTGGAGGATCCATTGCGAAGATAGCCGACTCCGAGGATCCCACAATCTGCTCGAGAGAGTTCTTCCACCAAAATCCTGAGAAGATCACTGTCTGGTTAGTAAACCATCTCTTCTCTCTATTTCTGTTCTGTTGAAAGTTCAGAGCAAAACCCTAGGTCTGTGAGTTTCTCAACCTCCAGCGATCCGTTACTTCTGAACTACTCTGATAATTTAGTTTCTTCTAAACTGTGCTTTCAATCCTTACCTAGTTTCCTTCACGTAGTTTAGCTTTACTTTGAGTCGAAGCCAATTTCTGAAAAATATATAAAAAAAACAAAAAAACAAAAAAAAAAATTAATTTTAATTTTACTTCTGTATACGCTTCTTTGTTCTTTGTTCTGCATCATTTTTGGTATCAGAGCTTTCGTTCTGCATCATTTTTGGTATTAGAGCCCTGTCTAGGGTTTCTATTTGATTGCCTGTTTGAGTCCCTCTCTTTTTACTTTGTCTGCTCGAAGTAGACTCCCCAGGATGTCCGGTCCTAGGAACAAAGCGAGGTGCAAACCTCCTCTTCCCATTCCATGGGGTGTTCCTAGGGCGTGTAGGGGATCCGTTGGGTTACAACTTCGTAGCAGAAATTGTAAACGGGGAAGTGCTCTGTTTTCAGCCCGTAATTGCCCTGTTGCAGGAATTATTTCTCACTGCAGGTAACTCCAAATTTAGTAATGTTTACTTTTCTGAAACCAGTATAATTGAAACTAATTTGAATAATTTTCTCATGATTTATTGGTTTCCGTGCAATTTCTGAAAATTAAATTACTGCAACTCTATTTTTGTGTTCTGCAATCCATTTATTTTTGAGTGTTCATCTCTAAATTCAACTTAAGGGCATTTGAGCATCTAAGATAAGGGGAGGAGTTGATACCCTCTCCTTAGCCCAAAAACACCACCCCTTCATTCGAACCTAAGCCTTTAATCTAAAATTGATTAGACCTAATTTGCCCTAGTGGGCTAGGGACATCAACAAGTCGGGTCAAGGCTAGTGTTGAGTCAGTTTGTCTGGTTACTCTGTGTGTGCTTTGTACTCAGTGTCTAGAATGGTGGTTCAGGGATTCCATCCCAAAGGGCTTGTGTGCTGGTCCGCCTACCTGGCCAATCTCTGATTGGTGTCTAGGATTGGCATTCAGGGACCTAACACTCCCCTTACACCTACCTGGCTGAGTCCTGAGTTACTACAGGCTAGCTTGCCACTCTGATTGGGCACCTAGTTTGGGCTCTAGGTCTAGTTAGCCCATAGTCGTTCAGTTGAGTCTCATTTTGTGTGCCTGATTGCATCATGTCTACCCGGAATGGAGTACCCTACCAACCTGGTCAAACCCAACCTGATTTAGAGGCCATGGTTAAAGCTCTTACTGAGAGTATGAACAAATTAAGTCAGGATATGAATGAGAATTTTGCCCAGCTTAGGGATCGAGTCCAAGTACTTGAGGAACCTAGGCATCGGAATTGGACTCCTGACCCAGATTTTAATGTGCCTCAACCTCACCCACACCAAGAGCCTAGAAGACCTTTATACCGAGATCCTGAACCTAATCATAGGAGGCCTGACCCAGAGCCTGAGGATAGAGATGATAGGTTCATTCGGAACATCAAGTTAGATGCACCCACTTTTGATGGTAGTTTAAATCCTAAGGTGTATTCTGATTGGGAGGGTGAGATGGACCAGTACTTTGAGTGGTATGCTATGTCTGAGGAGAGGAAATTCAAGTTTGCCAAAATGAAATTAATACGTCAAGCTAGGTTATACTGGGGGAACATTGAGCTGACTACTAGAAGATGAAATGTAGAGCCCATAACCACTTGGCAGGGTATGAAAGAGAAACTTAGAGACAAGTACCTACCCATTTCATACCAGCAAAATCTGTTAGACCAATGGCAAACTTTGAAACAAGGGAACCGATCTGTTTCAGACTACATAACCACCTTTGATGAATACCTGATGAGATGTGATGTGAGTGAAGCCCATGAGGTCACCTTGTCTAGATTTAGGGCTGGACTTAGGGAAGATATTAAGAGAGAGTTGTTTCTGAGAGAGGTTACTGACCTAGACCAAGCCTATCAGATTGCACTGAACACTGAGAAGTTTCAGAGAGGACCCATGCCATCTAGGGTTAGTGCCCCAATCCCAAGAAATGGACCTAGCCAGGTTACCCCTAGCAAGCCTAATCAGGGTATCCCCATCCCTAGACCCATGGACAAAGGTAAGGCACCTGAAACGCAGAGAACCCCTAGTATTGTCTGTTTTAAGTGCCAGAAGCCCGGTCATATCTCCACTCAGTGCACAGCCATAGCTTGTTTTAAGTATCATAAGGTAGGTCATGTTTCTAGCCAGTGCCCTCATAGATCCCTATATATAGAAGAGGGAGGGGAAGAGAGTTCCGAGCCTAATGAGGAGTTTGAGGAAGAAGTTTATGAGGCCAGAATGAATTTGGTTGATGAGTATGAAGGAGAGGAAGAATCCACTGAATCTGACCACTTAGGGGTTGTAAGATGCATCCTGTCCCAGACTAAAGTTCAGGAAGATTGGCGTAGGACCAACATCCTACAGACTTTTCTTAAACTAGGGGATAAGGTTTGTAAAATCATCATAGATAGTGGGAGCTGTGTGAATGTCATTTCTACTAGCACTATCAAAATGTTAGGCTTAACCCCAGTTCCCCACCCCAACCCCTATAAGGTTTCTTGGGTAGACTCTACCTCTATACCCATCCAGTCTAGATGTCAGGTCCAAATCCAAATGCAATCCTATCAAGAGAATATTTGGTGTGATGTCTTGCCCATGGGGGTGAGCAGTATAATTCTTGGAAGACCCTGGTTGTATGATCATGATGCCACCCTCTTAGGAAAATCCAACACCTGTGTCTTTAGTTTTAATGGGAAGAAAATCACAATCCATTCAGTCCCTCCTAAGGACAAGGTAGCTAAAGGAACCAGTAAGGTTAGGGAAATGAAGACTGGAGTGAACCTAATTAGTGCCAAGGATCTAAAACAAGAAATTCATAGTGGTTCACCCATTTGGATGTTGACTGCTAAGGAACTTAGGACTCCTACACCCTCAGAGCCTCCTCAGGAAGTTAAGCCTTTATTAGAAGAATTTGAGGATGTTTTTCCCGAGGATCTGCCAGACCACCTTCCACCTCTTAGGAATATTCAGCATTCCATAGATTTAGTCCCAGGAGCTACTTTACCCAACTTGCCCCATTATAGGATGAATCCATCTAAGCATAAAGAATTGCAAAAACAGGTTGGTGAATTGTTGAGGAAGGGGTTCATTAGAGAGAGTCTTAGCCCTTGTGCAGTCCCTGCACTTCTAACCCCGAAGAAGGATGGCACGTGGAGGATGTGTGTTGACAGTCGTGCCATCAATAAAATCACAATCAAGTATAGGTTCCCCATCCCTAGACTAGATGACATGCTTGATATGATGGCCGGTGCCATGGTTTTTTCTAAAATTGATCTCAAGAGTGGCTATCATCAGGTTAGGATTAGACCAGGGGATGAGTGGAAAACTGCCTTCAAAACTAAGGATGGTCTCTTTGAATGGGTTGTTATGCCTTTTGGGTTGTCCATTGCCCCTAGTACTTTCATGAGGATTATGACCCAAGTACGTAGAGCTTTCATAGGAAAGTTTGTAGTGGTCTATTTTGATGACATCCTGATCTATAGTAAGACCCCTGCAGATCACCTAGGCCACCTTAGACAAGTCTGTCAAGTTTTGAGGAATGATAGTCTCTACGGTAATCTCAAAAAGTGTGAATTTATGACCAGTAGAATTATCTTCCTTGGATTTGTTGTAACCCCTGACGGCGTGGCTGCCGACCCTGAAAAGATTAGGTCCATAGTAGAATGGCCAGAGCCGACCAGTGTGCATGAAGTCAGAAGTTTCCATGGCTTGGCTACCTTCTATAGGCGATTCATCAAGGGGTTTAGTACCGTAGTTGCTCCTATCACAGACTGCATCAGGAAGGGAGAATTTCAGTGGACCAAAGCAGCCCATAAAGCCTTCCTAGATCTTAAGGATAGGATGACCCAGGCACCCATTTTGAGACTACCGGACTTTTCAAAGGTATTTGAGGTTGCCTGTGATGCTTCAGGAGTAGGTATAGGTGGAGTCCTAAGCCAAGAGAACCATCCCGTAGCATTCTTTAATGAAAAACTTAATGATGCTAAGCTTAGGTATTCTACCTATGATAAGGAATTTTACACAGTAGTGCAAGCTTTGCGTTACTGGAGACATTATTTACTACCGCAAGAATTTGTGCTGTTTTCGGACCATGAGGCTCTTAGATTCTTGAATTCTCAGAAGAAGCTTAACCCTAGGCATGCTAAGTGGGTAGAGTATATCCAGTCCTATACTTTTGTTTTGAAGCATAAGGCTGGGTCTGAAAATAAGGTAGCTGATGCCCTTAGTCGTCGATCTGTGTTGTTGAATTCTGTTAGGGCTGAAGTCATAGGGTTTGAGCAAATCAAAGAAGAATATGGGTCGTGTCCGGATTTTAAGACTGTATACCAGGATCTAGCTCAAGGACCATCTAGTGAACATAAGGATTTTTTTCCTTATAGATGGCTTTCTGTTCTTTAAGAATAGGCTTTGCATCTCTAGAACCTCTCTTAGGGAATTCTTGATTTGGGAAACTCATGCTGGAGGTTTAGCTGGCCATTTCGGAAAAGATAAGACCACCCTGTCTATTGAAGACCATTTTTTCTGGCCTAGCTTAAAAAGAGATGTAGCACACATTGTGGCTAGGTGTCGGACCTGCGCTGTTGCCAAACAGTGAAAACAGAACACCGGCCTTTATACCGCACTCCCTGTCCCAGATCGTCCTTGGCAAGATGTGAGCATGGACTTTGTGTTAGGTTTGCCGAAGACCCAGAGGAGGCATGACTCTATCTGTGTTGTAGTAGACCGATTTTCCAAGATGGGCCATTTCTTGCCTTGTTCCCAAACATTTGATGCGTCTAAGGTAGCCACCCTGTTCTTTAATGAGATAGTTCGACTCCATGGCCTACCCAAGACCATTGTTTCCGATAGGGATGTTTGGTTCACTAGCTATTTCTGGAAAACCCTTTGGCATAAGTTAGGGACAAAACTTAAGTTTTCAACTTCCTATCATCCCCAGACTGACGACCAAACCGAAGTAGTGAACCGTAGTTTAGGCAATCTGCTAAGGTGTCTTGTTGGTGAAAACATTAGGAACTGGGATTTGTACTTACCTAGAGCTGAATTTGCATATAATGACTCGGTCAATAGGTCTACGGGTAAGAGTCCCTTTGAAATTGTGCATGGTTACAAACCCCACACACCTCTTGACCTAGCTCCTTTACCAGTCCACACACGGGTCTCTGAGTCTGCCGAAGTTTTTGCACAGCATATAAAAGACTTGCATAAAGAAATTCAAGCCAAAATAAATTTAAGTAACGAAACTTATAAGAAATTGGCTGATTCTCAAAGGCGAGTCAAAACTTTTGACGAAGGAGACTATGTAATGATTAGGTTAAGGCCTGAACGGTTTCCTCCTGGAACCGTTAGAAAGTTACATGCTAGGGGAGCTGGACCATTTAGAGTGGTAAAGAGAGTAGGATCCAATGCCTATGTGCTCGAGTTGCCTCCAGAACTAGGCATTAGCTCCACTTTCAACATTACAGACCTAGTAGAGTATAGGGAGCCAGCTGTGATTCCCAGTGAGGCTTTTGAACCTAATCCTGCTCTTGAGAGTGAACCTGACCCTGTGTGTCCACCAACAAATTGGCCTGTGAGGAAAGAGCAGATTGAAAAGATCCTGGATGATCAGGTTATCTCTACTCGTAATCGAGGATACCAAAGTTACCTGGTCCGCTGGCTAGGAAGGCCAGATTCTGATGACTCTTGGATCTCCCGAGAAGAGTTACAAGAGCTGGACCCAGACCTCTTGGAGAGATACCAGAGCCAACTTGATCCTTACTCGACAGGGTCGAGTTCCTCCCACCCTGGGAGAATTGGTGCGGGCACCAGACTTAGAAGAAGACTTCAGAGCTCCATCTGGATCTCTGATTAACCTTGCCCGAAGAATTAGGGTTTTTTTGGTTTTTAATAAGAGTTGACTAGATCAACTTAATTTAGCTTGAGTCTACATTACCTGCATTTTATTTTGTTGAGTCATGTTGACTCAGTAGTGGACTAGGGTTTCAAACTGGGATGTTACACTTTCTTCCAAGACCAGGCAAGTGGACACCACACTCCCAGCCACACTCCCAGTCCAGGGGGTGCCATATCCACATCCAGCAGCTTTTGGTCCCCACTCCACAAATGGCAACCTCCCTCTCTCGTGCGCCAGATAAGGAGAAGTCCACCAAGAGACCACCAATCAAGGGGGCGGCCAAGACTTTCCCAAGAATTCCAAAACAAAGAAGGGAAGAAATTCTCTTAGAAGAGAACTTCAAGGGGGCGCCCACTACCTGCCAAAAACAATCAAAACAAAGATGGGAAGGACCTTGACTTAGGGAGGAAGAAAAGGAGGAGTCCAAAAGAGTTGATCCAGGGAAGGAAGAAAATTTTTCTTGAAAATCCAAGCAAGGTGGCGCCATCTACCTGCCATTTATAACCCAAATCCTATTTTTTTTGGTATTTTGGCCGACCATATGTAAGGGATTTGCCCTAATTTGGAGATCCCCTCCTTTAGTCCCACATGGGAAGATGTGAAACCCTCCTCCCTTGTAATGCCTTATAAATTAAACCCCTCTTGTAAGTTTACAACAATCAGATGAATGAAAGAAATTTTTTTATGAGCAAACTTGTGTTTTTTCTTTTCCGCACTTGCTTCCGAGTGTTAAGCTCCATGAGGGAGTAAATCCGGGTTCCCCTGGAACCTTGAGGAGGTGAGAGATCTCCAAAACCCCAAACCCTAGGTTAGCCACTCCACTCCCAAACCCTAGCCGCCATCACCCTTCTCTTTCCACCAAGCCCTAGTCTATTCCTCTTCTCACGGCCACCATCTCCAAGTCCAGGCCGACCACCAGCATCCAGCCCCAGTCCAGATACTGCAGATCTACAACAATTCTAAGAGGAAGTCAGATCGGCCTCCAGGAGAATTCGATTTCAGCAACTTCAGCTTTCAAGTTCTTCAACCTGGTAAGATCTTTTCTTGAGTTTCTGAATTCCTTCACTTGTTCCTCTTCTTTCCCAGATCTTGAGTCCAGGAGAAGCCGACCAAACCACGAGACCAGTATTGGAGGATCCATTGCGAAGATAGCCGACTCCGAGGATCCCACAATCTGCTCGAGAGAGTTCTTCCACCAAAATCCTAAGAAGATCACTGTCTGGTTAGTAAACCATCTCTTCTCTCTATTTCTGTTCTGTTGAAAGTTCAGAGCGAAACCCTAGGTCTGGGAGTTTCTCAACCCCCAGCGATCCGTTACTTCTGAACTACTCTGATAATTTAGTTTCTTCTAAACTGTGCTTTCAATCCTTACCTAGTTTCCTTCACGTAGTTTAGCTTTACTTTGAGTCGAAGCCAATTTCTAAAAAATATAAAAAAAAAAAAAAAAAACAAAAAAAGAATTAATTTTAATTTTACTTCCGCATACGCTTCTTTGTTCTTTGTTCTGCATCACCTAGAGTCTAGTATGATAGATTAAGTAAATTCTTACTTGAAAATGATTTTGCAAGAGGAAATATTGATAAAACTTTATTTATCAAAAAAAAAGATAATGATATGTTAGTTGTATAAATTTATGTAGATGATATTATATTTGGTGCAACTAATGAGATTCTTTGTAGAGAATTTATTGAGTTGATGCAGGGTGAATTTGAAATGAGCCTAATGGGTGAACTAAATTATTTTCTTGGACTCCAAGTTAAGCAAACAAAGGATGGAATCTTTATAAACCAAGCAAAATATATCAAGAAGATCATTAAAAGGTTTGGTATGGAATCAAGCAAAGAAACAAGTACACCCATGAGTCCCACCTGCAGATTGGATAAAAATGAAGATGGCAACAACATTGATCAAAAGCTCTATCGAGGTATGATCGGATCACTGTTGTACTTAATTCCAAATAGACCTGATATCTTGTTTAGCATATATGTATGTGCTAGATTTCAATCTAATCATAAAGAATCATATATGCTTGCTATAAAAAAATTATAAAATTTCTAAGAGGAACAAGTAATCTAGGTCTATGGTATTCAAAGCATTCTTCATTAAATTTAATTAGTTTTTCGGATGCTGATTATGGTGGATGCAAAATAGATAGAAAAAATACTAGTTGTACTTGCCAATTTTTAGGGTTGAATTTAATCTCATGGTACTAACAGAACTCTGTAGCACTATTTACTGCTGAGACAGAGTACATAGCTATACGGAGTTGTTATGCATAAGTGCTTTGGGTTTAACAATAACTAGAAGACTTTGGTGTTATACAAACTAAAATTCCTATCAAATGTGATAACACAAGTACTATTAATTTGTCAAAAAATCTAATTCAGCATTCTAGAACAAAGCATATATAAATTAGACATCATTTTATTAAGGATCATGTCCAAAATGAAATTATTATACTTGAATTTATTTCTATTGAAAATCAACTTGCTGCTATCTTTACTAAACCTCTTAACTTAGATAGATTCCAATTGATTAGAGAAGAATTAGGATTATGTGACTTTTTTTAGAATTTATCCTAATTTATTCAAAATTAAGAAAATATTATCCAGAAAACCTCCTATATTAATCTAAGATCTTTAACCATCTCAACTAATATTCTTCTATCATTAGAAACCATGTTTAAGGGTTTTCAAGTTTTTTTTGAGAGTTTTTGCTCGAGTCATCTCAAGCAATTTAGGTTTAGCCGAGCCGACTCGAATGTCAGGTTAGGCATTTTATATGTAAGCCATAGGACTTAACTAAAACCCTTATTCTTTATTGTTTCATTCTTCATTTGCTTAGAACCCTTGTTTCCAAGCTAAGAACCTCTTCCTTCCCTCTCGACCTCCCTTATCTGGCTTAATCCCTTACATTCCTCTTGAGCTCGAGCAATGACACCGATGAAAGCAGGTGGAAAACATCCCCGAAACAATGTAGAGAGCTCTCCAAGAGAAAGAAGGTTGAAAAGATTAGAAGATGAGTTGACTCAAAGTTGACAACAGGCAGAGGAACAAAATGCTTCACCTTCTCCACAAAGACAAGTGATCTCCATGGCTATCCATCCGGTTACAAGTGGTAAAAGGATCATTTTCTCATTCCTAAAGAACTTAGGGCTTCGAATCGATGACTTGATTGAAGATCAAGGTTGGTCATTCTTCTATTCTTTGAATGTTCCCACTTATCCCAACCTAGTTCGAAGCTTATATGAAAATTTGATTCTAGAAGAAAATCATATTGAATCAACTATGAAAGGAAAAAAGATAATTGTAACTGAGGAAAGATTAAGCAGTCTACTAGAAATGCCAAATGAGGGACTTAATCATTTAGTTTTAAAGGATAGACAAAAAACCCTCAGAACTATTTTGGAAAGGAGTAATGTGAATGAAATTGGAAATGTTAAAGCCAACTCACTTTCCTTAAAAATGAGATTGCTACATAACTTTATAAGCAGGATTTTCCTTCCAAGAATAAAACGTTTTGACTGGGTAAGTGAAAGAGACATGTGTTTCATGGGACATTTGATTAAGGGGGAGGCCTTCAATTTGCCCTATATCATGCTGTTGCAGATGAAAGAAGCTATCAGGAAGGTGAAGGTTTGTCTCCCATATGGAATGGTCTTCACGCTACTATTTCAAGCCTCTAGAGTTGATTTGACCGGAGAAGATGGTAGGCCACTACATCATACAGATACTTGTTCTACCAGGTCATTGCAAAGAATGGGATATCATTTGACAGATGGAACTTAGAAGAAGAGAGCATCTGGACAGAGAGCAGGGTAGTCATCTACTGATGATGATGAGGAGCCTAAGCAGCATTTACCTGATGTTGAGACTGCCACTACTGCTGAGCATTCAGTACCTAATGCTGAGGAGCTTGAGCACAGAGAGAGAGAGCTTGGGAGTCCTAGGACTTCACCAGGACTAGTACCTTCACCAGGACCAGTACATCCTTCAGCACCAGCACCTCCTTCAGCACAAGCACCAGCACCAACAGAGCCTGCTACTGTACTACCTACAGCCACTCCACCTGACATCTCAACTAAGCTCAGATAGTTCAGTGAGGATCTTACCCGTTCTATCAGTTCTCTATTTGATGGTCTACGTCAAACAGTAGATCATAGCATTCAAAAGTTCATATCTGAGTTGAGAGAGCTGTCTTATTGGATGGGATCATTAGAGAAGACCAAGAAGATGGAGGATGACTATACAGCAGGTCTGGGGATACTTCGGGCTGAGTTTGGTAGATTGAGAGGTTCAGCAGAAGCCTTTGCCAATGCTTAAGCCAGTGAGCTCATTGCACTCTATGAGGGATTGAAGAAGATACAGACTGAGCTTAGCACCGTTTGGCTTTTCTTGTCTCAGTTATCTTCTTCTACTAGAGGAGCCAGCTCTTTTATTCCTAGACAGCCACCATCTTATTCTACACAGCCACCATCTCACTCACTGGACCATCCACTAGGACTAGAGGTTCTTCTAGTCGTCCTAGATCTTGGTATGGTAGGTCTAAATCTATTATAGAAGAGTCTAGTGATAGTGAATAGGCTAGTTTTTAGTATTTCTACTTTAAAACTTTGTAAGTTGTAATGAAAATCTTTGAAAGCAACGAAATTATCTGTTTCTTACTTATTATGTATGTAATGTTATCTATGCATTGATGTTTATGTATTAGATTATCAAAATTTTTATGAGAAAGTGAAATTATCTCAAACAATGATTATAATCTTCTCATTCTATTTCAAAAATTAAGCTTGAAGTACCTAACAAAGGGGGAGCAATTAATTGAATACCTTTTTGATTAATGACAAAAAGGGGAAGAGTGATATTATTGAATTGTATATGCATAGAAATATTGCAAATCTATTGAAAATATGCATGATAGTGAATGATGCAGGGGGAGATATTCCAAATTTTCAAATTTGCCCATATTTTTCTCTAATTAAAGCTTCCCCGACTATTCTTTATAAGCACCCAATTGCTCTGTTATAGTTTTAATGGCTATCTACTACCATTACCTCTGATTAAATTCTAATACATTTCATGCAAAAATAACTTTTCATAAATGTTTACTGTGATACATATTGGACTTATTTCAAAAGCTCTGATACATTGTCAATAATCTCTAATTCTTTCAAATACATTCTTGGTATACAACTCATACATGTTGATACTTACTTCCAAATATACTCATACATGTAACTGTAAAGTTTGTTCCATCCCTTTTGTTTTGTCATCAGCAAAAAGGGAGAGATTGTTGACCCTTTGAATGATTTTGATGATAACAAAATATTGGAGCATGCACTTGTGTTACTAACTATTTTTTGGGTGCTTTACAAGTTTTTGTAGAACAATTTTAATGCTCAATCACAACTCTTACAACCTTGTTATATGTCATGTGTAGTATTGTAAAAGTATTATGTAAAGAAGAGCCCAAAGAAAAATTGATGTAGTATTCATGAAAATGGGTTGCTTCTATGTGTTTTTATGTTTAAAACTCTTTAAGATTAGTTTTTAATGAAGTTGAAAAGTGTTTTGAGTGACTAAAAGTCACTAGATGTCATCTGGAGAAGAGTAGAAGATTTCATTGAAAATCACTCGAGCCGACTCTAGTTCATAGCACACTGGAAGGTTTCTGGCAAGCGAGCCGACTTGTCCAGAGCTTCATTCCTTGAATCAGACAAGCGAGCCGACCCAAAAACAATCCGAACTGACTCAACCATTTTGCTAGACAACCAAGTCGACCCTTCAGAAGGCGAGCCGACTCCTCCAGAGTACAGAAAAAATCATTTCTAAAAGAACAAGCCAGGCGAGCCGACTCTACTGAGAAGAGCCGACTCCTCTAGAGTACAATTTCAAAGACCTGAAAATCCGAGTTGACTCGACTAAGGCGAGCCGACTCAACCATAATAAGAAATCAACGACCTTAAGAATCCGAGCTGACTCGATTGAGGCGAGCCAACTCAACCAAAGTGAATACTCAACTACTCTGAGGATCCGAGCTGACCCGAAGCATCCAAGCTGACTCAAATATCGATTCCAGGTGAGTAACGACTAGTTCCAAAACTTTGTTTTTGAATCTAAAAAGTGTTCCAATGGTCAAATATTAAATCCCAACGGTCTACGATGACCATATCCACCTAAGAAGAGTACAAGACTCTATAAATGAGGGATTTGGACAACTTTTGAACAAGTTAATGAGCAGTTAATGATCAATTGAGCTTGTGAGCAAGAGAACACTAAAGAGCATTCAAGAGAGTCTTCAAGTCTGCACCAACTCTCATATGAAGCTTGAAGCATTTTTTGAAGAAGTTGAAGATGCCATTGAAGAGTAGTAAAGGGCTATTAAGAAGGCTTCTCTTGAGCTGCAACTGCAACCATCAGACAACTTTGGTTTATCAATTAGTTGCTTATTTTTCTCTACTCCTTTGTGAGTTTATGGGTTTTTGGTGAGCCCAGTTGAAAAAACTAAGTGTGGGTTTTTGGTGAGCCCAATTAAAAAACTAGGTATAGGTTCTTGGTGAGCCTGTTTGAAAACCAAGTGTAGGTTCTTGGTGATCCTGTTTAAAACCAAGTTAGGTTTTTGGTGAGCTCGGTTGAAAAACCAAGTTAGATTTTGGATTGTGAGCCCGGTAAAATAATCCAATTGTATTCCATGGGTGAATATAGTGGAAATCTCAAGTGGTATCTTGGGTAGTGGACGTAGGAGCGAGATTGCTCCAAACCACTATAAACTTGATGTATTTGTGATTGTGCTTTTTCTTCTTTACTTGCTTCTGCTTTAATTATTTGAATCACAGCACCTCCACACTAAAGAAGATTTAAAAGAACACATATTTGATTAAATTCTTTAAATTCTCAATTCATCCCCCTCTTGGGAAAGCCACCTGGGCAACACTAGGTCTAATACATGTGATGTATGTGGACCCATGATCACTTCAGCCATAGATGGATACCACTACTTCATCATATTCATAGATGACCTATCGAGGTATAGGTATGTCTATCTTATGAAGAATAAATCAGAATCATTTGAAATGTTCAAACAATTTTATAATGAAGTAGAAAAATAAACTAGGAAGAGTATTAAATCTCTGTGATCTGATCGAGGAGGTGAATACCTTACAAGAGTCTTTTTGACATTTTTAGAAGATAATTGGATTCTCTCACAGTGGACACCTCCTGGGATACCTCAGCATAATGGAGTATATGAAAGGAGGAATCTAATCCTGTTAGACATGGCTTGGTCCATGATGGGGTTTACGAGTCTGCTGATCTTCTTTTGGAGATATGCACTTGAGTCAGCTTTCTACATTCTAAATAGAGTTCCTAGTAAGTCTGTAGACAAAACACCATCTGAGTTATGGTCAGGGTGTAAGCCGTGGCTCTCAAATCTTAAGGTTTGGGGATGTTCAGCTTATGTCAAACATTTTAAAATAGACAAGCACGGACCTAGGTCTGACAAGTATATTTTCATAGGATACCCGAAAGAGACTAAGGATTATTTCTTCTACCATACTGATGAACAAAAGGTATTCATCAGTAATAGGACAATCTTTTTAGAAAAGAAGTTTCTTGGAGAAGGAACTAATGCCACTAAGGTTGAACTTGAAGAAGTTTGACCGGTAGAAGAACCAACACTATTGATTGAACCCTCAGAATTGGATTTGATTGGATCAAACCCGGAGCCCATTATAGATTCACCGTTAAGGAGATCTAGTAGAGTACCACATTAGCAAGATAGATATTATGGTTTCTTAGTCTAGAATGGTGATCCTGTTGAACTTGATAAAAATAATGAGGATCCAATCACCTATATGGATGTAATGTAGAGTGCCCACTTTGAGAAATGGCTAGAAGCCATAGAATCTGAAATGGAGTAGGGTGCAAGTAGATTTTCAAAAAAAAAGGATGTAGATAAAAAGGTGGAGATATATAAAGCCCATCAAGTCACCAAAAGGATATCGACAATGTTATGGTATTAACTATGACAAGACATTTTTGCCTATGGCAATGCTCAAGTCCATTCAGATTATACTTGCATTAGCGACACATTTTGATTTTAAGATCTGACAAATGGATATGAAAACTACTTTCCTAAATAGAGAGCTAAAAAAAAAGGTGTATAAGATACAACTTGAAGGATTCACATCCATAGATGAATCAAAGGTGTGTAAGCTTTAAAGTCCAATCGTGGATTGAAGCAAGAATCTCAGAGTTAGAATATGTATTTTGATAAAGTAATCAGAATGCATGGCTTCATTAGGAATGAAGAAGAGCCCTGCATATACAAATGGGCTAATGGTTTAGTTATAATATTTCTTGTTTTGAATGTGGATGACATTCTCTTAATCGAAAATGATATTTCTACATTACAAGGAATAAAAGTATAGCTGTCTTTTCAATTCTTCATGAAGGACTTAGGAAAAGCATCCTACATCCTTGGTATGAAAATCCATAAGGATAGATTTAAAAGGTTGCTAACATTAACCTAGTCCACATACATTGAGACCGTGCTGAAGCAGTTCAGTATGGTGAATTCCAAGAAAGACTATCCTTTGATAGGCCATGGAATTAATCTCTTAAAGAAGGATTGTCCGACAAATCCTCAAGAGAGAGTGTGTATAAGTAGGATTCCATATATCTCGGTAGTGGGATCTATTATGTAAGCTATGACATATACAACACTAGATGTAGCATACTCATTAGGAGTAGTAAGTAGATACCAATCTGATCCAGGTGAGAACCATTAGAAGGTCGTAAAATCCATCCTTAAATCTTTGAGAAATACTGAGGGTCAATGGCTCATTTATGGAGATTCTTAATTAAAATTATTCAGTTATACTGATTCAAGTTTTCAGTCAGGAATAGATGATAGCAAGAGTGTGTGAAGTTATGTCTTTATGCTAAATAGGGGAGCTATCTGCTGGAAAAGTTTCTAGCAGTACATTATGGTCGATTCTGTATGCGAGGCTGAGTATATTGTAGCATCAGATGCTACAAAGGAAGCTGTTTGGCTATGAAAATTCATCATCAAGCTTGGAGTGGCAACCTTCATTGATGGCCCAATTCCCTTATATTATGATAGTACTGGGAACATAGCTTAAGTGAAGGAACCAAAGGTTCATTAGCAAACTAAATACATTCTGTATCGCTACCACCTTATTTGGAAGATCATGGATCGAGGTGATGTTGATCTTCAAAAGATCAACGAAAAGGAGATATTGGCTAACCCATTTACTAAAGCCCTCAGAATCAAAGAGTTTGATGATCACAAGTGAAAGATGGGTATACGATACTATTTTGATTAGCTCCAGTCCAAGTGAGAATTGTTTAAAAATGTGTCTTAAAGCCAATCATCTAGGTTGTAGATGGTTGAGCTCTTTATAATTTATATATGAATCATTAATAAAATAAAAATTATTTTTGGTGGTTCATCTCTTTTTACATCTTTCTTTGAACTCTTTTAAGATGAAGTCCTTAGAACTACTTCAATTAGATAAAGAAGGATTTATCCAATAGTTCTTAAACACGTTCATAATTAAATGATATGTTGTTACGTAGAATGACAATATTTATCGAGCATAAGTTGTTGTATGCCATATAGATTGGTGTCCTCATAACCAAAGACTGTGGAAACACCGGTATGGCATACAGGTTAGTGTAGAAGTACACTACATTAAACATGACTAACTTTATAGAGTACTCTACTGTCAAGAGTATTTCTTAGGAGGATATGGATATAAATATCCCTCTAACCTAAGATCACCATGGTGACTTGCAAACAACTCATTGTACCAAGGTACGAACTATCTGAATTTCTAATCCAGTGATAAAAGATTACTAGGTGCAGTCAAGTACTTTTTAAGTCAGTGATAAGTTAAGATGGGATTGACCACTCCAAGGTATTGAGATAATGCTCTAGTGTATTTCAATTTAGCAAGACCTTGGCCAGGGCAGTCCTTGTGAGGAGTCACAGAAATTGTTAGGTTGAGATACATCTAAATGTACAACTCAAGAGTTAGCAATTGACTTCGAAATCATCCTAAGCATTAAATAAAAGGTATGAGTTGTATGAAAATCATATGCTTGGGTTCTTGAATGTTGCTTAGAGAACATTCGACCTATCTAGATGTCGGGTACCATTTTAGATAATCGCATTGATTAATTCAGAAATTGGATCCTGGGATACCAACTTAGTATTTGAACCTATGGAATCACATATATAAGAAGTTTCTAACTGATCATGATGGCTGATTAAGAACCATTCAATAGCAAAATTATTAATATGATTACAATTAACCCTATACAAAAATTATAAATTAATAATTAATTAATTATTAATTAATTATAAAAGATTAATTAGAATTTGGATTGCTATTTGACTTAATTTGATTAAGCCAAGAGATTTAAGTCAATCATAATTGAATATGATTCAATTGGGTTTCACTCAATAAGGTTATTCAATGATTTAATCACTAAGGGTTTCTAATTTTGGTTTGATTCAAACATAGGCTCAATTAATTCTAGATTCAATTATAATTTAATTAAGCCTGATTGGGACATAATTGGATTGGATTCAAGTTAGTTAAATTAGTTATAACCAAATTAGTTTTAGTTCCTAACTAATTTTGGTTAAATCTTGGTCAAACCCTAATCTAGTCCAACTTGTTTTCTTTCCTAAAAATTTTCCATGCCTTTCTAAAATTTTTTTATGAATTATTCACCAAGAAAATTATTTTTTTATTCTCCCTCATTTTCATTTAGATTAATATTGGTTTGAATTAAATCTAGATTTATTTGAATTTAATTAAATGAGTTCTATTGAGTTCTATTGGTAATAGAACTCCTAGTCCTATTCAAACTGCATCACCTTATCCTAATTTGAATCCTCCTCTAATCAATACAATTTCTATTCAGATTTTAATCATGCATGTGACATTAAGAGGACTATTATAGGGTGAAATCTGAAGTGAAATTGCCTAAAAAATAAGATGGAGGGGGAGTGAAAATCAAGATAGGCATGAAGGGATTTTTCTTTGATTATAGTGCTAGGTCTTCTAAGGAGAGGGAAAAACAAAATAAAAGAGAGTCTTTTAAATTTTATTTTTCCTCCACCCTTGATCCTTTTTGTCCTTCAATTCTTGATCTTCTTGGAGGGTTGAAGATGATCTTAGAAATATTTTTTATTTAGCCATGTAGTGACCTTCACGTGGATCTAGCAGTCCAAGAAGGTTGATCTCATCGGGATTTCATGTGGATGATTCATTGAGACCGAATACCCTATGTAGCTGCAAAGTAATGTGAAAAGCATACCACATGCCATCAACAGTGATGATCATCGACCCACAATCAGATATGAAATTAGATTTCATATTGTTTGTAGATTTGATTTACAGCATGCATCGATTAAATCGATGCATTATTTTTTTGTTTTCTATGTTGCATATCATGTTATGATCCTTGTAGGATTTATTAGGTATGATCTATATGCATATTTTTTAAAATAGTTTTAAAATAAATCTACTTCTACTGTAAATTATAAAAAAAATATGCTTGAAATTCTAGGCAATTTCCAACACCACACTCCTTTTCTTAGTTAGAAGACTCTCTTCTTCCGATCACCACACACCCACTAGCCATCTCCTTAAGAAGAGGCATCCAAGAGGTAAGGAGGGGATAACCATGAGTTTGTTTTGATTCAAAATTACAACCAACTCCAACTAAAATTCAAAATTAAATTCTAATTCTAATTCTAATAATTTGAATTAAATTTTAAATCCCAATTCAAATTCAAATTTAAAATTTAAATTCTAAATTTGCATGATGCATCAAACTAGGGTGCATGGTGCATGGGGCTAGGGTGCGTGGGTGATAATTCATGATGTTTGAACTCAAACCAAATCACATTTAGTTAGACTCAAAGAGATAGGTGAACCTAATCAAATTAGGAACCTAATCTCATTTAATAAAACCTAGTCCAATTAGAAATTAATTGAGTCCAGGTCTTGATCAAATCATGAATCAAACTACCTTAGCAATTAGGAAATCTTATGACCTAATTATGTCAGACTTAATTAAATCCAATTCAATTAGACTTGATCCAAACTTCATTGCTCAATCAAATTGAGTTAATCAATAATCTAATTGCCAATTAATCCTTCAATAATTCACTAACTGTTAGTGAATTACTTTACCATAATATTTGCATAAGGTTAATCATCAATTATGTTGATAATTATATCCTTGAACGATTCATAATTATTGATCAACTATCAGATCAAGTAGGAACTTTTAATGTGTATGATCCCATAAGTTTAAACACTAAGCTAGTAGTACAGGAATAAATTCCTATATTAATCAAAGTAACTATCTAGCAATGATATCCAATGTCCAGATAGGTCAAATAGTTATAAAATAACATTGAAGAACCTTGAACATATGGTTACCATATAATTCATCCCTTTGATTCTCAATACTCAAGATGACTTCAAGGTTATAACTACAATAAATAATGCAATTAACAACCAAATAAGTCATCGCAAAAAGCTAGTTTTTGGTTGCTAAAATCTTTTACCAATGAAAAAAATTGGTCGCTAATTTGGTCGTGAAAGCCCCGTCATCAATTACCTTTAGCAACCAATTTTGAGTTTGGTTGGAAAATATTAATATAAAACAACCAAAATAGATTGGGTTGGGAAAAAAAAAATTTAACAATGAATTATTTGGTCAATAAATGACCAAATTTTTGTCACAAAAAGTCAATATTAGTCGAGAAATATCTAATGCCTTTTTCACTTAATAACTAATTCGCCACCAAAATAATTGGTTGCAAAAAAGTCTTAGCATTTCCAACCAATTATTTTGGTCGTTAAATATTTAGTGTAGCATGCACAACCAAATAATTTGTTGCAAAAAAGTCTTAGCATTTCCAACCAATTATTTTGGTCGTTAAATATTTAGTATAGCATGCACAACCAAATAATTTGGTCGACATTGAACTATGATGATTATTATTAACCATTTATTTTAGTTCAAAAGAATTTCATGTAAACTTTTAGCAACCAATTTTTTTTGTAGGAAAAAAATTTATATTATTACCAACTATTTTCTTTGGTTGAAATATGTATGACATAAAAGTTGGAGGAAAACCTTTACCAACCAAGTTTTGGGTTATAAAAAAATAAAAAGTATTAACAACCAACTTTTTGGTCAAAAAAATCTTTTTTTTTCACCCATGCCTATTTGATACATTTATATGTTCTTGATGTCACCTGTATTCAAAATTTAACAAAAATCTACAAAATCAACAAAATCAATCAAATTTAACAAAATTTAGTGAAAGAGGTCCAAATACTTATAGTCTTGAATATAAATTTATCAATACATACAATAATCCAAAATGAACAAAATGTTTGGCTATAATATCCAAATTGTCATCATAAACAGTTGTTGACATCAAAAATACAATCACTGCTCTTCAAAAGATCAAACATATTCAAAAATAAGTAACCAAACATTCCTAAAACATGAGCAGGATTGCACAAAATTTGTACTTCAATAGATTTTGTACTCCAAAATTATCAACCTGCATGAATAAATATAAAAAATATACTTTATTTGTAAATATTTTAAACTAGTCAAATATAAAAAAAAGAGAACAGTAATAATAATGAATATAAAGTTCACATCCCATCGATACAAAGTTCACATCCCATTTGTTCTTGAATTTTCTTCAATCTGACATGCACAAAATGAAAGAAAAGTTTCCCATATATATATAGAAATGAGAACTCGAAGAGGACATATGTACAGTGCAGAATGTAATTAATGAAGAAAAAAGTTGCAGATAAGCCAAATACTACAAAAATTATTGGTAGAATTTAGCAACCAAAAACTTGGAGAGGGCATATGTTTCATTATGTTTGTGATAAGCCAAATGCATTCAATATGTTCTAGAAGTGTTACCGTCTTTACACAGAGAGTGCCCATATCATTATGTTTGAGCTATAGTATTATCTAAATGGTGTATTGCATATGCTGCAACTGTTTTAGATTTCATATTCACTCGTGTTGTATGTTAAGTTATTATAGGTATATTTACTGCCTCTACTTTTGTGTTTCATATTGTTCATGGTATCAATTATTTTTGTTGCATTTATAGTATGTGTTTTAGGGTATCATCAAGAAATAATAGAGTGCAATTAAGTTCTTCCTTGTTTCTTATATGTTTTAGTTATGTTTCAATGGTCTTCGCTTGATTCCAAGTCACCCTATGTATCGATTACCACTAATATGTGTCCCCAGTTCTTGAATAGTTATATCAATTAAATCAGTGGTCATTGGTTTTACATTTTGATCTCTATTAATTTCATATATTATTCTAAAATGCAGCCAGTTTGGGAACTTGAGACTTATGTAAACTATGGTCATGCTATTATTGCTTGAACTCTTAAAATATTTGATTACTGATTTGTGGTCATGCTTCCAAAACATATGTGCAGAATGTATCAGATTGTGGTCCTTACTAATTGAATTGGGATGACAGGTTTTTATATATATCAAAACATAATGATACAAATTTATATCATAAATATACATGTTGTATCAAAAACATAATGATCTTTGTAGAGATAACAATACCTTTTTTTTAATATATATCATAAATGTACATAAATCAAAAACATAATGATACAAATTTTGTAACCTCTTCAACTCTATATCATAATGATCCTCAAGAAAACCATCTTTTAAATATATTGTTTGGCTGACTAAGGTTATGATATTTACAATATATTATTCCTTCTATTGTAATGCTTGTGATAATTTATTTGTGATACCCGATATATTTTTCATAAGATGTAAAATCAATATAAAGTTAAAAGTATGGATAGAATCCAGCAAGGCACATGCTTCAGATCTTTGTTTTGATTTCTAGTAATCTTCAGCAAACCAAGTATCCATTAACGCAGGTACAAGTAACAATCAGGATACAAAAATGAGAAGCAGACACTTGAGATAATATAGGCTACAGCACTTACCCGAAAAGACTGAAGACATGTTGTTGAACACCATTTCTAAGTTCACCTTTTCTACAAAAATAAGAATGTAACCATATCAAGTAAAACAAGATTAGTTTTTTACATATCATTAATTTATAAAATTAAAAGATGACAAATTACCATAATGGTCTGGTTACGGATTGACCCTGTGCAGCAAGTGACATCTCGATTAGACGTCCTTGCTGATCCAACCTGTCCCTGAGTTCATCTATATTTTCTTTCAACTTGTCATTCTCCAATCGAGATTCTTTTAATTGTTCTTCAAGTTGGTTTAACTTAAACTTTGATCTTGAGGCTTGTTGTGGCTTCGGACCATGCCCAAGTCCCTTAATGTATCCAGATCTTACTCCCAATACTTTGTCACAAATTTCATCCATGGTTATAGAGTTTCCTTCAATTTCAGACTCGGCCAATAACCTTTGCATTTCATTCTAAGACAAAAGTCGTTATATGATTAAAATTTGAAAATTTGAAAATATGTATAATGAATGAAACTAAACATGTTAACTTATATAATACTCCTTTGCATAAGAGTTTGCCCATACACTTGTTAAATTACAGTAAGTGCGCTTGAACAAGGTAATTCTGTCACACTCTTCCCCATTGAGCTCTTTTTGTGACTAATATTACACCAAAGTCAATAAATTTATTAAAAACCTAAACTGTGTTTAATAATATAAAAGTTGTAAAATAGTCTCTTATAATTTTATGTCGCACTACTACAAATGCCATAGATCCTGTTTTATGCATCATCTTTGCCTTTGCTCGATTTGCAACATTGATTGAACAAATTTCCTTGAGATAAAAAAAATACAAATAACTTTCAAATGTTAGTAACTATATTCATTAGCATATGGACTAATGAAAACAAAAAATCAAATTTTGTTACTAGGTAGAAGATTATAAACCTTCACATGAGGATTAGACCAATAATCACATAGCTCATCCTAATTCTGTTGAGATATATTGATAGGCTTATTTTGCCTTGCTTCTGCATCAGAGCTAAATTTCAAATAATGCTTTCATAATGTTGACCTCACATCCTTGCCACGTGCTTGCATCCTTTAAAGCACACATTTCGCTACTTTCGAGTCCTCTCTCAAATCCTGAATCTTCAATTTGCTTTATAAATTATATAAACAAAAAAAAAGCACCATCATTATATGTGCATGCAGTAATCTTCAACTATAAGAAACATATAATGTGTAAAAGAATTGGCTCCTACATGGGCAACCTAAAAATACTTCAATGTCCTCATGTTTGTAACAAGATTCTATAACTTTATATGAAAATTCATAAAAAATGTCTTACCTCCAACCTATCAAATGCAGGATTTAAGTCATCTTCATTTAGATCCTTAAATCTTTTAGGCACATGCATACATTGACGAGAAACAAAACCCACTTCACTAGAGAATTTTGCTGATTGTACTTGATCAATTGGTCTCCCTTGATCTACATCAATCACTACTGTCAGATTATTACCTAGTATTTTTTTCATCTTACTCAAACCAATACCGCATGTAGGACCACGACCCTTCCTCGTTGATGTAGAACCTATAAACCTTTGAAAATATAAATAAATTTTTTTTCCTTAGAAAGCAAAGGACTTAATTAAAAAATAACTATATTACCTTGTGCAGAATTAGATGTATTAAGTGGCACACATGGCTCATTTGTAGCTATAGAACTGGGCTGACTAAGTGGTACTATAAACTCAATGGGGGGTGAGTTAGAAGCATTTTGTTGAGACAAAAGTGTAGATGGCTCTACTATTGGGGTAGGTGCGATGGAATGAACATTTTTGGAATTGGCCCTTGTACGGCGTTTCAATCCTGGAACCATTCTCAAGTATCACTACAAATAAATAGTTAAACAAGTTAGTACAAATAATGAACACAAGCAAATATAAAAAAAAATAATGATGAAAATAAAGATAGTGTATAAATATTTATTACATGAAAATGAAGATATTAACTATGTATCTGCATCAATGTCACTGTCATGATCATCATAAGTAGTTATGTCTGCATCATCACAATATTCTATCAATGTTTCATCTTATAAATCATCATCTGTGAGAAACTCATTGACCTCTTCATGCACTCCATCTATTGTGTGTACTATATTAGCTTCAATAATATCTGGATTGACATCATGTCTAACCAAAGGTTCAACATCTAGATTTTCAACAATTGAATCACTTACATTCAGCTCATTATCTTGATACACTTCATCATTCACATTCAGCTCATTCACATTAATTTCGCTCATTATCTTGATTTTCTAAAATATCAAATATATGCTGATGTTTGAATTTTTGCACAACTCGCCAATTTTTTCCTAATTTGGTATCATTGAGATAGAAGACCTGTTTTGCTTGTGTAGCAAGTACAAAAGGATCATTATCAAACCATGTTTTGCTCACATTAATACTAATAATCTTTCCATCTATTTGTATGCTAGACCTCTTATTCCCAACATCAAACCAAATGCATTTGAAAAGAACTACCCTCTTATCTCTTATATATTCTAACTCTATGATCTCATTGATCATGCCATAGTAGTCAATAACATCATCTCCATTATTTCCTTCTACAGTCGCCCCACTATTTTGTCTTCTATGGCGGTCATCACAATCTCTTGTATGAAACCTATTACCATTGATAATGCAACCGGCATATTTTCTAACACAAATGTGAGGTCCACATGCTAATGAATATAATGCCACCGTTGCTTCTGGTGCCTTTTGGTTGAACAAGCATGTCATCTACAAAAAAACAAGATATATTTAGTTAATATATAGTTAATGTAGATATGCACTCAACATTATGATAATTTACTTACATGCTTTTTAAACCACGATGGGAATTGCTCCATTTGTCTTCTCTCTACATTAGTTGTGCATTCTCTCTTAAGATCCTCCAAATGTTTTCTATTAAGTAGCATTGTAATTAATTTACAAACATATAACCATTGATTTGTACATCTAAGATATATGCACTAATAAATACTTACTCAAGATAAGGCTCTAACTCCTCACAATTAGATAGCACGTACCAATGAGCCATCTTGAGTTTATTGGATGACATTTAAACATATTTTGCTACTCCAAGTGATCTAAATCTATGAGAGAAAATAGATAACCCACCATCTTCTACTATGTCACAATTCCTTTCCTCTCTATTGAAATGAGTCTCAATTCCATGAAGATAAAATGAGCAAAAAGTTAAACATTCACTGACAACATAAGCTTCAGCTATTGAACCTTCAGGACGAGCTCTGTTTTGCACATTTTTTTAAAGATTTCCTAAAAATCTAATGAAACAAATAAACAAATAATGTATTAAAAATATATTCATTTCTTATCTCAATGACAACTAAAAATAAATTATAGTTTAACTATTCACATTACCTTTCAATAGAAAACATCCATCAAAATTGTACAGGACCCCCAAGTATTACCTCATTGGGTAGATGAATTGCGATGCACCATGACATCAAAGAAAGCAGGTGAAAAAATCATTTCAAGCTTACAAAGGATCAATACAATTTCCTTTTTCAATTTCTGTACTTCTTCCACATTAAGTGTCTTGGAACACAAGCTTTGGAAAAAATCTCCCAACTCTGCTAGTGCAATACACACATCCCTTTGCAAGCATCCACGAATGCCAACAGGAAGTATCCTTTGAAGAATAATATGTCAATCATGACTTTTTAAACCCATAACTTTTCCTTCATTCACATTCACACACTGAGAGATATTTGAAGCATATCCATCCGGGAACTTCATTGACTTAAAAAACTCACATAATATCTGTTTCTCATTCTTAGTTAAAGTATAACAAGCAGGTGGAATAATATATGAGCCATCACTTCTCTGTATTAAGTGTAATTCCTTCCTTATATTCATGTCTTTCAAGTCTTTCCTTGCCTTCAAACTATCTTTTGTTTTTCCATCAATGTTCAACAATGTACCTAGAATATTATCACAAATATTCTTTTCTATATGCATAACATCCAAGTTATGTCTCAATTTCAATTTTGTCTAATATGGCAACTCAAAAAGAATACTTCGTTTAGTCCAGTTCAACTCAGCTGGAGAACGTTTTCTCTTTTTATTGTTTGGATGCTTTCCTTGTTGCATATCTTTTAAGCTTGCCAATTGTCGCAATATATCATCCCCAGATAACTCTTGTGGTGGCATTCGATGCTCAATCTTTCCATCAAACTTCTTACTTTTTCACCAACTATGATCATGTGGCAAGTATCGTCGATACCCCATGTAACAAATTTTACTTCTTAACTTATGAGAACATGTTTGGTAATTACAAACTGGGCATGCCATATATCCTTTTGTACTCCATCCAAATACATTTCCATATGCCAGAAAATCATTTATAGTCCACAATATTGCAGCATGCAATTGAAAATTTGATCTACTGCAAGCATCATATGTCTACACACCAATTTCCCATAAGTCTTTTAATTCATCTATCAAAGGTTGCATATATACATCGATATCTTTTCCAGGTGCTAGGGGGCTGGAATAAGCAATGACATCATGAAAGATTTCTCCTTCATACATTTCCAAGGGGGCAAATTGTACGGCACCAAAATAACTGGCCACATGCTATATGATGTACTCATATTACCAAATGGATTAAAACCATCAGTAGCAAGACCAAGTCTAACATTACGAGGATCTGCAGCAAACCATGAAAAATCATTATCGAACATTTTCTAAGTTTCTGAGTCGGCTAGATGTCTCAACACCTTTCCATCATTTATACGTTTATCCTTATACCACCGCATCTCTAAGGCACTTTCCTTTGACATAAAAAGGTGTTGCAACCTTGGTTTTAATGGAAAGTAACGCAATATCTTATATGGCACTTTCTTACCCTTACCATCATTGATTTTCCATCTAGATGTACAACAAACAGGATACTCTTCATGATTTTCAAACTCCCAAAATAATGCACAATTATACTTGCATGCATGAATAGCTTCATATCCCAAACCCAAACCATGCAACACATTTCTTGCCACATAGTGGGACTTAGGAAGTGTCTCCCCTTTTGGCAATGCTTCTTTTAGTAATTTAAGTAACATGTCAAATGATTTGTTGCTCCATTTATTATAAACTTTCAAATGGAGTAACTTCACCAAAAATGACAAAGTAGAAAACTTTGAATAACCTGGATATAGTTCTCTTTCAGCATCCCTCAAAAGTTTAGCAAATACATCTTGCAAACCATCATTTCCATTAAGATCGGACACACCATTATTATGATCCATGTGATAATTATTTACAAAATTTCCAAAGTCATTTAGCATTTCATGGACTCCATCATCCTCATCTATGTCATTGCATGGCATACTATCATCATCTACATCATCATGATGGTAAAAAGTTTCATATGGTCTTGGGATTTTAAAAGTTGCATGTTCTCCATGAAATATCCATCTAGTATAATCCGCATCCATCCCCTGAATTATTAAATGATTATGAACCGCATCCTGACTCTTGATATATAGGTTCAAACAATCAATACATGGACATCTAACCTCACATTCTTTACCCATATGATCAGCAATGAATTCCATAAAAGCTTGAACTCCCTTAACATACTGTTCAGTCCACTTTTGTGCAGTCATCCAACTCTTATCCATCATAAAGAGATACGTAATATATGAGATTAAAAATGCACCTGAGTTCCCTTCATACAATATCCTCGGTTTTTGTATTTATTTCAATCTGAGATAAAAAGGCACACATAAAAAATTATTTTTATGTTAAACTAAGTTTTGAATTAATGAAACTATCAAAATAAAATCTTACTACTAAAATGCTTATATATACACCATGAAATATCTCTCTCTATTATGGCAAACATTTCTATTTTTTTTCTTAGGACTCCCAAGCAGGCCTAATTTAAAAGAAAACGTATTTAAAAGGAAGCAGCCTTTCATCCACATATAGAACATCTACAAGCTTGGCCTTTCAAGGTGTTTTAAGCCATACAATCAAATATAGCATACATCTTCAGACACTTAGATGACCTTCAAATAGTTAATGCTTGGAAAATTGGACTACAAAATGAACACAATGAGAAGAATTTCTTAAATCTAGCTAATTAGATGAAGAAAACTTTTTCTTCCTCTACCATGTCAATTGAACATTAAAAGATTCAAATAAAAAAATAAGAAGCATTGAAATAATCCATCTAAACACTAATGCAACAGTGACAACTATTCCAGGGTGGTACTCCAACAACACAAAAATAAAATTTTGGAACATTCAACAAACAAACTGGCAATCTAAAAATCAGCTCTTCAGAAACCATTGGTTCATACAATGTTGAACCACGATGGAAAGGGCCAATATCTCCTCCGCAACACCCCCCCATCCCTTCTCTCTACTCTATTCCCCTCTCTCTGTTCTCCGTTCCCATCTCTCTGTTTTGCCAAACTTCGCTTTTTTTTTTTCTTCTGCAGGACTCCCTGCCCCGCCCATTGCTGCCGCCCATGGCACCCTAACCCTGTAGATCTTTCGCCAAACCCCTACCCTCGGAGATATTCCACGGCCCTTCACCGCCATGCCCCCCCGGCACCTCTACCCAGCCCGTAGCTCTTCCACAGTGTCTTCACCGCCCCTCCCCCACCCTCGCGGATCATGATGGCCCTCACCGTCCCCCCCCCGAATTGTGACGGCCCTCCTCGCTGGCGCCCTCCTTCTGTCCCACACCGAGTCACGATCCACCATCTCTGTATCTCTGAACCCCTCCAGCCCCTCCCATATGTTCCTCCTCTCCCTCTCCCGTTGTCTCATCGCCGACGTCTCCCCCACCACCCACGGATGCACCGGTCTGCCCTCCCCTTCAATGCCCCTCCTCCCCGACAGCAATCACAATCCAAAAAAAAAAGAAAAATCACTCGATGACGACTCACCTAGAAGCCGCTACCGCCACTCGCCACTGCTCGCCGCCACTTCTTCACCGATCCGAGAGGTGGAACCGAGGAAGAGCTACCGAGGAGAGGAAGAGGAAGAGGAAGAGGTCAGGGAGCAGGGGGATACGAGCGGGAGTCGCGTGGAAAGGAAAAGGCCAGGCGCAAAGAAAGAAAAATCCAGATCGCGCGCATGATTTTTTTTTTAAAAAAAACTTAATTTTTTTTACAACCAAATTATATTTTGGTTGATAATAAATTTAAAAATTAAATTATTTTTTTATAATCTATATATATTTGGTCATTATTAATTTTAACAACTAAAATTTTGGTTGATAAATAATTTTTTTAACGATAAAATTATAATTGGTCATGAATACAAAAATAACGGTTGCCAATTTTTCATGCAGTATCTCAAATAATACCAAAATTTTTTTGGTCATAAATAATTATAATTTAGTTGGTAAAAAGCTTAATTATTCTCAACTAAATTGTATTTTGATCTGTAATATATTTTTTTATAGCCAAATTATATTTTGGTTGATAATGAATTTAAAAATTAAATTATTTTTTAATAATCTATATATATTTGGTCATTATTAGTTTTAGCAACTAAAGTTTTGGTTGATAAATAATTTTTTTTTATGATAAAAATATAATTGGTCATGAATACAAAAACAATGGTCGCCAATTTTTCATGCAGTATCTCAAATAATACCAAAATTTTTTTGGTCATAAATAATTATAATTTGGTTGGTAAAGAGCTTAATTATTCTTAACCAAATTGTATTTTGGTCGGTAATACATTCTTTTGTTGTAGTATATAAACTATCAACCTTTAATCAGTACATCCAAATTGTATCTCAACCTTATAAATCCCGTGACTCCTTACAAGGATTACCCTGGCTAATATTTTGCTAAATTGAAATCCAGTGTAGCATTATCTCCAATAACTTGGAGTGGTCAATCCCATCTTGACTCATATACAAACTTTGCAAGTATTTGACTATACCTAAAAACATTCTATCACTATATTAGAAATATAGATAGTTTAATACCAAAGCATAGTGAGTTGCTTATAAGTTACCATGGTGATCTTAGATCTGAAGGATACTTACATATATCCTTTGTAAGCAACTCTTGACAGTAGAGTACTCCATAATGGATCATGTTTAGTAAAATACACTCCTACATTTTACCTGTATGCCATATCAATGTCTCCACACTCCTTGGTTATGAGGATAACCAACCCATCTATTACATAATAACCTATACTCGATAAAGTTATCATCCTTTATAACATATTATTTGGTCGTGAACAAGTTTAAGAACTATACTATAAATCTTCCTTCATCAATTGAAAGTAGTTTTAAGGACTTCATCATAAAAGAGTTTATGAAAGAAAGATGCATAGTTTATGATGAAAATATTGAATAATTTTTATTGATTCAAATACAAATTACAAAGGGCACAACTTTCTACAGCTTAGATGATTGGCTTTAGGGCAATAACCAACAACAACCCTAGCATCTATCATATACAAAACTTAATTAGCTTGAATCTAAATCTTAAATTTCATAAAAACTCTTTTCTAACAATCATGTTGCTATGGCCACAGTTTTAAAAACTCGCATCTTAAATCACATGGTAGTTCTCCTTAGCTACTAAGGTCAATAGATCCCATATAAGTACATACAGTACTCCTACAGCGAACCTACTATAACCAATGAATACTACAAGGATCCCTATAACTAGGGACCATGCTTATGTGTAGTCAACTATAGCAACCCTACTATGAGCAGCCATGGCATCGTAGGTCAAAGAATTACTTATATAACTATAGCATTGAGAATATCACTGACGAGTGAGTAGACATCCAAGTGACTTCTTATTTTGGTCATATTTGATATCGTTATTTTCTAAGAATCACTTGCACTCTCGCACCAATATCGCTACACTGTAGATTCGAGACTCATCTATCTAAAGAGAAGTGATCTATGCCTCGATCTTGATAGATCTATCATCATCTCCATAATAACCTTGACATGTCTCAAATTCTAACTCTTTAGAATATGTGTCTTAATTTTTTAATCCCTTGGATGATTCAAGGACACATGACACATGAATAGATTAAAAACTTACCCATTTTATTGAATTATATAAATCAAATACAAAAATATGTCATAGAAATATTACAATGTGTCTAGCCATATTGACTTCTAGAACATATATCTAACATCTTCATCTTCACCTCTAACTCCACAATCAGTTTCACCTTACAAAAATTAGATAACAAACAATCATATTCTATAATCAACATATTATTATCTTCTATTTTAAGAAATGAATTAAGCACTAGCTAGTAATAGAAATCATTTTAAATCAACAATTTATTATATAAAATCATTATAAAAGTCACTTATCCTTTGTTGAGATTAAAAAAATAATGTCTCCTTTGAAACATTTGCTATGTATGTACTCTAAACATTTGATCAAAATGTTGCTGTATTTTTTATTCAAGTTGTTACTCTATTCACCATTGAAAATGTTCTTCTATCCAAACCCTCTCAATCTCCATTAAATTACATAGATATTTTAAATTCTCCTCAAGTTTTGCTATCTTGTTGTTTTACAAATAAAGAGCTTGGAGCACCCTTAGAATAAATCATTCATCCTGATCCTTTTCTATGAACATGCCTTAATCTTATAGCTAAAACCACAACTAGCATCTCATCTCAACTCATTCGAGTACCATCTAGTTATGACTGTTAGTTAACAAGATCCTTCAATTTTTTTTGGATTACATTATAATAAAGCATAAATAATTATATAAGTATATATATTATCCATTTCAAACATTTCCAGTAATAGTGAGTGTACATACATGAACATTCAAAAACCTTTTATCAACAAATTCTATATTTCCCTCCTTTATTTTTCAATTATACTCATTATACAAAATTTCAACTACATCCAACATTTGTCCATTATTCTTTTTTGTTTTTAATGATCAAAAAAATAAGTTTACTAGTAAGTATCAACAAAATTAAATAACTCATAATAGAAAAAGATTAATAACTTGTTTGCATATGGAAGAATGTACCATATTATGCTCATACTCCATAAATGAAATCGGTCCCATGGTAGACCTACACCTTGCATTCTTATAGTTTTCTAAAGTTCTCTTACTTTTTATCTTGTAATTTTAATTTAAATAAATAAAAAAATAAATATTTAATAATTTTTAAATAAAATGAAATGTATTTACTTGATATGCATATATTTCAAGTTAATATGATATGCTTATAATTATAGTAACTATTAACATTATTTCTCATACCTGGTATGCTTTTGAACTGAAATACTCCACCATTTGCTCTTTGAGTTAAGCTTTTGGGAGAGTTTGCCAATCTCTCTTCATCAGTTTAAAAATTTTTATAATAAGTAAAGAATTTACATTTCGAATATCTATACTCTCGATGTAGGTCTTCAATGACAACCACTTGTAATTTAATTTCATTGACTTAGAAATTGAAATACTCCTACATTATATATCATAACTATTGGATATATTTTATATTATAAATATATATTATATATCAAGTAATTAAATACAATGTTTAAATAGATCCATAATATGAAAATATAAATTTAATTGATTTATCTGAACTTGCTTCTATATATACATAGCATATTATGTCGTAACCTCCTTCCAAGGATGTATTGGTATTAGTGTTGTACTTTTAAAAGCAAGCCCATAAAAATTGTTAAATCTTCTTGCATTATTAGCATATTTATCCCAATAAATTATACAATCATTTTAACATCTATCTTGATAAGGACATCATCCAGAGCTTTTTTTGATACAGATTACACATTATTCATATATTTTATTTTCACATATTTTACCTGGATATATGTATGGATATGTGGGTAATGGAGTGCCTATTCTTTTTGTTTCTAGCTCATGCACAAATCCTAAAGTATGAGCTAGGTTTGTCTATTAGGATAGTTTGTTACAAATGGTTAGTTTGTTAGGATTTGGCAATAGGTTGTTAGGGATCCAAGGTGTTTAGCTCTGCTACTCTTCCATCTCCTCTAAGCTCCTGAGACCTAAACACCTCTAAGCTTCCCTATTCAGCACTCCTAGCCACCTTCCACCATCACACCACCCACTACTCCTCTGGCATCGTCCACTTCCGATTCCATCTTCTCGCCCTCCCACCAATGAGATGCCCTCCTTATTGAGATGCTCCCAGCCTCCTCCCAAAACCATCAATCCCCCACCCCACCCACCTTGATTACCTAGAATCCATTGCCGCATCCTCCTCCACCCGTCTATCCTTGCCATCTCTTGCATCTACAATCCCTTCTATCTCTCCTCTACCCATGTCAACATCGATGCCACCATCGGCCTTACCCCCATTTGGTTCCTCATCTCTGATCGACACCCCCCACCACTTCCTATGGTTTGACCCTAAGGACCTTCATGCCCGCATCGAGCACATCCTTGTTGCCACCCATTCCACCAGTACCTCAACCCCCCGATGACCCATCTACCTCTATGACCATCAGCAATCTCTCCTCCTCTAAATTTCCCTACCAATCTCCTCCCACCTAAAGCCTTCATATGAATGTGAAAGCAACCAGTCTCCTCCCCACTGAAGCCTTTGCACGAACATGAAAGTAGCTCCCAGGCCCTCCGCCGACTTTAGCACTTTGGATTTTTGGACCTGAAGATTTCTAGCTAGTTTTGCTAGTGAACCATTGGCCGGACATCTCCACCACCTCTAGATAGATCTCCCTTGTCCAAGAAACTATGAAATCCTATACTCAATGAGATCTCTTCAAGAATTAGAATAGGCTTTAAACCAATTCTTAATTCCATTTATGTTAATTTCCAATCTTTAGTTCTTTTATATTTGAATTAATTGAATTGCATAGCCCTAGCCTAGCGATCATTTCTTAATGATCAATGGCCCTTTTTTTGAAACTTCTTGACTGTGTGCACTGATCAGCTCGCTTCCTAGATCAGACCTTAGTCATGATTGGATCTATATAGCTTTTATTTTTGCTTGCTTTAGTTTTTGCTATTACAAACTTTAATTGTTTGTTTAGTTTTGTATGCTGATCTTCCTAGAGGATCATTAGATCTAGGATAATTAGCCTAGTCTTGCATCAATTTTTGGTATCAGAGCCTAGGTTTGGTTAGGGTTAATTGCATTTTCATTTGATTAGTTTGCATCATTAACATTCTAAAAAAATTCTAAAAATCTGAAACTCTGTATATCCTTGAGACTTTCTGAAATTTCTATTGATACAATCTTCAAAAAATTATAAATCTTGTTATATTGGAAAGTAGACTCAAAATGAAACATTTTGATATATGTGGATTTATGAGATCTGAAAATCCAAGTCTCTATTCACAAAATTTTGTACCCTATAGTTCTGCACAACCTTTATTCAATCCTTAATTCTCGTTCATAGGAGTATCAAAAAATTACAAAATTAGTGGATTTGGAAACTAGACTTGATGATGTATTTATCCATGATAATAAAATTTTCAATTAGGTCTTAGTTTAGCACCAGATTATTTTTGTATGACTATTAGGTCAAGAATCAAATACCAAGCAGAGCCTTTGCACTCAAACAATGAAATGGAACCTAACTTAGAAGTAACTTTATAGAAAATCATAGGTAGACTTGAAGCTGTCGATGGTAAATTAGATTTCTTAAATATAAGGGTCGGAATCTTAGAAGAAGAATAATTATGCAATACAAACTATCCTATTATGAACTTTTCTCCAAGTGTGAATCTTAGAAGAAGAACAATTAAGCAATACAAACATCCTATTAGGAACTTTTCTCCAAGAGTCATTGATCCTGAAGATTGATAAGATTATTTAGGTTTCAAGGGAGGTTGCAATCAAACACCTCTATCTTATCATGACCCAATTGGTTAGGATGATCCTATAATAAGAAGTGTCAAGATCAAAGCCCCAAGCTTTGTGGGTCACCTAGACCTCAAAAAGTACCTTGACTTGGAAGCTGATATGGACCATTATTTCATTGGTATGAAATATCCGAGGGTAGAAAAATTAGATTCACTTAAATGAGATTATTGGGTTAAGCCAGGTTATATTGGCACAATGTTTAGAGAATGACCATCCATAGGAGATCGAAACCCATTAGGACATGAGATGAGATAAAGGATATGCTTTATGAGAAGTATCTTCCTGCATCCTATCAACAGTATCTCCTAGACCAATGGCAAAGGTTGATCCAGGGTACTAGATCTATCAATGATTATATTGATTAAAAATTTGAAGATTTTTTTATGCACTGTAATGTAAATGAGGATCCATCTATCACCCTATCCTGATTTAGAGCTGGTTTGAGAGAAAACATCCAAAGGGAACTATTTATACAAAAGGTTTATAGTTTAGAGTAGGCCTATCAATTGGCCCAAGATGATCAGATGTTCCAGAGGTTTCCAGTCACTCATCAACCTGAACCTCCTAGACCAAGAATTTTAGGCTGAGACTTAGCATGAGTCAGACTCCTATTGGTCATTCCCACTTGTGGCACTACTAACCAAGAAAGATGACAAAGGAAAAGGAGTCATAGGAGAGACTTTTCTAGGAATTAGTTCCAATTTAATGCTTCAAGTGCAATGGACTAGGCCATGTTTCTAGTCATGCCCATCTAAAGCACTACACATAGGAGAGCTTGAAAGTAAAAATCCTGAGAATGACCATGAAGAAGAGGTCTATATCACGGACCCAGAATTAGCTAACACCTTTGATGAGTATGACACTGTCTAAATTGAGACTTCACCTGTGAAATGACTAGGAGTGTTTAAATGTGTGTTGCCCCAATCCAAAGAAAGTGAAGATTGGCATAAGATTGCTATCTTTCATATCTTTATTGGTTAAGGCAATAAGGTGTGCAAGGTAATCATCGATAGTGGTATCTATATCAATGCCATCTCCACTAATACCATATCGTGCCTAGGTTTAGTCCCTGTAGACCATCCAAGTCTATATAATGTAGCCTGGATAGATGCTTTGTCTATCCTTATTAGGCATATGTATCTAGTCCTGATCAAATTTCAGTCATACTAAGATAAGATCCGGTGTAATGTGTTACCAATGGAAGTCAGTAGCATCATCCTTGGTAGACCTTGGCTCTTTGACTAGGATGCCACACTTCATGGTTGATCTAACACCTACATATTTATAAGCCAGGGTAAAAAGATCATTACATACCCTTCACCTCCAAAAACTGCTAAGAAAATTGCAAACACCAATGCCAAAGTCAAGAAATAGAAGAAGAGCCTACACATAATCAGTGCTAAGGAGTTTAAAAAAGAATTGATTAATAGCTCTCTAGTCTGGATCCTGGCAATCCAGGAAACTAGTGGTGACATAGTTCCTTTACACTAATATCCCTAGGAGGTGCTCACCTTCGTAGACCAGTTTAAAGATGACTTCCCTAAAGACCTCTCAGACCATTTGCCCCAATACGGGATATGCAGCATGCTATTGACCTTGTTCTAGGAGCTACTCTTCCCAATCTTCCTCACTATTGTTTAAACCCCACTAATCATAAGCTATTGTGTTGACCCCTGGAATGATTTTGATGATTACAAAATATTGGAGATGCATTTGATACTGGTACCTTTTAAATGTTTAAGAAGTTTTGGTAAGATGTTTCAAATGGATAATCATCCACCCTACATTTCTAAGACCATTGGAATGAATTCATGTACTCAAAGAAAAAGTTTCATATATTTAAGAGCCCTAAGTAAATTCAATTATATGATTATATAAAAAGACCAAATCAATATAATTTTAAGTTTAAAAATCTTAGAAGTTGTTTAGAAGAAGCTTGGAAGAAGTTTGAAGCTTTTTGGAAGACTCTGAATAAGTTTCACTCAAGCCGACTCAATTAAATAGAGCTGATACATTGTTTGGCATGGCATAAAAATTTTCTGATACATAACATTTGAGCCGACTCAATAAAGATCCGAGCAGACTCTCACAGAGTGAAAGATATTTGCTTCTGAGACTTCAGTCAATTGAGCCGACTCTAATATGAAATGAGCCGACTCTCACATATTGTGATTTTACTTCACTATCAATCCGAGCTGACTCGAGGTCTGCGAGCCAACTCAAATTCTAGAATTTGAACGGTAATGGCTAGTTCCAAAATTTGAATTTCTTGATTTAAAGCCTTCCAATGGCTAGTTTTTGACTCTCAAGGAATTCTAACAGCCATATTCACCTGGGAACACTTCAAGAAGCTATAAATAATGGATTTAAGTGAAGAGAAAAGAACTTTAAGAACTTTGACAGAACTTTAAAGAGAATATTGAATGTTCTAAGAGCTTTCAAGTGAAAACTCAAGTTCACCAACAACATTCCACCAACTTCTTGAGTTTATCTTTGAAGAGTTAAGAGAGCCTTGAAGAGCATTCAAGAAGGCCTCATTAAAAGCTTCAACTACAACTATTCAATAACTTTGGGTTTGTTTTAATGTTGCTTCTTTTATTAACTCTATTTTTGAGTTGTTACAAGTATAGCAGGTGGCTGTAACTTGTAAATTATTTTTTGGATTATTGGTTAGCCTTGAAAACTAAGTTGGGTTGTTAGTGTTGGGAATTACGACCCAAAGCCAATTGTCTAGACTGTAGACGGTTATGCTATTTTGTAATTGTATATGAATTTCTTAATGAATAAAAGTTATTCTTTTGGCTGTTCATCACATATGCAATTTCCTGAAAAAAAACTCTTGTATGATAGAGTCCTTAGAACTACATTATATTTGATATAGAGAGGATATATCGAGTAGTTCTTAAACTGGTTCACAACCAAATGATACATTATTATAGGATGGTGATGTATCAAGTGTAGGTTGCTGTATGTCATATTTGTTGGTTATCCTCTTAACCAAGGAGTGTAGAGACACTGATGTGACATACAGGTGAAATATATGACATCTCACTGAATGTGACCAACTATGAAGCTCCCTTCTGCCAAAGGGTTGCGTGCAAAGGGATATGGGTATATGTGTCCCTTAAACCTCAGGTTACCATGGTAGCTTGCAAGCAACTCATTGTACTTTGGTGCCGGACTACCTGGATTTCTAATCCAGTGATAAAAGGTTTCTGGATACAATCAAGCACTTATGAAGTGATGGTGGTCAAGATGGGATTGACCCCTCCAAATGGTTTGGAGTGAATGACTCACTATGTCTCAATTTAGCAAAACCTTGATTAGGGTAGTTCTTGTGAGGAGTAACAAAACTTATAAGGTTGAGACACGATCTAGATATACCAGGTTAGGGTTGGCAGTCAAACCCTAGGTCATCCTGAGCATTTTGAGGTCAAAGGAACAAATTATGCGGTAACCATATGCAAGAGTTCTAGAAAGTTGCTCTGCAATCTTTGACCTATCCGGATGTCAGGTATCATTATTAGATGATGACTTTGATTGGTACTGGAAGTGTTCCAGTGCTACTGGCTTAGTGTTCGAACCTATGGGGTCACACACCATAGGGATTTTTATCTAATCTAAAGGCTGATCGATGATGGAGAATCGTTTGCCATCACTAGAGGTCAATATGATTGACCATGTTCCAAGTATCGATACTTCCAAGTGTCGACACTTGGCTGTGACGAGCAAAAATTCTGGAAAGAATTTTTGAAAAGTTTTGACCTCAATTTGAATTTCGAATTCTGGTTGGTTTTGGCTCCAAGCCTTCATGAAATGATGGTCATTCTTTGGAAGGTTTTGACCTCAATTTGAATTTCGAATTTTGGCTGGTTTTGGCTCCAAGCTTTCATGGAATGATGGTCATTCTTTCCTTATGAGCTTAGAGCCAATTTAGTATGGCCCTTGACTTTCTCCCCCAATCACTCCTCCTTCCTCTTTCTCCCTCTCATGGCTGCCTCTATAAATAGGGATTGTTTTAGGGGCTGCTAGCAGAGAGAAAAAAAAGAGTTTTCTTATTGAATGAGATTACTGCAATTCTGAGAGAAAAAAGAAAAGGGGCTTGGGAGGACTAGGATTTTGGGTGTGTGACTATCTAGCACTCAAGCTAGGTCTAGGGAAGAGAGCTAGTTAGGAAGGGTTCCACCTCTCCTCCTTGTCTTCTAAGTAGAAGTGATTGGCCTCAAAGATCCCAAGGAGCTAGAACTCTAAGGGAGTTGATCAAAATCAAGCCCTGGTGTGAACTACCCGTAGAGGCCAAACACGTGTGTGGCTCGAGGGCTTCTCACAACCTCCTCCTTAAGGTATAACAGTAAGGTATCTTTATGCCTTTTGGTTCTTTTCCTGCTTATGATGTCTTTTACATGCTATATTATCATACTTGTTCCTGTTACAGGCAGATTGGTAGATCATTTTGTTCGATCTACCAAGCCTTCCTATATGCTTATTTTAAAATTATTTTAAAAAATTTTATTTTGCCATGCATGCTCATTTTGCTCTCCCTTCAATGGTATCAGTGTCAGGTTCTTCGTAGTATAATAATGCTAGCATGCTTTAACATCATAGTTTTTTTTTAAAGTACTTGGATTGAGTGCTTCACCATGGTCGTCCAGTCATAGGAGAGAAGTAGGGCTACAAGACCCTCTCTTTCCATTCAATGGGGTCTCCTATGACGTGTAGGGGTGTCGCTTATGATTGACTTATGAAGAAGAAAAATAAAAGAAAATGTAGATTAAAATATTTTAATCTAATATTATGATCATATAATAAATTTAGATGAGATCTCAGAGTTTTATTTTGATCAATTTTAATTAAAAGTTTAAAAAAATAACTTTGGATTTGAAATCACTGTTTTTGCCTTGCGACAGGCCTTGAGTCGATCCAAGTGTCAACACTTGAGTCGACTCATGCATGCATATAGAAAATATGACTTTCTGTTAACACTCTGTCTCGGGCCTTGAGTCAATACTTGAGCTGACTCATGAGTGCAAAGTGTCGACACTTGAGTCGACTCATGAGTGCATTGTATCGATACTTGACATGAGAATGCAGAAAAATAATGAATTCAAATTATAATTCATTGTAAAATTATTTTACATTATAAATTAAAATTATTTTAATTTATAAAGGCTATTGAACTTAATTAAGAATTAAGTTATCTTGAATGACAAAGAACTCTAGGAATATGATTCAAAGATTTTAAATCATTTCAATAAGCCTTATGAGTCATGGGTTAGCTTCTATTAGGTCCTTAATTAGCTTAGACCTAAGTTTAGATGCATTGGACTATGTAGAGAACTAATCTAATCAAAAGTTGAGTTAGGATTTCTTCTCTATAAATCTCTCTAATAGTTAGATTGATTAGTCCATAAATATAAATGGACCTAATTTGTGGCTTAGTGGATAGCCTGGTCTTTAGGCTAGTCTAATCGAGTCTGATAAATTAATTGGTGTCCAAAGTAAGTTTGGCAGTTTGATCTTGGTTCTTTGGGGCTACCTCTTACTTGGCCAACTTGGTTGGTGTCTAAGGCAAGACGGTTAATGGTGGAACCTAACCTATGATCTCACTTACCTGGCCAATGTGGTCAATCAGAATTGATTGGATAGCTCATTGACTCGTGTTAACACATGTCACCCAAGGTTAATCAGTCTTGACTAATTTTAGGTGGCCATGGATCATTAGTTATGTGTAACCCTCCTTTATAACTGATGTGGTCAATTAGAGGTTGATCCATGTCTTCTCATCTCTTCTTCTGTCACATTAAAATTAAACTCTCTAAATTATTAGGTCCATAAAAAGACGAAGTTATGGGGATGACTGAGTCTTAGCCTCCCATTAAGTAGGATGGTAATGGGTCCAATAGTTGGATGTTCATCGATAGATCCAAAGATTGGGTGTTCATCGGGCTATTAAAATTGTTATTCCTAATATGATGGCTCAGTGCGACTCTCTTAATGATAGTCAGGTGGGGCGACCAAAGTTGAGCTTGACTATTCGTTAGTTAGAAGCATTGAATTTTGTCATGTTAATGGTTGGACCTAACTGGGACCTTCAATAGGAGGCCAAAAGGCCGATTGAAGTGCACTTTGGGGCAAAACCTAAATACTAGAAGTTACTTGGAGAAGTAATCGGTTGAAGAACCTACCTTTAGATGTGCATGGATGAGCTGGCCAAAGTCGGGCTCATGTATTGTTTATTAAGTTCTAGTACCCACTAAGAAATTAAAGTGATTCCTCGGATTGGAGGTAGAGGCTACCAGTCTGAACAAAATAGTGGGAGGGCCTTTAGACTAAAGTCCATATCTTTAGGTTAATAATTCAAATACACTAATAAGTTTTGGTTTTCTTTTTTAGATATCCTCCAACCTGTCACTCCGGTCTCTTCTCGATAACGAGAAGCTCAAGGGTCCCAACTTTGATAGCTGATATCGAAGGCTCAGGATTGTCCTTGAGCATGAACAGATCCTATATATGATATCAGATCCGGCACCTGAAACCCCTACTCCCAATGCTCATGGTTCGGTTAGAGATACTTATCAAAAGTGGCTCTCCGACAGAACCACTATCCGATACATTATGTTGGCAGCAATGAACGATGAGTTCGGTCACAAATTTGAAGAAGCCCAGCTGGAGAAAATCCTTCAAAGGTTGAAGGAGTCGTTCGGCATACCAGATGATGTTGAAATGTACAGGATCTCCTGTGCTATCTACAATGCATGGATGCATGATGGAGCCTCAATCACTAATCATGTATTGTATATGATCGAGATGATTGAGCACCTGGACAAGCTCGGATGTCCCTTGCATGAACAACTCAGGAAAGATGCGATTCTAAATTCCCTGCCCTCTTCCTATCTAGACTTTCTCAATCATTTTAGAATGAATAAGCCTGCAGTTAACTACCATGATCTGTTGGGATTATTGTAGACTTATGAGAAAGACCACCACTAAACAAAGGAGTGGTAGATATAGTGGAGGATCTTTCGTAGGGCATCATCCCTTCAAGAAAGGGAAAAAAAAGAATAAAAGGAAAAAGGTGTAGAATGCTTCTGGGCCAAGTCAGGCCAAGAGGGTGAAGGCTGATAAGGGCCAAGTGGACTACTTCTTCTGTAAGAAGCAGGGTCATTGAAAGAGAAAATATCCTCTTTATATTGCATCCCTTGACCCGAACAGATCCAAGAAGAGAAAGCAGCAGGACGATGCTAGACAAGATATTTATATGATAACACCTTATAGTTTCTCTATCTATAATACTAGTACCTGGGTATTGGATACAAGAAGTCCAATTTATATTTGCAATTCTTTGCAGGGACTTCAAGTTAGTAGAAGATTCAAGGATGGTGAGAGATTCTTGAACATAGAAAATGGAAGCCAAGTTCCAGTCCTGGCATTAGGAGTCCTTAAATTAGTTTTCGAGTCTTGTAAAATCATTTTGAATGAGTATCATTATTGTCCGTCTTTCATCTTGAATGTTATTTTTGTAGGCCAATTGGCCATGTATGGTTATGAACTATCAATAAAAAATGACATTTGCAAAATCATTTGGAATGGTTCTGTTATGAAGAATGGACATATGAATAATGGCATTTATGTACTATCATGATCATTAAGTAGTGTACATGTCTAGCAAACGTCCGAGGATAGATAATGTCAGCGATGTGTACCTATGGCATTGTAGGCTAGGTCATATTAACAAGAACATGATAAACAGTTAAAAAGTGAGGATCTCCTTGAGATTAGTGAAAGTGGTTCACTACCAACCTGTGAGTCCTATCTTCTTGGAAAGATGACAAAATCACCTTTTACTAGAAAAAGTGAACGAGCCAAAGAGATTCTAAGTTTGGTACATACTAATGTATGCGGACCCATGAATATTAGTGCCTGAGGTGGGTACAGTTATTTCATTATATTTATAGACGACCTTCGAGGTATGGTTATGTCTTCTTGATGAGACATAAATCTGAATCATTTAAAATGTTCAAACGATATCATAACAAAATAGAAAAATAAACTGAAAGGTATATCAAAATCTTTTGATCAGATCGAGACGGTGAATATCTTTCCAGTGAGTTTCTGACATATCTTGAGAAGAATGAGATTCTCTCTTAGTGGACACCTCCAGGGACATCTCAGTTAAATGGAGTGTCTGAAAGGAGAAATCGAATCCTGTTAGACATGGTTCGGTCCATGATCGACTTTGCTTCTCTACCGCTATCCCTTTGAAGATATGCTCTGGAATCAGCCTGTTACCTTTTGAATAGGGTTCTGAGTAAGTCCATTAGCAAAACCCCATATGAGATATGGACTGGACATAAGCCGACACTCTCACACCTTCCAGTCTGGGGTTGCCCGGCTTATGTAAAACATCTTGGAATGGATAAACTTGGACCTAGATCTTACCGGTGCCTATTTATTGGATATCCAAAAGAGTCTAAGGGGTATTACTTCTACTTGGCTAAGGAACAAAAGCTGTTCATCAGTCTTAGAGCTATCTTTTTGGAAAAGGAGTTCCTTGGTGAAGGAACTGTAGCTGCTAAGATTGAACTTATTGAAGTTCAACAAGTAGAGGAACTGACACACTTAAGGAAAACATAGAACCGGTTGTGATTAGTTCACACCCAGAGCCCACACAAAAACCATTATGGAGATCCGGTAGGGTACCGAGTCGACCGACAGATACTATGGTTTCTTGGTCCGGGACGGTGATCTCATTGAACTCGATGAGAATAATGAGGATCCGATCTCCTATATGGATGCGATGTAAAGGTTCGACTCTGAGAAATGGCTAGGAGACATGAAATCCGAAATAGAGTTCATAGAAATCAATAATGTATGGACATTGGTTGATCCACCTGAGGGGATAAAATCCATTGGATGCAAATGGATTTTCAAAAGAAAAATGGGTGCAGACACGTAGGTAGAGATCTATAAAGCTCGTCTGGTTGCCAAAGGATATCGTCAACATTATGATATTGACTATGACGAGATGTTCTCTCCTATGGCAATGCTTAAATTCATTTGGATTATGCTTGCTTTAGTGGCACACTTTGACTATGAAATCTGGCAAATGGATGTCAGAATAGCTTTCCTGAATGGTGAGCTAGAAGAGGAAGTGTATATGATATAACCTGAAGGATTCACATCCACAGATGAGTCAAATGTGTACAAGCTTTAAAGGTCCATCTATGAACTGAAGCAAGCATCACGGAGTTGAAACATCCGATTTGATAAGTGTATCAAGTCGTATGGCTTCGTTAGGAACAGAGAAGAACCTTGAATTTATAAATGGGTTAATGGTTTTGTGATTGTGTTCCTTATGTTATATTTGGATGATATTCTCTTAATCAGGAATGACATCCTAGCATTACATGGAACAAAGGTCTGGTTGTCAAACCGGTTCTCTATGAAGGACTTGGATGAAGCCTCTTATATACTGGGTATGAAGATCTATAGAGATAGATCTAGGAGGCTTCTAGGACTGTCCCTGTCTACGTACATCAGCACAGTGCTGAAGCAGTTCAGCATGAAAAATTCCAAGAAAGGCTATCTCTCGATAGGCACTGGAATTGCTCTCTCCAAGAGGGATTGTGCGACAACTCCTGAGGAGAGAGAACGTATAAGTAAAATCCCGTATACTTCGGCAGTGGGTTATATCATATATGCCATGACATGTACTAGACCAGACGTGGCATACTTACTAGGCATAGTGAGCAAATACCAGTTTGACCTAGGTGAAGCTCATTGGAAAGAGATAAAGATCATCCTTAAGTATTTGTGAAATACTAGGGACCAATGGCTGATTTATGGAGAACCTGACTTAAAACTTGTGGGGTATACTGACTCCAGTTTTAGTTAGATAGGGATGACAGCAAGAGTGTGTCAGGATTTGTCTTTACCATAAATGGAGCGATATGCTAGAAAAGTTTCAAGCAATCTACTATGGTGGACTCAGTATGTGAAGCATAATACATTACAGTATCAGATGCAGCAAAGGAAGTAGTGTGATTGTAAAAGTTCCTTGATGAGCTGGGAGTCGTACCTTCCCTAGATGGTCCTATTTCGGTGTATTATGATAGCACTGGAGCCATTGCTCAAGCCAAAGAGCTGAAGTCTCATCACCGCACAGAATATATTTTGCGGCACTATCACCTTGTATGAGAGATCATGAAACGAGATGATATTGACCTTCAGAAGATCGATGGCAAAGAGAACCTGGCTGACCCCTTTACTAAAGTCGTCAGAGTTCAAGAGTTCGATAGTTATAAATGGAAAATGGGAATAAGATTCTGTACTGATTGGCTTTAGTCCAAGTGGGAGTTGTTGAGAATTGTGTCCCAAAGCTAATGTCTAGACTGTAGACGGTTGTACTATTTTGTAATTGTATATGAATTTCTTAATAAATAAAAGTTATTCTTTTGGCTGTTCATCACATATGCATTTTCCTGAAAAGAACTCTTATATGATGGAGTCCTTAGAACTACATTATATTTGATATAGAGAGGATATATCGAGTAGTTCTTAAACTGGTTTACAACCAAATGATATATTATTATATGATAGCAATGTATCAAGTGTAGGTTGCTGTATGTCACATTTATTGGTTATCATCTTAACCAAGAAGTGTAGAGACACTAATATGACATACAAGTGAAATGTATGACATCTCATTGAACATGACCAATTGCAGAGCTCCCTTTTGTCAAAGGGTTACTCATGAAGGGATATGGGTATATGTGTCCCTCATACCTGAGGTCACCATGGTAGCTTGCAAGCAACTCACTGTACTTTGGTGCCAGACTACCTGGATTTCTAATTTAGTAATGAAAGGCTTCTGGGTACAGTCAAGAACTTGTGGAGCGGTGGTGGATCAAGATGTGATTGACTCCTCCAAATGGTTTGGAGTGAATGACTCACTACGTCTCAATTTAGCAAAATCTTGGTAGGGTAGTTCTTGTGAGGAGTCACAGAACTTGTAAGGTTAAGACACAATCTAGATGTACCAGGTTAGGGTTGGCAGTCAAACCCTAGGTCATCCTGAGCTTTTTGAGGTCAAAGGGATGAATTATGTGGTAACCATATGGTAGAGGTTCTAGAAAGTTGCTCTGTAATCGTTGACCTATCCGGACGTCGGATATCATTGCTAGATGATGACTTTGACTGGTACTGAAAGTGTTCCAATGCTACCGGCTTAGTGTTTGAACCTATGGGGTTACACACCATAGGAGTTTCTATCTGATCTAAAGGCTGATCAACGATTGAGAATCGTTTGCCATCACTAGAGGTCAATATGATTGACCATGTTCCAAGTATCGACACTTGGAAAGTCGACACTTGGAAGTGTCGACACTTGGCTGTGATGAGCAAAAATTCTAGGAAGAATTTTGGAAAAGTTTTGACCTCAATTCAAATTTTTAATTATGGTTGGTTTTGACTCCAAGCCTTCATGGATTGATGATCATTCTTTGGAAGGTTTTGACCTCAATTTGAATTTTGAATTTTGGCTGATTTTGGCTCCAAGCTTTCATGGAATGATGGTCATTCTTTCCTTGTGAGCTTAGAGCCAATTTTGTATAGCCCTTGACCTTCTCCCCTAATCACTCCTCCTTCCTCTTTCTTCCTCTCATGGCTACCTCTATAAATAAGGATTGTTTTAGGGGCTACTGGTAGAGAGAAAAAAAAAGAATTTTCTTGTTGAATGAGATTGCTGCAATTTTGAGAGGGAAAACAAAAGGGACTTGGAAGGACTAGGTTTTTGGGTGTGTGACTACCTAGCAGTCAAGCTGGGTCTTGGAAAGAGAGCTAGTTAGGAAGGGTTACACCTCTCCTCCTTGTCTTTCAAGAAGAAGTAGATCGGCTTCAAGGATCCCAAGGAGATAGCACTCTAAGGGAGTTGATCAGAATCGAGCCCTGGTATGAACTACCTTTAGAGGCCAGACATGTGTGTGGCTCGAGGGCTTTTCACAACCTCCTCCTTAAGGTATAACAATAAGGTATCCTTATGTCTTTTGGTTCTTTTCCTGCTTATGATATCTTTTGCATGCTACATTATCATACTTGTTCATGTTACAAGCAGATTGGTAGATCGTTTTGTTCGATCTACCAAGCCTTCTGCTGTGCTTATTTTAAAATTATTTTAAAATATATTTTTTCTGTCATACATGCTCGTTTTGCTCTCCCTTTAGTTAGTGAGCCTGAGAAAACTAACTTTGTATTGGGTTTTGGATTGTGAGCTCGTAGGAAAACAATCCGGCTATATTCGGGTGAATATAGTAAAAATTTCAAGTGTGCACCTTGGATAGTGGACGTAGGAGCTGAGTTGCTCTGAACTACTCCAAATCTTGTAATGTTTGAGTTTGTTCTTGCTTTGCATACTTATTTACTTCCGTTTGCAATATTCTATCACTTCACTCACCATATAAAGTTTTCAAAAATGAACATACTTGCTTTTTTTTTTTAACTTATCCAACTCACCCCCCCTCTTGGGTTGGCCAATTGGGCAACAAGTGGTATCAAAGCCATGTCTCGGTGCCATTAATCTAACGATTAAGAGAAAAGTTCTATGGCAACCCAAATGAGCACATCTTTAGTCAAAGGTCAATCAAGTAATAGACCTCCATTGTTCACTGGCACTAATTACACCTATTGGAAAGCTAGAATAAAAATTTATATACAAGCTATTGATTTTCAATTATGGAAGATAATCTTATAAGGACCACACATACCCATGAAGAAAGTAGATGGAATAAGCATCCTAAAATCGGAAGAGGAATGAGATGAATATGACATGAAAATGTATGAACTTAATGCCAAAGCCATGAATCTTCTTTATTGTGCTTTGGATGCCAATGAGTTTAACCGGATTTTTACTTGTATTTTGACAAAGAAAATTTGGGATAAACTATAAGTTATACTTGAAGGCACTACACAAGTAAAGACCTCAAAAATTAATATACTTGTGCATAATTATGAGCTTTTCAAAATGGAACCAAATGAGATAATATCTGAAATGTTTGCTAGATTTATAGATATTATTAATGGTTTGAAAAGTTTTGGTAGGGTATATCCTAATGCTGATCTTGTCCAAAAGATTCTTAGATCTTTACCAGAAAATGAAATCCCAAGGTCACTGCAATACAAGAAGCCAAGGACTTAAACACACTTCTACTTGATGAACTTCTTGGTTCTTTAATTACTTATGAAGTAATAATGCAACGCCGCAGCAAAGATGACAACAAGAAAAAGAAATCTATAGCTTTCAAGGTGGCTGCTGAGATTAAGAAGCAAGAAGAAGAAAAAGAAGAAGAAAGCCCATCCTCGGACGAAGAACTTGGAGATGATGGCATCGCTCTAGTTATGAGGAGATTCAGGAGATTTATGGGCAAAAGAAAGTCAAGATATTGGAGGAAGCACCTTGGCAAAGGTGAACAAAGTAAAGAAAAAGACAAAGACAAAGATAAAGAAAAGGAGCAACAACTAATTTGTTATGAATGCAAGAAATCGGGACACTACCGTTCTAAATGTCCCATATTAAAAAAGGAATATAAGAAAAAGAAAAAGAAAGCCATGATGGCTACATGGAGTGACAACGATGAACTACTTCAAATGAAGAGGAAGAGACTTCAAAATCTGCAAATATATATTTGATGGGTCTAGAAGATGACGTAACATCTAGTGAACCCATTTATGAATTTACTTATGATGAATTGCATATTACTTTTCATGAACTTTTAACTGAATATAAGAAAGCTGATTTGAAAATCAAATCCATGAAAAATAATTATGATATATTATTGAAAGAAAAGAATGAAATTTCTGAAAAAATAATCTTTTACAAAAAGAATTAAGTAATGTTTCTGAAAAATGCAAAGTATTACAAGCTGAAAAAGATGAACGTCTTGAAAAAATAAAGATTTACAAAATAAAATGAATAGACTTAAATCTCTTATTGATAAATTAACTTTAAGTTCTAACAAACTTGAGATAATCTTGAAAAATCAAAGGATATTTAATGATAAAGCTGGAATTTGGTACAATTCAATGCATATAAATACATTTTCAGCTTCAAAACCTTATGCATCAAGATTTTCAGCATCAATTTCCTTTCAAAAGCCAAATGTTATTTGTTTTTACTGTAATGGGGTTGGACACAAAGCTTATGAATGTAATCTAAAAAGAAAAGATAAAAACAAAGTGAAAAAGATTTGGGTTCCTAAAGGAACCACAGTTACTAACCATCAAGGATCCAAGAAAGCTTGGGTACCTAAAAATTCTATTGATTATTTTGCAGAAATGTCTTATAACCCAAATTTCAAAAAAGAAATGGTTTCTAGATATCGGTTGTTCAAGATATATGATGGGCGACAAAGATCAATTCATCACCCTTGAAATGAAAGATGGTGGAATGGTTATATTTAGTGATAATAGCAAAGGAAAAATCATTGGAATTGGTAAGATCAAAATTATCCCTTCTACTTATATTAAAAATGTATTGCTAGTAGATAAATTGAAGAATAATTTGTTGAGCATTAGTCAATTATATAATAAAGGCTTCAAAGTTGTATTTGAATCTTCAATGTGCATAGTAACTAGCTCTCTTGATTCTAGCACTTGGTTTATTAGTCATAGACTTGAAAATATTTATATAGTAGATTTGAATGATCTAGCAATGTCAAGTAGTACAAGTCTAATGACTTTGAATGCTAAAACCAAGAAATCTAGTTTACTTTGGCATAGAAGATTGGGTTGTGCTAGCATGCATACTTTAGCAAAATTAATTTTTAAAGACTTAGTTAGAGGTTTACCAAAGTTTAAAGTTGATTTTGATCATGTTTGTGATGCATGTCAATATGGTAAACAAACTAGGAGAAATTTTAAATTTAAAAATATTGTTTCAACATCAAAACCCTTAGAACTGCTACACATGGACTTATTTGGACTAACTAGGATCACAAGCCTTGGAGGTATGAAATATGGACTTATGATAGTAGATGATTTTTCATGATTTACTTGGATTATTTTTTTAGCACACAAAGATAAAGCCTTCAAAGTTTTTCAAAAATTTCATATAAAGGTTTTAAATCAAAAAAATCTTTCAATTATTTCAATTAGAAGTAATCATGGTACTGAATTTAAAAATCGATACTTTGAATAATTTTGTACAGAACATGGCATTGATCATAACTTTTCATCCCCTAAAACACCACAACACAATGGAGTTGTGGAAAGGAAAAATAGAACATTGGAAGAGATGGCCCAAACCAGTTGTGTGCAGGCAATCTTCTAAGGTACTTTTGGGTAGAAGCTGTGACACTGCATGTTACATATTAAACCGTGTTTTAATTAGACCAATTTTAAAGAAAACCTCCTATGAACTTTGGAATGATAGAAAACTAAATATTCATTACTTCATGTTTTTGGATGTAAATGTTATATTTTGAATAATGGAAAAGATAACTTAGGTAAATTTGGTGCAAAATCTGATCAAGGCATATTTCTTGGATATTCAACCTTAAGTAAAGCATATAGAGTATTTAATAAAAGAGCTTTAACTATTAAAGAATCAATTCATGTTGTTTTCGATGAGTCTAACCTCACACCTTTAAGAAAAGAAGAGTGTATTGATAATGATGTAGGTTCCTTGAATGATGGAGTAAAGGACTTGAGCTTGAAAGAAAAGCAAGTTGAGCAAGAAAAGAAAAAGGTAAGTACAGAATATGATGAACTACCAAAAGACTGGAGGTATGCACATTCTCATCCTAAAGAATTTATTATTGGTGATCCCTCTCAAGGAGTAATAACTAGATCATCTTTTAGAGACACCTTTGACTACTTAGCATTTATTTCTCAAGTTGAACCTAACTGCATAAAGGAAGCTGAAAATGATTCATATTGGATGATGGCTATGCAAGAAAAACTTAATCAATTTGAAAGGAACAATGTATGGACCTTAGTAGCTGACTTAAGGAACATCCTGTCATAGGTTCTAAATGAGTTTTTAGAAAAAATCTAGAAATATGCCTGGACCAAACCAAGAGAAAAAATATCAAAAACAAAAGATTTCTATGACCTACCAAAGAAAAATCTAGAGACTATAAAGCCAAAGAAAAATCTAGAGAAATAACCCAAAAAAATAAAGGATTAACCTAGTCATGTCCTTTAGAAGAAAGCACACAGAAAAAACTAAGAAAAATGGACCAAGAATTCAAGGGAAAAAAAAAGAATTGTCTTACCTTGTGGTTCTTCCTCAATTGTATGGGTAGTGGCATGAGAATCCTGACTAGGATCTAGAACCAACAGCCAAAGCAAGTGTTAAAGATAAAGAAGCTACCACCGGGATTGGAGCATAGGCCAGAAAGGTGGAAGACCTCAAAGATGGTGTTGCCTTGCCTTGGAGATCAATGGATTTTAGATGGAGGCCCTTTGGGAGGGATGGATGGGATGGCGTTTCTCTTTTTCAACAAAATAAAGTGGGTTTAGTTACCCAAAAATAATAACAAATGCTATAAGATTGTGTATCAAGCTGGCCTCTAATAAGAGGTCGATTTTGCTAATTAGGTATTTTATTGCTAATTAATGTAATAATGAAGTATAATGATAAGAAAATTTTTATGTGCCTTATTTATTTACTTGCACAAGTAATTCTAAAAGGAAATTGGCAATGAAGTTTCCAAAATAAACATCAAAATGCGCTCTTGAGACTTGATGAAAGGGTCATCCATATGATAGCCAAAGTACACCATGAAATCCAAAATACTTGAATGAGTCAATGGATGTACAGGGTGATGCAATTATGAATCACTAAACCACTTCATGTCATTTCAAGCTAGCAAATATAATGTGTATGCTTAATCTTCTATTACTAGTGCCGTGTCTATTAATAGCAATCAATATTTCTGGTGATTCAATTAAATCTATTTTATAAAAGAATTTCTAAAGTAGTTCTTAGTTCTTGGAACCTCAACCTCTATAATGAAAATTGCTCTCACAAGCTGGTGATCGGATAATCTAGATACACATGAATCATAGTGATGTTGTTTCAAACCCTTCCCATGCCATAGAATATGAACACACCTATAGATCCATCACACATGTTAAATCCTAGTTATCAACAAGTCAATAATAAGAACTAATTAATTTTAATTAGAGTGAGATGTTAGTGACTACCATGCTAGAGCTCATATTTTCTTAACTTTTTGCCATGAATGCACCCATAATATACATCAATATTTGTATGTGGGAGAGAATATGATTGCTCCCTAATACCAACCTTCAAATGTTCGACCCTCTAAGACCTCCTCCAATTGCATGTTTAGGGAGTTTAGTGACTAGTTCTCAAAAAATAGAGAGTGAAAATGTCTATTAACTTATCTTTCTCTAAAAAAAATGTTATATTTCTTTGATTCTACTAGTGTTCATGGTTTGGCCTTTGGCAAGGAGATTTGGTAGTTTAAGCCTCTAAGCAAGATCATTCAATTGTATGGAATGGAAAAATAAATAATCTTGATGATTAATTTTCTCTCTAAAAGAAATTTTGTGTATTTCTTAAAAATTCATATAAAAAAAGGCCCATATTGGTAGGGACACAAAATATCATTTATGAATGTTGTTCCATGTAGCGAGGACATAAAGTATTCTTGTTTACAATCATTACTTTCAGCAAGAGTATGTAATGTCCTAGTCTAAAAATTATCCCATTCAATGAGGGCGTAGACTGTCCTAGTATAAAATCACTACTTTCGAAAATGATATGTAATGACATTTCCTAAATACCCAACTTATGGCATGGATAGTTACATAGCTCTTGTTAACAATTTGGCTCTAAAATATTTGGTAAGGACTTGATTATATTCTTGCCATACATAGCATCTTAGATAAGACTTTTTCTTGCTGATACAATATAGTCCTTGCCAATCCTAAGATTTCTTACGGTCAAGAATTGACTTAAGGAATGGATATTAGCAAATTAAAAAAAGACTGGGTGATGGTATATTCTAGATAAGAGAATAATCAACTAAAATCTTAATCCAATTAACCTAAAGATCAATGATATATTCTAGATAATTAAGTTATCAAGATAAGTAAACTCTGATTCCTACTCACTAATGACCGATCCTTTCAAGTCTGCTCTAGTCACACATAATCAATACTAGCATAGGATATGATACGATGTTATATCACTGAACACCTTTAGAATAGGATGAAACCAGTCGGTCTTCTTATTCCTATATAAGCCTTATATCATAATTCAATCCTCTATGATTCTAATGTCCTCATATGATCATTGAGTACTATACTATCCAACCTTAATTGATGCAGGATGAAAGGCCTAACTAAGATTTTGATGATTACAATAATGAATCAGATTTTTATATTTTTTTAATTTTCTCATAAAAGATGAAAAGAAGCTATCCAAAGAAAACTACAAAGATAGAAATAAAGACATGCTCATAACTAGTCTTCTAAGTGTAAAGAACCAGGGACCTAGAAGGATTAAGAAATCCCTCAAGAATAGGGCTAAGACTACCTTCAACAGACAGAGCAAGAGTAAAGGAGGGTGATACCAAGCAGTGATTCGATCTGCTTCCAGAAGAAGGTATTCTTCCCTTCGGATCCGTCACCTAGGATGAAGAAATCAACACTTCCCAAATAGTAGACTCCATTGTAGGGGTTCTTTGGCAAAATAAGCTTCCTCCTTGGACCAGCAGACTTGAGAACCCTGCAAGCAAGAAGAGAACTTAGCAAAGATGAAGAAATGCAACAAACAACTTAAGAAAATAAGGAAGGATGGAGAGTGATGGCTTGAAGAATGCTTGGCGCCTTAATGAAGACTAGACTGGCTGCTCCATGGATAGGGACATCAACTTCATGGGTTAGGGGGGAACGTCAACACCCAGGTATGGTAGATGGGAGACGGATGAACTATGGAAGCTAGATGGTAGATTAGGCCTCACACCCTCTCCCTCTCGGAGGATGATACATCTCACACCGAAAATGAAAACTAACAATAATGAGAACTCAAAAGAAAATTTGTCTTTCATTCAAAAATAGCATCTTCCTTACAAAGAGATTAGGGGCCTATTTATTGCCTTCTAAGCCTCATTTGAAATTCAAATTTTACATAAAAAGAGGGAGAAACATAGTTACAAATTTAAATTTCAAATTTCATGAAAAGGGGGTACCATCTCTAGAACCTTCTTGAATTCAAACTCCATGAAAAAAAAGGGGTGCCAAATCTGAAAATCTGCATGGGATTTCAAAATGGGGTGCCAAATCCGAAAATCTGCATTCATGGGTGCCAAGTGTCTCCATGTGGTCCCCAGTTTAAATTCTTTATGAGGGCATTCATGTGTCATCATGTGTTGGGCACCACTTGGCATTTGGGTGCACATCTTGGTCTTCTTCAGTATAATGCTCCTTCACTTGGTTAAGGCTAGCTCACTGGTTATAGGACTCAAACTTTACAGGACTCAATTAACAAAAAAATAAAATATAATGGACCAGTTGACAGGATTCAAAGAAAATTGGCTAAGCATTAGTCAAACCAAATTAAATTGAGTCTCCTTCGAATCGTGGTGCCCACATCATTAATCATATGATGTTATGACCCATTGGAATCTTGGATCATCTCACAAACCTTTTTATAAAAAAATTGCTCAACAAAAGCTTTTGGTAGCAATTAATTATTAATTAATTATAATGACTTCGTCAAAACAATTGTTTATAAAACTTTAAGTAACTATTTGGTCCTAGATTTTGTGTCTAAGTATGTTTTTGGTCTATGTGGATGCTATGTTGTATAATGGTTTCAATGTTGGACACCGACAGTCACATTTGAATCTAGTAAACCATTGTGCTCCCTATCAAGAACATAATTTAGGGTGTTGCTATTGAAACATGAGTTTGGGCCGCACATTTATTGCTATTCACAAAATAGCAAAGTGTCTTGTCTTTTAAGACAAGTGATTATTTGCAAGCCATGCATCTGTTTTCTACCTCAACCCCTATGGTTCTTTATATGGTGGATTGATAATATTGACAATTTAACATGATGGAAGTATTAGTGAGGTCACATCTCAATGAAGGGGGAACTCCACCAAATTGTTTTTGATGGAGGACCATCTAATAAGAAATCAAGATGCATTTATATTGGATAAAAATATAAAAATTAAGAAATTTTATTTTATTTGAAAATTAGAAAATTTTATTTTTATGTGGAATCTAGGACTAGAATTTTATGCATTCTAAAGTTAGAATTTTTTGAGAACTTTGGTATTATATTTTTATACATTATTATTAAGATTTTGAGTGATCTATATAAATCCATGACTATATTAATTAAAAGTATAGTTTGTATTATTGAGATTTGAGAATATAAAATATTGAGTTATCTTCTTTCTCTACCTTCTTCTCCTCTATTTTTTTCTCTTCCTCCCTCTTTCTTTTTTCTCTCCTTCTGTCCTGCATCAACTATCCACCTCAATAAAGTTATAGATGTAATGACCTCCCTCACTCATAGTTATTAACATAGTTTAACAACTTCAAAATATCCAAACCTTCCTGTAACAAATAATTCGACCACTTGGATAAATTTCTTGGAGCACTCGTGCACTCTTCTCCAATAGTAAGACTAAAATGTAATACATATCTATATGATTTATGTGATCATGGAAGAAGAAAAATCTATTTATTATTCCATATAATATTTACAACTATATATAAATTATGGCATTTAGGGCATCCCATCAGACAAATAAAATGAAACTAATCATGTAGACAAGAAATGCAAGGTAATTTCACAAAATAAGCAATGACAAATAGGGTGGCATGTTAATATATTGTTATCACAATGCTTGGATAAATCACATTGAAGTTTTGGTAGGCCTTTCATTCTATTCATATCCATGTTCATAAGCCTGATTGAAAATATCATATTCAACCCATCAACATTTAACTATGACTACACTTACATTTTATAGCTTGGCAAAAGAACAGCACTCGGGCTCTATGGAATAGGTTAGACTACTGTACATATATCCTATGGAATGAGACCAAAATATCATATTTATACTTTATAGTAAGGCCAAAATCTCGATAATAATCAAAGTGCTAATACATAATCCCAAAATGTCATGATCCAAAATATGATCAAGTCAAAGAGTCTAAATCTGATATGTATCAGAGCTCTTTTAATTTATAAAATAATATATATGCCATAATCCAATCAAGGTAGGCATATATCCTATAAAACCAATAAATAATATAATAATATTTAGAAAAATGTTACTTTAAAATTACATGTTTATTTTTAGTTCAAAACATGGTTTCATAAAATTCAAGAATCATGTATAAATAGATTTACAATTTATTTGATGCCAAAATTTATATTATTTAAATTACAAAAATGGAAAAGGTGGATCATTGCTTGCCTTACAAGTATATAGACAAAACCAATTAATTCCATAAATTTCTCCCTTAAAAACTTTAATTTAAGGACTTGTTTATGCTGCATCTATACAACTTAGTTGGAGGCCGTGGGTAAGTGCTATGTGGATAAGGTTAGATGAAGTAAAGGTAGGTAAAAATCGTATAACTCTTGTTGGATTGGATATTTTTTGATTATGAAAAGTTTTATCTATAAAGATAAGATTGAAGAAGTAGAGTTTGGCATGATGCTAGTGAATAGGCCAATATGTCAAAACTTGAACTACAATCAATCACAATGCAAGATGTATACACCTAGATAACTAATAAAAGGAATACTCCTAAATATTGAAACCACATTATAGGCTGAATAAAGAGAGAGGACCAATGCAAGCATGATGGATGAACCAAGATCAATAAGATATGATTATCGATCTGATAGTTAGTGCAAAGAAACTATATTAGTGAACGTGTGTAATAGGAGGACAGGGGACATCAATTACCAGAACTAGCAGAAATGATGGTCAAACATAGGTAGTAACCACTAGAGTGTCCATATATTGTATCTAGTAATTTGTAAAATACCTTTCGATGATTCAATTGATGCATTTTATCTTATTTTAGTTTATCAGTAGTATTTTATTTTAAGAGCAGTGTCAATTTAGATCTCTACTACCATAGCCCAGGATGCACCGCTATTCCTACATCAATCTATCTTTTTTAAATGGTGGTGTAATGGTGGCCACAGTCTTTGAAGGTCAAGGCACACTACAGTGAAACAGATCTTTACCGATGCTTTTTTTGACCTTTCCCGATGCTTTTAAGCATCGCCAAGCAATCTCCCGACGCTTTTTAAAGCGTCGCCTATGTAAGCATGGGGACGCAACCTGCCGACACTTTTTAAAAGCATCGGCATTTGCCGATGCTTTAAAGCATCGCTTAATTTTTATTTCCCGATGCTTTAAAGCGTCGCTAGTTTTAATTTTAGCGATGCTTTAAAGCGTCGGCAGTCAGTGATGCTTTAAAGCATCGCTAAGTTTTAAATCTAGCGACGCTTTAAAGCATCGCCAGGTCCAAACCTAGCGATGCTTTAAAGTGTCGCCAGTTCCAAATCTAGCGACGCGCGAGGTCCAAACCTAGCAACGCTTTAAAACGTCGGCAATTTTTTTAAAAAAAAAAAATTTAAACAGCTATATATACCATACATGAAATACATACAACACAACCTGTATACATTATCAAAATGAAAACATTCAAACCTGTATCACATCGAACATATACAAATAAATGAAAACATTCAAACATGTATCACACCCAACATACACAAACACAAATACAAACCAATCATAAAAAGTTTTATATATATATATAAAAGTATCAATCCAAGTTCAAATAAACAAAAAGACATACATAAATAATAAAAAAAATATCTGGCATCACTAATCCGTGGAAGGCTGGTCGTCGTCAAGTCTGCGACTCACAGATACACCAGGAACCTACAAGATATACATCAAGAATTATGAACATACATTATATATATTCTAAATTATTAAATACATACAAAATTAATAAATAATTACTTACCTGAGATGACATGAACATATGCAGCACAGATGTAACATGCTCTAGCTGAGACCTAATGGTCTGTATCTCTGCTCTGTCTGCATCACGTGTCTGTCGGAGCTCTGCTATCTCCTCCTGGAGCTGACGAACATGTAACTGATCATGACTCTCTCTGGTATCCCGAATATATCTACTCACCTCAGATAACTGAGTAGGGGTAACTCCAATCCCATAACCTCTCACTCGTCAAGGATGTTCTGGTCCCATCAACTTCGAGAATACCTCAGCCTCGATGCGACTGCTCTGAGTAGATGATGAACCCTCGCCAGCACACACGGAGATCATAGAGGTAGCCCTATTCTATATTTTATAAAAAACATATATATCAATACTTAATAAAAATAAAAATATAAATCATAATATAATATAAATAAATAAAATACATATATATCTTTGGACTCCTCCCGAACAAAACTGCCATCCTGGGGAACGTGAGTCATCCGATAGAACTCCACCTCACTAGGCTCCCTCCCCTGCTAATCAGCCTATATAAAGAATAAATATTACAAAAAAATTCAAAATAACACATCTTATACTCCCATACCATGATATATGGCACATGCATGATACATGATGATACATGATGTTAAAATTAAAAGTGTACTAAAAGTATTATAGGATGAGAAACATACAAACTCATGCCTGAGCCGTGCATAACTCTTGGACCCCACTGTGTGAGGAACAAACTGAGCTGCTCGTACAGCTCTACCAATATCAGAATACGTCTGCAAAATAAAATTAAAACAATGTTATATATTGTATAAATATAATTATAATGAGTGAAAATTAATAAATTTCGAAGTGTTTGATGATGCTACACAACCTGTGCCCTCTCGGAGAACCAATAGTGCACCAGCTCCATCCACTGATGAGGGTGAACATCAAGAGGACAGGTAGCTATAACCTACTCCTCTATCCTACCCTCTCGTTTGTAGTCTCTCTTCAACTTCGTCCTATATTCTTTCCACTTGTAATTGAGAGACTTAAGCACAAAATCAGATGAATCTGAAGGAAGAACGAACTTGCTCTACAATTTAAATAAACAATAAAATAAATATTAAATGAAATAAGTAATGCAATTGTTAAAAACCTAAGATATAAAATAATATATCAATTTTTTTACCTGCACAACTTGTAGCATCTCTATTTTATATGCAGGAAGCATGTCGTTCCACTTTGAATAATTCAGGGAACATAGCTGACCACGGTGTGCTACTATCCCTAGAAAGCTAGTCAATAAGCTAGTAGCTTTCTTAATAGGCTGCCTTAGCTTGTTGCACTCTATCACTACCTTCAGGTAACTTCCACACATCACGGACTAGTGTGGATCCTCACCTCCACCTAAGTCTCCTGGATCCATCTACCAAAAAAATACAGAAAGTTATATATCAAAACTATTGCATATGTATGAATTGAAATGGAATGAAATTATTAAATTATCCTGTATCTGTATGTCATCGACGATAGGCTCGTCATCAAAATGATCCATAGGAGGATCGTGATGTGCAGACTCGGAGGGAATGGCGTCATCATGATGTGGAGAGGTCTAGCATCGACCGGATGTGCAGAAATAGAGGGACTAGCATCTGACCGATGTGAAGATGATCGACTACCCATGGGCTGCTATGCTAAAAAAGTACCAGCCTCGGTATGGAAAAACTGAAACTATACATCTGATAATCGCTTCCTTCGAGGCATGGTATACCTAACATGCATTATTTTAAAACAAGTCAGTCAACATTATAATCAAATTATAATAGAAATGAATTATAATTTAAAAGATAACATAATCATTCATGCAAAAATGTAAACCATCTTATAAACTACTTACTTGTCATAATCAACCAGTTGTACGTTCTTCGGAATCCAACCTAACCAAAATGGTTGTATCATTTATATGATCATCCGGCATAATATTATAAGGCATACACTGAGTGTAAGTGTCATCATCATCTTCTTCCACCTTTTTTTCATGTCATACAAGTCTCTGGGTTTTGTCTTAATAATAGTAGCCCATTCTTTATCTTTCGAGTCTTGTACATAAAAAACTTGTCGAGCTTGAGATAAAAAAATAAATAGATCATCCTTCAATAACACACCCGTATATATCAATCTTGAAAAATTGATAAGTATGAATCCGTTTGAGTCATTTTTCAAACCTCTCGGTGTATTTATATCCACCCAATTGCATTGAAATAATACAATTTTAAAATTTTCATAATAATCCAACTCCAAAATATCTTTAAGTATACCATAATAAGATTTTCCATCTGCTTCAACCATAACACCACTGTTCTGAGTTTTCCTAAGTTTCTCGCGCTCCTTGGTATGAAATTTAAAGCCATTTATAATAAAATCATTATATTTGTTTATAATATAATTTGGACCTTTGGCAAGTGCTATTAGTTTTACTGAACTATTTTTCTCCATTAGTACTGGTACCTGGAAAATATAATATCAATTTTTTATCACTTATTCGATGTTAAATGTATATAAAATTATTATACGACTTATATATACTAACTTGATTGGCAAGCCAATTAGGGAATAACTCAGCCAACCATCTTTATTCAATCCTTGGATTAGGATGAGTGGAATGATTGGCTTGTCGTTGCACAGATAAAAATTCACTGCATGACAATCAAATATAAGTTTGACAACAACATGTCTAATATTTAGTATTATCCATGTGTAGATAGACTAACCTGCGATAGTCAGATATTATGTCACTATGTAGTAATACATAATGGTGTGCTTGTGACATGGATTTATGGTCAAGAACAATACTTTCAGCTTTTCCTATAAATGTTCCGGATGATGCAAATTTGTATAGATCTGTATTCTCCATAGTATCACCATGACGTTGAGGTCGATTGAATACAGTCTCTACACCTTCGAGATATCTTGAACAAAATGTTAAACACTCTTCAGCAATATATCCTTCTGCTATTGAGCCCTCGGGATGGGCTTTGTTCATACATAATCCTTCAAATATACAAGATACCTTCAAAAAGTATGATATTTATATCACATTAAATAATAAAAAAGATATATAAATTATGAAATTTAAGTTTTACAGCATTATCTCTCGATAGGGTACATCCATCTGTACTGTACCGGTCTACCAAGTTTAGCTTCCAAAGCTATGTGAATGAGTAGATGAACCATAATCGTAAAAAATTCAGGAAAAAAAATATTTTCCATGTGACATAACATAAGTATAACTTGAGACTGCAACTGATCAAGCTCTTGAGGATCAAGAACCTTAGAATATAATGCTTGAAGAATGATGATAACTGAAAAACAACCATAATAACTTGTTTCGACATTGACGATATTAAAGCCAACGGAAGAATATCTTGCATTAGTATCTGTCCATCATGACTTTTAAGATTTGAGATTTTTCGCTCTTTCAGATTCACACATCATAAAATATTTGATACATATCCATCAAGAACCTTGATATTCTTTAAAACTGCTAGAAAGAGATCTTTTTCTTGACTAGACATTGTATAACATGCATGAGGGATATAAGTTCTATCATTTGCAAGCACTTGTGGATGAAGTTCATGTCGGATGCCCATTTCTTTTAAATCAAGACGCGCCTTCATGTTATCTTTAGTCTTTCCATCAAGATTTAATATTGTTCAAATCAAATTATCACAAACATTCTTTTCTATATGCATAACATCAAGATTATGCCTGAGTATATTATGCTCCAAATAAGGTAAGTCAAAGAATATGCTTCTTTTCTTCCATAATTGTTTAGTATGCTAATGAGTAGATGCTGTGATTATATCATCATCATTTTCAACTTCAAAGAAATTATCCGGATTCTCGAACACTACTGTATCTAAGGTACAAGTATTGACTTCCTCTGATACTTTTTCTTGTACTGAAGTCTCAACATCATCTCTTCCTCGCTTTTTAGAGGACTTTGTCATCTTGCTGTAACTGTATCTGATATCAAGCATTTGTCTACGAATATCAGAACTAGAAGGTAGAATTGGAGCAGATCCCAACTCTATAGTACCATCAAATAAATCCTTCTGAAATCGAAATGGATGATTTGCCTCCAACCATCAACGATGTCCTATATAACAGAACTTTTCTCCATGTTTTAACCAAATTGAATGGATTGATTCACCACAAGAAGGACATGCAACTCGTCCCATAGTGCTCCAGCTAGATAAATTAGCATATGTAGGAAAATCGTTAATAGTCCATAATAGAGCTACCCGCAGATTGAATGTTTGGCCATTCGAAGCATCAATTACACTGATACCCTCCCACAGTTGTTTCAATTCATCTATCAAAGGTTGTAAAAAAATATCAATATCATTGCCTGGAGCCTTATCACCTGGAATGACCATTGATAAAATAAGTGAAGACTGTTTCATGCATATCCATGATGGCAAATTATAAGGAATCAGAACAACTGGCCAGGTGCTATAGACAAAACTTAAGATCATAAATGGATTAAACCCATTACTGGCTAAACCTAGCCTGACATTACGAGCTTCAGATGCAAAATCAGGATGTCTGTCATCAAATGCTTTCCATGCTAAACTATCCACTGGGTGTCTCAGCATTCCATCTTTTGTACGGCTTTCATCATGCCATCTCATTGACGAAGCTATCTTTGATGATGCATAGATCCTTTTCAATCTAGGTACAAGAGAAAAATAGCGTAATACCTTCACCAACTTTTGTTTAATTTGCGTTGCATCCAATTCATCTAATCCCTCACTCTCATTTTCTTTTTACTTCGTCCATCATGAACATCCACATACATAGCATGAGTCTTTATCGGCATGTTCTTCCCGATAAAATATACAATCATTTGGATAGCTATGAACTTTACTAGTTTTTTGGCTTCATAACAAGATGTTGGTAAACTAGTACCTTTAGAAAACACATCCTTTAACAACTTGAGCAATATAGTAAAACTCTTCCCAGACCATCGATTCAAGTATTTTATATGAAACAAATGTACAAGAAAAGAAATTTTTGAAAAGTTCTTGCAACCGGCATATAATTCTTGATCTGCATCTTTTTTCAGCTTCTGATAACGATCTGTTCCAACATTAGTTGGGGATATCGGCTCTCCATCATGTACAGATTCAGTAAATATAGGATCCTCAGGTAACCCAGCTACTACTTGTCCTCCACTGCAATCTCTAAGTTGTTAAGTACCATATTCAAAAGCATCTCTAAGCAAACCCTTGATATCATCATCTCTTGCAAGATTTTTATATTGGTTATTGAATTCAAAATCAGGTATATGTTCCATGTTAGAGGTTTGGTTACATGTAAATTGTAACCTTGACTCTCCATGAAAAAGCCACTAAGTATAACCTCTTAAAAAATCATTCCATACCAAATATTCTTCAACAATATTTGGATATTGAGAAATGGAATTTACACATTTTCGGCATGGACATAAAATATTTCCATTGATACTACTTCTCTCCATACCAAATTTAATGAAATTCTGCACTCCATCCAGATATTCTTTGCTATTCCTCAGTTTAGTTATCCAGCTCTTATCCATTGTAAGATTAAATTAACTGAAATAAATAAATATTTATAAGAATAGAATAAATTTAAAATAAGTTTATTCAATAGATCAATTACAATATTATTAAATGTACCCTATCACCAACTAATAGGTAAAGAGGTCCTATCCCATTCAAGAATTGCATTAATTATATAGATCATTTACATTAACCAAAGGATACGCAATAGAAGTTCCAAAAAAATTTTGACAGTATTTCTCCTTAGTTCTCCCCATACAAATAAATATGTATGAGGAGAACTAAAAGAAAATGCTATCTAAAATATATCTAGAACTCTATCTATACCGTTTAATTACTGTAAGCACCTATAAAATTATTTGCAATTCTCAAACTGTCCAAACTGGACATTCAATTGACCATTATACATATTTCTCTCATCCGTATAAAAATAAAATAATTGTACGAATGCTGTAGAATATATACTTTAATCAATTGACAGGTCTATGTTTCTATGCAATGCAAGTTTTTTAAAAAATATCTAAAATATCATAATTGATCGTAACAAAGCTACAGATTGTATTGAAATAAAAGATACAGGTATATACTAAGAAATTTATAAAGAAACATAAATCATCTACTAAGAAAAAGAATAATAAATAATAAAAAATAATTAGAAAACTCAGTTATATACTATTTAATCTGCAACTAAATCAAAACAACTATAATCGGTTGCCTACAAAAGAAGGCCATCCAAGATTGTTGCCATTAGAAATAGTCAATCAGCCAAACAATTCATCACATAATCATTATAGCCTCCATATACAAACCTTAAACCAATTTTGACATTGGTTACAGAGCTTCTTTCCTCTCCAAGCAAATACCTGATAAGAAAACAGGGCTTAACATATAGTTTGCTTCCAAAACTCAATATAATTTTTTTAAAAATATTAATTGTTTGTAGACACTATACCATGATTTCTCCCAACTTTCAAAAATGAAAATTGTAATACCTAGCCAACTTTATGTGCCTCAACTATAACCAAGGAGATATGCCCAAGCATCACCAATTAGCTTCTCCATTTTTGACCAGCTTGTTAATATGATTATAAGTTTTTTTGGTAGCATGCAAAAATATAATTTACTAGGAAAGCTACATCTGACCATGCTATGTACCTCGGATTGGATAATTTTGCTATCATGAATGGTATGTACTCTTGCCAATATTTACCTATTTGGTTGAAGCCATGGTTGAAGTCACGAGACCAAGGATAGGTAGCCCCATTCACCATTTACAAAAAAAAAAAAAAAAGTTGGATAAAAAAAAAAAAGTTAAGGATTGCTCATCCATCTTGATGTGTGTATCAAATGATAAGCTAAAGATGACCTAAAGTAGAATTGAGATGCATGATGGATAGAACGACTGAGGTGTATGGCAAAATATGAATCAAAATCATAGACTTGGCCATTTCTTCTAGTAGTGGTCATGTGACTTCTACCTATGAAGAGTAGTGAGTTATCTCTTCAGTTAAAGTATGATCTCCTCTAGTCGGGAAAATGACTTACACTCCCAATAGGTGGCATTGCGAATAGAAGTAAGTTGAAATAGGAGGGGAAGAGGTATAAAGGGAGAAGGGGTTTGCTAGGGTGCTACTTTCCATAAAGGCCATAGATGGACTTGTAATGAACGTATATTTGGATGCATGATCTCCTCTGGCACGATATTTTTGGATGCATGAACGTATATATGACATGCACAAAATACGTGCGGGTTCAAGTGTTCAAGAGGAAGAAGTACTTCTCAATGGTGTAGATAATGCCATGGGATTAGTTTGTCTTGGATTGACCTTAATGACTATTAGCACTTTAATTAACAATATATATAGAGAAATATAGAGAATTGACAAGCAGCTTCACTTTTTCCATATATTTATGAATCCTTTCCGGCGGAAGAACCATAATTCATTCATGATCTTAAGGATTTATGATCCATCTCTCACATGCATTGAACATGTTTGACTCTAATTATTTTTTGTTTGTAAGGTAGATGTGTGCTTATTTTTTAGTTTTTCATCTTTATTATGGAGAATCTTAAGGGCATAAAATTACTGAGTGCTGATGTTTTCTCTTTATTTTCATCACTATACATAAACAAAGGTGTGTCTATATGCAATAAGAACATAAATCAGATATATTCCACAAAACTTAAGTGAAATAATAATATAGACCAAGATATGTGCTAGGTGAGATCAATGAGAATTTAGGATAAAGAAAAGAGCAAGATAAATACGCTATATTATCATCATCATCATCATTATTACTATTATTACTACTAGTATTATTGCTGCTGCTGCTACTTTCAGATGAATATACTTAGTTGTTGGTGCCATCAAAAAAATCACTCATTTTAAAATACATCATTATGGCTAAATAGATGTATCAAAGGACAAATACGAAAATAGTAGCAGCAATAGCAGGTAAGTTGATATCAAGCAAAGAGATCGAGTCTCTTGTGAGATGTTTCCAGCTCTCTGCTACGTCTACAAATTTATCTTCTCTCAATATGTCTATAAATGCATTCAACTAACAAATATGAAATATGTCTCTCTTAATTCGGGGGTATAGGGCATTGGAGAATCCGGCGATGCTTATAAACGTCGATAAAGGTCCGGTGATGTCGACGCTTTTCAAAAGCATCGGCAGATTCCAGGGTAGCGATGCTTATAATCGTCGGCGGATTTTGGGATGATGCCGACGCTTACCAAAAGTGTTGGCGGGTTCTGGGTCCTCCCGGCGTTTTCCAGAAGCGTCGGCAGAAAAGCGTCGGGAGAAAAGCGTCGTTGTTCACCCATTTTACTGTAGTGGCACTTGGATCTAAACTACTCTTGTTTCCTTCCTTTGGTTACTATCTCTCTGGCTATTCTAATGCTGATGACATGCTCGTATACCCATCTATCAACCACTATTTGACTTATCACCGTTTCTACTAACAAACAAGTTCTATGGTATACTCTGATGGAAAAGAAATGAAAAATAGGACTATAATATCATATCCCTTGGTCAAATATTTTCTTGTCCAAGTGATTGAATTTCCATACAAAATCAAGTCCTATAATTCAAAAAGGTATAAAAAATTATAAAAAATAGGAGGAAGGAATGGAGGAAGATAACTGGGCTAGGTAGCAGTAGTTGTCATCCCTGATCAGTCTAATTAGGTGTTCTAGTTGATCAAATCACAAAATAAAGATCGAGTCAAGGTATTGATAACATGATATAGGTTGATGATAATGAAGTCCACTAGTGCCTGGTGAGAGCCGGGTGCGTTGATTGCCATGAAGTCAGTAGAGCCCGTTTACAATCTATTTACTATAGGAGAGGGATAGAAAATAAAGACGGACTAGCTACCGAGGTCTATTGGTTACAAGAGATAGAGGCAGGTACCCATTACCAAGGTCCACCAAAATTATATGAAAAGAGAGAGAGAGAGAGAGAGAGAGAGAGAGAGAGAGAGAGAAAGAGAGAGTGAGGAAAATCTTAAAATAGGGGACGGTTTTTTTCTTCCTGTTTATCTATCAAAAAATCAAGGAGAAAGAGATATCAAAGCAAGGGATTGGTCAATGATGGTATCCATCGATCTCTCGTTGAGATTCAAGTTGGTGACAATAGCCCAAGGAAGGGCATGGTTAGGGAATGTGGTAGCACCATTCTTCGACATCGACAAGGCATCAAGGTGGCAGATTCTTAGTAAGAAAGGTACCTACAATGTAATAAGAAAATGATGTTTTTCTTGGACTAGAGAAGGGAAAGCGGTGCTCACTAGCGATGGGGTTGTGATGCTTCACAAGAGAAGGCTAAGATTTAATAGTTGTTGCATCCTCTTCCTATCGGAATATGAGGAGAAAGAGTATGCCTCACTATAAAATAAAGGCTTTTGGGTCGTACATTAAAATTTGGCCAGGCTAAAGCCAAGCCTTGTATGAGCTAGGCAAGTCATCAATTAATAGACCGTGTTAGGCCTTACAAATAATATCTGTATTCTTGAGTGATCCTATAGCATCCATGATTTAGAACTATTAGCCATAAAATGAATCCCTGTTGCAAGTGAATTGGATCACACAAAAAAATTAAAATTATAGATGTCCTATTTTCTCATAATAAATTACAAATCTCAAATTAGGCTTTACCGGATAGAGCATTCTATTAAAAAGTAAAGTATTTCAAAAGTTATTAGAGGCACATTCATAGTATAGCATTAAATAATTATAGGAGTCCTATGTAGAGAAGGTTCAAACTTTAGCTCAGAAGTGAATAAATCTTTCAAATTCAAGCACTCATAATCAAGATTTAAGCAATACTTACTAATATTTTTGAAAAGAAATCATTAGGATTAAAAACTCTAGAAATAGAATCAAATTTTCTCAAAAAAAAAAAAGAGGAAAATTAGAAACTATAACATCTCCAAAAGAGGTAATGGGGATGCTATAATAGTAGAGTGGTTATCAGAGCGGAGCAAAGTGATGGTGATGTCGATAAGGGCAGTGTAGGATATTGTTACAAGAGAGATCGCATAGGATATTGGAGACATATAGGAGCCATAGTAGAGGATGCCTACCATGTTCTTCTCCTGGGCATCATGATGTTACCAAAGATGAGATAAATGAGATTAAGGCTAGCATGGGATTTGCTAAATCGAGGATACCTAGATAAGAGCCAAAACCTTAAGTCCTAGAAGGGTTGATGATGCGGGATGGCCTGATTCAGGAATGCAATGATGAGACTAATATAGAGGTTTTTTTAATTATCAACAAACTAAAACTATAAATTAAAATATTTTTTTTATGAATATGGAAGGGATTAAACTATAATTGAAATTTTTTAATAACTACAGGTAATAATGAAAGTCCTAGTCTTAAAAAAATAGGATCGTGGATAATTAAGAAACTGCCCATAAGTTTAGGCTAAGTATAAATAATTAATATATAAATCTAATAAAATTAAAGAATAAGACTCACTGCCAATATCAATTAATTATTTTAAGTAGAAAGGGTACTCACAAATTTGATCGTGGTCGAAACTGGAAAAGGGGATGTTGACCAAGTCGGGTTGTGATACTGGCTAGATGGCGAGTATGGTGAAGTCCTTGGACTTGGAATACCAAAAGATAATAATTGCAGTCAGGATTTTCTAAATTAGAATAATTTTAGATCTAGTCCAATAAATCCAAAATTATAGTTGGTGTAGTTTCTGGAATTACTATGAAAAATATGCGGACTCTTTAATCGTGCTCGCTTCTACTATCGTGTGATCAGGATGCTGGAGAAACTTGGTCTTAAGATTTTTTTTGATTTTTTTCTCTTTTCTTTTCTTTTTCTTTATTTGGCTTGAAGTCGACAAAGAAGTCCAACTATGCATCTTCGACTATGCTGAATAGCGGTTATTGCTGGCTAGGAGGAAGAGATCGGGGTGTTGGTGGTGTAGGGCGGCGGTGAGGTTCGCCGACGGTAGGAATTCGGGTTGATGGGAAAAGGATCACACATGGCACCCACCAGACCGCACAAAACTATGACACAGAGGAAGCTTTTAAAACCGTGCTGTGGAGGGCTATTGGACTTCAATGGAAGAGGCCGTTAGAGCTCACCAATAGTCAAGGAGCAAGACATTGCCGGAGTGAGGACACCGGTGGGACAGCCAGCTGGCAATGGTGGCTTCTCTGGTAGGATCGGTAGATCAAAAGGCAAGAGATGGCATGACTGGCATTGGCACAAGTGGTAAGGATGGCATGGCTTGGCATTGGGGAGAATCACCGTGGGTAAAGGAGGGGCAATCGCTGGAGGTCTTGGAAGGGAATCACTCGCCAAATGAGGAAAATTCGACGACACGAAGGTTGAGTTCCATGGCTCTATTCCACGGATTGGCAATGGTGGTTGGGTCGTGGGCGATGGGTCACCAAGGTCGGATAGAGGTGACATGCTTGGCTTTGGTTGGGGAGATTGACGGTGGCATGGGAGAAGCTAGATGGGTGTGCTCAGATGAGTTGGTCCTAAAGAGTTTTGAGTGGCAGGGGAAAGAGAATTAGAAGTAGACGGGGAGAAAGAGTGTAGAAGAAATAGAGGAGAAAGAGAAGAGAGGAGGAAGAAGAAGAAGAGCAGGAGAGGAGAACAAGAGAAAAGAAGAAGAAGGGAATCGGGAATGAGGAAGAGAAGAGAAGAGAAAGAAGATGAGAGGAGGGAGACAGGAACTAAAATTTTCTTTATTCAATACTTATCGATGCTTCAATTAATACAAGGCACTTCTTTAAATAGACCATGGTCCTCTACAAATCGAAAAACAAAACTCTGAGACTCTCTAATAGATTGGAGACCAAATAAAACAAAATTCTAAAATTCAAATCAATCTAAAACAACTAGCCTAATCTAAAACAGAGTCCAAACTGATATAGTGTTCATGCTTTGAGATCCATGCATGAGCTAGATATAAGAATAATAAAATAAAATAATATATACAATTCTAATATATCTAGATAAAATAAAATAATAAAAAAATAAATACATAATCTGCTTAAGAAAATATTGGGTGTGCATCAAGATCTGTGTTGGGTGATGTCCTCATCATTCTCCTGAGGTGGGGAGAACTCGACTTTGTCGAATAAGGCTCCATATTGCTCTGGTAATGCTCAAGAATATCAGGATCAATCCATTATAGTTCTTCTCAGATAATCCATGTGTCCTCATACTCAAGGCGGCCTTGCCATCTCACCAGATATCTTTGATATCCATGACTTCTAGTAGAAATGACCTACTCGTTTAAAATCTTCTCAATCTAATCATGTCTTCAAGAAACTCTTGGCTATGGATACTCGGGTGGGAGATCACTCTCTTTAAAGGAGTTAGGCTTAAAAGAATCACTGGGTATTAATATTGGTTCTTTATATTTTATTAGATATGATACATTAAATATAGTGCTAATGCCATAATCTGATGGTAGACTCATAATATACGCATTTATCCTAATTTCTTTAATATCTTAAAAGGGCCTGCTCCTCGGGCATATAGTTTTTTAATGATTCTAAAAAGAAACCATTCTGGCATAATCTGTATCATAACATAATCTCCTGCTGCAAAATCATAAGATCATTTATGTGAATCAGCTAATTATTTATAGATCTGAATAATAATATTAATTTTATTAATAATTTTTTTATGCAGATTTTTTACATGTTATGCAATTGTTTTGGCTGATTCAGATGTCCTAACATGCATATGTAATGGAATGAGGTCAATTGGTTTCCTAGGTTGAAGACCATATACTACTTCAAAAGGATTCATTCCTATTGTCCTATCAACAAAACTATTATAGGCAAATCCAGCTCTAGGCAATAATAAGTCCCAATTCTTTACATATTCTCCAACTAAACAACGAACGAGATTACCCAAGCTCCTATTCATGACTTTGGTTTGACCATCAGTTTGGGGATGGTATGCAGATGAAAGTTTTAGTTTCGTCCCCATTAAAATGCCAGTATTCAATTCCTTTTCAGTTTTTTTAGTGCTAATTAAGTGTAGGCTCTTACTAAACTTATTTTCATTTTTTCATTAACTCCATTCTCTTTAATAACTCTAAGAGGTGAAGGATATATTGTAATCTTCTTTCCTTTATTCTTAAAAGTACATGAGTTTGATGGACCATAGAGTGTTGCATCTTAATCAAACAACCAAGGTCTTCCTAGTAGGATACTTCCAACTTCCGTGGGCATGACATTACACAAAACTTTATCCTGATAAGATTGGAATTTGATAGATACTAGACACATGTGCCTAATTAGAATTGATGAAGTGTCTATCTAGGCAACTTTATATGGATTCGGGTGGTCTACAGGTATTAAACCTAAACATTTCAATGCATTAATGGAAATCACATTGATGCAACTACCAATATCAATAATTACTTTATACACCTTATCACCATGACCAATAAAGGTTTGAAAAATAGATATTCGACACCAATCTTCACTTGCTTTAGGTTGGGTGAGTACACACCTAACCACTCCAAGTCTATTTTCTGATGTAAGGAATGATTCAGGTTCCTCTTGGATGGTATCATATTTTTTATAGGTGTTTACTAACTCTGGATCAGCAATATAAATTTCTTTCTCAAGTTCATCTTTAATATTTTCTTTTTCAGGCTCCTCTACATATAAAGCTTTTAATAGAATTAACTTGCATAGTGACCTAGCTCTTTGCACTTAAAACATTGAATCTTGGAACTACTAGTTCAGAGAACCTCTCTTGAAATAGCTTTTTCTATCATCCTGCTCATAATGGTGGTGTTGTTTATGGGGAACGACTAGTAGAGGTCTGATTATTACTAGGTCTAGGTCCCAAGATTCCAGGATTTTGAGATTCAATTCGATAAGTAATCGATGTCCTATAGAATCTCTCATAATCCTGAGCTAATTGGTAAGCCTGCTCTAGACTATAAACTTCTCATGTAAATAGTTCACTATGAATATCATCTTTTAGTCTAACTCAAAATCAAGATAGAGTGACAGAGGGATCTTTAATCACATATACCTCATAAGGTATTCATCAAATTTAGAAATGTATTCATTAACAAGTCTATTGCCCTAGGTCAGCCATTGCCACTGATCAAGGAGATGTTGATGGCAGGATGTGGATCGGTACTTTTCACGAAGTCTATCTTTCATTTCTACACAAGTCCTGATAGGTTCATGTCTTCCATACATGGCTAATCGCTCAATATTACTCCAATACATTTTAGCCTATCCTAATAATCTCATTTTAGTAACTCTAATTTTTCTTTCTTCGAACATATCATACCACTTGAAATAGTGATCCATACTGCTTCCCAATCAATATACTCTTTGGGATCCAATCGACCAACTAAACTCAGGGCTTCAACCTTAACACTGTGCAAAATCTGTTCATCTTGTTCAACAAAATCTTGTTGATATCGAATCGCCCACTTTATATCTCCATTAAAATTTTGGATCTCTCGTTGTGCTATGGGTCTAGGAGGGGTGTTCCTAATTTGGGCAGTATTAACTCGGTTTTCTTCTAAATTTTCTATTCTTAATCTATTCTCTTAGCAAATGACAATCAGATTATCAATTTTTTCATTAAGGACTTGTAGGGATGCAGCTATTTGATTAGGATCCATCGAATTACCTGATTCCAAAGATTTAGGATGGTATTTTGCTCCTGACCTAGTGGTCATGCAAAGATCACAATCAAGCTATCTATTAAATTTTCATAATATGGTAACCAGTTTTCCCTGAAAATTTGGTACCAATCTAAAATTTGATTTTAAAATTCAATTCAAACACAGGTTTCTTCCTTTTCAAGTCTAGTTTTTAGATTTATAAATTTTATGATTTATCGATAATCCTATCAACAAGACTTGTCAATAGAATAGGTATTGTGCAATTCTGCAGATTGTAGATTTCTGCATGCATAATCAGAAGTTCCTGATTAAACAAGCATGTATCCTAAAGCAGTTTTTCAAATTTTCACACATAGAAAATTTTTAATTTGAGTTTATTTTCTAGAGAAACTAATTTTATAATTTTTTGACTCTCCTAGAAATGGGACTTTAGGTTTAAACAGAGGTTGTCCAAAATTTCATGTTACAGAATTTCACAACAGAGGCTAAGAGTTTAACTCCAAATATGGAATGAATTTTGAAGTAGTTTCAGAAATCCACAATCATCGAATTGTTTGGCTACGAGTCTAGTTTTAGAAATCTACAACGTAGAATTCTTTGGCTACAAGTTTATTTTCTAATGAAGTAAATTTTATAACTTTTAGAGTTTTCTATGAATAGAAATTTCTAGAATACTAAAGGGTGTGTAGGATATTAAAACTCAATATTTTATGCTTCACACCAATGGGTTCCCGAGTATCCTGATCACACAGTGCATGAATCCAAAAGCAATTTGTTAAATTTTCACTCATCAAAATTTTTTAATTTTAGTATAGTTTCTAAAGATACTAATTTTATAATTTTTTGGCTCTTCTAGAAATGAGACTTTAGATTTAAATAGAGGTTGCCCAAAATTTCAGGTTACAGAATTTGAGAACAGAGGCTGAGAGTTTAACTCCAAATCTGGCATGAATTTTGAAGTAGTTTCAAGAATCCGCAACCATAGAATTATTCGGCTATGAGTCTATTTTCTAACAAAATCAATTTTATAATTTTTAGAGTTTTCTATGAATAGGACTTTACAGAATACTAAAGGGTATGTAGGGTATGCTGAATGCTAAGATATACAGAAATTTTTTTTAAAAAAATGCAAAAATATGTAACCTATACTAAGCTAGGCTCTGATACCAAAAATTTGATATGGGATGACCTGATCTAGGGATGCAATGATGGGACTAATGTAGATTTTTTTAATTATCAGGAAACTGAAACTATAAATCAATTTTTTTTATGAATATGTAAGGGATTAAGCTATAATCAATTTTTTTAATAACTACAAGCAATAATGAAAGTCCTAGATCTTAAAAAAATAGGATTTGTGGGTAATTAAGAAATTACCCGAAAGTTTAGACTAAGTACAAGCAATTGATATATAAATCTAATAAAATTAAAGAATAAGACTCACTGCCAATATCAATTAATTATTTTAAGTAGAAAGGATCCTCACAAATTTGATCATGGTCGAAATTAGAAGAGGAGGCATTGACCAAGTCGGGTTGCGATACTAGCTGGATGGTGAGTCTGGTAAAGTTCTTAGACATGGAATACCAAAAGACAATAATTGCAGTCAGGATTTTCTAAATCAGAATAATTTTAGATCTAATCCAATAAATCCAAAATTATAGTTGGTGCAGTCTTCTGGAATTGCTCTTAAAAATGTGCAGACTCTTCGATCGTGCCTGATGTGGCATTGTCACTGACATGGAACCAATGACAGCCCCAGCTAGTAGCCACGCTGGTAAAAAGTGCCACCTAGATGTGGTGACCAAATGAAGATCCGGAGTCAAGCCACCCTCATGCCTGGAGCGCTCTCCCGCCTTTTGGGGTGGAGCCTCCAACCAGGGCTGCACTCCTGCCTTTCGAGGTCGAGCTCCCAAGATAGAGCTTCCCCATTCTGCTGAGATCGAGTCCCCGGCTGAGGTCAGCTCCCATCCAGGGTCGAGCTCCCGGTCGAGGTCATGCTCCCACCATCCAAGGTTGAGTCCCTGACCGAGGTCAGCTCTCATCCAAGATCGAGCTCCCGGTCGAGGTCATGCTCCCACCATCCGAGGTTGAGCTCCCGGTCGAGGTCAGCTCCCATCCAAGGTCGAGCTCCCGGTCGAGGTCATGCTCCCACCATCCAAGGTCGAGCCCCCGGTCGAGGTCAGCTCCCATCCAGGATCGAGCTCCCGATCAAAGTCGTTCTCCCGCCATTCGAGGTCGAGCCCCCGGCTGAGGCCAACTCCCATCCAGGGTCGAGCCCCCAACCGTGGTTGTGCTCCCATCATCATGCTCCCACCATCTGGGGTCGAGCTCCCAAGATAGAGCTTTCTCCTTCTTGCCAAAATCAAAATTCCCACCAGCAGCAAAAAGGAGAGGATCAGCAGAGGTTCAGACCATGGTGTGGAAGCTCTCAGCTACTTACAACATCCAGGAGGTGGTGCATACCTACCAAAGATTCAAGCTCTACAAACACGCCACCTGCACATTCTATGCAATGCATGCTCCACCAGCCTTCAGGCCCTGTAGCGCACCACCATGTCAATGGCCATACATCCAGGGGCTCCAATCCTTATAACACGGAACCTGTACCTCCTCCAAGAGGAGTATCCCATTAAGGCCCAGGCCCTGCAATACTCCGACTATCCCTTTTGGAATAGAAATGCCCCACCATGGCTCGGGGCTCAGTGGCACGACACTCGCACCTCTCATGGAAAACTGCACCACCAAAGGAACAAAATCTATACTACGCCAACGAACACCCCAAATAGAAGGAACTCTTTCCAAGGACCAGTCTGACAAGGGGGAGGCCACAAATAAAGGAAAATCCCTTTCGAAAGGGATACCAGGAAAGTGACATCTCGATGAAGCTCCAGACTTGGTCTAGGCCATTCCTCTCATATAAAATAGAGGAAGGGACATTCGAAAAAGGGAGGGAGGCAACTGGTAAGACAAAGAGCAAACGGGCAAGGAACCAGCCAAGAGAACCTCCTTGCTCTTTAATCTCCACTTCACCTTGTCTTTCCATTTCTTAAATCTTATCTTTCATCCTTTATGCAGAGAGGTCCCAAGCCTCCCTCATAGAGGTTCTGTTCTCCTTGATCATCCCAATTGACTTGATCATCGGAGTATCCCGTCAAAATTCTTGGCCCAAGTCTCCTCTTTTTTGCAGGCCACACTAACTCTGGAGCTGATTAGACAAGAGGACCAAGCACCTAAAGGGAGCCCGACGCATCCATGACACGTCAGAGCTACGGACCATGGTGATCCAAGTGGCAACAAATTGGTGTGCTAGGTAGGGGCGTGCCAGGAGAAATGCCATTGACTATGGAAGGTCTGGTAGTTAGTCCCCCACTACAAGCCTCATGGTGACAACACATGCATGGGAGGCTTCCGCCAGCCGTGCATGGGGCCCCCCTCACCATGACGACCCACAGAGCCCTGAGGGAAAGCTTCCCGCTCCACTGCTGCCACCTCTAACGGATCCCCACATCACCACACTCGCCCAACAGGTCCATACCCTGGCTATGACAATGCGCTAGTTCCACTAGTGACACCGATCCCAACGACTCAACATCAACCAAGGATGCCGGCGGCCTATGCCATCGACCCTCGCACCATTCTATGGTCCTTCTGGGAGGGGCCATTATATGCAGCCTCCCACCCGTGAGGAGACCATCAAACAGTCGGGGAGAAGCGGCAGGATGGCCCGACCAGCTGGGAGAGCCGCTCCCTGGTCTCAGACCATGGTGCATGCTCACATAGACGGCACCGACGTGGCCGGGAACTCAGGCAAGAGTTCTTCCACTCCATGCCCCCTTCACACTTAATAGCCTCTACTGAAGGGTCCGCAAATAAGGCCATCTACCATCAGGTGAAAAGGCTCCTCGAAAAGCAAAAGCGCAAGCTGGTTGACATGTCCCACTAATTTATGGAGATTCAAGGCTCCCCTAGTGAGCCTATGGGTTACGATACCCATCCACCCTTCTCTCGCAGAATATAAGAAAAATCGATCCCTAGCTAGTTTTGCATGTCCCAGGTTGATCCCTACGATGGGATAACTGATCCCTTAGACCACCTAAAAAGCTACAAGGCCCTCATGAGAGTCCAGGGGGCCACCGATGCTCTCCTCTGCATCACCTTCCCAGCTATCCTCTGAAAGGTTGCTCAAGCCTGGTTCTCCAGACTCGAGTTAGAAAGCATTGACTCCTTCGGACAACTGGAGAAAAAGTTCGTGGCATACTTTGATGCATGTAGAAAGGTGCCATGTGAGGTCAATAGTCTCTTCTCGATCTGCCAACAAGATCGAGAGCCCCTCCGAGACTACGTGTCCTAGTTTAAAACCGCCACCCTGGAGATCTATCACCTCGACAAGCCAATCGCCATGCTGGCCCTGAATAGAGGACTCAGGACCTCCCGCTTCACCTACTCCCTCGACAAGAAGCCTTCGAAGACTTACTCGGAGCTCCTCCTCTAGGCCCACAAGTATATCCATGCAGAGGAGGCCGACCATACCAGAAGGGAGCTAAACAAGAGGCCATTGAAGAAGTAGGCCGTGGGGGAAACATCCGACCCCCCAACCCCAAAGGCTATGCCGGCCCCATGGTCGGAGGCCAAGCCTAGAGTCAACCCTACCAAGGAAGAAAAGTTCACTCCTCTCCTCACCTTGAGAGCAAAGATCCTAATAGAGATTGAGGGTGAGCACTTCCTACGACGTCCTCCTCCACTAGATGTGATAGATCCTGTTACTGTCACTTCCACCGAGACCACGGCCATGATATTGAGGAATGCCTCAACCTGAAGAGAGAGATAGAAGACCTGATTAAGCACGGCTACCTTGGAAAGTACGTGGAGAGAGGAGCTGCCCCAACAGTCCAGAATGAAAAGCACCGACCACTTGCCATCGATAACCGCCCCACTAAAAACCTGATGGGGATGATCTCCTGGGGGTAGGGAGGAGCTTGAAGAGGACTACGGGGAGAGTGAGAAGTGATGATGTACTCTCCTGCAAAAGAGAAGGGTCGGCTAGGGTAGATAACCCAAATAATGATGCTATCATCGTAGAGATGATGATAGCTAAACATCTTGTAAAAAGAATCATGGTTAATAGTGGAAGCTCTGCTGACATCCTTTATTATGATGCTTTTGTAAGGATGAACTTGTCCACTGACCAAATAAAATCTGTATTCATGCCCTTAGTGGGCTTCATTATTGATTCGATCAGAGTTGAAGAAGAGATTACACTCCCAAAAACTGCCAGGATGCCACCTCGACAAAGCACCGTGCTGACAACATTTACCGTCGTGAGGCTTCCTTGCCCTTACAACGTGATCTTGGGGCATCCTAGACTCAATCTGCTCAATGCTACCATCTCTACTAGGCATCTTTTTGTACAATTCCCCACTCCTTGGGAAACCAGAGAGATGAGAGGGTCACGGTAACCGGTCCAGCATTGCTTGCAGACGGTCCCGAGACTGTGAGGGGCCAGCCAGAGCCCAGCCACTGACCAACCGAGTATAACAAAGTTGGAGCTGAAGGGTGGACTGGTTGAGCCCCTGCTATCTTTTCCTCTAGGAGAGGATCCCCTGAAGACTGTGTAAGTGGGAGCCCTACTGCCCAAGCAAGAGAGGTCCCATCTGCTCGACTTCCTATGAGCCAGAATGAATGTCTTCGCCTGGACTACAGTAGACATGCCCGAAATTCTACCAGAAGTGATCACCCACAGGCTGAACGTCGACCCCAACACCGCCCAGTCCGGTAAAAGAAGAGAAGTTTTATCCTAGAGCAGCAGAAGGCAATTGATGAGGAGGTTGAAAAGCTCCATGCAGCAGGCTTCATCCATGAGGTATGATACCCTGACTAGCTTACTAATGTAGTGAAGGTCAGGAAAGCTTCTGGAAAGTAAAGGATCTGCATGGACTACACCAACCTCAACTGAGCATGCCCGAAGGATAGCTTTCCACTTTCCAAGATTGACCAGCTGGTGGATGCAACCTTGGGCCACAAGCTCCTTAGCTTCATGGATGCGTTCTTTAGATACAACCAAATTAACATGCATCTAGAGGATGAGAAGCACACGGAATTCATGATCGACAAAGGTATGTACTATCATAGGATGATGCCGTTTGGCCTCAAAAATTCAGAGGCCACATACTAGTGCCTAGTTAACAGGATCTTGAAGACCAGATCATGTTGCCCAGGTGGCTTACCAAAGAGGGGGGTGAATTGGATATTTAAAAATTTTCTTCAAGTATGTGCTCTTTTGAAATCAGAGTGTTGTGAGTGAAGTGATTAAATGAGTTAGCAGCAAAAGTAAAAGACAACACAGAAATTCACAATACAAATACCAAGAGATTTATAGTGGTTCGGAGCAACCTAGCTCCTACGTCCACTATCCAAGATACCACTTGAGATTTTCACTATATTCACCCACGGAATACAGCCAGATTGTTTTCACGGGCTCACAATCCAAAACCCAAACTTGGTTTTAAACAAGCTCACCAAGAACCCAAACTTGGTTTTGTCCAAGCTTACCAAAAACCTATAACAATGTTAGTTTTAATCGAGATCACTAACAATCCAAAACACTTGGATTTCAAGGCTCACCAAGAACCTAACAAACTCAAATAAGAGTTAAAGAATACAAAGCAACTATTTAACAAACCGAAGTTGTTGGATGGTTGCAGTTGTAGCACTTGAGAAGCCCTTTGATTGCACTTTGAATCCTCTTCAAGGCTTCTTAACTTCTTCAATAAATGCCTCAAGAAATTGATAAGAGTTGGTGTAGACTTGAGTGCTTGCTTTGAATGCTCTTTAGTGTGTACTCTTGAATGTTCAATGAATACTCTTCAATCTCACATTAACTTCTCATCTCTCGCTTCAAAAGTGATTCAAATCCCTTAAATATATTCCCTTTAACTAATTTCAGAAGGTTGTAGCCATTCTAGACCATTATGATTTGAAATATAGTCGTTGGAGGCTATTTTGGATTCAAAATAAGAGTTCTGGAACTAGCCGTTACTAATATGAAACTGTCACTCGAGTTAGCTCGGATAGCTCGAGTCGGCTCGAATCCTCAGGTAGGTCAAATTGTCACTCTGGTCAAGTCAGCTCTTCTCCTTCAAGTCGGCTCACCTGGCTTGTTCTTCAGGACTGAGATTTTCAGAACTCTGGATGAGTTGGCTCTTTAATACTCGAGTCGGCTCGGATGTTTATCTGAGAAAACTGCACTCTAGACGAGTTGGCTCGGATCTCCTTGAGTCGGCTCGAATTCTCAGAACTTCAAAATTGGACTCTGCCCGAGTCAACTCTTCTGACTCGAATCAGCTCGAATGTCTGCGTGCCAGAAAATAGTATGCCGTGCCCGACTTCGAGTCGATTCTCCTTCTTTGAGTCAGCTCTAGTCCAAAATTTATCAAACTTGTCTAGACTTTCTTCCAATGGCTTCTAAACAACTCAAAGCTATTCCAACTCATTCAAAGATAGAACTTGAGATAATTAAACTTAGAATTACATAGAAGCAGCCCTCTTATAGGAGTAAACAATTGATTTTTCTAGGGGGCTCTTCTTTACATGAACTTTTAACAAAAATAAACTTAACATACTACCATGTTGTAGGAAGTAGGGTTGTTCAATGAAATCATCCTATAAAAACTTTGAGAACACTTGAAATAGAGTTGGTAAACAAATACATGCTCCAATGTTTGGTTATCATCAAAATCATTCCAGGGGTCAACAATCTTCCCCTTTTTGATGATGACAAAACATTGGACATGGAAAAACTTTGCATATTTCAATAAATGTATCAGAGTAACTTGTATATGACTATCATACTAAGATGTATTCACATGTATCAACAAGTATCACTTATATATTGAAAGTCTCAAGGCTTATCAACAAAGCATCAAGTTTTTTGAAATTGATCCAATATGTATCAGAGTAAATTTTAGATCAAAAGCTGCTTTTGCCTATCATGAATTAAAATGAAGAAAGATGTTAGAGCTAAGAGAAATACCAAGATAGTATCAGAGCAAAAGCATAAAATGTGTCAGAGCTTATGTGTCAGAGCTTATGTATCAGAGAATATCAGAGATATTTTAAACAAATGTCAAATCTATAATATCTGGTTTGTATTAGAGTTATTAAAAGAAAGCATCAAAGGTATTCAGAATGTATCAGAGCTATTATATTAGCAATTAGAGATCTGAATGAATCAAGATTGAATTTGAATACCAGAGCAAGATATGATCCAATATAAGTGCTAGAGTAAACAAATTTGAACAAAATTCATACTCATTATGCCAATTCATTTATTTTTACACATCAATATGCCAATTCATTTCCATGCACATGAAACACTCCCCCTTTTTGTCATTATTCAAAAAGTGTTACAAAAAGGTTTTCAAACACTCCCCCTTTTTATTTTTTAAAAGAGTAGGAATAATAATAATATTCTTTGAGATAATTTCACTTTCTCATAGAATTTTTCATGTTGAAATTCTTCATAAAAACTCAAGTGAGGTTCTCCCCCTTATTAGGTTAAACATTGAGATCATTCAAGAAAGTAATAAGATGTAGGAATAAGACAATCATCACAATGTACATAAAGATTCAGAAAAGAAGACATTTCATTACTTTTGAAAGATAGTTCATTACATCAAAAGGAAATACATTCAGAAGATAAAAAGATACAATCTCAAAGATGCAATCTAGTATTCTTCCTCACTAGAGGAGGAACCTACATCTAGTACAACATCTGAAGTCTTAGTCTTTAAGTGTTTAAATCTAAGGTTCCTAAATCTTGTTTTAGTAGGGCCTTAGGTGTCCTAGCTTTTTGTTTACCCCTAGATTTTGGTTTGTCCTTAGATGGAGTGAGTTCTACTTTAACTCTAGAAGGTATAAAAGGGTCAGTAGGTGGTATAAAAGAAATAGGGTCTGGATCAAATAATTCGGGAGGTACAAAAGGTGGTGGCTGAGCTGGTGGTGATGGTGGGTGTGCTGGTGGCTCCCTGGAGGTCTGAGCTGACGAAGCCTCAGCAATGAATGTAAGCTTGTATAGATGTAACCAAATAGCTTGAAGCTCATCCATGAGACTTCCAGTCCTCTCTGCATGCCCTGCATCTCCACAGCTTGCTGTGCCCTGAAACTGTCTGTAGCTCCCCTCAGTCTGTCAAAGTCCGCATGTAGCTCTCTGATAGTAGAATGGATATCCTCCTGCTAATGCGATCTGCTCTCTATAGCTTCGACCCTGGTGGTCAACTGCCTTAGCTATGCCCTAATGTCCTGTAGACCAGTGTTGACTGTCTGGCATAGCTCGCCAAACATCGAACTAATGGAGCTCGTCTGGGACTCTGAGAGAAGTCTGATCTACTAGGCTATAAAGGCCTATGAAGCTGATGGTGCTATAATCGAAGGTTTGGAAGCGGGTCCGGTAGAAAGTCCAGGTTGTGTCTAGGGACTGTCAGGCAATCTCTGTGTTTGATCATGCTCATCAAAATCAGCAAGTGTACCATCATCTCCAGCTACAGTAGCATCAGTGTCACCAGCTGGAAGCTTAGTCTGCTCCTTATCATCATCAGAAGAAGAACTAGCAACCCTCTGACCAAATATCCTTTTCGACCAAATTCTTTCAACTAGATGGTATCCCATCCTTTAAAGGGATTTTGTCGAATAGGTGTCTGTATGGTAAAGGGGTATGTCGTCCTCACCTGTGAGATCAATCCCTGCATCCTGAAACAGCAGCGTAAAGACCATCCCATAGGGTAGACATGCCTTTACCTTCCTTGCTGCCTTTCTCATATGAACAATCATAATATAGGGCAGATTGAGGGCCTCCCCCTCAATCAAATGCCGCATGAAAACTAGATCCCTCTTGCTCACCCAGTCGAAGCGATTGATCCTAGCCAGAAAGATCCGACTTATGATGTTGTGAAGAAACCGTATTTCCAGTGAGAGCATGTTGGCTTGAACATTTTTGCTAGTATCTACATCTAATCTCTCTAGAACCAATCTCAGTGCTCTCTGATTATTCTTTAACACCAAATGATTTGTACCATCTGTGGGTATTTGTAGAATATTACTCAGCTTCTCTTCATCCACCAACATTCTTACCCCTTTCATAATTGACTCAATATGGTATTCACCAAGAGTGAGATTTTCAAAGAAAGTTCTTACTAAATAAGGATAGGTTAGGGTATCTAAAGAACAAAAGAAAGTCTAACCTTGTTATTCGATCCAATCTCTAATTCTTACACCCAATCCTTCCAAAAAAGTGAACATGATCCTTCTTCCACTTGTGACTGGCCGATTGGCCATAGAAACAACTTGCCTTGGTGGAGAAGGTGCTTCAACTTCTTCCATTTCTTCTGATTCTTTCTCTTCTCTTCTCTTACTTCTTCTTTCCCTGTGGGCACTCGAGTCGACTGGACGAGATCGCTTCCTCACTGCCCTTTTGGGAGCCATCATGGAAATCAAATAGAGAAGGAAGTGGAAATACGAGGAAAATGGAAAGGAAGGAGAGTTCTCTTAGGTTCGGAAGAGTTTTTGAGTTTTGGTCAAGGTTCAACAGTAAAAGCAAATCCTAGCTCAGACTTACAGATTATATATAAAAAGTCCTAACCTGACAATCAAGTCGACTCGGCTTGAGCCTTGTCTGCTCAAGTTGGCTTGAGCAAAAATGCTCAAAAAAGCTCTAAAAATCTATCAAAAAGATTCCTAAGGATAGTAGCACACTAGATAAGATGGTCATTGTTCTTAGATTGATATTGGAGGTCTTTTAGATAATTTTTCTTAATTTTAGAAGAAATTAGGTCAAAGTTTCTAAAAAGGATCACACAAACCTAATTCACTTCTAATCATCTCAAATCTTTCTTTATTAAGTGGCTTAGTAAAGATGTCAGCAAGTTAGTTTTCAGTTGGAATGAATTCAAATTCAATATCACCATTTTATACATGATCCCTAATAAAGTGATGTCTAATATTAATATGCTTTGTTCTTGAATGCTGAATTGGGTTCTTTGTTAGATTAATAGCACTTGTATTATCATATTTGATAAGAATTTTGGATTAAATAATACCAAAATATTCTAGCTGTTGCTTAATTCATAACACCTGTGCACAACAACTCCCTACAGCCACATACTCTGTCTCAACAGTAGATAGTACTACGAAGTTTTGTTTCTTACAGTGCCATGAAATTAAGTTCAACCCTAGAAATTGACATGTGCCACTAGTACTCTTTCTATCAATTTTATATCCACCATAATCAGCATCAAAAAAGCCAATTAAATTTAACAAAGATTGCTTAGAGTACCATTGACCAAGATTACTTGTTCCTTTAAGATATTTTATAATTATTTTAACAGCAATTATGTGCAATTCTTTAGGATTTGATTGAAATCTAGCACATATGCATACACTGAACAAGATATTAGGCCTACTAACAATTAAATACAATAGTGATCCGATCATACCTCTATAAAGCTTTTGATCAATGTTGTTGCCATCTTCATCTTTATCTAATCTGCATGTAGGGCTCATGGGTGAGCTCATTTCTTTGGATGACTCCATTCCAAACTTCTTAATAATTTCCTTGATGTACTTTGCTTGGTTGATGAAAATTTCTTCTCTTGTTTGATTAATTTGGAGTCCAAGAAAGTAAGTTAGTTCACCCATTAAGCTCATCTCAAATTCACCTTGCATTAACTCAGCAAATTCTTTGCAAAGATTCTCATTAGTTACACCAAAAATGATGTCATCAACATAAATCTGTACAACTAATATATCATTATCTTTCTTTTTTAAAAAATAAAGTAGTATCTACATTATCTCTAACAAAATTATTCTCAAGTAAGAACTTGCTTAATCTATCATACTATACTCAAGGTGCTTGTTTCAATCCATACAATGCTTTATTGAATTTGAAAACGTGATTTGGCAAAGTATGACTTTCAAAATCCAGTGGTTGTTCTACAAAAACTTCTTCAGATATAAAACCATTAAAAAATGCACTCTTTACATCCATTTAAAATAGTTTAAAATTCATGTAGCAAGCAAATGCAAGTAATAGTTTAATGGCTTCTAGTCTTGCTATGGGTGCAAAGGTCTCATCAAAGTCTATTCCTACTTCTTGATCATATCCTTTTGTCATTAATCTTGCCTTATTTCTAATTACATTTTCTTTTTCATCTAGCTTATTTCTAAAAATCTATTTAGTTCCTATGACAGCATGGTTTGAGCGTCTATTTACTAAGGTCCATACATTATTTCTTTTAAATTGGTTAAGTTCTTCATGCATGGCCATCATCCAATTAGGATCATTTTCATCCTCTTCTATACTATGTGGTTCTACTTATAAGATAAAGGCTAAATAGTTATATGCATCTCTAAGTGAAGACCTAATCCTAACACCTTGAGAGGGATCACTAACAATTAAATCTTTAGGATGTGAATTAACATACCTCCATTCCTTTAGAAGATCACCATGATTTTTACTTACCATTTCTTCTCCTTCTTGAGTGGGTTTATCCTTCAAGCTCATATCTTCCATTGCTTTACCGATTGTACCTACATCATTGTCTATATACACTTCTTTTCTAGAAGGTGAGGGGTTAGCTTCATCAAAGATAACATGTACTAATTCTTCTATAGTTAATGTTCTTTTGTTAAACACTCTATATGCTTTGCTATTGATTGAATAACCAAGAAAGGTTGCTTCATCAGATTTAGCATCAAACTTTTCTATGTTATCCTTTCCATTATTTAATACAAAGCATTTACAACCAAAAACATGAAAGTAATGAATAGTAGGTTTTCTTTCATTCCAAAGTTCATAGGGGGGTTTCTTCAAAATCGATCTTATCAAAACACGATTTAAGATGTAGCAAGTAGTGTTCACTGTTTCTACCCAAAAGTACCTTGGAAGATTGTCTTCACATAACATTGTTCGGGCCATCTCTTCCAAAGTCCTATTCTTTGTCTCTACAACATCATTTTGTTATGATATTCGAGGAGCAGAGAAGTTATGATCAATGCCGTGCTCAGTGCAATAATCATCAAAATACTGATTTTCAAATTCAGTGCCATGATCACTCCTAATTGCAATAACATAAAGATCTTTTTGATTTGAAACTTTTTTATGAAATTTTTGAAAACTTTGAAAGCTTCATCTTTGTGTGCAATAAATAAAATCCAAGTAAATCTATCACAAGTCCATATTTCATACCACCTAGGTTTGTGGTCCTAGTTGGTCCAAATAGGTCCATATGAAGTAGTTCGGAGGTCTAGAAGTTGAAACCAGGTTTTTCGATTTAAAACTCTTTCTAGTTTGTTTACCTAGTTGACAAGCATCACAAACATGTTCAAAATCAACTTTGAATTTAGGCAAACCTCTAACTAGATCTTTGAAAATTAATTTGGCAATTGTATACATGCTAGCATGACCTAATCTTCTATGTCAAAGTAAACTAGACTCCTTGGTTTTAGCATTCATTGCCACTAGACTTGTAGTACCAAACATGGCTAGATCATTCAAATCTACCACATATATATTTCCAAGTCTATGACCAATGATCTTGGTGCTAGAATCAAGTGAGTTAGTTACTATACACATAGATGATTCAAAGATAACCTTGAAGCCTCTATCACATAATTGACTAATACTTAATAAATTGTGCTTCAGTTTGTCAACTAGCAATACGTTTTCAATGAATGTAGAAGGGATTATTTTGATCTTACCAATTTTGATTATTTTTTCTTTGCCATTATCACCAAAATTAACCATTCCTCCTTCTTTCATCTCTAGGATGATGAATTGATCCATGTCGCTCATCATATGCCTTGAACAGCCAGTATCCAAATACCATCTTTTGCTTGAATTCTTGGCTGTAAGACATTCCTGCAAGATAATCAAGGAGTTCTTTAAGGTACCCAAGCTTTCTTGGATCCTTGCAGGTTAATAGAGGCGATTCCTTTGGGAACCCAAATATTTTTAATTTTACTTTTGACATTTCTATTGATATTGCATTAAAAAGCTTAATGTCTAACCCCTTGGCATGCATAACAAACAACTTTAGATGCATATTTTGAAGTTCTGAAAGCAACGGGTTTTGATGCAGAAAACTTTGAAGCATAAGATTTAAGTACTGAGAATTCTTGCACAAAAGTTTTAGAAGGTATAAACTTTGTAGTTGAAATTCCATTTGTATGCACAGAATTAAAACCAATTTCAGCTTTATTTCCAGATACTCTTTGATCTTTCAAAATTAACTCAAGCTTGTTAGGACTTAATGTTAATTTTTCAACCAAAGGCTTGAGTTTCTCAACCTCCTTTTGTAAACCAATATTTTCTTCATGTAAAGCTTGGTTTTTCTCAAGACAATCATTTTTCTCAGTTTGTAATACTTTAAATTTCTTAGAAAAGTCTTTCAGATCTTTTTTCAAAAGTTTATTCTTTTCTGAAATCTCTTCATTTTCTTTTATCAAAATATCATTGTTGTTTTTCAAACTTTTGATTTTGAGTCTTGCCTTTCTGTATTCGGATAGTAAATTATGAAATGCAGAATTCAACTCATCAAAAGTAAATTCATCTTGAGGTTTGGAAGATCTTACCTCATCTTCGAGACCCATTAGACATAAGTTTGCTGATTTTATGATCTCATCCTCTTCAGTTGAAGTCGACTCCTCACTGTCGCTCCAAGTTGCAACCATAGCCTTCTTTTTCTTCTTCTTAAAAGTTTTCTTTAATAGAGGACACTCAAGACGTATATGCCCAGGTTTCTTGCACTCATAGCAAATGGGCTGTTGTTCCTTTACTTGTTCTTTCTCCTTCTCTTTGTCCTTACTGTATTCACCTTTCTTATGGAATTTTTCGAAATATCTTCCCTTTTCCCCATAAACTTTCTGAATCTTCTAACGACCAATGCTATGTCTTCATCTTCTAAGTCATCTTCGAAGGATGGGTATTCTTCTTCTGATTCTTCTTATTTCTTCAATTTTGATGTAGCTTTGAATGCTATTGACTTTTTCTTTTTCAGATCATCTTCATTCCTATGCTACATGGTCAGCTCATAAGTTATTAGGGAACCTAGCAGTTCATCCAGTGGCAGTGTATTGAGATCTTTTGAAATCAGAGTATGGTGAGTGAAGTGATTCAATAAGTTAGCAGCAAAAGTAAAAGCACAACACAGAAATTCACAACACAAACACCAAGAGATTTATAGTAGTTCGGAGCAACCCAGCTCCTACATCCACTATCCAAGATATCACTTGGGATTTTCATTATATTCACCCATGGAATACAGCTGGATTGTTTTCACGGGCTCACAACCCAAAACCCAAACTTGGTTTTAAACAGGCTCACCAAGAACTCAAACTTGGTTTTGTCCGGGCTCACCAAAAATCTACAACAATGTTAGTTTTAATCAGGATCACTAACAACCTAAAACATTTGGTTTTCAAGGCTCACCAAGAACCTAACAAACTCAAATAAGAGTTAAAGAATACAAAAAAAATATTTTTCAAACCGAAGTTATCAGATGGTTGTAGTTGTAGCCCATGAGAAGCCCTTTGATTGCACTTTGGATCCTCTTCTAGGCTTCTTAACTTCTTCAATAAATGCCTCAAGAAACTGATAAGAGTTGGTGTAGACTTGAGTGCTTGCTTTGAATGCTCTTTAGTGTGTACTCTTGAATATTCAATGAATACTCTTCAATCTCACATTAACTTCTCATCTCTCGCTTCAAAAGTGATTCAAATCCCTTAAATATGTTCCCTTTAACTGATTTCAGAAGGTTATATCCATTGTTGACTGCTGGGATTCAAAATATAGCCATTGGAGATCGTTTTGGATTCAAAATAAGAGTTCTGGAACTAGCCATTACTAACCTGAAACTGTCATTCAAGTCAACTTGGATAGCTCAAGTCGGCTCGAATCCCCAGGTAGATCAAATTGTCGCTATGGTCGAGTCGGCTCTTCTTCGAGTCAGCTCACCTGGCTGGTTCTTTAGGATTGAGATTTTCAGAACTCTGGATGAGTCAGCTCGGATGTCTGTCTGAGAAAACTGCACTCTAGACGAGTCGGCTCGAATCCCCTTGAGTCGGCTCGAATTTCAGAACTTCAAAATTGGACTATGCCCGAGTCGACTCTTCTTAATCGAGTTGGCTCGAATGTCTGCATGCCAAAAAATACTGTGCCGTGCCAGACTTTGAGTCGACTCTCCTTCGTTAAGTCGACTCTAGTCCAAAACTTGTCAAACCTGTTTAGACTTTCTTCCAAACAACCCAAAGCTATTCCAACTCATTAAAAGATAGAACTTAAGATAATTAAACTTAGAAGTACATAGAAGCAGCCCTCTTACAGGAGTAAACAATTGATTTTTCTAGGGGCTCTTCTTTACATGAACTTTTAACAAAAATAGACTTCACATACTACCATGTTGTAGGAAGTAGGGATGTTCAATAAAATCATCCTACAAAAAACTTTGAGAACACTTGAAATAGAGTTAGTAAACAAATATATACTCCAATGTTTGGTTATCATCAAAATCATTCCATGGGTCAACAGATTGGCTATAACATGCAGGTTTACAAGATAACATGCTTATCATGAGCGACCAGGAGTCAGACCATATCACCAACCTGGCAGAGGCCTTTGACAACCTCTGCCTCTACCGATGAAGCTGAATCCCATCAAATGCATATTAGGCATTGCAACGGGAAAATTTCTGGGGTTCATGGTCACCTAAAAGGGGATAGAGGCCAACCCCTAGAAGATCCAAGCAATTACTAACATGAGACACCCTGTCTCCAAGAAGGAGGTTCAGCACTTGACTAGATGCATCGCAGTATTAAGCCATTTCATCTTACATTCCATCGAGCGCTGCCAGCCATTCTTCAAGGTGCTATGCAAGATGCAAGACTTCTCCTGGATGAACGAGTGCCGTGAGGCTTTCGAGGGGCAAAAGAAGCTCCTTACCTCCCCGTCGTTGCTGTCCAGGTCAGAGCCTAGGGAAGAGCTCCTCTTATACCTGGCAGTCTCATCGGAGGCGGTTAGCTTAATGGTGGTCCACACCGATAAGGATGGCTCCTAATGGCTAGTCTACTACATCAGCAAGCTACTTCATGACACAGATGTCAGGTACACTCGATCTGAAAAGATTATCTTTGCACTTATTATATCTGTGCAACATCTCAGGCCCTACTTCCAAGTACATCGGATCGCTATCCTCACTGACCAATCTCTAAGGGCCATCTTGAACCACCCTGACATATCGAGACACCTGGCCAAGTGGGCAGTAAAGTTCAACGAGTTCGACATCACCTATTATCCATGACCAGCACAAAAGGCCCAAGTCCTTGCTGATTTCCTGGTAGAGTGCACTTGGGCAACCGAAGATTTGAAGGAGGCAGATGAGCGAGCCGAGCTCGGGCAGGACTTGACCTCGGGAGTGATGATGTGGGTTCTCCACATCGACGGCATGTCCAACACTAGAGGGAGTGGAGCCGTGCTCATCCTCGTTAACTCCAACGGGGTCATCATGAAGTATGCACTCCGCTTCCTCTTCAAGGCGACTAATAATCAAGCTGAATATGAGGTGCTCCTCATGGGATTGAAGGTGTCCCGCGAGCTGGGCATAAAGTGCCTGAAGATCTTCAGGATTCGCAGCTCATGGTGGGCCAGGTCTCCATGAGTATGAAGCTCGAGACCCTATGATGGTGAAACTCCTGGACAAGGTATGCTCATATACAGCGAACCTCCAGCACTTCAGCATTTTCTACATCCCTCATGTGGAGAATGCCCGGGTCGATGTCCTCTCCAGGCTGGCAACCCTACCGAATTTGTTACTGGGATGTACCTTCTTGAATCCATGGAGATCCCTAGCTTCGAGTCTACAGCAGAGATCCAGCAAGTCACCTCCGAAGCAAGCTGGATGGATCCCTACATCAAATATATTACCACCGATGCCCTACCCGACGATCGTAAAGAAGTCGACCTCATCAAGAAGAAGGCTGCACGGTTCATACTGATGGATGGAAAACTTTATCAGAGGTCTTACTCCTACCCCCTACTGAAGTACTTGAAACCCTCAAAAGCTGCGTACATGCTTCAAGAAATATAGGAAGGCATCTATGGGAATCACATGGGGGGCAGGACCTTAGCTTACAAAGCGCTCCGGCAAGGATACTTCTAGGAGACCATGCAGGAGGATGCCACCAATTTTATGAGGAAATGTGATCACTACCAACATCACGCCCACATCCAATGTCAGCCGACTGCCCCGCTCTCCCAGCAATCAGCCCCGTGGCCATTCGTCCGGTAAGGAATGGATATCCTAGGTCCATTTCCTCCCGCGTCTGGCCAATGAAAGTATTTGATTGTGGCCATTGACTACTTCATCTCATGAGTTGAGGTCGAACCCCTAGCATAGATCGTTGAGGCCAAGGTCAGATCATTCTTCTAGAAGGCAGTCATTTGCCATTTTGGACTCCCGTACTTGGTCATCACTGACAACGGGCGACAGTTCAACAATCAGGCTTTCGAGAAGTTCTGTGCCGACCTCAACATCCACCATCGCTTCACTTCGGTGGCTCACCCTCAGACTAATAGGGAGATTAAGGTAACCAACCGAACCATCTTGCAAGGGCTCCGCACCAGATTGGATGAGGCCAAGGGTCGATGGGCTGAGGAGCTCCCCAGTGTACTATGGGCCTACCACACCATCCCTCCAATGGCAATAGGTAAGATGCCCTTCAACCTCATTTTCGGTTCAGAGGCTATGATTCTGGTGGAGATGGGTCTGCCCACACTATGGGTAGAGCAGTACAATGAAGCTGAGAATCTAGCCTGCCTTCATCTCAAGCTAGACCATCTGGATGAGACGAGGGACAAAGCTCGACAATGGATGGCAGCATATCGGCAACGGGTAGCATACTATTACAACTCCTACCTCAGCCCAAGGATTTCCATCCAGGCAATCTAGTTCTCAGGTAAGCGAAAGTATCCCAATTAGGAGAATGCAACAAGCTCTCCCTAAACTGGGAAGGTTCCTATAATGTGGTCAAGGCTCTGCCAAATGGAGCCTACTACCTCACAGCGCTCAATGGTGACCGGTTCCCTTAGATGTGGAATGCTAGCAATTTAAGGATGTACTACCAATAATATAGGGCTCTCTCTCAATTATTAAAGTTCCTTATTTGTGCAACACTGTCTTCCACCTGTGTAAGAACTCACTCGCCCGACTTCAAGTCCCGCGAGCAAAGCCGGGAAACTTACGAAGCCCCGCACACAAGGCCAGGAAACTTGCAAAGCCCCATACTCAAAGTTAGAAAACTTATGAAGCCCTACACTCAAAGTCTAGAAACTTATGAAGCCCCACACTCAAAGTCTGGAAACTTACGAAGCCCTACACTCAAAGCCAAGAAACTTACAAAGCCTCGTACTCAAAGATGGAAAACTTATGAAGCCCCGTACTCAAAGACGGGAAACTTACGAAGCCCCGCACCCAAAGCCGAGAAACTTATGAAGCCTCGCACTCAAAGCCAGGAAACTTACAAAGCCCTGCACTCCAAAGCTGGGAGACTCCTGAAGCCCCGCACTTAACTGCCTTACTCACAGTCTGGAGATGTAAGCCAGGAAACTGTTGAAGCCCTGCCATCTACCGCTTGACTCATAGTTCGGCAAATCAAGCCCGGAAGACTCCTGAAGTCCCGCACTCAACTACCTTACTCACAGTCTAAAGATATAAGCCAGGAAACTTCCAAAGCCCCACTATCTATCACTTGACACACAGTTTGGAAAATCAGGCTAAGAAGCTCAAAAGCCCTATACTCAAGTCTGCATGACCATAAGACCGGTGGAAAGGAGCTGGAGTGTTCCCAGAGTCCATGCTGATCCCAAGATTTTGGAATCAGCCAAGACCTAGGGAGACTCATACATGGTAGCCGTGGAGCCTATCTTTATATCATGCAAAAAGATAGAGAAGCTCAAGGGAGAAAAGAACAAGACAAAGATTTATCAACTAAGTAAGATTCCTCCTTCATTACAGGAACAATCCCGTCACAACATGGGACAATCCTATTTGTTGAGAAATACTTCAAAAAAAGAAAGAAGAAAAAAAAATGAAGAAAAGATGAGAAAGGAAGGGGACACATTAGTTTGGAAAAATTGTATTACTTATTTATCGAAGTTTTCTTTACATTAATCAAGGCTCCCGGCAGGTCAGGAAGCCATTTAAAAGCTTAAACATAAAGAAGAGAAAAAAAGGGTACTTAGTAATTGAACAAATGACATATTTATTGATTGAAGTATTTCTTTATGATAGAAAAGACTCCAGACAGGTCAGGAAGTCCTTTCAGATACAATTACAAAAAAAAGAAAAAGGAAAAGAATCAAGTTTCAATCGCTGGCTCCTTTCTCGGTCGAAGAGTGACTCCCCTCGATGCTGGCACGGCATTGGACTGGGGGGCATCCCGGATGGTGGCGACTCCGGCCTCGGCCTCTGCACCTGACTCCGGCTCCACTTTGGTTGCAGGAGTTCTTGGCACCCCGGGGATGAGTAGTTCGGGTTGGATGTTGTCCAGTCCCTTCAGCCCGAAGAGGCGGCTGGCCTTGCACCGGAAGTCATTGAACCCCTTGTGGTAGGAGTCCAAGACTGCTTCTGTAACCTCATCTTGGAAGGCTTCTGATGCCTTGAATTGCGGGACGGCTTCAGCGGCTTCCTTCTTCGCCGCCTCCATCAACACTATGGCTGTCGTGGCTTCCTTCTGTAACCAAGGCGGCCGTAGTTTGGGCCACCTCCTTCTCGAGTTGGACCTGGAGGGTTTGCGTCCTTCCCTCTAGGCAGGCTACCAACATTATAGAGTTGGCTTCCTTCTTTGCTAGGCAAAGAGTCTTCCCCTTCTCTGCCTTTAGAGCCCCATCGAGCTTGGCAAATTTCTTCTCTAGCTCTATCGCCCTCACCTGGGTACTGGCCAGTTGGTCCTGGAGGGCCTTCACCTGATCCTCCAGTCCTTGAACCCATGTGGCCTGAGTCCAAGCTTCGTCTCTCTCCTTGCAGAGGCTGTAGTCGCGCTTCATCAACCCAAAGTAGGAGTCCCTGATGAGCTGAATGTCAGCGACCACCTGCAATAGTTGTATGAAGAAAGTTAGTCAATATCCACATGGGTAGAAGAGGAAAATAAAATAACTAAGAAGATGGCTTATCACAGCAGTTGGGGGAACACCCCGGTGAGAACGTCCACCAGTTGCCGGTCGCTTTTCTCCTGGCGATCTTGTAACTGGATGATGGTGCTCAAGATCTCCTCCGCCAGCTTCCCGTCCCTCATCAGCCTCGCATCCCAGGGCAAGTAAAGGGACATCTTCTTCATTCCCGGCCTCGGCATCAGGGATAGCTTTGAAATCTCCGGTGTGGTCGTTGTTAGAGGCGCGGTGGCTGGTCACTGACAGCTCTGCTTCCTAGTGGTGGGGCCGGTCTCTCTGTGGCGGTGTCTTCCACCACCTACACCATTTCTGGCTAGGGTGGAGCTTCAGTTCATGGAGGGGCCACTAGGGCTGCTGGTGCAGCCCCCTCCACTAGTCTGGCCTCGCTCCTGGGTCTATGGGCCGGGGACTGGACCGCTAGCCTAGGTGTGGTCGATGCAGTAGCAGGCCCCCTTCCGGCTGACCCAACAACAGGCTCCGCGTCGGGCCTTTGCCTTGGCTCCTCCTAGGCCTTCTTCGCAGGCTCGTCTCTAGGCCCCGTGGAGACAGCCCTCTTCTTCAACATGCTGAGGAGCTGGCTCATGGTGAACTTTATCCTTGTGAAACAAAAAGAAGTTGGCTAGTCCCTTGTTAAAATCAAATCTACTTGGAAGAAAAAGAAGCTCAACATTGAGCCTTATCCTGAGGTTGGGCCTGGTTGACCCAAGTGTCGATGAGGTTCCGCTCGGTCAGCAAGTCCTGAAGAGCTGAGACCTTAGAAGTGATGAGCTAGTCGTACACCTCCTTGTCGACCGGCTCGACTGCAGATTGCCAATTGGGGGAGCAATTTGCATCACTCCAAATCCAGTCCACCCACTCAATCGAGGCAAACAGGAACATGCACTTCCACCCCTTGATGGAAGAGGGTAGGTCAGGCTTAATGGCCCTAGATGGGGGGCCATAAACCACCACCCATTGTCAATTGGGTGGCGCTTCAGGATGAACAAGGCTCTGAAGAGGGAGAAACGGGCTACAATCCTATGGAAGTGACAAAGGATAATAAAACAAAAAATGGTCTTAACGGTATTGGAGGTAAGTTGGGCCGGGACCAGACGGTAATTATTGAGGAAGGAAAAAAATAAAGTATGGAGGGGAAGACAAAGGCCCCCGAAAAAAATATCTTCATATAGGGCGATCCAGCCCGGGCCACTGGAAGTGACCCGTTCCTCTGATCCTGGGACTGAGAATCGGATGGAGTCATGGATCCCATATGCACTCTGGACATGGAGGAGGTCCTCACCAATCATCATGAAGCAATGCCGACGGGACCGATCGACTCCTTGACGAGAGGGGGAGAAGGAGGAGAAGCTACAGGGATCCAATGACTATCCCCATCTAGTGGGGACCCCTACAGACCACTACTGAGACTTCCTCCTCGCTATCCGAGGAAGGAGGCCTCGGTCGAGATGGCCCTGCCTCACCAGAATAATTTGAATGATGGTGCCCTCTATTGGAAGAACTCATGAAAATAAGAAAAGATGAAAACAAAGAGAGAACAGAAACCAGGAGACTCTATGAAAGCTCTCCTTCATCACAGGCCGAAGGGTAGGAAAGAAGGAGAAGAAAGAGGAAGGAGAAGGAGAAGGCTGACCTGCTAGGACTCCGAATCCTTGATCAAACAAATGGAGGCGAGACGAGAGGAAGAAGAAGCACTCTGTAGAAAAACCTTGTCTCCCACACTCGAAAAACCCTTAAAGGGCTAGAGGACAAGTCCCTTTCAAAAGCCTGCAGCCCCCGTCGCCACGTACTGGTTGAAGGCATGCGCCCTTTCTCCTCCCTAGCCAACCAAAGCCTGCCATGCATTGAGATCCACTGGAGGTGACGCTTCGATTTGGAGGCGATCGCTTCAGGCCAGGCGCAGCAACTATGGTCCCCTTTGGAAGGGCTGACATGGTGTCACCTCGTTGGTGCAAAAGCATGATCTCTGGGGTGCCGATGCTCGAGGCATTAATAATGCAAGAGAAGCATCCTTCCACGTCAGCATGATCATTACTCCCTTCACCCCGAGGGCCACATCATGCTCTGGGCTCGAGAGTGTGGGGCATCTGATATGGCATTGTCACTAGTGTGGAACCTATGATGGCCCCAGCTAGTGATCATGCTAGTGGAAAGTGCCACCTGGATACGGCGACCAAACAAAGATCTGGAGTCAAGTCCCCTCATGCCTGGAGCGTGCTCCCACCTTCCAAGGTGGAGCCCCCAGCCAGGATTGTGCTCCCACCATTCGAGGTCAAGCTTCCAAGATAGAGCTCCCCCATTCTATCGAGGTCGAGCCCCTAGTCGAGGTTAACTCCTATCTAGGGTTAAGCTCACGACCGAGGTCATGCTCCTACTATCTGAGGTCGAGCCTCTGGTCGAGGTTAGCTCCCATCCAAGGTCGAGCTCCCGGCTAAAATCGTGTTCCTACCATCCAAGGTTGAGCCCCCAATTGAAGTCAGCTCCCATCCAGAGTCGAGCTCCCGGTCGAGGTCATGCTCCCGCCATCCGAGGTCGAGCTCCCGACCGAGGTCAGCTCCCATCTAGGGTCGAGCTCCTAGTCAAGATCATGCTCCCACCATCTAGGTTGAGCCCCTGGTTGAGGTCAGCTCCCACCCAGGGTCAAGCTCCTAGCTGAGGTCATGCTTCCACCATCGAGGTCGTGCTCCCACCATCCAGGGTCAAGCTCCAAAGATAGAGCTCCCCCTTTCTGACCAAGATCGAAGTTCTCGCTAGTAGTAAAAAGGGAAGGATCAGTAGAGGTTCAAACTATGGCATGGAAGCTTCCAGCTACCTGTAACATCTAAGAGGTGGCGCATACCCTACCAGAGATTCAAGCTCTGCAAACATGCCATCCACATGTTCTATGCAATGCGTGCTCCACTTGGCTCCAGGCCCTGTAGCTTGCTGCCATGTCAACAGCTATATAACCGGGGGCTCCAGTCCTCGCGACACGAAACCAATACCTCATCCAAGAAGAGTACCCATTAAGGTCCTAGGCCCTGCAATACTCTGACGGTCCCTCCTGGAATAGAAATGCCCCACCATGGCTCGGGGCTCAGCGATACGATGCCCGCACCTCTCACGAGAAACTGTACCACCAGAGGGACAAGATCTATAGTATGCCAGCAAACACCCCCAATAGAAGGATCTCCTTCCAAGGACTGGTCCGACAGGGAGAGGCTGCAGACAAAGGAAAACCCCTTCCGAAAGGGGTACCAGGAAAGTGACATCTCAATGAAGCCCTGGACTTGGTCTTGGCCATTCCTTTCATATAAAATAGAGGGACCTCTGAAAAAGGGAGGGAGGCAACTAGTAATACACAAAGAGCAAACGGGCAAGGAACCAGCCAAGAGAACCTCCCCGCTCTCTAATCTTCACTTCACCTTGTCTTTTCATTTCTTAAATCTTATCTTTCATCCTCTATGCGGAGAGTTCCTAAGCTCTTCATCACAGAGGTTCTGTTCTCCTTGATCATCCTAACTGACTTGATCGTTGGATTGTCCCTACCGGAATTCCCGGCCCGGGTCTCTTCTTTTTTGCAGGCCACACTAACTCTAGAGCTGACCAAAAAAGAGGACCAAGCACCTAGAGGGAGCCCGACATATTCATGACATGTCAGAGCTATAGGCCATGGTGATCTAGGCGGCAACAATTCCCATTTCTATTGTCATTTGATCAGGATGGTGGAGATACCTGATTTTTACATTTTTTTTATTTCTTTTCTTTTCTTTCTTTGGCTTGAAGTTAGCAAAGAAGTTCGACTATGCTAAACAGGGGTTCTCGCTGACTCAGAGAAAGAGTTCAGGGCATCGGTGGTATAGGGCAGCGGTGAGGTTCACCGACGATGGGAGTTCGGGTTGATGGGAAAAGGATCACACTCGATGCACAGCTGTTGCCCAGGTGGCTTCCCAAGAGGGGGGTGAATTGGGATTAAAAATCTTTTCACAATTATGTGCACTTTGAAATTCTTTTAGTGTTGTGGTGCAATATGCAATGCGGAAGTAATTAAGTAAGAGCAATAAAGCAACAAGAATAAGCACAAACATAAAGGATTTAGAGTGGTTCGGAGCAACTGGCTCCTACGTCCACTACCCAAGCACCACTTAGAATTTCCACTAATCCCCCAACCGGAATACAATCGGATTATTTTACCAGGCTCACAATCAAAACCTATACACTTTGGTTTTACCGGAATCACCAAAGAAACCCAAACTCCCTTTGGTTTTAAAGGGATTACCAAAGAAATCCCTAACACTTGGTTTTATACCGGGATCACCAAGAACCCAACATAGGTTTTCACAAAGCTTACCTAAAAACCTTCAACCCACTCTTAAGACACAGCCCCTTGCTGTTCTTAAAGAGAAAACAATGATAAAGAGAAGATAAACAAGCAACTACAACAAACCGAGTTTGTTTAAGTGTTGCCGATGTAGATCAAGACGAAGCCTATTTTGAATAATCTTTAATGCTCTTCAAGCTGCTTCTTTGCTTCTTCAATGAGTGAATTTAATGATGAAGTAGAGTTCGTGAAGCTTTGAATCCTATCTTGAAAGCTTCAAGATAGGTGAAAGACTTGAAGGCTCTTCAATATCTCAAGATAAATCAATAATAATGCTCTAATAGTTGTTTAATCCCTCAAAAACAATCCCTTTTATAGTTTTACATGAGATATGGCCGTTGTAGGGCCTAGGGATTCGTGAAAGAGCTATTGGAGATGAAATGGAATTCAAAATTCACTTTCAGCAACTAGCCATTGGAGTGCAGAAAATGGCTACACGAGTCGGCTCGAGGTCCACGAGTCGGCTCAAAGTCTTAGACAGCCCAAAACAAATTTTTGTATGAGTCGGCTCTTCAGACTGGAGTCGGCTCTTGCCTTCAGTAAATTCAAAATGATAAATACCCAGAGTCGGCTCTTCAGACTGGAGTCGGCTCTAGTTCTCAGTTCACCAAAAACCATAACTATGAACGAGTCGGCTCTTGGGGCAGGAGTCGGCTCGAGTTCTCAGCCTTCAAAAATATATATTCTTTCCATGAGTCAGCTCTTAGGATAGGAGTCGGCTCTTGATAGTGAAACTCTAAAATTTTTTCCGTGCCGTGCCATAATGAGTCAGCTCTCGATCCATGAGTCAGCTCTTGCTAAGTCTTCAATTGATGCTTCAAACTTCTTCAAAACTTTTCATCATTTGAATCAAACAAAAGCTAATCTACATAATCTTGATTTTATAATTTTCAGCCCATTTTACAAGATTACAAGATTGATAAAACTAGGACTTTTACCGGTTCAAGTTCATAAAATTACATACATATTTGAATTACCTTCCAATAAATTTGAAAACCATTTTAAACTAAAGGTAACCAATTTCATGCAAAACTTCTTAAGTAATTTGAAAGAATTTGTATCAAATACATGCTCCAATATTTTGTGATCATCAAAATCATTCTAGGGGTCAACAATCTCTCCCTTTTTGATGATGACAAAACACTGGGCTTGAATAGAATTTAAAAGCACTTTACAATTACTGTATATTCATATTTATCAAATGATATTAGACATAGTGTGTATCACACAGATTAAGTATCAGGGTATCAATATAGTGTGTCACAATGAATCATATGTATCAAGTATATAAACTAAAAACCATTAACACCATATATCATATGAGCAATAAGTATCGAAACAACACATAATATAACAGGAGTATTGCATATCGAAACTCATAAAGCTAACAAGTAATAAATCTCAAACGAAATTGATAAAGGCTCCCCCTTACTATTGTAATAGCATTTCCATTCATTTTCATCAAAGTTTCATATCAACATTCATATTAGCCTTTTCATGCAAATTCTCCATACCATTCATATTAGCCTTTTTCATATTAGCCTTTTAGCCTTTTCATGCATATTCTCTGTTCTCCCCCTTTTTGTCATCAACAAAAGGTGTAGAAGATAATATACATTTGCAATAAGAAGACATATGAGAGTATCATAAGGAGAGATGTGTGATAAAAAGTGATATATATATATATATAAGAAAAAGTGAGTACATGAGTGATATAATACAATGTGCCTCGGCACGATAAAATAATATCACAATATCAAAATATAACAACCATAGAGTCCTAAAACATCAAGATAAAAGCCTAAAAACATCAAAAAGAAGGGCTAGGATCATCACTATGGTCTTCTTCACTAGAAGAAGAACCGACTTCTAAGATTCCAGGACTAGGCTTAAACTTAGGAAATCTAGGTCTAAGATCCCTAATCCTAGTCCTAGTAGGAGTGGTAGTCCTAGAAACTTTAGTTTTGGCTTTGGCTTTAATTTTAGACTCTGAGGAAATGATAATGGGAGTGGGTCTGACAGTGGATCAAAGGATAACACCAAGGTGCTGGTAGTAGAAAGAATCTATGTGGCTGGAGTCTATCCAACATTTGATCCTGGAACCTCAATACCAGCATCGGCCTCTGTAGGAATGTCAGTAAACTGTGCTGCCTCTCCCTGCTCACAATCAGTGCCAGTACTAGTGCCAGGTGCTACAGTCGAAGTCGCCGGTAAAGACTGGCTGGTAGAAAGCTGTCTAAGAATGGTTATAATCTCCTGGAATCCGTGCTGCATCTCAGACTAAAGTAGAGTGATCCCGGTGTCGGTGTCAGATCTAAGAAAAGATATCTCATCCAATACTATCTATAGTATGTCATCTGCATCGAGTCCAACAGATGTAGGTCTCATGACTGGTGAATGAGGTATGGTAGGAGCTAGCTCTAATGGTCCAGCCTCATCAGCATGTGCATCTGCCTCCTCACCAAGTCCCTCTGCTGCCTGTGTGTCCTCCTCTGAATCATCGAGTGTGCAACTGGAATACCTGAAGTCTTCTGAGTCCAATGACCGTCTACTTTTATAAATCCCATTCGAGTAAGGGATTTCTGAGTATATCTGTCCATATGTAGAAGTAGTCGACTGTCCTCACCTGTCAAGTCTACCCAAGCATCCTGAAATAAAAGAGTGAAGACCATCACATATGGTAGACAGGCTCGGGTCCTACGAACCGCCTCTTTCATCTATGAGAGCATGATAAAAGGTAGATTGAAGACCTCCCCTTCAATCAGGCATCTCATGAAAACAAGGTCACGCTTGCTGACCCAACCAAAATGCCCTGTTCGGGGCAAGAAAATCCGATTGATAATGTTGTGCAACAGCCTCATTTCCAATGAAAGCTGATTTGCACTAACATGCACAATACCCTTAACATTTGATCTTTCCAGTACAAGTCTAAGGGTCTTTTGCTTTTCCTTCAAAACTAAGTAGCATTCACCTTCTTTTGGAATTTGGAGGATGTTTGACTGTTTCTGCTCACTAATCTCAATGTGGTTTCCCTTTACAGTTCCTTCTATATGAAAAGCACCTAATGGCATAGTTTCAAAAAATTGTTTGACCAAATTTGGATAGGTGGGTACATTTAACAGACAGAAATTCTTCCACCCCGGTTTATCTAGCCAATCCCCAATTTGTAATTATTCTTGCTCCAAGAAATCAAAATCAATGCACCTACCAGGAGTTACTTGACAATTGTTCATTAGAATCACTTGCCTGGGTGCCTGTGGCTCTTCTCCTTGCTCAATATGCTGCTCTTCCTCAGGATTGGAGGTGTCCAAGCACCATTTCATTATCCTTTCCTCAGTGATAGTCCGAACCACCCGTCGGGGTTTCTTAGCTATGGCTCTACGGGGTGCCATTTAGCTAAGAATAAGGATTTGGAGAGCTTGGAGAGTGTTTTAGGAAGTTTTCCTAAGATGGGAAGAGGAGTCGGCTAAGTGGAATAGAGCAAAACCTAAAGACACAGTGAAAACAAACTGAATGAAACCCTATTTAAAAACTTTTGGCCCAACTCTCGAGTCGGCTCATCGAACAGCCTGATGACTCGAGTCAGCTCGATCCAAAAATCAGCCAGAAAATTGAAAAAAGTCAAAATCAATTTCTATGGGTTTTTTTAACTAAAATAGGTTGTCCTATGCTCTAGAGAGAAATTTGAAATACCTAGATAATATTTTCTCATTTTTCAAAAATTAGATCAGAAAGTTTAGAATGGGTCACACAACCCTAATTCGCCTCTAATTTTCTCAAATCTATCTAGACTTAGGGGTTTAGTAAAAATATCAGCAAGTTAATCTTCAGTAGGTACAAATTCCAGCTCAATAACATTATTTAAAACATGATCATGAATAAAATGATGTATAATTTCTATGTACTTAGTTCGTGAATGCTGAATTAGATTTTTGGACAAATTAATAGCACTAGTGTTATCACATTTAATAGAAATTTTAGATTGGACAATACCATAATCTTCTAGTTGTTGCTTGATCCACAACACTTGAGCACAACAGCTCCCAACAGCTACATATTCTACCTTAGCAGTAGATAGTGCAACAGAGTTTTGTTTGCAACAGTGCCATGAAATCAAATTAACACCTAGAAATTGATTGGTGCAACTTATGCTTTTTCTATCAATTTTACAGTCTCCATAATCAGCATCAGAATAACTAATTAATTTCAAGGATATGTGCTTAGAATACCATAAACCAACATTGCATGTGCCTTCCAAATATTTAATGATTCTTTTAACAGCTATGATGTGTGACTCTTTTGGATTAGATTGAAATCGTGCATACATACAAACACTAAACAAAATGTCAGGTCTACTAGCTGTCAAATAAAGTAAATAACCGATCATACCTCGGTACAGCTTTTGATCAATATTTGTGCCATTCTCATCTTTGTCGAGTCTACATGCAGAATTCAAGGATGTTCCAATTTCTTTGATTCCATGCCAAATTTTTTGATAATGTCCTTAATGTATTTGGCCTGGTTGATCAGGATACCTTCTTTAGTTTGTTTGATTTGAAGTCCAAGAAATTAACTCAGCTCACCCATCAAGCTCATTTCAAATTCTTCCTACATTAGCTTAGCAAAATCTTGACACAAAGATTCATCAGTAGATCCAAAAATAATATCATCAACATAGATTTGAACAACTAAAATATCATTATTCTTTCTTTGAGTAAACAGTGTAGTGTCAACACTACCTCTTACAAAATCATTTGCAATTAAAAACTTACTTAGTCTGTCATACCAGGCTCTAGGTGCCTGTTTCAGACCATACAAGGCTTTATTAAATTTGAAAACATGATTCAAAAAAGTGTGATCAATAAAATCTGGTGGTTGCTCAACAAAAACTTCTTCAAATAGAAAATCATTCAGAAATGCACTCTTTACATCCATTTGAAATAATCTAAAGTTCATAAAGCATGCATGAGCTAATAATAGTCTAATAGCTTCTAATCTAGCTACTGGTGCATAAGTTTCATCAAAATCTATTCTTACTTCTTAATTATATCCTTGTGCTACCAGTTTAGCCTTATTTCTAATTACATTTCCATCTTCATCTAGTTTATTTCTATAAACCCACTTAGTACCTATAACAGAATAGTTACTAGGTCTTTCTACTATGATCCAAATATTATTTCTCCTAAATTGGTTTAATTCATCATGCATTGCTAATATCCAATTAGGATCAGTTTCAGCTTCTTCTATAGTGTGTGGTTCTACATGAAAAATAAAAGTAATTAAGTTATGTGTATCTCTATGTGCAGCTCTAGTTTTAACACCTTGAGATGGGTCTCCTATAATTAATTCTTTAGTGTATGATTGTACATACCTTCATTCTTTGGGTATATCATCATGATTTTTGCTTACCTCTTCTTCATGTGGTTCACTTGATTGTTTGTCTTTGAGAGTCAAATCTTTCAATCCATGTTCTAGAGTACCTGCATCATCATCAACAAAATCTTCCTTTCTAGAAGATGTAATGTCAAATTCATTGAAAATAACATATACAGATTCTTCAACAATTAAAGTTCTTTTATTGAAAACACGATAGGCTTTACTATTTAAAGAATATCCAAGAAATATAGCCTCATCAGATTTTGCATCGAATTTACCAAGATTATCCTTTCCATTGTTAAGAACAAAATATTTACATCCAAAAACATAAAAATACTTAATATTAGGTTTTCTATTATTCTAAAGTTCATAGGGGGTTTTTCTGATAATAGGTCTAATCAAAACTTTGTTCAAAATATAGCATGCGGTATTTACAGCTTCTGTCCAAAAGTATTTTGGAAGATTTCCTTTACAAAGCATTGTTCTGGACATCTCTTCCAAAGTACGATTCTTTCTTTCTACAACACGATTTTGCTGTGGTGTTCTAGGTGCAAAGAAGTTATGATCAATACCGTGCTTTGTGCAAAAATGATCAAAATGTTGATTTTCAAATTCGGTGCCATGATCACTACGAATTGAAATAATAGACATATTTTTCAAATTAGTAACTCTTTTATAATTTTTTTTGAATATATTGAAAGCTTCATTTTTATGTGCAATAAACAAAATCCAAATGTATCTTGAAAAATAATCTACAATCACAAGGTCATATTTTATACCACCTAGGTTTGTAGTCCTAGTAGGTCCAAATAAGTTCATGTGAAGTAGCTCTAAGGGTCTAGTAGTAGAAACAATATTTTTGGATTTAAAACTCTCCCTCACTTGCTTTCCTAATTGACAAGCATCGCAAACATAATCAAAATTAACTTTAAATTTTGGCAAACCTTTGACTAAATCTTTTGAAATAAGTTTAGCTATAGTGTCTATACTAGCATGTCCAAGTCACCTATGCCATAGTAAACTTGATTCCTTACTCTTGTCATTCATTGCTACAAGACTTGTGTTGCTTGACATAGTCAGATCATTAAGATCTACTACATAAAAATTACTAAGTCTATGTCCAATGAATTTAGTACTAGAGTCAAGTGGATCAACTACTATACATATTGATGACTTGATGAAAACATTAAAACCAATATCACAAAGCTGACTAATACTCAAAAGATTGTGCTTTAACTTTTCTACAAGTAACACATTTTCAATGAATGTAGAAGGAGTAATTTTAATTTTATCGATACCGATTATCCTTCCTTTTCGATTATCACCAATGTTACCATTCCACCATCTTTTTGTTCTAGGGTGAAAAATTGATCAGCATCATCCATCATGTGTCTTGAATAACTGCTATCTAGATACCATCTTTTCTTTATATTTATGGCTGCAAGACATCCCTGCAAGACAATCATTTAATAAATTTAGGTATCCAAGCTTTCTTGGATTCTTGCAAGTTAGTGGAAATAGTTCCTTTTGGAACCCAAACTTTCTTAAATTTATTTTATCATTATGTTTCAAATGACACTCAAATGCTTTATGACCAATATTATTGCAAGCATAGCATATAATTTTTGACTTTGAGTAATAAGCATGAGATGATGCAAATTTAGGTCCAACTTGTTTTGAAGTGGTAAACTTAGGAGCATAAGAAGTAGATGCAGAAAATTTATTTGAAATAGAATATTTATAACCAATTCCAAATTTATTATTTGTCTCTCTTTGATCTTTCAAAATTAATTCAAGTTTGTTAGAACTTAGAGTTAATTTTTCAACCAAAGGCTTTAGCTTTTAAACTTCCTTCTTTAAATCATCATTTTCATTTTTCAAACCTTTATTTTTCTCACAAAGCTCTTCTTTTTCAAATTGAGTAGTCTTAAGTCTTTCACAAATAAGGTTTAATTCTCTTTGCAAAATTTTATTTCTTTCACCAAATTCATTTTTGTCTTTTTCAAATGTATCATACTAATTTTTTAAAGTTTTCATTTTCAAACCAGCTTTCTTATATTCTACTAACAATTCACAAAATGCATTATGTAATACATCATATATAAATTCTAAGTTAGGTTCAGAAGTAGTTACCTCATCCTCCAAACCCATAAGACAAATTTGTATAGTCTTTGTTGTTTCTTTATCCTCTTCAGTGGATATAGAATCATCGCTGTCACTCCATGCAGCAAGCAATGCCTTTTTCTTCCTTTTTGTGATCATCTTTTTCTTTGCTTCAGGACAGTCAGGATGAATGTGTCCAGACTTCTTGCATCCACAGCATACTGGTACTTGATCTTTATCTTTATCCTTCTCTTTTTCTTTATCTCTCTCTCTTTCTTTCCCAAAATCTCCTTTTCTAAATTGCTTTCTCCATTTATTTGTGTTAGCTCCACCCAGTGATTTTGATGAATAACAAAATATTGAGTGCATATTGTATTCTAATGAGGATTTCAAGTTGTGAGTTTTCAGGAAGAGAGCACCTCAAAATCTCAAAAACTTATGGTTTATGGCACGTAATGGCATGGAGCAATTCTCACAAATCCAGGCATCCTCTTCATTGAAAAAGGGCATCTAAATGTTTAAATATTATGTGTTTATGTTTTCAAGAATTATATTTACGTTTTCAAGGCATTTACACTTGAATCTGAGATTTTTCAGTCTCAAGTGTTGATACCTGGACAGTCAAGTGTCGACACTTCAGCATTTAGCACAGACAAAAATCCTTGGCATGCCAATTATCGATACCTATATCCAAGTATCGACACCAAGTGTCGACACTTAGGTTCCAAGTGTCGACTCAAAGCCTGAGAATTTTGAAAATACAGAACTTTGTAATTTGAGGATTTTTGTGTTAAGTGTCGACACCTGTGCATCAAGTGTCGACACTTGAAAGTTTAAGTGTCGACACCTAGAGATCAAGTGTTGACACTTGACAGCCAAGTGTCGATACCTGACAGCCAAGTATCGACACTTGCAGCCTGACAGCTCTAACAGATCTATTTTTCTGGCTTGCAGAACTTGCTTTTCAAGCTCCAAACGGCTATTTTCGAGGTACCAATGGTCACAAACCATTTTTGGAAGGTTCTTGGTGTATTTAACCTCCACCAACCTCATTTTAAATATAAGGAAGTGTATTGAAGTGCATTCAAGTCTACTCAAAAGCCAAAAAGCCAATATTCTCTCAAATACTTCACATCAAAAGCCTCTTATAGTTTGATTCCTTGAAAAGCCTACAAGCTCATCCTTATTTCATTCCAAAAAAGGTACTTTGAAGGAGATTCCATGGAAGAGTGAAGACAAAGCATCTACTTGAGCTTCAAAGATTCCAATCTACTCTTGAAGAGAGTTTATTTTAATTTTAAATTGTATATCTGTTTTATTGTGATTTGACCTTGCTTTCAATGGTGTCTTGAAAGAAGGTTATTGTGGTTTGTTGGTAAGCCAAAGGGATAAAACCAACTAGGGTTAACTTGTGAGCCCGAAGACAAAACAAGTGTTAAGGTTTGTTGGTAAGCCTAAGTGATAAAACCAACTTAGGTTTTGACTTGTGAGCCTTGTGAAAAACAAGTCAACTGTAATCTAGTTTGGATTATAGTGAAATTCCCAAGGATAGCTTGGAGAGTGGATGTAGGTGCTAGGTTTGCACCGAACCACTATAAACCTTGTGTTTGTGTGATTGCTCTCTTCCTCTCTTGCTCTTTAATTATTGCTAACATCTTGCATTGAATTTATCATTGTTCACAAGCACCACTAGTCCCTCATATTATTGTCTTAATTTTTTAAAAGACCCAATTCACCCCCCCTCTTGGGCTCCATTTCTGGGCAACAAGTGATATCAGAGCACCGGTACTCTCTTGTAGGTCCAAGGATCTTGAGTAAAAGATCATGGCAGCCCCAATAGGAATGGGTATTGTTGAAGGTCAAGCTTCAAATCGTCCCCCACTTTTTAATGGCACAAATTACACATACTGGAAGACACGCATGCGCATATTTATTCAAGCTCTTGATTATAATTTATGGAGGACAATTGTAAATGGTCCTCATCAGCCTACAATATTGATTAATGGCATTCTCACTCCAAAAATGAAAGATGATTGGGATGATAATGACATTAAGCAAATCGAGCTTAATGCTAAGGCTATGAACATTTTATTTTGTTCTCTTGATCCAAGTGAATTTAAAAGAATATCTAATTGTCTCTCCGCTAAGGAGATTTGGGATACACTTGAGGTTACCCATGAGGGTACACACCAAGTGAAAACCACCAAGGTCAACATGCTTATTCACACATACGAAATGTTTAAAATGGAACCTACTGAGTCTATTAGTGAGATGTACACTAGGTTCACAAATATTGTGAATGGCATGAGAAGCCTAGGAAAAATTATTTCTAACGGTGAACTTATGAATAAACTTCTCAGGTCTCTACCAGCTTCATGGTATGCAAAGGTCACTGCTATTGAAGAAGCTAAGGATGTCAACACTCTCCCGCTGGAACAACTGTTGGGTTCTTTAATGACTTATGAGCTCTCCCTCAAACAAAAGAATGGAGAGGTCGACAAAAAGAAGAAGGCGATCGCGTTCAAATCTATTGCTAGAGAGGACTCAAGCGAAGACTCCAAATAAGATGATGAAGAAGATGAGACGGCTCTGTTAGCAAGAAAATTCAGAAGGTTCATGAGAAAGAAAAAATTTAAATACAAAAAGAAACCTCTGAAAGGTGAGCCGAGTAAAGAGAAGGACAAAGAAAAGGAGAAGGAGCAGTCTACGTGTTTTGAGTGCAAAAAAACCGGGCATTTCAAGGTAGACTGCCCCTTGTTAAAGAAAAGCAGAAGAAAGCTGAGAAAAAAAGCCATGATGGCAACCTGGAGTGAAAGTGAAGACTCCAGTTCTGAGGAAGAACAGCAGGAGGTAGCAAACTTCTATCTGATGGCCGATCATGATGAGGTATGTTCCGAAACCGAAAATGAATTTACTTTTGATGAGCTTCATAAAGTTTTTGATGAACTAGTCATAGAATTTCAAAAGTTAAAATCAAAATATAAAGATTTAAAGAAGCAAAATTTGGATTTAGCCAAAACAAATAACAACCTTTCAAATAAAAATGAATGTCTTCTTATATAAAATAAAAAATTAAATGATAAGATTATGGCACTTGAAAAAGAAAATGATATCTTTAAAAGAAAAGTGACTTACTTTCAAATAATAATTAGTCAAAACAAAGCAAAGAAATTTTAAATGAAAACAAAAGATATAAAAAAGAAATTTAAAAACTAAAACCTTTTATAGAAAAATTTACTTACAGTTCTGAAAAATTGAATTTACTCTTAAATAACCAAAGAGCAGTATTTGACAAAGCAGATTTAGGATTCAGAACTCATAAGAAACAAAAACTCTTTAAAAATTTCTTTGTGTCTGCATCTTCATCCATTACTTGCTATACTTGTGGTATCAAAGGACATAAATCTTATATGTGCAACAAAAGAAAGTTAAATAACACTACAAAAGTTTGGGTTCCAAAAGGAACCAATGCCACTAACCAAAAAGGACCCAAGATGGCTTGGGTACTTAAAGTCTCCACTTGATCTTTATTGCAGGTATGCCTTGCAACCAATAAGAAAAGGATGTGGTACCTTGATAGCGGTTGCTCAAGGCATATGACAGGAGTGTGGAGTAGTTCTCATCACTCATATATCAAAATGATGGCAATGTAACTTTTGGTGATAATGGAAAAGGCAAAATAATAGGTATTGGTAAAATCCATATCACCTCTACCTCTTATATTGATAATGTATTATATGTTGAAGGTTTAAAACATAACTTGCTTAGCATTAGTCAGTTTTGTGACAAAAATTTTAAAGTTATTTTTGAATCTTCTTTGTGCATTGTTTCTAGTCTAGATGACAATGGCATTAAATTCATTGGTCATAGGCATGGCAATATTTATATAGTTGATCTTGATGATCTCCCTATTCAAAAAGGTCAATGCCTAGTGGCAATGGAAGCCAAGATCGATGAAACTAGCTGGCTTTGGCATCGTAGACTAGGACATGCAAGCATGCATTTAATTTCAAAACTTAGCAAAAAGAACTTGGTAAAGGATTTGCCTAAACTCAATTTTAAAAAAGATAAGATTTGCAGTGCATGTCAACTTGGAAAACAAACAAAATCCTCTTTCAAACCAAAAGGAGTGATCTCTACATCTAGACCTTTGGAATTGCTTCACATGGACCCCTTTGAGCCAACTAGAACATCTAGTTTGGGAGGTAAGAAGTATGGTCTAGTCATTGTAGATGATTTCTCACGATTTACATGGGTCATGTTTTTAGCACATAAAGATGAAACTTTTTCTGAATTTATTAGATTTCATAAAAGAGTTTTGAATGAAAAAGGTGTTTCAGTAGTATCTTTGAGAAGTGATCATGGAACCGAATTTGAAAATGCCGATTTTGATAAATTTTATATTGAAAATGGAATTCATCATAATTTTTCTACACCTAGGAGACCTCAACAAAATGGGGTAGTAGAAAGAAAAAATAGAACTCTTGAAGAAATGGCATGCACCATGCTTTGTGAAAATGATTTACCTAGATATTTTTGGACGGAAGCCATAAATACTGCATGCTATATTTTAAATCGAGTTTTAATTTGACCGATTTTAAAGAAAACATCTTATGAGCTTTGGAAGGGTAGAAAACCCTCAATTCGCTATTTTCATGTTTTTGAATGCCATTGTTTCATCTTAAATAATGGTAAAGATAATTTGAGTAAATTTGATGCCAAATCAGATGAGGGAGTCTTTCTAGGCTACTCCACATCTAGTAAGGCATACAGGGTCTTCAACAGAAGAACACTTGTTATTGAAGAATCCATACATGTGGTATTTGATGAAACTAACCAAAAATCTTCAAGAAAAGAAGATGTACTTTCTGATGAAACAGGTAGCAAGAAAACTGAAGAAATAAACAACAATGAAGGGCTTACCAAGGAACAGAACGATGATCAAAACACTGAAGGAGATCAAGCACAAGATGATAAAAATACATCAACTGTTGATCCATTACCAAAAGAATGGAGGTATGCTCATGGACACCCAGAAGAACTAATTATAGGTGATCCATCTAAAGGTGTAATTACTCGATCATCCCTTAGAAATATCTGTGATTACTTAGCTTTTGTGTCTCAAATTGAATCTAAAACTATTGAGGAAGCTGAATGTGATAGTAATTGGATAAATGCTATGCAAGATGAACTTAATCAATTTAAAAAGAATAATGTTTGGACATTAGTAGATAGGCCTTCAAACACTTCAATTATTGGTACAAAATGGGTTTTTCGAAATAAACTTGATGAAAATGGAGTAGTAACTAGAAATAAGGCTAGACTAGTTGCCAAAGGATACAATCAGGAAGAATGAATAGATTTTGATGAAACCTTTGCTCCTGTAGCTAGACTTGAGGCAATTAGGCTATTGTTGGCTTTTGCTTGCTTCATGAATTTTAAACTATATCAAATGGATGTTAAAAGTACCTTTTTAAATGGTTTAATTGAAGAAGAAGTTTACGTTGAGCAACCCCATGGTTTTGAAAATTCTGAATTTCCAAATCATGTTTATAAACTTCATAAAGCCTTGTATGGTTTGAAATAAGCTCCAAGAGCTTGGTATGATCGTTTAAGCTCCTTTTTGCTGAAAAATGATTTTACTAGAGGTAATGTAGATAAAACTTTATTTTTAAAGAAAAAGGATGATGATCTCTTAGTAGTACAAATATATGTAGATGATATAATATTTGGTACTACTAATGAATCTCTTTGTCAAGATTTTGCAAAGTTAATGCAGGGTGAGTTCGAGATGAGCATGATGGGAGAACTGAATTTTTTCCTCAGACTCCAAATAAAGCAAACCAAAGAAGGGATCTTCATCAACCAAACGAAATACACAAAAAAAAATACTCAAGAAGTTTGGGATGGAGAATACTAAGCCTTTAGGTACCCCTATGAGCTCTACATGTAGACATGACAAGGATGAATTAGGTAAGTCTATAGACCAAAAATTATATCGTGGTATGATCGGTTCATTGTTATATCTTACTGCCAGTAGGCCAGATATCATGTTTAGTGTCTGTATATGTGCTAGATATCAGTCTAATCCTAAAGAGTCTCATCTTTTGGCTGTTAAACGCATACTTAGATATCTATCTGGCTCAATTGAAATTGGTTTATAGTACTCTAGAGATTCTTCATTTGAATTGATTGCTTATTCTGATGCTGACTTTGCTGGGTGTAAACTTGATCGTAAAAGTACTAGTGGAACCTGTCAGTTTCTTGGAGTAAATTTGATCTCTTGGAGTAGCAAGAAACAGAACCCAGTTGCTTTATCTACGGCGGAAGCCGAATATATAGTAGCTGGAAGCTGTTGTGCTCAAATCCTCTGGATCAAACAATAACTCAAAGATTTTGGCATTAAACTAACTAAGACACCCATAAGATGTGACAATACTAGTGCAATCAACCTATATAAAAATCCTGTGCAACATTCAAGAAGTAAACACATTGAAATAAGACATCATTTCATAAGAGATCATGTACAAAACTCTAATGTTATTCTTGATTTTGTATGTACTGTTGATCAGTTGGCAGATGTGTTTACCAAGCTCTTGAGTGAGGATAGGTTCTGTCTGATTAGAAGAGAGTTAGGTATCATTGATCCATTCTCCTAGAACTCTCTCAGTTTTAATTATACCTAAATCCTAGAGATCAAAACCACTTCCTAAAAGTCCCTAAAATTGATTAAATTTTTCCTATTTTTTTCTAAAAATTTTTTGGATTTTATCAAATTTTTGGCCAAGTGTCGACACTTAGAAATTGTCAAGTATCAACGCCTGACCAAGTGTCGACACTTGACACATTCTAAGTGTCGACACTTGCGAAACAGAAACTATTTTTAAAAAGGGCCGAACGAGGGTTTTGTAATTTTCTTTCCCCTGCTGATTTCTTGCAACAGTGATCCCCTCTGTCCAAATCCATCCTTTTACCCTTTAATCCATCACAAATCAGGTATTTCCCCCTTGCATTTTTATTTTATTTTTCCTCGTTTTTGGTTTTATTTTATTGATGTTTTCAAACCAAACAACCGTGAATGGGGTTTTTCGAGTATTTTTCATGAATCTAACCGGATTTTTGCATGTTTTAGTGGATTTCTAAAACTCCATTTGAGGGAATAATGATTTAAACGTATTTTTCTAGGATTTCCCTCATCTTTTGGTCATTTTCATGCTCTTTTCACCCACTTTTCGCAAAAACACTGTTCTATTGACTTTTGGCCGAAATAATTTGGGTTTTCATCTCAATAAAGTATGCTAAATCAATTTATTATTGATTTAGAAAGGTTTTTCATGATATTTTGTGACATATTTACCTTTTTGCTAAAACCCTAAGTGTTTAGACCAAAATTCCATGGGTTTTGATTTTTAGGCCTTACCAAAATTATTTTTCCAAAGATTCAAATATGTTCTAACGAACAAAAATATTTTCTATAAATATATATTCAGAATATTGTCATTTAATTAAAATATAAGTTGTAAAAATCCCACCTTAAACTGATTGACAATTTTTCAAACGTTGTTGGTTTAAATTCTGGTTTTCAAAAACTATCTGAACATTTTTTTTAAGAAATGAAACTCTCCTTGTCTCAGCCTGTAGCCAAAGTTCTAAACCTATTTTCCTTCTTCCCTGGTCAGTTTGCTGTAATGGGTCCTAGGAAGAGACTTGCAGTTAGGGAGAGGCCCAGTCGTGGTGTTGAGAGGAGGTCGAAGGCCAGATTTGATACAGCACAGCCTAGCAGTATATGAAATATACTACATTATATAATATAGTATATATACTTATTATATATATTAAACAGAAAAGTTTTTAATATAAATATACTACATTATATGAAATATATTATAATATATTAAACATAATATAATATATTTTATAATATAAAATATAATATAATTTATATTATATTATATTATATTAATATTATAATATTATATAATATATATTATATAATATTATATTTCAAAATATTAAAAAAATAAAATAAAATAAAATATATTCATATTAAATTTTATTTTTGATATAATATTATTTTATTTTACAAAATTTATTATATGATATTATATTGTAAATATAATATATATATTTATATATTATTTATATTATAATATATAATATATATATATATATATATAAAATAATATATATTTTATATATATATATAAATATATATATATATATATATATATATATTAATATATATATATATATAAATATAAATATTAATTATTATATATATTACATTATTATAATAATTAATATAATATATTTAATATGAAGTAGTATATTTATATTAAATATATTTATATATAAGATAGTATATATTTACATTATATATTTATAAATAATATAAATAATTATATTACATTTAATAATATATTATATAAATATTAATTATTATATTAAATTATATTATATAATATTATATTAATATAATGTAATATAATATAATAAATTTTATAATATAATATAATGTAATATATTTTATAAAAATTATTATATTATTTTTTATAATAACATAAAATATTATATAATATTATAATATCAATATAATATAATATAATATATTTTTTGTCATCAAATTGGAATGAGAATTAGCTGGCTCTAATACCAGCTAGATATTTTTACTATTCATCCTCCCCCTTCTGGCTCTAATACCAGCTAGTCCCAGGAGAAATTGGAATAAAAATAGTATAACAATCGGAGAGCAACAGTATAATAGTAAAATATATGAGTTTACAGAATTGAGGTTGAACAGTAAATTTGCATAATCACTAAAAATTTTGAATGCTTGAAATATTGAAGATAAATGGTGCTCACTTTATGGCAATTCTTTGTTCTGAGGAGATAAAGGCATCCCTGTCACTAAAGTTTTCTATAGCAGGACGGCCCCAAACCAACCAAAAGAAGAGTATCCCAAAGGCAATTGTTACTATGTTCTCTTACTAGAGTACTGAGCTATGAAGATCTTAGATAAATTATTGTAACTTGAATATAAATTGCAAATAATAAATGGAAATCAGATGTTTTGAAGAGAACACAAAATTTCTTTATTGAAAAGTTTTTCAAAGATACATTGGCATAAGCTCTACCTGTTTCTTACTCTAGAAGCAAGGGAGCTTGGATTTTGGTACAATATTGGGATCCCGAAGGATATTGGAAAAGGTTTTGGATATTGTTTGGATATCTGGGAGGATTACAAGAGAAGGGTATTGGGGAGACCTATAAGCTAGCTCTCAAAAACTTGACCTCTCCGGGTTCTTTGTGATGATCCTCCATTGAGGTTCGGCCCTCTTCTTATAGGCTTCTTCAGTGTGTTGTATTGTTGAGTTGTTTGGAATCCGAAGCCGTGTTTGATAGATTTTTGGCATCCATGAGGGCTAGTACGCCTTTTGTCACATCTTGATCTAGCATGACAAGGGGCTGGTATGCCTTTTGTCATATCTTGGTCTGGCATGACAAGGGGCTGGTACGCTTTTTGTCACATCTTGGTCTAGCATGATAAGGGACCGATACACCTTTTATCAAATCATGCTGAGGTGTTTTTGAATAGATGGTACACCTAGTACATCTTTTGTCTTGTCATCATGTTTTGGGTACACCTTTGGTCACGTCAATGTCTTTTTTGTTTGGTTGAGGTATGCCTTTGCTAATCTTTGCCTTGAGATTTGTATAAGTCCTTCACGGGATCTCAAAGTAATTTTCTTCTTCTAGGGGAGTCTGGTTAGAAGAGGAGGAACTACTCTTAGAAGCATGTTCTTCCTGTTCTTCTTCTTTGTTGAATTTTACTAAAATTTGTGAAAGGTATTTTTTATACTCTGCCTTTGATTTGGCTGCTGCAAGCTTGGAGTTGGCAAAGGATCTTTGTGTAAGGAACCTCAAGGTGGAGGGTTCCATTTTGAGAGACAGTCATGGGTTCTTATTGAACCATTCTAGAACTTTTGATTTGGTGGCCTTTTCTTGGTTGAAGTCTTGCCACCATTTTGTTTTGAACTTCCTTGCTAAGGTTGGCTGAAATCCTGGAACATCAACGGTGGTATAATCCCAACAGAGGATCCATGACAGAGAGAATTGGGCGAAAAAATTGAGTGGGGATTTTTTGACTCTGTCTGGTAACAATAACTTCTATTGGTAAACAAGGTATCCTTCATTAACAATTTGGGGCAGGATTTCAATGGTTGGGCCATAATAACACCGCCAATCTAAAAACCAGTAAAGAAAATGGAATTTTGTATTGGTCTTGAAATAGAACAGTCAGGAGTGGCAGTGATAGGTATTTTGGAAAAGGAAAGTGTTGTACCAAGCATTTTTGTAATCCTAATAATTAAAATATTGGGGATTATATTTTTGGGACAATTTCTTGAAAGTGTTTGGATTGTCTTTCCATGCAGATAGAGACAGAACTTGAAGGATCTGGGCCATTGAATGGGTGATTATGGAAGGATCGGCCCTATCTTTATAGTGTTTGATGGACACAGAATCCGTGTCAACTAAAATGAACTCATATAAAATATGTTTCTTCAAAGGATCTTTTAGCAGAAAATGCCAATCCCTTGGGAAGACCTTTGCTACAATTTTCCATGGATCATTTTATATAAATTCATCTTCTATTGTCAGAATGGGTTAAAAAATTGATTTTTCAAAATAAGTTGATTTTTTGGGAAATACCTTTTGAAGAGGAGTTGGGTCAGAAATCCCAACTTCTAATTGGGGTTTTTGAATTCATATCGAGTCAGAAACCACGACTACCATTTTTTTATTTTTGAAATTGTTCTTACTGTTATGCCTCAGCTTCTGCTTCAGAAATTGCTTCTTGGAAGATTTCTAGGCTCAGGAGAGCCGGGTTTGATTTGTCTAAGTCAGCCATCTGTTTGGAGGTTAATGGGGAGATTTGGGCTTTTTCTCGGGTCTATTGGGTGTCTTGGGCCTTTTCTTCTTTTTCTGTCTGGGTCACGATTTCATACCAAGATAGTCTTGGAAGGGAGTCTTGAGATTTTGTGGTTTATTTTTGGATGTTTGTGGAATGGGCTTGCTTGACTGGGCATAGGATTCTTTAGTTTGTTTTTGGATTGTGGCTTTCTGAACAGGGGTTTTTTGGGTGCCATCGGATTGAAAGCCTTGCAAAAACTCACGGGATAAGAAGTCAGGCAATGAGTTTTTTTGACCTTTAATATGTTCAAAGTCAAAGTCCAAAATAGATAACAGAGCTTGCCCTCTAGCAAATATGTGTTTGGAAGCTAAATTTTTAACATCCTTTTTCAAAATAAATTTAGTAGCTTTGCAAATGATACAAAGTAAAAATTTTTGATTAAGTAAATTTCCTTGAAACTTTGAAATGCATAAAACGATTGCCAAAACTTCCTTCTTGATAGTCGAATATTTTTTCTGAGTATTATTCCAACTACCAGACGTGTATTGAATTAATTGCTCATCTTCCTCTTTTCGTTGTTTTAGGATTCCTCCATACCCAATATCCGAGGCATCAGTCTCAACTATTTTGGGTGCTTTTGGATTTGGAAGATATAGGCATGGGAGGTTTCTAACTTGAACCTTTATTCTTCGGACGGTCACAGTGTGTTCTTGTGTCCAGCTAGGAGGGTTTTTTCTAAGTCTTTGATAAAGGGGTCATGCCAGAATTCTAAGATTCTTGACATGGTCTAAGACATAGTTGAGGCTTCCTTGGAACCTCTGTAATTGATTTTTGTCTAGGATCACATCGGGAAATTTGTTGGCAAATTCAATCGACCGGTCTATGGGTTTGATCATTCCTTGATGAAGGTCATGACCAATGAATCTAATTTTTGTTTGGAAAAGACACATTTTAGACTTAGAAAAAACTAAGCCATTCCTGACTACTAAGTTCAGGAAAGTCTATAGATGTCTGAAATACTATTCAAGAGTATTAGAGAAAATCAAGACATCATCAATATATACGATGACAAATTTTGAATAAGAAATAAAAATGTCATTCATTATTTTTTGGAATTCTGAAGGGATGTTCTTAAGGCCGAAAGGCATCACATTCCATTTATATTATCTGAAAGGAACTGTGAAAACAGTCTTATATCTATCTTGTTCATCGATTCGGACCTGCCAGAAACCAGATTTTAAGTCAAATTTTGAGAAGACCTTTGCTTGTATTGTCCTATTTAATAAGTCCTTATTGGGCAATGGATATCTTACCCATTTTAGGGCTTGATTGAGTGGTTTATAATGGATTACTAACCTAGGTGCCCCTCTTTCTAGTTCTGCATTCTTTTGAACATAAAACACAGAACAGCTCCAACGGGAGAGACTGGGCTAAATCAATTTCTTTTTGATGAGGTCATTTATTTCTGTCTTGCAGTATTCTAAAATTTCTTTGTTCATTTGGATTGGCCTAGCTTTGGTGGGTATCTTCCTTTCATTGAAATCTTTTTCGTATGGGAGTTTTACAACTTATTTCTTTCGATTCCAGAAAGCACTTGGAAGATTGGAACAAGCAGTTTTTTGTATTAGTTTTTTGAGATTTTCAATTTTGGTTTTTGTTATGGGCCTTTCTAGTTGTTCTTCTATATTTTTATAATTGATTTCTTCTTTTAAGAATTATATATGTTTTGATTTCCTAGTTATTTTATTGAGAGTACTTAGGGTTTTAATATATTCCCTAGTTACAAATTTGATCTTTAATTCTTTTCCTAAGGCTTTTGTTAGGATTCCTTCATCATCCACATTAAAGGGTTTTATAATGTTGAGGAAGGGGGTTCCAAGGATAACAGGCCTATATAAGTTTTTTATAAGGATGAAATGTGTGGTGAAGAATTGATCAGAAAAATAGACCTTAGTATCTGAAAGATTATATTTTATCTTTAGTTTTGACCCACTTGCTGTTCTTAACTTTTCTTTGATTTTTTCAAAATATTTTGTGGGACTAAGTCCTTCTTGAATGCAATTGAGATCCGCTTCAGAGTCTATTAATGCTATGGTTTCTAGGCTAAATTCTTCTATTGAGATTATAACTCTTACATATCATTTTTGTTTGGTTAAGCTTGAGATTAGTTCTAAAAAAATTTGTTCTTGGGTGGCTAATTCTGGCTCTGGTTCAGAGTCAGTATCTTGGTGTTTTTCCAATTGTTTTATCTGAGCTTTTATGTGGTTTTTCTTGGTTTTCATTTGATTCACTTCATATTGTAATTCTTGAATAGTTATAGGTTTTCATTCATGACTTCTATACTTGTTGAGTATATTATTTAAATCATATGTTTGTGGTATTGAATGGTTTTCACTTAAGGTTTCTCTTAATTTGACAAGATATTCTTTCTTGAGTGTTGGCTCATCAATTTTGTTGATGAAGTCCAAAAGTAGCCATTGTTCTTTGCTTATCATATTTATGCTTGAAGACTATATGTCATCTTCCTCCAGTTCATTTGGAAGAGATTCAGTGTCAGATTCAAACAGGATTCTTTCAAGTTGGATTTTGAAGGAATTTTCTAAGTCATCTTTATCAATTTGGATTTCATTTATTTTTCTCTTTAGTTTGCAGTACCTAGCATAATGACCCATTTTTCCACATTTAAAACAGGTTATTTGATTTGCTGGCTTAGGTACTTGCCTTTTGTTTTGAATAACTTTCTTTTCATAATTTATTGGTCTACATATGGTTTGTCCAGGTTTAGAATGTTTGTATGATTGTTTCCTTGAATACTTATGACAGGATTTTGTAGACTTCCTCTTGGTCAAAAGACTGTATCCAAATTGTTCACAAAAAGATCCTAGTTCTTTTCTACTGGTTATTTGTTCTTTCTTTAGTTGTTGTTTCATCCTTAAGTCATTGCATATATTTAGACCCTCAGTATTGATTATGTTGATTATATCCCCATAGGTAAGCCTATCATAGGGTATTGTATTGTTGTTTTGTTCTCTTATTTTTTGTTTGATTTTTTCAGCAAAGACTTGGGGAAGTTCTGCAATAAATTTTTCTTTCCAGAAGGACTGTTGGCAGTCACTTCTGGCATAACTTTGGTAAGGAAGACATCCTTATACCATCTGAAGTCTTGCAATTTTTTGCACCTAAGATTGGCCAAGACTTCCGAACTTCTATCTTTCAGGTTCGAGGGGTCTCCTAAGAAATGTTTTGCAATTGCAAAGACGAGGGTGGTCACCGAATCCTAGATTGGTTCGCCATTCTCGTCCTTGATTATTGCACCTTCTTCATTTCTTCTGTAGGCAAACAAAACAGTGTTTATGTCTACCTCATCTAAATAGTGATCCCACCATCCTTTCAATTGGCCAGAGAGGCCAACTACCAAAGCTTGAGCTATTGCTTGGTTGGAGATACCATGTTTCATCCTATAAGCATTAGCAACCATGGTCATTTCTTGGAGGGTATTTAGGATTTGGTACTTGGTTTGGCCATCTATATTCCATTCATGGATGGTATTGGCAGAATACTGGTTCTGCTTAATTGGCCTTTCTTCAATAACCATATCTGGAGGGGTAGGTCTTTGGTAATATAATTTTATGGGCTGAGCCCATGCTTGGATCTTATTAACTTCTAGGTCTTGACTAGTTTTGGTCATATCAGACTCAATCAGGTCATGTTTACAAGAATCATTACTGTCTGAGGTTTCACAGTCTTGGGTGAGAACAGACACATTCCTGGTTTTATGAACCAGAATTGGAGAATGGCTTTTTTCAGGGGTGTCTAGGATAGTACCCGTTACCATTTCTATTTTTTCTAATCTCTTATTAATTTCAGTTATTATATTTCCTTCTTTTAATTGTGGGCTTTTTTGTTTGGTATCTCGTGAGGAGTGAACATTGGGGTTTTTTCCTTACTTTTCATCGGGGGCTTTTCTTTAATTACTTCTTCAATCCTAGTTAATTGATCTCCTATTGTTTTTAAATTTTAGTTTGTAAAGTTATTTTGTTCAATTATGTTTTTGATATCTCTACCATTTGGTGTTTCTATTGGTTCTGACTTGATTTTGAAAGGTGAGGCAGTGACCTGAGTCTCTTTGACAGGAATCTTTAATTCTTGTAATGGAGGGTAGATTTTTTCAATTATCCTACCCTTACCATCTTGCCAAGGAACCATAGTTTTTCCTGTTAGCATATTTATATGCCTTGGGTTCTCCTTCATATGATATTCAAACCATACAAAGAAATTTTTATTTTTTCTGATTATGTCTAGGGTTTGATAGTATTTTGCTTGAATTTTGTCTCTTTGTTCCTTGTTAAAGTTTTTGAAAAACAACTTTCTTTTTTCTGTATTTTTGGCAGAGTAAAAATCATTTCTCAGGGCTTCTTTATCTATAGTAAAGTCTTGGCAGGTCATGCATATCTCAGATTCTCAAGTTTCTGTGATTTGTGAGAAAGTTGGTGATATAGGAGGTGAAGCTTGGTCATTGTAAATCATTTGGGGGACCTTAGGCTCATTTTCTACTTCTCTAAGCTTTGTTATTGAGGTAGAATGGCTGAACCTAGGTGGCATTGAGATTTGGGGAGTAGTAGGATATCTACTACTAAAGCTTCTCTAGATATTATGGTTGAACTTTATTTCTACATCTCCTTCTAAGAGTATAGTAATGGACTCTATTATGCTGGGAGGTTGCCTAGGAGCAGGCACAGCCTTTTCTAAGAGCCAGTTAGTTCTTAGAGAGAGAAATATGGTCCTAGATAAGGATTTTTGGAACATAGGTGTTTCCCTTTAAAGGATTAGTTTGGAAGTATGTAGTACTCCCAAGAGTTCTTTTATTAATAACTCTAATATGATTGAGGTTATTTGTTACTTTATAACAGATTTTGAGGGTAATGGCTACAGGATAAGATCCTGCCATGATGTTAAACCCATGAAGCTTAACATCAAGTTCTAAAGTTTTTAGGATGTTCTGATCCTTAAGCTTAAGAGTTAAATCTGTTGTAGTTGAAGAAAATCGGTCCTTCATATAGACTTGATTCCACCATCCCTAGTAGGGAATCAAGGAATTTGGTCAGTCGCCCATCTCTTAAGCACAGAAGGATGGCTATATCCAGCCCTCTTCTAACTAAGGGTTTGGCGGCAACTTGTACCATGCTTACATGAATGAACTCATACTTGGATTAGAGTTTTGGCTAAATTTTGGGTTATAACTGGTATGACTATGTGGTCACCCTCTATTGACACAGTCTTTTCTTCTAATCTAACCCTATATTGGATAGGATCTTGTATTGGTAGATTGACCTTTTGCTAATTTTTGGAATAGTCCATTTGGTTAACTGTTAATCTTCCACCTCTGCGAGGTGACTAACAGTATCTTCCTCTTTGGAAGAAGACTCACAGAAAATGATCTAGACACCAGATTCATATTGCAATCACAGTGTACCCCTTTCCCCCTAGACGGCAATTATGGCCAAACAATGCCTATCCCCGGCAACACGGCAAATGCCTAGTCAAAATTTCTACTTAGGGTACTAGGGTCAACAAATGAATCTACTATTTAGATATTTCTCTACTCTTCCTCCCCCCTTTGGCTCTGATACCAGCTAGCTGGTATCAGAGCCAGAGAGGGGAGGAAGGATAGAAAAATATCTAGATAGTTTGTTCATCTGTTAATCTCTTATATCCTGAGTAGAAATTTGACTAGGCATTGGCCGTGTTAGCCTGAGATTGGCGTTGTTTGGCCGTAATTGCCATATAGGGGGAAAGGGGTACTTTGAGATTGCAAGATGAACTTGGTATCTAGGTCATTTTCTGTAAGTTCTTCTTTCAAAGAGGAAGATACTGTTAGCCATCTTATGATCCCTGGAATGATTTCGATGATCACAAAACATTGGAGCATGTATGAGTTACTAATTCTTTCAATTACTTGAGAAGTTTTTGTAGGAAAATCTTTATCTATACTTTACTTGGTTTTCAAACTTGTTGAAAGGTAATCCAACAATGTATAGACTCTTATGCACTTCAAATTGTAAAAGCCCTAATTTTTTAAAAAAAAACTATGTAATCTTGTAAAAGGGCTATAAAATTATAAAAATAAGAGTGAGTAGATTAGCGCTTGTTGGATTCATATGTTGAAGAATTTTGGAGAAGTTTGAAGCTTTAAAAGAAGTTTTTGCAAGAGCCGACTCATGGATCAAGAGCCGACTCCTTCTGGCATGGCACAAAAAATTTTAAAGTTTAAGTACCTCAAGCCGACTAGAGCCCCAAGTCCGACACATTAAAGAACATATGTTTTTTAAGTATGAGACCTCGAACGATTCAAGCCCAGAAGAGCCAACTCATCCAGAGTTATGTTTATTGGTGACTAATACTTCGAGCCGACTCTGCCTTGAAGAGCCGACTCAAGGAAAATATGGATTTGTATTGATTGAAAGTTCGAGCCGACTTGAACAGAATTTTTGTTTGGGCTATCTAAGACTTCAAGCCAACTCGTAGACCTCAAGCCAACTCGAGTGACCGTTTTCTGCACTCTAACGGCTAGTTGCTCAAAAATACTCCCTTTTTGAGGGATTGTTCATTGACTTATCTTGGAAATTTGAAAAGTCTTCAAGTCTTTCACCAACCCACTTTAAGAGCATTTAAGATTGGATTCAAAGCTCCACCAACTTCTCTTCATCATTGAATCCACTCTTTGAAGAAGTAAAGAAGCAGCTTGAAGAGCATTAAAAGAGCATTCAAGGCTAGGCTTCACCTTGATCTTCATCGGCAATACTTAAACAAACTCGGTTTGTTGTATAGTTGCTTTATACTTTTGTCATATCTTTGTTTTCTCTCTAAGAATAGCAAGGGGCTGTGTATTAAGAGAGGGTTAAAGGTTTTTAGGTGAACCTTGTGAAAACCTAAGTTAGGTTCTCGGTGATCCCGGAATAAAATCAAGTGTAGGGTTTCTTTGGTGATCCCGTTTAAAACCAAAGGGAGTTGGGTTTTCTTTGGTAATCCCGGTAAAACCAAAGTGTAGGTTTGGATTGTGAACCTGGTAAAACAATCTGACGGTATTCCGGTTAGGGGATGTAGTGGAAATCCCAAGTGGTCCTTGGATAGTGGACATAGGAGCCAGTTGCTCCGAACCACTCTAAATTCCTTGTATTTATGTTGTGCTTACTTTACCTTATAGCATTTATTTAATTGCTTTCGCATTGCATATTGCACCACAACACCAAAAGGATTTCAAATTGTACATACTTGCCTAAAGTTTTTATAATCCCAATTCACTCCCTCTTAGGAAGCCACATGGGCAACAAGTGGTATCAGAGTGGAGTATCTAAAAATTACTTAGAGTAAAGATAGATAGCACATCCCATGAGCACTTTTTTAGCCGAAGGCCAATCCATAAATCGACCTCCACTTTTCACTGGAACCAATTATACATATTGGAAGGCGAGGATGAAAATATATATTCAAGCCATAGATTTTCATTTATGGAAAATTATTTTGAAAGGACCTCACACACCCACTATTAGAATCAATGATATTGAGGTTCCCAAACCGGAAGAGGAATGGGACAAAAATGATATGAAATTAGAAGAGCTGATTGCCAAAGCTATGAATTTGCTTTATTGTGCTTTGGACCCAAATAAGTTTAATAGAATTTTGACTTGTAATTCTACTAAAGAAATTTGAGATAACTTGAGATTACACATGAAGGCACATCACAAGTTAAAACTTCAAAAATCAATCTTCTTGTACACAACTATGAATTATATAAAATGGATCCTAGTTAAACTATATCTGCTATGTATAGACGCTTTACTGATATTATCAATGGTCTTAAAAGTCTTGGTAGGACTTATACTGATGCTAATCTAGTTCAAAAAGTTTTGAGATCCTTACAGATAAATGGGAAGCTAAAGTGACAGCGATTCAAGAGGAAAAGGACCTGAATACCTTACCACTGGATGAGTTGCTTGGATCATTAATTACTCATGAATTAGCCATGCAACAAAGAACTGATGGAGATTCAAAAAATAAGAAAGCTATAACATTTAAAGCTACTGAAGAAGACAAGAATGAAGATTCAGATTCATCTGATGATGATGATCTTGAAAATGATGAGATAGCCCTTGTAATAAGAAAATTTAAAAGGTTTATGGGCAGAAGAAGAACAAACAGATGGAGGAAGCAATTTAGAAAAGGAGAGTTTGGAAGAGAAAGAGAAAAGGACAAAGAAAAGGAGAAGGACAAAGATAAAGATCATATTCCAATCTGCTATGAGTGCAAGAAACCAGGACATATACATCCTGACTGTCCAGAAGCCAAGAAAAAGATAATCAAGAGAAAGAAGAAGAAGGCAATGCTTGCAGCATGGAGTAACAGCGACAAATCTACATCCATTGAAGAGGATGAAAAAATAACAAAAACTGCTCAGATCTGCCTTATGGGTTTGGAGGATGAAGTAACTACTTCTGAACCTAATTTAGAATTTACTTATGATGAACTTCATAATGCTTTTTGTGAATTATTAGTATAATATAAAAAAGCTGGTTTGAAAATGGAAAATTTGAAAAACCATTGTGATATGATTGAAAAGAATAAAAATGAAATTGGTAAAAGAAATAAGATTTTACAAAGAAAATTAAGTCTGGTTTGTGAAAGACTTAAGACTACTCAATTTGAAAAAGAAGAGCTTCTTGAGAAAAACAAAAGTTTGCTAAATGAAAATGATGATTTGAAAAAGGAAGTTCAAAAGCTTAAGCCTTTGGTTGAAAAATTGACCTTAAGTTATAATAAACTTGAACTGATTTTGAAAGATCAAAGAGAGACAAATAACAAGTTTGGAATTGGTTATAAAGGCTCAACTTTAAATAAATTTTCTGCATCCATATCATATGCTCCTAAGTTCATTACTTCAAAATAATATAGACCTAAATTTACATCATCTTATACTTTTTATTCAAAGCTAAGAATTGTATGCTATACTTGTAATAATGTTGGTCATAAGGCATTTGAGTGTCATTTGAAATATATTGATAAGAAAAAAAATCAAGAAAATTTGGGTTCTAAAAGGAACCATTTCTACTAACTTGCAAGGACCCAAGAAAGCTTAGGTACCTCAATCTATTTCCTGATTGTTTTGCAGGATGTCTTGTAGCCACAAATATAAAGAAAAGATGGTATCTTGATAGCGGTTGTTCAAGACACATGATGGGTGACATTGATTAATTCTTCATCCTAGAACAAAAAGATGGTGGAATGGTAACCTTTGGTGATAATCGCAAAGGAAGGATATCAATATTGGTAAAATCAAAATTACTCCTTCTACATTTATTGAGAATGTGTTACTTGTAGAAAAGTTAAAGCATAATCTTTTGAGTATTAGTCAGCTTTGTGATATTGGTTTTAATGTTTTCTTCAAGTTTTCAATGTGTATAGTAGTTGATCCACTTGACTCTAGTACAAAGTTCATTGGACATAGACTTGGTAACATTTATGTAGTAGATCTTAATGATCTGGCTATGTCAAGCAATACAAGTCTTGTAGCAATGAATGACAAGAGCAAAAAATCAAGTTTACTATGGCATAGGCGACTTAGACATGCTAATATGGATACTATAGCAAAACTTATCTCAAAATATTTAGTTAAAGGTTTGTTAAAGTTCAAAGTAAATTTTGATTATGTTTGCGATGCTTGTCAATTAGGAAAGCAAGTGAGGGGAAGTTTTAAATCCAAAAATATTGTTTCTACTACTAGACCCTTAGAGCTACTTCACATGGACCTATTTGGACCTACTAGGACAACAAGCCTATGTAGTATGAAATATGGGCTTGTGATTGTAGATGATTTTTCAAGATACACATGGGTTTTGTTCATTGCACATAAAGATGAAATTTTTAAAGTATTCAAAAAGTTTTATAAAAGAGTTTCAAATTTGAAAAATCTTTCTGTTATTTCTATTCATAGTGATCATGGTACTGAATTTGAAAATCAACATTTTGATCACTTTTGTTGATCACACTTCTCAGCTCCTAGAACACCACATCAAAATGGTGTTGTAGAAAGAAAGAATCGAACTTTGGAAAAGATACCCAAAATAATGCTTTGTGAAGGAAATCTTCCAAAATACTTTTGGGCAGAAGCTGTAAATACTACTTGCTATATTTTGAATAGAGTTTTAATTAGACCTATCATTAGAAAAACCTCCTATGAACTGTGGAACAATAGAAAGCCTAATATTAATTATTTTCATATTTTTGGCTGTAAATATTTTATTCTTAATAATGATAAAGATAATCTTGGTAAATTTGATGCAAAATCTGATGAGACTATTTTTCTTAGATATTCTTTAAATAGTAAAGCCTATCGAGTTTTCAACAAAAGAACTTTGACTATGGAAGAATCAATATATGTTATTTTCAATAAATCTGACATTACATCTTCTAGAAAAGAAGATCGTGCTGATGATGATGTAGGTACACTAGAACATGGACTGAAGGATTTGACTCTCAAAGACAAACAAACAAGTGAACAATGTGAAGAAGAGGTAATCAAGAATCATTATAATATACCTAAAGAGTGGAGGTATGTATACTCACATCCCAAAGAGCTAATTATAGGAAATCTATCTCAAGGTGTTAAAACTAGAGCTGCACACAAAGATGCACATGACTTGATTACTTTTGTTTCTCATGTAGAACCACATACTATAGAAGAAGCTGAAACTGATCCTAATTGGATGTTAGCTATGCATGATGAGTTAAACCAGTTTAGAAGAAATAATATTTGGACTCTAGTAGAAAGACCTAATGACTACTCTGTTATAGGTACTAGATGGGTTTATAGAAATAAACTTGATGAGCAAGTTAATGTAATTAGGAATAAGGCTAGAATAGTTGCTCAATGTTATAATCAAGAAGAGGGAATAGATTTTGATGAGACCTATGTACCAGTAGCTAGGATAGAGGCTATTAGATTACTACTAGTATATGCATGCTTTATGAATTTCAAATTATTTCAAATGGACGTAAAGAGTGCATTTTTAAATGATTTTCTATTTGAAGAAGTTTTTATTGAACAATCACTAGATTTTATCGATCACACATTTCTAAATTATGTTTTTAAATTGAATAAAGCTTTGTATGGTCTTAAACAGGCACTTAGAGCCTGGTATGATAGATTAAGTAAGTTTTTAATTGAAAATGATTTTATAAGAGGTAATGTTGACACTACACTATTTATTCAAAGAAAAGATAATGATATTTTAGTTGTTCAAATTTATGTTGATGATATAATATTTGGATCTACTGATGAATCTTTGTGTCAAGATTTTGCTAAGTTAATGCAGGGTGAATTTGAAATGAGTTTGATGGATGAGCTGAGTTGCTTCCTCGGGCTTCAGATCAAACAATCTAAGGAAGGTATCCTGATCAACCAGGCCAAATATGTCAAAGAGATTATCAAAAAGTTTGGCATGGAATCAAGCAAAGAAATTGAAATATCCATGAATCCTGCATGTAGACTTGATAAAGATAAAAATGGCACAAATGTTGATCAAAAACTGTATAGAGGTATGATCGGTTCTTTACTTTATTTAACAGTCAGTAGACCTTATATTTTATTTAGTGTTTATATGTGTGCACATTTTCAATCTAATCCAAAAGAGTCACACATCATAGCTATTAAAAGAATCATTAAGTATCTTAAAGGCACATGCAATCTAGGATTATGGTATTCTAAGCATACATCTTTAGAATTAATTAGTTATTCTGATACTGATTATGGAGATTGTAAAATTGATAGAAAAAGTACAAGTGGCACTTGTCAATTTCTAGGTGTCAACTTGATTTCATGGCACTGTCGTAAACAAAACTCTATAGCACTGTCTACTGCTGAGGCAGAATATGTGGCTGCGGGGAGCTATTGTGCACAAGTGTTGTGGATCAAGCAACAACTAAAAGATTATGGTATTGTCCAATCTAAAATTCCTATTAAATGTGATAACACTAGTGCTATTAATTTATCTAGAAATCCAATTCAGCATTCTCAAACTAAGCATATAGAAATTAGACATCATTTCATTCGAGATCATATTTTAAATAATGTTGTTGAATTAGAATTTATACCTACTGATGATCAACTTATTAACATTTTTACTAAATCCCTTAGTCTAGATAGATTTGAAAAGATTAGAGGCGAATTAGGCTTGTATGACCCATTCTGAAAGTTTTTACCTAATTTTTCAAAAATAAGGAAAAATTATCTAGACATTTCAAATTTCCTTCTAGAGCTTATGATCACCTTCTCTAGTATTAAGAAGTCCATAGAAATTTATTTTGCCATTTTTCGAGTTTTGACCTAAATTTCGGCTCGAGCTGACTTGAGCCACCTGCTGTTCAGTGAGCCGACTCGAGAGTTGGGCCGAGGCTTTTTAAATAGGGTATCATAGGTTTGAATTTGTCATTTCTTTCCATCCTTATTTTCCCTTGGCCGTTTCCTTTCCCTAACCTAAGAAAAACCCTTGGAACACCACTACACCCTTCCAAAATCCTAATCTAACCTAGATGGCTCCTAGGAAAGCCATGGCAAAGAAGGCTAGGAAGGTTGTTCGGTCAGTGGCAGAGGAAAGGAGGACCAAACGGAGGTTGGACACATCAAATCCATCATAAGAACATCAAGAAGAGCATGAAGAGGAACAAGAAGCTCTAAGGCAGGTAATTTTGATGGGAAATAAGCAAGTAACCTCGGGCAGATGCATAGATTTCACATTTCTAGAACAAGAAAGTTTGAAAATTGTTGATTGGTTAATTGGACAAGATTGGAAGGATTTTTGCATGCTTAATCTTCCTACATATCCTAATCTTGTTAGACAGTTTTTCAAGAATATGTCTTTGGGTGCTTTTCATATTGAATCTACTGTAAAAGGGAAATACATAGAGATCAGTGAGCAAAAATTGTCTAATGTTCTTCAAATACCTAAAGAGGGAGAAAGTTACCAAGTATTGAAGGACAAACGGAAAACATTGAGAATTATACTGAAAAGGACTAATGTGACTGGTGTGATACATGTTAGAGCCAACCAACTCTCATTGGAGATGAGGTTGCTACATAATATCATTAGTCACATCTTTCTACCTCGGACTGGGAGATTCAACTGGGTGAGCGAGAGAGACCTGGTCTTTATGAGATGTTTAGTTGAGGGGGAGGCCCTCAACTTATCTTTTATTATATTGTCACAGATGAGGGAAGCTGCTCGTAGGGCACAAGCATGTCTTCCGTATGGCATAGTTTTTACCCTACTATTTCAGGATGCCCAGGTTGATTTGTCTAGAGAGGACATCATACCATTATTGCATACAGACAAATACAGCATAAAATCTTTGACCAGGATGGGATTCTTGAAGGTAGAGGGTCACTGGATTATGAAGAGTTCAGGACTTTCAGTGACTCATTCTGATGAGGATTCAGAAGAGGATGATCAGGTAGCACAGGGACAGGATGCCGAGGTGGAGCCACATGTTGACGAGGTTGGACCTTCAGAGCCAGCTCCTTTGATACCTCGATCACCTGTCAGAGGATCGACTGCTGTTGGATCAGGTGATGATGACAGACTGCAGCATATACTGGATGAGATCTCTAGTCTTCAAAGAGGGAGATCAGAGATAGATGCCAGGATATTGGCACTTCAGTCAGAGATACATCAGGGTTTTCAGGACATTCTGATTATTCTTCACCAGATTAGAGCAGCTAGTCACTTTGCACCTACTCCTTCTACAATACCACCAAACATTGGCACAGATTGTGGGCAAGGAGAGGCAGTACACTCCACTGACATTCCTACTGCTGCTACTCCTGCTGAGGCTGGCACTGGTACTGAGGATCTGAGTTCTGATGTTGGAGACACTCCGGCGATAGAGATTTTATCTACTACCAGCACCCTCGCCTTATCTATTGATCCTCCTACTGCTCGACCTACTCCTATCATGATTTCTTCTGAGCCTAAAATTAAAGCTAAACCTAGAACCTCTAAGACTACTACTCCTGTTAGGACCAGACTTAGGGACCTTAGGTCTAGGTTCCCAAAATTCAAGCATGCTCCTGGTATTTTAGAGGATGGTTCCTCCTCTAGTGAGGAAGAGCCTAGTGATGATGACCCTTTTTCTTCATTTTGATATTTTAGGACTTTATGCTTAGCTTTTTATGTTGTGTGTGATACTACTTTTATCGTGTCGTGGCATTTTTGTATTGTATCACTCTTGTATTGACACTTTTCATATATATATATATGTCTTTTTATGATACATCCAATACATGTTGTGAATGACTTAATTTGTGAATGAATGTTCTCCTTATTATATACTTTTTTGTTGATGATAAAAAGGGGGAGAAGGGAGAAAGGAGAGAAGAGTGTGCATGAAAGTGTGAATATGCATGAAAGTAAATATGAAGAAAAAATATTACATTAGTAAGGGGGAGCTTGTGTTAAGTTTTCATTAAACTCACTTCAAATATAAATTAATTTTGTGAAGTTTCGATACTTAGTGCATAGATGATACATATGATACATTGCGTTGATACTTTTCAGTTTAACAATTTGATACTCTTCAGTTTAACAATTTGATACTCAATTTAGTTTGATACATACTATGTTAAATAATATTTGATACAGTGAATACGGTACATAGTAAATGTAAAGTATTTTTAGATCCTGTTCATGCCCAGTATTTTGTCATCATTAAAAAGGGGAAGATTGTTGATCTCTGGAATGATTTTGATGATCACAAAATATTGGAGCATGTATGAGTTACTAATTCTTTCAATTACTTGAGAAGTTTTTGCAGAAAAATCTTTATCTTTACTTTACTTGGTTTTCAAACTTGTTGAAAGGTAATCCAACATTGTATAGACTCTTATGCACTTCAAATTGCAAAAGCCCTAATTTTTTTAAAAAAAACTATGTAATCTTGTAAAAGGGCTATAAAATTGTAAAAATAAGAGTGAGTAGATTAGCTCTTATTGGATTCATATGTTGAAGAATTTTGGAGAAGTTTGAAGCTTTAAAAGAAGTTTTTGCAAGAGCCGACTCATGGATCAAGAGCTGACTCCTTTTGGCATGGCACAAAAAATTTCAGAGTTTCAGTACCTTGAGCCGACTCGAGCCCCAAAAGCCGACTCATTGAAGAACACATATTTTTGAAGTCTGAGACCTCGAGCCGACTCAAGCCCAGAAGAGCTGACTCGTCTAGAGTTATATTTGTTGGTGACTAAGACTTCGAGCCGACTCTGCCTTGAAGAGCTGACTCAAGGAAAATGTGGATTTATACTGATTGAAGATTCGAGCCGACTCCAGCTTGAAGAGCCAACTTGCACATAATTTTTGTTTGGCTGTCTGAGACTTCGAGCCAACTCGAGTGACCATTTTCTGCACTCTAATGGCTAGTTACTGAAAGTTGATTTTGAACTCCAAATGGTCTCTAACATCTCTTTTCCAATTCTCTAGGCCCTACAACGGCTATATCTCATGGAAAACTATAAAATGAAGTATTTTTGATAGATTAAACAATTTTTGAGGGATTATTCATTGACTTATCTTGGAAATTTGAAAAGTCTTCAAGTCTTTCACCAACCCACTTCAAGAGCATTCAAGATAGGATTCAAAGCTCCACCAACTTTTCTTCATATTGAATCCACTCTTTGAAGAAGTAAAGAAGCAGCTTGAAGAGCATTAAAAGAGCATTCAACGCTAGGCTTCACCTTGATCTTCATCGGCAATACTTAAACAAACTCGGTTTGTTGTATAGTTGCTTTATATTTTTCTCATATCTTTGTTTTCTCTCTAAGAATAGAAAGGGGATGTGTCTTAAGAGAGGGTTAAAGATTTTTAGGTGAACCTTGTGAAAACCTAAGTTGGGTTCTTGGTGATCCCAGTATAAAACCAAGTATAGGGTTTCTTTGGTGATCCCGTTTAAAACCAAAGGGAGTTGGATTTTCTTTGGTGATCCCGGTAAAATCAAAGTGTATAGGTTTGGATTGTGACTTGGTAAAACAATCCAACTGTATTCCGGTTGGGGGATATAGTGGAAATCCTAAGTGGTCCTTGAGTAGTGGACATAGGAGCCAGTTGCTCCGAACCACTCTAAATTCCTTGTGTTTGTGTTTGTGCTTACTTTACCTTATTGCATTTATTTAATTGCTTCCGCATTGTATATTGCACCACAACACCAAAAGGATTTCAAATTACACATACTTGCCAAAAGTTTTTATAATCCCAATTCACAACCCTTTTGGGAAGCCACCTGGGCAACACCATCCAATAGAATTGGAAAACAAATAGTTAAACAGATGGACTATTCCAAAAATCAATAAAAGATCAATCTATCAACACCAGATCCTACCCGATATAGGATTAGATTAGAAGAAAAGACTGTGTCAATAGCAGGCGACCACACAATTATACCAATTATAACCCAAAATTTAGTCAAAACTCTTAAATCCAAGTATGAGTTCATTCATATAGGCTTGGTACAAGTAGACGCCAAACCCTTAGTCAAAAGAGGGCTGAATACAGCCATCCTTCTGTGCTTAAGAGATGGGTGACTTACCAGATTCCATGATTCCCTACTAGGGATGGTGGAATCAAGTCTGTATGAAGGACCGATTTTCTTCAACTACAACATTAATTTAACCCTCGAGCTTAAGGATCAGAACATCCTAAAAGCCTTAGAACTTGATGTTAAGATTCATAGATTTAACATCATGGCAGGATCTTACCCTATAGCCATTATCCTCAAAATATGTTATAAAGTAACAAATGATCTCGATCATATCAGAGTTATTAACAAAAGAACTCTTGGGAGTACTACATACTTCCAAACTAATCCTTCAAAGGGGAACACCCATGTTCCAAAAATCCTTATCAGGGACCAGATTTCTCTCCCTAAGAACTGGCTCCTAGAAAAGGCTGTGCCTGCTCCTAGGTGACCTCCCAGCACAATAGAGTCCATTACTATACTCCTAGAAGGAGATGTAGAACTAAAGTTCAACCGGAATATCTAGAGAAGCTTTAGCAGCAAATCTCAATGCCACTCCCCAAATCTCAATGCCACTTAGGTTCAGCCATTCTACCTCAATAACAAAGCTTAGAGAAGTAGAAAATGAGCCTAAGGTCCCCCAAAAGGTTTACAGTGACCAAGCTTCACCTCCCATATCACCAACTTTCTCACAGATCACAGAAACTAGAGAATCTGAGATCTGCATGATCTGTCAAGATTTTACTATAGACAAAGAAGCCCTAAGAAAGGATTTTTACTCTACCAAAAATACAGAAAAAAGAAAGTGGTTTTTCAAAAACTTTAACAAGGAACAAAGAGACAAAATTCAAGGAAAATACTATCAAACCCTAGACATAATCAAAAAAAATATAAATTTCTTTGTATGGTTTGAATATCAAATGAAGGAGAACCCAAAGCAAATAAATATGTTAACAAGAAAAACTATGATTCCTTGGCAAGATGGAAAGGGTAAGATAATTGAAAAAATCCACCCTCTATTACAAGAATTAAAGATTCCTATCAAAGAAACTCAGGTTACTGCCTCACCTTTCAAAATCAAGTCAGAACCAATAGAAACACCAAACGGTAGGGATATCAAAAACATAATTGAACAAAATAACTTTACAAACCAAAATTTAAAAACAATAGGAGATCAATTAACTAGGATTGAAGAAGTAATTAAAGAAAAACCCCCGATGAAAAGTAAGGAAAAAACCCCAATGTTCACTCCTCACGAGATACCAAAACAAATAAGAACATAATTAAAAGAAGGAAATATAATAACTGAAATCAACAAGAGGTTAAAAAAAAAGAAATGGTGACGAGTACTGTTTTAAACACTGCTGAAAAAAGCCATTCTCCAATTCTGGTTCATAAAGCAAGGAATGTGTCTGTTCTCACCCAAGACTGTGGAACCTCAGATAATAAAGACTCTAGTGAGACCTGATTAAGTCTGATACGACCAAAGCTGGTCAAGACCTAGAGGTTAATAAGATCCAAACCTGGGCTCAGCCCACAAAATTATATTACTAGAGACCAACCCCTCCAGATATGGTTATCGAAGAAGGGCCAATTAAGTAGAACCAGTATTCTGCTAATACCATCTTTGAATGGAATAAAGATTGGCAAATCAAGTACAAAATCCTAAATACCCTCCAAGAAATGACCATGGTTTCTACTGCTTATAGGATGAAACCTGGTATCTCCGACCAAGCAATAGCTCAAGCTTTGGTAGCTGGCCTCTCTGGCCAATTGAAAGGCTGGTGGGATTACTATTTAGATAAGGTAGACAGAAACAATGTTCTGTTTGCCTACAGAAGAAATGAAGGAGGTGCAATAATCAAGGACGAGAAAGGTGAACAAATCCAGGATTCGGTGACCACCCTCGTCTTTGTAATTGCAAAACATTTCTTAGGAGACCCCTTAAACCTAAAAGATAGAAATTTGGAAGTCTTGGCTAATCTTAGGTGCAAAGAATTGTAAGACTTCAGATAGTATAAGGATGTCTTCCTTACCAAAGTTATAACTAGAAGTGACTGCCAACAGTCCTTCTAGAAAGAAAAATTTATTGCAGGACTTCCGCAAGTCTTTGCTGAAAAAATCAAACAAAAAATAAGAGAACAAAACAACAATACAATACCCTATGATAGGCTTACCTATGGGGATATAATCAACATAATCAATATTGAGGGACTAAATTTATGCAATGACTTAAGGATGAAACAATAACTAAAGAAAGAACAAATAACCAGTAGAGAAGAACTAGGAAGTTTTTGCTAACAATTAGGAAACAGTCCTTTGACCAAGAGGAAGTCTACAAAATCCTGTCATAAGTGTTCAAGGAAATAATCATACAAACATTCTAAACCTGGACAAACCATAAGTAGATCAATAAATTATGAAAAGAAAGTTATTAAAAACAAAAGGCAAGTACCTAAGCCAACAAACCAAATAGCCTATTTTATATATGGAAAAATAGGTCATTATGCTAGGTACTGCAAACTAAAGAGAAAAATAAATGAAATCCAAATTGATAAAGAAGACTTAGAAAATTCTCTCAAAATCCAACTAAAAAGAATCTTGCTTAAATCTGACATTGAATCTCTTCTAGATGAACTGGAGGAAGATGATGTATAGTCTTCAAGCATAAATATGATAACTAAAGAACAATGGTTACTTTTATATTTCATCGACAATATTGATGAGCCATCACTCAAGAAAGAATACCTTGTCAAATTAAGGGAAACTCTAAGTGAAAACCATTCAATACCACAAACATATGATTTAAACAATATACTAAACAGGTATAAAAGTCATGAACAAAAACCTATAACTATTCAAGATTTACAATCTGAAATAAATCAAATGAAAATCGAAATAAACCACATAAATTCTCAGATAAAACAATTGGAAAAACACAAAGACACTGACTCCAAACCAGAGCCATAATTAGCGACCCAAGAACAAAATTTTTTAGAACTAATCTCAAGCTTAACCATACAAAACTGATATGTAAGGATAATAATCTCAATAGAAGAATTTAACCTAGAAACCATAGCATTAATAGACTACGGAGCAGATCTCAATTGCATCCAAGAGGGGCTTATTCCCACAAAACATTTTGAAAAAACCAAAGAAAAGCTAAAAATAGCAAGTTGGTCAAAACTAATGATAAAATATAAACATTCAGATACTAAGGTCTATTTTTCTGATTAATTCTTCACCACACAATTTATCCTTAATAAAAACCTAAACAGACTTGTTATCCTTGGAACCCCCTTCCTCAACATTATAAAACCCTTTACTGTGGATGATGAAGGGATCCTAACAAAAGCCTCAGGAAAAGAATTAAAGATCAAATTTGTAACTAGGGAATATATACTCTCAATAAAATAACTAGGAAATCAAAACATATAGAATTATTAAAAGAAAAAATCAATTAAAAAAAGATAGAAGAACAACTAGAAAGCCCCATAACAAAAACCAAAATTGAAAATCTCAAATAACTAATACAAGAAACTGCTTGTTCCAATCTTCCAGGTGCTTTCTGGAATCAAAAGAAACATGATGTAAAACTCCCATACGAAAAGGATTTCAATGAGAGAAAGATACCCACCAAAGCTAGGCTAATCCAACAAAGAAATTCTAGAATACTGCAAGACAGAAATAAATGACCTCATCAAAAAGAAATTGATTTGACCCAGTCTCTTCCCTTGGAGCTGTTTTGTGTTTTATGTTCAAAAAAATGCAGAACTAGAAAGAGGAGCACCTAGGTTAGTAATCAATTATAAACCACTTAATCAAGCCCTGAGATGGAAAAGATATCCATTACCCAATAAGAAAGACTTATTAAACAAGACAATATAGGCAAAGGTCTTCTCAATGACTTAAAATCTGGTTTCTGGCATGTCCAAATCAATGAATAAGATAGATATAAAACTACTTTCACAGTTCCTTTTGGGCAATACGAATGGAATGTGATGCCTTTCAGCCTCAAGAACGCCCCTTCAGAATTCCAAAAAATTATGAATGACATTTTTATTCCTTATACAAAATTTGTCGTTGTATATATTGACGATGTCTTGGTTTTCTCTAATACTCTTGAACATCATTTCAAACATCTGCAAACTTTCCTGAACTTAGTAGTCATGAATGGCTTGGTTCTTTCCGAATCCAAAATAAGTCTTTTCCAAACAAAGATTAGATTCCTTGGTCATGACCTTCATCAAACAACAATCAAACCTATAGATCTGTCGATTGAATTTGCCAATAAATTTTCTGATGTGATCCCAGACAAAAATCAATTATAGAGATTCTTGGGAAGCCTCAACTTTGTCTCGGACAATATTAAGGATCTTAGGATTTTGGCAAGATCCCTTTATCAAAGACTTAGAAAAAACCCTCCTAGCTGGACACAAGAACACACTGAGACCATCCGAAGGATAAAAGCTCAAGTCAAAAACCTCCCATGCTTGTATCTTCCCGATCCAAAAGCACCCAAAATAGTTAAGACAGATGCCTCGGATATTGGGTATGGAGGAATCCTTAAGCAAAGAAAAGAGAAAGATGAGCAATTAATTCAGTACACTTATGGTAGCTGGAATGATACTCAGAAAAACTATTCCACTATCAAGAAGGAAGTTTTGGCAATCATTTTATACATTTCAAAGTTTCAAGGAGATTTACTTAATCAAAGATTTTTACTCCGCATCGATTGCAAAGCTACAAAATTTATTTTGAAAAAGGATGTTAAAAATTTAGCTTCCAAACACATATTTGCTAGATGGCAAGCTCTGTTATCTGTTTTTAATTTTGACATTGAACATATCAAAGGTCAAAAAAAATCATTACCTGACTTCTTATCCTGTGAGTTTTTGCAAGGCTTTCAATCCAATGGCACCCAAAAAAACCCCGTTCAGAAAGCCATGGCCCAAAAACAAACTAAAGAATCCTATGCCTAATCAAGCAAACCCACTACCACAAACATCCTAAAATAGCCCACAAAATCCCAAGACTCCCTTCCAAAACTATCATGGTATGACATTGTGACCCAAACAAAAAAAGAAGAAAAAGCACAAGACTCCCATAAGGCCCAAGAAAAGGCCCAAAGCTCCCAAAGCTCCCCAATAACCTCCAAATAGATGGTTGACTTAGCCAAATCAAACCCCGCTCACCTGAGCCTAGAAATCTTCCAAGAAGCAATTGCTGAAGCAGAAGCTAAGAGGCAACAGCAATAGCATCTTCAAAAACAAAAAATGGTAATCGATATTTTCGACTCATTATCAATTCAAAACCCTCAATTAGAAGTTAGGATTTCTGACCCAACTCCCCTTCAAAAGGTGTTTCCCAAAAAATCCACTTATTTTGAAAAATTAATTTTCCAACCCATCTTGACAATAGAAGATGAATTTATGGAAAATTACTCATGGAAAATAGTAGCAAAAGTCTTCCCAAGGGATTGGCATTTTCCACCGAAAGATCCTTTGAAGACCCATATTTTCTATGAGTTCATTTTAGTCACAGATTCTGTGTCCATCAAATGTTATAAAGATAGGGCCGATCCTTCCATAATCACCCATTCTACAACCCAGATCCTTCAAGTTCTGTCTCTATCTGCATGGAGAGACAATCCAAACACTTTCAAGAAATTATCTCAAAAATATAATCACCAATATTTTAATTATTGGGATTAAAAAAATTATTGGTACAACACTTTCCTTTTCCAAAATACCTATCACCGCCACTCCTAGCTATTCTATTTCAAGACCAATACAAAATTCCATTTCCCTTATTGGTTTCAGATTGGTGGTGTTATTATGGCCTAACCATTGAAATCCTACCCCAAATTGTCAATGAAGGATACCTTGTTTACCAATAGAAGTTATTGTTACCAGACAGAGACAAAAAATTCCCACTCCTCAATTTTTTCGCCCAATTCTCTGTCATGGATCCTTTGTTGGGATTATACCGCCGTTGATGTTCCAGGATTTCAACCAACCTTAGCAAGGAAGTTCAAAACAAAATGGTGGCAAGACTTCAACCCAGAAAAGGCCACCAAACCAAAAATTCTAGAATGGTTCAATAAGAACCCATGACTGTCTCTCAAAATGGAACCCTCCACCTCGAGGTTCCTCACACAAAGATCCTTTGCCAACTCCAAGCTTACAGCAGCCAAATCAAGAGCAGAGTACAAGAAATACCTTTCACAAATCTTAGTAGAGTTCAATAAAGAAGAAGAACAGGAAGAACATGCTTCTAAGAGTAGTTCCTCCTCTTCTAACCAGACACCCCTAGATAAAAAAATTACTTTGAGATCCCGTGAAGGACTTACATGAATCTTGAGACAAAGATCAGCAGAGGCATACCTCAACCAAACAGAGAAGACATTGACGTGACCAAAGGTGTACCCAAAACATGATGACAAGACAAAAGATGTACTAGGTGTACCATCTATTCAAAAATACCTCAGCATGATTTGATAAAAGGCGTACCAGCCCCTTGTCGTGCTAGACCAAGATGTGACAAAAAATGTACCAGCCCCTTGTCATGCCAGACCAAGATGTGACCAAAGGCATACCAGCCCCTTGTCATGCCAGACTAAGATGTGATAAAAGGCATACCAGCCTCTGGTCATGCCAGATCAAGATATGGCAAAAGGCATACCAGCCCTCGTGGATGCTAAAAATCTATCAAACATGGCTTCAGATTCCAAAAAACTCAACAATACAACACACCGAAAAATCCTATAAGAGGGCCGAACCTCAATGGAGGATCATCACAAAGAACCCGGAGAGGTCAAGCTTTTGAGAGCTAGCTTATAGGTCTCCCCAATACCCTTCTCTTGTAATCCTCCCAGATATCCAAACAATATCCAATACCTTTTCCAATATCCTTCGGGATCCCAATCTTGTACCAAAACCTAAGATCCCTCGCTTCTAGAGTAAGAAACAGGTAGAGCTTATGCCAATGTATCTTTAAAAAGCTTTTCAATAAAGAAATTTTGTGTTCTTTTCAAAACATCCAGTTTCAATTTATTCTCTGCAATTTATATTCAAGTTATAATAATTTATTTAAGATCTTCATAAGCTCAGTACTCAAGTAAGAGGACATAGTAACAACCGCCTTAGGGATACTCTTCCTTTGGTTGGCTTGGGGATGTCCTGCTATAGGAAACTATAGTGGTAGGGGTGCCTTTATCTCCTCAGAACAAAGAACTATCATGAAGTGAGCACCATTTATCTTCAATATTTCAAGCATTCAATATTTTATTGTTACAAACTGATTCTGCAAATTTATTGTTCATCTTCAATTGTGCATAGTTTACTCTTTTATTGTTGCTCTCCAACTGTCATACTATTTTCATTCCAAATTTATCCTGGGACTAGCTGGTATCAGAGCCAAAGGGGGGAGGAAGAGTAGAAAAATATCTAAATAGTAGATTCATTTGTTGATCCTAGTACCCTGAGTAGAAAATTTGACTAGGCGTTGGCTGTGTTGCCGGGGATAGACATTGTTTGGCCGTAATTGCCATCTAGGGAGAAAGGGGTACACTATGATTGCAATATAAATCTGGTGTCTAGATCATTTTCTGCGAGTTCTTCTTCCAAAGAGGAAGATACTTTAGTCACCTCGCAAAGGTGGAAGATGAATAGTTAACCAAATGGATTGTTCCAAAAATTAGCAAAAGATCAATCTACCAACACAAGATCCTACCCAATGATAGGGTTGATTAGAAGAAAAGACTGTGTTAATAGCGGGTGACCACACAGTCATACCAATTATAACCCAAAATTTAGTCAAAACTCTTAGATCCAAGTATGAGTATATTCATATAGGCATGGTACGAGTTGCCGCCAAACCCTTAGTCAGAAGAGGGTTGGATACAGCCATCCTTCTGTGCTTAAGAGACGGGCGACTGACCAAATTCCATGATTCCCTACTAGGGATGGTGGAATCAAGTATGTATGAAGGATCGATTTTCTTCAACTGCAATACTGATTTAACTCTCAAGCTTAAGGATCAAAACATCCTAAAAGCTTTAGATCTTGATGTTAAGCTTCATGGGTTTAACATCATGGCAGGATCTTATCCTGTAGCCATTACCCTCAAAATCTGTTGTAAAGTAATAAATGACCTCAATCATATTAGAGTTATTAACAAAAGAACTCTTGGAAGTACTACATACTTTCAAACTAATCCTTCAAAGGGGAACATCATCTGGGACCAGATTTCTCTCCCTAAGAACTGGCTCCTAGAAAAGGCTGTGCCTACTCCTAGGCAACCTCCCAGCACAATAGAGTCCATTACTACACTCCCAGAAGGAGATGTAGAAATAAAGTTCAACCAGAATATCCAGAGAAGCTTTAGCAGTAGATATCCTGCTACTCCCCAAATCTCAATGCCATCTAGGTTCAGCCATTCTACCTCAATGACAAAGCTTAAAGAAGTAGAAAATGAGCCTAAGGTTCCCCAAACTGTTTACAATGACCAAGCTTCACCTCCCGTATCACCAACTTTCTCACAAATCACAGAAACTAGAGAATCTAACATCTGCATGATCCATCAAGATTTTACTATAGACAAGGAAGCCCTAAGAAAATATTTTTACTCTACCAAAAATACAGAAAAGAGAAAGTGGTTGTTCAAAAACTTTAACAAGGAACAAAGAGACAAAACTCAAGGAAAATACTATCAAACCCTAGACATAATCAAGAAAAATATAAATTTCTTTGTATGGTTTGAATATCATATGAAGGAGAACCCAAAGCAAATAATTATGCAGACAGGAAAAACTATGGTTCCTTGGCAAGATGGTAAGGGTAGGATAATTAAAAAAATCCACCCTCCATTACAAGAATTAAAGATTCATGTTCAAGAGACTCAGATCACTGCCTCACCTTTCAAAATCAAGTCAGAACCAATAGAAACACCAAAACAAATAAGCCCACAATTAAAAGAAGGAAATATAATAACTGAAATTAACAAGAGATTAGAAAAAATAGAAATGGTAACGGGTACTATCCTAGACACCCCTAAAAAAAGCCATTCTCCAATTCTGGTTCATAAAGCCAGGAATGTGTCTGTTCTCACCCAAGACTGTGAAACCTCAAATAGTAATGATTCTAGTAAACATGACCTGATTGAGTTCGATACGACCAAAACTGGTCAAGACCTAGAAGTTAATAAGATCCAAGCCTGGGCTCAGCCTACAAAATTATATTACCATAGACCTACCCCTCCAGATATGGTTATCGAAGAAAGACCAATTAAGCAAAACCAATATTCTGTCAATACCATCTATAAATGAAATATAGATAGACAAATCGAATACCAAATCCTAAATACCCTCTAAGAAATGACCATGGTTGCTACTGCTTATAAGATGAAATTGGGTATCTCTGACCAAGCAATAGCTCAAGCTTTGGTAGCTGGCCTCTCTACCAATTGAAAGGCTGGTGAGATCACTATTTGAATGAGGTAGATAGAAACAATGTTCTGTTTGCCTATAGAAGAAATGAATAAGGTGCAATAATCAAGGACGAGAATGGCGAACCAATCCAGGATTCGGTGACCACCCTCATCTTTGCAATTGCAAAACATTTCTTTGAAGACCCCTCGAACATGAAAGATAGAAGTTCGGAAGTCTTAGCCAATCTTAGGTGCAAAAAATTGAAAGACTTCAGATGGTATAAAGATGTCTTCCTTACCAACGTATGACCAGAAGTAACTGCTAACAGTCCTTCTGGAAAGAAAAATTTATTGCAGGACTTCCTCAAGTCTTTGTTGAAAAAATCAAACAAAAAATTAGAGAACAAAACAACAATACAATACCCTATAATAGGCTTACCTATGGGGATATAATCAACATAATCAATACTGAGGGTCTAAATTTATGCAATGACTTAAGGATGAAACAACAACTAAAGAAAGAACAAATAACCAGTAAAAAATAACTAGAAACTTTTTGCGAACAATTTGGATACAATCATTTGACCAAGAGGAAGTCTACAAAATCCTGTCATAAGTGTTCAAAGAAATAATCATACAAATATTCTAAATCTAGACAAACCATAAGTAGACCAATAAATAATGAAAAAAAGGTTATTCAAAACAAAAGGCAAGTACCTAAGCCAGCAAACCAGATAACCTGCTTTAAATGTGGAAAAATGGGTCATTATGCTAGGTATTGCAAACTAAAGAGAAAAATAAATGAAATCCAAATTGATAAAGACGGCTTAGAAAATTCCCTCAAAATCCAACTAGAAAGAATTATGCTTGAATCTGACACTGGATCTCTTCCAAATGAACTGGAGGAAGATGACGTACTGTCTTCAAGTATAAATATGATAATTAAAGAACAAGTGTTACTTTTGGATTTCATTGACAAAATTGATAAGCCAACACTCAAGAAAGAATACCTTGTCAAATTAAGAGAAATCGTAAGTGAAAACCATTCAATACCACAAACATATGATTTAAACAATATACTCAACAGGTATAAAAGTCATAAACAAAAACCTATAACTATTCAAGATTTACAATCTCAGGTGAATCAAATAAAAACCGAAATAAACCTCATAAAAGCTTAGATAAAACAATTGGAAAAATACCAAGATACTGACTCTGAACCAGAGCCAGAATTAGCCACCCAAGAATAAAATTTTTTAGAATTAATCTCAAGCTTAACCATACAAAACTGGTATGTAAAAGTAATAATCTCAATAGAAGAATTTAGCCTAGAAACCATAACATTAATAGACTTTGGAGCGGATCTCAATTGCATTCAAGAGGGACTTATTCCCACGAAATATTTTGATAAAACCAAAGAAAAGTTAAGAACAGCAAGTGGGTCAAAACTAACGATAAAATATAAACTATCAGATACTAAGGTCTATTTTTCTGGTCAATTCTTCACCACACAATTTATCCTTATAAAAAACTTAAATAGACCTGTTATTCTTGGAACCCCCTTCCTCAACATTATAAAACCCTTTACTGTGGATGATGAAGGGATCCTAACAAAAGCTTCATGAAAAGAATTAAGAATCAAATTTATAACCAGAGAATATATTAAAACCCTAAGTACTCTCAATGAAATAACTAGGAAATCGAAGCATATAGAATTCCTAAAAGAAGAAATCAATTATAAAAAGATAGAAAAACAACTAGAAAGCCCCATAACAAAAACCAAAATTGAAAATCTCAAAAAACTAATACAAGAAACTGCTGTTCCAATCTTCCAAGTACTTTCTAGAATCAAAAGAAACACACTGTAAAACTCTCATATAAAAAGGATTTCAATGAGAGGAAGATACCCACCAAAGCTAGGCCAATCCAAAGGAACAAAGAAATTCTAGAATACTGCAAGACAGAAATAAATGACCTCATCAAAAAGAAATTGATTTGACCCAGTCTCTTCCCTTGGAGATGTTCTGCATTTTATGTTCAAAAAAATACAGAACTAGAAAGAGGAGCACCTAGGTTAGTAATCAATTATAAACCACTCAATCAAGCCCTGAGATGGATAAGATATCCATTGCCCAATAAGAAAGACTTATTAAACAGGACAATACAGGCAAAGGTCTTCTCAAAATTTGACTTAAAATCTGGTTTCTGGCAGGTCCAAATCAATGAACAAGATAGATATAAAACTGCTTTCACAGTTCCTTTCAAGCAATACGAATAGAATGTGATGCCTTTCGGCCTCAAGAATGCCCCTTCAGGATTCCAAAAAATTATGAATGACATTTTTATTCCTTATACAAAATTTGTCATCGTATATATTGACGATATCTTGGTATTCTCTAATACTTTTGAACAACATTTCAAACATCTGCAGACTTTCCTGAACTTAGTAGTGAGGAAGGCTTGGTTCTTTCCTAGTTCAAAATGAGTCTTTTCCAAACTAAAATTAGATTCCTTGGTCATGACCTTCATCAAGGAATGATCAAACCCATAGACTGGTCGATTGAATTTGCCAATAAATTTCTCGATGTGATCCTAGATAAAAATCAATTACATAGATTCCTAGGAAGCCTCAACTATGTCTCAGACCATATTAAGGATCTTAGGATTTTGGCAAGACCCCTTTATCAAAGACTTAGAAAAAACCCTCCTAGCTGGACACAAGAATACACTGAGACCATCCGAAGGATAAAAGCTCACGTCAAAAACCTCCTGTTGCCGACCTTACCACTATGGCCTGCAGCTATGAGTTGGCGCCAGACTGGGTCCCCTGAGCTGCGGAGTCCCGATGCTCTTGGACCTACAAAACATGGTTAGAGACCCAGGCCAGGGATCCCGGCGGGGGCACTCCGACGATCAAGTTAGAGAGCGGTAAAGTGGAACATATTCACTAAGATGGAAACCTGTTGGGTCTCTGTTCTCAGAGGAGTCTTAGATGAGAAGAAGAATGAGAACGAGGGGGAAGGGTGCTCTGATCCCTGCAACCGAGCTCATTGGATCTGGTCCTGCAAGTTCCTCTGGAGCCTCCAGCTTGGGATCGCCTCTCCTTCTTGCGGGATTGCTTGCCCTCTTGATTGCTTACTTTGCTTCTTGCCCCTAGTCTTCCTTTTTAGGTCGCCGATCCATGCATCCGTCCATGCCTCGATCCCCCCAAGGGGGCTCTGGAGATTAGCGATCGTCCCCCTTTCATCCCTCTTATGGTCGGGAGTTAAGTGGCCAACCGGTCTCGTCAGCCGTACCGTCATGAGAGGGGGAACTTGGTGGGACCCCAATCCTTGCGAAGGCGCCCTCGGGCCTGAGGCGTTGACCATGGTCCTCCCATTTTAGGATGCCCGGCTATCGAATGCTGGATTCGGTGCCTCAGGCAGGATTCCCTTTCCAAACTGGTGCCAACGAGGTTCCATGCTCCATTGCAGGCCTAGGGACATCGTACCGGCTACGCCGCCTATGTGTGTCGTCGTCAGCAGCTTCCTCGGGGCACGCACCCCTCGGTCCTTCCATCCTCCATAGAGAGGACTGACTTCGACCGAGGTGGACCCATCTCGGGGTGCCACCTGACGAAGGAGCAAAGGTAGGACCACTTCGACCGAGATGGATCCTGCCTGGATCGACACCTGGCTGAGTGGCAGAGGCCAGCTCGACCTCGACCGAGGTGCACCCATTTGGGGGTGCCACCTGGGATGGAGCAGGGAGAGCCTGGCTCGACTTCGACGAGGTGGGCCCATCGGGGGATGCCACCTGGCGAAGGAGCAGAGGCAAGACCACTCCAGCCAAGGTGGATCCCATTTGGATCGACACCTGGCTCAATGGCAAAGGCCAGCTTGACCTCGACCGAGGTGGGCCCATCTAGGGGTGCCACCTAGCAGGGAGCTAGGAGAGCCTGGCTTGAATTCGGCGAGGTGGGCCTGTCGACAGGTGCCACCTAGCGAAGGAGCAAAGGCAGGACCACTCCAGCCGAGGTGGATCCCGCCTGGATCGACACTTGGTGGAGTGGCAGAGGCCAGCTCGACCTCGATTGAGGTGGACCCATCTGGGAGTGCCACATAGCGAGGGAGCTGGGAGAACCTGGCTTGACTTCGATGAGGTGGACCCATCTAGGGGTGCCACCTGGCGAAGGAGTAGAGGCCGGAACACTCTAGCCAAGGTGGATCCTACCTAAATCGATACCTGGCGGAGTGGTAGAAGCCAGCTCGACCTCGACGGAGGTGGACCCATCTGGGGATGCCACCTGGCGAGGGAGCTGGGAGAGCTTGGCTCGACTTCAACGAGGTGGACCCATCTTGGGGCACCACCTGGCAAAGGAGCAGAGGCTGGAACACTCCAACCGAGGTAGATCCCACCTGGATCGACACCTGACGGAGTGGTAGAGGCCAGCTCGACCTCGATCAAGATGGACCCATCTGGGGGTACCACCTGGCGAGGGAGCTGAGAGAGCTTGGCTCAACTTCGACGAGGTGGACTTATCTAGGGGCGCCACCTGGCGAAGGAGTAGAGACCGGACCACTCTAGCCAAGGTAGATCCTGCTTGGATCGACACCTGGTGGAGTGGCAAAGGCCAGCTTGACCTCAACCGAGGTGGACCCATTTGAGGGTGCCACCTGGTGAGGGAGCAGGGAGAGCTTAGCTCAACTTCGGCAAGGTGGACCCATCGAGGTGCGCCACCTAGTGAAGGAGTAGAGGAAGGACCACTCCAACCGAGGTGGATCCTACCTAGATCAACACCTAGCTCAGTGGCAGTGGCCAGCTCGACATCGATCGAGGTGGACCCATCTGGGGGTGCCACCTGGTAAGGGAGCAGGGAGATCCTAGCTCGACTTCGACAAGGAGGACCCATCGAGGGGCGCCACCTGGCGAAGGAGCAGAGGTAGGACCACTCCAGCTGAGGTGGATCCTGCATGGATCGACACCTAGCTGAGTGGCAGAGGCCAGCTAGACCTCAACCAAGGTGGACCCATCTGGGGGTGCCACTTGCCGAGGGAGCTGGAAGAGCCTGGCTCGACTTTAGCGAGGTGGACCCATCTGGAGGCGCCACCTGGCGAAGGAGCAGAGGCTGGACCACTCCAACCGAGGTGGATCCCGACTGGATCGACACCTGGCCGAGTGGCAGAGGCCAGCTCGACCTCGACCGAGATGGACCCATCTGGGGGCGCCACCTGGCGAGGGAGCTGGGAGAGCCTGGCTCGACTTCGACGAGGTTGACCCACTAGGGGCACCTCCTGGCGAAGGATCAAAGGTCGGACCACTCCAACCGAGGTGGATCCTGCCTGGATCGACACGTAGCGGAGTGGCAGAGGCCAACTCGACCTCGATCGAGGCGGATCCATCTAGGGGTGCCACTTGGTGAGGGAGCTGGAAAATCCTGGCTCGACTTCGGTTTGGTGGACCCATCTGGGGGTGCCACTTGGCGAAGGAGCAAAGGTAGGGCCACTTCAGCCAAGGTGGATCCCGCCTGGATCGACACCTAGCGGAGTGGCAGAGGCCAGCTCAACCTCGACCGAAATGGATCCATCTAGGGGTGCCACCTGATGAGGAAGCTGGGAAAGCTTGGCTCGACTTCGACGAGGTAGACCCATCTGGGGGCGCCACCTAGCGAAGGAGTAGAGGCAGGGCCACTTCAGCCAAGATGGATCTCGCCTGAATCGACACCTGGCAGAGTGGCAGAGGTGTCGAGCTCAGCCTCAAGGTCAGTTCTTCCACTAACTGAGCCACATGGCAGGAGAGTCTGGAGATGATGCCACGCGGTGCCACCTGGCATCCAGTTGGATCTAACACATACTCCACATCAGCGATGTTGCCATATCAGTTGCCCCCTACTCCCAAGTCCCATCGAAGTATCATTGTAGGGACGTGGGGAGTTAATTCGGAGATAACGTGGGAGGACAAAAACTCGCGCAATAAATGCCAAGATCGTTGTTGATCCACTTATCATGCCCGAGGTTCAATACACAAGCACCACATTAGCATGTTCAGGAGGTTATAATTATGCCGCACCAGACTCGAGACGATTTTCAGTGAACCAAAGCATCTTCGTCGGGTGCCTTCCCACGTGGCACTCATCCGATGGCGCTGGCGAAAAAGGAGTTGTATGACTGCTGTTGATTGGTTTGAAAAGAGAGGAGACTTTCTGGAAACGAGATCTTTTGGCTTTCTCACACCTCGTCGGTAGTTGCAGCGATCCCTCTTCTTCACTCGAATTGTCATTCTTCCACCACAATATCCCAGTGAGTGCCCTACGACCCAGTTTTCTCTATCTGCTTCCCCTTCTCCTTCACCTGATCCTTCCTCGTCTCAATGGCCCGTCATCGCCACATTTCTTCTAACCCGGACGAGGCCGATTCATCCTGGCTGAGGACTCCATCACCCTCCTCTTCGGAGGAGGACCTTCCCATCAACTTCCGATGGTGGCTGCGACCGGGCAGCATAACCATCGGTGTCCCTAGGGCTCCTAGGACTCCTCTTGTCATTTTTTATGTCCCCGTCTCTGCCCTTCCTCCTCCGGTGGCAGAGACTTTTTCCGGTCCCTTCGGCTTCATTTCGATGATGACCGGAGATGACCTTTCTTGGATCCAGGATATGTATGGGGTCCCGGACTCCATTCAACTTTCAGTCCCAGGGTCGAGGGATCGGGTGACTTCCAGTGGCCCTGGCAGGATTGTCTTCTACGAAGACTTCCTTGCCGGAGGTCTTCACTTTCCTCTTCATCCATTCTTTCTATCTTTACTTTGCCATTTCCATCTTGTTCCGGCCCAATTGGCTCCCAATGCCTCAGGGTCATCTTCGCCTTCATAGTTTTCTACCATTTTCATGGGTTCGTCATCTGTTTTTCATTATTCAGGGCCCTTTTCATTCTGAAGCAGTACTCCATCGATGATAGCTGGTGGTATCTTTCACCCCAGTTCAGGTGCCTCCGGTTTGACCTCCCTACATCGATTAAGGGATGGAAGAACCGGTTCTTTTTTGCTTCAGTCCGAGATATCGACTGGGTCTGGAGTGAGCTAGATCGATCTCCGAACCAGAATTTCCTGATCGAGTCGGCGGATCAGGAGGTCTACTCTCAGCTGCTGGGCGATGTGGTCCCTTCTCTTGACGTTCTGCTCTCAGAGCAGAACTTGTTCGAGACAGTGATCATCCCATATGGATGATCAGTGGGCCTCCATTCTTTCTTCTTTCTTTTTCCTTTCTTTCTTTTTTTTTCTTTTTTTTTGACCATCTGACGTTCTGGTCTCTCCTTTCTCCAGGGATGAAGTTCTCCGTCGAAAGTTTGATGGAAGGGGTCCAGAAGAGGAATGCCCCCGAAGGGGCCCAGGAGGCTCCCTTAAAGAGGGCCCAAACGAAGACGGGCCAGCCCAGGCCCACTCCGGATTCTGCTGGGCCCAGGGTGACAGGTCTGGCTCCCAGGCCACCTCAGCGTCAGATGCCTGCCATGAACATCGTCGAGCTTGACGAGGCCGGGGAGGTGGGGCAATCAGCACCTCCTCCTGTTACTGCTGCACCATCCGCTATGTCGGTGGTGGTGACAGCCGCATCGAGGGCGGCACCCTCGATCGTAGCTTTGCCCGATGAGGGGACTCCAGCTCAGTCCCCTTTCAATCCTCAGTTGGCACCGCCCGCCCTCCATGGGTGCTCCTCCGTCATCCATGACCAAGGCCTTGCTGAGAGGATGATTGAGTTCGCAGTGCAGCCCCGGGACCGCCGCCTGAGGGGTAGCCAAGACTACACGGACGCTCTGCTCGGGACCCTCCCCCTTCTCTTCACCATAAGCGTCCAGCTCTTTCATTTTAATATTCCAGTTGGGTCCTCTCGAACCCTCATTTCTTCCTTCTGATGTAGATTGGGACCGATGTGTTGCTGCTTCGGGACTTCCTCTCCGTCTCAGTGAAGAAAGAGGCCGAGAAGGAGCGGAAGCTGAGCAAGTTGGCGACCGATGTGAAGGACCTTGTGGATAAGGGCCAAGAGCTGTGGGGGAGGAATGAGTCCCTCCGGGAGGACTTGGCCCGTTCTGATGGTCGGGTCAGGGAACTCGAGTCATCTCTCTCCGAGGAGAGGATCTCGAGCTAGCGTTGGGCTAAGGATGACACGACCGAGTTCACCCACCTCAAGGGGCAGTCCCGGTCATTGGAGCGCCGGGTGGAGGAGGTCCTCAAGGAGTTGGCGATGGCCAATGAGAAGAACTCCTACATCAATAGGCTGCTAGCGGCCTCGCGAAAGGAGATGCTAGACGGCATGCAAAGGTTCCGATCTTCCGAAGAGTTCGAGAAGGAGATGCACAAGGCCGCCATGGACTCCTTCTTGAAAGGCTTCGAGGTTTGCCGGGGGCAGGTGATCGCCCAGTTTCCTGAGCTCGACCTGACCGGGGTCACTCTTGGCGGGCCCAGGGTGCAGCCTCAGGGAAGAGGAGCAGCACCGGTGGCTGTTGGCGAGGAGGCCCCCAGGCAACCTACTGAGGACGTGGCCGGCGGCCAGAGTGCAGTAGCTGAATGATTATGTTCTGTACCTTAGCAAAGATTTTTTTTTTGCTTGTTGTTGTCTTCTCTTTTTTCTGGGTCACCCGGTCTGTCGGGACCCTTCTTTTTGTAAGGAGTCTTTCGCTTGGAAATGAAGATCTACTTTTCCTCTAATGTTTCACTGAACTCTTCTATATTATTATTTTTTTTTGCCTGGTAGTGCTGTTGTAGTGTTACCTGCCATTGGAGTCTAAAACCTATAACTCCAGTTCACGGCTTGACCTGGGCCCTTGGTCTGGAACGAAGTTCAGGGGGGCCTTCAAGCTCCACGAAGGAATTGCTGGTGCTTCCGGTTTGCGCCTTGAGAATCTTTGGCACCAGGACTTAAGTCGTCGGGGCATCCTCCGGATTGAACTTCGGGATCTTATGGCTCTAGGACATAGGTCGCCGGAGCATCTTCCGGATCGAACTCTGGAGCTTGGAACTGGTTCCATACGGCAGTCCAGACTGAACTCCGGGATCTCGTGGACTCCTTGCCACCTTCCGGACTGAACTCTGGGGCCTGGAACTTGGTTTCGCTCGGCGCTCCAGATTGAACTCCGGGATTTCATGGGGGAACTGGGTTCTGCGCCACCTTCCAGAATGAACTAAGGTTGCTCATGTCGAAACGGGGTTCCATTCGGCTTTTTGGACTGAACTCTAGGATTTCGTGGGGGAACTAGGTTCCCCGCCACCTTCCGGACTGGGGTCTGGAACCAGGATCCTCTCAGCACTCCAGACCGAACTCCGGGGGACTTGCACTTCTCGCAGACCACTTTACAGGATCTTTGCCTCACCTTCGTTCGCCAGACTTAAGTCCGGGCGGCGTTGGTCCTACGAGACAGAAACAAACATTACGCAAAGAAAGGATTTCATTGTTAATATTCAGGGAATCTTACATTATTGGTAATACATCCTTAGATTTGCGACGTTCCAAGTCCACGAAAATCGGTCCCCACTGAGCTCGGCAAGATAATAAGCACCGTGAGGGAGTGCTTTGACCACATGATAGGGACTTTCCCAGTTCGAAGAGAGCTTCCCGCATTCTCGAGGTTAGAAAGCCTCGGCACAGCGCAACACTAAATCCCCCGAGCGAAAGGTCTTCGACCTTACCTTGGAGTTGTAGTATCTAGATACCTATTGCTGGTAGGCCACCATCCGAACTCATGCCTTGTCTCACATTTCCTCGAGGAGATCCAGGTTGAGCAGCAACCACGCTAGGTTCTCGGCTTCATCATACTGCTCCACGCGTAGTGTTAGTAGGCTGAGCTCCATTGGGATTACTGCCTCTGTCCAAAGACAAGGTTGAAGGGAGTTTCGTCTATGGCCATCCTTGGGATTGTGTGGTACGCCCACAGGATGCTGGAAAGTTCTTCAGCCCATCTCCCTTTAGCTTAGTCCAACCTGGTCCAGAGCCCTTGCAGGATGGTTTGGTTGGTTACTTCGGCTTCCCTGTTGGTCTGTGGATGCACCACCGAGATGAAGCGATGATGAATCCCGAGGTCGTTGCAGAACTCCTCGAATTCTCGACAGTTGAACTGACATCCGTTGTCGGTGATGATAGTGTGGGGAAGTCCGAAGCAGCATACGATCGACTTCCATAGGAACTTACTAACATTTGCCTCCATAATCCGGGCCAATGGCTCGGCCTCGACCCACTTCATGAAATAGTCGATGGTGATAATGAAGAACTTACATTGCCTGGACACGGGAGGAAAGGGACCGAGAAGTTCCATGCCCTATTGGGCAAAAGGCCAGGGAGCAGAGAGTTGGGAGAGTGGCGCAGCCGGCTGGCGTTGCACGATGGCATGACGTTGGCAGCGGTCACACCTCTTAATGAAGTTGGCTGCGTCCTCCCTCATCGTCTCCCAGTAGTATCCTTGACGGAGGGTTTTGTATGCCAGAGTCCTGCCCCCTACATGGTTCCCGTAGAGGCCCTCGTGAATTTCCTGGAGCACGAGTGCAGCCTCCTGGGCCTTAAATACTTGAGGAGCATGTAGGAAAATGACCTCTGGTAGAGCAGCCCGTCCATCAGCACGAAGCGCATAGCCTTCCTCTTGATGAGACCGGCTTCTATCCGATCCTTAAGCAAGATGCTGTTGGTGATGTACTTGACATACTTGTCCATCCAGCTAGGCTCCGGGATGACCTGCTAGATCTCCCTAGGGATTTCATAGCTCGGAGCCTGGAGATGCTCGATGTGGGCGCGACCCAACGATGAGTCCAGTAGGGTTGCTAGGCAAGAGAGGGCATCATCATGAGCATTCTCACCGCGCGGGATGTGGGAGACACTGAAGCGCTTGAAGCCCGCCGAGCTCGCACGCACCAATTCTAGATACTTCAATATCTGAGGATCCCATGCCTCATACTCGTCTGAGATCTGCCCGGCGACCAGCTGGAAGTCAGTGAAGACCCTCAGGCTAGTTACACCGAGCTCGCAGGAAACTCTTAGCCCCACGAGGAGCGCTTCGTACTCTGCCTGGTTGTTGGTGGCGGCAAACTAGAGGCGGAGCGCGCATTCAGCTACGACTCTCTCGTTGGTGGCAAGGATGAGTCTGGCCCTTCTCCCACCGGAATTAGAGGCTCCATCCACATGCAAGACCCATATATCCTCCTCCGGTTCGGGCCCTGGTTGTTGACTCTGGGGCTCTCTTCCGCCCCCTCACCCAGGCCTGTACACTCAACTAGAAAGTCGGCCAGTACCTGCACCTTCATAGCCGACCGCAATTGATAGGCAATGTTAAACTCGCCGAGCTCAATGCCCACTTCGCCAGGTGGCCTGATGTGTCAGGTCGGCTGAGCACGGCCTTCAACGACTGATCCGTCAAGACCGCGATGGGATGTGCTTGGAAATAAGGCCTGAGTTGCTGGACGGACATTATTAGTACAAAAATCAACTTTTTGGATCGAGAGTACCTGAGCTTCGCATCATAGAGGAGCTTGCTTGTATAGTAAACAGGTCTTTGGATTCCCTTATCATCCGTCCGGACTAAGACCAAGATGACGGCCTCTGGAGTGACCGCCAGATATAGGAGGAGCTCCTATTCCTCCTCTAGCCGGGAGAGTAGTGGTGGTGACACCAGGGTTTTCTTCAGCTCCTCGAATGCCTCCTGGCACTCCTTCATCCAGGAAAAGTCATGCATCTTCCTTAGAACCTTGAAGAAGGGCTGGCAACGATCAGCGAATCATGAGATAAAATGACTCAGGGCTGCCACCCGGCCGGTGAGCCATTGGACTTGCTTCTTAGAGGTGGGTAGCTCCATATCAAGGATCGCCTGAACATTCTCCGGGTTGGCTTCGATCCCTCTCTAGGTCACCATGAAGCCGAGGAACTTCCCCGCTACCACACCAAAGGCGCACTTTGCCGGGTTCAGCTTCATTTGATGGAGGCAGAGGTTGTGGAAAGTCTCCCCAGGTCGTCGACGTGGTCTGAGGTCGGCTTGCTCATCACTAGCATGTCGTCCAGGTATACTTGCATATTGCAGCCAATTTGGTCCCTGAAGACTTTGTTGACCAACCGCTGATACGTGACGTTGGCATTCTTCAGGCCAAAGGGCATCATCTTGTAGCAGTAGGTCCCGTGATCTGTGATGAAGGCAGTGTGCTCCTCATCTTCTAGGTGCATCCTAATATGGTTGTACCCGAAGAAGGCATCCATGAAGGATAGGAGGCGGTGTGGCACGACGTAGTGTCCACAAGCTGATCGATCTTTGGGAGGGGGAAGCTGTCTTTTGGGCAGGCTCGGTTGAGGTCTGTGTAATCCACGCAGATTCTTCACTTGTCATTGTTCTTTTTCACCATCACCACGTTCACTAGCTAATTAGGATAGTGTACCTCCCACACGAAGCCAACGTTGAGGAGCTTTTCCACCTCTTCGTTGATCACCTTCTGCCTTTCTACAGCAAAGCTCCTCTTCTTCTGCCTGACTGGACGATACTTTGGATAGATCTTCAACTGGTGGGTGATGACCTCCGGGAAAATACCTGGCATGTCTGTCGTAGACCAGGCGAACATATCTGCGTTCCCCGGAGGAAGTCCAGTAAGCGAACCCGCTCGTCTTCTAGAAGTTGGGCTCCTATCTACACCATTTTCTGCGGGTCTGAGCCAAGGGGGTACATCAACAATCGCTCTACTGGGCTGCCCTTGGGATCTTGTGCTCTCTGGTCGAGGTCGTCGATATCATATTCGAGCTCAGCATTCCAGGCACCCAGGATGGCCTGCAGGCAATGCTGAATGGGCTGGACTGCCCCCTTATCCCTTCCATGCTGAAAATAATGGGAAACTGCACCAATAATCTCCTGGTGGAGATGACTGCATCAAGCTGGTTGAGCCTTGGGCGGCTCAAAATGGCATTGTATGGCAATGGGAGTCGAATAACAGTGAAGGTCATCAAAATTGTGCTCTGCCGGGAAGGGATCCCAACGGTAACAGGGAGAGTGATCTCCCCCTCGACCCCCATAGAATCTTCGGTGAAACCCACGAGAGGGGTATGCACCGGCCTTAATTGATCACAAGATAGGTTCATTTGGGAGAAAGCATCGTAGAAAAGTACACTGATGGAGCTCCCACTATCAACCATAATCCAATGTACAGGATGCTTAGAGATGGTCATTTCGACCACCACTGCATCATTATTTACATTTTCATTTTTATTTCCCTTCTGGTGCGAGCACCAGACTCAGAAAAAGACTTCAGGGCTCCATCTGGATCTCTGATTGACCTTGCCCGAAGAATTAGGGTTTTCTGGTTTTGTAATAAGGGTTGACCTGATCAACTCAATTTTGAGTCTGTAATTTTGTCATTTCGATTTTTGTTGGGTCATGTTGACTCAGTCCAAGCCAAGGCCAAGGTAGGTGTCATTCCCTTTGCCATAGGGCATCACATTTTCCAGCTACAAGTGGGTGCCACACTCCCAGCCACATCTCCATCCAGTGTACCTTGGTCCCCACGCCTCAAGTAAGCAGGTTCTTTTTTCTTGCACCACTTGGGGGAGAAATCCATCAAGATACCTCAATCCAAGGAGCCAACTTCTTTCCAGATAAACCCAAGCCAGGATGGCAAGAATTTTTCTTGAAGAGAGGATCAAGGAGGTGCCCCACAATATTCCATAAAAATCCAAGTTATAAAAGGGAAGAGAGCATGCCTTGGGGAGAAAATCAAGGAGGCACCCAAAAGTTTCCAAAAGTGCCAATGCCATGAAAGGAAGAAGCCTAAACTTGTGGAGCAAGACTAGGAGGTGTCCAAAAGAGCCAAACCATGAAGGAAAAATCCTTGATTCATGGAGAGATACTAGGAGACACCCCCATAACCTGCCATTTGGAGCTGATTTTCAAGTTTTCTTGGAGTTTTTGGGCTGCCCACTCATGGAAGGAGTCTTGGGAAGAGAATTTGATGCCTAAAGTGTGGGTTAGTCCTATTAGTCCCACATGGGAAATGTATAAAATTTTATTTCTTTGTTATGTCTATATATTCAACTCTATGTAACTCTTGAATTTAATCTGATGAATGAATCCAATTTATGTGTGAGCAAACTCTGTGTTTTCTCTCTTCCGCACTTGCATCCAGGTGTTGAGCTCCATAAGGGAGTAAATCCGGGTTCCCCAGGAACCTTGAGGAGGTGTGAGATCTCCAACCCTAAAACCCTAGGTTAGCCACTTCACTTCCAAACCCTAGCCGCCCATCATCCTCTTCACTCCACCAAACCCTAGCCTACCCCATGTCTCACGGCCCCTCTCTCCAAGTAAGAGACCGACCACCAGCATCCAGGTCCAGTTCGGCTACTTCGAAGACAGAGCAAATCCCAGAGGAAGTCAGATCAACATTCCAGGAGAATCAGGATTTCAGCAACATCAGCTTTCAAGTTCTACTATATGGTAAATCCTTCCTTGAGTATCTGGTTCCATAACTTGTTCTTCTTCTTTCCCAGATCTTGAGTTCAGAAGAAGCCAACTCTGCCAAAGGGCCAGTATTGGAGGATCCATTGCGAAGATATCTGAATCCGGGGATCCAACAATCTGCTCAAGAGAGTCCTTCCACTAAACTCTGTGAAGATCACTGCCTGGTCTGTAACCCTTCTCTTCTCTTTACTTCTGCCCTGTTGAAAGTTCAGAGCGAAACCCTAGGTCTGGGAGTTTCTCAACCCCCAGCGATCCTTTACTTCTGAACTACTCTGATAACCTAGTTTCTTTAAATTGTGCTTTCAGTTATTACATAGTTTCTTTCAATTTAGTTTAACTTTCCTTTGAGTCAAAGACGACTTCTGAAAATATATATATAAAAAAAGAATTAGTCTTAATTTACTTCTGCATCGCATCATCTCCTCTTTTGTTCTGCATCATTTTTGGTATCAGAGCTTTCGTTCTGCATCAATTTTGGTATCAGAGCCCTGTCTAGGGTTTCTGACTTGCTTGCATGTTTTGAGTGTCTCTCTTTTTTACTTTGTCTGCTCGAAGTAGACTCCCCAGGACGTCCGGTCCTAGGAACGAAGTGAGGTGCAAGCCTCCTCTTCCCATTCCACGGGGTGTTCCTAGGGCGTGTAGGGGATCCGTTGGGTTACAACTTCGTAGCAGGAATTATAAACGGGAGAAGCACCTTGTTTTCAGTCTATAACTGCCCTATTGCAGGAATTGTTTCTCAGTGCAAATAACTCCAAATTGTGTGATTTTTGTTTTGCTGGAACCAGTATAATTGAAGCAGTTTTAAATAATTTTCTTGTGATTTATTGGTTTTCGTCAAATTTTTGAAAGTTAAATTACTGCAACTCTATTTTTGTGTTCTGCAATGCAACTATTTTGAGTGAACATCTCCTAATTCATCCTAAGGGCATTTGAGCATCTAAGATAAGGGGAGGAGTTGATAACCTCTCCTTAGCCCAAAACCACCACCCACTCATTCGATCCTAAGCCTAACTTTAAAATTTATTAGACTTAATTTGCCCTAGTGGGCTAGGGACACCAACAAGTCGGGTCTAGGCTAATGTTGAGTCAGTTTGTCTAGTTACTCTGTGTGTGCTTTGTACTCAGTGTCTAGAACGGTGGTTCAGGGATTCCATCCCGAAAGGCTTGTGTGCTGGTCCGCCTACCTGGCCAATCTCTGATTGGTGTCTAGGATAGGCATTTAGGGACCTAACACTCCCCTTACACCTGCCAAGCCGAGTCCCGAGTTACTACAGGCTAGCTTGCCACTCTGATTGGGCATCTAGTTTGGACTCTAGGTCTAGTGAGCCAGTAGTCACTTTAGTCTAGTCACATTCTGTGTGTTTGCTTGCATCATCATGTCTACCCGGAATGGAGTACCCTACCAACCTGGTCAAACCCAACCTGATTTAGAGGCCATGGTTAGAGCTCTTACTGAAAGTATGAACAAAGTGAGTCATGATATAACTACTACTGTTGCCCAGTGTAAAGAACAAGTCCATGAGAGTTTTACCCAGCTTAGGGATCGAGTCCAAGTACTTGAGAAACGTAGACATCAAAATTTGACCCCTGATCCAAAATTTAATAGGCCCCAACCTCATCCATGCCAGGAGCCTAGGAGGACCTTATACCGTGATCCCGAGCATAACCTTAGGAAGCCTAACTATGATATCTATAGTATGGATCGTCTCTATGAGAGGTCCTTACAATATTCTAGACCAGTCACTCAACAACCCAAGTCTTCTAGATCAAACCATTTAGATCCACACCCATGCCCAAGTAAGGTCTCTACTAGCTTGAAACCCAGTGTGACCCAGGTTCCTATATCGCAAGAATATTTGTTTTATGGAGAAAGAGGCCATAAATCTAATCAGTGCCCATGCATAGGACTGGCTTGTGCACAGCTAAGTGGTATGAGTCCTAAGGAAGACATTAATGAGGGAGAACCCAAGCCTACCAATGAGGAAGAAAGGTTAGGTATGACAAGCCCAGAATCAGTTGACCCGATTACCACTGACCCGAAACCCATTGAAGATGGCATCGAGGAAGTATATGATGCTGGCTTGAGTCTAGTTGATGAATATGAGGGGGAAGAACTTGAAGAATGTGACATCGATACTATCGGTTCCTTACCTGAGGAGACCTTGGAGAGCAACCAGGTGGTAGGACCTAGTTCAGAAATTCAAGAGATTTGTGAGAATCAGGTTCCTTTAGTCAAATACCCCCAGGAAGAACTCATAGTGTTAGCCCGAGCTATCAGTTCATACCCTCTAATGACAGTCATTCCCCAAGTACCAATTGAAGATCTTTGCACTGAACTGTTTAAGTTTGCCCACCCTATGGTAGATCCTCTCCTTAGGATGACTGAATCAAGCCTCTTACAATTGGACCTTGTCCCATGCCCAGCCACTAAGGTCTCTCCCGTAATCTCAATTGAACATCCTTGTCTTGAGCGGATTGATTCACCCAGTCCTGTAGAAGTCCTCCTTATGGCCCCAGACCCCTTCCTTCGCATGACTGACCTACCCTTCTATAGAGTATACCTTTCCGCACCCATAGATCAAATTTCAAGTCTTGAGGTCATCATCCATAGGCCCTCCCATGAATCATTCTCTAATCCAGTTCTTGAGAAAGTGGATCATTATTTGCTTAGAGAACAAACCTTAACTATTGCAATCACATGTCCTAGGCTACTTCCCGAACCATCTCTTCTTGATCCATTCCTGGGAGTAGCAAACTTTTCCTTTCGTAAGGATGACCAGTTGACACTCATAGATCACCATTCAAACCTTCAGGTCACCACCTTTAGTCAACAGGTAATTCGAGACTCCACCTCATATCTCCTCCCTTTCTCTAGGACTTCCAATGCTTCTTACACCATCCAAGTATACTTTGTCGAAGCCTTTAGAGTGAACCACGTGTCAGAACCTATTAGGTTTGCCACCTACTTCTGGAAGACCTTATGGCACCTACTAGGCATCCATAATAAGTATTCATGCTCTGCATGCCCTCCTCCGACCCAAGGTCAAACCTAGAGAGCCTTAGTTTGTTAGGTTTAGACCTAGGGTTCCTTTGTAATAAAGTCCATTCTTTAGGAATGCGTCGTCAGTCTAGTTTAGTTTTCTTGACCCTTTACTAGGCTTTGGCTCAGATTTTGGTTTAATTGAGAGCACCAGGAATTGGGATTTGTATTTTGTACAGGGCTGAAATTGCATTCAATGTTTCGATCAATAGGTCTATAGGCTAGAGTCCCTTTGAAATTATTCATGGATACAAGCCTCACACACCACTTGATCTGATTTCACTATTAGCCCACACACACAAGTCTCTTGATGCACTTGCATAGCATGTAAAGGACTTGCATAAAGAAATTCATGCCAAAATAACTTTAAGTAATGAAACTTATAAGAAGTTGGCTGATTCTCAAAGATGAGTCAAAACTTTTGTTGAGAGAGACTATGTAATTATTAGGTTAAGGCCTGAGCAGTTTTCTCCTGGAACCGTTAGAAAGTTACATGCTAGAGGAGCTGGACCATTTAGAGTAGTGAAGAGAGTAGGATCCAATGCCTATGTGCTCGAGTTGCCTCCAGAACTAGGCAATAGCTCTACTTTCAACATTACAGACCTAGTAGAGTACAGGGAGCCAGCTGTGATTTTCAGTGAGTCTTTTGAACCTAATCCTGTTATTGAGAGTGATCCCGACCCTGTGTGTCCACCAACAAACTGGCCTGTGAGGAAAGAGCAGATTGAAAAGATCCTGGATGATCAGGTTATCTCTACTCGTAATCGAGGATACCAAAGATACTTGGTCCACTAGCAAGGAAGGCCAGACTCTGATGACTCTTGGATCTCCCGAGAAGAACTACAAGATTTGGATCCAGACATCTTGGAGAGATACCAGAGCCAACTTGAGCCTTACACGACAAGGTCGAGTTCCTCCCATCCCGGGAGAATTGGTGCGGGCACCAGACTCAGAAAAAGACTTCAGGGCTCCATCTGGATCTCTGATTGACCTTGCCCGAAGAATTAGGGTTTTCTGGTTTTGTAATAAGGGTTGACCTGATCAACTCAATTTTGAGTCTGTAATTTTGTCATTTCGATTTTTGTTGGGTCATGTTGACTCAGTCCAAGCCAAGGTCAAGGTAGGTGTCATTCCCTTTGCCATAGGGCACCACATTTTCCAGCTACAAGTGGGTGCCACACTCCCAGCCACATCTCCATCCAGTGTACCTTGGTCCCCACGCCTCAAGTAAGCAGGTTCTTTTTTCTTGCACCACTTGGGGGAGAAATCCATCAAGATACCTCAATCCAAGGAGCCAACTTCTTTCCAGATAAACCCAAGCCAGGATGGCAAGAATTTTTCTAGAAGAGAGGATCAAGGAGGTGCCCCACAATATTCCATAAAAATCCAAGTTATAAAAGGGAAGAGAGCATGCCTTGGGGAGAAAATCAAGGAGGCACCCAAAAGTTTCCAAAAGTGCCAATGCCATGAAAGGAAGAAGCCTAAACTTGTGGAGCAAGACTAGGAGGTGTCCAAAAGAGCCAAACCATGAAGGAAAAATCCTTGATTCATGGAGAGATACTAGGAGACACCCCCATAACCTGCCATTTGGAGCTGATTTTCAAGTTTTCTTGGAGTTTTTGGGCTGCCCACTCATGGAAGGAGTCTTGGGAAGAGAATTTGATGCCTAAAGTGTGGGTTAGTCCTATTAGTCCCACATGGGAAATGTATAAAATTTTATTTCTTTGTTATGTCTATATATTCAACTCTATGTAACTCTTGAATTTAATCTGATGAATGAATCCAATTTATGTGTGAGCAAACTCTGTGTTTTCTCTCTTCCGCACTTGCATCCAGGTGTTGAGCTCCGTAAAGGAGTAAATCCGGGTTCCCCAGGAACCTTGAGGAGGTGTGAGATCTCCAACCCCAAAACCCTAGGTTAGCCACTTCACTTCCAAACCCTAGCCGCCCATCATCCTCTTCACTCCACCAAACCCTAGCCTACCCCATGTCTCACGGCCCCTCTCTCCAAGTAAGAGGCCGACCACCAGCATCCAGGTCCAGTTCGGCTACTTCGAAGACAGAGCAAATCCCAGAGGAAGTCAGATCAACATTCCAGGAGAATCAGGATTTCAGCAACATCAGCTTTCAAGTTCTACTATATGGTAAATCCTTCCTTGAGTATCTGGTTCCATAACTTGTTCTTCTTCTTTCCCAGATCTTGAGTTCAGAAGAAGCCAACTCTGCCAAAGGGCCAGTATTGGAGGATCCATTGCGAAGATATCTGAATCCGGGGATCCAACAATCTGCTCAAGAGAGTCCTTCCACTAAACTCTGTGAAGATCACTGCCTGGTCTGTAACCCTTCTCTTCTCTTTACTTCTGCCCTATTGAAAGTTCAGAGCGAAATCCTAGGTCTGGGAGTTTCTCAACCCCCAGTGATCCTTTACTTCTGAACTACTCTGATAACCTAGTTTCTTTAAATTGTGCTTTCAGTTATTACATAGTTTCTTTCAATTTAGTTTAACTTTCCTTTGAGTCAAAGACGACTTCTGAAAATATATATATAAAAAAAGAATTAGTCTTAATTTACTTCTGCATCGCATCATCTCCTCTTTCGTTCTGCATCATTTTTGGTATCAGAGCTTTCGTTCTGCATCAATTTTGGTATCAGAGCCCTGTCTAGGGTTTCTGACTTGCTTGCATGTTTTGAGTGTCTCTCTTTTTTACTTTGTCTGCTCGAAGTAGACTCCCCAGGACGTCCGGTCCTAGGAACGAAGCGAGGTGCAAGCCTCCTCTTCCCATTCCACGGGGTGTTCCTAGGGCGTGTAGGGGATCCGTTGGGTTACAACTTCGTAGCAGGAATTGTAAACGGGAGAAGCACCTTGTTTTCAGTCTATAACTGCCCTATTGCAGGAATTGTTTCTCAATGCAGATAACTCCAAATTGTGTGATTTTTGTTTTTCTGGAACCAGTATAATTGAAGCAATTTTAAATAATTTTCTTATGATTTATTGGTTTTCGTCAAATTTTTGAGAGTTAAATTACTGCAACTCTATTTTTGTGTTCTGCAATGCAACTATTTTGAGTGAACATCTCCTAATTCATCCTAAGGGCATTTGAGCATCTAAGATAAGGGGAGGAGTTGATAACCTCTCCTTAGCCCAAAACCACCACCCACTCATTCGATCCTAAGCCTAACTTTAAAATTTATTAGACTTAATTTGCCCTAGTGGGCTAGGGACACCAACAAGTCGGGTCTAGGCTAATGTTGAGTCAGTTTGTCTAGTTACTCTGTGTGTGCTTTGTACTCAGTGTCTAGAACGGTGGTTCAGGGATTCCATCCCGAAGGGCTTGTGTGCTGGTCCGCCTACCTGGCCAATCTCTGATTGGTGTCTAGGATAGGCATTTAGGGACCTAACACTCCCCTTACACCTGCCTGGCTGAGTCCCGAGTTACTACAGGCTAGCTTGCCACTCTGATTAGGCATCTAGTTTGGACTCTAGGTCTAGTGAGCCAGTAGTCACTTTAGTCTAGTCACATTCTGTGTGTTTGCTTGCATCATCATGTCTACCCGGAATGGAGTACCTTACCAACCTGGTCAAACCTAACCTGATTTAGAGGCCATGGTTAGAGCTCTTACCGAAAGTATGAACAAAGTGAGTCAGGATATAACTACTATTGTTGCCCAGTGTAAAGAACAAGTCCATGAGAGTTTTACCCAGCTTAGGGATCGAGTCCAAGTACTTGAGAAACGTAGACATCAAAATTTGACCCCTGATCCAAAATTTAATAGGCCCCAACCTCATCCATGCCAGGAGCCTAGGAGGACCTTATACCATGATCCCGAGCATAACCTTAGGAAGCCTAACTATGATATCTATAGTATGGATCGTCTCTATGAGAGGTCCTTACAATATTCTAAACCAGTCACTTAACAACCCAAGTCTTCTAGATCAAACCATTTAGATCCACATCCATGCCCAAGTAAGGTCTCTACTAGCTTGAAACCCAGTGTGACCCAGGTTCCTATATCGCAAGAATATTTGTTTTGTGGAGAAAGAGGCCATAAATCTAATCAGTGCCCATGCATAGGACTGGCTTGTGCACAGCTAAGTGGTATGAGTCCTAAGGAAGACATTAATGAGGGAGAACCCAAGCCTACCAATGAGGAAGAAAGGTTAGGTATGACAAGCCCAGAATCAGTTGACCCGATTACCACTGACCCGAAACCCATTGAAGATGGCATCGAGGAAGTATATGATGCTGGCTTGAGTCTAGTTGATGAATATGAGGGGGAAGAACTTGAAGAATGTGACATCGATACTATCGGTTCCTTACCTGAGGAGACCTTGGAGAGCAACCAGGTGGTAGGACCTAGTTCAGAAATTCAAGAGATTTGTGAGAATCAGGTTCCTTTAGTCAAATACCCCCAGGAAGAACTCATAGTGTTAGCCCGAGCTATCAGTTCATACCCTCTAATGACAGTCATTCCCCAAGTACCAATTGAAGATCTTTGCACTGAACTGTTTAAGTTTGCCCACCCTATGGTAGATCCTCTCCTTAGGATGACTGAATCAAGCCTCTTACAATTGGACCTTGTCCCATGCCCAGCCACTAAGGTCTCTCCCGTAATCTCAGTTGAACATCCTTGTCTTGAGCGGATTGATTCACCCAGTCCTGTAGAAGTCCTCCTTATGGCCCCAGACCCCTTCCTTCGCATGACTGACCTACCCTTCTATAGAGTATACCTTTCCGCACCCATAGGTCAAATTTCAAGTCTTGAGGTCATCATCCATAGGCCCTCCCATGAATCATTCTCTAATCCAGTTCTTGAGAAAGTGGATCATTATTTGCTTAGAGAACAAACCTTAACTATTGCAATCACATGTCCTAGGCTACTTCCCGAACCATCTCTTCTTGATCCATTCCTGGGAGTAGCAAACTTTTCCTTTCGTAAGGATGACCAGTTGACACTCATAGATCACCATTCAAACCTTCAGGTCACCACCTTTAGTCAACAGGTAATTCGAGACTCCACCTCATATCTCCTCCCTTTCTCTAGGACTTCCAATGCTTCTTACACCATCCAAGTATACTTTGTCGAAGCCTTTAGAGTGAACCACGTGTCAGAACCTATTAGGTTTGCCACCTACTTCTGGAAGACCTTATGGCACCTACTAGGCATCCATAATAAGTTTTCATGCTCTGCATGCCCTCCTCCGACCCAAGGTCAAACCTAGAGAGCCTTAATTTGTTAGGTTTAGACCTAGGGTTCCTTTGTAATAAAGTCCATTCTTTAGGAATGCGTCGTCAGTCTAGTTTAGTTTTCTTGACCCTTTACTAGGCTTTGGCTCAGATTTTGGTTTGATTGAGAGCACCAGGAATTGGGATTTGTATTTTGTCCAGGGCTGAAATTGCATTCAATGTTTCGATCAATAGGTCTATAGGCTAGAGTCCCTTTGAAATTGTTCATGGATACAAGCCTCACACACCACTTGATCTGATTTCACTATTAGCCCACACACACAAGTCTCTTGATGCACTTGCATAGCATGTAAAGGACTTGCATAAAGAAATTCATGTCAAAATAACTTTAAGTAATGAAACTTATAAGAAGTTGGCTGATTCTCAAAGACGAGTCAAAACTTTTGTTGAGAAAGACTATGTAATTATTAGGTTAAGGCCTGAGCAGTTTTCTCCTGGAACCGTTAGAAAGTTACATGCTAGAGGAGCTGGACCATTTAGAGTAGTGAAGAGAGTAGGATCCAATGCCTATGTGCTCGAGTTGCCTCCAGAGCTAGGCAATAGCTCTACTTTCAACATTACAGACCTAGTAGAGTACAGGGAGCCAGCTGTGATTTCCAGTGAGCCTTTTGAACCTAATCCTGTTATTGAGAGTGATCCCGACCCTATGTGTCCACCAACAAACTGGCCTGTGAGGAAAGAGCAGATTGAAAAGATCCTGGATGATCAGGTTATCTCTACTCGTAATCGAGGATACCAAAGATACTTGGTCCACTAGCAAGGAAGGCCAGACTCTGATGACTCTTGGATCTCCCGAGAAGAACTACAAGATTTGGATCCAGACATCTTGGAGAGATACTAGAGCCAACTTGAGCCTTACTCGACAAGGTCGAGTTCCTCCCATCCCGGGAGAATTGGTGCGGGCACCAGACTCAGAAAAAGACTTCAGGGCTCCATCTGGATCTCTGATTGACCTTGCCCAAAGAATTAGGGTTTTCTGGTTTTGTAATAAGGGTTGACCTGATCAACTCAATTTTGAGTCTGTAATTTTGTCATTTCGATTTTTGTTGGATCATGTTGACTCAGTCCAAGCCAAGGCCAAGGTAGGTGTCATTCCCTTTGCCATAGGGCACCACATTTTCCAGCTACAAGTGGGTGCCACACTCCCTGCCACATCTCCATCCAGTGTACCTTGGTCCCCACGCCTCAAGTAAGCAGGTTCTTTTTTCTTGCACCACTTGGGGGAGAAATCCATCAAGATACCTCAATCCAAGGAGCCAACTTCTTTCTAGATAAACCCAAGCCAGGATGGCAAGAATTTTTCTTGAAGAGAGGATCAAGGAGGTGCCCCACAATATTCCATAAAAATCCAAGTTATAAAAGGGAAGAGAGCATGCCTTGGGGAGAAAATCAAGGAGGCACCCAAAAGTTTCCAAAAGTGCCAATGCCATGAAAGGAAGAAGCCTAAACTTGTGGAGCAAGACTAGGAGGTGTCCAAAAGAGCCAAACCATGAAGGAAAAATCCTTGATTCATGGAGAGATACTAGGAGACACCCCCATAACCTGCCATTTGGAGCTGATTTTCAAGTTTTCTTGGAGTTTTTGGGCTGCCCACTCATGGAAGGAGTCTTGGGAAGAGAATTTGATGCCTAAAGTGTGGGTTAGTCCTATTAGTCCCACATGGGAAATGTATAAAATTTTATTTCTTTGTTATATCTATATATTCAACTCTATGTAACTCTTGAATTTAATCTGATGAATGAATCCAATTTATGTGTGAGCAAACTCTGTGTTTTCTCTCTTCCGCACTTGCATCCAGGTGTTGAGCTCCGTAAGAGAGTAAATCCGGGTTCCCCAGGAACCTTGAGGAGGTGTGAGATCTCCAACCCCAAAACCCTAGGTTAGCCACTTCACTTCCAAACCCTAGCCGCCCATCATCCTCTTCACTCCACCAAACCCTAGCCTACCCCATGTCTCACGGCCCCTCTCTCCAAGTAAGAGGCCGACCACCAGCATCCAGGTCCAGTTCGGCTACTTCGAAGACAGAGCAAATCCCAGAGGAAGTCAGATCAACATTCCAGGAGAATCAGGATTTCAGCAACATTAGCTTTCAAGTTCTACTATATGGTAAATCCTTCCTTGAGTATCTGGTTCCATAACTTGTTCTTCTTCTTTCCCAGATCTTGAGTTCAGAAGAAGCCAACTCTGCCAAAGGGCCAGTATTGGAGGATCCATTGCGAAGATATCTGAATCCGGGGATCCAACAATCTGCTCAAGAGAGTCCTTCCACTAAACTCTGTGAAGATCACTGCCTGGTCTGTAACCCTTCTCTTCTCTTTACTTCTGCCCTGTTGAAAGTTCAGAGCGAAACCCTAGGTCTGGAAGTTTCTCAACCCCCAGCGATCCTTTACTTCTGAACTACTCTGATAACCTAGTTTCTTTAAATTGTGCTTTCAGTTATTACATAGTTTTTTTCAATTTAGTTTAACTTTCCTTTGAGTCAAAGACGACTTCTGAAAATATATATAAAAAAAAAAGAATTAGTCTTAATTTACTTCTGCATCGCATCATCTCCTCTTTCGTTCTGCATCATTTTTGGTATCAGAGCTTTCGTTCTGCATCACCTTCCCCTTTTCAAAGGGGAGTACATTTCCCAGATCTTCTCCCTTCCGGGCTCTCTTTGACGCGCGCCCTATCCCTTAAGAAATCATGCCCACGGGCTTCTCCATTGGACGGTTATCGACTGCAGGGATGGGGGGAAGGGCCGCAAGTGGCTGGTCCTCCACTGGGGCTCCTCTTCCTATGAACTTCTTGAGGTAGCCCCTCTTGATCAGGTCTTTGATTTCCCATTTCAGATTACGGCACTCCTTTGTGTCGTGGCCATGGTTGTGGTGGAACTGATAATACTTCATCATGTCACGACGGTTCTTCGGGTTCTGAGGAGGAGGTCGGCGGAGGTAAGCCTCGCCCTCAATCTTCAAGAGGATCTTGGTTTTGGGAGGAAGGAGGGGAGTAAAGCTCCGCTTCAGGGCGGGACCATTCTTAGGCTTCAGCCCCGCTCGGATGTCCGTGAATTGCCCGAGCCTATAAGTCTCCTAAACATCCTTTGAGGCTGGCTTCTTTGGAGGCTTTCTGTCCAGCTCTCACCTGGTACGGTCAGCCTCCTCAGTCTGGATGTACTTGTGGGCACGGAGGAAAAGATCAGAGTACATCTTGGGCAGTTTTTTGTCCAACGAATATGTCAGACGGGAGGTCTTGAGCTATCGCTTCAATGCCAGCATGGCGATGTGCTCATCCAAGCTATAGATCTCCAAGGTAGCAGTCTTGAAGCGGGTTACATAGTCCCACAGGAGCTCCTGGTCTTGCTGGCGGATGGAAAAGAGATTGTCCACCTCTCTTGGCACCTTCCGACAAGCGTCGAAGTGTGCCACAAACTTTCCTTCCAACTGTTGGAAGGAGTTTGATAGATTTAAGCTCAAGGTGGGTGAACCAAACTCGAGCGACCTTCCGGAGGGTGGCCGGGGAGGCAATGCACGGAAGGGCATATATCGCCCCCTGGACTCTCATGAGAGCCTTATAGCTCTCCAGATGGTTCAGGGGATTGGTGGTCCCATCGTAGGGATCCACCTAAGGTATACGGAACTGACTCGGAATCGATTCATTTTGGATTTCCTGGGAGAAAGGGGGGTCGGGCGTTGTAGCCCACTGGCTCACTGAGGGAGCCCTGCATGTTGGCAAACCGGCGGGAGAGCTCTGCCAACTTGCGCTCTTGCTCTTCCAGGCGCCTTTCAGCTAGACGCCTGATGGCCTTGTCAGTGGAACCTTCCACTGAGGCCGCTGGAGAAGAAGGTGCCGATGGATCACGACGAGGGGCCTTTCCCCGGCGATGCTTGCTGCGCTTGGCAGCATCATTGTTGTCCGCCGGGATTGACTCTCGTGGTCCACTGACCCAGAATGGTCCCTCTTCGTAGGGGGCTGGTGACTCCTGTGAGGAACGGTCGATGCCTGCGGGTGGGATGGCCTGCCCTGGATAGAGCGCAGGCTTCCACGGGGGCCCACGGCTTGGGTCACGGGGGTTCATGGCTGAGGCTAGGTCACCAGGGAGCACTGCTGATGTTGCAGCTACCTCACGGTCGTGGCCTGTGTCTATAATTGTTGGACAATGGCAGCATACTGACCGTCCGTCGAGGGCAGCTGAGGAGGTGGAACAGGAGCGGGGAGTTCCCTTTCCAGGCTATGGGGGCCCGGGGGAGAGGGAACTTCCCCCGCCTGGCTAGTGGAGGCTTCATGTCTGTGTGTCACCACCATACTTGGAATTGAGCTTCTCTCGAGCTTGGGTGGGGCTTACTCGTCTAGGGGCCTCGTCCCCTCTTCCTGGCATGCCAATCTGTTGCCGACCTTACCGCTGTGGCCTGCAGTGAGTTGGCACCGGACTGGGTCCCCCTTGAGCTGCAGAGTCCCGATGCTCCCGGACCTGCAAAAACACGGTTAGAGACCCGGGCCGGGAATTCCAGTGTGGGCACTCTGACGATCAAGTTAGAGAGCGGTAAAGTGGAATAGATCCACTAAGATGGAAACCTGCTGGATCTCCGTTCTTAGAGGAGTCTTAGATGAGAAGAAGAATGAGAACGAGGGGGAAGGGCACTCTGATCCCTGCAACCGAGCTCGTTGGATCCGATCCCGCGAGTTCATTTGGAGCCTCCGGCTTGGGATCGCCTCTCCTTCTTGCGGGATTGCTTGCCCTCTCGATTGCTTACCTAGCTTCTTGCCCATGGTCTTCCTTTTTAGGTCATTGATCCATGCATCCGTCCGCACCTCGATCCCCCCGGTGGGGCTCTGGAGATCAACGACCGTCCCCCTCCCATCCCTCTTACGGTCGGGAGTTAAGTGGCCAACCGGTCTTGTCAGCCCTACCGTCATGAGAGGGGGAACTTGGCGGGACCCTGATCCTTGCAAAGGCACCCTCGGGCCTGAGGCGTTGACCATGGTCCTCCCTTTTTAGGATGCCGGGCTATCAAATGCTGGATTCGGTGCCTCGGGCAGGATTCCCTTTCCAAACTGGTGCCAACGAGGTTCCACACTCCATTGCAGGCCTAGGGACACCATACTAGCTAGGCCGCTTGTGCGCACCGTCGTCAGCAACTTCCTCGGGGCGCGCACCTCTCGGTCCTTCCATTCTCCGCAGAGAGGACCGACTTCGACCGAGATGGACCCATCTGGGGGCACCACCTGATGAAGGAGCAGGGACAGGACCACTCCAGCCAAGGTGGATCCCACCTGGATCGACACCTGGCTGAGTGGCAGAGGCCAGCTCGACCTCGGCCGAGGTGGACCCATCTGGGGGTGCCACCTAGCAAGGGAGCAGGGAGAGCCTGGCTCGACTTCGGCAAGGTGGGCCCGTCGGGGGGTGCCACCTGGTGAAGGAGCAGAGGCAGGACCACTCCAGCCAAGGTGGATCCCGCCTGGATCGACACCTGGCTGAGTGGCAGAGGCCAGCTCGACCTTGGTCGAGGTGGACCCATCTGGGGATGCCACCTGGCGAGGGAGCTGGGAGAGCATAGCTCAACTTCGGTGAGGTGGACCCATCCGGGGGTGCCACCTGGCGAAGGAGTAGAGGCAGGACCACTCCAGCTAAGGTGCATCCCGCTTGGATCGACACCTGGCTAAGTAGCAGAGGCTAGCTCGACCTCGGCCGAGGTCGACCCCTCTGGGGGTGCCACCTAGCGAGGGAGCAGGGAGAGCCTGGCTCAACTTTGGTGAGTAGGCCCATCAGGTGGCGCCACTTGGAGAAGGAGCAGAGGCAGGACCACTCCAGCTGAGGTGGATCCCACCTGGATCGACACCTGGCAGAGTGGTAGAGGCTCGCTCGACCTCGACCGAGGTGGACCCATCTGGGGGTGCCACCTGGCGAGGGAGCTGGGAGAGCCTGGCTTGACTTTGGCAAGGTGGACCCATCTGGGGGCGCCACCTGGTGAAGGTGCAGAGACCAGAACACTCCAGCTTAGGTGGATCCCGTTTGGATCGACACCTGGTGGAGTGGTAGAGGCCAGCTCGACCTCGACCGAGGTGGACCAATCTGGGGGTGCCGCCTGGCAAAAGAGCTGGGAGAGCCTGGCTCGACTTCGGCAAGGTGGACCCATCTAGGGGCACCACCTGGCGAAGAAGCAGAGGCCGGAACACTCCAACCAGGATGGATCTCACTTGGATCGATACCTGGCGGAGTGGTAGAGGCCATCTCAACCTTGGCTGAGGTGGACCCATCTGGGGGTGCCACCTGGCGAGGGAGTTGGGAGAGCTTGGCTCGACTTCGGCGAGGTGGACCCATCTGAGGGCACCACCTGGCGAAGGAGCAGAGGCTGGACAACTCCAGCTGAGGTGGATCCTGCTTGGATCGACACCTGGCGAAATGGCAAAGGCCAGCTCGACCTCGACCGAGGTGGATCCATCTGGGGGTGCCACCTGGTGAGGGAGCAGGAAGAGCCTAGCTCGACTTCGATGAGGTGGACTTATCAGGGGGCGCCACCTGGCGAAGGAGCAGAGGCAGGACCACTCCAATCGAGGTAGATCTTGCCTGCATCGACACCTGGCTGACTGGCAAAGGTCAGCTCGACCTCGACCAAGGTGGACCCATCTGGGGGTGCCACTTGGCGAGGGAGCAGGGAGATCCTAGCTCGACTTTCGATGAGGTGGATCCATCGGGGGGCACCACCTGGCGAAGGAGCATAGGCATGACCACTCCAGTCGAGGTGGATCCCGCCTGGATCGACACCTGGCTGAGTGGCAGAGGCCAGCTCGACCTTAGCCGAGGTGGACCCATTTAGGGGTGCCACCTGGCGAGGGAGCTGGGAGAGCCGGCTCGACTTTGACGAGGTGGACCCATCTGGGGGCGCCACCTGGCGAAGGAGTAGAGGCCGGACCACTCCAGCCGAGATGGATCCCAACTGGATCGACACCTGGCGGAGTGGCAGAGGCCAGCTCGACCGAGGTGGATCCATCTTAGGGTTCCACCTGGAGAGGGAGTTGGGAGAGCCCGGCTCGACTTCGATGAGATGGACCCATCTGGGGGCACCACCTGGCGAAGGAGCAGAGGCCGGACCACTCCAGCTGAGGTGGATTCCGCCTAGATCGATACCTGGCGGAGTGGCAGAGGCCAGCTCGACCTCGATCGAGGCGGACGCATCTGGGGGTGCCACCTGGCGAGGGAGCTAGAAAAGCCTGGCTCGACTTCGATGAGGTGGACCCATCTAGGGGCACCACCTGGTGAAGGAGCTGAGACAGGGCCACTTCTGTCCAGGTGGATCCCGCCTGGATCGACACCTGGTGGAGTGGCAGAGGCTAGCTCGACCTCGACCGAGGTGGACCCATCTGGGGGTGCCACCTAGCGAGGGAGCTAGGAAAGCCTAGCTCAACTTCGACGAGGTGGACCCATCTAGGGGCGCCACCTGGTGAAGGAGTAGAGGCAGGGCCACTTCAGCCGAGGTGGATCCCGCCTGGATGACACCTAGCGGAGTGGCAGAGGTGCCGAGCTTGGCCCCGAGGTCGATTCTTCTGCTGACCGAGCCATCTGGTAGGAGAGTCTGGAGATGACGCCACGCGGTGCCGCCTGGCATCCAGCTGGATCTGATACATACTCCACGTCAGCGATGTTGCCATATCACCTCCCATGCATGTATCTTCCCGATCCAAAAGCACCCAAAATAGTTAAGACAGATGCCTCGGATATTGGGTATGGAGAAATCCTTAAGCAAAGAAAAGAGGAAGATGAGCAATTAATTCAATACACTTCTGGCTGTTGGAATGATACTCAGAAAAAATATTCCACTATCAAGAAGGAAATTTTGGTAATCGTTTTATGCATTTCAAAGTTTCAAGGAGATTTGCTTAATCAAAGATTTTTACTCCACATCGATTGCAAAGCTGCAAAATTTATTTTGAAAAATGATGTTAAAAATTTAGCTTCCAAATATATATTTGCTAGATGGTTATCTGTTTTTGATTTTTACATTGAACATATCAAAGATCAAGAAAACTCATTACCTAACTTCTTATCCCGTGAGTTTTTGCAAGGCTTTCAATCCAGTGGCACCCAAAACAAACCCAATTCAGAAAGCCACGACCTAAAAACAAACTAAAGAATCCTATGCCTAATCAAGCAAACCCACTACCACAAACATCCAAAAACAGCCCACAAAATCCCAAGACTTCCTTCCAAACTATCTTGGTATGACATTGTGACCAAAACAGAAAAAGAAGAAAAGGCCCAAGACTCCCAAAAGACCCAAGAAAAAGCCCAAAGCTCCCCATTAACCTCCAAACAGATGGCTGACTTAGCCAAATCAAATCCGGCTCTCCTGAGCCTAGAAATCTTCCAAGAAGTAATTGCTGAAGCGAAAGCTGAAGCGCAACATCAATAACAACTCCAAAAACAAAAAATGGTAATCAAGGTTTCTGACTCGTTGCCAATTCAAAACCCTCAATTAGAAGTTGGGATTTCTGACCCAACTCCCCTTCAAAAAGTATTCCCCAAAAAATCAACTTATTTTGAAAAATCAATTTTTCAACCCATTCTGACAATAGAAGATGAATTTATAGAAAATGATCCATGGAAAATAGTAGCAAAAGTCTTTCCAAGGGATTGGCATTTTTCGCTGAAAGATCCTTTGAAGACCCATATTTTCTATGAGTTCATTTTAGTTGACACAGATTCTGTGTCCATCAAACACTATAAAGATAGTGTCGATCCTTCCATAATCACTCATTCTACAGCCCAGATTCTTCAAATTCTGTCTCCATCTGCATGGGAAGATAATCTAAACACTTTCAAGAAACTGTCCCAAAAATATAATCCTCAATATTTTAATTATTGGGATTACAAAAATGCTTGGTACAATACTTTCCTTTTCCAAAATACCTATCATTGCCACTCCTGGCTGTTCTATTTCAAGACCAATACAAAATTCCACTTCCCTTATTGGTTTCAGATTGGTGGTGTTATTATGGCCCAATCATTGAAATCCTATCCCAAATTGTCAATGAAGGATACCTTGTTTACCAACAGAAGTTATTGTTGCCTGACAGAGAAAAAATTCTCACTCCTTAATTTTTTCGCCCAATTCTCTTTGTCATGGATCCTCTATTGGGATTATACCACCGTTGATGTTCCAGGATTTCAACCAACCTTAGCAAGAAAGTTCAAAATAAAATGGTGGCAAGACTTCAACCCAGAAAAGGCTACCAAACCAAAAGTTCTAGAATGGTTCAATAAGAACCCACGACTATCTCTCAAAATGAAACCCTCTACCTCGAGGTTCCTCACACAAAAATCCTTTGCCAAACTGTAAGCTTGCAGTGGCCAAATCAAGGGTAGAGTACAAGAAATACCTTTCATAAATCTTAGTAGAGTTGAACAAAGAAGAAGAACAGACTTCTAAGAGTAGTTCCTCCTCTTCTAACCAGAAAATTACTTTAAGATCCCGTGAAGGACTTACATGAATCTCGAGACAAAGATCAGCAAAGGCATACCTCAACCAAACAGGGAAGACATTGACGTGACCAAAGGTATACCCAAAACATGATGACAAGACAAAAGATATACTAGGTGTACCATCTATTCAAAAACACCTCAGCATGATTTGACAAAAGGCGTACTAGCCCCTTGTCATGCCAGACCAAGATGTGACCAAAGACGTACCAGCCCCTTGTCATGCCAGACCAAGATGTGACAAAAAGCATACCAGCCTCTGGTCATGCCAGATCAAGATGTGACAAAAGGCATACCAGCCCTCATGGACGCCAAAAATCTATCAAACACGGCTTCGGATTCCAAACAACTCAACAATACAACACACTGAAGAAGCCTATAAGAAGAGGGCCGAACCTCAATGGAGGATCATCACAAAGAACCCGGAGAGGTCAAGCTTCTGAGAGCTAGCTTATAGGTCTCCCCAATACCCTTCTCTTGTAATCCTCCTAGATATCCAAACAATATCCAATACTTTTTCCAATATCCTTCGGGATCCCAATCTTGTACCAAAATCCAAGCCACCCTGCTTCCAGAGTAAGAAACAGGTAGAGCTTATGCCAATGTATCTTTGAAAAACTTTTGAATAAATAAATTTTGTGTTCCCTTCAAAACATCCGGTTTCAATTTATTCTCTGCGATTTATATTCAAGTTGCAATAATTTATCTAAGATCTTCATAGCTCAGTACTCTAGTAAGAGGACATAGTAACAACCGTCTTAGGGATACTTTTCCTTTGGTTGGTTTGGGACCGTCTTGCTATAGGAAACTATAGTGGTAGGGATGCCTTTATCTTCTCAGAACGAAGAACTGCCATGAAGTGAGTACCATTTATCTTCAATATTTTAAGCATTCAATATTTTACTGTTACAAAATGATTCTGCAAATTTACTGTTTATCTTCAATCCTGCATCTCATTTATTTTACTATTATACCGTTGCTCTCCTACCGTTATACTCTTCCTCCCCCCTTTGGCTCTGATACCAGCTAGATAGTTGGCTGTGATACCTGCTAGATAGTTGGCTCCGATACCATCAAATATAACACATAATTTATATTATATTATATTATATTATATTTAATATAATATAATGCATTTAATATAACATAGTATATTTGTATTAAATATATTTATATATATAATATAAATATATTATATTAAATTTAATAATATAAAATATAAATTTAATATATTATTTAATAAATTTAAGTAATATATTAAATATATTATCTATTTAATATACAAATTTTTTATTTATTTTGTATAAAAATTATTTTTATTTTGTAATTTTAATATAAAAATATAAAATATTTTATATTTAATATATTTTATAATATAAAATATGTAAAAATAATAATTTTAATAAATAGATAAAATTGATGAAATATATTTTTTATAAATAAAATATAGATTTAATTTAGATATATTTTAGAAATTTAATTTTATATTATGTAATATTATCTGCATGTATCAAGTATAATAATTTACATTATCTGTAATCTACGTTGCTAGTAATATATATTACTAGTAATCTACATTATTAATAATTTATATTATTAATAATCTATGTTATCTTTTCAGAATTGGTTGGTAATATAAACTTAAATGTTTCGATAATTATGGTTGAATCATTTACGATGGTCAAAAACTGGCTATCGTCATTTTGATAACCCAAGCAGAACAATCGAACATAGCTAACTTATCATAATCCATCAGATCCGTTAAACACATCATGTCAAAACAAATTCTAATTAATAAATCACTGTTGCATACTTACATTTAAGAAACGAGATCGCTAGTCAATCCCAAAAATTCCCAAGAGGGGCGGAGTCGGAACGTGACAACAAGCGAGACCGCACAAGAATAAACTAACCAACCCAGCCCCACCTAAAAACCTTTTTAAAATGTTATCGCGTACACCACAAGTGCGTCGATTAAGCGCTAAAGCCACCCATTAATCTTGTATTAACATATACTAAGTACCAAACACCCAAAAAAAAATCGCACCTGTTGAGACGGAAACAAGACTCCCTTGGTCACGATTGTCAACACCGTGTGGGTTCCACACAATTTGAGGCAAGTATAGCTCCACGTAGGATATAGGGGTGTTAGCAAGTCTCCTAAAAAATGGCTCGAAGGCAATATCTAGTTATTTAGTAATTTTTTTTTAATGTTTAGGACAACTCCATTTTCTCAGCGCAGCGAACAAACCATTTTCTCTCTCTTACTCCCGTTTATTCTGCAGTCCCTTTCCTTCACCTTCTTGCTTCTTTTTCCTCCGCCTTCCGCTTTCCAGTCTCTATTTCCTCTCTCTCTCTCTCTCTCTCTCTCTCTCTCTCTCTGCTCGTGCCTTCCAATTCTGCGAATGCCGTCCCATCGGTTTCTTTTCTCTTGGCTTCTTCTCTCTTCTAAGGTTTGTAGGGTTTTGGGCGCTGCATTCGCCGGAGCGAGATCGAGCTCCGGTGCGGGATCGAGCGCCGAGCGCCGGGCCCATCTAGGGTAAGGACTGGACAAGGAGGAACAGTAGTCGTGCTCGGATTGCCGCTCGTCTTCCTCACTAGTTCAACTTGGTGGAATCTGAGGGTTTTGCGAGGTGCTGATCCGTAGATTGCTGCAAGAGCTTGTGGGAGTTGTGCGCTTCGGGTGTTCGGATGGATTTGCTTAGATAAGTAAGAGGAATTGTTATTTTTTCTGATGTTTTAGTGAAAGATTTGCTTTTGTTTAGTTTCTTTTGTTGATTTTAGTGGATCGTTGAGATTTTAGATCTGTATCGGAGAGAGGAAAGAGATCGGGCATCAAAGTTTGAATTTTTTGTCGCAAGAATGTCAGTTAGTTTTTTTTTTCTTTTTTGGGAATAAATCTTTCTGGTGTATTATCTTAGGGACGGTATCATTGGTAGAAAATCATGGAGGTTTGGTGAGATGCTGAAATAGCTGAAAAGTTTCCTCCTTTGTTCTTTAAATCGTGCAGAATGTTGAACAAATGAACATGATGAAGGTGTGGGAGCCGATGGGTTTTTGTGTGTTTGTGTCAGCAAGTGGATTGAGGGGAGGAGTAATGGATTCGTTTAATGGATTCTTTTTTTGTAGTTTCTATGGCATTTATATATGCTGCAAACTGCTTTTTGAAGTAAAAATTTATTTTATTACATCTTGTTATTGTTTTGTAGTGTCAGGGCTAGCATGGTTAGTTTGCTGCTATTCCAATAAGTGAGCAACTTATTTTATTTTTAGCTGGTATCCGGGAAGAGAATATAGGTTGCGCTTGGTGCATTGCCAAGCAATTCTGAAAGGTAATATGAAATATGAGTAACAATGATTGCTAGCAATATAGATTACAGGTAATGTGGATTATTATGTTTGGTACATCTAGGTAATGTTGTATAAGGTAAAATCAAATTTCTAAAATATCTTAAACTAAATCTATATTTTATTTATAAAAATATAATTTTTTATTATTTTATATTATAAAATATATCAAATATAAAGTATTTTATATTTTTATATTCCAATTTAAAAATTTTAAAATATTTTTCATACTAAATAAATTTAGTATAAAAAATTTATATATTAAATATATAATATATATAATATATTATTAAAATATATTAAATAATATAATAAATTTTTATATTACATTATTAAATTTAATATAATATATTTATATTATATATAAATATATTTAATGTAAATATACTACATTATATTTAATATATTATATTATATTAAATATAATATAATATAATTTATATTCTAAAATATAAAATATAATATGTATTATGTTATATTATATTAATATTATAGTATTATATAATATATTATATAACTTTATATTTTATAATATTACAAAATAAAATAAAATATATTAATAAAATATAGTATAATATTATATTACATACTATAATATTATTATATTATATTATATTATTATAATAGTATAATATAATATAATAAATTTTTATAATATTATATAATAATATAATATAATATACTATTAAAATATATTTTATAATATAACATAATATAATATAATGTATTATATTATATTATGTTATATTATAAAATATATTTTAATAGTATATAATAATATAATAAATATAATATACTATTAAAATATATTTTATAATATTCATATTTTATAATATAATAATATTATATAATATAATATATTATATTAATAAAAGATATTATAATATTATATAATAATATAATAAATTTTAATATATAATATAATTATTATATTATATTATATTATAATATAAGAGGAATAGAGAAGGGGAGGGTGATATTGTTCGAAAGATTACATGAGAGATGGTAATCTGGATTACCACCCCTTCCAGAGATAATCCAGATTATCTCTTAAGAGGTAATCCAGATTACTAGACATGATAGATTGCCATCCATAAAAACGTACCAAACACAGTAATGTGGTGGGGCTCTATTAAATTACCGGCAATCTAGATGGATTACCTGCTACAAAACGCAACCACAAGGGAATGTTGCTATTCCCTTCTCTTAAGGTCATGCACAGGCTTAATTAAAACAACCAAAAGAAAATCAAGGAGAAAATAAGATTTTATTTGTTGTCCTCAATAAATTACATGTCTTATCCTGTTAATTTGAGGACAACAACATTCACCTGTACATAGGATTTTAGTTGTCAAGCACATTATCAACTTCTTAGGCCATCATGGAAGGGTGCATTGCACCCATAGACTGCAATTTATTGATGGGTATGCTTGTGCCTATTATTTTTGATATCTAGAGACTAAGATTTGCCATCTTGATACCGGATCCCGTACTAGTATGACTTTGGTATAGTGTCGGTATGCCTAATGTGGAGGTTGGTTCAACATACCATATGCCCTTTGCATTGAGTCTCAATACAGGACTAGTATGGTATGCTACATATTGGTATGGTGAACTATGACTATGACTACAGACCAAGGATCGCTAAACCAGTATTGGGAACCATACTGATCAGCGATTGGTACGGTACCGTACCGGTATGGGTACCGGTCTAGGTGAATTGAAAAAAAATTATCTTCCTCCCCTCTCTTAACTAACAAGCAAAAAAAAATGAAAACCAGTTCGAATTGGAGAAAACCAGTTCGAATTGGACCGAACTAGTCCCAAACTGGCCGAATCAACCGGTTCGTCGCGGTTCGGGCCGGTTCAGGACCGGTTCGGATCGGTTTTTAATTTTTTTTATATTTATAAAGGGGAAGAACCGTTATTTATAGCCGAACCGTGCCGGTTTGGCGCTAGTCCGGTTCGGTATGGGCTGAACCGGCCGGTTCGGTGATCGTTGCTACAGACCTTTGAGGCATCAAATGAGATCAGCACACATGGCTTGGGACTAATGATTTTGATTTATTGATGCAATTATTTCTGATAGTGTATAAAGGGCAGAATTGTGTCTTGATACCATGGAAGCAATACTTATCCAATCATGATCTGCAGGCCTTCTGATATGTGTTATGAATATCAGCATGTTTTCATTTTATATACACTGCACGATGTTTGGCTGATTTCTTAGCCATTTCTGAAAGCTTTCCCTTTTAATATTGTGGTTTCTTGTCACTGTTGATGAGACTCCCTACTTACTGGAGGAATCTTTGGCCTGCACTTGTCCAGGACATTTTCTTTGTCAGTCACTTGATGCTCATGTAGTGCTTCTTCTAGGCTTCCTTTATTTTTCCTTTATAATTCATCCTTCCTTGCATTGCCAGATTTCCGCCTTAACTTGGTCATTTCTTATGAGTCATCTCTTTATTACTCATATGCAAAATCCATATGATTGTCATAGAAGTTCATACTTTTATGTGTTTATGAGATCCCTTGAAAGTATGGAGGCACATCTACTGTACCTATCTTGGATCCTATTTGGGGTTTCGTTGACATATCATTCATTTGTATGATTAAACCAAGGTGTTCTGACAATATTTGGCAAGTTTCTTGCTGATTTTTTCAGATGGGTTTTTGATTTGACATGTATTATTTCTAACTACTCCATCACCTTATGCCTTACATTTACTCTTTCACGTGTCACTAACCAAACCCTTATCATTTGGAATGTGTTGCACTAAGGCAACAAATTGCAGCATTATGGCAACTGTAAAACTTATTAAGAGGTTTGGGCTGAAAGCTAACCAGTGAAGGCCGACTATGATAGGTAATTCTGTGATAAATGTTATCTGTAATGATTCATAATTAGCTTTGTACTGAGTGGAAGAAGACAGAAAGGGATCGTTGCTTGTAGATTAACTTCCTGGGATTCTCCAAACGCAACTTAATTTTCAGATGTCTCCACGGCCCATTAATTTACATATGTGATAGTTATAGTATGCATTGTTTAATGTTCCATAAACTCAAAGGAACATATGAAACAAAAATTTAATTTGATTTTCTAAAGAAAGTCAAATATTTCTGTAATTTATTCAATGATGTCACAGTCCTTTTGGAGTTCAAGATTTTGTCTAATTCATACCAGCAAACAGCCATGTGCTGGGCATGCTCAGGAAACTTATATCATACTATAATGCTGCACAGTTACATTTAGAAGAGGATATATAAAATCAAAAATAAGAAAAACATAGGATATTTACTTAAATATACACTATTGCTATAAAAATTCGACTTCTAAAAACATTTGGATACATATTTTAATAGAACATAAACAAAAATAACATATGAAACAAAACAAAGAACTATGTTGTAGGACTATCATCAAGCACTCATATATTTATATTAATATTATATATGTGTATATATGTATATGTTTGTATATGTATATGAATATACGCATGTAAATGTATGTGAATATATGCATACATACATATAAATGTATATGTATGTATGTATATATGTATGTGTATATACACATACACATACACATATACATATATATATGTATGTATGTATATATATGTATATATACATACCCATATGTATGTATATGTATACATATGTATGTATACACACACACATACATATACATACATATATACATATATGTATGTACATATACATATATACACATATATACATATATACATATAAATACATATATATACACATATGTATATATATGTATATGTGTATGTTTATGTGTATATACGCATACACATACACACATACACATACACATATACATACACATACACCCATACACACATATACATACACATACATACACATACACATGCAGATATTCATACACATACACGTGCACACATACTTACACATACACATGCACACATATGCACTTGTATACATATATGTATATATGTATATATACATACATGTATATATATGTACATGCACATATATGTATACATATATGCATGTACATATATATGTGCATGCATGTATGTATATGTATGCATGCATATGTACATATGCATTCATACATATGTGTTTGTTTTGTGTATACATATATATACATTACATATATATACATACGTATATATGCATATACACATACATATACTTGTGTACATGTACATACATATATACACGTATACATGTACACATACATATACGTACATACATACATATGTATGTACATATATACATATATATGTATATGTATGTACATATACATACATACACATACATATACATACATATATACACATATATGTATGTACATATACATATATATGCATATATAGATATATACATATATCCATATAAATACATATATATACACATATGTATATATATGTATATGTGTATGTTTATGTGTTTATACACATACACATATACATATACTCATACTCATATACATACACATACACCCATACACACATGCACATACACATACATACACATACACATGCAGATATACATACACATGCACATGCCCACATATGCACATGTATATATATGTATATATGTATATATATATATATACATACATACATATATACATACATACATATATATATATTGTATATATATGTACATACATATAATTGCTCTGATTGATTCAGGTGCAGACCTGAACTGCATTCAAGAGGGATTAATCCCGACAAAATACTTCGAGAAAACAAAAGAAAAATTAAAAACTGCAAGTGGATCAAAACTACAAATAAAATATAAACTTTCAGAAACAAAAGTATGGTTTGAAAACCAATTTTTAACCACTCAATTCATTCTGGTTAAGGATCTCAATAGGCCGGTTATCCTAGGGACTCCTTTCCTCAACAAAATCAAACCCTTCTTAGTTGATGATGAAGGAATAACAACAAACTCTTTAGTTATATATATATGTACAATATATATATATATATATATATATATATTCATATATGCATGTACATGCATATGCATACATATATGCATGCATGTATGTATATGTACATATACATACATATATACACGTACACATACATAAACGTACATACATACATATGTATGTATGTAGATATTATATTCACTATCATGACTGAAACAACCTATTTTTAGTAAAGTGGAAGTGTAAATAACACAATTTTCACTTTGCATATTCCATCCCATCTGTCCCAACTGGATGCCTTTCTCATCTTTTGATGTTAGAGTCAGTGAGTTGCCCATTACCACCTTTTATAGACCAATCCATGTATGGACTACCTGGAGGAGGCTCTTGTGGAAACAACCATTCAACCACCAACGATCCTCCAATAGGTTGTCCATAGTCGTTTGACCACCCATGAGCCCCATAATTTTTTTTTTTTAGCCTTTAATATGTCTTTCCTTTTTCTTCTTCTTTTCTCATGTTATTCCTCAACTTCCTTGCTCATTTAAAGAACTGTCCTATTTCCCCTCCTGTTCTTCCTCTTTCTTTCTCTTTTTTGACACTACCTTTGTCTATTTTCTGTTTTGTTTCTTCGTTTTTTTCTGTTTATTTTATATTTTAGTCCCTGTTGCATCCTTCTTTTTTATCTTGGAATGCAAATATAGGAATCCAATTATGACTCATGAGCTTTAGATTTTTTCTCAGACTTTTCAAATTTGTACTTTTAGATTTAACTTTAACAATTTTCTTTTATTATCTCTTATATTTTACTTGGTTGATTAATTTGTCATGAAATCATGATGGTTTGAATTAATCTTAGCTCTGTTTTGCTATAATGGTGTGTGTGGTTATTCATGTGTATAATTTGATGAAAAAAGAGATGTTATCGAGTTATTTTATAACTTTTATGTCTTTTTTCTCTTTAAAAGATGGACTGCCTCAGTCACTTGCAGTTTGCTAACGTGCCCAAGTAGTTAGGATCCCTATTGACTAGTGATCACCTAGCTGCCTTGATAACCCTGGGTAGGACAATCTTCATTTTCTTCTTAGAAAACAAAAGTAAACTTGGAAATAAAGAGAACGTAGGCAAAAGGACTTATGGATATTATATCGATAATGCTTTGAATGATTCTGGTTTATTAATGTACAACATCAACCAGGAGTGCTCTTATTTACATGATTTTTTTTTTTTTGTTTTTTTACCATATAACCCTTTCGGTTCTAGATTAATTGTATATTAGAGATTCTTCTTTTCCATATTTGCTGTTCAAGAACTCCATACCATAGAAATTGTTCAAGAGGTCCCAAAATAACTTTCAATAAATTATGGTAGAATATTTACCATGTTTCTTCCTATTCCTCCTCTCACTCGATCCTTTGGGTTTGGACATTCAAGCCAGTGAGATACATTGCTTCTCAACATTTCCTTCCAAATTCAAGATAGAATTACAGTCTCAAATATGCCAATGGTGGTGACAAAAATCTTGAATCGGAAAACTAGGTTTCCAAAAGCATGGGTGGCTCACTAGCTATAAGCTTTAAGAGGCTGAATGATGAGAGGCATGGAATTATTCTCCTATAGCTGATGAAAGTAAATTGGGTTCCTATTGGAGTTGGATAAAGGAGGTCCTAAGTTCTTAATCTGCAAATATGTAAATGAGGGGTCCTTATATACAATTAATATATAAAAGGGAAGTTTATTTGCAAAAAAACCTACAAATATAGCCTTTTCAAGTTTTATTTGTTATCCCAAAACTTTTGGAGTTAGTTCGAGACCAAATATCATAGGTTGTCCTGGAATGTTGTTGCAGTCAACATTGACTCTGCTCCAAGGTTCTCGGTGTCATCCTGAACCGCCTGGTTCGGGCATACCGTACTGTACCGGTCAAGAGTCGGTACGGTTCAGTATAAAAAACAGTCCGGAACTCCAGACTATTCAAAAAATTCTATACCGGACCGGTACGGTACGATACCATACTGGTATATTTTGCTCGGTTCAGTCCGGTTCGGGTTTGATTCAGGTTAAACAATATAGCCATGGAAAAGAGAGAATTTTTTATAATTTCATGGGCCAGTATGGGGCCTGGTATGGTACAGTACCATACCATACCGACCGGTATGGGACCCAGTACTGGTTTAGTATTCCTTTCTCTGCACATCTAAATCCTTTTATTAATTCTCCGATAGACAAAACATTTGAGATGTGTAGCTGGCCCAGCTTTTCTTTCTTCATGCTTGTCTTTCAAGCCTTCTGCTTATCTGTCATTGTCAGTGTAACAAGTTATGGCAATTGTAAAAGCTTATCCTTGGTTCCATAGAATGATATATATTTTTGATGATCTTTTATGATGATATTCTGGGGCTTTGCTAATGATGCCTTTTCATTCAGGTCAATAAAGGAAGTTTCTTCAGCTGCGGTATCTGTTGGATGATGTTGGACAAAAATCCATTGTTTGATGGGCTTCATTATTAGTCAGTTGTTTATTGTGAATGCTATTACTGAGTGTAGAGGCTGTTGCTTTACATGAGTATATGAGTTTTGTCTGCAGTTGATTCTACAGCATTGGGTTATGATTGGTATTCTTAAATAACCTTGCTGGAATTTAGAGATCTGCGATAAGGGTTCTTTTCACCTTTAAAATGCCTTCATGGTGGGGGAAATCTTCCTCTAAAGATGTGAAGAAGAAGACAACAAAGGAGAATCTGATTGATACATTTCATCGGTTTATAAATCCACCTGATCAAAAAGGTAATGTGAAATCAGGAGGGACTCGAAGACGTAGTAGTGATATAACGTCAGAGAAGGGGTCCAGATCAAGAGTAGAATCACGATCAACATCACCCTCAAAACAGGTATCGCGTTGTCAAAGTTTTGCAGATAGGCCACTTGCCCAACCACTTCCTCTTCCTGGCCGGTGCGCAGGCATTACGCGCACTTCCTCTGATGTCAGTACGTCAAAGCCAATGTTGGAAAAACGTGGGAGACCACGGCTGCATTTACCACTTCCTAGGCCAAATCACAATCCGAAAAGGCCAGATCCTACTGATATTGATGGAGATTTGGCTACTGCTTCATTTTCTAGTAACTGCTCCATTGACAGTGATGATCCAGCAGATTCTCAACTTCAAAGCCCTATAGGAAATGATCTTGAAAATGGAAACAGAGGTATTGCAAACAACCAGTCCAGGTAATCTCCTTGTAGTTCGATGTCAATTATGTGATGTGCTACTAATCTCAGTTTGAATATGTTGTAAATTCACTATAATGCATCCCCTTAACCTCCTTTTTGTTGTTTTGTAAGTGTGGCGCATAAAGATCAGTCTCCTGTGGTTACTCGAAAGAACTCAAGAGAAATGACAAAGCCAACAAATTTGATTTTTGCAAATCAAATTCTTTCAACATCACCCAAGCAGGGTGTTCTGAACAGCAACCAGTCCAATATACATGTTCCTCTGCCTGGTGCTTTTGGAAGTGCGCCAGATAGTTCACTGTCAAGTCCTTCTAGAAGTCCTATGAGAGTTGTATGCCCTGAGCAGATTCCTGCCTCAGCTTTTTGGGCAGCAAAGCCTCATGCAGATGTCATTTTTCTTGGATCTGGCCAATGCTCCAGTCCTGGCTCTGGTCAGACCTCTGGGCACAATTCAGTGGGAGGAGATATGTTAGGGCAGTTATTCTGGCAGCACAGCAGGGGTAGCCCAGAGTGTTCTCCAATACCTAGCCCAAGAATGACAAGTCCTGGTCCTGGCTCTAGGATACATAGTGGAACTGTCTCTCCATTGCATCCATGGGCTGGAGGAACAGCACCAGAATCACCTAATAATAGGCATGATGAGGGGAAGAAGCAAAGCCACCGGTTGCCACTACCCCCAATAAATATTTCTGGTTCTCCTTTTCCTCCAAACAATGCAACATCAAATATTTCATCCTCGATACCTCGAAGTCCTGGAAGGACAGAGAATCCCACAAGCCCTGGATCACGGTGGAAGAAGGGGAAGTTGATTGGGCGTGGCACATTTGGACATGTTTTTGTTGGTTTTAACAGGTGCATATGTTTTCAATTTTGATCAGGGATTTGCATGCCTATTTTCTCTCTTCTAGTGAGAATAGAACTGGTTCTATGGTAATCTTTCATCATACATGACTAAACTTGTGGAAAATCTTATTGTTCCTTTGCTGACAATTGTCAGACAGCTCATAAGGAAATCTTATAATAACTACTATTACTTGTATGCTTGCTGTGGCACACAAATTCATATATGAAAATATATTATATTCCGAAATATGATTGTATAAAAAGGAGAACCAATATGCTTAGTAGAGAAAGGAAAAGAATTTTGACTTGAAGAAAAAATAGAAAAGATATCTATCATAGAGGAGAATTTTGTATCATGGAGTACAAAATTTTCTGTAGGCACCATTTCACCTGCATGCAAAATCAAATCTACCAACCTGATCTTAACCACATGGGCTCCATTTCCTTCCTTAGCTTCCTGTTCAGATTCTTGTAACTGATAATTTTGCTCGGTAAATAGTGGGATGACAACTTGCTGGAACAAAGGACCAAGTTAAAAGAGGGGAAATCTTTACAGAGGTAGCCATAGATGACTAGAGCTACTACCTATGATGGAAAACATTGTCCTGTATAATAATAAATGGCAAAACAAGATTGGTGTTGCCAATATTAATACTTGGCAGTTGGCATATGATTAGTTGCCAATTAAACAGGGATTTAAAATTCAAAACGAATCTTTACACCATTTTCACTTTCCAGATTTGACGTAAATAATTTTCTTTAGTCCTTTTAGTAATATTGATAGTCATCCAAAATGTTGCTCAATCTTATTCATTGTTTGTTGCTTTAGCTCATTTTCTGTGTTCATGTCTTACTTTTCTTTTCTTGATTTATTTTAATCTAGTGAGAGTGGTGAAATGTGTGCAATGAAGGAGGTTACCCTCTTCATGGATGATGCTAAGTCAAAAGAAAGTGCAAAGCAATTGGGGCAAGTGAGTTTGTTTCTTTTTAAATCTTACTAGTTTATTCTGCAACATGCTCACTGCATATAATTTATGCTGTTTTTTTTTTTTTTGGTTAAGAAATTTTATTCCTTAATGTTGGTTTTTTTTTTTCACAGGAAATATCTCTCTTGAGTCGGTTGCGTCATCAGAATATAGTGCAATATTATGGAAGTGAGATGGTAATTATTCCCCTGATTGGCTAAATGTTTTTGTCTATTGTCTAAACTAGATTGTCAATTTTTTTTAGTAAAGATTATTTTTCATTTTAGTACTTTAGTTTTGCTTGAAGTTCCTATCATTCCATAGTTTTTTGTTGGCCATGTCCCATTCTGAGTTGTGCCATATCTTATCAATTGATTTTGTTCTCTTTATCTACTGGAAACTCGTAGTCAACTAAATAATTTTCGTTTTGACAGATGCATATTACGCATACTGGTGGGTGGTGGCCAGTAGTTTATGACACCATCTAGTTGCTTCAAATAACTACACTCAATCTAAAATAGAGTCTGGAACTGAAGTCCACCAGATGTATTTGACAGAGATGTTTCTTTTGAGCTGTCATATTGATTGCTAATCAAAATTCATTATGTTAATGCTTAAGTTTGTCAGGAAAAGTACTTGTTCACTCTGTATGCGTGCATACACAAATGGGTACACATACATGCACAATAGTCAATAGGAATGGATTCACAACATGCACACACTTAAATGGTACATATGCTCACTGACATCCCTATATGTTTTCTAATGCTGCTAATCAACTCTACTGATTGGAAGAGCGTTAGCTCGATAAATGTCCATATTGAGATATGCGGCAGCACTTGCATGTTTTGGACACCAAGGAAACATAATGAACTGATGTATTACTAGGCTATCTTAGCGCTGCTGGCAGACTACATAGATTCTGGATACATTTGGTTCGAATGATGTATTTCTGGAACCAATCAATCTCCATACGGTAGACCAAGAAACTGACTATATGTAACTTATATTTATATCCTTAGAAGCCAATCCAAGAAACTAGTGCAAGTTGCAGGCGAGCCAAGGAAGATCTATGGGTTCGTCTTCCACACAATCCGATTCAGTGCTCATTTGTTGTTTATATAAGCATCAACTTGCTTTCTAGTTTCTAGCATGAGACTATCCATGATTTAAATACTTACCAAATTCAAGACATTCACTGTAGATAAAAAAAATCTGCAATCTAACCCATGTGGCAACATCTTGTCGCAGAGCTTCTTCATCTGTATGTGGATATTCATGTTTTTGAAGCATGATGGATATTTTAATGTAGTGATTGGTAGGAGTGTAGAACAGTGAGCTGAACTGGTTCAGATGTAGAGTAGTTGGAACTAACTTACAAAGAACGTCCCTTTTTTCACATTTAATATTGTAAAAAGCTTCAGAACTTAATTAACAATAAAAAATTCAGAATTTAATTAAGGTTGCATTTGGTACATTGCCAGGCAATCTTGAAAGCTAATGTGGATTGTCAGCAATGTAGATTACAGGTAATATGGATTATTGTATTTGGTACATGCAAGTAATGTTGCATAATATAAAATCAAAATTTCAAATTACCCTTAAATTAAATTTATATTTTATTTATAAAAATATATTTTTTATATTTTATCTATTTATTAAAAATATATTTTATATCAAAAATATAAAATATAAAAATAAAAATTATTTTTTATATTAAAATAAAAATATTTTTGATATTAAAAAATAAAAAATATAAAATTTTACTTGGCCCGTATCCTTGGTGATAGAGAACAACCCCCTCGGCGATGATTTTCCTGACCCTGCAAGCCCCGGCGACCCCCTCCCTTGTGATTCCTGGCGATGGCTTCCCTTCCCCACGAGCCCCGGCATCACCAACTCCCTCCCCTGCGAGCCTCGGCAATGGCACCCCCTCTCGTGAGCCTCGGTGAAGGTGACCTCCTCGTGAGCCTCTCGCGCCTCCATCGTGGGCTCCTTTTTGTCGGTTGATGGGTGGCGAGGGGGTTCGGAGGACAGTTGACGGGCAGTGGAGGGGTTGCCTGGGGGGGGGAGGGCGGAAGGGAAGAGGATGGGAGAGTGGGAGGGTAATCTAGAGTGCCTCATGGGAGGCAAGTAATGGCTATCAAATAAGTCTTATCAAACGTAGTAATGTGGTGGGGCTTGCTTAAATTGCTGGCAATCTGGATAGATTGTCAGCTACCAAATGCAACCTAAGAATAAGGAGTTTTGGAGTAGAATGTGATCCAGCTCTTTTTTTTTTTTTTTTTCCAGATTTGATTTCTAGCAGTCAACTACTGATCAACTGCAGTATTTTATCACAATAAGCCAAGAAATAAAGAAAAGAAGAATGAGGTGGAAAGTATAGAAAAGTAGGATTGGTGCCCTGCTTTTTCTCTTTACTGCATAGTTTAAAATGTGAATTTCGAATTTGGTCAATATTGCAGGAGTATATCATTTATCACACTTTGTTCCCAAAATACCATGAACTCGTTGTAAGAACTAATTCGTGCATGCCACCTCTCTGGCCAAGCACACAAACATTTCTTCTGTCCCCAAGATTCTTGTGCCCCCTCCTTTCGAAATTCACTCACCCACTTGCCCGATAATCCTCAGTTTTCGTTTTTGAATGTAAAGACCTCACCTAAAGTTTCTCTCTAGAGAGAAGAGTTTATGTTTGCCTCCGTCTTTTCATATAAATTTCATCTCTCTTTCTTTGCCCCCACCAACCTTCCTGATAATCCTCATCCCTCTCTCTTCGAGTTAAAACTACACCTAAAATCTCTCTCCTCGCCCCTATCAGTTTTTGTCATTGTGTCTGTGTGCAATTTATTTAAGCAAACAACTATGTCCAGTGATCAATACCAAATTTCTCCTTAAATTCAGATGAGATCCAATAATATATGCCCCTTATTTTATTATGTTCTCCTTGATCTTCTTCCACAAAGAATGCAATACATAAAAAGGTAAGTTAATTAAGAACATGAGCACATTCAGCAATTCACATGCACAAATTAGTAAATGAATAATTTCCATTATATCAATGCTTGATGGGATCATGTCCATCCATTCAACATTTTGTCTTTTTAATTTTATTTTTTATTTACAATTATTTAATTTTCTTTTATATTTTTATGCATTTTCTTATTTTGTTTCTTTTCCATATATAACAGTATTTTTTGTTTTTATGTTATTTTTTTGTTCATAGTTTCTATATTCTGATTTCTGTTTTATTAAGCCTTTCCTCAAGGTGCATTGCTTATTCTGGTTTTCTATTTGTCACCAGTATCCCGATCACAAGTCCCTTCTATTAGGTGTAACTGAACAGCTTTCCTATTCTCAATAGGATATACCAATATATGGAAATAAACTTGGACCCAGCAGCCAACTGAAATCTTCTGAAATATAAATTGGTCAAGTATTTTTTGACTCGTATAAGAACTCCTAAATCAGCAAGGAGAGCTGACTGATACCCACCTATAATAGATGACTGGGCCTTGTTTGGTCGACATCAGGAGTCTTCAGAATTGGAAACCAGGAAATGATTTTTAGCCCCATTGAAAGAAGTGGCTAGACCCTTAATAATAGCCCAAATATGAGACTGGGTGATACCTTAAAAAGAAAATAAATATACATTGGGAGCCTAGTTACAGCCCATGTTGATGCCAAAAGGCCCATGTAAATTTCCTTAAAAAATTGAAGGGTAAATTACAGTGACATTCCTTCAATTTTTCGTGATTTGCACTTACACCCCAAAAGTTCTAATTTTTTCAATTAGATCCTCAAATTTAGGTTTTTATTGCAACGTGGCCCAACCGTCCAGCTGAGATCTAACACCGTTAATGACGATTGTCAAATTACTAATTTATCCTCTCATTTTAAAATGGGAAAAAAACTGTCCAAAAATTTATAGAGATGCCCCTTCAACTTTTCGCTATTTGTATGTACACCTCAAAACTTTCAAAAGTTACACTTGGGACCTCCTCTGACTGCTATATCTACAATTGCTTATGGGGTGAAACCTTTCATGTTAACCATCCCATTCCACTTTCTAGTGCTTTATTTCAAGGCCAACAAAATCCCATGACCATATTCAAGAGATTTGTGAGAGGCCTTCCTTGGAAAAAATCAGTTAAATTTGTTTCATTGCTTGGAAAAAATATGCCTAACATCAAAGATTCCTATGTTTGTACATGGAGCACCCATAGAACTGGTGCCTGGGACTTGCTGTGGTCCATGAGGTCTTCAATAGAGCCCTCTGCTGACAGTTGCATAAAACAGGAAGGAGCTGATGAGAGCTCTGACAGGAGCTTTGGGTAAAGTTCATACTTGAAGCCATGGAAAAGGTTCCTCTCTACTCCCTTTGCTCTTTCCTCCCTTCTTCCCCCTTTGCTCTCTCAGTGGTCCTTTCTCCCTGCGCACCCTCCTTTGCTCTCTCTTAACTAGATTGGGAAGCCCCTGTTCGGTAAGAAAGAACGAGGAACACAAGTGGTCACATAACCGCCATGTAATCTCCTTCTGTTTCTGCCAAAACAATGGTATTGTTGGTATTTCCTGCCAACAAGAGTGTTGTTGGTGTTTCTTGTCTAAAGTTATCTTATATGACTATCATGTATTCATTGATCTTGATGGAGCTGGATGGGTGGGCCACATTGCAACAAAAAGCCTAAGTTTTGGGAGTCTAATTGCAAAAATTAGAATGTTTGGGATATAAGTGCAAATCGCGAAAAGTTGGGGGTGATGTTGTAATTTATCCAAAATTGAAAATAAGATTCGTTGAAAAAAGGAAAAGTAAGGCAAATTTAAGGCCCAAGAAAGGAGCCAATTGAACTGATTGCCTGACCTCCTTCCTCCCTAGCTTTGTCCAGCCTAAGGATATCTTTTAACTGGTCCCCTGTTGCCAAAAAGCTGCAGTATTTGATCGTCATGAGACTTATAACTGACTTATTAGAGGTTGTTTATATGCATAAAAAATTTAGCATCTGTGTATGCTTTTCTTGGTAACTTTAGTTATTGAAAATCAATGAGATACTTTGGAATATGGTATTTTGAAAGGCTGATATTTTGCCTTCATGGTAGAAAGAACATTAGGCAAGACAATAATGATAAAAATTTTGACTTTGTTGGTAGGACGTAACTCTAATTGCAGTTATTGTTTTGTATGTCTTACCCACCTATGAGAATATTTGGACTAAATATGAGAGAGATAGGGAGGGTTGTTCCTTTTCCATAATTTTCTTGTAAGTTATAACAAAGCTGAAAGTTTACTTAAGCATCAAATACTATTTAAATGTGGGAGGACTTGTTCTATCATTTTGCATGTGATCCCTTTGAGATAGGAATGGGCGTAGAGTGATTTGACACATCTATCACTTGATTTTTGTTTGACAATTTCTTTCAAAAATAATCATAAGATAATGTTATTTCCTCGGGGAAAGCTTGCAACTAGGTCCCATTAATTGTAATGCAATTGATGGCATATAGATACCCTCATGTGATTATTCAATGTCTATAGTGTATTTGAGAATGAAGTCATTTGTACTATAAATAGAGTGGGCTGATTGTTGATGGATTGACAAGGTTCTTTTGCATGCCTTTTAGGACTTGTTTGGCTTGAAGGAAGGGGGGGGGGGGGGGAGTGGGGGAAGTGTAGTCAAGGGGAAAATTAAAATGTACTTCATGTTTGGTTGGAGTTTTCAAAGAAGAGAGATGGGAAAGTAGCTTTCCCATGAGAATAAAACTTCAAGGGAAAGAAAAACCCATGTGGGACATGGAAAAGCCACTTTCCCTCAAGATGAGAATTGTGATATTTTTTTTTCCAAAAATGCCCTTAAGCCATCATTATCTTTTTAATAGTTAATCTTATACGATTAAAAATTATGACAATATTATGGTAATTTTAATATAAAAATATAATAATAACTATTTAAAATTATTACAATATGAAGAAGTTATCAACTATTAACTAAAACCTCAACCCAATAAATATTTTTAATAGCTATTCTTAAATATTTAAAAATATTTAAAATATTTTTAGATTTAAAAATATTTAAACATAGCTATTAAAATATATTATAAATTGTGGTAATTTTAATAGTTAGACAAGTATCCAAATATATTATGAATTGTGGTAATTCTAGTAGCTAAAAATATTTAAAAATAACTATTAAAAATATATTCTGATCTCTTTGGTGTTGAACCTTCAAAACCTTTAGATCTAGGTGCTCCAAGTGTTTGATTCTAAAAATTATGCATGTGATGTTTTTTCTTTGTACTCCCTTTATTAAGGGCATAATAGGCATTTTATATAATCTTTCCAAGAAAGTAGATGCTCAACCAAACATAAGTTACTTTGAAAGGTGTCTCCTATGCTTTCCCATGGTCAACCAAACATGCAAAAACCACTTCCCAAGTGTCATATACCTAGGCATCATCTTCTTAGGAAAACATTCAATTGAGGTAAAATTTTTATTGCGAACCAAAAGAGTCCTGAATGTTAAGACAAAAATTGTAACACAAGATCATAGTTGGTTCATAAGGTTGGACAATAAAGAGCATGTAAACATGGTAGGCTTTTGTTGCAATGGAAACTTAGGATTTGCAAGAGGAGAAAGGAAGGGGTGCCAATTGAGATGATATAGGTTTCTGCAATAAAGAATGATGCGAGATCTTATAAATAGTGTTTTGGTTTGTGGAAGTCCCAAAGAGTTGAGGAAAAAAGATATGAGGACCTATGAAGATCTGGATTAATATTGTTGCCTGTGGGAGGAGTGCATTGAAGAGCTGGTGTTTATAGATGACTAAGGCTGTTGCCTTGGTTGGAACAAATTAAGATGAATGATGATCATCTGATGCAATATAGATGGGATGAGAGTTGTTGATTGTTATGAAAGCCACAGCTATCTCAGTATACATATATTTATGAGATAATTCTGTCTAGTGCTGTGGTAGGTAATTGAAATACTTCTTTTAACTGTAAGGCAAGGAAACTAATACATATTTAGGGGGTACAGGAATTAATTGAATTATCTAACATGGTTTCATGTTTGGTACATATTGTCATAATGCCTGTTGAGACTTCACATCAGCAACAAAGCCTTTTCTCGTTGTTCAGTGACCTCATATTGTATTTTTCTTTTTTAAACAGATAGATGATAAGCTTTATATATACCTGGAATATGTCTCTGGTGGTTCCATTCATAAACTTCTTCAAGAGTATGGGAAATTAGGTGAACCAGCGATTCGTAGCTATACTCAACAAATCCTTTCAGGCCTGGCATATTTGCATGCTAAGAATACTGTCCATAGGTATAATTCATCATCAGAATTCATTTTACTGAATATTTCCCTCTGGGTGTCTGATACTCCTGCTGCTAGATTATTATTTCTGTTTTTAATTAATTTTTTCCTGCCTGTGCAGAGACATCAAAGGTGCAAATATTCTTGTAGACCCAAATGGTCGTGTTAAGCTGGCAGATTTTGGGATGGCAAAACATGTATATTTTTATATTTGCTATAGCATTTCATAATTTGAGTGAACATGCGTTTGCCTAATTCTTGTGCTGCTGTACCTAATGTTATATTTGATGGTTTTATAGTTCATCTTCTCTGATTCTCAGGTCTTTATGTTTATATTGTTTGTCAAAGTTTTTGCTATTTCCCACTCTTCAGAGCTCCAGCTCCTTATTGGCATCTGGAGGTGGTCATATATTTGTTGCTAAATGCTAACTTTAGGCATGAATATATTTGCTATAATGCATGATGCTTTAGCTGTAAGTTCTTTAGAGACAGGACCAAAAAAGTGTCCTATGAAATGAGTTTGTGTTCATCAGATCTCACTGCCTTATATGGAGGCTGAAGATGAAATTGTAAAGGGAAGGGAGAGGCATGACTTCCTCATGATTCATGGAGTTGACTGGTTGATTATTAGTAGATAAGTTTTTTTCCTTTTTCAAGAAACATGGTGAGAATGACTCTATCTTGGTTTGAACTTGTGATCTTTCCCCAGCAAAAGAGTGGTGCTAGCCAGCTGATCTAAGTCTCTGCTGGCATGAGAGGATTATGTGTTTCAACCAAAGTGGAAATAAGAATTTCATGCTAACAGAAAATAAAGTTGACATGTGGAAGGAGAAACTTTCAAGCTAACTGAGAAATTAAAAATAACAGATGGAAAGAAGAAACTCTCTAGGATGTCATTCTTTTCTTCTTTTATGCCTTATCACAGCTATTATCAGCATATAATTTTTGTCCAGGAGTGTTTTCCTAAAGCATTGTTTTAACACATAACTGCTCCAGACATGGATATTAGACCTTAATCTCTTTCTTCCAAGTTGTGTGATAGCAAATTTATATTATTGTTAGGTCGCTTGTATCATAAACATGACATAACAACAAATACTTGTACAATATGATCAATATACAAGGATATGGAGCTAACCTTCATTTGAGGACATCAAACTGCAATTAAGGAGCATCATACAATATTGCAATAATGAAACCAATGGATATGGTGCACAGTTGATGTACTGTATATTGGCACAAATGAGTCATCTTACTTATACCATAGCTTACTAATAAGTACCTATCTACGGTGTTGCACCTATTCTAGTACTTGTAACCATGTTGCATGTGCATCTTGACACATCTTCATTAACTGTCACCTCTTAATTTCATAACTTTTTTATCTTAAATTTTAATTCTCAATTTTTTATGAATTTCCATTTTATTTATTGTGGAATCTACATTTCAAAATTATCTTAATGCTCTCATGATCAAGGATTTAAGTGCCACTATCACCTGGCACACACTGCTGACATACTTGATGTGCTCTTTTGAAATTAAATAAATAAATTAATAAATTAAAAAAACTTTTGTCTTGGTGCCGGGTGGTACCCAACCATATCAACCTCTCAGGAATTGACATGGTTATATATGGGGCAGCACCACCCATAAAAGGCTGTTTGCTTGGTGCCTGGTACCAGGTGCTGTTACTGGCATAGCATGTGCAGGAACTTGAAACCATGGCCATGACATAATTCAGCAATTGTTATTACATAATGGAAGTGTTGAACTTCTAGGGAGATTTAACTTAATAATTAAGTTGTTATGTACTTGAGTGTTATACATAATCCTATGTGTAATGCTTGTTGTTTTCCAGATTACTGGACAATCATGCCCCTTATCATTCAAAGGAAGTCCCTACTGGATGGCACCAGAGGTGAGCATGTTTTGAATATGGATAGATTTTGTTCCTTCGTAAATTACAATTGGCCATTTGTTTTCTTCATTTCCCTTACAATACTGTGCTTCCTGTTTCATTTCTCACCGATGTCATTTGCTCAGGTTATAAAGAACACCAATGGCTGCAATCTTGCTGTGGACATATGGAGCCTAGGGTGCACTGTTTTGGAGATGGCTACATCAAAACCACCATGGAGCCAATATGAAGGGGTTTGTACTTAGGAGATAAATGTTAATGTTGAGGAGGTTTTTTTCTCTTTGTTTGATAGAAAGGGAGGCCTAAGCCCATCCACTTTTATTAAAGTAGAATTATGATATTTAATGTACTGATATATTATGTAAGCCAATCTGAAGTGTTTGTTTCTGTTTCATTTTCTTTTAAAGTAGTTATGCTCTGCTATAGATGTATTTGAATCCAATTTACAGTGTATATTAGTAAATAAATTATATATGTTAAAAGTTTGTTGTTTGAATATAATGGAGAACAAGTTTGCTTCTTTTATCATCTTCTCATTTAAGCTATTTGTATTTTCTGATGCAGTTTAGAAATTTTGATAACCAAACAATTCCTTTATTGTATCTAGGAGGATGATATGCTGATATATTGGAAGATATGTTTTGATCATATTTGTTTTTGTGATGAAATAATCTTGATAGCATTGTTGCAATCCTCTTTGTTTACTAAATGCCATATGTTATGCTTATGAGTTTCACTGTAACTTTTCCTTAATGGGATAATGTTCTTGAGATTATTTTGTGTAGTTTTTGTGCAGTGTGATTGGTCTGCAGTGGTCCACTGAATATGTTGTTGATGATTTACTAATCAATGCTAGAAATCCGATCCACCTGTTTTAGAAATTTCCCCAATTTTAGCACTTGTAGACAGGACAGCAAGCATCATTTATGACCGCAATGTAATTAGTCTGGTACAAAAAGTTGTTAGTGACCCATTTAACTTTGGATCTTTGTCAGGATCAGCAGTCTGTTAATTCAGTCATTTCTTTTTTCAGATACCCACAAATTTTCTTCTCAGTCAAAAACTGGCTTGGATAAATAAATCCTTATTAAAACAGTAACTACTTGCTGAGTTTTTGTGAGCATGCTCCAAAATGTAAATATTTCCTCTTTCTTAGTAGTTAGCATACCGGTGTTTCTTTTAAGCTGCCTGATATTGTTCCTGAGACAGTCTGCATTCTACAAGTTTGAGCGAGTGAAGAAAATCCATGTTTCAAACTCCACTCTCTGGATACAGTTTTTTGGTTTTAGCTTTACTATGTTGTTGCTCTACTGTTGAGCACTCCAACTAGTCCTCTTCTAGCCATTGTTTTTTTTTAAATTAACTGGTAGGTAAAACAAAGATTCCTCTAAAATCTTCTCTGAAAAGATCAAGCTCCTTAAATGCTTTTAGGGGAACCATTGATTCCGAAAACATAAGCTTATGCTGGTTTTTCAGATTTTCTCTAATATTATTCTTAAGTGATCAATGTTACATGAACAGTGGTCTCTTCTTGGACACGACACTTGATGTTTGATATGTGCATTTTGTCATAGATACTGCTGTTTGCTGATTGCTTGGTTTGAGATTGTGGCTCTTATGTTTCCCACTAGTGAATGAAACAGGAAAAAAAGCTCCTCTTTCCTGCACAAATCGGTCCTATTTCAAATCCCAACCAACAAAAAAAAGAAAAAGAAAATAAGGGAAATAAATGGAGAGGAGCTAGGATTTGCTCTAGCTATCTTTTCTGTGTCTGAGTCATCATGGTTATCCTGCTTCTCTTGAGTGTTGATCCCTTCCCTTGTGATTGAGGGTTTAGATGGGTCATCACCTCTACCCTTGTAGGCAGTGGTGGTATTGGAAGGGAAACCGTGTGGCTTTTGTGGGGATTGGGGATGAGAGAAAAAAGAGAAGATGGGTTTTTGGAATAGCCGGGGCATTTGGGTGCTTCTCAGCCAGATATGGAAAACCAACCAATCTACCTAAGAAGAATCCCTGCTCAAAGGGGCCCTCACCAAAGACATTATTGCCTTCACCCGCCATGTGTGTTAGTTCGGCTGGGTTTGGATTGGACTGTTCCTTTCTACAGTCCAAATAATTTCATATATTTAACTGGACTGCATATATGATACACTTATTAAACACACATACATACGTATATATGCATATTCATACACATAAATATATGGTTTCCAAATGCATAAAAGATTATGTTATCTTTAATAAATACCTTCATATTTGTTTATGGTTTCCAAATTCAAATTCTGATGGTTTCTTCTTCATTTGCTTCATCTTGTTATTTAATTATTTTCGGGTAACCATGAATTAGAGTTTTGCATTTGAAACATACTTAAAGGTCTGTGTTTTTTAACATTTCTTCATTTTGCTTATTCTGAAGATCTAGGAATAGAGACATTTATAGTCCTTTTAAGTGACAGAATCCAGCTTCCACTTCATAGACAGGGTTTCATTTTGCCTGCAAAGTGATTTTGATGTCTACAGTTTACATTCCATGCATGGATGATAGATTTGAGTCACAAACAGATTGAAATGTAAAACCAATGTGTTTAACTTAAAAAATAATTTAATAATGCCACCTTGTACAATCAACAAGGGATGCTGCAACTTGCAACGCTTGGCCCTAGAAAGTTGCCATCTGCAAACTAGATTCCAACCCTCAGAGGTACTCTCAACTGTTTTCTAAATTAGAGGCCCCTAGTAATGCCTAGCATTTTTATTGTAATGTCTGAGAAGCATGAATTCCTGCAGAACTTAGCTTGCCATGTTCTACTGAGTTTACAATGCCATTTTCCTTTTACTTGTGATTTGTGAATATATTTAGAGTATTTTTTTTTGGTTTGTTTTTTCTTCAGATTTAACTAAGGGTTGAAGCAGCATGTGCAGGTGACATGTTGGCTTGGCAATGGCTGGAAACATTCATGTTGTGTTGTGACACATGCAGTGGTGTGGTAGCATGCCAAGTATTGGCCTGCAGTCAATACCATGCCACTGTTGCATGCTAGTAATATGTTGGCATTTTATCTTTCACGATGTGGCTGCACTTACTGCGCTACTGCCTTGTCAAATGACACTTAAGTCCATGGGTTTAACTCAATGACTGCATTTACATTTGTAATTGAGAAAATGGCTATATTTGCACCTGACAGAATGCTGGGAAAAGAGTAATCTAACTGCCTCTGAAGATGTTTTTGAATCCTATTACTTATTCTTTTGTCCTTATTGCAAATATTCCTTGTATAACAAAATGTAATGTTTGATTGAGAGAACTAGAAAATCTTCCATGATTGGTTGTATCTCAAGCTTTAAGGTTTAAATTTTAAAAGGTTCACATCCCAGACTTAAATGCTTTTACTAGGCAAAAATGGAAGGTGCCACTAGAGCTACGGTGGCATATTGTGTGATAGGCCATGTAGGAACCCAGACCATCAATTATTATTGCACATCTTGAAACACAAATAACATTTTAGCAGTTTTGGATAATTGAAAATCGTAAGTTCAAGCAATTGTTTGTCTTGTCATTGAAATCTTCCACTTTGTAACTGTATGCTGCTAGTTGGAGATCTGTGGTAACTAGTCATTTCCCTTTCTTAAATTTAAGGTGCCTGGGCATATAGCTGGATATTTACTATATGTAAGTCTTAATTTTATATGCCAGCTTCTTCCAACCACTGTTTGTGCAATAACATGTACATCTGTATGCATAGTTATCTAGATATGTGGATGTGCACATACAATTGCACATATTGCACTTTGCAAGTTTTAAATGTGGGTCTTAAAGAAGCAATACACCCTTGATTTTATTCACATGGAATGGTAAAAAGTAGAAGGTATTTTGGTTATTTAGTTGGTGCATCTGAAAGAATGGAAAGCTGATCCTTGACCGAACTAGTTAAATGACCAGCATACCTTTATGTTCTTTTCACTGCATGCAAGTGAATCCAATGGATGTATCGGTCATTTTACCACTTATTATACTTCAAATACATGCTATTTTCTTCCACTCACTTTTGAGTTATGACATTTGCTTGTTCTGGTCTATAGATAGCAGCCATGTTCAAGATTGGTAACAGTAAGGAGCTTCCAGCAATCCCTGATCATCTCTCAGATGAGGGCAAGGATTTTATAAGGCAATGTCTGCAACGTGAACCATCTAATCGTCCTACAGCAGCTGAGCTTTTGCAGCACCAATTTGTGAAAACTGCAGCATTGCTGGAAAAATCTGTTTTCAATTTTGAACTTTTGAAACGGCCTGGGTTTGTTTCAAGCGGGCCAAATTCCAAGGTATCACCTGTTATGTCTAATTTAATTTTTAAAATGTAATATTTGGGATTTGACATGTCTTTGCATCAAATAGTAAAAAGTTTGTTATCATTTTCTGGCCACAAAAGTGTAGTTGGTTCTATTCTTCATCTGTTAATGCTTATTGTCAAGCTATCTCTAGCAAAGACCTAGCCTGTCTTCTAGGAACCTGGATGATCACCTAGGTGACCGAGTGCGAACATTTTTTAAATTCAAATATTTCATTTATTTTTCAGATGTTGCACTATTTTTGGTAAACTAAAATCTTGACATGCTTCAAAGCATATGCGGCCGTGAACATATTCAATGAGTACTTAATATAAACTTAGAAGATAAACTGTTATTTATGATATTCATGTGAAGCTTATATAAAAATGTGGAAAAATATAATCTACATACTTATTTCCTCCAAGTATGGGTCAATATTTAAATACAATGAGCCATAAAAAATGGTCAATATGACTATACAAAAGTGATAAGTGTGGCTGTATAAAAATAGTAAACAACTCTTGAATATATACAATAAGGGAAGAGAAATCAGAGGAGAATATTGGAAGATAGTACTGCTGGTTATGACAAATTCCCTTGATAGATTTCCTTGTTTGCCGAGATCATGGTTGATGCTTGATTGTCAAGAACTTGGCTTGATTCTATGACATCAATATGATTTTGGCTTATTCTGTCAAATTTGCTTGAGATTCGTGGGTTTCTAAGTTTCTAACACTCCCCTCTCAAGCTAGTGAATAGATGTCTTCCATTCCCTGGTAATTTCCTAAAATCTAGTCATAGGTAGTCCAACATTGGCCTGCTGACTATTTGATGGCATATAAGGAGCACTAATCAGGCTACTCTCCAACTTCTCTTTTATGAAATGTTTGTCTGTTTTAGTGTGCTTAGTTCTGTTATGTTGAATAGGATTATGTGCAATGTTGATAGCAGATTTGTTGTCATAATACAATCTCATAGTTCCTTCTCTCTTAATTCCAAGATCATCCAGAATTATCTTCAGCTACAAAAGTTCACAAATTTCATGAGCAATAGCTCTAAATTCGCCTTCAGCATTGGACCTTGCAACTACATTCTGCTTTTTACTTCTTCATGTTACCAAATTACCTCTCAAGAAAGTGCAGCAGCTGGACATCAATCTTCTATTCACCTGAGATCCTGCATAGTCCGCATCCGTATAGGCTTCTAGAGTCGGTTCTTTTCTTTTCTGGAACAAAATCCCTTGGTGTGGCTTTGAGATGGTGAAGAATTCTATAAATTGCTCGTAAGTATTCCTCCTTCGAATCATGCATGAATTGACTTACCACACTCATTGAGTAAGCTATATCTGGCCTTGTATGGGAGATAAATTAATCTTCAGACAAGTCTTTGATATCTCCCTTTATCAACTGCATGCATCCTTATGTCTTACCTATTCTATGGTTTGAATCAATAGGAGTGTTTGCAACTTTGCTGCTGAGATTTTTTGTTTCTTTAAGAAGGTCTAGCACATATTTTCTTTGAGATATAAAGATTTCTTTCTAGAGTATGCCATTTCAATACCTAGAAAGTACTTCAACTTTCCAAGTTCTTTGATTTCAAACTTTTGAGCTAGATGTTTTCAATTTTTTTTTTTCAATTGCATTATTTCTAGTCACAATGATATCATCTACATATGCCAATAGAACTGTAACTTCACCTTTAATTGAATGTTTGATAAACATGTGGTCTCCTTGGCTTTGTTTATATCTCATCCTCAATATAGTCTTTGTAAATCTTCCAAACCATGCTCTAGGAGATTATTTCAAGCCATATAGTGCTTTTTTTAACCGACATATCTTATCTGCTCCAAAATTTTCATTAAATTTGGATGGTGGCTCCCATGAAAACCTCCTCCAAGTCTCCATGTAGAAATGTATTCTTGACATCAAATTGCTGTAGACACCAACCAAGCATAGTAGCAAGGGACATTGGCGGACCACACCAATTTTTCTAAGGGGGGCCAAAAAAATATAAAAATAAAAAATATTAATAAATAATTTAAATTAATTTAAATAATTTTTTATAAATATTATTTAAATTATACTTATCTTATTTCATAATATTAAATTCATTAATAATGAAATCTACCGTAAAATCTTCAGTTCTCTTTATCGATATAAGTGACTAAATAATCGATCAAAAAATTATCTTCCATCTTGTTGCATAATTTGGTCTTGACAATCTTCATTTTTAAAAATATTTTTTCTATAGTAGTGGTTGAAACTGGAAGAGTAAGAAGCGTTAAGGACTTGTAGAGGATGTGCGCGCACCGGCAACAGTAGTGGCAGTGTCGCGCCGAGTATCGTTGGTGCTGCATAACGGGATGTGACATCCATTCGAGCGACGGTGCCAAAGATGATGGGATGTGAGTGCAGTAGTATTGGTGGGAGCCTGAGGCATGACGGGCGCCCACTCGTCCGTGCCCTCCAAGATCCGATTATGCTACGCGATGGATCCAGTTGCTAAGACGGTGCGCGGCTTCACCGCACGCAGTGTTCATCAGTGCGACGAGGCTGATGAAGGCCATCAAGATGGTAGTCAGAGGCTAGCGCATCGGTGGTATTCGTCCTTATGTATGCGCAACCGCCTGGTCTCGTCATGGAAGCGTTCTCGTCGATCGCATCATATGACAAGACCGGTCGCCATTTTATCCATCGGTGTGGTGAATGGGATGATGCTGACTACGTACAGTGGCTTCGACCACAGCGAATTCTGGAGACCGGCGTTGGTCGAGTAACAAAAAGAAAATTATGTCTTCTTCTAAAAAATTATGAAAAAAATTTAATGAAAATAAAAAATAAAAATGGTAGTGATCTAACTCTCAAGTAAAGAAAGCTGATTTATAGTATTTGTTTCATTTTAAATTTTTTTTTAAGATTCTTCAAGTTATATTTATTATCCCCAAGTTTAGAAGGGCCAAATATATATATATATATATATATATATATATATATATATATATATATATATATTATAAAAGTTTACATAAAATCTTAATTTATAAAAGAAATAAAAAAAATTAGGGGGGGCCAAGGAGCCTCCTTGCCCTCCTGGCGGTTCATCCTTGTATATATTTAAAATTTTATAAAAAAAATTAACTTATAAAAAAAATTTAAAAAAAATTAGGGGGGCGCAAGGCTCCCCCTTGCCCCCCCCCCCCCGGTGGTCCGCCGCTGGCAAGGGATGTGATATCTGTATGGTGTTCATCTTTGCCGTAGGGGCAAAGGTTTCTTGATAATCCACCTCATAGGTTTAAGTATACCCTTTTACCACTAATCTGATTTTGTACCTCTCAAGAGACCCATCATCTTTATATTTTAATATGTAAACCCATTGGCTTCCTATTGGTTGTTTTCCTTTAAGTAGAGTAACAATCTCCCACATCTTATTTTTCTCTAATGCATTCATTTCCTCTTTCATAGCTTTTACTTAATTCCTATCCTTTAATGCCTCTTGTATGGTCTTAGAGATGTCAATCAAATTTAGGGTAGTGAGAAAGCTTCGGTGTTGTGGGGATAGTCTATGGAAGGGTACAAATTATGAAATTGGATGTTGGATGCTTTTTTTGGTGTCTTTTCTTAAAGCAATTGGTAGGTCCAAATCTTGAGGGATAGATTTCTTAGGATTAGACTTAATAAAGGAAGAAGGGGGAATAGTTTCTTTACCTGGTTTTGGTTCAGACTCATGGATTTGTATCGATTCTAGAATGGGCTTTTTCCTTCTTGAATACGGGTCTGGTTGCTGCTGGTGCCCTTCTTGGACGGTGATGTCAGATTTTGATTTAGGTTGACAAGGAATAGTGGATGGATGAGATAATGTAGGTTGGCAAGAAATAGAGGATGACTGAGCTGATGTCTGAAGTTCAAAAGAAGGCAACTGTGTATACTGAAATCACCAAGGAGATCCTCCCCATGCCATGTATTCTTTTGAACTCTCGCCCTGAAAATAGGAATGTGGAGGTTGAAAGAATGGTTCAGTTATGCTAGGTGACATCCATGGAGATAAACACCTTCTGGGTTGAAGGATGATAACATTTGTAGCTCTTTTCGGTATTTGAGTATTCCATAAACATGCACTTTAAAGCTCTAGGATCAAGCTTGCCCTTATTTTGTTGGTGAACATGGACGTAGGAGACATCCGAATACTCTAAGTGGTAGGTTATTGGAAAAATAAAGCTCAGGATGAAGTTCTGATAATACCTGAATAGGATTTTTTTACCTAGGAGGTAAGAGAGATCCTATTCATCATGTAAGCTGCTGTTATGACTGCCTCTCCCCAAAACCTTTTTGGAACATTGAACTAAAACAGAGGTGTTTGGGTAATGTTGAGTAAGTGTCTTTTTTCTGCTTGGCCATCCCATTTTTTGTTGGGGTGTAATGGATGATTCCCTCTTTTTGAAAGAAAGTAGAGAGTGTGATTAAAGTAATCCCTTGTATTATCAGATCTAACTCGTTTTATAAAGACCCTGAACTAAGTTTTTGTCATGTTGTGAAAAATAAGAAAGATATTGCTTACTTCAGACTTCCCCTTCATTAGATATGGCCATGTAGTTCTAGCGCAGTCATCAATAAAAGACACAAACCACTTAGCCCCGTTGAATTTAGGAATTTTAGATGGGCCCCAAACATCAGTATGTAATAAGAAAAAAGGTTGAAAGGACTTTGTATTACTTAAAGGAAATTGCAAGTGATGGTGTTTGGCAATTTCAAAAGTGTCACAATGGAAACTTTCAATAGCAATATTTTTGAAAAGTAAAGGAAACATGATCTTGGGCAGCTGAAAGGTGGATGATTGAGATGAAAGTGGTGAAGCCAAATTTCAGATTTGTTTGAAGAGAGAGAATTAATGGAAGAAGCACTTCGCGAAGAGTAGGAGAGGGTTAACTGAGTACCTTTATCTATAGAATTACTGACTTCTTCAAGATAGTAGAACCCATTCCGTTCTTCAGCAAATCCAATCATCCTCCCTGTAATCTGGTCCTGGAAGACACAATGAGTGGGAAAAAAGGTTATATGGTAGTTTAAGTCTTTGGTAAGTTGATGAATGGAAACAAGATTGGTGGATAGTTTAGGAACATGTAGCACATTTTGTAGAGAGAGGGAAGGAGTCCAATTTATGGTGCTTTGGTCCACAATGGTTATAAGAGAACTATCAGCAATAGTAATTTTCTTATTCCCTGGATATGGTTTATAAGTTTCAAGTTTTGTGGAGTTATGTGTCATATGATCGGTGGCTTCGAAGTCTTTGATCCAAGAGTCAGTGGGTGGAGTTGTCAGCATTAAAGATTTCAGAAACATGGTACTTACCAGATTGAGCCAATGAACATGATCTAGATGAATTACAGAGGGATTTAATAAAACTTCGTAGTTTTTCAATCTCTTCCTCGTTGAATTCTCTAAATTCATCACCATCAGGGAATCGTTTTTCTTAAGAGGTACCTTGTTTGTGAAGTTGGCCTGGCTCTCTGCTGTCCTTTAAATTCTCCATTCCGATTAAGGACTTGTGCTTTTTCATGAAGCTTGAAACATTTTTCTTTTGTATGCTAGGGCTTTTTACAATAGGTGCACCAGGGCCCATCTTGGTTGGACTGTTTAGAGGAATGAGTATTTGTGGTTCAGCCACCCTGCCCTTGCCCAAAGTTATTAGACTTCCTCCATCCGCAGTATTCGTAAAAACCATAGCTGAGCCTTCGGAAGTCTGTGATTCCAGCATGACAGTCCGCCGACTTTTCTTAGCACGTATGATGGAGAATACTTCATTCAGTGATGGCAGCTATTCTTTCCCAAGAATTTGAATCCTAACTTGATCAAACTCCATGTTAAGTCCTTTAAGAAATTCAAAAATCCGATCCCGTTCCACCAAACTCAAAAGGGCTTTGGTATCCTCACTGCATGGCATCTTAATATCTTCATAATGGTCCAATTCAAGCCAAAAACCATTCATCAGGTTATAATATTCCGTAACTGAAAGAGTACCTTTCTTGGTGATTGAAATCTGTCTTGATCTCATAGATTATAGCGACATCCTGCATCTTGGAGTATATTTGATGAACTGTTTCCCATATATCTCTAGCAGTAGGTAGAAATGTATAATTCTTTGTGATATTGGGTTGCATTGAATTCCATAGCCAGGACATGATCATCGAGTCTTCCTTATCCCACACGGAAAACTTTGGATCATCAGCACTAGGTCCAGCCTCGTTCAAATGATGAAGTTTTCCTCTCCCCTTGAGGAATGTCTTTAACAATTTGCGACCATTAGAGATAATTCTTCCCATGAAGTTGATAGGAAGGATTCATGTTTTGGAGCTCCCCATTTGGTCCATTCGGTAAAGATCCAAAAGTCGGTCCAGTAAAATTACTAGCTACAGTTTCAGAGGTTTCCAACATTTTTAGAATATCGAAGAACAAAATAATCAATAGAAGAAACAACTGGATATGAATGGTAAAGGCGGAGGTAACTAAGGAAGATCTGATCGGCAATAAAGGCACAATCAGGAACAATCGGCAATGAAGATCGATAACTCAGCAATGAAGGCTGAAAATAATATAATCTTCATACTTATTTCCTCCAACTATGGGTCAATATTTAAATACAAGGAGCTACAAAAAATGGTAAGTATGACTATACAAAAGTGGTAAGTGTGGCTGTACAAAAATAGTAAATAACTATTGAATATATACAATAAGGGGAGAGAAATCAGAGGAGAATATTCAAAGATAGTACTGCACAAATTCCCTAGATAGATTTCCTTGTTTGCTGAGATTATAGTTGATCCTTGATTGTCAAGATCTTGGCTTGATTCTATGAGATCAATATCATTTTGGCTTATTCTGTCAGATTTGCTTGAGATTCATGGGATTCTAACAAAAATTTATAATGGAAATGACATCATGTCTTAGATATAAAATTGCAGCAAGACCAACTCCCTGTTGGATGCACCAACACAAAGTGTGACTGCCTGTAGTGACAGTGATTGAGATAACAAATGAAAAGAATATTTTCCCAGGGCCATGTTCATTTCTGTTTGGATGCTTGAATTTGAATTTCTACATGCGTTCAAAACTAAATTTTTAAGATATTTTTTGTAGCAAAATTTTCATGTTTGAGACCCTATTCAATTAACTGATTTTTTTATCAGACATCAAGATTTACTGATCCTTACATATAAACAAATAATCTCTTGCATTTGCTTGTCTTCTCTCAAGCTTTACTACTTTAGGTATTGAGAATTTGTTTGTTAATTTGGATTTTCTATTACATCAAACTTTAATATTCATGGAAATGTGACCATTAGGTCTGGTTTTTCTCTTGGGTTTGTTTTGTCACTATATATGTTAGGTAGCCAAGCCTGGTAGCATTGAATGTCTTAGGTCCAATCAAGGAAAGAGGAGGAAATTTCTTTCACTAGTTTTATGCATTCCTATGGCATGCAACATGTACTTTCTTTTTTGATGCATCACAATTGATTTTCATGTTGCTGTAGGGGAAATTTCATGGTGCTGGGGATGCTAGAAATCTTTCTTCCTTGGATATGGAAGGAGTAGCAACTCATCAGATGAGGGGTGCAAAGGCTTGTACAATGACCAGGTAACCTATCTAACCTTTTCCCGTTCACATTCAACTTCCTTATTTTGATTAAAGCACATGAAAAGAGGTCGGTGGGCAGCACGTCTTATTGGACCAGGTTTAAAGCAATGAAGTAGTGTTGTTGGATAAATAAACATATGTAGCTGTAGAAAGGTTTGCCTTCAATTATAATCACAGTTATCTAGTTATTGGTGTTAATCCTCCTTTATTTCAATCCTTAATCATTGAAGCATTGAGATCAAAGTACCTTGCTCTAGAGCACTTCAAGTCAACAGTTTTAGTTCAACACCAACATCGAGGTTCCATAAGTTCGATGCGACATCAGCTTAAACATTAATAGTTGTGAGGACTTGGAATTGTTTTTTGAACTTAAGGGGCATTTGGACTTCTGTTCTTAGTTAGAATTGTTAAAATAATTGGAGATGCAGGGATGTTGTTTCAGACAATAAACTGGATGGCTGTATTATTGACTAGTAGAAAGTGTATATGAAGATTAATATACATCAAGAGAACAATGCAGTACCATTTAAGAGAACTATCATCAAAATCACTAGGATGGGACTAAATCAGTGCATTCTTATTCCATTCTGGTTTGATCATACAAATTTCTATAAGGATGAAAATGCATTTCTCACTAAATTGATAAATAAAGAAAACCTACTTTAGTAGTACAATATGAAGGATAGCTATAATCTGTTAAATTATCAATGCTAACTCCTGCTTTTTATGTAACCATGGTTCTTATGGGATCAGATATTATTTACTGGTGAGTCAGTGGTGCTTGTTGTCAACATGATTAGTATTATTGAGTGTTAGGATGCACGCAGCGGATTGAACCGGTTTAGGCTTTCCAATTAATTCCTGTTTACTCACTTTAGCAATTTACCAATTACACAGGCAGATATCAAATCAGAAGAAAAGACGAGATTTAACGTGGTTTGGCAAATTTGCCTACATCCACACAGAGGAAGGAGCAATCCACTATAATCTGCTCCCAAAATTGGGCACAAAAGAAATACAAATATCCCAATAACAATTACAGATTAATCACAAAGAGGCAAACAAATCGAAAGGGAAGAAGAAAATAGGAGAGATCACAGAATACCAGGCCTCTAGCCTCGCCAAATCCTGTCGTGGATTCTCTGTTATTTTATTTGCTCTCTAGACTGTTTTCAATATTTTTCTGGACTTTCTGCAGCTCTTTGTTGCATCTCAGAAAAATATTTCGGCGTCTTGTGTTGCAGGGCCCTCTCTTTTAATTTTTTTCAGCCTTTTTTTTTCTCCTTGATTTTTCCCTCGTCAGGAGTCCCAATCAGTTGGACGCACGAACTGGAGTGGCCTCATGGTCTCGGACTCCCACGGAAGTCGAAATAAAATAACCCAAATCTTTCGGCCAAGACTTCTCTCGGAAAACGGACCAAGACTTCTCTTGCATCGTTTAGGAGCAAAACACGTAACAATCCTCCTCCTTGCGACCAAAAAAAAAAAAAAGCCTCTATCAAATATGGATTGTAAAGCCTCCTCCTCATCACAAGCCCCGAAGGGGCATCACCAAGTGCTCAAACCAATCAAGTTCAGGAATGTCTTGAACTTGACCACTGGAATTGGTTTAGTGAGCATATCAGCCGGATTAATAGTAGTGCTAATTTTCTGAAGTTGAATATCACCATCCTCTACCAAATCTCTGATAAAGTGATAACTGACATCCACATGCTTAGTGCATTCATGATACATCTGATCTCTGGCAAGATGTAAAGCACTCTGACTGTCACAGTGAATAACCAAACAATTCTGCTTGAAACCCAAATCTTGTACTAACCTCTTAGCCAGATAGCTTCCTTTGCTGCCTCTGTCAATGTCATATATTCTGCCTCTGTAGTAGACAAAGCAACTGTAGATTACAAAGTAGCCTTCCAACTAATTGCACAACCAGAGAGAGTAAATACATATCCGGTCAATGACCTCCTCCTATCCAAGTCACAAGCATAATCTGAATCAAAATCCTGTAACAGTGCAACCACTCTGTCCGGAGAATACCAATCCCAAATCAGAAGTGCCTTTCAAGTATCTAAGAATTCATTACACGCTGACCAGTGAGCTTTTTAAGGTTTGTCCATATATCTGCTCACTACACTAACTGCCTGTGAAATATCAGGACGAGTGTAGACCATTGCATATATGATACTGCCAACTGTACTCGCATAAGGCACTTTAGATATATACTTCTCATCCTCAGTCTGAGGAGAATCCCTGGCAGATAACCGAAAATGATTGGTAAAAAGAGTAGTGACTGGCTTAGCTGTAGACATACCATATCTGTCCAAGACTTTCTCAATATAATCATGTTGAGTAACAAATAGTCTACATAATTGCCTGTCACGAATGATCTCCATCCCAAGTATCTTCTTTGCCGGTCCAAGTTCCTTCATCTCAAATATAGTACTAAGCTCAGCTTTCAGCTTCTGAATGACTGACATATCCCTGGCTGTAATCATCATGTCATCCACATATAATAATATGTAACAAAATGACCCGTTTGAAAACTGCTGATGATATACGCAACTATCATATGGAGATCTTTTGAAGTCATGGTCGACCATAAACCTATCAAATTTGCGGTACCATTATCTTGGAGACTGCTTCAAACCATACAAAGACCTTTTGAGCAAGCATACATGATCTTTATTTGGAGCCTCAAAATCATGTGGCTGTTGCATATAAATCAGCTCCTCCAAATCACCATGTAGAAAATCATGTGGTTGTTGCATACATGATCTTCTAACTCCAAATTCTGAGAAGCAACTAAAGCAAGAAACACATGAATAGAAGAGTGTTTAACCACAGGAGAAAATACCTCCTTATAATCAATACCCTCTCTTTGACTGTAACCCTTAGCCATCAACCTTGCCTTATATTTCAAATCCTGAGTAGCTCCTTCTTCTTGAAGATCCATTTGCAGCCAATTTTCTTCTTGCCCTTAGGTAATCTGACTAATTCTCAAGTCTGATTCTTTTCCAAAGACTGAAGTTCTTCTATCATAGCCATGGTCCATTGCTCAGCCTGTGAACTACCAATTGCTTCTTGAAATGTGGTCGGCTCATCACTTATAGGGTCTGCAATATTCAGAGCATAATATACTAACTCAGCACAAGCAGAATTCTCAAAACCATACCTTTGAGGTGCTATGATATGTCACCTGATTCTTCGAGTGGCAATACTATCATCTTGAACTTGACCACGTACAATAACCTCCTCCTGAGTCTGTAACTCTGGATCTGTCTGCTGATGCTGTTCATTCTGAATATCACCTGTAGGCTGCAACTGCTGTGATCTAACAGTCTGATTAATATCAACAACAGTCCTATCCTGTTGATCCTGAACCTGATCTCCCGGTGAAGAACTTGGCTGTAGCTGCCGTGAAGGAGTGGTTGACTCATCAAAAGTCACATCCCTGCTGACTAGAAAACCCTGGGATCCGGGCTCTGTGCACCATAATCTGTAGCCCTTCACTCTATATGCATATCTAAGAAATATGCATTTTTTAGTCCCGGGATTCAGCTTTCCATCTTTGACTTGAGCATATGCTGAACACCCAAACACTCTAAGAACTGAATAGTCTGCAGGTATCTGTCCACATCTCTTCCGGAGTCTTCATATTCAATGCAGATGCTGGAGATTGATTTATAATAAAGCAGGCTGTATGTGCAGTCTCTGCCCAGAAATCTCTACTCAATCCAGAACTTGATAGCATAGATTTGACTCTTTCCAGTAGTGTGCGATTCATGCGTTCCGCCACATTATTTTGCTGAGGAGTATACACAGTGGTCCTATGCCTGACAATGCCCTCTGACTTGCAAAAGTCATTAAACTCTGTAGAACAAATTCCAATCCATTGTCAGTTCGGAAGGTTTTTACCTTTCTCTCAATTTGCCTCTCAACCATAGCCTTCCACCCTTTAAAAGTGTGAAACACATCACTTTTATTTTTGATAGAATAAATCCAGACTTTGCGGGAGTAGTCATCAATCAAAGTGAGCAAATATCTAGATCCACCCTTGGATGTAACTGGGGCAGGTCCCCATAGGTCATAATGAATGTAATCCAATATACCTGTTGTCCTATGCATACCTGAAGTAAAGCTGACTCTATGTTGTTTTTCAAATATGCAATGCTCACAGAATTCAAGTGTACCAACTTTCTGACCTCCTAGCAGACCACGTCTGCTCAGCTCCTATAAACTTTTATCTGACATGTGGCCCAATTTTTGATGCCATAATTGTGTTAATTGAATAATAGAGGAATGTGCTGAAGAAGTCTCACCAACCACTGTAGTGCCATCCAAATAATAAAGAGTGTCACTCAATTTACCTTTAACAAAGTTAATGCACCTTTACTAATTGTAATAGATCCTCTATTCCATCTGCCCTCAAAACCTGCAATATCAAGAGCATTTACCGAGAGAAGATTTCTTTTCAGTTGGGGAACATATCTGATATCATCCAAAGTCACCACAGTGTTTGCATGAGATTTGATCTGAACTGTACCAGTTCCTTCCATTTTATAGATGGCGTCATCCCCAGAAGAACAGAGCTTCCATCACAGGATCTAAAAGAAGTGAACCATTTTTTATGGGGTGTCATGTGAAAAGATGCTTCAGAGTCCACGATCCAGGTATCAGCTTGACTGACATTGCATGCAGTTGTAAATACTGCATCATCTGCAATACTGCTGTGATCTGCTAAAGTAACTGCAATTGATACCGAATCTGAGATTGTTCATTTTTCTTTCTGCTCCTCTTTCTTGGACTGTAGAAGTCTACACTCATTTTTCCAGTGGTCTAGCTTCTTGCAGTAATGGCAAACTTCGGTCTTTTAGACCTAGACTTTGATCTTGTCTTGGACTTGTTTCTATCTTGTCCACCTGTTCTTTGCTCATCTCTACCTCTGACAGTAAGTCCTTGTGCCGGATTTGGAGCCTGATGCTCCAACTGTACTTTCAATCGGAGCTCATTGGATAACAAAGTGGCTTTAACCTCATCGAGACTTATAGTCTCTCTTCCATAAAGCATGGTAGTAGTAATATTTTCATAGGACTTAGACAAAAAATAAATCAGGATCAAAGCCTTGTCTTCCTCATCAACATTAACACCAATATTCGCCAAATCGAGCAGGAGCTTATTATAATCATCCAAGTGATCCTTGAGTGAGGTCCTTTCCGTCATACGGAATGTGTGTAGCTTGCCCCTCAAATACAGCCTATTTGTAAGAGATTTTGGCATATATAAAGTGTCTAATTTTTTCCATATACTTTTAGCTGTAACAAGATCCACCACATCACGGAGAACTTTATCACTCAGTCCTAAAAACAGAGTCCCAAGTGCTCTCTCATTCATCTCCTCTTTTACAGTCTCTGTATCACCTGGAATTGCATCCATGCCTTTAAGGGCTATTGACACACCCTCCTTGACCAGTAGATATTTCATTCTCACCTTCCATAGTGCAAAATCACCTGTGCCATCAAATATCGCCACCTCATGCCTAGAGGTAGTAGAATGAAAAATAATTGCCTCAGGAACCGTAGAAGAACTTGGTTGCCCGGCAGATGCCATTCCAGTGCTCTGATACCAATTGTTGGGATGCGCGCAGTGGATTGAACCGATTTAGGCTTCCAATTAATTCCTGTTTACTCACTTTAGCAATTTATCAATCACACAGGCAGATATTAAATCAGAAGGAAAGACGAGATTTAACATGGTTCGGCAAATTTGCCTATATCTACACAGAGGAAGGAGCAATCCACTATAATCTGCCCCCAAAATTGAGTACAAAAGAAATACAAATATTCCAATAACAATTGTAGATTAACCACAAAGAGGCAAACAAATCGAAAGGGAAGAATAAAACAGGAGAGATCACAAATACCAGGTCTCTAGCCTCGCCAAATCCTGTCGTGGATTCTCTGTTATTTTATTTGCTCTCTGGACCGTCTTCAATACTTTTCTGGACCTTCTGCAGCTCTCTGTTGCATCTCAGAAAAATATTTCGGCGTCTTGTATCGCAGGACTTCTCTTTTAATTTTTTTCAGCCTCTTTTTTTCTTCTTGATTTTTCCCTCGTCAGGAGTCCCAATCAGTTGGACGCACGAAGTGGAGTGGCCTCTTGGTCTCGGACTCGCATGGAAGTCGAAATAAAATAACCCAAATCTTTCGGCCAAAACTTCTCTCGGAAAACGGACCAAGACTTCTCTCGCGGCGTTTAGGAGCAAAACACGTAACATTGAGGCTGAGGTTTTTTGACTTGTTTTGACAAACACACGTTCGGATACTAGAGCCTTTGTGGTAGTAAGAGTGGGTAACAAATATCGCCTATGACTATTTCAAGTACTAAACTGCTGAAATTCAAGCAGTCACATTAGATCTTAGATGACATTTTGCTGTTGAGAATTTGTTCTTATTTATGCTAGGAAATTTTTCACTAAGGTGGTTTTATCGAGGAGGGTGGTTCAGGATGCAATTTGACAAAGATCTGCCCACCACGTTTACATGTGTGCATGCACTTGCATTGGCACTCACAGTGACACATACAAACTCATGTAGACACCATAGAGAGAGAGAGAGAGGTAGGAAGAGACTTTGGATCAAATCCACCAAGAGGAGGACATTCACATGAAATGCACAATCTTTTTTTATCAAAGAAAGTTGGGTGTCCTCATTCAAAACTTCAGACCTCTAAGCATGGCAAAAGGCCATTTGAAGGAACCATGTTCTCTTATTTCATCTCCATCATTTCCTAGTTTTGGTATGGGCATTAATACATCAAAATTTTCTTTTTCAGGAGAAGAAAAATCTGATTGTAGAAGCAAAAAGTACATCCCACGATATGTGCCTTAATCTAGGCTTATAAGCTCCTAAGTAACACCCTAAAAATAATTTGAAAAATACAAAACCTGGCTCAGATATCTCGTGCATAGTAATATTTGCTTACATTATAACAGATTGTGGATTTTTTTTGGGGATAAAATCCACATGATAAAAATATGGAAAGATTTCCTCCGAAGTTTTTAGGGATCACAACAATAATATCTACTTACATTAGAACAGTATCAAAGATCAGATCTATTAATTTAATTAGTAATACTAACTATCTGAATTAGAGGATGAACAAGAAGCAGCACATGTTGGTACAAGTTTTGTGTGGGTGGGAGGTAGAACTGCCACCATAGAGGCTTCTGTTTTAGCTGCCACCATAGCCATTTACCTCTAGAACTGCTGTTGTAACTGCTTGCTACCAGAGTTGTTGAGGAAGAGAGTAGATTCGTAAATGTAAGAAATAAAAATCATTCCTTAATCCCAGTCCCCCACATTTGATTTTATATATAACAAAATCATTTTTGTTCATTTGAATTTTAATTGGTTTCAGTATGTAACTGGTTTATAGCTGATTAATAAAATATGCTGATTTGCTCATGGTTGTCTAGGAAGCCAACTGGCCAGTCTGGTCTAGTTTGGAAACATTGCCTCAAAGTTTCTTAGAGTTGTTAATTGTTATTTTTTTTACCAACCTGTTGATTCAATTGTTAGCAGTCCACTTCTCCGCATTGTTTTTTCAACCCTAATCACTAAAAGAATGAGAAAACAGTCATTTTTTTGGCAACTTGTTGAAATTAACTTTATGTTTTTAACCATAATCCAAATTAGTAAAAGGTCAACTCCAATTTGATTCATTTCAGGGGGCAAACTGAGCCGATCACTATTTTTTTGGTGGCTAAAAGCCAAAATACTGGCCGTGGCGATCTCTTCGGTACACCTTTTAGTGAATAAAGGATCCCCTCAGAAAAGTTCTCTTACAGAAGGGTCTTAACTCTTAATACAAGAATAATACACTATAGACTTATAATTTTCTTGTCTATATTCTTTTTTTTCCCTCCCTATTGATGGGTATGCTGTTCTTTTTAGCCTCTTATTGAAGCAATTACATGAGGTAGTATGTTGTCTATGTTTGGTTAGATCAACAAAATTACTAAGCTCGGTTAAGGGACATGACTCTCAGGCCGTCAATATTTATATATGCTGACTAGCAAAGTGTTAATTAGTTAATTTGCTGTTCTGAATGGGGGATTTGTTTTGTTCTTTTTAAGAGTATTTTCAATGCTTTGGCTTTTTTTTAGGCATTGAGCAAATCCTACTCGTGACCTTTTTTTTTTTTGAAATGTCCTGGTGTCACTTTGTATAGAGAACAATTCTTTTTAGACAGTTTTGACATGAATTGCTTAGTGGTTTGTAAAATAATTGATCCTTTGATCTCATTGATGTGTCTAAGGGTTGGTCAGATGAGGTATAAAGAAGTTCATTCTTGAGGCCGAGACTGACACTAATTATTCTGGTTTCTGGTTCAAACATTTCTTGAGGTTATGCAGGATATCTAGTTTAGCTATGAACACTACATGCTGCCAGTACAATTAATGTTTATTTTATCTGCATCTTTTCTAAGCTGCAACTGTACCTGTAATGTTCCTGGATGTTTCATCAGGAAAGGTTTCTCATGATGACACCTATTTTGGATGTCAGCTTTATGCAGTATTCTTTTCCTATTCTACCTAAAGCCCATGTTTTGATAAGGTCAAACTCAATATGTTTCTGACTTAAATTGTTCTGACTTGCAGTGATATCCATATGAGGAACATATCTTGTCCTGTCTCTCCCATTGGAAGCCCTTTGCTGAATTCAAGGTCTCCACAACATATCAATGGAAGGATGTCCCCATCACCTATATCAAGCCCTAGAGCCACATCAGGCTCATCCACACCTTTGACAGGTGGCAATGGTGCCATTCCATTTAGTCATTCCAACCAGTCAGCTTACCTTCGTGAGGGGTTTATAGGCATGTTAAGATCGCCGCATGATCTGTGCACTAGTGGGACAACCTATCATGATCCCAAGCTTGATCTTTTTATAGGGATGCAGCAAGGCTCTCCTGTTCTTCGAGAAAGGATGGCATCTGAAGCTGATATTCTCAGTGCTCATTTTGGAAGGGCAGGACCTGGAAATCTCTGGGACCCATGTGATAGGCAGTCTGTACTGGACTATCAGGTGCCTCATCAGATCTTGAGAGATTCCACGAAACTGAACCCGTCACTAGATCTTAAGCCTTGATTCTTGCATCCTTGGCCGTACAAATGGTACTGATTTTGTTAAGAGCTGGTCAGCCAGTGCTGGCTTGCTTTTGAGCTTAGCAGATTATTTTTTTGGTTCTAGCATGGTTAGATCATCTTCATTTGCGTAGGAAATCAATGTTGTATGATAAGTGCCTGAAGTTAACCATAGAATAAATTTCTGGAAAGTTGGAGGCTGAAGCAATGATCGTGTGAACTGTGAAGTCCATATCTACACATATCTACACCACTGTGCATCAAGTTCGTATTGGTAAGTTACTCTTCTAATTTCTTGTTTTCTCAGTTGAAGATGTTGATGGGAAGTTTGTCATTTTTGGCTGGAATGATAGAAATTAACCAAGTCTTAGAAGTAGGTTGTAGACCTAATAACATTTAATTGATCTGCAAATAATTTTTACTTTGGTAAATTACAAAAACCCCCTTGATGTTTACATTTACTGCGCTTGCATCCAATAGTTTGTAAAATCTACACTTATTCCCAATTAAATTAATGACGTTAGTGAAATTGTTTACCTCGTGTGAAAAGTTGAAATTGCCTTTGGATGGGGAGGATGATGCACATGCTTTCTTATATCCTTAGGTGGCTATTATGTCACTTAAGATTGTTTTGGTCATTTTTGAATTTGTTCTGACATGGTATTGGGGTTTCATTTAGGGTTAATGGTTTGACTATCATTGGGTTTAAAGTGTTGGAGAAAAATAAACCTCGGGAGGGTAAGTGTAGGTTTTTCAAACTATTAGATGTAAGTGTTATTTACCCCTAATTTTAATGGGGTTTTGTAATTTACTCTTTTTCCTTTTCACCAACTTATTGCATTTATTATGGTATGTCAGTGTTAAGTAGTCTTGTGAGACCTCTTGGTAGTGATCCACAAATCTGAGTTCATAATTATATAATATCTTGTATGGGCTAAACGTGTGCAAAAATAGGCATTATTGGAATAGATAAGCTTTAGCTTCTTTCTGGCAAGTGGACACATGCAATGCACATAAGATGAAAGATAATAAATAAAATAAAATAAAATAAATTAAAACTGAATTAAAAATAGAAGTTAAATTAATAAATAATATGAACAAAGGTATAAAACATAAAAAATATAGAATGAAATGACAATAAAATTATAAAACACAATATAAAATAAGCTAAAAGCACAACCAAAACAAAATGTAAAATGGTTAATAATAAAATAAAATAAAGAAATGACAAAAATATTCCACCAATTGGACATGCACTTAGTGGTTGTTGACATATCTAGAAATATTTATTTATTTAAATTGTTAAATTGACTCCTTGTTGGTAGACTGGCCTTTCTAGTTACTCCTGAAGGTAAAGAGGGAAATAATTAAAAAAATTATGTAAATATGAAAAAAGAGGATTATGTATGACACGTTTTCTTTCCAAATTTAAAGGAAGGTGATGTACTAAATAAGCACATTGTTAAAGAGATTAGAATGGCAAAATAGAAAAACATAATAGGGCAAAATCTGTCAGTGCAAAAATTGGTGAGAAAGGTGCCCATACGCATCAGCAACTGTAATAGGAATGTTGTGGGTGTAGAATGAGAGAGAGGGAAAGTTTTTATGGTGGATATCAGTCGAGAGGGGAAATTGAGAAGAGCAATTAAAAGAGGAAATGAAATATGGAATGAGAGAGAGCTAAAGAGAAGGGAGGGAAATGTGGGTTAAGTTTGATTTTTGGCTATCAAGGAATCCAATATGGAATTTTAGAAATAGAGTATTTGTTTCTGTCATTGTCCTAACCTGATACTGCAAGCTAGGGATGTTGCAACAACCGCATGCTCATAGGGCACTTCCTTCATAAACATGCAATGTTTGCATCATGATATCATAATATTCAATGAAAGATAGTCAAAGCAACTAAAATCCAAATTCCAATAATTAATAAATCTAACCAAGAAGGGTGTCTAGAATTTTGTTCGCAAGTCTTAATCTTCAAACACTAATTAGAATAAGACACCCATAAAATATTTCTAATATGAAACTATGAAGGTAATACTAATTCTAAGATATGTTGGTATGATCACCTCTTGCTTCTAATTATGTGCCTATTATGGTACCCCATTAGCCACTAATTCTCTAAATCTATGAGGAAAGAAGAGACCAAATAATGAGCCCAATAAGTAATATTTCCTTAAACTAGATAATTCAAGTAGTAATTTTGACAAATGTTCTTTTTGATACCAAGCATATAAGCAAAATCATTATATAAATAAATAATTTTTTTATAATTAGGAATATTCATGTTTCTTCAAGCAATATACTCATATTCATATTTACATTTACATGAACAATTTAAGATATTGTAATTCAACTCAACAGCCTTTTTTGGCTATGACCACATTTATACTCTTGCCAGATCGGAGAATTGTACTTATACCTCGTGGAGAGGGTCGGGATGTCAAAGTAGGCAGTTTTATGCATGTAATTTCAAATTTTTTTCAAAAACATTTAGCGATGGAAGCTACAAGATTAATCAAATTAATCTAAGCATGCATAAAAACTAATTTTAAACTACCTACACCAAGATTTTGACATGATAAGTTTGCATATAAGATATCAAACTGAAATATAAAGCATACAAACCTTCAAGCATAGACTATATCTATGCAACGAACCTGATGTTGTAGACCATTTCTACAGTATAATGAATTTATAACTCATTACCTTCTTGCGGGTGATCGACTATTGCCACTGCTCGAAGGTTCTGGTAGAAACTTTACAAGCCACATAGTGTGTCTGGCTTCTATAGGTGATCCATACAGGAGTACTATCTTGATCCGTCCCCTCGGAGTGCTAGCTTTTTTGGAACTTTAATGGTTGATCACCTTCAAATGTTGGGACGCTCCAGGAACCGAAGAAAAAAAGGTTTGGAGGATAGAATTTTGAGATGGAACTCACTTCTTAAGCCTTAACATTCTAGAACCCAGTATAGGAGATACTCTCTCCTTGAATACAAGCCCCCCACACCCCACTCTCTTTGATTACAATAGACATTCTCTTCTCTAGCTTTTTTCTCATCACCCTCTTGATCACTTTTTCCATGCCCGCTAGCCACTCATTCTAAATAGGCACCAAGTAGTTAAGAGGGAGATAGAGTTAGGGAGAGAGAAAGGGAGAGAATAGGAGAGAGATAGGGGAGGTTAGGATAACTAACTTGAATTCAAAATTCAAGTTTAAATTCAAATTTGAATTCAAAATTCAAGTTTAAATTTGAATTAGAAATTTATTTAAATTTGAATTCAAAACACGAATTAGGGTGTATGGGATAGGTCCAATCCAATTGAACTCGACTTAAGCTCAAACCGAATCACATTTGATTTTAACCAAAATTTTATAGCTCAATCAAATTGAGTTAACTAGCAATCTAATTACTAATTACTAATTAATCTTTCAATAATTCACTAATCTTTAGTAAAATTTTCTTGTCACAACATTTGCAACATTGATGAGTCGATACTTGAAAAAATTCTAAGTGTCGGCTTACCAAAGTATCAACACTTGAAAGCGACGACTTAAGGTCCATTATCAATCATATTGATAATTAAATCCTGAAACTAAGGTTCCTGGTATCGATATCCGTACCGATCACCGGTCGGTATAGTATGGTACTGGTACCATACCGTACATGCGGTATAGGTGGGCGTGCAGGTTAAAATCGACATGTCAATTTTTTTTTTTGTTTTTAATCTCAAATAGATTTTTTTGGATTTATCAACTATTTTTAGATCCAAATAGATGTTTGTTGATGCTAATTCATGTTTGCATCATTTCAAAACACTCTTAATCATGTGAAACATGAATTTGTAAAGAATTGAATTGAATTTTTGAAAAGGAATGACAAGAATAGGATCATGAATACTAACATGATCAAGAATATCTTTTTAGGGCTGGCTTCTCATATTTTTTTTTTTCTCAATGACAAGAAGTCAAGTAAATTCTAGCAATAATTCATTTTTTTAATTATTGAAATAGGAGCACAGCTTCACTTGTTTAGATATTTGCATTAGTTCAATCAATGATGGAAGTAATCGAGGAATTGGGATATTTATTGATCTGTACAGTTTTTTCAAGCTTGCATTTAAACTTTTTGATGATCCAATAATTGGCATATTTTTTTTTACTTCAGCTTCTCCCAATTTCTTAATAATGGACTCTGGATTGCTTATATTCCTGAAAAATCCAATCAATAGCATATCCTTCTAATATCAGCATCTCCTGAATTATTAATATCTGTTCAGCAATGTTATCCTTTATTAGGAATGATTTTTTAGTGGCTGTCATCTTGTGGGAATCAAATTATGTTTTTTGATTTATTAAATTTTTTGAGGTTCAAATAGATGTATTCTCAAGACTAATTCATCAAAAATCACTACGAAATGCTGTCTAGCCTTCATCTACTCTACAATATATTTTAAGAAATTTTCATAAAGCAAGATTATGAATAATTAATTGAAGAGAAAGGAGAAATATCAATATAGTTACATATCAATATTTATAATCGGGTTGAGTGTCGATATTCATAAATATCGGGATCATTAATGTACTCAATAAGAAGATTAATAAATTCTCTAGCTAGGCAGTATAGTAATCTAATAAGCTCATCCTAGGAGGTATGCATGATGGATCATAATTCATGGCAGATCCTTCATTAAGGCCCTGACTCTGAAAGATATCCAGAGACTAATGATATGGCTGTGAAGATGCTATTGGAATATACTAGTAGCAAAATCAGATTCATAAGATGTTTCGGGCTGCAAGGGATAATGATTACTAGAAGATATTTTGGATACACTATCTATATCTATATGGATCATAAGCTATTGGTATTTGTGGGTAAGATCAGAATATGAGAATAAGCTTGATACATCCATAGATCCTACTCCACGTGTGAGATCTGTAGTTGCATCGTGTCTTGAACGATCTCGCAAAGCCTATTGCCTGTATGGAATCGTATCCGCGGGCTCTATCAGCTGGTGCATAATGGTTCATATCCTGTCGTATGAGTAAGTTGCAACTTACCAGTGAATCGAAGATCAATAGCCATTGCATCTTCTGTCCTCTGGTTCTTTTCTGATAACTAGATCCTGACTATCAAAAGCACTAGTACCGCCATTCCTAGTATCTGAATCTGAATCAACTAAGTACTTCAGTGGAGAGTAATTGCCTTTCTTTTTCTTGTCTTTGGATTAAATAAATGGCGGGGAGGGATGATGTGACGTATTTGTGGGAGTCCTGTAAGGAATATTGCTTTTTGTCCATTGTTCAGCATCCACTTCCAGCCTCACTAGCTACAAAATTGGCCGGTCAAGGAGGCGATCCTAAACTCATCAAGCGATCATCAAGCTCTGGCACCTGTTGACTCATAACTCATCCAATTATCGTACTTTATCATTATCAATATAATTACTTGCAATCGGATTGGAGTATTTTAGATCAACTTTCTCAATACAATTTAGTCTCAATTTTAAATTATAGAGTATATATAAAAGATCGTTAAATTATGGAGTGGATAAGGTCGAAGGTCGATTAGTTGCACTCACATTCACTCGATGACACTGTCTGAGAGGATCTTAATAGCAAGATTTCTCAAATATTTTGTTGATTCATTAAAATGCACCCATCAATTAGCTACAAAAGATATTAAATCATTTAGAATTTCAAATTCAGCAAAATCAAAAATCACTTTGAATTTAATAGTACACTTGTTAGTATCTATCAAGATTTATCTTTGTTTATTTCTGATGGCTACATTGGATCCAAAAAATCTGCCTTCTCTAAAAAATTATCGTAAAAAAATTATTATCATATTTTACTTGTAGAAGTAACTATTAATAAAAATCACTCAACAATTTTAACCTAACTTGTTTTAGGCACATAGCATCTTTATATAACATTGCATAGGACAAACATAAGTTCATTCATAGCAATGCCCAGTATGGAGTACTGGAATCTCGGATTTAGATAGTAAGTTACATATATTTTCAAAATTAATCAAGTATACTTATATAAATATAATTAAATTTAAATTTTTAGAGCCTTCATGATTTACTATGTACCTACTAGATGTAAATCTGAACTCATTTGATAACTTCACCATCCATTAATGATCCGGATATATTCATAGGCATGTAATGGAACTATCTCTTGGATCTTTTTCTTTGTTCTTTCTATCATGTAATAAAAAAAGCCCATCTAAGCATAGCGTTTTGAGTTCATGGTCCGAAGTATCTTATATAAAGGCTTAATAGCCTTCACTCTCTTGGCCCGCTGCCTGAATATTTATCTCATTACTAAGTTCTCCACAATGCTTCTTTCAATGTTTGTCCTGGCATATCTACTCTACTACTGCTCTAGCCTGATAAATATCTGACGTAGCTCTACTTTCTTGCCAAGAAGACTATCAAGTGCTATATAATTCATAGCAAACTGTGACTCCTGGTCTCAATATTTTTCTTGTAAAGCTCCGTATTAATGATAAGATCTATGTATGGTTATAGATGAATTTGGTGATACTCTGTGCTAATTTAACTATCTTCTACATCCTATGGATTTTTTTAATGTCCATTAACATAAGATCAATACAATGTGCAGTATAAGGGATCCAGAAAATATATGGTTGCTGCTACGTTAAAAGCTATCCTGTGGACCTTTATTGTGGTCCATTATTTATGATAACCTGTATGATATTCTGCTTCCCCACCTGATCAATCACCTCTATCAATCTGAGGATATAGCTGGTGTTGTGTACCTAATCTAAAGCAAGGTTTTAAATCCCGTGGGACAGGGCTATCCTGGTTTTTTCCTGGAACGGGATGCATCGGCGTCCCACCTCGTCCCGACGCTCGGGATAGGGGATGTCCCAAGGTATCCTGATTGGGACACTGGGATGCTGGTGGGATGTCCTATCCCGACACATGGGATAATACCCCGTCCCGGTGTCTCGTGATATGTCCCACCGGGACTTGAATCCTTGATCTAAAGTATTAATAGATTTATGAAAAAATCTTTTCATCACAATAAGCCAAGAAATTGATAATGCTTCGTTTAGTAGGACCAGTTGAATCATCACATTATTGTCAATCCATACATGGGCCACTTATTCTGATAGAAGGTAATCTAATTTTTTAATTATTTATTGCTGTCAAAAAGCTGACCATAAATATTATTCGATCTTGGAGTATGTATTCTTGTACCAGCAATTTGTATAGAAGCAATAGTAGAGCGATAATATGGGTTGTCTACTGCGTGCCCTTGGATATGACTAAAGTGAAACTAGTATTTGATAGCCCGCCACATCCTTATTCTTTTTTAATATAGTATCAATCATCTGTTGCTTAAAATCATTGCTAGGAAAGGCATGTATATCGATATCGTGGATAGTAGCTTCTGTTGGAATGATCCAGGAAAATTTCTTTTTACTGTCCAAGGTTTTAAATCCCGTGGGACAGGGCCGTCCCGATTTTTTACTGGAACGGACGCATCGACGTCCCGCCCTGTCCCGACACTTGGGACAGGGGATGTCCTAAAGTATCCCGATTGGGACACTGGATGCTGACAGGATGTCCTATCCCAATACATGGGATAATACCCCGTCCCGGTGTCCCGTGGAATGTCCTGCTAGGACCTGAATCTTTGTTACTGTTAAATGCTTCCAACATAGATATAATACGACTGGTGCCTCTTCTGACAGGCTGTCCTCCTGAACAGTGCCTCAGACTTACCTGCAATACTCTTAGAGCCCGACCTCGATCCTAATTTAAAAGCTGACGGTCCAAATCACTCTCTCTGCTTGGCCATCTCTTCTAGCTATTTCTGTTCATACAAGCTTGCCTGAAAGGTAGCTTTTATGTGTACCTGCTTATTGGAAGGAATATATGCTCCTGATTTTTTGGAGTGATAAGGTGGTTCTGTGGCTTGATGGTCCATTATGATTTCTTCAATATTTTTTCTTTTATGTTTTGAAATCAGTAGAGTACTTCATCAATTGATGGACCTCTTATGAACATTGTCGGTATACAGATACATTAGAATAGCTTCTAGCCAAGTGCTATTTAAACGTTATTATCCCATCATCCTTGAATTCTATATTACATCATTTACATCTCTAATGATGCCAATTCGAAAGCATTTCTCGATGCACAAAATCAATGTCATGCTCCGGATCCTTTCCTTGATGAATCCATCATGAAGATTGAAAAAGCATATAAATTCAATAATTACATAAAATTAATTAGTATTTTATTTACCTATTTTTTCATATAGAATCCTATCATAGATGCTACATATATTTTTTAAAGATAGTGGACATGCATAAAAGGTCATTTTTTCTTCAAAATTATATTTAGAGCACTATTCACACGACGCATCAAAACTTAGATAAATCAACACGAAATTTATGATAAAAATAGCTTAGAAGTTTTAGAACAATAATTTATTTTTACAGTTTTTTAATAATTTATTTTATTTTTTATTAATTTTTTAATCTAAAAATATTTTTTAATTTTAAAAATCATATACTTAACAAAAATCATGATCTTTGTATCATCGTGTAGATCTTTTATAGATCTATAATATACTCTAAAATTATGCCAAAATAAAAAGAAATTATCAGAGTTTCTCCTTGTTTTTTTATTTTTTACAAATTTTAAAAAAGGAAGGGAGAAAAAGGGGAAAGGATGGATGCACTTACCTCTAATCAATATTTTTTTCTTGATTTTGGATGTTTGGATTGACTGGAACCGTCAAACAAGACTTCCCGAGCCTTCTCTGTCAAATTGAGAGCTCTCAGTTAAAAACATCCCACCCTCCTTGCTATAGTAAAAAATTGTTTGAACCTAAACCTGACCCAAACCTGGCTTGAACTGGGCGAATCAGGTGAACCAGACTAAAATGGCACCCGAACCATGCCTTTCAGTCGGTTCAGGGGGATTGCGGGTGCCTTTCAGTCGGTTCAGGGGGATTGCTGGTGGACCGGACCTGAACCGGGCCATTTCGATTGGTTCAGGGGGGTTGGGGGTGGACCAGTTGCTGTGCCGTTTTGCACAACCGAACTATGTCGGCAACTGATCGGTTTGGCATGGTTCAAGGAATCCTGCCTAAAACAATTTACAATCGTTGATCAACCATCAAATCAGGAAGAAACTCTTAGTGTGATTCTATAGGTTTGAAACTTCAAATACTAAGCTTGTAGTATAGGAATACTTTCTGTACCAATCGAAGTCACCATCTAGCAATGATACCCGATATTCGGATAGATCGAAAGTTGCAGGACAACAATCAGGAACTTCTGGTATATGGTTATCATATAATTCATCCTTTTAACCCTCAATGCTTGGGATGATTTCAGGATCTAATTGCAATCCTCAAAGAGTTCATCCAACAATGTGTCTCAACCTTACAAGTCCCGTTACTCCTCACAAGAACTAGCTTGGCCAAGGTTTTGCTAAATTGAAATACAACAAGACATTCATTCCAATACTTGGAGGGGTCAATCCCATATTAACTCATACATCGGCTTTATAAGTACTTGACTACACTGAAAAATTCTATTACTGGATTTGAAATCCAAGTAGTCCAGCACCAAAGTATAGTGAGTTGCTTGCAAGCCAACATGGTGATCTCAGGTCTGAAAGACATCTATATCCCTTTGTGAGCAATACTTGGCAGAAAAGTACTCTGCAGGTAGGTCACGTTCAGTAAAATATCCTATACTTTACCTGCATGCCATACCAATGTCTCTACACTCCTTGATTAAGAAGATAACCAATCCATAAGGCACACAATGACCTATACTTGATACATTCAAGGTTTTAAATCCCGTGGGATAGGGTTGTCCCGGTTTTTTCCTGGAACGAGACGCATCAGCATCCCGTCCCGTTCTGACACTCGGGATAGGGGATGTCCCAAGATGTCCCGATTGAGACACTGCGATGCTGATGGGATGTCCTGTCCCAACACATGGGATAATACCCTGTCCCGGTATCCCGTAGAATGTCTCGCCGAGACCCGAATCCTTGGATACATTATCGTTCTATAACAATATATTATTTAATCACAAACAGTTTTAAGAACCACACGATAAATTCTATTTATTACATAATAGTGTGGTTCTAAGGATTCAATCACAAAAGAGTTCGTTATATGAAGATGCAATGTGGTGAATTGCTAAAATAATTTTTAGTGATAATAATTCATATATAAAATCAATCATCTACTAGTTAGACGATTGGCATTATGACATATTTTCCAATACGGGATACTGCACTTATATCCTATAAAGGGGGTAGAATGCCATATTTATACCTTTGGCAAGTCTGAATTGGCAGGGTCTAAAACAGTCAGGTTAAAGGGTCCAAAATTCAAATTGTATCAAGGCATGCATAAATCATATGTATTGTCAAATTTTAAACAAGTGTGCACATTCCATAAAAGATTTGTCAACATATATGCATAATATTTAGTAATAAAATAACATTTAATTTACAATTCTGCATTCCTTTTTTAAAGACAGGTTTATAAAATCCATGAATTGCATGTTAATCAATTTATAATTTATTCAGAGTAAATAATTAAAAAAATCTAGGAAAGGTGAACTGTTACTTACCTTGCTAGTACATAGATAAATTCAAATAAATTTCTAAATTTTTTTCCTAAAAAACCTTGATTTAAGGATTAAAGTATAATATCCCTTCGGTGGATTTCTTCTTAACTAGATGATTGCACCCGTACATGGAGTTAAATTCAACTGTTAGAAAAGCTTCGAAAGGAAATATGGGCAATTGTAGAAAATTGGAAGGGGTGAAAAAAGGAACAGGGCTAGCTGGGTGGTGATATCTAGTGGCGCTTGTTGGTCTGATCTGGCAATCTAACCAATCAAATTGCAAAATAGGTATCAAGTAAAGATAATATGCTAGGGCTGTTCAAGGTGGGGTACAACTATGCTTGACGAATGCTGGAGTGGGTGCCGACATGAGGGACAATTGCATGATTGTTCTGGATCTATCTACCTGGGTTGACCAAGGGCATATAGAGAGAGGTGGAAGGGGTTTTGGGGTATGTATGAGTCCCACCGAGTTAGATGGAGAAACATAGAATGTGAGAGAGAATGAGGTATAGAAAATTGGAGAGATGGAAAAAAGAGTGAGGGCGAAAATTAGGGGAGTGGTCAGGGCTTCTCTTTGGGAGAGGTAGATGGAGAAGGGAGGTGGTGGACTATGGTGGCGGTAGTCTTTCACAGCTGGTAGGCTGAAGATCGGTGATGCTAGCATCGACATCCACGGCAGCATTCAGAAAGGAAAAGAGGAACAAAGATGGGATGAAAAACTTGGCTTGAAATGGCTAGAGGAAGGGTGCGATGTCGGATCTTGTTGGAGATGGAGCTTTGGCACTAAGGCTGGAACTAGGCTTGGGCCAAGCTGACTTCTGGTTGGGCTTTGGGCTCGGCTCGATTAATTTTGGATTGGGTTTGGTCCATGAAGTAGAGCCTGTTTGATTTTCAGGTTGAGCTTGGGTATAGCATCAACCCGCCTTAGGTCTAATCATGGCCCACACATTAGTCCGATTAAGGCTCAGACCATTTCAAAATTTCTTATTTGGTTCGGAGTGGTTTATTACTCTAATTTAGTGATGCCTTGCCATTTGAGAGCGAGGATTCTCCCCATGCAAGGAAGGCTGTGATTGGAGACATCGGCTAGGATTTCTTCCCATGCAAGGAGATCATTGCCTCTCTGGCCTTTGCCATCTGCAAGTTCAAGTTCCTCTACTCCACTCGCCTCACCCCTAATCTTTGGGTCCATCCTCTTTGGCATCTACTCCGATCCCGATGTCACCTGCTATCCTTTGTCCTCTCCATTGTGCCCCCTACCTCGCTCACATTTGTCCATGATGGTCATCGTGACTTTGCCACTTGCTTTGACTCCCTCGTCAACTCCCTTTGCCTTGCCGCTACTGCCCTCTATCTCTCCACCATGCCCCCACCTTGTTCATGGCACCCACCACGAGATCACTGCCTATTTCGGCCCTCGTTGACTCTCTCCACCTTGCCACTTCTCCCTGTCAACTCCCTCCACTATGATGACATCATCCTCTATGACGCCTCCCGACCGCGTCTTTGCTTGGTGGTGCCACATCGTTGCTGCCACCCTCGACCCCTTTGATGTTATCATTCATGCTAAACAAACTCTAACCTTCAGTGTGAGAGAGATGGTCGATGGGGTTTATAGAGGTCTGTAGTTCGGGCTGGGCTTGGGGCTGGGTTTTTGAATAAATATCAGGCAAAAGCATGGCCCAAAGCCCAAAAAGATTTGGGCTACGTTTAGGTAGATGTATGGCCTAGTCCAGTCCAACTCATTTCTAGCCCTATTGTGCACATAGATGTAGTGAATGAAAGAGCATAGCTCGGTAGAGGCCTAGTGACAGCGATGTAGCACTAAGAACCAATATTTTCGGTACTGGCCAAGAGCCGGTATGGTTCAGCCATGAAAAATGGTATAGAGTGTCGGGCCGTTCAAAAAAGTAAAAAAATTCTGTATCGGAGCGGTACGATATGGTACGGTACCATACGGTATGGTACGGTACCGTACTGGTGCATACCGTCCGGTTCAGGTTAAATGTAGTCATGGAAAAGAGAATTTTTTATAATTTCATCGGCCTAGTATGGTATGGTACTGTACCATATCGGTCAGTGACCGATACGGGGCCCAGTACCGGTTTAGAATTCTTTGCTAAGAACACAAGAAAGCAAATAGGAAAGAAACAAAGGAAAATTAAAAAAGGAAAACAAAGAAATCAAGAGAAAAAATCAACACAATTTAGGGCTTTAATTAATCATCCAAAGCTCCCTTAATATAATGGGAGTTTTTAAATAGACAAAAATAAAATGGAAATGAGATCATATCCTAATAAAAGTAGCAATCATCTTTCAAAATGGAAACAAGATACAATATCTCAAATAAAATGGAAATGAGATCACATTCTAATAAAAGTGAAAATCATATCCAAGGATTCAGGTCCCAGCGGGACATTCCACGGGATACCGAGACGGGGTATTATCCAATGTGTTGGGACAAGACATCCCGTCAGCGTCCTAGTGTCCCGATCGGGACACTTTGGGACATCCCCTCTTTCGAGTATCGGGACGGGGTGGAACGCTGATGCGTCACATTCCAGGAAAAAACCGGGACAGCTGTTCCACGGGATTTAAAACCTTGATCATATCTCTCAAAATGGAAACAAGATAAAATCTCTCAGAATGCGTAATTGCATTATTCAAAATTCCACAATTTCTAAATTATGACGTCTCCATCTAAAGTAAGTGCAGAATTTCCAATTCATCATTCCTCCTGGCTAGAAAAACTCAAGTGAGGAATTAAGATAGGCCTTCAGGAGATCTGGATCAATATGGTGTAACTCATCCTTATGAACCCAAGTAGTATTTGAATCTTGCCAATCATGCCACTTAACCCAAAAACTTTGAAATCCACCATGAGCAGAATAATCTCGTCAATGATAATACGCTCAATGCGGTTCGATGATGATGACAAAAGTAGAGGAAGAATTGGAACTAGCATTGATGATATAGTGCAGCTGGTAGGAGCACCTGTGTACACATGAGGATCTAATGTGAAACAAGTCGCAATATTGAAAATTGGATTAAATTTCAAATTAGAGGATAACTCTAAATAATAAGCATTAGGTCCAAGTTTACGATGGATGTGAAAGGGACACAAGCAGCTCGAGCATGCAATTTCTTGAATAAATGTTTGGGTTAACATTTTGGACGGATACAAACCATCACATAGTCTCATTAAACTCTACGTTCCAACGATGAGCATCAGTAGTAAGTTTATATTTTTCGGTGCTTATAGCAATCTTTTGCCAAATATTGGCATGAATGTCACGAATATGTTGAGCAAAAGATATGGTCGGCTCAAAAATGCGGTTATCCATAGGTAAGGAAACAAGATCAATGGGTTGACGAGGATTAAGGCCATGAATAATTTCAAAAGGACTTGCTAGTAGAATGATTTATTGAACTGTTGTACTTAAATTCCATTGTAGACAATGACAAATCCCATGTACTAGGTCTATCACTAACCAGATAGCTAAGCAAATCACTAAGGCTATGGTTTACAACCTCTATTTGACCTGTCTGGGAGTGAAAGGATGGGAAAAATCTTAAATTGGTCGTAAATCATTTTCAAAGGATCTTCTAGAAATAATTCATAAATTTGACATCACGGTTAGACATTATAGAAGAAGGCAAACCGTGAAGTCAAATGGCCTCCCTAAAGAACACTAGCAAAAGGGTGGCATTGGAAGTTTTATAGCAAGGAATGAAATGTGCCATTCTGAAAAATCTATCAACTAGGATTGAGTCATGTCCCTTAGTGTTCCGAGATAATCCAAGAATGAAATCCATGCTAAGATCTTTTCATAGGGAGTGTGGCATAGGAAGAAGGGTATACAAACCGGTATTTTGCTTCTTAGCCTTAGCCAATTGGTTTGTGTGACATTGTGTGAGGACTCTAGCCGCATCGCTTTTAAGGAATGGTCAAAAAATTCTATCTTTGACCAAAGCTATGGTCTTATTATGTCCAAAGTGCCCAGCTAAATCCTTGCATGAGGCTCCCAAATGAGAAAATTCCGTAGAGATGTTCTAGATATGCATGAACGATAATTCCTAAATAGGTAACCATTCCTGATCACAAAATCAACATATTCCCAAGGTTTCCTATATGAACCTCTTGAAAAATGAGAGCAAAATAAGGATAATCTAGATAGTCATCCTTCATTCATTCAAAACCAACTACCTCAGTACTCGTGGACTGGAGGACAATAACTATCCTACTTGGTGCATCATCAACCTTAATCTTAACACTAGCTTTGTATTTGAGAATAAAAGTGTAGTCCCGGAGAAACTTTATTCATTTAGCATGCTTAGCACTAAGTTTTTTCTAGGATTGGATGTACCTAAGAGACAAATGATTAGAATACAAGACGAACTCTTGGGGTAGAATTTAATATCGCCAAAATCTAAGAGCCTGAATAATAACATAAAACTCTTTATCATATGTGGAATATCTTTGCTTAGCATTATTGAATTTTTTTTGTTGAAGTAGGCTATAGGATGATCCTCCTGACTAAGAATCCCCCCAATTCCAATGCCAAATGTGCCACGGGCAACATCAAAAGCTTTAGAGAAGTCAAGATGGATCAACACAGCTATCTCTGATATCTTAAGCTTTATATTGCTGAAAGCTCTTGCTGCAGTAGCATACGAATGAAACTTCTCTTTTTTCATATAATTTGTAATGGGAGCCATGATGGTGCTAAATTTCCTAATAAAGTCTGTAGAAAGAGGCTAGATTATGAAAGCTACAAACCTCTAAAGATGTTGGTCCAAGCCACTTAATGGCTTTCACCTTCTCAAGATCAGCAATGATATCCCGGGAAGATACAATATATCCTAAGAACAATACTTGGTCTTAAAGAAAGGAATGTTTTTTAAGAATAACGTACAACTGGATGAATCTAAGAGACAAACCTTCCTAAGGTGAACTAAGTGCTCTATCCTAGATCTACTATAAACTAGGACATCATCAAAGTAGACTAAGAATTTACTAATGGTCTCAACCAAGGATTCAGGTCCCAGCGGGACATTCCACGGGATACCGGGATGGGGTATTATCCCATATGTCGGGACAGGACATCCCGTCAGCGTCCCAGTGTCCCAATCGGGACACTTTGGGACATCCCCTGTCTCCCCCTGTCCCGAGTGTCGGGACGGGGCGGGATGCCCCTGATGCATCCCGTTCCAGGAAAAAATCTTGACAGCTCTGTCCCACGGTATTTAAAACCTTGGTCTCAACAACTCCATAAACCTTATAAATATACTAGGAGTATTGGGCAACCCAAAAGGCATGACTAACCATTTATAAAGACTATCCTGGGTCTTAAAGGCAATTTTCCACTCATCCCCAAGCTGAATCCTAATTTGATGATCCCACTACGCAAATCAAATTTAGGAGATTGTAGAGCTAGCTAATTGGTCAAGTATGTCCTTAAGCCTAGGAATTGGAAACTTTATTTGACAGTGATCCTAGTGATAGCTTTACCATCCACACACATCTTCATGTACCATCTTTTTTAGGGGTCAAAAGAGTTGGTACTATACAAGGACTGAGGTTAGGTTGAATGTGACCTTTGTGCTACAAGCCATCTAGTTGTTTTCTCATCTCACACTCCTTAGGGTTCAATCTATAGTGTTGTAGATTAGGTATCTAGGATCTTGGAACTAGGTTAATGGCATGTTGGATGTCACACATGAGAGGTAGGTCATCTGGTATGTCCTTTGGGGTCACATCCTTAAACTCAAATTGCATAATATCATGGAGTGGGTTATCTTGGAAGTTCAAGGTCAAGTGGATCTCACCCTTAAGGATGATAGCTAACATTATTCCAGACTCCCAACTCTCTTTGTCAATTTTTTTATGAATCAAAATGTGAGTTGTTCTGACTAATGGCTTGAAGAAAACTCTTATCCTTTTCTTGTAAATTGGGACTCACTAGGCATAGCAGAGTTTTAACATAATTTTTTTACCATTATGAATGAAAATATATATATTCTCTCTACCAAAATTATGAGCATCCACATCATAAATCCAAGATCGATCTAACAAGATATTAGGAACCTTCATAGATAATACATTACACATTAGCTTAGCAGAGTAACATCTCATCTGAATTGAAACTAGACAATACTCACTAACAGGAAGTAAGGTTTTATTTATCCAAGCAAATCTATAAGAATGAGGATGAGGTTGGGACTTAGTCTTCAATCTACTAATGACAGATTTAGACATAACATTCATGGAGCTACCCTCATCGATGACAAGCTTGTAGATCTTATCCCTATATTGGGCATAAGTATGAAAAATGTTGATGCATTTCCATGTCTCAAAATATGTAGGAGTGGTGATGATACATCTCATGATATTAACAGGCCTTCCTAAATCCTCACAATCCTCGTACTCTTCCTTTAAAGTAGTTGGCTCTAGAGGGTTAAAGTCTTCTATGGGACCATCAGGTTAAGTTCTTATATTCAATTTTTATGGTCAATGTACGATGTGGACATCGAGTATCTATATGGCCTTATTATGACAATAATGACACTTTATATTTGAAGAATTGACTGAATGAGATGACATCGGGGCAGTCTCGGGTCCCAGTGATGGTGGGTTGCTGATTAGCATTCGTGGCAGGACTATGACTCGTACGAGAAGGCACTAGCTGTAAAACACTCCTAGTGTGATTGACAGGGGCATACCTAGACTGTCCAGACTTGTTGGGGAAGGAAATTTCTTTTCTTTGGAAGAAAGTTTTATAAAACTTCTTAATCTCTAAGACTTTGTGGTAGGCATCTCCTACAGATTTAGGAGAATACAAAGAAATCTCCCTCTTCCAGTCGACTTTTAGACCAAATAACAAACTTAGATGCCAGCTTCCTTGACTCTTCAGAACATCACACCTCAATTATAAATCCTCAAAATGAGCCATGTAGTCAGTAATGCTAGTGATTTTTTGTCTAGTATAATAACTGATTCCTGTAGTAAGTGGGATCATATTTATCACAGCTTAAGACTTCATCTCCTTTTGAATGACTATAAGTAGATGTCCTAATCTCTTTAGATCTCTTTGGATTCTCAGTCAATACCATTTGGCAAAATCTATAAGCTTCATTTTAGCAACGCGGACACGAGATGCATCTAACATGTGGTACCACTCAAAATAAGTCTCTAGATCCCGTAACCAATCATGGAATGCATATGGATCTAACCTCTAATCATAGGAATCAACATCAATCTTAACCCTCTTAGGTGTTTCTTCAAATTCCTCAAATCTAGGCGGATATGGCATAAATTGTTGATCTTGGGGTTTGAAGTACCTAAAGCCTTGAGCATACGTGGTAGGTTGCTTATGATATCATGGGGAAGTAGGCAATTCCACTTCTTTCATAGTCATCTTCATAGTATTCATCATCTCTAGCTTTTGTTATGTAATCTAGAGAATTACGGTTGTGAGGATTCTAAAAATTGTGTATGAAATAGTGGGTAATTGGAGGGACTGATATATAGATAGGGGATGCCTGAAAGGATTGACTAGTCTGCAAGACATGACTCGGGCCACTAGTTGGCTTAACAGTCTTTGGGGAGGCTGATGAACAAGTTCACTAACATGGTCATGCTTCAGAGGTTGTTTATCTAGTCTTGATTCTCTCAGGGATAGTAAGTTTGATCTCTTGACTGATGGGATTAGCCATGTCCACCCGGTGATCAACCTGAATAGCACAAAACTCGATAAGCTCAGTTTGAAGTCGGTCTAATGATCGGCATACTTGGTTTAAAGTCTCTTAGAATGCAGTTTAGGATATTTTTAAATGATTTAAGCTCTTTGTCCATAGTAAAATGAGCATCTTACAAATTATCAATGGTCATGATAGCAAGGAAGGGCAAGGATAAAAATGATATTAGATTAAAATATTGTAATCATAGAGAAATTTAACCATAGTGCTCACAATGAAGAATGTAAAGTCAAATATAGTGCCTATGATTTTGGTACATGCAATATCATGGAGGTGATGTGATATAATTAAGCTATTGAAGATAAATGTGAACAAAATGAGGCTAATAAAATGATTAGTTTTTTTTTTTGTGGTTTAGGAAAGTTTGAAAAATAAAAGAAAGGATCTAACTATCAAAGCAATCGTAGAAGCTACCCAATAATTTGAAAGAAATTACAATGTTTAATGATGGAACTGTACCTTACATGAGATGAGATCAATTATCTCAGAGCAATTTGCACAGTGTGCAGAAGGTGATCTAACAGTATTCTGATATCAATTTGATTTAGCACCAACAACAAGAAAACAAATAGGAAAAAAATAAAGGTTAATAGGATCAAAGGAAAACAAAGAAATCAAGAGAGTAAAACCAACAATTTAGGATTTTCAATTAATCATCCAAAGCTGCCTCAATGCAATGGGAGTTTTTTTTTTGGTAAGTATACAATTAGTCTTTGATTGACAATTAAAATAGAAATGAGATCACATCCTAATAAAAGTGGGAATCATATCTTTCAAAATGGAAATAAAATAAAATCTCTCAAGTAAAATAGAAATGATATCACATCCTAATAAACATGAAAATCATATGAAACAAGTTAAAATCTTTTAAAATCTCTCAATTAGATTATTCAAAATTCCATAATTCTTAAATTACGACATCTTCGTTTAAAGTAAGTGCGGAATTCCTGATTCTCATTGGTTGGAAAATTGAACAAGGGAGGGCTATTGGTCATTATTTAGGCCCTTTTTCACGAGAGCATTGGTTGGAAAGTTGAACAAGGGAGTGCTGTTGGTCATTATTTTGGCAAAAATTTGGCCAACACCCTACCAAGAGGAGAGGGGAGAGAGTCAGGGAGGCCAGCAATGTTGAATGTCGTAATCGACAATGGTGGGGCTATGGCCACGAACAAGACATCTTGGAGGAGGAAGAAATCCATCAATGGTGGCTATTAATAGAGGCGGGGGCAACTTATATACGGCAAAGGCTACGGTTCCTTAGCTTCTGATGGCTTAGGGTCTCCGACTCCCATTGGGAGTGGTCAAGTGCCCCGAGTCCCTTCAAGAGTATGCATGATTCCATTGTGTGCAGAGCATGTGTCTAGCCTGCTGGTTGGGTTGGTTTGATCCCAAGCCAGCCTAGATGGGCTGGGTCTCACATCTGCCTATCTTAAAAATAAAATAATTCTGTCCTCAAAATTGACTTGTATGGGCCTTTAAAAAGTTGGTGTACTATTGTTTCATTTCATCCTCTAGTTCTCAAGTTATTTTTTTGGAATGGTGACTCCACTGCACTTTGACCTAACTAATGATATGTTGTTGCAACTCTTGATCCATATGGTTCACTATCCATTTAGGGTGTCCCTCATGTGACAAATCCTCTCTAAGCCAGGTTCAAGCTCTACCACAATGTTTGGATCTAGCACATACTTAACATGGAAATATGGAAGATATCATGTACACTAGCTAGTGAAGGTGGAAAAGCAATTTTGTAAGCTACCTCACCGATACTTTATATTATCTCAAATGAATTAACAAACCTGGGAACTTTGCAAAATCCTTTAAAGGAGATGCTTTAAGAAATACACAATGACCTACTTGAAACTCTTGTTCTCATCTCCTCCCATTTGTGTAGAATTAGTCTACTTTAAGCTACATGAAGTTGCCCTTGACTAATCAAATCTCCTTCACTGTTCATTGTACAAGCTTGGGTCCTAACATCCTTCTCTCACCAACATCATTGCAATTGATGTGATCGACATTTCCTACCATGTAATGTTTATATTTTATAAGGTGCTATCTAGATGCTAGCCTGGTGACAATTATTATAGGCAAACTCTATCAATGGTATATGTTTATCCCATGAGCCTTTCATTTCAAGAATGCATGCTTTCAACATATCCTTTAAGATTTGAGTACTTTCCAACTAATCATTGGTTTGTGAATGGAAGGCAATAGTGATGTTCAGCTTAGTCCCTAAGGTTTTGTTCCAACTCTTCCAAAATTGCGATACAAATTTGGTGTCCATGAATTCTATGCAGCCTTAGTTTCTTTTTTGTATAATGTTGCTAGATCTAGATTAAAGCCAACTTTAATAGCAGGGTTTGCGGTACCATCCTGTATTGCCCGGTACGGGGCATACCGTACCGTACCGGCTCTTGGCCAGTATGGTTCATCTATAAAAAATGATTCGGCCTTTGGACTATTGAAAAAAATAAAAAAAATTATATTCTGTACTCGTACGGTATCGTACCGGTGCGTACTGCCCGGTTCGGGCTCGGTTTGGCTCGGTTTGGATCTGATTCTGGTCTGGTTCAACGATCCTTGCTTGGAAATAACTCCAAGTACAAAATTCATAGTAATATATTCTCACTTCCATGTTGGAATATGAAGGACTTGCTTAGTTCATGGGAATTTTTTTTTTGGAATGTTATTCCTGGAAAGCTGATTCTTGAAAGTATAATGCATGGAAAATTAGTTTTGATATGTTTGGTTGACCATGGGAAAATGGATTATTTCAAAGTATCTTGTATTTGTTTGAGCATTTACTTTTCTAGGAAAACTATGTAAAATGCATATCATACCCTTAATACCAAAAAAAACCTTACCCTATTCTACATATTATCATTATTTGCAAATAAAAAATTATGATGGTTGAGTATATTTGGTCATAGATCGTGTTGGAGGGTTTTGTTGGGTGTGGAGCCCAATCCACCCAAAAACCACTCAAAAAGTAGCCCAAAAACATCAAGAAAAGGAAACCCAAGAAGACTTGGCCCAGCTTAGAAAAGAAAACAAGAATAAAGAAGCCTGTATGAAGTGGGCTTGGCCTGGCCCACACATGCGGCCTAGGCGCTCGAGTGCGCTGGCGGGCGTGGGGAAGGCCAGTCCAAGCCCAAGCAGCCCCTGCATGGATGTTTCCTCCCTCTTATCGCATCTCAGGCATTTGGTCCACGGGCAAGAGGGGGCAACACGTGATTGGATGGTGTAGATCATCGTGCAAGCTTGATCAGATGGCCACGATCAAAGCCAACCCTGATAAGGTGTGATCTGCGATGTTTCAACATGTTTTGAGCAGGATTTCGGGCATGGGATGTGGATCTGCAGGCTAGTAGTGTTTTGGGAGTTAAACACTACCTGGAGATGGATTTTAACTCCTATTTTGATGCAATTTTGGACTCCTCTCGGCCTTTATTTCAACAAAGGTCGAGTGCTGGTTCCTTGAACACCTCCAGAGCACTAGCAGCGATACAGAGCTCCTATTAGTTTTTCCAATAGAGAACGAAAGGGAGAGAAAAATAGAGACAAGGCAGGTGATCTTTTGTGTGATATCCTAGAGTGCTTCTAGGCTTGAGGAGCATCTTTAGGAATTTTTTCTTCCTGTTTGGGATTGTTTTTGCATCCAGAGAGGTTTTGTTCTTCTATAAAACTTCCCATATTTTTTTTCATAGTGGAAGAATCGTTCTATGTGATCATGGATGTAGGAGCAAGAGACTTCGAACTACGTAAAATTCTTATGCTGGTGCTGTTTTCTTTTTTAGGATTTTCTTTTCCTTTTTCTGCAATTCCTATATTCTGTTGCATATCGTTCTCAAACAACTGGTATCAAAGTATAGGTTTGAGTGGGAGCGATGGCAGGAGATGAAGGAAAGGTCAAGATCAGCGGGTTTGATGGAAAGGATTTTAGATTCTGGAAGATGTAGATCGAGCCTCGAGGATTATCTATACTAGAAGATGCTTTACCTACCGCTACTGGAAAAGAAACTTGCTGATGTTACAAGCCGATTGGGATTTTCTGGACCACTAGGTTTTGGGAGTTATTCATCTGACGTTGGCCAGGAATGTCGCGTTCAACATCCTGGAGAAGACGACAGCTAGTTTGATGAAGGCTTTGTCCAACATGTACAAAAAGCCTTCGACCTTCAACAAGGTATACCTTATGCATCATTTGTTCAATCTAAAGATGAGCGAAGGTGTATCCATTACCGATCATATTAATGAATTTAATTTCATTACTAGTCAGTAGAGTTCTGTTGATATTAGTTTTGAGGATGAAGTTCGTGCTTTAATCCTACTATCTTCTTTGCTTGAGAGTTGGGGTGTTACTGTGATAGCGGTGAGTAGTTCGTGTGGCTCAAGCAAGTTGAGATTCGAAGAGATCCGGAACCTAATTCTTAGTGAAGACATCAAAGGAAAGAATCCAAAGGAATCTCTGGTTTTGCCTTGGTTATTTAAGAAGGCAGAGGAAAAACTACACAGTGCAACAAAGGCCGTGGAAGATCCAAATCCAAGCAAAGGAGCCAATTAAGATTGAAGGATGATGGTTGGCATTATGGCAAGAAAGGGCATACCTGAAAGAATTGCTGGATAAGAAAGGACAAGGGATAGAATGAAGAATTCGTCAATGCAATAATAGAGATAATTGCTGATGCATTGGTTTTTAGCATGGACAGTCTGATGGAGTCATGTATCTAGACTTTGGAGCTTCATTTCACTTAACCTCAAAAGGAGTGTATGCGTACATTATCGGAGATTTTGAAAAGGTTTATCTCGTTGATGATAAACCTTTGGATATTGTGCGAAAGGGTAATGTGCATCAAGTATTCAGGTCCCGGTAGGACATCCCATGGGACACCGGGATGGGGTATTATCCCATGTGTCGGGACAGGACATCCCACCAGCATCCCAATGTCCCAATCAGGATACCTTGGGACATCCCCTGTCCCGAGTGTCGGGACGGTGGAACGTCGACGCATCCCGTTCTAGGAAAAAATCGGGACAGCTCTGTCCCACAAGATTTAAAACCTTGATGTGCATATAAAGATGTCGGATCAGTCGATATGGAAGCTCAAGAATGTCAGACATGTCCTAGGCTTAAAGAGGAACCTGATTTCAATCAGTCAGTCGGATTCAAAGGGTTATATTATAATTTTTGTTGGTGGCTTGTGGAAGATCATCAAAGGTGTTATGGTGAAAGCATGAGGAAGCAAGTTGGATACCATGTACATGACTAGTAAAACAAGATGCAGTGGCGTTAACATAGGCAGCCTTTGAGTTGTGGCATTATAGGCTGGGTTACATGGATGAAAAAGGGATGCAGGTATTGCTGAAAAGGGCTAGCTAGCATGTTTGAAATCTACTGATATTGGTTTTTGCAGAAAATGTGTTCTTAGGAAGTAGAAGGTTAGTTTCTCTAAGATGGCAAGATACCAAGATCGAGAAAGTTGGAGCTTGTATACACTGATGTGTGGGGTTCCTTTCCGTTTGCATCCCTTGAAGGCTCACAATACTAGTTCATCGACGACTCCACCAGGAAGGTATGGATTTATTTTTGAAAAAATAAATTTGATATGTTTACTTTCAAGACATGGAAGAGTCTGGTAGAGAATCCTAGCAAGAAGATTAAGTGCTTGAGATTAGATAATGGAGGCGAGTATGATAGCACTGAGTTCAAGGAGTTCTGCCCAGCAAGTGGGATCAAGATGGAGAAGACTATCCCGAGCATGCCACAATAGAACAGGGTAGCTGAGCACATGAATCGGATCTTGAATGAGAGAGCCAGGAGCATGAGGATTTATGCCGGTATACTCAAGATGTTTTGGACCGAGGTAGTTAGCACTACTGCCTGCTTGATCAATTGAGATCTTTTAGTCCCTCTTGATTACAAGCTATCAGAAGAGTGGATAGGGAAGTCAGCAAGTTTATCTCACCTGAAAGTTTTCGGCTATCTCCTATGCACATATCAATACTGAAAAGAGAGAAACTCAATGTAAAGTCAGAAAAGTATTTTTTCATTCGGTATGGCATTAATGAGTTCGACTACAAGTTTTGGAGCAAGAAGGATAGGAATATTATCAGGAGCAAGGATGTGATCTTTAATGAAAGAAATCTCTACAAGGACAAGGATATTCCTGATAGTGCATGAGAGCCTGCTAAAAAGAAAGAGCAAGTCAATATGGAAGAGATCATAGAGGACAATGTTGCTATGGGAGCAAAAGGAGATCCTGAACCAATGCTAGAGATACCTCAGTTAAGGAGATCTACAAGGACCCCGAAACCATGGAAAAGGTATTCACCCTCTCTTCATTATTTGTTATTGATAGATGATGCTGAACCCGAGTGCTACAGGAAAGCTATGGAGAGCGAAGATTTGGTCAAACGGGAGCTGGTAATAAAGGATGAGATGCAATCCTTGAAGAATCAGACTTGAAAGTTCAGCACACTATGAGAAGGAAAGAAGGCTATATACAATAAGTAGGTCTACAAGGAAGAGCATGATGGTTACAAGAGGTACAAGGCCAGGTTAGTTATAAAAGACTTCCACCTAACTGCACTAATACATTGATCTTCAGTAGTTGAGGAACATTATTTTGAGCAGCTTTAATTCTCTCAATCAAGATAAGTTGGACTCAAAAGCTATATAATTGAATTTTCAAAGTCATGCAGCCGAACCTCTATCCTAAATTTTCTTAAATCTTCCAAAGTATGCCGTTGAGTACTGATAAAGGTAGCCAAGTTGCCTACAGACTTCCTGCTTAAGGTGTTAACTACCATATTAGATCTTCCAGAGTGGTAATTAATTGGTAAATCATAATCTTTCAACAGTTCTAGCCATCCTCTCTGTCCCATATTTAATTCTTTCTGAGTGAAGACAGTTCAAACTCTTGTGATCAATGAATATCTTGCATTGCTCTCATAAAGATGGTACCTTCATACTTTAAGATTAAAAACTACTACTGCAAACTCTAGATCATGCATAGGGCAATTTTGCTCATAAAATTTCATTGGCAGGAAACTGAAACCATTGCCTTGCTATATGCTACATAAAAACCCGGTTAAGGCTCTTCTTAGAAGCATCATTGTAAAAAGTTTAGCCTCCACTACTAGAAGGTTTGGCAAAAACAAGGGTGGTCACCAATCTTTTCTTCAGTTCTTAAAAGCTTTACTCACACTCCTTAATTCATACTTGATTCTTATTTTAAGTCAAACAGGTTGAAGGTATAGCTATACTGGAGAATCCTTCAATAAATCTCCTCTAATAACCTGCCATACCCAAAAAATGTTAGTTGGTCTGCTCCATGGCATTGCAGCCTCAACTTTCTTTGGATCTATTAAAATCCCATCCTTGAATATTACATGTCCCAAGAATGCCACTTTATCTAGTTAAAACTCGCATTACTTGCTGGGTTATTGAGCTCATTATCTAGCCTTTCTTTCCTTGCATATTTAGAGGATTAGTCATTGATGGGGTATTGCCATAGGCATATGGTTACAACCAAGAGTCGATTGTGCTGATATAGCTTAAAATTAGTATTGCTTTCATAGTTTATTATTGGAACCATTTTATAGCTTTCTTATTTTGATTAGTGTTCAAGGAATGGTTGATGTAAGACTCTTTTGAACAAAATTCTGGATGTCTTGTTAGTTGGGTTTTTAAATAATTAGAATTTTAATTTTAGTTTGATTTTATTCTACCATGTTATTATAATATTATGATGGAAGCCTTGCATCCTTGTGCGGGAAGTGCCTATGAATATTCAGTGGTTGCCATGTCCCTATCTCGCAATTTTAGGTCGGAGGCATGATAGATTTGTTCTAGATATTAGATAGGATCTATTTTTAAGAAAGAGGTTGTTTTAGGATATTATTTATGCAAATTATTAGATATAATTGTTTCTGTGAAAGAAAGAGGGATAACATTAAGACGTATTCTATATATAGAAGCAACTCGGCAAATGCAATGCATGTTTAAGGAAAAAAATGGAAATTATATAGAAATTATTAATAAGATATTATTGAAATATTATATTTTAAACATAATTCTCAATAAATAGAACTTGATTTGGAAGAAGTCTTCATATTTTTGTTATGTGGATTTCACAAAAAAATGCACAACCATTGTGTATCTTTAATTATTTTTTAAAAAATAATTTCCAACAAATAAGATTTGAATTGGAAGAAATGTTTCCTTATTTTTATTAAGCCGTGTCTTCAAAAAATACCTGAAGTCATGCAATTTTTTTATTGGATGAGGTTTCCTTATTTAAAAGGGATTGTTTACAGAATCTAAGTTGGCTAAGTAGGAATTATAGGGCATCTTTTGTGTTGCTTAAAAAAGGTTCTTTTGCAACTTCAAAATAAAAGAAAGCACTTTCTTAAAAAGTAATGTTTGGTAATATCATTTCAAAAGTGCTTATACAAGAAGCAGAAGTCAATAAATCACTTTCAAATGAAGCTAGAAAACTGACTTTGGCTCCTTTTTCGAGATTGCTCCATATCTTTCAAATATGACTGGATCATTTATGAATTGTAGTTATGCATATGTGATTATCGAAAATGTCAAATTAGTACTATCAAGGTGGTAGCTCAGATGGTATTGGCTATGGTCTCATCACCCTTATGTCTAAGTTTACGTCTAAGTTTCGAGCTGAGACGCCTGGACGTGGGATGTGTGGGATTGGCTATTAGACCGGTTGAGCCATCTTTGTTGTTGCCATTTATCAAACATTCTTCATTGGAGTGGGAGCCCTTATGGTCACGTCCAGGTTAGCTATGCTGGTCAGCCCCCCCTCTCCTGCTCTCCTATTGCTTATTAAAAAAAAAAAAGTCAAATAAACCAAAAGTACTTTTGATTTAAGTACTCAAATAAATGTACATTTTGAAAATGACTTTTTGAGAACAATACCAAGCATGCCCTTGGCTAGGTGGGACTGATCATTAAGGATTAGATTAAGAGGAGTTTTAAGGGATAAGTTATGTATTGTAGGGACTTGTGTGAGCATTTTCAGCATAAAAAGTGTGTTGGAATTTGAAAGAATATTCCCTGATTTCGAAACTATTATTTTTAGGCAAAGAAGAAGTTTGTACAAATCATTTGTTTTATTTAAATATTATTAGTGAAATCCCCATGGGCATTTATCAGGGGATTGCTACCATTTTCGGAGGACCTAAACCACATCCTGTTAGTGATAACAATATTTCTAAATTTGCTCAAACTTTAATAAACTCCTCCATCACAATTTCTTAAGTTAATATTTTTCACAAACTCCAAACGATGGTAACATTGCCAAATAAGGATACGATGAAAGAGATTTGATTGGTAAACAAAGTGAAGGAAAGATTAATTAAAGAGAGATGCCTGGGAAGTGGTCTGTACATACGTAACTAGAATAGGAAGTGGAGTGCATTAGAGAAGGAAGTGAGATAGTTCTTACAGAGGATGACAGCCAATAGAGATTGAGGGGTAGACGATGCCAAATGGTTGGGGGGCATCCCGGGGGTGGTAACGGAGGGGGAGAGAGTGAGAGAGGGACAGCCAATCTTTTTGGAATATTGTAAAATTCAAATCTTTTTTTTTTTTTTAAAAAAAAAGGTATACATTATTTTCCTTGATAATAAGAATATGCCAGTCAATTTTGAGCAACTCTGCTTAATGGCATGCTTGATATACTATTGCAAGTGCTTGTGTGGAGCTCCACCTATAAGTATTTCCATGTGCCGTGACTTTTTAGTTCACCTCACGTTTTAAGACCAAATATTTCTACATCCATAATTTAGGGTGTCATGACAGCATAAAGGATATGGAATGACTGCAAATAAATCTCACTGCATAGTTTTACTGCTTTTCTTTTTATTAATACTTTGTTTGACTCACTGGTTTTCCACAGAATAGACATCTTGTTAACCTGATCTCAGAATCTGAAGTTGAATTTTCTGATCGAGGATGGCGTTAAATGGTTATATTAAAAATTGCAGTTTCCATACATTGAATTTTTCAGAGTTCATGGTTGATGATAAACTGTATATTTTAAAATATCAAACTGGAGGAAAAAATCTGGAAATGGTAGGATTTGTGCTTGTTTTGTATACCATCTTTTTTATCCCTTTTTTGGGTCCAAGACTATTGTACAGAAGATGGGAAACCTCATTCCTGGCCTCATCAGATTTTAGTCAGCTAAAATATCTAGATGCTGTTTGAGCCGGTCAAGCCATATCATTGCTGTATGAACACTTGGTGGAAATTGCAAAAGAAAGCTTCTCATTCTTTGTTGATATCATGGCATTTCTTCTATTGTTTCTTGTTGATATAGTTTTAATCTGGGATATGCCAGCAGTCATATCCCAGATTTGACGTTTCGGCTACTGTTTTCTTTTTTGCTGCTGCTACTAATTTTTCCAACATATGTATACATAGAACATTGAAAACTTTTAGGTTTAGATGTTTGATTCCAGGAGCGTGCGGGAGTTGCAGCTTGCTGGTATTGAGCCCATTCAGTCTTTAATTAGTCATGTTAAATGAACTGGTATATAGAAGGCCTTGATTGACCTTTTTATGGGAACATGTTTCGGGTGAAGCTAATGGGAACCGTGGTCCAAATGATTCCTAGAGGCTTCTAGGGGTGATTGATGCTTAACATCTAAATTGATAAGCAGCAACAGGATCAGCTTTGTAAAATTTTTTTTGTTACTGCATTAGCAAACTGAATGCGGTCGTGGTGGATAATTTGGCTGTTTATTTGGGCACTGAAAGACCAACTTAGGGAATGGTATTATTATGTTCCTTGTGGAAGAAGTCTGTGATGTGCCTTCCATTTCATGACATATGCTTGCATGGAGCCTCCTAGTTAAACTGGCTAATCATATTCATGTTTGAAAATGTGTTGAGAAGACTAGAAACTTAAAACAGGTTGTTTTTGATGCAGTCTAACTTGGTTTAAAATGTTTCGGATACCATGATTATGGTCTTATTCTAGATTTGAATACATGATTGGGGCACTGGCTGTTGTTGAGGCGCTTCTTCAAATAAGAGGATTGCAAGGACCGGTGCTTGAAGCCCGTCAGTTTGGATATTCCAGTCGCCTGGCCCGTGATTTTAGTGTATTCAAGTCTGTTACTAAACATGGACTAATTCTAGCTGCCAGTAGACCATGTAAGCAAAGAACAAGTTTGGTTTGGTTAGCGAGGACCTCTTTTCAAACCTTTCTCGATTTTTTCAATTTTTCTGGGGAACATCACAGCCAAGAGGTGCACCTCGATTTAGATTCATCACGAAGTTTTGACCATGTAAGCAAAGAACAAGTTTGGTTTGGTTAGCCAGGGCCTCTTTTCAAACCTTTCTCGATTTTCAAATTTTTCTGGGGAACATCACAGCCAAGAGGTGCACCTCGATTTAGATTCATCACGTAGTTTTGACATACCTAGGCTTTGTACCCCTTCCATCATCTGTGATCTATCTGCACCTGACATGGCAATCCTGTCAACAATTTTCAAGATGAGTACTTGACCTGAATTAATATTAGGTTGGATTAAACTTTATACATGGGTTACAGAGTAAGCAACCGTTTCACTACCGGCAAACCCGGTACGTTGTCCTCACGAATCGGACTGGTCAACGGCATCTCATTAGAAAGTGTTCACCCTAACTTCACTTCGAAGATAAAACAGCAACAGCTGCCTACAAATAACTCACTGATGCTATATGATTATTATATCATGGGCCAACTACAAGCCCCTTTATTCTCCTTAATTTTACTAGTTAATGGTCAATCTACAAAAACGGGTTTAGAGATTGCAATGAAAGACTTTGCAATCGGAGTTTAACGTTCCAATGAGTCACTCAGATATGAATGCTTTCTTTCCTTTAACGACTCGTATAACTGTTACGGGGCTGATGCAAAAATCAGAGAAGACTGGAATACTAATATTGAAGATGCCCATATAAGGTTGTCGATTTAGGAATGTTAGTCAATCTTGGAGCTCACAACTTTGAAACCGGTGACCTATATAAGTGGCTTAAGTCTCAAAATAATCAGCAAGATGTCTTCGTGATATCTGGATGGTGGTCGAACCAAGGTAGTGTTTGGATGCCTTGCACAAGAAAATGGGTTGTGGTGATTAACTAAGAATATTCGCAGACTAACATACCGTCTTTTGCCGTAAAATGCTCAAAAGCAGTCTGATATGAATTATAATCAGGATGTGAAAATTATGCAACCTGTAAACAAAGTTATTGAATCCCATGGTTCAAGCCCTTTCCTCCAGCTTGCGTTCCTAGTGATTAAATTTATAATATTTATACAAATCCCACATCCAGTATTTGAAAAGAAAGCAATAACATCGGTCTGCTCACATTAACTGATCAAACCCATGCTAAAATCCCATAACTTCTTTGCCAGATTTGTGTCAGCAGCTTGAGATTTAACTTGGGCTTCATTGCAGTCAACAAAATACCTACCACTCACTCCATGGACTCGTGGATGCAATGCTAAATAACACGTTGTGGCCGCACCCTGCAGAGAAATGAAACCATGGTGACTTGCTGTCAAGTAAAGCTAAGACTTTCTGTTCTCAATCATATGCCATTGACTGACGAGCTTAGAGTGATGGGCGATGTTGAAGGTACTTTTCAGGCGGTAATTTAGCATACATTCATTGGTTATAATGCCTTAATGGATTTTTAGATTTTTATAATTAAAAGTAAGAACTATAAGAGGACGCACACCCTATCTTCTTGGTTTTGGTTCTTTGATGGCCATGCTTTGAATTAAGAGGATAATAAACGATACTGATGTGACAAACGCGATAGGCATCACTTCAACAACCTATAATGCTTGATACACGGGAGCCCTAAAGCTACAGCACAAAGGGAAGATTGAGGTAGACGAGAAGGTATCTAAGGCCATGTTTGGCACTGCTATTGAAAGCAGAGATTTTGCATCTTTTAAAAGTAGAGCTTTTTGAAAAAGTAAAGCTTTTGGAAGTTTAATTTTTACAAAAAAATATTTACTATTTGATAACTATATTTATAAAGTACTTTAAAACTTTTATATATATTTGATAATTAAAATAAAAAAAAGTTCTTATAGTATGACAAAATGATAATAAAAAAGATTACATAATGTTGTATAGTATAGAATAACATAATATAATATATTATATTATTATATATTAAAATATTATTATATTATATCATATTATTATGACAATATAATATAATATAATATTATTATAATTATAATGTAATATAATATAATCAAGGTTCTCGGTATCGATATTGGGACCCATACCAATAGCTGGCGGTACGGTACGGTACCGGTATCATATCGTACCGACACTCGATACGGTGAAGCGTGCCAATCCGAACCAACATGCCTAATTTTTTTTGATCTTTTTAGGATTTATTAAATATTTTTATATCTAAATAGATGTTTATTGATGCTAATTGATGTTTATATTACTTCAAAATACTACAAAATACTGTCTAGCCTTCACCATGATATATTATTTTCTAAAAAATTTCTATAAAGTAAGATTATCAACAATTAATTAAAGTGAAAGGTGAAATATAAATATAATTATATACCGATATTTGGAATCGGGTCGAATGTCGATATCCATAAATATCAAGATCATTAATATACTCAATAAGAAGATTAGTAAATCCCTCTAACCAAGTAGCATGATAATCCTGTAAGCTCATCCCAGGAGGTATACGTGATGGATCGTAACTCATCGCAAATCTCTCGCTGAGATCCCGACTCTAAGAGGTATCTAGAGATTGATGATGTGGTCGTGCAAGGGCTCATCCAAATATACCGGCAGCAAAATCAGATTCGTAAGATATTCCAGGCTGCATGGGATAATAATCACTAGAAGATGATATCTCGAATGCACCATATCCATATCCATATAGATTACAAGCTACCAGTACTTGTGAGTAAGAAAATTCAGAATACAAGGATGATCTTGATATATCCTGGATCCTACTCCACGTCCAAGATCTACAGCTGCATCATGTCCTGAATGACTTCGTGGAGCTCGTCGCTTATATAGAATCGTATCATCACAGGCTCTACCAACTGGTGCACCATAATTTGTATCCTGTGTGGCGTGAGTAAACTACGACTCACCAGTAAATCGAAGATGAATAGCCAACTATGTCTCCTCTTCTCCAGCCCCTCCCTGATCACTAAATCTCCTATTATCTGAAGAAGCATTAGTACTACTCTCTCTAGTGTCAGAATATGAATGAATTGAGTGCTCTAGTGGAGATACAACTGTCTTTTCTTTTCCTCTATCTTTGGATCGAATAGATGGCAAGAAAGAATGATGTGATGTATCTACTGGAGCTCTATGAGGAATATTGCTTATTGTCCATCCACCTTAGGCTTGCTAGCTATAAAATTGACTGATCGAGGAGACGATCCTGGCTCATCAAGCTCTGGCTTTTGTTGCTAACTCATGATCCATTTAATTATTGGGTCATCATCATCAACATAATTACTTGCAGTAGGATCAGAGTATTTCAGTTCAACTTCCTTCTCAATTCACTTTAGCCTCAACCTTAAATTATAGTATACATATACAAGATCGTTGAGGGCTTGAGGCATTTTTGTTTTAAACAGTTCATTTACTTGGAGTAGATAAGGCTGAAGGTAGACCAGTTATGCTCACATCCACTAGATAATACCATCTGGGAGAAGATCTTGATAGCAAAAATTTTTAAATATTTTGCTGATCCACCAAAATACACCCACCATTCAGTTGCAAAAGATATTATTAAATCATTTAAAATTTTAGATTCAGCAAAATTCAAAATCAATTTGAATTTAATATTAAACTTAGTAGTATCTACCAAGATTCATCTTTAATTTACTTCTAATGGCTACACTGGATCCAAAAGAATCTATGCCATCCCCAAAAAATTTCGTCCGAAAAAAATTATTGTTATCATGTGTTACTTGTTGAAGTTAGTGGTAATAAAAATTATTTAACAATTTCAACCAACTTACTTATTCTAGGCACATAGCTGCGGCATCTGGATCGGGCTCCATCTTATATATAACATTGCGTAGGGAAAACATAAGCTGCTCATCCATGGCAATGTCCGATACGGAGTACTGGAATCTCAGATTCAGATAGTAAGCTACACATACATTTTAAGAATTAGTCAAGTATACTTATACAAATATAATTAAATTTAAAATTTTAGAGCATTCATGATTTATTGCCTACCTGCTAGATGCAAATTCGAACTCATTTGATAACTCCACCGTCCAATGATCTGGATGTACTCATTAGCATGTACTGAATTTATCTATTGGATCTTTTTCTTTGCCCTTTCTATCATGTAATAAAGAAAGCTTATTTAAGCATATCTCTCAGAGTCCATGGCTCGAAGTACCTCATATAAAGACTTGATAGCCTCCACTATCCTTTTAGTCCGCTGCCAGAATGTCTATTCGTCACTAAATTCTTCACAGTGCTCCCTTCAGCATTTGCCCTGGTTATCTGCTCTACTGCAACTCTTGACTGATAAACATTTGACGCGGCTCTACTTTCTTACCAAGAAGACTATCAAGTGCTATATAATTTGTAGCCAACCATGTGATCCCTAGTCTCAATATTTCTCTTCTAGTAAAGCTCCTCATCAATGATAAGATCCATGTATGATTATAGATGAATCTAGTGATAGTCTATGCTAATTCAACTATCTTTTGCACCCTATGGATCTTTCTAATATCTATCAATATGAGATCAATACAATATATAGTATAAGGGATCCAGAAAATATACGAATGCCATTGCATCAAGAACTGCCTTGCGAACCTATACTATGGTCCATTATCTATGATGACTATACGATATTCTGCTCTTTCACCTGATCAATTATCTCCATCAATTTGACGATATAGCTGCTGTCATACACCTGATCTAAAAAATCAATAGATTAATAAATAAAAATTTTTCATCATAATAAGTCAAGAAGTTAATGATGCTTCATCTAGTAGGACCAGTCAACCATCACACATCATTGTTAATCCATACACATGCCACTTACTATGATAGGAGGCAATCCAATTTTCTAGCTCCTCATTATTATCCAGAAACTGACCATAAATATCTCTCGATCTTGGAGGATCTATATTTGTACCAGCAACCTATATAGATGCAATAGTTGAGCGATAATATGGATTGTTTGCTACATGCACTGAGATATGACTGAAATGAAATCAAGATCCGATAAATAGTTGAGCGATAATATGGATTATTTACTGCATGCACTGAGATATGACTGAAATGAAATCAAGATCCGATAACCCGTCACATATATTTCTTCTTACACTTTTTAACATACTATCAATCCTCTGTTGCTTGGAATCTCTGCTATAAAGGATATGTGGATCGACGTCGTGGATAGTCGCTCCTGCTAGAATATTCCTGGAAGACTTCTTTTTACTGCCAAATGTTCCTAATATGAATGTAATATGACTGGTGCCTCTCTTGATGGACTCTCTGATTGAGAAGGTCCTCTTAAACTGTATCTCACTCTCCTACAATACTTCCAAAGCCCGACCCCGATCCTGACTCAAAAGCTAATGATCCAAATCACTCTCTATGCCTGGCCATCTTCTCTAGCTATCTTTGCTCATACAAGCACACTTGAATGGCAGCCTCGATCAGTGCCTCCTCATTAAAAGGAATAGATGCTCCCTCTAACTTTCTGGAATGATAAGAAGGTAGTTCATAGCTCTACGATCCATCTTTGCCTTCTTCTTCAATGTTTTTTTCTTTTTGCTCTGAAATCAGTAAAATACTTTTTCATCAACTGACAAATCTATCGTGGATACTGTCGGTACACAGATACATCAAAATAGCTACCAGCCAAGTAGTGCTTCAACCTCGTTATCCCACCACCTTTGAATTCTATATTGCACCATTTATACCTCCAATGATGTCAACCTGAGAGCATTTTTCTATGCACTCAATCAATGTCATGCTCCGAATCCTTCTTCCTCGATGGATCAATTTCTAAATATTTAAAAAGCACACAAGCTCAATAATTATATATATATTTCTAAATATTTTTATTTTTTATTTTAATATATATATATATTATTTTTTTAGATTTAAAAATATAAAAATATATAATATTATAAAAAATAATTTGATCTTAGAGCATAGAGAGATGCTCTCGGGTCGGCATCACTGGAGGTGTAAATGGTGCAATACTGAATTCAAAGGTGGGGGATAACAAGGTTGAAGCAGCACTTGGCTGGCGGCTATTCTGATGTATCTGCATGCCGAAGTGTCCACAGGAGGTCCGTCAATTGATGAAGAAACACTTTGTTGATTTTAAAGCTGGAAAGGAAAGTGCAGCAAAGAAGAAGGCAGAGGTGGACCGTAGAGCCGCAGAACCACCTTATTACTCCAGGGAGTCAAAGAGACCATCTATTCCTTCTGATGAGGAGGCACAGATGGAGGCTGCTATTCAAACGAGCTTGTATGAGCAAAGGCAGCAGGAGGAGATAGCCAGGTATAGACAGTAATTTGGGCCATCAGCTTTTGAGTCAGGATCGGGATCCGCTTCTGCTAGTACTGCAGGAGAATCTGAGACAGTTTAGGAGGACCTCCTTAGTCAGAGAGCCCGTCAGGAGAGGCACCAGCCATATTGCATCGATATTGGGAGCATTTGGCAGTAAAAGGAATTCTTCCAGGGATATTCCAAAGGGAGCCACTATCCATGATGTCGATCCACATGCCTTTTCCAGTAGAGATTCCAAGCAACAGAGGATTGATACAATGCTGAAAAAGGATAAGGAGGATATGTGGCGGGCCATCTCCTCCTGGTTTCATTTCAGTCATATCCCAGCTCATGCAGCAGACAATCTATATTATCGCTCTGCTATTTCATCTATACAGGCTGCTGGTGCAGGTGTAAATCCTCCAACATCGAGGGATATCTATGGTCAGCTTCTGGACGCAATAAGGAGCTAGAAGGATAGATATCCTCATATTAGAGCAAGTGGCCCGTGTATGGATTGACGGTGATGTGTGATGGTTGGACTGATCATACTAGACGGAGCATCATCAATTTCTTGACTTATTGTGATGGGAAAACTTTTTTTGGAAGTCTATTTTTGATTCAGATCAGGCGCACGATGCCAGTTATATCCTCAGATTGATGGAGGAGATGATTGATCAGATGGGAGAGCATAATGTCGTGCAGGTCATCACTGATAATTGACCATAGTATAGGATTGCAGGACAGATCTTGATGGAGCGACGGTCGCATATTTTCTAGACCCCTTGTGCTGCACATTGTATATATCTCATGTTGATGGATATTAAAAAAATTCACAGGGTGCAGAAGATTGTTGAGCTAGCACAATTTATTACCAGATTTATATATAACCATACATGGGTCTTATCATTGATGAGGAGCTTTACAGGAAAAGAAATATTGAGACTGGGGGTCACATGGTTTGCTACTAATTACATTGCACTTAATAGTCTTCTTGGCAAGAAAGCAGAGCTGCATCAGATGTTTGTCAGTCAGGAGTGGTAGCAGAGCAGATATGCTAGGACAAATACTGAGAAAAGCAATGTAGAAAATTTAGTGACGAGATAGACATTCTGTGTTGCCCAGTGAAGATGTAACCCAAGAGGGGGGTGAATTGGGTTTTATAAAACTTATTGAGCTACTTTAATTATGAACTAAAACAAGTATGTGCTAATTCAATTTAAGTACTTGTGTTTTGCCAAAGTATTTGTGTGCTTCAAAATAATATGCAACGGAATTAATAAAGTAAATGTACAAGAGTAAATAAGCAATAAAGAAGCAAGTACAAATACAAGAATATATAGTAGTTTGGTGCACTCCAAGGCACCTATATCCACTCTCTAAGTTTCCTTGGGAATTTCACTATAATCACCAAGATTACAGTCGATTAGTTTTCAGGACTCACTAAGCAAAACCACCATTGATTTTACGGGCTAACCAAGAACCTAATTGGTTTTATGGTACACCAACAACCTTTCTTGGTTTTGCAGGCCAACCAAGAACCTAATTGATTTTCCAAGGCTCACCAAAAATCTCTTTGATTTTCCAAGGCTCACCAAAAATCTTAATAAACAAAGCAAAAACAATATGAAAAGAACACAAGAAAAGCTTTCTTAAACAAAGCAAATATCTCTTTGAAGCTCTTTGAATGTTGATGAAGATCTTGTCTTAAAGTTGTTAAAGCCTTTGATTGCAGCTTGATGATGTGAACTTTGGATGCTCTCTTTGAAACTTGGAAGCTTGAAGGCTTGAACCACTCAACTCTTGAATCCTTGAAGGATATTCAATGATCTCACCAAAGGATTGCTTCCCCATTTGATTTTTGATGTTTATATAGCTCTCCAAATCATAGATGACCGTTTATGACCGTTGGGATGAAAAACTAGCCATTGGGAGCTTATAGGAGTCAATTTTGGCTCTCAGAAAATATAGCCGTAATGACTGTTAGAACCTGTGAGTCGATACTTGACTTCTGTGAGTCGACACTTGAGTCTTCATAAGTCGACACTTGAGTTTCCTGAATCGACATTTAAATTTTCTGAGTCGACACTTAAGTCAAAAACCTCCAAATGGTCTAATTTTGTATTTTCAAAAATCTCAGGCCTTGAGTTGATACTTGAAATCCTTGAGTTGACACTTGTGTCTTTATTTCTAAGTTGACACTTGTGTTTGTGAGTCGACACTTTATTTCTAAGTCGACACTTGGCGTGCCAGTGCTGAAACTTGCTGAAATTTCTCCAAAATTGAATTTTAGCATCTTCAAGTTCTTCCATATCAATTCCAAAATCCTTTTAACTTGAAAATCTATGGCTTCTTTAACTAAATGACAATATTTTCAATCTTTTAACATTGATGAGTACCTGAATCTAATAAATACTTTTAACACACATTAGTACTCATTTATACTTAAGTGTTTTGTCAATCATCAAAATCAAGACCAGAGTCAACAATCTTTCCCTTTTTGATGATGACAAAACCTTTAAGTATATAAATAGGCTAAGCTTTAAAAGATTAACAATAAGATAAACATGTAAGCTCAAAATTAATGAGTATCAAGCTTCCCCTCAAAATATGATCCAAAACATTTTTCAAAGTATGCAAAAATTTTCAATTTTCCCCCTTACTAATTCTTCCCTTAAGATTATAACATTTTGCTTTCTTTTCCTACTTTTGCATTTTGTTTCATTTCTCTTATATTTTTTATGTTTATTATATCTTTTTCCTTTTCATATTTAACATTTTTCTCTCCCTTTTTGTCATCATGAAAAGGATGAAAGGTAATTCAAAATGGGAATGGTAGAAAAAATAGCAAGTAGATCATCAAAATCAATACATGAAATCAATTAATCATGATACCAATTGAATATGATACTAATTGAATATTATACCATAAAAATGACATATACATGCAAAAAATAATTCAATATATATTAGCTATAATATGTATAATCAAGGTATGATTAAGACAACAATCCATTCACCTCACTTGTTCATGGGATAAGGCCACAGTGGCACCCCAACACATCATAACAGATCCCATTGAATGGAAAGAGAGGGTCTTTAAACCCTACTTAGTTTCTATGACCGGACAGCCATGGTGACTAACCCAATCCGAAGCAATTACTAAGAGCTCTTCTCTCTCCTTTTTTAAGATTCTTAATAAATCTTGATACCAATTGAATGTAACTATCCTCAAAGGATTAGATTTGAAAATGAGGAGTATCAGAGCAATATAAGTAAAGCATGATATCAAACAAAACATTGAAAGCATCATATATGACAATAAATCTTTGGATGCTCCCCCTAAATATTATTTTTCCTTAAAAATATGCATGCATTAAGGAATAAAATATTAAAGCACAAGCATCATAATTTCAGGCAATTTGAAATATAAACATACATCCAAGTCTGAAATCAAAGATTTGAATTTTCAAGATATACAAAATTTTCAAAAAATAAGAGATTGATCATTTAAAAACTTTTAGCATGATTTCAAATTTATTTGAAGTGATTTGATATCCATACAAATGCTAGAAGTAATATAACATCAAGTCTAGCTACTGGATTAAGGGTTTATCAATGTGCATACATTCTTCTTAAATGTAATCCTTAACTACCCATTTTATATTTGATCCACATCATTTCTAACTTAAGCATAGATACCAAAAATAAAAACACATAAATCATAACATTTCACTTAAAATAGTTTAAAACTATATTAATCAAAATCAAGTGAAAGTCTAACAATCACAAGTTTAATCATGAGAGTATGAAATCCATCAACATCAAAAAGTTCATGATCACAATAAATGACTATTAATCTAAGCTTAATTCTAATTAATCATTTAAAATAATTTTTCAAAATAATTGATGCAACAAATATTCAACTACATTTAAAATTATGGAAAAAAATATTTAGAATTTACAATATGTATAATCCTTCCTTTACCATTTAGTCAAAATGTAGCTTGTCCACTCTTTATATTGTCTTGTACAGCCACCTTTCAAAAACTTCCTTTTTCCATGTTGGGGTGCAAGACACTTGCAAAATAAACTATATGGACAATTTTGGTACCCAAACTTTCTTGAGTCCTTAGGATTGGTAAATATGGTTCTTTTTTGAATCCAAATTTTTCTTAATTTACAAGGATATGCATTATACACAATTTTACAATATTTAAAACAAGTCAGATTGGAAGATGCATCAACAAAGAAATTCTTATTTTTCAATTCTAAGATTTTTGTTTTTCTTTAAAAGCTCATCATTTGATACAAAAATTTGATCTTCTAAGAATTTTTATTTCATTTAATAAATATTTTTTCATTTGAAAACTTATTGCATAACTCTTTCAGATCAAAATTCTTTTTCTAAATTTCTTATTTTTTAGAAAGATTATTCTTATCACTTTCTAAAACATCAATCTTTACATTTAAATCATGATTTTTATTGGCAAGATTGATGTTCTCAAGAGAAAAATAATCTACATGTCTTTTTAATTTCTTGTGCTCAATTTTTAATATTTTGTATTCATGCACAAGATCATTAAATGCATCATGTAATTTATCAAAGATAAAATCATAATTATTTTCAGAACATACCTCTTCCTCATTTGTCATGAAGCAAAGATGGGCAACTTCTCGTTCTTCTTCCGAATTAGAATCTTCACTATCACTCCAAGTTGCCATCATTGCCTTAAATTTTCTTTTGGCCTTGAGGGCTATTATCTTCTTCTTCTTTTGATCAGCAACCACTTCTTTGTGCCACAAATTCAACTCATGGGTCATGAGTGAACCAATAAGCTTCTCCAAAGGCAAGGTATCAATATCTTTGGCTTCTTGGATCGCCGTTACCTTTGGATCTCATGATATTGGCAAAGACCTAAGAATCTTATTAACCAAATCAGCATTAGTATAGACTTTATCAAGACTTTTCAATTCATTAATAATATTCATAATCTTCCATACATATCATATATAGATTCATACAACATTTTAAATATTTCAAAAAATGTACAAGCAAATTAATTTTAGTATTCTTCACTTGAGGAGTACCCTCATGAGTAACCTCAAGTGTATCCCATATTTCCTTCAATGTTTCGCATGTAGAGATCCTATTGAATTCATTAGGGTCAATGCGCAATAAAGCAAGTTCATTGCTTTGGCATTAAGCACAGATTGCTTAATGTCATTTTCATTCCAATCCTCTTCGAGTTTTGGAACAGAAACGCCATTAACCAATATTGAAGGAATATGTGGACCATTAACCATAATTTTCCAAAGATAATAATCTATAGATTGGATATAAATGCGCATGCGTGTTTTCCAATATGTGAAATTGGTGTCATTGAAAAACGGTGGCCTAACACTAATACCTACAAGGATTGCCATGATCTTTTACTCAAAATCGTTAGATTCTTTGCAAAGCACAAAGTTTGAATACCAACAATTTTGGGTTTCGTGCTCTGATACCAATTGTTGCCCAGTGAAGATGCAACCCAAGAGGGAGGTGAATTGGATTTTATAAAACTTTTTGAGCTACTTCAATTATGAACTAAAACAAGTATGTGCTAATTCAATTCAAGGATTGTATTTTGCCAAAGTATTTGTGTGCTTCAAAAGAATATGCAACGGAATTAATAAAGTAATGCACAAGAGTAAATAAGCAATAAAGAAGCAAGCACAAACACAAGAATATATAGTAATTCGGTGCACTCCAAGGAACCTACATCCACTCCTCAAGTTTCCCTTAGGATTTCACTATAATCACCAAGATTATAGCCGATTAGTTTTCGGGCTCACTAATCAAAATCTTCCTTGGTTTTGCAGGTTAACTAAGAACCTAATTGGTTTTATAGCTCACCAACAACCTCCTTTGATTTTGCGGGCTAACCAAGAACCTAATTGGTTTTAAGGCTCACCAACCTCTTTTGGTTTTGCGGGCTAACCAAGAACTTAATTGATTTTTCCAGGCTCACCAAAAACCTCTTTAGTTTTCCAAGGCTCACCAAAAACCTTAATAAACAAAGTAAAACAATATGAAAAGAATACAAGAAAATCTTTCTTAAACAAAGCAAATATCTCTTTGAAGCTCTTTGAATGTTGATGAAGATCTTGTCTTTAAGTTGTTGAAGCCTTTGATTGCAGCTTGATGATGTGAACTTTGGATGCTCTCTTTGAAACTTGGAAGCTTGAAGGCTTGAACCACTCAACTCTTGAATCCTTGAAGGATATTCAATGATCTCACCAAAGGATTGCTTCTCCATTTGATTTTTGATGTTTATATAGCTCTCCAAATCATAGATGACCGTTTATGACTGTTGGATAAAAAACTAGCCGTTGGGAGCTTGTAGGAGTCAATTTTGGCTCTCAAAAAAATAGCCGTTATGGCTGTCAAAACCCGTGAGTCGACACTTGACTTCTGTGAGTCGACACTTGAATCTTCATGAGTCGACACTTGATTTATGTGAGTCGACACTTGATTTCCTGAGTTGACACTTGAGTTTTCTGAGTCGACACTTGAGTCAAAAACCTCCAAATGGCCTAGTTCTGTATTTCAAAACTTTCGAGCCTTGATCAACACTTGAAATCCTTGAATCGACACTTGTATTCTGTGAGTCGACACTTGGCGTGCCAGTGCTGAAACTTGCTGAAACTTCTCCAAATAGATTTTAGCCTCTTCAAGTTCTTTCATATCAATTCCAAAGTCCTTATAACTTGAAAATCCATGGCTTCTTCACCAAATGATAATCTTTTCAATATTTTAATAGTGATGAGTACCTTATCTAATAAATACTTTAAACAACATTAGTACTCATATATACTTAAGTATTTTGTCATCATCAAAATCAAGACCAGAGTCAATATTCTAGTAGCGGGCTGAGAGGATAGTGAAGCTATCAAGCTCTATATGAGTACCTTCGTGCCGTGGACTCCGAGAGGTATGCTCAGATGGGCTTCTTATATTGAATGATGCAAAGGGCAAAAAAAAAGATCCGAGGCAGATCCCATATGCATCTGAGTATATACAGATCATTGATGGACGATGGAGTTATCAAATAAATTCGGATTTGCATCTAGCAGGACGTAGTAATTTATGAAGTCCCTAAAAATTAAATTCTATTAGATTTGTACAAGTATGCTTGACTGATTCTTAAAATAATGTACAGCTTACTATCTAATCCGAGATTTTAGTACTCCGTACCGACATTCACCATGGATGAAGATCTTATGTCTGCCCTACGCAATATATATATAAGATGGAGCTCGATCCAGATATCGCTGCTATGTACCTTGAAGAAGTAAGTTAGATTGAAATTATGAGTGATTTTTAAGAGCATTAATATCAACAGTAGCACATGCTAACAAAACATTTTTTTAGCAGACGAGATTTTTTTGGGAGGCATAAATTCATTTGGATCCACTGTAGTATCAGAGTTTTTGGGAAGGCATTTGGATCATTTTGATCCACTGTAATATCAGAAGTAAATCAAGATGAATCCTGGTAGGTACTACTAAGGAGTAAGTATAATATTATATCATGATTAAATTTTTTATTTTACCAAACTAAAATTTTAAATGATGTAATGTCTTTTGCAGCTGAATGGTGGATGCTTTTGGTGGATCTGCTAAAAATTTTAAGGTTCTCGAAGTTAAGATCCTTCCCCATATGGTGTCATCTAGTAGATGTGAGCCCAACTTGTCTACATTTGGCCTTATCTACTCTAAGCAGAGGAACCGTCTGAAATAGAAACGACCAATGATCTTATGTATATACACTATAATTTAAGGTTGAGGCTAAAGTATATTCAGGAAGAAGTAGAATTGAAATATCCCAATCCCACTGCAAGTTCATATGTTGATAAGGATGAAGATCCAATGATTGGGTGTCATGAATCAGCAGCAGCAGCCAGAGCTTGATGAGCCAGGATCGCCTCCTAACCAGCCAGTTTTATAGCTAGTGAGGCTGGGGTGGATGCTGGACAATGGGCAATAAGTTATATTCCTCACAGGGCTCCAGCAAATAGCACATCGTCCCTCCCACCATCTAGTAAACCCGGAGATAGAGGAAAAGAAAGACAGTTGCACCTCCATCGGAGCACTCAGTCCACTCAGATTCAAATACCAGAGAGAGTGATGATAGTGCTTCAGATAGTGAGGATCTAGTGATCAGAGAGGGGCAGGAGGACAGGAGTCGCAGCCACCTATTCATATTCGATTCACTAGGAGTCACAATTTAGCCATGCCATGCAGGATACAGATCATGGATTACCATCTAATAGACCCCGTGATGATACGATTCCATATAGGCGATGGGCTCCGCATGGTTGTTCGGGACATGATACAGCTGCAGCTCTTGCACGTGAAGCAGGATTCATGGATGTATCTGGATCATCATCATATTCAGGATCCTCTTATCCGTAGCTACCGGCAGCTTCTGGTCTATATGATCCATATGATGCATCTGAGACGTCATCATCCAGTGGTTATTATCTCATGCAGCCGAGCATCTTATGGATCTGATTTTGCTGCTGGTATATTTGGATGGACCCCTGCACTGCCATATCATCAGTCTCTGGATAGCTCTCAGAGTCGGACATCAGAGAGGGATCTGCGATGAGTTATGATCCATCACGCATACCTCTTGGATGAGCTTAGAGGAGTATCTTGCTGCCTGCTGGAGGGATATACCGATCTGCCTACGGAGTACATAAATGATCCTTATATTTATGGACATCGACACTCTACCCGATTCTAGAAATTGGTATGTAATTATATGTTTATGCTACATTTCACTTTAATTAATTGCTGATAATCTTTGTTTAATTTTATTTTATATCTTATTTCAATTGAAACTAGTTAAGGTACATATCTTAATTTCTAAATTTCAAGTATTTAGGACTCTTAAACACTAAATTCTAAACCCTAGACCCTTAAAAATAAAATAAAAATCTTAAATCCCATAATTCATCAAAAAAGATTTTAAAAAAAAATTAGGCATACCGGTTTGAATCGGTATGCCACGCCGTACCGTGTGTCGGCACAGCATGGTATGGTACCATACCGGTACCAGCCACCGTACGGCTCCCGGTACTGGTACCGGGAACCTTGTACGGGACTAAAACTATTCTAATATATTTCCTTGTTTAAGCAATGGTATCGTTGCCAAGGGAGAGACCAATCCAAAAAGACCCATGCTGCAGTGTCCCCGGTCACATGAGTTTTGGGCTTGGTAGGCTTTGATAGCACTTATAACAACCAAGGACCACACCCAAAAATGGCTAACTAGAAGGTTATTATTTGGGATCCTTGACCTACTTAAGCAACAAAGATATGTATGCTCATTTGGGGACCAACACATGCCCATATGGGACCTCATAATAGGTTAATCTATTGCTCTCCTATGTTAGATTCCTCTACTGCACGGTACTCATCCTTGAGTTCTTTGATCGGCGCTTTAAGATTGCTAGTCTTCCAAGATTTTACTTGATCTTGCAACTTTACATGCCTCCAAATCCAGAGTTCCCAGTACCGGGACCCGTTTCGGAAGGTGGGCGGTACAGTACTGTCCATATCGTACTGTACCGGCATGCACGCCGGGCCGCTTTTTGATTTTAGAAACCATCTTTCCCTCCCCCCCAAAGCAAGAAATGGACCTGAACCGGTGGTACCGAGCTGAACCGGACAGTTCGTACCGGTACGGTACTGTACCGTACCGGTACGAAAATTATTTTTTTTAATTTTTTAAATGGTCCGGAGGCTGGACCATTTATTGGGATGAACCGTACTGGCAGCTTGCCGGTACGGTATGTTATGCTCTGTACCGGGCAGTACGGACAGTTCCATGAACCTTGTCCAAATCCAATGATTTGCATTGTGCTGGAAATGAATAATGTAATCCCATAATGAACCTAGGCTATTTCATAAAGAAATATGGATCTTGAAAGATATTGTCAAATGATTTTGATCCAACATGATCCTGATGTTTTACAGGATTAGCAATGATGGTTGATCTGAAGAAACTCCACTCACCGTAAGTTCAGATAACATAACAAAAATTTTCTCAACCAATTTTTTGTTCCTTGTAACCTTCATCCAGCTTTACTTCATTTTTTTGTTCCTTGTAACCTTCATCCAGCTTTACTTCTCACATAGTATATCAAAGTGGTTATTCTACATGTATTGTCAATAACATTCCAAGTTCCAACATTCTGATCAACATAAAAGATAAATGATAATATGACGAATATTTAGTTATGATATCTTACCATGCCACCCATTGAGAAAATAAATATTTTGTTCTTAGCTCTGACTTGTTAGGTTTTTATAGTTCTTTCCAATTTGGGAAAGTGATGAGGGTAGCCAACTAAATATCTATGATCATAACATTGACCTTCAAGGAAAAAATAAATATATGTCTAGGTTATGATCACTTTCTTTCAACAATTCCAGTATGTGAATGTGCTGATTAACCGGTCCTATCAACCAAACTCCATAAACATGATTGATCCGAGTCGATATGGATTTGTCCATTAAGATCCCATAAAGAAATTCTCGAAGAGAAGTATAATTGAAGGGATCAAACAAGCTCCAGAGTTTGGTGATTAACGAATTGAGAAGCATTCTGCATTAAAAGCAGAATGACAAGCTCGTTGTACCGAACAGAAAAAATGAAGATTGCAAGGAAAGGCAAGTCCATGCTACCAACTCAAGACCATGCCTCAGCTCCTTTGGCTTAGATGCCATCTTCTGGTGCCCTTTCCTCTAGAATCTCAAAATCCTTGATATGATAGTTAGTTAGATTAGCTTTCCTTTACTCAACTTTGTACATGGTTGCTCATAAGCAAAGATCAAGGAGGTATTTACAAGATGCAAACAATGGTGTTTGTCCCATGCAATCTACGATATAAAGATATGGTTAAAACTTCAAAATCGGCACAGGAACTTTTCTATTTGTGCTGGAAATGATGTAAAATTGGTGTTCATATTGGATATTTGAAAGAAACTTATGCTACTTATTTGTCATTTCCAAACAAGTGATTCTTTCAGCTTTTCTATCATACTAAGGTTTTAAGTTCAGGCCAAAATAGATTCTTTTGGCTGAGACTGAATTAAAATTGATAACCAGTTTTGATTTGAACCAATTTCAGTCAGTCAGGAACTTGGCCAAAACTGACTGAATTTGATGAGAGATGATAGTGTTTATTTATTATATGGATTTTCACTGTCATTTTACATATATTCTTTATTCTTTAGTGCATTTATGTAATCTTTGTCAATTCTGTCATTCTTAAATAATTCCAGTGAAAGGAGGGATTTGGCAATATAATATCATTTGCTCATCTATGTGAATTACTCTAACAGTTACAACTTACAAGCTTATTTTTGAATGCGGTGGATTGATGATGATTTTATCATGTGTAGATGTCTTTGGGGGTTTCATGCACAGTTATCTTATGTTAACAGGCCTTGACTCAACATGGACCCATTTACTTGTTTAATAATTCCAAGAGTTGCCATGATCAACAAGAGTAAATTGTTCTTTGGCAGCTAGGTATACACCTAGTCAAATGAATTTTAAAGAGCAAAGTTTTGACTTTTTAGGATTTTCCAAACCTCCCCAATGTTTTCCTTTCTCCTTCTCTCTGCTTTCTTCAGCTACTAAGAACCTATGCCAACTTAAAATTGTTTTTTTAATATCTATATCCTCCTTATATAAAAAGTTGTTTAAATCTGATTTCCTTAAGCCTAGAGGGCTGTGTAATTCGTCTATGCCATTAGGGTAATGAAGGACTATTTAAATTTGTAAATGAGTTCTTAACTACAGTATAACTATAACCCATTCTTTTATTGAGTCAGTTGCTATCATGTTATATAGTCTATTGCCCAATTACGCGCATTATGGTAATTTTTAATATGCGGCATTTATCCATTATTGCTTTTGTTGCCGCCTAGACTGTCGTGGCTTGTAGCTCCGATGTGGCGTCGGGCATCGCCCTCCTCATTTGGAATCCTGCGTGCGTACCCATCCTGTAAAAGAAAAGAGACCTGAGCCGGGAATTATAGTGGGGGCACTCCGACGATCAAGTCAGTGGGCGATCCAGGGGAACAAATCCCCCTCGATGGATCCTGGTGAGGACTCCACGTTTGGAGGTTGTCTTTTAGAGAAAAGAAAGTGAGAAAGGAGTGTCTGCAAAGAAGGAGAGCCTGAGCAGGGTTGGCGTGTCCATGGAATTCTCTGAAGAATTCCTCGGTAGCCTCAGAGTGTTTCGTCTGGTTTGCTCTCCCCTTCTGTGTGCCAACGATTACCTCGCTTACCCCTTGCTTGCTTGTCCTTTTTTTTCATTCGGAGGTCCCTTGAAGTTTGTTATAAAGAGGCAGTATTGCCCCTTGAGCTTGCTTCTCAGATGTTTCCATTTTAGGAGTCCCAGGGGTTGACATTTGGTAGCCTTCGCGGATTGTGCATGAGCTCCCCTTTCTCCCTTCGTGGTAGGGAGTTATGTCGCTGGCTCTGACATTCTGGTTGGTCACCATGTTTTGGGAAGCTTGGCAGAGCATTGGTATACGGGCGGCCACCCCAGGGTTTGAATTCTCTGGCATGACCTTTTTGTGGGTGATGCAGATGGTAGGTCGAGGGGCGTCGTGCCTCGAATGGGGCATTCCCTCCCGATTGGTGTAAACCGGGGCCTGAGGGGATCCTGGCACTCCGGCGAGGCGTCTCCTTCCGTAGGCCTCAAGCGGCGGGCTACCGTCTGTCAATCGTACCATCCCAGTGGCGGAGTCTTGGTAAAGACAACCCCCTTTTCTATCATGATTTGAATCTCTATCGTCCTCCTTCCTTCAGTTGGTGGTAGTATGAGCTCGATCCCAGCCGGGAGCTGACCTCGACAAGGGGCTCACTTTGGCTCCTCGCTCGAGCGCCATGCTCAGGTGGCACCTCCACCTGCCAGCTGACAGCGGGTATCTAGATGGACTCCATGTCAGCGGATACAGCCGTATCAGCTTTCAACATATTTGCTTTAATATGGTCTGCTTTGTCATTCTCAAACCAATGAATACTTGGGATGGAAAACCACCTGATAGTTGATAGATAGGCAGCGGCATTTTAAACAATAACACAATTAAATTTTTAATAACTTCATAGAGAATGCTTTGTTGTAATCCAAGCCCACAAACTATCCTTATTATCCTAACCTCACATATAAGAAGTTTTTGTACAAATATACAATAGTATGAAGTACAAGAAATCTATTTCATCTAGTGTATAATTTTTTTAACTATATAAATCAAACCAAAGTTCGTTGTGCTAATACTGAAGCCTGGACCAGTCAACTAATGGTATGGTTTGGTATCCTCGTGCCGTTCCATATCAGGCCTGAATTAACACAGAGAGTAAAGAATGGGACAGAGAGAGAGTGGGGGGGAGTGAAGGAGAAAGAGAGAGAGATGGCCTCCGGAAGCCGTTAATGGGTAGCCAAGCTTACTGCATGCTGCTGAGCTCGGTGGAAGCTAGAGGAGGGTAGAGTGAGGGAAGGAGGAGGAGAGGAGGTTGCTAGAGGGCTCCAGAGGATTGGCGAGGCTACCACCCTCCCATCAAGGATGGTGAAGGCTAGAGGAGGGACTCTTTCCTCCTGATTAAAACAGGAACTTAAGCCCTTTCTTTTTTTTTTTTTTTTTTTTTTTTTTTTTTTTGCAAATTATCGAATGAAGTCGCAATACATTTGCTAACTTCAATCGAAAATCCCCTCCAAAAAAAAGAAATGAAAAACTAGTGAAGTCGACAATCACTATATAAATTACAAAAAAAGGGAAATAGGGGATGCAGCACCTGTTTCGATTCGGAGGGTGGAGCGCCTCCTCTAGCCTTCACCAACCTTGGTGGTGGCGTGGCAGCTTCGCCAACCTTCTAGGAGCCTCAGGCGGCCTCCTTTCCCTCTCCCTCTCCTTGCCTTTGTATGCCCTTCTCCGGCTTCCAGCGAGCTTGGCAGCGGTGCAACAAAGCTTGGCTGCCCTCCAGTGACCTCCAACGGTCTTCTCTCCCTCTCCTTCCCTCCCCTTCTCTCTCTTCTCCCTCTCCCTCTCCTTATTGGTTTCTCTCATTTTGAATACCAGAACCGTTCTGCTTAGGCATCAGTATGATTTGGTATGCCCCTAATCAGCCGATTCAGAACAATTCAACAAACCATGGATCAAGCATTTACTCCAATATCCTAATCATGCGGTACCATCCCATACCACCATATACGGAGCATACCGTACCATACCAGCAACTAGCCGGTATGGTTCATCCCTATATAACGGTCCAGCCTCCAGACCGTTAAAAAAATTTTAAAAAAATAATTTCTGTATCGGTATGGTACGGTACCGGTATGTATCGACCGGTTCAGTCCGGTACGGACTCGGTTCGGCCCGATTCAGATCTATTTTAGATTTTAAATTGCTTTGGAGGGAGAGGAGTGTTTTTATATTAAAAAAACAGTTCGGTATGCATGCCGATACGGTATGGTACGGACCGTACCGTACCGGCATGCCGTCGATACGGGTCCTGGTACTAGTATCGGGAACCCTGATCCAAGATTTTAAATCCCGTGGGACAGCCAATTTTAAATCCTGTGGGACAGGACTGTCCGGGTTTTTTCATGGAATGGGATGTATTGGCGTCCCGTCCCGTCTCAACACTTGGGACAAGAGATGTCCCAAGATGTCCCGATTGGGAGGTTGGGATGCTGACAGGATGTCCTGTCCCGACATATGAGATGGTATCTTGTTCCGGTGTTCCATGGAACGTCTCGTCGGGACCTGAATCTTTGCCCTGATCCTAATAGATATATAACATCATGGAATCTAGCCATGTACTGACATGATATAACCATAGCATTCAACGTTAAAAAAATACATGCAAAGTCTGTTGATCTACTCTACTTACCTGCTGAATGTTTTTCAAGACATATTTACCAAGAGTAGTCATAATACCTGTGACAGACAAAAAGAAGCAAAATATTAGCATTCAATTTTTCACTAATGCCAGTCACATCCTCAGTGCCAAATCAAGAGATTGAAAAACAAAATTGTTATTGAAAATATGATATGATTGAGTTTGAATGGTTGACATGGTATAAGTCTTCTTATTGTTTTATCATGGTTTGGGCCTTTGGGGTATCTATTTGCTGTATTTGGCATTTCTACATTTAGCAGGAGAATCAGCTCTCACTAGAAAACTACTATTATTCACAAAATACATTTTATAGCTAAACTTATAAACAGGTGTTCTCTCCAACTCCCTTATTGGCAAATATATTTATGTGATTCCAACTAAATATTCCAAGCTGTAAAGAATTTAATTGTATCGCTATAGATAAACCGAAAATAATCTATTTGAGAAATTTTTTGAGAATCATGCATATATTTGCAGAGCCTATATTTTTCAGGTCATGAGTTTACATAGTATCATGGCATCCACTAAGATTACTCAGGAAAGTACGTAAGAATAAGGAGGTAGCACATACAAAATTATAATACATAAAGAACAGCCAGCAGCTTATTGAGTGGATAATGACAAGATAGATGTTTCAGTTCATAACTAAAAAACCAATCACTTGGGACAGTGTTTCAGTTGGCTCTTTCAGTGGCTGGTATCACTTTGTTTGATGTGGTTTGGGGACGGTTCAAACCTAATCCATTTCCAAAATGGATTGATACGGGCAAGGACCTGGTTTGGCATGTCTTGAGGCATACTATCCTTGGACAGATAGCATAGAAAGTACTGGACCAATTGCTTGGCTTTTCAAAGTCAAACCTTGGAAACACCTTGACATGAGTAAGATTAATTTTTGAAGAAAAAAGTGGATTGGTTCTTGAAGTCTAAAATCAGAAGAACTGGGTTTAATGCTCATACATTTGAACCATGATGAAACTAGTTTTCACAGCTGGTGGAAAATGAGAATGCAGAAAGGGTTATGATAAGCATGAACAATGTTAGCGCTTTAAGTGGATATTTTTTTTTAAAAAAAATGGAGTATATTGAAATTTTTGGATGATGGTGGAGAGAAATTAGCAACAATATAGGCTATTATATGGTTTCAGATGGAAATGTTAATGGTTTTCGCTCCATAAGAGTTCAGCACATTTTTACTTTTAGCAGAAGAAAAAAGTTTGGCTTAATATTTTTGGGAACGAAAGTGTAGAAGGAACATGGTAATAAAACTTAGAAAAGTTAGATAGACGATATGAAATAACGAAATCATAGGAGAAAGAAGACCTTAGTTGCTAGCGAGGAAAGTGGCACCATCTTTAACTGCCCGATTTGGGTTTTACCAAACTGAAATGGTGTGCAGAACCAAGACAGTTCCTGATTTTGGTTTGAGACAGGGCATGAACTAGCCCGAATCCAGCGCAACCGCCCAATTCTGCTGGGTTTGGCTCATCAATTCCAACCAGCACCTACTACTTCAAGGGCTGCCACAAATTAAGAGAGGAGAAAAAGGCCTTCTCGAGCCTTTTCTCCTCTTGTTTCTTGATAGGGAGGCATGTGTGAGTGTAGAGGGTATGCGAGGCAAAGCTTGGAAGGAGGAGCCATTTTTAGCCCCAATCCAAGCCCAGCAAGGTGAAAATCCCCTCCCTCCTCTCTTCTTTTTATTTGAAAGCCTAAATAGGTTGGAAATTAAAATAATATGCAGAAATCATGCCTATTTTGGCATGCTTTTATGATATACCATAGATTTAAGTATGATCTAAGATATATTTTTAGGTTAAAAATATTTTTTAATAAAAATAATAATATTCATAATTTAAAATATTTGTATCATTCATGGGATGGTGCATGCTACTTATCTTCTTTTGGCAACAATTTGTTAAAATTTGGGCATGTTTATGGCTGCCCTTATCAAGCCCAAATTTACACAAATTTCACAAATAATTGGCCAATGAAGCATGAGTATGGGCTGTAAACAATATACACAGTACCTTGATAGGATGTTGCAATAGTCTAAAACTCTAAATAAAAATATAATCATAAACAATTTAATTAAATATGATTTTTTAGTCAAAATAAATAAATAATATTAATAAATAATAGTAAATTAGAGAATCATGAAAAATCAATGTAATGTAAAGAGACTTCAGAACTGTTTTGTGGAATAACTAGATTATTTTTATGTTAATATATAAATTGTTAATTTTTTAAGTTCTTTAAAATATAAAAAGGTTCAATAAAATATCATTAAAAAATGATAATATATATTGATGAGAAAAGGTGTCCCAATGTACGAAGCTCTTGCCATAGCAGGGTCTAGAGAAATTTTGATGTACATAACCTTATTGAGGTTATTTCCTTGTTTTGAACCATGATATGCAAGTCAAAATGGAATAACCATACCATGAGTGCGAAGGCCCACCAGCTTCTAGTCTATATTGATAACCGAGTTACAATGTCCAGGACAACATACATAGTTTTGATATTATTTTATAATTCATCATATTTATTTAGTGAAACAAAATTACTTAAATCACTAATATGTCTTAAAACATATAATAGTAAATTAAAATGTTTATAAAAAAGTATACGTTCATTTTATCTAATTTATATTAATTAATAAGGTGGTTTGTGATTTGTGGTTGTCAAAATTACAGAAATGGAACCAAAAAAGAAGGATTTTGAATCTTTGATATTGGTTGAAAGTATGGTACAATGTTGATTGGCCTGCAACACTGGAAGTGTAATTGGTGTGAGATTGAGTTAAGGGAGGAGGGATGGCTAGAATTAAGTAGCATCTAGTTGGTAGTCCACAGGAGATCTATCAACTAATCAAGAAACATTTTTAAGGATCTCTGGGAGGGAAAGAAGAAATAAGAAGAAACTTGCTGGTATTAATCATCGGGTAGTCAAGACACAATCCTATCACTCTAAGGGTATGGATGACTATGAGATGTCCGATCCAAATGACATGGAGGAGGCCCAGATTCAAGATCATATGCAAGACAATCTAATGATCATTGATAACAGATTTTTTTAAAATTTTTGAAAGAAGTCTCTTTCTTCATTGACAATTGCCCATTATATAGATAGATTACAAGCTGATCTTCAGCCCCTACCAAATATACAAGCTGATCTTCAGCGATTACAAGTTGATCTTAAGCCCCTACCATATATATAAGCTGATCTTCAGCGATTACAAGCTGATCTTCAGCTCCTACCATATATACAAGCTGATCTTTAGCGATTACAAGCTGATCTTCAGTTGATATTTCCTTTCCTTTGACATCCCCCTCAAACTGATGCTGGTAAATTGACAAGCATCAATTTGCCAACGAGAAAATGATGGTGCTGACGTGGCAGGGATTTTGTGAAGATATCGACGATCTGCAAAGTAGTGGAGATATGTGGAAGGGTGATGACCTGATGATCATAGGCTTCCCTGATCGAGTGACAGTCAACCTCGATGTGCTTGGTGCGTTTGTGATAGACAGGGTTGGCGGCAATTTGTATGGCACTAGTGTTGTCAGCATGGAGTGGAGTAGGATGAACGGGAGAGAAACTGAGCTTTGTGAGGAGACCACGCATCCAAATGATCTCGGAGCATGCTGCAGACATGGCTCGGTACTCGGCCTCAATAGATAATTTGGAGATGTGGTCTTCCTTTTTGCATTTCCAAGAGACAAGGGCATCACCAAGAAACACACACCAGCCGGTAGTAGATTTCCTGGTGTCTGGGCAACCGGTCCCGTCAGCATCACAATAGGCTTGTAGCTGAAGTGAAGAACCGGAAGGGAAGAATAAGTCACAACTAGGTGTCCCAAGAATGTAGTGAATTATGTGGCGGACTGCAGATAGATGGAGATGCCTCGGTGCTTACATATATTTGCTAACGGTATGGACAGCATAAGAAATGTCTGGTCGGGTAATGGTTAGATAGATAAGACTACCAACCAACTTTCGATAGGTAGTAGGATCCTCAAGAAGCTCTCCTTCGTCACGTCGATATTTCACATTAAGTTCCATGGGGGTGTCAACCGAAGTGGCGTTGGTAAGACCAGCTAGCTGAACCAGATCCTGACTATACTTGTGCTGATTTAAGAAGAGACCGTGAGCCTGATGATGCACCTCTAAATCCAAGAAGTAGGTGAGCTGGCCAAGGTCTTTCATGTGGAATGTAGAATGCAACAAAGTCTGAACCGCAGAGATTGCCTCCAAATCAGAGCCAGTGATGACGATATCGTCCACATAAACAAGGAGGATAACGATACCCGTGGATGTCCTTTGTAGAAAAAGGGAGGAGTCATACTGACTTTGGGTGAAAGAAAAAGCAAGCAAAGTGGATCGAAACTTTTTGAACTATACTCTTGTTGCCTGCTTCAAACCATACAAAGAACGTTTCAGCTTGCAAACATCATTAGGTGATGAAGTGGGCATACCAAAGGAAAGTTTCAAGTAAATGTTTTCCTTGAGATCGCCATGGAGAAATGCATTCTTGATATTCATTTGACGTAAGGGCCATGATTGGGATGCAGCAAGAGCGAGTATAGTTCGAACAGTGATCATTATGGCGACTAGTGCGAAGGTCTCATCATAGTCTAAGCCATATTCTTGTTTGTTGCCAAGTACCACTAACCGAGCCTTGTAACGATCTATGGACCCATCGGAATGAAGCTTGATAGAAAACACGAACTTGCTTCCAAGGGGTTTCACATAGGAGGGACACAAAACAACATTCCAGGTTTGGTTTTCTTCAAGTGCAAGAAGTTCGGCTTCAATTGCTTTTCGCCAACATTCATGCTCCATTGCTTGTTTATAAGACAAAGGAAGAGAAATAGAAGACAAGGTGGCTGTGAAGGATGAAGGAGAAGAGAAACCAAACCTATCTGGAGGTCTACGAACCCGAGTACTGTGTCTGAGAGAGGGAGGTGCAGGTGCTGAAACAGGAGCAGCAGTCGGGGAAGAAGCTTGAGGGGGCTCGGGAGGTGTTGAAGATTGGTAGGAAGTGGCAGTGGTGCGTCGTTGATATACTAGGAGAGGGTTAGAAGGGATTGGATCTGCAGGAGAGTTAGTAAACATAGGCAAAATAGAAAATGAAGGAGAAACAAGATCCTGATGGGTGGAAAAAAATACTGATTTTCGAAAAAAATCATATTTCGAGAAACTCGAATGCGACACCGATTTGGATCATAGCAAAGAAAACCTTTCTATTATACTGAGTATCATAGAAAAGCACATTTAACTGATTGAGCTATGAGTTTCGTGCATTCATGGGCAGGAAGATGAACATAACAGACACAACTGAAGGAACGAAGGTTAGAATAAGTTGGAGGGTTACCAAATAACCTGGTGAAAGGTGAGTCAAGGTTTAATATGGGAGAATACAATCGGTTGATGAGATGGACAGCAGTGGAAAGAGCTTCCACCAAAATCGAGAGGGCATGGAGGATTCTAACAGAAGAGTACGAACCACATCAAGAAGGTGACGTTTCTTCCTTTCAGCCACTCCATTTTGTTGAGATGTCGAAGGGCAAGACCATTGAGAAATGATGCCATGATTCTGTAGAAAGTCCTGAAACAAATGAGACATATACTTACCCCCATTGTTAGAATGAAAGATTTTGATATGGACCGAAAATTGTGTCTGAATATATGCATGAAAAATTTTAAAAACAGAAAATACTTTGTCTTTGGAATGAAGGAAATAAATCCATGTGAAACGACTATAGTCGTCAATAAAAGTGACAAAGTATTTGTAATTGGCATGCGAAGTGACTGGCGCCATACCCCACACATCACTATGTATCAGATCGAAAGGTTTGACAACATGCGGTGTGTGAATAGGAAAGAGGGAGTTTTACTTTTGCCAAGTCTGCAAGAATTGCAATCAAACCGAATAACACTGAGAGATGGTGTTTCATTATTTCCAAGAAAACCAGATTTCAATAAGCATGAAGTACATTTGAGTTTAGATGTCCGAGACATTTATCCCACGCTCGGTAATCAACATGAGCAGAATTACAAGCGACAAAAGGAAAAGAAAAGGAAGACAAGGAAAATTGAAGAGGAAAAAGACATCCCACTTTAGGCCCCCTCGTGATCATCCACCCTGACTGTTGATCCTGCACAATACAACCAAATTTAGAGAATTCTACTTTACAATCATTATCAACCAACTAACCGATAGACACCAGATTGGTGGTAAGACCGGGAGATACGAAGACATCAGTGAGAGAGGAGGAAACATCACCAGTGATCGTGATCGGTAAATGATTGTCATCAGCAGTATGAATTTTGAGGTTTCCAAAATATTTGTTTACATTGGTAAGAGAATCAGCATTGTTTGTCATATGATGGAAAGCCTCGGAATCAAAGTACCAAGGAGATGATGTAGAGAAGGGTTTACCTGAGAGTCCTAAAGTTGAAAATGCAGAAATGATCATTTGTTGAATCATTTCAGGGGTCACGGGTTGGACAGAAACAGGAACAGGAGCACTTTGTGTTGTATTCACAAAACTACCAGTACTAGAAGAGCCAACTGAGACAGTATATGCTGTCTCCGATTTCTTGGGAGGTCGAGTTGGACATTCCTTGATAATATGGCCATCCTTTTTGCAGTAGTTGTAGAATTTTCGGGGACAGTTTGTAGTATAATGGCCAAATCCCTTGCAACAGAAGCATTAAACCGTGCTCATATCCCTGCTTCGTGGCGTACCTTGTGTAGCATAGGCCATAGGAACAGATGTAGGTCGTCGTTGTTCCATGGTGGTTTAAGTGAGAAGGCACTGTTCCTTGCAAAGAAGATCATTGAGACATGTATCCAAGGAGGGGACTAATTCTCGGTTCATAAGATTGGATCTGGTGCCTTCAAATTCAGGTCTTAGTTTCATTAGAAATTAATCCCTCTGAGTAGTTTCATGGACAGATTGAATAGAACTAAGGCCTTCATATGGTAAGTCAGCATAAACTATATCAGTGTATTCAGCCCAAAGATTAGTGAATCTAGAGTAAAAATCAGAGATAGAAAGACTATCCTGTTGAAGAGTGGCCAATTCATGTTCAAGCTAGAACCGACAAGCAGTGTTTTGTTGACTATAGACCTTCTTCAAGTAAGTCCACATCTGAGCCGCAATTTGAGAAGATCAAAGATTCAAGATGATACTAGGTTCGACAGATCCTAAAATCCATGCCATAACTTGTGCGTCCTTGACTTCCCACTTGGCGTGTTGGTCTTTGTCTTTGTTTTTGTCAGGAGCTGGGTTACTGCCATCAATATGTCCCCACAGCTCCTTACCTTTGACGAAAATCCTGAAATGAAACGCCCAAGCAGAGTAGTTTTTGCCATTGAAACGAATCAAAGAAGCATCAGACCTATCGGAAGACATGAGTTCAAGGGAACATGAATAAGAATAACTGAGACTAAAAAACTTGGGAGCACGAGACAAATGACAATTTAGAGTTGTGGCTCTGATACCATGACAGATTTTTTTGAAATTTTTGAAAGAAGTCCCTTTCTTCATTGACAATTGCCCATTATATAGACAGATTACAAGCTGATCTTCAGCCCCTACCAAATATACAAGCTGATCTTCAATGATTACAAGCTGATCTTCAGTAATTACAAGCTGATCTTTAGCCCCTACCATATATACAAGCTAATCTTCAGCTGATATTTCCTTTCCTTTGACAATTGGTAGAGGAGGTTATCAAGTACAAAGCACAATCTGGACCTTCATGGTATAAGGGGGGCTCTGGTTCTAGGTTTGCCAAGGCAACTCTTCTAAGCTATAGGAGGAGATAGTTAGTGAGAGAGGTAGTTGGTAGGGTGGCAATTGGATATTTAAGGCTCATTTGGCAAAAGCTTTTGGGGAGCCAAAAATACTTTTTGGCTCCCCAAAAGCACTTTTGGATAGTATAGTAATATTCGGTAGAAAAAATCTAGAATCTATTTTTACCTTTGCTAGAAAGCTAAGGTCTACTTGGGAGAAGCTGCTCTTCAAAGTTTCTTCCCAAACGTGCTTTTTGGTAGATGTGAAATTATTTTTGCTTTAATAAAATTTTCACGGTGACCAAAACGTCCATGAATAAATATCATAATTACATCCAATATCATATCATATTATTGTAGTATATATATATACTACATTATATAATAATAATATTATATTATATCATATTATATTACAATATTTTGTAATAATATTTTACATTCTATTACATTATAATAATATTATATTAAATAATAATATTTCAATATATAATAATATGTAATATTATGTTGTATTATACTCCATAATACAATACTAGGGCAGGTCTTTTATTGTTATTTTGTCATACGAAAGTACTTTCATAGTTTAATTTTCAAACATATGTTAAAGTTTCACAATACAAATATAGTTACAAAATGACAGACAACATTTTCTAAATACTCTACTTCCGAAAGCTCTATTACCAGCTATTGCTGCCTGGATCGCCTTCGCCTGCATTTTCGGTGGATTTAGAAGTCACGTCTAATGTCCTGGAGAAGACCGGCTCCTACGCTCTTTATGCCATGAACCCAGAGGGTTAGGCCTTCAAAAAAGAGAGCCTGAGCTAGGGGCACCGGTGGGGACACTTCGACACTTAAGTTAGTGTGGTGATCGAGGGCAACAGCCATTTCTCACGATAGCCTGGACCACCACGGAGAGAAGGGTGAGAATCTCTCTATAAGTAAATGGGTGGTTACTTGCCTCTTACCTTGACTAGAGGTCCCTCTTACCTATATAGAAGACGATGCCAGGGATAGGATCTAGAAGCTTAGTAGAGCACTCCCCTCTTGTATTTTTTTTGGATGTCATGAATTAATGAAATAATATTGAGTTTTCTTCTCTTGCTGTGTGCGTGCTGTGTGCCCAGGGTATCTATGTGATCCCTGATTTTCTGTATGATTGAAGGTATCTGTGTGATCCCTAGGATATCTGTGTGATCCCTAGGGTATCTATGTGATCCCTATTTTTTTGTGTGAAGGGTATTTATGTGGTCTCTCAGGATTTCTGTATGATCCATGCACCCTGTTCTTTCTTCTTCCAAGCAAGCCCTAATTCCCTGGTGACTTCTTAGCTCGCTAGCGATCCATTCGCACGTCCCTGTCCCCCATCAACTTGGTATCAGAGCCCAGAGGATTAGGATTTTCTCCTCCTCCCTTTCTCTCCAATTCACCATGGCCACCACTGCCGTTTCTTCCTCTCCATCCTTCTTCGCATCTCACTGCCGCCACCACCACCCCATCTCTCCTGCTTCCCATCTCATAACACTAAAGGCGCCACCTCCCAAACATCTCATCCTTCAGAACCCTCATAGCTGCCACCCCTGGATCTCATGCTCCGCTGCCCCGCTAGACGTGGAGGCCCAGCTATCGAAGAACCACCACCCTGCGAATGAGAACATCCGCAAGGAGGCAGCCCGCCATGAGCTAGCCACCTCTACCAACGGCTTCTTCGCTTGGTACGTCCCTTTCGACGCACCTGCCAATGATGGCCCTCCTCCGCCTCTTTCTCCTCTGCGTGGTGGCGCTTCTAGTCTCCTTCCGACCATTGATGGCGGAGGTCCTGGTGACGAAAGTCCGATCCCATGGGTGGACGATCATTCCCTTCGATGAGTTTGGCTTCTCCCGCTGCCATGATGACCAACCCTCCCTGCCCAGATCCAAGCCCCCCGTCTCCTCCTTTCCCTGCATCTATGCTGCAACACCCGATGCTCCATCCTCAGAGCCGACGATGAAGGCAGGCTCCCCTCTTCTCTATTGGAAGGCTGTCGCTAGCACCCCAACCTCCGCCGCCGAACGTTGTTGCCCCCGTGCCATCCACCGGAATCATCTTCCCGTGCCACCGTCGTTCTCAGCACCGTTGCCGACGAAGCCCGCCGGCGAAGCCTCCTCGCTAGCTTCTCTATTTCTTGGTTCATGAAGAAGATGTAGAGAAGCCGCACGAACGTGAATGCATAACCTGCATTCGTTCGCCGACTTCAAGCATAGAAGGAAAAGAACATTGAAAAAAAAAAGATGAACCTAGCTTCTTTTGCTTTGATGTGATTGGTTTTGGTTTCATCAACTCTCGCCAAGCCTGACTCGATGGAGTCGAGTTCTCCCCATCCCAGGAGAATGATGGGGACCCAAGAGTCTACTAGTGTCCCTTTAGTCCGTAAGTCTTTTGTTTCAAGTTTTGAGTCCTGTAATAAGTTGAGCTATCTCAACCTCATGAGTCCAGTTGAGTCCTGTAAGTTTGAGTTAGTCCAGTTTTGTATAAGAGGAGAGTCCGCAGACCAGGAGATTCACTAGGCCCCCCCAACCAGAGCTGGCCTTCATGCACCTGGGCCCTTTCATGCTGCTAAGCCCACAAGAGAGAGCTCCAGTCCAAGATAAAGGCCCACTGTTGACCAGGTCCACCAGGATTTCTTGGCCCATAAGTCAGGATTTCTTAGCCCTCAAGTCGTGTACCCTGGAGTGAATCTATAAATATCCCACCCCTCTTGTATTTTTTTTGATGTCATGAATTAATAAAATAATATTGAGTTTTCTTCTCTTGCTGTGTTCGTCTGTGTGCCCAGGGTATCTGTGTGATCCCTAATTTTTTGTGTGATTGAGGGTATCTGTGTGATCTCTAGGGTATCTGTGTGATCCCTCAGGATTTCTGTGTGATCCCTATGCTCTCTTATTTCTTCTTCCAAGCAAGCCTTAATCCCTCAGTGACTTCTTAGCTTGCCAACGATCCATTTGCGCATCTCTGTCCCCTATCATCATGTCTAACTAACCAAGATAGCATGGCTAAACTTGAATTAATAAGCATCTTCATTTAAAATATAATTGATTAAATTGGTCAGGTAAGTAAGATTAATGGAAGGGTTGCGCCTCTTTCTCTTTCCTTTGACACCAACTATGTTGGCCAGGTAAGAGAATAGTCCTAATTAAAAATCATAATTAAAACTTATCTTAGATACCAATTCATTTATCAATTTCTAATTGGTTAGCTTAGACGATTCAGGCTTGACTATTAAGCCAAATTAGGTCTTTAGATTAATCGATTGATGTCAATCGAATTACCAGCTCAAACCATTCACATGGTCTTGAGCACTTTTGACCTAATTCTAATCAACTTTTAATTTAGTTTAATCAAGAGTTTAATTGATTGGATTCGATCATTACTTAATCAAAAACTAAATGCAATCCAATTACAAGACCTAATCGATTCAATCCTTACCCAATCCCTCATATTTTATGCTTTGGATTAAGATCTTAGATTCTCAATTTAAGATCTATTAACCTTAATTTTATATTTTAAATTATTGATTGAAGTTTTGAAAAATATTTTTAAAATAGGTCAAGCTTGTATTAGGACAATCTTTGCACTATAAGGGGTTAACCTTATAGCAAGACAACCTTATATATGTACAAGATTAAACTTAACCAATTTTAATTTTAGATCTTTAATTAAGTGCATTATAAATATGAGGGTTTAATTTAGATATCAAAACTAATTTCAAATCTAAATTTCAAGTATAATCATCTCATGAAAAACATAAAGATATGAAATACAGATCTTGACAATTTCTACATTCATGAATTAAAACATTCAGAACATTAAATCTAAAAATAATTTTTAAAATTAATGTTCTAAATATGAAACATGACTTGCTGATCTAGATTTTAGATCTAAAAATTAAAATATCTAGATCTGATTTTTAGATCAAATTGACTGAAATTTCAGATCTAGTGCAATTCTAAACCGCAGAAATTTAAAATTTAAAATTTCAGTTCTTAACTAAAAGTTTTGAAACTAATTTTTTAGATCTGATTTCTAATTTTTTAGATTCAATTTCAGATCTGAAACACATTCCTAAATCTAATTTTCCAAATCATAAATTAGAATTTTTAAAATCTAATTTAGATATAAAAATATTTATAATGGTGGCTCTGATACCATTTGAAGGAATCATTTGACGATCCCAAGATAGCATGCATAGTTTTTTTAAAAAAATTAATTTAATGAATTAAATTGTAGCAAAAAGAAAACCTAATCTAGTATACATATAGGATCCATCATGAACATATCAAATCTAAAAAATAAATAATAAGTAGATCGAATCTATTTACCTGCTGTGCTACTTCATCTTCATTAGGTCAGATCTGGTGGATGTCCTGGATTCCATTGGAGCCATGCATGCACCGAACCTCTACCAGTATCCACAAGAAGATACCTGATCGAAACACTGAGGCCACCAGAGTGCTAGCATCTTGCAAGCCTCACTTTGATGTTGGATCAAGTCCCTTCCTCAAGAAGAAGAAGAACAAACCCTGACAATTTCCTGTGCGAACCCTTCATGCTACATCAAGGGAGAGGGCTTAGTGAATGCCTGGGATGGAAAACCTTTTTTCGCTACATCAAGGGAGAGGGCTTAGTGAATGCCTGGGATGGAAAACCTTTTTTCTTTCTTTCTTTTCTCTCTATTCTTTTTCTTTCTATATGATTTGGCATGTGGATAGATGGGAGAAAGGAGGAAGGGTGCACGGTTGTAGAAGGAAGAAAATATGGCATTGAAATTTTCTTCACAAGATTATTCTTGTGCCAATTAATTTCTACCTCCTTAAAACCCAATGCCAAAACAAGATAACTCTTATCCCAAAACCACCTTACATCCTTATTGAGTGTGGATTGAACTAAGAAGGAGGGATGACACCAAAACCATTTTAGTGTGAAAAATGTTGCACTAGATTTTCTTATGCACAAATTGTTTTCTTCCTATCTTAAATCCATCTTATTTTCTTGTACAAAATAATCCCACACCTCAATCAAATAGAAATATGATAAAATTAAAACTCTAATTTAATTTGAATCAATTTCAAATTAGATAAGAGTCCAAACTTATTCAAAAAGAGAGAGACTTTTAAAACAGAAGGAGAGGTGCCAATCTTGTGCCTCTCTTCTCTTCATGCACGCTAAGAGGAGTGGGGTGCTACTTTAGCATCCCTTTTTCTTATTTTTGGTGTTAAATATAAGAGAGAAGCCTAGTCAACTAAGAATTAACTTCTTAGTTCGATCTGGCTTTGATTTGGATTAATTTCGAATTTGATTCAAATTCGATTTGAGCCAAATTCGAAAGGTTGTAACCGTAATCAAATTAGACTTGTAATCTAAGTTCAACTTGAATAATTAAACCCAATTAGCCTCAAATTAGATCAAGTCCAATTAAATTAAATCAAATTTAATTAATTAGGACTTCATGTAAAATTTGATTAAATCTAATTACATTGCAACACTTACAATTAAGTCCTTGTTAACAATTAGTAATTGCTAAAAATGTAACCTTTACAAAATTAGCAGTTTCTAAATATATAATCCTTATATATTTAGAAATTCTCAAATATGTAACTCTTACATATATTAATCCAATCACATGATCAAGTCAAGCTCTTATTGTATATAATCCATCAGGTTCCATTATGTCTGGTAGTGAGACATATCATGACCTCATTTATAGTATCATCGAATCTTTTCGATAGGTTAGAACTATTTCTACTCATCCCATTAAGGATTGTTGATCCAAAATAATCCTAGTGAGTTCTATAATTCACTAGTAATGCCTAGCAGCATGTAGTGACAACCCAATAGAATAGAAAGATGAACCCTTAGATATAGTTACTGTGTAATTGAGTTTTCTATCGAGAGTCTCGATAAGATACGGATCATGAAAATTCATTAAACTCTGAGCATTTAGCTCAAGTCCAACTTAGAATAGTGTAGTTAATTCGTTTCTCTTTTCTTTATGAGGTTTATGATAACGTAAGAGGTTTTAGTTTATTCTCTGTTACGAGGAAGTCTTATCTTGAACAAGGAATTAGGAAGAGGTCTGTCTTTAGAAAGACTAAGTTTTTTTTCTTATGCAAACACATAATTTTATTTTTTCTCCAATTTCTTGTCTTTTGGTAATGCCAACCTATTGTAAACTTGCCTTACCGGTGCTTTGATCACTTCTAAGTTCTTTCTCTGTTGATGCAAGCCCATAAAACAATAGCCCAATTTTGTCACCATTTCCTGACGTCTTTTTTGAAGCTTGAACTATAAAATAGCATATCTAGAAAACCTAACTTGCGCATTTAAGTATGTTTGTGTTTTACATAAATTGTACCGATTCATCCCTTCTTTTAGTAATGGAAATAGACAAACCCCCATATTTATTCCTAGCATATATTTAAAAGATGTATTTAAGTATGTAATGGATAGTATGTTGCACATTTGAGTATGTTTGTGTTTCATATAAAAGATTAGAGTGACTTATCCTTCTTTTACTAATGGAAATAGACAAATCCTAATATTTATTCCAAGCATAATTCGCATTATATAAGATGCTTTGCTATACCTCTCGGACGAGCTTTTCCACGTACGAAGCGTATTTCACTTTCTACATGACCCCAGTCATAAATCTTAAAATAAAAGCTCTGCCTTGATGCCTGGTGTGAGAGAAAACTCCAAAAGAACTTTAGAAATGATGCTTTTTTTTTTTTTTTTTTGTCCAGGAATTTCATTTAAAACAAATGTAGCGTAAAAGAAGGCTCCTGGAGAGCTAGAAGGCTTTACAGGGATTTCTTACATGTTTTCTTTTTTTCCAATGTAGCGTTACATAAAATTCTTCTTTTGATTGAAATCTAAATTTTATATTATCTTTCTTTTACATATTGAAAAAAAAAAACTCTACTTTCTATTGTACTTAGGTTCTTTGCATAATTTTATTGTTTTTTTGTAAAAATACTTGTTTAGCTCACCAGTTTTCCGTAGAATGGACATTTTGTTAATCTGATCTCAGAATTCGAAGTTGAATTATCCGACTGAGGATGCCGTTAAATGGTTATATTAAACCTGTGGGGTGCATTCAATGAATTTTCAGCAGTCCGTGGTCGATGATAAGCCATATATTTGAAAGGGAAGTGCTATGGGGTTCTTTTAAAATTTTTTATAAAAATATGAAAAAGATCTTAAGGATGTACTTCTTTATAATAATTTATTATAAAGAATATTTATAATATTATAGTATCACTATATTTTTTTTATTTTTTAAAAAATAATTTATTATTTTTTAATTCTTTTTTCCTGTAACTTTCCTGATCGCGTCCCCAATGCAGGCCCCCTCTCCGCTCCCGGACGGCTTCTTCATTGGTAGCTCATCTATGCTTTTGGTCAAAAAAAAAAAAAAAAAAAAAAAAAATTATAATCTTTAAAATATTTACCTCATGAGCCACACAAATTAGCACTCCAACCGGTTGAAATTCAAATAGTTCATGTTTAATCCGATGACCATAAATAGATAAATAGTAAAAATATTAAAATATTTTTTGAGGTACCATGGTAAAATTCAAGATCCAATCCAGACAGGGCTAGTTAAAAAATTTTCTCTCACTACTCTTCGAATCTGTTGCCATTATTTTTTTTCGTGGGAAAAAGGTTGGAGTTGGTAGTGGTTTCTTGTTTGCAAACCCTAAATTCCAATCCATCCCAGCGCCAGCTGCCTCCATCCCTTTGCTGATTGCCTTCCCTAAATAGTAGGATTTGTGTTTGTGTTACACATTGTTATGAATAAGCCTGACTTGACTGACCTCAGGTGACATGGTAATGTCTTCACCCCAAAACGACGGTCAATGTCTGCTTAGCCCAGTTGAACTCTATATCGACTTCTACAGGGTTGGATGGAATCACTCGTCCACATCTCTGCAAGACATCTCGGGTTCCAGCCAACCTCATACCGATCAAATGCCAAAAATATTTTAGAAATAAATATTTATCATGTCACATCGATCATATGCCGAAGTGCTTCTACAGTAGTGTGGAAGCTTTTACGAAGATCTAGTTTTACTATTGTTGGGATACAACAAGTTTGGTCTACTTATATTGATCTGGTAGGGATTTGAATCTGATTGGTTAATGTCCAAAGGATGTAAAGCCGATCAATGCTTGAGAGGCACAAGGCTGATCAACATCCAAGAGATGTAAAGCCGATCAATACCCGAGAGGTATAAGGCTGATCAACGTCCAAGAGGCGTAAAGCCGATCAATGCCCGAGAGGTACAAAGGTTGATCAATGTCCAAGAGACGTAAAGCCGATCAAATGCCCAAGAGGTACAAGGCTGATCAACGTCCAAGAGACGTAAAGCCGATCAATGCCCGAGAAGCACAAGGCTGATCAACGCCCGAGAGGAGTAAAGCCGATCAATGCTCGAGAGGCAAAAGACTGATTAACGCCCAAGACAAGAGGCATAAAGCCGATCAATGCCCGAGAGGCATAAGGCTGATTAATGCCCAAGAGGCATAAAGCCGATCAAATGCCCAAGAGGTATAAGGCTGATCAATGCCAAAAGAGCGTAAAGTCGGTCAATGCCTGAGAAGCCTAAATCCGACTAATGACCTGGAAAAGCAAAGCTGATTAATGTTCAAGTGATGCGAGACTATTTGACATCTGAAAAATGGCTGATCAATTGTGGATAACATTTGCTGCACGTGCTCGTGTCTTAATAAACTAACTATTAACAGCTGGACTCCAACTGTAAACGATTAGGTTTGAGGCCTATAAATATTAGTGAGCATGATGATGAAGGGAATTCTTTTTCCGGAACACCCTTCATCTAGGCTTTCTCCAGATCTCATCTGTTCATTTCAGACGCCATTGACGAAGCTAGAGAACAGCCCCAGCACACAGGTCCTCCAAGAAGATGACAAAGAACTAGATCCAGTAGCTCAATTCGATTCCCTCTGACTTGATTCAAGCTCAAGCATCGTCGAAGTTTGTCTGGACGCAACAGATTGGAGTGCCAAGTAGGGGAACTCAGTGAAAGAGTTTCAAGAATCTGAAAGGAAGTATGGTGAAAGGTAGGAAAAGGAATCTCCCCGTGGAAGATATTCCTCATCCTCCAAAGGAGAACGATCCTGTTCTTGGCGAAAGGATGGAAGATTTTCCTGCTGTAAATTTGGATCAGGAAAGGTTAAACACTTTGTTTGATAAGGTAGAAGTACTTACAGCGGCGGTGCAAAACCTTCAAGAAATTGCTGCGAAGGAGTCATCGCAACCTGCTGTATCAAGAAGTAGCCGGCGACCTTCTCTTCAGGTAAGTAGACATCTTAGTCCAAGAAGACATTCATCTTATCAATGTTCTTCAGGTCAGCAATCTCTTTCAAAACAACATCACCGATCTCATTATCATACCAAGAAACAGAACAAGGGGAAACGTCCAGGATCTCGTTCCACGTCATCTGAAGAATCCACTCCTGACAGTACTCAAGTTCAAAACCTTGCAAGAGCAAATGATTTTAATAAGAAATTCAGAAAGCTGGAGTTGCAGATGGCCAGAGTTGTTGAGCAGAAGAAAACAGAGGATGCAATACCAAGCTGCAACATCTTGCCCCCTTTTTTTAAGAAGATTATGGAGGAGAGAGTTCCACATCACTTCAAAGTTCCACAAATTGAGCTGTATGATGGATCATCTGATCTCTTGGATCATTTGGACAGCTTTAAAGCCCATATGTTGATCTAGGGGGCATCAGACGCACTCCACTGTCTTGCCTTCCCTGCAACCTTAAAGAAATCTGCAAGAATATGGTATTCAAGTCTACAGTTGGACACCATTTATTCTTTCAGTCAGTTAGAGAAGTTGTTCGTCTCTTAATTCAGAACAAGCAGGAAAATATCCAGAAATTTTGATAGCTTATTCTTTATCCAACAGTCAGAAGGGGAGTCTTTGAGAGACTACATCAAAAGGTTCAATTCCGCCACGTTAGAGATTTCGGATCTCAATGAATACATGGCGATGTCTGCTATGAAGAAGGAACTGCGAGCCTCTAGAATCACATTTTCCTTGGATAAAAAGTTTCTAACCAATTATTCTGAATTACTGGCCCATGCTCAAAAGTACGCTCAGGCCGAAGAACAAGCCTTGAGCCGGCAACAAATAGAGAAGAAATCGGTGCCAAGCAAGAAGAATGCCAAGGAAAATGAATTCCGATCTCCTGGAGTCCGATCAATTCAGCGGCAAGGTTAGAGACCGAGGAGCTTGGTCTGCAGGAATTACACCAATCGATTTGATGCTTATACCCCCTAACTCTCCCAAGAGAGAAATTCTGATGGAAATTGAGAAAGAAAATTTTTTTCAAAAGCCAAGGCCAATGAGAGCCCCGCCTGCTGTGTGCAATAAGGCCAAATACTGTCGGTTTCATCGTGATCATGGGCATACAACGAAAGAATGTATTCAACTGGAGGATGAAATTGAAGATCTGATCAAGCGAGGTTATCTGGCAGGTATGTCCGAAATCCAAATCAAAATCGAACAATTGAAGCAACAGTGCCAAGGCCAGTGGCCTCAAGGATGATCACACATGGGACGGAGCTCCCAAATCAACAACCGACCGATGGATCGGTCGAAATGATTTGCTATGCCTGTTATGAAGATGATCGAAGCCCCAAAAGGCTTCGAGGAAGCGTTATCTTTTCTGATGATGATTTGCAAGGTGTTCAGATGCCACATAATAATCCTGTAGTGATTTCCGCAATAATTGCGAACTATAATGTATATAGAATTCTAGTTGATAATGGAAGTTCTATCGAGGTTTTGCTTTATGATGAGATCTTCAAGATGAATTTGCCCACTAATAAGCTATGAAGAATTCATGTGCCATTAACTGGATTCGGCAGAAATTCTGTAGGAGTAGAGGGAGAAATCACACTCCCCGTAACCCTTGGAACAGCACCAAAGCAAAGGACTTTCCTTCTTACTTTTATGGTTGTTCGGATTCCCTCGCATATAATGCTATTATGGGAAGGCTTGCTCTGAATAAGTTCCAAGCCATCATATCGACATATCATTTTTTGATGAAATTTCCAACCCGAAATGGAATTGGAGAAGTAAGAGGAAATCAACAGATGGCTTGTCAATATTTAACAATTTAGAATCAACAATCAATCAACAACTCCACCTCCGAGCAAATGGATCCACGCGATCCGACCAAAGGGGTAAACATGTCAGTAGAAAGAACTATTCATGCTCCATTGATAAAAGATGATTCTACTAAGACTGTTCAGATTGGAAGTTCACTTACTGAAGATCAAAGGAAGAAGTTGATTGATTTTTTACAAAAAAATGTTGATATATTTGCATGGACGGTTGCTGATATGTTGGGGATTCCTATTAAAGTGATTATGCATGAACTCAAGGTTGATCCGCTTAGTCGGCCTGTTCGACAAAAGAAGCGAAATTTTATCCCAGAAAGATAAAAAGTTATCAATGAAGAAGTGACCAAATTGCTTGATGCTAGATTTATTAGGGAGGTTCATTATCCTAACTGGCTTGCCAATGTAGTAATGGTAAGGAAAGCAAATGAAAAATGGAGGATATGCATAGATTATACTGATCTTAATAAGGCATGTCCTAAAGATAGTTTTTCTTTGCCTAAAATTGATCAACTCGTTGATGCAATGGCTGGACATAAATTCTTGAGCTTCATGGATGCTTTCTCTGGATATAATTAGATATGAATGAGTCCAGAAGATGAAAAAAAGACATCCTTCGTTACAGATCGAGGGATATATTGTTACAAAGTAATGCCATTTGGTCTTAAGAATGCTGGAGCTACTTATCAGAGGTTAGTGAACAAGATCTTTGAAGATCAAATTGGAAAGACTATAGAAGTATATGTAGATGATATGATCATCAAAAGTGATCAGTCTGATGAACATATTAAAGAATTGTAAATAGCCTTTGATATTCTACGGCAAAATCATATGAAGTTAAATCTGACCAAATGTGTCTTTGGCATAACTTCTGGAAAGTTCTTAGGTTTCATGGTTACGAAGCGAGGGATTGAAGCTAATCCAGAAAAGACTCGAGCTATATTAGATATGAGGCATCTAATTAATAAGAAAAAAATTTAACAGCTGACTGGACGAATCGCTTCATTAAGCAGATTTATTTCTCGTTCAGCTGAAAGATGTTTGCCTTTCTTCAAAGCTTTATGACAGACCAAGGAGTTCAATTGGTCGGATGATGGTCGCATAGCATTTGAAGAGCTTAAAAAGTATTTGACAAATCCGATCATATTATCTAAACCCTGAGAAGGAGAAGATTTGTATCTTTATATGGCTGCATCTAACGAAGTAATTAGTTCTGTATTGGTGAGAAAGGAATCTGATGGATTGCATAAGCCCATTTACTACATTAGTAAAGTCCTTCATGATGCGGAGACAAGGTATCCAAAGTTTTAGAAGATTGTTTATACCCTGGTAATATCAGCCAAATGCCTTAAGCCATATTTTCAATCCTATCATGTTATCGCATTAATCGATCAACCTCTAAGGACTGTTCTACAATATCCTGATACTTCTGGTCGGATGGCGAAATAGGCAGTCAAATTAAGTGAATATGATATTACTTATCAGCCTCGATCAGCAATGAAAGCTCAAGTACTGGCTGATTTTATAGCCGAATGTACTTGGAGTGACAGTGAAAGAAAAACTCAACCATCTGATGAAATGGGGATGACTGATGCACCCTGGATATTACATGTGGATGGGGCTTCAAATTCTTCTGGTTATGGGGCTAGATTAATTATATCTCATCTAAATGGAGATATCACAGAATATGCACTCCGATTCTCTTTCAAAGTCTCTAATAATCAAGCTAAATATGAAGCTCTCCTAACTGGTTTGAGAATTGCAAAGGAATTAAATGTCTGAAAGCTAAAGGTATTGTCTGACTCACAATTAGTTGTCAATCAAGTAAAAGGAGATTTTGAAGTTCACGATGCCACTTTAGCTTTGTAATTGAAGAAGGTTCAAGACCTTGGGGCTTTATTTGATTATTGGGACATCAGTCATGTCCTTAGAACTGAGAATTCTCGAGCTGATTCATTATCTAGATTGGCTACTTCTACACCTGATCAAATGGGTCGGACTTTTGTGGAACATCTGGAGACCCCGAGTATTTCAACAACTAAAAAAGAAAAGATTCTTCAAATAGAACCAGAAACGAGCTAAATGAGTCCAATAATTAAGTATCTAATTGAAGGAGCATTGCCTGAAGATAGTATAAAAGCCAAACAAGTCTGAAAGATTGCTTCTCAATATGTTATTTTAGATGGCTTGTTATATAAAAAATCCTTTTCTTAGTCATTATTGAAGTGTTTGTTTCCTTCGGATGCCGATTATGCTTTTAGGAAAGTGCATGAAGGAATATGTGGTGACCATTTGGGAGGAAGGTCATTGGCTTATAAAATCATAAGGCAAGGATATTATTGGCCAACCATACAAAAAGATGCAGCTCATTTTATAAGAAAATGTGATTCTTGTCAAAGGTATGCAAATATACTAAGGTGTCCTGTTAGTCAGCTAACGCAACTGACGGCTCCTTGGCCATTTGCTTAGTGGGAAATGGATATACTTGGTCAATTTTCTCTAGTTTCAGGGCAACGGAAATTCTTAATTGTTGCTATTGATTATTTTACCAAATTGGTAGAAGCCGAACCTTTAGCTTTGATCACTGAAGAAAATGTTGAAATGTTCGTCAGAAACTCCATCATATATAAGTTTGGAATTTCTCATGCTATCATTACTGACAATGGGAGGCAGTTTGATAATCAGAAGTTCAGGAATTTCTGTGCTCAATATGAAATTCTTCATAAATTAACATCTGTTGGACATCCACAAGCTAATGGAGAAGCCGAAGTAACTAATCAGGCAATCCTTCATGGGTTGAAGACCCGATTAAATGAAGTCAAAGGATCTTGGGCTGATGAACTCAACTCCGTTTTATGGGCCTATCGGACGACTCCTCGATCTACAACGAGGGAATCTCCGTTTAACCTTTCTTATGGGAGTGAAGCTATGTTGCCCATAGAGATCGTTCTTTGTTCAAGAAGAACTGACTGCTTTGAAGAGTCAAATAATGTTGACCAAAGGAGGATTGACCTAGATCTGCTTGAAAATTCCAAATTACAGACATAAATAAAAATGGCAACGTATTGACAAAGAGTGGCGCGATATTATAATTCAAGAGTCAAGGCTCGAGTCTTTCGGGTTGGAGACCTTGTTCTATGCCAAACAACTATATCCCGACCAATTGAACAGGGCAAACTTGTCCCAAATTGGGAAGGCCCCTATCGCATCACCGAAGTTGTGCGATCTGGGACCTATCGACTTGAAAGTTTAGATGGTTATCCATTGGCTAGACCATGGAATGTAGAAAATCTTTGTAAATACCATCAATAAAGAGATTTTCCTTTCATATGGAGGAAAAATAAGAAAATGAGATGTTCTCTAGAAAATAAAGAAATGAAAGGTCGGCCTGATAAACTGACCATAATCCGACAAATTGAGTTGGTCTGATCCACTAACTCATCAGTATTTAATAATCAGAATAACTGATCAAAAGGTTGGCCTGATAAGCTGACCATAATCCGACAAATTGAGTTGGTCTGACCCACTAACTCATCGATGTTTATTGATCATAATAACTTACTGATCAATTAAAATGTTGGCCTGATAAGCTGACCATAATCCAACAAATTAAGTTGGTCTGATCCACTAACTCATCGATATTTAATGATCAGAATAACTTACTAATCAATTGAAATGTTGGCCTGATAAGCTGACTATAATTCGACAAATTGGGTTGGTCTGACTCCCCAACTCATTAATGTGTTAATGTCAAGATAATCGATTGATTAAAAGGTTGACTTGATAAGTTAACCATGAGACAATCGATGAGAGACAGTGTGGTTTATTATTCTGTCAATGATGTTATCTCAAAATATCTAAAATATTGAGAACATGATTTGGTATATTGAAGAGAAATTGAAGACTTCATTGATATTCTGATTACAAGAAGGAAAAAGAAGAAGTAGCAACAAACATTTATTCATTAGAAATTGCTGCTAGTTTTCTATTACAAACATTATTCAACTTCTTTCTGGCTGACTTGATCACCTGAAGCTTTCTCTTGTTCAGATGTTTCCTTGACAGGTGAAATTACCGGATCATCGGTTGTCTTTTCTTCTTCTTTTTCTGCAAAATTATCAATGAAAATGGAGGAGAAGTCGAGATCAGGGTATAGTTTCTTGACCTTATTGATACAGCCTTCAAAGCCAAACTCATAGCTTTTTGCCCCAGCTTGGTCTATTTCATTTTCAAATGCCTTAGATTTTTTAAATTCTTTGACTACAAGAAATCTTTGTTGAACCAAAAAAGTATTTTCTTGTTCCAATTTCTTCTCGAGAAATGATATTCTCTCTTCCATCATGGATTTTTGACTTAATGCTTTCTCATACACCCGGGTTTTCTCTTATATGGCCTCATCTGCCTGCCGGAGTATCTTTCTTCTTCTAGCTGCATCATCCACAAGCTGCATGGCTTGCCTTTCAACTTGTCTTAGTTGATTCTGCAAAGACAAGATCATTGCAGTTGATTAGACAACCCTTGATTCTAAGGCTATCCGATTAGCATTAGCCTTGTCTTTTTCCTCCTTGGCTACTGCTAATTTCTTTTGAAGATCTTCCTGGAGGTTAGTTGTTTGACACCAACTCTCTTCAATCATGGAGATGTCATTGATGAACCGAACGAAAGAGTTGTAACATCATTAGAACAAGAATAGACTGTTTTGGAAAGAAAGGAAGTATTACTTACCTTCATTACTCCGGGATAGATGGAAGATAGAATCTCCTTCACTCCGTGTTTGATTGATGTCTCCCTGTCTTTCCGAAGGATGGTATATTGTAATATGGTTTTTGCCAACTTTGGATTATTGATACTTGTATCAGCAACAAGCATTTGAATGGCCTTGTTATTATTCGGACTAGATGGTTCCTCAACAGGAGCTTTTCTCTTTTCCGTTGAAGTATGCTTAGTAGATGGATCGCACTCTGGTTCTTTTGAAGATGAAATGGAAGGCTCTTGTTCTTCTTCCTCAGATGAAGATGCAACATATTCGAAAAATTTTGGCTTATTGGAAGTACTTCTTGACAAGCACCTTCTTCTTACACATGATCTTTCTTTTCTAAATCGTATCGGTCCGGCTTTTCTTTTAGGTATTTGAAGAAGCTTCTTATCACCCGATTCCATTTCTCAAATACGATGAAGATTTCTTCTTGGAAGTATTCTTTGAAGCAAAGAGTTTCGAAGGAGAAAAGAAACTCAAAATACTTGAGACAAAATTGGCTCAAAGACTTGGGCCTAAGACCTCTTTATATAGGGAACGTCAATGGCCATGATTTATGGTCCAAATTCAGAGATATCTTGAGATCTTGACACGTTTAAGATCCTAATTTAGTGGGAATCTGTGCATCGCTTCTGATTCTCAGAAAGTCAGTTATAAAAATATATACATAATGGTATTTGATTTGAATTTGAATTCGAATCTTATACGACCTCTTAAATACTGACAAATGCAGTTATACGGCCTACCGAACAACTGCCCTTTTGATAGAAAGATGACATTTGGCAAAGTTGGTATGATGGCTTATTGGACTGCATTTGAAAAAATTTTTTACAAAGGATTCTTCTTCTTAAAATATAAGGAAAAAGATATTTGGTAAATTAGATTGAAATATTATACCATCTATGAATAAATTAGTGGTTTGATTAATTTAGAGGTTGATTTTTCTAAATGTTTAGTAAGTGATAACTTCTTCCTTGGGAGATCTTAGAGATCATATTTTCCGATCAACTTATTCCGTTAAAGATTCTTGTTCATTGGACTTGTTCAGAATTGATTTGACTAAATTTTTTCGAATAATGATTAATGTTTATAATTTGATTCGAATAATTTCATAACTAGATCAATCTTTCTTGGAAACTTCCTTGTTTGATCCGATGATTTCATACTTAGAAAATTTTTCATTTATAATTCTTTGATTTCTATGAAAATAATCTATCATATCTTCTTTACTTGAACTCCAATAGACATTATTAAAGAAAAAAAATTTTCATTTCATATTAAGAACAAAATGAGTTCCTACATCATTCATATGATTGGTTATTTCCATTCTTTTCAATTACACTTTCTTCTATTTCGACCTGACTAATAATAGCTTCTTGGATTTGAGAGCCTGGTATTGGTTCTTCAGTTTGGTCGCCGACTGGTTCTTCAACTTGATCTTCGACTGGTTCTTCGACCTGATTTTCTTCATCAGAGTCTTCCTCTATTTTTGAAGTATCTAGGTCAGGATAAGTTTTTTTTACTTTCTTCAAACAATCGGCGTGACCAAGGTCATAACTCTCAACTCCCGACTCGTGTAGTTTGTCTTCAAAAGCCTTCTATTGAACATACTTTTTTATGGCTTCATTAACAGCCTCTTCAATGGTTTGTTCAGCTTTCTTTGCTGCCATTAGAGCTCTTTCTTCAACCACTAAAACTTTCTTTTCAGCCATTGAAATTTTTTCTTCAGCTTTCTCCAAATTAACATATATTGATCGGATTTTCTTGTTCTTCTTTTTCAACTTTGACTCCATGAGGTTTATTTTTGATCATGCCTCATTTAACTCTGCTTCTAGAGCTGATGTTTTGGTTGCTGTTTCTTCTAGCTTCCTTTCCATAGCATTTTTTAGGTCCTCATCAACCTCTTTTTCCTTCCTTGCAACGTTCATCTCGTTGCACATAGTTTGGTGGAACTGATCGAAGTTTTTCAGACTTTCATCCATGATGCTGATCCCATGGATGAGTTGTTTATTAATGTATCAAATTAATTAGATTTAATAAAGAAAATGAAATGATTAACTCTTCAATTGTTTAAAGTGCAAGTTGGTTCCATACCTTCAACAGTGCTGGATGAAGCAATAAGACTGTATCATTAATTTATTGGGACTTAGTTATTTCTCAATCTCTCGAAATGATGATAGACTTCAAAAGATGACGAGCCAGCATTGGGTCGTTCAGACCCGAGTCATTAGCGTATACATGAAAATCGGCTGTAACATTAGCAGCCAGTACTCTCTCTTCTTCCTCCTCCATCATCGGAGCTTTTCCCTTATTAATTTGGTCAGAAGAAAATGATGATGGACCAGCTCCTGAGATTTTTATTGATCGTCTTTCTTGTACTGGGGGTTGAAGAGATGCCGATAGTGGTATTTCGTCATCTTCTGATACACTTGCTATTAGTATCGGGGAAATAGGATCTGCTGAGATTGCTGAAGCCGTTGGAATTGTTGGTTTTATCTTCTTCGGTCTCTTAATTCTTCCTTCTTCTTGATTGGAGGAGGTGGCTTCTGCTCTTCTTTTCTTTGAAAATTTTCAAAGTTTCCGAATATCCACCATGATTGATGTATCTGCAATAATTGAGGAGTCATATATTAAGACTGATTATCAGAAAAGAAATGGAGAGATAATATCAGCAATAATGAACCTAAGGAAGGTTTAGGGCTGATTTCCGTCGAAAAAAGCCCTCTTTCATCAAGAAGTTCTTTTATCGGGAGAATCTCCATTCCCATGAGCTTCTCGTAATCTTATTGATCGGCTGTCAAAATTTTCTTGCCATCATTGGAAGTTAATCGGGGTTCCCTATGGCTAATGGTGAAATCCCAAGGAATTTTGGAAATGATATAGAAGAAACAAGGCTTCCAACCATGGATAGCTGAAGGAAGCCCCGAAATAATTTTTTGACCATGGCGTGGATTAATTACCTACCACCCATGACCATGGAAATCTCGCTTCAATACGAACAAGGTAGTGAACAGGGAAGTTTTGGGGACTATGTCTGTGTCCTTACAAAGAATCAAGAACGCGCAGATTATTCGGATACTATTGGAAGTTAGTTGGGCTGGTAATACTCTATATAGTATAAAGATCGTAAGGAAACAGGGATGTATTGGAAATCTAAGACCGGCCCTTAAATGTTCTTCATAAATTGTCAGGCTACCAGGTGGAGGCCGATCTATTTGCTCTTCAGGATTTGGAAGGATTATAGCATAATCATTTGGAATATTATAATACTATTTTAATACTAGAATTCGGTATTCTGTTAAAGAGGACCTAACATCACCTATCTTCACTAATTCAGCTTATTTTTTCTGTTTCTGAGAAGTGGATTTTTCAGGATTATCAGTACGACTAACTTCTAAGATTCTAGCCATAAAGAAAGGAAGGAATGAAGGAAGATTAACTTAAACAAAAGATAAAGAAGGAAAAAGGCCGACCTGAGAGGTTTCTTTGCTCCTAAGGTGAAGAAACTGAAATGGTGGAAAACCTATTTTTCTGGAAAAGATGGTGCTTATATACTGTCCTTCAACGGTCCAAGATTCTTCTCGAGTAACGGGATTAATCCAGATTTTGCCACTTGTCCACAATATCTGGCAAGAAGATATAGTTTTTCGAAGAGTCGAAATGACCCTTCGTAATCTGACAGCAACATGCCGCTGATGGGATGTTCGCATTTATTTGATGATGAAGATCTTTCGACCTTTTTGGATTTCAAAAATTGTGATAATGATGACAGGGTATGGCTGTTAATTTTTGTAACCGCCTCCCCAATCAAAGATTGACATGTCATCAAAGCATGTTGTCCAAGAATGGAAGCTTCTGACAGTTTCTGATTTCCAATTAATGAACTCAGAAACTGAGGGGACTAGTGTTGGGATATGACACATTTCGTCTACTTATATTGATCTGGTGGGGATTTGAATCTGATTGGTTAACGCCCAAAGGGCGTAAAGCCGATCAATGCCCGAGAGGCACAAGACTGATCAACACTCAAGAGGCATAAAGCCGATCAATGTCCGAGAGGTATAAGGCTGATTAACGTCCAAGAGGTGTAAAGCCGATCAAATGCCCAAGAGGCACAAGGCTGATCAACGCCCAAGAGGCATAAAGCCAATTAATGCCCGAGAGGCACAAGGCTGATTAATGCCCAAGAGGCGTAAAACTGATCAATGCCTGAGAGTTATAAGGCTGATTAACGCTCAAGAGGCGTAAAGCCGATCAAATGCCCAAGAGGCATAAGGCTGATCAACGTCCAAAGAGCGTAAAGCCGGTCAATGCCTGAGAAGCCTAAAGCCGACTAATGACCAGGAGAAGAAAAGCTAATTAACGTTCAAGTGATGCGAGACTATTTGACATTTGAAAAATGGCTGATCAATTATGGATAACATTTATTGCAGGTGCTCGTGTCTTAACAAACTAACTATTAACAGCTAGATTCCAGCTATAAACGGTTAGGTTTGAGGTCTATAAATATCAGTGAGCACGATGATGAAGAGGATTCTTTTTCCAGAACACCCTTCATCTAGCCTTTCTCCAGACCTCATCTATTCATTTCAGATGCCATTGACGAAGCTAGAGAACAGCCCCAGCACACAGATCCTCCAAGAAGATGACAAATAGGCCTCTATAAAAAGAAGGGAAAAATGGAACCAGAGGGAGGTTTTGAGGTTTAACTTCCACTCCACTCTTTTTTTACTACCATTCTTGAGAATCCAATTGGCTTAATCATTGGAAGGTCCCAACAGGAGAGCTCCCCTTGGGTGTGTAGACTTTTTTTTGGAGGTCCTGCAGCATCTTCGAGCTATGAATATTCTTGATCCAGCCTTCAACTAGGCTACAGGATGCCATCATCATCCTTGCTATCGGAGCTTGTAGCACCGCACCTTTTTTTTCCTCCTTTTTTTGGTCCATGGCCATTGTATAGAAGATGGGAAACCTCATTCCGTGACTATACTTTGCACTACAAAGAGGGTCGAGCCTTTCCTCAAATCTTCCAACATGAACAGACGCAAATTGCTGAACCTCGCCATGGATTTTAAATGTTGTAAGTTGAGGATTAGTCATTGTGCTCCGGTGGTTTTTAATCTTTTTTGTGTAGATGAAGACTCTTTGGCTAGATCATTGTACTCTCATGTTGGAGACATTTACTCAAATTGATAACTCTGCTATCATAACCTGTATTCTTTACTGGCAACTGAAGACTTCTTGTTTGGATTGCATGACAATTGAGGCTTAGAGTAATAGTGGTAGTTTTACCTTCTTCTTACTTGAGCTCATGGTTTTAATTTGCATCATTGATGGACATGTGGGATTACAGGTACAAGACCTTATTTTATGTTATCTCATCCTTATCTTATATTCCATATTTTTCTCTTCATCCAATGCCAGGTTCCTATTTTGCCATCTTTATGATAATATATGCTCTGCTATATTATTGTGATATTATGCTAGATTAGTCATATTTTATGTTGGGTCAGTAATGTTTTATTATGGCAAAGCAGCAGGTTGATTTTATTATCATGGCAAAGGAGGAAATTGATATCATTTTCTTCTCCATGTTATGTTATGGATTTTGCATGCTTCAGTATGCTTGGATACTCAAATACTATTGTGCTTTTCACTATCAGCCACTTTTCGTACACTTCTCGATACAAGAGCTCACATTTTTCAGCATGTGAGGCCTTTTAATTGGGAGGGAAACATAGCTATTTTGGATTTCAAACACTTCATTTTGGATGTATATTTCATGTAGTTTACTAGGCTATTGGTTCTTGTTGCCCAGGTGGCTTCCCAAAAGGGGGGTGAATTGAGATTATGAAAACTTTAGCAAGTATGTGCAATTTATAAATCCTTTAGGTGTTGTGGTACAATATGTAATGCAGAAACAATTAAGTAAATGCAATAAGGTAAAGTAAGCACACTCACAAACACAAGGAATTTAAAGTAGTTCGGAGCAACCGGCTCCTACATCCACTATCCAAGGACCACTTGGGATTTTCACTATATCCCCCAACCAGAATATAGTAGGATTGTTTTAAATAGGCTCACAATCTAAACCTATGCACTTTGGTTTTACCGGGATTACCAAAGAAAATCCAACACCCTTTGGTTTTAATCAAGATCACCAAAGAAACCCTAATCTTGGTTTTATACCGGGATCACCAAGAACCCAACTTAGGTTTTTACAAGGTTCACCTAAAAACCTTTAACCCTTTCTTAAGACAGTCCCTTGCTGTTCTTAAAGAGAAAACAAAGATATGTCAAAAATATAAAGCAACTATACAACAAACCGAGTTTGTTTAAATGTTGTCGATGTAGATCAAGGTGAAGCCTAGTCTTGAATGCTCTTTCAATGCTCTTTAAGCTGATTCTTTACTTCTTCAAGGAGTGGATTCAATGATGAAAAGAAGTTGGTGGAGCTTTGAATCCTATCTTGAATGCTCTTGAAGTGAGTTGGTGAAAGACTTCAAGACTTTTCAAATTCCCAAGATAAATCAATGAATAATCCCTAAAAATTGTTTAATCCATCAAAAATATTCCCTTTTATAGTTTTTCATAAGATATAGCCATTGTAGGGCCTAGGAAAATGGGAAAGAGCTGTTGGAGACCTTTTGGAGTTCAAATTTAACTTTCAGCAACTAGTTGTTAGACTGTAGAAAATGATCACTCGAGTCGGCTCGAGGTCCACGAGTCGGCTCGAAGTCTCAGACAGCCTAAACAAAAATTATGTGTAAGTCGGCTCTTGAAGCTGGAGTTGGCTCGAATCTTCAATAAGTACAAATTCACATTTTCCTTGAGTCGGCTCTTCAAGGTAGAGTCGACTCGAAGTCTTAGTCACCAACAAACATAACTTTGGACGAGTCAACTCTTCCGGGCTTGAGTCAGCTCGAGATCTCAGACTTCAAAAACATTGGTTCTTCAATGAGTCGGCTCTGGGGCTTGAGTCGGCTCGAGGTACTGAAACTCTGAAAAACTTTTGTGCCATGCCAGAAGGAGTCGGCTCTTGATCCATGAGTCGGCTCTTGCAAAAACTTCTTTTAAAGCTTCAAACTTCTCCAAAATTCTTCAACACATGAATCCAACAAGAGCTAATCTATTTACTCTTATTTTTATAATTTTATAGCCCTTTTACAAAATTACATAGTTGAAAAATTGAGACTTTTACAACTCAAAGTACATAAGAGTCTATACAATGATAGATTACCTTTCAACCAATTTGAAAACCCATTAAAGTAAAGATAAAGATTTTCCTGCAAAATCTTCTCAAGTAATTGAAATAATTAGTAACACATACATGCTCCAATATTTTGTGATCATTAAAATTATTCCAGGGATCAATAATCTGCCCCTTTTTGATGATGACAAAATATTGGGCATGAACAGGATTTAAGACACTTTACAATTACTATGTATCGTATTCACATGTATCAAAGAATATTTAACATAGTGTGTATCAAACCAAATTAAGTGTCAAATTGTTGAACTGAAGAGTATCAAATTGTTAAACTGAAAAGTATCAACATAATATATCACAATGTATCAAATGTATCATCCATGTACTAAGTATCGAAACTTCACAATATTAACTTGTATTTGAAGTGAGTTTAATGAAAACTTAACACAAGCTCCCCCTTGCTAGTGTAATAATATTTTCTTCATATTTACTTTCATATTCACATTTTCATGCACACTCTTTTCTCCTTTCTCCCTTCTCTCCCTTTTTGTCATCAACAAAAAAGTATATAAAAAGGAGAACATTCATTCACAAATTAAGTCATTCACAATATGTATCAGATGTATCATAAAAAGATATATATATATATGAAAAGTGTCAATACAATAGTGATACAATACAAAAATGCCATAGCACTACAAAAGTAGTATCACAAATAACAAAACATGCTAAACATAAAGTCCTAAAACATCAAAATGAAGGACTAGGGTCATCATCACTAGGCTCATCCTCACTAGAGGAGGAACCAACCTCTAAAATGCCAGGAGCAGGCTTGAATTTAGGGAACCTAGGCCTAAGGTCCCTAAGTTTGGTCCTAATAGGAGTAGTAGTCTTAGAGGTTCTAGGTTTAGCTTTAGTAGTAGACTCAGAAGAAATCATGATAGGAGTATGTCGAGCAATAGGAGGATCAACAGATAAGGCGATGGTGTTGGTAGTAGACAAAATCTCTGTCGTCGGAGTGTCTCTAATATCAGAACTCGGATCCTTAGTACCAGTGCCAGCCTCAGCAGGAGTAACAGCTATAGGAATGTCAGTGGAGTGTACTACCTCTCCCTACCCACAATCTATGCCAATGTCTGGTGCTGCTGTAGAAGGAGTAGATGCAGAGTGACTAGCTGCTCTAATATGCTAAAGAATAGTTAAAATGTCCTGAAAACTTTGATGCATCTCTGACTGAAGTGCCAGTATCCTGGCATCTGTCTCTGATCTCCCTCTCTGAAGACTAGAGATCTCATCCAGTATGCATTGCAGTCTATCATCATCACCTGAGTTAACAGCAGTCGATCCTCTGACAGGTGATTGAGGTGTAGAAGGAGCTGGCTCTGAAGGTCTAGCCTCGTCAGCATGTGGCTCTACCTCGGCATCCTGTCTCTGTGTTGCCTGATCATCCTCTCCTGAATCCTCATCAGAATGTGTCATTGGAAGTCCTAAACTCTTCCTGATCCAGTGATCCTCTACTTTCAAGAATCCCATCCTGGTCAAAGATTTTATGTTGTATTTATCTGTATGCAATAATGGTCTGCTATCCTCTCTAGACAAATCAACCTGGGCATCCTGAAATAGTAAGGTAAAAACCATGCCATACGAAAGACATGCTCGTGCCCTATGAGCAGCTTTCCTCATTTGAGATAACATAATAAAAGGTAAGTTGAGGGCCTCCCCCTCAACTAAACATCTCATAAAGACTAGGTCTCTCTCGCTCACCCAGTCGAATCTCCCAGTCTGGGGTAGAAAGATGTAGCTAATGATGTTATGTAGCAACCTCATCTCCAATAAGAGTTGGTTGGCTCTAAAATGTATCACACCAGTCACATTAGTCCTTTCAAGTATAATTCTCAGTATTTTTTGTTTGTCCTTCAATACTAAATAACTTTTTTCCTCTTTAGGTATTTGAAGAACATTAGACAATTTTTGCTCACTGATCTCAATGTGTTTCCCCTTCACAACAGATTCAATATGAAAAGCATCCAAAGACATATTCTCGAAAAACTGTCTGACAAGATTAAGATATGTAGGAATATTAAGCATGCAAAAATCCTTCCAACCTTGTCCAATTAACCAATCACCAATTTTCAAGCTTTCTTGTTCTAGAAATGAGAAATCAATGCATCGGCCTGGGGTTACCTACCTATTTCCTATCGAAATTACGTGCCTTGGAGCTTCTTGTTCCTCTTCATCCTCTTCTTGTGGTTCCTCTGACAGATTTGAAGTATCAAACCTATGTTTGGTCCTACTTTCCTCTACCACTGACTGAACAACCTTCTAGCCTTTTTTGCCACGGCTTTCCTAGGAGCCATCTAGGTTAGATTAGGATTTTGGAAGGGTGTAGAGGTGTTCCAAGAGTTTTTCTTAGGTTGGGGAAAGGAAACGGCTAAAGAAAAATAAGAAGGGTGAAAAGAAATACCAAATTCAAACCTATGATGCCCTATTTAAAAAGCGTCGACCCAACTCTCGAGTCGGTTCACCGAAACAGTAGGTGGCTCAAGTCGGCTCGAGCCCAATTCTAGGTCAAAACTCGAAAAATGACAAAATAACTTTCTATGGGTTTCTTAGTACTAAAGAAGGTGGTCGTGAGCTCTAAAAAGAATTTTGAAATATCTAGATAATTTTTTCTTATTTTTAAAAAATTAGGTCAAAACATTCAGAATGGGTCACACAGGCCTAATTCACCTCTAATCTTTTCAAATCTATCTTGAGTAAGGGGTTTAGTAAAACTGTCAGCAAGTTAATCTTCAGTAGGTACAAATTCTAATTCAATGACATTATTTAAAACATGATCTCGAATGAAATGATGTCGAATTTCTATATGCTTAGTTCCAGAATGCTGAACTGGATTTCTAGATAAATTAATAGTACTAGTATTATCATATTTAATAGAAATTTTAGATTGGACAATACCATAATCTTCTAGTTGTTGCTAGATCCATAATACTTGTGCACAATAGCTCCCCGCAGCCACATATTCTGCCTCAGTAGTAGATAGTGCTACAAAATTTTGTTTACGACAGTGCCTTAAAATCAGTTGACACCTAGAAATTGACAAGTGCCACTTGTACTTTTTCTATTAATTTTACAACCTCCATAATCAGTATCAGAATAACTAATTAATTTTAAAGATGAATGCTTAGAATACCATAATCCTAGATTGCGTGTGCCTTTAAGATACTTGATGATTATTTTAACAGCTATGATGTATGATTCTTTTAGATTAGATTGAAAACGTGCATACATACAAATACTAAATAAAATATCAGGTCTGCTAGCAGTTAAATAAAATAAAGAACCGATCATACCTCTATACAATTTTTGATCAATATTTATGCCATTTTCATCTTTATCAAGTCTACATGCATGATTCATGGGTGTTCCAATTTCTTTGCTTGATTCCATGCTAAACTTTTTGATAATCTCTTTGATATATTTGGCCTGGTTGATCAGGATACCTTCCTTTGATTGTTTGATCTGAAGCCCGAGAAAGTAACTCAGCTCACCCATCAAACTCATTTCGAATTCATCCTGCATTAACTTAGCAAAGTCTTGACACAAAGATTCATCAGCAAATCCAAATATTATATCATCAACATAAATTTGAACAACTAAAATATCATTATCTTTTTTTTGAATAAATAGTGTGATGTCAACACCACCTCTTACAAAATTATTATCAATTAAAAACTTACTTAATTTGTCATACCAGGCTCTAGGTACCTGTTTAAGACCATACAAGGCTTTATTCAATTTCAAAACATGATTTGGAAATATGTGATTGATAAAATCCGGTGGTTGTTCAACAAAAACTTTTTCAAATAAAAAACCATTTAAAAATACACTATTTATGTCCATTTGAAATAATTTGAAATTCATAAAGCATGCATATGCTAGTAGTAATACAATAGCCTCTAGCCTAGCTACTAGTGCATAGGTTTCATCAAAATCTATTCCCTCTTCTTGATTATAACCTTGAGCTATCAGTCTAGCCTTATTCCTAATTACATTACCTTGCTCATCAAGTTTATTTCTATAAACCCATCTAGTACCTATAATAGGATAATCATTAGGTCTTTCTACTAGTGTCCAAACATTATTTCTCCTAAATTGGTTTAACTCATCATGCATAGCTAACATCCAATTAGGATCAGTTTCAGCTTCTTCTATGGTGTGAGGTTCTACATGAGAAACAAAAGCAATCAAGTCATATGCATCCCTATGTGCAGCTCTAGTTTTAACTCCTTAAGATGGATCTCCTATAATTAGTTCTTTGGAATGTGAGTATACATACCTCCATTCTTTAGGTATATCATCATGATTTTTGCTTACCACTTCTTCGTGTTGTTCGCTTGTTTGTTTGTCTTTGAGAGTCAAATCCTTTAGTCCATGTTTTAGTATACCTGCATCATCATCAGCACGATCTTCTTTTCTAGAAGAAGTAATGTCAGATTCATTGAAAATAATATATATTGATTCTTCTATAGTCAAAGTTATTTTGTTGAAAACTCGATAGGCTTTACTATTTAAAGAATAACCAAGAAAAATAGTCTCATCGGATTTTGCATCAAATTTACCAAGATTATCTTTACTATTATTAAGAACAAAACATTTACAGCTGAAAACATGAAAATAATTGATGTTAGGCTTTCTATTGTTCCATAGTTTATAGGGGGTTTTTCTAATGATAGGTCTAATTAAAACTCTATTCAAAATATAGTAAACGATATTTACAGCTTCTGTCCAAAAGTATTTTGGAAGATTTCCTTCACAAAGCATTGTTCTGGGCATCTCTTCCAAAGTTTGATTCTTTATTTCTGCAACACCATTTTGTTGTGGTGCTCTAGGAGCTGAGAAGTTGTGATCAATACCGTGCTTTGTGCAAAAGTGATCAAAATATTGATTCTCAAATTCCGTACCATGATCACTACGAATAAAAATAACAGAAAGATTTTTCAAATTTGAAACTCTTTTATAAAATATTTTGAATACTTTAAAAGTCTCATCTTTAAATGCAATGAATGAAACCCATGTGTATCTTGAAAAATCATCTACAATCACAAGACCATACTTCATACCACCTAGGCTTGTTATCCTAGTAGGTCCAAATAGGTCCATGTGAAGTAGCTCTAAGGGGATAGTAGTATAAATAATATTTTTGGATTTAAAACTTCCCCTCACTTGCTTTCCTAATTGACAAGCATCGCAAACATAATCAAAATTTATTTTGAATTTTGGCAAACCTTTAACTAGATCTTTTGAAATAAGTTTTGCTATAGTATCCATACTAGCATGTCCAAGTTGTCTATGCCATAGTAAACATGATTCTGTGCTTTTGTCATTCATTACTACAAGACTTGTATTGCTTGACATAGCCAGATCATTAAGATCTACTATATAATGTTACTAAGTCTATGTCCAATGAACTTTGTACTAGAGTCAAGTGGATTAACTACTATACACATTAAGGACTTGAAGAAAATATTAAAACCAATATCACAAAGCTGACTAATACTCAAAAGATTATGCTTTAACTTTTCTATAAGTAACACATTCTCAATAAATGTAGAAGGAGTAATTTTGATTTTACCAATATCAATTATCCTTCCTTTGCGATTATCACCAAAGGTTACCATTCTACCATATTTTTGTTCTAGGGTGAAGAATTGATCAATATCACCCATCATGTGTCTTGAACAGCCGCTATCAAGGTACCATCTTTTCTTTATATTTGTGGCTGCAAAACATCCCTGCAAAATAATCAAGTAATAGATTTAGGTATCCAAGCTTTCTTGGATTCTTGCACGTTAGTAGAATTGGTTCCTTTTGAAACCCAAATTTTCTTGATTTTCTTTTTGTCATTATATTTCAAATGACACTCAAATACTTTATGACCAACATTATGGCAAGCATAGCATATAATTCTTGGCTTTGAATAAAAGGTATATGATGATGCAAATTTAGGTCTATATTGTTTTGAAGTGATGAACTTAAGAGCATATGATGTAGATGTAGAAAATTTATTTGAAATTGAACCTTTGTAATCAATTCCAAACTTGTTATTTGTCTCTCTTTGATCTTTCAAAATTAGTTCAAGCTTGTTGGAATTTAAGGTTAATTTTTCAACCAAAGGCTTAAGCTTTTGAACTTCTTTTTTCAAATCATCATTTTCATTTTACAAACTTTTGTTTTTCTAAAGAAGTTCTTCATTTTCAAATTGAGTGGTTTTAAGTCTTTCACAAATCAAACTTAATTCCCTTTGTAAAATCTTATTTCTTTCACTAATTTCATTTTTATCCTTTTCAATCATATCACAATGATTTTTCAAATTTTTCATTTTCAAACTAGCTTTTTTATATTCTACTAATAATTCATAAAAAATGAAGCTCATCATAAGTAAATTCTAAATTAGGTTCAGAAGTAGTTACCTCATCCTCCAAACCCATAAGGCAGATCTGAGCAATTTTTGTTATTTCTTCATCCTCTTCAGTGGATGTAGATTCGTCGCTATCACTCCATGATGCAAGCATTGCCTTCTTCTTCTTTCTCTTAATCATCTTTTTCTTAATTTCTGTACAGTCAGGGCGTATATGATCTGGTTTCTTATACTCATAGCATATTGAAATTTAATCTTTGTCCTTGTCCTTCTCTTTTTCTTTGTCATTTTCTTTTTCTTTTCCAAAATCTCCTTTTCTAAATTGCTTCCTCCATCTGTTTGTTCTTCTGCCCATAAACCTTTTAAATTTTGTCATTACAAGGGCTATCTTATCATTTTCAAGATCATCATCATCAGATGAATCTGAATCTTCATTCTTGTCTTCTTCAGTAGTTTTAAATGCTATAGCTTTCTTTCTTTTGGAATCTTTATCAATTCTTTGTTGCATGGCTAGCTCATGAGTAATTAATGATCCAAGCAACTCATCCAGTGGTAGGGTGTTCAGGTCCTTTGCCTCTTGAATCACTGTCACTTTAGCTTCTCATTTATCTGGCAAGGATCTCAAAATTTTTCGAACTAGATCAGCATTAGTATAAGTCCTACAAAGACTTTTAAGATCATTGATAATATCAGTAAAACGTATATACATAGCAGATATAGTTTCATTAGGATTCATTTTAAATAATTCTTAGTTGTGCACAAGAAGGTTGATTTTTGAAGTTTTAACTTGTGATGTGCCTTCATGTGTAATCTCAAGCTTATCCCAAATTTTTTTAGCAGAATTACAAGTCAAAATTCTGTTAAACTCATTTGGGTCCAAAGCACAATAAAGCAAATTCATAGCTTTGGCATTCAGCTCAGCTAATTTCATATCATTTTCGTCCCATTCCTCTTTCGGTTTGGGAACCTCAATATCATTGATTCTAATAGTAGGTGAGTGAGGTCCTTTTTAGAATAATTTTTCATAAATGAAAATCTATGGCTTGAATGTATATTTTCATTCTCACCTTCCAATATGTATAATTGGTTCCAGTGAAAAGTGGAGGTCGATTTGTGGATTGGCCTTCGACCAAAGAAGTGCTCATGGGATGTGCCATCAATCTTTACTCTAAGTAATTTTCAGAGACTCTACTCTGATACCACTTGTTGCCCAGGTGGCTTCCCAAGAGGGGGGTGAATTGGGATTATGATAACTTTAGCAAGTATGTACAATTTATAAATCCTTTTGGTGTTGTGGTACAATATGTAATGCAGAAGCAATAAGTAAATGCAATAAGGTAAAGTAAGCACACTCGCAAACACAAGGAATTTAGAGTGGTTTGGAGCAACCGGCTCCTACGTCCACTATCTAAGGATCACTTGGGATATTCACTATATCCCCCAACTGGAATACAGTCGGATTATTTTAAACAGGCTCACAATTCAAACCTATACACTTTGGTTTTATCGGGATCACCAAAGAAAACCCAACACCCTTTGGTTTTAAGCAAGATCACCAAAGAAACCCTATCCTTGGTTTTATATCGGGATCACCAAGAACTCAACTTAGGTTTTCACAAGGTTCACCTAAAAACCTTTAACCCTCTCTTAAGACACAGCTCCTTGTTGTTCTTAGAGAGAAAATAAAGATATGTCAAAAATATAAAGCAACTATACAATAAACCGAGTTTGTTTAAATGTTGCCGATGTAAATCAAGGTGAAGCCTAGCCTTGAATGCTCTTTCAATGCTCTTTAAGCTGCTTCTTTACTTCTTCAAGGAGTGAATTCAATGATGAAGAGAAGTTGGTGGAGCTTTTAATCCTATCTTGAATGCTCTTGAAGTGGGTTGGTGAAAGACTTCAAGACTTTTCAAATTTTTAAGATAAATCAATGAATAATCCCTAAAAATTGTTTAATCCATCAAAAATACTTTTATAGTTTTTCATGAGATATAGTCGTTGTAGGGTCTAGGAAAATGGGAAAGAGCTGTTGGAGACCTTTTGGAGTTCAAATTTAACTTTCAGTAACTAGCCGTTAGATTGCAGAAAATGGTCACTCGAGTCAGCTCAAAGTCTCAGACAGCCCAAACAAAAATTATGTGCGAGTCGGCTCTTGAAGCTAGAGTCGGCTCAAACCTTCAATCAGTACAAATTCATATTTTTTTTGAGTCGGCTCTTCAAGGTAGAGTTGGCTCGAAGTCTCAATCACCAACAAACACAACTCTGGACGAGTCGGCTCTTCCAGGCTTGAATCGGCTCGAGGTCTCAGACTTCAAAAACATTGGTTCTTCAATGAGTCGGCTCTTGGAGCTTGAGTCGGCTCGAGATATTGAAACTTTGAAAAATTTTTGTGCCATGCCAGAAGGAGTCTGCTCTTGATCCATGAGTCGGCTCTTGCAAAAACTTCTTTTAAAGCTTCAAACTTCTCCAAAATTCTTCAATATATGAATCCAACAAGAGTTAATCCATTCACTCTTATTTTTACAATTTTATAGTCATTTTATAAAATTATATAGTTGAAAAATTGGGACTTTTACAACTTGAAGTACATAAAAGCCTATACAATGTTCGATTACCTTTCAACCAATATGAACACCCATTAAAGTAAAGATAAAGATTTTTCAGCAAAAACTTCTCAAATAATTGAAAGAATTAGTAACACATACATGTTTTAATATTTTGTGATCATCAAAATTATTATAGGGATCAACGGTTCTTTTTTTAATCCTTTGCCTTGTTGTAAAATCTGTTATCTTTATACATACTATTTTGCATGGACAGTTTCTTCTAAATTAATGGGTTATGGTGAAGATTCCTCGACTTATTACAAAGCAATTATGTTCTACCAGAGAAGTCTTTGTCGCCTTCTTATCTATATTAAGCTTTGAAGTTAGGAAACCGAGCATTGTTAGGTTATTCTCCATGTTGGGTTGGTTGTTGTGCTCCAAAAATGCTGTGGAACATTTTTGGTTGGTTTCTTTTGGCGGTGATGTTAGATTTAAAATTTAATAGGTGGTTTAATTATTATTTTATTATGGTTAATTTTTGATTCAATCATAAGTACTGGATCAGGACCCAATTGATTAAAAAAAATTATTTCCAATAAAATAGAATAATCTGAACTGGGATAAAATACTAACTAAGATTTTAGTCTTCTGATAGGAAGAGACACATGCAGCTATAAATAAGAGGCTACATGTTCTTTTTTCTCCAACTCTCATAACAACGATGTACGATTTTCCATCGATCATCCACATAATAAAAAAAAAAAAGTAAGGAGAGACCAATCATCTTGCAAAGAAATGAAATATTTCAAGATATGTACGAGGGACATATCAAGGACTATGCAATCTACGGACTGGTATAATGATTCAAGATATGTCTTCCATGATTATGATTTTATATGTACATAGTATAGTGGATTAAAGATTTATTTTACCTGTGATATCAGATTACTGGTTCATGTTTTATGTTCATGCAAGAATCTAAAATAAATTTTGGTTAAAATTTTTTTCTTACTGTCTCGAATTAAAAAACTCGAAAATCAACGGGAGATGCCAGAATCTGTTAGATCGTGGATTATGTAAATATTCTCGTCGGTTGACGGATCACCAGGAAACGAACTCCAAATAGCAGGAAAAGAAATAATAAATTTCAATATTTTATTTATTTAGGGCTCGATCAAGAAACCCGTTAATGTAAATATATGGGGCCTGGAACTTCTTCCTCTTATTCCCGTTTTTCACCACCGGCTGAACCCGGGATTTGGTCTCGCATGTGGTCGCCGGCAATTGGGATGGACCGGTAAACCGCCGGCAATGGTCAGCGGTGATCGGAGCTCCCTTTCCCGATAATCTAGTTTCACCAAGTAGCCGGCGACAGGGTCGCCGGCAGCCGTGAGAAGGTCGCCTGGCCGTGAAAAGGTCGCCGGACCTCTGGTTCGGCCGGCGGCCATCGTTTGGGAGAAGAAAACAGTGCCCTTGATTTCTCTTCACTGGCCGCTTCTAGCCACCGGTTGACCGGCCGGAAGGTCGCCGACAGCTAAAACATGGTCGCCGGACTTTTGGATCGGCCGGTGATGCACCGACGGAGGAGATCCAAAGCTTCGGTCGGTAAAAAAAGCTCCGTTGGGAAGAAGATGAAACGGAAGGAGGAAGAAAGTAAATGCGTTTCGGGTTTCGGGTTTCGGGTTAACGGGTTTCAGTTTTAAAACTGAAATCCGTTAATAAAAATTAGCCCAATCAAAGATGACCGAGCCTAATTAGATTGAGTCAGTTTCAATTTAGGTTAAAGAAATTTTTGCAATTTAACCCGTATCAAAGATGAAATTATATATAAGCCCAAATTAAAACTTACATTTCAGTCCCTATTAATTTTTTAATTCAATTTTACAGTAAAGTTTCTATATTTGCTATTTGCGGTACATTTTAATCTTTTTATTAGATTTTATTAAAATTACTATAACTTGTTTATTTTATATCCGATTTGAGCGATTTTTGAGCTGTTGGACTCGTAATGACTTGAAAAACATTTTGGTTGAGTTCTTCATGATGGATAAAATATTTAAATATTTTTAAAATTATTTATTAGTAATTCAACTCACTATTACATTGTTTAAGGGTGTTTTCGCGTAGCCCTAAAGGGCATGGAGCACTCTATAGATTGTGGGTAGATGAGTTCTTCAAAGCTAATGGTTTTCTCTCTCATTATATCTTGGTGATATGGCAACATCGGTGACGTAGAGTGTATGTCAGATCCAGCTGGATGCCAGCGGTGCCACGTGGATTTTTTCTTTCGAAGTTTTTCCCGGGTGGCTTGACCCGCGATCGTCCTCACCCGGGACGAGGCGCTCCTGCTCCTTCGCCAGGTGGCACCCCAAGATGGGTCCACCTCGACCGAAGTCGAGCCTTCCTCTGCCACTTAACCAGGTGTTCGCCTAGGAGGGGTCCACCTCGGCCGAAGCTGGCGACCTCTACTCCCTCGCCAGGTGGCATCCCAAGACGGGTCCACCTCGCCGAGGTTGAGCCAGGCGCTCCTGCTCCTTCGCCAGGTGGCACCCCAAGATGGGTCCACCTTGGCCGAAGTCGAGCCTTCCTCTGCCACTTCGCCAGGTATCTGCCCAGGAGGGGTCCACCTCGGTCGAAGTTGGCGGCCTCTGCTCCCTCGTCAGGTGGCGCCCCAAGACGGGTCCACCTTGCTGAGATCAAGCCAGGTGCTCCTGCTTCTTCGCCAGGTGGCACCCCAAGATGGGTCCACCTCGGCAGAAGTCAAGCAATCCTCTGCCACTTCGCCAGGTGTCCGCCCAAGAGGGGTCCACCTCGACCAAAGCTGGCGGCCTCTGCTCCCTCACCAGGTGGCGCCCCAAGACGGGTCCACCTCATCGAGGTCGAGCCAGGTGCTCCTGCTCCTCCGTCAGGTGGCACCCCAAGATGGGTCCACCTCGACCGAAGTCGAGCCTTCCTCTGCCACTTCACCAGGTGTCCGCCCAGGAGGGGTCCACTTCAGCCAAAGCTGGCGCCTCTGCTCCCTCGCCAGGTGGCGCCCCCAAGACGGGTCCACCTCACCGAGGTCGAGCCAGGCACTCCTGCTCCTTCGCCAGGTGGCACCCCAAGATGGGTCCACCTCGACCGAAGTCGAGTCTTCCTCTGCCACTTCGCCAGGTGTCTGTCCAGGAGGGGTCCACCTCGATCGAAGCTGGCGGCCTCTGCTCCTTCGCCGGGTGGCACCCCAAGATGGGTTCACCTTGCCGAGGTTGAGCCAGGCGCTCCTGCCACTACGCCAGGTGGCACCCCATGATGGGTTCACCTCAGCCAAAGTCAGCCCTACTTTGCAAAGTCTTCGGGGATCAGAGGCACGAGCCACGAGGTCGCTGCTAGAGTCGGCGTGCGGCGCGTCCCGTACAAGGTTCCAAGTATGGCTCGCAACAGTGCGCGGAACCTCGTTTACACCAGTTAAGGAGGGCCCCGCGATCGAGATATTGAATCCTTGCGGACAGGGGCCTGGAATCCAGGAAATCCACAATCAACGCCTTAAGGTGAGGGCTCCCGCGCTTGGCTCGAGATCTCGCCAGGTTCCTCCTTTCATGACAGCACGACGGAAGAGGCAAGCTCGCTGCTTAACTCCCAGACTTGAAGAGGAGGGAAGAAGGGGGAAAGGAGCCAGGGACCTCCGGGAGCCTTCGAGAGGGGAGGAAACAAAAGCTGAAGGTGGTCCGGTAGTATAAAAGGAATGGTGAAAGCGGACGAAAAGGTAAGCCACTGAGAGGAAAGGATACCTAGAGAAAGGGAGAACGATTCTGGGGCTCCCAGAAGTTCCCAGGCGCAAGCCCGGCGAGTCAAGTGCAGGAAACTGGGTATCAACCCCTCTTATTCCCACACTTCTTTCATAAAAAACCTCCTCTAAGCACGGGAATCCAACGGAGACCCGTCTTAGTGAATCTGTTCCATCTTGCCGCTCGCTAACTTGACCATCGGAGTGCCCCCGCCGGAACCCCCGGCCCGGGTCTCTGACCTTGTTTTGCAGGTCCGGAGGCTTGGAGATCCCGAGGCGAAGGAGTCCAAGATCCGGCGCTAGCTCATAAGCTACAGGCCACAGCGGTAAGATCGGCAACAGACTAGCGCACCAGGAAGGGGGGTTAGAACAGTAACCCCTGCATGAGCAAGAGAGCAACTCGACCGCGAGCATGGTGGTGACACGCGGACGTGAAGCTTCTACCAACCGGGCATGGGAGGTTCCCTCTCCTTTGGGCCTGCACAGCCCGGAGATGGAACTTCCCTCTCCTCCTCCTCCTCCTCCCCCTCAGCTGTCCTCGGTGGACGGTCCTATTGCAGCCATCGTCCAGTAGCTGCAAACGCTGACTACAGTTGTATGGTAGCTGCAGCATCAGCAGCGCTTCCTGGCCACTCAGTCCCAGCTAGGGACCCCCGCGACCCAAGGCGCGGGTCCCCGTGGAAGCCTGCGTTCTATTCAAGGCACGCCATCCCCACGGGCAGCAACCAACCCCCGCGGGAGCCATCAGACTCCCACGAAAAGAAACCACACTAGGTCGGCGGATCACGAGAGTCGATCCCCGACCGACGATCCTGAAGCAGTTCGGCGCAGCAGGCACCACCTGGGCAAGGCCCCTCACCGCGATCGATCGGCACCTCCTTCTTCAACAGCCTTGGTGGAAGGTTCCACTGATGAGGCCATCAGGCGCCTGGCCGAGAGATGCCTGGAGGAGCATGAGCGCAAGTTGGCGGAGTTCTCCTGTCGCTTCGCCAACATGCAGGGCTCCCCTAGCACAAGTTGGCGGAGTTCTCCCGTCGCTTCGCCAACATGCAGGGCTCCCTTAGCTATAACGCCCAACTGCCCTTCTCCCGGGAAATCCAAGAGGAACCGATCCGAATCGGTTCCGCATGCCTCAGGTGGATCCCTATGATGGGACCACCGACCCCTTGGACCACCTGGAGAGCTATAAGGCTCTCATGAGGGTCTAGGGGGTGATGGACGCCCTCTTATGCATTGCCTTCCCGGCCACCCTCCGGAAGGCTGCTCGAGTTTGGTTCACTCGTCTCGAGCTAGAGTCAATCAGCTCCTTCCGTCAGCTGGAAGGAAAGTTTGTGGTACACTTCGATACTTGCCGAAAGGTGCCAAGGGAGGTGGATAGCCTCTTCTCTATCCGCCAGCAAGACCAGGACCCGCTGCGAGATTACGTCACCTGCTTTAAGATTGCTGTCCTGGAAATCTATAGCTTGGACGAGCCCGTCGCCATGCTAGCATTGAAGCGAGGGCTTAAGACCTCCCGCTTGACATATTCCTTGGACAAGAAGCCCCCCAAGACGTACTCTGATCTCCTCCTCCGCGTCCACAAGTACATCCATGCTGAGGAGGCCGACCGCACCAGGCGAGAGCTGGACAGGAAGCCTCTGAAGAAGACTGCCCCAAAGGATGTCCTTGGGACCCGGAGGCCCAGACCACCTGTAAACTTCCGGCCGGGACTGAAGCCAAAGAACGGCCCCGTTCCGGAGCGAACCTTCACCCCCCTCCTTGCTCTAAGAACGAAGATCCTCATGGAGATCGAGGGCGAACGCTACCTCCACCGACCTCCTCCTCAGAACCCAAGGAACCAGTCGCGACAAGACAAAGTATTGCCAGTTTCATCACAACCACGACCACGACATAGAGAAGTGCCATAATCTGAAGCGAGAGGTCGAGGAGCTGATCAAGAGGGGCTATCTCAGGAAGTTCGTAAGGAGCGAGGCCCCGACGGAGGACCAGCCACTCGCGGCCCTTCCCCCTGTCCCTGTAGTTGACAACCGCCCTACGGAGAAACCTGTGGGCATGATCTCTCGGGGTATAGGAAGCGCGTCGAAGAGAGCCTGGGAGGCGGGAGACTTGGAAAATGTACTCCCCTTTGAAAAGGGGAATGAAAGTGGAAATGTAAACAATGATGCAGTGGTGGTCGAGATGACCATCGCCAAGCATCCTGTACATCATATTATGGTGGATAGTGGGAGCTCTATTGACGTACTTTTTTATGATGCTTTCTCCTGGATGAATTTATCTAACGGCCGGCTAAGGCTAGTGCACACCCCTCTTGTGGGCTTCACCGGAGATTCTGTTGGGGTCGAAGGGGAGATCACTCTCCCTGTTATCGCCGAATCCCCATCCTGGCAGAGCACGGTCATGGTGACCTTCACCATCATCTGACTCCCATCACCTTACAATGCTATCCTGGGCCGTCCAGGGCTCAACCAACTGGACACGGTCATCTCTACCAAAAGGTTGCTGGTACAGTTTCTTACCACCTTTGGGATAGGAGAAATGAGGGGGATGGCCCAACCTGTCCTGCATTGCTTACAGGCTATCCCGGGGGCCCGAAGTGCCGAGCTCGACTCTGACATCGATGACCTCGACCAGAGAGTGCAAGATCCCAGGCTAGGCCCCGTAGAGCGCTTATTGACGTACCCCCTTGGCTCAGACCCTCAGAAGACAGTGCAGGTAGGAGCCCAACTCCTGGAGGACAAACGAGCCCGCCTGCTAGGTTTTCTCCGGGCAAACGTGGATGTGTTCGCCTGGTCTGCTACAGATATGCCAGGTATTCCCTCGGAGGTTATCACCCACTAACTGAAGATTGATCCGAGATGCCGCCCGATCCGCCAGAAGAAGAGAAGTTTCACCGCAGAGAGGCAGAAGGCAATCAATGAAGAAGTAGAAAAGCTCCTCACCACCGGCTTTGTTCGAGAAGTGCAATACCCTAGTTGGCTGGCGAACGTGATAATGGTGAAAAAGAACAACGACAAGTAGAGGATCTGTGTGGATTACACCGACCTCAATCGAGTGTGCCTGAAGGATAGCTTCCCGCTTCCTAAGATCGACCAGCTCATGGACACCACCTCGGGACATCGCCTCCTCTCTTTCATGGACGCTTTCTCCGAGTACAATCAGATCCGAATGCACCCGGAGGATGAGGAGCACACCGCCTTCGTCACGGATCGCGGGACCTACTGCTACAGGATGATGCTGTTCGGCTTCAAGAATGCGGGCGTCACGTACCAACATTTGGTTAACAAGGTTTTCAAAGACCATATTGGCCGCAACATGCAGGTGTACGTGGACGACATGCTGGTGATGAGCAAGCTGACCTCGGACCACGTCGGTGACCCGATGGAAACCTTCAATAACCTTCACCTTCACCAAATGAAGTTGAACCCGACGAAGTGTGCTTTTGACATCTCGGCGGGGAAGTTCCTCGGCTTCATGGTGACCCAAAGAGGGATAGAAGCCAACCCGGAGAAGGTTCAGACAATCCTAGATATGGAGCAGCCCACCTCCAAGAAGCAAGTGCAGTGACTCACCGGCCGGATAGCTGCCCTGAGCCGGTTTATCTCGAGGTTCGCTAACCACTACCAACCCTTCTTCAAGGTGCTAAGGAAGATGCATGACTTCGCTTGGACAAAGGAGTGCCATGAGGCATTTGAAGAGCTGAAGAAGACATTGGCGTCGCTGCCACTGCTCTCCTAGCCAGAGGAAGGAGAAGAGCTCCTTCTATACTTATCAGTCACTTTGGAGGCCGTCAGCTCGGTCCTAGTCCGGATGGATGACAAAGGGATCCAGAGGTCAGTGTATTACACGAGCAAACTTCTCCGTGACACGGAGCTCAGGTATTCTCGGTCTGAGAAACTAATTTTTGCACTAATCATGTCCGCCCAGCGCCTCAGGCCTTATTTCCAAGCACACCCCATCGCGGTCCTGATGGATCAACCACTGAAAGTGGTGCTCAGCCGACCCGACATGTCCGGATGCCTAGCAAAGTGGGCACTGAAGCTTAGCGAATTCGACATCTCCTACCGACCGAGGTCGGCAATGAAGGCACAGGTACTCACTGATTTTTTAGTTGAGTGTGCAGGCCTGGGTGAGGGACCAGAAGAGAGCCCCCAAGACTGACAGCCAGAGCCTGGACCGGAGGAGGACATCTGGATCCTTCATGTGGACGGAGCCTCAAACTCCGGTGGGAGTGGAGCTAGACTCATCCTCGCCAACAGCGAGGGAGTTGTTGCTGAGTGTGCGCTCTGCTTCCAGTTCGCCACCACCAATAACCAGGCAGAGTACGAAGTGCTCCTCGTGGGGCTGAGAGTCTCCTGCAAGTTGGATGTGGCTAGCCTCAGGGTTTTCATCGACTCACAGCTGGTGGCCGGGCAGGTCTCGGGAGAGTACGAGGCATGGGACCCCCAAATGGCAAAGTACCTGGAGCTCGTGCGAGCGAGCGCGGCGGGTTTTAGGCGCTTTAGCATCTCCCACATCCCGTACGGGGAAAACGCTCGTGCAGACACCCTCTCCCGCCTGGCAACCCTGCCGGACTCATTGCCAGGCCGCACCTACATCGAGCACCTTCAAGCCCCGAGCTATGAGACACCTAGGGAGGTCCAGCAGGTCACCTCGGAGCTCAGCTGGATGGATAAGTACATTGAGTATATCACCAACGGCACCTTGCCGGAAGATCGCGCAGTGGTTGGCCTCATTAAGAGGAAGGCCGCACGATTCATGTTGATGGATGGGCTACTGTACTGGAGGTCCTACTCCTACCCGCTCCTCAAATGCCTGAAACCCACCGAGGCTGCACTCGTGCTCCAGGAGATCCATGAGGGCATCTGTGGGAACCATGTGGGGGGCAGGACACTGGCGTACAAGGCCCTCCGTCAAGGCTACTTTTGGGAGACGATGAGAGAAGATGCGGCTAACTTTATCAAGAGGTGTGATCGATGTCAGCGGCACACTATCATACAGTGCCAGCCTACCGCGCCACTCTCCAAGCTCTCCGTCCCCTGGCCATTTGCTTAGTGGGGCATGGATCTCCTTAGACCCTTTTCCCCTGCATCCGGGCAGTGAAAGTTCTTGATTGTGGCTATCGACTACTTCATGAAGTGGGTCGAGGCCGAGCCGTTAGCCTGGATCACAGAGGCGAGTGTCACCAAGTTCTTCTAGAAGTCAATTATCTGCCACTTCGGCTTGCCCCATACCATCATCACCAATAATGGACGCCAGTTCGACTGTCGGGAGTTCGAGGAATTTTGCAATGACCTTGGGATTCATCATCGCTTCACCTCGGTGGCTCATCCTCAGGCCAATGGAGAAGCCGAGGTGACAAACAGAACCATCTTGCAAGGCCTTCGAACAAGACTGGACCAAGCTAAGGGAAGATGGGAGGAGGAGCTTCCAAGCATCCTATGGGCATACCATACCATCCCAAGGATGGCCATGGATGAAACCCCCTTCAACCTCGTCTTCGGTGCAGAAGCAGCTATTCCAGTAGAGCTCAGCCTACCAACCTTGCGTATAGAGCAGTACGACGAAGCTGAGAACCCGGCACGGCTGCTACTGAACCTGGATCTCCTTGAAGAAACAATGGACATGGCCCTAGTTCGGATGGCGGCCTGCCGGCAACGAGTGGCTAGATACTACAATTCTAGGGTGCGGCAATCCTTTCGCCTGGGAGATTTAGTGCTATGCCGTGCTGAGGCTTCCCAGCCGTGGGAGTACGGCAAGCTCTCCTCAAATTGGGAGGGCCCTTACAGGGTGGCCGAAGCACTCCCCCATGGAGCTTATTACCTGGAAAAGATCGGCGGATCCTGGTTTCCGTGGACTTGGAATGCCTCAAACTTGAGGATGTACTACCAATAATGTAAGTAAGACCTTTTAAACTTTAATAATGAGATTCTTTTGTATGCAATGCATATTCTCCTCTCGTAGGACCATCGTCATCCAGTTTTAAGTTTGACGAGCGAGAACAAGGCGAGAAGCCCACGAATGGCTTGTAAAGATGCAAAGTCCCAGGCCTCGATATGAAAGATCTCATGGAAGCCGGCTCTTCCGCAAAAATCCCGGAGTTCAGTCTGGAGTGCCGCATGGAATTAAATTCCAGCATACGGCCCTGAAGTTCAGTCCGAAAGAAGTTCCAGAGGCTTAAGTCCCAGTCCCACTAATCTCGAGTTCAGCTCGGAAGGTTGCGCAAGGCTCAACTCCCGCCTGCGGCCCCGAGGTTCAGTCCGGAAGTTTACATGGAACCCAATTCCAGAGCGAAGTCCTGGACTCCGGTCTGAAAGATGGAGTGGAACCCAGTTCCCCCACAAGATCCCGGAGTTTAGCCCGGAACGCCCCACGGGATTCAATTCTGGTGGTTAGCCTCGGGGTTCAGTCCAGAGGATGCATAAAAAAAAAAAAAAGAGAAATAGAGGGAGATAAATTAGAATGATTAAAAAAGGATCTTCATTTCTATTAAAGGGTTTTCTTACAAAAAGGGGGCCCCGATAGACCGGGAGATCCAAAGAAATGGAAAGGAAAACCTATACTAGAAACATAATAAGGGAGACCCCGAGGTCACTCCGCCGTAGGCGCGTCCTCCTTCGGCTAGGGGGCACCTTCGCCGTCGGGGCGTCGTCAAAAGGCCGCGTGGAAGCCTCCACGTCGGCACCCTCTGCCACTGGCTCTCCCTCGCCAGGCTGCTCCCTTCGACCGCCCAAGATGACCTTGCTGAGATTGAGCTCGGGGAAGAAGGAGCCCACCTTCTCCCGGCATATCTGGAAGCCCTTCAGGAAGGAGTCAACCGCCGCCTCATGCAACTCCCCCCTGAACTCCTCGGATGCTCGGAATTTTGGCATGACCTCCTGCATCTCCTTCCGGGAAGCCTCCAGCAGCCCGTTGACGTAGGAGTTCTTCTCCTTGGCCGCGCTCAGTTCCTTCAGGACCTCCTTGACCCGGTGCTCTAGTGACCGGGATAGGGCCCTGAGGCATGATATCTCCGTCGCGTTGTCCTCCGCACGGCATTGGCTCGAGATCCTCTCCTCAGACAGAGAGGTCTCGAGCTCCCTCACACGCCCCTTGGCATGACCCAGGTCCTCCCGGAGGTCCTGGTTGCTCTCCCGCAGCTCATAACCTTTCTCCATAAGGTCCTCACATCGGTCACTAGCTTGCTAAGCCTCTTCTCCTTGTCAGCTTCTTTCTTCACCGAGCTAGAGAGGAAGTTCCTCAGCAGCAGTACATCAGTCCCGATCTGCGTCACAGAGAAAATGAGATGTTAGGGAGACCCAACTAGAATATTAAAAAGAGAGAGAGCTCGAAACTTACCGTGAAGAGCAATGGGAGGATCCCGAGCAGCGCATCAGTATAGTCCCGACAGCCCCTCAAGCGACAGTCCCGGGGCATGCAGGTGAACTCCATCATCCTTTCCATGAGCCCTTGATCGCGGATGATGGAGGAGCTGGTGTTGAGCCCCGATGATGGAGGATGGACGTCAGGGGTAGGCTGAGCAGCTATCCCTCCGCTGGGCGATGCGGTCGTCGGTGGGGCTGCTGTCGTCCTGGTGGCCACCGTAGAGACGACCGGTGCAGTGGCTGGAGCAAGCACCACCCGAGAAGTTTCTAGCCTCCCCTCTCCCCTCAATCAGGCTCTCGATGGAGAACTTCATCCCTGGAGAAGGAAAATGATCAGGTCATTTCAAAAAAAAAAGAGAGAGAAGAAAAGAGAAAAGGGCAATGGAGAAGGAAGAGGACCCGGAGTCTCACCCAACACCCGGATTGGACTGATTCCTATCTCGAATAAATTCTGCTCTGAGAGCAAGACCTCAAGGGCGGGGACCACATCACCCAGCATCTGAGCGTAAACCTCTTGGTCTGTTGGCTCAACTTAGGAGTTCTGGTTCGGGACCGGTCTGGCTTGTTCCAGGCCCAGTCGACATCCTGGACCGAGGCAAAGAAGAAACGGTTCTTCCACCCCTTGATTGACATGGGGAGGTCGAACCGAAGGCACCTAGGCTAGGAAGAAAGGTACCACCAGCCATCATTGGTGGAGTAGCATTTCAGGATAAAGAGGGCCTTGAATAGCGAGAAGCGGGCAACGAACCCGTGAAAGTGACAGAAGACAATGAAGGCAAAGATGACCCGGATGGCATTGGGAGCCAACTGGGCCGGGACCAGACGGAAGTGGCTGAGAAAGGAGAGGAAAAATGGAGGAAGGGGAAAATGAAGACCCCCGACAAGGAAGTCCTCGTAGAAAGCAGCCCTCCCTGGTCCGCTCGAGGTTACTCGGTCCCTCGAACCTGGGAGTGAAAGCTAGATTGAATCCGGGATCCTATATGTATCCCAAATTCAAGAGAGATCATCTCCGGTCATCGTCGAGATGTAGCCGGAGGGACCAGAAGAGGAGGTCTCTGCCATCGGAGGAGGAAGGGCAGAGATGGGACGTGCAGAAACAACGAGGGGAGACCTAGGACCCCTAGGGATGCCTATGGTCATAGTCCTTGGCTGCAGTTGCCTCAGGACCTCAACTGGAATCTCTTCCCCCTCTAAGGAGGAAGGCGTTAGAGACCTTGATCGGGAAGGACCGGCTTCGTCCAAATTGGAAGAGGAATGATGGCGACAGACCATCATAGAGTAGAAACGAGAAAGAGATGGGTTCAGGGTGACACGAAATCGAAAGGTAGAAGAGGAAGAGAAGGCGTCGCAGGCACTCACCAGGATGTTTTGTACCGGAGGAATGGCGACCCGGGGATGAAGAAAGATCGCTGCAACCACCGGTGATGTGTGAGAAAGCCAAGAGGCCTCATTTCCAGAAAGTCCCCTCCTTTTTAAACTCAATCAACAGCGGTCGTACATCTCTTTTTGGCCAGAGCCATCAGATGACCGCCACGTGGAGACACGCCCGACATCGACGCTTTGGTTTGATAGAAGCTGCCTCGGGTTCGGAACGGCGTATTAATGTCCTGTCAGGCGCGTGGACGTGGCAGCCACCGACTGGGCCTAGGGTACGATGGACGTAGCGGCGATGATCATGGTAATTATGGTGTAGGATTTCCCTCTTTTCACATCATCTCTGCATTAACTCCCCACGCCCCAAACCGTGATGCTCCAATGGGACTCGGGGATGGGGGGCAACTGATATGGCAACATCGGTGATGTGGTGTGTATGTCAGATCCAGCTGGATGCCAGTGGTGCCACGTGAATTTTTTCTTTCGAAGGTTCCCCCGGGTGGCTCGACCCGCGATCGTCCTCACCCGAAATGAGGCACTCCTGTTCCTTCGCCAAGTAGCACCCCAAGATGGGTCCACCTCGGCCGAAGTCGAGCCTTCCTCTGCTACTTCGCTAGCTGTCCGCCCAGGAGAGGTCTACCTCGGTCGAAGCTGGCGGCCTCTGCTCCCTTGCCAAGTGGTGCCCCAAGACGGGTCCACCTCGTTGAGGTCGAGCCAGGCGCTCCTGCTTCTTCACCAGGTGGCATCCCAAGATGGGTCCACCTCGGCTGAAGTCAAGCCTTCCTCTGTCACTTTGCCAGGTGTCCGCCCAGGAGGGGTCCACCTTGGTCGAAGCTGGCGGCCTCTGCTCCCTCGCCAGGTGGAGCCCTAAGACGGGTCCACCTCGTCGAGGTCGAGCCAGGCGCTCCTGCTCCTTCGCCAGGTGGCACCCCAAGATGGGTCCACCTCAGTCGAAGTCGAGCCTTCCTCTGCCACTTCGCCAGGTGTCCGCCCAGGAGGGGTCCGCCTCGATCAAAGCAAGAGGCCTCTGCTCCCTCACCAGGTGGATGGGTCTATCTCATCGAGGTCGAGCTAGGCACTCCTGCTCCTCCGCCAGGTGGCACCCCAAGATGGGTCCACCTTGGCCGAAGCTGGCGGCCTCTACTCCCTCACCAGGTGGCGCCCCCAAGACGGGTCCATCTCGTCGAGGTCGAGCCAGGTGCTCCTGCTCCTTCACCAGGTGGCACCCCAAGATGGGTCCACCTCGGCCGAAGTTGAGCCTTCCTCTGCCACTTCACCAGGTGTCCGCCTAGGAGGGGTCCACCTTAGCCGAAGCTGGCGGCCTCTGCTCCCTCGCCAGGTAGCACCCCAAGACGGGTCCACCTTATCGAGGTCAAGCCAGGCGCTCCTGCCACTCCACCAGGAGGCACCTCCTAATGGGTTCACCTCGATCGAAGTCAGCCTACTTTGCAAAGCCTCCGGGGATCAAAGGTACGAGCCACGAGGTCGCTGCTAGAGTCGACGTGTGGTGCATCCCGTACAGGGTGCCCAGTATGGCCTGCAACGGCACGCAGAACCTCGTTTACACCAGTTAAGGAGGGCCCCGTGATCGAGGTATTGAATCATTGTAGACATGGGCCTAGAACCCAAGAAATCCATAGTCAATGCCCCGAGATGAGGGCTCTCATGCTTGGCTTGAGATCCCGCCAAATTCCGCCTTTCGTGACAGCACGGCGGACGAGGCAAGCTCGCCGCTTAACTCCCAGACTCGAAGAGGAGGGGAGAAGGGGGGAAAGGAGCCAGGGACCTCTGGGAGCCTTCAAGAGGGGAGGAAACAAAAGCTGAAGGTGGTCCGGTGGTATAAGAGGGATGGTGAAAGCGGACAAAAAGGTAAGTCATTGAGAGGAAAGGAGACCTAGAGAAAGGGTGAAAGATTCTGGGGCTGCCGGAAGTTTTCAGGTGCAAACCCGACGAGTCCAGTGCAGGAAACTGGGTGTCAACCCCTCTCGTTCCCACACTTTTTTCATAAAAAACCTCCTCTAAGCATGAGAATCTAGCGGAGACCCGTCTTAGTGGATCTGTTCCATCTTATCGCTCGCTAACTTGACTGTCGGAGTGCCCCCGCTGGAACCCCCAGCTCGGGCCTCTGACCTTGTTTTGCAGGTCCGGAGGCTTGGAGATCCCGAGGTGAAGGAGTCCAAGATCCGGTGCCAGCTTATAAGCTACAGGCCATAGTGGTAAGATCGGCAACACTTGGAATTACATAAAGGTGTGTCTGTTATAGTTGACCCAAAGATACTGTAATAAGATGCAAAATTGATAGTTATAGGTTGACCAACTTGAATTATATAAAGACGGGGAGTTCTACACCCAAAGGTGGGAATAACCTCGGATTTTTGTAATCATAGTTGGGTAAACCACTAAAAGTGTAACTAATATAAAGGATCGTAAATTAAATATAAATAATATGTTTATGCCATAATTACTGCTATTGCTTATATATTTTATATTATTATTGTTTGTGATTTATGTAATGCATATCTTGGCATTATTATGTTTAAATTTATGATTGAATTAGTTATAGCACTTATTATATGCTATAATTCTTGCCCAAATATATTTTTTGGTCATATAATAAGAATTATTGGCAAAATTATTAATTTTGGAATTTGTAACATGAAAGTAATTATATGGATATTTCTTTATTTACAGCTATGACCCCTGCTTCACTCTCATTGCATCTAACGAATATTCCTACACTGAATGGTTCAAATTACTCTGATTGGCATGAGCAGTTTCTTATTATTCTAGGATGCCTAGATTTAGATCTAGCTCTACGTAAATGTCAGCCTGATCCTCTAACTCCTATTAGTTCTCCTGATAAAAAGGAATTACATTAAAAATGTGAGCATTTTGATAGATTGTCTCTCATGATAATAAAGAGCTCTATAGCAAGAGACATAAGAGGATCTATTCCTGATAATGAATTGGCTTCTGAGTATCTTTCTTCTGTGGAGCAACAATTCATCAAATCAAATAAAGCCCTGGCTGGTACCCTGATGAACAAGTTAACTTCTATGAAGTATGATGGAATTTCTGGAGTGCGAAAGCAAATTATGGAAATGTGTGATATATCTGAAAAATTAAATGACCTAGGAATGACAGTATCTGAAAACTTTCTTGTCCAGTTTGTTCTTAACTCTCTTCCATCATAGTTTACTCAGTTTAAAATCTACTATAACACACATAAAGAATCCTGGTCAATGAATAAACTTATATCACAATGTGTGCAAGAGGAAGAGAGACTGAGATAGGAAGGGATTCCAATTGTTCACATGATTTCTGAGAAGCGTCTAAAAGAAAGATGGCAAAGAAAGGAAATAAAGGGCAAAACAATCCATTAAAGAAAGGTTCACATAAAGTGAGATGTTTCTTCTATAATAAGGAGGGACATGTCAAGAAGAATTGTGAAAAAAGAAGGAAATGGTTTGAAAAGAAAGGTATTCCCTTATCTCTTATTTGTTATGAAACCAATTTTATTTATGTTCCTTCTAATACTTGGTGGATTGATTCGGGTGCTGTAATTCATGTTTCTAATTCATTGCTGGGATTCCTTTCAAGCCAAAAACCAAATGATAGAGAGTGATGGATCTTTATGGAGAACCGGATGAAGTCCAAGGTTCTTTCAATTGGGACCTACAGACCTATTACAGACACCGGATTCTAATTAGATCTACATGATGTCTTTTATGTTCCTTCAGTATCTAGGAATTTAGTGTCATTAGCAAAACTTGATTTAGAAGGTTTTTCATTTATTTTTGTAAATTCAAGTTTTAAATCAATGAAAAATTCCATTTTAATTGGTACTAGAACATTGTGCAATGATTTATATAAAATAAATTTGGATTCTTCTTTTGCACAATCTCTACTTGTTTTAAATATCAATGTCGGAATGAAATGCGGTATTGTAAATGAGAGTTCTTCGATGTTGTGGCATAGGCGATTAGGTCACTTATCAAAAGAAAGGATAACTAGATTAGTTAAGGAAGGTGTTTTACCAAATCTAGATTTAGTAATTTTGGTATGTATATCGATTGCATTAAAGGAAAATAAATTAAAAGTAATAAAAAGCATGCCACTAGAAGTCAAGGACTTTTAGAATTAATACATAACGATATTTGTGGCTATTTTTCACCTTGTTTTGGAGGGCAAAGATATTTCATCATATTTATTGATGATTTCTCATGTTATGGTTATATTTTCCTATTACATGAAAAGTCTGAAGCTTTGGAAGCCTTTAAGGTAAACAAAGCTGAAGTAGAAAATTAATTTGATAGAAAAAATAAGGTTATGAGATCTGATAGGGGTGGTGAATACTACGGCAGATATGATGAATCTGGCTGTAACCCTGGGCCTTTTGCCAAATTACTAGAACAGTGTGGCATTGTAGCACAGTATACTATGCCAAAAAATTTCTAACAAAATGGTATGGCTGAAAGGCGTAATCGCATATTGATGGATATGGTATGGAGTATGATTAGTAATTCATCATTACCTTTATATTTGTGGGGAGAAGCCTTGAAAATCGCTATGTATATCCTAAATCGTGTTCCTAGTAAGGCCGTTCCTAAAACCCCTTTTGAGTTATGGATGGGTAAAAAACCATATTTAGCACATATATATGTTTGGGGTTGTCCTGCAGAGGCTTGATTATATAATTCACAAGAAAAGAAATTGGATTCCAAAGCTATAAGTTGTTATTTTATTAGGTATTCAGAAAGGTCAAAAGGTTTTAAGTTTATTATCCATCACATACCATCAGAATTGTTGAAATTGGAATAACTAGGTTTATTGAAGATGGTGATAACAGTGGGAGTGGTAAATCACGTGATATGGTGTTAAAAAAAATAAGAGAATCTTTTCGTATTATAGCAATATCTAGAGATGTTCTATATAAAATTATTAATCCTGAGGTTATGGAACATCAACAAGAAACTGATACACCACCTCTTGAATAGGCTATCAATGAACTTGATCTGATTGAAAATAATCACAATAACACTAAACCTAGAGTATTACAGAGATCTGCTAGAATTAGGAGATCAGCTATTCCAGATAATTATATTATTTACTTACAAAAATGTGATTATGATATTGGAATTAAGGATGATCCAGTTTTATTTAAAGATGCTATGAATAGTAATGATTCTGAACTTTGGTTAAATGCCATGAAAGATGAGATAAAATCCATGAATAAAAATCAAGTCTGAGAACTTATCAAATTACCTAAAAAGTTTAAACCCGTTGGTTGTAAGTGAATTTTCAAAACCAAACAAGACTCTAAAGGTAATATCAAAAGGCATAAAGCTAGGCTTGTAGCAAAGGGATTCACTCAAAAGGAAGGCATTGATTATTTTGAAACATTTTTTCCTGTTTCTGGAAATGATTCATTCAGAATTATTATGGTATTAGTTGCTAATTTTGATTTAGAGTTGCATCAAATGGATGTCAAGATTGCGTTCTTGAATGGGGATTTGCAAGAAGAGGTGTATATGGAACAGCCAGAAAGACTTTCAATACAAGAAAATAAAATGCTGATATATAAATTAAAGAAATCTATTTATGGTCTTAAACAAGCTTCCAGGCAATGGTACTTAAAGTTTAATGATGTCATTGTATCCTTCTGATTTAAGAAAAACATTGCTGATCAATGTATATATCTGAAGGTGAGTTGAAGTAAGTTTATATTTTTGGTTCTATATGTGGATGATATTTTACTAGCCAGCAGTGATTTAGGTCTCTTGTATGAAACTAAAAGATTTCTTTCCGAACATTTTGATATGAAAGATATGAAAGATGCTTCTTATGTTCTTGGTATAAAAATCCATCGTAACAGAAATAAGAGGTTACTTAGTTTATCCCAGAAAAATTATATTACTAGGATCCTAGAAAGGTTTGGAATGTCAAGCTGCTCATCAGGTGAAGTGCCAATTGTTAAAGACGATAAATTCAGTAAAGTTCAGTATCCCAGGAACGAGATTGAGAGAAATCAAATGAAGGATATACTCTATGCATCTGCAGTGGATGGTCTGATGTATGCTCAAGTATGTACTTGTCCTGATATTAGTTTTGCTCTGAAAATTCTTGGTAGATATCAAAGCGATCTAGGTATGGATCACTGGAAGGCTACTAAGAAAGTGATGCGATATCTTTAGGGAACTAAAGACTACATGCTTATTTATAGAATGATCGATTAGTTGGAGAAGATCGGTTATTCAGATGTAGATTATATTGGTTGATCATCTCAGGGCTAGGAGTTATGGATTCTATTTTCAAGCCATTAAAATTTATTGTGACAATTCTGCTATAGTTTTGTTCTCCAATAATACCAAGATTACTAATGCAAACAAGCACATTGATGTTAAATATCTTGCAATAAATGAGAGAGTTAGTAGTCATCAAGTTTCTATTGATTTTATTGGTAGTACTTGTATGTTAGTTGATCCATTGACTAAAGGATTAATACCCAAAATTTTTAAAGAGCATGTAAAGCTTATGGATATTTGTCATTGAAATATTTAATTGTAATAGATACTTATTCAAGATCTCTTAATAATTTATTGACTACTATTACTTCTGTTTAATTATTATTTGTATACATTATGGTTGACTTTTGTCAAAATTAAAGTAAACAGAAGGGTCATTTATATGACATTATAGTGGGACCATTATGATAGGCATTATAGTTTTGATAGCCTATGTACTCCAATATAAAAAACTAGGTTAAGTGAGAATTATTGTTGTCATGATATATTGAAGGGAGTATGTCAATTGAGATGTATAACCACCATAATCTGTATCAATGGTTTTCTACTTAATCAAAGTATAAAGGATTTGTTGAGGAATAGATAATTGGACAATTTTTAAAATATGAGTGCACTCGTTAGGTCAAATTTTAAAATTTGATTCAGTAATATTATTTTGATTTTGAAAAATTAAAATATTTTATTTATTTTTAAAGTAAAATATTTTGATAGAATCAAAAGTTGTTTTGAGTGATAATATAGGCCAAGTGGGAGAATGTTAGATTTAAAATCTAATAGGTGGCCTAATTATCATCTTATTATGGTCAATTTTTTACTCAATCATAAGTACTAAATCAGAGTCCAATTGATCAAAGAAAACTATTCTTAATAAAATAGAATAACCTGAACTAGAGTAAAATACTAACTGAGATTTTAGTCTTCTGATGGGAGAGACACATGCAGCTATAAATAAGAGGCTACCTGGTGCATGCCTTTTCTCCAACTCTCATAACAGCAGTATACGATTCCCCATCGATCGTCCATATAAGAAGAAGAGAGTAAGGAGAGAGAAGACCAGTCACCTCATAAAGAAGAAGAAGGAATATCTTAAGATATCTACGAGGGACATCTCAAGGATTGCGCAATCTACAAACTGGTATAATGGCTCAAGGTATATCTTCCATGATTATGGTTTTGCATTCACATAAAAGCACGATCCGGGCATAATGGATTAAAGGTTTGTCCTACAGGTGATTCAGCAATTTGGGTGGATCTTGCATTTCCCCTGTTTCTTGTTCAGGTCTTGGCAACAATGGATATTGGTGAGATATCTTATCACTAAACCAGCTGGAGCTTTGTCTCTTTGTGCAGGTTCATTTCATCTATGGAGACAGTTCAAGCTAATTTACAAGAGCAGCTTCATAATGATTGATCTTCTACCACATATTCCTAGCTATCTTTATACTTCAGAGCAAATTCAGAATTTTAATGGAGCACACAAAAGTATTCCAAGCTTGTTTGGGGATTCAGATGCATCCTGGCTATTCAGAAGCTTTATCTTGACTCTGGTTGACTACGTGGTGCTTTACTCCATCTATTAGTCATGCCATATCATCTCTTCAGTCGCTGTTTATTTCATGTTCTTGCACTTTGTGGAGATCTCCTAGTGGATTGTTGTGTATTTTATATTAGCTATCTTTTGCATAATGGATTTGATTGTATGCAAGGGCTTCACTCCATCTCCTTCTTTCTACAATGCTGGGCTTCTCAACTTTTCTTATATAGGTTGAATTATTTTCTTACTCCAAGGTTTCAGGCTCTTCGTGTGTTACCTAAGTAAGGTGTATATATATATATATATATATATATATATATATATATGTTGTTGTTACTTATAATCACCTGTTTTCTTCTACTCAATCCTGCATGTATTAACTTCTACTTGATGTTTACTTTTATGGGTTTGGCTGTGTGGTCTTTTTCTATTTTTATTCTTCATGTAGCTGGCCCGCAGCAGTGTTTTGTATCTCTTCTTTGTTGGTAATGTTACTGCTTAACTTTTCCATAAAAAAAAAAAAAATGGTCGAGCCTTTGAGAATTTGTGTTGTGAATACATTCACTATCTTATCAGGCTTAGTCAGTTTGGATATCTAGATGTTGTGCATTCGAGCCATATCATTGCTGTATGAACACTTGCTGGAAATTGCAAAAGAGAGAGGCTCTCGCTCTTTGTTGATATTACGGCATTTCTTATGTTGTTTCTTTCCGATATATATTTGTACTAGCAGCCATGTTATTTCCTAGTTTGCCATCCTTCATTTATTTATTTATTATGTTTATTATCATGCTCCTAATCCTGTATCGGAATCGGCTATATGACCGGCCATACAATCCTAGATTTTATCCTAAAAATCAAGGCTTAAAAAAAAATTTATATTTCAACTTCAATCCTCTATAATGCTATTGATTATAATTCATAAAAAAATAACTAACACAAAGGAAATAATAAAACTTATATGGTTACAATTTCAGTCATCATTTAGTCATCCAATTGGTATTAATAATTCTCTAACTATTCCTCATTTCTGCACGAATCTAATCAACTACCAAGTTCAGATATCCTGCACAACTCTTAGAAGAAAGAAAGTAGGGGTTATGAGCTTTATAGCCCAGTAAGGTCTCTAAACAATCACACCAATAATAATATAACTTGAAAATAACTAAAAATAATAGTTTATCGGATCATACAACCAAAATTACTCAAATGTCAAGTATAACAAAATCTTTGATAACATTATGTTTTCTTTTTATGTTTTCATTAGTTTTCCTTCTTTTTTAGAGTTCTAGACTAACCACGGTATTCGTCTGTGGCCAGGCTAGCCCATGTACCAAGTCCATGGCTTAAACTGTTCCACGTACTATTCGTCCATGGCCGACTATTCTACGTATTATTCACCCGTGGCTCAGGTTATTCCACGTATTAAGCTCGTGGGTCAGGCTGTCCCACGTACTATTTGCCCGTGGCCGACTATTCCACGTATTAAGCTCGTGGCTCAGGCAATCTCAGTAATCACGATCTCATGACATAGCTAGTCCAAACACCGTATTCACTTGATTAACACTTTATCCTTTCACATCATCATGTCAAATCATGTCAGTTACAGCTTTCAATAATTAACATCATGGTCCAACCCATCCAAAGATAACTTTACTTGTTAAAACATGGTATACAGGAATATAAATAGTAATGACAACAATTATACTGTCCATCATGAAAAGTCAACTATACCATGCAAAAATAAATTATGTATACAAATGCTCATGTGCACGGATCAAATCATGTCATGTAAGATACATATATAAGACTGGTGATCATGTCCAGATATCTTTACCTAACTAAAGATAACTAATATGCCTGATATTGGTCCATACTCGGAACCCGCACAATGCCCTTCTGCTCAGAAGGCTGCCCCTCACAATAATAATAATTTTTAATATAAATAAATAAATAATCCTAGGATAATTACAAAATCTAAAAATTTTTTACCAGAATTTCGTTAGTGGTCCTTCCGTTGATACCCTCACTTCCCAAATTTTCAGAGAAAGAGACCTTTCAATCTCCCCCTCATTTTTTAATTATTTTTTCTTTCTCTCTCCTCTCTCTATTACCTTTTTCCTCATCTTCTTTTCATCTTTCTCTCTCTTCTTTCTCTCTCCTCTTTCTCTCTCCTTTTTTTTCTGCACTGAATAGAGGCTCCTTATTATTTTTATTTTTTTATTTTTTTCTTTTTCCTTCTCTTTAGGCTCCTTATTATTTTTATTTTTTTCTTTTTCCTTCTCTTTTCTTTTTTTTTTCCTTTCTTTTTTTTCTTTTTCCTTCCTCTTCTTTTTTTTTCTTTCTTTCTTCTTTTCTCTTCTCCCGAACCCCTCCTTATTTTCTCCTAAGCTCGATCGAACCGAGACCCCCTATGGTTGTCGACGGCCAAGGGAGGTTGTCACTGGGAAGGGAAGTCGGCGAACTGGAGGAAGATGGTGGCACGGCCACCCGGCGATCCACGACTCACACAGACAAATTGGAAATCCAATAGAAAACCTCCGATTAAATCCTTCCTAAGAAGACTCACCGGTGTTGAAGGGCTCTCCATCGCTCGCCGGAGAGGAGAATGATGGCGTGGAAGGAAGCTTGAAGGGCTCGATGGGCGACGGTGAGGGGAGATTTAAAGGAAATCCTGTCGAGCACTTTTTGCCGTTTGGGAAAGAAAGACTCCGTCAATCAGAGTCCCAACCTACCTCAACTCTGTCGTCGACAATGCCCCTCTCCTCCATGGTTTCCCTCCAACTCCCCCGTCAAGTTTCTCGGCCGGATAAGGGGAAGAACAGGTTCCCCTATTCTGACTCCACCTCCCCCCCTTTTTTTCTCTATGATCTGGGTCGAAGTCTACTGGGCTTGCCGACTTCGACCCAGAAAGTTTAAAAAAAACCAGTTTTCACATTTATATATATAGAACATTGAAAACTTTTGATTCTAGAAACGAGGAAAAGGCAAAAAAATTGATATTTATATATATACCCTTATAAATATTTCTTTTTGCATATCCATTTATAAGGATATTTTAGTCATTTTAATTTTAAATAGTTAATTATTTAACAATATTAGATGATATAAATATATATGCAAACATAATGAAAAAAAGAATATACATAAAAAATGAAGTTTTATGAGAATATGTGTGCAAATATGAATTTTAAGAGAATATTCACATAAATTTCAATATTAGGAAGGGTATATACATAAAAAAATCCAAAAAAAAAAAAAAGCACCTATCTAATTTTGTTGGTTGTACTGGTCCAACTCATGAATCCCATAGAATTTTGGATCTAATCATCTAAGCAGGCTTTTGGTTTAATAAATCATGTTAAATGCAAGAGTGATGGTATATGGAATTGCCTTGATGGGCCTTTTCCCAAGAACATGTTCCAGATGAGGCTAATAAAAACTGTGGTACAAATGATTCCAAGATGCTTCTAGGGGTGCTTGATGCTCAACATCTAAATTGATGAGCAACAACAGAGTCAGCTTTGTTTTATTTCTCTTTGGTAGTGCATCAGCCAATTGAAAGCAGTCCTGGCGGGTAATTTGGCTGGTTATAGGGACACTGAAAGACTCACTTAGGGAATGGTATTATTATGTTCACCGTGGAAGAAGAAATCTATAATGTGCTTTCCATGTCCTGATATATGATTGTATGAAGCCTCGCTAAACTGGCTAATCATATTCAAGTTTTGGAAATATGCAATGAGAAGACTAGAAACTCACAACAAACAGTCTTCTTTGATGCAGCCTAACCTGGTGTAAAATGTTGCAGAGTATCATGATTATGGTCATATTCTAAATTTGCATCATGGATAGGGCACTGGCTGTTGTTAGGCACTACTTAAAATCAGAGGATTGCATCGAGCGGCGCCAAACATTCAGCAGTAAAAGTTTATATGGGAAGTTCATGAGTTTGGATATTCCAGTTTCAGGCCTGTGATTCTAGCGTACATAGATCTGTTACTAGACATAGACTAATTCCGGCTGCCAGTAGGTCACATAAGCAAAGAACAAGCTTGGCTTGGTTAGAGTGGACCTCTCTTTTAAACCTTTACTTCTCAATTTCAAATTTTTCTGGAGAACATCACAGCCAAGAAATGCCATGGCTATGTACCCATTCCATCAGCTCTGATCTACACCTAACATGGCAAGCCTATCAAGGACCTGAATTCATATTAGATATTGGTCTGAACTTTCTACAAGAGTTAGGGAGTAACAAATTGTTTCACTACCAGCAAGCCTGGTACATTCATTGTCCTCACTAGGGATGGAAATGGGCCGGCCCAAAAGCCCATTATTTGGAACTGGACCGGGCCAGCTCAATAAATTTCGGGCCGACTTGAAATTGGTTCAGGCTGCGGACGAAATTTTAAGCATATTCGACTAGTCTTAGGGCTGTAAAATAGAGTCCATTTAATTTTTGGACCAAAGGGATGCTCGGATTCGATCCAAAAATTTTTAAAATATAATCTTTGGACCGGCTCAATCGGCTTTGGGCCGGCCCATCTCCTCACGAATCGGACTGGTCAATGGCAGCTCATTCAAATGCAGGCTTGTCCCAAACCAGCTCTCACCAGAAGCATATCGTAAAGCATTAAGCTGAATGTAAAGCATTAAGCTGAATCGAAACCTGCTCACCTTGACTTCACTTTGAAGAAAAAGCTGCAGCAGCAACTGCTGCTTACAAATAGCTCACTTATGATATTTGATTATCATATCATGGGCCAACAACTAGCTGCTTCATTTTCCTCAATTATTTTAGTTAGTGATCAATCCACAATAATGTATTAGAGATTGCAATGAAAGGCTTCGCAATCAGAGTATAATTTTCCCATGAATCACTCAAAGATGAATGCATTTTTTTTCCTTACATGACTCAGATGAAAAATATTACAGGGCTGAAACAAAACTTTAAGTAAAACACTAGAATGCCAATATCGTTGGCTTTGGCCTCTTAATTTTGATGAATAACAAAACGTTGAGTATATGTTATGGACTAATGTTTCAATTGAAGTTATGAATTCTATGTCAATTTTCTTACAAAGTCATTGACATCAAAGTAAGATGAATTTCAATGCTTAAGAGATCTTCTCATCTTGGAATGCCATGAAAATGATCACTTTGATCATTATAGAGAAGAAATTGGAAGTTTATTGGACAATTTAAGAATTTTGAAGTTTGGTACACTTTTTGGAAATGGTACAGACCAAGTGTCGACTCATGAAGCAAGTGTCGACACCTTTGAAGACCGGCACGCAGAGTTTTAGCTGGCACACCAAGTATCGACTCAAGTGTCGACTGACAAGAATCAAGTGTCAACTCACATATCGACTAAAGGCCTGAGAACAGAAATGGATATAACATCATTTTTTGGACTGAAATGAAGTGTCGACTCACAAGACTCAAGTGTCGACTTTTAAGATTCAAGTATCGACTTACATATCAGCTCAAGGTCTAAGACAAGAAAGAAAACAGAACAGTGTTATTCCTAGACTTTTTGCCTAGTACTTAATTGTCGATTCAGTTTCAAGTGTCGACTCACAGGTCGACTTATAGCCTGAGAACAAAAATAAAGCAGAACCCTGGAAGTTCAAGATTTATACCTGGTGTTGATCCAAGTGTCGACTCATGAAGACTCAAGTATCAATCCAAGTGTCGACTCACAGGTTCTGACAACAGTAATGGCTATATTTTCAGAAGTTTAGATTTGTTTCAAACGGCTCCAAACGGCTAGTTTCTTCATTCTAACGGTCATCAATAATTTTTTAAAGATTTTTGGACTATTTATCATTCATCAAACTCATTGCAAACTCAAGAGAAAAAGTGAGATACAAGAGACAAATCTTATCTTTTGAGAAAAGCCTTTGAAAAAACAAGAGTGAGCCATAAAAAAGATTCACCTGAAAATGCCTTTAATTTTGCTATTGTGCCTTCAAATCATTTTCCAAAAATGTTCATTGACAGCATTCAAGGAGGAGACAACTCAAGCATTCAAAAAGAACTTCATCAACATTTATTTCTGCTCTTTTTAGAATTTTTCTTGTGCTTATTACTGTACAATTGATTTTAATTATGTAACTAGTTTCAAGGTTATTGAAAATAGGGTTAAGCCCTTCAAGCCATGAATTGAATCAAGCCTAGGTTTGGCTTGAGGAAAAGTTGTTAATGAGCATAAGTGACAAAACCAACTAAGGATTTTAACTTGTGAGCCCGGAAAACAAGTTGGCTGTAATCTTGATGATTATAGTAAAAATTTTAATGGATAGCTTAGAGAATGGATGTAGATGTTTGGATTGCACCGAACCACTATATATCTTGATATTGTGATTGCTTGCTCTTCCTTATTATTTATTCTGATTTACTTTTCATTTACTTTACTATTTCCATATCATATCATTGTTGAGCACATTCTCATTATTATATAAGTACTATAGTTCAACACATACTTGTTTAAAATTTTAAAAACCCAATTCATCCCCCTCTTAGATTGCTACACTGAGCAACAAATACCAAAGATGCACGGATAAGGTTGTCCGTTTGAGAACATTGGTCACTATTAGAGCACACACCTTTGACATTGGTGACCTGCAAGCGGTTTTAGTCCGAAAAATAATCAGTAAGATGTCTTCATGATAGCCAAAGTTGTGTTTAGTTACCTTGCATAAGTAATTCCAGTTATGTGGTGATAACTAAGAATATTTGCAGATTAATATATCATCTTTTGCTGTAAAATGCTTAAGGAGTCTGCAGCCTAATGTAAATCATAATCGGGATGTGAAAATTATGCAACCTGTAAACAAAGTTATAGAAGCCCATTGTTCAAGTCCTTTCCTCCTTCCTATTAAATGCATAATACTCATACAAATCCCACATCCATTATTTGAAAAGAAAGCAATAACATCAGTATACTTACATTAACTGATCAAACCCATGCTAAAATCCCATAACTTCTTCGCCAAATTTGTGTTAGCAGCATGAGATTTAACTTTGGCTTCATTGCAATCAATGAAATACCTACCACTCACTCCCTGGACTTGTGGATGCAATGCCAAGTAACATGTTGTGGCCGCACCCTGTTGTGGATAGAGAACAAAACCATGGTGACATGCTGTCAACTCAAGCTAAGAGAAAAATGAAACCAAACCAGTTACTTTCTCAATAATATTTCATTGATTGACAAGCTTAGAGTGAGGGACCGCATTGAAGGAACTTTTCAGGTGGCAATTTAGCATATATTCATTAGTTATAATGCCTTGATGGATCCTGAGATTTTATAATTATAAGAGGAAGCACACCCAATCTTCTTGGTTTTGGTTCTTTGATGGGCATGCTTATAATTAAGAGGATAATAAAAGATACTGATGTGACAAATGCAATAAGCATGGCTTCGACGATCTATAATGCTGGATAAAGCTCTGCCTTCCAACTGCAGGATAAAGGGAAGATTGAGGTAGAGTAGGTATCTAAGGGTAATATTGAATGTTTCTTTCCCTATATAATATATATATATATATCTGTATGTATGTATGTATGTATATATATGTATATCCTCCTTATATAAAAAGTTGCTTGAATCTGATTTCCTTAAGCCTAGAGGTGTTTGTATAATTGATCTATAACTTTAAGGCAATGCAGGACTGTCTACATTTGTACAAATGAGTTCTTGTAACCATAGTATAACCTTTTTTTATTGGAGTCAGTTGCCATCGTGTTTATATAGTCTATTGCCCAATTACGTTAATTATGCTAATTTTTAATAAATGGCATTTATCCCTTCTTGCTTTCAACATATCCACTTTGATATGGCCTGCTTTGTTGTTCTCCAAACCAATGAATACTTGGAATGGAAACCACCTGGTAGTTGATAGATAGATGGCAACTTTTTAAAATTTAACCAATAATCCAATAAAAACTTTAATAACCTAGTAGACAACATTTTGTGGTAATCCAAGCACACATAGCATCCTGGTTATCCTAAGCTAACACATAAGAAATTGTTGTATAAATATACAATAATATGAAGTGCAAGAAATCCATTTCATCTAGTGTATATCTCTTTTAACTATATAGATCAAATATAAGATCCAACATCATAATAGATACATTACTTAACAGCAAGGCATGCAGTCATGTACTGACCTAAGGTAACCACAGCATTCAACATTCAAAAAATATATATATATACATGCAATTCCTGCTCCACTCACCTGTTGAACATTTTTCCTCACATTCATCACATATTTACTGACTACAGTGACTATACCTGTGACAGACAAGAAGGAGCACAATATTAGCATTTAAGTTTCTCACCAATGCCAGTCACATCCTCAGTGCCAAATCACAAGAGATTGAAAAACAAATTGATATTGAAAATATGATATGATTGAGCTTGAATGGTTCATGTGGTATTAGTCTTCTTATTGTTTTATTGTGGTTTGGGGTATCTATCTGCTGTATTTTGATAGGGTATGTATCTGCCATTTATATTTTTAGCAGGAGAATCAGCCCTTAGTAGAAAACTGCTAACGTTCACAAAATACAATTTATAGCTCAACTTACAAGCAGGTGTTCTCTCCAACTTCTTATCTGCAAATATATTTATTTGATTCCAACTAAATGTTCTAAGCTGTAAGGAATTTAATCATATTGCTATAAATGAACCGAAAAAAAATCTAATTAAATTTTTTTTTGGAACAACGCATATATTTGCAGAGGCTATACTTTCCCGAGTTTATGCAGTATAGGGTTTTCGGTACTGTCCCAAACCGCTCGATTTGGAGCATACCATACCATACTGGATCGGTACGGAATGGTATGGGTCGGTTCGGACTGGTATGGCCCAGTTCAGTCCAGTTTGGGCTCGGTTCGGGTCTGATTCAGCGATCCTTGCTTGAGAGGAGGGAGAAAGATAATTTTTTCTCAATTTACCAAGATCGGTACATGTACCGGTACGGTATAGTATGGTACCATTCGGTACCGGTTCAGTGATCCTTGACGTAGTATAATGACATTCCACTAATATTACTCAGGAAAGCAAGTAAGAATAAGGAGGTAGCACTTACAATGCTAAAATTAAAAAACATACAGAACAGCTAACTAGCTTATCGAGTGGATAATGATGAGGCATGTTTTGATTCATAACTAAAATACCACTCACTTGGCTCGTGTTTCATTTGGCTGTTTTGCTCATTTATGTGGAGATGAACACAGCTCCTCGTATCAAAAGTCACAATCTACCATTTTCATTTAGAACCTTTCCAAGTCTATGGTAGGATTGCACTTTAAAATAACTAAAAATGATGACCAGTAAGATAAATCTGTCAGCCTCCTAACTAGCCTTAAAAGTTTTGAAGTGAGCTTCTCTCTTGCATAGATTTGCCTTGGTCTGGAATACAACACAAATTTCTGGAGGGTTGTTGTCCAAATGATAACCGATTGCAGAATTTGCTCAATCCTTCCATGGAGGCTTCTCAATTTAAAAAAGTTCTTTCACAATATCAAGGTAGAGATGGTAAAAGGCTTTGATAATCTCATTAAAAAAAAAGGCTTTGATGATGATCCGAGTACTCACTCTAGCATAGAGCACACCAAGTTAATCCACATCTAACTAGCTTCCTTTTGGACTCTCATATATAAAACATCAAAGAGTTCTATTTTCAAATATACCTTCAACATATTTTTGAGTTCTTAGTGATCTAGGATATTTGAAAAGAATCCAATCTTTTAATTATGCAAAGCATGTAGCAGACTCGCTAATCTTGAAGGAAGAAAATTATGGATGGTGGCCAACCTCCTCAGCTACATAAAAAGCAGCTTGGAAAAGAAATTCTCAATTCCCCAATCCTTGAGTATGTCTAGAGAGGATCTAACAAGCCCACTGACTGCTAGCTTCACAAATGTTTGTTTTATCCAGGATTTGACACATCAAGAAATTCTCAATTCCCCAATCCTCAGAAAATTACCCCTTCTCCTTTTTTCTTGCATTTTATTGGCATCACATTATGTCTGTTCAAAAATATAGTAAGAATATCAATTTAAGTGTCTTAGTCATCCTATTCGTTGTGTGCTAAAGTTCTTGAATTGGTACAAGATGTTGACGAAAGATCATACTATATCAACAATTTTGCTAATACATCATGACTTAGGATTATTACAAATCAATTTGATAAGTTTATATCAAGTACATCCTAATACCAAAGTTTTTCTAATTTTGGTGCACATATTAAAAGAAACAATATGATAAAGGATAACACTCCCCATAAGCATATGACCTTCAATTTTACATTATAGTTTATTTATATTGACTGCTTAATAATGACAAATCACAATAGTCCATGGATTTAAGTAAAAAAACATTTATATATCGAGAAGTCCATTAATATTATGAAAATATGTTATTCCTATAGAAATATTATTCAATTTTCAAGATCATGTAATTTCATAATAATTATCAAAATGGTTATGTTACGTTGTCTATAATCTAATTTTTCCTTTAATAAATTCTTAGCATTTTCCATGTCAGTTATTTTTCAAATGATCATATATGTTTAATTAAGCACACAATTTTTTTTGTCAAGTTTAATAGTTAAGCTTTCAGTATCCTTAATTTGCCTGATTAATGAAAACCTAAAACAATCTTAGAAGTAATCAAGCATTTACTCTGAAATTTAACTAGCAATTTAGTCATTATAGTAGCTTATACACATTTTATTTTCAAGCCAAGAAAACCCTTGAAAGTCTTCTTGAGTGGTACCAGGTAGTATCGCTTTGTTCGATGGCTAGTATCACTTTGTTCAATGTAGGTTGAGGTTGGTTCAGACCCGTGCATTCCCAATGTGGATTGATATGTGCAAGGGCCTCGTTTTAATATGCTTGGATTTTCAAAACTTGGTTTAAACACCATTAAATAAGATTAATTTTTGAAGAAAAAGGTAGATTAGTTCTTGAAGTCTAAAACTCAGAAATGGATTTGATGCTCATACATTTGAACAATGATGAACCTAGTTTTATGGCTGGTCAAAAATTAGAATGCAGAAATGCTTATGATAAACATGAAGAACGTTAGAGCTTTATGTGTTTTCTTTTAAAAAAATGGAGTATATTGAATTTTTTGGATGATAGTGGAGGGAAATAAGCAACGATATAGGTATTATATAGTTTCAAATTGAAATGTTAACAAGTTTCACTCCATAAGAGTTCAAGACATTTTTTATCTTTCAGAAGAAGGAAAACTTTTGGCTTAATATTTTTAGGAAAGCAAGAGCAGAAGGAATAAACTAATAAAACTTAGAATAGATAAGTAGATGATATGAAATAAAGAAATCATAGGAGAAAGAAGACCTTAATTTCCAGCAAGGAAAGTGGAACCATCTTTAACTGGCCGGTTTGGATTTTACCTAATTTGGATGGTGGAAAACAGATAATTCCTGATTTTGGTTTGCGACAAGGCACGAACTAGTCTGAATCGACCAAAACTGCCCAATTCTGCTCCGTTTGGCTCAATTCTAACCAGCACCTACTACTTACTTCTAGGGTTGTCACAAATTAAGAGAGGAGAAGGGCCTTCCCGAAACTCTCTCCTTTAGTTTCTTAGAAGGAAAGCATGCAGGAGTGTGAAGGTGAGGGTAAGCTTGGGAAGAGTCATTTTCAGCCCTAGCAAGGTGAAATCCCCTCCGTCCATTCTCTTTTATTTGAAAGCCTAAATAGAAAATAAATTAAAATAATAAGCAGAAATCATGCCAAAAATTTTGTATTTTGGCATGATTTCATGATATAATATAGATATAAGTATAGTCTAAAATATATTTTTAGAATAAAAATATTTTTTAATAAATATTATTAAATAATACTCATAATTAAGAAATTTATATCATGTTTGGTATCATGCATGCTGCTTATCTTTTTTTGACAAAAATTTGTTTAAATTTGGGCATGTTTATAGCTGCCCTTATCTATTCCCAAATTTAAACAAATTTTAAAAATAATTGGTCAACAAAGCATAAGTATGGGCTGTAAAAAATATGCATAGTGCCCCTGATAGGATGCTGCAATAGTCTAGATAAAAATATATTTATAAAATCTTTTAATTAAATATAACTTTTTAATAAAAAAATAAAGAAATAAATAATAGTAAGTTAGATAACCATGAAAAATCAATATTACATAAAGAGAATTCAAAACTATACTTTCGGGAATAACTAGATTAATTTTTATATTAATATATAAATATATGTTATGGTACTCTGACAAACCTGTGACTGCGATGCACCTCCTGTCTGTACAGAGACCCCCTTGGGGGCTGTGGTGATAATAAGGAGGGCACCTCCCGTCCATGCATAAACTTTTCCTTGATCGTAGGACAATGTTGTAGTGGGAGGGTATCATTAGTCCCATATTGGTTGAGTCAAGAGGGACTCTAGCTTATATAAGAAGGGACCACTCTTCCCATGTAAGGCGTCTTTTAGATTGGAATCTAAAGGGGCAAAATTGTAAGGCTCATGGGCTAGAGTGGACAATACCTCGCATGCCGAACCATGAGGCCTTGGTAGTAACATTAGTGGCCAATGCAGGTCCCAAACTTGCGACTATGATGCACCTTCCTTCTATACACAGGCCCCCTTCGGGAGTTGTAGTGATAATAAGGAGGGCACCTCCTGCTTGTACATAGACTTTTCCTTGACGGGAAGGTTATGTTGTGGTACTATACTGAACCTGCAACTTTGATGCACTTCCCGTCCACACACAGTTCCCTTGAGGGGTAACGTGATAATAAGGAGGGCACCTCCTGCCTATATATAGACTTCCCTTGACTAAGGGGATATATTATGGTGGGAGGGTCTCATTAGTCTGACATTGATTGAGTCAAGGGAGACTTAGCTTATATAGAAAGGGACCACCCTTCCTGCGTGAGATGCCTTTTGGATTGAAATCCAGAAAAACAAAACCATGAGACCCATGGGCCAGAGTGGGCAATATCTTATGTGCCGAGCCATGAATCCTTGGCCGCAACAATATTATTTTATAATTCATCATATTTATTCAGTGAAACAAAATTACTAAAATCGCTAGGATGTCTTAGAACATGTAATAGTAAATTAAAATGCTTATAAAATGGTATACATTCATTTTATCTAATTTATATAAATAATAAGGTGGCTTATGATTTTTGATTGTCAAAACTGCAGAAATTGAACCGAAAAAGGAGGATGTTGATATTGGTTGAAAGCATGGTACAATGTTGATTGGCCACCAACTCTGGACGTGTAATTGGTGTGAGACTAAATTAAGGGAGATGGGGCTACTAGACTAAACTAGCATCTAGCTGGTAGTTATCTTGATGGATGGCCTCTAAGAAATGTCCACATGAGATCTATCAACTAATCAAGAAACATTTTTAGGACTTCGAGGAAAAGAAGAAACAAGAAGTGGTCGACAAGTATCAATTGTTGGATAGATGAACCATAATCCTATCACTCTAGGGGTTTGGGTTTCTAGGAGATGTCCGATCTGGATGACATGCAAGAGGCCCAAATTCAAGCTCCCATGCAGGACATTCTCAATGATCAGTGGTAAAGAAGATTGTCAAGTACAAAGCACATTTTGGACCTTCACAGTATAAGGGGTTTTTTGGTTTCAGGTCTGCCAAAGTATCTTTAAGCTATATGAAGAGCTAGTTGGTGAGAGAGGTAGTCGGCAAGGTGGCAATTGGATAGGTGCTTAAGGCCTCATTTGGCAAAGTTTTTGGGGAGCTAAAAAGTGCTTTCTTGCTCTCCAAAAGCACTTTTGGATGGTATAATGGTGTTTAGTAAAAAGGTCTATTTGGAAAAAGCTCTATTTCGGTGCTTCTTTTCAAAAGTGCTTTTTGGCAGATGTTCAAAAGCTATTTTGGCTTTAATGCAATTTCCACAGTGACCAAAATGTCAACGAACAAATCTCGTAATTATATGTTACATAATATTATATCATATTATTATACTACAAATAAAATAAAATATAATATAATCTATTATACTATATTATTATATTATCATAACATATCATATTATAATACTATGCAAAATCTTTTATTGCCATTTTTATCATATTAAAAGCACTTTCTCAATTTGATTACCAAACACATGTTAAAGTTCCAAAGCAAAGTTCGCCGAATTGGCCAAAATACTCCGATCCTACTGCAAGTAATTATATTGATGAGGATGAAGATCTGATGATTGGATGGGTCGTGAGTCAGCGGCAGGTGCCAAAGCTTGATGAGCTAGGATCGTCTCCTCGACCAACTAGTTTGTAGCTAGCAAGGCTAGGTGATGCTGAACAATAGCAAGAAGCAATATTTCTCATAGGGCTCAACAGATACATCACATCATCCTTACCATTTATTTGATCCAGAGATAGAGAAAAAGAAAATGCAGTTGCATCTTCACTGGAGAACTTAGTTCATCAGCTTCAAACACTAGAGAAAGTAGTACTAGTGCTTTTTCAGATAGTCGAGGATCTAGTGATCAAGAAAGGGCCGAAGGATAGGAGACATAGCCGGCTATTTATCTTCGATTCACCGATAAGTTACAGTTTACTCACCCACACAGGATAAGACTATGATGCACTAGTTGATAGAGCTCGTGGTAATATGATTCTATATAGATGACAGGCTCTATGAGATCGTTCAGGACATGATACAGCTGTAGATCTTGCATGTGGAGTAGGATTCATGGATGTATCAGGATTATCCTCATATTTTGAATCATCTTATCCGTAGGCACCGATAGCTTGTGATCCATATAGATATGGATATGGTGCATCCGAGACATCATCTTCTAGTGATTATTATCCCATGTAGCCCAAAACATCTCACAAATCTGATTTTGTTGCCAGTATATTTGGATAGACCCCTGCACAGTCATATTATCAGTCTTTGAATATCTCTCAGAGTCGGAACCTCATCGAGGGATTTGCGACAAATTACGATCCATTACACATACCTCTTGGGATGAGCTTACATAATTATCATGTTGCCTGATTAGAGAGATTTACTGACCTTCCTACTGAGTATATTAATGCTCCTGATATTTATAAATATCAATGCTCAACCCGATTCTAAATATTGGTATGTAATTATGTTTATATTTCACCTTTCACTTTAATTAATTGCTAGTAATCTTACTTTATAATTTTTTTTAAAAAATAATATATCATGATTGGAGGCTAGACAGCATTTCATAGTATTTTGAAGTGATACAAACATCAATTAGCATCAACAAACATCTATTTAAACCTAAAAATATTTAATAAACCCTAAAAAGATAAAAAAAATGGGTATGCCGGTTCGGACCGTGTTGCCAAGCAGCAACCTAAGAGGGGCATGAATTGGGTTTCAAAAAACTTTTGCAAGTATGTGCCAATTCAAAAACAATTTAAGTGCTAGTGAATTACAAGTGTTTGTGTGCTATTCAAAAGTATATAGCGGAAATAAATAAGGCAAAGTAAATAAGAGCAAATGATGAGAAAGCAAGCAATCACAAATAGCAAGATATATAGCAGTCGGTGCGCACTAAAGCACCACTCTCTAAGGTCCACTTGGATATTCCACTATAATCATCCTTGATTATAGCCAATTAGTTTTCCGGGCTTACTAATCAAAACCCAACTTGTTTTCACCGGGAACACAAGTCAAAATCCCTTTAATTTTATGAGATAACCAAAAACCTAGTTGGTTTTGTAACTTAGGCTCACCAACAACCTCCTTGGTTTTGTCACTTAGGCTAACCAAAAACCTCCGTTGGTTTAAACACAAAGGTTCATCAACAAACCTTAACTCTAGTTTCAATTCTCTTAAAACTAGAAACAATGAAAAGATTCAAGTATAATGTATTAAGTACAAAAAGCTTTCAACTAAAAGCAAATATCTCTTTGCAGCGCTTTGATTGCTGTTGAAATGCTTGTCTTGAAGTTGTTGAAGCTTTAAATGATGCTTGAAAGGTTGGACTTGAATGCTTTTGAATGCTTTGAATGCTTGAAGGCTCCACTTGACTTGAAAGTAGTTGTTCTTCAATGAATATTTGAGTGAATGCACTTAACTTCTCATCTCTGTTCTTCTTCTTGCGTTTGGTCCACTTTAAATATCTTTCCAAGCTTCAAATGATAGTTTTTGATCGTTAGAGAAGAAAAAATAGCCGTTGAAGATGAAAAGGACCGATTTTGCGCTTCAAAAACTAGCCGTTACTGTTCATTAGAACTGCAAGTGCAGGGATGGACCACCCCAATTTTTCTGAGGGCCAAAAAATATAAAACTAAATAATATTAATAAATAATCAAAATTAATTTAAATATTTTTTAAAATATTATTTAAATTATACCTATCTTATTTTATAAGATTAAATTAATTAATAATGAAATCTACCGTAAAACTTTTAGTTATCTTCTTATCGATATAAGTGACTAAATAATCGATAAAAAAATCGTTTTCCATCTTATTGCATAATCTGGTCTTGATAATCTTCATTTTTGAAAATATTTTCTCTGTAGTAGTAGTTAAAATTGGAAGAGTAATAAGGTTAAGGACTTATAAAGGATGTGTTCTCCGGCCATAGTAGTGGTAGCGTCGCGTCGAGTACCGTTGGCGTTGCACAACGGAATGTGACATCCATCGAGCGACGGTGCCAAAGACGATGGGATGTGAGTGCAATAGTATTAGTGGGAGCCTGAGGCATGATGGGCGCCCATCCATCCGTGCTCTCCAAGATTCGATTATGCTATGGTATAGATCCGGTTGCTAAGACGGTGCGCGGCTTCACTGCACGCAGTATCCGTCAGTGCGACGAGGCTGACGAAGGCCACCAAGATTGTAGTCATAAGCCAGTGCATCGATGATATCTGACCTTATGTATGCACAACTGCCTGGTCTCGTTGTGGGAGCGTTCTCGTCGATTGCATCACATGACAAGTCGGCTGCCATTTTATCAATCGGTGTGGTGAATGGGATGGTGCTGACTGCATACAGTGGCTTCGACCATGATGAATTCTGAAGACGGGCGCTGGTCGAGTAACAAAAAGAAAATTCTGTTTTCTTCTAAAAAATTATGAAAAAAAATTAATGAAAATAAAAAATAAATTGGTAGTGATCCAACTTTTAAATAAAGAAAGCTGATTTATAGTATTTGTTTCATTTTAATTTTTTTTAAGATTCTTCAAGTTATATTTAATATCCCCAAGTTTAGAAGGAAAAAATATATAAATATATATATATATTTAAAAGTTTACATAAAATCTTAATTTATAAAAAAATAAAAAAAATTAAGGGGGGACAAGCGGTCTCCTTGCCCTCCTGGCGATTCATCCTTGTATATATTTATAAATTTACAAAAAAAATTTAACTTATAAAAAAATACTAAAAAAAATTAGGGGGGCCAAGGCCCCCCCTCATTCCCCCGGCGGTCCTCCACTGTGCAAGTGTCAACACTTCAGGTCATTAGTCGACACTTTGAATCAATAGTTTATCTTCATGAGTCGACACTAGTTCAAAAAAAGTCTTCTGAAGCTTTTTGGAAATCTCAGGTAAGTCGACACTTGAATCGATACTTGGCTTCCATGAATCGACACTTGAGGAAAGCTTAAATTTAGCATGTTCTGTATAATTTGTCTCAGGCTTTGAGTCGACCCTTGAGTCGAAACTGTGAGTCGATACTTAAGCTTCATGAGTTGATACTTAAGCTTCATGAGTCGGCACTTGAAGCGTGCCATTTAAAACTTCTTTTGCGTATCAGCTCAAGTCTCTGTGAGTTAACACTGTGAGTTGATACTTGAATTCCATGAGTCGACACTTGACTGAAACTTTCTAAAACTCAACTAAAACTCTGCTGAATTTTTTCTAAACTTCAAACTTGAGTTCTATTAAGTCATTCTTATGTACTTAAGTCTATTTATCTTGAAATTTTATTTAATGAAACAACTTCTTCAACAAGTTAACAAGCAATCAATCTTTCAACACAAAACAGCTTTGGTGAGTATCCTGTTCTGATAAAACACACTTTCAACACACAGTTAGTACTCAAATATACTTAAGTATTTTGTTATTCATCAAAATCAATATAGGAGTCAACAATCTCCCCTTTTTGATGATGACAAAACCTTTAAAATATATACATGTAGTGAGCTCAAAGGATTTGCAATAAATATTAGAGCATTAATAAAAATTTTCGATATAGAGCTTTTGGCTTCAAGTAACAGAGCTAATGATGAAGAGTGTCAGAGTCTAAATTTATAAAGATTATCAAGAGATAAGACTCATTTACACTGTATCAGAGCTATAAATATATGTATGGAGAAATTTAAATTTATATAGCTTCAATGTCAGAACTGTAATTGTAATGTATTAGAGCTAGAGATTATGAAGTATTAGAGCTATGATTTAAAAAAGTATCAACGCTGAGATGCATATATATAATGATAATGCTCAATAGATGTACCAGAGCTAGAACATATTTGAAATACATACATCATAACAAAAACAATAAAGAAAAGCTTTAAGAGTATCAATACTTGAAACATGTACAAAGAGGATAAATAGTATCAGAGCAAGAAATTAATAGATCATAAAGAGTATCAAAGTATGAAATCAAAGAGTATCAGAGCATATAAAAAGTGATAAGTATCAGAGCATAAAAGGTAAGAGTGAATAAGTATTAGAGCATTGAATTGAAGGGTATAAATCAAGGATAAAAGAGCAAAAACTCTCCCTCAATATATGATCCATAAAAAAAAATTGAGAAAATTTTCAAAAAATACTACTGTAGTACTTTTTTTCTCTTACTCTCTCCCTTACTCATTGCTCCCTTCTTTTCTTCATTAATTTTTCCCAATACTATTCCAATTTTTATTTTTCTCTCTCCCCCTTTTTGTCATCATTAAAAAGATAAGAAAGAGAAAGAAGCAGATATGAAACATTTCATTCTAGTAAGAGTGCACACATGAAATTTGAAAAAGTCCATATATATAAGCTTCAAAAATTTGATACATTAGATTCAGAAAATGATACATATAAGAGAATTTGATACACAGACACAAATACATAAAAAAATAAAAGAAGTACTGAAACATAGTCATACTGACAGACCAATCCTAAGAGATACTTTTCTCATCAAAGGAAGCCTGATCTTAAAAATAATCGGCCCGATAATCCTAGAAGGTCTGGATCGCGGCCACATCGGCCGAAGATCAGAAAGTTTAGTCCGAATAGGTCTGGGTGCATCGCCATGGCCTCGTCTTCTGCGTCTAGTATATGCTCGTCATCTAGCTGGTGCTGAAGAGGATGAGGCTACATCAGGTGCAGGAGCATCAATTGTAACGGAAACAATAGTTGTGCCAGTGATCGGGGGTGTGTCATCAAAAATAGAACTTGAACCATGAATATGAAAACCAGGTACATAAAAACCTAGTTCCCGGATCAAGATATGGAAGGAACAGGTGGAGTCCTATTGGGAATACTAAGAATAGGTGTGGGTAAATCTGTGTCAAGTGGGTCTGTGTAAGTATAGGTGTCACAAGAGTTCCAGGTGGGTCAGGAATGGTGGATGAGCTGGATAGGACAGGAATCTAGACAGATGACCTAGAAGGATCTGGAATAGGAGTCCTCGAAACATCCTCAGCAACATCCGGCTCTGGCTCTGCAACATTAAACTCCGCGAAAGAGACACCCTGGCCATCTCTTGTTCTAGTCCTGGGGCTGGAGGTGCTGGAGGTGAATTTGATGATGGAGGTGAAGGTGCTGCTGCTCTGGCAGAAGACCTCTCCAATACAGCCAGTATAGCAGTAATACTCTGTCTGAAACCCTGGTGATCTGCCCTCATGTCCAAATGAATCTGGTCAACCTGCTGTCTGATAATCAGTGTCCGTCTCCAGTCGGGCGATCCTGTCCTCAATGGAGTCTTCGGGAGGCGGCACCTTAGTATGTGCCGGAATGGAAGGCTCGAGCTGAGAATTTGGAATCTTTCTTTGTGGCTCAGACGGCCCTGCCTCATCAGTGTAGATTTGCTCCTCAGCGGCATCCTCATCTACCTCAGTAGCCTGACCGGAGATCCTCTGTCTCCAATGTCTTCCATGTAGATGAAATTCCATGCTGGATAAAGAACGCTCATCGTAGATGTCTGTATGTAGTAGCTGCCTCAACAGCTCTCCATCCACGACGATGCCATATGCACGGAACAGGATAATCAAGCCCATACCATAGGGCAAAGAAAGTCTCCGACTCGAAGCAGCCTCGGTCATCTGATGCACCATCTAAACCGGGAGGCATACTGGAGTACACTGAATCAGTGAAACCATAACCAACAGCTCTCCTCTGTAATGAAGTCAAAACATCTGATCTTCGGTAGAAGAATCCGGGCGAAGATGCTGACGATGGCCACCAGAGGGCCTTATAGGGCAGCCAAGGCCTCTGAGGCCCCTCCCTCATCCGAGAGAAGAATAAAGAGAGGGGGGGAGGCATGGATAGAGATGAGGGCGGCCGGGAGGCCACTAGAAAGGCCCGGACAGTGGAATCCACCCAATGGTAATGGGATTGCTAATTTTACTGTAAGGTTGTTCAAAAAATTAATTCATGAAACAGGGACGAGTTGCCCATATTTCAACCTCGCAGACATCGTGGGATCGATTCTGCCATCCAAAGGCCTCGATAGCCCTTTGATGGCCTCCCCACCACCTTCTTCATCCATTCCTCTCCCTTGCCCCTCTCTTTATTTTTCTCTCGAATGAGCGCAGAGCCCTAGAGGCCTCGGTGGGCCACCTCGACCTTTTCCTCTCCTCTCCTGCCCTCTCTTCCTCTCTCTCACTCCATTTTTATTAGCATTTTGACTCAAACACTCAAACCACACCGATTGACTGAAGGTAGGTTCGATACATCCCAAACTGTTCAGTTTGGGGTAATTTGGCATTCCTTAGTCTATAATATTTAGATTAGAGCAAGGATCACTGAACCAGTACTGGGACCCGTACCGATCAGCGATCGATACAATAGCGTACCGTATCATACCAGTCAATGATTTCAGTACCGGTATCAAGACCCATATCGGTACTGGGCCAGTATGGTATGGTATCAATACCATACCGTATGGTGTGTTGGTACGATAGGCATGCTGGCTTGAATCGACATATCCAATTTTTTTTAGAGTTTAGATTTTTTTTAGGGTTCAGGGTTTAGGGTTTAGGATTTAGTGTTTAGGATTCAGAATTTAGGATTTAGGATTTAAAAAATGCTAAAACATTCAAGTAAGCTTCCAGCTATTAATTCTAATTAAAGTAAGATAAAATTATAATTAAAATAAGATTACCAGCAATTAATGAAAGTAAAAGATAAAATGTAAATATAATTACATATCGATATTTAGAATCGGGTCGAGTATTGTATCGGGATCATTTATATACTGAGGAAGATCAATAAATCTCTTTAATTAAGTAGCATGGTACTCCTGCAAGCTCATCCCAAGAGGTATATGTGATGGATCGTAACTCATCGCAGATCTTTCACTGAGATCCCGACTCTAAAAGATATATAAAGATTGATGATATGGCTGTGCAGGGACCCATCCAAATATACCAGCAGTAAAATCAGATTCATAAAATACTTCAGGCTACATGAGATAATAATCACTAAAAGATGATGTCTCAGATGCACCATATGGACCATATGAATCATAAGCCACCGGCAGCTACGGGTAAAAGGATCCTGAATATGAGGATGATCCTGATATATCCATGGATCCTACTCCACGTGTAAAAGCTACAGCCGCATCATGTCCCGAACAACCTCGCGGAGCTCGTCACCTATATGGAATTGTATCACCATAGAGTCTACCAGCTAGTGCACCATGATCCGTATCCCGTGGGGCATGACTAAACTGACTTACCAGTGAATCGAAGATGAATAGGTGGCTGCGTCTCCTGTCCTTTGGCCCCTCCCTGATCATTCGATCCCCCACTATCTAAAAGAAGCACTAGCATCACTCTCTTTGATGTCTGAATCTGAATGAATTAAGTACTTCGATGGAGATGCAACTGTCTTTCCTTTTTCTCTATCTCTGGGTCGAATAGATAGCGGGGAGGAATGATATGATGTATTTGCTGGAGCCCTATGAGGAATATTACTTATTGTCCATTGTTCAGCATCTACCTTAGCCTTGCTAGCTACAAAACTGGCTAGTCGAGGAGGCAATCCTGGCTCATCAAGCTCTGGCTCCTGCTGCTGACTCACGACCCATCCAATCATCGAATCTTCATTCTCATCAACATAAGTACTTGCTGTGGGATTGAAGTATTTCAGTTCAACTCCTCCTGAATGCACTTTAGTCTCAACTTTAAATTATAGTATACATAAACAAGATCGTTGATGCATTTCTGTTTTAGACGGTTCCTCTGCTTAGAGTGGATAAGGCCAAATGTAGACCAGTTACGTTCATATCCATTAGATGACACCATTTAGAAAAGGATCATGACAGCAAGAACTTTTAAATATTTTACAGATCCACCAAAATACACCCACCATTCAGCTGCAAAAAATATTAAATCTTTTAGAATTTTAGATTTAGCAAAATTCAAAAATCAATCTGAATCTAATATTAGACTTAGTACTTAGCAGTACCTACCAGGATTTATCTTTGATTTACTTCTGATAGCTACAGTGAATCCAAAAGAATTTGTGCCCTTCCTAAAAAATTGTTTGAAAAAAAAGTATTATTATCATGTGCTACTTGTTGAAATTAGTGCCACTAAAAATCATTCAATAATTTTAACTTAACTTACTTCTTCTAGGCACATATAGCTGCGACATCTGGATCAGGCTCCATTTTGTATGTAACATTACGTAGGACAGATATAAACTATTCATCCATGGCAATGTCCGGTATAGAATATTAGAATCTCAGACTCAGATAGTAAGCTGCACATATATTTTAAGAATTAGTTAAGTGTACTTGTACAAATATAATTTAATTTAAAATTTTAGAGGGTTCATAATTTACTACGTACCTGCTAGATATAAATTCGAACTCATTTGATAACTCTATCATCCATCAATGATCCAGATATACTCAATAGCATATGCTGGATCTGTCTTTTGGATCTTTTTCTTTGTTCTTTGCATCATGTAATATAGGTAGCCCATCTGAGCATATCTCTCAGATCCACGGTCCGAAGTACCTCATATAAAGGCTTGATAGCCTTCACTATCCTCTCAGCCCGCTGCCAAAATGTCTGTCTTGTCACTAAATTCTTCACATTGCTTATCTCAATATTTGCCCTGGCATATCTGCTCTACTGCCACTCCTGATCGACAAACATCTGACGTAGCTCTACTTGATAGCTAAGAAGACTATCAAGTACTATATAATTTGTAGCAAACTGTGTGATCCCTAGTTTCAATATTTTTCCTCCAATAAAGCTCCTCATTAATGATAAGATCCATATATGGTTATAGATGAATCTGGTGATAGTCTGTGCTAAATATCTTCTGCACTTTATGAATTTTTTCAATATCCATCAACATGAAGTCAATACAATGTACAGCATAAGGAGTCTAGAAAATATGCGTTCGCCACTGCATCAAGAGCTGCCCTACAGCCCTGTACTATGATCCATTATCTGTGATAACCTATACGGCATTCTACTCTCCTACTGATTAATCATCTCTTCCATCAATCTGAGTATATAACTGCTATCGTGCACTTAATTTGAAGTATCAATAGATTTATGAAAAAAAATCTCCATTATAATAAGTCAAGAAGTTGATGAAGCTCTGTCTAGTAGGACCAGTCCAACTATCACACATCACTGTCAATCCATACACGACCACTTACTCTGATAGGAGGTAATCCAATTTTCTAGCTCCCTATTACTGTCCAGAAGCTGATCATAAATATCCTTCGATCTTAGAGGATCTATACCTGCACCAACAGCCTATATAGATGAAATAGTAGAGCGATAATATGAATTGTCTGCTGTGTGCGCTGATATATGACTAAAATGAAATCAGGATCCGATGGCCCATCACATATCCTTCTTTTTATCCTTTTTCAGCATGCTGTTAATCCTCTGTTGCTTGGAATCTCTACTTGGAAGGGCATGTATATCGACATCATGGATAATGGCTCCTGTTGGAATATCCTTAGAAGACTTCCTTCTACTACCTAATGCTCATAACATGGATACAATACGATTGGTATCTCCTAATGAGCTCTTTGATTAAAGAAGTCCTCCTAAACTGTCTCAAACTCTCCTGCAATACTTGCAAAGCCCAATCCCAATCTCGACTCAAAAGTTGATGACCCAAATCGCTGTCTCTGCCTGGTCGTCTCCTCTAGCTATCTCTATCTATACAAGCTCGTCTAAATGGCAGTCTCCATTTGTGCCTTCTTATCAGAATGAATAAATGCTCCCTCTAACTCCCTAGAGTAATAAATTAATTCTACGGCTCTGCAATCCACCTCTGCCTTCTTTTTTAATGTTCTTTCCTTTCTTGCTTTGAAATTAGTAAAATACTTTTTCATCAACTGACGAATCTTCTGTGGATACTGTCGGTATGCAGATACATCAGAATAGCTGCCAGCCAAGTACTACTTCAATCTCGTTATCCCACCACCTTTGAATTCTATATTGCACCATTTACACCTCTAGTGATGTTAACCTGAGAGTACTTTTCCATGCACCCAACCAATGTCATGCTCCGGATACTTCTTCTTCGATGGATCCATTCCTGAATATTTAAAAAGCACATAAGCTCAATAATTATGTATATTAATTAGTACTTTGTTAACCTATTTATTTATTTATATATATATTTTTTATTTCTTAGATTTAAAAAATATGAAAATTAAAGTATTATAAAAAAATTTGATCTTAGATTCATGTAGAATCCTATCATGATACTATATGTTGCCCAGAAATGGAGCCCAAGAGAGGGGGTGAATTGGATCTTTTAAAAAATTTAAGACAATAATGTGAGAGACAAGTGGTACTTGTGAATAATGAAAAATTCAATACAAGATATTAGCAATAATTAAAGAGCAAGAGAGGAAGAGAGTAATCACACACAAACACAAGGTTTATAGTGGTTCGGTGCAAACCTAGCACCTACATCCACTCCCCAAGCCATCCTTGGGAATTTCACTATAATCCACACTAGATTACAGTCGACTTGTTTTTCACAAGTCAAAACCTAAGTTGGTTTTGTCACTTAGACTTACCAACAAACCTTAGCACTTATTTTGTCTTCGGGCTCACAAGTTAACCCTAGTTGGTTTTAACCCTTTGGCTCACCAACAAACCACAATAACCTTCTTTCAAGACATCCTTGAAAGCAAGGTCAAATCACAATAAAAACATATATGTAATTTAAAAATACAACAAACTCTCTTCAAGAGTAGATTGAAATCTTTGAAGCTCAAGAGAATGCTTTGTCTTCTCTCTTCCTTGGAATCTCCTTCAATGTGCCTCTTTTTGGAATGATGTAAGGATGACCTTGTAGGCTTTTCAATGGAATCAAGCTAGAAGAGGCTTTTGATATAAAGTATGGAGAGAATATTGGCTTTTTGGCTTTTGAGTAAACTTGAATACACTTGAATACACTTCTCTTGCTTTAAAATGAGGTTGGTGGAGCTTAAATACACCAAAAACCTTCCAAAAAACGGTTTGTGACCGTTGGTACCTTGGAAATAGCCGTTTGGAGCTTGAAAAGCAAGTTCTGCAAGCCAGAAAAATAGATCCGTTAGAGCTGTCAGGCTGCAAGTGTCGACACTTGGCTGTCAGGTGTCGACACTTGGCTGTCAGGTGTCGACACTTGATCTCTGGGTATCGACACTTGAACATTCAGGTATCGACACTTGATGCACAGGTGTCGACACTTGATGCACAGGTGTCGACACTTGACACAAATCCTCAACAATACAAAGTTCTGTATTTTCAAAAATCTCAGGCCTTAAGTCGACACTTGGAACCTAAGTGTCGATACTTGGTGTCGACACTTGAATATAGGTATCGACACTTGGCATGCCAAGAATTTTTGTCCGTGCCAAATGCTGAAGTGTCGACACTTGACTGTCTAGGTGTCGACACTTGAGACTGAAAACTTTCAGATTCAAGTGTAAATGCCTCGAAAACATAAATAAAATTCTAGAAAACATAAACACATAATATTTAAACATTTTTATGCCATTTTTCAATGAAGAGGATGTCCGGATTTGTGAGAATTGCTTCGTGCCATTACGTGCCATACACCATAAGTTTTTGAGATTTTGAGGTGCTTTCTTCCTGAAAACTCATAATTTGAAATCCTCATTAGAACACAATATGCACTCAATGTTTTGTTATTCATCAAAATCATTGGGTGGAGCCAACACTATATATAATTTTTAAGACACTGGAAATGCATTAAAGGCTATTTTTTAAAAATATTAAACCTAAAGTACTATTCATAAGACGCATCAAAACTTGGATAAATTGACACAAAATTTATAGTAAGAATAGTTTATGATCCCTATAACAATAATCTACAATTATAATTTTTTTAATTAATTATTTTATTTTTTAATAATTTGTTAATCCAAAATTAATTTTTAATTTAAAAAATTATATATTTAATAAAAAATTAAGATTTTAGTATCATTGTGTAGATCTTTCATAGATCTATAGCATACTCTTTAAAATCATGCCCAAAAAAAATTTTGATAGCATTTTTTTTTAATTTCTTAATTCTACAAATTTAAAAAAAAAAGGGAAGAGGAGAAAAAAAGAAAGCCATACGTACCTTGAATCTACCTTCATTTTGAATTATTTGGCATTTGATTGGCTCGAAATCAGAGAAGAATGGAGTTTGTAGCCTTCGTTGAAGCCTCTGGTCCAACGAAGAGCTCTCTGAGATCCGAAATTAGAGAAGAATGGAGTTTGTAGCCTTCGTTGAAGCCTCTGGTCCAACAAAGAGCTCTCTGGATCTCAGAGAGCTCTCAGGTTCTTTAAAAAGGACCCCCAACAATAAGTGCATAGTAGCCAAAAAAATAAAAATCGGTTCGAACTGGTTCGGCGTGGTTCGGACCGGTTCATCGATTTTTTTTTAATTTTAAAACCGGAGAACCGGTTTTTTGGGCCGAACCGTGCCAGTTGTCCCCCGGTTCGGTTCGGTACAGCCCAAACCGGCCGGTACGATACGGTTTGGAAAATCATGATGTCGGTACATGTACCGATCTTGGTAAATTAAGAAAAAACCTATCTTCCTCCCCCCTTTTAAGCAAGGATTGCTGAACCAGACCTAAACTGGACCCGAACTAAATTCGAACCGGACTGAACCGGGTTGTACTGGTCCGAACCGACCCATACCGTACTGATCCGATTCAGACCAATTTTTATGATTCGGATCCCGAACCATTTTTTAGGACTGAACCGTACAGGTTCTTGACCGATATGGTATGGTATGTCCTGAACTAGATGGTTTGGGACGATCCCGTAAACCCTGAATTAAAGTCAAGTCCCAAGACTAGATTATAGACAAGATCTTGACATTTACAAGCAACATAAAACACTTCACAAGAGATTAGATGTGATTAAGTATTTTATATCTTAAATTTATTTAATATATATCATCTAAGTAACAATTTATTAAATTATCTATTTTAATTTATTAATTTTGCACAAAGCACATGGCATAGGCATCCAAAAAACTATGGAAGAAAAGTTTTTGAAACCAAAAAATAACTTTAAAAACTAAAAAAATGAGAAAATAAAATATTGAAAAAGGATTAAAATAAGATCCACTAAACTAGTGTATGCCACCACATCCTAGGCTAATTGTATTGTAATGTATTGAATCAAGACTTGGTATCAAAGTCGGGCTCAATAAACTGAACCAACTCCCATACCAAGCATACTGAGTTACTGACAGTGTACCAATATGGTGTCAATACATGGTCCAGTAATAAGATTGTGAATCTTAGTTAAAACCTTGAAATGATACCATATCATTACACTTTTGCATACCTTGTATTAGTAGTTAATATAATACAGTACAGTATTATACTAACTTGGTACCTGACCAGGACAACACCTGAAACCAATTCAAGAAACTCTGGCTTCCACAATTGGGAATGAGTAAAGAAGTGGATATAGGTGCTGGTGGGACGCAAAAAATAATATTCTAAAAGCAATTTAAGACATCAAGGGGCTTCAAAAGAAAGTATATTATCCTATCCTAGGTACACGATCCCTATTACTATGAAGCACAAAAGGATAAGAAATTTGATTCGATGGCTGGAGAATAACACAACATTCAGTAGAGTCAATAACCAACACGAGAATTAGATGCTGTGAGCAGGCCTTGTCACATCACATAACAAATACAAGCTTTCCTTTTTGGTTGATGAAGAAAGTTCCTGGTCCTCTATATATGTTCCTCACTTTCCATGAAAAGCCACGTAAAGCAAGCCAGCCCCATAGAAGTCATTTATGAAAAGATAATGTGCGGATGTGTGACCGAGGAAGAGAGAGAATGAGAATGAGAGAGAGATGGTGTTTGGTATAGCATGCATGAGAGAGATTAATATCAGGTCAAGCAAAAATAAAAAAGAATGAAAGATAAAATCAAGGATTGTGGAACCATCTCTATGTATAGAAAAGCAGTTCTATGTCCAAAGAAAACTTATTAACTTTCATCTGCTCGTACCAAAGAATTCCTAAATAGAATCAAGCTACAAAAGTCCAGAAATTTAAGAAATCAACCAGCACGCAGCACTTGCTTTGTATCATTACATGTCTGATGCAGCCAGTGTCAACTGTTTCTCCTAATGTTGCAGAAGATTTTGCCTTTGCTTATTTCATATCTGGGAGTTTCACGATGAAAAGTTAAAGCTTCTTCATTGCTTATATTTCTGAATTTACCCATGATCTGCAACTCCTAATGGTCCAGAACCCGTAGCTGGATAATGACTAACGCATTAATACACCATGTGGGGAAAATGTCTTTATATAGAACATCAACAAACATCTTGCATTATGTTTGTCTTATTTTCCATTCCAAGCTATAAAATTGGTCATCACATTTAATTATTTATGTTTCATAAATTTTCTTGCAGTTTTGAACATATTGGCTTAAAATTGCAGGGAGGAATTAGAGCAAAGCAGTTGCACAAGTCTAGGATTCGAAGAAATTACTTGAAGAACAGAAAAAATCAGAAAGGATATATAGTGGGATCTGCTCATCTCCATCTTTCTTGTAGAAGCAAGGCTTACTCAAGGTAAAATATAACGAGTTTAGAATGTTCACATTTTGTATATAAATCTTAGAGCAAGAATTTGAATTGACATTCCCTCTCCCTCTCCCTGTCCCTCCATCCCCCCCTCTCTTTTCCTCTTTCATTATCGCTCTACCACACCCTGTCTATTGTGTCGATTCGGGCCTGGCACAGAACAGCATGGAAAGGCATAGGGGTATATTGAACCAGGCCACTAGCTGACCGATCTAGGCCCTGGTACCAACACAGCAAACCTTGGATAAAAGTGTACTGTCAAGTTCAACAAAATAAGAGGCTACAAATTTTTGCATTTCAAAATTGACGATTTCTAATAGCAAGAATATTTACATGGCAACCCTCGGGAGAAAATATAGCAACTTGCTCCCTTTTGTTGTCCTAAATACAGATTATAGTGCATGATAAAGGGATAAATCTTAATAGCAAACGATCAAAAAATTTAAAAGCATGGTAATATACCATTCAAAATCCTCCGATGCTGCAATATATTGGTGGCAGTAATCCCTGGATGAAGTGAATTAACTGTAACTTCTATCTCTTGTTCCTGTTTATGAAAAATAAAGAGGCACAGTCATTGTCAAACAATTCAATATACCAGCTAAAATAGGATCCTAATTAGCTGTAAATATCAGACAGAAAGAGGCTTTCGAAGCTCATGTGTAATGCTTCAAGTGGCAAAAAAAGTTTGGCTTATGCACTTCAAATCCTGTCCCTGAAAGGATGAAAGACCACCTTTTGCACCAAATCAGAGAGAACATTTGCTTAGAAAGGTGACTATTGTCCGAGATAAGATAGCTGACAATTGCCCAGGAAAAAATGGCACTTGTTTTTCTAGCTTAAAGTACTATTGGAAAAGAAGATAGTAAATCAATAGTAAATAATGGAAGCACAATGGAAGGTATGATTAGTTAATTCATTTGAATGTTGAAAAGAATTGGGCCTTTGAAACCATTGACATCAAATAGATACATATACAACTTATGAAAAAGTACTTTTCCCTCAGAAATACTCACTGCATCTGTGTAACATTCTTCAGTATTTAAAGATAAAAAAGACATACCTTAAGATGGTTAGAAAGCTCATGAGCATGCAAAATGTTAGCAAGCTTTGATTGTCCATAAGCAAAAAAATCATAGTACCTAGACAGGGAAAACAGGATCTGGATTTATTTCATTCATAGATTTCCTAACATATGCAATGGAATATCAAAACTAATTATAGGAAAGCACTCATCCACTTTAATATCAATTGACCAACTGGAAAATGATCTTCAAAAACTTAATGGACCATCATAAACTTCTCACATTATCTTACCCTGACTTTTCATTGATTCGGTCAAAACGGATTCCTTCATGATATGTAACCTCGTAACCTACAGAAGAGACAATAACAATTCTTCCTTCTATACCACTTTTATGGGCAGTAATTCTCATGTTTTCCAACAAAAGATTTGTCAAAAGAAAATGACCTGCAAGATGACAAAATATCTCATTAACCTTCTGTTTCAAAGAATGCTATTGTGTATAATTGCAGGCCTACCTTACGTACAAACATTATGGGATCACAACTGTGCTCCTTTATTATGAAGGAAGCTTTATTATAAAGCAGACAATGACACAAAAAAGTATTTGGTTATGATACCATATAATTTGCTCTACTGGAAAGGTTTTTATCATTTTTAGTGAGTCCATGTTTACACATAGACTCAAGTATTTTATAGTAGTTACCCTCAAGATTAAGAAACCTCCAACCGAAGGACCTCATATAAGTGTTAAGCAGACTTGATGCATGAAACAAGCAAAGAACATAGAACATGGATTTTTTAAGCATATCATATGCATGTTATATACTTATGCATGTGGTGTATGTATGGACATACATATGATATATACTTATGCATGGGTACCCCTCTCACTTGCACTCTCCCTTCCTCTCTTTGCCTCTCTATCTCTCTCCCACCCTCTCCCTTCTCTCTCTCTCCCCCCCTCTCTCCCTATCCTTTCCCCTAGTTCTAGTATGATTCGGGATGGAATGGTACATGAAGGTACCATACTGAATTGGTAGTCGGCTAGTACAATCCTTTGTACTGGTTCGGTGAACCTTGGTTCATACAATTAGATATTTTGAAGTAATTTATAATTGAAAAACAATGCTAAATGATTATAGAAGTATCTTGCTCTAGTTAGCATTGAATTTTATTAGTAATCAGACCATGAGAGTTATTGAACAAAAAGATTACTAAGGAAAGATTAAGATAAAAATAATCATGACAATTTATAAGAACCATTTTATCTTAACTCTAAGATGGTTAACCAAGGATGAAACATTTTTGCTCACAAGAATTAAGAGTGGGGCCTCGAAAGAACATTATTTTAATTGACTTTGAGATATCATGGAGTACCACAAGGAGTAATTTTGCAAAAGTTTTATGAAAAAAACATAAGTATTTAAAGATTATATTGAAATTGTTAAAGGCATGCATAATTAAAAGGTGAAAATTTTTACAAGTAGATGTAGCAAGAGGACTGAGTTTCTAGTTGCATTGTGCCTACAGCAAGGATTGTCCTTTCATCCAAATACTCTTCCCCTATCATAAATAGACACATACAACAGAAGGTATCAAGGTATATGTGATTTGCAATGAAAGCATTCTTATTGATGAGCTGAGAGCAAGCTTGCATACAAATTGAAGAACATGATGGAAATCACTGGAATAAAGGACTGAAAACTAGAACTTAACTGGAGTACATGAAGTGCAGTTTTATTGGCAAAAGAAATGATACAGGTCAGAAGATATTAACTAAGAGAAAACCTTCTATGATTATGTTTTGTTTTTATGGACAAGAAGAAATATATACCAAGGTGGATGATCAAGTGCAAAGATGCTTCTAAGATGCTGTGTAACCATGGCAACCTTTTGAAGGTTATGAAAAATTTTGTAAGATAACTAAATTTGCAATGCTGCAAGATTCATCATGTTGTGCCATGACAAAGAGGCCCATGAACATTAGATGAATTTGGCAAAGAAAGCAGGAAACTAAAGGAACTACTAGAGTTACACAAATTGAGATATTAGATAAGGACTAGCTAAAAAATGGAAAACAGAATGAAATGGTGTGGCACATGTCACAAAAATATCCAAAGTGACAGAAAGAATAGCATAATGGATTTCATGTCGAAATTTAAAAGAAGGAGAGATGAAGAATTAAGATAACATGGACGGAATTTGTGGGAATTGATTTTGGAAAAGCTAACAGTAACAAAGGACATAAACCCAAAAAGCCAGGCCCCAAAAAAGTAAAGATAGCGTCTGGTCATGTTGCACAATAAAAATCTCTAAGAATGAATTATGTCAATAATTCTCAAGGAACCTCGCAAACATAACGACTAAAGGTCATTGTGATAGGACACTTTTATGTCATTAGGTTTGGATCATTCTTAGCCTACCAGATTAAATCACTTACCACAAACAAGAATGAGAACTGGATGATATGCAACATTTTTCTATAGAGTACTTCTGGAAGACATAGCAGTTAGAATTTAAAATTTGGGAGATATTATGATTCTTCTGGTTCTCTGAACTTTACTCTTCCGGTCAAAAAGCAAGAGATTCTCCTAGACTTTGATCAAAGGGTCAGAGCATAGATTGTTTACCATGATAATCAATAAAAAGAACAAAAAATTCTTATGAACTGGAAAATGGAACATTCTATATCATTTCGTTATAAGGAGACTGATAATATAGTTGCAGAATAACTATTTAATCCTACTGCATTTTAGAGGGGAAACCTTAATTCTTTCTTTCCCACGGGCCACTTTTTAGTTCTTGCACTATAAATTTTTTGTATATTTCCATATTCTTGTGATACCACATCAATCCTGCAAACTCCTGTCATTTATGTCCTGATTAAAAATTTATAAGTTTCACAAAACAGAATGAACAATATCATTTAGAGACCGAAGTAGTGAGGCATAACCCAAGTAGTTTGTCGCAAAATGCAGCTCAATGCCATCCCGGGAAAGCATGAAGGGAACCATCGCAATTCCTGCATTGTTGCTTCAAGAACATAGACAAAAAAGTCATTTTTCAATTACCATAGCCATTGAAACTTAGCAAGTTTAAGGTGTCTAGATAAAAAGGCAAATCAGCACTATGTTTAAACATGTCTTACATGAGGATGTTAAGTGGGACATTCAGCATATTGAGATTTTCCACAAATTTTCTAACAGATGCCATCCAGCTGAGGTCTAGTTCCATGACATCGATTTTAGCTGTAGGAATTTCTTTCATGATTGCTTCTTTGACACCAGAACCAGTAGATAGATTAATGTCTGCCATTATTACATGCACACCACGCAATGCTAGAACCCGGCATGTTTCGGCACCAATTCCACTTGATGCTCCTGCAATAGATGTCAGATTAGGAACTAGTAGTACGATTTGAAAATACAAATATAGTGCTTGTGCTGGATAACACTAAAAAGAGGATCAATGACACATTCAGTTTCTACCGTCCATCAAAATAATGTAACTCAATTAACTGTCAAGTATCACGGATGTGTGGTCAAATTCCTAGCTAGTAATATGCAGCCAAGAGCATGGATCATGCAGTTAACTCAGTAGACCAAAAAAATAAACTAACAATAAAAATATAAATTTTGTGTATTGTTTCCAAATCCTTGGTCTGAAAGTTTAGATGTAGCTTACACAAAATACAACAAAGTCTAGTCAAAAATCCAAAAGCAGATGCTGCTTTTCCAAAAATTGTGGGCATCAATAGTCTTCATAGACATGATTTACCCAAGACAAGTTAGTAGCGAAAAACAAGAATTTTCTCTTGATGGGAGAATGGAGATAAGCATTCGGTATTTTGATCCATAAAAGTTTGTTATGATGGATAGTAGCATAAAATAAACAATCCTAGGATAGTGTATCGCAGATTTGTGTAATCTTGGTCTCAGTACATTGGCTTATTATTATTCATCTTGGAGTAATATTTGTTAGGTACAAAGATAATGCCAGTCATTTAGGTCTGAATGTGTATCAAAAGATGAATTAAAGGGCTGATTTATTGACTTTCATGATATAGTTGGTCTCTCATTGATGAGTATGCGGTCCAAACCTGTTGTGTCTCAAATCTATACATGGTTGAGCTTGTGAGAAATCTAACTTCAAGAACCTTTTGTGAAGCAATTGTTTTGTCAACTGGTGAGGGAAAATATAATCTCAACAACAGGAATACCAATTCAAGCAGGATTTGATGAAACTCCACATTGAATGTTTTGGCCTCGCGTACTACAACATTTGAAAATTGAATTTGCCCCAGATCTGACCTGTTAAATATTTTTCATTCAAAATCGGGTAAAGGCAGCCATGCCAACGAACGCAAGCCCAGTGATGGTGAAACACATCGAATATGAAAAAATCGCAAGAAACAACACGTGACATTCAAAAGAAAACAGGACAGATTTCAGCATAGATTAATCAGATAGGAAAACAGCCAAAACTCTTGGTACAAATATAGGACTTTCCAACTAACAGAACCATCATAGTACTGTAAAACTCTTGGATGTACTAGATTCCTGTATTAGGAATGATCTCACAATCTTTCACATCACATACCCACCCCAAGAACAGCAAGAAAAGTGGAAAAGAAAAAAGAAAAGAAAGAAAATCATCAAACTCCAAAGCAAGAGATCATGCACCGTCTTACACACATCCTCACTAAAAATCTTCAAACTGGAAGCCTAAAAAATGAATGCACAAATAAATTAACAAAATAATAGTAACTAGAGAAAGAACCAGTAACGATTGCAGTGAGGCCAGTCCCATCTATTCCCTCTGTGACTTCCTCTGCCGTTGAAGCAGCTGAGAACCCAGAGGGTCCCTTCCTGCTGAATAGCCACCACATATCTATGAAGATGCTTGCTATTCTTCTTTCTATGGCCAGAATTAGGGAAGTCCAGGATAGAACAGAATTATCAAGGAAAGGTGCAATAATTAGACGGTCTTAGAGGGGCGTTGGAGTTTTTATTCCACCTGCGCACATATAGACCATCATTGTGCTGAGCGGTCAACTTCAACTCTAGCCTAAGAGTTCTTTATAACGGGTCTACAGGCTAGGTGGTATGGGGTCCACGTGCATTGCGCGCGCACATGCAAGCGAAACTCTTTGGGCCTGATAAAATCCAAATTATCGTTAATACGATATTATTGACATGCACTGATATTTTCAGTCTCGTTTTGTTTTCTAAATCAACTTTATTTTTTAATTTTTTTTTTATGAAAAAAAAATAAAAGGAGTTAGGTCCCGGACGTGGCCATCCCCGGACTGTAAAACTGGGCTTGGGCTGAAGTCGGCAGACCCAGCCGACTTCAACCCAAACGAGGGAAAAAAAAAAAAAAAAGAGGAGGCGGAGACGGGACCGAAACAGGGGAGGGAAAAATCACCCTAGCTGACCGGAGTTTTCGCCGGAAAACTCGGTGGGAGAGTCATGAGGGGAGTGGGAGAAGATTAGCATCGGTTTTCGTAGAGATTTGGGACTCGATGGTAGGGTTTTATACGAAGAGGGAACTCTCGTTTCTCTTTAAAAAAATCCCTCACCGCCGCCCATAGAGCCACCATCACGTTCTCTCTCCCTCTCCGACGAGCAACCGGAAGCTTCCCAACATCGCCGGTGAGTCCTATCCTTTTAATTACAATTTTTGAGAGGATTTTTTTTGTTATTTTTGATTTTCCGGTTCGGTTTGGTTTTGGGATGTTCGCCGTGCAGCCGCCGTCGTCGCCGCCGCCGTCGCCGCCGCCGCCGTCGTCGCCGCCTGCGCTTGGTCCGGGAGGGCCCTGCGACAACCACGGTATGGTTGCCGGCAGGTTGGGGGGGGTGAGATGTTGGGTCGGTTGAAGAAGGAAACGGCTGAAGAGAAGAAGAAAAGAAAAAAAAAAATACGGTGGTCCGGGTGAAGAGAAAGAAAGAAAGGAGAAGAAAGAAAAAAAAAAAAAAAAAAAGAAAAGAAAGAAAAGAAAAGAAAAGAAAAGAAAAGAGAAAAAAAAAAAAAAAAAAGGGTTATGCACGGCCAGGAAGAAAAAAAAAAAAAAATTAAAAAATAATAATAATAAATATATATGTAAATAAATAAAATATATATAATATATAATAGGAGGAGAGAGAAAGAGGAGAGAGAAGGAGGAGAGAGAAAGAGGAGAGAGAAGGATGAGAGAGAAGGAAGAGAGAGAAAATTAGCGATTGTTTTCAAGATTCGTGAAAAATTGAGAATTTAGTTTAATTAAAATTATTTATCTGTGTAGAGAATCAGTCTTCTGAGCGAGAAGGCGTCGCACCGATTTCGGGTTCGGATTAGTAAAGCGTTGATAGTTGATTTTAAGGAATTCTAACTTAATCACCGTATTTATTAATATATTTTACATGACCTGATTTGATTCGAGCATAATTAAATATTTTTCATGCATAGTAGTTTTCGGATAGCATGATTTGATTTCCGGGTTACGGATCGAGTTTGTTGTTAGTATTGTTTGTATTTGCCATGTGATCTTGAAATGTGTTTGATCGTGATAGCGATCGCTGGAAAGTGACATGATCCGATTATATGAAAAAAATGATAAAGTGTTAAGAGAACTGGTGTTTGGACTAGCCATGCCACGACGGTACCGTGGTTTCTCAGTGTGCCCGTCACAGGCTGGAGTGTGACAATTTGTGTGCCCGTCACAGGCTGGAGTGTGACAACAGTGTGCCCGTCACAGGCTGGAGTGTGACATCAGTGTGCCCGTCACAGGCTGGAGTGTGACAATAGTGTGCCAGTCACAGGCTGGAGTGTGACCGTGGTTAGTCCAGAACCCTAAAGATAATGGTTAAATAATTGGAAATTCTATAAGAAGAAAAAAAAATAAAGTTTCCAAAGTTTTTGTTAAATATGAAATCGGAATTGTTGATTTCGTCATATGTTATGGTAATGTTTACTGCTTTCATATACATGTAAATTATTATTGGTGATTATTTTGGAACCCTTACTGGGCTATGTAGCTCACTCCCTACCATCTGTTTTCTTTCAGAGACTCAGGAAACTTAAAGAGGATCTGGGCTGGGCGTGAGACGGAGCATCATGTTTGTTGAGAAAAATAGTTAGTTAGTTTGGTTACTGACGTTTGTGAGTCAGTAGACCAATTTATGATCATCGAGTTAAATTATGAACTATACATTGTTAATGATTTGTTTATACAATATTAATTTACTTTGGATATATTTGAATTGTTGCGTACCTAGGCCTTGCATAATCTCTAGGGTAAAACCTAGGGTTTGTGCGGCCGGTCACGTAGCCGTTTCCGGTATTGGGTTCGGGGCGTGACGGACAGTCCCCTAACCCCAGCCAGGAAATGTTCGATACATGGTGCATATTAATTTTTCACAACCGTTTTCCATCCAAAGTAAGTACGTCAACCTGACTGCCACTGGCGTCAGCGGCGTGAACGGGATTTATTATATATATCCCTAACTTTTTCACTACCACTAGCCAACAGGGGCTACAGGTTTTTTTAATTTTACCCCCGGACTGTTTAGTCAAGCCCCAGTTTTGTGGTGCGTTTCCAATTTAAGTATGTAATCTACGTAATTTTGTCATTACCATTTCTGCTATTCGGGTCTGGATTCGGATCTAGATGTCCGGGATCTATTCGGGTATGGATCTGTTACTTTAAAATTAGATCCGTCGGATATTCGGGTCTGGATCTGGATTCCGTAGCTAAGATCGGGTTCGAGTCTAGATATCTAGGTTCCGACCCGAATCCGATCCGTTGACAACTCTAAATAAGATATCCTCATAACATCTAGATAGTAGTGAACCCTTTTAAAGTTGTGTTTAGATAGCTCTGGTTATGTAGCCAAGATATCTGCATACTAATATACCATCTTTTGCTGGAAAATGCTTAAGGAGTCAGCGGCCTGATAAATAATCAAGACCTAAAAATTATTATGCAACCTGTAAATAAGTTATTGAAGCATGTAGTTCCTTTCCTCCAATGTGCATTCCTAGTAAATTTATAATTCTTATACAAATCCCACGTCTGGAATTTGAGAAGAAAGCAATTGTTATTAATGGTAAGGAAAATGAATTGAATTTTTTTCTTTGTAAGATCATGGTATATATAAAAAAGATACAGGTCTTAAGAAGGCAGGATGATAAAACTAGGAAAAAGAAAATCAAGAAAAAAAAATAGTAGGAGATCATGTAAATGAAAACTTTCTAATACTCTCCCTTAAGATGGGGTGAAGATATCACGAAGATCCATCTTACTAACAAGAGATGAAAAAGAAAATTTATTTAGTCCTTTTGTTAGGATATCTGCAACTTGATTAACTGAGCAGATAAAAGTGATGCAAAACTGTCCACTGGTCATATTTTTCTTGATAAAGTGACGATCAATTTTTATGTGTTTGGTACAATCATGTTTCACTAGATTATTCATAATTTTAATTGCCGTCTTATTATCACAGTACAGCATCATAGAAGATTTTATTAGGTGTAGCTCTTGGAGTAATTTCTATAGCTAGAGAAGCTCACATATTCCATAAATCATTACTCTATACTTGGCCTCTGCAGTCGATCTGGCTACAATAGACTGATTCTTACTTCTTCAAGTAATTAGATTACTACCAATGAATGTGCAGTAATCAGTAGTGGATCGCTGGTCATCAAGTGAACTTCTCCAGTCTGCATCAGTAAATACCTCTATCTTCAGGGAGTCATATCAAGAAAAGAGCAATCCCCGTCCAAGATACTTTTTTAGATAGCATAGTACCTGATACACTGCCTTTATATGTTACTCTCGTGGGTCATGCATAAACTGGTTGATAACACTGATTATGAAGGCAATGTCTAGTCTGGTGTGAGAAAGATAAATCAGCCCTCCTACCAGCCATTGATATCTTCTATGATCAACAGGAGCTCCATCATTTGTCATTAGCGTGCGATTCTAGTTAATGAAAGTATTAACTGACTTATACCCTACCATTCCAGTCTCATTAAGAAGGTCAAGAATATATTTTCGTTGAGTCAGAAAAATACCATGAGATGAACGAGAGATCTCAACACCCAAAAGATATCTCAACAATTCTAATTCCTTAACCTCAAACTTGCAAGCCAAATTTTGTTTAAGCCATGCAATCTTTCTAAGATTATCTCCTATAATAACTATATCGTCAACATATACTATTAGGATAATTCTCTTCCCATTAATATGCTTGTAAAATAGAGTATGGTCAACATTACTATATGAATATCCCATCTTGAGCACTACTAGGCTGAAGTGTTCAAACCAAGCATGGGAAGATTACTTGAGACCGTAGAGAGAGCGCCATAATCTGTACACCTTCCTTGCCATAGTTTTGCTCACAAATCTAGGAGGAATTTGCATGTAAACCTCCTCTTGAAGATCTCCATGAAGAAAGGCATTCTTCATATCTAGTTGATGTAACTCCCAGCTACAGTTAGCAATACACGAAATCAAGGTATGCACTGAGTGCATTTTTGCCACATGGGTAAAGGTCTCCTCATAATCAATTCCATACATCTGTGTATATCCTTTTGTCACTAGATGAGCTTTGTACCTTTCAAGTTTACTTTCAAGATCATGCTTTAATGTATATCTATTTATAATCCACTGGTTGCTTCTCGCTAGGTAGAGTCACCAAATCTCATGTAAGGTTCTTTGACAAAGCATTCATCTCTTCTATCATCGCCTACCTTCAATTTGGATTTGCCATAGCTACCTTCCAATCAGTAGGAATGCTAACAGATTCTAAGGTAGTTACAAAAAATTTATAAGAAAGAGACAGGGACTTATAAGATACATAGTTAGAAATATCATAATGATGGTAAGGAGGAACGATCAAGTGAAAATCCTTTCGTTTAGCAATAGGAATATCTAAATCAAAGAAAATAAGGTTGTTACCATTATTCATAGACGAAGAGGTCTTAGAAGGTTTGGATAGAGCTATGCTCGAGGCAAAAGCTAGGATGACTAGAGAATGCACAATAGTCTTACTTTTGCTCCCCTTGAATACCATTACCTTGTGCATCACTAGTATCCTCTTGGGCATCATCAGTCTCTACTTCCTTACTCCTACTACTTCTAACACTACTATGCTACTCCTCACGCCATGGGCCACTAGATAGCATGATCAAGAACTCATATGATACAGAGATACCACTTGGCGCATCTGAAACTCCAGGAAGTTGTTCCGTCATATAGTAAAGCTCCATTTCTCGAAAGCTCGCATCCATGATGACTAGCATCTACCCTGTAGGTGGATAATAGCATTTGTATCCCTTTTTAATGGTAGAATAATCTACAAAGATATATTTCAAAGCTCAAAGATCCAGTTTACCAACAGATAATTTATAGTCCTGAGCAAAACATACATAGCCAAAAATATGGGGTGGGATAATGTATTCATCCTTCCCTTGCAAATATTCAAGTGAAGATTTGAAGCCAAGAACTCGAAAAGACTTACGGTTAATTAGGTAAGTCACAGTCATAACAGCCTCTCCCCATAAAAATTTAGAAACTCGCATAGAAAATATAAAGGCACGAGTTACCTTTAGCAAATATCGATTCTTCCATTTGCTACTCCATTCTCTGCAAGTGTATCCATACAAGTAATCTGATGAATGATCCTATGATCCTGCAGGTAGGTACAAAATACTTGATTCGTATACTCCGTACCATTGTCAGATTGGAGTATTCTAACCTTTGCTCCAAACTGGGTGTCTACTAGTTTATGAAATTCTTTAAAATATGATAATACTTCATGCTTGCTCTTCAGTAAGTACAACCAGATCACCTGACTTTAGCAATCAATGAAGATAACAAACCACCAATGCCCTGTAGTGGAAAAAAGTACTACAAGGTCCCCAAACATCTGAATGCATAATATCAAATTTATTATTGCTTCGATTATTAGAAATAGGATACACTCTATGGGTGTGTTTTACAAATTCACATTCATTACAAACTAAACTAATCTTCTTGCAAGATTGAGAAAGAGCAGGAAATAACTAACGTAAAGCAGGAAAGACGATATGATCTAGTTTTCTGTGCTGAAGTAGGAGCTCAAAAAAAACCTTGTCTATCGATAAAGTACACCCGAGCAATGAATCATGAAGCCACTCCCCTTCATTCTCCAGGTAGTACAGGCCATTGTACATTTTACTATATCCAAGATTTTTTTTCATTGTCAGCTCCTGAAAAATACAATGTGATAGTCAAAAAGTGACAGAATAGTTAAAATCTTGAGTAATAGAGCTAATAATAATAAGTTTGTAAAAAAGGCAGGGACATACAAGATGGATGATAACCGGAGAGTAAGTGTATAGTTGATGGTTCCCTTACCAGATGTCGCTGAAAGAGATCCATCAACTATACAAACTTTATCATAACCAAAACTAGAAAAGTATGCACTAAATAAGGTGGAAGATCTAGTCAAATGACTTGAAGCTCTAGAATCAATAATCTAGGAAGGAGACTTATCTAGACAACTAAATGCATGGCCTGTACTACATGTAATAACCTGACCGGGCAAAGTTGGAAGTGTGCGATGGTGAGCTATCTGAAGCTGGGAGAGGAAATGAACTAGAGGTAGATTCAAATTTATCTATCAACTGCTTTATGGTCCGATAGTCTTCAATGGATATACTAGCAGAAGACTCTATTTTCTCATACAGATGTGCATTTTGCTGACCACAATCGCGACCACGACCACGGCCCCAATCTTTTCACCTAGAATGAGTAGGGCAACTATATAATTCCTAGCAAGTCGCTTTGATATAACTAGGCTTGTAATAATAATTACATATAGTAGACGGCTGTGCACCAAACCGAGGCAGTGGTTTAGCTTTGAAGGCAGAGCGAACTGGCTTAATAGAAGTAACTACTATAGTCTGTGTCTCTTTCTCTAAACTAGTGGAGAAGGCTTGATTGAGGCTTGACATATCCTCTCGTGCCAGAAGCTATACCCTAACTGGCTCAAACTCAGGATTTAGGCCATATAGAAAATCTTGAATACACTCCTCTTCCAAGTACCTCTGAAATCATTGTACATCTGTGGAGCTTTCCAGAATAAAGGTATAATAGTGATCAGCTTTAGGCCATAACCTTTTTAATTTAGTAGCATAATCAGTAACAGAAAGTGTGCCTTGATGAAGCTACCGCAATTGGCACCATATCTCATATACCTGTATAGAATTAGCCCTTGGAGAGTACATCTGGGCCATGATCTTCCATATCTCATGTGCTATCTCCAAGAATTGTACACTCCATGAAGTATTCGAGACTATGGTATTAAGTAGAAAAGCCATGAGTATCGAATTTTTCATGTCCTACTGAGCCATGCCTGATAATCCATCAGTAGGTCTTTGTATGGTGCCGGTAAGATATCTCTCCAAACCATAATTTTTGACAAGCAACCGGATACTTTGAGACCATGATAGAAATGTGACGAGTCTATTGAGCTTGATAGCAATTTGAAGTACATTTAGTGATACATTTTCTTTCAAAAATCTTCCTGGTTGAGTTGCTACCTGAATAATCGATACCTAGATTGTGAGCAACTGACTAATCAAGTGCTTAAGTCTTGAATGGTTACTGGATTTGATATTCTTTATTAAGGACTTAGCCTTTCACAAAAAATATCATGGGCTTAAAACAACATGCCCTAAACTCCTCAACAAACAAGCATAACTGAGTATTTAAACAGCATAGGGGATGGAGGCCTGTAGTTCCCTGCAATTACCATATAGAGGAGGTTGCAATCGGCTTTCATGAAGTTTAGCTTCTACCACTAGATGATGGGAGGTGTTGGAGCAGTCTCTTTTTCGACTGAGCGGAGCTATTGGATCGCAGGCCCGCTCCCTGGTTTACCTGCAAAAAAATTCCTGGCCGGAGTTGTTCTGACGAGGGACACTCCGATGCCTAAGTCAGAGATGGGCTCCAGCCACAGAATGGAAAAGATTCTAAGGAGGATTCAATGGAGAAAGGAAAGACTCCGAGATTTTCAGGGATATCTTGTACCTTACCTCGAGCATTCCCTCTTACCATTATTTATAAGGAGTTGTCCAGCCAGCGATTCCGATCTTCCTCCAGCAGTTACGATGGGGAAATTAATTTCTTTCCCATAATTTGGAATTATGGGTAGTTATTGGACAGTTCCGGCGGCCAGATCGGAGGCATTGCCGCTGGAGTTACGCGCTATGATTATATTCTGAAAATAGTCGATGATAATCGTTGCTTGTCATGTTTGTAGAGACTTGAGATAGGTCAAGGGCTCGTCTTCAGACTTTCCTTTTAGAAAGATTTCCGTGATTGAATCAGGGAATGTCTTTATCATCGGATCCTCTCGAGACAGATCGGAGATCATGTCTTCGGTATAGATCGAGGACTTAATCTTTGTCATAGGCCGAAGACTATGTCTTCGACATGAACCGGAGACAGTGTCTTCGGGAGTCAGTGAAGGTTATTCCTTGGTTCGGGCCAAGGACCTTGTCTTCAGAGGCCGTAGAACTTGATCTTCGACGTAAGCTGAAGATTATGTCTTCGACATAACCCGAAGACCGTGTCTTCGGGAGCCGTAGACCCATTAAGAGTTTTGACTTGTCTATGAATTTTTTGGTTTTTCTCGAATACCTTGATCTGAAATTTATGGTTTAGAAGAAATGTCTTCAATCGATTAAATCGGTTGGCTGACTTGTACTTGAACCGAGATATCCAACAAGAGATACGAAGAGATGGGCCGATTCATAAGGGAGATGTGAGGAGGGGATTTTAAGTTCGGGCGATGGCGGGGGCTTCGGATGGGAACGACGTAGAGCTGGTGTCCAAGATGCTGTAGTTCGAACACAAGCTATTCTACTTCGATCTGAAAGAGAACCCTTGTGGGAGGGGTACCTTAAGATCTCAGAGAAGACATGGGCGACGAGGTCGAAAGAGAACCCTCGCTGGGGGATGGGGGAGGGGGTTTGGTGCTCGGTGCTGTGGAGGGGAGCAGAGTAAGGAGGGCTCTGTCGGTGACGGAGGGAGGAGATCGGAGGGGGTGTGGCGGGGGTTTGCTGCTCGGCACTGTGGGGGGGTTTGGTGCTCGGCACTGTGGAGGGGAGCAAAGGAGGGACGCAGAGTCGAGGGAGTGGCTCCGGGTGGGGGGTCGGTGCCGTGAGGGAGATCGGAGGATGGCAGTGGTGCCTGGCTTCATCAAGTCAACCTAGTCATTGCTGGCAATGAAGGCCATGATGCCAGTCTCGTCACCGACGAGGCACTGGGCGATCTGCGTGGGTCGGATATTGGTGGATGCTGCATGGTTGAAGTGAGGGTTTGTTGTTTTGATAGGAGTCGGGCTATGAAGGGAAGATGATGGGAGTTGATGGCTTGCAGGAGGGATGTGGAAAGATGATGGGAGGTGAGGAGAAGGATCTCTTGAAAGGTCGTTGGCTGTAGTAATCGATAAAAGACTCTGATATTATATTATTAATAATAAAAAATAAATTAATTTTTATTTATGTAGGATCTGGATATATACAGAAGTGATAGAGATTTTTAAAAAATAGAAAAGTAAAACTAAAAAGAAAAAAAATCAAGAAAAAAAAAAAAAAAGTAAAAGATCATGTAAATGTAAATAAAAATTTTTCAATAGCAATAATACCTGTGTATATGCTCACATTTACTGATCAAACCCAAGCAAAAATCCCATAGCTTCTTTGGCATATTTGCGTCAGCAGCATGAGATTTAACTTTGACTTCCTTGCAGTCAACAAAATACTTGCCGCTCACGTCCTGGACTCGTGGATGCAATGCCAAGTAACACGTTGTGGCCGCACCCTGTAGAGAAATGAAACCATGGTGACATGCTGTCAACTCAAGCTAAGAGGAAAATGAAATAAATAAAACCAGTCGTAACTCTTCTCACTCATTTTTCATTGATTGACAAGTATGGAATGATGGACCATGTTCAAGGAACTTTTCAGGTGGCGATCTAGCATATATACATTAATTAGTTATTGTTGACACTAAAGTCCTGCCAGCTGGATAGAGTGACTCGTCTATTGATTCACCGTCGTCCGTAACCTATAAAATAGATTCCCTGACCGGAAATTTTCTGGCAGGGGACACTTCGATGCCAAAATCAATAAGAACTCAGACAGCAGAATGGAGAGCTTGAAAGCTAAGAGAAAAAGGAAAGAAATCGAATATTTGGGAATGAGCTTAGCTTACCTCGAGTGTCTCCTCCAACGTAACTACTTATGGTTATGAAAGTTGGCAAACACAATATTCTCATAACTGTAAATAGTGGCGATCGGAAAATCAGTTATTTTGGAGCTTATCTAATCTGCGAATTTCGACCATGTGGGTGGTTGCAATAACCAAAACAGACTTCAACTATTTCGGGATTAGAAAAGTCCACATATTTAATATACCTCTCTTTTTTAGAGTAGATCCGAAGTGAGCTCAACATTCTCTTTAGTAGCGTTCCTAAAGAGAATGTTAGCTATACATTTCAGAAGAGTTTCTTTGGAAATAACAAAGAAAGATAAACACTTACAGTCTTAAATACGAGATAATATGCTCTTCAGATTGAAGGAATAAAGCCGAAGATGTTCAATTGAAAGGCTTGGCCTTCGGACCAAGATAACAATACGAAGTCGAAGACATAAGGATAATAAGCTTGGCTTCTGGACCAGACAAGATATGAAGCCCAAGACATAAGGTTGACAAGCTTAATCTTCGGACCAAGAAAAAGATACGAAGCCAGAGACATAAAGATGTTAGGCATACTCTTCGGACAAAGAAAAAGATACGAAGCCGGAGATATAAAGATTGTTAGGCATGATCTTTGGACCAAGATAAGGATATGAAGCCAGAGACATAAAGATGTTAGGCATACTCTTCAGGCCAAGATAAAGATACGAAGCCTGAGATTTAAGGATAGACATGGTCTTTTGACCAAGATAAGGATACGAAGCCAAAGACATAAAGACGTTAGGCATACTCTTCGGACCAAGATAAAGATACGAAGCCTGAGATATAAAGATTGTCAGGCATGGTCTTCGGACCAAGATAAGGATATGAAGCTGAAGATATAGAACATCCTTTTGTAGATCAAAATCTTCATCAAGTTTAGAAGATATTTATCTTTGCATATTATTTGACCAATAAACCAAAAAATTGAAATTGGTTCAAAGTATAGCTCAGCGATTAATTAAAATAAAAACATGATATCATAAGTTATAATGCCTTGATGGATTTTGAGACTTATAATTATAAGCAAAAACTATAGGAGGACGCATACCCCATCTTCTTGGTTTTCATGCTTTGATGGGCATGCCAAGAATTAAGAGGATAACAAAAGAAACTGATGTGATAAATGCGATTGCCATGACTTCAACGAACTACAATGCTGGATGCATGGGAGCTCTAAACCTGCAGGACAAAGGGAAGACGGGGGTAGACGAGAAGGTATCCAAGGGTAATATTGAATGTTTCTTTCCCTGTTCCGTGCCTTTATACTGATACAAGATGCACCTTCATATCCTTTGCATGCATTAACGCATTACAACATTATGAAACTTCTCATCATTTTGACATAACCATCAAAATTAGTTAATAAATACCAAATGATATTTGACCGGAATATGACTTCCAGTCCATGCCATCCTGTTGTACCATACCAAATTATCGTTGGAACGATTCATGCATGCACCCTGTGGTGCTCTGATTATATTTGTGCTAGCTCGGCATGCATGGTCCATATGACTTGGTATGGCCTCCACACCAAGCCAATACATAGAAGATGTTAGTATTTTTCAGCATGATACTTAATTTGTCTTCCATGTGGACTATTATTCCGCAATGGGCAGCTTTGGAATATATAATTACTGTAACCTCCCAGGACGTCACCCAAAAGGGGCTGACCGAAGGTTTTTATTTGGGATCCTTGGGCTAGCTTAACTACCCAAGATCTCCCCAGTGCACAATCTAACGTGGAATTGAATATATATGCTCATGTGGATGCTCATTTATTTCCATAGTTAAGCCATGGAATCCTTGCCATGTGAAGTGTCCAATCACTGACATCGTGATGATCTGCTCGTGGCCGGCCAGCTCCAAAAAGTTTTTGATATCATTTGTAACTATCTAAGACCGCTTAAAAAAAAAAAAAAAAAAAAAAAAAGGAGAAGAAGACTATGTAGAAGGTTATATTATTTTGGGGTCCTTGAACTTCCTTGCACATCTAATGTGAGACCAAAAACATTACAACCTAGAACCTTACATTCCTTTATTCAAGTGTTTGAATCCTCTCTAGAGGAAGAGACCAATCCAAAAGGACCTATGCTATAATATAGAGCTGTCAATGGATCAAGTCCGGACCCGAGATCCACGGGTCTGCATCCAATGAATTCGGGTCAGGATCTCAATATGGATCCATTTATTCAGACCCGGACTCGGACCCGATTAGTCATAAGTAAATAGATCCGGATCTGGATATTACATATCCAGACTCGAGACCCGATTAAATAAAACAATATAATATATATTTATATATTTACATAAATATAGGATGTTGGATCATAATTGGATGGATAAAAATCATTCAAGATTACATTATTAAATTTCCAAACAAAATTGTGCCCTAACTATAAACAAAATCTATTGACGGTTCGAACGGTAGGAGATTGAGAGGATCAGAGTCCTGGCTTGGTTTTCTCGAAGAGAATATTAAAACCCGATCATATGGGGAAAGGATCATCACCCCCTAAAATAAAACCCATCCATCACATCAAACGAGATATATCCATCTAATTTAACCAAAAGGTTTTTTTTTTAAATCAGCAAAAAATCAAAAAAAATAGATAAAAAATATCTCCAGATCTGCGATTAGCACATGACGGCCGTGTTAGGAAGATAAAAAAGCAGACGAAGATGGAGAAGAGATGAGTTTAGCGTCTGACTCTTACGGCCCGGTGCTCCGTCTCCACGTCCATGACCGACAGCCAACGCCATCTTCCTCCCCCCTCCATGGCCGAGTGCCAACTGTTCGAGAGCCCTTTACACCGCCTCCACGCCCCCGGCGCTCTGCCTCCATGCCCACGGCCGACGGCCAATGCCACCTCCCTCTCCCTCCCACGGTTGAGCGCCGACTGTTCGAGAGCCCTCTACACCGCCTCCTCCCTTGGCGCTCCACCTCCACACCCACAGCCGATGGCCAACATCGCCTCCCTCCCACCCCACGACCGAGTGCCGATTGTTCGAGAGCCCTCTACGCCGCCTCCTCCCCCGCCGGCTGCCCCTCCCCCGCTGGCTGCCGCTGCCCCTGTCTCGTCGGCTGCCGCTGCCCCTGTCCCTGTCCCGCCGGTTGTTGCTGCCCCTGATCCGAGCCCTGCTACAATACGTTAGTGCCTACCTTGGTGAGAACCGTGAGATGTTACCTTGGTGGTATTCGGGTCTAGATATCCGAGATCCATTCGGGTCCGGGTCTAATACTTTAAAATTGGACCCGTCGGGTATTCAGGTCTGGATCCAGGTCCGGTATCTAAAATGAGGTCCAGATCTGGATATCTGGATTCCGATTCGAACCCGATCCGTTGACAGCTCTACTGTAATATCCTCTTTGATAGTATTTGTAACAACATAGGACCTCATCCAAAAATAGTTAGTTAGAAGGTTATTATCTGGGGATCCTTAGACCTACTTAAATACCAAATATATGCATACTTAGTTTAGGGACTAAACACTAAATATATGCCTATATGGATCCTCAGAATAGGTTAATCCATTACTCATCCTGGGGTTCTTGATTGGACGCTTTAAGATGTTTAGTCTTCCGAGTGTTTAAATTGATCTTGCAACTTTATGTGACCTCCAAATGATTTGCATCATGCTACAAGTCCATAATGTAATCCCCTAATGAACCTCGGATATTTCATTGAGAAATATGGATCTCGAAAAACATCATCAAATAATTCTGTTTTAACATGATCTTGATGCTGTATGATACTAGCAATGATGGTTGATCTGAAGGACCAGTCATGGTAGGTTCATATAGCATGCACAAGCTTACTGGAACAATTTGCCTGTTCCTTGTAACCTTCATAATTCATCATGCTGTACTTCTAATGTAGTATATCTAAAGGATTATTCTACATGTATAACACTAAAATAGCACGTGCATCATTGTAGAATTTTTAACCAAAAAATCAAGACAAAATTGTTTTGTACCGCTAATTAATAACCTTCCGAGTCTCACCATTCATTATGACATTAACTTCAACTAGTTAGGTTCTGAGCAAACATAAGAATATTTAATGAAGATAAATGATAATATGATGAATATTTAGCCATAATATTTTACCATGTCACCCATCGAGAAAATAAATATTTTGTTGTCATCAGTCTCACATGTCAGGTTTTAGCATTTCTTTCCAATTTAGCAGTCCCTCTCAATAATTAGAATATATACAAATGTACTGTATAACAATACTATTATTTCGAGGACTATTATTCTCATAGTGGAACAGATGATCATGACTTTTTTATGGGACTCTTTCCTATCTTGCTAGAGGCTACATCTTGTTAGTTGGCAGACAGTTTGCTAACCTACTCACCTTGGTGGGCTCGAGATCCCTTCTCTTCTGTTCAGGAGAGAGGTCCTTCTTGGGAGGTATGTCACTAGATTTTTTCCGTGTCCTGATAGCATGTGGCCGGCTATGATGGTAGCCCGATATGCTGATCATTATGCCCTCATTGATGGCACTGTGCATCCTACCAGACGCTCCTCGATCATTTGGAGAGATATGCTGACCATAGTTCCTCTTATCGCTCCTCATATCTCCTGGGTTATTGGTGATAGTAGATCCATTCAATTCATGCAGGATCCTTGGATTTTGGATCTTTCTCTTGCCAGATGGCCTACCTTCATCTCGGCTGACATCTCTGACTCTATCCATCTCCGATCTCATTGTTCCTGGCCAGCAGCTATGGGATCATCAACTTGTTATGGCTACCTTCGGGGATATCTTTAGGCTCCAGGTCTGCTCTATTATCCTACCTAGTGTTCCTGGCCCGGATGTTAGAGTTTGGAGGCACTCAACAGTCCCTATGGCTCCGATGTCGGATCTCATGACCACCTTCTCTCCTGAGCCTCTGACCCCTACCCCTCTAGGTTGGATCTGGTCCATTCCAGTGCACTCGAGAGTCTCTCTGTTCATATGGAAGGTGGCTCACCTTTGCCTTCCTACCAGACATTTCTTGGCCTCTCGAGAAATTCATCTATCTTCCGAGTGCCCTATGTGTGGCGACAGTCAGGAGAACCAGGATCATGCCCTTTTCTCTTGTCGCCGAGCTTAGCCTATGTGGCAGATGGCTGGCTTAGATCACCTCTTTCCTCAAGACTCTGACAGACAGGCTTCCTTCGTTCGGATTCTGCGATCGACTGCTGTCATCCTTATTGCTGCCCTCCTGGCTTATATTGCTTATTATGTCTGGCTGTCTAGGAATGACTTTATCTTCAGCTCGATCATATGCTCTCCTTGGCTTCTTATCCACCGAGCTACTGATGCGGTTGTTGAGTTCCATAGATCGACTGGTAGATATTTGGAGATCTGAGGTTCCCGTCTTGCTATTTGAGCGCCCTCTACTCATTTCATTTCTTGGGAACCCCCTCCTCCTTTCTTCATAGTCAATTTTGATGGAAGTCTTTGCCACAGGTTGGGAGGTGCGGGTTGTCATCCGGGATTCCAGATTGGATTTCCTGGCTACTGGTGGGACTCCTCTGTTTGACTCCTCCATCCCTGCGATGGAACTGTGTGCTGCATGGGCCGGCATCAGATATGCCCGCTGCGTCCTCCATCTGGACCATCTCATCATCCAGAGAGATTCGCTGACGGTCATTTCTTGGATACGTCAAGCCTTGGAGACTCCTTCTGCCCATCCTGTTATTTGAGACATCGCTCTTCTTCTACAGGGTTGTGTGTCTGTTCAGATCTATCATGTATTTCGGGAGGCTAACTCAGCTGCTGACTGGATTGCCTCCCACGTTGCTTGTCATTCGGTCCCGGTATTGTAGTCGGAGTGGCGAACCTCCTTCGTACAGCTTAGGGATATCATTTTGTCTGGACTAGTTATTCTAGTCAGAGCTGGCACCGGTCTCAGACCGTCTCACCTCGAGATCTCCGAGCTTCCAGTCCTGCAAAACAGGGTCAGAGACCCTGGCCGGGGGTTCCGGTGAGGGAGCTCCGACGGTCAAGTTAGAGAGCGGCGAGATGGAATAGATCCCCTAAGATGGGTTCCCGAAAGACCCCCAGACTTAGAGAAGATATTAACAAAAGAGGTGTCAGAAAGAGTGGAATTGAGGCCCAGCTCCTTCACCGAGCTCGCGCCTAAAGATCCCTCTCGGATCCCCCGGATCCTTCTCTCGATGCCTTCTTGTTCTCCCCTTTTTTTTTTTTCACTTACCTCGTAGCCCGCTCTTACCATCCCCTTTTATGCCATCATGTTGCCTCCAGCTCCCCCTCCTCCCCTCAGGGGCTCCCTCTCGCTTCTCGCCTTTCTCCCCCCCCATCTTTTCCTTTCCCCTTCGGGCCTGGGAACCCGGTGGCCCCATCGCCTTGCTTGCCGTGCCTAGCGAGAAAAAAGGGGAGGGGGGGGGGAAGACACTGGCGAGGCCTTGGGCCGAGCGCGGGCGCTCTCCTTCCCAGGCATTGACGATGTGTGTCCCACCGTTACAGGCTCCTGCCCGCCAGGATTTCGCTTCTCAGTTGCGGGGCCCGTCTGGCCGATATAAATGAGGTTTCGTGCATCACTGTAGACCGTACCAGCACCCCTTACGAGGCACGGCGCGCGCTACTCGAGTGGCTATTTTGAAACCCGCGTCCCCACTTCCCAGAGGCTTCGCTAAGCAGGGCCGGCCTCGACCGAGGTGGGCCCCTCCTGGGTGGACACCTGGTGGAGCGACAGAGAGGTGCTCGACATCGACCGAGGTGGACCCGTCTCCTGGCGCCAACTGGCGAAGGAGCAGGGGGCCCGGCTCGACCTCGGCATAGGTGGGCTCGTCTCTGGGTGCCACCTGGCGAGGGAGCAAGGGGTTGCCAGCTTCGGCCGAGATGGACTCCTCCTGGGTAGACACCTGGCAGAGCGGCAGAGAGGTGCTCGATTTCTGCCGAGGTGGACCCGTCTCCGGGCGCCAACTGGCGAAGGAGCAGGGGGGCCCGGCTCGACCTCGGCAAAGGTGGACCCGTCTCCGGGCGCCACCTAGCGAGGGAGCGAGGGGCCGCCAGCTTCGGTCGAGGTGGACTCCTCCTGGGCGGACACTTGGCAGAGCGGCAGAGAGGTGCTCGACTTCGGCCCAGGTGGACCCGTCTCCGGGCGCCAACTGGCGAAGGAGTAGGAGGGCCTGGCTCGACCTCGGCAGAGGTGACCCGTCTCCGGGCGCCACCTAGCGAGGGAGCGAGGGGCTGCCAGCTTCGGCCGAGGTGGACCCCTTCTGGGCGGACACCTGGCGGAGCGGTAGAGAGGTGCTCGACTTCGGTCGAGGTGGACCCGTCTCCAGGCGCCAACTGGCGAAGGAGCAGGGGGCCCAGCTCGACCTCGACAGAGGTGGGCCTATCTCCAGGCGCCACTTGGCGAGGGAGCAAGGGGCCGCCAGCTTCGGCCGAGGTGGACCCCTCCTGGGCAGACACCTGGCGGAGTGGCAGAGAGGTGCTCGACTTCGACCGAGGTGGACCCATCTCCGGGCACCAATTGGCGAAGGAGCAGGGGGGGCCCGCTCGACCTCGGCAGAGGTGGACCTGTCTCCGGGCGCCACCTGGTGAGGGAGCAAGGGGTCGTCAGCTTCGGCTGAGGTGGACCCCTCCTGGGCAGACACCTGACGGAGCGGCAAAGAGGTGCTCGACTTCGGTCGATGTGGGCCCATCTCCGGGTGCCAACTGGCGAAGGAGCAGGAGGGCCCGGGTCGACCTCGGCAGAGGTGGACCCGTCTCCGGGCGCTACCTGGCGAGGGAGCGAGGGGCGCCAGCTTTGGCCGAGATTGACCCCTCCTGGGCGGACACCTGGCGGAGTGGCAGAGAGGTGCTCGACTTCGGCCGAGATGGACCCATCTCCGGGCGCCAACTGGCGAAGGAGTAGGGGGGCCCGGCTCGACCTCGGCAGAGGTAGGCCTGTCTCCGGGCGCCACCTGGCGAGGGAGCAAGGGGCCGCCAGCTTCGGTCGAGATGGACCCCTCTTGGGCAGACACCTGGTGGAGCAGCAGAGAGGTGCTCGACTTCGGCCGGGGTGGACCCCTCCTCTCTTGCTCGCCGAAAAAAAAAATCCACGTGGTTCACGTCCAGCAAGACCTAAGACGTGTGCCACATCAGCGTAATAGCCATATCAGTTGCCCCCCATCCCCTCGTTCCGCCAAGGCATCATGGCTTAGGATGTGGAGATTTAATGCGGAGGTGACGTGGGGAAGATGAAAATCTCGCACCATAATTGCCATGATCCTTGTCACCATTTCTTGTTACGCCCGAGGTCCTATGAGAGGTTGCCACGTGTCGCATTCCCGGCGGCCATTAATGCACCATTTCAAAAAGGAGGCAGCTTCCATCGAACCGAACCGTCGATGTCGGGCGCGCATCCACGCGGCATCCATCTGGTGGTTCGGAACGGAATGAGGGGTACGACCGCTGTCGATCGAGTTTGAAAAGGAGGGGGACTTTCTGGAAACGAAGTCCCTCCACTTTCTCGCACTCCGCCGGTGATTGTAGTGGGCTTTCCTTCACCTTCCGGGGTTGCCACCTCTTTTACACAGAGTATCTCGGTGCGTGCCCGCGTCTTCCTCCCCTTTCCGTCTCTCGGCCTTAACAATCTTTCTGCACCCCTTCTTCCCTCATGGCGCATCATCGTCATGTCTCTTCTAACCTGGACATGGCCGGTCCTTCCCGGCCGAGGACTCCATCGCCTCCTTCCTCAAAAGGGGAAGTGATTCCGGACGAGATTCGCAGGTAGCTCCAACCCGGGGGTGTAACCATAGACGTCCCTAGGGGTCCTAGGTCTCCTCTCGTAGTCTCCGCCCGTCCGATTTCTTCTCTTCCCCCTCTGGCCACTTCTTTTCTTTTTAACTGGTCTGGCTGACCTCTACTTCCTTTCAGGTATGAAGTTCTCTCTAGAGAACCTGCTGGAGGGCGTTGCGCAGAGGGATGCCACCGAGGGGACTGAACCCCCGACGAAAAGAGCTCGTACCGAGGCGAGCCGGGAGGCCGCGCCGATCTCCATCTCCGGACCTGTGGCGGTGGCTCCCGTATCCAGGCCACCTCCGGTCCGGGCGCTCGATGTCCCTGTCGTCGACCTCGACAGGATCATGGAAGAGGGGGGGGAAGTCCCTCCCCGGGCAGCGCCTGCTTCAGCCATCGCGCCGACCGCACCCACGGCGGTCACCAGGATGGTGACGGCTCCACCGACAGCTGCTCTACCCGGCGAGGGGACGGTCGCCTCTGCCGCTGCTGACACGTTTGCCCTGCCATCGAGTCTTACCAGCTGGTGCTCCATGATCCATGACCAGGGCCATGCGGAGAAGGTCATGGAGTTCGCCTGCACCTCCCGGGACTGCCGTCTAAGGGGTGGTCGGGACTACAGCGACGCGCTGCTCAGGATCCTGCCGCAGCTCTTCACGGTAAGTCCCGAGTTTCGAGCTTTCTTCCTTTTAAAGTTCCAGTTGGATTATGTCGACCCCTTTCTCTTCTGATGCAGATCGGGATGGATGTGCTGCTGCCGAGGAACTTCCTCGCCGGCTACGCCAAGAAGGACATCGAGAAGGAGGAGAAGCTCGGCAAGCTTGCAGCCGACGTCAAAGACCTCATGGAAAAATGGGTCGAGCTACGAGGGAACAACCAGGTCCTCCGAGGTGACCTGGCCCGCGCCGAGGGGCGCATCAAGGAGCTCGAGACCTTTCTGTCAGAGGAGAGGATCTCGAACTAGCACCGCACCGAGGAGGATGTGGCGAAGAAGACCCGTCTCAGGGCTCAGTCCCGGTCGCTGGAGCGCCGGGTGGAAGAGGTCTTGAAGGAGCTGAGTGCAGCCAAGGAGAAGAGCTCCTACGTCAATGGGTTGCTAGAGGCATCGAAGCGAGAGGCGCAGGAGGCCGTTCCAAGGTTCCGGACCTCGGAGGAATACGTCGCAGAGGTTCGGGAGGTTGTCGTGGACTCCTTCTTGAAGGGGTTCCAGGTATGCCGGGAGAAGGTAAGTTCCTTCTACCCCGAGCTCGATCTCAGCAGGGTAGTCCTCGATGGCAGAAGGCAAGAGCCCAGTGGAGAAGCTCCGGCAGCAGTTGGTGATGAGGCGGCGACTCTGGAGCAGCCTCCCGAGCAGCCGCTCGTCGACGGCGCAGGTGGAGAAAGTGCGCCCCAGCCCGAGGAGGATGCCGCCGCGTCGAAATAGCCTCCCCGGCACTATCATCTTTTTTTTTTTGAGGACTCCCGGCCTGTCGGGACTCCTCCTGTGTATTGATATTCCGAAAGCAATGAAACTTTTTTTTCACCAGACCGTTGCTTCACTCTCTCCTCCTTCTCTCTTCTCCTTTTTTTTCTTTTTACCTTCCGTACTGAACTCTGGTCTCGGGCATTGGGATTGAGTCCTGTAGTGCATTCCGAGCCGAGCTCGTGGGCGGATTGAGTTCTGCCCCACCCTCCAGACTGAAGTTCGGGACTTCCGGACTGAACCCCAGGACTGCAGGTTTTATCCGAGCCCTGCATGGCTTGCCGGGCTGTTCTTCTATGATTGCATAGGTGAATTTGATCCTACCCTGCTTTCCAGGCCGAAGTTCGGGACCTCCGGACTGAACCCCGGGACCGCCGGACTAAACCCCGGGACCGTAGGCTTTATCCGAGCCCTGCACGGCTTGTTGGGCTGTTCTCCGGGACTGCGTCGGCGAACTTGATTTTGCCCCACATTCCAGACCGAAGTCCGGGACCTCCGGACTGAACCCCAGGGCTGCAGGCTTTATCCGAGCCCTGCATGGCTTGCCGGGCTATTCTCCGGGACTGCGTGGGCGTACTTGATTCTACCCCACCTTCCAGACCGAAGTCCGGGACCTGGCGCCTTCGCGGGTCTTCTGCCATGCTCGTGTTCACCGAGCTCAGAGCTAGGTGGCTCTCTCCCTACGAGGTGAGAAGAAGCATTTGGTGAAGAAAGAGGATTTCATTGCTGAAGTTCAAAGAGCCTTATACTATTGGTAATAAATCCTCAAGTTTGAGGCATTCCAGGTCCGAGAGAACCGGGACCCTCCTAGTTCCTCCAGGTAGTAGGCCCCGCGAGGGAGTACCTCTGCCACCCTATAAGGGCCTTCCCAGTTCGGGGAGAGCTTCCCGCAATCCTGTGGCTGGGAAGCTTCAGCTCGGCGGAGCACCAGATCTCCCGGGTGGAAGGACTTTGGTCGCTCTCTGGAGTTGTAGTACCTGGCCACTCGCTGCCTGTAGGTCGCCATTCGGACTCGAGCCTTGTCCCTTGTTTCTTAAAGGAGGTCCAGGTTTAGCAGCATCCTGGCGGGATTCTCCACTTCATCATACTGCTCCACGCGTAGGGTGGGTAGGCTGAGTTCTATCGGAATAACCGCTTCAGTCCCGAAGACGAGGTTGAACGGGGTCTCATCGGTGGCCATCCTCGAGGTGGTGTGGTACGCCCACAGGATGCTCGGGAGCTCTTCTGCCCACCTGCCCTTGGCTTGATCCAGTCTTGTCCGGAGGCCCTGCAAGATGGTCCTACTCGTTACCTTGGCTTCTCCGTTTGTCTATGGATGCGTCACCGAGGTGAAGCGATGGTGGATGCCAAGGTTGCTGCAGAATTCCTCAAACTCCCGACAGTCGAATTGACGTCCGTTGTCGGTGATGATGGTGTGCGGTAGGCCAAAGCGGTAGATGATTGACTTCCAGAGGAACTTGGCGATGTTTGCTTCCGTGATCTGGGTCGGGGGTTCGGCCTCAACCCACTTCGTAAAGTAGTCGATGGCCACGATCAAAAATTTCTACTGCCCGGATGCCTGGGGAAAAGGTTCCAAGAGATCTATCCCCCATTGAGCGAACGACCATGGAGCAGAAAGCTGGGAGAGTGGAGTGGAGGGCTGACGCTCCACCACGGCATGTCGCTGACATTGGTCACACCTCTTCACAAAGTCAGCTGTATCTTCCTTCATCGTCTCCTAGAAGTAACCTTGACAGAGGGCCTTGTACGCCAGTGTTCTGCCCCCCACGTGATTCCCACAAACGCCCTCGTGGATCTCTTGGAGCACGAGTGCGGCCTCCGCGGGTCTCAGACACTTGAGGAGGGGGTAAAAATAGGACCTCCGATATAGTAGTCCATCCATTAAGACAAACCACGCGGCCTTCCTCTTGATAAGGCGAGCCGCTATGCAGTCCTCCGGCAAGGTGCCGCTAGTAATGTACTCGATGTACTTGTCCATCCAGCTGGGCTCTTGGCTGACCTGTTGGACTTCCACGGGCATCTCGTAGCTCGGGGCCTTGAGATGCTCAACATAAGCATGGCCCAACAATGAGTCTAGCAGGGTCGCCAGTCGGGAGAGCGCATCCACGCGAGCGTTTTCCTCGTGGGGTATATGGGAGACGCTGAAGCGCTGAAATCCTGCCGCGCTCATTCTCACGAGCTCCAGGTATTTCGTCATTTGAGGGTCCCGTGCACCGTACTCCCAAGAGATCTGCCCGGCCACCAGCTGTGAATCAGTGAAGGCCTTGAGGTTGGCCACGCCCAACTCGCGGGACACTCTCAGCCCCACGAGGAGCGCTTCATACTCCGCCTGATTATTAGTTGCGGCGAACTGGAACCGGAGTGCACATTCGGCGATGACCCCCTCGCCGTTGGCGAGGATGAGACCAACTCTACTCTCGCTGGAGTTCAAGGCCCCGTCTACATGAAGGATCCAAACGTCCTCCTCGGGTCCTGGTTCCGGCTGCTGGTCCAGAGGGCTTTCCTCCGTCCCCTTGCCCAGGCCTGTACACTCGACCAAGAAGTCAGCGAGTACCTGCGCCTTCATGGTCGACCTTGGCCTATAAGTGATGTCAAACTCGCTAAGCTTGAGTGCCCACTTCGCCAATCACCCGGATGTGTCAGGTCGGCTGAGTATCGCTTTCAGTAGCTGATCTGTCAGGACAGTAATGGGGTGCGCTTAGAAATAAGGCCTGAGACGCTAGGCAGACACTATTAGCGCAAAAATGAGTTTTTTAGACCGGGAATACCTGAGCTCTGCATCGCGGAGGAGTTTGCTTGTGTAATACACTGGTCTATACATTCCTTGGTCATCAGTCCGAATTAGGATCGAACTGACGGCCTTCGGGGTGACCGCCAGGTACAGGATGAGCTCCTCTCCTCCTTCGGGCTTGGAGAGCAGCGATGGTGATGCAAGTATCCTCTTCAGCTCGTCAAATGCCTCCTGGCACTCCTCAGTCCAGGTGAAGTTGTTCATCTTTCTCAGCACTTTAAAGAAGGGCCGGCAGCGATCGGCAGACCTCGAGATAAATTGACTCAGGGCGGCTATCTGGATGGTGAGTCGCTGCACTTGCTTCTTGGAGGTAGGTTGCTCCATGTCCAAAATAGCCTGGACCTTTTCCGGGTTGGCTTCTATCCCTCTTTGGGTCACCATGAACCCCAAGAACTTCCTGGGGACATGCCGAAGGTGCACTTTGTCGGGTTCAACTTCATTTGGTGAAGCCGGACGTTGCCGAAGGTCTCCGCCAGGTCACCAACGTGGTCTGAAAGAGGCTTGCTCATTACTAGCAAATCGCCCACGTACACCTGCATGTTGTGGCTGATCTGGTCTTTGAAAACTTTGTTGACTAGCCGCTGGTACGTGGCCCCGATGATGCAGAACAAATAAGATGATGCGATGCGGAAGTAAATTAAGACTAATTTTTTTTTTTTTTTGTGTTTTGTTAGAAGTTGGATTGACTCAAAAATAAGGCTAACTAATATTGAAAGAAAATATGTACTGAAAGAAAGTACAATTCAAAAGAGTAGATTATCAGAGTAATAAAGAAGTAGGATCGCTGGGGATTGAGAAACTCCCAGACCTAGGGTTTACTCCTCTTTCAAGAAACAGACGAAGAGAGAAGAGAAGGTTTTATACCTGATTGTGATATCTCTCTTTGCTTCAATTGAAGGATACTCTCGAGCAGATTGTAGGATCCTTGGAGACAAGGTATCTTCGCAATGGATCCTCGGATTGTAGTTCTATGGCAAGGTTGGCCTTCTTCTCGTACTCTGGATCTGGAAAGGATGAAGAACAAGATAAGGATATAAGAAACTCAAGGAAGAGACCTTTACCTGGGATAGCTCTGGACTGCTCGAACTTTGAAGATGAGGGAAGAGTATGGAGGTGGCGGTGGAAGATGGAGTGGATTTAGGGTTTGGCTGGTAGGGCAATGGCTTGTAGATGAAAAGGACCTAGGGCTTGATATAATGGGCGGTGGCTTGGAGAAGGAGATGGCAGCCTTGAATGAAGTGGGAACAGGGTTTAGGAATTTGGGTGTTGGTGGCTAGGATGATGAAAGAAAATTAGGGTTGGCGGCCAGGGATGAAAGTGGGGCAGGGTTTTGGTAACTTTGGAGATCTCTCACCTCCTCAAGGCTCCAATGGAACCCGGATTTACTCCCTCATGGAGCTCAACACTCAAAGAAGTGCGGAAGAAGAGAATACAAGGTTGCTCAACACAAGAAAATATTTCATTTACTCATTCTAATCAAAAGATTACATAAGGGTCCAATATATAGACCTTGCAAGAGAAACAAAATTACACTACTTCCCATGTGGGACTAAACATTAATCCTAAGCATGAAAAACTTTTCCTTGACCGACCAGGCTTCTTTCCTTGGAGTGGGCGGCCTCAAATGCAAGGTGATGGCTTCATATGGCAGGTATGTGGGGCACCTCCTAGTTCTTCTCCTTAAGTCATGGGTTTTCCTTCCATGACTTGCTCTTTCTTGGAAGAAAATACTCATCTCCTAGTCTTTCTCCCCAAGACTAGGCTCCTTCCATTCATAGCCAGGTACTTTAGGCAGGTGTGGGTGCCTACCTTGAAGTCCTCTCCAAGAAAAATCCCCTGCTCCTTTAGCTTGGTTACTTTTGGCAGCTTGTGGGCGCCTTCCTTGACTTCTCCTAAGAAAATTTTCTTGCTCTCTTGGGCATGGGGACCAGGGACACTGGGATGAAATGTGGCGCCAACTGGTCCTGGGAGTGTGGCTGGGAGTGTGGCATCCACTTGCATTTGGCCTTGGAAGAAAAAATGATGCCCTAGGGAATGGCGCCAACCAGGACTTGACTTGGACATAGACCGAGTCAACATGACTCAACAAAATGAAATGCATACTCAAAGAAATAAAAAAATCTGGTTGACCAGGTCAACCCTTATTACAAATCCTAATCTTCAGGCAAGGTCATTCAGAGATCCAGATGGAACCCTGAAGTCTTCTTCTGATTCTGGTGCCCGTACCAATTCTCCCGGGGTGGGAGGAACTCGACCCTGTCGAGTAAGGCTCAAGTTGGCTCTGGTATCTCTCCAAGAGATCTGGATCCAGCTCTTGTAATTAATCTCGGGAGATCCAAGAGTCATCAGAATTTGGCCTTCCTTGCCAGTGGACCAGGTATCTTTGGTATCCTCGATTACGAGTAGAGATAACCTGATCGTCCAGGATCTTTTCAATCCGTTCTTTTCTCACTGGCCAGTTTGTTGGTGGACACACAGGGTTGGGTTCACTCTCAAGAACAGGATTAGGCTCAAAAGGCTCACTGGGAATCACAGCTGGCTCTCTATACTCTACTAGGTCTGTAATGTTGAAAGTGGGGCTAATGCCTAGTTCTGGAGGCAACTCGAGCACATAGGCATTGGATCCTACTCTCTTCACCACTTTAAATGGTCCAGTTCCTTTAGCATGTAACTTTCTAACGGTTCTAGGAGGAAACCGTTCAGGCCTTAACCTAATCATTACATTGTCTCCCTCAACAAAAGTTTTGACTCACCTTTGAGAATCAGCCAACTTCTTATAAGTTTCATTACTTAAATTTATTTTGGCATGAATTTCTTTATGCAAGTCTTTTATATGCTGTGCAAAAACTTCAGCAGACTCGGAGATTCGTGTATGGACTGGTAAAGGGGCTAGGTCAAGAGGTGTGTGAGGTTTGTACCCATGCACAATTTCAAATGGACTCTTACCTGTAGACCTATTGACCGAGTCATTGTATGCAAACTCAGCCCTAGGTAAGTACAAATCCCAATTCCTAGTGTTTTCACCAACAAGACATCTTAGCAGATTGCCTAAGCTACGGTTCACTACCTCGGTTTGGCCATCAGTTTGGGGATGATAGGCAGTTGAAAACTTAAGTTTTGTCCCTAACTTATACCAAAGGGTTTTCCAAAAATAGTTGGTGAACCGGACATCCCTATCTGAAACAATTGTCTTAGGTAGGCCATGGAGTCTAACTATCTTATTAAAGAACAGGGTGGCTACCTTAGACGCATCAAAAGTCTGGGAACAAGGCAAGAAGTGGGCCATCTTAGAAAATCGATCGACTACGACACAGATAGAGTCATGCCTCCTCTGGGTCTTAGGCAAACCTAACACAAAGTCCATACTCACATCTTGCCAAGGACGATCTGGGACAGGAAGTGGGGTATAAAGGCCGGTGTTCTATTTTCACTGTTTGGCAACAGCGCAGGTCCGACACCTAGCCACAATGTGTACTACATCTCTTTTTAAGCTAGGCTAGAAAAAGTGGTCTTCAACAGCCAGGGTGGTCTTGTCTTTTCCAAAATGGCCTGCTAAACCCCCAGCATGAATTTCCCAAATCAAAAATTTCCTAAGAGAAGTTCTAGGGATGCAAAGCCTATTCTTAAAAAATAGAAAGCCATCTAAAAGGGTATAATCCTTATGATCACTAGATGGTCCTTGAGATAGATCATGATACACAGTCTTAAAATCCGGACACGACTCATATTCCTCTTTGATCTGCTCAAACCCTACGACTTCAGCCCTAACAGAATTCAATAACAAAGATCGACGACTAAGGGCATCAGCTACCTTATTTTCAGTCCCAGCCTTATGTTTCAAAACAAAAGTATAGGACTGGATATACTCTACCCACTTAGCATACCTAGGGTTAAGCTTCTTCTGGGAATTCAGGAATGTAAGAGCCTCATGGTCCGAAAACAGCACAAATTCCTGCGGTAGCAAATAATGTCTCTAGTAACGCAAAGCTTGCACTACCGCATAAAATTCTTTATCATAGGTAGAATACCTAAGCTTAGCATCATTAAGTTTTTCACTAAAGAATGCTACGGGATGATTCTCTTGGCTTAGAACTCCACCTATACCTACACCTGAAGCATCACAGGCAACCTCAAATACTTTAGAAAAGTTGGGTAACCTCAAAATGGGTGCCTGGGTCATCCTATCCTTAAGATCTAGGAAGGCTTTATGGGCTGCTTTAGTCCATTGAAATTCTCCCTTCCTAATACTGTCTGGATAGGAGCAGCTACAGTACTAAACCCCTTGATGAGTCATCTATAAAAGGTAGCCAAGCCGTGGAAACTCCTAACTTCATGCACACTGGTCAGCTCTGGCCATTCTACTATGGACCTAATCTTCTCTGGATCGGCAGCCACGCCGTCAGGGGTTACTACAAAACCAAGGAAGATAACTCTACTGGTCATGAATTCACACTTCTTGAGATTACCGTAGAGACTATCATTCCTCAAAACTTGGCAGACTTGTTTAAGGTGGCCTAGGTGGTCTGCAGGGGTCTTACTATAGATCAGGATGTCATTGAAATAGACCACTATAAATTTCCCTATGAAAGCTCTAAGCACCTGGGTCATAATTTTCATGAAAGTACTAGGGGCATTGGACAACCCAAAAGGCATAACAACCCATTCGTAGAGACCATCCTTAGTTTTGAAAGTGGTTTTCCACTCATCCCCTAGTCTAATTCTAACCTGATGATAGCCGCTCTTGAGATCAATTTTAGAAAAAACTATTGCACCGGCCATCATATCTAGCATGCCATCTAGTCTAGGGATGGGGAACCTATACTTGATTGTGATTTTGTTGATGGCACGACTATCAACACACATCCTCCACGTGCCATCTTTCTTTGGGGTCAGTAGTGCAAGGACTGCACAAGGGCTAAGACTCTCTCTAATGAACCCCTTCCTCAACAATTCTCCAACTTGCTTTCGAAGTTCCTCATGCTCAGATGGATTCATCCTATAATGGGGCAAGTTGGGTAAAGTAGCTCCTGGGATTAAATCTATGGAATGCTGGATATCCCTAAGAGGTGGAAGGTGGTATGGCAGATCCTCGGGAAAAACATCCTCAAATTCTTCTAACAAAGGCCTAACTTCCTGAGGAGGCTCTGAGGGTGTAGGAGTCCTAAGTTCCTTAGCAGTCAACATCCAAATGGGTGAACCACTATAAATTTCTTGTTCTAGATCCTTAGCACTAATTTGGTTCACTCCAGTCTTCATCTCTTTGACCTTATTGGGTCCTTTAGTTACCTTGTCCTTAGGAGGGACTGAATGGATTGTGATCTTTTTCCCATTAAAACTAAAGACATAGATATTGAATTTTCTTAAGAGGGTGGCATCATGATCATATAACCAAGGTCTTCCAAGAATTATACTGTTCACCCCCATGGGTAAGACATCACACTAAATCTTCTCTTGATATGATTGCATCTGGATTTGGACCTGACATCTAGACTGGATGGGTATAGAGGTAGAGTCTACCCAAGAAACCTTATAGGGGTTGGGGTGGGGGACTGGGGTTAAACCTAACATTTTGACAGTGCTAGCAGAAATGGCATTCACACAGCTCCCACTATCTATGATGATCTTACATACCTTATCCCCTAATTTAAGGAAAGTCTGTAAGATGTTAGTCCTACGCCAATCCTCCTGAACTCTACTATGGGACAGGATGCATCTCACAACTCCTAACTGGTCAGACTCTGTGGGTTCCTCCTCTCCTTCATACTCATCAACCAAGTTCATTCCGGCCTCATAAACTTCTTCTTCAAATTCCTCATTGGGCCTGGAATTCTCTTCCTCTCCCTCTTCTATATAAAGGGATCTATGTGGGCACTGGCTAGAAACATGACCTACCCTATGGCACTTAAAACAGGCTATGGCTGTACACTGGCTGGAGATATAACCTGGTTTCTGACACTTAAAACAGGTGATACTAGAACTAGGGGTTCTCTGGGTGTCAGGTGCCTTACCTTTGTCCATGGGCCTAGGGATGGGAATACCCTGAAAAGGTTTGCTAGGGGTAACTTGGCTAGGTCCATTTCTTGGGATTGGGGCACTAACCCTAGAAGGTATAGGTCCTCTCTGAAATTTCTCAGTGTTCAGTGCAATCTGATAGGCTTGGTCTAGGTCAGTAACCTCTCTCAGAAACAACTCCCTCTTAATGTCTTCCCTAAGTCCAGCCCTAAATCTAGACAAAGTGACCTCATAGGCTTCACTCACATCACATCTCATCAAGTACTTATCAAAGATGGCTATGTAGTCTGAGACAGATCGATTTTCTTGTTTCAAGGTTTGCCATTGGTCTAACAGATTCTGCTGGTATGAAATGGATAGGTACTTATCTCTAAGCTTCTCTTTCATACCCTGCCAAGTGGTTATGGGCTTAACATTTCGTCTCCTAGTGGTTAGCTCAATGTTCCCCCAGTATAACCTAGCTTGACGCACTAACTTCATCTTGGCAAACTTGAACTTCCTTTCCTCAGACATGGTATACCACTCAAAGTACTAGTCCATCTCACCCTCCCAATCAGAATACACCTTAGGGTTTAAGCTACCATCAAAAGTGGGTGCATCTAATTTGATGTTCTGGATGAACCTATTATCTCTATCTTCAGGCTCTGGGTCAGGCCTCCTATGATTAGGTTCAGGATCTTTGTATAAAGGTCTTCTAGGCTCCTGGTGTGGGTGAGGTTGAGGCACATTAAAATCTGGGTCAGGAGTCCAATTCTGATGTCTAGGTTCCTCAAGTACTTGGACTCGATCCCTAAGCTGGGTAAGATCCTCACGGACTTGATCCCTAAACTGGGCAATAGTTTCAGTCATATCCTGACTCAATTTGGTCATACTTTCGGTAAGAGTTCTAATCATGGCCTCTAAATCAGGTTGGGTTTGACCAGGTTGGTAGGGTGCTCCATTCCGGGTGGACATGATGATGCAAGCAAGCACACCAAATGAGACTCGACTGAAACGACTACGGGCTAACTAGACCTAGAGCCCAAACTAGATGCCCAATCAGAGTGGCAAGCTAGCCTGTAGTAACTCGGGACTCAGTCAGGCAGGTGTAAGGGGAGTGTTAGGTCCCTAATTGCCAATCCTAGACACCAATCAGTGATTGGCCAGGTAGGCGGACCAGCACACAAGTCCTTCGGGATAGAATCCCTGAACTACCGTTCTAGACACTGAGTACAAAGCACACACAGAGTAACTAGACAAACTGACTCAACACTAGCCTAGACCCGACCAGTTGGTGTCCCTAGCCCACTAGGGCAAATTAGGTCTAATTAATTTTAAGATTAAAGGCTTAGGTTCGAATGCACGGGAGGTGGTTTTGGGCTAAGGAGAGGGTCTCAATCCTCCCCTTATGTTGCAACTTCGGTGCCCTTAAGATAGATTCAATTTATGCACACTCAAATAAAAAAACAGCTTGCAAAAAATAAAAAAAAGTAGAGCAGCAGTAAAATTGATCTCAGAAAATCTACAGAAATTAATAAATCATGAAAGTTTTATGTAAATTACTTTCAATTATACTGGTTCTAGCAAAATAAGAATTACTTAATTTAGAATTTTTTACAGGAAGAAACAATTCGAATAACAGGATAGTTACTGGCAGAAAATAGAATGTGTGTCCCGTTTACAATCCCTGCCTAGAAGTTATAACCTAGCGGCACCCCTACACGCCCTAGGAACCCCTATGGAATGGGAGGAGGAGGCTTGCATCTCGCTTGTTCCTAGGACCGGATGGCCAGGGGAGTCTACTCCAGGTAGCAAAAGTAAAAAGGAACGAAAAAAATATTCAAACAAGCAAGAACCCTAGACAGGGCTCTGATACCAAAAATGATGTAGAACAAATAAGATGATACGATGCGGAAGTAAATTAAGACTATTTTTTTTTTTTTTTTGTGTTTTGTTAGAAGTTGGCTTGACTCAAAAACAAGGCTAACTAATATTGAAAGAAAATATGCACTGAAAGAAAGCACAATTCAAAAGAGTAGATTATCAGAGTAATAAAGAAGTAGGATCGCTGGGGATTGAGAAACCCCCAGACCTAGGGTTTACTCCTCTTTCAAGAAACAGACGGAGAGAGAAGAGAAGGTTTTATACCTGACTGTGATATCTCTCTTTGCTTCAATTGAAGGACACTCTCGAGCAGATTGTAGGATCCTTGGAGACGAGGTATCTTCGCAATGGATCCTCGGATTGTAGTCCTATGGCAAGGTTGGCCTTCTTCTCATACTCTAGATCTGGAAAGGATGAAGAACAAGATAAGGATGTAAGAAACTCAAGGAAGAGACCTTTACCTGGGATAGCTCCGGACTGCTCGAACTTTGAAGATGAGGGAAGAGTATGGAGGTGGCGGTGGAAGATGGAGTGGATTTAGGGTTTGGCTGGTAGGGCGGTGGCTTGCAGATGAAAAGGACCTAGGGCTTGATATAGTGGGCGGTGGCTTGGAGAAGGAGATGGCAGCCTTGAATAAAGTGGGAACAGGGTTTAGGAATTTGGGTGTTGGCGGCTAGGATGATGAAAGGAAATTAGGGTTGGCGGCCAGGGATGAAAGTGGGGCAGGGTTTTGGTAACTTTGGAGATCTCTCACCTCCTCAAAGCTTCAATGGAACTCGGATTTACTCCCTCACGGAGCTCAACACTCAAAGAAGTGTAGAAGAAGAGAACACAAGGTTGCTCAACACAAGAAAATATTTCATTTACTCATTCTAATCAAAATATTACATAAGGGTCCAATATATAGACCTTGCAAGAGAAACAAAATTACACTACTTCCCATATGGGACTAAACATTAATCCTAAGCATGAAAAACTTTCCCTTGACCGACCAGGCTTCTAGACCTGCAAAAGAAATCTTATTGTTGGAGAAATTGATAGGATTTCTCTAACGGGAACCCTTTGATGTTTAAGTCAGTTTGGAAATGAAGAATAGCGAAAAGAAAATGGAGAAAGTGAGTTAGAAAAGGTCACCCTGAAGTTTCACTTGATCCCCTATTTATAATGGTTTGGGATAGAGTTGGTCAAGTGGTTATAACCATTTGTTGGGCAATTATGTCAATAAAAAAGTTGTTAAGTTCGTTAAGCCATTTGGAGATCAGTTTGTAAAGTGGTTTATTAAGTAGTTTATTATTATTGCCCATAAATGGATCCCAAGAGGGGGGATGAATTGGGCCTTTTAAAAATTTAAAGCAATAATGTGCAGGCCTTGTGGTGTTTGTGAGTTACGAAATTTACGCACTAGATTATATGTAGCGAAAAGCAATAAATATAGTGCAAGAAGTAAAGAGCAAGAGATAGAAGAAATAATCACATACAAACACAAGGTTTATAGTGGTTCGGTGCAAACCTAGCACCTACATCCACTCCCCAAGCTACCCTTAGGAATCTCACTATAATCCCTCCAAGATTACAGCTGACTTGTTTTTCCAAAGGCTCACAAGTCAAAACCTATGTTGGTTTTGTCACCTAGGCTCACCAACAAACCTTTACACTTATTTTGTCTTCGGGCTCACAAGTTAACCCTAGTTGGTTTTATCACCTTGGCTCACCAACAAACTACAACAATCTTCTTTCAAGATACCCTTGAAAGCAAGGTCAAATCACAAGAGAATTTCAGATATACAATTTAAATAAACAAGGCAAACTCTCTTCAAGAGTAGAATGGAAGCTTTGAGGTTCAAGTTGATGCTTTATCTTATCTTCTCCTTGGAATATTCTTCAAGCTCTCTTTTTAAAAAGATGAAAGGATGGGCTTGTAAGCTTTTTTCAGGGAATCACACTTTAAATGGCTTTTGAAGTGAAGTTCTTGAGGGAATATTGGCTTTTGAGCTTTCAATGGACTTCAATGCTTCAAGAATAAGTTTGGTGAAACTTAAATACTTTAAAAACTTTCAAAAAATGGTTTGTGACCGTTGGAGCTTCGGATCTAACCGTTGGGAGCTTGAAAAGATATTTCTGCAACATAGAAAAATAGATCCATTAGGACTGTTAGAACCCGAGTGTCGACACTTGGCTTGTAGGTGTCGATACTTGATTTGCAGGTGTCGACACTTGAACTTTCAAGTGTTGATACTTGACTTGCAGGTGTCGACACTTGACACAAAAACAATCCATTGGCCAAGTTTTGTATTTTCAAAAATCTCAGGCCTTGAGTTGACACTTGAGAACTTAAGTGTTGACACTTGAGTTGCAGGTGTCGATACTTGAATTTTGGGTGTCAACACTTGGCATGCCCAGGAGTTTTTCTGCATGTGTCGACACTTAACTTTCTAGGTATCGACACTTGGTTTTGCAAAATTCAAAATTAAGTGCAATTCAAGCCAAAAATACAAGTGTTGAATATGAAACATAAATCCAATGAAATTAAGCAATAAATGAACTTATTTAAGTCCTTTTTGCATGGAGAAGACTCCTCAAATTGCGAAATAGGCTTCATGCCACAACGTGCCACGATACTTTAATTTTAAGAATTTGAGGTGCTTGTTTCCTGAAAACTCATAACTAAAAATAAATATTAGTACACAATATGTACTCAACATTTTGTTATTCATCAAAATCACTAGGTGGAGCCAACAATCTTCCCCTTTTTGATGATGACAAAATCTTGAGTATATCAACATTTAATTTCAAATTTTAGATTTGATAATTCATGAATATGATTTCAAGCTAATACATCCACAACTTACATGTTAAAAAGGATGAATCTCCCCCTTAGTTAGACAATTCTAATCAGAACAAGCAGTATGCAATATTGGTATCAGATCAAATTTGAAATTCAGATAAATAAAGATAATTCTACTCTCCCTTTTTATCAATCATTCGAAAAAGGGAGTAAGCTCCCCCTCAAAACGAGTATGGAGACAAAAAGTAGTAGAGTATCAGAGTTGATACAAGAGACAATTTTTCAAGAGTTAACAGGTATCAGAGCCAAAATGTATATCTATCAAGTAATGTAAACAATCAAGCTATCAAAATCAATCATAGTGATTCACAAATTGTAAACATCAAGCTGAAAAGCATATATATGTCTATCAAGTAATATTTTAAGTACAAAATTTGCTGACTCATCAGCAATACTGAAACAATCAAAATACATCATGAGACATAAATCATAAATAACAGAATAAACATCTGTGAGGCTAATCCTCATCAGATGGGATCTCAAAAGATATGGGTCCTGTAATCCTAGACCTATGGGCTAGACCTCTAGGAGTCTTCAAAATATCATGACTCCGAGTCCTAGTAGAAGGTCCAAAGCAGGGTACAACCCTAGAAGAATGAGTAGAGGGAGGTGGAAGAGTCTCAACAGGAGTGACAAAAGCTGGATCAGTGAGGACAGGTGTGCCAATCGAATCAACAGGAGGAATAACAGGTGATTGTGGCTCTTAGTTGACTACCTCATATCCATCAACGCCATTATCACTGTCACCATCACTGTCGTCATCAATAATATCAGTAGCTCTTTCCTCAATCTCATCAATACGATCACCACCATCAATAGTATCATCATGTTGATCTTGGTGGTCCTCGTCATCATCATCATCAGCAACAGGAGGTGGAGCTGCAGGTGCTGGTAGAGGTAGAAGGGATCTCAGTAAATCCTCAATACAAGCAAAACCCTCCTCCATAGTCCGATGAATCTCAGCATGCTACAAGGTGGTATGTGCTCGAAGACCCTCAATTTCGATGCGTAACTGGGTCGTGCGGACACCCAATCCAATCATCTCACTCCTGAGATCTATGAACTGCTGTCTCACATGCTCCTCAAAAGATATGTCCGTAGAAGGTGGAGGAGGACCCGAAGGAGTAGCTGTAGGGGTCATTGGCCTGCCTCTGATGCAGGATAGCTTGGGGAAGTGTACTGACTGGCCCTGATGGCCTTGCCTCTGCCTCTCAAATCTCATCCTCCTCATCTGGCTCCTGGCCAGACTCTCTCCGAACCCATCGACCTCTGACTAAACGATATCCCATGCGGTGTAGCGTCCTCTCGTCGTAGACATCAGTATGTAGAATCTCCTTGGGGATTTCCTCCTCCAAAGGAACTCTACATGCTCTAAATAAACGGGTCAACACCATACCGTATGGTAAACAGTGTCGTCGCTGAGTCGTTGCATCATGCATCTGAACAAGCATCAAAGAAGGTATATCAACCTGAGTCCTCTAGGTTAGACATACCATAAGCATCAGCGCTCTCTTGGTGATGAAGTTGAAGTGCCCAGTCTTCGGAAGCAAAATCCGAGCTGTGATATGGTGCAGAAGGCGCATCACCACAGATAGCTAGTTCGCGGTGACCACTATCACTCCACGAACGTCCTCACACTCAAGGATGCACCTGAAAGCAGCCTCCCTATCCTCCACTTAGAACACACTGATGCCTCGATGAGAAATCTCCCATACTCTGCTCAGAAGCTCCTCAGTCAAAGAAATCTCTACTCCCCTGACAGAAGTCCTCCATAGTAATCGACGGCTGTCCAAAGTGCCATAAAACCCCCTCACTAGATGGGGATAGTACCTCTCCTGCATAGTGCAAAAGGGTACTAATCCAGCATCGATGAGTGTCTGCCAGATTTGGAAGTGCTGTCTATCGAAAAACTCAAGGTCTATCCGTCGTCCTGAAGCTACAGCCTTCCCTGCCATCATCTCTACAGGGAGGAACCTGGTGCTGCTGAGCTGCTGGCCTGTCCTATATCATGTCTGGCTTTTGTTCTCCTCTCAGATCCATGTCCAGTCCTACTCCTAATAGCTAATCTCTTTCTCGGACCCGTCTCAATCAAGCTGAGCTAGAAAGAAAGAGATAAATAACCTAGGGGGTATTGGTTTCAATTAGGTTGAGAACTAGAGATTGGGTATAGGTTAGGCTAAAGGAGACTATGTTTTCCTAAAAGAGGGATACTGGCTTTTAAGAGAAGCTAGAATATGTTTTGAAAACTGGGATTAAACATATTTGAGTTGTAAAATACCTTTAACACAAGAAATCGAGGGTAAAATAACTTTAACAAGGAATTTTATCTATACAAAATATATTTGGGTTTCCAGAAATACATTTTATAAAACTAGTGAACTGGGGCTAGTATAAAGTAAACTAAATACATGAGATTAGGGTTAAAGACAAAATACATTTAGGTTTTAGGTCAAAAACAAGTAATCAACCAACAAAATAGTGGAAATGGGGGTAAAATACCATGAAATCATCACAAATAACCCTTCTAAACGAATGAAATCCTAACAAATTGCATAAAAATTTGTTTTTGGAGTGAAACCCTTGAATATTTTGGCCAAAAACCCAATATAACAGTGAAAATACCAAAAACGGATGGAATATGTGAGAAATCGGCCAAAAATCCATGGGAAATCCGAGATAGATTCGTTCAATCATGATTCCCTTTAAATGGAAACTTCCAAACAGCTAAAAACTCTGAAAATTCCAATTAAAATTTATTAAAATGGATGGAAAATACAAAACTTAGGTTACATTATTTCAAAATGAAAAAATGAGAAGGGGATTACCTGATTTCAGTCGGGGCAAAGGGGGAAAGAATTGATTTGGAAGGTAGAGGAGCTTGGAGGACCACTGGAGCTCGAGAGAAGACGGGGAAAAGTGAAAATCAAAACCTCAGTTTGCCCTAAAAAAGATAGAATTTTCCTGCGAGTGTCGACACTTGGAATTTCTCAAGTGTCGATACTTGGTCAGGTGTCGACATTTTGCAAAACTCAAGTATCGACATTTGGCCAAGAAATTCCAAAAAAAATCTATAAAAATCTTCAAAAATTCAAAGATGTTTTTAAAAGCTTTTAGAACTTAACACAAGTGATTTTTGGATAAAAACAACTTAGGTAAGATGAAATTTGAGAAAGTTTAAGGAGAATGGATCGATGATACCTAACTCTCTTCTAATCAAACAAAATCTCTATTCACTCAATGGTTTGGTAAACATATCAGCTAATTGATTATCAGTGCACATAAATTCAAGTACGACATTAGAGTTTTGTACATGATCTCTTATGAAATGATGTCTTATTTCAATGTGTTTATTTCTTGAATGTTGCACAGGATTCTTAGTTAGATTGATTGCACTAGTATTGCACATCTTATGGGTGTCTTAATTAGTTTAATGCCAAAGTCTTCGAGCTGTTGTTTGATCCATAGGAGTTGAGCACAACAGCTTCCAGCTGCTATATATTCGGCTTCCGCCATAGATAGAGCAACTGAATTCTGTTTCTTGCTGCTCTATTAGATCAAATTTATTCCAAGAAATTGACAAGTTCCACTAGTACTTTTACGATCAAGCTTACACCCAGCAAAGTCAGCATCAAAATAAGTAATTAATTCAAATGAAGAATCTCTAGAGTACCAAAGACGAATTTCAATTGAGCCAGATAGATATCTAAGGATGCGTTTAATAGCCAAAAGATAAGACTCTTTAGGATTAGACTGATATCTAGCACACATACATATACTAAACATGATATCTGGCCTATTGACAGCAAGATATAACAATGAACCAATCATGCCACGATATAATTTTTGATCTACAGATTTACCTGATTCATCCTTGTCAAGTCTACAAGAGGAGCTTATAGGGGTACCTAATGGCTTGGTGTTCTCCATCCCAAACTTCTTGAGTATTTCTTTTGTATACTTGGCTTGGTTAATGAAGATCCCCTCTTTGGTTTACTTTATTTGGAGTCTGAGAAAGAAGTTCAATTCTCCCATCATGCTCATCTCGAACTCACCTTACATCAACTTTGCAAACTCTTGACAAAAAGATTCGTTAGTAGCACCGAATATGATATCATCTACATATATTTGTACTACTAAGAGATTATCATTCTTTTTCTTCAAAAATAAAGTTTTGTCAACATTACCTCTAGTAAAATCATTTTTGAGTAAGAAAGAGCTTAAACGATCATACCAAGCTCTAGGAGCTTGTTTCAAACCATACAAAGCTTTATGAAGTTTGAAAACATGGTTTGGAAATTCAGGATTTTCAAAACCAGGCAGTTATTCAACATAAACCTCTTCTTCGATAAAACAATTCAAAAAGGCACTTTTAACATCCATTTGAAATAATTTTAAATTCATAAAACAAGCAAAAACCAATAATAGCCTAATTGCCTCAAGTCTAACCACAGGAGCAAAGGTTTCATCAAAATCAATCCCTTCCTCCTGATTGTATCATTTGACAACTAGTCTAGCCTTATTTCTTGTAACAATACCATTTTCATCAAGTTTGTTTTTAAAAACCCATTTGGTGCCAATAATTGAAACATTTGAAGGCTTATCTACAAGAGTCCAAATATTGTTTCTTTTAAATTGGTTAAGTTCGTCTTGCATAGCATTCATCCAATTATAATCTTTTTCAGCTTCTTCAATCGATTTAGGTTCAATCTGAGAGATAAATGCTAAGTAATCACAAACATTCCTAAGGGATGAATGAGTACTTACACCTTTAGATGGATCACTAATGATAAGTTCTTTGGGGTGACCATGAGCATACCTCCATTCTTTGGGTAGAGGATCAATTGTAGATGTATTTTCATCACCTTGTGCTTGATCTCCTTCATTATTTTGATCAATTTCTTGTTCCTTGGCAGACTCTTCATTATTGTTCACTTCTTCAGTTTTCTTGGTACCTATTTCATCAGAAAGCACATCTTATTTTCTAAAAGATTTCTAGTCAGATTCATCAAATACTACATGTATGGATTCTTCAACAGCAAGTGTTCTTTTGTTGAAGACCCTGTATGCCTTGCTAGATGTAGAGTATCCTAGAAAGACACCCTCATCTGACTTGGCATCAAATTTGCTCAAATTGTCTTTACCATTGTTTAAGATGAAACAACGGCATCCAAAAACATGAAAATATTGAATTGAAGGTTTTCTACCCTTCCAAAGCTCATAAGGTGTTTTCTTTAAAATTGGTCGGATTAAAACATGGTTTAAAACATAGTATGTAGTGTTTATGGCTTCCGTCCAAAAATATCTAGGTAGGTCATTTTCACAAAGCATGGTGTATGCCATTTTTTCAAGAGTTCTATTTTTCCTTTTTACCACCCCATTTTATTGAGGTGTCCTAGGTGCTGAAAAATTATGATGAATGCCATTTTCAATATAGAATTTGTCAAAATCAGAATTTTCAAATTCGGTTTCATGGTTACTTCTCAAAGATACAATTGAAACACCTTTTTTATTTGAAACTCTTTTATGAAATCTAATGAATTCAGAAAATGTTTCATCTTTGTGTGCTAAAAATATGACCCAAGTAAAACGTGAGAAATCATCTATAATAAGTAGATCGTACTTCTTACCTCCCAAACTAGATGTTCTAGTTGGCCCAAAGAGGTCCATATGAAGCAACTTTAAGGGTCTAGATGTAGAGATTACTCCTTTTGGTTTAAAAGATGATTTGGTTTGTTTTCCAAGCTGGCATACACTACAAATCTTATCTTTTTCAAAACTGAGTTTTGGCAAATCTTTTATCAAATTCCTTTTGCTAAGTTTTGAAATCAAATGCATACTAGCATGTCCTAGTCTACGATGCTAAAGCAAACTAGTTTTATTAATCTTGGCTTCCATTGTCACTAGGCATTGACCATTTTGAACAAGAAGATCATCAAGATCAACCATATAGATATTGCCATGCCTATGACTAATGAACTTGATGCCATTATCATCTACACTAGAAACAATGCACAAAGAAGATTCGAAAGTAACTTTGAAATCATTGTCACAAAACTGACTAATGCTAAGTAAGTTATGTTTCAAACCATCTACATACAAAACATTATCAATATAAGTAGAATGGGTGATATGGACTTTACCAATTTCAATAATTTTGCCCTTACCATTATCACCAAAAGTCACATTACCATCATTTTGATACTCGAGTGATGAGAATTGCTCCACATCTCCGGTCATATGCCTTGAGCAACCGCTATCGAGGTACCACATTCTTTTCTTATTGATTGCAAGGCATACCTAAAAAAAGAATCAAGTGGAGATTTTAGGTACCCAAGTCATCTTAGGTCCTCTTAGGTTAGTGGCAATGGTTCCTTTTGGAACCCACATTTTCTTAACATTGCTTAATTTTTTCTTATTGCACATGTAAGATTTATGCCCTACAATACCACAAGCATAACAAGTAATGGATGAAGATGCAGGCACAAAATTTTTTTTGAAAAGCTTTTGTTTCTTCTGAGTTCTAAACCTTAAACTGGCTCTATCAAAAATAGCTTTTTGATTATTTAAAAGCATATTTAATTTTTCAAAGCTATAAGTAAATTTGTTAACAAAAGGTTTTAACTTTTCAATTTCTTCTTTATATTTTTTGTTTTCTTCTAAAATTTATTTGCTTTGTTTTGAAAAATTTTTATTTGATACAAAAATGTTTTCCTTTTTCAAAACTTCATTTTCTTTTTCAAGACTAGCAATCTTATCATTTAACTTTTTATTTTGAAGAAGTAGGCAATCATTTTCATTTGAAAACTTGTCATTTGCTTTGACTAAATTCAGATTTTGCCTTTTTAGTTCTTTATGTTTTGATTTTAGTTTTTGAAACTCTATAACTAACTCATTAAAAACTTCATGCAGTTCATCAAATGTAAATTTATTTTTAGTTTCGGATAGTACCTTGTCATGATTCGCCATTAAACAGAAGTTTGCAACTTCTTGCTGTTCTTCTTCAGAGATGGAGTCTTCGCTGTCAGTCCAGGTTGTCATCATGGCCTTCTTTCTTAGTTTTCTTCTGCTTTTCTTAAGTAAGGGGCAGTCCATCTTGAAGTGGCCCAGTTTCTTGCATTCAAAGCATGTGGGCTGCTCCTTGTCCTTCTCCTTTTCTTTCTCCTTGCTTGGCTCACCTTCCAGAGGTTTCTTTTTGAAGTTGTATTTCTTCTTCCTCATGAACCTTCTAAACTTTCTTGCCATTAGAGCCGTCTCATCATCTTCATCTTCTTCTTCGGATTCATCGCTTGACTCTTCTCTTGCGATGATTTGAAAGCAATGACTTTCTTTTTCTTTTCTATATCCATGTTCTTTTGTTTTAAGGAAAGCTCATAAGTCATCAATGAGCCTAATAGTTGCTCGAGGGGTAGAGTGTTGACATCCTTGGCTTCCTCTATGGCCGTTACCTTAGCATCCCATGAAGCCGGAAGAGACCTGAGAAGTTTATTTACAAGTTCACCATTAGATACAATCTTTCCTAAGCTTTTCATGCCATTCACAATATTTGTGAACCTAGTATACATCTCACTAATAGATTCAGTAGGTTTCATCTTGAATATTTTATATGTATGAATGAGCATGTTAACCTTAGTAGTTTTCACTTGATGTGTATCCTCATGGGTAACCTCAAGTGTGTCTCATATTTTCTTAGCGGAGAGATAATTAGATATTCTATTGAATTCACTTGGATCAAGAGAGCAATACAATAGATTCATAACCTTCGCATTAAGCTTTATTTGCTTAATGCATTCTCATCCCAATCATCTTCCATTTTTGGAGTGAGAATGTCATTAACCAACATAGTATGCTGATGAGGATCTTTTATGATTGTCCTCAAAAGATTATAATCCATGGCTTGAATGAATATGTGCATGTGAGTTTTTCAATAAGTGTAATTCGTGCCATTAAATAGTGGGGGACGGTTTGAAGCTTGACCTTCAACAACATCCATTCCAATTGGGGCTGCAATGATCTTTTACTCAAGATCCTTGGACCTACAAGAGAGTACTGGTGCTCTGATACCACTTGTTGCCCAGAAATGGACCCAAGAGGGGAGATGAATTGGGTATTTTAAAAATTTAAAGCAATAATGTGCATGTCTTGTGTTTGTGAGTTACGAAATTTATGCACTAGATTATATGTAGCGCAAAGCAATAAATATAGTGCAAGAAGTAAAGAGCAAGAGATAGAAGAAACAATCACACACAAACACAAGGTTTATAGTGGTTCAGTGTAAACCTAGCACCTACATCCACTCTCCAAGCATCCTTGGGAATTCTACCATAATCCATCCAAGATTATAGCCGACTTGTTTTTTCAAAGGCTCACAAGTCAAAACCTATGTTGGTTTTGTCACCTAGGCTCACCAACAAACCTTTATATTTTTTATATCTTCGGGCTCACAAGTTAACCCTAGTTGATTTTATCACCTTGGCTCATCAACAAACTACAACAATCTTCTTTCAAGACACCCTTGAAAGCAAGGTCAAATCACAAGAGAATTTTAGATATACAATTTAAATAAACAAGACAAACTCTCTTCAAGAGTAGAATGGAAGCTTTGAGGCTTAAGTTGATGCTTTGTCTTGTCTTCTCCTTGGAATATTCTTCAAGCTCTCTTTTTGAAAAGATGAAATGATGGGCTTGTAAGATTTTTTCAGGGAATCATACTTTAAATGGTTTTTGAAGTGAAGTTCTTGAGGGAATATTGTCTTTTGAGCTTTCAATGGACTTCATTGCTTCAAGAATAAGTTTGGTGAAGCTTAAATACTTCAAAAACTTCCAAAAAATGATTTGTGACTGTTGGAGCTTCGAATCTGCCATTGGGAGCTTGAAAAGATATTTCTACAATATAGAAAAATAGATATATTAGGGCTGTTAGAACCCGAGTATCGATACTTAGCTGTCAGGTGTCGACACTTGGCATGCAGGTGTCGACACTTGATTTGCAGGTGTCGACACTTGAAAGCATTTGCAGGTGTCGACACTTGAACTTTCAAGTGTCGACACTTGACTTGCAGATGTCGATACTTGACATAATAACACTCCATTGGCTAAGTTCTGTATTTTCAAAAATCTTAGGCCTTGAGTCGACACTTGAGAACTTAAGTGTCGACACTTGAGAACTTAAGTGTCGACACTTGAGTTGCAGGTGTCGACATTTGAATTCTGGGTGTCGACACTTGGCGTGCCAAGGAATTTTTCTGCATGCCAAATGCTGAAGTATCGACACTTAACTTTCCAGGTGTCGACACTTGGTTCTGCAAAATTCAAAATTAAGTGCAATTCAAGCCAAAAACACAAGTGTTGAATATGAAACATAAATCCAATGAAAATAAGCAATAAATGAACTTATTTAAGTCCTTTTTACATGGAGAAGACTTCTCAAATTGTGAAATAGGCTTCGTGCCACAGCGTGCCACGATACTTTAATTTTAAGAACTTGAGATGCTTGTTTCCTGAAAACTCATAACTAGAAATAAACATTAGTACACAATATGTATTCAACGTTTTGTTATTCATCAAAATCACTAGGTGGAGCCAACAGTTATGCTTTTTGATAACTACTTTACCAACCTTATTATAATAGCTCTAATGATTTAAAAAGATATGCTTCATGTTAAATGAAGTCACATGACTTTTTACTTGGTTCAGATAAGTGGTCGGCATATAGCTGATGAGTGGCTAAGCACCCAGTGCTTTGATAAGAAATTAGCTTTTGATCGATGAGTTATTTAGTAACCTATGCTTTAATAAGAGATTGGCTCTTGGTTGATAGGCATCCTGTGCCTTAGCAAGTGATCATCTCTTAGCTGATGGTATTCTACACCATAGCAAGTGATCAGCTCCTGGTTGATAGGCATCTACATCTTGGCAAGTGAGCGATAAATATCCTGCACCATGGCAAGTGATCGGCTCCTAGCTGATAGTTGTCTTGCACCTTAGCAAGTGGTCATCTCCTGGCCTACCGACGTCCAGTTCCTTAATAAGTAATTGGAGAATGGCCGAACTCTTTTCTTCTTATCAAAAATTGATCATTAAAAAAATTGGACATGTTGTTTACCCTATAATAGTTGCCCTCCATTTTCGAGTTTGAAGTAATTTACTCAATTCAACTCAGAAGTCTGATGATACATTTCCATTAGCTTTTGGTGAGACAAATCATCCCTTCATAATGCACCACCATTCCGTTATACGTCATTTAATTTTACATGCATCTTTTTATGTGCCCTTCTACAAAAAATCATTAAACTAGCAATGGGTGATTTTTGAAGGGAAAGTGACTCCTCGATTCATGGGGCATGCCCCCAACTAGTAAGAATGATCTACATGGCAAGAAGTGAGTGGCCCATACTTTCAGCTAGCGATCAAGCAATGTGATGAGGATCCCAACATCTAGATAACTTAATTTGGATCATCGGGCACCATTATAAATAAGGGTCTTTTGCTCTAATCCAGATTTTTTATCTCTTGTTCTTTCATCTTCATCTTCAAGAGGTTTAATAAGCAATCTCCCTTCAGAGTTCTTTTCCTTTGCTTCAAGAGGTTTAGAACTTTGTCTTCCCTGGTAAGAGGCCTTTACCTTTCCTTCTCCTTCAATTTTCTTGCTTATAGCCATAGCTCCTAAAGAAAAAAGAGCCATTAAGAAGGTGAAGAGTTATAGAATAGATTCCACCAAAGCCATAGTGAGTCTAAACCTAACATGCTATTCTTTTCGATATTCTCGTTAGACATCATAGGAGGTTTTCCCTAGACTCTGACTAGGAGAGGTCTGAGATTAAAGAAGCAAACCTTAGGAAACTTAGGGATATATATTTTATCTCTGATAATATTAGAATGGCTGTGCCAAGTCTGGATGATAGAGTTTTGTCTCCTTTGTCTGGGTGCATTACTTTTTATAAGGACACATTCGATGCTGGGATCCAGTTCCCTCTTCATCCATTCATTAAAAATATTTTGGATTTCTATAAGGTTACTTTGATCCATTTTTCTTCCAAATGGGCTTAGAGTAATCATTAGCTTTATACTCATTTGTGACATGATTAGGATAGAGCCGAGATGTTTTTTGTTTTAAGCTATTTGTATGCTAAAATCTCACGCATATGATAAGGAGTGGTATTATTTCATCCATAGGCAATCATGTAAGCTTGTAGAGGGCATCCAATCTTCCATCCATGGATAGAAGAATAGGTTCTTCTTCCTTTCTTCAAACTAGCTTTTAGGTATTAGGTCTTCATGGGGCAAAGTCTGGACTAAACCCAACTTCAAAAGACTTCCTTAAATGAAGACTTGGAGCATTTTCATAAATTGCTCAAGATTCATATAGTAGAATTCAAACTCCTTTAGACTAATTAAGCTCTATATGATGCGAGCATCAGTTTGGTTGATCCCCACAGTATGTCTAACCACTTTAAGTTTCTTCTGCTTTCTTTTTCAACTTTTACACAGTTTATTAGATCTCATTGATCTCTTAACCATTACTTGAATTTGTCTATTTGTAGAGATGAAGCTCAGTTTGGAGAGGCTTCAGAAGGTAGTGTCCAAGAGGAAGAGATTGGATGCTGCTGAGAAGGCCAAGAAGAAAAGACTTAGTGAACCATCACTATCAATATCTTCATCAAGTACACCAGTATCAGAAAGCATCCGATCTCCTATTCCAATAGAGGCACTGATGGCCACTCCTCTAAACTAGTCCAACCAAGTTATTGGATGATGTCTGGCTACCTCTGATGGCCAGCCTGACTAGGTCATTGAAAATCGTCCAATCACATAACCTTGTTGTTGCTTCCCAATCTTTGGGTGCTTAAGATGAGCATATTATTCTGGAAAAGAAGTTGAGGGTGTGTGATGCCAACTGTAGGGACCTGAAGCTCATTTAAGAGCTTTTGGAGATGATTATTCTTCTTCCTGCTAACAAGGTTGAGTAGGAAGCATATACTCTCTCCCAAGTTCTTAGCGATAGCCATCTTGAAATTTTTTAGATAATTATTTCTCCACCTTGCTATTTTCTTTCTTTATGTTTTTCTACTCTTTTTCTTCATTTTAAATTAGTCTTTCTTCTTTTTCTAGCTTCTCTCTAATGTTAGTTAGCTTAAGAACTTTTTTTTATTACATATGACAGGATGATGAATGACATGAAGAGAGAGTTGTTAGGGACCAAGGAGGCAACAAAAAAGGTGGCCGACCGGGCTAAAGCCAACGATGCCTAGGCAAAGTTTGTAGAAGCCTATAGGAATGCTGCTGGGGCCTAAAAAAGTGTTGCTAATGTCCAGAAAATTGAATTGGAGATTGCAACCTCCATAAAAATAAACCATTTAAAGGCTATCCTCTCTAATGCCATTAAGGAGATTGAAATAAATCAAGCTTCTATTCAAAAACTCCAAAAGGAGGATAAGAGACTCGAGAAGCTCAAAGAAGCCAAGAAAAGGTCATGGAGGAATACAAGTTATCCGATGACTTTTTGGATGACATGGCTGAAGGGTCACTAAGTGCTTTTGCATGAGGAGTTCAAAGATTGCCAGAACAAGGTGAAGGAGATCTTCCTAGCCATTGACACTGCTTTCCTTATCCAGGTATTATCGACCCAAGAGTAGAGGAGGAAATAAAGGTTCAAGAAGATGTCGGTACACCTATTGAAGCTCCTCTATAGACCACTCCAAATGCTACCCCTGTTGTTGAGACACCATCCAACATTGAAGCACCTATGGAGACTCAACCTAAAGCTCCATCAAAAGTAGTAGAAGTATGAGAACTTGTCTTCTTGTTTTCTCTTTTTTTTTTTAATTTTTATTTCTTTTTGACTTTTGTCTATCTCATTGGGAGTTTGAAACACTCCACTTTGTAAAAATATTCAAAGTAATGGAATCTCTATTTCTAAATCAATGTTTTTCTTTTCTTATTTCTCTGTTACCTTGAGTGCATTCAGTCATATAGGATCACTTGCACAGCTTGTGGCAATTTGGTAGTTGTTGTTACTGACAAAGTGATCAATATTCATACTTAAAGAATAGCTCGAAGTTCCCTCCAAAGACTTAGGAATGGAGGATGACGGTCCTTCACGGATAGTAGATTAGACAAAGAGTCTACCTGGTGAAGTGGTTAGCTATCCTTAGAGATCTTCGATCGAGACACATGTCAGGAAGAAGGTGACTATCTTTGAAGTAGTGAGAATGACATCAGAGATGTCAAGAGATGATGCGAAAAGATATCTAGCAATTGCCAAAAACACATGCAGCTTCTTCTTTGCCTTTGAACTAGGTTTCAACAAGTGCATCTGAAAGGCAAAGAAGTTCTTTTCCAAATATAGATACCAATTCTTTTACTTTAACAAATCTAGACTCTCAATCTTTAATAGAAGTGTTAGGGGAGACCTATATTCCTTCATAATCATTGCTAGTGCTGCTTTAGATATTGGATTGGAGATAATAGCTTCTGGCCTCCCAACCGAAGATGATCCTTCCTTGAAACGTGCAAAAGCTTCAAGTAGTAAGAAATATAAAGGTCCTAGCCTTTCATTTTCAAAGCATCCAAAAGCTCCAAGGTCAAGAGAAGAACAAGATATACATACATTCTTTTTTTTTGTATAAGAAACTTTTTCAAAGATCAATGAAAAAAAAACCTCTTCTATCATCTCTTCCACTATTTTTGTGTATGGGCGATGTATTCTTCTGAACTTTAGCATACTTGATTGAAATCCATGTAAATTGGTATTCTTCCTATGCATCATTAAGAGTGGGTAAGCCATATAAATCTTAGGCTTCTAGTTTCTTAAGCTATAAAAGAAGATAGGCTACTCGAGCCTTGTTTGATCATTTTGCCTTCTTGATACTGTCGAAAGTTTAGACAGTACTCGACCACTTTAGAATACTAATTAGAAGTTTAGGTATTACATGTACCTTTTACTTGATCACTTTTAGAGTAGCTTGATTGGAGGTTCGGGCAATTTTTATGCCCTTTACCCAATCACTTTAGAGGAGATGATGGCTTACTAAGCTTGATTAGATATTTGGGCAATGCTTGACCCTTTACTTAATTACTTCAGAATACCGATCGAAAGTTTGGGTAATGCTTGTTCCCTTTTTGATCACTTTAAAATAGATGATGGCTTCCTGAGCTCAATCAAAAGTTTGGACAATGTCTGTGCCCTCTACTTGATCACTTTAAAAAATCATTCAAATTTTGTATAATGCTCATGCCTTCTATTCAATCATTTTAGGATAACGATCAAAAGTTTGGACAATATTTATGTCTTCTACCTGATCACTTTAGAATATCGATTATAAGCTTGGAGAATACTTGTTCCCTCTATCTGATCACTTTAGAGGAGATGATGGCTTCCTGAACTTGATTAAAAGTCTGGATAATGGTGTGCCCTCTACCCGATTACTTTAGAGTACTAATCGAAAGTTTGGATAATGCCTGTGCCCTTTACTTGATTATTTTAAAATATTGATTGAAAGTTTAGATAATACCTGTGCCCTCTATTCGATCACATTAGTGGACATGATGTGTTCTTGAGCTTGATCAAAAGTTTGGACAATATCTATGTCCTCTATCCATTCACTTTAGAATATCAATCAGAAGTTTGGACAATACCTATACCCTCTACCCAATCATTTTAGAATATTGATTAGAAGTTTGGACAATACCTGTACCTTCTTTCCAGTCATTTTAGAGAAGATAATAGCTTCTTGAACATGATCAAAAGTTTGGATAATGATTGTGCCTTCTCCTCGATCACCTTTAAAGGATCAATCAAAAATTTGGATAATGACTGTGCCTTTTCTCGATCACTTTAAAGGATCAATCGAAAGTTTGGACAATGCTTGTGCTCTCTACCTGATCACTTTGTCAAAAGAATAAAGAGATACCTTGAAAGAAATGAATTTATTAATAATATTTTCTTAAATTTATTGATAATATTTTCTTAAATTATTAGAATTTTATGATCTTGGAATTGGAGTTCTATCCAAGTTTTCCAAGTTATATATCCCATGTCTAATGACCTTAGATGTTTTATAGGGCCCTTCTCAATTGGGTGTAAGTTTTTCTTATTCAGTAGACTTTGACATTTTAGCTCGTCGAAAGATAAGATCTCCTTGTTGGAAAATCTTAGTTTTGATTTTGGAGTTATAATATCGGGCGATCTTTTGTTTATAAGCTACCATCCTGATGTGTGCTTTCTCTTCAACTTTTTTCGAAAGGTTGAGGCTTGTCCATAGTCTTTCTTGGTTAGTTTTTCATCATATTCTTTTATTTGATTAAAAACTAAGTTGATTTCTAAAGGGATAGCTGCTTCTATCCTGAAGTCAGTTTGAAAGGTATTTTACTAGTTGGGACATGGAGAGTTGTCTGATATGAACAAAGGATACTGTCTAATTTATCAACTCAAAGGCCCTTCACCTGATAAAGTCTGGACTTTAGGCCTAGAAGGATGGTTCGATTGGTCACTTTATCTTCTTCGTTGAATTGTGGATGCCCTAATGATATGAACCTGTACCCAATATATAGGTTCAAGTAGAATTCTTGGAATTTTTTATTATCAAACTATCGTCTATTATCAGAAACAATACATCTAGGTAATCAAATCGATAGATGATAGACTTCCAGATAAAGTCCTGAGTTTTCTTTTCAATGATCTGGGCTAGTGGTTCAGCTTTTATCCATTTTATAAAGTAGTTGATTCCACTATCAAGATTTTTCTTTGCCTAGTTTCCATTGAAAATGATCTGAAAATGTCGATTCTCTACTTGTCAAAGGAACATAGGGCTATGAGTTGAGTGATCGGTGCCAAAGGCCTTCTTTGACTATTAGCAAATTTGTGACACTGATCATTGGATAAAGTCCATAACATCTTACTGCATGATAAGCTAGTAAAATCCCTGTCTAAGAACTTTATAAGCTAGTGTCCTTCCTTCCATGTGACTGCCATAAATGCCTTTATGGGCTTCTTGAAGGGCATAGTCAACTTTGAAGAGATATAGACATCATAGTAGGGGTATTGAAAATAATTTTTTATAAAGTTGCTCTTTAAGGAAGACATACAATGGGGTTTGTCATTTGATTTCTTGGACTTCTTTTTCATTTGTTGGAAGATCTCCTTTATCAAATAATCTAATTAGTGGATCAATCTAGCTTGGTTCATGTTCTATTGTGCGATAATAGGGGTTTCTTCAATACTGAAAGCTTCCAAGTATTCAATGAAGACCCCTTTCTAAAGATTTAAGTATCCAATGTTGAAAAATGTAAAAGACATCTGTTCTAGTATTTTTTGATCTAGGAATCTACTAGATTTTCAAATTTTTAAAATTTGAGGATAGGTCTTTGATCTTTTGAAGATATTTGATTATAGTTGACTTTTTGACCTCATATTCTTTCCGTACTTACCTAACAACCAATTAGAAGTCGAAAGAACCTTGAGCTGATTAATTCCAATGTCTTTGGCTATTTTTAAGCCAGTAATAAGTACCTTATATTCAATCTTATTATTGGTGGTATTAAAGTCAAATCTTAAGGCATACTCCATCATGACTCAATTAGAATTAGTAAAGATTAACCTAGCTCCACTCCCTTGGAAGTTTGAGACATCATCTACATGTAGAACCCAAGAAGGCATGGTTGGTTCTTCTTTTAATCTCTTTTCTCCTCTTTCGTCAGGTGTCGTTCATTCCATGATGGAGACTATGAGGACTTGAACTTTCATGCTGGGGTGAGATTTGTATTCAATATTAAACTCTCCTAATTCAATAGTCCACTTGGCTAGACATTCCGATGTGTTTGGCCTTTAGAATATAGATTTCATAGGCTGATTTGTTAGGATAACTATATAATGGGATTGAAAGTATGGCTAAAGTCTCTTTGATGTCATAATAAGGGCATAAATCATTTTCTCAGCCTTGGAATACCTTACTTTCGCTTTCCTTAATATTTTGCTAGTGTAATAAATGAGTTTTGTACACCTACTTCTGTTGTGACTAAACTAGTTTAATGGCATTAGGAGAAATAGATAATTAAAGTAGAGCTGCTCACCTTCTTTTGCCCTTGATAGCAATGCAGAGAGCCAAGATACTCTTGTAGATCCTCGAAAGCTGATCAATAGCTTTTTGACCACTTGCAGTTATCAAAATGTCTTATAACTTTGAAGAATGGCAAGCATTTTTTAGTTGATCGGGAGATAAATTGTCTAAGCAAGCAATCTGACCAATTAAGCATTAGATATCTTTCTTGTTTCTAAGATGCTTCAACTTTAGAAGTACTCGAATTTCTTTAGGATTGGCTTTAATTTATCTTTAGGTCACTATATAGCTCAAGAACTTTCCTAATATAACATAGAATGCGTATTTATTTGGATTGAGCTTCATCTGATATCCCCTTAATTCATTAAAAGCTTCTTCCAGATTGGCTATGTGATGATCACTTTTTATATTCCTGATAAGCATATCGTCTATGTAAACTTCTGTATTTTTTTTAATTTGATTTTTAAAGACTTTGTTGACTAAATGCTAGTAGATGGCTCCAAGGTTCTTTAGCCCGATAGGCACCATTTTACAGCAATAGAGCCTTCTTTCTATGACAAAGGCTATTTTCTTTTTATTTTCTACCATTCAGATTTGATTATTTTTTTAAAAAAGTATCCATGAAACTTGGCAATTCATGCTCTGAAGTAGCATCTACAAGTTGATTAATTCTTGACAGAGGGTAGCTATCTTTAAGGTAGGCTTTATTGAGATCAATGTAGTTAATTCAAATTTTTTATTTTTCATTTGCCTTCTTGACTATGACCATGTCGGCTATCTAATTCGGGTAATGGGTTTCTCTGATGAAGCCTACTTTTAGAAGTTTGACCACTTTCTCTTTAATGACTTTCTTCCTTTTTGGAGCAAAACTTCTTTTCTTCTGCTTAACGGGGGAGGGGATAAAGAGGGTCCATGCTAAGTTTATGGATTATGATATCATGAGGTACACTTGGCATGTCAGTAGCTATTCAAGCAAAAAGACATCATCATTGGCCTGAAGAAACATAATTAGCCACTCTCTAATTTCAGGTGCTAAAAGGGATCTGATTTGAACAGTCTTATTTGAGTCATCCCCTAGAAGGATGCTCATCAACTACTCGGTAGGCTCCCCTCTGTTGGTAGTGTCTCCATGACATCTAGCTCATTAGCCTATGGGGTCCTAGTTTATTTTTGGGCCTTAATAGTTGCAAGAAAATACTATCTTGCCAATATCAGATCTCCTCTGATTTGCCCAACCCTATACTTGTTCCAGAAATGGATGAGCAGGTGGTAGGTGGAGACTACTGTCCTTAATATATTTAACCCTGATCATCCAAGAATAGCATTATAGGCTGATGGTATTTGGATGACCAGAAAATTCAATTGAACTGTTGCTTGTCTACGTGGCTGACTTGTAGTTACCAGTAAAAGGATTTCTCCTTCTATATCAATTGAGTTCCTTAAAAATTCAGTAAGTAGAATATTTATCCTTTTTAGCCTTTTGGTTGATAACTTCATTTTTTGAAAGGTATCATAGAAAAAGATGTCAATAGAGCTTTCATTATCAATTATAATTCTTTTTACATCATAGTTGGCCATCGTTATGGAGATGATGACCACATTATTATATAGGGTTTAGATTCTCCTTACATCATCTTCAGAAAAGAAAATAATGTTCTCGTCTGGAGAATCAATATCTTTTTTCGGGCGGTGCTTCTGCCCCCTTGTCTTTAAGGAGGCTTGAGATCATGCTGATAGTTCCAATGGTTGGCAAGTTACTTAGCCTAAGGTCTTGCTTAGGATGCACTCAAGGAGTCTCTTCTTTCCTCTGGCCATCGATGTGCTTATTGAGATAGCCTCCACGGACTAGGTTCTCAATTTCTTATTTTAGCAACCATCACTCTTCCATGTCATGATCATGATCTTTATGAAATCAACAATACTTATTCTTGTCCCTCTTTTCTAGTGGACCTCTCATGGATAGTGGCTGACATAGGTAATTTTTGTTCTTGATCTTCATCAAAATTTGGAATCGAGAAGCAGTTAAAAGAGTGTAGATAGCAGATTACTAAGTAGGATGATTTGGCTCTGGATTCTTTAGAGATTTGGAAGCCTCTTGCTGAATGCGAGTTTTTTCCTCGCATGCCCATTTCTTCCCGCTTCCCTTCTTTCCTTCCTCTTTTTAGTGAAGGAAATGGCTTTTCTCGGCTTGGGCATTTTTCTTTGCATGTGCGAGGTGATCAACATAACTCCTTGGAAAGTTTTATTCAAGGAGAACAACCACTTTGGAGTTCTTACATCATTATCAAGATGGCAACAAACTCATTGAAGTTTTTGACTTCTAAGATGGCTACGTTGAAGCATATTACATAGCTTTAAAGTATCTCACCTTCTTATTACTTGATGGAGAAAGGCTGTCATTATTCTTGGACAATGGTTGATGACTATAAAAGTATGTTATCAGCTGGCTACATAGCTATTGAAAGGAGTAGATGGATCCAGATGACAAGCTAGAAAACCATATCCTGATGGCTTTCATCAGAGTTGCAAGGAAGGCCAAGTATGGTAAGGCATCAAATGCTCCTTAGAGCCTTATGAAGACTTTGTATCCCTCTACATGGTCAACCAGATCAGTCAAACCATCATAAAGTTCTATTGATGTCATCTTAAATCAATTGGGAACTGGCTCATTTATAATTTCTTTAAAGAAAGGAGACTATGTGTTGAACTCATGGAAGTTATTTCAGTGACAGTCTCCCACATAGATTTCACCAAGTCTAGCTTCAAGCTCTCAAACTTTCTTTTCAAGATCACCTTCTCGTTAGGAATGATGATTTAGAGGGTGTGTAGGAGTTGAATCCTCTTGAGTATCCTTCGTAAGGTAGCGGTACTGGATTCCTTGTTCCTTGTGATGGGATTGATGAGTTATGTCCCCTCCACCGGGGAAGTGCTGATGGCTTTGTTGGGATAGTATGGCGGGTGGGGCAGGAGGCCGGACAACATATCGTTGGAGGAGATGGTTAGCACTTGTCAGTATCTAGACTCGCTCAACCAGAATATCTAGCCTTTGATCAGTAGTAGGAATAGGTTGAAGATTTCTTACCTCAATTTTCACTATACTAGGAGAATTTCGAGAAGATTACCATTGAGAGGTGGAATTGATTGGAGGTCTTGCTCTCACCATTTTCTTGAAAGATCTAGATAATGACCCTTCATTTAGCACTAATTTATTGCTATATCTATGTAAGTAGGATGAACCTAATGCACCAAGATGGCTTCAAGTTTCTAGGAGTCTAGAGTTCTTTCAAAAGAAGTTGATGAATCTAGAAGTAGACTTCGATCAGCTCTTAGACCTATATAAAAAGTTCTCGTTATAGGAGAAATTGGTAGGATTCTTTAATGAAGAATCTTTTGATACTTAAATTAGCTTAGGAAGGAAGAACGGTGAAAAAAATAGAGTGAGTAAGAAAAAGTCTCCCTGAAGTTCTCCTCGATCCCTATTTATAGAGGTTATGCGACAGTTATGCGATAGTTATGCCATTAAAAAAGTTGTTAAGTTGGTTAGGTTGTTAAGACATTAGCTTATGAGGTGACTTGTTGAGTGGTCTGTTACACTTCTTGATAGCCACTTTACTAACCTTGTCGTAATGACTCTAATGACTTAAAGAGATATGCTTCAAGTTAAATAAAGTTATAAAACTTAGTGCGTAATTCAGGTAAATAGTTGACACATAGCTAATGAGCAGTCGAGCACTTTATGCTTTGATAAGAGGTCAGCTCCTGACTAATGAGTTGTTGAGCAATCTATGCTTCAATAAAAAATCAACTCTTGGCTGATAGGCATCCTGTACATTGGCAAGTGATTAGCTCTTACTTGATAGGCATCCTGTGCCATAGCAAGTGATCTCCTAGCCAATAGACATCTTATTCCTTGGCAAGTAATCGTATCTTGGACGATAAGCATCTGGCACCTTGACAAGTGATTAGCTCTTGGTTAATAGACAATGTCATACCGGCATCTTGCACCTTAATAAGTGATCAGAGAATGGCCAAATACTTTTTTGCTTATTAGGGATTGATCATAAAGAGATTAGATAGGCTGTTTACCTTGTAATGCCTAAAAAAATTCATGGATCAAGATTTGCTAGATGGCAAGAACATCTAGAAGCTTAGCTCATAAATTTGGGCCTTATATCTGTTATAGAAAAAAATCCTCCTTATCCTTCAAAAATCTTTTTTTGATCTTCAGATACTCAATCTATGTTGGATAAGTCTTTCAAGAAAATTGAGTTTCATTGCAAGTTTAAAATTCTTAGCTATCTTTCAGATGAATTATGTAAAACCTATAGAAAAAATAAGACTGCTAAGGATCTTTGGTATGTTTTAGAAGATGCCTATATTAAAGATAATGAAGGTGCTCAAAGATTTATTGTTATAGATTTTAACAACTTTTAGATGGTAGACAATGTACTTATTAATGACCAGATCAACCTATTTCAAAACTAAATCCAAGAGATCCATAGGGATTTTTTCTTGTTTGATAAAAATTACCAAGCTCTTGTCTAATACATAAGTTACCTCCTTCTTGGTCCAAATTTGTATATGAACTTAGGAGAACCCAAGAAATACTTAGCCTTAGATCAGTCATCCAATCCATTAGGATAGAAGACCAACTTCAACTTAGGAAGGCTAAAGAGAATCAGTTGCAAACCAAAGTTAACTTAATTGAAATTAATCTCAAGGTTAAAACCATAAAGGCCATCAACCTAGACAATATCAAAACCTTAGCTTTAAATCCAAGGATAGAAACCTTAAGCATAAGGGCAAAGGCCCTAAAGGCAAACCTAAATCCAATCAGTTCAAAGGGAATAAGAAGAATAATGATGAAATATTCTACTCTATATATGGTTGGGACAATCATTTGGCTATTAATTACTACTATAGGAAGAAAGAGAAGGTCACCACCTTCAAAAAGGGCCATCTAAACTTGCCAAAGCCTTAAGTCAACATGATAGAGGTTGGACCTTCTAATTCCACCTTTAGGTTAGTATCATTTGTACCTACTATTTATTTTACCTTGTCAAATTTAGATTAATAATTAGTTTTGGTGCCAATGTACATGTTTGTACCGAGAAGGCTTGGTTTTGTTCCTATCAAGACTCAAATAGAAGAAGTGTAACTATAGAAGATGGGATGACTATAAAAAAAAAGGATTTGGAATTTTCAAGCTAAAGTTAACATCTGAAAAGCCACTCACCCTACATTGATTGCAACATATTCTCAAGATCTAAAGGAACCTAATAAATGGGTCTTTGTTAGTATAGTTAGGTTATAAAGTTGTATTAGAATCTAATATAGTTATAATCGCCAAGGGAGAAATATTTATTGGAAAGTGTTTTGTATCTGAGTGTCTGTTCAAACTCAATGTACTATATCTTTCAATCAATAAAAAATCTTTTTCTATCCAATCTCATGTATTGAATACTAAGTCTTATGATATTTGGTATGTTAGGCTAGGCCTTGTAAATCATAGGTCAATTTTGAAACTATCCAATCTAAATTTAATCCCTAAGTTCAAAATTGATCATGGCATAAAATGTGAAATCTATGCACAATCCAAGCAACCTAGGAAATCTTTCAAATCTATCTCAACTAGGGATATCTAAAAGTTAGAACTTATTCATAGTGATGTAGATGTATGGATTCAAATAGGGGACCTACTAGAGAAGGAAGTCGATACTTTATAACTTTCATATATTACTTTTCTAAATATTGTTACTCTTTATCTCTCTTGAGACCAAAGAAGAAGTCCTTAAGAAATTCAAGATTTATAAAGTTAAGGATAAAAACCAACAAGAAAAGAGGATAAAGATTCTAAGATTTGATAGAGGAGGTGAGTATACTTCAAATGAGTTTGTTTTATTCTATAAAGAACATAGATAATTCATAAAATCATATCTCCATACTTACCTCAATCTAATGGTATAGCTGAGTGAAAGAATCTAATCCTATTAGACATGGTCAATGCCATGATTATAAGTTTTAGTATATCTCAAAATTTGTAGGGAGAGGCTCTTCTATGTAGTAGTTGAGGAAGAGTTATAGCTCTGAATAAGATCCAAGACTATATTTTTTATAAGTTGTGACTCTATACATATCCTTGAAGGGGCTCAAAATGAAGGATTCTATACTACATGTGTAATAGTTGAAGATTAGATCAAATGAATGTAGTTCATTACCTGGTTCACTCTAATTCTTTCGAATAGAATCTATTCATACTAAGGTTAAGTCTTATAAAATTACTTTATCCATTGCATTGCATAGTATAAGTACACATATATTTATATTTTTGTTTTACTATTATTTAAAAAATTTGAATTTATGGAATATTGTTGGAGAGAAATTTGTATTTGAAAACTCAAAATTTTCTAAGTTTTCCTTTAAAGAGTTTTTCTTTTATCCACTTTGATTAAGATCATTTTAATCTCATATCAGGAGTTAAAAGATTGTTTGAGCTCTTTATATATAAAAGGATTTACTAGAGTTTCTTAGGGACATTTGAGGATGTTTGAAGGAAAATTTTTAACTCACACACAAGCAAATCCAATAGGACTGGGTGGGGTGGGTGTGGGTATGAGATTAGTATTCTACTAACCAGAAAACTTTAGTTTTTTAATTTTTATTTGACTATTTAAAGTTTTAATTATCATGTTAATGCTTTAATTATTATGCTTTTAATATTTGAATGTTGGGAGTTAATATTTGAATGTTGAGCTTTTAATATTTGAACGTTGGGATTTAAATAAATTTCTGAACATTGAAGGCTTTAATTCTGTTTTTAATGGACCAGCCTAGATAGTCAGGATTGATTGGCTATAAAAAGGTCTCCTTGGGATTCTTGCAAGCTATCCAAAGCCTTTTCTAACTTCTTGTTTTTTCTCTTCTTCAAAATTCTTTCTTGATCTTTTTAGTTATAAAAATTTCTTTTTTTTGGATGCTGAGTCTTTTTCAACCTTCTCCATGGTCATGCTCGCAAGCAGAGTATTCCTATCATAACTTGGATTGATTTTTCCTGATTTTTCTACATGAGATATGGAAATATATCTTAGAACAGTGCTATGTACACTTTCAGAATTTTGATTTTGATTTTACGATCTTCGATAAGTCAATCTTTTAATTTTTATAAAAAGAGGAATCAAAATTTTGTTAGCTTTCATAGACTACATCTAGGATTTTTTATAAGTTGTGTTCCAACAAAGGCTGACTCAAAACTAATGAGCAATGACCAGTTTTGATTTTCACAAACCTCAGTCAGGAACTAATCAATTTTGGTCCAATTTTGTCCAGGTTTAGTGGTTTGTGGCTAGCTGCAGCCAAAACTAACTTAATTTGATGGTAGATGATTGTGTTTATTTGTTAGATGGATTTTCACTATTATTTTATGTATGTTTCTTTATTTCCTTAAATGCATTTGTGTAATCTTTGTCAATTCTAGATAATTCTAGTCAATAGGAGGGATTTGACTCACATAACAAAATTTTCTGTCCTGTGTGATTTACTCTTAACAATTACAAGTTACAATCTTATTTTTGAATCCAATTGCTTTGATGTTGATTTTATCATGTACAGATGTGTTTTGGGGGGTTTATTGCACAGTTATCTAATGTTAACAGGCCATGATTAAGTCAACATGGAACCATTTACTTGTTTAATAATTCTGAAGAGTTCTGCCATTGTCAACAAGGGTGAATTTGTTTGGCTACTAGGTACACATCCTAGTCAAAATAATTTTAAAAAGCAGTGTCTAACCTTGTAGGTTTTTCCAAACCTCCGATAATTTTTTTTCATTCTTTTCTTCTTCTCCGCCTTCTTCGGCTACCTAGAACCTATGCCAACATAATACATATTTTTTTTAATGTATGTATGTGCATATATCTATCTATCTATCTACACACACATTTATCCTCCTCACATCAAAAGTTGTTTAGATCTAATTTCCTTAAGCCTAGAGGTGTTTGTGCAATTGATCTATGCCCTTAAGGAAGGACTATCAAAATTTGTACTACTGATGAGTTCTTGTAACTATACTGTACCTTTTTCTTTTATTGGGGTCAGTTGCCATTGTGTTTATATAGTCTATTTCTATGGCATTCATGCCTTATTACCTTCAACATATCTGCTTTGATATGGTCTGCTTTATTGTTCTCAAAACCAATGAAAACATAGGATGAAAAACCACCTAGTGGTTGATAGATAGACAGCCACATTAAGCAATAATCCAGTAAAAAAAATTAATAACCTGGTAGACAACATTTTGTTGTAATTCAAGCACACAAACCACCCTTGTTATCCTGTGCACATAAGAAATTTTTGAAAAAATATACAATAAGTATGAAGTACAAGAATCCATTTCATATAGAGTACCTCTCTTTTAACCGTATAGATGAAACATTTACTCCAATATCCTAATAAAGATATTACTTAATTGCAAGATATACAGCTATGTATTGACATGATGTAACCACATCATTCAATATTAAAAAAATATATGTAAATCCTGCTACACTCACCTGTTGAACATTTTTCATGGCATTCATCACATTTTTATTGACTAGAATGACAATACCTGTGATAGACAAAAAGGATCAAATATCCTTTTAGTTTCTCACCAATCACGTCTGTAGTGCCAAATCACAAGTCAAGAGATTCCGAAGTAAACTCATAATGAAAATATGGTATGATTGAGTTTGAATGGTTGATGTTGTATCTATCATTTATATGTCTAGCAGGAGAATCAGCCCTCAATATAAATCTACTAAAGTTCACAAAATACATTTTTATTGCAAGAATTTGTACATTTAGCCATACAAAATTTTCATTGCTAAAAAATAAATTTTATCACCTAAAATATTTAGCAATGAAAATAATTTCTTTGTGAACTTCATAGCTACTAATGGCCTATTGCTAAAAGTTATCTACTATGAAAATAGTAAATCATCAAAAAATATTCAATATTTTATGATGAAAAGAATGTTATGACTAACACATGCATGTATAATTTGCAATAAAATAATTTATCACTAAAAATGAGTAAATGATGTTATCTAAACATTACAAAAAATCAAATATAAGGATCACATGCATTATTTTTTTGCTATAGTAATAATTTTTTTCATGACGAAAGCACTTTAATGATAGAATATTTTGGTGATGAAATTTTCTTCATCACAAAAGGATGGCTATTAGTAATGATAACATTTTCATATATTACCCAACTGAATCCATTTCTATATCCAGAATATGATAGGATTCATATATGGAAGTAGTTTTGAACCCAATAGCGCTTAGTTTGTTACCTACTAATCAACCACCATGACAACTTTAGCTGATAAACAAAAGTTACAGTTTATTATACTTATTCAAAAGTTTTTCTTGTTATAAAATATAATTATTTCTAATATATTATAGTAATTTATATTTTAATAATTAATTACTTTTACAAAAACACAATCTTTTTCTTTTTACTATTCTTTATAATATTTTAAAAATCTTTGTTTGAAATATCTAAAATAATTTAAAGATATTTATATAATTATTTACACTATTTCTAAAGTTTTTAAAAAATAGATAATTCATGGTACTTTTTGTTGCAAACTATAATTATACAATGATATGTAGATGACAACTTCCATTTTGTCGTAAAATGGTCAATGTTTTGCAACAATACTTTATTAGTTGCCAATAAATATATTTTTAATGATGAAAGACTATCATCACTAAATTATGTAAATAATTTGTAACAAACATTATTTGATCATAAGGTTATATAATGATGTATAGGCGATAAAATCTAATTTTTTGTTAAATAGTTTGTATTCTGTGATAAAAATATATATGTTACTAATAAAGGTGTATTCAACTATGAAATATTATCATTGGTAATAGTTGATTGGATAATTAGCAATGAAAATAACCGAAGAATGCATGATGAAATATTATTTCTTCACAAGATAGCCAACATTATGTGACAAAACTATACGCATTACCAACAAATAAATCTTCAATAAGGAAATATTACCGTCACCAATATATAGGGATCTATTTATGATAAAATATAATTTTATTTCCAAACATAAAAAATATTGATGATGAAATTAGTTTGTCAGAAAAAAATTGTTAATACTTTTTAATTTCTAGGATCGACGAGTATATACTTGAGAATGATTATAATATCATGGTCAAAATTAGCAATCAATTCATGACAGAAAATATATGATCACTAAAAGTCATGGTGTTAACAACAATAATTTTTTATTGCAAAAATATCAAAAATTGTTGCCAATAAATTTACCACCATAAGGCTGGAGTGCAAGTGTTTGATGCCAAAAATTGGGTGACAAAACTTAGCAATAAAATATCATTTCATTGTCAAAAATACTATTTAAATGATATTTCATGATGAATATTTTATTTCATTATGTTATAGTACTTATTTATACAAAATGTAATTTGTAGCAAAATATTTTATCATTGATTAATCATTTTCTTGTAGTTAATTTATTGCTAAACTTATATGTAGGTGTTCTCTCCAACTCCCTTATCTGCAAATATATTTTTGTGTGTTATAGAGCAAACCTGTCTAGCTCTCTTTTGGTCTAGTTATGATTAATTGCCAATGGACAAAAAATTATCTGGCTAGATTTCGATCTCTTATGAAGACACATAATACTTAATGGCCATGGGCCAACCTCTTATCAAGATATGAAGAACTTATTGGCTAGGAGTCAATATCTTCTCGAGGCATAAGATGCTTAATAATTAGGAGCCAATCTCCTACTAGGGTGTAAGATGCCTATTGGCTAGGAGATGATATCTTATTGAGGTATAGGATGCATAACAACCAGAAGCTGATCTCCCATCGAGGTGTAGGACATCTATCAATCAGAGGATGATCTATTGTCAAAGCATTGGATGCTCAACTACTCATTGGATAGATGCCAGCCACTTACCTGAGCTAGGCATAGAATTTCATAACTTTATTTAACATGAAAAATATTTTTTTAAATTATTTGACCTATTATAACAAGGTTGGTAAAATAGTTATCAAGAAGTATAACAGATAACTTAGAAAACCACTTCACAAACTGATCTTTTAATGCTCTAACCGACTTAACAACATACTTAATGGCATAACTACCTCATGAATAGTTATAGCTGCCAAACCAGCTTAGCCCTAAATCTCTATAAATAGGGAGTCAAAGAGAACTTTAGAGGATTTTTCTTACTGACTCTCTCTATTTCTTCTATTGTTCTCCTTCTCCAAGCCGACTTAAACATCAGAGGGTCCCCCATTGGAAAAATCTTATCTATTTCTCTAACGATAAAGACTTCTTTTAGAGGTTCAGGAGCTTGAGTCTACTTTGGAAGTTATTGGCTAGTTTCTTGAAGCTCCTCTAAATTCTTAGAAGCCCAAAGCTACTTTAGTGTATCCAATTTATCAAGCTTGGAGAGAAGCAGTTATAGATTGGTGCTAGAAAAAGGATCATTGCCCTAATATTTCAAGAAAATGACAAGAGGAAGACCTCCAAGTAACTCCACTCAATGACAATCTTCTTGAAATGCTCCAAGCATAGCAAATGTTGGAGAAACAAATTTTCAACCAGCTCATGCTGTTGATTAAAGGCTGGATACTTTGATTGAGCGGGTTTAGATACTAACAAGTGCCATCCATCCCCTCCAATAATATGCCATTTGGCCCCTAGTCCCACTAGCTGAACCATCAACTTAGGGCCATTGACACTTGTTCAGTTGAGGGGACGGAAGTCATTAACCTCCCTTGTTGCCCAGAAATGGAGCCCAAGAGGGGGGGTGAATTGGGTCTTTTTAAAATTTAAAGCAATAATGTGAAGGTCTGTGGTGTTTTGTGAGTGATAAATTCAATACACTAGATTAAATGCAGTGGAAAGCAGTAAATGAATTGCGATAAACAAAGAGTAAGAAAGAAAGAGGGCAATCATACATAAACACAAAGTTTATAGTGGTTCGGTACAAACCTAGCACCTACATCCACTCCCAAGCCACCCTTGGGAATTTCACTATAATCCAATCAAGATTATAGCCGACTTGTTTTTCAAAAGGCTCACAAGTCAAAACCTATGTTGGTTTTGTTACCTAGGCTCACCAACAAACCTCAACACTTGTTTTGTCTTCGGGCTCACAAGTTAATCCTAGTTGGTTTTGTCCCTTTGGCTTACCAACAAACCACAACAACCTTCTTTCAAGACATCCTTGAAAGCAAGGTCAAATCATAAGATAAAATTAGATATACAATTTCAAAAATAAGATAAACTCTCTTCAAGAGTTGAATAGAAGCTTTGAAGCTCAAGTTGATGCTTTGTCTTGTCTCCCTTTGGAATATCCTTCAAACTCTTCTTTTGGAATGATGTAAGGATGTTTTGTAAGCTTTTTCAGGGAATTAAACTTTAAATGGCTCTTGAAGTGAAGTTCTTGAGAGAATCTTGGCTTTTTGGCTTTCAATGGACTTCAATATACTTTAATACCTTTAGAATGAAGTTGGTGAAGGTTAAATATAACTAAAAACTTCCAAAAAATGGTTTGTGACCATTGGTGCCTCAAATCTAGCTGTTGGGAGCTTGAAAAGTGATTTCTGTAAGTCAAAAAAATAGATCCGTTAGGGCTGTCAGACTTCAAGTGTCGACACTTGGCTGTCAGGTGTCGACACTTGATTTCTAGGTGTCGACACTTGAAGTTTTAAGTGTCGATACTTGATGCACAGGTGTCGACACTTGACACAAAAAATCCTCCATTGGCAAAGTTCTGTATTTTCAAAAATCTCAAGCCTTGAGTCGACACTTGGAATCCTAAGTATCGACACTTGAATTGCAGGTGTCGACACTTGAGTTTTGGGTGTCGACACTCGGCGTGCCAAGGGATTTTTCTACATGCAAAATGCTGAAGTGTAGACACTTGACTTCCCAGGTGTCAACACTTGACTTTGAAAATTTCATAATCAAGTGCAAATTAAGCCAAAAACACAAACATTAATTTTGAAATTTAAATGGAACATAAACAATCAAAATTGAACATGTAAAAGCCCTTTTTATATGAAGAGGATGTCCTAAATTATGAAAAATGCTTCATACCATGATACTTAAACTTTTGAGAATTTGAGATGCTTGTTTCCTGAAAACTCATAGCTGAGAATAACCATTAGTTTACAACATGTACTCAATGTTTTATTATTCATCAAAATCACTGTGTGGAGCCAATAATCTTTCCCTTTTTGATGATGACAAAACCTTGAGTAAAACAACATTAATTTTCAAATTTCAGATATGATATTTCATGAATATGATTGTAAGTTCATATAAGCCACAATTTTCATAGTTAGGAAGAATAAATCTTTCCCTCAATTAGATAATTCTAATCAGAACAAGCAATATATTATTCTGGATATCAGATCAAATTGGAAAATTTGCAAACACACAAATAATTTGTACCATACTCCCCTTTTTTGTCAATCATTAGAAAAGGGAGTAAACTCCCCCTCAAAATGAGCATGGAGACAAAAAATGGTAGAGTATCAGAGTTGATGGGTATCAGAGCCAAAAAGAAAGTATATCTATGAAGTAAATGTAACCAATCAAGCTGTCAAAAGCAATCATAGTGAATCACAATTTATAAACATTAAACTGAAATATATATATATACATATATGTTAAGTAGTGTTTTCAGTACAAAACTTGCTGACTCATCAGCAAAACTGAAACAAATAGAATATATCAAGAGTCATACATCATAAGCAACATGAATCATAAAGAGCATACAATATAATAAACATCTGTGAGGCTAATCCTCATCAGATGGGATCTCAAAGGAAATAGGACTTGTAACCCTAGACCTATGGGCTAGACTACTAGGAGTCTTCAAGATACCACGACTTCGAGTCCTAGTGGAAGGTCCAAAATGGGGTACAACCCTAGAAGCTCTAGTAGAGGGAGGGGATAGAGTCTCAGTAGGAGTGATAAAGATTGGATCAGTGGTGACAGGTGTGCCAGTCGCATCAGCGGGAGGAACATCAGGAGACTGCAGCTCTCGGCTGACTACCTCATATCCATCAGTGCCATCGTCACTATCACTGTCATCATTAATAACATCTGTAGCTCTATCCTCAATCCCATCAGTATGGTCACCATCCTCAATAGTGTCATCAGGGTCATCCTGGTGGTTGTCGTCATCATCATCACCAGCAGGTGGATCAGTAGGAGCAACAGGAGGAAGTAGGGATCTAAGCAAATCCTCAATGCGAGCAAATCCTGCCTCCACAGACTGACGAATCTCAGCATGCTCTGAAGCTGTATGAGCTCTAAGGCTCTCTATCTCAATCCATAGCTGAGTCATCCGAGCTCCAAGACTAATGAGCTCACCTCGAACCTCCGTGAATTGCTGACGAGAATACTCCTCAAAAGGTAATCCAGTAGATGCTGGAGGAGCAGCTGAAGGAGTGGCAGAAGGTGTCGCAGGCTCTGTCTCAGATGCATGAGCAGCCTGAGCAGGAGGATTGACTGGCCCTGATGGCCCTGTCTCTGCCTCTCGTATCTCGTCCTCCTCATCTGGCTCCTGGCTAGACTCCCTCCGAACCCATCTGCCTGCAACCAGTCTGTAGCCCATGCGATGAAGCGACCTCTCATCATACATATCCATGTGCAAGATATGCTTGGGGATCTCCCCCTCTAAAGAAACTCTACATGCTTTAAAAAGTCTGGTCAGCCCCATACCGTAGGGCAAACAGTGTCGATGCTGGCTCGCAGCATCTCTCATCTGCACTAACATCATAGATGGAATATCGACCTGGGTCCTCTGAGTCAAACAAACCATGAGCATCAGCTCCTTCTCTGTGATGAAGTCGAAGCGCACAGTCTTCGAAAGCAGTATCCGAGCTGTGATATGATGCAGAAGGCTCATCTCCACTAAAAGCTGATTCACGGTGACTACTGTCACACCGTGAACATCCTCGCACTCAAGTATACATCGAAAGGCAGCCTCTCTATCCTCCACAGAGAAAACACTGATACCCCGGTACAGAATCTCCCAAACCCTACTTAGAAGCTCCTCAGTCAGAAGAATCTCTACACCCCGGACAGAAGTCCTCCACAGCAAGCGATGGCAGTCCAAGGTGCCATAAAACTCATGCACTAGGTGGGGGTAATACCTCTCCTGCATGGTGCAGAAGGGCACCAGTCCCACATCAGTGAGGGTTTGATAGATCTGAAAATGCTGTCTGTCGAAGAACTCGAGGTCAATCCGTCGACTAGAGGCTACAGCCTTCCCTGCCATCCTCTCTGCAGGGGAACCTGGGGCAACTGAGCTACTGGACTCTCCTATATCATGTTTAGTCTTGGTCCTCCTCTCTGATCTTTGACTAGGTCTCCTAACAGCTAATCTCTTCCTTGGACCCATTTCAATCAAACTGAACAAGAAAGGAAGAAAATAATAAACCTAAATAACCTAGAGGTTTCAATTAGGTTAAAGGAGACTATGTCTTTCTATGAGAGGAAAAGCTAGAACAAGTTTTGAAAAATAGGATTCACCAGATTTAAGTTGTAAAATACTAGAAATAGAGGATGAAATACTTTTGTCATAAGAAATCGGGGGTAAAATCATAAGAAATCGGGGGTTTTATCCATATAAAATGCATTTGGGTTAAAAATACATTAGTATTTTCAAAATGATAAAACATATCTAAAAAATATATATAACGTATATTTCATAAACAAATAAACTAATTATTTGGGTTTTCTTTAGGTTAAAATCAAAATACATTAGGGTTTTAGATTTAAATACCAAACTAATGGAGAAGAAAACATCACAAATATTCTTCCTAAAATAATAGAAATCCAATAAATAGTTTGGAAAACCAGATTTTAGATGAAAACCCTAAGATTTTTTGGCCAAAAATCAATCCAACAGTGATTTTAAGGAAAAATGGATGAAATAAGCATGAAATCGGCCAAAAATCCATGGGAAATCCGAGAAAAATACCTTTAACCAAGATTCCCTAAAATGGAGTTTTAGAAATCCATCAAAACTCGTGAAAATCCGATCAAAATCCCTTAAAATGTTTGGAAAAACCCTATTCCTAGGTTACACGGTTTGAAAACAACAGAAGGGGGAAAATGAAAATAAGAGAGAGAAATACCTGATTTTGGTTGACAAAGGAAGGGGGAAACGCTAATTTGGAATGTAGGGGAGCTTGGGGGACCACTGGAGCTTGAGAGAAAGCGAGGGAAGACAAAATACAAAACCCTCTATCTACCGTTAAGAATAGATTTTTCTCGCAAGTATCGATACTTAGGATTTCTCAAGTGTTGACACTTGGTCAGGTGTCGACACTTGACAAAATCCAAGTGTCGACACTTGGCCAAGAAAATCCCCAAAAAAAAATAAAAAAAAAAAATCTTCAAAAAAATCCAAGGAAGTTTTTAAAAGCTTTTGGGACTAAACACAAGTGATTTTTGAGTAAAATACCTTGGGTAAGAAGAAATTTGAGAGAGTTCTAGGAGAATGGGTCGATGATACCTAACTCTCTTTTAGTCATACAAAATCTTTCTTCACTCAATGGTTTGGTAAACACATCAGCTAATTGATCATCAGTACACACAATTCAAGTAAAACATTAGAGTTTTGTACATGATCTCTTATGAAATGATATCTTATTTCAATGTATTTTCTTCTTGAATGTTGCACAGGATTCTTTGTTAGATTGATTGCACTAGTATTGTCACATCTTATGGATGTCTTAATTAGCTTAATGCCAAAGTCTTCAAGTTGTTTGATCCAAAGGATTTGAGTACAACAGCTTCCAGCTGCTATATATTCGGCTTCCATCGTAGATAGAGAAACTGAATTCTGTTTCTTGCTACTTCAAGAGATCAAATTTACTTCAAGAAACTGATAGGTTCCACTAGTACTTTTACAATCAAGTTTACACCCAGCAAAGTCAGCATCAGAATAAGCAATTAATTCAAATGAAGAATCTCTAGAGTACCATAAACCAATTTCAATTGTACCTGATAGATATCTAAGTATATGTTTAACAGCCAAAAGATGAGACTCTTTAGGATTAGACTGATATCTAGCACATATACATACACTAAACATGATATCTGGCCTACTGGCAGTAAGATATAGCAGTGAACCGATCAACGATATAGTTTTTGGTCAATAGATTTACTTGATTCATCCTTGTCAAGTCTACAAGAAGAGCTCATAGGGGTACCTAAAGGCTTGGTGTTCTCCATCCCAAACTTTTTGAGTATTTCTTTTGTATACTTCGCTTGGTTGATGAAGATCCCCTCTTTGGTTTGTTTTATTTGGATTCCGAGGAAGAAATTCAGTTCTCCTATTATGCTCATCTCGAACTCACCCTGCATTAACTTTGCAAATTCTTGACAAAGAGATTCGTTAGTAGCACCAAATATGATATCATCCACATAGATTTGTACTACTAAGAGATCATTATTCTTTTTCTTCAAAAATAAAGTTTTGTCTACATTACCTCTAGCAAAATCATTTTTGAGCAGAAAAGAACTTAAACGATCATACCAAGCTCTAGGTGCTTGTTTCAAATTATGCAAAGCTTTATGAAGTTTGAAAACATGATTTGGAAATTCAGAATTTTCAAAACCAGGTGGTTGTTCAACATAAACCTCTTCTTCAATAAAACCATTTAAAAAGATACTTTTGACATCCATTTGAAATAATTTAAAATGCATAAAGCAAGCAAAAGCCAACAATAGTCTAATTGCCTCAAGTCTAGCCACAGGAGCAAAGGCTTCATCAAAATTTATCCCTTCCTCCTGATTGTATCCTTTGGCAACTATTCTAGCTTTATTTCTTGTAACAATACTATTTTCATCAAGTTTATTTTGGAAAATCCATTTTGTGCCAATAATTGAAGTATTTGAAGGCCTATCTACTAATGTCTAAACATTGTTTCTTTTGAATTGATTAAGTTCATCTTGCATAGTATTTATCCAATTACTATCACATTCAGCTTCCTAAATAGTTTTAGGTTCAATTTGAGAAACAAAAGCGAAATAATTATAGATATTTTTAAGGGATGATCAAGTACTTACACCTTTAGATGGATCACCAATAATTAGTTCTTTTGGGTGTCCATGAGCATACCTCCATTCTTTTGGTAGTGGATCAATAGTAAATGTGTTTTCATCACCTTGTACTTGATCTCCTTCTGTGTTTTGATCATCTTCTTATTCTTTGACAGGTTCTTCATTGTTATTCACACTTTCAGTTTTCTTGGTACCTGTTTCATCAGAAAGCACATCTTCTTTTCTAGAAGAATTCTGGTCAGATTCATCAAATACGACATATATGGATTCTTCAACAATAAGTGTTCTTTTGTTGAAGACCCTGTATGCCTTGCTAGATGTAGAGTAGCCTAGAAAGTCACCCTCATCTGACTTGGCATCAAATTTATTCAAATTATTTTTACCATTGTTTAAGATGAAACAACGGCATCCAAAAATACGAAAATAACAAATTGAAGGTTTTCTACCCTTCCAAAGCTTATATGGTGTTTTCTTTAAAATCAGTCGGATTAAAACTCGATTTAAAACATAGCATACAGTATTTATAGCTTCCGCCCAAAAATATCTAGGTAGGTCATTTTCACAAAGCATGGTGTGTACCATTTCTTCAAGAGTTCTATTTTTCATTACTACCACCTCATTCTATTGAGGTGTCCTAGGTGCTGAAAAATTATGATGAATGCCATTTTCAATACAAAATTTGTCAAAATCAGCATTTTTAAATTCTGTTCCATGATCACTTCTCAAAGATATGATTGAAATACTTTTTTCATTTGAAACACGTTTATGAAATCTAATAAATTCTGAAAACGTTTCATCTTTGTGTGCTAAAAACATGACCCATGTAAATCATGAGAAATCATCTATAATGACTAGACCGTACTTCTTACCTCCCAAACTAGATATTCTAGTTGGCCCAAAGAGGTCCATGTGAAGAAACTCTAAGGGTCTAGATATAGAGATTACTCCTTTTGGTTTGAAAGAGGATTTGGTTTGTTTTCCAAGCTGACATGCACTGCAAATCTTGTCTTTTTCAAAACCGAGTTTTGGCAAATATTTTATCAAGTTCTTTTTGCTAAGTTTTGAAATCAAATGCATACTAGCATGCCCTAGTCTACGATGCCAAAGCCAACTAGTTTCATTGATCTTGGCTTCCATTGCCACTAGGCATTGACCATTTTGAACCAGAAGATCATCAAGATCAACCATATAAATATTGCCATGCCTATGACCAATGAACTTGATGCCATTGTCATCTAAACTAAAAACAATGTACATAGAAGATTCGAAAATAACTTTAAAATCCTTGTCACAAAATTGACTAATACTAAGCAAGTTATGTTTCAAACCATCAACATATAGCACATTATCAATGTAAGTAGAGGGGGTGATATGGACTTTACCAATACCAACAATTTTACCCTTTCTATTATCACCAAAAGTCATATTGCCACCATTTTGATATTCGAGTGATGAGAACTGCTCCACATCTCCTGTCATATACCTTGAGCAACCGCTATCAAGGTACCACATTCTTTTCTTATTGGTTGCAAGGCATACCTGCAATAAAGATCAAGTGGAGACTTTAGGTATCCAAGTCATCTTGGATCCTTTTAGGTTAGTGGCATTGGTTCCTTTTGGAACCCAAACTTTCTTAATGTTACGCAATCTTCTTTTATTGCACATATAAGATTTATGCCCTATAGTACCACATGCATAACAAGTAATGGATGAAGATGCAGGTACAAAGAAATTTTTGAACAGTTTTTGTTTCTTATGAGTTCTAAACCCTAAACCTGCTCTATCAAAAATAGCTCTTTGGTTATTTAAAAGCATATTTAACTTTTCAGAACTGTAAGTAAATTTATCTACAAAATGTTTTAACTTTTCAAGTTCTTCTTTATATTTTTTGTTTTCATTCAAAATTTCTTTGTTTTGTTTTGAAAGATTTTCATTTGAAACTGAAGGACTTTTCTTTTTCAAAACTTCTTTTTCTTTTTCAAGAACTGAAATCTTATCATTTAATTTTTTATTTTGAAGAAGAAGGCAGTCATTTTATTTGAAAACTTATCATTTGCTTTGGCTAATTCCAAATTTTGCCTTTTCAAATCTTTATGTTTTGACTTTAGTTTTTAAAATTATATAACTAATTCATCAAAAACTTCATGAAGTTCATTAAATATAAATTCATTCTCAGTTTTAGATTGTACCTCATCATGATCCGCCATCAGACAGAAGTTTGCAACTTCTGCTGTTCTTCCTCAGAGCTGAAGTCCTCACTATCACTCCAGGTTGCCATCATGGCCTTCTTTCTTAATTTTCTTCTACTTTTCTTGAGTAAGGGGCAATCTACTTTAAAATGACCTGGTTTCTTGCATTCAAAGCAAGTGGGCTGCTCCCTATCTTTCTCCTTCTCTTTCTCTTTACTTGGCTCACCTTTCAGGGATTTCTTCTTGAAGTTGAACTTTTTCTTTCTCATAAACCTTCTGAATTTTCTTGCCATTAGAGCCATCTCATCTTCTTCATCATCTTCTTCAGAGTCATCGCTTGATTTTTCTCTAGCAGTAGATTTGAAAGCGATTACTTTCTTCTTTTTGTCAACTTCCATATTCTTTTGTTTGAGGGAGAGCTCATAAGTCATCAGTGAGCTCAACAATTATTCAAGTGAAAGAGTGTTGACATCCTTGGCTTCTTCAATAGCAGTCACCTTTGCATCCCAAGAAGCCGAAAAAGACATGAGAAGTTTGTTTACAAGTTCACCATTAGAAATAACTTTTTCTAGGATTCTCATGCCATTCACAATATTTATGAACCTAGTATACATCTCACTAATAGACTCAGTAGGTTCCATTCTAAACATTTCATAAGTATGAATGAGCATGTTGACCTTAGTTGTTTTCACTTGGTGTGTACCCTCATGGATAACCTCAAGTGTATTCCAAATCTCCTTGGCAGAGAGATAATTAAATATTCTATTGAATTCACTTGGATCAAGAGAGCAAAACAAGTTCATAGCCTTAGCATTAAGCTCTATTCGCTTAATGTCATTCTCATCCCAATCATCTTTCATTTTTGGAGCGAGAATGCTATTAACCAACATAATAGGCTAATGAGGACCTTTTACAACTGTCCTCCAAAGATTATAATCAATAGCTTGAATGAATATGTGCATGCGTATTTTCCAATACGTGTAATTTGTGCCATTGAAGAGTGGGTGACGATTTGAAGCTTGACCTTCAACAACACCCATTCCTATTGGGGCTGCCATGATCTTTTACTCAAGATCCTTGGACCTACAAGAGAGTACCGGTGCTCTGATACCACATATTCCCTAGAAATGGAGCCCAAGAGGGGAGGTGAATTGGATCTTTTTAAAATTTAAAGCAATAATGTGAAGGTCTAGTGGTGTTTTGTGAGTGATAATTTAATGCACTAGATTGAATACAGCGGAAAGCAGTAAATGAATTGCGATAAACAAAGAGCAAGAAAGAAAGATGGCAATCACATACAAATACAAAGTTTATAGTGGTTCGGTGCAAACCTAGCACCTACATCCACTCCCCAAGCCACCCTTGGGAATTTCACTATAATCCAATCAAGATTACAGCCGACTTGTTTTTCAAAAGGCTCACAAGTCAAAACCTATATTGGTTTTATCACCTAGGCTCACCAACAAACCTCAACACTTGTTTTGTCTTCGGGCTCACAAGTTAACCCTAGTTGATTTTGTCCTTTTGGCTTACCAACAAACCACAACAACCTTCTTTCAAGACACCCTTGAAAGCAAGGTCAAATCACAAGATAAAATCAGATATACAATTTCAAAAATAAGATAAATTCTTTTCAAGAGTAGAATAGAAGCTTTGAAGCTCAAGTTGATGCTTTGTCTTGTCTCCTTCTTAGAATATCCTTCAAACTCTTCTTTTGGAATGATGTAAGGATGGACTTGTAAGCTTTTTCAGGGAATCAAACTTTAAATGGCTCTTGAAGTGAAGTTCTTGAGAGAATCTTGGTTTTTTGGCTTTCAATGGACTTCAATACACTTCAATACTTTTAGAATGAAGTTGGTGAAGGTTAAATACAACTAAAAACTTTCAAAAAATGGTTTGTGACCATTGGTGCCTCGAATCTAGCCGTTGAGAGCTTGAAAAGTAATTTCTGCAAGTCAGAAAAATAGATCTGTTAGGGCTGTTAGACTTCAAGTGTCGACACTTAGCTGTCAGGTGTTGACACTTGATTTCTAGGTGTCGATACTTGAACTTTCAAGTGTCGACACTTGATGCATAGGTATCGATACTTGACACAAAAAATCCTCCATTGGCAAAGTTCTGTATTTTCAAAAATCTAAGGCCTTGAGTCGATACTTGGAAACCTAAGTGTCAACACTTGAATTGCAGGTGTCGACCCTTGAGTTCTGGGTGTCGACACTTGGCGTGCCAAGGAGTTTTTCTGCATGCCAAATGCTGAAGTGTCGACACTTGACTTCCTAGGTGTCAACACTTGACTTTGAAAAATTCATAATCAAGTGCAAATTAAGCCAAAAATACAAACATTAATTTTGAAATTTAAATGGAACATAAACAATCAAAAATTGAACATGTAAAAGCCCTTTTTGCATGAAGAGGATGTCCTAAATTGCGAAAAATGCTTCGTGCCATGATACTTAAACTTTTGAAAATTGAGGTGCTTGCTTCCTGAAAACTCATAGCTAAGAATAACCATTAGTTTACAACATATACTTAATATTTTGTTATTCATCAAAATCACTGTGTGGAGCCAACATCCCTATAGGGAGGAAAAAATCTAGTAGTTGATTCCTCAGTGAGGAAGGAACCATCGCTATCACCTAGAAGATTTCCAAGAGGATTCAACTCTAACACACCCTTTAAATTATCACTTTTAGTGAGAGGATGATATCAAGAGAAAAGTCTGAAAGCTAGAAGCTAGACATAGTAAAATTTATGTAGAAGACCACCAATAGAATGACTTTCATGATTTCAATACACAATCTCTTTTCTTTAAGAAATAATGAATGAGCTAATCTCTCATTGATTTAAGATGCCATTAGTTGAACTTTATAATAGTTCTACTAATTTGGTTGACCATCTAGAAGGATATAAGACCCTCATGAGGCACCAAGGCATGTTTGACACCTTATCATACCTGACCTTCCCAGCAACTCTGAAGAAAACTACCAAGATATGGTTTTCGAGCCTATTATCTAGATCCATCCATTCCTAACAACTAAGCAGTCATCTAATAATACACTTTGGCAATCATCGATCATAGTCAAAGAATAATGATAATCTCTTCTTTATTAAGAAAGAAGAAGGAGAGACACTTTAAAACTATATGATATACTTCAATGTGGCTACCAAGAAGTTAGAGACTTCAATGAGTCTGTCGCTATGTTAGCCTTAAAGTGAGGATTTGAAATAGTCACTTGAGTTTTTCGTTGGATAAAATTTTTGAAGGAGTTATGCTGAGCTTGTTGTGCATTTAGAGAAATATGCTCAAGCTAAGGAAGGCTATTTCCTCCATTGAAAGGAGGAAGAAAAAAAGCAGAGCCAGAAGCGAGCTTGTGAGGAAGAAACTCACATTCAACCAGAAGCTACTAAACCCTCAAAGAATTTAAAGCCAAATCATCCTTCTTGGCAATTTGTTGATTACAGTCCTTTGACTGCTTCTTGATCTTAAATTCTGATGGAGATCGAGAATAAAGACTACCTATATTGACTACTATTCATGAGAGGTCTGTTAAAGAAGAGAGACAAGAATACGTATTGTTGCTTTCACAAAGGTCATGGTCATGATATGAAAGATTGTTGGTAGTTAAAATAGGAGATGAAAACTTGATTAATGGTGGCTACCTCAACAAGTATATCGATAGCTAGAAGAAAGAAAAGACCCTAGGATGCACCCTAAGTAAGAAGCTAGGCCAAGCAACCTATAGATCATTAGGGTAATCAACATGCTTTCAAATCTCCCCAAAGGTAGGAGGGCAGAAGTGTGAGATGAGGAGACACTAAAAAAAGACATCTATCAGAGCCAACTAGTTCTATAGATGAGAACATTATTTCCTTTTCTATCAATGATGTAAGGAAAATTTAAATCCAATATGATGATGCGGTCGTTGTCACCATGATAGTGGCCAATTATGATGAAAAAAGAATTTTGGTTAATAATAGAAGCTCTGCCAATATCTTATTCTACGATGTCTTCCAGAAAATGAAACTACCATGTAAAAAGCTAAAAAGGATAAATACTCTACTCATCGGGTTCTTTGGAACCTGATCGCCATGGAGGAGAGATCTTCTTATATATGATTTATAGGTCAACCACCAAAACAAGTGATAGTCTTATTTAATTTTCTAGTCATCCGAATACTATCAACCTATAATGCAATTCTTGGATAATGACTAAGGTTAAATGCTTTGAGAACAATAGCCTCCACCTACCATCTTCTTGTTTGCTTTTCGACTAGGTATGGAATTGAAAAAATTAAAGGAGATTAAATGTTAGTGAGATAGTATTTTCTTGTAACTATTAAAACCCAAAAGCAAATTAGGGTCCTGCAGATAGATGAGTTAGATGTCAAGAAAGATACCACTATAAATAGAGGGGAGCCTACTAAATAATTGATGAGCATTCTTCTAAAAGATGACCCAGGTAAAACTGTACAAATCAGATCCCTTATGGTACTTGAAGTCAGAGAATAGTTGATTACATTCCTTCAAACCAATGACGATGTCTTAGCTTGGACAGTTCCTAATATGCCAAGTATACCTCATGATGTCATTATCCATAAATTTAGTGTGTACCCTCTTTATCCCCTATCAGGTAAAAGAAAAGAAGTTTTGCTCCAAAAAGGTAAAGAGCTATTGAAGAGGGAGTAGTTAAACTCGTGAAAGCAAGCTTCATCAAAAAATTCACTACTTAGACTAGATAGCTAACATGGTCATGGTTAAGAAGGCAAATGAGAAGTGGAGGATCTGCATTAACTACACTGATCTTAATAGAGCCTATCCAAAAGGCAATCACTCTTTACCAAAAATTGACCAACTACTAGAAGCCACTTCTGAACATGAATTACTAACTTTATGGATGCCTTTTTAGGATATAATCAGATCAAATGATAGAAGAAGATGAAGAGAAAATGGACTACATGATAGAAAGATGGGTATACTATTATAAAATGATTCCTTTTAGTTAAAAAAATACTAGAGCCACTTACTAGCATTTGGTCAATAGAGTTTTCAAAAATTGGATAGGGTGAAACATGAAAGTCTACATGGATGATATGCTTGTTAAGAGTAAAAAGGATGATCACCACGTAGCTAATCTAGAAAAAGCCTTTAGCGAATTAAGGCAATATTAGATGAAGCTCAATCTAAATGAGTTTTCATTCAGCATCACATCAGGAAAATTCTTAGGATTCATGGTGACTTAGAGAGGGATCAAGGCCAATCTTGAAGAAAAATTGAGCACTTCTAGAAATGAAGCACCATTGGAACAAGAAGGGAGTTCAATGCTTAATTGATCATATTGCTTCACTTAGCCAATTTATTTCTTGATCAACTGAAAAGTGCCTTCCATTCTTCAAAGTCAAAAGGTTTGCCAACAACTTTGGATAGTCAAAAAGCTACTAATCAGCCTTCGAAGATCTAAAGAAGTATCTTGGCTCTCCTCCATTACTATCAAGGCCAAAAGAAGATGAGCTGCTCTATATTTACTTATATATTTTTTCTAGCACTATTAGCTCTATTTTGGTTAGAGAAGATGTAAGTATACAAAAATCTACTTATTATACTAGTAAAATATTAAGGGATGCAGAATTAAGACACACCAAAGCTGAGAAGATGATCTACATTCTTGTTATTTCATCAAAAAAACTATGACCATATTTCTAGTCCCATTCTATAATTATCTTGATAGATCAGCCTCTAAAATCTATACTTCGAAGGCCAAATATATTAGGATATCTAGTCAAGTGGGCTATTAAGCTAGGAGAGTTTTATATTGAATACAAACCTTTCCCTAGGATGAAAGCTTAAGTCCTCAGACTTTATCATGGAATGTACAATATCTGACAAAGAAAAAGGACAACAGAAATTAGAAGAACCAACCATACCTTCTTAGGTTCTACTTGTTGATGGTGCTTTAAACTTTCAAGGAAGTTTAGCTGGACTAATCCTTACTATTCCTACTAGAGTCATAGTAGTGTATATCCTAAGACTTGGCTTTAACTTCATCAATAATGGGGTTGAATATGAAGTACTAATTACTGGCATAAAAATAGTCAAAGAGATTGGCATCAATCCGATTAAGGTTCTTTTTGATTTCCAATTAGTTGTTAGATAAATATAGGAAGAGTATGAAGCTAAAGAGCCAACTATGATTAAATATTTTTAGAAAATCAAAGGCTTATCCTTAGATTTTAAAATTTTGAAAATCCGGTAGATATTCAAATCCAAAAATGTCCAAGCAAATGTCTTATCGCATCTTACCATATCAGATTGCTCAAATCTTCAAAAAGAAATCTTTATCAAAAACTTGGAGACCTTCAATATTGAAGAAGCTCCTATTATTGCATAATTGAAATCTGAGCCAAGTTAGATCTACCCACTAGTTAGATACCTTGATAAAGAAGATCTTTTGATAAATGAGAAGGAAGCCAAAGGAATTAGATGACAAGCCTTATAGTATGTCCTCTTAAATGGGCATCTTTATAAAAAAATATTTTTAATTCCTCTACAATGATGTTTGCATCCCTTAGAAGCTGAATATACTCTTTGAAAGGTTTATAAAGGCTTTGTAGCAACCATATTAAAGAAAGGACCTTAGCCTATAAAGCTCTCAGACATGAATTTTATTTACCCACTATGCAATAAGATGATATAGACTTTATCCAAAAATACAATAAATGCCAAAAATCTACTAACATTCAAAGGAAGCCTATGTTGTTGATCACTCAAATTCTAGCCCCGTGGCTATTTGATATACGGAGAATTGATATTTTTGGATCATTTTCAATGGCAACTAGGCAAAGAAAATTCTTGGCAATCAACTACTTTATGAAATGGATAGAAGTTGAACATTTGATCCAAATTACTAAGAAGAAAACTTAAGACTTTATCTAAAAATCTATCATCAGATTGTCCAAATATATTATTTCTGATAATGGGTGGTAATTTGATAACAAAAATTTTAATAATTTTGTTCAAACCTATATATTGAGTATAGATTCACATCAGTAGGGCACCCATAAATCAATGGAGAAGTAGATGTAATAATTGGACTATTCTTCAAGGCCTGAAGTCAGATTTCATCCAGAAGTCTATCATCAGATTATCTAAATGTATTATTTCTGATAATGGGCAATAATTTGATAACAAAAAATTTTAAGAATTTTGCTTGAACCTATATATTAAGCATAGATTTACATCAATAGGGCACCCACAAATCAACAGAGAAGTAGAAGTAATAATTGGACCATTCTTCAAGGCTTGAAGTCCAGACTCGATCGGGCAAAAGGCCTTTGGATCGATAAATTGGACAATATCGTTTAGTTATATCGAATAACTCCTTGTGTCTTAATTGATGAAACACCTTTCAAATTGACTTTCAGGATAGAAGCAATTATTCCTTTTGAGATCGGCTTAGTTTTTTTATTGGATCAAATAGTATGATAAAAATATTAATTAAGAAAGACTATAGACAAGCCTTGCTCTTTTGGAAGAAATTTGAGAGAAGCTTTATAAATAGAAAGTCACATGATATTACAATTTTAGAATCAAAACTAAAGTTTTTCAACAAGATCTTGTCCTTCGACGAGCAAAAGTCTCAAGGCCAATAGAACAAGGAGATCTTGCACTTAATTAGGAAGGATCCTACAAAATATCTAAGGTCATTAGACTTAGAGCATATAACTTGGAAAACTTGGATGGGACTCCAATTTTAAGATCATGAAATTTTGATAACTTAAGAAAATATTATTAATAATTTTTTTGAAAAAATATTTATCTAAAATTTTGATAAAGTGATTGGATAGAAGGCACAGTTAATGTCCAAACTTTTGTTAGGCTTAGGAAACCAAAATTTTGAAAAAAATGGTCAGGTGGAGGGCATAGGCAATACCCAAACTTTCGATCAAACTTAGGAAGCTAAAATTTTGAAAAAATAATCGGGTAGAGTGTACAAGCAATGCCCAAACTTATAATCAGGCTCAGGAAGCCAAACTTTTTAAAAAATAATCGAGTAGAGGGCATAGACAATGCCCAAACTTCTGATCAGGCTTAGAAAGTTAAAATTTTAAAAAAATGATCGAGTAGAGGGTACAAGTAATGTCCAAACTTTCAATTAGACTTATAAAGTCTAAATTTTTAAAAAGTGATTGGATAGAGGGCACAGACAATGTTCAAGCTCTCAAGCAGGCTCAAAAAGTCAAAAATTTGAACAAAATGATCGAGTAAAGGGTATAGATGCCCAAACTTTTGATTAGGCTTAGAAAGTTAAGATTTTGAAAAAAAATGATTAGGTAGAGAGAACAAGCAGTGCCCAAATTTTTGATCAAGCTTAGGAAGCTAAAACTTTGCTAAAGTGGTTGGGTAAAGGGCATAAGTAATGCCTAGATTTTTGACCAAGCTTAGGAAGCTAAAATATTGACTAAAGTGGTTAGGAAAGGCTCAAGCAACCTATATGTTCTCAAAACTAATTAGAAAAGAACATCTACGGCTGCGGAAGCCTAAGATTCATGTGACTTATTTATGATTCACATGGCTTATCTATTGTAATTTGAAGAACACTGATAACTTTTAGATAGATATGTTAAGGCTCAAAGAGTATACATTCTCCAAACACAAGGATAGCAAAGAAAGTATACAAAAAGAGAGAAATTTTTTTTTTTCATTAATTTTTAAGAAAGTTTCTAACAAATTATATTAGTGGAAGAAAAGGAAAAAAATACATCTATTTCATTCTTCTTTTTGATCTCAAAGTATTTGGAGGCTTGGCAGCTGAAAAACTGGGACCTTTATCCTTCTCACCTCTTGAAGCCTTTAAGGGGTATCATTTCTGCTAGAGGGTCAAAAGTTGTTATCTCTAATCCAATGTCCAAAGCAACACTAGTAGTATTTATAAAGGTGTATGGATCTCCCCCTAATACTTTATCTATTATAGTTGAGCATCCACATTTGATAAAGTAAGAAATTTGGGATTTATGTTTAGAAAAAACTTCTTCTCCTTTCGGATGCATATGTTAAAACCTGTTGAGCTCATAAGTGATTTTGATGATAACCAAACATTGGAACATGTATTTATTTTACTAACAACTCTTCAAGTGTGTTACAAGTTTTTGTAGGATGATTCTAACACTCAATTACAACTCCTACATCTTTAGTTTTTGAAATGAGTTGTGTTGTAAGTGATTCATGTAAAGAAGAATCCAAAGAAAAGGTTAAGTAAAAATCCTGAAAATGGGTTACTTTTTGATATGTTTCAAGCTTAAAATTCCTTAGAAATATTGTTAGAAGAGTTTGAAGGCATCTTGAGACTTTGAAGACTTGCTGGATAATTTCTAGAGAAAAACTGATAATTTATTGAAGAATTCATCCGAGCCGACTCGAAGAGAAGAGAGCCAACTCTGGCATAAGGCACGCATGAAGATTTCTGGCACACAGATATCCGAGTTGACTCTAAGAGATCCGAGGTGACTCGTCTAGAGTACCATTTCCTGAATTAGATAGGTGAGCCAACCCAAAGGAAGTCCGATCCGACTCTATCATTTAGTCAAACATTCGAGTCGACCCTTCAGAAGTTCGAGCCGACTCCTCCAGAGTCCAGAAAAAGAGTTCCGAGTGAACAGCCAACCAAGCTGACTTTAATAAGAAAGAGCCGACTCTTCCAGACTAGATTTTTGAATGCCTGTGAATCCGAGCCGACTCGAAGTAAGGCTAGCCGACTCTTCTAGAGTAAGGAATCAAGCTACTGAGAAACCTAGCTGACTCAATTGAAGAGAGCCGACTACTCTATGGATCCGAGCCGACTCGAGTAGATCCGAGCTGACTCGAAGATCGATTTCAGGCCTATAATGGCCAGTTCTAGAATTTGAAACTTGAATCCAAAAAGTGCTCCAACAGTCAAATGTCACATTCCAACAGTCTACAACGACCAAAATCATCTGAGAAGAGTACAAGACTATATATTTGAAGGATTTGAACTATTTTAAAAAAAGAAAGGAATGAATATTTAATGCTTACTTGAGCTTGTGAGCAAGAGAGCACTGATGATCATTCAAGATAGTCTTCAAGTCTTCACCAACTCATATCTGAAGCTTGAAGCATTTATTGAAGAAGTTGAAGAAGCCAACCAAGTGTATTGAAGTGCAATCAATCAGGCTTCTCTTAAGCTGCATCGGCAACCATCTGGCAAAATTTGTTTGTCATTTTGTTGCTTTCTCTTTGTAATTCTTTTTGAATTGTTGGGTTATTGGTGAGCCCGGTTTAAAAACCAAATAGGTTCTTGGTTAGCATGTATTAAAATCAAGTGTTAGGTTCTTAGTGATCCTGTTAAAACCAAGTGTTGGGTTCTTGGTGATCTTGTTAAAACCAAGTGTTGGGTTTCTTTGGTAAGCCCAGTTTAAAAACCAAAGTGTAGAGGTTTGGATTGTGAGCCTTTTAAAATAATCTGACTGTATTCCAGTGGGGGATATTGTGGAAATCCCAAGTGGTAGTCTTGGGTAGTGGATATAGGAGTTAGGTTGCTTTGAACTACTATAAAACTTCCCGTGTTTATGTTGTGAATTCTTTTTTTATCTTGCTTCTTCTTTTAATTATTTCAATTACAGCACTTAACACTTTAAGAGATTTTCAAAGAGCACATAATTGCTTAAACTTTTTAAATTTCCAATTCACCCCCATCTTGGAAAAGTCACCTGGGCAACAACTGGTATCAGAGCAGTGTCTCTGATCATATTTAGAGTAAAGATTTATGGCTCATCCCATAACTATAGATTTATGGCTAATCTACCAATAGACCTCCACTCTTCACAGGCACAAATTATTCCTATTAGAAAGCTAGAATGAAAATCTATATTTAAGCTATCGATTTTCTATTATGTAAGATCATTCTAAAAGGGCCACATATTTTCATGATCAAAATTAATGGCATGGATGTCCCAAAGCCTGAAGAGGACTGGGATGAACACAACATGAAGATGGAAAAATTAAATGCCAAAGCCATGAATATATTATACTATGCTTTGGATGCTAACTAGTTCAATCGAATTTCCACTTGCTCTTCTGCAAAGAAAATTTGGTGCAAGGTCGAAGTGACCCATGAAGGAACTTCTTAAGTGAAGACTTCGAAAATTAATTTTCTTGTACACAGTTATGAACTTTTCAAAATGGAACCAAATGAAACTATCTCTGCCATGTTTACTCGCTTTACAGATATTATTAATGGTTTAAAAAGTCTTGGTAGGGTTCATTCAAATGCTGATCTAGTATAGAAGATTCTCAGATCACTACTGGTAAGTGGGACCCCAAAGTGACTGCCATCCGGGAAGTAAAAGATCTAAACACATTACCTCTGGATGAATTAATGGGTTCACTCATCACACATGAACTAGCCATGCAATATAGGATTGATGATGATCAGAAGAAGAAGAAAACAATAGCCTTCAAAGCTGCATTGGATTCAAAGAAAGATGAGGAATTGGAAGATGACTGCACCTCCTCCGAAGATGATCTAGAAGATGAAGATGTTGCTATAGTCGTGAGGAGATTTAAAAGATTTATGGAAAAGAAGAAAGGAAGATACTATAGAAAATTCCAAAAATGAGTAAGCACTCCAAGGACAAGGACAAGGATAGAGAAAAAGACAAAGAACAGATGCCCACATGCTATGAATGTAAGAAACTAGGGCACATTCATCCCGACTGTCCTTTGTTAAAGAAATCTTTTAAGAAGAAGAAAAAGAAAGCTATGGTTGCTACATGGAGCGACAGCGAGGAGTCGACTTCATCTGAAGAAGAAGAGACCATGAAAACTGCTAACTTATTGATAGGGATCCAGGGTAGGTCCAGGTTCTTTTTCTATTTTTTCTTATTTTTTCAGATTTTTTATATTTTTTCTATTCCCGCTATTCCATCTATTCCCACTATCCCAGCTTTATCCCCAACCTATTCATACTTTATCCCAATTTTATTCCATCTTCATCATCTTTCTCCCATGGTTTTAAAACAAATTTCAAAACCCTAGCCTCCACCCCGCCGGCACCAGATCCGGGCCGCCCGACCCAAGGCCACCCTCGTCGGACCGTCGCCAATGCTCGCCGGCCCCAGTCCTCGCCGGAAAAGCCGCCGCCATCACCCACGCCCATGGAGGACGAACGGACACGGGAAGACCAACGGCCGCCACCAACCGCTCGCCCGCCGCTCATCGGCTCACGCTCGGCCACCGGAGGGCCCTCGCCGGCATCCTTGGGCCTCACGCCCGTGGGAAGCCCAAGCGGCACGGCCATGCATGTCGTGCCGCCCCTGTGCCGTCGCCTGCTTGCCGTCGCTCGCCGCCCGCCACCCACTTGGCTGCCGGAGGCCATGTCGGTGCCCAGGAGGTCTCCCATGGCCGTGGGAGACCAAACGGCACGCCCAGTATGCCGTGCCATTCCCTGTGCCGCCTCGCCTGCAGCCCGTTGCCAGCCGTCCGCCACTTACTGTCTGCCGGCCCCGTCCGCCGCCCACTTTCCGACCGTCCACTGGTGCCCCATCGGAGTTGGTTCCCTCCCTGTCCATGACCGTGAGTTGGAGTTTGCATGGATTTCAAAGCAATCCAATTTTTAGAGCAGCATGCTTTTCAGTGCAGATCATCAAGTCGACACGCTTCTCAGAGCAGATCAGCACCACTTTTGATGCAACATGAATTTTGATATAATTTATTTTCCTTTTTTAGTTTTCTTGGAGGCTAAGAAATTGAGGGTTTTGGGTTTTCTATATAAAGGCCCCCTCTCCCCATATAATAATAATGATTTGATATAAATTTTTCAAGTTTTTTCCATTGGTTCTGGTTCTGGGCTGAGGGCCGTTTGTCTTCGTTCCCTGCTGTGTGCATTATGGGTTCGATGAGCACCCTAGTTATCCCCTATCTCATCTTATTTATCCCCTCGTGTCCTTTGAGAGTCATCCTAGTGCATCTATGTGAGAGCCCTGCTATGTGCATTATGGGTTTGATGAGAGTTCAGGGTAGCTGATGCTGTGATCCCTCGGGAGGGTAGCTATGTGCTTTGATCCCTCGGGAGGGTAGCTTTATGCTTTGACCCCTGACTTTCTGTGTGCGTTCCTTGTTAGAGTGAGTCCCAGGGCCATGAGTTCCTATTCCCTGTCTTCCCTCTCCATCATTCCTTCGCCACCTCCACCAAGAAAATTGAAAACCAAAAGAGATCAGCTATTTTAGGAGTTTAGTTTTCTGTGTCACCCTAGTCCCGGGAGGCTTCTTAGCCATCTCACGATCCTAGTTTGTTTAGTTGTTTCCCTTTTCTAAATAATCCATGTTACATCAAGTCTCCATCCCACATCACTTATATCTAATGGGTCTCGAAGATGAGGTAACATCTCCTGAACCTCAATTAGAATTTACTTTTGATGAATTAAATTCTGCTTTCATGATCTACTATTTGAATTCAAAAAGGCTGGAATAAAGATTAGATCTTTAAAGAATATCAATGATTATTTACAAAAGGAGAAAGGAAAGATTTTAGAAAAGAATAATCTATTGCAAAAGAATTTACATGTCTTTTCTGAAAAATACAAAGCTTTGGAAACTGAAAATAATGCATGTCTTAACAAGAACAAAGTTTTAACTGTTGAAAATAATGACTTGAAAAAGGAGGTTGAAAAACTCAAGTCACTGGTTGAAAAACTAACTTAATCTTCAAATAAGCTTGAGTTAATTCTAAAAGATCAAAGAATTTCTGGAAACAAAGTTGTAATTGGTTTCAATTCTTTAATTTCAAATGGAATTTCAGCTACTACTTTTGTGACACCAAAAGCTAATGTTCCAAAATCAATATCTCAAGAAGCTTTTGTATCTAATCCTTATATATCCATTTCTAAAGCTATAATATATGTACTTAATAATTTAAATAGAAAATCTTTTATGAGAAAAAGTTTTACATCTGCATCAACATCTAGAACTTTAATTCATACATCTTTTCAGAATTTTAGAATTACATATTATGCATTTCATGGAGTTGGACATAAATTCTTTCAATGCAATTCAGTAAAGAAAAAGCATATTCTAAGAATAGAATTAAAAGAATTTGGGTTTCCAAAGGAACCACCTCTGCTAACATGCAAGGATCCAAGTTAGCTTGGATACCTAAAAGAACTTCTTGATTGTCTTGCAGGAATGTCTTGCAGTCCAAAAATTGAAGAAAAGATGGTATCTTGATAGTGGCTGTTCAAGGTATATGACGGGTAACAAGGATCAATTTATAATCCTAGAGATGAAAGAAAGAGGTATGGTTACTTTTGAAGATAATGGCAAGGAAAAATAATTGGAATCGATTAGATCAAAATAACCCCCTGTACTTTTATTGAAAATGTATTGCTAGTAGATAAATTGAAGCATAATTTGTTAAGCATTAGTCAATTATGTGATAAAGGCTTCAAGGTTGTCTTTGAATCATCTATGTGTATTGTAACAAACTCTCTTAATTCTAGCAGGAAGTTCATTAGATATAGACTTGAAATATTTATGCAGTAGGCCTTAATGATCTTGTCATGTCTAGTACTTCTAGTCTAGTTGCAATGAATGCTAAGACCAAGGAGTCTTGCTTACTCTAGCATAGACGATTAGGTTATGCTAGCATGCATACTATTGCCAAGCTAATTTCCAAGAATCTAGTTAGAGACATGCCTAAATTTAAAGTAAATCTTTATCATGTTTGTGATGCATGCCAAATGGGTAAACAAACTGGGGAAGTTTTAAATCTAAAAATATGATTTCAACTACTAGACTCGTGAGCTACTTCACATGGACTTATTTGGACCAACTAGGACCACAAGCCTAGGTGGTATGAAATATGCACTTGTGATAGTAGATGATTTCTCTAGATTTACTTGGATTTTGTTTATCGCTCATAAAGATGAAACTTTTAAAGTCTTTCAAAAATTTCATAAAAAAGTTTCTAATCAAAAAAATCTCTCAATAGTTTTAATTAGGAGTGATCACAGCACAGAATTTGAAAATCAATTTTTTGATGATTATTGCATAGAAAATGGCATTGATCACAACTTTTTCGCTCGTAGGACACCATAACAAAATGGTGTTGTAGAGCAAAAAAATAGGACCCTGGAAGAGATGGCTCGAATAATATTATGTGAAGGCAATCTTCCAAGATACTTTTGAACAGAAGTGATGAACACTGCTTGTTATATCTTGAACCGTGTTTTGATTCGTCCTATTTTGAAGAAAACCCCCTATGAGCTTTAGAATGTAAAGAAATCCAATATTAATTACTTTCATGTATTTGGTTGTAAATGATTTGTGCTTAATAATGATAAAGATAATCTAGAAAAATTTGATGCTAAATCTGATAAAGTAATTTTTCTTGGTTATTTATTACATAGCATAGCATATAGAGTATTTAACAAAATAACTCTTACTGTAGAAGAATCTATGCATGTTATTTTTGATGAAACTAACCCCTCACCTTTTAAGAAAGAAGAGTACATGATAATAATGCAGGTACAATTCAAAAATAAATGGAAGACATGAGCATACAAGAAAGACCAACTCAAGAAGGAGAAGAAACAGTAAGGATCATGCTGATCTACTAAAGGAATGGAGGTATGTAACTTCTCATCCAAGAGATTTAATTATTGGTGATCCTTCACAAGGTATTAGGACTAGGTCATCACATAGAGATGTACATGACTACTTAGCCTTTGTGTCACAAATAGAACCTCATAGCTTAGAAGAAGCTGAATCTGACCCTAATTGGATGATGGCCTGCATGAAGAACAAAATCAGTTTGAAAGAAATAAGGTATAGACTTTAGTTGAAAGACCATCAGACCACCCCATCATAGGAACCAAATGGGTTTATAGAAACAAACTATATGAACAAGGCAACATAATTAGAAACAAAGCTAGATTGGTGGCTAAGGGATATAACCAAGAAGAAGGTATAGATTTTGATGAAATATATGCATCCATAGCCAGACTAGAAACTATTATATTACTTCTTGCATTTGCTTGCTACATGAATTTCAAACTTTTTTAAATGGATGTGAAAAATATATTCTTGAATGGTTTTATATCCAAACAAGTTATTGTAGAATAGGCACCAGATTTTGAAAGTCATGCTTTTCTAAATCATGTTTTTAAATCCAATAAAATATTGTATGGTTTGAAACAAGCACCTAGAGCCTTGTATGATAGACTTAGCACTTTCTTGATTGAAAATAATTTCATAAGAGGAAATGTTGATAAAACTCTTTTCATCAAGAACATGGATAATGATTTATTAGTTGTACATATTTATGTTGATAATATTATATTTGGTGCAACTAATGAAACTCTTTATAGAGAATTTGCTAAGTTAATGCAGGGATAATTTGAATTGAGCCTAATGGGTGAACTTAACTACTTCCTTGGATTTCAAGTGAAACAAACAAAGGAAGGAATCTTTATTAACCAAGTCAAATATACTAAAGAAATTATCAAGAAGTTTATTATGGAGTTAAGTAAACAAATGAGCACACCTATGAGCCCAACCTGCAGATTAGATAAAGATGAAGATGGATCTAACATTGATCAAAAACTCTATCGATATATGATTGGATTGTTACTATACTTAACTGCAAGTAGACCTGATATCTTGTTTAGCGTATGTGTATGTGCTATATTTCAATCTAATTCTAAAGAATCATATATGCTTACTGTTAAAAGAATCATAAAATATCTTAAAAGAACAAGGAATCTAGGTCTATATTTTCAAAACATTCTTCATTGTATTTGATTGGATTTTCGGATGCTGACTATGTTGGTTATAAAATTGATAGAAAAAGTACTAGCATCACATACCAATTTCTAGGAGTGAATTTAATCTCATGGTATTGTAAGAAACAAAACTCGGTAGCACTATCTATTGCTGAGGCAGAGTATGTTGCTGCAGGGAGTTATTGTGCACAAGTGTTATGGATTAAACAACAATTAGAAGACTTTGGTGTTAGACAATCTAAAATTCTTATCAAATGAGATAATACAAGTGCTATAAATTTAACTAAAAATCCAATTCAATATTCAAGAACTAAACACATAGAGATTATACACCATTTTATTAGAGATCATGTTTTGAATGATGACATTGAACTAGAATTCATCCCTACTGAAAACCAACTTGTTGACATTTTCACTAAGCCACTCAACCAAGATAGATTTGAAATGATTAGAGGAAAATTAGGTATTTGTGATCCCTTCTAGATTTTCCAAACATAATCCCTTCAAAATTAAGGAGAAATTATCTAGAAAATTATCTACATCAATTCAATCTCTTTAAGCATCTCTTCATGAGATTTTCCTGAATTCATTTTCATTTCTGATCAATTTCAACTTTTGTGGAAAGTTTCTGTTCGAGTCGACTCGAGCAATTGCGCTCAGGTCGAGCTGACTCGAATCTCTGATGTTTTTGGTTTTGCTCTGGTCGAGCCAACTCGGCCAATTTTAGGGTTAGCCGAGCCGACTCGGATATCGGGCAAACTGTTTTTTAATAGAGTCGAGTAACCTATTTTGAGCTTTCATGCTTTTTATTTTCACTCTAAACCCTACCATTCATCTCGATATCTCTCCCAATCCTCTAAAATTTTTCCTTCTAAGTTCCAATCTTTCAATTTCTTCCAAATCTAGGTAATGGCACCTAAGAGGGCTGTCGAAAAATGCTCTCAAAGGACTGTTCCCACTGCTGAGATAGAAAGAAGGACAAAGCATCGACAAGAAGAGCTGACTCGAGCAGTGGAAAGAGAAGAATAGAGGGAAGAAGAAGAAAGAGGACCAGCTACTGCCACCACCTCTCCAAGGCAAGTAATTTCCATGTCCAATCACCCGGTTACCAGTGGTAGAAGAATTATTTTCACTTCTCTGAAAGAATTAGGGTTGAAAATTGGGGATTCCATTGAAGAATTGGGGTGGAGATTCTTTTGTTCATTAAATGTGCCTACTTATCCAACATTAGTGAGAGCATTCTATGAAAATTTGAGGCTTGAAGCCAATCATATAGAATCCACAGTGAAAGAAAAGAGGGTAATTGGTACTAAAGGATAGCAGAGAAAACCCTAAGAACCATACTGAACAGAGAAGACATTACTGGGGTTGGAACAGTCATGGCAAACACTCTCTCATCGAAAATGAGGTTGCTCCATAATTTTATCAGTCGGATCTTTTTTCCGAGGATAGGAAGATTCGATTGGGTTAGCGAGGGAGATTTGTATTTCATGGAGCATATCATTAAGGGGGAGGCCCTCAATTTACCAAATATAATGATTATGCAGATAAGATAAGTAGTTAGAAAGGTTAAAGCCTGTTTCCCATATGGCATGGTACTAACATTGCTATTCGAAGACTCCAGAATCAACCTTGAAGGGGAAGATGGAAGACTTCTTCATCATACTGATACTTATTCCTCCAAGACTTTACAGCGCATGGGTTATGAATTTAGTGGAGGATTCTGGAAAAGGAATGGGTCTGATGCAAGAGCCATAGGAGCTTCTAGCATAGAGGATGATGATGATGATGAGAGTGCAGAAATACCTAAAGAGATCACTTCTGATATTGCTGCACCCTCTACATTGGAGCCTTCAGAGCCTGTTATTGATGTACCTATTACTGAGGCTGTTGCACCTAAGCCAGCTGCACATGAGGCTGTGGAGACTATGCCTACTGAGGAGGGAAGTCCTAGGATCTCTCCTTCATCTGCTTCTCTACATATACCTTCATCTCCATTGGTTCCACCTGCCCATCAATTTCAGAATCTATTCTGGGACCATCTACTATTTCTGTTACAGTGACTCAGGGGTTCATTGCCGAGTAGATAAGAGGACTTGCAAAGACACTGACCTACTCTTTGACTAGTATGTTTGGTGAGCTTTGCCAATCAGTGGACACTAGATTAGAGCTGCTCAGCACTGAGGTCAGAGAACTACGCACTAGAGTTGACTCACTTGAGTCATCTAGACCTGCCTCTCAGCTTGACACATAGCCCCTAGTAGCTACACTCCAATCTACCTCTAAAACTATAAAAAGATCAGTTGAACAAAGCATAGAAGAATTTAAAATAGAGCTGAGGGAGTTAAGATTCAGAATGGGAGGTATAAAACAAGGCAAAAGAATGGAGGAGGACTACACCAAGGGCATAGGGATCCTTAGGTCTGAGTTTGGAACACTTAGAGGTTCTGCTGAAGCATTTGTGAATGCCCAAGCTGCTGAACTAATTGCATTGAACATTGAGGTGAAGAAGCTAAATGAAGAGATAGATACAGTTGAATTTAAACTTGATCAGCTCTCCACCACTATCATTTCAGCATTTGGCTCTCCTAGACCTCAGCCTGTACCTAGACCTCAACCTGCACCTTAACCTGGACCTATCTCTACTCCACACCCTAGGCAGCCAGCTCCTCATCTTAGGCCTTAGGCTTCTGAGCCACAGTATGTGGACCCAATAGCCCCAAAGCCATCTTTTGGACCATTTTTTGTACCACCTTTTGGGCCATCCACTAGGACGAAGGTAGATATACCTAGTGATAGTGAATAGACTTTTAATCTCAATCATTTGTAATTTGTAATGAAAATTTTATGAATGTAATTAATACTTTTAATCAAATAAATATTATCAACATTCTCTTTCTATTATAAAAATTGAGCTTTGAAAAATCAATTAAACACCTTTATGATTGCTGACAAAAAGGGGGAGAATGTTTAGAAATGCATGAAAAAGAAAGAAAGTAAAAGAGAGAATAAATATGAAAGAAAAAGGAAAAAAAAACTTGTTGAAACTCACATTTAGTTCATGCTCTATGCTCTCAAAACTTGCAAACTTACCTTGAAGATCTTAAAGCATTAATTGATGGGGGACGAATTTGATGAAATGAGTATGTGAAGGTGTGATCTACTCACTTAGCATCATCATACAAGAATTTGAGCTCCAGATATGGCCAAAATTATACATAGAAGAGCTGATGAATTTTAATCTGAAAACTAGGTGAGCAGAATTCTGAACACCCTTGTGCAAGCTTTCTTTCAAGAAAATAAAAAGTAGGATCTAAGGGCATAAAATTCCTTAAGCTAGGCTAAGCTACCTTTAAGAACCTCAGATCCATGGATCAAGAGGGTCTTCTTCCCAACAATGAAGAGGATCAAAGCTTAAAATGGAAGGATATCACTCATCACTCAAGAATTGAAGTCTGGGGACAAGATCTACACTCCCTACTAAGAAATTACCTTTGGAGCTTGGTCCTTGGTGTGGAGCCTTCATCATTAGCTTCAAACCATCAAGAAAAACCTGTAAATGATCTAAAGTAAGGTCGTGGTGATGAAGAATTGAAAGAAAATGAATAATTCAACAAAGGAAAGTGAGGGGATTTGAAGAAGGTTGCTGAATTTTTGGGCAGCACTTCTCCTTCTTCTTGGACTACTTGGATCCTAGGTAGAAAAGCTTGGAAATGGAACTAAGGTCTTTCAAATTTAAGGCACTCACTCAAACTCAAACTCAAACTCAACACTCCAACTCAAACTTCAAGAGAAACACTCAAAACTCCAAGAAGAACTCATGAACTTGGCAAGGTGGAAGAGAAGACATACTAGCAAGCTTTCATTAAAATCAAATATTGCATGCCTTACAAAAGGAGGCCTTGGTCTTATTTATAGGCCAAGGGCAGCCATTAAGAAGCCAACTAATTTAGATTTAGTTGGTAACTAATTATATGATTAGTTTCTAGTAACTAATCCTAACAAGAGAAAGTCCTAGAAGCTCCATGTGGCACCATCTCCTTGAAACACTTGTCTTCATCCAATCCTTCCACATATCTTTTTAAGTTTGATCTTTCAATAAGCTCCAAAGTAGATGAATTCTTCATAGTTTAGCTAGTCCAAAGATAGGCTTCAAGGTAGATGATCTTCAATAAAGCTTGGCTGGCCCATGGACTTAGGAAAAGGGGGCTTCACTAGTTTTATTTTTTTGGCTCTAAATGGACTTGAACACTCCATACTTGCTTCATTCAAATGGAATTAGGAGTCTTCAAGAGGTGCTTCACAAAGTTGGATTTCTTCTTCATACAATTGTGGGAACCTGAAAAAGATTGGACTAAAATCAAAGATTGTTAGTTTGTAGTTTTTTTTTCTTGCCAATGTCCTTATTAATTCTCCCTGGTTGAAAAGAACTCTGCCCTGACGAGTATGGATCATTTTGGCTTTGGTAGTATTCAAGTAGATCTGAATTGATCCTTTGTAGTTCTTCTTAAGTGATCCATGAATCTTCAGAATCAGGTCTACCTTGCCAATGGACCAAGTATCGTTGGTAATCTTTATTCTGAGTAGTGACAATCTTGTCATCTATGACCCTTTCAATTCTTTCTTCCCGCTTTGGTAGTGTTGCTGGTGGACACTCTAGGGTTGGCTCACTCTTAAGGGATGGATCAGGTTCTAGGAACTCACTAGGAATCATTGTGGGCTTCTTGTATCCTACAAGATCTGAGATATTAAAAGTAGAGCTAATGCCAAAGTTAAAAGGTAGGTCCTGCACATAAGCATTCGGTCATATTCTTTTTATTATGTTGAAAGGACCTGCACCACAGGCATGGAGTTTCTTCATAATTTCCAGTGGAAACTATTTAGGTTTTAGCCTGATCATCACAAAGTCCCCTACTTGAAATTCTTTGGCTCTTCTATGAGAATCAGCCATATGCTTGTAGCTCTCATTGCTTATTTGGATTTTGTTGCTAATCTCTTTGTGCAAATCCCTATGATGTGCATATGATTCGACAGATTTATGCATGGATGATACCAAATGACAAAACAAAATCAAATGATACTAAAATTAAAGACAAACTCAAATGGACTTTATTAACTAATGATTGAACTTTATTGTTGGCTATGAAATAAAAGCTCCTAATTTTCAATATTCCCCTTAAAGGCTTCTAAGACTCTTGCACATATCTTCAGGTAAGTGGCAGTAAATCTTAATTTGGCTCCCAACATATGCCATAGAGTCTTAAGAAAGTAACTATTGAATATCACTAGAAACAGATCAATGGTATGGTGGATGTCCCAGCCGGATGGAATAGGAGAGTGAATGATACGTAGTGGTGGATCAGGATGGTGGATGTTCAAAAATGATGGATCAGGGATAGAAAAATTGTTAGGGAATACAATCGCAGGTTCTTTAAAGGCTCTACAACTTCTTGGGATTGATCTATAAAGGTTTGTTCTTGGGTTTCCCTGATGGTCAATACCCCAATAGGTGCTCTTTCATTAATCTCCAAATTTGAATCCTTATCATTGGTTAACTTTAATTCCACATCCTCATCTTTTATAAACTCTTTTATTTCTTGGGGTGGCTCTTCCTGGACTTCTCTTTCTTCAAGTTGATTATTTTCATCTTTTAATTTCTTCAGGCTAGGTGAATATTCTAAATTTATCCTTTATTGCAAACACTGGTTCATGTATATTTAGGTTAGACCCAACTTCACTGATTTCTTCCTTAAATTCTTCATCATGTTCAGGGGATTTTTTCTTTAATTCCTCAGTTGGACAAGATTTGGATTCTGTTTCTTCCTTGAGTACTTGAAGAGGTTCAGGAAATTTTTTCTTTAATTCTTTCATGGATTTAGTCTCTTCTTCATCTCTCTCATACTCATTGAACTCAATAATATATTTAAATACAGTTTTATCATCTTGTCTCAATTTGTACCATTGGGTTGGAAGATTTTGTTTATAAGATTTGTCTAGGTACTTTTTCCTTAGCTTACTCTTCATATCTCTCCAAGTAATTATTTTATCCCTACTATAATAACTTTTATACTTAACATGTCTCCAATATGACTTAGCATGTTGGATTAGCTTTAATTTGGCAAATTGACACTTTCTTTCTTCTGACATTTCATCAAACTCAAAGATTGATCCATTTTCTTCTCTCAATCGACATACACCTCAGGGTTTCCATCAAAAGTAGGTGCATAGGATCGATTGCTCCTAAAGACTCTCTCCCTGATCTACAAAGCCTTGACAGGGGTATCTAAGTTTATACTTAGGGGTGAGATCATGATAATGGACTCTTGGATCAACAAGAGGCGATTTAGGATTAGTACGGGTCAAGCGATCTTTTTCGATGTTCCCGATTTGATTATTTACTTGCCCTAATTGTTCATTGATCCTAATTATTTAGTTAGGATATCAAATTTTTCAGTTAGGGTCCTCACAAAGAATTCAAGATTGGGGTTCGTGGGTAAACCACACTGAGGGTGGGACTTTGCTTATAGGACACAGTACAAGGGTAAGCAATACAATGGACAAACAAACAATACCTAATTTTAGGGTTCCTAGACCTAAAAGTTCAAAATACAAGACTTAACTAGATACTACTTAAGTATGTAAATACCTTGTTCACTAGCCAGGTAAGAGGTGGGGTTACGGGAGGCTCCCCTCGCTTTCGTGAGGTCCTAATTAAAAACTGCAAGTCCGCTTAAGGTGTTTGCCATTGGACTTGGGCACCAATTTCAAGGAATAAGTACAAACTCAAATAATACTTTGTCTTACCTTGCACTTGAACCAGACTCGTGGGTGTCCCTAGTTTAGGTTCTTACTCAATTTTACTTATGGCTTAGGTCAATGCAAATGTGGGTGATTGTTTTGGACTAAGGAAAGGTAATGACTTCCCTCCCTTATGTAATATTGATTGCCCTTAAGATAGTTTAAAATTGGATGCAAACAATTTTAGCAAGACAAAGAGCACAATCAACTAAACTTAACACAAATATATGAATTTTTTTAACCAAATTTTGAGATTTCAAATAATGAGGTTTAAATTGGATAATTCAAATCTTGAAGCCTAGATCCCAGCAACCAATTTTAAAATTTTAAATTTCAAAATTTAATTAGAAAACTCATCCTTGGAGGCAAAGTGGTTAAAATAAAATTTTCAGCTTCCAACTAACCTCCAGCTAACCTGACTTTAAAAATTCAGAATTTAAAATTTTAAAAATCTAAAAATTCAAAATAAAACTAATTTAGTTAGCTCTCAGATCTAAAATGTTGGATTTTAAATTTTTGACTTTAAATTAATTCGAATTTTGGTTGAGAAGGTAATTTGAAAATAGTTGCTAGAAGGTTCCAGCAGTTTAACTAACTCTTAACAACCTAAATTTAAATTTCAAATTTCAAATTCTAAACCCTTCTAAAATTTAAAATTCTAGTGAGAAATAACAAAATTCAAAGTTTGGGTCTGATATCTAAAATTTAAAATTTATAAAAAAATATTTTTTTATTTTTTTGAAAATTAAATGAAATGGAAGGCAGAAACAGAATTCTGGACAAAACTTCAGAAATGACCTAAGAACTCATATTCTTAAATCCAGAAATCAAGGAAAATATATTTTTTTAATTTTATATTTTGAATCCTAACACACTAATGTATTAGAAAAGTATTTTTTTGATCACTGTAAAAAATACAAAAAATCATAGAATACTCGAAAGACAGTGAGACAGAACTCCAGTAGCTTGCAAAGCTTAACCTAGAAACAAAGCACTGATACCAAAAATTGATGGCGGACGAATTTGATGAAATGAGTGTGTGGAGGTGTGATCTACTCACTTAGCATCATCATACAAGAATTTGAGCTCTAGATATGGCCAAAATTATATATAGAAGAGATGAAGAACTTCAATCTGAAAACTAGGTGAGCAGAATTCTGAACACCCTTGTGCAAGCTTTCTTTCAAGAAAATAAAAAGTAGGATATAAGGGCATAGAATCCCTCAAACTAAGCTAAGCTACCTTTAAGAATCTCAGATCCATGGATCAAGAGGATCTTCTTCCCAACAATGAAGAAGATTAAAGCTTAAAATGGAAGGATAGCACTCATCACTCAAGAATTGAAGTCTAGGGACAAGATTTACACTCCCTACTAAGAACTTATCTTTGGAGCTTTGTTGACCATTGGAATGATTTTGATGATCACAAAACATTGGAGCATGTATGAGTTACTAATTCTTTCAATTACTTGAGAAGTCTTTGCAGGAAAATGGTTATATGTAGTTTAATTGGTTTTCAAATTGGTTGAAAGGTAATTCAATTTTATATAGACTCTTATAAATTTTAAATTGTAAAAGCCCTAATTTATCAACTATGTAATCTTGTAAATGGGCTGTAAAATTGTAAAAATAAGAGTGTGTAGATTAGCTATTGTTGGATTCAAGTGTTGAAGAATTTTAGAGAAGTTTGAAGCATTAAATGAAGTTTTGGCAAGAGCCAAATCATGGATCAAGAGCCGACTCCTTGTGGCACGTCATAAAGAAATTTTAGAGTTTCAATACCTCGAGCCGACTCGAGTCCCAAGAGTCGACTCATGGAAGAACACATATTTTTGAAGTCCGAGATCTTGAGCCGACTCAAGCTCTAAGAGTGGACTCGTCTAGAGTTATATTTGTTGGTGACTGAGACTTCGAGCTGACTTTGTCCTAAAGAGTCGACTTAAGGAAATTATTGTTTTGAATTGATTGAAGGTTCGAGCCTACTCCAGCTTGAAGAGCTGACTCGCACAGAAATTCTGTTTGGGCTATCTGAGACTTCGAGCTGACTCGTGGACCTCGAGCTGACTCGAGTGACCATTTTCTACACTTTAATGGCTAGTTGCTGAAAGTGATTTTTCAATTCCAAATGGTCTCCAACAGCTCTTTCACGAATCCCTAAGCCATACAACGGTTATATCTCATGGAAACTAAAAAATGGATTACTTTTGATGGATTAAATAATTTTTTGAGGGATTATTATTGATTTATCTTGGGAATTTGAAAAACCTTCAAGTCTTTCACCAACCAACTTCAAGAGCATTCAAGATAGGATTCAAAGCTCCACCAACTTCTCTTCATCATTGAATCCATTCATTGAAGAAGCAAAGAAGCAGCTTGAAGAGCATTAAAGAGCATTCAAAGCTAGGCTTCACCTTGATCTACATCGGCAATATTTTAACAAACTCGGTTTGTTGTGTAGTTGCTTTACATTTCTCTTATATCTTTGTTTTCTTTCTAAGAATAGTAAGGGGCTATGTCTTAAGAGAGGGTAAAAGGTTTTTAGGTGAACCTTGAGAAAACCTAAGTTGGGTTCTTGGTGATCCCGGTATAAAACCAAATGTAGGGTTTCTTTGGTGATCCCGTTTAAAACCAAAGGGAGTTAGGGTTTCTTTGGTGATCCCGGTAAAACCAAAGTGTATAGGTTTGGATTGTGAGCCTTGTAAAATAATCCGACTGTATTCCGGTTGGGGGATATAGTGGAAATCCCAAGTGGTCTTTGGGTAGTGGACATAGGAGCCGGTTGCTCCGAACCACTCTAAATTTTTTTGTGTTTGTGTTTGTGCTTACTTTACCTTATTGCTTTTACTTAATTACTTCCGCATTGCATATTGCACCACAACATCAAAAGAATTTCAAATTGCACATACTTGTGAAATGTTTTTATAATCCCAATTCACCCCTCTCTTGGGAAGCTACCTGGGCAACAAGTGGTATCAGAGCAGAGTCTCTGAAAATTACTTAGAGTGAAGATAGATGGCACATTCCATGAGCACTTCTTTGGCCAAAGGTCAATCCACAAATCGACCTCCACTTTCACCGGAACCAATTATACATATTAGAAGGCGAGGATGAAAATATACATTCAAGTCATAGATTTTCACTTATGGAAAATTATTTTGAAAGGACCTCACACACCCACTATTAGAGTTAATGATATTGAGGTTCCCAAATCGGAAGAGGAATGGGACGAAAATGATATGAAATTAGCTGAACTGAATGCTAAAGCTATGAATTTGCTATATTTTGCTTTGGACCCAAATGAGTTTAACAGAATGTTGACTTGTAATTCTATTAAAGAATTTTGGGATAAGCTTGAGATTATACATGAAGGCACATCACAAGTTAAAATATCAAAAATCAATCTTCTTGTGCACAACTATGAATTATTTTAGATGGATCCTAGTGAAACTATATCTGCTATGTACACTCGTTTTACCGATATTATCAATGTGCTCAAAAGTCTTGGTAGGACTTACACTAATACTGATTTGGTTCAAAAAGTTTTGAGATTCTTGCCAGATAAATGGGAAGCTAAAGTGATAGCTATTCAAGAGGCAAAGGACCTGAACACCCTACCACTGGATGAGTTGCTTGGATCACTAATTACTCATGAATTAGCATGCAACAAAGGACTGATGAAGATTCTAAGAAAAAGAAAGCTATAGCATTTAAAGCTACTGAAGAAGACAAAAATGAAGATTCAGATTCATCTGATAATGTTGATCTTGCAAATGATGAGATAGCCCTTGTAATGAGAAAGTTTAAAAGGTTTATGGGCAGAAGAAGAACAAATAGATGAAGCAATTTAGAAAAGGTGATTTTGGATGAGAAAGAGAAAAGGATAAAGAAAAGAAAAAGGATAAAGATGAAGATCAAATTCCAATCTACTATGAGTGCAAGAAACCGGGACATATACGTCCTGACTGTCCTAAAGAAAAGAAAAAGATGATGAAGAGAAAGAAGAAGAAGGCAATGCTTGTAACATGGAGTGACAGCGATAAATCTACATCCATCGAAGAGGATGAAGAAATAACAAAAACTGCTTAGATTTGTCTTATGGATTTGGAGGACGAGGTAACTACTTCTGAACCTAATTTAGAATTTACATATGATGAGCTACAAAATGCATTCTGTGAATAATTAGTAGAATATAAAAAGGCTGGTTTGAAAATGAAAACTTTGAAAAACCATTGTGATATAATTAAAAAGGATAAAAATGAATTTGGTGAAAGAAATAAGATTTTGCAAAGAAAATTAAGTCTAATTTGTGAAAGACTTAGGACCACCCAGTTTGAAAAAGAAGAGCTTCTTAAGAAAAATAAAAGTTTGCTAAATGAAAATAATGATTTGAAAAAGAAAGTTCAAAAGCTTAAGCCTTTGGTTGAAAAATTAACCCTAAGTTCCAACAAGCTTGAACTAATTTTAAAAGATTAAAGAGAGATAAATAATACGTTTGGAACTGGTTACAAAGATTCAATTTTAAATAAATTTTTTACATCTACATCATATGCTCCTAAGTTTATTACTTCAAAACAATTTAGACCTAAATTTACATCATCTTATACCTTTTATTCAAAGTCAAGAATTGTATGCTATGCTTGCAATAATATTGGTCATAAGGCATTTGAGTGTCATTTGAAACATATTGACAAAAAGAAAATCAAGAAAATTTGGGTTCCAAAAGGAACCATTTCTACTAACTTGCAAGGACCCAAGAAAGCTTGGGTACCTAAATCTATTACATGATTATTTTGCAAGGATGTCTTGCAGCCTCAAATATAAAGAAAAGATGGTACCTTGATAGCGGCTGTTCAAGATACATGACGGATGATACTGATCAATTCTTCATCCTAGAACAAAAAGATGGTGGAATGGTAACCTTTGGTGATAATCACAAAGGAAGGATAATCGATATTAATAAAATCAAAATTACTCCTCTTACATTTATTGAAAATGTGTTACTTGTAGAAAAATTAAACATAATCTTTTGAGTATTAGTCACCTTTATGATATTGGTTTTAATATTTTCTTCAAGTCCTCAATGTGTATAGTAGTTGATCCACTTGACTCTAGTACAAAGTTCATTGGACATAGACTTGGTAACATTTATGTAGTAGATCTTAATGATCTGGTTATGTCAAGCAATACAAGTCTTATAGCAATGAATGACAAGAGCAAGGAATCAAGTTTACTATGACATAGGCGACTTGGACATGCTAGTATGGATACTATAGCAAAATTTATTTCGAAAGATTTAGTTAAAGGGTTGCCAAAGTTTAAAGTTAATTTTGATTATGTTTGCGATGCTTGTCAATTAGGAAAGCAAGTGAGGGAGAGTTTTAAATCCAAAAACATTGTTTCTACTACTAGACCCTTAGAGCTACTTCACATGGACCTATTTGGACCTACTAGGACAACAAGTCTAGGTGGTATGAAATATGGCCTTGTGATTGTTGATATTTTTCAAGATACACATGGGTTTTGTTCATTGCACATAAAGATGAAACTTTCAAAGTATTTAAAAAGTTTTATAAAAGAGTTTCAAATTTGAAAAATCTGTTTGTTATTTCTATTCGTAGTGATCAAGGTATAGAATTTGAAAATCAACATTTTGATCACTTTTGCACAAATCACGGTATTGACCACAACTTCTCAACTCCTAGAATACCACAGCAAAATGGTGTTGTAGAAAGAAAAAATTATACTTTGGAAGAGATGTCCAGAATAATGCTTTACGAAGGAAATCTTCCAAAATACTTTTGGGCAGAAGCTGTAAATACCGCTTGCTATATTTTGAACAGAGTTTTGATTAGACCTATCATTAGAAAAACCCCCTATGGACTGTGGAACAATAGAAAGCTTAATATCAATTATTTTCATGTTTTAGGCTATAAATATTTTGTTCTTAATAATGGAAAAGATAACCTTGGTAAATTTGATGCAAAATTCGATGAGACTATTTTTCTTGGATATTCTTTAAATAGTAAAGCATATCAAGTTTTCAACAAAAGAACTTTGATTGTGGAAGAATCAATATATGTTGTTTTCAATAAATCTGACATTACATCTTCTAGAAAAGAAGATCGTGCTGATGATGATGCAGGTACACTAGAACATGGATTGAAGGATTTGACTCTTAAAGACAAACAAACAAGTGAACCATATCAAGAAGAGGTAAGCAAAAATCATGATGATATATCCAAAGAATGGAGGTATGTATACTCACATCCCAAAGAACTAATTATAGGAGACCCATCTCAAAGTGTTAGAACTAGAGTTGCACATAGAGATGCACATGACTTAATTGCTTTTGTTTCTCATGTAGAACCACACACTATAGAAGAAGTTGAAACTGATCCTAATTGGATGTTAGCTATGCATGATGAGTTAAACCAATTTAGGAGAAATAATGTTTGGATCCTAGTAGAAAGACCTAATGACTATCCTGTTATAAGTACTAGATGGGTTTATAGAAATAAACTGGATGAACAAGGTAATGTAATTAGGAATAAGGCTAGACTGGTAGCACAAGGATATAATCAAGAAGAGAGAATAGATTTTGATGAGACTTATGCACCAGTTGCTAGGCTAGAAGCTATTAGATTGCTATTAGCATATGCATGCTTTATGAATTTTAAATTATTTCAAATGGATATAAAGAGTGTATTTTTGAATGGTTTTCTATATGAAGAAGTTTTTGTCGAACAACCACCAGGTTTTATCGATCACACATTTCCAAATCATGTTTTCAAATTGAATAAAGCTTTGTATGGTCTGAAACAGGCACCTAGAGCCTAGTATGACAGACTAAGTAAGTTTTTAATTATAAATAATTTTGTAAGAGGTAGTGTTGACACTACACTATTTATTCAAAGAAAAGATAATGATATTTTAGTTGTTCAAATTTATATTGATGATATTATATTTAGATCTACTGATGAATTTTTGTGTCAAGACTTTGCTAAGTTAATGCAGGATGAATTCGAGATGAGCTTGATGGGTGAGTTGAGTTACTTCCTCGGGCTTCAGATCAAATAATCTAAGGAAGGTATCTTGATCAACCATGCCAAATATATCAAAGAGATTATCAAAAAATTTGGCATGGAATCAAGCAAAGAAATTGGAACACCCATGAATCCTGCATGTAGACTTGATAAAGATGAGAATGGCACAAATGTTGATCAAAAGCTGTATAGAGGTATGATCGGTTCTTTACTTTATCTAACAGCTAGTGGACCTAATATTTTATTTAGTATTTGTATATGTGCACGTTTTCAATCTAATCTAAAAGAGTCATACATCATAGCTGTTAAAAGAATCATTAAGTATCTTAAAGGCACATGCAATCTAGGATTATGGTATTCTAAGTATACATCTTTGAAATTAATTAGTTATTATGATGCTGATTATGGAGGCTATAAAATTGATAGAAAAAGTACAAGTGGTACTTGTCAATTTCTAGATGTCAACTTGATTTCATGGCACTATCGTAAATAGAACTCTGCAGCACTGTCTACTGCTAAGGCAGAATATGTGGCTGCGAGAAGCTGTTGTGCTCAAGTGTTGTGGATCAAGCAACAACTAGAAGATTATGGTATTGTCCAATTTAATATTCCTATTAAATGTGATAACACTAGTACTATTAATTTATCTAAAAATCTAATTCAGCATTCTCGTACCAAGCATATAGAAATTGGACATCATTTCATTCGAGATCATGTTTTAAATAATATTGTTGAATTAGAATTTATAGCTACTGAAGATCAACTTGCTGACATTTTTACTAAACCCCTTAGTCAAGATAGATTTGAAAAGATTAGAGACGAATTAGGCCTGTGTGATCCATTTTGAATGTTTTGACCTAATTTTTCAAAAAAAATAAGAAAGAATTATCTAGACATGTCAAATTTTCTTTTAGAGCTTACAACAACCTTCTCTAGTGTTAAGAAGTCATTAGAAATTTATTTTACCCTTTTTCGAGTTTTGAGCTAAATTTGGGCTCGAGCTAACTCGAGATACGAGGTGTTTCGGCAAGCCGACTCGAGAGTCGGGCCAAGGATTTTTAAATAGGGCTTCATAGATTTGAAATCACTATTTGTTTCTGCCCTTCTCATTTTTCCTTAGCCGTCTCTTCACCCTAACCTAGGAAAAGCTCCTAGAACACCTCCATAACCTTCCAAAACCCTAATCTAACCTAGATGGCTCTTAGGAAAGCCGTGGCCAAGAAACCTAGAAGATTCGTTCGGTCAGTGGCAGAGGAAAGAAGGACAAAGCATAGGTTGGATACTTCAAATCTGGTAGAGGAACATCAAGAAGAACATGAAGAAGAGCAAGAAGCACCAAGATAGGTAATATTGATGGGAAATAGGCAAGTGACCTCAGGTAGATACATTGATTTTACTTTTCTAGAATAAGAGAACTTGCATATTAGTGATTGGTTGATTAGACAAGGTTGGAAGGACTTCTATATACTCAATCTTCCCACATATCCTAACCTTGTTAGACAATTTTTTGAGAACATGTCTTTGGGTGCATTTCACATTAAAGCTACTGTAAAGGGGAAGCATATTGAAATCAGTGAGAAGAAGTTATCTAGTGTTCTTCATATACCAAAAGAGGGTGAGAGCTACTTAGTGTTGAAGGACAAACAAAAGACTTTGTGAATTGTGCTTGAAAGAACTAATGTGAAAGGAGTAATTCATGTTAGTGCCAACCAACTGTCATTTGAGATGAGATTACTACATAATATTATTAGCCGCATTTTTCTATCCCGAACTTGGAGGTTCGACTGGATGAGCGAGAGAGACCTAGTCTTCATGAGATGCTTAGTTGAAGGGGAGGCCCTCAACTTACCCTTTATTATGTTATCATAGATGAGGGAAGCTGCTCGGAGAGCACGAGCATGTCTTCCATACGGGATGGTTTTTACCCTACTGCTTCAGGATGCCCAGGTTGATTTGTCTGGAGAGGACAGCATACCACTTTTGCATACAGACAAATACAACTTGAAGTCTTTGACCCATATGGGATTTATAAAGGTTGAGGGTCACTGGATTAGGAAGAGCTCAGTTCTCCAATGACTCATTCAGAGGATGATTCAGATGAGGATGATCAAGCAGCACAGGGATAGGGTGCAGAGGTAGAGACACATGTTGACGAGGCTGGACCTTCAGAGCCAGCTCCTACTCCTCGATCACCTGTCAGAGGATCGACAGCTGTTGGACCAGGTGATGATGACAGACTGCAGCATGTACTGGATGAGATCTTGAGTCTTCAGAGAGGGAGATCTGAGACTGATGCCAAGATATCTGCACTTCAATCAGAGATGCACCAGGGTTTTTAGGACATCATGGCTATTCTTTAGCAGCTTATAGCAGGTAGTCAGTCTGTACCTACTACTTCTACAGCAACACCATACATTGGCACAGATTGCGGGTAGGGATATGCAGCACACTTCATTGATATTCCTTTAGAGGCTATTCCTGCTAAGGCTGAGACTGGTACTGAGATTCTTAGTTCTGACGTTGGAGACACTCCGGCGATAGAGATTTTGTCTACCACCAGCACTCTCGCCTTGTCTTTTGATCCTCCTACTGCTAGACCTACTCCTATTATGATTTCCTCTGAATCTAAAGTTAAAGTTAAACCTAAAACTTTTAGGACTACTACTCCTGTTAGGACTAGACTTAGGGACCTTAGGCCTAGGTTCCTTAAATTCAGGCATGCTCCAGGCATTTTAGAGGTCGGTTCCTCCTCTAGTGAGGAAGAGCCTAGTGATGATGACCCTAGTCCTTCCTTTTGATATTTTAGGATTTTATATTTTTCATGTTTTGTTGCTGTGATACTACTTTTGTATTGTATCACTCATGTACTGACACTTTATATATATATATATATATATATATATATATATATATATATATATATATATATATATGTCTTTTTATGATACCTCTTGTGAATGACTTAATGTGATTGAATGTTCTCCTTTTTATACCTTTTGTTGATGACAAAATGGGGGAGAAGTGAGAAAATGTGAATGAGCATGAAAGTGTGAAGATATGAATGAAAATGAATATGAAAGTGAGAATATGAAAGAAAATATGAAGAAATGTTATTACATTAGTAAGGGGGAGCTTATGTTAAGTTTTTGTTAAGTTTTCATGAAACTTACTTCAAATACAAGTTAATTTTGTGAAGTTTCGATACTTAGTATTTTGATGATACTCATGATACATCATGTTTTGATACTTATTGATACATATGATATATTGTGTTGATAGTTTTCAGTTTTGTGATACAGATGATACATTGTTATACATTGTATTGATACTTATCAGTTCAATAATTTGATACTAAATTTGGTTTGATACACACTATGTTAAATATCATTTGATACATGTGAATATGATACATAATAATTGTAAAGTGTTTTTAAATCCTGTTCATGCCTAGTGTTTTGTCATCATCAAAAAGAGAGAGATTGTTGACTCCTGGAATGATTTTGATGATCACAAAATATTGGAGCATGTATAAGTTACTAATTCTTTCAATTACTTGAGAAGTTTTTGCAGGAAAATGGTTATATGTAGTTTAATTGGTTTTCAAATTGGTTGAAAGGTAATTCAATTTTGTATAGACTCTTATGAACTTTAAATTATAAAAGCCCTAATTTTTCAACTATGTAGTCTTGTAAAAGGGCTGTAAAATTGTAAAAATAAGAGTGTGTAGATTAGCACTTGTTGGATTCAAGTGTTGAAGAATTTTGGAGAAGTTTGAAGCATTAAATGAAGTTTTGGTAAGAGCCGACTCATAGATCAAGAGCCGACTCCTTATGGCATGACACAAAGAAATTTCAGAGTTTCAGTACCTCGAGCTGACTCGAGTCCCAAGAGTCTACTCATGGAAGAACACATATTTTTGAAGTCTGAGATCTCGAGCCAACTCAAGCCTCAAGAGCCGACTCGTCCAGAGTTATGTTTGTTGGTGACTGAGACTTCAAGCTGACTCTGCCCTGAAGAGCCGACTCAAGGAAATTGTTGTTTTGAATTGATTGAAAGTTCGAGCTGACTCCAGCTTGAAGAGTCGACTCACACAGAAATTCTGTTTGGACTGTCTGAGACTTCGAGCCAACTCGTGGATCTCGAGCCAACTCGAGTGACCATTTTTTGCACTCTAATGGCTAGTTGCTAAAAGTAATTTTTGAATTCTAAATGGTTTCTAATAGCTCTTTCATGAATTCCTAGGCCCCACAATGGCTATATCTCATGGAAACTATAAAAGGGATTATTTTTGATGGATTAAACAATTTTTTGAGGGATTATTATTGATTTATCTTGGGAATTTGAAAAACCTTCAAGTCTTTCACCAACCAACTTCAAGAGCATTCAAGATAGGATTCAAAGCTCTACCAACTTCTCTTCATCATTGAATCCATTTATCGAAGAAGCAAAGAAGCAGCTTGAAGAGCATTAAAGAGCATTCAAAGCTAGGCTTCACCTTGATCTACATCGGCAACATTTTAACAAACTCGGTTTGTTGTGTAGTTGCTTTGCATTTTTCTTATATCTTTGTTTTCTCTCTAAGAATAGCAAGGGGCTGTGTCTTAAGAGAGGGTAAAAGGTTTTTAGGTGAACCTTGAGAAAACCTAAGTTGGGTTCTTGGTGATCCCGGTATAAAACTAAGTGTAGGGTTTCTTTGGTGATCCCATTTAAAACCAAAGGGAGTTAGGGTTTTTTTGGTGATCCTGGTAAAATCAAAGTGTATAGGTTTGGATTGTGAGCCTTGTAAAATAATCTGACTGTATTCCGTTGGGGGATATAGTGGAAATCCCAAGTGGTCCTTAAGTAGTGGACGTAGGAGCTGGTTGCTCCGAACCACTCTAAATTTCCTTGTGTTTGTGTTTGTGCTTACTTTACCTTATTGCTTTTACTTAATTACTTCCGTATTGCATATTGCACCACAATACCAAAAGAATTTCAAATTGCACATACTTGTGAAAAGTTTTTATAATCCCAATTCACCCCCCTCTTGGGAAGCCACTTAGGCAACAAGCTTGGTCCTTGGCATGGAGCCTTCATCATCGCTTCAAACCATCAAGAAAACCTACAAATGTTATAAAGTAAGGTCGTGGTGATGAAGAATTGAAAGAAAATGAATGATTCAATAAAGGAAAGTGAGGGGATTTGAAGAAGGTTGTTGAATTTTTTAGCAGCACTTCCCCTTCTTCTTGGACTACTTGGATCCTAGGTAGAAAAGCTTGGAAATTGAACTAAGGTCTTTCAAACTCAAGGCACTCACTCAAACTCAAAATCAAATTCAACACTCCAACTCAAACTTCAAGAAAAACACTCAAAACTCCAAGGAGAACTTATGAACTTGGCAAGGTGGAAGAGAAGACAAACTAGCAAGCTTTCATTCAACTTAAATATTGCATGCCTTACAATAGAACGCCTTGGTCTTATTTATAGGCCAAGGGCAGCCATTAAGAAGCCAACTAATTTAGATTTAGTTGGTAACTAATTATATGATTAGATCCTAATAACTAATCATGACAAGAGAAAGTCCTAGAAGCTCCATGTAGCGCTATTTTTTTGAAACACTTGTCTTCATCCAATCCTTCCACATGTCTTTTTAAGTTTGATCTTTCAATAAGCTCCAAAGTAGATGAATTCTTCATAGCTTGGCCGGTCCAAAGATAGGTTTCAAGGTAGATGATCTTCAATATAGCTTGGTCGGCCCATGGACTTGGGAAAAGGGGGCTTCACTAGTTTTATTTGTTTGGCTCTAAGTGGACTTGAATACTCCATACTTGTTTCATTCAAATGGAATTAGGAGTCTTTAAGAGGTGCTTCACAACGTTGGATTTCTTCTTCATACATTTATAGGAACCTGAAAAAGATTGGACTAAAACTAAAAATTGTTAGTTTGTAATTTTTTCCTCTTGCCAATGTCCTCATTATTAACTTTGATACTTTTCAACTCTGATACATTTTTGATACTTTGCAAAATTAAGCCTTGATACTTTGCATATATTAATAGCTCTGATACTTTGTGAAAGTGCTAGTCTTAACACTCTGATACATATAAAAGCACCGACTTTGATACTGTATAGTTTGTTTTTCACAAAAAGCTCTGATACTTACTTGCAAATACAATTAGCTCTGATACATGTTAATGCTCACTTTTAAATTCAGTTATACATGTAATTGTAAAGAGTTTTTCATGCCCAGTATTTTGTCATCATCAAAAAGGAAGAGATTGTTGACCCCATAAGTGATTTTGATGATAACCAAATATTGGAGCATGCATTTATTTTACTAACAACTCTTCAAGTGTGTTATAAGTTTGTGTAGGATGATTCTAACGCTCAATTACAACTCCTACATCCTTAGTTTTTGAAATGAGTTATGTTGTAAGTGATTCATGTAAAGAAGAATCCAAAGAAAAGGTTAAATAAAAATCATAAAAATGGGTTACTTTAGATGTGTTTCAAGCTTAAAATTTCTTAGAAATATGGTTAGAAGAGTTTGAAGGTATCTTGAGACTTTGAAGACTTGCTGGATGATTTCTAGAAAAAAACTAATAATTCATTGAAGAATCATCCGAGCCGACTTGAGGAGAAGAGAGCTGACTCTGGCATATGGCAAGCATGAAGATTTCTGGCATGCAGGTATCCAAGCCAACTCTAAAGGACCTGAGGCGACTCATCCAGAGTACCATTTCCTGAATCAAATAGGCGAGCTGACCCCAAGGAAGTCCGAGCTGACTCTATCATTCAGTTAGACATCCGAGTCAATCCTTCAGAAGTTCGAGCCGACTCCTTCAGAGTCCAGAAAAAGAGTTCTGAGTGAATAGCCAACTGATCCGACTCTAATGAGAAAGAGCCAACTCTTCCAGATTGGGTTTTTGAATGATTATGAATCCGAGCTAACTCAAAGTAAGACGAGCCGACTCTTCTAGAGTAAGGAATCAAGCTACTAAGAATCTAGCCGACTCAATTGAAGGGAGCCGACTGGACCAGAACTACTCTGTGGATCCAAGTTGACTCGAGTAGATCCGAGCCAACTCGAAGATCGATTTCAGGCCTATAACGACTAGTTTCAGAACTTAGAATTTGAATCCAAAAAGTGCTCCAACAGTCAAATGTCACATTCCAACGATCTACAATGACTAAAATCATTTGAGAAGAGTACAAGACTATATATTTGAAGGACTTGAACTACTTTAAAAAAAAGGAAGGAATGAATATTTAATGCTTACTTGAGCTTGTGAGCAAGAGAGCACTGAAGATCATTCAAAATAGTTTTCATGTCTTCACCAACTCATATCTGAAGCTTGAAGCATTTATTGAAGAAGTTGAAGAAGCCAATCAAGTGCATTGAAGTGCAATCAATTGGGCTTCTCTTGAGCTGCTTCGATAACCATCCGATAAAATTTGTTTGTCATTATGTTGCTTTCTCTTTGCAATTCTTTTTGAATTGTTGGGTTATTGGTGAGCCCGGTTTAAAAATAAAATAGGTTCTTGGTTAGTCTGCACTAAAACCAAGTGTTAGGTTCTTGATGATCCTATTAAAACCAAGTATTGGATTTCTTTGGTGAGCCCGGTTTAAAAATCAAAGTGTAGAGGTTTGGATTGTGAGCCTTTTAAAACAATCCGACTGTATTCCAGTAGGGGATATAGTAAAAATTCCAAGTGGTAGTATTGGGTAGTGGATGTAGGAGCTGGATTGCTTCGAACCACTATAAAATTTTCTGCGTTTGTGTTGTGCATTTTTTTTATATATTGCTTCTGCTTTTAATTATTTCAATCACAGCACTTAACACTTCAAGGGATTTTCAAAGAGCACATAATTGTTTAAACTTTTTAAATTCCTAATTCACCCCCCTCTTGGGAAAGCCAACTGGGCAACAAAATCGTGTTTAAAGGCAAAGAAGAAGATGCCAGTTTTATTAGCAATTGTTTGATATCTTCTCACATTAGCCCCTGGCATTTTGGGTTCCATCCTCATCACATCAAAAGATAGTTATTTTCCTCCTGACCTATATCTCAGTTGAAGAGCTCAAAGGGATGCCAATCACTTCTTTAGGTGGATTCTTTGTCAAATCTACTACTTTTGAAGGGTCGCCGACCACTTTTTTCAAGTTTTTGGAAGGAATTCCAAACTGTTATCTTTGACGATGGCCACCAAATTATCACAAATCATGCAAGTGATCCCTTATGGCTGCATATATTTAAGGTATTAGTGAAATGGAAGAGAGAATATTGATTTAGAATGGAGATTTCCTTTAAATATTTTTGCAAAGCAAAGTATCTCAAAATCTTAGTGGGAGGGAGAAAAGTTGAAAAAAATAAAAATAAAAATTGAATACAAGAATATAAGCCTTTATACTTTTGTTGATTGATCTAATGGGGCTTCAGGCTAAGTCTTTATAGGTGCATCAGTAGTAGGTGTGGTTCCCAAAGTGGTCAATGAGGGGGCTTTAGGAGATGTGCCAACATCCTCTTGCTCCTCCACTACCTCCTCTCCTTTCAGGTCGGCTAAGCTTGGGATAAGGAGAGACATGTTAACATCTAGGAAAAGCTCTTTCATTTTGTTCTAGTAATTCATGAATCCCTTGTGGAAGGCACTCATGGATCCCTCAGCATGTCATCCAAAAAATCATCGAATGATTTGTATTCCTTCACAATCTTCTTCTTGGCTTCTTTGAGCTCCTTCTCCAATCTCTCATTCTCCTCTTGGAGTTTTCGAAGAGTTTGGCTTGTTTCAACCTCTTTATTAGCATCAAAGAGGTCGATCTTTAGATAATTTATTTGACTGGAGGTAGTGACCGCCAATTCTATTTTCTATGCCCCCATATCATTTGCTCATTTAGCGACCTTTTTTGCTACTTCATTGGCCACCGACAATTTCTTCTCCTATGTGTTCTTCATCACATCATATGTGACAAGAAAGTTCTTGAGGTGACTAATATTGCAAATAAACTAAAGAAAAAAGTAAAGAAATATATTTAGTAGAAAGGAAAAATGGGTAGAAAAAGATAAAGCAAGAAAATAGCAATATAAAGGAATAATTACTTGAAAACTTTCAAGATAGCTATCACTGAGCACTTGAGAGAGAGAATGTGTTTCCTACATCACTCTGTCTGTAGGAAAAAGAATTATCTTTAATAGTTCTTGAATGAGCTTTGGATCCTTGTAATCCACATCATTTGCTTGTAGTGTCTTTTGCAAAATGAGCTACTTTTCTTGAGCATTCAAAAATTGGGTGGTAGTAGTAGATCGAGGTGGTCGAGCAGTCTTCGATGACTTGGTTAGACTAACCATTGAAAGAGTAGGCATCAACTTTTCAATTGGAGCAGGAGATCAGCTGCTCTCTAATATAGGCATGCTCGATGAAGACATTGATAGTGATGTCTCACCAAGCTTCTTCTTCTTGGACTTCTCGGCAGCATCCAACCTCTTTCTCTTGGCCACCTTCCGAAGTCTCTCTAGAATAATCTTTATTTCAGCAAACATTAAATCTGAACAGTGGTTAAGAGATTAGCAAAATCAAATAATTATGTAAAAACAAAAAAAGAAAGCAAAAAAATAAAAGTGGCCAGATATACTATGAGGACAGGCCAGGCTGATTCTTGCATCGTACAAAGCCTGATCAATTAGAAGAAGTTTGAACTTTGGTATATAAATCTCGAGCAGTTTATTGTAGTGCTCTAAGTCTTCATTTAAAGAAATTTTATTGAAATTGGGTTTAGTCCAGTCCTTGCCTCTAGAGGACCTAATGCCTAAAGACTGATATGAGGAAATAAAGAAAAATATATTCTTCTACCCATGGATGGAAGTCAGGATACCTTTTATGAGTTTACAAAACTATCCATGGCAAAGTAATATCACCCCTTATTATATGTGTGAGACTTCAACATAAAAATAGCTCAGAATAATGAGCACCTTGGCTCTATTCCGATCAGCTCATAGATAAGAATGAAGCTAATGATTATCCTGATCAGAAATATGCTAATGATTATATCAACATCATTAAGGAGAGCTGGGATACATAGATAAAATTAAGCAATTGTATCTACCAAGTAATTAAAGTACAAACCTTTCCTACCTTAGTGCTACTCAAATTATAAGTATTATCATGTGATCTATTGTTTGCTAATTAAATCAAATATGCATCTTGGTAGCTCACTACCTCAATCTAAAGTTTTATGTACATTTGTAAGAATAGGCTTGGGTGAGGATCTTTTAATTAGGGTAAAAATATGATAAGATGAAGTTTAAAACCACCACTACTGCTTGATTCATAAATGAGGTAAGTTGAATTTAATGGGACACCACTACAAGGAACAATACTATGTCTTGACAAACATGCTAAATAATGTCATGAATGGTGTGTGCTTTATAGACTAAAGCATTTAGGAAGGACTTCTATAGCTTTGATGAGAAGGCAGCTATGATAAGCAAACTACATTTGAATCTAGGTATTCTTAGACATCAAGTCTAATTCAACTAATATTTTATGATTAATGGCATCTAATATTCAATATACATGATTGCATTTGTTGTTGAATTATGGCTCCATTTTCATGAGACATCCAAATAACTCAAGAGGATAGCAGTCTAAATCCCCTCATAGATATATAGTCTCATCTAGTAGCTATGAACACATATACCTGGTCAACTCCTTTTCTAATATATATCAAGTAACCGAATTGTCTAACCTAGAGAGACTAAATGACCTAGTATATATGCATTACAATCTATGGCTTAGATTTAAGTTCATTATAGAGATGGAATTAAAATAGGATGACTTATTCTACAATGAATTTGTATATGATGAGTATCCTATAATTGGTTAGCTAGAGTGTTAGCATAGCTAGCTAGAGCTTGATGAGCAAATACCACCTTCTAGACTAAGAAGTATTATGTAGACCATGCCAAGATGAAAACCAAACCGCCAAAAAAGTTAAACATGGTGAGTTAAAAAGGGAAAGAAGGCACTTCCTTGGATCCGCTCTTACTTAGAAAAAGAAGGAAAACATGATTCGTAGTTCTATCAGGGTTTATGATAAGCCAATTCCTTAGGACTTTTGAGACTACTAAGCCCTCAGATGATCGATTTCTTCGATCATCTCTTGATAAAAGCAATAATTATATAACTAAGTAATGACAAATTTAGCAGCCAGGGTGGTAGTGGAACCTTGGATGTGTTAAGATCAACAGATGCTTCGAATCATCATCATATGCCCAAACCAATTTTGTGTAGTCAAAGTATGACCCATATGTGTACAAGTCATGTGAGGCTTTTTATTCAACTAGCTAATATCCTCTTGACATTGAATGGCTAGCCTAGTATTTGACAAAGATCAGTTTCTTGACATTGAATGGCTAGCCTAGTATTAGACAAAGATCAGTTTCAAGGTGGCTATCCAAGTTAGAGGGAAATTCCTAAATGCAGGGATAAGCATGGTATCTAGGTTGGAGTCAAGTCCTAGGACCAAATTATGAACAATATCTTGACATTTACAAGCATACACATTCCACTTGAGACTAGATTTGAGAATGCATTTTATAAGTTAAATTTATTAACTATATATCTTTTTAAGTCACAATTTATTAAATTATCTATTTTAATTTATTAATTTTGCACAAAGCTTATGACATAGGCATCTTGAGACCACTACGGAAGAAAAGTTTCTGAAACCAAAAAATATCTTTAAAAACCAAAAAAATGAAAAAATAAAATATTGAGAAAGGACTAAAAGAATCACCACATACTAGCATACCATACTGTAATGTATTGAATCAAGACTTGGTATTAAAGTTGTACCAAATCCCAGAAATAAGCTTAAAAACTAAAAAAATGAGAAAATAAAATACTAAAAAGGATTAAAATAAGATTTTCTATGCTAGTGCATACCACATACTAGGCATACCATAAGGTAATGTACCGAATCAAGACTTGGTATCAAAGTTGTACCATATCAAGATTTGGTATACTAAACCAACTCCTATTATACCGTATACCAATATGGTACTGATACAAGGTTTGGTAATAAGATTGTGAGCCTTAGTTAAAACCCTAAAATGACACCATATCATTACACTTTTGCATACCTTGTATTAGCAAAATGCAGTATGGTATTGTACTATCGCGATACCTATCCAATATAATACCCAATACTAATTCAAGAAACTTTGGTTGTCAATGGGAATGAGTAAAGGAGTGGATACAGGTATTGGTGGGAGGTGAAAAATATATTTTAAAAATAATTTAAGTTTCTAAGGGGCTTCATCAAAAGCAGGTATGTTATCCTATCCTAGGTATAAGATTACTATAAGGATGAGGTAGGCATGGATAAGAAATTTGACTCAATGGAGGGAGAATAACAAACACAACATTCAGTATAGTCAATGGTCAACACAAGAACTTGATCCAACATATGAGTGGGTCTTGTCATATCACACAACACAAGCTGTTCTTTTTTGACCAATGAAGAAAAACTTCATGGTCCTATATGTATATATATGTTCCTTTCTTTCCAATGAAAAGCCATGTAACACAGAACTATAGAAGTCATTTAAGTAAAGATTGTGTGTGGAAGAGAGAGAGAGAGAGAGAGAGAGAGAGAGAGAGAGAGAGAGAGAGAGAGAGAGAGAGAGAGATGGCACTTGGTACAGCATGAATGATGGAGAGATCATGATCAGGTCAGGAAAAAATAAAAAGAGAATGAGAAAGAAAAGTGCATCATCTCAAGTTCAACAAAATAAGAGGCTATGAATTTTTACATTTCAAAATTATCAATTTCAAATGGCAAAAATATTTACATGGCGACCTCGGGAGAAAATAGAGTAACTTGCTCCCTTTTATTGTCCTAAATCCAGATTATGGTTCATGATGAAGGGATAAATCTTGATAGCAAATGATTAAAAATTTTAAAAATTGGTAATATTCCAAAAACTCTGATGCCGCAATATATTGTTGGTAATAACCCCTGGATGAAGTGAATTAACTGTAACTTCTATCCCTTGTTCCTGTTTAAGAAAAATAAAGAGGCAGTCATCGTCGAACAATTCAATATATATATCAGCTAAATTAAATAGAATGCTAATTAGCTGCAGATGTCAGACAGCAAGAGGCTTTCTAAGCTCATGTATCATGCTTCAAATGGCAAAAAGTTTAGCTTGTGTATTTCAAACCCTATCCCTGAAGGATGAAAGACCATCTTCTGCACCAAATCAGAGAGAGCATCTGCATAGAAGGGTGATTGTTGTCTGAGATTAGATAGCTGACAACTGCCCAGGAAAAAATGGCACTTGTTTTCCGACATAAAGTACTAAGGGTAAAATGGGATAGTAAATCAATAGTAAAGAACGGAAGCACAATGGAAGGTATGATTAGTTAATTCATTTGAATGTTGAAAAGAATTGGACCTCTTTAGCCATTGACATAAAATACACACAAACAAAACTTTGAAAATGCAGTTTTCCCTCAGAAATATTCACTGCATATGTGTAACATTTTCAATATTTAAAGCACAAAAAAAAAAAAAAAAAAACTTAAGATGGTTAGAAAGCTCATGAGCATGCAATATGTTGGCAAGCCTTGATTGTCCATATGGAAAAAAAATATAGTACCTAGAAAGGGAAAACAGGATCCGAATTTATTTCATTCATAGGTCTCCAAGCAGACGCAATGGAATATCAAAACTAATTATAGAAAAGAACGGACCCACTTTAATATCAATGATTAACTAACTGGAAAATGATCTTCAAAAACTTAATGGATCTTCATAAACTTCTCACATTATCTTACCCGACTTTTCATTGATTTTGTCAAAACGAATTCCTCCAAGATATAAAGCCTTGTGAGCTTCTGAAGAGACAATAACAATTCCTCCTTCTACAGCACTATTATAGGCTGTAATTCTCATGTTCTCCGATAAAAGACTTGTCAAAAGAAAATGGCCTCCAAGATGACAAAATGTTTCATTAATCTTCCACCATTGGGTATAACTGCCGGTCTACTTTGTGTCCAAACATTATGGGATGACAACTGTGCTCCTCTAGTTTGAAGGAAGCTTTATTATATATAAAGCGGACAATATGACACACAAAAGTATTTGGCTATGATACCATATAATTCGCCCAGCCGGAGATGTTTTAATCATTTTAAGTGAGTCCGTGTTTACACATAGACTCAAGTCTTTCATATTAGTTACCCTCTAGATTTGAAAACGTTCAACCTGTTGGAAAAAGTGAATAGGAATTTTTTATTCCTAAACTATCCTGTGGGAAGGGAAACTATCATGTGGGATGGAAACTTTTAGTCCCACATAAAAAGATTGAAAAAAGAGAAGGTTCTTTATAAGAAAACATTTTTCCAAGCTTTTACTTCTAGGCTCACAATAGGTGGAGAGCTTGAGGGTGATGCGAAGCATTACCCGTACGCGCACGCACGTGTGCGACAGGCGACAAGGGCGTAATGGACGCTTTGTAGGCGCACTTTGCACTTAAAGGGCGAGGAGCTTGAGGAGCCTTTAAATTTTTCCTGATCAAACAGATCAGACGGTCGAGATTGATTGGCACCAGATCAAGGTTGCCGGGAGACGAGTCGACTTGACCAGAGTCGAGCTGGCTCGGATCCACAGAGCTGTATCATGTTGTCTGGATGAGTCGACTCGAGGGAATCGAGCCGACTCGACTAGGGCACTCTCTGCAGCAAGGAGTCGACTCGGATAACGGGATTTCAGAATCGTGAAACAACGGATCACGCATCCGTTCATGGATCAACGTTTCTTTTAAGATCAGGGATGCCATCGGATCATGAAACGATGCATTGAGAAGCGCACTGATGCATGATCTAGAGATCACGGTACGAATCAGCATATCATGGCATCCGATCGCGATTGAAGAAACGTATCGATCGCGTAAAGGCATATCTCACTACGAAACGATATCGAAAATTCCCTCCGATGAAATTAGAAGGTTGCTTCCAAGGGGCACCTTAAGGCTATAAATAGGTCTCCATTCCTCATTCATTTCATTGCATTCATTCCAGTATTTTTCTTCCTTCTTTCAGACATTTGCATACTCTGAAAAACAAAGTATAGCTATAGTGCATCGTAAGTCTCTTAGGCATTTGTATACTCTGAAAACAGAGTATAGCTATAGTGTATACAAAGAGAGAAGCATTCCTGGTTCAAATTTCTGGTGAATTGTAGTGCTGCTTTCATCAGAAGAAGACCGTTGTATCTTGGAAGACAATCATCATAAAACCGTAAGCACCATTACGGGACGAAATTATCTTAAAAACGTAGAGTGTAACTTTAGACTCGGTCTTGTCAATTAGGTAGCCATTGTTCATACACATCCACCAATAATCTTAAGACAATTTCCGTACTGAAGTGCTGCTCAAGTGATGGCAACAATCATTGCACCAGTTCAAGCCAATAAGCCAAAAAAGTTTACCGGCATTGACTTCAAGAGATGGCAATAGAAGATGATGTTCTATCTAACAACTCTGAATCTGGTAAGAGTTCTCAACGAAGATCCACTAGTCCTAAAGGAAGGAGAGAACAACAAGTAGATTATCGCTGCTGTCGATGCATGGAAGCATTCAAACTTTCTATGCAAAAACTACATCCTCAATGGATTAGAGAATACTCTGTACAATGTGTACAGTAGTATAACCACATCAAAAGAGCTGTGGACATCCATGGACAAGAAGTACAAGATAGAGGATGCAAGCCATAAGAAATTTATGGTCGACAGGTTTCTTGACTACAAGATGGTAGATTACAAGGCCGTCTTAGAGCAAGTTCAAGCACTGCATATCATACTGCATGAGATACATGCAGAAAGGATGTCTCTGAGTGAGTCATTCCAGGTAGCCGCTATAATTGAGAAGCTACCTCCATTATGGAAAGACTTCAAGAACTACCTGAAGTATAAGTGGAAGGAGATGGGACTTGAAGATCTGATTGTCCGCTTGAGGATCGAGGAAGACAACAAGAGCCATGATAAGAAGACAGGAAGACGTCTTGCTGAGCCTAAGGCCAACCTCATGGAAGGAAAGGTCAATAAGAAGAAACACAAGTTTCCTAGAGAAGGTTACAAACAGAAGAAAGATAATCCTAAGAAGTTCAAAGGAAAGTGCTTCATTTGTGGTAAAATAGGCCATAAATCCAAGGATTGTCGTTTCAAGGAAAAAGAAAAGAAAGAAGTCAATACTACTGAAGATACCCTATCCCGTGAAGTGTCAGGGATGATGTTGTCAGCAGTTGTGTTTGAAGCAAACATGGTTGATAAACCAAATAAATGGTATGTTGACACTGGAGCTACTCGACATGTCTGCTCTAATAAGAGTATATTATCATCATAACTCCTATCAGAGGTAGAAATCTGCTAATGAGTAACTCCGCTACATTGAAGATAGAAGGAATTGGCCGCATTATTCTAAAGATGACATCTGGTAAAGAGCTTCTACTGAACGATGTACTGCATGTTCCTGACATCCGTAAGAACTTGGTATCAGGCTCCCTCCTAAGCACACATGGATTTAGGATGGTGTTTGAGTCTGATAAATTTGTACTTACTAAAGGAGAGATCTTTCTGGATAAAGGTTACTTGAATAATAGATTATTCAAGATGAATGTAATGACTGTACATCACAACCTTGAAAAGAATAAAGATTCTTCTTCTGTTTATATGGTTGACTCCTCTTATCTATGGCATGATAGATTAGGTCATGTGAATTTTAATTCATTACGAAAGTTAATGAATTTAGAATTGTTACCTAATCATGAAATCGATCTACATTATAAATGTGAGATATGTGTTGAAGCTAAGCTAGCCAAAACACCGTTCCATTCAGTAGAAAGGAATACTGAACCTCTAGATTTGATCCACAGTGATCTATGTGACTTGAAGTCAATACAATCTAGAGGAGATAAAAAGTATTTTATAATATTTATCGATGATTCAACTAAATACTGTTATCTGTATCTACTAAAGTCTAAAGATGATGCTTTAGATATGTTTAAATGTTATAAAAATGAGGTTGAAAATTAGCTTGGTAAAAAGATCAAGGCTATAAGGAGTGATAGAGATGGTGAATACGATGCACCGTTTAATGACTTTTGTCAAGAACATGGCATTGTTTATCAAACCATAGCTCCTTATTCACCTCAATCTAATGGACTTGCTGAACGCAAAAATCGAACATAGAAAGAAATGATGAATGCCATGTTGATAAATTCTGGTACATCACAGAATTTATAGGGAGAAGCAATTCTCTCGGCTAATCATATTCTTAACAAAATACTTCTTAAGAAGAAGGACATCACTCCATATAAGTTATGGAAAGGGAAAAAGCCTTCTTATAATTACCTAAAAGTGTGGGGGTGTCTAGCTAAAGTAGCTATTCCAGATCCCAAAAAGGTCAAAATAGGACCTAAAATGGTTGATTGTATTTTCATTAGTTATGCACAAAATAGTAGTGCATATCGCTTTCTTGTACATAAATCAGATATATCTGATATACAGGAAAATATAATCATGGAATCAAGAAATGCATCGTTTCTTGAAGAGATATTCTCTTATAAAGGGATATCTGGTACAAGTTCAAATAAAAGAACCTATGATAATTTGGCAAGTAGTAGTCATCAAGAAAAACATCCTGAAGGTGAACTTAGACATGGTAAGAGATCTAAAGTTATAAAATCTTTTGGTCCTGATTACATTACGTACATAATAGAAATGTTCCTCCGATATTCAAAGAGGCAATGTCTATACCAGAAGTACCCTTTTGGAAAGAAGCTATTAATAGCGAAATTGAGTCCATCATGCATAATCATACCTGTGAATTGTTAGATTTACGATCAGGTATGAAGCCTTTGAGGTGTAAATGGATTTTCAAGAAGAAGCTAAAGGCTAATGGATCAATTGATAAATTTAAAGCCAGATTAGTAGCTAAAGGCTTTAAACAAAAAGAAGGCCCAGACTTCTTTGATACTTATTCACCTATAACAAGGATAACATCTATAAGAATGTTAATCGCTATTGCAGCCATTAACAATCTTGAAATACATCAAATGGATGTAAAAATAGCTTTCCTTAATGGTGAATTAGATGAAGAAATTTATATGGAACAACCTGAAGGGTTTGTGGTTCCAGGCAAAGAAAAGAAGGTGTGCAGACTTGTGAAATCCTTAAATGAATTAAAACAAGCACATAAACAATGGCATATAAAATTTGACAATGTCATGTTGTCCAATGGATTCAAAATCAATGAATGAGATAAATGTGTGTATGCCAAAATCATACCTACAGGGTATGTGTTTGTCTGCTTATACGTGAATGATTTGTTAATCATAGATAGTGATACTGATATGATTAAACAAACAAGAAAAATGTTAAACAAATATTTTGATATGAAAGATATGGGTATCGCAGACGTTATACTAGGGATTAAAATCACTAGAACATTTGATGGAATAATATTATCTCAATCTCATTATATTGAGAAAATATTAGATAAATTCAATGAGTATAATACTAGCCCGCTTAGAACACCTGTAGATATTAATCTACATCTTGCTAAGCATACTGGACAACCCATATCATAATTAGAATATTCACGTATAATTGGCAGTTTAATGTATGTCATGAATTGCACTCGTCCTGACATAGCATATGCTGTCAATAAATTAAGCAGATTTACTAGTAATCTAGGTCCAAATCATTGGATAGCACTAGTAAGGGTATTACAATATCTATGATGTATCTTAAATTCTGGATTACATTATACAACATATCCAGCTGTACTAGAAGGTTACAGTGATGCTAACTGGATATCTTCTTCAGAAGATACTAAATCCACTAGTGAAAATGTGTTCACCTAAGGAGGAGGTGCAGTTACATGGAAATCCTCAAAACAAACTTGTATAGCTCGGTCCACTATGGAATCAGAGTTTATAGCTTTAGATAAAGCTGGAGAAGAAGCAGAATGGCTTCGAAATTTTTTGGAGGATATTCCATGTTGGTCAAAACCTGTGTCTACAATATGTATCCATTATGATAATCAATCAACTATTTGCAGAGCACAGAATAAAATATATAATAGTAAGTCTAGACATATACGTCATAGACATGATACCATTAAGCAATTACTTGAAAATGGAGTTATCTTTATTGACTATATTCAGTCAAAGAAAAACCTTGCGGATCCACTGACAAAAGGTTTACCAAGAGATCAAGTAAATTGTTTATCGAGGGGAATGGGTTTAAAGCCTATAAATAAATCTTCATAGTGGATACCCAACCTAGTTGACTGGAGATCCCAAGATCTAGGTTCAAAAGGGACAACTAAATTATGAAGATGTCAACGAAGTACTAAGGATGTAAAATCCTACTCATTCCTATGATAATCAGTGCTACCTGCTAAAGATACTAGGATAAGCATAGTTTTTAATGATTTTTATGACATGAATATCATGTGGGGTATAGCAGGATACTCTTAATAAGAATCACCTATGTGAGTGAGAACTGGGCCAATTCTATGAGAATGTTAAAAGCTTTAATTCTCTAAAGCACTCATGAGACCAGGAGTTGTTCAGGGCCAAAATGAACACAACCATGAGAACCAAAAGGAATGCTCGAAAAGAAGTTGTGTGATTGTTATTATCGTAGTTTACATCAAATGCTAAAAGTTCAAGACATCACGTTCACTTTTAGCAAGTAAACTCGATAACAAAATATTAAGGAAGGCTCAAAGCCACAAGCTACCTATCCTAATGCAACTTCATTCCACTTCTCTCTTTAAGTGTCTGCATATTCATTTGCATTTAAAAATCTATGTTTGTGGGGGATCGCCTTTACTAATCTTTGATCTTAGTCCAAAATCTCATTCATGTGGGGGATTGTTGGAAAAAGTGAATAGGAATTTTTTATTCCTAAACTATCCTGTGGGAAGGAAAACTATCCTGTGGGATAGAAACTATTCTATGAGATGGATACTTTTAGACCCACATGAAAAGATTGGAAAAAGAGAAGGCTCTTTATAAGAAAACTGTTGCCCAAAAATGGAGCCCAAGAGGAGGGGTGAATTAGGTCTTTTAAAAATTTAATACAATAAAATGAAGGTCTAGTGGTGCTTGTGAGCAATGATAAATATGATGCAAGATGTTAGCAATAATTAAAGAGCATGAGAGGAAAAGAGCAATCACACACAAACACAAAATTTATAGTGGTTCGGTGCAAACCTAGCACCTACATCCACTCCCCAAGTCACCCTTGGGAATTCCACTATAATCCACACTAGATTACAGTCGACTTGTTTTTCACAAGGCTCACAAGTCAAAACTTAAGTTAGTTTTGTCACTTAGGCTTACCAACAAACCTTAACACTTGTTTTGTCTTCGGGCTCACAAGTTAACCCTAGTTGGTTTTAACCCTTTGGCTCACCAACAAACCATAATAACCTTCTTTCAAGACACCCTTGAAAGCAAGGTCAAATCACAATAAAACAGATATGTAATTTAAAAACTATAACAAACTCTCTTCAAGAGTAGATTGGAATCTTTGAAGCTGAAGAGGATGCTTTGTCTTCTCTCTTCCTTGGAATCTCCTTCAATGTGCCTCTTTTTGGAATGAAGTAAGGATGACCTTGTAGGCTTTTCAATGGAATCAAGCTAGAAGAGGCTTTTGATGTGAAGTTTGGAGAGAATATTGGCTTTATGGCTTTTTAGTAGACTTCAATGCACTTGAATATACTTTACTTCACTTCTCTTGCTTTAAAATGAGGTTGGTGGAGCTTAAATACACCAAAAACCTTCCAAAAAATGGTTTGTAACCGTTGGTACCTTGGAAATAGCCGTTTGGAGCTTGAAAAGCAAGTTCTGCAAGCTAGAAAAATAGATCCGTTAGAGCTGTCAGGCTGTAAGTGTCGACACTTGGCTGTCAGGTGTCGACACTTGGCTATCAGGTGTCGACACTTGGCTGTCAGGTGTCGACACTTGATCTCTGGGTGTCGACACTTGAACATTCAGGTGTCGACACTTGATGCACAGGTGTCGACACTTGACACAAAAATCCTTAACAATATAAAGTTCTGTATTTTCAAAAATCTCAGGCCTTGAGTCGACACTTGGAACCTAAGTGTCGACACTTGGTGTCGACACTTGAATATAGGCGTCGACACTTTGCGTGCCAAGGATTTTTATCCGTGCCAAATGCTGAAGTGTCGACACTTGACTGTCCAGGTGTCGACACTTAAGACTGAAAACTTTCAGATTCAAGTGTAAATGCCTCGAAAACATAAATAAAATTCATGAATACATAAACAAATAATATTTAAACATTTAGATACCCTTTTTCAATGAAGTAGATGCCCGGATTTGGGAGAATTGCTCCGTGCCATTACATGCCATACACCATAAGTTTTTGGGATTTTGAGGTGCTTTCTTTCTGAAAACTCATAACTTGAAATCCTCATTAGAATACAATATGCACTCAATATTTTGTTATTTATCAAAATCACTGAGTGGAGCCAACAATCTCTCCCTTTTTGATGATGACAAAACCTTGAGTAAAAAGGCAACATATTTCAAACTTTAATCATTTAATTATTGAATATGATTTTATGTCCATTAAAAAATCAATCTCCCCCTTAATTAGATACTTCTTATTAAATTAAGCTTCAAAGATTCTTACAAGGTGAAAAATCAACACAATCAATGCAATTTCTCAACAAATTTATGAATTAACACCTTTTTCTCAACAAATTTATACATTAATAAAATCAATACCTTTTCTCCCCCTTTTTGTCAATCATTAGAAAGGAAAATTTTTCCTTCCCCTCACAATGAGCATGGAGACAAAAAGATAGTAGAGAAACACATATCATAGATAGCAAAGTCACAATTATGCTAATATCAAAGAGTATCAGAGTTAAAATATACCAAGATAGAAGAGTATCAGAGCCAAAAAATAATAAATTGATTCAGTGAAGCACAAATAAAGAGTACTGAACAGAAATATATATATATATAAGAAAAGTTTTCAGTACAAAATTTGCTGAGTCATCAGCAAGAGCAGAAACATACATATATCATCAGAGTCATATAACATAAGAGCTAAAACAAATATCTGTGAGGCTAATCCTCATCAGATGGAACATTAAGACTGAATGGAGCACTGATCCTAGATCTGGTGGCTAATGCCCTAGGAGGTGCTAAAGCTCTACGACTCCTAGTGCGGCCGGAAGGACCAAAGGCGGGTACAACCCTAGATGATCTAGTAGAAGGAGGTGAAAGACGATCAGCTGGCACAATAAGGTCTAGTGTGGAATCAACCAAGGCGGTAGTAGGAGCTGGTGTAGTAGGAGGATCTCGACTGACCACCTCAAAAGCATCGGCACCGCCAACACTGTCGCTGTCACTGCCCACTACCTCTGTAGCTCTATCAATATCCTGATCACCATCCTCAGCAGAATCAGCATGGTCGCTCTGGTGATCGCCGCCATCATCATCATCATCATCATCATCGTCAGATCGTGCAAGTGCAGGGGCTGCAGGAGGTATAAGTGATCTCAATAGACTCTCAATGCGAGTAAATCCCTCCTCCATGGATCTGCGAATCTCAGCATGCTCCGAGCTAGTATGTGCTCGTAGAAGCTCGACCTCGCTACGCAGCTGAGTCACCTCACCTCTGATCTCTGTAAACTGTGCTTTGGCATGCTTCTCAAAAGATAGTCCTGTAGATGGTGGTGGAGGAGCTGAAGTATCAGGAGACAAGTGCTCTGCCTGTGTCAATGGGATATCTATTGGAGGAAGGACTACTGGCTCAGATGGTCCAGCCTCAGCCTCTCGAATCTCGTCCACCTTATCTGGCTCCTGGCCAGACTCTCTGGGAACCCATCGACCTCCAACTATCCTGTATCCCATCTGGTGCAATGACCTCTCGTCGTACATGTTTGTGTGTAGTATCTCCTTGGGGACCTCCCCCTCCAATGATACTCCACACGCTCTGAAAAGTCGGGTCAGTGCCATGCCGTATGGAAAACAGTGTCGGTGCTGAGTAGCAGCATCATACATCGAGTCATCATCAGGGAAGGAATATCTATCTGTCTCCTCTCGATCAGACTCGTCATCACCATCAACTCCCTCTCAGTGATGAAGTCGAATCTGCCAGTCTTCGATAGTAGGATCCGTGCAGTAATATGGTGCAAAAGGCGCATCTCCAATGATAACTGGTTCGCGGTAACCACTGATATATCGCGAACATCCTCTCTCTCAAGGATGCACCTAAATGCCGCCTCTCTATCATCTACTGAAAAGGAACAGACTCCTCTCCGGGGTATCTCCCATACATGGCTCAGAAGGTCGTCAGTCAAAGAAATCTGAATACCCTGGACTGATGTCATCCATAGTAGTCGTCGACAGTCCAGTGCACCATAGAACTTCCTTACTAGGTGAAGATAGTACCTCTCCTGCATGGTGCAGAATGGTACTAGTCCTGCATCAGTGAGTACCTGTCGAATGCCGAAGTGGTGCTTGTTGAAACACTACAAGTCGACTCTCCTCCCTGAAGCTACAAACTTTCCTGCCATCCTCTCTGTAGGGGGAGCTTGGTGTGGCTGTACTGCTTGGCTGTGCTGAATCAAATCTGGCCTTCGACCTCCTCTCAGTACCATGACTGGGCCTCTCCCTAAATGCAAGTCTCTTCCTAGGACCCATTACAGCCAACTGACCAGGGAAAAAGGAAGAAAGGCTTAGAACAAGGGACTAGCTACAGGTTGAGATTAGAAAAATATTCAGATAGGTTTCGAAAACCAGAATCAATAATGTTTGAAATTTGTAAAAATATATTTTGATTAAATGACAAAACTTCCGAACAATATTTGTAGAAAATATTTTTGTTTGGTAGAACACATTTGAATCTTTGGAAAAATAATTTTTGTAAGGTCTAAAAATCAAAAACCATGGGATTTAGGTTTAAACACTTAGGGTTTAGGCAAAAATGTCGCAAATGTATCACGAAAAATCTTTCTAAATCATCAATAAATGGATTTAGTATGTTTCATTTAGATGAAAACCCAATTTATTTTGGCCAAAATTAATGAAACAGTGTTTTTTTTGCAAAAAGGGGTGAAAACGACCAAAAGATGAGGAAAATCCGAGAAAAATAAGTTTAAAACACTATTCTCTCAAATGGAGTTTTAGAAATCCACTAAAACACGCAAAAATCCGGTTAGATTCATGAAAAATACTCAGAAAACCCAAATCACGGTTGTTTGATTCGAAAACAACAAATCTAAAATCAAGGAAAAATAAAACGAAATTAGAAAAGAGAAATACCTGATTTGTGATTGATTAAGGGGTGAAAGGACGGACTTGGACAGAGGGGACCACTGTTGCAAGAAATCAAGGAGGAAAGAAAATTTCAAAAAAACCTTCGTTCGGCCCTTTTAAAAATAGTTTCAGATTCGCAAGTGTCGACACTTCGGATATGTCAAGTGTCGACACTTGGTCAGGTGTCGACACTTGACACTTTCTAAGTGTCGACACTTGGCCAAAAAAATCGAGAAAATCCAGAAAAAAATTTTTAAAAAAATAAAAAAAATTTTGATAAAATTTTAGGGCTTTAAACAATAGGTTTTGAGCTCTAGGATTTAGGTTTAATTGATACTAAGAGAGTTCTATGAGAATGGATCAATGACACCTAACTCTCTTCTAATCAGACAGAACCTATCCTCACTCAAAGGCTTGGTAAACACATCTGCTAACTGATCATTAGTATAAACAAAATCAAGAACTACATTAGAGTTTTGTACATGATCTCTTATGAAATGATGTCTTATTTCAATGTGTTTACTTCTTGAATGTTGCACAGGATTTTTAGATAGGTTGATTGCACTAGTATTGTCACATCTTATGGATGTCTTAGTTAGTTTAATGCCAAAATCTTCGAGTTGCTGTTTGATCTAGAGGATTTGAGCACAACAGCTTCCAGCTGCTATATATTCGGCTTCCGCCATAAATAGAGCAACTGAGTTCTGTTTCTTGCTACTCCAAGAGATCAAATTTACTCCAAGAAACTGACAGGTTCCACTAGTACTTTTATGATCAAGTTTACACCCAGCAAAGTCAGCATCAGAATAAGCAATTAAATCAAATGAAGAATCTCTAGAGTACCATAAACCAATTTCAATTGAGCCAGATAGATATCTAAGTATGCGTTTAATAGCCAAAAGATGAGACTCTTTAGGATTAGACTGATATCTAGCACACATACAGACACAAAACATGATATCTGGCCTACTGGTAGTAAGATATAATAATGAACCAATCATGCCACGATATAATTTTTGGTCTATAGACTTACCTGATTCATCCTTGTCAAGTCTACATGTAGAGCTCATAGGGATACCTAAAGGCTTAGTATTCTCCATCCCAAACTTCTTGAGTATTTTTTTTGTGTATTTTGTTTGGTTGATGAAGATCCCCTCTTTGGTTTGCCTTATCTGGAGTCCGAGAAAGAAATTCAGTTCTCCCATCATGCTCATCTCGAACTCACCCTGCATTAACTTGGCAAAATCTTGACAAAGAGATTCATTAGTAGCACCAAATATTATATCATCTACATAGATTTGTACTACTAAGAGATCATTATTCTTTTTCTTTAAAAATAAGGTTTTATCTACATTACCTCTAGTAAAATTATTTTTCAGCAAAAAAGAGCTTAAACGATCATACCAAGCTCTTGGAGCTTGTTTTAATCCATATAAAGCTTTATGAAGTTTATAAACATGATTTAGAAATTCAGAATTTTCAAAACCAGGGGGTTGCTCAACATAAACTTCTTCTTCAATTAATCCATTTAAAAAGGTACTTTTAACATCCATTTGATATAGTTTAAAATTCATGAAGCAAGCAAAAGCCAACAATAGCCTAATTGCCTCAAGTCTAGCCACAGGAGCAAAGGTTTCATCAAAATCTATCCCTTCCTCCTGATTGTATCCTTTGGCAACTAGTCTAGCTTTATTTCTAATTACTATTCCATTTTCATCAAGTTTATTTCGAAAAACCCATTTTGTGCCAATAATTGATGTGTTTGAAGGCCTATCCACTAGTGTCCAAACATTGTTCCTTTTAAATTGATTAAGTTCATCTTGCATAGCATTTATCCAATTACTATCACATTCAGCTTTCTCAATAGTTTTAGGTTCAATTTGAGATACAAAAGCTAAGTAATCACAAATATTTCTAAGGGATGATCGAGTACTTACACCTTTAGATGGATCACCTATAATTAGTTCTTTTGAGTGTCCATGAGCATACCTCCATTCTTTTGGTAATGGATCAATAGTTGATGTATTTTCATCACCTTGTGCTTGATCTCCTTCAGTGTTTTGATCATCATTCTGTTCCTTGGTAAGCCCTTCATTGTTGTTTATTTCTTCAGTTTTCTTGCTACCTATTTCATCAAAAAGTACATCTTCTTTTCTTGAAGATTTTTGGTTAGTTTCATCAAATACCACATGTATGGATTCTTCAACAACAAGTGTTCTTCTGTTGAAGATCCTGTATGCCTTACTAGATGTGGAGTAGCCTAGAAAGACTCCCTCATTTGATTTGGCATCAAATTTACTCAAATTATCTTTACCATTGTTTAAGATGAAATAACGACAACCAAAAACATGAAAATAATGAATTGAGGGTTTTCTACCCTTCCAAAGCTCATAAGGTGTTTTCTTTAAAATCGATCGAATTAAAACTCGATTTAAAATATAGCATGCAGTATTTATGGCTTCCGTCCAAAAATATCTAGGTAAATCATTTTCACAAAGCATGGTGCGTGCCATTTCTTCAAGAGTTCTATTTTTTCTTTCTACTACCCCATTTTGTTGAGGTGTCCTAGGTGCAGAAAAATTGTGATGAATTCTATTTTCAATACAGAATTTATCAAAATTGGCATTTTCAAATTCGGTTCCATGATCACTTCTTAAAGATACTACTGAAACACCTTTTTCATTCAAAACTCTTTTGTGAAATCTAATAAATTCAGAAAATGTTTATCTTTATGTGCTAAAAACATGACCCATGTAAATCGTGAGAAATCATCTACAATGACTAGACCATACTTCTTACCTCCCAAACTAGATGTTCTAGTAGGCCCAAAGAGGTCCATGTGAAGCAATTCCAAAGGTCTAGATGTAGAGATCACTCTTTTTGGTTTGAAAGATAATTTTGTTTGTTTTCCAAGTTGACATGCACTGCAAATTTTATCTTTTTTGAAATTGAGTTTAGGCAAATCTTTTACCAAATTCTTTTTGCTAAGTTTTGAAATTAAATGCATGCTTGCATGTCCTAGTCTACGATGCCAAAGCCAACTAGTTTCATCGATCTTGGCTTCCATTGCCACTAGACATTGACCTTTCTGAATAAGGAGATCATCAAGATCAACCATATAAATATTGCCATGCCTATGACCGATGAACTTAATACCATTGTCATCTAGACTAGAAACAATGCACAAAGAAGATTCAAAAACAACTTTAAAATTTTTGTCACAAAACTGACTAATGCTAAGCAAGTTATGTTTTAAGCCATCAACATATAAAACATTATCAATATAAGAGGTAGGGGTGATATGGATTTTACCAATACCGATAATTTTGCCCTTTCTATTATCACAAAAAGTTACATTGCCACCATTTTGATATGTGAGTGATGAGAACTGCTCCACATCTCCTGTCATATGCCTTGAGCAACTACTATCAAGGTACCACATCCTTTTCTTGTTGGTTGCAAGGCATACCTGCAATAAAGATCAAGTGGAGACTTTAGGTACCCAAGCCATCTTGGGTCCTTTTTGGTTAGTGGCATTGGTTCCTTTTGGAACCCAAACTTTCTTAGTGTTATTTAATTTTTTTTTGTTGCACATATAAGATTTATGTCCTTTGATACCACAAGTATAGCAAGTAATGGATGAAGATGCAGGCACAAAATTTTTTTTAAAGAGTTTCTATTTCTTATGAGTTCTGAATCCTAAGCCAACTTTGTCAAATACTGCTTTTTGATTATTTAAGAGTAAATTTAATTTTTCAGAACTGTAAGTAAATTTTTCAATAAAAGGTTTTAGTTTTTCGATTTCTTCTTTATATCTTTTGTTTTCAATTAAAATTTCTTTGCTTTGTTTTGACAAATTTTTATTTAAAAGTAAGTCACTTTTCTTTTTAAAGATATCCTTTTCTTTTTCAAGTGCCATAATCTTATCATTTAATTTTTTATTTTGTATAAGAAGGCATTCATTTTATTTGAAAGATTGTTATTTGTTTTAGCTAGATCCAGATTTTGCTTCTTTAAATCTTTATGTTTTGACTTTAACTTTTGAAATTCTATGACTAGTTCATCAAAAACCTCATGAAGCTCATCAAAGGTAAACTCATTTTCAGTTTCAGAACATACCTCTTCTTGATCGGCCATCAGACAGAAGTTTGCTACCTCCTGCTGTTCTTCCTCAGAGCTGGAGTCTTCACTTTCACTCCAGGTTGCCATCATGATTTTCTTTCTCAGCTTTCTTCTGCTTTTCTTTAACAAGGGGCAGTCTACCTTGAAATGCCCGAGTTTCTTACACTCAAAACATGTGGGTCACTCCTTCTCCTTTTCTTTGTCCTTTTCCTTACTCGGCTCACCTTTCAGAGGTTTCTTTTTGTAGTTGAATTTTTTCTTCCTCATGAACCTTCTGAATTTCCTTGCTAACAGAGCCGTTTCATCTTCTTCGTCATCTTCTTCAGAGTCTTCGCTTGAGTCCTCTCTAGTAGTAGATTTGAACGCAATCGCATTCTTCTTCTTGTCCACCTCTCCATTCTTTTGTTTGAGGGAGAGCTCATAAGTCATTAAAGAGCCCAGCAGTTGTTCCAGCGGGAGAGTGTTGACGTCCTTAGCTTCTTCAATGGCAGTGACCTTTGCGTCCCATGAAGCTGGTAGAGACCTGAGAAGTTTATTCACAAGTTCACCGTTCGAAATTATTTTTCCTAGGCTTCTCATGCCATTCATAATGTTTGTGAACCTAGTATACATCTCACTGATAGACTCAGTAGGTTCCATTTTAAACATTTCATATGTGTGAATTAGCATGTTAACCTTGGTGGTTTTCACTTGGTGTGTACCCTCATGGGTAACCTCAAGTGTATCCCAAATCTCCTTGGGGGAGAGACAATTTGATATTTTATTAAATTCACTAGGATTAAGAGACAAAATAAAAGGTTCATTGCCTTAGCATTAAGCTCAATTTGCTTAATGTCATTCTCATCCCAATCATCTTCCATTTTTGGAGTGAGAATGCCATTAATCATCATTGTAGGCTGATGAGGACCTTTTTACAATAGTTCTCCATAAATTATAATCAAGTGCTTGAATAAATATGCGCATGCGTGCCTTCCAGTATGTGTAGTTTGTGCCATTAAAAAGTGGGGATCGGTTTGAAGCTTGACATTCTACAATACCCATTCCTATTGGGGCTGCCATGATCTTTTACTCAAGATCCTTGGACCTACAAGAGAGTACTGGTGCTCTGATACCACTTGTTGCCCAGAAATGGAGCCCAAGAGTGATGGGGAACTAATATGCATGCAATTTTTTTTTATATATTTTACATGTTGAGTTAGGTGATTAATTCCCAAATCTCAGATCAAAATATTTGTAGGGAACTTTGTATGAATTTTTGAAGATCAGCATGCAGATTAGGACCTAGAAAAGTAGCAAAGAAGGAACGCCGGGGCTGAGAAGCCTCGGTAGGCAAGTTTTCCTACAATAAAACTACTAGAGGTAGAGGGGTGTACCTGACAAACGTCTATGAAGATCGCAGCGAAGGGATCTCTCGTTCCTCGACGGATGCGGCCTGGAAAACCGAGCCAAAGACCGCGGGATACCCGGCTTTCTGCTCGATGATCCGATTGAGGCTTGGCTGGAGGGTTGGATTCGTAGGAACTCAGGGACCTGCAAACGACCTGTCAGGGGTTAGAAGCTCACAAGGAACAAAAAATAAAGTAAAAACAGCAAGGGAAGGCTTCTTTTGGAGTGGCGCGTCCAGGGATTGGAGGTTTGTTGGCAGCAGGAAGATGATTGCAAACACCGGGAAGAAGAACTCTCACAAATCCTTTTGCACACAGCAGGGTATCACACCACTCAATAGAAGAACTCAAGGTTTTCATTCATCAAAAATTTCCCCTATACAAGAGGCTAGGGTCCCTTAAATAGACCCTTAACCTTGGGCTCCAAGTAAGGGTACATAAGTCTTTACATAAGAATCCTTTTCCCTCTCAAACCCTAGCTAGAAAATAAGGAAATATTAGGTAGAAAAATCCCTAAAAATTCTCTTGACTTGGTCAACACTCCTAGGACGCCTAGGGGGGCGTGTTGGGCTTCTAGGAGCAGCAAAAGGCCGCCCAAAGGGGCTCAGGTGCATGGATTTGGGCCTCTGGAAGCTGGGGTGGCCTGGTAGCCAGGTAGCAGGAATATTCCCTGGTATCTTGCTTCTTAGGGGCTTGGGCTTGGCACCTGGGCTTAATTTCTTTGGGCTAGGATGCAGATGGACCTCTGGAATCATGGATGCCCTTATCTATGAATATACTTTGGCATTGGAAGGGAATCTGGCATCTGGAGGGCACTGCAAGAAATCAGGGTTTTCTGAATTTTTCTCCTGGGGTCTTAAATCTTCAAGCTGGTTGACTTGTGCTATACTTCCATGTCTTCAATCTAGTTGGACATGGTCTTCACTTGTATGATATAGTCTTGAGTCTTCAGTATGCTTGGACAGGACTCAAAAAAATAAAATTAGCTCAACATGAGCTGACTAGCATTGGACTGAACTAGCTCACATGAGTGACTAGTACAGATGAAATAACAACTAAAATACTCAAATAACAACTAAAATGGACTCAGATGAGCTAAGCCCTTATTACAGATGGACTCATAAATTATTGATCAATTTACAGAGGGTTGAAAAAGCCTCTATCTATTTGCGTGCCTCGGTGTTGTCCCCACCAATCTCCGGGGTGGGAGGAAATCGACCCTGTCGAGTGAAGGTCAGACTGGCTCAAATATCTCTCGAGAAGGTCTGGGTTGAGGTGTTGCAAGTCCTCTCGAGAAATCAATATGATGCAAGATGTTAGCAATAATAAAGAGCACGAGAGGAAAAAGAGCAGTCACACACAAACACAAAGTTTATAGTGGTTTGGTGCAAACCTAGCACCTACATCCACTCCCCAAGCCACCCTTGGGAATTCCACTATAATCACACTAGATTACAGTCGACTTATTTTTCACAAGGCTCACAAGTCAAAACCTAAGTTGGTTTTGTTACTTAGGCTTACCAACAAACCTTAACACTTGTTTTGTCTTCGGGCTCACAAGTTAACCCTACTTGGTTTTAACCCTTTGGCTCACCAACAAACCATAATAACCTTCTTTCAAGATACCCTTGAAAGCAAAGTCAATCATAATAAAACAGATATGTAATTTAAAACTACAACAAACTCTCTTCAAGAGTAGATTGGAATCTTTGAAGCTCAAGAGGATGCTTTGTCTTCTCTCTTCCTTGGAATCTCCTTCAATGTGCCTCTTTTTGGAATGATGTAAGGATGAGCTTGTAGGCTTTTCAATGGAATCAAGCTAGAGAGAGCTTTTGATATGAAGTTTGAGAGCATATTGGCTTTATGGCTTTTTAGTAGACTTCAATGCACTTGAATACACTTTACTTCACTTCTCTTGCTTTAAAATGAGGTTGGTGGAGCTTAAATACACCAAAAACCTTCCAAAAAATGATTGTGACCGTTGGTACCTTGAAATAGCCGTTTGGAGCTTGAAAAGCAAGTTCTGCAAGCCAGAAAAATAGATCCGTTAAAGCTGTTAGGCTGCAAGTGTCGACACTTGGCTGTCAGGTGTCGACATTTGGCTGTCAGGTGTCGACACTTGATCTCTGGGTGTCGACACTTGAACATTCAGGTGTCGACACTTGATGCACATGTGTCGACACTTGACACAAAAATCCTTCAATACAAAGTTTGTATTTTCAAAATCTCAGGCCTTGAGTCGACACTTGGAACCTAAGTGTCGACACTTGAATATAGGTCCGACACTTTGCGCCAAGATTTTTGTCCGTGCCAAGAATTTTTGTCCGTGCAAATGCTGAAGTGTCGACACTTGACTGTCCAGGTGTCGACACTTGAGACTGAAAACTTTCAGATTCTAGTGTAAATGCCTCGAAAACATAATAAAATTCTGAATATAAAACACATAATATTTAAACATTTAGATGCCATTTTTCAATGAAGTAGATGCCCAGATTTGTGAGAATTGCTTCGTGCCTTTACATGCCATACACCATAAGTTTTTGGGATTTTGAGGTGCTTTCTTCCTGAAAACTCATAACTTGAAATCCTCATTAGAATACAATATGCACTCAATATTTTATTATTCATCAAAATCACTAGTGGAGCCAACAAAACCCTTTTCCCAAGCTCTTACTTCTAGGCTCACCATAGGTGGAGACTTGAGGGTGATGCTTCGCATCACCTGCACGCGCATCCGCATGCGCACACGTATGTGTGACGGGTGATAAGGGCGCAATGGGTGCTTTGTAGGCGCACTTTGCACTTCGCACATACATATCATCACGAGGAGCTTAAGGAGCCTTTAAATTTTTTCTGATCACAGATCAGACGGTCGAGATTGATTGGCACCAGATCACGATTGCAGGAAGACGAGTTGGCTCGATTCTGATAGGAGCCGACTCGGATGACTGGCCGGGTCGACTCGAGTGGTTCGAGTCGACTCGGATCTACAAACGGAATACACAGTTTGGACGAGTCGACTCGACCAGGGTCGAGCTGCTCGGATCCACTGAACTGTATCATGTAGTCTCCACTGAACTGTATCATGTAGTCCTGGATGAGTCGACTCTACTAGGGTCAGCTAGTTCAGATCCACAGAGCTGTATCATGCAGTTTAGATGAGTCGACTCGAGGGAATCGAGCCGACTTGACCAGGGCGCTCTCTGTAGCAAGGAGCCGACTCGGATAACATGATTTCAGAATCATGAAACAATGGATCACACGTCCGTTCACAGATCAACATTTCTTCTGAGATCAGGGGTGCCATCAGATCATGAAACGATGCATTGAGAAGCGCATTGATCGCGTGATCTAGAGATCATGGTAGGAATCAGCGTATCATAGCATCCAATCGTAATTGAAGAAATGTATCGATCACGTAAAGGCATATCTCACTACGAAATGACATCGGAAACTCCCTCCGATGAAATCAGAAGGTTGCTTCCAAGCGGCACCTTAAGGCTATAAATAGGTCCCCATTCCTTATTCATTTCATTGCATTCCTTCCAGTATTTTCCTTCCTTCTTTTAGGCATTTGCATACTCTGAAAACAGAGTATAGCTATAGTGCATCGTAAGTCTCTTAGGCATTTGCATACTATGAAAACAGAGTATAGCTATAGTGCATAAAAAGAGAGAAAAGCATTCCTGGTTCGAATTTCTGGTGAATTATAGTGCTGCTTTACCAGAAGAAGATCGTTGTATCCTAGGAGACAATCGTCATAAAACTGTAAGCACCATTGCGGGACAAATTGTCTTAAGGATATAGAGTGTAACTCTAGACTCGGTCTTGTCAATTAGGTAGCCATTGTTCTACACATCCACCAACACAACCAAAGGACCCCGTAAAAGTGTTAAGCAGACTTTGTTGCATGAAATAAGAATACGACATAGAACATGAAATTTTTTAACATATCAAATTGTTACATATTTATGCATGCGGTGTATGTATAAACATACATATGTATGATATAAATTCCAAGGTAGTATGTGTTGATACTAGAAATGATTTTGATAATTACAAAATAATAGAGCATGAAAAGTATACTAAAATCTTTCAAAATTATTTAAAAATATTTTTGTAGAGAAAATAATTATCTTTGAAGAAGGCCCTAAAGGCCTTGGAACACATTCAAGCAAAAAAGAACCTTAATTTCAATAGATATAGTTGATAAAAATCAAGTGAGAAAGCCGAATCGACCCACATAAGTGAGGAGTTGACTAGCATTCTATGAAATTGGTATGGAGCATTTGCAATGTAGATGAGTTGACTAGTTGAATGAGTGAGCCAACTCTCTTAGCAGAATAGAAGGACTATTTTTTATCTTGGCCAAACGAATCTATTCTTTGAACTAGTGAGCCAACTCTCTAAAAAAACTCGAAGGTTAAATTAAAGGCCACATAGACAACTTGACTCTTGGAACAGGTGAGCTAGCTCTTTTAGTGATACAGACTAATATTTTTTTGAACTAGTAGACGAGTCAACTTTTGAAATAGGTGAGCCACTTTCTCAGAGAATATAGAAGATAGATTCTTCAAGAGATGCAAACGAGCCAACTCTAGATTAGACGAGCTAGTCGACTCGTGAGCTTCTAATAGTCTATAACAACTAGTTCTGCAGATATCCAAATTTACCCTAATTCCTCTCCAATGGCTATTTCTAGTCTCTAATGGCCATAAATGGTTAAATGGACTTTTAAAGTGATGGAAACTCAAGGGAATCTTTATAAAATAAAAGGATAAGTTCAGAATGAAATAACTTTTGAAACATAGAGTGAGAACATCCTTGCATTCACTACTATTCAGAAAGCTTAATTACTTTCCAACTATCTTTTCTTGAGATCTTAAGAGAGCATTAAAAAGTAATCAAAGAGCATTCATTGCAGCATTCAAGTGATCTTTGGTGAAGCTTCAATGATAGCCAACCAGCTCACTAAAGCTCTTTCTTTTGTATTGCATTCTTAATTCCTATTTTTTTTTTGTTGTTTCAAGTTTAGAGGGACTGAAACTTAGAAACTTGTTGAACATTTGAGGGGTTGTAAGATTTGATTGGCAATTTTGGTAAAGCCAATTAGGTTATTTATGAGCCCAGTTAAAACAAACATGCTGTATTCTAAGAGAATATAGTAAAAATTTTCAAGTAAATCTTGGAAGTGGATGTAGATACTTAGAGTGTACTGAACTACTATAATTTTTTTATTTTTGCATATGCTTCTTTCTTTTTTTTGCCAGCACTTTGTTATTATCTCCTCTCACTTAAATACTTAATTTACAAAGTGCATATATTTGTCTTAAATTTTAAAAACTTAATTTACCTCTCTCTTGGATTGTCTAGCTAGGCAACAAGTATATTAGAGGCTTGGTTCTCACTAGAATTTGATCTCACAATCAAGATATAAAGATCATAACAACTCACTAGGGAGTGCACTTACCAAAGGCAATCTAGCAATAGGCCACTGCTTTTCAGTAGAACCAGTTATCCGTAGTAGAAGCTTATATGTGCAACTATATTTAAGCCCTTGATTATCAACTATAAAAAGTTAAAATCAAAGGTCCACACATATCTACAATCAAAGTTAATGACTTGATGTCCTCAAACATGAAGAGGATTGAGATGAGCATGATATGAAATTAATGAAACTAAATGCCAAACAATGAATGTCTTGTATTATACTTTGGATCCTAATAAGTTTAATTAAATTTTTTACTTATAATTCTATAAAGAAAATCTGGGATATACTTGAGGTGATTTAAGAAGGCACAGACCAAGTCAAAAAATCTAAAATAAGCATGCTTATGCACAACTATGAGTTGTTCAAAATGAAATCTATTGAAACTATTACTAAAATATTTATCTGCTTTACTCATATATTAATGGTTTAAAGAGTTTTGACATATCTTATTCTAATAGTAAATTGGTGAGAAAATTCTTAGCTCCTTACCTAGATCATGAGAGCCAAATTACTTATTGCCCAAGTGGCTTTCCCAAGAGGGGGGTGAATTGAAAATTTAAAAGTTTAAGAAATTATGTGCTCTTTGAAAATCTCTTTAAATTATTTAGTGCCGTGATTGAAATAATTAAAGAAAAGCAAGATATAAAAAATCCATATATAAACATAAGAAATTTTATAGTGGTTTGGAGCAATCCAACTCCTACATCCACTATCTAAGATTATCACTTGGATTTTCATTATATCCCCCATTGGAATACAGTCGGATTGTTTTAACAGGCTTATAATCCAAACCTCTATACTTTGATTTTTAAACCGGGCTCACCAAAAAAATCCAACACTTGATTTTAACAGGATCACCAAGAACCCAACTTGTTTTTACCAGGATCACCAAGAACCCTTATAGTTAGTTTTCAATGGGATCACTAACAACGCACTTGGTTTTTAGACTGGGCTCATCAACAACCCAACAATTCAAAAGGAATTGTAAAGAGAAAGCAACATATGATAAACAAATTTTGTGGATGGTTTTGATGCAGCTCAAGAGAAGCGCAATTGATTGCACTTCAATGCACTTGGTTGGCTTCTTCAACTTCTTCAATAAATGCTTCAGCTTCTGTTGGGAGTTGGTGAAGGCTTGAAGTCTATCTTGAATGTTCTTGCAGTGCTCTCTAGCTCACAAGCTCAAGTAAGCATTAAACATCATTCCTTTTTTTTAAAGTAGTTTAAATCCCTCAAATATATAGTCTTGTACTCTTCTCAGATAATTTTTATCGTTGTAGACCATTGGGATGTGACATTTGACTGTTGGAGCACTTTTTTGTTCAAATTCCAAGTTTTGGAACTAGCCATTATAAGCTGAAATCGATCTTCGAGTCGGCTCAGATCTACTCGAGTCGGCTCGGATCCATAGAGTAGTTTTGGTCCAGTTAGCTCTCTTCAATTAAGTCAGCTAGGTTCCTCAGTAGCTTGATTCCTTACTTTGGAAGAGTCGGCTCACCTTACTTGAGTCGGCTTGGATTCACAGGCATTTAGAAATCCAGTCTTGAAGAGTCGGCTCGGTTGTTTGTTCACTTAGAACTCTTTTTTTGGTCTTTGGAGGAGTCGACTCGAACTTCTAAAGGGTTGACTTGGATGTCTGACTGAATGATAGAGTCAGCTCGGACTTCCTTTGTGTCGGCTTTCCTGTCTGATTCAGAAAATGGTACTCTGGATGAGGCAGCTCAGGTCCCTTAGAGTTGGCTTGGATATCTTCGTGCCAGGAATCTTCATGCGTGCCATATGCCAGAGTCAGCTCTCTTTTCTTCGAGTCGGCTCAGATGAATTCTCAGTGAATTATTAGTTTTTCTCTAGAAATCATCCAGCAAGTCTTCAAAGTCTCAAGATACCTTCAAACTCTTCTAGCCATATTTCTAAGAAATTTTAAGCTTGAAACATATCTAGAAGTACCCATTTTCATGATTGTTACTTAACCTTTTCTTTGGATTCTTTTTTACATGAATCACTTACAACACAACTCATTTCAAAAACTAAGGATGTAGGAGTTGTAATTGAGCATTAGAATCATCCTACAAAAACTTGTAACACACTTGAAGAGTTGTTAGTAAAATAATGCATGCTCCAATATTTGGTTATCATCAAAATCACTTATGGGATCGACAATCTCTCCCTTTTGATGATGACAAAATACTGGGCATGAAATTTTTTTTACAATTACCTGTTTAACTAAATTTAAAAGTGAGCATTAACATGTATCAGAGCTAATTGTATTTGCAAGTAAGTATCAGAGCTTTTTGTGAAAAAGAAACAGACTATAAGTATCAGTGTCAGTGCTTTTATATGTATCAGAGTGTTAAGGCTAGCACTTTTACAAAGTATTAGAGCTATTAATGTATACAAAGTATCCTCAATTTTTTAAAGTATCAAAAATGTGTCAGAGTTGAAAAGTATCAGAGTTAATGCTTTAAGATCTTCAAGGTAAGTTTGCAAGTTTTGAGAGCATAGAGCATGAACTAAAACCATTTAGTTTCAACAATTTTTCCCCCTTACTTATATATTTTCTATGCAATTTCACACTTTGAATCACATTATCGCCCTTTTTATTTCATATTTATTATTTCTTTTTCTTTCTTTCTTTTTCATGTATTTCTATACATTTTCTCCCTTTTTGTCAGCAATCAAAAAGGTGTTCAATTGATTTTTCAAAGCTCAATTTTATATATAGAATGAGAAAGTTGTTAATATTTGTTTGAAATAATTTCACTTTCTCATCTCAACTTTGATGTTATAATTAAAATTCATTTTGACAGTATGCACAATCTCAATTCATATACAGAAGATATGCCAAAAATGTATTCATTACATTCATAAAATCTTCATTACAAATTACAAAAGATTGAGATTAAAAGTCTATTCACTATCACTAGCATATCTACCTTAGTACTAGTGGATGGCCCAAAAGATGGTACAAAAGATGGTCCAAAAGATGGCATTGAGGCTATTAGGTCCACATACTGTGGCTCAGAATCCTGGGGCCTAAGATGAGGTGCAAGCTGTCTAGGATGTGCAGAGGGTTGAGTAGGTGTAGGTACAGGTGTAGGTTGAGATCTAGGTATAGGCCGAGGTCTTGGAGGGGCAAATGCTGAATGCTAATAGTGGAGAGTTGATCAGTTTAAATTGAACTGTATCTATCTCTTCATTTAGCTTCTTCACCTTAGTGTTCAGTGCAACTAGTTAAGTAGCTTGGGCATTCACAAATGCTTCAGCATAACCTCTAAGTCTTCCAAACTTGGACCTAAGGATCCCTATGCCCTTGGTGTAGTCCTCCTCCATTCTTTTGCCTTGTTCCATACCTCCCATTCTAAAGCTTAACTCCCTCAATTTTGTTCTGAAATCTTCTATGCTTTGTTCAACTAATCTTGTTATAGTTTCAGAGGCAGATTGGAGTGTAGCTGCTAGGGGCGGTGTGCTAAGCTGAGAGGCAGGTCTAGATAACTCAAGTGAGTCAACTCTAGTGAGTAGCTCTCTGACCTTAGTGCTGAGCAGTTCTAATCTAGTGTCCACTGACTGGCGAAGCTCACCAAACAAACTAGTCAAGGAACAAGTCAGTGTATCAGTCAGTGACCTCATCTGCTGTTCTATGAACTCTTGAGTCACTAAAACTCCTGTAGAATGTGCAGATGAACCTGGAGCAGTATGTGCTGGTGGAGAAGTAGGTAAGGGAGTCTCATAATCAATGTGCATTGTCTCCACAGCCTTAGTGATACCAGCAGGCTCGGTCTCCATAATCTTAATAGTAGCATGCTCAGTCTCAGTAGCTACAAACTCAGGCATAGCTGGCTCAGAAGTTGTGGCAAACTCAGTATAAGCAATAACAAGAACATCAATAATATCCTTTGAAGCAGTAACAGTGTCCTCAGGTGTAGAAGGTCTAGCAGTGGAAATCTTCCTGGGAAGCTCCTCACTATCACTATCATCAGTGCTGCTTGAAGGGTTTCTATGCTCTTGCATCAGACCCTTTCCTTTTCTAGATTCCTCCACTAAATTCATAACCATGCACTGTAAAGTCTTGGAGGAATAAGTATCGGTGTGATGTAATGGTCTCTTATCTTCCCTTCCAAACTAATCTGGATGCTTGGAATAGCAGTGTTAGAACCATGCTGTAAGGCAAGCAAGCTTTGACTTTTCTTACAGCTTTTGACATCTACATAATCATAATGTATGGTAAATTCAATGCCTCCCCCTCATGATGTGCTCCATGAAACACAAATCTCTTTCGCTAATCCAATCGAATCTTCCTATCCTTGGAAGAAAGATCCGATTGATAAAATTATGGAGCAACCTCATTTTCAGTGAGAGAGTGTTTGCCATTACTGTTCCAACCCCATTAATGTCTTCTCTGTTCAGTATGGTCGTTAGGGTTTTCTCTCTGTCCTTAGTACCAAATGCTTTAACCCTTCTGCCGGCATTTCCAAGATGGTGCTCAGTCTTTCCTCAGTAATAATCACCCTTTTGCCTTTGATGGTTGACTCAATGTGCTGTGCCTCTAACCTAGGTTTTCATAAAATGTTCTCACTAAAGCAGGATAGGTAGGCACGTTCAATGAATAGAAGAAACTCCATCCCAATTCTTTAATGGAATCTCCAATTTTTAGCCCTAATTCTTCCAGAAAAGTGAAAATGATTCTTCTACCACTTGTAATCGGGTGATTGGACATGGAAATTACTTGCCTTGGTGAGGGAGTTGTAGCCATTATCCTTGCTTCAGTCACTTTATGCTGCTCTTCTCTCTCAACTGCCTGAGTTGGCTCTTCTTGCCGATGCTTTGTCCTTCTCTCTGTCTCAGCAGTGGGAGCAGTCCTTTGAGTGTGTTTTTCGATAGCCCTCTTAGGTGTCATTGCCTAAATTTAGGAGAAATTGGAAGATTGGAGCTAAGGAGAGAGTATTTCGGAGGAATGAGAGAGATATCAAGTGGAATGCTAGGGTTTAGAGCGAGATAGAAAAGCATGAAAGCTCGGAAAAAGTTACTCGGCTCTATTAAAAAACTAGTTTGCCCGATATCTGAGTTGGCTCGGTTAACCCTAAATTGCCCGAGTTGGCTCGACTAGAGCAAAACCGGAAATATCAGAGATTCGAGTCAGCTTGACCTGAGCACAATTGCTTGAGTTGACTCAAACAGAAACTTTCCCAAAAAGTTAAAATTGATCAAAAATAAAATAAATTCAAGAAAATCTCATGGAGAGATGCTCAAGAGATTGAATTGATGTAGGAGTTTTTTTAGATAATCTCTCCTTAATTTTGAAGGGATTAGGTTTGGAAATCTAGAAGGGATCATAAAGACCTAATTCTTCTCTAATCATCTCAAATCTATCTGGTTGAGTAGCTTAGTGAAAATGTCAGCAGTTGGTTTTCTGTAGGGATGAATTCTAGTTCAATGTCACCATTCAAAACATAATCTCTAATAAATTGATATCTAATCTCTATTTGTTTAGTTCTTGAATGTTGAATTAGATTTTTTGTTTAATTTATAGACTTGTATTATCACATTTGATAGGAATTTTAGATTGTGTAACACCAAAGTCTTCTAGTTGTTATTTAATCCATAACACTTGTGCGCAATAACTCCCTACAATAACATGTCTGCTTCAACAGTAGATAGTGCTATCGAATTTTATTTCTTACAGTGCCATGAGAAAATTCACTCCTAGAATTGGCATGTACCGCTAGTGCTTGTTCTATCAACTTTACAACCAGTATAGTTAGCATCTGAAAATCCAATCAAATTCAATGAAGAATGTTTTGAAATCATAGACCTAGATTGCTTGTTCCTTTTAGATATCTTATGATCTTTTAACAGCAAGCAATGTGATTCTTTAGGATTAGATTGGAATCTAACACATACACATACGCTAAACAAGATATCAGGTCTACTTGTAGTTAAGTACAGTAATGATCCAATCATACTTCGATAGAGTTTTTGATCAATGTTGGATCCATCTTCATCTTTATCCAATCTACAGGTTGGGCTCATAGGTGTGCTCATTTGTTTGCTTGACTCCATACCAACTTCTTGATAATTTCTTTGGTGTATTTGGCATGGTTAATGAAGATTCCTTCCCTTGTTTGTTTCCCTTGAAGTTCAAGGATGTAGTTAAGTTCATCCATTAGGCTCATTTCAAATTCTCCCTGCATTAACTTAGCAATTCTCTACAAAAAGTTTCATCAGTTGTACCAAATATATTCATCAACAAATCTGTACAACTATAAATCATTATCCTTCTTCTTGATGAAAAGAGTTTTATCAACATTTCTCCTTGTAAAATCATTTTCAATCAGAAAGTGCTAAGTCTATCATACCAGCCTCTAGGTACTTGTTTCAAACCTATAATACTTGTTGAGTTTAAAATATGATTTGGAAAAACATGATTTTCAAAACTTTGTGCCTGTTCTACAAAACTTTTCAGATATAAAATCATTCAAGAATGCACTTTTCACATCCATTTTAAAGAGTTTGAAATTCATGTAGCAAGCAAATGCAAGAAGTAATCTAATGGCTTCTAGTCTTGCTACGGGTATATATGTTTCATCAAAATCTATACTTTGTTTTGGTTTATCCCTTAGCCACTAATCTAGCTTTGTTTCTATTATGTTGCTTGTTCATCTAATTTGTTTTCATAGACACATTTGGTTTCTATGATGGGATGGTCTGATGGTCCTTTTAACATACCTTATTTCTTTCAACTGATTTAGTTCTTCATTCATGGCCATCATCCAATTAAGGTTAGATTCAGCTTCTTCTAAGCTATGAGGTTTTATTTGTGACATAAAGGCTAGGTAGTCATGTGCATCTCTTTTGTGTGATGACCTAGTCCTATATCTTATGAAGGATCATCAATAATTAAATATCTTGGATGAGAAGTTACATACCTCCATTCCCTTGGTAGATCAGCATGATCCTACTTACTAATTTCTTTTCCTTCTTGAGTTGGTCTTTCTTGTATGCTCATGTCTTCCACTCCTTTTTGAATTGTACCTACATCAATGTCGATGCACTCTTCTTTCTTAGAAGGTGAGGGGTTAGTTTCATCAAAAATAACATGCATAGATCTTCCACAGTAAGTTCTTTTGTTAAATACTCTATATGCTTGCTATATAATGAATAACCAAGAAAAATTACTTCATCAGATTTAGCATCAAATTTTTCTTGATTATCTTTACCATTGTTAAGCACAAAGCATTTACAACTAAATACATGAAAGTAATTAATGCTGGATTTCTTTTCATTCCAAAGCTTATAGGGGGTTTCTTCAAATAGAACGAATCAAATGCGGTTCAAGATATACAAGTAATGTTCACCGCTTTTGCCCAAAAGTAGCTTGAAAGATTGCCTTTACACAACATTATTTGGGCAATCTCTTCTAAAGTCCTATTTTCCTTTTTACGACACTTTTTGTTATGGTGTCCTTGGAGTGGAGAAGTTGTGATCATTTCATTTTCTGTGCAATAATCATCAAAAATTGATTTCAAATTTCGTATCGTAATCACTCCTAATTGAAACTATTGAAAGATTTTTCTGATTAGAAACTTTTTTGTGAAATTTTTGAAAGACTTTAAAAGTTTCATCTTTATGAGCGATAAACAAAATCCAAGTAAATCTAGAGAAATCATCTACTATCATAAGTGCATATTTCATACCACCTAGGCTTGTGGTCCTAGTTAGTCTAAATAAGTCCATGTGAAGTAGCTCAAGGGGTCTAGTAGTGAAATCATATTTTTAGATTTAAACTTTTCCTAGTTTGTTTACCCATTTGGCATGCATCGCAAACATGATTAAGATCTACTTTAAATTTAGGCATGCCTCTAACTAGATTCTTGGAAATTAGCTTGCCAATAGTATGCATGCTAGCATGACCTAATCATCTATGCCAAAGTAAGCAAGACTCCTTGGTCTTAGCATTCATTGCGACTAGACTGGAACTACTAGACATGGCAAGATCATTAAGGTCTACCACATAAATATTTCCAAGTCTATGTCCAATGAACTTACTGCTAGAGTCAAGAGAATTTGTTACAATACACATAGATGATTCAAAGACAACCTTGAAGCCTTTATTACATAGTTGACTAATGCTTAATAAATTATGCTTCAACTTGTCTACTAGCAACCATTTTCAATGAAAGTACTGGGGGTTATCTTGATCTTACCAATTCTGATTATTTTTTTCTTGCCATTATCTCCAAAGTAACCATACCTCCTTCTTTCATCTCAGGGTGATAAATTGATCCATGTCACCCATCATATGCCTTGAACAGCCACTGTCAGATACCATCTTTTTTAATTTTTGGGCTATAAGACATTCCTGCAAGATAATCAAGAAGTTCTTTTAGATATCCAAGCTAACTTGGGTCCTTGCAGATTAGCGCATGGGTTCCTTTAGGTACCCAAATTCTTTTAATTCTATTCTTAGAATATGCATTTTTCTTTATGAATTACATTGAAAGAATTTTGTCCAACTCCATGACATGCATAACATATAATTCTAGAATTCTGAAAAAGATGTACGAATTGAAGTTCTAGATGTTAATGCAGATGTAAAACTTTTTCTTATAAAAGATTTTCTATTTAAATTCTTAGGTACATACATTGTAGCTTTAGAAATAGATTGCAGAAGGATTAGATACAAAGCTTCTTGAGATATTGATTTTGGAGCATAAGCTTTTGAAGATATGATTTAGTAGCTGAAATTCCATTTGAACTACAAGAATTGAACCGATTCCAGTTTTGTTTCCAGAAGTTCTTTGATCTTTTAATTAACTCAAGCTTATTTGAAGATAAAGTGAGTTTTTTAACTAGTGGCTTGAGTTTTTTTAACCGCCTTTTTCAAGTCATTATTTTTAATAGTTAAAGCTTTGTTCTTGTCAAGACATGCATTGTTTTCAGTTTTCAAAGCTTTGTATTTTTAGAAAAGACATGTAATTATTTTGCAATAGATTATTCTTTCTGAAATCTCTTTCTTTCTCCTTTTGTAAAGAATCATTGATATTCTTTAAAGTTCTTATCTTTACTCCAGCAATTTTAATTCAGATAGTAGATCATGAAAGCAGAATTCAATTCATCAAAAGTAATTCAATTCAGTAGACTTGTAGGCAGCAAGAGAAGAACGTTTAGCGAAGAGATGAGAAGTGTTGAAGTTGAAATAGGGTTAGGGTAGAGAAATAGGACTTCGAGCCCGGTATCCGACTGGAGTCCGAAATCGAAGTTGATAACTTGGGGCCTCGCACCCCGCGACGTCCCGGAGGACGAAGGAATTGTGGCCTCCACCCACTCGACGCTCTCAGGCGAAGGAACGTGGCCTCACACCACTCGACGCCCTCAGACGAAGGAACGTGGCCTCACACCACTCGACATCCCTGGGGATGAAGGAGAGTTTCACTCACTCACAACCTAGTCTAGGGAGACAGAGGATTGGAGAAAAAACACTCAAAATTTTTTTTGTATTCATTCACTAACTGTTACAAAGAGGGGTTTGGTCCTTTAAATAGGTACCCAAGATACATTCAAAATTCAAAAGAAAACCCATTCAAAATTTAACCAAAATACAACTTAATTTGAAAGTGGCGCCCAAGCTTTGGAGAGCTTTCTTCTTGGCCGACCAGCTTGGTATGGCATGATGCTTGGCTTGGAGTGGAGGAGTTGCTCCTTGGACTTCCTTCTTTGCTTGCTTAGTTTTGGTAGAAAACATGAAGTGAGGCTAGCTTGGAGGGATTTGTCCCACTTTGACTTTTCTTGGCTTGATTCAAGGCCGACCAAACGGGAATAATCCTAGGAGTGGCTGATTGGAGGCTTGGAGATGGGTATTGGTCTTTGACCTTCCTTCCTTCCTTGCATGGCTTATTTGGTAGAAGGCTTGGATTGAGGCTTGATGTCTTCACCATGCCTTTCTTGCTTAACTTCATCAAGGGATCATGCCTTTCTTGCTTAACTTCTTTATGGAAGAAGGCTTGAGTAGAGGCATGCATCAAGGGATTTGAAACTTCTTTCCACTTGGAGAATGGAGGATGCCTTTCTTGCTTGACTTCTTTATGGAAGAGTCTTGAGTGGAGGCATGCATCAAGGATTTGAAACTTCTTTCCATGACCGCCCTCCTAGATTGGAAGAGAGCTTGAAGAGGGAGGGGAAGGGAGCATGGATCATGTGAGTGGTCCCCTTTCTTGGGCGCCCAAAACAAACCACATGTCATCATCTCAGTGTGCACATAAACAGATAAGGTGGGCCAATACATGTCTCTTCAACAGTAGTAGGCTTAAATTTCTTAACTGAAATAAATTCATCTAGAAATTGGCCCGACTTGTTACAACTTTACACCAGTAAGTACAGAAAATCCATTTAAGAAATAACTAGACCTGACTTGCCTTTTAGACTTATGATAACACAGATATGTGATTCTTTGAAGGGAATCAAACATACACATAGCTAAACAAAATCCTACTTTATAGCATTAATGAAATCATACTTGATAGAGTTATCAATGTTGATCCACCATTTTATCCACTGGTTGGCTCATAGGTGGCTCATTTGTTTGCTTGTCCAACCAAATGATTTCTTTGGTGTATTTGCATGTTAATGAAGATTCCTCCCTGTGTTTCCCTAAGTTCAAATGTAAGTATCATAGGCATTCAAGTACTAGCAATTCTCTACAATTTCACAGGTACCAATATAATTCATCAACATAACTGTCAATATAATCATTATCTTCTCTTGATGAAGGTTAATCAACTTTCTCCTTTAATATTCTCAAAAAGTCTAAGTCTTCAACCAGCCCTAGGTCTTTTTCAAACATATTAAGTTTAAAAATATTTTGAGATCAAAACTTTTGCCTGTTCTACAAAAACTTGTTCGATATAAAATCATCAAGAATCCTTCACACCTAAGAGTGAAATTATTGCAAGCAAATGCAAGAAGTAATTATGTTCACTTCTAATAGATTTTCATCAAAAATAGAATCCCTTAGCACATCTAGTGTCTAGTATTGCCTGTCATCTATGTTTTCATAGACCTTGGTTATGAGATGGTCTGATGGTCTTTTACATACCTTATTCTTTCAAACTGATTAGTTCTTCATCATGAATAATTAAGTTTAGATTCAGCTTCTTCTAAGCTATGAGGTTTATTTGTGACATAAAGGCTAGGTAGTCATGTGCATCTCTTGTGATGACCTAGTCCTAATATCTTATGAGGATCATCATAATTAAATATCTTGGATGAGAAGTTACATACCTCCATTCCCTTGGTAGATCAGCATGATCCTTACTTACTATTTCTTTTCCTTCTGAGTTGGTCTTTCTTGTATGCTCATGTCTTCCACTCCTTTTTGAATTGTACCTACATCAATGTCGATGCACTCTTCTTTCTTAGAAGGTGAGGGGTTAGTTTCATCAAAATAACATGCATAGATTCTTCCACAGTAAGAGTTCTTTTGTTAAATACTCTATAGCTTTGCTATATAATGAATAACCAAGAAAATTACTTCATCAGATTTAGCATCAAATTTTTCTTGATTATCTTTACCATTGTTAAGCACAAAGCATTTACAACTAAATACATGAAAGTAATTAATGCTGGATTTCTTTTCATTCCAAAGCTTATAGGGGGTTTTCTTCAAATAGAACGAATCAAAATGCGGTTCAAGATATAACAAGTAATGTTCACCGCTTTTGCCCAAAAGTAGCTTGAAAGATTGCCTTTACACAACATATTTGGGCATCTCTTCTAAAGTCCTATTTTTCCTTTTTACGACACTATTTTGTTATGGTGTCCTTGGAGTGGAGAAGTTGTGATCAATTTCATTTTCTGTGCAATAATCATCAAAAATTGATTTTCAAATTTCGTATCGTAATCACTCCTAATGAAACTATTGAAAGATTTTTCTGATTAGAAACTTTTTGTGAATTTTTGAAAGACTTTAAAAGTTTCATCTTTATGAGCGATAAACAAATCCAAGTAAATCTAGAGAAATCATCTACTATCATAAGTGCATATTTCATACCACCTAGGCTTGTGGTCCTAGTTAGTCTAATAAGTCCATGTGAAGTAGCTCAAGGGGTCTAGTAGTTGAAATCATATTTTTAGATTTAAACTTTTCCTAGTTTGTTTACCCATTTGGCATGCATCGCAAACATGATAAGATCTACTTTAATTTGGCATGCCTCTAACTAGATTCTTGAAATTAGCTTGCCATAGTATGCATGCTAGCATGACCTAATCATCTATGCCAAAGTAAGCAAGACTCCTTGGTCTTAGCATTCATTGCGACTAGACTGGAACTACTAGACATGGCAAGATCATTAAGGTCTACCACTAAATATTTCCAAGTCTATGTCCAATGAACTTACTGCTAGAGTCAGAGAATTTGTTACAATACCATAGATGATTCAAAGACAACCTTGAAGCCTTTATACATAGTTGACTAATGCTTAATAAATTATGCTTCACTGTCTACTAGCAACACTTTTCAATGAAAGTACTGGGTTATCTTGATCTTACCAATTCTGATTATTTTTTCTTGCCATTATCTCCAAAAGTAACCATACCTCCTTCTTCATCTTCAGGTGATAAATTGATCCATGTCACCCATCATATGCCTTGAACAGCCACTGTCAAGATACCTCTTTCTTTAATTTTTGGCTATAAGACATTCCTGCAAGATAATCAAGAAGTTCTTAGATATCCAAGCTAACTTGGGTCCTTGCAGATTAGCGCAGGTGGTTCCTTTAGGTACCCAAATTCTTTTAATCTATTCTTAGAATATGCATTTTCTTTAATGAATTACATTGAAAGAATTTATGTCCAACTCCATGACATGCATAACATATAATTCTAGAATTCTGAAAAGATGTACGAATTGAAGTTCTAGATGTTAATGCAGATGAAACTTTTCTTATAAAAGATTTTCTATTTAAATTCTTAGGTACATACATTGTAGCTTTAGAAATAGATGCAGAAGGATTAGATACAAAGCTCTTGAGATATTGATTTTGGAGCATAAGCTTTTGAAGATATGATTTAGTAGCTGAAATTCCATTTGAACTACAAGAATTGAAACCGATTCCAGTTTGTTTCCAGAAGTTCTTGATCTTTTAAAATTAACTCAGCTTATTTGAGCTTGAGTTTTTTAACCGCCTTTTTCAAGTCATTATTTTTAATAGTTAAAGCTTTGTTCTTGTCAAGACATGCATTGTTTTCAGTTTCAAAGCTTGTATTTTTAGAAAAGACATGTAAATATTTTGCAATAGATTATTCTTTTCTGAAATCTCTTCTTTCTCCTTTGTAAAGAATCATTGATATTCTTTAAAGTTCTATCTTACTCCAGCAATTTTGAATTCAGATAGTAATCATGAAAGCAAATTCAATTCATCAAAAGTAATTCAATTCAGTAGACTTGTAGGCAGCAAGAGAAAGACGGTTAGCGAAGAGATGAGAAGTGTTGAAGTTGAAATAGGGTTAGGGTAGAGAAAGGACTTCGAGCCCGGTATCCGACTGGAGTCCAAATCGAAGTTGATAACTTGGGGCCTCGCACCCGCGACGTCCCGAGGACGAAGGATTGTGGCCTCCCACCACTCGACGCTCTCAGGCGAAGGAACGTGGCCTCACACCACTCGACGCCCTCAGACGAAGGAACGTGGCCTCACACCACTCGACATCCCTGGGGATGAAGGAAGAGTTTCACTCACTCACAACCTAGTCTAGGGAGAAAGGATTGGAGAAAAAACACTCAAATTTTTTTTGTATTCATTCACTAACTGTTACAAGAGGGGTTGGGTCCTTTAAATAGGTACCCAAAGATACATTCAAAATTCAAAAGAAACCCATTCAAAATTTTAACCAAATACAACTTAATTTGAAAGTGGCGCCCAGCTTTGGAGAGCTTTTTCTTGGCCGACCAGCTGGTATGGCATGATGCTTGGCTTGGAGTGGAGGAGTTGCTCCTTGGACTTCCTTCTTTGCTTGCTTAGTTTGGTAGAAAACATGAAGTGAGGCTAGCTTGGAGGGATTTGTCCCACTTGACTTTCTTGGCTTGATTCAAGGCCGACCAAAGGGAATAATCCTAGGAGTGGCATGATTGGAGGCTTGGAGATGGGTATTGGTCTTTGACCTTCCTTCCTTCCTTGCATGGCTTATTTTGGTAGAAGGCTTGGATTGAGGCTTGATGTCTTCACCATGCCTTTCTTGCTTAACTTCATCAAGGGATCATGCCTTTCTTGCTAACTTCTTTATGGAAGAAGGCTTGAGTAGAGGCATGCATCAAGGGATTTGAAACTTCTTTCCACTTGGAGAATGGAGGATGCCTTTCTTGCTTGACTTCTTTATGGAAGGAGTCTTGAGTGGAGGCATGCATCAGGGATTTGAAACTTCTTTCCATGACCGCCCTCCTAGATTGGAAGAGAGCTTGAAGAGGGGAGGGGAAGGAGCATGGATCATGTGAGTGGTCCCCTTTCTTGGGCGCCCAAAACAAACCACATGTCATCATCTCAGTGTGCCACATAAACAGATAAGGTGGGCCATGAGCTGACATGTCTCCTTGCTTGTTAGGCTTAAAAGAGACTTAACTTTTGAACACTAAAGACTTCATGGGCTTAGACTCGGCCCGACTTATTACAAGACTCAGCTCGACCCGATGGGTCAAGGTACAGACTCCATTTAAGCAAATAAACTAGACGCTGACAGCCTTATTACAGGACTCGATAAACACAGAACCCTAATCAGAGATCCCTCGAAGTTTGAAGGGCTCAAGTCAACCTGATGCCCACATTAGAAACTCCCATCATTAAATCCTATAACTATTATAGCATTTAATGAAGCATTCTTGAATTTTAGCAGTCTATCAGATGAGTTGACTCGACCATTTGAGTCGACTTGGCTTGAGTCGACTCATTCAAAAAGAGTCGGCTTGAACAAAAGTTTGATAACACCTTGTCAAACAAGTCCAGAATGATTCTCAATCATTTGCATGCCAACAAAACAAGAAGAAACCCTCGGTGTGTGACCCCATAAGTTCAAATACTAAACTGGTAGCATAGGAACATTTCAAGTACTAGCCAAAGTTGCCATCTAGCAATGACACCCGGCATCCAGATAGATTGAAGGTTGCAGAGCAGCATGAACCTGTCGAATATGGAATAGCACTGAACTTATTCCTTGAACCTCCTAATGCTCCGGATGGCATAGGGTTAAACTGCCCAACCCTAAGCAGTCCATTTTAATATGTCTCAAACAAAGAATCCCTATAACTTCTTTCAAGGAATGCCCTAGCCAAGGTCTTTTTCAATTGAGGCATATTAAGCATTCAATCCAAACCATTTAGAGAGGTCAATCCTATCTTGATCCTACTACCATTACATAAGTACTTGACTGTATCCAGTAACCTTCCATCACCAGATTAGAAATCCGGGTAGTCCAGCACCTAAGCACAGTGAGTTACTTGCAAGCTACCATAGTGATCTCAAGTCAGAGAAATAATTTATGTTCACATTCTAATGCAAGACTTCTCTTCAGCAAAAAGAGAATCTCGTATGAGAGTCACATTCAGTGAAGTGTCAAATACAATACTTGCATGTCATACCAATGTCTTTACATTCCTTGGTTAAGAGGATAACCAACCTATATGACATACAACGATCTATACTTGATACATAGTCATCCTATAATAATGTATCATTCGATCGTGAATAATTTAAGAACTACTCGATATATCCTCTCTATATCGAGTACAAGAAAGTTCTAAGGACTTTATCACACAAGAGTTCACATTAAAAAAAATGCACCTGTGATGAGCTGCCAAAAGATAAATTTTATTTATATCAAAATTCATATCCAATATACAAATAGCACAACCGTCTACAGCTTAGACGATTAGCTTTGGGACACAATTTCCAACAACTCTCACTTGGACTAAAGCTAATCAGTACAGAATCGCATTCCCATTTTCCAATTACAATCTTTAAACTCTTGAATTCTGACTGCTTTAGTGAAGGGGTCGGTCAGATTTTCCTTACCATCAATCTTCTAAAGGTCGATGTCCCCTCATGCCACAATCTCTTGCATGAGGTGGTAGTGGCGCAGAATGTGCTTGGTGCACTGATGGGACTTTGGTTCTTTGGCTTGAGTTAAGCTCTAGTGCTGTCACAAAATACTGGAATAGGGCCATCCAGGGAAGGTTCCACTCCCAGCTCGCTTAGGAACTTTCATAGCCACACAGCTTCCTTTGCTGTATCTGATGCTGCAATGTATTTTGCTTCATAAACTGAGTCCGCCACTGTGTGTTGCTTGAAACTTTTCCAATAGATGGCTCCTTCATTTAGGATAAATACAAAGCCTGATACACTTTTGCTATCATCTCTATCTGACTGAAAACTTGAATCTATATAATTGACAAGTTTTAAGTCAGGCTCTCCATAGATAAGCCATTGGTCTTTAGTATTTCTCAAATACTTTAGAATGGTTTTTACCACCTTCCAATGTACTTCACCTGGGTTAGACTGATATCTGCTCACTACTCCTAGTGAGTATGCCTTGTCTGGTATAGGTCATGTCATTGCATATATTATAGATCCCACTATCGAAGCATATGGGCCTCTACTCATATGCTCTCTCTCCTTAGGAGTTGATGCACAATCTTTTTGGGAGAGAGTAATTCCATAGCCTATCGAAAGATAGCCTTTCTTGAAATTTTCATGCTGAACCGTTTTAGCATGGTATCAATTTACGTTGATTGGGACAGTCCCAGAAGTCTCGAAGATCTATCTCTATAGATCTTCATCCCTAGGATATAAGAGGTTTCATCCAAGTCCTTCATAGAAAATTAAGATGACAACCAGACTTTTATTCCCCGTAGTGCAGGGATGTCATTCCCTATTAAGAGAATGTCATCCACATACAATACAAGGAATACAACCATAGAATCATTAACCCACTTATAAATGCAAGGTTCTTCTCCATTCTTAATGAAGCCATATGACTTGATACACTTATCAAATCACATATTCCAACTTCGAGATGCTTGCTTCAGTCCATAGATAGACCTTTGGAGCTTACAAACCTTTGACTCATTTATGGATGTGAACCCTTCAGGTTGCATCATATGCACCTCCTCTTCCAGTTCACCATTTAGAAAGGCTGTTCAGATATCCATTTGCCAGATTTCATAGTCAAAGTATGCAGCTAAAGCAAGTATAATCCAAATGGATTTGAGAATTGCCACAGGGTCAAATGTCTTGTCATAGTCAATACCATAATGTTGATGATATCCCTTGGCAACCAGACGGGCTTTGTAGGTCTCCACCCTTCAATCTACGCCCTGTTTCCTTTTGAAAATCCTTATACACCCAATTGATTTTATCCCTTTAGGTGGATCAACTAATGTCCACACATTATTGATCTCCATGGACTCCATTTTGGATTTCATGTCTTCTAGCCACTTATCAGAGTCAGACCTTTGTAGAGCATCCATATAGATGATCGGATCCTTATTATTTTCATCAAGTTCAATGGGATCTCTATCCTGCACTAAGAAACCATAGTATTTGTCCGCTTGACACGGTACTCTACCGGATCTCCTTAATGGATGCACAATGGGCTCCGGATTTGAATTAGTCAAATTCGATTTTGAGGTGTCTCCTAATTATGCTGGTTCTTCTACCTGTTGAACTTTGCTAAGCTCAATCTTAGTGGCTACAATTCCTTCTTTACGGAACTTCTTTTCTAAAAAGATAGCACTAAGACAAAAATAACTTTTGTTCATCAGGCAGGTAAAAGAAATATCCTTTAGACTCTTTTAGATACCCGATGAATAGGCATCGGTCAAACCTAGGTCCTAGTTTATCAGTCTGTAAATGCTTAACATAGGTCGGACACCCCTAGACCCCAAGGTATGAGGGCACTGGTTTCCATTCAGACCACATCTCATATGGAGTCCTATCCACAGACTTACTAGGAGACCTATTAAGGAGATAACAGCAGTCTTCAGGGCATAAGCCCAGAAAGAGATAGGTAGAGTGGCAAAGCCCATCATGGATCGGACCATGTCCAACAAAGTCCTATTTCTCTTTTCAGACACACCATTCAGTTGGGGTGTCCTCGGAGGTGTCCATTGAGAGAGAATCTCATTCTCTTGAAGATAAGTCAGAAACTCACTAGAAAGATATTCGCTTTCTCGATCAGATTGAAGAGTCTTTATACTCTTTTTAGTTTGCTTTTCAAATTTATTACGATATCATTTGAACATTTCAAACGACTTAGACTTATGTCTCATAAGATAGACATAATCGAACCTAGATCGGTCATCTGTAAAAGTAATGAAATAATTATATCTACCTCTAGCACTAACATTCATAAGTCTACATACATCTGTATGTACTAGACATAGAATTTCTTTGGCTCTTTCACCTTTTCCAGAAAATAATGACTTGGTCATTTTTCCAAGTAAACAAGATTCAAAGGTAGGCAATGATTCAAAATCATTTACCTCTAAGATACCTTCTTGTCTTAACCTGTTTATCCTGTTATTGTTTATATGACCTAGCCTACAGTGCTAGAGGTAAGCATCGCTGACATTATCCATTCTAGGGCATTTGCTTATCGTGTACATTACACTCGCAGGCTGTGATAGCAAATAAATTTCATTTACCAAATTTTCATTCATTACAACTGAACCATTCACAGTAATGTTGCAAAACATTTATCTTTATTGAAAGTTCAAAACATTCTTTAGCCAACAAGCCTACAGAGACAATGTTTATAAGAAATGCAGAACAAGAATGGCAGTCATGTAAAATGATTTTACAAGATTCAAAAATAAGAGAGAAGTCTCCTAACTCCAGAACTGGAACTCGACTTCCATCTCCAATGTTCAGAAACCTTTCATTGTCCTCGAATTTTCTACTAATTCAAAGTCCCCGCAATTTGTTGCAAATATGGTAAGGACTCCCAGTATCAAGTACCCAATTAGTAGTATCAAAAAAGAATAGGTTTAGGGATTTATCATATAAATACCTTGAGCAACAACATCTTTTTGCTTCCTCTTCTTCGGCTTGTTCGGATCAAGAGATGCAATATATAGTGAACAATTTCTCTTCTAGTGACCCTGCTTCTTACAGTGAAGCACTCCACCTGACTCTGGTCTACCTTTTTTTTTCCAGCTTGACTGGCCACACCAACACTCTACACCTTTTTGGTCTTTTTCTTTTTATTTTTCTTTCCCTTCCCAAGAGGACGATGCACTGCCCTATTTCCTCCCACCAAGTACACCAACCCCTTATTGAGGTTGTGATCCTTCTCATAGTTCTGTAGTAACCCCAATAGATTGTAGTAGTTCACTAAGGCTTATGCATCTAGAAGTGATCAAGGAAACCAAGGTAAGTAGGGGGCAGAGAATTCAGTATAGCATCTTTTCCCAGCTATTCATGCAGGGGACATCCAAGTTTGGCCAGGCATTCAAATAACTCGGTCATGTACAATACATGATTAGTTACTAATGCCCCATCTTGCATATGGATGTTATAGATGGCACAGGAAGTCTTGTACCACTCTACATCGTCATGTGTGCCGAAGGATTCCCGCAACTTTTACAAGATTTCCTCCGATTAGGCCTCCTTGAATTTGTGACTGAACTCGTCATTCATAGCCGCTAGCATAATGCAACATACAGTAGTTCTATCAGAAAGCCACTTCTGATAAGTGTCCCTGACAGATATATGAGCATTGACTCTGGGGACCTCAGGTGCTGGATCCGATACAACATACAAGATCCTTTCATGCTCTAAGACAATCTTAAGCCTTCGATACCAATTATCAAAGTTTGGGCCAGAAAGTTTTTTATTATCAAGCAATGAGTAGAGGGACAAGTTGGCAGACATTTTCCTGAAAGGAAAACCATAAGATGAATTAGTATATGAATTTCAATTTTAATTCTAAAGATATGGACTTTAGTCTAAAGGTCCTCCCACATATTTATTCAGATTAGTAGTCTCTACCTCCAATCCGAGGAATTACACTTAATTCCTTAGTAGGTACTAGAATCTTAAAGGTGCCACATGAGCCCGACTTTGGCCAACTCACCCAGGTGAACCTAAAGGTAGGTTCAATTAACCAATTGCTTCTTCCAAGCAATTTCTAGTAGTTCAAATTTTACCCTAGGAGCACTTCAATCGGCCTTTGGGCTTCCTGCTAAAGAAGGTCCTGATTATATCCAACCATTAACATGACTAAATTCAGTGCTTCTAACTAATGAATGATCAAGCCTGACTTTGGCCAGCTCACCTGACTACCATTAAGAGAGTGTACTGAGCCATCATATTATGAATGGCAATTCCAATAGCTTGATGACCACCCGTACTTTGGTACTGTCGATGATCACCAAACTAAAGGATAGATTGCCAATCTAACTTAATGGGAATCTAAGACTTAGTTTATCACATAACTTAGTCTTTTTATGGACCTAATAATTTAGAGGATTTAAATTTTGTGACATTTGAGATGAAGACATGGACCTTGATCAAGAAAACTCCCACCAAACACTTAGAGGGTTTCTAGATTAATTTGATCCATGGGCACCTATAAACTGGTTAGATTGATTAATCTTAGTTGACATGGGCCAACTTGAATCAATAGATAATCTAATTTGATCTGCTTCACCACATTAGCCAAGTAAGTAAGATCAAGGGATGGGTTATGCCAAGTAAGCCTCTTGCCTTAGACACCAACCATGAGTTGGCCAGGTAAGAGTTAGCCCCAAAGAACCTTGATCACAATGGTCAAACTTACCTTAGACACCAAGTGGTTTACCAGACTCAATCAGACTAACCTAAAGATACGGGCTCACCACGAAGCTATGAATCAAGTCCATTTAGATGTATGGACTGATCTAACTAACTATTAGAGAGATCTATAGAGGAGAGATCTAATTCAACTTTTGATTAGTCTTTTCTCTATTTAATCCATTCATCTAAATCTAGGTCTAACCCATTTAAGGACCCAATTCTAGCTAACCCAATCAACCCATGATTTATGAATGATGACTTAAGATTAGAATCATATCCTAAATCTTAAAATTATACATGTTAATTCTCAATTAAGTGTATCACACTATTTGAAATATTTTCAAAATGAAATGAAATAATTTCATAAAAACTTGAAGCTTAAACTTACTATTTCATAGTTTTCTGGTCGAGTCAGCTCTTGCAGATCGAGTCAGCTCTTCCAGAATACACATTTTTAGTCTAGTCAGCTCTTCTGCTCGAGTCGGCTCTTCTAGAACATAGATTTCTTGTCGAGTCAGCTCTTCTTCTCGAGCCAGCTCTTCTAGTCAGCTCTTCTGCTTGAGCCAGCTCTTCCAGAATATAGTTTTTTCAAACTTCAGTCGTTTCCACTTGAACTTTTCAAAATTTTAGATCAAACTTCTTTTAGATCTTATCTAAATATAGTTACGATCTATAAACCAAAGATTAAAATAATTTTAATCCATTAAATTTTTTACTTTCTTCTTCATAAGGTCATGACACAGCAGTACCCCTACACACCATAGGAGAACCCCTTGGAATAGAAAGAGATGGTCTTTAAACCATGCTTCTCTCCTATGACCAGATGGCCATAGAGAATCCACCTTAATTCAAGTACTATGTCAAAGAAATCAAACTGATTTCATAAAAAATATTAAACGAGATCCATACACAACCTGGCTCTGATATCAATGAAAAGAACTATTCCTAGGGATGGCACATGCATTTTAAAACTTTTCTATAGGCATGCAGTAGCAGAAAGTGATAAAACTATTTTATCTCAAGATTTAAATCTAATTAATACAACCCTCTAACAAGGATCTAGATGCATCTACAGTAATGTAAATATGAAATCATACAAACATTGTATGAAAAATAGAACAATTCTAGAAATCACACAATGATGTAACAAAGATAATTATGTCATATATACAATAAGCACATACCTTGGTGACGTTCACCAGGAAGAACCGGAAGTTGCAGAAATGCCCGCCTCTCAGTCGCGATCCCAGCAATGGCACCGACCTATGGAAAAAGTCTAGCTCTGCAAGTAGCACTCGTGTACCGCCTCTACAGGTGGTTCATACCATGTAGCATGATTTCTTCTCCTTCCTTCAAGGTGCTAGCCCCTACGAAAACTTTGTCGAGTGAACTCCTTCAACTCTTTGAAGACGAGTGGGACACCTTCAACTCCTTGAAGTGCCGGTTGCTGCAATAGTGTTGGAACAGAACAGGGACTCTCCCAGTTCTCTCTATCCCAAACCTTTGATAGAAGGTATGCACTCAGTGATCCCACCCAAAACTCACTCTATCCTAGAGATCCAATCTCACAATCTCTCAAGGATCAAATAAGATCTTTAACCAAGGAATATAGCAAAGTCTCAGCCTTGATCCAGTTTTCTGGGTGTGAAATATGAGGAGTGTTGAATGTCAACTCATGACCTTCTTCAGCCTGCTTTTATAATAGCAGCCGTCAAAATAATTAAGAGGACATAATAAGAGATTAATGAGCAGTTTTGGGATCTTTTAAGATTCCAGAGAGGTTAGAAGTCTCTTGAAATTTAGCAACAGCAATTATTAAAACTCGAAACTCCCAGCATTAAATTCCATAACTATTATAGCATTTAATGAAGCATTCTCGAATTTCAGCAGTCCGTCAAACGAGTCGACTCGACCATTCGAGTCGACTTGGCTTAAGTCGACTCGTTCAAAAAGAGTCAGCTCGAACAGAAGTTTGACAACACCTTATCAAATGAGTCCGGAATGATTCTCAATCATTCACATTTCAACAAAGCAAGAAGAAACCCTCGGTGTGTGACCCCATAGGTTGAAACACTAAACCGGTATTACGGGAATATTTCCAGTATCAGCCAAAGTCGCCATCTAGCAATAACACCTAGCATCCGGATAGGTTGAAGGTTGCAGGGGAACATGAACCTGTAGAATATGGAATAGAATTGAACTTATTCCTTGAACCTCTTAATGCTCCGGATGGCATAGGGTTAAACAATCTAACCCTAAGCAGTCCATTTCAATATGTCTTAAACAAAGAATCCTTGTAACTCCTTACAAGGAATGTCTTGGCTAAGGCTTTCTCAATTGAGGCATATTAAGAATTCAATCCAAATCATTTAGAGAAGTCAATCCTATCTCGATCCTACTACCACTACATAAGTACTTGACTGTACCCAGCAACCTTCTGTCACTGGATTAGAAATCTAGGTTGCTGGCATCTAAGCACAGTGAGTTGCTTGCAAGCTACCATAGTGATCTCAAGTTCGAGGAATAATTCATGTCCATATTCTAATACAAGACTTCTCTTTGGTAGAAAGAGAATCTCGCATGCGAGTCACGTTCAGTGAAGTGTCAAACGTAATACTTGCATGTCATACCAATATCTCCACATTCCTTGATTAAGAAGATAACCAATATATATGACATACAATGATCTATACTTGATACATAGTCATCTTATAACAATGTATCATTTGATCATGAACAATTTAAGAACTACTCAATATATCCTCTCTATATCGAGTATGAGGAAGTTCTAAGGACTTCATCATACAAGAGTTCACATTAAAAAAATGCACTTGTGATAAACTACCAAATGATAACTTTTATTTATATCAAAATTCATATCCAATATACAAATAGCACAACCATTTACAGCCTAGATGATTGACTTTAGGACACAATTCTCAACAGAGATGTGGCCCGCGGGTGCAATGGCCTTCCGTGGAAGGACCGTAAGCTACCACGATATCGGTGGCCTAAGCCATAATGGTTCTTGGCTATTCTAGGTTGCTAGGGATCGGTGCTGATGATGCAGCTATCGTACCACCATAGTCAAGGTTTGTACCTGCTGGGCGAGTGTGGCAAGCTGGAGATCCACTAGAGGTGGCGGTGGTAGAGCGGGGAGCTCCCTCTCTAGACTGAGTGGGTCTCCATGGGGAGGAGGATCCCCCATGTGGCTGTTGGAGGCTTCCCGCACACGGGTTACCACATATTATCGGTAGGACTGCTTTGATGATGAGAGACTGGCTCAACACAAGACTGTACCCTTTCTTGTTATGTCAATCTATTACCGCTTAGATCGCTGTGGCCTGTAGCTCTCGCATGGCATCGGTTGGTGGCCCTCCCGCTTGGCATCCAACGCACATGCCCGGGCCTGTAAAAGAAGGGAGACTTGAGCTGGGGATACTAGCGAGAGTACTCTGATGGTCAAGTCAGTGGACAATCAAGGAGAATAGATCCTCGATGGATCCTGAAGTGGTCTCCACTCTCAGAGGTCTTGAAAAATGATAAAATGGAAGTTAGGATTGGGAAGGAGGGCTTGAGCAATGCCAGTCATAGACGTTGGAACTCTTTTAGAGAGTTATGGTGTATTCTGGATATGCTTCAAGTCTTGTTGAATCGCCTGCCCCTTCTTGTTCCTTGATCGGAGGCCCCTTTTGGTTTCTTATAGATGAGTGGCCCCTCCGATGGGGTGTGGAGTTTTGGCTTGGCCTCCTCTAGGCGCTTCCCTTACAGGTGAGGCATAGGCCTGCTCTCCTTGCCCCCCTTTGAAGGGGGGAAGCCTGTCATTGACATTGGTAGTGGAGCCTGGAGGAGTGTGCGTCTATTTCATGGTAGGTACATGAGGTATGCCATGGATCCTGACACTCCAACAGAACACTGCCCCTATTTGATGCCATCTTACCTTAGGGAGACTTGGTATAGCACTGGTCTAGAGGCAGATGCTACAGGGTCTGAATTCCCTAGCGAAACTTTCCTCTTCTGGGTGGCATAGATGGTGGGTAGAAGGCTGCAACACCTTGAGCGGAGTGCCCTTTTCTAGGTGGTGCTGAAGTGGGCTGAGGGGCCTGATGCTCTGGCGGGATGCTCCTCTATGGGCAGCATACTCTGATGAAATGCTATCTCTCAGGGGTCACAGTCATCATGCCATGGTGGGGTGCCATTTCTTTAGAGGTTCCAGACGGCATGCCACTACCCCTCAGGTATGTCAGCTCTCTATGTCATGCCAAGGTTCTAGCGAGGGTAGTGGTGCGACCTATTGATGTCACCCACCCATCTGCCCTAGGGGCGCTTGTGGGAGAGGCCATGTTTACCTGAAAAACTCATCCTGACCCCGGGGAAGAGGTTGACTTTGATCGAGGGTCGACCTTGAGCGAGGGAGCCCGACTTCGTTCGGGGCTTGACCTCGAGGGAGCCACTCCAGCCAAGGGGTTGAAAGAACGGGGGCACAACCTCGACCAGGGTTCAGCCTCGAGGGAGCCGCTCTGGCTAAGGGGCTTGAAGAACGAGGGCACGACCTCGACAGGGGCTCGACCTTGAGGGAGCAGCTCTGGCCAAGGGGCTTAAGAAGTGAGGCATGACCTCGACCGGGGCTCGACCTCGAGGGAGCCGCTCCAGCCAAGGGGCTCGAGAAGCGAGGCACAATCTTGATTGGGGCTCGACCTCGAGGGAGCCACTTTGGCCAAGGGGCTCGAGAAGTGAGGCACGACCTCAATCAGGGCTCGACCTCGGGGGAGCCACTCCAGCCAAGGGGCTTGAGAAGCAAGGCACGACCTCGACTAAGGCTCGACCTTGGGAGAGCTGCTTCGGCCAAGGGGCTTAAGAAGTGAGGCCTGACCATGACCAGGGCTTGACCTCGGGGAAGCCACTCTGGCTAAAGGGCTTGAGAAGCGAGGCATGACCTCGGCCAGGGCTTGACCTCGGGGGAGCCGCTTCGGCCAAGGGGCTCAAAAAGCAAGGCACGACCTCGACCGAGGCTTGACCTCGGGGAAGTCACATTGGCCAAGGGGCTCTCCGGACATGGCATCCAAATGGTGTCTTCTGCCAACATGGCCGCTAGTTGGATCTGAGAGGGATTCCATGTCAGCGGGCCTACCATATCAGTCTCCAATGCTTGGAGGATCATTATTGGCTTCTTTAGCCTGATGGTCCACCATCACATGGAGCTTAGGGTGAGGGTATTTTGCCATTTCTTCCAAGTAAAGGCTTTCGAAGGATGGTGGTATGTCTCCTCCCATATGGGATCCAGCTTTCTGACTGGTTAAGCAAAGTTGCATGGTTAGAAGTCATGATTCTTCTTCATGATTTCTTCATCATCGTGGAAGTTTCTTGGATGTTGGGGTGAGGTAGAGCCTTCATAGTTGCTGAATCCCCAGTATTGTAGGAGTAGGAATAGATCATGATGGTCAAGCTATCACCAGTGCAAGTACCACCATATGATATTCTTCAATCATTGAGTTGGTTGGAGGCTCTCTATGCAATAGGGATTTCATTATTGTTGGCTTTAGCCCTTGATTTTGATGACTAACAAAATGTTGAGTATACGTTTTATACTAATATTTCAATTGTAGTTATGAGTTTCAGTATACAGGCACCTCAAATTTTCAATATAAAAGTATCAAGGCACTCATTGGAAACTAAGCAATTTTTATTGTTTAAGAAGTCTTCTCATCTTAAAAAGACCTTAAAATGGATCAATCGGAGCATTACAAAAAGTGAATTGAAGTTTCATTGAAGAACATCTTCAATTTTGAAGGTTAGTACAAGTTTTTGTCAAGTGGCAGAGTCAAGTATCGACTCATGGCATGCAAAGTGTCGACACTTCAGAAGGCTGGCATTCAGAAATCCCTTTGGCACGCCAAGTGTTGACTTATAGAAGTTAGCTATCGACTCACAAAAATAAAGTATCGACTCATGGCCTGAGAAAATTGAAGATACAGAACTATGCCTTTCTGAGATATTTTTTATCAAGTGCCAGCTCAGGAGACCAAAGTATCGACTAACAAGATTCAAGTGTCGACTCACATGGTTCAAGTGTTGACTCATAGCCTGAGAATAGAAAAAAGGATAGAACCCTAGTTTTTCAGAAGCTTATACCTTGAGTCGACTCATGCTCATCCAAGTGTCGACTCATGAAGACTCAAGTGTCAACTCACAGAAGTCAAATATCGACTCATGGGTTCTAATAGCTATAATGGCTATATTTTCTAAGAGTTAGATTTGAGCCCTACAAGTCTCCAACGGCTAGTTTTGCTCCACTAACAGTCTTAAGCCATTTTTTGAAAGTTTTTGAAGTATTTAAGCTTCACCAAACTAATTCATAAGGAACTAACTCACAAAAGACAAGATATTTCTTGAGAACTTCACTTTCAAAGTCAAAAAGAGAGCAAAAGAGAAGATTCCACTGAAAAAGCTTACAAGCCTTCATTTCAGCGTTCCAAAAGTAGTCTTTGAAGTGATTCCAAAGAGAAGATAATGAAAGCAATCATCAAGAGCCATAAAGCTTCTATATTCCACTCTATGAGAGAGTTTGCTTGTGCTTTATATTTATATCTCTGATTTCATTTATTGTGCTAGTTTCAAGGGTATTTGAAACTAGGTGTTAGGCCCTTCCAAGCCTTAAATTGGGATCCAAGCCTAGGTTGGCTTAAGTAAAGGTTATTGGTGAGCCTAAGTGAGAAAACCAACTTTGGGTTTGACTTGTGAGCCTATTGAAAATAAGTTGGCTGTAATCTAGGTTGATTATAGTAAAATTTCCAAGAGGTAGCTTGGAAAGATGATGTAGGTGCTTAGTATGCACCGAACCACTATAAACCTTTGTATTTTTTTGGGTGCTCTTTGCTTTTTTGCATTTACTGCTTATACTCTTAGCATTACATCTTATTCATTTGGTGCACACTTGCATTGCTTAACAAACTCATTAATTTCAGTATATATCTACTTTAGTTTTTTAAAGAAACCCAATTCACCCCCCTTCTTGGGTTGCTATGCTAGACAACAAGTGGTATCAGAGCTTGGTACTCAACGTATAGGTTTAATGATCTTGAGTCAAAGATCTAAATGGTAGTCCAAATCGGTGTTGGAATTGTTGAGAGACAAGCCTCAAATCGTCCTCCCTTGTTTAATGGCACAAATTATACATATTGGAAAACATGCATGCATATTTATATTCAAGCCATTGATTATAACATTTGGAGGACTATTGTAAAGGGTCCCCTTCAGCCTACCACTTTGGTTAATGGCATTCTCGCTCTCAAGTTGAAAGATGAATGGGATGAGAACGACATTAAGCAAGTTGAGCTTAATGCCAAGGCTATGAATTTACTATTTTGTGCTTTAGACCTAAGTGAGTTTAATAGAATCTTAAATTATCTCTCTACTAAGAAAATATGGGATACTCTTGAAGTTATCCATGAGGGTACACATCAAGTGAAGACTACCAAAGTTAACATACTCATTCATACATATGAAATGTTTAGAATGGAACCATCTGAATCTATTAGTGAAATGTACACTCAATTTACTAATATTATGAATAGCATGAGAAGCTTGGGTAAAGTCATTTCTAATGCTAAATTAGTGAATAAAATTCTCAGGTCACTTCATCATGGGATCTAAAGATGATAGCCATTGAAGAAGCTAAGGACGTCAACACACTACCTCTTGAGCAGTTTCTAGGATCTCTCATGACATATGAGCTGTCATTGAAACAAAAGGTTGCGGACAATGATAAGAAAAATAAGATCATAGCATTCAAGTCCACAACCAAGGAAGATACAAGTGATGATTCTAATAAGGAAGATAATGAAGATGAAATGGCTCTTATCTCAAGAAAGTTTAGGAGGTTCATGAGAAAGAAAATGTATAGTTTCAAGAAAAAGCCTCAAAAGGGAGAGCCTAGTAAAGAAAAAGAAAAAGAGATAGAAAAGGAGCAACCTACTTGTTTTGAATGTAAGAAACCCAGGCACTTCAAGATGGACTGCCCCTTACTCAAGAAAAGTAGAAAGAAAGTAATGATGGCAACCTGGAGCGAGAGCGAGGACTCGAGTTCAGATGAACAACAGCAAGAAGTCGCCAATTTTTGTTTAATGGCTAATGATGAAGAGGTAAAATCTAAACTTGAAGATGAATTTACTTTCGAAGAATTGCATGATATTTTTGATGATTTAGTTGCTGAGTATCAAAAACTTAAAATGAAAAACAAAGAGCTAAAGAAATAAAATTTGGGCTTGATTAAAACAAGTGATAAGTCCTTGATTGAAAATGATTGTTTGCTTCAAGAAAATAAGAAGTTAATTGATAAAATTATCTTTTTGAAAAAAGAAAAGAAAGATTTGAAAAAAGAAAAATCTTTTGCAACAACTAAAAATCTTGCTAAACAAAATAAAGAACTTTTGCAAGAAAACAAGAAGTACAAGGATGAGCTTGAAAAATTAAAACCTTTTGTTGAAAAGTTTACTTATAGTTCTGAAAAACTCAATATGCTTTTAAATAATCAAAGAGATGTTTTCAACAAAGCAGGATTAGGTTTTAAACCATAGAAACAACAAAAAATTTCAAGAATTTCTTTGTGTCTATTTTATCTTCCATTACTTGTTATTCTTATGGCAACGTAGGACATAAATCATATTTGTATAATAAAAGAAAATTGAATAAAGTTAAAAAAGTTTGGGTTCTAAAAGGAACCATATCCACTAACCCTAAAGGATCCAAGATGACTTGGGTACCTAGAGTCTCCACCTGATTTATCATTGTAGGTGCATCTTACAACTAACAAAAGAAGATTGTGGTACCTCGATAGCGGTTGCTCAAGGCACATGACTGGAGATGTGGATTAGTTCTCTTCTCTTAATTATCAAAATAGTGGAAATGTAACCTTCAGTGATAATGGAAAGGGCAAAATTGTTGGGATTGGTAAAGTCCATATCACCTCTTCTACTAATATAGATAATGTTCTTTTTGTTAATGGTTTAAAGCATAATTTACTTAGTATTAGATAGTTTTGTTATAGATTTTAAAGTTATTTTTGAATCTTCCATGTGCATTGTTTCTAGTCTTGATGACAATGGCATCAAGTTTATTGGTCATAGATATGGCAATATTTATATGGTTGATCTTGATGATCTTTCAGTACAAAATGGTTAATGCCTAGTGGCAATGGAAGCCAAGATCAATGAAACTAGTTAGCTCTGGCATCATAGATTAGGACATGTAAGTATGCATTTGCTTTCAAAACTAAACAAAAAGAATCTCATAAAAGATTTATGAAAACTTAGTTTTGAAAAGGATAAGATTTGTAGTGCTTGCCAACTTGGAAAATAAACTAAATCTTCTTTCAAACCTAAGGGAGTTGTCTCTACATCTAGACCCCTAGAATTACTTCATATGGACCTTTTTGGATCTACTAGAACAACTAGTTTGGGAGGTAAGAAGTATGGTCTAGTTATTGTAGATGACTTCTCATATTTTACATGGGTCATATTTTTAGCTCATAAAGATGAAACTTTTTCTGCATTCATTAAATTTCATAAAAGATTCTCAAATGAAAAAGGTATTTCAATTGTTTCTCTAAGAAGTGATCATGGTACATAATTTGAAAATCATGATTTTGAAAAGTTTTGTAGTGAAAATGGTATTCATCACAACTTTTCAACACCCAGGATATCTCAATAAAATGGAGTGGTAGAAAGAAAAAATAGAACTCTTGAAGAAATGGCACACATCATGCTTTGCAAAAATGATTTGCCTAGATATTTTTTGACGGAAGCCATAAACAATGCTTGCTATGTTTTAAATCATGTTTTAATTTGGCTTATTTTAAAGAAAACACCTATGAGCTTTGGAAAGGTAGAAAACCTTCAATTAAGTATTTTTGTATTTTTGGATGCCGCTATTTCATTTTAAATAATGGCAAGGACAATCTAAGCAAATTTGATGCCAAGTTAGATGAGGGTATCTTTTTAAGTTACTCCACATCTAACAAGGCATACAAGATCTTCAATAGAAGAACACTTCTTATTGAAGAACCCATCCATGTTGTGTTTGATGAGACTGATCAAAAATCTTTTAGAAAAGAAGATATTCTTGATGATGAAACAGGTATTCAAAGAACTGAAAAAGTGAATAACAATGAAGAGCCTTCCAAGGAGCAAGATGATAATCAAAACAATGAAGAGAAATAAGTACAAGGAGCTGGTGACTCATCTGCACCTAACCCATTACCTAAAGAATGGAGGTATGCTCATGGACACCCCAAAAAACTTATAATTGGTGATCCATCAAAAGGGGTAAGCACTCGTTCCTCATTAAGAAATGTATATGATTATTTAGCTTTTGTTTCTCAAATAGAATCAAAATCTATTATAGAAGCTGAAAATGATTGTAATTGGATAAATGCTATGCAAGATGAACTAAATCAATTTAAAAGGAATAATGTTTGGACTTTAGTTGAAAGACCTACTAATATTTCAATAATTGGTACAAAATGGATTTTCAGAAACAAACTTGATGAAAATGAATTAGTTACTAGAAAAAAAGCTAGGCTAGTTGCCAAAGGATACAATCAGGAGGAAGGGATTGATTTTGATGAAACCTTTGCTCCTATTGCTAGACTTGAGGCAATTAGACTATTGTTAGTATTTGTATGTTTTATGAATTTTAAACTATTTTAAATGGATGTCAAAAGTACTTTTCTAAATGGATTTATTGAAGAAGAAGTTTATGTATATCAGCCCCCTGGTTTTGAAAATCATGAATTTTTCAATCATATTTTTAAACTTCATAAAGCTTTGTATGGTTTGAAATAAGCTCCAAGAGATTGGTATAATAGATTGAGTTTATTTATGCTTAAAAATAGTTTTTCTGGAGAAAATATAGATAATACACTATTTTTGAAAAAGAAGAATGATGATCTATTAGTAGTACAAGTTTATGTCAATGACATCATATTCGGTGCTACTAATGAACATCTTTGTCAAGAGTTTGCAAAGTTAATGCAGGGAGAGTTCGAGATGAGCATGATGGGAGAGCTAAATTTCTTCCTCGGACTCCATATCAAGCAAACAAGAGAAGGGATCTTCATCAACAAAGCTAAGTATATAAGAGAAATCTTAAAGAAGTTTGGAATACAGAATACCAGATTATTAGGTATGCCTATGATCTCCTCTTGTAAATTTGATAAAGATGATCAGGTAAAAGTGTAGACTAAAAGCTATATAGAGGTATCATTGGTTCATTGCTCTATTTAACTACAAGTAGGCTAGATATAATGCTCAGTGTTTGTATGTGTGCAAGATATCAGTCTGCTCCTAAAGAGTCTCATTTATTAGCTGTTAAATACATACTTAGATACTTGTTTGGCACTATAGATATTGAACTATGGTACTCTAAAGATTCATCTTTGAATTGATTGCATATTCTGATGCTAATTTTGTTGGGTATAAACTTGATAGAAAAAGTACAAGTGGAACTTGTCAATTTCTTGGAGTTAATTTGATTTCATGGAGTAACAAGAAATAGAATTTAGTTGCTCTATCTATGGTAGAAGCCAAATATATAGTAGCTGGAAGCTATTATGTTCAAATCCTATGGATCAAACAAGAACTCGGGGATTTTGGCATCAAATTAACTAAGACACCCATAAGATGTGATAATGCTAGTGCAATTAATTTAACCAAAAATCCTATTCAACACTCAAGAAGCAAACATATTAAAATAAGATCTCGCTTCATAAAAGATCATGTACAAAACTCAAATGTGATGCTTGAATTTGTTTATACTGATAATCAATTAGCTAATTTTTTCACTAAACCCTTGAGTGAAGAAAGATTTTGCATGATTAGGAGAGAGTTAGGTATCATAGATCCCTTTATGTAGAACTCTTTCAAAAATTGTTCTTACTTAAATTCTTATGCCTAAAATCATATCTTTTATTTCTTAAACCCTTCTCTAGAAACACCATGATTTTTGAAATTTTTATTGATTTTTTTTGGGATTTCTTGGCCAAGTGTCGACACTTGATTTTTGGCCAAGTGTCGACTCACGCAAAGTATCAACACTTGACCAAATTTGAAGTATCGACTTACGGGAGAAAATCTGATTTTTCTAGGGCATCATCTATTCTTTCCGAAGCCACCTGTCTTTTATTTATCCTCTACCTTAGTGGTCCCCTAGCACTCCATTGACCTCGGAACAATGTTCTTCCATCTGTGTCATTTGATTTTTCGGTAAATTCCTTTCTTTTTCCTTCTTTTGGTCTAATTGCTCATGGTTTTATTCGTGATTTTTGTTGATTCGGCCTGAATCTTTTTCCCGATTTCTTCCCTCTCTTCGGTCCACTTTCCCCTTGATTTCTTGTGGATCGGCTATTGCATAATCCCTTCCATATTTCTCCCTCTCCTTCCATTTTGGTCCATTCCCTTGACCGATTCTAGCTTGCATTCACCTTTTCTTCCCATCGATCTTTTTCCCTCTTTTGGTCCTTTCCTCTTCCTTTTGGCCTTTCCCAGTTCACCCATTTCTTTCCTTGTTCTTTCCCTCTGTTGGTGATTATGGGACCCTGCAAGCAAGTGGTATCTAGGAAAAGGTTGAGTCAAGGTTCTACCGAAAGGAGAACCAAGGCTCAAAGTGACACTGCCAGAGGACAGCAGCATGAGCATGAGAGAGTGGCACCCCCTCGGTCCCCTATAGTAGAGAGAGTGTCGAGGAAGATCATCGTGGCTGGACATCAAGTTGACTTGGATTTTTTTGACTATGAGGGTTTTTATCTTGGATAGATTCTTGAGGCAGCCAGTTTGACCTCCTTCTATACTATGAAGGAGAAGTATTATTCGCACCTTATCAAAGAGTTATATAGGAGTCTGGCCACCAGTGGATTGATGTGGAGCACTACAGTCAGAGGCATGGAGATTCTAGTATTTGAGAGCATTTTGAGTAGAGTCTGGGACATTCCTCTTCGTGGGATTGCTACCACGAGTGTTGGAGACAGAGAGGCAGCATTTTAGTGTATTTTGGAGGGAGACAATGTTCACAATGTGACTACAGTCACTACGAATCAGTTATCAGTAGAGATGCACCTTCTTCATCACTTCATTGCGAGGATACTTCTGTCAAAGACTGGTTGCTTTGACTTTATAATAGAACGGGAGCTCATGTTGATGGTTTGCCTCACACAGAGGACTGCCATCAACAACCCTGCCCTGATGATGAGCCAGATGGGTAAGGCTGCGACTCAGCATCATTTGTGTCTTCCATATGGGATGGGTCTGACTCGTCTATTCAGAGCTTATCATGTTCCTTTGGAGGAGAAGGCCTCCAAGGATATTCTGCACACTGATGTGTACGATGAGCGATCTCTACATCGTATGGGATACAGGAGGATTACGGGTATATGGGTAAGTAGAGAGTCTGGTCAGGAGCCAGATGAGGAGGATGAGTTGTGAGCTATAGAGGCAGGGCCATCTGGGCCTACTAAGCACTTCACACCTCCTAGACCAGCACCAGTAGCAGCTTGAGAGTCTGAGCCAATCACTCCAGCACCTATTTCTTCACCAACTGCTGCTCCATGCACATCTACTAAGTCTACCTTTACAGAGCAGATCAGGACTGAGTTTGCTGAGGTCAGGAGTGAGATCATTGGATTAGCTATTAGGACTACATAGCTTCGGTTGAGATTGAGGGACTGAGAGCACACATCGATGGTCAGCTCTCAAGCATCAGACAGACTATGGAGGCGGGCTTTACCGAGATTCATGATCTTTTGAGATCACTTTTGCCTCTGACTGCACCCTCTACTCCACCTCCTCCGCCAGCAGATGATGATGACCACCTTGACAGACATGATGACACTCCTATGATGGTGGTGGTGATGGTGGTGGTGAGGCTGATAGAGACAGATATTCTTGATGGTGATGATAGTGATGGCAATGACGACAGAGCGGGAGATTATGAGATTGTCAACAGAGAGATTCAGACTCCAAATGCTACCACTGATATTCCTAGAGATGCTTAGCTTGCCACTGCACCAGCTTTTCTGACACCAGTAGAGACCTTGCCTCCACACTCTACTAGGTCCTCAAGGTCATTCCCCATTCTAGACCAGCTCTTAGGACTAGGAGCCATGGCACCCATAAGACCCCTAGACTCCTTGCTTATAAGACTAGGATTAGAGCTCCTATTTACTTTGAGCTTCCATCTGATAAGGAGTAGCCTCACATATATTTATCTTGTTGTTTATGATCATGCATTAGTCTTTTTCTTTACTATGTATCAGTTTTTAGTCATGTTTTCAGTTTATGCTATGTAAGCAATTTTGTTGTATTGAAAATCTCTTAAATATATGAAAGTTTACTTTTATCTCATGATTACTCTTCTTTTTATCCAGTTGCTCTGACACCAACTAATATCTGCTGATATATTATCGGATCATGGCCGCTAACCAACTTTGTATGCTTTAATGCATTAATTTAGGGGGAGATTACTCTTTTTAATGATTAATGTTGACAAAAAGGGGGAGTAAGATCTATATATAATCATTTTCTACAATTCTAAAATGATTTATAACTTAACTCACATAGGGGGAGAGAATAAATTTCAACCTTGTTTGGCACTTCTCTTCTATGAAACTGTGTTGTATAAACTTTGATATGCTGAATTTAAATCAATTCTTATGAGTTGTAAGTGTATGCTCACTTGAATGAGTATTCAATATCTATAATTGAATTTAAATGCTTATATACTCAAGATTTTATCATCAAAAAAAAGAGGGAGATTGTTGACTTTAGCCCTTGATTTTGATGACTAATAAAATGTTGAGTATATATTTTATACTAATGTTTTAATTATAGTTATGATTTTCAGGATACAAGCACCTCAAATTTTCAATATAAAAATATCAAGGCACTCATTGGAAGCTAAGCAATTTTCATTGTTTAAGAAGTCTTCTCATCTTAAAAGGACCTCAAAATGGATCAATCAGAGCATTACAAAGTGTATTGAAGTTTCATTGAAGAACATCTTGAATTTTGAAGGTTGGCACAAGTTTTTGTCGAGTGGCAGAGTCAAGTGTCGACTCATGGCATGCAAAGTATCGACACTTCAGAAGGCTAGCACGCAGAAACCCCTTTGGCATGCCAAGTGTCAACTCACAGAAGTCAGGTATCAACTCACAAAAATGAAGTGCCGACTTATGGCCTGAGAAAATTGAAGATACAGAACTATGCCTTTCTGAGATGTTTTCTGTCAAGTGTCGGCTCAGGAGACTCACGTGTCAACTCACATGATTCAAGTGTCGACTCACATGGTTCAAGTGTCGACTTATAGCTTGAGAATAAAAAAAGGATAGAACCCTGATTTTTCAGAAGCTTATACCTTGAGTTGACTCATGCTCATCTAAGTGTCGACTTATGAAGACTCATGTATTGACTCACAGAAGTCAAGTGTCGACTCATGGGTTCTGACAGCTATAATGGCTATATTTTTTGAAAGTTGGATTTAAGCCCTATAAGTTCTCAATATCTAGTTTTGCTCCACCAATGGTCTTAAACCATTTTTTGAAAGTTTTTGAAGTATTTAAGCTTCACCAAACTCATTCGTGAGGAACTAACTTATAAGAGACAAGTCATTTCTTGAGAACTTTACTTCCAAAGTCAAAAAGAGAGCAAAAGAGAAGATTCCACTGAAAAAGCTTACAAGCCTTCATTTCAGCATTCCAAAAGTAGTCTTTGAAGTGATTCCAAAGAGAAGATAACTCAAGCAATCATCAAGAGCCTCAAAGCTTCCATATTCCACTCTATGAGAGAGTTTGCTTCTGCTTTATATTTGTTTCTCTGATTTCATTTATTGTGCTAGTTTCAAGGGTGTTTGAAACTAGGTGTTAGGCCCTTCTAAGCCTTGAATTGAGATCCAAGCCTAGGTTGGCTTGAGTAAAGGTTGTTGGTGAGCCTAAGTGAGAAAACCAACTTTGGGTTTGACTTGTGAGCCCGTTGAAAACAAGCTGGCTGTAATCTAGGTTGATTATAGTGAAATTCTCACGAGATAGCTTGGAGAATGGATGTAGGTGTTTGGTGTGCACCGAACCACTATGAACCTTTGTGTTTTTGTGTGTGCTCTTTGCTTTTTTTCATTTACTGCTTATACTCTTAGTATTGCATCTCATTCATTTGTTGCACACTTGCATTGCTTCACAAACACATTAATTTCAGCACATATCTGCTTTAGTTTTTTAAAAAAATCCAATTCATCCCCCTCTTAGGTTGCTACGCTGGGCAACAATTATCCCTAGGTAGGCCTCCTCCAATTGTTTGATAAGTAGTCTCTTACCTTGATAAACAATAGAAGTGACTTCATCCTTTGGTGCAGGCTTGACTATCCATAGTGGGCCATAGGTAGTGGCCATCATTGAGCCTTCTCCACCACTTTTGACTGATCCAAGGAGAATAGGGTGCATTCCCCATCCTCAATGGAGAGGAAGGGGAAGACGAACCCATTTTATCAAATAAAAAATAAAGATTATAAATTAAATTAAATAATTAACTATAACTTTTCAAAGATTATTCAGAAATATACTTGAAACATTAGGTTACTTACCTCTGTTAGTGACAAATCCACTACAAGAAAATAGACTTTTGGTGATGACTAATAAGCCCTTGCTAATAAGGGTATTTAATGACAAAGAAAAATGATGAAAAAGATTATCTCTAATATTATTAGTGACAAAATTAGGACTATTAGCAATGGCATTAGCCATTGGTAATACTGTTAAAATTTCAAAGAATTATTTTTTTGGGAAAGAGTATTTGCAATGGCATTATAATTATTAGCGATGGTATTAGCCATCACTAATAATATTAAAATTTCAATGAATCTTTTATTTGAAAGACTATTAGCGATGGTGAAGAAGATTGTGGACTTAGTGATCTTATGGGCCACGGGTAGTGGTACCATCCTTCAGGGTATGCATCATGTTGAGAAAGAGATCAGGGCCCTTCTAACTAAAGTTTCTCCATCCAATCCATATTAGCCTTTTAGACATCAGTCTCAGCCTACCCCTAGACCACCATTTAGTTCTATAGTGTGACCAGGCACTAGTTTTCCTTCATCTTGAGCAACATCTAGGACTTGCATGATAGGTGCATCTTCTTCTGATCCTATTACTGAATTTCCAGATGACTAGGTGTTAGATGTGTATATCCTAGAAGCCAAGTTGGTTGACGAACTATAATTTTTTGGACATCAAATTATACTTAATCAAATTTTTATCAATAAAATTGGATATTTTTTTCATTCATATTTTTGTGTATCTATAAATTATCCAGGGAGTTAATAAACAATTACACATTCTCAAGAGTTGAGAATTTGAGACATGTGTTATTACAGGTTAACTTCTAAATGCTCCCGATCGTTGGATTATCACGGGGACAGTGATCGATCCATCAAGATTGGTGCATAGATTACTTTCCTTTTGGATAGATACTCTTGAGTCTACAATATGGGGACACTACAATAAAAGTGCAAATGGTTATTAGAGAATAACAGTATTGAGCATGACCGAAGAACAAGAAGTTACATAAATGTCTACTCACTCATCAGTGATTTCTTGACCTGTAGTTGTATGAATAGTTCTTTGATCTATGGTGCCTTAGTCACTCATAGTGAGGTTGTTATAGTTTGACAAGCATATAAATATAGACTCTAGCCATATGGGACCTTGTAGTGTATGTTGGCTGCAGTAGGTTTGCTATAGGAGTTGAGAGTGTACCTATAAGTTATCCATGGATCTTGGTAGTAGAGGAATAGTCTTATGCAACCTAAGAGACCGAGTCCTTGAGTCTATGGCTATAGTGGCATCATAATGGAAAGTAGTTTCCATGGAAATCATGATTGGGCTTGAGTCGATTAAGTCTAGCATATGATGCATGCTTAGGATTTAAAGAGAATTCATGACCTACATCTTATTAAAATTTTTGATAAATGAACTTGATCACACGAGAACTACACCTAGAGGTTCACTTTTTTTTTCTACTTGGTTGCCACCATATACTATCACTAGTAGATTATGGGAACTTGGGTTTTTTTTGGATCAATGATTTATTTTAGGGTTGAACTAGAAAAGTCCGGTTCAATGAAAGGGTTTCAATGATAGTATGATAGAGATCATAGTATGTCTTACTACTAGATAAAATGAAATATAAGAGGTCACATACAATAGGGGATTTACCTGATCAAGGCTTGGATCGAGTTTAGTATCGTCTAATTTTTGTAAAAGTTACAAATTTAGTAGCTATTTTTTTTGGTACTTGCTATTTTTGGCACCTGCTAATTTTGACACTTGCTAATTTTGGTACCAAGGACTTAATTACAAAAGCTATAATTTAATTGGATTTAATTAGATTTAGTCTAATTGGATTTAAGAATCCTAGTTGGACCAGGATTTTAAATCCTTATTAGACTAGGACTGATCATTTTAAATTTGATTTGAATCGGTTTTGAACTTGATCTAATTTAACCTAAATTTAAATCCAACTAAAAATGACAGCTAACCTAATTAGATTGGACTTAAAATTTATTTTTTGGGACATGGAATATGTATTTTTTATGACAAGGAAATTCAGTTTGAAAAAAAATCTGCACACATGTTTTCTTTCTCATCCTAGTTTTTCTCCATGCTTTCTAAGAAATTTTCTAGGAATTCCCTATGAAAAAAAATTATTTTTTTCATACTCACCCATTTCCTTTTGGATTAGGATGATATGGTTTAAATTTAGTTTAAATCTGAATTAGTTGGGTTTAAATTGGAGGAGTTTCAATAGGATTGAAAGATCTAGCCTTATCCTTATCCTGTCATCTTTATGTCCTCCTATCCTCATCTAAACTCGACACCTAATTTAATTAGAGTTTTATTTTGTGATTGTGAAACAATTAGGAGACCTCTTTACCATGTAATAGGAATGGAAATTATGATGGAGTTTCTTAGAGAAATAAGATGGCATGCATATATCTCTTCGCATCATAATTAACTCCATGCTAAGTCTCCTTTTAGTTGGCCTCCTTTTTTTTGAGTTTAATTATGATTAGGATGAGATCCTAACTAAAATTAAGCCTCATTTGATCAATATAGGAATGGAGAGGGTTGAGTGATGTGCGACAATCTTAAAAAAGAATAGGGAAGAGGAACTGTGTGCTAGTTTTTGGAGATTTCCTTCAAGCCACACATCCTTTTTTCCATCACCCCCAAAAGCTTTTGAGAGAGGAGAGATCAGAGAGTAGAAGGGAAGAAAAAAGTGTATTCTCCTCCCTTGGTGTCTAGAAAATCATACCATTTGATTGCATGAAGAGTTTGAGTGACGGCTACAAGGGGTGTAGCCTTGTCCTTTGAGATAGTAGAGAAGGATTTAAGATCCAAGTCAGAGGGGAGGCTCACAAGCACCTTGAACTTTGGAGGCTTCAGGGAGTCGATCAGCATTATTCCCATATGGATATTAGTAGAGGCTAGGCACTGGCATGGCTTTGACTACAACCTCAAACATCCATCGATCCGACTCGACTCAAGGAGGATAGCGATCAAGGTAAGTTGATCTAACCTTTTGATTTATTTTATTTTTTCAGATCTAAATTTTATGTGATGAATGCTTAATTAGTATGTTAGTTAGGTCCTTAGAAATTATTTTATTTATTTTGTATGCAATTTTATGCAAATGTTTCATAGTTTGCTTCCATCAAGTTATTAGAAATCCTAATTTTAGTATGCTTGCTATCGTAATTCCTTCACTAGGATCCTATCCTATCTTAGTAGCTTATTAGGATATAATTTCTATACTTTCCTATCCTTTCCTAGACTTGTAGTGTTTATGACTTTCTAACTTAGTGTAATAAACTTTGTATTTTGATGTAATGAGGTCTCACTTAGTTGTAATGCACTATGTTATTTGATGTAATGCCATATCTTAATGAAGTATGACTTTTTAAAGAAATATGCCTCTTTATTCTCTATATGAATGCCTCACATTTTTAAATCATTTGCTCATGACATAAAGGGGGAGAAAAGGAAGAAATAAAGAAAAGACAATGATGAAAAGGGTGAGAGAAGAAAAGATAACAAAGGAGGAGAGAGGAAAAGATAACGAATGGGGAGAGGAAAAGATAATAGAGATGATAATCATTAAGAAAAAAGAAGTGATAATGACAAAAATGGAAGAAAACAGGGGAGATCAAAAAAATTGGAAGGGGAGCAAAAGAATGAGAAAATATGCAAATTTGCATAAAAATTTGGAGAATTTATGTGCAATTAGTAAGGGGGAGCTTTGTACAAAATTTATATTAATACTTTAGCTTTAATAATCTATTGCTCTAATATGCATTATCTTGGTACATCTTACAAATACTTTGCTCTGATATATTTTATAATGTACATATGACAAGTATACATTTATACATGTGACAATAATGTAAAGTTCTTTTAATCTTCATACCCAATATTTTATAATCATCAAAAACGAGAACTTTATTATCTTAAGAATGATTTTGATGATTACAAAATATTAGAGGATGATAAGTATACTAATATCTTTTAAATTTATCCATGAATGTTCTTGTAGAAAATAATTATCATTGAATAAAGTCTTATAGCCATTAAAAGTTATTTAAGCATAAAAGAACACTATTTAAGAAGAAAAAAATTATTAAATTTTTTGTTGGAAAAGTTGAGTTGACTCATGCAAGTGAGGAGTTGACTCTAGCATAATCTAGAAATGGCTCAATAATTTGGCATGCAGATTAGTTGACTCTTGTATGGACCAGCCAACTCTCTCAGGATAAACAAAATGAATAATTTTTTATCTTAGACAGACAAGTCAACTCCTCAATAGATGAGCGAACTTTCTTAGAAAAATAGAAGACTAAAAATTTTAGACCACATAATGAGCCACTCCTAGACTAGTGTGCTGACTCTCTTAGTGGATACACTACAAGAAAAACATGTATTAGCTTTTGCTAATACCCATTTTTAATAACAACAAAATCAACCAAAAAAGATTTTATCACTAATATTATTAGCAATGGAATGTTAAATATTAGTGATTGTCAATAGAAAGTTGAATATTAGCGACTACAAGACCATGGCTAAAATTTTTAAAATTCTAATTTTTTAATTTTTTGAAACTTGTTATTAGCGACAAAATTTTTTATTAGTGATGGTGATGTCCATCATTAAAAAAATTATTTTATTTCTGATAAACACTACAAGAAAGTAGCATATTAGTGATGGAAAATTTATGATAGATAAATTCTATCACAAATTGTGACGGATTTGCAACAAATCCATGATTGAAAGGTAAAATAATTTTTTTGAAACTTCTGTGATGGATTTATGATGGATATTTTTGTCAAAAATAAATCCATCACAAACTTGTGACAAAAAAAAAGATGCAAATTTTTTGTTACTTTCAATGAAAGATTTGGGATGGATTCTCCATCACAAATAAATCTATCATAACTCCATCACAAATTTGTGATGGATTTGTGATAAAAAAGATATAAATTTTTGAATACTTTCAGTGATGGATATCCGGTGGATTCATCTATCATAAAAAAATTCATCACAAGTTTATGATGGATTTGTGATGTAATAAAGATATAGATTTTTAAATACTTTTTAGTGATGGCTTTGTGATGGATGTATCTAGCACAAATAATCTATCATAAATCTATCATAATTTTGTGATATGTTTGTAATGAAATAAAGATACAGATTTTTAATGCTTTGAGTTACAGCTTTGTAATGGATATATCTATTACCAACAATCCATCATATTCTTGTCACAAATTTGTGATAGATTTGTTACAAAAAATATAGATTTTTGAATACTTTCAATGATGGAGTTGTGATGGATATATCCATCATAAATAATCTATCACAAATCATTACAGATTTTTGGTTGGTTTTAGAGATGGATAAATCCATCATAAAAATAAATAAATAAATAAATAATTTATTTATTTAATAGATAAAAAATATGATTTTAGGTTATGAATGATTTTAATTGATATGTTTGATTTTAATTCAATATTAAAATAATTAAAACTAAAAAAGAATAAAATTTGGTTTGAATCATTAAATTTAAAGTAAAAACCAAAAAGTTAAGAAGTGGAAAAATATAATCGTAAATTAGATTTTGATTTTCATCTCAGCTATAGTTAAGGTTGCAAATGGATTAGGTTAACTTGTGACTTGACCTGATCTGAACAATCTGCTTAGTCCCAGTTTGACCTATTTCCAAGGATCCACAAATCTGGATAAGGTTCTAAAATAGGATGCGATCTAGTTTATAGATTAGATCAAGGTTTACTAAATTTAGATCTAACCTATTTGAGCTTCTAAATTATGATTTAAAACTTATATAAACCATGCCTTTTAATATAAAGATAGATTTAAAATTATTTTTATATTCTAATTTCTTTTGAGAGCAATATTATTTGTTGTTTATTTTATACGGTTAATAGTATTTGGCTATATGATAATTAAAACATAACTAGCTATATTTGACCTAGCCTAACTTGGATTCGATCTAGATCTGACCAAACTCAAATTTTTTAGATTGAGACTACTATACTTTGACCTGATTTGACTTGATCTTTTATTAGATTGGGTTTTGGTGTGATATTAGGACTCGATCAAGGAACCGGGTTGGGTTAGGGTCATTCATGACCTGATTATACCCAATCCATTTGTACCTATAGCCATAGCAAGAAAACCAACAAATTTAAATTAATATTGTAAATGAGTCAGCTTGACCCATGATCCAACCCAACCAACCCATGTAGACCCAAAATGACCTATTTTCAAGGAACATGGATCCATGTCGGTTCATAAAATTAGACCCATTCTATTTTTTCGGATCAAGTCTAGATGTATTGGTTATGGATTTGACCTGACCCGATCTGTGGAGAGTTTTAAATTGATTTGGATCTTAAGGTAAAAAACTGGACCTGACCCAAACCCATTATAAGACTCCAATTGAATGAGCCCATCTTTAATAGGAATGAGCAGGTTAGTGAGGGAGAAAGAGGATACAGTGCCAAACCACAATTAAAGATATAAAGTAAAATGGTGATACTTTAGTGAGAGAGAAAGAGTACTTAAACATCTTTTTAAAGTAGAAATTATAAATAATTCCTTAGCCTTCACAAGGGAATATTTTTGTTGGCAAAGCTATGTATTATAGAACAAGAATTGATTGATGGGAGCCTCCCACCTTTTTATCATCTACCTTCCCTTCTCTGGCTACAAGACCTAGACTTCACCTAACTCGAATCCAAACCTGACTCGCATTTTATGAATCAAGGCTGAGTTATATATGGGCTTGATCCAACCTGAAAGACTCAATGGATCAAAAAATTTGGTTATGGATAGGGATGAAAATAGGCCGGATCAGACTAGGTCATAAGTGACCCCGATCCAACCTAGTTCTTTGATTGGGCCATATACTTAGATCGGGACCAACCTGATAGAAGATCGGGTCGGTTTAGCCTAAATCCACTATCAAAATTTTTGATCCAATGAATCATTCAAGTTGGATCGTGTCCATGTATAATTTAGCCCCAATTTTAAGTCTAGATTAAGTCTAGATCAAATATAGACAACTATATTTTAATTATCATATAGCCAACTACTATTTATCACACAAAATAAAATATTACTCTTAAAATAAATTAAGATATAAAATAATTATAAATATATATTTATGTTAAAAACATGATCCATAAAAATCTTAAATCATAACTTAGAGGTCCAAATAAGTTAGGATTGTAATGATATTACCAAGTTTGGATCAAATCGAATCCAAATTCAATAAACCTAGACCTGGCCTGGAAAAGGAAACACGTCCAATTTTAGGACTCGACTTGAATTTATGGATTTTTAAAAATGGATTGGATTGGATCTAACTAGGTTGGATCTGGTTAGGTCATAGGTTTACTCGACTCATTTGCAGCCTTAGTTATGGATCCAATCTGACAGGACCCAATTTTTTATTGCATTGAATCATGTTCAAATTTATTTTTAAAAAATAATCTAGTAATTTGGTGACCTTTTATCTATTAGAAAAAACCCTTTTCACCCATTAATCCACTACCTCTCAAATTTTGCTGGACTCTCTCATATTCCCAAATTTTGCTTAACTCCCTCCTCTTTCAGTCTTCCCTCCTAACTATTAAGATCTCTTATAGGAACCTAAGGTCTCTGCTCACTATTGTCATGTTGCCATTGCCATTGTTGCCTCACCTCCAAACCTAGGTTAAAACCTCTACAGGAAGGGATGTAGATAAGATGATTCTTTTAGAGGTCGAGGGTGGTGTAGAGTTGTCAAAGGGTAGGGTCCAAACCCAAGACCCACAAGTATTTTACCCAACATATCAGGATCTGATACTAACATGGGACCCATTGACCAGAACCTGGATCAACCCATTGAACTATAATATAAATGGGTAGGATCCGAATAGATCTAAGACCTGATAATATAATATAACATTATATATATTTATTAAAAATATTATAAACCATTAGATTAAAATCTAATGGTTCAAAATCTATATTAGGATGAAAGAAAAAATCCTTGCTCCAACCAGCCCTAAGATAGTTTCTTCTCTCCCTCCCTACCTTGGTGGCACCCTCTCTCTCCACCCACCAGCAGACTGGCATCACTGACCATCTCTTACTTGTCCTCCCCTCTCCCCTTCTCCTCCCTTGCCCTTGAACTCCTCTTGCACCTTCATCAACACCTTCGATGACAAGGTTGGGGAGGACATCCATGTTTACTGTCAGGAGTCCCAAAAGCTACTCATCCATGCTATTGCTAGGGCCTTTTGGGAGCTAAGGCTTCAAATTGAGGGCCTTTAGGATGGGTCACCACTATTGCCTGATGGCTCTAGACCGAAGATCTTCTATTATGCATCAACTATCTCAAGTGCCTCACCACTAGCAACTATGTGGTGGCCATGGAGCAGGTCCTATAGACGGAGGTGGCATGGAAGACCGAGCCCCTCATGAAAGAATAGTGCTCTAAAAGCCAATTATATTTTTTATGAAATGGGAGCTTATCTATAAAATTCTCTTGACTTATGTATGATATTAATAAAAGATATTTTGTTTCATCATATGCTATGTCTTATACTTTGTTGTTTTAAGATTATGATGAATTTCATTAATTAGGGCAATGATTTTAGGGTTATGATGGAGTTCATAATAGTGAGATCTTAGATCTTATAAATTCTAATCTAAAATATTTCTAGTCATAGGATCATCGAGTTGGGGATCGATATTTCTAGAAAGACTAGCACATCCTATGTATGCTCGATGAAGAGCGTGATTGGTCTCATGATCATTTGTGTAGGGATACTGATACAAGGTATGGGTGCTCATTAGGTTATGAGTTCATTGAATTAATCTATTATGAGAATATCTTATGGAAGTCTTACTTGTTAAAAGATGATTCTCTTAGTGGAAGTTGTGCAAGTGATCCTTAGACCTAAGATCATCATGGTATCTTATGCACATGAATTCATATTTTGGTTCATCACATTCATGACTTAGTCATGTATGGGATATTCATGAGTATGGTAAATTGTGTATGAAGGTTAAGAGTAGGTCAACAAGGAATCGATCACTCCAAGTAAGAGGAGTATTCATCCCATGTAATCTCATTAAATGATGACTCAGGAAATCTTTGATCTAAGCAGGATGAAATTAAAAAAGGATTTCTAATTTTTCATCGATCAAGTTTTCATTAGTGATTTGAAATTTGAATGAATAAAATATGAGAATTTGATAATTTTTCATTCCTATCACTTATTCAGGATAAAGAAAGATCGAAAGATTGAATTGCATGGTAACTTGCCAGTAAAGGGTATTTTGATAATTTCTATCAAATTTTTCATATTTTGGATAGGAATGATACATTGCTATATGTCAATCATATCTTGTAGGTCATCATAAATTATATTGATTGAACTCATGAGTTAATTTGAAAGATAGTTTAAATTGGCAGCTAGGGTTAGCTTGATTTAACCTAATTCGATTAGTTGATTTCTAATCAAACTAAATCGACATGAACCTAGACTAACTACTGGCTAGATGAGAAGCCCAAAGGGTCACACATATTAAAAAATTGATCAAGGAAGTCATTTGTATTTTTATCAGGGTTATAGGATCCTAATTGGCTAGCTAATTGACATTTTAGCTTATATTGGCTAGCCTAACTCCTAACCAATTAGTTTGGGTTTAAATGCTTGCTATTTATACTAACTAATTTTAGTGAGACTTAAATTGGGTTGAGCCTTAAGTGGGATAGGCAAATTAGGATTTATCTTGATTTTATAGCCTTTATCCATTGATTTAACAAAGAATCCCAAGGGCTTGGGACTTTTGGCGGAAATATTGGCATATGCATTTTTTAAGGGGCAGAGAAGGACCAAGAGTCCTATAATTAAATCACCTTTTTGGTGATAAGCCTTAGCCCCTATTGGCATCGAACCCTCGTGGACCGGATGGAGGTGCTGGATTGCTTGCTTGCCTCTCGAGATTCTTGCAAAATAGGTCCCCTGACCGGATTTTCTCTGGCAGGGGACACTTTGATGCCTAAGTCAGTGAAGGTTTGAGCAACAGAAAGGAGAGTTCTTAAAGAGAGAGAGAGTGAAAGAGACTTTACCTTAGCCCTTTTTTTTGGCTTTTTTTCTTCTTACTGTGAGTGTTCCCTCTTACCAGTTTTATAATGACAGATGTGTCAAAATGTTGTTAAGCCTACTTGCCTCTGGTTAGATGGGGTCGGTTAGCTTAACCCCCCATGACCATAAGTGGTTGCTACCTGATTCTGGCCACCTCATTATTGTTGGTGTTGGAGTTAATGGCCACGTGGTTGATTCTGGCCACTTTGATATCATTGGAGTTAGTGGCTATGTGGTTGGTTACGACAACCATATCCATATCCAAAGATTTGAGATCAATTAGAGATTTACTTTAGGACCACTTCTTTGAAAGGGATCGAAGTTGAATCAGTTGATCGCCTCATGCCTATCCTCTTCGGAGTAGGCCAAAGATGCCTTGGCCATTTGCATCGAAATTTCCTTCTTCGGAGTGGGTTGGAATATTTACTCCATATTCATCCTTTTTGGAGCAAGTTATGGAATGAAGTGGTTGTCTTCTTCGAACCAGTCTTCTTTGGACTGATCTAAAAAAGACTGGCCAGCCACCTGGCACTTGGCACAGCATGGATCAGGGATATTCTTCAGGACTAACCTCTTCAATGCGGGCCAAATACTGACCATGCGATGTGACCGAAATGGTGATATCAAGTCATGCTTTATCAGCCTGTGAAGTCACCTCGAGCCTTCTGGTATGGGCGACCGGTTCAAAAAAGATTCAATTGGATCCTTGAACCATCAATTGAACCCTTGAACCAGTAATTAGCCTTTACTGAGCTGGCTTATCCTAATAGTTGCCCCCCACTCCCATTTTTTGAAGCAATTATTTGCTTTGAGAAGTGGGAGTACTTATGGATTGTCATTTACCAGCAGAAAGGGTGTGACCAATGATGGCAAATCTTTGATTCAGTCGTTCACAATAACTGTTACCTGATTCGAGTGTCATGCGGGGGATAAATGTCGCTCTCTTATTGGCTTATGAAAAGAAGATGGCAAGTCGACGAGTCATGTCTCTTCCTTCCATTATGGTGATCTGGCAGGCTCTTCAGCTTCAGTTTGGGTGGAGGATGTGGCATCATCCTATTCTTTGGATATAAGGTATGAACTCCATCCTAGCTGTCAGATATGGTCACATGGACATAGTTGATAGTTTGGTTTTTCTCCCGTCGAATCGACTGGCATTGTTTGGGGCTTCGTATCCACAATCAACACCTCCATACATGGCATGATCGGAGAGGTGTCTCCTCTTTCGTGGAGACTACCTAAACCGCATTTCGCCCCCTATATAAAGGGGAATAGGTTGGTAGAGGAAGCTTCTCTACCTTGTGCATTTTGTTTTCTACTGTCCTAGCTTTTCTTTTCTTCTTGGTTTGTATTTCCTCCTACAGGTAGGGCCTCCCCTTTCCTTCTTCTTTTCCCACTATGGTTAGAACTTTAGAGATCCCTACCGCTGGTAGGACCCCCTCTGGCGGGGGAGAAGTCAAATCTTCCAGCACCCCAAGCCCTGTTAGGAGGACTGTTGTCGAGTCCCAACCGGAGTTAATCCCAAGCTCTCTATCCTTCGATAGGATCGGTTGCCTTCAGGAATACTATCACATTCCCGATAACCTTCCTTTGATACTTCCACAACTCGAAGAGAGAGTAAATAGGCATCCATCCGGAGCTATCGCCATATATGAAGACCACTTAAAAGCTGGTCTTTGCTTTTCGTTGCATCCCTTTTTTGCTTGTCTTCCATATGTACCATGTCGTTCCCATGCAACTAACTTCGAATAGCATTCGAAACATTTGTGGGTTTTTAGTCCGTTGCCATATAGCAAATGTGAGGCCCAGGACTAGTCTATTCACTTTTCTCTTCGCTTTGAATAGAGACTTCCATGGCTACAGATGGTGGGTCACCAGCCCCCATCTTGTCCGTAAAATAATGAAAGGCATGCCTAGTCCATCCATGGGTGGAAATCCAACTTTCTGTTTGTCTCATCTTCTCAATCATGGGGGTTCGATAAAGAATGAAGAGAACCCTGTCTGAGTGTGAACTCCAGCAAGAAGATTCTAAAGGTCGACCAACCAGACTATGCATTGTTGTCTGAGTCTGAGGTCACTTTTATCCGGAAACTTTTAGAAGAGAGGAATCTTCATCTTGCTCAGATTAGCGAGTTCTCGCCGTTAGGTATAACCAGTTGATGGCTTTGACTTCTATCCAGCTTCATAGTTATCCCAGCTAACTGACCTTGAGATTTGCTTCTATTGACAGGTGGTAGGAGAGGCCTGATGTTAGCTTGCTTCATTAATCTGTCAAAAAGAAAGTAGCCCAAGTTCCTCCAACAGGATCGGAAATTCAAAAGAAAGCCCAGGAGGAGGGAGCCAGCAGGAGCATCACTCTTGCAAGGGAGTCATCGGGGAGATACGAGGTCCCATCGATAGAGCTTCCACCCAGGGAGAGTTCTCTGATTTAGATCTTGGAAATTCTGATCGTAGCCCCGACTGCCGACCTACCACCACCTTGCCCATCTATGAGGGATAAGGGCAAGGCACCTCAAGTCGAAGGGAGTCTGGTGAGGAACGCTCCCTTAGACAAGGATTGCGAAATAAACCTCTCCCTCTTCTCTGATGCAAGGGATCTTGTACTTCCCGATATGGCCAGGAGAGTACTGAAGGCTACACTGCTACCCTGCAACTGGGAAACCACTCAGAATTGGTGCCTCACAGAGGTGTCTGATTCAGCATTCTCTTCCATGCTGAAGGTAAGATGTCTTATCTTCCTTTATCTTCTTATGGTGGTCTTCAGCATAACTAACTTCATATTTTGATGATTTAATGCAGCTAGTTCATGATATCACTTTTATAGAAGAAAGCATGGAAGGGTTTGACAACTTTCTTAAGAGCTTGAAAGAAGAGCTTCAAATGGTGAGAGCCAAGAAAGAAGTGGCTGAAGAGCTAAAACTGGCCATGGAAGAGAAGCTCAACAATAAAGATGTCAAGGTTTAGGGTCTAAAAAATTAGTTGAAGAAAGCTTAATTAAAGATCTCTAAACTGGAGGCCAAGCTTCGAAAAAGAAAGAAGCAGGTGCACTCCTTGGAAGACTCCGCCAAGGAGATTCAGCAGAAGGTCAATGAGGCGGCTAAGAGGGCCGAAGCAGCGATCAGGGAGTCCGAGGCTTGGAGGCAGCAGGCGGCTAGGGCAGTAGAAGATTTCAAAAAGTCTTCGATGTTTAAGGAGGAGGTAATTGAGTCAAGTGTGGTCAGTTATCAATATGGCTTTAACGATGTGCGCAAAGAGGTCCAGGGGCTTTACCCTGATCTTGACCTTTCGAGCATCCCGGCATATAAGATCGTCGAGGAAAAGGAAGGACCTATGGCCCTCACCAAAATCGAGCCCGTGGTCCCCGTTGAAGCTGAAGAAGCACCGGGACAGGCTGAAGAAGTCCCAGCCATGGCTAAAGGCCAAGAGCATGTTGAAGAGCTGACCTGGCTAATCCAACAACTTTGGCTCAAGTAGAAGAGGTCTCTCTTGCGGTTCATACTGAAGAGTCTCTTCCTGCGGCTAGTTCAGAAGTTCCTACATCGACCGTAGTAGGTGAATAGGCCTTGTAGCTTTTGTCTTTTGTTTTGTAAGAAAATGATGTGTAATCTGGTCTACTTGGATATCAATGAAAGCACACTTTTTCTTTCAGTTGGATGAAATTTCTTCAAGTATGAAGTCATCGAGCACATTGTGATCTTCGAGTAGATAACTATTTCTTGAAAGATATAATAACTTATAACTTTAATGAAAGCCTTCCCAAGTGAGGAGTCTTCTATTGAGTCACCATCTTCTGATAGATAGCATTCTTTGAATAAGAGCCTCCAACAAAATTTTCAAAGTATGGACTCTTCAGATAGGTGGCCACTTCTGAACATGCAATAACCTTCGACTTGAATATAAATTTTCTAAGTGTGAGGACTTCGGATAGATTATGGCCTTTTAGATAGAGAGCTATCTTTGGGTATAGGAAAACCTTTGGCTTAAATATGAATTTCTTCGTTGCCTGAGGTTTTTGAACTTGACTTCGGCAAGATCGCTAACCTTAAAGATAAACCATTCATTCCGGCTTCTCGTCAAGTCAGCTTTTTCCTGCTTATGAGTCAGACTTTTCGGCATTTGGATCCATAATTAAGAAATCTTGATGTTTGATGGGGATCCTAGATCACCAATCAATGCGATGTTCTATATCTGCCAGATGTCCAATCACCATTGGTGAGGCAGTTTTTGCCCAGGTCATGGGACTGCGATGATCAGAGCCATTAAAGCTACGTATGTCAGGAATTGGATCTATCGCAGCTCTCAGACTTTTCGTAACCATCTTCACATGGATTGAGGCCCCTATTAATTAGGCACACATGGTGTAATCGGAGGGCTGCCCGAAATATGGGCAATCAATTTGAGCTGCTAACGGCCTTTATATAAGAGACTGAAGCCTCTATAGATCAAACCTTCTTTAGCCTTTAGCAACATTGCCCCTCGAGCGATCTTTCCTCCTCTTTCTCCTGTAACTAGCTTCAAGGGTCTTTGTCAATCATGAGGCCAAATGTAGTATGGCTTCAATGAGCGACGGGGAAGCAGCCGGTGATGGGCCCTCCGGTAAAAAGGATAGACCGAAAATGGGTCTATGTCCTGGCGATCCCGCGGGTCTGGATTGATGGTGAAGTTCCTATCGACATAGGTTCTTCCTTGGAAGAGGAGCAAGTTCCTTCACCTGGATGTCTGGCCAAATGTCCGGCAGGGCCATCAGGGGAGCTAGGCTTGCTGGACATGAGCAGAGCTCCTGTCACCGCTGAGAATACCAAGCCTGAACTTTCAACTATAGAAGGGGAGAGCTTGGGGGGACATGGCACGTCTGTTGCCAATGCTGGTCTCAACAATTAATGTCGGGCGAAGACTTCGACCGTCCTCCAGAAGGATGGGAAAGAGATTAAGGAAAAAGGGTCAGAGGACCCTTTTTCCTTTATTTACCCTAGGATATGACAGGTGAGTGTCAACTTAAATGGTGTAAGTACATCAGCATCAGCCAAACTGACTTTATGTGTGTTTACCACTAACAGGTCACCTACGATGTCTCTCTATTAGAAGAGAGCATTCATGAGTCCGTCAACTTTGGCGAAAGCCTTCGAAACCCGTTGGCTTTGGCCATAGCTGGGAGAGAAGCAACTGAAGGGCTTTGGGCCGCTGCTGAAGAAGGACTAAACAAAGTTGTCACCACCAATGATTCCTTGGAAAAGGAACTGAGAATGCTTGAGGCATATGCGACCGAGCTAGTGGCTGAGTTGCAGAAGAAAAGGAAGAGGGCAATCTTAGCTGAACTAATGATAAGGGATTGCCTTCGGCATGTCGAGAAAGCGGTGACCCACAAGGTCGAACTGGTGAACATAATTGCCCAGCTGGAGATGGACATTTCATCGACCAATCAGAGGGCAGAGTAGGATGAAAAGAGTGCTTCCCATGCCATCGAGGCTTACAAGAAATCTAAAGCCTTTAACGATGAAATGCATGATGCTGGGGCAGAGTGCTACTTCATTGGATACACAGACTACTTGAATAAGGTCATGGAGGCTTACCTGGACATGGATATTTCTTCCATTACCATACCGGGTGATAAGATGGAAGAAACAAGACTTGCCACTAGAGAGGTGTCAGCCCCTTCAGGTAATAAAGGGGTCGCCAAGGAGATCTCCATTCCTGCTCTGGCTATTGGGTTAGCCGAAGGAAAATAGCTTCTTGTTGTAGCTCTCTCTCTTTTCCCCCTCTTCTCTTTTTTTTTTTGACTTGCTGATGTAACTCAGTCAATTATACTGCTTTTCCTTCAATGAACAAAAAATTTTCTTCTTTAAAGTAGAATTTTTTTTGATGGGAAAACACATTCCAAAGTAATGCTAAGTGTAAACTCTTTGGCATCATAAACATTGAGGTAAAGCATCCATGAAGAATCTCCAGATTTTATGTCAGCCCCCTCTTCTTCTTGGACTGAGAAGTATGAGCTCGTTGAAGCCATAGAGAGATTTATCCATTCATCTTGATTGGATTCGTCGTTAAGGTTGGTCGATGATACCATCCTTAGGCACTTCATGGATGAAAAGGTAGGTTGTTTAAATCCACCTTGACACGTCTGCAGATTTACCGTAGGGTAGGCTACTTGAACCGTCCTTGTTCCTTTGGTTGAAAATAAGATAGGCTGATTAGGCCCACCTCGGTACATCAGCGGATTTGCTGTAGGGCAGGTTACTTGAACCATCCTTGTACCTTTGGTTAAGAATAAGATAGGCTGATCAGGCCCATCTCGACATGTCAGTGGATTTACCATAGGGTAGGTTACTTGAACCATCCCTGTGCCTTTGATTGAGAATAAGATAGGCTGATTAGGCCCGCCTCAGCATGTCAGTGAATTTACCGTATGGTAGGTTACTTGAACCATCCCTATGCCTTTGATTGAGAATAAGATAGGCTGATTAGGCCCACCTCGGCATGCCAGCGGATTTATCGTAGGGTAGGTTACTTGAATCATCCCTGTGCCTTTGATTGAGGATAAGATAGGCTAATTATGCCCACCTTCAAGTGGACTTTTACTAAAGTTTTTCCAAGAGGGAACTTTTATTGATAGTACTTGCAAAGATTCTCTACATTCCAAGGTCGAGGTAGCACAGAACCAGCCAAAGTCTCAAGTCGATAAGTCCCTGGATGCTATGACTTCCTTGATTCAGTAAGGGCCTTTCCAATTGGGGAAAAGCTTGCCTTGTTCCATCGGCTTGGATACTTCGGACCTTCGTAGTACTAAATCTTCAGGTCGGAAGGTTCGTTCCTTCACCCTAGAGCTGTAGTATTTGGTGACTCTCTGTTGGTATGCCGCTATCTTCATCTGAGCACAAAGTATGGTGCCTTGTAGTAGATCCGAATCCACTCTTCAGCATTTCAAATTCTCGGGTTCCTTGTATTGGTCGATCCTTAAGGATTGCAGAGTAACCTCCATGAGAAGAACCACTTCGATACCGTAGACCAAATGAAATGGAGACTCACTAGTGGCCGTTCTGGGAGTTGTCCGATATGCCCAAAGAACTAAATTTAGTTCTTCGGCCCAGAGCCCTTTGGCATCATTCAACCTGGTCTTCGACCATGGAGAATGGTCCGGTTCGTTACTTCAGCTTCCCCGTTAGCTTGGGGATGATCGATAGAAGTCAATTTGTGGAGTATATGGTATTGAGCACAGAAGTCCTTGAACTTTGGGTTATCAAATTATCTTCCGTTGTTGATGACTATGGCATGGAGAATTCTGAATCGAAATATAATGATGTTCCTCACAAAGCTTTTGACCTTTCCTTCAGTAATATGTACCAAGGGTTAGGCTTCGACCCATGTGGTGAAGTAGTCAATAGCCACAACGAGAAACTTTCGTTGTCCGGATGCTGGTGGGAATGGGCTGAGAATATTCATGCTCCATTGAGTGAAGGGCCATGGCATCGTTAGCAAGGTCAGCTGGCTTGCAGGCCATCTTTGAATATTAGCATATTTCTGGCACTGGTCGCATCTTCAGACAAAGTCAACGGAATCCTTCTGAATAGTTGGCCAGTAATAACCTTGGCATATTATCTTATATGCCAAGGATCTGCCCCCCAAGTGATCTCTACATATGCCCTCATGTACTTCTCTTAGGGCATAGTCGGCGTCTGATGGCTCCAGGCACTTCAGCAGAGGTTGTGTAAAAGATCTCTTATATAGAGTTTCGTCCAGGATAACATACTGGGATGCCATCCAACAGACTTGTTTGGCTTCAACTTTATCCTCGGGTAGTGTGCCTTCATTTAAAAATTTGAGAATAGGGTCCATCTAGCTAGGCTCGTGCTCAACCAGACATACCTATAGTGTTTCTTCTACTATACTTGGAGCTTTAAGGAACTTTATGAAGGTGCGACCGAGGGAATCTGGGGTGGTGGTGGCGAGTCCGGAAAGTGCATTGGCTTGGGAGTTCTCCGTCCGTGGGACATGGGCGACCTCGAAGAATTCTAGTTGGGAAACTAGAACCCGCACTTTCCTTAAATATTGAACCATGGGAGGATCTCAAACTTCGAACTCACCCTTCACCTGGTTTACCACCAGCTGAGAATTCGAAAAGATTTGGAACTTCTGAATCCCCAGCTCTTTCATGATTCGGAGTCCTGCGAGAAGGGCTTCGTATTCAGCCTGGTTGTTCAAAGCATGGAAGGAGAAGCGTAGAGCATATTCTACAGTGTGCCCATTTAGGCTAGCTAGTATGAGGCCCGCTCTGCATCTTGCTAAGTTTGAAGCCCCGTCTACATGGAGTATCCACGTAGACTCTGAATCCTTCCGGATGGCCTCACCTTCTTCGTCTTGTCGTGAGTCATCTTTTGGGCCCCATGTGCATTCGGCTATGAAGTAAGCTAACACTTGCGCTTTCATTGCTAATTTGGACTGAAAGCTGATGTTGAATTCTCTAAGATTTATGGCCCACTTAGCTATCCTCCCCGAAGTATCAGGGTATCAGAGGACAGCTTTTAAAGGTTGGTCTGTCAAGACCACAACAAAGTGGGATTGAAAGTATGGTCGCAAGCACTTCGCCGTCACCAGCAAGTATATGAGCTTCTGTATCCTGGGTATCTCACTTTGGAATCATGCAATACTTTGTTGGTGTAGTAGATTGGCTTTTGAAGGTTATCCATTTCCTTTTGGTTGAGTACCAAACTAATTTCCTCATCCGAAGCGGACAGGTACAAATAGAGGGTTTCTCCTTCTTGGGGCTTAGAAAGTAGAGGGAGATTCTCTAAATACTTCTTTAGTTCTTCAAAGGCACCATGGCAGTTCTCGGACCATTCAAAGTTTTGTGACTGATGAAGGACTTTTAAGAAATGGAGACACCTTTCGGCTAACCGAGAGATGAATTGGCTTAAAGAGGCGATTCTCCCGATCAACTGTTGTACCTCCTTCTTACAAGAGGGACGTCTTATGCTTTAGATAGCTTATATCTTCTCTGGGTTGGCCTCTATCCCTTGTTTGGTAACAAGAAATTCCAGGAATTTGTCGAAGGTCACCCTAAAGGTATACTTAGCTAGATTTAGCTTCATCCGGTAGCATCGCAGAACGTTGAAAGATTCTTCCAAGTCTTTAATGTGGTCTTCTTTTAGGAGGCTTTTCATAATCATGTCATTGACATACACCTCCATATTCTTCCTTAGTTGCTTGTCAAATACTTTGTTGATCAGCCTTTGGAATGTTGCTTCGGCATTTTTTAGATCGAATGGTATCATCTTGTAGCAATATAGTCCTTTCTCCATTACAAAGGATGTCTTCTCTTCATCTTCAAGATCTATTTGTATTTGGTTGTAGCTGAAAAAAGCATCCATGAAGCTTAGTAGCTAGTGACCAGCGATGGCATCTATCAACTGGTCTATCTTCGACAGAGAGAAGCTATCTTTTGGGTAAGCCTTGTTGAGATCTGTGTAGTCGATACAGATCCTCCACTTGCCGTTGGCCTTCTTTACCATCATAATATTAGCTAGCCACTCTAGATAACGTACCTCCCTGATGAATCCAGCTTTGAGAAGCTTATCCACTTCTTTGTCTATCACCCTTTATCTTTCAGGGGCAAAGTTCCTCTTCTTTTGTCAAACCGACTTATAGTTAGAGGCAACTTCCAGCCGATGAGTAATTACTTCGACAGGAATTCCAGGTATGTCCGAAGTTGACCAAGTGAAGACATCAATATTGTTCTATAGAAAATGAATAAATATTGTCTTCATTCCTTCATCAAGTAGGCTTCCACTCTGCACTGCTTCGATGGGGTCATCTTCAGCTAAAGACATAGAAACAATCTTCTTCATCGGTTCCCCATAATTCTCAGTCTGATCTTTTGGGTCCAGCTGGTCTAGTGTGATGAGATCAGTCGACTGCATGTCCTGTATCATCAAGCATTATCAGGTGGCTCTCTAGTCCCCTCTTGCTTCTCCGATCCCACTTCTGGTGGGAAACCACATTAAAAGGTGGTATGTCGAGACTACGGCCCTAAACTTGTTCAAAGCAAGCCATCCTAATATCGCATTGTAGGTCGATGGGGTTCGGACTACTACGAAATTGATGGGGAACATCTTTTGACATGGCTCTGTGACGTGGGTTACGGGTAGTATTATTTCTCCTTCGACTCTGACTTGGTTGCCTCCAAACCCAATCAAAGGTATAGGAGATTTTTGTAGCTTGTTTCTAGATAGACCCATTTTAGAGAATGTATCATAATGTAAAATATCTGTGGAGCTTTCATTGTCTAATAAAATATGTCTTACATCATAATTGGCCATGACAGTCGAAACTCCAATGGGATCATTATGCGGGGGCTGAACTCCCTGGAGGTCATCATCAAAGAAGTATACGGAGTATTGCTCTTGAGCCTCTTGGAATCATCCTCTTCGGCTCTCCTCCAGTCGGTTTACAGATGCAGCATGCTCACCCTTCTGTCAGTGGGCCTCTAGTTAAGCAATTTAGCTTCTTTAATGGCCTTATGAGGGGCGGTAGCTTCAGGTCGAGATTCTGGATGTCCGACATACTTTTTCAAGTATTCCCTCTTGATTTGGTCTTCTATTGCATCCTTAAGTTGGATGCAGTCTTCAGTATTCTGGTCATGATCCCTATGAAATCGTAAGGCTATTGGAGGTAGCTCTCTTTTTCTATCTCCATCAAAATCCTCTCCCTTGGGAGATTGAGAAAAGTATATGAATCAAATTTTCCATCCAATACTTTGGGCCTGGGACTACGTTGTCGAGTGGAGTCATTGTTGCTGGGGGGTGCAGGGGGATTCGGCCCCCTGTTGCTCTTCTTCTTGGGAATATATTTTCCTTCGATTAGGCATCGATTTGCTGCTTGCTCTTCAGCATCCACGTACTCTGAGCCCTTGCTAGGAGCTCATCGTAGCTCATCGAAAACCTTTTGTCCAAAGAAAATGTGAGCCTGGATGACCGAAGTCCCTTCTTCAAAGTGGACATGGCGACATACTCATTGAGATCAGGGATCTCAAGAGTGGCCGAATTGAATCTCGCAATGTAATCCTTGAGGCTCTCTCCTTCATTTTGATGTAGGAACAAGCTGTCCATATTTCGGGGCATCTTTTGGCAAGTCCTAAAATGTGAGATAAATAATTTTCTAATTCAGAGAAGGAGTCTATAGTACCTGGACGTATGCTCGAATACCACATTCGAGCCACCTTCTTTAGGGTAGCAGGAAAGGATAAGTAGTACAACACATCGAAGGCTCCTTGGATCATCAAGTGGGCCTTGAAGCTATCCAGATGATCAAGAGGGTTAGTGGACCCATCATAGGTTCCATCTAAGGGACTTTAAAATGCCGAGGAAAGATTTTCTCCATTATTCTGGAGGTGAATGGAGGTCGCGAGTCATAGGCCATGAACTTGCCGTCTCTTTTCTAATCGTGGAGCCTCACGATCTGCACTTCAAGCCTCTTAAACTTTTCTTCATAATTGTAGTGGGCTCCTTTTTGCCTAGCACTTCCGGGAGTAGAATTTTCGGAGGAGATAGAGGGAGATCGTCTGGATCTCTTTCTCACATATTGGTCATAAGTTTGCTTCAGATATCAGGAGCTTCGACCATCATGAGAGGGCCGATCCCGAGGGGAGCATCGGGTAGACTCATGGTGGTGGTCTCCCTTCTGTTTAGACCGATGATTGTGCCTAGAGGTGGCCAACGGATGCCCCACTTGGAGGGCAATCTCCTGAAAGTTTTGAATCATGGTTGTGAGAGCATCAACCCGGTTCAGGAGGGCTTCGAGCTGGTGTTGTCCCACGACCAGTGTAGGAGGTGGGACATTATTCTCCACCGGGAGATCGTTCCTCTAAGAGGGAAGATGTCCCCTGCTTGTCGAAGCATTTTGAGTCCTACCTTTCACCATTACAGCTTCTTCAAACTCTTCTTTCCCAGAAGGGATGATGCTTTGCTTGCTCTTAGGCATGCGGCTTCATCCCCCTATCTGGCACGCCAATCTATTGGCGTTGAACCCCCGTGGACTGAATGGAGTGGCTAGATTGCTGGCTTGCCTCCTGAGATCCCCGCAAAATAGTTTCCCTAACTAGATTTTCTCTAACGGGGGACACTCTGATGCCTAAGTCAGTGAAGATTCAAGCAACAGAATGGAGAGTTCTCAGAGAGAGAGAGTGAAAGAGACTCAAGAAAGTTTTCCTTAGCCCTTTTTCTTTTTTGCTTTTCTTCTTCTTACCATGAGTGTCCCCTCTTACTAGTATTTATAACGGTAGATGTGTCAAAATGCAGTTAAGACCACTTGCCTATGGTTAGATGGGGTCAGTTAGCTTAACTACCCCATAACCATAAGTGGTTGCTGCCTGATTCTGGCCACCTCGATATTGTTGGTGTTGGAGTTAGTGACCACGTGGCTAATTCTGGCCACTTTGATATTGTTGGAGATAGTGGCTATGTGATTGGTTATAACAATCATATCCATGTCCGGAGATTTGAGATCAATTGGAGATTTGCTTTAGGACCACTCCTTCAGAAGGGACCAAAGTTGAATCGGCTAATCGCCTGACACCTATCCTCTTCGGAGTAGGCCAAAGATTCCTTGGCCATTTGTATCGAAATTGCTTTCTTCAGAGTAGGTTAGAATATTTACTCCATATTCATCCTTTTCGGAGCAAGTTATGGAATGAAGTGGCTGTCTTCTTCGGACTGATTTGAAGAAGACTGGCCAGCCACCTGGCACCTGGCATAGTATCGATCAGGGATACTCTTCAGGACCGACCTCTTCAATACGGGCTGAAGACTGACCCTGCGAATGGTGATGTCAAGTCATCACTTTATTAGTCTATGAAGTCACCTTGGAGCTTTCTGGTATAGATGACCGATTCAAAATGGATTCAATTGGACCTGTGAACCAGCAATTGGACCCTTGAACCAGTAATTAGCCTTTACTGAGCAGGCTTATCCCAACAGCCCCTATCCTGTCTAATGAATACCCATTTGGACTAGATTTGATTGGTCAAAATATGTAATAATGGGCAAGATTTCATGAAGGAATGCCATACTTGGAAAATATGGCACATGGGATGGGCTAGAGTCCTTCTGCTTATTAATCACCTTTTTTCAGATAAGCCTTTCTAATTTATATGCCTATTGGGATGTTGGACCAAGTCTTTAATTCTAAAATTAAGGACTAAGTATCAGTTTTTTCCAAAGAGTTGTGATATGCAACTCTTGGTGCAAAATGTTAGTGAAACAACATTTCACTTTGCACTTTTCTATCTAAACACTCCTTTTGCTTGAAAGGTCTTATCTGATATATTAACTATCATATGAGGGGATGATGAAAGGGTGTATTAGGTGCCTCCTCTCTTCCTATTTAAAGGTTTCGGTGATTGAAACCAAAGCATCCAAAGTTTATCCTGACAACTCTCTTCCTTTCTTTGTTAGGACAAGTCTTTTATTTTAAGACAAGTCCGCCATTCTAAGATAAAAGCTTAGGAAGAGAATTAGAAAGGACAATAGGATGGTAAGAGAATCTTTGGAGAGGTTTTGAGATACTTATTGAAAGGGAAAATGTCCTAAAAGAGAAGAAAGGCTATTGAAGGAAGAAATGCTACCAGACTGAGTCAAGCAAGAAAGAGGAGTGTTTTCTTAATTTAGTTCCTGTGTGGATCACCTCTGGAGGGTGTAACAGTTGTGAGCATAGTGGAATAAAGGATATTAGTGTTACATGTATTCTTCTATTTCCTAATATTTTATCTTATTAATTGATATAATCAAGAAAATCCTGGGTCAAGATTTTGGTTGACTAGGATTTCAAGGATTAAAATTTTGAAATTTGGTCTTTTGCTATATAATCATAACCTAACACCTCACTACCCGGTATAACATGGAGGACATCCTCAGGGATGTGCTATCAAACATCTTGGAGGTGCAATCCTCAGGGATGTTCTTACGAGAATGTTTAGGGCTGTATGTTAGGCATGTCTACCGTGAAACCAACTCAGCTGCTGACTGGGTGGCTTTTTTTATGGCGAAGTACTCTGGTAATGTCTCTTGGACTACATTACTTGATACGCTAGTGCTATTTCGAGATATTTTGTTATCTGATTTTATAGAATGTATCTATTCCAGGATTATATAATGTACTTTTCGATTTATCAAAAAAAAAAAAAAACATCTTTGGAGGTGCTGCAAAGGAACGTGGAGGCCAAGCAAGGCAAATATGGGAGCAGGGACTGGGTGGTGCTGCACGTGATGGCGATGAACACTTATTGGTACATCTATAAGAGGACAAGGTGGTCGAGCTGGTAGCTCTGGTAGGGGAGGAGATCATGCTTGGTGGTACAAGATAGTGGCAGAGGAGGTGGCATACTTATACCAAGTGGAGGCATGGAGCCCGCTAGCGAGGCTACTAATGGAGAGGGGGGATGTGGAGGGTTTCATGAGGGGTTTGTATGAGAAGCCAAGGAGGTACTGGAGTGATTACTACAAACTAGAATGGTATCTAAGAGAACAGATAAAGGTGGCAGTCGTGAAGGTCATGGTGGAGGCATATGTCGGGTTCCTGCATGCCAATGCCAGGTTGTTGGTCGAGGGGAGGGCATTCCTGCCTCCCGATTCGATCAAGCGGTTGCTCAGCTGGCTCTTCGATGGTGGAGGAGGGAGATGGCGGTAGAGAGGGAGAGGGGGACCATTGATAGCTGAACCGAATTCAAGAGCCACGGGGAATAAAACTTTAGTTCAAAATCTACATTGACATCCCTCCGTGATGAGATCAACAACTTCGTCTTCATCTTCATCCAACTCCCGAGTGGTGGTTGTTGAGCTTGACGTGAGCTCTCGGACAGGAGCCCCTCCACCATTGTTACCCACCAGTTCTTCCCCCTGGCGGCCTGGATGAGAGTGGCCAGGCTAGCGGGGCCACGATGGCACCGCTGCCCCGGGCTCATTGGGTTGGAGTCCGGTTCTGCTAGTTGTCGGAGTCGGCGGCGGTGGGGACAGCTATGGAGATGCCGCTGCCTATAAGGAAGAGTCAGCAAGGGCCCTGGTAGAGAAATTCTCAATATTGGGAGAGTCAGCAAGGGCCCTGGTAGAGAAATTCTCAATACTGGAGGACGGGGCGACAAATCCCATTTGTGGTCAGCTTTCCTGTCTCAAGCTAAAAAAAATGGAATTTTTGGAATTGGATTCCACCGTTTGGGCTTTTATTTTCATCTCCTCTTTTGGGCATTACATGAACCTTTCTCTCATTTATGTGTAGGGATGGTGGAAAGCAAGTTTATTTAGGTATGTATGATTTGTTTGATGTGAAGAATATATATGAATCAATTGGAAAACTGTCTTCATTGTTGATGATTAAGGTATTTTTATGAATGTATCTTTCTTTTCTTTTTTTTTTTTTTTTTTTTTTTTTTTTTTTTTTTTTTTTTTTTTGCAATTGTCGTTGTTTTCTATGGTTTTGACTATAGAGGTGTGTCTGACACTGCTCATGCTACTGCTAGGTGGGTTGATCTACTTTCTCTTCACATAATTTCATTAATTTAATAATCTTTTATAATTAGTTTTTCAGTCTCAAAACCAATCAAGACCTAGCCACCCTTATCTCTGGATTACAGATATTTTGATGTATGATATATGATCGAGCAATGATCAAGTTTCATAGGGTGGAAGTAGATTTGAACTTTAGTTTGGATGATTACGAGGAGGATCTAAAACAGGTAAAAGGTAGGGAGTGATATGGGTAGATGTGACATTATTATCCGACATGTATTAGGATATATATATATATATATGCATGAATTGCAATCTAAGAAAAGGGTTATGGATGGTGGATGGTAGATGAGCAATATCACCAAGTAGGAATTTGTCCATGTACTTTGACACCAAAGTACTAGATTTCCTAGAGGTAGCTCTAAATTTAGGGGTGTAACCTTGCACAAATGTGGGGGAGGCTAGAATGGGCCACTTCTTGGAAAAAAATGTATACTGCAGCTACTTCTTCGATGACTATTTACCAACTTTATTTTTTTCTTCTCAAAGAACTTATTGAGTCCATCCATGTCTCTTGTTGAATAGCTAATGGTAATTGTTGTTGGTGAATATCTAATAGTTCCCTTGGTTTGATATATGTTATATTTGTTCTGATAGATATGTGTACCTGGGCCTCTTCAACACTAAAGTGGAAGCTACATGGTATATTTGGTATGTATGATTTTTAAATCCACTGGAAATTCATGAAATTTTATATTACTTAGTCAATATAGATTGGGATAAAATAATTGTATAGTTTATGACATGGCAATATTTTAAAGTTCTATCATTTTGAGTTTTGCCAGGAGAAATACACATAACCTGAGGACTAGACTTCTGAGGTTAAGCACGTATGGGAGCAGACTTCTAAGAGGCAATTTTTTATTATGTTTAATGTCATGCCCCGACCCCAAAACCTGGGCCAGATGTGCGACAGACGGCGATATGTCCTTGGGTTCAATCTTCCCTGGGACATATAAGGCATGTACCAACCTTTCTCAAATAAAATGAATAACCAGGCAATCACAAGATTTTTATTAGGAAAGCAATTAAACCATAAGATTTACATCTAGGCAAGTAGATTCAAATATTCATAAAAGCCAACAATTACATATTTAACATTATTTATAAATCTGTCATGCCCCGACCCCAAAACCTAGGTCGGATGTGCGACAGACAGCCGAATGTCCTTGGGTTCAATCTTCCCTGGGACATACAAGACCTGTACCAACCATTCTCAAATAAAATGAATAACCAGGCAATCACAAGATTTTTATTAGGCAAGCAATTAAACCATAAGATTTATACCAAGGCAAGTAGATTCAAATGTTTATAAAAGCCAACAGTCACACATTTAACATTATTTATATATCAAGCATAAAAGTAACAATGTATACTAGATCCTAAAGCCTCACTGACTGAATCCCTGACCTATATGTTCCTCTGGTCTTGAAAAGAAAATGCAAGGGAAAGGAATGAGTTCCCCTAAACTCAGTAAGTCATCATATGTCACGAATATAAATCTACCATGAATCAAGAGTAACTCAATGCATGCAAGTAACCATAAAATAGAAGCCATTTCAGTTATATTTCCATTATTAACCTTCTTTATTATTTTTCTGACATCATACAAACTTTAGGATGACCATCCATACTCACTCACCTAGTCCCTCAGACTATGGCCACGATCAGCCCGTGGCTCACCCCAAAAGAGTCTAGATCCTATGTCATATACCGCACATCGATCATGTACCAGCGATAGCCCCGCTGGAGGCCCAAAAGGAAAACTAGCTCTGAGTATCACACGAGAAACATGTATCCCAGCATGTGCTAAAATAAGGCAACTAGCTCCTGTGTCACATACCGCTCATCAGTCATGTGCCAGCGATAGTCTCGCTGGAGGTCTAAAAGGAGTCTAGATCCTCGGGTGATCATAGTCGGACTAGAGAGCAGCTAAAACCAACTCAACCCATGACTCATTACATCTTAGTCTATATTTAAATTTCATAACACATCGAGATATATGTATGCAGTATGAACATAAACCGTAAAATTCAATAACAAGTCAATTAATAAGTTCACATCATGCATGGCAAAATTATATCGGTGAGTGATAACTTACTGATCCACCAACTAAGCACTAAACCCGGTTTTCCAAAGGCGATGACGATCCTGTATCACAAATTATTTGATTTATTAATTATATAATTAATTCCTATAAAAAGAAATTAAGCAGAAATTAAATTCCTTGAGACACCCCAGACAGTTCCTTTCCTCCCTTCCTCCACCTTTCTTTTTCTTTTTATTATTATTATTCTTATTATTTATTATTTTCCTAATTATGCCTTTACTAGGCCGGCCTATCAAGGAAACAGGCCCGGCCCAATAGAGCCTGGCCCAACCGAGCCCGGCCCAACTGAGTCCAGGCCATAGTGCCCAAACGAGAGCTCCACAAGGAGAACCAAAGAGGATCGATGGTGATCCTCCCGATCGACCGCTAAGGAGGGTCGCCAGAAGGGTGGGAAGGGACCGGCGGTCCCTTCGACGGCCATCCGACCACCTGCCGGAGAGCACAGAATAAATTCCCCCCACAGAAACAGAGCCGGTTCCTCAGACAACAGAGCCAACAAAGCTTCCATGATGATCACCGGATAGATCGGCAGTGATCATCGCCAACATCCATCGAGAAGATGACTGGAGGGAAAAAGGGAAAAATCGGCGGCGATCAACAACCGCCCAGCCAATTCTTACAATTCCAAAGAAGAAAGAAATGAACGGGCTGGATTCTCCTCTCCTCCCCGTCAATCACCATAACACCAAACGTGCCCCAAAGGAAAATGAGGAAGAAGGACTTACCGGCGAGGTGAATTCCGATCGCAATGGCCACCGGTGGAGAGAGCACTCCGGAGAGGGTTGAGACGAGGGAGTGAAACATCGGCGTCCACTGAAAGGAAGGATAATCTGGATCAACTAAGGCACACGAGGTCCCCCATAAACCCGAGGAAGATCCTTATCGCCCCCTCCGGCGGCGTTGACCGGCTTCTCCGAAATCTCTGCCAGAAAATTTGAGCTTCGGTGCCAATTTGAATTTGAACTGAAGTCGGCAAGGGCTGCCGACTTCAGCCCAAAAATGGCCCAATAAAAAATGGTTCTCACATTCTCCCCTTCTAAAAAAAAAATTTTCGTCCTCGAAAATGACATACCTGGTTCATGAAAAAGTTGAGCATATTTAACTTTCATGACTTCTTCCAGCTCCCAAGTGGCTTCTCGTTCTGAATGATTACTCCATTGGACTTTAACATAAGGAATGATGCATCGTCTCAGGACTTATTCCTTTCTATCCATCACCTTTACTGGTTGATCCTCATAAGACAAATCTTCCCTGAATTGAAGTGGTCCCAATTCAACTACATAATTTAGATCAGGTACATATTTCCTCAGCATAGAAATATGGAAAATGTTATGCACTCCAACAAGAGAAGGTGGCAAAGCAAGTCGATAAGCTACAGCTCCAATTTTCTCTAGGATCTCAAAAGGACCCACATACCGAGGGCTTAGCTTCCCTCGCACCTTGAATCTCATGACTCCTTTAGTAGGGGACACTTTAAGAAGTATATGATCTCCCACCTGAAATTCCAGTTCTCTTCTTCGATTATCTACATAACTCTTTTGTCAACTCTGAGCTGCAAGCAGTCGCCTCCTGATAAGTTGAATTTTATCTGTGGTCTGCAGTATAATGTCTGGTCCCAAAAGTTTTCTCTCGCCAACATCATCCCAACATACCAAGGTCCTACATCTCCTCCCATACAGAGCTTCAAAAGGCACCATCCTAATGGTTGCTTGATAACCGTTGTTATATGCAAATTATACCAGTGACAAATGTTCACCCATGACCCTCTCAAATCAAAAACACATGCTCTCAGCATATCCTCCAGTGTTTGGATTGTTCTCTCTGACTGTCCATCTGTTTGAGGGTGAAAGGCTGTACTAAACTCCAGCTTTGTTTTCATAGCTTGATGCAATCTTCTCCAAAACTGACAAACAAATCTATTATCCCTATCAGATACAATTGATACAGGAATACCATGTAATCTAACAATCTCATCAATATATAATTTAGCTAGCCTTTCCATGAAGAAATTGACCTTGATGGGTAAGAAATGAGCTGACTTTGTCAATCGATCAACAACAACCTAAATAGCATCAAATCCTCTGAGAGTCCTCGGCAATCCTGTAACAAAGTCCATTATGATATTTTCCCATTTTCATACTATAATAGCCAAGGGTTGCAGTGGTCCCGCTGGTCTCTGATGCTCAGCTTTTATTTGTTGATAAGTTAAGTATTGGGCCACAAACATGGCTATCTCCCTTTTCATACCACTCTACCAAAAGTTCTCTTTAAGATCTCTATACATTTTTATACTCCCAGGGTGAATAGTGTAAATGGAGTTATGAGCTTCAATTAAGATTTCATTTTTTAAACTTGCATCCCTTGGAACACAATCTATTTCCAAACCTTAAGGATCCATCCTCATGAATTTGAAATTCTGAAATTGCCCCAGATTGTACCTTTTTCCTGATCTTTTGCGATTCTGAATCACTCTTCTGGAATGCCTTAATTCTGTCAATCAAGGTAGATTGTATCTTAAGAGTAGCAAGTGAAAATTTAGAATTATGCAACTGTATCTCCAAGTTCAGCTTTCCAAGGTCTTAAAGGATTTCTCTCTGAGAAGTGATTAAGGTTGCTATGCTACCTTCGATCTTCCTGCTCAATGCATCAGCTACCACATTCACTTTTCATGGATGATAACTTATTTTCAGATCATAGTCCTTGATCAGCTCCAACCATCTTCTTTGTCCCAAGTTTAAATCCTTCTGAGTAAATAAATATTTGAGACTTTTATGATCAGTAAAAATCTCACAAGATACTCCATACAAATAATGTCTCCAAATCTTCAAGGCAAAAACTACAGCTGCTAATTCCAAATCATGAGTAGGATAGTTCAATTCATGTGTTTTAAGTTGCCTAGATGCATAGGCCACCACCTTCCCATTTTGCATAAGAACACATCCTAACCCTTTTCTGGAGGCATCACTGTAAATAGTAAAACCCTCACTTTCAGATGGTAGGATAAGGATAGGAGCTGACACCAAGCACTTCTTCAACTCTTGGAAGCTCTGCTAACAGTCATCTGACCAAACAAATTTAATCCCTTTATGTGTTAGCTGGGTCAGTGGCAAAGCTATACGGGAAAATCCCTCCACAAACCTTCGATAATAACCAGCTAGTCCCAGAAAACTACGGACTTCAGTCACATTACTTGGTCTATTCCATTCAACAATTGCTTCAATCTTTGCTGGGTCAATAGATATACCTTCTTTAGAGACTGTGTGGCCAAGAAAAGAAATACTATCAAGCCAGAATTGACATTTCTTCAGCTTTGCATACAACCTCTTCTCCTTTAGTATCTGTAAGATTCTCCTTAAATGTTCTTCATGCTCTTCCTGGTTCTTCGAATATATCAGAATATCATCAATAAACACTACACACACTGATCCAAATATGATATGAATATCCTATTCATCATGTCCATGAAAGTTGTCGGAGCATTCGTCAATCCGAAAGGCATCACCAGAAATTCATAATGCCCATATCTAGTCCGAAAGGCTGTCTTGGATATGTCCTCATTCTTAATTTTTAACTGATAATATCCAGACCGCAGATCAATTTTTGAAAACACCTGAGCACCTTGCAATTGGTCAAAAAGATCATCAATTCTGGGAAGAGGGTACTTAATCCGGATTGTCAACTTGTTCAATTCCCGATAATCAATACACAACCTCAAGCTTCCATCCTTCTTCCTGACAAAAAGTACCAGAGCACCCCATGGTGAAACTCGACCTAATAAATCCCTTATCAAGTAGATCCTGGAGTTGTTCTTTAAGTTCTTTTAATTCAGCTGGTGCCATCCTATAGGGAGCCTTAGACACAGGTTTTGCACTGGCTATGAGATCAATAGAAAATTCCACCTCCCTATCAGGAGGCAATCCTGGCAATTCATTTGGAAATACATCTAAAAATTCTTTCACAATCAGAATGTTTTCCAACTTCATCTCTTCCTGCTGGAAATCCATAACATTGGCCAAATATCCTGCACAACCTTGCCTCAACATCCTGCCAGCTTGCATAGCTGTAACCATTCTAATAGGGGCCTTCCCTTCACTGCTAGAGAAACTGAAAGGTTTTTGACCTAGAGGATGGAAAACTACTCTCTTCCCGAAACAATCCACAGTGGCATGATAAGAGGCCAACCAATCCATTCCCAATATAATATCAAACTCCTCCATTTTCAAAACCATTAGATCGGATGAAAAATCATGATTTCCAATGCTTAGGGTGCAGGATGGACAAATCATGTTAACCATGATAATGCTCCCATTTGGAGTGGAAACACCATTCTCAAAATTTAGAGGTACTGGTTTCATACCAGCCTTCATAGTAAATCTAGTTGAAATAAAAGAGTGTGTTGCTCTGGAATCAAATAAAACACGGGCATAAAAGGAAACTACTTTGATGGTACCTACCAAATAGTCAAATTCTAACTTGTGATTATATGAACTCAATTTAACCAACTTTAAAAAGAAAAGATCTTTGAAATTGCCTGTCACCATAGCATTCGATGCCTGAGCATCTTGCTGAGTCAGAGCATACACACGAGCCTGGGTCTTCTATTTCTGGTGCTCTCCAAATCCATAAACTGAAGGTTGTCCTTGGATAAAAGCTGGTATATTTGAAGGATGAGGTGCAGGCGGTCGCGGTGCATTCTGGAAGGTACATTGATACCTGGGATTTTGAGAACGAGGGCAATCCATAGCTCTATGGCCCTGCTGACCACAGATAAAACAAGCCCTAGAAAACCAATGACAATCCTGCTCCAAATGAAAACCCTGACATCTCCTGCAACGAGGACCATTTCCCTGCTGAGGACCTGGATCCTGCCTTTGATTTCCCCTCTGTCTAGGCTGTCTTCCAGAGTATTGGTTCCCCCGCTGTCCATCAGATCTGGGTCTCTTCCTCAACTGCCGTTCCCTCTCTTGTTGCATATTATCAACCTCCTGCTCCATAATTTTTGCTTTACTAACCATGTCTTGATACGAAGCCAGCTGCATGGGTCTTACTCCAGCATGAATCCTGGGTTTAAGCCCTTTCTCAAATCTCCAAGCCTTGATACTATCCATGGCCACCAAGTCCGGAACAAAGCAGGACAGTTCTATAAACTTGGCTTCATATTGTGCCACTGTCATGCTTCCTTGTATTAGTCTTGTGAATTCACTTTTTTTCTCGAATCTGAGACTTTCTGGAAAATACGTATCCAAGAACTCTTGACGAAAAATGTCCCAAGTAATTGGCTCTTCATTACCATATATCTCATGACAGCATCCCACCATTCCGAAGCTTCGCCTTGCAATTGATAAGCAGCAAAGCGAACCTTTTCTCGATCTGTGCAATCCAGCTGGAAAAGACCTTCTCCATTTCCTTCCGCCATTTCAAAGATTCAATAGGTTTGCTAGAGCCCTCAAAAGTAGAAGGTGCCAACTTCTTAAATTTAATGATCCCTCGATCCATCTTAAAAGATTGACCACCTCTACTTCCTTGCTGCCTCATTTCCTAAACAAGTCCAGTTAGAGCCTGAATAAGACCTACCACTTGACCATCAGAATTGGCTATCCTCATATCACGCTGTAGAGGAGGAGGACTAACTACTCGACTCTTGCCCTAATCAGGTGATGGACTACGAGTCCTGAAGGTACTGGTAGCCCGAGATGGACCCGCTGCTTGCGAAGTATCATGAGCTCGAGAAGCATGATCATTATGATTTGATATCCTCATGGATCGGGTCCGAGCCATTAAACCTATGTCACAAAAGATAGTTAGTTTAATAATATAACTTTGCTTGTACTTTAATTATTTTAAAATTGTCCTAATTATCTCTACCCCGCTCTCACTATCTATATCATCTTGATTTTAAGACAAGCCTGGATCTAATACCACTAAATCTGTCATGCCTCGATCCCAAAACATGGGCCGAATGTGCGACAGACGGCCGTATGTCCTTGGGTTCAATCTTCCCTGGGACATATAAGGCCAGTACCAACCATTCTCAAATAAAATGAATAACCAAGCAATCACAAGATTTTTATTAGGCAAGCAATTAAACCATAAGATTTACACCTAGCCAAGTAGATTCAAATGTTCATAAAAGCCAGCAGTCACACATTTAACATTATTTATAAATCTATCACGCCCCGACCCTAAAATCTGGGCCGGATGTGCGACAGACGGCCGTATGTCCTTGGGTTCAATCTTCCCTGGGACATACAAGGCCTGTACCAACCATTCTCAAATAAAATGAATAACCAGGCAATCACAAGATTTTTATTAGGCAAGCAATTAAACCATAAGATTTACACCTAGGCAAGTAGATTTAAATGTTCATAAAAGCCAACAGTCACACATTTAACATTATTTATATATCAAGCATAAAAGTAACAATGTCCACTAGATCCTAAAGCCTCACTAACTGAATTCCTGGCCTATATGTTCCTCTGGTCCTGAAAAAAAAATGCAAAGGAAAGGAATGAGTTTCCCTAAACTCAGTAAGTCATCATATGTCATGAATATAAATCTACCATGAATCAAGAGTAACTTAATGCATGCAAGTAACCATAAAATAGAAGCCATTTCAGTTATATTTCCATTATTAACCTTCTTTATTATTTTTCTGACATCACACAAACTTTAGGATGGCCATCCATACTCACTCACCTAGTCCCTCAGACTATGGCCACGATCGGCCTATGACTCGCACCAAAAGAGTCTAGATCTTGTATCACATACTGCACATCGGTCATGTACCAGCGATAGCCCCGCTGGAGGCCCAAAAGGAAAACTTGCTCTGAGTATCACACGGGAAACATGCATCCCAGCATGTGCTAAAATAAGGTAACTAGCTCCTGTGTCATATACCGCTCATCGGTCATGTGCCAGCGATAGCCCCGCTGGAGACCCAAAAAGAGTCTAGATCCTCGTGTGATCATAGTCGGACTAGAGAGCAACTAAAACCAACTCAACCCATGACTCATTACATCTTAGTATGTGTTTAAATTTCATAACACATCGAGATATATGTATGCAGTATGAACATAAACCGTAAAATTCAGTAACAAGTCAATTAATAAGTTCACATCATGCATGGTAAAATTATATCGGTGAGTGATAACTTATTGTTCCACTAACTAAGCACTAAACCCAGTTTTCCAAAGGCGATGACGATCCTGTATTACAAATTATTTTATTTATTAATTATATAATTAATTCCTATAAAAAAATTAAACAAAAATTATATTCCTTGGGACATCCCCAGACAGTTCCTTTCCTTCCTTCATCCACCTTCCTTTTTATTATTATTATTATTATTATTATTATTATTATTATTATTATTATTATTTATTTTTCTAATTGTGCCTTTACTAGGCTGGCCCATCCAGGAAATAGGGCCGGCCCAACAGAGCCTGGCCTAACCTAGCCCGGCCCAACCGCATCCAGGCCACAGTGCCCAGATGAGAGCTCCATAAGGAGAACCAAGGAGGATCGATGGCGATCCTCCCGATCAACCGCCAGGGAGGGTTGCCGGAAGGGAGGGAAGGGACCGGCGGTCCCTTCGACGGCCGTCCAACCGCTTGCCCGAGAGCACAGAATAAATTCCCCCCATAGAAACAGAGCCGGCTCCTCAGACAACATAGCCAACAAAGCTTCCATGACGATCACCGGATAGATCGGCAGTGATCATTGCCAACACCCGTTGAGAAGATGACTGGAGGGAAAAAGGGAAAAACCGGTGGCGATCAACAACCGCCGGGCCAATTCTTACAATTCCAAAGAAGAAAGAAATGAATGGGCCGGATTCTCCCCTCCTCGTCGTCAATCACCCTAACATCAAACATGCCCCAAAGGAAGACGAGGAAGGACTTACCGGCGAGGTGGATTCCGATCACAGCGACCACCGGTGGAGAGAGCACTTCGAAGAGGGCTGAGACGAGGGAGTGAAACGTCGGCGTCCACCGAAAGGAAGGGTAATCTGGATCAACTAAGGCACACGAGGTCCCCCATAAACCTGAGGAAGACCCTTATCCCCCCCTCCGGCGGTGTCGACCGGCTTCTCCAAAATCTCCACCGGAAAATCTGAGCTTCGATGCCAATTCGAATTTGAACTGAAGTCAACAAGGGTCGTTGACTTCAGCCCAAAAATGGCCTAATAAAAACCGGGCCTTACATTTAATCAACAAAGGAAGGATGCCTTAAAGAAGGCTGGAGACAAAGAGTATATTCTTGAGGCTAGGAGGTACGCTAGGAGCTGCAACATGAGACATGTCAGGAGGTGCAACAAGAGATGGTTTAGATGAAGAAAGAGATGATGGAAGTAGTTCATGCTATGATGTCAAACATCAATCAACAACATTCCTCTAATCCTGATCAGGACCATCCATATGCATGATAATTGATTTTAACTTTTAGACTATTCTATTATAAGACTTTAATAAAACTTGATATAATATTTTAATACTAAAAGATATTAATTTTTATCTTGATATTTGTAATTTTTGAAAAAAATATCATGTTATGAATGAATGAAATTATTATGAATTAGTATTTACTTTATATTTGTTATGAATTAGTTTATTGCATATTTTAAGGATAAAATTTTTTTAAAAAACTGTGGTGAAATTTTAATGGAATTTGTGATAGAATTTTGTGATAGAAATTTATGATGGAATAACCCATCACAAATCTATTACAAAATTCTTTCACTGATCTATTATAAATCTATCATAAAATACCATCACAAATCTATTACAAATCCATCTTAATTTATGACAGATTTTGTTTTAGATATTGATTACTATTTATGATAGAATTTGTGATGAAAATTTTTATCACAAATCTGTTACAACATTCCATCACAAATCCATCACAAATTCATCACAATTTGTGACAAATTTTGTTCTGGGATTTGATTACTATTTATGATGAAATTAATGACAAAAAATTCTATCACAATTTTTTTTGTGACCAGGGCTTTAGTGACAGATTTTTTTGTCATAAAATCTATCACTAAAATTATTAGTGATGGATTCTTAGGCTTCAGTGACATGAAATTTTGTCACTAAGGGCTTGTTTTCTTGTAGTGAAAATTTGTAGCAACATTTTTCCATTGCTACTATAGGCACTACAAAAAATAATTTGGCAACAACTATTAGTGAAAGTGTGCATTGCCATCGTGAATAGTATAACTCCCTCATGGCTTGAGGCCTAGGAAAAAATTACCATGAAAAATTTGTAGCAATGGAAAGTTGAATATTAGATGGTAATGCTATGCTAAAACATTTGAAATTCTAATTTTTTAATGTTTTTTGAAATTTGTTATTATAAATGGAATATGTTTATTAGAGATGGTGATGCCCATCGCTAAAAATTTTTCCAACAGAATTAGCATTGGCATTTTATTGTCGCTAATAATGGCACTAAAAAAATAATTTAGTGACCACTATTGGCAATGACAGGCATTGCCAATGCTAATAGTGATCCCATATGACCCCCACGAGAGTCTGAGAGGTGGGAAGAATTTATGCAAAATTTTCCCTCTTCCCCCAATCTACCCTTCCCTTGTTCTCCCACTCCCTTTCTTGCTCCCTCTCCCCTGTTAGTGCTCCGTCTCCCATAGGCATTCCTGTGCTGCACCACTATCGCACCACTAGTTCCCCCTTCGTCAATCTAATAAAAAGAAAATTCCCTTCCCTTGCATTCTCCCCTTCCCTGATTCCCTCGCTCTCCCACTAGCTCCCCCTCCCTTGTCGATGCCCCTCCCCTGTCGGCATCTTATGCTATGCCACCCCTATGTTGCAGGCTCCCCCTCCTCTGATCTAACAAAAAAATTTCCCTCCCCCTTGCAGTCTCCCCTTCCTTGATTCCCTTGCTCTCCCACCAGCTCCCCCTCCTGCCGGCATCCCCTCTCCCACTGTTCCCCCTCTCTTGATGACTTACCCTTCCTGCTATTCTTGTAGCCATTCTTTCTCCCATGGCCATTAGCCCTCCCCCTACTTGGATCAAGCCTCCCCATAGCTATTCTTCCTCCTTGTAACCCTACGTCAGTGTTTTGGTGGCTATCCTTCCTCTCGATGGCCCTGCATCTATGTTCTTATGGATATTCTTCTTCTCATAACCATTCAACCTCCCGATAGCCCTGCATCACTGTTCTCATGGTGTTTGCCCTCCCCATGACCTTGTGCCATTGTTCTCAAGGTAATTCACCATACACCGCTATTCCCGCAACCATTCACCCTCCTTGTGGCCCTTCACCACCCTCCCTATGGCCCCACCATTCTTATGGCCCTATTACTGCCATCTTGTTCTTGTGCCACCATCCGTTCTCATGCCTTTGTACCTTAGTCTGTGTGCATTGGATCTACCATCCATGGGACCTAGTTCATTAGCATTGGATCTACTAGTTGGATCTACCATCCATGTTTATTTTGGTAAGTGTTATTTTAGTATTAACGATGGTGGTGGTGATGTGATGGGGAACGGGATCAGGGATAGGATCGTCGGCGAGTCAAGAAGTCACCAAGATTAGGATACTACTATATATTTTTTTTGTAGAAGGTGGTGAAGGAACAATGGAGATGGAAGGTAGAAATTTGGACTCTCATGGACTTTAGGACTCATACTCATGGAGAGATCTCTCACCTCTAGGGCATCTCACCCGCCTCACTAATGGAGCCGTTAGGATGAATCTCAAAGGACATGAGGGTAGTAAGGAAGATGGAATCAAGAAAGGGGATAACTAGACATGACCTTATATCATGTCCTTGGGTTAGGCCTCACACCCTCTCCTCACGGAGTAAAAGAAGAGTCACTCTTCCCTAAAAAAAAAACTTTCAATCATCAATAACATCTTTTTTTACAAAGATATTAGGGGCCTATTTATAGCCTTCTAAGCGCCATTTGAAATTCAAATTTTACATGAAAAGAGGGGGAAGGTAGCTACAAATTTGAATTTCAAGTTTCATAAAAAGGGGTGGCAAAATGCATGGATGCCAAGTGTCTCCTTGTGGTGGCAAATCTGAAAATCTACATGCATGAGCGCCACTTGACATTCATGTGAGCATTCTTGTGTCATCATGTGTTGGGCGCCACTTGGCATTCATGTGGGTATTCATGTGTCATCATGTGTTGTGCGCCACTTGGCATTCATGTGGGGACTTTTTATGTGGAGGATGAAATGATCTTCAAATTTAAATTTATTTGCATCAAAATTCATACTGCATCGTGATTCATGCTGCTCTGGAATTCATGCTACTCCGGGATTCATGCAAATCGATGTCTCCATCATTCTCCTAAGATGGGGAGAACTCGACTCCATCAAGTCAGGCTCAGATCCAGCTAACCATGAGGCTTTTTTTTCCTCAGCTCAGCTCTGAGAATTGTGCACTTTGAGGAGCATGCAGCTTTGAAGATTGTGCACTTTGAAATTAGTGTAGCTCTGAAATCCATGAGGCTTTGAGAGCTGTATAGCTTTGAGATCCATGCAAAGTTGCTCTGCTCTGAGATCTATGCAGGCTCTCCTATAACCGTGGAGTAGAGGGGGTGGTGGAGGGAAGAGGGGCTTGCAGGGAGGCTTCGTCAGCATCAACATTGGGGGAGGCGGCAGCACGACTGGTGGCTGGAACAGGTGATCGACTGGGAGCGGTGTAAAGATATGGCAGGGTGTTGGCATCAGGCATCGGCGGAAGGTGGATGGCTTCTCCAAATGGGATGAGATCCGGCGATTGGGGTGCATTGTGGCCTTGTCGTCGGCAGTGAGGCGACGGATGACCGGCAGAACAGCGGGAGGCGATCTAGCATAGGGAAGGGAGGTGCCGTTTGGATCTGGATGGGCGGGGCGGCCGGGCAGCAATATCGGCTCGGCCATGGATTTGCGGCTCGGTTGGCAGTGCTGGGCAAAGATGGTGGAGACGATGGCAGGGCGGCTCCGATTGTACAGGTTGGGCGATGGCAGTGTTGATGGATCGACCGTGATGGTGGATCAAAGGTGATCTGGGCTATGGGTGGATGAAGAAGAGGATAGGAATAAGTCGGGGATAAGTCCAGGGTAAGCAAAAATAAAACAGGAATAGCGGGGATAAGTGGAATAAGATGGGATAAAAAGAAAATAATGGATACCTTAAATCTCTAGGCTCTGATACCAAATTGATGGGGAACAGGATCAGGGATAGGATCATCGGCGAGCTGAAAAGTCACCGAGATTAGGGTAGTACTATATATTTTTTTTAAGAAGGTGGTGAAGTAACAATGGAGATGGAAGGTAGAAATTTGGACTCTCATGGACTTTGGGGCTCTTACTTATAGAGAGATCTCTCACCTCTAGGGCATCTCACCTATCTCATTAATGGAGCCATTGGGATAAATCTCAAAGGACATGAGGGTGGTAAGGAAGATGGAATCAAGGAAGGGGATAACTAGACATGACCTCACATCATGTCCTGAGGTTGGGCCTCACACCCTCTCCTCACAGAGCAAAAGAAGAGTCACTCTTCCCTAAAAAAAAACTTTCATTCATCAATATCATCTTTTTTTACAAAGAGATTAGGGGCCTATTTATAGCCTTCTAAGCCTCATTTGAAATTCAAATTTTACATGGAAAGAGGGGGAAGGTAGCTACAAATTTGAATTTCATGTTTCATGAAAAGGGGTGGCAAAATGCATGGGTGCCAAGTATCTCCTTATGGTGCCAAATCTGAAAATCTGCATGCATGGGCATCACTTGGCATTCATGTGGGCATTCTTGTGTCATCATGTGTTGGGTGCCACTTGGCATTCATGTGGGCATTCATGTATCATCATGTGTTGGGCACCACTTGGCATTCATATGGGGACTTTCTTATATGGAGGATGAAATGATCTTCAAATTTAAATTTATTTACATCGAAATTCATACTGCATCATGATTCATGCTGCTCCAAAATTTGTGCTGCTCCGAGATTCATGCAGATCGATGTCCCCATCACGACAATAACAAAACTATTGCTAAAGTTATTTATTTATTTAAATATATTAACTAAGTATGATTAGCTAATTAAATAATTAATTATATTAATTAATTATAATTTGTTATTTATTTAATTAATTAGTTATTTTTTTAATAAAATACTTAGTTGTTTATTTAATCAATTAGTTAGTTGTTTATAAAGTTGATTAGTTATTTTTTTAATTAATTAGTTATTTATTAATTAGTTATTTATAAAATTTATTAGTTATTTATTTAATTGATTAGTTGTTTAATTAATTTATTAAGTGTGCATGGATGCATGTCCTACATGCATAGGATTCAGCTCTTGGCATATAAAGTATAAGCTGGGATCCTAAGCTATTTTGGTGCCAAAGCATGATGATGGACTCTCACCTTGGAATGGAAGGTATCGGGAATGGTCATGCGATAGCTACATCACTGTTACATTGCTGGTCAAATGATGGATTTTGGATATCTTCACACCTTGCTTCTCCTCAAGCAGAATTGGACCTTTAATGAAAAGAAGGCTATAGTGGCATCACTGTGACAGTCGATGGTGCCACTCCCATATCTTAGGGCATCAAGGAAACCTTTTCAAGTTGTACAAGAAGTCCTGTCATTGCTAGTGAGGCATAGAGTTTTATAGTTATTGCCTAATCTCTCAAGAAAATTATTTAATCATCATCCTTTTATATTTGACTATTGTCATCCTTCTGTATTATAATGTTTTAACATATATAAACTATTATCATTAATGAATTCCTGTTTTATAATATTATTATATTTTAATATATATGAACTATTATTATTGATAAATTTATTTTTATAATTATATATTAATTTTGCTAATTAATTTGTATTTATTTTTATAAAATTTGTATTGCATAAAACTAAAGACTCATCTTTTGATTAATATACATATTTTTTGGCATCTGTACATTTATATATTTTTATGCGGGTGTAAGAATTTTGTATATTAGTTAATTAATTATCTAGTTTAGATAGTTTGAAAATTTTAATTAATTCTATAGGTAATTATAGTAATTAAATAATATATTGAGGGTTCGATAAAACTTTTGGATAGCATTTTTTTAGTTCTCTATACACATCTTTAGCCATGTCAAGAGAACTAAGAAAAAATACTGTCAAAATTTCTTTCGATCCCTATTGCATATCATTTGATTATTGTAATTAATCTATAAAATTAATATAATTTTTAAATAGGATAGGACTTAACTTTACCTATTGGTTGGTAATAGGATGAAATAAAATGATATGAGAAGGTTGTAGTGATTCTAAGTTCGTATCCCATGACTAAAGGCAAAAATCAGGAGAATGAGAGCATCCAAACATGACATTTTGGATGAGAGATATAATAGCTTGGATGCTTAGGTGCAGGCCATCATTAAAAGGTGCTTAAATTTGAAAGTGAAGTCCAAGAAATGAGAGTGGGGCTTCGAAGAAGAGTACAAGAGCATAATGTTGATAAGGAGAGGCACAAGCATATTTCATTGGATGCGAAGCATAGGGAGTCAGAGGTTCAAAAGTTTATTGCAAAAGATGCCCCACTCATCAATCTCTTTAGATGTTTAGTACCTTCTAGATTCTTCATCTGATTCTTCTTCCATTTGTTCATCCTCTTCCTCTTAATTATTTGATAAATCCTCATCCCCTTTATCAAGAGTTCTAAAGACTTTATCATAATAATTAGAGTTCTATTATGGAAAATACAAAATTATGATGGACAACCAAATAAGATTTATTATAATTCAATTCATATCAAGTACATAGTGTTAAGCATATGTGCCGTAGAAGCCAATCTAGCTAGCACATTGTATCTAGCCTAGGACATTATATTTGTACTTAATCATAATTTTATTAATAAAATTAGTTAATTTTTATTCATTCTTGTTAATGTGTTTGAGAATCATCATAGGAATTAATGGTCAATGACACATATTCTCAAGAGTTAAGAATTTAAAAATATGCCATTATAGATTATTCCCTATATTACATCCAGTCATTGGATTATCATGGGGATGGTGATTGATTTCTTAAGATTGATGCATTGATTGCTTTCCTTTCGAGTAGATGAGTCTCAAGTCTACAGTGTAGAATACTAGGATAAGAGTGCATGTGGTTGCTACAAAATAATGGTACTGTGCATGACCAAAATAAGAAGACACTTGGATATCTACTTATTTGTCAGTGACATTTTTGATATTGTGGTTGTGTGAGTAGTTCTTAAAATTGTAGTACCTAGATTGCTCACAATAGGATTACTGTAGTTTGACTACAGATAAACATGGACTCTAGCCATTTAGATTCTTGTAATATTTGTTGGTTGTAGTAGGTTCGCTATTGGAGTAGGGTGTGCACTTATAGGAGATTTATTGATCTTTGTAGCTAAGGAGTAGTCCTATATGATTTAAGAGGCTAAGCCCTTAAGACTGTAGCGACAACAATATGATGATAAAATTTTTTTTTTGTGAGATTCATGATTGTACTTTGTTGACTTTGTTATTGATTTTGATGATAAGTAAAATACTTAAGTATAAGTTGAGTACTAACATGTTCCTTGAAGTATGTTTAATAGAAAAAGGTACTCATCAAAATAGCTAAATTAGATTGCTTGTCAAATGATGAAGAAACCATTTCTATGGATGAAAAATCAGTTATTAATGGACTTAAGCACTTGAAAAATGCTTGAAAGGACTTAAAGAGTTCAAATCAAAAAGGTTTCAACAAATTTTCAATGATTTTTGAAAAAATCTCAGCAAGTGTCGACTCAAGGTGTCGACTCACAATTCAATTGTCAACTCATGATAGTGCAAGTGTCGACTCAAGCCGGCACGCAAAAAGAGTTTCAGATGGCATGACTGAAGTTTTGACTCATGCCACTCAAGGTGTCGACTCAAGGTGTCGACTCAAGGATCGACTCAAGGCCTAAAAATTTTTTTTATAGAATATGCGTTGAAGACTTGCCTGAGGTGTCGACTCATGGATATTAAGTGTCGACTCAAGTATCGACTCACCTGAAGAAGTGTCAACTCACCTGAGAATTCCAGAGAGCTTCATGAAGAATTTTGAGCTAGGTGTCGACTCATGGGACTTGAGTGTCGATCCTAAGTATCGACTCACAGCTTGAAGTGTCGATACTTGGAGTTCTAGGAACAGTAATGGCTAGTTTTTCAAATGCAAAACTTGGCCCTTTGAGCTTCCAACAACTAGTTTTTTGTGTCTAATGGTCATAAACCATCTTTAAGGCCTTGGTATGGTATTTAAGTGATTTGAATTCAAGAAAATCAAAAACAAGAAATACAAGAAAGAAGAGAATAAGTGAAAATAAAAGAAAAGAAGAGAAAAGCAAGTGCATTCACTCCCATTCATTGAGACCAACTACCTTCAAGCAAAAAGAAGTCTCCAAACATTCAAAACTATCAAGAAGCATTCAAGTCCAACACTTTTGAGTATTGATTGAGGCTTCATCAAGTTCAAGATAAGCAACTTCTCCAAGCTTCAAAGAGATATCAGCTTTACATTAGAAAGATTTTTTTGTTACTTTACTTTATCTCATATCTTTGTTGTAAAGGTTTTTGGTGAGCCTAAGAATAAAACCAAGAATATTTTTGGTTAGTCTAGTTAAAAACCAAGAAGATTTTTGGTTAGTCTAGTTAAAAATCAAGGAGATTTTTGGTTAGCCTAGTTGAAAACCAATGAGATTTTTGGTAAGCCTAGTTGAAAACCAAGGAAATTATTGGTTAGCCTTTGAAAATCAAGAGGTTTCTTTTGGTGAGCCTTGTAAAAACTAAAAGAGGTTTTGATTAGTGAGCTTGGAAAACTAATCAGCTGTAATTGTAGGAGATTATAGTGAATTTCTAAGTAGACCTTGGGGAGTGGATGTAGGTGCATTGAAAAACACTGAAATACTATACTTGGCTTGTGTTTGTGATTGTTTATTGCTCACTTTACTTGCTCTTATATTTGTTGCATTTATATTTTTACTGCATACTCTTCAAGAGCATACACTTACACCTCACACTAGCACTTGATTAGATATTTGAATTGGCATACATTCTTGCAAGTAATTTTTAGAAACCCAATTCACCCCCCCTCTTGGGTTACTTACTAGGCAACAAGTGGTATCAGAGCCACGTTCACAGTATATAGGTCTAACCACCTTGAGTAAAGATCTATAGCAACCCCCCTTGGTACTAGTGTAGTTGAGGGATAAGCCTCAAGTAGACCTCCATACTTTAATGAAACAAATTATGCTTATTGAAAAACTATAATGAGAATTAACATGCATTCTATAGATTATAATTTATGGAAAGTAGTTGATAAAGTCCTCATATTCCTTCAGTCGTGGTAATGGTGTTTCCATCCCAAAGCTTGAAGAGGATTGGAATGAAAATGACATTAAACATTCCAAGATCAAAGCAAAAGCAATGAATCTTTTTTATTGTGTATTGGATCCTAGTGAGTTCAATAGGATTTCTACATGCACATCTGCCACAAAAATATGGGACACACTTGAGGTTACCCATGAGGGTACTGATCAAGTGAAGAACACTAAAGTTAATATGTTAGTACACACTTATGAGATGTTCCGCATGGAACCAAATTGTTGGACCGTAGCCCCTAACCACCATTCCAAAAGGGTCAACCCCATTGGAAGGCTTGGGATTAAGGTCTTACAAGGGCACAAAGCCTAGTGGTAAGCATGCTGGAAAGCCAGAGGGGCTTCACACTGAAGCCAGACTTGGCAAGCCGGGTATCAACTCCAACGGCAGGCTAGGCAGTCAGTCCCATTGAATCAAGTCAGAACGGCCGCAGCCGACCCCTAATAAGGGCCAACCCAACGAGGACTGCAGCTAGATCATCAACTACCTAGCCCGTACCATGCCCATACATGGATCTAGGACCCCCAAGGGGCATAGCTAGAATCTAGTCAACAATCCCCCCCAGTGACACTCAGGGGGCGCAGCGACTCGAACCTATAACCTCACTCTGATACCACCTGTTGGACCGTAGCCCCTAACCACCATTCCAAAAGGATCAACCTTGTTGGAAGGCTTGGGATTAAGACCTTTCAAGGGCATAAAGCCTAGCGATAAGCATGCTGGCGGGCCTAAGAGGCTTCCCACCGAAGCCGGACTTGGCAAGCTGGGTACCAACTTTGATGACAGGCTAGGTGGTTAGTCCCATTGAATCAAGTCGGAACAGCCGTAGTCGACCCCTGATAAGGGCCGACCCAGCAAGGACTGTAGCTAGATCACCAACTACCTAGCCCGCACCATGCCTATAAGTGGATCTGGGACCCCCAAGGGGCGTAGCTAGAATTTAGTCAACACAAATGAATCTATCACTGACATGTATACTAGATTCACAAACATTGTAAATGGCATGAGAAGTTTAGGTAAAATTATGTCTAATGCCGATCTTATTAACAAAATTCTCAGGTCACTTCCAACATCTTGGGATCCAAAGGTGACAGCCATACAAGAAGCCAAACATATTGACGAACTACTATTAGAGCAGCTAGTAGGATTGCTCATGACTTATGAGCTAAATTTGAAACAAAAGTCTATGGATTTGGACAAGAAGAAAAAAAGGATAGCTTTCAAGTCTACAACACAAGAAGAATCCTCAAATGAAGAATCAAAAGAAGAAGAAGATGAGAATGAGGAAGCTCTTCTAGCAAGAAAATTTAGAAAATTCATGAGGAGAAAGAAATTTTCTTATAAGAAAAAGTTTCAACCAAGCAAAGAAAAGGAAAAGAAAAGGAGAAAGAAAAAGAAAAGGAGAAGGAACTGTCTATCTGCTTCGAATGCAAGAAGCCTAGACATTACAAGTATGACTGCCCTCTCCTAAAGAAATCAAGGAAGAAGCTTAGAAAGAGAGCAATGATGACGACTTGGAGTGACAGTGAGGACTCCAGTTCGAATGAAGAAACAACTGAAGTCGCCAATATATGTTTCATAGCACTACAACATAAAGTAGAAGAGGTACATTCTAATCTTGAAATAGACTATACTTTTGATGAATTAATAATTGCATTTGATGAATTGATGCATGACCATAAGGAGATGATTTCTGAAAATAGAAAGTTAAAAAAGCATGCAAACACTTTTTCACATGAAAACACTACTCTTTTAAATGAAGTCAATGATTTGAAAAATAGAATTGATGTTTTAGAAAAGAAAAATAAAGCTTTATCTATGGAAAATGAAGTTTTAAAAAGACCTAAAGCAATTATTTCAAATAATGAACTTTTGAAGAAATGTAAAGATCTTAAAATAAAAAATAAGCAATATAAAGATGATCTTGATAAGATAAAACCTTTTGCTGAAAAACTCACATATAGTTTTAAAAAGTTAAATCTTCTTTTAAACAATCAAAGAGATATTTTTAGAAAAGCTGATTAGGTTATGGATCTCAAAAATAGCAAACGTATTTCAAAAAAATTTTTGTACCTGCATCATCTGGCATTACATGCTTTTGTTGCAAAAAAGTAGGTCATAAAGCTTTTCAATGTAATTTAAGAAAAATTAATGATTCTAGAAAGATTTGGGTTTCAAAAGAAACCACTTTTAATACTAACCCTAATGGACCCAAGTTGGCTTGGGTACCTAAAAATAAAACTTAATTTATTTTGCAGGTGTGCCTTGCAACCAATGAAAATAAAAGACTGTGGTATCTTGTTAGTAGTTGCTCAAGACACATGACAAGGGATGTGAAACAATTCACCTCTCTTGAAGCAATAAATTGAGGGAATGTATTCTTTGGTGATAATGGTAAAAGAAAATCATTGGTATTGGTAAGGTTCACATCTCCCCTTCTACTTGAATTGATAATGTTCTTTTAGTCGAAGGCTTAAAGCATAATCTTCTTAGTATTTGCCAATTTTACGATAAAGGTTTTCAAGTTGTTTTCGAATAATCCTTTTGTATGATTGTTAGTCCTGATAAAATAGGAGTGAAATTTATTGGAAAAAGGCATGGTAATATCTATCTTGTTGATTTGGATAATCTATCTTTGCCTAATGGAGAGTGCCTGGTTGTAATGAATTCCATTATTAATGAGATTAGTTGGCTTTGACATTGTAGATTAGGTCATGCAAGCATGTATTTACTATCAAAACTTTGCAAAAAGGATTTAGTAAGAGACTTACCAAAACATAGTTTTGAGAAAGATAAAATTTGTGAAGTATGCCAATTTGGAAAACAAGTAAAAACATCTTTCAAACCTAAAGATTTTGTTATAATTTCTAGGCTATTAGAACTACTTTATATGGATCTCTTTGGACCAACTAGGATATCTAGCCTAGGAGGAAAGAGATATGGATTAGTTATAGTGGATGATTTTTCATGATTTACATGGGTTTTATTTCTTGCTCACAAAGATAAATCATTTTCAGTATTTATGAAGTTTTATCAAAAAGTTTCAAATAAAAAAGGTACTTCAGTTATTTGCATTCATAGTGATCATGGTTCTAAATTTGAAAATCAAGATTTTGAAAATTTTTGCAATGAAAAAGAAATTGAACACAATTTTTCTGCACCTAGGACACCTCAACAGAATGGGATTGTAGAAAGGAAAAATCATACTTTAAAAGAAATGGCATGCACTATGCTTTGTAAAAATGATTTACCAAGATATTTTTGGCTGAAGCAGCTAATACCACTTGTTATATTTTAAATTATGTTTTAATTCATCTAATTTTAAAGAAAACTCTATATGAGCTTTGGAATCAAAGAAAACCAACTTTAAAATATTTCCATATTTTTGGTTGTAAATATTTTATCATGAATAATGATAAAGATAATCTAGAAAAATTTGATGCCAAGTCTAATGAAGGTATCTTCTTAGGATACTCTACATCAAGTAAGGCATACATAGTTTTTAACAAGAGAACTTTAGTAGTAGAGGAGTCTGTACATGTAATCTTTGAAGAATCTGCTAACAAATCCTTTAGAAAACAGGATACTTCTGATGCACGTGCAGGTGCTAAAAGTTAAAGAAGCTGACATTGGATGATCAATTCTCTTAACAAAATGAAGAAGATCAGACAAGAATGATAGAGAAGAAGCCATACAATCCACACCAAAGCATCAAGATCTACCAAAGGAGTGGAAGTATGCTCATGGACATCCTAAGGAGTTAAGCCTAGGTGATCCATCAAAGGGGGTAAGAACAAGATCTTCAATTAGAAATAAATGTGAGTATATTGCTTTTGTTTCACAAGTTGAACCAAAATATTTTGAAGATGCTGAAAAAGACCCTAATTGAATTAATGCAATATAAGAAGAATTAAATCAGTTTGAAAGAAATAATGTTTGGACACTAATAGAAAGACCATCTAATATTTCTAATATTGGCACAAAATGGGTATTTAAAAATAAATTGGATGAAAATGGTATTGTAACTAGAGATAAAGCTAGGCTAGTTGCTAAAGGCTACAATCAGGAAGAAGGGATTGATTTTGATGAAACCTTTGCTCCTGTTGCTAGACTTGAGGCAATTAGATTATTTTTAGCATTTGCATGTTTTATGAACTTCAAATTATTTCAAATGGATGTTAAAAGTACTTTTCTAAATGGTTTTATTATCGAAGAAGTGTTTGTTGAACAACTACCTGGATTTGAAAATCATGCATATCCTAATCATGTTTTTAAACTACACAAAGCACTTTTTGGTTTAAAACAAGCACCCCGAGCATGGTATGAAAGACTCAGCAAGTTTTTAATTGAAAATGATTTCTCTAGAGGCCATGTTGACACTACGTTATTTCTAAAGAAAAAAAATGATGATTTATTAGTAGTACAAATTTATGTTGATGACATTATATTTGGTGCTACTAATGAACTTCTTTGTCAAGAGTTTGCCAAGCTTGTAGGGAGAGTTCGAAATGAGCATGATGGAAGAACTCAACTTTTTCCTCGAACTCCAAATCAAGTAAACCAAAGATAGAATCTTCATCAACCAAGCTAAGTATACAACAGAAATCTTAATGAAGTTTGGGATGGAGACTACCAGATCAATAGGTACACATTTGAGCCCCTCTTGTAAACTTGATAAAGATGAATATGATAAATCAATTGATCAGAAATTATATAGAGGAATGATTGGCTCTTTATTATATTTGACTGCTAGTAGACCAAATATTATGTTTAGTATTTGTATATGTGCTAGATATCAGTCTGATCCTAAAGAATCTTATCTGCTGGCTGTTAAGCGCATATTTAAATACTTGTCTGATATAATTGATATTGGTTTGTAGTATTTTAGAGATTCATCTATTGATTTAATTGGATATTCTAATGCTGATTTTGCTTGATATAAATTAGATAGAAAAAGTACAATGGAACTTGCCAATTTCTTGGAGTTAACTTAATCTCCTGGTTTAGCAAAAAACAAACTTCAGTTGCACTATCCATAGCCAAGGCTGAGTATATTGCAGCAGGAAGTTGTTATGCTCAAATCTTGTAGATTAAGCAACAACTTAAAGATTTTGGTTTAAACTAATTAAGACACTTATAAGATGTGATAACACTAATACTATAAACTTAACTAAAAATCCTGTTCAGCACTTTAGAAGTAAGCACATTGAAATTAGGCATCATTTTATTAAAAATCATGTTAAAAATAATGATATTATGCTTGAATTTGTTAGTACTGAAATACAACTAGCTGACATAATGACTAAGCCTTTCTAAGAAGATCAGTTCAGTATGATTAGAAGAGAACTTGGGGTCATCAACACTTTTGTTTGAAATTTCCAACTCTTCATAATCTTTGACCCTTGTTTAATCAAAATTGCTTATTAATCTTGTTCAAATTCCTTGAAATCCTTTCTATTTTGATCATTAGTCCATTTTCCATTTTTTTCTCAATTTTAAGTCGAAGTGTCAACACTTAGAAGTGTCGACACTTGACTCTGTGTCATGAGTCGACACTTGAACGACGACAGACCGAGCTAAAATAGGGAAAACAGATGGTTTTCTTGGCTTTTTCTCACTCAAGTTCGAGCCGACTCATCCCCTAACCTAGCTCCACCATCCTCTTCCCTCCAATCTTGGATTCAATCGACCAATTCTTTGATTGGGATAGGTTCTCTTATGTTTCTCATTGCTCATTCTCCTATTTCCACTGTTCTTCATTCGGTTTCACTATATTTGCACCGTAGAAATCTTAGGTTTTCTTCTCTTCTTACATTTCTATCTTATATCCTTGAAATAGGGCCTAGGAAGCAAGTTGTCCTGCATCCAAGACCATCCATTCAGGAGGAAGAAAGGAGAACTAAAGCAAGGCATGAGGCCAGTGCAGCGGTTGAGCATGATATCCCTGCTAGACCCCTAGTTTTTGCAGCAAATAGAATGGGTTCGAAGACTATTATCAGTGGTCACCAAGTGGACTTTGATTTTGTAGACTAGCAGCACTTTAGGATAGGCCAATGGTCAAGGGATGCAGGTTTGGCATCATTCTGCTCATTATCAGAGAGATTTTACACGGGATTGATTAGAGAGTTTTATGGATCGCTTGCCCGAGGTAGTGATGGCTAGATTTCTCAGGTCTGAGATAGAGATGTTCCTATATCAGTAGAGATTCTGAGCAGAGTATGGGACATCACTATGACAGGATCAGTTATGGATGCTTTAGTTGACAGGATCATTAGACTCCGATGAATCTTTAAGATAGATTATCTTACTGAGGGAGCCACTATAGTTGCTTCAAGGCTGATGGTTGAGATGAGGTTGCTGCACCATATCGTTGCCCAAATCCTTCTATCGAAGACCGGTCAATTCGACTTCATCATAGAGTGCGAGCTTCTGGTCATGGTTTCTCTGGTACAATGTACTCTAGTATGCCTTCTGGTGCTCATGGTACATCAGTTGACTGAGGTATCGATTAGCCAGAGACTATGTCTGCCCTATGGATGGGGTTGACATTACTTTTTAGAGCTTATGGAGTGATCGTAGACGATGAGCCCTACAGGAAGCTACTTCATATAGATATCTATGACATCTGATCACTTCACCAGATGGGTTATCAGCTTGTTAGAAGTCAGTGGAGATGATGCATATCTCGTTAGGTCACTGATAGAGATGATGATGTGGTGGAGGAGGAGCGTATCTTTTCTGGTAAGGTAGGGCCCTTAGAGCCACCCAGTGATATTCCTGAGGTTCAGCCCGAGCCTTCGGTATAGCTAGAGTCCACTCTTTAACCTGAGCCAGCATAGACAGATATCCCTGGTGCTACAGATAGCTTAGAGGATAGGGTCACTCGAATTGAGACTGAGGTGATGATTATTCGTCAGTGAGTCGATAAGATTCATATGGAGATGAGGGAGAGCCATCGAGGATTGAGTGATGGCATCTCTGCCATTTTCTCTGCATTGGCTAGACCTTCATCAGGTAGAGCTCTTGTACCTTCAACTCCAGCTGTTTCATCTCCAGCACCACCTACTCCAGGACCTGATTTGGATGATGATGAGATTGTGATGGGAGACGACATGCATAAAAATCATCCTAAGAACCAATACGAGTACCGATGCTAATAATAAACATAGATTCTTTGGGAACATTCAAATAGGATAGATTTTAGGTTATGCATTCCCTCATGCTAAGCTCAAATAGAATGAGAAAGAACCAGGACTCAGAGATTGAGAAACCCCTGATCAAGGACATGCACGTATTTCAAAGATTTAGATCTAAAGCAAGGAAGGAGCAATAAAACCCTACGACAGTAATAACTACTTCCCGTGTGATGAGTTCACTTATCCTCGGAAGATGCGGCTTGGGTGATCAATAGTCAGCCATCCAATGCAGGGCATCAGGGGACTTGGTTGATGGTCGTTCTCCCTTCAAAGGCTCGGTACCAGAAGAGGGAACCTACAAGGTTTAATCATGGATTAAATGAAAGAGCCCAAAACTAAAACATATGGCCCAAAACCAAAACATGGCCCAAAATTTAAAAAAAAGAAACTGAAAGCTTTGTGGAACAGGGGATGTAAGCTAGAAGCCGAGTGGAAACTCCATGGCTGGTGGTCCGGAGAAGAAGTTGGCATCGTGGCGATCTCTGAGGAGGCTGGGGCTTCGTTCAAGAAGGGGGAAGTTGGTCTTTGATGGAAGAACAGCAGCAGGCATCCAAAAATAAGGCCGAGAGCTTGAGAGCCGGGAGGAGATGATCTCGAATTGGGTGGAAGTTCTATTGGGGGGGTGGTCCGGAGAAGAAGCCGGCGGTGGGTCGAGCTTTGAGGGAGGACAGGGCTTCATCCTTTGACAGGGAGTCGGGCTATGATGGGAGAATCATAAGGCAGATGCCCGGAAGGTGCTGGGAGCTTGGGAATGTTCGGAAGGGATGCTGTGAGCACGGGAACAGGGGAGGCGCGCCTGGTTCGGGCGAGAACTCTATGGAGAGGTGATCCAGGGCTGGAGACGGTGTCGTGACGGACCGAAGGAGGAAGATCCGGCGACGAGAGGACCGAAACAGGGAGATCCAATGTCGGGTGGCTTGGGCCATGGCGGACGTGATCGGACGGGCTGAGGATGAAGGTTACGGCATCTCAGGCGACTGTGGAGGGAGTGGGTGGTGCAAGCGTTTCTTCTTGGTGGTGGAGCAGCTGTAGGCTTGGGGAAGATGATTGAGCTTTGGGGAAAGACGGAGGAGCTTTGGAGCAGACAGAGGAGTTTTGGATGGAGAACGGTAGGAACGGAGGCACAGTGGGATGATGGAGATGGTTGTGGGAGGGAGGTGCAGCGACGGAGACGAACATGGAAGGGTGATGCAGTGGTTGGAGAAGGCGTGGAAGGGTGGTGCAGTGGGACGATGGAGATAGATGGGGCCTCGCACCCCTCAACGTTGCGGTCGTGATGACAGCTCGGACAGGGCCTCTCACCCCTCGACGTCTCCTTGACAATGGAGGCAATCGAAGAAGAAGGAGAACAGTATTATCTTCATTGCAATTCATCATGCTTCCTTCGTACAAGACAAGCCTCATTTATAGGCTCACGAAGTGGTTTCCATAAGACTCTAAACAATGGGTTACACTAACTAATCCAAGGATTAGTTACAAAACAAAACTAATCCTAAAAGGTGGCTGGAGAGTGTGTTATAATGAGATTCCATAGGATTTTATATCTTTTTTTTTAATTGCCAAAAAAATTGAAATAAAAGGAGAAAATTCTCAAAACTTCTAGAAATCTCTAGAACCTAGATTCGGTTCGACCGTATCTCAAGTCGGCTCGGCGGTCTCGGGTCAGCTCGATGGTGCAGCTCCTATTCTCCTTGTTCTGTGATCCAGATGGGTTCTTGAGGCTTGGTCTTGGTCTTGGTGTCCCCACCATTTCTCCTGGGGTGGGAAGAACTCAACCCCATTGAGTAAGGGTATGTTTGGCTTTGATACTCTTCTAAGAGATCTGGATCAATGCATTGTAGGTCCTCTCTGGTAATCCACGAGTCCTCCGATTCAGGACGACCTTGCCATCTTACCAAGTAGCGCTGATAGCCATTCTGTTAGGTACTTACAACTTGATCATCCATGATTTGCTTGATCTTCTCTCTTCGCTCAGGACATTTTTGTGGACACTCCAGGGTAGGTTCTCTCTCAAGTAAAGGATCAAGCTTGAATGCCTCACTAGGAATTACTTTCGGTTCCCTATACTTAGTTAGATCAGAAACATTGAAAGTGGAGCTAATGCCTAAATCATGGGGTAACTTGAGCACATAGGCATTGGGTCCAATTTTCTTAATAATTTTATAGGGTCCAGCACTTTGGGAATGCAGTTTCTTGATGGTTTCAGGAGAAAACCGTTCGGGTCTGAGTCTTATCATGACAAAATCCCTTACAAAAAATTCTTTGAAACATTTTCCAGAATCAGCTTGTCTTTTATAAGCATCGTTACTCATTTTGATCTTTTGGATGATTTCCTTTTGCAAATTTCTAATATGCTATGTAAAAGATTTGGCTGACTCGGATACTCTAGCATGCAATGGCAGGGGAATCAGATCAAGTGGTTTGTTGGGTTGGTACCCATGGACAATCTCGAAAGGGCTCTTACCAGTGGTTCTATTAACAGAACTATTGTAGGCGAACTCGAGTTTAGGTAACAGCAGATCCCAATTCTTAATGTTCTCACCTACAAGGCACCTAAGCAGGTTTCCAAGGCTTCGATTCACTACTTTGGTCTGGCCATCGGTTTGGGGGTGATAGGCAGTAGTAAATTTCAACTTAGTCCCTAACATATGCCAGAGGGTCTTCCAAAAGTAACTGGTGAACCTTACATCTCTATCAGACACAATTGTTTTAGGTAGGCTATGTAACCAAACTATCTCATCCAGGAAGAGCTTGGCTACCTTAGAAGCATCATAAGTCTAACTACATGGTAGGAAATGGGCCATTTTGGAAAACCTATCAACCAGAACAAAAGTGGAGTCATGTTTCCTCTGGGTTCTAGGCAATCCTAACACAAAATCCGTACTCAAATCTTGCCAGGGACAATCAGGAATGGGCAAAGGGGTATACAAGCCAGTGGTCTGTTTTTGCTGTTTGGCAATAGTGCAGGTTCTACACCTAGCTACTATCTGGGCTACATCCCTCTTCAGACTTGGCCAAAAGAAATGCTCTTCAATAGCTAAGATGATTTTATTTCTACCAAAATGTCTTGCTAATCCTCCCGCATGGGTCTCCCAGACTAAAAACTCTCTCAAAGAAGTTCTTGGGATGCACAACTTATTTTCCTTGAACAGATAACCATCTAACAAGCTATAATGGTTGTATTCTCTAGATGGTCCTATACTCAAAGCTTGGTGAATCTTTTTGAAATCGGGACAGGTATTGTATTTCTCTCTGATTTGGTCAAACCCTACAACCTCAGTTTTAATGGTACTTAGAAGCAAGGATCGTCTGCTAAGGGCATCAGCTACCTTGTTTTCAGTTCCGGCTCGGTGTTTCAGTACAAAGGTATAAGCCTGAATATACTCTACCCACTTAGCATATCTAGGGTTTAACTTTTTCTAGGAATTTAGGTATCTCAATGCCTCATGGTCATAGTACAGCACAAACTCATGTGGCAATAGGTAGTGTCTCCAATACTTCGGTGCTTGTACTAAGGCATAGAACTCCTTATCATAGGTCGAATACCTAAGCTTAGCCTCATTTAATTTTTCACTGAAAAAGGCTACCGGGTGGTTCTCTTGGCTTAGGACTCCTCCTATTCCTATACTTGAGGCATCACAAGCTATCTCGAACATTTTGGAAAAGTCGGGCAATCTCAGAATGGGTGCTTGGGTCATCTTTTTCTTAAGTTCAAGGAAGGCTCTGTTGGCAGCTTTGGTCCACTCAAAGGCTCCCTTCCTAATACAATCCATGATGGGTGAGACAATGGTGCTAAAATTCTGAATAAATCGCCTATAGAAAGTGGCTAGACCATGGAAACTACGGACATCAGAAACAGTAGTGGGTACTGGCCACTCAACTATCGACTTAATCTTTTTTGGATCAGCTGATACTCCTTCGGGGGTCATGACAAATCCTAGGAAGATGACTCTATGGGTCAAGAACTCACATTTCCCTAGATTGGCATAGAGACTATCTTTTCTAAGGGCCATACAAACTTGTCTAAGGAGGTTTAAGTGGTCCTCTTTGGTTCTGCTGTAAATTAGGATGTCGTCAAAATAGACTACCACAAACTTTCCTATGAACATCCTAAGGACCTGGGTCATAATCCTCATGAAAGTATTGGATGCATTGGACAAGCCAAAAGGCATTACTACCCACTCATATAAACCATCCTTAGCCTTAAAGGCTGTTTTCCACTCATCCCCGGGTCTGATTCTAACCTAATGGTAGCCACTCTTAAGGTCAATTTTGGAAAAAATGGTGGCTCCTGCCATCATGTCTAACAGGTCATCTAGGTGGGGTATGGAGAATGTATACTTGATGGTGATCTTATTTATGGCACGGCTATCCACACACATCCTCCACGTGCCATCTTTCTTAGGTGTCAAAAGGGCTGGGACAGTGCAAGGACCTAACCTTTTCCTAATGAAACCTTTCCTCAATAGTTTACTAACTTGCTTTTGTAACTCTTGGTGCTTAGTTGGATTCATCCAGTAATGGGGTAAGTTAGGCAGGGTGGATCCTGGGACAAGGTCTATGGCATGCTGGATGTCCCTAAGTGGTGGAAGTTGGTCAGGCAGATCATCTGGAAAAACATCTTGGAATTCCTCCAAAACTCCCATAACTTCATGGGGGTGTTCTCCTAGGGCTGGTTTCCTAATTTCCTTGGGGGTTAAAATCCAGATAGGTGATCCCTCAGCAATTTCTCTCTTAAGCTCTTTGAAACTAATCAAGTGTAATCCATGTTTCTTCTCCTTCAAAGAGTTGGCTCCCTTCTTAACTTCATCCTTAGGGGGAATAGGGTTGATCACTATCTTTTTCCCTAAATAGTTAAATGCACAGGAATTGATTTTACCAAATAGGGTGGCGTCATGATCATACAGGCAAGGTCTTCCTAATATAATGCTGCTTATCCCCATGGGTAGCACATCACACCAAACTTTCTCCTTATAAGATTGCAATTGAATCAGGACTTGGCATCTAAGTTTGACAGGTATTGAAGTGGAGTCAATCCAGGATACCTTATATGGACTAGGATGGAGAACAGGGGTTAGCCCTAAGGTCTTGACAGAACTAGCAGAAATAGCATTTACACAGCTCCCACTATCTATGATGACTTTGCAAACCTTCTCCCCTATCTTGATAAAGGTATGTAGGATGTTGGTCCTACGCCAATCCTCTTTCTCCTTAGATTGGGTTAGGATGCATCTAACAACTCCCATAAGGTCAATGGGGTCACAACTCTCTTCATCTCCCTTATATTCTTATGCTAGGTTAAAACCTTCTTCATACACTTCTTCACATTCAGGGGTGTCATCTGGGTTTCCTTCTTCTAAGTCACCTAAATGAAGGGATCTAGTGGGGCAGTCATTAGTGTAATGGCTGGGCTGGTGACATCTAAAACACGTGCCAAACTTCTTGGGTGCTTCTATAGATTTTCCTTTATCAGCTAGAGGTTGGCTCAAGTTGGGTTAGGCTGGACTGGGTCGGCTTGGCTCGGATCGACTCGGGTCAGGTCAGCTTGGGTCGGGTTGACTCGGATTTGGATGGGCAAGGTAGGGTCGACTCGGGTAGGTCAGGGCTATTATAGGGTACTGGCTCATAGGAGTCCTATGAAATTGCTCAAAGTCTCTAGCTACCTGGTGCCCTACTGCACATTACTTCATACTGATGTGTATGACATCAGGTCATTACATCGGATGGGCTATCATTTATTCCGAGGCTAATGGACTCGTAGGATATCTGGTCATGCCGAGGATAGAGCTAATGATGATGATGCAGTAGAGGAGGAGCGCATCCTCTCTAGCGATGTAGGACCCAGTGAGAGTCAGCCTAAGACGGTAGCACAGCCAGCGGTTGCTTCTTAGTCTGATCCTTCTACTTCAGCATAGCCTTAGCCAGCTCAGACGGAGACTCCAGGCACTTCAGATAGCTTATTAAACAGAATTAGACTCATCGAGATTGATGTGTTTATCATGAGGCAGCGTCTTGACTGTTTCATAGCTGAGACGAGAGAGAGCCATGCTGGACTTAGTGATGGCATCTCAGCTATACTTTCTGCACTATCCAGATCTTTAGCGAGTGCTTTGGTTGCTGATACTGCTTTTACACTTGCTCATGCACCTGCTCCTACACCTGCTGATGATATTGACGATATTGATACTGGTGTTGATACTACTATTGGAGATGGTGTTACTGTTGGTGATACTGTTATTGGAGATATTGGAAATGATGATAGAGACGATGAGGAGACTGACTCAGACAGATTTGATTTCATAGATCTTACTTTAGAGCCAGTAGCGGAGGTGACGACTGACTTGCCTAGGAGTCCTATTCATGACCCTTCCTATTCACCTGCCCAGACTCCGTTCCATCTTCTCCTAGATCGGATGATCGCATTCCTGTTCTTATTCCTATTTTCTCTCCAATTATCGATATTCCTATCCTGACACCTATTATTGATTCCCTTGATATTGATACTCCTGTTATACATACACCTATTATTGAGACCCCCATTGTTGATACATCGATTATAGATATACCGGTTCATTCTATAGCCGATACTTCTATTCTTGATACGCCCGTTGTATCATCAACTGTTACCCTTATCTTTGACACACAGATTGTTGATACTCCCACACTTCACACATCCTTGCTTATCCGAGAGCTTGGATTTTATACACCCGACTTTCAGTATCTTGACTCATGTCTTTCATTTGATCGCACACCTCTTCCAGCGGTTGCTGAGATTGTTGACCCGAGCAGTTCTATTCTTGCGGAGGACATTGCTTCTACCTCTACTGCTCCAGCCAGAGGTCGGACATATGCTCGTTATAGAGGACATGGTCATCGTACCTCTCGATAGCCGACCAGGACCAGACTCAAAGATCTTAGATCGAGATGGCCACGAGCTTGATCCTTCACTGATACAAGACCGATTAAGATCGGCTCATCTTCTGATGATACTGACATGGATGAGGATTAGGACATTTCTATATTTTTAGATAGTTTGCTTTTATGGTTCTATGTATCTTTATCTTTGTTATGTATCTATTGTACAAGTTCTAACTTTCAATGAAAAACTTTGTTGTTCTTCATCTTTATGTCTTTGATGCAAATAAATGTTATATCTTAAATTGTTCTTCAATGTCTTCACTCTTAAATGAATGAATTTAAAGGATGAGTAAAATAACTCAATGCTATATCTTGACTACTCAATCTATTTATTTTCCTACCTTTTTAATGATAACAAAAAGGGAGAGTAGAATAATGAAATTTAAGTATAAATGAGTATAAAAGTAGAATAATGAAACAAATGCAATATAATTTGTGATATATTTGTGATATGCATGCAAGGGATAAACAAATTTTTGAAAACTTGAATCGAGAAATGTTTACAGAAATTTCTTAAAAAAGGGGGAGCTTTACTTTATTTTCAACTGAAAATCCTTTAAAAATGAATTTCATCTTAAAACCCATCTTTAAATGTTTGAAAGATATTTACAAACTATTTTATGGATCATCGATTCAGGGGGAGCTTTATTCTTTGCTGAACTTTTCTTGTAAAGTATCATGATACATGTTTTCTATGTTTTAAATGTACCCCAAAGCTCTGATACTCTCAATAATTATAACATGCTCTAGCACTATTACTTTTGTTCTAAATTGCCATATTATTAATGCAAATTATGTTGATACACTTGATGCTTTCTGTTTTATGCATCTTGATGATTTCTTTTAAAAGCCTTTTTAAGAAATTTATACTTAAGGATTTTGTCATCATTAAAAAGGAGAAGATTGTTGACTCAGTTATTGATTTTGATGATAAGCAAAATGGTTATGTATAAGTTGAGGACTAATGATTTGCTTTAAGTATGTTTTTATTCAAAAAGGTGCTTACAAATTTGAAGAAGCTCATTTGTTTGAAGAAGCCAAGTTTGAATGAAAAGATTGCTCGAAGAAGACTTGGACACTCAAAAGTTGGTTAATTGGATGGTTAAGTTAAATGGAAATATGTTTCAACTAAAGTTCAGGCCTTTCTGTGAAGTTTTCAGAGAAGTATCGATTCAAAGTGTCGACACATAGAAGTGAAGTGTCGACTCAGGCCAGTACACAAGAATGTTTTAAATGGCACAGATGAAGTATCAACACATGGACCTGAAGTGTCGACTCAAAGTGTCGACACATGGATCAACACATCGCCTGAGATTTTCAAGCCATAGAACTTGCAGAAATTGAAGGAACAGCTGAAGTGTCGACACATGGAAGCAAGGTATCAACTCAAGATGTCGACTCAATTGAGTAAGTGTCGACACATCTGAGATTTCTAGAGAATCCGATTGGAGCAATTTGAGCTGGGTGTCGACTCAAGAAGTTAAAGTGTTAACCTTATGTATCAACTCACAGCCTGAAGTGTCGACACATGGAGTTCTAGCAACAGTAATGGCTAGTTTTTCAAACATAAAACTCATCCATTTTGCCCTCCAACAGCTAGTTTTTCAAGTCTAATGGCTAGAAATAGGATTTGAGGCATTGGGAAAGTATTTATATGCTGCAAATCAAATCAAAATAAGAATGATTGAAGACTATTAAAGAGTTTTGAGAAGAGAGAAGAAAAGTGAGCTTTAACTCCTGTTCTTTGAAGTTTCAACCACTCTCAAGCTAAAGCAAGCCTCCAAGCATTCAAGAGCCTTCAAGAGCATTGAAAATCATCCATTCTTGAGCATTCTAGAGGCTTCAACAAGTTCAAAGCATCTCTACATCGAGCTTCAAAGAGATACCCGCTTTGTTTTAGAAAGCTTACTTTGGTTCATTATTTCTAAATCTTATTTGTTGTAAGGGTTCTTGGTTAGCCTATTGGAAAACCAAGGAAGGTTATTGGTGAACCTTTGAAAAACCAATTAGGTTGGTGGTTAGTCCGCAAAATCACTAAGGTTCTTGGTTAGCCCAGAAAACCTAGGGAGGTTATTGGTTAGCCTTTAAAAACCAATTAGATTCTTGGTTAGCTTGTAAAACCAAGTAAGGTTTTGACTTGTTGGCCTTGTAAAAATAAGTTGGGTTTTTTATTAGTAGCCAACAAAACTAATCAACTATAATTAGGTGTGATTATAGTGAATTTTCAAGGAGATCTTGGGGAGTGGATGTAGGTGCATTGGATAGCACCGAACCACCATATTTCTTGGTCTTTATGATTGCTTGATCTCTCTTCTTGCTCTTTACTTATTGCTCTTTATTTTAGCTGCACTTTTATTTTAGAGCATTATAATTGAATTAATAGTACCTTGTTAATTTATTTGTTGAATTGGATTGCATTGCTTAGTATCAAGTAATCTAAATTTTTAATTTTTAGAGACCCAATTCACCCCCCTCTTGGGTTGCTTACTAGGCAACACAATCCTTAAGAGTGAGCCAACCCATGTGTGTCCACCTACCACACTACCAGCTTGGAGAGACAGGATTGAGCGGATCTTAGATGACAAGATTATTGCTACTCGGGACAAAGACTATCAGCGATATGTGGTTCATTAGCAAGGATGATCCAAAATTGACAATTCTTGGATCACCAGAGAGGACTTGCAAAGAATTGACCCAGATTTATTAGAGCATTATCACAGCAAGGTTGACCCATACTCGACAGGGTCGAGTTCCTCCCACCTTGGAAGAATTGGTACGGACACCAGGGCTAGAAAAAAATGACTAATCAAACCCACATTCCTGCGGATCACCTGTGAATGAAGCCCTAAGACCAAATCCCATATCACTTGTAAATAGTTATCTTAAATTTTATTATTTTAGCTTAGTTGGGTTTAGCCCTAAACCCCAAAATTGAGTCACTGTAAAAATCCCTGGACCCAAAATTGAGTCTATAAAAAAAATCCTAATTTTAATTAGGTCAAAAATTATGTTATAATGGTCCAGTGTTAGTTAGTCCTTTTTACTAATTAGGGTTTGTATATAAATCCTATTTATCAGGTAGTGTTAAAATCTATTTTGGGTCAAACCCTATTTACCAAGTTTGTTTAGTTGGTTATGCCTTTTGATCAAGTTAGGCTTTAAGTAAATAGTTGGTTGAGTCTTGTAATTATTAGTTGAGTCCTGTAATACAAGAGGGGACCCAATTCAAGACCCATATGACTCCATGTGCTAGCTCAAGTCAAGCCATGTGACTCCGTGTGCTAGTCTAAGTCACTTCCCACATGACAACCACTTCTTGGCACCACCTTTTCAAGATTTTGGACAACATCACATGACATGTTTGGACATCACTTGCCACCTCATCGAGACAACATCACATGCCATGTCATTTATCTTGGTTGGCCAATTTTATGTCAAAAAAATGGTTGTCTTTATTTTTTTTATCAAGACATTAATACATCCAGACATCCAGACATTTAGACAACATGCAAGCTTATCCAAGGAGGGCACCTCAATTAAATTTCAAGATGCTGATGGTTTTAAAAGAAGTAAAGCAGAAGGACTACATCTCATTTAGCGCCTCATTTATTTTCTCTTTGTCGCCCATATGAAGGAGCGCCACATTTCAAGGAGCGCCTCTCCTTGTCACCTATCTTGAAAAAGTTTGAATTCAAGGGGACGCCAATCATGAAAGGGAATTCAAATGTCAAAGAATATCTTATCTGGAATATCAACCTTATCTTAGAGGTCAAATGCATAAGGATTGATGCCATATTTATTCTCATCCTCATTTGGTCACCCATTTGAAATCTATCCAATTTAACGCCACTTTTAAGAGGAGTAAGAAAGAAGGACTCCTCATTTCTCATCTCAAGTTGTCACCCACTCTCAAATTTAAATTCAAAGGATCGAAATTAAGATGGATGGAAGAGTTAGCGCATATCCATTCTCATTTCTGATGTCACCCATTTCATAAGAGTGCCCATTCCTTCTTGTCGCCCAACCTAGAAGGAGTCTTATCCAGTGTTGCTGCACAAGTCAGATGAAGTCCTGGGAAGATCAAAGACAAGAGTCCAAGACACCAGAAGCAAGGATTCAAGGAGTTGTTTCCCAAGGGAAACCAATGCTAGTCTTTATAACCCTTACACTTTTGGTTGATGGTCTATAAATATCCCATCAACACCCCCTTGTATTATTAATTATATATATATGAAATAAAGCTGGCATTCTATCAAAATTTCCTTGGATGTGTGCATCATAGGGTGTGAGGCCCTTCCTTTATTCTTCGGAACATTACGGGGTGTTAGGCCCTACGTATCCAATAATCAGAAAACCTTAGCCACCTTCTAGCTTCTTCCTCTCTTTCCCACTTCCTTTGAATTCTTTTCTTTTCTTTTCCTATGCATTTGTTGACTTTGGCTCCTTAGTTTTGATGATTAACAAAAGGTTGAGTATATGTTTGGACTAATGTTTCATCTCAAGATAAAGTTTCAGGACTTAGGTTATTCAAAAAGAGTATCAAGAGTACAATGATGAAACTAAGTTTGCCTGATTTGGAAAAGAGCTCTTCTACCTTGGACAAGATCAAATTTCTCATATTGGACCTTCCTGTTAAGAAATAATTAACAAAAGAAACAAAGGCTTAGAGAAACTCAAGCATGGAACGCACATCTCTAAGAGTTTCAGAAAATTTCAGATCAGAGATCGACCACCAGAGGTCGACACCTTGTCAAAGGTCGACCACCAGAGGTCGACTCATGAAGAGAAGAAAAGTTCAGCATGGCCGGCACGGCAAAATCTCAGTGGCACACTCCAGAGGTCGACCACCAGAGGTCAACACCTGTCCAGAGGTCGACACCAGAGGTCCACTCATAGCCTGAGAATTCAAAATGGGCAGAACTATGGTTTTCTGGATTTTTGTCTAAAACAAACTGGAGGTCGACTCATGAGGTCGACACTTGATCCAGAGGTCGACTCATGGCATAACGGCTAGTTTTTCTGAACTTTTGATTTGATTTCTAACAGCCATAAACGGTCATATATTTTATTCTAACGGTCTTGTGGAGTTGTTTCAGCATGAATGAGGTATTTAACCTCCACCAAACTTCAAAAAAGACATGGAGACAAGGTGAAAAGGATTATAGTGAAAGTAAAAGGCCTTCAATCAATTCCAAGCCAAAAAGAGTGAGAAATCCAAGAGATTCCTTAGCCAAAAGCTTTCCATCTGTGAGGAATCCAACTTTCAAGAGTTTGGCATTTAGTGAGGTCCAAGATTCCAAGAGAAAGGCTTGAAGAGTCTCCATCAAGAGCTACATCGAATTATCTTTTGCTCAAAAAGGAGTTTGTCTTGTTTTTATTCTTTGTATTCATATTCTATTTGTGGTAGGCTAGTTTCAAAGGAATTTGAAACTAGTGTGAGGTTTGTTGGTGAGCCAATTGATAAAACCAACTAGGGTTGCTTGTAAGCCCGAAGCCAAAACAAGTGAGTGAGGTTTGTTGGTGAGCCAATTGATAAAACCAACTAGGGTTGCTTGTAAGCCCGAAGCCAAAACAAGTGTGTAAGGTTTTGACTTGTGAGCCTGGTAAAACAAGTCGGCTGTAATCTAAAGATTATAGTAGAAATTCCTAAGTGGAGCTTGGGGAGTGGATGTAGGTGCTAGGTGCACCGAACCACTATACTTCTTGTGTGTTTGCATTGCTTCTCTCTTTATCTTCTTTTGCTCTTTAATTATTGATTTTTTTCATTGCTTCTGTTGCACAATTATTTGAGCACTATCACTCTTCACCTTAAAACTTGATAGCACATATATTGCTTTAATTTTTAAAATACCCAATTCACCCCCCCTCTTGGGCACCATATCTGGGCAACAAGTGGTATCAGAGCTCGGTGCTCTGATTGAAAATCTAACGATTTTGAGCTAAAGTTCATGGTAACCCTTGTAGGTATTAGTGTTAGACCACCATTTTTCAATGGCATCAAACTAACTAAGACACCCATAAGATGTGATAATACTAGTGCAATCAATTTAACGAAAAATCCTGTACAACATTCAAGAAGCAAACATATTGAAATAAGACATCACTTCATAAGAGATCACATTCAAAACTCTAATGTGTTGTTAGAATTTATTTGTACTGATTATCAATTGGCTGATATATTCACAAAACCATTGAATGAAGATAGATTTTGTATGATCAGAAGAGAACTGGGAGTCATTGATCCTTTTACTTGAAACTCTTCAATTCTCATCAAAATTCCTCAAAAATGATTTATAAATTCTCAAATATGTTTAAAGGTTATTTTTCTAAATTTTATCAATTTTTTTAAATTTTACAGAATTTTATTTTGGGTAATTTATTGTTGGAGGTCGACACTTTAATTTTTCGGAGGTCGACACTTGAGGTCGACCCCTAAGGCTTTTGGAGGTCGACACTTGAGGTCGACCCCTGAAAATTTTTAGAGGTCGACACTTGAACGGAAACCCTCTTTTTTAAAACCCGTCCGCAAGCCTTTTTTCTCCACTTTTTTTTTCATTTCTCCTTCGTGTGGTCCCCCTCCAACTTCCCTAAACCTCTAAACAGTAGATTTCCACCCTTCTCCTTCATCTTTTTGGGTAATCTTCTCCTCTCCTCTTGCTTTCCTTGGAATCAAATCTCTTTTTGACCGTGTTCTTGGTTTTGGACAACCGAAAGCCTTTGCATCTATCTACCCTCAAATCTCGGTTGTTTTTCAATTGAAATCACTTATTTCTTTCGTCCGTTTCTTACTTTTTCTTCATTTACTCTCAATTTTCTCCATTCTCACAAACCCTATCTCACCATTTCACCTTCTCCTCTTTTTCTCAATCCGTGAACCTCTCTTTCCCTCTCCTTTTCTCTTAGCCTTGCTTCATTGCACTTCTCCCTAAGTTACCCCTCTTCCTTTCATATGGGTCCGAGAAAGCACTTGGCAGTAAGGAAAAGGAGATTGGAACAAGGCCAAGGTAGCACTGAGCGACGAAGAAAAGTCAGACATGAGCATGAGCCGACCCCAGAGCCACCTGCACCAGTGCCAGCCAGCTTAGTTCGGAAGAGCATTGCTAGTGGGAGGCGTGTGGATATACCATTCTGGGATCAGCATCACTTCTTTATTGGAGATGTACTGAGAGATGCAGGTCTGGTTCATTTCTGTACGATGTCTGAGAGATTCTACCCAGACCTCATCAGGGAGTTTTATGGATCCATGGCCACTGATGGCATTGGATGGTCTGCTACAGTACGTGGGATCGAGATTCCAGTGACACCGGAGGTCATCAGTCATGTTTGGAGGATTCCACTTCACGGCACTGCTGCCACTTCGATCAGCGACAGAGAGCACGCCTTCAGATGTATTCTAGAGCATGAGGATGTTAGCAGCATTTTCACAGTAGCCGCTAACCAGCTTTCACTGGAGATGAGAGTGCTGCATCATATCATCGCCCGTATCTTGATTCCGAAGAGCGGGAGATTCGATTTTATCACTGAGCGTGAGCTGGTGTTGATGGTGTCCCTGAGACAGCGGACTCCCATCAACCTTCCCAGGATCATGCTTCAGCAGATGGGTGAGGCAGCATCTCATAGGAGACTTGTTCAGCCATATGGCATGGGACTGACTCAGATATTCAGGGAGCATGGTATTTCATTTGACGGTATACCCTTCAGTCAGCTGCAGCATACTGATACTTATGGAGAGAAATCCCTGCATAGGATGGGATTTCGACTGATTGGTGACCGTTGGGTGCGACGAGAGTCTGGCCAGGAGCCAGATGAGGTGGATGAGATCCGAGCAGCTGAGGCAGGGCCTTCAGAGCCTACTGATCATGGTACACCTCCTCGCCCAGCACCAGAGTCAGAGACTGTGGAGCCTGAGCCATTCACGCCACCACCCTCATCAGCTCCAGCACTTACTACTACTACTGCTACACCACGGAGGACTACAGTGAGGATATCAGACTTTGAGAAGAGAGTGACTGATCACATTTCAGAGGTCCGGACAGAGATTACTGGTGTACGACAGGAGCTACATGATCTGCGGATACACACAGATATGCGCATTGGTGCTCTCTCAGCTAGTATGGATACAGGATTCCGACAGATCCTCAGCCTACTGAGATTAGCACTGCCATCAGGGACTGCAGATCCGACAGTATCTCCTCCACATTCTGATGATGATGATGATGACTCCAGTGGATACAGTGATAGTGATGGAGATCAGCCTGGAGCAGGTAGTTCTGATGTTCCACCTGCAGATCCGATTCCAGAGATTTCCCCTTCTGCTGATCCTCCTTCTACTGATCTTCCGAGTACAGATCCTCCAGCCACAGATGTGCCAGTAGATATTGAGCTTACAGAGTCACTGTTTGAGACTATTACTGGGATTCCGGATGATATAGATGAGCATACAGAGATAGATATTGATGATCCCACAGCTTATGAGCTAGTCAGCAGGCAGACCCTAGCTCAGTCTACTCAGCATACTGATCCGTCTACTCCTTCTGCTACTACTTCAATCGGGACACCTGTGGAGCCCTTTCCTCGGACCTATAGATCTCGTAGGACTACCCCTAGGTCTGGTCCCTCTCTGAGGACTCGGAGTCACTCTCATAGGACTCCAAAATCCTCATCTAGGATCATGGCTCCTGTCTCTTTTGATATACCTTCTGATGACGAGTAGCCTCATAGATTTACTTGTTGTACTTAGTTTGCTTTATATGGTCTGTTGTATCAGTGTTTTGTGCTTACTATGTAAGCAATTTTGTAACTGAATACATTTGTTTTTATCTATATTGTGATATTTTACTGTCTGATACCAGCTCTTAGCATTTATCTTTTTAAACCCTCAAGATAGAATATTTTTGTTATATTGAATGCACAAATTGAGGGGGAGCATGTATTTTATGCAACTAAATACTTCATTATAATTGAACATAAGTTTCCTTAATATATCTTTCACTACAAAAATGGACTTTTTGATTCTTGACAAAAAGGGGGAGTAGTAAAGTATATATGAGACTCCTTCTTATGTGTAGTAAAGTATATATGATTCTTATGAGTAAAGCTTGTATGTTTCTTATCTTTTTGACTCATGAGAATGTTTTCACAAAAAGAAAGAAGTAAATGAAAAGTAAAATCTTTTTGACTCTTGAGAATGGTTTCACAAAAAGTAGATGAAAAGTAAAATTTTTATGATATACTCATGCATGTAAGGATTCTTTGAAAATTTTTATTATTGCTATATTTTGCTTTTGGACTTAATTGCATATATACTCAAGGTTTTCTCATCATCAAAAAGGGGGAGATTGTTGACTTTGGCTCCTTAGTTTTGATGATTAACAAAAGGTTGAGTATATGTTTGGACTAATGTTTCATCTCAAGATAAAGTTTCAGGACTTAGGTTATTCAAAAAGAGTATCAAGAGTACAATGATGAAACTAAGTTTGCCTGATTTGGAAAAGAGCTCTTCTACCTTGGACAAGATCAAATTTCTCATATTGGACCTTCCTGTTAAGAAATAATTAACAAAAGAAACAAAGGCTTAGAGAAACTCAAGCATGGCACGCACATCTCTAAGAGTTTCAGAAAATTTCAGATCAGAGGTCGACCACCAGAGGTCGACACCTTGTCAAAGGTCGACCACCAGAGGTCGACTCATGAAGAGAAGAAAAGCTCAGCATGGCCGGCACGGCAAAATCTCAGTGGCACGCTCCAGAGGTCGACCACCAGAGGTCAACACCTGTCCAGAGGTCGACACCAGAGGTCCACTCATAGCCTGAGAATTCAAAATGGGCAGAACTATGGTTTTCTGGATTTTTGCCTAAAACAAATTGGAGGTCGACTCATGAGGTCGACACTTGATCCAGAGGTCGACTCATGGCATAACGACTAGTTTTTCTGAACTTTTGATTTGATTTCTAACGGCCATAAACGGCCATATTTTTGATTCTAACGGTCTTGTGGAGTTGTTTCAGCATGAATGAGGTATTTAACCTCCACCAAACTTCAATAAAGACATGGAGACAAGGTGAAAAGGATTATAGTGAAAGGAAAAAGCCTTCAATCAATTCCAAGCCAAAAAGAGTGAGAAATCCAAGAGATTCCTTAGCCAAAAGCTTTCCATCTGTGTGGAATCCAACTTTCAAGAGTTTGGCATTTAGTGAGGTCCAAGATTCTAAGAGAAAGGCTTGAAGAGTCTCCATCAAGAGCTACATCAAATTATCTTTTGCTCAAAAAGGAGTTTGTCTTGTTTTTATTCTTTGTATTCATATTCTATTTGTGGTAGGCTAGTTTCAAAGGAATTTGAAACTAGTATGAGGTTTGTTGGTGAGCCAATTGATAAAACCAACTAGGGTTGCTTGTAAGCCCGAAGCCAAAACAAGTGAGTGAGGTTTATTGGTGAGCCAATTGATAAAACCAACTAGGGTTGCTTGTAAGCCCGAAGCCAAAACAAGTGTGTAAGGTTTTGACTTGTGAGCCTGGTAAAATAAGTCGGCTGTAATCTAAAGATTATAGTGGAAATTCCCAAGTGGAGCTTGGGGAGTGGATGTAGGTGCTAGGTGCACCAAACCACTATACTTCTTGTGTGTTTGCATTGCTTCTCTCTTTATCTTCTTTTGCTCTTTAATTGTTGATTTATTTCATTGCTTCCGTTGCACAATTATTTGAGCACTATCACTCTTCACCTTAAAACTTGATAGCACATATATTGCTTTAATTTTTAAAATACCCAATTCACCCCCCCTCTTGGGCACCATATCTGGGCAACAGCCTTCTTATTGTGTGCTTGACTGATTGCAGGTGATCGAGGTTGGACGTGATGGTATTTCTTGCCCTGGAACTAGTTGGACTGAAGATCGGAGCTCGAGGATCGAGATCTTGAGGCCCTGCCGCAAGATCCTTGAGAGTCTGATCAAATCCACACCAGAGGGATATAATCTTCATTGATAAATTTAAATACGCATCTCTACTCTTTAATTTTTGATTCCTTGATAAGTAGAACCCTAGTTTAAGGTGATTTCTTAATCACCAAGTCCTGTTCCTAATTAGTTTTGCATGATTTACTTTGTAGGCTTTAGAACTAGTTGATTAGTTTGCTTTAATTATTTACTTTGAGTCTTTAAATCTAAAAATCCTAAAAAAAATTAATCTCTTTTAATTACTATTAATTAGCTTAATAATTATTAGATTAATTTTTGCATATTATCCCGCATCATTCTATTTTCCTTGATCGTCCCAACTGACTTGATCATTGGAGTGTCCCCACCAGAATCCCCAGCCTGAGTCTCCTCTCTTTTGCAGGTCATGCTGGTTCTAGAGCTGACAGGAGAAGAGGACCAATCACCCAACGGGAGCCTGACGTGTTCACGACACATCAAAGCTATAGGCCATAGTGATCCGGATGGCAACAGTGGTTCTATAAGCTAAAAGAGTTCCAAACAACCTATAATTGCTAATTCTACCTTGGAAGTTGAGTACATCAATATCTCGAAAGCTACAAAGGAAGCCTTCTGGTACAAGAAACTTATTACTAAGCTTCGAGTGACGCCATCATATGCCATTACCCTATACTATAATAACAATGGTGCCATAGCCCTTGCTAAGTAGCCCTGGTCTCATCAAAAGTCCAAGTATATTGAATAATGATTTTATATTATACATGACTACCTTGAGAAGAAGTACATCGAGGTACGAAGAGTAAACTCCATGGATAATATGGTGGACCGATTAACAAAGTAGTTGATTTAGTAAAAGACTGAAGTCCACTTTGAAAAGATGGAACTTAGGTACATGACCAATTGGCTTTAGTGCAAGTACGAGATTATTATATATATATCATAGAAACTAGATTAGCATGACATATTATATTATTTCTAGGACATATTTTTGTACTTGATTTATTAAAATTAATAAAATAGATATTTTTTTCCATTCATATGTGATGTATTTATGAATCATCCAAGGAGTTAATCGATAATAAAATATATTCTTAAGAGTTGAGAATTTGAGATATGTGTTATTATAGATTAACTCCTAAATGCTTCCGATCATTAGATCATCATGGGGATTGTGATTAATCCATCAAGATAGATGTACAAATCGCTATCTTTTTAGATAGATTAGTATTGAGTCTATAGTATAAGAACACTAGAGTAAGAGTGTAAGTGGTAGTTAAAGAACAATAGTACTAAACATGACCACAAACGAGAAGTCACTTGGATGTCTACTCACTCGTTAGTGACATTCTCGTTTATATAGTTATGTGAGTAGTTCTTTGACCTACGGTACCTCGATTGCTCATAGTAGGGTTGTTGTAGTTTGATAGAACATAAATATGGTTCTTAGCCATTTGGGGCCTTGAAGATTCGTTAGCTGTAGTAGGTTCGTTGCATCGGTAGGGTGTGCTCTTATATAGGATCTATCGACCTTAGTAGTGAAGAGTAGTTATATGCAATCTAAGAGACTGAGTCCTTAAGTCTATGGCCAAGATAGCAAGATAATAGAAAAGGAGTTTCCATGGAATTCATCATTGGGCTCAAGTTGATTAAATCTTGTATATAATGTAGCTTAGGATTTGATGAGTTTTCATGACCTACATTCTATCAGGACTCTCGATAGAAGAACTTGATTACACAATACTATACCTAGGAATTCATCTTTCTATTCTACTCGATTGCCACTATATGCTGTTAAGTATCACTGGTAGATTATGAGAACTCATTAGGATCATTTTTGGATCAACATCCTTATTAGAATGAGTTGAAACCATTCTAGCATATCAAAAGAAGTTTTGATAATACTATAATTGAGATCATGGTATGTCTCACTACCAGATGAATAGAAGATGAGGGGTCATACACAAAAGGTGCTTGACTTGATCAAAAGCTTGGATCATAACGAAATTATCAATTAGATTGATGATTTGGATCAATTTGTAAAAGCTACAAATTTAGAAACTGCTAATTGTTAGCATAAGAGACTTAATTATAAGTATTACAATGCAATTGGACTTAATTAGATTATAGATCAAGCCCTAATTAATTTAAATCAGATTTAATTTAATTGGAATTTGTCTAATTTGAAGTTAATTTGTGTTCAATTATCTAAGTAGGACTTGGATTCAATCATAATTAGATTAGGATTGACAACCTTTTCAAATTTAATTTGAATTGGGTTCGAATTAGATTTGAATTAAATCCAAATCGAAGCCAAATCAAACCAGGATGCCTAAACCCAAGTTGAATAAATTTCTCTCTCCAATTTGGTGACTAGAAATTAGAAGGGGTGCTAAAATTGATGCCCTCTTTTTTTCATGTACAAGAAAAGAAGAGGAGTCACAAGCTCATGCCTCCCCTTTCTGGTTGGGTCTCTCTCGTGATAAATCCTATCCTAACTTCATTTCTAGTTTGAATGGGAATTGGTTATGATTTGTTTTTATCAAACTAGGCATTGAGAGCTTGTTGTGTGTGACATCTTGAAAGAAGGAAAAGAGGAGGCCGACTAATCTTTTTATTTTTTTCATCGAAGAAAAATTATACCTCAGTCCTTCTCTTCCACCACCCCCTCCTCTCTTCTTTCTTCTAGTTCCCATGCCAAATAACTCTAAGAGAGAGAGAGTTTAGAGAGAGAGGAAGAGAAGAAGAAAGGTTCTTTCTTTTCTTCTTGGTTCCTTGAAGAATCCCTTTTAATCTGCATGAAGGGTTCATGCAATAGTCTTCTCTTCTTAGAGAAGAAAAGAGAGTTTAGAGAGAGAGGAAGAGAAGAAGAAAGGTTCTTTTTTCTCTTCTTGGTTCCTTGAAGAATCCCTTTTAATCTGCACGAAGGGTTCATGCAACAGTCTTCTCTTCGAGTTCTTGAAGAAATGTTTCAGATCCAAGCCAAAAAGTGAGGCCTGCAAGGAGCTAGCACTCCGAGGGCCTTGGAGTTTCAATTAGTGACATGCCCTATATGGATACTAGCAGAGGCCAAGCATGTGCATGTCTTTGATAGGAACCCCAAGAATTTGTTGTATCCTATCCGAAAAAAAAGAAGAAGAATAGCACTTCAAGTATGTCTTCAATCTTCCTCCTTTAAATATTATGATTTTAGTTATGAATCTTGGATTAAATTTCAATATGTTAGAAAGTTCCTTACATGATATTTTGATTAGATCTGCATGCACTGATTAGAAAAAGATTTTCTAATATGCATATGCTTAGGTTAAAATAACCTGAAAAATTTCTTTATGCCTATCACTTAGAAATCTAACAGTAGGACAGTTCATCACTATCATTCCTCTCCTCCTAGTAGTCAAATTTGCTATAACTTCTTACTTTCAATTGCTCATTGTCACCTATCAAAAATACTAACTTTAATCAGTTTTTGTTAAATGAACATTATAAAGGTTAAGAATACTTATCAACTCTTTTTCAACCAAGCATGATATACTAGATTGTTAAATTAGGAATGATCTCATGATCTTTCACATCACATACCGCCCCTAAGAATGGTAAGCAAAGTGGAAGAGAAAAAGAAAAGAAAGAAAACCATCAAATTGCAAAGCAAGATATCACAGTCTACACACATCCTCACTAAAAATCTTCAAACTAGAAGCCTAAAGAATGAATACATACACAAATAAATTAACAAAATGGTAAAAACAAGAGAATGAACCAGTAATGATGGTAGTGAGGCCAGTCCTGTCTATTCCCTCTATGACTTCCTCTACTATTGAAGCAGCAAAGAACCCAGAGGGTCCCTTCCTGCTGAATAGCCACCACTTGTCCATGAAGATGCTTGTTATTCTTCTTTCTATGGCTAGAAATGGGGAAGGCCAAGATAGAACAAAATTTTCAAGGAAGAGTGAAATAATTAGATGATCTTAGAGGGGTGTTGGAATTTTTATTCCACTTGTGCATATATTCATCATGGACCATCATTGTGCTGAGAGGTTAACTTCAACTCTAGCCTAAGAGTTCTTTATGAAGGGGTTCAACATGTTAGGTTGTATGGGGTCCACATGCATAATGCGCATGAGTAATTCTTTGTCACTGGCCATAATGTAAAAATTCTGATGTGAAGTAAAATGTGCATCGTGATTGGGCCACATTGCACTTGCATTGTGTGACTAGATTTCCATCCTTCTAGTGTCAAATCATAGCAAGAAATGGAGGCACTCGTAGGATGTTAGAATTGATCATTATTAAATGAGTTACATAATCAAAAATTTAAATTTTTTAGGATGAAGATGCCCCTTCCCTCCAAATGCAACCTTTTTTTCCATTCTCTGCTTGGTGCCAAATTATTTTTGAAGCTTCCCATTCATCCTCTTCTTCCCTCCCATTCCTCTTTTTCCCCTCTTCTTCCTACTCTCATTCCTCCTCTGTCTAAGTGCTAGCCATCTTACTGCTCTATTTCCTTGCCATTATTCTGCATCCGAGGTTGTTAACAATAGCTTTTTTCCTAAATTGCTGCGAGACAACTTGTTAGAGCCATCACGAAGTAAATGATTCCTCCATAGTTTTTTTCATGTAGTTCCTTTCTTACAGCACCCTATTTGGTTGTTAAACCAAGTTAATGCATCTAGAGGTTCACCATGGCATAAATACTACTGATTGAAGTAGTCTTTTTTCCTGACCTTATGACACATAGTGGCTAGCTTATGACATTCCTACTTGAACCCAGCTTTTACAATAGTATTTGATATCCCATGACCAATTTATGACACCTGCTTATCAACTTATGACATCTCCTGCTTGAAACTAGCCTTTTCAACAGCTTAAGATCATTTCCCGGGCCTCGATTATAATACCTGCTAGCCAACCTATGACATCCTTTGCCCAAACCAACCCTTTTCGATAGTTTAAGATGAACTTATGATATTCCATCCCCAGAAAACTCCCTGAACCTTACCTTTTCAATTTTTTTATATCATCCCATCCCTAAAAAACTACACAAACCAACCATTTTCATGTACTTAGGACATCTTGATGCCCGATTATGATATCCTGTGTCTAGCTTATGACATTCTCCACATCAAGTGCTCCAGGAACCAACATTTATCAAAATATCATGTATCTTGTGGCCTAATTATGATACCTAGTACCCTGATTATGATGTCTACTCCCCAAAATACTCCTCATCCCAACCCCGTTCACCTACATATGTTTCCCCATGTCGAAATTATGACACCCCATGTATGGTTCATGACATTCCCCATCGCAACTACTCCAGGAGCCAATATTTTCACAATGTAATGATATCTTGTGGCTGGATCATGACTCCCCATGTCCAACTTATTCCATTCCCCACCCTAACTACTCTGATGTTAAGATATCCTGTGACCAGATTATGACACCCTATGTCTAGGTCATGACATCCCCCATCCCAGCTACTTTAGTAAGCAATCTTTTTCAGGATTTTATCACATACTTTAGCTTGATTATGACACCCTATGTCAACCTATGATATCCACTCCCCAAAATATTTATTGAGCCAACCTTTTTCACCTGCTTATTACTTTGGGTGGCTAGCTTATGATACCCAATGTCAACCCCTTTCCAATATACTCCTCGAACCATGCCTTCTCATGACCATATGATGGCCCAATTATGATACTCTATGTATTGTTTATGACATCCCCTATTGAAATTACTCTATGAACCAACATTTTTCATAAGATTATGATACCCTGCATCCCGATTGTGATACCCATATGTTCACATTGTGACCTCTTCCACCGGAACTACTCCATGAACCTATCCTTTTTACAACCTTATATGACACCCCCCATAAGTGGGCCTTATGTCAACTTTATGACATCCTCGGACCTAACTACTCCAAGAGCCAACCTTTTTCTCAATGTAATGACATCATGGATACCAACTTATGACATCCTATGTCTAGCTTATGATTTTCTTCGCCCCAACTACTCCAGGAAGTGACCATTTTCACATACTTATTATGACATCATTCGACCTAATTATGATAGTTCGTGTCCATCTTTATGACATTCCCTTCCCAAACTACTACCAAGCAACCTCTTTCCATTATATAATGACATTATATAGCCCCATTATCATATGTCATGGCCGACTTATAACATCCCCTCTAAAAAATATTCTTCAAAATAGATCTTTTTAATTTTACATCTTGACACCCCATTACCGAAAATACTCCATGAACTAATCTTTTTCCTAACCTTATTACATCTTGCAGTCCTATTATGATAGCACATGTTCACCTTAGGATGTCATAGAATGGTTGCAAACATGATTTCATGACATATTTGGATACCTAGGAGTCATATAATCCCATAGAAATCCATCAGGATGTCATAAGATGGTGCCAGGCTTGATTTGGGGACATTCTGATATCAGCATGTCATAAATTTCTCTTAGGATGTCATACAATCTCCTTAGGTTGTCATAACAAAGCATGATTATGACAACTCCTACGACCTTATGACATCCTCTGCTTAGATTATGACATTCTGTCTCCTCATTATGACTTCCCACACCCCCTAAAAAAATAAAAAGATTAAAAATAAAATAACATATCTATGTTATGAGTTTCATTATGTTGTTTGTCGTCGATAACAATTCTTCCTTACATATTTAACAAAGAATGCTGCAAATGATCAATTTGACGACCCTACTACTGGTATTTGTATGATGATCCACAATGTTCTAGTACATTGCATGTAGATAATGATAATGTTGAACCTCTTGTTGGAATGGAGTTCGATTCAGCAATTGATGTGTATAATTTTTACAATAGATATGCAAGAAAACTCATATTTTGGAATAACAACTGTGTAGTAGATCAAACGACAAAAAGCAATTATACTTCAGGCATCTAGCATGCTAGAGGAAAGGAAAGTCTAGGAAGAAGGATAGTTCCATGAATCATAGGGATACAAGAAAAATTGATTGCAAGGCCTCAGTAAAGGCTAGACTTAATTCGAAGACTGGTAAGTGAAGATTGGATGAGGTTATTGTAGAACACAACACAACCATGAGCTTTCCATTTCATCTATTGGTTATCTATGGTTCCATAGGAAGATCAATATACCGGAGAAGGCAGAGATTAGCAACATGCATGCCTCAAATGTACACACAACTATAGAGAAGGTAATTAGAATTTATAGAGAAGGACGCTCATAATTTTATGTATTAGGAATGTCAAAGTCAGTAAAAAGAAAGAGATGCATAGTCAGTAATAATCTACTTCATACAAATACAAGCTAAAAATATAATCTTTTTCTACACACTCGACTTAAATGGAAATGGAAAATTTAAGACTGTGTTATGGATCCATCCAAGGTCAAGAATGGCATGTTCTTACTTCAATGATGTATTTACTTTTGACTCTACTTACCTGACCAATACATAACAAATGCCATTCTATCAATTTATTAGAGTTAACCATCATGGACAATCCACCTTGCTTTGATGTATATTGTCATCAAACGAGATGATCAAAACTTTTAAATGAATATTTCAGTCATGGCTAGATGCAAATGGTGATCAAGCACCTAATGCCATAATCATTGACCAAGATAAGGCTATAGAGGCTACTATCAAGGAAGTGTTTCTCAATGCATGTCATTGGTTTTGTCTTTGTAACATTTTGAAGAAAGTTTTAGAGAAGATAGGCCATATATACACAACACATAATATATTTATGGTTGAGTTTGATGAGGTTGTTTATGATACTATTATGACATAAAATTTTGAGGAAAATTGGGCACAGCTCATGCACAAATATGAAGAATTCAAGTATGTGGATTGGTTGCATGATCATTATGAATTTCATGATAAATGGGTTCTGATTTATATCAAGGATACTTTCTTTGTAGGTATATTGGATTGATACATGTTGACTTATTATCATGTGTAATTTTATTTTCCTAATAATAGAATCCCCTTGGCATGTGTAATTTTATTTTCGTAATAATAGAATCCCCTTGGCATATTATGAGACCTATTTAGATTTCTTAGTAGAAATAGAATTCATTTAGGATGTCATAGTGTTGACAAACATGATTCCTGGACCTATTTCAATACTGGGATGTCTTAGTATGCCCTCAGCATGTCTTAGAATTCACTCGGATGTCATGATTTCATGCGAAGAATGAATTTGGGACATATTTGGATATTAGTATGTTATAAAATTCACTCAAGATATAATGAAATCCACCCTAGATGTCATGACATTGTGCCAAACTTGATTCAGAATTCTATTTCGATACTAGTGTCATAGAATCCTCTTTGTATGTCATTTGAAATATTACTTTCATAATCATTATATGACATGCTGTGACACTTTATGGACTCATCTTCTATGTTTATGACCTCCTTTATAGCATGTCTTCCTCCTAGTGGAGTGAGAGCATCATCCACTTATTTGATGGATTTGTCAATTCGAAGACTACCTTAAAGAAATTCATCGAGAAGTACAAGGAAGTGTAGGAGAAGAGATATGAAGTTGAAAATGAAGAAGACATTAAATCTTTGCAAACAAATGCTTTTTGAAGATATTCTCACCTTTTTGAAGATCTTATGGCCGCATCTAATGCTAAATTATCAAAAAAAATGGCAACTACACAGTCTATTCCATGAAGTCGTTTGAGAGAATTGATGTTAATGGAATCGAGAAGCCAATTGTCAAAAATTTTATTGTTTCATTCTTTAATGACTTAGATGAAGTAAAATGACAATGCTAATCTTTTCAGTTCAGGGGATACTTATGAAGGCATGCCTTATTGGTTCTCCATCAACACAAATTTTCTTCTATTCCACAAATTTTTCTGAACAGATGGTGCAAGGACATGAAACACCGATTTGATGATTTTAACTAAGATGTACAATTTTATGATAAGAGCACTAGGAAAAGCAGGTTTGTCATGCTATAGTAAGATTATTGTATGCCATATAATATAGATGAATTCATGTTACATATTATTACATCTCTTCCTCACATAGATATGCTTTGTTGAGTTATCAGATGATGAAGATTGTAGAGATTGCCTCAATGTTTGAATATGCCTTTAACTTAGTTATGACTGATCTGACTCAGTTATTCAGAAGATCTATAGATGCTAGTTATTTAGCATAGACAACTTCACAACTTCTTATCCGAGATCCTGACAATATCGCAACAAAGGGTTGACAATGGAAAAGAGAATTAAAAGTGAAGTTGAAAAGAAATCAAAGAAGGCAAAGAAATAAGTGAAGAGGACATCCAGTGATCCATCTGTCAACATAAATAGTATAAGGCATGCTAAAAGATAGGATGATTCCACATGAAGTAGGGGAGGTGGTCCAACTAACAAATGAATTTAGTCAACCATTAGTTGATCCACTTATAGAAGAGTTTGATGCTTACATCTACAGCCAACTAATGTAGGAGACATAATATTTATGGTTAAACTTTTTGAAGGTAATAGTTTATAGAATGTGAGGAATAAAGATGAATGTGGATGGACTTGTCACCACACATGATGCCATAATAGTAAATAGGGTTATTACACACTGTAGCCAAAAATTGCTATCATATGTGGTAGACATAATGTAACAATTTGGTTATTGGATTTTATTGGGTAGGAGATGTCATATTCTATGCACGGTGTGTCATAATTGAAAATGTACATCTCATGAGTTGATTGCAAATGTGGTTCCAGAATGTATTTGGAAATGGGGATGTCATAAAATCCCTTGGGATCTAAACACGGATGTCTTAGAATCCCTTGGTGACACTAGTGATATATGGATCTATTTGGTTACAGGGATCAATAAAACCACATAGCAAGTCATTCGTTTATTTCTAAACTAATTCTTGGAATTATTTTCTCTTCTTGGATATCAAAGTTTACCCTCAATATGTCATGCATCCATTCCAAACCTAATGTCATAAAATATCATATTTAGATACGGGGGTGTCATAAAAACTTCTCTATAGATGTCATGTGATGGTGCCAATCCTGATTATAGGACACATTAGGATAACAGGATGTCAAATAATCCCATTGGGAAGTCATAAAAGCCACTTCAAATGTGATGAGTTTTTTTCTAAACATGATTCCATGATGGTTTACGATACAGGGATATCATAGAATCTCATTGGGATATCATATATGCACCACGGGATGTCATGGCTTGCTGCAAATTCATTTGGGAACCTATTTAAATTCTAGAGTGTCATACAATCCCATTAGGGTGTCATAAAATCTCCTCTAGATGTCTTGTGGTTGTTCCAAACCTTATTCGGGATATATGAGAATAATGGGATGTCAAATAATCCCTTCGGGATATCATAAAATTCATTCCAAAATTCATGAGTTTTTTTTTTTTCAAACATGATTTCAGGACTGTTTACGATAAACAGGATGTCATAGAATCTCCTTGGGATGTCATAGCTTGGTTTGAAAACTCATTTAGGGACCTATTTAAATTCTGGAGTATCATAGAATCATGTTGGGGTGTCATAAAATCTCCCCTTAATGTCATGTGGTGATGCCAAACTAGATTGCGGGGCACATTAGGATAACAAGATGTCAAAGAATCCCACCAGGATGTAATAAAAGCGACTCTGATTGTCATGAGTTGGTGACATAGGTAATTTAAGTATTTGGATACATTGGTGACATTGAGCCCCATCTAGGTATCATAGAAGTCCATCCGGATGTCAGGTGTTGGTTGCATAATTGACTTTGGGACATATTTGGATACATGGGTGTCATAGAATGGATACCTTGATGTCATACAAACCTTTCAAGGTGTCATATAATCACCCACGGATATCATAGCATCCCCGCGGGAGGTGCAACAAATAGAGCAAATTACTTCGATACTCAAAAAACAAGAAATAAGTAGAAACAAGATATATGAATAACTGTTCAATTCATTAATATAGTTTAATTATAGAATTTTGTTACAAGATTACATTATTCCATATATTCATCATGTATAGGCAAAAGATGTTGTTGCCATTTGAAGGACTAGACTCTTCCAACACTCCCAAGCACCATGTGCAGTGGCATAGAAATGGAGTTTGATCAAAGGATAGACCCTCCATGAGGATGCATTGCATGAGAAAGGTTCATGGATAGAGCTTTCCTCCTCGAAGGTCCTACTAAGGATGCATTGCATGATGAAGGCATGCCGATGAAAGTTTCCTCTTTATTCAAATCCATCCTCCATCTGGCAATAGTGGTTTTGATGAAGCTGGTGCATCGATCATTTCCAATAGCTCCCATTCCAAGTTGAATATCCATGTGACTTCGAAGAGACCTCCCTAGATAGAACCACTCCAATGTGAAAGGAAGTCTTATAATGAACAAACAATATACTATGGGTTAACCATTAAGTACTCTAACATCTCGCCTCTCCAAGGGTTTGAACCATACCACCAAGGTGCTGCAAATAGTCCATCGATGATGATTCACCAATGAGATGAGAGAATGAACTCTCGTCACCAGAGAGGCAAGAAAAACACTAGTAGTGAAAGAGGAGAAGAAAGCATGGACAATGGACTGATGGAAAGCAAAAGGGGAGAAGAGAAGGATTTATGGTTTCCCTAGAGATGATGCAAACACCTATAAAAGAAGAAAGAAGACTCTCAAAGAAGAAATTATTTATTTTTCTCCAATCTGAATATTTTATATTAAATGAGATGGGGTAAAATGGATAGTTTCTTCTTTTTGATAACATGCGTCTAGTGGCTATTGGTTGATCTACACAAAAAATGGGGATTTTTATATCAGAATCCAGCTGTCATAATGGATCTCATGGAAATTAAAAATGTTTGGTTCATCAAGATGTTGTGAGGGAGAATGTCATATGTTAGGGACTGGGGTGTCACACACCTGTCTAGGGATGTTATAATAAGGTAAAAGTTTTTTTAAAGAAAATGTGAAAAGGTTTCATCCCTGCATTAATATACTTAGAATAATATATTCTTTCATAGAAAGTTTCTTCCTCTAAAAAAAATGCATCCATTATCAGTTGCGATAATCGAGGCCATGATCAAAATGTCAAAATGTCATTAAATTGTTAAAAGAAGGTTTAAAAAATGGGGTGATGGAAGTAGAAAAAATTGGTTCGTTGAATGAAAAGGATGGGGGATGTCTTGTTATAGTATGTTGTTGTCATAACATCGTATCGGGGTTTCATTATTTATGTCACATATAGCCCTTTGGATGTCATGAATTGGTGATAAACATTATTCTAGGGACTATGTCAATACTGGGGCATCATAGAATCTTTTAAGTATGTAATGAAATTCCTTTAGGATGTAATGACATGGTGTTAAAACTAATACCAAGTCTAATTTACATAGAGTGGTGTCATAGAATACCATCTGTATATCATAGAATACACTAGGTATGTCATGAGGTTGTGCCAAACGTAATAGAATACCATCAAGATGTCAGGTGTTGGTTACATAGGTGATTCTAGACATATTTGGATATATCGATGTCATAGAACAACTTCATGATGTCATAGAATCCCCTCCAAGTGTCTGACTTGGCAACCTAGATGTCATAAGAAACAAATTTGGATACATGGATGTCATAGAACGGATACTTGGATATCATACAAACCATTGATGATGTCATAGAATCCACTCTAGATGTCGTAGCATCAACTCATGATGCGCAATATTGCGATGAAAGCATTTGAGAACTTAGTTTGTCACAAATAAGCATAAACAAGAAATATATATAAATGTTCATTTGATTCATACATTTTTTATTAGACGATTTCATAATCTCATGGCAATATTACATTGTTCCATGTATTCCTCCTATATAGGCAAGAGACGTCATCGATCTTTGAAGGACAGGACCCTGTTAAGACTCCATAGCATCATTTGCTTCAGCATTGCTAAGGAGGAGGTTGATTGTAATGGCGAGGAAGATCAGTGACAGTTGCAATGACATGTTGCAAAATTGGCCACTTCCTATACATCCCATTTCAAGGTGAACATCCATCTGACTTCGAAGTGTTCTCCTCGGAGAGAACCCCTCCATCTTGAAAGGGTGTCCTTAAAAAAAAACCTTATCACATGTTGCTTAATAAAAATTACTCTAACATTGATGCTTAAAAGCATCCTACCAAGGTGTTGCAGATGATGGATTGCTGAAAAAGAAATCAAGACTATATAATGAAGCCTGGTCACATCAAATTCAAGCAATGAATGTCATAGTTGAAGCTAACAGAAAATCCCCTACAATAAATCTTGTATATAGCTCTCACCCTCGAATTTGTTGTATGGGATGTTCTTTGGCCTCACCTTTGGCATTAGACAGCAATATGAGGAAAATGAAAAAGATATAAGAGGGAACAGTATAAGTGAAGCCAAGAGATAAACTTATACATGAAATTTCAAAGATAAAGGAATCAGGCACAAGTGATATATAGATGGAGCCCTCCTCAAATTTGATGTAACGGCTTGTCCCTCAGCTTCACCTATGGCTCAATACAGTAGATGGATGGAAAGGAAAAGTAAAGAAGAGATGGGTTTATGGTTTCCAAAGGGGCTATGCAAACAGTTGTAGCTGAAGACAAGAAGACTCTGCAAGAAGAATTTCCTTATGAGTCTTTTTTTTCTCCCTTCCATATATTTTATAGTAAATGAAACAAGGGTGAAATGGACACTTCCTTCAAAAACACACCGCATTGTTGGTTGGTTTATACACATTGTAAAAGTGGTGTTTCATATCGGAATCCATCTATCATAAGAAACTCATGGAAATTGAAAAAGTTTGGTTAATCAAGTGTTTTGGAAGGGGAATGTCATATGTTCGGGACTGGGTGTCTTAAACATCTCAAGGGATGTCATATGATGATGGAAAGGTGTCATCCTTGTAGTAATATATCAAGAGCAATATATTCCCCCATGGGTCTAGTTTCTTCCTTTGGAAATACATGTTAATTGGAGGTTGCGATACTTGAGACCATGGTCAAAATCTCAAACTATCATTAATTACTCAAATAAAAGTATAACTGATGGGCTAATGGAATTTCAAAAAATTTGGTGTGTTGAATCAATTGATTAGGGGATTTCTTATGAAGATCCTTGTTTTGGGACCTATTTCAATGCCAAATTTTTCCTGGTTGATTTTACAAGCTGCCACATGTGGTGTCATAATTGGGCTATTCAGATATTATGAGTTGGTGACTAAGGTCTTTGGAGAACCGATTTGGATACTGGATGTAAAATTCTGGATGTCATATATAGCCTTTTGGATGTCATGGATTCGTGACAAACATTATTTTGAGGACTATGTCAATAGTGGTATCATTGAATTCTTTCAATATGTCATAAAATACATATGGGATATAATGACATGGTGTCAAACCACATATTAGGACCTATTTGTTATAGTGGTGTCATAGAATACCATTTGTATGTCATAGAATCCCCTCAGGATCTTATGATGTGATACCAAACATGATTCCGGGACTGATTTGTATAATTAGATGTCATAGAATACCATCTAGATGTTGTATGAACACTTGATCATCTCATAATATTTTCATGGGATATCATGATTTGTTGCCAAAGCTCATTCCTTTACCTTCATGGAATACCAGGGTCACATAGTATCTCCTCTGAATGTCATAGTATCCTATCGAGATGGCATATATTGTAGCCTTAAACCTGTACTATGTCATAATGGGCTTCATGGACATGAAAAGGTTTGCTTTGTGAAGCATTTTGGCTTGTTGGATGCCATATGCTTGGCATGGTGATGTCACAATCGTGCCAGTGGATGCATAAGGATGTTAACAAATTTAGTATGCGGAGTGTGAGGATGAACCAGGAGGAATGACATGGCAATGTCATGAGAGGGAATTTCATAATCATAGACTTTGATATGAAATAATGTCTATGCCATATATCGCAAAAATGTCATAAAATATTGCAACTTAAGTATATCAGAAAGCACTCATTTCATTCATATTTTTACTATATGTACAATTTTGTTCTAGTCCTGTAAACCTTCATAGTTTACTTAGATAGAAACAATTTTAACATAATGGAAATAACTAGTGTGAGCATTCCAAAAGAAACACTGACATATTTTCCATTCATTTTGATGGTGAGACTGGCATACACCATTCCACTGGTGGAGGTATATGCTTGGAGCACTAGCTTTATATTGTCGAATGTTGGATTGACCACAAACCAAAGTCAAGAAGAGAAATGAAGTATGTACGAGGGCATATGGCATAACATGGTTGCCTTTTGTAGGCATATCAAATAAGGAATCATCACTTTACCATCTAGAAGTCATGCACCATGTGCCGTATGAAGATGACATCTCTCATTTCGAGAATGAATCCTAGCTTTGAAGACTGAAATCTTAAAAGCTACCCAATTCACCAACATTCTTTTTCGGAGACCAAAAGCTTAAAAGCTCTCAATTTTACTAAAAAAAGGTGTACCTTTATAATTGCCAGTTTAATAAAATCCCATCAAGATGTGATGCATTGGTGAGAAAGATAATACAAGTATCCTATTTACATACCAGGTTGTCATATAATCCCCTCATAAATTCTATACCTACTGGATGTTAGGATACCATGGTGTCATAAAATACCATAAGGATGTCATAGTATACCCTTTGTATATCATAGAATGGTTCCAAACCTAATTTATGGACATATCTAGATAATGGGATGTCATTGACCCCCCCTCTGCATAACATAAAATCAACTATAGATGACATGAGTTCATGGCAAACTAAATTTTCTGAATCTATTTCGATACCTGGATGACATAGAATAACATCTTGATATCATATAATGCCCTAACGATGTCATGAGGTGGTGTGAAGCATTATTTCAGAATCAATTTGGATACCAGGGTGTCATAGAATCCTCTCAAAATATCATAGAATCAATTTCAGATATCATGAACTAGAGCCAAAACTTTTTATCGGGACCTAATATGGTATTGGGGTGTCATAGATTCTAGTCACAAAGACTTAAACTCTGCATGGGGATGTCATGGTTTAGTCCCAAAACAAATTTTGTGACCAAGTTCGATACCATTGTGTCGTGGAATCTCCTCTAGATAGTATCCCCTAGGGGTTAGCCTTGTATCCCTTTAGGGTATCATAGAATTCCCTTGGGATATCATTATTTGTTGAATTAATCATGAGTCCGGGGCATATTTGCATACAGGGGTGTCATATAATCCTTCGAGATGTCATAGTATACCATTGGGATGTCATAGAATCCAATATTTTGGTATCCACTTTGGTGATGTAGGTTATTCTAGGAGCAAATTTGATATAATGTGTCACACCCCGAATCCAGCACCGGAATCGGCTACGTGATCGGCCACATAACCCTAGGTTTGCCTTAGAAATCGTGCCAGGCCTAGGTACACAATTTTCATTCCATTCAAAAATTCATTTCAAATAAATTAATATTATTTAAATAAATAATAAAACTAAATAATTCTTTAATTCCAAATCAAATCTATAAAATGGTCCACTGATCCACACTAAGAACCAGCAACCGAATTAGCTAACTAACTAAACAAAACTAAATGCTGATGTCCCGTCTTACACCCAGCCCAATTCTTGTCATGCATCTGGAGTCTTTGAAAAAAATAAGAAGTAGGGAGTGAGCTTTACAGTCCAGTAAGGTTTCCATATGATCACTAGTAATAATATAATTCTTGATAAATAAAAACATACTAATATATCACATCATGCAGTCATACAGTCCAATTATCATGTATGACAAAACTTTGATATCGTTAAGTTTTTCTTTAGAGTTTCCATTAATTAACCTTTATCTTTAGGGTTTTGGACTAGCCACGGTCACACTCCAGCTTCTGACTGGCATACTATTGTCACACTCCTGCCTATGACTGGCACACTGTTGTCATACTCCTGCCTGTGATTGGCACATAAAGTTGTCACAATCCTGCCTGTGACTGGCACACAATTTGTCACACTCCAGCCTGTGACTGGCATACTGAGTAACCACGGTACCGCCGTGGCATGGCTAGTCCAAATACCATTTTCACTTAGCACTTTGTCATTTCATCTCATATAATCAAAACATATCTTTTACAGCTTTTCAACAACTGGTATCATGCTCCATCCTATTCAAAGATCATTTGATAAACATAGTATATTAAAAGCACATGCAATAATAACAACAAACAATTATTTATCACGAGAAATCAAACCATGCTATGCGAAAACATCCATGCATGCAAATGTACATATATGCTCGGATCAAAATCAGGTCACGTAAAATATATATATAAATGGTGATCAATCCAGAAATTCCTTACCTTCAAAAGCTATTCCTAGCATAACCGATATTAATCCATATTCGGGACTTGCTCAACACTTTCCTGCTCAGAAAGCTGGTTTTTTATAATAATAAATAATTTTTATTCAATTCAAAATCCTAGCTTCATGAATTCTGAAAAAGAAAGTTCTCCCCTGATTCCCTCTCCTATAATAATATATTATTATTATTTTAAATTTTATTCCCCCTCTATCTCTCTCATTTTCCTATTTTTCCTCTTTCTCTCTCCTCTTCCTCTCTCTCTCCCCTTTCTCTCTCCTCTCTCTCTTCTTCTTTTTTTTTCCTGAACCAAACAGACCCCATTTTTTTCTCCTTTTTCCTTTTTTTTCCTTCTTTCTTTTCTTATTTCCTTCTCTTCCTTCTCTTCTCCTCTTCCCGAACCCACCCGGCTTCTCCCTCAACCTGACCGAACTAGCCTTCCCTTGGATACCAGCGACCAAGGAAGGTGGTCTCCAAGAAGGGGAGCTCAATGGACGAAGGTGGATGGTGGCGCAGCCACCAGCGATGAGCGAACCCCAAAACCCAAACCGAATCAAACCAACTCCAAAAATCCCATTAATTTGCCCAAAAAAATATTAAACAAAGGAAAAACTTACCGGACGGCATTGAGGAACTATCGGTCGCTCACCGGAGAGGAAGAAGAACAGCTCGGGAAGGGGTTTGAAGGTTTGGTTTGGCGACGGTGGGGGATTTTAAAGAGGAAACCTGATGGTTCCCCTCGTTGTTTGGGAAGCAAACTCTGCACGATCGGAGTTCCAATCCATCCCAACTTCGTCATCGACCACCTCCCTCTCCCCTCACGACTCCTCCCTCAATATTTCTAGCAAAAACCCTGGCCGGATATGGCGAGCACTCCTCCCTTGTTCCAATGCCAAATTTTTTTTTCAGTTTGGGTTAAAGTCAGCTAGACTTGTCAACTTCAGCCCAAAGCCCAGATATTACATTCTCCCCCTGTTAAAAAAAAATTCATCCTCATAATTTACGTACCTATTGTTTTGAAAAACTATAGATATTTGTCTCTCATTTCTGCTTCTAGTTCCCAAGTAGCTTCCCTTTCACTATGATTGCTCCATTGCACATTCACGTGTGGTATGATTCGATGTCACAACACTTGATCCTTACTGTCGACGATCCATATAGGCACCTCCTCGTAAGTCAGATCCTCCTAAAGTTGCAATGGCACGTAGTCTATTTCATGGCTGGGATCGAGAATATACTTTCATAACATCGACACATGAAATACATTGTGCACTCCTGACAAGGTTGGTGATAGTGCTAATCGGTAAGCCACCTCACCTACCTTATCCAAAATTTCAAATGGACCCACAAATCTCAAGCTCAACTTGCCTCGTAAACCAAATCGCATTACACCCTTTGAGGGAGAAACCTTCAAAAAGATATGGTCACCAATATTGAATTCTAACTCTCTCCACCTCTTATCTGCATAACTTTTTTATCGACTCTAAGCAGTATGCAGCTGTTCCCTGATCACTTGTAACTTATCCACCATTTGCTGTACTATTTCCAGACCCAACAATTTTCTTTCTCCTACGTCGTCCTAATAAATAGGAGATCTACACTTTTTACCATATAAAGCCTCAAAAGGTGCCATCTATATGCTGGCTTGGTAACTGTTGTTATAAGCAAACTCTATCAATGATAGATGACAGTCCTATGAACCTCTCATGTCCATAACACAAGCTCTTAACATGTCTTCCAAAATTTTGATGGTTCGCCCCGATTGTCCATCGATTTGGGGATGAAAAGCTATACTAAAACTTAATTTGGTTCCCAGGGCTTTGTGAAGACTCTTCCAAAACTGTGAAACAAACCTACTATCTCGATCCTGGTGCGGGCACCAGACTCAGAAGAAGATTTCAGGGCTCCATCTGGATCTCTGATTGACCTTGCCCGAAGAATTAGGGTTTTCTGGTTTTGTAATAAGGGTTGACTTGGTCAACTCAATTTTAGTCTTGAGTCTATATTTCCCTACAATTTAAATTTTGTTGAGTCCTAGTAGTGGCCTAGGTCTTCTCCAGGTTGGTGACATCTTTTTCAAGTCAAGGTCCAGGGTGCCACATTTTCTCCCAGGCTTAAGTAAGTGGGCGCCACACTCCTAGCCACACGCCAGAATCCAAGGGGTGCCACATCTCCATCCAGTGTACTTTGGTCCCCACACCACAAGAAAGCAGGTCCCTTCTTTCATGCGCCACTTAAGGGGAGATCAACCTAGGATCCTCAATCCAAGGAGGCGCCCAAAATATTTCCATAAGAGCCAAGCTATGAAAAGAAAGGAGCAAAGCTTGGGGAGCAAGACTAGGAGGCGCCCAAATATTTCCAGATAAAATCAGGCATGGAAGGAAGAAAATTTTTCTTGAAGAGCAAGGCTAGGAGGCGCCACCTACTTACCATTTGGAGCCATCAATCAACACTTATGGAAGCTCTTGGCCGGCCATATGAGAAGGAATTGATTCTACAAACCTAATTTGAGGATCCATCCTATTAATCCCACATGGAAAGATGTAAAACCCTGACCTCTTGTAAAGACCTATAAAATAAACCCCTCTTGTAAGTTTTAAAGAACTAATGAATGAATTCAATTTATGTGTGAGCAAACTTTGTGTTTCTCTCTTCCGCACTTGCATTCTGGTGTTGAGCTCCATGAGGGAGTAAATCCGGGTTCCTTAGGAACCTTGAGGAGGTGTGAGATCTCCAACCCCAAAACCCTAGGTTAGCCACTTCACTTCCAAACCCTAGCCGCCCATCATCCTCTTCATTCCACCAAACCCTAGCCTACCCCATCTCTCACGGCCCCTCTCTCCAAGTAGAGGCCGACCACCAGCATCCAGGTCCAGTTCAGCTACTTCAAAGACAGAGCAAATCCCAGAGGAAGTCAGATCAGCATCCAGGAGAATCAGGATTTCAGCAACATTAGCTTTCAAGTTCTTCTATCTGGTAAATCCTTCCTTGAGTATCTGGTTCCGTAACTTGTTCTTCTTCTTTCCCAGATCTTGAGTTCAGAAGAAGCCAACTCTGCCAAAGGGCCAGTATTGGAGGATCCATTACAAAGATATCTGAATCCGGGGATCCAACAATCTGCTCAAGAGAGTCCTTCCACTAAACTCTGTGAAGATCACTGCCTGGTCTGTAACCCTTCTATTCTCTTTACTTCTGTCCTGTTGAAAGTTCAGAGCGAAACCCTAGGTCTGGGAGTTTCTCAACCCCCAGCGATCCTTTACTTCTGAACTACTCTGATAACCTAGTTTCTTAAAATTGTGCTTTCAATTATTACATAGTTTCTTTAAATTTAGTTTAACTTTCCTTTGAGTCAAAGCCGACTTCTAAAAATATATATAAAAAAAAAGAATTAGTCTTAATTTACTTCCGCATCGCATCATCTCTTTTGTTCTGCACCATTTTTGGTATCAGAGCTTTCGTACTGCATCAATTTTAGTATCAGAGCTTTCATTCTGCATCATTTTTGGTATCAGAGCCCTGTCTAGGATTTCTGACTTGCTTGCATGTTTTGAGTGTCTCTCTTTTTTACTTTGTCTGCTCGAAGTAGACTCCCTAGGATGTCCGGTCCTAGGAACGAAGCGAGGAACAAGCCTCCTCTTCTCATTCCACGGGGTGTTCCTAGGGCGTGTAGGGGATCCGCTGGGTTACAACTTTGTAGCAGGAATTGTAAACGGGGGAAGCATTCTATTTCCAGTCTGTAACTACCTTGTTGCAGGAATTGTTTCTCATTGCGGGTAACTCCAAATTGTATGATTTTTTATTTTTCTAGAACCAGTATAATAGAAACTATTTTACGTAATTTTACTGTAATTTATTGGTTTCTGTGGAATTTCTGAGAGTTAAATTACAGCAACTCTGTTTCTGTATTTCTGCAATTCAATTTTTTGAGTAATCATCTCCTAATTCATCTTAAGGGCAATTGAGCATCTAAGATAAGGGGAGGAGTTGATAACCTCTCCTTAGCCCAAAACCACCACCCATTCATTCGATCCTAAGCCTAAGTTTAAAATTTATTAGACTTAATTTGCCCTAGTGGGCTAGGGACACCAACAAGTCAGGTCTAGGCTAGTGTTGAGTCAGTTTGTCTAGTTACTCTGTGTGTGCTTTGTACTCAGTGTCTAGAATGGTGGTTCTGGGACTACGTCCCGAAGGGCTTGTGTGCTGGTCCGCCTACCTGGCCAATCACTGATTGGTGTCTAGGATTGGCAATTAGGGACCTAACACTCCCCTTACACCTGCCTGGCTGAGTCCTGAGTTACTACAGGCTAGCTTGCCACTCTGATTGGGCATCTAGTTTGGTCTCTAGGTCTAGTTAGCCCGTAGTTGTTTCAGTCGAGTCTCATTTGGTGTGCTTGCTTGCATCATCATGTCCACCCGGAACGGAGTACCCTACCAACCTGGTCAAACCCAACCTGATTTAGAGGCCATGATTAGAACTCTTACCGAAAGTATGACCAAATTGAGTCAGGATATGAATGAGGGTTTTGCCTAGTTTAGAGATCGAGCCCAGGGACTTGAGAAACGTAGACATCAAAATTGGACCCCTGATCCAAAATTTAATGGGCCCCAACCTCACCCATGCCAGGAGCCTAGGAGGACCTTATACCGTGATCCCGAGCATAACCCTAGGAGCCTATATCCATACTTGGTTGACTCAGAAAAGGGACCTGTTAGGAACATCGAACCTTATGCACCCACTTTTGATGGAAGACAAGAGACATATATTAAGTGGGAAGAACAAATGGATCGGTATTTTGAGTGCACTAACATATCGGAATTAGGACAAGTTAGGTTGGCCAAAACCAAGTTCACCAAACATGCTAGGTCGCATTGGTATGCTATTGAGCATGAGTGTTATCAAAGAAAAGAGGAAATATATACTTGGAGAGATATGAGAAGTAAGTTGAGAGATAGGTACCTAGGTAGATCCTATGAAAAAAGACTTTTAGACCAATGGTACCAATTGCGACAAGGTAATAGGCCTGTGTCTAAATATATCGAGCACTTCCAGTGGTATGACATGAAATGCAATACCATTGAGACCGAAGCTCAGATCACATCGAGGTTTAGGGTTGGGTTACACCCAGACATTTATAGGAAGCTATGCCTTGAAAAGACCATTAAGTTAGACCGAGCCTACCAAGAAGCCCAAGACTATGAGTGGTCTTTAAGTTATAACCAATCAAGTACTTTGGACTTAAAGCTAACCTCTACCAACTTGAGTCAAGTTTTGATTGATCCGACACCCGTAGTGAACCAGACTTTTGTTTGTCAATTCCCACTTGTGTCACCTCTTGACCAGAAGGATACCAATGAGGAAGAAGGGTTAGGTATGACAAGCCCAGAATCAGTTGACCCGATTACCACTGACCCGAAACCCATTGAAGATGGCATCGAGGAAGTATATGATGCTGGCTTGAGTCTAGTTGATGAATATGAGGGGGAAGAACTTGAAGAATGTGACATCGATACTATTGGTTCCTTACCTGAGGAGACCTTGGAAAGCAACCAAGTGGTAGGACCTAGTTCAGAAATTCAAGAGATTTGTGAGAACCAGGTTCCTTTAATCAAATACCCCCAAGAAGAACTCATAGTGTTAGCCTGAGCTATCAGTTTGTACCCTCTAATGATAGTCATTCCCCAAGTACCAATTGAAGATCTTTGCACTGAATTGTTTAAGTTTGCCCACCCTATGGTAGATCCTCTCCTTAGGATGACTGAATCAAGCCTCTTACAATTGGACCTTGTCCCATGCCCAGCCACTAAGGTCTCTCCCGTAATCTCAGTTGAACATCCTTGTCTTGAGTGGATTGATTCACCCAGTCCTGTAGAAGTCCTCCTTATGGCCCCAGACCCCTTCCTTCGCATGACTGACCTACCCTTCTATAGAGTATACCTTTCCGCACCCATAGGTCAAATTTCAAGTCTTGAGGTCATCATCCATAGGCCCTTTCATGAATCATTCTCTAATCCAGTTCTTGAGAAAGTGGATCATTATTTGCTTAGAGAACAAACCTTAACTATTGCAATCACATATCCTAGGCTACTTCCCGAACCATCTCTTGATCCATTCCTGGGAGTAGCAAACTTTTCCTTTCGTAAGGATGACCAGTTGACACTCATAGATCACCATTCAAACCTTCAGGTCACCACCTTTAGTCAACAGGTAATTCGAGACTCCACCTCATATCTCCTCCCTTTCTCTAGGACTTCCAATGCTTCTTACACCATCCAAGTATACTTTGTCGAAGTCTTTAGAGTGAACCATGTGTCAGAACCTATTAGGTTTGCCACCTACTTCTGGAAGACCTTATGGCACCTACTAGGCACCCATGATAAGTTTTCATGCTCTGCATGCCATCCTCCGACCCAAGGTCAAACCTAGAGAGCCGTAGTTTGTTTTAGACCTAGGGTTCCTTTGGAATAAAGTCCATTCTTTAGGAATGCATCGTCAGTCCAGTTTAGTTTTTCTTGACCCTTTACTAGGCTTTGGCTCAGATTTTGGTTTGATTGAGAGCACCAGGAATTAGGATTTGTATTTTGTCCAGGGCTGAAATTGCATACAATGACTCGGTCAATAGGTCTATAGGTAAGAGTCCATTTGAAATTGTGCATGGTTACAAACCTCACACACCTCTTGACCTAGCTCCTTTACCAGTCCACACACGAGTCTCCGAGTTTGCTGTAGTTTTTGCGCAGCATATACAAGACTTGCATAAAGAAATTCATGCCAAAATAAGTTTAAGTAATGAAACTTATAAGAAGTTGGCTGATTCTCAAAGGCGAGTCAAAACTTTTGTTGAGGGAGACTATGTAATGATTAGGTTAAGGCCTGAATGGTTTCCTCCTAGAACCGTTAGAAAGTTACATGCTAGAGGAGCTGGACCATTTAGAGTGGTGAAGAGAGTAGGGTCCAATGCCTATGTGCCCGAGTTGCCTTCAGAACTAGGCATTAGTTCCACTTTCAACATTACAGACCTAGTAGAGTATAGAGAGCCAGTTGTGATTCCCAGTGAGCCTTTTGAGCCTAATCCTGCTCTTGAGAGTGAACCCAACCCTGTGTGTCCACCAACAAACTGGTCTGTGAGGAAAGAACAGATTGAAAAGATCCTGGACGATCAGGTTATCTCTACTCGTAATCGAGGATACCAAAGATACCTGGTCCGCTAGCAAGGAAGGCCAGATTCTGATGACTCTTGGATCTCCCGAGATGAAATACAAGAGCTGGATCCAGATCTCTTGGAGAGATACCAGAGCCAACTTGAGCCTTACTCGACAGGGTCGAGTTCCTCCCACCCTAGGAGAATTGGTGTGGGCACCAGACTCAGAAGAAGACTTCAGGGCTCCATCTGGATCTCTGATTGACCTTGCCCGAAGAATTAGGGTTTTCTGGTTTTGTAATAAGGGTTGACTTGGTCAACTCAATTTTAGTCTTGAGTCTGTATTTCCCTGCAATTTAAATTTTGTTGAGTCCTAGTAGTGGCCTAGGTCATCTCCAGGTTGGTGACATCTTTTTCAAGTCAAGGTCCAGGGTGCCACATTTTCTCCCAGGCTCAAGTAAGTGGGTGCCACACTCCCAGCCACATGCCAGAATCCAAGGGGCGCCACATCTCCATCCAGTGTACTTTGGTCCCCACACCACAAGAAAGCAGGTCCCTTCTTTCATGCGCCACTTAAGGGGAGATCAACGTAGGATCCTCAATCCAAGGAGGCGCCCAAAATATTTCCATAAGAGCCAAGCTATGAAAAGAAAGGAGCAAAGCTTGGGGAGCAAGACTAGGAGGCGCCCAAATATTTCCAGATAAAACCAGGCATGGAAGGAAGAAAATTTTTCTTGAAGAGCAAGGCTAGGAGGCGCCACCTACTTACCATTTGGAGCCATCAATCAACACTTATGGAAGCTCTTGGCCGGCCATATGAGAAGGAATTGATTCTACAAACCTAATTTGAGGATCCATCCTATTAGTCCCACATGGGAAGATGTAAAACCCTGACCTCTTGTAAAGACCTATAAAATAAACCCCTCTTGTAAGCTTTAAAGAACTGATGAATGAATTCAATTTATGTGTGAGCAAACTTTGTGTTTCTCTCTTCCGCACTTGCATTCAGGTGTTGAGCTCCGTGAGGGAGTAAATCCGGGTTCCTTAGGAACCTTGAGGAGGTGTGAGATCTCCAACCCCAAAACCCTAGGTTTGCCACTTCACTTCCAAACCCTAGCCGCCCATCATCCTCTTCATTCCACCAAACCCTAGCCTACCACATCTCTCATGGCCCCTCTCTCCAAGTAGAGGCCGACCACCAGCATCCAGGTCCAGTTCGGCTACTTCGAAGACAGAGAAAATCCCAGAGGAAGTCAGATCAGCATCCAAGAGAATCAGGATTTCAGCAACATCAGCTTTCAAGTTCTTCTATCTGGTAAATCCTTCCTTGAGTATCTGGTTCCATAACTTGTTCTTCTTCTTTTCCAGATCTTGAGTTCAGAAAAAGCCAACTCTGCCAAAGGGCCAGTATTGAAGGATCCATTGCGAAGATATCTGAATCCGGGGATCCAACAATCTGCTCAAGAGAGTCCTTCCACTAAACTCTGTGAAGATCACTGCCTGGTATGTAACCCTTCTCTTCTCTTTACTTCTGTCCTGTTGAAAGTTCAGAGCGAAACCCTAGGTCTGGGAGTTTCTCAACCCCCAGCGATCCTTTACTTCTGAACTACTCTGATAACCTAGTTTCTTTAAATTGTGCTTTCAATTATTACATAGTTTCTTTCAATTTAGTTTAACTTTCCTTTGAGTCAAAGACGACTTCTGAAAATATATATAAAAAAAAAACAATTAGTCTTAATTTACTTCCGCATCACATCATCTCTTTTATTCTGCACCATTTTTGGTATCAGAGCTTTCGTACTGCATCAATTTTGGTATCAGAGCTTTCGTTCTGCATCATTTTTGGTATCAGAGCATTCGTTCTGCATCAGATCCGATACTATAGTAACTAGAATCCCATGTAGTCTCATAATTTGTTCTATGTACAAGCTTGCTAATTTTTTTAGAGAGAGACCGACATGGAAAGGTAAGAAATGAGCTAATTTTATCAGTCGGTCTACAATCACCCACACCGCATTATTTCCTTTAGGGGTTTTGGGCAAGCCTATCACAAAATCCATAGTAATGTGTTCCCATTTTCACTAAGGAATCATAAGAGATTGCAGAGGTCCAGTAGGTCTTTGATGCTCGGCTTTCACCTGTTGACATAACAAGCATTGAGCCACGTACTGAGCTATGTCTTTCTTCATACCAGTCCATCAAAAGTTTTCTCTTACATCTTGATACATCTTTGTACTACCTGGATGCATCGTATAAGCTGAGCCATGCACCTCCTCCAGAATCTCATTCTATAGTTCTGAAAGCTTGGGAACACACAATCTGCTACCAAATCTCAAAGTATCATCTGTAAATATAGAAAATTCTGATTGAACACCAGACTTCACTGTCTCCTTGATTCTTTATTGCTCTAAATCCTTTCTTTGTGTTGATTTAATTCTATCAATCAGGGTAGGCCGTACCATAAGATTTGCTAGTTGTATTTTAGGATCATGAATCCGTACTTCAATCTTAGATCTTTCCAAATCCATTATAATGTACTTTTGATCAGTAATTAAAGCTACTAATTTACTTGGAGACTTTCTACTTAGGGCATCCACTACTACATTTGCCCTACCTGGATGATAGTTGATGATCAGATCATAGTTTTTTAGCAACTCTAACCATTTTCTCTGTCTTAAGTTCAACTCCTTTTGGGTGAAGATATACTTTAAACTTTTATAATCTATAAAAATCTCACAACAACTACGATATAGGTAATGCCTCCATTTTTTTAAGGCAAAGACCACTGCTGCTAGCTCCATGTCATGAGTAGGATAATTTGACTCATACGGCTTCAACTATCTAGAGGCATAAGCTATCACCTTTTCATTTTGCATTATGACACAACCAAGATCCTTACGAGATGCATCACTATATATGGTGAAATCCCCTGTTTCCATAGGAACAAACAACACTAGGGTAGCCACCAATCATCTCTTCAACTCTTGAAAACTCTGCTCACACTCATCTGTCCAAATAAATTTTGTTTGTTTTTGGGTCAGATGAGTTAAAGATATGGCAATAAGAGAAAATCCTTCAACAAATCTTCGATAATAGCCTACCATTCCTAGAAAACTACGAACTTCAGATACATTGGTGGGTCTCTCCCAATTTACTACTGCCTCTACTTTCTTTAGATCCATAGAAACACCTTCCTTAGATATAACATGGCAAAGGAAAGAGACTATGTCCAACCAAAACTCACACTTTTGTAACCTGGCATACAACTTTTCCTCCTTAAGAATTTGCAATACTATTCTTAGGTATTCTTCATGTGCTTGTGGACTCCTTGAATAAATCAGTATATTATCAATAAACACTACCACAAACTGATCCAGATATGGTCTGAACACTCGGTTCATGAGGTCCGTGAAAAATGCAGGTGCATTTGTCAGACCTAAGGGCAGAACCAAAAACTCATAATATCCATATCTGGTTCTAAAAGCTATCTTAGGCACATCTTCTGCCCTGATTTTTAATTGGTGATATCCGGAACAAACATCAATCTTTGAAAATATCTGTGCCCCCTGTAGTTGATCGAATAAATTATCAATCCTCGATAAAGGATATTTATTTCTCACTGTCACCTTGTTCAATTCTCGATAGTCTATACAGAGTCGAAGACTACCATCCTTCTTTTTCACAAATAGGATCGAAGCATCCTAGGGAGATACACTTGGTCTGATAAATTCTTTGTCCAATAACTCTTGCAATTGCTCTTTAAGCTCTTTTAATTCTGCTGGAGCCATTTTATAGGGAGCTTTAGAGATGGCTCCAGTGCCTAGTATGAGATCAATAGAGAACTCGATTTCTCTATCAGGAGGTAAACCTGGTAAGTCATCAGGAAAGACCTTTGGAAATTCTTTCATAATGGGTATGTCTTCCAACCTAAGCTCTTGCTATCGGGTATCCATCACTGCTGCTAGAAACCCTTCACAGCTTTTTCTGAGGAGTCACCTGGCAATATAAGCTGAGATCACTCTCCTAAGAGAGGTTAGCTTGTTACCCATAAAGTGAAACTCTGGCTGACCAGGAATCTGAAATCTCACTATCTTCTTAAAGCAGTTGATGGAAGCATGGTATGCTGCTAGCCAATCCATTCCAAGGATCACATTGAAATCTTTCATATTCAAGACTATCAAATATGCTTTCATCTCCCTACCTTCGATATTCAATCTACAATCCTTGTAGATTCGATTAACCATAATGGCATCCCCACTTGGAGTAGAAACACAAAGTTCAATTTCTAGAAGTGTCGAAGTCAACTTATTGCTTTACCTAACTAGTCTAGCTGATATAAAAGAGTGGGTGTCACTAGCATCAAATCGAACATAAACATTGCTAGAAAATAACCTGATCATACTTGTCACTACTAAATTTGACGCATTGGCATTTTGTTGGGTGAGTGCATATACCCATCCCTAAGTTACTGATTTCTGCTGTCCTTCTTGTTACTGTCTTCCATGAGGTACTTGGTGCTGTGACCCTTAACCATAGGGACACACAACCGCCTTATGACCCGCTTTGCCATAGTTGCGGCACTTCTACTCATCTGGCAATGTATAACCCCGCTTATAGTGAGGACCACCACACTTATAACACCACACCTATAACACTTGACATCACCCTTTTGTTGAGTCTTGTCATTTGGAGCAGCATTGTTAAGCTTCCTTATCTTTGCACTGGTTCCTTTATTGGGTTATCCTTGATACCCTCCTGATCTGGATCTCCTCTTCAAAGATTTTTCTCTCTCTACTTGAGCAACATCCAACCCCCTTTCTATAATCAATGCCTTGTTGATGATCTCCTTATAAGTGGGCAGCTCGAAGGCAATCACCTGCTATTGAATCTGACCTCTAAGTCCATTTTCAAATTTCCTGGCTCAGACCCCTTTATCAACTATCAGTGTCGTAGCATATCTAGACAGTTCTTTGAACTTTGCAGCATACTGAGCAACGGTCAAGCTACCCTGCTCCAAGCAGTCAAATTCTCAAAATTTTTGCATCCGAATACTTTGAGAAAAATACCTTTCATAGAAAACCTTTTGAAAATCTGCCTATGTGAAAGGTGCATCGTTCGGTCCCTGCTTTCCAAGCTCCAACTCCCACCAAGCGGCTGCAACATCTTGCAATAAGAAAGTAGTAAAAGTAACTTTTTCTTCTACCGGGCACCACAAGGCCTGGAATACCTTCTCCACAGCTTTCAACCAACCCTTTGCCTCCATGAGATCAGATGTTTCCTTGAATACTGTGGCGCATATTTCTTGAAATCTATCAAGGTTATTTGTCATTCTTGCAGGAACCCGGCTTTCGACTATCACTACGAAACTCCTTGTTGCTGCTGTTGCAATAGTTTCTGCATGAACTATTGCTACTATTGCATAAGTTATTGTTGTTGTTGTTGTATATATTGTTGTTGCTGTTGTTGCACCTCTAATAATCTCAGCATATCAATTCTTGCAGTAGCTTGTTGTTGCACCAAAAATTGCATAAGCTGAGGAAGGCCAACCTAGTCCCCAGGCTGAACTCCAAATCTTCTTGGAGTTCCTGCTTCTATAGTCCCAGTCTTTGGGATGTTGTCCACGGGATTAGGCATTGGTTCCTATAGATGCTCATCATTATCTGATAAACTCTCAATATCCTCTCGCTGCTCCCTGGGCTCCGAAGCACTTACTTCATCAGCAAATCTTGTGGGCCTCCTAGCACGTCCATGCCTACCACCACGCATCATAGAAAACCTATACCAGTCATTGTTAGTATAACAACTAATGCTTAAATGATCAAAAATATGTTACATTATCTACCCCAACTAAGAATCAATCCACACTCTCTCGATGAACTTATACCCTAAGATCCTACAACATGGTCTGCTCTGATACCACTCAATCATGCCCCGAATCCAGCACCGAAATTAGCTATGTGACCAGCTGCACAACCCTAAGTTTGCCCTAGGAATTGTGCCAGGCCTAGGTACATAATTTTCATTCCATTCAAAAATTCACTTCAAATAAACTAATATTATTTAAAGAAATAATAAAACTAAAGAATTCTTTAATTCCAAATCAAAACTACAAAATGGTCCACTGATCCATACTAAGAACCAGCAATCGAATTAGCTAACTAACTAAATAAAACTAAATGCCGATGTCCTATCTCATGCCTAGCCCGATTCTTGCTATGAATCTGGAGTCTCTGAAAAAAATAAGAAGTATGGAGTGAGCTTTACAACCCAGTAAGGTTTCCATATGATCACTATTAATAATATAATTCTGGATAAATAAAAACATACTAATATATCACATCATGTAGTCATATAGTCCAATTATCATGTATGACAAAACTTTGATATCGTTAAGTTTTTATTTAGAGTTTCCATTAATTAACCTTTATCTTTAGGATTTTGGACTAGCCATGGTCACACTCCAGCCTGTGACTGGTACACTATTGTCACACTTCAGCCTGTGACTGGCAAACTGTTGTCACACTCCCACCTTTGACTGGCACATAAAGTTGTCACAATCCAGCCTGTGACTGGCACACAATTTGTCACACTCCAGCCTGTGACTGGCATACTGAGTAACCATGGTACCACCATGGCATGACTAGTCTAAACACCATTTTCACTAAGCACTTTGTCATTTCATCTCATATAATCAAAACATGTCTTTTATGGCTTTTCAACAATAATTGGTATCATGATCCATCCCATTCAAAGATCATTTGGTAAGCATGGTATATTAAAAACACAGGAAATAATAACAACAAACAATTATTTATCACAAGAAATCAAACCATGCTATGCGAAAACATCCATGCATGCAAATGTATATATATGCTCGGATCAAAATCAGGTCACGTAAAATACATATATAAACGGTGATCAATCTAGAAATTCCTTACCTTCAAAAGCTATTCGTAGTATAAACGATATTAATCTGTATCCAGGGCTTGCTCAACACTTTCTTGCTCAGAAGGCTGATTCCCTATAATAATAAATAATTTTTATTCAATTCAAAACCCTTGCTTCATGAATTCTGAAAAAGAAAGTTCTCCCCCCGATTCCCTCTCCTATAATAATATATTATTATTATTATTTTAAATTTTATTCCCCCTCTATCTCTTTCTTCTTTCTCCCTCCTCTTCCTCTCTCTCCTCTTTCACCCTCCTCTTCCTCTCTCTCCTCTCTCTCTTCTTTATTTTCCTGGACCAAACAAACCCCCTCAATTTCCCTTTTTCCTTTTTTTTCTTTTTTCCTTCTTTCTTTCTTCCTTTCCTTCTCTTCTCATCTTCCCGAACCCACCCTGCTTCTCCCTCGGCCCGATCGAACAGGCCTTCCCCCGACTGTTGACGGCGAAGAAAGGTGGTCTCCGGGAAGGGGAGCTCGACAGACGGAGGTGGATGGTGGCGTAGCCACCAACTCCAAAAATTCCACTAATCTATCCAAAAAAATATTAAACAATGGAAAAACTTATTGACCGGTGCTGAGGAACTATCAGTCGCTCATCGGAGAGGAAGAAGAACAGCTCAGGAATGGGTTTGAAGGCTTGGTTTGGCTATAGTGGGGAATTTTAAAGAGAAAACCTGATGGTTCCCCTCATCGTTTGGGAAGCAAACTCTGCGCGATCAGAGTTCTAATCCATCCCAACTTTGTCGCCGACCACCTCCCTCTCCCCTCATGACTCCTCCCTTAATTTTTTCGGCAAAAACCTTGGCTGGATAAGGCGAGCACTCCTCCCTTGTTCCGATGCCAATTTTTTTTTTTTTATTTGGGTTGAAGTCGGCTGGGCCTGCCGACTTCAGCCCAAAGCCAAGATATTACATATTGCATCACAGAATACCCTCAAGATTGTCATAGAAATCCATCTTGATGTCATAGAATTTGTTTTTCACTCACAAATATGCCATCAAAGAAGTTTGAAACTCAACATTCAAGAGATAAGCACAAAGAAGAAAAAAGAAGAATTTATGATTTCATTAATAAATATTGATAACACAATTTCATAGCCTAATGGTGATAGTACATTATTAAATGGTTTACTAAAGTATAGAAAGATGGTGATGGCATTCTAGCTGTTGGACACTTCCAATACGCTCGACCACAATGTGCAGTGCTACTGCCAAGGAACTAGTGAATCGTTAAGGATTGGATGGCCCGTGGTAATCATGGAAGTATCTCTTACATATCAACAACAAATAACTACATCTTGATGAAGGGAAACAAGCTGGTGAGCTAGCAATGACACCAGGAAGGTATTTTGGTACCCCTCCAAAGTGAAGGGGTGCCATTTCCAATTCCTCCTATTCCAAGGTGAAGATCCATCTACTATCAAAGTAACCTTACCGAAGAGAACCCCTCCATCATGGAACGATGCCCTACAACAAATGAATATCATGCTGGTGGTTAAGGCTAAATCTCTAACATCATTGCTATTTCAGGGGGTTATAATCATACCACCAACTATGATACGGATGGTGGACTGTTAAATAAGAAGCTGAGATGAGAGAATGAACTAGATGTTAATAGAGAGTCGAGGAAAGGACTGGAATGCAAATATAAGAAGACTAAGGAAGAGGAAATTTTTTATATTTCCATCGAAATGTTGTTTGTTTTGTAGTACATGAAAAGAGGATAAAATTGACTCTCTTTTTTTTCTTAAGAACACGCATCCATTTTCAATTGGTAATGAACACAGAAAATGCCAAATTTTAGACTGGAATCCAGCTATCATAATGGATCTCAAGGAAATAGAAAAACATTTTTTCCTAATGTGTTTTGGCTGGAGGATGTCATCTGCTGAGCATCAGGATGTCATAATCGGGCTGAGGGATGTCATAAGAAGGTTAAAATGTTTGGCCCATGGATGATTTTGGGTTGCTAATGATGCAAGAAGTAAAAATTTTTGAGTAAGTGGTATCATAGCAACCCATTAGTATGCCATAAAATCTCCTCTAGATGTCATGTGGCGGTGCCACACTTGATTAAGGGACCCATTAGGATAACAAGATGTCAAATAATATCTGATTCATATGTCATAAAAGCCACTCTGAATGTCATGAGTTTTTTTCCAAACGTGATTCCGGTATGGTTTAAGATATCGGGATGTCATGGAATCTCATTAGGAAATCATAAAATCATTACGGGATGTCATGGCTTGATGCAAAAACCTCATTCATGGAGATATTTTAATTATGGAGTGTCATAGAATCTCGTGTGGGTGTCATAAAAACTCCTCTGGATGTCATGTGGTGATGCCAAACCTGATTGCAGAATCTGTTAGGATAATGAGTTGTCAAATATTCCCATCGAGATGTCATAAAACCCAATCATAATGTTATGAGTTGGTACCAAAACTATTCCAAGACAGATTTTAATAACTATATATCATAAGATCTTGACAAGGTGTCATAAAATCTTCTTGACATGTCATGAGGTGATGCCAAACATAATTTTAGGATGTATTTGTATAATAGTCTTTCATAGAATACCCTCATGATGTTGTAATAATCCATGGAAATGTCATGAATTCATTCTAAACATGATTCCGGCACCTATATGGTTAACGAGGTGTCATAAAAACTCCTATGGAGGTCATGAAATTCCATCCAAACTTCATGAGGGCATGGCAAACCTCATTTGGGGAGCTATTTCAAAACCAAGGTGTCATATATTTACTATAGCATGATCCATCCTATTTGAATGAGTAATAAAAAAAATATATACAAAAGACATTTACAGAGACTTTAATTTTATTCAATAAAAGTGCTAAACAATTTTAACATCCTAATTAAATTTGAATGTATAGATCAAAAGAAAATAATCTATCAAAATATTATATGTTACATGGAAGAATAACATCAAACAAATATTATATATGCCATATGAATTCTCAAACTTTTTTTCCTTTTCTATGCTATCCCCTCCTTTATGATGTTGGATACAAGCTGTGCCTGGTATTCTTTGATGTCATCATCTATGAAATCCCCTTGATCTGACCTATCCTTTCGAGCTAAATGGTCTATGTATTTAGATAGTATAAGCCAAAATTTAGGAAACCCCCGAGTTGGGAAGGACAATATCTGAATCTTTATTTTCCACTTTATGACTTCGTCATTGTCACAATAAATATGAAAGATTGCTTCAAAAATCTTTTGCCATTTCTTGGCATTAACTATTTGTGCCGTATGTCCACCACCACCAAGTGCCAAAGGAGTTTTATTCGAGTTGATGATGCTAAAAGGAATGTCATTTCCTTCATATCATCATTGTTAATGGAATAAAAAATCATACTCCTTACTGTGCCAACAAGCTCATGATGAGAAGTTTTTGACTTGATGTGCACATACTAGTTATTATGACGGGAGTAACATAGCATTTGTGGTATAGATTTGGCTGAGTTTTATTTTTTTAACAAGAACTCCTACCTAGCATCAATAATTTGTACATGCAAAAAAAGATTAGTACATAAAAAATGGATGACTTAAAACGGTGAATGAATATATTTCAATGTATAAAGTATTAGTATTACATCATCTACAATCATGGCATCATGAATAAGGTCACAGACATTAGACATACTGATGTTGCATTGCTACTCATTCACAACAAAATCATATTGCAATGTGAAAGAGGTAGAGATTGATATAGGGTGTTAGTAAATCCTATCTAAATTTAATATAACAGACCATGATGTATGACATGTCTTATGAAGTATCTTTTTTGGCTAGAAATTTGTTGAAGGTGGATTTAACTTCCTCCGATAAATCCCTTTTGTCAACATATTCTCCAGCGATTGGCATGATTTCCTATAGTATTGGTGTCTGGAATGAAAATGTTACTCTAATATGATATAATTAAGATTACATTTATAGTAGAATGTAATGTCTACGTCATATAGTTCTTTTTGTTTTGATGACAAATTGCTTTCTGTCTAGGCATATGAATCCTCTTTACTTTTTTCAAGGATGACAGCTTATAAAATAAGGATCCCCTTTCATAAATATGACCTTACACCATTTTTGCTTCTCTTTGACCCTCCTTTCTAAGAATATTGATAGATCGCAATATTGTCATTAAGATACCATGGCTATTAGTTTAATTAATTGACTTTTAAATAAAATTGAAAATACATAGAAAGGATGAGTCGGGTCGAATCCATAGAGAAGGTAATACTTAAGATAATTTGAAATATTTGATTTTTATAAAAAAAGAATAATATTTTGAGTTGAAAAATAAAATAAAAAAGTGTAAAAGAATTTAAAGAGTAACAATTTAAACTTGGGTATGTTTGAACTATTAATCGGATCTTAGCAGCTACTTGCAACAAAGTAAATAACAGGAATTTAAAGTACATAAAAATAAATATTACAATTACAAGAAGAATTCAATTACAAGAAATTAAAAATAATAATTAAATAAATTACAAAAAGTAGTAATAAAGTATCCAAAGTCGATTGGCATAGCCTTATTGAGAAGTTGGTTGATGTCACTTCGCCTTCTTCTATTGACTTTATGGAGCGAACTGGACTTCTTCTTCTTCTTCCTCTTTAGATCTTAATCTTGGAGATGGAATAGGCTTGAAGATGATGTAGGGACAGAACTCTCTTTAAAGAAACCTTACTCTTAGAGGCCAACCCATAATCCAAAGCTAGGCCCTCTATCCTGTACCATATCCTTTCTCTAGGATGCCCTTCTCATATGGCCTGGGGTCCTTTAAATAGAGCTTGGTGGAGGCTGAATCAATGTATACTAGAATTACACTTTTGATAGAACTCTTAGAATTATTCTAGGTGTTGGATCATCCAAATCAAGTTGGATAAGTCAAGAGCCATCAAATCTATTAATTTGAATTTTTGTGGCCTTCTGATCTTGCTTGGATCATGTGAAGACCCTTCATTGATTTGGAACCTATCTTAGCCATTAGATCTTTTGTGTTGCTTGAGAATAATCGGATGGCCAGACTGGGGGAACGATAATGAGGCAGCACGGGAAGCACGGGGCAGTGGCATCGAGAAAAAGGTGGCTCAACTAATGATGGGATAGCTCATGGATAGGGAAAATGGTGGTGCTGGGATGATGGCCGATCAAAATAGAGAGGAGGCTCCAATAAAGGGTAGCTCAGAATAGGGAAAGCAATGATGACTTGGGTGGATGCAAAAGGAGGTCGATAGTGACTTAGGAAGAATAGTCAATGGTTGGATCTAAGGGGTGATGGCTGGCTAGTGGTGGCGATGGGTTGTGAATGCAAAAGCAGTAGCAATGGTGAATTATGGCAGGGAGGGGGAAGATAGATAGGGAGGAGCAGGTGCGGCATCATCTTAGTGAAGAGGTGATGGGAGGAGGCCGGTGGTGCTAGGCGACATCTCAGGCAAAGGAGAATTAGGATGGAGAGGAGAAGACGATGGTAGGCGATGATGAAAGGAAAAAAGGTACCAATGGCATTTTGGGAAGAAAACAATCGATGGGCAATAGTGACTGGCGGTGGCACGATGGATCTAGCATTTCAGGTCAGGTGGTAGAGAGATCTGGGCAGCAAATGGCTAAAATCATGTCATGGTCCATAGCTTTGAGCCATGGACCATTAGCAATGGCTATGATGGACCGTTAAGTATTTTGTAAACCAAGCGGCTGGTCCATGATGGACTGGCTACTTTAAAGTTCATGCAGAATTGTATTGTATTGTTTATTCCAGATTCTGGGATAATTTGAACTCCGATTTATGTGCCATTTATTCCATTATATTCTACAAATTGGGTCCTTCATGTTGGCAAGCTTTTTAATCAGTAATCCAATCATATTTTCTAGGTTTTGAAGTTTTAAAAATTTTCATCAACCTTAATATATCTGTCAAAGAAGAAGAAACATGAATAAAACTTTTCATTAAATATTTTAATGGATGTGTGGTGCTTCGGCTTGACATCCACTTTTTATGATTATGCTCTAATTTTATATTTTTTAAAGGTATTTTAAAATAGTTAATTTTATAAGAAGGTCCAATTTAATTATAAAATTAGGGTTTTCAGACGATATTGGCATAAATAATTACTTAAAATATTTAAAATAAATGTATAAATATGTGATTTATCACATCCCCCAACTTACTCATTATTAGTCCCTCAGCAATGTAGTAGATATATAAGTATTAAATTATAACCATGTATCATTAAGAGCTTCTTTTACAAAAATAGATCTAGAATTGAAAGTAAAAAGATCTAGCAAGTATCACCAAGTATTAAGTTTTAGAAGCATATTTTGTAGTTAATACTATTAAAAACTTTCTTAAAGTTCATCTAAAGATCTACAGCACTTGTATTCATGATGACTAACTTAATATTTTGGTCTAGCTTGTAAAGGATAAATGCATCTTCATTTAACACCTACTTTGGTGAATTTTTTATACACCCCGAAATCCAGCCCATGAATGTAAGGTAGATTTCACACTACCTAAACTTTTTTTCTTTTCTTTTTTTTTTCTTTTTTTTTTTGAGTGCTGAGTATCATGGCTTTCTCTTCACCATTTGATGCGAACCTCCATACTTGACTTAGGTGTAGAGATCTGGTTACTAAGATTAGGACAATCCATATATACTCTATATTTTATACTTTTATTTTGGACATGTAGCTTTTTCCTTGAATTTAAGGTAGCTTTCATAATACCTATTTTTTTAGGTAGGTAGTTCTTTATTTAAATTCAAGTTTTTCTAATTGGGATATATATTAATTATCCATTTTTAGTGATAATTGGATCCTTGATTAACCTTACAACCAACACCTACTTTGCCTTGTCAGTGTACATGTACAAATGGAAGTGTTAATAGCATTAGGTAATCTAAGTAGATTACTAAAAGTTTGACCAACTAGTCAACTCCATGACTCACTACAGTCATTAGTAAATACCTTCTAACTCTATTACTTTTTCTAGTCTATTTTGCTTAAGATTTTCTTTCTTGATACATGATTTATTCAAAATAAAATTTTTCTCTTTAAAATATTTAAAAAAAAATTAAAAAATTTTGAAAGATTTTTTAAAAAGATTTTTTAAAAGTTTTTTCAAAAGGTTTTTCCTATCCCCAACTTAAATACCATTGTCCCTAATGGTATAAACAAGTTAAAGAAATAAATTCAACCCATAAGGATAAAAAATTATATATAGGGATAGAGGTTACCTAAGAAGAGGAGCTTATCAACAAAATTAAGATTACAACAATCAATTTCAATTAGATTTTATTATTATTATTATTATTTTATTTTTAAGAGCATAAAAATAAATATTGGGTCGCTTTCCAATAAGTGCTAAGTTTAACTTCTTCATCAGATATTATGAAAAAGTTTGGTAGATAATTAACTTTAATATATCCCTCATAATATCAAAAGGATAGGGACAATTAGGAGGCCTTGTCATCATGGTAGAAAAATATTTGTAGAGTACTCTACGATGATTAGCTTGAATCAATAAAATACACTGGGCAAGCATATTATTCCAAGATTTAAAAATATTATTATAGTTTATATGATAAGTAGAAAGGGATTGAGTTTGTTGGGCCAAGATTGGAGATAGTAGTTTAAGAATTTCTTCTCTTATGAGTTGATCTACTATACTTCCTTTCTCGGGTATCATGTGTTTAGTCAATATCCCTTTCCATTTTAAAGCTAGGCACTTTTTCTAGATTAATATCAAACCTGTCTTCATACATCATTTTAATATCATGAAATATTTTGGAGGTAGTTCTCAAGATTAGTGCCAAATATAAATAAATCAATTATAAAATTTTCAAGATCATGATCACTATTGCTTAGTTGGCAAGCCCAATAGGGGGGTGAATTGGGTATTTTAAAAATTTTAAGCAAATATGTGCAGTTTAAAATTAAGTTGTGTATATGTTAGTGGTGTGCAATGTAATGCGGAAGCAATAAAGTAAAAAGATAGAGTAGAGAGACAAGCACATTCAAACACCACAAGTTTATAGTGGTTCGGAGCAACCCACGGCTCCTACGTCCACTACCTAAGGTGCACACTTGAGATTTTCACTATATTCTCTTAAGGATATAGCCAAATTGTTTTCACGGGATCACAATCCACAACCCACTATAATGTTTATTTTCCCGAGCTCACAAACAATCCAAAATTGGTTTTCAAGGCTCACTAAAAATCTTAAACAAAGTCACAAGTTACAGCCCCATGCTGTACTTGCTACAACAATCAAAACAGAGCAATAAAAGTGCAACAAAAAATAAACTCTAAGAAGTTGAGTTGTTATAGTTAAAGCTCTTGAATGAGGGCCTCTTCAATGCTTCTTTAATGCTCCACAAGCCTCTCTTAACTCTTGAGTAAATGCTTCAAGATTTCTTGGTGGAAAGTGGTTGAACACTTGAATTTCTATTAACAGCCCAGAAAGAATTTTATCTTACTTGATTTCACTTTTCTTCTTCTCTCCTTATTACTTTTCCCCTCTTGAATTCATCATTTATATCTCCTTGGAGTGTCCCTAGGTGGATTTGGCCATTGGAGTGCCTTGGGAATTGAGATATGGACGTTAGGAACCTTTTTGGATTCAAAAATGCATTTCTAGAACAAGTCATTGCAATTTGAAAAACTAGGATTCGAGTCGGCTCAGATGCCTTTGAGTCGGCTCGGATACTCAGACAGGTAAAAACCAAAGTTCTGTTAGAGTTGGCTCACTTCAATTGAGTCAGTTCATTTGACTGGTTTCTCATAACTTAATTTTTTCGTCACTTTGGAGGAGTCGGCTCTAGTTCTCAAGCCTGGAAGCAAAGTTCTGATCGAGTCGACTCTAGTAGATCTCAGTGCCGGGCTTCAGTTCTGTGCCATGCCGTGCCATGCCTTATATCAGCTTGAACCAATAGAGTCAGCTTGAGTTGACACACTTTAAAAGGTTCTAAATTTTCTTCAAACTTTACCTAAACTAATTTTAAACCTATTCTAACATGTTTTTCTTATAAAATACATCAAATTCCATTATTTTGCCCCTTTTTTACATAAATATTACAAAATATCATTCCTTAGGGCTTTCAAATGACATAAGTGATATATTAAACTTATTTTTGATGCATGAAGGTGTGCCAATGATCCTAATAGTATACAATTGTCAAACTCCCACTTGGAACTACCTACAAAAACTTTTAAAGTACTTGAAGATCTTAGTATCAGAATCATGCACAAATGTTTTGTAATCATCAAAATCATTCTAGGGGTCAACAATCTCCCCCTTTTTGATGATGACAAAACACTGGGCATGGAAGAATTAAAACTTTATAATTGTCTATATGTATTGTATGAACATTAAGAGGTATCAAAGTGACTTGTATTTAGTTTAAATTGAGGTGTATTAGAAAGTATCAAAATGTATCAATTTTGTATCAAGAAGTATCAGTATGTATCAGAAGGCATCAAAACCAATATTGAGTTTATCATTAAAAAACTCTCCTATGTTTTAGGATGTATATATTGTATGAATTAATTTCTAATTAATTTCCATGCACATATAACTTCTGAATTAATTTCCATGCACAGATAACTTCTCCCCCTTTTTGTCATTAATCAAAAGAGTAACACAAATGGATAACAAAGCTGAAATCATATATATCATTACTGCCAAAAAGATACATTGTCTAAGAAATTACAACCAATAGCATATCACTAGGTCATACAATATTATAACTCATATAAAATGTGATACATCAAAATGTGTATCCTAATCACTCTCACTACTAGAACCTATAGTGAAAGTCTCAAAAGCATACACTCTAGATGGTCTAATGGGAGGTGGAGGTCCTCTAGAGTTACGAGTCCTAGAAGAGGGTCCAGCTCTAGGAGGTGGTCTAGAAGGTGAAGGTGACTGACAAGCCCAAGGAGTAGACTGTGGAGGTGGCCTAGGTGGCTGACTAGAAGAAGATGCTCCAAACGTGGGTCTCACTCCAGTGAAGCCAAGCAGAATAGCTCCATGCTCAGTCTCCATCCTCTGCATCTCCTACTGAATACCATGTAAAGTCATAGCCTGCTGCGAAGCAAATGAATCAGCAGCACCATGAAGTCTACCAAAGTCAGAATGCAGATATCTGAGATCAGTCTGGTAGTCCTCCCATATCCTCTAGCTATGCTTGACCATCTCTACTCTCAAAGTCAGCGCCCTCATATCATTACGAAACTCCTGAAGGCCACTCTCAACTGTCTGACGAAGATCGTCGAACATAGAGCTGAATCTTCCAGTCAGGGTATCTACAAACTGAGTGAGCTACTCAATGTCACTATAGTCTAAGTAGAAGCAGTAGAAGGGGCTGAAGGAGCTATAAATGGGCCAGGTGGAGTCCTCGGACTACCAGGCTATCCACCCATCTTAGCAAGTGGAGGTTTACAACATCATCCTGTGCCTCAGCCTCCTCTCTAGTAGAGTCACCATCACTATCAAAGCTCTCACTAGACTCTGAATCTACATCATCATCTAAGTCCTCCTCCTGTCCAATACCATCGCAACAGTATCAGTCTCAATCCCAGCCTGCTCATCATCATCATCATCAGAAGGATGTGCTATCCTCTGTCCATATGTCCTCTACACCCACTGTCCTTCAAGCTTGTGATATCTCATTCGGTGAGCATCCTCTCCAATCAAGTCAACACCAAAATCTCTAAAGATCAAGGTAAAGCCCATGCCATATGGTAGGCACGCTCTAGCTTTCCTAGCTGCATCCCTCATTTGTGTCAACATAATGAAGGGTAAGTTAATCTGCTCCCCTTCAATCATATGACTCATAAATACCAAATCTCTTTCACTCACCCAATTATGTCTTCCAGTTATGGGCAAGTAAATTCTACTAATAAAGTTGTGCAATAGTCTCATTTCCAATGAAAGTTGATTGGCTTAAAGATTGACAATGCCTCTTACATTCCTTCTTTCTAAGACTGTCCTCAAAGCAGCTTGCTTGTTATTCAAAGTTAAATAACACTTTCCTCCAGTAGGAAGATGCAAAACTCTACTCAAAACTTGCTCATCCACAATAATGTTAGCACCTTTAACAGTAGAAGTAATCTGATATGCTCCAAGAGTTAGGTTTCGAAGAAAGATATTACTAATGTGGAGTATGTAGGTAAGTCTAAAGAACTGAAAAACTCCCAGCCTTGAAATGTGATCCAATCCCTAATCCAAAAATGTTCTTGCTCAAGGAATTCAAAGATTACCTTTCTTCCAGAAGTAACCAGATGATTTCCCATCAAAATAACTTACCTTGGTGGGGAAATGGGTAAATCACTCTAAGTCAACTGCTCATGGCAACTTTTGATTCTCTATTCCACCATACCCGAGCTCGAAGCCTTCTATTTTCTTCGTTGAGCAGTTGCCTTCTTTGGAGCCATCAATCATGGATCTAATGGGAGATTGGTGTCGTCCTAATGGTTTGGAAAGGGATGTTTTGTCCTTTGGTTAGGGTTCAACAGGAAAAAGTGAGACCTAGGTTTTGGGGCCTATGACTTTTAAAAAAACAACGAACCCATCACCGAGTCAGCTCGGCCAGGTTAGGATGCTCGAGTCAGCTCGAGTGAAACCTCGATTTTTGGGCCAGAAAATAAATGGACAGGCTACTATTCTATTTTAAACCTTAAAATAGGCATGCATTTTCTATAAAATGGACAAGAAAGGGGTCTAAAGAATTCTCTAAGATTTTTTAAGTAATTTTTTAAGAATTTCTTAAAAAGGGCCATATAACCCTAATTCTCCTCTAATCATTTTAAATCTCTTTTCATTAAGTGGTTTTTTGAAAATATCAACTAATTATTTTTCATTATAAACAAATTCAAGTTCAATGTTACCATTTTGTACATGATCTCTAATAAAGTGATGTCTAATTTATATGTGTTTTGTTCTTGAGTGTTGAATTGAATTTTTTGTTAAGTTTATAGCACTGGTGTTGTCACATCTGATTAAAATCTTAGTTTGATTAACACCATAATCTTCTAGCTATTGCTTAATCCAAAGCACTTGTGCATAACAACTCCCTGCAGCCACATACTCTGTCTCAGCAGTAGATAATGCCATAGAGTTTTGCTTTCTACTATGCCAAGAGATTAAGTTCAATCCTAGAAATTGACATGTGCCACTAGTACTTTTTCTATCTATTTTGCATCCACCATAATCAGCATCTGTATATCCAATTAATTCTAAAGATGATTGTTTAGAATACCATAGACCTAGATTACATGTTCCTTTTAGATATCTCAAAATTCTTTTAAGAGCAAGTATATATGATTCTTTTAGATTAGATTGAAATCTAGCACATATACAAATACTGAATAAGATATCAGGTCTACTAGCAGTTAAGTATAACAATAATCCAATCATACCTCGATAAAGCTTTGGATCAACATTGTTTCCATCTTCATCCTTGTCAAGTATGCAGGTAGGGCTTATAGGTGTGCCAATTTCTTTAGCTGACTCCATACCAAACTTCTTAAGAATCTCCTTGATGTACTTAGCTTGGTTAATAAGTGTTCCTTCTTTTATTTGCTTAATTTGAAGTCCAAGGAAATAGGTCAACTCACCCATTAAGCTCATTTCAAATTTGCCCTGCATAAGCTCAGCAAATTCTCCATACAAATCTTCATTAGTTGCACCAAAAATTATATAATCTACATAAATTTGTACAACTAACATATCATCTTCTTTTCTTTTGATGAACAGTGTTGTGTCTACACTACCTCTAGTAAAATTATTTTCAAGTAGGAATTTATTTAACCTATCATACCATACTTTAGGTACTTGTTTTAAACCATATAATACTTTATTGAGTTTAAAAACATGATTAGGTAAAGCATGATTTTCAAATTCAGTGGGTTGTTCTACAAAAACTTCTTCAGAAATGAAATCATTTAAAAATATGCTTTTAACATCCATTTGAAATAATTTAAAATCCATGTAGCAAGCAAATGCAAGTAATAGTCTAATGGCTTCTAGTCTTGCTACAGGTGCATAAGTTTCATCAAAATCTATTCCTTCTTCTTGGTTATATCATTTGGCAACTAATCTAGCTTTATTTCTAATCACATGCTCTTTTTCATCTAATTTATTCTTATATACCCACTTAGTACCTATAATAGGATGTTCAGAGGGTCTAGCTACTAAGATGCATACATTATTTCTTTTGAATTGATTAAGTTCTTCTTGTATAGCCATCATCCAATTTGGGTCATTTTCAGCCTCTTCTATGCAATTTGGTTCTACTTGTGAGACAAAAGCGAGATAATCATGTGCATCTCTAAGTGAAGATCTGTTCTAACACCTTCAAATGAATTTTCAATAATTAATTCTTTGGAATGGTGATGTACGTACCTCCATTCCTTAGGCAAATCACCATGCTCTTTACTTACCATTTCATCTCCTTCTTTTACTTGTTTATCCCTTAAGCTCATGTCCATTGCTTTGTCCACTATACCTGCGTCATTATAAATACACTTTTCTTTTTTAGAAGGTGAGAGATTAGTTTCATCAAATATTATATGAATAGACTCTTTTACTGTTAATGTTCTTTTGTTGAAAACTCTATATGCCTTGCTTGAAGTTGAATAACCAAAAAATATCCCTTCATCAGATTTAGCATCAAAATTTTTAAGGTTATCCTTTTCATTATTCAATACAAAGCATTTACAACCAAAAACATAAAAGTAATTAACATTTACTTTTCTATCTCTTCAAAGATCATAGGAGGTTTTCTTTAAAATAGGCCTAATCAAAACACGATTTAAGATGTAGCAAGTAGTGTTCACAGCTTCAGCCCGGAAGTACTTTGGTAGGTTGCCTTCACACAACATGGTTCGGGCCATTTCTTCTAATGTTCTATTCTTTCTTTCCATAACACCATTTTGTTGTGGTGTCCTAGGAGCTGAAAAGTTATGTTCAATTCCATGCTCAGTGCAAAATTCTTCAAATTATGAATTTTCAAATTCAGTACCATGATCACTTCTGATTGAAATAATTGAAAAGTTTTTTTGATTTCTAATCTTTTGATAAAACTTTTGAAAGACACTAAATGCTTCATCTTTATGTGCAAAAAATAAAACCCATGTGTATCTTGAAAAAATATTTAATATACAAGTCCATACTTTTTACCTCCTAGGCTCGTGGTCCTAGTTGATCCAAATAGGTCCATATGAAATAGCTCTAATGGTCTTGAAGTTAAAATAATATTTTTAGCTCTAAAACTCTTCCTAGGTTGTTTACCATACTGACAAGCATCACAAACATGATCAAGATCAACTTTAACTTTTGGTAAACCTCTTTCTACATTTTTAGAAATTAACTTCAACAATATATGCATGCTAGCATGACCTAATCTTCTATACCAAAGTAGACTAGATCCCTTGGTTTTAGCATTCGTTGCCACTAGACTTGAACTACTTGACATGGCTAGATCATTTTAATCTACCACATAGATATTTCTAGGTTTACCTACAAATGTAATGCTAGAATCAAGTGTACTAGTTACCATGCATATAGAAGATTCGAACATCACTTTGAAGCCTTTATCACAAAATTGACTAATACTCAATAAGTTTGCTTCAATTTGTCAACTAGCAATACATTTTTAATAAAAGTGGTAGGGGTGATTTTGATCTTACCAATGCCAATGATCTTTCCCTTACCTTTGTCACCAAATGTGACCATCCACCTTCTTTTATTTCAAGGGTGATGAATTTCTCATTGTTACCTGTCATATATCTTGAGCAGCCACTATCCAAGTACCATCTTTTTTTATGATTTTGGATTGCAAGACATCCCTACAAAACAAATCAAGTATATTTTTTAGGTACCCAAGCTTTCTTGGGTCCTCGGAGGTTAGTTGCCTTGATTCCTTTAGGAATCCATATTTTCTTTGTTTTGTTCTTCCTTTTCAATTTTAGATTACATTTATATGCTTTATGTCCTAATCCATTACAACAAAAGCATACTATTTTTGGTTTTTGTGATGAGGAAGATGCAATGAACTTAGGTGCACAAAATCTATTTTCAAAATCTTCTTTGTATCTGATTCTAGCTCTATTGAAGGTTTCCTTTTGACTTTTCAAGAGCATTTCCAATTTTTCATAATCTAATGTTAATTTGTCAACTAGTGGTTTTAATCTATCCATCTTTTTCTGCATATCTTGTTTCTCTTTTTACAAAACATGATTCTTTTCTAGATATTCCTCATTTACCTTTGCAAAGCTTTATATTTTTCTAAAAGCTCATTCAAATCCTATTGCAAAACATTATTCTTCAATGAAACTTTGCTCTTTTCTTTTAGCAAACTATCATTTTCATGTTTTAGTGATTTTATTTTTAAGGCTGCCTTCTTATATTCAGTTAGAAGGTCATGAAATGCAGCATATAATTCATCATAAGTAAAATCAAGAGTAGGTTTAGGAGGTACCTCATCCTCTAATCCTATCAAGCAAATATTTGTAGATTTTGATTGATCTTCTTCTTCACTTGAGGATGATTCCTTGCTGTCAGTCCATGTTGCCACCATAGCTTTCTTTTTCTTCTTTTTGTAGCCCTTCTTTAGGGTAAGACATTCAGATCTGTAATGTCCAGGCTTCTTACACTCATAGAATATAGGGTGTTGTTCTTTATCCTTTTCTTTTTTCTTGCTTTGTTCACCCTTAGATATGTATCTCTTCCTATACCTTCTTTTTCCTTTACCCATGAATCTTTTAAATCTTTGCATGACCAAATCCATCTCATCATCTCTGAGTTCTTCACTTGAGGAGGGAGTTTTTTCTTCTACTTCTTCAGGTTTCTTCTACTCCAATGTAGCTTTAAGTGCGATGGCCTTCTTCTTTTTTCCATCATCTTTAGTCCAGCATTTCATGGCAAGCTTGTGTGTGATGAGGGATCCAAGAAGCTCATCCAATGGAAGATTGTCCAAATCCTTTGCCTCTTAGATTGCAGTTACTTTCCCATTTGTCCGGCAAGGATCGCAAGATTTTTTTGAACAAGATCTACATTTGCATAAGTCCTGCCAAGACTTTTCAAACCATTAATAATATCGGTAAACCTTGCAAACATTTGAGATATAAACTCATTGGGATCCATTTTGAACATTTCATAGCTATGCACTAATATATTAATTTTTGATGTTTTGACTTGGTAAGTGCCTTCATGTGTAACTTGCAGTTTATCCCAAATTTTCTTTACCAGAGCATAAGTGGAAATTTGGTTAAACTCATCAGCATCCAAGACACAATAAAGAAGGTTCATGGCTTTAGCATTGAGCTCACTCATTTTTATTTCATTATCATCCCATTTCTCTTTCAATTTAGGGATGTCAACTCCATTAACCTTCATGGTGGGTGTGTGTGATCCTTTTAAGATAATTTTTTATAGTTCAAAATCAATTGCTTGAATATAAATCCTCATTCTAGTTTTTTAATAACCATAATTAATGTTGGTGAAAAGTGGAGGTCTATTACTTGATTGGCCTTCGACCAAAGATTTGCTCATGTGGTTTGCCATAGATCTTTTCTCTAAGTGATTGGGTTATAGAGACACTGCTCTGATATCACTTGTTACCCGGTTGGCAAGCCCAAGAGGGGGGTGAATTGGATGATTTAAAAATTTTAAGCAAGTATGTGCAGTTTAAAATTAAGTTGTGTATATGTTAGTAGTGTGCAATGCAATACGAAAGCAATAAAGTAAAAAGATAGAGTAGAGAGAGAAGCATACTCAAATACCATAAGTTTATAGTGGTTCGGAGCAACCCTCAGCTCCTATGTTCACTATCTAAGGTGCACACTTTGGATTTTCACTATATTCCCTTGAGAATATAGCCAGATTATTTTCACAGAATCACAATCCACAACCCACAACAATGTTTGTTTTTCTAGGCTCACAAACAACCCAAAATTGGTTTTCAAGTCTCATAAAAAACCTTAAACAAAGTCACAAGTTGCAGCCCCCAGCTGTACTTGCTACAACAATCAAAATAGAGCAATAAAAGTGCAACAAAAAACAAACTCTAAGAAGCTAAGTTGTTGCAGTTAAAGCTCTTGAATGAGGGCCTCTTCAATGCTTCTTCAATGATCCATAAGCCTCTCTTAACTCTTGAGTAAATGCTTCAAGATTTCTTGGTGGAAAGTGGTTGAACACTTGAAGTTCTGTTGATAGCTCAGAAAAAATTTTATCTCACTTGATTTCACTTTTCTTCTTCTCTCCTTATTACTTTTCCACTCTTAAATTCATCATTTATATCTCCTTGGAGTGTCCCTAGGTGGATTTGGCCATTGGAGTGCCTTGGGAACTGAGATATGGCCATTAGGAACCTTTTTGGATTCAAAAATATATTTTGGGAACTAGACATTGTAATTCGAAAAACTGGGATTCGAGTCGACTCGGATACTCAGACAGGTAAAAACCAAAGTTCTGTTAGAGTCGGCTCACTTCAATTGAGTCGGCTCATTTGACTGGTTTCTTATAACTAAATTTTTTCATGACTTTGGAGGAGTTGGCTCTAGTTATCATGCCTGGATGCAAAGTTTTGGTCGAGTCGACTCTAGTAGATCTCAGTACAAGGCTTTAGTTCTGTACCATGCCATGCCATGACATGTATCAGCTCGAACCAATAGAGCCGGCTAGAGTTGACACACTTTAAAAGGTTCCAAATTTTCTTCAAACTTTACCTAAACTAATTTTAAACCTATTCTAATATGTTTTTCTTACAAAATACATCAAATTCCTCTATTTTGCCCCTTTTTACATAAATATTACAAAATATCATTCTTTAGGGCTTTCAAATGACATAAGTGATATATTAAACTCATTTTTGATACATGAAGGTGTTCCAATAGTCCTAATAGTATACAATTGTCAAACTCTCACTTGGAACTACCTACAAAAACTTTTAAAGTACTTGAAGATCATTAGTATCAGAATCATGCACCAATATTTTGTAATCATCAAAATCATTCTATGGGTCAACAATCCCTCATTCTAGTAATATCCCACTCGATAGTTTCTTTATATGATTTTATAATACCACTAAGTTGGGCTTCCTAGATAAGGTTCACTGGAAAAGTTTCAATGGGTGCATCAAGAAGTGATTTCAATTCTATATCAGGTGGTGATTCTAACAAGTAGCTATTGGTGGGCTAGGTTATGGCTTTTGTTATTCGTTAATCCAAAGTGGGATGGATTCGAAGTAGGGTGTTTGTATTAAGTTATTCACTTGTGAGGTATATCCATTTATATTAAAATTATCCATCCCAAAATGAACCTGATAGGGATCTACTAAAACCTAGGAGAGAACTATGGGGGTGGATTTCTTTATTAAGTTATGCATTTATAGTTCTTGGAAAGGCTCAACTAAACCCATCATTGTATCTATTTAGTCTCCGATTCCATTAAAAGGCATAGATGATTCTAGGGCACTAGGAAATAGAGCCATAGGTGAGTGGGGTAATGATCAAATTGGTTCATCCAATAAATTTAATTTCTCCATATATTTTTCTACCTTAGCCAAATAGTCTATATTGGTCTTTATGGTTGTGAAGAGTTATTCTAAGACCAGTTCATTCCCGAAAGTTAGAGTTGATTATTGAGAAAAAAATAAAGGGTCATTAAAATTTTAAGCTAGATATGATCCCTCTAGGTTACTCTTAGGTTGACCAGGTAATTCACCTCCCTCCTCTCTATTAAGTTCAATTAATCGTTGATCAGTTTAATCTATTAGTTTATGATAGATTGCTGTTGGGCTACAATTATTTGTTAAAATTAAGTAAATCTATCACTATCTAGGTTTGTTTGTAGAGGTGGTAGGTATGATGCTTGCTAAACCTTCTATTCAAATAATGGTCTTTAGGTAGTTGGAGAAGGCTGACATTGTGGATAGGGCTAATCATAATATGATGCATCTATGAACATGGATCCTTAAGTTGCCGGGATAACCACTATGTGTGGTTGCCATGAAAAATTTGGTTGACCCCCCAACTTTGATGCGGGATGACTCTTAGACTGCTAAACATGCATGGAAAACAATAAAATATTTTTTTTATAATTTTTATAATTTTATTTGCAGGCTAGATTTTCAAAATAAAGTATGAACTAGTGGAAAGACTAGCAGTACAAAGAATCATCGGATCGCAGGCGAACTCATGCAAACTAATAAAATAGCCAGGACCCGAGAGTTGAGAAACTTCCGGTTTAGGATAGTTTATCTTCATCAAAATCAGATAATCAAAGAAGGAAAGGTTTTTTTACCAGTTAGAGATTGAAGTCCAATAGCAGAAGAGATCACTCACAACTTGGATCGGAGCCTGGAAGAAGAAGCCTTGTTTTCCTTAAGTCTGATGGTGAATTTGGGTGATCAGGGAAGCAAAGAAGGCCTCCTCAAGGGAGGGAAAGCACCTCGGAGATCCTGCAAGCGTCAGAGATTAAGACTGCTAAACATGCATGAAAAATAATAAAATAGTTTTTTTATGATTTTTAAAATTTTATTTGCAGGCTAGATTCCCAAAGTAAAGTAAGAACTAGTGGAAAGACTAGCAGTGCAAAGAATCATCGGATTGCAGGCAAACTTATGCAAACTAATGAAATAGCCAGGACCCGAGAGTTGAGAAACTCCCAGTTTAGGATAGTTTATCTTCATCAAAATTAGATAATCAGAGAAGGGAAATTTTTTTACCAGTCAGAGATTGAAATCCGATAGCAGAAGAGATCACTCACAACTCTGATCGGAGCCTTGAAGAAGAAGCCTTGTTTCCCTTGAATCTGATGACAAATCTGGGTGGTTCAGGCAGCAAAGAAGGCCTCCTCAGGAGAGGGGAAGCACCTCAGGGATCCTGTAAGCATCAGAGGTTAATCAAAGCAGCAAATTAAAAAAAGAACTAGGGTTTGAAGGAAATCAGAATTAGGGCTAAAAGCTGGCAGCCGGGGAAGAAGAAGCTCTTAGACTTGGGCGACAGCAAGGGTTTCAATTCCTCTGGCATGGCTGATCTCCAGGGATGCCAAGGGATGCTAGGGTAGTAGGGATTTAATCCAGGAACACAAGGAGAGCGCTCAAAGAGAGAACCAAAACTCAAACTCAAGATAATTTAGCAAAATTTCAACAAGATTTATTCATAAGAAAATGATACTTACAAGAGGGGAGGGGTGGGGTATTTATAGAGTTCCCATGCCCTCACTAACCATGGTTACACTTGGGTTACAAATCCTCTTTCAAATTGGAATACAAGTCCTCTCCTAGCTAGGTTAGAATTACAAAGTTTAAAAGGATTAGAAATCTCAACTAGGTTAGGAAAAGGCTTGGTCTTCTCCCACTTTTCTTCAACTTGGACTTGGTCAAACCTCTTTGGATGCCCCTCCTTTGGATGTGTTGGCTTTAGGGCAGCAAGGGGGAGGTCGGCCATGGGCTTGGAAGGCTTGGGCTTGGGCCCCTTGGAAGCTGGGGCGCCTGGTTCCCTAGGCTGGCGTATTCGCGGCATCAAAAGGGAATCTTGGTTCTCCTTGCTTGGACCTACTTCCTGGGCTTGAATTTGGAGGCCTGGAGTGCTGTGATAGCTTGGTAAATATGGGCTCCTAGCATATGAAATATTTTGGAAGCATCTAGAGGGAATCTGGCATCTAAAATGGCACCTGGAGAAAATCAGGGCACGTGGGTGTCGATTGAGCTCCCCTAAGCTGGTGTAACTGCTTCTGGCTTCAGAATGAGGTCTGGTGGAACTCCAAAATAGTGTAGCCTTCTCTCTTGTACAAGAAGTGAACTCATACTAATAGAAAAGTGCCATAGGAGCCAATCATTATGAGGGCCTTTTTATAAACTTCCAGCTCATGTATGGCATACTTTCATATTAATAAAGGCATTTGATTCATCATATACTGCTGTCATATTTTCTTATTGATTATGATGAACCCCATAAATTAGGGCATTGGAGTTAGGGTTATGATGGAGTTCATAATAGTGAGACTTAATTCTTATAAACCCTAATCTAGAATGTTCCTAGTCGTTGGATCATCGATTCGGGGATCGATGAATCCGGAAAGACTAGCTTATCCTATGTATGCTCAGTTGATGAGGGTGGTTGATCTCACAACCACTTATGTAGAGATACTAATACAAGGATAAGGGTGCTCATCAGGGTATGAGTACACTGGACTGATCCGTATCGGGAATATCTTATGGAAGTCTTACTACTTGTCAAAAGATAGATCCCAGAGTTGAAGTTATGCATGTGATCTTTAGACCTGAGGTCACTATGGTTCCTTGTGCACACTAAGTCATACTTTGGTTCATACTCATTCATGCCATTGCGGCATGTACGTGGTGTTCTAGGTATGGTGGAAGGTATACGAATGATGTGAGTGGACCAACAAAGAATCGATCATTCCTAGTAAGAGGAATTGTTATCCCATGCAATCTCTTCGATGAGAGACTCAAAGAGCCTTTGATCAAAGCAGAATGAGATTAGTGGAATCTAATTAGTCATCAGTTGAGTCCTCATGATCAAGCTGAGATTCGATATAATTAATTGTTAGGGTTTGATATATATCCATACCTATCACATAATCGGGATAATGGGAGATCGAAAGATTGAATTGCATTGTAACTTACTATTAAAGGATATTTTGATATTTTCTACCAAATTCCTCATCTTCTGAGTAGATATGACTTGTTGCTAGATGTCAATCTTGTCTTGTAGGTTTTCATGAATCAATTGATTTGGTTTCATGAGTCAATTCGATGTGTGATTCGAATTGGATAATTAGGTGAGCCAATTTGACCTAATTAGGTCAATCGGGTTCGATCAGATCGAATTGGCTCAAACTTAAACATACTGCTAGCTAGATGTGGAACCCAATGGGTCACACATAATAGAGACTTGGCCAAGGAAGTCATTCATGATTTAATTAGGGTTATAGGATCCTAATTGGTTAGCCATATTGCATACTAGCATATGTAGGCTAACCTAATTCCTAACCCAATTGGATTGGGTTCGGTTGTTTGCTAATTAGGATAACCTAATTATGGAAAACCTAAATTAGGTTGAGTCCTAAGTGGGGCTAGCCAAATCAGAGCTTGATCTGATTTTAATTTGAACTTAAGGGCATTTTAGGCACCATATATGAAGAGTCCCAATGGCATGGGACTCTTGGTACCTAAATGATACCTTAACTTCAAAAGGGCACAGAAGGGCCTACAGACCTCTGATCTGAAAATAAAAGATATGGTCAGAAAGCTTATTTGATGCCCTTTTGTTTGACCAAGTCAATTTGATGCTTTTGGTGGACTAAATGGAAAGGGAAGGACTATTGGTGCCCTTTGGCGCACCCGAGAAAAAGTATGGCACGCAGATGGACTGAGAATCCTTCTATTGATGAGACTCTGGGAGCTTCATCAGGAAGGTGCCTTTTATCTCAATCCCCATGCCTTGACAAGTCAAAAGATCGGTTTAAAGTTTGAATGGGATGGTTTGAAGAGGAGTGAAAAGGTGGCATGCACATGAAGAGTCATGCCTCTTCATATGCGCGCGCACAACAGAGGGCAGAGTCCTTTTGCCTCTGAAACTCTTCAAGCCTCGCATTACTTCGGATTAGAAGAGGCATCTCCCTATCTCAAAAATCGATATTTGACACATGGCACGATGGAGATTGATCTGGTGAGTGAAAGAACACAGATATGACTCTCCATTCCCGAAGAGTCTTATCAGATATGATGTTTGATATCTGATAAATGTTGTTGGGATACATTTCATGCCCCATCTAAGATTATAAATAGGGGGTACGGTGAAATGAGAAAACACTACTACTTCTTCTTCGGTCTTCTGAGATCAGTATTTTTATTTTCCAGAGAGTCTATCTGAGAGTCTTTCACTTTCTCCCTCCCATCTTGTTTTAGGACAAGACTTATCTTATCAAGACAAGTTCTTCTATGCTAAGACAAGGCTTAGTTTTAGGACATAATCCTATATGGTCCTAGTGGAATGTAGTCCTAAAACCTAAAGTGGTTTAGGATAGTGTCTTGAGTGCCCTTCAATAGGACAGGGTGTCCTACAGTGGTCAATAGACCAAAGGCTGCCGAAAGAGTTCCACTTCTCCAAGCAACTTGAAGAAGGAGTTCTTCCTTGGTCTGAGTTTCATGTGGATCACCATTGGAGGGTTTGCATTTATGAACCTTGTGGAAAAGTTGGGTTTCAGCGATCCAGGTATTTTTCTTGACTCTATTTTATGATTCATTAGTTGATATTGCACAAGGGGTTCCTGGGAATTAGGGTTTTCTATACATGTTATATATGTTAGGGTATCATGCTATAAAATTTTGTTTTAAAAGTCAATTTCACATGCTGCATGATCTCCTGCACCCTGGAAGAATTCCGATCACATACTAGACTCATACTGGTATACAAGACTCAATGTACTGGACTAGGTTGAGGGTTGAGACAAATCTAACTAACCTCAACTTATTACAGGACTCAATCCTAGTTGATTACAAAACTTTGACACATGGCTAGGTAAACTAAATAGGGCCCAGTAATCTATGTCTGATCTCGGTGCCCCCACTAAACTTGAATTATAGGTATTAAAATAAAGATTATTTCCTAAGCTGTAGACTGTTTGTATTTGATCTTGATAAACTTGGTCATACATAGACTCAAGAGGTTGGTACATGGTTGGACATTCATTCTCAAAATGAGTGGGGCTCAAATAAACTTGGTGTACCAGAAGAAATGGTTCTCTACTATAATGATTCATGCTTCTGGTATTGATTTAGTTTGTTAGATTATTTTGATTATTCAGATATGAAATCAAGGTTTTAGATCAGAGTAATTCTTATTTATTTATATATTTTTTATTTATTATTTTTAAGAGGAGCGGTGAGATGAAAAAGGAAGAAAAATTGTAAAGAGTTCTAAAGATAAGGGTCTAAGGAGTCCTAGAGCTAAGATAAAGAAAAAAGAATTAATTAGGATTTGATGTTATTTACAAATAAATTAGCATAACATGGACTCTCTATCTTAGGATTACTAGACAGCTCCTAACTGCCAAGGCCACCTTGGAGCCCTCCATGTCAGAAACTAACTAATCAACTAGCCAGGTAAGGGTAAAATCGGTAGGGATCCCTCCATTGCTTTTCTTTGATACTAATTAGATTGGCCATGTTAGTTAATTGAATCAATTAAAAACTACCTTTCTTTAGGACTACATCATCCTTGAACCCCTTTCCTAGATACCAGTCAATCAACTAATCCTGACCTAGTCTAACTCTTTCGGGTGCCTTATCCTATTGAGCTCGAGTTCCTTAGGGGCCAATGTCTAGTTGATTTTAATTAAAAGGCTTGGGTTAATGCAAGATATAGGATGGTGATTTATGAGCCAAGGAAAGGTGATCAAATCCCTACCTTATACTATTTATGGGTTGTTGCCCTTAAGATGTCTTATGAAAATATAAGATATAAAAAGAAAAGATGTCCAAAACAAGTAGCAATTTTGAAGAATTAGTTAGTTTCTTTATTTTAGTTAAGTGTTATGTGATGTTTTTGTTTTCATTTTATATTATGTTAATTTAAGCAAGAGGAATAAAAGGTAGGATTTAATCTTGGTTAATTAGATGTGAGAGAGAAAAGACTAAAATAGACTAGGAATATGAAGCAACTAATATTAAGACAAGAAATCAAATCTAGTATTCAAGGTAGTTAAATAAAAAATTAAGTAATTTTTTTCTTTTTAGGTTAATTTGAAAAGGAAGAAACCAAAAAAAGAATTTTTTCTTAGGTTAGTTTTAAAAGAAAGAAACTAATTAAAAGTAGACAAAAATATCTTTTTCTTTTTATGTTGATTTGAAAAAGAAGAGAGCAATAATAAATAACAGAAATAAATATAATCAAAAAAAATTTAGGTAGATTTAAAAGAGACTAATCAAAAGAATTTTTCTTTTTGATTAATATGAAAAGGAAGAAATTAATTAAAAGTAACTAATAAAAAAAGAAAATTAATTTTGGATTAGGATTGTTCTCACCAAAATTATAGAACTTTCTTTCTCTCCTCTTCTTTTTTTCTGCAAGAAAACCAAAAAAAAGTTAGTAAACTATATTACAAGAAATTAAAGAAATAAAAAATAATAGCATTCATGCTTTCCCGGGCAATGGTGCCAAAAGCTTGATAGATCACGATGTTATTATTAAGACACCACGACTATCAATTTAATTAACTAACTTTTAAATAAAATTGAAAATACATAGAAAGAATGAATCGGGTCGAATCCATGGAGAAGGCAGTGCTTAGGATAATTTAAAAATTTTGATTTTTATAAAAAAAAGAATAATTTTTTGAGTTAAAAAATAAAATTAAAAAGTATAAAAGAATTTAAAGAGTAAGAATTTAAACTCAGATACGTTCGAGGTATTAATCAGATCTTAGCACTACTTGTAAGAAAGTAAATTAAAGGAATTTAAAGTACATGAAATAAATATTTCATTAATTAAAAGAACTCAATTATAAGAAATTAAAAATAATAATTAAAAAAATTATAAAAAGAGGTAACAAAGTATCTAAAGCCAATTGGCATAGCCTTGTTAGGATGTTGGTTGAAGTCACTTCGCCTTCTTCCAACATACTCCATGGAACGAACTAAGCTTCATCTTCTTTTTCTTCTTTGAATCTTGATATTGGAGATTGAATAGGCTTGAAGATGGTGTAGGGGCAAAACTCTCCAATAAGAAACCTTACTCTTAAAGGCCAATCAGCAATTCAAAGCTAGGCCCTCTATCCTATACCACACCCTCTTTCCAGGATGCCCTTCTCATATGGCCTGGGGTCCTTTAAATAGATCTTGGTAGAGGCTGAATCAATGTCAGACTGAAATTACACTTCTAATAAAACTCTTGGAAATTATGGGCATCGGGTCATCCAGATCAAGTTGGATAATCAAGAGCCATCGGATCTATTAATCTGAATTCCTGTGGTCTTCTGATCATGCTTGGAACACATGAAGACCCTTCATTGACTTGGAACCTATCTCAGCAATTGGATCTTTTGTGTTGCTTGAAAACTATCGGATGGCCAGACCGAGGGAACAATGATGAGGTGGCATAGGAAGCACGGGGCGATGACATCGGGCAGAGGGTGACTTAACTAGCAGTGGGATAGCTCATGGATCAGGAAAATGGTGGTACTGGAATGATGGCCGATCGAAACAAAGAGGAGGCTCCAATGAAGGGTGGCTAAAAATAGGGGAAGCAATGGTGACTTGGGCAGAGACAGAAGAGGCTGGTGGCAACTCAGGAAGAATAGTTGGTGGCTAGATTTAAGGGGTGATGGTCGACTGGTGATGGCAATGGGCTAAGAATGTGAAAGCGGTGGCAATGGTGGACTATAATAGAGAGCGGGAAGATGGATATGGAGGAGCAGCTATGGCAACATCTCAGTGAAGAGTTGACGAGTGGAGGCCGGTGGTGCTAGGTGGCATCTTAGGTAGTGGAGAATCGAGACGGGGAGGAGAAGATGATGGCAGGTGGTGATGAAAGGAAAGGAGGTAGCAACAGCATTTGGAAAATAAAACCAGTGATGGGTGGCAATGACCGATAGCAGCACAGTGGATCTGACATCTTAGGTTGGGTGGTAGAGAGATCTGGGTAGCAAATAGTTGAAATCCTATCATGGTCCATGGCTTTAAGCCATGGACCATTAGTAAAGGCTACGGTGGATCATTGAGTGTTTTGTAAACCAAGCGACTGGTCTATGGTGGACCAGCTACTTTAAAGTTCATGCAAAACTAGATTGCGTGCCATTTGTTCTATTAGATTCTATAAATTGAGCTGATGCGAGATGACTCTAAGACAGCTAAACATGTATAGAAAATAGTAAAATATTTTTTTTTTGATTTTTATAATCTTATTTGCAAGCTAGTTCCCAAAATAATGTAAGAACTAGCGAAAAGACTAGCAGTGCAAAGAATCATCGGGTCGCAGGCATAATCATGCAAATCAATGAAATATCCAAGACCCGAGAGTTGAGAAACTATCAATTTAGGATAGCTTTTCTTCATTAAATCAGATAAAAAGAGAAGGGAAGGTTTCTTACCAGTCAGAGATTGAAATTCAATAGCAGAAGAGATCACTCACAACTATGATCGGAGCCTAGAAGAAGAAGCCTTGTTTCCCTCAAATCTAATGGCTGATCTGGGTGGTCCAGGCAGCAAAGAAGGCCTCCTCAGGGGAGGGGAAGCACCTTGGGGATCCTACAAGCATCAGGATAAATCAAAACATTAATTAAAAAATAAGAAAGGAACTATGGGTTGAAAGGAATTAGGATTAGGATTAGAAGATGGCTGTTTGAAGCTTGTTAAAGATCTCCTTGCTTGGCAGCCTAGGGCACTCTTTCTTGGATGTGTGAGGGCTTGGATGACAGTGATTTAGGGCATGGAAGGATGCTAGGGCAGCAAGGAATTCGTCCAAACACAAAAACATAAACCAAAGAACCAAAACAAAATACCAACACAAGGTAATAACTCAAAATTTCAGCAAGTTGTGTTCATAAGAAAGAGATGATTACAAGAGGGGGAGGGGTGGGATATTTATAGAGTTCCCTTGTCCTCACTAACCATGGTTACATTTGGGTTACAAGTCCTCTTTCAAATTGGAATACAAGTCCTTTCCTAGCTAGGTTAGAATTACAAAGTTTAAAGGGATTAGGAATCCTAACTAGGTTAGAATAACTTGGTCTTCTCCTTTTTTTCTTCAACTTGGACTTAGTCAAACCTCTTTGGATTACCCTCCTTTGGTGTGTGGGCTTTAGGGAAGCAAGGGGAGGTCAGCCATGGGCTTGGAGAGCTTGGGCTTGGGCCCCCTGGAAGCTGGGTTGCCTGGTTCCCTAGGCTGGTATATTCCCGGCATCAAAAAGAATCTTGGTTCTCTTATCTTGGGCTTGCTTCCTGGGCTTGAATTTGGAGGCTTGGAGTGTTGGGATAGGTAAACATGGGCTCCTGGCATATGGAATATTCTAGAAGCATCTGGAAGGAATCTGGCATCTAAAATGGTACTCGAGAAAAATTAGGGCACAAACAGGGCACCTGAGTGTAAATTGAGCTTCCCTAAGCTGGTGTAACTGCTTCTGGCTTCAGAATGAGGTTCAGTGAGACTCTGAAATAGCATAGCTTTCTCTCTTATATAAGAAGTGAACTCACACTGGACTCATACTGGTATACAGGACTCAAAATACTAACTAGGTTGAGGGTTGAGACAAATCAACTAACCTCAACTTATTACAGGACTCAATTCTAGTTGATTACAAAATTTGACACATGGCTAGGTAAACCAAATAGGGCCCAGTAATCTGTGTCTGATCCTGGTACCCCCACCAATTCTCCCAGGGTGGGAGGAACTCGACCCCGTCGAGTGTGGGATAACTTGGCTCTCATAGTGATCGAGTAGGTCTGGGTTGAGGTGCTGCAGATCCTCATGGGTGATCCACGAGTCCTTAGATTCTGGCCGACCTTGCCACCGGACCAAATATCTCTGATAGCCATGATTCCGGGTACATATGGCTTGATCGTCCAGGATTCTGTCGATCTTTTCCTCACTATTTGGCCAATTGGTTGCTGGACACTTTGGGGCAGGCTCACTGTCAAGGGAAGGGATAGATCCAAAAGGCTCGCTGGGAATTGCTGCTGGCTCCCTATACTTTATAAGATCTGAGATGATGAAGGTGGAGCTAATACCTAAATCAGGTAGTAACTCACGCACATAGGCATTGGGTCCACATATATTCATTATCTTGGATGGGCCAGCTTCGCGAGCAGAAAATTCTTTACAACTATAAAATCCCCTGCAAAATTCTTTATTTCTCTTTTGGGAATTAGCTGAGTTGTTAGTTAGTTCATTAGTTATGTTCGGCTTTTAACTAATTTCCATATGCTGTGCAGAGGGTAGTGCAAATGCAGACATGTAATTATGGTTGAGCATTATTGGACTCAACTAATACCTAATAGACTCGACCAGACATCCCTATCAAAGTACATTTTATTGGACTCTAAGGAACAAAACCTAACAGATTATAGACTCTTTAGGTTTGATCCTATCATGACATGTATATGAGAACTTACTATGTACCCCTACCAAGTGCCATAGGGTTCTCCTAAAGTAAGATGCAAATATGACATGATTAAAGAATGAATGCATCATGCAAATTTCTATAAAATGTAACCTAATGTTAAAGAAAATAGAAGAAGTTTCTGAAAATGGTAGAAAATATGAGATGGGTTCAGGGTTGGTCTGATTGGGTGGAGAGTAAGGAAAGGGTTCGAGGTTAATTGGATAGATTAGGATATAAGAAAGGGTGTCAGGGATTAATCCTAAACTAATAAGGTTAACCTTAAATGGTTGGTGTCTATCCACTGGGTCTGCCTTATGGAAGAATGGGTCACTAATTTCAAGAAAAAAATCTTTAATTGGGTTCAAGGAAGTGACTTCATCTTGAGGGTACTGGGTGAGATAAGCCAAGTCCTCAATAAACTCTTTTGGCTTAGAAAAGTCAGGACTAGGCTCTACAATTGGATCTTCTTCTAAAGTCTCCTCTAATTGCTCTTTCATTGTAGCTTGGGTGTGATCTGGGTTATCTAATTCTGGGTCGGCCACTAACTGATTATGGTTAAGGTTAACTAAATCCAGATTGGCTACTACTTGGGTATGGTCAGGGTCAACTAATTCTAGAGTGGCTCCTACCTGGGTCTTTATTGATTCAACTAACACTGGACTAGCTTCTACCTGGGTTTGGTCATAATCAACTAATCCTGAGTCTTCTATAGGGTACTCTTCTAGATCTTCAATAGACTCATACTCCTCTACCAGACTTGGGTCGGCCTCATATATTTCTTCTAAGTCATCTTGGTGAACCAATGGGATGGTAAGAGGGGTTTGGCTAATGAGAAATTGACTAGGGTCTGGGGTAACAGGGATGAGTAAACTAAGGGTTATGGGATCAAAGGTTATAGGTTTAGAGGTTATGGGTTCAAAGGTTATGGGTTCAAATCTAGGGGTACTAATCCTATAGGGTTCATATCTTGGGACTATGGGTTCCTGGGGTTCAGCTTTATAGGTCTTGCCTAGGGTTCCTACTTGGTTGAAACTTTGGTTCATTTGGTCAAGATTAGTATTGGATTGGTCAAACCTACAGTTTATTTGGGCTAACTGATTTTGGGTTTGGGTGTTGGACTAGTTTATTTGGGAAAGCTAGGCTTGGATTTGGTCAAGCTTGAGGTTCATTTGGGAGATAATCTGATCACTCATGGCCTTCATCATGGCCTCAAAATTGGAATCCATAGTTGGGTTTGGTTGGGATTTAAACTTTTGATATTGGGTTCCTAATCTAGTGGTCATGCAACAAATCAAACAATCAAAATAAAATGATGCAACCAAGCATGCAAAAGAGAGAGAAAGAAAAGGCTAGTATAATCTAGGGTTTCCTTGACCTAGAGCTAGAAACTAGGTGGGTCAGCTCAACTTACACCTAACCCAATAGCTAGTCCTTTCACTGGCCAGGTAGGGGGTGGGAGTGTGGGAGGCCCCCCTTCTTTCGCAGGGATCCAATTAAAAACCACAACACCACTTAGGTCATTTGACTTTGGACCCCCAGCCTTAGACACCAGCTTTCAGTAATAGTTAAAAGGTTAAATGCACTAGTTGGCCCACACGGCTCGGACCCGACCTATTGGTGTCTCCTAGCCCACTAGGGCAAATTATGTCTAATTGATTTTAATTAGGCTTGGGTTAGTATGATGATGGTGGTTTTGGGCCCAAGACAGGTGATGAAATCCTGCCCTGATCTGAGATTTTGAGTTGCCCTTAAGATTAGGTTAAAATGATGGCAATCAATGGCCCTAATGCAAGCTAAAACAATCAGAAAATAAAATAATTTTTTAATGATTTATGATTTGTCAAGTTAGGTTTAAGTTAATTGGGTTAGCAAACAAAGTTTGGTTTGGGATTGGGGGTTTGGTAGTTGATTAGGTTATATTGAGTCAAAATGCAGAATGTTGCAGAAATCAGTAAATTAAAATTTTAGTTGTTGCAGAGTTTGATGCAGATACTGATGTATAAAAAACTCAAAAAAAATCTAGAAGAGAGAATGGATGGTTTGGATGATAACTACCAAATTTCATACAAAACAAAAATTATATGATAATGAAAACCTAGGGCTTTCTAGACTGCTATAGAAATTATCTGGGTTCTATTAGGGTTTCTATTATGCCAAATTTTAGAGATTCATAGGTTTAATAAAATTAATTAAAAACTTTTATAATTACTAGTACAAAATAGAGGACATGTAGTAAAAATTTTACAAAAAAATAAAATGTTTATGATGCCAAAATCAGATAAAACTTAGACATCTAATGCCGTGGACAGAATGCAGATTAGGGTTTGTGAATGCAAAGCAAATAAAAAACTATCCTAAACCTGCTCTGATACCAAACAGATATGAGATGACCCTAAGACTACTAAAAATGTATGGAAAATAGTAAAATATTTTTTTTATGATTTTTATAATTTTATTTGCAGGCTAGATTCCTAAAATAATATAAAAACTAGCGGAAAGACTAGCAGTGCAAAGAATCATCGGGTCGCAGGCATACTCATGCAAACCAATGAAATATCCAGGACCCGAGAGTTGAGAAACTCCTGATTTATGATAGCTTTTCTTTATTAAATCAGAAAATAAGAGAAGGGAAGGTTTCTTACCAGTCAGAGATTGAAATTCAATAGCAGAAGAGATCACTCACAACTTTGATCGGAGCCTAGAAGAAGAAGCCTTGTTTCCCTCGAATCTGATGGCTGATCTGGGCGGTCTGGGCAGCAAAGAAGGCCTCCTCATGGGAGGGGAATCACCTTGGGGATCCTACAACCATCAGGGTTAATTAAAACAGTAATTAAAAAATAAGAAAGGAACTATGGGTTGAAAGGAATTAGGATTAGGGTTAGAAGATGGCTGTTTGAAGCTTGTTGAAGATCTCCTTGCTTGGTGGCCTAGGGCACTCTTTCTTGGATGTGTGAGGGCTTGGATGGCAGTGACTTAGGGCATGGAAGGATTCTAGGGCATCAAGGAATTCATCCAAATGCAAAAACATAAACCAAAGAACCAAAACAAAACACCAACACAAGGTAATAACTCAAAATTTCAGCAAGTTGTATTCATAAGAAAGAGATGATTATAAGAGGGGAAGGGGTGGGGTATTTATAGAGTTCCCTTGCCCTCACTAACCATGGTTACATTTGGGTTACAAGTCCTCTTCCAAATTAGAATACAAGTTCTTTCCTAGATAGGTTAGAATTACAAAGTTTAAAGGGATTAGGAATCCTATCTAGGTTAGAATAACTTGGTCTTCTCCTTTTTTTCTTCAACTTGGACTTAGTCAAACCTCTTTGGACGACCCTCCTTTGGTGTGTGGGCTTTAGGGTAGCAAGGGGAGGTCAGCCATGGGCTTGGAGAGCTTGGGCTTGGGCCCCCTGGAAGCTGGGTTGCCTGGTTCCCTGGCCTGGTATATTCCCGACATCAAAAAGGAATCTTGGTTCTCTTGTCTTGGGCTTGCTTCCTGGGCTTGAATTTGGAGGCTTGGAGTGTTGGGATAGCTTGGTAAACATGGGATCCTGGCATATGGAATATTCCAGAAGCATCTGGAGGGAATCTGGCATCTACAATGGTACCCGAGAAAAATTAGGGCACAAACAGGGCACCTGGGTGTTGATTGAGCTTTCCTAAGCTGGTGTAACTGCTTCTAGCTTCAGAATGAGATTTAGTGGGACTCCAAAATAGCATAGCCTCCTCTCTTGTATAAGAAGTGAACTCACACTGGACTTATACTGGTATACATAATCCAAAATACTAACTAGGTTGAGGGTTGAGACAAATCAACTAACCTCAACTTATTACGGGACTCAATTCTAGTTGATTACAAATTTGACACATGGCTAGGTAAACCAAATAGGGCCCAGTAATCTGTGTCTGATCCTGGTGCCCCCACCATGAGCCCTTTATGTTGACAAGCCTTTTAATCAGTAATCTAACCATATTTTCTAGGTTATGTAGTTTCAAAAACTCCTATTAATCTTAGTGGACCTACCAAAGAGGAAGAAATATTAATAAAAATTTTTATTAAATATTTTACTAGGTATGTGATGCTTCAACTTGACATCTACTTTTTATAATTATGCTCTATTTTCATCTTTTTCAAAGATATTTTAAAAATAGTTAATTTTGCAAGAAGGTCTAGTTTAATTATGAAATTAGGATTTTTAGAAGATGTTAGCATCAATAATTACTTATAATACTTAAAATAAATGTATAAATATGTGATTTATCAAATATGTCAAGGATTGTGCCTTTGTCTTCCCCACTTCATGCTTGACCCTCTTCTTATTTTTTGCACCATCTTCCTCTTTCTTCATGTCCTCTTCCTTTCATCCTCCTCCTCCTCTTCCTTTTTCTTCTCCTTCTTTCTATCATCTTCATCCTTTCTCTTCCTCTCATCCTCCACCTTCTTCTTCTCCTCCTCTTTTTTCTTCTTCTTTTCTTTCTTGTCCTCTTTCTCCTTCCCCATCCTCTCCTCCTCTTCCTTCTTCTTCTCCTCCTTCCTATCATCTTCCTCCTTCCTCTTCCTCTCATCCTCCTGCTCCTTCTCTTCATCTTCCTTCTTCTTCTCCTCTCCTCCTTATCATTCTTCGTCTCCTTTTCCTTCTTTTCATCCTCCTTCCTCTTTTCCTCTTCCAATAATTTCTTCTTCTCCTCCTCCTCAGTCTTCTTCTTCTCCTCTTCCTTCTTCCTCTCCTCCTCCTTCCTCTTTTTCTCCTCCAATAATTTCTTCCTCTTCCTTAGCCTTCTTTTTCTCATCTTCCTTCTTCCTCTTTTCCTCCTCCTTCCTCTTATACTCTTCCCTCTTTCTCTCTTCCTCCTTCTTGCTTTCCTCCTCCTTCATCTCCTCATCATTCCTTCTCTCTTTCTTCTTCCTAGACTACTTTATCTTTCTGGCTTCCTATTTCTTTCTATTCCTGTCTTTTACCTTTGTCACATTTACATCATGTTTCTTTCTCTTTCTTTCCTTCTCCTTAATGTGTATATTCTCTTTATCAACATTAACTTGTATATCCTCTTCACCAATAATAAATTCAACCTCTTTCTCTTGAACCTCAGGCTCCACCTCTTGATGCTCAACCTCGTACTCCTCAGCTCTCCTCATCTTTTCCCTTTAGAGCATTGATTTAATTAGTTCCATTATAATAAGAGCCTTCTCTTAAGCTCATTAACTTTGATATGCAGCCGATAGCATCCTGCATAAAAAGATTGCATACCCATGACTAGCCTCTTTTCATCATGTGAGAGAAGTCAGTACTCCTACGGGAAAGGTATAAACCATTGTTGATATGGTGCCAAAGAATATATAAGAGGAAAATACTAAATTAGTAAATTATGACATTCCATGACTAAAATTATGATATTAATCTTCATTATTGTATGACTTCCTTTGAAATCATGGCAATCACTAACCTCGTGGGGTTGGATCCTATCGAATCACCTGTTATGGCTCTACTTCTAGCAATCATACTACCTCAAAACATGCATTAACTTCATGATTGTGCAATGGTTCTTATATTATTATGCTCAAAGAACCATGCCTGCATAACAAAATTTTATGGAAGCATACAATGCAGGGAAAACAAAATAATGTTAACATAGTATGAATGATTAAGATTGAAAATATCTTTACCAAGAGGGTTGCTATGCAGCCAAAGAGGGTGGGCTACCTCCTAAACCTGTTGAACCTCTTAGCTTGTCCTGCCTTCCCACACCTCAAGAACTTAGTAATCTCTAGGACTTTCTCAAGCTTCAGGTTCCTGATTGTAAGATTATGATTAAAAATATCTTTACCAAGAGGGCTGTTCTATAGCCAAAGAGGGTGGATTACCTCCTAAACTTGTTGAACCTCTTAGCTTTTCTTTCCTTCCTACACCTTAAGTACTCAATAACTTCTGGAACTTTCTCAAGCATCAGGTTCCTGATTGCAAGAGCCCAAGCAAAATGTCATAATGAAGAAAGGTCATCCAAGTAGGGGATCATATATCTTGAACATGTTTGATATGACTTTGGAGCCAGAAACATGGCAAGCATGTAAGTTCTCCAAAACATCATAGTATCCTTGATGTCCTCCATCTCTATAGAGTCCTTAAGTACCTCAGTCTTTTTCTACGGTCCCTTATGATGTAGGTCCAGAGAACTACCAAATCTCTCTACTAGCCTTCTCTTCTTTTTAGAGTCGAAGATTTTAATTTTGTGATATGGAAGGCTCAAGATAAGTGCTACTTCTTTTGCACTGAAACTTATTACCTTTCTAGCACAAACAAATTAAGGTCCTCCTGCATAACATCTTAGGATATTGGACAAGAGCAACCCATCAACTACGAATGGTTGCATCTCAACGAAGGCACCAAATGGAGTGTTCTAGCTGAGTTCTAAGTGAGCATGAATAAATCCCATTTTATAGACATTTTCTACATGGATAGTGGGCTTGCATAAGCTTTTATAACATTGAGAGGCTTTAACTTTCTTAGGATGGAAAACTTTTGGATATTCCACTACAAGAATCATCTGGGTGTTAGTATTAATCAAGAGAAATGTCATAAATCTAAACTAGATGTCATAATTTGTAAAGGGGTGTCAAATATTGTATAGAATATATGATCATTACTTGGAAGGAATCATGAAATACCTTCCATAATTTCCTGAGTATGTTGTATCTCTCCTCTTCCATTGGAGGAAATAGCAGCATCCTCTTCCATGTACACAACCATTGTTGTGCTCTCCTGATTAGGCTGGTTATCATCTTTCACTTATCCATAACACCTTTTAACCATGAACTTTCTTCCAAACATTTTATGAGGATATGTAAAAAAACCCTGGCCCATTGTTGTGCTCCTGAAACAAAGATCATATTGTGAGTTAAGGTCTAAGGCAAAATACTATAACATCGATGCTCAAGGGATGTCATTCGTAACAAACCAGTAAGGTGCTATGGATGGCGGACTCCAGGAAAACAAAAATGAGATGATAAAAGGAACTTTGGTCACTGGAGAGGAGAGAAAAACACTAGAAGCAAAAGATGAGAAGATTTAGGAAGAGGAAGTGTTTCTTTTTCATCTGTCTATTTTATAATATATCAAATGGGGACAAAATTGATAGTTTCTACCTTCAGAAAGATGCATCCAATGGCGGTGGTGTAATCAACGACAGGGTCAAACTATCAAATTATCATAATTTGGCTAACATGTATCAACAATGGGTCTCACGACATATTGTGCAAAAGTTTATTTTTTGGGGTGTTTTGGATGAGGGAGGTCACATACTAGGTGCGGAGGTGTCATAATAGGGCCAAGGGATGCCATAACAAGGTGAAAAGCTTTCGTTCATTGAGTAATTTGGCTAACAAGTATCAAAAATGGATCTTATGATATACGGTGCAAAAGTTTGTTTCCTGGGATGTTTTGGGTGGAGAATGTCACATGCTAGGTACGGAGTCATGAGAGGGCTACAAGATGTCATGACCAAGTGAAAAAGTTTTATTCATTGAGTATTTTGCATGGCTAATGTCATATGCCATAATGGGGGTATCTTAATCGATCCATTTAATGTCATACACTGTTGCAAAATTTGTCTCGAGAGTAATTAGATCAATAGATGTCCTAAACTAAAGACTAGGTGTAATAAATAGGTCAAAAAAGGTTACTGCTAAGAGTTTTTTAATGAGAGATGTCAAAAGTGGGCCACAAAGAGTGATAATCGGGCAGTAGGATGTCACAATGTCATAACATTATAAAAAAAGGTATGTTCCAGCAGAGATTTGGCGGTATATGTCATAAGGATATAGAATGTCATAAATTGGCCATTAGTGTCACAAGTACATGAAAAATTATCGATTCTAGTAGTTGGTGGGGTATCATAAGCTAGACATGGAGAGTCATAATCCACTCGTAAAATATCATAACGTAGTTAATACTAGGTTTTGATACTATTTTGGATAGAAGGTGTCATAAGGTCATATGAGTTGTCATAATTGGGCTTTATTATGACATCCCAAGGGAATTCTATAACATCCTGAGAAGAATGTATAATATACCAGTATCAGAATGTGTCCCCAAATTAGGCTTGGTACCATCCTATGACATCTTGATGGATTTCTATAAGATCCTAAGGGAATTATATGACACCCATGTATTCAATATGTCTCGAAATCATGTTTGCAACCATTCTATGACATCCTAAGGTGAACGTGTGTTATCATAATAGGGCTGTAAGATGTAATAAGGTTGTGAAAAAGATTAGTTCATGGAGTATTTCCGGTGATGGGGTGTCAAGATGTAAATTTTAAAGGTTTATTTTGGAGAGCAATTTTATGAGGGGATGCCATAAGTCAGCCATGGTGTGATAATGGGGCCATATTATATCATTATATAATGGAAAGAGGTTGGCTCAGTAGTATTTTGGAGAGGGGATGTCATAAAGATGGGCATAGACTATCATAATTGGGCCTTGAAGTAGTTGGGGCAAGGAAAGTCAAGCTAGACATGAGGTGTCATAAGTTGGCAGCAAGATGCATTACATTGATAAATAGGTTGGCTCCTAGAGAAGTTAGGGTCAGGGATCTCATAAAGTGGATGTAAGGCCCACTTATGGGGGTGTCATAATAAGGTTGTAAAAAGGGTATGTTCATGGAGTAGTTTTGATGCAAGATGGCATAATGTGAACATATGGATATCATAATTAGGCCGCAGGGTATTTTAATATTGTGAAAAATGTTAGTTCATGGAGTAGTTTTGGTGGGGGATATCATAACCTATACACAAAGTGTCATAATTGGGTCAGACGATATTATGTGGTCATGAGAAGGCATGGCTCGAGGAGTACTTTGGAATAGGGATGACATGAAATATCATAAGCTGGCCACCAGGAGTAATAAACAAGTGAAAAAGGTTGGCTCAAGGAATATTTCATGGAGCGGTTGTCATAGGTCAACATGGGGTGTCATAATCAAGCCATATTATATGATAAAATCTTGAGAAAGGTTGCTTGCTAGGATAGTTGGGATGAGGGATGTCATAACTTAGACACGAGGTATCATAATCCAACCGTAAGATGTCATAACATTGGAGTACTTGGGATGGGGGATGTCATAAGCTGGACATGATTTGACTACAGGATGTCATTATATTTTAAAAAGGTTGGCTTTTGGAGTAGTTATGATGGGGGATGTCATAAACCGGACATGGGGTGTCATAATTTTGACACGGGGTGTCATATGTAGGTGAACGAGGTTGGGGCAGGGAGTATTTTGTGGAGCAAACATCATAATCGGGGCACTGGGTGTTATAATCAGGCCATAGGATATCATAATATTATAACAAATATTAGTTCTTGAAGCACTTGGGATGGAGGATGTCATAAGCTGAACATAGGGTATCATAATCGAGCATTATGATATCCTAAGTACATGAAAACGATTAGTTTGTGTAGTTTTTTGGGGATGAGATGATATAAGAAGCTGAAAAGGCAAGGTTCAGGGAGTTTTCTAGGGATGGGAGTCATAAGTTCATCTTAAGCTATTGAAAAGGATAACTTCGGGCAGGGGATGTCATGAATTGGCTAGTAGGTATCAAAATTGAGGCATGAGAAGTGATCTTGAGCTATTGAAAAGGTTGGTTTTGGATAGGGGATGTCATAAGTTGGCAAGTAGGTGTCATAAACAGGTCATGGGATGTCATACACCACTATAAAAGCTAGGTCGAGCGGGGAATGTTATAAGCTAGCCACCAGGTATCATAGGGTTGGAAAAAAAGACTCTTCGAGGAGCAGCGTTTATACCATGGCGAACCTACATATGTATTAACTTGGTTTAACAACTGAATAGTGCTATAATAAATGAATCACATGAAAAAAACTATGGAGGAATCATTTACTTCCTAATGACTTTGACATGTTGTCTCGCAGTAATTTAAGAAAAGAAGCTATTGCTAACAACCTCAAATGTGGAGTAATGGCAGGGAAATAGAGTTGTTAGATGGCTGGCACTTAGACTAAGGAGGAACAAGAGGGAGAATTGAGGAACAAGAGGAGGAAGAAGAGGATGAAGAGGAAGCTTCAAAAATAATTTGGTCCCAAGCGAAGAATGGATAAAAAGGGATGCATTTTGGAGGGAAAGGACATTTTCATCCTAAAACTTTCAAATTTTTGATTATATAATGCATTTAGTACAGGTTAGTTCTAACATCCTGCATGTGCCTCCATTTACCCCTACGACTGAATGCTAGAAAATGGAAATCTAGTCGCACCATGCAAGTGTAATGTCGCCCAATCACAATGCACGTTGTGCTCGACATCGATTTTTTACACTGTAGCTGGCATACAAATAATTACTCATGTGCACACACATAAATGAAAATATTTGGGCCAGATAAAATCCAAATTATCGTTAATATGATATTATTCATATGCACTAATATTTTCAGTCTCTTTTTGTTTTCTACATTAACTTTATTAACTAATGCATATTTAAATTAATACTCAAGTAAAGTTGATAATATTAGAGTTACTATTTTAACCAAAATATTGGCATGAAATGTCAACCATGACCTTAAAAATCTTGATTCCATCTAAATTTCCATGCATTATAATGACCTATGCAAATTGAGGTCTCAGTTCATTTCGATCTAGGGAGCTTTACTGAGATGGCTGGTATATCAAGATCTAAAAACCTTGATGGAAGTTTGACATGGAAAGCATTGCTAGATGTTCGTCTCATACATGCCTTATATTCTCAAACCATATAATGGATTGTTAAAAGTTAGGGGTGGCAACATTTAATTGTTTAACTTATTTCAACTCATTATTGTGGATTAATCTTAATTACATGTACAACAAAATAGTCAAATTCATATTTATATTTTTAACTTATTTAATAAATAAATTAAATTTGGATTAATATATTTTTAATTATCATGTATTCGACCAGACTCGATTGTCACCCTTACTAAAAGTATGAGATTTGGCAAGCTAAAGATGAATAATTGAATACCAAATTGCCAAGCCAATATTAGCAAGTTTGAGAAATTCTTGTGGTAGTTGCAAGATGAACCTAAAGCTTTTCCTACTTAAAGTTATCCCTAAAAAGTTTTAAAAGATGTGGAGACATGCAAGATGGGGGATCTCCACTAATTTTGGTTTCTATATGCATAAATAACATGAAATTATTTTATTCTAAACTATATATTTTAAATGAAAATGTAACATAGTTCTTGAAAGAATTACGAAACAGAGCCAAGGCGGTAGTCCAATTGGATTGGGCGTTGCCTCACTCCCTGTTGGCATGGGTTCGAGACATGATTCCATAGATGACTTGATTAAATTTAGGATAAAATCTTATAGCTCACGATGGTTAGGATGAGTGAGAGATTAGGGTCTTTCTCCTTCCCCATTCAATCTAGCTGGTGCTTTGGTGGTGTTAGGTTAACGTACCAATCTCACAGTGGGGAGAGGCTGCGAAAATCTAGCACCTCATATCAAAAATTTTCCGGCAGGGTGGGGGCCCTTGGGAGTAGCTACAATGGGTTTACCTCCTATCCCTTTTGTCTTATCAAAAAAAAAAAAAAGAATTACAAAACTAAGTGAAATTGTCGTGGCATGGCATCCTAGCCTCTATTTATAATCTATCATAACATTCAGCCATTGTGTGAACTAGAATTTAGCATGTGTAATGCACAAAATTTATTTAGACATGAACATTTGATTAATGGCCATGATCTCATAGTGTCATGCCCTGAATTCAGCACCGGAATTGGCTACGCGACTGGCCGCACAAATCCTAGGTTTTATCCTAGAAATCATGCAAGGCCTTGGTACACAAAATTCACTTACTTCAAATAAACTGATATTATTTAAACAAATAAATAAAACTAAATGTCAATGTTTCGTCTCATGCCCAGCCCAATCCTTGCTATGCATCTTGAATCTTTGGAAAAAAAAAGTAGAGAATGAGCTTTACAGTCTAGTAAGGTTTCTATATGATCACACCATTAATAATATAATTCTAGAAAAATAAAAACATACTAGTATATCACATCAAATATCATGTATGTCAAAACCTTGACAATGTTATGATTTTCTTTAAGAGTTTCTATTAATTAACCTTTATCTTTAGAGTTCTGGACTAGCCACAATCACACTCCAGTCTGTGGCTGGCATACTATTGCCACACTCCAGCCTGTGATTGGCATACTGTTGTCACACTCCAGCCTGTGACTGGCACACTGTTGTCACACGCCAGCCTATGACTGGCACACAATTTGTTACACTCTAGCCTGTGACTAGCACATTGAGAAACCACGGTACCGCCATGGCATGGCTAGTCCAAACACCGTTTCCACTTAATGCTTTATCATTTCATCTTTTATAGCCAGAACATGTCACCTTTCAACGATCGATATCACGATCCAACCCATTCAAAGATCACTTGATAAACATGGTACATTAAATAAAACACAAACAATAATAACAACAAACTCATTCTGTATCTCGAGAAATCAAATCATTCTATCCGAAAACAACCATGCATATAAATATATATATATATATATATATATATATATATATATATGCTTGGATCAAATCAGTCAACATAAAATAATGTATAGAACTGGTGATTATGTCTAGAATCCTTACCTCACTAGAAACAATTGATACTGGTCCATACCCGGAACCTGCATAAAGCCCTTCTACTTAGAAGGCTACCTCCCTACAGGTACCATAACAATTTTTTAGTCAATAATCCTAGGATAATTGTAAACCCAAACCTTTTACCCAAATTCCTTCTACGATTCACCTATAAATCCTAATCTCATGAATTTTCAGAATAAAACTTTTCGATCCCCCTTTTAACATTTATATTTTTTTTCCTCTTCTCTTACTCTCTTCTCTCTTCTCATCTTCTCTCTCTCCTCTTTCTCTCTCCTCATCTTCTCTCTCCTCATTATTTTTTTTCTTTTATTTTTCTTTTTCCTTTTTCCTTTTTTTCTTTCCTCTTTTTTTTTCCACGGAACATAGAACCTCTTCTTTTTTTTTTTTTCCCTTCTCCTCTCCTTCCTCTCTACCGAACAAAGTCTCCCCCCTCTCTCTTTTTTTTTTCTCGATCCCCTGCTTTTCTTGGCTTGACCAAACCAACCTATAATGTCTCATGGATGGAGATCGAAGAAGGGGTGGCATCCACTAGGGATCTGACCGGAGGGAGCAGCGACGAGGATTGGCCGGTGCATCCACGGTCATCCCGATGGTAGAAGGAGCTGGTAATATTATTTTTTTTCCTACCTAATGTCTAAGAAAAAGGGCTTACCAGTGTCAACGGGCCCTCGGCCACTCGTCGAAGAGGAGGAAGACACCACGAAAGGAGCTTGATGGGGCTCGGTTGGCGACGATGAAGGGGATTTAAAGAACAATCCCATCGAACTCTTCTTGCCATTTGGGAATGAAAGGCTTCATCAATCAGAGTCCCAACCCATCCCAATCACACCTCCGATGCAGTTCCTCTCCTCCACGGCTATCCTAGCCTTTTCTAGCAAAAGTTCTGGCTAGATAAGGGGATATCAAACTTCCCCTATTCTGGTTCTCAGCAACCCCGTTCCTTTTTTTTTCTCTACACTGGGTTGAAGTCAGCTGGGCCTGCTGACTTCAGCCCAAGAAAGCCCAGGTTTCACATTCTTCCCCAGTTAAAATAATTTCATCCTCGAAATTAGCTTGATTGAGATTTTGAACCTCGAAAATATCCAACCCCTATATCATTCTCAAACTTCTAATTAGCCTGTCTCTTAGGGTACTTATTTCTCAAGTCTTGACATAACAAAATTATATCATTCAAAACTTGATCCTTTCCATTTACAATGCATGTCAAATTCTCTTGAACTCTTCAAAAAGAATACTAATCTTTTGATGTCAATACAATTAATTATGCTTGATTAATTCCACAGAAAATTTATGATGCTCAACCTTGGGTATATATAATTTAACATCATCCTCAAGCTTCTAATATTTTCTCTTTTAGAATGCCTTCTTCATATGGCCTTTTCATAACTACAAGACATAACTTTTTTATTTTGATCAATATTATCTATTTATATTGTGAATCCCTTCAATTTCTTTCAAATAAATATTAGTGCCTCAACCTTGAATTTAATACACAATTCTTTGCCCCTAAATTTATTTCTCTTGATTAACTCTACTGAATATCATAATCGATCCAATCTATTCTTAATCAATAACTAGACACTTGCAATGATCTTTGGCATTCTCTCTCTTCTCTTGACCTTCTCCATGATTATATAATTAATCTTTTATCTTATGGAAACCTCAAGCCCTCCTTAAACATAGAAATCATAATATCATAACCAAAGGAGCTTGGTGTCACAAAGATTCCCGATCCTAACCGGGTAAAGATTAACACTTTCTTATTCCAGATTTAAAGATGTCCAAAATTTTTTAGAATCCTTTATACTAAAAGAGCCTGTTGATAAAAATTGCATGGCAATGCATATAGACTAGCCCAAAGATCAATGCCATAATCTTTTCATTTAATACTAAAATTTTGTTATTGAAACTCAAATCAGTACTCTCATCATAACATTTCTAAAGTTAGAGTTAATTTCAGAATAACTCAAACTACTATGCTTTCACTGCGCACTCTGATAAAATTTTCCTAACCATCTAGGTTCACTCAATGAATCACTCCAAAAATTTATCATATTTTGGTACCAAGAAGATCTCCAATTATTAAAGTAAGGCTGTTGAGTCTCTTTATCTCATTCACATCTCAAGCATATCATATCAAGATTTATCTTGACCAAGTTTCCATATTGTAAGTCCTTGCATAAATTTCACTATCCTTTTAAAACGCCATAACTCTGGTGCAAGTATGGATTAATCATACTTTCCTTGACAATTTAATTAGACAACTAGATCAACTCTTCTCGTGGAAAGTTATCATTAACTCTAACAAGTACATGACTTCCAATCAATGCTCTTATGAATAGAATCAATTATATTATCGCTCATAGAACTATCTTACCATACTCCTAGCATCGGTCAACAAACTACCTGAAATATTTTTTCTCATAGACTGAATCCATATAAGTAATCCAATACCAATTTCTTTACTCAATACAACATTAGTAGTAGGACAACTTAAACCTTCTGATAGATCTTAAATTTAACTCAGAATTTGACATACCAAATAATCTCTAACAAATATAAAGAGGATCAAGTAATTCAATCCCAAACTACTAACCTAAGCTATCAAGGATTTTATCAAGATGTGCATGACATATTCACATAATATAATTTAATCTGTTGATAACAATTTATCAATCTATGCTTCATCCCAAATGTTTTTTTTTTTCATTATATATGTTCAATAACAATCCCTAACAATTATAAGATAGATCCATTAATCAATCCCAAAATTTACAATCTAATAATTAACAACAAAAACTGGCATGTTATCATGATCTGCATCCCTATCAAGGTCAGGATTCCAAAATCGTTCAATTGATAATTGAACCTACTTATTCAGCATAATCTATTAATATAATACACTATAATTTCAGGCCAGTACTCTTGACATTTGGATCAACCCACTTATCAAAGGCAAGGATACATCCCATCTAATTCTTTTATCAACCCACTTATCAAAAGCAAGGATACATCCCATCTAATTCTTTTATATCTATCATATGCTTACCTATCATGATCAAAGAGCACAAGTCATCAAGTCCTTTACATTCATCCTAGATCAATCCCATTACTCATGTTACAGGTAAAAATTATGATCCTCTTTGATACTAATGATATGGTAGATCTTGTATATAATATCTAAAGATTATAAATCTAACCTTCAAATCTATTTTCTTTCCAACTTCATATCTTGACTAGTCATGACACAAAATCTAAATATCTCTTAAATCACAGTCCACATTAATCATAACTCAAATTTTAATATCTTTCAAATTGTATCCCAAGAACTTGTATCATAATTTCAAGTGATCATAACTTAAATTTTGACATCATTCGCATCACATCTCAATCACTCGTGTCACAATCCTAAGGGATCATATTCTGGCTTCGGTATTATCCATATCATGTCCAAACTATTTATATCTCAGTCCAAATAATCATAAACTAGGCTTCAACATCATTCATATCATGTCTTAATCACTTATGATACAATCCTTAATAAACATGAGCTAGGCTTCAATATTCCTCATGTTATGTCCCGATCACTTATATCGTAGTTCCAAGTAATCATAACCGAAGTTTTGATATTATTCTGCCATGTCCTGATAATCACCACATTATTTCCAAAATACTTGTATCACTGTCCCAAATGATCATAAATCAAACTTTAATACCATTCTATCATGTCTTACTAATCATCATGTTAATTTCTTAATCTTTTATATCACAGTCCTAAGTGATCATGCTCTTAACTTCAATACTATTCATGTCATGTCCAAACTACCTATATCATGATTCCAGGTAATCATAACCTAAGATATTACTCAGTCATGTCCTAATAACCACAATGTGATTTCCAAATCACCTATGTCCTAGTCTCAAACAATCATGATCTAAATTCTGATGTCACTCATATCAATCATAATCACTTATGCTATAGTCCCAAGTCATCATAACCTAAGCTCTGACACTATTCTTGTCATATCCTAATAACCATCATGTTATTATTATTTTAAATCACTTGTATCACCATCCCAAATGATCATAACCTGGCTCTGATACCACTCTGTCACGCCCCGAATCTAGCACCAGAATCAGCTACGCGACCGGTCGCACAAATCCTAGGTTTTATCCTAGAGATCATGCAAGGCCTTGGTACACAAAACTCACTTACTTCAAATAAACTGATATTATTTAAACAAATAAATAAAACTAAATGTCAGTGTTCCGTCTCACGCCCAGCCTAATCCTTGCTATGCATCTTGAGTCTCTGAAAAAAACAAGAAGTAGGGAATGAGCTTTACAGCCCAGTAAGGTTTCCATATGATCACACTAGTAATAATATAATTCTGGAAAAATAAAAACATACTAGTATATCACATCAAATATCATGTATGTCAAAACCTTGACAATGTTATGATTTTTTTTTTAAGTTTCCATTAATTAACCTTTATCTTTAGGGTTCTGGACTAGCCACGATGATACTCCAGCCTGTGACTGGCACACTATTATCACACTCCAGCTTGTAACTGGCATATTGTTGTCACACTCCAGCTTGTGACTGGCACACTGTTGTCATACTCTAGCTTGTGCATATTGTTGTCATACTCCAGCCTATGATTGGCACACAATTTGTCACACTCTAGCCTGTGACTGGCACACTGAGAAACCACGGTACCGCCATGGCATGGCTAGTCCAAATACCATTTCCACTTAACACTTTATCATTTTATCTTTTATAGCTAGAACATGTCACCTTTCAACCATCGATATTACGATCCAACCCATTCAAAGATCACTTGATAAACATGGTATATTAAATAAAACATAAAAAACAATAACAACAAACTCATTCTGTATCTCGGGAAATCAAATCATGCCATCCAAGAAAAACCATGCATGTAAATATATATATATGCTCTGATCAAATCAGTCAACGTAAAACAATGTATAGAACTAGTGATCATGTCTAGAATCCTTTCCTCACTAGAAATAACTAATACTGGTCTATACCCGGAACCTGCATAAAGCCTTTCTGCTCAGAAGGCTACCTCTCTACAGATACAATAACAGTTTTTTAATCAATAATCCTAGGATAATTGTAAACTCAAACCTTTTACCCAAATTCCTTCAACGATTCATCCGTAAATCATAATCTCACAAATTTTCAGAATAAAACTTTTCGATCCTCCTTTCAACATTTATATTTTTTTTCCTCTTCTCTTACTCTTTTCTCTCTCCTCATCTTCTCTCTCTCCTCTTTCTCTCTCCTCATTATTTTTTTCTTTTCTTTTTCTTTTTCCTTTTTCCTTTTTTTTCTTTCCCCTTTTTTTCCATGGAACAGAGGCCCTCTTCTTTCTTTTTTTTTTTCTTTTCCCTTCTCCTCTCCTTCCTCTCTGCCAAACAAAGTCTCCCCCCTCTCTCTTTTTTTCTTTCTTGATCCCTTGCTTTTTCTTGGCTTGACCAAACCAACCTCTAACGTCCCATGGATGGATATCGAAGAAGGGGTGGCGGTCCACTGGGGATCTGACCGGAGGGAGCGGCGATGAGGATTGGCCGGCAAATCCACGATCGTCCTGATGGTAGAAGGAGCTGGTAATATTATTTTTTTCCTACCCAATGTCTAAGAAAAAGGGCTTACCAGTGTCAACGGGCCCTCGGCCACTCGTCGGAGAGGAGGAAGACGCCGTGAAAGGAGCTTGATGGGGCTCGGTTGGCGGCGATGAAGGGGATTTAAAGAACAATCCCGTCAAACTCTTCTTACCGTTTGGGAATGAAAGGCTTCGTCAATCAGAGTCCCAACCCATGCTAATCACGCCTCTGACGTAGTCCCTCTCCTCCACGACTGTCCTAGCCTTTTTTGACGAAAGTTCTGGCTAGATAAGGGGATATCAAACTTCCCCTGTTCTGGTTCTCAGCCGTCCCATTCCTTTTTTTTTCTCTGCACTAGGTTGAAGTCGGCTGGGCCTACCGACTTCAGCCCAGAAAGCCCAGGTTTCACACATAGATCAAGATTTTTTTTGGAATATGTTAAAATAAAAGCAATATCAATTTATTATAATATGATTTTTTTTTAATTATTTTAAATAAATTGAAAAGGGTTTGTTATAAATAGTGTTTATATCAGAGATGAATAATTCCCCTTTTTTTTATTGTAGGACTCCAATGTAAAACCATTACAGGGCTGATACAAATCTTTAGCATGCTGTGTGGGCACTTTAAATAAAAGACTGGAATTCTAATACTGCTAAAGATGCCCATATAAGGTTGTCCATTTAAGATTGTTAGTCACTATTGGACCTCACAACTTTGAATGCACAACCTATAAGTGGCTTAAGTCTCAAAATAATCAATAAGATGTCTTCAGAACATCTGGATAGTGGTCGAACCAATGTTGTGCTTACATTCCTTGCATAAGTGTTACAAAGTTAGATAACCTGTAATAAGTAATTACTAGTATGCAAAAAAGTGTTCGACAAGGAGTCGATCACTTATTTAAGATACAGGAAGTCCGATGGTTAGGAATAGATCACTTATTTGAAGTATAGAATACTCGATGGTTAGTAATTGATCACTTATTTAAGATACAAGATGCTAGATAGCCAAAAGTCGATCACTTATTGAGGCACAAGATGCTTGATGGCCAAAAGCCAATCACTAATTAAGACACAAGGTACCCTATGTCTATGAGTCGATCACTTATTTGAGATGCAGGATACCAGATGGCTAGGAGTCGATCATTTATTAAGATACAAGATGCTCAATAGCCAAGAGTCGATATTTATTTGAGGCACGGGATACTAGATGACCAAATATTGGTTACTTATTTGAGATATAGAATGCCTGATAACTTAGAATTGATCACTTATTCAAGGTACATGATACCAGATGGCCCCCGAACCGAGAACTTATTTGAGGCACAGGATGCTCGATGGCAGGAGTCGATTACTTTTTGAGGTATAGGATGCCCGATGGCTAGGTACCAATCACTTATTTGAGGCACAAGATATTAGATGACCAGGAATTGATTGCTTATTTGAGGCACATGGTATTTGATAGTTAGAAGCTAATAACTTATTGAGGTACAGGATACCCGATGGCCAAGAGCCAATCACTTATTTAAGATACAAGGTACTACACAACTAGGAGCTGATCACTTATCCAAAACATAGGCTGCTCAACTACTCATTAAACAAGTATCAATCACTTACTTAAGCCAGATATAAAGTTTCATAACTTTATTTAACATGAAGCATATATCTTAAAGTCATTAGAGCTATTACAATAAGGTTGGTAAAGTAGTTATCAAGAAGTGTAACAGATCACTTAACAAATCACTTTATAAATTAACCTCTTAATGGTCTAATCGACTTAACAACTTTCTTAATAGTATAACTACCTTACAAATGGTTATAACCGCCTAACCAACTTGGGCCTAAATCTCTATAAATAGGAGGATCAGGGAAACTCCAGGGAACTTTAGACATATACTCTCTCTCCAATTTCTTCTCATTTTTTTCCCTCTCTAAGCTAACTTAAGAATTGAAGGGTCCTCTATAAAAAAAATCCTACCAATTTCTTTGATAGTGAGGATTTTCTTATAGGTCCGAGTGCTATTCAAGTCTATACTAGAAGTCATCTGCTATTCTTCCAAAGGACTTTTAGATCATTGGGAGCCTACTACCATCTCATCATGCTAGTTCATCCAGCTTGGAGAGGTGTAGCAGCAGTAATTCTAGTTATGTGGTGATAACCAAGAACATCAACAGACTAATATACCATTTTTTGCTTGAAAATGCTTAAGGCTTGATTGTCCCGCCCCGAATCTAGCACCAGAATCGGTTGCGCGACCGGCCATACAAATCCTAGATTTTATCTTAGGGATCATGCAAGGCCTAAGTACACAAGAGTCACTCACTTCAAGATCACCTCAAATAAGCCAATATTATCTAGACAATTGAATAATAATTAAGCAATCTATTTATTCAAGTCAAAGTCACAAATTGGTCCACTGATTCACGACAAGTATCAATAACCAAAAGAAATTAAAACTATAACTAACTAAACTATCTAAGTAATAATGATGTTCCATCTCACGTCCAGCCCGATCCTCGCTATGCATCATGAGTCTCTTCTAGAAGCTACTCCTAGTGTATCTGATATTAGTTCATATCCAGAGCTCGCTCAACACTTTCCTGCTCAGAACGCCATCCCCAGACCTCGATAATCTCTTGGATGCTCGTCAGAGAGGATGGGGATGTGGGGAAAAGAGTCTCGATAGGCTCGATTTGGCGATGATGTGGAGATTATAAAGGAATCCATCGACGATCTTCTTGACATTTAAGGAAGGAAGACTGCTCGACTAGAGTCCCAAACCCTCCCGGACTCATCGCCGACCACCTCCCTCTCCCCTCATGACTCCTCCCTCGAAATCTCTAGCAAAAATGCCGGCCGGATAAAGCTAACCCAGCTCCCCTGTTTCTGACTCTAAGTCCCATTTTTTTTATTTCGAACTAGGTCGAAGCTGGCTGGGCCTGCCAACTTCGGCCCAAAGGTCCGTATCTCAAATTCTCCCCCTGTTAAAAAAAAATTCGTCCTCAAAATTTACATACCTGGTTTTTCGAAAAGCTGTGGATATTTATCTCTCATTTTTGTTTCCGGTTCCCATGTAGCTTCTCTTTTATTGTGATTACTCCATTGCACCTTCACATATCAACATGATATAGGACTTTTATTTTAATCATCACAGTCTATCTACATAGTGGATTCGTTCGATTTCCTTCAAATATTTATTAGCGCCTCAACCTCGAATTAAATACACAATTCTTCATCCCTGAAATTGATTTTTTTTTATTAACCCCCACATGGAAATGATAATTGATCCACTCTATTCTTAACCAAAGTTAGAAGAAGGCTTGAGCATTAGATACTTGCTATGATCTTTAGCATCCTTTCTTCTCTTAAGCTTCTCCAAGAATTTATAGTTAGTCATTTATTTCAGGTAAACTTTAAGCCTCTTCAAATAATGAGATCATAATATTAAAACTAAAAAAAACCTTTGCATCAGAGTACTCCAGATCTAAGTCCAATAAAAAAATCATCACGTATCTTTCTAAATCTAGAGATGTCCAACATTTCTTGCAATTGCTCCTTAAGCTCTTTTAATTCTGCCAGAGACATTCTGTAGGGGGGCTTTGGAGATGGTTCTAGTACCTGGTATAAGATCAATAGAGAACTCGATTTCTCTACCGAGAGGTAAACCTAGCGGGTCATCAGGAAAAACCTCTAGAAACTCTTTCACAATAGGTATGTCTTCTAATCCGAGCTCTTGCTGTCGAGTATCTAAAGCTACTGCCAGAAACTTTTCACAACCTTTCCTGAGGAGTCGCCTGGCATTATAAGCTGAGATCATCCTTCTCGAAGAGGTTAACTTGTTATCCATAAAGTTGAACTTTGGCTGACCAGGGATATAAAATCTTACTATCTTCTCAAAGCTGTTGATGGAAGCATGGTGTACCACTAGCCAATCCATTTTAAAAATCACATCGAAGTCTTTCATACCCAAAACTATCAAATCTGCTTTCATGTCCCTACCTTCAATATCTAATTTACAATCCTTGCAAATCCAATTACTATAATGACATCCTCACTTGGAGTAGAAATACAAAGTTTAATTTCTAGAGGTGTTGAAGCTAACTCATTATTTTCTCTAACCAGTCCAGCTGATATAAAAGAGTGTGGCACTTGCATCAAATAGAATATAAACACTGCTAGACAATAACCTAATCATACCTACCACCACCGAATTAAAAGCATTGGCATCCTGCTGCATGAGTGCGTACACCTATCCCTGGGTTCCTGGTTTATGCTGTCCTCCTTATTGGTGTCCATCACGAGATGCTTGAGGCACTTGGTGCTATAACCCCTGACCACTATGACACACAATAGCTTTGTGACCCGCCTTGCCATAATTGTAATACTTCCACTCTTTTGGCTAGGTGCAATCTCGCTTAAGGCACGGCCCACCACACTTGGAGCATTGGATAACATCCTTTTATTGAGTTTTATCATTTGGAACAGCATTGTTAGGCTTCCTCATCTTTGCACTGATGTTGTTATTAGGTTGACCCTGAAATCTTTATGATCTGGATCTCTTCTTCGAAGCTTTTTCTCGTTCTGCTTGAGCAACATCCAATCCCCTTTCTATTATCAGTGCCTTATTAACGATCTCCTTATAGGTGGGTAGCTCGAATGCAGTCACCTGTTGCTGAATCTGACCTCTAAGTCTATTTTCAATTTTTTTGGCCGGACCCCTTCATCAGCTATCAGTGTCGGAGCATACCTTGACAGTTCTTCGAACTTTGCAGTATATTGAGCAACTGTTAAGCTACCCTGCTCCAAGTGGTCAAACTCTCGAAATTTTTGCATCCGAATGCTTTGAGGAAAATACCTCTCATAGAAAACCCTTCTAAAATCTGCCCATGTGAAAGGTGCATCATTCGGTCCCTGCTTTCCAAGCTCCAACTCCCACCAAGCATCTACCTCATTTTGAAACAAGAAGGTGGAAAAAGTAACCTTTTCCTCTACTGGACACCGCAAGGCCTGGAATACTTTTTCCATAGCTTTCAACCAATCCTCAGCCTCCATGGGGTCAGATGTTTCCTTGAATATTGGTGGTGTATATTTCTTGAAATCTATCAAGATTATATGTGTTCTTGCGGGACCCCAACTTCCGACTATCGCTGTAGAATTTCTTGTTGTTGCTATTGCAATACTTGCTGCATGAATTGTTGCTGTTGCTGCATAAATTATTGTTGCTATTGTTGCATAAATTGTTGTTGTTGCTGCTATGCTTCTATTAATCTCAGCATATCAGTTCTTGCAGTAGCTTGTTGTTGCACCAAAAATTGCATCAACTGAGGGAGGCCAACTTAGTCCACAGGCTAAACTCCATATCCTTCCGGAGTTCCCGCTTCTACAGTCCCAGTCTCCGGGGTGTTGTCCATGGGATTAGGCATTGGTTCCTGTAGATGCTCATCATTACCAGGTAAGACCCTAGTATCTTTGTGCTGCTCCATAGGATTCCAAGTATTTGCTCAATCCGCAAATCTTGTGGGCCTCCTAGCATATCCACGCCCACCACCACATGCCATAGAAAACCTATATCAGTCATTATTAGTATATACCTTTCACTTAAATTATTAAGAATATATTACATTATCTACCCCACCTAAGAATACCCACACTCTCTCAACGAACTTATACCCTAAGATCCTACAACCTAGCTCTGATACTACTTTATCATGCCCCGAATCCAGTACCATAATCGGCTACGCGATCAGCCACACAAACCTTAGGTTTTATCCTAGAGATCATGCAAGGTCTAGGTACACAAGAGTCACTCATTTCAAGATCACCTCAAATAAGCCAATATTTTCTAGACAATTGAATAATAATTAAGCAATCCATTTATTCAAGTCAAAGTCACAAACTGGTCCACTGATTCACAACAAGTATCAGTAACTGAAAGAAATTAAAACTATAACTAACTAAACTATCTAAGTAATAATGATGTTTCGTCTCACGCCCAGCCCGATCCTCGCTATGCATCCTGAGTCTCTTCTAGAAGCTACTCCTAGTACATCCGATATCAGTCCATATTCGGAGCTCGCTCAACACTTTCCTGTGCAGAACGCCGACCCCCAGATCTCGACAATCTCTCGGATGCTTGCCGGAGAGGATGGGGATGTGGGGAAAAGAGGCTCGATAGGCTCGGTTTGGCAGCGACGTGGAGATTATAAAGGAATCCACCGATGGTCTTCTTAACATTTAAGGAAGGATGAGCGCTCAACTGGAGTCCCAAACCCTCCCGGACTCATCGCCGACCACCTCCCTCTCCCCTCACTACTCCTCCCTCGAAATCTCCAGCGAAAACGCCGACCGGATAAAGCTAACCCAGCTCCGCTGTTTCCGACTTTGAGTCTCCTTTTTTTTTATTTTAAACTGGGTCGAAGCTGGCTGGGCTTGCCGACTTCGGCCCAAAGGTCTGTATCTCACACTGATATAAATAATAATCAAGATGTGAAAATTATTACGCAACCTGTAAAAAACACGAGTTATTGGAGCCCATGGTTCCTTTCCTCCAACATGCGTTCCTAATAAATTAATAATCATCATACAAATCCCACATCCAGCATTTGAGAAGAAAGCAATAACACCGGCATATATGCTCACATTAACTGATCAAACCCATGCTAAAATCCCATAACTTCTTTGCCAGATTTGTGTCAGCAGCATGAGATTTAACTTTGGCTTCCTTGCAGTCAACAAAGTACTTGCCACTCACTCCCTGGACTTCTGGATGCAATGCCAAGTAAAACGTTGTGGCCGCACCCTGTAGAGAAATGAAACCATGGTGACATGTTGACAACTCAATGTAAGAGGAAAATGAAACCAAGCCAGTTACTGTTCTCAATCATATTTCATTGATTGAAAAGCATAGAGTGATGGACCATGTCGAAGGAACTTTTCAGGTGGCAATCTAGCATATATTCATTAGTTATAATGCCTTGATGGATTTTAAGATTTTTATAATTATATGCAAAAACTAAAAGAGGAAGCACAGCCTATCTTGTTTGTTTTCATTCTTTGATGGGCATGCTAAGAATTAATAGGATAACAAAAGAAGCTGATGCGACGATTGCCATGACTTAAGCTACCTTAACGCTGGATACATGGGAGCTATAGAACTGCAGGACAAAGGGAAAATTGAGGTAGACGAGAAGGTATCTAAGGGTAATATTGAATGTTTCTTTCCCTATTCTATGCCTTTATAGTGATACAAGATGCACCTTCATATCCTTTACATTAATGCATTACAACATTATGAATCTTCTCATCATTTGGACATAACTATGAAAATTAATTACTTAATAAATACCAAATGATATTTGACCAGATATGACTTCCTTGCCAGTCCATGCCATCCTGTTGTACCATACCAAATTATTGTTGGAACGATTCATGTGTGCACCTAGTGGTGCTCTGATTATTATTGTGCTAGTTCCGCATGGTCCATATGACTTGGTATGGCCTCCACACCCAAGCCAATACATAGCGCATATTATTTTTTAGCATGATACTTAATTTGTCCTCAATATGGACTATGCTGCAATGAGCTGCTTTGGAATAATTCCTGTAACCCCCAAGGACCTCACTCAAAAAAGGGGTTTACTAAAGGATTTGGGATCTTTGGTTGGCTTAAGCATCCAAGATCTCCCCAATGCACAGTCAGATATGGAATTGAATATATATGCTCATGTGGATGCTCATGTATTTCCTTAGTTAAGCCCGGGTTTCTGTTATCGGTGTTTTGCTCCCAAACGCTCGCCACCATGGTTTGATCTGGCATTGAGGTAGTGTTTTGCATGGATTGTGGCTCGATTTGAGCTGTTGATTTTTTATCTTATGGCCTGGGATATTTTTGGAAGGCATTGGACTTGTTTTAGGTCTCTTTTGACATAGTTTTCGATGGTTTTTAAAAAACATAGAGATACCCTGCGACACAAGATGCCGAAATATTTTTCTGAGATACAACAGAGAGCTACAGAAGGTCCAGAAAAATATTGAAGATGATCCAGAGAGAAAATAAAATAACAGAGAATCCACGATAGGATTTGGCAAGGCTAGAGGCCTGGTATTCTGTAATCTCTCATATTTTCTTCTTCCCTTTTGATTTGTTTGCTTCTTTGTGATTAATCTACAATTGTTATTGAGATATTTGTATTTCTTTTGTGCCAAATTTTGGGGGCAGATTATAGTAGATTGCTCCTTCCTCCGTGTGGATGTAGGCAAATTTGCCGAACCATGTTAAATCTCGTCTTTCATTCAGATTTGATATCTGCTTGTGTGATTAGTAAATTGCTAAAGTGAGTAAACATGAATTAATTAGAAGCCTAAACCAGTTCAATCCGCTGCGCGTATCCCAACAATTGGCATCAGAGCACTGGGATGGCATCTAACGGGCAACCAAGTTCTTCTACGGCTCCTGAGGCAATTATTTTTTATTTTACTACCTCTAGGCATGAGGTGGCAATATTTGATGACACATGTGATTTTGCACTATGGAAGGTGAGAATGAAGTATCTGCTGGTTAAGGAGGGCGTGTCAATAGCCCTCAAAGGTATGGATGCAATTTCAGGTGATATAGAGGCTGTAAAAGAGGAGATGAATGAGAATGCACTTGGGACTCTGTTTTCGGGACTGAGTGATAAAGTTCTCTGCAATGTGGTGGATCTTGTTACAGCTAAAAGTGTATGAAAAAAATTAGACACTTTGTACATGCCAAAATCTCTTACAAATAGACTGTATTTGAGGGGCAAGCTACACACATTCCATATAACGGAAGGGACCTCACTCAAGGATCACTTGGATAATTATAATAAGCTCCTGCTCAATTTGGTGAATATTAGTGTTAATGTTGATGAGGAAGACAAGGCTTTGATCCTGATTTATTCTTTGCCTAAGTCCTATGAAAATATTACTACTACCATGCTCTATGGAAAAGAGACTATAAGTCTCGATGAGGTTGAAGCCACTTTATTATCCAATGAGCTCCGGTTGAAAGTACAGTTGGAACATCAGGCTCCAAATCCGGTATAATGACTTACTGTCAGAGGTAGAGATGAGCAAAGAACAAGTGGACAAGGTAGAAACAAGTCCAAGACAAGATCAAAGTCTAGGTCTAAAAGACCCAGATTTTGCCATTATTGCAAGAAGCCAGGCCACTGGAAAAATGAGTGTAGACTTCTACTGTCCAAGAAAGAGAAGAAACAGAAAGAAAAAGGAACAATCTCAGATTTGGCATCAGTTGCAGTTACTTCAGCAGATCACAGCAGTGTTGCAAATGATGCAGTATTTATAACTGCATGCAGTGTCAGTCTGGCTGATACCTGGATCGTGGACTCTGGAGCATCTTCCATATGACACCCCATAAAGAATGGTTCACTTCTTTTAGATCCTGTGATGGAGGCTCTGTTCTTCTTGAGGATGACGCCATTTGTAAAGTGGAAGGAATTGATACAGTTCAGATCAAATCTCATGCAAATACTGTGGTGATTTTGGATGATGTCAGATATGTTCCCCAATTGAAAAGAAATCATCTCTCGGTAAATGCTCTTGATATTGCAGGTTTTGATGGTAGATGGGATAGAGGATCTATTACAATTAGTAAAGGTGCATTGACTTTGTTAAGAGGTAAATTGAGTGGCACTCTTTATTATTTGGATGGCACTACAGTGGTTGGTGAGGCTTATTCAGCACATTCCTCTATTGTTCAATTGACACAGTTATGGCATCAAAGATTGGGCCACATGTCAGATAAAAGTTTACAGGAGCTAAGCAGACGTGGTATGCTAGGAGGTCAGAAAGTTGGTGCACTTGGATTCTGTGAGCATTGCATATTTGGAAAATAACACAGAGTCAGCTTTACTTCAGGCGTGTACAGGACAGCAGATATATTGGATTACATTCATTCTGACCTATGGGGACCTGCCTCAGTTACATCCAAGGGTGGATCTAGATATTTGCTCACTTTGATTGATGACTACTCGTGCAAAGTATGGATTTATACTGTCAAAAATAAAAGTGATGTGTTTCACACTTTTAAAGGGTGGAAGGCTATGGTTGAGAGGCAAACTGAGAGGAAGGTGAAAACCTTTCGGACTAATAATAGATTGGAATTTTGTTTTACAGAGTTTAATGACTTTTGCAAGTCAGAGGGCATTGTCAGGCATAGGACCACTATGTATACTCAGCAAAATAGTGTGGCGGAATGCATGAATCGTACACTACTGGAAAGAGTCAGATCTATGCTATCAAGTTCTGGATTGAGTAGAGATATCTGGGCATAGGCTGCACATACAGCCTGCTTTATTATAAATCGATCTCCAGCATCTGCATTGAATATGAACACTCCGGAAAAGATGTGGACAAGTAGACATGCAGACTATTCAGTTCTTAGAGTATTTGGGTGTTCAGCATATGCACATGTCAAAGATGGAAAGCTGAATCTCAGGGCTAAGAAATGCATATTTCTTGGATATGCATATGGGGTGAAGGGCTACAGATTATGGTGCACAGAGCCCGGATCCCAGGATTTTCTAATCAGCAGGGATGTGACTTTTGATGAGTCAGCCACTCATTCATGGCAGCTACAGCCAAGTTCTTCACCGGGAGATCAGGTTCAGGATCAGCATAATAGGACTGTTGTTGATATTAATCAGACTGTTAGATCACAGCAGTTGCAGCCTATAAGTGATATTCAGAATAAACAGCATCAGTAGACAGATCTAGAGTTATAGACTCAGAAGGAGGTTATTGTTTGTGGTCAAGTTCAAGATGATAATATTGCCACTCGAAGAACCAGGCGACATATTAGAGCACCTCAAAGGTATGGTTTTAAGGATTCTGCTAGTACTGAGTTAGTATATTATGTCCTGAATATTACAGATACTATAGGTGATGAGCCGACCACATTTCAAGAAGTAATTAGTAGTTCACAAGCTAAGCAATGGACCATGGCTATGGTAGAAGAGCTTCAATCTTTGGAAAAAAATTAGACTTGGGAATTAGTCAAATTACCTAAGGGCAAGAAGAAAATTGCCTGCAAATGGATCTTCAAGAAGAAGGAAGGAGCTACTCCTCAGGATTTGAAATATAAGGCAAGGTTGGTGGCTAAGGGTTACAGTCAAAGAGAGGGTATTGATTATAAGGAGGTATTTTCTCCTGTGGTTGAACACTCTTCTATTTGTGTATTCCTTCTTTTAGTTGCTTCTCAGAATTTGGAGTTAGAACAGCTAGATGTCAAGACAGCTTTTCTATATGGTGATTTGGAGGAGCAGATTTATATGCAACAGCCACCTGATTTTGATGCTCCAGATAAAGAAGATCATGTATGCTTGCTCAAAAGGTCTTTGTATGGTTTGAAGCAGTCTCTAAGACAATGATACCACAAATTTGATAGATTTATGGTCGACCATGACTTCAAAAGATCTCCATATGATAGTTGCGTGCATCATCAGTATTTTTCAAACGAGTCCTTTTATTACTTATTATTATATATGGATGACATGATAATTGCAGCCAGGGATATGTCAGTCATTCAGAAGCTGAAAGCTGAGCTTAGTACTGCATTTGATATGAAGGACCTTGGACCGGCAAAGAAGATACTTGGGATGGAGATCATTCATGACAGGCAATTATGTAGACTATTTGTTACTCAGCATGATTATATTGAGAAAGTCTTGGACATATATGGTATGTCTACAGCTAAGCCAGTCACTACTCCTTTTGCCAGTCATTTTTGGTTATCTGCCAGGGATTCTCCTCAGACTGAGGATGAAGAGAATATATGTCTAAAGTGCCTTATGCGAGTGCAGTTGGCAGTATCATGTATGCAATGGTCTGCACTCGTCCTGATATTTCACAGGCAGTTAGTGTAGTGAGCAGATATATGGACAAGCCTGGAAAATCTCACTGGTCAGCTATGAAATGGATTCTTAGATACTTGAAACGCACTTCTGATTTGAGATTGGTATTCTCCGGACAGAGTGGTTGCACTGTTACAGGATTTTGTGATTCAGATTATGCTTGTGACTTCGATAGGAATAGGTCATTGACTGGATATGTATTTACTCTCTCTAGTTGTGCAATTAGTTGGAAGGCTACTTTGCAATCTACAGTTGCTTTGTCTACTACAGAGGCAGAGTATATGGCATTGACAGAGGTAGCAAAGGAAGCTATCTGGCTAAGAGGGTTAGTACAATATGTGGGTTTCAAGCAGAATTGTTTGGTTATTCACTGTGACAGTCAGAGTGCTTTACATCTTGCCAGAGATCAGATATATCATGAACGCACTAAGCATGTGGATGTCAGGTATCACTTTATCAGAGATTTGGTAGAGAATAGTGATATTCAACTTCAGAAAATTAGCACTACTTTTAATCCGGCTGATATGCTCACTAAACCAATTCCAGTGGTCAAGTTCAGGACATTCCTGAACTTGATTGGTTTGAGCACTTGGTGATGCCCCTTCGGGGCTTGTGATGAGGAGGAGGCTTTACAATCCATATTTAATAGAGGTGTTTTTTTTTTGGTTGCAAGGAGGAGGATTATTACCGGTGTTTTGCTCCTAAACGCCCGCGACCACGATTTGATCTGGTATTAAGGCAGTGTTTTGCACGAATTATGGCTCAATTTGAGCCGTTGATTTTTTATCTGATGGCCTGGGATATTTTTGGAAGGCATTGGACTTGTTTTAGGTCTCTTTTGATACAGTTTTTGATGATTTTTAAAAATCATAAAGACGCCCTGCGATACAAGATGCCAAAATATTTTTCTGAGATACAATAGAGAGCTGCAAAAGGTCCAGAAAAATATTGAAGACGATCCAAAGAACAAATAAAATAATAGAGAATTCACGACAGGATTTGGCGAGGCTAGAGGCCTGGTATTCTATGATCTCTCATGTTTTCTTCTTTTCTTTTAATTGGTTTGCTTTTTTTGATTAATCTGCAATTGTTATTAGGAGATTTGTATTTCTTTTGTGCCCAATTTTTGGGGTAGATTATAGTGGATTGCTCCTTCCTCTGTGTGGATGTAGGCAAATTTGCCGAACCACGTTAAATCTCATCTTTCCTTCTGATTTGATATATGCCTGTATGATTGGTAAATTGCTAAAATGAGTAAACAGGAATTAATTGGAAGCCTAAACCGGTTCAATCTGCTGCGTGCATCCCAACAGTTTCTTTGCCATGTGAAGTGTTCAATCACTAACAATGTGATCAACTAATGGTCAGCCCTAAAAGGGCTTAGATATCATTTGTAACCATCTAGGACCTCACTATGCATGCAGAAGGCTATATTTGGGATCCTTGACCCCCCTTAAGTACCCAAGGTATCCCCAGTGCATATCTAATGTGAGACCAAAAACATTGCAACATAGAGCATTATATTCCCCTATTTAAGTGTTGGAATCATCTCTAAGAAAGAGACCAATTCAAAAGGGCTGTGCTGTAGGATTCTTTTTGATACTACTTATAATGACCTAGGATATCATCCAAAAATGAGTAGCTAGGAGGTTATTATTTGGGGATCTTGGACCTACTTAAATACATATATGCACACTTGGTTTGGGAACTAAATAATACATGCTCATGTGGATCCTCACAATAGGTTAGTCCATTGCTCCTATGTTAGGTTCTTCTAGTGCATGCACTCATCCTCAAGTTCTTAGATGGTAGCTTTGACATGGTTAGTCTTCCAAGTGTTTAAATTGATCTTGCAACTTTATATGACCTCCAAATGATTTGCATCATGCTATAAGTCAATAACGAAATCCCATAATGAACCTTGGATATTTCATCAAGAAATATGGATTGTGAAAGACATCATCAAATAATTATATTTTAGCATGATCTTGATGTTGTATGGTACTAGCAGTGATGGTTGATCTGAAGAAACCAGTCATCGTAGGTTCAGATAGCATGCAAGAGCTTACCAGAACAATTTGCTTGTTCCATGTAACCTTCATCAAGCTTTACTTCTAACACAGTATATCTAAGTGGTTATTCTATGTGTATAACGCCAAAATAGCGCATGGGCATTCTTGTAGAATTTTTAACCAAAAAATCAAGTCAAGATTTTTTTGTATTGCTAATAACCTTCCAAGTTTCGACATTCATTATGGCATTAACCTCTATTAGTTAGGTTCTGATCAAACATAAGAAATTTAATGAAGATAAATGATAATATGATGAATATTTAGTGATAATATTGTACCATGTCACCCACTGAGAAAATAAATATTTTGTTGTCATCAGTTCCACCTGTCAGGCTTTAACAGTTCTTTCCAATTTAATAGTCCCTCCCAACAATTGCAATATGTAAATGTACTGAATAACTAGTCTAGTCAACCCAACTCCATAGCACGATTGATCCAAAGTCAATATGAGGCGGTCCTTTAAGATCCCATAAAGAAATTCTTGAAGAGAAGTATAATGGAAGGGATCAAACAAGCTACATATTTTGGTGATTAATGAATTGAGAAACATTCTATTAAAAAGCAGAATGACAAGATCATTGTATCTGTTGTAACAATTACTAGGATGATCGGTCTCGAAGAATAGCCGGATCGATGACCACGTTGGTGACTACACCGAAAAACTATGACACCTAAATCCGAATAACTACAAACAACTACAAGTCAATTGGCATGAGATCCCTTGATGCCCAATGGCTGAGTAATTGCTCGGACTCAACTAATTGCCAAGGCAGAGCAAAATCAGCAGTCCTAAAGCAATGGGGTTCCAAATATCAAAGCTACTATAATCAACAAGCAATGCTTACTGATGCTACAAGTCTGAGATACTCGAGCAAGAGGCACAGACAAAGAGACATAGCTATCATAACAAGAAGTTATTATTCTAACTAAAAGAGATTACTCCCAACCAGAAGTGCTTATTTTATCTGAAAGAGGATACTCTTAGCTCGAAGTTATTAGTTTAACCAAAAGAGGTTGCTCGCAATCGAAAGAGGTTATGCTCAATTGAAGGAGGTTATTTTCAAATAAAAAGCAATTATCTCTGAGTACTATAAATAGGTAAGAGGAGGCTTTCCAAAGGTACATTTTTCATCATACTCATTGATGCTCATACTCACAGCAAGATCTTCTTAGCTTCATTAGTGCCCAAATACTTGACTAACTTGAGTGTCAGAGGATCCTCCATCAAAAAATCATGTTTAAGTGGGACTTTTCTTGTAGATAGTGCTAGGAGATGCCCAGGAGTAGAGTTGTGCCTCACTGGAGATTCTTGCGGGAACCACCGAGAACTATCGGGGATTTGGCACAATAGTACCTAATAAGAAAATGAAGAAGATCACGAAGAAAAACAAGTCCTTGCTACTAACTCAAGGCCATTACTTAGCTCCTTCGCTTATATGCTATCTTTTGGTTCTCTTTTCTCTAGAATCTCAGGATCCTTGAGAGGGAAGGTTACGATTTAGCTTTCCTTTACTCAAATTTGTAGATAGTTTTTCATGAGCAAAGATCAAGGAGGCATGCAAACCCTACTAGTTGTCCCTTGCAATCCTTGATATAAAGATGCAATTAAAACTTTGAAATCAGCATAGAAACTTTTCAATTTGTTTTGAGATGATGTAAAATTGGTATTCATTTTGGATATTTGAAAGACAACTATTTTTTGACGATATATTTGAAAGATAACTTACATTGCTCATTTGTCATTTCCAAACAAGTCATGCTTTCAACTTTTCTATACCAAGGTTTTAACTTCGTGCCAAAATAAATTCTCTTGGCTAAGGCCATTGGAGGGAAATTTGAATTTAAAAACTCAAAATTTTTCAAATTTTTTTCTTAAAAGAGCTTTCCTTTTGACCATCTTGATTGATATCTTTCAAGTCCCATCTTGGGAGTGAAAAGATTTTTTTAGCTCTTTATATGTCAAAAGGTTTACCAAAGTCTATTAGGAGCATTTGGGAATATTTGGACGAAAATCTTTAAAATACATGTGAAAGAACCGAATTGAGTGAGGCGTGAGTGCAAGTGCAAGCTTAGTATTCTACTAATCCCATAACTTTATCTTTTAATTTTTATTTGACCATTTAAATGTTTTAATTATTGTTTTAATTTTTTAAACACTAGCTTGTTAGTATTTGAATGTTGGGCATTTAATATTTGAACATTGGGATTTAAATAAATTTCAAAATGTTAAGGGTTTTATTTCTGGTTGATTATAAAAATGGTTTTTGGGACTAGAGCTGTCAAAATGGGCTACAACTCATGGGCTAGCCCGTTTAGGCCCTTAAAATAGTAGGGCTGGGTTAGTATTTTGGTAGCTTATTTAACAAAAAGATTTTTTAGCCTAGCCCTTTTATGGTCCGGCCTGTGACGGGCTGACCCATTTAGTCAGCAAGCCAGTCTTGTCCACTTATAATAAATCCAAAACCATAAATTCCTAGGGATTAAACTAACTTAAAATAATATAAAGAAGAATACCTTCAATTCCCATGGATTAAACTAACTTAAGAGGTAGTGGTGGATCTTTTTATTTTTTATTTTTTTCAAAAATTTTAGTCATGTTATCAATTTTATAATTTTTTCAATTATTTTAATTTTTTGATGAATTATAAGGGCTGGCTCATTTAGGCCCTTCACTTATAAGGGCCAAGGCCAGGCAGCTTATTTAATGGGCCATTTATTGAAAGGGCTTTTTTGGCCTGGCCCTAAAAGGTTTGGCCTATGAAGGGCTGGCCCGTCTTGGCAGCTCTACTTGGGACCCTTTTAAGTCATTCAAAGTCTTTTTTAGCTTCTTTTAGTCATATCTTGAAATAGTTTTTTCAGTTTTTCCTGTACAAGAAATAGAAATATGCCTTAGGATAGTATTGTACACGTATCTGAAATTTTGATTTTAGTTTTATGATCTTTTGTAAGTCAATCCTTTAATTTTCTTGTAAATGAGAAATTAAAATATTGTTAGCTTTCTTAGGCTACATCTAGGATTTTTTATAAGTTGTGTTCGAATATTCTAAGGCATATTTCTATATTACGTTTAAGAAGCTAATATGGTTCCAATCCAGTATTAAATCTAAGTAGTATATAATCTTTTAATCTATTTTACAAATTGAAATAAAACTGGGTTAGCATTCTACAAATCAAAATTTTGATCTATTGTTAGAATAGTCTTATTCTCTTTCTAAAACTTATTTACTAAACTTTATCTAAAATAATTATTATTTTGTCAATAGTTCATTTTGCTAGATCTAATTAAATTCAATAATTTTAAAGGTTAAAATAACTATAAAAAATATTTGAATTGATAATCAAGTTACATAGAACCATGAAAATATTGAATAGAATCTTCAGATTTCTTTTGCAACTTATTTACTTCATCTTTTCTTTTCTAATTCCCTCTTCTAAATCTTTTAGAATGGCTAATGATGATAGTTCTAGTCTCAAGCCTAAAAAATTTTGTGGCTCAGATTTGTTAGATGGCAAGAACATCTAGAAGGTTAGCCCATAACTTTGCACCTTATATTTGCTATAGAAAACAAATCCTCCTTATCTTTCAAAAAGATCCTCTTTTTAAGTTTTCAGATACTCAACCTATATTGGACAAGTCTCCCGAGAAAATTATGTTTCATTATAGGTTTAGAATTCTTAGTTGTCTTTCAGATGAATTCTATGAAACTTATAAAAAGTATAAGACTACTAAGGATCTTTGATATGTCTTAGAAGATGCCTATATTAGAGATAATTAAGGTACTCAAAGGTTTACTCCTATTATAGATTTTCACAACTTTGAGATGGTAAATAATGTACCTATCAATGACTAAATCCACCTATTTCAAAACTATATCCATGAGAACCATAGGGGTATTTCTTTGTTAGATGAAAAGTACCAAGTCTCTTGTCTAATAGATAAGTTACCTCCTTGGTCTAAGTTTGTCCAAGAACTTGGGTGAACCCAAAGAACACCTGGCCTTAGATCAATCATCCAACTTATTAAGATAGAAGACCAATACTGAGTTAGGGAGGCCAAAGAGAATCAGTTGCAAACCAAAGTAAACTTAATTGAGATTGATTCTCAAGGTCAAAACCATAAAGGGAATCAACCTTGACAATATCAAAATCATTGTTTTAAACCTAAGGGTAGAAACCTTGAGTCTAGGGGCAAAGCTCTGAAAGGTAAATCTAAATCCAATTAGTCCAAAGAAAATAAGAAGAATAATGATTAAAGGTTCTGCTATGTCTGTAGTTAGGACAATCATTTGGCTATTAATTGTTGCTATAAGAAGAAAGGAAGGCACCACCTTCAAAAATGATCATCCGAACTAGCCAAAGCCTCAAGTCAACATGATACAGGCTAGACCTTCTAACTTCACCTTTAGGTTAGTATCATTTGTACCTACTATTAACCTTACCTTCTCAAACCTAAATTGGTGGTTAGATTCTAGTGCCAATGTACATGTTTGTACTAATAGGACTAGATTTTGTTCCTATCAAAACTTAAGTGGAGGAAATATAACTATAGGAGATGGAACAACTATTAACATGCTAAGAGTTGGAATTGCTAACCTAAAGTTAACATCTGAAAAGACACTTACCCCATATAGCATGCAACATATTCTCGAGATTCAAAGAAAGCTAACAAGTGGATCTTTGTTAGTATAGTTATATTATAATGTTGTACTAGAGTTGAATAAAGTTGTAATCTCCGAGCAAGAAATATTTATTGGAAAAAGGTTTTATATTTAAGGGTCTTTCAAGCTCAATGTATTATCTCTTTCAATCATTGAAATATCTTCTTCTACTCAATCTCATGCATTGAATACTAAGTCTTATGTTGTTTGGTATGGTAGGCTATGCCTTGTAAATCATAGGTCAATTTTGAAAATATCCAAGTTAAAATTAATCTTTAAGTTCAAAATGATCATAGTACGAAATGTGAAATTTGTGCATAATCCAAGCAACCTAGGAAACCTTTTAAATCTATCTTAACTAGGGCCACCCAAAAGTTAAAATTTATTCATAGTGATGTGTGTGATTCAAATAGAGAACCTACTAGAGGAGGAAGTCAATATTTTATGTCTTTCTTACATAACTTCTCCAAATATTGTTACACTTATCTCTTGAAGACCAAAGATGAAGTCCTTAATAAATTCAAGATTTATAAAACTGAGGCTGAAAACCAATAAGAGAAGAGGATTCATAATCTAAGGTCAGATAGGGGAGATGAGAATACTTCAAATGAATTTGCCTTATTCTATGAAAAACATGGAATAATTTATAAAGTCATAGCTCCATATCTCAATGTAATAGTGTAGTTGAGTAAAAGAATTGAACCCTATTGAACATGATCAATGCCATGATTATAAGTTCTGGTATACCTCAAAATTTATAAGAAGAGGCCCTTTTACTAGCCTTCTATATCCTAAATAAAATATCATCCAAAGATAGAGGGAAGACACCCTATGAACTTTGAAAGAGACATATACATAGGCTAAGTTATTTCTGAGTGTGGGGGTGCCTAGCAAAGGTCAAAATTCCAAAACCCGAAAGAAAAAAAATTGGATCTAAAATTATAGATGCTAAATTGAATCTAAAATTATAGATAATGTCTTTATAAGATATTTCCTTGACAGTAATATCTAAAGATTTTTAGTAATCAAATCTAAAATCAATGGAATCTCAAATGATACTATCATTGAATCTAGACATGCAACTTTCTATGAAAATATCTTTCCTCTCAAAACTAAAATCTCTTGTCAAACATATGATCATCCATCTATATTGTCTAACTCTAGTCAAATATCTGATCATCCATCTATATTGTCTAACACAAGTCAAACATCTAATCAACCATCTATATTGTTAATTCATTATTTTATCAGATACCCTTCTACTTCTCAATCTAATCCTATAAAATCTAATCTTCCAATTGAACTTAAAAGGAGCAAAAGAGTAAGAAATGAAAAGAATTTTGGTGAAGAATTCATTATTTACATGGTTGAAAAAACATTGATAACTTATTAATAAGCCATGAGCTCTCTAGAAGCTCCATTCAGTTAGAAGGAGGCTATAAACAATGAGAATGAATCAATCATTAAAAATAACATTTGGATTCTTGTTAATTTACCTCTTAGAAGCAAAACTCTAGGATGTAAATGGAATTTTAAGAAAAAACTTAGGATGAATGGATGGATTTGTAGAAAGATACAAGGCATGTCTTATAGTTCAAGATTTTGGACAAAAAATTGGCTTTAATTCCATTGACACATTTTCTCCTATTGCTCATATATCCATGATCAGAGTTTTTCTTGCTTAGCTTCTATCCATAAACTCCTTATTCATCAAATAGATGTCAAAAATGCTTTCTTTCATGGTGATCTAAAAAAAAAGATCTATGTGAATCAACTTGAAAGTTTCTCCATGCTTGGTCATGAAAATAGAGATTGGAAGCTAGTTAAGTCCTTATGTGGGTTGAAACAAACACCTAAACAATGATATAAAAAATTTGATAGTATTATTTTTTCTTATGAATTTTAAATTCATGATTTTGATAATTATCTATATTATAAAAGATTTGATGATCACTATGTCCTTCTTTGTCTATATGTAGATAATATCTTGATACTAGCACTTGATATTGATTTAATTAATGATATCAAAACTCTATTATCAAATCACTTTGACATGAAATATCTTGTTCAAGCTGATGTAATCTTAGATATAAAATTCATTACATTATCTAAGTGTTATTATCTAACTCAATCACACTATACTTAGATGACTTTAGACAAATTTAGATACTCGGATCATTCTCCTATGTCTAAGTCATTTAATCCTAGTGTTCAATTAGTAAAGAACAATAGTAACTCTATAAATCAAGAAATATATGCTTAAATTATTGATCACTCTTGAATTTAGCCAATAGAACAAGACTTGATATTGTCTATGTTGTTTCTAAATTGAGAAAAAAGTACAACTTAAACTATTTCAATCCTATCTCTATAGTGTTTAGTACTCTTGTGTAATCGTTGAGCAAGAGCTATAGTTCTGAATGTGATCGAAGAGGATATTTTCCATGAGATGTAACTCTATACACATCATTAAAGAGGCCCATTTATATGAAGTAATCCATACATGACCATGAACATAAGATATGGGCTATCTCTAGTAACTTTCATGAAGAATCAATATACATGTATAGAGCTAGCAACGTACAGATTCATAGTAAATAATTCTATACTATGTATATGATAGTTGAAGTTGGAATCAAAAAAATATAGTTCAAGACATTGTTCACTCTAATTTATTTAGATAGAAACTATTCACATTAAGCAAAGTTAAGTCTTATAAAGATACCTTATTTATTAGATAGTATAAGTACCTAGAAATTTATATTTTTTATTTTACTATTCTTTGAAAAAATTTAAGTTTTATGGAAGATTGTTGGTGAGAAATTTTAATTTAGAAACTCAAAATTTTTTAAATAAGTTTCCCTCCAAAGAGTTTTCCTTTTGATCACCTTGATTAACATCTTTTTAATCCTATATTGGGAGTGGAAAAATTGTTTGAGCTCTTTATGTATGAAAGGGATACCAAATTCTCTAAGGGTATTTGAGGAGATTTAAAGAAAAATCTTTAATATACATGTGAGTAAACCAAACTGGGCTGAGTGAGGCGGGTGTGGGCGTAAGCTTAGCATTCTATTAACCCAAAAACTTCATCTTTAATTTTTATTGCACTATTTAAATCTTGTAATTATCATTTTAATTTTTTAAATATTGGCATTTTAATATTTCAATGTTGGGCTTTCATATTTGAATGTTGGACTTTTAATACTTGAATGTTGGAATTTAAATAAATTTATGAATGTTGGGGACTTTATTTAAAGTTTTAATAGACCAGCCCAAATGGTCAAAATTAGTTGGCTATAAAAAGGCCTCCTTGAGACTCTTGCAAGCTATCCAAAGCCATTCCTAGAATTTTCTAGCTTTTTCTCTTTTCCAAAATTCTTTCTGATCTTTATAATTACAATCAAATCTTCTTTCTAGATGCTGAAAAGTCTTCTCAACATCCTCTATGGTCATACATTGCAAACAAAGGATTTCTGTCATATCTTGGATTCGTTTTTTCAGTTTTTCCTGTACAAGGGATGGAAATATACTTTAGGATAATACTGCACATACTTTCAACTTTTTGATTTTTATTTTACGATCTTCTGTAAGTTAATCATTTAATTTCTATAAAAAGAGGAATCAAAATTTTGTTAGCATTCTTAGACTACATTTGGAGTTTTCTTATAAGCTATGTTCTGATAAAAGGCTAAATCAAAACTGATGAGTAATAACTAGTTTTGAATTTCACAAATTTCAATTAGAAACTGATCAATTTTGGTCCAATTTTGTCTAGTTTTAGTGGTTTGTAGTTAGCTTCGGCCAAAACCAATTGAATTTGATGGTAGATGATTGTGTTTATTTGTTTCATGGATTTTCACTATTATTTTATACATGTTTCTTTATTTCCTTAAATGCATGTATGTAATCTTTGTCACCTCTAGGTCATTCTTAAATAATTCTAGTTAATAAGAGGGATTTGACTCATATAATATCATTTTCTTATCTATGTGATTTACTCTAAACAACTACAACTTACAATCTTAATTTTGAATCTAGTTGCTTTGATTTTGATTTTATCATGTATAGATGTGTTTTGGGGGTTTTAATGGACAATTATCTAATGTTAATAGGCCTTGACCGAGTCAGCATCTACCCATTTACTTGTTTAATAATTCGCAAGAGGTCTGCCATTGTCAACAATGAGGTAAATTTGTTTGGCTACTAGTATACACCTTAGTCAAATGAATTTTAAAAGAGCAGTGCTTAAATTTGTAGGTTTCTCCAAACATTCAACGAATTTTTTCCACTCTTTTCTTTCTCTCTACCTTCTTCGACCATCCAGAACCAATGCCAATGTAATATTATTTTTTTTGTATGTATGTGTATATGCCTATTTATCTTTCTATCTACCTACACACATACATTTATCCTCCTTACATAAAAAGTTGTTTAAATCTGACTTCCTTAAGCCTAGGGGTGTTTGCATAATTAATCTATGCCTTTAAGTAATGAAGGACTATCTAAATTTGTACTACTGAGTTCTTGTAACTAAAGTGTACCCTTTTTTTATTGGGGTCAGTTTCCACTATGTTTTCATGATCTATTTATATGGCATTTATCCCTTATTACTTAATCTCAACATATCCGCTTTGATTTGGTTTGCTTTGTTGTTCTCAAAACCAATGAAAACATAGGATGAAAAACCACCTGGTAGTTCATAGATAGGTAGCAACTTTTTAAGCAATAGGCTAATATAAATTTTAAAAACCTAGTAGACAACATTTTATTGTAATCCAAGCACACAAACCACAATTGTTACCCTAACTTAACATATAAGAAATTTTTGTAAAAATATACAATAAGTATATATGAAGTGCAAGAAATCCATTTCATGTAGAGAATATCTCTTTTAACGCATAGATGAAACATTTACTCCAATATCCTAATCGAGATATTACTTAATAGCAAGGCATGTAGCTATGTATTGACATGATATAACTACATCATTCAACATTAAAAAAATACATGCAATGCCTACTCTACTCACCTGTTGAACATTTTTAATCACGTTCAACACATATTTACTGGCTAGAAAGACAATACCTGTGATAGACAAAAAACACCAAATATCATTTAAGTTTCTCACCAATGCCAGTCACATCCTAAGTGCCAAATCACAAGTCAAGAGATTCCAAAACAAATTGATAATGAAAATATGATATGATTTGAGTTTGAATGGTTGATGTGGTATCTATCATTTATATGTTTTAGCAGGAGAATCAGCCCTCGGTAGAAAACTACTAAAGTTCACAAAATGCACTTTTAGTATAAGAATTTGTACATTTAGCCATGCCAAGTTTTCATTGCTAAAAGATAAATTTCATCACCTAAAATATTTGGTAATAAAAATAATTTTGTGATGAACTTCATATCTAATGGCCAATCACTAAAAGTTATCTACTATGAAAATAGTAAGTCATCACAAAATATTCAATATTCTGTGATGAAATGAATGTTAACGCTAACACATACATAATTCATAACAAAATAATTTGTCACTAAAAGTGGGTAAATGATGTTGCCTAAACATTATGAAAAGTCAAATATAAGGATCATGTGCATTATTTTTTTGCTATTATAATAATGTTTTTCATAATGAAGGCACTTTAATGATAAAACATTTTGGTGATAAAATTTTCTTCATCACAAAAAGATGGCTATTAGTTAAGATATTATTTTTTCCCTCAAAATCAAATATTAAAGATGAAATATTTTCATATACTATGCAATCGAATCCATTTCTATATCCAATATTTGATAAGATTCATATATGAATATAGTTTGGAACCCAATGTATACCTCTTGGTTTGTTACCTACTAATCAAACCACCAGGACTACTTTAGCTTGTAATCAGAAGTTATGGATTATTATACTTATTCAAAACCTTTTCATGTTATAAAATATAATCATTTCTAATATATTATGGTATTTTATATTTTAATAATTAATTACTTTTATAAAAATTGAATCCTTTTCTTTTTACTAAAAATGAAATTAAGTAACTTTATTTTATTATTTATAATATTTTTAAAATATTTTTTAAAAAATACTTAAAATAATTTCAATATATTTATATGATTATATATATTTTTAAATTTTTTAAAAGTAGATAATTCATGTTTTTTTTTTATTACAAACTATAATAATACAATGATATATAGATAACAACTTTCATTTTATCATTAAATGGTCAAAATTCTGCAACAAAACTTTATAATTTGCCAATAAATACTTATTTTAATGAGGGAAGACTATCATTACTAAATTATATAAGTAATTTGTAATAAATGCTATTTGATCATAAAGGTTATACAACAATGTATAGGAGATAAAATCTAATTTATTGTTAAATAGTTAGTATTTTGTGATAAAAATATATATGCTACTAATAAAGGTGTATTTAATAATGACAAAATATTATTTCTTTGCTAGATAACCTATAATATGCTACAAAACTATATGCGTTACTAATAAATAAATCTTTAATGATGAAATATTATCCTCACCAAAATATAGGGATCTATCTATGATAAAATATAATTTTATCGCCAAACATGAAAAAAAATATTGGAGATGAAATTAATTTGTCATAAAAAATGTTAAAATTCTTTAAATTTCTTGGATCAACAAGTATGTACTTAAGAATGATTATAATTACATGGTCAAAATTAATAAGCAATTCATGATAGAAAATATATGATCACTAAAAGTCATGGTATTCACAACAATATATTTTATTAAAAAATATAATAAATTGTTGCCAATAAATAACCATAAAGCCAAAGTGGAAGTATTTGATGCCAAAAATTGGATGACAAAACTTAGCAACAAAATATAATTTCATTACCAAAAATATTATTTAAATGATATTTCATGATGAATATTTTATTTCATTATCTTATAGTACTTATGATAAAATATAATTTGAAGCAAAATATTTTGTTAATGATTGATCATTTCTTGTAGTTAATTTATAATTAAACTTATAAGTAGGTGTTCTCTCCAACTCCCTTATTTGCAAGTATATTTACGTTTATATGATTATATATATTTTAAATTTTTTAAAAGTAGATAATTCATGTTTTTTTTTATTACAAACTATAATAATACAATGATATATAGATAACAACTTTCATTTTATCATTAAATGGTCAAAATTCTGCAACAAAACTTTATAAGTTGCCAATAAATACTTATTTTAATGAGGAAAGACTATCATCACTAAATTATATAAATAATTTGTAACAAATTCTATTTGATCATAAAGGTTATACAACAATGTATAGGAGATAAAATCTAATTTATTGTTAAATAGTTAGTATTTTGTGATAAAAATATATATGCTACTAATAAAGGTGTATTTAATTATGACAAAATATTATTTCTTTGCTAGATAACCTATAATATGTTATAAAACTATATGCGTTACTAATAAATAAATATTTAATGATGAAATATTATCCTCACCAAAATATAGGGATCTATCTATGATAAAATATAATTTTATCACCAAACATGAAAAAAAACATTGGAGATGAAATTAATTTGTCATAAAAAATGTTAAAATTCTTTAAATTTCTTGGATCAACAAGTATGTACTTAAGAATGATTATAATTACATGGTCAAAATTAATAAGCAATTCATGATAAAAAATATATGGTCACTAAAAGTCATGGTATTCACAACAATATATTTTATTAAAAAATATAATAAATTGTTGCCAATAAATAACCATAAAGCCAAAGTGGAAGTATTTGATGCAAAAAATTGGGTGACAAAACTTAGCAACAAAATATAATTTCATTGCCAAAATTATTATTTAAATGATATTTCATGATGAATATTTTATTTCATTATCTTATAGTACTTATTTATGATAAAATATAATTTGAAGCAAAATATTTTGTTAATGATTGATCATTTCTTGTAGTTAATTTATAATTAAACTTATAAGTAGGTGTTCTCTCCAACTCCCTTATTTGCAAGTATATTTACGTGATTCCAGCTAAATATTCGAAGCTGTAAATAATTTAATTATATTGCTATATATGAACCGAAAGTAATCCGATTAAGAATTTTTTTGAGAATAATGCATGTATTTGTAGAGGATATATTTTTCAGGTCATGAGTTTATATAGTATAATGACATTTCACTAATATTACTCAAGAAATTAAGTAAGAATAAAGAGATAGCACTTCCAATGCTAAAATTATAGAACAAAGAGATAGCACTAATATTACTCAAGAAATTAAGTAAGAATAAAGAGGTAGCACTTCCAATGCTAATATTATAGAACATAACGTGCTAGCTTATTAAGTGGATGATGAAAAAGATGTTTAGGTTCATAACTAAAATACCACTCCCTTGGGGTGGTATTTTCTTTGGCTCTTTTTCTCATTTATGTGGAGAGTAGGACCACTCCCCATATCAAAAGTCACAATCTTCCATCCTCATTTAGACTCCTTCCAAGTCTAGGGTAGGATTGCTCTTTAAATTAACTTAAGAGGGTGACTATTAAGATAAATATGTTAGTCAGCCACCTAACTAGTCTTAAAAGTTTTGTGGTGAGCTCTTCTTATGATTAGATTTTCCATGGCCAGGAATACAAGTTATAGGGGGTTATTGTCCAACTAGCAACTAATTGCAGAATTTGCTAAATCATTTCATGGACGCTTGTCAATTTGAAAAGTTCTTGCACGATAGCTAGATCGATGGTAAAAGGCTTGGATGATGAAGAAGATGATCTAAGTGCTCACTCAAGCATAGAGCACACCAAGTTAAGCCACATCTAATTAACCTCTTTTAAGATTCATATATATAAAACATCAAAGAGTTCTATTTTCAAATATACCTTAAACATGATTTTGAGTTCTTAATGATCTAGGATATTTGAAAAGAATCTAATTTTTCAATTATGCAAAGTTTGTAGCAAACTTGCTAATCTTGGAAGAGGAAAACTATGGATGGTGGGTGGACAACCGCCTTAGCTACATAAAAAGCAGTTTGGAAAATAAATTCTAAATTCCTTGATCCTTGTGTATGTCTAGAGAGGATCTAATAAGCCCACTAGCTGCCAGCTTCACGATGTTTGTTCAATCCAACCAAGTTGACAAAGGGTACAATACACTTTTAGACAGCTGTTATATCCTTTATATGCCCTGTTTTAGCCTCAAAAGTTACATTTTCTTCCTTTTTTTTCTTGCATTTTATTGACATTACACCATGTTTCTTCAAAAAATATTGTATGACTATTAATTTACATGTCTTAGTCATCCTATTCGATGTGTGTTAAAGTTTTTGAATTGGTACAAGATGTTGATTAAAAATCATACTTTACTTACAATTTTGCTAATAGGTCATGACTTAGGATTATTACAAATCAATTTCATAAGTTTATATCAAGTATATGATAATTGATGACATTCCCCAAAAGCATATGATCTCCATCTTTTGTATTGTGCTTTTTTTATGTAGAGACCTTAATAATGATAAATTACAAAGAGTCCATGGGTTTAAATAAAAAAAAATATTTATACATCAAGCAGTCCATTAATGTTATGAAAGTATGTCATTCCTAAAGAAATATCATTCAATTTTCTAGATCATGTAATTTTGTAATAATTATCAAAATGGTTAAGTTATGTTGTCTATAATCTAATTTTTCCTTTAATAAAATCTTAGCTTTTTTCATCCTAGTAACATTTTAAATGATTATATATTTTCAATTAGATGCAAATTTTTTTTATTGAGTGTAGGAGTTAAGCTTTCAGTATCCTTTTATTTGCCTAAGTAATGAAAACCTAAAGCAGTCTTAGAAGTATTCAAGCATATGCATTTAAATTTAACTAGAAGTCTAGTCATTATAGTAGCTTATACACATTCTATTTTCAAGCCAAGAAAACCCTTGAAACTCCTCTTGAGTGGTACTAGGTGGTACTTCTGTGATCAATGGCTAGTATCTCTTTGTTCGATGTAGGTTGGGGTTGGTTCAGATTCAATCCATTTCCAATATGGATTGATATATGCGAAAACCTGATTTGGCATATCATGAGGCATACGAACTTTGGGTACATATGATACAAATAGTACTAGACTAATATACTTGGGTTTTCTAACCTTGGGTTAAACACATTGATATAAGAAAGATTAATTTTTGAAGAAAAAGGTGGATTGGTTCTTGAAATTAAAAAGTAGAAGAATTGGATTTAATGCTCATACAATTGATATTAGGACTGCCAACCTTTGTGTGGACATTCAAAACTTAGCAATGGACACCTCCACCAAGTTTTGTATCAAACAAAGTTTGTTTTGGTAGCTAAACACTAAGCCCTAGCAGCTCTTCATGTCTTTTCTAGGTGCAGAATTTTTTTATAGTCTAGTACTTTATGCACTGGTATCCAAATACTACTTTGTTTGAGCACTTGACCCTCTAGAACATGTCTATCTTGGTTTCAGACTAGAAACCCTTCTTTCCACATCCTGTAGATAGTCCAAATCAATCTAGACAATATCAAAGTTTGAATCCTACTTGAACTAAGATTTCCAACTATACAGAATTTTATAGAACTCTATTCTATGACCAACAACTTGACAATAATATTGGGACTTCTCTGGAGGTCCTTTGGGCATGAAATTAAAACTATAATATCATCAAGAAATGCCCTCCTTTATATTTTAATTTCACTTGAAATGAATTTCTGTGAAGAGAGAAATTGTTCCAAGAACAGGGACTTGACAGTGCTGAAAATAGAATGCTAAAATCTGTTTAGACGTCTTGCTTTCTCTTGGCATTGCTTCTTCTTGTTACGTGATATTTCTTGATGGCATGAGGAGAGAGAGAGATAGAGGGGAGAAAAAAATTTAGAAAGAATTAGAGATCTCTTCTATTCTATTGCCATAGGTTTACATAAGATCTCTTTTTATAGACCAAAGGATTCTCCTAATCCCAATAGGCTAAACATATAACCTAAATCCAACTTTAATTCTTCCAAGGCTAATTCAATTAGAAGAGTACAAACCCAAGCCCATGTACACCGATGAGTTTACCCACTCTCATAGCTACTTAGATCCAAATCTGATCGAACATGCATTAGCCATCTCAAGATCCAAAATCTTACATCTCGAGCCCATGGAGGACCGAACCTCCACCCCAGAGCCAAACCGGTCCTAGTCCTAGAATCCAAATTGATCCTAGACTCTTAGAGTCATTGCCATGACCCTTCTCCTAGCCATCCAAGGCTTAGGACCACCATATTTATCCTAACAATTTCTACCTTAGTGCCTGCAAACCTTGTCACGCTCCACACGATCCATCTATATGATCCTGCTATTGCTGTGCACTCTGATAGCTTCCTGTACAAATTCCATCACCAATACTATGCCATTAACCTTTGAAGCTTTCTTGGAAGCTGCTGAGACATCCACCTCCACTTGGGCTGAAGGTTTTTGGTTGCATCTGTGCACCTTCCAGTATCCTGTTAGCTCCATTCTCTTTTGTACCTACACCAATCACTATTTTAGCTTCCTGGAGGGACTGTAGCTTACCTGTTTTAGCTCGAACCTTCTTATCTCTCTTGGGACTCACCTTAGCATCCTCATAGGCATCCAGATCCTTTCTCACTATAACATATGCATGTTACACTATCTTCTCAAGGCCACACCTTTCTAGTGCCTACACATCCTGCGTTGACTTGTGCAGTGCATCACCACCACTGATGTTAGAATTTTGCACCTTTTCCTACACCTCTTGACCTAGAACTTGTGTCAAACCTCCCTCCACATCTAGATAATGCTCCACCTAAATCTCAACTCCTCTTGGTGCTCCTATAAAAGAAAATCATAAATCGAAGCCAACTATCCAATATAGCCCTATTAGACCTCCTATTGCATCTCTATTACTGATATCATTTCAAATTCTCCTGACCTCCCAAGCTCTTCCGAAACCACCAAGAGGAAGTCCTCTTCTGAACTAGTAGAAAAACTCATGAAATCAGATCCTTCTTTTTCTTCCTTGTACTTCTTTCAAAGTAGACAATTCCATCCAAAGTGCCTTGCTCATTATACTTAAGCACCTTGCCTCCTTGTCAACTTTATGGGACTTAGACCGTCTCCTCTGCTAGCTACCATCCTTCCTTCTCCTAGGCTTCTCTCCTATGATAAGACCCTACTGGGAAACTCCATGCTTCATTATCTATTCCCTCTACTAATTGGACCTGAGCACTAATACTATATCCTCATAATGTAGCATCTCCTCACCATACTGTGGAGTTATCACCAATTGATCAAAGCTACTGGGCAACAACCATGGCAAGAGCAAGCTAATGTCCACCTCTTCCATCTTCACCCCAAGGTTCATCAAATCAATGCTCATTTGGTCAAACTATTAAATATGCCCAACTATGTCCCCTCCTTCCTTAACATGTTCTTTTCCATATACATGGTGTGCAACCTCAACCACAATACTTTGGATGATCTCTCCTCTAGCATGCTGCATAATACCTCATTTGCCAAATATTTCTTGATCATCGAACATGCCCTCTTCTCTAGTTAAATCCATTGCTTTTCTATAATATCATTTGGCTTTTCATCCAAAGCTGATTCCAATCCAAGTTGGACCAGTAAATCTTCCACCTTCACCCTCCACATCAAAAAGTTTTCCTTCCATTCAAACTTTTTAAACTCTACTTTTATCTCGCTACTTATGGTAACACCAAAAATTAGCCACAAATAAACTATGAAGAAGAGTTGAGAACATACTGTGGAATAGGTGCAGAATTTCTGGATAATAGTCTTTGCTTTTCATGCATCTATTGGCTTTGATACTAATTGTTAGGATCGCCAACCTTTGCACGAATATTCAGAACTCAGCAACAGACACCTTTACTAAGTTTTGTATCAATCAAAGTTTGTTTGGATAGCTAAACACTAAGTCATAGCAACTTTTCATGTTCTTCCTAGGTGTAGAAATTTTCTACAGCCTAGTACTCTGCATACTGGTGTCCAAATCCTACTCCATTAAGCCCTTGGCCCTCTAGAATGTATCTCCCTTGATTTCAAACCAGAATCCCTTCTTTCCATATCTTGGAGATAATCCAAATCAATCTGGATAATAATAAAATTTGAATCCTACATGGACAAGGATTCCTAACTACACAAAATTCTGTAGAACTCTATTCTATAATTAGCAATTTGCTGATAATGCTGGGACTTCTCTGGAGATCCTTTGGATATGAAATTAAAACTATAATATCATTAAGTAGTGTCCTCCTTCCTGTTTTAATTTCATTAAAAATGGCGTTCTATGGAGAAAGAAATGTCCCAAGAACAGGAACCTATCAGTATTGAAAAAAGAAAGCTGAAATTTATTTGGACATCTTGCTTTCTCTTTGCATTACTTCTTCTTACTATATAATGTTTCTTGATGATGTGAGAAGAGAGGGAGATAGAGGAGAGCAAGATGAATTTAGGGAGATTTAGAGATTTCTTTTATTCCATTGAAATAGGTTTACATAAGGTCTCCTTTTATAAACAAAAGGATTCTCCTAATCCCAATAGGACTAGATACATAAATTTAAATCCAACTCTAATTCTTGCAGGTTAATTCAATTAGAAGAGTACTCACCCAAGCCCATATATACCTATGAGTTGACCCACTCTCATACTCACTTGGATCCAAACCCGATCCAACATGGATTAGCCCCTTCAAGATCTAAAATCCTGGATCTTGAGTCCATAAAGGGGCAAACCTCTTTCCTATAATCAAACCAGTCTTAGTCTAGGATCCAAACTGATCCTAGACTCTTGGAGTCATTGCCAAGACTCTTTTCTTAGCCTTCCAAGGCTTGGGAGCACCATATTTGCTCCAATAATTGAATTGTGATGAACATGGCTAGTCAAAAATGAGAATGCAGAAAAGGCCATGATAAACATGAAGAAGGTTGAGCTTTAAGTGGATTTTTTTTGAAAAAAAAAATGAAGTCTGTTGAAATGTTTGGATGATAGTGGAGGGAAATTTGCAATGATATGGGCTATTTATGGTTTCAATTGGAAATGTTAATAGTTTCGCCCCATAAGAGTTCAACACATCTTTTCTCTTTTAAAAGAAGGAACAAATCTTGGCTTAATATCTTTGGAAAGCAAGTGTTGAAGGAATATACTAATAAAACATAGAAAAGATAGGTAGATGATACGAAATAAGAAAAACATAGGAAAAAAAAGACCTTAGTTGCCGGCACTTTCTCAATTGGTTATCAAACACATGTTAAAGTTCTATTATACCTTAAAAATGTAGTTACTAATTAAATAATAAATAGCTTTTTGCAAAAGCTCAACTTTACATAAGCTCTACATCCAAAAGCTCCAAAAGTTATACCACTAGTAACAATCTAAAACAAAGCCTAAGACTTTCAATAGCATGAAAGGAAGGATAGAGATACACTAGCAAGGGAAACCATTCTTGACCAAGATCTATATACCTATACCCAACAAGGACAAAAAACAACAATGAATTGATTCAATGATACAAAAGGACAAGAAATGGCATGTGGAGAGAATCATAAATTGGCTCCACTTTAGCCACATCCTTGCAAATGCTATCTCCAATACATACTAGCATATATAACAAGATCGGCATCATCAAGAAAGTCGATTAGAGCATTGATCCTCCTGAACGAAAGGACATATACAATAAGTTATTTGATGTAGATAATGAGAAATAAATAGATGAATAGAGTCCTATTAGAGCAAATGGCCCACAGACATGTTGATTATAATGTATGATAGTTGGATTGGGTTTAGTAGGTGAAACATCATCAATTTCATGATATAGATAATAAGACATTCTTCCAAAAGCTAGTTGATACTTCCAACAAGGTACACAACACTCAGAACATCCTAAGCTTGATGCAGAAGGTTATTGATCAAATAGGGAAGGAGCATATCATGTAGGTGCTTGCAAATAATGAATTACAATACAAGTCTGCTAGAGATTTTCTAATAATTAAAAGATCACACACATTTTCTAGATCTCATGTGTCACCCATTGCATTTAACTAATTCTAATAGATATAAGTAAAATTTGTAGAGTAAGGTTGGAGATGGAGATGGCCCAGAGCATCATAAAGTTCATATAAAACCACATATGAGTGTTGGTTTTGATAAGGAAGCACATTGGGTGAGAGATCCTAGGCCTAGCAATCACTGATTTCCTAACACACTACATAGCACTTAATATCCTTGTTGAAAAGAAGACTGAGCAGCTATGTATCTCCATGAGTGCAAAGTGCTAGGACTATAGATATCATGGCATGGACTAGAGCCATGTGGAGGCATTATTGATAGGCACCCTATCTGAGAATTGGGTTAAGGAACTAGGTAGTGATTTGCATCATTATATCAAGTGCTAAGAATTACTGATGGTGAGAAGTATCCACGGATGAACTTCCATTATCATATAATTTAGAGAGGCTGATCTGAAACATGCTAATGATTATATCAACATCATTAAGGAGGGGTGGGATACATAGATAAAGGTAATCAATTGCATCTAGCAAGTAATTCAAATACAAACCTTTCCTACTTTAGTGTTACTAAAATTATAAGTATTATCATGTGATCCATTATTTTCTAATTAAATCAAATACACATCTTGGTATTTTACTACCTCAATCTAAAGTTTTGATGTACATTTGTAAGAATAGGCTTGGGTGAGTATCTTTTAATTTGGGTGCAAAATATGATTCATAAGATGAAGCCTAAAACCACATCTACTGCTTGAAGCATAAATGAGGTATGTTAAATTTAATGGGACACCACTATAAGGAATAATACTACGTTGTGACAAAATTGCAAAATATTAGTAGAATTGGACTCGATTTCTAATTTTTGCATATCTTTTAATTTTAGTTTATTTCCTGCATATTAGGGCATAAATTGCATGTTTTCTTATATTTAAGAAAATATCAAAAAAAAAATACATATTCTCCAAAAATACCAAAAAAAATATCTAAACCCTAATTTGCATCCTCATCTGCCTGCCATCATTGCATAATCTACCTTTAAGGGCACTCTTGCTATGTCAGATGGGGGGAGGATTTGATCACCTCTCCTTAGCCCAAAACCACATCCCTTGCATTCGGTCCCAAGTCTTAACCTAAAATTAACTAGACCTAATTTGCCCTAGTGGGCTAGGGACACCAATTGGTCGGGTCCGGACTATGTGTCAGATCATTGTGTCAAGCTAACTCGTGTGTGCTTTGTGCTCAGTGTCTAGAATGGTGGTTTAGGGATTCAATCCCGAAGGGCTTGTATGCTGGTCCGCCTACCTGGCCAATCTCTAATTGGTGTCTAGGATTGGCAATCAGGGACCTAACACTCCCCTTACACCTGCCTGGCTGAGTACAGGGTTACTATAGACTAGTTTGCCACCCTGATTGAGCCCTTAGTTTGGACTCTAGGTCTAGTCAGCTGTAGTCAGTTTGATCGAGTCTTGCATGAGCACTAGATCAGGAGTTTCATATCACCCACCTCCTTCACAAATGTCTGAACCCATGAAAAATTTGCAAGCCCAAATGAAAGCCCTAGCTGATCAAATGGCCTAGATGGCTACCCAGATGACTACCCAGATGACCCAGTTAACTCAGTCTGGTATTCAACCAATGATAGAATTGACCATCTTGCCAATAGGTTTGATCAGTTAGAAGTCCGGGTAGGGACCCCAGGAAAAACCCATGGGTCACAGTCTGAGCTAGATCCTGATTCCCCTCAACCTAGGAGGACCCCAAACCCTGATCCATACCAAGAGGTCGAACCTAGGAGAGCCCCTCATTCTGACCCGTACTATAACCCTCAACCTAGGAGGACCCCAGACCCTGACCCATACCAAGAGGTCGAACCTAGGAGAGCCCCTCAACCTGACCCATACTACAATCCTGACCCTAGGAGGACCCCAAACCCTGATCCATACCTTGAGGCTGAACCTATGAGAGCCCATAGTCATGACCCATCCCTAAGGTTAGTCCTAGAAGGACCAATCATGATTTTATAGACCAGGAAGATAGATCCTATTTACCCTCTCTCTATAAGCCTAGTATACCCACAACCTATAGATCTTATGACTCCAAATCCTATGAACCTAGAACCTATGAATCCATAACCTATGAACCTAGATCCTATGACTCTAGATCCCATGATCATAGATCCTATGCACCCACACCCTATGAGCCTAGTAGACCTAACACCCAATATTCTGACCCATATAGGGAGTCCAACCCTAGGAGAACCCAATATTCTGACCCATATAGGGAGTCCAACCCTAGGAGAACCCAATATTCTAACCCATATAGGGAGTCCAACCCTAGGAGGACCCAATATCCTGACCCATATAGGGAGCCCAACCTTAGGAGGACCCCATACCATGATCCATCCTTAGAACCTGATCAAAGAGATGACCCAAAATCCTATGACCCCAGATCCTATAATCCCATGACCCATAGATCTGCACCCTTATCCTATGAGCCCAAAGAACCCATAACCCCTAAGTATCAGCCTAGTACTAGTCATGCTTTCCCTAGTCAACTTGAACCCCATAGGATTAGTATCCCTAAATATGAATCCAATAGTGAGCCACTACCCCTTATACAACCTAAACCTACTAGGAGTAGTACCCATAATCAGAGACCAGAACCTAACCAATTTCATGCTAGCCGACCTTCTCCAACCATTCCTGAGATTCACAAGGCTTACATTAACGCGGAAGTGTATGAAGCTGATGTGAGCCTAGTGGATGAGTATGAGGGAGAAGATGAGACACCTTTAGATGATCTAGAATTAGCTGACCCAATAGATACCCAGGTAGAAACCAACCCAGAGCTAATTGGCCTTGACCACATCCAACCTAAAGCTATAGTGGAAGAACAAATAGAGGAAGAGAACCTAGGTACTGCTATTAGAGCCTTACCTGAGGAAACCATAGAGGAGAGCCAAATTACAGAGTCTAGTCCTAAAATACAAGAACCAGAAGAATTTATTAAGGACTTGATCTCTTTGAATCAGTACCCTCAGGATGAGCCTCCTCCTATAGTTCCCATTAAGGACCTCTTCCCTGAGATTAGTAACCCATCCTTCCATTATGCAAACCCCATAGATATACCGCAACCCCGTAAGGTTAGTCTCATTAGTCTAGGATTAGTCCCTGACATGCCTTCTTTTATCGAACTTTATCCAACTAACCTTGAACCTTTTTTCCTACCCAACCAAACTACTTCTGAACCCACTTCCTATTTTCTGCCATTTCCTGACACCTCCAGCATTTCTAGGATCATTAGATTGCATTTAGCTGATATTAGGATACTGCATGCATTCATCACGCATGTTAGGTTTGCATCTTACTTCTGGCATTCTCTTTGGAATTTACTAGGAGTTCACTGTAAATTTTCATGTGCATGTCAAGATAGGATCAAACCTAGAGAACCTATAATCTATTAGGTTTAGATCCAAAGAGTTCAATAAAATCTCCTTCGATAGGAATGCATAGTCGAGTCTGTTAGGTGTCAGTATGAGTCCTTTGCATCATTTGTTAGGAGTCTGCATGTGCCTAGCATGTTCACCACTCGCACTAATCTTAAAACAACTGGCTAATTCCCGAAGAAGGGTCAAAGAATTTGATGTAGTGGATTCTATCTTGGTTAGGCTTAGGCCTAAAAGAAGCTTCATGCTCGCAGAGCCAGACCTTTTAAAGTGATAGAGAAGGTTGGATCAAATACCTAGGTGTTAGACATGCCTTCGGATTTGGGCATTAGTTCTACCTTCAATATATAGACCTTGTTGAGTACAGGGAACCGGCAGCGATACCTAGTGAGGCTTTTGAACCTATTCCTTTTCATTGTGAGTGACCCTAACCCAGAGTGTCCACTAATAAATTTGGCCTGAGAGAGGAGAACGGATCGAGCGTATCCTGGATGATCAAGCCATCACGACCCGGGACCGTGACTATCAATGCTTCCTGGTCCGATGGCAAGGCCAGCCAAAGTCAGACGATTCGTAGATTTCTCGAGAGGACTTGCAATGCCTCAACCCAGACCTTCTCGAGAGATATGTGAGCCAGTCTGATCTTCACTCGACAGGGTCGAGTTCCTCCCACCCCGGGAGAATTGGTGCGGACACCAGAGGCACCAGAATAAGGCAGAGGCTTCTCAACCCTCTGTGGATCACTTAGTTAATATTTGAGTCCCCTATAATAAAGCTTAGTCCAGCTATATTTGAGTCCTGTAATTAGTCCAGCTCTTGTTGAGCTAGTTCAGTTCAGTACTAGTCAGCTCATGTTGAGCTAATTTCAATTTTTGAGTCCTGTCCAATTAGATTGAAGACTCAAGACCACATCATACAAGTGAAGACCAAGTTCAACTTAATTGAAGACATAAAAGTTAAGCCCAAGTCCAACCTAGCTTGAAGACTTGAAGAGTCCATGAAGAGAAGACAAAATCAGGAACAAATTCGAAACCCTGGACCAGCCGAAAGGAATTTGGGCCAGCCCAGGACCAGGTAGAATTTAGGGCGCCCCTCCCTAGGGTCACCTCCCCTCTTGGTCGGCCACTTATGGTCACCACCTTGGCCGACCAAGAGAAGGACAAGAGGAGAGTGTTTGAGTTGAAGTTTTCTACCTATTTGCCTTGTATTCCAATTAGAGTTTGAAAAGGAAAAGGAGTCCTATGTAAAGTCTAAAGTGCCCTTACTTGGAGCCCAAGGTTAAGGGTCTATTTAAGGGACCCTAGCCTCTTGTATGAAACTCACTTTTTTGATATGAATTAAAATCTTGAGTTCTTCTATTGAGTTGTGTGATACCCTGCTGTGTGCATAAAGGGGTTTGTGAGAGTTTTTCTTCCCGGTGTTTGCAATCATCTTCCTGCTGCCAACAAACCCTCCAGATTCCTGGATGCCCACTCCAAAAGAAGCCTTCCCTTGCTGTTTTTCTTTGTTTTCTTGATTTCCTCTGAGTTTTCTAACCCCTGATAGGTCGTTTGCAGGTTCCCGAGTTCCTACGAATCCAATGACTCCAGCCACGCCTCAATCGGACCACCGAGCAGAAAGCCGGGTATCCGCGGGTATTTGGCTCGGTTTTCCAGGCCGCATCCGTTGAGGAACGAGAGATCCCTTCGCTGCGATCTTCACCGGGCACTTCAGAAGTTGTCAGGTACACCCCCTCTACCTCTAGTCTTTATATTATAGGAGAACTTGCCCTAACCGAGGCTTCTCAGCCCCGGCGATCCTTCTTTAGTACTTTTCTAGGTTCTAATCTGCATGCTTGGCTTCAAAAATTCATACAAAATTTCCTACAACTAATTTTGATATGAAATTCGGGAATTAATCACCTAACCCCACATATAAAATATAAAAAAAGAATTGCATGCATATTAGTCCCCCATCACATCCAAACAACTCAAGAAGATAGCAGTCTGAATCCTCTCATAAAAATATAGTCTCATCTAGTGGCTATGAACATAACTGGTCAACTCCTTTTTTAATATATATCAAGCAACTAAATCATCTAACCTAGAGAGACTAAATGACCTAGTATATGTGCACTACAATCTATGGCTTAGATTTAAGTTCATTATAGAGATGAGTTAAAATAGGATGACTTATTCTACAATGAATTTGTATATGATAAGGATCGTATAATTAGTTAGCTAGAGTGTTAATATAGCCAATTAGAACTTAATGAGCTAAGACCACCTTCAAGACTAAGAAGTATCACATAGAACCATGCCAAGATGAAGATGGAGTAATGGATAAAGTGGCACATACCACACAATCAACTGACACCTAACAACAACTACAAAGGCCTAGAGGGAGCTGATTAGGATAATTACATGATTTTATGTTAGAGAACTGAGCTAAGGATATGATTGGGAGATGTTGAGAAGTAGTTACCATGGTATACAGGCTACTCAAGGGGGTAGAGTTAGTAAGGGTTGTGGGCCTAAATGAGCCACCCAACAAAGTCAAATATGGTGAGAAAAAAAAAAAAAAAAAGGAAAGAAGGCACTTCCTTAGGTCCACTCTAACATAAAAAAAGAAAGAAAACATGATTCTTAGTTTTGTTAGGGCTTATGACAAGCCAATTCCTTAGGACTTTGAGACAGCTAAGCTCTCGAATGATTGTTTTCCTCGATCATCTCTTGATAAACGCAATGATCATGTAACTAAGAAATGACACATCTAGTGGCCAGGATGGTAGCAGTGGAACCTTGAATGTCTTAAGATCTAACAGATACTTCGAAGCATCATTGTATGCCGAAAGCAATTTTGTGTAGCCAAAGTATGACCCATATGTGTACACTTATAAGAGGATTTTTATTCAACTTGCTAATACCCTCTTGAGATTGAATGGCCAGCGTAGTATTAGACAAAGAATCAGTTTCAAGGTGGTTATCCAAGTTAAAGGGAAATTCCCAAAAGTAGGGATAAGCCTGGCAACTAGATTTGAGCATGCATTTTACGAGTTAAATTTATTTAATATATATCTTTTTAAGTTACAATTTATTAAATTATCTATTTTAATTTATTAATTTTGTACAAAGCTTATGGCATAGGCATCCTGAGATCGCTATGGAAGAAAAGTTTCTGAAAACAGAAAATAACTTTAAAAACCAAAAAAATGAAAAAATAAAATATTGAAAAAGGACTAAAATAAAATTTGCTATGCTAGTGCATACTACCACATACTAGCATACCATATCATAATGCATCGAACCAAGACTTGGTACTAAAATTGTACTCCCAGAAAATAAGTTTAAAAACCCGAAAAAAGAGAAAATAAAATACTAAAAAAGGATTAAAACAAGATTTTCTATATCAGTGCATACCACCACATACTAGGCATACCATACCATCATGTACCAAATCTTGGTATCAAAGTTGTACCAAAATCAAGATTTGATACACTTAACCAACTCCCATACTAAGCATACAAACAATATACCAAAATTGTATTGATACTAGGTTTGGTAACAAGATTACGAACCTTAGTTAAAACCCTAAAATGACACCATATCATTACACTCTTGCATACCTTGTATTAGCATAATGCATGCAGTATGGTATCGTACTATCTTGGTACCTAACCAATGTAACACCCAATACTAATTGAAGAAACTTTGGTTGCCACAAATGGGAATGAGTAAAGGAGTGGATACAGGTATTGGTGCAGGTGCAAAATATATTTTAAAAACAATTTAAGATTTTAAGGGGCTTCATCAAAAGCATGTATGTTATCTTATCCTAGTTATAAGATTACTATAATCATGAAGTAGACATGGATAAGAAATTTGACTCAACGGAGGGAGAATAATGAACACAATATTTAATATAGTCAATGGCCAATACAAGAACTTGATGTAAGAATTTTATTTTCATGAATCTTATACAGAAGATTAAAATACAAGAAGATGATTGATCAATGGATTTAAACTAATAACAAATCTAGAAATTTCATAACAAATAATTATTCTAAATTTGAAATGTATACCTATATTCACCATTATCTCCTAAATCTTAATGTGAATATTAACAGCCAAGTCCTTCTCTCCAACTTTCACTCAATAGATGACTATTTGATAGGGCAAGTCATGAGAGCTAATCTCACAATATATATAGAAAAGGGGATAGGGGATCTAAATAATAAAATAAAATTCTAACAGGTCCTTCCATCATTGGTCAAAGTTGAGCTAAGATCTATATTGTGCCGTTCTAACAACACCAACTAATATAAGGTGTTCATAGCCCAAATACAAAGATCGCTAATAACATTGGACGCGCTAATAAACATGTCCATCAACATGAATCATATAATCAATTTATTTTTAATAAAATAAAATAAATAAAAATAATAATTAATGATAATTTATAATTAAAGAAACTTTATACTTGATGCCACATATGAGTGGGTCTTGTCATATCACACAACACAAAATGTTCTTTTTTGACCAATGAAGAAAGTTGTTGGTCCTATATATATATATATATATATATATATATATATATGTTCCTTGCTTTCCAACGACAAGCCATGCAACGCATAGAACTGTAGAAGTTATTTAAGTAAAGGTTGTGCGTGGATGTGTGAGCGAGGAAGAGAGAGAATGAGAATGAGAATGAGAGAGAGGGAGATGGCACTTGGTACAGCATGAATGATGAAGCGACCATGATCAGGTCAGGAAAAAATAGAAAGGGAATGAAAAAGAAAAGCGCATCATGTCAAGTTCAACAAAATAAGAGGCTATGAATTTTTACATTTCAAAATTGTCAATTTCAAATAGCAAAAATATTTATATGGCGATCCTTGGGAGAAAATATAGTAACTTGCTCCCTTTTATTGTCCTAAATCCAGATTATGGTGCAGGATGAAGGGATAAATCTTAATAGCAAATGATTAAAAATTTTAAAAACTGGTAATATACCGTTCCAAAAACTCTGATGCCGCAATATATTGGTGGTGATAACCCCTGGATGAAGTGAATTAGCTGTAACTTCTATCCCTTGTTCCTGTTTATGAAAAATAAAGAGGCAGTCATAGTCAAATAATTTAATATATATAACAGCTAAATTAAATAGAATGCTAATTATTTGTAAATATCAACAGCAAGAGGCTTTCTAAGCTCATGTATCATGCTTCAAATGGCAAAAAAATTTAGCATGTGCATTATTTTTTATTGGATAAAAGAAAAAGGATGGGAGGGATAAATCCCGATATAGCTATTCTCTCAGGTTCTCATCATGCCAAATAATATTTGATACAAGATTTTTGTACAGTCTTTTCCCACCAAACGATGAGTATGTCAATCTATTATCACTAAAATATTAACTGATAAAATGAATTATTTCTGATCTTTCATTCATATCAACGATCATAAATTTTAAAAAAATTTATATTTAATCTAGTCATTTATAAAATTATATCTCCAATCGATTGATAGCAAGATAAAAACTTTACTAATCAAGCTACCGTTTTCGTAGTGTTTAGCATGTGTACTTCAAATCCTATTCCTGTGGGTGAAATACCCTCTTCTGCACCAAATCCGAGACAGCATTTACTTAATTAGAAGAGAAGCGTGACCGTTGTCCGAGATTAGATAGCTGTCAACTACCCAGGAAAAAATAGCACTTGTTTTTCTACATAAAGTACTATGGGTAAAATGGGATAGCAAATCAATGGCAAAGAACGGAAGCACGATGGAAGGTATGATTACTTAATTCATTTGAATATGGAAAAGAATTGGACCACTTTAGCCATTGACATAAAATATACAGATACAAAACTTTGAAAATGTAGTTTTCCCTCAGAAATATTCGCTGCATATGTGAAACATTCTTCAATATTTAAAGCGGAAAAAAAAAAACCTTAAGATGTTTAGCAAGCTCATGAGCATGCAATATGTTGGCAAGCTTTGATTGTCCATAACCAAGAAAATTATAGTACCGGGAAAGGGAAAACAAGATCTTAATTATTTCATTCATAAATCTCCAAACAGATGCAATGGAATATCAAAACTAATTAACCAACTGGAAAATGATCTTCAAAAACTTAAATGGACCTTCATAAACCTCTCTCACATTATCTTACCCTGACTTTTCATTGATTTTGTCAAAACGAATTCCTTCACGATACGTAAACTTGTGACTTAGAGAAGAGACAATAACAATTCTTCCTTCTATACCAATATTATCGGCTGTAATTCTCATGTTCTCCGATAAAAGTTTTGTCAAAAGAAAATGACCTGCAAGATGACAAAATGTCTCATTAATCTTCCACTATTGGGTATGATTGCAGGTCTACTTTATGTCCAAACATTATGGGATCACAACTGTCACTACAGCAAAATAGAGCATAGGCCACTGTTTTCTCCCGACGCTCCGGTGAAGCGTCGGGAACACCTAGGAACCCGCCGACGGTTTGGTGAAGCATCGGGAAGTGCATGAAGTCCGCCGATGCTTATAACTGCCGGGAAGATTATGCCAATGCCGCCGACGCTTAAAAGCGTCGGCAATTCTCCCCGCCATTTCTTCTCAACCCCGCCGACGCTTTTTAGAAACGTCGGCAATTCACCTCAACCCGTCGACGCTTAAAAGCGTCGGCGGAAAGCGTCGCCGGACTCAGTTTTTCCACCCCCTGCCCGAGCCCTAGCCTCATTTCCTTTGGCCGCCGCCGCCTGAAACCCATTTTTTGCTCCCCCTCTCCTTGGTCTTCATCTCCGGCATTTCTTTCGGTCCCTCGTCGCATCTCCGGCGCCTTCTGCTCCACCGCATTACTCCGAAGCTCGGTAAGTTTTTTTTTTTTCTTGCTATGTCATATATTTTGGATTTAAAGGATTTGGGTTTAAAATAGAAAAAGTTGTATTATTTATCTTAGCTTATTCGGGTTCAAGTTTTGATGCTTGGATTATTGGTTATGTAACCATCTTTTTCTATTTTTCTATTTTTCAATTTTACCTTCTTCTTTCTTTCTTCGTTCAGTTTTCATTCTCCCTTTTGTACCTACTTAAGTTTCTTTCTATTCAAATTATTATATCATCTCACTCATCATTTTACTTGAAAAGAAGTAGAAGAAACAAAAGAACCTGCAATAACTAATTTGCCTTGTGCATGCTTCATATTCTCCATATGTGAACAAGGGAAACTTGGTAAATGACATTAGGATGAGCCACTTTTATATGTGCTTAGTTTACCTCATATGAAAAGATGCGAAGATGAGGTAAAGATATGGGAGCCGGGAAGGTTCAGTATATTGTATCAAAGTACGTATTAGCATTCAAGGTGCTAAATAGACGCCCTCACAGGTCCTCGCATATAGATGGGCAAGAAAATAGCATTACTTGGCAAGATTGGAAGCATCCCTTCATGCATGGTCATCAAGTCTGCATGATCCAAATTTGGATATATAAGGTTTGTTTCCAGATCCATATAGGTACTTTAATTTGCATATTGCTATAGAGAGAATTACATCACGAAGAATGTAGGACCATAATTATTGTAGCACACGACAGTGAAACTTTAATACAAAGTATACGTAGTCTATCCTCACTATAGAACACGATGTGGAAATGATGACGCTTTATCCTAATTGACAACTGGAGCATTATTAAATAAAGTGAAGGAGTAAGAAGCTTTATGGCCCAGCATAATGCATATATATAGTTCATATATTTATTTTTCAAGCTGTAGTAGGTTCAAGGTTGACGCCGTGGATGAGCAGGCCTCCCTTCCATCTCCCTCGCCATATCTCGTATAAACCGAACGTAACCTTGTCTTCCGCCTTTGGGCTATCAGGGACTTTGAACGTTAGCGAACTGGCAGTATATGGGATATCGGTTTTCTGGCTATTCTTTAGCTGGCTCAAGTCAGCCTTGCTCCAGGTGTACTGACCCCCGACCTTGACCATCAGGTAGACCGGGCTGTCGCTCCACCCGAACGCATCTGATTTCGTGCTCACGGTGAAAGTCACCTTGTATTCGCGGTCCTTTGTCAGTGAATTCAAGTCATAGGAGCCAGTAACCTCTAGCCAACAAACTTGTAGCAGCTCAACAGGTTCACTGTGTTTCAAGAGCCAAAAAAAAAAAAAAAAGATATTAAAGCCTATAATACAAGTTGAATACCAACATCTTTAGTTAATTTGATTTGGTGGAATAATGAGTCGCAAAGCATAGCCTGTGAATCATCATTATCTTTTTAGTTCCTTCAAGAAAGTACCTGTCAAATCGATCATATAGATACATACTTGGCTTGATTTAATTCGATTCGATTCTAAAATTTATATGATACAATTTGGATAGAGGGTACTTAATCATATAAAATAAATGCTTAAAAAGACGAGAAAAACAACATCATAACGATATTTCATTTCATATCCAACTCCTAAAAGAACTAAGGAATCCATTTCTATTTATAATACCCATAATAATTCTAGAGTTTTTAATAACAAGACTTTTCATATTCTAAAATATAGAAAAATTAATCCTGGAGGTTACATGGAACTCGATAAATTTATGATTCCAAACTAGATAACCATATAACTTCTCGTGATTTGCCTGAAAAAAAGAAAAGAAAAGATGGAATATAAAAAAACATAAATGCTTAATTAAATTCATATTTATTTTCCAACAGTTTATATACAAATTTATTTTGAATCTTTCCTCGTCCATAACAAACATGCACATGCTTTAGGGGATAATATATACTTATTGTTTCGAGTTGGTTAAAAAAAAATTTTCAACTTTATAATTCCCTTAAAATCTTGAATAATCTTTGTTATCTATTTCTTAACTTGGAGGGGATTTGTCATGTGGATGTGGATGAAAAGATTAAGTAAAGAAGAGATGTAGACCATCAAGACGGTAATCTAGTTGGTTGGTGACGGTAATCTAGGATGGGAGCCTATGCTGGATTAATTTCCTATCATTTTTTTACTAAAAAAATATAGATAAATATGGTCAATGGAGATATATCTATATAAAACAAACATAGCATTTTTAGCCTAATTCTAGTTTTAAATGCTGATAGTAGTAATTAATGGGCTGTCTCTACCACACGAACATCGTTTACACAAATAGGGCCATTATTCCAAATGCAAACCTGTTACGAAAGGGTTTGGTAAATGGCCGCATAATGGAGGAGGTGGTAAGGGCTATTTGAATGGTATGAAAGGGTTGGAATTAGAATGACGCTCTCCTAAAATGCTTTGGCTCGTGCAAGTGGGGTCTTGTTAAATATTTTGGATCAAGCAAGCAAAGATATGATAAGATCTTAGGGGGCAATGCAGTTCGATCCACTGCCCATATTAGGAAATATGAAATTTTGTTGAGATTCGCTGTCCGTCCAATAATGGGACTTCATCTGGCAAACAAAAATCTTGATTTCGGATATCATACGGATTCCATCATATCTGCTTCTTTGCTTTGGATACATTATTTAAATTTAGAAGTATGCGTATGCGATCATATTATAAGTTGATAGGTTTGAATGAAACAATTTTGAAAGGGAAAAACCACCCGATATTATGATACAAGACCTAAATTGTCTCAGGGCAAAGAGTCTAATATCCAATAATAGTCCTCAGGGCAAACATCCAATTCCAAGTGGTATGGTGCTAACTGGCACCACCTGGTAATGTTTCTCTTCTACTTTTCTTTTCAAATTAAGCTATCTTTAACAGATTGTTATATAAATCCATATAATAATAGGCATTTCTAGAATGGTCAAATAGGAAGAGATGAAATATGAGTCTAAATGCCTAGGAGTCAAAACAAATGCCATGCTTGATATCCTTATGCGTTTATGCATAGTGATGCTCCCTTCAGTTTAATCTTATCAAGCTTCGTTCCATCTATTGGTTGACTAAATAACCAAGACCTTAAGGATGTCAAGATAAATAACTCTTTTTTATGTTCATTACTTACTTTCTATCTATTCTAGATGTCTATCTTGAATGTTGGAAGATCCTTGCCAGAGCTAACTCCGGCTAAAAACTTTGTTTATAGATCACTTCAATGATGATTACTTCGATATCGAAATCTACTGCAACATGTCTGATAAGTTGTCCATGAATAACTCCATTTTTATATATTTCAATACCATCTGTAGTTTTGTTACAATCAATTATGATTTTTTATATATTTTTTTAAATACTTGCATTGCATTGAAACATAGACCGTCAATTGATTAAAGTACATATTCTACACGATACGTACAATTATTTAATTTTTGTACGGATGGCAGAAATATGTACAGTGGTCAATTGAATGTCCAGTTTGGACAGTTTGAGAATTGCAAATAATTTTATAGGTGCTTACAGTAATCAAACGGTACGGATAGAGTTCCAGATATATTTCGGATATCATTTCCTTTTAGTTCTCCTCATACATATTTATTTGTATGGGAAGAACTAAGGGAAAATACTGCCAAAATTTTTCTGGAATTTCTATTGCGTATCCTTTGGTTACTGTAAATGACCTATATAATTAATGCAATTCTTGAATGGGATAGGACCTCTTTACCTATTAGTTGGTGATATGGTGCATTTAATAATACTATAATTGATCTATTGAATAAACTTATTTTAAATTTGTTCTGTTCTTATAAATATTTATTTATTTTAGTTAGTTTTTTCTTACAATGGATAAGAGTTGGATAACTAAACCGAGGAATAGCAAAGAATATCTGGATGGAGTACAGAATTTCATTAAATTTGGTATGGAGAGAAGTAGTATCAGTGGGAAGATTTTATGTACATGCTGAAAATAAGTAAATTCCAGTTCTCTATATCCAAATATTGTTGAAGAACATTTGATATGGAATGGTTTTTTAAGAAGTTATACTGAGTGATTTTTTCATGGAGAGTCAAGGTCATAATCTACATGTAACCAAACCTCTAACATGGAACATATACCTAATTTTGGATCCAGTAACCAACAGAAAAATGTTGCAAGAGATGATGATATCAGGGGTTTGGTCAGAGATGCTTTTGAATATGGTGCTCAACATCCTGGAGATTACAGTGGAGGACAAGTAGCAGCTGGGTTACCTGAGGATCCTATATTTACTGAATCTATACATGATGGAGAGCCGATACCCCCAACTAATGTTGGAACAGATCGTTATCAGAAGCTGATTAGAGATGCAGATCAAGAATTATATGCCAGTTACAAGAACTTTTCAAAAATTTCTTTTCTTGTGCATTTGTTTCATATAAAATACTTGAATGGATGGTCTGGCAAGAGTTTTACTATGCTGCTCAAGTTGTTAAAGGATGCATTTCCTGAAGGTACTAGTTTACCAACATCTTGTTATGAAGCCAAAAAACTAGTAAAAGAATTGGATCTTGGATACGAAAAGATTCATAGCTGTCCAAATGATTGTATATTATATTGGGGAGAACATGCCGATCAAGAGTCGTGCCATGTGTGTGGATGTTCACGATGGACGAAGCAAAAAGAAAATGAGAGTGAGGGATTAGATGAATTGGATGCAACATACATTAAACAAAAGCCGGCGAAGGTATTACGCTATTTTCCTCTTGTACCTAGATTGAAAAGGATCTATGCATCATCAAAGATAGCTTCGTCAATGAGATGGCATGATGAAAGCCATACAAAAGATGGAATGCTGAGACACCCAGCGGATAGTTTAGCATGGAAAGCATTTGATAACAGACATCCTGATTTTGCATCTGATGCTCGTAATGTCAGGCTGGGTTTAACCAGTGATGGGTTCAATCCATTTCGGACCTTAAGTTCTGTCTATAGCACCTGGCCAGTTGTACTGATTCCTTATAATTTGCTACCATGGATATGCATGAAACAGTCTTCACTTATTTTATCAATGGTCATTCTAGGTGATAAGAGTCCAGGCAATGATATTGATATTTTCTTACAACCTTTAATAGATGAATTGAAACAACTGTGGGAGGGTATCAGTGTAATTGATGCTTCGAATGGCCAAACATTCAATCTACGGGCAGATATATTATGGACTGTTAACAATTTTCCTGCATATGCTAATTTATCTGGCTGGAGCACTAAGGGACGAGTTGCATGTCCTTCTTGTGGTGAATCAACCCATTCAATTTGGTTAAAATATGAAGGAAAGTTCTGTTATATGGGACATCGTCGATGGTTGGAGGAAAATCATCCATTTCAATTTCAGAAGGATTTATTTGATGGTACCATAAAGTTGGGATCTGCTCCAATTCTACCTTCTGGTTCTGATATTCATAGACAAATGCTTGGTATCAGACACAGTTATGGCAAGATGACAAAGTCCTCTAAAAAGCGAGGAAGAGATGATGTCGAGACTTCGGTACAAGAAGAAGTATCGGAGGAAGTCAATACTTGTACCTTAGATACGGCAGTGTTCGAGGATCCGGATAATTTCTTTGAAGTTAAAAATGATGATGATATAATCACAGCAACTACCCATCAGCATACTAAACAATTATGGAAGAAAAGAAGCATATTCTTTGACTTACCTTATTGGGAGCATAATATACTCCGGCATAATCTTGATGTTATGCATATAGAAAAGAATGTTTGTGATAATTTGATTGGAACAATATTAAATCTTGATGGAAAGACTAAAGATAACATGAAGGCGCGTCTTGATTTAAAAGAAATGGGCATCCGACATGAACTTCATTCACAAGTGCTTGCAAATGATAGAACTTATATCTCTCATGCATGTTATACAATGTCTAGTCGAGAAAAATATCTCTTCTTGACAGTTTTAAAGAATATCAAAGTTCCTGATGGATATGCCTCAAATATTTCACGATGTGTGAATCTGAAAGAGCACAAAATTTCAAATCTTAAAAGTCATGATTGACATATATTAATGCAAGATATTCTTCCATTGGCTTTAAGGTCGTCAATGTCAAAACAAGTTATTACGGTTGTTTTTCAGTTATCATCATTCTTCAAGGCATTATGTTCTAAGGTTCTTGATCCTCAGGAGCTTGATCAGTTGCAGTCTCAAGTCGTACTTACATTATGTCAGATGGAAAAGATTTTTCCTCCTGGATTTTTTACGATTATGGTTCATCTACTCATTCACCTAGCTTCGGAAGCTAAACTTGGTGGACCGATATAGTATAGATGGATGTACCCAATCGAGAGGTAATGCTGTAAAACTTAAATTTTATAATTTATATAACTTTTTCATTATTTAATGTGATATAAATATCATACTTTTTGAAGGTATCTTGTACGTTTGAAGGATTATGTACGAAACAAAGCCCATCCCGAGGGCTCAATAGCAGAGGGATATATTGCTGAAGAGTGTTTAACATTTTGTTCAAGATATCTCGAAGGTGTTGAGACTGTATTCAATCGACCTCAACGTCATGGTGATACAATGGAGAATACAGATCTATACAAATTTGCATCATCTGGAAGATTTATAGGAAAAGCTGAAAATATTGTTCTTGACCATAAATCCATGTCACAAGCACACCGTTATGTATTGCTACATAGTGACATAATATCTGACTATCGCAGGTTAGTCTATCTACACATGGATAATACTAAATATTAGACATGTTGTTGTCAAACTTATATTTGGTTGTCATGCAGTGAGTTTTTATCTGTACAACGACAAGCCAATCATTCCACTCGTCCTAATCCAAGGATTGAACAAAGATGGTTGGTTGAGTTATTTCCTAATTGGCTTGCCAATCAGGTTAGTATATATAAGTCGTATAATAATTTTATATATTTTTAACATCGAATAAATGATCGATAATTGATATTATAATTTTTAGGTACCGGTGCTGATGGAGAAAAATAGTTCAGCAGAATTAATTGCACTTGCTAGAGGTCCAAATTATATTGTGAACAAATATAATAGTTTTATTATAAATGGCTTTAAATTTCAAACCAAGGAGCGCGAGAAACTTAGGAAAACTCAGAATAGTGGTGTTATGGTTGAAGCAGATGGAAAATCTTATTATGGTATACTTAAAGATATTTTGGAGTTGGATTATTATGGAAATTTTAAAGTTGTATTATTTCAATGCGATTGGGTGGATATAAATACACCGAGAGGTTTGAAAAAGGACTCAAATGGATTCATACTTGTCAATTTTTCAAGATTGATACATACGGGTGTGTTATTGAAGGATGATCCATTTATCTTTTCATCTCAAGCTCGACAAGTTTTTTATTTACAAGACTCGAAAGATAAAGAATGGGCTACTGTTATTAAGACAAAACCCAGAGACTTGTATGACATTGGAAAAAGGGTGGAAGAAGAAGATGATGATACTTATACTCAGTGTATGCCTTATAATATTGTACCGGATGATCATATAAATGATACAACCATTTTGATTAGGTTGGATTCCGAGGAAGGTACAACTGGTTGATTATGACAAGTAAGTAGTTTGTAAGATGGTTTTCATTTTTTGCATTAATAATTATGTTATATTTTAAATTGTAATTCATTTCCGTTATAATTTGATTATAATGTTGACTGACTTGTTTTTAAATAATGCAGGTTAGGTACACCATGTCTCAAAGAAAGCGATTAGCAGATGTACAGTTTCAGTTTTCCCAGACCGAGACTGGTACTTCTTCATCACAGCAGCCCGAGGGCAGTCGATCAGTTTCACATCGGTCTGATGGCAGTCCCTCTATTCCTGCACATCATGCTGATGCTACTATCTCTACACCTCAAGACGATGTTATTCCCTCCGAGTCCGCACATCACGATCCTTCTATGGATCATCATGATGACGAGCCTATCGTCGACGATATACAGATACAGGGTACATAATTTAATAATTCTATCTCATTTGAATTCATGCATATGCATTAGTTTTGATATACAATGTTCTGTATTTTTTTTTTGTAGATGGATCCGGGAGACTCAGGCATAAGCGAGGACCCACATTAGTCCGTGATGTGTGGCAGTTACCTGAGGGTGAGAGGATAGTGATAGAGTGCAACAAGCTAGGGCAGCCTATTAAGAAAGCTGCTAGCTTGTTGACTAGCTTTCTGGGGACAGTAGCACGCCGTGGTCAGCTATGCCCCCTAAATTATTCGAAGTGGAACGACATGCTTCCTGCATATAAAATAGAAATGCTACGAGTTATGCAGGTAAAAAAATTAATATATTATTTTATATCTTAGGTTTTTAACAATTGAATTGCTTATTTCATTTAATATTTATTTTATTGTTTAATTAAATTGTAGAGCAAGTTCGTTCTTCCTTCAGATTCATCTGATTTTGTGCTTAAGTCTCTCAATCACAAGTGGAAAGAATATAGGGCGAAGTTGAAGAGAGACTACAAGCTAGACGGTAGGACAGAGAAGCAGGTTATAGCTACCTGTCCTCCTGATGTTACCCTCATCAGTGGATGGAGCTGGTGCACTATTGGTTCTCCGAGAGGGCACAGGTTTTGTAGCATCATCAAACACTTTGAAATTTATTAATTTTTACTTGTTATAATTATATTTATACAATATATAACATTGTTTTAATTTTATTTTGTAGACGTATTCTGATATTGGTAGAGCTGCACGAGCTGCTCAGTCTGTTCCTCACATAGCGGGGTCCAAGAGTTATGCACGGCTCAGGCATGAGTTTGTATGTTTCTCATCCCATAATACATTTAGTATACTTTTAGTTTTAACATCATGTATCATCATGTATCATGCATGTGCCATGTATCATGGTACGGGGATATAAGATATGTTATTTTGAATTTTTTTATAATATTTATTCTTTATATAAGCTGATCAGCAAGGGAGGGAGCCTGGTGAGGTGGAGTTCTATCGGATGACTCACGTTCACCAGGATGGCAGTTTTGTTCGGGACGAGTCCAGAGATATATATGTATTTTTTTATTTATGTTATATTATGATTTATATTTTTATTTTTATTAAGTATTAATATATGTGTTTTTTATAAAATACAGAATATGGCTACCTCTATGATCTCCTAGCGTGCTGGCGAGGGTTCATCATCTACGCAGAGCAGTCGCATCGAGGCCGAGGTATTCTCGGAGTTGATGGGACCAGAGCGTCCTGGATGAGTGAGGGGTTATGGGATTGGAGTTACCCCTACTCAGTTATCTGAGGTGCGTAGATATACTCGGGATACTAGAGAGAGTCATGATCAGTTACATGTTCGTCAGCTCCAGGAGGAGATGCAGAGCTCCGACAGACACGTGATGCAGACAGAGCAGAGATGCAGACCATTAGGTCTCAGCTAGAGCATGTTATATCAGTGCTGCATATGTTCATGTCATCTCAGGTAAGTAATTATTTATTAATTTTTATGTATTATAATTCCTGATGTATATCTTGCAGGTTCCTGGTGCATCTGCGAGCCACAGACCTGACGACGACCAGCCTCCCACGGATCAGTGATGCCAGATGATTTTTTTATTATTTATGTATGTCTTTTTGTTTATTTGAACTTGGATTGATATGTTTATATATATATAAAAATATTTTATATTTGATTTGTATTTGTGTTTGTGTATGTTGGATGTGATATGTGATACAGGTTTGAATATTTTCATTTGTTTGTGTATGTTGGATGTGATACAGGTTTGAATATTTTATTTTCATAATGTATACAGGTTATGGGTTTGTATATATGGCTGTTTATTTTTTTTTTTTTTTAAAAATCTACCTGGAACTGGCGACGCTTTAAAGCATCGCTAGGGTTTAGTCTAGCGACGCTTTAAAGCGTCGCTAGGCTTTAGTCTAGCGACACTTTAAAGCGTCGCTAAACTTAACGATAGCGATGCTTTAAAGCATCGCTAAATGCCGATGCTTTAAAGCGTTGCTAGGGTTTAGTCTAGCGATGCTTTAAAGCGTCGCTAAACTTAACGATAGCGACGCTTTAAAGCGTCGCTAAATGCCGACGCTTTAAAGCATCGCTAGATTTAAAACTAGCGACGCTTTAAAGCATCGGCAAATAAAAATTTAGCGATGCTTAAAAGCGTCGGCAAATGCCGATGCTTTTTACAGGCGTCGGCAGGTTACGTCCCAATACTTGCATAGGCGACGCTTTAGCGACGCTTTACAAAATATCGGGAGATAATTTAGCGATGCTTAAAAGCGTCGGGAAAGGTCAAAAAAAGCATCGCTAAAACTCAGATTCACTGTAGTGTGTGCACCTCTAGTTGGAGGAAAGCTTTATTATAAAGCAAACAATATAACATGCAAAAGTATTTGGCTATGATACCATATAATTCGCCCAATTGGATATGTTCTTATCATTTTAATTAAGTGAGTCCATTGTTTACACAGACTCAAGTCTTTATAATAGTTACCCTCCAGATTAGGAAACGTTTAACCAAAGGACCTCATAAAAGTGTTAAGCGAACTTTTTTACATGAAATAAGCATAGAACATAGAACATGAAAGTTTTATTAAACATAGCCAATTGTTACATATTTATGCATGTGGTGTATGTATGAACATATATATGATACAAATTTCAAGGTTGATTCCAAAAATAAGTTTGATGATTACAAAATATTAGAGCATGAAAAATATACTAATATTTTTTAAGATTATTTAAGAATATATTTGTAGAAAACAATTATCTTTGGAGAACGTCCTAAAGGCCTTAAAATCCATTCAAGCCAAAAAGAACTTTAATTTGAGAAGATTTAGCTCATAAAAACCAAAGTGAAAAAGTTGAGTCAACCGACATAAGGAGTCGACTTTGTCATACTATGAAATTGGCACAGAGCTTTTGCACATAGACAAGTTGACTCATTAAAAAGGTGGGCCGATTCTCTTAGTAGAACAGAAGGATTGTTTTATATCTTGGCCAGATGAATCGATTCTTTGGATTGATAAATTGACTCTCTCAGGAAAAATAGAAGGTTGCATTTACAGACCACACATACGAATCGATTCTTGGAATAGGTGACCTGGCTTTCTCAGTAGTTATAGAATAATGATTTTTCTAAACTGGTAGATGAGTCGACTCTTGAAATAGACAAGCCCACTTTCTCAGAAGATATAGAAGATAGATTCTTCAAGATATGCAGACGAGCCGACTCTTTGATCAAATGAGTTGACTTGTGAGCTTTTGCCAATCTATAATGACTAGCTCTACATATGTTTATATTTGACCATATTCCTCTCCAACGGCTATTTCTGGTCTCTAATAGCTATAAAAGGTTAAATAGACTTCTAAAGTGATGGAAACTTAAGGGAATCTCTATAAAATAAAAGGATTAGTTCAAAATGAAACAACTTTTTGAAAAATAGAGTGAAAACTTCCTTACATTCACTATTATTTAAGAGAGTTTAACTACTTTTGAATCAACTTTTCTTGAGATCTTAAGAGAGTATTAAAAGAGTGATCAAAGAGTATTCATTCCAGCATTCAGGTGAACTTTGGTGAAGCTTCAACTACAACCAATTAACTCACTAAAAGATCTTTTTATTTGTGTTGCATTCCTAATTCCTATTTTTTTATTTCAAGTTTTAAAGGGACTAAAGCTTAGAAAACTTGTTGGAATATTTGAGGGGTTGTAAAGATTTTGATTGGCTATCCTGATAAAGCCAATTGGGTTGTTTATGATCCTAGTTTAAACAAATGTGCTGTATTCTAAGAGAATATATCAGAAATTTTCAAGTAGATCTTGGAAAGTGGATATGGATGCTTAGAATGCACTAAACTACTATAAATTCTTCTTATTTGTGTTTATACCTCTTTCCTTTTTATTTCTAGCACTTTGTTATTTTCTCCTCACATTTGAAATACTTACTCATAATTTGCAAAAGTTCACATACTTGTCTTAAAATTTTTAAAACCTAATTTACCCCTCCTTTTGGATTGTCTAGCTGGATAACAAGAAGTATTAGAGCCTTCATTCTTAGCTAGAACTTGATCTCACAATCAAAAGATAAAGATCATGACAACTTACTTGGAGAGTGAACTTACTGAAGGAAAATCTAGTAATAGGCTACTGCTCTTCAATGGAACCGGTTATCCTTACTAGAAAGCTCGTATGCATATTTACATTCAATCCCTCGATTATCAACTATGAAAAGTTATAATCAAAGGTCCACACACTTATAATCAAAGTTAATAGCTTTGATATTCCCAAGCATGAAGAGGACTAGGATGAGCATGACATAAAATCAACGAAACTGAAGGCCAAATAATGAATGTCTTGTATTGTACCCTAAATTCTAATAAATTTAATTAAATTTTAATTACAATTCTATAAGAAAATTTGGGATAGACTTGAAATAATTCAAAAAGGTTCAAACCAAGTCAAAAAATATAAAATAAACATGCTTATGCACAACTATACATTGTTCAAAATGGAACCTATTGAAACTATTACTTAAATATTTACTCATTTTACTGATATTATTAATAATTTACAAAGTTTTGACAGATCTTATTCTACCAGTGATTTGGTTAGAAAAATTCTAAAGTCCATACCCAAATCATGGGAAGCCAAAGTTACTACCATCCAAGAAGCCAAAAATTTAAATAATTTATCTCTTGAGGAGCTACATAGATCCTTAATGACACATGAACTAGCCATGAAGTAGCACAATAAAGGGGAGGATAGGAAAAAGAAAATAATAGCTGTCAAATTAGTGGCAAATGATAAGGATGAAAATCCAATTTTTGAAGATAAGTTAAGGGATGAAGATATGGCTCTTGTTATCAGAAAATTCAGGAGATTTATTGATGTGGACATTAATAATAAGAATATAAACTTTGATTAACTAATTTTATTTTTGCAGCTATAGTTAATAAAATCTTGATCCATGAAACAAGTCCCAAATTTTTTTGAAGTATACTCATGAGTCAACACATGGAAGAAGACAATTTTTCATGAGTCGACTCAAGCTCAAAGCATGATGGAAAGTCAAATCTTCAAAGCCCAATTCAAGCCATTCAAGCCCAATTTAAGCCAAGACTTGAAGCCAAACTTTTTACATGGGAGGACATCTCATCAAGAAACCTTGGGGGAGAAGAAATTACACTACATCAAGACTTTTATGGAGAATATAAATATACCTTCCAACAAGTGACATGTGGGGTGCCACCTCTAATGACACCTAGGCCTCCACATCAGCATTTTACGACCACATGAAGATGTTCTAGAATACCACATATCAAGTGGTTGTAACATTCTATCAATTATTTGTTTTTAGTTAAAACCACTTACCTAAAAATTGTTGGAGCTAACTAAGCCATCCTTATCCCCTCCTCTCCACCCTTGGATGAAATTCCTAGCATTGGAGCCTATAAATAGGGCCCTTAGGCTCTCATTGTATTCATTCTATGATATGATTTGAATTAATGAAAGGATTGTTTCCTTGTGTTCTAGTTTTCTTGAGTCTTGTTTGGTTTGAAGTTTTCAAGCTAGTTTGAGCGTGTAGATCCTTATCCAAGGAGAGAATGAGAGTTTTTTAAGTTTGAGTTTAAGAGTGAAAAGTGCTTTTGTAAGGAGTAAAGGATGGGATGTCCATTGATGGACTATGATCAAGCTCCAAGTCCCAAGCCGTCGGCCACTTTCTTCTTCTTCCTTTTTTTCCTTTGTTTCCATTCCAACTCCAATTCTTCTTCCATGTCTAATCCTAAATTTTTCTTTTGCAGGTTCTCTCAGGTTCTTAGGTCAAGGATGAAGGTTTCCTTGCCATGGATCAAGGCCAAGGTGAGTCTCAAAGTAGAAAGTGCCAATCTTGACTTGTAGGCCTTAATCCTTGAGTGATGAGAGCTCCTTCTTCCACCAAATAATTAGCCATCATTGTTGGTAGGAAAACTCTTCCCAAGCTTCATTAGATCTGATCATTTGAAGGCTAACTTGTCCTAGTAGTTATGGTTTCCTCGCCATCAAGATCCTAATCCTTATTTTGAACTAGATCTACATTGCGGGTCCTAAAAATTAGATCAACTAGTCTCCTTATGAAAATTTTTTTCTTTGATTAATTTAGACCATTTATTTATTAATTAATTATTCAAGTTTGCTTGCTGGTTATCTTGCTAAAACTCTTCATTCATCATTTTATTTTCGTCTCCCATCAATTTTTTGGTATTAGAGCTTATGGTTTACTAGGTCATGTATTTGATTGCTGAAATTTTTATTCTAGTATTCACCCAAATTTTTTATGAATTTTAATATTTTTTACATTGATCAAAAAAATTTAAAAAAAACTTTTCCAGTACCATATTATGCTAGGATTTTAAATATAAAATTCAAAAAAACATTTTCTTTTCATTTCTAAATTTAAAAATATGAGTTCTTAGATCATTTTTGAAGTTCTGTCCAGAATTCTGTTTCTACCTTCCATTTCATTTAATTTTCAAAAAAATATAATTTTTTTTTTAAATCTCAAATTTTAGATCTGAGATCTAAACTTCTAGTTTAGTTATTTTCCACCAGAATTTGAATTTTAGAAATGTTTAGAATTTGAATTCGAAATTTGAATTCAGGTTGTTAAGAGTTAGCTAAACTGTTGAAACCTTCTAGTAACTGTTTTCAAACTACCTTCTTAACCAAAATTTGAGTTAATCTGAAGTCAAAACTTTAAAATCTGAGAATTCTAATATGAGAGCTAACCAAATCAGTTTTATTTTGAATTTTTGGATTTTAAAAAAAATTAAATTTCAAAATTTTAAAACTAGCTAGTTGAAAGTTGTTCCATGCTGAAATTTTTTTTTACAATAAGCTTTCAAAATGAATTTCTTAACCACATTTCAGGAATTAAATTTCAAGATTTGGAATCTAGAATCTTCACTGAGAGATTTAATAATTTTAATTTTAATTTTGATTTTTAAAATTTTTAAATTTTAAAATTTTAATTTCAAATTTTTAAAACATGTTGACTAGAGTTGTTAGGGCTAAAACTATCTTGCAACAACTCTAACTTCTAGAATGAATTTGTAACCCTAATTCAATATTTAAATTTTAAATTTTGATTTCTAAATTCTAGACTTCAAAATATAAATTTTCTAATTAAATTTTTGAATTTTTTTTTTTTTTTAAATTCAGGTTTGAATCACATATTTGAGCTAGTATAGATATCTTGTTTGTGCATCCATTTCTAAATCCAATTAAGGGTATTTAATCATAATACAAGGGAAGGAGGTCACTACCTTTCCTTGGCCCAAAACAATCACCCATATTTGCATTGACCTAAACCATAATTAAAATCGAGTAGGAACCTAAAACTAGGAACACCCATAAGTCAGATTCAAGTGCAAGATGAGATCCAAATATTAGTTGAGTTTGTACTTACTTCTTGAAATTGGTGTCTTAGACAAGAGGTCCAATGGCAAACACCTTAAGTGGACTTACGATTTTTAATTAATTAGGATCTCATGAAAGCGAGGGGAGCCTTCCGCAACCCCACCTCTTACCTGGTCAGTAGAAAAGGTAATTACAACTTTAACTAGTACTTAGTCAATTCCTGTATTTTGAACTTTTAGGTCTAGGAGCCCTAGAAGTTAGGTTTGTACTGCTTACCCATTTGATCTGAAGCCCTATACCAACAGTCCTACATGTATCCATGGATCCCAATCTTGAATTCTTTATGAGGACCCTGACTGAAAAATTTGATACCCTAACTAAATAATTAGGACAAGTGAACAAAGAGTTAGGGCAAGTAAATAATCAAATCAGGAATCTCGAAAAAGATTGCTTGACCCGTACTAATCCTAAATCACCTTCCATTGGTCCAAGAGCCCATTATCATGATCTCACCCCTGAGTATAAACTTAGATACCCCTGCCAAGGATTTGTAGATCAGGAGGAAAGAGTCTTTAGGAGCAATCGACCCTATGCACCCACTTTTGATAGAAACCCTGAGGTGTATGTCGAGAAGAAAATGGATCAGTACTTTGAATTTGATAAAATGTCGGAAGTAAATAATGTCAATTTATCAAATTAAAGCTAGTTCGACATGCTAAGTCATATTGGGAACATGTTGAGTATAAAAGTTATTATAGTGGGGATAAAATAATTACTTGGAGAGATATGAAGAGTAAGTTGAGAAAAAAGTACCTAGGCAAATCTTATAAGCAAAATCTTTCAACCCAATGGTACAAATTGAGACAAGATGATAAAACTACATTTAAATATATTGCTAAATTTAATAAGTATGAGGGAGATGAAGAAGAGACTAAACCCATGAAAGAATTAGAGAAAAAATTTCCTGAACCTATTGAAGAATTTAAGGATGAAATAAAATCAAAGCCTTGTCCAAATGAAGGGCTAGAAAGAGAAAATTCTAAACCCGTTGAAGAACTTAAGGAAGAAGTTTATGAAGCTGGGTCTAACCTTATGGACGAATATGATCAAGAACAATTACTTGAAGATAAAATAATTACCTAGCCTAAAAAAATCAACAACGGGGATGATCTAAATAAAATCCAAGGACAAAATCATGGAGATCAATCTAAGGATAACATAGAAGATCCATAATTAATTGATGTTAAAGGTTTAGATCTAGAGATCAATGAAGGATCGCATGTTGGGGTATTGACCACAAAAGAACAAAACCTTACGGATCAGCCCCAAGAAGCTATGGAACCTTTGAAAACCTGCAAAATATTTTTCCTAACAATTTTTCTATCCTTGATTCCCCATTTCTGAACATCCACCATCCCGATCCACCATTACATTTCATTCACTCTTCTATCCCATTCAGCTGGAACATCTACCATACCATTGATCTGGTCCCAGTGATATTCAACAATTACTTTATTAAGACTCTTTGGCATATGTTGGGAGCCAAATTAAGATTCACTACCACCTACCTGAAGTTTTGTGCCAGAGTCTTTAAAGCCATTTAGGGAATATTGGAAATTAGGAACCTGGTTTCCTAGCCCAATAATAAAGTTTAGTCCATAGATAATAAAGTCTATTAGAGCTTGTTTTGTTTTTGTTTGTCTTTTACCATTTAGTATTATTTGCATTTGTCTCTTGTCATTTGGTGTCCCATGCATAAGTATCCATGATTACGAGAGTTATATGCATAGCGTGATTAGTAAAACAAATTTTGAACAATGAAATTAACAAGTATATGGCTAAATTTTGTAAAAAAAGTCGAAGAATTTCAGGAAGGAGACTATGTCTTGATTAAGCTCAAAACGATTATATGCCCGTGGTGTAGGCCCTTTTCAAAATAGTAAGGAAAATTGGACCTAATATGTGCTAGATATACCATCCGACTTTGGTATCATTTCTACTTTCAACATTTCAGATCTAGTAAAGTATATGAACCAACAATGATATCTAGTGAGCTATTCAGGCCTGATTCCATCTTTGAGAGTGAACCAACCCTTGAGTGTCCACCAGTCATATTACCAAAGCGGCAAGATAGGATTGAGCGAATCTTAGATGATAAGATTGTCACTACTCAAAATAAAAACTATCAACACTACTTGGTTTACTAGCAAGGATGACCCGATTCCGATGATTCATGGATCACTCGAGAAGACTTACAAAGAATCGACCTTGACCTCTTAAAGTATCACCAAAGCCAGATAAATTCCTACTCGACGGAGTCGAGCCTTTTTTCCACCCAAGGAGAATTGATGGGGATATCAATAATAAGAATATATACTTTGATTAACTAACTTTATTTTTGCAGCTATAGTTAATAAAATCTTGGGTCATGAAACAAGTCCTAAATTTTCTTGAAGCATACTCATGAGTCAACACATGAAATAAAACAATTTTTCATGAGTCGACTCAAGCTCAAAGCATGATGGAAAGACACCTCTTCAAAGCCCAATTCAAGCCATTCAAGCCTAATTCAAGCCAAGACTTGAAGCTAAAATTTTCATATAGGGGGACACCTCATCAAGAAATCTTGGGGGAGAAGAAATTACACTACATCAAGACTTTTATGGCGAACATAAAGATACCTTCCAATAAGTGACATGTGGGGCGCCACCTCTAATGACACCTAGGCCTTTATATCAGTATTTGACAATCATATGAAGACCTTCTAGAATGCCACATGTCAAGTGGTTGTAACATTCTATCAATTATTTATTTTTAGTTAAAACCACTTACCTAAAAATTGTTGGAGCCAACTAAGCCATCCTTATCCCCTCCTCTCCACCCTTGGATGAAATTCCTAGCATTGGAGCCTATAAATAGGGCCCCTAGGCTCTCATTGTATTCATTCTATGATATGATTTGAATTAATGAAAGGATTATTTCCTTGTATTCTAGTTTTTTTGAGTTCTTGTTTGGAGCCAAGTTTTCTAGATAGTTTAAGTGTGTAAATCTTTATCCAAGGAGAGAATGAGAGTTTTCTAAGTTTGAGTTTGAGAGTGAAGAGTGCTTTTGCAAGGAGTAAAGGATGTGATGTCCATTGATGGATCTATGATCAAGCTCCAAGTCCCAAGCCGCCGGCCACTTTTTTCTTCTTCCTTTTTTTTCTTTGTTTCCATTCCAACTCCAATTCTTCTTAAATGTCTAATCCCCTTTTTTTTTTTCAGGTTCTCTCAAGCTCCTAGGTCAAGGATGAAGGTCTCCATGCCATGGATCAAGGCCAAGATGAGTCTCAAAGTGGAGAGTGCCAATCTTGACTTCTAGGCCTCAATCCTTGAGTGATGAGAGCTTCTTCTTCCACCAAATAATTAGCCATCATTGTTGGTAGGAAAACTCTTCCTAAGCTTTACTAGATCTGATCATTTGAAAGTTAACTTGTCCTAGTAGTGATGGTTTCCTTGCCATGAAGATCCTAATCCTTATTTTTGAACTAGATCTACATTGCGGGTCTTAAAAATTAGATCAACTAATCTCCTTATAAAAAAATTTTTCTTGGATTAATTTTGATCATTTATTTGTTAATTAATTGCTCAAGTTTGCTTGCTGGTTAGCTTGCTAAAACTCTCTATCCATCATTTTATTTTTGTCCCCCATCATTTATGGAAAGAAAAAAGCTAGGATTCAAGACAAGGAACTTGGCTAAGGAAGATCCTAGCAAAATGAAAAGGAAAAAGACAACTTCTTTGCTATAAATGCAAGAAGCTGGGGTACTTTAAACCTAACTATCTGACCTTAAAGAAATCCTTTAAGAGAGGCAAGAAGAAAGCTATAGTTGTTACTTGGAGTGATAGTGAAAATTCAAGCTCCAATGAGGAAGAGAAAAAGATAGCCAATATATGCCTCATGGCTCTAAAAGATGAGGTAGTTTTTGAATCCAATTTAGAAATTTCTTTTTAATGAGCTGCATACTATTTTTGATGACTTGCTTACTGAATTTAAAAACATGATTTGAAAAATAAAAGTCTTAAGCAAGCAAATAATTGTTTAACTAAAGAGGAAAATAAAGTTTTGTAAAGTAACAAACTTTTGAAATAACAAAATAAAACTTTGTAAAAAGAAGTCAATAGATTAAAGTCTTTGGTTTATAAACTAATATGCAGTTCTAACAAACTTGAACTGATCTTGAACAACCAAAGAGGAGTTGTTGACAAAGTTGGTATTGCTTTTAATCCTACCAACAAGAAAAAGTTTCTGACAAACTTTTTTATTGCTTCATCATCTTTTCAAAACTCAAATATTAGATGCTATTGCTATAAAAGAGTAGGACACAGCTTATATTTGAAATTTTAAAAAAATAAATGGAAATATAGTGAAAAAAGTTTGGGTTCTAAAAGGAACTATAGTAGCTAATTCTAAAGGACTCAAAAAAAGCTTAGGTACTTGAGAAAACTAGACTATTTTGTACGAATGTCATGCAGAAAATGGGTTTAAAAGGAGGTGATATCTAGATGGTGGTTGTTCAAGATAAATGATTAGTGACAATGATCAATGTTTTATCCTTGATATGAATGTGGAGTACTAACATTTGGTGATGATAGAAAAGGAAAGATAATAGGTGTCGGTAAATCAAGGTTACTCGTTCCACTTTCATTGATAATGTTTTACTTGTAGATGTTTTAAAACATAACTTGCTAAGTATTAGTCAACTTTGTGATAGGGGTTTCAAAGTTGTTTTTAAATTATCCATGTGCATATTTCTAGTTCCTTTGATATGAGCATTAAATTTATTGAACATAGGCTTGGCAACATCTATACGGTATACCTTAATATCTAACCATGAAGAGTGATACAAGTCTTGTTGCTATGAATGCTAGAATCAAAGAAACTAGATGCTTATAGCATCATAAACTAGGTCGTGCTAACATGAATACTATTTCAAAATTGATTTCAAAAGATTTAGTTAAAGGTTTGCCAAAGATGAATTTTGAAAAGATCATATTTATGATGCATGCCAACTTGGAAAACAAACTAGGGGATCTTTAAAACCAAAAATATAGTTTCAACTTTGTTGGGGAAATCCTGCATGGGCCACAAGATACGAAGCCCAAGTCAACAAGCCTGGTCAGTCATCCCGGTATATATCCATTGACTAGTCATCAGATTGAGTCCTTGATCAGTTAAGGGCCCCTTCTTGACCCTAATGCTATCGGGTAACTCAAACATGCTTGTCAAATGGCTTGTCGATAAGCTTGATTGGATAGCCCTGCTGTTGGGGTATCCCGGTCTAGGTACGAACTGAACACTAGATCGGTTCGCTGAAGACCTTTTCTCTGGACCATTAACTTCGGACCAGGAGAGGTCAGGCCAACTACAGGCAACCCAAGGCTTCTCACCGGTCTATGACATCCGAAGGCCAGATCTTCGGATGATGTCTTCGGCCCTAACCGAAGACCAAGCTTCTCGATGACTTCCGAAGACATGCTCTTCGGTCCCTATCAAAGATGCAATCTCTGGCTCTGGTAGACACCAAGTCTTTGACCCCTGCAGAGGACAAATCTCCGACAGAGAATCTCCCTAAATAGGAAAAATCTGAAGATGGGACCATAGTCTAGCCCAGATAGGCAACAGTAACCAACGGTTACTATCAACAATCTCCATGCCACGATCATGGTGCATAACTCCAGCTGCCACGCCTCCGGTCTGGCTGGAACCGCTCAATGAAAATCCATGATCGCCAATCATTGGGAGAAATTAACTCTCCACAATCGCCGGAAAAAGAGAGGGGCCGCAGGTCGAACGTCTCCTTTTAAATAATGGTAAGAGGAATTGCTCAAGAGGTACACGCAGACACACATACTCATACACTTACGCATTCTCTAAGAGCCTTTTTCTCTCGTTCCCAATATTCTTCCCCATTCTGTGGCTGGGATCCATCTCTGACATAGGCATCGGAGTGTCCCCTGCCAGAATGACTCCGGCAAAGGACCTGTTTTGCAGGTGAACCAGGGAGCGGTCCTGTGGTGCAGCAGCTCTGATCGGTCGATACAGGGACTCCATGCCAATGATTGGCGTGCCAGGTAGGGGAGAATGATGCCCCACCTTCCACAGTTGTTGTGGGATTATAGAAATTTGAAGCCCTTGTGAACCAGGTTACCAATCTCACGACCGTGGTTCAGGACTTCTAGAATAGAGCTTTTTCGGTGGGAAACCCACCGGCCATCTCTAGACATAGCTCTCGGTCCCGAAGGAAGAGAGCCCCACGGGAGGATCCCACGCATCTCTCCTCCCGTTCTCGGCGTTCTCCTGAAGGCCGAACTTCGAGACTGCCTAGGTCCGTCGATTCCCCGCAGAAAGGGAAAAGACCTAGGCAAACTCCCTCACCCTCCTCCGAAGACTCTACTTCCGTAGAGAGGGCGCCGAAATAGATTCCCGACTATGATGGAAGATTTAGAGCCATTGAATTGAAAATGATGAGGGCGCGGGAGCAGAGAATGCGGGATCTGAAGGATCCTGATGATTTGGTTGTGGGTGATCTACGCCCACCCTATATCGACCGTTTCATGGCCGAAGTCATTCCTCAGCACTTCAGGGTTTTCAAGATGGAATCCTATGATGGCACCTCCGATCCCCTCGACCACTTGGGCAGTTTCAAAGCCCATATGATGATCCAAGGAGCTTCAGATGTGATGTACTGCCTCGCATTCCTAGCTACCTTGAAGAAAGCCGCTCGGATGTGGTACTCGAGCCTGCGCCCAGGTACCTTTGATTTTTTTTTCGAGTTAGAAAAACTGTTTGTCTTGCATTTCAGGACCTGTCGCAAGACTCCCCGGAATACAGACACACTGTTCCTCCTTCACTAGAAAGAAGGAGAAAGCCTACGAGACTACATCTCCAGGTTTAATGCGATCACACTTGAGATCCCCGATCTCAACGAGCATGTGGCCATGTCTGTATTAAAGAAGGGGCTTCGTACATCCAGGCTTACCTTTTTCCTGGATAAGAAGTTCCCTAAAAGCTATGCTGAGCTATTGTCAAGGGCTTAGAAATACGCCGATGCGAAAGAGCAGGTGGCTAACCGACGACTGATCAAAGGGAAGCCCCCTTCAAAAAAGAAGAACAACGGGGGACAAGGTCTCCCAATTTTCAATAACAACAACGGCAAATATACAGATCACCGAAGAAGTCCTAATAGGCCTAGAGCATCGGGAGGAAGATTCGACTCCTACACCCCCCTCAACCTCCCTTGATAGAAGATCCTCATGGAGATAGAGAAAGAAAATTATCTCCAACGGCCCCGTCCCATGAAGGCCTCCTCTTTTGTAAGGAATAGGAACAAGTATTGTCGATTCCACTGGGATCACGGCCACAACACTGAAGAGTGCATCCAGCTGAAGGATGCGATTGAGGATCTCATCAAGAGAGGATATTTGGGGCGGTACATTGGTCGCCAAGGACCTCGGTCGGAAGCAACTGTTCCCCAGCCACCTCCCGAAGAGACCGAACTGCCAAATCAAAGGCCCACCAACGGAGGTGTAGGGATAATACACTGGCCTACTGACTGGAGAAGGGACGAGGATGATGCCCCAAAGCGACTCAAGGACAACAACACTATTCTTTTCTAGGATGATGACCTTGCGAGAGTTCGGCTCCTGCATGATGATCCCCTTGTAATCTCGGCCGTTGTGGCCAACTATGATGTACAGCGAATCCTTGTCGATAATGGAAGTTTGACTGATGTCTTGATTTATGATGCATTATCTAAAATATGTTTTCCTAGATATCAACTACGAAGGTCCCCTATACCGCTCACTGGTTTCAGGGGCAATCAAATTCATGCTGAGGGAGAAATAGTGTTGCCTATGACCCTTGGCACTGAACCTCGACAAATGACACTACTGATCAACTTCATGGTGGTCCGGATCTCCTCGGCTTACAACATCATTCTGGGGCGGCCCGTCTTGAATTGGTTTCAAACCGTGATCTCCTCTCATTATCTCCTGGTATGTTTTCCCATCAGGAATGGTGTCGGAGAAGTCAGAGGAGATCAGAGGACAGCACGACAGTGCCTGGTGAGCTTCATGGATGCTTTTTCTGGCTATAACCAGATTAGAATGGATCCGCAAGATGAGAAAAAAATGGCCTTCATCACTGACAAAGGTCTCTACTGCTATAAGATGATGCCATTCGGCCTCAAGAACACCAGGGCAACATTTCAAAGGTTAATCAACAAGGTATTTGAAAAGCAACTAGGGAGAAACATGGAGGCCTACGTTGACGACATGATCGTCAAAAGCTTCCTCTGAAAAGATCACATCCATGACTTGGAAGAGTCATTCAGCACTCTACGGTGCTACCGCATGAAGCTAAACCCAGCAAAGTGCGCCTTTGGGATTACTTCGGGCAAGTTCTTGGACTTTCTTATCACCAAACGAGGGATTGAGGCAAATCCTGAGAAGATCCAAGCCCTAAAGGATATGAGACAACCCTCCTGCAAAAAGGAGGTCCAGCAGTTAACAGGGAGAATCGCCTCCCTAAGCAGATTCATTTCTCGGTCAGCCGAGAAATGCCTCCCATTCTTTAAGGTACTTCGGTAGTCAAAGGGCTTTGAATGGTTCGAAGACTGTCGCACTGCCTTTGAGGAGTTAAAGAAGTACCTAGAAACCCCGCCACTACTCTCCAAACCACAAGAAGGCGAGGTACTCTACCTGTACCTCTCTGCTTCAGATGAAGCAAGTAGCTCGGTCCTTGTACGAAAAGATGAAGACGGATCCCACAAGCCGATCTACTACATCAGCAAAGTTCTGCATGATGCCGAAATGCAATATGCGAGGATACAGAAGCTGATCTATTCTCTGGTGATTGCGGTGAAGTGACTACGGCCGTATTTCCATGCCCACGCTATTGTGGTGCTGACCGATCAGCTCCTCAAGGCCGTTCTCCGGACACCTTTGGAAGGATAGCCAAGTGGGCTGTAAAGTTGAGTGAATTCAACATCAGCTTTCAGCCCCGATTGGTTATGAAGGCCCAGGTGCTCTCCTATTTCTTGGCTGAATGCACCTGGAGGTCCGAAGACGAAGCATCTTTGGTAGAAGATGAAATCCCAAAGGAGACGAAGTCTGTTTGGGTGCTTCATGTGGACGGAGCTTCCAATGCTACTGTATGCGGGGCTGGACTTATGTTGGCCGAACCTGACGGCCATACCATAGAATATGCACTTCGGTTCTCCTTCCATGCTTCTAACAACCAGGCTGAATACGAAGCCTTGCTCGCCGGACTTCGGATCGCCAAAAACTTGGGAGTTCGGCAACTCCGGGCCTTCTTAGACTCCCAATTGGTTGTAAATCAAGTTAAAGGAGAATATGTAGCCAAGGATCCAACCATGATGCAGTACCTCGAGAAAGTACATGCCTTATCCTTCTAACTGGAACATTTTGAGATCATCCATGTCCCACGATCAGAGAATTTCCGGGGGATGCATTATCTCGACTGGCAACTACAACACGGAATCTCTCGGGCGCACCTTCGTTGAACATCTTGAAACTCCGAGCATAGCCGAAAAGGTTATGGAGGTATGCCAGATCGATGCTGAGCCAAGCTGGATGGATCCTATCATCAAATTCTTAAATGAGGGTGTACTGCCAGAAGATAAGGCGGAGGCCAAGAAAATCTACTGGATGGCATCCCAGTATGTCATCTTAGATGGGACCCTCTATAAGAGATCATTCTCTCAACTACTGCTAAAATGCTTGGGATCGATAGATACGGATTATGCCCTGAGAGAGGTCCACGAGGGCATATGCAATGATCACTTGGAAGGTAGGTCTCTAGCATACAAGATCATTCGATAAGGGTATTAATGGCCCTCTATCCAGAAGAATTCGGCTGACTTTGTGCGAAGGTGTGACAAGTGCCAGAGGTACACCAATGTTCAGAGACAGCCTACAAGTCACCGACCCAACTGGCACCCCATGGCCTTTTGCCCAGTGGGGAATGGACATCCTTGGTCCATTCCTACCGGCATCAGGGCAAAGAAAGTTCCTTCTTATGGCCATCGACTACTTTACAAAGTGGGTAGAAGCCGAACCATTGGCCCAGATAACGGAGGGCAAGGTGGAGAATTTTATAAAAAATTCAATCATATTCGGGTTCGGCATCCTACATGTCATAATCATGGATGACGGGAGACTGTTCGATAATTCGAAGTTCAAGGACTTATGCGCTCGGTATCATGTTCAGCATCGGCTGACCTCCGTTGCCTACCCCCAATCCAACGGAGAAGCCGAAGCCACTAATCGGGCCATTCTCCATGGTTTGAAGACAAGGTTGAACACAGCCAAAGGGCTTTGGGCCACAGAACTGACCTTTGTTCTTTGGGCATACTGAACTACACCGAGAACGGCCACCGGTGAGTCCCCGTTCAACTTAGCATACGGTATCGAAGCTATACTACCTATTGAAGTCTCCTTGCAGTCCTTGAGAATTGACAACTACGAAGAGCCTGGAAACTCTGATCGTAGAAGGATCGACCTGGATCTGCTGCCAAGTGCCAGACTTCAGGCCCAGATAAGAATGGCGGCGTACCAACAAAAGATCGCCAAATACTATAACTCTAGAGTAAAGGAGCAAACTTTCCGCATAGGGGACATAGTATTGTGAAGGACAGAAGTATCTAGGCTAGTAGAATGGGATAAACTCTCCCCCAACTGGGAAGGTCTATATCAAGTCGAAGAAGTTATTTGACCAGGAGCATATCGACTCAAGCCCTGGATGGGAAGACTCTGTCCCAGTCGTGGAATATACAAAACCTTCGCAAGTATTAACAATAAACGAGTTCCTAAATTTTCTATGCAAAATTGCTCAATCCTACTCAACTCAGAATGGCTTGTTGCATCGACTGAACGACAACAGCCTAAGCAGCCCGATCTGAAAAATCGGTCAACTACGCAAAAGAGAGTCTGATCCACTTACTTTATCGGTATGCTCAACGAGCGCAATGGATGGCCTAGTCAGACCACCAAGAAGATCAAAGGTGCAGGGATGGTTTTTGAAACCTATCCGACAGTAAATCCAAAGATGCGACGGGGTGGGCCTGAACAGCCTACCTTGATCACGACAGAAGTGCACAGGGACGATGTAAATATCCTACCCTACGGTAAATAAAAAAATATGCCTAAAAGGACCACTGTCATCCTTTCTGTCGACAACAGACATTCCAAGAATAGTCTAACTGACCTCACTTCTTCCCTATAGATTGAAAATGGTCCGAGGAATTTACATTCCAGACAAAACATGATATAACATATCACAAGAAATACATGGGAAGAGGTAAGAGAAAGATATTTCATTTTATTTTTTTTGATTTTTACAAAAAAAAGAAGAAAAAAGAAAGAAGAAACTCTCATAAAGAGAGAATAAAAAAAAAAGAGACTCTCTAAAGGAGAGGCCAAAAAAAAAAGCAGTAACAGAGAGGTTGCGGGAAATTTTCAATAACCTCCCGCCGGGATTTTCCCGTACCGGTGGGGGGAGATCTGGAGGGACGATGAAGGGGCCCTGGGGTTCCCATCCGAACCAGAATCCGACCCCTCATCGGAGTCGGAATCACATTCATGCCCGGGAAAGGGAACAGAGGGCTTGATGTTGTCCAGGCCCTTCAAGTCATAGAACTTGAAGGCCTTCCTCCTGCATTCCCGGAACCCCTAATGGAAGGAGTTTAGAGCCACCTCGGTGACCTCCTCCTTGAAGGCAGCAGATGCCCTGAAGTTTGAGATGGCATTCGCCACCTCCTTCTTGGCCTCCTCCACCTCCATGACTGCCGCCGTGAATTGGTCCCTGGCCTCCCTCAGTTGGGCCTCCAACAGGCGGACCTTCTTCTCCAGACGGTCCACGAGAGGCTCATCATCATCTCCCAGCTCGAAGAACTCCAGACTCCTCTTCCTCTTTGGGTCGACAGCCCTTCTCTTCATGGCCCGACAAAGCTTGGAAGTGCTAAACCTCATTTTCAATTGGAAGAAGGAGTCTACGAGTAGCTGCCCTTAACAGCAGAAGGCAAGGTCCTATTTATAGAGACCCTGCACCCACGACCAACTACGGGGAGGCGTGCTTCATGTCTTTTTCCAGCCGTATCAGAGAGTGCCATATGTCCGAGCGATGCTTCGAGAACCAGAAGGCCGCTCGGGGTTCATTTCCAGGACAACAACTGCCGGTGCTTCGAATCCGGGGAAATTTCCATCATGCGATGGCAACATTAATGGCTCCTTTTTGGAAAAAGGAGACCTGGCGGCACACAAGGTGCAAGAAATCATGACTGTATAAGTATCGATATACCGCGTTGACAATGAGAAATGCGATCAAACTTCCCTAATCACCGCATGATGGGGAGTTGACGCCTGTCTACCCCAATGGATAGATTTAGTATCAAAAGGAGGGTGACACCGGCCTAATCATTTGTAGACAGTCTTCGGCAATGAGATTCTAACCTATTCCAGAGTTCATCTTCGTCAACTACCGATCAAACGGCCTTCGATCATGGCCGTTCAACCAAGCCAAAGAAGAGCAAGTGAAACTTGTTTAGGCTACATCTAAAAACACAATACAACATATGCAGGAGGAGAAGAAGCCACTTTAAAATTTGGAAAAGTTATCATGCAAATGCCATTGATAGCACAAAAAAGGAAAGGAAAAAAATGCATCTAAAGCTACTCGGATTATTCAACATCAACAGGAGGAGACCCAACACCACATGACTGAAGCAACTTGTCAACCTGTGCAGAAAGGATCTCATCAATTTGGGTCGGGGTCGGAGAACCTTCGGCTTGGACTCCTCCAGCCTAAACCTCCTCCTAAACCGGGATCGGAGTTGGGGTCGTCCCCAAATCATTGACTGATGCAGAGGCCTCCTCACCCAGGCATGGCGCCTCATCGATCTCTACTGCGGCTTCGGCCTCCTCTTCCTTCTCTTCTTCTTCTTTGGCTATGTCAAAGGGAGGGATTCCATAAAGATCAAGGTGGGGGAAGGCCTCCCTTACCTTGGAAAGTCTATCATTAAAGCCATGCTGGTAGCCGTACAAAGATGCTTCATTTATTTCCTCTTGTAATTGTGAAGACTTCTTGAAGTCTGCTACAGTATCATCCACCTGCTTTCTCAGGGATACGGACTCTCTCTTGGCCACTTTGGACTCCAGAATCGTCTCTTCGGCCCTCATGGCAGCCTCCTCCACTGCCTTGGTCAAACTCTCTATCTTCTCCTGATTCTCCCTGGCAGCTTGCTCTAAGGAGTCAATTTGTTTCCTGCTTTTCCTCCACCATGCCCCTTGCTCCGCTATTGTTAGATGGGCATTCTTTAATTCGCCCTTCAGGTCATGAACCTTGTCGTTCACCCGAACAAGGCGGTCCTCCATAGACTGTCTCAACTCTTCGGCTACTTCTTTTGCGGCCCTGGCAGTATGGAGCTCCTTCTTGAGGCCATGGATGAGGCCGTCAACATTTCTCAGGCCCTCCTCCATAAAGGTAAGATCATAGACCAACTGCATCAAAAACATGGAGTCATGGATCGAGTAATTCTTAAAACAAAGGAGACAGCAAGGACCATACCTGTTGCAGGGCGGAGAAGGCAGAATCGGACACCCTGGGAAGGTTCCGATTTCGAAGAATTGCCAAGTCAAGAGGTAGCAGCGTGCTCTTCAGCACCTGCCTAGCTACAGCGGGGACCAGCAGTCCCCCCGCAGGTGAAAGCTTCAAAGAATTCGCCAAACGACTTCTAGCTGGGGAAGCCCCGTGAACGAACTCTCCCTTGACTTGCCACGCTTTGCCCCTATCAACCGCAGGGGGGCAAAATGGTGGCATATCCACTGCTTGAGGTGGACTCCCTATTGTGCGAACCGGGGAAGTAGCTGCCGGTGGAGTTTCGACTTGACAAGGTCTCGACGGGGCCCCTTCCGCGGGTGCCACATCTTCCCCTGGGGTTCCCCGGGATGATGAAGTGCTCCGGTCCCCCTCAGGATCATCCCTTCGAGCCTTCTTTCGAACCACCAACCTTTTGAGAGGGGCTTGTGCTACCCTCTTCTCAGACGTCTGATGGAGCCAGCTCACACTGGGCTTCATTTCGCCACCTACAAGCAGAAGAACTCCTTTCAGTCGACTATCTAAAACAAAACCAGAGGAAAGGGAGCAGAAATTTCCGTCACTATACCTAATGCGGGGAATTTGCTAATTCCCGCAAGATGGAGATTTCTCTCCTCCAACAACTCCCAGATAGGGGCGACTTCCGAATTAACCAAAAGATCGTAGTCCGACTGATCAGCTGCCAAGACCTTCTTCCCATCATTGGCGGTTAAGCGAGGCTTCTTCCAAATAGTATCGAAGCCCCATGGATTGAAGGACAGTACGAACACAAAAACAGGTTTCCACCCATGGATGGCACTGGGCATGTCCTTGATGACCTTGCGGCCTGGTTGAGGGCCAATCACCTACCATCCGTTGCTATGGAAATCCCTCTTGAGTACAAAAAGGGTCCTGAATAAATTGGTCCTAGGTTCTATGTTTGCAATGCTATATGAGACCAGAAACCCGTAGATGTTCCGGATGCTGTTTGGGATCAACTGCGCCGGCACCACTTGGTATGGTGAAAGATTTTGATGAAGAAAGGGTGCAGGGAAAATTGAAGACCAGCCTTCAAATGATCTTCATACATGGCAAGGCACCCAGGAGGAGGTTTGTTCACCCATTCCTCAGGTTCAGGAAGGACAAAAGGGAACCCCTCAGGGAAGCGATAGCATTCCTGCAGAAAAGCCATCTTCCCCTGAGAAACCGAACTAGAGATTGACTCTAGACCTACTACATCGCCGGCCCCCGAAGGCCCTACTTGTTCCCCCTGGCTTTCTACAGTTTCTTCCATGATAAAAGAATGAAGCAAAGAGGTAGAAGGAAGATTCTACCTGCGGAATAGACTGGTAGTCCAGAATAGGGAAAGTTGAGTGAAGGATGAGACAAGGTTGAAGAAGCTTCTTTAGCCGGACCTTCTCCCTTTCCTAAGAGAAAAATAGGGGTCTCTGAAGCCCTGCCAGGTTGATTTGACCAAAGGTTACTCAGGGAGGTAACCTGCCTTCAACTAACCGTCAGGATCGAGAGCATCCATCATCCAATGGACAGGGAGAAGCCGCCACAACCATTCAAATCTCAACCAAAAGATTGGTTGAACCATCACGCAACAGAAAAAAGAGAGACGGTCCCAGGGCCGCCCGCTCTCTTCTCTCCCCCAACCAGGGAGTGACAGCTATCCACCACCTAATTTCCAAATCTCTAGGTAGCTATGATGGGCAGTCCAATCAGAGATCCCATAATCATCCACTACACTATTTCGTGGGTGGAAAATGACAAAGCATATGTACTTTCACTTCTCGAGGCAAACCTTCGCTTCAAAAACTGAGAGTAGGGGGGCAATTATTGGGGTATCCCGGTCCAGGTACGAATCAAACACTAGTTCGGTTCGTCGAAGACCTTTTCTCCGGACCACTGACTTCAGACCAGGAGAGGTCAGGCCAACTACAGGCAACCCAAGGCTTTTCATCGATCTACGACATCTGAAGGCCAGATCTTCGAATGATGTCTTCGACCCTAACCCAAGGCCAAGCTTCTTGATGACTTTCGAAGACATGCTCTTCGGTCCCTACCGAAGATACAATCTCCGGCTCTGGGTAGACACCAAGTCTTCGACCCATGCAGAGGATGAAATCTTCGACCGAGAATCTCCATAAATAGGGGAAATCTGAAGATGAGACCACAATCTGACCTACATAGGCAACAGTAACCAATGATTACTATCGACAGTCTCCATGCCATGATCATGGCGCATAACTCCAGCTGCCACGCCTCCGGTCTGGCCGAAATCGCTCAATGACAACCCACGATCACCAATCATTGGAAGAAATTAACTCCCCATAATCGCTGGAAAAAAAATGGGGCCGCAGGTCGAACGTCTCCTTTTAAATAACGGTAAGAGGAATTGCTCAAGAGGTACATGTAGACACACATACTCATACACTTACACATTCTCTAAGAGCCTTTCCCTCTCGTTCCTAACATTCTTCCCCATTCTATGGCTAGGATCCGCCTCTGACTTAGGCATCGGAGTGTCCCCCGTTGGAATGACTCCGGCAAGGGACCTATTTTGCAGGTGAACCAGGGAGCGATCCTATGGTGCAGCAGCTCCGACCGGCTGATACAAGGACTCCACCCAACACCTGCTATGCACTCACATACCATTCTTCAGATTAGGACCTTGATCAGTAGATGTTGACTCTAATCTTGATTTTGATAATTGACAAAATGTTTAAGTATATATGAGTACTGATTATATTTTTTAAGTATGTTTAGTACTCATCCATGTTGAATGAAGAAATATATGTTTTCAGTTGAAGAAAGTCCTTAAATTAATAAAAAATCAAGTATATGGACTTTGGAATTGATATGAAAGAACTTGAAGAGGCTAAAAATTAATTTTGGAGAAGTTTCAATACTGGCATAAGCAAGTGTCGACTTATGAAGAAGTTTAAGTGTCGACTCAAGGCTTGAGAACAAGAAAAATATAAAATAGTGTCAAACCAAAATTTTTGCCTTTAGCTGACCTAAGTGTCGACTCAAGAGGTCAACTCATAAAGAAAATTCAAGAAATTTAAGTATCGACACTTGGTGTAATGGCTAGTTTTTCAGAAATACGGAATTGACTCCAACTTGCTTCAAACGGCTAGTTTTTCATCCCCAATAGTCATAAATGGTCATCTATGATTTAAAGAGCTACATAAATATCAAAAATTAAATGGAGAAATACTCCTTTGAAGAGTTTTATTGAATACACTTTAGGATTCATTATTTTGAGTGGTTTAAGCCTTCAAGCTTCCAAGATTGAGAGAAAGATTCCAAGTCAACATTTTCATCAACATTTAAAGGCTTCAACATCTTGAAGACAAGTTCTTCATCAATAATTAAGGACTTCAAAGAGATATTTGCTTTATTTAAGAAAGTTTTTATTGTGTTCTTTTCATATTATGCTTACGTTGTTTATTAAAATTTTTGGTGATCCTTAAAAAATCAAAGAGATTTTTGGTGAGCCTTGGAAAACCAAAGAGATTGTTGGTTAGCCTTTGTATAAAACCAACATAGGTTGTTGGTGATCCCGTAAAACCAACATAGATTGTTGGTGAGCCCGTAAAACCATCAGAGGTTGTTGGTTAGTCTAAGTTATAAAACCAACAAGGAATTTTGACTTGTGAGCCTGGAAAAATAAGTTGGGTTTTGATTAGTAAGCCCGGAAAACTAATCGACTGTAATCTTGGAATTATAGTAAAATTTACAAGGAGAACTTGGAAAGTGGATGTCAGTGCCTTGGAGTGCACCGAACCACTATATATTCTTGTATTTATGATTGCTCTTATTTATTACTTATTTACTCTTGCATTTACTTTGTTAATTTCTTTGCATATTTTCATTAAGTATATAAATACTTTGCCCAAACATAAGTACTTAATTGCAATTAGCAAATACTTATTGAAATAGTTCAAAAAGTTTTATAAAATTCAATTCACTCCCTCTCTTGGGTTGCTTCATCACTAGGCAACAATTGGTATTAGAGCCCGTAACCCAAAATTGTTAGTATCTAAACTCTGTGCTTTACAAAGAATCCAACAATTTTGAGTTAAAAGATCATGGCAGCCCAAGAAGGTGCTTGTTTTGCTATAGGATATGTAACTAATAAACCATCATTTTTCAATGGCACTAATTACACTTTTTGGAAAACTTGCATGCACATTTATATTCAATTTATTAGTTATTATCTTTGAAAAGTTATAGTTAATGGTCCTTATATTCCTTCCATTTTGGTTAATGACACTTTCATTTCAAAGCTCGAAGAGGATTGGAATGAATATGACATTAAGCAACCTGAAATTAATGCTAAAGCAATGAACTTGCTTTATTATGTATTGGACTCTAATGAGTTTAATAGGATCTCCACATGCACATCGATGAAGGAGATATGGGGCACACTTGAAATTACTTATGAGGGTACTCTTCAAGTAAAAAATATTAAAATTAATATGCTTGTTCATTCTTTTGAAATGTTTAAAATGTTGCATTATGAAACTATATCTGATATGTATACTAGATTTATGACTATTGTTAATGAATTGAAAAGTCTTGGCAAAGTCTATACTAATGCTGATTTGGTTAATAAAATTCTTAGATCTTTGCCAATATCATGGGATCCAAAGGTAATGGTGATCCAAAAAGCCAAAGATATTGATACCCTGCCTTTGGAGGAGCTTATTGGTTCACTCATGATCCATGAGTTGAATTTATGGCATAAAGAAGTGGTTGCTGATCAAGAGAAGAAAAAGATTATAGCCCTTAAGGCCAAAAAGAAATTCAAGGCAGTGATGACAACTTGGAGCAATAGTGAAGATTCTAGTTCGGAGGAAGAATAAGAAGTTGCCAATCTTTGCTTCATGGCAAATAAGAAAGAGGTATATGCTAAAAATGAATATGATTTTACCTTTGATGAATTATATGATGCATTTAATGATCTTATGCATGAATATAAATTACTAAAAATTGAGCACAAGAAATTAAAAAGGCATGTTGACTCTTTTTGTCTTGAGAACACCAATCTTGCCAATAAAAACCATGATTTAAATGTAAAGATTGATGTTTTAGAAATTAATAAGTATAATCTTTCTAAAAAAAAAATTAGAAAAAGAAAATTTTGATTTGAAAGAATTATGCAATAAGTTTTCAAATGAGAAAAATATTTTATTAAATAAAATAGAAATTTTAAAAAGATCCAAGATTTTTGTATCAAATGATGTGCTTTTAAAGAAAAACAAAAATCTTGAGTTGAAAAATAAGAATTTCTTTGTTGATACATCTTCCAATCTAATTTATTTTAAATGTTGTAAAATTGAGTATAATGCATATCCTTGTAAATTAAGAAAAATTTGGGTTCCAAAAGAAATCATATTTACTAACTCTAAAGGATCCAAGAAGGTTTGGATACCAAAATTATCTACTTTGTATATTTTGTAGGAACGTCTTGTAGTCCAACAAGAAGAAAGGAAGTTTTTAAAAAATGGCTATGCAAGACAATTTAAAGAAGTGGACCTACTATATTTTGGACTAAATGGTAAAGGAAGGATTATACATATTGGTAAATTCTAAACATTTCCTTCCCTAATTAAAAATGTAGTTGAATATTTGTTATAAATGTTGCATCAATTACTTTGAAAATTATTTTAAATGATTAATTAGAATCAAGCTTAGACCTATAGTTATTGGTTATGATCATGAACTTTTTATTGTTGATGAACTTCATGCTATCATGATTAAACTTGTGATTATAAGACCTTCACTTGATTTTGATTAATGTATCTTAAAACTACTTCATGAAAAATATTTTCAAAGTTGCATATTGCTTTGAAAATTGTTTCAATTGATTAATTAGAATCAAGTTTAGACTAATAGTCATTTATTGTGACTATAAACTTTTTGATGTTGATGGATTTCATGCTCTCATGATTAAACCTATGATTATTAGACTTTCACTTGATTTTGATTAATATAGTTTTAAACTATTTCAAGTGAAATGTTATGATTTATGTGTTTTCATTTTTAGTATCTATACTTAAATTAGAAATGCTTTGGATCAAGTTTAGAACTGGTAGTTAAGGATTACATTTAAGAAGAAGGTATGCACATTGATAAACCTCTAATCCAGTAGCTAGACTTGGTATCATATTATTTCTAGCATTTGTATGGATATCAAATCACTTTAAATGAATTTGAAATCATATTAAATTGAATCTCTAAATGTCAACCTCCTGCATTTTGAAAATCTTGTATATCTTAAAAATTTAAATCTTTGATTTTAGATTTAGTATTTATGTTATGATACTTGTACATTCTTATTTTATTCCTCAAATAAATGCATATTTTTAAGGGAGAGTAATATTTAAGGGGAGCATCCAAAGATTTGTTGTCATTATATACATATGATGCTTTGAATATTTTCTTGATATCATGCTTTACTTATATTGCTTTAATACTCCTCCTTGCCTTCAAATCTATTTTTTGAGGGGAGTCACATTCAATGATATCAAAATTTATTTTTAAAAAGGAGAAAATTGATTTATGTTTTGCGTGTGCATGTCATTTTTGTGGTATTATGTTCAATTGGTATCATATTTAATTAGTATCATGTATTAATTTTGATGATCTACTTGCTATTTTTTTCATCTTCATTTCCATTTTGTATTGCCTTTCACCCTTTTTCATGATGACAAAAAGGGAGAGAAAAATATTAAGTGTGAAAAAGAAAGAAGATTTGATAAACATGAAAAATTATATGTGAAATGAAAGAAAGTGCAAAAGGGGGAGAAGAAAGCAAAATATTATAATCTTAAGGAAATAATTAGTAAGGGAAAAAAAACTAAAAATGTTTGCATACTTTGAAAAATGTTTTGAAATCATATTTTGAAGGGGAGCTTGATACTTATTGATTTTGAGCTTACATGTTTATATTATTGTTAATCTTTTTTAAGCTTACCCTATTCTTATACTTAAAGGTTTTGTCATCATCAAAAAGGAGAAGATTGTTGACTCTGATCTTGATTTTGATAATTAACAAAATATTTAAGTATATATGAGTACTATTATATTTTAAAGTGTGTTTATCAAATCTTAGTACTCATCCATGTTGAATGAAGAAATACATGTTTTCAGTTGAAGAAAGTCCTTAAATTAATAGAAAATCAAGTATATAGACTTTGGAATTAATATGGAAGAACTTGAAGAGGTTAAAAATCAATTTTAGAGAAGTTTCAATAAGTTTCAGCACTGGCACAAGCAAGTGTCGACTCATGAAGAAGTTCAAGTATCGACTCAAGGCTTGAGAACAAGAAAAATACAGAACAGTGTTAAACCAGAATTTTTGCCTTGAGTTGATCTAAGTGTCGACTCAAGAGGTCGACTCATGGTGAAGTATCGACTCATGAAGAAAATTCAGGAAATTCAAGTTTCGACACTCGGTGTAACGGCTAGATTTTCAGAAGTGCAGAATTGACTTCAACTTGCTTCAAACGGTTAGTTTTTCATCCCTAATGGTCATAAATAGTCATCTATGGTTTGGAGAGCTATATAAACACCAAAAATCAAATGGAGAAGTCATCCTTTGGAGAGTTTTATTGAATACACTTAAGAATTCATTGTTTTGAGTGTTCAAGCCTTCAAGCTTCCAAGATTGAGAGAAAGCTTCCAAGTCCATATTTTTATCAATATTCAAAGGCTTTAACATTTTGAAGACAAGTTCTTCATCAACAATCAAGGGCTTCAAAGAGATATTTGCTTTATTTAAGAAAGCTTTTATTATGTTCTTATCATATTATGCTTACTTTGTTTATTAAGATTTTTGGTGAGCCTTGAAAAATCAAAGAGATTTTTGGTGAGCCTTGAAAAACCAAAGAGATTGTTGGTTAGCCTTTGTGTAAAACCAACATAGATTGTTGGTGATCCCGTAAAACCAATATAGGTTATTAGTGAGCCCGTAAAACCATCGAAGGTTGTTGGTTAGCCTAAGTTATAAAACCAACAAGGAGTTTTGACTTGTGAGACTGGGAAAACAAGTTGGATTTTGAATAGTGAGCCCAAAACACTAATCAACTGTAATCTTGGGATTATAGTAAAATTTTCAAGGAAAACTTAGGGAGTGGATGTAGGTGTCTTGGAGTGCACCGAACCACTATATATTTTGTATTTGTGATTGCTCTTATTTATTGCTTATTTACTCTTGCATTTACTTTGTTAATTTCGTTGCATATTTTTATTAAGCACACAAACACTTTAGCAAAACACAAGTACTTAATTGCAATTAGCATATACTTGTTGAAATAGTTCAAAAAGTTTTATAAAACCTAATTCACCATCCCTCTTAGGTTGCTTCGTCACTGGGCAAGAGTAGAGGACTTTCTCTTGGCTCCAATGTATCAAGAAATTCAACATGCCCAATGCATTGGTGGTCCCCTTGTCTGATTGACCTCCCACTAGAGAAACTAGCACATTCCTTAATTAGCCAAGCATAGCCGAGCACCAACTACCAATTACCTTTATTTGAGCAAGCCTCAACAATGATTGATGCTTCCTCATCATCTGATTCTCCAAAAGCTACCAACCTGCACTCGTTGACTAGCATAATGTGATCAAGCATCTTTTGGCTAACCAAGCCTTTGCTTAATTTTGACAACATTCATCCACATCCTAGCACCAACCAAACTCTAGCTCTGATGGCTAGGACCTGCTATCCTATAAGTAAAGCAGAACCATGTCTCACAGATCGATCATTCATCGACTTCTATAAAGATGCTTGGACTAATCATTCATTGACTTTAATAAAGGCACTAAGACTGATTATGGATCCTTGTGTCTAATTGCAAGTAATCCTCAGGTGGCACTCCTTAGGACTATTTGAAGGCTAATACAACCGATGCTCCTCTCCATGCCCTCGATTGAGTAGCTAAAGGGTCGTATCATACCTCTTGATCGCTAATCACCACAATATCTTCGCAATTAAGGGGAGCGTGGCTGACCCATGTAGTAGTCAACATCACCATTAAGAAACATGACCAATTCTACACAAAAGACAATATTTCAATTAAAATGAATAAACAATTCCCTATGGATGGGAAGTCTCTTGCTGGCCCATGTGACTAGCCTTGTCACTTTTCATCAAATCCACTAAAATCTTCTTTTAATTCTGGAAATGTCCTTGTCTTTTATCTATAAAAAGGGACCCCCCAAGAGCCCTCAAGGTAGGCCAAAATGCTCCACCTTGCACTCCTCATACTGTTGAGCTAAAATATCTAACTTAAGTGTCAAAGGGTCTTCACTATAATACCTTCCGGTTAGGATGTTTTTATAGGTCCTACTTCTTAGAGATCCTCCTACACCACCAACTCCAAAATCTTTAGTGCCTAACAGATTTTGGTACCAACATAATAGAGGAAGGGCTTGATATAACTTTGAGGAGCACAAACCCAAGGGCAAGTTAATAATACCACATAAAAAGGTTTCATGTCACCGCATTAACACCTCTACTTCCTAGTCGGTGAGAAGCCAAACCAACAACCTGGCCCTGCCATTATCAGTAGGAGCCTCTCCACCTTTGCAACCGGTAGTAGTTAATGAGAAGTAGTTTACCTGCTATTCTAGTAGATTCATTACCTAATAGTAGCTGTCCAAGCTATTCAAGCCGCCCCCGCACCACTCGCTATGATGCAACCTCAACTCATGGCATAACTAGCTACCATGTTGCCCCTAGTGGTGCCATGACCTAATCCGGTGCCACAGGCTATCTCATCGCAACCATTGAAGTAGTTGCAGGTCCCTCCTGAAGATCCAGAAGGGAGGCTTGCCCACCAAGGTCACCCTAGAAGCATAGAATCAAGGAGGCGATGATCTTGGAGCCCATGGTTAGGGCATGGTTCAACTTTGGTGTAGCAATCTCTTTAGCAATCAGAGGCCCCTACCATCCAAGATTGTGAGATCAAGAAGAAGCTGCGGGAGTAGGATCAGTGGATTGAAGTGATCCACAACCACTCGATACCATGCAATGGGTTCAATAATGACTCACTCTTTGATGCCAAGATAATGTAGGTGCCACTTCCCCAACATTTTAAAGCTTTTCAGTTGGAAAATTATGATGGGACGACCAACCCCATCAACCTTTTGGAAAGCTTCAAGGTGATGATACTTCTTCATGGAGCTACTAACCCCATCCTCTATCAAGACATCCCGTTTACTCTGAATGGAGTGGCTCAACATTGGTACTCGAGTTTGAAGCTAGGATCGGTTTACTCCTTCACGCAACTAAGCTAATTTTTTGCCAGCCATGTTGTTAGTAGCCAGTGATAGAGAAGCGATCGAACTTCTCCACACCCTCAAGCAAAAGGAGAGGGAATCAACCCAAGCCTTTGTTAGCCACTTCAATATGGCCACCTTGGAGATCCATGACCTAGATCAGTCAGTCACTATGTCCATCCTGATGAGCGGATTACAAAAGAATAACCTTAAGAAGTCATTGATAAAGATCCATCTTCAGGATTTTGCCGATATGCTTGTCCAGATAGAGAAGTATGTATGAATAGAGGATGCTTTTGTGTAGAAAGAAATCCCATCACTTCCTCGGTGGGAGTGGGAAATTGCATGTTATTTGGAAATACTTTCCAAGATGGGAGAAAAGAGTCCAACAATACTCCAGATCCTTTCCTCCATAATGAAGGAATGGAATCCCTCTTCAGAACCATTGACCCAAGAGCCCTCATAGAGGAGATCTATGTGCATCTCTACCCAAAAATTTTGATGCCTATATTTTGCTGAATGCACCAAGGGCACATGTGTTGATGGAGATAAAAGAATGACTCCTAGAAACCAAGAAGCTATGGTCTCTTCTGACTCGAAGGAGTCCAAACAAATACTACTTGTACCACCGAGACCATGGCCATGATACTGAGGAGTGCATTCAGCTCCAAGATGAGATCAAGCAGCTCATCAAACATGGCCACCTTGATCAGTTCTTTTAATGCAGGAGGGAGCAGGGGAACTAGTCGAGGTTGACTTGGCTAGTTGAATAGTCATGATAGGCCAAGCCTTAAGATAAAGGTGGCCCACCCCTGACTAGGACAATGAACACCATCACTGAGGGGTTCCATAGTGGAGATTTCAGTGGTGAAGAGAGAGCGATGAAGAGGATGGTTGGAGAACTGATAACTTTCACAAAAGAGGATGACCCAGGAATCCAGTTTCCATATTATGATGTGGTAGTTGTATTTTTAAATATTGAAAACTATGATGTACGCCACATCTTTATTGACAATGGAAGATTAACCAATATTTTGTATTATGTTGCTTTGGTAAAAATGGAAATATCCCTTGATTAGCTAGGAAGAGTAGACTCTTCACTGGTTGGCTTCACTAGAGATACAATCCAGGTAGGAGTTATCACCTTGACTTAAGAATGGGTTAGTATCCTCATCGATCAGTTGTCTAGGTTGACTTTCTTGTCATCCAAGCACCCTAGGCCTACAATGCTATTCTTGGATGACCAAGCTTAAGTGCCTTCCAAGCCATCATGTCAACATATAGCCTAAAGATGAAGTTCCTAATGATGTATGGGATCGATGAAGTCCATAGAGATCAAGACCTAATGCGTCACTATTATCACATCACGCTCTAGGGAGCCAGGACTGCCAATGCCTATTTAGTTAAAGGATTGGATACCCATGACAAGCTCGTCAAGTAATAAAGAGAACTAACCAATGATCTCATCTCCATACTATCAATGGATGGAAATGAGGAACACATGGTTTGAATCAGATCCAACCTAGATCAGGTAACCAAAGATCAGCTGACCATTCAAGCAAAAGAAGTGGAGCTTTGTGCCCAAGTGATAGAAGGTCATAACAAAGGTGGTTAACAAATTGATTGACACTGGCTTCATTCAGGAGATAACTTACTCAGAGTGGATCACTAGTATAGTCATGGTGAATAAGGTGAATGGGAAATGATGAATTTACATCGACTTTATTGACTTGAATAAAGCATGCCCAAAATATAGCTATCCATTACCCAGAATTGATCAGATAGTGGATGCCACATCAGGCCATGACCTTCTCAACTTAATGAATACCTTTTTTGGCCATAACCAGATCGAATGGTGCCTGAAGATGAGGAAAAGATTGCCTTTATCACTAACTAGTGTCTTTTTTGTTACAGGATCATACCATTTGGTTTGAAATATACAGGTGCAACCTACCACTATGTTGTAAACAAAGTCTTCAAAGACTAGATTAGGAAGAATATAGAGGTGTACATGGATAAAATGCATGTTAGGCATAGAACCACCAGGACCCATATAAGAGAAGCTTCAACCACTTTGCAGAAGTACTAGATAAAGCTGAATCCGACCAAGTGTGTTTTTGAGATGACCTTTGAAAAGTTTCTTGGTTGTATGGTCTCTAATCGAGGAATAGAAGCCAACCCAAGAAAAATTAAGGCCATATAGTAGATGAGCCCCCCAAGGTGATCAAGGTTGTCCAATGCCTCATTGGAAGAATCGTCGCCCTGAATCAATTTGTCTCAAGATCAATTGAGCAGTGTCTTCTCTTCTTCCAAGCCCTAAAGTAGTCTAAGAACTTCTATATATTGAGGAATGCCAGAAATCATTCACAGATCTCAAAGGCTACCTTAGTTTAGCCCCTTACTGGGTAAGCCAAACCCAAGTGAAGAACTCTTCCTATACTTGGTGACTTCACTTATGGAAATAGGGGTAGTGCTAATCCAAAGCAAAACAAGATACAAAAGCCCATCTACTATCACAATCAGATCTTGGGGGATGCGGAGACCCGATACTCCAAGCTGGAGAAATTGGTTTATGCTCTTCTTTTTTGTAGCGTAAAAGCTTCAATCATACTTCCAAGCACATACCATCACCCTCTTGACTGACCAACTCATGAAGAACATCTTACACTAACCAAACATATCTAGGTGATTTTTTGAATGGGTGATAAAGCTTTCCAAATTTGATATCATATTTCAATCCTAACCATCAAAGTTCAAATATTGGCAAACTTTCTTGTAGAATGCACCATCCTTGATGAGCTGGTTAAGCCAAATAAAGTGGAGCCCCTAACCTAAGTGGAAAGTTTTGTAGAAAATTAGGGTGGCAATTGGGAGGTGTATGAAGATGGATCATCCAACTCCACGGGATCAGGAATGGGATTAGTTCTTATGAGTCTAGGAGTTGTAGCCGAGCATACCATGCAATTTGAGTTCCCCATAAGGACAATGAGGCTGAGTATGAAGCTTTGGTCATAGGACTCCAAGTGGCTAGGGTGTTGGTGACACAAGACTTGAAGGTATACAGTGATTCTCAACTGGTTGTTGATCACATCAAGGTGATTATGAGGCTCGAGAAAAACACATGATAAAGTACCTTTGAAAAGTAAAGGATCTGGCTTCCACCTTCAATAGCTTTGAAATTCAACAAATACTTAGGGAGGAGACTATTTAAGCTGATTTGCCATCCAAGTTGATGATGTTAGTGCCAATGGTCTACCTAAAGGAGCGTACTCTGAAGTAGTGAAAAAGCCAACTATTGAAGAATTGACAGAGTTGATGTAGCTGGACAATGAGCCTTCCTAGATGTCAGTTTTCTAAAAGATGGAGTTTCCCTGTAGACCAAAAGGAAGCTTGTAAAATAAAGTATCAAGCCTCCCAATATCTTTTACATGAAGGAAAGCTCTATAGGAAGTCCTTCTCTCTTCTCCACCTCAAGTGCTTGCACCCGTCTGAAGCTGATTATGCAATAAGGAAGGTCCATGAAGGAATGTATCAAAGCCATATTGGAAAAAGAGCAATGGCTTATAAACTCCTCTAGCAAGGTTATTACTGACTAACAATGCAGAAAGATATAAAGAATATTGTCAAGAGGTGTGATGTGTGCCAAAGAAATTTAAGCATACGATGTCTATCCATCATGCTGATTACTCCCATATGTGCACCTTGGCCATTTGCACAATGGAAAATGGATATTCATGATCCATTCTACCTGTCTTGGGATAACAAATATTCCTGTTGGTCATCATTGATTATTTCAACAAGTAGGTGGAAGCTGAGCCATTGGCCTATATAACCGAAGCAAAGGTGATGGATTTCATGTAGAAATCCATAATCTACCAATCAGTCTATCCTAGGTATTAATCATTGATAATGGGCAATAATTTGTAGAGGCTAGATTTGAAGAGTTCTGTGAAGATCATGGGATTTCACATCATCTTACCTCCATGGTTCACCCCCAGGCAAATGGAGAAGTAGAGGTCTTGAATTGAACCCTTTGTTGAGGCATAAAGAAGAGATTGGATAAATCCAAGGGTCATGGACTGATGAGCTTCACCATGTACTTTGGACATATCGAACGATACCAAAGAGCCCAATGAGAGAAACACCCTTCAACCTAGCATCCGATACTAAAGCACTGGTGCCTGTTGAGCTTGGAATCTTGCCAATATGAGTCCAAAATTTTGATGAGCAGACTAACTCAGAAAGATGGCTTGCAAACTTGGACCTATTGGATGAAGCATGAGAGAGAGCATGCATAAGGATGGCAGCCTACCAACATAAATTTATCTGATTTTTCAACTCCATAGTTAAGAGTAAAACTTTTAGTGCTAGATCTAGTACTACGACAAGCGAAAGTCACCCAGCACGGCTAGTGAGACAAGCTATCTCCAAATTAGGAAGGACCGTACCAAGTGTGAGAGATCATTAGGCCTAGCTAAAGTAATTGGACAACACTTCTTTACTCTGACCATGGAATTCAATTAAACTTTAAATATATTATCAATAATGTAACCTTCCATACTTCTAAAAAAAATGATTATTTAAATGATGTGTTTGTTTTTGTTAATCAATAAGAAATCAAAGCCTTTGGTCGACTTTCAATGGCCTCTCGAAGGTCCCCAACTCAAAATGACCTTTGATCGATCAAGGCCTCATGGCCACTCAATAGCCTCCAACTTTAATTAATCTTTAATCGGTTAGAGCCTCAATATATGCTCAATGACCCTTTGTTCTAAATGATCTTCATTTATTCAAAGCTTCAATAGCCTTTCAACGTCCTCGACTTTAAATGACCTTTGATCAGGGAGAGCCTCAATGGCTGCTCAACAGTCTCGATCTCCAAATAACCTTTGATTGGTGAGAGTCTTAACAACTGCTCAATGGGCCCTAGCTCCAAATAACGTTTGATCAGTCAGAGTCTCAATAACTACTCAATAGCCCCTAGCTCTAAATGACCTTTGATGGGTCAAGAGCATTAGTGACCGCTCAACAGCCTCCAGCTCCAAATGACCTTTATCGATCAGAGCCTCAATGGCTACTTAATAGCCTTTGGCTCTAAATGACATTTGATTGGTTAGAGCCTCAATGCTTTTCAATAGCCCCTGGCTTATAGTGGCCTTTGTTTGGCTAGAGCCTTGATGGCTTTTGATTGGCCCAAGCCTCGATGACCTTTGATTGGCCTTGCAAGGAGTTTGACTGATTTTTAATCTAAATGCTCGACTCCATAACAACCTATAACTGACCTATTTAATCTAATCATGGTGACCTATGGTCTAACAATTAGTGAAGGTTTACGAAAGAATCTTTGGTTGGCTCAGCTAGTACAGGTCTTGATATGATTAATGGACTATTATCTAGACATGAAAGAAAATCAACAGCAATTATCACAACACAGAACAAGCATAAATAGGTTCACATAAAAATTTCATTAAAGTCCAAATGCTTGAAGGCTACAAAAGAGTAGTCACCGGAAGAAAGTGATGAAAAAAAACTTTTTACAAAGAGCTAGTCTTTGCCAACCTCCAAGCCCTCCATGGGATCAATCTCATGAATTATCACTCCACCGAGCATGTAGAGAGGAATGATAAACTCCGGAGACTTGTACAAGTTGCCTCATGAATTTCTTTAAGAAATTCATTTATATCCTTTTTTAGAGGAGGCAAATTGGAGATATCAAGATCTGGGTAGAGTATCCGGACCTTATCTCTATAGGCACTGAAGCTGACAATGTGGCCAAGGTTGAACATTTTATTACCTTCTTTTATAAGCAAGCATTTTCCCTTGGGATCCCCCATGCCCTCGGGCTTACTTCGCTCACCGCATCTCTACTAGAGACCATTCCCCACTCAGCTCAGAAACCATCATGATGACTTATTTTGATTTGGTTTCAGTATCAGTGGCTATGCCCTTACTCTTCAATGACTACTTAAGATTAGAAATCCTCTCCTAAGCACTGTGTATCTCATTCTGAAGTTGCATCGTTTGAGCAGTCAACCCCTATCTAGTCTCTCTAGTTGCGATCAGCAACTCCAAGGCAGAAATCTTGTCTCAAGCAAAGTGGAGTTAGCTATGACTTTGAGTTGATTTGATAGTAACATCCTAAGTTGCTTCTTCAGCTATTTTGGATAGCCTCTCCGACTCTGTAGAAATCTTGGCCCTCTTAGTGGCATGTGCTTTGTCTGCTCACTAGATTTCTACTCGGAGATAATCGATCTCCTTGTTGGCTTCACCGAGCACCTTCAACACCCATGACAATATCTTTTTTTGGTTGGCGGCCTTCTTGTTTGCTACCTTGACCTTTTTCTCCAAACTATCAATATGGATCCTAATCTTTATGAACCTTGAAAGGGGATCGGTTAGTATGGGCATGTCCGATGAAGCCTAGGCACTATGGGCATGACCATGCAATTGAATAGAAATGAACAAAGTATATTCAAAGGATGGAAATTTTATTTCATTTCATTAAAGGAAAAGTCCTCTTATAGGGATAAAAGAAAAAGTACAATTATTTCAATCCCCGACCTTGTCCCAGGGGTCAACGAAGCTTGGAGAAGCCTTAGGCGGACTAGCTATAGCTTTGTTAAAGGGAGGCTTTGGTATGGAGGTTGGCATGGTAGCATCTCCATGTTTGGAGGTAGAGGCCTTTTCCTCAGACTCTTGCTTGTCCAGATGGGAGAGGTCCAACTTGAGGTACTCCACCGCGACCAAAAGATGGTAGTTATCTCAACCTAGCTCATTACCCTTTTAGAAGGCCTTCTCACTGAACTTTACTCGATCATTATAGAACTCCTCTGACATCTGGAAGGTTGCCATGGATCGAGCCTTTTCCCTGGCAAAATCTATCAAAGCCTTGTACACCTCCATTGCTCGGTGCCTGGCTTTGATAGACCTTTCCTCAGCCTCCTTGGCCTTGGTTGCTCCATCCTCGGCCTTTCTCTCAGCCTTGGCCAGCTTCTTCTTGGCCTTCATGATCTCTGTCTTCCTTCTTTCCTTCTTCAAGGCTAGCTCAACCTCCACCTTTGCAAGCACCCCCTTTAGGTGCTTGACTTTGGCCTCTGCCACCTTAGCCCTCCTAGGAGCGACCATGGTGGCATCCTCGACCTCCTCTTGATTGCTTTCTCCCTGATGATGCATCAATTGGATAAAGCAATAGCAAAGTGTACGAGTAGCACCAAAATTGTACATTAGGAGAAAAGGGGTGGAGAGAGAAGGGGAAGGAAAGGAACTATATCAACATGCAAAATGCCCGGTGCATGACGGTCACTGCATTTCTCCTCAGGCTGCTGGTGGCCATGCCATCAATCCTCTCCAAGTCCACAAGCAACAAGCTCCTCTTAACTAGCTCTCAAACAACCCTCCAGTCATTGAAGATCACATCCTATGGAATATTAGCTAGAGGGGCTTTTGAGTCAAATGTTCCTTCCATGGGAGTCCACCCATAGGGAGATTTGGTGAGCAATAGTTGGTGATTGGCACTAGGGTCAGAGAGGGTGGAGCCATTGGAGCGGTTGAAGGTGGTAGAGCAGGGGTTGCCATAATGACTTCGACCATGGCTTCAAAGGCTTGGTTTGCAGGGATGATCTTCGAACCCACCCCCACAATCTTTGCCTTCTTCGGCATAGTTGTCGTAGCTTAAACCTTCCTCTTCTTAGGAAGGGATGCCTTTAACTTGGTCAAGTTTTTAGGCCTCATATATGAAATTATCCAATATCAATCATAATAGAAGGGGAAAGGAGAAAATGATGCTAGAGGAAAGAAAAATAGGACAATCCTTAACTCACCCCTGGGGTCGGCCTGATTGAGCCCCATGCTAGAGAGGGCATCCTCAAATAATATTTTCCTTAGAGGGAGAACCTTGAACTCTCCAAGGATCTTAAAATGCCCCTCTTCCTTAGAATCTAATCTTAGGATTTGGAGGGTAGAAGCCTCTAATCGATCCTAGCTTGGCAGGTCCCAACTCTTAATGGATGAACAAAAAATAAATAAAAATTGCTCCTTCTACCCATGAATGGCAAAAGGAACACTCTTGATTAGAGGGGAGATCCCTCTCTGAGTAGAGACATACCACCAGCCCTTAGCATAAGGATGCTTCTTGATGGTAAAAAATGAGCAAACAAAGGAATGGAGGTTCGAACCTTGGCCAAGAAACTGATGACTAGGAAGCCTATAATGAGCTTAAGGGAATTTGGGATGATGGTACATAAGTAAACCTCAGTTCCACTTCAAATGCCTCCTCATACACTCCAAGCCGACCTAGAGGTGGATTACTTATCCGAGCATCAGACTTATGGAGTTCCAAATCAAACTCTCCCAAGACTCCATATAGGACTCAAATCTTAGCCAAGTCATCCGAGTCCAATACAGATCAATACACATTGGGCTCAAAGATCTTTGGTCCGATGCATCTCTTAGCTAGATTTTTAGGGTTCTTTTACCCCACTCTTTCAAAATCCCTCTTTGATGTTGACCTCTCCCTCTTAAAACTCCTAGAAGCCACCATTACTAAGGAGAAGAAAGAGGAGTAACAAGAAAAGGCTAGAAGAATGAATGACAAGAGCCACCTGAGAACAGAGAGAAGGTAGAAATAGTCGAGAATGATGAAAGACCTCCAAGAAAGATCTTCGATAAAGAGAGTAGAGGAGAGGATGAAGAGAGAACTAAGCATTGGTGGTTAGAGTGAGGTATAGCAAGGAGCTCTGGAAAACAAGAATGCAGGTGAAAAACCAAAACAATAAAAATAACCACATTTTATAGGAGAAGGGGATATTTCAAAATATCGAGACACTTCAGGCTAATCGACATGCACCACATGCAAGCCACTTGTTAGCTCCCTGCAACCATTAGGTTCTAAGGGTAAATGTAGTGTGAGAGCCAAAGCATCTTCTAGATTTGCAAATCAGAGCCCATGATTATTTTTGTTCACTTGGATCCACCTCAAGCCACACACAACCCTTCGATCAAGAGGACCTTCTATATCCCTGGCATCTTTCGAATGCATACTCCCGTAGCCAAACTAAAGCTTAAACTAGGGAGAAGGGGGTATCTATTAGAAAAAATCCTATATGGACCAAAAGAGATGAAGCCCAAATCAACAAGCATAATCAGTCGACCCATTATGTATCCATCGACAAGTCAACAGACTGGATCCCTAATCAGTTGAGGTCCCCCTCTCGATCCCAATGCTATTGGGCAATTCAAACATACTATTGGATGGCCTATCAATAATCCTGGTCGGATAGCCTACTATGTGGCAATTGACCATTCATTAGGTTGGGACCTTGATTAGAAAAGGACTTCTTCTTGGCTCCAATGTTATCAGGCAATTCAACGTACCTAATGCATAGGTGACCCCCTTGTCTGATTGACCTCTCACTAGAGAAATTGGCACCTTCCCTAATTGGTTGGGCCCAGCTAAGTGCCAACTATTGCTTACCCTTTTTTGAGCAAGCCTTAGTAGTGACTGGTGCTTCCTCATCATCTAATTCTCTGAAAGCTACTAGTTTGTGCTCACCAACTAGCATAATCTACTCAAGCATCTTCTGGCTAACCAAGCATTGGCTTAATGATTGACAACATTCATCCACATCCCAGTGCTAGTCAAACTCCAACTTTGATGGCCAGGACCTGCTATCCTATATGGATCGATCATTCATCAGCTTCTATAGAGATGCTCAGATAGATCATGGATCCTTGTGTCTAATGGCAAGTAAATCCTCGGGTGATACTTCCTGGGACTGTCTGAAGGTTGACATGAACAACACTTAGCTCCACATCGATTGTATGGCCAGAGGTCATATCATGTCTCTTGATCGCTAATCACTGCCACATCTTCATAATTAAGGGAAGCATGGCTGGACCCATGCAATAGTTAACATTGCTATTAAAAAACATGGCCAATTCCACACAAGGATAAGGTTTCAATTAAAAAGAAATAGACATTCTCTATAGATGGGAAGATCCCCTGATGGTCCATATGATAAGCCCTGTCTCTTCTTACCAAATTCACTCAAATCGTTTTTCATTCCGAAAAAGCCTGTCTTTCACTTATAAAAAGGGATACCCCAGGAGTCCTCAAGGTAGGCCAAAAGACTCTATCTTGTGCTCCTCATATAGTTGGACTAAAATACCTAACTTGAGCATTTGAGAGTCCTCGCCAAAATACCTTTTAGCTTGGGCTTTTCATAGGTCCCGCTTCTTGGAGATCTTCCTGCACCACCAACTCTATCATCTTCAGTGTTTGATGGATTTTGGTACCAACGAACTTCAAGACCTTTGGAACTACTATACATAGACTTATTTGGATCGACTACGACCATATTTAAACCTACTAGAATCACAAGTCTAGGAGAAAAGAAATATGGATTTTATTTTTGGCTCATAAAGTTGAAGCATTTATTGTATTTCTGAAATTCTATTAGAAAGTTTTGAATCAAAAGAATTTATCCATTATGTCAATCTAAAGTGATCATGGAATCAAATGTAGAAATCAAAACTTTTAAAACTTTTGCAATGAAAATGATTGAATATAAATTTTCTGTCATAAGGACACCATAGTAAAATGATGTTATTGAAAGAAAAAATAAAATCTTCAAAAAAATGGCCTATGTTATGTGAAGATAATATTCCAAAATACCTTTGGGCTGAAGCTATTAACACTGCTTGCTACATTTTGAACAAAATTTTAATCTGCCCAATTTTGAAAAAAAATCTCCTATGAACTTTGAAATGGTAAGAAATCCAATATTAACTATTTTCATATTTTAAGTTGTTGATATTTTATTTTAACCAATTATAAAGATAATTTTTAAAAAATTGATACCAAGTCAGATGAGAGTATCTTTCTAGGATACTCCACATCTAGCAACCTTATAGAGTCTTCAACAAATAGACCTTGGTTATTGAAGAATCAATACATATAATTTTTTATGAGACTCATATAATTTTTTATGAGACTAACTATTCACCTTCAAGAAAAGAGGATTTTTTGATGAAGATATAGGAATATTGAACAAAGAAATGAAGGAGCTCAACTTGAAAGATAAACCAGATCAAGAAAAATAAGAAGTAAATAACAACAAAGACTATGGTGATCTGCTCAAAGAGTGGAGGTATACATATAATTATCCTGAGGACCTTATAATTAGTGATCCTTCATAAGGGATAAGAACTAAAACTTCTTTTTGAGATATATTTGACTATCTTACCTTTCTGTCTCAAATTGAACCAATTGCATAGAGAAAGCTGAAAATAATCCAAATTGAATGTTAGCTATACAAGAAGAGTTAAATTAATTTGAAAGAAATTTTGATATTTGAACTTTAGTGAATAGACCTAATGAACATCCTATTATTGGTGCTAAATGGGTATTTAGAATTAAACTTCATGAAAAAGAAAATGTAGTAAGAAATAAAGCAATATTAGTAGCTAAGGGGTATAATCAAGAAAAAGGAATAGATTTTGGCAAAATTTATGCCCCTATTGCTAGATTAGAAGTAATTAGATTACAGATATTTACCTACTATATAAATCTCAAACTATTTCAAATGGATTTAAAAGTACTTTCTTAAATAATTATATTTTTGAAAAAGTTTTTGTAAAGCAACCTAGTTTTGAAAGCCATACTTTTTCAAATCATATTTCTAAACTCAACAAAGTACTATATGGTTTAAAAGAAGCACTTAGAGCTTAGTATGAAAGATTAAGTAAATTTCTGTTTAAACATGATTTTATTAAGGTAGTGTAGATACAAGTTTTTTTTAAAAAGAAAAGAAAATGATCTCTTAGTGGTGCAAATATATGTAGATGCTATAATTTTTGGTACTACTAATAAGGATCTTTGTCAAGAGTTTGCTGAGCTAATATAGAAAAAAATTGAAATGAGCATGATAGGAGAGCTAACCTTCTTCCTTGGACTTCAAATTAAATAAACAAAGAAAGGGATATTCATCAACCAAATTAAGTACATCAAGGAATTGCTTAAGATATTTCAGATGGAGAATACTAAAGAGATTAGCACACTTATAATTCCCATATATAGACTTGACAAAGATAAAAATAGTAATAGTATAGATCAAAAGCTCTATCGAGATATGATCGGTTCTTTACTTTACCTAACTACTAGTAGGCCTGATATATTATTTAGTATATACATATATATTAGATTTTAATCAAATCTAAAAGAATCTCATATGCTTGCAATTAAAATAATAATTAGTTATTTGAAAAGAACTCAAAACTTAGATATTTGATATTCTTAATACTTTTCTATTAGTTTAATTAGTTACTCTGATACTGATTTTGGTGGATATAAAATTGCTAACTTGTAAAATATGCCTATTTCTTGGGTTGAACTTAATTTCTTGGCATAGTAAGAAACAAACTATGTAGCACTATCTATAATTATGGCTGAGTATGTTGCTACAAGGAGTTGTTATACTTAAGTGATTTGGATTAAACAATAATTTAAAGATTTTGGTATCAAACAAAATAAATTTCTATCAGATGTGATAACACACGTACCATAAATGTAATGAAGAATTCAATTTAGTACCCAAGAACTAAATACATAGAAATTAGACATCATTTTATTAGAGATCATGTTCAAAGTAATGATGTTGTGCTTGAATTTATTTATACTGATAAATAATTAGTAGTATATTCACTATGTCCCTTAGTGAAGATCGATTTTAATGATTAGAGATAAACTTGGCATGTGTGATCCCTTCTAGTTGACCAACATCAAAATTCCTTTTGAATTGACCTAAACTTCCTAATATTTTCTCTCTTGTACTCATATTTTTTCAATTTTAGTTGATTAGAAGTATCCTAAAATGACCAAATTCTTTTCTGGCTAAACTACTTTATTCCCCAAAATTTTTGTTTGGGGATGCGTTGACTCATGTGTCCATTGTCCCTAGGTGTTGACTTATGTGATCAGGACCTAAATTTTTAAAAGGGTTTGAAAATTTACTATTTCCCACCATTGCTCAAAACCCTGGAGCTGTCTCCCCTATTCCACTGATTTGAACCCTCATCCTCCCTTAAGGACTCATTCCCCACCTTCTTTCCATGATTTTAGGTGAGATGCTTGTGCAATGGGATACTAAAAGGCAGTTGTTTTGAAAAAAGGTCTAGGGTTGATTCCTCTATGGAAAGGAGCTCCGAGAGACGAAATGATAGTCAAGAGTAGCCCATAGTCTGTCCCTTACCTCTCCCTCATCTATCTATGGTAATAGAGCAGTTACTACTGGGAGAAAGGCAAACTTTAAGTTTCTTGAAGATAAGCATTTTTGTATTGGGGGGTGAATCGTGGATGAGGATGGGAGAAACTTTGTTCACTAGAGGTTCCAACCTATCTAAAGTTAGTAAAAGAGTTTTTTGAAAACTTAAGGATAGGGACCAGTTCTATTAAGTCCAATGTTAAAGAAACCTTGATAGTTTTAGATGAAAGGATAGGATAGATAGCTTGCTTGAAATGCCAAGGGCTGGTTGTTGTGTGCCCAAGCTGAAGAAGAAGGAAGATGGTTTGAAGGTGATTATGGAAAACGAAAAGGTGACAAATTTGGGCAATTTATCTACAATAGACTTTCAGTGGAATATTTTTTCCACAAGATGGGGAGGTTCAACTAGGTAATTGAGAAGGACATCATTGTTATGTGCTTCATAATCCAAGGTAAACCTATGAACTTATCCTCCATGATGATTGAATAGATGAAAGAGGCAGCCAAGACATCTAGAGTATGCCTACCTTATGGGATGGTCTTCACCTTGGTGTTCACTAAGTTTGGAGTAGTTTGGAAGGTGAGGACTTAAAGAGGTTGATGCACACAGATTTCTATAATGAACAATGCCTCCATTGGATGGGGAACTGTAAGATGGATGGAAGGTAGATGCATGGGGGTTTAGGACCAGAACCTTCTGGAGCTGATGAGGAGGAGGCAGAGCATGATGAGGCTGAGCCAGCTAGTTATTCCTTCCTCATCAACACTAGCACCACTAGCTTCAAAGCCATCACCTTCTATTTCAATGCCACCACCAATAGCACCTTCAGAATCCTATCTCTTTAGTACTTATTCCACCTAATACTCTTAGGACTCCTACAACTTAGAGGATAAAGAGTGTACCTGGTCTAGTAGATGTTATTACTTAAAGGTTGGACTCACTATTTTTAGGACTGAGAGCTGATATACTAAGTAGGCATGATGAGCTTTGGAGGATACTTTAGAGATCTTATAAGGAGCTATGCCAGGATTTGATTGGATTGACATTGAGAGTTGAGGTCTTGAAGAAGGTCCAATAATAGTAGGGTGTGTAGAATGAGATATCTACCTTAATATAGCAGACTACCGACTCTCCAAGAAGATTGAGGACTCTGTCATTTCTGAGGTAGCGGGCATTAGTACTGTCCATCAGGCCATTCATTAGATGGAGTCCAAGATAGGGATTCTCCTTGCATGGATCTCTCCTTTGATCATGTTAGTCAGTCTTCGTTTAATCAACCACCAAGATGACAGTCCTAGCCTTCCCCTACTAGGCCCACATTTAGCTCTGTTGTGCACCCAGGCATAGGATCTCCCACCTCTATCCTTTCTGCTCGGACCCGCAATAGGGGTGCTCCCTCATCCACTCCGATCATCAAGTTTTTCCAAGATAATTAAGATATTATCTTAGTATCTCAGTAGTTTATTAAGATATTCTTTATATACTTTGCTTCTTAGATTTGACTACCTAGCTTATTGTATTTTGCTTGATATTTTATAATTCTACCTTGCTAGGATATTCCCTTAGGTATGACTTATCTTAAGAAAGCTTTATCCTGACTTTATTTTCTAATCTTATGTTGTACTCTTTCACTGATGACAAAAAGGGGGAGAAAAGAAAAGATAACAAGGAGATTAAAAGAAGAAAGGGGGAGCAAAAGAAAAGAAAAGAATTGAAAATATATTTGGAGATTGGAAATTAACATTCTAATCTTTTGAATTAAGTAATTAGTAAGGGGGAGTTATGTATAATTTTTTTTCTAGAAATTGAATCCATGAACTTTTGTTTCACATTATTTGTTTGTCTGATCTATTTACTCTAATATTTCTCACAAAACACTTTACTTTGATATATTTCATACTATACATTTGAAAACACTTCTCATGTTGATAATTTATGTTTTTTTAATCTCCATGCCTAATATTTTATCATCATCAAAAACGGAGACATTTTAATCCTAGGAATGATTTTAATGATTATAAAATATTGAAGCATGAAAAGTATACTAACATCTTTTAAGATTGTTTAAGAATGCTTTTGTAGAGAATAATTATCTTTGGAGAGTGTCCTAAAAGCCTTAGAACATATTCAAGCCAAATAGAATCTTAATTTTGGTAGAAATAGATGATAAAAATCAAAGTGAAAAAGTCAAGTGGACCCACGTAGGTGAGGAGTAGACTCTGGCACACTATGGAATAAGCATAGAGCTTTTCCTCATAGATGAGTTAACTTCTTGAATGGGTCAGCCGAGTCAATAGAATAGGACTATTTTTTTGTCTTTAGTAGATGATTCGACTCTTTGGACTGGTGAGCCGACTCTCTTGAAAAAAATAGAAGACTAAATTTACAAACCATACAAATGAGTCGACTCTTGGAATAGATGAGCCGACTCTCTCAATGGATATAGAATAATAATTTTTTAAAATTGGAAAATGAGTCGACTCTTCAGACAAGCGAGCTAACTCTCTTAGAGGATACAGAATATAGATTCTTTAGGACATGTAAATGAGTTGACTATTAGATTAGAGAGTCAACTGTGAGCTTCTGATAGCCTATAATAACTAGTTTTACAAATGTCCAGATTTGCCTAGATTCCTCTCCAATGACTATTTCTAGTCCTTCACGGCTATAAATGGTTAAATGGACTTCCAAAGTGATAGAAACTCAAGGGAATCTCTATAAAATAATAGGATAAGTTTGAATGAAACAACTTTTTGAAAAATAGAGTGAAAATATCCTTGCATTCAATGCTATACAAGAGAGCTCAATTACTTTCCTGCCAACTTCTCTTGAGGCCTTAAGAGAGTATTGAAAGAGTGATCAAAGAGCATTCATTGTAGCATTCAAGTGATCTTTGGTGAAGCTTTAATGGAAACCAACCAGCTTACTAAAATAGCTTTTTCGTTTGTGTTGCATTCCTAGCCTGGTTTTTTGTTTTAAGTTTTAGAGGGACTGAAACTTGGGGAACTTATTAGGATATGTGAGGGATTGCAAAGGTTTTGATTATCTATCCTAGTAAAGCCTTGGGTTATTTGTGAACCTAGTTAAAACAAATGTACTATACTCTAAAAGAATATAATATAAATGTTCAAGTGGATCTTGGAGGGTAGATGTAGGTGTTGAAGTGCACCAAACCACTATAAATCTTTCTTATTTATATGTGTGCCTCTTTCCTTTTGATTGCCAACACTTTGTTAGTATGTCCTCACACTTAAAATACTTACTCACAATTTACAAAAGTGCACATTTTTGTCTTAAATTTTTAAAAATCTAATTCACCCTCTCCTTTTTGATTGTCTAGCTAGGCAATAGTACACCAACCATGAAATCATGTAGAACCAATATATTGTATTATGTGTTATGAAAGAAACATTTATTTGAAGGTTATATTGAAATTGTTTTTTGATTGTGGGTTATTTTGAAATTGTTAAAGGCAATTAAAAAGTGAAAATTCTTACAAGTAAACGCAGTAAGAGGACTAAGTTTCTAGTTGCATTGTGCCTATACCAAGGTTGCATTTGGTGCATTACCAAGTAATCTTGAAAGATAATATGGATTGCTAGTAATATAGATTACTAGTAATGTAGATTGCAGATAATATAGATTATTATATTTGGTACATGCAGGTAATATTGCATAATACATGTAAAATTAAATTTCTAAATTATTCCTAAAATATATATATTATTAAATATATTTATTATATTTTATCTATTTATTAAAAATATATATATTTTATATTTTATATTAAAATATTAAAAAAATTATATATTAAATAGATAATATGTCTAATATATTATTTACATATATTAAATAATATATTAAAAAGTATACATTATATTATTAAATATAATATAATATATAAATGTATAATATATATTATAATATTATATAATATGTTATATATTGTATTATAATATAATATATTATATTATATTATATACATATGGCATCCCCCTCTTCGTTGGTCAATGGCTAGCGAGAGGGTTAGAAGACGATCAACGGGCAGCGAGGGAGATGCCATCGACGGACAATGGAGGGGTCATTGAGGGCATGAAAGGAAAGAGAAAAGGAGAGGGGGAGGATAATATTGACCAAAAGATTATCTGAGAGGTAGTAATTTGGATTGCCACTTTTTTCAAAGATAATCCAGATTATCTTATGGGAGCAATCTAGATTGCTAGGTAATATGGATTGCCACAAAAAAAAGTCATACCAAAAGCAATATTGTGGTGGGATCCCTTTAAATTCTTGGTGATATGGAGACAACCACTGACATGGACCGGTGGGGCGACATCCACTGACATGGAGCCTGCGGACGGCCACGCCGACGAGAAGCCCACCACCTGGGCAAGGCCGCATTACGAAGAACCAAAAGGATCGCCCTTCCAAGGTCAGCTCCCAATCGAGGCAGGGCTTATTAGGTGAGCCCCTTGTCTGAGGATAGCTTCCTGTTAAGCTCGAGTCCACCTCTCCAAAAGGGACCACCCTTCAGAGGTCAACTCCCAGTTGAGGCAGGGCTCATTGGGCGAGCCCCCTGTTTGAGGACAGCTCCTGGTTGAGATCGAGTCCGCCTCTCCAGAAGGGACCACCCTTCCAAGGTAAACTCCCAGTCCAGGTAGGGCTCATTGGGTGATCCCCCCGTTTGAGGATAGCTCCCTGTTGAGGTCGAGTCCGCCTCTCCAGAAGGGACCACCCTTTCGATGTAAGATTCTAGTCGAGGCAGGGCTCATTAGGCGAGCCCCTCCATTTGAGGACAGCTCCTGATTGAGGTCGAGTCCGCCTCTCCAGAAGGGACCGCCCTTCCGAGGTAAGCTCCAAGTCGAGGCAGGGCTAATTGGACGAGCCCCCCATCTGAGGACAGCTCCTAGTTGAGGTCAAGTCCACCTCTCTAGAAGGGACCGCCCTTCCGAGGTAAGCTCCGAGTCGAGGCATGGCTCATTGGGTGAGCCCCCCATTTGGGGATAGCTCTCGGTTGAGGTTGAGTCCACCTCTCTAGAAGGGACCGCCCTTTTGAGATAAGCTCCCAGTCGAGGTAGGGCTCATTGGGTGAGCCTCCCGTCTGAGGACAGTCCCCGATCGAGGTCAAGTTTGCCTTTCCAAAATAGGCCCTCCTACTAGGAGCATGGTTTCCCACCAAAGGCGCAAAGAGGGGTGAAGCCAGCATTCAAAACAGAGGCAGTTGAGTACCTGGCCATCCTGAGCCTCTGAGAGGTGATGCATACCCTTCCACGGGGTACCTGGCCATCCTGAGCCTCCGAGAGGTGGCACATACCCTGCCATGGGTGCAGGCCCTCTCCCTATGGCACGATGTGTGCATGATCTGTACAATCCAGACAATGTCAGGCTCCCAGCCTTGCGGTATGTCAACACGTCGACGATCGCACAATTAGAAAACTGCATCTTCCCTGACAGGATGCCTGGACCTCCCAGAGATGGGCATCCCCCTACGGCCCCATGCCCTGTAGCATCTGGGCAGCCTCCTTCAAAGTTGCAACATCCCATTTTGGCTGGAGGCACAAGTATGAAACCAGCTAGATAGAGTGGTGATAGCATGCAATGGAAAGCCTCCTTTGAAGGAGAGAACCTAGAATCCGCTGAAAGGCCTTCCGTCTATATAAGACTCATAGAAAAAGGTAAGTAAAGGTAAGCGAAGAAAAGCAAAGCTAAGACTCTTTGATTCTCGCATTATTATCTTCTCCTTTATCACCTCCTGGAAGCGGAGAGTCCCTCAAGCTCTCCGTCTTAGAGGTATATGTTCTCCTAGATCGTTCCACTGACTTGATCATCGGAGTGCCTTCACTGGAATCCCCAGCCCAAGGTTTTCCTCTATCTTGCAGGACCCCCCAGCGAGCCAGCCACGAGACAGGAGACAAGGATCCGGCAGGAACCTGACACGTCAGAGCTATAGGCCACAATAATTCGGGTGGCAACAGATTGGCGCGCCAGGTAGGGGCAGACTAGTTAGAAGAAAACATCACTCCCCCCATAGTAAGGAAGATCCTGTGGGCATCCACAGTTTGATGGTGACTACGTGGGCCTACGAAGCCCCCACCAGGCAGGCAGAGGACCCTTCTCGTCATGGTGACCAACGTCGAGAGGGGGATGAACCCACTCCATCACAGACGCCTTCGATGGACCCCCAGTACACCATACTTACCCACCAGGTCCAGCTCCTGGCCACGACGGTGCAACAGCTCCACCAGCTGCAGCGCTCTCTAGAAACATCGCAATAGCTAGGGACTCTAGCGACTTGCGCAACCGATCCTCGCACTAGTTTACGATCCTTCTAGGAGGGGCCGCTGCATGTGGCATCACCCCCTCGAGAGGCCCACCAAGCGAATGGCATGTGGCCGCAGCATGATCTGACTAGCCGGGGGAGCCACTCGTCGATTTCGAACCACTCCTCTCGCCAGCAGCATCGGCATAGCTGGGAACATAGGCATGAGTTCCTGCGCTCCAGTCCACCCTCACCCCCGACATCTTCCGTCGAGGGATCGATTGACGAGGCCATCCACCACCGAGCGAAAAGGCACCTCGAGGAGCATGAACGCAAGCTGGCAGATCTGGCCCACTGGTTCATAGAAGTGCAAGGCTCCCCTAGCAAGCCCAAGGGTTACGACACCCGTCCACCCTTTTTGAAGAGGATCCAAGAGGAATCGATCCCCAACAGGTTCCGTATGCCATAGGTTGATCCCTATGATGGGACAACCGACTCCCTGGACCACCTGGAAAGTTACAAGGCCATTATGAAGGACCAGGGGGCTACCAATGCTCTCCTTTGCATCGCCTTCTCTGTCACTCTGTGGAAGGCTGCTCGGGTCTAGTTTTCTAGGCTCGAACTTGAAAGTATAGACTCCTCCCAGTTGGAGGGGAAGTTTGCGGTGCACTTCGATGCTTGCAAGAAGGCGCCACACAAGGTCGATAGCCTCTTCTCGATCTGACAACAGGATGGGGAACTCCTCCGGGACTACGTGTCCCGGTTCAAGACCACCACCTTGGAGATTTACAACCTCGATGAGTCTGTCACCATGCTAACCCTGAAGAGGGGATTACGAACTTCCTGCTTCACCTACTCCCTCGACAAGAAGCCCCCAAAGATATACTCGAAGTTTCTTCTCCGGGTGCAGAAGTACATCCATGTCGAGGAGGCGGATCATGCCAGGATGGAGTTGGACGGGAGGCCCCCAAAGAGACAGGCCATCATGGAGATGTCCGGCCACCTGAACCAAAGAATGGGGCGGATCCCATGATCGGAGTCTAGGTCCAAGGGTAACCCCATCGACGAAGAGAGTTTCACTCCTCTCCTTACCCCTAGAGCGAAGATCCTGATGGAAATCAAGGGTGAGCGCTTTCTACATCGACCCCCGCCACGCCACTAAAGCCATCGACTGGGCGAGATAAATCTCGCTACTGCCATTTCCACCAAGACTACAACCATGATATGGAAGAATGTCACCACCTGAAGAGGGAGATCGAAGAGCTAATCAAGCACAGCTACCTCGATAAGTATGTGGAGGGGGGAGCACCCCATGTAGCCCAGACCGAAGGGCCTCGGCCCCTTTCCATCGATAACCATCCCATCGAGAAGCCAGTAGGGATGATATCCTGGAGGGCAGTAATAACTCCGAAGAGGGCTAGGGGGAGAGAGAAGAGTGATGATGTACTCCCTTGTATGGGAGAAGGGTCAACTGGGATAGACAATCTAAATAATGATGCTGTCATCATTGAAATGATGATAGCCAAACATCCTGTAAAAAGAATCATGGTAGATAGTGGAAGCTCCTCAGACATCCTTTTTAATAATGCCTTCGCAAGGATGAATTTGTCCACTGATCAAATAAGTTCATTGTTTACATCTCTGGTAGGCTTCACCAGAGACTCAGTTGGAGTCGAGGGAGAAATTACACTCCCAATAACTGCTAGGACACCACCCAGCAAAGTACCGTACTGGTGACCTTCACTGTTGTGAAGCTCCCCTCACCCTATAATGCTATCCTAGGATGCCCAGGACTCAATCTGCTTGATGCCACCATCTTCACGAAGTGCCTCTTGGTCCGATTTCTGATCCCTTGGGGGATCAAAGAGATGAGGGGGTCCCGGCAGTCGGTGCAGCACTGCTGGCAGACAGTCCCAGGTCTAAGGGGAGCGGGTCTCAACCCTGCTGTCGACCAGCTTGATCCGGCAGCATCAGAACCAAAGAGCGAGGCAGTCAAACCTCTGTTATCTTTTTGTTTAGGAGACGATCCCTCGAAAGTGAAACAGATTGGGGCTCTTCTAATCGAAGAAGAGAGATCCCGTCTGCTCGGCTTCCTACATGCCAACGCAAATGTCTTCACCTGGACTGTCGCTGACATGCTCGGTATTCCACCGTAAATGAAAACTCACAGGCTGAACGTCGACCCTAACCATCGTTCGGTCCGGTAGAAGAAAAGGAGCTTCGCCCTGGAATGATAGAAGGCTATCAGTGAGGAGGTTGAAAAGCCCCTCATGGCAGGCTTCATCCGAGAGGAACGATATGCTGACTGGCTTTCTAATGTGGTGATGGTCAAGAAAGCCTCTAGAAAGTGGAGGATTTGTATGGACTACACCGACCTCAACAAGGCGTGCCCAAAGGATAGCTTCCCCTTCCCTAAGATCGATTAGCTGGTGGATGCAAGCTTGTGTCACAAGTACCCCAGCTTCATGGATGCATTCTCCGAATATAACCAGATCCGCATGCATCCAGAAAATGAGGAGTGCATATCGTTCGTGACTGATCAAGGTACGTATTGTTACAAGATTATACCCTTTGACCTCAAGAATGCAGGAGCCAGCTACCAGCACTTGGTCAACACGATCTTCAAGGACTAGATCAGTCGCAACATGCAAGTATACGTGGATGACATGCTTGTCATGAACGGCCCCGAGGGGAACCATATTGCCGACTTGGCAGAGGCTTTCGATAACCTCTGCCACTATCAAATGAAGTTGAATCTCACTAAGTGCGCCTTCAGCATGGCAGCAAAAAAGTTCCTAGGGTTCATGGTGACCCAAAGGGGGATAGAGGCCAACGCCAAGAAGATCCAGGCGATCATGGACATGCAGCATCCCGCTTCCAAGAAGGAGGTCTAGCATCTGACTGGGCGCATCGCGGCTTTGAGCCATTTCATCTCATGAACGACTGAGCATTGCCAGTCGTTCTTCAAGGTCCTCCAAAAGATGAACGACTTCACTTGGACAGAAGAATGCCAAAAAGTATTCTAGGGGCTGGAGAAGCTCCTCGCCTCACCGCCACTACTATCTAGGCTGGAGCCCAGAGTGGAGCTCCTCCTATACCTAGTGGTCTCACCAGAGGCGGTCAGCTCCGTGCTTGGTGGGGGCACCAAGATTAGACACAGATTATTGGGCCCTATTTGGTTTACCTAGCCATGTGTCAAATTTTGTAATCAACTAGAATTGAGTCCTGTAATAAGTTGAGGTTAGTTGATTTGTCTCAACCCTCAACCTAGTCAATATTTTGAATCATGTACATCAATTATGAGTCCAGTATGAGCCCGATTTTTATACAAGAGAGGAGGTCACCCTATTTTGGAGTTCCACCAGGCCACATCCAGGAGACAGAGGTCGCTACATCAGCCCATTGGATTTTGTGTGACAACCCAGGATCCAAGATGCTTCCAGAAACCCTGATTCTTTCCAGATATACTCCAGATGCCCAGATTCCTCCCCAGATGCCAGAGCTTATTCATAAACTAGGGCATCCATGATTCCAGAGGTCCACCTACATTTCAGTCCAAAGAAATCATGCCCAGGTGCCAAGCCAAGCCCTTAAAAAGCAAGATTCCAGGAATATTCCTGCTACCAGGCTACCAGGCCACCCCAGCTTCCAGAGGGCCAAACCCATGCACCCAAGCCCCTTTGGGCTGGCCCCTTGCTGCTCCTAGAGGCCCAACATGCCCCCTAGGCATCCTTGAAGTATTGACCATGTTCAAAGAGGTTTGACCAAGTCCAAGTTGAAGAGAAGAAGGAGAAGACCAAGTTTATTCCTAACATAGTTGGGATTTCTAATCCTTTTAAACTTTAATTCTAACCTAGCTAGGAAAGGACTTGTATTTCAATTTGGAAGATGACTTGTAACCCAAGTGTAACCATGATTAGTGAGGGCATGGGAACTCTATAAATACCCCACCCCTCCCCCTCTTGTAAGCATCTTTTTCTTATGAATAAACCTTGCTGAAATTTTATGAAATTGTCTTAAGTTTGAGTTTTGGTTCTCTTTGAGTGCTCTCCTTGTATTCTCGAATTGAAACCCTGCTGCCCTAACATCCCTTGGCATCCCTGGAGATCAGCCACACCCAAGGAACAGGAGTCCTTGCTACCATCCAAGCCCAAGAGCTCCTTCTTCCCCGACTGCCAGCTTTTAGCCCTAATTCTGATTTCCTTCAAACCCTAGTTCCTTTTCTAATTTTTATTTGCTGCTTTGATTAACCTTTGATGCTTGCAAGATCTCCGAGGTGCTTCCCCTCCCCTGAGGAGGCCTTCTTTGCTACTTGGACTGCCCAGATTCGCCATCAGATTCAAGGAAAATAAGGCTTCTTCTTCCAGGCTCCGATCAGAGTTGTGAGTGAATCCTGCTGCTTCTGAATTTCAATCTCTGACTGGTAAGAAACCTTTCCTTCTCTTATTTTTTGATTTGATGAAGAATAACTATCTTAAACGAGAGTTTCTCAACTCTCAGGTTCTGGATATTTCATTGGTTTGTATAAGTATGACTGCGACCCGATGATTCTTTGCACTGTTAGTCTTTCTGCTAGTTCTTACTTTATTTTAAAAATCTAGCCTACAAATAAAATTATAAAAATAATAAAAAAAATTAGTTTACTATTTTCCATGCATGTTTAGTAGTCTTAGAGTCATCCCGCATCAGTGCTGGTTCGCACTGATAAGCACGGCTCCCAGTGGCCAATCTACTACACCAGCAAGCTGCTCCATGATGCTGAAACCAGGTACACCCATCCAAAAAAAAATATTTTTGCACTAATAACATCTACGCAGCATCTCAGCCTTATTTTTAAGCACACCCCATTGCCGTCCTCACTAATCAACCCTTGAGGGCTATCTTGAGCTGACTCGACACTTCCGGGTACTTGGTCAAGTGGGCACTGAAGCTCAGCAAATTCGGCATCACATATTACCCACAGCAGCCATAAAAGGCCCAAGTTCTAGCCGATTTCATGGTAGAATGAACTTGGGCCGAAGGAAGGCCAGAGGAGATGGACCAATAGGCCAAGCTCGAGCCAGGCCTGACCCCGATGGATGAAACGTGGATACTTCACGTGGATGGCGCATCCAACGCAGGAGGAAGCGGAGCTGGTCTCATCCTTGCTAGTCCTGATGGGGTCGTTACGGAATGCGCACTGCAATTCCTCTTCAAGGTGACCAACAACCAGGCAGAGTATGAAGCGCTCCTTGTAGGGCTGAATGTGTCCCACGAACTGGGCATCACAAAATTGAAGGTCTTTATAGACTCATAGCTAGTAGCGGACCAAGTCTCCGGCGAGTATGAAGCGCGGGATCCCATTATGGTGAAGTACCTAGATCGGGTGCGCTCTCATACGTTGACCCTCCAGCACTTTAGCATCTCCCATATCCCACGGGCAGAGAACACCTGAGCTGATATCCTTTCCAGGCTGGCCACCTTGCCAAAGACTTCGTTGGGGTGCACCTTCATCGAACATCTCGAGGCCCCCAACTGCGAGGCTGCGGCCAAGGTCTAGCAGGTCTCCCACGAGGCTAGCTAGATGGACCCCTACATCAAATACATTACCGCCAGCACCCTACCGGAGGATAGAAAGGAGGCTAGCCTTTTCAAGAAGAAGGCCACACGCTACGTGATCTTGGACGGACAGCTTTACTAGAGATCCTACTCCTACCCCCTACCGAAGTGCTTGAAGCCCTCGGAGGCCACTTACGTGGCCTAGGAGATACACGAAGGTATCTGAGGTAATCATGTGGGGGGAAGGGCCCTAGCCCACAAGGCGATCCGGTAGGGATACTTCTGGGAGACCATCAAGAAGGATGCCGCTGATTTCATGAAGAAATGCAACAAGTACCAATGCCACGCATGCATTCAGCGGCAGCCGGCAGCCCCTATCTCCTAGCTATCAACCCCATGGCCGTTTGCTCAGTAGGAAATGGACATCCTAGGCCCTTTCCCTACGGCATCCAGCCAATGGAGGTTTCTGATTATGGCCATCGACTACTTCTTCAAGTGGGTCGAGGCCAAACCCTTGGCATGGATAACGGAGATGAAGGTGCAGTCTTTCTTCTGAAAATCTATAATTTGTAGATATGGCCTCCTATATACAATCATTACTGATAACGGAAAGCAGTTTGACAATCAGGCCTTCAAGGAATTTTGCTCCAATCTTGACATCCGCCACCGCTTCACTTCGGTGGCTCATCCTCAAACAAATAGGGAGGTCGAAGTGACTAACCACACCATCCTGCAAGGGCTCCATACCAGGCTGAACAAAGTCAAGGGCCGATGGGTGGATAAGCTACCCAGAATGTTATGGGCCTACCACACCAGCCCCCGCATGGCCACTGACGAGATGCCCTTCAACCTTGTCTTCAGGATGGAGGCAGTAATCCCAGTGGAACTTGGCCTGCCCATACTCTAGATAGAATAATATAGTGAAGGCGAGAACCTGACACGTCTCCTTTTTAACCTAGACTTGCTGGATGAGACAAGGGACAAGGCTCGACTCAGAATGGTAGCCTACCGGTAGCAAGTTACGTGCTATTACAACTCCCGCGTGCGGCCTAAGGTGTTCTGCCTAGGCGACCTCAAGCTCAGGCGAGTGGAAGCATCCCAACCAGGAGAATGTGGGAAAATCTTCCCGAGCTGGGACGGTCCTTACCAGGTGATCGAAGCCCTACCGGGCGGGGCCGACTACCTCGCATGGGGTCGATGGCATCCTCTTTATGCAAACCTGGAATGCTAGCAATTTAAGAATGTACCACCAATAATGTAAGGCTCTTCCCTAATAAATTCAAGTTCCTTTTGGTACAACTTTGCTTTTCACCTGTGCAGGAACTCTTCTACCCCACATCAAGCTGGAAGCCACCGTGCCCCTCACCAAAGCTGGGAAACTCATGAAGCCTCGCATTCAAGCCGGGAACTGCCATGCCCCGCACCAAGGATGGGAAACTCGTGAAGCCCTGCATTCAAGCTAGGAGCCACCGTGCCCTGCACCAAAGCCCAGAAACTCCAAGAAGCTCGGCACTTAAGCCCAGAAACTCCTGAAGCCTGGCACCTAAGCCCGGAAACTCTTGAAGCCTAGCACCTAAGCCCAGAAACTCCAAGAAGCTTGGCGCCTAAGCCCAAAAGCTCCTGAAGCCCAGCACCTAAGCCCAGAAACTTCAAGACGCTCGGCACCTAAGCCTAGAAACTCCTGAAGCTCGGCACCTAAGCCCAGATACTCCAAGAAGCCCGGCACCTAAGCCAAAAAATTTTGAAGCCCGGAACCTAAGCCCGAAAACTCCAAGAAGCCTGGTACCTAAGCTCAGAAACTGGAAACTCCAAGAAGCCCAGCACCTAAGTCCAAAAACTCTTGAAACCCATCACTTCAAGCCTAGAGACTCCTGCAGCCTGGTGCTCAAACATGGGATCTCACGAAGCCCAACACTCAGAGATAAACAATCTTATCACCTAGCTTATAGTCCAGAGATGTCAACTGGGAACTCCAAGCAAATCCCACCATCTGCCATCTGACCCACAACCGGGCAACACAAGAAGAAAGAAGCAGGACAATAACCATTAAAAATAAAATGTTTCATTTCCTGTACACCCCCTGAGGTGCCCCCAACAAATTGGACGCACTCCTTGATTTTAAAAAAAAATGAAGAGAGAAAAAAGAAGAAATGGATGGGGAAAGGATGATCTAAACATCGGCCGCCAGCCCCTTTTCAGATTGATGGACGACACCAACCCCCCGCAAGGCACTCGGTGAAGCTTCAGGCTCTGCCCCAGCCTCCTCTGGCTCTAACTCCTCCTCGAAGCCAAACTCATCCTCTTCCCCGGGGTACGGGATGGAAGGCCTGATATTGTCCAACCCCTTCAACCCGTAGAAGTAGAAGGCCTTGCTCTTGTACTCCAGGAATCCTTGGTGATAGGAGTCTAGGATAGCCTCAATGACTTCGTCCCTGAAAGCCTGAGATGCCATGAATGGGGATGGCCTCCGTTGCCTCCTTTCTGGCCATCTCCACCACTGTAGTAGCCGTCGATGCCCACTTAAGCATCACCGTGGTCTGGTCCTCCTCCTTTTCCAGTTGGGCCTGGAGGGCCCACACCTTCTTCTTTAGTCGGGCCCTCTCCTTGGCCCAAAGAAAGTTGGCGTCCCACTCCCCCGCATGGGCCACCTCGGGCTTGGCCACCCCCATGGTCCCGGGGTCACCTTTACGGACCTTCATATTGGGCTCCCCGATGGCAGCCCTCCTTCGGGACATCTCTCGAAGATCTTTGTGGCTGAAGTTCATCCCTGCGGGATAAAGCAAACATGTTAGCCTTACCTCCATATTAAACCCACTATCAGGGTACTCCCCCGACTCAATAAAAGAAAAAGGAGGAAGGAAATAAGCCTAACTTGTTAAAACTCTACCCAAACGGAAGAGAAGGGAGCAGTTTTGAAGAATAAGTCTTATCTATTCACTGCCTGAAGAATTTCCAATAATTGAGAAGATGGGTCCTATTTAACAACTTGGAGAAGACATGCACCGTGTCTCGTGCCAAGCCAATGGAATGGTGCCACGAACCGACGTGGTGCTTAGCATCCCAAGCACCCCCTTTGAAGATCGACACAGTTGTTGGCTCCACCCAGTGATTTTGATGAATAACAAAACATTGAGTACATATTGTATTCTAATGAGGATTTCAAGTTGTGAGTTTTCAGGAAGAAAGCACCTCAAAATTTCAAATATTTATGGTGTATGGCACGCAATGGCACGGAGCAAATCTCACATATCCGGGCATCCTCTTCATTGAAAAAGGGCTTTCAATTGCTTAATTATTATGTGTTTATGCTTTCATGAACATCTTTTTTGATTTCAAGGCTTTTACTCTTGATTCTGGATGTTTTCAGTCTCAAGTGTCGACACCTGGACAGTCAAGTGTTGACACTTCAGCATTTGGCACGGACAAAAATCCTTGGCACACCAAGTGTCGACACTTAGGTTTCAAGTATCGACTCAAGGCCTGAGAATTTTGAAAATACAGAACTTTATTGGTTCAAGGATTTTTGTGTCAAGTGTCGACACCTGTGCATCAAGTGTCGACACTTGAATGATCAAGTGTCGACTCCCAGAAATCAAGTGTCGACACCTGACAGCCAAGTGTCGACACCTGACAGCCAAGTGTCGACACTTGCAGCCTGACAGCTCTAACGGATCTATTTTTCTGGCTTGCAGAAATTGGTTTTCAAGCTCCAAATGGCTATTTCCAATGCTCCAACGGTCACAAACCATTTTTAGAAGGTTTTTGGTGTATTTAATCTCCACCAACCTCATTTTTAAAAAGAGAAGTAAGAAGAAGTCAAGAGAAAGAAGAGAGAAGTCTATTCAAGAGCATTCAAGTCCACTCAAAAGCCAAAAAGCCAATATTCTCTCCAAACTTCAAATCAAAAGCCTCTTCTAGCTTGATTCCACTGAAAAAGCCTTCTTGCTCAACCTTATTACATTCCAAAAGAAGGCAACTTGAAGAAGAGTGAAGTCAAAGCATCCTTTGGGCTTCAAAGATTCCATCTACTCTTGAAGAGAGTTTGTTGTAGCTTTTAAATTTCATATCTGTTTTATTGTGCTTTAACCTTGCTTTCAAGGGTGTCTTGAAAGAAGGTTATTGTGGTTTGTTGGTGAGCCAAAGTGTTAAAACCAACTAGGGTTAACTTGTGAGCCCGAAGACAAAACAAGTATTTAGGTTTGTTGGTGAGCCTAGGTGATAAAACCAACTTAGGTTTTGACTTGTGAGCCTTGAAAAAAACAAGTCAACTATAATCTGGTGTGGATTATAGTGGAATTCCCAAGGGTAGCTTGGGAGTGGATGTAGGTGCTAGGTTTGCACCGAACCACTATATATCTTGTGTTTGTGTGTGATTGCTCTTTTCCTTTAGCATTCTTTAATTAAGTGCTATCATCTTGCATCTAATTTATTATTGCTCACAAGCACCACTAGACCTTTATTTTATTGTGTTAAATTTGTAAAAGACCCAATTCACCCCCCCTCTTGGGCTCCATTTCTGGGCAACAAGTGATATCAGAGCACCGGTACTCTCTTGTAGGTCCAAGGATCTTGAGTAAAAGATCATGGCAGTCCCAATAGGCATGGGTATTGTTGAAGGTCAAGCTTCAAACCGACCCCCACTTTTTAATGGCACAAATTACATATACTGGAAGACACGCATGCGCATATTTATACAAGCTCTTGATTATAATTTGTGGAGAACAATAGTAAAAGGTCCTCATCAGCCTACAATGATGATTAATGGCATTCTCACCCCTAAAATGGAAGATGATTGGGATGAGAGTGACATTAAGCAAATTGAGCTTAATGCTAAGGCAATGAACCTTTTATTTTGTTCTCTTGATCCTAGTGAGTTTAACAGAATATCCAACTGTCTCTCCACAAAGGAGATTTAGGATACACTTGAGGTTACCCATGAGGGTACACACCAAGTGAAGACCACCAAGGTTAACATTCTAATTCACACTTATGAAATGTTTAAAATTGAACCTACTGAGTCTATCAGTGAGATGTATACTAGGTTCACAAACATTATGAATGGCATGAGAAGTTTAGGAAAAATAATTTCTAACGGTGAACTTGTAAATAAACTTCTCAGGTCTCTACCAGCTTCATGGGATGCAAAGGTCACTGCAATTGAAGAAGCAAAAGATGTCAACACTCTCCCGCTGGAACAACTGTTGGGTTCTTTGATGACATATGAACTATCTCTCAAACAGAAGAACGGAGAGGTGGACAAAAAGAAAAAGACAATAGCATTCAAATCTACTACCAGAGAAGACTCGAGCGAAGACTCTGAAGAGGATGACGAAGAAGATGAAACTGCTATGTTAGCAAGGAAATTCAGAAGGTTTATGAGGAAAAAGAAATTCAATTACAAAAAGAAACCTCTGAAAGGTGAGTCCAGTAAAGAAAAAGATAAGGAAAAGAAGGAGGAGCAGCCCACATGTTTTGAGTACAAAAAGCCAGGGCATTTCAAGGTAGACTGCCCCTTACTAAAGAAAAGCAGAAGAAAGCTAAGAAAGAAGGCCATGATGGCAACCTGGAGCGAAAGTGAAGACTCCAGCTCTGAGGAAGAACAACAGGAAGTAGCAAATTTTTGTCTAATGGCCGATCAAGAAGAGGTATGTTCTGAAACCGAAAATGAATTATCTTTTGATGAGCTTCATGAAATTTTTGATGAACTAGTCATAGAATTTCAAAAATTAAAGTCAAAACATAAAGACTTAAAGAAGCAAAATCTGGAACTAGCTAAAACAAATAACAACCTTTCAAATGAAAATGAATACCTTCTAATACAAAATAAAAATTTAAATGATAAGATTATGGGTCTTGAAAATGAAAAGAATATACTTGAAAAGAAAAGTAACTTACTTTCAAATGAAAAATTGTCAAGACAAAACAAAGAAATTTTAATGGAAAACAAAAGATATAAAGAGGAAATCAATAAACTAAAGCCTTTTGTTGAAAAATTTACTTACAGTTCTGAAAAGTTAAATTTACTGTTAAATAACCAAAGAGCAGTATTTGACAAAGCTGGATTAGGATTCAGAACTCATAAGAAACAGAAACTCCTTAAAAAATTTTTTGTGCCTGCATCTTCATCAATTACATTCTATACTTGTGGTGTTAAAGGACATAAATCTTACATGTGCAACAAAAGAAAATTAAGAAAAACTAAGAAAGTTTGGGTTCCAAAAGGAACCAATGCCACTAACCAAAAAGGATCCAAGATGGCTTGGGTACCTAAAGTCTCCACTTGATCTTTATTGCAGGTATGCTTTGCAACCAACAAAAAAAGAATGTGGTACCTTGATAGCGGTTGCTCAAGGCATATGACAGGAGATGTGGAGCAGTTCTCATCACTCACATATCAAAATGGTGGCAATGTAACCTTTGGTGATAATGGAAAAGGAAAAATCATCGGTATTGGTAAAATCCATATCACCCCTACCTCTTATATTGATAATGTTTTATATGTTGATGGATTAAAACATAACTTGCTTAGTATTAGTCAATTTTGTGACAAAAATTTTAAAGTTGTTTTTGAATCTTCTTTGTGCATTGTCTCTAGTCTAGATGACAATGGCATTAAATTCATCGGTCATAGGCATGGCAATATTTATATAGTTGATCTTGATGATCTCCCTATTCAGAAAGGTCAATGTCTAGTGGCAATGGAAGCCAAGATCGATGAAACTAGTTGGCTTTGGCATCGTAGACTAGGACATGCTAGCATGCATTTAATTTCAAAACTTAGCAAAAAGAATTTAGTAAAAGATTTGCCTAAACTTAATTTTGAAAAAGATAAGATTTGCAGTGCATGTCAACTTGGAAAACAAACAAAATCTTCTTTCAAACCTAAAGGAGTAATCTCTACATCTAGATCTTTAGAATTGCTTCATATGGACTTCTTTGGGCCTACTAGAACATCTAGTTTGGGAGGTAAGAAGTTTGGTCTAGTCATTGTAGATGACTTCTCACGTTTTACTTGGGTCATGTTTTTAGCACACAAAGATGAAACATTTTCTGAATTTATAAGATTTCACAAAAGAGTTTTAAATGAAAAAGGTGTTTCAGTAATTTCTTTAAGAAGTGATCATGGAACTGAATTTGAAAATGGCGATTTTAATAAATTCTATATTGAAAATGGAATTAATCACAATTTTTCTGCACCTAGGACACCTCAACAAAATGGGGTAGTAGAAAGAAAAAATAGAACTCTTGAAGAAATGGCACGCACCATGCTTTGTGAAAATGATTTACCTAGATACTTTTGGGCGGAAGCCATAAATACTGCATGCTATATCTTAAATCATGTTTTAATTCGACCGATTTTAAAGAAAACTCCTTATGAGCTTTGGAAGGGTAGAAAACCTTCAATCCGTTACTTTCATGTTTTTGGTTGCCGTTGTTTCATCTTAAACAATGGTAAATATAATCTAAGTAAATTTGATGCCAAATCAGATGAGGGAGTCTTTCTAGGCTACTCCACATCTAGTAAGGCATACAGGGTCTTCAACAGAAGGACACTTGTTGTTGAAGAATCCATTCATGTAGTATTTGATGAAACTAACCAAAAATCTTCAAGAAAAGAAGATGTACTTTTTGATGAATCAGGTAACAAGAAAACTGAAGAAAGAAATAACAATGAAGAACTTACCAAGGAACAGAATGATGATCAAAACACTGATAGAGATCAAGCACAAGGTGATGAAGATACCTCAACTGTTGATCCTTTACCAAAAGAATGGAGGTATGCTCATGGACACCCAAAAGAACTAATTATAGGTGATCCATCTAAAGGTGTAAGTACTCGATCATCTCTTAGAAATATTTGTGATTACTTAGCTTTTGTGTCTCAAATTGAACCTAAAACTATTGAGGAAGCTGAATGTGATAGTAATTGGATAAATGCTATGCAAGATGAACTTAATCAATTTAAAAAGAACAATGTTTGGACACTAGTAGATAGGCCCTTAAACACATCAATTATTGGCACAAAATGGGTTTTTCGAAACAAACTTGATGAAAATGGAATAATAATTAAAAATAAAGCTAGACTAGTTACCAAAGGATATAATCAGGAGGAAGGGATAGATTTTGATGAAACCTTTGCTCCTGTGGCTAGACTTGAAGCAATTAGGCTATTGTTGGCTTTTTTCTGTTTCATGAACTTTAAACTGTATCAGATGGATGTTAAAAGTGCTTTCTTAAATGGATTAATTGAAGAAGAAGTTTATGTTGAACAACCCCCTGGTTTTGAAAATTCTGAATTTTCAAATCATGTTTATAAACTTCATAAAGCTTTATATGGATTAAAACAAGCTCCAAGAGCTTGGTATGATCGTTTAAGCTCTTTTCTGCTGAAAAATAATTTTACTAGAGGAAATGTAGATAAAACATTATTTTTAAAGAAAAAGAATGATGATCTCTTAGTAGTACAAATCTATGTTGATGATATAATATTTGGTGCTACTAATGAATCTCTTTGTCAAGATTTTGCAAGTCTAATACAGGGTGAGTTCGAGATGAGCTTGATGGGAGAACTGAATTTCTTCCTCGGACTCTAGATAAGGCAAACCAAAGAGGGGATCTTCATCAACCAAACAAAATACACAAGAGAAATACTCAAGAAGTTTGGGATGGAGAACACTAGGCCATTAGGTACCCCTATGAGCTCTACATGTAGACTTGACAAGGATGAATTAGGTAAGTCAATTGATCAAAAATTATATCGTGGCATGATTGGTTCATTATTATATCTTACTGCTAATAGGCCAGATATCATGTTTAGTGTCTGTATGTGTGCTAGATATCAGTCCAATCCTAAAGAGTCTCATCTTTTGGCTGTTAAACGCATACTTAGATATCTATCTGGCTCAATTGAAATTGGTTTATGGTACTCTAGAGATTCTTCATGTGATTTAATTGCTTATTCCGATGCTGATTTTGCTGGATGTAAACTTGATCGTAAAAGTACTAGTGGAACCTGTCAATTTCTTGGAGTAAATTTGATCTCCTGGAGTAGCAAGAAACAGAACTCTGTTGCTCTATCTACGGCAGAAGCCGAATATATAGCAGCTGGGAGCTGTTATGCTCAAATCCTTTAGATCAAACAACAACTCGAAGACTTTGGCATTAAACTAACTAAGACACCCATAAGATGTGATAATACTAGTGCAATCAACTTATCTAAAAATCCAGTGCAACATTCAAGAAGTAAACACATTGAAATAAGACATCATTTCATAAGAGATCATATACAAAACTCAAATGTAATTCTTGATTTTGTTTGTACCAATGATCAATTAGCTGATGTGTTTACAAAGCCTTTGAGTGAGGATAGGTTCTGTCTGATTAGAAGAGAGTTAGGTGTAATTGATCCATTCTCCTAGGACTCTCTTAGTACCATTTTACCTAATCCTAAAAGCTCAAAACTTATTGTTTAAAACTCCAAGAAATTTGTCAAAATTTTTTCTAATTTTTCTGGATTTTCTCGAATTTTCTTGGCCAAGTGTCGACACTTGGAAAGTGTCAAGTGTCGACACCTGACCAAGTGTCGACACTTGACAAATCCAAAGTGTCGACACTTGCGAATCTGAACTATTTTAAAACGGACCGAACAAATGGTTTTTGAAAATTTTCTTCCCCCCAGGTTTCTTGGAACAGTGGTCCCCCCTGTCCAAATCCGTCTTTTCACCCCTCAATCCTTCACAAATCAGGTATTTTCCCTCTCTAATTTCATTTTTATTTTTCTATGTTTTTAATTTTATTATTTTCAAACCAAACGATCGTGTTTTAGGTTTTCCGAATATTTTTCTTCAATCTAACCGGATTTTTGCGTGTTTTAGTAAATTTCTAAAACTCCATTTGAGGGAATCATGTTTTAGATTTGTTTTTCTCGGATTTTCCTCATCTTTTGGGCGTTTTTCAACCCTTTTTCACAAAAATCACTGTTTCATCAATTTTGGGCAAAATAAAATGGATTTTCATCTAATTTAAGCATACTAAATCCTTTTATTGATGATTAGGAAGGATTTTTAGTAATACATTTTGAACATTTTCGCCTATTTGCAAAAATCCTAAGTGATTAAAACCCAAATCCCATGGTTTTTGATTTTTTGGACCTTACAAAAATAATTCTTTTTGGGATTCAAATGTGCTCCACCTAACACAAATTTTTCCTACAAATTTTACTCAAAAATTTTGTCATTTGATCAAAACTTATTGATTCTGGTTTTCGAAACCAATTTGAACTCTAATATCAACCTATGGCCAGTCCTTTGTTCTGAACCTTTATCCATTCTTCCTGGTCAGTTGGCTGATATGGGTCCTAGGAAGAGACTTGCAGTTAGAGCGAGGCCTAGTCAGGAGTGAGAGGAGGTCGAAGGCCAGATTCGATCCCGCTCAGCCGAGCAGTACAGCCACTCTGAGCTCCCCCCTGCAGAGAGGATGGCAGGGAAGTCAGTAGCTTCAGGGAGGAGAGTTGATCTACAGTGTTTCAACAGGCACCATTTTGGCATTAGGGAGATACTCACAGATGTAGGACTAGTACCCTTCTGCACCATGCAGGAGAGATACTATCCTCACCTGGTGAGGGAGTTCTACGGTGCACTGGACTGTCGACGACTCTTATCCGTCAGGGGTACACAGATTTCTTTGACTGATGAGTTGCTGAGCCGAGTATGGGAGATACCCCGGAGAGGAGTCTGTGCATTTTCAGTTGATGATAGAGAGGCGGCTTTCAGATGCATCCTTGAGCGAGAGGATGTTCGCGGTATCTCAGTGGTTACCGCGAACCAGTTATCATTAGAGATGCGACTGCTGCACCACATTACCGCACGGATCCTTATACCGAAGACTGGCAGATTTGATTTCATCACAGAGAGAGAGAGCTGATGTTGATGACCAGTCTGATCGAGAGGAGACCAGTTGATGTACCCACCTTGATGCTGTCACAGATGCATGATGCTGCCACTCAGCGCCGACACTGTTTGCCATACGGGATGGCACTGACCCGTCTTTTCAGAGCCTGTGGAGTATCATTGGAGGGGGAGATCCCCAAGGAGATACTGCACACGGATGTATATGATGAGAGGTCATTGCACCGCATGGGATTCAGGATGGTTGGAGGTCGATGGGTTCGAAGAGAGTCTGGCCAGGAGCTAGATGAGGAGGATGAGATTCGAGAGGCTGAGGCTGGACCATCTGAGCCAGCAGTTCTTCCTCTAGTGGATGTACCATCGACATAGGCAGAGCACCTGTCACCTGATGCTTCAGCTCCTCCACCACCATCTACCGGATTATCCTTTGAGGAGCATGCCAGAGCATAGTTCACACAGATCAGAGGAGAGGTGACTCAGCTGCGTAGCGAGGTCGAGCTTCTACAAACACAGACTACCTCAGAGCATGCTGAGATTCGCAGATCCATGGAGGAGGGATTTACACGTCTTGAGAGTCTTTTGAGATCACTTATACCTCCTGCTACACCTGCACTTGCTCGATCTGATGATGATGATGATGATGATAATGATGATGATGACGGCGGCGATCACCAAAGCGGCCATGCTGATTTTGCTGACGGAGGTGATCAGGATGTTGACCGAGCCACTGAGGTAGTAGGCACCGACAGCGACAGTGTAGGCGGAGCTGATGCTTATGAGGTGGTCAGTCGAGATCCTCCTTCTACACCTGCTCCTTCTACTGCACTAGTTGACTTCGTTCCGGATCCTATTGAGCCAGCTGATCGTCTTTCACCTCCTTCTACCATATCTTCTAGGGTTATACCCGCTTTTGGTCCTGCCGGCCGTACCAGGAGTCTTAGAGCTTTAGCACCTCCTAGGGCATTAACCACCAGATCTAGGATTAGTGCTCCTTTCAGTCTTGATATTCCATCTGATGAGGATTAGCCTCATAGATGACTGTTTCAGATCTTATTTTGTATGGTTGATATATGTATGTTTCAGCTCTTTTGTACTGAAAATTTATCTCATATATATATGTTTGTTATCTTAAACCTTTTGTACTTCAGTTTATCATATTTTAGCTCTGATATAATGGGATATTTTAACTCTGATACTAGCACAATTTCAGCTATGATATTTGTTTCTCTACTCTCTTTTTGTATCCATGCTAATTGTAAGGGGGAGGTTATTCCCTTTTCTTATGATTGACAAAAAGGGGGAGAAAAAGTAATGTTAAAAAGTGATGTTAATTGTTATGGAGAAAAAGAGTGATGTTAATGGATGTTAATTTTTTGTTATTGAGAATTTGAGAACAAGTATTTTTTTATTAAGAAAAAGATGCATTATATTGATTTGAAGTTTACCTTAATAAGAAGTATCTAATTAAGGGGGAGATTGTTTCCTCCTATCTATAAAGTTGTTATCTCTATTATAACTAGAAACTCATGGTTATAAAAGTTTGAACTATATTGTCTCTTTTTCTCAAGGTTTTGTCATCATCAAAAAGGGGGAGATTGTTTGCTCCACCCAGTGATTTTGATGAATAACAAAATATTGAGTACATATTGTATTCTAATGAGGATTTCAAGTTGTGAGTTTTCAGGAAGAAAGCACCTCAAAATTTTAAATATTTATGGTGTATGGCACGCAATGGAACGGAGCAAATCTCACATATCCAGGCATCCTCTTCATTGAAAAAGGGCTTTCAATTGCTTAATTATTATGTGTTTATGCTTTCATGAACATCTTTTTTGATTTCAAGGCTTTTACTCTTGATTCTAGATGTTTTCAGTCTCAAGTATCGACACCTGGACAGTAAGTGTCGACACTTCAGCATTTGGCATGGACAAAAATCCTTGGCACGCCAAGTGTCGACACCTAGAATTCAAGTGTCGACACCAAGTGTCGACACTTAGGTTTCAAGTGTCGACTCAAGGCCTGAGAATTTTGAAAATACAGAACTTTGTTGGTTCAAGGATTTTTGTGTCAAGTGTCGACACGTGTACATCAAGTGTCGACACTTGAATGATCAAGTGTCGACTCCCAGAAATCAAGTGTCGACACCTGATAGCCAAGTATCGACGCTTGCAGCCTGACAGCTCTAACGGATCTATTTTTCTGGCTTGCAGAAATTGGTTTTCAAGCTCCAAACGGCTATTTCCAATGCTCCAACGGTCACAAACCAGTTTTAGAAGGTTTTTGGTGTATTTAATCTCCACCAACCTCATTTTAAAGAAAGAGAAGTAAGAAGAAGTCAAGAGAAAGAAGAGAGAAGTCTATTCAAGAGCATTCAAGTCCACTCAAAAGCCAAAAAGCCAATATTCTCTCCAAACTTCAAATCAAAAGCCTCTTCTAGCTTGATTCCACTGAAAAAGCCTGCTTGCTCAACCTTATTACATTCCAAAAGAAGGCAACTTGAAGAAGAGTGAAGTCAAAGCATCCTTTGGGCTTCAAAGATTCCATCTACTCTTGAAAAGAGTTTGTTGTAGCTTTTAAATTTCATATCTGTTTTATTGTGCTTTAACCTTGCTTTCAAGGGTGTCTTGAAAGAAGGTTATTGTGGTTTGTTGGTGAGCCAAAGTGTTAAAACCAACTAGGGTTAACTTGTGAGCCCGAAGACAAAACAAGTATTTAGGTTTGTTGGTGAGCCTAGGTGATAAAATCAACTTAGGTTTTGACTTGTGAGCCTTGAAAAAAATAAGTCAACTGTAATCTAGTGTGGATTATAATGGAATTCCCAAGGATGGCTTGGGGAGTGGATGTAGGTGCTAGGTTTGCACCGAACCACTATATATCTTGTGTTTGTGTGTGATTGCTCTTTTCCTTTAGCATTCTTTAATTAAGTGCTATCCTCTTGCATCTAATTTATTATTGCTCACAAGCACCACTAGACCTTTATTTTATTGTGTTAAATTTGTAAAAGACCCAATTCACCCCCCCCTCTTGGGCTCCATTTTTGGGCAATAACAGTGTTAATAACCGCTTTAAAAGAGGGAAGACACGGCAGCACACAAATAGCGCAGAGACATAACTGCCCAAACACCGGTATATTTGGCATTGGTAGCGAAAGGGCCAAGCCCCCTCCATGCCAACGCTATCACTACTCCCTTCGCCCATAGCAGACGCCTCATTCTCCGAGCTCGGGAGTGGGGGGCAACTGATATGGCGACATCCACTGACATGGACCGGTGTGGTGACATCCACTGGTATGGAGCTTGTGGACGGCCACGCCAGCGAGAAGCCCACCACATGGGCAAGGCCGCATTACGAAGAACCAAAGGGACTGCCCTTCCAAGGTTAGCTCCCAGTTGAGGCAGGGTTCATTGGGCGAGCCCCCATCTGAGGATAGCTCTTTGTTGAAGTCGAGTCCGCCTCTTCAGAAGGGGTCGCCCTTCCGAGGTCAGCTCCAAGTCGAGGCCGGGCTCATTGGACGAGCCCCCTGTCTGAGGATAGCTCTCGGTTGAGGTTGAGTCTGCCTCTCCAGAAGGGACCGCCCTTCCGAGGTAAGCTTTCAGTCGAGGCAGGGCTCATTGGGCGAGCCCTCCATCTGAGGACAGCTCCCGGTTGAGGTCGAGTCCACCTCTCCAGAAGGGACTGCCCTTCCAAGGTACGCTCCTAGTCGAGGCAGGGCTAATTAGGTGAGCCCCCCGTTTGAGGATAGCTCCCGATTGAGGTCGAGTCTGCCTCTCCAGAAGGGATCGCCCTTCCGAGGTAAGCTCCTAGTCGAGGCAGGGCTCATTGGGTGAGCCCCCCATCTACGGATAGCTCATGGTTGAGATTGAGTCTGCCTCTTCAGAAGGGGCCACACTTCCGAGGTAAGCTCCTAGTCAAGGCAGGGCTTATTGGACGAGCCCCCCGTTTAAGGACAGTCCCCGGTCGAGGTCGAGTCTGCCTTTCCAAAGTAGGCTCTCCTACTAGGAGCATGGTTTCCCGCCAAAGGCGCAAAGAGGGGTGAAGCCAGCATTCAAAACAAAGGCAGTGGAGTACCTGGCCACCCTGAGCCTCTGAGGGGTGGCGCACACCCTACCATGGGCACAGGCCCCCCTCCTTGCGGCACGATGTGCGCATGATCTATACGATTCGAATAGCATCAGGCTTCCAGCCTTACGGTATGTCGACACGTTGACGACCGTATGACTAGAAAACTGTAGCTTCCCTGACTGGATGCCTGGACCTCCTAGAGAAGGGCGACCCCTATGGCCCTATGCCCTGTAGCACTCGTACGGCCTCCTCCAAAGTGGCAACATTTCATTATGGCTGGAGACTCAAGCATAAACCAGCCAGACAGAGAGGCGACGCAGGTAATGGAAACCTCCTTCGAAGGAGAGAACCTTGAATCACCTGAAAAGCTTTTCGTCTATATAAGACCCACAAAAAAAGGTAAGTAAAGGTAAGCAAAGAAAAGCAAAGTCGAGACTCTTTGATAATCGAATTATTATCTTCTCCTTTATCACCCTCTGGAAGTAGAGAGTCCTCTAAGCTCTTCATCTCAGAGGTATCTGTTCTCCTCGATCGTCCCACTGACTTGATCGTCGGAGTGCCTTCGCTGGAATCCCCGGTCCAAGGTTTTCTTCTGTCTTGCAGGACCCCCTAGTGAGCCGGCCACGAGACGAGAGCCAAGGATCCGGCGAAAACCCAACGTGTCAGAGCTGCAGGCCACGGCGATCCGAGTGGCAACACTTGGTAATCTATAGATTGCCGGCTACTAAATGCGACCCCAGGATTATCCTTTCATCCATATACTTTTCGCCTACCACAAGTAGACATATACAACAAAAGGCATTGAGGCATATGTGATTTGCAATGAAAGCTTGCTTATTGATGAGATAAGAGAGCAAGCTTGTATACAAATTCATGAAAATGGAGAAAATCACTGGAATAAAGAGCCCTGAACTAGTGGAACTCAAGTGGAGTACATGGAGTGCGGTTCTATTGAATAAAGAAATGATATAGGTCAAAAGATGTTAGCTAAGACAAAACCTTCTACGATTATATTTTGTTTTTGTGGATTAGAAAAGCTACCAAGGCAGACGATGAAGTGCAAAGATACTTCTAGGATGCCGTGTTACCATGGCAACCTTTTGAAGCTTATGAGAAAATTTTGTAAGATAGCTAAATTTGCAATGCTACAAGGTTCATAATGTTGCGCCATGACAAAGAGACCCATGTACATTAGATGAACTTTGCAAAGAAAGCAGGATACTAAAGGAATTGCACAAATTGAGATTTAAGATAGGGACTTGTTAAGAAATAGAAAACAGAATGAAATGGTGAGGCACATGTCATAGAAATATCTATCCAAAGTGACAGCAAGAAGAGCAAAATGGATCTCATGTCAAAATTTAAAAGAAGGGGAGAGGAAGACTTAATATCACACGGATGGAAGTTGTGGGAAATGATTTTGGAAAAGCTAATCAATAGTAACAAAGGATATAAAGATATAAACCCAAAAAGCCGAAAGAAGTACAGATAGGGTATGGTAAAGTTGCACACTAATTAGGTCAAAATCCTCAAGGAGCCTGGCAAACATAACAAGTCCTTTTTTTTTTAATTTGATTTAACAAACATAACAAGTCAACTAAAAGTCATTGTGACAAGATACTTTTATGTAATTAGTTTTTGATCATTCTTAGCCAACTCAGATTAAATCGTTTACCACAAACAAGAATGAGAACTTGATGATACGCAACATTTTTATATGAATAGGATGTTAGGAAGACATTCTCGATAGAACTTAAAACTTGGAAGACATTATGATTCTTCTGGTTCTCTGAACTTTACCCTTCCGGTCGAAAAGCAAGAGATTCTCTTAGACTTTGATCAAAGGGTCAGAGCATAGATTGTTTACGATGAGGATCAATAAAAAGAACAAAAAATTCTTATGAACTGGAAAATATAACATTATCTATCATTTCATTATAAGGTGACTGATAACATAGTTGCAGAATAACTATATATTTAATCCTGCATGCTGCATTTTATAAGGGAAACCTTAGTTCTTTCTTCTTGCAATATCTAACTTTTTGTATATTTCCATATTCTTGTTTTGCCACATCAATCCTGAAAACTCTTCTGTCATTAATTTATGTACCAATTAGAAATATAAGTTTCATAAAACAGAATGAAAAATATGATTTAGTGAACGAAGTAGTGAGGCATAACCTAAGTAGTTTGTCGCAAAATGCAGCTCAATGGCATCCTGGGAAAGCATGAATGGAACCATCGCAATTCCTGCATTGTTGCTTCAAGAAGATAGACAAAAAGACATTTTTTAGAATTGCCATAGGTATTGGATCTTAAGCGAGTTCGAGGCATCTGGATAAAAAGGCAAATCAGCACGAAGTTTAAACATGTCTTACATGAGGATGTTCAGTGGAAGATTCAGCATATTGAAGTTTTCTGCAAATTTTCTAACAGATGCCATCATGCTGAGGTCTAGTTCCATGACATCTACTTTAGCAGTAGGCATTTCTTTCGTGATTGTTTCTCTGACAGCAGAACCGGCAGATAGATTCCGGACTGCCATTACTACATGCACACCGCGCAGGGCGAGAACTCGGCATGTTTCTGCACAAATTCCACTTGATGCTCCTGCAATAGATGTCAGATTAAGAACTAGCAGTGGGATTTGAAATGCAAATAAAGTGCTTGAGCTGGATAACACTTCAAAAGGATCAATGACACGTTCAGTTTCTACCGTTCAACAAAATTACGTAACTCAATTACCTGTCAAGTATCACGGAAATGTGATCAAATTAATTCCTAGCTAGTAACATGTTTAAAAGGTTTTTCTGAATTACTATTAATTATTACTTTATTTATTTTAATTTGTTAAAAATAGATTGATTTTATGATCTTATTGATGGATATGTGTGAAGCCCAATATTGTATATGATTCTTATGTTTAGCCTTTGAGCACCTTATGTTGGTTAGTATAGTTGAGACGGTACAGTGTAGGCTTTGACCCAACTAAGCCCATAATGAAGGAGCTTATTAGGGTTTGCTTACAAATAGGCTAGGTCCTCTCTCCTCTCATAATATTTTAGATTTGTTCTCTTGACTTGCCCATTGAATAGCCGCCTATTATGAGAGGATGTTAGATAGAAGGACTTGGCTTTTGATGTTCACATGAATATCTATAATTATATATTTAAAAATTAATGATAAATACAAGTACGCATTCTAAATCTAAAATAATTATTTATTCTTGACCTGCATTTACAGATCTATTGTTTATTCATATTCATTCTTGAAAATAATATTATTTTTGGTATTCTAGATATTATGCATAGGATCTTGAGATAATAAATTTTTTATAATTAGTATCAGAGAAAATTATGCATGATCTAGATCTATTTTTGTTTTTAATTTATTTTCCAGATCGCCCTCCTTGATGATTCATGAAGGAATTGAAAGATCACTTCATGTCTATAGCTTTGCTTTGACATCATCTGGCCCATTAAAAAAGCCATTGATGCCGTCATCAAGCTTTTGGACCATGATGGATTGATGGCTGTTGGAAAAACTAAGACTCACGACACTTATGCTAGAATATTTAAAAAGATTGGGGCCGGCAGTTCCCACCACCATGCCCTCATCCTCCCATCCATTGCTTGAAGCTACTGGCTGGTGCAGACTGGCAGCCGTTCAGGAGGCATGTCAGTGATCCGAGTTTGTAGCAACCATTCCACGGTAGGGGGCGGCATTCATCGCAAGCTTTCCTCCTCCCATCGATGATCAAGATCAATAAGGAAACAAAAAAAAGAATTCTTCCAATCTCTTTTGGTGGCGAAGGATCCAGCATTTTAAAACCCTCACCGATGCCCCGTGCCCATGGCTGGTCTACCTCTCCAACGGCCACCTGTCCACCGGTGGTGAAAACCATGGATTTACCAAATTTGGGCCATCATTTGGGGTTAATGGCTGGTGGTGGCTGGTCCTAGTCCTCCTCTCTCTTAGACCCGATAAAATCCACTATCGGATCTTCTTGATCTCCCTCTCTCAATCATCGGCAAGTGACGGTGGCCGGTCGATGTGGCCATGGAGTATCGACGGGGCTCGCCGGAGAAGAGAACAAAAAAAATCGAAGGGAGAGAGGGATGTCTGCATCTACTTTATGTTGGAGGACGTTCCCAGGTGCATGGATAATCTTTTACCAGCAACCAATCTCCAAATATTATATTGGAAGTGGCAGCAACAAGGGATTGAAGCAATCAGCCTGGCAGGGATTCAGCCTTCTTGTGCAGAAATCTCCTAACTTGTTCAAAGTGCCCCAAATGTTCAAGATATGATATAGACATGAAACCACCTCTCTTGGGAGCTCCAACCAGTGAGGATTCAACCCTCCAAAGCTCTTGGTCGAACTCTAAAAGGGTACAGAGAGGGATGACTCCAAAGATGCTAGGCACTGGATTTCCTATATGGGTCAGGATATTGGGTCCTCCTAGGATTGGACTCCCTATATGGGTCAGAATACTGGGTTCTCCTAGGGTTGGACTCCCTATATGGGTCAGAATATTGGGTTCTCCTAGGGTTTGACTCCCTATATGGGTCAGAATATTGGGTGTTGGGTCTACTAGGCTCATAGGGTATGGGTGTATAGGATCTATGATCATGGGATCTAGAGTCATAGGATCTAGGTTCATAGGTTATGGATTCATAAGTTCTAGGTTCATAGGATTTAGAGTCATAAGATCTATAGGTTGTGGGTATACTAGGCTTATAGGGAGAGGGTAAATAGGATCTATCTTCTTGGTCTATAAAATCCTGATTGGGTCTTCTAGGACTAACCTTAGGGATTGGGTCAGGATGATGGGCTCTCCTAGGTTCAGCCTCAAGGTATGGATCAGGGTTTGGGGTCCTCCTAGGTTGAGGATTGTAGTACGGGTCAGGATAAGGGGCTCTCCTAGGTTCGACCTCATGGTATAGATCAGGGTTTGGGGTCCTCCTAGGTTGAGGGGAGTCAGGATCTGGCTCAGACTGTGACCCATGGGTTTTTCTTGGGGTCCCTACCCGGACTTTTAACTGATCAAACCTATTGGCACGATGGTCAATTCTATCATTGGTTTGAATACGAGACTGAGTTAACTGGGTCATCTGGATAGTTATCTGGACAATTTGATCAGCTAGGGCTTTTATTTGGGCTTGTAAATTTTCCATGGGTTCAGACATTTATGAAGGAGGTGGGTGATATGAAACTCCTGATCTAGTGCTCATGCAAGACTCGATCAGACCGACTATAGCTGACTAAACCTAAAGTCCAAACTAGATGCTCAATCAGGGTGCAAACTAGCCTATAGTAACCCTGTACTCAGCCAGGCAGGTGTAAGGGGAGTGTTAGGTCCCTGATTGCCAATCCTAGACACCAATCAGAGATTGGCCAGGTAGGCGGACCAGCACACAAGCCCTTCGGGATTGAATCCCTAAACCACCGTTCTAGACACTAAGCACAAGGCACACACAGGTTAACTTGACACAGTGATCTAACACTAGCCCGGACCCGACCAGTTGGTGTCCCTAGCCCACTAGGGCAAATTAAGTCTAATTAATTTTAGGTTAAGGCTTGGGACTGAATGCAAGGGATGTGGTTTTGGGCTAAGGAGAGGTGATCAAATCCTCCCCCCATCTGATATAGCAAGAGTGACCTTAAAAGTAAATTATGCAATGATGGCAGGCAGATGAGGATGCAAATTAGGGTTTAGATATTTTTTTTTTGGTATTTTTGGAAAATATGTATATATATATATATATATATTTTTTGGTATTTTTTTAAATAGAAGAAAACTTGCAAATCATGACCTAATATACTGGAAATATACTAAAATTAAGAAATATGCAAAAACTCCTAAACAAAACCCTAAAACTTCCAAACATGTCTTGCTAAAAAAAACAGAGCCGAAAATTTGCAGGCCCTATTTCGGCTTTCAGAAAATTCACAGGCCATAATAAAATCTGAAAAAAGTTTTAAAATTACTGTGAATTATGATAAATCCAGGAAAATAAATTTCAGAATTTTTGGAGTTTTTAACAGGGAGAAATAATTAAAATAACAGAGTATATACGGACTGAAAAATTACAGAAAATAAGCCATAATCTAAGCTCTGATACCAAATGATGCGGAACTAATATGCATGCAATTTTTTTTATATGTTTTATATGTGGGGTTGGGTGATTAATTCCTGAATTTCAGATTAAAATAAGTTATAGGGAATTTTATATGAATTTTAGAAGATCAGCATGCAGATTAGGACCTAGAAAAGTAGAAAAGAAGGATCGCCGGGGCTGAGAAGCCTCGGTTAGGGCAAGTTCTCCTACAATAAAACTACTGGAGGTAGAGGGGTGTACCTGACAACGTCTGTGAAGATCGCAGCAAAAGGGTCTCTCGTTCCTCGACGGATGCGGCCTGGAAAATCGAGCCAAAGACCCGCGGATACCCGGCTTTCTGCTCGGTGATCCGATTGAGGCTTGGCTGGAGTCGTTGGATTCGTAGGAACTCGGGGACCTGCAAACGACCTGTCAGGGGTTAGAAAACTCACAAAGGAACAAGAAAATAAAGGAAAAATAGCAAGGGAAGGCTTCTTTTGGAGTGGGCATCCAGGGATCTGAGATGCTTGTTGGTAGCAGGAAGATGATTGCAGCACTGGGAAGAAGAACTCTCGCAAACCCCTTTATGCACACAGCAGGGTATCACACAACTCAATAGAAGAACTCAAGGTTTTCATTCATCAAAAATTTTTTTCATACAAGAGGCTAGGGTCCCTTAAATAGACCCTTAACCTTGGGCTCCAAGTAAGGGTACATAAGTCTTTACATAAGAATCCTTTTCCCTCTCAAACCCTAGCTAGAAAATAAGGAAATATTAGGTAGAAAAATCCCTAAAATTTTTCTTGACTTGGTCAAGACTCCAAGGACGCCTAGGGGGGCGTGTTGGGCTTCTAGGAGCAGCAAAAGGCCGGCCCAAAGGGGCCCGGGTGCATGGGTTTGGGCCTCTGGAAGCTGGGGTGGCCTGGTAGCTAGGTAGCAGGAATATTCCTTGGTATCTTGCTTCTTAGGGGCTTGGGCTTGGCACCTGGGCTTGATTTCATTGGGCTAGGATGCAGATGGACCTCTGGAATCATGGATGCCCTTATTTATGAATATACTTTGGCATCTGGAAGGGAATCTGGGCATCTGGAGGGCATCTGCAAGGAATCAGGGTTTCTGATTTTTCTCCTGGGGTCTTCAAATCTTCAAGCTGGGTTGGACTTGGGCTAAACTTCCATGTCTTCAATCTGGCTGGACTTGGTCTTCACTTGTATAATATAGTCTTGAGTCTTCAGTATGCTTGGACAGGACTCAAAAAAATAAAATTAGCTCAACATGAGCTAACTAGCATTGGACTGAACTAGCTCAACATGAGCTGACTAGTACAGAAGTGAAATAACAACTAAAAATACTCAAATAACAACTAAAATGGACTCAGATGAGCTAAGCCCTTATTACAGATGGACTCATAAATTATTGATCAATTACAGAGGGTTGAGAAGCTTCTGCCTTATTCTGGTGCCTTTGGTGTCCGCACCAATTCTCCCGGGGTGGGAGGAACTCGACCCTGTCGAGTGAAGATCAGACTGGCTCACATATCTCTCGAGAAGGTCTGGGTTGAGGCATTGCAAGTCCTCTCGAGAAATCTACGAATCGTCCGACTCTGGCTGGCCTTGCCATCGGATCAGGAAGCATTGATAGTCACGGCCCCGGGTCGTGATGGCTTGATCGTCCAGGATACGCTCGATCCGTTCTCCTCTCTCAGGCCAATTTGTTAGTGGACACTCTAGGTTAGGGTCACTCACAATGAAAAGGAATAGGTCCAAAGGCCTTACTAGGTATTGCTGCCGGTTCCCTATACTCAACCAGGTCTGTAATATTGAAGGTAGAACTAATGCCCAAATCCGAAGGCAAGTCTAACACCTAGGCATTTGATCCAATCCTTCTCTATCACTTTAAAAGGTCCGGCTCTGCGAGCATGAAGCTTCTTTTAGGCCTAAGCCTAACCAAGATAGAATCCACTACATCAAATTCTTTGACCCTTCTTCGGGAATTAGCCAGTTGTTTTAAGATTAGTGCGGGTGGTGAACATGCTAGGCACATGCAGACAAATGATTCAAAGGACTCATACTGACACCTAACAGACTCGACTATGCATTCCTATCGAAGGAAATTTTATTGAACTCTTTGGATCTAAACCTAATAGATTATAGGTTCTCTAGGTTTGATCCTAGCTTGACATGCACATGAAAATTTACAGTGAACTCCTAGCAAATTCCAAAGAGTATGCCAGAAGTAAGATGCAAACCTAACATGCGTGATGAATGCATGCAGTATGCTAATCTCAGCTAAATGCAATCTAATGATCCTAGAAATGCTGGAGGTGTCAGGAAAGGGCAGAAAATAGGAAGTGGGTTCAGAATTAGTTTGGTAAGGTAGAGAAAAAGGTTCATGGTTAGTTGGATAAAATAGGATAAAAGACGGGGTGTCAGGAACTAATCCTATACTAATGAGGTTAACCTTATGAGGTTGAGCTATATCTACAGGATTTGCATAATGGAAGGATGGGTCACTAATTTCGGGGAAGAGGTCCTTAATGGGAACTATAGGAGGGGACTCATCTTGAAGGTATTGATTCAAAGATATCAGGTCCTTAATAAATTCTTCTGGTTCTTGTATTTTTGGACTAGACTCTATAATTTGGCTCTCCTCTATGGTTTCCTCAGGTAAGGCTCTAGCAGCAGTACCTAGGTTCTCTTCCTCTATTTGTTCTTCCATTATAGCTTTAGGTTGGATGTGGTCAAGGTCAACTAGCTCTGGGTTGGAATCTACCTGGGTATCTACTGGTTAGCTAATTCTAGGTCTACTAAAGGTGTCTCCTCTTCTCCCTCATACTCATCCACTAGGCTCACATCAGCTTCATACACTTCCACGTTAATGTAAGCCTTGCGAATCTCAGGAATGGTTGGAGAAGGTCGGCTAGCAGGAAATTGGTTAGGTTCTGGTCTCTGATTATGGGTACCACTCCTAGTAGGTTCAGGTTGTATAAGAGGTAGTGGCTCACTATTGGGTTCATATTTAGGGATACTCATCCTATAGGGTTCAAGTTGACTAGGGGAAGCATGACTAGTACTAGGCTGATACTTAGGGGTTATGGGTTCTCTAAGCTCATAGGACAAGGGTGCAGATCTATGGGTCATGGGATTATAGGATCTGGGGTCATAGGATTTTGGGTCAGCTCTATGATCAGGTTCTAAGGTTGGATCAAGGTATGGGGTCCTCCTAAGGTTGGGCTCTCTATATGGGTCAGGATATTGGGTCCTCCTAGGATTGGACTCCCTATATGGGTCAGAATACTGGGTTCTCCTAGGGTTGGACTCCCTATATGGGTCAGAATATTGGGTTCTCCTAGGGTTTGACTCCCTATATGGGTCAGAATATTGGGTGTTGGGTCTACTAGGCTCATAGGGTATGGGTGTATAGGATCTATGATCATGGGATCTAGAGTCATAGGATCTAGGTTCATAGGTTATGGATTCATAAGTTCTAGGTTCATAGGATTTAGAGTCATAAGATCTATAGGTTGTGGGTATACTAGGCTTATAGGGAGAGGGTAAATAGGATCTATCTTCTTGGTCTATAAAATCCTGATTGGGTCTTCTAGGACTAACCTTAGGGATTGGGTCAGGATGATGGGCTCTCCTAGGTTCAGCCTCAAGGTATGGATCAGGGTTTGGGGTCCTCCTAGGTTGAGGATTGTAGTACGGGTCAGGATAAGGGGCTCTCCTAGGTTCGACCTCATGGTATAGATCAGGGTTTGGGGTCCTCCTAGGTTGAGGGGAGTCAGGATCTGGCTCAGACTGTGACCCATGGGTTTTTCTTGGGGTCCCTACCCGGACTTTTAACTGATCAAACCTATTGGCACGATGGTCAATTCTATCATTGGTTTGAATACGAGACTGAGTTAACTGGGTCATCTGGATAGTTATCTGGGCAATTTGATCAGCTAGGGCTTTTATTTGGGCTTGTAAATTTTCCATGGGTTCAGACATTTATGAAGGAGGTGGGTGATATGAAACTCCTGATCTAGTGCTCATGCAAGACTCGATCAGACCGACTATAGCTGACTAAACCTAAAGTCCAAACTAGATGCTCAATCAGGGTGGCAAACTAGCCTATAGTAACCCTGTACTCAGCCAGGCAGGTGTAAGGGGAGTGTTAGGTCCCTGATTGCCAATCCTAGACACCAATCAGAGATTGGCCAGGTAGGCGGACCAGCACACAAGCCCTTCGGGATTGAATCCCTAAACCACCGTTCTAGACACTAAGCACAAGGCACACACAGGTTAACTTGACACAGTGATCTAACACTAGCCCGGACCCGACCAATGGTGTCCCTAGCCCACTAGGGCAAATTAAGTCTAATTAATTTTAGGTTAAGGCTTGGGACTGAATGCAAGGGATGTGGTTTTGGGCTAAGGAGAGGTGATCAAATCCTCCCCCCATCTGATATAGCAAGAGTGCCCTTAAAAGTAAATTATGCAATGATGGCAGGCAGATGAGGATGCAAATTAGGGTTTAGATATTTTTTTTTTGGTATTTTTGGAAAATATGTATATATATATATATATTTTTTTGGTATTTTTTTAAATAGAAGAAAACTTGCAAATCATGACCTAATATACTGGAAATATACTAAAATTAAGAAATATGCAAAAACTCCTAAACAAAACCCTAAAACTTCCAAACATGTCTTGCTAAAAAAAACAGAGCCAAAAATTTGCAGGCCCTATTTCGGCTTTCAGAAAATTCACAGGCCATAATAAAATCTGAAAAAAGTTTTAAAATTACTGTGAATTATGATAAATCCAGGAAAATAAATTTCAGAATTTTTGGAGTTCTTAACATGGAGAAATAATTAAAATAACAGAGTATATACGGACTAAAAAATTACAGAAAACAAGCCCTAATCTAAGCTCTGATACCAAATGATGTGGAACTAATATGCATGCAATTTTTTTTATATGTTTTATATGTGGGGTTGGGTGATTAATTCCTGAATTTCAGATTAAAATAAGTTATAGAGAATTTTATATAAATTTTAGAAGATCAGCATGCAGATTAGGACCTAGAAAAGTAGAAAAGAAGGATCGCCGGGGCTGAGAAGCCTCGGTTAGGGCAAGTTCTCCTACAATAAAACTACTGGAGGTAGAGGGGTGTACCTGACAACGTCTGTGAAGATCGCAGCAAAAGGGTCTCTCGTTCCTCGACGGATGCGGCCTGGAAAATCGAGCCAAAGACCCGCGGATACCCGGCTTTCTAGTCGGTGATCCGATTGAGGCTTGGCTGGAGTCGTTGGATTCGTAGGAACTCGGGGACCTGCAAACGACCTGTCAGGGGTTAGAAAACTCACAAAGGAACAAGAAAATAAAGGAAAAACAGCAAGGGAAGGCTTCTTTTGGAGTGGGCGTCCAGGGATCTGAGATGCTTGTTGGTAGCAGGAAGATGATTGCAGCACTGGGAAGAAGAACTCTCGCAAACCCCTTTATGCACACAGCAGGGTATCACACAACTCAATAGAAGAACTCAAGGTTTTCATTCATCAAAAATTTTTTTCATACAAGAGGCTAGGGTCCCTTAAATAGACCCTTAACCTTGGGCTCCAAGTAAGGGTACATAAGTCTTTACATAAGAATCCTTTTCCCTCTCAAACCCTAGCTAGAAAATAAGGAAATATTAGGTAGAAAAATCCCTAAAATTTTTCTTGACTTGGTCAAGACTCCAAGGACGCCTAGGGGGGCGTGTTGGGCTTCTAGGAGCAGCAAAAGGCCGGCCCAAAGGGGCCCGGGTGCATGGGTTTGGGCCTCTGGAAGCTGGGGTGGCCTGGTAGCTAGGTAGCAGGAATATTCCTTGGTATCTTGCTTCTTAGGGGCTTGGGCTTGGCACCTGGGCTTGATTTCATTGGGCTAGGATGCAGATGGACCTCTGAAATCATGGATGCCCTTATTTATGAATATACTTTGGCATCTGGAAGGGAATCTGGGCATCTGGAGGGCATCTGCAAGGAATCAGGGTTTCTGATTTTTCTCCTGGGGTCTTCAAATCTTCAAGCTGGGTTGGACTTGGGCTAAACTTCCATGTCTTCAATCTGGCTGGACTTGGTCTTCACTTGTATAATATAGTCTTGAGTCTTCAGTATGCTTGGACAGGACTCAAAAAAATAAAATTAGCTCAACATGAGCTAACTAGCATTGGACTGAACTAGCTCAACATGAGCTGACTAGTACAGAAGTGAAATAACAACTAAAAATACTCAAATAACAACTAAAATGGACTTAGATGAGCTAAGCCCTTATTACAGATGGACTCATAAATTATTGATCAATTACAGAGGGTTGAGAAGCCTCTGCCTTATTCTGGTGCCTTTGGTGTCCGCACCACATTAGGTCAAATTTAATCTAGGTTAAGGAAAATCTCTCAAGTTAGTCCCTATCAAGTTTTAAATTACATATAGATCCATATAAAATTACATATAGGCCCCTGGAGTTTTTGAATATTACAAATCAATCCTTAAAATTTTATAATTAATTCCTTAGATTTGATAGATATTATTTTATAGAAAGGCCCCTGTAGTATCTGTTATTTATAGTTTGGTACATTATTATTGATTTTTTGATAAAATCACTATGACTTGCTTTTTTATCCTATTTGAGCGATTTTTGGACAATTGGACATGTAATGATTTAAACAGTATTTTGATTAAGTTTTTTATATATAATAAAATATTAAATTAATTTATAAATTATTTATTCATAATTTTGCTCATAATTATATTTGATTCAAAATTATGTATAATTAATCGCAATACTTATTATATACTTTAATTCTTGTCCAAAGGTATTTAATAGTTGTATAGTAAATGTTATTGATAGAAATGATAATTAGAATGCAATATTATATTATGATTTCATCAGTGGGATACATATTATTAAGTATCCCATTCTAGACTAATCTTTTGTAGTATACATGTAATTAAAGTATGTCATTTTATATTTATTTGTTCATTTATTTTCATGTAAAAATATTTTTATATATTGGCATAAATATTTATCATCAAAGTAGTTTTTATTTATGTCAATTCATTGAGTTTTGTCTTCATGAGAGAGATGTTTTCTAGTTATAGTATACAATGGCCTGCCCAAAGGGGATAATTATATATTTTAATTGAAAAAGGTTATATGGAGTATTGTATTGCAAGGATGCTCTAGCTTTCATAGATCTATCTGCTTAAAAAGGATAAATTTATGAATGTTAGGATATTTTATTTGCTTATGACTTCATATGAAGAGCACTTATATATATTACATGTTCTGTCTAAAGAGAACATATTTTCAAAGGTGGAGATATATTGGGCTTAAAAAATATGTCTACTTAAAGGGAATAGATTTTTGAATATCTTGTATTCTCATTATGTTAACTTTTATTTTCTTTGGAAAGAGATATATATTGGATCTAGAAAGTTTATTTATCCAAAGAGGATAGATTTTCAGATATCTTATATTCTTATTATATTACCTCATAATTAGAGTTCAAAAGTATATCATATTCTCTATCTAAAGGAATGTTTTATGATGATGCACATGGTGCTTTTGTTAAAAATAGCTTATTATGTTCAAAACCATTATTTATTTATTATTTGTACCTCTAACATATTATATTTGTGTATAATTTTGATTGGTCGTTTATTTATCTTATGCCACTTTAGAAGTCATGACTTGATGATCCTTAATTAAAAGGTTTGTTCGATCGATGGTGACCACCAAAATAGCTCGTTCATTGAGATTTATAAGATCCTTCTATAAGATATTTAGAAGGGATTGAATAGTATTATATGTTAAAGAGAGATACCTTGTATGGGTTATTTTCTTTCTAAAAAAAGTTTTATAGTATTAGACCAAGGGCTCTCAATAAAATAATGCTTATAAAGATTTTATGGTATATATATTATCTATGTTTTTCTATTGATTAATTGTATAAAGATTGTTTAGCAATTAATATACTTATATTCAATAGAGTTAATACTCTCATTATGATGACTCTAACTAAAATAATTTAAGAAAACTAACATTATGCTAGTACTAAATAAGATGGATTATGGATATTACATTATATAATGGTCTTCCATCTTGGATAACTTGTAATAGTACCTTAGTATAAAAGCTACCTATAAAAATGGTAGAAAGTGAATCATTTTATTTATAATATATATATAATTGATTCCATTCTTGATATTATATCTAAGAATAATGATCTAATATAATTTTTTATCTCATTTATAAAAGGTATGTAAAAGCTGATAAAAGAAGAGTCTGGATAGCTTCTGGATAAATAAATCAATATAAAATATGATGGCATGATGGTATTAGGATTTATATTATGAAACTAGAAAGCATTGTGCATGAACTTAGTATTTTATCTCTAATACATTAGTTACTCATCATGTTTTTAATTTTCTTGTTATATGGTTTAGTAAACTTAAAACCATATAAGAAAAATAATTAGTAATTTTAGCCTATTTTATTAAAAATTTTGATACTTTAAAAAAAAATAAAAGTATTGATATGGTATATCAGTTACATCCTAGGATCCCATCATTACAAATAATATTATTAAATATTTGTATAAGTATGGGATAGTTATTTAATATATCATACCTAAAACTTTTAAGAAAAAAATATGATTGAGAGGCAAAATCATACTCTAAAGTATATGATTTGAAGTATGATTAGTGGATGCAATTTATTATAATATCTCTAAGATAAGATTCTAAAAACTACCATCTATATTTTAGATAAAATTTTTAGTAAGGTAGTTATACAAGATATCTTTTGAATTGAAGGTAAATAGAAAGTCCAATACCAATCAATTTTATGGGGCTATCCTGTTAAAGATTAATGATTAATACTCTATCAATAAATAAATTTTGAATTTATAATAACATATTATTTAATTTGATTATCTTGATAATTCTAAATGAATACAGATTCTACTATTTTAATAGAGGTATAAAGAATATTGACTCAAATCATACCATAGTTATAGATTTTGATATACATGATGTTAGATGCTCCTATACTTTCAAAATGATATTAAAAAAAATAAGATATTACTCTCTTTTTTTATTTATGAAAATATTATATTTCATCCTGTTGGAAGACAGTAGAAAAGCAATATCATATATATGAACTAATTATAGTATCTTCATTACTAGTTGATGTAGCATTAGTAAAGAAATCATATAATAGAAAATGGAAACATATCATTTTTGTTATTATTTGGCTTTTAAGATGTGAATGACTGGAGAGGATCTATTCATAGAAAGGCATAAAAATAGAATCTAGTGATATTTTTGTATATACAGGCAAAGTTTGTAGCATGTTACAAAGTCATAATTCATATTATTTTGATTATAAAATTTTGCCATGGATCTTATAATTATCGATTCTATCTTAAAAACCACTTAAGATATATTATAATAATAGTGCAGCTATGCTCTTTGAATAAATAATAAATATTTTCATTATCTCTATCTATATAGAGATAGAATATTTGATAGTTAAAGATTTTTGTTAAAAAAAAGATATTTTGTAAAGTATATTGATATTTTATAAAGTATATTTATACATAGTCAATGTTTATTGATCCCCTAATCAAATGAATAAGATCTATAGTTCTTATAAAATATATCAAAAATATGGACATTTTAGAATCTTTTGATTTTTTGGATTAATAAGAGTTTGATGTATTTATACAATGACTTGATAGATAAATTTATTTATCATTGATTGCTTTGTTGATGGATTGCAATCCAAGAAGATATAACTATCGAGTGCATATATATAGATTCCATGTTGGTTGATCCTTTGATCAAGTATTTGAGGCCTGTATGTTTTATAAAGCTTGTTGTAAATATAGACATGTTGAATTCTTTTGATATGCTTGGTTACTGGGAGTGACTTTGTATTTGTATTTTATTTGATAGACCTTTTTATTTAATATATCTATCATGAATATTTGTATACATGGTCGATATGATAGTTGATAGATTGCATTACTATATGATTTATATATGCATGTAAAATAAAATACAACATAGTATCTCAAGAATATATTTTTATCTTAAGAATGATAGTTATATGGATATGTCTTATTTACTATTTAGAGATCTTGATATATTTATTTGTAGATAAATGGGCTTCTTTTAAAGTTATGGGATTTTTCTAGCTTGTATTAAAGTACATGTTTCAAGAAAAATCATGATTGATGGTATATTTATATAATTTCTTTTATTATGTGTATATTCCCTTGTTTATATACCTATTATATAAAAATTGATACTAGGTATTGAGTCATGAATATGTTGTACTATCTTGTCATTGATACCACATTGAGTATGTGAGACATAATGGCTTATTGTTTTGAAGCCATTAAAATTTTTCTTGATTATTTTGTTTCCAAGCATATTTAAGAAAAATTGGAGGAGTGATAATAAAAATAATATATTTTTTTTGGATCACTTTTGGATGCTATTTTCTTATTACAATACCATACCAAGACTCATGTCCATAATATTTATGATGCTTGTAACCATGGATAGGTCTTGTGTCAAACAAAAGATGCAATGATTCCCATGATTTGGCATGATTGGTATTGTTTGATTGAATCAATTTTAAGATGCTATCTATGGATCATATATTTTTATATCTATGTATTATATTTTATATTGTTCAGTCTAAGAGTCATTTTGAAATAAAATATTCCCAAAATCAAAATTAATATTATCTAAGTGAGAGAATGTAAGAGTTTTTTCTAATATGGGCTACCATTAATTATTATTTTATTTATTTTGATTTGTTAAAAATAGGTTGATTATATGATCTATGTTGATGGACATTTGTATAGCCTAATGTTGTATGTGATCCTTACGTTTAGGCTTTAAGCACCTTATGTTGGTTATATGATTCATATTGATAGACATGTGTATAGTGCAATATTGTGTGTGATCATTATGTTTGGACTTTAAGCACTTTATGTTTAGGCTTTAAGCACCTTATGTTTGAGCTTAAGCACCTTATGGATAGGTCTTGTATCAAATAAAGGTTGGTGTAGTTGAGGTGGCATAGTATAAGCCTTAGCCAAACTAGACCTATGATGGAAGGGCTTGTTAAGATTTGCTTATAAATAGGCTAGGTCTCCTTTCCACTCCTCATAATATTTTATTATGAGATTTGTTCTTTTGGCTTTCCCCATTAAATAGCTGCCTATTATGAGAGGATGCTAGAGAGAAAGACTTCGCTTTTGATGTTCATCTGAGCATCTATAATTGTAAGTTTGAAAATTAATGACGAATACAGGTACGATCCCAAATATAAAATTATTATTTATTCTTGACCTGCATTTATGGATCTATTGTTTATTCAGATCCATTATTGAAAATAATATTATTTTTGGTGTTTTAGAAATCATGTATAGGATCTTGAGATAATAAAATTTCTTACAATATGCAGCCAAGAGCATGTATCATGCAATTAACTCAGTAGACCGAAAAAGAAAAACTAGTATAAAAATATAAATTTTGTATATCAGTTCCAAATCCTTCGTTTGAAAGTTTAGATGTGGAGCTTACATACAACACAACAAAGTCTAGTCAAAAACCAAAATGTAGGTGCTACTTTTCCAAAAAATGTGGGCATCAATAGTCCTCATAAACATGATTTACCTAAGACAAGTTAGTAGAGGAAAACAAGCTAGAATTTTCTCTTGATGGGAGAATGGAGATAGGCATACGATATTTTGATCCTTAAAAGTTTGTTATGATGGATAGTAACAGAAAATAAACAATTCTATGACAGTGCACAGTAGATTAGGGTAATCTTGGTCTCGGTACATTGGCTTATCATTATTCTTCTTGGAGTAATATTTGTTAGGTACAAAGATAATGCCAATCATTGAGGTTTGAAGGTGTATCAAAAGATGAATTAAAGTACTGATTTATTGGCTTTAATGATATAGTTGGGCTCTCATTCATGAGTGTGTGGTTTAAACCCATTGTGTCTCAAATCTATGCATGGTTGAGCTTGTGAGAAATCTAACTTCAAGAACCTTTTTGAGCAGCAATTATTTTGTCAATTGGTGAGGGAAAATATATTCTCAACAACTAGAATACCAATTCAAGCATGATTTGATGAAACTCAACATTGAATGTTTTGGCCTCAGGTATATTACAACATTTGAAAATTGAATTTGCCCTATATTGAATTTGATCATAAATAAATAAATAAGTTAAAAGATATTTAATAACTTTATGGAGTTCATAATCCATAAACAAATTATTAATGATAAAACTATAATGCAATCAATATTTTTACAATCAAAATATAGATATCATAAATATGAAATCCATAGTTCATAAATATTAAAATATTTACAAAACCATACTTTTCATAAAAACTCATGATTTGCATACTATCATTTGCTTGATCCATAATTTAAGAAAACACAAAATCATGTCAAATATTCATTTTATATTTTATATTGTCTTAAGAATTAAAAATAATCCAGTAATTTAAAAACAGGGAGTATCGGGATTACTTACCTTGTATGTCCTGACCTTCAAAGTTTAACTCTGTTCAATTCTTCTGAACCCATTCAACACCATTAAAATTTATCATTAACAACTTTGAAATCTAAGAGAGATTTTAATTGAATTAAAAATGGACAAACCAAGATGGAGAAAGGACAAGATTGACCAAGTGATAGTGCTTGACTAATTGAATTGGTCCAAACAAGGTAAACTCAATTGGTCATGATAAATTATGACTTAGGTACTTTAATAAAGATCAATGATAACTAGATTTCAGATGTATCTATCAAGAGTTAGAGTGAGTTGGCCTATTACATGGATGTCAAAGTAATTTTAGATATTTTTGGGTTAACTCAAGTTTATAACAAAAGGAATTATAACTTCAAACTAGAATTCCTAAACACGTTAAGAGAGAAAGTAGGAGAGAAATAATTTTAGAGAGAAGCTAGAGAGATCCTAGAGAGAAGGAAAGAGACACAAGAGAGAGAAGGTGAGCTAGACTTCTCTCTCCCTTTTTCTTTTCTTTTCTTCTTTCTTTTCCTCTCTTTCTTTATTCTTTCTTCTTCTTTCTTGGAAAAATAGGGGAAGGGGGTGGTCAATGGCTATGGTCATTATGGTCCGGTAGGTTGGCAAGGCATGGCCCATGGTGCATAGTGGTGGTGGGCCAATAATGGTGATGGCTAGTGAGAAAACAAGGGAGAAGAATCTCGAAAAATAGAGGATTCAAGCATCTTTCTTGGGTCGTGGCTATTGGCCACTCATCGATGGCCATGGACTTTGCTGGGAAGGATCATGGGGAGGCCGGGAAACCTAACCACAGGACCGACATTAAGGGGTGTTGACATCAATAGCTAGAAAAAGGGGAAATAGGAATGACTAAAATAGGGGATTTTATTTTCTTGGATTTTCAATAGAATTAATGGCCAGTGACAATGCCAAAGGCCATTAGAAAAATGAAAAAAAAGAGAGGAGATGAAAAAGAGAAGTTATGAGGATAGCCAGTGGAGGGTTATAGAGGAGATGGGGAGCCTATTTATAAAGAGTCTTAGGATTTTTGGTAGCCTTAGGAATCTGCATCTTGCTGTACTCAATGGAGAAGGGAGGCTTCCATTTTATTTTTTTTCTTATTTTTGCCTTGCTTTAAAATCCATGCAAAGCTCCTCTAGGCCTAATTATTTTAGAGATGAGTCAGCTTGTAGTTATTCAATGTATGTTCTAGAAGCCAAATTGGCATGATACGCTATATTATTTACAGGACATATTTTGGTACTTGATTTATTGAAATTAGTAAAATATATATTTTTCTTTTTCATTCATATGTGATGTGTTGATGAATCATTTAAAGAGTTAATAGATAATGATACATATTATCAAAAGTTAAGAATTTGAGACATGTGTCATTATAGATTAACTCTTAAATGCTCATGATTATTGGATCATCACAAGGATGATGATTAATCCATCAAGATTGGTGAACTGATTGCTTTTCTTTTAGATAGATGAGTCTTGAATTTATAATATAGAGATACTAGAGCGAGAGTGTAAGTGGTTGTTAGAGAACAATGGTACTAAGTATAACCAAGAACTCGAAGCTACTTGGATATCTATTCACTCATTAGTGATATTCTTGATGCTATAGTTGTATAAGTAGTTTTTTAACCTGTGGTGCCTCGATTGCTCATAATAGAGTTATTGTAATTTGACAATACATAAACATGATCCCTAGCTATTCAAGATCTTGCGGTATTTGTTGGATAAGTAGGTTCCTTGTAGGAGTAGGGTGTATACTCAAGGAGATCTATTAGCCTTAATAGTTGAGGAGTAGTCCTATGCAACCTAAGAGACTAAGTCCTTAAGTCTGTGACCATAATAGCATGATAATGGAATAAAGTTTTCATTAAATTCATGACTAAGCTCAAGCTGATTAAGTCTTGCATATAATGGATGCTTAGAATTTAATGAGTTTTCATGATCTACATCTTGTCAGAACTCTCGATAAAAGAACTTGATTACATGATAACTACACCTAGGAGTTCATCTTTTTGTTCTGCTAGGTTGCCACTACATGCTGCTAGATATCACTGGTAGATTATGAGAACTCAATAGAATCATGTTTAGATCAATGGTACTTACTGGGATGATTTGGAATCATTCTAGCTCATCGAAAGGAGTTTTGATGATACTGATAGAGATCATGATATATCTCACTATCAGATAGAATATAACCTGAGAGTTATACACAAAAAGAGCTTGATATGATCAAAAGCCTAGATTATAATCAAATTATCAATTAGATTGATGATTTGGATCAATTTACAAGAGTTACAAATTTAGAAACTGCTAATTGTTAGCATAAGGAGCTTAACTACAAGTGTTGTAATGCAACTAGACTTAATTAAATTATATATCACATCCTAATTAATTTAAAATAGATTTAATTTAATTGGACTTGACCTAATTTGAAGCTAATTTGGTTCAATTATCTAAGTTGGACTTAGATTCAATACTAATTAGATTAGGATTGATAGCTTTTTCAAATTTGATTTAAATTAGATTTGAATTGAATCCAAATTGAAGCCAAATCGAACTAGAATGCCTAAATCCAAGTTGACAAGATTTCTCTCTATAATTTGGTGACAAGAAATTAGAAGGGGCACTAAAATTGGTACCCCCTCTTTTGCATGCACAAGAAAAGAAGAGGAGGTGCAAGTTAAGAGGAGGCCCAAACTTGCACCTCCCCTTTCTAGTTGGGTCTCTTTCACGATAATTCTTATCCAAACTACATTTCTAATTTGAAAGGTGTTGCCGCCTGGATCATCATGACCTATAGCTCTGGTGCATCGCCGCTGCGTCGGGTGCCTCCTCCCGCCGGGAGCGCTCCCTTTTCTTCGAGGGTCGACTCTTCAGTCCGATCAACCTGCAAAATAGAGGAGACCCGGGTTGGGGATTCCGGTGAGGATACTTTGATGATCAAGTCAGTGGGATGATCGAGGATAATAGAACCTCAGAGGCGAAGAGCTTGGAAGACTCCCTTGCCCTAGGGGGTGACAAGATGATAATGATCAAATAGCAAAAGAAAAAAGGGAATGGAGAATGAGGGACGGGGAGGATCTCTCCGGCCGGTCCCTTGGCCACTAAGCTTTTGATTGCTTGCTTACCTCTCTCCCCCTCCCGCTCACTTACCTTCTTACTTACCTTCCTCCTCTTTTATGACTGTGTCATGGTGTCCTTCTTTGTGTGCCCTCCATGGAGTCTTCTCCAGAGAGGCTAGCCACTGCTCGTGGCTTCTCCTTCTTCCCCCCCCTCGGACTGGTCCTTCCGAAGGAGGAGGCGATCTGTGGGCCTCCTAGAGCCCCCTCCCCCCTTCCTATTGCGGGTGTTGTTTTTCTTTTGAGGGGCAGGTGCTGTGCCATTGAGCCTCATGCCTTGGAGGGAAGTTTCCATTCCTGGAGGGACCATTCGAGCATTGCAGGGCCTATGGCTTTGATAAAATTCTACTTATGGGAGAATTCTGGGTCTCGCTCTATGTGGGTCACCATCCTCCGGCTATATGGTAGTTGACGTGGCAGCACGTTACAGGGCCCTGGGTCTGACAGGGCTAACTTTGTGCAGAGCATGCGGGTGACATGTCGCAGAGTTAGCATTGGTGGCAGGGCATGCGCCACCTTCCAGAGGTTGCAACTGGACTGGGACCTACGTGCCGTGGTTTGAATTCCTGTTGTTCTTTCTCTACTTCATCGTTGGCAGGAATTATGGCCTTCGTATGGTAGGGAAGGACCTCCATTCAGGAGGTCCGCCTTTAACAGCGTGAGCACGATCCCGGCCAGGAGCTGACCTTAGATGGAGGGTTTGCCCCATGAGCTCAACCCCGGCTAGGAGGGCTTGCTTTACGAGCTCAACCCCGGCTGGGGGCTGACCTCAAACGAGGGGCTCGCCTCAGCAATATGAGCAAGATCCTAGCTGAGAGCTGGCCTTAGACGGAGGGCTTGCCCCATGAGCTCGACCCTGGTTGGAAGCTGACCTCGGTAGGAGGGCTCGCTTCGGTAGCATGAGCATGACCTTGGTAGGAGGGCTCGCTTTATGAGCTCGACCCTGACTGGGAGCTGACCTCAGATGGAGGGCTCGTCTTGGCCTTCCACCCGGGGGCCGATCCAGGTGGCAGTCCCCACCCATGTGGCTATCGGCTGGCGGTTGTGTAGACTCCACGTCAACGGATGTTGCCACATCAAATGGAAATTAGCTGGGTTTGTTTTTATCAAATTGGGCATTGAGAAGTTGTTGTGTGAGACATCTTAAAAGAAGGAAAAGAGGAGGCCGGTTGATCTTATTATATTTTTCATCGAAGAAAAATTCTGCCATAAGCCTTCTTTTCTACCACCCCTCCTCCCTTCCTTCTTCTAATTCCCATGCCAAATACCTCTGAGAGAGAGTTTAGAGATAGAGAAAGAGAAGAAGAAAGGTTCTTTCTTCTAGGCATCCTTGAAAAATCCCTTTGAATATGCATGAAGGGTTTGTGTAGTAGCCTCTTCTTCGAGTTTTTAAAGAAAGATTTCAAATCCAAGCTAAAAAGTAAGGCTTGCAAGGAGCTAGCACTCTGGGGGTCTTAGAGTTTTGATTAGAAACCTGCTCATGTTATACCAGCAAAGGTTGGTCATGTACACAGCTCCGACAAAAATCCCATGTATCCATCGGATCCAATCCAAAAAGAAAGAAGAAGGATCGCACTGCAGGTAAGTATTCAATCTTCCTTCTTTAAATATTTTGATTTCATATCCAACTCTTAGATTTAATTTTAGAATATTAGAAAGTTTCTTAGATGATATTTCGATTAGATCTGCATGCTCTAATTAGAAAAAAAATTAATATGCTTCCCTTAGGTTAAAATAACTTGAAAAATTTTTTGCATGCCTATCACCTAGAAATACAAAAGTGGTATCAGATCTATGATTTTCTAACATGCATGAATTGGATTCAGAACTGATTTCTCTTTAGATCTAAATGTTAAATTGATAAAAATCAATCTTATGCTAAAATAAGATAGTCCTGATATATAGTTAACCCCTTATACTTCAAAGGTTATCCTAGCACAAGAATGATCGATTTTGAAAATAATTTTTAAAATAAATAAATCAATAACTTAAGATCTAAAATTTTGATATATATATATATATATTATATCTTTTTATTATTAGATCTAAAATCAAGATGATTTATGTTTACATTAGATTGATATAAGGTTATCCTGAATAAGGTTTGTGTAGGCTCAGGTAGGCATCCCAAGAGGGAGGGTGAATTGGACTTTTAAAACTTTTTGCGATTCGAACAATATGTGCCAATTCAAAATATGTGTTTGTAAAATCAAGATAATAAAGTACAGCAGAAATAAAAAAATAAAAGTACAAGAAAAACAATCACACAAACACAAAGGTTTATAGTGGTTCGGTGCACTCCAAGGTACCTACATCCACTCTCCAAGATTTCCTTGGGAATTCTACTATAATCTCACGATTATAGTCAACTTGTTTTCTGGGCTCACAAGTCAAAACCCTTAGTTTTCATGGGCTAACCAAAAACCCCTTGGTTTTCCAGGCTAACCAAAAACCTTGATGGTATTGCAGGCTCACCAACAACCTACCTTGGTTTTGCAGGCTAACCAAGAACCTAGTTGATTTTACGGGCTAACCAACAACCCAACTTGTTTTGTCTTCAAGCTCACAAGTCAAAATCTAGTTGGTTTTTACCACATAGGCTCACCAACAACCTTTGATGGTTTTCACTAGGCTCACCACCAACCGAGATACAAGAATGAAGAATGAAAATAAAAAGCTTTCTTACAAAGCAAATTTTTTGTTGAAGCACATTGCTTGTTGATGTTGAGCTTTTCTCCATGTTATAGAAGCTTCAATGGATGCTTGATCAAGTTCCTCTTGGAAGCTCCCTCTTCTCTTTGAATTCTTGGTGGCTCAACACTCAATAAATTGGATCCTCAAAATATCCTTCACATATTTTCACTTGGAAATCAAAGGATTTATCTTTCAAACCATGGATCCTCTTCCCTCTTCTTCTCCCTTGCTTCTCCAAGTGTTTAAATAGCCCTCCAAACCTTATTTGACTGTTTATGATCCTTGGAGGACAAATTATAACCGTTGGAGCCAAGTTGGAGAAGTTCTGCAGCCCAGAAAACTAGCCATTACCGTTCAAGTGTCGACAATTCGCCTCCAGGTGTCGACACTTCAGTTTCAAGTATCGACACTTCATTCTCCAGGTGTCGACACTTTACTTCCAAGTGTCGACACTTCAGCTCCAGGTGTCGACACTTGACTCAAAGTGCTTTCTGAAGTTTTCTGTTTGTCTCAGGCCTTGAGTCGACACTTCACTCTTCAAGTGTCGACACTTGATCCTCAGGTGTCGACACTTGCTTCCTAGGTGTCGACACTTCATCTGTGCCAGGCTGAATTTTCTTCAAATTTCACTTCTTTGAGTACCTATAACTGATTTATACACTTAACGCATAATTAGTACTCAAATATACTTAAGTGTTTTATCATAATCAAAACCAGAGTCAACAATCTCTCCCTTTTTGATGATGACAAAACCTTTAAGTATATAAATAAGGTAAGCTCAAAAATAAATATAACATGCTCCAAAAGATAAATAATAATAATAGAGCAATGAAGCAATGAAAAACATTGAGCTCCCCATCAAAATATGATCCAAAAATAATTTTTCAAAAGCTCCCCCTCAACATATGATTTCTAAATTATTTTTCAAAGTTTTTCAAAATATTCAAACTTTCAAATTTTCAAATTTGGGCTGCCATGATCTTTAGCTCAAAATCGTTAGATTTTCAATCAGAGCACCAAGCTCTGATACCAATTGTAGGCTCAGGTAGGCAACCCGAGAGGAGAGGTGAATTGGGTTTTATAAAATTTTTGTACTATTTAAAATATCTATGAACTAAAGCAAGTATGTGCTAATGCAATTCAAGTGCTTGTATATTTCAAATAAATATAACAGAAATAAAGAAATAAAAGCACAAGAAGAATAATCACACAAACACAAAGGTTTACAGTAGTTCGGTGTACTCCAAGGCACCTACATCCACTCCCCAAGATCTCCTTGGAAATTCTACTATAATCTCACGATTACAGTCAACTTGTTTTCCGGGCTCACAAGTTAAAACCCTTGGTTTTCATGGGCTAACCAAAAACCCCTTGGTTTTCCAGGCTAACCAAAAATCTTGATGGTTTTGCGGGCTCACCAATAACCTACCTTGGTTTTGCGGGCTAACCAAGAACCTAGTTGGTTTTATGGGCTAACCAACAACCCAACTTGTTTTGTCTTCGGGCTCACAAGTCAAAATCCTAGTTGGTTTTTACCACATAGGCTCACTAACAACCTTTGATGGTTTTCACTAGGCTCACCACCAACCTAGATACAAGAAATGAAGAATGAAAATAAAAAGCTTTCTTACAAAGCAAATTTTTCGTTGAAGCACGTTGATTGTTGATGTTGAGCTTGTCTCCATGTTGTAGAAGCTTCAATGGATGCTTGATCATGTTGCTCTTAGAAGCTCCCTCTTCTCTTTGAATTCTTGGTGGCTCAACACTCAACAAATTGGATCCTCAAAATATGCTTCACATATTTTCACTTGGAAATCAAAGGATTTATCTTTCAAACTATGGATCCTCTTCTCTCTTCTTCTCCCTTTCTTCTCCAAGTATTTAAATAGCCCTCCAAACCTTATTTGACCATTTATGATCGTTGGAGGATGAATTATAGCCGTTGGAGCCAAGTTGGAGAAGTTCTGCAGCCCAGAAAACTAGCCGTTACTGTTCAAGTGTCGACACTTCGCCTCCAGGTGTCGATACTTCAGTTTCAAGTGTCGACACTTCATTCTCCAAGTATCGATACTTCACTTCCAAGTGTCGACACTTCAACTCCAGGTGTCGACACTTGACTGAAAGTGCTTTCTGAAGTTTTCTGTTTGTCTTAGGCCTTGAGTCGACACTTCACTCTTCAAGTGTCGACACTTGATCCTCAGGTGTCGACACTTGCTTCCCAGGTATCGACACTTCATCTGTGCCAGGCTAAATTTTCTTTAAATTTCACTTCTTTGAGTATCTATAACTGATTTATACACTTAACGCATAATTAGTACTCAAATATACTTAAGTATTTTGTCATAATCAAAACCAGAGTCAACAGTTTGCCCCTTATGTTGCAAAGGTTGTTCTAGTATGATGCAAACCAATTTTGGAAAAGTATTTTAAAAATATTTTAATTATCATTTTAGATCTGATTTTGCATGTATGAGATATGTGCCATTTTAGTTTTAGTTCTAAAAATTATATATGATATATAATAGTTAGTTTTTAGTTTTAACACATTATATTTGTGCTATATGACATTAGGTTTAGATTTGAAAAACTTTTTAAGATCATAAACTATTAATTCATGTACTTAAACATAATCTAAATATATTTTTAGAATATCAGTTTTAAGTATATGCATAAGGGTATGGATAGAATAATTAGGTTTAGTGATTGAACTATAATTAAGATTTTTGATTAGATCAGGTCAGAACCCTTATTGATTTTGAATAGTTGATCGAACCTAATCAATAGTTGATTAGGTTTAGGTCAAAGGGCTCAAGATTGAGTTTAGTTATAGTTAGTCACATCGATTCATATTTAATATAAATTGATTAACTCAAGACTTAATTTGGCTCAAAGGGTCAAGCCCAAGTTACTATGCTGATCTATTCAATTCTAATTGACCAATTAGTATCTAAGGTAAGTCTTGGCCAGTGGTTTTTAATTGGAACCATGCTTACCTAGATAATTTGATTGGTTTCTAAGGCAAGTATTAGATTGCCTCCCATCGATCTCACTTATCTGGCCAACTTGGTCAATTAAATTTTAAATAAGATTACTTACTTATTCATGTTCACCTATGCCGACTAGGTTTATGAGGCATGAGATTGTGTTGACTTGAACCTGGATAGTCAAGCATGAGATTGTGATGACTAATTTAAATGAGACTTGAGCCTAAATCTTTCTATAAATATTAAGTCCTAGATCTTCCACCATTGTAGGAGTGTGGGCATGGTACTAGTGTCGATTGTTCTTGGCTAGTTATAGTGGTTCAGTTGCACCAAAAAGATGAAACCATCCTATTAGCTTGAGATGTTGTTGGATAATGATGGGATTGGTTCAATAACTAGGCATGGTGAGGGACCTAATTATAGCTTTTTCAATGCTTTAATGGTGGTCTGGCTTAATAAGGATTGGATTAATAACCAGGCACAGTGAGACTTTATAACTTAGAGACTGAGTTGTTGTAACATACTTGAAAAGCATTGGACAAGAGTTATCCACTCATTGGTCTAGCATGTCACTAATATCATCAGGTGAGGTATGCGCATATCGATGGGATCATGATATCTATTAGATATCTTAGTCGCATAAAGGTTTTCATATCTTCACGGGAGAGTGTAAGAGATTTGTAAAAATAATGGGAGTTTATTTTGTTTCTTAAAGTTCTTAGAATAAATTTAAAATTGAGTATAAATGTCTAACTTGAATTTCTGCACTTGTAATTGGTCATGTTAACCTTCAACTCATTAGCCTGTATTTTAGAGTCCAACCAACAATTGGCCTTAACTATAAGGACTCGATCAGAAATCTCAAAATTGTCATGAGTTTGGAGAAGTTGGGTCATATGCTTAACCAAGACCCCCCAATTTTCCTTGACCATCCAAGTGCTTATCAATCGATAGCACAAGATAAGTGAATGGAGGACAACAATAAGGTGAAGTGTTATATACTAGTTTAGGTGAAGTGTTATATACTAGTTTCTATGTCAAATGAGTTACAGAGCCCACATGAAGACATGCTTACTACCAGGGCTATGATTACTCATCTGCAAGAGTTGTAAAGTGAGCAAAGCTGCACTGCTTATTTTAAAGTATCAGAAAGGCTATTTAATACTAAAATGCACAAAGAGCAGTCAGTCTATGGTCATTATTTGACAATGATCAAGGACATTGAATAACTTGAGAAGCTGGGCATTCCTATTCATATAGAAAATTACAAGTAGATTTGATCCTCCAGTCCCTTATTGATTCATTTACTTAGTTTGTAATGAATTACAATGTGAATAAATTGAACTATAATTTACCTGAGTTGATGAATATACTGGTAAGTAATGAGTGGACCTTGAAAAGTTCAAGGGGTATTATTCTAGTTATGGAGTAGGCATCTTCCTCCAAGAGAAAATCTACTTGGAAGAAGAAAAAGCCTATGACGACGCAGAAGAAAGAGAACAAGCTAAAGAAGAATGTTGCTACGAGTAAGGAAAAGTATTTTCACCGCAACATAGATGGCCATTGAAAGAGAAACTGCTCGCTATTCCTAAAGAGCCTGAAGAAATAAAAGGTGGAGATACCTTTAGAAGGTATGTCCAATAGCTCATTATTGGATATAATATTATAGTTTCTTCTACTTCTAGTTAGGTATTAGACTTTAGTTCGAGTGCTTATATATATACTTCTATGCAAGAGTCGGTAGAAAGTAGAGGGCTGAGAGAAGAAGAAATGATTATGTGCATCAGCAATGGAGCAAGGGTTGTTGTAGTCACCATTGGAATATACCCTCTATCATTATTGTTAGGATTTAGTTTGATTCTTAAAGACTATTATTATATACCTATAGCTAGCAGAAACTTGATTTCTGTATCTATGCTAGCATAGGATGGATTTGAGTTTAATTTCAATAAAGACTTGTTCTATTTGTTTGATAAATAAATTGATTGCCAGAGCTCTTTTAATTGATAGTTTTTATCATTTGCATGCTGATGCATTCATGAATGTTAACGAGTAATTAGTGAGTGCCACAGAATATAAAGACCTAGAGATGACCTTAACCACAAGTATATATGGCATCTTAGATTTGGTCATAATAGAGAGGATAGAATTAACAATCTAGAAAAAGATAGGATCATTGACTCATTTAATTGTGAGTCATACCTAATTTATGAATCTGCATTCAAGAAAAAAATGATCAAGTTACCCTTTATGGGACATGGGGAGAGGCCACTGAATTACTTGCCTTGGTATATAATAACGTGTGTGGGCCATTTCAAGCAAGGGATGGTTCTTAGTACTTCATTACCTTTACCGATGATTACTCATAGTATGGGTATGTATTTCTCGTAAGACACAAGTTTGAAACCTTTGAAAAGTTAAAGGAATTCAAACATGAAGTAGAAAAGAAAACAAGAAAATCCCTTAAGGTTCTTTGATCCGATAGAGGAGGCAAATACCTTAGTAGAAAATTTCTAGGTTGTCTTAAGGATAATGATGTAGTCTCACAATGAAATCCTCCTAGTACACCTCAACTTAATGGGATATCAGAAAGGAGAAATAGGATCCTATTGGATATGGTATAGTCCATGATGAGCTTCACTAACCCACCTATATTTCTTTAGGGCATGTCCTATAGACTTCCATTTATATTTTAAATAAAATTTCCTTTAAATCCATTCCTACCATACCGTATGAGATAAGGCATGGTGGAAAACTGAGTCTTGGCCATCTCAAGATTTGAGAATGTCCAACTTATGTCAAAAGGCTAATGGTGGAAAAGTTAGAGTATAGATCTATGAAAGCTCGCTTTATAGGACATCCTAAAGAATCCATAGGATATTACTTTTACTTCCTAGAGGATCATAATATGATTGTAAGCTGGCATGCCACATTCTTAGAGAACTAATTTTTTCAGGACAATTGTAGTGGGAGGTTAATTAAGCTTGAATATAAAGTCTCTGAAGTGCAGCCAGTTGGTGTTCAGGTTGAACATATTGAACTAGTAAATGAAGTTGCTCCACTACCTCTAGATCTAGTAGAGTCTCCTGTCTACTTAGGTATGCTTATAGAGAATGTAAAGAAAGTATTCCTCATGGAAGATAGGGATTAAGTAGTTGATCCTAAGACTTATTGCAAGGCGATGTCAAACATCGACTCCAAGAAATGGTTGAGTGCTATGAAGTAGAAATTAACTCAATGCATTCAAAGCAGGTTTAGTCCTTAGTAGATCCACCAGAGGGTATTGTATCCATTGAATATAAATGGATCTACAAAAGGAAGATAGTATAGATAGTAAGGTAGAGACCTTTAAAGTTGTGCTAGTGGCGAACGGATATATTCAATACGAAGTCATGAATATCAGGATACCTCCTTTTCATCTGTAGCCATGCTGAAATCCATCCACACACTACTTGTCATTGCAGCATATCATGATTATGAGATATGGTGATGGATATGAAAACTACATTCTTTAATGGATATCTTGAAGAAGATATCTATATGGAGCAGCCTTTGGATTTTACTTTCAGTGATATCGATCATAAAGTCTGCAAGTTGCATAGATTCGTTTATGGATTAAAGTAAGCTTCTCAGAGTTGGAACATTCATTTCAATGATGCAATCAAATTATTTGATTTCATCAAAAATGAGGAGGAGCCTTGTGTATGTAAGAAGATCAATGAGAGGATTGTTACATTCCTCATATTGTACATGGATGATATCCTCCTTATTTGGAATGATATTCTCATGTTAACCTTGATCAAAAGTTGGTTATCCAAGAAATTTTTCATGAAAGATCTAAGTGAAGCATCTTATATTCTAGGAATTAAAGTCTATAAAGATAGACTAAATAAGATGCTTGGTCTTTCAAAAAAGATATACATAGAAGAAGTGTTGAAAAGGTTTAGCATAGAGAACTCTAAGAGGTGACTTCGATCTCTTAGGCATAGCATTAGTCTCTACAAGAAGATGTATTCTAGCATACTTGAGAAGATTCAGTGGATAAGCAAGATCCCTTATACTTCAGCAATAGGGAGCCTTATGTAGGCCATGTTGTATACACGACCTGATATAGGCCTTACTGTGAGTATCATAAGAAGGTATCAGTCGAATCTAGGTAAATAATAGTAGACTGCTATGAAGAACGTTCCTTAAGTACTTGAGAAAAACTAAGAATTTATTCTTGGTCTTTGAAAAAATTTTGAGTTGCAGGTTGAGGGATATATTGATTCAGACTTTATATTTGATCTTGATGATAGAAAGTCTATATTAGAATGTATATTTCTTTGCAATAGTGGTTCTACAAGCTAGAAGAGTTCCAATTAACCTATCATTACTAATTCTACCATGGAAGTTAAGTACATCACCACCTCAAAAGATGCAAAAGGAAGCCTTCTAATACAAGAAGTTCATTACAGAGCTTGGAGTGATGCCATCAGATATCATTATCCTATACTATAACAACAACAGTACCATAGCCCTCCCTAAGGAGCCTAGATCTTATCAGAAGTCCGAGCATATCAAAAGATGGCTTCACATTATAAGTGATACCTCGAAAAGAAGTACATCGAGATATGAAGAGTAGACTTTGTGAATAACATGGTCGACCTATTGATGAAGTAGTTGAGCTAGCAAAAGACTGAAGTCCATCTTGAGTAGATGGGACAAAGGTACATGGCCATTTGGTTTTAGTACAAGTAGGAGATTATTAAATATATATGCCCTAGAAGAGAGATTGGCATGACATATTATATTAGTTCTAAGACATATTCTTGCACTTGATTTATTAAAATTAATAAAATAGATATTTTCTTTTCTATTCATATGTGATGTGTCTATGAATCATCCAAGAAATTAATAGATAATAATACATATTCTCAAGAATTAAGAGTTTGAGACATGTGTCACTATAGATTAACTCCTAAATGCTCCTAATCATTGGATCATCATGAAAATGGTAATTGATTTGTCAAGGTCGATGTATAGACACTTTCCTTTTGGATAGATGAGTCTTTAGTCTATAGTGTACGGATACTGGAGTTAGAGTATAAGTGATAGTTAGATAATAATGGTATTGAGCGGAACCAAGAATGAAAAGTCACTTGATTATCTACTCACTCATCTATGACATTTTTTATGCTATAATTATGTCAGTAGTTCTTTAACCTATGGTGCCTTGGTTGTTCATAGTGAGATTGCTGTAGTTTAATAGCACATAAATATGATCCTCAATCATTTGGGGCCTTGTGGTATTCATTGGCTATAATAGGTTCGTTGTAAGAGTAGGTGTGCACTCATAAAAGATCTATTGGCCTTAGTAGTTGAGTAGTAGTCCTATGTAACCTAAATGATTAAGTTCTTAAATCTATGGCCAAAACAACATGATTATGGAAAGGAGTTTTTATGGAATTCATAATTAAGCTTAGGTTGATTAAGTTTTGCATATAATAGATACTTAGGATTTGATAAGTTTCTATGACCTCCATTTTATCAGGACTCTCAATAAAAAACTTGATCATACGATAACTATACCTAAGGATTCATCTTTTTATTCTATTTGATTACCACTACATATTGCTAGGCATCATAGTAGATAGTGAGAATTTACTAAGATCATTTTCGGATCAATGATCCTAGTTGAACGAGTTGAAATCATTCCAATCCATCAAAAAGAGTTTCGATGGTACTATGATGGAGACATTGTATGTCCCACATCAGATAGAATAGAATCTAAGGAATCACATACAAAAGAAACTTGACCTGATTAAAAACTTGGAACATAACCAAATTATCAATCGATCAATTTATAAGAGATACAAATTTAGAAACTATTAATTGTTAGCATAAGGAACTTAATTGCTAGTGTTGCAATATAATTAGGCTTAATTAAATTATGGATAAAGTCTTGATTAATTTAAATTAGATTTAATTTAATTTAACTTACCTAATTTTAAGCTAATTGGGTTTAATTATCCAAGTGAGATTTAGATTCAGTCTTAATTGGATTAGGATTGATAGCTTTTTTGAATTTCATTCAAACTGGATTAGAATTGAAACCAAATCGAATTAGGATGCCTAAACCCAAGTTGATTGAATTTCTCTCTCCAATTTGGTGACAAGAAATCAGAAGGGGTGCTAAAATTGATGCCCCCTTTTTTCCATGCACAAAAAAAGAAGAGGCACAAACTTGCACCTCCCCTTGTTGGTTGGGTCTTTCTCATAATAACTCTTATCCTAATTACATTTCTAATTTGAATGAGAATTGGTTGGGATTTGTTTTTATCAGATTGGGCATTGAGAGGTTGTTGTGTGTGACATCTTAAAAGAAGGAAGAGAGGATGCTGGCTGATCTTATTATTTTCTTCATTGAAGAAAAATTCTACCTCAAGCCTTCTCTTCTATCTTCCCCTCCCTTCCTTCTTCTAAATCCCATGCCAAATACCTCTAAGAGAGAGAGTTAAGAGAGAGAGAGAAAGAGAAGAAGAAATGTTCTTTTTTCTTCTCTTGGCATCCTTGAAGAATTCCTTTCAATTTGCCCGAAAGCAATCTTTTCTTCGAGTTCTTGAAGAAAGATTTTAGATTTAAGCCAAGTAAGGCCTACAAGGAGCTAGCACCCTAGAAGTCTTGGAGTTTCAATTAGCAACTTGCTCAGATACCATCAAAAACGGGCATATGTACAACTCTGATAGAAATCCTGGGAATTCGCCAAATCCGATCCAAAAAGAAAGAAGAAGGATAACACTTTAGGTATGCATTCAATCTTCCTTCTTTAAATATTCTAATTTCAGATTTGACTCTTAGATTTATTTTCAGTACATTATAAAATTTTTTAGGTAATATTTTGATTAGATCTGCATATGCTAATTAGAAAAAGATTTTCTAATATGCTTTCTTTTAGGTTAAAGTAATTTTTAAAAAATCTACATGCCTATCAACTAAAAATCTAACAATAAGCAGGGCCATCACAATCATTCCTCTCCTCGTAGTTAATTTGCAATAACTTCTTACTTTCAATTGTTCATTATCATCCATCAAAAGTATTAACTTTAAGCAGTTTTTCTCAAATAAATATCATAAATTTGTGGGAAAAATAATCCCAAAATTCCTAGGATCAATCAAAATATAGAATCATATATTAGATCTAAAAATAAATACTTATTTGTATTTGTCAGATCCTTGATCTCGATGCTCACACGAACATCATAGGCAGAGTCCTTCTCTCCGGTCTTCCTCAAAAAGGCGGCTCTAGATAGAAAAATCATCATATCACAAAATCACGGTATACGTGATATATAAATAGAGGAAGCAGAGAGGGGACCTAACCAATAAAATTAAAATACCCTAACTGACCCTCCCATCACGAGTCAAGTTGGGCTAAGGCCTACACTGTACCACCTCAACCATACCAAATCACATGAGGTGCTCCTAGCCCAATCAATGATCACATAATAATAGGCTCAACCTATGTCTATCAACATGGACCATAAAATCAACCCGGTTTTAATAAAATAAAATTTCAATTATTGTTAGTCTAAATTAAGAAAATTCTTACATTCTCTCACTTGGGCTACATTAATTATAATTTTGAAAACATTTTATTTTAAAAGCAGCTCTCTGGTTAAAAACAAAATGTTGCCACCATATATCCATAGACAGCACCTACAAACGACTCGGTCCAATAGCATCCATGATGCCGAATCATGGGGCCGTTGTACTACTTAATCGATACAAGACTTATCCATGGTTACATGTATCATAAACACCATCAACATGAGTCTTGGTGTGGTAGTGTAGCAAGAAAATAGTATCAAGGTGATCAAATAAAATATGCTATTTTTTATTGTCAGTCCTCCAATTTCTCGTCAGCATGCTTGGAAACAAAATAAGCAAGAGAAATTATGATGGCATCAAACAACAAGCCATCTTGTCTCACATACTCAATAATGGTGTCAATGACGAGACAGCACAACAAATCTAAAACTCGACACCGGATCTCAGTCAGGTACATAACTAAAAGAGATATCTCATAATCAAAATAAATTAAATATATGTACCCTTAATCAAGATTTCTCTATAATCACATGCTATATTACAAGCTAGAGAAATCTCACGACTTCAAAAGAAGTCTGTATGTATCTAAACACAATGAGCTCTCATAATTATCAAAATGAGGCATACCCATACAACTATCATTCTCAATACAAAGACACAATCTTGAGATACTATGTTATACTTTATTCCACATGTGCACATAAGCATACAGAAATGCAAACTATCAACTATCATGTCAACAATGTATATAAATACACATGATAGAAATCAAATGAAACCAAGCTTTATAGAATAAAGCACAAATATAAAGCCACTCCCACTAACCAAGTACAAAAAAAGAATTTAAAATGCCCATATTCATGACATATTTCATAAAAAACTATGGGTCTTAATCTTGATTAGGGGATCAACAAATATTGACTTTATATATTGTACAAAATATCTCTCTAATCTCTGACTGATAAAAATTCTATCTACACATAGATAGAAAAGATAAAAACTTTTATTGTTCCTTTAAAGAACATAGCTACCTATTATTATAAAATTATAAGTGGTTTTAAGACATAATCAATAATTATAAGACACAGAACAAAGTTTCATAATATAACAATATGAATTGTGACTTTACAACATGCCACAAACTTTGCCTGTATATCCAAGAATGCCATTAGATTCTTTTTGCAAACCTTTCTATGAAACAAAACCTCCAGTCATTTACATTGTCATAAGAAATGACATGTATCTATTCTCTTTTCATATAATTTCTTTACTAGTGTTACATCAACTAGTAATGGAGGTACTATAATTAGTTTATATATTTAATATTACTCTCTCACTGTCCCCTAGTAGGATAAGAGCAACTACTTATTTTTCTTCAATGTCATACTTCTAATATATAGAAGCATCTGACATAATGTAAATTAGAATCTAAAAATATGGTATAATTTGACTCAATATTCTTTATACCTTTCTATTAAGATAGTAGAATCTGTATTCATTTAAAATTATCTAGATAATAAATAACATATTATTACAAAACTAAGATTTATTCGTTGATGGATTATCAATGATTAAGAGTTGCAGGATAGCTCCAACTAAAAAATTAAAAGAAATTGGGCTTCCTACAAATCTTTATCTCAAAAGGTATCTTGTATAACATTTAACAAGAATTTTATTCAAAAAGTAAATGGTAATCATTAGGATTATATATTAGAGATATCAAAATGAATTTCATCTACTCATGATACGCACACCATATCTTACAGGGTACACATTGCCTCTCAATCATATCATTTATACTTAAAAATTTTAGGCATGGTGTATTAAACAACTATCCCATACTTATACTAATATTTAATAATACTATTTATTTACTTTATATGGGATTCAAAAATGTAACTGATACACCATATAAATACCCTTATCATTTTCTCAAAAGTATCAAAAAACTTTTGAAACAGAATAAGAGATAATTTATTAATTATTTCACATATATGATTTTAAGATCATTAAACAGCACAGCAGGAAAATTAAATATGATAAGTAGCCTATGTATTAAAGATATAAATATCATAATACTAATTTTAGGTATAATTCTCTCTAGTTTCAAGATATAAATCCTAATACCATCATACCATCCAGACTTTTTTTTATCAGATTCTACATATTTATCATAAATGAGGTCAAAATTAGATTACCATTCTTAAATACAACAATAAGAATGGAATCAATTATATAAATATATTTCAAAATGATTTACTCTTTATCACTTTTATAGGCAGCTTTATTTTAAAGTACTCTAATAAGACAACCAAGATGGAAGATCATTATATAATATAATATTTATATTCCATCATATTTAGTGCTAGCACAATTTTAATTTTCATATCTACATTTCAGTCAGAGTCAATGAGAGAATTAACTCTATTGAATACAAAAACACTAACTGCTAAATAGTCTCTATGCAGTTAATCAATAGACAAATATAACAATATATCTTTGAAAATCTTTATAAGCATTATTTTAATGAGAGCCCTTGGTCCAATGCAATAAAACTTTCTTTAGAAAGAAAATGATCCATATAAAGAATCTCTCTTCAACATATAATCTTCATAATCCCTTCTAAAAGACTCATAGAAGGACCTAGTAAATTTCAATGAACATGCCACTTTGGTGGTCACCATCCATTAAAAATCACCAACCTTCCAAAGAGGGATCATCAAGTCATGACCTCTAAGATCGCATAAAATATCAATCAAGCTCATGCATGATGCAACATACTTGAGGTATAAACAATAAATCAATAAAGGCTTTGAATATAATAAGTCATTTTAAATAAATGTACCATGTGCATCATCATATAAAACTCTTCTATAGGTAGAGAATGAAATGTACATTTGAGCTACGAAAATGAGGTCAATACAGTTTTTGAAAATGTCTGTATTTGGGTAAACAAATTCTTTATACCCAATATATTTCCTTTTCATAGAAAAAGAAGGTTAACACAATGAGGATACAAGGCATTCGAAAATCTGTCCCCTTTGGATAGACAAATTTTGTAAGCCTAATATACCTCTACCTCTGATATTTTGACCCAGTCAAAACTGAATAACAATATTATTATTAACATAAATGATTGCATAATCAAAAATGACAGAAATGCTAAATACTAGTCAATGGGCATATGATATACAGGAGTCCATAAATAATATCACATATTTCCCTTTGTACAGAATATGTAATATGTATAAGTACTCTTCACACGAAGCCACAAGCAAATGAAATACCCTAACAGTTACGAACCTATCCCCTTTGGGCAGACAAGCCTATGAAAGCTAGAGCACCATTGCAACACAATGCCCCATACAACCTTTCTGATTAAAATATATAACAATCCCCTTTGGGCAGGCAGTTGTATGCAATAACCAGAAACCCTCTCATAATGAAAAAATTCAATGGACTGACACAAACAAACCACTTTGGTGATAAATATTTATGCCAACCCACAAATTATTCATATAGAGAAGATAAATATCCATTAAACATAAAATGACATACTTTAACGACATGTATGCCACAAACGATCAGTACAGAATGAAATACTTTAACAACATGTATCTCTCTTATCATATTATTATATAATAATGCATTCCAACTGTCATATCTATCAATAACACTTACTACATAACTATAAAATACCTTTGGATAAGAATTATAGTATATAATAAGTGTCACAATCAATTACAGTCAATTTTGAATCAATTGTAATAGAGACAATAATATGCAATTCCAAATAAAAATAAGTCATTTATCCTTATTAACTCAACTATTCAAAATTCATAGAGTGCTCCAAACCTTTTGAGGCTACAGAAAAACACCTCGAACTATATGATAGTGAGTAGAATTGCACAAAAATAATTTTAAATTATTTAAATAATTTATCAAACATGAAGAACTTTATCAAAATGTTCTTCAAATTATTATGAATCTAACGGTCCAAAAAACTGCTCAAAACGAATATAAAATGAGCAAGTTACAACAATTTTTATCAAAAGCAATAGTAGAGGACCAAACCATAAATTTCAAAAATTATTTGGACTCATATTTAATTTATAGGGGGTTAAGCTTAAAAATCTTATTAATCCCAAAAACTAAAATAGACCCAAACAAATTGAATCCAACAAACTCATCAATTTAGGCTTAATACAATTAATGGTTTGGGTTTTAAATGGGCCAAAATTGATAATCCAAATCCAAAGTCCACTCAAAACTTATCTCTTACAACCCTTTCTATTCGATGATGGATCAACCATCATCAAACGAAGGAAATGAGATAAATATCGACCTCCATGATCTCTGGAAACATTAACAAATAAGAAGATATGCTAGAGATATAGAATGTTTCACCTCAATATTATTCTTAACATATTAAAGATCCTGTGAGCATGACTATGATACTAGGGATGACAAAGGACCAAACATGGCAAATCAATGCCCTTATAAATTGATTATAGCCATCATGTCTATTAGAAATGCATGTGACCATAAGGGAAATCATTACCTAAAAAAATAAATATGGAACCCTCAGAAAAGAAAGAGTCCATCAAGTGATTTAGGTAGAAATGGTGCTTTGATCATTCAAATCATTGGGTCTAGCCTCATGCAATGCAAGATCAATGTCAGCAATTCCAAGAGCAAACTTTATGTCTTGCCTCCATTTATTATAGTTCGACCTAATAAGCACCTCAACAACGACATTGTTGTTGTTCACTCCAAAAGTAACTATACAATCAAAATAAGGAATGCAAATATCAATTAACGGACACACTACAAATATATCATATCATAATAACAAATAAGAGCACAAACACAATATCATATATTCCCCTTTGGGCAGAACATACAATATATATTAGAGCTCTTCACATGAAGCCACAAGCCAATCAGATATTCTGGCATTCCTGAACCTATCCCCTTTGGGCAGACAAGCCCAAGGAAGCTAGAGTACCTTAGCAACAAAATGCTCCATGCCACATTTTCTAGTTAAAACACACAACAACTCCCTTTGGGCAGGTGGTTGTATGTCATAACCAAAAAATATCCCTCACATGATGAACAATTCGATGGACTGACACAAACAAACCACTTTGGTGATAAATATTTGCGCCAACCCATAAAATTATGCATACAGGAAATAAAAATCCAAGCAAAATAAAGGATATGATTAAATATATATGCATGTCCAATATGATCAGCCGCAATAGGATACTAATCAACATGTATCCCCTGATCCATTTCACAAATTTTATTGCATTCCAAAATGTACATCATCAATAAAAACAACCATAAGAATTCGCCCATACCCCTCCAACATTTTATTTTAGACTAAAATATAATTATAAATTTTTCAGGGTCCTAACCATAAGAGGACTAATTTATAATTCCAGAAAATTTAGGGGCCAAAGTGCAAAATACCTTTTGGACCAAAAGGTAATTATAAATTCTGGAGGGACCTAACTGTATTAGGGTTTATTTTTAATTCCAGAAATCACAGGGACATGAATGCAAAATTGGCATTTTTTTTTAATGGGCTAACGGATTTTGGGTTAAAACCCGAAACCCGCTGGCCCAAAACATCATCTTCCTTAGACCAAACCCATGGATTAAAGAAAATAGGGTTCTTCCCAAAAAAAAAAAACCACCGACCTTCGTTCCAAGGCCGCCACCGCCAGTGCCGGACCGGCCGGCCAGCCACGACGACAGACCGGGGAGAGCAAATCGATGCTTCCGATGGTGTCGCTGGCATCCGGTCATGCCCTACGGTGAGTGGGCAACGGTTTTTTTTTTTTTCGTTCGGTCGGCCACCAGTGAGACAACGGTTCACCGTCATTGCCGCTGACAAGCGAAGGCGAGAAAAAGAGAGGGTTCCGATTGTTGGACCGACCGAAAACCACGGTCACAGCGATGGCCGACTGCGGCCTCCACGGCCGCGACCGTCAAGCAAATGGCCATCAAACCCTTTCAAGGTTCTTGATGGTTTGGGATCTCCGTCAATCGGCCGAGATCAAGCAATTTCGCTGGCCCAAGATCGGGTCTCGACGCCCGATCGCCAGCGGGTTCCGAGGATTTTTATTTTTATTTTTTTTAAATTACCCGGGGTGTCAAAAAAAAAAAAAGGAAATCGTCGATGATCTTGCCGGTTTCTCCTCCCACCTCCGATCACGGCAGCGTATCACGATGCCGCCGGTCATCCCACGACACGGACAATATCCGGTATATACAAGATCTATAAAGATCAATGGGGAAAGAATGTTTTTTAACAGATCTAAAATATTAAACTACGATTCTAATCTAATCCCATGCTCTGTAACCAAATATGGGAAAAACAATCCCTAAATTCTTAGGATCAATCAAAATATAGAATCATATATTAAATATGAAAATAAATACTTATCTGTATTCGTCAAATCCTTGATCTCGATTCTCACATGAATATCGTAGGCAGAGTCCTTCTCTTCGGTTTTCTTTAGAAAGGCGGCTCTCGATGGGAAAATCGCCATACCATAAAATCACGTTATACGTGATATATAAACAGAGGAAGCGGAGAGGGGACCTAGCCAATAAAATTAAAATACCCTAACTAACCCTTCCATCACGAGTCAAGTTGGGCTAAGGCCTACACTGTACTGCCTCAACCACACCAAATCACATGAGGTGCTCCTAGCCCAATCAATGATCACATAATAATGGGCTCAACCTATGTCTATCAACATGGACCATAAAATCAACCCGATTTTAATAAAACAAAATTTCAATTAATGTTAGTCCAAATTAAAAAAATTCTTACAAAAGTTTAATAATACTTATCAACTCTTATTCAACCAAACATGATCTTTCACATCACATACCAATCCCAAGAACGGTAATCAAAGCGGAAAAGAAAAGGAAAAGAAAGAAGATCATCAAACTGCAAAGCAAGCGATCACGGTTTACACGCATCCTCATTAAAAATCTTCAAACTGGAAGCCAAAAAAATGAATACACAAATAAGTTAACAAAATAATAGAAACTAGAGAGAACCAGTAACGATTGCAGTGAGGCCAGTCCCGTCTATTCCCTCCGTGACTTCCTCTGCCGTTGAAGCAGCTGAGAACCCAGAGGGCCCCTTCATGCTGGATAGCCACCACATGTCTATGAATATGCTTGCTATTCTTCTTTCAATGGCAAGAATTAAGGAAGGCCAAGATACAACAAAACTATCAAGGAAGAGTGCAATAATTAGACGGTCTTAGAGGGGTGTTGGAGTTTTTATTTCACCAGCGCGCATATCCGTCACGGACCATCATTGTGCTGAGAGGTCAACTTCAACTTAGCCAAAGAGTTCTTTGCAATGGGTCAACATGGTTGGTGGCATGCGGTCCACGTGCATAATGCGCACACATACAAACGAAAATCATTGGCCCTGATAAAATCCAACTTATCGTATTATTCATATGCACTGATATTTTCGGTCTATTTTTGTTTTCTACGTCGACTTTATTAATTAATACATATTTAAATTAATACTCAAGTAAAGTTAATAATATTGGAATTACTATTTTAATCCAAATATTGGCATGAGATGTCGACCATGACCTTAAAAATCTTGATTCCATCTAAATTTCCACACAATTTAATGGCCTATCCAAGTCGAGGTCTCAGTTCATTTCGATCTCGGGCGCTTGATGGAGATGGCTGGTATATCAAGCTCCAAAACTCTTGATGGAAGTTTGATTTGGAAAGTATTGTGGTAACCCGATTTGATACAAAATAATTGCCGGTTCATCAACTGATTGATTTTATTTGGACCCATCAACCAAGTCAGTGCACCTGAAGATGATGTCTTTTGAATTTAATAAGGGCTACCATCTATCTCAATAAAAAAAATTTTAACTACACCTTCTTGACGGTTCCATCTTGTGAATCATGTTCTAGGATATATTATTACTTCATTCAGCTTTATGTCTTCAGCCTGGTCCAAAGAAAATACTTCTAGAATATATTGTTACTTCATTCGGCTCATGTCTTCAGCCTGATCTGAAGAAAATATTTTTAAAATATATTATTTATCCCTTTGGCTCCATGGCAAATAGTTCTTTATCTTCCAGCTCACTCCGAAGGAGATAAATCCGAAGCATATAGCTAGCACTTCTTCGGGCCATTCCAAGGAAGATGGCCCGAAAAAGTAGTTAGACTTTTTTCGGATCTTCTCTAAAGAGAGTATATCTAAAGCATGTGAACGATCTCTCAATCTAAAGCAGTTGAAGGTTGTTCTAGTTGTTATAACCATCCACATGGTTGATAGCTCCGGCTTCGATAACCATGGACTAACTAATTTCCGATCGCCACTACTTATTGTTATGAGGAAGTTACATTAACTAACTCCCATAATCATAAGTAGTTACATTCACGCCTATAAATATCGGTAAAAGGGGATACTCGAGGTAAGCCAACTCCAAGCAAGTTAGAAGCAGTCCACAACTAGCTCTTTCAACGATGCTCCACTCATTTTTTCTTTCCATTCCACTTCATTTTGCTCTCAAGTTCTCCATTTTGCTGCCTAAATTCTTGGTGACTTTGGCATTAGAGTATCCCCCACTGGAGAAATTTCGATCAGGGTATTTATTTTCCAGGTTTTCATCGAAGGTGAACCAGTAAGCAGATTGCTCCATCCAGTCCGTGGGGATTCAGCATCAATAGATTGGCACGCCAGGTAGGAGAAGAGAATTTCCTCTATTAAGGAGAACCTTGAAAAAATAAGAATGATGAAAGAAAAGGTCCAGAATGCTTCTACAAGCAGGGATCACCCTGCTCCTCAGGTGAATAATCCTCTAGTAGGAAATGATGTCCCTTCTCCTATGTTGACTGTGGAGCAACAGTAATTCGAGGCCCTTCTGAATCGAGTCGATGCCTTGACAACCTTGGTCCAGACTCTTCAAGAAACTGCCGTTCAGAGGTAGTGCCCTCCAACCACATCTCAACCTAGTCATTGAGCTAGGGGAAGGGAAGATCGACACCAGGAATCCATCCCATGTTCTTCACAAATCCGGTTTTCTCGTGAGCATTATAGCTCCCAACCAAGCAGGCGTATGGAGGATTACCCTGGCAAGAAAAGAGCCAGACGCTCCCTTTTCGTTTCTTCTAGAGATTCTACATCTGAAGGACTCAGACAAAGAGAAATGAACTTCGATCATGAAGAGAAGTTCAAGTTATTAGAGTCATAGATAGCTAGGCTCACTGATCAAAGAAGAGGTGATAAAGTTATAACTTTAAATTCACAACCTCCTTTCTCCAATCGAATTATGGCCAAAGTTATTCCTCGGCATTTTAAGATTCCTTAATTGGAGGCTTATGATGGAACTACTGATCCCCTTAATATTTAGGAAGTTTCAAAGCTCATATGATGGTACAAGGGGCATCCGATGCATTATATTACCTCGCTTTCCCTTCTACTTTAAGAAAAGCTGCTCGAATGTGGTATTCGAGCATACAGCCAGGTATAATTTATTTTTTTGCCGAGCTGGAGCGACTATTTATTTCACATTTCAGAACATGTCGAAAGATGTCGCGTAACATAGACAATTTGTTTCTCCTTCAACAGAATGAAGGAGAAAGTCTTACAGAATTTGTTGTTCGATTCAATTTAGCCACTCTAGAGATCCCTGATCTCAACGAGCGCGTGGCCATATCAGCCCTGAAGAAAGATCTCAGATCGTCCAGGTTCACTTTCTCCCTAGACATAAGGTTCCCCACGAGCTATGTCGAACTACTGGCAAGAGCTTAGAAGTATGCTACTGCTGAAGAGCAAGCCACGAGTCATTGACTCATTGAAGGAAGATACCCTTCCAAGAAAAAGAGTGGCAAAGAATCAAATGTGTCTACATCTTCCAACAATGAATCGGTTCCAAGATGCAGTCCCAAGTCCAAGCAACATGGCACTTGGTTCGGCTCCTAAACTCCCCTCAACCTTCCAAGAGAAAAGATTTTGCTGGAAATAGAGAATAAAAACTACTCGCAAAAGCCATGTCCTATGAAGACCTCTATTAATATGAGAAACAAGAATAAATATTGCCGATTCCATCAGGACCATGGCCATAATACTGAGAAATATTTTTAGCTTCGAGATGCTATAGAAGACTTAATCAAAAGGAGGTATCAAGGGAAGGATGTTAGTCATCCAAAACCTCAAGCTGAAGCAACCGCCCCTCAAAGAATTATCGATGAAGTCGAACTGCCTCACCAAAGGCCGATCAATGGGATGGTTGGCATGCTTAATCGGTTTAATCAGCTAAAGGAATGAAGCTGAAGAAGATAGTCCCAAGAGACTTAAAGGCAAAAAGTCCATTAGCTTCTCAGATGAGGACCTCTAGGTAGTTCAACTCTCACATGATGACCCTGTTGGGGTTTTAGCTATAATAGCAAGATATGATGTAAAAAGAATTCTGATAGATACTGGAAGTTCTGCTGGTATTTTACTGTATGATGCATTTCTTAGAATGGGCTTATCTGGAAGGGAGTTGCAAAGGTCTCCTATTCCTCTAACTGGGTTCGGAGGAAATCAAGTTAGAGTTGAAGGAGAAATAGTTTTACCCATAACTCTTGGCACTGAACCATGCCAAAAGATGCTTCCCATCAACTTTATAGTAGTACAAACACCTTCAGCCTATAATGCAATCTTGGGATGACCTGCTTTAAATAAATTTCGAGCCATAGTATCGACCTACCAACTCTTGGTGTAATTTTTCTCTAGAAATGGCATCGGAGAAATGAAAGGAGATCATAGGGTTGCCGCCAATGTCTAATGATCCAAGATAAATAATCAGCCAATCCCTTAGCACTTGATCAGTTAGATCCAAGAGACAGAACTGAAGACTGTGGAAAACCAATGGAAAGGACCCTCTTTATGCCTTTCTTGAAGATGACTGAACAAAATTTGTATAAATTGGTAGTCTGTTAGATGAAGAGACAAAGGCAAGGCTGATTTGTTTTCTCTGAAGTAATGCTGATATCTTCGCTTAGGCAGCGGCAGATATTCCCGGAATTCCATTTGAAATAAATACACACCGATTTGAAGTAACTCCCAACTATAACCCTATTCAGTAGAAGAAGAGGAACTTTGCTTTGGAGAGACAAAGGGTTATTGACGAAGAAGTCAGCAAACTCCTTATAACCAAATTTATAAGGGAAGTATAATATCCAGATTGGTTGGCCAATATCGTGATGGTGAAGAAGTCTAATGGCAAGTGGAGGATCTGCATTGATTATACAGATTTTAATAAGGCTTGCCCAAAAGATAGCTTCCCTTTGTCAAAGATAGATCAGTTAGTTGATGCCATCGCTGGTCATCAACTGCTGAGCTTTATGGATGTTTTCTCAAAATATATCCAAATACGGATGGATCCTGAAGATGAAGAAAAAATCACTTTTGTCACAAAAAAAGGGCTTTACTATTATAAAGTGATGCCATTTGGGTTAAAAAATACCGAAGCAACTTTTCAAAGATTAATCAACAAAGTGTTCAAGAATCAGATAGGGAGAAATATGGAAGCTTATGTTGATGATATGATTGTGAAGAGTCTTCATAAGTCAGACCACATTGAAGACTTAAGAGAGTCCTTTGATGCACTTAGACGCCCAACAGATGAAGCCGATCCGACAAAATGCACTTTAGGGTATGACCTAAGGGAAGTTCTTGAGGTTCTTAGTAACCAAGCGAGGAATTGAAATTAATCCAAAAAAGATTCAAGCTATTCAGACCATGAGACATCCCTCTTGCAAGAAAGAAGACAACGGCTGACAGGAAGAATTGCCTCTCTAAGTCGATTCACTTCTCGATCAGTGAAAAGGTGTCTCCCATTTTTCAAAGTTCTCTATCAAACTCAAAGTTTCGAATGGTCAGATTACTGCAAGCTTGCTTTTGATAAGTTGAAAGAATACTTGGAAAATCCTTCTTTACTTTCTAAATCTTGTGAAGGGGAAACTCTTTATTTGTACCTTTCTGCCTCGGACGAAGCGGTTAATTCGATACTTATTCGAAAAGATGCTGACCACTTGTAGAAGCTGATCTACTATAGTAGTAAGGTACTGCATGAGGTGGAAGTATGATATCCTAGAATACAAAAACTAATTTTCTTTTTAGTAGTTGCAGCAAAACGTTTGTGACCCTATTTCCAAGCCCACACCATTGTGGTTTTGATGGATCAGCCTCTAAAGGCCATTTTGTGCTGCTCCGACACTTCAGGAAGGATAGCTAAATGGGCTGTTAAGTTAGGGGAGTTTGACATTGACTTCCAGCCTAGATCAGCAATGAAAGTGCAAGTCTTAGCTGATTTTATAGTTGAATGCACTTGGGGATCGGATGAGGGTCAACTGAGGACCAAAGAGGAAGTGACCATCGAAGAAGATCTGGAGTTTGTATGGATGCTTCATGTGGATGGTGTCTCTAATGCTAATGGCTATGTAGCTGGTCTCATTTTGGCTAGTCCGAATGGTCAAGTCATAGAGTATGCTCTCCGTTGTTCTTTCCAAGCTTTGAATAATCAGGCAGAATATGAAGCTCTCATTGCTGGACTCAGAATTGCTCAAAAACTGGAGATTAGAAAGATTAAAGTCTTTTCGGATTCCCAGTTGGTGGTGAATCAAGTAAACGTTGAATTCGAAGCTCGGAACCCCATTATGATTTAGTATTTGGAAAAGGTGCAAAGCCTAATATCCCAATTGGAATATTTTGAAATTGTTCACGTGCCCCAAACAAAAAATTCTCGGCCCGATGCTCTTTCACGTCTTGCAACTACCATCCCAGACTCCCTTGGCCGAATATATATGAAATATCTTGAAGACCCCAGCATATCTAAATCCATAGTGGAAATGTATTCGAACGAACATGAGCCCTCCTGGATGGATTCCATTCTTAAATTTTTGAATGAGACATTACCTGAAAACAAACTTAAAGCTAAATGGCTTCATTGGATGGCTTCCCAGTCTGTGATCTTAAATGAGACTTTATATGAAAGATCCTTTACACAACCTTTGTTGAAATGCTTAGGACCTTCAAATGTTGATTATGCTCTTAAGAAAGTGCATGAAGGTATATATGGGGATCACCTGGGGGGCAGATCTTTAGCTTACAAAATAATTCACCAAGGCTACTATTGGCCAACATCTAAAAGGATTCTACATATTTTGTCCGAAGATGTGATCAGTGTCAGAAGTTTTCTAATATACAAAGATAGCCCGCAAATCAACTGACCCCATTGATAGCTTCTTAGCCTTTTGCTCAGTGGGGAATGGATATTCTTAACATATTTTCTCCAACTTCTAGACAACAAAAATTCCTTATAGTGGCAATCGACTACTTCACCAAGTGGGTTGAGGCTGAACCACTAGCACAAATTACTGAGACAAAAGTCGAGAACTTTGTAAGAAACTTTATCATCTTCCATTTTAGAATTCTTTATGCCATTATTACTGATAACGGAAGGCAATTTGATAACCCGAAGTTCAAAAACATCTGTACCCAATATCATATACTTCATGAGCTAACTTTCATAGGCCATCCTCAGTCTAATGGAGAACCAAAGTGACCAATAGAACAATTCTTCATGGTCTCAAAACTAGGTTGAATGATGCTAAGAGATTATGGGTTGATGAGTTGAATTCAGATCTTTGGGCATATTGAACTACTCCCAAAACAGCCATCGACGAATCTCCATTTCACTTAACTTATGGCACTGAGGCAGTCCTTCTTGTAAAGGTCTCCTTACAATCTTTACAGATTTATCATTATAAAGAGCTTGAAAACTTGGAGCACCGAAGAGTTGATTTGGACTTGTTGCAAGGCACCCGACTCCATGCTCAGCTGAGGATGGCTGCATATCACCAAAAGGTTGCCAAATATTATAACTCTCACATGAAGGAATGAACTTTTCACCCCAAGGACTTAGTCTTGCGAAGATTTGAAGTGTCCAAGCCAACTGAACAAGACTAGCTCTCTCCTACTTGAGAAGGTCCTTATCGAATCAAAGAAGTCATCCATCCCGGAACTTATCGACTTGAAACTTTAGAAGGTATTTTGTTGCCTCGACCTTGGAATGTAGAAAATCTTCGCAAGTATTATCAATAAAAATTCCTGTTCATAGAGTTATATTGAAGTATCGAGATGGACCTAATCACTCTGTCTTATTTTTTATTAAAAGATATAAAGATTATCTATGTGATCTGCTCTACAAAATATCGAGGTGGGCTTGATCAGCCTGTCTTATTTCCTATTAAAAGGCATAAGGATGATTGACGTGATCTACCCTACGAAATATTGAGGTGGGCTTGATTAGCCTATCTTATTTTCTATTGAAAGATATAAGGATGATCTACGTGATCTATCCTATGAAATATCGAGATGGGCTTGATTAGCCTATCTTATTTTCTATTAAAAGGTATAAGGATGATCTACATGATCTATCCTACGAAATGCTGAGGTGGGCTTGATCAGCCTATCTTATTCTCTATTAAAAGTATAAGGATGATCTACATGATCTACTCTATGAAATACCAAGGTGAACTTGATCAGCCTGTCTTAATTTCTATTAAAAGGCATATGGATGATCTACGTGATCTACCCTACGAAATACCGAGGTGGGCTTGATCAGCCTGTCTTATTCTCTATTAAAAGGTATATAGATGATTTACATGATCTATCCTATGAAATGCCGAAGTGGGTTTGATTAGCTTGTCTTATTCTCTATCAAAGGTGCAGGAATGATCTACGAGACTTATTCTATGGTAAATCCTATAAAGTGTTGGAGGAGTTAATGAAATGAGGAATCTGATTACTTTGGATCTTCTCATTTCCTAAGTAAGAAGAAACAAGGTTATGGTATCTCGTTTACATGATTATTTTATTATATCTTCTTGGAAGAAAGGAATGGTTTCACGCATCAAGTTCTCTTATTTGATATATTAATTGCAGATTTATCCAAAGCCTGGTTTTTTATCCAGTCGATTCTATTTAATATGAGCTAAAGAATATGAATTCTGAAATTAAGAAGATCACCTATATGATGAGCTGACTTATTTGGGTTCTTCGAAGCTCATGTTTACATTATGACTAGATCCGAAGACTTGGTATTATTTTAAGTCCAAAGACTTTATCCTTAAGACAAATTTTCGTTCAATATTTTGGGGTTGAAAGTTGATATACTTGTTAGGAATGTTGTTTATTCACAAATTTTATATGATCGATAAGATCATCATTCAACATTTTACCTCTGATGAAACCATACTTGGTAAATTTCTCATTACAGCATAATTCATTTAGAAAGAAAGATATTCTATTCATAAAAAGTAGTACATGTATATCATCTTTTTTATAACATGATAAAAAAAATGCTACAAAAATTGTACATCTTTTACATCAGCCACCTATGGTTCGGCTTTAGCCAGAGTATCTTCAGCTTGGGTTAGATCTATTCGATCAGTAACCGTTAATGTTTCCTCTCCAGCTGCTACTTCGGTTGTGGCATGAACTTCTTCACAATGACCCAATATTGCTTTCGACAATCCAGGCTCTTTTGTTTCTTCAAGTTCATATAGCTGAATACTCAAAATATCGAGGTTGGGGTAAAGTTTTTGTACTGCGTTTACCCCATCATTATAGCCCGCTCAGTATTTGAAGGTTCCTGCTTCAATAATTTCATCATCGAATGTCGACAACTTTTTATAGTGCTTGATCGCCCTACTTACTTGATCTTTTAAAGCCTCTATTTCAACAGCTGCTGCTTCAGCTTTTCTGACCACTTCATTGGCTTTTTCAATCGCCTCTTCGGTCTTCTTCTGAAATTCCTTGACCGAATGTTCCAAGGATTGAATCTGGTTTTTTCTCTTTTTAAGTTTTGCTTCTTGTTCAGAAGCCCTCAACTGAGCTTTTTTCAATTCGGCCTTCAGATTTTGAACTGTGGCATCACTTAAAACAAGCTTCTCCTCCATGACCTTCTTTAACTCTTCAGCTACTTCCTTCTTGGCTTCGACCGTTTGGAGTTTATCTTGGGTTCTTTTATGATAATCTCTAAAGTCAAATATATTATCTTTCATAAGGGTGATATCATGAATCAGCTGCATCGACAATGAAGAATATGAAGTTAACTAGCTTATGTACTATATAAAATGAAGAGAAGAGAAGAAGAAAAGAAGTGATATTTATCTTCAGTATAGATGAGAACGCCGAATCAGAAATCTCCTCAATACTTCAAGTTTTGCTGACTTCCCAATCTCGAGGGAGGAGAGTGTACTTCAGTATCTTCCTAGCTGATTCGGGGTGCATCAATCCCTGTCCATCAGAAAAGACTACAAAATTCATGTTGCATTCCCTATCTAGTGGATTGTCTCTCACCAGACATTCTTCAGCTCAAGGAGCTTTTCCTTTGTCTCTTAGAGAAGGATGAATCGGCTCTTCGATAATCGGATCTGGAATGGGTTATTTCAAGGAAGGCAATGGAGGAGAAATCCTTGGTGAAGGCTCTGTCGTAAGAGCATCATCCTAATCTGGTGTAATCCTTATTGGGCTTATCCTTGAAGTTTCTTTGGACCTGATTTTCTTTCAAACTTTTATTTCCTTTTGAAGAACCGGCACTGCTCTTTTTCTGGATGCTTGTCAGAGTTTTTCAAGATTATGTTTCATTTTTCACCTGCGAACAAAGAGAAAAGGCTTCTTAGATCAGCCATTAGAGATACGAAATAGATTCTGGGAGAAATTAAAGTTAGCTATCTACTACCTAGTGTTGGGAGCTCATTGATATGAGCGAGGTGGAGGTTTTGTTCTCTTAGCAATTCCTTGACCAAAGGAACCTCTGAATTAGATAGTGTCTCAAAATCCTTCTGATCAGCTTTCAAGATTCTTTTTCCAGCGTTCGTATCTAAGCGTGGAGTCTTCCATTTAGGATTAAAATCCCATGATTGGTAATAAATAAAAAAGAAATAGGATTTCCACCCGTGTATGGCACTAGGCATTCCTTTAATTAGTCTTCGGCCTAGACGGAACCGATGACCCACCATTCTTCATCATGAAAATCTTTCTTCAGTATAAAGAGAAGGAAATAATGAGGTTCTGGGCACTATCTTACAGAGTTTGCAAAAGACTAAGAATCTGCAGATATTCCTAAAGCTATTTGGTGTCAGCTGAGCTGGGACTACCTGATAAAGGGTGAACAACTTCACCAAGAAGGGATGAAGAGGAAACCTAAGGCCAGCCTTTAAATGATCCTCACATATGGCAATAGCCCCGGAGGAGGACAAGTGATCCTTTCATCGGGTCTGGGAAGTAGTGTTTTATAGGTTTTAGGAATGTGTAACATTCCTGGAGACTCTCTACCCTGGTATGGGACAGAGAACTGGCAACTATTTTTGGAGAAATTTCAGAAGTTTTTCTTTTATCAGGACCTCTGCTCCCAGAAGGTTCTTTACCCACTGAACCTTTACCAGTGGTCGAGCTATTTAATAACTTAGACATTACGAAAATAGTGAGGAAAAAGACTCCTACCTCCAAGATAAAGACAGGGTAACTTGTAAGAGAAGCACAATGGTATCTAGTCAAATGAAGAAGAAGGAGGTTCCAACAAGAAACACAAAAGTTTATTTCATGGGATAACCCCCTTTTTATATATACGGAATGGTAGGGTTTTCTCAGGAAATTGATGATCTTCTCAATCGCATGACATATCAGCGTTGCCGATCATGGGTACGAATTACTAAGGGACGTCGATCGAGGGATTGTCAGTTACGATCCATGAGGAATGCCATAAACGACCAAGATGAGTTTTCAACATAATGACTAAGGCTCCAGATGTTGCCAAGTGTAATCTCTCAATCGAATAAGAGTCCCATAAAAGTCTTTTTAATGAGAGAATTAGCCAGGCTTTTGAATCTATGCCATCTTTTTGAAGCATCAATAAGGGGCTGACACCTGTCCTCATCACGATCTTCGAATCATAAATCAGTTATTATGAGAGGAAGGGTCAGCGATTCACCATCATTGATTATCTTATTTTCATCCATAAACGACAAACTCTAACTACTCCTATTTTTCGAAATAAAGTTATTTCGAAATTGAGAGTGGGGGGCAGCTATTGTGGTAATCCGATTTGATACAAAATAATTACCGGTTCATAAGTCAGATCGATTTTTTTTGGATCCGTCAGCCAAGTCAGTGCACCTGAAGATGATGTCTTCTAAATTTAACGAGGGCTACAATCTATCTCAATGAAAAGAAATTTAACTACACCTTCCCGATTGTTCCATCTTGTGAATCATGTTCTAGGATATATTATTACTTCATTCAGCTTTATGTCTTCAGCCTGGTCCAAAGAAGACACTTCTAGAATATATTATTAGTTCATTCGGCTTCATGTCTTCAGCCTGGTCTGAAGAGAATATTTTTGAAATATATTATTGATCCCTTTGGCTCCATGGCAAACAGTTCTTTATCTTCCAGCTTACTCCGAAGAAGATAAATCCGAAGCACATAGATAGCACTTCTTCGGCCCATTCCAAGGAAGGCCCGAAGAAGTAGTTAGACTCTTTTTGTATCTCCTCTAAAGAGAGTGTATCTAAAGCATGTGAACGATCTCTCAATCTGAAGCAGTTGAAGGTTGTTCTAGTTGTTATAACCATCTACATGGTTGATAGCTCTGGCTTCGATTACCATGGACTAACTAATTTTCGACCACCATTACTTATTGTTATGAGGAAGTTACATGGGACACTTGAGGTAAGCCAACTCAAGGCAAGTTAGAGCCAGTCCACAACTAGCTCTTTCAATGCCACTCCACTCATTTTTTCTTTGCATTCCACTTCATTCTGCTCTCAAGTTCTCTATTATGCTGCCTAAATTCTTGTAGACTTTGGCATCGGAGTGTCCCCCATCAGAGAAATTCCAGTCAGGGGATTTGTTTTGCAGGTTTTCATCGAAGGTGAACCAGCAAGCAGGTTGCTCCATCCGGTTCATGGAGATTTAGCATCAACAGAAAGCATTACTAGATGTTCTTGTCACATACATGCCATATATTCTCAAACCGTACGATGGATTGCTAAAATTTAAGGATGGCAATATTTAATCATTTAACTTATTTCAACTTGGTGTACATTAAGCTTGATTATATGTGTAACGAAATAGTCAGATCATATTTATATTTTTGAACTTTTAATAAATAAATTAAATTTGAATTAATAAATTTTTAATTATTATATATTCAACCTGGCTCGATTGTCATTCTACTAATGGTAAAAGATTTGGCAAGTTAATCATGAATAATTGAATACTGAATTGCCAAACCAATTTTAGTAAGTTTGAGAAACTCTTCTTGTAGTTGCAAGATGAACCTAAAGCTTTTCCTATTTAAAGTGATCCCTAGAAAGGTTTAAGAGATGTGGAGACATGCAAGATGGGGATCTCCACTAATTTTGGTTTTTATATGCATAAATAACAGGAAGTTATTTAATCCTGAACTATAATTTTTAAATAAAAATGTAATATGGTTCTTGAAAGAATTACAAAACTAAGTGTAATTGCCGTGGCATGGCATTCTGGCCTCTATTTATATTCTATCATAACATTCAGTCATTGTATGAACTAGAATTTAGCACGTGTTATGCACAAAATTTATTTAGAGATGGACATTTGATTAATGGCCATGATTTCATAGATCAAGATTTTTTTAGAATATATTAAAATAAAAGCAATATCAATTTATTTTAATATGATTTTCTTTTTAATTATTTTAAATAAAATGAAAAGGGTCTATTATAAATAGTGTGTATACATGTACGATATCGGAGATGAATGCTTCCCTTTTTTTTTTTTCTTGTAGGACTCTAATGTAAAACCATCACGGGGCTGATACAAAACTTTGGCATATTGTGTAGGCACTTTAAATAGAAGACTGGAATTCTAATACTGCTAAAGATGCCTAGATAAGGTCGATCACTCATTAGACCTCACAGCTTTGAAAGAACAACCTGTAAGTAGCTTTAGTCTCAAAATAATCAGTAAGATGTCTTCATGACATTTGGATAGTGCTTGAACCAAATTTGTGTTTATATACCTTACATGAGTATTACAATTACGCTAACCTATTATAAATAATTATTAATATGCAGAAAAGTATTCGATAAGGAGCCGATCATTTATTTGATGTACAAGATGCTCCATAGTCAGCAGTCGATCACTTATTTGAAGTATAGGATATTCAATGGTCAAGACTTAATTACTTATTTAAGATACAGGATACCGGATAGCTAGGATCCGATCACTTTTGAAATATAAGGTACTCGATAGCTAGGAGACAATCATTTATTAAGACATAGGGTGCCCAATAACTAGAAGCTGATCACTTATTTGAGGCACAGGATACTAGATAGCCAGAAGCCGATCACTTATTGAGGCATAAGGTACTTGATAGCTAGGAGCTGATCATTTATTTAAGGCATAGAATGTCAAATGGCCAGGAGCCGATTGCTTATTTGAAGCACAAGTTGTTAGGATTCAGTCATTGATGACTAGCATACAAAACTAGATCTAAATCTAGATGCAACAAAAACAGAGATCATGCAAAATAATTTTCACAAGCAAACTAATTTAAAATTAAATCATAAATTATCTATTTAACCTTATAATATGATAGAATAGTAATATTAGATCTGAAATTTTATAAAATTATAAGATGAATGATCCAATTACCTAGATCACTTAACTCCTTTTCTGGTGCCAAATCTGTCGGATCAATCAGATCTATCGTGATCTATCGGAGCCGCGCTCATGCCTAGCCTCTGTTGGTATCTACACGGAGCCTTTCTTATCGAATCACCAAGATCCTCGAACTGCTTGATCCTTGTAAATTTTTCTTCAAGCATAGAGATAGACCTTCTTCTTTTAGCCTAAACTAGAACTCAGCAACCAGCAACCTTTTCTCCTTTTCTCTTAAGGAATTAAATACCAAAAAGATAAAAGAGTATTTTTCTTGATATTTTTCATGGAAACTCTTGCCTCTTAGGTATTACACTATTTTTTTATGAAGGAGAAAAATTAAGATGAATTTTGTAAGGGATTTGTGTTAGAATTCACTTAATGCATCCTAGTTTCTGTGCATATTAAAATCCATGAAAAAATCTCCTAAAAAATGCCTCTTAATAATTTAGAACAAATTGGTTTCTTATCTGATTTGATCAAACTTCAAATTTAGATAAGAGACCAATTTTATCTAGTAGGAGAGAGAGTCCCAGATGAGAAAGAGGGGAGCCAACTTGGCACCTCCCTCTTCTCACTGTATGTGCCAAGAGGAGGCATGCATTTTCATACCCTCTTCTTAGTTTCTGCATGAGATAAGAGAGAGAGACCCAGCCAACTAGGTCTCCTAGCTAGTGGTCAATTTTGACTAATTTTTGATTGAGTTTGAAATCCTTTTTACACCTAGGTTCAGCTAAAATCAAAAAATGCTATTGATCCAATTTGACTAGGTCAAAAACTCAAGTCAAACTTAAATTACTAATCCAATTAACTTTAAATAAAGTTAATAATAATAAAATTTGATTTAATTAAATCAAATAATGAAATCAAAATTTATTGCAACATTTCCAAATAGGTCCATCAATCTAAAATTATCAAGTGCCAAAAGTAGTAGGTGCCAAAATTGGCAGGTACCAAAATTAACAGGTACTAAATATGTAACTCTTATATAGATCTGTGCTCATGGTTAGGTTGACTCCTATTATATGTGAGCCTCCAAGTTTTATTCCATTCGGTAGTGAGATATATATAATAATTATTATAGTATAATCGAAACTCTTCCAATGGATTGAAAAAATTTTAGCTCAACCCTAACTTGGATCATTGATCCAAAAATGTTCTAATGAGCTCTCACAATCCACCAATGATATCTAGTAGTATGTAGTGGCAATCTAGTTGAACATAAATGAGCCCCTAGGTATATTTATTGTATGATCAAATTTTTCTATCAAAAATTATGACAAGATGCAAGTCATGGAAGCTCGTCATACTCTAATCATCCATTATATGCCAAACTTAATTATCTTAAGTTCAATTATAATTTTCATGAAAAATACCTTTTAATGTCCAACTACTATGACCATAGATTCAAGGATTTAGCCAATTAAGTCAAATAGGATTATACCTTAACTATTAAGGTCGATAGATCCCACATAAGTGAACATCCTACTCTTACAGTGAAGCTACTAAGATCGATTGAACCTATATAAGTGAACACCCTACTCTTACAGTAAAACTACTGTAACCATTGAATATCTCAAGATTCTATATGGCTAGGGACTATGTTTATGTGTTGTCAAATTATAGCAATCTTGTTATGAGTAGCCAGGATACCACAGGTCAAGGAATTACTTACATAACTATTAGATGTGTATGCCCTATAAGCCAAGTTGGCTGACACTATCATTTCTAGGACATCATATTATTCTTAATCAAATTTTTATCAATAAAATTTAAAAAAATTTCATTCATATTTTTGTGTCTATGAATCATCCATAGAGTTAATGGATAATGATACATATTCTCAAGAATTGAGAATTTGAGACATATATCATTATAGATTAATTCCTAAATGCTCCCGATCATTAGATCATTATAGGAATGGTGATTAATTTACCAAGATTGGTGCATAGATTATTTTCTTTTCGGGTAGATGAGCCTCGAGTATATATTATGGGGATACTGGAATGGAAGTGCAAGTAGTTGTTTGAGAACAATGGGCCTAAGCATGACCAAAGAATGAGAAGTTATATGGATGTCTAATTACTCGTTAGTGACTTCTCGAGTTGTTGTTATGTGAGTAGTTCCTAAACCTATAGTACCTTAATCACTTATAGTGGGGTTGTTATAGTTTGATAAGATATAAACATGGTCCTTGGCCATTGAGGCCTTATAGTGTATGTTAGTTATAGTAGGTTTGCTATAGGAGTTAGAAATATAACTATAGAGGATCTATCGACCTTGGTAGTAGAGAAAAAGTTCTATGCAACCTAAAAGGCTAAGTTTTTGAATCTATGACCATAATAGCATAATAATGGAAAGGAATTTTCATGAAAATTATAATTAGGCTCGACTTGATTAAGTTTAGCATATGATGAGTGCTTAGGGTTTGACGAGAAACCATGACCTGGATCCTGTTGAAATTTTTGATAGAGAAACATGATTACACAGGAACTACACTTAGGGGTTCACTTTTCTATTTTGCTAGATTGCTACTATATACTGCTAGGTGACACTAGTGGATTATGATAGCTCTCTAGGATTATTTTTAGATCAATGATCTAAGTTAGGGTTGAGCTGAAATTATTTCAATCTATCGAAAGAGTTTCGATAATATTATGATAGAGATCATTATATATCTCACTACTAGATGGAATGAAACCTGAGGGATTCCATATAATAAGAGTCTACCCAACCAAAGCATTGATCTATGTAATAGTTACATATTTAATATCTATTAATTTTGGCACCTATTAATTTTGGTACCTATTAAAATTAGTACCTGCTAATTTCAGTACTTACTAATTTTTGCATAATTGACCTATTTACAAATGTTATAGTAATATTTGACTTTATTATATGACTTAATTAAATCATATTTAATTATTATTAACTTTATTTAAAGTTAATTGGATTGGTAATTCAAGTTTGACTTGAATTTTTGACCAAGTCAAAGCGGGTCAACAACCTTTTTTATTTTGGTTCATTCTAGGTGTGAAAATGGTTTTAGAAATAAGTCAAATATAGTCAAAATTGACCAACTACTAGGAGACCTAGTTGACTGGGTCTCTCTCTCTTATTTTATGCAAAAACCAAGAGGAGGGCATGGAAAATTACGTGCCTTCTCTTGGCATGCAGATGCGGGACATGGGTGATGAAATTGATGGGTGTTGATGCACTCAAATGATTAAGTAATCCTATTGAGCAATGATTATAAGCATAAGCAAAAATTATACATAAGAGAGACAAAAACTTTGAAGCAAGACACTAGTCGATCTAAAAATTAACACCTATAAGTATATCGCATCCAAGAAAATAAGAAAAGGATCTTATGGCTAAAAAAACTATTTGTACTAGGTCAAGTCACTTACAATGATCAGATCTAAAGGGTCAAGAGGGGTTCTTGGTGTGGGCACCAGGATCCGACAGTGGCTCCTCAGCCCTCTGTGGATCTCCAATTAGGGTTCCATTTTTTCAGGTCTTGAAATAAGGCTTCAAGCCTAAAACTTGTAATTTATTTAGTTTTGAATTGAGTCTCTTATGTCTGTTCTAGTTCTGTACTTTGACCAATTGGATCAAGTTGTGTCCTGTATTGAGTCCAGTCATGTATTGGGTCTAGTCCAAGTCTGGGTCCAAGCCGGAGTGGTCTTTGAATCCAGCTCAACTACTTTGGGCCGAGCCTTGAAGGTCAACATGTCAACCCTAGGGCGCCACTTCACCATCCCATTTGGCACCACTTCATCATCCCAGGTGGTGCCACCTCACCCAGCCATGTGGACAGCACAAGTGAGATTTTCTTGGATGCCAAATGGAGGCATATCAAATATTCTCTCCTCCTTTCCCTCCCTCCATCAAGCCACTTACTAAAGGAGTCATAGGCAACCAAGGAAAGGTTGAAAACAAAGGCCTTGTTCCAAGCCTCATATCAAGCTTCTTTCCAAAGAAGGGTGAGCAACCAAGGAAAGGTTGAAGATAAAGGCCTTGCTCCAAGCCTCATATCAAGCTTCTTTCCAAAGAAGGGTGAGCAACCAAGGAAAGAGGGAGACACAAGTCTTGTATCATGCCTTCTTTCCAAAATTGAAGGTCAACTTTCCAAGTCCAAGGGAGCCAAATTCCTTCTTCCAAGCCCATTATCATGCCATGCCCAAATCAAAGGAGTTTGAATTTCAAATTTTTGAATATTTTTTAGTGCCTTAGCAAGAGAAGAAATGTATTTTTCATTCAAATTTTGAAAGGGTCTAAGTTGCCTATATAAAGGACCTTACCCCCTCCCTTGTAAGGTTAACTTTTGATGAATGAAAAAGAATATTTCTTGAGTCCAAACTCTTGTTAGTTGCTTTCGTTCACTAGGAATGTCGATCTCCGAGAGGGAGCACCTTCGCCTTCGGGCGTCGAGAGGTGTGAGGTCTCAAACTATCGTTACTTCCGCAACTCTGACATCCGACTCCGAACCAAGCAGAACTCCTCCATCTCTACAACCCTTCTTTCAACTTTCCACTATTTGCTTTTTGAGTGAGATTTAACCTTGTCTTCTTTGAATGCTTGCAGGTCCTCCAGGTGACACGGGTACGGAGATGGCTACCTTTGCCTTTAAGATCTTTGGACAGCCAACCGGCACCTCCGCAGGGTTGACAGCTCGGTTATCCAGGCCGCATCGGCCAAAGTGAGCGATCTCTGCATCGAGCGCTTCAGATCTTCGAGGTTTGCCCCTGACTCCTAAGTAGATCTTGATTGGAGAGCTAAGTCCTACGGGATTTCTCAATCCTGGGGTCCTTTCTTTATCACTACTTTGAGACTACCTGCTTCTTGTTAGTTCTTGTCATTGTAGAACCCTAGTTCATCTCTACTTGCTTTCGGGAATCCAAAGAAAACTAAAAAAAATCTAAAATCCACAAAATCCTAAAAAAATCACTTGCATCATTTCTTCATCGTCGCATGTAGTTAGTCCCTCATCATTTCTGGTATCAGAGCATGGTTAGGACTTAGCATTTCTTAAAGTACTTGGAAAAGGTGCTTCACCAGGGCGTCCGGTCTTAGGAGAAAGTAGGGTTTCAAGACCCTCTCCTCCCATTCCACGGGGTCTCCTAAGGCGTGTAGGGGTTCCACTATGACAGGCCTTGGAAGAGGAACAAAAGAAGGATAGATCTAAAAGAACAAAAATATTTTGCATCATAGAGCTCATTTTTTTTAATTTCTGCAGTTTTCCCTCTTCGTACATAGTATGTTGTTTTAGTTGGTACTATCTGTAGGAATCTCCAAAATTCATGATTTTCTTTTTTTTAGTTCACATATAATTCAAAGTAATTTTGAGAATTTTCTCAAATTTTATTTCAATTTGTAGAATTTATACAAGCCAAAATATTACCTTAGAGCAAGTTATGTTCTAATAATTCTAGCAACCTGCATTTTCTTGTGTTTTCAATTGTCATCTAGTTTAATATTTCATTTAGAGTAATATAATTTCATTTCCATCATCTTAACTCTGCTATCATACATCAAAAAAATCCAAAAAAAAAAATAATTTAGAGACATCTCATTAGATCATTTGCTTGCAATCATTTTCATAAATCACTTTAAGGGAGGCAATTTGACATACGGTCAGGATTTCATTACCTGTCCCTAGCCCAAAAATCACTAACCTGCATCACGAACCCAAGCTCTAATTAAAATCTAGTAGACACTAATTTTGCTCTAGAGAGCTTAGGGATACCAACTGGTCGAGTCAAGACTAAGTGTCTATTCTTGGCGTCAGCCTAATCTGTGTGTGTTGATGCTCTTGGTGTCTAGGCTTGGTGATTTAGGGCTTGTGAGTTTGGTCCGCCTACCTGGCCAATCCCAGATTGGTGTCTAAGGTTGGCATTCAGGGACCTCCACTCCCCTACACCTACTTGGCTAAGGACAGAGTTACTACGGACTGGTTTGCCACCCTGACTTAGGCAACTGGTTAAGAACTCTTAGGTCCAGCAAACCCATAACGTCTTTTGTTCTGTGTTACATAATCAAGAGTCCCTTATCATCCCCATCATTCCCAATCAAGTGAACCCATGGAGAATGAACGAGAAGATCAATTAAAGCTCATCCTTGAATAGATAGCTAGGATGAACAATAAGATTGATAAGTTTGAAGATAGGTTTGAAGCTTGTAAGGCCCATGCTAAATTCAACTCCTCTAGGCCCAATTCCCTTGATCCAAGAGCCTATGATCATGATCTTGCCCCTGAGTCTAGCCCTAGGAGCCCATACCCAAACTTGGTTCACTCTGAGGAGGGACCCATTAGGAGCACCGAACCTTATGCACCCACCTTTGATGGAAGACAAGAGGCATATATCGATTGGGAAGAACGAATGGATCAGTATTTTGAGCGCACTAACATATCGCAATTAGGACAGGTTAGGTTGGCCAAAACTAAGTTCACCTAACATGCTAGGTCACATTGGTATGAGCATGAATGTTATCACAAAGAAGAGGAAATAAGTACTTGGAGAGACATGAGAAGTAAGTTGAGAGATAAGTACCTAGGTAGATCCTATGAGAAAAGACTTTTAGACCGATGGTACCGACTGAGACAGGATGATAAGCCAGTGTCTGAGTATATCAAGAAATTCTAGGAGTTTGTCAGGAAATGTAACACCACTGAATCCAAGTCTGAGACCATAGCTAGGTTTCGAGATGGTCTACGTAGGGATATCCAGCAGGAACTTCTCCATTGTAAGATTTATAGCCTGGAAGAAGCCTATGACACTACTAGGAAATTTGAGTCATATCAGAGAAAATTCATGAACTACCAAGTTAAGACCATCGAGGTTAGTACCTTTGGACCCAAACCAAACCCTAGTCAACTTCCCTTAGACCAACCAACTTCTATTGTCCCATTAGTTCATATGAATGATAGGAACCAGAACCCTGAAGTACAAATTGAGTGCACTGATATTCAAGACTTAGGGTATCCCCAGATTGAAGAGCTAGGGAAGGAAGAGGATAAGTCTGAGCCCATTAGGAGTGTAAGTGAAGAAATCACTGAGCCTATAAAGGAATCCCAAGAAAATATCCATGAATCAAGCTTAGTGGCGAAGTGTGATGAAGATGGGCCCAAGATGGACGTATCAGAGGAATCAAAGGATAATGATCCTGAACCCACTACAGAACTTGAAGAAGAATTGACCAAGCCAGGATCAAACAAAGTAGATGAAAGTGAAGGTTCTCAAGTATTGCCCATAGAGAAGGTCCCAGAAAAAAAAGTAGACATTAGTTTAGAGGACTTTCAAGATAAACTTTCCAAAGACCTTCTTGATGACCTTCCACCTTCTAGGAGCACCCAGCCTATCCTAGAACTTGCACCTATCGATCCTCCTAGTACTAATCATGAGGTTAGGACGAGCACACCTATAGACCAACATCCACACATTAAGGTCAGTTGCTTAAACTTTGAACCAGTCCCTGAGTCTCCTTTCTATTCCCTACCTTTCCCTGAGCCTTCTCATATCTCTAGAGCCGTGAAGTTACTCTTTGTTGAGATCACTAGATTGCATGAACCCTTAGAGCCCATTCCTTTTCCCACCTACTTCTGGTATACTTTATGGCATTTGGTAGGGATTCATGATAATTTTTCTTGTGCATACCAGACAAGGGTCAAACCTAGAGAGTCAAAAGTTTGTTAGGTTTAGACCCTAGGAGTCCAATAAAATTTTTCTCAATAGGAATGCATAGTTGAGTCTGTATTTTGCATCATGTTAGGATTATATTTTAAATACAATTTTTAAAATAATTTGGCTGATTCCCGGAAACGAGCTAAAGAGTTTGATCAAAGGGATTCTGTAATGATTAGGCTTAGACCTAAATGGTTTCCACCAGGAACCGTTAAGAAACAACATGCTCACAGAGCTGGCCCCTTTTCACCTCTCCAGTCATCGAAGAAGCCATCGAAACCACCGCCTAACTCTACATCGCCGCCCCGATGTCTTGCCATACCCCTCATCGGCTGGATAGTTTACCGGAGCCACCGCCCCAGCCACCGAAAGCTTCTAAAGACCTCCCCTCTACTGCCGGGTGTCGTCCCTCGTCAGAAAGATCACCGGAGAAGCTTTCAAAGTGCTGATAGCCCTTCTCTGCTCGGCCATCGTCTTCACTGCGATCAACACCACCGTGAAATCCTAGGAACCACCCATTCCATTGTTGCTTTGCCTTCCATCCTTTTCCTACAGCCACCATTAAAGCCACCAAGCCATCACCCAAGCCGCCGGTCTTCTCCTTCGCTGGTTTTCCTTGCTACCAATCCAAAGCCATTGTGGAGCAGCTGTCCATGCATCCTCCCTGCCTCAAGACCATTGCTGGCTTCTTTTCAAACATTGCCATTCACTGTGAAGTCACTAGTTTATTGTCGGGATGTTCGAATGGGATAAGTAGATTGGAAGTGTGACTGGATAACTAGAGTTTGAGTTTGATTTTTGAACGGAGATAGGATCGCGGAAGGTGAAACGAACCTACGGAATGATATATGGAGCAAAGTAGTAGTGCATTGGAATATAACTGGAGATCGTGCGATGGTAGGTGCAGGGATAAGATCTGAACAAAAAGCAGGTGTAAGGCTATTGGGGAGATCGCGATGAAAAACCATTGCAGTTCCTATGCGAACCCGATGCGTTGCTTCCCATCTATAAAACCGACCATACTCTACCTCCCTTATATGATTCGTACTCCACTCTCCGCTCCACTCCGCATTCCATTCCCACTCTCATCCACTTCCATCATGCCATCCTGCCTATTTTTCCATTTCAAACCCCTCTCAACCCTCTACTTCCACAAAGTCCCCTCCATTCCTTTCCTTCCACTCCTTATTCCATTATTCTTTGATTCCACTCCTGATATGTTGCTGGTATGCTGCTAGGTCTCCATCATCCTTTCAGGGAGCGTGCTTCAGGGAACCAGGGGAATAGGGATTTTATTATTTCATTTATTTTTCTGAAATGTATTTCCTAGTTCTTGAAATAAAAAAAAGTTATTACTTTATATCGATTTAAATTTGTCATTATAGTAGTTTCAATTTTGTAACAATGTGTGATCAAAAGATGGTTGAGCTTATGAGGTAAGTATCTTTTAATTGAATATAACTTTTGACTAGTCTATACTTAAAAGGGACGGGCCGTGAGCCATGATCTATGGGTACAGGCCATACTCTTATTAAGATAGACCATATCCTAAGGATCTTCACAGGTATTTCCTTTTGATCATCTGCTTTAGTATTTTTTCTTTAGAAATTAAAATATTAGTTTTATTTTAATTTTTTTTTTGAAATAACCATAAAGTCCCTAAGGATTCGACCCTTACTCCCGCTATTCTACCTAAGAATAGTGAAACTAAGGCATTAAAATCGGTGCATAGCGACACACACAAGATTTTTGGCACCGATGCCGGTGACTTTTAGCATTATTTTGAAAAAAAATTTAAAAATTCAAAATTCAAAAAATTCAAAATTCAAAAAAAATAGTAGTTCATATTTTTCAATCTTGAGTGCCTTGATATACGGTTGCCCTGGCATAACTGAAAAGTTATGTTGAATGGTTGTCCTAGGGTACAAAAAGGTTGAATAATAAAAAAAAGAGTTGTGCTATTTGCTTCCAATTTTTAGATTAACTTAGGTAAATTTATTTTTCTACAAAATCAAAAAAAATTATCCTGACATCTCATAATTTATTAGGGAATTAGAAACTTAATCACCAAATTTAAAAAAGGTAATTAGATTAATTTTGTTTGTGTAATAACTTTTAGTTTGGACATTTTGTTTGTTGCATCCATTTCTCCATAATTCATTTTAAGGGCATAACCCAATTAATCAGATAAGGTAGGGAGTTCAATACCCTTCCTTAGCTCATAAATCACCACCCATTATTTGCATTGACCCAAACCTTAACTTTAAAATTAATTAGATGCCAGCCCTAAGGATTTCACACTCAATAGGATAAGGGAACTCTAGAGTTGGACCAGGTTCAGGTCAATTGATTGCTTGGTGTTTAAGGAAAGTGGTTCAGGGATAAGAGCCCGAAGGAAGGTGGTTCTTTAATTAGTTCCATTCGCTTACTTGGCCAATTTCAATTGGTGTCTAAGGCAAGTAATGGGGGGAACCCCATCAACCTTATACTAACCTGGCCGAGTCAGTTAGTTGATCTTGGGCTTGGTGTGCTCGAAGGTAACCTTGGAATGGTTAGAAGCTATCTAGATCCAGGTTAACCTCAGGATAGTGATTTTGATTGTCACTTGTTTTGAAAAAAAAAAGTTAATTAAGATGATTCTCTAGTTTAGGACTCTCTTAGGAGTCTTTCTTTAGAACTCTTCTCATTTTTTCATTTTTAAAATAATTATTTTTTGAAAAAAAATTGAATTGTTGTTTACTTTAGAGTACCATTGTAGGGTGTATGCTAGGTTGTCGGTCACTAGAACCTGAACTTATACCCCTAGATCCAGAAATAGACAAAACCTGTAGAGCAAATTGATCAAATAGACCAGGTACTATGGATCCCAATTAAGGAAATCAAGAAATCGACCCTCCATGACAATTGAAGGAGTATTTCACTCCTTCAAAGTATACCTATTCACCTTGTATCCAAGTACCCCCTATAGACGCCGTCCAATATGAAATCAAGTCCAGTGTAATATAAATGTTACCCTCTTTCTACGGACTTGCAAATAAGGATCCAATGAGGATCCATATAAACATTTAGATGAATTCCTCAAAATTTGCTCAACTATAAAGATACAAAATTTCTCCGATAATGCTTTAAGGCTTAAGTTATTCCCTTTTTCATTGAAAGATGAAGCTAAATACTGGTTGAATTCCCTGGACACTGTAACTATTTCAACCTGGGATCAACAATAGAGGGAATTTTTTAAAAAATATTTCCCCATAGGAAAAACAAATCAAATTAGAAAAGCCAAAAAGCTATAACCAATTTTTTCCAATTAGATGGAGAAATGTTTCATGAAACTTAGGAGAGATTGAAAGAGTTGATTAGGAAATGTCCTCACCATTCCATACCAAAATGGCAATTAGTCCAGTGCTTTTATGATGGCCTATCAGAAAGGCACCGGCAAATGGTGGATGCCTCATGAAGGAACGTTCATGCTAAAAAATGAACATAAGGCATGGCAGCTGTTTGAAACCCTAAGTGAAAATTCTTTGCATCACATGTCTACTCATAGATATCTCCTTATAGGACCCATAGGACCCAAGAGAGGGGAATGTATGAAGTTGGTCATGTTGTGGATATCTACAGCAAGGTAGATGAACTATCATGTTGTGGATATCTACAACAAGGTAGATGAACTATCTCGGAAGCTTGACAAATATTGCAAGCTGGAAATACTTCCTCCTCATCTCATCAAAATCATGATCATGATGTCTGTATTATCTGCTCGAGTCCCACCCACCTGATAGGTGAATGTCCAGCCACTTACTAATTTCCTGAGCTTGTTTAGGAGCAAGCCCATCAAGCCCAAACCTGAATGGCTCCTAAACTAGGAAATAACCCGTACTCGAATACTTACAATCCTGGCTGGCGCAATCACCCAAATTTCTTTTGAAAATCCCAACCTGTCATCAATTCATCAGTTAGGCCAAACCATCAAAAGACCAACTTTAGAAGCATAACGTTTTCTCAGTATCCAAATGCCCCACAACCTCTGTTGAATACTTATGACCCTACCTTTGAAGAAAAGGTGCTCCAAGCACTGAAGGGGCTATAAATGAATACCCAACTCCTCCACTCCCACACACAATCCATTGCCAAGCTAGAGACCGAGATAGGTCAGCTAGCTTTAGCTTTCAACTGGAGGGAGGAAGGTAAGTTACATAGCTAGTTGATTAGCAACCCGAAAGGACAATACATGGTTAAGAGCTCCACTGGACCTAAAAATTTTCAAGAACATGCTAAATCAGTCATAACTTTAAGAAGTGGGAAAACATTGAACCAGCCTAACTTGACCCAAAAGCTAGAATTAGCTAAGCCAGAGAAGAAGAAAAATGAAGAGGAAAGGAAATCCATTGGTCAAGGACCTGTGCCTAAGGCTCCATTCCCTAGTACTTTAAAATCACCTCTACCTTTGGATAAGAAGAACCTAAAAATGAATGAAATGCTTGAACTATTCAAGCAAGTCCAAATAAATTTATCCCTTCTCGATGCCATCAAACAAGTTCCAGCTTATGCCAAATTTTTAAGGATTTGTGCATACAAAAATGAAAATCCAAGGCACATATACCTAAGAAAATCTAGTTAACTGAGCAAGCCAGCTCAGGTTTTCAGTAGATAGCCCCACCCAAACTCAAAGATCCTAGTACCCCGATTATATCATGTGTTATAGGGGACTTACAATCAAGAAAGCCTTACTTATTTGGGTGCAAGTGTAAACCTTCTCCCAAGCTCAGTGTATGATTTGTTTGGATTTGGAGAACTGAAACCCATGATGGTGACTTTACAATTAGCAGATCGATCAGTCAAGGTATCCCGTGGAATGTTAGAGGATGTGTTGGTGAAAGTAGATGAATTCTACTTTCCTATTGATTTTCTTGTTTTGGACATGGAATCTAGCGGTAACCCTAGTCAAATATCCATTATTCTTGGAAGACCTTTCTAAGCTACCTCTAATGCTTGTATAAATTGTAGAATGGGAGTAATGGATGTATCTTTTGGAAATAAAAAGATGAGATTGAATATTTTTAATGCATCCCAAGGACTACCTCATTATGATCATAATGAAGTGAACATGATAGAGGAAGCTATAAATAGAAAACTCCCTATTTTGCTTGATTCAAATCTTTTACAAGCATGTCTGACACATTTTGGAACAGACAATTTTGATGTTGATGAATATACAAATGATGTGAATGCTTTGTTAGAGCCACCCAAGTTTAGCACCACTCCTCCTTGGACTGTAAGATATGAATCATTACCGATTCAATCAAGTCCTTTAGTACCATCCCTGGAAGCACCACCCAAAACTAGAATGGAAGCCTCTCCTTGAAAAGTTGAAATATTCTTTTCTTGGACCCAATGATACCCTCCCGGTAATCATTGCATCCACCTTAACCTCAGATCAGGAAGATAAATTGGTGGATGTACTTAAAAAACATAAAGAAGCAATTAGACGGACAATAGCTAATCTCAAGGGAATTGACCCTTCCATTTGCATGCATCATATTCACTATGAAGCTGAATCTAAACCACATAGGGACATGCAACAGAAGCTAAATCTGAACATGCAAGAAGTTGTTACGATAGAAGTGGTAAAATGGCTGGATGCAGGCATTATTTACCTAATTTTGGATAGCCAATGGATCAGTCCAACCCAAGTAGTTCCCAAGAAGTCAGGTATTACTGTCATAGAAAATGAAAAGGTGAGTCAATTCCTACTCGTGCAATAACTAGCTGGAGAGTGTGTGTAGATTATCAAAAACTAAATGCCGTTACTAGGAAAGATCACTTTTCTCTGCCTTTTATTGACCAAATTTAGAACGGCTAGCAGGGCAGAGTTTCTTTTATTTCTTGGATGGATATTTAGGGTATAACCACGTCCCAGTATTTCCTACAGACCATGAAAAGACCACCTTTACCTGTCCTTTTGGAACATTTGCCTTTAGATGATGACATTTGGTCTCTGCAATGCACCAGCCACCTTTCAACGATGTATGTTGGCCATATTTGATTTTTCTATATTTGGATCTTCATTTGATGACTGTCTCCATAACTTGACTAAGGTACTGAAATGATATATAGAGACGAACTTAGTCTTAAGTTGGGAGAAGAGTCATTTTATGGTTCATGAGGGAATCATGCTCGGGCATATTATTTCTGAATGAGGGATTGATGTTCACAAAGCTAAGGTTGAATTAATCTCAAAGCTCCCTCCCCCGACCTCGGTTAGATAAGTACGATCCTTCCTTGGCCATGCTAGTTTTTATAGATGCTTTATCAAGGATTTCAGCAAAATTTTTTGACCATTGTGTGATTTACTTGCCAAAGACAATTCTTTTGATTTTAATAAAGAATGTATGGCCGCCTATAACATTCTTCGAACTGCTTTGACTACTGCACCGATCATCAAGCCTCCAGATTGGACCATACCTTTTAAAATCATGTGTGATGCATCTAATTATGCTGTAGGGGCAGTTTTAGGATAGAGGTTTAATAGGAAACCCCATGTAATTTATTATGCTAGTAAAACTCTTTCAGATGCACAAATAAACTATATCACTACTAAAAAAGAGTTACTAGCAGTTGTATTTGCCCTGAAAAATTTTGATCATATTTATTAGGATTTAAGGTCCTAGTTTATTTTGATCATGCAGCATTGAGACTTCAAATATCTAAAATGGATACAAAGCTTAGATTAATTTGATGGATTCTTTTGTTGCAGGAATTTTACATAGAAATTTTGGATAAGAAAGGTTCCAAAAATATGGTAGCAGATCACATTTCTAGGATTTTGGTAGAATACAACAACGAAACAATCAAATATAGGTTCCCTGATGAAATGTTGTTTTCAATTACTTCCAATAGTTTTTCCTGGTTTGCCCATATTGTAAATTACTTGGCAACAGGACAAATTCCTTCCCACTGGTCAAAATAAGAAAAGATAGATTTTTCTCACAAATCAAATATTTTTTTTGGGAGGAACCTGAATTGTTTAAGTACTGTTCGGATCAAGTGATTAGACGATGTGTCCCTGAGAGTGAATTCAAAAGCATTCTCACTTTTTGTCATTCTCTTACTTGTGGGGGACACTTTAGAGGGAGTAAAACTGCAACGAAAGTGCTGCAAAGTGAATTTTACTGGCCAACTCTTTTCAAAGATATATACAAATTTGGCCACAATTATCTCAGATGTCAATAAACAGAGAATATTTCATGAAAAGATATGATGCCTTTAAACCCTGTCTTGGTTGTTGAGATTTTTGATGTCTGGGTATTGATTTCATGGGACCATTTCCTCCCTCCTTCGGATTTGAATACATCTTGGTAGCAGTGGATTATGTGTCAAAATGGATAGAAGCTCTGGCAACTCGAACCAATGACCATAAAGTTGTAATCAGGTTTATTCAGCATAACATCCTTAATCAGTTTGGGTGCCTAAGGGTTATTATTAGTGATGAGGGTGCACATTTCATGAATAAGCACTTTGAAGGATTGATGATGGGGACATCATCAGCATAGATCGTAAAGCAGCACGAAAACCCGATGCAGCATGAATCTCAAGGTAGTGTAAATTCGAATGCAGCATAGATTTCAATGCAAATAAATTCAAATTCGAAGATTAGTTAGTTTAGGATTTATCTTTATTGATTGATTTGAAATTTGATTTAGAATTAATTTTGCTTGGTTAGGATTCAGATATAGATAGACCTTATCTTTAAACCCCGTATCCTTATCTTGTATTGGAATTTGAACCAATTATTTTTCTATCTTGTATTCAAATTCAAATGAGGGTTGGAAAGGTCTATAAATACCACCCTCATTCTTTTGTAAATAATTGGTGAATGAAAATAAGTTTTTAGAAAAGAGTGATTCTTTTCTTTTGCTCTGTATGGAGAGGGTGAGAGGCCTAACAATCGCTCCGTAAGGATAGCATGAGAGGTGCAACCCAGGACATGATACGAGGTCATGTCTAGTTATCCCCTTCCTTGATTCCACCTTCCCTACTGCCCTGATGTCCTTTGAGATTCACCCTAATGGCTCCAAGTAATAAGGTGAGTGGGATGCCCTAGAGGTGAGAGGTCTCTCCAAGAGTATAAGTCCCAAAGTCCATGAGAGTCTAGATTTTCTCGACATTCCATCTCCATTGTTCCTTCACCACCTCTCTACAAAAAAAAATCAAAAAAAATGATACCCTAATCTTCGCACAGATTTTAAGGCTACACAAATTTTAGAGCCACATAGTATTCAGAGTAGAATGTTCTCTTGGGTTTAATTGGTCTACAGGTCTTACACATTTGGAGCCAGAAGATTACTGAGCCTGACCCGATGGAGTCAAGTTCTCTCCACCTCAGGAAATGATGGGGACATCATCAGCACAGATCCTGAAGTAGCACGAAACCGATGTAGCACGAATCTTGAGGTAGTGCAAATTCTGATGCAGCATTGATTTCAATGCAAATAAATTCAAATTTGAAGATTAGTTAGTTTAGGATTTATCTTTATCGATTATTTGAAATTTGATTTAGGATTTGATTGGTTAGGATTGAGATATCTATTGTGGATAGGCCTTATCTTATCTTTAAACCCCTTATCCTTATCTTATATTTGAATTTGAACCCGTATCTATTTATCTTGTATTCAAATTCAAACGAGGGTTAGGAAAGGTCTATAAATACAACCCTCGTCCTTTATAAAAAATAAAGTAAATGAAAATGAACTTTTAGAAAAGAGTGATTCTTTTTTCGCTCCACATGGAGAAGGTGAGAGGTGCAACAATCGCTCCGTATGGAGAGCATGAGAGGTGCAACCCAGGACATGATGTGAGATCATGTCTAGTTATCCCCTTCCTTGATTCCACCTTCTCTACCACCCTCATGTCCTTTGAGATTCACCCTAATGGCTCCAAGTAGTGAGATGGGGTGAGAGGCCCAACAATCGCTCCGTAAGGAGAGCACGAGAGGTGCAACCCAGGACATGATGCGAGGTCATATATCTAGTTATCCCCTTCCTTGAATCCACCTTCTCTACCACCCTTATGTCCTTTGAGATTCACCCTAATGGCTCCAAGTAGCGAAGTGGGTGGGTAGCCCTAGAGGTGAGAGGTCTCTCCATAAGTATGAGTCCCAAAGTCCATGAGAGTTCAAATTTTTCCTACCTTCCATCTCCATTATTCCTTCACCACCTTCCTACAAAAAAAAATAAAAAAATAGGATACCCTAATCTTCGATGACTTCTCAGCTCACCGACGATCCTTTTCCTGATCCATCCCCCATCAATTGATGAGAAAATATAGAATTACACATAAAGTAGCCGCACCATATCACCCCCAGACTAGTGGCCAGGTTGAAATTTCGAACAAAGAGATCAAACACATTCTTGAGAAAATGGTAAGACCCAATAGGAAAGATTGGTCAAAATGTTTGGATGATTTATTATGGGCTTACCGAACTGCTTTCAAGATCCCTCTAGGAATGTCTCCGTACCTGTTAGTGTTTGGAAAGGCTTGTCATTTACCTGTGAAATTGGAACACCATGCATTTTGGGCCATCAAACAATTTAATTTTGACATGAAGAATGCGGGTTCTAATAGAAAACTTCAACTAAGTGAGTTGGAAGAGTTACGAAATGAAGCTTACAAGAGTTCAAAAATTTACAAGGCCTGAACAAAAGCATATAATGACAAATTTATTAATAGAAAATTATTTGAGCCTAATTAAAAAGTGTGGCTCTACAATTCTAGGTTACGCCTTTTCCTTGGAAAACTTCGTTCATGATGGGATGGACCTTTCACAGTAAATCAAGTATTTTTTCATGGAGCTATTAACTTAGGGATCCCAAGCAAGGAAATGTTTTTAAGGTAAATGGCCAGTGCTTGAAACATTATATTGAAGAAATCAATGATGGAGAAGTTGTTGAAACTTTTGATCTTGTGAACCCAGTGTTGCCCTAAAATCAACTTAGTCTGGCTAAAGACTTTAAACTTAGAGCTCCTGGAAGACAACCCAGTTCATGCTTCTAGATTTAACCTTGTATTCTTTGTTTTTAGAATAAATCGAGAGGAGTAATAAAAGAAGATTGCAAGGAATATGGCGACAAAAGAACTATCAGGTGGTATCCTTCCATGCCATTATATTATTAGTATCCTCTGCCATTGGGGACAATAGAAATTAAGTTGGGGGAGATAATTTAATTAAACAAGTCCTCGAGTAGAACTTTAATCAGTTTTGTGTACTGAACTTTATCTCGATTTGAAAATAATCGAGCTTACTAAATAATGAATGATTAATGATTTAGACAATTTTAGAGATATTGAGAGATGAATTATCAAGAAAATCCCATAAATGGTAAAGTTTAGACCAGAAAATTTTCTTGTGTAATTCTAGACCCTTCTGTCTATTGATCTTGATAAAGAATCTATCTTGTAATGGTATAGGTGGAAATATTTAAAAAATCTCTAAAAGATTTATAGCATTTCTTACTGAGTAATCGGGTCCCTTCACCTAAGTAAGCATTGTTGTTCATGCCAAAAGGTTGGAATGTAAAGAAACCTTTAGTAGAGATAATCTTAATGTATAGCCTTTTTGGCTCGAGTCAGTAAGCTTGAAGGGTGTTTTACACCTAATGCCCTAAAGCCAACTGGTTTGGGAGTCATTGGCCTAAAGCTCGCTACAAGGGTCATCTAGAAAGCAAGTTGTTAAGACATTGCACTACTCTATATTAAATAAAAAAAAGGGAGACTAATAAACTGATACAACATCAAAACCAAAGTAAGCTGGAGATTTAGACAATGAGATAGAAAGTTAGGAAAAGAAGAACTCTTGAAAAATTTCTATGGACTTCACTCGGCCACTTTATGAGTGGAATTGGTAATCCGATGAAGTACCACTTCAATGGTCTAATAAGGTATCAACTGATTTTAGAATTAATAAAGATGATTTTCACTTCATGGACAAATTAGTACACATGACCAATTCATTTTCCTTACTCGAGAACTAGCAAAGTTGAAGTTGGGGGGTGTAATAACTATATAATATATCTACAAAAAAGTATTAAGTTATTAAGTTAATTTATATTTATTTATTTAGAATTAATACTTTTATCAATATTTTTTAGAAAATGTAGCCACCAACTTGTAGAGCTTGAATTATGGAATCCAACGATGCAAATTGGACCCAAATCGGAGTTCAGATGAGCCCAAAGTCAATTTTAGAAGGAATTTAGCACATCTTTCAAGTAGCATGAATTTTGAAGTTTGCAACAGTGTTTTTAAAAACGTAGTCGATCCACCATGGACTGGCCATTTGGTTTACAAAGTATTGGGTGGTCCACAGCTGCCATTACAATGGTCCATGGCTAGGAACCGTGATCGCCAGCCCATTTTTACCTCTCCGATCATCGAAGAAGCTGTCAGAACCACCGCCTAACACCACATCGCCACCCCGATGTTTTGCCACACACCTTACTGATTGGATAGTTCACCGGAGCCACCGCCCCAGCCACTGGAAGCTGCTAAGGACCTCTCCTCGGTTGCTGGGTGTCATCCCTCATCAGAAAGATCACCAGAGAAGCTTCCAAAGCATCGATAGCCCTTCTTCTCTGCTCGGCCATCATCTTCACTGCGATCAACACTGCCGAAAAATCCTAGTAATCGCCCATTCCATCGCTACTCTGCCTTCCATTCTTCTCTGCTGCCACCATTCAAGCTGCCAAGCCACCACCCAAGCTGCCAATCTTCTCCTTAGCTGGTTTTCCTTCCTTGTTTCCAATCCAAAGCCATTGTGGAGCCGCCATCCATGCATCCTTTTTGCCTCAAGACCATCGCTGGCTTCTTTTCGAACATTGCCATTCACCGCGAAGTCACTAGTTTATTGTTGGGATGTCCGAATGGGATAAGGAGATTGGAAGTGCTACTAAATAACTAGAGTTTGAGTTTGATTTTTGAATGGAGATATGATCGCGGAAGGTGAAAAGAACCCAAGGAAGGATATTTGGAGTGAAGCAATAGTGCATTGGAACAAAACTGGAGATCGTGCGATGGCAGGTGCGGGGATAAGATCTAAATAGAAAGTGGGTGTGAGGGTGTTGGGGAGATTGCGATGAAAAAACACTATGGTTCCCACGTGAACCCGACGCAGTGCTTCCCATCTATAAAATCGACCATACTTCGCCTCCCTTATATGATTCGTACTCCACTCTCCGCTCCACTCTGCATTCCATTCCCACTCTCATCCACTTCCATCATGCCATCTGCCTATTTTTCCATTCTGAACCCCTCTCAACCCTCTACTTCACCTCCATTCCTTTCCTTCCACTCCTTGTTATTCCATTATTCTTTGTTTTCGCTCCTGATCTGTTGTTGGTATGCTACTGGGTCTCCATCATTCTTGATATGCTGCCAAGTCTTCTACGAAGCATGCTTCAGGGAACTAGGGGAATAGGGATTTTATTATTTCATTTCTTTTTCTAAAATGTATTTCTTAGTTCTTGAAATAAAAAAAAAAGTTATTACTTTATATTGAGGTAAGTATCTTTTAATTGAATATAACTTTTGACTAGTCTATACCTAAAAGGGACAGGTCATGAGCCGTGATCTATGGGTACAAGCCGTACTCTTATTAAGATAGACCATATCTTAGGATCTTCACAGGTATTTCCTTTTGATCATCTGCTTTACTTTTTTTTTTCTTAGCAATTAAAATATTAGTTTTATTTCAAAAATTTTTTTTTTTGAAATAATCCTAAAGTTCCTAAGGATTCGACCCTTACTCCCGCTATTCTACCTAAGAATAGTGAAATTAAGGTATTAAAATCGGTGCATAGTGACGTGCACCAAAAGGTGAAATAATCCTTCAGGTCAGCAATGGTGTAAAAGTTGCGGCTATTGCTATAGGTACCTACCCTCTTCAGTTACCGTCAGGATATTGTTTAATGCTTAAAGACTATTACTATGCTTGTGTTGCTAGTTGAAATTTGATTTCTATATCCATGTTAGCATAAGAAGAATATAGTTTTAATTTCAATAAGGATCATTGCTCCATTCATTTTTGAAATAATTTGGTTGTACGTGGCTTTATGATTGATAGTCTCTACCATTTACATGTTGATCATATTGATGAGTCAGTTAATGTAAATGAGCAATTAGTGAGTGCCATAGGTCAGAAAAGACCTAGAGATGACTTGAACCACAAGGGCATGTGGCATATGAGATTGGGTCATATTGGTGAAGATAGGATAAACAAACTAAAGAAGGATGTTATCCTTCACTCACTAAATGAAGATTCATTACCAGTTTATGAATCCTGCCTTCAAGGTCAAATGACCAAATTATCCTTTATAGGACAGGGGAGAGGGCCACTGTGGTACTTGTCATGGTACACATTGATGTGTATGGGCCATTTGATAAATCGACAAGAGGTGGATTTTAATATTTCATAACGTTTACCAATGATTACTCATGGTACAGGTATATATTTCTTATGAGATACAAGTTTGAAATTTTTGAAAATTTCAAAGAGTTTAGATATGAAGTAGAGAAGCAAATAAGGAAATCCCTTAAGATTCTTCGATCGGATCAGGGAGGGGAATACCTCAGTGAGAATTTTTTGGTTATCTTAAGGATAATGATATAGCCTCACAATAGAGTCCATCTCGTATGCCTCATCTCAATGAGATATCAAAAAGGAGAAATAGGATCTTATTGGATATGATCCAATCCATGATGAGCTTTACTAATTTACCCTTATATCTTTGAGAACGCACCTTACTTACTATAGCTTACATTTTGAAAGGATTCTCTATAAATCCATTCTTACTACTCCATATAAAATATGGCATGATAAAAAATTGAGTCTTGGTCACATCAGGATTTAGGGATGTTTGGCCATGTCAAAAAATAGCAGGTGGACAAGTTAAAGGATAGGTCTAGTAGAGCCTATTTTATAGGGTGTCTAAAAGAAACATTATGATACTATTTTTACATTCTAGAGCATCACACTATAATTGTGAACTGTAATGCTATATTCTTGAAAAAAAGTTTATCAAAGATGTGATGGGGACATCATCAGCACAGATCCTAAAGTAGCATGAAACCCGATGCAGCACAAATCTCAAGGTAGTTCAAATTTTGATGCAGCACAGATTTCAACACAAATAAATTCATATTCGAAGATTAGTTAATTTAGGATTTATCTTTATCGATTGATTTGAAATTTGATTTAGAATTAGTTTTGCTTGGCTAGGATTGAGATATGGATAGACCTTATCTTTAAACCCCTTATCCTTATCTTGTATTTGAATTTGAACCAATTATCTTTCTATCTTATATTCAAATTCAAATAAGGGTTGGAAAGGTCTATAAATACCACCCTCATTCATTTGTAAATAATTGGTATATGAAAATGAGCTTTTAGAAAAGAGTGATTCTTTTCTTTCACTCCGCATGGAGAGGATGAGAGGCCCAACAATTGCTCTGTAAGAAGAGCACGAGAGGTGCAAACCAGGACATGATGCAAGCTCATGTCTAGTTATCCCCCTCCTTGATTCCACCTTCTCTACCGCCTCATGTCCTTTGAGATTCACCATAATGGCTCCAAGTAGCGAGGTGGGTGGGATGCCCTAGAGTTGAGAGGTCTCCCATGGGTGTGAGATCCAAAGTCCATGAGAGTCTAGATTTTTTCTACATTCCATCTCCATTGTTCCTTCACCACCTCCCTACAAAAAAAATAAAAAAAATAGGATACCCTAATCTTCGTGACTTCTTAGCTCGTCGACGATCCTTACCCTGATCCCGTCCCCCATCAATTTGGTATCAGAGGAAGTTGATTAGGGTATGCTTCAACCAGTTCGTCCAAACAATTCCATGTCACTGATCCATCTGCCAACTACCGATCCTGTCAATGAGCATCATTGCCCCGTCGCCCATAGCTTCCTCTGCTCCCCATTCATCATCCACCTCCTGGCGTAGAGCAGGATTTGACCTTCTCCCTCATTGGATCCAAGGAAGAACCATCGTAGCCTGCACCCATCTTCGCCCGAACCGACCACCGAAATCATCCAAGATGGACCTCGTCGTTCTTAGCACCATTGCCGACAGTGCCCACCATCAGTGGGATCAGAACTCGTGCCATCATCTCCTTTGCATCCGCCTGATCCCTCCAACATGCCCCATCCCCATGCCGCCGGCCTCCACCTCCATCATCCATGCCATCGATTGGAACACCTCCACCTAGATCGAAGCCTCCATCTCTACTCATAATGCTAGAAGCCGACATCCAGAGAGATCCACCACCAAGCCCCATCTTCACCCAATCTTGTGCCATCGACTCCGCTTCCAGCCGCTAATCCATTTCTTCTCATGCTATTGGCAAATCGACCCCCATGGTCTGTGATCTCACCAGACACTTGTGAAACCCCCCCACTTGAGCCCGTCTTTCCCCTGCTGCCTCCCATGAATGCTTCATCTCCCCATGACCACCGCCGTCGCCTACCACCATCTTCCCCAGCACCGTCTTCCTCCCATTTTCTCTCTATGTCAACAATTTGTGAAGAAGAGAATGCACATGAACATAAAAGCTGCATGCTCTTCAAAGTGCATGATCTTCAAAGCTACAAGCTCCTCAAAGTGCATGATACTCAAAGTTGCACAACTTCCAAAGTTGCACAGATCTCAGAGCATAGCTAATGAAAAAAAGGAAAAAAAATTAATGGTTATCTCAAGCTAGAGTCCCAAGAGCCTGAAGTCAAATTGAAGCTGGAGTCCAAGCCTAACTCGATGGAGTCAAGTTCTCCCCACCCTAGGAAAATGATGGGGACATCATCAGCACAGATCCTAAAGCAACATGAAACTCGATGCAGTATGAATCTTGAGGTAGTGCAAATTCTGATGTAGCACATATTTCAATGCAAATAAATTCAAATTTGAAGATTAGTTAGTTTAGGATTTATTTAAAATTTGATTTATAATTAATTTTGCTTGGTTAGGATTGAAATATGGATAGACCTTATCTTTAAACCCCTTATCCTTATCTTGTATTTGAATTTGAACCAATTATCTTTCTATCTTGTATTCAAATTCAAATGAGGGTTGGAAAGGTCTATAAATACCACCCTCATTCTTTTATAAATAATTGGTGTATGAAAATGAGTTTTTAGAAAAGAGTGATTCTTTTCTTTCGCTCCGCATGGAGAGGGTGAGAGGCCTAACAATCACTCTATAAGGAGAGCACGAGAGATGCAACCCAGGACATGATGTAAGATCATGTCTAGTTATCCCCTTCCTTGATTCCACCTTCTCTACTGCCCTCATGTCCTTTGAGATTCACCCTAACGGCTCCAAGTAGTGAGGTGGGTGGGATGCTCTAGAGGTGAGAGGTCTCTCTGTGAGTGTGAATCCCAAAGTCCATGAGAGTCTAGATTTTTTCTACATTCCATCTCCATTGTTCCTTCACCAACTCCCTATAAAATTTTTTTTTAAAAAATAGGATACCCTAATCTTTGGTAACTTCTCAGCTCACTGACGATCCTTCCCCTGATCCTGTCCCCCATCAAGATGGTGGTAGTGGGAAGCAAATTGAGCTCAAAGAGAAGGTTTCTATCGAGTAGTGGGTTGTAGAACTTATTGAACCTGTTCTAGCAGAGCCAGTTATTATAGCTCCACCTCCTCCACTTGGTAGGTTTAGCAAGGTTTTGCATCCTCCTGAAAGGTACTTAGGTATACTTATAGAGGAGTAGAGAAAATGTTCCTCATGGGAGATAGCAATCAAATAGTTGATCTGAAGACCTATGATGATGCAATGTTAGACATTAACTCCGAGCAATGGTTGAGTGCTATGAAGTCAAAAATTGACTTAATACACTCGAACTAGGTCTTGGCCTTAGTAGATCCACTTGAGGGTATTGTACTCATTGGATATAAATGGATTTACAAAAGAAAAATATGTGCAGATGCTTAAGTAGAGACCTATAAAGCTAGGCTAGTGATGTAGGGATATAGTCAGTGTGAAGACATTGACTATCATTATACCTTCTCACCAGTAGCTATGTTAAAATCTATTCATACATTGCTTGCTATTGCAGCATTTAATAATTATAAAATTTAGTAAATGGATGTGAAAATGGCATTTCTTAATGGATATCTTGAGGAAGATATCTATATGGAACAACCCTTAGGTTTTACTTCTAGTGATGAAGATCACAAAGTCTACAAGTTGCATAGATCCATTTATAGGCTAAAGCAAGCTTCTCGAAGTTGGAATACTTGTTTTAACAATGTGATCAAATCATTTGATTTTATTAAGAATGAACAGGAGCTTTGTGTGTACAAATGGTCAGTGAGAAGGCAATGACATTCCTCGTATTGTACATGGATGATATCCTCTTAATTGGAAATGATATTTCTATGCTGACTTGATCAAGAGTTGGTTATGCATGGTTTTTATGAAAGATCTAGATGAAGCATCATACATCCTGGGAATTAAAGTTTATAGAGATAGATCGAATAGAATGCTTAGCCTATTACAGAAAAATACATAAAGGAAGTACTGAAAAGATTTAGCATGGAGAACTCTAAGAGGGGATTTCTATCCCTTAGGTATGGCATTAGTCTCCCTAAGAAGATGTGTCCTAGCATACCTGAGGAGATTCAAGAATAAGCAAGATCCCATATACTTCGGTAATTGGAGCCTCATGTATTTTATATTATATAAACGACCTGATATAGCCCTTGTTGTAAGTATTATGAGTAGGTATCAATTGAATCCAAGCAAAGAGCACTGGATAGCTATAAAGAATATCCTTAAATACTTAAGGACTAAGGATTTGTTCTTGATCTTTAGAGAAAATTTAGAGTTATAGGTTAGGGTTACACTGATTTAGACTTTATGGCTAATCCTGATAATTGAAAGTCTACATTAGGCTGTGTATTTCTTTATAATAGTAGTTCAACCAACTAGAAGAGTTCCAAGCAGCCTATCATTGCAGATTCAACAATGGAAGCTAAGTATATCTTGCCTCAAAAGCTATGAAAAAAAGTATTCTGGTATAAGAAGTTCGTTGCAGAGCTCAGAGTGATGCCATTATATATCATTTCCTTGTACTACAACAACAATGATGCCCTAGCCTTTGCTAAGCAACCTAGGTCTCACTTGATGTCAAAGCATATCGAGCAGAGGTTTCATATTATATACGACTACCTCGAGAAGAAGTAAATCAAGGTAAAGAGTGTTGACTCCATAGACAATGTGGCAAACCCACTGATGAAGCAGTCGAACCAGTAGAAGACTAAAGCCTACCTTGAGAAGATAGAACTTAGGTATATGGCCAATACCTTTAGTGCAAGTGGGAGATTATTAGATGTGTATGCTCTAAAAGCCAAGTAGGTTGACACACTATAATTTTTTGAACATCATATTGTACTTAATCAAAATTTTATCAATAAAATTAGATATGTTTCTATTCATATTTTTGTCTCTATAAATCATTTATGGAATCAATGGATAATGATACATATTTTTAAGAGTTAAAATTTGAGATATGTATCATTATAGATTAACTCCTAAATACTCTCGATCATTGATCATCATGGGAATGGTGATTGATTCATGAGAATTGGTGTACATATTGTTTCCTTTTTGGATGCATGAGTCTTAAGTCCACAGTATAGGGATATTGGAATGAAAGTGCAAGTGATTGTTAGAAAATAATTATACATCATGACCAAAGAATGAGAAGTCATATGGATGTCTGCTCACTCATTAGTGACTTCTCAAGCTGTAGTTGTATAAGTAGTTCCTAGACTTGCAGTGCCTTAGTCACTCGTAGCAAGGTTATTATAGTTTGATAAGCACATAAACATGGTCCTTAGTCATATAGGGCCTTGTAATATATGTTGGCTATAATAGGTTTGCTATAGGAGCTGGGAGTGTACCTATAAGGGATCTATCAATATCGATAGTAAAGGAATAGGCTTATACAATCTAAGAGGCCGAGTCCTTGAGTCTGTGGCCACAGCAGCATAATAATAGAAAGGAGTTTCTATGAAAATTATAATTAAACTTGAGTTGATTAAGTCTAGCATATGACAAGTGCTTAGGGTTTGATGAAAAACCATGACCTGCATCTTGTAGGGATTTTTGATAGATAAACTTGATCTTACGGAACTACACCTAGGGGTTTACTTTTATATTCTGCTGGGTTGCCACTATATACTGCTAGGTGTAACTAGTAGATTATGAGATCTCACTAGGATCATTTACCAATCAATGATCCAAGTTTGGATTGAGCTGAAATTATTTCAGTTTATTGAAAGAGTTTTGATGATAATATGATAGAGATCATTGTATATCTCACTTCCAGATAGAATAGAACCTAAAAGGTCACTTATAGTAGAAGCTGACCTGATCAAAGCATGGATTTATATAAGAGTTACATATTTAGTACCTATTACTTTTGGCACCTGCCAATTTTGGTACCTACTAATTTTGATACGTACTAAAATTAGTACCTACTAATTTCAACACTTGCCAATTTTAGCATAATGGACCTATTTATAAATGATGTAATGATATTTTACTTTATTATTTAACTTAATTAATCACATTTAATTATTACTACTTTATTTAAAGTTAATTATAATGGTAATTCAAGTTTGACTTGAATTTTTGATCAAGTCAAAGTGGGTCATAGCCTTTTTGATTTTGGTTTAATCTAGGTATAAAAAGGATTTCAAAAATTAGTCAAAAATAGTTAAAATTGACTAGCAACTAGGAGACCTAGTTGACCAAGTCTTTCTCTCTTATTTCTTGCGAAAACTAAGAGGTGGGCATGGGAATTGCACTACTCCTCTTGGTGCATGTAGTGAGAAGAGAGAGGTGCCAAGTTGGCACCCATCTTATTTATCTAGGACTTCTCTCCTTTCAGATTAGGCTAGATTCTTATTTGATTTGATCATTATCTAAATTAAATTAAAATTTGATTTTATTTTGATCTTTATAGGAATTTTCATGAGGTTTTAAGATGCACAGAAATAGCCTACGAGATTTATTCTATCACACATTTCTTCCAAAATTCTTCCAAATTCTTTCCTTAACAAAAAATCATTTTTTATACCTTTATAAAAAGCTAAGAACTCATAGATTCTAGAAAAAGTATTAGAAAAATATTATTTTATTTTTCTAGTATTTAATTCTTTGAGAGAATAAAAGAGAAGACTATAGAATTTCGATTTAGACTAGAAGTAAATGGTCCATCTTTGTACTTGAAGAAAGACTTGCAAGTATCTATCAATCTAAGGATCTTGGTGATTTAGTTAGAATGCTCCATATGGATACCTGCAGAGGCCAGATACATGCACAGCTCTGACAAATCCTGTTGGATCCCATTGATCCCATAGATCTAGTACAAGAAGAATGATTTAGCAATACATGTAAGTTGAATCCTTCATCATGTATTTTTATTAAGTTTTAGATTTGATATATTTTTGATTCAAGTATGTCAAAGCATGATAAAAATGGTTAATGATTAATTTTTAAAAATAACATGCCATTTGAAAGTTATTTTTTATGTTTTTGCTTCCATTATGCCTAGGGTTTAAAACCTAGTTTGGCATGTTAATCATCTTTATCTAGAACTCAACAAAACTATAGCATTTATGAAGTCACTGACGAGTAAATAAACATCTATGTGACTTCTCAAACTTGCTCATGCTTGGTGTTGTTGTTTACTAACAACCACTTGCACTCTTGCTCCAGTATCTCTACACTATAGACTCAAGACTCATATACTAGCAGTGAAGCAATTCGTGTACTAATCTTGATTGATCGATCACCATCCTTGTAATGATCCAATGATTGGGAGCTTTTAGGAGTTAATCTATAATGACACATGTCTTAAAGTTTCAACTCATGAAAATATGTGTCATTATCTATTAACTCCATGGATGATTCATAGATACATTAGGTATGAATGAAAAGAATAATCTCCAATTTTATTGATTTCAATGATGTATGAAATTATGTCCTAGAAAAGTTATAATGTATTATACCAACTTGGCTTCTACGGTATACATCTAATAATCTCCTCTTAAACTAAAGCTAATTGGCCAATATTGAAGTCCCATTCTCTTAAGGTGGATTTCAGTCTTCTACTAGCTCAGCTGCTTTGTTAGTGGGCCTACCTTGTTATTCGTGAAGTCTACTCTTTGCACCTCGATATATTTTTTCTCAAGAAGTCATATAAGATGTGAAATTACTACTTGATTTACTTGGATTTCTGGTGAGACCTGGGCTCCTTAGTAAGGGCGATGACACTATTATTATCATAGTATAAGGGTATGGCATCTGATGGCATCACTTCGAGCTCCGCAATGAATTTCTTATACCAAAAGGCTTCCTTTATAGCTTTAGAGGTGGCGATGTACTTAGCCTCCATAATAAAATTAGTAATGTTGGGTTGCTTGGGACTTTTCTAGCTAGTAGAACCACCATTGCATAGAAACACACCTCCTGATGTAGACCTTCTATCATCAAGATTAGACATAAAGTCTGAATTAGTGTACCTTCCACCGGTAAATCAGGACTTCCTTCAAAGACCAAGAATAAATTCTTAGTTCTTAAGTACTTAAGGATATTCTTCATAGCAATCCAGTTCTCTTTACCTAGATTCGACTGATACTTGCTCGTGACACTTACAACTAGGGCACTATTAGGTCAAGTATATAACATGACATATATGAGGCTCCCAATCATCGAAGCATATGGGATCTTGCTCATGCATTGTATCTCCTTAGATGTGCTAGGACACATCTTCTTGGAGAGACATATAACATGACTAAGGGATAATAATCCCCTCTAAGAGTTCTCCATGCTGAATCATTTCAGCACCTCCTCTATATACAATTTTTATGAAAGGCCAAGCATCCTATGTAGTCTATTTCTATACACCTTAATTCCTAGAATATAAGATGCTTCTCCTAGGTCTTTCATAGATAATTCTTTAGTCAACTAACTTTTAACTAAGGTTAACATGTGAATATTATTTCTAATTAAGAGGATGCCATCCACGTACAATACAAAGAATGTCATAGCCCTCCCACTGACCTTCTTGTATAAACAAAGCTCCTCCTCATTCTTGATGAAATCAAATGGTTTGATCACATCATTGAAACAAGTATTCCAACTCCAAGAAACTTACTTTAATCCATAAATGGATCGATGTAGCTAGTATAGCTTATGATTTCTATCACTGGAAGTGAAATCCAAAGGTTGCTCTCTATATAGGTATTTTCTTTAAGAAATCCATTAAGAAATGTAGTTTTCACATTTATCTGCCATGTTTCATAATCACGAAATGCTATAATGGCAAGGAGTGTGTAGATGGATTTCAGCATGACTACCAGTAAAAAAGTATCTAGATAGTCAATACCTTTGTATTGACTATACCCTTTCACCCCTATCCTAGCTTTATAGATCTCTACCTTACCATCTATACCTATTTTTCTTTTGTAGATCCATTTACTCCTAATTGGTACTATCCCCTTAGGTGGATCCACTAAGGACTAGACCTGGTTCGAGTGCATTGAGTCAATTTCTGACTTCATAGCACTCAACCATTTCTCAGAGTTGATATCTAACATTGCCTTATCATAGGCTTAGGATCAATTATTCGATCCTTGTCTCCTACAAGAAACATTTTCTCTATGTCCTCTGTAAGCATACGTAAGTATCTTTTAGGAGGAGGGAGACACTACTAGAACTATGAGGTGGTGGAGTAACTATATCTACCGGTTCATTGGATTCAACCTTATCTCTAGCTAGTTGCCCTTTAGAGACTTTCTCATCGAGCTCAATTAACCTCTCACTACCACCATCCTAAACAAACTATTTTTCGAGGAATATGGCATGCTGGCTCATAATTATATTATGATCCTTTGGGAAGTAAATGTAGTATCTTATAGATTCTTTAGGATACCCTATGAAGCAAGCTTTCATCAATCTGAACTCTAATTTGTCTGCAATTAGTCTCTTAACATAGGCAGGACATCTCGAAATCTTGAAATGGCTAAGACTTATTTTCTTACCAAACCACATTTTATATGGAGTGGTAGGAATAGACTTAGAGGGAACCTTATTAAGAATATAAATCAAAGTTTGCAAGGCATGGGCCCAAAGAAATAAAGGTAGGTCTGTGAAGCTCATCATGGATTGAACGATATCCAATAAGGTCATATTCCTCCTTTCAAATATCTCATTGACTTGAGGTGTACTAAGAGGAGTCCATTATGAAACTATGTCATTATCCATAAGATAATCTAGAAATTCTTCAATAAGGTATTCACCTCTCCGATCTGACTGAAGAACATTAAGAAATTTTCCTGATTGCTTTACTACTTCATGTCTAAACTCCTTAAATTTATCAAATATTTTAGACTTCTATCTCATAAAGAACATATACCCATATCATGAGTAATCATCAATAAAGATAATGAAATATTGAAAACCATCCCTAGCTGGTATATCAAATGGTCTATACACATCAATATGTATTAAGGCAAGTAACTCAGTGGCCCTCTCCCCTTGACATGCAAATGATAATTTGGTTATTTTTCCTTGAAGACATGATTCATAAATAGGGTTTGATCCAAAATTAATTGGGTCTAGGATACTATCGCTTTTTAGTTTGTTAATTTTATCCTTTTTAATGTGACCAAGCCTAAGGTGCCACATATATTCTAGGTTTAGGTCATCTCTAGGTAATTTATGTCCTATGGCATTCACTACTTACTCGTTAATGTTCATAGATATATCAGTATATAAATGGTATAGACTATCAATTAAGAGAGCTTTTACAATTAAATTATTTTAAAAACAAATTGAATAAAGGTCTTTATTAAATATAAATTCATAACCTTTCTATGTTAGCATAGAGACAGAAATTAAGTTTCTACTAGCCACAAGTACATGATAATAATCTTTTAAAACTAAACTAAATCCTAAAATAATGACAGAGGGTATGCTCCCATGATAACTACAGCAACTTTTGTACTATTTCCAACATGCAAGATCATCCCTCCTTCTCTCGATACTTTACTTCTTACCAAATCTATATTGAAGTATAAATATGATTACTTGAACCAGAGTCTAATATCCAACTAGAAGTAGAAGATGCCATAAGCTTTGATTCAATAACAAGCATAGACATACCTTCTGAAGGTGCATCCACCTTCTATTTCTTTATGCTCTCGAAGTATAGCGAACAGTTTCTCTTCTAGTGCCCATTGGTGTTGCAGTGAAAACATTTTCCTTCGCTCATAGTAAGCTTCTTTTGACCATCCTTCTTATTAAGCTTACTATCTGTCTGCGTCTTTGCAGGTTTCTTCCTCTTCTAAGCAAACTTTCTCTTGGATGAAGATGCCCATTCTATAGCAAGAACATAGCCTCTTAAACTCTTCAAGGTCCTCTCATTACTTACTAGTATGTTTAATAATTTAGGCAAAGTATAACTCAATTTGTTCATATTATAATTCATTACGAACTGAGCAAATGAGTTAGTCAAGGATTAAAGGATCAAATCAACTTGTAGTTTCCTATGAATCGATATGCCTAGCTTTTCAAGCTATTCAATATCTTTGATCAATTTCAAGCAATGATCATGGATTGACTGCCCTTTATGCATTTTGACATTAAATAGTCTTTTTGAGACCTTAAAGCATGTGGTATGACTCTGCTCACCATACAGCTCTTGCGGGTTAGTAATTGTAGCTATGGTAGTTGGCATATCCTTATGCTGATTTTGCAACTCATTTGACATTGAGGCCAGCATGTAGCACTTTACCTAATTATTATCTTTCATCCATTTCTTACATGCTCCTATTTGGTGAGCACTAGGATAGTCAGGTCAGATGGGGGATCCTGGTTGAGTACATAGCAAACTTCTTAGAATTCAAGACTATTTTATGGTTCCTAAACTAGTCCTTATAGTTAAGGCTAACAAGTCAGTTTATTTCAAGTATAAGAGCTAATAGATTGGAAGCTGATATGGTTTAGCTATGAAAGAGTGGAAGATTAGGTTAGACTTTTGTATTTAATAATCAAAATTATTCTAGGGACTTTAAGAAATAATTTAGACTTCCACTAATTTCATGGATCTCACATACTTTGCCATGGAGATGTGGAAACCCCTATGTGATCAAGGTTTCTAGTGGATGCTATGGTCCCACCGATATGCGGTATTCATTATGCTCAGTTATTGGTAACTTGCTATACCAAAGAGTAGATAACTCTTATCCAATGCAACTCATGTATGTTGTAGTGACTCGGTCTCTAAGTCATGAAAACTCACCATGCTTGATTTTGTCCAATCCTTAGTTAACTCTAACCCACCATTTATGCTTAAGCAAAGCCATCATCGGGTCCCTTACCATACCCGGTTATTGGGTCCAATCCCATCTATACCTAGCAACATCTTATGCTAATAGGGTGGTTACATCTTTCTAGTGTAACTAAAATACTATAAGCAACCGAGAATGGTCAATACTAGTAGGATGCCCGCACACCTACAACGATGGAAGACTTAAGACTTAATATTAATGAGGAGGTTTGGATTCAAGTCTCTTCTAAATTAGTTAGCCTAATCATATGTTTGACTAACTAAGTTTAGGCCAGCACAATCTCATGTCTAACAAAACTAGTTAGCATGGGTAAACTCGAATAAAAAGCAACCTAATTAAATTCTTAATTGACCAAGTTAGGAAGGTACATTAGATCCAAGGGAGGGTTATGTCATTTAAAACTCTTTCCTTAGACACCAATTGAGTTGGCTAGGTAAGAGTTAGCCCCAATTAATAACCATGATCTAAACTTGGCTTAAACACTAATTGATCAATAAGAATCAATTAGTTCAACTTAAAGACTCGGGTGCCACTAAGCCAAATTTGGTCTTAATTGATCGATTCACATCAAGTGTGAATCGATGTTACCAAACTACATCTAAGATCAATTTTAAGCCTCTTTGACCAACCCTAATTAAATATGGATTGGATTTAGTCAATTGCTCAAAATTGGAATAAGGTTCTAGTATGATCTAATCAAGATCCTACTATATAGCCTAATCACTAGACCTAATTCAAAAACCCATACCTGCATCCATGAAATAAAATTCAAAACCTAAATCAATTTTAGATTAGATTTAATTTAATGGAATTAATGATTTATGATCATGAATTGTTGATTCAGATCTAAACCTTAACTCATCTCATACAATTTATTTTTGATCAAATCATTTATGTTATATATTATATAATTTATTTTATATCTAAAACATGAACCTAAATACTTAGCCATATTCTTTTTTATGGATCAAGTCACAAGCAGCTCCTCTACATGCCATAGAAGATTTATTGAATAGGAAGAGAGGGCCTTTAAACCCTACTTGACTTCTATAACCAGATGGCCATGGTAGTTGCACCCAATTCGAGTACTTGGCTAGATTAATTTAGATTAATTAATTATTAAATTAATTTAGTCATTTTTAGTTCTAAATTATAGGCATGATATATTAGCCATTTATTAAAAAATCTAGATCTAAACATATAAATACTAGTTTCGAAAATAAATTTTCAAAAACAACAAAACTTGCAATATTAAAACCTTTTCAATCATCACAAATTAATTCAAATCCATTTAAATCTTTCAGATCTAAAAAGGATTCAAATTTGATTTTATTTTAAACATATAAAAATGTGGCTCTGATACTACTATTAGGATTCAGTCATAGATGACTAGTATGCAAAACTAAGTTCTAAACCCTAGATGCAATAGAAATAGAGATTATGTAAAATAATTTTTACAAGCATGCTGATTTAAAATTAAATCATAAATCATATATTTAACATTCTAATTTGCTAGAATAATAACAATATTAGACCTAAAATCTTATAAAAGTATAATATGAAGGATCCATTTACCTTGATTATTTAACTCCCTCTTCTAGTACAAGATCTATCAGATTAATCAGATCTTTTGGGATTTGTTAGAGCTGCGCACACACCCAACCTTTGCTGTTATCCATATAGAGCCTTCCTCACCAAATCATCAAGAACCCTAGATTTCTAGGTCATGCAAGTCTTTCTTCAAGCATAGAGATGGATGATCACTGTTGTAGGTGGTCAAAAATAAAACCTACTCACTACTATAGCTAGTGATGAGTCAGATCATATCCTCAAGGACAAGGGCAATTATTTCATGGGAAAAGAAAAAAATTATTTGTAAAGGATTAGATTGAGAGAAGTAGTTATTAAAAGATAATAACTAATTAATTAATTAATTCGAGTTAGCAAGAGAAATAACCTAAGAATTCAAATTGACCATGCAAATAGGTTTTATCTTCTTTTCTTTATATTACAATATCAATAATTCTTGTAATTTTAGGGTTAGAATAATTTATCTCTCATTGGGCACGAGCCGTATTTGGAGATCACGACACGTCCTTTAGAGTATAAACTATTTAATTGATTTGCAAGGTTATGGATCTAATCTAACATACCAGAATCTACCTCTCTGAGGCATGTAGCATATCTGGAGATCATGGTATGTTGATAGAGGGTGTAGGTTATGTATGCCAGATCAAATCATCTATCAGAAAAATAACTCAAAAGGTAGAGAAAAGAAGAACATAATTTTTATTGCATAGAAATTAAGCACAAAAAAAAGATAGAACCTGGTTACGGGCTTTATCTTTATCTTTAGAGTATAAACTATTTAATCGATTTGCAAGGTTATGGATCTAATCTAACATACCAGAATCTACCTCTCTGAGGCATGTAGCATATCCGGAGATCATGGTATGTTAATAGAGGGTGTAGGTTATGTATGCTAGATCAAATCATCTATCAGAAAAATAACTTAAAAGGTAGAGGAAAGAAGAACATAATTTTTAGTGCATAGAAATTAAGCACAAAAAAAAGATAGAACCTGGTTATAGGCTTTATCTTCATCCCAAGTTGAAGGAGTCTAGCCGTGCATCACTACTGCTAGCATCCCCTCCATAATTCTTCTCTCTCCTAAGCCTAAACTACAATGATCTAAACAAGAAAAAGAAAATAAATTAGTATAAGAATTATTGTAAAAATTGATGCCTGGATTACTGCCTAGGATCCTCCTTTTATAAAGTTCATCTAGGACTTCCTCCTGGTCAAATTTGAAGTCAATAGGGATCAAGATTGGCCAGAATCGCATGAGAAATTCTTAGCCATCCATTCTACATCACAAGCCTTAGGTTGTACTAAAATTTATGCGAGATCTACACTTTCTTCTTGGTGAATAGAGTCTGATCCGAACTTGTTGAATCCTGAATCCCTTCTCTCAATCGAATTCAGGCTCTCTTCTCTCAATCCAGCATGGCGGAAAGAGGTGGTGGAAGATAGTAGTGGTGGGAAAATAGTGGCCGATGGTGATGGTGGCCAAACAGAGTATAGAGAGGACATGGGCTTGGGAATGGTCGAATCATGGATTTTTCGACTGGCAACCGGTCTCGGCATCTCCTCCTGCCACGGGCGGTGACCGGTGGCTATGCATGGTGACAAGAGGTGAACGGTGGTGTAAGGTGGTGGCTGATGGGAAGAAGATTGGACTAAGAGGTCTCTTGCAGTTTTTCTAGCAATGGATGGTCTGCAGTGAGTTTTTCGATCGAGGGCGTCTTCTCGACAGCAAAGGAAATCTCATGGGTACCTTCTCCGATGAGAACAACACCCAGGAAGGACAAAGGTCCATAGATGGGCTTATGGACCGGCAATAATGGTTGCTGGTGGACCAATCCCTATTTCATAGACCTAGCAGCTAGTCCATGATAAACCAGTTGCTTTAAAAATCATGTAATCCATTAATAAACTTTAAACTTGAATTTCGGGATCACTCAAACTCTAATTTGAATATTGTCTATGTTGTTGGACTTCAAAAATCAAGATCTTTCAATCTATAGACTTCTTTTCTACAAAACATCAATAAAAAGTATTAAGTAATTATTATTTCTTTAATAGTTAAATTAGGATAATTAATAGACTTTCACACCCCCCAACTTAATCATTGCTGTCCCTTAGTAATGTAATTAAAATAGAATCATGTATCACTAAGATCCTCCTTTGCAAAATTAGATCTATGCAAAAAATTAAAAGAAGTCAGCTAGTATCACTAAGTATTGAGTTTCCGAAATAAATTTCACAGTCAAAACTATTAGAAACTTTTTTAGAGTTTATCCGAAGATCTATAATACTTGTGTTTGTGATAGCTAACTTAGCATTTCGATACTACCTTGTAAGGAATAATGGTATCTTCGCTTATTACCTACTTTGATCAATTTTCTATACACTCTCAAATTAAGCACATGAGCTGAGATAGCTTTCACACAACCTGATTTTTTTTTAGAGATGATATTTTCACACTATCACTTTTTGATGTGAACAACAATGCTTACTTAGACGAAAGTGCCTGGTTACTCAATGAAGAATTAATATTTAGAACTTGCCTTTTTTTTTTTTTTCTCAATTTGTTTCTTTTTTTATCAAGTGGATAGCTCTTTCCTCAAATTCAAGTTTCTTTCAATGGGATGTATATTAATTACTAATTTTCAGTAATAATTGAATGTCCAATTGATCTTACAACTAATGCCTAGTTTACCTTGCCAGTGTGCATGTGAGATCGAAGTGCTAATAGCCTTTAAGTAATCAAAGTAGGCCGCTACAAGTCTGACCAGCTAGTCTAATCCTTAGCTTGCTATAGTAATTAACCAATACTTTCTAACTCTATTACCTTTTTCTAGTCTATTTTACTCTAGAATTTCTTTCATGGCATATGGTTTTTTAAAAAAAATTTCAAAGATTGCCCAGGTATTTTAAAAAATATTTTTTTAAAAAGGTTTCCTTATCCCCTAACTTAATTCCCATTGTCCTCAATGTAGCAAGGAAGAATAGAACAAGGAAACATACCACCATGACGAGATATGTCTCGTGTAATGCTAAGAGTAACTGTGTGAAGTAGTCTCTTATTCCTAAGAATCACTAAGATAGAGGTCAAAAAATAATAAAAATTTGGATTGCCTTCCAAAAAGTGCTAAGTTTAACGTCTTCAGCCATACTGCTTAGGGTTTTCATCCTATTCCTATCTGAATCTTAACATGGGTTTGTAATTCCCTACATGATTTGGGTTTAACTGTAGAGGATTTCCTGCATGGGATCATTGAGTAGCTTATTACCCTAATATTTAACAATTATTTTTTTATAATTAGATTTAGGGATAGTTTCAATACTAGTCAGGGTTCTAATGGCCCTAGATCTATATACTCAATGTGCTCAATATATGAAGGGAGTATTTTAGGATCCCCATTTGATGCCTTATCCTTCATAGGTAGATATTCAACCAAAGTCATGAGGGGTTCAGCTAATAATTTAGATCTTGGTATAAGTTCTTTCTGATCTATAACTTGGCACTTTTTTCAGATCAATATTTACTCTATCTTCATACATCATTTCAATAATAGAGATAAATCTTGGAGGTAGTTCTTAAAAGTAGTACCAAATATAAAAAAATTAGATATAAAAGTTTTTAATTCATTAACCCCCATATGTGCAATGTCCCATCCAACAGCTTCTTTATATACTTTTAAAACACCTTTGACTTGGGCTTCTTATTTGTATATTACCGGTAAGGTATCAGTGGAGGTGGCGGGAAGTTGCTTCAATTTTGGGTCAGTGGTGATTCTAACAAGGAAGCTATTGGGGGTCTGGGTGATGGCTCATATTTCTCGTTACAAAGTGGGGTAGTGTTGGGGTAGGGTGTTTCTACTAAGTCACTTATCTCTAGGGTACACCTCTTTATATCAAGATCATCCACCTCATATTAATTCAAACTAGGGTTTAACAAATCATAGGGGGAAATTTCATGCATGGCTTCCTCTATTATACTATGCATTTATAATCTTTAGAAGTCTTAATTATTCCATTATTACATCTATTTGTTCTCCCTTCCCATTGAAAGTAATGGACGATTTCAGGATTCTTGGGATTGGGATCATATGTAAGTTGGATGATGATGGAAGTGGTTCATCACTCATTTTTGAGTTCTCTTCATAAGTTTCTGCCTTAGTCAAATTATCTAAGTTGGTCTCTTTGGTTGATTGTTCTATAACCAATTCATTCCCGAGCATTTGACTAGGCAACTCTTCTTCACTTATAGCCATGGCCAATTGACTTAATTGCATCTCCAAATGGGCAATAGCCTGGATGTTGGAGGTTATCTGTTGGCTCGTGATATGCATAAAGTTATTTAGGATAACATGGAGGTCAGCTTGGGCTTTAACCAAAGCTTTTAGATTCTTTTGTAAGGGACTATGTTCCTCCTCAAGATCTAAACCTGGTTGATTATTCAGTACTTGGCTAGGCCTAGGGTGAGGCTAGTCAAAATTAGGGGTTCCTAGCATTGCATCTTGTGATCACATAGAATTAGGCTGATGATCCCATCCTGGGTTATAGAATGGGGCATAAGGTTCAGTTATATATCTATTATTGACTATAGTCCCCTGTGTAAACCCATTTTGGATTGGGTGCATCAAGTAAGGACATTCTTCTACAACATGGTCTAATGCGTCACTTGCCATGTAGATAGGTGCTGGCACATGGTGAAATTGGGTATATTCTCTATGTTCTGAGACTTCCACAATCCTATGGATCAATGATGCCATATTAGTTCCTACAGGTTTCCCTATATGATTGTATGTATCTTCAAATCTCATAAAATTTGGATGTATATCAATCTGTTGTGGTTGATTCATGAAATTGTTAGCTTGGGCTCTCATTCTAAATAGTTGGTTAGAGTCAATCTTGTACCAATAATCTTGTAGGGTTTGAGATCATTCAATGGGATTAGGATAACAATATTCCATTAAACTCTTTGGTCATCTAATAGAATCCATAACCTTTTAATCTTGTATGGTTTAAATTATATCTAACCAATCATCTTTTTGTCTTAGCAAGAATTGTTTTTATTAGCTTTTTTTATATTATGTGGAGGAAGAGGGGTGAAGAAGAAGGAAGAAAGAGAGAGAAGAAGTTTAAAGGTGAGAGCCTAAGGAGTCCTAAATCTAGAAACGATAGATGAGAGTGTCTTAATTAGGTTAAAGTTTTTGTTAGAAAAACAAGTTATCATGCAATGGACTCTCTATCCTAGGATTATCCTATATCTAAACAGCTCCTAATTGCTAAGGTTACCCTTGAGTTTTCAAAGTTAGATACTAACTAGCTGCCAGGTAAGGATAAGATCAATGGGGATCCCCCTATTGCTTTTCTTAGCACCAAATAAATTGGCCAGGTCAAACAATGGAACCAATTAAAGAACCACCTTCCTTTAAGACTACATCATCCTTGAACCCCTTTCCTAGACACCAGTAAATTAGTTAATTTTGAGCTAGTATAACTCTTAGGGTCCCTTGTCCTAATGAGCTCAAAAATCCTTAGGGGCCAATATCTAATTGATTTTAAATTAAAGCTTGGAGTATGCAGTATGCAAGGTTATGGTTTGTGGGCCAAGAAAAGGTAGTGAAATCCCAACCTTATATTGTTTAGGAATTATGCCCTTAAAGTGTTTTATAGAAATGAAATGCAAATCAAATAAGGTGTCCAACAAGTTAGGAAGTTTTTAAATTTTATTATTTGTTTTCTTAAATTAATTATATTTTATGGAAAGTGTCTTAGGATTTTCTTGTGGGTTATTTAAGATAAGTTAATTTAAAGGAAAGGTTAATTAGGTTAGAAGTGGATTTGTAAAAAGAAGAATTTTTTTTTTAATGTTAAGAAGAAAATAAGAAAATTTAATAATTAAGGCAACTAAAAAAATAATAACACAAAAGAGAGCAATAACTAAAAAAAAATTGGCTTTTTTTTTCACTTTTTTTTATAAAATAATCATACCTTGATTATCTGGCAATGGTGCCAAAATTTGATCACTATCATAGGCGATTAAAAATAAAACTTACTACTATAGCTAATGATGAGTCGAAATCATATTCTTGAGAATCAAGGATAATTATTTCATAAAAAAAAGAAAAAATTATATATAGAGGATTATATTAGAAGTAGTTATTAAAAGATAATAACTAATTAATTAATTAATTCGAGTCAGCAGGAGAAATAACCTGGGAATCCGAATCTACCATGCAAATATATTTTATCTTCTTTTCTTTATATTGCAATATTAATAATTCTTGCAATTTTAGGATTAAAATAATTTATCTTTTATTGGGCTTGGTCTGTATTCTGAGATCACGACATGTTTGTTAGAGTATAAACTCTTTAATTGATTTGCAAGGTTAGAGAATCTAATCTAACATACCATGATCTACTTCTCTAAGGCATGTACCGTATCCAAAGATCATGACACGTCGATAGAGGGTGTAGGTCGTGTATGCTAGATCAAATTATCTATCAAAAAATAACTCAAAAGGTAAAGGAAAGAATAACATGATTTTTATTATATAGAAATCAAGTACAAAAAGAGAGATAGAATCCGATTATAGGCTTCAACTTCATCCCAGGTAAAGGAGTCTAGCCGCACATCACTACCGCAAAGATCCCCTCCATAGTTCTCCTCTTTCCTAAACTAAACTACAATGATCTAAACAAGAAAAAAATAAATTAGTACAAGAATTGCTATGAAAACTGAAGCTTGTACTGCTGCCTAAGGTCCTCCTTTTATAGAGCTCATCCAGGGCTTCCTTCCTATCAAATTTGGAGTCAATCGGGTTCACGATTGGCCAGATATCAAGTAGGAGATTTTCAGCCATCCATTCTACATCATAAGCCTTAGGTTGTGCTAAAAATTGTGCGAGATCTACACTTCCTTCTCGGCGAACAGAGTCCGATCCAGACTCATTGAATCCCGAATCCCTTCTCCCAATCGAATTCAGACTCTTTTCTCTCGATCCAACATGATGGTGAGAGGCAGTGGAAGATGGTGGTGGTGGGACAACAGTGGCCGGCGATGATGGAAGCTGAATAGAGAACAGAGAGGACATGGACTTGGGAATGGTTGGATCATGGCTTTTCCGGTTGGCAATAGGTTCTCGACATCTCCTTCGGCCATGGGCGGTGACGGGTGGCTGCGCATGATGACGGGAGGCGAATGGTGTTGCGAGGCGATGGCCAACGGTAAGAAGATTAGATTGAGAGGGTCTCTTGCAGGTTTTCCTACAACGGTTGAAGTGCGGCAGGTTTTCCAGCCAAGGGCGGCTTCTCGGTGATGAGGTGAAGCTCCTCGATAGCTTCTCCGATGAGAACAACACCCATATAGGACAATGGTCCATGAACGGGCTCATGGATCGATAGCAATGGCTGTCGATGGACCAATCCCTATTTCATAGACCCAGTAGCGGTCCATGATGGACCGGTTGCTTTAAAAATCATGAAATTCATTAATAAACTTCAAACTTGAATTTCGGGCTTGTTCGAACTCCGATTTGAGTATGCCATTGGATTCCAAAAATCAAGTTCTTTCAATCTTTAGAGTCCTTTTCTACAAAACATCAATAAAAAATATCAATTCTTAATAAATATAAAGTAATTAATATTTAATTTAATGGTTAAATTGGGATAATTAATGGACTTATCAATGGACCTTCTTCTTCTAGTCTAAACCAGAGCTCAATAGCCTTCTCTCCTTTTCTCTTAAGAAATTAAATATCAAAGAAAAAAAAAGATACGTTTCTAATATTGTTTATGGAAACTCTCACCTCTTAGCTTTCTATAGAGTGTTATACTCTATTATTTATGGAGAAAAAAATTAGGACGAATGTTGGAAGGGATCTATGTTAGAATTAATTTTGTGCTGCCTAGTTTCTGCGCATCTTAAAATTCATGAAAAATCCCTTAATAATATCTCCTAAAAATTTAGATAAAATTGGTTTCTTATATGAGTTGATTAAAATTCAAATCTAGATAAGGGCCCAATTTTATCTAGTATGAGAGAGAGTCCCAAATGAGAAAGAGGGGCACCAACTTGGTGCCTCCCTCTTCTCAATGCTCGTGCCAAGAGGAGGTGCACATTTTCATGCACTCCTCTTGGTTTTTGCATGAGATAAGTGAGAGAGACTTAGTCAACTATGTTTCCTATCTGCTTGTCAATTTTGACTAATTTTTGATAAAGTTCAAATTCTTTTCATACCTGGATTTAATCAAAATAAAAAAAGGCTATTGACTCGATTTGACTAGGTCAAAAATTCAAGTCAAACTTGAATTACCAATCCAATTAACTTTAAATAAATTTAATAAAATTTAATTTAATTTAATTAAGTTAAATAATAAAGTCAAAAATTATTACAATATTTATAAATAGGTCTGTCAAGCTAAAATTAGCAAGTGCTAAATTAGCGAGTGCAAATTTCGACAAGTATCAAAATTAGTAGGTACTAAATATGTAACTCTTACATAGATCTAAGCTTATGGTTAGGTTGACTCCTATTGTGTATGGCTCCTCTAGTTCTATTCCATCTGCTAGTAAGATATACTACAATCTTTATCATAGTATCATCGAAACTCTTTCGATGAATTGAAATAATTCCAGCTCAACCTTAACTTTGATTATTGATATAAAAATGATCTTAGTGAGCTCTTACAATCTACCAGTGACACCAAGTAATTTGTAGTGGCAACCTAATAGAATAGAAATGAACCCCTAGGTGTATTTATTATATGATCAAATTTTTATTCAAAAATCCTAATAGGATGCAGGTCATAGAAGCTTATCAAACACTAACCATCCGTCATATACCAAACTTAATTAGCATAAACCCAATTATGATTTCCATGAAAACTCCTTTTCAATATCACACTATTGTGGCCATGGATTCAAGAACTTAGCCAATTATATGACATAGGATTATACCTTAACTACTAAGGCTAGTAGATTCCATATAAGTGAGCGCCCATTGCTATAGTGAAGCCACTACCACCAATGAATACCACAAGATTTCGAATGGCTAGGGACAACGTTTATATGCTGTCAAACCATAGCAACCTCGCTATGAATAGCTACAACACTACAGGTCAAGGAATTACTTACACAACTATAACATTTGAGAAGTCATAGATGAGTAAGTAGACATTAATATGACTTCTCAAACTTTATCATGCTTAGTGCCGTTGTTCACTAACAACCACTTACACTCTCATTCCAATGTCTTTACACTGTAGACTCAAGAGTCATCTACCGAAAGAGAGGCAATTCATGTACCAATCTTGATAGATCAATCATGATCTTCGTGATTATCCAATGATCAGGAGCTTTTAGGAGTTAATCTAAATGACACATATCTTAAATTCTCAACTCATGAGAATATGAGTCATGGTCCATTTAACTCTATGGATGATTCATAGACACATTAGATATGAATGAAAATAATAAAGCTCAATTTTATTGATTTCAATGAATTAAGTATAAAATTATATCCTAAAAAGTTATAATATGTCATGTTAACTTGACTTCTAGGGCATACATCTAATACAAGGTGCTCGATAGCCAGGAGCTGATCATTTATTTGAGGCATATGATGCTAGATGACGAGAAGTCGATCACTTATTTGAGGCATAGGGTGCTCGATGGCCAGGAGCTAATTACTTTTTGAGGTACAGAGTGCTCGATGGCCAGGAGCCGGTTACTTTTTCAGGCATAGGGTGCCCGATGGCTAGGAGCCAATTACTTATTTGGGATATAAGGTGCTAGATGCTAGGAGCTGATCGCTTATTTAAGGCACAAGATGTCAGATGGCTAGAAATTGATCACTTATTAAGATATAGGTACATGATAGCTATAAGCCAATCACTTATTTGAGATATAAGTGCTAGACAGCCAGGAGCTGATCACTTATCTAAAGCATAGGTTGCTCAACTACTCATCGAACATGTGTCAATCACTTACTTGAGCCAGGTATAAAGTTTTATAATTGCATTTAATGTGAAGTATATATCTTAAAGTTATTAAAGTCATTATAGTAAGATTGGTAAAGTCGTTATCAAGAAGCGTAATAGATAACTTAACAAATCACTTTGCAAACTAACCTCTTAATGGCCTAACCGACTTAGCAGTTTTTTTAACAGTATAACCACTTTACAAACGGTTATAACTGTCTAGCTAACTTGATCCTAAACCACTATAAATAGGAGATCGAGAAAAACTTTTGGAAACTTTGGACATACACTCTCTTTCCATTTTCTTCTCATTTTTCTCATTCTCTTAGCTAACCTAAGCATTGGAGGGTTCTCTATTAGAAAAACTCACCAATTTCTTTAACATTGAGGACTTCTTTTACAGGTCTAGATGCGGCTCAAATCTATGCTAGAAGTCATCGGTGATTCCTCCAAAGAACATTTAGATCCTCGGGAGACTACTACCATCTCATCACGTCTAGCTCGCCTAGCTTGGAGAGGTGTAGCAACGGTAATTCTAGTTATGTGGTGATAACCAAGAATATCTGCATACTAATATACATCTTTTGCTGGAAAATGCTTAAGGCCTAATATAAATAATAATCAAGATGTGAAAATTACTATGCAACATGTAAATAACACAAGTTATTGAAGCCCATGGTTCCTTTCCTCCAATATGCGTTCGTAGTAAATTTATAATCATCAAACAAATCCCACATCCAGCATTTGATAAGAAAGCAATTACACTGGCATATATGATCACACTAACTGATCAAACCCATGCTAAAATCCCATAACTTCTTTGCCATATTTGTGTCAGCGGCATGAGATTTAACTTTGGCTTCATTGCAGTCAACAAAATACTTGCCACTCACTCCCTGGACTTGTGGATGCAACGCCAAGTAACACGTTGTGGCCGCACCCTGTAGAGAAATGAAACCATGGTGACATGCTGACAACTCAAGCTAAGAGGAAAATGAAATCAAACCAGTTACTGTTCTCAATCATATTTCATTGATTGACTGCAGGCATAGAGTGATGGACCATGTTGAAGGAACTTTTCAGGTGGCAATCTGGCATATATTCATTAGTCATAATGCCTTAATGGATTTTGAGATTTTTATAATTATATGCAAAAACTATAAGAGGAAGCACTCCCTATCTTGTTTGTTTTCATTCTTTGATGGGCATGCTAAGAATTAAGAGGATAACAAAAGAAACTGATGCGATTGCCATGACTTCAGCAACATATAATGCTGGATACATGGGAGCTATAAAATTGCAGGACGAAGGCAAGATTGAGGCAGACGAGAAGGTGTCTAAGGGTAATATTGAATGTTTCTTTCCCTGTTATATGCCTTTATACAAGATGCACCTTCATATCCTTTACATTAATGCATTACAACATCATGAATCATCTCATATTTTTACGTAACTATCAAAATAAATTACTTAATAAATACCAAATGACATTTGACCAGAATAGGACTTCCTTGCCGGTCCATGCCATCCTGTACCATACCAAATTATTGTTGGAACGATTAATGCATGGACCCAGTGGTGCTCTGTTATTATTGTGCTAGTTCCGCATGGTGCATACGACTTGGTATGGCCTCCACACCCAAGCCAATACATAGCACATGTTATTATTTTTTAGCATGATACTTAATTTGTCCTAAATATGGACTATATGCCGCAATGAGCAGCTTGGGAATAATCCTTGCAACCCCCAAGGAACTCACTCAAAAGGGGTTTACTAAAGGTTTTTATTTAGGATCCTAGCTTGGTCTAGCTTAAGCATCCAAGTTCTCCCCAATGCACAGTCTGATATGGAATTGAATATATATATATATGCTCATGTGGATGCTCATTTATTCCGTTAGTTAAGCCAAAGCATCCTTGCCATGTAAAGTGTCCAATCAACAACACCATGATCAGCTCATGGCCAGCCCCAAGAGGGATTTGATACGATTTATAACCATTTAGGACCTCCAAAAAAAGAACCATGCAGAAGGATATATTCGGGGTCCTTAACCCCGCTTAAGGACCCAAGTCTTCCCAAAGTGCATATCTAATGTGAGACCAAAAACATTGCAACATAGAGCCTTACATTCCTCAATTTAAGTGTTGAAATCATCTCTAAGGAAGATACCAATCCAAAGGGCTGTGCCGTAGGATCCTTTTCAATACTAGTAATGATCCAAGACCTTACTCAAAAATGACTAGATAGAATGTTATTATTTGGGGATTCTTGGACCTACTTAAATACCAAATATATGCACACTTGGTTTGGGGACTAAACACTAAACACATGCCCATGTGGGTCCTCACAATAGGTTAATCCATTACTCCTATGTTAGATTCTTTTGCTGCATGTACTCATCCTCGTGTTCTTGGATAGTATATGCTTTAAGATGGTTAGTTTTTTATACGGTTTTGAGAATTTCAAAACTTCTCTTGACCCAATGTCTGAATGCCCATGCGAGCACAGGCATGTGCTTCGTGCATGGCCATTTGACATCCATTTCCACAGTAGTTTTTTTATTTAAACTTTGTTTTAATGCCTTAACAACTCTATAAGGGCCTTTTGGGAATTTGCTTAGAAGATTTTGAGCCAATAAACAAGCCCTTTCCCTGAGCTTCAAATCTATTCAAGAATTTTTTCATATTCTCTTTATCTCAAGTTCTTCCTCTCGCATTATTCTCTCTCTAAAATTATCAAAAAAAATCACTTTTTCCAATTCTTATTTTATTTTTGATTATTTGGACCGAGGACGAACTTGATCAGCATTTGTTTGAGATCGTGCCACCAATGAATATTGGAATGTTAGCTTTCGGGTTATACCTTGGAGGGGTGTAGATTTAGTTATTTTTTCATGAGAAGAGAGTTAAATTTTCTTTAGAACAATGGATGCCTTCCAAGCCAGGATTCCAAATCTTTATTTTGTTCCCTAAATTCTATTTTTTAAAATTATTTATCGCACTAAAATATTCTGTTGCACAAACATCATAAAAAAACTAATTTTCAAATATTTTTAAAATTTATAAATGTATATATTTTTCATATAATATAAATAACAATCTAAAGGAGATTTGATAAATATTTTTGTAGTGCATGTATATAATTCTATATTAATGTAATTGTTTGTACAGAATTATAATTTATGTACTTTACATATTTATATTTTTATATATAAATTATATTTTAATTAATTAACCATAGCATCCCTTTTATAATTTTATGTTGTACGAAATTGATAAAAGATCTCCCACAAAACATGTACTATAGCATGCAAAACTAATTTTGTAAAAGACAATACAAATAAATTAATCAAAGCTTTTAGGATTTAGAAATAAATAAATTAAATAGAAATCTTAACAAACTACAAGTCCAATAATTTTGGTGATCATTTTAATAAAACTTTAATTTAAAAAATATTTAAGGGATATTTTAGAAACATATACAAAAAAATAAATTAATTAATTAAAAATATTTTAATTATTTAAATAATTATTTAATATTTTTTATTTTTTAGATTTTTTTAGCTTGATTTAGACTTAATGGCAACCCTTAAGGAGGAGACCATTAATCTAAAGTAAGAAAGTTTGATGGATCCGATTTTAGGAAGTGGCAAAGTCAAATGAAGTTTTAACTAACTACTTTAGATCTTTGATTAGTGATCAGTCAATCTACTAGTTTTTTTAGTTCAACCATCCCTACTATTCCAGAAAAGGATTATCTATAAAAAGATAGAATCCTTAGTATCCTTTCTGACTCACTTAATGATATTTACTTGTCAACTAAAAGTTTAAAGAAATTATGGGATATTCTAGAATCTGATTATGGTCTTGATAATGTTAGAGTTGAACAATTCAACACTGCAACATTCCTTAAATATAATATCATAGAAGATAAACCAATAAATAACTAGCTTCACCAATTCCAAGAGTATCTTCGGAAGCTTTAAGCTAATGGAGATAAATTCTTAGAAGGATTCAAGGTTTCTAGCCTTTTAGAAAAGATGCCTCCTTTCTAGAATAGCTTTATCAAATATCAGCTCCAAAAGTAAAGAGAGCCAACCCTAACCCAACTTCTAAACTTAATCAGGATAGAAGACCAACATAGATCTGAAACCCAATAAACCAGAGTCCTAGGTGCCCAAGCTAAACTTACCAACAGTACTAGATCAATAGCAACACTAAACTAAAATCAAAGCCTAGGTTTCAATCAAACCAAGAATGCCAGTCAAACCAACCTAACCATCCTAATCCAAATAAGTTCAAACCTAAAGGTAAAACTTTCAAAGCCAATAATACTAGATTCAACAAGACTATCCAAGATCCAAGCAAAAGATTTTGTTTTATTTGCGGGAGGACAAATCGTCTTGCAAGAGATTATTTTCATTAAAAGAAGAAATCTTTTTGCAAGTCTTCTAGTTTTTTTAGACCCCGAGCTCATATAGTTGAGTGTCCTAAAGACTTTATCTTTAGGTCAGTAAGCTTAAATTTTAAAATTAATATTATTTCTTCTAACCTTGATTGACGGTTGGATTTAAAAGCCAATGTTCATATTTGTTTTGGCCACTTCTAGTTCACTACTTTTTAGGATTCAAGTGGAGAAGTTGTAATCATAGGGAACAACACAGCCACTAGAATCATGGGACAAGATCGAGTTAACTTGAAGATAATATCAAGAAAAGTCCTTATCTTGATGGATGTGCTATATGTTCCAGATATTAGAAAGAATCTTATTAGTGGATCTCAGCTGGTTCAGAGGGGATATAAAATTATCCTTAATTATAATAAAGTTATAATAACTAAGAATAATGCCTTCATAGAAAAAGGATATATTAGTTGTTGGTACCCAAATTCATCATGCAATAGAGGGAGAACTGGAGTGGGTGCTGGAGTTGGTGGTGCAGGCCAGACTCCAGGGAGAGATTCCTATAAAAAAAGCCCCACTAGGGGTGGCCTCGGTAATGGCACTCTGATGATCAAGTCAATATAGATACAAATAAGGGGAGTGTGAGCGGGAAGGCTTGCTTACTTTAGAGATTTGCTAGGAGTCCTTTTATAGGCTTTGACACATGGAACAATCAATCTCAAACAAGATTCTACTGGATCTCGCAAAGAGCGGCAGGCCTTCCACATGTCACATAGAGCTTTATTGCATACTAGTGGTGTCCCATCTCTTTAAATGCATTCTTATCTTTAACCCTGTGTATGGCATTCCTCATTACATGATGATCCAAAATATAAGGAATTTAGACACACCATTCCCATTTGCCCAGATCTGGCCATGATTGGGAATTTCAGGGATGTTATAAAGGGCTAGCCATGTAGTAGGAGCTGCAGTGATGAATGTCAAGGTGTCATCTCTCTGAAACTTGAGATAGGTATGCTACCAGGGCCTTGCATGTCAAAGTGCTCGTAGGATGCTCGAGGCCTAGGAACTTATGGCTAAGTACCCTTGGGGCAGTCGGCGAGGCTTGTTGATGCCTTGGGGCATAAGAGTTGGCCTCTACCATTACCTGCTAGGGAATGGTGATGGAATGCCTATAGAGCGGTCAGCGAGGCTCGCTATGCCTTACGACATAAGAGCTGGCCTCTACCATCACCCACTCAGGGTTGGTGATAGAATACTTCCAGAGGGTTAGCGAGGCTCATTGATGCCTTGAGGCATAAGAGTTGGTCCCTATCATTACCTACTCAGGGGTGGTGATTGAACACCTACAAAGTGGTCAGTGAGGCTCACTATGCCTTGGCATGAAGTTTACGGTCCATGCTGGTGATCAGGTCATCAGCCCACCTTCATTATTCTGAGCCCTAGGTTTTTGGCCCAACCATATTTTTTTTAATAGATATCCCCTACTTCTTGATCCAAACCATGATCGGATCATGGAAGTATTCAAAAGAAAAAGGAGGGCTAGGGATGTTGGACCTTTCTTTCTAACCTAGGGGCTCGTGGTTTTTGAGGTGGATCTTGATAGATGGGGCAATGATGTGCCTCACTTTGTATTTGCTGATGGTGCTTTGTAAAACATGTCACATTTACTCCGAGCGATGAAGCATTTGCAATTGACCATCTTCAAGGTTCCCCATGGCAGTTGCTAGATGTGCTTCTGCATTTGAAAAGATGGGATCGATCATTCTTTTGCCTTTTTCTTTATCTTTGCATTAAGCAGCTCCATCCTTTTCCTAGCACGTTTTTGACATCCTCTTTCTTCTATCTATCCTCTACTTCTGCTTGAGTGCTTCTTCCTTCTAGGATTTTCTTCTAGGAAGTCCATTGTTCTCGACCTTCTATTCCTCCATGATTCTAGGTTAGCTCTTCTTTCTTTCTTATCTTTTCTTCTTTTTCTTTCTCTTTTCCCTGGGCACTTAGTCCATGGTAGGTTACAAGAAAGGAAAATCACCTAGGAAGGATATTGGAGAGGGAGGATCGAGGGACCCTGTTGCCCTGTGCTTGGAGCGCACTCAATCGATGTCAGATGGCCCATAAACATATCGATGTTTGGTGGACCAGGAGGACTTATCTCTTGTCTACATTAGATATTGTGTCCCTGGGGATTATGAAATAGAGCTACTCAGGCCCGATGCTCGAATAGATAGCCCTCCTCCTAGTAGGTTAGGGGTTTATGAAGATGCGTTCAATGTGGGACTTAGGTTTCCTCTTGAACATTCATCCTCGAACTCCTTAGGCCTTCCGTATATCTCTGATATTCTAACCCCAAATTCAATTAGACATATAAAAGAGTTTATGGGGGTTGTATTTCTTAGCCAAAATCTAGCCATCTTTGTTTCTATTTTGCTCTTTTTCCACTGCCAGAGGCACCCATATGCTAAGGTGTGGTGGTATCTCTTGGCTCAAATAGGGGTTAAACCCCTAATCTCGGTACTCTTTCAACCATCAAGGGATGGAAAGATTACTTCTATTTGTGTCATCTTCTTTCGTGGATGATTGGGTCTATCAAATTGGGGTGAACCAGTCAATCCTTTGCTAAGCGCTTCCAAACTAAGTGCTAAGGAGGAGGCAAATTTTAATGCCCTTAATAGATTTGTGGTCCCTGTCTTGGAGTAGCTCTTATTAGAAGAGTCCCTCCAAAGGGAAAGGCTTAGCAGGCTCCCTAAAAGTGAATCTAAAAGCTTTGTATTCCTTTCTTTATTCTGACCCATCCTTTCTTTATTCCTGATTGGTCAATCAACCAACTGATATGAGGCTCGATGATGCCGAGGCCAAGAGGTAGAGGTCGGTGCAGAAGAGAAAGTGTCGAACATCTCCAAGGGCTCCAAGAAGGCCAGACATTTTGTGGAGGTTCTATCCAAATCCGATCGACCTAAGGTGATTGGTTCTTCTTCAACAATTGTCTCTAACTCTCTAGATGTACCGATTAATCCCTTGGAACCAACTAATCACCCATCTATTCTTTCCCTATACCCCTAGCTATAGGGAAATTAGGTGCCCCTACAAGTCATGAAGTCGATGGGTCCTCGGGACATGTGGATTATCAATCATGGGAGGTCTACTGGAGGTCTTCAAAAGAAGCCATTTCTTGGAGGAGCTAGATGAGATCAAGGGGATATGTTACAACAATTTAGAAAATGGGATGATTTTGTTAGAACAATAGGTATTTCACATTAGGCTCCTACTTTTAGTTTTCGATTGATCATTCTCTAATCCTATCATTCTTGTAGTTTGTGCACTATATAGTTGATCTATTGAACTAGGCTTTTAATAGTGGGAGCACTATTAGAAAGCTAAATAAAGACATTGTAGATGCTCAGCAGAAGGCTGAGGTAGTGGATACAACATCCAAGCACTCAAAGGAAGCACTCTCCAAGGTGAAGGCTAAATTAGCAAAGGTACAAGCCAATTGGGCTCGGGAGAAGGAGAGAGCAGAGTCAGAGCTGGCAAAGGTCAAGAAGGAAGTGGTTGAGGTGGGGGAAAAGTTCAAAGCTTTATAAGACTTTGCAACAGAAAGGGCTCAGGCCATGGCCAACTTCTCAAAGTCAAAGGAGTTCTTTGCCCTTTGCTGGCACTCTGGTCAAGAGTCTTATAAAGAGGGCTTCAGCAAAGGGGAGCATGAGCTCTAGTAAGCTATCTTGGATATTTCCTAGGAATAAAGCATGACTTCCTGGATGTAGGTGAGGAGTCTGAAGGCGGGCCTACTGGTGCATCTACTGAAACTCCTCCCATCGAGCCCATCCCTAAGCTCATCAATCTAGTCCTCGCTAATCCCATTCAAGCTGATCCCATCTCCACCATTAGGCCTGCTTCAGCTAATTCTCCCTCTTAGACCTAGCCTTCTTCTGCTATCGCCAATCCTAATGAGGAGGTTAAGAACTAAAATTTTATATCTTTTATTTCTTTTTCTTTAGGCTTGTAGTTTCTTGGGTTTTGTAGCTTTTCTTTCAAACAATGTAAGAGAACTTCTTTTGAGACTAATGAAATGAGAAGTTATTTCTTTCACTTCTTGCACTTTATGTATATTATTTACAACTTCCCTAAGGATGCCCTTTTGTTGTCGGAACCACAGATGCCCACCAAGCATCTCCACCGAGCCATTGATATCAGGGTGTATGATTCTGAACAGGAGGCCTAGGCTAAAGCTACAAAGAAGAAAGTTTCTAACCAGAAAAAGAGGCTATTAAAAGTGCACAAGGTGATGAAGAGAGCCTATGAAGAAGTAGATCACTATCGCTTAAAATGTACCAGCTACATTCTTGAGAGAATTGTACTTGAAACTACTTTCATCAAGGAATGAGGAAAGCTATCAGAGTGAATTTCTCAAATTTTGTGGGGTGTTGCTATTAGGATGGCTCGGCCATGAAATCAACTTACCTCTACTTATGGATAAATTTTAGGTTTGAACTTGCTGCTCATGTCTAGGAACTCTCATTAGGAGATTGTTGCCTAGTCGATTGAGCTTCAAGATGAACTTCATCGGGCCAGAGGGTAGATTTCTAGCCTTGAGCGGTCTTCGAAGGGCAAGGGCATAGCAGTTGGTCTAGAGTTTGGGGGGCCACCTTTGGCCATTATCCTTGTATCGATTGAGCCACCTCCAGTGGAGTCACGTCCATCACCACCCTGAGAGGGGATGCAGCATGCCCCTGGTGCTAGCGCCATGGATAGTTCCGAGGTGAGATCATGGCATCAGTCGACATCATCTCATCGATCTAGTTGATGGTCCAGATAGCATAGCCACCGTCAATCAAGCCATTGATCTTGGTCATAGAGCCATCGATCTTTTGGCCATCGATTATGCTCGAACAAACACCGTCATGCAGCTGAAGCTTAGGAAAAACAAGGCAATGAGGCCAAGGAGCAATTGATGTTTAATCATGGTCATCTGGTGGGATATAGCAACTACAGGGACCTGATACGGGTCCTCTATCCAACCTTTGATCTTCATCTCTTACCTTTTTTAGGTATGAACATAGGCAAGTTCATTATGAAACTTGTGATGAACCCAAGTCCTTCCCGGGAGGAAGAATATGGCACTTCTCATTAAGATATGTCGCTTACAACAAGAGATCCTTTGAAGAGCTCCAGGGTTTCAAGAGATCCATCGTCTGCCACAAGGAGGTCCGAAGATCTGAAGAATGATGAAGGCTAATCATCGGAGATGGGCTCTTAGAGTAATGATCATGTCCAACTATTGCTTGAGGTGGGCACCGCGGACTCCAAGGTCGGGAAGGAGAAGAGAGGAAGAAGAAGAAGAAGAAGATTTTTGGGAGAAAAAAGGGGATTCCACTATATTGTATTCAGCCACCACTCTCACTATAATACAAGGCAAAACATATATATATATATACCTAGGTCACATAAGACCTATTCCCCCAAAAAACTTCCCAGGCTAGCACCATAAAATTCTGAAATCTCGACATTCGAATCAGCTCGCCTCCTACGAGTCGACTCGTAGCTGAAAATAGTCCACTGGACAAGTCAACTCTCAGATTGCGAGTCGGCTCATCTAGAATATCATGTTTCTGTCTGCACACATGAGCTGACTCCATCCTGAGGGAGCCGACTCTCATAGAAACAATTCATAACTGTTCCATGTTGTGCAAACCAATGAGTCGACTCTTAGACAACGAGTCAGCTCTTATGTACGACTGACAAAACTCAGCCCATCACCTAGGACTTGTTTCAGATTCACTCCTAGCCATAGATACATCATGCATGAGCATGACTAATTGGACCAAGACCTAAACCTTGGCCCCCTGAGCCTTGGATGCACCACCTGAGACTCAATAATCTCTACCTTGGTGCTCCAAGGTTTCAATCAACTACACCAGATTTCTCAGACCCATCAACCACGTACATGAGTGAAAGCTTTCTCTCGGTAGAGCCTTTATATGTGCATAAGCCCGATTCTCCTTTGTATGGACCTTCACCAGTGCCACTTCTCCTTCCTCTACCAGCTCTCTAATTCTGTGATATCTTACATCTATATGCTTTGCACACATGATAGACTGGGTTCTGAGTCAGATGTATGGCACTCTATCTATGACTGTGTTGGCCCACCATACACTATTTCACCCCCATTTCAGCAACTAGCCTTTTAAGCCATAGTGCTTCCTTTGCAGCCTCTATAATACCTTTATACTCAGCTTCTTTTATAAATAGAGCAATGATAGGTTGATGGGCAAATCTCCAAGAAACCGGTCCACCATGCATGCAGAAGATATAACATGTAGTAGACCTACTTGTATCAAGATCACCTGCATAACTTGCATCCACATATCCTTCAAACAAATCCAAACCTCCATATAACTCCCTGGAGTTCCTTTCTTGTCCTTCTAGCTGCCCACCAAATACTAGTCCATACTTTTGAGTTCCTTGTAGATACCTCAGAATCCACTTCAATGCCTTCCAATATTCCTTCCTAGGGTTAAACATGTATCTGCTCACCTGGCTTACAGCATACGCTATATCTAGCCTACAACACATCATAGCATATATAACATTGCCCACTGCATTTGCATATGGAACTCTCTCCATGTACTCTCTCTCTTCATCTATCTAGGGGCTTTGAATCTTAGAGAGAGAGATGTGCCTTGGTAATGGTGTCTCTGCTGGTTTGGCCTTCTCCATCCCAAACCTCTCAAGTATCTTCTTGATATAACCACCTTGTGACAAATGGAGTATTCCCTTGCTCTATTCCTGCAAATCCCCATTCCAAGGATTTTCTGTGTTGGACCCAAATCTTTCATCTCAAATTCTTTAGATATGCTCTCTTTAACCATTTCACAGCTTTCATACTTTTGCTAGCTATCAATATATCATCCATATACAAAAGTAGATATAGAACATTATCATTATTCACATCCTTCACATACACACAATAGTCATGTTCACACCTAAGAAACCCAAGACTTAAATTAAATGTATCAAATTTGCGATACCACTGACGAGGTGATTGCTTCAGACCATACAATGACCTCTAGAGTAGACATAGCTTGTCCTCCTATCCAATCTCTATGAAGCCATCAGGTTGCTTCATGTAGATCTTCTCTTCTAGGCTTCTATGTAGGAAGGTTGTTTTCACATCCATCTGCTCCAATTTCATATCATGTTCCACCACCAATGACAGCAACACCCAAATTGAATATGGTGTACCACATGAGAGAACACTTATGTTTAGTCAACTCCTTCCCTCTGTGAGTATCCTTTTGCTACCAGCCTTGCTTTACATCTTACTCTACCTTACTCTGAAGGTACTATCTTCTTTGTGAACACACATTTTAAGCCAATTGCCTAAGCATCTTCAGATAGATCCACCAGCTACCATGTCTTATTCCTCCTAAGAGATTCCATCTCTTCTATCATGCCTTGCATCCATGATTTTTTATCAGGACTTTCCATGGCCTCCTCGAATGTTTCTGGATCTCCATTGTCATAGATAAGAGCATAAGAGATAGTCTCATCCATGCTATATCGCACTGGCTTTCAGATCGTGCATTAAGGCTTATGTAGTGCCACTCCCCTTGCACTGTCCTGCAAGTCTGCTGTGTGTGGCTCTTCCTATACCTCCCTCTGAACAGTTGACTTTCCTTGCTGATCCTTCACCACTAGAGAATCTTTCTTGCCTAACTCCATCCTCAATTGAAACACCCTTTCCAGTAGAAGTAGACAACCTATCCTCCACCTATGAAGGGAAATCACTGCTATTCATCTTTGTAGTTGCACTTTCATCCATACTCCCTGGTCTCTCCAAGATGCGCCTCTCATCAAAGATGACATCCCTACTTATCATTGTCCTTTGAGACTAAGGATCCCACATTAGGTAACCCTTGATTCCTCGTGGATACCCGATGAAGATCATCATTTTGACTTAGGGTCCAACTTGCTTCTTTCGGTTGCCTCCATATGTGCAAGGCTGGGAAACCAAACACCTTTAGGTGGCCAAGCTCCACCTTCTTCCCATTCCAAGCTTCCTCTGGAACACCTCCATTCAGCTTGAAGTGTGGGGACCTATTAACAAGAAAATAAGAAAGAGTTATAGAATCACCCCAAAAAGTTACCGAGAGTGATGTCTGCAGCCTTATACTCCTAGCCTTCTCTAATAGTCTTCGGTTCATCCTCTCTGCAACACCATTCTGTTGAGGGGTCATCCTTACTATGTAATGGCATTTGATCCCATATTCTTCATAGTAACTCCTGAACTCCTTACTAGAGTACTCCCCTCCATTGTCAGATCGAAGGCACTTCACATGTCTTCTTGTCTTTTTTTCTACCTCAGCTCTCCATGCTTTGAATCGGACAAACACCTCTGATTTTTCTCTCATTAGATAAATCCACACCTTCCTTGAGTAGTCATCAATGAAGGTGACAAATTATCTTGCCCACCTCTAACTGATACAGGAGCTGGTTCCCATACATCAGAGTGCACTAAATCCAACACTCCATCACTTGGTTTGGTACTAACAACAAACATTACCTTATGCTGTTTACCAAAAATACATGGCTCGTACAGGTCATCTCCATCCTTCTCCAAAACTAGAATGTTTCCTCTTCTGTTTAATTCTATGAGCCCTCGGTCACTCAGGTGACCCATCCGATAGTGCCATAATTTATTTGTAACTGCTCCTTTTGTGCCGCTGCAAGCACCTTTGCAATATAATTCACCACGGAGCCTTCCATCTTGTACAGGTTATTGCTCAGTCTTCTTCCTCTCATCACCACCAAAGCTCCCTTGGTAATTCTCAAACATCCACTACTAGACTGACAACTGAAAGCATAACCCTGCTTCTCCAGGTAACCCAAAGAAACCAAATTCTTCTTCAGTTCTGGTATATGTTTGACATTTGATAGAGTCCTTATCACTCCATCATACATCTTCACCCTAATAGTGCCAACTCCAGCTACCAAACAAGGTTGATCATCATCAAGGCTTACACTACCTCCATCTAACCTATCATAGGTATCAAACCACTCCCGATGTGAGCTATAGTGATAAGAGCATGCCGAATCCAATGTCCAAGTGTTATCCCAGTCAACAGATCCATCTGAAGCCACCAGTTCATCTTCTCCACTGCCTTCATATGCATTTACACCACTAGTGTTGGCTTTCCCCTTCTCTATCTTCCAAAGAGGACAATTTCTCCTAAAATGCCCAGGCTGATGACACTTAAGGCGTTTCCAGCTTTTCTGACTACTTCGAGACTGTGACCTGCCCTTTGATTTTCCCCTATCTCTTTCCTTGGGTCTTCCTTGCCTTTCATTCATAGCAAATACCTCTAAGTTAGGATTTTCTTTGCAGATCTTCTTCCATTGCTCATTTGAACTGAGCACCCCAACAACCTCTTCATAGTTCAGGATTTCCTTTCCATACACCAAGGTTGTTATAAGATCATCATACAATCCCAAGAGCGAACATAACAACAACAATGTCTGATCCTCTTCATCAATCTTCACATCCAGACTCATAACTTCAGAATATACTTGGTTGAACCTCTGAATGTGGGCAACAAGATCTCCTCCTTCAGGCATCCTTAGACTATACAGGTGCTTCTTCAACCATAGCTTGTTTGTCATGTTCTTTCCATGTATGTGTTTTCCAATCTCAACCAAAGACCCTTTGCCGTAGTCTCTGTACATACCTCAAGCAAAACCTATCCACCAAATACATCCTGATAGTACTGAATGCAATCTCTTCTAACTCTTTCCAATCCTCAACACTGATCTTATCCAGTCTCTCTTTAACCAAGACCTTGTAGATCCTCTGTTGAGCCAGCAAATCTTTTACCCTTGGCTGCCATAGCGTAAAGTTCCCTTTGCCATCATACTTCTCAAAATCCACCTTGAAACTACTTGATGCCAGTTCTATAATCAAGTAAAATCAATCCTATCCTTCTACTCCTTTGGATGTAGAGACCTTCGTTCCTTCATGCAGCCTTGCTCTGATACCAAATTAAGCGGGGGGTGAACGAGTAGCAAAAGCGATCCAGGTGCATGGACAACCCTCTACCAGTGATCTGAGATGGATGTGATAGGATACAGGTTTTACAAAGGTCAATGGATTCTTTGGATTGATAGAGAAGAGAAGAAGAAGAAGAAGAAGACTTTTGGGAGAAAAATGGGGATTCCACTATATTGTATTCAGCTGCCACTCTCACTATAATACAAGATAAAATATACATATATATACCTAGGTCACATAAGACCTAGTCCCCCAAAAAACTCCCCAGGCTGGCACCTTGAGATTCTGAAATCTTGACATTCCAGTCGGCTCGCCTCCTACAAGACAACTTGTAGCTGAAAATAGTACACTGGATGAGTTGACTCTCAGACTATGAGTTGGCTCGTCCAGAACATCATGTTTCTATCTGCACACACGAGTCGACTCCATCCTGAGTGAGCCAACTCTCATAAAAACACTTCATAACTATTCCATGCTGTGCCAACCAACGAGTCAACTCTCAAACAAAGAATCGGCTCTTATATACAGACTGACAAAACTCATCCTATCACCTAGGACTTGTCCCGAATTCACTCCTAGCCCTAGATACATCATGTATGACCATGACTAACTAGACGAAGACCGAAACCTTGGCCCCCCGAGCTGTGGATGCACCACCTAAGACTTAACACCCAAAGATTGTGAGTAGCTGGAGTAGCATGAAAATGAATTGAAAATAATTTTCCAATTTTTCAACCAGTCTCTACCCACCCTTGAGCTTCCTCCTTCTAGTAGCAAGATGCTTTGCTGAATGTTACTGCATGGCCTTGCTTCCACCTCATCCTCCTCACTAGTTTTACTAAGTGCGCTCTTCATCATATCGGTTGTTTCTCAAAGAAGGATGGTGTTCTCGTGCCCTTAGTCACTTCCTATCTTCCAAGCCATTTTGTCGAGGGTGCTAGTGTACTTGATCGTTCAGAAGGTGATCTTAGCTCTATGCAAGGCTTGAGATTCTAGGAGACATCCAATCCTTTGTGGGCATTGTAGTTTTTCCTCTACTTTAGAAGTCTAGAAACTAATTTTATCTGATGAGAGGCTATAAATCCATGTAATTTGGCTACAAGGCTACATATGTGTAACCTCATCTTTATCAATGGAAAATAATTTTGATATTTTTGTGGTTATGTTGCATCTATTGTCTTTTGAACTAAATCAACTTTCTATCAGGTAATATCAAAGTTGTATCTGGTCAGAGGTCAGGGGGATAAGTCATAGTATCTCTAATTGCAACTCCTTCAACCTAGGTAAGCTGTGCAAAAATCAACCACTATAGGCTATGGGCTTTTGGCCATTTTCTACCCAATTGCTAGAGCATTTGGGCTTCTGATCATTTTCTTTTCAATCACAAGAGTATATAGGCTTATGATCGCTTTCTTTTTTATCGCTGGAGCCTCAAGGCTTCCGATCACTTTCTTTTCGATTGCTAGAGCCTATGGACTTTCGATCACTTTCTTTTTTATTGCTGGAACTTATGGACTTCCGATCATTTTCTTTTCGATCATTGGAGACTATGGGCTTCTGATTGCTTTCTTTTTTATCACTTCCAGTGATTCTATTTTTGGTTAGGGATCCTTCATGTTGGTTCCTGAAGGGCAAATCCCTTAGACCAATGGGCTCATAATCCTCCTATCATGGGATCTCAATCCTGTGAGTGGCTTAACTCTTAACCAAAAGTGGTCTTAGATAAATTTCTATGGATCTCATTCTGCTTTCGGGGGACTTTTGCCAAAGGACCCTCTCAACCATAGGCACTGACAAGAGAAATAACTTTTATTTAATGGAGAGGGGGCACATTACTGATAATAGATCCGCAGATTCATAAAGTTCCATAGGCAAAATAAAAGAGTTCTATCTAGTTATTTTAATTGATAAGTTTAGCTTGATGATCTCTTTCACTTGGTAGCATCTCTCCTAGTTTGATGAGAGCTTGCCTCTTTGGCCAGGTTAGAAAACTTCTGCTAAGCATAGCACTAGATTGTGGACCTTGAAAACTTTATCTCGGACCTCGATGTTGAAGTAATAAGTGACCTTATGCTGGTACAATACCATTTTGATGTGTGCCTTCTCTCGAACCTCATCTATCATGTCCAGGTTTGCAAGTCACCTTTCTAGGTCAGTTTGCTTGTCATAATTTGCAACCCATGTTGATGGACTTTGATTTCGATGGGTATCACCACTTTTATCCCAAAAGCTAGGCTGAAGGTTGTTTTTCCCATCGAAATCCTCGATATGGTTTGGTATATCCAAAGCACATAGTGGAGCTCATCGGTCTATGACCCTTTGGCCTTGCTAAGCCTCTTCGTAATTCCTTGTAGGATGGTCTGATTCGTGACCTCAACTTCTCCATTGGCTTGGGGATGTGCCATTGAGATGAGATGGTGTGAAATTCCTTGGTCTTCATAGAATTCTTTGAACTGAGCACCCATAAACTGCCATCTATTATTAGTGACCAGTATCCAAGGGATACCAAAGTGATAAATGATGGCTCTCCACACAAAATCTATCACTTTAGATTCTATGATGAGTGGCTCAACCTCCACTTGTCTTGTGAAGTAATCAATAACAACTATCAGGAACTTGCATTGTCCTAAAGCTAGAAAGCTAGAGGGAATGGACAAGGATGTCCATCCCCCATTGTGCGAAAGGCCATGGGATGTATATGGGAGTGATCAGTGCTACTAGAAGATGCTGAATATTAGTGTTCCTCTGATAGATATCACACTTCATTACAAGCCTCTCGATGTCCTACTACATGGTTGGCTAGTAGTAGCCCTATTGGAGCAACTTGTATGCTAGGGCTCTCTTCCCGATGTGATCTCGATAGATCCCTTCATAAACCTCCTTCAATGTGAATTTTGCTTCTAACCATCTAAGGAGAGGTAAAGAAATGACTACTTGTAGAGCATCCCTTCATGTATCAAATATTTGGAGGATTTGTACTTGATCTTATGGGCCATCTTTCAATCTATAGGGAGTCAACCATCCCTTAAGAAGTTGATCAGTGAGACGACCCATCATGCTTCATCATCAAGCTGCATGATTTCTGATGACTCCTCAATGATCAGCTTTTTGATTTGCTAGAAATAGGCTCCTCGTGGAAGTGCCATAGATGTAGTAGTTATCGCATTGGCTAACAGTCTGCCTAGGAGTTATCTTCCCTTGGGATCTATCTGATCTCAAAACTTCGAAGGCCACTAATCAACTCCTTAACATTTTAAAGATATTTGATCATGTTTTCCTTCTATGTCTCGGTGTCACCTTTGACATGGCTTACAACTAATTGGGAATCACTATAGACTCTTAGATCTTGCATTCCCAACTTCTTGGCAATATTAACTCTCACTACCAGAGCCTTGTATTTAGCCTCATTATTAGTTACAAAGAATTCAAGGTGCAGACCATACTCAACGATAATTCCTTTCTAGGCTAGTGATGACCACTCCTATCCCCGATCCTTCAAGGTTAGATAATACATCCACTTATACCTCCCAGGTATCATTCAGGCTCGAAGGAGTGTTTGATGCTAGTTCGGATGGCTCTATTGCTTCTGGCTCAATTAGTTCATTAAGAATGGTACATTCGAAAGTTAGCCACTATTTGGGTTTTGATCAATGACATGGCTAATACTTAATATCAAACTCCAAGAGCTTGATTCTTACTTGGCGATGCATCTGGACATACCGGGCCAATGGAGGATGTTTTTAAGGTCTAATCAATCAATAAGATGTTGGTGTGAACCTAGAAATATGGATAAAATTTTTGAGTAGCAATATGAAAAGTGTATATCAGCTTTTCTAGCTTCGAATACTGGGTCTCCACATCTCTTAAAATTCTATTAATATAATAAATAATTTTTAGACCTTATTCTTCTCTTGAATTGGCACTATGCTCATCACCGAGGGGGAGGTTACCAAATATAGGAATAGCTCTTCATCAGGATCCGGTCTTCCCAGTAGTGGAGGGGAGCTAAGACAACTTTTAAGATCATTAAAGGCTTTTCGGCATTCCTCTATCCACTAGAAGTCCTTTGGGTGCTTCAAAGTTTTGAAAAATGGGAGGGAAAGCTCGACCTATTTAGAGATGAACTGATTGAGGGCTGTGATTCTTCTAGTGAGGTACTGGACATCCTTAGCCATTTTTGGCAAGCTTATATCATAGATGGCTTTAATTTTCTCTAAGTTAGCCTCCACCTCCCTGTTGGAGATCATGAAATCCAAGAATTTATCTAAAGCCACTCCAAAGGTTTGTTTGGTGGGATTTCTTCATTTGATACTTTCTAAGGAGTCTAAAAGTCTCCTAGAGATCTTCAATATGGGTCCTAGCTATCATGCACTTGACATGCATGTCATCTACATATACTTCCATATTTTGCCCGATCTAGTCTTTAAAGACCTTATTACTAGGCATGATAAGTAGCATCTACATTCTTTAGTCCAAGTGGCATAACCCTATGACAAAAGAGATCTCAGTTAAAAATAAAAGCATGTTTATCCTTGTCTTCCGAGACCATCTAGATTTGGTTGTATCTAGAGAAGTTATCCATGAAGTTGAGAAGATTGTGGCCTAAAGTTGTATTGACCATCGATCAATCCTTGGTAATGGATAGCCATCTTATGGACATGCTCTATTAAAATTAGTAAAATCTATGTAGATATATCATTTGCCATTTATCTTTTTCACCATGATCAGATTAATGATCCACTCTACATAGGTGGTTTCCTGGATGAAACCAGTATCAAACAACTTGTCGACCTCCTTGACGATTGCTTTTTGGTACTCAGGCATGAAGCTTCAGCATTTGGGATCCACTTTTAATTGATGTACCATCACTGAGGGATCGATGCCCGACATGTCCGAGGGTACCTAAGATAAGACATTAGCATTCTCTTGTAAAATGAGATCAGCTGGTCTCTGATTACCTGACTAGGTTGGGGCTGATACTAATCATATGTTCAGGGCTACCATCAGCCAGAGGTATGAGAATGAGATCCTTGGTTGGCTTTCCTCGTTGTTTGGTTAGGTCATCCCAAGCATCTAGACCTTCAACTGAATAGTCCTCAGTGGTTCTTTTCTCTTGAAGCTCAATGCGATAATAGTATTACGTCAGGCAATGATTTTCATGGATCTCTCATATCCTATATGATATGGGAACTTCACCTTTAGGCAGTAAGTGGAGACAACAACTCAAAAGGCAATAAGACCCGGTCATCCAAGAATAGCATTGTAGGTCAAGGGCATCCTAACAACTAAGAAGTCTACCCGAGTAATTAATTGTAGGGATAGTGCCTCATTCTCATGATCAGGGTGATCATCCCCTCTACCTGGATTGCATATCCTATAAATTCTACCAGAGGAGAGTTCACCCAAACCAATTATTTAGTGACATCCCATTTTTAAAAGTACATCAAAGTATAAAATATTCGCTGAGCTTCCATTGTTAATAAGGATACAATGTATATTATAGTTTTTGACATTCATAGTGACAACTACCATGTCATCATGCAAAAACTGAATACCGTCATTATCTTCTTCAAAAAAAATTATTAGTGTTATACACCTTTTTCTTAGCTAGGTGGGCTAGCAACACCTCCCAATTATCATCTTCATGTGTTCCAATGGTGTGGGATCCCCTCCTTTGGGAGGCAAAAGTGGCTATGGTTGTTCGATTGGTTATGGTGACCTCGATCACTCTCTTGGCCTTCTTTGTGACAGAATGAACTAGTTGAAATAACACTACTTGATCACTTCTTCGATCTCATCCCATAGCTGGATACACTCTTTAGTATCATGGCCATAGTCTCGATGGTATAAATAGAATTTGTTTTAATTTGTCCTTGCAAATGGCATCTACATCTTTAGAGGCTCTGGGATTTGCCTCCTAATCTCCATTAGCACATTTTCTCATGGTGCTTTTAGAAAAGTATAATTGTAAATTTTTTCTAATGGCAGTGCTTGAGGGGCCTCCCTAGGTTGGTGATCTTTGAAGAACCTATTTCTTTCTCAAGGGGATTTGGAACGAGGTCGAGTTTTCCCCTTGCACCTTAGGGAAAGTTTGCAACCTTGTGTTTCCTTACCACGCCCCTAGTGTAGAAGTGGATGAACCTTTTTCTAACATGAGAGCTTCTTCTATTTGAGAATACTTTTCAACTTGGGTAAGCATTCCTACGAGATCTTTAGGATATGTTTTGGTCAAGAACTTTTTAAGATCATTTACCAGCAATCCTTTCACCAATGCTAACATGGCAATGGATTGATCTTGACTAAGGACCTCCAAAATGGCAACATTGAAATGACCCACAATGGTTTGTATCATCTCACTCTCCTTTTGCTTGATGGTATAGAGATAATCCATGCATTGCTATAGTCTCTGACCGTAGATAAAGTGGTCGATGAATGCTTGACTCAATTATTCAAAAGAGTGTACTGATCCTGGTTTCGAACTGGAATACCAATGTTGAGCCACTCCCTTTAGGATAGAGAAGAAGGCTGAATAGAGGATGGGATTAGGAGCCCCATGAAGGAGCATTGTTGCTCTCAATCTTGCTAGGTGATCATCAGGTTGGTGGTCCCATCAAAGTTTTCAAGCTGTAGAATTTTGAAATGTCAGGAAGGTAATGCTTACATGATCTCATCATCAAATGGTGGCTCGTTGTTGACCCTATCAGTTTATGCTAAAGGAAGATTATGAATCACCTTGATTTGGCGATCCATTTTCTTGAATCTCTGATCGATCTCAAGATCTTGATCGACTAAGGCTTTCGACCACTACAAGGATCGATGGTCAGGAGTAGAATCATGCTCTAATTCGGGCCTTCAAGCTATGTCCTTCTTGTCCCTAGGCTTCCATGATGCAGTTACAATGGTGAGCAACCCCTCCAGGGTCCTTCAAAGGGACTTGCAATTATTCTGATGAAGGTGGTGCTACTTCGACCACTAGAGGTTATAGCATCGGCAATGGCACAATTGTAGGTAATGCAGGAGGTTAAGAGGCCACATATGGTGTGACCGGTAGAAGTGGTATCACCAGGGGCGGCATAGGGGCAGCTTGGATGGCATGGATGACTACTACTAGATTCTGGACTTACTCAATGAGCAAGTTAAATTGATCCAAGCCTACCACCATTGCTTGTGGTGGAGGTGAGGCTCCTACTGGTGCGGGGTGGGATGGATCATTCACTTGGCTCTCTGTTACTCTTTCCACCAGTCAAGAGGCCATGGCATTGGTGTAGTGAGAGGTGATCTTTTTAGGTGGCATGGTCTTCCTTCTTATGAGTCACACTCCCCACAAATTTTAGGCTCTTCCTCTAATCTGTTGGTGCCAAAATTTATTGAGTGCTAGAGAAAAAGCTGGAGTGGGTGATAGAGTTAGTGGTGCATGCTAGGCTCTAGGAAGAGATAACTATAAAAGATCCCTGCTGGGGATGGTCCTAGTGATGGCACTCCAATGTTCATGTCAATATTGATGCCAATGGGGAAAGTGTTAGCACGAAGGCTTGCTTACCTTAGGGATTCGGTAGGAATCCTTTAATAGGCTTTGACATGTAGAACAATCTAATCTCAGACAAGATTCTGCCAGATCTGGCAAAGAGTGGCAAGTCTTTCTATGTGTCTGTAGAGCTTTCTTGCATATCGGTGGTGTCCCGTCTCTTTAAATACATTCTTATTGCTAACCCCACGTGGCATGCCTCATTAAATGCTGAACCAAAATATATGGAATTCAGACATGTCATTCCCATTTGCCCAAATCTGGTCATGATTAGAAATTTTGGGAACATGACAAATAGCCATGTGGTAGGAGCTGTAGCAATGAATGTCTGGGTGTTGTCTCTCCGAAACTTGAGATGGGCATGCCGCCAAGGCCTTGCATGTCGAAGTGCTCATGGGATGCTCAAGGCCTGGGAACTTTTGGCCGAGTGATTGTGGAGTGGTTAGTAAGGCTCGTTGATGCCTTGGGGTATAGGAATTCGCCTCTACCATCACCTTCTCGGGGATGATGACTGAACGCCTTCAGAGAGGTTGGCAAGGCTCATTGATGCTTAAGGTATAGGAGTTGGTCTCTACCGACACTCACTCGAGGGTGGTGACTAACACTTCTAGAGTAATTAGCATTGATGCCTTGGAGCATAGGAGTTGGCCTTTGCCATCACCCTCTTGGGAGTAGTGACTGAATATCTTTGAAGTAGTTGATGAGGCTCATTGATTCCTTGGGGCATAGGATTTGGCCTCTGTTGTCACCCACTCAGGGATGGTGATGAACACCTTCGAAGTGGTCAGCAAGGCTCCCCATGTCTTGGAACATATGAGTTGGCCTCTACCGTCACTTGCTCAGAGATAGTGATGCCTCTAGAGCAGTTGGTAAAGCTCATTGATACCTTGGGGCATAGAAGTTGGCCTCTACCATCACTCGCTCAAAGGTGGTGACTAAACATCTCCGAGCGGTCAGCATGGCTTACTGATGCCTTGGAGCATAGGAGTTGGCCTTTGCCATCACCCACTGGGGGTAGCAATTGAATGCCTCCGAAGTGGTTGGCGAGGCTCGCTAATGCCTTGGGACATAAGAGTTGGCCTCTGCCATCACCTACTCAGGGATGGTGACTAAATGACTCTGGAGTTGTCAGTGAGGCTCGTTGATGCCTTAGTATGTGGTTTATAGCCCATATTAGTGGTCAGGCCATCTACCTGTCTTCAATATCTTGGGCCCAAGGTTTTTGGCCCGACCATATTTCCTATTAACATTAGTGAATGCTTATTCAAATTAAATGTAATAAATGCTTTTATTAATAAAGCTATACGTGACCCAACCAATCATTTATAGATTTTGTTTAACTTTTTTTAAGTGTACAAGACCCAACCAATCATGCCATAGATTTTATTTAACTTTTTTTAAGTGTACATGACCTAACCAATCAAGTTTATTTTATGAATGAATCTAAACAAAATCTATGGCATGATTGGTTGGGTCATGTACACTTAAAAAAAGTTAAACAAAATCTGTAACATGATTGGTTGGGTCATGTACACTTAGAAAAAGTTAAACATATGATGTAGTTAAAACTAATTTCTAAATCAAACTTAGATACATTTATGTGTGAAATATGTACTAAATTTAAAAAACCAAGAAAATTGTTTAAATTAGTTAAAAAAAATTCTCCAATCTTGGAGTGATACATAATGATTTATATGATTCCGCCAAGACTACAACCAATGATGGTAATAGGTACATAATGACCTTTATAGATGATTTTTTTAGATACTGCTATTATTATCTAATTAAATTTAAAGATGAAACCTTTAATAAGTTTAAATTTATAAGAGTGAAGTAGAAAATCAACAAGAAAAAATATTAAGATTCTTAGTCTGATAGAGAAGGGGAGTATATCTTGAATAAATTCTCTCAATTCTATTAAGAACATAGTATATTTCATCAAGTGATTGCTCATTATTCTCCATAGTCCAATGATATAGCTGAGCATAAATACCGTATCCTCTTAGATATGGTAAATACTATACTTATCAGTTCTAGTTTACTTGAGACCTATAAGTGGAAGCTCATCTATCTTCTTGCTTCATCCTAAATAAGATACCTATTAAGGATAGTGACAAGACTCCTTATTAACTTTGAAAGAGAGGGCTCCTAACCTAGATTTTCTCAAAGTATAGGAGTGTCTGCTCAAGGTTAATATCCCTGAATCCAAAAATAAATTAGGACCTAAGACTATAGATGATGTACTTATAGGCTATATCCAAAATAGTAATGCATATAAATTCTTAATACTAAAATTAGAGATTAGTGATATAGCAAATAATATAATCTTAGAAGCTAGAAATGCCTCTTTTTTTGTAGATATTTTTTCTTATAGGACTAGAATTCCTAATAAGGTAAGTTTTAGGATTTTAGAGTCTCAATCAGTAGAACATCAACTTAAACTTAAAGCTGAACCTGAATTAAGAAGAAGTTGAAGAAAAAAGAGTTGAAAAAGATTTTAGAGAAGATTTCTTCATATTTTTTGTAGAGGATGATCTTTCTATATACGATGAGATGATATCATCATCAGAATCATCATATTGGAAGGAAGCGATAAATAATGAAGTTTAATCAATCCTAGAAAATAAAAGTTTGATTTTAACTGATTTACCTCCAAGAAACAAATCTATAGGAACAAGATAGATTTTTAAAAAGAAATTAAGGCTAGATAGAATAATAAAAAGATATAAAGCTAGGTTAGTAATAAAAGGGTTTAATCAAAAGAAAGAGATGGATTATTTTGACATATATGCTCCTATAGCTAGAATAATAATCCTAAAAATTTTAGTAACTTTAGTCTCAATTCATAAATTAATAATCTATCAAATAAATGTAAAAACTGCATTCTTAAATGGAGATTTAGAAAAAGCAATCTATATAAACCAACCTCAATAATTTGTAGTAAAAGAACAAAAATATAAGAGATATAGACTAATTAAATCAATTTATGGCTTAAAATAAGCTCCTAGATAATGGCATATTAAGTTTAATAAAATTATCTTAAGAAATAATTTCAAAATAAATGAATATAATAAATATATATATTATAAAAGATAGAATATAGACTTTATAATATTATGTTTCTATATAGATGATATTTTATTATTTAGAATATCAATAAAAGTAATTCAAGAAATTAAAAGCTATCTATCAAATAATTTTGATACGAAAGACTTAGAAAAAATTGATATAATTTTAGGAATAAGGCTTAAAAGGGTAGATAGTAGAATAGCAATAAGCCCCACACATTTAACAGAAAAAATGCTTAAAAATTTTGGATACCCTGATCTAAAATCTTTATCTCACCTTTTGATTATAGTTCTCATCTAATTTAAAATTTAGGAGAACCTATTAAATAATTAAAATATTTCTAGAGGATAAGTTTCTTATTATATATTTTAAATAGAACCTGTCCAAATATAGCTTATATAGTGGGTAGACTAAATAGGTATACAAGTATCCTAGTAAAGAATATTGAAAAACTCTAGGAAGAGTCTTTAAGTATCTTAAAGGAATCTTAGATTACTCTCTAGTATACTCCGGTCATCCAGAAGTACTTAAGGGTTATAATGATGCTACTTGGATAATAGATAGCTTAGATATTAAGTCCACCACTAGGTATCTCTTCTTGTTATAAGGATTACAGTATTTTGGAATTCTTGTAAATAAACAATAATTACAAGAAGCACACTAGAATCTGAGTTAACTGTTCTTGATATTGCATGTACTGAAGCATAGTGGCTAAAAGATCTAATAAATGATATAAAAATTCTTCCACCAAAAAATTAAAAATTTTATTAAATTATAATTTTAGAGCTCTAATTGATTTATTAAATCAATAAATAACTAATAAAAATATGAACAATCATATCCTGATTAGGTATAAAGCTATAAAAAATAAAATGAAAGATGCAATATCACTTCAATTTATAAGATCAAAAAATAAATTGGCTGATCTTTTGACTAAAGGCCTTTTAAAGGTTGCAGTATTTGAGACATCAAGGTGGATAGGACTTAAGCCCACATATTAGTCACCAGAGTGAATCCATATCGTCATGGCAATCTCATGGTTAAGGCTCAAAAGAAAATAATCTCTGAGATAATGTCTGGGAGCACTAATCTAGAATCTATCTCCATCCTATCCCTAGGTATGGTACTTTATTGTAATAGTTAGATTGAGTATAGCTCTTAATAGATCCAAAAATGAAAATCTAGTAAGGTATGATTCTGTTGCACATATTCTTGGAGGATCTACCTTAATGAAAGTAGTTACGAGATCATAACTATGGGACCAGGATAAATTTTTAGTAACTCTCATAAAATTCAGGGTGCATGCCTAAATAGCACTACCCCGCATTATGATTAGCTCATCTTCATACTGTATATATTTTTATAATAAATATAAGTTCAAACTTAAAAGATACTTATACTAAGTACAATAAAAGTCAAAAAATTTTATTATTTAAATAATTTATTAAATTTAAGTATTTTATTATGAGTTTTGAAACTTATGAAGGATTGTTGTATGATTTTGGGAGTTTCAAAACTCCCCTTGATCCAATGTCCAAATGCCCATGCGAGCGCAAGCATGCTCTCCACGCACAATCATTCGGCATCTATTCTGATAGTAGTTCTTTTTTAAAATTAAACTTTTTTTAAAAGCCTTAATGGCTCTTTAAGGGCCTTTTGGAGATTTTTTTTGAAGATTTTGAGCCTATAAATAGACCTTTTCTCCCGGCTTCAAATCTATCCAAGAATTTTTTTCATATTCTTTTTATCCCAAGTTTTCCCTCTCACATTCATTCTCTCTCTCAAATTCTCCAAAAATTCTCTCTTTTCAATTCTTATTTCACATTTGATCATTTGGGCCAAAGATGGACTTGATCGACGTTCATTCGAGATCATGCCACCGGTAAACATTAGAATGTTGGTTTCTGACTTATACCTTGGAGGAGAGTGAGAGGTCTAGTTGTTCTTCTCATAAGAAGAGGGCCAAATCTCTTTTAGGACAGTAGTTTCATCTGCCTCCGAGGTTAGGATTCCAAATCTTTGTTTAGTCATCTAAATTCTACCTTTTAAATTATTTGTTACACTAAAATATTTTATTATATACATACCACAAAAAATTAATTTTCCAACATTTTTAAAATTTTTAAATATATGTTTTATATAATATAAATGACATAGTATTCCAAGTGTTTACATTGATCTTGCAACTTTATATGACCTCCAAATGACTTGCATCATGTTATAAGTCAATAATGTAATCCCATAAAGATCCTTGGATATTTCATCAAGAAATATGGATCTTGAAAGTCATTGATCATCAAATAATTTTGTTTTAACATGATATTGATGTTGTATGGTACTAGCAATGATGGTTGATCTAAAGAAACTAGTCATCGTAGCTTCAGGTAGCATGCAAAAGCTTACTAGAACAATTTGTTTGTTCCTTGTAACCTTTAATAGCTTTACTTCTGACATAGTATATCTAAGTGGTTATTCTACGTGTATAACACCAAAATAGCATGGGCAACATTGTAGAATTTTTAACTAAAAAATCGAGTCATTTTTTTTGTATTGCTAATTGCCCTCCTAGTTTCAACATTCATTATGACATTAACCACTATTTCTGATCAAACATAAGAATATTTAATGAAGATAAATGATAATATGATGAATATTTAATGATAATATGATGAATATTTAGTGATAATATTGTACCGTCACCCACTGAGAAAATAAATATTTTATTGTCATCAATCCCACCTATCACGTTTTGATAGTTCTTTCCAATTTAGTAGTCCCTCTCAACAATTGCACTATGAAAATTTATTGAATAACTAGTCCAGTCAACCCAACTCCATTGCATGATTGATCCAAGTCAATATGCACCGATCCTTTAAGATCCCATAAAGAAATTCTTGAAGAGAAGTATAATGGAAGGGATCAAAAAAGTTGCAGCTTTTGGTGATTAATGAATTGAGAAACATTCTATTAAAAAGCAGAATGACAAGGTCATTGTATTTGTTCTGACAATTACTGAGATGATTGGCCTCAAAGAATACCCAGATAGATGACCAAGTTGGCGACTATGCCGAATAATTGTGACACCTAAACCTGAATAATGACAAGTGACTCCAAGTCAATCAGCATGACATTCCTTGATGCCCAATGATCGAGTAATTGCTTGGACCTGACTAACTATCAAGGCAGAGCATGATCAACAGTCCTAAAGCAATAGGGTTCTGAATATCAAAGCTACTACAATCAATGATAAGCAATGCTAAGCCTCTTCTGGTAGCCTTTCAGACTTTCTCCCTTTGCTGAAGCCCCTACCCTCTTGTAGGGCACTCAGAGACCTCTTTGAATCCTCTCTCAGAATCTGAATATCCCTTCTAATTTTCTTATTATGACCTTGTCTTAAAATGACAAGCCTTGTCTTAAAAGGACAAGTCTTATCTTAAAAGGACAAGCCTTGTCTTAAGAAGGAAGAGAAAATAGAAAGTAGATTTTTTTGGATCAGAATTGAATTGCTTGGCATCAGATTACCAATGCCTATTTATAAAGAAAGATGAGGTACCTGATAAGTCTCTTTCTCAGCCCCTTGATAAGATCTTTCAAGCAGAAGGAGTCTTTTGGGTGAGAGGACTTATCATGAAATGTCCCTTCAAGTGCCAAGAGATATATAAATGTATCTTTATAATTCTAGCAAATTCTCCACATGCCATATTACATATTACCAGTAAGATATTGGCCAAAGTGCATGGGCTCCCAAGGGACACATCAAAGAAACCAGATTCCCTCAAACAGAAGGACTCTAGATTTTAAAATCAGCACCAGATGGTGAAGAGATGCAACCCTTCATTATGCACGCCATATTTCTCATGCCAATTACCACCTTTTGATCGGTCAAAGACTATCTATTTGGCTATGGAGATAAGGGAGAGGGGCTTAGAGATTATCTAGAAAAGGTGATTTATAAGCAAAAGGACTCTTGGTCCTTCTGCGCCCCTTCATTCTTAGCGCATGCCAAACTTGGCACCAAGTGTCCCTTCCATCTTGGACTCTACCCTAAATAAAAGATAAAGCCCAATAAAATCAAGATAATTATTGATTAAGGCTGTCCCACTTAGAACTCAACCTAATCTAAGTTCTACTTAAATTGGTTAGCCCAAATAGCAAGCTAACAGACCCAATCTAATTAGGCTAGGAGTTGGGCTAGCCAACATATGCTAGTATGTCAATTAGCTAGCCAATTAGGATCTAATGACCCTAATAAAAATATAATTGACTTTCTTGGCTATTTTTCTAATATGTGTAATCCTTTGAGTTCTACATCTAGCCAGCAGTAGGTCTATGCCCAAGCCAATTCGATCCAATCAAACCCGATTGACCTAATTAGATCAAATTGAGCTGATCTACGTTGCCAATTCAAACCAGCTTCCGAATTGACTCATGAATCCAATCAATTTGATTCATAAAAATCTATAAGACATGATTGTTGTCTAGCATTGTGTCATGACTAACTGGAAGATAAAAAATTTGATAGAAATTACCAAAATAACTTTCAGTGAAAAGTTACCATGCAATTCAATCCTTCGATCTCCCTTTATCCCGAATAAGTGGTGGACATGGATAAATGTCAAATACTAGCACTTAATCCTTTTGAATCTCAATTTGATAATGAAAACTGGATCGATGAAAGATTAGAAATCCTATCTAATATCATCATGCTTTGATGAAAGACTTCCTGAGTCATCATTCAAAGAGATCACACGGGATAACTTCTTCCCTTACTAGGAGCGATTGATTCCTTGTTGACCTACTCATTATCTTCATACACAATCTATCATATCCAGAAGCACCCCATGTATGACTTAATTGCCATGAATGAGTATGCACCAAAATATGGGTTCATGTGCACAAGATACTATGATAGTCTCAGGTCTAAGGATCACATGCACAATTCCCACTAAGAGAATATTCTTTTGACAAGTAAGACCTCCATTTGATGTTCTCTTGTCGGATCAGTTCAATGAACTCATAGCCTAATAAGCACCCATATCCTTGTATTAGTATCTCTACATAAGTGGCTATGAGACAAACCATCCTCTCCATCGAGTATAAATAGAATGTGCTAGTCTTTCCAAAAACATTGATCCCCGAATCGTTGATACAATGACTAGGAATATTTTAGATTAGGATTTATAGGAACTTAGGTCTCACCATTATGATCTCCATCATAATCCTAATTCCATTGTCTTAACCTATAGGATTCATCATAATCTTGATAAGATGTAACAGTATGATGAATCAAATACCTTTTATTAATAAATAATATCATACATGAGCTGGAAGATCATAGAAATGCCTATACAAAGATTGGCTTTTAGGGCATCATTCTTTCAACTTGCGAGTCATTAAAAATCTTTCCTAGCTTCTTCTAGCTTTTTCTTTTCTCCAAAATCCTTTTTGATTATTGCAATTATAAAAACTTCTTTTTCCTAAGTGCTAAGAGAGTCCTCATCAATCTCCTCTATGGTCATGCTCATAGATAAAAAATCTCGATCATATCTTAGGATGTTTTTTTCAATTTTTCCTATATAAGGGATAGAATATGCCTTAGGATAGTATTTCACACATATCTAGAATTTTGATATTAATTTTATGATCTTTTGTAAGTCAATCTTTTTATTTTCATTTAAATGAGAAATCAAAATTTTGTTAGCTTTCTTAGACTAGTTCCATGATTTTTTATAAGTTATGTTCCAATATTCTAAGGCATATTTACAGATTATGTTTAAGAAGCTAATATGGTGCTAATCCAATATTAAATCTAAACATTACATTTTTTTTAATATATTTTACAAATTGAAATAAAACTAGGTTAGCATTCTACAAGTCAAAATTCTAATTTATTGTTAGAATAGTCTTATTCTCTTTCTAAAATTTATTTACTAAACTTTAGCTAAAATAATTATTATTTTGTCAATAGTTCATTTTGCTAGATTTAATTAAATTCAATAATTTTAAAGGTCAAAATAACTATAAAATATATTTGAATTGATAATCAAGTTACATAGAACCATGGAAATATTGAATAGAATCTTCGGTTTTGTTTTGTAGCTCATTTACTTCATCTTATCTTCTCTAATTTCCTCTTATAAATCTTTAAGAATGGCTAATGATGATCAAGTCTCAAGCCTAAAAAATTTCAAGGCTCGGATTTGCTAAATGGTAAGAATATCTAGAAGGTTAGCTCATAACTCTGGACCTTATATTTGCTATAGAAAAAAAATCCTCCTGTTGCCGATCTCACCGTCGTGGCCTGTAACTTTAGAGCTAGTGGCGGGATCAGACAGTCTCGTCTCGAGGTCTCCGGGCTCCCGATCCTGCAAGACAAGGTCAGAAACCCTGGCCGGGGGTCCCGGTGAGGGAGCTCCGACGGTCAAGTTAGAAAGTGGCGAGATGGAACAGAATCTCCAAGGTGGGCCCCGAAGGAGTCCCAGGCTTAGAGATTATCTTAGCAAAAAAGGTCTCTGGAAGAGTGGAAATTAGGCCAAGTTCCTTCACCGATCTTGCACCAAGGGACCCCTCTCGGGATCTTGGATCCTACTCTTGGTGCCTTTTTCTTTTCCCAGCCTTTTTTCCCCTTACCTGGTTATCCGCTCTCCCCATCCTTTTATCCCATCATGCTACCTCCAGCCTCCTGCCCTTGGGAGGCTCCCTCTTCGCTTTCACCTCCTTTTCTCTCTCTCTCTCTCTTTCCTCCTTCCCCTTCGGGTCCAGGAACCCGGCGGCCTCCTTGTCTTGCTTGCCGAGCCTAGCAAGGAAAGGATAGAGGGAGGACACCGGCCAGACCTTGGGCCGAGCACGAGCGCTCTCCTTCCCAGGCATCGACAACATCTATTACCGGGTCCTGTCTGCCAGGACTTCGCCTCTTGGCTGCGGAACCCGTCGGGCCGATGTAAACGAGGTTTCGCGCGTTGCTGCCAACCGTACCAGCACTCCTCTCGAGGTGCGGTGCGCGCTGCTCGAGGAACGATCTCGAAACTCGTGCCCCTGCTTTTCGACGGCCTCACCACGTAGGGTAGCCGGCCTCGACCAAGATGGATCCCTCCTAAGTGGACACCTGGCGGAGCGGCAGAGGAGTGCTCGACTTTGGCCAAGGTGGAATCGTGTCCGGGCGCCACCTGGCGAAGGAGCAGGAAGGCCCGGCTCGACCTCGGCCGAGGTGGAACCATCTCAGGGCGCCACCCGATGAGGGAGCAAGGGGGCCGCCGGCTTCGACCGAGGTGGACCCCTCCTGGGCGGACACCTGGCAGAGCGGCAGAGGAGCGCTCGACTTTGGCCGAGGTGGACCCGTATCCGGGCGCCACCTGGTGAAGGAGCAGGAAGGCCTGGCTCGACCTCGGCCGAGGTGGAATCATCTCAGGGTGCTACCTGGTGAGGGAGCAAGGGGCTGCCGGCTTCGGCCAAGATGGACCCCTCCTGGGCGGACACTTGGCGGAGCGGTAGAGGGGCGCTTGACTTCGGCCAAGGTGGACCTGTGTCCGGGCGCCACCTGGCGAAGGAGCAGGAAGGCCTGGCTCGACCTCGGCCGAGGTTGAACCGTCTCAGGGCGCCACCTGGCGAGGGAGCAAGGGGCCGCCGGCTTCGGCCGAGGTGGACCCCTCCTGGGCGGACACCTGACGGAGTGGCAGAGGGGCGCTCGACTTCGACCGAGGTGGAGCCGTGTCTGGGCGCCACCTGGCGAAGGAGCAGGAAGGCCTGGCTCGACCTCGGCCGAGGTGAAACCGTCTCAGGGTGCAACCCGACGAGGGAGCAAGGGGCCACCGGCTTCGACCGAGGTGGACCCCTCCTGGGTGGACACCTGGCGAAGAGGCAGAGAGCCGCTCGACTTTGGCCGAGGTGAACCCGTGTCCGGGCGCCACCTGGTGAAGGAGCAAGAAGGCCCGGCTCGACCTCGGTCGAGGTGGAACCGTCTCAGGGTGCCACCCGCCGAGGGAGCAAGGGGCCGCCAGCTTCGGCCGAGGTGGACCCCTCTTGGGCGGACACCTGGCAGAGCAGCAAAGGAGCGCTCGACTTCGGCCGAGGTGGACCCGTGTCCGGGCGCCACCTGGCGAAGGAGCAGGAAGGCCCGGCTCGACCTCGACATCGACCATGGTGGAGCCACGTCCGACCTTGCTGGACCGTTCCCGCTCTGCCAAAAAAATCCATGTGGTTCGGATCATGCCCGGCAGAATCTGAGACACGCCACATCATCGTAACAGCTGTAGCAGTTGCCCCCCATCCTCTCGTTCCGCTGAGGCATCATGGCTCGGAATGTTGGGATTTAATGCGGAGATGACGTGGGGAAGGTGAAGATCTCACGCCATAATTTCCACGATCCTCGTCGCCGTTCCTCGTTGCACCCGAGGTCTTATGAGAGGTTGCCACGTGTTGCCTTTCTGGTTGTACTTAATGCGTCGCTTCGAAAAGGAGGCCATTTCCATGTAACCGAAGCGTCGATGTCGGGCATGCATCCACGTGGCATCCATCTAGTGGTCTGGAACAGAATGAGTGGTACGGTCGCTGTCGATCGAATTTGAAAAGGAGGGGAACTTTCCGGAAATGAGGCCCTTTCCTTTTCTCGCGCTCTGCCGGCGGTTGCAGTGGACTATCCTTCACTTTTCTTGGTTGCCACTTCTTTTGCACAGTGTATTTCGGTGAGTGCCCACGTCTGCTTCCTTCTCCAATTCCCTTTCCTTAGCAACTTTTCTTCACCATTTCCTTCCCCATGGCGTGCCGTCGTCATGTTTCATCTAACCCGGACAAGGCCGGTCCATCCCGGCCGAGAACTCCATCGTCCTCTTCCTCGGAAGGGGAGGTGATCTCGGACGAGATCCACAGGCGGCTCCATCCTGGGGGTGTAACCATAGGCGTCCCTAGGGGCCCTAGGTCTCCCCCTGTAGTTTTCGCCCGTCCCATCTCTTCTCTTCCTCCTTCGGCCATCTCTTCTGCCGGTCCCTCCGGTCATGTCTCATCGATGGCCGAAAGTGACCTTTCTTTGCTCTGAGAAGTCTATGGCATCCCGGAGTCAATCCGTCTTTCTCTCCCGCGGCCCGGAGATCGTGTGACCTTAAGCGGCCCCGGGCGAATAGCCTTTTATGAGGACTTCCTTCTTGGGGGTCTTCGGTTCCCCCTACATCCTTTCTTCCTCTCCTTTCTCAGTCACTACCGCTTGGTCCCGGCCCAGTTGGCTCCAAACGCCATCCGGGTCATCTTCGCCTTTATAGTCTTCTGCCACTTCCACGGGTTTGTTGCCTGCTTCTCTCTCTTCAGGGCTCTTTTCACCCTGAAGTGCTATTCCACCAATGATGGCTGGTGGTACATTTCACCTCGTCCTAGGTGCCTCCAGTTTGACCTCCCTTCCTCTATTAAGGGTTGGAAGAACCAGTTCTTTTTTGCCTTGATCGAGGACATCGACTGGGCCTGGAGCGAGCCGGATCGGTTCCCAAACTGGAACTCCCAAGTCAAGTCGGTGGACCAAGAGGTCTATTCCCTGCTGCTGAGTGACGCGGTCCCGACGCTCGATGTTCTGCTCTCGAAGAAGAACTTGTTCGAGGCGGGGATCAGTCCCATCCGGGAGCTGGGTGAGGCTCGGCCTTCCTTTCCACTCCGCACCCCCCCTTTCTCCCTTTTCCTTTTTAGCTGGCCTGACCGACCTCTGTTTTCTTTCAGGTATGAAGTTTTCCTTAGAAAGCCTATTGGAGGGCGCCGCTCAGAGGGACGTTGCCAAGGGAAATGAGCCCGCGGTGAAGAGGGCTCGCACCGAGGTGAGCCGGGAGGCCGTGCCGATTCCCACCTCCGGTCTAGTGACGGCAGCTCCCGCATCTAGGCCACCTCGAGCCCGAGCTGCCGACGTCACTGTCGTCGGCCTCAACAGGGCTGTAGAAGAGAGAGGGCCAGTCCCCTCCCGGGCAGCGCCCACCTCAACCGCCACCCCGACGGTGCCCCCGGTGGCTCCAGCTGCTCCGTCGGTGGCCGTTCCACCCGGCGAGGGGACGGTCGCCCCTACTGCTGCCGACCTATCTGCTCCACCGCCAAATCTCACCAGCCGGTGCTCCGTGATACGTGATCAGGGCCTCGCGAAGAGGATCATGGAGTTCGCCTGCACCTCCCAGGATCGTCGATTGAGGGGCGGCTGAGATTACGCTGATGCCCTGCTCGGAATCCTTCCGCAGCTCTTCACGATAAGTCCCGGACTCGGAACCCTCCCTTTTAAAGTTCCAGTTGGATTTTGACTGACCTCTCTTTTTCTGGTGCAGATCGGGATCGACGTGCTGCTGCTGAGGAATTTCCTCACAGGGTATGCCAAGAAGGACGCCGAGAAGGAGGAAAAACTTGACAAACTTGTGGCCGACGTGAAGGACCTCATGGAGAAGGGGGTCGAGCTGCGGGGGAATAACCAAGCCCTCCAATCCGACCTGGCACGCGCCGAGGGGCGCATCAAAGAATTGGAGACCTCTCTGTCTGAGGAGAGGATCTCTAACCAGCGCCGCGTGGAGGAGGACACGGCAGAGAAGGCTCGCCTCCGAGCTCAGTCCCGGTCGTTGGAGCACCGGGTGGAGGAGGCTCGAAGGGAGATGAACGCGGCCAAGGAGAAGAGCTCCTACGTCAACAGGCTGCTAGAAGCATCGAAGCGGGAGGCGCAGGAGGCCATCCCAAAATTCTGGGCCTCCGAGGAGTACATTACGAAGGTTCGGGAGGCCACCGTGGACTCCTTCCTGAAGGGGTTCCAGATGTGCCGGGAGAAGGTGAGCTCCTTCTACCCTGAGCTCGACCTCAGCGGGGTGGTCCTCGACGGAAGGAGGCAGGAGTCCAGTTGAGAGGCTCCCGCAGCAGCAGGCGTCGAGGCTACAACTCCAGAGCAGCCCCCTGAGCAGCCACCCGTCGATGGCGCAGGTGGAGAGTGCGCACTCCCGCCCGAGGATAGTGCTACTGCGCCGAACTAGCTTCTCCCTTGTATCTCTTTTCTTCTTCCCTTTCTTTTTTTTTTGAGGACTCCCAGCCTGTTGAGACTCCTTCATTGTAATCCCTCTTTAGATTAATGAAATCTCATGTTTGCCAAGTCTCGTCTTTGCTTTCGCCCGCTTTTCTTTCTCTCTCTTTTTTTTGTTGAAACCGAGTGTTGGTTTCGAGTGCCGAGAATAAGCCCTGTGGTGTGCTCCGAGCTGAGCTCGCGGGCAGACTGAGTCCTGTCCAGCATTCAGACCGAAGTTCGGAACTTCAAGGCTGGACGCCGGTGGAGCAGGCCTTGTGCGAGTCCTTCGAGCTTGCAGGCCTGTCCTCTGGGACTGCGTGGGTGAGCTTGGCTCTGCCCCACCTTCCAGACCGAAGTCCGGGACTTCCGGACTGAATCCTGAGGCCGCAGGCTTTATCCGAGCTCTGCACGGCTGACCGGGCTGTTCTCCGTGATTGCATGGGCGAGTTTGGCTCTGCCACACCTTCCGAACCGAAGTCTGGGACCTCCGGACTGAACCCCGGGGCCGCAGGCTTTATCCGAGCTCTGCGTGGCTTGCCGAGCTATTCTCCATGATTGCGTGGGCGATTTTGGCTCTGCACCGCCTTCCGGACCGAATCCGAGACCTCCGGACTGAACCCCGGGGCTGCAGGCTTTACCCGAGCTCTGCACGGCTTGCCGGGCTATTCTCCGTGATTGCGTGGATGAGTTTGGCTCTGCCCCACCTTCCGGACCGAAGTCCGGGACCTCCGGACTGAACCCCGGGGTCGCAGGCTTTATCCGAGCCCTGCGTGGCTTGCCGGGTTGTTCTCCGTGATTACATGGACGAGTTTGGCTCTGCCCCACCTTCCGGACTGAAGTCCGGGACCTCCGGACTGAACCCCGGGGTCGCAGGCTTTACCCGAGCTCTGCGCGGCTTGCCAGGCTATTCTTCGTGATTGCATGGGCGAGTTTGGCTCTGCCCCGCCTTCTGGACCGAAGTTAGAGACTTGTTGCCTTCTCGGGTCTTCGTCCACAACCGTGTTTACCGAACTCAGAGCTAAGTGTCTCTCTTCCTACGAGGTAAGAAGAAGCATTTGAAGTAAAAGGATTTCATTGCAGGAGTTCAAGGAACCTTACATTATTGGTAATACATCCTCAGGTTTGAGACATTCCAGGTCCGAGGGAATCTGGACCCTCCTAACTCCTTCAGGTAATAGGCCCCGTGAGGGTGAACTTTCGTCACCCTGCACGGGCCCTCCCAGTTCGGGGAGAGCTTCCCGCACTCCCGTGGCTGGGAAGCTTTAGCATGCCGAAGCACCAGATCTCCTGGGTGAAAGGACTTCGGTCGCACCCGGGAGTTATAGTACCTGGCCACTCACTGCCTGTACGCCGCCATCCGGACTCGAGCCTTGTCCCTCGTCTCCTCAAGGAGGTCCAGGTTAAGCATCATCCTAGCGGGGTTCTCCACTTTGTCGTATTGCTCCACGCGCAGGGTGGGTAGGCTGAGCTATATCGGGACAACCGCCTCGGTTTCGAAGACAAGGTTGAACGGGGTCTCGTCGGTGGCCGTCCTCGGGGTAGTGTGGTATGCCCACAGGATGCTAGGGAGCTTTTCTGCCCACCCACCCTTGGCCTGATCCAGCCTCGTCTGGAGGCCCTGCAAGATGGTCCTATTCATCACCTCGGCTTCTCCATTTGTCTGCGGATGCGCCACCGAGGTGAAGCGATGGTGGATGCCGAGGTCGCTACAGAATTCTTCAAACTCCTGACAGTCGAATTGATGTCCATTATCGATGATAATGGTATGGAGTAGGCCGAAACGGCAAATGATTGACTTCCAGAGAAACTTGGCGACGTTTGCCTCCGTGATCCGTGCTAGGGGTTCGGCCTCGACCCACTTCGTGAAGTAGTCAATGGCGACGATCAGGAACTTTCGCTGCCCGGACGCCGGGGGAAAGGATCCTAAGAGATCCATCCCCCACTGGGAGAACGGCCACGGAGCCGAGAGCTGGGAAAGTGGAGTGGAGGGCTGCCGCTGCACCACGGCGTGCCGCTGGCACCGATCACACCTCTTCATGAAGTTGGTGGCATCCTCCTTCATTGTTTCCCAGAAATAACCTTGGCGGAGGGCCTTGTACGCTAGCATTCTGCCCCCCACGTGGTTCCCGCAGATGCCCTTGTGGATTTCCTGGAGTACGAGTGCGGCCTCCGCGGGTCTCAGGCATTTGAGGAGTGGGTAGGAGTAGGACCTCCGATACAGCTGCCCATCCATCAGGATAAACCGCGTGGCCTTCTTCTTGATAAGGCGGGCCGCCACGCGGTCCTCTGGCAAGGTGCCGCTGGTAATGTACTCGGCATACTTGTCCAGCCAGCTGGGCTCTTGGCTGACCTGTTGGACCTCCACAGGGGTCTCATAGCTTGGGGCCTTAAGACGCTCAACATGAGCGCGGCCCAGCAACGAGTCTGGCAGGGTCGCCAACCGGGAGAGAGCGTCCGCACGAGCATTTTTCCCGTGGGGTATATGGAAGATGCTGAAGCGCCGAAATTCGACCGTGCTCGTTCTCACGAGCTCCAGGTATTTCGCCATTTGAGGGTCGTGCACACCGTACTCTCCGGAGATCTATCCGGCCACCAGCTGGGAATCAGTGAAGGCCTTGAGGTTGGCCACGCCCAACTCGCGGGACACTCTCAGCCCGGTGAGGAGTGCCTCATACTCCACCTAGTTGTTAGTTACGATGAACTGGAAATGGAGTGCACATTCGGCGACGACCCCATCATCGTTGGCGAGGATGAGACCGGCTCCACTCCCACCGAAGTTCGAGGCTCCGTCCACATGAAGGATCCACACGTCCTCCTCGGGTCCCGGTTTCAACTGCCGGTCCAGAGGGTCCTCCTCTATCCCCTTGCCTAGGCCTGCGCACTCGACCAAGAAGTCGGCGAGCACTTGCATCTTCATGGCCGACCTTGGCTGATAAGCGATATCGAACTCGCTGAGCTTGAGTGCCCACTTTGCCAATCGCCCGGATGTGTCGGGTCAGCTGAGTATCGCTTTCAGCAACTGATCAGTCAGGACGGCAATGTGATGTGCTTGGAAATAGGGCCTGACATGCTGGGCAGACACTATTAATGAAAAAATGAGCTTTTCAGATCAGGAATACCTGAGCTCCACATCGCAGAGGAGTTTGCTCGTGTAGTACACCGGCCTTTGAACTCCCTGGTCGTCGGTCCGAACTAGGATCGAGCTGACGGCCTCCGGGGTGATCGCCAGGTAGTGGATGAGCTCCTCTCCTTCTTCAGGCCTGGAGAGCAGTGGGGGCGATGCAAGCATCTTCTTCAGCTCGTCAAACACCTCCTGGCACTCGATCCAGGTGAAGTCACTCATCTTCCTCAGCACTTTGAAGAAAGGCCGGCAGCGGTTGGCCGACCTCGAGATAAACCGACTCAGAGCGGCTATCCGGCCGGTGAGTCGCTGCACTTGCTTCTTGGAGGTGGGTTGCTCCATGTCCAAAATGTCCTGGACCTTTTCCAGGTTGGCCTTTATCCCTCTTTGGGTCACCATGAACCCCAGAAATTTCTCGGCGGAGATGCCGAAGGCACACTTCGCCGGGTTCAGCTTCATCTGGTGAAGTCGGAGGTTGCTGAAGGTCTCCACCAGGTCGCCAACATGATCTGAAAGGGAGTTGCTCATTACCAGCATGTCATCCACGTACACCTGCATGTTGCGGCCGATCTAGTCCTTAAAGACTTTGTTGACCAGTCGCTGGTACGTGGCCCCGGCGTTCTTGAGGCCAAATGGCATCATCTTGTAACAGTAAGTTCCGTGGTCGGTGACGAAGGTGGTGTGCTCTTCGTCTTCTGGGTGCATTCGAATCTGGTTGTACCCGGAGAAGGCATCCATGAAAGAGAGGAGGCGATGCCCCGAAGTGGTGTCCACTAGCTGGTCAATCTTCGGAAAAGGGAAACTATCCTTCGGGCAGGCTCGGTTGAGGTCAGTGTAGTCCACACAGATCCTCTACTTGCCACTACTCTTCTTCACCATGACCACATTTGCCAACCAGCTGGGATATTGTACTTCCCGCATGAAACCGATGGCGAGGAGCTTCTCCACCTCTTTGTTGATGGCCCTCTACCTTTCTGCGACGAAGCTCATCTTCTTCTGGCGGACCGGGCGGCACCTCGGATCCACATTTAGCCTGTGGGTGATGACTTCTGGGGGGATGCCCGGCATGTCGGCCGTGGACCATGCAAACACATCCGCATTTGCACGGAGAAAATCTAGCAGGCAGGTCCGCTCTTCCTCCGGGAGCTGGGCCCCCACATGCACAGTCTTCTGAGGGTCCGAATCGAGGGGATATGCCAACAGATGTTCCACGGGTCCTCCCCTGGGTTCCATCTTCCTTAAGTCGAGGTCGCCGATGTCGGGGCCAAGCTCGGTGCCTCGGGCACCCGGGACCTCCTGAAGGCAATGCTGGATTGGCTGGGTCGTCCCCCTCATCACCCCAGGCCCGGAGGCCATGGGGAATTGTACTAGCAACCGTTTCATGGAAATCATGGCATCCAGCTGGTTGAGCCCCGGACGACCGAGGATCGCATTATAAGGCGAGGGGAGTTTGACAATGGTGAACGTCATCATCACGGTGGTCTGTCAAGGTGGGGATCCAGTGGTGACAGGGAGAGTGATCTCCCCTTCGACCCCCACTGAGTCCCCGGTAAAGCCCACAAGAGGGGTGTGCACCGGCCTTAACTGATCATGAGACAGGTTCACTCGGGAGAAAGCATCATAAAAAAGCACGTCAGTAGAGCTTCCACTATCTACCATAATGCGATGTACAGGATGCTTTGCGATGGTCATCTCGACCACCACTGCATCATTATTTACATTTTTATTTTCATTCCCCTTCTCAAAAGGGGATATATTCTCGGGGTCTCCCACCTCCCGGGCTCTCTTTGCCGCCCACCTGATCCCATAAGAGATCATGCCCACTGGCTTCTCCGTCGGGCGATTATCGATCGCAGGGACCGGGGGGAGGGCCGCGAGCGGCTGTCCCTCTATTGGAGCTTCGTTCCTCACGAACTTCCTGAGGTAGCCTCTTTTAATCAGCTCCTTGATTTCCCGCTTCAGATTGCGACACTCCTCCGTGTCATGGTCGTGCTCGCGGTGGAACTGGCAGTACTTTGACTTGTCGCGGGTGTTCCTTGGGTTCTGAGGGGGAGGTCGATGGAGGTAGTGCTTGCCCTCAATTTTCATGAGGATCTTCATTCTGGGAGCAAGGAGAGGGGTGAAACTTCGCTTCGGGGTGGCTCTGCCCTTCGGCTTCGGGTTTGGACGGGAGTCAGCAGGCGGCCCAAGCCTTCGGGCCCCGGGAACATCTCTCGGGGTCGGCTTTTTCAAGGTCCTCCCGTCCAGTTCTCGCCGGGTGCGATCGGCCTCCTCTACTCGGATGTACTTGTGGACACGGAGGAGGAGCTCCGAATACATCCTGGGGGGTTTCTTGTCTAGGGAATAAGTCAAGCGGGACGTCTTGAGCCCGCGCTTTAATGCCAGCATGGCAACGGGCACATCCTGGCTGTAGATTTCCAGGGCAGCGATCTTGAAGCGGGTAATATAGTCCCGAAGCAACTCCTGGTCCTGCTGGCGGATGGAGAAGAGGCTGTCCACCTCTCTTGGCACCTTCTGACAAGTGTCGAAGTGCGCCACGAACTTTCCTTCCAATTGATGGAAGGAGCAAATAGATCCCAGCTCGAGGCGGGTGAACTAGACTCGAGCAGCCTTCCGGAGGGTAGCGGGGAAGGCAATGCATAAAAGAGCATCCGTGGCCCCCTGGACCCTCATGAAAGCCTTGTAGCTCTCCAGATGGTCCAAAGGATCAGTGGTCCCATCGTAGGGATCCACCTGTGGCATGCGGAATCGGCTCGGAATCGGCTCCTCTTGGATTTCCCGGGAGAAGGGTGGCCGGGAGTCGTAGCCCGCCGGATCTGCCGAGGAGTTCTGCAAGTCGACAAATCGGCAGGCGAACTCCGCCAGTTTGCGCTCGTGCTCCTCCAGGCACCTCTCATTCTGGCGCCTGATGGCCTCGTCAGTGGAATCTTCCACCGAGGCCACTAGTGAAGGGGTCGCCGATCGGTCTCGGCGGGGGGCTTTGCCCTGACATCGCTTACTGCGGCGTGCCATCTCGACATCATCGGTCGGGGACCGACTCTCGTGATCCGCCGAACCGGAATAATTTCTCTTCGCGGGGGTTTGGTGGCTCCCGCGGGGGTTGGAGACTGCCTGCGGTTGGGAAGGCCTGCCTTGGATGGAGCGCAAGCTTTCGCGTGGCCCCGTGGCCCTAGCCACAGGGGTCCCTGGTTGGGGCTGCTTGGCCAGGGAGCGCTGCTGGTACTGTAGCTGCCGAACTGCTGTAGTCAGGGTTTGCAGCTATTGGATGACAGCTGCAAAAGGTTCGTCCACCGAGGTCGGCTGTGGTGGAAGAGGAGGTGGAGCAGGAAGCTCCCTCTCCGGGCTGCGTGGCCCCTGAGGGGAAGGGACCTCCCCTACTCGGCTGGTGGATGCTTCGCGCCCGCGCGTGACCACCATGGCCGGAGCGCGTTTCATCCCACAGAGAGCTAGCTCGCACTGGGGGTGTTGTCCTGCCCCCCTACCTGGTGCGCCAATCTGTTGCCAATCTCGCCGCCGTGGCCTGTAACTTTAGAGCTAGTGGCGGGATCAGACTGTCTCGCCTCGAGGTCTCCAGGCTCCCGATCCTGCAAGACAAGGTTAGAAACCCTGACCGTTCCTGCTCTGCCAAAAAAATCTGCATGGTTCGGATCACGCCCGGCGAAATCTGTGACATGCCACGTCATCGTAACGGCTGTAACACCTCCTATCTTTCGAAAAGTTCCTCTTTTGAATCATCCAATTCTCAACCTTTATTGGACAAGTCTCTTGAGAATATTGAGTTCCATTGTAGGTTTAGAATTCTTAATTGTCTTTCAGATGAATTCTATGAAACTTATAAAAAGTATAAGACTACTAAGAATCTTTGGTATACCTTAGAAGATGCCGATATTAGAGATAATGAAGGTACTCAAAGGTTTACTACTATTATAGATTTTAACAACTTTGAGATGGTAAACAACATACTTTTCGATGACTAAATCCACCTATTTCAAAACTATATCCATAAGATCCATAGAGGTGTTTCCTTATTAGATGAAAATTATCAAGTCTCTTATATAATCAATAAGTTACCTCTTTCTTGGTTTAAGTTTATCGAAGAACTTAGGATAATCCAAAGAACATTTTGCCTTAGATTAGTCATTCAATTTATTAGGATAGAAGACCAATACTAACTTTGGGAGGCCAAAGAGAATTAATTGGAAACCAATGTTAACTTAATTGAGATTGATTCTCAAGGTCAAAACCATAAAGGCCATCTACCTTGACAACATCAAAATTGTAGTTTTAAACCTAAGGGTAGAAACCTTAAATCTAAGAGCAAACATCCTACAGGTAAATCTAAACCTAAATAGCCCAAAGGGAATAAGAAGAATAATGATGAAAGGTTCCACAATGTCTATGGTTAGGACAATCATTTAGCTGTTAATTGCTACTATAAGAAGAAAGAGAAGGTCACCACCTTTAAAAAGGATCATCTGAACTAGCCAAAACCTTAAGTCAACATGATAGAGGCTGGACCTTCTAACTCACCTTTAGGTCAGCATCATTTGTATGTACTATATATTTACCTTACCTTATCACACTTAAATTGGTAGTTAGATTCTAGTGCCAATTAAATTGGTAGTTAGATTCTAGTGCCAATATACATGTTTGTACTAATAGAACTTGGTTTTGTTCCTATCAAAACTTAAGTGGAGGAAGTTTAACTATAGGAGACTGGACAACTATCAACATGCTAAGAGTTGGAATTACCTAGCTAAAGTTAACATCTGAAAAGACACTCACCGTACATAGCATATATGCAGCATATTCTCGAGATTCAAAGGAAGCTAATAAGTGGATCTTTGTTAGTATAGTTAGGTTATAAAGTTGTACTAGAGTTGAATAAATTTGTAATCTCCAAGCAAGAAATATTTATTAGAAAATAGTTTTGTATCTAAGGGTCTTTCAAGCTCAATGTACTATCTCTTTCAATCATTGAAAAATCTTCTTCTACCCAATCTCATGCATTGAATACTAAGTCTTATGATATTTGGTATGGTAGGCTACACCTTGTAAATCATAGATCAATTTTAAAAATATCCAATTTAAAATTAATCTCTAAGCTCAAAATTATCATAGTACTAAATATGAAATTTATACACAATCTAATCAACCTAGGAAGCCTTTCAAATATATTTCAACTATCCAAAAGTTAGAATTTATTTATAGTGATGTGTGTGATTCAAACAGAGGACCTAATAGAGGAGGAAGCTAATATTTTATGACTTTCTTAGATGACTTCTCCAAATATTGTTACACTTATCTTTTGAAGACCAGAGATGAAGTCCTTAATAAATTCAAGATTTATAAAGCTGAGGTTGAAAACCAACAAGAGAAGCAGATTAAGATTCTAAGATATGATAAGGAAGATGAGTTTACTTCAAATGAGTTTGCTTTATTCTATGAAGAACATGGAATAATTTATAAAGTCATAGCTCCATCTCATCTCAAAGTAATAGTGTAGTTGAGTGAAAGAATTGAACCCTACTAGACATGGTCAATGCCATGATTATAAGTTCTAGTATATCTCAAAATTTATGAAAAGAGGTCCTCTTACCAGCCTGCTATATCTTAAATAAAATATCATCCAAAGATAGAGGGAAGACACCCTATGAACTTTGAAAGAGACACATACCAAGGCTAAGTTACTTCTGAGTGTAGGGGTGCCTAACAAAGGTCAAGACTCTTGAACCTGAAATAAAGAAAATTGGACCTAAAATTGTCTATGCTAAATTGAATCTAAAAATGTGGATGCTATCTTTATAGGATATTTCCTTGGTAGCAACATCTAAAGATTTTTATTAGTCAATTTTGAAATCAATGGAATCTTAAATGATACTATCCTTGAATCTAGGCATGCAACTTTCTTTGAAAATATCTTTCCTTTTAAAACTAAAAGATCAAATCAAACATCTAATCATCCAGCTATATTGTCTTACTCTAGTTCATTCATTACTTCATCAAATCATCCTTCTGCTTCTCAATCTGATCCTATAGAACCTAATTTTTCAATTGAACTTAGGAGGAGCAAAAGAACAAGAACTAAAAAGAGTTTTGGTGAAGATTTTTATTTACAGAGTCAAAGAAACACTGATAACTTATTGATAAGCCATGAGCTCTCTAGAAGCTCTCTTCAACTAGAAGGAGGCTATAAACAATGAGATTGAATCAATCATTAGAAATAACACTTGGATTCTCATTAATTTACCTATTACAAGCGAACCTACAGGATGTAAATGGATTTTTAAGAAAAAACTTAAGATGGATGGATTTGTAGAAAGATATAAGGCACGTCTTGTAGCTCAAGATTTTGGATAAAAAATTGGCTTTAATTTCTTTGACACATATTCTCCTATTGCTCATATATCCACTATCAAAGTTTTTCTAACATAACTTATATCCATAAATTCCTTATTCATTAAATAGATATCAAAACTACTTTCTTTCATGGTGATTTAGAAAAAAAGGATGTATATGAATCAACCTAAAGGTTTCTCCATGCTTGGTTAAGAAAATAAAAGAGTGTAAGCTAGTTAAGTCCTTATATGGGTTGAAACAAGCACCTAAACAATGATATGAAAAATTTTATAGTGTTATTCTTCTTTTTGATTTTAAAATTAATGATATTGATAATTATCTATATTATAAGAGATCTGATGATCACTGTGTCCTTATTTATCTATATGTGGATAATATCCTGATACTAGCACTTAATATTGATTTTATTAATAATATCAAAACTCTATTATCAATCATATTGACAAGAAATATCTTAATCAAGATGATGTAATCTTGGATATAAAATTCATTACATCGTCTAATTCTTATTATCTTACTCAATCACACTATACTTAAATTAGTTTAGACAAATTTGGATACTCGGATCATTCTCCTATGTCTATGTCATTTAATCCTAGTGTTCAATTAGCAAAGAACAATAGTAACTCTATAAATCAAGAAATATATGCTCAAATCATTGGATCACTCTTGTATCTAGCTAATAAAACTAGACTTGATATTGCTTATGTCGTTTCCAAATTGAGAGAAAAGTATAACTCAAACTATTTCAAGTCTATCCCTATGGTGTTTAGTGCTCTTATGTAATGGTTGAGGAGAGCTATAGCTTTGAATGAGATCCAAGATGGTATTTTTCATGAGATATGATTTTATACATATCATTGAAGGGGTTCATCCGTATGAAGTAATCCATACATGGCTGCGAATACGAGATATAGGCTATCTCTAGTAACTGTCATAGAAAATCAAGATACACGTATAAGGCAACTAATGTACAGACTCACAATGAGGAATTTTATACTATATATATGGCAGTTGAAGATTGAATCAAAAGAATATAGTTCAAGTCTTCATATAGAAACTATTTACATTAAGTAAAGTCTTATAAAGACACCTTATCTATTATATAGTATAAGTACCTTGAAATTTATATTTTTTTATTTTACAAAGGTTTGAGTTTTATAGAAGATTGCTGAAAAATTTGAAATTAGAAACTCCAAATTTTCTAAATAAGTTTCCCTCCAAAGAGTTTTTTTTTTGACCACCTTAATTAAGATCTTTTTAATCATATATTGGGAGTGAAAAGATTGTTTGAGCTCTTTATATATGAAAGGGTTTACCAAAATCTCTAAGGGCATTTAAGGAGGTTTAAAGAAAAAATTTTAATATACACGTGAGCGAACCAAACTTAACTAAGCTGGGCAGGTGCGGGTGCGAGCTTAGCATTCTAGTAATCCAAAAACATTTTTTAATTTTTATTGGACTTAAATCTTTTAATTATCATTTTATTTTTGAAAATATTGAAATTTTAATATTTGAATGTTAGAATTTCAATAAATTTATGAATGTTGGGGGCATCATTTAAAGTTTTAATAGACTAGCCCAAATGATCAGAATTAGTTGGCTATAAAAGGCCTCCTTGAGACTCTTGCAAGTTATCTAAAGCTATTCTTAGATTTTTTTAGCCTTTTCTCTTCTTTAAAATTCTTTCTAATCTTTTTAATTATAAAAAAAATCTTCTTCTTGGATACTAAAAGAGTTTTCATCAACCTTTTCTATGGTTGTACTCGCAAGCAAAGGATTCCTATCATATCTTGGATTGGATTTTCTAGTTTTTCCCTCATAAGGGATGGAAATATGCTTTAGGATGGTGCTGCACACACTTTCAACTTTTTGATTTTGATTTTACAATCTTTTGTAAGTCAACAATTTAATTTCTATAAAAAACAGGAATCAAGATTTTGTTAGCATTCTTAGACTACATTCAGAATATTTTATAAGCCGTGTTCTAATAAAAGGCTAAGTCAAAACTGATGAGTAATAACAAATTTTAATTTTCACAAATTTCAGTTAGGAACTAATCAATTTTGGTCCAATTTTGTCAAGTTTTTGTGTTTTGCAGCCAGCTTGAGCCAAAACCTACTGAATTTGATGATAGATGATTGCATTTATTTATTTGATGGATTTTCAATGTTATTTTATATATGTTTCTTTATTTCCTTAAATGCATTTATGTAATCTTTGTCAACTCTAGGTCATTCTTAAATAATTCTAGTTAACAGGAGAGATTTGACTCATACAATATCATTTACTCATCTATGTGATTTACTTTAAATAATTACAACTTACAATCTTAATTTTGAATCTAGTTGCTTTGATGTTAATTTTGTGTGTATAGATGTGTTTTTGGGGTCTTAATGCACAGTTGTCTAATGTTAACAGGCCTTGACTGAGTCAACATGTACCCATTTACTTGTTTGATAATTTCCAAGAGGTCTGCCATTGTCAACAATGGGGTAAATTTGTTTGGCTACTAGGTATACACCTTAGTCAAATGAATTTTAAAGAGAAGTGTTTAAATTTATAGGTTTCTCCAAATCTTCAACAAATTTTTCCATTCTTTTCTTCCTCTCTACCTTCTTCCACTACCCCGAACCAATGCCAATGTAATATATATATTTTTTCATATGTATGTGTATATATCTACTTATCTATCTATCTATCTACACACATTTGTCCTCCTTGCATAAAATAATTGTTTAAATCTGACTTCTTTAAGCCTAGAGGTGTTTCGAACAATTAATCTATGCCTTTAACTAATGAAGGACTATCTAAATTTGTACTACTGTGCTCTTGTAACTAAAGTGTACCCTTTTTTTATTCGGGTCAGTTGCCACTATGTTTTTATGATCTATTTATACGGCATTAATCCCTTATTACTTTCAACATACCCGCTTTGATATGGTTGGCTTTGCTGTTCTCTAAACCAATGAAAACATAAGATGCAAAACCACCTGGTAGTTGATAGATAGGCAGCTACTTTTTAAGCAATAATCTAATAAAAATTTTGAAAACATGGTAGACAACATTTTGTTGTAATCCAATTGCACAAACCACCCTTGTTATCCTAACTTAACATATAAGAAATTTTGGTAAAAATATATAATAAGATGAAGTGCAAGAAATCCATTTCATATAGAGTATATCTTTTTAACGTATAAATGAAACATTTACTCCAATATTCTAATAAAGAAATTACTTAATAGCAAGGCATGTTGCTATGTACTGGCATGATGTAACCACATAATTCAACATTAAGAAAAATACATTAAAAGCCTACTCTACTCACCTGTTGAACATTTTTCATCACATTCATCATGTATTTACCGACTAGAATGACAATACCTGTGATAGACAAAAAAGAACAAATATCATTTAAGTTTCTTACCAATGCCAGTCACATCCTTGGTGCCAAATCACAAGTCAAGAGATTCCAAAACAAATTGATAATGAAAATATGATATAATTGAGTTTGAATGGTTGATTTGGTATCTATTATTTATATATTTAGCAAGAGAATCAGCCCTTGGTAGAAAACTACTAAAGTTCACAAAATGCATTTTTACTGTAAGAATTTGTACATTTATCCATGCAAAGTTTTTATTGCTAAAAGATAAATTTTGTTGCCTAAAATATTTGGCAATAAAAACAATTTTGTCATGAACTTCATAGCTAACAGCCAATTGCTAAAAGTTATCTACTATGAAAATAAGTAAGTCATTACAAAATATTCAATAATTTGTGATGAAATGAATGTTATCGCTAACACATACATAATTCATAACAAAATAATTTGTCACAAAAAGTGGGTAAATGATGTTTTCTAAACATTACGAAAAGTCAAATATAAGGATCATTAGCACTTTTTTGGCTATTGTAATAATTTTTTTTCCAAATGAAAACACTTTAATGATAAAACATTTTGGTGATAAAATCTTCTTCAGCACAAAAAGATGGCTATTAGGAATTATACTATTTTTTTCCTCAAAATAAAATATTAGAGATGAAATATTTTCATATACTATGCAACTGAATCCAATTCTATATCCAATATCTAATAAGATCCAAATATGGATATAGTTTGATCCCAATATATACCTCTTGGTTTGTTACCTACTAATCAAACCACTATGACTACTTTAGCTTGTAATAAAAAATTATGGATTATTATACTTATTCAAAACATTTTCATATTATAAAATATAATCATTTATGATATATTATGGTATTTTATATTTTAATAATTAATTACTTTTATAAAAATTCAATCCTTTTCTTTTTTTACTAAAAAAATAAATATCTTTATTTTATTATTTATAATATTTTTAAAATATTTAAAATAATTTTAATATTTTTACATAATTATATATTTTTTAATTTTTTTAAAAATTATATAATTCTTGATTTTTTTATTACAAACTACAATTATACAATGATATATAGACAACAACTTTCTTTTTATTGTTAAATGGTCAATATTTTGCAACAAAACTTTATAATTTGCTAATAAATACTTATTGTAATGATGAAAGACTATCATCACTCAATTATATAAATAATTTGTAACAAATACTATTTGATCATAAAAGTTATACAATGATGTATAGGAGATAAAATATAATTTATTGTTAAATAGTTAGTATTCTATGATAAAAATACATATGTTACTTATAAAGGTCTATTTAGTTATGCCAAAAAATTATTTCTTTGGTAGATAGCCTATATTATGCTACAAAACTATACGCATTACCAATAAATAAATATTTAGCGATGAAATATTATCCTCACCAAAATATAGGGATCTATCTATGATAAAATATAAGATAAAATATAATTTTATTGCCAAACATAAAAAAAACATTGGTGATGAAATTAATTTGTCATAAAAAAAGCTTTTTAATTTCTTGGATCGACAAGTATATACATATGAATGATTATAATAACATGGTCAAAATTAATAAGCAATTCATGACAAAAAATATATGATCTCTAAAAGTCATGGTATTCACAACAATAATTTTTTTAAAAAAATATAATAAATTGTTGCCAATAAATTAACCACCATAAAGTGGAGTGGAAGTATTTGATGCCAAAAATTGGGTAACAAAACTTAGCAACAAAATATAATTTCATTGCCAAAAATACTATTTAAATGATATTTTATGATGAACATTTTATTTCATTATCTTATAGTACTTATTGATGATAAAATATAATTGTAGCAAAATATTTTGTCACTAATTGGTCTTTTCTTGTAGTTTATTATAGTTAAACTTATAAATAGGTGTTCTCTCTAGCTCCCTTTTTTGCAACTATATTTATGCAATTCTAGCTAAATATTCTAAGCTATAAATAATTTAATTGTATTGCAATAGATGAACTGAAAGTAATCTAATTAAGAGGTTTTTTGAGAATAATGCATATATTTGTAGAGGCTATATTTTTCGGGTCATGAGTTTATATAGTATAAGGACATTTCACCAATATTACTCAGGAAATTAAGTAAGAATAAGGAGGTAGCACTTCTAATGATAAAATTGTAGAACATAACGAGACAACTTATTAAGTGGATAATGGTGAGAGATGTTTTAGTTCATAACTAAAATAACATTCACTTGGGATGGTGTTTTCTTTGGCTCTTTTGCTCATTTATGTGGAGATTAGCATCACTACCCATATCAAAAGTCACAATCTTCCATCCTCATTTAGACTCCTTTCAAGTCTAAGGTAGGATTTCTCTTTAAAATAACTTAAAAGGGTGACTAGTAAGATAAATCTATTAGCCACCTAACTAGTCTTAAAAGTTTTGTGGTGAGCTCTTCTTGTGCTTAGATTTTCCTTGGCCAAGAATGCAACAATTTATAGGGGGTTGTTGTCCAACTGATAACTGATTGTAGAATTTGCTCAATCATTCCATGGAGGCTTGTCAATTTGAAAAGTTCTTGCACTATAGCTAAATCGATAGTAAAAGGCTTGGATGATGATGATGATGATCTAAGTGCTCACTTAATCATGGAGCATGCCGAGTTAAGCCACATCTAATTAATTAGCCTATTTTAAGATTCATAAATATAAAACATCAAAGAGTTCTATTTTCAAATATACCTTCAACATGTTTTTGAGTTCTTAATGATCTAGGATATTTGAAAAGAATCCAATTTTTCAACTATGCAAAGCACTTGTTAATCTTGAAGGAGGAAAACTATGGATGGTGGGTGGCCAACCTCCTCAGCCACATAAAAAATAGTTTGGAAAAGAAATTCCTTGATCCTTGAGTATGTCTAGAGAGGATCTAATAATCCCACTAGCTGCCAACTTCACAATGTTTGTTCAATCCAACGAAGTTGATAAAAGGGTACAATACACTTTTAGACAGCTATTATATCCTTCATATGCCCTGTTTTAGCCTCAAAAGTTACTTTTTTTTTCCTTTTTCCTTGCATTTTATTGGCATCACACCATGTTTGTTCAAGAAATATGGTAAGACTATTAATTTACATGTCTTGGTCATCCTATTCGATGTGTGTTAAAGTTTTTGAATTGGTATAAGATGTTGACGAAAATCATACTTTACAAACAATTTTGCTAATAGGTCATGACTTAGGCTTATTACAAATCAATTTCATAAGTTTATATCAAGTTTATGATTATTGATGACATTCCCTAGAAGCATTTGATCTTCATCTTTTGTATTGTGCTTTATTTATGCAGAGACCTTAATAATGATAAATTACAAAGAGTCCATGGGTTTAAATAAAAAAATATTTATATATCAAGTAGTCCATTAATATTATGAAAGATGTCATTCCTATAGAAATATCATTCAATTTTCTAGATCATGTAATTTTGTAATAATTATCAAAATGGTTAAGTTATGTTGTCTATAATCTAGTTTTTCCTTCTTAGCATTTTTCATCCTAGTTACTTTTCAAATGATCATATATGTTCAATTAGATACATAACTTTTTTATTAAGTTTAGGAGTTAAGCTTTCAGTATCCTTTAATTTTCTTGAGTAATGAAAACCTAAAGTAATCTTAGAAGTAATCAAGCATTTGCATTTAAATTTAACTAGAAATCTAGTCATTATAGTAGCTTATACACATTCTATTTTCAAGCCAAGTAAACCATTGAAACTCCTTTTGAGTGGTACCAGGTAGTACTTCTATGATCAATGGCTAGTATCTCTTTGTTCAATGTAGATTGGGGTTAGTTCAAACCTAATTCATTCCTAATACGGATTGATATAGGCAAAAACATGATTTGGCATATCTTGAGGCATACCAGCTTTGGGTACATATGATGCAGTTAGTATTGGACTAATATGCTTGGCTTTTCTAACCTTGGGTTAATCACCTTGATATAAGAAAGATTAATTTTTGAAGAAAAAGGTGGATTGGTTCTTGAAATTAAAAACTAGAAGAATTGGATTTAATGCTTATACAATTGAATTGTGATGAACATGGCTAGTCAAAAATGAGAATGCAAAAAAGGTCATGATAAACATGAAAAAGGTTGAGCTTTAAGTAGATTTTTTTTGAAAAATGAAGTATATTGAAATGTTTGGATGATAGTGGAGGGAATTTTGCAACAATATAGGTTATTATATTGTTTCAATTGAAAATGTTAATAGTTTCACCCCATAAGAGTTCGACACATCTTTTATCTTTTATAAGAAGGAAAAAGTCTAGTATAATATCTTCTGAAAAGAAAGTGTGGAAGGAATATACTAATAAAACATAAAAAAGATAAGTATATGATATGAAATAAGAAAAACATAGGAGAAAGAAGACCTCAGTTGCCAACATTTTTTCAATTTGGTTATCAAACACATGTTAAAGTTCTACGATACTTTAAAAATATAGTTACTAATTACATAGTAAATAACATTTTGGAAGAGCTAGACTTTACATGAGCTCTACTTTCAAAACCTCCAAAAGTTCTACCACTAATAACAATCCAAAATAAATCCTAAGACTTTCAATAGCAAGGGAACTTACCATTCTTGACCAAGATCTATATACCTATACCCAACAAGGATGGAAAGCAACAACAAATTGATTCAATGATACAAAAGGACAAGAACAGGGACATGCGGAGAGTAATCGTAAAGTGGCTCCACTTCAGCAATATCCTTGTAAATGCTATCTCCAATACATACTACCATATATAGCAATATTAGTATCATCTAGAATGTTGATTAATGTATTGATCCTCCTGGACCAAAGGACATATACAATGAGTTATTTGATGTAGATAATGAGGAACTAAATAGATGAATAGAGTCCTAATAGAGAAAATGGCCCACATACATGTTGATTATAATGTGTGGTAGTTGGATAGGGTCTAGTAGGTTAAACATCATTAATTTCATGATATAGACAATAAGGCATTCTTCCAAAAGTTAGTTGATACTTCCAACAAGGTACACAACACTTAAAACATTCTAAGCTTGATACGGGAGGTGTTGAAAATTATCTAGGATTTCATACATGATTTTTTTATAATTTATAGTAGAAGTATATCTATTTTAAAATTATTATAAATAAAAGTATGCACATAGATCATATCTAATAAACTTGATAAGGATTGTGACATGATATGCAATGTAGAAAATAAAAACAACATGCATTGATCTAATCGATGCACATTATAGATTATATCTATAAATAATATGAAATCTAATTTCATACCTGTTGGGATATGTCAGCCTAGGCAAGGACCAGCCATCGATTCGACCAGTCGAAGACCACCGGCTAAAGACATTCCCTCCGAACCATGAGCACCAGGCCCAGATATTCGGAGAAGGCCGAATAACCATGGGCAAACGAAAGCTCTTGACAAGTCCACGGCTCAAGAAGACCAAGTCCTTAGCCTGGACCAGAGTACGACCTCCGAAGACATGATTTTTGGACTACGTCGAAGACACAATCTTCGACCTACGATAAGGATCAAGTCCATGACCCGCGCCAAAGACACGACATCTGATCTGTCTCAATTCTCTATGAAAATGGGCAACGGTTATCCTCGACTATCTTCAACATGATCATGGCGCGTGATTCCAGTGACAGCGCCCCCGGCCTGGCCACCAGAATTGCCCCAATAACCACCCACGATCCCCGATTAAGGAAAAGAAAATAACTCCCCTATCGTAACTATTGGGGGGAGAAAGAAAATCGTAGGCAAGACAACTCCTTATAAATAATTATAAGAGGGAACACTGGATGTAAGAGGCTTAACACCCTTAACCATATCAGAGCTTTTCCCTTCTCCATCTTTTCCATTCTGTGGCTAGAGCGTGCCACTGACTTAGGCATCAGATTGTCCCCCGCCGGAGCATCTCTGACAAGGGATCTATTTTGCAGGTGATCCAGGGAGCGGCCCTGTAATCCAGTAGCTCCACCCGGTCAGAAGAAGGGGTTCGACACCAACAATACCCAATCGTGGATCAATGATCACCGCAATCGATGGCACATGGTAAAGGATCTTCATATCACTTTGTGACCACACAGGGTATCCAACCTCTATAAATTGTCTACACGAAGTCTCGATATAATCAACCTTCTTGAACTGCTACATCCATGCAAAGGCCACTAGATGGCTGAATAAAAAATATTTCTTGGATCTCTTTAACCCTCCAAGAAGATCAAAAATTATAGGACAAAAAGGATCAAGGGTGGAGGAGAAATAAAATCTAAAAGACTCTCTTTTATTTTCTTTTTCTCTCTTCTTAAAAGACCTAACACTATAACCCAAGAAATACTCCATGCCTATCCTGATTTTCATGGCCCCTCCCTCTTATTTTTTTGGTAATTTTACTTTAGATTTCACCCTGTAATAGGCCTTTTAATGTTGCACATATGTTAAAAATTTGAATTGAAATTGCATTAATTAGAGGAAGATTTAGATTAGGATAAAGTGATGCAATTTGAATAGGACTAGGAGTTTTATTCCCAATAGAACACCTCCAATTAAACTCAAAAAAATCTAGATTTAATTCAAACCAATCATAATCTAAATGAGAATGAGGAAGAATGAAAAAATTAATTTTTTCATGAAGAATTCATGAAAAAAATTTAGAAAGGCATGAGAAATTTGTAGGAAAGAAACAAGTTGGACTAGGTAAGGGTTTGACCAAGATTTGACCAAAATTAATTAGAAACCAAAACTAATTTGGTTATAACTAATTTAACTAGCTTGAATCCAATCAAATTAGGTTTCAATTAGGTTTAATTAAATCTAGAATTAACTATTGACTCCTGTCTTGATTTTAATGAATAACAAAATATTTAAGTATATTTGAGTACTAACCGTGTGTTTATCAAAACAAGGTACTCATTAAAGTTGTAATGTATTGAAAGTTCAAATGCTTGTCATCTTATTAAAGAAGTCACTCATATTGATGGAATTTCAAGTTAAATAGATCTTGGCACATAAGAATGATCTTGAAGTACTCAATTCTTAAATTTGGAGAACTTTTAGCAAAGTTTCAGGAGAGCTTCAGCTAAGTGTCGACTCATGAAGATCAAGTGTCGACTCAAGGTGTCGACTCACAAAAGCCTGAGCTGATACACAAAAGAAGTTTCAGTCAGCACGCATGAAGTGTCGACTCATGAAGACCAAGTGTCGACTCATGTACCGACTCAAGTATCGACTCAAGGCCTAAGACTAGAAATGATATAGAACATGCTGAATTCAAGTTTTTTCTCAAGTATCAACTCATGAAGATGAAGTATCAACTCAAGTGTCGACTCACTAGAAGATGTGTCAATACACCAGAGCACTCCAGAGAGCTTTAAAATATATTTTTTGACCTAATGTCGACTCAATTATTGACTCATATGTCAACTCATGACCTGAAGGTCGACACCTGCAGGTTTGGATGAACAGTAATGGCTAGTTTTTTGAAGCGCATAATTGGTCCTTTTTGATTCTATGGCTATATTCTCCTCTCCAACAGTCATAAATGATCATTTAAGGCTTGGAAAGATAATTAAAGTGGACCAAAACTCAAGGAAGGAGTAATTTATTGCAAATCTTTCAAATATTCATTAAAAGTTTATTACTTTTGAGTGAAGTTAAGCCTTCAAGCATTCAAGAGCATTCAAGAAGCATTCAAGTCCAATCTTCAAGCATCCATTAAAGCTTCAACAACTTGAGGACAAGTTTTCTCAACAGCAATCAAGAGCTTCAATGAGATATTTGCTTTTAATTTGAAAGCTTATTGTATCTTTACTTTGAACTTGAATTTATTATTGTTCCTAGGTTCAAGTGGATTGAAACTAGTGGTTTGGTTGTTGGTGATCCTTGTAAAACCAACTTAGGTTGTTGGTGAGCCTTGTGAAAACCAATTAGGTTGTTGGTGAGCCTTGTGAAAAACAACTAGGTTGTTGATAAGCCTTGTGAAAATCAACTTGGCTTTTGGTTAGCCTTGTGAAAACCAAGAATGGTTTTGATTAGTGAGCCTGGAAAAACTAATCTACTGTAATCAAGTTAGATTATAGTAAAATATCTAAGTGAACCTTGGAGAGTGGATGTAGGTACCTTGGAGTGCATCGAACTACTATATATTCTTGTGTTTGTGATTGCCTATCTTCTTATTCTTGCATTTACTTTATACTTCTGCTACATACTTAATTTGAGCACACAAACACTCGCAAACACTCTAGCACTTATATTTAATCTTTGCAAAAACTTTTAAAACTTAATTCAACCCCCTCTCTTGGGTTGCTTTAGCCGAGCAACATTAACTGAGTCTAAGTCCGAATGAAACTAAAATTAGAAATTCTTAGTAATTAGGTCATCGAATAATCTAATCAGGTAAAATCCAATTGAACTAGATTCAATTAGGCTTGATTAAAATTCTTTGCTCAATCAAACTGAATCAATTAATAATCAAATTACTAATTAATTTTTCTATAATTAGTTAATAATTAATTAATTATTAATTTACAATACTTGTATAGGATTAATTATTAATCATATTTATAATTTTATCACTGAACAATTCTTAATCATTAATTAGCCATCATGATCAGTTAGAAACTTCTTATAAGTATGACTCCATAAGTTCAAATACTAAGCTAGTAGACTATGAACCAATTTTTGAACTAATCGATGTGGCCATCTAGTAATGGTGTCCGGCATCTGGATAGGTCGAATGTTCGTGAAGTAACATTCAAAAATTTAGGCATATAGTTTTTATATAAATCATCCCTTTGATCTAATGCTCAAGATAATTTCAAAGTACCAACTACCAACTCCTGAATAGTACATCTAGATATGTTTCAACCTAACAAATTCTATGACTCCTTACAAGGATTTCCCTGGCCAAGATATTAATAAATTAAAACATAGTCGAGCATTTTCTCCAACAACTTGGAGTGGTCAATTCTATCTTGACTCACACACTGACTTAACAAGTTCTTGACTGCACCTAATAAGCTTCCATCATTGGATTAAAAATCCAAGTAGTCTAGCACCTAAGTATAGTGAGTTACTTGAAAGTTACCGTGATGATCTCAAGTTAGAGGTATATTTATACCCATAACCTTTTGAGAAAATCTCTCGATAGTAGAGTACTCTATAGAGTTAGTCACATTCAGTGTAGTATACTCCTACACTTACTTGCATGCCATTCCATTATCTCTATACTCTTTGGTTATGAGGACAACTAATCCATATAGTATACAACGACTTATGCTCAATAAATGTTGTCATCCTGGATATCAACATATTATTTGATCACCAATATGTTTAAGAACTATTTGATAAATCCTTCTTTATCGAATTGAAATAGTTTTAAGAACTTCATCTCAAAAAAGTTTTAAAAAATATAAGAATAGATAAACTGCCAAAAATAGCTTTTATTTTATTAATAATTCATGTATAAATTATAACAACCTCAGCTATCTACAATCCAAATGACTAGCTTTATGAAACATTTCCTAATAGGAGGTTATTGATCAAATAGGGAAGGAGCATATCATGTAGGTGCTTACAAATGATGAATCATAATACAAGTCTGCTAGATATTTTCTAATAATCAAGAGATCACACATTTTGTAGGACTCATGTATAACCCATTGCACTTAACTAATTCTAATGGACATAAGCAAAATCTCTAGAGTAAAGTTGGTAATGGAGATGGCTCAGATGATCATAAAATTCATATAAAACTACAGATGGGTGTTGGTTTGGATGAGGAAGCACATTGGGTGAGTGATCCTAAGCCTAGCAATTACTCACTTCCTGATACAATACATTGCACTTAATAGCCTTGTTGAAAAGTATTTACCAAAAAGTAAAAAATAGCCTTGTTGAAAAGAAGATAAAGCAGCCAAGTATCTCCATGAGTGCAAAGTGCTAGGACTATAGCCATGTGGAGGCATTACTGATGGGCACCCTATTTGAGAATTGGGTTGAGGAACTAGGTAGTAATTTGTACCATTATATCAAGTGCTAAGAAATATTGATGGTGAGAAGTATCCCTAGATGAACTTCCATTATTAGATATTGCTAATAACCAAGGTAGAGATTAGAGAGGCTGATCTAAAACATGATAATGATTATATCAACATCATTAAGGATAGGTGGGATACATAGGTAAGAGTAAGCAATTGCATCTAGCAAGTAATTCAAATATAAACCTTTCCTACCTCAGTGTTACTAAAATTATAGGTATTATCATGTGATCCATTATTTGCTAATTAAATCAAATATGCATCTTGGTAGCTTATTACCTCAATTTAAAGTTTTGATGTACATTTATAAGAATAGGCTTGGGTGAGGATCTTCTAATTAGGGTGTAAAACATGATTTATAAGATGAAGCCTAAAACCACCGCTACTGCTTAATGCATAAATGAGATATGTTGAATTTAATGGGACACCACTATAAGGAATAACACTATGTCTTGACAAACATGCAAAATAATGTCATGAATGGTGTGCTTTATAGACTAAAGCATTTAGGAAGGACTTCTATAGCTTTGATGAGAAGGAAGCTATGATAAGCAAACTATAATTGAATCCATGTATTCTTAGACATTGAGTCTAATTCAACTAATATTTTAGGATTAATGGCATCTAATATGCAATATACATGATTGCATATGCCATTAATTGTAGCTCCATTTTTATGAGACATCCAAACAACTCAAGAGGATAGTAGTCTGAATCCTCTCATAGATATATGGTCTCATCTAGTGGCTATGAATATAACTGGTCAACTTCTTTTCTAATATATATCAAGCAACAGAATCATCTAACCTAGAGAGACTACATGACATAGTATATGTGCACTACAATCTATGGATTAGATTTAAGTTCATTATAGAGATGGAATTAAAATAGGATGACTTATTCTATAATGAATTTGTATATGATAAGGATCCTATGATTGGTTAGCTAGAGTGTTAGCATAGTCAACTAGAGCTTGATGAGCTAAGACCACCTTCTAAACTAAGAAATATCATATAGACCATGACAAGATGAAGATAGAGGAAGCTGATTAGGATAATCACATCATGTTATGTTAGAGAACTGAGCTAAGGATATGACTAGGAGATGTTAAGAAGTGGTTACCATGGTATACAGACTACTCAAGGGGGTAGAGTTAGTTAGGGTTGTGGGCCTAAATGAGCCACCCAACAAAGTCAAACATGGTGAGATAAAAATGAAAAGAAGGTGCTTCCTTAGATCCACTCTAACTTAGAAAAAGAAAGAAACAATGATTTGTAGTTCTGTCAGGGTGTATGACAAGCCATTTCCTTAAAACTTTGAGATAGCTAAGCCCTCAGATGATCAATTTCCTCGATCATATCTTGATAAACACAATGATCATAATACTAAGTAATGACACATCTAGCAGCCAGGGTGGTTGTTGTGGAACCTTGGATGTCATAAGATCTAACAGATACTTTGAATCATCATTGTATGCCAAAATCAATTTTGTGTAGTCAAAGTATGACCCAAATGTGTACACTTCATCTGAGGATTTTTATTCGATAAGCTGATACTCTCTTGAGATTGAATGGCCAGCCTAGTATTAGACAAAGGATCAATTTCAAGGTGGCTATCCAAGTTAGAGGGAAATTCCCAAATATAGGGATAAGCATAGCAACTAGGTTGGAGTCAAGTCTTAAGACCAAATTATGAACAATATCTTGACATTTACAAGTAGCATACACACTCCACATGAGACTAGATTTGAGTATGCATTTTATGAGTTAAATTTATTTAATACATATCTTTTTAAGTTACAATTTATGATATTATCTATTTTAATTTATTAATTTTGCACAAAGCTTATGGCATAGGCATCCTGAGACCACTATAGAAAAAAAAGTTTTTGAAACCAGAAAATAATTTTAAAAACCAAAAAATGAGAAAATAAAATACTAAAAAAGGACTAAAACAAGGTTTGCTATACTAGTGTATACTACCATATACTAGCATACCATACCATAATGCATCGAATCAAGATTTGGCAATAAAGTTGTACTCCCCAAAAATAAGTTTAAAAAATAAAACATAAAATAAAATACTAAAAGAGGATTAAAACAAGATTTTCTATACTAGTGCATACCATTCAATACTAGGCAAACCAACCATTATGTAACACTTGGTATCAAAATTGTACCGAATCAAGATTTGGTACACTAAACCAACTCACATATTAAGTGATATGGCAGGATCGTTGACATGGAGTCTCTGTCAGATATGGTCGGATGCCACATGGGCAGAAGTTGCCATGTCAGATCTACTCTTTAAGCTCCTTCGTCGGGTGGCTCCCTCGAGGTCGAGCCCACCTCGGTCAAAGTCGAGCTCTTGCTCTCTTTGAGCTCCTTCGCTGGGAGCTCACTCGAGGTCGAGCCCACCTCGTTCGAAGTCAAGCTCCTACTCCTTTCGGGCTTCTTTGTCAGGCAGCTCCCTCGAGATCGAGCCGACCTCGATCGAAGTCAAGCTCCTGCTCTCTTCGAGCTCCTTCGCCAGGCAGCCCCCTCGAGGTTGAGCCCACCACGGCCGAAGTGAAGCTCCTGCTCTTTTCGATCTCCTTCGCCCGATAGCTCCCTCGAGGTCGAGCCCACCTCGGTCAAAGTCGAGCTCTTACTCTTTTCGAGCTCCTTCGCCGGGCAGCTCCCTCGAGGTCGAGCCCACTTTGGCCGAAGTCGAGCTCCTACTCTCTTCGAGCTCCTTTGCCGGGCCACTCCCTCAAGGTCAAGCCCACCTCAACCAAAGTTGAGCTCTTACTCTCTTCAGGCCAAGCTCCCTTCAGATGAGAGGTCCAGCGACTGGAAACCAAAGCCCACGGTGCCACCTTTCTTGGGTAGCGGGCCACTGCCCAAGGACCACGGAGGAGCATCTCCTAGGATTCCATGATTACTCCCACTGCTACCTATACCAGATAGGAAAGGGCACCCTAGCTAAGGCACTACACTCCTAACTGACCATTTGTGCCACCCAATAGAGAAAATCACCTTAGAGGATTCAAATTCGAGATGCGCTGTTTCCTGATCGAGGCCCTACCAAATTTTTCAATGGAGGGTGACCAGATGGGAAGTCGGAGCCTATGACATAACTTCCTACAACGAATGGGGTAGGCACCCGGGTGCACGGCACGGAGCACTGTCGAACGTTGACCTTCCGGCGCCCATAGAGGGGGAGGAACCCGAGGCAGGTCGCTGAGAGGGTCCATGGCCTAAAAGGAAGTTCAGGAAGTCTTCAAACAAGGTAAGCAAAACAAACAACGATGAGCAATCAAGAGAGCGAGCCAGGGGCAGAGCATTCTAAGGCTACCGGAGTACCCATCAAAAGGGTCTCAACGGACACAGCCATCACAGCTCGCGTTCTCCTCCACCACTACCACTCTCACTCCACTCTTTATTTCTAAAACTAAATTCTCCTCCTCCGAGCATGGAGTCTGACCAAAGGGGCCCATAGGAGAGGATCTGTTTTCCTAGATCACCACTGACTTGATCGTCAGAGTGCCCCCACCGGGATCCCCGGCTCGGGTCTCCTCTATTTTGCAGGTCCGGGTGCGTGAGCTGGTTCCCAAGTAATGAGGTTGGCATCTGAGATCATCCCCAAGCTACAGGCCATGGTAGTGTAGGTGACAACAAATTGGCACACTAGGAAGGGGGGCAGGACACAATCTGATCCAAGCCAATCCCCATACATTCAACTATACCCGAAACATGGTGATGACACATGCACGGGAGGTCTCCACCAGCCATGCAATAGACCCCCTATTGCCCAGATAGCATCCCAAGAGGGGGGGTGAATTGGGTCTCTAAAAATTATTTAAGACTAAGCTTGATAACCAAGTAGCAATTCAATCAATACAAGGTACTATAATTTAAATGTAAAGCTCTAATGTAAAAGTATAGCGAAAATTAAAGGCAATGAGAAAATTAAAAAGAGCTAGGAGGAAGAGACAAGCAATCACAAACTTAACAATTTATAGTGGTTCGGTGCCAACAATGCACCTACATCCACTCTCCAAGATCCCCTTGGAAATTCACTATAATCTCCTCGAATACAGCCGATTAGTTTTTCGGGCTCACTAATCAAAACCCAACTTGTTTTACACGGCTCACAAGTCACAACCTCCCTTGGTTTTGCGGGCTAACCAAGAACCTAATTGGATTTCATAAAGCAAACCAACAACCTCCCTTGGTTTTCCGGGCTAACCAAGAACCTTAGTGGTTTTGCGGGCTAACCACCAACCTAAATGGTTTTCACAAGGCTAACCAATAACCTCCCTTGGTTTTGCAAAGGCTAACCAAGAACCCTTTACAAGATATGAAGTATAAACAGAAGGAACCAATGTAAGCTTTCAAGGTAAAAGCAAATAAAACAATGTAGCTCAAAGTAGAGTTGATTTGCTCATGATGAAGCCTTTTGAATGCCCAAGAAGGAATGATCTTCAATGCACTTGAAAGCTTTGAATGCTTGGAAGGCTTCTCTTTGGCTTGAGAGTGGTTGAGCTTTGAATGAATTGGAGTTAAGGCTCTTCTTTCTTATTTTTTCTTCAAACTCTCTTTTATATTCAATGCAAGTGCTTAGCTCACCTTTTGAATTGATTTGGAGCCATTTAAAAACCTTTGCAAGTCCCCAAAACATAAATATAACCATTAAGCACGAGAAACTAGCCGTTGGGGGGCAAAAGAGAGAGTTTTGCTCAAGAAAAAACTAGCCATTACTGTTGTCAGAACTCCATGTGTCGACACTTGCTCTTAATGTGTCGACATATTAGGTCGACACATACTCTTTTTGAGTCGACACAAGTTCAAAATAATCCATTCTGATTCTTTGGAAAAATCATCTATGTCGACACATTCTCAGTGGAGTCGACACATTGAGTCGACACATAAAATCCATATGTCAATACATCAAATGCTCCATCATCTTCTGCATGTTCTGCTGCTTGAAATTCTCAGGCGATGTGTTGATCCATGTGTTGACACTTTGAGTCGACACATCGGGTTCATGTGTCGACACATCATCTGTGACATTTGGACTTATGTTTCGTGCCATCTGGAGTCGACACACCATCTTCATGTGTCGACATACCATCTTCATGTGTCGACACATCATCTCATGTGTCGACACCTTGAGTCGACACATCATCAAAAAGTTTGCAGAAAATAGCTGAACTTGTTTCTATTTTCCTTGAACATCCATTCAAATAATTTTTGTGTTTCCAAGACTTGATTTCTGCATTCATCCCACTCAAACTTGGTTCTTCAATACAATTGGGCTTCTTCGATTTGTGTAAGCATCCTTTCAATTGAAAACACACTTAAAGCAAAAATTAGTCCTCAAATTATACTTAACTGTTTTTCTTATCATCAAAATCAATAAGTGGAGTTAACACCCCCCCTCTCGTGAGGGCCTGCACAGTCCAGAGGGGGAGCCCCCATCATCAACACCGATCCCTGGCCACCCACCAACAGCTGGGAACCCCTACGGCCCAAGCCATCGTGCCCCGTGATAGCTTGCAGTCCTTCTAAAGAAGGCCTTTGCTACTGTGGGCCACGACAGACCCCCGGGGAAGCCACCAGACCCCAGTGAAGAGAAAGTGGACCGGGTCAGTCGATCGGGAGAGCCAGTCTCTGGCCCTCGAGTAGGCGATTGTTAAGCATCGCCAAGGGCATCGAGGCAAGGCCCCCCATCTTAGCTATCACTTTCACCTCCTCCATCAGCCTCAGTGGAAGGCTCCAATGATGAGGCCATCAAGAGCATGACTGAGAGGCGCCTGGAGGAAAAGGAGCACAAGCTGGCAGAACTATCCCGCTAGTTTGCAAACTTTCAGGGCTCATCCCGATAGCCTACGAGCCATGACGCCCATCCCCCTTTCTCCTGAGAAATCCAAGAGGAGCCGATCCTGAGTCGGTTCTGCATGCAGCAGGTGGATCCCAACGATGGGACCACCGACCCTTTGGACCATCTTGAGAGCTACATGGCTCTCACGAGAGTCCAAGGGATGACCAACGCCCTCTTTTGAATCACCTTCTCAGCCACTCTCTGGAAGGCAGCTCGAGTCTGGTTTACTGATGGGGACATCGACTAGCCCAGAATCTGAAGCAGCTCAGATCAAACCTAAAGCCCAGCCTAGCCCAAAACCTGAAGCCAGCCCAACCCAGAAGCCAGCCTAGAACCTGAAGCCAACCCAGCCCAAACCCTGGGGCCCACGATCCTGGAGTCGATAAGCACGCATTCCAATGCAGCATAAATCCTGAAGTACATAAACCTCGGAGCAAGATAAATATAATATTTTATTTCTATGGGTGTACGAGGGATTGAGGTATCTTGAAATTTTAGGATTAGTTTCCGTATGATTTTTTAAAATTTATTTTAGGATTTATCTTGTTTTTAGGATTTAGGTGGATTAGTTTAATTTTAATAGTTTGAATATTTAGGATTGAGTTGAGGTATCAGGATATCGGATATCTCAAAGTAGCCTATTTATTATTTTACCGATCAAATAAAAAATTATTATGATGATGAATTATTGAAAAAAAGAAATTTTGCTTCATTTCTTTGGGTAGGGAGATCGTTGTTTCTCTGGGTAAGGAGATCATTGTTTCTCCGGGTAGGAGAAGGGTGCCTCAATCTTTGTCCCTTCCGGGTAGGAGAAGGGTGAGAAGCCTGTAGTACTTTTTTTTCCTTCCGAGATCTTCCTTTCCATCTTTCCTCTCCATCTCTTCTCTATTTCAACTCTGGAACACAGATCCCACCGAAGGACCACGGACAAGCCAACAACCTCCATCGCCAACAGCTGATAGCAAGGACCAAGAAGAACCCCATGTAGATCCGTGCCATCTCGACCGAAAATCTCCCTCCAGTCCAGTGCCCGGTCGACCATCTCCTTCGCTCCCAGCCCATGCCCTGATAAGATCTGGCATCCGCCCATCTCCTCAGCTCAAGACCAAGCCGGCATCCCTGCACCACCAACACCTTCCCCGCCGATAACCACACCGTTCATCCCGAACAATTCACAGCCACCGGTCTCCCATTTTCATTCATCCATGCAGAGATCCAATCGAGAGCCAACCATCGGCCGCTCGTACCCCCTCCATCGAAAGATCCACCTTCGCCACTGTTGCCCGATCGCGATCGACGCTCTGCCCAAAGCCCCCTCCGGTGCCTCCATTCCCCATCTCCGCTCACGCTCCTCATCGAAGCCCCATCACCATGCTACCATGATGCCCGCCGCTTGTCGGAGAAGCTACACCACAAACTCCCCTAGCCGTTGTCCTTAGCTCAACACCGTCGCCGGCGAAATCCCACCAGAATCATCCCTTCCATGACCAAAACCCCTATTCTGGGTGTTCCACATGACCGTCAAAGCACCAGGAGATACTTTGCACAAACGTGAGAGCATCTCCAGGCTTCTTAATGCTGACTTCAAGAGCAAAGCCTTCTGCATGCTTCTCCGAGCATAGCTAGCTTCCCCTAATGCCGACTTTAGAATAAAGGCAAAAAAAAGAGAGAAAAAAAATGAAAGAAAAAATATAGAAAAAGAGAGAAAGTTTATTTGAATAAAAAAAATTGGAAAACAATAATTTGGGCCTGGTTGAACCTAGCCTAAAGGCCGTTTCCTAGCGACCAACGGTCCAATCTCCTAGAATATAATCTTGATTGGGGCATGTTCCCCATCAACTTGGTATCAAAGCAAGTTTATGTTATGTTAGGTTAGTCATTTTTAATTACATTATTTGTATTAAAAAAAATTCAGTCTACAGATGATGCATCGAGGAGCCAATTTTCTGAAGCCTGACTCGATGGAGTCAAGTTCTCCCCACCTCAGGAAAAATGATGGGGATATCAACTAGCCCAGAATTTAAAGCAGCCCAGATCAAACCTGAAGCCAAGCCCAAAACCTGAAGCCCAGCCCAGCTTAAAACCTGAAGCCAGCCCAACCCAGAAGCCATCCTAGAACCTGAAGCCAACCCATCCCAAACCCTAGGGCCTAAGATCCTGGAGTCGATGAGCACACATTTTGGTGTAGCATAAATCTCGAAGTACACAAACCTCGGAGTAGGATAAATATAATATTTTATTTTTATGGGTGTACGAGGGATTGGGGTATCTTGAAATTTTAGGATTAGTTTCTGTATGATTTTTTAGAATTTATTTTAGGATTTATCTTGTTTTTAGGATTTAGGTGGATTAGTTTAATTTTAATAGTTTGAATGTTTAGGATTGAGTTGAGGTATCAGGATATCGGATATCTCAGAGTAGCCTATTTATTATTTTATCGATCAAATAAAAAAATTATTATTATGATGAATTATTGAAAAAAAAAATTTTGCTTCGTTTCTCCAGGTAGGGAGATCGTTGTTTCTCCGAGTAGGAGAAGGGCCCTTCCAGGTAGGAGAAAGGTGCCTCAATCTTTGTCCCTTCTGGGTAGGAGAAGGGTGAGAAGCCTGTAGTACTTTTTTTTTCCTTCTGAGATCTTTCTTTCCATCTTTCCTCTCCGACTCTTCTCTATTTCAACTCCCAAACATAGATCCCATCGAAGGACCACGGACAAGCCGACGACCTCCACCGCCAGCAGCCGATAGCGAGGACCAAGAAGAACCCCACGCAGATTCGTGCCATCTCGACCGGAAATCTCCCTCCATTCCAATGCGCGATCGACCATCTCCTCCACTCCCAGCCCACGCCCCGATCGGATCCGGCATCCACCCATCTCCTTGGCTCAAGACCAAGTCAGTGTCCCTGCACTGCCCGCACCTTCCCCGTTGACCGCCACACCGACCGTCCCGAATGATTCACAGCCGTCGATCTCTCATTTTTGTTCATCCATGAGGAGATCCGCCCGAGAGCCAACCTCGACCGCTCATGCCCCCTTCATCGAAAGATCCACCTTCGCCACTGCTGGTCGACCGCGGTCGATGCTCCACCCGAAGCCCCCTCCGGTGCCTCCGTTCCCCATCTTCGCTCACGCTCCTCACCGAAGCCCCATCACCCTGCTGCCATGATGCCCGCCGCCCACCACAGAGGTCGTGTCGCTAACTCCCCTGGCCGCTGTCCTTAGCCCAACGCCATCGCCAGTGAGATCCCATCGAAATCATCCCTCCCACGACCAGAACCCCTGTTCTGGGTGTTCCACACGACCGTCAAAGCACTGGGAGATACTTTGCATGAACATGAAAGCATCTTTGGGCTTCTCAATGCTGACTTCAAGAGCAAAGCCTTCTGCATGCTTCTCAGAGCATAGCCGGCTTCCGCTAATGTTGACTTTAGAATAAAGGCAAAAAAAAAGAGAGAAAAAAAATGAAAGAAAAAATATAAAAAAAAGAGAAAGTTTATTTGAATAATAAAAATTAGGAAAACATAATTTGGGCCTGGCTGAACCTAGCCAATGGTCATTTCTTAGCGACCAACGGTCCCATCTCCTAGAATATAATCTTGATCGAGGCATGTTCCCCATCATTTACCCACCTCGAGCTTGAAAGCATCGACTCCTTTACGCAACTAGAAATGAAGTTTGTAGCCCACTTTGATGCTTGCCGAAAGGTGCCACAAAGGTAGACAGTCTCTTTTCCATCAGGCAACAAGACCACGAACCCTTGCGAGACTATGTGACCCACTTCAAAGTTGCCGCACTGGAGATCTATAACTTGGGTAAGCTAGTCGCCATGCTGGCATTGAAGAGGGGACTCAGGACTTCCCGTCTCACCTACTCCCTAGACAAAAAGCTATCGAAGACATACTCTGACCTCCTCCTCTGCATTCACAAGTACATTCGCACTGAGGAGGTGGACCATACGAGGAGGGAGCTGGATGGAAAGTCACTGAAGAAGCAACTTCCGGGGGAGATGTCCGGGATATGGAAGCCCGGACCGGCCACCCCGAACTTCCATCTAGGGTTGAAGCCAAAGAGCGGCCCCATCCTAGAAAAAAGATACACACCTCTCCTAGCCCCGAGGATGAAGATCCTCATGGAGATTGAGGGAAAGCGTTACTTGTGCCGCCCTCCGCCGCAAGGCCATCCACTGGTCGTGACAAGATGAAGTATTGCTAGTTCCATTGCGACCACGACATGACATCGAAGAGTGCCACCACCTAAAGAGAGAAATTGAAGACCTTATAAGAAGGGACTACCTCAAAAAGTTTGTGGGGGGCAAGACCTCGACGAAACCTCAGGCGCTTGCTACTCTTCCTCCTATCCCCGCAGTCGACGATTGACCCACAAAGAAGCCTATGGGAATAATATGCTGGAGAATAGAGCGCACGACCAAGAAGGCCTAGGAGGGGGAGAGGTCAGAAAATGTACTCTCCTTTATGAGGGAGGGGGGATCTGGAAATCAAAATGTAAATAATGATGCCATGGTTATCGAGATGATGATCGCCAGGTATCTTGTAAAATGGATTACGGTCGATAGTAGAAGTTTGAATGATGTCATTTTTTATGATACTTTCTTTAGGATGAATCTATCATCTACTCAATTGAAGCATGTACACACTCCCCTCATCGGTTTCACTGGGGACTCTGTGGGAGTTCAGGGAAGATCACTCTCCCCGTTACTGCCGGGTCACCACCCCATCATAGCACTATCATGATGACCTTCACGGTTGTTAGGCTTCCTTCAGCCTACAACGTGATCCTTGGCTGACTCGGGCTCAACCTGCTCGACGCGGTCATTTCCATCAAGTGGCTATTGGTGCAGTTTCCCACTCTTTATGGCATAGGAGAAATGAGGGGGGCACCTCAACCGATCCAGCATTGTTTTCATGCTATCTTTGGGGCCAGAAGTTTCGAGGAGGACCCCAGCATCGATGACCTTGACCAAAGGGTGAAAGACCCCAGAGGTGGCCCAATCGAATGCCTGTTGACGTATCTGCTCGGAACCGACCCAACGAAGACAGTGCAAATCGGGGCCCAGCTGCAAGGTGAGAAGTGGGCCCACTTGTTAGAATTCCTTCGAGCAAATGCAGACATGTGCGCTTGGACAGCAGTGGACATGCCTGGGATTCCTCCTGACATCATCACTCATAAGTTGAGCATCAACCCAAAGTACTACCCCATCTACCAGAAGAAGAGGTGCTTCGTCCCGGAGAGGCAACGGGCAATCAACGAGGAAGTGGATAAGCTCTTCATAACTGGCTTTGTTCGTGAGGTGCAGTACCCTAGCTGGCTGGCGAACATGGTCATGGTCAAAGGATAGCATGGATTACACTGATCTTAATCGAGCCTGCTCAAAGGATAGCTTCCCATTATCGAAGATCGACCAACTGGTAGATGCCACCTCGGAGAATCGCTTGCTCTCCTTCATGGATGCATTCTCAGATACAATCATATCCGAATGCATCTAGAAGACGAGGAACACACTACCTTCATCATAGATTGGGAGATGTATTGCTATTGGATGATGCGTTTTGGCTTGAAGAATGCTGGCGCCACGTACCAAAGGCTGGTCAATCGAGTCTTCAAGGATCAAATCGGCCAGAACATGCAAGTTTATGTGGACGACATGCTCATCATGTGCAAGCCGAGGTCAAACCACATCGCCGACTTGGTGGAGGCTTTCCAAAACCTTCGCCTACATCAGATGAAGCTGAATCCAGCAAAATGAGCTTTTGGCATGGCGGTAGGGAAGTTCTTAGGCTTCATGGTCACCTAGAGGGGAATAGAGGCCAACCCTAAGAAGGTTCAGGCAATTGTCAGCATGGAAAACCCCACCTCGAAGAAGCAGGTTCAAAGCCTAACGGGCTGAATTGCCACCCTGAACCGATTCATCTCAAGATCGGCTGATCGTTGCTTGCCTTTCTTCAAGGCACTATGCAGGTGCATGACTTCACCTGGACAAAAGAATGCAAGGTAGCCTTCAAGGAGCTGAAAAAATTCTTGGCATCATCACCGTTGCTCTCCGGGCCAGAGAATGGAGAGGAACTCTTACTATACCTTGTGGTTACCCCAAGGGCCATTAGTTCGGTCCTTGTCCGTACAAGTGAGGATGGAGCTTAAAGATCAGTGTACTATGCCAACAAACTCCTCCGAGATGTAGAGATCAGGTATACCCACTCCGAGAAGTTAATTTTTGCTCTTATAATGTCTGCTCAGAGACTCAGGCCATACTTTCAAGCACATCCGATTATGGTCCTGATGTACCAACTATTGAGGGCCGTACTCAGCTGCCCCGATACTTCCGGATGCCTAGCCAAGTGGGCCCTGACACTTAGCGAGTTCAACATCACGTATCGACTGAGACCATCTCAGAAGACCCAAGTGTTGGCTGACTTTCTGGTCAAATGTGCGGGCATGGGAGAGAAGCCAAAAGAGACAACCCTGGAGTGCCAAACGGAGCCCAGGACCGAGGAAGAGGTCTGGGTCCTCCACGTGGATGGCGCATCCAACCCGAGAGGGTGCAGAGAAAGCCTCATCCTTGCAAATGGCGATAGGGTTGTAGCCGAGTGCATGCTCTGCTTTCAATTTGCAGCAACCAACAATCAGACAGAATACAAGGCACTCCTCGCAGGACTGAGGGTCTCCCACAAACTGGGTGTACCTGACCTAAAGGTCTTCACCATTTCCCAGCTGGTGGCTAGACAAGTCTCTGGGGAATTCGAGGCAAGGGACCCCAGATGATGAAGTACTTGGAATAGGTATGCTCGAGCATGGCAGGCTTTCAGTGTTTCAGCATCTCCCACATCCCTCGTAAAGAGAACGCTCGCACGATGCCCTCTCGAGGCTCACGACCCTACCGGAGTCATCACTAGGGTGCGCCCACATTGAATACTTAGAAACTCCAAGCTACGAGGCCATCGGGAAGGTGTAGCAGGTCACCTTGAAGCATAGCTGGATGGACCAGTACATCAGGTACATCACTGACGGCATCTTGCCAGAAGATTGCGTGAAGGCTGGTCTCGTCAAGAAAAAGGCTAAGCACTTCGCCTTAATGGATGGGCAGTTCTACCGCAGGTCATACTCTTATCCACTTTTGAAGTGCCTGAGACCCATAGAGGCAGCCTTTGTGCTCCAAGAGATACACGAAGGCCTCTACGGAAATCACGTGGGGGGCAGGATGTTGGCATACAATGCTCTCCATCAGGAGTATTACTGGGAGACTATGAGGGAGGACACTGCCGACTTCATAAAAAAGTGCGATCATTGCCAGTGCCATGGTCGCATACAGCATCAACCAGCAGCACCACTCTCCCAACTCTCCACACCCTGGTTGTTCACCCAGTGGGGGATGGACATCCTTGATCCATTTCCTCCCATGTCCAGACAATGCAAGTTCCTGATAGTGGCCATTGACTACTTCACCAAATGGGTGGAGGTAGAGCCACTAGTGCAGATCACCGAAGCCAAGGTCCGCCAATTATTTTAGAAGTCGATCATCTATCATTTCAGACTCCCCTATACCATCATCATCGATAACAAATGATAGTTCAACAAACAAGAGTTCAAGGAGTTCTATGCTGACCTCGATATCCATCACCACTTCACCTCGGTGGCTCATCCCCAGACCAATGGAGAAGCGGAGGTGACCAACCGGACCATCCTCTAGGGACTCCGAACCAGGTTGGACTAGGCTAAGGGTAGGTGGGCAGAAGAACTTCCCAGCATCCTTTGGGCCTACCATACAACACCCCAAACGGCCATGGATGAGATGCCTTTCAATCTCGTCTTTGGTGCCAAAGCCATAGTTCCAGTGGAACTTGGTATTCCCACGCTACGGGTGGAGTAATATGATGAAGCCGAAAACCCAGCCCACCTTCTACTCAACTTAGACCTCCTTGAGGAAACAAGAGACAAGGCTTGACTCTGAATGGTGGCCTACCAGATAAGGCCAAAGACCTTTCGCCCAGGCATTTTGGTGTTGCGGCGGTCCGAAGCCTCTCAACCTCAGGAGCGTGACAAACTCTTCCCGAACTGGGAAGGACCCTACAAGGTGGTCGAGGCTCTCCCCCATGGAGCTTATTATCTTGCCGAGCTTGATGGCACCTGGTTCCCGTGAACTTGGAACACCAATAACTTGAGGATGTACTACCAATGATGTAAGGTCTCCTCTCATTAGTAAAAGAATTCCTTTTGGTGCAAACTGTCTTTGCCTTGCAGGAATACTGCTACCCAACCCCAGGTCGGGCAGATCAAATTGGAAAACTCTAGAAGCCCTGCACTTCAAGCCGAGAAACTCCTGAAGCCCCGTACTTCAAGCCAGGAAACTCCTGAAGCCCCGCATTTCAAGTCGAAAAACTCCTGAAGCCTTGCACCTCAAGCCGGGAAACTCTAGAAGACCGCACCTCAAGCTGGGAAACTCCTGAAGTCCCACACCTCGAAGCTACGAAACTCCTGAAGCCCCGTACTTCAAGCTAGGAAACTCTTGAAGACCCACACCTCGAAGTCGGGAAACTCCAGAAGCCCCGCACTTCAAGCCAGAAAACTCCTGAAGCCCCGCACTTCAAGAAGAGAAACTCCAGAAGCCCCGCACCTCGAAACCGGGAGACTCCAGAGGCCCTGCACTATGTCTATCCAAGTCCTAGCCTGGTGGAGGCACCATATGGACTCACCAAGTTCATTCTCCCAGCTCGGTTGCACTCTGGGCACTTGGAGATAGTTTCGCCTGAGGTCACCCAGCCCTCCTTCAAGGAGATGCATGAAGTCCCTGAAGGGAAAAATATGCTAGGTAGATGAAAAGTATTTTAAAATAATTTTAAAATAACAATAGTGGAAGGCTTGGTAGATCGATCGAAATGATCTACCAAACAACCTACAACAGGATCTAGTATAAGAATATAGCATGTAATATAAACATCAAAAACAAGAAAAGAGCAAAGATATAAAAGTATATTATCGTTATCCTTTGAAAATGCTGTGGAAAAGGGTAAGGGTAAAGCGCTCGAGCCACACACGTGTCTGGCCTCTATAGGTAATCCACACCAGGGCTCGACTCTGATCAACTCCCTCGGAGTGCTAGCTCTTTAGGATCCTTGAAATCGATCTTCTTCTTCTTCTTGGAAGACAAGGAGGAGAGGTGGAACCCTTCCTAAATTAGCTCTCTTCCCAAGACCTAGCTTTAGTGCTAGGCATTCACACACCCAATGCCCAAGTCCTCACAACCCTTTTCTTCCCTCTAAGAATTTCGCAGCAAGACAAGCTGAAATCCTTATCTTTTCTACCTATTTTTTCAACCTCTAGTAGCCCTAAAAATAACACTTATTTATAGAGGCAGCCAAGAGAGGGAGAAAAAGGGAGGAGTGATTGGGGGAGAAGGTCAAGGAGCATACCAATTTGACTCTAACTACATTATGAAGGAATGACAATCATTCCATGAAAGTTTAGAGTCAAAATAGCTTGAATTCGAAATTCAGACAAGGTCAAAACCTTCTCAAAAAAAGCTTTCTAGAATTCCATTCAGGGTTTTCAGGTCGAGCTGAGATGAGTCGACTCGAGCAGGGATCAAGTCGGCTCATCCAGATTATAGAATAGTTAGACTGTTCTTTTAGTAGAATCGAGTCAACTCGAGTAGGGGTCGAGTCGGCTCATCTAGAAAAGTCTTTCGGAAACACTTCTCATCACAGCCAAGTATCGACCCCTCAAGTGCCGACACATGGTCAATCATATTGACCGCCAGTGACAGCAAACGATTCTTAATCATCGATCAGCCTTAAGATAAGATAAAGACCCCTAAGGTGTGTGACCCCATAGGTTCAAACACTAAGCCGGTAGCACTGGAACACTTCCAGTACCAGTCAAAGTCCACATCTAGTAATAATACCCGACATCCGGATAGGTCGAAGATTGCAGAGCAACTTTCAAGAACCTTTGGCATATGGCTACTGTATAATTTATCCCTTTGACCTCATAATGCTCAGGGTGACCTAGGGTTCGACTGCCATCCTAATTTGGTTCATCCAGATAATGTATCAACCTTACAAGTTCTATGACTCCTCACAAAAACTACCCTTGCCAAGGTTTTGCTAAATTGAGACACAGCGAGTCATTCACTCCAAACAATTTAGAAGGGTCAATTCCATCTTGATCCACCACAGCTCCATAAGTACTTGATGTACCCAGAAATCTTTCATCACTGGATTAGAAATCCAGGCAGTCTGGCACCAAAGTATAGTGAGTTGCTTGAAAGCTACCATGATGACCTCAGGTCTGAGGGACACATATATCCATATCCCTTTGTGAGCAACCCTTTGGCAGAAGAGAGCTCCATAGATGGTCACATTCAGTGAAATGTCACACATTTCACTTGTATTCACATCAATGTCACCACACTCCTTAGTCAAGAGGACAACCAACCAATGTGAGATACAACAACCTATACTTGATACATCATCGTCCTATAACAATGTATCCTTTGATTGTGAACTAGTTTAAGAACTACTTGATATATCTTCTCTATATCAAATATAATGTAGTTCTAAGGAATCCATCACATAAGAGTTCTTTTCAAGAAAATGCACATGTGATGAACAGCCAAAAAAATAACTTTTATTCATTAAAAATTCATATACAATTACAAAATTAGCACAACTGTCTACAACCTAGATAATTGGCTTTGGGACATAATTTTCAACAACTCTCACTTGGACTAAAGCCAATCGGTATAGAATCTTTTTTCCATTTTTCATTTACAGGTGCCAAACTCTTGAATTCCGATGCTTTAGTGAAGGGGTTAGCATGTTCTCCTTTCCATCGATCTTCTAAAGGTCAATGTCACCTCGTTCCACGATCTCTCATACAAGGTGATAGTGCTGCAGAATGTGCTTTATGCGGTGATTGGACTTTAGCTCTTTGGCTTGAGCATTGGCTCCAGTGCTATCATAATATACTGAAATAGGACCATCCAGGGAAGGTGCGACTCCCAGCTCGCTAAGGAACTTTCGTAACCATACAGCTTCCTTCGCTGCATCTGATGCTGCAATGTATTCTGCTTCGCATACTGAGTCTGTCACAGTAGGCTGCTTGGAACTTTTCCAGCAGATCGCTATTCCATTTAGGGTAAAGATAAAACCTGACATACTCTTGCTGTCATCCTTATCTGATTGAAAACTGGTGTCGGTATACCCCACAAGTTTCAAGTCAGGTCTCCATAAACCAGCCATTGGTCCTTAATATTTTGCAAATACTTAAGGATGGTCTTTACCACTTTCCAATGAGCTTTACTAGGATCATACTGGTATCTGCTCACTTGCCTAGTGAGTATGCCACGTCTGGTCTAGTACATGTCATGGCGTACATGATAGAATCCACTACCGAGGCATACGAGATTCTACTCGTATGCTCTCTCTCCTCAGGAGTTGTCGCATAATCCTTCTTGGAGAGAGTAATTCCAGTACCTATCGGGAGATACCCTTTCTTGAAATTTTTCATGTTGAACCATTTCAACACAGTGTTGATGTACATAGACTGGGACAGTCCCAAAAGCCTCTTAGATCTATCTTTATAGATCTTCATACCCAGTATATTAGAGGCTTCACCCAAGTCCTTTATAGAGAATAAAAATGACAACCAAACCTTTATTCCTTACAGTGCTGGGATGTCATTACCGATTAAGAGAATGTCATTCACATACAACACAAGGAATACAATTACAGAACCATTAGCCCACTTGTAAATGCAAGGTTCTTCTCCATTTCTAATGAAGCCATACGACTTGATATACTTATCAAATCGCATGTTCCAACTCCATGATGCTTACTTCAGTCCATAGATGGAATTTGAAGCTTGCACACCTTTAACTCATCTATGGATGTGAATCCTTCAGGTTGTATCATATACACCTCCTCTTCTAGCTCACCATTCAGGAAAGCTATTCGGACATCCATTTGCCAAATTTCATAGTCAAAGTGTGCCGCTAAAGCAAGCATGATCCGAATGGATATGAGCATTGCCATAGGAGAGAATGTCTCGTCATAGTAAATACCATAACGTTGACGATATCCCTTGGCAACCAGACGGGCTTTATAGGTCTCTACATGCCCATCTGCACCCCTCTTTTTTTTGAAAATCCATTTGCACCTAATGGGTTTTATGCCTTCAGGTGGATCAACCAATGTCCATACATTGTTGATTTACATGGACTCCATTTTGGATTTCATGGCTCCCAGCTATTTTTCAGAGTCGGACCTCTGCAATGCATCCATATAGGTGATCGGATCCTCATTATTCTCATTGAGTTCAATGGGATCACCATCCCGGACCAAAAAATCGTAGTACTTGTCTAGTCGACTCGATATCCTACCGGATCTCCTTTATGGTTCCTATATGAGCTCAGGGTGTGATCTAATTACAACCGGTTCTATGTTGTCCCTTAAGTGTGTCGGTTCTTCTACTTTTTGAACTTTACTAAGTTCAATCTTAACGGCTATAGTTCCTTCATCAAGGAACTCCTTTTCAAAAAAGATAGCCCTAAGACTGACAAACAACTTTTATTCCTCAGCCAAGTAGATGTAATATCCCTTTGACTCTTTTGGATACCCAACAAATAGGCACTAGTCAGACCTAGGTCCAAGTTTGTCTGTTTCCAAATATTTTACATAAGCCAGGCAACCCCAGACTTGAAGGTGTGAGAGTGTTGGCTTACATCCAATCCATATCTTATATGGGGTTTTGCTAACGGACTTACTCGGAGTCCTATTCAAAAGGTAACAGGTAGATTCTAGAGCATATCCTGAAAAGGATAGCGGCAGGGAAGTAAAGCCCATCATGGACCGCACCATGTCTAACAGGGTTCGATTCCACCTTTTAGACACTCCATTTAACTGAGGTGTCCCTGGAGGTGTCCACTAAGAGAGAATCCCATTCTCCTCGAGTTATGTTAGAAACTCACCGGAAAAGTATTCACCACCTCAATCTGATCGAAGAGTTTGATACACCTTCCAGTTTGTTTTCTACTTCACTACGATATCATTTGAATATTTCAAATGATTCAGATTTATGTCTCATCAAGAAAATATAACCATACATCGAAAGGTCTTCTGTAAATGTAATGAAATAACTATACCTACCTCTAGCACAAATATTCATGGATCCGCATACATCAGTATGTACCAGACTTAGAATATCTTTGGCTCGTTCACCTTTTCCAGCAAAATACGACTTTGTCATCTTTCTAAGAAGACAGGACTCATAGGTTGGCAGTGAACCATTTTTACTAAAATCGAGGAGACCCTCACTTTTCAATCTTTTTATCCTATTCTTGTTAGTATGACCTAACCTATAATGCCACAGGTACGCATCGCTGACATTATCTATCCTAGGATGTTTGCTAGACGTGTACATTATACTAACAGGTCGTGATAGTACATAAATGCCATTGTTCATATGTCTATTCATCACTACAAAACCATTACAAATGATTTTGCAAATGTCATTCATTATTGATAGTTCATAATCATACATGGCCAATTGGCCTACAAAAATGACACTTAAGATAAAAGATGGACAAGAATGACACTTATTCAAAATAATTGTACAGGACTCGAAAACTAGTTTGAGGACTCCTAATGCCAAGACTGGAACTTGGCTTTTATTTTCTACATTCAAGAATCTCTCGCCATCCTCGAATCTTCTACTAACTTGAAGTCCCTGCAAAGAATTGCAAATGTGAATTGGACTTCTTGTATCCAATACCCAATTAGTAGTATCACAGATAGAGAAACTACAAGATGTTATCATATAAATACCTTGTCCAGCACTGTCCTGCTACTTTCTCTTCTTTGACCTGTTCAGATCAAGGGATGCAATGTAAAGAGGATAGTTCCTCTTCCAATGATCCTACTTCTTGCAGAAGAAGCACTCCGCATTGCTCTTATCAGCCTTCACCCCTTTGGCCTGACTGAACCTAGAAGCATTCTACACCTTTTTTCCTTTATTTTTCTATTTTCCTTTCTTAAAGGAATGATACCCTGCTGAAGATCCTCCCACTAGATTTACCACCCCTTTGTTCAGTTGGTGGTCTTTCTCATAAGTCTGCAATAACCCCAATAGACCGTGATAGTTAACTGTAGGCTTATTCATTCTATAATGATCAAGAAAATCTAGATAGGAAGAGGGCAGGGAATTCAGAATCGCATCCTTCCCAAGCTATTTATGCAAGGGACATCCAATCTTGCCCAAGCGCTCATTCATCTCGATCATATATAGTACATGATCAGTGACTAAGGCCCCATCATGCATCTGCGTGTTGTAGATAGCACAGGAGATCCTGTACCTCTCAATGTCATCTGGTGTGCCAAAAGACTCCTTCAACCTTTGAAGGATTTCCTCCGGTTGGGCTTCTTCGAACTTGCAATTGAACTCGTCGTTCATCGCTACTAACACAATGCATTGGATAGCGGTCCTGTCAGAGAGCCACTTCTGATAAGTATCTCTGACCGAACCCCAAGCATTGGGAGCACTGGTTTTTGGTGCCGGATCTGATATCACATATAGGATCCATCATGCTCCATGACAATCCTAAGCCTTCGATACCAGCTATCGAAGTTGGGACCCTTGAGCTTCTCATTATCAAGAAGAGACCAGAGCGATAGGTTGGAAGACATCTGAAAGGAAAACTAAAGACTAATTAGTATATATGAATTATTAACCTAAAGATATGGACTTTAGTCTAAAGGCACCTCCCACTAATTATTCAGAATGGTAGCCTCTACCTCCAATCTGATGAATTATTTTAATTTATTAGTGGGTACTAGAGTCCAATAGATGACACATGAGCCTGACTTTGGTCGGTCCACCCATGCACATCTAAAGGTAGGTTCTTCAACCGATTATTTCTCCAAGTAACCTCTAGTATTTAGGTTTTTCCCTAATGTGCACTTCAATCGGCCTTTGGGCCTCCTATTGAAGGTCCCGGTTAGGTCCAACCATTAACATGATAAAATTCAATGCTTCTAGCTAACGAATAGTCAAGCCTTACTTTGGCTAGCCCACCTAACCATCGTTAAGAGAGTCGCACTGAGCCATCATATTAGGAACAGCAATTCCAATAGCCCGATGAACACCCGATCTTTGGATCTACCGATGAACACCCAGCTGTTAGACCCTTTACCATCCCACTTAATGGAAGTCTAGGACTTTATTATCCCTATAACTTCATCCTTTTATGGACTTAATAATTTAGAGGATTTAATTTTAATGTGATAGAAGAAGAGATGAGAAGACATGGATCAACCTTCCACCGACCACATCAACAATCAAGGAGGGTTACATATAACTAATGATCTACGGGCACCTAAAATCAATCAAGAATGATTAACCTTGGGTGACATAGGTTAACACGAGTCAATGAGCTATCCAATCAATTATAATCAACCACATTGGCCAGGTAAGTGAGATCATGGATTGGATTCTACCATTAATCGTCTTGCCTTAGACACCAACCGAGTTGGCCAGGTAAAAGGTAGCCCCAAATAACCATGATCAAACTGCCAAACTTACCTAGACACCAATTGGTTCATCAAAGTCGATTAGACTAGCCTAAAGACTCGGGCTGACCACTGAGCCACAAATTAGATCCATTTAGATCTATGGACTAATCAATCTAACTATTAGAGAGATCTATAGAGAAGAAACCCTAACTTAACATTTGATTAGATTAGTTCTCTATTTAGTCCAATGCATCTAAACTTAGGTCTAATCAATTAAGGACCCAAAAGAAGCTAACCCATGACCCTTAAGGTTTATTAAAATGACTTAAAATCTTTGAATCATATTCCTTAAATTTCTATCATTCAATATAACTCAATTAAGTCCAATAGCCTTAATAAATCAAAATAGTTTCAATTAAGAATGTAAAACAATTTTACAAGCAAATTTGAATTCACTGTTTCAGGGCTTTCTGGTCGAGTTGACTCGTATAGAATGTGAGTTGGCTCATCTAGAATCAAAAATTGATAGATTCATCTATTAGCAGAGATGAGTCAGCTCAAGCAGGGGTAGAGTCATCTCATTCAGAACTAGAACAAACAGACTATTCTGCCTACATAAACGAGTCAGCTCGAGCAAGAGCCAAGTCGGCTCGTTTGCGAGGGCAGAAAATAGTGACTTCAATTTCATGCATCTTACTTGAACTATTCAAACTTAGAGATTAAATACGATCAAAACAAAACTCTTAGATCTTGTCTAAATTTGTTTTATGATCATAACAATAGATTAAAACACTTTAATCTACATTTTCTTTTCATGAGTCAATCACAAGCAGCACCCCTACATGCCATAGGAGACCCCATTGAATGGAAAGAGAGGGTCTTGCAGCCCTACTTCTCTCCTATGACCGGACGACCATGGTGAAGCACTCAATCGAAGAAAACATGATGTTAAAAGTATGCTAGCATTATAATACTACGTGAGAACCTGGTACTCTAATACCATTGAAGGGAAAAACATGCTAGGCAAAAAAATATTTTAAAATAATTTTAAAATAACGATAGTGGAAGGCTTGGTAGATCGATCAAAATGATCTACCAAACAACCTGCAACAGGATCTAGTATAATAATACATCATGCAATATAAACATCAAAAACAAAAAAGGAGCAAAGATATAAAAGTACCTTACTGTTATACCTTTGAAAATGCTGTGGAAAAGGGTAAGGATAAAGCGCTTGAGCCACATACGTATCTGGCCTATACAGGTAATCCATACCAGGGCTCAACTCTGATCAACTCCCTCAGAGTGCTAGCTCCTTAGGATCCTTGAGGCTCTTCTTCTTCTTCTTCTTGGAAGATAAGGAGGAGAGGTGGAACCCTTCCTAAACTAGCTATTTTTCCAAGACCTAGCTTGAGTGCTAGGCGTTCGCACACCCAATGCCCAAGTCATCACAATCCTTTTCATCCCTCTAAGAATTTTAGCAGCAAGACAAGCCAAAATCCTTATCTTTTCTACCTATTTTTTCAACCTTTAGCAGTCCTAAAAATAACACTTATTTATAGAGGCAGCCAAGAGAGGGAGAAAGAGAAAGGAGGAGTGATTAGGAGAGAAGGTCAAAAAGCATACCAATTTGACTCTAACCATATTAGGAAGGAATGACAATCATTCCATGAAAGTTTGGAGCCAAAATAGCTTGAATTTGAAATTCAAACTAGGTCAAAACCTTCTCAAAAAAGCTTCCCAAAATTTCGTTAAGGGTTTTCTGATTGAGCAAAGATGAGTCGACTCAAGCAGGGATCGAGTCAGCTCATCTAGAACACAGAACAGTCAGACTGTTCTTTCAACAGGATTGAGTCGGCTCGAGCAGGGGTCGAGTCGGCTCGTCCAGAAAAGTCTTTCGAAAATACTTCTCATCATAGCAAAGTGTCGACTCCTCAAGTATCGACACATGGTCAATCATATTGACTGCCAGTGACAGCAAACGATTCTTAATTGTTGATCAGCCTTAAGATCAGATAGAGACCCCTATGGTGTATGACCCCATAGGTTCGAATACTAAGCAGGTAGCACTGAAACACTTCCAGTACCAGTCAAAGTCCTCATCTAGTAATGATACCCGACATCCGGATAGGTCAAAGATTGCAGAGCAACTTTCAAGAACCTTTGGCATATGGCTACCGTATAACTTATCCCTTTGACCTCATAATGCTCAGGGTGACCTAGGGTTCAACTGCCAATCCTAATTTGGTTCATCCGGATCATGTCTCAACCTTACAAGTTCTGTGATTCCTCACAAGAACTATCCTGGCCAAGGTTTTGCTAAATTTAGACACGGTAAGTCATTCACTCCAAACTATTTGGAAGGGTCAATTCCATCTTGATCCACCACCGCTCCATAAGTACTTGATGTACCCAGAAACATTTCATCACTGAATTAAAAATCCAGGTATTCCGGCACCAAAGTATAGTGAGTTGCTTGCAAGCGACCATGCTGACCTCAAGTCTGAGGGACACATATACCCATATCCCTTCGTGAGCAACCCTTTGGTAGAAGAGAGCTCCATAGATGGTCACGTTTAGTGAAATGTCACACATTTCACTTGTATGTCATATCAGTGTCACCACACTCCTTAGTCAAGAGGACAGCCTACCAATGTGAGATACAACAACCTATACTTGATACATCATACTCCTATAACAATGTATCCTTTGATTGTGAACTAGTTTAAGAACTACTTGATATATCCTCTCTATGTCAAATATAATGTAGTTCTAAGGACTCCATCACACAAAAGTTCTTTTCAAAAAATGCACATGTGATGAACAGCCAAAAGAATAACTTTTATTCATTAAAAATTCATATACAATTAAATAATTAGCACAACCATCTTTAGCCTAAACGATTGACTTTGGGACATAATTTCCATCAGTCTCATTATCTCATTCTCGACACAGTAGGGACAATTCGACAACCCAAAATCATTCTTCCTAACTGCCCTCCGTACCTGGAGCTCTACAAGAAAGAGCCGAAGGACTTGGTGCCTCAAGGCAAGGTGCCACAACAAAAGTATGCACATGGGCAGTCTAAAAGAAAAGAGAAGAAAGGAAGGGAGGTTGTTGAACCAATCAAGAATGCAAAGGAAAATAGAAGAAGAATTATGTGTACAAAAAGATACTTCATTCAAAGTTTACATCATTTCTGGACCCCCGACAGGCCGGGCGGTCCAAAAGTAAGCAAGAAAGACAAGAACAAAAAGAAGAAAGGATGCTCCTATCCTACTCTGCCAACTCCTTCCTGGGATGGCACTGAGGTAGGGCGGCATCCTCTCGGACCTCTGTCGATGGAGCTGGTTCGACGTCAGTCGCAGGCTCCTCCTCCGCTTTGGCTACGACCTCAACTGGGCCGCCGCACAAAGTGGCTGTGAAGGCAAGCACCTCCATGTCCAACTTTGAAAAGAGCTGTGCCACCCTGGACTGGCAGAACTCGTAGGCCTTGTGGAACGAGTCCATAGTCGCCTCCTGGAACTCCTCAACAAATTCCGTCGAGGCCTTGTAGTTCGGCATTGCCTCGGCGGCCTCCTTCTTTATGGACTCCATTAAGGCCACCACCCTCTTGGCCTTCTCTTCGGCTGTCGAAGCCCGCTCACGTGCCGTCTCTAGCTAAGCTCGAAGGACTTAAGATTGCTTTGCAGCCTTGGCCACCTCAGCCTTGAGCTCCTCCACCACTCGGGCTACCTCAGCCTTGAGTTTTTCTGCCCAAGCCATCTCGGCCTTGAGCTCTTCGACCCGGTACTTGACCCAGTCTTTCTCCCGAACCAGGGATGCCTCGAGGTCCTTAATGCATCTCTCAGCATCCACCGCTTCAGCTCGGAGCTCCCTATTCCTCTCCTCCATGGCCTAGGCCTTGTCAGTCTTATCCTTAGCCTTAGCCACCAGCAATGCAACCTCATGCTCCTTCAACTTGTCCCTTTTGATCTAGTGGGAGCAGTAGTCATGGATAAGAAGGAGGTATGCCCCAAGCTGCACCAAAAGAGACATCAGCTATGCAAGAAAATGAATGAACAAATAAGGAGGAAAAAGGCAAGAGGCTTTACTATGAAGAGGTGGGGGAAGGTACCAAGGATGGCATCCGACAAAGGCCTTCCTCCCCTTTCCCGCCCGTCACGTGATTGGATGGCGAAGTCCATCATCCGCTCGGCTAGGGATCGATCCTGGATCACGGAGGAATTTGGCACAATCTTGAAGGGCATCCTACAGGAGTTGGTCTTCTTCCTCATCAACATCGCCACCGTGCCCTCGGGGGTGGCTGAAGATGTCTCCGAGCCCCTATTGGAGCTCACCACCGGGCTCGACGGCACCGTCGGTGGCCATTCCCTCCTTTCTTCATCCCCTGTCTCCACCTCGATGACTTCGGGAGGTAGGGCCACAGTAGCCACAGCAGCAGGTCGAGCTCGTACACTCACTTCGGACCCCCAGACCGGAGGCAGATCCTGCTACCTCGATGGTTCAGGGATCGGTTCAGCTATCCTCCCATGTGGGCCGGGGGCTATAACAGGCCCATACCCTGTGCTGGGCTCATTCTGGGGCCTCTTCGATGGGGACTCTATAGGTCCCGCCGGTGCACTTCTCTTTTGGGAGAGCGCGATGAGATTGTCCATTGAAAACTTCATGACTACAAGAAGAAAAGAAAGAAGGTCAGTCCCGAGGTCGAATAGACCTATAGAAGAATAAATGAAGGCTTAAGCCGAACTCACCCAACTCCCGGATTGGGCTGACCCCGGCCTCGATCAGGTTTTGCTCTGATAGTAGAACCTCAAGGGAAGGGATTTGGTCGATGACGAGCAGGTCGTAGATCTCTCAATCAGCCGCTTTGACCTTGGCATTCCAGTTCGGATTCGATCTGGATCACTCCAGACCCAATCGACCCCTTCAATAGAGGTGAAGAATTATTTGCTCTTCCATCCTTTGATGGAAGAGAGAAGTTCAAACTTATTGCCCTTCAAGCGAGGAGAGATAAACCACCACCCATCCTCGGTCGGGTGGCATTTCAAGGTGAAGAAGGCCTTGAACAGTGAAAAGCGGGATACAATCCCATGGAAGTGGCAGAGGATAATAAAACAGGAGATAGTCCTAATCATGTTTGGAACTAGCTGAGCCGGGATAAGGCGCTAATTGCTAAGAATAGAGAGAAAAAAAGGGTGAAAAGGGAAGCGAAGACCCCCTGTGAGGGATTCCTCGTAGAGAGCAATCCGGCCCGGGCCACTGGAGGTGACTCGTTCCCCCGGTCGTGGAACCAAGAACCGGATGGAGTCTGGGACATCGAAGGCTTTTTGGATTATCGAGAGGTCCTCCCCGGTCATCATCGAAGCGATGCCGATGGGACCGGTCAAATGGGAAGGCTCAGTGGGAGCTTCAAGAATAGGAGGAGGAGGAAGACAAGCCCTAGACTCTCCTATGACAATCCCGGTGGGGCGAAGCCTTTTGCGAACCTCGAGAGAAACTTCCTCCTCCTTATCGAAGGAAGGAGTATCGGTCGAGAAGGCCCTGCCTCATTGGGATTGCTCGAAGGACGGTGGCTATGACCTAAGGGGGGCATCCTAAGAAAGAACGAGGCAGGAAAAAGAAGAATGAAGTCGGGAAGGGTCCTAGGGACGAACTCTACCTAACCGGAAAGGAGGAAGGATTGAAGAAGAAGAACCTGGCAACCTTCAAGGGAAAGGACAGTTATGGGGAAGAAAAAGGAAAGCTTTGGTCCATCGACGAGCATGAAGAATTCGAAAGAAGAGGTATTCTCATGAAACTTTCCTTCTTTTCGAAATGATTAGACAACAACAATGCCCCCTAAAATAGCCACCATTGGATTGGCTCCACGTGTCAAGATCGACAGGAGTGATGCTTCGATTCACCATGAAACTGTTCGAGTTCTGCACTAGCCATTATGCTTCCTTGGATGAGCTGATGTGTCACCTTTACATTGGTCTCAAGGCCCATTCCATGAAAAGCCAGCGATCACAGTTTTAATGGCGCTCGATTTTCGTCTTTCCATGTCAGCCCCGCATTTACTCCCTTCGCCCTAAGCACCACATGCCAACGGAACTTGAAAATGGAGGGCAAATGATAAAGCAAGATCACTGATATGGAGTCACTGTCAGATCCGGTCATATGCCACATGGATAGAAGTTGCCACGTCTGATCTACTCTTCGAGCTCCTTCACCGGGTGGCTCCCTCGAGGTCGAGCCCACCTCGACTAAAGTCGAGCTCTTGCTCTCTTCGAGCTCCTTCGCCAGGCGGCTCCCAAGGGGTCTAGCCCATCTCGGTCGAAGTCAAGCTCCTACTCTCTTCGAGCTCCTTCACTGGGCAGCTCCCTCGAGGTTGAGCCCACCTCGGCCGAAGTCGAGCTCCTGCTCTCTTCGGGCTCCTTCACCGGGCAGCTCCCTTGAGGTCGAGCCCACCTCGACCGAAGTCGAGCTCCTGCTCTCATCGAGCTCCTTCGCTGGGCGGCCCCCTCGAGGTCGAACCCACATTGGCTAAAGTCAAGCTCCTGCTCTTTTTGAGCTCCTTTGCCGGGCGGCTCCCTCGAAAATGTCGGCCGAACTTGAGCTCCTACTCTTTTCGAGCTCCTTCACCGGGCGGCTCCCTCGAGGTTGAGCCCACCTCGGCCGAAGTCGAGCTCCTGCTCTCTTTGAGCTCCTTCACCGGGCCGCTCCCTTAAGGTTGAGCCCATCTCGGCTGAAGTCGAGCTCTTGCTCTCTTTAGGCCAAACTCCCTTCAGACGAGAGGTGCAGCAGCCAGAAGCCAAAGTCCACGGTGCCACCTTCCTTGGGTAGCGAGCCGCCACCCAAGGACCACAGAGGAGCACCCCCAGGATGCCATGATTACTCCCGCTGATACTTACACTAGATAGAAAAGGGCACCCTAGCCAAGGCACTGCATTCCCAACCGACTGTTTGTGCCACCCAAAAGAAGAAATCACCCCAGAAGATTCAAATATAGGGGGCGGATGTTCCCCGATCGAGGCCCTACCAAATTTTTCTAAGTAGGGCAACCATATGAGAAGTCAGAGCCTGCGACATAACTCCCTAACATGAATGGGGAAGGCACCCGGGTGCACGGCATGGAACACTACCGAACGTTGACCATCCAGTGCCTACAGAGGGGGAGGAACCCGAGGCAGGTCGCTGAGAGGGTCCATGGCCTAAAAGGAGGTTCAGGAAGTCTACAAACAAGGTAAACAAAACAAGCAATGGAGAGCGACCGGGAGAGCATTCTGAGGCTACCAGAGTACCCGTCGGAAGGGTCTCGATGAACACAACCATCACAGCTCGTGCTCTCCTCCACCACTGCCACTCTCACTCCACTCTTTCTTTCTAAAACTAAAATCTCCTCCTCTGAACGTGGAGTCCGGCCAAAGGGGTCCATAGGAGAGGATCTGTTCCCCTAGATCACCATTGACTTGATCATCGGAGTGTCCCCGTCGAGATCCCTGGCTCAAGTCTCCTCTGTTTTGCAGGTTTGGGCATGTGAGCTGGTTCTCGAGCGATGAGATTGGCATCCGAGATCATCCCCAAGCTACAGGCCACGGTAGTATGGGCGACAACACTAAGCATACAAATAATATACCGATATGGTACTGATACAAGGTTTAGTAACAAGTTTGCGAACCTTAGTTAAAACCCTAAAATGACACCATATCGTTACATTTTTGCATACCTTGTATTAGCATAATATAGTATGGTATTGTATTATCTTGGTACCTGACCAATATAACACCCAATACTAATTGAAGAAACTTTGGTTGCCACAAACAGGAATGAGTAAAGGAGTGGATATAGGTATTGGTGCGAGGTGAAAAATATATTTTAAAAATAATTTAAGATTCCAAGGGCTTCATCAAAAGGAAGTACTTTATCTTATTCTAGGTATAAGATTACTATACATGAAGTAGACAAGGATAAGAAATTTGACTCAGTGGAGGGAGAATAACAATACAATATTTAATATAGTCAATGGCCAATACAAGAACTTGATGTAAGAATTTTATTTTCATTGATCTTTTATAAAAGATTAAAATACAAGAAGATGATTGATCAAGAACGGATCTAAACTGATAACAAATCTAGAAATTCCATAACAAATAATTATTCTAGATTTGAAATGCATACATGTATTCATCATTAGCTCATAAATTTTCAATCACAAATGCTCATATGAATATCAATAGTCAAGTCGATCTCCAAGTTCCTCCCAATAGGTGGCTATTCAATGGGATAAGTCATGAGAACTAATCTCACAATATATATAGAAAAATAGATAGGAAACCTAGACAATAAAATAAAATCTTAATAGGCCCTCTCATCATGGATCAAAGTTGAGCTAAGGCCTATGTTATGTTATCCCAACAATACCAACTAATGTTACGTGCTCATATTCCAAACACAGATCACTAATAATATTGGACTACAAACATGTTCATCAACATAAATCATATAATCAATCCATTTTTAATAAAATAAAATAAACAATAATAATAATTTATAATAATTTATAATTAAAAAAAATTATATTTGATGCTATATATGAGTGGGTCTTGTCCTAGCGCGCTACACAAAATGTTCTTTTTTGATCCATGAAGAAAGTCCTTGGTCCTATATATAAGTTCCTTGCTTTCCATTATTTAAGTAAAGGTTGTGCGTGGATGTGTGAGCGAGGAAGAGAGAGAATGAGAATGAGAGAGAGGGAGCTGGCGCTTGGTACAGCGTGAATGATGGAGAGATCATGATCAGGTCAGGAAAAATAGAAAGAGAAAAGCGCATCATGTCGTGAAAGAGAAAAGCGCATCATGTCAAGTTCAACAAAATAAGAGGCTATGAATTTTTACATTTCAAAATTGTCAATTTCAAATAGCAAAAATATTTATATGGCGATCCTTGGGAGAAAATATAGTAACTTGCTCCCTTTTATTGTCCTAAATCCAGATTATGGTGCAGGATGAAGGGATAAATCTTAATAGCAAATGATTAAAAATTTTAAAAACTGGTAATATACCGTTCCAAAAACTCTGATGCCGCAATATATTGGTGGTGATAACCCCTGGATGAAGTGAATTAGCTGTAACTTCTATCCCTTGTTCCTGTTTATAAAAAATAAAGAGGCAGTCATCCTCAAATAATTTAATATATATAACAGCTAAATTAAATAGAATGCTAATTATTTGCAAATATCAACAGCAAGTTGCTCATGTATCATGCTTCAAATGGCAAAAAAATTTAATATATGCATTTTTTTTTATTGGATAAAAGAAAAGAGGTGGGAGGGATAAATTCCGATATAGTTATCTTCTTAGATTTCCATCATGCCAGATAATGTTTGATACAAAATTTTGTATAGTCTTTTCTCACCAAACAGTGAGTATGTCAATCTATTATTACTAAGATACCAACTGATAAAATGAGTTATTCATAACCTTTCACTTATACTAATGATTATGAATTTCAAAAAAATTTTATATTCAATCGAGTCGTCTACAAAATTACATCTTCAATCTATAAATAAGTGATAGGAAGATAAAATTTTTACTAACCAAGCTACCGTCAGTGTTTAGCTTGTGTACTTCAAATCCTATCCTTGTGGATGAAATACCCTCTTCTGCACCAAATCGGAGACGGCATTTACTTAATTAGAAGCGTGACCGTTGTCCGAGATTAGATAGCTGACGACTACCCAGGAAAAAATAGCACTTGTTTTTCTGACATAAAGTACTATGGGTAAAATGGGATAGCAAATCAATGGCAAAGAACGGAAGCACGAGGGAAGGTATGATTACTTAATTCATTTGAATATGGAAAAGAATCGGACCACTTTGGCCATTGACATAAAATATACAGATACAAAACTTTGAAAATGTAGTTTTCCCTCAGAAATATTCACTGCATATGTGAAACATTCTTCGATATTTAAAGCGGAAAAAAAAAAACCTTAAGATGTTTAGCAAGCTCATGAGCATGCAATATGTTGGCAAGCTTTGATTGTCCATAACCAAGAAAATTATAGTACCTGGAAAGGGAAAACAAGATCTTAATTATTTCATTCATAGATCTCCTAACAGATGCAATGGAATATCAAAACTAATTAACCAACTGGAAAATGATCTTCAAAAACTTAAATGGACCTTCATAAACCTCTCACATTATCTTACCCTGACTTTTCATTGATTTTGTCAAAACGAATTCCTTCACGATACGTAAACTTGTGACTTAGTGAAGAGACAATAACAATTCTTCCTTCTATACCACTATTATCGGCTGTAATTCTCATGTTCTCCAATAAAAGATTTGTCAAAAGAAAATGACCTGCAAGATGACAAAATGTCTCATTAATCTTCCACTATTGGGTATGATTGCAGGTCTACTTTATGTCCAAACATTATGGGATCACAACTGTGCACCTCTAGTTTGAGGAAAGCTTTATTATAAAGCAAACAATATAACACGCAAAAGTATTTGGCTATGATACCATATAATTCGCCCAACTGGATATGTTCTTATCATTTTAATTAAGTGAGTCCATTGTTTACACATAGACTCAAGTCTTTATAATAGTTACCCTCCAGATTAGGAAACGTTCAACCAAAGGACCTCATAAAAGTGTTAAGCAAACTTTTTTACATGAAATAAGCATAGAACATAGAACATGAAACTTTTATTAAACATAGCAAATTGTTACATATTTATGCATGTGGTGTATGTATGAACATATATATGATATAAATTCCAAGGCAGTATGTGTTGATTCCAAAAATAATTTGATGATTACAAAATATTAGAGTATGAAAGGTATACTAACATTTTTCAAGATTATTTAAGAATATTTTTGTAGAGAACAAATATCTTTGGAGAATGTCCTAAAGGCCTTGGAATCCATTCAAGCCAAAAAGAACTTTAATTTTAGTAGATATAGCTCATAAAAATCAAAGTAAAAAAGTTGAGTTGACCGACATAAGTAAGGAGCCGACTTTGGCATACTATGAAATTGGCACAAAGCTTTTGCACACAGACAAGTTGACTCATTGAATAGGTGAATTCTCTTAGTAGAATAGAAGGATTGTTTTCTATCTTGGCTAGATGAATCGATTCTTTGGATTGGTAAATTGACTCTTTCAGGAAAAATAAAAGGTTGAATTTACAGATCACACATACAAATTGATTCTTGGAACATGTGAGCTAGCTCTCTCAATGTATATAGAATAATATTTTTTCTAAATTGGTAGATGAGTCGACTCTTGAAATAGACAAGCTCACTTTCTCAAAGGATACAGAAGGTAGATTCTTTAGGATATGCAGACGAGTCGACTCTTTGATCAGATGAGTCGACTTGTGAGCTTCTGACAATCTATAATGACTAGTTTTATAGATGTTTATATTTGCCTAGATTCCTCTTCAACGTCTATTTCTGGTCTCTAATAGCTATAAAAGGTTAAATGGACTTCTAAAGTGATGGAAACTTAGGGGAATCTCTATAAAATAAAAGGATAAGTTCAAAATGAAACAGCTTATTGAAAAATAGAGTGAAAACATCCTTACATTTGCTATTATTCAAGAGAGTTTAACTACTTTCGAATCAACTTTTCATGAGATCTTAAAAGAGTATTAAAAGAGTAATCAAAGAGTATTCATTTAAGTATTCAAGTGATTTTTGGTGAAGCTTCAACTACAACCAATTAACTCACTAAAAGAGCTTTTTATTTTGTGTTGCATTCCTATTTCCTATTTTTTTATTTCAAGTTTTAGAGGGATTGAACTTAGAAAACTTGTTGGGATATTTGAGGGATTATAAAGATTTTGATTAGTTATCTTGATAAAGCCAATTAGGTTGTTTGTGATCCCGGTCAAAACAAATGTGCCGTATTCTAAGAGAATATATCAGAAATTTTTAAGTAGATCTTAGAAAGTGGATATAGATGCTTCAAATGCACTAAACTACTATAAATTCTTCTTATTTGTGTTTATACCTCTTTCCTTTGTATTGCCAGTACTTTGTTATTTTCTCCTCACACTTGAAATAATTACTCATAATTTGCAAAAGTGCTCATACTTGTCTTAAAAATTTTAAAAACATAATTGACCCCTCTTTTTGGGTTATCTAGCTGGGTACCAAATAGTATTAGAGCCTTCATTCTTAGCTAGAATTTGATCTCACAATCAAGAGATAAAAATCATGACAACTTACTTGTGGAGTGCACTTGCCAAAGAAAAATCTAGTAATAGGCTACTACTCTTCAATTGAACCAATTATCCTTACTAGAAAGCTCATATGCACATTTACATTCAAGCCCTTGATTATCAACTATGAAATGTTATAATCAAAGGTCCACATATTTATAATCAAAGTTAATAGCTTTGATATCCCTAAACATGAAGAGGAATGGGATGAGCATGACATAAAATCAATGAAACTAAATGCCAGATAATGAATGTCTTGTATTGTACCTTAAATTCTAATAAATTTGATTAAATTTTCACTTACAATTCTGCAAAAAAAAATTGGGATAGACTCAAGATAACTCAAAAAGGCACAAACCAAGTCAAAAATAAAAATAAACATGCTTATATGCAACTACAAGTTGTTCAAAATGGAACCCATTAAAACTATTACTGAAATGTTTACTCATTTTAATGATATTATTAATAATTTAAAAAGTTTTGATAGATCTTATTCTAACAGTGATTTGGTGAGAAAAATTTTCAAGTCCTTACCTAGATCATGGGAAGCCAAAGTCACTACCATCTAAGAGGCCAAAAACTTAAATAATTTATCTCTTGAGGAGCTACTTAGATCCTTAATGATACATGAACTAGCCATGAAGTAGCACAATAAAGAAGAGGATAGGAAAAAGAAAATAACAGCTCTCAAATCAGTGGCAAATGATAAGGATGAAAATCCAACTTCTGAAGATAAGTTAAGGGATGAAGATATGGCCCTTGTTTTCAAAAAACTCAGGAGATTTATGGAAAGAAAAAAGCTAGGATTCAAGAGAAGGAACTTGGCCAAGGAAGAGCCTGGCAAAGTGAAAGAGAATGAAAAGGAAAAAGACCAATCTCTTTGCTATAAATGCAAGAAGCTGAGGTACTTTAAACCTAACTATCTGACCTTAAAGAAATCCTTTAAGAGAAGTAAGAAGAAAGCTATAGTTGCTACTTAAAGTGATAGTAAAGATTCAAGCTCCAATGAGGAAGAGCAAAAGATAGCGAATCTATGTCTCATTAGGTAGTTTCTGAATCTAATTTAGAATTTTCTTTTTAATGAGCTACATACTACTTTTGATGACTTGCTTACTAAATTTAAAAAAGCATGATTTGAAAAATAAAAGTCTTAAGCAAGCAAATAATTCTTTAACTAAAGAGGAAAATGAAGTTTTGAAGAGTAACAAACTTTTGAAATTAGAAAATCAAACTTTGTAAAAAGAAGTCAATAGATAAAAATCTTTGGTTGATAAACTAACATGCAGTTCTAACAAACTTGAATTGATCTTGAACAACCAAAGAGGAGTTGTTGACAAAGCTGGTATTGCTTTTAATCCTACCAACAAGCAAAAGTTTTTGACAAACTTTTTTATTGCTCCATCATCTTCTCACAACTCAAATATTAGATGTTATTGCTGTAAAAGAGTAGGATACAAAGCTTATATCTAGAATTCTAGAAAATAAATAGGAATATAGTAAAAAAAGTTTGGGTTCTAAAAGGAACTATAATAGCTAATTATAAAGGACTAAAAAAAGCTTGGATCTTGAGAATATTAGACTATTTTGTACAAATGTCTTGCAGACAATGAGTTTAAAAGGAGTGATATCTAGATGGTGGTTGTTCAAAATATATGATAAGTGACAATGATCAATTTTTTATCCTTGATATGAATGTGGAGTACTGACCTTTGGTGACGATAGAAAAGGAAAGATAATAGGTATCGATAAAATCAAGGTTACTCATTCCACATTCATTGATAATGTTTTACTTATAGATATTTTAAAACATAACTTGCTAAGTATTAGTCAACTTTGTTATAGGGGTTTCAAAGTTGTTTTTAAATTATCCATGTGCATATTTCTAGTTTGTTTGATATGAGCATTAATTTATTGAACATAGGCTTGGCAACATCTATATGGTATACCTTAATGATCTAGCCATGAAAAGTAGTACAAGTCATGTTGCTATGAATGCTAGAATCAAAGAAACTAGATGCTTATAGCATCATAAACTAGGCCATGCTAACATGAATACTATTTTAAAATTGATTTCAAAAGATTTTGTTAAAGGTTTGCCAAAGATAAATTTTGAAAATATCATATTTGTGATGCATGCCAACTTGGAAAATAAACTAGGAGATCTTTAAAACCAAAATATAATTTCAACTTTGTTAGGAGAAATCTTGCATAGGCCAAAAGACATGAAGCCCAAGTCAACAAGCCCGGTTAGTCATCCTAGTATATATCCACAGACCAGTCACCAGATTGGGTCTTGATCAGTTAAGGGCCCCCTCTTGACCCTAATGCTATTGGGTAACTCAAACATGCTGGTCAAATGGCTTATCAGTAAGCTTGGTTGGATAGCCCTACTATGAACCCATGTACCATTAATCAGATTAGGACCTTGATCGATAGAGGACTTCCTCTTGGCTCCAATGTTATAGAGCAATTCAACATGCCCAATGCATGGGTGGTCCTCTTGTCCGACCGACCCCCCACTGGAGAAACTAGAACCTTCTTTAATTACCCAGGCCTAGCCAAGCACCAACTACCAATTACCCTTATTTGAGCAAGCCTCAATAATGACTAATGCTTCCTCATCATCTGATTCTCCAAAAGCTACCAGCCTGCACTGGCCGACTAGCATAATTTGATCAAGCATCTTTTGGCTGACCAAGACTTGGCTTAATGATTGACAACATTCATCCACATCCTAGCACCAGCGAAACTCTAGCTCTAACGGCTAGAATCTGCTATCCTATGAGTAAAGCAGAACCATGCCTCACAGACCGATCATTCATTGACTTCTATAGAGATGCTCGAACTAATCATTCATCAGCTTCGATAGAGGCACTAAGACTGATTATGGATCCTTGTGTTTAATTGCAAGTAAATCCATAAATCCTCAGGTGGCACTCCCTGGGACTGTTTGAAGGCTAATACAATTGATGCACATCTCCATGCCCCCGAATAAGTGGCCAGAGGGTCATATCATGCCTCTTGATCACCAATCACCACCATATCTTCATAATTAAGGGGAGCATGGCTGACCCATATAGTAGTCAACATCACCATTAAGAAACATAACCAATTCTACACAAAAGACAATGTTTCAATTAAAAAAATAAACAATTCTCTATGGATGAAAAGTCTCCTGATGGTCCATGTGATAAGCCTTGTAACTTTTCATCAAATCTACTAAAATCTTCTTTTAATTCTAAAAATATCCTTGTCTTTTTCCTATAAAAAGGGACACCCGGGAGCCCTCAAGGTAGGCCAAAATGCTCCACCTTGCACTCCTCATACTATTGGGCTAAAATATCGAACTTGTGTGTCAAAGGATCTTCGCTATAATACCTTTTTGTTAGGATGTTTTTATAGGTCCTACTTCTTAGAGATCCTCCTACACCACCAGCTCCAAAATCTTTAGTGTCTAATGGATTTTGGTACCAACAGAATAGAGGAAGGGCTTGATACAACTTTGAGGAGTGCAAACCCAAGGGCAGGTTAATAATATTACCTAAAAAATCTTTATCTCACCGCATTAACACCACTACTTCCTGGTCGGCGAGAAGCCAAACCAACAACCTGGCCTCACCATCATTAGTAGAAGCCTCTCCACCTCTACAACTGGTAGTAGTTAGTGCGAAGTAGTTTAACCTACTATTCTAGCAGATTCATAACCTAATAGTGATTGTCCAAGCTATTTAGGCCACCCCCGCACCACTCCCTATGATGCAACCTTAACTCGTGGCATAACTAGCTACCATGTTGCCCCTAGCAATGCTATGACCTAATTCGATGCCACAGGCTATGTCACCGCAACCACCAAAGTAGTTGTACGTCCCTCCTAAAGATCCAAAAGGAAGGCTTGCCCACCAAGGTCACCCTAGAAGCCTAGAATCAAGGAGGCGATGATCTTGGAGCCCCCAATTAGGGCATGGTTCAACTTTGGGGCAACAATCTCTCTAGCTATCGGAGGCCCCGACCATCTAGGATTGTGAGATCAAAAGGAAGCTGTGGGAGTTGGATCAGTGGATTGACGCGATCCACAACCACTCGATACCATGCAATGGGTTCAATAATGACTCCCTCTTTGATGCCAAGATAATGTAGGCGCCACTTCCCCAACATGTTAAAGCTTTTTAGTTGGAAAATTATGATGGGACGACCAACCCCATCAACCTTCTAGAAGGCTTCAAGGTGATGACATGGAGCTACTGACCCCATCCTCTATCAAGACTTTCTGTCTACTCTGAATGGAGTGGCTCAACATTGGTACTCAAGTTTGAAGCTAGGATCGGTTCACTCCTTCGAGCAACTAAGCTAATTTTTGCCAGCCATTTTTTTAATAGCCAGTGATAGAGAAGCAGTCGGACTCCTCCACACCCTCAAGAAAAAGGAGAGGGAGTCGACCCAAGCCTTTGTTAGCTATTTTAGTATGGCCACGTTGGAGATCCATGACTTAGATTAGTTAGTTACTATGTCCATCCTGATGAGCGGATTACAAAAGAATGATCTTAAGAAGTCATTGATTAAGATCCATCTTCAAGATTTTGTAGATATGCTTGTCCATATAGAGAAGTATGTTTGAATAGAGGATGCTTTTGTGTAGAAAGAAACCCCCATCACTTCCTCGGTGGAGGGTGGAAAATTGCAGGTCGTTTGGAAATACTTTCCAAGATGGGAGAAAAGAGTCCGACAATACTCCAGATCCTTACCTCGATAATGAAGGAATGGAATCCCTTCTCGAAATCACTGACCCAAGAGTCCTCACAGAGGAGATCTATATGCATATCTACCCAAAAATTATGATGCCTCCACTCTGCTGAATGCACCGAGGGCACATATGTTGATGGAGATAAAAGAACAACTCCTAGAAGCCAAGAAGCTATGGTCTCTCCCGACTCGAAGAAGTTCAAACAAATACTGCTTATACCATTAAGACCATGACCATGATATTGAGGAGTGCATTCAGCTCTAAGATGAGATCAAGCAGCTCATCAAACGTGGCCACCTTGATTGGTTCTTGTAATGCAGGAGGGAGCAGGGGAACTAATTGAGATCGCTTTGGCTATTTGAATTATCATGACAGGCTAAGCCCCAAGATAAAGATGACCCAACCCTGACTAGGACAATGAACACCATCACTGAGGGGTGCCACAGTGGAGATTTTAGTGGTGAAGAGAGAGCGATGAAGAGTATGGTTGGAGACTGATAACTTTCACTAAAGAGGATGATCAAGGAATCCAGTTCCCATATTATGATGTGGTAGTTGTATCTTTAAATATTGAAAACTATGATGTACACCACATCCTTATTGAAAATGGAAGCTTAGCCAATGTTTTGTATTATGTTGCTTTGGTAAAATGAAAATATCTCCTGATCAGCTAGGAAGAGTAGACTCTACACTAGTTGGCTTTACTGGAGATACAATCCAGGTGGAAGGAGTTATCACCTTGACTATAAGAATGGCTTAGTATCCTCACCGATCAATTATCCAGGTTGACTTTCTTATCATCCAAGCACCCTCAACCTACAATGCTATTCTTAGATGACCAAGCTTAAATGTCTTCCAAGCCATCATGTCAACATATAGCCTAAAGATGAAGTTCCTACTGATGTATGGGATCGATGAAGTCTATAGAGATCAAGACCTAATGCATCACTATTATCACATCACGCTCCAGGGAGCCAGGACCACCGATGCCTATCTAGTCAAAGGATTGGATACCCATGACGAGCTCACCGAGCAACAAGGAGAACTAGCCAAAGATCTCATCTCCATACTATCGGTGGATGGAAATAAAGAACACATGATCCGAATCAGATCCAACCTGGATCAGGTAACCAAAGATCAGCTAACCACATTCTTATAAAAAAATGTCTACATCTTCACATGGACACCAGTGGACATGTCAGGCATTGATCCCTCAATGATGGTGTATTGATTGAACATGGACCCTATGCACTAACCATTCAAGTAAAAGAAGTGGAGCTTTGCACCCGAGTGATAGAAGGTGATAGCAAAGGTGGTTAACAAATTGCTTGACACAGGCTTCATTCAAGAGATAACTTACTCAGAGTGGATTACACCAGTGTAATCATGGTGAAGAAGGTGATTGGGAAATGATGAATTTGCATCGACTTCATTGACTTGAATAAAGCACATCCAAAATATAGCTATCCACTGCCAAGAATTGATCAGATAGTGGATGCCACATCAGGCCATGACCTCCTTAACTTTATGAATAACTTTTTCGACTATAACCAGATTGAATGGTGCCTGAAGATAAGGAAAAGATTGCCTTTATCACTAACCAGTATCTTTTTTGTTACAAGATCATGCCATATGGTCTAAAATATATAGGTGCAACTTACCGGTACCTCGCAAACAAAGTCTTCAAAGACTAAATTAGGAAGAATATAGAGGTGTACATGGATAAAATGCATGTCAGGCATAGATCCACCAAGACCCATATAAGAGAAGCTTTCACCACTTTGTAGAAGTACCAAATAAAGCTGAATTCGATCAAGTGTGCCTTTGGGATGACCTTTGAAAAGTTTCTTGATTGTATGGTCTCCAACCGAGGAATAGATGCCAACCCAAAAAAATTAAGGCCATATAGTAGATGAACCCCCTAAGGATGATCAATGTTGTCCAATGCTTCATTGGAAGAATCGTTGCCCTGAATCAATTTGTTTCAAGATCAATCGAGAGGTGTCTTCCCTTCTTCTAAAGTAGTCTAAGAACTTATATATACTAAGGAATGCCATAAATCATTCATAGATCTCAAAGGCTAGTTTAGCCCCCTACCGGGTAAGCTAGACCAAAGTGAAGAGCTATTCCTATACTTAGTGACTTCACTCGTGGCAATAGGGTTAGTGTTAATTCAGAGTGAAACAAGATACAAAAGCCCATCTACTATCTCAGTTAGATCTTGAGGGATGTGGAGACCCAATATCCAAGCTAGAGAAATTGGTTTATGCTCTTCTTATTGTAGTCTGAAAGCTTCAATCATACTTCCAAGCACATACCATCACCCTCTTGACTGACCAACTCATGAAGAACATCCTGCATTAACCAAACAAATCTAGGTGAGTTTCCAAATGGGTGATCAAGCTCTCCAAATTTGATATCAAGTCTCAATCCTAACCATCAATCAAAGCTCAAATATTGACAGACATTCTAGTAGAATGCACCATCCCTGACGAGCTAGCTAAGCCAAATAAAGTGGAGCCCCCAACCCAGGTGGAAAGTTTTGTAGAAAATTAGGCTGGCAACTGAGAGGTGTAAGAAGATGGATTATCCAACTCCACAGGATTAGGAGCGGGATTGGTTCTTATGAGTCTAGGAGTTGTAGCCGAGCATGCCATGCAATTTGAGTTCCCTGTGAGGACAACGAGGCTGAGTATGAAGCTTTGGTCATAGGACTCCAAGTGGCCAGGGAGTTGGTGGCACAAGACTTGAAGGTCTACAGTGATTCTTAACTGGTTGTCAATCACATCAAGGTGATTATGAGGGTCAAAAAGAGTACATGATAAAATACCTTTGAAAAGTAAAGGATTTGGCTTCCACCTTCCATAGCTTTAAAATTCAACAAATACCTACGGAGAAGAATTCTCAAGCTAATATGCCATCCAAGTTGGTGACATAAGTGCCAATGGCTCTAGCTAAAGGAGCCTACTCTGAAGTGGTGAAAATGCCAACTATTGAAGAATCGACAGAGTTGATGCAGCTAGACAATGAGCTCTACAGTCCTCTCTTCTTCATCTCAAGTGCCTGCAAGGGACATCTGAAGCTTGCCCAGCACTCAATCATCTCGATCATATACAATACATGATCAGTGACTGAGGCTCCATTTTGTATCCATGTATTGTAGATAGCACAGGAGATCCCGTACCTCTCAACATCATCTGGTGTGCCGAAGGACTCCTTTAACCTTTAAAGGATTTCCTCCGGCTGGGCTTCTTCGAATTTGCGACTGAACTCGTCGTTCATCACTGACAACATAATGCATCGAACAGTGGTCCTGTCGGAGAGCCACTTCTGATAAGTGTCTTTGACCGAACCTTGAGCATTGGAGCAAGGGTTTCAAGTGTCAGATTCAATATCACATACAAGATACGTTCATGCTCCAGGACAATCCTGAGCCTTTGATACCAGCTATCGAAGTTGGGACCCTTGAGCTTTTCATTATCGAGAAGAGACCGGAGCGACAGGTTGGAAGACATCTGAAAGGAAAATCAAAACTTATTAGTATATATGAATTATTAACATAAAGACATGGACTTTAGTCTAAAGGCCCTCCCAGTATTTTGTTCAGACTGGTAGCCTTTACCTCTAATCCGAGGAATCACTTTAATTCCTTAGTGGGTACTAGAACCCACAGACAACATATGAGCCCGACTTTGGCGAGCTCACCCATACACATCTAAAGGTAGGTTCTTCAACCGATTACTTCTTCAAGTAACTTTTAGTATTTAGGTTTTGCCCCAAGACCTTTGGGCCTCATATTGAAGGTTCTGGTTAGGTCCAACCATTAACATGATAAAATTCAATACTTCTAACAATGAATAGCCAATCCCAACTTTGGCCGGCCCACCTGACTACCATTAAGAGAGTCGCCTGAGACATCATATTAGGAACAGTAATTCCAATAGCCCGATGAACATCCGATCTTTGGATCTGCCAATGAACACCTAACTATTAGACCCATTACCATCCCACTTAATAGGAGGCTAAGACTCGATTATCCCCATAATTTCATGTTTTTATGGACCTAATAATTTAAAGAATTTAATTTTAATATGATAGAAGAGGAGATGAGAAGACATGGATCGACCTCCCACTGACCACATCAGTTATCAAGGAGGGTTATACATAACCAATGATCCATGGGCATCTAAAATCAGTCAAGATTGATTAATCTTGGGTGACATGGGTTAACACGAGTCAGTGAGCTATCCAATCAATTCTGATCAACCATATTGGCTAGGTAAGTGAGATAATGGATTGGGTTCTGCCATTAACCGTCTTGCCTTAGACACCAACCGAGTTGGCCAGGCAAGAGGTAGCCCCAAAGAACCAAGATCAAACTGCCAAACTCACCTTGGACACCAATTTGTTCATCAGACTCGATTAGACTAGCCTAAAGATTCGGGCTATCCACTAAGCCACTAATTAGGTCTATTTAAATTATAGACTAATCAATCTAACTATCAGAGAGATCTATAAAGAAGAAATCCTAACTCAATATTTGATTAGATTAGTTATTTACATAGTCCAATGCATTTAGACTTAGGTCTAACCTAATTAAGGACCTAATAGAAGCTAACCCATGACCCTTAAGGCTTATTGAAATGACTTAAAATCTTTGAATCATATTCCTAGAGTTCTTTGTCATTCAAGATAACTTAATTCTTAATTAAGTTCAATAGCCTTTATAAATTAAAATAATTTTAATTTATAATGTTAAATAATTTAATAATGAATCAAAATTTGAACTCACTATTTTTCTGCATTCTCAAGTCAAGTGTCGACACTTGCAATCATGAGTCGACTCAAGTGTCGACACTTCGCACTCATGAGTCAACTCAAGTATCGACTCAAGGCCTGAGATAGAAGTTTACATAAAGTCATATTTTCTATATGCATGCATGAGTCGACTCAAGTGTCGACACTTGGGTCGACTCAAGGCCTGTCACAAGGCAAAAACAGTGATTTCAAATCCAAAGTTTTTTTTTTAACTTTTAATCAAAATCGATCAAAACAAAACTCTTAAATCTCATCTAAATTTATTTTATGATCATAACATTAGATTTAAATATTTTAATCTACATTTTTTTTTATTTTTCTTTTGCATGAGTCAATCACAAGCAGCACCCCTACATGCCATAGGAGATCCCATTGAATGGAAGAAAGGGTCTTGCAGCCCTACTTCTTTCCTATGACCGGACGGTCATGGTGAAGCACTCAATCCAAGTACTTTAAAAGAAAACTATGATATTAAAGCATGCTAGCATTATTATACTACGAAGAACCTAACTTTAATACCATTGAAGGAAAAGCAAAACGAGCATGCAAGGCAGAAAATATGTATTTTAAAATAATTTTAAAATAAGCACAGCAGAAGGCTTGGTAGATCGATCAAAATGATCTACCAATCTACCTGCAACGAGAACAGGTATAATAATGTAGCTTGAAAAAGACATCATAATCAGGAAAAGAACCAAAAGGCATAAGGATACCTTACCATTATACCTTTAGCAAGAGGTTATGAAAAGCCCTCGAGGCACACACGTGTCTGGCCTCTATAGGTAGTCACACTAGGGCTCGATTTTGATCACTCCCTCAGAGTGCTAGCTCCTTGGGATCCTTGAGGCCGATCCACGTCTTCTTGGAAGACAAGGAGGAGAGGTGGAACCCTTCCTAACTAGCTCTCTTCCCAAGACCTAGCTTGAGTCCTAAGTAGTCAACACTTGGAACATGGTCAATCATATCGACCTCCAGTGATGGCAAACGATTCTCAATCATTGATCGGCCTTTAGATCAGATAGAAACCCCTATGGTATGTGACCCCATAAGTTCGAACACTAAGTCGGTAGCACTGGAACACTTTCAGTACTATACAAAGTCATCATCTAGCAATGATACTTGACATCTGGATAGGTCGAAGATTATAGAGCAACTTTCTAGAACCTCTGGCATATGGTTACTGCATAATTCATCCCTTTGATCTCAAAATACTTAGGATGACCTAAGATTTGACTGCCAACCCTAACGTGGTACATCCAGATCGTGTCTTAACCTTACAAGTTCTATGACTCCTTACAAGAACTACCCTGGTCAAGATTTTGCTAAATGAGACATAGTGAGTCATTGACTCCAAACCATTTGAAGGGGTTAATCCCATCTTGATCTACCACCACTCTACAAGTACTTGATTATACTCAATTGCCTTTCATCACTGGATTAGAAATTCAAGTAGTTCGGCACCAAAGTACAGTGGTTTGCTTGCAAGCTACCATGGTGACCTCAGGTCTGAGGGACACATATTCCCATATCCCTTCGCGAGCAACCCTTTAGTAGAAGGGAGCTCTGCAATTGGTCACATTTAGTGGATGTCATACATTTCACATGTATGTCACATCAGTGTCTTTACACTCCTTGGTTAAGAGTGAAACTAATAAATATGATATACACAACCTATACTTGATACATCACCATCCTATAATAATATATCCTTTGGTTGCGAACCAGTTTAAGAACTACTCGATATATTCTCTTTATATCAAATATAATGTAGTTCTAAGGACTCCATCATACAAGAGTTTTTTTCAAGAAAATGCATATATGATAAACAGCCAAAAGAATAACTTTTATTCATTAAGAAATTCATATACAATCACAAAATAGCACAACCATTTTCAGTCTAAACAATTGGCTTTGGAACATAATTTTCAACACCTTGACCTATCTCTCAACCTCGACCAGCTTCTTCTTTGCCTTCATGACCTTTATCTTCCTCCTCTCCTTCTTCAAGGCCAGCTCAACCTCCACCTTTGCAAGCACCCTCTTCAGTGCTAGATGTATGCCCTAAAATCCAAGTTGGTTTGACACATTATATTTTTTAAGGCATGAATTTTGTACTTATTTTTCTCATTAATAAAAAGGGCATTTACTTCATTCATATTGGTGTGTCTATGAATCATCCATGGAGTTAATGGACAATGACACATATTCTCAAGAGTTGAGAATCCGAGGCATGTGTCTTTATAGGTTAACTCCTAAAAGCTCCCGATTATTGGAACATCACGAGGATGGTGATTGATCCATTAAGATCGGTGCACAAATCACTTCCCTTTATGGGTAGAGGAGTCTCTGATCTGCAGTGTGGTGACACTGGAATGAGAGTGCAGGTAGTTGATAGAGATCAACGGTATTGAGCATGACCAAGTATAAAAAGTTATACGAATGACTACTCACTCATCAATAACTTTTTGATACTGTAGTTGTGTGAATAGTTCTTTGACCTAGGGTATCTTAGCTACTCACAATAAGGTTGCTGTAGTTTGACTGCATATAAACATGGTGCCTATCCATTCGGGACCTTACGGTGTTCGTTGACTGTAGTAAATTTATTATCGGAGTAGGGTGCACACTTGTAGGGATCTATCAGCCTTAGTAGTAAGGAATAATCCTATGCAACTTAGTGAAACTGAGTCCATAAGTCTATGGCCATAACAAAGGATAATGAAAAGGTGATTTCATTAGTATCACATTCGGACTCGAGTCAATTAAGTTAAGCATATGACTAATGGGTGTGACGAGTTTTCGTGACCTATATCATGTCAGTATTTTTGATAGAGGAACCGAATCACACAATAACAACACCTAGGGGTTCCAATCTTATTCTGCTGGGTTACCACTACATATTGCTAGGTGTCACTGGTAGATTGTGAGAGCCCATTAGGATTGCTTACGGATCGACGATCCTAATTAGGGTTGAGCTGAAATTGTTTCAATCCATCGAAAAGAGTTTTGATGATGTATAATAAAGATTATAGCATATCTCATTACCAGACAGGGTAGGACCTGAGGGGTCACTTATATTAGGAGATTAACTAACCAATCAGCAAATCAAAATGTTGCTAAATTTGGCACCTGCCAATTTTAGTACATTTGGACCTAATTGTAAGTGTTACAATTTATATTTGACCTAATTTAATTAAGGATCAGTCATTAATTGAATTAAATCAGATTTATTTTAATTAATTTGATTCTAATTAGGTTAGACTCGGTTAACTAATCCTAATTGAATTAGGTCAACAGCCTTTCCAAAATAGGTTCGATCAGGCTTGAAATTGGCTTTGATTTGACTGTCAAATCACTTTAATTGGACCTATATATAACTCAGAGTCCCATTTGACTGGGACTCTCTCTCTCCTCTCCACATGCCAAAAATGAGAATGGCACAATATTTTATGCGGCAAGGAATAAGTTGGTGCAAGAAGAGAAGAGTCTTTCTATTTTGGGACTCTTAATTCATCATAAACTCTATCCCATAAAATATGGATTAATTTAGAGATTTTATCTAATGTTAATCTAGATGGTACCCACCTTAATCCAGTAAAAAATATGGCACAAAACACTTGAGGCATCGAGGATTTTTGCATGAAAACTTTGTGGCACAAATATGAAGGAAGAGTCCTTCTGCATTAAGTAACCTTCTCCACCAAAACTCTATCTAATTAATTATGGATTTAATTAGGACTCTCTCTTATCCTAATCCTAATTAAGATCCATAAAAATCTCGAAATAATAAGTGGCTGGACTCTATTATTAGGCATGGGTTATTTAAGGAGTCTATAGATGAGAAGAAAATAATCATAACATATAGTATTTTTATTCCTCTTCTTCTTTACCTTTCTTTTCACCCAAAAACCTTAGAGAAGGTCTTCAAAATCTGAAAAAAAAAAAAAAAAAAAAAAGGAGGAAAAGAAAAGAGAGATTAAAAGAAAAAATCAAAAGAAAGAGTTACAAGATCTTGTGAATCCGATTCACAAGATAGAAGCTGTTCAAGAAGAAGAAAGGTCCTGATTTGCTGAAAGAGGAGAGGGTTGCAAGGATCTAGCAGTCCAATGCTATCTACGATTTGATTACACTAGCTTCGTGATGAGGACATCAGATCAGACATAGATTTCAAGCTCTAATTTATTCTCTAAGTCATGTGTTGGTCAATTTTTATTAAGTCTAGTAATGAAGTCCAAATTTTATGAGTCCTGTAATAAAGTGAGCCAGTTGGATTCACTAAGTTAGTGGAAGTTCCTTGTTTAGCCCATTGAGTCTTGTTTATCTGTTCAGTGAGTCCATTATTTATTTAGGCCTATTTTGAGTCTTGTCAGTTAGGCCTTTTTGAGTCCATGTAATTTTTATTCAAGAAGAGGACCTTGGACCCACACTCAAGTCACCGACCAAGCATCTACATTTCTTCATGCCACCCAAGCCCTCCAGGAGATGGTGCCCCAGCATACCAGGCCTTAGGCGCCTCAAGCCCATAAGATTTCATGAAGAAGTGGCACCCCAGATCCCTATCCTTGGCGCCCCAGTCCAAGGCCCATAGCAGTTGATGCCCCCCAGCCCATTATGAAGTTGGCACCCCATATTTTGACCTAGTCCAAGATGCCCAAGGCTTTAACCCATTCCAAGCCCAGTAAGAATTTCGTACCAGTCCAAGCCCATGAAGAAAAGTCAAAGCTTCTAAGTCCAAGAAGGAGTTGATGTCTAAGTTCTACAAGGATTTCAGTCTACCAATTCTATTCAAATAATGTACTCCTTATTCTACTCAACTTTATTCTCCTAATCCTATTCATACTGTGTACTCTTAGTTTGACAAGGAAAGGGTTGGATGAATCTATAAATATCCACCCCCTCCCCCTCTTGTAATCAATCTCTTATTCATGAAATAAACTCTGGTGAATTTTTCTTGTAATAACTTGTGTTCATCTTTGAAAGTGTGTGTGTGAAACTTGAGTGTCCTAATTCCTCAAACCATAGCCGCCCAAAGCATCCTTCTTCCAAGCCCCAAGACACCCACCATCAGCCCTCTCCAAGATCCAGATGCCAAAGCTTCATCCAAGGCTGCCAGCCGCTGCAGCCTCTCTTCCGCCCGATCTTCTTCTTTCCATCCTGTTTATTATTTTTCTCATATTCTACATCACTAACCCCTGACATTTGCAAGATCCCTCTGGTACCATGCCCTCTAAATGAATTCTTCCTTTTTCTCGAACGAAGATGATAAAAAGTCGACGGATTCGCAGGAAAGTGACCGGATCATCCAGGCACTGATCTAAGCGGAGCGATCTCTTCCACATCAACTAAAAATCATTGCCTGGTTTGCCAAACCTTATTTCCATCTCTTTTTATCTGATTTCTTGAAGGTGAACATGTTCCTAATAGGCCTTCTTAGACCTAGGATAATTTACTTATTTTATTTCTTTGATAGTTCTAGCATGTGGGTATGAATTCTAACTGTTGCATAAACCTTAACATAATCTTAGCTATTTTCGGAACTAAATCTAAACAACCTCAGAAATCATTGCTCCTTTAATCTAATTTTCTTAACCTTCTCATGTCATTCATCTGCATGCATCATGTCCCGTCCCTCATCAAGCTTGGTATCAAAGCTAGTTTAGGATAGTTGCATCTTCATCAAAAACATAAAAAAAAATTGCATCTCTGATTTTCTGCATCTTGTCTTTTGCATTAGGTGTCTAGTTTTCATTAAATTTTGACCACCTAGGAATTTTATTTTTCTATGAAATCCTTACAATGTGTCCTCTGTTTTGTCTTGATAATTTTAAGAATTCTTAATTATTTTTACAGAAATTAAAAGGTCCTAAAATTTGACATCTTAGAAATTCTAACCGAATTCCTGAGATTTTTGCACATAGTTCGAAAATCCTAGGAGTTTCAGCATCATCTGATTTTGTTTTTTTACATCAAGTTTAGTAGGGATCATCATCACTGTCCATCCTCTATTATGTAATTTTTTTAGATTTTTTCTGCATGGAAATCCATATCAAACTATGTATCAAATTGAACCCTAATTTTTTGATTCTGTGAATTCTACATACTTGACTGAATCTAACCTAACCACCTACCAAGCCCCTCCAATCCCAAGCCAAATTTTGTTTGCTAACCTAATTGACTTAAACCTAACTTGAAATTTCATAAAAAGTCCAAAAATATTTTTATTTTTCTGATTGTTGTTAGTTTGCATAAAGGCCATTGAATGTGCATCATCTTTTAAACTAATCTTAAGGACAATTCAATATCTCAAATCAGGGCAAGATTTCATCACCTATCCTGGGCTCAAAACAACCACCATCATCCTAACCTAAGCTTTAATTAAAATGAATTAGACTTAATTTGTCCTAGTGGGCTAGGTGACACCAACAGGTCGGGTCCGAATTGTGTGGGCTAACTAGTGCATTCAATTCTCCATATATTACTAGAATCTGGTGTCTAAGGCTAGGGATCCAGAGTCAAATGACCTAAGTAGTGTTGTGGTTTTTTAATTGGGTCCTTGCAAAAGCAGGGGGGCCTCCCACACTTTCACCCCCTACCTGGCCAGTGAAAAGATTAGTTATTGAGTTGGGTGTAAGTTGAGTCGACCCACTCAATTTTGGCTCTAAGTCTAGAAAACCCTAGAACATACTGATCCTTGCATGCTTGACTGCACCATACCACTTTGAGTGATGATTGCATGACCACTAGGTTAGGAACCAAATATCAACAGTCTAAACCCCAACCTAGCTCAGCCATGGAATCCAACTTTGAGATCTTCATGAAAGCCATGACTGAATGATTTGACCAGATGAACCAACTGAATGCCCATCCACTGCCCAATTAACCACCCAAATTAACCAGTCCAATACCCAATCCCAAAACCAGTTTGCCCAGTTGGCCATCCAGATAAACCAAATAACCCAATCCAATAACCAAGCAACCCATAGGACTAGTACCCTTAGATATGAGCCCAGTATTAGTCCACTTCCTTTTAGTCAACCCACCCTTACCCCAATCATTAGTTAATTTTTCCTTAGTCAACCCCCTCTTACCATCCCATTGGTTCACCAGAATGACCTTGAAGAGAAAATATATGAAGCTGATATGAGCTTAGTAGATGAGTATGAGAAAGAAGAAGAAGAGATACCTATAGATGACCTCGAATTAGTTGACCCTGACCAAACCCAGATAGAAGCCAACCCAGAATTAGTTGACCCTGACCAAACCTAGATAGAAGCCAACCCAAAGTTAGTTGACCCTGACCCTACCCAAACTAAACCTGTAGTGGAAGAACCATTAGAGGAAGAAACCTATGATCCTACGACTGCAACTCTATCTGAGGAGACACTAGGAGAAAACCTAATTATAGAGTCTAGTCCTAAGATTCAATAACCCGAGGAATTTATTAAGGACCTGATCTCTTTAAGCTAGTACCCTCAGGAAGAATTCTTTTCTATAGTTCCCATTGACGATCGCTTCCCTAAAATTAATGATTCATTCTTTCATAATGCAGACCCTATAGGTATACATCAACTCCATAAGGTCAATCTCATTAGTCTAGGACTCATCCCTGAAACCCCTTCTCGTATTCTACTCTTTCCGATTAACCCTGAACCATCTTCTTATTTCTTACCCTACCAGACTAATCCTAAACCAACCTTTTATTTTCTACCCTTTTCTGAAACTTCTTATATTTTTCTCACTATTAGATTGCATTTTGCAGAAGTTTGCATGTTGCATTCATTCATTATGCATGTCATGTTTGCATCTTACTTTTGGAGGACCCTATGGCATCTATTAGGAGTGCATGTCAAGTTCTCATCTGCATGTCACCCACCTGACCAAGGGTCAAACCCACAGCTATAGTTTTGAGTTAGTTAAGTTTGCATATCAATAAGTGTTGGCATGAGTCATTTGCTCGCATTAGGTGTTTTGTCTGCATATCAATAGGAGTTGTTGTGTGTCATTTGCACTGCATGATTAGAGATTTGCATGAGGGATTAATCATAAGATTAATATAAGCAAAGTTTTTATTAAAAAATATGATTAATTCCCGAAAAGAGTCTAAGAGTTTGCTAGAAAGATTTTGTAACAATTAGGCTACATACATGTAAGCTGGATCCATCAAAGTGATAAAGAGAGTTGGACCTAGTGCCTGAGTTACCTAATTAAGCATTAAGTTAATCTTCAATATCTTAAACTTTGTTGAGTATAGGGAGCTAGCAATGATACCCAGTAAGTTTGAGCCTGATCCTTTCTTTGAGAGCGAACCCAACCCTGAGTGTCCACCATCAAATTAGCTTATACGAGGAAAGATTGAGCATTTCCTGGATGACCAAGCCACTAGTACCCGGAACAAAGGCTACCATATCACTTGGTTTGATGGCAAGGTCGATCAAGATTTGAGGATTCATGGATCACTCGAGAGGATCTGCAATGCCTCAGCCCAGACCCATTAGAGCAGTACCTGAGGCAAATCGACCTTCTTACTCGATAGGGTCAAGTTTCTCCTACCCCGGGAGAATTGATGGTGTTGTCTCTGCCCTTGATTTTGATGACTAACAAAACGTTGAGTACATATTGTATATTAATATTTCAATTGTAGTTATGAGTTTCAGGATATAGGTACCTCAAATTCTCAAAAGAAAAGTATCATGAAGCTGAGCAATTTTCAAGTTTTGGGAAGTCTTCTCAACTGAAAAAAGGCCTCAAAGAAGATCAATCATGGTTTACAGAAGATATTTTGAAGTTTCATTGAAGATCTTTAAGTTCTTGGGAGTATTGGCACATGTTTTTGGCAAACTGCAGAACCAAGTGTCGACTCATGACTCCCCAAGTATCGACACCTCAAAAACTGACATGCAAAAATTCTTCTCTGGCATGCCAAGTGTCGACACCTGGAATTCAAGTGTCGACAACTGAAATACAAGTGTTGATACCTAAAATTCAAGTGTCGACTCAAGGCCTGAGATTTTTGAAAATACAGAACTATGCCATTTGGAGTGCTTTTATGTCAAGTATCGACACATGAGCTTCAAGTGTCGACATAGGAAATTCAAGTGTCGACACCTGTAGGACCAAGTGTCGACTCCTGGGAACCAAGTGTCGACACCTGGAAGTCAAGTATCAACTCACGGGTTCTGACAGCTTCAACGGCTCTATTTTCTAAGAGGCAGATTTCATCTTTTCAAGCCCCCAACAGCTAGTTTGATCCTCCAACAGTCTCAAACCATTTTTCAGAAATTTTTGAAGTATTTAAGCTTCACCAAACTCATTCATGAAGCATTGAACTCCATTGAAAATACAAAGTCAAATATTCTTTCAAGAACTTCACTTTCAAAAGCCAAAAAAAGGAGAGATTCCATTCTAAAAGCTTACAAGCCTATCATTTCAGCTTTCCAAAAGTGTCTTTGAGAAGATTCCAAGGAGAAGACAAGACAATCATCTTCAAGAGCCTCAAAGCTTCCACATTCCACTCTAGAAGAGAGTTTGATGATGCTTTTATTCTTGTATCTTTATCTTTATACTCTGTTGACCTAGCTTTCAAGGATTTTTGAAAGTAGGTTGTTGACGTTGTTGGTGAGCCAAAGGTACAAAACCAATAAGGGCCAGTGAGCCCGAAGACAAAATAAGTTGTAAAGGTTGTTGGTGAGCCTAGGTGATAAAACTAACTTGGGTTTTGACTTGTGAGCCTTGTAAAACAAGTTGGCTGTAATCTTGAAGAGATTATAGTAGAAATTTTCAAGGAAAGCTTGGGGAGTGGATGTAGGTGCTTGGAGTGCACCGAACCACTATATAAATTAGTGTTTGTGTGTGATTGTTCTTTCTATTACTTGCACTTTATTCTTTGCATTTAATTTACTATTATCCGTTGCATATCTTTGAGTTTAATCACATTGCTCACAAACACTTCAAGACCGGTACATAATTGCTTAAATTTTTGAAAGACCCAATTCACCCCCCCTCTTGGGCACCATTTCTGGGCAACAGATGGAGACATCAGATCAAACATAGATTTCAAGCTCCAATTTGTTCTCTAAGTTATGTGTTGGTTAAATTTTATTAAGTCTTGTAATGAAGTCCAAATTTTGTGAGTCATGTAATAAAGTGAGCCAGTTAGATTCACTAAGTCAGTGGAAGTTTCTTGTTTAGTCCATTGAGTCATGTTTATCAGTTCAGTGAGTCCATTATTTATTTAGACCTATTTTGAGTCTTGTCAGTTAAGCCTTTTTGAGTCCATGATATTTTTATTCAAGAGGAGGACCTTTAGACCCACACTCAAGTCACCGACCAAGCATCTAGATTTCTTCATGCCGCCCAAGCCCTCCAGGAGATGGTGCCCCAGCATACCTGGCCTTAGGCATCTCAAGCCCATAAGATTTCATGAAGAAGTGGCGCCCTAGATCCCTATCCTTGGCACCCCAGTCCAAGGCCCATAGTAGTTGATGCCCCCCAACCCATTATGAAGTTGGCACCCCATATTTTGACCCAATCCAAGATGCCCAAGGCTTTGACCCAGTCCAAGCCCAGCAAGAATTTTATACCAGTCCAAGCCCATGAAGAAAAGTCAAAGCTTTCAAGTCCAAGAAGGAGTTGATGTCCAAGTTCTACAAGGATTTCAGTCTACCAATTCTATTCAAATTATGTACTCCTTATTCTACTCAACTTTATTTTCCTAATCCTATTCATACTTTGTACTCTTAGTTTGACAGGGAAAGGGTTGGATGAATCTATAAATACCCATCCCCTCCCCCTCTTGTAATCAATCTCTTATTCATGAAATAAACTCTGGTGAATTTTTCTTGTGATAACTTGTGTTCCTCTTTGAAAGTGTGTATGTGAAACTTGAGTGTCCTAATTCCTCAAACCCTAGCCACCCAAAGCATCCTTCTTCCAAGCTATAAGATGCCCACTATCAGCCCTCTCCAAGATCCAGACACCAAAGCTTCATCCAAGGCCGCCAGATCTTGTAGCCTCTCTTCCACCCAATCTTCTTCTTTCCATCCTGTTTAGTATTTTTCTCATATTCTACATCACTAACCCCTAATATTTGCAGGATCCCTCCGGTGCCACACCCTCGGATGAATTCTTCCTTGCCCTCGAACGAAACTGATAAAAAGTCGGAGGATTCATGAAAAAGTGATTGGATCATCCAGGCACCGATCTGAGCAGAGCGATCTCTTCCACATCAACTAGAAATCATTGCCTGGTATGCCAAACCTAATTCCCATCTCTTTTTGTCTAATTTCTTGAAGGTGAACATGCTCCTAATAGGCCTTCGTAGACCTAGGATCCTTTACTTGTTTTATTTCATTGATAGTTCTAGTATGTGGGTAGGAATTCTAACTGTTGCATGAAATCCTAATCTTGTATTAACTATTTTCGGGAACTAAATCTAAACAACCTCAGAAATCATTGCTCCTTTAATATGATTTTCTTATCCTTCTAATGCATTCATCTGCATGCATCATGTTAGAGTCCCATCCCTCATCACATCGTGTGGATACCAGCAGAGGCCGGGTGATTGCACGGCTCAAGCAAAACCCTGAGAATCTGATATCGGTTTAGATCCAGATCAGCACAGTTTTTAAAGCAAGCCAAGATAATGATCCAGGTATGTATTTCTCATTCAAAATAATTTTATATTAAGATCTGAATTAAATTCAATTAATTCTAGCATGTTTAAGAATTTATTATAGATAAATTAGATTTATTTATAAACTGCATGCTTAGATATAAAATTATTTTATATGTTATCTTCCGCTGTGTCAGGCTTTGAACCCTAACTTCCTTGTAGCGATCCTGTTCGGAGAACCAACATTCAGGTGCTTGACTTTGGCCTCCACCACCTTAGCCCTCCTATGAGCGACCATGGTGGCATCCTCGACCTCCTCTTGATTGCTTTCTCCTCGATGATGCATCAATTTGATAAAGCAATAGCAAAGTGTATGAGCAACACCAAAATTATACATTAGGAGAAAAGGGGCGGAGAGAGAAGGGGAAGGAAAGGAACTATATCTGACATGCAAAATGCCCGGTGCATGACATCACTAAGTTTCTCCTCAGGCTACTGGCATCCATGCCATCAATCCTCTCCAAGTCCACATGCAATAAGCTCTTCTCAACCATCTCTCAAACAACCCTCCAGTCCTTGAAGATCGCATCTTGTGGTATATCGGCTAGAGGGGTTTTCGAGTCAAATGAACCTTCCACAGGAGTCCACCCACTAGGAGCTTTGGTGAGCAACGGTTGGGTGATTGGCACTAGGGTTAGAGAGGGAGGAGCCATTAGAGTGGTTGAAGGTGGTAGGGCAGGGGTTTCCATAATGATTTTGACCATGGCTTCAAAGGCTTGGTCTGTAGGGACGATCTTCAGACCCACCCCCATAGTCTTAGGCTTCTTTGGCATAGTTGTCATAGCTTAAGCCTTCCTCTTATGAGGAAGTGATGCCTTCCTCTTCTGAGGAAGTGATGCCTTCAACTTGGTCAAGTCCTTACGTCTCATATCTGAAATCATCCAATATCAATCATAATAGAAGGGGAAAGGAGAAAATGATGCTAAAGGAAAGAAAAATAGGACAACCCTTAACTCACCCTTAGGGTCAGCCTGATTGAGCCCCATGCTAGAAAGGGCATCCTCAAATAAAATTTTTCTTAAAGGGAGAACCTTGAACTCTCAGAGGATCTTAAAATACCCCTCTTCTTCAGCATCTAATCTTGGGATTTGGAAGGTGGAAGCCTCTAATCGATCCCAGCTTGGCAGGTCCCAACTCTTAATGGATGAATAAGAAACAAATAAAAAATGCTCCTTCTATCCATAAATGGCAAAAGGAGCATCCTTGATTAAAGGGGAGACCTCTCGCTAAGTAGAGACATACCACCAGCCCTTGGCATAAGGATACTTCTTGATGGTATAAAATGAGCGAAACAAAGGAATGGAGGTTTGAACCTCGGCCAAGAAACTGATGACCAGGAAGCCTATAATGAACCTAAGGGAATTTGGGATGATGGTACATAAGTAAACCTCAACTCCACTTCAAAAGCCTCCTCGTACACTCCAAGCTGACCCAGAGGTGGATTATTTATCCGAGCATCAAACTCAAGGATTTCGAAATCAAACTCTCGCAAGACTCCATATAGGACTCAAACCTCAGCCAAGTCATCCGAGTACAATACAGATCAATACACATCGGGCTTAGAGGTCTTTGGTCCAATGCATCTCTTAGCTAGATTTTTAGGGTTCTTTGACCCCGCTCTTTCAGAATCCCTCTCTGATGGTGACCTCTCGCTCGTAGAACTCCTAGAAGCCACCATTACTAAGGAGAAGAAAGAGGAGTAACAAGAAGAGGCTGGAAGAAAGAACCACAAGAGCCACTTAAGAATGGAGAGAAGGTAGAAATAGTCGAGAATGATGAAAGACCTCCAAGAAAGATCTCTGATAAGGAGAGTAGAGGAGAGGAGGAAGAGAGAACTAAGCATTGGTGGCTAGAGTGAGGTATAGCAAGGAGCTCTGGAAAACAAGAATACGGGTGAAAAACCAAAACAATAAAAATAACCACATTTTATAGGAGGGAAGATTTCAAAATACTGAGACACTTCAGGCTAATCGACTTGCACCACATGCAAGCCACTTGTTGGCTCCCTGCAGCCATTAGGTTATAAGAGTAAATGTAGTGTGATAGCCAAAGCATCTGCCATATTTGCAAATCAGAGCCCATGATTATTTTTGTTCACTTGGATCCACCTCAAAAGCCACACACAACCCTTTGATCAAGAGGATCTTTTATATCCCTGGCATCTTTTGAATGCATACTCCTGTAGCCTAACTAAAGCTCAAACTAGGGAGGAGGGGGGTATCCATTAGGAAAAACTCTACATGGACCAAAAGAGATGAAGCCCAAGTCAACATGCCCAATCAGTCGACCCATTATGTATCCATCGATAAGTCATCAGATTGGATCCCTAATTAGTTGAGGTTCCCCTCTTGACCATAATGCTATTGGGCAATTCAAACATACTATTGGATAGCTTATTAGTAATCCTGGTCAAATAGCCTACTATGTGGCCATTGACCATTCATCAGGTTGGGACCTTGATCAAAAAAGGACTTCCTCTTGGCTCCAATGTTATCAGGCAATTCAACATACCTAATGCATGGGTGACCCCCTTGTCCGATTGACCTCTCACTAGAGAAATTGGCACCTTCCCTAATTGGTTGGGCCCAGCTAAGTGCCAACTATCGCTTACCCTTGTCCGAGCAAGCCTCAATAGTGACTAGTGCTTTTTTATCATCTAATTCTTCGAAAGCTTCTAGTATGTGCTCGCCGACCAGCATAATCTAATCAAGCATCTTTTGGCCAACCAAGTATTGGCTTAATGATTGACAACATTCATCCACATCCCAGTGCTAGTCAAACTCCAGCTTTGATGGCCAAGACTTGCTATCCTATAAGTGAAGGAAAATCGTGCCTTATGGACTGATCATTCATCAGCTTCTATAGAGATGCTCAGATTGATCATGGATCCTTGTGTCTAATGGCAAGTAAATCGTTCGATGATACTTCCTGGGACTGTCTGAAGGTTGACATAAACAACACTTAGCTCCACACCTCGATTGTATGGCCAGAGGGTCATATCATGTCTCTTGATCGCTAATCACTGCCATATCTTCATAATTAAGGGAAGCATGGCTAGACCCATGCAATAGTCAACAATGCTATTAAGAAACATGGCCAATTCCATATAAGGATAAGGTTTCAATTAAAAAGGAATAGACATTCTCTATAGATGGGAAGATCCCCTGATGGCCCACATGATAAGCCCTGTCACTTTTCACCAAATTCACTCAGATCATTTTTCATTCCAAAAAAGCCTGTCTTTCACTTATAAAAAGGGACACCCCATGAGCCCTCAAGGTAGGGCAAGAAACTCCACCTTGTGCTCCTTATATAGTTAGACTAAAATACCTGACTTGAGCATTAGAGGGTCCTCGCCAAAATACCTTATAGCTTGACCTTTTTATAAGTCCCACTTCCTGGAGATCTCCTGCACCACCAGCTTTAGCATCTTCAGTATCCGATGGATTTTGGCACCAACAAACTTCAAGACCTTTGGAACTACTATACATGGACTTATTTAGATCTACTAGGACCATATTTAGACCTACTAGAATCACAAGTCTAGGAGAAAAGAAATGTGGATTTTATTTTTAGCTCATAAAGTTGAAGCATTTGCTATATTTTTTAAATGATATTAGAATGTTTTGAATCAAAAGAATTTATCCATTATGTCAATCTTAAGTGATCAAGGAATCAAATTTAGAAATCAAAACTTTGAAAACTTTTGCAATGAAAATGAGATTGAATATAAATATTCTGTCATAAGGACACCATAGCAAAATGATGTTATTGAAAGAAAACATAGAATCTTCAAAGAAATGGCCCATACTATATTATGTGAAGATAATCTTCCAAAATACTTTTAGGCTGAAGCTATTAACACTACTTGCTACACTTCAAACAAAATCTTAATCTGCCCAATTTTAAAAGAAATCTCCTATGAACTTTGGAATTGTAAGAAATCCAATATTAACTATTTTCATATTTTATGTTGTTGATATTTTGTTTTAAATAGATGAGAGTATCTTTCAAGGATACTCCACATCTAGCAACCTTATATAGTCTTCAACAAATAGATCTTGGTTATTGAAGAATCAATGCATATAATTTTTTATGAGACTAACTATTCACCTTCAAGAAAAGAGGATTTTTTGATGAAGATATAAGAACATTGTCATGCCCTGAATCCAGTACCGGAATTGGCTATGCAACTAGTCGCACAAATCCTAGAATACATTCTAGAGATCATGCAAGGCCATGGTACACAATATTCACTTAATTCAAAAATCACTTCAAATAATCTAATATTATTTAAACATTTGAGTAATAGCTAAACAATCCATTTATTCAAGTCAAAACTACTAAATAATTCACTGAGTTCTTACATAAGTATCAGCAACAGATCTATCTAAACAAAACTAACTACACAATCTAAATATTGATATTTAGTCTCACACCCAGTCAGATCTCTGCTATATATCATTACACCACAAATCCAATCCACTACCAAGCTTGAATATTCTGCACAACTATGAGAAGGAAGAAAGTAGGGGTTGTGAGCTTTACAACCCAGTAAGGTCTCCAAATAGTCACACCAATAATAGTAATAATTTGAAAATAACTAGAAAACTATAGTTTATCAGATCATGCAACCAAAACAACTTGAATATCAAGTATCACAAAACCTTTGATAACATTATGCTTTCTTTTTAGGTTTTCATTAGATATCCTTTTTCTTTAGGATTTTGGATTAACCACGGTAATGCTTCAGCCCATGACTGGTAATCTCAGTGTCATACTTCAACTTATGACTGGCAAGCTCATTGTCACTTCAGCCTATGATAGGTAACCTCATTGTCACACTTCAGCCTATGATAGGTAACCTCATTGTCACACTTCAGCCTATGACTGGCAATCTCAGTAACCACGATCCTGTGGCATAGCTAGTCCAATTACTTCATTTTCTTGGTTATCACTTTATCAATTCATATCATAATGACAAACTATGAAATCTCAAATTTTTCAGTGACTGCCATCATGGTCCAAACCATCAAAAATAATTTTATATGATAAAAACATGGTATATAGGAACATAACTAATAACCACAATAATCATACTGTCCATTATGCAAAATCAAACTATACCATGCAAAAATAAATCATGCATGTCAATGCTCATGTGCACGGATCAAATCATGTCATGTAAGATATATATATATACACAACTAGTGATTAAGTCCAGAATCCTTACTTCACTAGAAATAATTATTACATCCGATATTGGTCCATACCCGGAATCCACATAATACCCTTCTACTTAAAATACTACCCCCTATAATAATAATTTTTAAACATAAATAATCCTAGAAAAATTTATAAATCAAAATCTTTTATCTATAAAATCTTAACTTCACGAATTCCAAGAAAGCTTTTCGATCTGCCCCTTCAATATTTATTTTTTCCTTTCTCTCTCCTCTTTATCTCTCTTTCTCTCTCCTCTTTCTCTCTATTCTTTCTCTTCCCATCTTCTCTCTCCTCTTTCTCTCTTCTCTCTCCTCATCTTCTCTCTCCTCTCTCTCCTCATCTTTTCTTTTTTTTTTCTTTCCTCTCTTTTTCTTTTTTTTCTTTTATTTTCTTTTTCCTTTATCCCTTTTTCTTTTCTTTCCTTCTTTCCTCTTCTTTCTTTTTTTTCCTTTTCCCATTCCCTCCTCCTCTCCTTCATCTCCGTCAAACAGTCCCCCCTCTCTCTCTTTTTTCTTCCTTCTGATCCTCTTCTTCTCTCTCGAGGTCCATGGAATCCATCTTGGCACCGACCTCGTCCATCTAGCGGACTTCGTGGATCTCGTGGATCCTCCTTGTATAGTAGAGGATCCTCTCTATGAGGGTCATCATCTTGGAGTCAATGTGGGCCGAGATCCTGATGTTCCTTATCCTCTCCATCGCCTCCTTCCACCATGCCTCCTCCTCCTTCGCCCATGCCACACTCAACATTGCCAGCCCCCGCCGATTGCCAAGAGTGGTGCCATCAAGGATGAGGACATCGAGAACAATGACAACTCCCCCATCCCTCATCTCGGAAGGATCCCTCTCAACCGCCTCCATGGGGACCTCATCGAACCTGCTTGCATGCCACCGAGAGCCACTGGCGAAGGTGTGCTCGATCATCCTTGGTATCAGGCCATAGGAGATGGGAGGGAAGATATTTGTAGGGAGAATGGAAGATTTTCCCTTCCCATGGAGGAAGGAAACCCATTGATCGAAGTTCCCCTTCCCACTCCAACTCATCATCGGCCTTGACCCTACCCTTCATGGCTCTCCAGTGCCTTCTTTGGTGAAACACCCAGTCGGATAAGGGGAAGAACGAGTCCACTGATTTGACTCCATTTTCTCCAAGTTTTTTTTCTCGTTCTGGGTCGAAGTCGGCTGGGCCTGCCAACTTCGACCCAAAAGTCCAAAAACTCAGGGTTCATCAACATTAAACAAAGAAATGAAGGAGCTCAACTTGAAAAATAAACTAGATCAAGAAAATAAGAGGTAAACAACAATAAAGAATATGGTGATCTACTCAAAGAGTGAAGGGATATATATAATCATCCTAAGGACCTTATAATTAGTGATCCTTGATAAGGAATAAGAACTAAAGCTTCATTTAGGGATATATTTGATTATCTTACCTTTATTTCTCAAATTGAACCAAATTGCATAGAAAAAGCTGAAAATAATCCATGTTTGCTGTACAAGAAGAGTTAAATCAATTTAAGAGAAATGATGTTTGAACATTAGTGAATAAACCTAATGAACATCCTATTATTGGTACTAAATGGATATTTAGAAATAAACTTCATGAAAAAGAAAATGTAGTAAGAAATAAAGCAAAATTAGTAGCTAAGGGGTATAATCAAGAAGAATGTGTAATTTTGGCAAAATTTATGCCCCTATTGCTAGATTAGAAGCAATTAGATTACTAGCATTTACCTACTATATAAATTTTAAACTATTTCAAATGGATGTAAAATGTACTTTCTTAAATGATTATATTTTTGAAAAATTTTTTTGTAGAGCTACCTAGTTTTGAAAGACATACTTTTTCAAATCATATTTTTAAACTCAACAAAGTATTATATGGTTTAAAAGAAGCACTTAGAGCTTAGTATGAAAGATTAAGTAAATTTTTGTTTGAACATGGTTTTATTAAAGGTTGTGTAGATACAACTTCTTTTTAAAAAAGAAAAGAAAATGATCTCTTAGTGGTGCAAATATATATAGATGATATAATTTTTGGTACTACAAATAAAGATCTTTGTCAAGAATTTACTGAGCTAATATAGAAAAAATTTGAAATAAGCATGATAGGAGAGCCAACCTTCTTTCTTAGACTTCAAATTAAATAAACAAAGGAAGGGATATTCATCAACCAAATTAAGTACATCAAGGAATTACTTAAGATGTTTGGGATGGAGAATACTAAAGAGATTGGCACACATATAAGTCCCAATGTAGACTTGACAAAGATAAAAATAGTAATAGTATAGATCAAAAGCTCTATCGAGATATGATTGGATCTTTACTTTACCTAACTGCTAGTAGGCCTGATATATTATTTAGTATATGTATATATGCTAGATTTTAATCAAATCTAAAAGAATCTCATATGCTTGTGTTAAAATAATAATTAGATATTTGAAAGGAACTCAAAACTTAGATTTTGATATTCTTAATACTTTTCTATTAGTTTAATTGGTTACTCTAATGTTGATTTTGGTGGATATAAAATTGATAAAAAACGTTCTTGTAAAATATGCTTATTTATAGGGTTGAACTTAATTTCTTGGCATAGTAAGCAACAAACTATATAGCACTATCTATAATTGTGGCTGAGTATGTTGTTGCAAGTTGTTATGCTTAAGTGATTTAGATTAAGCAATAATTTAAAAATTTTGGTATCAAACAAAATAAATTTCTATTAGATATGATAACACAAGTACCACAAATTTAATGAAGAATTTAATTTAGCACTCAAGAACTAAACATATAAAAACCAGACATCATTTTATTAGAGATCATATTCAAAATAATGATGTTGTACTTGAATTTATTTATATAGATAAATAATTAATAGCATATTCACCGAGTCCCTTAGTGAAGATAGATTTTAAATTATTAGAGATAAACATGGCATGTGTGATCCCTTCTAGTTGACCAACATCAAAATTCCTTTTGAATTGACCTAAACTTCTTAATATTTTCTATCTCTCGTGCTCGTATTTTTTTTCAATTTTAGTTGATTAGAAGTATCCTAAAATGACCAAATTCATTTCTGGCTAAACTACTTTATTCTCTAAAATTTTTGTTTGGGGACAAGTTGACTCATGTGTCCATTGTCCCTAGGTGTTGACTCGTGCGATCATGACCTAAATTTTAAAAGGGTTTGAAAATTTACTCTTTCCCACCATTGCTCAAAACCCTGGAGCTGTCTCCCCTATTCCACTAATTTTAACCCTCATCCTCCCCTAGGGACCCATTCCCCACCTTCTTTCCATGATTTTAGGTGAGATCCTTGTGCAATGGGACACTGGAAGGCAATTATTTCAAAAAAAAAGGTCTAGGGTTGACTCCTTTATGGAAAGGTGCTCCAAGAGATGAAATGACTATCAAGAGAGCCCATAGTCTATCCCTCACCTCTACCTCATCTATCTATGGGTAATAGAGCAGTTACTACTGGGAGAAAGGCAAACTTTAAGTTTATTGAAGATGAGCATTTTTGCATTGGGGGGTGGATACGTGGACGAGGATGGGAGAAACTTTGTTCGCTAGAGGTTCCAACCTATCTAAAGTTAGTAAGAGAGTTTTTTGAAAACTTAAGGACAGGGACTGGTTCCATTGAGTCCAATGTTAAAGAAACATTGATAGTTTTAGATGAATGGATAGGATAGATAGCTTGCTTGAAATGCCAAGGGCCGGTTGTTGTGTGCCTAAGCTAAAGAAGAAGGAAGATGGTTTGAAGGTGATTTTGGAAAAAGAAAAGGTGACAAATTTGGGCAATTTATCTATAATAGACTTTCAGTGGAATATTTTTTCCACAAGATAGGGATGTTCGACTAGGTAATTGAGGACATCATTATTATGTGCTTCATAATCCAAGGTAAACCTATGAATTTATCCTCCATGATGATTGAACAGATGATAGAGGTAGCCAAGACATCTAGAGTATGCCTACCTTACAGGATGGTCTTCACCTTGGTGTTCACTAAGTTTGGAGTAGTTTGGAAGGTGAGCACTCAAGGAGGTTGAGCACATAGATTTCTATAATGAACAATGCCTCCATTGGATGGGGAATTGTAAGATGGATGGAAGGTAGATGCGCGAGGGTTTAGGACCAGAATCCACTCGAGCTGATGATGAGGAGGCAGAGCATGATGAGGTTGAGCCGGCTAGTTATTCCTTCCTCATCAACACTAGCACCACTAGCTTCTGAGCCATCACCTTCTACATCAATGCCACCACCAATAGCACCTTCAGCTAATCCTATCTCTTTAGTACTTATTCCACCTCATACTCCTAGGACTCCTACAACTCATAGGATAAAGAGTGTACTTGGTCTAGCATATGTTATTACTTAAAGGCTAGACTCACTATTTTTAGGACTAAGAGTTGATATACCAAGTAGGCATGACGAGCTTCGAGGATACTTCAGAGATCATATAAGGAGCTATGCCATGATCTAATTGGACTGACATTGAGAGTTGAGGTCTTGAAGAAGGTCCAATGATAGTAGGGTGAGTAGAATGAGATATTTACATTGATACAGATGACTACCAGACTCTCCAAGAAGATTTAGGACTCTGTCATTTCTGAGGTAGTGGGCATTAGCACCATCCATCAGGCCATTCATCATATGGAGTCTGAGATAGGGATTCTCCTTGCATTGATCTCTCCTTTGATCATGTTAGTCGGTCTTCATTTAATCAACCACCAAGATGACAGTCCTAGCCTTCCCCTACTAGGCCCACATTTAGCTCTGTTATGTACCCTGGCATAGGATTTCCCACCTCTAGCCTTTCTGCTACGACCCGCAATAGGGGTGCTCCCTCATCCACTCCAATCATCAAGTTTTTCCAAGATAATTAGGATATTATCTTAGTATCTCAGTAGTTTATTAAGATATTCTTTATATACTTTGCTTCTTAGATTTGACTTCCTAGATTATTGTATTTTGCTTGATATTTTATAATTCTACCTTGCTAGGATATTCCCTTAGGTGTGACTTATCTTAAGAATGCTTTATCATGACTTTATTTTCTAATCTTATGTTGTACTCTTTCGCTGGTGACAAAAAGGGGGAGAAAACAAAAGACAACAAGGAGATTAAAAGAAGAAAGGGGGAGCAAAAGAAAAGAAAAGAATTGAAAATATATTTGGAGATTGGAAATTAACATTCTAATCTTTTGAATTAAGTAATTAGTAAGGGGGAGTCATGTATAATTTTTTTTCTAGAAATTGAATCCATGAACTTTTGTTTCACATTATGCATTTGGAAATATTTGTTGTTCTGATTTATTTACTCTAATATATCTCACAAAATTACTCTAATATATCTCACAAAATACTTTACTTTGATATATTTCATAGTATACATTTGAAAACACTTCTCGTGTTGATAATTTAAGTTTTTTTAATCTCCATGCCTAATGTTTTATCATCATCAAAAAGGAAACATTTTAATCCCAGAATGATTTTAATGATTATAAAATATTGGAGCATGAAAAGTATACCAACATCTTTTAAGATTGTTTAAGAATACTTTTGTAGAGAACAATTATCTTTGGAGAGTATCCTAAAAGCCTTAGAACATATTCAAGCCAAAAAGAATCTTAATTTTAGTAGAAATAGCTGATAAAAATCAAAGTGAAAAAGTTAAGTTGATCCACGTAAGTGAGTAGACTCTAGCATACTATGGAATAGGCATAATAGAGTGTTTCCTCACAGATGAGTTAACTCTTTAAATGGGTCAGCCGACTCAATAGAATAGGACTATTTTTTTGTCTTATTCAGATGATTTGACTCTTTAGACTGGCGAGCCAACTCTCTCAGAAAAAATAGAAGACAATTTACAAACCATACAAATGAGTCGACTCTTGAAATAGGTGAGCCGGTTCTCTCAATGGATATAGAATAATAACTTTTTTAAATTGGCAAACGAGTCGACTTTTGAAACAGGCGAGCTGACTCTCTTTGAGGATATAGAATATAGATTCTTTAGGACATGTAAATGAGTTGACTATTAGATTAGAGAGTCGATGGTGAGCTTCTGATAGCCTATAACAACTAATTCTACAAATGTCCAGATTTGCCTAGATTCCTCTCCAATGACTATTTCTAGTCCTTCACGGCTACAAATGGTTAAATGGACTTCCAAAGTGATAGAAACTCAAGGGAATCTCTATAAAATAATAGGATAAGTTTAGAATGAAACAACTTTTTGAAAAATAGAGTGAAAATATCCTTGCATTCAATGCTATACAAGAGAGCTCAATTACTTTCCAGCCAACTCTTGAGGCCTTAAGAGAGTATTGAAAGAGTGATCAAAGAGCATTCATTGTAGTATTCAAGTGATCTTTGGTGAAGCTTCAATGGCAACCAACCAGCTCACTAAAAGAGCTTTTTCTTTTGTGTTGCATTCCTAGTCTTGTTTTTCTATTTTAAGTTTTAGAGGGACTGAAACTTGGGGAACTTATTGGGATATGATTGTCTATCCGATAAAGCCTTGGGTTATTTGTGAACCTGGTTAAAACAAACATACTGTACACTAAAAGAATATAATATAAATTTTCAAGTAGATCTTGAAAAGTAGACGTAGGTGCTTCGAGTGCACCAAACTACTATAAATCTTTTCTTATTTATATGTGTGCCTCTTTTTTTTTTATTGCCAACACTTTGTTAGTATCTTCTCACACTTAAAATACTTACTCACAATTTACAAAAGTGCACATTTTTGTCTTAAATTTTTAAAAATCTAATTAACCCTCTCCTCTTTGGTTGTCTAGCTAGGCAACGGTACACCAACCAAACTTTGCAAAGATGAAATCATGTAGAACCAATATAATGTATTATGTGTTATGAAAGAAACATTTATTTGAAGGTTATATTGAAATTGTTTTTTGAATGTACGTTATATTAAAATTGTTAAAGGCAATTAAAAAGTGAAAATTCTTACAAGTAGATGCAGTAAGAGGTCTAAGTTTCTAGTTGCATTGTACCTATACCAAGGTTGCATTTGGTGCATTGCCAAGCAATCTTGAAAGATAATATGGAATGCCAGTAATATAGATACTAGTAATATAGATTATAGATAATATGGATTATTATATTTGGTACATGCAGGTAATATTGTATAATACATGTAAAATTAAATTTCTAAATTATTCCTAAATTATATCTATATTTTATTTATTAAATATATTTATTATATTTTATCTATTTATTAAATATATATATATTTTATATTTTATATTAAAATATTTTAAATATATATTAAATAGATAATATATCTAATATATTATTTAAATATATTAAATTATATATTAAAAATTATATATTATATTATTAAATATAATATAATATATATAATATATTATTATATTTTATATTATTTTATATACATATGGCGTCCCCCTCTTCACTGGTCAATGGGTGGCGAGGGGGTTAAAAGACGGTCAACAGGTGGCGAGGGAGTTGCCGTTGATGGGCGATGGAGGGGTCATTGAGGGCATGAAAGGAAAGAGAAAGGAAGAGGGGAGGGCAATATTGTCCAAAAAATTATCTGAGAGGTAGTAATTTGGATTGCCACATTTTTTCAAGGCAATCTAGATTGTCTTATGAGAGGCAATCCAGATTACTAAGTAATATGGATTGCCATAAAAAAAGTCATACCAAAAGCAATATTATGGTGGGATCCCTTTAAATTGCTGGCAATCTATAGATTGCTAGCTACTAAATGCAATCCCCAGGATTGTCCTTTTATCCATATACTTTTCGCCTTCCACGAATAGACATATACAACAAAAGGCATTGAGGCATATGTGATTTGCAATGAAAGATTGCTTATTGATGAGATAAGAGAGCAAGCTTATATACAAATTCATGAAAATGGAGAAAATCACCGAAAATAAAGGGCCCTGGACTAGTGGAACTCAAGTGGAGTACATGGATTGCAGTTCTATTGAATAAAATAATGATATAGGTCAAAAGATATTAGCTAAACAAAACCTTCTATGATTATATTTTGTTTTTGTGGATTAGAAAATCTACCAAGGCAGACAATGAAGTGCAAAGATACTTCCAGGATGCCGTGTTACCATGGCAACCTTTCGAAGCTTATGAGAAAATTTTGTAAGATAGCTAAATTTGCAATGCTGCAAGGTTCACTATAAGAAAAATCAGTTTTAGCAATCGATTTTGCAACCGATTTTTTTGGTTATATTTGTGACTGATTTTGCAACCGATTTTGCAACCAATTTTTTTAAAAATTTGTGACCGATTTTGTAACCGATTTTGTAACCGATTTTGCAACCGATATTTTTTCTGAATAATTTTGCAACCGATTTAAATCGGTTGCAAATTAGTTGCAAAAATTTTATTTTACAACCGATTTTGCAACCGAAACAAAAATATTTTTATTTTTTTTTAAATTATTATTTAAAAATTTAGCAACCGAAAAATTCAGTTGCAAATTTAAAAAAATAATAATTTTAAATAATAATTGTGCAATCGATATTTCAGTTGCAAATTTTATTTAAATTTATTTTTTTAAAATTTGCAACCAAATTTTTTGGTTGCTAAATTTTTTTTGAAAATAATTTTATAATTCTTGAAATTTGCAACCAATTTTTTCGGTTGCAAAAAAAATTATAAATATATAAATTTTCATTTTTTTAAAAAAAAATATTTAAAATTTCGTAACCAATTTTTTAGTTGCAAAATTTTTTAAAAATTTTTTTTTTTTAAATTTGCAACCAAATTTTTCGGTTGCCAAATTTTTTTTGAAAATAAATTTTATAATTTTTGAAATTTGCAATCGATTTTTTTGGTTGCAAAAAAAATTATAAATATATAAATTTTAAATTTTTTTATAAAAAATATTTAAAATTTTGTAACCGATTTTTTGGTTGCAAAATTTTATTTAAATTTTATTTTTTTTTTTTGAAATTTGCAACCGAATTTTTTGGTTGCTATATTTTTTTTAAAAATAAATTTTATAATTTTGATTTTTGCAATCGATTTTTTCGTTGCAAAAAAAATTATAAATATATAAATTTTCAATTTTGTTTAAAAAATTTTATTTAAAATATTGCAACCGATTTTTCGGTTGCAAACTTTTATTAAAATTTAATTTTTTAATTTTTGAAATTTGCAACCGAATTTTTCGGTTGCTAATTTTTTAAAAAAATAAATTTTATAATTTTTGATTTTTTCAACCGATTTTTTCAGTTGCAAAAAAAATTGGTTTTTTTTTTAAATTTTTTTTAGAAATTGAGGGGTATTAAAAAAATAAAAACCCGATACCCAAGCCCCCCGTTTTTTTCTCTCACTCTCCCAAATCACCGGTTCCCTAATCTCCCTCCGCCGTCGATTCTGGATCTCCCTCCGTCCGGATGCCTCCCTCGACGGCCGACGCATCGCTCCCCCCGACGACCGGCTCTGGGTATCGGCTACCCCATCGGCTCCCTCTTCCTCCGCTTCGAGCCTCGTCGGCTCCGGATCCGGGTATCTCCTATGCCACCGGCTCTCCCTTCCTCATCTCCGAGCCCCGTCGGTTGTCGGGTACTGGCTACCCCTCCGGCTTTCCCTTCCTCGGCTCCGAGCCCCGCCCGTCGCCGCCTCTGGCTCTTCCTTAATCCGCTCCGAGCCTCGCCGGCTCCGGGTATCTCCTACGCCACCGGGTCTCCCTTCCTCATTTCCGAGCCCCGCCGGTCGTCAGGTACCGGCTACCCCTCCGGCTCTCCCTTCCTCAGGTCCGAGCCCCACCGGCCACCGCCTCCGACTCTCCCTTCCTCCGCTCCGAGCCTCGCCGGCTCCGGGTATCTCCTATGCCACCAGCTCTCCCTTCCTCATCTCCGAGCCCCACCGGTCGTCGGATACCGACTACCCCTCCGGCTTTCCCTTCCTCAGCTCCGAGCCTCGCCGGTCGTCGCCTTCGGCTCTCCCTTCCTCAGCTCCGAGCCCCACCGGATTCTGGTATCGTCGTCTACATTGTTTCATTTTTTTTTTTTAAGCCTTTTGTTCAGATATCTATAGATCTCGTGCAGGTAATTGCTATAGTCTATGTTTTAGTTTTGTATCATCTGGCAACGTCCATGGTCCATCAGCCCTGTCAATTCTCGTGCAGCTAATATTATCTTTTTTAAGTATTTTGTATCATTGTACAAAGGGTTTTAAGTGTTTTGTAATTGTTATGCTTGTCATCTTGTTTGTTATAAAATTTTAAGAATGTAGATCTACCTTTTATTGGAAACTGTCATTTGTCATGGTCTCACGAATGAATACTTGCTCTAATTTATAGTTTGAGTGGGCAACCTTAGTTTATGACAATACTATTTTTTGACTTGTGGATTTTGTTTCTTGATGTCCATTGACACTATTAAGATTGTTTTGTTTTTTACCAAGTATTATTAACATAAATTATTTTATCTGCAAAACTTGAGTGTTTAGATTGTGGTATGATATTCTTTTCTCAGTTCTTTCAAAGTCTAGGCAAAACTTGGGTTGCTGCTTTCTAATTGTGGAAACTAAAAATGTTTTCATTGTTTGATTGATGAAACCTTGATCTAAACCAACCATATGATGAGACAATACTTCTTAGTTATTGTACTGCTCTGAATTTTTCTTTTCCACTACTTTGTTCTCTTCTATGATCATTACTTCTAAAACTGATTTCCTGCATAGAAGATTAGTTGATGTCATTAGGAATATAATATAAGTAGAGTCTAAATTGTTTGCTATCATTTTTGTTTAAATTTATATTCTATTTTTTTAGATGAATCATTGCACTGATGACAGAATTCATTATATGATTTCTTAATCATTTTATTTTAAACTTGCCTTTAGCTGGTTCACTTTAATTACATGTCTAAGCATGAGTCTTTTATAGATTGAAGTGGAACAACACTTGTGAACATGGTTTAGAATCTTTAGATGCAAATGATTCCATAAATCCTTCTCTATGTGATCCAAACCCCAACCATAATCATAATGCATCTTCAATCAATGGAGGTGGTCATCCACTAGCTAACCCAAGTGTTATCAACTGTTGAACTGATTCTAATGTGGTTAATGATAGGTTTAACTCATGAAAGATGATCGTAAGGGACCTTAGATGAACTTGCTTTCAAAGTGTTAGTGAACCCAATTACGTATGTATTGGAAAAAGTGAATAGAAATTTTTTATTTCTAAACTATCCTTTGGGATGGGAAACCATCCTGTGGGATGGAAACTATCCTGTGGGATAGAAACTTTTAGTCCCACATGGAAAGATTGGAAAAAGAGAAGGCTCTTTATAAGAAAACCTTTTCCAAGCTCTAACTTCTAGGCTCACCATAGGTGGAGAGCTTGAGGGTGATGCGAAGCATCACGCGCGTGTGCGACAGGCGACAAGGATGCAATGGGCGCTTTGTAGGCGCACTTTGCATGTAGCAATCGTTGCGAGGAGGTTGAGGAGCCTTTAAATTTTTCTTGATCAAACATATCAGATGGTCGAGATTGATTAGCACTAAATCAAGGTTGCAGGGAGATGAGTCGGCTGGATGACTGGTCGAGTCGACTGGATTCGCGAAATGGAAATACACGGTCTGGACGAGTCAAGTCGAGTGGTTCGACTCGACTCGGATCCACAGAGACGAGCCGGCTGGATGACTGGCCGAGTCGAGTCGAGTGGTTTTAGTCAGCTGGATGACTGGCCGAGTCAGCTAGATCCATAGAACAGAAATACACGGTCTGGACGAGTCGACTCGAGTGGTTTGAGTCGAATCGGATCCACAGAATGGTATTATGCGGTCTGGACGAGTCGACTCAAGGAATTCGAGCCGACTCTTGTCAATAAGGTAGCCATTATTCATACACATCCTACCACTAACAGTATGCTATATGGACATTCCACCATTGTATGATCATATTTTTGATGCAACTCCTCTTCTTTAACAATGCTTAGTCCAGCCTCATTTGATTTTTCTGTATGATCATGTTTTGATATGGTATAGACTATGGATATATTTCGACTTCATAGTTGGATGTATAATAGGCTTTTACCTGGTCGAAAGGGATATATCGAAGAATTTTTAAAGGGCATGGAAGATTTTGTACTCTTTGCATGTCAACAACCTAACTTTCAAAGTGAAAGAAAATTCAGATGCCCTTGTTGCAAGTGCAAAAATCTAAGGTTCCTAACTACCGATGAAGTAAAGCTTCATCTTTACGAAAAAGGATTTGTACCGAATTACTGGTATTGGACATTCATGGGGAGAGTGATCCTCGTGTCGGTGGGGTACCTGATTTGCATGCAAATGATCCTGCTTTTGCACCAATGGATAATAATCCACATAACACATATCAACACATGATATTCGATACATTTGGAATAGAGTACATACTTGACCATTCATCTAATGAAGAGGAGACACCGAATTTGGATGATCAAAGATTTTATGATTTGTTGCATTCAGTCCAAAAACCATTATGGCCGGGATGTACAGATCATTCTAAGTTATCGGTAGCTGTACGGTTGCTTAGCATCAAATCTGAAGGTAATATTTCACAACGATCCTTTGATCAAATTGTGGGTCTTATGAAAGAGACCTTTCCAGCCAATAATACCATACCTCAGGATTTTTATAGGACAAAAAAATTGGTGTCCAAACTCGGACTTACTGCTGAGAAGATTGATTGTTGTATTAATGGTTGCATGCTGTATTATGGTCAACAATCTGAAAAAAAGTAATGCAAATTTTGTGGGGCTGGTAGATATAAACCTCCGCCTCGTGCAGACGGTAAATATAAAGAGGTGCCGATGAAGAGAATGCATTATTTATCTCTAATTCCTAGATTAAAAAGATTATATGCTTCAATGAGTTCTGCACCATATATGACATGGCATTATGAGAACAGGCATGAGCCAGGGATATTGTGTCATCCGTCAGATGGAGAAGCTTGGAAACATTTTGACCGAAGCTATCCTGATTTTGTAGCTGAACCATGCAATGTCAGGCTAGGCCTATGTGCTGATGGTTTTACTCTTTACAGTCAATCATCAGCTCCATATTCTTGCTGGACAGTAATTGTTACTCCCTACAATCTGCCACCTGAATTGTGCATGACCATTCCTTATATGTTCTTGACAATAATTATTCCGGGTCCACATAGTCCAAAGAGCAGGATAGATGTGTATCTACAGCCTTTGATAGATGAGTTGAAATATTTGTGGGAGGAGGGTGTCCTAACATATGATATAGCAAGAAAGCAAAATTTTGTGATGAGGGCTGCATTGATGTGGACCATCAATGACTTTCCTGTATATGGAATGCTGTCCGGATGGAGTACAGCTGGAAAATTGGCTTGTCCGTATTGTATGGACCGATCAAAGGCATTCACTTTGAAACATGGTCGGAAGAATTCTTGGTTTGATTGCCATCGACAGTTTCTTCCTATTGATCATGTACTAAGAAGAAATAAGGATGCATTCTACAAAAATCGGATTGAAAAAGATCAACCTCCATGAAGTTTGATTGGAGAGGAAATATGGGAAGCTGTATCTTCCATTCCAAATGTAATCGAGCATGGTTCATGCAGAGTTAAAGGATATGGGGTTACACATAATTGGTTAAAACAGAGCATATTTTGGAATTTACCATATTGGAAGACTAATTTGATCAGACACATTCTGGATGTGATGCACATAGAAAAAAATGTATTTGATAATGTTTTTAACACTGTAATGGATATCAAAGGCAAAACCAAAGATAACATCAAAGCACGAATGGATCTAAAGGAATATTGCAAGCATAGGGAACTTGAGTTGCAAGAGTTGGCTAACGAAAATTTATTGAAACCAAAAGCAACATATTCTTTCAACTTTGAGCAGAAAAGAGGTGTATTTAAATGGATGAAGGAATTAAAAATGCCTGATGGTTATGCATCTAACTTAAGCAGATATGTTAATATGAATGAGGGAAAATTAATTGGAATGAAAAGTCATGACTGCCATGTTTTCTTTGATCGTTTGTTGCCAGTTGCATTTAAAGCTCTACCGGATCATGTATGGAAGCCTATAGCAGAGCTAAGTATGTTTTTTAAGGATTTGTGTTCAACAATGTTACGAATCGACGATTTATTGCAAATGAAACAGAATATTGCTTTGATTATATGTAAATTGGAATGGATTTTTCCACCCGGTTTTTTTGACTCAATGGAGCACTTACCGATTCATTTACCATATGAAGTAATAGTTGGTGGTCCAGTTCAATATCGTTGGATGTATCCGTTTGAGAGGTAAATATGTCACATATCAATTCAACAAATCTATTCTTCTACAACAAATCTATATCATGTACGTAAGACAGTAACCATATTTTAATGCTTGAATGATGTAGGTTCCTTAACAAAATAAAATGGATGATCAAGAACAAAGCTCGTGTTAAAGGATCCATATGTGAGGCATACTTGTGTCAAGAGACAACTTCTTTTTGTTCATATTATTTTGATCCACATGTGCAGTCATCAAGAAATAGAATTGGAAGAAATGATGTTGTGGGTCAGGATATGACACGTGAATTTACTATGTCAATATTTAATAAACCTGGCCGATATTCTGGTAGATGTCAAAGTCGATATCTAAATGACAGGAAATTAGCTGTTGCACATTTACATATATTGCTCAACTATGAAGAGGTTCAACCATTTATCGAGTAAGCTTAAATAATCGTTGATGCATAATTAATCAAACCCTATATCGATTATTGAGATAATAACTCTGAAAAAATCTTGGTTTCAGAATTTTTAGCGAGCAATTATAGCTTTCGACACCAAATATAAGTACCACAGAAATTGATTCTAGGATTGCATCTGACTTTCCATATTGGTTTAAGTCTTTTGTAAGTGCATCTTCGAATTATGGTATATGTCTATCGAATTATGTTATATCGATACGTAATGGCATTCATGCATTTTCGTTATATCATGTGTAGGTTCATAATCCACGAGTCAAGTAAAATCGATATTTCCATGATTTGGCATAGGGTCCAAAAAGAAAGGTTCTTACATGGTAGACATATTTTGTCAACCGTTATAAGTTTCACACAGATGAATGGAGTAGTTATAAAAAAATAATTAATAGTGGAGTGTGCGTCAAAGGTTCAGAACAAGCTGCAGAACACAATTATTACTACGGCATAATTAAAGAAATAATTCAAGTAGAATATCCTGGCCATCCAATGAAACAAGTAGTGTTATTTAATTGTGAATGGTTTGATACGGTATTGAATCGTGGCATGAAAGTGCTTAAGGATTACGAGATCGTTGAGATCCGGCACAGCAGAAGGTATTCAAGATACAATCCCTTTATAGTTGCACAAAAAGTGATTCAGGTATACTATCTACCATATCCTGAGAAGTTAAGGGACAAGTAACATTGGTGGGTTGTAATTATGACTAGATCGAGATGTACTGTGGATGATCGATATACAATTGAGATTGCTTACCAAGAGGATACAATATCTCATGTGAATAGTATACCGCATGATAATATTGTTGACAATTTGGTCGACAACGACTATATTTTTGAAGAAGTTGACAGAATTGTCAATACGAATTTGAACATAGATGATGAAGATGAAGAACAGAATGACGATTTTGATTCTAGCCAAGAGGATGATACCGAGCATGACCAACATGGAAGTTCTTCTGATGATGAATAGTAATCATATAAGAGACCCCTAATTTTATATGTACGGACTATATTTAACTGCTTTATCATATTATTCATGAAGTTGACTTAAATTCTTTATGTTTGTTTGTAGATGGCAGATCAATCCGGAAACAATCTTGCATCATCATGTAGGGGTCGTGGGAGGAGGCATCGTCTCTCCGTTACTATCCCATCCCCATCGTCCACTATCCCACCTGCATTTTCCACTTTTCCTGCGTCTCTACTCATTAGTCCACCACATACAACTACTACGCCATGTTCACCAGAGGCACGTTGTCACCTCCATTATATTCAGGGCCTCCTATTCATGCTCCATGCCCCATCATGTATACTATACCACCCCCTACTTATTCTACATCTCCTACGATCCATTCATCATCTCATCAGTTAGGATCGGCCGCTATTTGTTCATCATCTCCTCATTCATCCACCGGCACAGCTCATTTAGTATCTCCTCATTCATCCAGCGATGGCAGGGCTGTACTGATCCTAGATGGAGAGGGGTAATAGTCTTATGTCCCCTATTAGAAAATTTTTAAGTTGTATCATATTTGTGGGTTGTATCAGATTTGTTGATTGACTTAAATTTTGTAGGTTTTTACCATCTCATCCAGCTGCCAATGCCATTACAGACATAATGAGGAGCCATTTTAAGGAGCCGTGGGTATCATGGAAAAGAATACCGCATGGTGTAAAAGATATGTGGTTTGATGAGTTCAAGGCAAGTAATTTTGCTTTAATAGATGTAAATGAATTTTGAATTTTATTATTGTCATTTAACCGGTTGTTGAATTTGAAATAGAGGAGATATCGATTTCAGCCACCGGATGATATGTGGGCATGTCATAATTTTGAAAGACGTGGTGCGGCTCGACTTAAAAATCTCCTTGCTACTGCTAGAAGAGCTATGGAGAGACCGCCATGGCTAGGAGAACTTGTATGGAATAGATTATGTGAGCATTGGCGCACTGTCCAATATCAGGAGAAGTCAGAAAAAACAAAAGCAAATAAGGCTTCTGATACTGATGGATGGGGTCCTTCACGTCATACTTGTGGCTCGATCATTACATCTCAGCACAGATATAATTTGGTAAGCAATACCAACCGAAATCTTTAATATATTTACAATTCAAATTAATAAAATATCTTGTTCTATGAGTTACAGACTTCGAAGACTGGTACTGTGCCTTCTCCATCTGAGCTATTTATTCATACCTATCAGAGGAAGGATAAGACATGGGTTGACAGGAGATCAGAGCATATTTGCGTAAGTTAAATTTTAAGTTATTATAATTTTTTTAATACTAACTGAATTAAATTAATTTCAGTCTGAATTTAGACGGAACATGGAAGAGTCACAAAGTCAAAGCAGTGCTGATTCTAGCCAGCAGCAAACTCCGTCATCAGAATTGGATGTATGGATATATACTGTTGGTGAAAAGAAGAAAGGAAGAGTGTATGGGCTAGGATTAGAGTCCACTGCACTGATGCCAACTTCAAAATTTATAGGACAATCTTCATTTCTCATACAATGGTTGAATAGTAAAGAATTCCACAAGCAAGTACGGAAGCAGGTTGAAGACGAAGTCAAAGAAGTAAATGCTCGGGTACAAGCTGCCGAGCAAGAAAGGGATGAACTGCGGAGGCAAGTTGAATACAATGAACGAATGTTGCAAGATATATTAGCCAACATAAATTTTCAACCTATAACAACTCCTGCAACTCATGCTTTTAGTGGTAATCCTTCGCAACGAACTGGAGTCGATCTTTATCAGATGTATCGTGGACAAGGATCACAGCGGGGCGAGGATGAGGATGACGATGAGGAGGACAAGAACGAGGAGGAATAGGAGCATTAGCACATTATTCACATTATCTTGCTCTACTTATTATTTTTATAAGTTTTGCATTATATTATGGACTGCACCTCTTCTTATCATTATATGTTTAGCTTTGTATTATGATTACTCTTATATGTTTTGCATTATATTATGAACTGCATCTCTTGTTATCGTTATTTGTTTAGCTATGTATTATGAACTGCAAATCTTGATGTTGTTTTATTATGCATTTTCATTAATTATCTCCTCTTATTTCATGTAGTTAGAGGCTGTGATGAGTTGCCTTGGTATCTTCGTAATACTTCAAATGCTGAAAGTGTATGCTGGATCGGACCGTTTTGCAAGGATCTAAATGGTGTTGCAAATTTGGATGGCTTGCTCTTTTTGCAAGCAACCATTTGCTGCCTTAGATCCTTCGCAATGTACAAAAAGTGGCAACCCTGAGCTTCTGAATCTTATTGTTTGAAAGTTGCAACCGATTTTTGCTGTTTTATTGTGCATTTTAATTTTCATTGATTTTCTTTTGTTACCTACGGCTAGAGGCTGTGATGAGTTGCCTTGGTATCTTCGTGATGCTTCAAAAGCTGAAAGTGTAGGGTTAATCGGACCATTTTGCAAGGATCTAAATGGTGTTGCAAATTTGGATGGCTTGCTATTTTTGTAAGCAACCATTTGCTGCCCTAGACCCTTCTAAATGTAAAAAAAGAGGGAATCCTGAGCTTCTGAATGTTATTATTTTTATTAAATCTGACGATTAATTACAGTATTCTAGTTATGACTTATAGAATTTTTTGGTTGTTTTATCTTCATTTTGTACCTGGTATTCAATTTCGGTTAAACCCATTTGGTGTATGTAGCTGTCATTTTTGGATAATTGGATGTGATTGAACCCTTGAAATGAATATCTGATTTGTACTTAAGCTGTCTAATGGATGCTTTATATGTTGCCATTGTGTTTAATGGGTGTGATTGAACCCTTCTCAATGATTTGTGGCTAATGTTGAAATGAATATCTGCTTTATATATCTCAGCTTAAATTTATAAATTCAGGAAAAAAATTCATATTTCATATTTTTTTATAAAATTATTCAATTTTAGCAACCAATTTAGCGACCGATTTTTTTTATTTTTTTTTGGATTTTTTTTTTGTAACTGATTTTTTTTTATTTTTCCTGGATTTTTTTTAGCAACCGATTTAGCAACTGATTTTTTTTTATTTTTTCTGGATTTTTTTTTAGCAACTGATTTTTTTTTTTATTTTTTCTGGATTTATTTTTAGCAACTTATTTAGCAATCAATTTTTTTTAATTTTTTCTGGATTTTTTTAAGCAACCGATTTTTTATTTTTTCTTGATTTTTTTTAGCAACTGATTTAGCAACCAATTTTTTTAATTTTTTCTAGATTTTTTTTAGCAACCGATTTAGAAACCGATTTTTTTTATAATTTTTTCTGGATTTTTTTTTAGCAACCGATTTAGCAGCCGATTTTTTTTATTTTTTCTAGATTTTTTTTAGCAACCAATTTTTTTTATTTTTTCTGGATTTTTTTTAGCAACAGATTTAGCAACCGATTTTTTTTTAATTTTTCCTGGATTTTTTTACCAACTGATTTAGCAACCGATTTTTTTTTTTGCTAGATTTTTTTTATCAATCATTTTTTTCAGAATTTTTTAAATATTTTTTTAATTTTTTTTTCAAAAAAATTATGTCAAATTCGGTTTCTTAATTGGTTACTAAATTTTGCAACCGAAAAAATTCGGTCACAAATTTTAGCAACCTATACTTTTGCAACTGACTAATTTCGTTGCAAAATCGGTTGCAAATTAATTTAGCAACCGATTTTTAATTATTAGCAACCAAAAAATTGGTTGCTAAATCTGGTTTTTCTTGTAGTGGTTCATTATGTTACACCATGACAAAGAGACCCATGTACATTAGATGAACTTTGCAAAGAAAGCAGGATACTAAAGGAATTGCACAAATTGAGATTTAAGATAGGGACTTGTTAAGAAATAGAAAACAGAATGAAATGATGAGGCACATGTCGTAGAAATATCTATCCAAAGTGACAGCAAGAAGAGCAAAATGGATCTCATGTCAAAATTTAAAAGATGGGGAGAGGAAGACTTAATATCACATGGATGGAAGTTGTGGGAAATGATTTTGGAAAAGCTAATAGTAACAAAGGATATGATGCACCCATTCGGCTAATCCCCGGTCAGACTGGGCCCCGGCGTCCGGTAGGCTGGTCCCAGCACGGAATCTGACTCCACGGTCGGCTTTCCAAAGAGACGACCTGGGGGCTTTGGGGGCTGACGGGCGCCTCACCGCCCGTGCGACAGCCTCTGTGATTGCCACGGTCAGCTTCTGGAGGTCTTGCTGAATGCCCCGGTCGACATTTGGGAGGCCAGTCGACCCGCTGCTGAAGGGGTTACCCGAAGTTTCCAGGAACCTCTCCTCCCCGACAGTTTTGACATTCTGTTGTAACGGACTTCAGTGTATGGCCACGACTCTTGTTGCCAGGCCACTACTCTAACACACTTGTCACGCCACCACGCCTACTCTCCTGGGGGCATATTTGGGCTTTCCCAGCCTGCTCCCCAACAGAATTTGGCAGTGCTCCATGCCTATAAAAGGCACCTGGGGGACATCCGTGAAGGGTAATGTTCTTCTTCCCCATTCTGATTTCTCTTTCCCAGTTCCTCTCATTCTGTTGCTCCAACCCTCTTCTAACTTAAGCATCGGAGTGTCCCCCGCCGGAGCCCCCTCCGGCATCCAGGGACATCTTGCAGGTTCATTGGTCGAAGAGCTCTCCAGCGCATCCACCGAGCCTGGTCCAGGAGGAAGATCAGCAATAGATTGGCGCTAGAGGAAGGGGCCTGAACCTTCGCTGCGCTCCTTGCTCTAAAAGGAAGATAGACAGGAAAGATCCAGCTATGGCAAGAGGAAGATCCCAGAGCATTTCCGCGAGGGGAGGACGCTCCCACCAAGGGCCCAGCGCACCCCACGCGGAAAGTAATGCCGCCACCGCCGTCGAGCCCACCATCACCCTGGGGCTACAGCAGTTCCAGATGCTGGTCAACCGCATTGAGACGCTCACCTCAGCGGTCCTGCACTTCCAGAAGATGGCAAATCATTAGTAGCAGCCGCTGGCGGCTTCCTGCGTTAATCATCAGCCGGTTGCCAGCGTCAGCCTGCAGCCAGAGGCACCTCCTCCCCCGTCCCATGCAATTACAGAACCCCAGGGGTCCATGAGGGCCCGCATTGAAAGAAAGAGGGTGAGGTCAGCCTCCTCCTCTTTTGCTGACTCTGCCCATCCCGGCGGCCGGTGCCCTGTTGCAAATTTGCATGACTATAGCAGCAAGATCATGCGCATGGAGGAGAGCATTGCCGAGATAGTTGAGCGGCAGAACGCTGAGGGAAGGCCAGCGCACGACACCCACCTGCCTTTCTCTACGGAGATTTTGGGGGAGCCTATCCCTTGCCATTTCAAGATTCTGCAGGTGGATCCCTACGACGGTACCACCGATCCCCTGGATCACCTGGGCGCCTACAAAGCCCATATGATGGTGTAGGGCGTGTCCAACGCCCTCCACTACATCGCCTTCCCGACAACCCTGAAGAAGGCTGCGCAGATGTGGTTCTCCGCCATCCGTCCAGGTACGATTCATTCTTTTTTTCAGCTGGAGATCCTTTTTCTTTCTCATTTCAGGACCTGTAGCCGGGTCCGAAGAACACCGACTGCCTCTTCCTCATCCAGCAGACGGAGGGAGAGACCCTCCGGGACTACACTGCCCGCTTCAACTCGACCGCTATGGAGATCCTGACTTAAATGAAGTGGTAGCCATGTCGGCCTTTAAGAGGGGGCTCCGCTCGTCCAGGTTCACGTTTTTCCTAGACAAGAAGCTCCCTACAAGCTACACTGATCTGCTGGCCAAGGCGCACAAGTATGCCTTGGCGGAGGAACAATAGGCGAGCTGGTGCCAAGCTGAGGGGAGGTCGGCCTGAAGAAGCGGGGCGATAGGGCTCCCATAGTCCGACCCCCTGGCAACATGGCCGGTCCACCCGGTGCTAGAGCCCAAGCCGAGAAACTACCTCAAGCGGTTCAACAACTATGCGCCCCTCTCCCTGTCACGGGAGAAGATCCTGATGGAGATTGAGAATGAGGCCTTCTTCTAAAGGCCTCGACCGATGAGAGGACCTCCTGCCTCCAGAAATAAGAACAAATACTACCGGTTTCACAAGGATCATGGGCATGACACAGAGGAGTGCCTCCAGCTGAAGGATGTCATCGAGGACCTCATTCGTAGGGGGTATCTGAACAAGTATGTCCGACCTCACCAGGATCGAGCCGGGACTTCAACTGTTAGAGACCCCCCCGGGGAGGCTGAGCTCCCCAATCAATGCCCAACTGATGGAGGCATTGGCATGCTGCATCGACGATCCGACTGGGGCCGGAAGGAGGACCATGACATTGTAAAGAGGCCCAGGGGATCCAATGTAATTAGCTTTTATGATGAGGACCTCTTGGAGCCTCTTCTCCCGGGCGATGACCTTGTGGTTATGTCGGCTATCATCGCCAATTATGATGTAAAGCATGTCCTTATCGATAATGGAAGTTGTGCGGAGGTTTTACTGTATGATGCATTCATCCGGATGAACTTATCCAGGTCTAGACTGCGGGAGTCCGTGGCACCGCTCACCGACTTCGAAGGGAATTCTGTCGGGGTTGAAGGGGAGATTGCCTTGCCCGTGACCCTCAGAATGGAACCTTACCAGCGAACCTTCTCGGTCAACTTCGTGGTCGTCCGTACGACCTCGGCATACAATGCAATTCTGGGACGGCCGGCCCTCAATAAGTTCCAGATCATTGTATCTGCTTACCACCTGCTGGCCAAGTTTCCGACCCATGACGGAGTTAGGGAGTTGAGGGGAGACCGTAGAATGGCCCGGCAATTCCTAGCTATCCACGACAAGCAGTTGGACGGGCACCCCACGCTCGAGCAGCTGGATCCAAGAGATGAAGCCGACGGCCGTGGTCGGCCTGTCGAGAAGATCATGTTTGTGCCCCTTAGGAAGGATGATCCTACGAGGGTCCTCCAAATAGGGAGCACCCTAGGCGAGGGAGCTATGCAGGAGCTGGTCGGCTTCTTGAGGAGCAATGCGAACATCTTCGCCTGGTCGGCGTTCGACATGCCAGGCATCCCGGTGGATATCATCACCCATCAGCTCAGGGTGGATCTTATTTACAGGCCCGTATTGCAAAATAAGAGGAGCTTCACTGCCGAAAGGTAGAGGACCATTGAGGAAGAAGTGAAGAAGCTTCTCGATGCTGGCTTCATCAGGGAGTCTCACTACCTGGAGTGGCTGGCCAATGTCGTCATGGTGAAGAAAGCTAGTGGGAAGTGTAGGATCTGTGTGGACTACACAGACCTCAATAAGGCGTGCCCTAAAAATAGTTTCCCCTTGCCAAAAATTGACCAGCTTGTAGATGCGACGGCCGGCCATCAACTCTTGAGCTTCATGGATGCTTTCTCTGGGTATAACCAGATCAGGATGCATCCCGAAGATGAGGAGAGGATGGCCTTTATCACAGACAGGGGCCTGTATTGCTATAAGACGATGCCCTTCGGCCTAAAGAATGCGGGCGCCACCTTCCAAAGGCTGATCAACCGAGTCTTTAAAGATCTGCTCGGGAGAAACATGGAGGCGTACGTCGATGATATGATCGTCAAAAGCCTTCATAAGGCCGACCACATCAGGGACCTGCAGGAGTCCTTTGATGTTGAGGCGCCACAGGATGAAGCTGAACCCTGCCAAGTGCATCTTCGGGGTGACCTCCGGGAAATTTCTTGGCTTCCTAGTTACTCAAAGAGGCATCGAGGTCAACCCCGAGAAGATTAAGGCCATCATTGACATGACTCATCTGACCAGTAAAAGGCAGGTGCAAGAGCTTACGGGCCGTATCGCCTCTCTCAGCCACTTTATCTCCCGGTCGGCCGAGAGATCCCTCCCGTTCTTCAAGACCTTGCGCCAGTCGGACTGCTTCCAATGGACTGATGAATGCTGGACAGCCTTTGAAGCCTTGAAGGACTACTTAAGGAACCCTCCGCTCCTGGCCAAACCAATGGAAGGGGAAGTGTTATACTTGTATCTATCAGCTTCCAGTGAGGCCATAAGCACTGTCCTTATGCGGGTGGTGGAAGGTGGCCAACAAAGACCCGTTTACTACATCAACAAAGTTCTCCATGATGCCGAGGTCAGATATCCTAAGGTGCAAAAGCTGGTGTACTCGTTGGTTATAGCGGCAAGCACCTCCGACCTTACTTCTAGGTGTATCCCATCGTCGTGCTGACGGACCAACCCCTCAGGGCGATCCTCCGAAGCCCCGATACCTCTGGATGACTCGCCAAATGGGCCGTCAGACTGGGCGAGTTTGATATCTCCTTCCAGCCACGGTCATCTTTAAAAGCCCAAGTGATAGTTGATTTCATTGCAGAATGCACCTGGGGGGCGGAGCCAACCCCGACAATGGTCGAGACGCCCGTAGTGGAGCCCATGGGAGAGGCTGATCTGGCAGGAGAAGCCGAGTCCGCCTGGACCCTGCATGTAGATGGAGCTTCCAACCTCTCGGGGCGCGGCGCAGGCCTAATCCTAGCTGACCCCGATGGGTAATGTTTAGAGTATGCTATACATTTTACGTTCCAAGTGTCGAACAATCAGGCGGAGTACGAAGCTCTGCTAGTGGGGCTGAAGATAGCGAGTGAACTGGGCATCGGTAGGATCCACGCCTTCTCCGACTCCCAGCTGGTGGTCAATTAGGTGAAGGGTGAGTTTGAAGCAAGGAATCCGTCCTTGGTCAAGTACTTAGACAAGGTACGGAACCTAGTGTCACGACTCAAGTTCTTTGAGATCCTTCACATACCCCGGCAACAAAACTCCCGGATGGATGCTTTGTTGCGGCTGGCTACCGCTGCGGTCGGCACCTCCGACTGGACCTTCATGGAACATCTCCAGCACCCAAGCATTGCTGAGGAGCCGACAGAGATCCATCAAGTCGAGCAAGAGGCCTCATGGATGGACCCAATCCGCTCATTCCTGGCATAGGGATTCCTTCAGGATGACCCGACGGAGGCCAAGCGCATCCACTCAACGGCCTCTAAGTACGTCATCCTTGATGGGGCCCTCTACAAGCACTCGTTTTTCCAGCCATTGCTGAAATGCTTGGGATCGATCGATGCAGACTACGCGCTCCAGGAGGTGCACGAGGGCATCTGTGGCGATCATCTTAGAGGAAGGTCCCTGGCTTACAAAATCATTCGCCAAGGGTACTACTGGCCTACAATTCAGAAGGACACCTTGGACTTTGTATGAAAGTGTGATGCATGCCAGAGGTTCTCCGGCATCCAAAAGAGGCCAGCCAGCCAGCTGACCCCGCTCACGGCACCCTGGCCATTTGTTCAGTGGGGGATGGATATCCTGGGACCTTTTTTCCCAGCCTCCGATCAGCGAAAGTTCCTCCTCGTGGCCATTGATTACTTTACTAAGTGGGTGGAGGCGGAGGCATTGGTGCAGATAACCAAGGCCAAAGTGGAAAACTTTGTCCGGAACTGCATTATCTTCCGATTTGGGATTCCGAAGATGATTATCACTGACAACGAAAGGCAGTTCGACAACTCCCAGTTCCAGGACTTCTGTCGACAATATCACATCGCCCATCGGCTTACGTCGATCGCTCACCCACAGTCCAATGGGGAGGCTAAAGTCACCAATAGCACGGTCCTGCATGGGTTGAAGACCCGACTGAATGAAGCCAAGGGGCTATGGGCGAAGGAACTTCATTTAGTGCTTTGGGCATATCGGACGATCGCACGATCAGCAACGAGAGAAACCCCGTTCAACCTGACCTATGGGAGTGAGGCCATCATCCCCATGGAGGTCTCTCTATTGTCCTTGCGAATTGATCAATTCGCCGAGCCGGTCAACTCAGAGCAGCGAAGAGCTGACCTAGATCTGCTGGACGAGACCCAATTTCAGGAGAGTATTGAAGATGGCGACCTACCGTCAAAGGATGGCCAAATATTACAACTCACGGGTTAAGGCGCGCACCTTTCAAGTTGGAGATCTGGTCCTGCAGAAGATGGAGGTTTCGAAGCCAACCGAACAAGAGAAGCTCTCCCCCAATTGGGAAGGCCTCTATCGGGTTACTGAAGTAATTCGGGCTGGAACCTACCAACTAGCACACTTGGATGGGTGACAGATAGCACTCCCATGCAATGTAGACAATCTTCACAGTACTATCAATAAAGTCTACAAACTTCTTCAACTTCTTCCAGCCCACTTTCGAAAGTCCGACTCCAATCGGTAGAGGCTCTAGGGCAGCCCACTTCGGAAAGTCCAACCTCGGTCGGCAAAGGCTCTAGGGCAGCCCACTTCTGAAAGTCGACTCCGGTCGGCAGAGGCTCTAAGGTAGCCCACTTCCGAAAGTCCGACTCCATTCGGCAGAGGCTCTAGTACAGCCCACTTCCGAAAGTCGATCCCGGTCGGCAGAGGCTCTAGGGTAGCCCACTTCCGAAAGTTTGACCCTGGTCGGTGAAGGCTCTAGGGCAGCCCACTTTCGAAAGTCCGACCCCAGTCGATAGAGGCTCTAGGGCAGCCCACTTTCGAAAGTCCGACCCTGGTCGGCAGATGCTCTAGGGCAGCCTACTTCCGAAAGTCCCACTCCGGTCGGCAGAGGTTCTAGGGTAGCCCACTTTCGAAAGTTCGACTCCAGTCGGCAGAGGCTCTAGGGCAGCCAACTTCCAAAAGTTCGACTCCGGTCGGTAGAGGCTCTAGGGTAGCCCATTTCCGAAAGTCCGACTCCGGTCGGCAAAGGCTCTAGGGCAGCCCACTTTCGAAAGTCCGACCCCGGTCGGCAGAGGCTCTAGGGTAGCCCACTCCGAAAGTCTGACCTCGGTCTGCGACCATCCCGAGACAACTCCCGCGGGACCATAAAGAAGATGGGCCATAGTGCGAGCCGCCTCGCAGACGAAGACCAGGAGCAAGCGCCCAGGTATCCGGCCCAAATCAAGTTACTGTTCTTGACTACCCTACCAGCATCTGGCCCGGATGGGCCGACCGGGGATACTTGGAGAAATTCTGGGGAAAAGATACTCGTCCCGTGCCTGCCGGCCGCTCCAAGCCAGCTCGTGACCCAGCAATGCCATAAAGCCGACCAGGGGCACTTAGAAGAAGTTTTGGAAACAAATGTCTTGAACACGCTAAAAGATTTTCAAAAAACAAGTCTTCTCATTCATTCCAAAAGGTAGTATCTACAAAAGAGGTGGGTCGGACCTTTACAAACCCCTCAAGTCCGGCCCACAGGAGATGCGTCAGGGGCCACAACCTCGGCCCCATCAGCTACAATTGGAAGGTCCTCCAGAAGAGCCATCACTTCTATGCCGGCTATTGCTGGAGCTCCGACCCTGGCCGCTCTTGCTTCACCTTCCGTGGGGGCTCCACTTCGGCTTCCTCTCCTTCAGACGGGTCCCGCAGCATGGCTCTCGCCAGGTCCAGCTCCGGAATAGCATGCCCACCTTTTTCAGGGCGTCATCGTAGCCCTCCTTGTAGAAGTTAGCGGCCGCCTCCTCCACGTCTTCAATGAAGCCGCTAGAGACTTTGTAGGTCACCACGGCTTCCTGGACCTACTTTGCGGCCAGCTCCTTGGTCTCCTTGAGCTGAGCTTCTAGCTGTGCCACCACCACCCGTTCGGCCCGAGCCCTCCAGTCGGTCTCTGCTGACCACTTTTCCTCCTCGCCCAGCTGGTGGGCGAGAGAGTTGGCCTTCGCCTTCTTCTTCTTTAGTCTGGCCTCGCGGTCGGCTAGCCTGCTTTCGGCCTCTTTCTAGGCCACCCTCACTGAACTCAGCCTCCGCTCGGGCTGCCGCCAGGCTTCCTTCGGACACCTCAGGGACGCCGCTGCAACCTCCTAGGCCGCCTCCAGCTCCTGGATCCTCTTTGCAGAGGTCTTAGCGGCCTGCACTACTTGGCAGATGGCGTCGTCCATGAGGGAGATACCGTGGAGGAGCTGCAAATATACAACCCGGTTAGTGTCATATGGGAAGAAGGAAGAACAACAAAGTAGGAAAGTTAAGTCCTTACCCTCATGAAATCGCGGTACGTCTTCCACAGTCACGTCAACCAAACTTCTTTGAATCGACACATCCCAGTCGGCATCGGCCATGGCCCCCCTCAGTAGGCTTCGTGCCCTTCGAGGGTGATCAAGTGCACGCTAGTGCTGGAACTCCTCCTGGCGGATCTCTTCGTCCGACTGCTCGGGCCCGCTGTCGGCTAATCCCTCCACGGCCGGCCCCTTTCCCTTGTCGGTCGAAGGGGCCGCTTCCTCTGGACCAGCAGACGCCGTGGCTGTGACGGATGCCCTCGGCCCCTCCTGCTCCTGTTGGAGGGCCGACAGCATTGGTGGGGCTGATGCCCCTGCCTCATTTCTCGCTCTGCGCTCGGTGAGGGGGATGTCGTCCCCGTTCGACTCAACATCAACAATGGGGGCGGGTCGCTCCTCCTCCCGCCTCTTCTTCTGTCGCTCAGCAGTTGGCGGGGGGGCTGATTCTGGAACGACGCACTTCCGCACCGCCCATCGGATGACCTTGGACTTGTCAATATGTTGCATCCTTCCTCCTGCCACCAGACATCCACAGTTAGAATGGGAGAGGGAGGAAAAACTAAAGGAATTGAAAGAAGAGGAGTCGGCCCTAGCCTAAGACTCCTTGGGGGCTAATCCCCGCCTGATGAAGGATCCTTTCCCCCGACAACTCAAATGCCACCACCGGGCCGGCTCTACTAATTACATTGAACACCCCCTGGTTGGCCGCTGACACCGTCCTCCCCTCGCGGACTCTTGCCCGCGGCTCTCTCCACAACGGCTCGAATCCCCAGGGCTCGAGGTTGTTGACGAAGAAAAATCTGGCCTTCCATCCGTGGACGGTCGATGGGAGGCACTTCAAGATCTTTCGGCCTTGGCGGGGGACGAATAGGACCCACTCCCGACTCCTGAAGTCCTTCAGGTAAAAGAAGTTACCGAAGAGGGATAGACTGGGGTCGAACCTGACCCTATGGCATAGTACTATGAAGCAGCATATCGCCCGAATACTATTTGGGGTCAGCTACACCAGGGTTACCCTATAGAAGTTGAAGATGGCTATAAACAGGGGGTGCAGAGGGAACCTAAGGCTGGCCTTCTATTGGGACTTGTACATCGGGAGGGTCCCTTGGACCCAATGGGTTATTCGTTCTCCCCTCTCAGCCCGGTAATGTGAGGTGCAAGGTGGACAGGATGCCATACACCGCCCTGAGATTTTCGACACGTTCCTGGGTCATGGTCAAGGGTATTGCACTCGGCCCTGGGTCCCTAGGCCTATGGGATGAACCCCTATTGCCATACGCCATTGGGAGCTAGAAGAGGAAGAATGGCTGGGACTAGCCCGGGGTTGGACTCCTAGGTGCTAGGTTTCACGGAAGAAGGAAGGATGGACTCGATCTCGCGAGGTGCAGGCACAGCAAGAAAAGCTCCCTCGCCTCGCCTTCTCCTCCTTTAATAGGCCCTGGGGGAAGAGGGGGAAAGAGGGAGGAGTTATTGCCCGCTTCGGGCACGCCCCAGCCATCCCACCAGGAACCGCAACCGCCCGTGCCGCGGGAGTCGAAGCGGCTGAAGCACCTTCTCATGCGGATCGCGATCCGCTTGCGCGCCAGATCAGCGGTGCGGGACTGACCCCGAAGGCAGCGCCGACCGGCTAGATGCTGTCGCATGGCGCGATGCACCGTTTCACCCCGGATCGATGCAGGATAGCCTGGCTCTCATCATGATGCCTGACTTGCATTAACTGCCTCACCTGCACCCCAACAAGTGGCTGACAGCTATCCAAGGCGCCGTTCAAGGGGGATTCGAAGCGACCCGACGCCTTGGTCCGGAATCCGCCGCAGATGCATGCAATCATGCTCCTGTCCTTTTGGGCCACGTAGCCTCTCAACGCTCAAGAGCAGGGGGGCAACTGATGCGCCCATTCGGCTAATCCTCGGTCGGATCGGGCCCCAGCATCCGGTCGGCTAGTCCCAACACGGAATCCGACTCCACGGTCGGCTTTCCCAAAGAGCCGACCCGGGGGCTTTAGGAGCTGACGGGCGCCTCACCGCTCGTGCGACAGCCTCTGTGATTGCCACGGTCGGCTTCTGGAGGTCCTGCTGAATGCCCCGGTCGGCTTCTGGGAGGCCAGCCGACCCACTGCTGAAGGGGTCGCCCGAAGTTTTCAGGAACCTCTCCTCCCGACAGTTCTGACATTCTGTTGTAACGGACTCTAGCGTATGGCTACAACTCTTGTTGCCAGGCCACTACTCTGACACACTTGTCACGCCGCCACGCCTACTCTCCTGGGGGCATATTTGGACTTTCCCAGCCTGCTACCCAACAGAATTTGGCAGCGCTTCATGCCTATAAAAGGCACCCGGGGGACCTCCGTGAAGGGTAACATTCTTCTTCTCCATTCTGATTTCTCTTTCCAAGTTCCTCTCGTTATGTTGCTCCAACCCTCTCCTAACATAAGCATCGGAGTGTCTCCAGCCAGAGTCCCCTCCGGCATCCAGGGACTTCTTGTAGATTCATCGATCGGGAAGCTCTCCAGCGTATCCACCGAGCCCGGTCCAGAAAGAAAAGCAGCAACGGCATAGAAAGATATAAACCCAAAAGCCAAAAAAAGTATAGATATGGTACGGTAAAGTCGCACACTAATTAGGTCAATAATCCTCAACGAGCCTCGCAAACAAAACAAGTCCTTTTTTTTTTAATTTGATTTAACAAACATAACAAGTCAACTAAAAGTCAGTGTGACAAGATGCTTTTATGTCATTACTTTTTTATCATTCTTAGCCAACTCAGATTAAATCATTTACCACAAACAAGAATGAGAACTTGATGATACGCAACATTTTTATATAAATAGGATGTTAGGAAGACATTCTAGAAGATAGAACTTAAAACCTGGAAGATATTATGATTCTTCTGGTTCTCTGAACTTTACCCTTCCGGTCAAAAAGCAAGAGATTCTCTTAGACTTTGATCAAAGGGTCGGAGCATAGATTGTTTACGATGATGATCAATTAAAAGAACAAAAAATTCTTATGAACTGGAAAATATAACATCATCTATCATTTCATTATAAGGTGACTGATAACATAGTTGCAGAATAACTATATATTTAATCCTGCATGCTGCATTTTATAAGGGAAACCTTAGTTCTTTCTTCTTGCAATATCTAACTTTTTGTATATTTCCATATTCTTGTTTTGCCACATCAATCCTGTAAAATCTACTGTCATTAATTTATGTCCCAGTTAGAAATATAAGTTTCATAAAACAAAATGAACAATATGATTTAGTGAACGAAGTAGTGAGGCATAACCTAAGTAGTTTGTCGCAAAATGCAGCTCAATGCCATCCTGGGAAAGCATGAATGGAACCAGCGCAATTCCTGCATTGTTGCTTCAAGAAGATAGACAAAAAGTCATTTTTTAGAATTGCCATAGGTATTGGATCTTAGCGAGTTCGAGGCATCTGGATAAAGAGGCAAATCAGCACCAAGTTTAAACATTTCTTACATGAGGATGTTCAATGGAAGATTCAGCATATTGAAGTTTTCTGCAAATTTTCTAACAGATGCCATCATGCTGACGTCTAGTTCCATGACATCTACTTTAGCGGCAGGAATTTCTTTCATGATTGTTTCTCTGACAGCAGAACCGGCAGATAGATTCCTGACTGCCATTACTACATGCACACCGCGCAGTGCGAGAACTCGGCATGTTTCTGCACCAAGTCCTCTTGATGCTCCTGCAATAGATGTCAGATTAATTAAGAACTAGCAGTGGGATTTGAAATGCAAATAAAGTGCTTGAGCTGGATACCACTTCAAAAAGGATCAATGACACATTAAGTTTCTACCGTTCAACAAAATTAGGTAACTCAATTACCTGTGGAGTATCACGGAAGTGTGGTCAAATTTCTAGCCGGTAATATGTTCAATTTTTTTTTTAAAATTATTATTAATTATTATTTTATTTATTTTAATTTATTAAAAATAAATTAATTTTATAATTTTTATTGATGGATATGTGTAAAGTCTAATATTGTTTATGATTTTTATATTTGGACTTTGAGCACCTTTTGTTGGTTAGTATAGTTGAGACAATACAGTGTAGATCTTGACCCAACTAAATCTATCATGAAGGGGCTTGTTAGGGTTTGCTTACAAATAGGCTAGGTCCCCTCTTCACTCATAATATTTTAGATTTGTTCTCTTGACTTGCCCATTGAATAGCTGCCTATTATGAAAGGATGCTGGAGAGAAGGACTTGGCTTTTGATGTTCACATGAATATCTATAATTATATATTTAAAAATTAATGGTAAATATAAGTATGCATTCCAAATCTAAAATTATTATTTGTTCTTGACCTGTATTTATAGATCTATTATTTGTTCATATCCGTTCTTGAAAATAATATTATTTTTGGTATTTTAGATATTATGCATAGGATCTTGGGATAATAAAATTTCTTACAATTGATATTAGAGCAAATTATGCATAATCTAGATCTGTTTTGTTTTTAATTTATTTTCCAGATCACCCTCCTCGATGATTCACTAGGAAATTGAAAGATCTCTTCATGTCTACAGCTTCGACATCCTTTGGCCCGTTACGAAGGCCATTGGTGCCGCCATCAAGCTTTTGGACCATGATGGATTGATGGCTGTTGGAAAAACTAAGACTCATGACACTTATGTCAGAATATTAAAAAAGACTAGGGATGGCAGTTCCCATCGCCATGCCCTCGTCCTCATCCATTGCTTGAAGCTGCTAGCTGGTGTAGACTGGCAGCCATTCAGGAGGCATGTTAGTGATTCGAGCTTGCGGCAACCATTCCATGATAGGGGGCGGCATTGATCGCAAGCTTTCCTCCTCCTGTGATCAAGATCAATAAAAAAACAAAAAAAAAGAATTCTTCCCATCCATTTTGGTGGCGAAGGACCCAGCATTTTAAAACCCTCACCGATGCCCCGCGCCCATGGCTGGTCTACCTCTCGAATGGCCACCCATCCACCAGTGGTGAAAACCATGGATTTACCAATTTTGGGCTGCCATTTGGGGTTAATGGCCGATGGTGGCTGGTCCTACTCCTCCTCTCTCTTAGACCCGATAAAAAGAGAAGATCCACTATCGGATATTCTTGATCTCCCTCTCTCAGTCATCGACAAGTGGCGGTGGTTGGCTGGTGTGGCCATGGAGGACCGACGAGGCACGTCGGAGAAGAGAACAAAAAAAAATCAAAGGGAGAGAGGAACGGTGGCATCTATTTTATGTTGGAGGATGTTTCTAGGTGCGTTGATAATCTTCTGCTAGCAACCAACCTCAAAACATTATATTGGAAGCGGTAGCAACAAGGGATTGAAGCAATCAGCCTAGCAGGAATTCAGCCTTCTTGTGCAGAAATCTTCTAACTTGTTTAGAGTGCCCGAACGTTTCAGATATGATATGGATGTGAAACTACCTCTCTTGGGATCTCCAACTAGTGAGGATCAACCCTCCAAAGCTCCTGGTCGAACTCTAAAAGGGTAGAGAGAGGGACGACTCCAAAGATGCTAGGCACTGGGTTTCCTACTTGGACTAGGAGTCCCTCGGCGCTAAGAAGTTTTCTCCTTCCTAGGGTATGGTAGCTTGGATGCTGGTATTACCTTGATAGAGAGTGACAAACTAGAGAAGAGAGAGAAGAAGAAGATGGATATTAGAGAGAAAAGGTCATTTCATTATGACAGCTCAAATCAGCCCCATATACAAAATATATATATACTAGGTCACCATGACCTAACCCTAAAACTCTCATAGGCCAACTTAATGTATAATTGAGTTTTCCAAGCCCAAGTACACCCTTGACTTAGCCCAATCACACATTCCTAAGACTCAAAACTAGCCTAATACAAGTTAGCCCCTTAAGGCCTAAGTCTCCTAAATCTCAAGACCCGAAAGGCTAACAGCCTTTATCCTAGGGTCCAAACTAGTCCTAAAAATTCTTTGACAACATCATGATCATTGGATCTTGGCCTTAGCCTTGGTCCCCTGAGCTTTGGAAGCACCACATGAGACCCAACACTTCATCGGTGGTCAGGAGATGGACGCTGGTGGTCGGGAATGGTCGACATGCCACCAGTTGGGGGCAGTGCCAAGCTTGGAGCACCGGCCATGGAGTTTTCTGGCTTCTCACGACTGTGATCGGTTGGGAGAAAGGGAGGAAGAAGAATAAGCTTAATGGGTTTTGGGCTTTAGGTTTTGGGTTAATAGGTTTCGGGTTTTAACCCATTAAGGCCTAGATCAAATAAGATAATTAAATTATGTTGAGCCCAAATTGATGAGTTGGCTGAACCTGATTATATTGGGTCAAATTTAATCTAGGTTAAGGAAGATTTTTCAATTTAGCCCCTATCAAGTTTTAAATTACATATAAATCCATATAAAATTACATATAGGTCCATAAAGTTTTGAATATAACAAATCAATTTTTAAAATTTTATAATTAGGTCCCTAGATTTGATTGATTATTTTATAGAAAGGCCCCTATAGTATCTGTTATTTATAGTTTAGTACATTATTATTGATTTTTTGATAAAATCACCATGACTTGCTTTTTTTATCCTATTTGAGTGATTTTTGGATTATTGGACTTGTAATGATTTAAACAATATTTTGATTGAGTTTTTATATATAATAAAATATTAAAATAATTTATAAATTATTTATTCATAATTTTGCTCATAATTATATTTGATTCAAAATTGAGTACAATTAATTACAATACTTATTATATACTATAATTCTTGTCCAAAGATGTTTATAGTTGTATAGTAAATATTATTGATAGAAATGATGATTAGAATGCAATATTATACTATGACTTCATCAGTGGGATACATATTATTAGGTATCCCATTCTAGACTGATCTTTTGTAGCATACATATAATTAAAGTATAACATTTTATGTTTGTTTGGGCATTTATTTTCATGTAAAAATAATTTTGTATGTTGGCATAAATATTTATCATCAAAGTTGTTTTTATTTATGTCAGTTCATAGAGTTTTTTCTTCATGAGAGGGATGTTTTCTAGTTATGATATACAATGGCCTGCCCAAAGGGGATAATTATATATTTTAATTGAAAAAGGTTACGTGGAGTATTGTGTTGCAAGGGTGCTCTAGCCTTCATAGATTTGTCTACCTAAAAAAGATAGATTTATGAATGTTAGGATATTTTATTTACTTGTGACTTTATATAAAGAGCACTTATGCATATTACATGTTCTATCCAAAAGAGACAGATGTTCAAAGGTGGAGATATATTGGGCTTAAAAAATATGTCTACTCAAAAGGAATAGATTTTCAAATATCTTGTATCATCATTATGTTAACTTTTATTTTCTTTGAAAAGAGATATATATTGAATCTAGAAAGTTTATCTATCCAAAGATGATAGATTTTTAAATATCTTATATTCTTATTATATTACCTCATAATTGGAGCTTAAAAGTATGTCATATTCTCTATCTAAAGGAAAGTTTTATAATGATGCACATGGTACTTTTATTGAAAATAGCTTATTATGTTCAAAACCTTTAGTTATTTATTTATTATTTGTACCTCTAATATGTTGCATCTGTGTATGATTTTGATTGATCATTTATTTATCTTATGCCATCTTAGAAGTCATGACTTGATGATCCCTGATTAGAAGGTTTATGAATTTCGATGAATGGTGACCACCAAAATAGCCCGTTTATTGAGATTTATAAGATCTTTGTATAAGATATTTAGAAGGGATTGAATATGTTAAAGAGAGATACGTTATATGGGTTATTTTCTTTCTAAAAAAGTTTTGTAGTATTAGACCATGGGCTCTCAATAAAGTAACGCTTATAAAGATTTTATGGTATATATATTATCTATATTTTTCTATTAATTAATTATATAAAGATGTTTAGTAATTAATATATTTATATTCAATAGAGTTAATACTCCCATTATTATGACTTTGACTAAAATAATTTAAGAAAACTAAAATTATGCTAGTTTTAAATAAAATGGATTATGGATATTATATTATATAATGATCCTCCATCTTGGATGACTTATAAGAGTACCTTAGTATAAAAGCTACCTATAAAAATGGTAGAAAGTGAATCATTTTGCTTATAATATATATATATATATATATAATTGATTCTATTTTTGATATTGTATTTAAGAATAATGATCTAATATAATTTTTGATCTCATTTATAAAAGATATATAAAAGCGATAAAAAGAGAGTCTGGATAGCTTACGAATAAATAAATCAATATAAAATATGATGGCATGATGGTATTAGGGTTTATGTTATGAAACTAGAGAATATTACGACTAAACAAAGTATTTTAAGATCTCTATCTTTGATATGTTAGTTACTCATCATGTTTTTAATTTTCTTATTATATGGTTTAGTAAACTTAAAACCATATAAGAAAAATAATTAGTAATTTTATCCTATTTTATTGAAAACTTTGATACTTTAAAAATAGAATAAGAGTATTGATATGGTATATCAATCACATCCTAGGATCCCATCGTTATAAATAATAATATTAAATATTTGTATAAGTATGGGATAGTTGTTTAATACATCATACATAAAATTTTAAGCAAAATAATATGATTGAGAGGCAAAATCATACTCTAAAGTATCTGATTTGAAGTGTGATGAGTGGGTGTAATTTATCATGATATCTCTAGGATAAGATTCTAAAAACTACCATCTATATTTTAGATAAAATTTTTAATAAGGTAGTTATATAAGATACCTTTTGAATTGAAGGTTAGTAGAAAGTCCAATACCATTCAATTTTATGGGGCTATCCTATAAAAGATTAATGATTAATACTCTATCAATAAATAAATCTTGAATTTAATATAATATATTATTTAATTTGATTATCTAGATAATTCTAAATGAATAAAAATTTTATTATTCTAATAAAGGTATAAAGAATATTGAGTCAAATCATACCATATTTATAGATTTTGATATACATGATGTTAGATGCTCCTATATTAAAAATATGATAATAAGAAAAAATAAGTTATTATTCTTTTTTTATTTATGAAAATATTATATTTTATCCTCTTGGAAGACAGTAGAAGAGCAATATCATATATACAAACTAATTATAGTACCTTCATTACTAGTTGATATAGTATTAGTAAAGAAATCATATAATAGAAAATGGAAACATATCATTTTTATTACAATTTGGTTTTTTAAGATGTGAATGACTGGAGAGGATCTGTTTCATAGAAAGGCATAAAAATAGCATATAGTAATATTTTTGGATGTACAGGCAAAGTTTATAGCATGTTGCAAAGTCACAATTCGTATTATTTTGATTATGAAACTTTACCATGGATCTTATAATTATTGATTATATCTTAAAAACCATTTAAGATTTATTATAATAATAGTACAGTATGCTCTTTAAAAGAATAATAAGAGTTTTCATTATCTCTATCTATATAGAGATAGAATATTTGATAGTTAGAGATTTTAGTTAAAAGAAAGATATTTTATAAAGTATATTGATATTTTGTAAAGTATATTGATATTTTGTAAAGTATATTTATACATAGTCAATATTTATTAATCCCCTAATCAAATAAATAAGATTCATAGTTTTTCTGAAATATATCAAAAATATGGACATTTTAGAATCTTTTAATTTTTTGGATTAATGAAAGTTTGATGCGTTTTTGATGTATTTATGCATTGACTTGATAGACAAATTTATTTATCATTGATTGCTTTATTGATGGATTGCAATCTAAGAAGACATAACTGTCGAGTACATATATATAGATTCCATGTTAGTTAATCCTTTGATGAAGTGTTTGAGGCCTGTATATTTTATAAAGCTTATTATAAATATGGGCATGTTGAATTATTTTGATATGCTTGGTTACTAGGAGTGACTTTATATTTATGTTTATTTGATGGACCTTTTCATTTAATATATCTATTATGAATATTTATATACATTGTCTATATGATAGTTGATAGATTGCATTCATATATGATTTATATATATATGTAAAATAAAATACTACATTGTATCTCAAGAATATATCTTTATCTTAAGAATGACAGTTATATGGATATGTCTCACTTACTATTTAGAGATCTTGATATATTTGTTTGGAGACAAATGGGCTTCTTTTAAAGTTACGGGATTTTTTTAGCCTGTAATAAAGTATATGATTTGATTGATGGTATATTTATATAATTTCTTTTATTATGTATATATATCTCTTATTTATATACCTATTATATAAAAATCAATACTAGGTATTGAGTCTTGTACTATCTCATCATTGATACCATATTGAATATGTGAGACATAATAGCTTATTATTTTGAAGCCATTGAAATATTTTTGCTTATTTTATTTCCAAGCATATTGTAGAGAAGTTGGTGGAGTGATAATGAAAATAATATATTTTCTTTGGATCACTTTTGGATGCTATTTTCTTGCTACATTGCCATACTAAGACTCAAGGCCATAGTATCATGATGTTTGTAACCATAGATAGGTCTTGTGTCAAACAAAAGATGCAATGATTTTTATGATTTGGCATGATTGGTATTGTTTGATCGAGTCAATTTTAAGGTGCTATCTACGGATCATATATTTTTATGTCCATGTATTGTGTTTTATATTGTTCAGCCTGAGAGTCATTTTGAAATAAAATATTTTCAAAATCATAATTAATATAATCTAAGTGAGAGAATGTAGGAGTTTTTCTAATTATGGGCTACCATTAATTATTATTTTATTTATTTTGATTTGTTAAAAATAGGTTGATTATATGATCTATGTTGATGGACATGTGTATAGCCTAATATTGTATGTGATCCTTATGCTTAGGCTTTAAGCACCTTATGTTGGTTATATAATCCATGTTGATGGACATGTGTATAGTCTAATATTGTGTGTGATCCTTATGTTTAAACTTTAAGCACTTTATGTTTAGGCTTTAAGCACCTTATATTTAGGCTTAAGCACCTTATAGATAGGTCTTGTATCAAATAAAGGTTGGTATAGTTGAGGTGGCATAGTATAGGCCTTAGCCCAACTAGATACATGATGGGAGGGCTTATTAGGGTTTGCTTATAAATAGGCTAGGTCCCCTTTCCACTCCTTATAATATTTTATTATGAGATTTGTTCTCTTGGCTTTCCCCATTAAATAATTGCCTATTATGAGAGGATGTTAGAGAAAAGGACTTCGCTTTTGATGTTCATGTGAGCATCTATAATTGTAAGTTTGAAAATTAATGACAAATATAGGTACGATCCCAAATCTAAAATTATTATTTATTCTTGACCTACATTTATGGATCTATTGTTTATTCAGATCCATTCTTGAAAATAATATTATTTTAGATATTTTAGAAATCATATATAGGATCTTGAGATAATAAATTTTCTTACAATATGCAGCCAAGAGCATGCATCATGTAGTTAACTCAGTAGACCAAAAAAGAAAAACTAATATAAAAATATAAATTTGTATATCGGTTCCAAATCCTTCGTTTGAAAGTTTAGATGTAGTGCTTACATAGAATACAACAAACTCTAGTCAAAAACCCAAATGCAGGTGCTACTTTTCCAAAAAATGTGGGCATCAATAGTCCTCGTAAACATGATTTACCTAAGATAAGTTAGTAGAAGAAAACAAGCTAGAATTTTCTCTTGATGGGAGAATGGAGATAGGCATTCGATATTTTGATCCTTAAAAGTTTGTTATGTGGATAGTAACATAAAATAAACATTTCTAGGATAGTGCACAGCAGATTAGGGTAATCTTGGTCTCGGTACATTGGCTTATCATTATTCTTCTTGGAGTAATATTTGTTAGGTACAAAGATAATGCCAGACATTGAGGTTTGAAGGTGTATCAAAAGAAGAATTAAAGTACTGATTTGTTGGCTTTAATGATATAGTTGGGCTCTCATTCATGAGTATGTGGTTGAAACCCATTGTGTCTCAAATCTATGCATGGTTGAGCTTGTGAGAAATCTAACTTCAAGAACCTTTTTGAGCAGCAATTATTTTGTCAATTGGTGAGGGAAAATATATTCTCAACAACTAGAATACCAATTCAAGTAGGATTTGATGAAACTCAACATTGAATGTTTTGGCCTCTGGTATATTACAACATTTGAAAATTGGATTTGCCCTATATTGAATTTGATCATAAATAAATAAATAAGTTAAAAGATATTTAATAACTTTATGGAGTTCATAATCCATAAGCAAATTATTAACAGTAAAACTATAATGCAATGAGTCTTTCTATAATCAAAATATAGATATCATAAATACTAAATCCATTGTTCATAAATAAATCATAAATATTATAATATTTACAAAACCATACTTTTCATAAAAACTCATTATTTGCATACTATCATTTGCTTGATCCATAATTTAAGAAAACACAAAATCATGTCAAATATTCTTTTTAAATTTTATATTGTCTTAAGAATTAAAAATAATCCAGTAATTTAAAAACAAGGAGTATTGGGATTACTTACCTTGTCTGTCCTGACCTTCAAAGTTTAATTTTGTTCAATTTTTTTGAACCTATTGAACACCATTAAAATTTATCATTAACAACTTCAAAATTTAAGAAAGATTTGAATTGAATTAAAAATGGACAAACCAAGATGGAGAAAGGACAAGATTGACCAAGTGATAGTGCTTGACTAATTGAATCGATCCAAACAAGGTAAACTCAACCGGTCATGATCAATTATGACTTAGGTACTTTAATAAAGATCAATGATAACTAGATTTCAGATGTATATGGCAAGAGTTAGAGTGGGTTGGCCTATTACATGGATGTCAAAGTAATTTTAGATATTTTTAGGTTAACTCAAGTTTATAACAAAAGGAATTATAACTTCAAACTAGAATTCCTAAGCCCAGTAAGAGAGGAAGTAGGAGAGAAATAATTTTAGAGAGAGAAAGTTATAGAGAGAAGGTAGAGAGATCCTAAAGAGAAGGAAAGAGACACAGGAGAGAGAAGGAGAGCTAGACTTCTCTCTCCCCTTTTATTTTCTTTTCTTCTTTCTTTTCCTCTCATTCTTTATTCTTTCTTCTTCTTTCTTGGCAAAATAGGGGAAGGGGGTGGTCAATGGCTGTGGTCATGGTGGTACGGCAGGGTGGCAAGGCATGGCCCATGGTGCATAGTGGTGGTGGGCTGATAATGGTGATGGTTAGTGATAACACAAGGGAGAAGAATCTCAAAAAATAGAGGATTCAAGCATCTTTCTTGGGTCATGGCTATTGGCCACTCATCGATGGCCAGGGACTTTGATGGGAAGGATTATGGGGAGGCCGGGAAACCTAACCAGGGGACCGACATTAAGGGTTGTTGACATCAATAGCTAGAAAAAGGGAAAATTGGAATGACTAAAATAGGGGATTTTATTTTCTTGGATTTTTAATAGAATCAATGACTAGTGACGATGCCAAAGGCCATGAGAAAAATGGAAAAAGAGAGAAGAGATGGGATCAGGGCCTTTCTTTGGCTCCAATGGCATCTCTAGCTCCAATTTCTAACAAGCATGGCAAAAGGAGGTAGTGGCTTCAAAGGGAGAAAAAGAGAGAAGTTATGAGGATTGCTAGTGGAGGGTTATAGAGGGGATGGAGAGCCTATTTATAAAGAGTCTTAGGATTTTTGGTAGCCTTAGGAGTTTGCATCTTGCTATACTCAATGGAGAAGGGAGACTTCCTCTTTATTTTTTTTCTTGTTTTTGCCTTGCTTTAAAATCCATGCAAAGCTCTTCTAGGCCTAATTATTTTAGAGATGAGTCGGCTTGTAGTTATTCAATGTATGTCTTAGAAGCCAGATTGGCATGATACACTATATTATTTATAGGACATGTTTTTGTACTTGATTTATTAAAATTAATAAAATAGATATTTTTCATTTTCATTCATATGTGATGTGTTGATGAATCATCTAATGAGTTAATAGACAATGATACATATTCTCAAGAGTTAAGAATTTGAGACATGTGTCATTAAAGATTAACTCTTAAATGCTCCTGATTGTTGGATCATCACAGGGATGATGATTAATCCATCAAGATTGGTAAACTGATTACTTTTTTTTAGATAGATGAGTCTTGAATTTACAATATAAAGATACTAGAGCAAGAGTATAAGTGGTTGTTAGAGAATAACGGTACTAAGTGTAACCAAGAACAAGAAGCCACTTGGATATCTACTCACTCATTAGTGAAAATCTTGATGTTATGTTGTATAAGTAGTTTTTTAACCTATGGTACCTCAATTGCTCATAATAGAGTTGCTATAATTTGATAAGACATAAACATGGTCCCTAGCTATTCGAGATCTTGTGGTATTTGTTGGATACAATAGGTTCATTATAGGAGTAGGGTGTATACTCAAGAAGATCTATTAGCCTTAGTAGTTGAGGAGTAGTCCTATGCAACCTAAGAGACTAAGTCCTTAAGTCTGTGACTATAATAGCATGATAATGGAATAAAGTTTTCATTAAATTTATAATTGAGCTCAAGCTGATTAAGTCTCGCATATAATGGATTCTTAGGATTTAATGAGTTTCCATGATCTACATCCTGTCAGAACTCTCGATAAAAGAACTGATTACATGATAACTACACCTAGGAGTGCATCTTTTTGTTCTGCTAGGTTGCCACTACATGTTGCTAGATATCATTGGTGGATTGTGAAAACTCAATAGGATCATTTTTAGATCAATGGTACTTACTGGGATAATTTGGAATCGTTCTAGCTCATCGAAAAGAGTTTTGATGATACTGATAGAGATCATGATATATCTCACTATTAGATAGAATAGAACTTGAGGGTCATACACAAAAAGAGCTTGATATGAACAAAAGCCTAGATTACAACCAAATTATCAATTAGATTGATGATTTGGATTAATTTGTAAGAGTTACAAATTTAGAAACTGCTAAATGTTAGCATAAGGGGCTTAATTACAAGTGTTGCAATGCAACTAGACTTAATTAAATTATATATCACATCCTAATTAATTTAAAATAGATTTAATTTAATTAGACTTGACTTAATTTGAAGCTAATTTGGTTCAATTATCTAAGTCAGACATAGATTCAATCCTAATTAGATTATGATTTATAGCTCTTTTGAATTTGATTTGAATTGAATCCAAATTGAAGCCAACTCAAACTAGAATGCCTAAATCCAAGTTGACTAGATTTCTCTCTCCAATTTGGTGACAAGAAATTAGAAGGGGCACTAAAATTGGTACCCCCTCTTTTGCATGCACAAGAAAAAAAGAGGAGGCGCAAGTTAAGAGGAGGCCCAAACTTGCGCCTCCCCTTTCTAGTTGGGTCGCTTTCATGATAAATCTTATCCTTACTACATTTCTAATTTGAATGGAAATTAGCTAGGTTTGTTTTTATCAGATTGGGCATTGAGAAGTTGTTGTGTGAGACATCTTAAAAGAAGGAAAAGAGGAGGCTGGTTGATCTTATTATATTTTTCATCGAAGAAAAATTCTGCCACAAGCCTTCTTTTCTACCACCCCTCCTTCATTCTTCTAATTGCCATGCCAAATACCTTTGAGAGAGAGAGTTTAGAGATAGAGGAAGAGAAGAAGAAAGGTTCTTTCTTCTCGGCATCCTTTAAAAATCCCTTTGAATCTATGTGAAGGGTTCGTGTAGCAGCCTCTTCTTCGAGTTTTTAAAGAAAGATTTCATATCCAAGCTAAGAAGTAAGGCTTGCAAGGAGTTAGCACTCGGGGGTCTTAGAGTTTTGATTAGAAACTTGCTCCATGTAGATACCAGCAAAGGTTGGGCATGTACGCGGCTCTAACAAAAATCACAGGTATCCACCGGATCCAATCCGAAAGAAAGAAGGATAGCACTTCAGGTAAGTATTAAATCTTCCTTCTTTAAATATTCTGATTTCAGATCTGACTCTTAGATTTAATTTTAGAATGTTAGAAAGTTTCTTAGATGATATTTTGATTAGAACTGCATGCACTAATTAGAAAAAAAATTAATATGCTTCCCTTAGGTTAAAATAACTTGAAAAAGATTTTGCATGCCTATCACCTAGAAATACAACAGTGGTATCAGATCTATGATTTTCTAACATGCATGAATTGGATTCAGATCTAATTTCTCTTTAGATCCAAAAGTTAAATTGATAAAAATCAATCTTTTGCTAAAATAAGATTGTCCTAATATAAGGTTAACCCTTTATACTGCAAAGGTTGTCCTAGCACAAGAATGATCAGTTTTGAAAATAATTTTTGAAATAAATAAATCAATAACTTAAGATCTAAAATTTTGATATATATATAATATATCTTCTTTATTATTAGATCTAAAATCAAGATGATTTAAGTTTTCATCAGACTGATATAAGGTTATCCTGAATAAGGTTTGCCCTTTATGTTGCAAAGGTTGTTCTAGTATGATGCAAACCAATTTTGGAAAAGTATTTTTTAAATATTTTAATTATCATTTTAGATCTATTTTTGCATGTATGAGATATGTTCCATTTTAGTTTTAGTTCTGAATATTATATATGATATATAATAGTTAGTTTTTAGTTTTAACACATCACATATGTGCTATATGACATTAGGTTTAGATTTGAAAAATATTTTGAGATCATAAACTATTAATTCATGCACTTAAACATAATCTAAATATGTTTTTAGAATATGAATTTTAAGTATATGCATAAGGGTATGGATAGAACAATTAGGTTTAGTAACTGAACTATAATTAAGATTTTTGATTAGATCAGGTTAGAACCCTTATTGATTTTGAGCGGTTGATTGAACCTAATCAATAGTTGATTAGGATTAGGTCAAAGGGCTCAAGATTGAGTTTAGTTATAGTTGGTCACATCGATTTATATTTAATGTGAATTGATTAACTCAAGTCTTAATTGGCTCAATGGGTCGAGCCCAAGTCACTATGTTGATCTACTCAAATCTAATTAACCAATTGGTATCTAAGGTAAGTCTTGGCCGGTGGTTTTTAATTGGAACCATGCTTACCTAGATAATTTGATTGGTTTCTAAGGCAAGTATTAGATTGCCTCCCATCGATCTCACTTATCTGGCCAACTTGGTCGATTAAGTTTTAAATAAGATTACTTAGTTATTTGTGTTCACCTACATCGACTAGGTTTATTAGGTATGAGATTGTGTTGACTTGAACCTGGTTAGTCAAGCATAAGATTGTAATGATTAATTTAGATGAGACCTGAGCCTAAATCTCTTTATAAATATAAAGTCTTAGATCTTCCACCTTGTAGGAGTGTGGGCATGGTACTAGTGTTGATTGTTCTTGGCTAGTTATAGTGGTTTATTATACCAAAAAGATGAAACCATCCTATTAGCATGTTGTTGGATAATGATGGGATTGGGCTCAATAACCATGCATGGTGAGTGATAGTTATTTAAAATATTTTAATCCATCCAATTTTATTTAATTAAAATTGATACTTTTGTATAGTATGTTTGTAGAAAAAAACCCTGCCAATATGAAGAGCTTGATTTTAGGAGTCCAACGGCACAAATGATTCTTGAATCGAACTTGAAATGAACTTAGAATCAAAATTTGAAGGATTAAGTAAGAATTATATAAATTTTGGCATAGCTGGTCCACCGTGGACCGACTGAATGGTCTACGAATTGGCCTGCGGTCCATGATCAGCCATGGCTATGGTCCATGAACTAGAGCCATGGACTGTTGAAAGTTTTTGGCCGGAAGAATGCTGGGAACACCATCCCATCGACATCGAAGCTACCTCCTCCGTCCAGTGAACTTGCCGGACCTACAAATCACGGGTTCCATTCTTCAAAACTCCATCGATCTTCACCAAGCACCATCGTCAGCCTACCTTCCTCCTCGGTCACTCTCCCATCTTCGGCCAACTTCTCCACCACTGGTGCACCTCCCCTCATCGCTGAGAAGGTCCCATGGCTGGACAAGAAGTCAAGAAGCCCTCTTGCTGCCGGCCATCGCCCAGCACGACCTCCTCCCTACCAGTATGGCTTCTCATCTCATCTCAACCACCACAAGCCAGCACAGCCACCACCACCTTCTTCCTCCCACTCTAAAGCTTCCCATGGCCATGAACCACCTTCATCCCATCACCATCCATCAAGATGCCCTCCACGGTCTTCTTCCTTGTTGCCACATGCCACCGAGAGCCATCCACTGCCTGTCCCAGTCTATCGATGACCATTCCGATGCTATCTCATCTTCGTCCTCTTCTGCACCATGTCGGAAGTTGGATAGTATTAGTGATGTCGGAATAGAGGAAGGAGTGGTCGGGTTTGAGGTTGTTTGACATGGAAGGATACACGGAGTGCAGTTAGAACAAAATGATAAGAGATCAAAAACGGGTGAGAGGAATAAGGGAATGCATGATGTGATGCGATGGCAGGTGTGATGGATGAGGATGCGGAACCAAAAATGGTTGAGGAGATAGCAATGAGAAATCGATACAGTTCCCACACGGGCTCTACGCATCTCTCTCTTCTCCTATAAAAAAAGGATGAGATTCAGCACTTCGGGAAGCAATCTCCGCATCTCCTCCATTATTCTTCCGACTTTCAATCCGCACTCTTTCCATCATCCCACATTTCACCACACTCCACCCTTCACTCCATAATCTCTCCACTCCCATCATTGCCTTTCTACCGTGGTTTTCCATCACATCACCCCTGATCCATTGCACTGGTTCCACCTGCTGATGTGCTGCTGTATCCACCTACTGATGTGCTGCTGAGTCTTCCAGGAATCGTGATCTCTATACTACCCAGAAATCAGGGGAATCCAACAATTATTTCATTTTATTTTTTTGTGTGATGTATTTCTTATTTCATGAAATGAAAAGGCTTTCTTTTTACTTCATATTGATTCATGTTTCTTTTTACCTTATTTGAAATAGCTTAGACTCTATGATAATTTGTCCTTAAAGGATACGAGTTACACTTTTGAGGCAAGTTTTCTTAAGTGAAGATAATTTTTGATTGGACTATACCTAAAAGGGATGGGCCGTGATCTGCAGGTATGGGTCATTCTCTTGTTAAGATAGACCATATCTTGACTATCTTCATAGGTATTTCTTTTTAATCTCCACTATTTTACTGCTCTACTTTTTCTAAGTAATTAAAACATTAGTTTTATTCTTTAATAACTCTCTTTTGAAATAACTCAAAAGTCCCTTAGAATTGGACCCTTACTCCTATTATTCTACCTAAGAATAGTATAATTAAGGTATTAAATCAGTGTGTAGCGATGCGCACCAGTGAGAAACCAAATTAAGGCTTTATCAATGCATTAATGGTGGTCTAGCTTAATAAGGATTGGACCAATAACCAGGCACAGTGAGACTTTATAACTTAGAGACTGAGTTGTTGAAACATGCTTGAAAAGCATTATACAAGAGTTATCCACTCATTGGTCTAGCATGTCACCAATATCGTCAGGTGAGGTATGCGCATATTGATGGGATCATGATATCTATTAAATAACTTAGTCGCGTAGAGGTTTTCATATCTTCACGGGAGAGTGTGAGAGATCTGTAAAAATAATGGGAGTCTATTTTGTTTCTTAAAGTTCTTAGAATAAATTTAAAATTGAGTATAAATGTCTAACTTGAATTTCTGCTCTTGTAGTTAGTCATGTTAACCTTCAACCCATTAGCTTGTATTTTAGAGTCCAACCAACTAATTGGCCTTAACTACTAGGACTGGATCAGAAATCTCAAAATTGTCATGAGTTTGGAGAAGTTGGGTCATATAATTGACCAAGACCCCCCAAATTTACTTGACCATCTAAGTGCTTATCAATCGATAGCACAAGATAAGTGGATGGAGGATAACAATAAGGTGAAGTGTTATATACTAGTTTCTATGTCAAATGAGTTACAAAGCCAACATGAAGACATGCTTACTGCCAGGGCTATGATTACTCACCTGCAATAGTTGTAAGGAAAGCAAAGCTGTACTGCATATTTTAAAGTATCAAAAAGGCTACTTAATACTAAAATGCATAAAGAGCAGTCAGTCAATGATCATTATTTGACAATGATCAAGGACATTGAATAACTTGAAAAGCTGGGCATTCCTATTCACAGAAAATTACAAGTGGATTTGATCCTCCAGTCCCTTATTGATTCATTTACTTAGTTTGTAATGAATTACAATGTGAATAAATTAAACTATAATTTACATGAGTTGATGAATATGTTGGTAAGTAATGAGTGGACCATGAAAAGCTCAAGGGGCATTATTCTAGTTATGGAGTAGGCATCTTCCTCTAAGAAAAAACCTACTTGGAAGAAGAAGAAGCTTATGAAGAAGCAGAAGAAAGAGAACAAGGTAAAGAAGAAGGATACTCCAAAGAAGGTTCCTATGAGCAAGGGAAAGTATTTCCACCGTAACTCAAATGGCCATTGAAAGAGAAACTATTTGCTGTTCCTGAAGAGCCTGAAGAAATAAAAAGTGGAGACACCTTTAGAAGGTATGTCCAATAGCTTATTATTTGATATAATATTATAGTTTCTTCTACTTCTAGTTAGGAATTAGACTTTAGTTTGAGTGCTTACATATATACTTTTATGCAAGATTTGGCAGAAAGTAGAGGGCTGAGGGAAGAAGAAATTATTCTGTGCATCAGCAATGGAGCAAGGGTTGTTGTAGTCACCATTGGAATATACCCTCTATCATTATTGTTAGGATTTAGTTTGATTCTTAAAGATTGTTATTATGTACCTGTAGCTAGCAGAAACTTGATTTATGTATCTATGCTAGCATAGGATGGATTTGAGTTTAATTTCAATAAAGACTTGTTCTATTTATTTGATAAATAAATTGATTGCAACAGCTCTTTTAATTGATAGTTTTTATCATTTGCATGCCGATGCATCCATAAAAATTAGTGAGTAATTAGTGAGTGCTGTAGAATATAAAAACCTAGAGATGATCTTAACCATAAGTATATATGGCATCTTAGACTTGGTTATAATAGAGAGGATAGGATTAACAAACTAGAAAAGATAGGATCATTGACTCATTTAATTGTGAGTCATACCCAATTTATTAATCTTGCATTCAAGAAAAAATGATCAAGTTACCCTTTGTGCGACATGGGGAGAGGCCACTAAATTACTTGCCTTGGTATATAATAACGTGTGTGGGCCATTTGATGTGCAGGCTAGGGATGGTTTTTAGTACTTCATTATTGTTACCGATGATTACTCACAGTATGGGTATGTATTTCTCATTGGACACAAGTTTGAAACCTTTGAAAAATTAAAGGAATTCAGACATGAAGTAGAAAAGCAAACAATAAAATCCCTTAAGGTTCTTTGATCCAATAGAGGAGGCGAATACCTTAGTAGAAAATTTCTAGGTTATCTCAAGGACAATGATGTAGTCTCACAATGAACTCTTCCTAGTACACCTCGACTTAATGGGATATCAGAAAGGAGAAATAGGACCCTATTTGATGTGGTCTAGTTCATGATGAGTTTCACTAACCTACCTATATTTCTTTAGGGGCATGTCCTATAGAACTCTATTTATATTTTAAATAATATTTCCTTTAAATCCATTCCTACCATACAGTATGAGATAAGGCATGGTAGAAAATCGAGTCTTGGCCATCTCAAGATTTGAGGATATCCAACTTATGTCAAAAGGCTAATGGCAGAAAAGTTAGAGTACAGATCTATGAAAGCTCGCTTTATAGGACATCCTAAAGAATCCATAGGATATTACTTTTACTTTCTAGAAGATCATAATGTGATTGTAAGCTGGCATGCCACATTCTTAGAGAAATAATTTTTTTAGGACAATTATAGTGAGAGGTTAATTAAGCTTGAATATAAAGTCTTTGAAGTATAGCCAGTTGGTGTTCAGGTTGAACACATTGAACCAGTAGATGTAGTTGCTCTACTACCTCTAGATCTAGTAGAGTCTCCTGTCCTCCTGAAAGGTACTTAGGTATGCTTATAGAGAATGTAAAGAAAGTGTTCCTCATGGAATATAGAAATTAAGTAGTTGATCCTAAGACTTATTGCAAGGCAATGTCAAACATCGACTCCAAGAAATGGTTGAGTAATATGAAGTCAGAAATTAACTCAATGCATTCAAACTAGGTCTAGTCCTTAGTAGATCCACCAGAGGGTGTTGTATCCATTGAATATAATGGATCTACAAAAGGAAGATAGTAAAGATAGTAAGGTAGAGACCTAAAGCTATACTAGTGGCGAAGGGATATATTTAATACGAAGTCATGAATATGATGATACCTTTTCATCTGTAGCCATGCTGAAATCCATCCGCACATTGTTTGTCATTGCAGCATATCATGATTTTGAGATATAGTAGATGGATGTGAAAACTATATTCTTTAATGGATATCTTGAAGAATATATCTATATGGAGCAGCTTTTGGATTTCACTTTTAGTGATAGAGATCATAAAGTCTACAAGCTGCATAGATTCACTTATGGATTAAAGTAAGCTTTTCAGAGTTGGAACATTCATTTCAATGATGCGATCAAATTATTTGATTTCAACAAAAATGAGGAGCCTTGTGTATATAAGAAGATCAATGAGAGGATTGTCACATTCCTCGTATTGTACATGGATGATATCCTCCTTATTTGGAATGATATTCCCATGTTAGCCTTGATCAAGAGTTGGTTATCCAAGAAATTTTTTATGAAAGACCTAAGTGAAGCATCTTATATTCTAGGAATTAAAGTCTATAAAGATAGACCGAATAAGATGCTTGGTCTTTCATAAAAGTTATACATAAAAGAAGTGTTGAAAAGATTTAGCATGGAGAACTTTAAGAGATGACTTCTATCTCTTAGGCATGGCATTAGTCTCTCCAAGAAGATGTGTTATAGTACACTTGAGAAGATTCGATGGATAAGTAAGATCCCTTATACTTCGGCAATAGGGTGCCTTATGTAGGCCATGTTGTGTGCACGACCTAATTTAGGCCTTACTATGAGTATCATAAGAAGGTGTCAGTCGAATCTAGGTAAAGAGTAGTAGACTACTATGAAGAAAATTCTTAAGTACTTGAGAAGAACTAAGAATTTATTCTTGATCTTTGAAAAAAATTCTGAGTTGCAGGTTGAGGAATATATTGATTTAGACTTTATATTTGATCTTGATGATAGAAAGTCTATATTAGAATGTGTATTTCTTTTTAATAGTGGTTCTACAAGCTAGAAGAGTTCCAAATAACCTATCATCGCTAATTCTACCATGGAAGTTAAGTACATCACCACCTCAAAAGATACAAAAGGAAGCCTTCTAATACAAGAAGTTCATTACAGAGCTCGGAGTGATGCCATCATGAGATACTATTATCCTATACTATAACAACAATAGTGCCATAGCCCTCCCTAAGGAGCCTAGGTCTCATTAGAAGTCCAAGCATATCAAGTGATGGTTTCACATTATACATGATACCTTGAGAAGAAGTACATCGAGGTATGAAGAGTAGACTTTGTGAATAACATGGTCGACCTACTAATGAACTAGTTGAGCTAGCAAAAGATTGAAGTCCACCTTAAGTAGATATGACTTAGGTACATGGCCAATTAGTTTTAGTGCAAGTAGGAGATTATTAGATATATATATATGCCCTAGAAGCCAAATTGGCATGACATATTATATTATTTCTAGGATATATTCTTGCACTTGATTTATTAAAATTAATAAAATAGGTATTTTCTTTTCTATTCATATGTAATGTGTCTATGAATTATCTAAGAAATTAATAGATAATAATACATATTCTCAAGAATTAAGAGTTTGAGATATATGTCACCATAGATTAACTCCTAAATGCTCCTGATTATTGGATGATCATGGAAATGGTGATTGATTTGTTAAGGTCGATGCATAGATCACTTTTCTTTTGGATAAATGAGTCTTTAGTCTATAGTGTACGGATACTGGAGTTATAGTATAAGTGATAGTTAGATAACAATGGTATTGAGCATGAACCAAGAACGAGAAGTCACTTGAATGTCTACTCACTTGTCTGTGACATTTTTGATGTTATAGTTATGTTGGTAGTTCTTTGACCTATGGCACCTCGGTTGTTCATAGTAGGATTGCTGTAGTTTAATAGCACATAAATATAGTTCCTAGTCATTCGGGATCTTGTGGTGTTCATTAGCTACAATAGGTTCGTTGTAGGAGTAGATGTGCACTCATAGGAGATCTATTGGCATTAGTAGTTGAGTAGTAGTCCTATGTAATCTAAAAGGCTAAGTCCTTAAATCTATAGCCAAAATAGCATGATCATGAAAAGGAGTTTCTATGGAATTCATGATTAAGCTTAGGTTGATTAAGTTTTACATATAACGGATACTTAGGATTTGATAAGTTTCTATGATCTACATTCTATCAGGATTCTCAATAGAAAACTTGATCATAAGTATACCTAAGGATTCATCTTTTTATTCTATTTGATTACCACTACATATTGCTGGGCATCATAGTAGATTGTGACAATTTACTAAGATCATTTTCGGATCAATGATCCTAGTTGGGCGAGTTGAAATTATTCCAATCCATCGAAAGGAGTTTTGATGGTACTATGATGGAGATCATGATATGTCTCACATCAGATAGAATAGAATTTAAAGAATCACACACAAAAGGAACTTAACCTAATTAAAAACTTGGAATATAACCAAATTATCAATCGATCAATTTATAAGAGATATAAATTTAGAAACTTTTAATAGTTAGCATAAGGAACTTAATTTCTAGTGTTGCAATACAATTAGGCTTAATTAAATTATGGATAAAGTTTTGATTAATTTAAATTAGATTTAATTTAATTTAACTTGACTTAATTTTAAGCTAAGTGGGTTTAATTATCCAAGTGAGAATTGGAATCAATCCTAATTGGATTAGGATTGATAATTTTTTTGAGTTTCATTCAAACTGGGTTAGAATTGAAACCAAGTCAAATTAAGATGCCTAAACCCAAGTTGATTGAATTTCTATCTCCAATTTCATCACAAGAAATCAGAAGGGGTGCTAAAATTGATGCCCCCTTTTTTGCATGCACAAAAAAAGAAGAGGCACAAACTTACACCTCCCCTTGTTGGTTGGGTCTTTCTCATAATAACTCTTGTTGTGTCCAAACAAATTACAATAAGCTTGAATCAAAAGAAAAGTGGATTGAGTTGATTTGATCTAGCTCTCTACCATCTTCTTAGAGGATCAGGGTGTTGAGGTAGCTCTCAAGCTTGTTAATGGTGTCTGGACTGAAACAGATATGATCTGAAAGAAAACTAGGCAAAGAATGGCACAGAAAAGAAGAAGTAGCAGAAGTCCCATCATCATCGCACTCATAGGTATTTATAGGCTATGAACTTAACCGCTTACAGCTGGCATCTAGCTGTTAAATGGTTAACCCAGGACTGTGAGCATGTGCAGCAAAAGTAATCTATAATTGATCAGCCCTTCATCCATAGTTGATCAGCCCTTCATCCAGAGTTGATTGGCCCTTCATCCATAGTTGATCGGCTCTTCATCCATAGTTGATCGGCTCTTCATCCATAGTTGATCGGCCCTTCTCCAGAGGTTGAATGATCTCTGCATTATTTGAATATTGATAAGCTTTACCTTTCATAAAAGTTAGCCAATTACCTGGAAGTTAGTCAATCTATGCTTGTTGAGCATTGATCAGCTTTATGCCTCTTGAATATTGATCATATTTGTGTCTATTAGGCATGATTGGCTTTACGTCTCTTAGATGTTGATCAGTCTTGTGCCTCTTGGGCATTGATCATACTTGTGCCTATTGGGTATTGATCATATTTGTGCCTATTAGACATTGATCAGCTTTACGTCTCTTAGATGTTGATCAGCCTTGTGCCTCTTGGGTATTGATCATACTTGTGCCTATTAGGCATTGATCAGCTTTATGTCTCTTAGACATTGATCAGCCTTGTACCTCTTGGGTATTGATCATATTTGTGCCTATTTGGCATTGATTAGCCAGTTTTAAGCTTTTAATAGATCAGCATAAATAGACCAAACTTGTCATATCCCAACACTAGTCCCCCCAGTTTCTAAATTATTAATTAAAAATCAGAAACTGTCAGAAGCTTCCATTTTGGGATAGCACGCATTGATGATGTGTCGAACTCTGACTGGGGAGGCGGTTATAAAAACTAACAGCCGTATCTTCCTCTCATCATTGTAATTTTCAAAATCCAAGAAAGCTGAAAGATTTATGCCAAAAATAAATGCATCCATCTTGTCAACAGATTTCTACCGTCGGATTATAAAAGGTTATTTCGATCCTTCGAGAAACCCAATCGATATTTATGGACACGTGGCCAGATCTGAATCGATCTCATTATTCAAGGAAAATCCTGAACCGTTGAAGGATACTATATAAACACCACCCTTCTCAGAAAAACAGGTTTTCACCATTCCAATCTCTTCGCCTTATGAGCAAAAGAAAATTTTCAGGTCAGCCTCTATTATTCTTCTGTCTTCTCTTTTAAGTTGATCTTCCTTTACTTTCTTGTTCAACTATGGCTAGAGTATTAGAGGTCAGTCATGTAGAAAATCCTGAAGAATCCACTTCCCAACAACAGAAAAAACAAGCTGAATCAATGAAGATGAGCGATATTAGGTCTTCTTTAACCGAACATCGAATCTTAGCATTAAAACAATATTATACTATTTTAGATGATTATGCTATAATCCTCCCCAGTTTCGAAGAACAAATAGATCGGCCTCCACCTGGCAGCCGGACCATTTACAAGGAACATCTAAGGGCCGGTCTTAGATTTTTGATTCACCCTTTTTTCCTTACAATCTTCAGATTGTATCGGGTACTACCATCTCAGCTGACCCTTAATAGTATCCAAATCATTTGTGCATTCTTGATCCTTTGCAAGGACACGGATATAATCCCAAAGACTTCTTTTATCATCACTTTATTTGTACTAAAATGGGACTTTCATGGCCATGGTTGATGGGTGATTAACCCACGCCATGGTCGAAAATTTATCTCGGCGCTTCCTTCAGCTATTCACGGTTGGAAGCCCTATTTCTTTTACATCATCTCCAAAATCCCCTAGGACTTCACTATTAGCCATAGGGAACCCCGATTGACTCCTAATGATGGCAAGAAGGTCCTGTCTTCCGACCAAGAAGATTACGAGAAGCTTACGGAGTGGAGGTTCCTCCGATTAAAGAACTTCTCAATGAAAGAGGGCTTTTTTTGGCAAAAATCAGCCCTAAACCTTCTTTAGGTATCTTCATTATTGATACTGTTTCATCATTGTTTATTATCAATCAATCTTAATCTCTGATTTCTCAACTGTTACAGATACGTCAGTTATGGTGGATGTTCGGAAGCTTTGAAAACCTTCGAAGAAGAGAAAAGCTGAAGCCACCCCTTCCAATCAAGAAGAAGATAGAGTAAAAAGACCAAAGAAAATAAAACTGACAAATCCAATAGCTTCGGCAGTCTCATCAGATCCCATCTCTCCGATACTGATAGCAAGCATGTTGGAGGATGACGAAGTTCCATTGTCAACATCCCTTCAACCTCTACCACAAGAAAGATGACCAATGGAACTTCTAGGAGCTGGTCCATCACTACCTTTTGCTGACCAGGCTGATAAGGGAAAAGCTCTAATGAGGGAAGAAGAAGAAGAAAGAACTCTAGCCGCAAATATTATGACCAATTTTTCTGTATACGCTGATATTCGGGCTTGAATGACCTAATGTTGGCCCGTCATCTTCTGAACTCCATCATTATTCCAAGAGACTGGGAAATCACTGAGTCCTAGCAGATTGATGACACCATCCTGTTACTTCATCCTACTTTACTAAAAGTATAGGATAAAACTTGTTCTCTTTTTTCTTTTAAAAAGTAAATCATTTTTATTTTTTGTTATTATTAAATATGACTAATCTGAAATGTAAATAAATAGCTTGTTCATGGAATCCAAATCATGGATGAGAGTTTAAAAAATTTTGACTAGTTCCGCAAAATCATGTGCAACGAGATGAACGTTGCCAAGGTGGAAAAAGAAGTGCTGAAGAACTAAAGACCGCCATAGAGAAGAAATTGGAAGAATCAGTAGTCAAAATGTCAGCTCTAGAAGCAGAGATGAAGGAAGCAAGGTCGAAAATAAATACTATGGAATCAAAGCTGAAGAAGAAAAATAAGAAAATCCGATCAATGTCCTTTAAGTTAGAGGGAGCTGAAGAAAAGATCTTAACAGCCGAAAAGAAGGTTTTAGCGGCTGAAGAAAAAATTTTAAAGGTAACCAAAAGGATCGAACAAGCTATTGAAGAGGCCATTAATGGGGCCATAAAAGCATATGTTCAATCGAAAGCTTTTGATGATAAACTCCATGAGGCGGGGGTAGAAAGCTACAATCTCGATCTTGCCGATTATTTGAATAAGGCAAAGAAATATTACCCTAACCTAGATACTTCAATGATAGAGGAAGACTCTGATGATGAGGATTCCGATGAAGAAAATTCTGACAAGGAAGATCAGGTCAGAGAACAAACTACATATCAACCCGAAGACACAATCGACAACCAAACCAAAGAATCGGCACCAAATTTTCAAATTCCAGAAGATGTACCAACAATTCTTACTGTAGATCAAGTTGAAATAGAAGAAAATATAGTCAAACAAAATGTAAATGATCAATGATGTAAGAACTTATTTTGCTTTTAATAGGAAATGAAGAATCTTTATTTTTAGCAATGTTTCTCGAATTGCAAAAGTTGCACTTTTCATAAATGAAAAAATTTTCTAAGTATAAAATCATCGGATCAAACAAAGAAATTTTCAAAGAAGGCCGATCTAATCATAAAATTATTCAAAACACTAATTCTTATTCGAAAAAATCCAGTTAAAACAATTTCGAACAAGTTCATCGAACAAGAATCTTTAATGAAAATAAAAATTGATTGGAAAGCATGATTTCTGACTCTTCCTAAAGAAGAAGTCAATACTTACCAAATATCTCTAAATTAACCAGGCCTTTAACTTGCTCATGGGCGATATAATGCTCTCATCTAATTTACCGAATATCCTATCCCTTTTTCCTTAGTATTTTAAGAAAAGTATACTTTGTAAAGATTTTTCTAGGCAAGGTCTAATAAGCCTTCATACCAACTTTGCCAAATGTTAACTTTCTGCTAGAAGAGCAGTTGATTGGCAGATTGTATAACCGCATTGTCAGGACTTAAGGCCATACAAGATTTGAATTCAAATTCAAATCACATGTCTTTATATACATATTTTATAACTGAGAGAATCAGAAGCGGTGCATGGATTCCCACCAAATCAAGATCTTAAACATGTCGAGATCTCTTGATATCTCAGAATTTGGACCATAAATCATAGCCATTGACAACCTCTATATAAAGAGGTCCCAGGCCCAGGCTTTGAACCAATTTTGTCCCAAGTATTTTTCTTTTAAAACTCCTTGTTCCAAGGAATACTCCTTAAGAAGACATCTTCATCGTAGTCGAGAGATGGAGCCGGGTAACAAGAAACCTCATCAAATGCCGAAGAGAAAAGCCGGACTAGTACAGTTTAGAGAGGAAAGGTCATGTGTAAGAAGAAGGCATTTGTCAAAAAATACCTCCGATAAGCCAAAAATTCCTGAATATATCGCTTATTCATCTAAGGAAGAAGAACAAAAGCCTTCCATTCCACTTCCAAAAGGAACAAATCATGACCCACCCACCAAACATACTTCAATGGAGAAAGGAAAAGCTCCTCTGGAGGAACCAGTTGATTCGAATGATGGCAAAGCCGTTCAAATACTAGTTTCCGATACAAGCATCAACAATCCGAAGTTGGCAAAAGCCATACTGCAGTCTACCATTCTTCGGAAAGATTGGAAGATAACAATTAAACATGGAGTGAAAGAAATTCTATCTTCTATCTATCCAGGAATCATAAAGGTTAATAATACTCCTCTTTCCAAAACAACTTATTTGTATTTTAATGATTGTTCCAATTTTTTTTTTGGTTCAATTTGTCAATGATATCTCCATGATCGAAGAGAGCTGGGATCAAGCAACTAACATATAGGGAGATCTTCAAAAGCAACTGGTTGCAGCTAAGGAAGAAAAAGACAAAGCTGTCACTAATCGGAAAGCCTTCGAATCAAGAGTTATTCTATTGGTTGCGAAGATCTTGTCTCTGCAAAACCAACTAAGACAAACTGAAAAGCATGCCCATTAGCTTGTGGAGGATGGAGCCAGAAGAAGAAAAATACTTCAGCAGGCAGATGAAGCCATAGAGGAAAAAACTTGGGTGTATGAAGAAGTATTAAGTCAAAATATCCTGATGAAGGAGAGAATATCATTTCTTGAAGAAAAGTTGAAGCAAACCGAACAAGAAAATGCCTTGCAGATCCAACAGAAGCCCCTTGTAATCCAAGAATTTAAAAAATCTAAAGCATTTGAATATGGAATAAACCAAGTTGGGGCAAAAGGCTACAAGCTTGGTTTCGAAGATTGTATTAATGGAATCAAAAAATTATACCCTGACCTTGATTTTCTTCTATTTCCAAAGATTATTCTGTAGAGAAAGAAGAGGGAAAGCTAACCAATGATCCGATAATGTTGCCTATCAAAGAAACATCAGAAAAAGCTGAATAATATATGTAATAGAGAACTAGTATTGCTGCTTTTTCTTTTCCCCTTTTGTAACCAGAATATTAATGAAGTCTTTTACTTTCCATCAATATACCAGATCATACTTTCAGATATTTTAAGATAACATCATTGATAAAATAATAAACCATGCTATTCACCATCACTTGTCATATGATTAACTTTTCAATTATTAGCAAATTATTCTGATCATTGAGTACAGATGAGCTAGTAGGTCAAGTCAACCCAATTTGTCAGATTGTGATCAACTTATCAATACGAACCTTTGATCAGTTATTCTGATCATTAAATACTGATGAGTTAGTGGGTCAGGCTAACTCGATTTGTCGGACTATGGTTAACTTATCAGGCCAACCTTTGGATCAGTTATTCTGATCATTTATTACCAATGAGTTAGTGGGTCAAACTAACTCTATTTATCGGATTGTGGTTAGCTTATTAGGCCAACCTTTCTTTTCTCTATTTTTTAAAGAATATTTCAATATCATATATTTCCTTCATATAAAAGGAGAAAGAAAAAGAGGATGTCTTTATTGATGGTATTTGCATAGATTTTCTACATCCATGGCCTTGCCAATGGATAACTATCTAGACTTTCAAGTCGATAGGTCCCTGATCGCACAACTTCAGTGATACGATAAGGGCCTTCTCAATTTAGGACAAGTTTGCCCTGTTCAGTTGGTCTGGATACAGTTGTTTGATGCAAAACAAAGTCTCCAATCTGAAAGATTCGAGCCTTTATCCTTGAATTATAATACCGCGCCACCCTTTATCGGTAAGCTGTCATTTTCAGTTGTGCCTGCAACCTGGAATTTTCAAGCAGATCAAGATCAGTTCTCCTTAGATCATCATTATTATACTCCTCGAAGCAATCAGTTCTTCTGGAATGAAGGACAATCTCTATAGGTAGCATCGCTTCACTCCCATAAGCAAGATTAAATGGAGATTCACCCGTGGTAGATCGGGAGTTGTTCGGTAGGCCCATATAACAGAGTTAAGTTCATCAGCCCAAGATCCTTTGGTTTCATTTAATCAGGTTTTCAATCCATGAAGGATCGTCTAATTAGTTACCTTAGCTTCTCCATTAATCTAAGGATATCCGACAGATGTCAACTTGTGAAGGATGCCATATTGAGCACATAAATCCTTAAACTTATGATTATCAAACTGCCTCCCGTTGTCTGTAATAATAGCATGAGGAATTCCAAACTGAAATATAATAGAATTTCTGACAAACATTTCAACTTTCGCTTCAGTGATTAAAGCTAGAGGCTCAGTTTTACCCATTTTATAAAATAATCGATGGCGACGATCAAAAATTTTTGCTGCCCAGAGGTTAGAGAAAACAGACCAAGAATATCCATTCCCCATGGAGCAAAGGGCCAAGGAGCTATTAGCTGTGTTAGCTAACTGGTAGGATGCCTCTAAATATTTGCATACCTTTGATAAGAATCGTATTTTCTCCAAAATTTGCAGCATCCTTCTGCATAGTCGGCCAGTAATATCCCTGCCTTATAATTTTATAGGCTAAAGACTTTCTTCCCAAATGATCACCGCATATTCCTTCATGCACTCTCTAAGAGCATAATCGACATCCGAAGGAGACAGACACTTCAATAATGGCTAGGAAAATGATTTTTTATATAACAAGCCATCTAAAATGACATATTAAGCAGCAAACCTCCGAATTTGTTTCGCTTCTATACTATTTCAGGCAATACTCCTTCAGTCAGATATTTGATTATCGGGCTCATCCAATCCATCTCCGACTCTATTTGAAGAATCTTTTATTTTTCTGTTACAGAGATACTAGGAATTTCCAAATGTTCTACAAAAGTTCGACCCATTTGGTCAGATGTAGAAGTAGCCAATCTAGATAATGAATCGACTCGAGAGTTTTCAGTCCTAGGGACATGACTGATATCCCAAAAATCAAATGAAGTTCCAAGCTCCCGAACCTTCTTCAAGTATAAAGCTAATATGGCATCACAAACTTCAAAATCCCTTTTTATTTGGTTAACAACTAATTGAGAGTCAGACAATACCTTTAGTCGTCGGACATTTAACTTCTTTGCAATTCTTAGACCAGCTAGGAGAGCCTCACATTCAGCTTGATTATTAGAAACTTTGAAAGAAAACCTGAGTGCATACTCCATAACATCTCCGCTTGGATTGGATTAGTCAATCCTACTCCACAACCAGAAGAATTTGAAGCTCCATCTACATGTAATACCCAAGACACATCAGTCACCCTCATTTCATCAGATGATTGAGTTTCCTTTTCACTATCATTCCAGGTACACTTGGCTATAAAATCAGCCAGTACTTGAGCTTTCATTACTAATCGAGGCTAATAAATAATATCATATTCACTCAATTTAACTACCCATTTTACCATCCGACCAGAAGTATCAGGGCATTGTAAAACAGTCCTCAGAGGTTGGTTGGTTAATACAATAATACGATGAGACTGAAAATATGGCCTGAGGTGCTTAGCCGATATTACCAAAGTATAAACAATCTTCTGAAGCTTTGAATACCTCATCTCTTCATCATGAAGGACTTTACTGATATAATAAATGGGTTTGTGCAATCCATCAGACTCCTTTCTCACCAATATAGAACTGACTCCCTCATCAGAAGCAGCCAAATAAAGATATAAGTCTTCTCCTTCTTGGGGTTTAGACAATATGATCGGATTTGTCAAACACTTCTTAAGCTATTCAAAAGTCGATTGACAGTCATCTGTCCAATTGAACTCCTTGGTTTGTCATAAGGCTTTGAAGAAAGGCAAACATCTCTCGATCGAACGAGAGATGAATCGGCTTAACGAAGTGATTCGTCCAGTCAACTGTTGGATCTCTTTTTTATTAGCTGAGGTCTCATATCCAAGATGGCTCGGATTTTTTCTAGGTTGGCTTCAATTCCACGCTTCGTAACCATAAAGCACAAGAACTTTCCAGAAGTTACACCAAAGACATACTTGGTCGGAATCAATTTCATATGATTCTGTCACAGAATGTCAAAGGCTATATGCAGATCTTTTATGTGATCATCAGACTGATCGCTCTTAAAGATCATGTCATCTACATATACTTTCATAGTTTTTCTAATTTGATCCTCAAAGATTTTGTTTTCTAACCTCTGATAAGTAGCTCCAGCATTTTTAAGACCAAATGGCATTACTTTATAACAATATATCCCCTGATCAATGATAAAAGATGTCTTTTCTTCATCTTCTGGACTCATTCGTATCTGGTTATATTCGGAGAAAGCATCCATAAAACTCAGAAACTTGTATCCAGCCGTTGCATCAACCAGTTGATCAATTTTGGACAAAGAAAAACTATCTTTAGGGCATGCCTTGTTAAGATCAGTATAATCTATGCATATCCTCCATTTTTCATTAGCCTTCCTGACCATTACTACATTGGCAAGCTAGTCATGATAGTGAACCTCTTTGATAAATCCAGCATCAAGCAATTTGGTCACTTCTTCATTGATAACTTTTTATCTTTCTGGAAAAAAATTGCGCTTCTTTTGTCGAACAGGCTGACTAAGCGGATCAACCTTAAGCTCATGCATAATCACTTCAGCTAGAATTCCCTTCATATCGACAGTTGTCTATGCAAATATATTAGCATTTTTTTGCAAAAAATCAACCAACTTCTTCCTTTGGTCTTCAGCAAGTAAGCTTCCAATCTGAACTGTTTTAGTAGGATCATCCTTTATCAAAGGAACATGAATAATCCTTTCTATTGATATGCTGACTCCATCAGTCGGATCTCATGGATCCATTTGTTCGGCAGTGGGTTTGTTGATTGACTGTTAATTCTGGATTGTCAAACATTGACGAGCCATCTGTTGGTTTTCCCTTACTTCTCCAATCCCATTTCGAGTTGAAAATTTCATCAAAAGATGATAGGTCGATACAACGGAGAGTGTGATTTCTCCTTCTACTCCTACAGAATTTTCACCAAACCCAGTTAATGGCACATGAATCCTTCGTAGCTTATTAATCAAAAAATTCATCTTGATAAATGCATCGTAAAGCAAAACCTTGGCAGAGCTTCCATTATCAACTAAAATTCTATGTACATCAAAGTTTGCGATTATCGCAGAAAACACTACAAAGTCATTATGTGGCATCTGAATACCTTGTAGGTCTTCGTCAAAGAAGACAACACTTCCTCGAAGCCATTTGGGACTCCGATCATCTTCGAGACATGCATGACAAATCATCCCAATCGATCCATCAGTCGGTTGTTGGTTCGAGAGCTCCGTCCTGTCAGTAATCATCCTTGGAACTGTAGGCCTTGGCACCGCCGCTTCAACTAGTCAGTTTTGGTTTGGATTCCAGACATATCTACCCAGGTAACCTCGCTTGATCAAATCTTTGATCTCATCTCTTAACTGGATACATTCTTTCGTTTTATGCCCATGATCGCGATGATATCGACAATATTTGGCCTTATTTCTCATGGCTGGTGGGGCTCTCATTGGCCTTGGCCTTTGAAGAAAGTCTTCTTTCTCAATTTCCATTAGGATCTGTTCTCTTGGAAGAGTCAGGGAGTATAAGCGTCAAACCGATTGATGTAACTTCTGCCGATCAACTTCCTCGGCCTCTGACCTCACTGTTGAATTGATCGAATTCCAGAGAATTGGAATTCTTCTTCCTTTGCCTTTTTTCTACTTGGCACCGATTTTTTCTCCACTTGTCATCGGTTCAAGGCTTGCTATTCGGCCTGAGCATATTTTTTAGCACGGGCCAATAATTCAGAATAGTTGGTCGAGAATTTCTTATCCAAGGAAAATTTGAATATGGAGGCTCGCAAGCCCTTCTTCATAGCAAACATTGCCACATATTTGTTGAGATCCGGTATCTCCAACGTGGCAAAATTAAACCTCTTGATGTAATCTCTTAAAGATTCCCTTCTGACTGCTGAATAAAGAATAAGCTATCAAAATTTCTAGGCATCTTTTTGCTTGTTCTGAAGTGGGAGACGAACAACTTCTCTAGCTGATTGAATGAATGAATAGTATCCGACTGCAGACTTGAGTACCATATTCTTGCTAACTTCTTCAAGGTCACAGGGAAGGTAAGACAATGCAATACATCTTATGCCCCTTGGATTAGCATATGGGCATTAAAGCTATCCAAATGATCCAAAGGGTCAGACGACCCATCGTACAGTTCGATTTGTGGAACTTTGAAGTGTTGTGGGATTCTTTCTTCCATAGCCTTCTTAGAAAAAGGAGGTAAAATGCTGTAGCTCGGTGTCATGTCCTTTACTTTTCTCTGTTCAAGAACTTTGACGATTTGCAACTCCAGCTTTTTGAATTTTCTATCAAAATCACTTGCTCTTGCAGGGTGTCAAACTTGAGTACTGTCAAAGGTTGATTCTCCAGATGACGTTGAACGGGATCGTGGACGCTTTCCCTTATTCCGCTTCTTGGTGTGATGGTGAGATTGATGATGATGCCTCAACGGGGACTATTGACCTGAAGAATATTGATAAGATGAATGCCTTCTTGGGCTGAGATGTTTACTTACCTGAAGGGAAGGTTGCCAGCTAGTTCTTAACGTGGTAGGTCGCATTGACTCTCTCGCGGCAATTTCTTGAAGGTTCTGCATCGCTGTAGTAAGCACCTTTACTTTGTCGAACAGAGTATTCAACTTTTCTTGATCAAAGTATCTCACAGGAAGAGCTTCCACCCTCTCACCAAGAACAGGATCATTTTCCTTTTCGCCAAGAACAGGATCATTCCTTTTTTCGCCAAGGACAGGATCATTCCTTTTTTCACCAAGAACAAGATCATTCCTCTTGTTGCTAAGAACAGGATCATTCCCTTTTGAAGAACGGGAAATGTCTTCTGCTGGCAGATTTTTCTTTCTACCTTTCACCATGCTTCCTTCCAGATTATTTGAAACTCCTTCACTGAGTTCCCCTACCTGGAGCACAATTATGTTGCATTCAAACAAATTACAACAAGCTTTAATCAAAAGAAAAGTGGATTGAGCTGATTTGATCTAGCTCTCTGCCATCTTCTTAGAGGATCTGGGTGTTGAGGTAGCTCTCAAGCTTGTTAATGGCATCTAAACTGGAACAGATAGGATCTGAAAAAAAACTAGACAAAGAATAGCGCAGAAAAGAAGTAGTAGAAGTCCCATCATCATCGCACTCGTAGGTATTTATAGGCTACGAACTTAATTGCTTATAGCTGGCATCTAGCTGTTAAATGGTTAACCCAGGACTGTGAGCACGTGCAGCGAAAGTCATCTATAATTGATCAGCCCTTCATTTATAGTTGATCGGCCCTTCATCCATAGTTGATCGACTCTTCATCCATAGTTGATATGCTCTTCATCCATTGTTAATCGGCTCTTCATCCATAGTTGATCGGCCCTTCTCTAGAGGTTGAATGATCTCTGCATTATTTGAATATTGATAAGCTTTATCTTTCATAAAAGTTAGCAAATTACTTGGAAGTTAGTCAATCTTATGCTTGTTGAGTATTGATCGGCTTTATGCCTCTTGAATATTGATCATATTTGTGTCTATTGGGCATTGATTGGCTTTACGTCTCTTAGACGTTGATCAGCCTTGTGCCTCTTGGGCATTGATCATACTTGTGCCTATTGGGCATTGATCATACTTGTGCCTATTGGGCATTGATCATATTTGTGCCTATTGGGCATTGATCAGCTTTACGTCTCTTAGACGTTGATCAGTCTTGTGCCTCTTGGACATTGATCAGCTAGCTTCAAGCTTTTAATAGATCAGCATAAACAGACTAAACTTGTCATATCCCAACAACTCTTATCCTAATTAAATTTCTAATTTGAATGAGAATTGGTTGGGATTTGTTTCTATCAGATTGGGCATTGAGAGGTTGTTTTGTGTGACATTTTAAAAGAAGAGAGGATGCCGGCTGATCTTATTATTTTTTTCATTAAAGAAAAATTCTACCTCAAGCCTTCTCTTCTATCTTCCCCTCCCTTCTTCTAAATCCCATGCCAAATACCTCTAAGAGAGAGAATTAAGAGAGAGAGAGGAAGAGAAGAAGAATGTTCTTTTTTCTTCTCTTGGCATCCTTCAAGAATTTCTTTCAATTTGCATGAAAGCAATCTTTTCTTCGAGTTCTTGAAGAAAGGTTTCAGATTTAAGCCAAGTAAGGCTTGCAAGGAGCTAGTACCCTGGAAGTCTTGGAGTTTCAATTAGCAACCTGCTCCATGTAGATACCAATTCTGATAGAAATCCTGGGAATTCATCAAATCCGATCCAAAAAGAAAGAAGAAGGATAACACTTTAAGTATGTATTCAATCTTCCTTCTTTTAAATATTCTAATTTCAGATCCGACTCCTAGATTTATTTTCAGTACGTTATAAAGTTTTTTAAGTAATATTTTGATTAGATCTACCTTGCTAATTAGAAAAAGATTTTATAATATGCTTCCTTTTAGGTTAAATTAATTAAAAAAATTCTACGTGCCTATTAACTAAAAATCTAATAATAAGCCGGGCCATCACAATCATTCCTTTCCTCCTAGTAGTTAATTTGCTATAACTTCTTACTTTTAATTGTTCATTATCATCCATCAAAAGTACCAACTTTAAGTAGTTTTTCTCGAATGAATATCATAAAGTTTAATAATACTTATCAATTCTTATTCAACCAAATATGATTTACTAGATTGCTATGTTATGAATGATCTCACAATCTTTCGCATCACATACCGATTCCAAGAATGGTAAGCAAAGCAGAAAAGAAAAGGAAAAGAAATAAAATCATCAAACTGCAAAGCAAGGGATCACGGTTTACACGCATCCTCATTTAAAATTTTCAAACTGGAAGCCTAAAAAATGAATACACAAATAAGTTAACAAAATAATAGAAACTAGAGAAAGAACCAGTAACGATTGCAGTGAGGCCAGTCCCGTCTATTCCCTGCGTGACTTCCTCTGCCGTTGAAGCAGCTGAGAACCCAGAGGGTCCCTTCCTGCTGGATAGCCACCACATGTCTATGAAGATGCTTGCTATTCTTCTTTCAATGGCCAGAATTAAGGAAGGCCAAGATAGAACAAAATTATCAAAGAAGAGTGCAATAATTAGACGGTTGAAGAGTGCAATAATTAGACGGTTGAAGAGGGGCGTTGGAGTTTTATTTCACCTGCGCGCATATCCGTCACGGACCATCATTGTGCTGAGAGGTCAACTTCAACTTAGCCTAAGAGCTCTTTATAATGGGTCAACAGGGTTGGTGGCATGGGTCCACGTGGATAATGGGCACACATACAAACGAAAATCATTGGCCCCTGATAAAATCTAAATTATCGCATTATTCATATGCACTGATATTTTCGGTATCTTTTTGTTTTCTGCATCGATTTTATTAATTAATGCATATTTAAATTAATACTCAAGTAAACTTAATAATATTGGAATTACTATTTTAATTCAAATATTGGCATGAAATGTCGACCATGACCTTAAAAATCTAGATTCCATCTAAATTTCCGCACATTGTTACGGCCTATACAAATCGAGGTCCCGGGTCACTTCGATCTCGGGTGCTTGATGGAGATGGCTGGTATTATATCAAGATCCAAAACTCTTGATGGAAGTTTGACTTGGAAAGCATTGATGTTCTTGTCGCATACGCACCATATATTCTCAAACCATACGATGGATTGCTAAAATTTAAGGATGGCAATATTTAATCATTTAACTTATTTCAACTTGGTGTACATTAAGCTTGATTATATGTATAACAAAATAGTGAGATTCATATTTATATTTTTGAACTTTTAATAAATTAATTAAATTTGAATTAATAAATTTTTAGTTATTCTATATTAGACCAGGCTCGATTGTCATTCTACTAATAGTAAAAGATTTGGCAAGTTAATCATGGATAATTGAATACCGAATTGCCAAACCAATTTTAGTAAGTTTGAGAAACTCTTCTTGCAGTTGCAAGATGAACCTAAAGCTTTTCCTATTTAAAGTGATCCCTGGAAAGGTTTAAGAGATGTGGAGACATGCAAGATGGGGATCTCCACTAATTTTGGTTTTTATATGCATAAATAACAGGAAATTATTTAATTCTGAACTATAATTTTTAAATGAAAATGTAATATGGTTCTTGAAAGAATTACAAAACTAAGTGTAATTGCCGTGGCATGGCATTCAGACCTCTATTTATAACCTATCATAACATTCAGTCATTGTATGAACTAGAATTTAGCATGTGTTATGCACAAAATTTATTTAGAGACGAACATTTGATTAATGGCCATGATTTCATATGTCAAGATTTTTTTAGAATATATTAAAATAAAAGCAATATCAATTTATTTTTAATATGATTTTTTAAATTATTTTAAATAAAATGAAAAGGGTCTATTATAAATAGTGTGTATGCATGTACGAAATCGGAGATGAATGCTTCCCCTTTTTTTTTTTTTTTTTTTTTTGTTGCAGGACTCCAATGTAAAACCATCACGGGGCTGATACAAAACTTTGGCATATTGTGTAGGCACTTTAAATAGAAGACTGGAATTATAATACTGCTAAAGATGCCCAGATACCCAGATAAGGTCGTTCACTCATTAGACCTCACAGCTTTGAAAGAACAACTTGTAAGTAGCTTAAGTCTCAAAATAATCAGTAAGATGTCTTCATAACATCTGGGTAGTGGTTGAACCAAATTTATGTTTACATACCTTACATGAGTATTACAATTATAGCTAATCTATTATAAATAATTATTAATATGCAGAAAAGTATTCAACAAGGAGCTGATTATTTATTTGATATACAAGATGCTCGATGGTCACGAGTCGATCATTTATTTGAAGTATAGGATACTCAATAGTCAAGAGTTAATTACTTATTTAAGATACAGAATGCCAGATGGCTAGGAGCCGATCACTTTTGAAATATAAGGTACTCGATGGTTAGAAGCCAATCATTTATTAAGACATAGGATGCCCGATAACTAGAAGCTGATCACTTATTTGAGGTACAAGATACTAGATGGCTAGAAATCGATCATTTATTGAGGCACAAAGTACTTGATAGCTAGGAGCTGATCATTTATTTGAGGTGCATATTATCAAATGGCTAGGAGCCGATCACTTATTTGAAGCACAAGTTGTTAGAATTCAGTCATTGATGACCAGCATACAAAACTAGATTCTGAATCCTAGATGCAACAGAAACAGAGATCATGCAAAATAATTTTCACAAGCAAGCTAATTTAAAATTAAATCATAAATTATCTATTTAACCTTCTAATATGCTAGAATAATAATATTAGATATGAAATTTTATAAAATTATAAGATGAAGGATCCAATTACCTAAATCGCTTAACTCCTTTTCTGGTGTCGAATCTGTCGGATCAATCGAATCTATCAGGATCTATCAGAGCCATGCACATGATCAGCCTCTGTTGGTATCTACACGGAGCCTTCCTTATCGAATCACCAAGATCCTCGGACTGCTTGATCATTGTAAATTTTTCTTCAAGCATAGAGATAGACCTTCTTCTTTTAGCCTAAACTAGAACTCATCAACCTTTTCTCCTTTTCTCTTAAGGAATTAAATACTAGAAAGATAAAAGAGCATTTTTTTGATATTTTTCAAGGAAACTCTCGCCTCTTAGGTATTACGCTATTTTTTTATGGTGGAAAAAAATTACGATGAATTTTGTAAGGGATTTGTGTTAGAATTCACTTTGTGCATCCTAGTTTCTGTTTATATTAAAATCCATGAAAAAATCTCCTAAAAAATGCCTCTTAAAAATCTATATCAAATTTTTTTTTATCTAATTTGATCAAACTTCAAATTTAGATAAGAGACCAATTTTATCTAGTAGGAGAGAGAGTCCAATATGAGAAAGAGGGGGGCCAAATTGGCACCTCCCTCTTCTCACTGTATGTGCCAAGAGGAGGCATGCATTTTCATATCCTCCTCTTAGTTTTTGCATGAGATAAGAGAGAGACCCAACCAACTTGGTCTCCTAGCTAGTGGTCAATTTTGACTAAGTTTTGATTGAGTTTGAAATCCTTTTTACACCTAAATTCAGCTAAAATCAAAAAATGCTATTGACCCAATTTGACTAGGTCAAAAATTCAAGTCAAACTTAAATTACTAATCTAATTAACTTTAAATAAAGTTAATAATAATTAAATTTGATTTAATTAAATCGAATAATAAAATCAAAATTTATTGCGATATTTGTAAATAGGTCCGTCAAGCAAAAATTATCAAGTGCCAAAAGTAGTAGGTGCCAAAATTGGCAGGTACCAAAATTAGCATGTACTAAACATGTAACTCTTATATAGATGCGTGCTCATGTTAGGTTGACTCCTATTGTGTGTGAGCCCTCAAGTTTTATTCCATTTGGTAGTAAGATATACTATAATATTTATTATAGTATAATTGAAACTCTTCCAATGGACTAAAAAATTTTAGCTCAACCTTAACTTGGATCGTTGATCCAAAAACGATTCTGGTGAGCTCTCACAATCCACCAGTGATACCTAGCAGTATGTAATGGCAATCCAGTTGAATAAAAATGAACCCCTAGGTATAGTTAATGTATGATCAAATTTCTCTATCAAAAATTCTGACAGGATGCAAGTCATGGAAGCTTGTCAAACTCTAAGCATCTATTATATGCCAAACTTAATTAGCCTAAGTTCAATTATAATTTTCATGAAAAACACCTTTTAGTGTCCAACTACTATGACCATAGATTCAAGGACTTAGCTAATTAGGTCAAATAAGATTATATCTTAATTATTAAGGTCGATAGATCCCATATAAGTAAACACCTTACTCTTACAGTGATGCTACTAAGATCGATTGATCCTACATAAGTAAACACCCTACTCTTACAGTGAAGCTACTGTAACCAATGAATATCACAAGGTTCTAAATGGCTAGGGAATATATTTATGTGTTGTCAAATTATAGCAATCTTGCTATAAGTAGCTAGGATACCGTAGGTCAAGGAATTACTCACATAACTATTAGATGTGTATGCCCTGGAAGGCAAGTTGGTTGACACTATCATTTCTAGGACATCATATTATTCTTAATCAAATTTTTATCAATAAAATTATAAATCTTTTCATTCATATTTTTGTGTCTATAAATCATTCATAAAGTTAATGGATAATGACACATATTTTCAAGAATTGAGAATTTGAGACATATATCATTATAGATTATTTTCTAAATACTCCTAATCATTGGATCATTATAGGAATGGTGATTGATTTGCCAGGATTGGTGCATAGATTATTTCCTTTTCAGGTAGATGAGTCTCGAGTCTATATTATGGAGATACTAGAATAGAAGTGCAAGTAGTTGTTTGAGAACAATAGTACTGAGCATGACCAAAGAACGAGAAGTCATATAGATGTCCAATTACTCGTTAGTGACTTCTCGAGTTGTTATGTGAGTAGTTCCTAAACCTATGGTACCCTAGTCACTTATAGCAGGGTTGTTGTAGTTTGACAAGATATAAACATGGTCCTTGGCCATTGAGGCCTTGTAGTGTATGTTAGCTATAGTAGGTTTGTTGTAGGAGTTTGAAATATACCTATAGAGGAACTATCGACCTTGGTAGCAGAGAAATAGTTCTATGCAACCTAAAAGGCTGAGTCTTTGAATCTATGGCCATAGTAGCATAATGATTGAAAGGAATTTTCATGATAATTTGTTGACCCCTAAAATGATTTTGATGATAACCAAATATTGGAGCATGCATTTGATTACTGACTATCTTTCAAGTGTTCTCAAAGTTTTTTGTAGGATGTTTTCATTTGAACAACCTTCCTTCCTACAACATTGTAGAATGTTAGGTTAATTTTTGTTGAAATACTGTGTAAAGAAGATCCCAAAGAAAAATCAATCTTGTATTCATAAAAAAGGGCCACTTCTATGTAGTTTCCTAGTTTAATTTTCTCAAGATCAGTCTTTGAAGGAGATGGAAAGTTTTTGAGCTGTTTTGAAGTCACTGGAAGAAGTCTAAAAAAGATTGAACTATTATGGACCTAAGTCTCAAGAGCCGACTCAAGATTGGCGAGTCGACTCAAAGTTTGGCCTGACAAGAAGTTTTCTGGTATGCAAACATTCGAGTCGACTTGAGTCAAAAGAGCCGACTCGGGCAGAGTTCAATTCTGAAGTTCTAAGAATTTGAACTGACTCGAGGGTATCCAAGCTGGCTCATCCAGAGTGAAGTTTTCTCAGACTAACAACCAAGCCGACTCAAGTATTGAAGAGCCGACTCTTCCAGAGTGCTAAAAATCTCAGTTCTAAAGAACCAGCCATCTGAGCCAACTCGAAAGCAGAAGAGCCAACTCGACCAGAGTGTCATTTTAACCTAACTGAGAATCCAAGCCGACTCGAAGCAGAAGAGCCAACTTGACAAGAGTGAAGTTTTAACCTACCTGAGGATCCGAGCCGACTCGACCCATTCGAGCTGACTCGAGTAACTGTTTTGGGTTAGTAATAGCTAGTTCTAGAACTATTATTTTGAATCTAAAATGGTCTCCAACAGCTATATTTCGAATTTCAATGGTATACAATGGCTATAACTACTTGAAATCAGTTGGAAGGAGTATTTATAAGTGATATGAACCACTTTTGGACAAGTTGATGAGAAGTGAATGAGAAATTAAAGAGCTTTTACTAAACATTCAAAAGAACTCACTAGAGAGCATTCAAAGAAAGCACTCAAGACTTCACCAACTTTTATCAAAATCTTGAGGCATTCATTGAGGAAGTGAAGAAGCCTTGAAGAGCATTCAAAGTACAATCAAGAGGGCTTCTCAAGTGCTGCAACTACAACCATTCGACAACTTCGGTTTGTTATATTATTGCTTTATTCTTCTAACTCATTTTTTGAGTTGTTCCAAGTATAGCAAGAGGCTATAACTTGGAGTTTGTTAGGTTATTGGTGAGCCTTAAAAACCAAGTATAGTGGGTTGTTAGTGATCCCATTCAAAACTAACTTTGTTTTGGGTTTTTGGTTAGCCCGATATAAAACCAAGTTTGGGTTTTGGATTGTGAGCCCGTGAAACAATCCGCCTGTATTCTGAGGATGAATATAGTGAAAATCCTAAATGGTATCTTCGATAGTGGACGTGCGAGCAAAGTTGCTCCAAACCACTACAAAATTTACTGTGTTTGTGATTGTGTTTCCTATTCTTACTTGCTTCCGTAGTAGTTAACTTAATTCACAGCACATACTTGCAATAATTTTTTAAATACCTAATTCACCCCCCCTCTTGGATAAGCCACCTAGGTAACAACTGGTATCACAGTAGTGTCTCTAAATTTTAATTAGAGTAAAGATCTCATGGAAAATTTTATTAGTACTTCTTTGGCCAAAGGCCAATCCACAAATAGACCTCTATTATTCACAGGCACTAATGATACTTATTGGAAAGCCCGAATGAAAATATATATTCAAGTTGTGGACTTTCAATTAAGGAAGGTCATTCTTAATGGACCTCTAATATCCATGATAAAAGTTGATGGCTTGGATGTCCCAAAACCTGAAGAGGAATGGGATGAACATAACATGAAAATGGATGAGCTGAATGCCAAAGCCATGAACTTGTTATATTGTGCTTTGGACGCCAATGAGTTTAATCAAATTTCTACTTGCACATCAGCAAAAGAAATTTGAGATAAACTTGAGGAAACCAATGAAGAAACTTTCCAAGTGAAAACCTCAAAGATTAATCTTCTTGTACATAATTATGAAATGTTCAAGATGGAACCCAATGAGACTATTTATGCCATGTTCTCATGTTTTACAGATATTATTAACAGTTTAAAGAGTCTTGGTAGGACTTACTCTAATGCAGATCTTGTGCAAAAGATATTAAGATCATTTCCAGATAAGTAGGATCCAAAAGTAACTGCTGTCCAGAAAGCAAAGGATTTAAATACTCTACCATTGGATGAGCTATTAGGATCCCTGAAGATGATCGAAAAAAGAAAAAGTCAATTACCTTCAAAGCTGTTGCAGAGATGAAGAAACAAGAAGAAGAAATTGATGATGAAAGCCCCTCCTCCGAAGATGATCTTGAAGATGAAGGCATTGCACTTGTAGTGAAGAGATTTAGGAAGTTTATGGGCAAGGAAAAGAGAAGATATTGGAGAAAATTCTATAGAAAAGGAGAATACAACAAGGATAAGGAAAAGAAAAAAGAAATGAATAAAGAGCAATAGTCTATTTGCTATGAATGCAAGAAACCTGGGCATTTTAGATCAGATTGTCCAAATTTGAAGAAAACTTTCAAAAAGAAGAAAAAGAAAGCTACGGTTGCAACTTAGAGCGATAATGAGTAGTCCACTTCAAATGAAGAAGAAGAGACTAGGAAAACAGCAAACATATGTTTAATGGGTCTTGAAGATGAGGTAATGTCCCATGATCCTCATGATGAATTTATTTTTGAAGAGCTAAATAATACATTTCATGAATTGTTGGCTTCTTTGAAAAATAGCAATGATATTTTGATGAAAGAAAAAGAAGATATTTCAAAAAAGAATAAGAATTTAAATACCTTTTCTGAAAAATATATTGCTTTGAAAACTGAAAAGAATAGTTTTCATGAAAAGAACAAAGCTTTATATGAAGAAAATGTTAGCTTGCAAAAAGAAGTTGAAAAACCTAAACCTTTAGTTGAAAAGCTAATATTGAGTTCAAATAAACTTGAATTGATTTTGAAAGATCAAAGAGACTCAAGTAATAAAGCTGGAATTGGTTATAATTTTTTGCAAACAAATAGAATTTCAACAACAAAGTTTATACCCTCAAAAGCTTATGCACCTAAGTTTTCAAATCAAAGGTCATTTGTATCAAATGCTTCTACATCTACATCTAGAGCTTTAACTTTTGTATCTTTGCAAAATTCAAGAATTATTTGTTATGCATGCAATGGGATTGGTCATAAGTCATTTCAATACAATTTCAAAAGAAATGTTAGAAATAAGATTAGAAAGATTTGGATTCCCAAAAGAACCACTTTTATTGACCTGTAAGGATCTAAGAAAGCTTGGGTACCTAAAAGAACTTCATGACTATTTTGCAGGAATGTCTTGCAGCCCAGAACATAAAGAAAAGATGGTATCTGGATAGCAGCTATTCAAGACATATGATAGGTGACAAGGATCAATTCATCGCCATAGATATGAAGGATGGAGGAATGGTCACTTTTGGTGACAATGGCAAGGAAAAAATAATTGGCATTGGTAAGATCAGAATAACCCCTTCTACATTCATTGAAAATGTATTGCTAGTTGATAAATTGAAGCACAATTTGCTAAGTATTAGTCAATTATGTGATAGAGGCTTCAAGGTTGTCTTTGAATCATCTGTGTATTGTAACTAACTCACTTGATTCTAGCACCAAGCTCATTGATCATAGACTTGGAAACATATATATGGTAGATTTAAATGATCTAACCATGTCTAGTAATACAAGTCTTATGGCAATGAATGCTAAAACCAAGGAGTCTAGCTTACTTTGGCATAGGAGATTATGTCATGCTAGCATGCATACAATTGCTAAGTTAATTTTCAAAGATCTAGTTAGAGGTTTACTTAAATTCAAGATTGATTTTGAACATATTTGTGATGCTTGTCAACTAGGTAAACAAACTATGAAGAGTTTTAAATCAAAAAATATGGTTTCAACTTCTAGACCACTTGAACTACTACACATGGACCTATTTGGACCAAATAGGACTACAAATCTAGGTGGTATGAAATATGGACTCGTGATAGTAGATGATTTTTTGAGATTTACTTGAGTTTTATTTATTGCACACAAAGATGAAGTATTTAAAGTTTTTCAAAAATTTCACAAGAAAGTTTTAAATTAGAAAAATCTTTTAGTTATTTTATAAGAAGTGATCACGATACACAATTTGAAAATCAATATTTTGATGATTATTGCACTGAGCATGGCATTGATCACAACTTCTCCGCTCCTAGAACACCACAACAAAATGGTGTTGTAGAGAAGAAAAATAGGACTTTGGAAGAGATGGCTGAATAATGTTATGTGAAGGCAATCTTCCAAGGTACTTTTAGGTAGAAGTGATGACATTGCTTGATACATTTTAAATCGTGTTTTGATAAAACCGATTTTGAAGAAAACCCTCTATGAACTTTGGAATGACAAAAAGCCTAACATTTATTACTTTCATGTTTTTGGTTGTAAATGCTTTGTGTTAAACAAGGAAAAGGATAACCTAGGAAAGTTTGATGCTAAATCTAATAAAGCTATTTTTCTTGGTTATTCAATCAATAACAAAGCTTATAGAGTGTTTAATAAAAGAATATTAACAGTAGAAGAATCTGTTCATGTTATCTTTAATGAATCTAACCCCTCACCTTCTAGAAAAGAAGAGTGTATAGATAATGATGCAGGTACACTTGATCAAGCAATGGAAGACATGAGCTTAAAGGATAAACCAACTTAAGAAGGAGAAGAATTGGTAAGTAAAGATCATGGTGATCTACCAAAGGAATGGAGGTTTGTAACTTCACATCCTAGAGATTTAATTATTGGTGATCTCTCACAAGGTATTAGGACTAGGTCTTCACTTAGAGAAGCACATGACTATCTAGCTTTTGTCTCACAAGCATAACCACATAGTATAGAAGAGGCTGAAAATGACTCCAATTAGATGATGACCATGCATGAAGAACGTAATCAATTTGAAAGAAATTATGTATTGACCTTAGTAAATAGATCCTCAGACCATCCTGTAATAGGAACCAAATGGATTTATAGGAATAAGTTAGATGAACAAGAAAAAGTAATAGAAATAAAGCAAGATTAGTATCAAAAGGTTATAATCAAGAAGAAGGAATAGATTTTGATGAGACCTATATATCCGTAGCAAGACTAGAGCTATTAGATTATTACTTGCATTTACTTTCTATATGAATTTCAAACTATTTCAAATGGATGTAAAAAGTATATTTTTGAATGGTTTTATATCTAAAAAAGTTTTTGTAAAACAACCACCAGGTTTTAAAAGTCATACTTTTCCAAATCATATTTTCAAACTTAATAAGGCATTATATGGATTGAAACAAGCACCTAGAGCTTGGTATGATAGATTAAGCAAGTTCTTACTTAAAAATGATTTTGTTAGAGGTAATGTAGATACAACTTTGTTTATCAAAAAGAAAGAGAATGGTATGTTGGTTGTACAGATTTATGTAGATAATATTATTTTTAGTGCAACTAATGAGAATCTTTGTAGAGAATTTGCTGAGTTAATGCAGAGTGAATTTGAGATGAGCTTGATAGGAGAACTGACCTACTTTTTTGGACTCCAAATTAAGCAAACAAAGGAAGGAAATTTTATCAACAAAGCAAAGTATGTCAAGGAAATCATTAAGAAGTTTGGTATGGAGTAAATCAAAGAAATGAGCACACCCATGAGCCCTACATGCAGATTAGACAAAGATGAAGATGGCAACAACACTGATCAAAAGCTATCGAGGTATGATCGGATCACTGTTATACTTAACTGTTAGTAGGCCTAATATCTTGTTCAATGAATGCGTATGTACTAGATTCCAATCTAATCCTAAAGAATCACATTTAATTGCTGTTAAAATAATCATAAAATATCTAAAAGGAATAAGTAATCTTAGTCTATGGTATTCTAAGCAATCTTCATTAAATTTAATTGGCTTTTCTGATGCTAATTATTGTGAATGTAAAATTGATAGAAAGAGTACTAGTGGTACTTGCCAGTTTCTAGGGTTGAACTTAATTTCATGGCACTGTAAGAAACAAAACTCCATAGCACTATCTCTTGCTGAGGCAGAGTACGTAGTTGTAGGGAGTTATTGTTCACAAGTGTTATGGATTAAGCAATAACTAGAAGACTTTGATATTTTTCAAAATAAAATTTCTATCAAATGTTATAACACAAGTGCTATCAATCTACAAAAAATTCTATTCAGCATTTAAGAATAATGCATATTAAAATTAGACACCACTTCATTAGAGATCATGTACAAAATGAAGATATTGAACTTGAATTTATTTCGACTGAAAACCAACTTGTTGACATCTTTACTAAGCCACTTAATGAAGAAAGATTTAAAATGATTAGAAGTGAATTAGGTTTATGTGATCATTTTTAGATCTTTTGACCTAATTTCTTCTAAAATTAAGAAAAATTATCTAGAAGACCACCTGCATCAATTTAAGGACAATGACCACCTTATCTAGAGTGCTACTATCCTTAGAAATCTTTTTGGTAGCTTTTTAGAGCCTTTTCGATCATTTTTGCTCGAGCTGACTCGAGCAGACATGACTCTGGCCGAGTCGACTCGATTGTTGGGTTAGGGCTTTTTATATAAAACCCATAAGACTGAACTAGGGCTTATATTCACTTTTGAATCTTAGCCAAACCTCCAAAAACCCTTCCCATTTTCCTTGAGTTTCAACCTCTTTCCCTCTTTGATTTCTGAATGGCTCCAAAAAGGGTAGTGAGGAAGCGCTCTCGGGCCATCGACTCTAGTACTCAAAGTGAAAGAAGAAGCAAAAGAAGAGAAGAAGAAGAGTTAGCTCAAAGGTAGCAAGAAGAAGAAATGGAAAATGATTCACCTTCACCCCCAAGGTAGGTAATTTCAATGGCTAACAGACCTATCACTAGTGGTAGAAGGATAATGTTCTCATTTTTGGATGAATTAGGAGTAAGGATAAGGGAATGGATTGAAAACCAGGGCTGGACCTTTTTCTGTTCATTAGACACCCCTACCTATCCTAATTTGGTGAAAGCATTCTTTGAGAATCGTACCCTAGGGGAGTACCACATTGAATCAACAATAAAAGGGGTAAGACTGATTGTAGATGAGGAAAAGTTGAGCAATATTTTGCAAATGCCAAATAAGGGTGTGAATCACTTGGTATTGAAGAACAAGCAAAGGGCTTTGAGATTAATTTTGGAAAGATCAGATATGGACACAATCAAGAATGTGCAGGAAAATATGCTCTCATTGGAAATGAGATTGTTGCACAATATTATCAGTCAGATTTTCTTGCCTAGGACTGGTCACTTTTTCTGGGTAAGCGAACGGGACCTAGGTTCATGAGATATTTGATTGAAGGGGAGGCCCTCAATATACCTTACATCATGCTGGTGCAGATAAGAGAGGTAGCAAGAAAGGTAAAGGCTTGTTTACCATATGGAATGGTCTTCACATTACTATTTTAGGAGGTTGGATTAGACTTGACAGGAGAGGATGGCAGACCTTTGCACCACATGGATACCTATTTGGCAAAATCCCTTCAAAGGATGGGTTACCATCTGGTAGAAGGAGTTTGGTCGAAAAGGATATCTGATAGAGGGTTGCTACCTCCTGGGATGATGACGAGGATGAGGATGATCAGACAGGGCATCCAGTTGATGATATTGAGACCACTGTAGCCAGAGGAGATGATGGTACTGAAGGTGAAAAGGCACCTACACCAAGCATACAATATGCAAGAAAATCAGGATGGAAGGAATGCATTTTAAAATAATTTTAAAGCATGCACAGTAGAAGGCTCGGTAGATAGATCTAAACGATCTATCGATCTGCCCACAACAGGATTTAGCAGAATGACCTAGCATGCAACATAATATCAAAGAAAGAGATGAATACAAATATAAAAGTACCATACCTTTATACTGAGAGAAGCTGTGGAAGGAGGAGGGTGCTCGAGCCACACACATGTCTGGCCTCTATAAAAAATCCGTACCTATGTTCGACTCTGATAACTCCCTCAAAGTGCTAGCTCTTTGGGATCCTTGGGCTGATCTTCTTCTTCCGGGAAGACTAGGAGGAGAGCAGGAACCCTTTCCCAAGAGAATACTCTTTCCAAGACCTAGCTAGAATGCTAGGATTCTCATACCCAATCCCTATACCTCTCACAACCCTTCTCTATATTCTCTCTTTTCTCTTGTTGTGTTGTTCTAGTTGTTGTAACCTTTGCAGCCTATAGAATGACATTCATTTATAGGTGTAGCCATGAGAGGGAGAAAGAGAAAGGAGGAGAGATGAGGGGAGAGAATGGGGGAGAGGATCAAGGCCATACCAAATGGGTTCAACCCAAGAAGTTAAGTATGACTATCATACCAAATAACCTTGGAGCCAAAACTGGTTTGAATTCGATATTCAAACCAGGTCAAAACTTGTCCCAAAATCCTCCAAAAAATCTCTCCAGAATTCTGCTCGTCATAGGAAGTGTCGACTCATAAAAATTGCCAAGTGTCAACACTTCACCAAGTATCGACACCTGCAAAATTCCAAGTGTTGACACTTGGAATAAAGTCAATCATATTGACTTCCGGTGATGGCAAACGATTCTCAATCATTGATTAGCCTTAAGTCAGATAGAAATCCTCTATGGTATGAGATCCCATAGGTTCGAACACTAAGCCAGTAGAATTGGAATTTCCAGTACCAATCAAAGTCCTCATCTGGCAATAATACCCGATGTCCGGATAGGTTGAAGATGAAGAGCACCTCACAAGAACCTCTGGCATATGGTTGCCACATAATCATCCCTTTGACCTCATAATGCTCAGGATGACCTAGGGTTCGACTACCAATCCTAATTGGTTTATCCAGATCATGTTTCAACCTCACAAGTTTTGTGACTTCTTACAAGAACTACCCTGGCCATGGTTTTGCTAAATTAAGACATAGTGAGTCATTCATTCCAAACTATTTGGAGGGGTAAATTCCATCTTGATCCACCACTACTCCACAAGTACTTGACTGTACCTAGAAATCTTTCATCACTGGATTAGAAATCTGGGTAGTCCAGCACCAAAGTATAGTAAGTTGCTTGCAAGCTGTCATGGTGACCTCAGGTCTGAGGGACATATATACCCATATCCCTTCGCGAGCAACCCTTTGGCAGAAGGGTGCTCCACAGATGGTCATGTTCAGTGAAATGTCATACATTTCACTTGCACATCATACCAGTGTCTCCACACTCCTTGGTTAAGAGGACAACCAACAAATGTGACGTACAATAACCTATACTTGATACATTGTCATCCTATAACAATGTATTATTTGGTTGTGAACCAATTTAAGAACTACTTAATATATCCTCTCTATATCAAACAATGTAGTTCTAAGGACTCCATCATACAAAAATTCATTTCAGAAAAATGTAAATATGATGAACAACCAAAATAAATAACTTTTATTTATTAAAAAATTCATGTACAAAATACAAGGTAGCACAACCATCTACAACTTAGACGATTGGCTTTGGGACACAATTCCTAACAACTTCCACTTGACTAAAGCCAATCGGTACAGAATCTCATTCCCATTTTCCTTTTACAACTATTAAACTCTTGAACTCCGACGGCTTTAATGAAGGGGTCAGCCAGGTTTTCCTTTCCATCGATCTTTAGAAGGTCAATGTCACCTCGTTCCACGATCTCTTGTACAAGGTGATAGCGCTGCAGAATATGCTTTGTGTGGTGATGAGATTTTGGCTTTTTGGCTTGAGCAATGGCTCTAGTGTTGTCACAGTACACCAGAACATGACCATCCAGGGAAGGTACCACTCCCAGCTCGCCAAGGAACTTTCGCAATCACATAGCTTCCTTCACTGCATCTGATGCTGCAATGTACTCTGCTTCACATACCGAGTCCACCACAATAGGCTACTTGGAACTTTTTCAGCAGACAGCTCCTCTATTTAGGATAAAGATAAATCCTGATATACTTTTACTATCATCCTTATCTGACTGGAAACTGGAGTCGGTATATCCCACAAGTTTCAAGTCAGATTTTTCATAAATTAGCCATTGGTCCTTAGTATTTCGTAAATACTTAAGGATGGTTTTTACCACTTTCCAATAAGCTTCACCTTGGTCAGACTGGTATCTACTCACTATGCCTAGTGAGTGTGCCATGTATGATCTAGTACATATCATGGCGTACATGATAGAACCCACTATCGAAGCATGTGGGATTCTACTTATACACTCTCTCTCTTCAGGAATTGTCGAACAATTCTTTTTGGAGAGATCAATTCTAGTGCCTATCGAGAGATAGCCCTTCTTTGAATTCTTCATGCTAAATTGTTTCAGCACGGTGTCAATGTACGTAGACTGGAACAGTCCCAGAAGCCTCTTTGATCTATCTCTATAGATCTTCATATCCAGTATGTAAGAGGCTTCACCTAAGTCCTTCATATAGAACTGAGATGATAACCATACCTTTATTCCTTGCAGTGCTAGGATGTCATTCCCGATTAAGAGAATGTCATCCATATACAACACAAGAAATACAATCACAAAATCATTTGCCCATTTATAAATGCAAGGTTCTTCTCCGTTCCTAATGAAGCCATACGACTTAATACATTTATCAAATCGCATGTTCCAACTCCTTGATGCTTGCTTCAATCCATAGATGGACTTTTGAAGCCTGCACACCTTTGACTCGCCTGTGGATGTGAACCCTTCAGGTTGTATCATATACACCTCCTCTTCCAGCTCACCATTCAGAAAAAGCTGCTCGAACATCTATTTGTCAGATTTCATAATCAAAGTGTGCTTCTAAAGCAAGAATAATCTGAATGGATTTGAGCATTGCCACAGGAGAGAACGTCTTGTCATAGTCAATACCATAATGTTGACGATACCCCTTGGCAACATGACGGACTTTGTAGGTCTCCACCTGCCCGTCCGCGCCCCTTTTCCTTTTGAAAATCCATTTACACCCAATAGGTTTTATCCCTTCAAGTGCATCAACCAATGTCCATACATTGTTGATCTCCATGGACTCCATTTCAGATTTCATGGTTCCTAGCCATTTTTTAGAGTCAGACCTCTACATTGCATCCATATAGGTGATCGGATCCTCATTGTTCTCATCGAGTTCAATGGGATCACCATCCTGGACCAAGAAACCATAATATCTGTCCGGTCGGCTCGATACTCTACTGGATCTCCTTAATGGTTCCTGAGTGGGCTCTGGGTGTAATCTAATCATAGCTGGTTCTATGTTGTCCCTTAAGTGTGTTGGTTTTTCTACTTGTTGAACTTTACTAAGTTCAATCTTAGCAACTACAGTCCCTTCACCAAGGAACTCCTTTTCTAAAAAGATAGCCCTAAGACCAACGAACAACTTTTGTTCCTCAGCTAAGTAGAATACCTCTTAGACTCTTTTGGATACCCAACAAATAGGCATCGGTTAGACCTAGGTCCTAGTTTGTCCATTTCCAAACGTTTTACATAAGCCGGGCACCCCCAAACCCGAAGGTGTGACAGTGTCGGCTTACATCTAGTCCATATCTCATATGGTGTTTTACTAATAGACTTACTTGGAGCCCTATTCAGAAGGTAACATGTTGATTCTAGAGCATATGTCAAAAGGATACCGGTAGAGAGGCAATGCCCATCATAGACCAAACCATGTCTAACAGGGTTTGATTCTTCCTCTCAGACATTCTATTTAATTGAGGCATCCCTGGAGGTGTCCATTGAGAGAGAATCCCATTCTCCTCGAGATATGTCAGAAACTTACCGGAAAGGTATTCACCACCTCGATCAGATCGAAGGGTTTTGATATACTTTCCAGTTTGTTTTTTTACTTCATTACGATATCGTTTGAACATTTCAAACGAGTCAGATTTATGTCTCATCAAGAAGACATAACCGTACCTCGAAAAGTCATCTGTAAAAGTAATGAAATAACCATACCCACCCCTGGCACTAACATTCATGGGTCTACATATATCAGTATGTACCAGACTCAGAATTTCTTTGGCTCATTCACCTTTTCTAGTAAAAGGTGACTTAGTCATTTTTCTAAGAAGACAGGACTCACAGGTTGGAAGTAAACTATCTTCACTAAAATCGAGGAGACCCTTGGTTTTTAACATGTTTATCCTCTTCCTGTTAATATGACCTAGCCTACAATGCCATAGGTATGCTTTGCTGATATTATCTATCCTAAGGCATTTGCTAGACATGTACATTACACTAACAGGTCACGATAGTACATAAATGCCATCACGTATTTGTCCAATCAAAACCACAGAATCATTCCAAATGATTTTGCAAATATCATTCTTTATTAATAGTTCATAACCATACATGGCCAATTGGCCTACAGAAATGACATTCAAAATAAAAGATGGACAAAAATGACATTCGTTCAAAACAACAGTACAAGACTCGAAAACAAGTTTGAGGACTCCCAACGCCAGGACTAGAACTCGGCTTCCATTTTCCATGTTCAAGAATCTCTCACCGTCCTCGAATTTTCTACTAACTTGAAGTCCAAATTGTAAATATAAATTGGACATCTAGTATCCAATACCTAGTTAGTAGTATCGTAAACAAAGAAACTACAAGGTATTATCATATAAATACCTTATCCAGGACCATCCTGTAGCTTTCTCTTCTTGGGCCTGTTCGGGTCAAGGGATGCAATATAAAGAGGACAGTTCCTCTTCTAGTGACCCCGCCTCTTGTAGAAGAAGCACTCTGTACGACTCTGATCAGCCTTCACTTTCTTGGCCTAACTGAGCCTAGAAGCACTTAGCACCTTTTTTTCTTTAATTTTCTTCTTCCCTTTCTTAAAGGGATGACGCCCTCCCGAAGATCCTCTCACTAGATTCACCACCTTTTTATTTAATTGGTGGTCTTTCTCGTAAGTCTGCAGCAACCCAAACAGACCGTGGTAGTTAACTGTAGGCTTATTCATTATGTAATGATCAAGAAAATCTAGATAGGAAGAAGGGAGGGCATTTGGTATCGCATCTTTTCCAAGCTACTCATGCAAGGGACAGCCGAGCTTGCCCAGGTGCTCAATCATCTCGATCATGTACAATACATGATCAGTGACCGAGACCCCATCACGCATTCGCGCGTTGTAGATAGCACAGGAGACCCTGTACCTCTCAACATCATCTGGTGTTCCAAAAAACTCCTTCAACCTTCGAAGGATTTCTTCTAGTTGGGCTTCCTCGAACTTGCGATTGAACTCGTCGTTCATCATAGCCAACATTATGCACCGGATAGTGGTCCTGTTAAAGAGCCACTTCTGATAAGTGTCTTTGACCAAACCCCGAGCATTGGCAGTAGGGATCTCAGTGCCGGATTCGATATCACATACAAGATCCGTTCATACTCCAGGACAATCCTGAGCCTTCGATACCAGCAATCGAAGTTGGGTCCATTGAGCTTCTTATTGTCGAGAAGAGACCGGAGTGACATGTTGGAAGACATCTGAAAGGAAAATCAAAGCTAATTAGTGTATATGAATTATTAATCTAAAGACATGGACTTTAGTCTAAAGGTCCCTCCCACTATTTTGCTCAAACTGGTAGCCTCTACCTCCAATCCGAGAAATTACTTTAATTCCCTAGTGGGTACTAGAGTCTAATAGACAACACATGAGCCCGACTTTGGCCGGCCCACCCATGCATGTCTAAAGGTAGGTTCTTTAATCGATTACTTCTCCAAGTAACCTCTAGTAATTAGGTTTTGCCCCAAGGAGCACTTCAATCAACCTTTGGGCCTCCTATTGAAGGTCCTGGTTAGGTCCAACTATTAACATGACAAAATTCAATACTTCTGACTAATTAATAGTTAAGCTTGACTTTGACCGGCCCACTTGACCACCGTTAAGAGAGTCGCACTGAGCCATCATATTAAGAACAGCAATTCCAATAACCTGATGAACACTCGATCTTTGGATCTACCGATGAACACCCAACTATTGGACCCATTACCATCCCACTTAATGGGAGGCTAGGACTTGGTTATCCCTATAACTTTGTCCTTTTAATGACCTAATAATTTAGAGGTGATGGGGAACTAATATGCATACAATTTTTTTTATATGTTTTATATGTGGGGTTGGGTGATTAATTCCCGAATTTCAGATTAAAATAAGTTATAGGGAATTTTATATGAATTTTAGAAGATCAGCATGCAGATTAGGACCTAGAAAAGTAGAAAAGAAACATCGCCGGGGCTGAGAAGCCTCGGTTAGGGCAAGTTCTCCTACAATAAAACTACTGGAGGTAGAGGGGTGTACCTGACAATGTCTGTGAAGATCGCAGCAAAAGGGTCTCTCGTTCCTCGATGGATGCGGCCTGGAAAATCGAGCCAAAGACCCGCGGATACCCGGCTTTCTGCTCAGTGATCCGATTGAGGCTTGGCTGGAGTCGTTGGATTCGTAGGAACTCGGGGACCTGCAAACGACCTGTCAGGGGTTAGAAAACTCACAAAGGAACAAGAAAACAAAGGAAAAACAGCAAGGGAAGGCTTCTTTTGGAGTGGGCGTCCAGGGATCTGAGATGCTTGTTGGTAGCAGGAAGATGATTGCAGCACTGGGAAGAAGAACTCTCGCAAACCCCTTTATGCACACAGCAGGGTATCACACAACTCAATAGAAGAACTCAAGGTTTTCATTCATCAAAAAATTCCCCTCATACAAGAGGCTAGGGTCCCTTAAATAGACCCTTAACCTTGGGCTCCAAGTAAGGGTACATAAGTCTTTACATAAGAATCCTTTTCCCTCTCAAACCCTAGCTAGAAAATAAGGAAATATTAGGTAGAAAAATCCCTAAAACTTTTCTTGACTTGGTCAAGACTCCAAGGACGCCTAGGGGGGCGTGTTGGGCTTCTAGGAGCAGCAAAAGGCCGGCCCAAAGGGGCCCGGGTGCATGGGTTTGGGCCTCTGGAAGCTGGGGTGGCCTGGTAGCCAGGTAGCAGGAATATTCCCTGGTATCTTGCTTCTTAGGGGCTTGGGCTTGGCACCTGGGCTTGATTTCATTGGGCTAGGATGCAGATGGACCTCTGGAATCATGGATGCCCTTATTTATGAATATACTTTGGCATCTGGAAGGGAATCTGGGCATCTGGAGGGCATCTGCAAGGAATCAGGGTTTCTGATTTTTCTCCTGGGGTCTTCAAATCTTCAAGCTGGGTTGGACTTGGGCTAAACTTCCATGTCTTCAATCTGGCTGGACTTGGTCTTCACTTGTATAATATAGTCTTGAGTCTTCAGTATGCTTGGACAGGACTCAGAAAAATAAAATTAGCTCAACATGAGCTAACTAGCATTGGACTGAACTAGCTCAACATGAGCTGACTAGTACAGAAGTGAAATAACAACTAAAAATACTGAAATAACAACTAAAATGGACTCAGATGAGCTAAGCCCTTATTACAGATGGACTCATGAATTATTGATCAATTACAGAGGGTTGAGAAGCCTCTGCCTTATTCTGGTGCCTTTGGTGTCCGCACCAAGAGGGTTTTCAAAAAATATGACAGATGAAGAGATGAGAAGACATGGATCAACCTTCCACTGACCTAATCAGTAATCTAGGAGGGTTACTCATAACAAATGATCCATGGGCACCTAAAATCAATCAAGACTGATTAACCTTGGGTGACAAGGATTAACACGAGTCAATGAGCTATCCAATCAATCCTGATCAACCATATTGGCCAGGTAAGTGAGATCATGGGTTGGGTTTCGCTATTAACCGTCTTGCCTTAGACACCAACAAGGTTGGCCAGGTAAGTGGTAGCTCTAAAGAACCATGATCACAATGCCAAACTTACCTCGACACCAATCGGTTCATCATACTGATTAGACTAGCCTAAAGACTCGGGCTTTCCACTAAACCACAAAATGGGTCCATTTAGATTATGGACTAATCAATCTAACTATAAGATAGATCTAAAGAGAAAAAATCCTAACTCAACATTTGATTAGATTAGTTCTCTTATTAGTCCAATACATCTAAACTTAGGTCTAACCTAATTAAGGACCTAATAGAAGCTAACCCATGACCCTTAAGGCTTATTGAAATGACTTAACATCTTTGAATCACATTCCTAGAGTTCTTAGTCATTCATAATTCTTAATTAAGCTCAACAGCCTCAAATAAATTAAAATAATTTTATTTTATCATGTAAAATAATTTTATGAAAAAAAATCAAAATTTGAATTTACTATTTTTCTGCATTTTCATCCCAGGTGTTGACTCACCAGGAGTAAGTGTCGACACCTAGTGTCGACACTTGGGTCGACTTAAGGCCCGAGACAGGTAAAAAATAGAACTCCATATTTTCTGGCACCTGCTCATGAGTCGACACTTACAAGGCCAAGTGTCAACTCACGAGTCCAAGTGTTGACACTTCCTGGTCAAGTATCGACACTTTAACTTGTCATAAAGAAAAAAAATAGAACCCAGTTCTCAGGCAAAAATACTCATGAGTCGACACTTACAAGGCCAAGTGTCGACTCATAGCCTAAGACAGAGAAAGAACAGTGACTTCAAATCCAATGTTTCTCCAAACATTCAATCAAAACTGATCAATAAAAACTCTTAGATCTTATATAAAATTATTTTATGATTATTTCGTTAGATTAAAACATTTTTAATCTATATTTTTTTGCTTCTTATTTTTTTTCAAGAGTCAATCACATCGGTACCCCTACACGCCATAGGAGATCCCATTGAATGGAAAGAGAGGGTCTTGCAGCCCTACTTCTCTCCTATGACCAGATGGCCATGGTGAAGCACTCAATCCAAGTACTTAAGAAGTGATGTTATTAGCATGCTAGAATCATTATACTATAAAAGGAGCCTATTTCTCTGATACCATTGAAGGTGAAAAGGCACCTACACCAAGCATACAATATACAAGAAAACTAGGGCAGAAGGAATGCATTTTAAAATAATTTTAAAGCATGCACAGCGGAAGGCTCAGTAGATAAATCTAAACGATTTACCCATCTACTCGCAACAGGATCTAGCATAATGACCTAGCTTGCAACATAACATCAAAGTAAGAGAAGAACACAAATATAAAAGTACCATACCTTTATACTGAGAGAAGCTATAGAAGGAGGAGGGTACTCGAGCCACACACGTGTCTGGTCTCTATAGAAAAACACACATGGGCTCGACTCTGATCAACTCCCTTAGAGTGCTAGCTCTTCGGGATCCTTGGATTGATCTTCTTCTTCTGGGAAGACTAGGAGGAGAGCAGGAACCCTTTCCCAAGAGAACTCTCTTTCAAAGATCTAGCTAGAATGCTAGGATTCTCACACCCAATCCCTAGACCTCTCACAACCCTTCTCTATCTTCTCTCTTTTCTCTTGTTGTGTTGTTCTAGTTGTTGTATCCTCTACAGCCTATAGAATGACCTTCATTTATAGGTGCAGCCATGAGAGGGAGAAAGAGGAACGAGGAGAGATAAGGGGAGAGAATGGGGGAGAGGATCAAGGCCATACCAAATGGGTCCAACCCAAGAAGGTAAGTATGACTATAATACCAAATAACCTTGGAGCCAAAACTGGTTTAAATTCGAAATTCAAACCAGGTCAAAACTTGCCCTAAAATCCTCCAAAAAATCTTTCTAGAATTTTGCTCGTCACAAGAAGTATCGACTCATGAAAATTGCTAAGTGTCGACACTTCACCAAGTGTCGACACCTGCAAAATTTCAAGTATCAACACTTGGAACAAAGTCAATCATATTGACTTTCGGTGATGGCAAACGATTCTCAAAGTTGATTAGCCTTAAGATCATATAGAAATCCTCTATGGTGTATGATCCCATAGGTTCGAACACTAAGCCAGTAGCACTAGAATATTTTTAGAACTAGTCAAAGTCCTCATCTAGCAATGATACCCAACGTCCAGATAGGTCGAAGATACAAAGCACCTCACAAGAACTTCTGGTATATGGTTGCCCCATAATTCATCCCTTTGAGCTTATAATGCTCAAGATGAACTAAGGTTCGACTGCCAATACTAATTGGTTTATCCAGATCATGTTTCAACCTCACAAGTTCTGTGACTCTTCACAAGAACTACCCTGACCAAGGTTTTGCTAAATTAAGATGTAGTGAGTTATTCACTCCAAACTATTTGGAGGGGTCAATTCCATCTTGATCCACTACTGCTCCATAAGTACTTGACTATACCCAGAAATCTTCCATCACTGGATTAGAAATCTAGGTAGTCCGGTACCAAAGTACAGTGAGTTGCTTGCAAAGTGCCATGGTGACCTCAGGTATGAGGGACACATATATCCATATCCCTTAGCGAGCAACCCTTTGATAGATGGGAGCTATGCAGATCGTCACGTTCAGTGAAATGTCATATATTTCACTTTCATGTCACACCAGTGTCTTCACACTCCTTGGTTAAGAGGACAACCAACAAATGTGATATACAACAACCTGTACTTGATACATTGTCGTCCTATAACAATGTATCATTTGGTTGTGAACCAGTTTAAGAACTACTTGATATATCCTCTCTATATCAAATAATGTAGTTCTAAGGACTCCATCATACAAGAGTTCATTTCAAGAAAATATAAATATGATGAACAACTAAAATAAATAACTTTTATTTATTAAAATAATTCATATACAAAATAACGTCTACAACCTAGATGATTGGCTTTGGGACACAATTTCCAACAGATGCACAGGCTGAGATTGATGAGCATGGTCAAACACAGAGAGAGCCTGACAGTCCCAGGACACCCCCAGCACCTTCTATCGGACATGCTCCCATACCTTCTATTTTAGCACCATCAGCTTCGTAGGCTTTTATAGCCTAGCTGATTATACTACTTTCTGAGATCAGGGCATAACTGGCATAGTTGACCATCAGGGTGGAGGTAGTGGAGAGCAGACCGTACCTATAGGAGGACATTCAATCCTATTATTGGAGAGTTGCATGTGGACTTTGGCAAATTGAGAGGAGTTGCTGATACTTTCAATGCTCAGCAGGCAGCTGAGATACAGTGCATGCAGAAGGGTGTAGAAGAACTGAAGACTGAGCTGCGGATAATTTGGGTCTTCTTATCCATTTTATCATCTACTGTCAAGGCATTCGGAGCATCTTCTTCCAGGAAGCCACCAGCTTACTCACCTTCTCCACCAGCTTACGCACCACCATTTGTACCACCTAGACTATTTGATCCCATACCTATCTCTTCACAAGCTGCTCTACCAGCTCCAGTAGAACCTAGTGTGCCACCTTCTGATGTTAAAAGAGAGCCAACACCTACTAGAGCTAAACCTAAATCTAGGGCTAAAGGAAAACCTAAAGCTTTTAAGGCCCCTACTAGGACAAGAAATAGGGATCTTAGATTTAAACCTATGAAAACCAAAACCTCATATATTGTTTTAGAAATTGGCTCTTCCTCTAGTGAGGAAGAAGACTAGTTTGTAACTTTATGTTGTTTCTTTTTGATGTATCTTTTGGATGTATTACTTTCTGATTTATTGTGCTTTACTTCAAAGTAATGAAATGCTTTTTTTTGCAAATCTTTGTTTACTTTGATGATGAGCTCTCTTGTTGTTATATCTTATTGCTTCTTTGAATGATCTCAATGATTAAACTCTTTAATTAAACTAATAAGGGGAAGAAATACCTCATCAAAGTGTTGATGAAGAATTTCAATTTAAAAAATTCTATAAGAAAGTTAAATTATGCTATCAATGTTCTTATTCTATTTAAAAAGATAAAGTAATTTGTTACTAAACACCATTTTGACTAATGACAAAAAGGGTGAGTAATTGTATGTGCATGAAAAAACTTGAAAAATCTTTTGGCAAAATCTATTGAAACTGTGCTTAGTTTGAGTGAAACAGGGGGAGTCATCCCTGTTGTTCACAAATTACTTTAATAATAGCTCTGATAAAATCTTGCTATAATAGCTTTGATATTTTTTGATAACCAAGCTCTGATGCATTTTGAGCACTGATATATTTTGTCTTGATAAATTTTTGCCTAAGCTCTGAAACATTATGTCTTGATATTGTTTTAAGCTATGATACATTCTTGACTTCAACTTATTTCAGGCAAAAGTAGCTTTTGATAGATATTAACTCTGATACTCATTAAATCTAATTCAAAAGATTTGATACTCTATTAATAAGCCCTGATACTGTCAATACTTTCATGATACTTGTTGATACACATGAATATATCTTAATTAGAAAGTCATACACAAGTTTTTTTTTATATATAAAGTTTTTCCATGCCCAATGTTTTGTCATCATCAAAAAGGAAGAGATTGTTGATCCCTGGAATGATTTTGATGATAACCAAACATTGGAGCATGCATTTGATTACTGACTATCTTTCAAGTGTTCTCAAAGTTTTTTGTAGGTTGTTTTCATTGAACAACCTTCCTTCCTACAACATTGTAGAATGCCATGTTAATTTTTGTTGAAATACTATGTAAAGAAGAGACCAAAGAAAAATCAATCTTGTATTCATAAAAAAGGACCACTTCTATGTAGTTTCCTAGTTTAATTTTCTCAAGATCAGTCTTTGAAGGAGTTGGAAAGTTTTTGAGCTATTTTGAAGTCACTGGAAGAAGTCTGAAGAAGATTGAACCATTATGGACCTAAGTCTCAAGAGCCGACTCAAGACTGGTGAGCCGACTAGAAGTTTGGCATGGCAAGAAGTTTTCTAGCACACAGATATTCAAGCTGACTCGAGTCAGAAGAGCCAACTCGGGCAAAGTTCAATCATGAAGTTTTGAGAATTCGAGCCGACTCGAGGGTATCCGAGCTAGCTCATCCAGAGTGAAGTTTTCTCAGACTGACAACCGAGCTGACTTGAATATTGAAGAGTCGACTCTTCCAGAGTACTGAAAATCTCAGTTCTGAATAACCAGCAATCCAAGCTGACTCGAAGCAGAAGAGCTGACTCGAAGCAGAAGAGCCGACTCGACTAGAGTGAAGTTTTGACTTACCTGAGGATCCAAGCCGACTTGACCCATCTGAGCTGATTCGAGTGACTGTTTCAGGTTAGTAACGACTAGTTTAGGGCTTTTATTTTGAATCTAAAATGGTCTCCAATGGCTATATTTCTAATCTCAACGGTCTACAATGGCTATAACCACTTGAAATCAGTTGGAGGGAGTATTTATAAGTGATATGAACCACTTTTGGACAAGTTAATGAGAAGTGAATGAGAAATTAAAGAGCTTTCACTGAACATTCAAAAGAACTTACTAGAGAGCATCAAAGCACGCACTCAAGACTTCACCAACTCTTATCAAAATCTTGAGGCATTCATTGAGGAAGTAAAGAAGCTTTGAAGAGCATTCAAAGTGCAATCAAGAGGGCTTCTCAAGTACTACAACTGCAACCATCCAACAACTTCGGTTTGTCATATTATTGCTTTAATCTTCTAACTCATTTTTTGAGTTGTTCCAAGTATAACAAGGGGCTATAACTCGAAGTTTGTTAGGTTATTGGTGAGCCTTAAAAACCAAGTATAGTGTATTGTTAGTGATCTCGTTCAAAACTAATTTTGTATTGAGTTTTTGGTTAGCCCGGGATAAAACCAAGTTTGGATTTGGATTGTGAGCCCATGAAAACAATCTGGCTATATTCCGAGGATGAATATAGTAAAAATTCCAAGTGGTATCTTGGATAGTGGATATACGAGCAAGGTTGCTCCGAACCACTATAAAATTTGCTATGTTTATGATTGTGTTTCCTGTTGTTACTTGCTTTCGCAGTAGTTAACTTAATTCACAGCATATACCACACTAAGAACTTTAAAAGGAACACATACTTGCAATAATTTTTTAAATACCCAATTCACCCCCTCTCTTGGATAAGCCACCTGGGCAACAAAATTTCAATTGAGCTCGACTTGATTAAGTTTAGCATATGACGAGTGCTTAGGGTTTGTCGAGAAACCATGACATGCATCTTGTTGAAATTTTTGATAGAAAAACTTGGTCACACGAAAACTACACTTAGGGGTTCACTTTTCTATTTTGCTAGATCGCTACTATATACTGCTAGGTGTCATTAGTAGATTGTGAGAGCGCTCTAGGATTATTTTTAGATCAATGATCTAAGTTAGGGTTGAGCCGATAATATTATGATAGAGATCATTATATATCTCACTACTAGATGGAATAAAACCTAAGGGATTGCATATAATAGGAGTCTACCTGACCAAAGCATTGATCTATGTAAGAGTTATATATTTAGTATATGTTAATTTTGGCACCTACTAATTTTGGTACATATTAAAATTAGTACCGGATAATTTCAGTACTTACCAATTTTAGCATAATTGACCTATTTTCAAATGTTATAGTAATATTTTACTTTATTATTACTTATTTAAATCAAATTTAATTATTATTAAATTTATTTAAAGTTAATTGAATTGGTAATTCAAGTTTGACTTGAATTCTTGACCAAGTCAAAGCGGGTCAACAACCTTTTCGATTTTGGTTCAATCCAGGTGTGTTTCAAAAATTAGTCAAAAATAGTCAAAATTGATCAACAGCTAGGAGATCTAGTTGACTGGGTCTCTCTCTCTTATTTCATGCAAAGACTAAGAGGAGGGCATGGTAATTGCATGCCTCTTCTTGGCATGCATGGTGAAAAGAGAACGGCGCCAAGTTGGCACTCCTCTTATTTATTTGGGACTCTCTTTCCTTTCAAATTGGGCTAGACTCTTATTTGAATTGATTATATTCACATCAAATTAGAATCTAATTTTATCTAGAATTTTAGAGGAATTTTCATGAGGTTTTAAGATGTGCAAAAATAGCATGTGTAAAATTAATTCTATAACACATTCTTTTTGAAATTTGTCTAGAATTGTTTCCTCAACAAAAAATCATTTTCTATACTTTATAAGAAGTTGAGAGCCCATAGATTCTAAAAAAAATATTAGAAAAATCTTATTTTAATTTTCTAGTATTTAATTCCTTAAGAGAATAGGAGAGAAAGCAATAAAATTCTTGTTTATATTAGAAGTAGAAGGTCCATCTCTATGCTTGAAGAAAGACCTGCAAGGATCTAGCAGCCCTGGGGTCATGGTAATTCAGTCAAAAGGCTCGATTTAGACACTAGCAGAGGCCAGGCATATATGTGGCTCTAACAAATCCTGTCAAATCTGGTTGATCTGATAGATCTAAAATAAAAAGAAGGATTTAGCAATACAGATAAATTGAATCCATCATCAAGTATTTTTATTAAATTTCAGATCTTATATGTTTTTATTCCAACATGTCAAAGCATGATAAAGATGGTTTATGATTAATTTTTAAAAATAGTGTGCCATATGAAAGTTATTTTTCATGTTTTTGCTTCCGTTGTGCATAGGATTTAGAATTTAGTTGGCATGTTAATCATCTTTGTCAGAAACTCAATAGTGATATCAAAGCCAAGGTTTTTGACATATTTGAAATACTTCAAATCTGAAATATGTTTAGATCTAAAGGTTTTAAATTGGATTTAATATTGTGATTTTTGAAAGGGTTTTCAAATCACTAGTTCATGATTTTTGTAAAAATTGTTTTTGAAACATGTATTGATATATGTTTAGATCTAGATTTTTGATATATGCATCATATATCATGTTCATAATTTAGATCTAAAAATAATTAAATTAATTTTTATAATTAATTAATCATAATTGATTTAGTCAAATACTTAGATTGGGTGTAACCACGATGACCATCTGGTCATAGGACCCAATTAGGGTTTAAAGGCCCTCTCTTCCTATTTAATAGGTCCCCTATGGTCTGTAGGGGTGCCACTTGTGACTTAACCCATGAAGAAGAACATGATTAATTTAATTAGATTCTTGTTTTAGATCCAAAATAAATTACATAAGATGTAGCTTAATCAGTTTAGTCTAAAATAAATTATATGAGATGCATGAACTAGGGTTTAGATCTGAATTATCAATTCATGATCATAAACCATTAATTCTATAAAATCAAACATAATCTAAAATAGATTTAGATTCTGAATTTTATTTTATGGATGCAAGTATGGGTTTCTGAATTAGGTCTTATAATTAGGCTACGCATTAGGGTCATGATTGGATCATGCTAAAATCCATTTTTAATTTTGAGTAGTTGATTGTACCTAATCAATGTTTGATTAGGGTTAGGTCAAAGGGGATCAAAATTGATATTAAATATAGTTTGGTCTCATCGATTCATATTTGATGTGAATTGATTAATTTAAGACCTAGTTTGGATCAGTGGTCTGAATCCAAGTCACAAGATTGACCTATTCATACTTATTGACTAATTGCTATCTAAGGCAAGTTCAGATCATGGTCATTAATTAGGACTTACTCTTACCAGGCCAACTCGATTGGGATTTAAGGAAAGAGGTTTAAATGGCATAACCCTCTTATGGATCTAACTTACTTGGCCAACTTGGTCAATTAAGTTTTTAATTAGGTTGCTTTTGATTCGAGTTCTCATGCTGACTAGTTTTGTCAAGCATGAGATTGTGCTGACCTAAACTTGGTTAGTTTGACATGAGTTGGATTGATCCAAACTTCATGAGTCAGACATAAGATGTGTTGATTGAATCCAGCTTAGTCAGACATAAGTTGTGATGACCAATTTAGAAGAGACCAAAATCTAAAACTTTTTTATAAATATTAAGTCCATAGGTCTTCCACTATTGCAGAGATGTGGGCATCTTTTAGGTGTTGAATGTTCTCGATTGGACACAGTAGTTCGGTTGCATCGGGGGGTGCAACTACTCTATTAAATATGAGATGTTACAAAATGAAGATGGGCTATGTCCAATAACTATTAGGTGAGGGACCTATGATGGCTTCACTTTCGTGTTAAATAGTGGGTCGGACTTAACTAAGGAGTGTTGGCAGTGACTGCTAGGTGAGCCTACATGACTTAGAGACCGAGTCACCGTAATTTGCTTGAAAAGCATTGGACATGAGTTGCCACTCATTGATTTGCATATTACCAATAACTGTTAGATGAGGTGTTTGTAGATCAGTGGGACTATAGTACCCTCTAGGAACCCTAGTCGCGTAAAGATTTTCACATCTCCACTAAGGAGTGTAAAAGATCCACGAAAATAGTGTGAGTTTTTATTTATTTTTTAAAGTCCTTAGAACAAATAAATTATTGAGTACAACCATTTAACTAGAATCTTTTCTCTCTTCAGATAATAATGTCAGCTCCAATTTTCTTAGCCCAAAACTTTGAGTCTAACCATTTGACCGAACCCAATTACAAGGATTGGTCTCAAGTTTTAGGATATGTCTTACATCAGGAAATAGAAGGGATCCTGAAAAGATAAAGGGGTTTTATGTACCTAGAGAGGCTAAAGAAAAGGGTTGACATGCCTTTAGAAGGTATGTTAGAGATGCTCATTATTGAAACGAACCTAACTATTTTTTCTATATCTAATTAGGTCATACACTTTGGTTCAAGTACACATTTGTGCACTTCAATGCAAAATCTAGTGGAATGTAGAAGGTTGAGGGAAGGCAAAATAATCCTTCAGGTTAGAAATGGTGTAAAAGTTGCGGCTGTTGCTATAGGTACCTACCCTTTTCAATTACTATCAAGATATTGTTTAATGCTTAAAGATTGTTACTATGCTTGTGTTGCTAGTTAAAATTTGATTTCTATATCCATATTAGCATAAGAAAAATATAGTTTTAATTTCAATAAGGATCTTTGCTCTATTTATTTTAGAAATAATTTGGTTGTACATGGCTTTATGATTGATAGTCTCTACCATTTACATGTTGATCATGTTGATGAGTCAATTAATGTAAATGAGCAATTAGTGAGTGCCATAGGTCAGAAGAGACCTAGAGATGACTTGAACCACAAGGACATGTGGCATCTGAGACTGGGTCATATTGGTGAAGATAGGATAAACAAATTGAAGAAGGATGGTATCCTTCACTCACTAAATGAAGATTCATTACCAGTTTATGAACCCGCCTTCAAGGTCAAATGACCAAGTTATCCTTTATAGGAGACAGGGGAGAGGGCCACTGTGGTACTTGTCCTAGTACACATTGATGTGTATGGGCCATTTGATGAATCGACTAGAGGTGGATTTTAATATTTCATAACCTTTACCGATGATTACTCATGGTACGGGTATATATTTCTTATGAGATACAAGTTTGAAATTTTTGAAAAGTTCAAAGAGTTTAGATATGAAGTAGAGAAGCAAATAGGAAAATTCCTTAAGATTCTTCGATCAGATCAGGGATGGAAATACCTTAGTGAAAAATTTTTTGGTTATCTTAAGGATAATGATATAGTCTCACAATAGAGTCCACCTCGTATACCTTAACTCAATGAGATATCAAAAAGGAGAAATAGGATCCTATTGGATATGATCCAATCCATGATGAGCTTTACTGATTTACCCTTATATCTTTGAGAACACACGTTACTTACTACAGCTTACATTTTGAAAGGATTATCTATAAATCCATTCTTACTACATATAAAATATGGCATAATAAAAAATTGAGTCTTGGTCACATCAGGATTTAGGGATGTTTGGCCTATGTCAAAAAAAAGCAAGTGAATAAGTTAGAGGATAGGTCTACTAGAGCCCATTTTATAGGGTATCCAAAAGAATCATTAGGATACTATTTTTACATTCTAGAGCATCACACTGTAATTGTGAACTATAATGCTATATTCTTAAAAAAATAGTTTATCAAAGATGGTGGCAGTGGGAAGCAAATTGAGCTCAAAGAGAAAGTTTCTATCGAGCAGCCGACTGTAGAACCTATTGAACCTATTCTAGTTGAGCCAGTTATTATAGCTCCACCTCCTCCACTTGGTATATCTAGCAGGATTTTCTATCCTCCTGAAAGGTACTTAGGTATACTTATAAAGGAGTAGAGAAAATGTTCCTCATGGGAGATAGGGATCAAATAGTTGATCTGAAGACCTATGATGATGCAATGTCAAACATTAACTCCGAGCAATGGTTGAATGCTATGAAGTCAAAAATTGACTCGATACACTCGAACCAGGTCTTGACCTTAGTTGATCCACTTGAGGGTATTGTACTCATTGGATATTAACGAAACTACAAAAGAAAAATATGTATAGATGGTTAGGTTGAGACCTATAAAGCTAGGCTAGTGACATAGAGATATAGTAGTGTGAAGACATTGACTATCATGAAACCTTCTCACCAGTAGCTATGCTGAAATCCATCCATACATTGCTTGCTATTGCAGCATTTAATAATTATAAAATTTAGTAAATGGATGTGAAAATGGTATATCTTAATAGATATCTATATAGAGCAACCATTAGGTTTCACTTCTAGTGATGAAGATCACAAAGTCTACAAGTTGCATAGGTCTATTTATGGGCTAAAGCAAGCTTCTCGAAATTGGAATACTTGTTTTAACAATGCAATCAAATCATTTGATTTCATCAAGAATGATGAGGAGCTTTGTGTGTACAAAAGGTCAGTGAGAAGGCAGTGACATTCCTCATATTGTACATGGATGATATCCTCTTAATTGGAAATGATATTTCTATGCTGACTCAATCAAGAGTTGGTTATGTAAGAAATTTTTTATGAAAGATCTAGATGAAGCATCATACATCCTGGGAATTAAAGTTTATAGAGATAGACTGAATAGAATGCTTAGCCTATTATAGAAAAATACATAAAGGAAGTGCTGAAAAGATTTAGCATGGAGAACTCTAATAGGAGATTTATATCTCTTAGGCATGGAATTAGTCTCTTTAAGAAGATGTGTCCCAGCATACCTGAGGAGATTCAGAGAATGAACAAGATTCCATATACTTCGATAATTCGGAGCCTCATGTATGCTATATTATATACACGACCTAATATAGCCCTTGCTGTAAGTGTTATTAGTAGGTATCAATTGAATCCAAGCGAAGAGCACTGGATAGCTATAAAGAATATCCTTAAATACTTGAGGACTAAGGATTTGTTCTTGGTCTTTAGAGAAAATTTAGAGTTATAGGTTAGGGTTACACTGATTTAGACTTTATGTCTAATCCTGATAATTGAAAGTCTACATTAGGTGTGTATTTCTTTATAATAGTAGTTCAACTAGCTAGAAGAGTTCCAAGCCCATCATTGCATATTGAACAATGGAAGCTAAGTATATCTTGCCTTGAAAGCTATGAAAAAAGGATTTTGGTACAAGAAGTTCGTTGCAGAGCTCAGAGTGATGCCATCATATACTTGTTGCCCAGTAAGCAACCCAAGAGGGGGGGTGAATTGGGTCTCTAAAAAATTTAAATGAAATGCAAGTGTATGAACTAATCCAATAATCAACCTAAGTACAATGAATGCAAGTGTAAAGTGCTCTTAGTGAGTATACAGTGGAAATGTAAAAGTAATAAAAATAAGAGCAAATTAAAGAGACAAGCAATCATAAACACAAAGCAAGTATAGTGGTTCGGTGCTTTCCAATGTACCGACATCCACTCCCCAAGGCCTACTTAGGAATTCACTATAATCTCAACTGATTATAGCCGATTAGTTTTCCTGGCTCACTAATCAAACTCAACTTATTTTCACAAGGCTCACAAGTCAAAACCTCATTTGGTTTTTCGGGTTTACCAAGAACCTAATTAGTTTTAAGGCTCACCAGCAACCTCCCTTAGTTTTGCGGGCTAACCAAGAACCTAATTGGTTTTCAAGGCTAACCAACAACCTCCTTGGTTTTTCAATAGGCTAACCAAAAACCTTTACAACAAAAATAAGTTTGAAGTAAAGAAACGATAAAAGCTTTCTAATAAAAACGAATATCTCTTTGAAGTTTTTTATAGTGCTGCCTTCAACTTGATGAAGCTTCACTAAATGCTCAAGAAGGTTAAACTTGAATGCTCTTGAAGGCTCTTGAATACTTGGAGACTTCTTTTTTCTTAAAGGTACTTGCTCTCAATGAATACGAGTGAATGCACGTGCTTTTTCTTTCTCTTGGTGTTCATCTTTTAATCCTTTTGATTCTTCTTGTTTCTACTTGTGTACTTGAGTTTAGATTTAATTTGAGTCATATATATACTTTTCTAAGGCATCAAAGTCAGTTTATAGCCATTATACATGAAAAACTAGCTGTTGGGAGCCAAGAGGGGCGAGTTCTATGTTTGAAAAACTAGCTGTTACTGTACTCAGAACTCCAAGTGTTGACAATTCAAGCTATGAGTCGACCTATAGGGTTGACACTTGCATTCCATGAGTCGACACCTAGTTTAAATATCTTCAATAAGGCTCTCTAAAATTCTTAGATGAGTCGACATTTTGAGTTGACACTTGACATCCATGTGTCGACACTTCAGGCAAGTCTTCAACTTCAGCAAGTTCTGTAATAAAAAAGTCTCAGGCGATGAGCCGATCCTTGAGTCGACACCTTGAGTCAACACTTGTTTGGAATGAGTCGACACTTCAGCCATGCCATCTGAAACACATTCTGTGTACCGGCTTAAGTCGGTACGTCCACTATTATGAGTCAACACTTGGATTATGAGTCGACACTTGACTGAGATTTCTTCAAAAACAACTGAACTTCTGCTGAAACCAAATTATGTTAAACTCATGTGTCCTTTCAAGCATTCTTCAACTACCAAAGTCCACTTTAAACTGATCTTTCATCCATAGTTGGGACTTTTTCATTGTTTGACAATTAATCAAGTTTTGTTGAATTGATGAGCACTTTTTTCTATAAAAATACTTCAAAGAAATAGTTAGTACTCAACTTATACTTAAGCATTTTGTTTATCATCAAAATCAATAACGGAGTCAACAATCTCCCACTTTTTGATGATGACAAAACTTTTAAGTATAAATTTCATAATAAGCTTTTAAAAAAAAAAAATCAATGTGCATAGAGCTTATTGTAATAGATATTGAAATATGGAAAGAGATGTTTATTATAGATTTTAAAATTCTCTTTTGAAACTGATTTGAGCTAAGAGTATCAGAGCTTGAACATATATATAAGAAATAAATTCATGTATCATGATACTGTAAAGAAAACAAGCTCAAGAGTAATAAATTTAGCAATAGAACACTGTGAAGAGTATAAATACTTCTCTTGAAGAGATGATCTGTAAAATTGATTTTTGAAGATCTTTTAATCACAATAAACTAAAATGTAAGGATCTAAAAGTAAGAATTGGACATGAAAATTTTAGCAAAACTGATTTTCTAATTTAAAGGAGGGATTACTCCCCCTCATATAATGAACAGAAATTTTTTAGATTTTAAGCATTTTTCAAAGCAGTTTGCATTTTACTTACTTATTTCTCATTCACTTCACATTTATACTTATTTCTCCCCCTTTTTGTTACCATTAAAAAAGGAAGGAAGAAGGCAATAAACACGAACTTAAATGTAAGTCATTCACTCATTCATGAAGGAGAACATTGAATCACTGAAATTAAATAAATCATTTCATTCATTCAAAGTCATAACATGAAGTAAAAAAAAATGTTTCATTCATTTGATACAAGATTGATACAAAAGAGTAAATAAACATCAAAAGAAACATACAAGAAGTGCAGAAATATAAACTATATAAATATAAAAACCATCCTAAGCATTATCCTCATCATCTAAGGATCCAATCTCGATCGATCCAGTATCAGTAAAAGCATGAGATCGAGGCCACATAGATCGAAGATCATGAAAATAAGTCCTGGTAGGTATGGATGGAACACGATGATCTCGTCCTCTGCATCTAACATAAGTCCTTCCTCTAGCTGGAGCAGAAGAGGTAGAAGCTATGTTAGCAGCAGGAGAAGAACTAATTGGAGTGATAGTCTCAAAAACTATAGGATGTGGTGTATGATCAAATAAAGGACCGGAATCAAGATGATGGAAACTAGGAGTATAAAATCCTAGTTCCCGGATAAGGGAAGATGTATGTAATAATGGAGAAACAATAATAGGTATATCAATAATAGATATATCAACTGAAGAAATGATAGGTGTGAGTATAGGAATGGTAGAATGATCAGCTGGTCTAGAAGGAGGTATGGGTAGGATAGGAGTCTGGAAGGATGAACTCAATGGATCATGAATGGGACTTCTAGGAGGGTCAGCTGCTGTCTCTGACACTGGCTCTGTCATCACATATGGAAAGTCAAACTCATCAGAGTCAGTCACATCATCATCATCATCATGACTGGTCCTAGAGCAGGTGGAACTAGAGCAAAATCAGCTGGAGCTGAAGTATCGGGAACACTCCCAGAAGAGGGTCTACTCAAAGCAGACAAAATGATAGAGATCCCATCTCTCAAACCTCGATGGCTCTCTAGTCTCCATAATGAAACTATCGACTCACTGATGAATGATCATAATCTCTATCTCAATGCGAGCAACTCTATCCTCAAGACTCTCAAAAGCTCCTGGAATATCTGATCGTGCATGCTCAGGCTGAGGAGCAGGCTCTGGTTATGCTGAAGGCTCGAGCTGAATCTCAGACATGTCAATGTGTGTCTCTGAAGGTCCTGCCTCATCCAAAAATATGCTCTCCTCCTCTGCTATATCTTCATCTCTGTTAGTGGCCTGACCTGATACTCATCGTCTTCACTGGCCTCTGACTAGCTGATACCCCATTCAGTGAAGAGATCTAATGTCATAGACATCAGTGTGTAGTAATACCCGGTTGAGCTCATCATCCATAACAACATGGTAAGCTCTGAAGAGCAAAGTCAAGCCCATCCCGTAGGGAAAACATAGTCTTTGACTCGTAGATGCCTTCATCATCTGATGTACCATAAGTACTGGTAGGCAAACAGGAGTATGTTGAACTAGAGACACCATCACTAGTAGCTCTCTCTCTATGGTGAAATCAAAACATCCGGTCTTCGGTAGAAGGATCCGAGCAATAATATGATACAGTAACCTCATCTCAGATAAAAGTCTGGATGCAAGAACAGTGGCTCCCTCAGGCAGGTCATCTGACTCAAAAATACATCAGAGACCACTGAACCTATCTACTAAGCTGTCTACAATAGAACCTGTCAAGGGTATGTCCCATACTTTGCTCAGAATCTTTGCTATCACTGGGATATCTCTGCCTCGCCTTGGGCTACCCATCCATCACTACCTCGAGCTAATGAACCAAAGAACTCTCGAATCAAACCCGGGTAAAATCTCTTAGTTAAAGAACAAAATGGCACTAAGCCAGCATCTCTATGCCACTGACCTATCCTGAACTACCGCTGATCAATGAACTGGAAGTCCACGCGACATCCTCCGACGATGGTCTTCGATCCCATCCGACTAGCCACAAGAAAGAGAGGTCTAGCAGTGACATCGGGTGCATCTGCTGCTCTGGCTTCATGCCTAGCTTTTGTTCTTCTTTCTTCTTCTTGATTAGATGGTCTTGGATGATGGATAACTTTCTTCCTAGGCCCCATTCCAAAGATACAAGGTTGGATTGAAAAGAGGGAAGAAACCTAGGGTTTCTATATTTCAAAATCAAAAGGAAGGAAGAAATTGAAGCAAAAATTGTCTAAAACACAAATTTGAGATGATTGGAGGTTCAATTTGGAGGGAAGAAGTGAAAAGAACAGTTTAGGAGATGAGTCGACTCGATTTGGAAAAAAAATGGAGAAGAAAACACTTCATTTTCTAATTTTATTTCAGTCCATCACTGTTCAAGTGTTGACTCATGACACAGAGTCAGGTGTCGACACTTTCAAGTATCGACACTTTCAGGTGTTGACACTTCCAAGTGTCCACGCTTCGACTTAAAACCAAAAAAAAAAATGGAAATGAAGCATTGATCAAGGTTGAATAGAATTTCAATGGAATTTAAGGAGATTTAACATATTCATCAGTGAATTTGACTAATCAAGGTCAATATATATAAAGAGATAGAAATTTTAAATCAAAAGGATTGATGACCCCAAGTTCTCTTTTAATCATACAAAATCGATCTTCTTGGAGAGGCTTAGTCAATATATCAACTAATTGCAATTCAACAGAAATAAATTCAAGCACAATATCATTATTTTCAACATGATTTCTTATAAAATGATGCCTAATTTCACTATGCTTGCTTCTAGAATGCTGAACATAATTTTTAATTAAGCAAATTGCACTATTATTATCACATTTTATGGGTGTCTTAGTTAATTTGATTCCAAAATCTTCAAATTATTGCTTAATCCACAATATTACAGCACAACAACTTCTTGCTGCAATATACTCAGCCTTAGCTAAAGATAATGCAACTGAAGTTTGTTTCTTGCTAAACCAGGAGATTAAGTTAACTCCAAGAAATTGATAAATTTTACTAATATTTTTTTTATCAAGCTTACACCCAGCAAAATTAGCATTAAAAAATCCAATTAAATTAGCAGATGAGTCTCTAGAATACCGCAAACCAATATCAATTGTACCAGATAGGTATTTAATAATGTGCTTAACAACCAACAAATGAGACTCTTTAGGATCAGACTGATATCTAGAACACATGCATACACTGAACATTATATCTGGTCTACTAGCGTCAAGTATAATAAAGAGCCAATTATACCTCTATATAATTTTTGATCAATAGATTTACCATGCTCATCTTTATTAAGTTTACAAGAGGGGCTCATAGGTGTACCTATTGACTTAGTAGTCTCCATCCCAAACTTCTTTTAGATTTCTCTTGTATAGTTAGCTTGGTTAATGAAGATTCCATCTTTGGTTTGCTTGATTTGGAGTCCGAGAAAGAAATTGAGTTTTCCCATGATGCTCATTTCGAACACACCCTGTATAAGCTTAGCAAACTCTTGACAAAGGATTTCATTAGTAGCACCGAAAATAATATCATCAACATAGATTTGTACTACCAATAAGTCATTATTTTTTTCTTTAGAAATAAGGTAGTATCAACATGGCCTTTAGAGAATTCATTTTCAATCAAAAACTTGCTGAGTCTTTCATACCATACTCGGGGTGCTTGCTTTAAATCATAAAGTGCTTTATGCAATTTTTAAACATAATCAGGATGTGCATGATTTTCAAAACCAGGTGGTTGTTTTACAAAAACTTTTTCTGCTATATAACCATTTAGAAAAGCACTTTTAACATCCATTTTAAAAAAAAATTGAAATTAATAAAACAGACAAATGCTAATAGTAGTCTAATTGCCTCAAGTCTAGCAACAGGAGCAAAGGTTTCATCAAAATCAATTCCTTCCTCCTGATTGTAGCCTTTGGCAACTAGCCTAGCTTTATTTCTAGTTAAAATTCCATTTTTATCTAATTTATTCCTAAACATCCATTTTGTGCCAATAATAGAAATATTTGATGGTTTTTCTATAATGTCCAAATATTATTTCTATCAAACTGAATTAGTTCATCTTGCATAGCATTTATCCAGTTAGGGTCTTTTTCAGTATCTTCAAAACATTTAGGCTCTACTTGAAAAATAAAAGTAATATAATCACATTCATTTCTAATTAAGGATCGAGTTCTTATCCCTTTAGATGGATCACCTAGGATTAATTCCTTAGGATGTCCATGAACATACCTCCACTCCTTAGGTAGATTTTGATGCTTTGGTGTGGATTGTATGGCTTCTTATCTTTCACATTTATCTTGATCTTCTTCACTTTGTTGCGAGGGTTGATCTTCCAATGTTAGCTTCTTTAGCTTTTCAGCAGCTGCACATGTATAAGATGTATCCTCTTTCCTAGAGGATTTGTTAGTAGACTCTTCAAAAATTACATGTATAGACTCCTTTACAACTAGGGTTCTTTTGTTAAAAATTCTATATGCCCTGCTTGATGTAGAATATCCTAGAAAGATACCTTCATCAGACTTGGCATCAAATTTTCCAAGATTGTCTTTACCATTATTCAAAATGAAACATTGATAACCAAAAACTCAAAAATATTTTAAAGTTGGTTTTCTTTGATTCCAAAGTTCATAAGAAGTTTTTTTTGAAATAAGGTGGATTAAAACGTGATTTAAAATATAACAAGCAGTGTTAATTGCTTCAATCTAAAAATATCTTGGCAAATCATTTTTGCAAAGCATAGTGCATGCCATTTCTTTTAAAGTATGATTTTTTCTTTCTACCACTCCATTCTGCTGAGGTATCCTAGGTGCGGAAAAATTATGTTCAATACCTTTTTCATTACAAAAATTTTCGAAATCTTGATTTTCAAATTCAGAACCATGATCACCATGTATGCAAATAACTGAAGTACCTTTTTTATTAAAAATTTTTCGGTAAAACTTCACAAATACTAAAAAAGATTCATCTTTTTGAGCAAGAAAGAATACCCATGTAAACCTTGAAAAATCATCCACTATAACCAATCCATATCTCTTGCCTCCTAGACTGGATGTTATAGTTAGTCCAAAGAGATCCATATGGAGTAGTTCTTATGGCCTACTAGTAGTAACAAAACCTTTAGGTTTGAAAGATGTTTTAACTTGTTTTCCAAATTGGCAAGCTTGACAAACTCTATCTTTTTCAAAACTAAGTTTCGGCAAATCTCTTACTAAATCTTTTTTGCAAAGTTTTGAAAATAAGTACATACTAGCATGTCCTATTCTTCTATGCCAAAGCCAACTAGTCTCATCTTTAGTAGAATTCATTGCAACTAGGCATTCTCCATTAGGCAAGGATAGATTATCTAAATCTACCAAATAAATATTACCATGCCTTTTTTCAATGAATTTTACTCCATTTTTATGAGGACTAGCAATCATGCAATAAGATGATTTAAAAATAACTTGAAAACTTTTATCACAAAATTGACTAATACTTAAAAGATTATGATTTAAACCTTCAACTAAGAGTACATTACTAATACATGTAGAAGGTAAGATGTGAACCTTACCAATACCAATGATTTTTTCTTTACCATTATCATTGAAGGTCACACTCCCTCCATTTATTGCTTCAAGAGAAGTGAATTGCTTCACATCTTCTGTCATGTGCCTTGAACAACCACTATCAAGATACCATGGTCTTTTATTTTCCTTGGTTGCAAGACACGCCTATAAAATAAATAAAGTTTTATTTTTAGGTATCCAAGCCAACTTGGGTCCTTTAGGGTTGGTATATAAATTGGTTCCTTTTGGAACCCAAACCTTTTCAAAAGTATTGATTTTTCTCATGTTACATTGAAAAGCTTTGTGACCTTATTTTTTGCATGAAAAACATGTAATACTAGATAATGCAGGTACAAAAAAGTTTTTCAGATACTTTTGCTATTTTTGAGGTTTGTATCCTAATCCTACTTTGTTAAAAATAGCTCTTTGATTGTTTAAAAGAAGGTTTAGTTTTTCAAAACTATAAGTGAACTTTTCAACAAAGGGTTTCATTTTATCAAGTTCATTTTTATAATTTTTATTTTCTATTTCTAAATCTTTATTTTTTCTTTAAAAGATCACCATTTGAAATGATAGTTTTAGATCTTTTCAAAATATCATTTTCCATTGTTAAAGCCTTAATTTTCTTTTCTAAAACATCAAGTTTATTTTTCAATTCACTAACTTCATTTAACAAAGAATTGTTTTCATGTAAAAAACTATTTGCATGCTTTTTCAATTTTCTATTTTTAGATAAAATCAGTTTGTAATCATGCACTAATTCATTGAAAGCATTTTTCAATTCATCAAAGGTAAAATCTACTTCAGTATCAAAAATTATCTCTTCTTGTTCTTGATGTACCATGAGACATAGATTTGCAATATCAGCTTGTTCTTTCTCTAAGCTGGAGTCCTCACTATCACTCCAGGTTACCATCATAGCTTTCTTCCTAAGCTTTTTTCTTTATTTCTTTAGGAGAGGGCAATCAAATTTGTAGTGTCCAGGCTTATTGCACTCAAAGCATGTAGGTATCTCCTTCTCCTTTTCTTTATCTTTCTCCTTTTCTTTTTCCTTCTCTTTGGTTGTTTGAAACTATTTCTTATAAGGGAATTTCCTTCTTTTCATGAACCTTCTAAACTTCCTTGCTAGAAGTGCTTCCTCACTTTCATCATCTTCTTCTTCTTTTGATTTATCATTTGAGGATTCTTCTTGAATAGTAGACTTGAAGGCTATCCCCTTTTTCTTTTTGTCCATATCCATAGATTTTTGCTTTAAATTCACCTCATAAGTCATGAGGGATCCCACCAATTGCTCCAACGGTAATTTGTCAACATTCTTTGCTTCTTGTATGGTGGTCATCTTTGGATCCCATGAAGTTGGAAGTGACCTGAGAATTTTGTTGACAAGATCAGCATTAGACATAATTTTTTCTAAACTTCTCATGCCATTTACTATGTTTGTGAATCTAATGTACATGTCAGTGATAGATTCATTTGGTTCCATTCGGAACATCTCATAAGTATGCACTAACATGTTTACTTTTGTATTCTTCACTTGATCAGTACCCTCATGGTAACTTCAAGTGTGTCATATATTTTCTTGGCAAATATGTATGTAGAAATCCTATTAAACTCACTTGGATCTAATGCATAATAGAGGAGATTCATTGCTTTAGCATTGATCTCGGATTATTTAATATCATTTTCATCCTAATCCTCTTCGAGCTTTGGGATGGAAATACCATTAACAATAATCGAAAGAACATGAGGACCCTTATCAACAACCTTCCATAAATTATAATCAATTGAATGCATGTAAATTCTCATTCTAGTTTTTCAATAAGTATAATTTGTTTCATTAAAATATGGAGATCTATTTGAGGCTTGTCCCTCAACTATACTAGTACCAATAGGGGCTGCCATAGATCTTTACACAAGGCAGTTAGACCTATACATTGAGAACAAGGCTCTGATACCACTTGTTGCCCAGTAAGCAACCCAAGAGGGAGGGTGAATTGGGTCTCTAAAAAACTTAAATAAAATACAAGTGTGTGAACCAATCCAATAATCAACCTAAGTACAATGAATGTAAGTGTAAAGTGCTCTTAGAGAGTATGTAGTAGAAATATAAAAGCAATAAAAATAAGAGCAAATTAAAGAGACAAGCAATCACAAATACAAAGCAAGTATAGTGGTTCGGTGCTTTCTAATGTACCTACATCCACTCCTCAAGGCCCACTTGGGAATTCATTATAATCTCAATTGATTACAGTCGATTAGTTTTTTGGGCTCACAAATCAAACCTGACTTATTTTCACAAGGCTCACAAGTCAAAACCTCACTTGGTTTTCCAGGCTTACCAAGAACCTAATTGGTTTTAAGGCTCACCAACAACCTCCCTTGGTTTTGTGGGCTAACCAAGAACTTAATTGGTTATCAAGGCTAACCAACAACCTCCTTGGTTTTTCAATAGGCTAACCAAAAACCTTTATAACAAGAATAAATTTGAAGTAAAGAAATAATGAAAGCTTTCTAATAAAAGTGGATATCTCTTTGAAGCTTTGTTGTAGTGCTGCCTTCAACTTGATGAAGCTTCAATAAATGCTCAAGAAGGTTGAACTTGAATGCTCTGGAATACTTGGAGACTTCTTTTTACTTGAAGGTAGTTGCTCTCAATGAACATGAGTGAATGCACTTGCTTTTTTTTTCTCTTGGTGTTCCTCTCTTAATCCTCTTGATTCTTCTTGTTTCTACTTGTGTACTTGAGTTTAGATTTGATTTGAATCATATATATACCTTTTCAAGGCCTCAAAGTTAGTTTATAGCCATTAGACATGAAAAACTAGCCATTAAGAGCCAAGAGGGATGAATTCTATATTTGAAAAACTAGCGATTGCTATTCCCAGAACTCCAAGTATCGACACTTTAAGCTGTGAGTCGACACATAGGGTCAACACTTGCATTCCATGAGTTGACACCTAGTTTAAATATCTTCAATGAAGCTCTCTGGAATTCTCAAATGAGTCGACACTTCTACTAGTGAGTCGACACTTCTACTAGTGAGTCGACACTTGACATCCATATGTCGACACTTCAGGCAAGTCTTTAACTTCAGCAAGTTTTGTAACAAAAAAGTCTCAAGCGATGAGCCGATCCTTGAGTGACACCTTGAGTTGACACTTCAGCCGTGCGATCTAAAACTTTTTTTGCATACCGGTTTGAGTCTACACTTCCACTATCATGAGTTGATACTTGGATTGTGAGTCAATACTTTGAGTTGACACTTGACTGAGATTTCTTCAAAAATAACTGAACTTCTACTGAAACCAAATTATGTTGAACTCTTGTATCCTTTCAAGCATTCTTCAACTACCAAAGTCCACTTTAAACTGATCTTTCATCCATAGTTGAAACTTTTTCATTATTTGATAATCAATCAAATTTTGTTGAATTGATGAGCACCTTTTTTTATAAAAATACTTCAAAGAAATAGTTAGTACCTAACTTATACTTAAGTATTTTGTTTATCATCAAAATCAATAAAGGAGTCAACAATACTATTTTCTTGTAGTGTAACAATAATGATGCCATAGCCTTTGCTAAGAAACCTAGGTCTCACTAGATGTCAAAGTATATTGAGCGAAGGTTTCATATTATATATGACTACCTCGAGAAGAAGTAAATCAAGGTAAAGAGAGTTGACTCCATAAATAATGTGGCAAACCCACTGATGAAGAAATCGAACCAGTAGAAGACTAAAGCCCACCTTGAGAAGATAGAACTTAGGTATATGGCCAATTACCTTTAGTGCAAGTGAGAGATTATTAGATGTGTATGCTCTAAAAGCCAAGTAGGCTGACACACTATAATTTTTGGAACATCATATTATACTTAATCAAAATTTTATCAATAAAATTAGATATGTTTCCATTCATATTTTTGTATCTATAAATCATCCATGGAGTCAATGGATAATGATACATATTCTCAAGAGTTGAAAATTTGAGATATGTGTCATTATAGATTAACTCTTAAATACTCTTGATCATTGATCATCATGGGAATGGTGATTGATTCATGAGAATTGGTGCATATATTGCTTTCTTTGTAGGTACATGAGTCTCAAGTCTACAGTATAGGGATATTGGAATGAAAGTGCAAGTGATTGTTAGAAAATAATAGTACAGCATGACCAAAGAATGAGAAGTCATATGATGTCTACTCACTCATTAATGACTTCTCAAGCTATAGTTGTTTAAGTAGTTCCTAAACTTGCGGTGCCTTAGTCACTCATAGCGAGGTTATTATAGTTTGACAAGCACATAAACATGGTCCTTAGTCATATAAAGCCTTGTAATATATGTTGGCTATAATAGTCTTGCTATAGGAGTTAGGAGTGTACTTATAAGGGATCTATCGATCTCAATAGTAGAGGAATAGTCTTATACGACCTAAGAGGCTGAGTTCTTGAGTCAGTGGCCATAGCAACATAATAATCGAAAGGATTTTTCATAAAAATTATAATTGGACTTGAGTTGATTAAGTCTAGCATATGACAGGTGCTTAGGGTTTGATGAGAAACCATGACCTACATCCTGTAGAGATTTTTGATAGATAAACTTGATCTTACGGAACTACACCTAGGGGTTTACTTTTATATTCTGTTTGGTTGCCACTATATACTACTAAGTGTCACTTGTGGATTATGAGAGCTCACTATGATCATTTACAGATTAATAATCCAAGTTTGGATTGAGCTGAAATTATTTCAGTTTATCGAAAGAGTTTTGATGATACTATGATAGAGATCATCATATATCTCACTACTAGATAGAATAAAACCTAAGAGGTCACATATAGTAGAAGCCGACCTGACCAAAGCATGGATCTATGTAAGAGTTACATATTTAGTACATATTACTTTTGGCACCTGCCAATGTTGGTACCTACTAATTTTGATACCTACTTAAATTAGTACCTACTAATTTCAACACTTGCCAATTTTAGCATAATGGGCCTATTTATAAATGATGTAATGATATTTAACTTTATTATTTGACTTAATTAATCAGATTTATTATTATTACTTTATTTAAAGTTAATTATAATGGTAATTCAAGTTTGACATGAATTTTTGATCAAGTCAAAGTGGGTCACAGCCTTTTTGATTTTGGTTTAATCCAGGAGTAAAAAGGATTTTAACAATCAATAAAAAATAGTTAAAATTGACTAGTAACTAGGAGACCCAGTTGACTGAGTCTTTCTCTCTTATTTCTTGCAAAAACAAAGAGGTGGCATGGGAATTGCACTACTCCTCTTGGTGCATGCAATGAGAAGAGAGAGGTGCCATGTTAGCACCCATCTTATTTATCCAGGACTCTCTCTCCTTTTAGATTAAGCTAGATTCTTATTTGATTTGACCATTATCTAAATTTAATTAAAAATTGATTTTATTTGTATTTTTAGAGGAATCTTCATGAGGTTTTAAGATGCACAAAAATAGCCTACATAGATTTATTCTCTCACACATTTCTTCCAAAATTCTTCCAAATTCTTTTTTTAACAAAAAGTCATTTTCTATATCTTTATAGAAAGCCAAGAACTCATAAATTCTAGAAAAAATATTATAAAAATATTATTTTATTTTTTTGGTATTTAATTCCTTGAGAGAATAAAAGAGAAGGCTATAGAATTTCGGTTTAGACTAGAAGTAAAAGGTCCATCTTTGTACTTGAAGAAAGACTTGCAAGTATCTAGCAGTCTAGGGATCTTGGTGATTTAGTCAGAAGGCTCCATATGGATACATGTAGAGGCCAGATACATGCATAGCTCCGATGAATCCTGTTGGATCCCATAGATCTAGTACAAAAAGAATGATTTAGCAATACATGTAAGTTAAATCCTTCATCATGTATTTTTATTAAGTTTTAGATTTGATATATTTTTGATTCTAGTATCTCAAAGCATGATAATATTGATTAATGATTAATTTTTAAAAATAACATGCCATATGAAAGTTATTTTTTATGTTTTTGCTTCCATTATTCCTAGGGTTTAGAACAAAGTTTGGCATGTTAATCATCTTTATCTAGAACTCAACAACAACTAAAGCATTTGAGAAGTCACTGATGAGTAAATAGACATCCATATGACTTCTCAAACTTGGTCATGTTTGGTGTCGTTGTTTTCAAACAACCACTTGCACTCTTTCTCCAGTATCTCTACACTATAGACTCAAGACTCATACACTAGAAGTAAAACGATTCATGCACTAATCTTGATGGATCAATCATCATCCTTGTAATGATCCAATGATCAGGAGCTTTTAGGAGTTAATCTATAATGATACATGTCTTAAATCTTTAACTCATGAAAATATATGCTATTATCGATTAACTCTATGGACGATCCATAGATACATTAGATATGAATGAAAAGAATAAAGTCCAATTTTATTGATTTCAATGAAGTATGAAACTATGTCCTAAAAAAGTTATAATGTATCATACCAACTTGGCTTCTACGGTATACATCTAACAATCTCCCTCTTGCACTAAAGCTAATTGGCCAATATTTAAGTCCCATTCTCTTCAGGTCGATTTCAGTCTTCTACTAGCTCAATTGCTTTATTAGTGGGCCTACCTTGTTATCCGTGGAGTCTACTCTTTGCACCTCGATATACATTTTCTCAAGAAGTCATATAAGATATGAAATTACTACTTGATTTGCTTGGATTTCTGGTGAGACTTGGTCTCCTTAGTAAGGTCTATGACACTATTATTATCACAGTATAAGGGGATGGCATCTGATGGTATCACTTCAAGCTCTGTAATGAATTTCTTATACCAAAAGGCTTCCTTTGTAGCTTTAGAGATGGCAATGTACTTAGCCTCCATAGTAAAACTAGTAATGATGGGTTGCTTGGAACTTTTCTAGCTAGTAGAACCACCATTGCATAGAAACATACTTGCTGATGTAGACCTTCTATCATCATGATTAGATAAAAAGTCTGAATTAGTGTATCCTTCCACTTGTAAATTAGGACTTCCTTCAAAGACCAAGAATAAATCCTTAGTTCTAAAGTACTTAAGGACATTTTTCATAGCAATCCAGTACTCTTTACCTAGATTCGACTGATACCTACTCGTGACACTTACAACTAGGGCACTATCAGGTCAAGTATATAACATAACATATATGAGGCTCCCAATTATCGAAGCATATGGGATCTTTCTCATGCACTATATCTCCTTGGATGTGCTAGGACACATCTTCTTGGAGAGACATATGACATGACTAAGGGATAATAATCCCCTCTTAGAGTTCTCCATGCTGAATCATTTCAGCACCTCCTCTATGTACAATTTTTGTGAAAGGCCAAGTATCCTATGTAGTCTATCTCTATAGACCTTAATTCCTAAATTCCTAGAATATAAGATGCTTCTCGTAGGTCTTTCATAGATAATTTCTTAGTCAACTAACTTTTAACTAAAGTTAATATGAGAATATTATTTCCAATTAGGAGGATATCATCCATGTACAATACAAAGAATGTCATAGCCCTCCCACTGACCTTCTTGTATATACAAAGCTCCTCCTCATTCTTGATGAAATCAAATGGTTTAATCACATCATTGAAACAAGTATTCCAACTCCGAGAAACTTTCTTTAATCCATAAATGGATCGATGTAGCTAGTAGAGCTTATGATTTCCATCACTGGAAGTGAAATCCAAAGGTTGCTCTATATAGGTATTTTCTTTAAGAAATCCATTAAAGAATGTAGTTTTCACATTCATCTGCCATGTTTTATAACCATGAAATGCTATAAAGGCAAGTAGTGTGTAGATGGATTTCAGCATGGCTACTAGTAAAAAAGTATCTAGATAGTTAATATCTTTGTATTGACTATACCCTTTCACCACTAGCCTAGCTTTAAAGGTCTCTACCTTACCATCTATGTACACCTATTTTATTTTTTTGTAGGTCCATTTACTCCTAATCGGTATTATCCCCGTAGGTGGATCCACTAAGGACTAGACCTAGTTCGAGTGTATTGAGTCAATTTTTGACTTCATAGCACTCAACAATTTCTCAGAGTTGATATCTGACATTGCCTTATCATAGGTCTTAGGATCAATTATTTGATCCTTGTCTCCTACAAGAAACATTTTCTCTATGTCCTCTGTAAGCATACCTAAGTATCTTTTAGGAGGATGGGATACCCTACTAGACCTACGAGGTGGTGGAGTAACTATATCTACTGGTTCATTGGGTTCAACCTTATCTCTAGCTAGCTACCCTTTAGAGACTTTCTCATTGAGCTCAATCAACCTCTCACTACTACCATCCTGAACAAACTATTTTTCGAGGAATATGGCATGCTGGCTCATAATTATATTATGATCCCCTGGGAAGTAAATGTAGTATCTTATAGATTCTTTAGGATACCCTATGAAGCAAGCTTTTATCAATCTGGACTCTAATTTGTCTGCTATTACTCTCTTAACATAGGCAGGACATCTCCAAATCTTGAAATGGCTAAGACTTGTTTTCTTACCAAACCACATTTTATATGGAGTGGTAGGAACAGACTTAGAGGGAACCTTATTAAGAATATAAATCAAAGTTTGCAAGGCATAACCCCAAAGAAATAAAGGTAGGTCTGTGAAGCTCATCAAGGATCAGATGATATCCAATAAGGTCTTATTCCTCCTTTCAAATATCTTATTGACTTGAGGTGTACTAAGAGGAGTCCATTATGAGACTATGTCATTATCCATGAGATAATCTAGAAATTCTTCAATAAGGTATTCACCTCCCCAATCTGATCGAAGAACATTAAGAAATTTTCCTGATTGCTTTTCTACTTCATGTCTGAACTCCTTAAATTTATCAAATATTTTAAACTTGTGTCTCATAAAAAATATATACCCATATCATGAGTAATCATCAGTAAAGATAATGAAATATTGAAAACCATCCCTAGCTAGTACATCAAACAGTCTACACACATCAATATGTATCAAGGCAAGTAACTCAGTGGCCCTCTTCCCTTAACCTACAAAAGATAATTTGGTTAATTTTCCTTAAAGACATGATTCATAAACCGGGTTTGATCCAAAATTAATTGGGTCTAGGATACTATACCTTTTTAGTTTGTTAATGTTATCCTTTTTAATGTGACCAAGCCTAAGGTGCCACATATATTTTAGGTTTAGGTCATCTCTAGGTTATTTATGTTCTATGGCATTCATTACTTGCTCGTTAATGTTTACAGATATATCAGTATATAAATGGTATAGACTATCAATTAAGAGAGATTTTACAATTAATTTATTTTTAAAATAAATTGAATAAAGGTCTTTATTAAATATAAATTCATAACCTTCCTATGTTAGCATAGAGACAGAAATTAAGTTTCTACTAGCCACAAGTACATGATAATAATCTTTCAAAACTAAACTAAATCCTAAAAATAATGATAGAGGGTATGCTCCCATGATAACTACAACAACTTTTGTACCATTTCCAACATGCAGGATCATCTCTCCTTCTCTCAGTACTCTACTTCTTACCAGATCCTATACTGAAGTATAAATATGAGTACTTGAACTAGAGTCTAATATCCAACTAGAAGTAGAAGATACCATAACCTTTGATTCAATAACAAGCATAGACATACCTTCTGAAGGTGCATTTGCCTTCTATTTCTTTATGCTCTCCAAGTATAGCGAACAATTTCTTTTCTAGTTCCCATCGGTGTTGCAGTGGAAACATTTTCCTTTGCTCATAGTAGGCTTCTTTTGACCATCCTTCTTATTAAGCTTACTATCCTTTTGCTTCTTTGCAGGTTTCTTTCTCTTCTAAGCAGACTTTCTCTTGGATGAAGATGCCCATTCTATAGCAAGAACATAGCCTTTTAAACTCTTCAAGGTCCTCTCATTACTTACTAGTATGTTTAAAAATTTAGGCAAAGTATAACTCAATTTGTTCATATTATAGTTCATTACGAACATAGCAAATGAGTTAGTCAAGGATTAAAGGATCAAATCAACTCGTAGTTTCCTATGAATCGATATGCCTAGCTTCTCAAGCTATTCAATATCTTTGATCAATTTCAAGCAATGATCATGGACTGACTGTCCTTTGCACATTTTGACATTAAATAGTCTTTTTGAGACCTCAAAGCATGTGGTATGACTCTGCTCACCATAGCTCTTGTGGGTGAGTAATTGTAGCTATGGTAGTTGGCATATCCTTATGCTGATTTTGCAACTTATTTGACATTGAGGCCAGCATGTAGAACTTTACCTTATTATCATCTTCCGTCTATTTCTTACATGCTACTGTTTGGTGAGCACTAGGATAGTCAAGTCAGATGGGGGGTCTTGGTTGAGTACATAGCTAACTTCTTAGAATTCAAGACTATTTTAAGGTTCTTAAACTAGTTCTTATAGTTAAGGCTAACAAGTCAGTTTATTTCAAGTATAAGAGCTAATGGATTGGAAGCTGATATGGTTTAGCTATGAAAGAGTAGAAGATTGGGTTAGACTTTTGTACTTAATAATCAAAATTATTCTAGGGACTTTAATAAATATTTTAGACTCTCACTAATTTCATGGATCTCACATACTCTGCCATGGAGATGTGGAAACCTGATGGGGGATGAAAATAAAATGATGAATGGAGAGTTTTAGCAAGCTAATCAGTAAGCAAACATGAGTAATTAATTATTAAATAAATGGTCTAAATTAATCCAAGAAAAGAATCTTCATAAGGAGACTAGTTGATCTAAATTACAATACCCGAAATGTAGATCTAGTTCAAAATAGAGATTAGAATTTTCATGGCAAAAAAACCATCACTACTAGGACAAGTTAACCTTCAAATGATCAGATCTAATGAAGCTTAGGAAGTGTTTTCCAACCAACAATGATGGCTAATTATTTGGTGGAAGAAGGAGCTCTCTTCACTCAAGGATTGAGGTCTAAACTATAAGACTAGCACTCCCTACCTTTAGGACTCACCTTGGCCATGATCCTTAGCTTGGAGACCTTCATCTTGGACTTGAAAAATCAAATAAAACCTGCATCAAATCAGAGATTAGGCATGGAAGGAGAATTCAAAATTGGAATGGAAATAAGAAGAAGAAGAAAGGAAAAACAAGAAAGTAGAAACCGGTGCCTTCAAGGAATGATGCTTGGATCTTGGATCAAGCAAGGAGCACTCCACCTTTCAAGCACTCAAAGGACCTCTCACTCCCTTCTCAAACATGAATTAAAACACTCCATCTTAAAGGACAAAATCACTCCAACTAGAAGAACTAAATGACTCCATACAAGAAGAACTCAAGATAGAACTCAACAAGAAAAAAACCTTCATTAATTCTCAAAATATTTCATACATGGAATGCCTTACAAGGGGAGCCTTGGACCCTATTTATAGCCTTAGGGGTTGTCCAAAGTGAGGAGGGGAGGTGGGGTTAGGTTAGCTAACCATTTCTAGTTAAATCCAACTCCTTTGGTTACATAGTTGCAACAAGAAACAACTTCTAGGTAAGAGGTTGTAACAACTTGCTATGTGGCACCTAGATGGCTTTGACATTGCTGATGTGGAGTCCTAGGTGTCATGTGATGTGGCATTCCACTTGGCAAGTTGGTTGGGGGGTTGTTGGGTGAGTGAGGAGTGGTCCCATGCTTCCCTTCAAAATGCTTGATGTGTTGTTTTTCATGTCTCCTAAAATGTGTCCCATGTGAAGAATAAAATAGGCTTCTAAGAGATGGCATCATGGGCTTCAAAAGGTGGTATCTTGACTTGCTTGGGCTTTGACTTGGGCATGCTTGAAGTTGGTCTTGATCTGGATTGAGTCGACTCAAGGGACTGGCGGCCTTCTTTCATGAGTCGGCTCATGAATTGGTCTTTGTCTTCAAGGGTTTAGTGGGCTTCATTCCAAGGTTCTTATTAATCCTAAGTATACTATTTTAGTTGAAAAATGTATCAGGAGAATTAGTTGACAAATATTTTTTTTCTTGTGATATCCCATCAATTCTCCTGGGGTGGAAAAGAGCTCGACTCCGTCGAGTAGGAATCAGTTTGACTTTGGTAATACTCTAGTAGGTCTGGTCGATTCTTTGTAGGTCTTCAGAAGTAATCCATGAGTCTTTTGAATTAGGGCATCCTTGCCAATGAACCAAGTAGCGTTGATAGTCCCTGTTTCGGGTAGTGATAGTCTTATTGTCTAAAATTCGCTCAATCCTATCTTACTGCTTTGGTAACTTGGCTGGTGGACACTCATAGGTTGGCTCACTCTCAAAGATAGAATCAGGCTCGAAAGGCTCACGAGGTATCATTGTTGGTTCCTTTAACCTTCTAGATCTGAATTGTTGAAAGTAGAACTGATACCAAAGTCGGATGGTCAATTTAGCACATATTAGGTCCAAATTCTCCTTACTATTTTGAAAATTACCTACACCACGGGCATATAATTGTTCAGGTTTGGCCTTACCATGACATAGTCTCCTTCCTGAAATTCTTTGGTTCTTTTATGTGAGTTGATTATATGCTTGTTAATTTCATTGCTCAAATTTTCTTACTAATCATGCATGCATATGACTCTCGCAGTCATGGACACTTATGCATGGAAAAGTCAAATGACATCAAATGATAAAACATAAATGACACCAAAACAAAATAAGCTCTAATGGACTTTATTATCTATGAACTAAACTTTATTACTAGGAAACAAATGTTCCTAATTTCCAATATTCCCCTAAATGGCTTTGAAAACTCTGCCACATAACTTTAGGTAGGTGGTAGTGAATCTTAATTTGGTGCCCAATAAATGCCATAATATCTTCCAAAAGTAACTATTGAATATTACTGGGACCTGATCGATGGTATGGTGGATGTCCCAGCTGGATGGGATAGAAGAGTGAATGAAACGTAATGGTGGATCGGGATGGTGGATGTTCAGAAATGGGGAATCAAGGATAGAAAAATTGTTAGAAAAAATATTTTTCAGGATTTTCAAAGGCTCTACAGCTTCTTGGGACTGATCCATATTGTTTTGTTCTTTGATGGACAATATCCCAATATGTGATCCTTCATTGATCTCTAGATCTATACCTTCAACATCAATTAATTTCGGATCTTCTATTATCTCCTAGGATTGTTCTTCATGGCTTTGTTCTTGGACTTCATTTTGTTCATCCCTATTGTTGATTTCTTTGGGCTGGGTAATTATTTTATCTTCAAGTAATTGTTCTTGATCATATTCGTCCATAAGGTTAGACCCAGCTTCATAAACTTCTTCCTTAGGTTCTTCAACGGGTTTAGTATTTTCTTTTTCTAGCCCTTCATTTGGACAAGACTTTGATTATATTTCATCCTCAAATTCTTCAATAGGTTTAGAAGATTTTTTCTCTAATTTTTTCATGGGTTTAGTCTCTTCTTCATCTCCCTCATACTTATTGAATTTGGCAATATAATCAAATTCAGTTATATCATCTTATCTCAATTTGTACCATTGGTCTAAAAGTTTTTTCTCTTAATATTTACCTAGGTACTTTTCCCTTAGTTTACTCTTCATTTCTCTCTAAGTACTTATTTTATCCCCACTATAATAACTTTTTCGCTCAACTTCTCTCCAATATACTTTAGCATGTCGGATTAACTTTGATTTGGCAAATTGGTACTTTGTTACTTCCGACATTTTATCAAATTCAAAATATTGATCCATTTTCTCTTCCCAATCGACATACACCTTAGGGTTTCCATCAAAAATGGGTGCATAGGATCGATTGTTCCTAAGGACTCTCTCCTCCTAATCTACAAAGTCTTGGTAGGGGTATCTAGGATTATACTCAGGGGTGAGATCATGACATTGGGCTCTTGGACTAAGGGGAGGTGGATTAGGTGATTCAGGCTCAGCATGGATCCTATGGGCTTCTTCAATGAAGTCATGGTGAAGTCATCTTGAATTGTATTCAGTAGTGAATTCATGATGATGGACTCTTGGACCTTGAGGAATTGACCTAAGTGACTCAGGTTTGGTGGGGGTCATTGGGGTCTCTTCAAGTGTCCCAACATAGTCCTTCACTTGATCTAATTCCTTTCTCATTTGCCCTAATTGCCCATTTATGGTATCAAACCTTTTAGTCAGGGTTCTTAAAAAGAATTCAAGATTAGGGTCCATGGATAAAACAGACTGAGTGTGGGTCTATTAGTATGGAGCTTCAAAACAAACAGTACAAACCTAACTTCTAGGGCTCCTAGACCTAAAAGTTCAAAATACAAGACTTAACTAGGTACTACTTAAGTATGTAATTACCCTGTCCATTGGCCAGGTAAAAGGTGGGGTTGCGGGAGGCTCCCCTCACTTTCTTGAGGTCCTAATTAAAAATCGCAAGTCCGCTTAAGGCATTTTCCATTTGACCTCTTGCCTTAGACACCAATTTTAAAGAATAAGTACAAACTCAAATAATACTGTCTTACCTTGTACTAGAACCCGACTTGTGGGTGTCCCTAGCTTTAGGTTCATACTCAATTTCAATTATGGTTTAGGTCAATGCAAATGTAGGTGATTGTTTTGGGCCAAGAAAAGGTAATGACCTCCTTTCCTTATGTTATGATTGAATACCCTTAATTAGATTTAGGAATGGATGCACAACAATTCACCCACTAGATAACTAGTATTAGCACAAACATGTGATTCAAACCCGAATTTTAAAAAAAATAAATTAAATAAAATTTAAAAAATTAAATTGAAAAATTTAGATTTTGAAGTCTAGATTTTAGAAATCAAATTTTAAAATTTAAATCTCGAATTAGGATTAAAAACTCATTCTAGAAGTTAGAGTTGTTGCAAAATAGTTTCAGCCCTAACAACTTCTAGTCAACTAGTTTTTAAAAAAAATTCGAAATTAAAATTTTAAAATTTTAAAAAAAATTAAATTAAAACTTGAATTATTATATCCCTTAGTGAAGATTCCAGATTCTAAATTTTGAAATTTAATTCCTGGAATTTGATCAAGAAATTCGTTTCGAAAGCTAGTTGTAAAAAAATTTCAGCAGGGAACAACTTTCAACTAGCTAGTTTTAAAAACTCAAAATTTAATCTTTTCAAAAATCCAAAAAATTAAAATAAAATTGATTTGGTTAACTCTCAGATAAAAATTCTCAGATTTTAAAGTTTTGACTTCAGATTAACACGAATTTTGGTTGAAAAGGTAGTTTGAAAGCACATGCTAGAAGGTTCCAGCAGTTTCGCTAACTCTTGACAACCTAAATTCAAATTTCAAATTACTAACTCTAGATCCCTCTAAAATTCAAAAATCTAGTGGAAAATAACAAAAGTCAAAGTCTAGATCTCAGATATAAAAATTAAAAATTTATAAAAAATATTTTTATATTTTTTTGAAAATTAAATGAAATGGAAGGCAAAAACAGAATTCTGGACAGAACTTCAGAAATGATCTAAGAACTCATATTTTTAAATACAGAAATGAATGGAAAATATTTTTTTGAATTTTAAAATTTGAATCATAACATACTAAGGTACTGGAAAAGTATTTTTGTAGATATTTTTTCAATGTAAAAAATAACGAAAATTCATGAAAAATTTAGGTGAATACTAGAACAGAAATTTCAGCAATCAAACACTTGACTTAGTAGAACCTTAAGCTCTGATACCAAAAATTGATGGGGGACGAAAATAAAATGATGAATGGAGAGTTTTAGAAAGCTAACCAGCAAGCAAACTTGAGCAATTAATTATCAAACAAATGGTCTAAATTAATCCAAGAAAAGAATCTTCATAAGGAGACTAGTTGATCTAAATTACAATACCCGAAATGTAGATCTAGTTCAAAATAGAGATTAGGATCTTCATGGCAAGAAAACCATCACTACTAGGGCAAGTTAACCTTCAAATGATCAGATCTAATAAAGCTTAGGAAAAGTTTTCCTACCAATAATGATGGCTAATTACTTGGTGGAAGAAGGAGCTCTCTTCACTCAAGGATTAAGGTCTAAACTATAAGACTAGCACTCCCTACCTTTATGACTCACCTTGGCCATGATCCTTGGCTTAGAGACCTTCATCTTGGACTTAGAAAATCAGAGAAAACCTGTATCAAATCAGAGATTAGGTATGGAAGGAGAATTCAAAATTGAAATGGAAATAAGAAGAAGAAGAAAGGGAAAACAAGAAAGTAGAAACCGGCGCCTTCAAGGAATGATGCTTGGATCTTGGATCAAGCAAGGAGCACTCCACCTTTCAAGCACTCAAAGGACCTCTCACTTCCTTTTCATATATGAATTTAATCACTCCAACTTAAAGGACTAAATCACTCCAACTAGAAGAACTAAATCACTCCATATAAGAAGAACTCAAGATAAAACTCAACAAGAAAAAAAACCTTCATTAATTCTCAAAATATTTCATACATGGAATGCCTTACAAGGGGAGACTTGGACCATATTTATAGCCTTAGGGGTCGTCCAAAGTGAGGAGGGGAGGTGGGGTTAGGTTAGCTAACCATTTCTAGTTAAATCCAACTCCTTTGGTTACATAGTTGCAACAAGAAACAACTTCTAGGTAAGAGGTTGTAACAACTTGCTATGTGGCACCTAGTTGGCTTTGACATTGCTGATGTGGAGCCCTAGGTGTCATGTGATGTGGCATCCCACTTGGCAAGTTGGTTGGGGGGTTGTTGGGTGAGTGAGGAGTGGTCCCATGCTTCCCCTCAAAATGCTTGATGTGTTGTTTCTCATGTCTCCCAAAATGTGTCCCATGTGAAGAATAAAATGGGCTTCTAAGAGGTGGCATCATGGGCTTCAAAAGGTGGTATCTTGACTTGCTTGGGCTTTGACTTGGGCATGCTTGAAGTTGGTCTTGATCTGGATTGAGTCGACTCAAGGGACTGGCGGCCTTCTTTCATGAGTCGGCTTATGAATTGGTCTTTGTCTTCAAGGGTTTAGTGGGCTTCATTCCAAGATTCTCATTAATCTTATATACACTATTTTAACTGAAAAAAATATCAAGAGAATTAGTTGAAAAATATTTTTTTTCTTGTTGATGTCCCATCAAAACCACTATGTGATCAAGGTTTCTAGTGGATGCTATGGTCCCACCGATATGTAGTACTTATCATGCTTGGTTATTGGTAACTTGCTATACCAATGAGTAGATAACTCTTATCCAATGCAACTCATGTACGTTGCAATGACTCAATCTCTAAGTCATGAAAACTCACCATGCTCGATTTTGTCCAATCCTTAGTTAACTCTGATCCATTATTCATGCTTAGGCAAAGCCATCATTGGGTCCCTTACCATACCTGGTTATTGGGTCCAATCCCATCTATACCTAGCAACGTCTCATGCTAATAGGATGGTTGCATCTTTCTAGTATAACTGAATCACTATAACCAACCAAGAATGGTCAATACTAGTAGGATACCCACACACCTACAATGGTGGAAGACTTAAGACTTAATATTAATGAGGATGTTTTGATTTAGGTCTCTTCTAAATTAGTTAGCTAAATCATATGTTTGACTAACTAAGTTTAGGCCAACATAATCTCATGTCTGACAAAACTAGTTGGCATGGGTTAACTTGAATAAAAAGCAACCTAATCAAAATCTTAATTAACTAAGTTAGGAAGGTATGTTAGATCCATGGAAGGGTTACGTCATTTAAAACTCTTTTCTTAGACACCAACCGAGTTGGCTAGGTAAAAGTTAGCCCTAATTAATAACCATGATCTAAACTTGCATTAGACACTAATTGATCAATAAAAATCAATTAGGTCAACTTAATGACTCGGGTGCCACTAAGCCAAATTAGGTCTTAATTGATCGATTCACATGAAGTGTGAATCGATGTTACCAAACTACATCTAAGATCAATTTTAAGCCTCTTTGACCAACCCTAATTAATCATTGATTAGATTTAGTCAATTGCTCAAAACTGAAATAGGGTTCTAGTATGATCTAATCAAGATCCAACCATATAGCCTAATCACTAGACCTAATTCAAAAACCTATACCCGCATCCATGAAATAAAATTCAGAATCTAAATCAATTTTATATTAGATTTAATTTAATGGAATTAATGATTTATGATCATGAATTATAGATTCAGATCTAAACCTTAACTCATCTCATACAATTTATTTTAGATCAAATCATTTATGTTACATCTTATATAATTTATTTTAGATCTAAAACATGAACCTAATTACTTAGCCATGTTCTTCTTTATGGATCAAGTCACAAGCAGCACCCCTACATGCCATAGAATATTTATTGAATAGAAAGAGAGGGCCTTTAAACCCTACTTGGCTTTTATAACCAGATGGCCATGATGGTTGCATCCAATTCGAGTACTTTGCTAAATTAATTTAGATTAATTAATTATAAAATTAATTTAATCATTTTTAGATCGAAATTATAGGTATGATATATTAGCCATTTATTAAAAAAAATAGATCTAACCATATAAATACTAGTTTCAAAAATAAATTTTCAAAAACAACAAAACTTGCGATATTAAAACCTTTTTAATCTTCACAAATTAGTTCAAATCCATTTAAATCTTTCAAATCTAAAATAGATTCAAATTTGATTTTATTTTAAACATATAAAAATGTGGCTCTGATATCACTATTAGGATTCAGTCATAGATGACTAGCATGTAAAACTAGGTTCTAAACCCTAGATACAAAAAAAAGAGAGATTATGTAAAATATTTTTTATAAGCATGTTGATTTAAAATTAAATCATAAATCATCTATTTAACATTCTAATTCACTATAATAATAACTATATTAGATCTAAAATCTTATAAAATTATAATATGAAGGATCTATTTACCTGGATTACTTAACGCCCTCTTCTAGTACCGAATCTATCAGATCAATCAAATCTTTTGGGATTTGTTAGAGCTGCGCACACACCCAACCTTTGCTGGTATCTATATGGAGCTTTCCTCACCAAATCATCAAGAACCTTAGATTGCTAGGTCATGCAAGTCTTTCTTCAAGCATAGAGATGGATGATCGCTATTGTAGGTGGTCAAAAATAAAACCTACTCACTACTATAGCTAGTGATGAGTCAGGATCATATCCTCGGGGACAAGGACATTTATTTCATGGAAAAAGAAAAAAAATTATTTGTAGAGGATTAGATTGAGAGAAGTAGTTGTTAAAAGATAATAACTAATTAATTAATTAATTCGAGTTAGCAAGAGAAATAACCTAAGAATTCAAATCCATCATGAAACTAGGTTTTATCTTCTTTTCTTTATATTGCAATATCAATAATTCTTGCAATTTCAAGGTTAGAATAATTTATCTCTCATTGGGCACGGGCTGTATTTGGAGATCATGACACGTCCTTCAGAGTATAAACTATTTAATTGATTTGCAAGGTTATGGATCTAATCTAACATACCACAATCTACCTCTTTAAGGCATGTACCATATCCGGAGATCACGGCATGTCGATAGAGCATGTAGGTTGTGTATGCTAGATCAAATCATCTATCAAAAAAATAACTTAACAGGTAGAGGAAAGAAGAACATATTTTTTATTGCATAGAAATTAAGCATAAAAAAAGATAAAACCCAGTTACAAGCTTCATCTTCATCCCAGGTTTAAGGAGTATAGCCAGCATCACTGCTACTAGCATCCCCTCCATAATTCTTTTCTCTCCTAAGCCTAAACTACAGTGATCTAAACAAGAAAAAGAAAATAAACTAGTATAAGAATTGCTATAAAAATTGATGCCTAGATTGCTGCTTGGGATCCTCTTTTTATAAAGTTCATCTAGGGTTTCCTTCCGGTCAAATTTGAAATTAATAAGACTCAAGATTGGCCAGAATCATATGAGAAATTCTTAGCCATCCATTCTACATCACAAGCCTTAGGTTGTGCTAAAAGTTATGCGAGATCTACACTTTCTTCTCGACGAATAGAGTTTGATCCAAACTTGTTGAATCCTGAATCACTTCTCCCAATCGAATTCAGACTCTCTTCTCTTGATCCAGCATGGCGGCAAGAGGTGGTGGAAGACAACGGTGGTGGGAAAATGGTGGCCAGCGGTGATGGTGGCCAAATAGAGAATATAAAGGACATGGGCTTGGGAACGATCGAATCATGGCTTTTTCGACTGGAAATCAATTCTCGGCATCTCCTCTAGCCACGGGCGGTGACTGGTGGCTACGCACAGTGATGAGAGGTGAACGGTGGTGTAAGGTGGTGGCTGATAGGAAGAAGATTGGACTAAGAGGGTCTCTTGCAGTTTTTCTGGTAATGGATGGTGTGCAGCGGGTTTTTCGACCGAGGGTGACTTCTCGATGGCAAGGGAAATCTCCCGGGTAGCTTCTCTAATGAGAACAACACCCAGGAAGGACAAAGGTCCATAGATGGGCTCATGGACCGGCAGTAATGGCTATTGGTGGACCAATCCCTATTTCATAGACCTAGTTGCTTTAAAAATCATGCAATCCATTAATAAACTTTAAACTTGAATTTCGGACTTGCTTGAACTCTAATGTGAACATTGTCTATGTTGTTGGACTTCAAAAATCAAGCTCTTTCAATCTATGGGCTTCTTTTCTACAAAGCATCAATAAAAAGTATTAAGTCTTAATAAATATAAAGTAATTATTATTTCTTTTAATAGTTAAATTAGGATAATTAATAGACTTTCACACCCCCTAACTTAAGCATTGCTGTCCCTTAGTAATGTAATTAAAATAGAATCACGTGTCACTAAGATCCTCCTTTGCAAAATTAGATCTAGGCTAAAAATTAAAAGAAGTCAGCTAATATTACTAACTAAGTATTGAGTTCTCGAAATAAATTTCATAGTCAAAACTATTAGAAACTTTTTTAAAGTTTATCCGAAGATCTAAAACACTTGTTTGTGATAGCTAATTTAGCATTTTGATACTACCTTATAAGAAATAATGGTATCTTCGCTTATTACGTACTTTGATCAATTTTCTATACATTCTCAAATTAAGCACATGAGCTGAGACAGCTTTCACACTGCCTGATTTTTTTTAGTGATATTTTTACACTGCCACTTTTTGATGTGAATAACAATGCTTACTTAAACAAAAGTGCTTGGATACTCGATGAAAAATTAACATTTAGAACTTGCCTTTTTTTCTTTTCTTTATCAAGTAGATAGCTCTTTCCTCAAATTCAAGTTTCTTTCGATGAGATGTATATTAATTACTAATTTTCAGTAATAATTGAATGTCCAATTAATCTTATAACTAATGCCTAGTTTATCTCGTTAGTGTACATGTGCAATTGAAGTGCTAATAGCCTTTAAGTAATCTAAGTAGGCTACAAGTCTGACCAGCTAGTCTACTCCTTAGCTCGCTATAGTAATTAGCCAATACTTTCTAACTCTATTATCTTTTTCTAGTCTATTTGCTCTAGAATTTCTTTCATGGCACATGATTTTTTTTAAAAAAAATTTAAAGATTGCCAAGGTATTTTAAAATATATTTTTTTAAAAAGGTTCCCTTATCCCCTAACTTAATTTTCATTATCCTCAATGTAGTAAGGAAGAATAAAACAAGGAGAGATACCACCTAGATGAGATATGCCTCGTGTGATGCTAGGAGTGACCATACGGAATAGTCTCTTATTCCTAAGAATCACTAAGATAGAGATCAGAAAATAATAAAAAATTGGTTTGCCTTCCAAAAAGTGCTAAGTTTAATATCTTCAGCCATACTGCTTAGGATTTTCATCCTATTCCTACCCAAATCTTAACATGGGTTTGTAATTCCCTACATTATTTGGGTTTAGCTGTAAAGGATTTCCTGCGTGGGACCATTGAGTAGCTTATTGCCTTAATAGTTAACAATTCTTTTTTTATAATTAGATCTAGGGATAGTTTCAATACTAGTCAGGGTTCTAATGGCCCTAGATCTATATACTCAATGTGCTAAATGTATGAAGGGAGTATTTTAGGATCCTTATTTGATGCCTCATCCTTCATAGGCAGATGTTCAACCAAAATCATGAGGGGTTTAGCTAATAATTTAGATCTTGGTATAAGTCCTTTCTGATCTATAACTTGGCACTTTTTCTAAATCAATATCAACTCTGTCTCCATACATCATTTCAATAATAGAGTTAAATCTTGGAGGTAGTTCTTAAAAGTAGTACCAAATATAAAAAAAATTAGATATAAAAGTTTTAAGTTTGTTAACCTCCATATGTGCAATGTCCCATCCAATAGCTTATTTATATACTTTTAGAACACCTATGACTTGGGCTTCTTGGTTGCATATTACCGGTAAGGCATCAGTGGAGGTGGCAGGAAGTTGCTTCAATTCTGAGTTAGGTGGTAATTCTAACAAGGGAGCTATTGGGAGTCTGGGTGATGGCTCATATTTCTCGTTACAAAGTGGGGGGTGTTGGGGTTGCGTGTTTCTACTAAGTCACTCATCTCTAGGGTATACCCCTTTATATCAAAATCATCCACCTCAAATTAAGCCAAACTAGAGTTTAACGAATCATAGGGAGAACTTTCATGCATGGCTTCCTTTATTACATTATGCATTTATGATCTTTGAGAAGTCTCAATTGATTCCATCATTACATCTATTTGTTCTCCCTTCCATTGAAAGTAATGGACAATTCTAGGATTCTTGGGATTGGGACTGTAGGTAATTTGGGTGATGATAGAAGTGGTTCATCCCTCATTTTTGAGTTCTCTTTATAAGTTTCTGCCTTAGTCAAATTATCTAGGTTGGTCTCTTTGGTTATGTAAGATTGTTCTATGACCAATTCATTCCCAAGCATTTGACTAGCCAACTCTTCTTCACTTATAGCCATGGCCAATTGACTTAATTGCATCTCCAAACGAGCAGTATCCTGGGTGTTGGAGGTTATCTGTTAGCCCATGATATGCATAAAGTTATTTAGGATAACATGGAGGTCAGCTTGGGCTTTAACCAAAGTTTCTAGATCTTTTTCTAAGGGACTAAGTTTCTCTTCAAGATCTAAACCTGGTTGATTATTCAGTTCTTGGCTAGGCCTAGGATGAGGCTAGTCAAAATTAGGGGTTCCTAGTATCGCATCTTGTGACCACATAGAATTGGGATGATGTCCCATCCTGGGTTATAGAATGGGGCATAAGGTTCAGTTATATATCTATTATTGACTATAGTCCCCTGTGTAAACCCATTTTGGATTGAATACATCAAGAACATTCCTCTACAGCATGGTCTAGTGCATCACATGCCATGTAGATAGGTGCCGGTACATGGTGAAATTGGATATATCCTCTATGTTTCGGGACTTCCTTAATCCTATGGATCAATGATGCCATGTTAGTTCCTATAGGTTCCCTTGTATGATTGTATGTATCTTCAAATCTCATAAAATTAGGATGCATATCAATCTATTATGGTTGATTCATGAAATTGTTAGCTTGGGCTCTCATTCTAAATAGTCAGTTAGAGTTAATCTTGTACTAATAATCTTGTAGGGTTTGAGATCATTCAATGAGATCAGGATAACAATATTCCATTAAACTCTTTGGTCATCTAATAAAATCCATGGCCTTTTAATCTTGTATGGTATAAATTGTATCTGACCAATCATCTTTTTATCTTAGCAAGAAATTTTTTTTATTAGCTTTTTATTATATTATGTGGAGGAAGAGGGAAGAAGAAGAAGGAAGAAAGAGAGAGAAGAAGTTTAAAGGTGAGAGCTTAAGAAGTTCTAAATCTAGAGATGATAAAGGAGAGTGTCTTAATTAGGTTAAAGTTTCTATTAGAAAAACGAGTTATCATGCAATGGACTCTCTATCTTAGGATTACCCTATATCTAGACAGCTCCTAATTGCTAAGGTTACCCTTGAGTTTTTGAAGTTAGATACTAACTAGTCACCGGGTAAGGATAAGGTCGGTGGGGGTCCCCCGTTGTTTTTCTTAGACACCAAATAAATTGGCCAAGTCAGACAACAGAACCAATTAAAGAACCACCTTCCTTCAGGGCTACATCATCATTGAACCCCTTTCCTATACATCAGTAAACTAGTTAATTCTGAGCTAATCCAACTCTTAGGATCCATTGTCCTTATAAGCTCAAAAATCCTTAGGGGCCAACATCTAATTGATTTTAAATTAAGGCTTGGATTATGCAGTATTCAGGGTGGTGGTTTGTGGGCCAAGAAAAGGTAGTGAAATCACCATCTTATGTTGTTTAGGGGTTATGCCCTTAAAGTGTGTTATAGAAATGCAATGCAAATCAAATAAGGTGTCCAACAAGTTAGGAAGTTTTTAAATTTTATTATTTGTTTCCTTAAATTAATTATGTTTTATGGAAAGTATTTTAGGATTTTCTTGTGGGTTATTTAAGGTAAGTTAATTTTAAAAAAAAGGTTAATTAAGTTAGAAGTGGATTTCTAAAAAGAAGAAGTTTTTTTTTTATGTTAAGAAGAAAATAAAGAAATTTAATAATTAAGGCAACTAAAAAAAATAATAACACTAAGGAGAGAAATAACTAAAAAAAATTTGGCTTTTTTTTATTTTTTTCATAAAATAATCATACCTTGATTCTTTAGCAATGGTGCCAAAATTTGATCATTATCGTAGACGATCAAAAATAAAACTTACTGACTACTATAACTAATGATGAGTCGGGATCGCATTCTTGAGAATCAAGGGCAATTATTTCATGAAAAAAAGAAAAAAAATATTTATAGAGGATTAGATTGGGAGTAGTTATTAAAAGATAATATCTAATTTATTAATTAATTTGAGTCAGCAGGAGAAATAACCTAGAAATCTGAATCCACCTTGCAAATAGATTTTATCTTCTTTTCTTTATGTTGCAATATTAATAATTCTTGCAATTTTAGGATTAGAATAAATTTTCTTTTATTGGGCATGGGCTATATTCGGAGATCAGGACATGTCTGTTAGAGTATAAACTCTCTAATTGATTTGCAAGGTTAGAGAATCTAATCTAACATACCATGATCTACCTCTCTGAGGCATATACCATATCCAGAGATCATGACATGTCGATAGAGGGTGTAGGTCATGTATGCTAAATCAAATCATCTATCAGAAAAATAACTCAAAAGGTAGAGGAAAAAATAACATGATTTTTATTGCATAGAAATTAAGTACAAAAAGAGGGATAGAACCTGATTACAGGTTTCAACTTCATCCCAGGTAAAGGAGTCTAGCCATGCATCGCTACCACCAATATCCCCTCCATAGTTCTCCTTTCTCCTAAGCTAAACTACAATGATCTAAATAAGAAAAAAATAAATTAGTACAAGAATTGCTATAGAAATTGAAGCTTGTATTGCTGCCTAAGGTCATCTTTTTATAGAGCTCATCTTGGGCTTCCTCCCAGTCAAATTTGGAGTCAATCAGATTCAAGATTGGCTAGATTAAGCAAGAAATTCTCATCCTTCCATTCTACATCATAAGCCTTAGATTGTGCTAAAAATTGTACGAGATCTACACTTCCTTCTCGATGAACAAAGTTCGATCCAGACTCATTGAATCCCGAATCCCTTCTCCCAATCAAATTTGGGCCCTCTTCTATCGATCCAACATGGTGACGAGAGGTAGTGGAAGATGGTGGTGGTGGGATAACAGTGGCCGACGATGATGGTAGCTGAATAGAGAACAGAGAGGACATGGACATGGGAACGGTTGGATCATGGCTTTTCCGGTCAACAGTAGGTTCTCGACATCTCCTTCGGCCATGGGCGGTGATGGGTGGCTGCACACGATGACAGGAGGCGAATGGTGGTGTGAGGCGATGGCCGATGGGAAGAAGATTGGATTAAGAGGGTCTCTTGCAGGTTTCCTAGCAATGGATGGTGGGCGACAGGTTTTCCAGCCAGGGGCAGCTTCTTAGTGATGAGGTGAAGCTCCTTGGTAGCTCCTCCTGTAAGAACAACACCCATAAAGGATAATGGTCCACGAGCAGGCTCATGGATCAGTAGCAATGGCTACCAGTGGACCAATCCCTATTTCATTGACCCAGCAGTGATCCATGATGGACCAGTTGCTTTAAAAATCATGAAATCCATTAATAAACTTCAAACTTGAATTTTTGGCTCGTTTGAACTTCGATTTGAGTGTCGTTTATGCCATTGGACTCCAAAAATTGAGCACTTTCAATCTATGGGCTCCTTTATTACAAAACATCAATAAAAATATCAATTCTTAGAAAATATAAAGTAATTAATATTTAATTTAATGGTTAAATTGGGATAATTAATGGACTTATCAATGGACCTTCTTCTTCTAGTCAAAACCAGAGCTTAATAGCCTTCTCTCCTTTTCTCTTAAGAAATTAAATATCAAAAAAATAAAAAAGTATTTTTTTTAATATTTTTTATAGAGACTCACATCTTAGCTTTCTATATTTTTTATAGAGACTCTCACATCTTAGCTTTCTATAGAGTGTTATACTCTATTCTTTGTGGAGAAAAAAATTAGGATGAATGTTGGAAGGAATCTATGTCAGAATTAATTTTGCGCAGCCTAGTTTCTTCGTATCTTAAAATTCATGAAAAACCCCTCAAAAATATCTCTTAAAAATTTAGATAAAATTGATTTCTTATATGAGTTGATTAAATTTCAAATCTAGATAAGGGTCCAATTTTATCTAGTAGGAGAGAGAGTCCCAAATGGGAAAGAGGGGCACCAACTTGGCACCTCCCTCTTCTCAATGCGCGTGCCAAGAGGAGGTGCACATTTTCATGCCCTCCTCTTGGTTTTTGCATGAGATAAGAGATAGAGAGACCTAGTCAACTAGGTTTCCTATTTGCTGGTCAATTTTGACTAATTTTTGATAAAGTTCAAAATTCTTTTCACACCTGGATTTAATCAAAATCAAAAAAGGTTGTTGACCCAATTTGACTAGGTCAAAAATTTAAGTCAAACTTAAATTACCAATCCAATTAACTTTAAATAAAGTTAATAATAATTAAATCTAATTTAATTAAGTTAAATAATAAAGTCAAAAATTATTATAATATTTATAAATAGGTCTGTCAAGCTAAAATTAGCAAGTGCTGAATTAGCGAGTGCAAATTTCAACAACTATCAAAATTAGCAAGTGCCAAAATTAGTAGGTACTAAATATGTAACTCTTACATAGATCCAAGCTTATGGTTAGGTTGACTCCTATTGTGTGTGGCTCCTCTAGTTCTATTCCATCTGCTAGTGAGATATACTACAATCCATATCATAGTATCATCGAAACTCTTTCGGTGGACAAACTATTTCAGCTTAACCTTAACTTGGATTGTTGATACAAAAATGATCCTAGTGAGCTCTTACAATCTACCAGTGACATCAAACAGTTTGTAGTGGCAACCTAGTCGAATAAAAATGAACCCCTAGGTGTATTTATTATATGATCAAATTTTTTAATTAAAAATCCTGACAGGAAGTAAGTCATGGAAGCTTATCAAATACTAAGCATCCTTCATATTTCAAACTTGATTAGCTTAAGTCCAATCATGATTTCCATGAAAACTCTTTTTTAATATCATACTATTATGGCCAAAGATTTAAGGACTTAGCCAATTATGTTACATAGGATTATACCTTAACTACTAAGGCTGGTAGATTCCATATAAGTGAATACCCTATTGATACAGTGAAGCCACTACTACCAATGAATACCACAAGATTTCGAATGGCTAGGGACCACGTTTATATACTGTCAAACCATAGCAACCTCGCTATGAGTAGCTAGGACACTATAGGTCAAGGAATTATTTATACAACTATAGCATTTGAGAAGTCACTGATGAGTGAGTAGACATTCATGTGACTTCTCAAACTTTATCATGCTTAGTTCTATTGTTCACTAACAACCACTTGCACTTTCATTTCAGTGTCTCTACATTGTAGATTCAAGAGTCATCTATCGAAAGAGAGGCAATTCATGTACCAATCTTGATAGAGCAATCATGGTCTTCGTGATTATCCAATGATTGGAAGCTTTTAGGAGTTAATCTATAATGACACATATCTTAAATTCTCAACTCATGAGAATATGAGTCATGGTCCATTAACTCTATGGATGATTCATAGACACATTAGATATGAATGAAAAAAATAAAGCTCAATTTTATTGATTTCAATGAATTAAGTATAAAATTATATCCTAAAAAGTTACAATATGTCATGCTGACTTGGCTTCTAGGGCATACATCTAACACAAGGTGCTCGATATCCAAGAGCCAATCATTTATTTGTGGCACATGATGCTAGATAGCCAGGAGTCGATCACTTATTTGAGGCACAGGATGCTCGATGGCCAGGAGTTGATTACTTTTTAAGGTACAAAGTGCTCGATGGCCAGGAGTCGGTTACTTTTTGAGACATAGGATGCCCGATGGCTAGGAGCCAATTACTTATTTGAGATATAGGGTGTAGATGACTAGGAGCTGATTGCTTATTTGAGGTACAAGATGTCAGATAGCTAGAAATTGATCACTTATTTAGATATAAGATACCTGATGGCTATAAGCCAATCACTTATTTGATATATAAGTGCTAGATTGCCAGGAACCGATACTTATCTAAAACATAGGTCGCTCAACTACTCATCGAACAGGTGCCAACCACTTACTTGAGCCAGGTATAAAGTTTCATAACTTCATTTAATGTGAAGTATATATCTTAAAGTTATTAAAGCCATTATAATAAGATTGGTAAAGTCGTTATCAAGAAACGTAATAGACAACTTAACAAATCACTTTATAAACTAACCTATTAATAGCCTAATCGACTTAACATTTTTTTTTAATGGTATAACCACTTTATAAACGGTTACAACCGTCTAACTAACTTGATCCTAAACTTCTATAAATAGGGGATTGAGAAAAACTTTAGGAAATTTTATATATACACTCTCTTTTCGTTTTCTTCTCATTTTTCTCCCTCTCTTAGCTAACCTAAGTATTGGAGGGTTCCCTATTGAAGAAACTCACCAATTTCTTTAACATTGAGGGACTTCTTTTGCAGGTCTAGATGCGGCTCAAGTCTATGCTTGAAGTCATCGATGATTCCTCTAAAGAACATTTAGATCCTCGGGAGACTACTGCCATCTCATCACGTCTAGCTCATCTAGCTTGGAGAGGTGTAGCAATGGTAATTCTAGTTATGTGGTGATAACCAAGAATATCTACATATATACTAATATACATCTTTTGCTGGAAAATGCTTAAGGCCTAATATAAATAATAATCAATATGTGAAAATTACTATGCAACATGTAAATAACACAAGTTATCGAAGCCCATGGTTCCTTTCCTCCAATATGCGTTCCTAGTAAATTTATAATCATCAAACAAATCCCACATCCAGCATTTGATAAGAAAGCAATCACAGTGGCATATATGATCACCTTAACTGATCAAACCCATGCTAAAATCCCATAACTTCTTTGCCAGATTTGTGTCAGCAGCATGAGATTTAACTTTGGCTTCCTTGCAGTCAACAAAATACTTGCCACTCACTCCCTGGACTTGTGGATGCAATGCCAAGTAACACGTTGTGGCCGCACCCTGTAGAGAAATGAAACCATGGTGACATGCTGTCAACTCAAGCTAAAAGGAAAATGAAATCAAACCAGTTACTGTTCTCAATCATATTTCATTGATTGATAGGCATAGAGTGATGGACCATGTTGAAGGAACTTTTCAGGTGGCAATCTAGCATATGTTCATTAGTTATAATGCCTTGATGGATTTTGAGATTTTTATAATTATATGCAAAAACTATAAGAGGAAGCACACCCTATCTTGTTTGTTTTCATTCTTTGATGGGCATGCTAAGAATTAAGAGGATAACAAAAGAAACAGACGCGACGATTGCCATGACTTCAGCAACCTATAATGCTGGACACAGGAAGCTATAAAACTGCAGGACGAAGGCAAGATTGAGGTAGACGAGAAGGTGTCTAAGGGTAATATTGAATGTTTCTTTCCCTGATCTATGCCTTTATACAAGATGCACCTTCATATCCTTTACATTAATGCATTACAACATCATGAATCTTCTCATCATTTTTACGTAACTATCAAAATAAATTACTAAATAAACACCAAATGACATTTGACCAGAATATGACTTCCTTGCAGGTCCATGCCATCCTGTTATACCATACCAAATTATTGTTGGAACGATACATGCATGCACCCAGTGGTGCTTTGATTATTATTGTGCTAGTTCCGCATGGTCCATACGAGTTGGTATGGCCTCCACACCCAAGCCAATACATAGCGCATATTATTTTTGAGCAAGATACGTAATTTGTCCTCAATATGGACTATGCCGCAACGAGCAGCTTGGGAATAATCCCTGCAACCCACAAGGACCTCACTCAAAAGGGGTTTACTAAAGGTTTTTATTCGGGATCCTAGCTTGGTCTAGCTTATGCATCCAAGATCTCTCCAATGCACAATTTGACATGGATTTGAATATATATATATATATTATTGTACCATCCAGCTGATCCTGGGTTGAGCCAATGAAGGAGCCCGACCGGTTGGCCATAAGTTCGACCAATCGGCTCTCGCGGGAGGTTGACCGACTCGGAGGCCGACCGACCCAGGGGACCGATCAACCTGGAGTCGGCCGTTTCCTGCCAGGGTATAGCTGACCCTCTTTGAAGGCCTCTTGGAGTCTCCGGAGGTCCCCCTCCTTCAATGTGCCCTTCGGCTTCCTCAGAGCTCATGACGGCCCTACCCGGCCGGCCGGACGACCTACTCCCATTAGGTCCGATCGACCTGATATCCTCCTCGAAATTGCTCAAAAGCTCCAGAAGATTGTTTCCAGCTGGTACCGGAATTCGGTTACAACGGAGTCCACGATATGGCCACGACTCCATGCCACCTGGCCATCACTCTGATCCTCTTAGGGACAAATCAGGGTTTTTCAGCCTGTCCCCTAACGAATTTTGGCAGTATTCTATGCCTATTAAAGGCACCCAGGGGACCTCCGCTCGAGGTGAAGTGCTCTCTTCCCTCTCCGTGCTACTCTTTCTCATTTTCTCTCCGTTCTGTTGCTCCAGTTTCCCTGCTAACTTAGGCATTGGAGTGTCCCCCACCGGAGCACCTCCGGTGCCCAGGGGACTTTGTGCAGGTTGACCGGGAAGAGCTCTCCAGCACAGCAAACCGAGCCCGGTTTAGGTGGAGGCACAGCAATAGATTGGTGCTAGAAGGAGGGCTACTTGAACCTTCGTTTTGCCCTCTACTCTAAAAGGAGAGGTCAACTGAGGAAGGCTATCAATGGTGAGAGGAAGAACATGAAGCATCTCCACCAGAGGAAGGCATTCTCGCTACAGGTCGGAGGCACCTCACGGGGAAGATGACACAGCCACTGCCGCCGAGCCCACCATCACTCTGGGGCTGCAGCAGTTACAGATGCTGGTGAACCGCATTGAGACGTTCACCTTAGCAGTTCAGCGTTTCCAGGAAGCAGCTAACGACCAACGGCAGCCACCTGCGGCGTCCTGCATCAATCATCAGCCGGCTGCCGGGCGGAGTCAGCCACTAGAAGTGCCCCTACCTCCTTCCCACGTCGCTCCGGAGCCCCGAAGGTCCTTGGGGGCTCATGCTAGCGGGAAGAGAGCGAGGTCGGCTTCCCCCTCTTTTGCTGACTCTGCCCCCGTCGTCGGTCGGCTCCCTACTGAGGATCCACATGACTATGGCAGCAAAATCATGTGCATGGAGGAGCGCATGGCGAAAATTATCGAGTGCCAGAAGGTCGAGGGGGGGCAGGCGTACGACACCTGCCCACCTTTTTCCATTGAGATTTTGGGGGAGCCTATTCCCCAACACTTTAAAATTTCTCAAGTAGATCCCTATGATGGTACCACTGACCCACTGGATTATCTGGGCACTTATAAGGCCCACATGATGGTACAGGGTGCCTCCGATGCTCTTCATTGCATCGCCTTCCCAGCAATCCTGAAGAAGGCTGCCCGGATGTGGTTTATAAATATCCGACCAGGTACGATATGATCTTTTTCTCAACTTGAGATCCTTTTTCTTTCTCATTTTAGGACATGCAGTCGGGCCCCGAAGAACACTGACTACCTCTTCCTTATACTCCAGAAGGAGGGGGAGACCCTTCGGGATTACATGGCCCACTTCAACTCAACGGCCATGGAAATCCCAGACTTGAATGAGGTGGTAGCGATGTCGGCCTTCAAGAGAGGGCTACGATCATCCAGGCTCATATTTTTTCTAGACAAGAAGTTCCCGAAGGATTATACTGAGCTATTGGCTAGGGCACATAAGTATGCCCTGGCAGAGGAGCAGACGACGAGTCATCGCCAGGTGGAAGGGAGACTAGCCTCCAAGAAGCGGAGTGATAAAGCTCCTATAGTTCAACCCCACGATGACGACAGCCGACCCACGCAGCACCAAAGTCCCAAGCCAAGGGACTTCAAGAAGTTTGAGGCCTAGGCACCCCTCTCCCTTCCAAGGAAGAAAATCCTCATGGAGATTGAGAACGAGGCTTACTTCCAAAGGCCTTGACCAATAAGGGGCCCTCCTGCCACCAGAAACAAGAACAAGTACTGCCGGTTCCATAGGGACCATGGGCACGATACTGAAGAGTGCTTCCAACTAAAGGACGCCATCGAAGACCTCATCAGGAGAGGGTACCTAAGTAAATATGTCCAGCCTCACTGGGATCGAGCTGAGACCTCAACTGTCAGAGACCCTCCAGAGGAGGCTGAGCTCCCTAATCAACATTCGACAGGTGGAGGCATTGGCATGCTGTATCGATGGTTCGACTGGGGGCGCGAAGGAGGCCAAGACATCGCAAAGAGGCCCAGGGGCTCCGGTGCAATCAGTTTTTTTGATGAAGACCTCTTGGAACCTCATCTTCCAGGAGATGACCCTATTATTGTGTCGGCAATTATTGCCAACTATGATGTAAAGCGTGTCCTCATTGATAATGGAAGCTGTGTAGAAGTTTTGTTGTACGACGCCTTTGTTCGAATGAACTTATCTAAGTCAAGGCTATGGGAATCCCTGGTGCCGCTCACTGGCTTTGGGGAAAACTTCATCGGGGTAGAAGGAGAAATCACCTTACCCGTGACCCTTGGGACGGAGCCTTACCAGCGGACTTTCCACATTAATTTTGTGGTCGTCCGCACGACCTCGGCATACAATGCCATCTTAGGCCGACCGGCTCTCAATAGGTTCTACACCATTGTATCTACTTACCATTTGCTAGCAAAGTTCCTGACTCGTAATGGGGTCGGGGAAATGAGGGAAGACCGCAGGATGGCTAGACAATGTTTGGCCATACATGACAGGCAGTTGGATGGGCACCCCACGCTTGAGCAACTTGACCCCAGAGATGAAACCGACGACCACGGTCAGCATATCGAGAAGATCGTGTTCGTTCCCCTCAAGGAGGATGACCCTACTAAAGTACTTCAAATTGGGAGCATGCTAACTGAAGAAGCCTGACAGGAGCTAGTTGATTTCTTGAGAAGCAACGTTGATGTCTTTGCCTGGTTGGCTTCTGACATACCAGGCATCCCGTCGGATGTCATCACTCATCAACTTAAGGTGGATCCAACATATAAGCCCGTCCGACAGAAGAAAAGGAGTTTCGCCATCGAAAGGCAGAGGGCCATCGAAGAAGAGGTGAAGAAGCTCCTTGTTGCTGGCTTCATCAGGGAGTCCCATTACCCAGAATGACTGGCCAATGTCATCATGGTAAAGAAGGCTAGTGAGAAGTGGAGGATCTGTGTGGATTACATGGACCTCAATAAGCTTGTCCGAAGGACAGCTTCTCCCTGCCAAAGATTGATCAACTAGTGGATGCTACGGCCGGCTACCAGCTCTTGAGCTTTATGGATGCCTTCTCTGGGTACAACCAAATCAGGATGCACCCCGAAGATGAGGAGAAGATGGCTTTTATCATAGACAGGGGGCTATTTTGTTACAGGATGATGCCCTTCGGCTTGAAGAATGCGGGCGCCACTTTCCAATGGCTGATCAACCAAGTCTTTCAAGGGAAACTTGGGTGGAACATGGAGGCTTACGTCGATGATATGATTGTTAAGAGCCTCCACAAGGCCGACCACATCAAGGACTTGCAAGAATCCTTTGACGCACTAAGGCATCATCGGATGAAGCTAAATCCGGCTAAGTGCATATTCGGGGTGACCTCCAAAAAACTTCTTGGGTTCCTGGTCACTCAAAGGGGGATTAAGGTCAACCCTGAGAAGATTAAGGCTATTATGGACATGACACACCCAACCAGCAAAAAGTAGGTGCAAGAGCTCACGGGCCGCATCACCTCTCTTAGCCGTTTCATCTCTTGGTCGGTTGAGAAGTCTCTTCCATTTTTCAAGACCTTGCACTGGTCGGACCACTTCTAGTGGACCGACGAGTGTTGATCGGCCTTCGAAGCCCTGAAGGACTATTTGATGAACCCTCTACTCATGGCTAAACCAACGGAGGGAGAAGTGTTGTACCTATACTTGTCGGCCTCCGACAAGACCGTCAGCGCTATCCTTGTGTGGGTGGGGGATGACGACCAGCAGAAATCTATCTACTACACCAGCAAGGTCCTCCATGACACCGAGACAAGGTACCCTAAAGTCCAAAAGCTAGTCTACTCATTGGTCATAGCTGCAAAGCACCTCCGGCCCTACTTCCATGTGCACCCGATCGTTGTGCGGACTGACTAGTCCCTCCAGGCAATTCTCTGAAGCCTTGACAACTCCGAACAGCTCGCCAAGTGGGCCATCAAGCTGGACAAGTTCGACATTTCTTTCCAATCCCGATCGGCCTTGAAGGCTCAGGTAATTGCTGATTTTATCGCAGAATGCACTTGGGGCCCAGAGGCAACTCCTTCGGTAGCTGAGGCACCTATGACTGATCCAGTGGAAGGAATCGAGCCCGCTTGGACTCTCCATGTGGATGGAGCTTCCAACCTCGCTGGATGTGGGGCAAGACTGATCTTAGCTAACCCTAATGGGCAATGTCTAGAGTATGCCCTACACTTTGCATTTCAGGTATCGAACAACCAGGCAGAACATGAAGCCTTGCTTGCAGGGCTGAGGATAGCCAGTGAGTTAGGCTTTTGCAGAATTCGCTCCTTCTCCAACTCCTAGTTGATAGTCAATCAAGTGAAGGGCGAATTTGAGGAAAGGGATCCTTCCTTGGCTAAGTACTTGGACAAGGTACGGGACTTCATATCTTAGCTTAAATTCTTCGAGATTCTCCATATACCACGGCTACAGAACTCCCGGGCAGATGCTCTGTCGCGGTTAACCACAGTTGCAGTCGGTACCTCTGACCGGATGTTTGTAGAGCATCTACAGTGCCCAAGCATCGTTGAGGAGCTGACCGAGATCCATCAAGTTGAACAAGAGGCCTCATGGATGGATTCGATTCATACATTCCTAGTTCAAGGGATCCTTCCGGATGACCCGATCGAAGCTAGGCATATACGCTCGACAGCTTCTAAGTACAACATCCTCGACGGGAGTCTCTACAAGCAGTTGTTTTCACAACTGCTACTGAAGTGCTTGGGGCCGATCGATGCAGACTATGCACTCAGGAAAGTACACAAAGGCATCTGCGGTGACCACCTTGGAGGAAGATCCCTGGCCTATAAGATTATCCAGTAGGGATATTATTGGCCAACAATTCAAAAGGATGCGTCGGACTTCGTACGAAAGTGTGATGCGTGCCAAATGTACTCCAATATCCAAAGAAGGCTGGCCAGCCAGCTGACCCCGCTTGCGGCACCTTGGCCATTTGCCTAGTGGGGTATGGACATCCTGGGACCCTTCCCCCCAGCATCCGGTCAACGGAAATTCCTCCTCATGGCCATTGATTACTTCACCAAATGGGTGGAGGCTGAAGCATTGGTGCAAATAACGAAGGCCAATGTGGAGAACTTCATCTGGAACTACATCATCTTCCAGTTTGGCATCCCATGGATGATCATTACGGATAACGGAAGATAATTTGACAACTCAAGGTTCCTAGATTTTTGCCAGCAATACCACATTTTCTATCGGCTTACCTCGGCCGGCCACCCTTAATCCAATGGAGAGGCTGAAGTCACTAACCGAATGATCCTGCATGGACTAAAGACCCGGTTGAACGAAGCCAAAGGGCTCTGGGCGGAAGAGTTTCACTCGATACTGTGGGCATACCGAACTACCGCTCGGGCAGCGACCGGGGAAACTCCATTCAACTTGACCTACGGGAGTGAGGCAATCATCCCCGTAGAAATCTCATTACAATCACTGCGGGTTGATCATCTCACTGAGCCGACCAATTTGGAGTAGAGGAGGGCTGACAGGGACTTGCTGGAAGAAACCAGACTCAGAACAAGCTTGAAGATGGCGACTTACCGACAGAAGATAGCTAAATATTACAATTCGCGCGTCAAGGCGCGAACCATCCAAGTTGGAGATCTGGTCTTGCGAAGGACAGAGATCTCAAGGCTGACCGAGCAAAGAAAGTTCTTCCCCAATTGGGAGGGCCCCTGTCGGGTCATCGAAGTGATTCGGCCTGGAACCTACCGGCTCGAGCATCTGGACGGACGACAGATAGAGCGCCCATGGAATGTAAATAACCTCCACAAGTATTATCAATAAAGTCTCTAGTTTCTTCCATCAAGGCTCCGAATGTCCAACTTCGGTCGGTAGAGGCTCTAGGGCAGCCCACTCCGAAAGTCCGACTCCAGTCGGTAGAGGCTCTAGGGCAGCCCACTCCGAAAGTCTGACTCCGGTCGGCAGAGGCTCTAGGGCAGCCCACTCTGAAAGTCCGACTCCGATCGGCAGAGGCTGTAGGGCGGCCCACTCTGAAAGTCTGACTCCGGTCGGTAGAGGCCATAGGGCATCCCACTCCGAAAGTCTGACTCCGGTCGGCATAGGCTCTAGGACAGCCCACTCTTAAAGTCCGACTCCGGTCGGTAGAGGCTCTAGGGCAGCCCATTCCGAAAGTCTGACTCTGGTCGGTAGAGGCTCTAGGGCAGCCCACTCTAAAAGTCCGACTCCGGTCGGCAGAGGCTCTAGGGCAGCCCACTATGAAAGTCTGACTCCGGACTAGGGCTTGGAACAAATTTCTGAGTACTAGGTCCGATCTAAGCTACCGCTCCAAGTTATCCTACCAGCTTCAAGCTCGAATAAGCCGACTGAAAATACTTAGGAATTTTCCTAAGGAGTTCAAGTTCGAGTTATGCCAATGTCCATCGGCCATTTCAAATGGGCCTACAATCCGAAAAGCCAACCAAAAGTACTTAGAAGAATTTTTGAAGGGGAAAACCACTCTTGCATGTTAGTGGGCACAAAGGTAACAAAAGTGTTTCTTTTCATTAATACTAAAAATAGACCTTTACAAAAAGGTGGGTCGACCTTTACAGACCCCTGCGGTCTGACCCACAGAAGATGCATCGGGGGCCTCAACTTCAGCCCCGTTCGCTATAAAGGAAAGATCTGCCGGGACTGCGGCAACTGGAGGTTCAGCTTGGCCAGCCACCACCTCTGTGTCGACTGGAACTGGGGCTTCGGCTCTGGCCTCTTCCACCTCACCCTCCGCTTGGGGCTTCAGTTGAGGCTCTTCCTCCTCTATCGAATCTTTCAACTCAGTGTTTGACAAATCCAGCTCCAGGAAAAGCGAAGCCACCTTTTTCAGACAGTCATCATAGCCCTCCCGGTAGAAGTCTGATGCTGCTTCCTCCATATCTTTGGTGAAGCCAGGGGAGGCCTTGTTTGCCACAATGGCTTCTCAAACCTGTCTTGTGGCCAGCTCTTTGGCTTCCTCGAGCTGGGTCGCCAACTATGCTACCACCGCCTGTTTAGCTTGGGCCCTCTTGTCGGCCTCCGAGAACCGTTTCCCCTCCTCTTGGAGCCGACGGGCAAGGGAATTTATCTTTGCCTTTCTCTTTTTCAGTCTAGCCTCCTAGTCAGCTAGCTAATTTTGGGCCTCCTTCAGCACCCCCTTTGATGACTCGGCCTCCGCTCGGGCGGCCGACAACCTTTCCTCCACAGACTTCAAGGATGCCTCCATGGCTGCTTGAGCTGCCTCCAGCTCCTGCACTTTTATGGAGGAGGTATTAGCTGCGTGGAGCACCCGGCCAATGCTGTCGTCCATCAAAGAGATGCCGTGGAGGAGCTGCAAGAACAAGATTAAGTTAGCACCATACAAGGAAGGAAAAGATGCAAGGAAGCAAGCTAAATGCCTTACCCTCATGAGATCACGGTAAGACTCCATGACCACATCACTCAGATTCCTCTGGATTGACCGCTCCCAATCGGCATTGGTCATCACCCCCCTAAGTAGGCTCTGTGCTCTCTGGGGGTGCTCTAGGGCATGCCAGTGCTGGAACACCTCCTGACAAATTTCTTTGTCAGATTCTTCTTTGGCCGCCTCGTCTTCGGCCCCCCTCCTATAGCCGTCCCATTTTCCTTATCCGCCGGGGGTTCTGCCTCAACTGGGTCGACGGGCACGGGGTCTGACGCTGTTGTTCTGCTGGACGGCTCCGACCGCTCCTGCCCCCATCGGGCGGCCGACCTCCCGGTTGGAGTTGAAGCCCCGAGCATCTTCTTGGCCAACACCTTAGTGAGGGGGGCATCGTCCTCGTCGGACCCTACATACACAACGTGCACTGGCCGTTCCTCCTCTCATCTTTTCTTTTGTCTTTCGGTGGCTGGCGTGGAGGCCACGCTAGGACCGCCCTTTTTTGCACCACCCGTTGGATCACCTTGGATTTGTCAATCCTCTGCATCCTGCCTCCTGTTACAGAAGAATCAAAATAAGTATAAGGGAAGAAGTGAAGGGGGGTCAGACTTAAGAAAATAAACTGCAAGAGAGGAGGTCGGCCCTTGCCTAGGAATCTTTAGGGGTTGACTCCCGCCTGATGAAGGACTTCCTCCCCCAATAGCTCGAACACCGCGGTCAGGTCGATGCCATTGATCTCGTTAAATTTAGCCTAGTCGGCTAATAAAATTGACCTCCCCTCGCGGAGTCTTGACCACGGCTCCCTCCACAACGGCTTGAACCCCCAGGGTTGGAGACTGCTGACGAAGAAGAACCGGGCCTTCCATCCATGGACGGCCGATGGAAGACATTTCAGGATTCTTCAGCTGGGATGAGGGATGAACAGCATCCACTCCCGACTCCTAAAGTCCTTTTTCAGATAGAAGAAATTGCTGAAGAGGGATAATTTGGGTTCGGACCTGGCCTTATGACACAGTACAATGAAATAGCATATCATTTGGATGCTGTTCGGGGTCAACTGCACTGGGGTTACCCTATAATAATTGAATATTTCTATGAACAGGGGATGTAAGGAGAACCTCAGTCCGGCCTTAAGGTGGGCTTCATACATTGGGAGGGTCCCTGGCCCTAATGGATTCTTTGCTCTCCCCTCCTGACCTGGGAGCGTAAGGTGCAGGGTAGAAGGAATGCCGTACATAGCCCTAAGGTTCTCGACACGTTTTCGGGTCATCATTGATGGTATCTCACTCAGCCCAAGATCCCTAGGTCTACAGGCTGGACCTCCGCTACCAGATGCCATTGGAGCTAAGGGAGAAGGAAGAACTGGGGGACTAACCTGGAATCGAACTCCTAGATACAGAGTTTCATGGAAGGAAGAGGGGACTCTCTCTCACAGAGTGTAGGCATAGCAGGGAAGAACCCCTCTTAATGCCTCGCCCCTCCTTTTATAGGCCTCCTAAGGGGGGGAAAGAGGGGGGCATTGCCGCCTGCTTCATGGGCTTTCCAACTACCCCATCAGAGGACGTGACTGTTTGTGCCTCAAGGTTCGAAATGTCAAGGGCATCCCATCGTGCAGGCAGCAATCCGCGTGAACGCCAGATCAGAGGTGCAGGGGCAGTCTGGGGAGCGATGTCGGCCGTTCTGATGCTGCCGCGTGGCGCGGCGCCCTCCTCCATCCTAGCACGATGCGAGCTAGCCTAGCTTTCATCATGGTGCCCGCTTTGCATTAACTACCACGCCTACACCCCAATGCGTGGCTGACAGCTGTCTGGGGAGCCGTTCAAGGGAGAGTCGAAACGACCTGACGCCTCGACCCAGGATCCACCATAGGCACACGCAACTCGCACCGAAGTAATGCCCCTACCCTTCAAGACTCCGTGACCCCTCAAAGTCCAGAAGCAGGGGGTAACTCTTGTACCATCTAGCCAATCCTGGGTTGAGCCAGTGAAGGAGCCTAACCGGCTGGCCATAAGTCTGACCAATCGGCTCTCGCGGGAGGCCGACCGACCCAGGGGACCGATCAACCTAGAGTCGGTCGTTTCCTGCCAGGGTGCAGCTGACCCTCTTTGAAGGCCTCTTGGAGTCTCTAGAGGTCCCCCTCCTTCAACATGCTCTTCGGCTTCCTCAGAGCTCCTGATGGCCCTACTCGGTCGGCCGGACGACCTACTCCCGTTTGGTCCGATCGACCTGATATCCTCCTCGAAACTGCTCGAAAGTTCCAGAAGATCCTTTCCAGCTGGTACCAGAATTTGGTTGCAATGGACTCCACGATATGGCCATGACTCCATGCCCCTTGCCATCACTCTGATCCTCTTAGGGGCAAATTAGGATTTTTCAGCCTGTCCCCTAAAGAATTTTGGTAGTATTCTATGCCTATTAAAGGCGCCCAGGGGACCTCTGCTCGAGGTGAAGTGCTCTCTTCCCTCTCTGTGCTACTCTTTCTCATTTTCTCTCCATTCTATTGCTCCAGTTTTCCTGCTAACTTAGGCATCGGAGTAAACCCCCGCCGAAGCACTTCCGGCGACCAGGGGACTTTGTGTAAGTCGACCGGGGAGAGCTCTCCAGCGCAGCAAACCGAGCCTGGTTCAGTTGGAGGCGCAGCAACATATATATATGCTCATGTGGATGCTCATTTATTTCCTTAGTTAAGTCCAAGCATCCTTGCCATGTAAAGTGTCCAATCATAACACCATGATCAGCTCATAGTCAGCCCCAAGAGGAATTTGGTATCATTTGTAACCATTTAGGACCTCCAAAAAAGGACCTTGCAAAAGGTTATATTCCGGGTCCTTAACCCCCCTCAAGTACCCAAGGCTTCCCAAGTGCATATTTAATGTAAGACCAAAACCAATGTAACATAGAGGCTTACATTCCCCCATTTAAGTGTCGAAATCATCTCTAAGGAAGATAACAATCCAAAAGGGCTGTGCCGCAGGATCCTTTTCAATACTACTTGTAATGATCCACGACCTCATCTAAAAATTACTAGATAGAAGATTATTATTTGGGGATTCTTGGACCTACTTAAATACCAAATATATGCACACTTGGTTTGGGGACTGAACACTAAACACATACCCATGTGGGTCCTCACAATAGGTTAATCCATTACTCTTATGTTAGATTCTTCTATTGCATGTACTCATCCTTGAGTTCTTGGATGGATGCTTTAAGATGGTTAGTTTGTCATATGGTTTTGGGAATTTCAAAACTCCCCTTGACCCAATGTCTGAATGCCCACATGAGTGCAGGCACGTGCTCCGTGCACGGCCGTTCGGCATCCATTCCCACAGTAATTTTTTTATTTAAATTTTGTTTTAATGCCTTAACGACTCTATAAGGGCCTTTTGGGAATTTGCTCCAGAAATTTTGAGCCTATAAATAGATCCTTTGCCCTAAGCTTCAAATCTATCCAAGAATTTTCTCATATTCTCTTTATCTCATGTTCTTCCTCTCATATTATTCTCTCTCTCAAATTCTCAAAAAAATTCTCTTTCCAATTTTTATTTTATATTTGATTATTTAGATCGAAGACGAACTTGATCAGCATTTGTTTGAGATTATGCCACCAGTGAATATTAGAGTGTTAGCTTTCAAGTTGTACCTTGGAGGAGAGTGAGAGTCCAATTATTCTTCGCATGAGAATAAAACTAAATTTTCTTTGGGTCAGTAGTTTCATCCACCTCCCAAGCCAGGATTTCAAATCTTTATTTTGTTTCCTAAATTCTATTTTTTTAATTATTTGTCGCACTAAAATATTATGTTATACAAACACCATAAAAAATTAAATTTTAAATATTTTCAAAATTTATAAATGTATACATTTTTCATATAATATAAATAATAATCTAAAGGAGATTTGATAAATATTTGTGTAGTGCATGCATATAATTCTATATTAATGTAATTATTTGTATATAATTCTATTTATATACTTTACATATTTATATTTATATATATTATATTTTAATTAATTAACCATAGCATCATTTTTATAATTTTATATTGTACAAAACTGATAAAAGATCTCCCACAAAACATGTACTGTAGCATGCAAAATTAATTTTTTAAAAGACAATTAAATTAATTAAAATTTTTAGGATTTAGAGATAAATAAATTAAATAAAAATCTTAACAAACTACAGGTCCAATAATTTTGGTAATCATTTTAATAAAACTTTAATTTTAAAACAAAATATTAAGGTGACATTTTAGAAACATATACAAAATTAATTAATTAATTAATTAAAAAATATTTCAATTATTTAAATAATTATTTAATAATTTTTTTATTTTTCAAATCTTTTCTTTCGAGCCTGACTTAGACCTAATGACAATCCTTAAGGATGAGACCATTAATTTAAAATAAGTTTGATGGATTAGATTTTAAGAGGTGACAAAATTAAATAAAGTTTTGGCTAACCACTTTAGATCTTTAGTCAGTTATCGACCAATCCACTAGTTCTTTTGGTTTAACCACCCCTATTATCCTAGAAAAGGATTACCTGTGTAAAGATAGAATCTTTAGTGTCCTTTCTGACTCATTCTATGATATTTACTTATCAACTAAGAGTGCGAAGAAATTATGGGATACCCTAGAATCTGAGTATGGCCATGATAATGTTGGAGTTGAACGGTTCAACATTGCATCATTTCTTAGATATAACATGATAGAAGACAAACCCATAATAACTAGCTTCATCAATTTCAAGAGTATCTTAGAAAGCTTTAAGCCAATGAGGATATATTATTAGAAGGATTCAAGGTCTCTAGTCTTCTAGAAAGGATGCCTCCTTTCTAGAATGGCTTTGTCAAATGTTAGCTCTAAAAGCAAGGAGAGCCAACCCTTATCCAACTTCTAAACTCAATCAGGATAGAAGACCAACATAGGTCTAAAACCTAAAAAATTAGAGTCCTAGGTGCCCAAGCTAACCTTACCCAACAATACCAGATTGATAGGAACACCAAACTAAAATTAAAGTCTATATTTTAACCAAAACAATAATACCAATCAAACCAACTTAACTGCCCTAATCCAAATAAGTTCAAATCTAAGGGTAAAACTTTCAAAGCCAATAATACTAGATCCGACAAGCCTATCTAAGATCCAAGTAAAAGATTCTATTTTATTTACCAGAGGAAGGAACCTTTTTGCAAGTCTTCTAGTTTCTCTAGACCCAAGCACATATAGTTGATGTTGACTCCGTTATTGATTTTGATGATAAGCAAAATGGTTAAGTATAAGTTGAGTAATAATGATTTCTTTGAAGTATGTTTTTATAGAAAAAGATGCTCATAAATTTGAAAAATGATTATTTGATTGAAGAAGCCAAGTTTAGATGAAAGATCTGCTCAAAGAGGACTTGGACAGTTAAAGTTTTCTTGAATGGATATTTGAGTGAAGTATAAATTTGATTCAGCACAAGTTCAGGCATATTTATGAAGATTTCAGTGAGGTGTTGACTCAAAGTGTCGATACATGACACCAAGTGTCAACACATAGAAGTAAAGTGTCGACTCAAGCCGGTATGCAAAGAATGTTTCAGATGGCACGACTGAAGTGTCAACACATGGACTTGAAGTGTCGACTCAAAGTGTCAAGACATGGATCAGCTCATCGCCTGAGATTTTCAAATCACAGAACTTGCTGAAGATGAAAAACTGCAGAAGTGTCGACACATGGTACAAAGTGTTGACTCAAAGTATCGACTCACCTATGGAAGTGTCGACACATCTGAGATTTTTAGAGAACCAGATTGAAGATATTTGAACTGGGTGTCGACTCAAGAAGTTCAAGTGCCGACCTGAAGTGTCGACTCGCAGCCTGAAATGTTGACACATGGAGTTCTGGGAATAGTAACAGCTAGTTTTTCAAACGCAGAACTCGACCCTTTTGCCCTCCAACGGCTAGATTTTCAAGTCTAATGGCTAGAAACTAGATTTGAGGCCTTGAAAAGGTATTTATATGCTCGAAATCAAATCAAAATAGATATAATTGATGAGAATGAAATAGAAACATCCAAGAGAGAAGAAAAGAGAGCATTCACTCCTATTCATTGAAGATTCAACCACTCTCAAGCAAAAGCAAGCCTCCAAGAATTCAAGAACCTTCAAGAGCATTAAAGATCATCCATTCTTGAGCAATCAAAAAGGCTTCAACAAGTTCAAAAGCACCACAACATCGAGCTTCAAAGAGATACCCATTTTTTATTAGAAAGCTTTTATTCTCTTTACTTCAAACCATTATTTGTTATAAGGGTTCTTGGTTAGCCTATTGTAAAACCAAGGGAGGTAATTGGTGAGCCTTTGAAAACTAATTAGGTTCTTGGTTAGCCCGGAAAACCAAGGAAGGTTGGTGGTGAGCCTTAAAACTATTTAGGTTCTTGGTTAGCCCGTAAAACTAAGTGAGGTTTTAACTTGTGAGCCTTGTAAAAATAAGTTGGATTTTTGATTAGTGAGCCTGGAAAACTAATCAATTGCAATTAGTGGAGATTATAGTGAATTCCCAAGGGGATCTTGGGGAGTGGATGTAGGTGCATTGGATAGCACCGAACCACTATACTTCTTTGTCTTTGTGGTTGATTGTTCTCTTTACTTGCTCTTTCATTTATTGCTCTTTATTTTCACTGCACTTTTACTTAAAAAGCATTACATTTGAATTCATAGTATCTTGATTATTTATTGAATTGGATTACATACTATTGCATTGCATCAAGTAATTAATTTTTAGAGACCCAATTCACCTCCCCTCTTAGGTTGCTTACTGGGCAACAAGTGGTATCAGAGCCCTGTTCTCAATGTATAGCCTTCACCGCCTTGAGTAAAGATCTATGGCAGCCCCTATTGGTACTAGCATAGTTGAGGGTCAAGCCTCAAATAGACCTCCATTTTTCAATGGATCAAATTATACATATTGGAAAACTATGATGAGAATTTATATGCATTCTATTGATTACAATATATGGAGAGTTGTTGATAAAGGTCCTCATAGTCTTTCGATTGTGGTTAATGGTGTTTCCATCCCAAAGCTCGAAGAGGATTGGGATGAAAATGACATTAAGCAATCCGAGATCAATGCTAAGGTAATGAATCTCCTTTATTGTGTATTAGATCCTAGTGAATTCAATAGGATATCTACTTGCACTTCAGCCAAAGAAATATGGAACACACTTAAAGTTATCCATGAGGGTACCGATCAAGTGAAGAATACTAAGGTGAACATGTTAGTGCATACCTATGAAATGTTCTGAATGGAACCTAATGAGTCAATCACTGATATGTATACTAGATTTACAAATATTGTAGATGGAATGAAAAGTCTAGGAAAAATAATGTCTAACGCTGATTTTGTGAATAAAATCCTCAGGTCACTTCCAACATCATGGGATTCAAAGGTGACCGCAATCCAAGAAACAAGGACATTGACAAATTACCATTAGAGCAGCTGGTTGGATCGCTCATGACTTATGAGCTAAATTTGAAGAAAAAGTCAATGGACATGGATAAAAAGAAAAAGGGGATTGCATTCAAATCAAACATACAAGTAGAATCCTCAATCGATGAGTCCGAAGAAGAAGAAGATGATGAAGGTGAAGAAACCCTGCTTGCTAGAAAATTTAGAAGATTCATGAAGAGGAGAAAGTTTCCTTACAGAAGAAATTTCAATCAAATAAAGAAAAAGGAAAAGAGAAAGAGAAAGAAAAGGAAAAAAAAAAGGAGAAGGAAACACCAACATGCTTCGAGTGCAAGAAGCCGGGTCACTACAAGTTCGATTGCCCTCTCCTAAAGAAGTCAAGGAAGAAGTTAAGAAAGAAAGCAATGATGGCCACCTGGAGTGATTGCCCTTCTTTCTTTCTTATCTTTTCTTCTTTTTCTTTCTCTCTTTTTAATGGGTGCTTAGTCCATGGTAGGTCACAAGAAAGGAAAATCACCTAGGAAGGATATTGGAGAGGGAGGATCGAGGGACCCCTTTGCCCTATGCGTGGAGTGCACTCAATCGATGTCAGATGCCCCATAGGCATACTGATCTCTGGTGGACCAGGAGGACATATCTTTTTTCTACATTAGATATTGTGTCCCTGGGGATTATGAAATAGAGCTACTCGGGCCCGATGCTAGATAGATAGCCCTCCTCCTGGTAGGTTGGGGGTCTATGAAGATGTGTTCAAGGTGGGACTTAGGTTTCCTCTTCATCATTCATCCTCAAACTCCTCAGGGCCTATAGTATATCTTTGAGTATTCTGACCTTGAATTCAATTAGACATATAATAGGGTTTCTAGGGGTTATGTTTCTTAGCCAAAACCCAACCATCTTTATTTCTATTTTGCTCCTTTTTCACTACCAGAGGCACCCATATGCTAAGGTATGGTGGTATCTCTTGGCTCAAAGGGAGGTTAAATCTCTAATCTTTGGTGCTCTTTCTACCATCAAGGGGTGGAAAGAGTACTTCTATTTGTATCATCTTCTTTGGTGGATGATTGGGGTCTATCGAATTGGGATGAACTAGTTGATCCTTTATTGAGTGCTCCCAAATTAAGTGCCAAGGAGGAGGTGAATTTTGAAGCCCTTAAAGATTTGTGGTCCCTTGCTTGGAGTGGCTCTTATCGGAGGAGTCCCTCCAAATGGTAGGGTTAGGTAGGCTCCTTGAAGGTGAATCTAAAAGCTTTGTCTTCCTTTCTTTATTCTGACCCATCCTTTCTTTATTCTTAATCAGTCAATCAACCTACTAGTATGAGGCTCGAGGATGCCAAGGCCAATAAGTAGAGGTTGGCCTAGAAGAGAAAGGGTTGAACTTTCTCTAAGGGCTCCAAGAAGGCTAGACTTTACACAGAGGTTCCATCCAAATTAATTGACCTAAGGCAATCGATTCTTCTTCAACAATTGTCTTTGACTCTCTAGATGTCCCAGTCAATCCCTTGAAGCCAACTAATCACCCATCTACTCCTCCCCTAGATACAAAGAAATTAGGTGCCCTTGCTAGTCAGAGGTCGAAGGGTCCTCAGGACATGTGGATTATCAATCATTGGAGGTCTATTGGAGGTTTTCGAAAAGAGCCTTTTCTTGGAGGAGCTAGATGAACTCAAAGGGATATGTTACAATAATTTAGAAAAAAGGGTGATTTTATTTCACATTAGGCTCTTACTTTTAGTTTTCAATCAATCAATCTCTGATCCTATTAGTTTTATAGTTTATGCATTGTATAATAGGTATTTCACATTAGGCTCTTACTTTTTGGTGCAGACACCAAAGGCACCAGAATAAGGCAGAGGCTTCTCAACCCTCTGTGAATTGATCAATAATTTTTGAGTCCATCTGTAATAAGGGCTTAGCCCATCTGAGTCCTTTTTTTTAGTTGTTGTTTGAGTCTTTTGAGTTATTATTTCAGTTCTGTACTAGTCAGCTTATGTTGAGCTAGTTCAGTCCAATGCTAGTCAGCTCATGTTGAGCTTATTTTATTTTAGTGAGTCCTGTCCAAGCATACTGAAGACTCAAGACTATATCATACAAGTGAAGACCAAGTCCAACTAGATTGAAGACATGGAAGTATAAAACAAGTCCAACCCAGCTTGAAGATTTGAAGACCCCAGGAGGAAAATTCAGAAAACCCTGATTTCTTGCAGATGCCCTCCAGATGCCCAGATTCCCTTCCAGATGCCAAAGTATATTTATAGATAAGGTCATCCATGATTCCAGAGGTCCATCTGCATCCTAGCCCAAAGAAATCAAGCCCAGGTGCCAAGCCCAAGCCCCTAAGAAGCAAGATACCAGGGAATATTCCTGCTACCTGGCTACCAGGCCACCCCAGCTTCCAGAGGCCCAAACCCATGCACCCAAGCCCCTTTGGGCCGGACTTTTGCTGCTCCTAGAAGCCTAACACGCCCCCCTAGGCATCCTTGGAGTCTTGACCAAGTCAAGAAAACTTTTAGGGATTTTTCTACCTAATATTTCTTATTTTCTAGCTAGGGTTTGAGAGGGAAAAGGATTCTAATGTAAAGACTTATGTACCCTTACTTGGAGCCCAAGGTTAAGGGTCTATTTGAGGGACCCTAGCCTCTTGTATGAAGAGAATTTTTGATGAATGATAACCTTGAGTTCTTCTATTGAGTGGTGTGATACCCTGCTGTGTGCATAAAGGGGTTTGTGAGAGTTCTTCTTCCCGGTGTTTGCAATCATCTTCCTGCTGCCAACAAACCCTCCAGATCCCTGGATGCCCACTCCAAAAGAAGCCTTCCCTTGCTGTTTTTCCTTTGTTTTCTTGTTCCTTTGTGAATTTTCTAACCCCTGACAGGTCGTTTGCAGGTCCCTGAGTTCCTACGAATCCAACGACTCCAGCCAAGCCTCAATCGGATCACCGAGCAGAAAGCTGGGTATCCGCGAGTCTTTGGCTTGGTTTTCCAGGCCGCATCCATCGAGGAACGAGAGACCCCTTCGCTGCGATCTTCACAGACATTTTCAGGTACACCCCTCTACCTCCAGTAGTTTTATTGTAGGAGAACTTGCCCTAACCGAGGCTTCTCAGCCCCGGTGGTCCTTCTTTGCTACTTTTCTAGGTCCTAATCTGCATGCTGATCTTCAAAAAAATTCATACAAAATTCTCTACAAATAATTTTGATCTAAAATTCGGGAATTAATTACCTAACTCAACATGTAAAACATATAAAAAAATGACATGCATATTAGTCCCCCATCATTTGGTATCAGAGCTTAGATTAGGGCTTGTTTTCTGCAGTTTTTCAGTCCATATATACTCTGTTATTTTAATTATTTCTCCCTGTTAAAAACTCCAAAAATTCTAAAATTTATTTTCGTGGATTTATCATAATTCAAAATAATTTTATAAATTTTTATAGATTTTATTATGGCCTGTGAATTTTCTTCAAGCCGAAATAGGGCCTGCAAATTTTTGGCTCTATTTTTTTTAGCAAGACAAGTTTGGAAGTTTTAGGGTTTTGTTTAAAAGTTTTTGCATATTTCTTAATTTTAGTATATTTCCAGTATATTAGGCCATGATTTGCAAGTTTTCTTCTATTTAAAAAATACCAAAAAAAAATATATACATATTTTCCAAAAATACCAAAAAAAATATCTAAACCTAATTTGCATCCTCATCTGCCTGCCATCATTGCATAATTTACTTTTAAGGGCACTCTTGCAATATTAGATGGGGGGAGGATTTGATCACCTCTCCTTAGCCCAAAACCACATTCCTTGCATTCAGTCCCAAGCCTTAACCTAAAACTAATTAGACTTAATTTGCCCTAGTGGGCTAGGGACACCAATTGGTCGGGTCCGGGCTAGTGTTAGATCACTGTGTCAAGTTAACCTGTGTGTGCCTTGTGCTCAGTGTCTAGAACGATGGTTTAGGGATTCAATCCCGAAGGGCTTATGTGCTGGTCCGCCTACCTGGCCAATCTCTGATTGGTGTCTAGGATTGGCAATCAGGGACCTAACACTCCCCTTACACCTGCCTGGCTGAGTACAGGGTTACTATAGGCTAGTTTGCCACCCTGATTGAGCATCTAGTTTGGACTTTAGGTCTAGTCAGCTATAGTCGGTCTGATCGAGTCTTGCATGAGCACTAGATCAGGAGTTTCATATCACCCACCTCCTTCACAAATGTCTGAACCCATGAAAAATTTACAAGCTCAAATAAAAGCCCTAGCTGATCAAATGGCCGAGATGGCTACCCAGATGACCCAGTTAACTCAGTCTCGTATTCAAACTAATGATAGAATTGACCATCTTTCCAATAGGTTTGATCAGTTAAAAGTCCGGGTAGGAACCCCAGAAAAAAACCATGGGTCACGGTCTGAGCCAAATCCTAATTCCCCTCAACCTAGGAGGACCCCAAACCCTGATCCATACCTTGAGGCTGAACCTAGGAGAGCCCATCATCATGACCCAATCCCTAAGGTTAGTCCTAGAAGACTCAATCAGGATTTTATAGACCAGGAAGATAGATCCTATTTACCCTCTCCCTACAAGCCTAGTATACCTACAACCTATAAATCTTATGACTTCAAATCCTATGAACCTAGAACCTATGAATCCATAACCTATGAACCTAGATCCTATGACTCTAGATCCCATGATCATAGATCCTATGCACCCACACCCTATGAGCCTAGTAGACCCAACACCCAATATTCTGACCCATATAGGGAGTCCAACCCTAGGAGAACCCAATATTCTGATCCATATAGGGAGTCCAATCCTAGGAGAACCCAGTATTCTGACCCATATAGGGAGTCCAACCCTAGGAGGACCCAATATCCTGACCCATATAGAGAGCCCAACCTTAGGAGGACTCCATACCATGATCCATCCTTAGAACCTGACCATAGAACTGATCCAAAATCCTATGACCCCAGATCCTATAATCCCATGACCCATAGATCTGCACCCTTGTCCTATGAGCCCAGAGAACCCATAACCCCTAAATATCAGCCTAGTACTAGTCAGGTTTCCCTTAGTCAATTTGAACCCCATAGGATTAGCACCCCTAAAAATGAGCCCAGTAGTGAGCCACTACCCCTTAGGCAACCTGAACCTACTAGGATTAGTGTCCATAATCAGATACCAGAACCTAACCAATTTCCTGCTAGCCGACCTTCTCCAACCATTCCTGAGATTCACAAGGCTTACATTAACACGGAAGTGTATGAAGCTGATGTGAGCCTAGTGGATGAGTATGAGGGAGAAGAGGAGACACCTTTAGTAGACCTAGAATTAGCTGACCCAGTAGATACCCAGGTAGAAACTAACCCAGAGCTAGTTGACCTTGACCATATCTAACCTAAAGCTATAATGGAAGAACAAATAGAGGAAGAGAACCTAGGTACTGCTACTAGAGCCTTACCTGAGGAAACCATAGAGGAGAGCCAAATTATAGAGTCTAGTCCTAAAATACAAGAACCAGAAGAATTTATTAAGGACCTTGTCTCTTTGAATCAATACCTTCAAGATGAGTCCCCTCCTATAGTTCCCATTAAGGACCTCTTCCCCGAAATTGGCGACCCATCCTTCCATTATGCAAACCCTGTAGATATAGCTCAACCTCGTAAGGTTAACCTCATTAGTATAGGATTAGTTCCTGACACCCCATCTTTTATCCTACTTTATCCAACTAACCATGAACCTTTTTCTTTACCTTACCAAACTAATTCTGAACCCACTTCCTATTTTCTGCCCTTTCCTGACACCTCCAGCATTTCTAGGATCATTAGATTGCATTTAGCTGAGATTAGCATACTGCATGCATTCATCACGCATGTTAGGTTTGCATCTTACTTCTGGCATACTCTTTGAAATTTTCTAGGAGTTCACTGTAAATTTTCATGTGCATGTCAAGCTAGGATCAAACCTAGAGAACCTATAATCTATTAGGTTTAGATCTAAAGAGTTCAATAAAATTTCCTTCGATAGGAATGCATAGTCGAGTCTGTTAGGTGTCAGTATGAGTCCTTTGCATCATTTGTTAGGAGTCTGCATGTGCCTAGCATGTTCACCACCCGCACTAATCTTAAAACAACTGGCTAATTCCCGAAGAAGGGTCAAAGAATTTGATGTAGTGAATTCTATCTTGGTTAGGCTTAGGCCTAAAAGAAGCTTCATGCTCGCAGAGCTGGACCTTTTAAAGTGATAGAGAAGGTTGGATCAAATGCCTAGGTGTTAGACTTGCCTTCGGATTTGGGCATTAGTTCTACCTTCAATATTACAGACCTGGTTGAGTATAGGGAACCGGCAGCGATACCTAGTAAGGCCTTTAGACCTATTCCTTTTCATTGTGAGTGACCCTAACCCAGAGTGTCCACTAACAAATTGGCCTGAGAGAGGAGAACGGATCGAGCGTATCCTGGATGATCAAGCCATCACGACCTGGGGCCGTGACTATCAATGCTTCCTGATCCGATGGCAAGGCCAGCCAGAGTCGGACGATTCGTAGATTTCTCGAGAGGACTTGCAACACCTCAACCCAGACCTTCTCGAGAGAATGTGAGCCAGTTGATCTTCACTCGACAGGGTCGAGTTCCTCCCACCCTGGAGAATTGGTGCGGACACCAAAGGCACCAGAATAAGGCAGAGGCTTCTCAACCCTCTGTGAATTGATCAATAATTTTTGAGTCCATCTGTAATAAGGGCTTAGCCCATCTGAGTCCTTTTTTTAGTTGTTGTTTGAGTCTTTTGAGTTGTTATTTCAGTTCTGTACTAGTCAGCTTATGTTGAGCTAGTTCAGTCCAATGCTAGTCAGCTCATGTTGAGTTTATTTTATTTTTTTGAGTCCTGTCCAAGCATACTGAAGACTCAAGACTATATCATACAAGTGAAGACCAAGTCCAACTAGATTGAAGACATGGAAGTATAGCATAAGTCCAACCCAGCTTGAAGATTTGATGACCCCAGGAGGAAAATTCAGAAAACCCTGATTTCTTGCAGATGCCCTCCAGATGCCCAGATTCCCTCCCAGATGCCAAAGTATATTTATAGATAAGGTCATCCATGATTCCATAGGTCCATCTACATCCTAGCCCAAAGAAATCAAGCCCAGGTGCCAAGCCCAAGCCCCTAAGAAGAAAGATACCAGGGAATATTCCTGCTACTGGCTACCAGGCCACCCCAGCTTCCAGAGGCCCAAACCCATGCACCCAAGCCCCTTTGGGCTGGCCTTTTGCTGCTCCTAGAAGCCCAACACGCCCCCCTAGGCATCCTTGGAGTCTTGACCAATTCAAGAAAATTTTTAGGGATTTTTCTACCTAATATTTCCTTATTTTTAGCTAGGGTTTGAGAGGGAAAAGGATTCTTATGTAAAGACTTATGTACCCTTACTTGAGCCCAAGGTTAAGGGTCTATTTAAGGGACCCTAGCCTCTTGTATGAAGAGAATTTTTGATGAATGAAAACCTTGAGTTCTTCTATTGAGTGGTGTGATACCCTGCTGTGTGCATAAAGGGGTTTGTGAGAGTTCTTCTTCCCGGTGTTTGCAATCATCTTCCTGCTGCCAACAAACCCTCCAGATCCCTGGACGCCCACTCCAAAAGAAGCCTTCCCTTGCTGTTTTTTCTTTTTTTCTTGTTTCTTTGTGAATTTTCTAACCCCTGACAGGTCATTTGCAGGTCCCTGAGTTCCTACGAATCCAACGACTCCAGCCAAGCCTCAATCGGATCACCGAGCAGAAAGCCGGGTATCCGCGGGTCTTTGGCTTGGTTTTCCAGGCCGCATCCGTCGAGGAACGAGAGACCCCTTCGTTGTGATCTTCACAGACGTTGTCAGGTACACCCCTCTACCTCCAGTAGTTTTATTGTAGGAGAACTTGCCCTAACCGAGACTTCTCAGCCCCGGCGGTCCTTCTTTGCTACTTTTCTAGGTCCTAATCTGCATGCTGATCTTCAAAAAAATTCATACAAAATTCCCTACAAATAATTTTGATCTAAAATTCGGGAATTAATCACCTAACTCAACATGTAAAACATATAAAAAAAATGGCATGCATATTAGTCCCCCATCACTTTTAGTTTTCAATTAATCAATCTCTGATCATATCAGTTTTGTAGTTTATGCATTGTATAGCTGATTTGTTGAACTAGGCTTTGAATAGCAGGAGCACTGTTAGAAAGCTAAATAATGACATTGTAGAGGCTTAGTGGAAGGCTAAGGTAGCGGATACAGCATCTAAACACTCAGAGAAAGCACTCTCTAAGGTGAAGGCTGAATTAGCTAAGGTACAGGTCAATTAGGCTTGAGAGAAGGAGAGAGCAGAGTCAGAGTTGGCAAAGGCCAAGAAGGAAATGGCTGAGGTAGTGGAAAAGTTCAAAGCTTTCTAAGACTTTGCAATAGAAAGGGCTCAGGCCACGGCCGACTTCTCGAAGTCGGAGGAGTTCTTTGCCCTCTACCAGGACTTTGGTCAGGAGTCTTATAAAGAGGGCTTCAACAAAGGAGAGCAAGAGCTCCTGGATCATTTCCTAAGAATAAAGTTTGACTTCCTAAACATAGGTGAGGAGTCTGAAGGTGGGCCTACCAGTGCATCTACTGAAACTCCTCCCATCGAGACCATCCCTGAGCTCATCAATCTAGTCATCGCTGATCTCATTCAAGCTAATCCCATCTCCACCATTAGGCCTGCTTCGGCTAATTCTCCCTCTTAGACCAAGCCTTCTTCTACTATCATCGATCCTAATGAGGAGGCTAGGAACTAAAATTGTGTATCTTTTGTTTCTTTTTCTTTAGGATTGTAGTTTCATGGGTTTTGTAGCTTTTTTTCAAACAATGTAAGAGAACTTCTTTTAAGACTAATGAAATGAGAAGTAATTTTTTTCACTTCTTTCACTTTACATTGATTATTTACAAATTCCCTGAGGGTACCCTTTTGTTGTCGAAACCATAGATGCATGCCAAGCATTTCCATTGAGCCATTAATATCAGGGTGTATGATTCTAAACAGGAGGCCTAGGCTGAAGCTACGAAGGAGAAAATTTCTGACCAAAAAAAGAGGCTATTAAAGGTACACAAGGCACTGAAGAGAGCCTATGAGGAAGTGGATCACTATTGCTCAAAATATACCAGCTACATTCTTGAGAGAACTGTACTTGAAACTACTTTCACCAAGGAACGGGGAAAGTTATCAAAGTGAATTTCTCAAATTTCCTGGGGTGTTGCTGTTAGGATGGCTCGGTTGTGAAATCAACTTACATCTGCTTATGGAGAAATTTTAGATTTGAACTTGCTACTTGAATCTAGGAACTCTTGTTAGGAGATCACTGCCTGGTCGGCCATGCTTCAGGACGAACTTTGCTAGGCCAAAGGGTAGATTTCTAGCCTTGAGTGGTCTTCGAAGGGCAAGGGCATAGCAGTTGGTCCAAGTTTAGGGGGCCACCATTGGCCATTGTCCCCATATCAGTCAGGCCACCTCCGGGGAGTCATGTCCATCACCACCCCGAGAGGGGATGTGGCATGCCCCCGGTGCGAGTGCCATGGATATTTTCGAGATGAGATCATGGCATCGATCGGCATCATCTTGCCAATCCAATCAATGGTCCATATCGCATAGCCACCATCGATCAAGCCATCGATCTCAGTCATAGAGCCATTACTCTTTTGGCCATCAGTCATGCTCGAACAAACACCATCATGCAACTAAAGCTTAGGAAAAACAAGGTAGTGAGGCCATGGAGCAACTGATGTTTGATTGTGGTCACCTGGTAGGATATACCAACTATAGGGACCTGATACGGGTCCTCTATCCAACCCTTGATCTTCATCTCTTACCTCCTTCATGTATGAGCATAGGCAAGTTCATTATAAAACTTGTGATGAACTCAAGTCCTTCGTGAGAGGAAGAATGGCACTTCTCATCAAGAGATATCACTTACATCAAGAGATCCTTCATAGAGCTCCAAGGTTTCAAGAGATACATTGTCTGCCACAAGGAGGCCTGTAGATCTAAAGAATGATGAGGGCTAATCATCAGAGATGGGCTCTTAGAGTAATGATGATGTCCAACCATTGCCTGAGGCAAGCACCGCATACTAAAAGGCCGAGAAGGCCTACTTAAGTTTACTTTCTTTTGTCTTAACCTATGTATTTTTTTTTTTTGTAGACTTTGGGCATTATATTTGAGAAGTAATAGAATCTTTTTTCTTTGTAATCTTTGCTTAAGCTCAAACGATTTGTCAAATCATCTTTTCCTTCTAACTCAGGATATAGTTGATGGCTATTTCTCATGTCTCAGTCATCCATGGGTTGGTTGTGTAGTATCATGGCCTTTCAAATGTTCTAGGGCCTGCATCGATTGAGAGTTGGTTTGAACTTGGTGATTAGTTATTGGGGGACTCTAATCGATCTAAGATCAATTGGAGTCAACGGGCACTGATTGCCTGAAAGCTCTAACTGAGCATTATTTGGTCACTTGGAGCTAATGGATGCTATGTTGGCCTTGGGACCTGATTGATCTAAGGTTAATTAAGCCAATGGGTGCTGATCACCTGAGGGCTCTGATTGAGTGCTACTCAGTCACTTAGAGCTAGTAGGCATAATCACCTGAGGGCTCTGACTGAGTGCTACTTAATCACTTGGAGCTAGTGGGTGCTGATCGCCTAAGGGCTCTAACCAAGTACTACTTGGTCAATTGGAGCTAGAGGGCTCTGATTGAGTGCTACTGATCACTTAGAGCCAGTAAATGTTAATTGCCTAAGTGCTCTAACTGAGTGCCACTTGGTCACTTGGAGCTAATAGATGCTGATCACCTAGGACTCTAACCGAGTACGATTCGATCACTTGGAGTCCATGGGCATTGATCACCTGAGAGCTCTAACAAAGTGATACTTGGTCACTTAGAGCCAGTGAGCATTGATCATTTAAGGGCTCTAATAGAGTGCTACTCGATCACTTGGAGCCAGTGGGTGCTGAGTACCTTAGGGCTTTGATTGAGCATTACTCGATCACTTGGAGCTAGTGGGTGCTGATCACCTAAGGACTCTGATCGAGCACTTACTCGATCACTTGGAGCTAGTGGGTGCTGATTAATTGAGGACTCTGATCAAGCACACTTGGTCACTTTGAGCCAATGGGCACTGATCGCTTGAGGGCTCTGACCAAATGCTACTCGATAACTTAAAGCTAGTGAATGCTGATTGCTTGAGGGCTCTGACCAAGTGCTACTCAGTCACTTAGTGTCAGTGGATGCTAATTGCTTGAGGACTCTAATCGAGTGCTACTTGGTCACTTAAAGCCAGTGGGCACTGATCGCTTAAGGGCTCTAACTGAGTACTACTCAGTCACTTGAGGCCAGGAGATTTGATCGCCTGAGGGCTCTAACTGAGCACTACTCAATCACTAAGAGCTAGTAGGTGTTGATCGCATGTAGGCTTTGACCAAGTGCTTACTCGATCACTTGATAGGTATTGATCGTCTAAGGGCTCTGACCGAGCACTATTCGATTATTTGGAGCTAGTGGGTACTGATCGCTTGAGGGCTCTGATCAATCTAGGATCAATTTGTACCTTAATTTTATCATGCTTTGGGAATTTCCCCTCTACCAAGAAGCACCACTTAGTGTGATGATTAATTTTTCAGGAGTTTTGATTGGTTATACTTTAATAGTGAGTCTTCTATGCATAATTTGTGAGGAGATGAAAGCCAGGGAAGCTCGCTACTGCCTTAGTTGCTCCTTCCAAGTGAGACCCATCTTTTGAGAACATGACATTTATGAGACCTCGATTGGCTGTTAGGGGGGAAGGTCTTCCACCAGGCTCATTATAAAAGGATGATTGAACAGCTTCAAGCCTTTGCACTATCTCTTCTCTACCAACATGCTGCTTGGGATTTCTTGGCTTCCACTATAGCCAACCCTTAATGGAGGTGACGTAGTTGTTGGGTTACTCTTCTCAAAGGAGAGGTTCTCTCCAGAAGGAGGACTATTGAGAATTTGATTCCAAACCCAACTAGATTTCATGAACCAAATCTTTTAGAACAGCCTTGTTTCCGATCAAGAACGAACGCCCTGATCTACAAAGCAATTGCGAAAGCATATCACCAGGTTATGACCATCTGCCAGCAATCTTCATTGAAGATCATGGTAGGATTCAGGTCTATGAAGATCAAGAACACAAAGAAGGAGAGAAGAGGAAAGAAGAAGAAGAACAGAGGAGTTTTCACGAGAGAAAGGGATTTCCACTTCTAAGAAGTTCGTTACACCACACCACATCCTCTTATGAGAATACATTATATATACCTTGGTCACACATGCCCGAGATCCCAAAAAACTCTCCCAGCTGGCACAATTCAAAATAGTTTATCCGTCATTCGAGCCGACTCAAAAACATTCAAGCTGACTCGTCTAGAACAAATTTCTTGACTGTTCACCCGAGCTGACTCTAATACATCCGAGCTGACTCTTCCAGACAACAGATTTTCGTCTGTGCATCCGAGTCGACCTGAATCCATCCGAGCTGACTCTTCCAGATAACAGATTTCTTGTTTGTGCATCCGAGTCAACCTGAATCCATCCAAGCTAACTCTTCCAGACCACAGCCACCTGTTCTGAGATGTGCCAATCAACAGAGTCTACTCTTACAATAGAAGAGCCGACCCAAAGACCTAGACTGACCAAAACTGAGCCTAAACACCTAGGACTCATACCGGACTCAACCCTAGCCCTAGACACATCATGAAAAGTCATGATAGACCAGATCTATTTATGTACATTGACCCGACTAGCCATGAATGTACCACCTGAGACTCAACAATCTCCACCTTTGTGCTTCAAGGCTACATATGCCAGACTCCTCAAACTCATTAACCATATACAAGAGTAGAAGCTATCCCTTGGTAGAGCCTTCGTAAGTGCATCCACCTGGTTCTCCGTTGTATGAACCTTCACCAGCGCCACTTCTCCTTCCTCCACCAGCTCCCTAACTCTGTGGTACCTCACATCTATATGCTTGGTCCTAGCATGATAAATTGGGTTCTGTGTCAAGTGTATGGCACTCTGGCTGTCATTGTGCAGGACCACCATACACTGTTTCACCCCCATTTCAGACACTAGCCTTCTCAGCCATAGTGCTTCCTTTGCAGCTTCAATAATCTCTATATACTCAGCTTTGTTGTAGACAAAGCAGTAATAGGTTGAAGGGTTGATCTTCAAGAAACTGGTCCACCATACATGCAGAAGAGATAACCTGTTGTAGACCTCCTTGTATCAAGATCATCTGCATAGCTTGCATCAACAAACCCTTCCAAAGGACCTGAATCCTCACATGATTCTATGGAGTTCCATCCATATCCTTCAAGCTGCCCACCAAATACCAGCCATGTCTTTGAGTCCCTTGCAGATATCTCAAAGTCCACTTCAATGCCTTCCAGTGTTCTTTCCTAATATTAGCCATGTACCTACTCACCTGGCTTACAGCATATGCTATGTCCGGCCTGCAACAAACCATAGCATACATCAAACTGCCCACTGTATTGGCATATGAAACTCTTTCCATGTACTCTCTCTCCTTCTCTGATTGGGGGCACTATTTTTTCGAGAGAGAAAAATGCCCTGGTAATGGTGTTTCCACAGGTTTGGCGTTATCCATCCCAAACCTCTCGAATACCTTTTTAATGTACCCACCTTGTGACAAATGGAGTATTCCTTTACACCTATCTCTGCAAATCTCCATTCCAAGGATTTTCTAAGCTGATCCCAAGTCCTTCATCTCAAATTCTTGAGATAATGCTCTCTTCAGCCCTTTCACAGTTGTCATACTTCTGCTGGCTATCAACATATCATCCATATATATAAGTAAATACAAAGCATCCTTAGTGTTGCCGATCTCGCCGCCGCGCCCGTGCCTCGGAACCGCCGATCCCGCTAGACCATCTTGCTCTCGGGGCCTCCTGGCTGGACCGAACCTGCAAGGCGAGGTCAGAAGACCCTGGCCGGGGATCCCGGTGAGGGAACTCCGACGATCAAGTTAGTGGACAGCGAGAGGGAACAGATTCTCCAAGACGGGCCCCCGAAGGAGTCCTAGACTCAAAGAAATTACTAGAAAAAAAGGTGCCGGACAGACCAGAAACACGGTCGGGCCTCCTTGCCGAGCTCACGCCAAGCGATCCCCTCTCGGGACCCTCGATCTTACTCTCGGAGCTGGGGCTTTTTGGCCACTGTTTCTTACTTGTCCCCGCTTACCTGATCGCCTCCAATTTCCTTCCTTTTATCTCCTCCCGCTGCCTGCCTGTCTTCTGCTCTTGGGAGGCTCCCCTCTCCATCCTTTTCTCTTTCCCTTTTTGGTTTTGAGGGCCAGGCGGCATTCCGACCTCGTTCGCCGAGCCCAGCGGGGAAAGGGTAAAGAAAAGGGGGTGGCGCCGGCAGGGCGGCCGGTCAGACCTCGGGCCCAGTGAGGGCGCTCTCCTTCCTAAGTGCCGGCGCTGTCCGTCGACGGGCCCTTTTTTGTCAGAACCGCGCCTCTCGACAGCAGGACCTGTCGGGCCAACGTAAGTGATGCAGAACAAATAAAGGGATGCGATGCGAAAGTAAATTAAGATTAACTAATTTTTTTTTATTGTTTTTATATGTTTGTAGAAGTTGGCTTCAAATCAAAGAAAAGTTAACCTAACATTGAAAGATACTAATATGATAATTGAAAGCACAATTTTAAGGAAACTAAATTATCAGAGTAGTTCAGAAGCAACGAATCGCTGGGGGTTGAGAAACTCCCAGACCTAGGGTTTCGCTCCAAACTTTCAACAGAACAAAATAAAGAGAAGAGATGGTTTACCTAACCAGACAATGATCTTCACAGATTTTGGTGGAAGAACTCTCCCGAGCAGATTGTTGGATCCTCGGATTCAGATATCTTCGTAATGGATCCTCCAATACTGGTCCTTTGGTGGGTTGGCTTCTCCTGAACTCAAGATCTAGAAGAGAAGAAAAACAATTGATGGAATCAGAGAGTCAAGGGAAAAATTTACCAGGTTGATGAACTTGAAGATTGAAATTGCTAAAAACTGGATTCTCCTGGAAGCTGATGTGATTTTCCTTGGAACTTGCTCTGGATCTGAAGTAGCCGGACTGGATCTGGATGAAGGTGGACGGCCTGGACTTGTAGAGAGAGAGAGGCCGTGGGAGATGGAAGGAGCTAGGGTTCGATGGATCAAAAATAATGAAGGGCGGCTAGGGTTTTGGATTTTTAAGTGGCTAACCTAGGGTTTTGGATAAAGATGGAGATCTCTCACCTCCTCAAGGCTCCAATGGAACCCGGATTACCCCCTCACGGAGCTCAACACTTAGAATAGTGCGGAAGAAGAGAAACCTAGGTTACTCAACACAAGAGAATAGCAAAATAATTTTTTCTTCATTGATTTCTTCTCAACTTACAAGAGGGATGTAATTTATAATGCTTTACAAGGGAGAAGGGTTTCATATTTTACCATGTGGGACTAAAGGAGGGGATCTCCAAATTAGGGCAAATCCCTTACATATGGTTGGCCAAAATACCAAAAATTAGGATTTGGGTTATAAATGGCAGGTAGATGGCGCCACCTTGCTTGATTTTTTTCAAGAAAATTTTCTTCCTTCCCTGGATGAACTCTTTTGGACTCCTCCTTTTCTTCCTCCCTAAGTCAAGGCTCTTCCCATCTTTGTTTTAGGTGTTTTTGGCAGGTAATGGGCGCCCCTTGATATTCTCTTCCAAGAAAAACTTCTTCCCTTCTTTGCTTGGAGTCACTTGGAAAAGTCTTGGCCGCCCCTTGATTTGTGCTCTTCTCTTTATCTGGTGCATGAAAGAAGGAGGTTGCCATCTGTGGAGTGGGGACCAAAGGCTGCTGGATGTGGATATGGCACCCCCTGGACTGGGAGTGTGGCTGGGAGTGTGGTGTCCACTTGCCAGGTCTTGGGAGAAAATGTAATATCCCCGGTTGAAACCCTAGTCCACTACTGAGTCAACATGACTCAACAAAATAAAAACGCAGGTAATGTAGACTCAAGCTAAATTGAGTTGATCTAGTCAACTCTTATTACAAACCAAAAACCCTAATTCTTCGGGCAAGGTTAATCAGAGATCCAGATGGAGCTCTGAAGTCTTCTTCTGAGTCTGGTGCCCGCACCAGTAAGTGGTGTTTCGCGTGCCGCCGCCATCTGTACGGGGCACCGTCTGTGGTGCGCACGGCTCGAGGGACAACCTCGGAACCTGTGCCTCCGTTCTTTGGGACCTTCTCTGTACGGGCGGCCTGACCTCGACCGAGGTGGACCCCTCCCGGGTGGACACCTGGCGAGGTGGCAGAAGGGCGCCCGGCTTCGACCGAGGTGGACCCGTCTTCGAGGGCCACTTGGCGAAGGAGCGAGGGAGCAGCTGACCTCGGCCGAGGTGGACCCCTCCTGGGTGGACACCTAGCGAGGTGGCAGGAGGGAGCTCGGCTTCGGTCGAGGTGGACCCGTCTCTGGGGGCCACCTGGCGAAGGAGCGAAGGAGCCCGGCTCGATCTCGGCCACGGTGGGACCGTCTCTGGGTGCCACCTGGCGAGGGAGCGGGGGAGCAGCCGACCTCGGCCGAGGTGGACCCCTCCTGGGTGGACACTTGGAGGTGGCAGGAGGGCGCTCGGCTTCGGTCGAGGTGGACCCATCTCTGGGGGCCACCTGGCGAAGGAGCGAAGGAGCCCGGCTCGACCTCGGCCACGGTGGGACCATCTCTGGGCACCACCTGGTGAGGGAGCGGGGGAGCAGCCGACCTCGGCCGAGGTGGACCCCTCCTGGGTGGACACCTGGCGAGGTTGCAGGAGGGTTCCCGGACCGAACTCGACTTCGACGAGGGCGGTAACGTCTCGGGATGTCACCTGGCGAGGTAGCCGGGGGGGCAAGGGCCGAGCTCGACCTCGGCGGTATGGGACCCGCAGCTGACTCGGCCGAGGAAACCTCCACGCGGCTCAATCAGGCCCGACGGAATCTGAGACCGGCCACGTCATCATTATGGCCGTAACAGTTGCCCCCCAATCCGCCATTCCGTTGGGGCATCGTATAACGGAACATCGGGATTAAATGCGCAGATGACGTGGGGAGGCGAAGATCTTGCATCATAATTGTTGTGATCCTCGTCGCCGCTTCTCGGTGCGCCCGAAGCCCTATAAGAGGCTGCCACACGTCGCCCACTTGCCCATAATAAATGCGTCGCTTCGAAGCAGAGGCCGTTTCCCTGCTAACAAGGCATCGGTGTCGGGCGTGTGTCCACGCGGCGATCATCCAGTGGCTCGAAGCGGAATGACGGGTACGGCCGCTGTCAACTGAGTTTGAAAAGGAGGGGACTTTTCGGAATGAGGCCTTTTCCTTTGCTCTGTGGGTGGTTTGCTGCAGGCTAACTTCCACTGCCCCGCATTCGCTCGGTGTATTTTCGATGAGTGCCTCCATTTTCTCCCTAGTTCCCCTCTTCTTCTTCTTCTTTGAATCTTCCTTGCTTTCTTCTTTGCCATGGCGCGCCGTCGCTATGTTTCCTCTAATCCGGATGAGGCCGGTCCTTCGCGGCCGAAGACTCCGTCTTCTTCCTCCTCGGAGGAGGAAGTGATCCCGGAGGAGACCCGCAGGCGACTGCAACCTGGGGGTATCACCATTGGCATCCCCAGGGGTGTCCGGTCTCCTCCTGTCGCTCCTACTTTTCCGCTTCTTTCCCTTCCTGCTCCACCTCTCCTTTCTGTCGGTCCCTCCGGTCATGCTTCCACAATGACCGAAGGTGACCTTTCTTTGCTCCGGGAGGCCTACGGCATCCCGGGATCGATCCGTCTATTTGTCCCGCGACCCGGGGATCGCGTCACCATGAGTGGCCCCGGCCGCATAGCCTTCTACGAAGACTTCCTTCTCGGGGGTCTTCGGTTTCCTCTGCACCCCTTCTTCCTTTCTTTCCTTAGCCACTTCCGTCTCGTTCTGGCCCAGTTGGCTCCCAATGCCATCCGGGTCATCTTTTCTTTTATTGTTTTCTGCCACTTCCACGGGTTTGTTGCCCGTTTCTCCCTCTTCAGGGCTCTGTTTACCCTGAAGAGGTACTCCACTGACGACGGCTAGTGGTACATCTCGCCCCGGCCCAGGTATCTCCGGTTCGACCTCCCTTCTTCTATCAAGGGCTGGAAGAACCGGTTCTTCTTTGCCTCGGTCGAGGATGTTGACTGGGCTTGGAGCGAACCGGACCGGTCTCCGAACCAGAACTCCCAGGTCGAGTCGACGGACCAAGAGGCCTACTCCCTGCTCCTGAGCGATGTGGTCCCGGTGCTCGAGGTTCTGCTCTCGGAGCAGAATCTGTTTGAGGCCGGGATCAGTCCCATCCGCGAGCTGGGTGAAACTCAGTCCTCCCTTGACTTCTGTTTCCTTTCTCCTCTTTAGCTAAGCTTGCTGACCTTCTTTTCTTTTGCGTTGCAGGGATGAAATTCTCGCTGGAGAACCTTCTGGAGGGCACGGCCCAGAGGGACGTCGTCGAGGTGGATGAGCCCACGGTGAAGAGGGCTCGCACAGAGGCGAGCCAGAAGGTCGTGCCGGTGACCGTACCCAGCCCGGTGGTCGCGGCTCCCCCGCCCAGACTGCCTCGGGGCGGGGCCATTGATGCACCCGTCGTCAGACCTGATGGTGCTACCGACGAGGGGGTTCCACCACCAGCAGCTCCGCCCAGCGCCGGCCCCGTCGTAGCCGCTGCTTCGATAGCGCAGCCCACGATCTCCGCCGCACCGTCGACGGTGATTCTTGCTAGAGGGGCAGTCGCCGTCGCAGCCGACCTGACGGCTCCACCACCGGCGCTCACCAACCGCTGCTCCGTGATCTGCGATAAGGGGCTCGCGGAGAAAGTGATGGAGTATGCCTCCACCGCACGGGACCGCCGATCTCGAGGTGGCAGGGACTACGCCGACGCCCTGCTCGGGATCATCCCGCAGCTCTTCACGGTAAGTCCGAACTCAGGCTCCTTTGTCTTCTTTGGCCTCGGTTAGCTTTTACACTAACCCGATTGCTTTGCTGTGCAGATTGGGAACGACGTGCTCCTACTGAGGAACTTCCTCGCGGGGTACGCGAAGAAAGATGCCGAGAAAGAAGAGAAGCTCGGCAAGCTCACGGCTGACGTCAAAGATCTTATGGAAAAGGGGGTCGAGCTGCGAGCGAGCAACCAGACCCTCCAGGCGGACCTGGCGTGCATCGAGGGGCGAAACAAGGACTTGGAGTCCTCTCTGTCCACAGCTACCTCCCGGACTCCAACCAGGTCCGGAGGTAGCCGTGGACTCCTTCTTGAAGGGATTTCGAATGTGCCGGGAGAAGGTGGGGTCCCTCTACCCCGAGCTTGACCTCCGTGGGGTGGTGCTCGGAGGTAGGAGGCAAGGACCTGACCGAAAGGCTTCCGGCACGGTCGAGGCCACAGCTGTGCCCCCGACGAGCGACACGGCCGAAGCCCTGGTGCAACCCCCCGAGCCAGCAGCCGTCGACGGCGAGGGAGTGGAACCTGCGACCCAGGCTGAGGCCCCCACCACCGCGCCGAACTGAACCGTTTATCTTCTTCTTTTTCTTTGTCGTTGTTGTTTTTTCTCTTCTCTTCTTTTTTTTTGGGGACTCCCGGCCTGTCGGGATTTCCAGCTTGTACTTCTCCTTCTCGGATCAATGAAAACACAATTTGTCCATGTCTCGAATTCGCTTTCTTTCCCACTCTCCCATCTCCTCTTTTTCCTTCTTGAGATGTTGATGTGGAATGCCGGAACAAGGGTGGACCTGGTCCCGTCCATCACTCAGAACAAAGGTTGGGACGTTCCGGACCGCGTGGCGTCAGAGTAGGCCTTGAGCGGGTCCATCTTTGGGAATGCCTTCGTGCTCGCATGGGGGAACTGGGTTCTGCCCCGCCTTCCAAGTCGAAGCCTGGGAATTCCGGACTGAACCCCGGGGCCGCAGGCTTTCTCAAGCCTTGCGCGGCTTGCCGAGCTGTTCTCCGTGCTCGCATGGGCGAACTGGGTTCGCCCCGCCTTCCAGGCCAAAGCCCGGGACTTTCGGACTAAACCCTGGGGCCGCAGGCTTTCTCAAGCCTTGCATGGCTTGCCGAGCTATTTTTCGTGCTCACATGGGTGAACTGGGTTCGCCCTGCCTTCCAGGCCGAAGCCCGGGACTTCCGGACTGAACCCCGGGGTCGCATGCTTTCTCAAGCCTTGCACGGCTTGCCGAGCTGTTCTCCGTGCTCGCGTGGGCGAACTGGGTTCTGCCCCGCCTTCCAGGCCGAAGCCCGGGACTTCCGGACTGAACCCCGGGGCTACAGGCTTTCTCAAGCCTTGCACGGCTTGCCGAGCTGTTCTCCGTGCTCGCGTGGGCGAACTTGGTTCTGCCCCGCCTTCCATGCCGAAGTCCGGGACTTCCGGACTGAACCCCGAGGCCGTAGGCTTTCTCAAGCCTTGCGCGGCTTGCCAAGCTATTCTCCGTGCTCGCGTGGGCGAACTGGGTTCTGCCCCGCCTTCCAGACTAAGGTCTGGGACTTCTCGCTTCCTTCGACCGTCGGCCACGATCGGGCGTGCCAAACCCAGGGCCATGCGCCAGTTTCCCTACGAGGTGAGAAAAGAGCGTTTGAAGCAAAGAAACTTTATTGCAGGAGTGGGGAACCTTACATTACTGATAATACATTCTTAGGTTCGAGGCGTTCCACGTCCGGGGAAACCTGGCCCCTCCCAATTCCTCCAAGTTGTAGGCACCGTGGGGGAGGGCTTCTGCTACCCGGTACGGGCCTTCCCAGTTTGGTGAGAGCTTGTCGCATTCCCGTGGCTGAGAAGCTTCGGCGCGCCGGAGGACCAGATCTCCGGGATGAAAAAACTTTGGCCGCACTCGAGAGTTGTAATACCTGGCCACCCGCTGCCTATACGCTGCCATCCGAACTCGGGCCTTGTCCCTCGTCTCTTCAAGAAGGTCAAGGTTGAGCATCATTCTGGCGGGGTTCTCTGTCTCGTCATATTGCTCCACACGCAGTGTGGGTAGGCTGAGCTCGATCGGGATGACCGCTTCGGCTCCAAAGACGAGGTTGAACGGGGTCTCGTCGGTCGCCGTCCTCGGGGTGGTATGGTATGCCCAAAGGATGCTTGGGAGCTCCTCGGCCTATCTGCCCTTGGCCTGGTCCAGCCACATGCGGAGGCCCTGCAAAATGGTCCTATTCGTGACTTCGGCCTCTCCATTGGTCTGAGGATGCGCCACCGAGATGAAGCGATGCCTGATGCCGAGGTCGCCACAGAACTCTTCAAACTCCTGGCAGTCGAACTGGCGCCCGTTATCAGTAACCACGGTATGGGGGAGACCGAAGCGGCAAACGATCAACTTCCAGAAGAACTTGGCGACGTTTGCCTCGGTGATCCGTGCCAAGGGTTCAGCCTCGACCCACTTCGTGAAGTAGTCGATGGCCACGATCAAGAACTTCCGCTGTCCAGACACCGGCGGGAATGGGCCCAGAAGGTCCATCCCCCATTGGGCGAATGGCCACGGAGCTGAAAGCTGGGAGATTGGGTTGGAGGGCTGCCGTTGCACCGTGGCGTGACGCTGGCACCGATCGCACCTCTTCACGATATCAGCGGCGTCTTCCTTCATCGTCTCCCAAAAGTAGCCCTAACGAAGGGCTTTGTAGGCCAATGCTCTGCCCCCCACATGGTTCCCACAGACGCCCTCGTGAATCTCCTGGAGCACGAGTCTGGCTTCTGCGGGTCCTACGCATTTGAGGAGGGGGTAGGAGTAGGATCTTCGATATAATTGCCCATCCATCAGGACGAACCGCACGGCTTTCTTTCTGATGAGGCGGGCCGCCTCGCGGTCCTCTGGCAAGGTGCCGCTAGTTATGTATTCGGCGTACTTGTCCATCCAGCTGGGCTCACGGCTGACCTGGTGGACCTCCACTGGGGTCTCATAGCTTGGGACCTTAAGGTGCTCCACGTAAGCGTGACCCAGCATCATGTCCGGCAGGGTCGCCAGTCGGGAAAGAGTGTCCGCATGGGCATTCTCCCTGCGGGGGATGTGGAAGATGTTGAAGCGCCGGAAACCGGCCGTGCCCGCCCTGACGAGCTCCAAGTACTTCGCCATTTGGGGGTCGTGCACGGCATACTCCCTGGAGACCTGTCCTGCCATGAGCTGGGAGTCAGTGAAGGCCTTAAGGTTAGTCACGCCTAGCTCACGGGAGACCCTCAGCCCAGCAAGGAGTGCCTCGTACTCCACCTGATTATTTGTCGTGGCGAACTGAAAACGGAGCGCGCATTCGGTGACGACCCCGTCACCGTTGGCAAGAATGAGTCTGGCTCCACTCCCGCTAGAGTTCGAGGCTCCATCTACGTGGAGGATCCATGCATCCTCTCCGGGCCCCTCGGTTCCCGCTTTCAGCTGCTGGTGCAGGGGATCCTCCTCGGGCTCCTTGCCTAAACCCGCGCATTCGACCAAGAAGTCGGCCAGCACCTGAGCTTTCATGGCCGACCTGGGCCTGTACGCGATGTCAAACTCGCTGAGTTTCAATGCCCACTTCGCCAATCGCCCTGAGGTGTCGGGTCGGCTGAGGACCGCTTTCAGGGGCTGATCCGTCAGGACAGCGATGGGATGCGCATGGAAATAGGGCCTGAGACGCTGAGCAGACACTATTAGCACAAAAACGAGCTTCTCGGGCCGAGAATACCTGAGCTCTGCATCACGGAGAAGTTTGCTGGTGTAGTACACCGGCCACTGGACTCCTTGGTCGTCGGTCCGAACCAGGACCGAACTGACGGCTTCCGGGGTGACCGCCAGGTAGAGGATGAGTTCCTCCCCCTCCTCGGGCCGGGAAAGCAGCGGTGGTGATGCGAGCGTCTTCTTCAGCTCTTCAAAGGCCTCCTGGCATTCCTCGGTCCAGGCAAAGTTATTCATCTTTCTCAGCACCTTGAGAAAGGGACGACAGTGATCTGCCGACCTGAAGATAAAGCGGCTAAGGGCCGCAACCTGGCCGGTGAGTTGCTACACTTGCTTCTTGGAGGCGGGCTGCTCCATGTCCAGGATGGCCTGGACCTTCTCCGGGTTGGCTTCAATTTCTCTTTGGGTCACCATGAATCCTAGGAACTTCCCGGCGGAGACGCCGAAGGCGCACTTCGCAGGGTTCAGCTTCATCTGATGACGCCGGAGGTTGCCGAACATCTCCGCCAGGTCAGCTACGTGGTCCAAATCGGGTTTGCTCATTACCAGCATATCGTCCACGTACACCTGCATGTTGCAGCCGATCTGGTCCTTGAAGATCCGTTGACCAGACGCTGGTACGTGGCCCCAGCATTCTTGAGGCCAAATGGCATCATCCTGTAGCAAAAAGTTCCGCGGTCGGTGATGAAGGCTGTGTGCTCCTCGTCCTCCGGGCTCATTCGGATCTGGTTGTATCCAGAGAAGGCGTCCATGAATGATAGGAGGCGATGTCCCGAGGTGGTGTCGACCAGGTGGTCGTTCTTTGGAAGAGGGAAGCTATCCTTTGGGCAAGCTCGGTTGAGGTCGGTGTAGTCCACACAGATCCTCCACTTACCACTGCTCTTTCTTACCATGACCACGTTCGCTAGCCAACTGGGATACTGGACTTCCCGCACAAAGCCGATGGCGAGGAGTTTCTCCACCTCCTCGTTGATGGCCTTCTGTCTCTCCATGGCGAAGCTCCTCTTCTTCTGGCGGACCGGGCGGCAGCTCGGATCCACGTTTAGCCTGTGCGTGATGACCTCGGGCGGAATGCCCGGCATGTCGGCCGTCGACCAGGCGAACACGTCTGCGTTCGCGCGGAGGAACTCCAACAGGCAGGCCCGTTCTTCTTCTGGGAGTTGCGCCCCGACCTGCACCGTCTTCAGCGGGTCCGAACCAAGGGGATAAGTCAACAGGCATTCTACGGGCCCCCCCATGGGTTCCTTCTCCCTTAGGTCGAGGTCGTCAACATCGGGGCCGAGCTCCGCGCCCCGGGCGCCCGGGACTGTCTGGAGGCAATGCGGGATCGGCTGGGTCGTCCCCTTCATCACCCCGAGCCCGGAAGGCGTGGGGAACTACACCAACAACCTTTTCATGGAAATCATGGTGTCCAATTGGTTGAGCCCGGGATGCCTGAGAATGGCATTGTAAGGCGAAGGGAGCCTGACGACGGTAAACGTCATCAGGACGGTCGTCTGCCGAAGTGGGGATCCGGCGGTGACCGGGAGAGTGATCTCTCCTTCGACCCCCACAGAGTCCCCGGTAAAACCTAACAGGGGGTATGCACCGGTCTCAGCTGATCGTGGGACAAATTCATCCGAGAGAAAGCATCGTAAAAAAGCACGTCAGCCGAGCTTCCACTATCCACCATATTCGATGTACAGGATGCTTCGCGATGGTCATCTCGACCACCACGGCATCGTTGTTTACATTTTCATTATCCTTCCCCTCCTCAGGAGGGATTACATTCTCCGAGTTCCCGACTTCTCGGGCTCTCTTCACCGCTCGCCCGACCCCAAGTGAGATCATGCCCACGGGCTTCTCCGTCGGGCGGTTATCGATTGCAGGAATTGGTGGTAAGGCCGCGAGCGGCTGCCCCTCCGGGGGGACCTCATTCCTGACGAACTTCCTGAGGTAGCCCCTCTTGATCAGCTCCTCAATCTCCAGCTTCAGGTTGCGACACTCTCCGTGTCATGACCGTGCTCGCGGTGGAACTGGCAGTACTTCGATTTGTCCTGGATACCCCTCGGGTTCTGAGGATGTTGGCGGAGGTAATGCTCGCCCTAAATTTCCATGAGGATCTTTGTCCGAGGTGCGAGGAGAGGGGTGAACCTCCGCTCTGGAATGGCCTTGCCCTTCGGCCTTGGATTCGGGCGAGGGTCGGCAGGTGGCCCGGGCTTCCGAGCTCCAGAAAGATCCCTCAGGGGCGGTCTCTTCGGAGTCCTCCCGTCCAGCTCTCGGCGGGTGCGGTCGGCCTCCTCCGCTCGGATGTACTTATGGGCGCGGAGGAGGAGCTCGGAGTACATCCTGGGAGGCTTCTTGTCCAGGGAGTAGGTCAGGTGGGACGTCTTGAGTCCGCACTTCAAAGCCAGCATGGCGACGGGCTCATCCAGGCTGTAGATTTCCAGGGCTGCGGTCTTGAACCGGGTGATGTAGTCCCGTAGCAGCTCCTGGTCCTGCTGGCGGATCGAGAAGAGGCTATCCACCTCTCTTGGCACCTTCCAACAAGCGTCGAAGTGCGCCACAAACTTTCCTTCCAGCTGGTGGAAGGAGAAATGGATCCGGGCTCGAGGCGGGTGAACCAGACTCGAGCGGCCTTCCGGAGGGTAGCGGGGAAAGCGATGCACAAAAGAGCGTCAGTGGCCCCCTGGACCCTCATGAGAGCCTTGTAGCTCTCCAGATGGTCCAGAGGGTCGGTGGTCCCATCGTAGGGATCCACTTGCGGCATGCGGAACCGGCTCGGAATCGGCTCCGCCTTGATTTCTTCAGAGAAGGGGGGACGGGAGTCATAGCCTACCGGGTCTACCGATGAGTTCTGCAGGTCGGCAAATCGGCGGGCGAACTCCACCAACTTGCGCTCGTGCTCCTCCAGGCGCCTCTCGGCCTGACGCCTGATGGCCTCGTCGGTGGAGTCTTCCATCGAGGCCACTGGCGAAGGGGGCGCCGATCGGTCTCGGCCCGAAGTCATGCCTCGGCGTCGCTTGCTGCGATGCACCGTTTCGGCTTCATCGGCCGGGGATCGACTCTCGTGATCCGCCGAACCGGAGTAGTTTCTTTTTGTGGGAGCTTGGTGGCTCCTGCGGGGGTTGGAGACCGCCCTCGGGTGGGATGGCCTGCCCTGAATGGAGTGCAGGCTCCCACGCGGCCCCGCGGCCCGAGCCGCGGGGGTCCCCGGCTGTGGCTGCGTCACCAGGGATCGCTGCTGATGTTGAAGCTGCCAGACCACCGAGGTCAGAGTCTGCAGCTGTTGGATGACGGCCGCGAGGGGCCCGTCCGCCGAGGTCGGCGGTAGTGGAATAGAAGGGGGAACCGGGAGCTCTCTCTCCGGGCTGTCGTCCCTTGAGGGGAGGGAACCTCCCCCACACGGCTGGTGGATGCCTCGCGCCCTCGAGTGACCACCATTGTCGAAGAGCACCGTGCCTGCAGAAAGCTGGCTCCCGCTAGGGGGTGTTGTCCTGCCCCCCCTACCTGGTGCGCCAATCTGTTGCCGATCTCACCACCGCACCCGTGCCTCGGAACCGCCGATCCCGCTAGACCATCTTGCTCCCGGGGCCTCCTGGCTGGACCGAACCTGCAAGGCGAGGTCAGAAGACCCTGGTCGGGGATCCTGGCGAGGGAGCTCCGACGATCAAGTTAGTGGACGGCGAGAGGGAACAGATTCTCCAAGACGGGCCGCCGAAGGAGTCCCAGACTCAGAGAAATTACTAGCAAAAAAGGTGCCGGAGGGACCAGAAACCCGGCCGGGCCTCCTTGCCGAGCTCACGCCAAGCGATCCCCTCTCGGGACCCTGAATCTTACTCTCAAAGCCAGGGCTTTTTGGCCACTGTTTCTTACTTGTCCCCGCTTACCTGGTCACCTCCAATTTCCTTCCTTTTATCTCCTCCCGCTGGCTGCCTGTCTTCTGCTCTTGGGAGGCTCCCCTCTCCATCCTTTTCTCTTTCCCTTTTTGGTTTTGAGGGCCAAGCGGCTTTCCGACCTCGTTCACCGAGCCCAGCGGGGAAAGGGTAAAGAAAAGGGGGGTGGCACCGGCAGGACGGCCGGTCAGACCTCAGGCCCAGTGAGGGCGCTCTCCTTCCTAAGTACCGGCGCTGTCCATCGACGGGCTCTGTTTTGTCAGAACCGCGCCTCTCGATTGCAGGACCTGTCGGGCCGACGTAAGTGGTGTTTCGCATGCCGCCGCCATCTGTATGGGGCACCGTCTGTGGTGCGCATGGCTCGAGGGCCAACCTTGGAACCTGTGCCTCCGCTCTTTGGGACCTTCTCTGTATGGGCGGCCTGACCTCGGTCGAGGTGGACCCCTCCCGGGTGGACACCTGGCGAGGTGGCAGAAGGGCGCCCGGCTTCGGCCGAGGTGGACCCGTCTCCGGGGGCCACCTGGCGAAGGAGCGAGGGAGCAGCCGACCTCGACCGAGGTGGACCCCTCCTGGGTGGACACCTGGCGAGGTGGCAGGAGGGCGCTCGGCTTCGGTCGAGGTGGACCCGTCTCTGGGGGCCACCTGGCGAAGGAGCGAAGGAGCCCGGCTCGACCTCGGCCACGGTGGGACCGTCTCTGGGCGCCACCTGGCGAGGGAGCGGGGGAGCAGCCGACCTCGACCGAGGTGGACCCCTCCTGGGTGGACACCTGGCGAGGTGGCAGGAGGGCGCTCGGCTTCGGTCGAGGTGGACCCGTCTCTGGGGGCCACCTGGCGAAGGAGCGAAGGAGCCCGGCTCACCTTGGCCACGGTGGGACCGTCTCTGGGCGCCACTTGGCGAGGGAGCGGGGGAGCAATCGACCTCGGCCGAGGTGGACCCCTCCTAGGTGGACATCTGGCGAGGTGGCAGGAGGGTGCCCGGACCGAACTCGACTTCGGCGAGGGCGGTAACGTCTCGGATGTCACCTGGAGAGGTAGCCGGGGGGGCAAGGGCCGAGCTCGACCTCGGTGGCATGGGACCCGCAGCTGACTCGGCCGAGGAAACCTCCATGCGACTCAATCAGGCCCGACGGAATCTGAGACCGGCCACGTCATCATTATGGCCGTAACACTTAGTATCCATATCCTTCACATAGACACAATGATCATGTTCACATCTAAGAAATCCAAGGCTCAAGATAAATGTATCAAAACTATGATACCACTGACAAGGTGATTGTTTCAATCCATATAATGACCTTTGAGGTAGACATACATTGTTCTCCTATCCAATCTCAATGAAGCCATCAGGTTGCTTCATATAGATTTTTTCTTCTAGTCTTCCATGTAGAAAGGCTGTCTTCACATCCATCTGCTCCAATTCTAAATTATGTTTTGCCACAACACCCGAATTGAAGTATGGCATACTACAGGAGAAAACACTTCTGTGTAGTCAACTCCTTCCCTTTGTGAGTATTCCTTTGCTACCAATCTTGCCTTGTATCTTACTCCACCTTTCTCTGAAGGTAATGATTTCTTAATGAACACCCATTTGGAGCTAATAGCATGAGCATCTCTAGGTAGATCCACTAGCTGCCATGTCTGATTCCTCCTTAAGAGATTTCATCTCTTCCATCATGCCTTACATCCATGACTCTTTATCAGGACTTTCCATGGCCTCTACAAAACTTTCTGGATCTCCATTCACAGATATAAGAGCATATGAAATTGCTTCATCCATGCCATATCTAACTGGCTTCCGAATTGTGCGTTGAGATTTATGTAATGCCACTCCCCTTGCATTGTCCTGCAAGTCTATTGTTTATGGCTTTTCCAGCACTTTCCTTTGAACAGCTGATTCTTCTTACCTCTCCTTCACCCCTGGAGAATCTTTCCTGTCCAACTCCACCTCAACTGAAACTCCATTTCCAGCTAATGTTGAAGGCCTATCCTCCACCTGTGATGGGCTCTCATTGCTGTTCATCTTATTGACTGCATTTCCAGTTGCAGTCCCTGGTTTCACCAAGATGATCCTCTCATCAAAAATGACATCCCTACTGATCACAACCTTTTGAGACTGTGGATCCCATAGTAGGTAACCTTTGACTCCTTGTGGATACCCTATAAAGATCATTTTCTTTGACTTAGGATCAAGCTTGCTTCTTTCAATTGCCTCCACACGAACATAAGCTGGGCAACCAAAAACTTTCAGGTGGCCAAGCTCCACCTTCTTCCCACTCCAAGCTTCTTCTAGAAGTCCACCATCCAACTTGAAGTAAGGGGACCTGTTTATGAGAAAATATGTCGGAGTAATAGCATCACCCCAAAAAGTTTTTGGTAGTGATGACTGCAACCTCATACTCCTTGCCCTCTCCAATAGTGTCTGGTTCAACCTTTTCACGATACCATTCTGCTATGGGATCATTCTTATTGTGTAATGGCGTTTGATACCATTTTCCTCATAGTAACTTCTAAACTCTATACTAGAGTACTCCCCACCATTATTAGTCAGAAGGCACTTTACATGTCTTCCTGTCTCCTTCTCTACCTCACCTCTCCAAGCTTTAAACTGGGAAAATACATCTGATTTTTTCCTTATCATATACACTCATAGTTTCCTAGAGAAGTCATCAATGAAGGTAACAAAATACCTTGCTCCACCTTTGGATAAAACAGGTGCTGGTCCCCATACATCCGAGTGCACCAAATCCAGCACTCCTTCACTTGGCTTGGTACAAGCAGCAAATTTAACTCTATGCTATTTACCAAAGATGCACGGCTCACACAGGTCATTTTCATCCTTTTTCAAAGCTGGGATGTTCCCTCTCTGCTTAACTCCGTGAGCCCTCGGTCACCCATATGACCCATTCGATAGTGCCACAGTTTATATTTTAACTGTTCCTCCTGTGCCGCTACAAGCACTTCAGCACCATCACTTACCATTAAGCCTTCCATCCTGTATAGATTGTTGCTCAGTCTTCTTCATCTCATTACTAATAAAGCTCCCTTGGTAATTCTCAAACATCCACTACCAGATTAGCAACTAAAAGCATATCCCTGCTCTTCCAAGTAGCCCAAAGAAATCAAATTCTTTTTCAGTTCTGGTACATGTTTGACATTAGATAGAGTCCTTATTACTCCATCATACATCCTCATCCTAATAGTGCCTACTCCAGCTACCATACAAGGGTGATCATCACCAAGACTTACACTACCTCCATCTGACCTGTCATAGGTGTAAAACCAATCCCGATGTGAGGTATAGTGGTATGAGCATGCAGAATCCAGAATCTAGGTATTCTCCCAATCCATTGATCCATCTGATACAACTAGTACTCCTTCATTGCTTTCCAAAGCATTTGGACCACTAGTGTTAGCACTTCCCTTTTCTTTCTTCCAAAGAGGACAATTCTTCCTGATATGCCCAAGTTGACGACACTTGTAGCATTTCACATTCTTGTGGTTCCGAGACTGAGATCTGCCCTTGGACTTTCCCCTAGCTCTTTTCTTAGATCTTCCTCGCCTCTCATTTACAACAAGAACCTATGAGTTAGGATTACCTTTGCATATCTTTTCCCTTTGCTCATTGGATCTGAGCACACCAACAACCTCTTCATAGTTTAGGATTTCCTTCCCATAAACTAAAGTTGTTATGAGACCATCATATGATCCAGGGAGTGACAACAGCAGCAACAATGCTCAATCTTCTTCATCAATCTTTACATCCAGACTCATCACCTCAGAACAAACCTGATTGAACCTCTGAATGTACGCAATAAGATCTCCTCCTTTAGGCATTCTCAAGCTATACAGTTGCTTCTTCAGCCATAGCTTATTCGTCATGTTCTTTTCCATGTATGTGTTCTCTAGTCTTCTCCAAAGACCTTTTGTAGTAGTCTCTGAACACACCTCAGGTAAAACCTGATTAGCCAAACACATCCTTATGGTGCTGAAAACAATCTCTTCCAACTCTTCCCATTCTTCAACACTAATCTTTTCCGGTCTTTCTTTCACCAAGACCTTGTAGATTCTCTATTGAACAAGCAAATCTTTAACCCTTTGCTGCCATAGGGTGAAGTTTTCCTTGCCATCGTACTTCTCAAAATCTACTTTGAATCTACTTGATGCCATTACCACAATCAAGAATTCAAGAGATATGAAAAATCATACCTGCAAGAAGCCTTACTTCCAACCCTCTGATCTTGAGATCTTTCTTCCACGAACCTTGGCTCTGATACCAAATTGTTGAGAATTTGGTTCCAAACCCAACTAGATTTCATGAACCAAATCTTCTAGAACAACCTTATTTCCGATCAAGAATGAATGCCCTAATCTACAAAGCAATTGCGAAAGCATATCACCAGGTTGTGGATGACCATCTAGCAGCAATCTTCATTGAAGATCACAGTAGGATTCAAGTCTATGAAGATCAAGAACACAAAGAACGGGAGAAGAGGAAAGAAGAAGAAGAATAGAGGAGTTGTCACGAGAGAAAGGGATTTCCACTTCTAAGAAGTTCGTTACACCACACCACATCATCTAATGAGAATACAGTATATATACCTCGGTCACACATGCCCGAGATCCCCAAAAACTCTCCTAGCTAGCACCGTTCAAAACAATTCACCCGTCATTCAAGCTGACTCAAAAACATTCGAGCTGACTCGTCCAGAACAAATTTCTTGACTGTTCATCCGAGCTGACTCTAATACATCCGAGCCGACTCTTCCAGACAACAGATTTCCTGTCTGTGCATTCGAGTCGACCGGAATCCATCCGAGCTGACTCTTCCAGACCATAGATTTCCTGTCTGTGCATCCAAGTCGACCCAAATCCATCTGAGCCAACTCTTCCAGACCACAGCCACCTGTTCTGAGATGTGCCAATCAACAGAGTCAACTCTTACAATAGAAGAGCCGATCCAAAGACCCAGACTGACCAAAACTGAGCCTAAACACCTAGGACTCATACCGGACTCAACCCTAGCCCTAGGCACATCATGGAAAACCATGATAGACCATATCAACTTATGTACATTGACCCGACTAGCCATGAATGCACCACCTGAGACTCAACAAGGATATCATGGCCATCTGGCACTGCTACTAGACCACCACCATTGTAGTTGGTTGGCAGACTTAATGGCCAACTATCAAGCTGCATCACTATAGCTACAACTGGTCAGCAGACTTAATGCGAGCTAGAGGCTCACACTCTATATTGCTTCACCCGTGCCTTCCTCGGGGGGCTACTTTGCTTTACTAGAGAGGCAGATTGGGATCTTTCCTCAGAGGTTGTGAGCGACTGGAGTAGCATGAGGATGAATTGACAATAACTTTCCAATTTCTTGACTAGCCTTTGCCTGCCCTTGAACTTCCTCCTTCTTATAGCAAGCTACTTTACCAAATGCTATTGCATGGCCCTACTTCCACCTCATCCTCCTCATCGATTTTGCCAGGTGTGCTCCTTATCATATTAGCTATTTCTCAGAGAAGGTTGGTATGCCCATGCCCTCAGTCACTTCCTATTCTTCTAGCCATCTTGTCGAGGGTGCTGGTGCGCTTGACCACTCAAAAGGTGATCTTTGCTTTATGCAAGAGCTCGAGATTCCAGGAGATATCCAATCCTTTAGTGGGCATTGTTGTTTTTCCTATACTTTGGAAGTCTAGGAACTAATGTTATCAGATGAGAGGCTCTAAATCCATGTAAATTGGCTGCAAGGCTATATGTGTGTAACCTCATCTTTATCAATGGAAAATACTTTTGATATTTTTATGGTTCTGTTGCATCTATTGTCTTTTGAGCTAAATCAACTTTCTATCATATGATTTCAAAGTTGTATCCAATCGGAGATCAGGGTGATCGATCTGAGTATCTGGGATTGCAACTCCTTCAACCTAGTTAAGCTATAAAAAAATCGACCACTCGAGGCTATGGGCTTTTGGCCATCTTATACCCAATTGCTAGAGCATATGGGCTTCTGATCGCTTTCTTTTGTATCATTAGAGCCTATAGGCTTCTAATCACTTTCTTTTTGACTGCTAGAGCCTTAAACTTTTGATCTCATTCTTTTCAATTGCTAGAGCCAATGGACTTTCTATCATTTTTTTCAATTGCTGGAGCCTATGGACTTCCAATCGCTTTCTTTCTGATCACCGGAGCCTATGGGCTTCCAATTGCTTTCTTTTCGATCATTTCTACTAATTCTATTTTTGGTTAAGGATCTTTCATGTTAGTTCTAGAAGGGTGAATCCCTTAGGCCAATGGGCTCCTAAGCCTCCTATCATGGGATCTCGATCCTATGAGTGGCTTAACTCTTAACCAAAAGTGGTCTTAGATGAATTCTATGGATCTCGTTCTGCATTCGAGGGACTTTTGCTAAAGGACCCTCTCAATCAAAGGCATTGATAAGAGAAAGAACTTTTATTTAATGGAGAGGGGGCACATTACTTATTGCCACCAAGATCGTCGTGACCTGTAGCTCTAACACATAGGGTTCCCACCGGATGCTTGGCTCCCTGCCTTGCGGTCGGCTCACTCGGTCGCTCGGGGGTCCTACAAGATAGAGGAAACCTTGGGCCGAGGATTCCAGTGAAGGCACTCCGATGATCAAGTCAGTTGGCAATCCAGGAAAACAGATCTCCCTTAGTGGATCCCGGTGAGGTCTCCATGTTTGAAGGTTGTCTTTTAAAGAAAAAAAAGTGAGAAATAAGTGTCAATAGAGAAGGAGAGCCTGAGCAAGGTTGGCTATGTCCATGGGATTCTTTCGATGAATTCCCGGTAGCCTAAGAGCGTTTCATCTGATTTTCTATCCCCTTCTGTGTGCCAATGATTACCTCGCTTACCTCTTGCTTGCTTGTCTTCTTTTTTCATTCGAAGGCTCCTTGAAGTTTGTTATAGAGAGGCAGTATTGCCCCTTGAGCTTGCTTCCTTGATGTTTCCCTTTTGGGGGTGTCCCAAGTGTTGACATATGATAGCATTCAGGGACTGTGCATGAGCTCCCCTTTCTCCCTTTATGGCAGGGAGTTATGTCACTAGCTCTGACATTCTAGTTGGTGGCCATGTTTTAGAATGCTTGGCAGAGCATTGGTATGCGAGCGGCCATCCCAGGATTTGAATCCTCTAGTGCGACCTTCTTCTTGTGGGTGATGCGGTCGATAGGTTGAGGGGCGTCGCACCTCGAATGGGGCGTTCCTTCTCGATTGGTGTAAACTAAGGCCTGAGGGGATCCTAGTGCTCCAACGAGATGTCTCCATCCATAGTTCTCAGGCGACGGGCCATCGCCTCTCAGTCGTACAATCCCAGCGATGGGGTCTTGGTAAAGACAACCCCCTTTTCCACCATGATTTGAATCTCTATCATCCTCCTTTCTTCAGTTGGTGGTAGAATGAGCTCGACCCCAGCTAGGAGCTGACCTCGACAGGGGGCTCACTTCGGCTCCTCGTTTGGGTGCCATGCTCAGGTGGCACCTTCACCTGCCAGCTGACAGCCAGCATCAAGATGGACTCCATGTCAGTGAATACAACTGTATTAGTTGCCCCCACTCTCGAGCCCGAAAGAGGATATGGTGCTCAGGGCGCGGAGAGTAATGATCATGATGACATGGATTGGGATGTTTCTTACATTACGGACATCTCTGTGCACCTGTGCTTCATAGACCATGCCTTTGCATTGATGGGGGTTATGTGGCGCTCGGCTTTTCGATGGTGATCATAAATGCTTCTCTTGGGTCAATATGAATCCACTAGGAACAAAGCATTCGGGTCACCCGGTGCCAATACGTGTTATCTTCTAGCTAGTCTGGCAACTAATGAGGTGCGTACCTTCAAACGGTACAAGGGAGCGGCGGGATTTGTTCTAGAGAAGCCATCCCTTGCCTTTTTAAGCACAGGTGGATAAGCCTTCGTAGAGTCTCCTCCTTTCTCCAATGCTTTTCTCTTTAACTCTTCTCTCCTGGCTTGTGCCGAGGGAGGTCTTCTGGTGAGCTTCAGGTCCATGAATGAAGGGCCGAGAGGCCGCATGATGTTTCTCCGGGAGTGTTTGGTCGGTGTCCTGGCGGGGGCATCTTGATCGGAGAAGAAGTCTGCTGAGTTCGATATTCCCCTAAAGGAGGAGAAAGTGGAGAGGCTCTGGGGGGCAGAGAAGGTGGTTGCCCGTATGATGGGAGCAGCCTACCTGTGAACCTCCTAGGTGCTCCTGGTCATGCAATTGAATGGGGGGGATGGCCACGGTCGTAGATGCTGTGGAGAAGGCCATGGTTGCAATGGTGCTACTAAGAGTGGCCTAACGAGGAGTGGTCGCAGCTGCTCTTGGAATCACCAGATTGGTGAAATCCGAGGACAGTGCAGACGAGGAGGATGTGTTGCTATAGTCCTTCTTCAAGTGTTCACTTGAGGAAGGGCACCTGCATCCTCGGGGTGACGAAGCTGATGCCAGGCTCTAATGACCCAATGAACTCCTGGGGAGGATGACACAGTAGAGGCAGACGCGTTGTTGTCCTCCTTCCCAGGAAGCTTAGTTGAGGGAGGGACTGGCATACCTCCAGCTACATCCGGAAGTAGGATCCATAACTAGGGAGGATCCCTTCTTATTTGTAACTTAGATCTCCAAGAGGCTTCCTGACCTGTCGGGAACCTCCATAGGATGTAAGAGACTTTTGATCAATGAAGGCTTTTGTTTTGACCATTGTGCGCTTCTCCTTCTTTTCTCCTTTCCTTCCTTCTCTTCTTCCTTCTCTTTTTCCTTTCTTCTTCTTTTTGTTTTTTTTTTTGTGTGGCTTCCCATGGTGATAAGAATTTACCCTTGGAGCGAAGAACATTTAGTTGATGCAGCCTTCCACTTCCCTTTAGCTAAAACCTTGTATTCCAACTGCACCATCCTGTGTCTTCCTTCCCTTCTTTTCTCCATTTGAGCTGGTACGAAGGAGGCCGCCAGGGGCCATGAAGGGCTTACTTTTGCAATTTAGTTGAGGGGCCTTCAGGGTTTGAAACCAAGTGCTAGGCCATGATTGTGCCCTTCATGGATGTGCAATTTGGGGGAGCTAGCCTAACGGGAGGACTCGAAGAGAAATTTGGCTTCTGCTGGAGTCACAACCTGGGGGGAGCCAATCCAGCAGAAGGTGGAGTTTGACTTTGGCTGGAGTCTCGACTTGGAGGGAGCCAACCCAATAGAAGGACTTGGAGAGGAATTTGGCTTCTACTGGAGTCTCGACTTGGAGGGAGCCAACCCAGCAAAAGGACTTGGAGAAGAATTTGGCTTTTGCTGGAGTCTCGACCTGGGGGAGCCAACCTAGCAGAAGGTGTAGTTCGACTTTGGCTAGAGTCTCGACCTAGGGAGAGCCAACCCAACAGAAGGACTCAAAGAAGAATTTGGCTTCTACTGGAGTCTTGACCTAGGGGGAGCCAATCCAGCAGATGGTGGAGTCCAGCTTTGGCTGGAGTCTCGACCTGGGGGGAGCCAACCCAGTGAAAGGATTCGAAGAAAAATTTGGCTTCTACTAGAGTCTCGACCTAGGGGGAGCCAATCCAGCAGAAGGTGGAGTCCGACTTTGGCTGTAGTCTTGACCTGGGGGGAGCCAACCTAGTAGAAGGTGGAGTTTGACTTCAGTTGGAGTCTCGACCTGGGGGGAGCCAACCCAATGGAATGACTCGAAGAGGAATTTGGCTTCTGCTAGAGTCTCGACCTTGGGGGAGCCAACCTAGCAAAAGGGGGAGTCTGACTTCGACTGGAGTCTCGACCTCGGGGGAGCCAACCCAATGGAAGGACTTGAAGGGATAGAGCTTATGGTTGTAATGTATGTCGGCTATATCCAAGCAAGACCCAATGATATCGCTTCTTCATTTGCCTCCTACCCCAAGCCTTGACAAAATGTCGTGCTCGGGGCTAAGTAATTATGAAGGTGACATTGAAAGGCTAAAATCTGGCACCATTGAATGCCACGATTGTCGCCACTTCGCATGCCATGCCTTGAAGCCAGTATGGGGCACCACATCAGTAGGTCCGAGGAAGAATAATAGTAGATGTATGACTCGAGATTGTTTCCATTGCATCGGGGCATCACCTTTGGCCGATGTTGCCACGTAGTGCCCATCTGGTGGCGGGAGTGCCAAAAAGACGTACGGCTACAGTCTGCCACTTTGAAAAGTAGGTAAGCTTTTCCTTAATCGCTCCTTTCAAAACTTTCCTGCTCGCCATCGTACCAGAGCTTCTTCTTTCCCCCAACTGTCTTTTCCCCCAACAACCAGGTTAGTCCTCCTTGGCCTTCACCTTCTTCTCTAGCTAGGCTAAGTTTTCCTATAGGGTTCCCAAGCCTTCTTTTCCTGTACACTTCCTTCTTTCTTTGATCTTGGATGGCTCCATCCGGTCGGAACCATTGCTCTTCCCAAAACCCCGATAAGGCAGGGCCCTCCTGATCAAGGACTCCATCTTTTGACAAGGAGGAGGAGGTTCCTCTCATGATCCGTAGGAACCTTCATCCGACCAAAGTAGTCATAGGTAGACCTAGGGCCCCTCTTGCTCCTCCTATCTCTTCCACTCCTGTTACTTCTTCCAGGTCTTCTCGTCCGACCAGGCCTTCTGGCATTGCTTCGACGATGACCAAAGAGGATCTCTATATGATCCGGGCCACCTACAGGATCTTGAACTCCGTTTGATTGTCAGTTCTAGGACCAGGTAAGCGAGTCACCTCTAGTGGCCCAGGTCGAATAGCCCTCTACGAGGAGTTCTTTCTCTGGGATCTTCGTTTGCCTTTTCATCCCTTCTTTCTCTCTTTCCTTAACAACTACCATCTTGTTCCTTCCCAGTTGGCCCCTAATGCCATTAGGGTCATTAACTGCTTCATTATTTTTTGCCACTTCCAAGGGATCGTTGCCTATTTCTCCCTATTCAAGGCCTTCTTTACCATGAAATGCCACCTGACTAAGGACAGGTGGTGTTTTGTTTCTCCTCACCCAAAGGGCATAAAGTTTGAGCACCCATCTTCCATCAAAGGGTGAAAGAGTAAATTCTTCTTCGCCTCTATTGAAGGGGTGGACTGGGTCTAGAGTGATTCAAATCATACCCCAAACTGGAACTCCCAGGTTAAGGCCTCTGATCGAGAAATATATGACCAACTTGTTTCCGATCAGATCCCCTCTCTCGATGTTTTGCTGTCAGAGCAGAACCTGTTCGACGTCGGGATCAGCTCAATCCAGGGGCTAGGTGAGTCTAGAGAGATATCTCTTCTTCCATGAGTCCTTTTCAGTCTACTGCTGACCTTTATCTTCTTCTTCCTGCAGGCATGAAGTTCTCAGGGGAGGAGCTTCTGGAGTCCGCCCAAAGGAGATGCCTATCATTTGGGCCCATAGAGGCTCCACCAAAGAGGTCCCGAGTCAAGCCTAGCCAAGGGGCAGGGCCTGCTTCAGTCTCTAGCCCTGCAGGATGAGCAGTTAAGCCGGCCCTCGGGCCTTTGGGGCAGCGAGCCCAACTCCTATCCCGAGAACCTGGAACGAGTGCATAGGCCAAGCTAGATATTACCATTGCAGCCTAGCCTCCCACAGTCATCGAGGCAGATGTGGAGGGAGAAAGGGTGGTGGAGTGACCACCAACCCATGGCAACAAACTCCCCCCCGCTAAATGAGATGCCTTCGGAGGTGGTTCCCTCGAATGCGACGGCACCCCCAGCACCGAGGAGGGCTACCGTCTGGAGGGTAGCACCAGGGGTGAAACTGAACTCAGTGGTCACCCAGGATCTTGCACTTGCAGAGCACATGATGGATTTCATGGTCCAGTCACGTGACCACTGCGAGAGGGGAGGTAGAATGCTGGCGAAGGCCCTTCTTGGCATCCTTCCCCTCTTTTTCATGGTAGTCTTCTTCTTTTTTGTTGCTTCAGTCTGGTTACCTAGCTAACACCTTTGATGATGCAGATCGGGACTAACATTCTTCTCGTCTGTGACTACTACACCCAATGAAAAAAAAGAGATGCCCAGCGGGAGCAGGAAAGGGTGTCACAAGTGGCTGAGGCTCGGGGCAAACTGATAGGGCCCAGGCCTTAGAAAAGAGAGATAAGGTCCTCCAAGCCAAGGTGGTCGATGCCAAAAATCAAGTTAGGGACCTCGAAGTGTCCTTGGCCCAAGAAAGGGATCGGGCTTCCCACCGGGCGAAGGAGCTTAAAGCCAAAGCTGCCTGAGTGAAAAAGCTAAGGAGTGGCCTCCAAGCGTAGCTGGAGGCAATGTAGGCTTGGCTATCAATAACTGAGGAGAGAGCTGCTGGGAAGTGGCTCTGATGGAGGCTGCCAAGAAGGAGGCCGTCGAGGTAGTGCCTATGTTCAAGGCCTCGATGGCATTTTCTGTTGAAGTTCGGGAGGCGGCCATGGATTCCTTCATCAAAGGATTCGAGGTCTGTAGATCTCTGGTGGTCCAGCTCTTCCTAGAGCTGAAGCTGGACAAGGTTGTGGACCTGAGTAGCCTTGGTGGAGGCTCAGGGGGAACTGTGATTCCTACTACCATGGCTGAGGTGGACCTGCTCCTGTCGCTAAGGAAGTCCCACTGGTGGGGATTGCAGAGGCCCAAGAGGGTGCCGGTGCACCTATCCATCATCCCGGGAATGAGCCTGTAGAGTGATAGGCTTCGATTTCCTTCCCGAACTTGTTTGGGACTTCCCAACCTATCAGGGGTCCTTTGATGATGTATCTTTTTCATGTAATATCAATGAAGTATTTTTTGCTTCACTGAGTTCTTGTTTTATGGTTACCTCGAGCCTTTTTAGTAGCTGCTTGTCTTGGAAACTCTCTAGTTAAGCCAAGAGCTAGTGGATGGCTTGAGGGGGGCCTGAGCAGCCCTAGAAGACCATCAAGTTGGGGAACTTGATTTGAGGAGTCTCGAAATTATCTTCCCTAGCTCTGAGTCCGGTCGATGGATTGTGGGCCTTCAAGAGTGCCCTACTTTGCAGTCACCGAACTAGGGGCCTAGTGGGTTGAATGCAGGGCTTCTAGAGTTTCCTGACTTGAGGCACTGAGTTGTGAGTCAAGTGATAGATGGCGGAACTTCTGGAGTGTCCCGCTGATATCTCCAGACTGTGAGGATGGCAATAGATGCAGGGCTTTAGGAGTTTCCCAGCTTGAGGTGCCGAGCTATCAATCAGGTGGTAGATGGCAAAACTTCTAGGGTGTCCTGCTGACATCTCCAGACTATGAGTATAGCAGCAGGTGCGGGGCTTCATGAGTTTTCCAACTTGAGATGCCAAGCTGTGAGTCAGGTGACAGATGGTGAAACTCTGGGGTATCCCACTGACATCTTCGGACTGTGAGGATAGTAGTAGGTATGAGGCTTCAGGAGTTTCTTGGCTTAAGGTGCTGAGCTAAGAGTTAGGCGACAGATGGTGGAACTTCTAAGGTGTCTCGCTGACATCTTCGGACTATGATGATGGCAATAGGTATGGGGCTTCAGGAGTTTCCCGCTTTGGTGCCGAGCTATGAGTCAGGCGATGGATGGTAGAACATCTAAGGTGTCCCGCTGGCATCTCCAGATTATGAGGATGGCAGCAGGTGCGAGGCTTCAGGAGTTTCCCGACTTTGGTGCGGGGCGTTGAGACTCCCAGCTTGAGGTGCCGGGCTTCGTAAGTTTCCAGGCTTGAGGTGCCAGGCTTCATAAGTTTTTGGGCTTGAGGTGCTAGGCTTCATAAGTTTCCGGGCTTAAAGTGCCGGGCTTCGTAAGTTTCCGGGCTTGAGGTACCGAGCTTCGTAAGTTTCTGGGCTTGAGATTCCGAGCTTCATAAGTTTCCGGGCTTGAGGTGCCGGGCTTCGTAAGTTTCCGAGCTTGAGGTGCCGGGCTTTGTATATGGCTTGAGGTGCTGGGCTTCGTAAGTTTCTAGGCTTAAGGTGTCGAACTGTGAGTCAGGCGGTAGATGGCGGAACTTCTGGGGCATCCTGCTAACATCTCTAGACTGTGAGCACGGTAGTAGGTGAGGGGCTTCAGGAGTTTCCTAGCTTGAATCGCCAGGCCTGGGGTTGGGCAATGGTTTTCCTACAAAGCAAAGACAACATTGCACTAAATGGAATCTTTTATTGAAAGGAGGGAGCCTTACATTATTGGCAGTATATCCTTAGACTTTTGTTGTTTCAGGCCCACGTGAACTGGGCACCGTCAAGTTCGGCGAGGTAGTAGGCTCCAGGGGAAAGGGTCTTGACTACTCCATAGGGACCTTCTCGGATGGGGGAGAGTTTGTCCCCCAACATATTATACCCATGGGCTTCTCGGTGGGCCGATTGTCCACTACAGGGATAAGAGGAAAGGCCACAAGTTCCTAAGGCTCCACCAGGATCTTGTACCCCATGAACTTTTCGAGGTATCCCCTCCTTATCAGATCTTCAATTTCTCTTTTAAGGTGGCGGCATTCCTCGGTGTCGTGGTCATGGTCGCGATGGAAATGGCAGTATTTTATCTTGTCGCGGCCACCGGACGGCCCTAGTAGGGGAGGGCAATGTAAATAGCACTCACCCTCAATCTCCATGAGAATCTTCGACCTCAAAATGAGGAGAGGAGTATATGTTTCTTCCAGAACGGGACTGCTCTTCGGCTTGGGCCTCGCTCGGGAACTCGGGTTTGGCCCGGGCTTGCTTGCCCCTGGGGCTTCCCTCGGGGCTTCTCCAAGGGCTTCCCATCCAGCTCTCTCCTGGTGCGGTCCACCTCTTCAGCATAAATATTCTTATGGATGCAGATGAGGAGGTCAGAGTACATCTTTGGTGGCTTCTTGTCTAGGGAGTAGGTCAGGTGAGAAGTCTGGAGTCCTCTCTTCAGTGCCAGCATGGTGATGGGCTCGTCCAGATTGTAGATCTCCAGTGCAGCGACCTTAAAGCTGGCCACATAGTCCCGTAAGGACTCATGGTCCTGTTGCATAATGGAGAAAAGGCTATCGACTTCTCGTGGCACCTTCCAGCAAGCATCGAAGTGTGCCATGAACTTTCTTTCCAGCTCCGTAAAGAAACTGATACTCTCGAGTTCAAGGTGAGTGAACCAGACTCGAGCAGCCTTTCAAAGAGCAGTGGGGAAGGCTAAGCAGAGGAGGGTGTCTATTGCCCCCTGGACTCTCATGAGAGCTTTGTAGCTCTCCAGGTGATCCAGGAGGTCGGCGGTCCCATTGTAGGGATCGACCTGGGGAATGCGGAATCGACTCAGGATCGGCCCCTCTTTCACTCTTAGGAGAAGGGCGATGGGGCGTCATGACCCACTGGCCGCCAGCCTATGCTCTTGTTCTTCCAGGCACTTCTCTACCATGTGCTCGAAGCCTCATCGGAGAAACCTTCAACTGAGGCTGCTGGAGAGGACGGAGGCAACCGCTGAGGAGGGTCGTGATGGGGGGCCTTGCTTTAGTAGTGTCTACGATGCCTGAGGGCTTGCACTTCAAGATTGGGGATTGGCTCTCCCAATCGACCGACCTGCTCCTCTATCACTTTGTCGGGGTCCGGAGGCTACCTCGGGGATCAGTCATATCCTGTGGTTGCGGTGGCCTACCTTGGATGGAGCACAAGCTACCACAGGGTCAAGTGGCTAGGGCTGCGAGGGTCTCTGGCTATTGTTGGGTGGCTAGGGACTGGTGTTGATACTGCAACTACCGCATGGCCATGGTTAGAGTTTACATCTGCTGGGCAAGCGCAGCGAGCTGAACATCTGTCGAGAGTGGTTACAATGGAGCGGGGAGCCTCCCTCTGGGCTGCATGGGCCTCCATGAGAAGGAGGACTTCCCACGCGGCTGGTGGAGGCTTCCCTCGCGTATGTCACCACCATGCCTCAAGTGGAGCTGCTTTTATGGTGGGGGAACTAGTTTGACTGACATTTCCGCATCCTGCCCGCCCCCTTCCTAGCATGCCAATCTGTTGCCATCTAGATCATCATGGCCTGTAGCTCGATATGGCATCTGGCGCCGCCCTCCTCGTCTATAATCCCATGCACTACTCGGTCCTACAAAAGAAAAGAAACCTAGGCCGAGGATTCCGACAGGGGCACTCCGATGATCAAGACAGTGGGTGATCCAGGGGAACAGATCCCCCTCGGTGGATCTTGGTGAGGTCTCCACATTCGGAGGTTGTCTTTTAGAGAAAAGAAAGTGAGAAAGGAGTGTCAATTGAGAAGGAGAGCCTGAGTAGGGTTGGCTATGTCCGTGGGATTCTTCAAATGAATTCCTCGGTAGCCTCAGAGTGTTTCATCTAGTTTGCTCTCCCCTTCTATATGCCAATGATTACCACACTTACCCCTTGCTTGCTTGTCCTCTTTTTTTATTCAGAGGCCCGTTGAAGTTCGTTATAGAGAGGCAGTATTGCCCCTTGAGCTTGCTTCCCCGATGTTCCCCTTTCGGGGGAGTCCCAAGGGTTGACATCTGGTAACATTCGGGGACTGTGCATAAGCTCCCCTTTCTCCCTTCATGGTAGGGAGTTGTCACTGGCTCTGATATTCTGGTTGGTCGCCATGTTTTGGGAAGCTTGGCAGAGCATTAGTATGCGGGCGGCCGCCCCAAGGTTTGAATCCTCTAGCACGACCTTCTACTTATGGGTGATATAGACGGTAGGTTGAGGGGCATCAAGCCTCGAATGGGGCATTCCTTCCTGATTAGTGTAAACCGGGGCCTGAGGGGATCCTGGTACTCCGACAAGGCATCTCCCTTCATAGGCCTCAGGCGACGGGCCACCACCTGTCAGTCATACCATCTTAGTGGCGGGGTCTTAGTGAAGACAACCTCCTTTCCCACCATGATTTGAATCTCTGTCATCCTCCTTTCTTCAGTTGGTGGTAGTATGAGCTCGATCCTAACCAGGAGCTGACCTCAACAAGGGGCTCACTTTGGCTCCTCACTTGGGCGCCATGCTCAGGTGGCACCTTCACCTGCTAGCTGATAGCCGGCGTCCAGATGGACTCCACGTTAGCGGATATAGCCGTATCATTACTGATAATCGATCCACAGATTCATAAAGTTCCATAGTCAAAGTAATTGAGTTCTATCTAGTTATTTCAATCGATAGGTTCTTGGCTTGATGATCTCTTTCACTTCGTAGCATCCTTCCAAGTTTGTGAGAGCTTACCTCTTTAGCGAAGTTGGAAAACTTCTGATTAGCATAGCACTAGATCGTGGACCTTGAAAACTTTATCTTGGACCATGGTGTTGAAGTAATGAGCAACGCTATGCTAGTATGCTGCCATTTTGATATGTACCTTCTCCCAAACCTTATCTATCAGGTCCAAGTCTATAAGTCACCTTTCTAGGTCAGTTTGCTTGTCATAATTCACAACCCATGTCGAAGGCACTTTGATTTCGATGGGTATCATCACTTTTATCCTAAAAGCTAGGCTGAAGGTTATTTCTCCCATTGGAATCCTCGATGTAGTTCGATATGCCCAAAGCACATGTGGAGCTCATCGGTCCATGACCCTTTGGCCTTGCTAAGCCTCTTCTTAATTCCTTGTAGGATGGTCTAATTTGTGACCTCAACTTTTCCATTGGCTTGGGGATGTGCCATTGAGGTGAGGTGGTGTGAAATTCCTTAGTCTTCAAAGAATTCTTCGAATCGAGCACCCATGAATTGCCATCTATTATTAGTGACCAGTATCTAAGGGATACCAAAGTGAGAAATAATGGCTCTCCACATAAAATCTATCACTTTAGATTTAGTGATGAGCGGCTCAACATCCACCCATCTTATGAAGTAATAGATAACAACTATCAGGAACTTGCATTGTCCCAAAGCTAGAGGGAATGGACCAAGGATGTCCATCCCTCATTGTGCAAAATGCCATGGGGTGCATATGGGAATGATTGGTGCTGCTGGGAGATGTTGAATATTAGTGTTCGTTTGACAGACATCACACTTCATTGCAAATCTCTTGGTGTCCTACTGCATGGTTGGCCAATAGTAGCCCTATTGGGGAAACTTATATGCTAGGGCTCTCTTCCCGATGTGATCTATATAAATCCCTTCATAAACCTCCTTCAATGCAAATTATGCTTTTAATGGTTGCATGCATTTGAGGAGAGGTAAAGAAAATGACTGCTTATTGAGCTTCCCTTCATGTATCAAATATTTGGAGGATTTGTACTTTATCTTATGGGCCATCTTTCGATCTGCAAGGAGTTGACCATCCCTCAAGAAATTGATCAGCGGATCAATCCATCATACCTCATCATCGAGCTGCATGATTTCTAATGACTCCTCGATGATCAACTTTTTGATTTGCTGGAAATAGGTTCCTCGAGGAAGCACCATAGGTGTAGCAGATATCGCTTTGGCTAATACTCTGCCCAGGAGTTATCTTTCCTTGGGATCTATCTAATCTCAAATCTTCGGAGGCCACTAATCAGCTCCTTAACTTTTTAAAGATATTTGATCATGTTTTCCTTCTGTGCCTTGGTGTCACCTTTGACATGGCCGATAACTAATTGGAAATCACTATAGACTCTTAGATCTTGCACTCTCAACTTCTTGGCAATGTCAAGTCTTGCTATCATAGCCTTGTATTCAGTCTCATTATTAGTTGCAAGGAATTCAAGGCATAGACCATATTCAATGTTAATTCCTTTCTAGGCTGGTGATGACCACTCCTGTCCTTGATCCTTCAGGGTTAGATAATACATCCACATAAACCTCCTAGGTATCATTCAAGCTCGGAGGAGTGTTTGATGCTAGTTCGAATGGCTCTACTGCTTTTGGCTTGACTAGTTCATTGATAAGTGCATAAATCTAGCCATAAAAGTATCAATTTATATGATCAAGCTATCTTTATCATTTAGAATTGATGCTTTTTCTTATATTTTGCAGGAAAGAGGTGCACCATAACAAAGAACCCTATCCATAGGTCTAAAGGATACAAGTTAAAGTCCAAATAATGAACAATTGGAGCCCAACACCCATCTTAAAAGTGGCCCAAAAAAGTCCAATGCAACGGGTCCACCATGAACCAGTAGCTTGGTCTATAAGATGCCTTCATGTGGACCACCAATAAGCTTGAAGGAGATTTGGGACCATATTCTTCAATGAATTTGAAGGGGATTTGCATCCAGATTCATTAATATATTAGAAAGAATATGGCTAGGTTCATCAAGAATGTAAATCTCTTCATTTTTTTAGTCCCATATCGAAAGAATGTATACAATTCTTCTTCCTTGACATCTATAAAAAGGCCTGTATATTTCATGGAAAAGGTACTTCCCATTTTCTTCCACCCTTCTAAAATACAAGAAGGAGAGTGAGCTGTGGAAAAAAGAGCCACTTTAGGTTCTAAAAATTTTTATTTTTTTAACTCCGAGCCCTGTTAATGGCTTAGGAGCTAAATATATTTTTTTTGTAATCAGTTTTTCTTAGTAATAATATTTTATTCATATTATTTTAATTATTTTCTTGTAATTTTTAATTTCGACACTAGGGTAGTTTAAATTCTTGCAATTTAATTTCTATAATTAGGCTAGTTTAATTTTTACATATTTTCTAAATTCTATAATTTAAATTCCAACAAGTAGTGTAGAATTTATTTTATATTTTAAAATAATTTTAAAGTATTAATTTAGATCATGTCTAGCTAAGAAAATCTCTTAGGATTGCGATGAAGCTAGACTATAATTAGAAGTCCTTTCTTAGAATCTTTTCTTAGGCTTTTAATTTTTCTAGAGTTTGTCTTTCTATTTAATTTCTTGTCAAGAGACTTGATGGACTATTGTTAGATTTCAATCCCTTCATAGTTCATACTTGATTCAATATAGGAAGGGTAACAGATAGAATGCTCACAATATTTTTAAATCCTTTTCTCTTTTTTCTTGTAGGAACCATGATGGGTTATTATTGGATTAAAATCTCTTCATAATCCATACTTGGTTAACACAAAGAAAGAAGTTGAAAGGGCATTATGAGAAAAATCATAGAAAGACTCTCTAAGTCATTAGTCTAGTTGAATCAAAAGTCCTAGATCTTTAGATTATTTATCTCTTCAATTTAATTAGTTTTTGCTTTAAGTAGAAAGTAAAGAAACAATCTCTTTCCATCTTTGTTAAAGCTTGCCAAAGCAAGGTTTTGAACATAGTTCACACATCTAATTTCTCGTGGGATCGACCCATACTCGCTAGATGTGCTACCCTGCACACCATGTACTTGTAGTTTAAATTTAAAATACATCATGTTTCGGACACCGTTGCTAGGGAATTAACATATTTTAAATTATGTTCAAAATTCTTCTCTTTGTGCTTTTAGTTTAACTTTAATATGATCTTTCCAGCTTCTTTATTTTGGTTTGGTAAGTGTTGGAAGCCAGGTACTCAATTTAAACTATTCCTTCTTATTTCAGCATATTATTTTGATTTTAATTTATTATTAGTTTTTAATTTAAACTTGTTTGTTCTTTTTGGTTATGCATAAGCATTTTTAAATTACTTTAAGGGCACAAACCTAGACAAGATAAGATGGGGAGTTCATTACCCTTCCTTAGCCTACAAACAAGTCTTCTACATTTGCATTAATCCAAGCTTATAAATAAAATTAATTAGATGTTAACCTTAGGGACACCCGAGCTCATTAGGATAAGGACACCTAAGAGTTGTACCAAGCTAATTTTAATTATTGAATTGGTGTCTCGGAAAGTGGTTTAGGGATCTTAGTCCCGAAAAAAGGTGGTCTTTAATTAGTTCCATTCACTGACCTGGTCAATCTAATTGGTGTCTAAAAAAAGCAATGGGAGGACCCCCGCTAATCATACACTTACCTGGCCAATTTGATGAATTGGTTCGAACTTGGAGTGCTCAAAGGTCGACTTGGAATAGTTAGAAGCTATTTAGTTCTAAGCAACCCTAGGATAGAATTAATTTTATGCAAAACTTATTTAAAAAAAAAAATTTGGGTTCTCATCTTTGAAACACTTCCTTGTTCTCTTCTCTATTTCACCAAAATATATATATATATTTTAGGTATTTTTTTTGCAATCTTGATTGCCCTAATATAAGGTTGCCTTGACATAATTGGAAGTTATGTTGCATGGTTGTCCTAGGATATGAAAAGGTTGAACTAAATTAGAATCTTGCAAGAAAAGTTTTTAGAAAATAAATAAAATATATATATATATATACAAAATTTTAAAAAAATAGAAGACATAGTGAATATAGTAAATTCTTCACTGCTTGTATGGAGAAGGATATTAGGTCAACTAGTTAGAACTGATTTAATTTCTATTTCAAATCCTACGACCTCTATAATAGATGTAACAAATCAGCCCTAAACCTTAAGGATTTATATTATCCAGTTAGTTTTGTCCAACCATCTTGCATAATGTTGACCCAACCCACTACAAATAATTTTGAAATCAAATCGCAGATCATTAATATGCTTCCAAAATTTACTTGAATAGAGGATGCATATGTATTTATAGAAAATTTGGAGAGGTTTGTGCAACCATGAGGGTACAATAATTGTCAGAGGACAAAATCAAGCTGAGACTTATCAATTTTGCCCTTAATGATAATGCCAAAAAGTTGTTCTATAGTCTTCCAAATCAATCTGCCATGACCTACGAGGGCTTTGTAAGAGTGTTCTTAAAAAAATATTTTTCTCATCATAAAATAGCTAGAATTAGAAATGAAATACACCAATTCTATCAACTAGCTAGCAAGTCATTCTAGAAATACTTCGACCACTTCAAGAACCTCTTGACCCAATGCCCACACCATGGAATGGAAACTTGGAGGCTATGCCAAATAATTTATGAAGGTCTAGATTCAAATTCAAGAACCATGCTAGAGTCTACATGCCAGGGTCAATTTATGTATAAGGAACCCAATGAAGCCTGGCAATTTTTAGAAAACCTAGATGAAAAGAACTTATAATGAAAAAGAACTAGGAAACTAGAATGATCCACACCTTCGAGAGGTGGAATATACTAAATTCAGACTTTCCTAGCTACAGAGGCCAAAATTGCAACCTTGACACGTTTGATAGAGGCCTTAGAACTTCAAAGACTAGCCAGTGTGAACCAAGTGTCTACACCCATGTGCAACAGATGCAATGCACTAGACCATGTCCTTGAGGAATGTCCTCTCCTAATGAGTCCAATAGAGAATGGATGTGCATAGGTAAATGCCACATACCACAGACCAATGAACAATCCCTATGCACCTATATATAACCTAGGATGGAGTCCAGATTTTTCATGGTCACATAATCCAAATATAGGTGGTCCTAGCTTCAATCAACAAAACCTAAGGCCTAACACTATGATAAACAACCCACCACCACCAGGCTTCAATAACAATGATAAGAAACTTAGTTCTTTAGAGAAAAGCCTGGAAGCCCTAGCCAAATCCAATGCTGACACCAATATCATATTAAGTAATTTTATGCAAACCACACGCCAACTCCTAAATTCAAACTCCCAGGCCATAGTCCGTTTGGAAATGCAGGTGGGTCAACTAGCATCTACCATTAATGAAAGAGAATGAGGTAGGCTACCTAGCCAACCCGAGCCTAACCTAAGAAACTAAAATGGATGACCATCACAAGGAAACAAACTTAATCAAGTGAATGCTATTCACTCTTTAAGATCATGAAAATAAGTGGATAATAAGGTAGATACATCTGACACTAGAGAGGACTTATCTACTGAGCCACCCAATGAATAACCTAACTTACAAACTCAACATTTTAAAACTAATAGTACACCAAACCAAGTGCCCACAAATTCTAGAGCTCCTTTTCCAAATCAACTAAGGTCTAATAACAAATCAGAACATTTAGATAAAATGTTAAAGGTATTTAAGCAAATTCAAGTAAATATTCCTCTACTAGACATAATCCAACAGGTTCTGACTTATGCCAAATTCTTAAAAGACCTTTATACGAAGAAAATCACCACCAATATTCCAAAGAGAGCTTTTTTAGCAGCAAATGTGAGCTCATACTTGTTAAGTCACATGCCCATAAAATATAAGGATCCAGGGTCTCCAATAATTTCATGTGTCATAGAAGAATCCATATTGAGAAGGCCTTACTTTATTTAGGGGCTAGTATAAATATTCTGCCCTATTCAGTTTATGAGCAATTGGAGTTGGGAAAACTTTAGCTAACAGGAATCACATTACAATTAGTAGACCAAACCTTTAGGATCTCTAAAGGAATGGTAGAGGATGTTCTAATTAAGGTTAGCAATTTTATCTTCCCTATAGATTTCATCATTTTGGAGACTGAACTAGTATTAAATCCTCAGGGTCATATCCTAGTTATTTTAAGAAGATCATTCCTAGCTACTGCTATTACTGAAATCAATTATTGAAATGGACTTATAAAGCTATCCTTTGGTAACATGACTATTGAGCTAAATATATTTAATTTGGAATAGGAATCCACCAAGCATGCTAATATAAATGTAATCCAAGAAGAAATTTATGAACCCATAGATATTAACGATGAGGAAGTTGATCTTGAGTCTAGTTTCTGGCCAATCCATGAATATGAGAATATAAATGAAATACTTGTAGATAATAAGAATTGCCAGAGATGGGAGCCTCCCACTGAAACACTCATGGAAATGGCTAAACCATCAACCAAGCCATCAATAGAGGAGGCACCTAAATTAGAATTAAAATCCCTCCCCAAGCACCTTAAGTATGTATATTTAGGTCCAGTGAAAACCTTGCCTATAATTATTGCCTTAGACCTAAATCCTAAATAAAAGGAGCTGTAAACTATTTGAGAAAAAATTGAGAAGTAATAGGCTGGACCATGGTAGATGTTAAGGGAATAAACCCTTCCATAGTTCAACATAGGATATACCTAGAGGAAGAGGCTAAACCAACTATAGATTCCCAAAAAAGATTAAACCTAGCCATGAAGGATGTGGTCAAGAAAGAGATTTTGAAGTTACTGGATAAGCCCTGTACAAGTGGTACCCAAAAAGTCTGGGATAACAGTGGTCCATAATGAAGTAAATGAACTTATCCCAACTATGGAGGGTTTATATAGACTATAGAAAATTGAATGCAGCAACAAGAAAAGATCACTTTCCTTTTCCATTTATTGACCAGATGTTAGAGAAATTAGCTGGTCAGGAGTTTTATTATTTTTTTGATGGATACTCTGACTATAACCATATTCCTATAGCCCTTGAAAACTAGGGAAAGACCATATTCACCTGTCCATTTGGAACCTTCACTTATAGGCACATGCCCTTTGGGTTATGTAATGCACCGGTAACCTTTTAGAGATGTATGATTAATATTTTGTTCTGACATAATTGAATAATTTTTAGAAATTTTCATGGATGACTTTTCTATTTTTGGCCCTATCTTCTCTAAATGTTTAAACCATTTAAGACTAGTTCTAGAAAGATGTAAGGAGAAGTATTTAGTTTTCAATTGAAAAAAAATGTTAATTCATTGTTAGAGAAGGTATTGTTCTTGGCCATGTAGTTTCGAAAAAGGGAATAGAAGTTGAGAAGGCCAAAGTTGACCTGATGCAATCTTCCACCATTCAAGTTTATCAAAGAAATTCGTTCATTTTTAGGACATGCTAGATTTTATAGAAGTTTTATACCCAATTTTAGCAAAGTGGCTCACCCATTGACAAATTTGTTAGCAAAGGAAGCAAAATTTGAGTTTACTCCTAAGGGCCTAGAATCTTTTGGATTCCTTAAAAATGCACTCATTTCTGCTCCTATCATTCATCCACGGAGAGAACCCTTTGAACTCATGTGCGATGCATCCGATCATGCTATAGGCACAGTTTTAGGTCAAAGGATTAATAAGTTGCCTAGAGTTATTTATTATACAAGTAAAACCTTAAATGATGCGTAACATAATTACACAGCCACTAAAAAGGAGTTCCTAGTTGTTGTCTTTACCTTAGAAAAATTTATATCTTACTTAGTTAGGTAGCACACTATTGTTTATACTGACCACTCAGCCATTAGACATCTCCTAGTAAAGAAAGATGCAAAGGCATGCTTAATATGATGAATTTTGCTCCTTCAAGAATTTACTAAGAAATTAAGGATAAGAAAGGAACAGAGAATGTTGTAGCTGATCACTTATCCCAAATCATAGTCACACCATCTGGTGAACCACCTATCAATGAATTCTTCCATGATGAACAACTCATGTTTGTGTCCATTGAACCATCGTATGCTGATTTTGTAAATTATTTAGCCATTAGTAAAGTTCCTTCTCATTGGACTATTCAACATAAACACAAATTCTTTTTTCAAGTGAAGTACTTTATTTGGGATGATCCTTACTTGTTTAAATAGTATCTTGATCAGATCTTTAGGAGGTGTATCCCAAATAATGAAATTAGAAGTATTCTATCATTTTGCCATGACCAAGCATGTGGTGGTCACTTCATATCCAAGAAGATAGCTACCAAAGTCCTCCAATGTAAATTTTATTTTCAATTTATTTAAAGATGCATATGTGTACTATAAAAGTTATGCTTGGTGCCAACAAATGGGTTGGATCACCAAGAGAGACATGATGCCACTCAATCCAATCTTGGTGGTCAAAATTTTTGATGTCTGGGGGATTGATTTTATGGGACCATTTTCAAACTCCTTTAAAAATGAATATATTTCAGTGGCTATCGATTATGTCTCTAAGTGGATAGAAGCTATTCCATGTAGATCCATTAATAGCAAAGTGGTTATTAATTTTTTTAAGAAAAATATTCTCTCCCATTTTGGTACTCATAAGGCAATCATTAGTGATCGGGAGACACACGTTTGCAATCGACCATTTGCCATATTAATGAAAAAATATAATGTTACCCACAAGTTGGCCACACTTTATAATCCTCAAACTAGTGGGCAAGTAGAAGTGTCCAATAGACAAATCAAATAAATCTTGGAGAAAATGTTAATACCAATAGAAAGGATTGGTCTTTGAAATTAGTTGATGCACTCTATGCATACTGCACCACCTACAAGACCAACCTAGGAATGTCTCCTTATAGGATTGTGTTTGGAAAACCATGTCAGTTGCCTGTTGAATTAGAATACAAAGTTATGTGGGCAATTAAAAATTAAACATAGACTTGGACATAGCCGAAAACCATAGGAAGCATCAGATTAATGAATTAAAAGAACTTAGAAATGAAGCTTATGAGAATGCAAGGGTATACAAGGAAAGAATAAAAGTATTTCATGATCAAGTAATTCTTAGAAAATCTTTTACTCTGGGACAGAAAGTTCTCTTATATAATTCGAGGTTATATCTTTTTCCTAGAATGCTTAGATCTAGATAGACATGACCTTTCTTAGTTAGAGAAGTCTTCCTATATGGGACTATAAAAATTGAAAGCCCAAGCAATGGTACTATTTTCAAAGTTAACAGTCAACGATTAAAACTATTCTTGGAACTACCCATAGAATTTATTGAGAAAGCCATGGTTCTCTATGATCCAGCATATCTTAGTTACCCTGTTGTCAATATTTGTCTGGCTGAAGACTTTAAAATTAACACTCTTGGGAGGCAACTCAGCTCCTTTCATTCTAATTATTTTCTTTTTAATATGGTTAGGTTTATCAAATCTTGACTCAAATAAGCTCAATTAGCTAAGTTGGGGAGAGAGCTCATAAAAATTCCTCTTTAGGTGTCTTCATTTCTTTTTATCCCATATTATACTTACATTTAGAAATTATTTTTATTTATGGGGGAATAATAAGAAAAATAAGCATATTATTGGATCTGCCTTCACCTTCTTATTCTTATACTTGTCAATCTCAAACTCAAGATAAATCACACACTTTTGATAAGTAATAGATTTAAAAATCTAGATAATTTTTGAAACACTAAGGGAGAAAATATTAATAGACTCAAGTAAAAAGATAAGTAAGAATGAAATCAATTTCTAGATAATTCTAATCCTCCTATTTTCACATCAAAGAAGAATCTACTTCTTGGGTGTGTGTGGGTGTTGATAAATACAAAGTTTCCTTTATTAGTCAAAAAAAAAGAAAAAAAGAGAATGAGATAACAAAAGTAGAGTCTAAATATTGTTCTGCCGAGTAACCGAGCCTCTTCATCTTAAGTAAGCATTGAGTCTTGGTCAAAAAATGAAGATGTGAAAAAACTTTGTTATATAACCAGTTTTGATCTGTAGCCTTTCTGACTCAAGCTAGTAAGCCCGAGGAATGTTCTACACCAAGTGCCCTAAGGCCAACTAGTTTGGGAGACATTGGTCAAAAACTTGTTATAAAGGTTAGATATAAAGCTTAAGAGATTAAGGCATTGCATGGTCTTTATACAAAAAAGAAAAAAAAAGTATAACAATAAAAGGAACATACTTACACCAAAACAATATCTCGCCACTCTAGGGAGTAAAAGATTTGGAAATAACAATAAGAGTTGGTTAAAAGTTATCATGAAAAAATGAGGAGTTTGTACTTAACCAATTTACTAGAAGCTATTAATATCCCACTGACTTGTTTCATCTACTTTTTTATGAAAAATTTTCTACTTATAAAAAGGATATGAGAACAACCTTTGAGTCTGATCAAACTTGTATATGGTATTAAGAATTTTTGGTAGCCCCCTTAATTATTTTCTAATAAGTAATTCATGAACTATCTTTTATTCTTACTTAAGGATGGGTAAGACTCAAGTTGGGAGGTGTGATAAATGCATAAATCTAGCCATAGAAGCATCAATTTATAAGATCAAGTTATCTTTATTCTTTAGAAATGATGCTTTTCTTATATTTTACAGGAAAGAGGTGCACCATAATAAAGAGCCCTATCTACAGGCCTAAATGATACAAGTTAGAGTCCAAAAAATGAACAATTATTGCCCAACACCCATCTTAAAGGTGATCCAAAAAAGTCCACATGCAATCGGTCCACCATGAACCAATAGCTTGGTCCATAAGAAGCCATCATGTGGACCACCAATGAACTTGAAGCAAATTTGGGACCAGATTTATCAATGAATTTGAAGGAGATTTATATCCAGATTCATCAATGTATTAAAAAGAGAATTATGGTTAGATTCATCCAAAATGTAAATCTCTTCATTTTTTTAGTCCCATATCAAAAGAATGTAAATAATTCTTCTCCCTTGACATCTATAAAAAGCATGTATACTTTATGAAAAAGGCACTTCTTACTTTCATCCACCCTTCCAACGTACAAGAAGGAGAGTGAGCTAAGAAAAAAAGAGCCACTATCAGGTTCTAAAAATTTTTATTTCTTTTAACTCCAAGTCCTGTTAATGGTTTAGGAGTTAAATATTTTTTTGTAATCAAATTTTCTTAGCAATAAAATTTTATTCTTCTTATTTTAATTATTTTCTTACAATTTTTAATTTCGGTACTAGAATAGTTTAAATTCTTGCTATTTAATTTATATAATTAATTTTGTAATTAGGCTAATTTAATTTTTGAATATCTTTAAATTCTATAATTTAAATTTCAACAAGTAGTGTAAAATTTATTTTATATTTTTAAATAATTATAAAGTATTAATTTAGATCTTGTCTAGCTAAGGAAATCTCTTAGGGTTCTGATGAAGTTAAACTATGATTAGAAGCCCTTTCTTAGATTCTCTTCTTGGGCTTTTAATTTTTCTAGAGTCTGTCTTTCTATTTAATTTCTTGCTGAGAGACTTGATGATTATTGTTGGATTTCAATCCCTTCATAGTACATACTTGATTCGGTGCAAGAAGGGTAACAAATAGAAGGCTCACAATATTTTAAAACCATTTTCTCTTCTTCCTTGTTAGAACTTGATGGATTATTGTTGGATTAAAATATCTTCATAATCCATACTTGGTTAATACAAAGAAAGAAGTTGAAAGGTTACTATGAGAGAAATCATGGAAAGGCTCTCTAAGTCATTGGTCTTGTGGATTCAAAAGTCCTAAATCTTTAGATTATTTATCTCTTCAATTTAATTAATTTTTGCTTTAAGTAGAAAGTAAAGAAATAATCTCTTTCTAGCTTTGTTAAAGCTCGCTTGAGCAAGGGTTTGAACACTGTTCACACACCCAATTCCTTATGGGATCGACCTGTACTCACTGGATGTGCTACCCTGCATACCATGCACTTACGATTTAAATTTAAAATACATCATTTATTAAGAATGGTACAATTGACTAGAAAGTTGTTCATTATTTGGGCTTTTTGATTAATGACCTTGGCTGATACTTAATAGCAAACTCCAAGAGCTCGATTGCCTATGTAGCAATGTGTTTGTATGTATCGAGCAATAGAGGATGATTTTCATGGGCTAATCGGTTAGTAAGATGATAGTGTGAGCCTAAAAATATGGATAAGTTTTTTGAGCAGTAATAAGGAAAGGGTATACTAGCTTCTACAAATTCGAATACTAGGTCTTTGCATCTCTTAAAATTCTATTAACATAGTAAATTAGTTTGTGGACCCTATTCTTCTCTTGAATTAGCATTGTCCTCATCGTCGAGGGGGAGGTTGACAAATACAGGAATAGCTCTTCATGAGGATCTGGTCTCCCCAGTAGTGGAGGGGAGATAAGATAACTCTTAAGGTCATCAAAGGCTTTCTGGCATTCCTCCTTCTATTAGAAGTCCTTTGGGTGCTTCAGAGTTTTAAAAAATGGGAGGCAATGCTCGACCTAGATAGAGACAAACCTGTTAAGGGCAGTGATTCTTCCAGTGATGTGCTGGATATCCTTAACCATCTTTGGAAGGCTCATATTATAGATGACTTTAATTTTCTCTGAGTTAGCCTCCACCTCCCTATTAAAGATCATGAAATCCAAGAATTTGCTTGAGGCCATTCCAAAAGTGTATTTGGTGGGATTCCTTCATTTGATACTAAGGAGGCTAAAAGTCTCCTGAAGATCTTCAATATGGGTCTTAGCCATCTTGCTCTTGACGAGCATGCCATCTACATATACTTTCATATTCTATCTAATCTAGTCTTTAAAGACCTTATTCACTAGGCATTGATAAGTAGCATCTGCATTCTTTAGCCTAAGCGGCATAGCGCAGTAACAAAAGAGATCTTGGTCATAAATAAAAGTAGTTTTATCCTTGTCTTCCGGGGCTATCTAGATTTGGTTATATCTAGAGAAGGAATCCATGAAATTGAGAAGATTGTGGCCTGAAGTTGTATCGACCATCAGTCATAACGGGTAGCCATCTTGTAGGCATGATCTATTGAGATTGGTAAAATATATGTAGATACACCATTTGCCATTTACCTTTTTCACCATGATTGGATTAATGATCCACTCTAGATAGGTGGTTTCCCAGATGAAACAAGCATCGAGCAACTTGTCGACCTCCTTGACAATAGCTTTTTGGCACTCGGCATGAAGCTTTGTTTCTTTTGCTTGACCGATCAGCATTTGGGATCCACCTTTAATCGATATACCATCACTAAGGGGTCGATGCCCGACATGTCTGAGGGTGCCCAAGAGAAGACATTAGCATTCTCTTGTAAAATGAGATCAGCTAGTGAGATCAGCTGGTCTCTAATTACCTTATCAAGGTTGGGGTTGATACTAATCATATGTTCAGGGTTATCATCAGCCAGAGGTAAGGGAATGAGATTCTTAATTGGCTTTCCTCACTATTCAATAGCATCTAGACATTTGATTGAATAGTCCTTAATGGTTCTTTTTTCTTGAAGCTCGATGCAATAATAGTATTGCACTAGGCTTTGATTTCCATGGATCTTACCAACCCTATATGATATTAGGAACTTCACCTTTAGGCAGTAAGTGGAGACAACAGCTCGGAAGGCATTAAGACTCGGTCATTCAAGAATAGCATTATAGGTCAAGGGCATCCAAACAACCAAGAAGTATACCTGAGCGATAGACTGTAGGGGGTAGTACCCCATTCTTATGATTAGGGTGATCATCCCCTCTGCATGGATTGCATCTCCTAAAAATCCTACTAGAGGAGTGTTCATCGAACCAGCTATTCGAGTGACATCCCTATTTTTAAAAGTACATCAAAGTATAAAATATTTGTTAAGCTTCCATTGTTAATAAGGATACAATGTATATTATACTTTCTGACATTCATAGTGACAGCTACCATGTCATCGTGTGGAAATTGAATGCCATCATCATCTTCTTCGGAAAAAACTATGGATGCTATATGCCTTTCTTCCAGTTAGATGGGTTGGCAGCACCTCCTAGTTTTCATCTTCACATTTTCCAATGGTATAGGATCTCCTCTTTTGGGAGGCAGAAGCAACTATGGTTGTTCGATTGGTTGTGGTGACCCCGGTCACTCTCTTGGCCTTCTTTATGATCGAATGAACTGGTTGAGATAACACTACTTGATCAATTCTTCATTCTCATTTCACAGCTGAATACACTCTTCAATATCATGGCCATAGCCCTTATCGTATAAATTGAATTTGTTTTAATTTTTCCTTGTAAACGGTGTCTGCATCTTCAAAGGCTCTGGGATTTTCCTCCTAATCTCCATTAGCACCTTTTCTTGTAGTGCTTTAGAAAAGTATAATTGCAAAATTTCTCTAATGGTGGTGCTTGAGGGGCCTCCCTAGGCTGGCGATCCTTGAAGAACCTGTTTCTTTCTCACGGGGATTTGGAATAAGGCCGAGTTTTTCCCTTGCACCTTAAGGAGAGTATACGTCCCCATATTTCCTTACCATCCCCTAGTATAGAAGTAGATGAACCCTTTTCTAACATGAGAGCTTCTTCTATTCAAGAATACTTTTCGACTTGGGCAAGCATTCCTGTAAGGTCTTTAGGATATGTTTTGGTCAACAACTTTTTAAGATCATTTACCAGCAATCCTTTTACCAGTGCTGACATGGAAATGGATTGATCTAGATTGCGGACCTCCAAAATGTCTACATTAAAATGACCCACAATGGTTCGTATCATCTCACCCTCCTTTTGCTTGAGGCTATAAAGATAATCTGTGCATTGCTATGGTCTCCGACTATTGACAAAGTGGTTGGTCAATACTTGACTCAGTTGTTAAAAGGAGTGTACTGATCCTAGCTTCAAACTGGAATACCACTGCCGAGCCACTCCCTTTAGCATAGAGGGGAAGGCTCGATAGAGGATGGGATCGGAAGCCCCATGGAAGAGTATTGTTGCTCTAAAACTTGCAAGTGATCATTGAGGTTGGTGGTCCCATCATAGTTTTCAAGCTGTAGAATTTTAAAATATCGGGAAAGCAATGCTGCATGATCTCATCATCAAATGGTGGTTCATTGTTGACCCTGTTAGTTTATGCCAAGGAAAGATTAAGAATCACCTCGATTCAGCAATCCATTTTCCTGAGTCTCCGATCAATCTCAAGATCTCGATCAACCAAGGCTTTTGACCATTACAGGGATTGGAGGTCAAGAGTAGAATCGTGCTCTAATTAGGGCCTTCAATGTACATCTTTCTTGCCCCTAGGCTTCCATGACATAGTGATGATGTTGAGTAGCCCCTCCAGGGTCCTTCAAAGGGACTTGCAATTGTTCCAATGATGGTGGTGCTACTTCAGCCACTAGAGGTTGCGACGTCAATAATGGCACAAATGTAGCCAATGCCAAAGGTTAAGAAGCCATCTATGGTGTGACCGGTAAAAGTGGTATTGCCAGAGGCAACATAGGGGTAGCTTGGATGGCATGGATGACTACTACTAGATTCTAGACTTGCTCAACAAGCAAGTTAAATCAATCCAAGTTTACCACCACTGCTTGTGGTGGAGGTGAAGCTCCTGCTAGTGCAAGGTGGGATGGATCATTCACTTGGCTCTTCGCTGCTCTTTCCACCGGTTAAGAGACCACGATATTGGTGCAGTGAGATATGGTCCTTTTAGGCAGTATGGCCTTCCTTCTTGTGAGTCATACTCCCAATAAATTTTAGGCTCTTCCTCTAATCTGTTGGTCCCAAAATTTGTCAAATGCCAGAGGGAGAGCTGGAGTAGGTGCTAGAGTTGGTGGCAAATGCTAGGTTTCTGGAAGAGATACCTATAAAAGAGCCCCACTGGGGATGGTCCTGGTGATGGCACTCCAATGTTCAAGTCAATATTGATACCAATTAGGAATGTGTGAGCGCGAAGGCTTGCTTACTTTAGGGATTCACTAGGAATCCTTTTATAGGCTTTGACATGTAGAATAGTCTAATCTCAGACAGGATTCTACTAGATATCGCAATGAGTGGCGGGGCCTTCCACGTGTCGTGTAGAGCTTTCTTGCATCTCAATGGTGTCCCATCTCTTTAAATGCATTCTTGTTGTTAACCCCACACATGGCATGTCTCATTAAATGTTGATCCAAAATATAAGGAATTCAGACACATTCCCATTTGCCTAAATCTGGCCATGATCGGGAATTTTAGGGACATGACAAAGGGTTGGCCACATGGTAGGAGCTGCAACAATGAATGTCCGAGTGTCATCTCTCTGAAATTTGAGATGGGTATCCTATTGGGGCCTTGCATGTCGGAGTGCTCGTGGGGTGCTCGAGGCCTGGGAATTTTTGGCTGAGTGCCTGTGAAGTGGTCGGTGAGGCTCGTTGATTCCTTAGGGAATAGGAGTTCACCTCTACCATCACTCACTTGGGAATGGTGACTGAATGCCTCTAAAAAGGTTAGCAAGGCTCACTTATGCTTAAGGCATAGGAGTTGGTCTCTGCCATCACCCACTCAAGAGTGGTGACTGAACACTTTCGGAGTAGTTAGCAAGGCTCGCTGATACCTTGGAACATAGGAGCTAACCTCTGCCATCACCCTCTTGGGGATAGTGATTGAACATCTTCGAAGTGGTTGATGAGGCTCATGGATGCCTTGGGGTATAGCATTTGGCCTCTACCATCAACCACTCAGCGATGGTGACCGAACACCTCCGAAGTGGTCAGTTAGGCTTGCTATGCCTTGGAACATAGGAGTTGGCCTCTACCATCACCAGCTTAGGGATAGTGACTTCTCCAAAGCAGTTAATGAGGCTCGTTGATATCTTGGAGCATAGAAGTTAGCCTCTACCATCACCCACTCAAGGGTGATGACTAAACATCTTCGAAGTGATCAACAAAGCTTGTTGATGCTTTGGAGCATAGGAGTTGGCCTCTGCCATCACTCACTAGAGGGTGGCAATTGAATGCCTCTGAAGTAGTCGACAAGGCTCGTTGATATCTTGGAGCATAGGAGTTGGCCTTTCCATCACCTACTCAAGGATGGTGACTATGCTTTTGGTGTGGTCGACGAGGTCACTAATGCCTTGGCATGTGGTTTATAGCCCATGTTGGTGGTCAGGCCATCAGCCCGTCTTCATTATCTTGGGCCCTAGATTTTTGGCTCGACCACATTTCCTACTAACATTACTGAAGGCTTATTCAAATTAAATGTAATAAATGCTTTTATTAATAAAGCTGATAATCAAGTTAATTTTATGAATGAATCTAAACAAAATTTATTGCATGATTGGTTGGGTCATGTACATATAGAAAAAGTTAAATATATGATGTAGTTAAAACTAATTCCTAAATCAAACTTAGATACATCTATGTGTAAAATATGTACTGAATCTAAATAACCAAGAAAATTATTCAAATTAGTTAAAAGAAATTCTTCAATCTTGGAGTGATACATAATGATATATATAATTTCACCAAGACTATAACCCATGGTGGCAATAGGTACATAGTGACCTTTATATATGATTTTTTTAGATACTGCTATTATTACCTAATTAAATTTAAAGATGAAACCTTCAATGAGTTTAAATTTATAAGAGTGAAGTAGAAAATCAATAAGAAAAGAATATTAAGATTCTTAGGTCTGATAGAGAAGGCGAGTATACCTCGAATGAATTCTTCCAGTTTTATCAAGAGTATAGTATAATTCATCAAGTGATTGCTCCTTACTCTCCATAGTCCAATGATATAGCTGAGCATAAAAACCGTACACTCTTGGATGTGGTAAATGCTATACTTATCAGTTTTGGTTTATCTAAGACTTGTAGTGGGAAGCTCTTCTATCTTCTTACTTCATCCTAAATAGGATACGTATTAAGGATAGTGGCAAAACTTTTTATGAACTTTGAAAGGGATGGCTCCTAACCTAGATTTTCTTAAAGTATAGGGGTGCCTAGTCAAGGTTAACATCCCTGAACTAAAAAAAAAAACTAGGACCTAAGATTATAGATGTTGTATTTATAGGCTATGTCCAAAATAGCAATGCCTATAGATTCTTAGTACAAAAATCAAAGGTTAGTGATATAGTAAATAATATATTTTAGAAGCTAAAAATAAATCTTGCTTTGAGGATATATTTTCTTATAAAACTAGAATTTCTAATAAGGTATGTTTTAGGTCTTTAGAGTCTAAATTAGTAGAACCTCAACTTAAACCTGAAGCTCAACCTAAATTAAGAAGAAATGAAATAAAAAAAGTTGAAAAATATTTTGGAGAAGACTTTTTCATATTTTTAGCAGAGGGTGATCTTTCTATATATGATAAGATGATATTATCTTCAGAATTATTATATTAGAAGGAAGCCATAAATGGTGAAGTTCAATCAATCCCAGAAAATAAAACTTCTGTTTAACTGATTTACCTCCAAGAAACAAATCTATAGGAACAAGATGGATTTTTAAAAGAAATTAAGGCTAGATGGAATAATAAAAAAACATAAAGCTAGGTTAGTAGTAAAAAGATTTTTGCATAAAGCTAGGTTAGTAGTAAAAGAATTTAATCAAAAGAAAGATATAGATTATTTCGACACCTATGTTCCTGTAGCGAGAATAAGAATTCTAAAAATCTCAGTAGCTTTAGCCTAAATTCATAAATTAATAATCTATCAAAAGGATATAAAAACTACATTCTTAAATAAAAATTAGAAGAAAAAATCTATATAAACTAACCTCAAGGATTTGAAGTAAAAGAACAAAAATATAAGGTTTGTAGACTAGTTGAATCACTTTATGGTTTAAAACAAGCTCCTAGACAATGGCATATTAAGTTTGATAAAATTATCTTAAGAAATAAATTTAAAATAAATAAATATGATAAATATAAATATTACAAAAGATAGAATATAGACTTTATAATATTATGTTTGTATGTAGATAATATTTTATTATTTAGAATATCAATAAAGTAATTCAAGAAATTAAAAACTATCGATCAAATAATTGTGATATGAAAGACTCAGAAGAAGTTGATATAGTTTTAGAAATAAAGCTTAAAAGAGTAGATAGTAGAATAATAATAAGCCTAACTCATTCAATAGAGAAAATGCCTAAAAATTTTGGATACCTTGATCTAAAATCTTTATCTACACCTTTTGAGAATAGTTCTTATCTGATATAAAATTTAAGAGAACCTATTAAACAATTAGAATATTTTTAGAGGAGAAGTTTCTTATTTTATATTTTAAATAGAACCTATTCAAACATAACTTATATAGTAGGTAGACTGAGTAGGTATATAAGTATCCTAGTGAAAAATATTGAAAAACTCTAGAAAGAATCTTTAAGTATCTTAAAAGAATCTTAGATTACTCTATAGTATACTCAGGTTAACTAGAAGTACTTGAAGATTATAGTAATGCTAATTGAGTAACAAATAACTTAGATATTTAGTCTACCATTGGATATCTCTTCTTCTTATAAGGAGCTATAGTATTTTGGGATTCTTGTAAATAAACAATAATTATTAGAAGCAAACTAGATCTGAGTTGACTGCTCTTAACATTGTATGTACTGAAGTATAGTGACTAAAAGATCTAATAAATGATATAGAAATTCTTCCACCAAAAATTTTGAAAATTTTATTAAATTATGATTTTAGAGCTCTAATTGATCTATTAAATCAAAGACAACTAATAAAAAGATAAATAATCATATTTTGATTAAGAAAAACTATTATTTCAATTTATAAGATCAAAAAATAAATTGGCTGATCATTTGACCAAAGGCCTTTTAAAGATTATGGTATTTAAAACATCGAGGGGGATAGGACTTAAGCTTATATATTAGTCACCGAAGTGGATCCATACCGTTATGGCAATCATATGGTTAAGGTTCAAAAAAAATGACCTATGAGATGAAATTTGGAAGCACCATCGGGAGTCTATATCTGCACCCTATCCTATAATGTGGTGCTTTATTATAATGGTTAGGTTGAGCATAGCTCTTAATAGATCCAAGGTTGAAAATCTAGTAAGGTATAATTCTATTACATGTATCCTTGGAGGATCTACCTTAGTGAGAGTAGTTGCAAGGCCATGACTATGGTACCAGAGAGAATTCCTAATAACTCATAAAAATCAAGGTAAGCACATGGCCTAAATAGCACTATCCCGCATTATGATTAGCTCATCTTCATATAATGTATATTTTTGTACTAAATATAAGTTCAAACTTTGAAGGTACTTATACTAAGCATAGTAAAAATTCCAAAATTTTATTGATTAAATAATTTATTATATTTAAATATTTTATTATGAGTTTTGAAACTTGTAGGAGATTGTTCTATGATTTTAGAAATTTCAAAACTCCCCTTGATCCAATGTCTGAAGATGATATTATCTTCAGAATTATTATATTAGAAGGAAGCCATAAATGGTGAAGTTCAATCAATCCCAGAAAATAAAACTTCTGTTTTAACTGATTTAACTCCAAGAAACAAATCTATAGGAACAAGATGGATTTTTAAAAAAAAATTAAGGCTAGATGGAATAATAAAAAAATATAAAGCTAGGTTAGTAATAAAAAGATTTTTGCATAAAGCTAGGTTAGTAGTAAAAGAATTTAATCAAAAGAAAGATATAGATTATTTTGACACCTATGCTCCTGTGGCGAGAATAAGAATTCTAAAAATCTCGGTAGCTTTAGCCTAAATTCATAAATTAATAATCTATCAAATGGATATAAAAATTACATTCTTAAATAAAAATTAGAAGAAGAAATCTATATAAACTAACATCAAGGATTTGAAGTAAAAGAACAAAAATATAAGGTTTGTAGACTAGTTGAATCACTTTATGATTTAAAACAAGCTCCAAGACAATGGCATATTAAGTTTGATAAAATTATCTTAAAAAATAAATTTAAAATAAATAAATATGATAAATATATATATTACAAAAGATAGAATATAGACTTTATAATATTATGTTTGTATATAGATAATATTTTATTATTTAGAATATCAATAAAGTAATTCAAGAAATTAAAAACTATCTATCAAATAATTGTGATATAAAAGACTCAGAAGAAGTTGATATAATTTTAGAAATAAAGCTTAAAAGAGTAGATAGTAGAATAACAATAAGCCTAACTCATTCAATAGAGAAAATGCCTAAAAATTTTGGATACCTTGATCTAAAATCTTTATCTACACCTTTTGAGAATAGTTCTCATCTGATATAAAATTTAAGAGAACCTATTAAACAATTAGAAAATTTTTAGAGGAAAAGTTTCTTATTATATATTTTAAATAGAACCTATTCAAATATAACTTATATAGTAGGTAGACTGAGTAGGTATATAAGTATCCTAGTGAAGAATATTGCAAAACTCTAGAAAGAATCTTTAAGTATCTTAAAAGAATCTTAGATTACTCTATAGTATACTCAGGTTATCTAGAAGTACTTGAGGATTATAGTAATGCTAATTGAGTAACAGATAACTTAGATATTTAGTCCACCATTGGATATCTCTTCTTCTTACAAGGAGCTATAGTATTTTGGGATTCTTGTAAATAAACAAAATTATTAGAAGCACACTAGATCTAAGTTGACTGCTCTTAACATTGCATGTACTGAAGCATAGTGACTAAAAGATCTAATAAATGATATAGAAATTCTTCCATCAAAAATTTTGAAAATTTTATTAAATCATGATTTTAGAGCTCTAATTGATCTATTAAATCAAAGACAACTAATAAAAAGATAAATAATCATATTTTGATTAAGAAAAACTATAAAAAATAAAATAAAAGATGTGATATTATTTTAATTTATAAGATCAAAAAATAAATTGGCTGATCATTTGACCAAAGGCCTTTTAAAGATTATGGTATTTAAGACATCGAGGGGGATAGGACTTAAGCTCATATATTAGTCACCAGAGTGGATCCATACCGTTATGGCAATCCTATGGTTAAGGTTCAAAAAAAATGACCTATGAGATGAAATCTGGAAGCACCATCGGGAGTCTATCTCCACCCTATCCCTATAATATGGTGATTTATTATAATGGTTAGGTTGAGCATAGCTCTTAAGAGATCCAAGGTTGAAAATCTAGTAAGGTATAATTCTATTACATGTATCCTTGGAGGATCTACCTTAGTGAGAGTATTTGCAAGACCATGACTATGGGACCAGGGAGAATTCCTAATAACTTTCATTAAAATCAAGATAAGCACATGGCCAAAATAGCACTCTCCCGCATTATGATTAGCTCATCTTCATATAATGTATATTTTTGTACTAAATATAAGTTCAAACTTTGAAGGTACTTATACTAAGCATAGTAAAAATTCCAAAATTTTATTTATTAAATAATTTATTATATTTAAATATTTTATTATGAGTTTTGAAACTTGTGGGAGATTATTCTATGATTTTAGAAATTTCAAAACTCTCCTTGATCCAATGTCTGAAGATGATATTATCTTCAGAATTATTATATTAGAAGGAAGCCATAAATGGTGAAGTTCAATCAATCCCAGAAAATAAAACTTCTGTTTTAACTGATTTACCTCCAAGAAACAAATCTATAGGAACAAGATGGATTTTTAAAAAAAATTAAGGCTAGATGGAATAATAAAAAAACATAAAGCTAGGTTAGTAGTAAAAAGATTTTTGCATAAAGCTAGGTTAGTAGTAAAAGAATTTAATCAATAGAAAGATATAGATTATTTTGACACCTATGCTCCTGTAGCGAGAATAAGAATTCTAAAAATCTCGTAGCTTTAGCCTAAATTCATAAATTAATAATCTATCAAATGGATATAAAAATTACATTCTTAAATAAAAATTAGAAGAAGAAATCTATATAAACTAACATCAAGGATTTGAAGTAAAAGAACAAAAATATAAGGTTTGTAGACTAGTTGAATCACTTTATAGATTAAAATAAGCTCCTAGACAATGGCATATTAAGTTTGATAAAATTATCTTAAGAAATAAATTTAAAATAAATAAATATGATAAATATATATATTACAAAAGATAGAATATAGACTTTATAATATTATGTTTGTATGTAGATAATATTTTATTATTTAGAATATCAATAAAATAATTCAAGAAATTAAAAACAATCTATCAAATAATTGTGATATAAAAGACTCAGAAGAAGTTGATATAATTTTAGAAATAAAGCTTAAAAGAATAGATAGTAGAATAACAATAAGCCTAACTCATTCAATAGAGAAAATGCCTAAAAATTTTGGATACCTTGATCTAAAATCTTTATCTACACCTTTTGAGAATAGTTCTCATCTGATATAAAATTTAAGAGAACCTATTGAACAATTAGAATATTTTTAGAGGACAAGTTTCATATTATATATTTTAACTAGAACCTATTCAAATATAACTTATATAGCAGGTAGACTGAGTAGGTATATAAGTATCCTAGTGAAGAATATTGAAAAACTCTAGAAAGAATCTTTAAGTATCTTAAAAGAATCTTAGATTACTCTATAGTATACTCAGGTTATCTAGAAATACTTGAGGATTATAGTAATGCTAATTGAGTAACAGATAACTTAGATATTTAGTCCACCATTGGATATCTCTTCTTCTTACAAGGAGCTATAGTATTTTGGGATTCTTGTAAATAAACAATAATTATTAGAAGCACACTAGATCTGAGTTGACTCTCTTAACATTGCATGTACTGAAGCATAGTGACTAAAAGATCTAATAAATGATATAGAAATTCTTCCACCAAAAATTTTGAAAATTTTATTAAATTATGATTTTAGAGCTCTAATTGATCTATTAAATCAAAGACAACTAATAAAAAGATAAATAATCATATTTTGATTAAGAAAAACTATAAAAAATAAAATAAAAGATGTGATATTATTTCATTTTATAAGATCAAAAAATAAATTGGCTGATCATTTGACCAAAGGCCTTTTAAAGATTATGGTATTTAAGACATCGAGGGGGATAGGACTTAAGCTCATATATTAGTCACCGGAGTGGATCCATACCGTTATGGCAATCTTATGATTAAGGTTCAAAAAAAATGACCTATGAGATGAAATCTGGAAGCACCATCTGGAGTCCATCTCCACCCTATCCCTATAATGTGGTGCTTTATTATAATGGTTTGGTTGAACATAGCTCTTAATAGATCCAAGGTTGAAAATCTAGTAAGGTATATTTCTATTGCATGTATCCTTGGAGGATCTACCTTGGTGAGAGTAGTTGCAAAGCCATGACTATGGGACCAGGAAGAATTCCTAATAACTCTCATAAAATCAAGGTAAGCACATGGCCTAAATAGCACTATCCCGCATTATGATTAGCTCATCTTCATATAATGTATATTTTTGTACTAAATATAAGTTCAAACTTTGAAGGTACTTATACTAAGCATAGTAAAAATTCCAAAATTTTATTTACTAAACTTTAGCTAAAATAATTATTATTTTGTCAATAGTTCATTTTGCTATATCTAATTAAATTAAATAATTTTAAAGGTTAAAATAACTATAAAAAATATTTGAATTGATAATCAACTTACATAGAACCATGGAAATATTGAATAGAATCTTCATATTTCTTTTGCAGCTCATTTACTTCATCTTTTCTTCTCTAATTCCCTCTCATAAATCTTTTAGAATGGCTAATGATGATAGGTCGAGTCTCAAGCCTGAAATATCTCAAAGCTCAAATTTGCTAGATGGTAGGAATATCTAAAAGGTTAGCTCATAACTTTGGACCATATATTTGCTATTGAAGAAAATCCTCCTTATCTTTCAAAAAGATCCACTTTTGAATCATCTGATACTCAACCTATATTAGACAAGTCTCTTGAGAATATTGAGTTCCATTGTAGGTTTAGAATTCTTAATTGTCTTTTAGATGAATTCTATGAAACTTATAGAAAGTATAAGACTATTAAGAATCTTTGGTATACCTTAGAGGAAGCCGATATTAGAGATAATGAAGGTACTCAAAGGTTTACTACTATTATAGATTTTAACAACTTTGAGATGGTAAACAATGTACCTATCAATGACTAAATCCACCTATTTCAAAACTATATGGATAAGATCCATAGAGGTGTTTCCTTATTAGATGAAAATTATCAAGTCTCTTGTCTAATAGATAAGTTACCTCTTTCTTAGTTTAAGTTTATCGAAGAACTTAGGAGAATCCAAAGAACATTTCGCCTTAGATCAGTCATCCAATTTATTAGGATAGAAGACCAATACTGACTTAGGGAAGCCAAAGAGAATTAATTGGAAACCAAAGTTAACTTAATTGAGATTGATTCTGAAGGTCAAAGCCATAAAGGCCATCAACCTTGACAATATCAAAATTGTAGTTTTAAACCTAAGGGTAGAAACCTTAAGTCTAAGAGCAAAGGTCCAAAAGGTTAATCTAAACCTAAATAGCCTAAAGGGAATAAGAAGAATAATGATGAAAGGTTCTGCAATGTCTATGGTCAGGACAATCATTTAGCTATTAATTGCTACTATAAGAAGAAGGAGAAGGTCACCATCTTTAAAAAGGATCATCCAAACTAGCCAAAGCCTTAAGTCAACATGATAGAGGTTGGACCTTCTAACTCACCTTTAGATCAGTATCATTTGTACGTATTATATATTTACTTTTCTTTATCATACTTAAATTGGTAGTTAGATTCTAGTACCAATGTACATGTTTGTACCAATAGAACTTGGTTTTGTTCCTATCAAAATTTAAGTGGAGGAAGTATAACTATTGGAGACTGGACAACTATCAACATTTTAGAGTTGGAATTGCCCAGCTAAAGTTAACATCTAAAAAGACACTCACCCTACATAGCATATATGCAGCATATTCTTAAGATTCAAAGGAAGCTAATAAGTGGATCTTTGATAGATAGTTTGATTATAAAGTTGTACTAGAATTGAATAAATTTGTAATCTCTAAGCAAGAAATATTTATTGGAAAATAGTTTTGTATCCAAGGATCTTTCAAGCTCAATATACTATCTCTTTCAATCATTCATTAAAAAAATCTTCTTCTACTCAATCTCCTGCATTGAATACGAAGTCTTATGATGTTTGGTATGGTAGGCTAAGCCTTGTAAACATAGGTCAATTTTAAAAATATCCAATTTAAAATTAATCTCTTAAGTTCAAAATGATCATAGTACTAAATATGAAATTTATACACAATCCAAGCAACCTAGGAAACCTTTCAAATCAATCTCAACTATCCAAAAGTTTAAATTTATTTATAGTGATGTGTGTGATTCAAATAGAGGACCTAATAGAGGAGGAAGTCAATACTTTATGACTTTCTTAGATGACTTCTCCAAATATTGTTACACTTATCTTTTGAAGACCAAAGATGAAGTCCTTAATAAATTCAAGATTTATAAAGCTGAGGTTGAAAACCAACAAGAGAAGTAGATTAAGATTCTAAGATCTAATAGGGAAGATGAGTATACTTCAAATGAGTTTGCTTTATTCTATGAAAAACATGGAATAATTTATAAAGTCATAGATCTATACTCATCTCAATGTAATTGTGTAGCTGAGTGAAAGAATCGAACCCTACTATACATGGTCAATGCCATGATTATAAGTTCTAGTATATCTCAAAATTTATGAAAAGAGGTCCTTTTACTAGCCTACTATATCCTAAATATCCTAAATAAAATATCATCCAAAGATGGAGGGAAGACACCCTATGAACTTTGAAAGAGACACATACCTAAGCTAAGTTATTTCTGAGTGCAGGGGTACCTAGCAAAGGTCAAGATTCCTGAACCTAAAATAAAGAAAATTGAACCTAAAATGGTAAATGCTAAATTGAATCTAAAAATGTGGATGCTATCTTTATAGGATATTTCCTTGATAGCAACATCTAAAGATTTTTAGTAGTCAATTTTGGAATCAATGGAATCTCAGATGACACTATCCTTGAATCTAGACATGCAACTTTCTTTGAAAATATCTTTCCTTTTAAAACAAAATGCTCAAGTCAAACATCTAATCATCCATCTATATTATCTAACTCTGGTTCATTCACTATTTCATCAGATCATCCTTTTACTTCTCAATCTGATCCTATAGAACCTAATTTTTCAATTGAACTTAGGAGGAGCAAAAGAGCAAGAACTAAAAAGAGTTTTGATGAAGAATTCATTATTTACATAGTCAAAGAAACATTGATAACTTATTGATAAGCCATGAGCTCTCTAAAAGCCCCATTCAACTAGAAGGAGGCTATAAACAATGAGATTGAATCAATCATTAAAAATAACACTTGGATTCTCATTAATTTATCTATTAGAAGCAAACCTCAAGGATGTAAATGGATTTTTAAGAAAAAAACTTAGGATAGATGGATTTGTAGAAAGATACAAGGCACATCTTGTAGCTCAAGATTTTAGACAAAAAATTGGCTTTAATTTCTTTGACACATATTCTCTTGTTGCTCATATATCCACTATCAGAGTTTTTCTTACTTAGCTTCTATCCATAAATTCCTTTTTCATTAAATAGATATCAAAACTACTTTTCTGCATGATGATCTAAAAAAAAAAAGATGTATATGAATCAACCTAAAGTTTTCTCCATGCTTGGTGGTGGGGACACCGAAGGCACCAGAATAACACAGAGGCTTTTCAACCCTCTGTGAATTGATCAATAATTTATGAGTCCATCTATAATAAGGGCTTAGCCCATCGGAGTCCATTTTAGTTGTTATTTGAGTCTTTTGAGTTTCAGTTCTGTACTAGTCAGCTCATGTTGAGCTAGTTCAGTCTAGTGTTAGTCAGCTCATGTCGAGCTAATTTTATTTTTGAGTCCTATTCAACCATATTGAAGACTCAAGACCACATCATACAAGTGAAGACCAAGTCCAACCAGGTTGAAGACATGGAAGTATAGCCCAAGTCCAATCCAGCTTGAAGATTTGAAGACCCCAGGAGAAAAATTCAGAAAATCTTGATTCCTTGCAGATGTCCTCCAGATGCCCAGATTCCCTTCCAAATGCCAAAATATATTCATATACCAAGGAATCCATGATTTTAGAGGTCCATCTGCATCCTAGCCCAAAGAAATCAAGCCCAGGCACCAAGCCCAAGGCCCTAAGAAGCAAAATACCAGAGAATATTCCTGCTACCTGGCTACCAGGCCATCCCAGCTTCCTTAGGCCCAAACCCATGCGCCCGAGCCCCTTTGGGCCAGCCTCTTGCTGCTCCTAGAAGTCCAACACGCCCCCCTATGCATCCTTGGAGTGTTGGCCAAGTCAAGAGAATTTTTAGGGATTTTTTCTACCTAATGTTTCCTTATTTTCTAGCTAGGGTTTGAAAGGGAAAAGGATTCTTATGTAAAGACTTATGTGCCCTTACTTGGAGCCCAAGGTTAAGGGTCTATTTAAAGGACCCTAGCCTCTTGTATGAGGGGAGATTTTGATATATGAAATAAACCTTGAGTTCTTCTATTGCTTTGTGTGATTACCCTGCTGTGTGCATAAAGGGGTTTGAGAGTTCTTCTTCCCGGTGTTTGCAACCATCTTCCTGCCGCCAACCATCCTTCCAGCCCCCTCCAAAACTTTCTTTCCTTTGTTGTTTTTCTTTGTTTTCTTGATTTCTCTGAGTTTTCTAACCCCTGACAGGTCATTTGCAGGTCCCCAAATTCCTACGAATCCAACGACTCCAGTCAAGCCTCAATCGGACCACCGAGCAGAAAGCCGGGTATCCGCGGGTCTATGGCTTGGTTTTCCAGGCCACATCCGTCGAGGAACGAGAGATCCCTTCGCTGCGATCTTCACCGGGCACTTCAGAGTTGTCAAGTACACCCTCTCTACCTCCAGTCTTATTATTGTAGGAGAACTTGCCCTAACTGAGGCTTCTCAGCCCCAGCGATCCTTCTTTAGTACTTTTCTAGGTTCTAATCTACATGCTTGGCTTCAAAAATTCATACAAAATTTTCTACAACTAATTTTGATCTAAAATTCGGGAATTAATCACCTAACCCCACATATAAAACATACAAAAAGAATTGCATGCATATTAGTCCCGCATCACTTGGTTAAGAAAATAAAAGAGTGTAAGCTAGTTAAGTCCTTATATGGGTTGAAACAAGCACCTAAACAATGATATGAAAAATTTGATAGTGTTATTCTTTCTTCTAATTTTTAAATTAATGATTTTGATAATTGTCTATATTATAAGAGATCTGATGATCGCTATGTCCTTCATTATCTATATGTGGATAATATCTTGATACTAGCACTTAATATTGATTTAATTAATAATATCAAAACTCTATTATCAAATCATATTGACATGACATATCTTGGTCAAGATGATGTAAAAATTCATTACATCATCTAATTCTTATTATCTTACTCAATCACACTATACTTAAATTAGTTTAGACAAATTTGGATACTCGAGTCATTCTCTTGTGTCTATGTCATTTAATCCTAGTGTTCAATTAGTAAAAAACAATATTAACTCTATAAATCAAGAAATATATGCTCAAATTATTGGATCACTCTTGTATCTAGCCAATAAAACTAGACTTGATATTGCCTATGTCATTTCCAAATCGAGAGAAAAGTATAAATCAAACTATTTCAATCCTATCTCTATGGTATTTAGTACTCTTATGTAATGGTTAAGGAGAGCTATAGCTTTGAATGAGATCCAAGATGGTATTTTCTATAAGATATGATTTTATACATATCATTGAAGGGGCTCATCCAGATAAAGTAATCCATATATGGTTGTGGATATGAGATATGGGCTATCTCTAGTAACTCTCATGAAAAATCAAGATACATATATAGGCTACTAATGTATAGACTCACAATGAGAAATTTTATATTATATATATGGTAGTTGAAGATTGAATCAAAAAATATAGTTCAAGTCTTCAGATAGAAACTATTCATATTAAGTAAAGTCTTGTAAAGACATCTTATCTATTGCATAGTATAAGTACCTAAAAATTTATATTTTTTATTTTACTATTCTTTGAAAAGGTTTGAGTTTTAAAGAAGATTGACGAGGAAATTTGAATTTAGAAACTCAAAATTATCTAAATAAGTTTCCCTCCAAAGAATTTTCTTTTTGACCACCTTAATTAAGATCTTTTTAATCATATATTGAGAGTGAAAAGATTGTTTGAGCTCTTTATACATGAAAGGATTTACCAAAGTCCCTAAGGGCATTTAAGGAGGTTTAAAGAAAAATCTTTAATATACATGTGAGCAAACCAAACTGGACTAAGCTAGGCAGGTGTGGGTGCAAGCTTAGCATTCTAGTAATCCAAAAACTTTTTTTAATTTTTATTGGACTATTTAAATCTTTTAATTATCATTTTAGTTTTTTAAATATTGAAATTTTAATATTTGAATGTTGGACTTTTAATATTTGAATGTTAGAATTTCAATAAATTTATGAATGTTGGGGGCTTCATTTAAAGTTTTAATAGACTAGCCCAAACGATCAGAATTAGTTGGCTATATAGGCCTCCTTGAGACTCTTGCAAGTTATCTAAAGCCATTCTTAGATTGTTTTAGCTTTTTCTATTCTTTAAAATTCTTTCTAATCTTTTTAATTATAAAAAAATCTTCTTCTTGGGTACTAAAAAAGTCTTCATCAACATTTTCTATGGTTGTACTAGCAAGCTAAGGTTTCCAATCATATCTTGGATTGGTTTTTCCAGTTTTTCCTACCTAAGGGATGGAAATATGCTTTAGGATGGTGCTACACACACTTTCAACTTTTTGATTTTAATTTTACAATCTTTTGTAAGTCAATAATTTAATTTCTATAAAATTAGATATCAAAATTTTGTTAGCATTCTTAGACTACATTCAGAATTTTTTATAAGTTGTGTTCTAATAAAAGGCTGAGTCAAAATTGATGAGTAATAACTAGTTTTAATTTTCACAAATTTCAGTTAGGAACCGATCAATTTTGCCCAGTTTTGGCATTTTGCAACTAGCTTGAGCCAAAACCAACTGATTTTGATGATAGATGATTGCATCTATTTATTTGATGGATTTTCAAAGTTATTTTATATATGATTCTTTATTTCCTTAAATGCATTTATGTAATCTTTGTCAACTCTAGGTCATTCTTAAATAAATCTAGTTAATAGGAGATATTTGACTCATATAATATCATTTGCCTATCTATGTGATTTACTCTAAATAATTACAACTTACAATCTTAATTTTGAATCTAGTTGCTTTGATGTTGATTTTGTTGTGCATAGATGTGTTTTGGGGATTTTTATGCATAGTTATCTAATCTTAACAGGCCTTGACTGAGTCAACATGTACTCATTTACTTGTTTAATAATTCCCAAGAGTTCTGCCATGTCAACAATGGGGTAAATTTGTTTGGCTACTAGGTATACACCATAGTCAAATGAATTTTAAAAAGCAGTGTTTAAATTTGTAGGTTTCTCCGAACCTTCAACAAGTTTTTTCCATTTTTTTCTACCTCTCTACCTTCTTCCACTACCCAGAACCAATGCCAATGTAATATTATATATATATATATATATATATATATATATATATATATATATTCATATGTATGTGTATATATCTACTTATCTATCTATCTATCTACATTTTATTGTAATCCAAGCGCACAAACCACCCTTGTTATCATAACTTAACATATAAGCAATTTTTGTAAAAATATATAATAAGTATGAAGTACAAGAAATCCATTTCATGTAGAGTATATCTTTTTTAACGTATAGATGAAACATTTACTCCAATATCCTAATAAAGATATTACTTAATATCAAGGCATGTTGCTATGTACTGACATGATGTAACCACATAATTCAACATTAAAAAAAAATACATGCAAAGCCTGCTCTACTCACCTGTTGAACACTTTTCATCACATTCAACACATATTTACTGACGAGAATGACAATACCTGTGATAGACAAAAAAGAACAAATATGATTTAAGTTTCTTGCCAATGCTAGTCACATCCTTGGTGCCAAATCACAAGTCAAGAGATTCCAAAACAAATTGATAATGAAAATATGATATAATTGAGTTTGAATGGTTGATTTGGTATCTATTATTTATATATTTAGCAAGAGAATCAACCCTCGATAGAAACCTACTAAAGTTCACAAAATGCATTTTTACTGTAAGAATTTGTACATTTAGCCATGCAAAGTTTTCATTGCTAAAAGATAAATTTCGTCACCTAAAATATTTGGCAATAAAAATAATTTTGTCACGAACTTCATAGCTAATGGCCAATCGCTAAAAGTTATCTACTATGAAAGTAAGTAAGTCATTACAAAATATTCAATAATTTGTGATGAAATGAATGTTATCGCTAACACATACATAATTCATAACAAAATAATTTGCCACTAAAAGTGGGTAAATGATGTTGCCTAAACATTATGAAAAGTCAAATATAAAGATCACCTGCATTTTTTTTGGCTATTATAATAATTTTTTTCAAGATGAAAGCACTTTAATGATAAAACATTTTGGTGATAAAATTTTCTTCATCACAAAAAGATAGCTACTAGGAATTATACTATTTTTTTCTCAAAATAAAATAATAGAGATGAAATATTTTCATATACTATGCAACCGAATCCATTTCTATATCCAATATCTGATAAGATTCAAATATGGATATAGTTTGAACCCAGTATATACCTCTTGGTTTGTTACCTACTAATCAAACCACTATGACTACTTTAGCTTGTAATCAGAAGTTATGGATTATTATACTTATTCAAAACTTTTTCATATTATAAAATATAATCATTTCTGATATATTATGGTATTTTATATTTTAATAATTAATTACTTTTATAAAAATTCAATCCTTTTATTTTTTACTAAAAAATTAAATATCTTTACTATTTATTTGTAATATTTTGAAATCTTTTTAAAAATATTTAAAATAATTTTAATATTTTTATATAATTATACATATTTTCTAATTTTTTTAAAAATAGATAATTCATGATTTTTTTTATTACAAACTATAACTATACAATGATATATAGATAACAACTTTCTTTTTATCATTAAATGGTCAATATTTTACAACAAAACTTTATAATTTGCCAATAAATACTTATTGTAATGATGAAAGACTGTTGACTCTGGTTTTGATTATAATAAAATATTTAAGTATATTTGAGTACTAATTATGTGTTAAGTTTGTAAATCAGCTACAGGTACTCAAGAATCGAATTTTAAAGAAGTTTCAGCCTGGCAACAGTGAAGTGTCAACACCTGGGAAGCAAGTGTCGATACCTGAGGATCAAGTGTCGTCACTTGAAGAGTGAAGTGTCGACTCAAGGCCTGAGATAGATATAAGACTTCAAAAAGTACCTTCAGTCAAGTGTCGACACCTGGAGCTTAAGTGTCGACACTTGGAAGTGAAGTGTCGACACCTGGAGAATGAAGTGTCGATACTTGAAACTGAAGTGTCGACACCTAGAGGTGAAGTGTCAACACTTAAACATAACGGCTAGTTTTCTGGGCTGCAGAACTTCTCCAACTTGGCTCCAATGGCTATAATTCGTCCTCCAACGGTCATAAACGGTAAAATAAGGTTTGGAGGGCTATTTAAATACTTGGAGAAGCAAGGGAGAAGAAGAGGGAAGAGGATCCTGGTTTGAAAGATAAATTCTTTGATTTCCAAGTGAAAATATGTGAATGATATTTTTTAGGATTCAATTTGTTGAGTGTTGAGCCTCCAAGAATTCAAAGAGGAGAGGGAGCTTCCAAGAGCAACATGATCAAGCATCTATTGAAGCTTCTACAACATGAAGACAAGCTCAACATCAACAATCAATATGCTTCAACGAAATATTTGCTTTATAAGAAAGCTTTTTATTTTTATTCTTCAAATCTTGTATCTAGGTTGGTGGTGAGCCTAGTGAAAACCATCAAAGGTTGTTGGTGAGCCTATGTGGTAAAAACCAACTAGGGTTTTGACTTGTGAGCCCGAATACAAAACAAGTTGGGTTGTTGGTTAACCCAGAAAACCAACTAGGTTCTTGGTTAGCCCGCAAAATCAAGGTAGGTTATTGGTAAGCCCACAAAACTATCAAGATTTTTGGTTAGCCTGGAAAACCAAGGGATTTTTTGTTAGCTCGTGAAAACCAAGGGTTTTGACTTGTGAGCCCGGAAAACAAGTTGACTGTAATCGTGAGATTATAGTAGAATTTTCAAGGGGATCTTGGAGAGTGGATGTAGGTGCCTTGGAGTACACCAAACCACTATAAATTATTTTGTATTTGTGATTGTTTTTATTGTTGCATTTACTTTATAATTTTCACTGCACATTATATTTATCTCACAAACACATGTTTTGAATTGGCACATTATTTGAAGTATTGCAAAAAAATTTTAAAAATTCAATTCACCCCCCTCTTAGGTTGCCTATCCGGGCCTACAAAAACTATCATCACTAAATTATATAAATAATTTGTAACAAATACTATTTGATCATAAAGGTTATACAATGATGTATAGGAGATAAAATCTAATTTATGTTAAATAGTTAGTATTTTATGATAAAAATATATATGTTACTAATAAAGGTCTATTTAGTTATTCCAAAATATTATTTCTTTGCTAGATAGCTTATATTATGCTACAAAACTATGTGCATTACCAATAAATAAATATTTAGTGATGAAATATTATCCTCACCAAAATATAGGGATCTATCTATGATAAAATATAATTTTATTGCCAAACATAAAGAAACATTGGTGATGAAATTAATTTGTCATAAAAATTGCTAATATTTTTTTAATTTCTTGGATCGACAAGTGTATACATATGAATGATTATAATAACAAGGTCAAAATTAATAAGCAATTCATGAAAAAAAATATATGATCTCCAAAAGTCATGGTATTCACAACAATAATTTTTTATTAAAAATATAATAAATTGTTGCCAATAAATTTACCGCCATAAAGCGGAGTGGAAGTATTTGATGCCAAAAATTGGGTGACAAAACTTAGCAACAAAATATAATTTCATTGCCAAAATACTATTTAAATGATATTTCATGATGAACATTTTATTTCATTATCTTATAGTACTTATTTATGATAAAATATAATTTGTAGCAAAATATTTTGTCACTAATTGATCTTTTCTTGTAGTTAATTTATAGTTAAACTTATAAATAGGTGTTCTCTCCGGCTCCCTTTTTTGTAAGTATATTTATGCAATTCTAGCTAAATATTCTAAGCTATAAATAATTTAATTGTATTGCTACAAATGAACTGAAAGTAATCTAATTAAGAGTTTTTTTTAGAATAATACATATATTTGTAGAGGCTATATTTTTCGGGTCATGAGTTTATACAGTATAAGGACATTTCACCAATATTACTAGGGAAATTAAGTAAGAATAAGAAGGTTGCACTTCTAATGCTAAAATTATAGAACATAACGAGACAACTTATTAAGTGGATAATGGTGAGAAAGATGTTTTGGTTTATTACAAAAATACCACTCACTTGGGGTGGTGTTTTTTTTTTGGCTCTTTTGCTCATTTATGTGGAGATTAACACCACTCCCCATATCAGAAGTCACAATCTTCCATCCTCATTTAGACACCTTCCAAGTCTAGGGTGGGATTGCTCTTTAAAATAACTTAAAAGGGTGACTAGTAAGATAAATTTATTAGCCACCTAACTAGTCTTAAAAGTTTTGTGGTGAACTCTTCTTGTGCTTAGATTTTCCTTGGCCAAGAATACAACAATTTATAGGGGGTTGTTGTCCAACTGATAATTGATTATAGAGTTTTCTCAATCATTCCATGGAGGCTTGTCAATTTGAAAAGTTCATGCACTATAGCTAGATCGATGGTAAAAGGCTTGGATGATGATGATGATGATCTAAGTGCTCACTCAAGCATGGAGCACACCGAGTTAAGCCACATCTAATTAATTAGCCTCTTTTAAGATTCATATATATAAAACATCAAAGAGTTCTATTTTCAAATATACCTTCAACATGTTTTTGAGTTCTTAACGATCTAGGATATTTGAAAAGAATCCAATTTTTCAACTATGCAAAGATTGTAGCAAACTTGTTAATCTTGAAGGAGCGAAACTACGGATGGCGGGTGGCCAACCTCCTCAGCTACATAAAAAGTAGTTTGGAAAAGAAATTCCTTGATCGTTAAGTATGTCTAGAGAGGATCTAATAAGTCCACTAGCTGCCAGCTTCACAATGATTGTTCAATCCAACCAAGTTGATAAAGGGTACAATACACTTTTAGACAGCTATTATATCCTTTATATGCCTTGTTTTAGCCTTAAAAGTTACCTTTTCTTCCTTTTACCTTGCATTTTATTGACATCACACCATGTTTGTTCAAAAAATATGGTAAGACTATTAATTTACATGTCTTAGTTATCCTATTCGATGTGTGTTAAAGATTTTGAAATGGTATAAGATGTTGATGAAAAATCATACTTTACTAATAATTTTTCTAGTAGGTCATGACTTAGGATTATTACAAATCAGTTTCATAAGTTTATATCAAGTATATGATGATTGATGACATTCCCTAGAAGCTTATGATCTTCATCTTTTGTATTGTGCTCTATTTTGTAGAGACCTTAATAATGATAAATTATAAAGAGTCCATGGGTTTAAATAAAAAAATATTTATATATCAAGTAGTCCATTAATATTATGAAAACATGTCATTCCTAAAGAAATATCATTCAATTTTCTAGATCATGTAATTTTGTAATAATCATCAAAATGGTTAAGTTATGTTGTCTATAATCTAGTTTTTCCTTTAATAAATTCTTAGCATTTTTCATCCTAGTTACTTTTCAAATGATCATATATGTTCAATTAGATACATAATTTTTTTGTCAAGTTTAGGAGTTAAGCTTTCAGTATCCTTTAATTTGCTTGAGTAATGAATACCTAAATCAATCTTAGAAGTAATCAAGCATTTGCATTTAAGTTTAACTAGAAATCTAGTCATTATAGTAGCTTATACACATTCTATTTTCAAGCCAAGTAAACCGTTGAAACTCCTCTTGAGTGCTACCAGGTAGTACTTCTATGATCAATGGCTAGTATCTCTTTGTTTGATGTAGATTGGGGTTAGTTCAAACCTAATCCATTCCTAATATGGATTGATATAGGCAAAAATGTGATTTGGCATATCTTGAGGCATACCAGCTTCGGGTACATATGATACAAATAGTACTAGACTAATATGCTTGGCTTTCTAACCTTGGGTTAATCACCTTGATATAAGAAAGATTAATTTTTGAAGAAAAAGGTGGATTGGTTCTTGAAATTAAAAACTAGAAGAATTGGATTTAATGCTCATACAATTGAATTGTGATGAATATGGCTAGTCAAGAATGAGAATGCAAAAAAGGTCATGATAAACATGAAGAAGGTTGATCTTTAAGTAGGCTTTTTTTGAAAAATGAAGTATATTGAAATGTTTGGGTGATAGTGGAGGGAATTTTGCAACAATATAGGTTATTATATCATTTCAATTAAAAATGTTAATAGTTTCACCCCATAAGAGTTTGACACATCTTTTATCTTTAAGAAGGAAAAAATCTGGTTTAATATCTTTTGGAAAGAAAGTGTGGAAGGAATATACTAATAAAACATAGAAAAGAAAAGTAGATGATATGAAATAAGAAAAACATAGGAGAAAGAAGACCTTAGTTGCTAGCACATTTTCAATTTGGTTATCAAACACATGTTAAAGTTATACAATACTTTAAAAATATAGTTAATAATTAAATAGTAAATAGCTTTTTGGAAAAGCTAGACCTTACATAAGCTCTACTTTCAAAACCTCAAAAAGTTGTACCACTAATAACAATCCAAAATAAATCCTAAGACTTTCAATAATAAGGGAAATTGCCATTCTTGACCAAGATCTACATACATGTACCCAACAAAGATGGAAAGCAACAACAAATTGATTCAATGATACAAAAGGACAAGAAAAGGCACATATGGAGAGTAATTGTAAAGTAGCTCCACTTCAGCAACATCCTTGTAAATGCTATTTCCAATACATACTAGCATATATAGCAATATTAGCATCATCTAGAAAGTTGATTAAAGTATTGATCCTCCTAGACCAAAGGACATATAAAATGAGTTATTTGATGTAGATAATGAGAAACTAAATAGACGAATAGAGTCCTATTAGAGCAAATGGCCCACATACATGTTGATTATAATGTGTGGTAGTTGGATTGGGTCTAGTAGGTGAAACATCATCAATTTCATGATATAGACAATAAGACATTCTTCCAAAAGTTAGTTGATACTTCCAACAAAGTACACAACACTTAGAACATTCTAAGCTTGATATAGGAGGTGTCAAAACTCACCTAGGATTTCATACATATTTTTTTTATAATTTATAGTAGAAGAATATCTATTTTAAAATTATTATAAAAAGAAAAGTATGCACATATATCATATCTAAAAACTTGACAAAGATCGTGGTATGATATACAACATAGAAAATAAAAACATATGCATCGATCTAACCGATGCACGCTATAGATTATATCTATAAATAATATGAAATCTAATTTCACATCTAATCGTTGGATCAATGATCGCCACTATCAATGGCACATGGTAAAGGATCTTCACATCACTTTGTAGCCACACAGGGTATCCAACCTCTATAAATTGTCCTCACGAAGTCTCGATATAATCAACCTTCTTGGACTGCTAGACCACACGAAGGCCACTAGATGGCTGAATAAAAAATATTTCTTGGATCTCTTTGAACCCTCCAAGAAGATCAAGAATTAGAGAACAAAGAGGATCAAGGGTGGAGAAAAAATAAAATTTAAAAGACTCTATTTATTTTCTTTTTCCCTCTTCTTAGAAGACCTAGCACTAGAATCTAAGAAAACTCCTTCATGCCTATCTTGATTTTCATGCCCCCTCCCATTTATTTTTTTGGTGATTTTACTTTAGATTTCACCCTGTAATAGGCCTCTTAATGTTGCACATATATTTAAAATTTGAATTGAAACTACATTAATTAGAGAAAGATTTAGATTAGGAAAAAGTGATGCAATTTGAATAGGACTAGGAGTTTTATTTCCAATAAAACTCCAATTAAATTTTAAAAAAAATCTAGATTTAATTCAAACCAATCCTATTATAAATGAGAATGAGGGAGAATGAGAAAACTAATTTTTCTCATGAAGAATTTATGAAAAATATTCTAGAAAGGCATGAAAAATTTTTAGGAAAGTAAACAAGTTGGACTAAGTAAGGTTTTGACTAAGATTTGACCAAAATTAATTAGAAATAAAAACTAATTTGGTTATAACTAATTTAACCAACTTGAATCCAATCCAATTAGGTTTCAATTAGGTTTAATTTAATTTTAACTAAATCTAGAATTAACTGAGTCTAAGTCTGAATGAAACTGGAATTAGAAATCCTTAGTGATTACGTCATCGAATAACCTAATCGGGTGAAACCCAATTGAACTAGATTCAATTAAGTTTGATCTAAACCTCTTTACTCAATCAAACTAAATCAATTAACAATCTAATTACTAATTAATTCTTCTATAAGTAGTTAACCATTAATTAATTATTAATTTATAATATTTGTATAGGATTAATTGTTAATCATTTACAATTTTGTCACTAAACGATTCTTAATCATTAATTAGGCATCATGATCAGTCAGAAACTTCTTATGTGTGTGACTTCATAGGTTCAAATACTAAGCTAGTAGACTAGGAGCCAATTTCTAAATTAATCGATGCGACCATCTAGCAATAGTGTCCAGCATCCAGATAGGTCGAATGTTCTCTAAGCAACATTCAAAAATTTAGGCATATAGTTTTTGTATAAATCTTTCCTTTGATCTAATGCTTAAGATAATTTCAAAGTCAACTACCAACTCCTAAATAGTATATCTAGATGTGTTTCAACCTAACAAATTCTATGACTCCTTACAAGGATTGCCCTGGCCAAGATATTGATAAATTAAAACACAATCAAGCATTTTCTCCAACAACTTGGAGTGGTCAATTCCATCTTGACTCACACCGACTTAACAAGTACTTGACTGTATCTTGTAACCTTCTATTACTGGATTAAAAATTCAAGTAGTTTAGCATCTAAGTACAGTGAGTTACTTGCAAGTTACCGTAGTGATCTCAAGTCGAAGGTATATTTATACCCATATCCTTTTGAGAGACTCTCGATAGTAGAGTACACTATAAAGTTGGTCACATTTAGTACAATGTACTCCTACACTTACCTGCATGTCGAACCAGTATCTCCATACTCCTTGATTATGAGGATAACTAATCCATATGGCATACAGTGTCCTATGCTCGATAAATGCTGTCGTCCTAGATAGCAGCATTTATTTGATCATGAATGTATTTAAGAATTATTTGATAAATCTTTCTTTATTGAATTGAAATAGTTTTAAGAACATCATCTCAAAAATGTTTAAAGAAAAATACAAGAATAGATAAACTGCCAAAAATAGCTTTTATTTTATTAATAATTCATGTACAAATTTTAATGACCTCAGCTATCTACAATCCATGATTAGCTTTATGACACATTTCCTAATAGGAGATTATTGATCAAATAGGGAAGGAGCATATCATGTAGGTGCTTACAAATAATGAATCACAATACAAGTCTACTAGATATTTTCTAATAATCAAGAGATCACACATTTTCTAGGACTCATGTGTCCCCTGTTGCATTTAACTAATTCTAATGGACATAAGCAAAATCTCTAGAGTAAAGTTGGTGAAGGAGATGGCTCGGACCATCACAAAATTCATATAAAACCATAGATGGGTGTTGGTTTGGATGAGGAAGCACATTGGGTGAGAGATCCTAAGCCTAGCAATCACTCCTTCCTGACACACTACATTGCACTTAATAGCCTTGTTGAAAAGTATTTATCAAAAAGTAAAACATAGCCTTGTTGAAAAGAAGATAACGCAGACAAGTATCTCCATGAGTGCAAAGTGCTCGAACTAGAGCCATGTGGAGGCATTATTGATAGGCACCCTATTTGAGAATTGGGTTGAGGAACTAGATAGTAAGTTGCACCATTATATCACGTGCTAAGAACTATTGATGGTGAGAAGTATCCCTAGATGAACTTCCATTATCAGATAATGCTAATAACCAAGGTTGAGATTAGAGAGGCAGATCTAAAACATGCTAATGATTATATCAACATCATTAAGGATAGGTGGGATACATAGATAAAAGTAAGCAATTGCATCTAGCAAGTAATTCAAATATAAACTTTTCCTACCTCAGTGTTACTAAAATTATAAGTATTATCATGTGATCCATTATTTGATAATTAAATCAAATATGCATCTTGGTAGCTTATTACCTCAATCTAAAGTTTTGATGTACATTTGCAATAATAGGCTTGGGTGAGCATCTTTTAATTAGGGTGCAAAACATGATTTATAAGATGAAGCCTAAAACCACCACTACTGCTTGATGCATAAATGAGGTATGTTGAATGTAATGGGACACCACTATAAGGAATAATACTGTCTTGACAAATATGCAAAATAATGTCATGAATGGTGTGCTTTATAGACTAAAGCATTTAGGAAGGACTCCTATAGCTTTGATGAGAAGGCAGCTATGATAAGCAAACTATATTTGAATCCATGTATTCTTAGACACCAAGTCTAATTCAACTAATATTTTATGATTAATGGCATCTAATATGCAATATACATTATTGCATTTGCCATTAACTTGTGGCTCCATTTTCATGAGACATCCAAACAACTCAAGAGGATAGTAGTCAGAATCCTCTCGTAGATATATGGTCTCATCTAGTGGCTATGAATATAACTGGTCAACTCCTTTTCTAATATATATCAAGCAACAGAATCATCTAACCTAGAGAGACTACATGACATAGTATATGTGCACTACAATCTATGGATTAGATTTAAGTTCATTATAGAGATGGAATTAAAATAGGATGACTTATTCTATGATCAATTTGTATATGATAAGGACCCTCTGATTGGTTAGCTAGAGTGTTAGCATAGTCAACTAGAGCTTGATGAGCTAAGACCACCTTCTAGACTAAGACATATCACATAGACCATGCCAAGATGAAGATAGAGGGAGCCGATTAGGATAATCACATGATTTTATGTTAGAGAACTGAGCTAAGGATATGACTAGGAGATGTTAAGAAGTGGTTACCATGGTATATAGACTACTCAAGGGGGTAGAGTTAGTTAGGGTTGTGGGCCTAAATGAGCCACCCAACAAAGTCAAACATGGTGAGATAAAAATGGAAAGAAGGTGCTTCCTTCGATCCACTCTAACTTAGAAAAAGAAGAAAACATGATTCGTAGTTCTGTTATGGTTTATGACAAGCCATTTCCTTAAGACTTTGAGATAGCTAAGCCCTCAGATGATCGATTTCCTCGATCACCTCTTGATAAAAGCAATGATCATATAACAAAGTAATGACATGTCTAGCAGCCAGGGTGGTAGTAGTGGAACCTTGGATGTCTTAAGATCTAACGGATACTTCGTGTTGCCACCAAGATCGTCGTGGCCTATAGTTTTTATCGGCGTCGGAGCGCACCTCCTTCGCTGTCTCGCCATCCGGTGGTCCTAGACTTGCAAAATAGGGGTTAGTGACCCGGGTCAGGGTTTTCGGCGGGGCCACTCCAACGATCAAGTCAGTAACGATCCAGGGGAACAGATCCTTCTGGTTGAGCCCCTCTTGATGGACTCCACACAAGGAAGAGTGATTAGTGTGAGAGTGGGGTGCAAGTATGTCAGGGGAAGAGTGGCCTGGCTAGAGGGAGTCTTTGTGTGGCTCTTCCGCCTGACCTTGCTTGAGGATGCTGGTGGTGCTGTGCTCTTTTTGGTTGAGCTTGCACTTGTGTTCCAGTGGTATAGCTTGTGCCCTTACTTGTGTTGTGGTTGTTACCTCCAAGTTTTTATGGACTAGGTTACCATTGGGCGTTTGTCTTGGGATCTCCACCCGGCTGTCAGGCACGTGCGGTGGTGTCCCGAGGAGCCTTTTCCAATCTGTGATAAGGGAAGCTGTCATGTGCTCTGACATTCTCCTTGGTCGCCTCATTCCGGGAAACCTAGCAATACCTCGATCGGTGGGCCACCATCCCCGGGATTCGAATCTCCTGGTTGACTTCCTCTCTTGAGTGGTCCAGGTGGTTGGTTGGTGCGGGCACCAGACTCAGAAGAAGACTTCAGAGCTCCATCTGGATCTCTGATTGACCTTGCCCGAAGAATTAAGGTTTTCTGGTTTGTAATAAGGGTTGACTTGATCAACTCAATTTTAGCTTGAGTCTGTATTCCCTGCAGTTTATTTTGTTGAGTCATGTTGACTCAGTAGTGGTCTAGGACTTCAACCTGGGGTGTCACATTTTCTTCCAAGGCCAAGCAAGTGGGCGCCACACTCCCAGCCACACGCCTGAGTCCAGGGGGCGCCACATCTCCATCCAGTATGCTCTGGTCCCCACGCCACAAATAGCAGGTCCTTTCTCTCATGCGCCATTTGAGGAGAAAGCAACCAGGGATCCACAATTCAAGGGGACGGCCCAAAACCTTCCATAAGAGCCAAGCTATAAAAAGGAAGAAATTATTCTTGGAGAGAACTTAAGGAGGCGCCCATTCCATGCCAAAAATACCCAAAACAAAGATGGGAAGGACCATGACTTAGGGAGAAAGAAAAGGAGGAGTCCAAAAGAGATGAGCCATGGAAGGAAAGAAATCCTCTCTTGAAGAACAAGGTTAGGAGGCGCCATCTACCTTCCTTTTAAAACCCCAATCAAATTTTTTTGGAACCTTTGGCCGGCCATATGTGTATGGATTGATCCTACAATCCTAATTTGAAGATCCCCTCCTTTAGTCCCACATGGGAAGATGTAAAACCCTACTCTCTTGTAAAGTCCTATAAATTAAACCCTTCTTGTAAACTTTAAAGTAATCTGATGAATGAATTCAACTTTTTGTGTGAGCAAACTCTGTGTTTTCTCTCTTCCGCACTTGCATCCAGGTGTTGAGCTCCGTGAGGGAGTAAATCCGGGTTCCCCAGGAACCTTGAGGAGGTGTGAGATCTCCAAACCCCAAACCCTAGGTTAGCCACTTCACACCCAAACCCTAGCCGCCCATCATCCTTCTCTTTCCACCAAGCCCTAGCATATCCCACCTCTCATGGCCATCCTCTTCAAGTCAAGGCCGACCCCAGCATCCGGGTCCAGTCCGGATACTTCAGATCCAGAGCAATTCCCAGAGGAAGTCAGATCAACCTCCAGGAGAATCCGGATTTCAGCACATCAACTTTCAAGTTCTTCAATCTGGTAAATTCTTCCATGAGTATCTGATTCCATCACTTGTTCTTCTTCTTTCCTAGATCTTGAGTCCAGGAGAAGCCGACTCAGCCACAGGACCAGTATTGGAGGATCCATTATGAAGGTATCCGAATCCGAGGATCCAACAATCTGCTCGAGAGAGTTCTTCCACCAAACTTTGTGAGATCACTGTCTGGTTGGAACCCATCTCTTCTTTTATTTCTGTCCTGTTGAAAGTTCAGAGCGAAACCCTAGGTCTAGGAGTTTCTCAACCCCAAGCAATTCGTTACTTCTGAACTACTCTGATAACCTAGTTCTTTTAAATTGTGCTTTCAATCATTACCTAGTTTCCTTCAACTTAATTTAGCTTTACTTTGAGTCAAAGCCAATTTCTGAAAAAAAAAAAAAAGAAAAAAAAAAAGAAAAGAATTAATTTTAATTTCCTTCCGCATCGCATCATCTCTCTCTTCTTTCGTTCTGCATCATTGGTGAGGGGCGTGGCATCTCGGTCAGTAGGTTTCTTCCCTTTCTAGTGTAACCGATGGTCACAGGCGGTCAGTACGGTCTGGCAAGTATCTCAGCGTCATCCTCGGGTGGCTCACCAGTGTCTTGGGATGGCGGTGCCCATGTCCGAGCTGGGGCTGAGCTGGAATGGCAGGGCTCGCTTCGACCTAGATGCCCCGAGCTTGCGGGGCCGCCTTGGTGGAGGAGGGCAGAGTGCGGGCCCAGTCCAGAGGGCTCGGCCTTGGAGAGGCTCCACGTGGCAGAGGAGGGCTGAGCTCAACTCTGACCATAGGGCTCGACCTCCAAGGGTCTCGCTCTGGAGGGTAGAGTGCAGGCTTGGTCCAGAGGGCTCAGCCTCGGAGAGGCTCCACGTGGTGGAGGAGGGCTGAGCTTGACTCTGACCATGGGGCTCGATCTCCGAGGGTCTCACTCTGGAGGGCAGAATGCGGGCCCGATCCAGAGGGCTCGGCCTCGGAGAGGCTCCACATGGTGGAGGGCTGAGCTCGACTCTAACCATAGAGCTCGATCTTCGAGGGTCTCACTCTGGAGAGCAGAAGGCGGCTCTGACCTAGGCATCCCGAGCTCGCAGGACCGACCTGGCAGAGGACGGAGCTCGGCTTGCTATCTCGAGGGAGCTCAGCTCAGCGAAGGAGTCCGGGCAAGAGAATTGACATGGCGTCCAACGTGGCAGCTTCCTTTGACATGGCGCCTGTCAGCTCCCCCATGTCAGTGATCCCGCCACATCATTTGCCCCCCACTCCCGAGGCTCATTAGTGCGTGACGCTCGGGCCGAAGGGAGTAATTGTAATGCTGACATGGAAAGGTGGAGATCTGGCATGATGATGGCCAAGATTGTTGGCACTCCGTGAGACGGTCTTGTAGGCCAATGTGGGGGCACCACGTGGCCACGTTCGAGGAGTAGTTAATGTTGGCACAAAATTCAGAGCAGCCGGGATGCCATTTTCGTCGATGGGCAACACGTGGCGTAGATCCGTTGGCGAAGGGGTCATAGCGGTACGGATCCATCGGGTCATTTCGAAATGAAAAGCGGGCCTTACCCGAAATATCCTCCCAGTTACCTCAGATCTTCTAAGGAACCAGGTTAGTCCCCTCTTTCTTCTCCCTTTGGCCAGAGTAGGGTCCTTCTACGGTCTCCTTCAAGTCGAGTCCACTTTTTCATCCTCCACCTCGAGTTCTTCACCTCTCTTATTCTTAAGGATGTCCTACTTTGGCTTGGGCTTCCGCCCCTCCATTGATCAGGGTGAGGCCGGTCCTTCCGAGCGGAGCCCGGCATCTTCATCTTCCTTTGGTGAGGAGGAGGATGCAGCTTGCTTCGAGTTCAATAGGAGACGTTCTCCCGATCCGGTGCTCATCAGGGAACCGGGGTCCGGTCCTTCTCTCCTTTCTCCTTCTTCTGTACCTATTTTTGAGTTTACCCGGTCCACAGGTCCTGGCGGGGTCGCCTTAACAATCACCACTGAGGAACTGGGGACCGTTCGGGATGTCTATGGCATCCCACATTCTGTTCGGCTTATGATCCCTCATCCGGGGGAATAGGTCACCTCCAGTGGCCCGAGCCGCATTGCATTTTACAAGGAGACCTTCTCAAGGGGTCTCCACTTTCCTTTCCATCCCTTCTTCATGTCCGTCTTGGACAACTATCGTTTGGTCCCTGCCCAGTTAGTGCCAAACGCCATTAGGGTCATATTCTCCTTCATTGTGCTCTGCCACCTCCACAGGTTTGTTGCCCGGTTCTCTTTGTTCAGGCTTTCTTTGCCCTGAAGCGCCACCTGACTGAGGACGGGTGGTGGTCTTTGTCTTCTCGCCCGAAGGGCATTAGATTTGAGCTCCCCTCTTCCATCAAGGGATGGAAGAGCAAATTCTTCTTTGCTGTGGTTGAGGGGGTCGACTGGGTTTGGAGCAATCCGGACCAGTCCCCCAACCAAAATTTTGTGGTCGATACGGCTGATCAGGATGACTACAAGTAGCTCCGCACCGCCTAGATCCCTTCCCTCGAGGTCCTATTATTAGAGCAGAACCTCTCCGACACCAGGGTCGACCCAAAGAATAGGTTGGGTGAGTTCGACTTGAACTTTTTCTTTTTCTTCCTTGCATTTCATACTTTGCTTCTTACAGGCTCTGACCATTGTGTGACTTGCATGCAGGGATGATTTTCACAGAGAGTGACCTGCTGGCGATCACCCGAAAGAGGCCACCAACCGGGCTGGTCGAGGAGCCTTCGACGAGGCGAGTCCGAGAAGAGAGTGCGCCTGCGACTGCTCCTGCCGTGGTGGCCAATCCAAGCTCTGCTGCTCCGATCGGTTAGAGTTCAAGGACGATTCGAGCTGCCCCTGCACCAGTGGAGACGACGCCGGGGCCGGTCCAGCAGGAGACCCAAAAGATCCCAAAGCAGCTCGGTCATCAGGGGGCAGCCCCCATCACGGAGTCCGAGGTAGTAGCCTGGGCAAGGGCCACAGCTGCTATCGTTGCATCTCCCAGTCCTCTGAGTCCATCTATGATCAAGATCAGGGATGAGGAGGTTCGAGCCGGGACTGAGGTTGCGACTGAGGCACCGCCTGCACGGGTACCAGCTCCTCAGCCTGCCCCTGGGGGTCCTACGGTTAGTGGGGCAAGGCCGCCTACTGCAGGAGAGAGCAAGAGGGAGGAGGCACGATGTCGACTTCCTTTCAAGATGGGGCCGGAGTGCTCGTTCCTCCAGAGCACCGTACTGGCCGAGCGCATGATGAATTTCTCAATCCAGACATACGATCAGCAGGAGATGGCCAGACTGCAGCTGAACGATGTCCTTAGCACCATCTTCCCCCAGCTTTACTCGGTGAGTTATCTCTTCTTTCTTTCTTTTCTCTATTTTTTTTAGGCTGACCTCTTTTCATGGTGTAGAACGGTGTCGAGGCCCTCTTCATTAGGGGCTGCTATCAGAACTGGGAACGCGTCAAGCGGTAACAAGCGGCCAAGATCGAGTCTCTGAAGATCGATCTGAAGGAGAAGGCCGGGGTGAATGGGGTGCTCGAGCAGAAGGTCGGGGACCTGGACAAGCAGCTCATCGATACTGAGGGGCAAGCGAGGAGACTCCTGGAGGCCCTTAACCTGAAGCGGAATCACTCGAAGAAGGCTATCGACGATCTCTCCACCGTCAAGAAAAAGCTGAAGTGGTATAGTAACGAGGCTGATCGGCACAAGGAGGCCTCCCGAACTGCCCAAGCAGAGCTGGCGGCAGGGAAAGAGAGGTTGGCCATGGTTGAGAAGGCAGCGGAGATGGCGACCAAATCGGCGGAGGCTGCCAGGTTGGAGGCCGTCGAGGCAAAGAAGGGGGCTGCCGAGGCCAGGAAAGACGCTGAGGGGGCCATTGCCAAGTTTAAGGCCTCAGAGGAGTTCATCGTCGAAATTCATCAAATAGCGTTGGACTCCTTCTATAAAGGCTTCATGTTCTTGCATGTCCAGATCGAGGTGTCTGTTCTCGATAAGGACCGCGACCGTCTCAGGCACCCCTCGGCCTCGGATGCGAGCCTGATGAGGAGGTCATCGTTAAGGAAGCTATGGCTTCTGAGCCTCCAATGCCAGCCGAGGTTGAGCCGTGCGAGGCTGGCACCGTTCAGCCGAAGGTCCCTGAAGGTGGGACCTCTCAGCCTCAAGACTCAGCAGGGAGGCCAGCCAGTGCAGAGTAGTCCTTTCTTTTTTGTTTTGTACTTTGTTTTCTTTTTGTGCTTGGTCGGGGTCACTCGGCATGTCGGGGGCCCATAAAATGTTTGCAACTAGCTCTTGATCAATAAAATTTGAACTTTCTTGCAACCCATCCTTCCCTCTTTTTCTCTTTCTTTCCCTTCCCTCCCTCTTTTTCTTTGTTCTTTCTCTTTTTCTTCTTCTTCTTTTTTTTTTTGATGAGTGGGGAGATCAGAGAAGAGGGTCTCATCTTGCTTGGGGCTTAGTTACCAGGCTTTGGTGTCGGTGAATCGGCATGAGGTTCTGAAAGTTGTGAGCAGCTGGGCTCATTGGTTCCTTAGCCGGAGATCTGGGCCCCGGTCCAAGGTGCCTAAGGGCTGTTCTCAGGTCTTGGATGCCTTGGAGCTAGGCTCGAGGCCTTCCTGGCCAGAGCACTGAGCCCCGATCTAGGGATTTCATGAGAGCTGGACTTAGGTCTTTGGCACCTTGGAGCTAGGCTCGAGGCGTTGATAGGAGCTACTTGGCTCGAAGGTCCCTTGGCCAGAGATCTGAGCTCTGGTCTTGGGTTGGCATCTCAAAGCTGGGCTCGGAGACGTTGGTGATTGCGAGCGACATGGCTCGAAGATCCCTTAGCATCTCCGAGCTGGGCTCGAAGACGGTTGAGATTGAGAGCAGCTTGGCTCGAAGATCCCTTGGTCAGAGATCTGAACTCCGGTCTTGGGTTGGCATCTTGGAGATGGGCTCGGAGACGGTTGAAATTGAAAGCAGTGCAGCTCGAAGATTCCTTGGCATCTCGGAGCTAGGCTCGAAGACGTTTGGGATTGAGAGCAGCTTGGCTCGAAGATCCCTTGGCCGGAGGTCTGAGCTCCGGTCTTGGGTTGGCATCTCGGAGCTGGGCTCGAAGACGTTGATGATTGAGAGCAGCATGGCTCGAAGTTCTCTTGGCATCTCGGAGCTGGGCTCGAAGATGGTTGAGATTGAGAGCAGCTTGGCTCGAAGATCCCTTGGCCGGAGGTCTGAGCTCCAGTCTTGGGTTGGCATCTCGAAGCTGGGCTCGGAGACGTTGATGACTGAGAGCAGCTTGGCTCGAAGATCCCTTGGCCGAAGATCTGAGTCCCAATCTTGGGTCGGCATCTCGGAGCTGGGCTCGGAGATGTTGGTGATTGCGAGCGACGTGGCTCAAAGATCCCTTAGCATCTTGGAGCTGGGCTCGAAGACAGTTGAGATTGAGAGTAGCTTGACTCGAAGATTTCTTGGCTGGAGATCTGAGCTCCGGTCTTGGGTTGGCATCTCGGAGCTGGGCTCGAAGACGGTTGAAATTGAGAGCAGTGCGGCTCGAAGATCCCATGGCCGGAGGTCTGAGCTCCAGTCTTGGGTTGGCATCTCGGAGTTGGGCTTGGAGATGTTGGTGATTGCGAGCAGCATGGCTCGAAGATCTCTTAGCATCTCGGAGCTGGGCTCGAAGACAGTTGAGATTGAGAGCAGCTTGGCTCGAAAATTCCTTGGTCGAAGATCTGAGCTCCGGTCTTGGGTTGGCATCTCGGAGCTGGACTCGGAGATGGTTGAAATTGAGAGCAGCATGGCTCGAAGATCCCTTGGCATCTTGGAGCTGGGCTCGAAGATGTTTGGGATTGAGAGCAGCTTGGCTTGAAGATCTCTTGGTCAAACGTCTGAGCTCCGGTCTTGGGTTGGTGTCTCGGAGCTAGGCTCGGAGATGTTGGTGATTGCGAGCGGTGTGGCTCAAAGATCCCTTAGCATCTCAGAGCTGGGCTCGAAGATGGTTGAGATTAAGAGCAGCATGGCTCGAAGATCCCTTAGCTAGAGATCTGAGCTCCGATCTTGGGTTGGCATCTCGAAGCTGGGCTCGGAGATGGTTGAAATTGAGAGTAGCGCGGCTCGAAGATCCCTTGGCATCTCGGACCTGGGCTCGAAGATGTTTGGGATTGAGAGCAGCTTGGCTCGAAGATTTCTTGGTCGGAGGTCTGAGCTCCAGTCTTGGGTTGGCATCTCGGAGCTAGGCTCGAAGACGTTTGAGATTGCTTTCCTGCAAGACAGATAGATATCCGTGCAAGGAAAAAGTCATTATCATTATTATTGATGAGAAACCTTACATTATTGATGGTGTCTTCATAGATTGCAGTTCTTCCATGTTCGAGGGAGCCTGATGCCGTCGAGATCTTCGAGAAAATAGGCCCTTGTGAGGGGGCTTCAGCCACTTTGTAGGGGCCTTCCCAGTTTGGTGAGAGCTTACCGCGCTCCCGGGGTTGAGATGCCTCTGCCCGGCACAGCACCAAGTCTCCAGGTTTGAAGGCTTCTGGCCTGACTTGGGCATTGTAGTACTGGGCTGCTCATAGCCAGTGAGCTTTGTTAAGGTCGGTGTAGCCTACACGGATCCTCTAGTTGCCATTATCCTTCCTTACCATTACTACATTCGCCAGCCAGCTCAGATGCTGGACTTCTTGAATGAAGCTTGGCATGTCCGCCGTCATGTAGGCGGATGTGTCCGCGCTTGCTCGCAGGAACTCTAGTAGTCGGGCCCTCTTCTTCTCGGGTAGCTAGGCTCCTCTCTGCACTGTCTTCATGGGATCGTCTCCAAGTGGGCAAAGAGTAGGTGCTCGACCGGGCCTCCCTTGGGGTCTTGGGCCCTTTGGTCGAGATCATCCGCCTTGGTGGGGTCCCGGTAGTGACCGGGAGAATGATTCCTCCTTCCACCTTTATGGAATCACCTGTGAAACCAACAGGGGGTGCATGCACAGGTTTGAGTTGATCGGGAGAAAGGTTCATCTTGGAGAAGGCATCATAAGAAAGCACGTCCGCGGAGCCTCCACTATTAACCATGAAGTGTTTTATAGGATGCTTCGCGATCATCATCTCGACGACCATGGCATCATTATTTACAATTTTCCCCCCGTCTCTCCCTTCCCTCATAAAGGGAAGTACATTTTCAGGAGCCCCTATCCCCCGGGCTTTTTGGGCGTGCGCGCAGCTCCCCAGGAGATCATGCCCACCTGCTTCTCGGTGGGACGGTTATCGATGACTAGAGCTGGTGGGAGAGCGATGAGCGCCTAGGATTCAACCGAGGTCTGCCCCGCACAAACCTTTTGAGGTAGCCCCTCTTGATGAGTTCTTCGATTTTCCACTTGAGATTGCAGCATTCTTCGTGTCGTGGTTGTGGTCACGGTGAAAGTGACAGTACTTCGCTTTATCACGGCCAGTGGGGGACTTCATCGAAGGTGGGCATCTCAGATGGTCCTTGCCTTCGATCTCCATGAGAATTTTTGTCCTCGGGGCGAGGAGAGGGGTGTATCCCTCCTCAGGAATGGGAACGCCTTTCGGTATTGGTCCCCTCCGGGAGTTTGGGATTTGTTGTTCTGGCTTCCAGGTCCCGGTCATCTTGGTGGGGGTCGACCTCTTCAGTGGCTTCTCGTTGAGCTCCCGCCTCGTACGGTTCGCCTCCTCGATACAGATGTACTTTTGGGCTTGGAGGAGGAGCTCGAAATAAGTCCTGGGGGGCTTCTTGTCGAGCGAGTAAGTCAAGCGGGAGGTCCTGAACCCTCGCTTCAGCGCCAGCATGGCAACTGGCTCATCAAGGTTGTAAATCTCCAACGCAGTAGCCTTGAAGTGGGCTACGTAGTCCCGTAGAGGCTCGCAGTCCTACTGCCAGATGGAGAAGAGGCTGTCTACCTCTCATGGCAACTTCCTACAAGTATCGAAGTGGGCCATGAACTTCTATCCTAACTGGGCAAAAGAGTTGATGCTCTCCGGTTCCAAACGGGTGAACCACACCTGAGCAGCTTTCCGAAGATTGGCAAGAAAAGCGACGCAGAGGAGAGCGTCGGTGGCCCCCTGGACCCTCATGAGGGTTCGGTAGCTTTCTAGGTGGTCCAGGGGGTCGGTGGTCCCGTCGTAAGGATCCACCTACGGCATCCGGAACCGATGCGGGATCGGCTCCGCTTGGATTTCTTGGGAGAATGGGGGATGGGCGTCGTAGCCCGCTGGCTCACTAGCGGAGCTTTGCATGTTGGCAAACCGGTGGGAAAACTCCACCAACTTGTGCTCATGTTCCTCCAGGTGCTTCTCCGCTGTGGGCCTGATAGCTTCATTAGTAGACCCCTTCGCCGAAGGAGATGGAGAAGGTGACGTGGGTGCCTGGCACCCGTGGTGGGGGGCCTTCCTTTTTGCCTCGGTGGGGTCTGGGCACCGCCTGCCCGAGGTTTGGTGAGCGGCTCTCCCTGTCGGCAAAGCCAGCTCGTTGCCTTTTAGCCGGGGTTTGGTGGCTGCCCCGGTTATCAGTAGTGGCCCACGGTTGTGAAGGCCTTCCTTAGAAGGAACGCATGCTATCATGGGGATTTGCAGCATGGGCCACTGGGGTCCCTGGTTGCTCGTGGGTGGCCAAGGACTGGGGCTGATATTAAAGCTGGTGCACTATTGTAGCGAGGACTTGCATCTGCTGGGCGAGCGCGACCAGTTGGGATTCCGGCGGAGGTGGTTGAACCAGAACGAGTGGCTCCACCTCTTGGCTGTGTGGGTTCCCCCAGGACAGGGAGTCCCCCGCACGGCTGGCGGAAGCCTCCCTTTCCCTTGTTGTCACCATCCTTCCGTCGGACTGCTAGTAGAAGAGGTGGAGGGCTTGAACTGAATCAAAGACCATTCACCCCCTACCTGGCGCGCGAATCTGTTGCCGCCAAGATCGCCATGGCCTGTAGCTGCTGTCGGCGTCGGAGCGCACCTCCTTTGTTGTCTCGCCGTCCGGTGGTCTTGGACCTGCAAAACAGGGGTTAGTGACCCGGACCGGGATTTTCGGCAGGGGCACTCCGACGATCAAGTCGGTGATGACCCAGGGAAATAGATCCTCCTGGTTAATCCCCTCTTGATGAACTCCACACTAGAGGAGTGATTAGTGTGAGAGTGGGGTGCAAGTGTGTCGGGGGAAAAGTGGTCTGGCTTGAGGGAGTCTCTGTGTGGCCTTTCCATCCAACCTTGCTTGAGGATGCTGGTGGTGCTGTGCTCTTTTTGGTTGAGCTTGCATTTGTGTTCCAGTGGCATGGCTTGTGCCCTTGCTTGTGTTGTGGTTGTTACCTCCAAGTTTTTATGGATTAGGTTATCGTTGGGCATTCATCTTGGGATCTCCACCGAGCTATCAGGCACGTGCAGTGGTGTCCCGACGAGCCTTTCCCGATCCATGATAAGGGAAGCTGTCATGTGCTTTGACATTCTCCTTGGTCTCCTCATTCCAGGAAACTTGCCAGTACCTCGATTGGTGGGCCACCAATCCTGGGATTCAAATCTTCTGGTTGATTTCCTCTCTCGGGTAGTCCAGGCAGTTGGTGAAGGGCGTGGCATCTCGGTCAGTGGATTTCTCCCCTTTCTGGTGTAACCGGTGGTCGCAGGTGGTCAGTACAGTCTGGCAGGTTGTTGCCTAGGTGGCTTAGTCCCAAGAGGGGGGTGAATTGGGAATTACAAAATTTTCACAAGTATGTGCACAAGTAATTCCAATTAGTGGTTAGGTGATGTGTTAATCAGAGAATGAATGCAGAAGCTAAAAGATTAAACAAACACAACACAAACAAAGTAGATTTATAGTGGTTCGGAGCAACCCAGCTCCTACGTCCACTATCCAAGTTCACCACTCGAGATTTCCACTATATCTCCCAAACCGGAATACAGTCGGATTATTTTACAAGCTCACAATCCCAACCTCTACACTTTGGTTTTTGAAATCGGGCTCACCAAAGAAACCCAAGCTAGGTTTTTACAGGTTCACCTAAAACCTCTACACTTTGGTTTTTAGATAGGCTCACCAAAGAAACCTCTACACTCTGGTTTTAAAGTTTCACCAAAGAAACCTATTTATTTTTATAACAGGGCTCACCAATAACCCAGATATTCTAAATAATAGAATAAAAAAACAATAAAGACAAACTCTATTGTCTGGGTGGTTACCAATGTAGCTCGAGTGAAGATCCACTGAATGCCCTTCAATGCACTTCAATGGCTTCCTTGATTTTCTCAAAAGGTGCTTCAAGCTTCTGGTAAGAGTTGTTGTAGGCTTGAAAGCAAACTTTAAAGCTCTAGTGCTCTCTCACTTCAATAAGTGTTCAATAAATGCTCAATAAATCGTTAGCCTCTTCAAGGATGTTCTCATACCTTATTTATAGAGACTTCAACTGCCTTCCCTTGATTTTGAACGTTGTAGACCGTTGGAAGGTGACAGGTTACCGTTGGAGCACTTTTAGAATTCAAAAACTGAGAACTGGAACTAGCCATTGGAGATGACCCCATCATTCCAGTCGGCTCGGACAAACTTCGAGTCAGCTCGGATGAAGTTTGGGTCGACTGGGCTGAGTGCCAGTCAGCTAGCTTCCACAAATGAGAAAATACCTCACTCTGGACGAGTCGGCTGGGCTGAATTCCAATCGGCTGGAATCTCAGAGGCTTCTTAGACCATTTTCAACTGAGTTCTAGATGAGTCGGCTGGATCTAATTCCAGTCGGCTCGGATTTCTGAGAATCTCAGAATGTTCTCAACCTTGTTCTAGACGAGTCTGCTGGACCTTGGTGCAGTCGGCTGGATCTATGTGCCAGAGAACTTGTCTTCAGTGCCAGTGCCAGAGTCGGCTGGGTTGTTCATCCAGTCGGCTCAAAGGTAGTTCTTCAGCCAGATCAACTTCAAACTTCCAGAACACTTGTCCCAAGCTTTAAAGATCTTCTTCAAGCACTTTTTACAATAAATTCAAGGAAAAATTTGGAGCTTGAAAGACTACTAGAAGAAATCCTTTAATTGATTTTAATAGGAAACTTTTTGTAGGGTTCTTCTTTACAATATTCTAAATATTTTACAACTCAACACAAAAAAAAATATTAAAGATTATAGGAGTTAAAAGATGTGTCAATGTAGTTGTCCTACAAAAACTTGTCAATCATTTGAAGAGTTGTTAGATAACTAAATGTATGCTCCAATGTTTTGTTATCATCAAAATCACTTTAGGGGTCAACAATCTTCCCCTTTTTGATAATGACAAAACACTGGGCATGAAAAGAATCTAATCTATTCACAAATATGTAAGCATTTATATTTAAAAATCAACTGTAATCTCAAATGTATATCAATATGTGCTTTATAGTTATGCACAAAATCAAGTTCATAAACTGTAAATATCAGAGATTGATTGCTTGTATGTATCAAGCATCATTAAGTATCAACTGATAGATATAATAAATTGAGAGCATCATAGTAATCATTGAAGCATGTAAATTAAACAAGTATATCTCCCCCTGTTTATAAGATTTCTAGAAAATATGAATTTTCTCTAAGTTTCTCCCCCTTTATCATTCATTTGAACATTTTATCAGAATAATATGCAAGATATCATTCAGAAATGCTTTTGAAAAACTCCCCCTGTCTACTTTACTTTAGTATTACTATTGCAATTCATGTATTCTTTCATGCACTCTATGATTCTCTCCCTTTTTATCAACAATTCAAAAAGGTTAAACAGGTAAGCTCAGAATTTTAAATAGATTGAGAAAATTTCAAGATTTGTTTGAGATAATTTTACTTTCTCAACTTAGAGAGAGAATTCTATTTAAACAAATAGAGGTGTAATCAAGATAATACAAGTACACACATTACACAGTAATTAAAAAATATTCATTTCATTTCTGTCAAAAAGTGTTCAGTACATCAGTCATTACAAAAGTTTCAAAAACATCCAAAAAAGGTACTGAAACTACAAAATGTCTAATCAGAATCATCTCTAGAAACATTAACACCTTGCCAAGAAGTGGGTCTAGGTGCTCGACTAGATGAAGCATGTGGAGGAGGAGCCCTAGGGTGAACAGAGATACTAGGTGCCCTAGTGGAAATGGGTGGCGGATCATACAATGGTCTTGTCCTAGCTGTGATGTCCAATGATCTGACAGTGCCATTGAGAGATACCATTTCCATCCAAATTGCTCCCATCTGCTGATCCAAGTCCTTAAGGCTAACTAGCACTTTATTTACTACCTCTTTCATTTCACCTATCTCTTTCTGCATAGATACAAGCTCAGCTGCTTGGACATTGGCGAAGGCTTCAGCTGATCCTCGAAGTCTGCCAAGCTCCGATCTTATGATCCCAATGCCTCTGGTATAATCCTCTGCCATACCTCTTGTATCTACAATAGTTCCCACTTTGCCTCTAAGCTCTTTCAATTCGGTCTGATATTCATTCAAAGTGGCATCCACAGACTTCAAAATTGTTTCAGAACTTGAAGAGATACAATTCAGAATAGGCTGAAGGTCTATCTGAGGTGCTGACCTTGAAGCTTCTATAGCTTCAACCTTTCCTTGAAGACTTGATACATGCTCTTTTAATTTGTCCAATCTGCTGTCCACTAACTGTTTCAAATCAGTAAATAAGAAAGTTATGATACCTGTCGTGACTCCGTCAAGTTTTTCAATTGTTCTTCAATCTGAACTTGGACAATAGGAGGCTATGTAGCTGCAGTAGGGTAGTCATGTAAAGGAACATCAGCTGAAGGCAGGTCAAACTCCGGTGCTGGCAAGTCAAACTCTACCGCAGGCATGTCAAATATAGGTGAAGGTGCTCTAGTCTCCTCAGTAACAGCAGCAGGCTCAAGTACAGATGACTCAGGCTCCAGTACTAGTGTAGTAGAAGTTCCAGCAGCTTCTAGGTTTTCTTCCTCTTCCTCTTCTTCACTACTACTGGAGCTGCCAATGGCCCTTACATTCGTGCCTTTCTTTCTCCACACTCCTTCTACTTGGAAATATCCCATTCTCTCAAGAGTTTTAGATGTGTAGATATCAGTGTGATGTAGTTCTAATACATTTTCACCATCCAAATTGACTCTATGGGATTTAAACAACAATGTAAGCATCATTCCATATGGCATACAGGCTTTAGCTTTTCTTTCTGTTTCTTTTATCTGCATGATTATAATGTATGACAAATTGACAGGAGTTCTTTCTAGAATGTGCTCCATGAGACATAGATCCTTTTTGCTCACCCAATCGAACCTACCAGTTCTTTGTAAGAATATTCTACAAATGAAGTTGTGAAGTAGTCTCATTTCTAGTGATAGGGTGTTAGCAAAAATAGTGCCAATTCCTCCCACATCCTCTTTGTTCAAAATAGTTTTTAGAGTCTTCTCTCTATTGTCAATTACTAAAAACTTCAGTTCCTCAGAAGGTGTATCCAATAATTCAATTAAGGACTCCTCATTGACAATAACCCTCTTCCCTTTGACAGTGGATTCCACATGCTTAGTTCCCAACCTTAAGTTCTCATAGAAACTTCTAACCAAAGAGGGATAGGTTTTCTCATTCAATGAACAAAATTTCCTCCACCTTTGGTCTTCAATTAAATCTCCTATCTTTAACCCAATGCCCTTAATAAACTCAAAATTAATTCGGTGGCCGGAGGTTAACGGACGCGTAGACATTGAGGGAACTTGGCTAGGAGTGGTTGGAGCTTCTCTTGTGGCTTCCTCTGCAATTTCTTCACTGCTTGGCTCTTCTTGCCTTCTCTTGGACCTTCTTTCTTTTTCAACCGAAGGAGCAACCCTAACAGACCATTTCCCTATCGCACGTTTGGGTGCCATAGCTAGGAAAGATGGAAGAACAAGAAAATGGAGTGCTTAGAAGGGAGAAGGAAGACTTTGGAGAAGGTCTTGGAGAGGTACGAACCGTTGAAGAAAACAAAACAGGATTTAAACGGTTCAGAAAAAGGTTTATAGCCCAAGGCAAAACACATCGGCGCGAAGTTCCAGTCGACTCAAGATTGCTCGAGCCGGCTCGGCCAGAGCTCTCCTAAGACAATCAGAAAATCCAGTCGACTCGAAACTGTTCGAGTCGACTGGGCCAGAACAGGTTCAAAACTCTCAGAAAAATCCAGTCGACTTGGATTAGGATCCAGTCGACTCGAATAGAAAGAGTAGAGTTTTGAAAAGTTTGAACAAAATTTAGAAGGATTTTGAATAAAATTTTGAAGGAAATTAAAGCTCAATAAAATAGAATAAATTGAGGAGGTTTTCTAGATGAAATTTTCTTAGAATTGAAGGAATTAGGTTAAAGAATCTAGAAGGGATCACAAAGTCCTAATTCACTCCTAATTAGCTCAAATCTATCTTGATTGAGTGACTTGGTAAATATGTTAGCTAATGGATCTTCAATTGGCACAAAGTCAAGCACAATAATACCATTAGAAACATGATCTCTAATAAAATGATGTCTAATTTCAATGTGCTTGGTTCTAGAGTGTTGAATTGGATTCTTTGTTAAATTGATAGCACTTGTGTTATCATATTTAATTGAGATTTTAGATTGTGATATACCAAAATCTTCTAGTTGTTGTTTAATTCATAACACTTGAGCACAACAACTACCAGTAGCCACGTACTCAGCCTCGATTGTAGACAAGGCTACGGAGTTTTGCTTCTTACAGTGCCATGAAATTAAATTCAACCCTAGAAATTGACATGTACCACTAGTACTTTTTCTATCTATTTTACAACCAGCATAATCAGCATCAGAGAATCCAATCAAATTCAAAGTAGAATGTTTAGAATATCAAATTCCTAAATTACTTGTTCCTTTCAAATATTTAATTATTCTTTTTACAGCAAGCATATGTGTTTTTTTGGTGATGACTGAAATCTAGCACATACACATACACTGTATAATATGTCAGGTCTACTTGCAGTTAAATATAATAAGGATCCGATCATACCTCTATATAGCTTTTGGTCAATATTGGATCCATTTTCATCTTTGTCCAATCTGCAAGCTGGGCTCATGGGTGTGCTCATTGTTTTGCTACTCTCCATACCAAACTTTTTGATGTTTTCCTTGATGTATTTGGCTTGGTTGATGAAGATGCCTTCCTTTGTTTGTTTTACTTGAAGTCCAAGGAAGTAGTTCAGCTCGCCCATTAAGCTGATTTCAAATTCTTCCTGCATAAGCTTAGCAAATTCTTTACATAGAGATTCGTTAGTTGCACCAAAAATGATATCATCTACATATATTTGTACAACTAAGATGTCATTATTTTTCTTTTTGATAAACAAAGTTTTATCTACATTTCCTCTTGAAAAATCATTTTTAATTAAGAAAGTGTTAAGTCTATCATAACATGCTCTAGGTGCTTGTTTCAAACTATACAATGCTTTATTTAATTTGAATACATGGTTTGGGAAAGCGTGATTTTCAAAACCTAGTGGTTGTTCCATAAAAACTTGTTCAGAGATAAAATCATTAAGAAATGCACTTTTTACATCCATTTGAAAGAGTTTAAAGTTCATGTAGCAAGCAAATGCAAGTAATAATCTAATGACTTCTAGTTTTGCTACGGGTGCATAAGTTTCAACAAAATCAATACCTTCTTCTTGGTTATATCCCTTAGCCACTAATCTATCTTTGTTCCTTATAATATTTCCTTGTTCATCTAATTTATTCCTATAGACCCATTTAGTTCCTATAATTGGGTGGTCCGTAGGTCTATCGACAAGTGTCCATACCTTATTTCTTCCAAACTGATTTAATTCTTCATGCATTGCCATCATCTAGTTTGGGTCAGTCTCAGCCTCTTCTAAGCTATGGGATTCTATTTGTGATACAAAGGCTAGGTAATCATGTGCATCCTTATGTGCAGCCCTAGTCCTAACACCATGTGAAGGATCTCCTATTATTAATTCTTTAGGGTGAGATGTAACATACCTCCAGTCCCTTGATAGATCAGTGTGATCCTTACTTACCGTTTCTTCTCCACCTTGAGTGTCTTTGTCTTGAATGCTCAAGTCATCCATTCCTTTTTGCAATGTACCTGCATCATTGTCTATGCACTCTTCTTGTCTAGAAGGTATATGGTTAGTTTCAATAAATACAACATGAATTGACTCTTCAACAGTAAGAGTCCTTTTATTAAAAATCCTATATGCTTTGCTATGTAATGAATAACCTAGGAAAATTGCATCATCAGCTTTAGAATCAAATTTTCTAAATTATCTTTTCCATTGTTATGCACAAAGAATTTACAACCAAATACATGAAAATAACTAATATTGGGTTTTTTGTCATTCCAAAGCTTATAGGGGGTTTTCTTTAAGATAGGATGGATCAAAATGTGGTTCAAAATATAACATACAGTGTTCACCTCTTCTGCCCAAAAGTACTTTGGAAGATTGTCTTCACACAACATTGTGTGAGCCATTTCTTCCAATGTCATGTTTTTCCTCTCTACAACACCATTTTATTAAGGTGTTCTAGGAGCGGAGAAGTTGTGATCAATGCCAAATTCAGTACAATAATCTTCAAAAAATTGATTTTCAAACTCAGTTCCATGATCACTTCTAATTGAAATCAAAGATAAGTTCTTTTGGTTTGCAACCTTTTTATGAAATTTTCTAACAACATGAAAAGTTTCATCTTTCGATGCGATAAATAAAATCCATGTAAATCTCGAAAAATCATCTACTATCACAATAGCATATTTCATCCTTTCTAGGCTTGTGGTCCTAGTAGATCCGAAAAGATCCATGTGAAGTAGTTCAAGAGGTCTTGTTGTAGAAACTATATTCTTTGATTTAAAACTCATCCTAGTTTGTTTACCCATTTGGCATGCATCACAAACATGATTCAAATCAACTTTAAACTTAGGCATGCCTCTAACAAGATCTTTAGAAATTAATTTGGAATTGTATGCATGTTAGCATGACCTAATCATCTATACCATAGTAAGCATGACTCTTTGGTCTTAGCATTCATTGCAATTAGACTAGGGCTACTAGACATGGCAAGATCATTAAGATCCACCACATAGATATTCCCGAATCTATGTCCAATAAATTTATTGCTAGAATCTAAAGAGTTGGTTACTATGCACATAGAAGACTCAAAGACAATCTTGAAGCCTTTATCATACAATTGACTTATACTTAGAAGATTATGCTTCAATTTGTTTACTAGCAAAACATTTTCAATAAAAGTAAAGGGAGTTATTTTGATCTTACCAATACTGATTATTCTCCCTTTGCCATTATCTCCAAAGGTGACCATACATCCTCCTTTCATTTTAAGGGTGATGAATTGGTCCTTGTCACCCGTCATATGTCTTAAGCAGCCGCTGTCCAAATACCACCTTTTCTTCAATTTTTGGGCTGCAAGACATTCCTGCAAAATAATCAATGAATTCTTTTAGGTACCCAAGCTACCTTGGGTCTTTGCAGGTCAGCAAAGGTGGTTCCTTTGGGAATCCAAATCTTTTTTACCTTTTTATGGACATTACTAAAATTATTGCATTCAAAAGCTTTATGTCCTATTCTTTTACAAGCATAGCAAACAACTTTAGAATTTTTGTTGGAAACAGAATTTTTGAAGTTCTAAAAGTTAATGCACTTGATGCAGATTTTGAACCTTTTAGAATGTATGCATTTTTGCTCAAATTCTTAAGAACATATGATAAAGATTTTGAAGTAGAAACAGTTTTTGGTGTGGCTGAAACCTTTTGAGATAAAATATTTTGAGCTGGTGTTTTGGATTTCACAAAAGTTGTTGCTGAAATTCTACTTATAAAAAAAGTGTTGAAACCAATTCCAGCTTTATTTCCAGAAATTCATTGTTCTTTCAAAATTAGCTCAAGCTTATCTGATGATAAAGTGAGTTTTTCAACCAAAGGCTTGAGTTTTGTAACCTCCTTTTTTAATTCATTGTTTTCAGCAAGTAAATCAATATTTTTCTTTTCATATGATAAATTCTCATTTTTCAGTTTTTCAAATTTTTTAAAAAAGTCATGCAGTTCCTTTTGCAATAAAATATTTTTTTCTAAAATTTCATCTTTTTGTTTGAGTAAAGAATCATTCATATTTTTTAATGATTTTATTTTTACTCCAGCTTTCTTAAATTCAGAAAGTAAATCATGAAAAACAGAATTTAGTTCTTCGAAAGTAAATTCAGTGCAGTTGTTAGGGGACGTTACCTCATCTTCGAGAACCATTAAGCAAAGATTGGCAGTCTTGGTGGTCTCTTCTTCTTCAGATGATGTTGAGTCTTCACTGTTGGACCATGTGGCAACCATGGCTTTCTTTTTCTTCTTTTGTCTGAAGGATTTCTTCAACATTAGATAGTCCGGACGTATGTGCCCCGGCTTCTTGCATTCGTAGCACGTGGGGACTACCTCCTTGTCTTTCTCTTTGTCCTTTTCCTTTTCTTTTCCATAATCCTTCCTGTGAAACTTTCGGTTGTACCTTCCTTTCTTTCTTCCCATAAATTTTCTAAATCTCCTCACAACCATAGCGATGTCTTCGTCTTCTAGGTCATCATTGGAGGAGGTGCTTTCATCTACAGATTCTTCATCATCCCTCTTTGAATCGGAAGCAGCTTTGAAGGCTAATATCTTCTTTTTCTTCTACTCATCTTCCGTTCTGTGTTGCATTGTTAGCTCGTGGGTGATGAGTGATCCCAGCAGTTCATCCAGCATCAAAGTGTTGAGATCTTTAGCTTCCTTGATCGCAGTTACCTTGGGATCCCATTTGTCGGGCAAAGAACGAAGGATCTTCTAAACTAGATCTGCATTAGAGTATACCCTACCAAGACTCTTTAAACCATTAATAATATATGTAAATCTAGAGAACATGGCAAATATTATTTCAGAAGGTTCCATTTTGAATAATTCATAGTTATGAACTAAAAGATTTATCTTGGAAGTTTTCACTTGGGAAGTTCCCTCATGGGTCACTTTGAGTTTATCCCAGATTTTCTTTGCTGATGAGCAAGTGGAAATTCGGTTGAACTCGTTAGCATCCAAAGCACAATATAATAAATTCATTGCTTTGGCGTTCAATTCCCCATCTTCATGTCATGATCATCCCAGTCCTCTTCAGGCTTAGGGATGTCTACGCTATCTACATTAATTATGGGAATGTGTGGGCCTTTCAAGATTACCTTCCATAATTGAAAATCTACAGTTTGTATGTAAATTTTCATTCATGCTTTCCAATATGAATAATTAGTGCCCATGAATAATGGAGGTCTATTTATTGATTGGCCCTCAGCCAAGGATGTACTCATGGGATGAGCCATCGATCTTAACTCAAGTAATTAGAGACACTGCTCTGATACCAGCTGTTGCCCAGGTGGCTTAGTCCCAAGAGGGGGGTGAATTGGAAATTACAAAATTTTCACAAGTATGTGCACAAGTAATTCCAATTAGTGGTTAGGTGCTGTGTTAGTCAGAGAATGAATGCAGAAGCTAAAAGATAAAATAAACACAATACAAACAAAGTAGATTTATAGTGGTTCGGAGCAACCCAGCTCCTACATCCACTATCCAAGTTCACCACTCGGGATTTTCACTATATCCCCCAAACCGGAATACAGTCGGATTGTTTTACGGGCTCACAATTCCAACCTCTACACTTTGGTTTTTGAAACCGGGCTCACCAAAGAAACCCAAGCTAGGTTTTTACAGGTTCACCTAAAACCTCTACACTTTGGTTTTTAGATAGGCTCACCAAAGAAACCTCTACACTCTGGTTTTAAAGGCTCACCAAAGAAACCTATTTGGTTTTTACAACAGGGCTCACCAATAACCTAGATATTCTAAATGATAGAATAAAAAGCAACAATAAAGACAAACTCTGTTATCTGGGTGGTTGCCAATGCAGCTCGAGTGAAGATCCATTGAATGCTCTTCAATGCACTTTAATGGCTTCCTTGCTTTTCTCAAAAGGTGCTTCAAGCTTCTGGTAAGAGTTGTTGCAGGCTTGAAGGCAAACTTTAAAGCTCTATTGCTCTTTCACTTCAATAAGTGTTCAATAAATGCTCAATAAATCAGGATCTTCAAGGATATACCTTATTTATAGAGACTTCAACTGCCTTCCCTTGATATTGAACATTGTAGATTGTTGGAAGGTGACAGGTTACCATTGGAGCACTTTTAGAATTCAAAAATTGAGAACTGGAACTAGCCGTTGGAGGTGACCCCGTCATTCTAGTTGGCTCGGACAAACTTCGAGTCGGCTCGAATGAAGTTCGGGTTGACTGGGTTGAGTGCCAATCGGCTAGCTTCCACAGTTGAAAAAAATACCTCACTCTGGATGAGTCAGCTGGGCTGAATTCCAGTCCGCCGGAATCTTAGAGGCTTCTCAGACCATTTTCAACTGAGTTCTGGATGAGTCAACTGGATCTAATTCCAATCGGCTCGGATTCTTGAGAATCTCATAAGATTCTCAACCTTGTTCTGGATGAGTTGGCTGGTCCTTGGTGCCAGTCGGATGGATCTGTGTGCCAGAGAATTTGTCTTCAATGCCAGTGCCAGAGTTAGCTGGGTTGTTCATCCAGTCGGCTCGAAGGTTTTTGAGCCAGATCAACTTCAAACTTCCAGAACACTTGTCCCAAGCTTTAAAGATCTTCTTCAAGCACTTTTTACAACAAATTCAAGAAAAAACTTGAAGCTTGAAAGACTATTAGAAGTAACCCTTTAACTGATTTTAATAGAAAACTTTTTGTAGGGTTCTTCTTTATAATATTCTAAATATTTTACAACTCAACACAAAACAAAACATTAAAGATTGTAGGAGTTAAAAGATGTGTCAATGTAGTTGTCCTACAAAAACTTGTCAATCATTTGAAGAGTTATTAGATAACTAAATGTATACTCCAATGTTTTGTTATCATCAAAATCACTTTAGGGGTCAACACAGGTGTCTCAGTGTTGTCCTCGGGCGGCTCGCCGGTGTCCTGGGATGGCGGTGCCCATGTCCGAGCTGGGGCTGAGCTGGAATGGCAGGGCTCGCTTCGACCTAGATGCCCGAGCTTGCGGGGTTGCCTTGGTGGAGGAGGGTAGAGTGCGAGCACGGTCTAGAGGGCTTGGCCTTGGAGAGGCTCCACGTGGCGGAGGAGGGCTGAGCTCAACTCCGACCACAAGGCTCGATCTCCAAGGGTCTCACTCTGGAGGGCAGAGTGCGGGCCCAGTTCAGAGGGCTCAGCCTTGGAGAGGCTCCACGTGGCGGAGGAGGGCTGAGCTCGACTCCGACCACGGGGCTCGATCTCCGAGGGTCTCGCTCTAGAGGGCGGAATGCGGGCCTAGTCTAGAGGGCTCGACCTCAAAGAGGCTCCACGTGGCAGAGGAGGGCTGAGCTCGACTCCGACCACAAGGCTCGATCTCCGAGGGTCTCGCTCTGGAGGGCAGAAGGCGGCTCCGACCTAGGCATCCCGAGCTCGCGGGACCGACCTGGCAGAGGACGGAGCTCAGCTCGCTATCTCGAGGGAGCTCAGCTCGGCTGAGGAGTCTGGGCAGGAGAATTGACATGGCATCCAACGTGGCGGCTTCCTTTGACGTGGCGCCTGTCATCTCCCCCATGATTCATAGTTCTGTTATGGTTTATAACAAGCCATTTCCTTAAGACTTTGAGATAGCTAAGCCCTCGGATGATCGATTTCCTCGATCACCTCTTGATAAAAGCAATGATCATATAACTAAGTAATGACATATCTAGCAACCAGGGTGGTAGTAGTGGAACCTTGGATGTCTTAAGATCTAACAGATACTTCGAATCATCATTGTATGCCAAAACTAATTTTGTGTAGTCAAAGTATGACCCATATGTGTACATTTCATATGAGGATTTTTATTCGACATGCTAATACCCTCTTGAGATTGAATGGCCAGCCTAGTATTAGACAAAGGATCAGTTTCAAGGGGGCTATCCAAGTTAGAGGGAAATTCCCAAATGTAGGGATAAGCATAGTAACTAGGTTGGAGTCAAAACCTAGGACCAAATTATGAACAATATCTTGACATTTACAAGTAGCATACACACTCCACATGAGACTAGATTTGAGTATGCATTTTATGAGTTAAATTTATTTAATATATATCTTTTTAAGTACAAATTTATTAAATTATCTATTTTAATTTATTAATTTTACACAAAGCTTATGGCATAGGCATCATGAGACCACTATGGAAGAAAAGTTTTCGAAGCCAGAAAATAACTTTAAAAACCATAAAAATGAAAAAATAAAATATTAAAAAAGAACTAAAACAAGGTTTGCTATACTAGTGCATACTACCATATACTAGCATACCATACCAAAATGCATCGAATCAAGATTTGGTATTAAATTTGTACACCCAAAAAAATAAGTTTAAAAAATAAAAAAGAGAATAAAATACTAAAAAAGGATTAAAACAAGTTTTTCTATGCTAGTGCATATCATTACATACTAAGCATACCATACCATTATGTACTGAATCAATACTTGGTATCAAAATTGTACCAAATTAAGATTTGGTATACTAAACCAACTCCCATACTAAGCATACAAATAATATACCAATATGGTACTGATTCAAGGTTTAGTAATAGGTTTGCGGACCTTAGTTAAAACCATAAAATGACACCATATCGTTACACTTTTGCATACCTTGTATTAGCATAATGTAGTATGGTATTGTACTATCTTGGTACCTGACCAATATAACACCTAATACTAATTGAAGAAACTTTGGTTGCCACAAATAGGAATGAGTAAAGGAATGGATATAGGTATTGTGGGTAAAAAATATATTTTAAAAACAATTTAAGATTCCAAGGGGCTTCATCAAAAGCAAGTACGTTATCTTATTCTAGGTATAAGATTACTATAAGCATGAAGTAGACATGGATAAGAAATCTGACTCAATGGAGGGAGAATGACAAACACAATATTTAATATAGTAAATGGCCAATACAAGAACTTGATGTAAGAATTTTATCTTCATGGATCTTAAATAGAAGATTAAAATACAAGAAGATGATTAATCAAGAACAGATCTAAACTAATAACAAATCCAGAAGTTTCATAACAAATAATTATTCTAAATTTGAAATGTATACCTATATTCACCATTAGCTCCTAAATCTTCAATCATAAATGCTCACGTGAATATCAATAGCCAAGTCCTTCTTTCCAACTTTCACTTAATAGATGACTATTCGATATGGCAAGTCATGAGAACTAATCTCATAATATATATAGAGAAGTGGATAGGGGATCTAGACAATAAAATAAAACTCTAACATGCCCTTCCATCACTGGTCAATGTTGAGCTAAGGCCTATTGTAGAGATCTTGTAGCAAAGAGGGAGAGCGTGCAGATGTGAATCAGCCTTCTTCTTTATTACAAGAAAACAAGAAACCAAAAATCAAGAAATCTAACCAGCTGCAACCTTTTCTTGGATTCCAATTTGCAAAGAGAGGTAAGAGAAGATATGGAAAAGAGATTAGATCAAGAACAATGGGAGAAAAGAGAGATCTTTATTCCTTTGAGAAGAAACCCACGCTGCTCTCACAAAATAGTGCCTCCTCCTCTTAAAAACAAGAAGCTCCACACGAAGTCACCAAAATCGTCGGCCCCCTCTTTTCTTTTATATGGGGCATGAGGTTTAGGTCTTGGGTGGTTAGCTAGGATCCTTGGGTGGTTGGGCTTCTTGGGCTAACCAACCAACTAACTAACCACCTAACCAACTACTCCCCTTTACACTAAAGAGGGTAGCCTGCTACAGCTAGACCCAAATCCATAACCCACAATGGGTAATAATACAATCTCTCAAAAAACTTCTCCTAACAAGTCAATTAGAAAATACTCAAAAAAACTCGAGCCCATGTACACCCATGTCTCACATGTTCTCTTAACCTTGGATCAAGCCCCTTGACCCAACATGACTCAGGGCCTTGAAAACTTATAAACCTCAAGCTCCCAAACCTGTGTGGCTTCCCTGGGCTTTGGGTGCATCACTCCTGAGTCTACAATCTCCACCTTGGTGCTCCAAAGCTCCAGTAAGATCCACCCGGTCCATCAATCCCATCAGCGCTCCACATCTGAAGAAGCTATCCCTTGGAAGAACTTTGATAAGTGCATCAGCCACGTTTTCCTTAGTAGACACCTTGGCGAGCTCCACTTCACTGTTTTCTATAAGCCCTCGAATCCTGTGGTACCTAACATCAATATGCTTGGTCCTAGCATGATAGACAGGATTCTAAACCAAATACAATGCACTCTGACTATTAGAATAAATCTTAACTGCCCCCTATGCAATTCCCATCTCCAATGCAAGTCCCTTCAACCACATGGCTTTCTTGGTAGCCTCAGAAATGCTAATATACTCTGACTATGTAGTAGACAATGCTGTTATTGCCTATAGATTTGATCTCCATGAAATTGGACCACCATTCAATACAAACACATAACTTATTGTTGAACACCTCGTGTCCAAATCACCACCATAATCAGCAACCACAAAACCAAACAATTGGCCTTGAGCCTCTATGGACACCCTAGAGCTGCCCTCCATGCTACCATGCCTGTAGCATATGCCAACTCCAACTGTGCCCACCAAGTACCTGAAGATACCTTTCAATGCTCTCCAATGTTCCCTACCCGAATTGGCCATGAACCTACTGACTTGGCTAATTGCATGTCCGAGATCTGGCCTACAACACACCATTGTATACATAAGACATCCAACTCCTAAAGCATAGGGAACCCTCATCATCTCCTCAGCCTCCACCTCAGTCCTGGGTGACATTGTCTTCGAGAGTTTATTATGATCGACAAGAGGCAATACCGCCGGTTTCGCTCCATGCAACTATACCTTTTTAAGACCCTCCTGATGTAATTCCCTTGAGATAAATGAAGCATCCTCTGGCCCTGTCCTTGAAGATCTCCATCCCTAGAATTCTTGTAGCAAGACCCAAATCCTTCATTTCAAACTCCTATGATAATGTTGCCTTCAAGTCCTCAACATCTCTACTTTTGCATGCAATCAACATATTGTCCACATACAAGAGTAGATATAATCTAGAGCTATCTTCAAGGTTCTAACATAAATACAAGGGTCATACTCACATTTGGTCATGCCAATGCTCCTCACATATGCATCAAATCATAGGTCCCACTATCTTGGTGATTGCTTCAATCCATAAATGATCTCTACAAAAGACAGACCTTTCCTTCTGCCCCTAGCTCACCGAACCTCTTTGGCTACTCCATGTATATCTGCTTTGATGCAGAACGAAAACTCTGATACCAAAAATGATGCAGAACGAATATGTGGAATGCAAAGCAAATTAAAATTAATGTATTTTTTTATATATTTTTTTCAGAAGTCGGCTTTAACTCAAAGAAAGATAAACTAATGTTGAAAGAAACTAAGAAATGACAGAAAGCACAATTAAAAGGAGTGGATTATCAGAGTAACTCAGAAGTAGGATCGCTGGGGATTGAGAAACCCCCAGATCTAGGGTTTGCTCTGAGTTTTCAACGAAACAAACAAAGTGAGAAGGGAAGGTTCTTGTTACCTAGCAGTGATATCTCTCCATTTGGTGGAAAAAGACTCTCTCGAGCAGATTATTGGATCCCGGGAGTCAAGGTATCTTCGCAATGGATCCTCCGATAATGGTCCTTGGCAAAGTTGGCCTCTTCTTGAACCCTGGATCCTAGAGAGAAGAAGAACAAGGTTAGGAACAAGAGACTCAGGGAAGAGAGTTACCAGAGTAGAAGAAAGGATGGGATCTGAAGGTCTTCAGCTGATCTAGAACTCCTAAGCTGCGGATTTGGGACTTCTTCTCCTGGATCTGCTGGATGGACTCTGAAGCAGTGGTAGCTGACTTGAAGATGGCTGGACTGGGGTCCTGGTGGTCGGCCACCCTTTGGAAGAAGAACCTTGGAGATGGTGTAGAGGCTAAGGTTTGGTGGTGGTGGAGTAGAGATGGGTGGACTAAGCTAGGATTTTGGGGTTGGAGATCTCACACCTCCTCAAGGTTTCTAGGGAACCCGGATTTACTTCCTCATGGAGCTCAACACTCAGAATAAGTGCGGAAGAACAAGACTTTGCTCAAAAACAAGGGATTTCATTCATAAGATTTTATAAGATAAGTTCAAGTTACTAAAGGGGTATAATATATAGACCTATAAGAAAAATCAAAACCATACAAGTTCCATGTGGGACTAATATGACTAATCTACACTTTAGGCATCAAATTCTCTTTCCTTGGCCAACCAAGACTCCTTCCATGAGTGAGCGGCCCAGAAACTCCAAGAAAACTTGAAAATCAGCTCCAAATGGCAGGTTATGGGGGTGTCTCCTAGTATCTCTCCATGAATCAAGGATTTTTCCTTCATAGTTTGGCTCTTTTGGACACCTCCTAGTCTTGCTCCACAAGTTTAGGCTTCTTCTTTTCATGGCTTTGGCACTTTAGGAAACTTTTGGGTGCCTCCTTGATTTTCTCCCTAAGACATGCTCTCTTCCTTTTATAACTTGGATTTTTATGGAACATTGTGGGGCACCTCCTTGATCCTCTCTTCAAGAAAAATTCTTGCCATCCTGGCTTGGGTTTATCTGGAAAGAAGTTGGCTCCTCCTTGGATTGAGGTATCTTGATGGATTTCTCTCCCAAGTGGTGCGAGAAAAATGGGAACTTACTTCTTATGGTGTGGGGACCAAAGACACTGGATGGAGATGTGGCAGGGAGTGCGGCACCCACTTGTAGCTGCACCATGGAAGAAAAAATGTGGCACCCTATGGCAAAGGGAATGGCGCCAACCTGGACCTGGACTTGGACTGAGTCAACATGACTCAACAAAAATTGAAATGACAAAATTACAGACTCAAAATTGGGTTGATCAGGTCAATCCTTATTACAAACCCTAATTTTCTCGAGCAAGGTCAATCAAAGATCCAGATGGAACCTTGAAGTCTTCTTCTGATTCTGGTGCCCGCACCATGCTCCTCAAAATCCCCATGGAGGAAGGCCATCCTGACATCCATCTTTTCCAACTCCAAATCCTGCAACGCTATAATGCTCAACAAAACCCTGATGGATGTATGTCGAACCACCGATGAGAAAATCTTGTTGTAGTCGATGCCTTCCTTTTGGGAGTAACCTTTGGCCACCAACCTAGCCTTGTACCTTGTACCTTCTTTCTCTGAGACTCCTTCCTTACATTGAAACACCCATTTGCATCCAATGGGTCTCTTTCCACTTGGCAGTGTCACCAACCGCCAAGTTTGATTTTTATGTAGAGATTGCATCTCCTCTGCCATAGCTTGGACCCACCTATCACGATCCTGGCTTGCCACCACCTCCTCATAGGTCTCTGAGCCCCTTTTGGCAGCCACCAAAGCATATGACATGATTTCGCTAAAACCATATCGCACTGGCTGCCTCACAATCCCCTATGCAGTGCAACACGATGCCTAGACTGGGAAGTAGCTCCTCCCCCTGCTCATCTCAACCATGAGCATGCATCTTGCTTATCACCACATGTGGAGGCACCTCCGAAGAGTGCTCCACCTAAATCTTAGGTCCTTCTAGTGCTCTTGCAAAAGATAAAATTCTATAAGAGGTTACTTATTTCTCAGCTATGCCTTGCTGAGCTGCCTGCTACCTAACTGCATCTGGTTAGGTCTCTTGCTGAACCCCCACCTCCTTTTGCCTCCTAAGGACTAAATCTTCATCAAAGACCACATCTCGACTAATCATGGCCTTCTGCTCCCAAGGATCCCATAGACGGTATCCTTTGACTCCACACGGATATCCTATGAACACCATCTTCTGAGCCTTGGCATCTAACTTGCTCTGCTAACAAGGATCAATGTGCACATATGCCGTGCACCCAAACACTTTGAGATGACCAAGCTCCATCTTCCTTCTAGATGATAACTTCTCTAAAACCCTCCCATCAAGCTTTATATGAGGAGACCGATTCACCAAGTAGGCTGCTGTATCAACAGTATCCACCTAAAACACCTTGGGAAACCCTACTTGGAACCTCATATACCTTGCCTTTTTTATGAGAGTCTGATTCATCCACTCGGCCATGCCATTTTTCTAAGGAGTCCTTGCCATTGAAAATTGCCTCCTGATCCCACCATCTTTGCAAAATCTAAGAAACTCCTTGCTTGTGAACTCCCCACCATTGTCAGACTGCACAACCTTCAAATGCTGCCCCTTCTCTTTCTCCACCTATGCTATCTATGCTTTAAACTTGGTGAAGAATTCTAACTTCTCCCTTAAGAAGAACATCCACACTCTCCTTGAATAGTCATTGATAAGGGACATGAAGTATTTAGCTTTGTTTCTCCCTGAAACTGGAGCCGAACTCCAAACATCTGTGTGCACTAGGTCCAGGGGCCCTCCGCTGCATGTTGAACTTGTGGAAAACTTCACCCGATGTTGCTTCTGTTGAGTCTCAAGTGGTGCATCCAAGATTCTAGGGGGATGGGCCAAGGTTCAGGTTGGTCCGGTTTATCATGGTCACACATGATGTATCTAGGACTAGGAGTGAGTCCGGGATGAGTCCTAGATGTTAGACTATGTTTTGTTCAGTCTAGACATTAGAGTCGGCTCGGTTCTGGTTAGAGTCAACTCTAATGGTTGGCACGGCATGGATGCAGGGAGAAGTTTTGCTGAGAGTCAGCTCGGACTGCTAGGAGTCAGCTTGGTATTGCTAAGAGTCGGCTCGATTCTGCAGAACAGGTAAACTACGGTCTGAACGAGTCAACCCTAGGTTTGAGAGTCGACTCATCCATAGTGCTTCCTGTAGCATGGAGTCGACTTAAAGGGTTCGAGTCAACTTGGATGACGTGATCTTTTGAATCACATGTTGTTGCACCAGGAAGTTATGGGGGGCTAGGTCCTTCGCGATCTAGGTATATATATATATATATGTAAGTTGGGACGGTTATGAGGTGAGGGCAAGAAAGAGAAGTTCATTTTGTAATAGTCCAAGAAAACAACTGGAATCAAGAACTTCCTCCGTTCTTCCAGATCTCGTTTTTCTCCCTTCCTTCTCCTTCACTTCTCGATCAATCTAAGGGATCGATTGATCTTTGTTCGACCTATATCCTACCGTGATCATCTTTGGATCACTGGCAGAGGGTCATACGTGCACCTCGATTGCTTCCGCCGGGCATGGGTTCGCCGGATCGTTCATCATCAATTGATCATCGGATGAGTTTCATCATCAATTTGGTATCAGAGCAAGGTTGCATGAAGGAAGAAAGATCTTTATATCCAAGAAGTGCTAGAAGGTAAGATATAGTACATATTGATTCTACTTGATTGTGGTAATGGAATCAAGCAGTTTCAAGATGGATTTTGAGAAGTATGATAGCAAGGAGAATTTTACTCTATGGCAACAAAGAGTAAAAGACTTGCTGGTTCAATAGAGGATCTACAAGGTCTTGGTCAAAAAGAGACTGGAAAAGATCAGTGTTGAGGATTGGGAAGAGCTAGAAGAGATCATTTTCAGCACCATCAGGATGTGTTTAGCAGATCAAGTTTTGTCGGAGGTATGTACCAAGACTACGGCAAAGGGTCTTTGGCTGAGATTAGAGAACACATACATGGGCAAAAACATGAAAAACAAGCTAGGGTTGAAAAAGCAGTTGTATAGTCTAAGAATGCTTGAAGGAGGAGACTTCGTTGGTCTTATTTAGAGGTTCAACCTGGTATGTTCAGAGGTTATGAGTCTGGATGTAAAAATCAATGAGGAGGATCGGACATTGTTGCTGTTGTGTTCGCTCCAGGGATCATATGATGGTCATATAACAACCTTGGTGTATGAAAAGGAAATCCTGATCTATGAAGAGGTTGTTGGAGTGCTCAGATCAAATGAGCAAAGGGAGAAGATCTACAAAGAAAATCCTAACTCAGAGATTCTTGCTATGAATGAAAGGCAAGGAAGATCAAAGGAAAGGGTTAGGAGGAAATCAAGGGGTAGATCACAGTCTCAAGGCAGTAAGAAGGGCTTAAAGTGCTTCAAATGTCATCAGCATGGTCACTTCAAAAGGAATTGCCCTCTTTAGAAGATCGAAAAAGGAAAGACCAACACTAGTGGTGCAAGTATATCTGAAGGCAGTAGAGAAGATGTACTGAAAGCTTCAAATGGATCTGTTGATTGGGATAATACTTGGACATTTGATTTAGCATGCTCTTATCACTATACCTTACATCGAGAGTGGTTTGATATCTATGATAAATCAGATGAAGGTAGTGTAAGCCTTGGTGATGATCATCCTTATTCGTGGCTGGAGTTAGCACCATTAGGGTGAGAATGTATGATAGAGTGACAAGGACTCTATCAAATGTCAAGCATGTACCAGAATTAAAGAAAAAATTGATTTCTTTGGGCTACTTGGAAGAGCAGATTATGCCTTCAGTTGCTGCTCTGGTGGTGGATGTTTAAGGATAACTAAGGGAGCATTGGTGGTGATGAGAGGAAGAAGACTGAGCAATAATCTATACAAGATGAAAGGCTCAGTGATGAATGATAGTACGAAGGTGCTTGCAGCAGCACAGGAGGAGAAACTCTCCTACCAGTTATGGCACATCGGATGGGTCACTTGAATGACTGAGGGCTCATAGAATTAAGCAGAAGAGAAAACCTTCCAGTGCTAAAGAAGGATGGAAATGACCTGTGTGAGCCCTGCATTTATGGCAGACAGCATAGGATAAAATTTACCAGCTGTACCAAGCAGAGTGAGGATGTTTTAGAACTAATTCACTCGGATGTATCGGGAACGGCACCTATTTTATCTAGGGGTGGAGCAAGATATTTTGTTACCTTCATTGATGACTTCTCTAGGAAATTATAGATGTATCTAATGAGAGAAAAATCAGAGATATTTGCCCTGTTCAAAGCCTGGAGGGATGAGGTAGAGAAGGAGACGGGAAAACATATGAAGTGCCTTCGGTCAAATAATAGTGGGGAGTACTCTAGTGAAGAGTTTAGAAATTACTATGAAAGAAATGGGATTAAACGCCACTACACAAAAAGAATGACCCCGCAGCAGAATAGTATTGCAGAAAAGATGAATCAGACACTATTGGAGAAGGCAAGGAGTATGAGGCTGCAGTCATCACTGCCAAAAACCTTTTAGGGTGATGCTATTACTCTATCATGTTTTCTTGTAAATAGGGCCCCTCATTTCAAGCTGGATGGAGGACTTCCAAAGGAAGCTTGGAGTGGAAAGAAGGTGGAGCTTGGTCACCTAAAGGTGTTTAGTTGCTCGGCCTATGCACATGTGGAGGCAACTGAACGGAGTAAGTTGGACCCTAAGTCAAGGAAGATCTTCATTGGGTATCCATGGGGACTGTGGGATCCGCAGTCTCAAAAGATTGTGATCAGTAGGGATGTCATATTTGATGAAAGGAGCATCTTGGAGAGATTGGGAACTACGGATGGATTGCAGCTTCAAAGGTGAACAGCAGTGACTATCCTTCATAGGTGAAGGATAGGCTGTCTACATCAACTGGCAAGGGTGTTTCAGTTGAGGTGGAGTTAGGCGGGAAAGGTCCTCTTATGATGAAGGATTAGAAACAAAAATCAGTTGTTCAAAGTGAAGTACAGGAATAGCCATAAATAGAAGACTTACAGGATAGTGCAAGGGGAGTGGCATTGCATAAACCTCAGCGCACAATCTGGAAGCCAATGAAATATGGCATAGATGAGAATATATCTTATGCTCTCATATCTGTGAATGGAGATCCAAAAACATTTAAGGAGGCCATGGAGAGTTCAGATAAAGAATAAAAAAATATAAGACATGATGGAAGAGATGGAATCTCTCAGGAGAAACAAGACATGACAATTGATGGATCTGCCTAAAGATGCTCATGCAATTGGCTCAAAATAGGTGTTCACAAAGAAAATAGTACCTTCAAAGCAAGATGGAGTGAGATATAAAGCAAGGCTGGTGCAAAAGGATACCCACAAAGGGAAGGAGTTGACTACACTGAGGTATTTTCTTCAATGGTACATCATACTTCGATTCGGGTGTTGCTATCATTGATGGAAGAACATGGTATGGAATTGGAGCATATGGATGTGAAGACAGCCTTTCTACATGGAAGTCTAGATGAGAAGATCTATATGAACCAACCTGATGGCTTCATAGAAGTTGGACAGGAGGATAAGGTATGTTTACTCCAGAAGTCATTGTATGGTATGAAACAATCACCTCACCGTGGTATCGAAGATTTGATGCTTTTATTTTAAGCCTTGGGTTTCTCAGGTGTGAACATGACTGGTGTGTATATATCAAGGACGTGGATAATGATAATACTTTATATTTACTTCCGTATGTGGATGATATGTTGATAGCCAGCAGAAGTATGAGTAATGTAAATTAGCTGAAGAAAGCATTATCTGAAGAAATTGAGATGAATGATTTGGATCCAGCTCAAAAAGTTCTTGGAATGGAGATTTGCAGAGATAGATGCAAGGGGATTCTCCATTTGTCATAAGGAGGTTATATCAAGAAGATTCTTGAGAGGTTTGGGATGGAGAAGGCCAAACCAGTGGAGACACCATTACTAGGGCACATATTTCTCTCTAAGATTCAAAGCCCCTAGACAGATGAGGAGAGAAAGTACATGCAGAGAGTTCCATAGGCAAATGCTGTAGGCAGTGTTATATATGCTATGGTATGTTGCAGGCCAGATATAGCATATGCTGTAAGCCAGGTGAGCAGGTACAAGGCAAATCCTGGGAAGAAACACTGGAAAGTATTGAAGTGGATTTTGAGGTATCTACAGGGAACTCAAAAGCATGGACTGGTATTTGGTGGGCAGCTAGAAGGACAAGGAAGGAGCTCCGAAAAGTTATAGGAGGTTTGGATCCTTTGGAAGGGTATGTAGATGCAAATTATACCGGTGATCTTGATACAAGAAGGTCTACTATGGGTTATATCTTCTGCTTACATGGTGGACCGGTTTCTTAGAGATCTACCCTTCAACCTATCACTGCTCTATCTACAACAGAGGTTGAGTATATAGATATTACATAGGCTACAAAGGAAGCACTATAGCTGAGGAGGCTAGTTGTTGAGATGGGGGTGGAACAGTGTATGGTGGTCCTGCATAGTGATAGCCAGAGTACCATACATTTGACTCAGAACCCAGTCTATTATGCACGCATAAAGCATATAGATGTGAGGTACCACAGGATCAGAGAGCTGGTGGAGGAAGGAGAAGTGGCACTGGTGAAGATCCATACAAAGGAGAATCAGGCTGATGCACTTACAAAGGCTCTACTGGGAGAAAGCTTTCGTTCATGTATATGGTTGATGGGTCTGAGGTGTCTGGTGTAATAAACTATAATCTTGGAGCACCAAGATGGAAATTGTTGAGTTTTAGGTGGTGTATCCAAGATTTCATGGGGATGGCCAAGGTTCAGGTTGGTCCAATTCATCATGGTCACACATGATGTATCTAGGGCTAGGAGTGAGTCCAGGATGAGTTCTAGATGTTAGACTGAGTTTTGGTCAGTCTGGACATTAGAGTCGGCTCGGTTCTGGTCAGAGTTGACTCTAATGGTTGGCACGGCATGGATGCAGGGAGAAGTTTTGCTGAGAGTCAGCTCGGACTACTGGGAGTCAACTCGATTTTGCTGAGAATTGGCTCAAATAACTGGGAGTCGGCTCGGTTCTGTAGAACAGGTAAACTACGATCTGGATGAGTCGGCTCTAGGTCTGAGAGTCGACTCATCCAAAGTGCTTCCTGCAGCATGGAGTCAACTCAAAGGGTTCGAGCCAACTTGGATGACGTGATCTTTTGAATCACGTGTTGCTGCACCGAGAAGTTCTGGGGAGCTAGGTCCTTTGCGATTTAGGTATATATATATGTAAGTTGGGACGGTTGTGAGGTGGGGGCAAGAGAGAGAAGGTCATTTTTTAATAAGCCAAGAAAATAATCGGAATCAAGAACTCCCTCCATTCTTCCATATCTCATTTTTCTCCCTTCCTTCTCCTTCACTTCTCGATCAATCTAAGGGATCGATTGATCTTTGTTTGACCTGTATCCTATCGTGATCATCTTTGGATTGCTGGCAGAGGGTCATTCGCGCACCTGGATTGCTTCTGCTAAGCGTGGGTTCGCCGGATCGTTCATCATCAATTGATTGTCAGACGAGTTTCATCATCAGCTTCTCCATATGGCATGGCTCACACACCTCTGCAACACCTTTATCCAGATCTGGAATCTATCCATCCTTCATCAGCTCTTTCATACCACATTCTCCCATGTGGCCAGGTGATAATGCCACAACTGGTACAAATCCTGCTGATCATATGCTGCCGCTACTGTGTCAGATCCTTCATACTCTATGGACCCTTCAATCTAATATAGATTGTTCTCTAGCCTCTTCCCCCTCATCACCACCATGGCACCTTTCATGATGTTCGGAACACCACTCCTGGAACGGCAATTGAAGCTGAAACCACTCCTCTCCAGGTACCCTAGTGACACTAGGTTTTTCTTTAACTCTGGGATGTGCTTCACATGTGTAAGAGTTCGCACAACCCCATCAAACATCCTCACCCTAACCGTACCAACTCCAGTCACCTTGCAAGGATGGTCATCCCCAAGTGTCACACTCTCCTCATCAATTTTGGCATAATCAGTAAACCAAGACCGATGCGATGTATAGTGATGTGAGCAAGTTGAATCTAGAATTCATGTATCTGCTACCTTCTGGTGCAGATCTGAAACCACCAAGAGATCCTCCTCGAATCCCAAATCAGCGATGGTGCTTACGGATTCCTTTCCATTCTTCTCCCCTTGATGCTTCTTCCAAAGAGGATAGTTCCTCTTTAAGTGCCCGACCTCATTGCACTTGTAGCATTTGAATTCTCTCTTGCCCTTCCGGGACTTGGACCGCCCCTTGTGCTTGCTGCCTTCCTTTCCTCTGCTGGTCCTCTCTCGTATCGTGAGGCCCTCCTAAGGTATTCCCTCCATTGTCATCTTCCCCCTTTGATCATTGGACCTTAGCACTGATACTATGTCTTCATACATCAGCGTCTCCTTCCCATACAGCAAAGTAGTGACAAGCGGATCATATGAACTCGGCAACGAGCATAGCAAGAGTAGGGACTTGTCTTCCTCCTCCATCTTCACCTCAAGGGTCAGCAAATCATTGCAAACTCGGTCATACCTCTGAACATGAAGAACAATATCTCCATCTTCCTGCATACGAAGGCTATACAATTGCTTCTTTTACATCAGCTTATTGCACATATTTTTTTCCATATACATGGCATGCAATTTGGACCATATACCCTTCGGTGTCTTCTCCTCCAGGATGCTGTACAATGCCACATCAGCCAAATACCCTCAGATGGCTGCACATGCCCTCTTATGTAAAGATAACCAATCCCGATTCGTCATCCCCTATAGCTTTTCCTCCAAAGCTACATCCAAAAAATTCTGCACCAACAAATCCTCCACCCGAACCTTCCACATAGAAAAGCTTCCCTTCCTATTAAGTTTCTCAAACTCCACCTTGCTGTCACTATTCATGGTTGATCAGACCACAAAGAACAACTTAAAAATTGGATGTTTGGAAATACCTCGAAGGAATCCCGGGGTAGAAACCGCAATGCATGGAAAAGTGCAGACATGTGTAGCAAAAATCGGTTGCAAGCCAGCATCTTCTTCCTTCTTTGGGGACGAACCAAGAAGCAGTGCCTCTTTGCCTTGAATCCTCCTCTCCCCATGCTCAAACCTCGCTCTGATACCACTTGTAGAGATCTCGTAGCGAAGAGGGAGAGCGTACAGACATGAATCGGCCTTCTTCTTTATTACAAGAAAACAAGAAACCATAAATCAAGAAATCAAGAATCTAACCAGCTGCAACATTTTCTGTGGTCGTGAGTAATTTTATGGTAGTAAGTAATTTATGGTAGTAAGTTATTTTTTGCCTATTTGTTAGGCAGTTATTCCTTTTGTGTATTCCCCTATTTAGGTAGTTATTCCTTTGTATATTCCCTAATTAGATTGGTCCTAGATTATATATATGTAATAGGGGTTTAATGTTCATATATACAAAATAGAGGAAGTTCTTTCTTCTACATGGTATCAGAGCCCTAGGGTTTGATTCCTGGGGTACTGTGTGGCTTTCTCTTTTTTCGTATCGGATCCTTCCTCCGACCACACATTTCTTCGGGCGTACCCATCGATCTCCGCCGTGGTCCCTGCCTCCACAGACGGAGAGAGAGAGGAGACGGGCAGTCTTACCTCCTGCTAAACCTTCGGTCGTGGTCCCTGCATCCATAGATGAAGACGGCTTGACGCCATCGACCTCGGACCTCCGGCGACGGATCGACATCGGACCCTCCCTCCTCGGCTCGATGCCATCAACCTCGGACCCCAGGCGACGCCATCGACTTCGGATTCCCCGGCGACGCCATCGACTTGACCTCGGACCCCGACAGACGGCTCGCTGCTGCACCCCTCGGATCCCCGGCGATGGCTCGCTGCTGCACCCCTCGGCTCGCTGCTGCACCCCTCGGATCCCCAGCGACGGATCGACCTCGGATCCTCCGGCGACGCCCTCGACCTCCGTCTCCGCTTAAGGCTCCGGATCCGGCTGCTGCACCCCTCAGATCCCCGGCGACGCCCAGGGTTCCGGATCCGGCTCTGCCACCGGCTCCGGATTCTCAGGCGATCTACCCGTAGGGAGCGGGACTGCAAGCTTCCTCCGGTGCGCCACCTCGCGGAGGTGGATGAGGAGCCTTTCCCTCCCCTCCTCCGGCCCCGCGTCGCCCTCGCCGCCCTCCGCCGGCACCCGGATCCCGGCTGCACGCGTCGTGACGACGACGGCAATCGGATCCTATCTCTGCTGCCGAGGTCGCCGTCCCTGCCGCTGGCTCATCCCTGCCACTGGCTCCCTCTTGTGCAAGGGAAGGCGTGACGACGAGGCGCCTTGGGCTTCCGAGGGTTTCTCCCTCACTTCTCCCTCGTCCGTGTGACGACGAGGCACCTTGGGCTTTGAGCTTTGGGCTTTGAGCCTTAGGCTTTCGTGCATTTGGTGGTTCGGTGTCTGGTGAAGGACCAGGGCTTGCAGTGCCCTTTCCGTGCAACCCTGATTTCTAAAAAAAAAAAAAAAAAAAAAAGAGAGAAAAGAAGAAGGCCGATCAATATTACCTGCTCTCATGGCCGATAAACAGTCGATCATTGCAACTGATCAAGCAGATTCTAATACCTCTGCTACTGCCATTCTCGCAGACCTGACTGCTGCGATGAAGCAGCTCTTGACCCAGCAGACCGCGCCCCCGCGTGTTGAACCTCCAGTTGCACCAATTGCTATTAAACTTGATGGAAAAAATTATGGCGTTTGGTCCCAGGTTGTTGAGATGTATGTTTCAGGTAAGGACAAACTGGGCTATTTGAATGGTAATTCTCCTGAACCCCCTCCTACTGATCCATTGTTTAGATAATGAAAGATTGATGATTCTACGGTGAAAGGTTGGCTCGTTAATTCTATAGACCCAGCCTTGATACCGAACTTTATTTGGTTTCCTACTGCCAAAGCTGTATGGGATGCTGTGGCAACGACCTTTTTTGATGGATCTGACACCTCTCAAATCAATGATGTTAAAAGGCAGGTTTCTCGATTGAAGCAAGGTGGTGGACCCATCGAGAAATATTACAATGATCTTCAAGGGCTCTGGCATGAGATTGACTTCCGCCGTCCGAATCCTATGCAATGTCCAGCTGATATTTTGAAGTACAATGCCATTATCAATGAAGATCAGGTTTATACCTTTTTAGATGGTCTCGACGATCGCCTTGATAATGTTCGTGCTGATATTATAAAGATGGACCCTTTTCTAACTATTGAGCAAGCTTATGCCCGAGTCAGGCGAGAAGATATGCGCCAATCTGTCATGCTCTCCACTCCTGTCGAGGTTACCTCTGGTTCCGCCATGGTGTCTCAGCGGGGCAAGGGTAATCAGTTAGTGCTTTCTGCCCGGGGACCTCGGCCAAAACCTGATATATCTGAGGGATGCTCTCACTGTGGAAACCCTAAACATACAGCAGCATCTTGTTTTAAACTGCACAGCTATCCAGACTGGTGGGATGATTTTCAGAACAAGAAGAAAAACCAGACTCCAAAAAGGGGCGGAATGGAGGGCAAGCCTCCTTAGTTACTAGTGGCTTATCATTAATTCCTATGGAGCCTGAATCTGCTAATGCCAAGTCTCTTGAAGGTAATTATGGGTTTATCTTTGCTAATCGACATAGTGATCATGGGTGGATAATTGATTCTGGAGCTACAGATCATATGACTCCAAAATCTGGTGACCTTCTTACATCCACTACACCACGTCGAGATCATATATACAATGCTACTGGACATGACTTTCCTGTAACGGCGGCTGGGCGTGTGTCTGTCATGCCTTCCCTTTCTCTATCTCATACCTTGCTTGTTCCTTCATTGTCTAATTGTCTATTATCAGTTGGACAGCTTACTAGTGAGTTGAACTGTGTTGTGCTTATGTACCCTGACTTTTGCCTGTTTCAGGACATTCTCACGAAGGAGATTATTGGACGTGGTACTAAGAGGGAGGGGCTGTATTTTGTGGATGAAATAATTTCTAGACGGACCTATCACTCTCGTGGACAGTTAACTCAAGAGAAGGAACTTTGGTTATGGCATCATCGGTTAGGTCACCCATCCTTTGGATATTTACGGCACTTGTTTCCCAAGGTATTTCATGGTCTATCGAACTCTAGTTTTCAGTGTGATACATGTATTTTGGCAAAGAGCCATCAAACTTGTTTTCCTCCTAGTTTGAGTAAAAGTTCTACTCCTTTTTCCTTAATTCACTCCGATGTATGGGGTGCTTCTCCTATTACTACTATATCTGGTTTTCGATGGTTTATCATCTTTGTCGATGATTGCACACGTATGACTTGGCTATATTTGATGAAACATAAAAATGAGGCTGAAGCTATCTTCCGGACTTTCCACCGTATGATTCAGACTCAGTTTGGGGCCAAACTTCAGGTTCTCAGATCTGATAATGGTGGAGAATACTTAAGTAAACCTCTTGTAGCTTATTTTCAAGAACATGGTTTAATTCATGAAACCTCGTGCCCTCAAACTCCTCAGCAAAATGGTATCGCTGAGCACAAGAATCATCATCTTCTTAAGACCACTCGGGCGCTTTTGGAAGGTAGCCATGTTCCCCATCGGTTCTGGGATTCTGCCATAGTCACAGCTACTTATTTGTTGAATCGCATGCCTTCCCGCATTCTGAAATATCGTACGCCAATGCAAGCACTTGCTGCCCATGTGTCTCTTCCTTCAGTTCTCACCTTACCTCCTAAAGTTTTTGGATGTGTCGCTTATGTCCATCTTCACAAAAATCAGCGAACCAAACTTGACCCATGTGCTGTTAAATGTGTTTTTCTTGGTTATGGCCCTTCTCAGAAAGGGTACCGGTGCTATGATCTTACCGAAAAACGTACGTATGTCACCATGGATGTAACCTTTATCGAGACAGAGTCCTATTTCCCCCCCCCCCAATGCCCGGTTCAGGGGAGACTAGTGGCAGAACCGGACAGTGGTGGGAAGTAGGAATTGCGGGAGCGACAGATGGATACGCTCGGCCACATGATTCTAAGGATGCACAATTAGACAACACTGAATTGTTGTATGAATCCGAACAAGAACAACAGCAACAGCCCTCCTTATCTCCGCCCTCTTCGCCCTCTTCAGTACCACTCCAAACTCCTGAGAATGTACTGAGGTAAGTTCTTCTACTGTACTTGATCCTTTTGAAGATACTGATATGCTTACTAGTTATAAGCTACCCGATAGGCATAATAGGGGCAAACCTCCAAATCGGTATTCCCCAGATATAGAGGACCGCCGATGTCGATATCCTATTGCAGACTATGTATCTTCCAAAAGGCTGTCCACCCCACTACAAGACTTCGTGATTACTATCTCCTCAGTTCAAGTTCCAAACAGAGTTGAAGAAGCCATGAAGGATCCGAAATGGCTTCAAGCAATGAAGGTAGAAATGAGGCTTTGGAGAAAAATCAAACTTGGAAACTTGTAGAACTACCAAAGGATAAAAAGCCAGTTGGATGTAGGTGGGTGTTCACCATCAAACATAAGGCTGATGGCACTATTGAGAGGTACAAGGCATGACTGGTAGCTAAAGGGTATACACAGACTTATGGGGTGGATTATCAGGAAACATTCTCTCCAGTTGCAAAGTTAGACACTATAAGAGTGTTGTTATCTCTAGCTGCAAACTTGGACTGGCCTTTGCATCAATTTGATGTAAAGAATGCTTTTCTTCATGGGGATTTAGAGGAGGAAATCTATATGGAGCTTCCACCTGGATACAGATGCACAGATAAACCGAATATGGTGTGTAAGCTGAAAAGATCTTTGTATGGGTTGAAGCAGTCCCCTCGTGCATGGTTTGGTCGCTTTAGCTCAGCTATGAAAGGGTATGGATACTCCCAAAGTAACTCAGATCATACTTTGTTCTTAAAATGTACTCAAGGAAAAAGGACTGCTCTTATTATATATGTTGACGACATGATTATTACAGGCAATGATAATGCAGAGATTATGAGACTGCAGGAATTATTATCTAGGAGTTTGAAATGAAGAATCTGGGAGGTCTGAAATATTTCCTGGGAATCGAAGTTGCTAGGTCAAAGGAAGGAATTTATTTGTCTCAACGAAAGTATGTTCTTGATCTTTTGACCGAGGTTGGCATGCTAGATTGCAAGCCTGCCGACACTCCTATGGGACAAAACTAGAAGCTTGGAGAGTATCCTGATCAGACTCCTACTAATAAAGAGAAATACCAAAGGTTAGTAGGACGTTTGATTTATTTATCACATACACGTCCTGATATTGCTCATGCAACAAGTGTGGTGAGTCAGTTCATGCATGCACCAAGTGAAGATCATATGAATGCTGTGTGGCGTATCATTCGATATTTGAAGTCGGCTCCAGGAAAGGGGTTGCTATTTGCAAAAAATGGCCACCTTGAAATAGAAGGTTACACAGATGCAGATTGGGCTGGAAGTGTGACAGACAGGAGGTCTACCTTAGGGTATCTTACTTTTGTGGGAGGCAATCTTGTCACATGGAGAAGTAAGAAACAAGAGGTTGTAGCTCGGTCTAGTGCAGAAGCTGAATTCAGAGGTATAGCAAAGGGGTTATGTGAACTTCTATGGCTTCGAAAGCTACTCACTGAGCTCGGGTATCCACCAGGTTTGGAAATTAAATTATTTTGTGATAATAAAGTAGCTATAAACATTGCTCACAATCGAGTTCAACATGATAGAACCAAACATGTGGAGATTGACAGACATTTCATCAAAGAGAATGTGGAGGCGAAATTGATCAAGTTATCTTTCGTCAAATCTGAAGACCAGTTAGCTGATATATTGACAAAGGCTCAGTCTAGCAGAGAATTTCATCGCTCACTTATCAAGTTAGGTATCAAAGACATCTTTGCACCCACTTGAGGGGGAGTGTGGTCGTGAGTAATTTTATGGTAGTAAGTAATTTGTGGTAGTAAGTTATTTTTTGCCTATTTGTTAGGCAGTTATTCCTTTTGTGTATTCCCCTATTTAGGTAGTTATTCCTTTGTATATTCCTAATTAGATTGGTCCTAGATTATATATATGTAATAGGGGTTTAATGTTCATATATACAAAATAGAGGAAGTTCTTTCTTCTACATTTTCTTGGATTCCAATTTGCAAAGGAAGGTAAGAGAAGAGATGGAAGAGAGATTAGATCAAGAACAATGAAAGAAAAGAGAGATCTTTATTTCTTTGAGAAGAAACACTTGTTGCTCTCATAAAACAGTGCCTCCTCCTTTCAAAAATAAGAAGCTCCACTGAAGTCACCAAAATTGTCGGCCCCCTCTTCTTTTATATGGAATGGGCGGTTTAGGTCTTTGGCGGTTAGGATCCTTAGGTGGTTGGACTTCTTGGGCCAACCAACTAACCGACTAACCACCTAACCAACTACTCCCCTTCACATCAAAGAGGGCAGCCTGCTATATCTGGACCCAAATCCATAACCCACAATAGGTTATAATACAATCTCTCAAAAAACTTCCCTCAACAAGTCAATGAAAAAACACTCAAAAAACTCAAGTCCATGTACACCCATGTCTCACATATTCTCTCAACCTTAGATCAAGTCTCCTGACCCAACATGACTCAAGGCCTTGGAAACTTATAAACCTCAAGCTCCCAAACTTGTGTGGCTTTCCTGGGCTTTGGGTGTGCCACACCTGAGCCTACACCTATATTATGTCTCTCCAACAACACCAACTGATATAAGGTGCTCATAGTCTAAACACAAGGATCATTAATAACATTGGTATAAGAAGCATGTCCATCAACACCAATCATATAGTCAGCTCATTTTTAATAAAATAAAATAAATAAAATTAATAATTAATAGTAGTCTATAATTAAAAAAAAATTATATTTGATGCTATACATGAATGGGTCTTGTCATATCACACAACACAAAATGTTCCTTGCTTTCCAACGACAAGCCATGCAACGCATAGAACTATAGAAGTTATTTAAGTAAAGGCTGTGCGTGGATGTGTGAGCGAGGAAGAGAGAGAATGAGAGAGAGGGAGATGGCACTTGGTACAGCATGAATGATGAAGCGACCATGATCAGGTCGGGAAAAAATAGAAAGGGAATGAAAAAGAAAAGCGCATCATGTCAAGTTCAACGAAAAAAGAGGCTATGAATTTTTACATTTCAAAATTGTCAATTTCAAATAGCAAAAATATTTATATGGCGATCCTTGGGAGAAAATATAGTAACTTGCTCCCTTTTATTGTCCTAAATCCAGATTATGGTGCAGGATGAAGGGATAAATCTTAATTGCAAATGATTAAAAAATTTAAAAACTGGTAATATACCGTTCCAAAAACTCTGATGCCGCAATATATTGGTGGTGATAACCCCTGGATGAAGTGAATTAGCTGTAACTTGTATCCCGTGTTCCTGTTTATGAAAAATAAAGAGGCAGTCATCGTCAAACAATTTAATATATATAACAGCTAAATTAAATAGAATGCTAATTATTTGCAAATATCAACAGCAAGAGGCTTTCTAAGCTCATGTATCATGCTTCAAATGGCAAAAAAATTTTGCATGTGTACTTCAAACCCTATCCCTGAAGGATGAAAGACCATCTTCTGCACCAAATCAGAGAGAGCATCTACTTAATTAGAAGGGTGACCGTTGTCTGAGATTAGATAGCAGACAACTGCCCAGGAAAAAATAGCACTTGTTTTTTCTGACATAAAGTACTATGGGTAAAATGGGATAGCAAATCAATGGTAAAGAACGGAAGCACAATGGAAGGTATGATTACTTAATTCATTTGAATATGGAAAAGAATTGGACCACTTTAGCCATTGACATAAAATATACAGATACAAAACTTTGAAAATGTAGTTTTCCCTCAGAAATATTCACTGCATATGTGAAACATTCTTCAATATTTAAAGCGAAAAAAAAAACCTTAAGATGTTTAGCAAGCTCATGAGCATGCAATATGTTGGCAAGCTTTGATTGTCCATAACCAAGAAAATTATAGTACCTGGAAAGAGAAAACAAGATCTTAATTATTTCGTTCATAGATCTCCTAACAGATGCAATGGAACATCAAAACTAATTAACCAACTGGAAAATGATCTTCAAAACTTAAAAGGACCTTCATAAACTTCTCACATGATCTTACCCTGACTTTTCATTGATTTTGTCAAAACGAATTCCTTCACGATACGTAAACTTGTGACCTAGTGAAGAGACAATAACAATTCTTCCTTCTATACCGCTATTATCGGCTGTAATTCTCATGATCTCCAATAAAAGATTTGTCAAAAGAAAATGACCTGCAAGATGACAAAATGTCTCATTAATCTTCCACTATTGGGTATGATTGCAGGTCTAATTTATGTCCAAACATTATGGGATCACAACTGTGTCCTCTAGTTCGAGGAAAGCTTTATTATAAAGCAAACAATATGGCACGCAAAAGTATTTGGCTATGATACCATATAATTCGCCCAACTGGAGATGTTCTTATCATTTTAATTAAGTGAGTCCATTGTTTACACAAAGACTCAAGTCTTTATAATAGTTACCCTCCAGATTAGGAAACGTTCAACCAAAGGACCTCATAAAAAGTGTTAAGCAGACTTTTTTACTTGAAATAAGCATAGAACATAGAATATGAAATTTTTATTAAACATATCTAATTGATGCATATTTATGCATGTGGTGTATGTTTGGACATACATGTGGTATAAATTCCAAGGTGGTACGCCAACCAAGCTTTGCAAAGATGAAAACATGTAGAACCAATATGTGTTATGGAAGAAACATTTATTTGAAGGTTATATTGAAATTGTTAAAGGCACGTATAATTAAAAAGTGAAAATTCTTACAAGTAGATGTTGCAAGAGAGGACTGAGTTTCTAGTTGCATTGTGCCTGCACCAAGGAATGTCCTTTCATCCATATTCTTTTCACCTATTGCAAATAGACGTATACAACAGAAGGTATCGAGGCATATGTGATTTGCAATGAAAGCTTTCTTTTTGATGAGATGCGAGAGCAAGCTTGTACACGAGTTCAAGAAAATGAAGAAAATCACTGGAATAAAGGGCCAAAAACTAGTGGAACTCAAGTGGAGCACATGGAGTGCAGTTTTATTGGGAAAAGAAGTGATATAGATCAAAAGATATTAACTAAGAGAAAGCCTTCTATGATTATATTTTGTTTTTATGGAGCAGAAAAAAATACCAAGATGGATGATGAAATGCAAAGATGCTTTTAGGATGCTGTGTAACCACGGCAATCTTTTGAAGCTTATGAGAAAATTTTGTAAATACTGCAAGGTTCATAATGTTACGCCACGACAAAGAGGCCCATGTACATTAGATGAACTTCGCAGAGAAAGCAGGAAACTGAAGGAATTGCACAAATTGAGATTTAAGATAGGAACTTGTTAAGAAATGGATAACAGAATGAAATGGTGTGGCACAGAAATATCCAAAGTGACAGCAAGAAGAGCAAAATGGATTCCATGTCAAAATTTAAAATAAGGGGAGAGGAAGACATAATATGACATGGATGGAAGTTGTGGGAAATGATTTTGGAAAAGCTAATAGTAACAAAGGATAGAAAGATATAAATGTAGGGTTTTGTGTGGTGCTCCCAAGTCTTGGAGAGACTTGGGAGACCATGGCAGGGATGCTGGAGGCGATCCCTGGAGCTTGGGAGCATGTCCCAAGCTATCCTGAAGGTATTCCAGGGTTTTCTGGGGTTTTTCCCCGGAGTCCCTTTTGAGTCATGTTGGGTCAGGTGGTTTGACCCAAGGATTATTAATTTTATGTTAGCTTTGAAAGGGGGGAGTTTTTTGAGAGATTGTAACATAACCCAATTTGGTTATGGGGTTGGGTCCAGGTTTGTTAAATTTGTTAGGAGGTTAGCCTGTCGGTTGGTTAGTTAGTTGGTTGTAACCAATTAGGAAGCCCAACCATGTAAGGTATCCTAATTAGTTTGTTATTGGCCCAAGACAAGTCCTAACCGCCCATATAATTGAATCCTAACAAGATTCAAGAGGTAGTTGCAATCCAACAATAAGTCCAATATCAGACGCCCAATCCAAGAAGGCTTCAATGCCCTCCATGTGCTATAAATATGAGAAGATGGGGTATGCAGTTGAAGGTCCAAGAGGCCGACCCCTTTGGGGTTTCACGGTCACGTGAAGATTGTGGAGAGATCAGCGTGAAGGCCTTGGTCCGTGGGGCTTGGCTCATGGTTCCAAGGTGGAGGCTTCTTGGAGACCACATGTGAAGGAGTCCGTATGGGAGACCATGGTGATGGACTGCAGAGAGGTGCACATGAGGGAGATATCACGTGGAGGGCTTGTACCATGATGGTGTTTCACGAGGCTTTGGAGAAGGACGCACGTTGAGGTATTGTCCGTGCGTGGCGTACGTGAATTCTTGGAGCATGAGGCCTACAAGAGAGAAGACGTGCGGGACGGCGAGAAGCTTCTGGGTTTTCAGAAGGGCTGTCGAGTGTTATCTTGTTTGTCGTAACAAAGTTTTTCTCCAAAGGAATAAAGCAATCTCTCTTTTTCTCCTACATCTCTTCCCAGGTAATGGTTCCCTTTCCGTCATGACAGTATCAAGTTGGATCCGGGTATTCCATGAAACGGGTTTGCTCCCCAATAACTGGTATCAGAGCCGATCTTGATGCGGTGACGTGAAGGATGCAGGAAAGAGGACTCGCGGTGGTGGTGCAGATCTCTGGTTATGAGATCTGGAGGTGAGGGCTCGTTTCCCTCCCTGAAGATACGGAAAGAATCGGATGTGGAGGTGCAGATCCAGATCTAGGCGATACACGGAGTCGCACGCGGATGTGGAGGTGCAGATCTGGGCGATACACGGAGTCGCATCATGGGACGACGCACGGAGCAGCGCATCGCAGGGCATGGCCGCAGGTACGGACGCGGCACAGGGCGTCAGCCATAGCGGAGCGACGCGGGGCATCACGGGACGACGCACGGAGCAGCGCATCGCAGGGCATGGCCGCAGGTACGGACGCGGCACAGGGCGTTGGTCGCAGGACAGCGGTGCAAGGGCGACGCACGGCAGCTCGGGCGAGAAGGCGCAAGGGCGATGCACGGTAGCAGGCCCGAGCAGGGCCGCGGGTGTGGACGTGGCGCAGAGCGGCACAGAGGCATGGGGCGTCGCGGGAGCGGCACTGCCGGTCGCGGGCGCTAGCTCCACCGCAGCATCGCGGGAGCAGCGCGGGGCATCGCGGGGGGGCCGTGTGGGCGCGCGGATGGTGCACGGCCGGTCGCCGGTGGCTCGGCATCGTCGCGAGAGGTCGCCGGAGGCGACGGCGGCGGCCGGAGGCGATGGCGGCGGCCGAAGGCGATGGCGGCAGCCAGAGGGCAACGGCGCGGCAGGGAGAGGCTATGGTCCACGGTGAACCAGCCAATCAGGATTTCAAGTCACTCTATGCTTTGAAAACTATGCAGATAGATTTTCGACAATTCCGGGCTCAATTGAACTCCGATTTGAGCCCCGTCTGTGCCATTGGACTCCATTTTTTGAGCTCTTCGTGTTGAGCTAGGTTGGATCCAATGATAGAGTCAAATCATAGGATATGTGGAGATCGCGATGCAGTGGTCATGTGTGCAAGTAGCACGTGCAGGTTGGTTCCATTTTCGGCTCTCCCAGGTGGACAGAGGTTCATGGTGTTGGGAGCATTGTGGAGGTCTGCTGGTTGTGTGGATCTCACCGAGGATGATGGATCCTGTGGTGCAGGAGTTCGCGACGGTGGTGTAGAGCTACAGGTTCTGTGCTGTGGAGCATTGACAGGTCGGGTGATCTGTGGTTCAGCACATGTGAAGCGACACATGCCAGAGATCTTCAGAGCAGCATGAATGGTAGCTCCATCAGTAGTGGACCAGGCTTTTGGTCACTTTGGAAGAGAGCGATCAGTAGTACTCTAGCTTCCTTGATCGTGATGGAGCTGGACATGGGTAATATCCTGCGTGGTTGGAGAGGAGTCTCGGGAGATGGATATCTTAGGGAGACTAAGTACATCAGCAGAGGTGATGCTAGGGGCAACTCTGGGAGACAAGAGAGACAAGAGATAGTCTCAGGGAGCGCCGAAGGTATCGAACAGTCGGGAGTGTCCCGGTATGGCGGGATCAGCCTAGGAACGGAGACTGGAGCTGATGGAGATGGCAGCTCAGGAAGACCAGAGATAGGTCTCAGGGAGCGCCAAGGACATCATGCACCCGGGAGACAAGCTGGGACATGATGGAGCAGCCACTGGAGATGGTTGCTAGTTTCAGTCGCTGGATTAGCAGAGGAGTTTGGATTTTGAAGGTTCCTGTGGGGATGCAGAGTATCCGAAACGGTCTCGGAGAGGTCCGCATGATGCGGAGGGTCGAGGAGGCAGCAACGGTGTTCGAGGTGCAGCGGCAGGCTCAGCAGGGCAGTATTGAGTGGCTGGCCTCGAGGTTTCTTTCTGTGGCATCAGTGGGACTTTAGTTTCAGGTGGAGCACCCAAAAGAGGTGGCTTCACGGGTGGAGTAGGATTCGACACGAGTTCAGAGCAGAGATGCAGGGATACTGGCCATATTCTAGCACAAGCGTCAGGGGTGCACTTAGCCAGGTGGAGCAGAGTGTGCAAAGATTGGCGTGGCTCTGAGAAGATGATGTCAGGTAGAGCTCCAGTTACAGCAAGTGCTGGTTTAGGTTCGCTGTGTTCTCTCTAGGGAAGTCCAAGAAAAAGTCTGATGCAGCTGCCAGGCAGAAGGAAGGCTACAATCGTGGTGCCAAGGTACAAGCAAGGACTTCAACTATGGAGGCAGTCATCTCAAAGGTCTCCAAGTGCATGCAGTAGTTGAAGGGTGTTGGCAAAGGCAAGAAGATCCGTACAAGGAGCTGTCAGGATACAGTTACAGTCGGGTTGTGCATGGAGGACATTGCCAGGTTTGCCAAGGCTTGGGGCACCAAGGTGGAGATTGTAGGGTTTTGTGTGGTGCTTTCAAGCCTTGGAGAGAATTGGAGACCATGGCAGGATGCTGGAGGCAATCCCTGGAGCTTGGGGGCGTGTCCCAAGCTATCTTGGAGGTATTCCAGGGTTTTCTGGGATTTTTTCCCGGAGTTCCTTTTGAGTCATGTTGGGTCAGGGGGTTTGATCCAAGGATTATTAATTTTATGTTGGCTTTGAAAGGGGGAGTTTTTTAAGAGATTGTAACATAACCCAATTGGATTATGGGTTGGGTCCAGGTTTGTTAAATTGGTTAGGAGGTTAGCCTATCGGTTGGTTAGTTGGTTGGTTGTAACCAATTAGGAAGCCCAACCATGTGAGGTACCCTAATCAGTTTGTTATTGGCCCAAGACAAGTCCTAACCGCCTATATGATTGAATCCTAACAAGATTCAAGAGGTAGTTACAGTCCAACAAGAAGTCCAATATCAGATGCCCAATCCAAGAAGGCTTCAACGCCCCCCATGTGCTATAAATATGAGAAGATGGGGTATGCAGTTGGAAGGTCCAAGAGGCCGATCCCTTTGGGATATCACGGTCACGTGAAGATCGTGGAGAGATCAGCGTGAAGGCCTTGGTCCGTTGGGCTTGGCTCATGGTTCCAAGGTGGAGGCTTCTTGGAGACCACATGTGAAGGAGTCCGCGTGGGAGACCATGGTGATGGACTGCAGAGAGGTGCATATGAGGGAGATATCACGTGGAGAGCTTGTACCGTGATGGTGTTTCACGAGGTTTTGGAGAAGGACGCATGTTGAGGTATTGTCCGTGCGTGGCGTATGTGAATTCTTGGGTTACGAGGCCTACAAGAGAGAAGACGTGCGGGACGACGAGAAGCTTCTGGGTTTTTTGAAGGGTTGTCGAGTGTTATCTTGTTTGTTGTAACAAGGTTTTTCTCCAAAGGAATAAAGTAATCTCTCTTTTTCTCCTACATCTCTTCTCTGGTAATGGTTCCCTTTCCGCCATCACAGTATCAAGTTGGATCCGGGTATTCCATGGAACAGGTTTGCTCCCCAACAATAAACCCAAAATGCCAGGCCCCAAAAAAGTATAGATAGGTTATGGTAAAGTCGCACGCTGAAAATTTCTAAATTTATGTCAACAATTCTCAGGAAGCCTTGTAAACATAACAAGTCAACTAAAAGTCATCGTGACAAGATGCTTTTATGTCATTAGGTTTTGATCCATCTTAGCTGACTCAGATTAAATCATTTACCACAAACAAGAATGAGAACTAGATGATATGCGGCATTTTATACAAATAGGATTTTAGGAAGACATAATAGTTAGAACTTAAAACTTGGAAGATATTATGATTCTTCTGCTTCTTTGAACTTTACTCTTTCGTCAAAAAGCAAGAGATTCTCTAAGACACTGATCAAAGGGTCAGAGCATAGATTGTTTACGATGATGATCAATAAAAAGAACAAAAAATTCTTATGAACTGGAAAATATTACATTCTCTATCATTTCATTATAAGGTGACTGATAAAATAGTTGCAGAATAACTATTTAATCCTACTGCATTTCATGGGGGAAACCTTAGTTCTTTCTTCTTGCAATATATAATTTCTTGTATATTTCCATATATATTCCTGTGATGCCACATCAATCCTGTAAACTCTTCTATCATTTATGTCCCGATTTGCTATAAATATAAGTTTCATAAGACAGAATGAACAATATCATTTAGTGAACAGAGTAGTGAGGCATTACCTAAGTAGTTTGTGGCAAAATGCAGCTCGATGCCATCCTGGGAAAGCATGAATGGAACCAGCGCAATTCCTGCATTGTTGCTTCAAGAAGATAGACAAAAAAAGTCATTGCCATAGGTATTGGATCTTAGCGAGTTCGAGGAATCTGGATAAAAAGCCAAATGATCAGCACTAAATTTAAACATGTCCTACATGAGGATGTTCAGTGGGAGATTCAGCATATTGAAATTTTCTGCAAATTTTCTAACAGATGCCATCAAGCTGAGGTCTAGTTCCATGACATCCACTTTAGCAGTAGGAATTTCTTTCATGATTGTTTCTTTGACTGCAGAACCCGTAGATAGATTCCTGACCGCCATTACTACATGCACGCCTCGCAGTGCAAGAACCCGGCATGTTTCGGCACCAATTCCACTTGATGCTCCTGCAATAGATATCTGATTAGGAACTAATATTGGGATTTGAAAACACAAATATTTTTTTCCTGCTGGATAACACTAAATAGAGGATCGATGACTCATTCAGTTTCTACCACGCATCAAAATTATGCTACTCATTTACCTGTCAAGTACCAGGGAAGTGCGGTTAATTAGATTCCTAGCTAGTGATATGCAGCCAAGAGCATTCATCATGCAGTTAATTCAGTAGACCAAGAAAATAAACTAATAAGATAAAAATATAAATTCCGTACAGCGCTTCCAAATCCTTTGTCTGAAAGCTTAGATGTAACTTACACAGAATAGAAGTCTAGTCAAAAAATCCGAATGGCAGCTGCTACTTTTCTCAAATTATGTGGGCATCAATGGTCTTCATACGCATGATTTATCCGAGTTAGTAGAGAAAAGCAACAATTTTATCTTGATGGGAGAACGTAAGCAAGCATTCAATATTTTGATCCGCAAAAGCTTGTTATGATGAATGGTAGCATAAACTGGACAATCTTACGATAGCGCATAACAGACTAGCGTAATCTTGGTTCCAATACACGGACTTATTAATATGGGTGGTAATAGGGATGGATCGGATCATATACGAATTGGATCAGAAAAGTCTCAATCTGAATCCGATATATTTATTAAACATATTGTAATTTAAAACATGAACCTGATCCATTTAATAAATAGGTAATCCGATCCGACTCGTTTAACCTGTTTATTAAACGAGTAACCTGCCAACCCAATCTGTTTAGTCCGTTTAACAATTGAATAACCTGTAGTGTATCCAACCCAACCCGATCCAACCTGTTTAATAAATAGATAACCTGTTTACCTAACCCAACTCGACCCGTCTCGATCCGTATATTAACTGGGTTAAACGGGTTAAACAGGTTGGACCTAAAAAAACTTGAACCCGACTCGTTTATTAAATGGGTTAAACAGGTCGACCCATTTACAATCCGAATTCATTTATTCCAAATCCAAACCTATTTATAACTGATCGAATACAAGTCAAATTAACGAATCAGATCATAAATTGCCACCCCAGGTATTAATCGTTTAGGAGTAATATTTGTTAGGTCCTATCGTTGACAGGTCCCGAGACAACGACGCGGACTGCCTCTGTGAACCTGCAACACGATAGACAAAGTCAAACAACTTGCCGTATATTTGCTCGTCAAGCCCTGACCCAATTGATCCAAAATTGACCTGGGCCTGGTCCAGTTGACCGGCCCAGCCACTAGGAGTTTGGGCCTAAAAGTTTCTAAGTGAATTTTAAAGCATGACCAAGAGGAAAAATATCTATGTAGAAGATCCTGCCATTTTGCTGGCAGATGTAAACATCAAGAAGGATTCTTGGTGCCCTCTCCCATCCTGTTTACACCGGAAGAGCCATGCTTGAATGGGAGTCTGCCGGGATTTGCCAGGTTCTTTGCTCGATGGTTTCTATCGGAAGCACTTAAATGAAAGCGAACTGCCGGATTTTTGTCAAAAAGGGCCTCAGTTGGCTCCCCTGTTTTACCTTGGTTTTCTATCTATTTTTCTTCAATTTTTCCAGTGGCAATCATCGCCACTGACCACCAACCTGTGGTCCCTTGCCTGCACCATCGCGGCCTGTATCCCTGGCCACCACCATTGCCAAGAAGAAGCTCCCCTATTCCAAGATAGAAGAGGAACGGTTAGCTCCCTGTTCTGCCGTGAGAGTAGAGGAAAAAGAAGAAGAAAACTAAATAAATAAATAAAAAGGAAAGGAAAAATAAAAGTTTCTCTCTCATCTCTTTCTCTATCTCCCTCTCTATTATCCAGTTTTTCTCTAAAACTTTTCTCTCTCTATTTTTTCTTTTTAAAATTTCTCTCTAGGATTATTGCTCTTTGTTGCCGCTCCTCCTCTTAGATGCTCGGTGGGTACGCTGGAGAGCTCCTCGACCAGTCGACCTGCAGAAAGTCCCTAAGCACCGGAGGGGTTCCAGCGGGGACACTCCGATGCTTAAGTTAGAGGAGGAATCAGAACAACAGAATGGAAAGAACTAAGGGATAGGAGTTCATGGTGGGGAAGAAAAGAGTCACCTCCCTTGCAGAGATCCCCCGGGCGCCTTTTATAGGCATGAAGTGCCGCCAAATTCTGTTGCGGGATGAGTTAGGAAAACTCGGATTTGCCCCTAGGAGAATCGGCATGGTGGCAAGGTCGTGGGCTGGCGGCGTGGCAGGAGCGTTAGAGTAATGGCCTGGTGGCAAGAGTTGTGGCTATGCGGTGGAGTCCGTTATAACAGAATGTCAGAACTTGTCAGGGAGAGAGGTTCCTGGAACCTTCAGGTGGCCCCTTCAACGGTAGATCAGCCTCGGTCGAGGAGAGTCGTCCGGCCGACCGTGGCACCCGTCAGGGCCTCAAAGAAGCCAACGCACGCGCGTGGAGGCGCCCGTTGACCCTTGAGGTTCTCCGGATCAGCCCTTTGGGAAAGGGGCCGCGGGGGCATCTTCAAGAACCGGGGGGCCGGACCTCTCTTCTTACAGCCTCCCGGATCCTCCCGCGAGGGTCGGCCGATCGGACGCCTGGAGCCGGTCCGACCCAGGGCTAGCCGGATGGGCACAACAGTTGCCCCCCTGCTCCTGGACCTTAAGGGGTCACGTGGCTTCAAAGGGCAGGAGCATGATTGCGTGCACCTGCGGCGGATCCCAGATCGAGGCGTCGGGTCGCTTCGAATCCCCCTTGAACGGCTCTTTGGACAGTTGTCAGCCACTCGTTGGAGCGTAGGCGGGCAGTTAATGCGAATCAAGCACTATAATGAAGGCCAGGTTGTCCTGCATCGAGCCGGGGTGGAGTAGAGCGCCGTGCCACGCGGCGGCATCCGGTCGATCGACGTCGTCCCCTAGGCTGGCCTTACGCCGCTAATCTGCACTCACACGGATCGGCATCCGTACGACGGGATGCTCCGGACGCTTCGAACTCTGAAACACGGGCGGTTGCGTCTCCTGATGGGACAGCTGGGATGCTCACGGGATGGGCAGCTGCAGCCCCTCCTTCCTTCTCCCCCCTTCCCTCAGGGGCCTATAAAAGGAGGGGGAAACAACATGAGAGTATTTCTCCTGCGACAGGAGGAAGGATGCAGAGGATTAACAAATCCAAAGTCATCCGACGGGCGGTGCGAAAGTGGGCCATCCCAGAATCGGGGCCTCCATGCTGACCGCCGAACGACAAAAGTAGAGACGGGAGGAGGAGCGACCCGTCCCCGTCGTTGAGGTCGAGTCGGATGAAGATGGCATCCCCCTCACCAAGCGCATGGCAAGGAAAAGGCAGGGGCACCGGCTCCACCGGGGGGCCAGCCATCCGATCGGAGCAGGAGCGGCCGGGGACATCCGACACAGCTGCGACGTCAACCCTACTCCCGCCGGTCCGAAGGAGTTAGTCCCCTTGACTGACAAGGGCAAGAGGATGACCGTAGAGGGGGCAGCCGACAGCGAGACCGAACAGTCGGACGAAGAAATCCGCCAGGAAGAATTCCAGCACTGGCGCGCACTTGACCACCCTAGGAGGGCACGGAGCCTGCTGAGGGGGGCCATGACAGATGCCGATTGGGAGGTGTCGATCCAGAGAAATCTGATCGACGTAGCCGTGGAGTCTTATCGTGACTTCATGAGGGTAAGGACTTTAACTTGTCTCTTTACTCCTTTATTTTTCTTTCTTCGGGCATGGTACTGATCTGGCCTTACGTTTGCAGCTCCTCCATGACATTTCTCTAATGGACGATGGCATCTGCCAGGTGGTGCATACTGCCAAAACTTTCGCGAAGAGAGTTCAGGAGCTGGAGGCGACCCAAGCGGCCGCAATGGCATCCCTGAGATCTTCTGAAGAAAGCCTGGCGGCAGCCCAAGTGGAGATAGAGTCGGTGAGAGCGGCTCTGAGAGAGGCTGAGAGCTGGCTGGCCGACCGTGAGGCCAGGTTGAAGAAGAGGAAGGCGAAGATTGACTCACTTGCTCGCCGGCTGGGAGAGGAAGAGAAGCGGTCCGTGGAGGCCAACCAGAGGGCCCAGGCCGAATGGGCGGCAGCGGCACGGTTGGCGACTCAACATGAGGGAGCCAAAGAACTGGCCTCGAGGCAAGCCCATGAAGCTGTGGCGGCATACAAAGCCTCCGATGGCTTCACTGAGGACATGGAGGAGGCGGCGTCGGACTTCTATAGGGAAGGCTATGACGACTGCCTGAAGAAGGTGGCCTTGCTCTTCCCAGGGCTGGACCTGTCGGGCGCCGAGTTGCAGGACCCGACAGAGAGAGAGGAACCCCAGGCGGAGCCTCAAGTGGCAGGTGAAGCAGGAGTGGCTAGGGCCGAAACCCCAACACCAGCCGACACGAAAGCGGTGGCCTCCCTAGTGGAATCTCCAGCTGCTGCGGTTTCGACCGATCCCCCAGTTGTAGCCGATGGGGCCAGGGTTGTGGCCCTTGATGCATCTTCCATGGGTCGGGCCTAAGGAGTGTGTAAAGGCCTGACCCACTTTTTATAAGAACCCTCTTTTGAAATGAATGAGAAGACCTTTCTTCTGATATTTTTCAATGTATGTGGGCATGAAACAAGTACCTTTCTTCTAAAATTTTTCTAAGTACCCCCGGTCGGCTCCACGGTATTGCGGGATCACGAGCTCCTTCGAAACGGCCGACGGGCGTTAACATAACTTGAACCTAACCTCCTTAGGGGAACTCCTAAGTACGTCCGGTCGGCTCACCTGGGCCAGAAGCCGGTAGGGTAGTTGAGAACGGTAGCTTAATTCGAGCCAGGTATTTGAACACCTGCTTCCGGTCCCCGTCCGCGAGTCAGCCCATGTTGTGGCCTGTCTCCCTCGCGGTCCCACGAGGGTTGTTTAAGGATGACCGCTAAACGGGGTCGGACTCTCGGAGTGGGCTGTCCTAGAGCCTCTACCAACCAGAGTCAGACTTTCGGAGTGGGCTACCCTAGAGCCTCTGCCGACCAGGGTCGGACTTCCGAAGTGGGCTGCCCTAGAGCCTCTGCCGACGGGGTTGAACTTTCGGAGTGGGCTACCCCAGAGCCTTTGCCGACCTGAGTCAGACTTTCGGAATGGGCTGCCCTAGAGCCTCTGCCGACCGGAGTCGAACTTTCGGAGTGGGCTGCCATAGAGCCTCTGCCGATCGAAGTCGGGCTTTCGGAGTGGGCTGCCCTAGAGCCTCTGCCGACCGGAGTCGCGCTTTTGGAGTGGGCTGCCCTAGAGCCTCTGCGGACCGGAGTCAGACTTTCGGAGTGGGTTGCCCTAGAGCCTCTGCGACTGGAGTCGGACTTTTGGAGTGGGCTATCCTAGAGCCTCTGCCGACCGGAGTCGGACTTTCGGAGTAGACTGGAAGAAGTTGAAGAAGTTGTAGACTTTATTGATAGTACTTGCGAAGGTTGTCTACATTCCACGGGCGCGCTATCTGTCGTCCGTCCAAGTGTGCGAGTCGTAGGTTCCAGCTCGAATTACTTCAGTAACCCGATAAGGGCCTTCCCAATTTGGGGAGAGCTTCCCCTGTTCGGTTGGCCTCGAAACCTCTGCCTTTCGCAGGACCAGATCACCAACTTGGAAAGTCCGCATCTTAACCCGCGAATTGTAGGCCATCTTTTGATGGTAGGTCGCCATCTTCATACTCATTCGAAGCCAGGTTTTGTCCAGCAGATCCAGGTCAGCCCTCCGTTGCTCCGAGTTGGCCAGCTCGGTGATCTGGTCAATCCACAAGGACTGTAGAGAGACTTCTACGGGGATAACCGCCTCACTCTCATAGGTTAGGTTGAACGGGGTTTTCCCCATCGCCATCCGGGCGGTTGTCCGATATGCCCAAAGCACTGAATGAAGTTCTTCTGCCCAGAGCCCCTTGGCTTCATTCAGCCAGGTCTTTAACCCATGTAGGATTGTCCTATTAGTGACCTCAGCCTCTCCATTGGACTGAGGGTGAGCAACCGAAGTAAGCCGGTGGGCGATGTGGTATTGTTGACAGAAACCCCGAACTGAGAGTTGTCAAAATATCATCCATTGTCGGTGATGATCATCTTCGGAATGCCGAACCGAAAGATAATGCAGTTCCGGACAAATTTTTCTACTTTGGCCTCTGTTATCTGTGCCAATGCTTCTGCTTCTACCCACTTAGTGAAGTAATCAATGGCCACGAGGAGGAACTTTCGCTAACCGAAGGCTGGGGGAAAAGGTCCCAGGATGTCCATACCCCACTGTGCAAATGGCCAAGGCACCGTGAGTGGGACCAGCTGGCTGGCGGGCCTCCTTTGGATGCCAGAGTACCTCTGGCATGCATCGCACTTTCGTACGAAGTCTAACACACCCTTCTGGATTGTAGGCCAATAATACCCCTGCCGGATGATTTTGTAAGCTAAGGACCTCCCTCCAAGATGATCACCACAGATGCCCTCGTGCTCCTCTCGGAGCGCGTAGTCCACATCGGTCGGCCCCAAGCATTTCAGCAATGGTTATGAGAATGAACACTTGTAGAGGGCCCCGTCGAGGATGATGTATCTAGAGGCCGTTGAGCGGACACGCCTGGCTTCCGTCGGGTCATCCGGAAGGGTCCCTCGCACCAGGAATGCACGGATCGGGTCCATCCATGAGGCTTCTTGCTCAACCTGGTGGATCTCCGTCGGCTCTTCGACAATGCTCGGGTGCTGCAGATGTTCCACGACGGTCCGGTCAAAGGTACAAACTGCGGCGGTGGCCAGCCGTGACAAGGCATCCGCCCGGATATTTTGTTGCCGAGGTATATGAAGATCTTAAAAAATCTAAGTTATGATACCAAGTCCCGTACCTTGTCCAAGTACTTGACCAGGAAGGATCCCTCACTTCAAATTTGCCCTTCACCTGATTGACTACCAGCTAGGAGTCGGAGAAGGCACGGACCCTACCAATGCCCAATTCATTTGCTATCTTCAGCCCTGCAAGCAGAGGTTCATACTCCGCCTGGTTGTTCGATACCTGGAACGTAAAATGCAGGACGTACTCCAAACATTGCCCATCGGGATCAGCTAGGATCAAGCCTGCCCCGCAACCCGAGAGATTGGATTGGAAGCTCCATCTACGTGCAGGGTCCAAACGAGCTCGGCTTCTCCTGCGGGGTCAGCCACAGGCATCTTAACCGTTGTCGGGGTTGTCTCCGTCCCCCAGGTGCATTCCGCAATGAAATCAGCTATTACTTGGGCTTTTAAGGATGATCGTGGCTGGAAGGAGATGTCAAACTCACCCAACCTGATGGCCCATTTGGCGAGCCATCCGGAGGTGTCAAGGTTTCGGAGGATCACCCTGAGGGGCTGGTCCATCAGTTCGATGATCGGATGTGCTTGGAAGTTGGGCCGGAGGCGCTTTGCCACTATAACCAATGAGTAGACCATCTTTTGCACCTTAGGATACCTTACCTCGGCATCATGGAGGACCTTGCTGATGTAGTAGACAGGTTTCTGCTGGCCGCCTTTCCCCACCCGCACGAGGACAGTGCTGACGGCCTCGCTAGAGGCTGACAGGTACAAATATAGCACTTCCCCCTCTGTTGGTTTGGCCAAGAGCGGAGGATTCCTCAAGTAGTCCTTCAAGGCTTCAAAGGCCAACCGGCATTCATCAGTCCATTGAAAGCGGTCCGACTGGTGCAAGGTCTTGAAGAATGGGAGGGATCTCTTGGCCGACCGAGAGATCAAGTAGCTGAGAGAGGCAATGCGACCTGTAAGCTCTTGCACCTGCATTTTAGTGGTCGGATGAGTCATGTCGATGATGGCTTTGATCTTTTCAGGGTTGACCTTAATACCTCTTTGAGTAAACAAGAAGCTGAGAATTTTCCGGAGGTCACCCCGAAGATACACTTGGTGGGGTTCAGCTTCATCCTGTGGCGCCTCAACGTATCGAATGACTCCTGCAGGTCCCTGATGTGGTCAGCCTTATGGAGGCTTTTGATAATCATATCATCGATGTACGCCTCCATGTTCCTTCCAAGCTAAGCTTTAAAGACTCGATTGATCAGCCTTTGGAAGGTGGCACCCGCATTCTTTAGGCCAAAAGGCATCATCTTATAGCAATACAGCCCCTGTCCGTGACAAAGGCCATCTTCTCCTCATCTTCGGATGCATCCTGATCTAGTTATACCTGGAGAAAGCATTCATGAAGCTCAAGAGTTGGTGGCCGGCTGTCGCATCTACCAGTTGATCAATTTTTGGCAAGGGAAAACTATCCTTGGGGCATGCCTTGTTGAGGTCTATGTAATCCACACTGATCCTCCACTTCTCACTAGCCTTCTTTACCATGACGACATTGGCCAGCCACTCCGAGTAATGAGACTCCCTGATGAAGCCAGCATCGAAGAGCTTCTTCACTTCCTCTTCAATGGCCCTCTGCCTTTCGGCAATAAAGCTCCTCTTCTTTTGCCGGATGGGCCTATAGGTAGGATCCACCCTGAGCTAATGGGTGATGATATCTGCCAGAATGCCCGGCATGTCTGATGCCGACCAGGCAAAGATGTCTGCATTGCTCCTTAAGAAGTTGACCAGCTCCCTCCTAGCCCCCTCTTCCAAAGCACTCCCTATTTGGAGGACTCTTGTGGGATCATCCTCTCTAAGGGGTACAAATACGATCTTCTCGATGGGCAGACCGTGGCTGTTGGCTTCATCTCTGGGATCAAGCTGCTCGAGTGTGGGGCGCCTGTCTAGCTACTTGTTGTGAATATCTAGGCACTATCTGGCTACTCTATGGTCTCTCCTCAGCTCCCGAACTCCATCATGGGTCGGAAACTTGGCTAGCAAATGGTAAGTGGATACAATGATCCGAAACTTGTTAAGGGACTACTGACCTAAAATGGCGTTGTACATCGAGGTCGTACGGACGACCACAAAGTTGATAGAGAAGGTTCGCTGGTAAGGTTCTGTCCCGAGGATCATGGGTAAGGCAATCTCCCCCTCAACCCCGACAGAGTTTTCTCTGAAGCCAGTGAGCGGTGCCATGGACTCCCCCAGCCTAGATCTGGATAAGTTCATCTGGATGAAAACGTCATACAATAAAACCTCCACGCAACTTCCATTATCGACAAGGACACTTTTACATCATAGTTGGCGATGATAGCCGACACAACAATAGGGTCATCGCCCGGGAGAGGAGGCTCCGAGAGTTCCTCATCAAAGAAACTGATTACATTGGATCCCCTGGACCTTTTTACAATGTCCTGGCCATCCTTCCACCCCTAGTCGGATCATCGGTGCAGCATGCCAACGCCTCCATATGTTAGGCACTGATTAGGGAGCTCAGCCTCCTCCGGGGGGTCTCTAATAGTTGAAGTCCCGACCCGATCCTAGCGGGTGAACGACTTGTTCAGACACCCTCTCCTAATGAGGTCCTCGATGGCGTCTTTTAGCTGAAGGCACTCTTCTATGTCGTGCCCATGGTCCCTATGGAATCGACAGTATTTGTTTTTATTCCTGGAGGCAGGAGGACCTCTCATCGATCGAGGCCTTTGGAAGAAGGCCTCGTTCTCGATCTCCATCAGGATTTTCTCCCGCAACAGGGAGAGGGGTGCATAGTTGTTGAACTGCTTGAGGTAGTCCTTCTTCTTGGGCTATGGTGTCGGGTGGATCGGCTGTCATCGCCGGGAGGTCGGACTGCAGGGACCTTGTCGCCTCGCTTCTTCGGGGCTGACCTCCCCTCAGCCTGGCATCGGTTCGTCGATTGTTCTTCTGCTAGGTCGTATTTGTGCGCCTTGGCCAGCAGATCGATGTAGCTCACCGGAAGCATCTTGTCCAGGGAGAATGTGAGCCTGGACAAGTGGAGTCCCCTCTTAAAAGCTGACATGGCCACTGCTTCATTCAAGTCGGGGACCTCCATAGCGATCGAGTTGAAGCGGGCCATGTAGTCCGGAGGGTCTCTCCCTCCGTTTGTTCGATGAGGAAGAGGCAGTCGGTGTTCTTCGGAGTCCGACTGTAAGTCCTGAAATGAGAAAGAAAAAGGTTTTCGAGCTGAGAAAAAGGGTTTCGAGCTGAGAAAAGGAACGGATCGTACCTGGGTGGATGGCGAAGAACCACATCCGCGCGGCCTTCTTCAAAGTCATTGGAAAGGCGATGTAGTAGAGGGCGTCGGACGTGCCTTGCACCATCATGTGGGCCTTATAGATGCCCAGGTGGTCCAATGGATCGGTGGTACCGTCGTAGGGGTCCACCTGTGGGATCTTGAAATGTCAGGAGATAGACTCCCCCAGAATGATGCAGAACGGAAGCTCTGATACCAAATGATGTAGAACAAAGAACAAAGAAGCATATGCGGAAGTAAATTAAGATTAATCTTTTTTTTTATTTATTTCAGAAATTGGCTTTGACTCAAAGTAAAGTTAAACTAAGTTGATGGAAACTAGGTAAGGATTGAAAGCACAATTTAGAAGAAGCTAAGTTATCAGAGTAGTTCAGAAGTAACGGATCGCTGGGGGTTGAGAAACTCCCAGACCTAGGGTTTCGCTCTGAACTTTCAACAGGACAGAAATAAAGAGAAGAGATGGTCTACCAACCAGACAGTGATCTTCATAGAATTTGGATGGAAGAACTCTCTCGAGCAGATTGTTGGATCCTCGGATTCGGCTATCTTCGCAATGGATCCTCCAATACTGTTCTCGTGGCTAGGTCGGCTTCTCCTGAACTCAAGATCTAGGAAGAAGAAAAACAAGTGATGGATTCAGAGACTCAGGGAAGGATTTACCAGTTCGAAGAACTTGAAGGCTGATGTCGCTGAGATCCGGATTCTCTTGAAGGCTGATTCGACTCCCTCTGAAAAGAGCTATGGATCTGAAGTATCCGGACTGGAGCTGGATGCTGGTGTCGGCCTGGACTTGGAGAGAGAGGCCGTGGGAGGTGGGATAGGCTAGGGTTTGGGGGATTGAAGTGGATGGTGGGCGGCTAGGTTTTGGAGTAGAAGTGGCTAACCTAGGGTTTGGGTTTTGGAGATCTCACACCTCCTCAAGGTTCCTAGGGAACCCGGATTTACTCCCTCACGGAGCTCAACACCTGGATGCAAGTGCGGAAGAGAGAACACACAAAGTTTGCTCACAAAAAAATTGGTTTCATTCATCTGATTCTTTTCAAACTTACATGGGGGTTTAATTTATAGGCCATTACAAGAGAGTAGGGTTTTACATCTTCCCATGTGGGACTAAAGGAGGGGATCTTCAAATTAGGATATCAATCCCTACTCATATGGCCGGCCATTAATTCCAAAGTTGATTGAAGTTTCAAAAGGAAAGTGGGTGGCGCCTCCTTGTCTTGACCTCCAAGAAAATATTTTTTTCCTTCTATGCTTGGCCTTATCTGGAAGTGTTTGGGCACCTCTTAACCTTCCCTCCAAGAGAAAATTTGTTGACTTTTATATCTGGCTTTAGTTGGAATGATTAGGGCGCCTCCTAACCTTGCTTTTCAAGAGAAATCTCCTTCCTTTCATGGCTCAACCCTTTTTGGATACCTCCTTTTCTTTCTCCCCAAGTTATGGCTCCTTCTAACTTTGTTTTGAGTATTTCTGGCATGTAATGGGCGCCTCCTTGATTTCTCTCCAAGAGAATTTCTTTCCTTTCATAGTTTGGTTCTTTTGGGAAGTCTTGGGCCGCCCCTTGATTTGTGGACCCCTGGTGGATTTCTCCTCAATTGGCGCATGAAAGAGGGGAGCTGCTATCTGTGGTGTGGGGACCAAAGCCTGCTGGATGGAGATGTGGCGCCCCCTGGACTCAGGCGCATGGCTGGGAGTGTGGCTGGGAGTGTGGCGCCCACTTGCTTGGCCTTGAGAAAATGTAACACCCCAGGTTGAAGCCCTAGTCCACTACTGAGTCAACATGACTCAACAAAATAAAAATGCAGGTAATACAAACTCAAACTAAAATTGAGTTGATCAAGTCAACCCTTATTACAAGCCAAAAATCCTAATTCTTCGGGCAAGGTTAATCAGAGATCCAGATGGAGCTCTGAAGTCTTCTTCTAAGTCTGGTGCCCGCACCATAGAATCTCGATGGAGAAAGGTGGGCGAGTGTCGCGTGCCTGTCCTCCCTTAGCATTCTGTCGCTCAACAATCTCGGCAATGCGCTCCTCCACGCACATGATTTTGCTGCCATAGTCGTACGGGTCTACAGCAGGGCACCGGCTGTCGAGAGGGACAGAGTCGATGAAAGAGGGGGAAGCTGACCTCACCCTCTTTCCTTCAGTGCGGGCCCTTAAGGACCCCTGGGGTTCCGGAACAGCGAGGGACGGGGCGGAGGCGCCTCCGGCTACTGGCTGATGCCGATGATGGGCTGATTGTTGATGCAGGAAGCTGTCAGCGACTGTTGTTGATGGTCAGCCATTTCCTGGAAGCGCTGGACCGCTGAGGTAAGCATCTCAATGCGGTTTACTAGCATCTAGAATTGTTGCAACCCCAGGGTGATAATGGGCTCAGTGGTGGCAGCGGCATTGCTTTCCGCGCGGGGGCGTCAGGCCCATGATGAGAACGCCCTCCCCTCGCGGAAATACTTCGAGTTCTTCCTCTTGCCATGGCCGGAACTTTCCCGTCGATCTTTCCTTTTAGAACAAGGAGCACAATGAAGGTTCGAGCCGCCATTCCTCTAGCACCATCTATTGTCGCTCCTCATTTTAGACTGGGCTCGGTGGGTATGCTGGAGAGCTCCTCGACCAGTCGACCTGCAGAAAGTCCCTAGGCACCGGAGGGGTTCTGGCGGGGGACACTCCGATGCTTAAGTTAGAGGAGGAATCAAAGCAACAGAATGGAAAGAACTAAGGGAAAGGAGTTCATGGTGGGGAAGAAAAGAGTCACCTCCCTTGCGGAGATCCCCCGGGCGCCTTTTATATGCATGGAGTGCCGCCAAATTCTGTTGGGGGATAAGCTAGGAAAACTCGGATTTGCTCCCTGGAGAATCGGCATGGTGGCGAGGTCATGGGCTAGCAGCGTGGCAGGAGTGTCAGAGTAATGGCCTGGTGGCAAGAGTCGTGGCTATGCAGTGGAGTCCATTACAATAGAATGTCAGAACTTGTTAGGGAGAGAGGTTCTTGAAACCTTCGGGCGGCCCCTTCAACGGTAGATCAGCCTTGGTCGAGGGGAGTCATCTGGCCGACCGTGGCGCCCGTCAGGGCCTCAAAGAAGCCAACGCACGTGTGGGGAGGCGCCCGTCGACCCTCGAGGTTCTTCGATCAGCCCTTTGGGAAAGGGGCCACGGGGGCTTCTTCAAGAACCGAGGGCTGGACCTCTCTTCTTACGGCCTCCCGGATCCTCCCGCGAGGGTCGGCCGACCGGACGCCTGGAGCCGGTCTGACCCAGGGCTAGCCGGATGGGCACAACACTCTCTCAGCTATGTTTTTCTCCCTACCAAGTCCCTTGTTCCTCTATTTCATCTCTTTATTAGGTTTGGTGAATCTAAAAGACAAGATCTTCCATAATCCGTATAATCCTAGCTGATTTTTAATAAAAAAGTGGATGATTTGTTTCATTCTATTTTCTTTTTAAGTTGTCTCCAATAAAGATAATTTTAGACTTAGCTCCGGCCATCAGTTTACAATCATGACAAGCCTTCCCCTCTCTACTCTTTCTTTCAATGAAATTTTGTGGACTCGAGTGTCTCTCCCATTTGACTTTGATCAATTCTAGTAAATGGCTTTGAAACTATTTAGCTACCCCACATTGTGTTGGTCTCTGCCTAGATATAATACTCTAACCTAGTTGCATAAATTTTAAAGCAGATAGAAAAGAACAGAAGCTAACTCTCATTAAGAGCCTTCTTCTCCATTAGACTCCTGATCAAAGTCAATGAACGACTTCGGAAAGAAGTCTTCTTCCGTTAGGATTCTGCTCCCATTGGAAATCTTCTCGCATTTGGAATTTTCTCTTGTTTGACTCCTAATTGGAGTTCGAATATAAGATGGAGGACTCCAACTCCTCCTCCATCCACCTCTATTTAAAGGGATGAAGTACCTAATAAAATCCTCCACCTTTGGCCATCATTCATCACTGGATGAAATCTTTTTTTATCTCTTCTTTTTCTGAGATTTTTCACTAAGTCCACTAGGATCATGTTCAAATATTATCAGAGATAAGGTTTTAAAAGAAAATCTCTAGATTGATTGAATTTATTAGTTCATCATTCTCCAACATAAGTATTGATTCACCTTCTCTAGATTTTTTTATTATATAATTTTATTTTGAATTTTGGATAAATTATTACTTAATTTATATGTGATATGAATTCTATGAAATCATGTTTGTATGAAAATTGATATGAAATTTCAAAGTAATATTTCTTAGACTATTATTATAATTGTTTATTGATTGATATTGTATATGTATTTTTTGATTTGATTATGGAATATGTATTATTTTGTGAAAATAATTTTGATATGAATCAAATTTGGATTCTAAGCCTAGTTATGTTTTGACATCTGCCAATTGAGGATTATGTATTGGTACTTTAAGCTTATTATTTTGATTATGGCACCTCCATAGGTGTAAGTATGGTATTCCAACTCTGTTATAGGATATAAGTATGGTATTCCAGCCCAATCATATGATATAAGTATAATCATGGTTAAAAGCTGATTAGTTACATATAATTTATTTGAATTGGATTATTGATTATGATCAATTTTGAATCAGATTCTTGAATATGTATATAAAATAAGAAAAGATAGTGAAATTATCGAATTCATATGTGAATATAAATTTGATTATATTTGTACCTTGATTAATGATAAATTATATTTTAACCATCGCATCCTATATTATTATATAAATTATCTAGTTAAAATCTTCATTACTTACTGGGCTCTTTAGCTTATCACTTCCTATTTTACTATTTTTATAGATATTGAGCATTAAGATGGCAAGAAAATATGATTCGAGTGAGTAATTAGAAGTAAAGCTTCAATAGCTTATTTTAGATCAAAAATTTTATTGAAGCTTGATATAAAATATTTGAATACTATTGGATTTTGTGAGAGATTAAACTTGATTTCAGTTAATTAAATTTTATACTAAATTTACTTATTCTACTGTTGCTTTATAATATTATAAGATATGCCTTGCATGCTCATGAAAAGAGTTTTCCATGAGTATGCAATGGTTTCCATGATCCCTGGCTTGCGATCTAGGATCAGGGGCATGACAATTAAAATGGTATCAGAGCATAAGTTGACAAATTATAACTTTTTGAATTAGATATGAGTATAGGTAGGTAGACATTAGTGACATTAGGATGAAAGCTTATATTGATTATGATAACTTAGAAACTTAAATTTGATATATATATATTTATAAATTTCAATCAAAATGCACAACAAAAGCATAGTAGTCTAAATTAGATTCAAGTTGATTAGAATAACAATTAGATTCAAATGTATTATGATCAAAGACCTGATCATGAAAATTAGATGATGATTTTAACTTGAGGAGAAGTAAACCTTAACTTTTTGAAGACTTCGATAAGAAAAATTTTGATGACAATTTTTTTAGAAAAAAATGTAATATCTCAACCCAATTGCATGAATTTTAAAGTAGCTAAAAAAAGGCTAGAAGTAAACTCTTATTAGGAGTGTTCTTTTTGACCCATTGGACTCCTGATCGAAGTCGATGAATGACTTCAAGAAGGAGTTTTCTCATATTAGGATTCTTCTCCCATATGGAATCTTCTCCTATTTAACTCCTAATTGAAGTTGGAATCTAATATCAAAAAAGAGTCCAACTCCTCTCTCATCCATCTCTGATGAAGTCCCTTATAAAATCCCCTACTGTCGGCCACCGTTCATCATTGAAAGAAGTCTTTTTCCTCCCTTTATCTTTTTTTGAGATTTTTTACCAAGTCCACTAGGATCATGTTCAAACATTATTAGAGGTAAGGTTCTAAAGGAGAATTTCTAAATTGATTGAATCTATTAGTTCATCATTTTGCAAGGTAGGTAATGATTCACCTTTTCTAGATTTTTTTTTATATAACATTATTTTGAATATCGAACAAATTATTAATGGATTTATATGTGATTTATGAATTCTATGAATTATGTTGAATAAAAATTGATATAGAATATCAAAATAATATTTCTCAGACTATTATTATAATTATTTGTTGAATTGATATATATATATGTATATTTTGATTTGATTATAAAATATATTTTATTTTATGAAAAGAATTTTAATATAAATCAAATTTAGACTCATAGCTTCACTATGTTTTGAACTCTACCAATTGAAGATTATGCATTGGCACTTTGAGCTCATAATTTTGAATTTGGCTACACCATAGGATATAAGTACGATATTTCAGTCCCATTATACGATATAAGTATGGTCATGGTTAAAGGTTGATAAGTTGAATGAAAATTATTTTAAATCAGATTATTAAATATGATTGATTTTGAATCAGATTTTTGAATATATATGAATATATAAAAATAATGGAATTACTAAATTTATATTTTAAAATAAATTTAATTACATTTATATATTAATTAATGATAAATTAAATTTTGATTATTGTATCATATATTATCATGTAAATTATCTAGTTGAAATTTTCATTACTTAATGGACTATCTAGCTCATCACTTTAGATTTTACTATTTTGATAGATCTTGAAAATTAAGATTGTATGGAAATATGATTCGAAAGAGTTATTAGAAGTAGAACTTTGATGTCTTATTTTAGATCAGTTTTTTATTGAAGCTTGATGTACGATCTTTGAGTACTATTGGATCTTGTAAGAAATTAAAGTTGATTTCATAGGAGATTTAAGTTGATTTTAATTAGTTAAATTTTATGCTAAACTTATTGACTATTTATTGCACTGTTACTTTTTTAAATCATGAAAAGAAACCTTGCATGCTTATGGAAAAGGGTTTTCCATGAGTATGTAGTGGTTGTCACGATCCATGGCTTGTGATTTTGGGTCGGGGACATGACACTAGATCCCATTGGACAGTAATAGATTCTTGGTTATTCTTGATTTGCTGTTGAACCATCTATATAGATGAAGTTGCTTTGATTGGATCAACTTACACCACCGGGCATCATCATTCTAATCAGTCATGTTTCATCCTCCCAATTCTCTCTCTAGCATATTTTTTCCCTCTACTTGGTTTTGGAATTCTAGCAGAAAGTCGATCTTCCTAACTTTAATATACCCAAATAGATGGGCCTAGAACCATCCTAATAGTGAGGTAGTGCACTAGCTTCCATCCCGATCCTAGTCAAATCTTGTTAGATTTAGCCATCTTTATTATGATGATTGACTTGTATTCCAATTCATCCTTTAATAAGATGAAATTATCCAAATTGACTGATTTCAACCATCGGGCTTCAGTGCTTGATTGGCCTATCCTTAATCTATCATGATTTGAGTATGAGCCACCTATATTCTATATGATCTTTGATCATGTGGAATTAACATGATCAAACCAATCTGGTTGTTGGACTTTACTGTTTGATTAGCCTTTTCCTTCTCCATCCTTGTCAGGCAAGAAGTTTTGTCCTTGACAATACCTTAATCCAATCTATCTGGAATCTTTAGAATTTTTTGGTTTATTAGATATTGAATTTCAATGACTTTGAATAGGTATATCTGACATACTAAATTGAAATATGGATTCATGAATACTATGCTTGAATTTGTCACTAGAGATAAATAATCTAATATTTCAAATGTACTTTTGCATGATTTTTGAAAAATATAATTAGTTATTTAATTTAATTTATGTTCTCTATTTTCTATTAATAAAATGGATCAAGCATGTGTTATTTTTATTATTATAATATATATATATTGATGCTTTAAAATTCATGTAGCTAGTTTTTAGTTGGGTTGGAGTATTATAGCTCTGGCAAGGCCCTTCGATGCTTAAGTTAGGGAGTATTTTTTACAGGAATGAGGGAGGAAAAATAGAGAGATAGAGTCTTGTTTAGTTAGGTGTTTTTGTGCTACCTTGTACAAGGGGCCTTTGGGATCATTTATAAATGGGATTCCAAATATTCTAAGATCATATCCTATCAAACTTGGGATCATACTGTAACAATTTGCTGACCTGGCATGACAACCTTTGGGATGTGTTGCAATAGCTTGGCACATGATAGAATTGTTGAACCTCATATGCATTTGGTTTGAAGGGTTGAACTGCCTCTACCATGAGAATGTTCTGTCTAGCTCCAGTTGGTTGCCTAGTTGACTAGTCATTAAGTTGAGTTGAGATACCTCTACCCTATATGTTAGCTAATTTTGGATGCTTGTCCCTATTCTTAGGTCGACTAGGAGGTCCTCAGCAAGACGCCTTGAAGAATGCTTGGGCATGCTGGAGTTACAACATAGGCCATAAATCATGTCATCATGCTCATTAAATGTCACATCACTTGCCCCCGACTTTTTTGGCCAAGCTGGAATCAAAAGCTTGTTTCAAGGAAGTAGTATATTCAAGTGTTTTTAGGTCGGTAGCTTGGTGTTTCACTTCGTCATGTTAACTTTGGATGCCTAGTATTTATCTTATGATTTTGAATGCACCACCAAAATATGCAATGCTTTGAATCCCGCACTTCAGTCATGGAAAAGTGCTTCAAACTTGTGATTTGTCATTCAGCAGCTTAATGATGCTCCTTTCTATGCTACACATGGAGCTCATGGCATCCCTTGTTTTGGAAGCTCATGGCCATGATCTGCTCTAAGAGTTTGATGGAAAGGGCTTGTTATCTAAGCTATGCATTTGGTAGCATTTGGGCCATTTGTAGTAACATTTTGAAAGGTGATCCGGTGGCTTTCTTCTTCTTCTTCACCACTGTTGCTACAAAATCTAGCTTGGGTCAAATTGGCTATGGACAATAGTGATTGCAGGGTTGTGGAAGTAGAACCTGCAAAACAAGCTCCTGATTGAAGTTAGAATCCTATAGGGAGCCTCCGATGCTTAAGTCAAGATTTTAGAGCAAATAGGAAGGAGTGAGAATGAGGAAGAAGTGGTTGCATACCTATGATCTCTTGTCGACCTCTATTTATAGGATGAGTGCTATGTGAGTAATAGAGTTGTATAGTATAGGACCTTTAGGCATTACATGTTATCTAGTTAGCCTATCATTATGTTGGCTATCATTATCTATCTCAATTATCTATGTTTGCGAGATCCAATAATGCTCTCCTATCCATTGGTTCACACCAGGTCATTATCCAAAACTACTGGATCCTACAATTGTGCAGTATCAAAAGTTATCATCAAGTCATTAGTCAAGGTTGGTCAGTGTTATAGGAAAGATGACCTATCTAAATTTTCTCTAGTCTAGTTATGATCAATTGCCGATGTGTATAAAAGTGGTTGATCAATATCCAATCTCCTATATAGACATGGAATGCCTGATTGCCAAAAGCTGACCTTTAACTAGATTGTGAAAAACCTATCAATCAGGCACCACTACTTGCTAAGGCCTAGGATGCTTATCAACCAGGAGCTAACTACTTGCTAAGGTGTTGGATGCCTATCGACCTAGAGCCGATCACGTGCCAAGATGCAAGATGCCTATCGGCTAGGAGTCGATCACTTGCTAAGGTATTGGATGCCTATCGACGAGGAACTGATCTCTGATTGAAGCATAGGTTGCTTAATAACTAATCAGATAAATGTCGATCACTTACCTGAACCAGGTATAGAGTTCTATTACTTCATTTAATATAAAGCATTCATCAGAGCCATTACAACAAGTTGATAAAATGATTATCATGAAGTATAATAGACTACTTAACAAACTACTTTACAAACTAGTCTTTTAATAGCTTAAGCGACTTGACAACTCCTAATGGCATAACCATCTCATGAATGGTTATAACCGTCTAACCAACTTGGTTTTAAATCTCTATAAATAGGGGGTCGAGGGAAACTCTGGTGGACTTTTTTTTTGACTTACTCGATCTCTCCATTTTCTTCTCACTATTCTCCCTCCCTAAGTTGATTTAAGTATTGGAGGGTCTCTAACGTCTCTTGTTAGAGAAATCCCATCAAACTTTTCAATGATGAGGACTTATTTTGTAGGTCTAGGAGTTAATCGAGCCTACTTCCAGAGTTATCAACTAGTCTTTTGAAGGACCTCTATATTCTTAGAAGCTTGAAGCCATCTTAGTGCATCTGGTTTGTCCAACTTGGAGAGGTGCAGCCATAGATTGGTGCTAGAGGAAGGACATTGCCCAAATCTTTCAAGAACATGATGAGAGGAAGACCTCCACTCAACTCTATTTCTCGATGGTGATCTTCATGGAATGTTCTCAATATAGTAGAAGTTGAGGTACGAAATCCTTAACCTGCTCCCACTACGGACCAAAGGCTAGATTCTTTGATTGAGTAGATCTAGCTGCTAATGAATATTGTCCATCTCCTTTAATAATCTACCATCCGACCCTTACCTTCACCAGCTAACCATCACTATGGAGTTATCGACACCCATTCGATGGAGGGGGTAGGAGCTATTAACCTCCCCATGGAGAGGAAAAAATTTGGTATTCAATTCCTCCCCTAGAAGGAAGGGACCATCACCTCTATTCCTCTAAGGATTTCTAGGAGGATTCCATCTTGGTGCACCCTCTGAATCATCAGTCTAAATAAAAGGATGATATTGAGAAAAAAGTCTGAAAGCTATAGGCAAAACTCTATGAACTTTATGTGAAAGACTACCAACGAAGTGACTTCTACATTTTTAGTGCACAATGTACTTTCTCTGAAAGAATAGTGAATGAGCCAATCCTCCATCAATTCAAGATGCCTTTAGTCAAACCTTATAATGGTTCCATTGATCCAGTTGATCACTTGAAGGGACACAAGGCCCTTATGAGGCTCCAAGGTATGTTCGATGCCTTACTATACTTGGCTTTCTCAACAACTTTGAAGAAGGATGCCAGGATGTGATTTTTGAGCCTACTGCATGTATCTGTCTACTCCTTTTAGTAGTTAAGCAGCCAATTGATAATACACTTTGGTAGTCATCGGCCATAGCCGAAGAATAATGAGTATCTTCTCTATCAAGCAAGAAGAAGGAGAGATACTTCATAACAATATGGTGTGCTTCAATGTAACCATATTAGAAGTCAAAGACCTTAATGAATCCAACACTATGTTAGCTTTGAAGCAAGGACTCCAAACTAGTTGTTTGAGTTTTTTCTTAGATAAAAACTTTTTAAGGAGTTATGATGATCTCCTCATGCATGCTGAGAAATATATCCAAGCCGAGGAAAGCAATTTCTTTCACAGGAAGGAAGAAGGAAAGAAGGAAAGTAGGAAGAAGTGGGCACGCAGGGAAGATACTCATATTCAGCCAAAAGCTATCAAACTACCAAAGAATCCAAAACCAAATCATCATTTTCAGCAATTTGCTGACTTCACCCCTTTGACTTCTTCTCGATCCCAAATTTTGATGGAGATGAGAATAAAGATTACTTATATCGACCACTATTTATGAGAGGTCCATTATAGAAGAGGGAAAAAAATAAGTACTGCCACTTCTATAGAGATCATAGTCAAGATATAGAAGACCATCGGTAGTTGAAACTAGAAATTAAGAACCTAGTCCATAGGGGCTATCTTAACAAGTACATCGATGGCCGAAGGAAAGAAGAAACTCTTCAAGTGCATCCTAAGTAAGAACTTAGTAACCTACCAACCACCAGGACTGTTAATAAGATCTCAAGCCTCCTTGAGGGTATTGGTAGAAGCACCGCTCAAAAAAAGATATCAGGCAGAGCCGACTAGTCCTCTACATGATAATGCTTTTCTTTTTTCTAAAGATAATATAAGAGAAATCCAAATCTCAAAAATGACTTGATCATCATCTCTATGATGGTGGCTAACCATAATGTAAAAAGAATTTTAGTTGATAATAAAAGCTCTACAGACATCTTATTCTATGATGCTTTTTAGAAAATGAAATTATCAATCAAAAGGCTAAAAAAGATAAATATTCTACTCACTAGGTTGTTTGGAAACTCGACTTTATAGAAGGAGAAATTTTCTTATTGGTGATTATAGATCAACCACCTAGACAAGCAACAACCTAACTGAATTTTCTCGTCGTTCGAATACGATCAACCTATAATGCTATTCTCAGATAACCAAGGCTAAATGTGTTAAGGATTGTAGTCTCCACCTACTACCTACTTGTTCATTTTATGACCAAGTCTGGGGTTGGGGAAATTAAAGGAGATCTTATATTGGTGAGGCAATACTTTTTTGCAATTATTAAGATGTAAGAATAAATTGGAATCTTGTAGGAAATGAGTTAGATGTTAGGAAAGATACCATCAACAGAGGGAAGCTTGCTAAGCAGTTGATGAGCATGCTTCTAGGAGATGATCCAAATAAGACAGTGCAAATCAGATCTCTTCTAGCACTCAAAGTTAGAGAGCAGCTGATTATGCTTCTTTGAGCTAATGCTAATATCTTTGCTTGGATAACTATCGACATGCTAAGCATACATCTTGATGTTATCATCCATAAACTTAGTGTGAACCCTCTTTACCCCCTATCAAGTAGAAAAAAGAAGTTTTTTCTCCAGAAAGGCAAAAAATCATTAAAGAGGAAGTGAACAAACTTCTGAAAGTAGGCTTTATCAAAAAAATCCATTATCTAAATTTGATAGCTAATATGGTCATGGTTAAGAAGATAAATGGTAAGTTGAGAATCTGCATCGACTATACTAACCTTAACAAAGTTTATCTAAAAGATAGCTACATTTTATCAAGAATTAACCAACTGGTTGATGCCACCTTCAAATATGAATTACTAAGCTTTATGGATGCTTTTCATAATATAATCAGATCTGAATGGCAGAAGAGAATGAAGAAAAAATGGCTTTTATAATAGAAAGAAGACTACAAATACAAAATAAAGCCTTTTGGACTACAAAATACTAGAGCCACTTACCAACATTTAGTAAATAACAAAAATTAAATAGGGAGGAACATGGAAGTCCATATAGATGATATACTTGTCAAGAATACAAAAAGTGATCATCTCATAGCTGATATAGAAGAAGCCTTCAATAAATTAAGGTGATATCAGATGAAGCTCAATCCAAACAAGTATGCATTCAGTGTTATATCAAGAAAGTTCTTGGACTTCGTAGTGACTTAAAGAGGGATTGAAGCCAACCCTGAGAAAATCTAAGTACTTTTAGAGATAAGGCACCTTAGGAACAAGAAAGATGTCTAATGCTTAACTAGTTGGATTGCCTCACTCAATCAGTTCATCTCTAGATCAACTGAGAAATGCTTGCGCTTCTTCAAAGTCATAAGGCATACCAATGACTTCAAATTGTCAGAAAGTAGCTTATCAACTTTTGAAGATCTAAAGAGATATCTTGGCTCTCTTTCATTATTGTCAACATCGAAGAAAGGTGAGTAGCTTTACATATTCTTATCTATTTTTCGTAATGTCATTAGCTCTATTTTGGTTAGAGAAGACATAGGTGTACAAAAGCCCATCTATTATACTAGCAAAATATTAAGGAATTAGAAATAAGATATACCAAGACTGAGAAGATGATATATGCCCTTATCAATATATCAAAGAGACATTGGTCATATTTCCAATCCCATTCTATGGTTGTTCTAACTGATTTGTCTCTAAATCTATACTCCGAAGGTCGGACACATCAGGATGCTTAGCCAAGTAGGCTATTGAATTAGAAGAATTTGATATTGAATATAAACTTCATCCCAGCATGAAAGTTCAAGTCCTTGTAGACTTCATCTTATAATGCACGATACCGATAGAGGAGAAAAGAGACCGGAAGAAGAACTAAATACCTTCTTAGGTTCTGCACATAGATGGTATCTTAAACTTCCAAGGGAGTGGAGCTAGGTTATGTAATCATTACTAATCCTGATGGAATGATAATGGAGTATACCTTAAGATTCAGCTTTACCACCACCAATAATGGGACTAAATATGAAACAATAATTGCTAGCTTAAAAATAGCCAAAAGATCAAAAATTGGTCAGATCACGGTTCTTTCTAACTTTCAACTGGTCATCAACCAAGTAAAAGGGTATTATGGAGTCAAAGAGCTAGCCATGATCAAATATCATTAGAAAATTAAAGACCTATCTTCAAATTTTAATATTTTGAAAATCCAACAGATTCTTAGATCAAAAAATACTTGAGTAGATGCTTTGTCGCATCTTTCAACATTGAACTACTCAAATCTTCAAAAAGGGATCTTCATTGAACTTTTGAAAACTTTAAGCATTGAAGAAGCTCCTACCATCTTACAATTAGAACATGAGCTAAGCTGGATTGACCCATTGGTCAGATTCCTTGATAAAGGAGATCTAAGGCATCAGGTGATAAGTCCTATTGTATATCCTCCTTAATAGACAACTTTATAAAAAATCTTTTTCAGTGCCCCTACTTCAATATTTGCATCCCTCCGAAGCTAACTATGCCTTTCGAGAAGTCCATGAAGGCATGTGTAGCAATTGCATTAGAGGAAGGACACTAGCTTACAAACTATTCAGACAGGGATTCTATTGGTCTACCATGCAATAGATGCTATAGACTTTATCCAAAAATATGATTGATGTCAGAAATTTGCTAACATTCAGAGAAAGCCTTTTGTATAGATCACTCAAATTCTAGCCCCATGGTCATTCGATATGTAAAGAATTGATATTCTCAAACCATTTTCGATAGCAACTGGACAAAGGAGATTTTTGATAGTAGCAATCGACTACTTTACAAATGGATGAAAGCTAAACCCTTGGCCCAAATCATTATGAAAAAAGTCCAAGATTTCATCTGGAAATCTATCATCTGCCAATTTCGATACCTAGATGTATTATTTCTAAAATGGATGGTAGTTTGATAATAAAGATTCCAAGAATTTTGGTCAAATCTACATATTTAACAAAGATTTATATCAGTAAGACATCCATATCTAATGAAAAAGATCAATTAAACCATCTTTCAAGGCCTAAAATTTAGACTTGATCAGGCAAAAGGCTTTGGGGTAGATGAGTTGGATGGTGCCCTCTGGTCATATCAAACTCCTCATGTCCTGATTAGGAAAATACCTTTCAAACTAACTTTTGGGACAAAAGTGGTTATCCCTTTGAAGATCAGCTTAATTTTCGATCGAATAAAAGTATGATGAAAACATTAATAAAGAAAGATTAGAGCATGCCTTGACCTTTTGAGAAAGTGACATTAGGATGGCAGCTTATAAATAGAAGGTTTTTTGATATTACAACTCTAGAATCAAAATCAAAGTTTTTCAATAAGAAGATGTTATCTGGTGAGATGAAGTCTCAAAGCAATAGAATAAGAAAAATTTACATCCATTAGAAAGGGCCTTATAAAATATCAAAGGTCACTAGACCTAGGCATATAACTTAGAAAACTTGGATGAAACTCTAATTCCATGATCATGAAATTTTGATAATTTAAGAAAATATTGTCAATAAATTCTTTTCTTTTAAAAGATATTTCTTTATCATTTTGACACAGTGATCATGCAGAATGCATAGACATTGCCTAATTTTTTATCAGACTTAGGAAGCCATCATTTACTCTAAAGTGATTATGTAGAAGGCACAGGCAATGACTAACTTTCGATCAAGCTTAGAAAGCCATCATCTACTTTAAAGTGATTGGGTAGATAGCAAAGACATTATCCAAACTTCTGATCAAGCTATTATAAAGTGATCAGGTAGAAGGTACAAACTTGCCTAATTTCTGATCAGGCTCAGGAAGCCATCATTTATTTTAACAATCAGATAGAAGGCACAGGCTTTGTTTAACTCTGATCAGGCTTGGGAAGCCATCATCTATTCTAAAATGATCTATAGAAGGTACAGGAATTATCCAAACTTCTAATGAGGCTACTCTAAAGTGATCAGGTAAAAGGCACAGGCATTGCCTAACTTTTGATTGACTCAAGAAGACATTATCTACTATAAAGTGATCGGAGAGAAAGCATAGATATTGCTTAACCTCTAATCAGGCTCAGAAAGTCATCATCTACTCTAAAGTGATCGGGTAGAGGGCACAGACATTATCCAAATATTCAACCAAGCTACTCTAAAGTGATTAGGTAGAGAGCATAGGCATTGTCCAAACCTCCAATCAGGCTACTCTAAAGTAATCAGGAGAGTGATAGATATGTAGGACTTTATGGTGCTCTCAAGCCTTGGAGAGAATTGAGAGGCCATGACAAGGATGTTCAAGGATCCCTGGAAGCTTGGAGGTATGCCAAGTGGGTTTTGGAGGTGTTCCAGAGGTCCTGGAGGTGTTCCAGGGGAGTCACACAAGTTTGGAAGGCTTATATCCCAAGGTCCTTTTGAGTCATGTTGGGTTAGGGGACTTGACCCAGGGTTGAGAGTTTTCAATTGATTTGAAGGGAAGAGTTTTTGAGAGATTGTAACATAACCCAGTTGGATTATGGGATTTAGGTCCAAAGGTATAGTTGGTTGCCCTTTGGTGTGAAAGGGGTTTGAGGTTAGGTAGTTAGTTGGTTAGTTGGTTAGCATGTGACTAGTTGTTATCGGTTAGGTGGTTGGTCCTAATCGCTTGAGGTCTAACTAACTAGGGAGCCTAACCACTAAGGATCATAACTACCTAGGAGCTTTAACTACCTTGAACCTAATGTCCAAGTCCAAGAATTAGTTGGTTGGTTGTAAACAACTAGGAAGCCCAAGATCAAGAAATCGCCCATGTGCTTGTGAAATAAGAGAGGGCGCATAGAGAAAGAGGGCGTGTGTGGAGTCTCTTTCTCACCATGAGGGCTTGGATTTGGGACCGTGGGGTGTTCCACGGGTTTTGAGAAGGAGCAGCATGCGGGTTACATCACGTGGGGCTTCTTCTCAGTTATGGAGGAGCCGGGTCATTTTGTATCATGTAACAAGTTCTTCTCCAACAAATAATACAATCTCTTTTCTCCTAATCTTTCTTCTATATCTTCTCCTACTTCTTGGTTTAAAAAGAAAGCTGCCATCATCACATCAGGATCTCTCTCACGGTGCTTCCATAGTATATACTATGATCTGGGTTTTTCAACAAGTGGTATCAGAGCAGGTTCGAGCATGGAAAAAGAAGTTTTCTACCCCAAGATCCCATTGAGGTGTTCTTGATCAAGGTATATTTTTGGTTCAAGTTTCTCCAGGATTTTGCAGAAGGGTTTAGATCTAGGGTTTCCTCAAGGTGTTGAGAGGAAGGATAAGATCTGGGGCTATTATCTACACCTTCTTTATATCATGTATCTTTTTCAAGATTTTTTGTCGATCTTTCACTGTTTTATGATTGTTTTGGATCATAGAAGGTAGCGGGTTGAAGATTGATGTGAAAAAGTTTGATGGGAAAGGGAGTTTTACCATGTAGAAGGTTAAGGTGGAAGACTTGCTGGTTCTGATGGGATTAGATCTGGCTTTGGAAGATAGGCCAGGAGATATGAATGACAAGGAGTGGATGTCCTTGGAGAAATGGGCATGTGCCATGATTAGGATTTGTCTGGTGGATGAGGTTTTGTATGGTGTGTTAGAGGAGAAGATACCAAAGGGATTGTGGTCAAAGTTGCACACCATGTACATGGAAAAGAATATGTGCAATAAGTTGGTACTGAAGAAGCAACTATACAGTCTTCGGATGCAGGAGGGTGAGGATGTTGCGAGACATATTCAGTAATTCGACCAGATGAGCATGGATTTGCTCAACATTGGGATGGATTTTGAAGAGGAAGATAAGAGTCTACTACTTTTATGTTCACCACCCAGGAGCTTCGATCCGTTGGTGACTACACTGTTGTATGGAAAGGAGATGCTGGTGTATGAGGAGATCATATCAGTGCTAAGATCCAATGAGCAACAATAATGGATGATGAAGAGGGAGGTCTTCCAGGAGGGTTTGGTTGTGTCAGAGAGGCCAAGGAAATGGAAGAAGAAATGTGAACAAGTGGTACGGGTACATCCAGGAAAGGCAGCATGGTGGGCAAGTGCTACAGGTGTGGTGTAGCAGGGCACTTTACGCAGGAGTGTCCGCTTAGAAAGAAGTGCAAGGATGGAGAAAAGGAAAGCCCATATTTTTCATATTTAGTCGATGGGTCAAAGGAAGAGTCGGATGAGCTCTTGGTTGTTTTAGAGGAGTCTACAGGGTGCAATGTATCTGAAACAGTCTCGGAGAGGTTCGTAGTGTGCGAAGGGTCTGAGAAGATAGCGACGGGGTACGAGGTGTAGTGGCAGGCTTAGCAGGGCAGCGTTGATTGGCTGACCTCAGGATCTTTTTCTGTGGTATCAGGGGGACTTCAATCTCAAGTGAAGCACTGGGGAGAGGTGGCTTCACAGGTGGAGCAGGTTTCAACACGACGTCAAAGCAGAGGGGTGCATGAGGAGGAGTCACATCCCAGCACCAGCGCCAGGGGTGCACCGAGGTAGGTGGAGCAGCATGCATAGGTAGTCAGGCATGGCTCTGAGGAGATGGTGTCAGGTAGAGCTCCAGTTGCAGCAAGTGCTAGTTTATGATCACTGGGGCTCTCCAGGAAAGTTTGAGAAAAAGTTTGATGTAGCTGCCAGGTAGAAGAAAAGCTACAATCGTGGTGCAAGGATACAAGCAAGGATCTTTAATTATGGAGGCAGTCATCCCAAAGGCCTCCAGGAGATCTCAGCAGCTGAAGGGTGTTGGTAGAGACAAGGAGATCCATACAAGGAGCTGTAAGGACACGTAGTTACAGGGGTTGTACAGGAGGACATTGCCGGATTTGCCAAGGCTTGAGGGCACCAAGGTGGAGATTGTAAAATTTTGTGGTGCTCCCAAGCCTTGGAAAGACTTGAGAGGACATGGCAGGGATGTCGAGGATCCTTGGGAGCTTGGAGGCATGCCAAGGGGTTCTGGAGGTGTTCTAGAGGTCCTGGAGGTATTCTAGGGGAGTCACACAAGTTTGGGAGGCTTATATCCCAAGGTCCCTTTGAGTCATGTTGGGTCAGGGGGTTTGATCCAGGGTTGAGAGTTTTCCATTGAGAAGAATGGAGGAGTTTTTGAGAGATTGTAACATAACCCAGTTGGGTTATGGGGTTTAGGTCCAGAAGTATAGTTGGTTGCCCTTTGGTGTGAAAAGGGTTTAAGGCTAGGTAGTTAGTTGGTTAGTTGGTTAGCATGTAGCTAGTTGGTTAGTCGGTTAGGTGGTTGAGTCCTAACCGCTTGAGGTCTAACTAATTGGGGAGCCTAACCAACTAAGGATCATAACTACCTAGGGGTCTTAATTACCTTGTACCTAATATCCAGGTCCAAGAATTAGTTGGTTGGTTATAACCAACTAGGAAGCCTAAGATCAAGAAACTGCCCATGTGCTTGTGAAATAAAAGAGGGTGCATGAGAGAAAGAGGGCATGTGTGGAGTCTCTTTCTCACCGTGAGGGCTTAGAATTGGGACCGTGGAGTGTTCCACAGGTATGGAAAAGGGAGAGCATGAGGGTTACATCACGTGGGGCTTCTTCTCGATTATGAGAGGAGGCGATTCATTTTGTATCTTGTAACAAGTTCTTCTCCAAGAAATAATACAATCTCTTTTCTCCTAATCTCTTTTCTATATCTTCTCCTACTTCTTGGTTTAAAAAGAAGGTTGACATCATCATGTCAGGATCTCTCTCACGGTGCTTCCACGGTATATACTCTGATCCAGGATTTCCAACAAGGTATTATCCAAACTTTTAATCAGGCTACTCTAAAGTGATTGGATAGAGGGTACATGCATTGTCCAAACTTTTGATTAGGCTACTCTAAAGTAATCAGGTAAAGGGTATAGGCATTGTTTAAACTTTCGATCAAGCTTAAAAATTCATCATCTATTTTAAAGTGATCAGGTAGAAGGCACAGACAATACCTAACTTTTGATCAGGCTTAGGAAATCATCATTTACTCTAAAGTAATCTGGTAGAAGGTACAAACATTGCCTAACTTTTGATCAGGCTTAAGAAGCCATCATCTACTTGAGAGTGATTGGATAGAAGGCATAGACATTATCCAAGCTTCTGATATGACTACTCTGAAGTGATCGAATAGAAGGTACAAGTATTATTTAAACATCCGATCATGCTACTCTAAAGTGACTAAGTAGAGGGCACAGATATTGTCCAACCTTTTGATCAGGCTCAAGAAGTCATTATTTACTCTAAAATGATCAGGTAGAAGGCATAGATATTGCCTAACTTCCGATCAAGCTTAATAAACCATCATTTACTCTAAAGTGATCAAGTAGAAGAAACAAGCATTGCTTAACTTTCAATCAGGCTCAAGAAGCTACATGCACTCTAAAATGATCGGATAGAGGGCACAAATATTATCCAAACTTTTGATCAAGCTATTTCAAAGTAATTAGATAAAAGGTAAATGTATTCTCTAAACTTTCAATCAAGCAACTTTGAAGTGATTGGGTAGAGGACATAAGCATTGTCTAAATTTTTGATTAGGCTCAGAAAGCCATCATCTATTCTAAAGTAATCAAGTAGAAAGCACATGCATTGCCTAACTTTTTATCAGACTTAGGAAGCTATCATCTACTCAAAAATGATTTGATAGAAGGCACAAGCATTGCCTAACTTCTGATTAGGCTCAGAAAATCATCATCTACTTTAAAGTGATCGAGTAAAGGGCACAGGTATTTCTCAAATTTTTGATCAAGCTACTCTAAAGTGATCGGATAAAAGGCACAAGCATTATCCAAATTTTCGATCAAGCTATTCTAAAGTGATCAAGTAGAGGGAACAAGTATTGTCCAAACTTTTGATCAGGCTATTCTAAAAATGATTGGATAGAAAGCATAGGTAATAGCTAAACTTCTAATCAGTATTCTAAAGTGGTCAGATAATGCCTAAACTTCTGACAAGTATCAAAAAGGCAAAATGATCAAACAAGGCTCGAGTAGCCTCTCATTTATTATGGCTCAAGAAACTAGAAGCCCAAGATTTATATGGCTTACCCACTCCCAATAACTCATTAAAAGAATACTAATCTACATGGATTTCAATCAAGTATGCTAAAGTTTAGAAAAATACATCATACACAAAAATAGTGGAAGAGACAATAAAAGAAGTTTCTTTTTCATTGATCCTTGAAAAGTTTGTTACATAAAAAAAGAAAAAAATGTACATATATATATTTATTTTGTGGTTCTTTTTGACCTTGGAGCTCTTAGAGGCTTGTCAAATGAAGGGCTAAGACCTTTATCTTTCTCATTGCTTGAAGCTCCTACATGTTCCTAAGTAAGATCAAGTTCGATTGGGGGGCCAATAGCTGCTATCTCCAATCCAATATCCAGAGCAACACTAATAGTAACTATGAAAGAATATGGGTCTCCCCCGAATACTTCTTCTATTAAAGACCAAGTGTCCAAGTCTGTTAAAGTGAGAAAATTAGTATCTAAATTTAGGAAAAACTCCTTTGCCTTTTTGATATACTTGTTGAAACCTAATTCAAAGGCAAAGAAGAAGATACTTGTGTTCTCAATAATGCTTGATATCTCTTCGCATTAGCTCCTAATATCTTTGGTGCCATCCTCATTACTTCAGAGGTGGTTATCTTCTTTTTGACTTGTGCCTTAGCTGAAAATCTCAAAGGATCACCAACCACTTCTTCGGGTGGACTCTTTATCAAATCCACTATTTGTGAAGGGTTGCCGACTTCCTTTCCTAAGTCCTTGGATGGAACTTCAAACTACTCCCTAGATATGGACAGAACACTGACCACTTTGTCTATGATGATAGTAACCAAATTACCACAAGCTATGCAAGTGACCTATATGATTGCATACACTCAAGGTATTAGAGAAATAAGAAAAGCAAAATATTGATTCAGAAATAAGGATCTCATTACTTCAAATATTTTTACAAAGTGGAGTATTTCAAACTCTCAATGAGATAAATTAAAGTTGAAAAGAAATGAAAACAAAAGAAAAAGAGAAGACAAGGAGACAAGTCCTCATACTTCTGCTACTTCTGGTGGACCTTCAGGTGCTTAAGTGTTGGAAGGCACCTCTACAATAGGTACAGCTTTTGGGGAGATCAAGGGAGGGGCTTCAATAGGTGCTTTGGTATTGACTTGTGCCTCCCTTGCAACCTCCTCTTCTATCTAGTCGGTGATACTCTAGATAAGGAGAGCAACATTGATATCCAGAAAAATTTCCTTCACTTTATTTTTGCAATCCCTAAACCCCTCTGAAAGGCACTCACTGACCCTTCAACTACATCATCCAAGAAGTCCTTGGATAACATGTTTCTTTTATGGCTTTCTTCTTAACTTCTCTGAGCTCCTTCTCCAATCTCTCCTCCTCTTAGAGTTTTTGGATGGAAGCTTGATTTATTTCAATCTCCTTATTAGCATTAGAGAGGATAACCTTCAAACAGATTATTTCTATAGAGGTTTTAACCTCCAATTTAGTCTTTTGGGCCTCAATAGCACACTTCTAGGCCTTGGTAGCATCCCTCTGGGCTTTTATAGAGTTTGCTTGGGTGTCGGTGGCTTCAGCCTAGTTGGCCACCTTTTTTGCTACCACCTTGATCGCTGACAACTTCCTCATTATGTCATTCATCACTTATCCATATGTGACAAGAAAGTTCCTGAGCTGACTGACATTTGTTTGATGCTAAAAAAAGATTAATTCAAAAAAAAAGAAGAAAAAGAAAAAACAAAGAAAGAAAAAAGAAGTAGAAAAAGAGAAAGAAAGTAGCAAGGTGAAAAATAATTATCTAAAAAATTCTAAGATAGTGGTCACTATGAACTTGGAAGAGAGTATGTGCTTCCTACTTAGCCCTGATAGTAGGATGGAGAACCATCTCTAATAGCTCTTGAGTGAGCTTTGGATCCCTACAGTAGGCATTGCTCACCCTCAACTTCTTTTTCAAAATAATGTGCTCCTCTTGAGAACTCGAGGATTGGCTAGCAGCAATAGGAAGAGGTGGGTGGATGGTTTTCGATGACCTGGTCGAGCTGGCCATCGAAGGTGATGGGATAGCATCCAATAACCTAATCAAACTAGTTATCAAAGGAGTGGGCATTGGTACCTCTATGGGAGCTAGAGATCAGCTGCTCTCCAATACTGATGTGCTTGATTAAGATATTGATAGTGATGATTTATCAAGTCTTTTCTTCTTGGCCTCCTCAGCAGCGTCAGATCTCTTCCTCTTAGACACTGCCTTTTGAAGCATCTCCAAATCAAGCTTCATTTCTACAGACTAAAAAATCCAAACAATGATTAAGTGATTGGCTAAATTTGATAACTATGTAAAAATAGAAAAAAAAGTAGAAGGAACTTAAAGTAGTCGAACATAATGTGAGGATGTATCAGGCTGATGTTCACATTATATAAAGCCTAATCAGTCAAGAGGAGTTTGAATTCTAGTATCTGAACCTCAAGAAGTTTGTAGAAATGCACCAAGTCTTCATCTAAAGGAGTTTTATTGAAGTTGGTTTCAATCCAGACTCTTCCCAGGAAGACCTAATGCTTAAAGACTAGTTTGAAGAAAGAAAGAAAAAACCTACTCTTTCATCTATAGATAGAAGATGGGATGCCCTCTATAAACTTGCATGTCTGTCTATGGGGGAAATAATATCACTCCTTATCATAGGATGAGATTTCAAAATAAAGATGGCTCGGAACAAAGAACATCTAGGCTCTACCCTAATCATGTCACAAATAAGCATATAGCTACCGACTACTCTGAACCCATTTGGAGAAAACTAGGTCAAAGTAACCTTATAGAAATCTAAGACATTCTTAATGAATGGATAAAGAGAGAACCAAACTTTGGTATTGAATGCATCCTCATAAAAAGCAAAGCACCTAGATGGAGGAGACAGAACCTAATCATCCAGACCTGGCACAACAATCATAATATCATCAGGAACATAATATTTATCCCTAAGTTTCCTAAGGTATATTTCTTTAATATCAAACTTTTCTTGGTCAAAATCTAGGGAGGACCTCCTATGACATCTAATGGGAATATTAAAAGGAACAGGGTGTTCACTCTCATTTATGCTTAGAGTCACTCTAGCTCTAGCAAAATCTATCCTAGAACTCTTCACCTTCCTAATGGCCTTTTTTCTTTGGGAGCCATGGCCACAAGCAAGGAAATTAAAGAAGGAAAGCTAAAGGCCTCTTACTAAGAAAGATAAAGTCTTAAATCTCCTGAAGTAAAGAAAGAAAACTCCAAAGGGAGGTTAGCTGTTAACTATTTTGAAGATGAAGACGAAAGAACAAGAGACAAAAAATCTGGATTAGAGGAAGAGATCCCTATTTATAATGGTATCCAATGGTCTAGATCAAATTATCTAGCCATTGGGATCCTAGCCATGTTGTTCGATCGCTGGCTAAAGATTTGGGCCACTCTCTTCATGCCATATGAGTTACCATCATTGGTTGCATGCCCTATGGATCGAGAAGTCACCATCCTTTCAAAAACTATCCACTATCAGTTTAATGATTTCTTGTGAAAAGGTATGTAAGAAGTCATGTGCGACATTAAATGTCGTATGACAAAATGGCAATGCAACATGGGTTAGATGTCTTACCCCACCAAAATCTAGTAGAAACTTATTGTCATACTTCCAAGTTGAATCGGATGAATTGCTTCAATCTCGAAAGTGGGGGACAAGTATTATAGAAAAGATGACATGTCTAAATCTCCTCTAATCTAGTTATTCTCAATTAGTGATGAGTATAAAAGTAATCAATCAATATCCAATCTCCTATTAAGACATGGAATGCCTAATTACCAAAAGCCAACCTCTAACTAGAGTATGAAAAACCTATCGATCAAGCACTGACCACATGCTTAGGTGTAGAATGCCTATCGACCAAGAGCCGACCACTTGCTAAGATACAAGATATTTATCGGCTAGGAGCCAATTACTTGTCAAGGCACAGAATGTTTATCAGTCATGAACTGATCACTTACTAAGGTGTAGGATGCGTATCAGCATGGAGCCGATCTCTTATTGAAGTAAAGATTGCTCAACAATTTATTGGATATGTATCGATCACTTGCCTAAAACATGTATAGAGTTCCATAACTTCATTTAACATGAAATTAAAATTATTAAAGCCATTACAACAAGGTTAGTAAAGTAGTTATCAGGAAGTATAACAGACCACATAATAAATCACTTCACAAACTGATCACTTAACAGCCTAACTAACTTGATAACTTTTCTAATGGCATAACTGCCTCATGAATAGTTATAACCACCTAACCAACTCGGCCATAAATCTCTATAAATAAGGTTTGAGGAAAACTTTAGGAGCTTTTTTCTTGACTCACTCTCTCCATCATTTTTTCATTCCTTCCTAAGCTGACTTAGGCATTGGAGGGTTCCTTTTAGAGAAACTCTATCAATTTTTTCAACAACAAGGATATCTTTTGCAGCTCTAGGAGTTGACTGAGTCTACTTCCAGAGTTATCAATCTATCTTTTGAAGGTCTTCTAGCTTCCTAGAAGCTTGAAGCCATCTTGGTACATCCAGTTCATCCAGCTTGGAGAGGTGTAGCAATAGTCATGACTCTTGAAAATACATTAGATTGGATGAGACTGAAGATCAGCCCAACCAAGGCTGACACTTTGTTAGCAGGTCCAAAATAAGATTTTTCTCATCCATATTAGTTGCCTCCTACTTTCAAGTCTAAGTTAGAACTAAGTCGTATGATGAGAGTAGAAGTACATCAACTCTCCTAGTTTAATTGAAGTCATTCTACTCTTAGCACATCTAGGTGAAACATCATAGTCCTCTAATTGCCCTTAGTTTGAATTGGGATCGGTTGGGGAGATGTTGCTATGTGGCCAACTTTGTAGGCAAGCTTTGGCAATAGAACTATGGAGGCTAAGTTGGCCATGTTGCATGATCACTCAAGGGTAGCTGAGGAAAGGGAAATCCTACATTGAGCATTACAAGAGGACTACCAAGCATGGACAAACGTTGGTAAATCTAGGATGAGCACTCCCAACAAAGCCCAAGAAAACCTCCATAGGTAACTTGACAATTCCCTTAGTAGGAATAAGAGACTGAAGAGTGCACTGGAAGCTTCTCAACAGGAGATTGTTGCATTAAGAGAAAGGGGTCCCCATCCATTTGGCATCGAGCCACTAAAAAATCCATGTCTATGCTTGCATGTTGATCTGTTTCTCTTGCTTTCATTTATATTTATTATATCTTGCTACCATATCATTTTATATTTATTACTCTGATTTAGCCTTAATATTTGCTGCACACACTCTGTAAAGTCTAAATTTGTTATAAGTTTTTAAAAAATCTAATTCATTCCCCTCTTGGATTGCAACTTTTGGATAACAAGTGGTATCAAAGCTTAATACTTAGTACTTTTATTTAACCATCAAGCACAAAAGATCATAGTAACTACCCTAATTGATACTTCTATCAACGAAAGATAATCAATAAATAGACCACCTCTTTTCAATGACACAAATTATACATATTGAAAAATTTACATGAAATTTTTTTTATAAGTACTCAATAATGATATGTGAATGTCATAATTAATGGACAATACACATCCATTATTTTCATTGATGGTGTGCCTTCTCCCAAGCCAAAAAGAGATTGGAATGAAGTTGATAAAAGAATGTCTCAATTGAATGTAAAAGCAATGAATGTTTTATATGGTGCTTTAGATGCTAATGAGTTTAATCATATTTTTTTGCATTTCTATTAAAAATATATGGAATCAACTTGAGATTATCCACAAGGGTACAAATCAAGTCAAAGAATCTAAAATTAACATGCTTATTCGTAAATATGAACTTTTTAAAATGGAACCTCAAGAAACTATAACTAAAATGCTTACAAAGTTTATAGATATTATTAATAGATTGAAAAGTCTTGGTAAGACTATACTAATAGTGACCTTGTTCAAAAAACTCTCAGAATTTTACTAGAAAATTGGAAAGCTAAGATGATAGCCATACAAAAAGTGAAGGACTTGAATAAACAGCCCTTGGAAAAGTTGATAGGCTCACATTTGACTCATAAGTTGAGTATGCATCAGATGAAGCCGATAAAATGAAGACTATCACAATAAAATTAGTGACTGGTGATGAAGATATTGGTGATGAGTCAGAGGAAACCAACTATTAAAATGAGCTAGCAATGATCGTAAGAAAATTTAGAAGATTTATGAAAAGAAAGAAATGGATTTAAAAAGCAAGGTGTAGCCAAAGGGGACATGTACGTTCTTGTTGATATGGCATACAAAACTTAGAGACATGCTATAATAGTCTTAGGATATCTTGAGTTGGTTGCCAAGCTGATTGGCCGAGTTAGGATATCTTGGCTCTATAGGTCTACTACTATTTTGCTTATCCTAATTCTCAAGTCAACTTGGAGGTCTTGATCATAATGCCTAGGTGCACCAGCATTTTGACATGGATCATGAGTCGGATGAATTGTGACATCATCATGCTCATTAAATTGCACATCAGGTCCAAAGATAATGCTAGTCATTAAGGTTTGAAGGTATATCAAAAGCTGAATTAAAGGGGTGATTTAATAACTTCCGTGTTATAGTTAGCCTTTCATTCATGAGTATGTGGTCCGAGCACATACTCTCTAGCAATATAAACCAGAAGAAAATAAAGAAACAGAAACAAACATAATATAAAGGAAAAAGGATCCATGTGATATCAAGATACAATGAGAAAAGGAAATGTGAGAAGGGGGGAAGAGTTGCTGCAAGGTCCTGGGGCTGGTTATAATTTACACATCTTAAAACATGTATCAACAAGAATTTAATTGGCCTTCATGCTTCTAAACCATTGATCATATTAAAAGACTACATTGATCCATAAAAACTGCCTAAAGCACTTGTTTTTTTTATAATACATTTTAGATATTAAAGATCATCATCAATTATGTGGATCCTCAATTTACAGTACATGTTGCTAAATATTTTAGATATCAAAGATCATGATCAATTATGTGGATCCTCAATTTACAGTCATACTACTAAACTAGTATTTGTTGATTAAGATTAAAGCCTTAATTGTAGCAGAAAGAGATTAGCCCTAGATCTGAACATGTTAAATAATTTTATGCCATTCATAATCAGGTAAAGGTAACCATGCCACCGAATGCAAGCCTACAGATGGTAAAACACATCAAATGATAAAAAATTGCTAGAAACAACATATCACCATCAAAAGAAAAAAGAATAGATTTCAACATAGCTTAATCAGCCAAGAAAATAACCAAAACTCTAAACTAGATGTGTTGAACACATGCAATCATGTCCTATGCAAGTTATCATGCCAAAACCATGCACAAATACATCAAGATGAAATGCACAATCTTTCCAAGGAACAAGAAAAGGAGGAATTAGTATGTATAACCTAAAATATATAACATAACATATATAATTTACATAATATATACAATACAAATTGATATGGGTGTAATCAATCTGCCTATCATAAATGGACATGTGGCAAGCAATTTTGAAAAGCTTTGAATTCAAAAATTAAATTCTTGGCGGGGTTGTTTGCACCATGTATTTGTACTTGAGTTATTTGGGCTCAATAGACTTAAAAGGATTGGGAACCTAGTACAAAGACTAAGCACATGAGTAGCATGGAAATGGAGAATTAAATGCTACTGTAACCATTTTTTAAGGTAAACAGTTATGAATGAGTGGCAAATTGGGGCTAACTATAATATAAACTTATTTGAACTGGATGTAACTATATTGAGAGAATATCTTAGATTAATAAAAACTCTACCTTACCTACTTGTTTACTTCATCTTTTGAATTGTATTTACAATATTTTTCTTAGGAGTAAGTGGTAATTCTATAATCCAAAAATCCTTGAAGTTTCAAGGCAACTCTAAATCCGATCATCCTCTTTGAATTTCCAGCTATGTGCCATGGCACACCATGTTTTTTCTTTTTGCACTACCAGATAATTGATTTTTCTAGACTCCAACCATGAAATGAAATGTCATCAAAGAAGAAGGTTGAAGTTCAAACCTCTACTATGAAACAACTAGAAGCTCTTCCTACTGGTAGTGAAGATGTTGAAGATCGGCAAGCTCCCATGACTGAACATGTAGAGTCTAATTCATCCTTATAGCAAGCTAACATCATTAGTGATGAAGCCCAATGAGGAACATCATCTAGAAAGAGAGTTAGCCAACATGAAAGCCAACTCCCTGCTTTAGTGACTTTCCAATGGACAATTCACCAAATAAATGATACTATGGTGAAATTTCATTAACATCTATATGAAAGTTAAAAAGATCTGGTTGAAGCAATTACTAGCCAATTTGCTATAAATGTGAGGTTGTTAGTATGTCAGTAAGAAATGACTTTTTCTCTCATATCCAAGCAATTTGCTAAAATGATTACCATGTTGACCGACCTAAATCAGTCATTTGTGTCCGGAAATATGGCCCTAGTGATGCAACCCTAGGAAAATGCCTAGTTAACAACACATGGATCACTTTCATAAGGTTTGTAGTAAGGGAGTGTTAGAATTTTGGAATGGCCTAATTTGAAAAAAATGTTGTTTTATGATAAAGGAAAGGCCAAATACTATGAAGAAGAGCCCATTGGAATAAAGCCTTATTTGTCGAATTTGAGAGTTTCAATTAGGCCCCCAATCTCATCTTATAAAGCTACTTCAACCAACTACAAGCCGAATGCGAGAGTAAATGATATGATTGCCACGCCCTAAATCCAGGACATAATATGGCCATGCTACCAAGGGGTGCAATCCATGATAATACAAAGCTAAATATTCATAATCTTAAGTAAAATCAAGATTCATCACAAATCAAATAGAAATAAGAGGTTCAATTTGTTATAGTACCAACTACACTGATATAATTTGTTAGAAAATCTCTTATACAGAATATGGATCCCTATTCTCAAAATCACGATATCATTATTGATGCTGCAAGAGAAGGAAGGAGAGAAAATAAAATAAAAGATAATTAATAGGGCATGCAAGACTTCACTATGAAAAAAATAATCATTTACAAGATAAAACTCATACACTCAATCATGTAAAATTTCTCTCAACAAAATATCTCAAATTCTTCATAAAGCTCTCAACTCTTAAGCAGACTATCTAGCCTTTACAAGCTTTCTCTACCATTGCCACGACTCCTGGAAGCCCTTTAGATCCTCACACCTTGACCCTGACCTGTTTGCCTTCCTTTTATAGCCTCTAGGATGTCTCCTTGTCAAAGAGCACTTTAATAGGAAACTAGAGGTTCAATCCACATCATAATTGGACTTCAATTCCTTTTCCAACTCTTATTTGGCCCCTAAAGCTTTTTGGCTATCCGATTGGCATCGAACATATCGCAAATCATGCTGGATCAAGTCCAATTGGTGTCAAAATTGCCCTCAGCCATTTGATCTCACCAAGGAGCATGCGCTACCATCTGATTATGTAAAATCAGTGCATAAACCGTGATAAGGCTCACTGGACCATGATAAATGATCTATAGACCGCATGAAACCACTATAGACAAGGCAATCCACGATGCACCATGACAAGGGAGAGGTGAAGCATGCACCTAGGCCATGCATGTCCATATGCTGGAATATGGCTGTATGGGCCTGCGAGCCTACCTTCAGGTAGATCTATGGGCCTATCTCCATGTGGGCCTAAGTCTGCTATGGGCCTGGATATATTGCAAGTTGGGCTTGAGGCATACCCAATAACCTCTACCTCGACTTGATGTCCAGCCTTTACTTGACTTTGAGAGCTCTTAAATGTTCTTGCCTCTATGCCTTGGGATAAATACTTGCTACTCGTGGATAGGCAAACATGGGAGTCAAGTTAGGCCACTCGATCCTATCCCTGCCATGTGTTGTGCTCACCTTTATCTAAAACCTGCTTGGGAAAGTCTCCTATGGTAATAGAAACTTTATCGTGTGACATCGCCTATCATCCTCTCGAGTCTCTCATCTTGTGTCTAATCTACCTACTCTTGGAGCTCCAACTTGCATCGGGATCCTATATGCATTAGGGACTCTACTTTGTACTAGATCCCTATCAAGAGGTAATCTCCTCCATACTTTTTTTCCTGTAAGTCAATCCTACTACCATGAATTACCATCAAGATTTCTTCACCAGCTCTCTACATGTAGCTGTTTGAATCTAGTTTACTTAGTAAGATAGATTCCTACTAAAGTTGGGTATGTATCGGGTCTCATCCAGATTCTTTGAAGTTTCATCATGAAGCTTTAAGCTGACTATCCATTCACTCTTGATCACACAGCTTGGTTCATCTTGTAGGTTGACAACACCCTTTCTACTCTAAAAAATTTAATTACTCCTCTTTGCAACATACATGATGGAGATATGCAGAATCTAGAATTCACTATGAAAAAGAAGTAGATACCTTATTGAATAACATGCATGTGTTTCCGTGTCTATCACTATTGCTACCATCAGCCACCACTATAGTAGCACTCGTCTGATTCTTAAGCTATGAGTAATCTTTGATATGATATCCTAGCTTGTCACACCAATAGCACTTAATCATACTAGTGTTCTTCCACTTGGACTTAGACTCCTGCCATGTGATCCTCTGCCACTCTATTCTTTGTCACCCGCTCTCCAGAGATTGCTAATGCTGAGTTTCTATCTAAACTTGAAGCTTAGTTCTCTTACCTGAGAATCTCATTCTGAAGATCGCTGAGGTAATTTTCTCCATTATGATGGTACTCTTCTTCACTAGAAGAGTAGTCACCAAGGATTCGAAGGAGTGTGAAGTGATAATAGAAAGACCAACACCCTAGTCTTCTCTTTAACCTTCTCACTTATATTAAGATGATCGATGAAGATCCTCTAGAAGTTGCTTAAATACTCTTGTATGCTCTATCCTTTACTCAAGCATAGTTGATAGAACTGCTTCCAAAGAAAGAGCATGTTGGTGAGAGACTTTGCTATGTATAATTCATCTAACTTCACTAATATCACAATTATAAAAGTTTTGCTCGGCACATGGATCACTACGTCATCTGTCAGGTACAAGCAAATCATGCTCATTGCCTGTATCTGAAGCTACCTCTAACTTTTCTTCTCTATAGTAGCCAGTCTCTCCTTGCATATGAGAGTGTCGATCAACTCCTGTTGGATGAGCACGTCCTTCATCCTCGCTTGCCAAAGAGAAAAATTACTCTTTCCATTGAACTAGTTGATATTGATTTTGATTATGCTTGTCATCTTTATCTTCTTTAATCTTGATCAATAGAGATAATATGGGACTCTGATATCAGTTATTGTAGTACTAACTATACTAATCTACTTATTAAAAAAAATTTTATGCAAAATATGGATCTCAATTTCCAAGATCATGATATCATTTTGATGCCACATAAGAAGGAAGAAGAAAAAATAAAATAAAAGAAACAATCAACAGGGCATGCGAGACTTTACTATAAAAAAAATAATTGCTTATAAGATAAGAACTTACACTCTCAATCTCATATAATTTCTCTTAATAAAAAGATTCAAATCTCTCACAAAGCTCTCAACTCTCAAGGAGACCCTTTAATCCATGTAGGCTTTCTTTATCATTGCACACCTCCTAGAAGCCCTCTAGATCCCCACACCTTGACTCTAACATGTTTGCCCCCCTTTTATAACCTCTGGGATGTTTCCTTGTCGAAGAGCAATTCAACAAGAAACTAGAGATTCAATCCATGTCAGAATTGGACTTTAATTCTTTTTCCAACTTCTATTTGACCTTTAATGCTTTCTAGCCATTTGATTGGCATCAAATGTACAACAAATCTTGCTGGATTAAGCTCAATCAATATCAAAATCACTCTCAGCCATCTAATCTCACCTGGGAGCATGTGCCACCATCTAATCATGCAAAATCAGTGCATGGACCATGATATGGCTCCCTGGACCATGATAAACAATTTGTAGACCGCATGAAACCACTATGGACTAGGTGGTCAGCATGGTCCAGCATAATTCAAATCATTATTTAAACCAATATCAATTTAGAGCATCTAACCCAAAATGCAATACAAGACCTAAGCCTCATAATTTATAAGTACTTAACTACATGTTCATAAGCATTCAAATAACTAATTTTAGCTTTAAATTTTTTAAGATCACTAATGCATGCCCTTAGCTTGGATCATCCATCATTCCTAACCTTACTTCTCTATAAAAGAAAAAAAAATAAAAAGGTTATAAGCCATACTAGCTCAGTAAGCAAAATCTAAACTTCCTTATTAGATCAAACATAAGTTTTCATATGAACAATGCATCATTGTAAAAGCAAAAAAATATCACACTTAAAGCTTTTTATAACATAATATAATTAAATAATTCATAAAACCAATCATATTGTATAAATCATGAACATTTTATAAACATGATTATCATAAAATTCATAATAATTCATATCATGTATTCATGTCATGTTTTAAAAATAGTGCTCATAAATATTCATGTTATGGTCATCTTGTACTCGTAACAGGGTCGTATTTCTTAATCGATAGAGTTCTTGTTTCTTACACTCTCTTGTTTCTTACACTAACTTTATATCCATTGGCAGGGCCATATTTCTTATGGATGCTTGTTCCAGGTATCAACCTTTTCAATTATAGGAATTCATTTATAGCTATTGGAGAGCTTTTAAAATTCTTATATCTTTTTCTTCAAACATATTTATACATAAGTAAAAAATACTGAATGGCATAATTTAATTCATGCTTCATAAACATGTCTTTTTCATTAAACATATTCATGAACCAATATTTATAATAATGCATGAGTTTTCATACACATATGTTGTTCCTTTATTTTATGAAAAACAAGAATTTATCAATAACAATAGATCATATGCATTAAAACATGATAATTTTAAAAAATAAGAAGTGCAAGATTTACTTACCTCGTCTATCCTAGGTCTTTAAACTTCATTGAAAGATTCAGCTAATCTTTGTTAAAATATTAAGTCACAATCAATCTTCATTCAGTGAATTTAATAATATTTAAAAAATAATAAAAGGGAATTGTTAACCTGGTGATTAGTTTGATAGACTGATCGGGCACTAAAGCAACTTAGGGTCTCCTTGCTAGGATCAACCCAAGTCCCAAAGAAAGAAAATAAGAAAGAAAAAGAGAAAACCCTCATCTCTCCTAAAGAAAGAAATCCTAATCGAGTCCCATGAAAATCATGCCATAAGGCTTAGTTGAGGTTTGAGGATCGTGGATAGATAACAACAATGATCGACTAATAAAAAATGAAAAACTTGGAAAACAAAGAAGATAATATATTGCATGGATTTCAATGTAATTATGTGCCTTCTTTTTGTTGGGTTTTGGGTTGACGTAGCAGATGATTGGGTTTCAAAATTTTCATTATTGAAATCCTAATCAGCCAAAACCTTGACCCAACGCCCACTTGACCATGATAACTAATAAATCATAATTTAGGATTATAGAGGAATACCTGTAGCGCTATACTCCTTAATTTTTATAAGGCACACAAGTGTATGCCCTCTAGAGATGATCCACATAGGAACTGGACCAAGGAAGCACTCCTACTGAGCTTGTTTATTTGACTAGGACTCTTTCAGGTAGCCTTTCATCCTTCAGCAATATTTCTTTCTTTGTTGGAATCTCTACCCTTCTATAGGGCACTCAGAGACCTTTCTGAGTTCTCTCTCAGAATCTGATTATCCTTCTTATATCTCTTCCTTAGCTCTTATCTTAAAATGACACGTTTTTCTTAAAGAAAACTTCTTGTCCTAAGAGAAGGAAGAAAAATAGAAATGATTTCTTTTGGATTATTTTTTTTTATGTTTTTGGCATCAGAATACCGATACCTTTTATACTGAGTGAGGGGGTGCCTAATAAGCCTTTTTCTCAGCCCTTGATTTGATTTTCTAATGATCAGATAGGACCCTTCAAGTAGAAGGAGTTCCTTGGGTGAAAGGTCTTATCATGATATGTCATATCACTGTGCTAAGAGAAATATATGTCTCTTCAATTTTTCAGTAATTTTTTTACTTGCCATATGGGGTCAAAATTTGGCTAAGGGATGTGGAATTCCAATGGAAGCCTCAAAGAAGAAAGAAAGACCTCCAAAGTAGACTAGCAAATTTGATGTCATCCACATAAGCAAAAGATAGAGGGATGGTGAGCCATGAAGGGCGAGGAGCACATAGGAAAGGATAGAAGAATAAATCTTTTCTTTGAGAAAACCCTTTATAGAACTCATAAAAATATTTAAAGAAAAACAAGAATGGAGCTTCAAAGTGAGCTAATTCCAAACCAATAGGGATAGAAGTGAAATAAGAGTTGGCCAAAGGCCAAAATTTAGGAAAGTAGGAATAAAGCTAAATTTAAAGTAACTAGAGGGGGCTATTATAGCTTGTAGAGCCCGAGCAAAACTCTTTCAAGCCTCTAAATAAGTAAAAGATGAGATAAGCAAATTGGGAAATTTTTTACTAGTGTGGGGACAAGTTTAAGATAGGTTTTTACTACCTTGACCAATTTACAATAGAACAAAAATTTGCAAATCCAAACAAGGTAAAAAGGCTACTAACTCTTGGTAAGTAATTGGAATGTTTCAATTGCCATGTGTTTCTTTGTAAGATGAATAGCTAGCTATCTTACCTAAATATAGATCAAAGTTACTTGCAAGGACCAAAATAGCAGATATAGCTAAGAAGTTTTCACATATCAATGAAGGTCTGAGAGAAATGCTAGATCAAAAAGAGTCGGGGTCAACATACCATGGTTGAAGTGGAAAGTATTAGTTGGAAACCAAAGACATAATGTGTCCAGCAACAATGACTAACTTTCAATCATTTGTGTTGCTATTGAATCTCTCGGACCAGGTTCTCTTGACCTAGCTGGAGCACGCCTCTCCTGGTTTCTGCAAAGAAGTTCCACAAGCTGGTGGTGTTCCGGTGGGGAACACTCCGATGGCTAAGTTAGTGGGAGCCTTAGAGCAACATAATGGAGGAATCAAAAGGAGATCGCTCATGGAGAAGGAAAAGTGCCTTTACCACTCGGAGTCCCCCATTTACCTTATATAGGCATGGAAGACAACCAGAATCTATTAGGGGCTAGGTTGGAAATATCCGATCTGCCCCTAGGAGAATCAGGGTGGTGGCCATGTGGCATCAGGGTATGGCTGCATTGTAGGATTTGTTGTAACAGAATTCTGATACCAGCTGGAAGGGGCTTCTGAAGCCTTCTGATTAGTATGGACCCGGCTGAAGCAAGTCAATCAGACCTCAAACGAGTCGGTCGGACCTCGAGTGGGTTGGCAAGACCTCTAATGGGTCGGTTGGATCTTTGGTCGATCTCGAGTGGGTCGGCAGGACCTCTAGTAAGTCGGTGGAATCTTTGGTCCAGTTCAGAGAAAAGTTGATTAGGTATAACAATTGCCCCCTACTCTTGGCCTTCGAGAGGGCTAGTGGCTTCGAAGGGAAGAGCATCATCCTTACATTGAAAGACTTTAGGAGCTAAGAGTGGTTGATGTTTAGCCCTTGCCCTGGATGGAAGATACTGGGGGTCTTCCGTCGGCCATCCACGGATGGAAATCCAAATTATTTTTCATGGATAGTCTTCAGCCTTGGGATTTTGCTCTATCATGGGGGGAACCAAGGCTGACACCAATGAAGGGAGGGTAGTGCTGATGGTCGACCAGGCAGACTTCAATAGGATGGAGGCGGTCAGCGTCACCATGATATATGAGTTGCTTTGGGAGGACAGCCTCCAATGGCTGGAATCAGCTGCCATGGATGCTTAGGTAGGATAGAAGCCATTGCCGTCGGTCTTCTTTTTATTCCATGGGCTTTCTTTACATACTTTGGTTTTGTCCTTGTAACAGGAGAAAAGATGAAACTTGACAGAGCAAAGGTAGCAAAGCTGGCGGCAAGGAAGAGGGCTACCCAGTCCGCGAAGCCGACCACGGACAAGGCAAAGAAACAACAGGTGGAGGAGCGGCCCACAATCATAGTGGCATCAGACTCCGAAGAGAATAAAGTGCCTCTATCGAAGAGGTTGGTAGCAAAAGGGCCAAGACCTTCGCCCATCGCTAGGGAGTCGGCCACCCGATCAAAGCAAGCACCGTTTGAGCCGGTCGAAGTGGCGACAGCCTCAGCCCCATCATCAGCTAAGCCGATAAAGGCAGTTCACCCATCAGACAATGGGAAGAGAGCGGCTGAAGCAGCTAAGGCTGGCAAAGTCAGCTATGAAACATTACAGCATTGGCTTGCTCTCCACGACCCCGGGCAGGCCAAGTACTTGCTCAAGGGGGCAATCACGGAAGCCTACTGGGAAGAGTCGAGTCGGCGGGATCTGAGTGAGGTAGCAAAGAGCTCTTACCTCAACCTGATGAGGGTAAGTCATTAGCCCTCCAACTTCTATCCTCTTCTCCTCATTCCTTGTATGTGACTAACACCATTTTGTTATTTGCAACTTCTCCATGAGATCTCGTTGATCGATGAGGGTCTCGATGAGATACTTTTTGTGACAAATACTTTAGCCAAGAAGGTGGAGGGGTTGGAGATGGCCAAAGCGGCGATGGAGGCATTATGAAAGGCCATGGAGGAAAGGTTGTCGACCAGTCGGGCCGAAGTTGAATCCCTGAAGACCTGCAGGTCCAACTGGCCAACCGGGAGGCCAGATTAAAGAAGAAGAAGGCGAGGGTGAGCTCCTTAATCCATTAACTGAGCGAGGAGGAGGAGCGGTCTGCTGACGTCGAGAGGAACTCTAGAGCCCACCAAGCTATGTCGGCAAAATACATGGCCTAATAGAAGGAGGCCAAAGAGTTGGCGACGGAATAGGTCTGTAACGCCATGGTGGAGTACAAGGCTTCTGCCAGCTTCGAGGAGGAGATGGAGGAGGCCGGAGTGGCAAGCTACGACTACGGCTATGATGACTGCCTGAAGAAGGTAGCCGAGGCCTTCTCGAAGCTTGACTTGTCTACCCTACAGATGATGCAGCCAGTGGAAGAAGAAATAGGTTTGACCGATATCGGGGCCGATGCCCAGGCTGCTATCACCATAGGAGAGGTAGGGGGCCGACCAACATCGGAGTCGATGTCCAGGCTGCTGCTGACGTGGGACCGATGGATGCTTCAGTCAGGACTTCAGATGCGATGCAGGAGGCTGAAGCCAAAGTTCCTCCAATCAGTCCCCCTATGTACCCACAGGGCCTGACTTAAGAATATTTGTAAAAGTTTGCCCGCTTTTGTAAAAATCTTTTGTCAAGTAGGAAAATGACTTGTTATTTTGATATGTGTCTTCAGTGTTTATTTTTCTTAATATGGAGCGGTCGGCCTGGTCCAAACTCATTTCTTTTAAAAATATTTCTAAGTGTCGAGAAGTTGGTTTAGTCCAAACTCATCTCTATCAGAAATATTCCTAAGGAAATTTTGAACTTAGCCATTTGTAGGGAAATCCCTCAAGCATTTAGGGACTTCAAGTAGTATTTTCTGATCCAGATCGGACTTTTAGTGGGCTACACTAGAGCCTTTGCTAAGCGAGGTCTGACTTTGAGTGGGCTGCCCTAGAGCCTTTGCCGAGCGAGGTCGGACTTTGAGTGGGCTGCCCTAGAACCTTTGCTGGGTGGGGTCAGACTTTGAGTGGGCTGCCCTATAGCCTTTACCGAGCAAGGTCAGACTTTAAGTGGGCTGCCCTAGAGCCTTTGCCGAGTAGGGTCGGACTTTTAGTGGGCTACCCTAGAGCCTTTGCCGAGCAGGGTCGGACTTTGAGTGGGCTGCCCTAAAGCCTTTGCCGATCGAGGTCAGACTTTGAGTGGGCTGCCCTAGAGCCTTTGCCGAGTAGGGTCGGACTTTGAGTGGACTGCCCTAGTGCCTTTGCCGAGCAGGGTCAGACTTTGAGTGGGCTGCCCTAGGGCCTTTGCCGAGCGAGGTCGGACTTTAAGTGGGCTACCTTAAAGCCTTTGCCAAGTGGGGTTGGACTTTTTCGTAGAATGAATTATGGCATTTATTGATAATATTTATGGAGGTTTTCTAATATCCAAGGATGCGCTACTTGTCGCCCGTCCAAATGCTTGAGTCGGTAAGTTCTGGCTCGGATCAGTTCAACCACCCGATAGGGGCCTTTCCAATTAGGGGAGAGCTTACCTTGTTTGGTCAGCCTAGATATCTTTGTCCTCCATAGAACCAAGTCTCCGACCTGGAAGCTTCGAGTCTTGACTCGAGAATTGTAATATTTGGCAATCCTTTGACGATATGTCACCATCTTTAGGTCAGCTTAGAGTCGAGTTTCTTCGAGCAAGTTGAGGTCAATCCTTCTATGCTCGGAGTTGGCTGGTTCGACAACATGATTGATCCAGAAGAATTGTAGGGAGATTTTCATCGGTATGACTGCCTCACTCCCGTAGGTGAGATTGAATGGAGTTTCTCCAGTCACCGTCCGGGAGGGAGTCCGATAGGCCTAGAGCACCGAATGAAGTTCTTCTACCCAGAGTCCATTGGCATCGTTCAGTCGGGTCTTCAACCCATACAAGATCATCCGATTGGTGATTTCGGCTTCTCCATTGGATTGGAGATGTCCGACTAAAGTTAGCTGGTGGAAAATATAGTACTGCTAGCAGAAGTCCCGAAATTTTGGATTATCGAACTGTCTTTCATTATCGGTGATGATTACCTGTGGTATGCCGAATCGAAAGATAATGTAGTCTCAGATGAAGTTTTCCATCTTGGTTTCTATGATTTGTGCTAGCGGCTCAGCTTCCACCCATTTGGTAAAGTAGTCAATGGCTATGATCAAGAACTTCCATTGTTCGGATGCTGGCGGGAACGGCCTAAGGATGTCCATTCTTCATTATGCAAATGGCCAGGGGGTTGTCAGTGGGGTTAGCTAACTAGCTAGTCATCTTTGAATGTTGGAGTACGTCTGGCACATGTCATACTTTGTGACAAAGTCCGGCGTGTCCTTCTAGATGGTCGGCCAATAGTAGCCCTGTGGATGATCTTATAGGCCAAGTGTTGAGTCTCGTGTGGTATATCCAAGGCATCTAGAGTCAAGTTTTAGATCTTTATCATATTTGTCATGTTGTAACTAGGGCTAGAAGTGAGTCTGGTAAGAGTCCTAGGTGTTAGACTGTGTTACAATGGTTATTGTTCGGTCTATCTGTTCGAGTTGGCTCGATGGTTCTTCGAGTCAGCTCGATGGTCCTTCGAGTCGACTCGGTTTCCAGGAGTCGACTCTAGTTCTCAGGATAGGTATTAAGACACTCTGGTCGAGTCAGCTCGGATGGATTAGAGTCGACTTGGATGCACAGTCAGGAAACCTATTGTCTGGACGAGTCAGCTCGGATGGATTTGAGTCGACTCGGATGATGGGTTAGCTATTTTGACGATGTGCTGGTTGTGAGTTGGTTCAAGGGGCTAGGTTTGGTTTAACCTAGGTATATATATATTGTACGACCTTGAGAGAGAGAGAGGTTTGAGTCTTTCAAGAGGTCTTGTAAGCTATTCACATAGGAGATAATATAAACCCTTGTTTTCTCCCTAAACTTCTTCTTAATCTTGATATATTCTTTGGTTGATCTTCTTTACCTCGATCTCCTAAGATTTATGGTATAGTGTTCACATCAGGCTTGTTGCTTTCGTTATTGTTTCTTCATGGTGCTTCGTGTTTGAGATGGTGCAAGTGGTCCGGATGGGGTGATCTCATCGGGTGTGTCACGACAGTTTGGTATCAGAGCCTGGGTTGCGTGAAGGAAAGAAGATCACTACTGGGATCAGGTGCAGAACAGTTTTTTATCTAAACATCAAGGTGAGTAGTTGGTGTTGTTGATTTGATAAAATCTGTTGATATGGTATCTAGTAGTATCAAGGCAGACTTTGGAAAATTCGATGGCAAAGGAAACTTCACCCTTTGACAGCAAAGGATGAAAGATTTACTCGTACAGAATCGGATCTATAAGGTGTTAGTACGAGAGAAGCCAGAGAAGGTTAGTCTAGAAGAATGGGAGGAACTAGAAGAGATAGCTTTCAACACAATCAGGATGTGCTTGGTTGATCAGGTTCTACCTGAGATCAGTGGAGAAACCACGATGAAGGGTCTTTGGAAGAAGTTGGAGAACACATACTTGGACAGGAATATGACAAACAAGTTATGGTTAAAGAAACAATTGTACAGCTTGCGGATGCCTGAGGGAGGAGATCTAATTGCTCATATCCAGAAATTCAATCAAGTGTGCTCAGATGTTATGAGTCTTGATGTGAAGATAGATGGGGAGGATAGAGCTCTCCTGTTACTGTGTTCACTTCCATTATCATATGACGGTCTCATTACAACTTTGGTATATGGAAAGGAGACATTAAACTTCGAAGAGGTGGTTGGAGTTCTCAGGTCTAATGAACAGCGGGAAAAGCTATGTAAAGAGAGTTCAAGTTCAGAGGTTCTTGCCGTGAATGAAAGACAAGGAAGGCCCAGGGATAGGACTCGAGGAAAATCAAAAAGTAGGTCCAAATCTCGAGGTAGTCAGTAGGGTTAGAGGTGTTTTAAATGTCATCAGCCTGGTCATCTAAAGAGAAACTGTCCACTTCTGAAGAATGAGAAGGGGAAGGATTTTTCCAAAGGAGATTCGACCAGTGGGAGTGGTGCACATTCATCTACGAACAGTGATGGCGATTTATTGGTTGTATCAGATGGAGCCATAGAGTATGACAGTGAATGGACATTGGATTCAGCCTGCTCTTTTCATTACACTTCACACAGGAATTGGTTTGCTTCTTATGCCAAAGAAAATGGTGGAAATGTGAGTCTCGGGGATGATCACCCATGTAAGGTTGCTGGTGTTGGTACAATCAGGATAAGAATGTATGATGGAGTCATATGGACGCTTACCAATATCAAGCATATGCTAGAGCTGAAGAAGAACCTAATTTCTCTAGGTTATTCGGAGAAGCAGGGGTATGCCTTTAGCTGTTCACTGGGTAGTGGATGCTTGAAGATAACCAAGGGCGCCTTGGTGGTGATGAGAGGAAGGAGACTGAGCAACAACCTTTATAGGATGAAGGCTCAGTTGTGACAGATAGTGCAGAAATCCTTGCTGCAGCACAGGAGGAGCAGCTTACCTACCAACTATGGCACTATCGGATGGGTCACATGAGTGATCAAGGACTCATAGAACTCTCCAAGAAGGGTCTAATTCCAGCACTTAGGATAGAGGGAGATGATCTATGTGAGCCTTGTATATATGGCAAACAGCATAGAGTAATGTTGCCAAGAGTACCAAGCCGAGTGAAGGAGTTTTGGAGTTAGTTCACTCGAATGTTTGGGGGCTGGCACTCGTATCAGCTAGGGGTGGAGCAAAATACTTTGTTACCTTCATCGATGACTTCTCTAGAAAGGTGTGGGTATATCTGATTAGGAAAAAATCAGAGATATTTGCCCGATTCAAGGCCTGGAGAGCTGAAATAGAAAAGGAAACAGGAAAACCAGTCAAGTACCTACGGTCTGATAATGGAGGAGAGTACACAAGCTTTGATTTTAGAAGTTACTGTGAGGAGAATGGCATCAAACGCCAATTCATAGTGAAGATGAGTCCCCAACAAAATTGTGTAGCTGAAAGAATGAACCAGACATTGACAGAGAAGGCCAGGAGCTTGAGGCTGCAAGCATCACTGCCCAAGGTTTTTAGGGGTGATGCTATAACCTTTTCTTGTTTTCGTGTAAACAGGTCCCCAAATAGAAGAATCGATAGAGGCATCCCAGAAGAAGTTTGGAGTGGGAAGAAGGTGGAGCTTGGTCACCTAAAAGTTTTCGGCAGTCCAGCATATGCACTGGTGGAAGGAGCCGAAAGGAATAAATTGGATCCAAAGTCATGCAAACTAGTATTCATTGGATATCCAAGGGGTGTGAAAGGATACCTACTAGTGGATCCTCACTCTCAGTGGTCCACAATCAGTAGGAATGTTATCTTCGATGAGAGGAGCCTTCTAAGGAAGCCCGGTGTTGCAATTGGAGTTGATAGGTCTGTGGAGGATAACAGATCTCGATTTTTGCAGTCAGGAGATGAGCCATCAGTTTTAGTCTCAAAACAGGTTCACTTTGAGGCGGTGAGTCGCAGTCACATTTCCATACATGTGGAGGAACAGCGAGGGAGGACTTCTGACCAGGAGGATGTGCAGGAGGAGCCAGAAAATGTAGATTTGCAAGATAATCTAAGAGGTATAGCACTGCACAAGCCCATGAGGAACATCCAGAAACCTGTGCATTACGGTATAGATGAGACCATCTCATATGCTCTCATCTCTGCTAGTGGAGATCCAGAGACATTTGAGGAGGCCATGGATAGTTCATATGCGAGATCATGGATACAAGCCATGATGGAGGAGATGGACTCTCTTTGGAAGAACAAGACATGGCAGCTTGTGGATCTACCAAGAGGGAGTCGACCCATTGGTGCCAAATGGATCTTTACAAAGAAGGAGGGAAATTCAGAGCAAGGTGGAGTGAGGTACAAGGCTAGGTTGGTAGCCAAGGGGTATTCACAGAAAGAAGGCATTGACTACTCTGAGATCTTCTCTCCTGTTGTCAGGCATACATCTATTAGGGTGCTGTTAAGCATTATAGCAGCTCAGGATTTGGAGCTGGAGCAGATGGACATGAAGATAGCATTTGTCCATAGACATCTTGAGGAGAGTATCTACATGGAGCAGCCACAAGGGCTCAGGGAACCTGGATCAAAGGAGAAGGTATGCTTGTTGAAGAAATCATTGTATGGGTTGAAGTAGTCATCAATATAAAGGTACAAGCGGTTTGATACTTTCGTAAGAAGCATTGGACTTTCTAGGTGCAATTTTGATCCATGTGTGTATATAAAATCTCTGGAGGATGGATCTAAGGTATATCTACTCTTGTATGTAGATGACATGCTTATAGCATGCAAGAGTAAGAGGACAGTGCAGGATTTGAAGGCAAGCCTATCTCGGGAGTTTGAGATGAAGGACTTGGAGGTTGCACGGAAGATTTTGGGCATGGAGATTTTCAATGATCGAGCCAAGAAGTTGCTGCATTTATCTCAGGGATGATACAATCGAAAGGTGCTAGAGAGGTTTGGAATGAAGGAGTCCAAACCAGCAGCGCTGCCACTTGCAGGACATTTCAGACTTTCGAAGAGTATGTCACCACAGACTGAGGTGGAGGCTGAGGAAATGGAGAGGGTGCCTTATGCATCTGGCATGGGAAGCCTAATGTATGCTATGGTGTGTTGTAGGCCGGGTCTAGCCCATGCAGTGAGTCAGGTGAGCAGATTCATGGTGCAGCTTGGCAAGGAATATTGGCAAGCACTGAAGGAGAACTTTAGATACTTGGTGGGATCAGTTGGAGTGGGCATCTACTACGGACAGCGTGGAGGTGCTGTGGAACACTCTAACATAGTCAAGGTTGCCAAGGGATAGATGGAAGACTTTGTAGATGCAAACATTGATGGAGATGTGGATACCCATCGTTCCACAACAGGTTTCATATTCAACATGAATGGGAGACCTGTGTCTTGGAGGTCTTGTTTGCAGCCTATAACGGCGTTATCCACCACTAAAGCAAAGTATATCGGCATCACGGAGGCAGCAAAGGAGGCTTTATGGCTGAAGGGATTGGCTATGGAGATGGGCTGCAAACAGGAGGTTATCAAGGTGTATTGTGATAGTCAGAGTGCATTGTTACTTGCACAGAATTCAGTATATCATGCCAGGATGAAGCACATTGACATCAGATACCATCGGATTAGAGAGCTGGTGGAGGAAGGTGAGGTGGAGCTGGAAAAAGTTTATACCAAGGAGAATCCAGCTGATGCACTGACGAAGGTTCTTCCAAGGGACAGCTTTCACAATTGTATGGGACTGATGCAGTTGATAGACAAAATGGAGTTGACCGAAGCCTTGAAACACCAAGGAGGAGATTGTTGAGTCTCGTGTGGTGTATCCAAGGTATATGGAGTCAAGTTTTGGGTCTTTGTCATGTTGGTCATGATGTAACTAGGGCTAGGAGTGAGTCCGGTAAGAGTCCTAGGTGATAGACTGTGTTACAATGGTTATTGTTCAGTCTGTCTGTTCGAGTCGGCTCGATGGTTCTTCGAGTTGGCTCGATGGTCCTTCGAGTCGACTCGATTTCCAGGAGTCGACTCTAGTTCTTAGGATAGGTATGAAGACACTCTGGTCGAGTCGGCTCGAATGGATTAGAGTCGACTCGGATGCACAGACTGGAAACTTATTATCTGGATGAGTCAGCTCGGATGGATTTGAGTCGACTCAAATGATGGGTTAGCTGTTTTGATAATATGCTGGTTGGGAGTTGGTTCAAGGGGCTAGGTTTGGTTTAACCTAGGTATATATATATTGTACGACCTTGAGAGAGAGAGGTTCGAATCTTTCAAGAGGTCCTGTAAGCTATTCACAAAGGAGATAATATAAATCCTTGTTTTCTCCCTAAACTTCTTCTTAATCTTGATATATTCTTTGATTGATCTTCTTTACCCCTATCTCCTAAGATTCGTGGTATAGTGTTCATGTCAGGCTTGTTGTTTCCACTATTGTTTCTTCATGGTGCTTCATATTTGAGACTGTGCAAGTGGTCTGGATGAGGTGATCTCATTCGGTGTGTCACGATACCAAGGACCTACCTCCCAGGTGGTACCACATATGCCCTCATGCACCTCTTTGAGTATGTAATTGATGTTTGACGGCCCCAGGCACTTCAGCAATGGTTGCGTGAATGACCATTTGTAAAGAGTTCTATCGAGGATGGCATACTTTGAGGCAGTCCAACTCACATGCTTGGCTTCGATCTTGTCTTCCGGTAGGGTTCCTTCGACAAGGAATGCAAGGATGGGATCCATCCAAGAGGCTTCTCGCTCCACTTAATGGATTCCAACTGTCTCTTCAGCAATGCTTGGGCATTACAGGTACTCCATGAGGGTCCGGTCGGTGGGGTTGGTGACGGTAGTGGCCAACCATGACAAGGAGTCCACCCAAGAATTCTGTATTCGAGGTATGTGGAAAATCTCAAAAGATTTAAGTCGAGTCACGAGGCTTTGTACCTTGTCCAAGTATTTGGCCAGGGTCGGATCTCTAACCTCGAACTTGTCCTTCACCTAGTTCACCACCAGTTGGGAATCGGAGAAGGCCCTGATCTGACTGATGCCAAGCTCATCAGCTATCCTCAGTCCTGCAAGGAGGGCTTCATATTCCGCCTGGTTGTTTAATACCTGGAATGCAAAATGTAGGGCATATTCTAGGCTCTGTCCATCAGGGTCGACCAAGATTAAGCCTGCTCCGCAACCAGCAAAGTTAGATGCCCCATCCACATGAAGTGTCCAGGTGGGTTCTGATTCTTCAACAATGTCATCCTCAGGTGTGTCAGCTATTTGCGGAGGCATTTCCTGTCTCCAGGTATACTCTGCTATGAAGTTGGCGATCACCTGAGCCTTCATGGCCGATCGAGGCTGGATAGAAATGTTGAATTCGTCAAGCTTGACAGTCCGCTTGGCAAGTCGTCCCGAAGTATCAGGACTTCTGAGGATTTCCTTAAGAGGTTGATCAATCAGGACTATAATTGGATGTGCCTAAAAGTAAGGCTGCAGTCACTTGGCTGCAATGATCAGGGAGTAAACAAGCTTTTGCATCTTGGGATACCTTGTTTTGATGTCATGGAGTACTTTGCTGATATAATAGACAGGCCTTTCCTGATTGTTCTCTCCTATCCAGATGAGGATGGAGCTCACTGCCTCATCTGACACTGACAAATACAGGTACAGGGGCTCTCCCTCCATAGGCTTAGCAAGTAAGGGAGGAGTCTTTAGATACACCTTCAGTGCTTTGAAGGCCTACCGACACTCATCGATCCACTGGAAGCGATCCGACTATCGTAGAGTTTTAAAGAAAGGGAGACACTTTTCAACCGATCTAAAAATAAAGTGACTGAGAGAGGCTATCCGGCCTATGAGTTCTTGCACTAGTTTCTTGCTGGTTGGATGTCCCATGTCGATGATGGCCTTGATTTTATCAGGATTGACCTCAATTCCTCACTGTGTAACCAGAAAACTGAGAAATTTTCCTGAGGTGACCCCGAAGGTATACTTGGTAGGATTCAATTTCATCCGATGGTACCTCAGGGCATCGAAGGACTCCTTCAGATCCTTGATGTGGTCGGCTCTCCGAAAGCTCTTGACATCATGTCATCAATATATGTCTCCATGTTTCTTCTAAGTTGCCCCTCGAAGATCCTATTAATCAGCCTCTAGAAAGTAGCTTTGGCATTCTTTAGGCTGAAGGGCATCATCCTATAGCAGTACAGCCCTTTGTCAGTGATAACTAGAAAGTAGCTTTGGCGTTCTTTAGGCTGAAGGGCATCATCCTATAGCAGTACAGCCCTTTGTCAGTGATAAAGGCTATCTTCTCCTCATCCTCCGGGTGCATGCTGATTTGGTTATACCCGGAGAAGGTGTCCATGAAGCTCAGGAGCTGATGATTGGCAATGGTATCCATCAATTGATCGATCTTCGGTAAGGGAAAGCTATCATTCGGGCAACCTTTTGTTGAGGTCAGTGTAGTCCACACATATCCTCCACTTTTCATTAGCTTTCCTCACCATCATGACATTCGCCAACTAGTCAAGGTAGTGGGCTTCTTTAATGAAGCCTACTTTGGAGAGCTTCTTGACCTCCTCATCAATCACCCTTTATCTTTCAGGGGCAAAACTCCTCTTCTTTTGTCAGACAGGTTTGTAAGCTGGGTCCACCTTGAGCTAGTGGGTTATGACCTTCGATGGGATACCTGGCAAGTCCGACACCAACCAGGCGAAGACATCAGCATTGTCCCGTAAAAAACTAACTAACTCCAACTTGGCTTCTTTGTTGAGTGTGCTTCCAATTTGCAGGACCTTAGTGGGATCATCCTCCCGGAGGGGTACAAATAGAATCCTCTTGATCGGTTGTCTGCAGCAGTCGGCTTTGGCCCTGGGATCAAGCTATTCCAAGATGGAACGATATTCTGATTGCTTGTCTTGAATGGTTAAACACTACTTGGCCATCCTACGATCCTCCCTCATCATTCTGACCCCATTCGAAGTCAAAAATTTACCAGCAAGTGGTAGGTAGACACAATAGCTCAAACTTTGTTAAGGGCTAGTCGTCCCAATATGGCATTGTAAGCCGATGTCGTGTGTACGACCACAAAATTGATAGTGAGGGTCTTTTGATAAGGCTTTGACCCAATTATCATGGATAGAGTTATTTCTCCTTCTACGCTGATAGAGTTCCCTCCGAACCCTGTCAACGGCATTGGGGATTCTTGCAGCCTAGTTCTAGACATGTTCATTCTGACACAAGCATCATATAGTAAGACTTCAGTGGAGCTTCTATTATCAATGAGGATCCTCCTTACATCATTATTGGCAATTACTGTCGATACAACAACATGATCATTCTCAGAGATCTGGGCCTCTAGGAGGTCTTCGTCGAAGAAGCTGATTACATTAGAACTTCGGGGCCACTTCGAGATTTCTTGACCTTCTTCATGCCTCCAGTCGGACTGACGGTGGAGCATGCCCACATTTCCATCGGCGGGGCGCTGGTTGGACCGCTCTATTTCCTCCAGGGGGTCTCGGGCAATAGAAGTTTCAACCCGATTCCTCTGGGGTCGGACGTACTTGTATAGGTACCCTCATCTGATCAGATCTTTGATCGCGTCCTTCAACTGGAGGCAGTCTTTTATGCTATGCCCATGGTCACAATGGAACCGGCAGTACTTGTCCCTACTCCTTGATGTGGAGGGGCTCCTCATTGGGCGAGGCCTTTGCAGGAAGGTCTCCTTCTCTATCTCCATGAGGATTTTCTTCCTTAGGAGGGAGAGAGGTGTGTAAGTCTCGAACCTCCTCGGGAAGTCCTTCAGCTTAGGGCTACGGCGTCGGGCCGAGTTGGTGCCATCGCTGGGAGGTTGGACTTCGGAAGCCTTGTCGCTTCTCTTCTTGGGAGCCGACCTTCCTTCAACCTGGCATCAGCTTGCCACTTGTTCTTCTGCCAGGGCATATTTTTGTGCCCGGGCCAGTAGTTCGTAGTAGCTTATCGGAAACTTTTTGTCCAACAAGAAGGTGAGCCTGGACGATTGCAGTCCCCTTTTGAAGGCCGACATAACTACATATTTGTTGAGATCCGGGACCTCCATGGTCACCGAATTAAATCAGGCCATGCAATCCCAAAGGGTTCTCCTTCCTTTTGTTGCATGAGGAAGAGGCAATACGTGTTCCTTGACGCCCTGCCATAAGTCCTGAAATGGGACGAAAAGAGTTTTTCTAACTGGGAGAAGGAATGGATCATACCTGGTCGGATGGCGGAGAACCACATCCGAGCTGCCTTCCTAAGTATCGTAGGGAAGGCGATGTAGTAGAGGTGGTGCGGGCACCAGACTCAGAAGAAGACTTCAGGACTCCATCTGGATCTCTGATTGACATTGCCCGAAGAATTAGGGTTTTCTGGTTTTGTAATAAGGGTTGACTTGGTCAACTCAATTTTAGTTTGAGTCTGTATTTCCCTGTAATTTAAATTTGTTGAGTCATGTTGACTCAATACAAGTCCTAGTAGTGGTCTAGGTCTTCTCCAAGGTGCCACATTTTCTCCCAGGACCAAGCAAGTGGGCGCCACACTCCCAGCCACACGCCAGAGTCCAGGAGGCGCCACATCTCCATCCAGTGTGCCTTGGTCCCCACACCACAAGAAAGCAGGTCCCTTCTTTCATGCACCACTTGGAGGAGAAATCCATCAAGATACCTCAATCCAAGGAGGAGCCAACTTCTTTCCAGATAAATCCAAGCCAGGATGGCAAGAATTTTCTTGAAGAGAGGATCAAGGAGGTGCCCCACAATGTTCCATAAAAACCCAAGTTATAAAAGGGAAGAGAGCATGTCTTGGGGAGAAAATCAAGGAGGCACCCAAAAGTTTCCTAAAGTGCCAAAGCCATGAAAGGAAGAAGCCTAAACTTGTGGAGCAAGACTAGGAGGTGTCCAAAAGAGCCAAACCATGAAGGGAAAATCCTTGATTCATGGAGAGATACTAGGAGACACCCCCATAACCTGCCATTTGGAGCTGATTTTCAAATTTTCTTGGAGTTTTGGGCTGCCCACTCATGGAAGGAGTCTTGGGAAGAGACTTTGATGTCTAAAGTGTGGGTTAGTCCTATTAGTCCCACATGGGAAGTGTATGAAATTTTATTTCTTTGTTATGTCTATATATTCAACTCTATGTAACTCTTGAAACAATGATGAATGAAATCAATTTCTTTGTGAGCAACTTTGTGTTTCTCTCTTCCGCACTTGTATTCAAGTGTTGAGCTCCGTGAGGGAGTAAATCCGGGTTCCCTAGGAACCTTGAGGAGGTGTGAGATCTCCAACCCCAAAACCCTAGCTTAGTCCACCCATCTCTACTCCACCACCACCAAACCCTAATTTTTCATCTACATCCCACGGCCCCTCTCTTCCACATAGAGGCCGGCCACCAGCATCCAGGTTCAGATCAACTGTTTCAACTACAGAGCAAGTTCAAAGAAGAGTCAGATCAGTATCAAGATCTCCCGAACTTCTACATCCAACAATCTTCATTAAGTCCTCAGGTCAGTGTCTTTCTTTGAGTTTCTGGTTCTTTTTTTTTGTTCTTCTTCTTCCAGATCCTGAGCTTGAGAAGAAGGCCAACCTTGCCATAGGACTACAATCCGAGGATCCATTGCGAAGATACCTCGTCTCCAAGGATCCTACAATCTGTTCGAGAGTGTCCTTCAATTGAAGCAACGAGAGATATCACAGTCAGGTATAAAACCTTCTCTTCTCTCTTCGTCTGTTTCTTGAAAGAGGAGTAAACCCTAGGTCTGGGAGTTTCTCAATCCCCAGCGATCCTACTTCTGAGTTACTCTGATAATCCACTCCTTTTAATTGTGCTTTCTGTCATTTCTTAGTTTCTTTCAGCATTAGTTTATCTTTCCTTTAAGTCAAAGCCGACTTCTGAAAATAAATAAATAAAAAAAAATATATTAATTTTAATTTACTTCCGCATCGCATCATCTTTTTGTTCTGCATCAATTTTGGTATCAGAGCTTTCGTTCTGCATCAATTTTGGTATCAGAGCCCTGTCTAGGGTTTCTGACTTGCTTGCATGTTTTGAGTGTCTCTCTTTTTTACTTTGTCTGCTCGAAGTAGACTCCCCAGGACGTCCGGTCCTAGGAACTAAGCGAGGTGCAAGCCTCCTCTTCCCATTCCACGGGGTGTTCCTAGGGCATGTAGGGGATCCGTTGGGTTATAACTTCGTAGCAGGAATTGTAAACGGGGAAGTGCTCTGTTTTCAGCCTGTAATTACCCTGTTGCAGAAATTATTTCTCACTACAGGTAACTCCAAATTCAGTGATTTTTATTTTGCTGAAACCAATATAATTGAAACTATTTTTCATAATTTTCCTGTGATTTATTGGTTTCCGTGGGATTTTTAAGAATTAAATTACTGCAACTCTGTTTTTGTATTCTGCAATCCAATTATTTTTGAGTGTTCATCTCTTAATTCATCTTAAGGCCATTTGAGCATCTAAGATAAGGGAAGGAGTTGATAACCTCTCCTTAGCCCAAAACCACCACCCACTCATTCGAACCTAAGCCTTTAATCTAAAAATTGATTAGACCTAATTTGCCCTAGTGGGCTAGGGACACCAACAAGTCGGGCTAGGCTAATGTTGAGTCAGTTTGTCTAGTTACTCTGTGTGTGCTTTGTACTCAGTGTCTAGAATGGTGGTTTAGGGATTCTATCCCGAAGGGCTTGTGTGCTGGTCCGCCTACCTGGCCAATCTCTGATTGGTGTCTAGGATTGGCAATTAGGGACCTAACACTCCCCTTACACCTGCCTGGCTGAGTCCCGAGTTACTACAGGCTAGCTTGCCACTCTGATTGGGCATCTAGTTTGGGATCTAGGTCTAGTTAGCCCGTAGTCATTTCAGTCGAGTCTCATTTGGTGTGCTTGCTTGCATCATCATGTCCACCCGGAACGAAGTACCCTACCAACCTGGTCAAACCCAACCTGATTTAGAGGCCATGATTAGAACTCTTACCAAAAGTATGACCAAATTGAGTCAGGATATGAATGAGAGTTTTGCCCAGTTTAGAGACGGAGCCCAGGGACTTGAGAAACGTAGACATCAAAATTGGACCCCTGATCCAAAATTTAATACACCCCAACCTCACCCATGCCAGGAGCCTAGAGACCTTATACCGTGATCCCGAGCATAACCCTAGGAGCCTATATCCATACTTGGTTGACTCAGAAAAGGGACCTGTTAGGAACACCGAACCTTATGCACCCACTTTTGATGGAAGACAAGAGACATATATTAAGTGGGAAGAACAAATGGATCGATATTTTGAGTGCACTAACATATCAGAATTAGGACAAGTTAGGTTGGCCAAAACCAAGTTCACCAAACATGCTAGGTCGCATTGGTATGCTATTGAGCATGAGTGTTATCAAAGAAAAGAGGAAATATATACTTGGAGAGATATGAGAAGTAAGTTGAGAGATAGGTACCTAGGTAGATCCTATGAGAAAAGACTTTTAGACCAATGGTACCAATTGCAACAAGGTAATAGGCCTGTGTCTAAATATATTGAGGACTTCCAGTGGTATGACATGAAATGCAATACCATTGAGACCGAAGCTCAGATCACATCGAGGTTTAGGGTTGGGTTACACCCAGACATTTATAGGAAGCTATGCCTTGAAAAGACCAATAAGTTAGACCGAGCCTACCAAGAAGCCCAAGACTATGAGTGGTCTTTAAGATATAACCAATCAAGTACTTTGGACTTAAAGCCAACCTCTACCAACTTGAGTCAAGTTTCGATTGATCCGACACCCGTAGTGAACCAGACTCTTGTTTGTCAATTTCCACTTGTGTCACCTCTTGACCAGAAGGATAACACTGAGAAGGAGTTAGGCATGGTCATCCCAAAATTAGTTGACCCGACCAGAGCCGTACTTAAAGAGGAATCAAAGGAGAATAGATTAGAACCTTTCAATGAGATTGAGGAAGAAATATATGAGCCTGACATAAGTTTGATAGATGAATATGAAGAAGAAGAATTTGAGAATATCTCTCCCGATAATTCAATTAACCAACTCCTACCTAATGGGGTTATTGAGGGGACCCCTGCCACTCAAGAAATTCAGGAGCTAACCCTAAGAGAAGATCCTTTTGAGGAAGTTCAGGAAGAAGAAATTACACCCAATGAAAGTTTAAGTGAGAATACCCCTGAACTCATTGAGGAATCCAAAGAAGACACCCCTGAGTCAAATCTGGTAGAGAAGTGTGAAGAAGGAAGGGGTTCACAAGAATTGCCCATTGAGAAGGTCCAAGAACAAGAAAAAGACAGTAGCTTAGAGGACTTTTTAGATAAACATTCCAAAGACCTTCCTGATAACCTTCCACCTTCTAGGAGCACCCAGCCTATCCTAGAACTTGCACTTGTAGACCCTCCTAGAGCAAATCATGAGGTTTGGATGAGTGCACCTATAGAACAATGTCCTCATTTTAAGGTCATCCTGAATAACCAAGGTTTGTTTCTTGTTTCTGATAAGCCACCTCAAAACTCTGATTCTTATTTCCTACCCTTCCTGAATCTTCTCATGTTTCTAGAGCTATGGGATTACACTTTACTGAGATCTCTAGGTTGCAAGACTCCTTAGAACCTATTAGGTTTGCCACCTACTTCTGGAAGACCTTATGGCACCTACTAGGCATCCATAATAAGTTTTCATGCTCTGCATGCCATCCTCCAACCCAAGGTCAAACCTAGAGAGCCGTAGTTTGTTAGGTTTAGACCTAGGGTTCCTTTGGAATAAAGTCCATTCTTTAGGAATGCGTCGTCAGTCTAGTTTAGTTTTTCTTGACCCTTTACTAGGCTTTGACTCAGATTTTGGTTTGATTGAGAGCACCAGGAATTGGGATTTGTATTTTGTCCAGGACTAAATTTGCATATAATGTTTCGATCAATAGGTCTATAGGCTAGAGTCCCTTTGAAATTGTTCATGGATACAAGCCTCACACACCACTTGATCTGATTTCACTATTAGTCCACACACATAAGTCTCTTGATGCACTTGCATAGCATGCAAAGGACTTGCATAAAGAAATTCATGCCAAAATAAATTGAAGTAATGAAACTTATAAGAAGTTGGCTGATTCTCAAAGACGAGTCAAAACTTTTGTTGAGAGAGACTATGTAATGATTTGGTTAAGGCCTGAGCGGTTTTCTCCTGGAACCGTTAGAAAGTTACATGCTAGAGGAGCTGGACCATTTAGAGTAGTGAAGAGAGTAGGGTCCAATGCCTATGTGCTCGAGTTGCCTTCAGAACTAGGCATTAGCTCCACTTTCAACATTACAGACCTAGTAGAGTATAGAGAGCCAGCTGTGATTCCAGTGAGCCTTTTTGAGCCTAATCCTGCTCTTGAGAGTGAACCCAACCCTGTGTGTCCACCAACAAACTGGCCTGTGAGGAAAGAGCAGATTGAAAAGATCCTGGATGATCAGGTTATTTCTACTCGTAATCGAGGATACCAAAGATACCTGGTCCGCTGGCAAGGAAGGCCAGATTCTGATAACTCTTGGATCTCCCGAGAAGAATTACAAGAATTGGACCCATACCTCTTGGAGAGATACCAGAGCCAGCTTGATCCATACTCGACAGGGTCGAGTTCCTCCCACCCCGGGAGAATTGGTGCGGGAACCAGACTCAGAAGAAGACTTCAGGGCTCCATCTGGATCTCTGATTGACATTGCCCGAAGAATTAGAGTTTTCTGATTTTGTAATAAGGGTTGACTTGGTCAACTCAATTTTAGTTTGAGTCTGTATTTCCCTGCAATTTAAATTTTGTTGAGTCATGTTGACTCAATACAAGTCCTAGTAGTGGTCTAGGTCTTCTCCAAGGTGCCACATTTTCTCCTAGGACCAAGCAAGTGGGCGCCACACTCCCAGCCACACGCCAGAATCCAGGAGGCGCCACATCTCCATCCAGTGTGCCTTGGTCCCCACACCACAAGAAAGCAGGTCCCTTCTTTCATGCGCCACTTGGAGGAGAAATCCATCAAGATACCTCAATCCAAGGAGGAGCCAACTTCTTTCTAGATAAATCCAAGCCAGGATGGCAAGAATTTTTCTTGAAGAGAGGATCAAGGAGGTGCCCCACAATGTTCCATAAAAACCCAAGTTATAAAAGGGAAGAGAGCATGTCTTGGGGAGAAAATCAAGGAGGCACCCAAAAGTTTCCTAAAGTGCCAAAGCCATGAAAGGAAGAAGCCTAAACTTGTGGAGCAAGACTAGGAGGTGTCCAAAAGAGCCAAACCATGAAGGGAAAATCCTTGATTCATGGAGAGATACTAGGAGACACCCCCATAACCTGCCATTTGGAGCTGATTTTCAAGTTTTCTTGGAGTTTTTGGGCTGCCCACTCATGGAAGGAGTCTTGGGAAGAGACTTTGATGTCTAAAGTGTGGGTTAGTCCTATTAGTCCCACATGGGAAGTGTATGAAATTTTATTTCTTTGTTATGTCTATATATTCAACTCTATGTAACTCTTGAAAAAATGATGAATGAAATCAATTTCTTTGTGAGCAACTTTGTGTTTCTCTCTTCCGCACTTGTATTCAAGTGTTGAGCTCCGTGAGGGAGTAAATCCGGGTTCCCTAGGAACCTTGAGGAGGTGTGAGATCTCCAACCCCAAAACCCTAGCTTAGTCCACCCATCTCTACTCCACCACCACCAAACCCTAATTTTTCATCTACATCCCACGACCCCTCTCTTCCACATAGAGGCCGGCCACCAGCATCCAGGTTCAGATCAACTGTTTCAACTACAGAGCAAGTTCAAAGAAGAGTCAGATCAGTATCAAGATCTCCAGAACTTCTACATCCAACAATCTTCATTAAGTCCTCAGGTCAATGTCTTTCTTTGAGTTTCTGGTTCTTTTTTTTTGTTCTTCTTCTTCCAGATCCTGAGTTCGAGAAGAAGGCCAACCTTGCCATAGGACTACAATTCGAGGATCCATTGCGAAGATACCTCGTCTCCAAGGATCCTACAATCTGTTCGAGAGTGTCCTTCAATTGAAGCAACGAGAGATATCACAGTCAGGTATAAAACCTTCTCTTCTCTCTTCGTCTGTTTCTTGAAAGAGGAGTAAACCCTAGGTCTGGGAGTTTCTCAATCCCCAGCGATCCTACTTCTGAGTTACTCTGATAATCCACTCCTTTAATTGTGCTTTCTGTCATTTCTTAGTTTCTTTCAGCATTAGTTTATCTTTCCTTTAAGTCAAAGCCGACTTCTGAAAATAAATAAATAAAAAAAATATATATTAATTTTAATTTACTTTCGCATCGCATCATCTTTTTGTTCTGCATCAAAAGGGCATCAGAAGTGCCCTGTACCATCATGTGGGCCTTGTAAGTACCCAAATGATCAGTGAATGGTGGTGCCATCGTAGGTATCCACCTGAGGTATCTTGAAGTGATATGGGATAACTTCCCTCATGATTCTAGCGAAGAAAGGTGGGCGAGAGTCATACACCTGCAGCCCTTATCCCTTTTGCCGGTCGACCAACTTAGCAATCTGCTCCTCCATGCACTGGAGCTTGCTGGTGTAGTCCCTCAGGTCCTCGCCACGGTGCTGATCGTCATCAGGGATTGAGTCGACAGAGGAGTGCGAGGAGGACCTCACTCTCTTTTCGTCGGCATGAGCCCTTTGTGGCCTCCGAGGCTCTGGGGTTGCATGGGAGCAGAGTTGAGAGACTCCTTGCTGTCGACTTCTCTTGGCAGCAGGTTGATGGCTAGTTTGGGACGCCACGAGCAGCTGTTATTTGTCATTGGCTGCATCTTGGAGGTTCTAAACCGCAGTGGCAAGAGTGTCAATGCGGTTCAGAAGGGTTTGGAACTACTGTTGTCCTAGAGTGATGGTAGGCTCGGCGGCGTCATTCTCCCTAGGAGGTTCTCCCAATCTTGACTGGGAGTAGCCTCCCCTATTGAAGGTGTTCCGAGCCCTTCCCTTCGCCATCGTCTTAGTAGCGGACTCCTCCTTTTAGAGAAGGGAAACGAGAACGAAGGTTCAAGCCCTTCTTCTAGTGCCAAGTTGTTGCTGCTGAATCTCCCGGACCGGGTTCTCTCGGCCTGGCTGGAGTGTGCCTCTCTCGGTTCCTGCAAATAAATCCCACGGGCCGGTGGTATCCCTGTGGGGGACACTCCGATGGCAAGTTAGTGGGAGCCTTAGAGCAACATAATAGAGGAATCAAAAGAAGATCACTCATGGAGAAGGAAAAGTGTCCTTACCGCTCGGAGTCTCCCATTTACCTTATATAGGCACGGAACACCACCAGAATCAGGGTGGTGGCCAGGTGGCACCGGGGCATGGCTGTATCATGGGACTGTTGTAACAGAATTCTGGTACCAGCTGGAAGGGGCTTCTAGAGTTTTCTGATTAGTATGGGCCTGGCTGAAGTAGGTCAGTCGGACTTCAAACGGATCGATCGGACCTCGAGTGGGTCGACAGGACCTCGAGTGGGTCGGTCGGATCTTTGGTCAACCTCGAGTGGGTTGGCAGGATTTCTAGTGGGTCGGTCGGATCTTTGGTCTGGTTTAGAAAAAAGCTGATTAGGCATAATAATTTGAAAGATAAAATATTTCATGATAAATGTTGCTCCCAGTCAGGACACTTATGGGATGAAATTCATTAGACCAAGCAATCCTAGAAGAGGAAAAGGTAGGCTAAAGCGGGTGAGGATTGGCACCTTTCCAAACAAAAGTTTTAATGTTAGATCGTTGATACAAACGGGCATCTTTATGGTGATTTGGGAAGATTGAGGAAAAAGACTAAGGGACATAGAATTGAAGATGGGATCCATGATGGTGAAATCTGAAGATTTGGGTGTAAGTACCTATAGGTTTACAGAAGCAATATTGTTCGATGCTTCAGGTTCTTTTCTAAGGCTTTCATATTGCTCAGCAGAAGGGGAAGAGGACGATGCCATAAACGAAGCTTGAAACATGAAAGATAGGAGTCAAAGTTGATTAAGATCGAAGGTAAGGAAGAGACTTTTTACAATACGGGATATCTTTGGAATGTCAAGTCAAAGGGGCATTTAAGGAGAATCTGACATTTGGACAAGGATTTTGATAACTAGAAAACATCAAACAGGTACTATTTGTAGCCGAAATATTAATGGTCGACTTCCAACCGAGGGAGATGGGTATGAATGGTATCATAATTAAGAATACATCTTATAACCCTCGGATCCATCTGGAGGGACATTACATGTTCGTACCTACGAATTATCTGGGCCCATCAAACTTAAAAGGATGGGAAGCCTAGTAAAAGACTAAGCACATGAGTAACATGGAAATGAAAATTTAAATGTTATCGGAAACTATTTTTTAAGTAGATGGATACAAATAAGTGGGTAAATTGGAATGTAACTATATTATAAATTTATTTAATTGGATATAATCATATTGAAAAAATATTTCAAAGAAATAGAAACTCGACTTTAGCTGCTTGTTTATTTTATTTTTTAAATTATATTTATAGCATTTTTCTTTGAAGTAGGTGATATTTTCATAATCTAAAAGTCATTGGAGATTCAAAAAAACTTCAAACCCAATCATTCTTTTCAAGTTTCTGTCCCTGCACCGGGGGCACACCGCATGTTAATGCTGAATCCCGCCACCGGATGGAGTGGTGTAAGCTCAGGTAGGCAACCCAAGAGGGGGGGAATTGGGTTTTATAAAACTTTTGTACTATTTAAAATATTTATGAACTAAAGTAAGTATGTGCTAATGCAATTCAAGTGCTTATGTATTTCAAATAAATGCAGCGGAAATAAAGAAATAAAAGCACAAGAAGAACAATCACACAAACACAAAAATTTATAGTGGTTCGGTGCTAACCAAGCACCTACATCCACTTCCCAAGAACCCCTTGGAAATTCCACTAAGTTTGGTTTTATAACTTAGGCTCACCAACAACCTTTATAACTTGTTTTGTCTTCGGGCTCACAAGTCAAACCCTAGTTGGTTTCAAGGCTCACCAACAACCACCCTTGGTTTTACAGGATAACCAAGAACCTAAACAACTTGTTTTAGCTTCGGGCTCACAAGTAAAACCCTAGTTGGTTTCAAGGCTCACCAACAACCACTTTAGTTTTCAAAGGCTTACCAAAAACCTCTTGGTTTTCCAAGGCTCACCAAAAACCTTAAGTAAAACAATATAAGAGCAAGTTTAAATGAATACAATAAAAGCTTTCTAAAATAAAGCAAATATCTCTTTGAAGCCCTTGATTGTTGATGAAGATCTTATCTTCAAGTTGATGAAGTCTTTGATTGATGCTTGTAAATATAGACTTTGAATGCTCTCTTTGAAACTTGGAAGCTTGAAGGCTTTTAATCACTCAACTATTGAATCCTTTAAGAATATTCAAGAAACTCACCAAAGGATTACTTTCCCATTTGATTATTGATGATTATATAGCCTTCCAATACTTAAATGACCGTTTATAGCCATTAAGGAGAAAAATATGGCCGTTGGAGCCAAGTTGGAAAAGTTCTGCAGCCCAGAAAACTAGCCGTTACTGTTCAAGTGTCGACACTTCACCTCCAGGTGTCGACACTTCAGTTTCAAGTGTCGACACTTCATTTTCCAAGTGTCGACACTTTACTTCCAAGTGTCGACACTTCAGCTCCAAGTGTCAACACTTGACTGAAAGTGCTTTCTGAAGTTTTCTGTTTATCTCAGGCCTTGAGTCGACACTTCACTGTTCAAGTGTCGATACTTGATCCTCAAGTATCGATACTTTATTTCCAGGTATCGACACTTGCATGTGCTATTGCTGAAACATCTTCAAATTGAAACTTTAACCTCTTCAAGTTCTTCCATATTAATTCTAAAGTCCATATACTTGATTTTTCATTAATTTAAGGACTTTTTTAACTAAAATACAAGCATTTCTTCGTCCAACATGATTGAATACTAAGATTTAAAAAATATACTTAAAATATAATTAATATTCATATATACTTAAATATTTTGTTAATCATCAAAATCAAGACAGAGTCAACAATCTCCCTCTTTTTGATGATAACAAAACATTTAAGTATATAAAAAGGGTAAGCTTAAAAAGATTAACAATAAGATAAATATGTAAGCTCAAAACAATAAGCACCGAGCTCCCCCTCAAAATATGATCCAAAAAAAAATCTTCAAAAATATTTTTCAAAATATGCAAAATTTTCAAATTTTTAAAATTTCTTCTTACTAATTCTTCCCTTTAGATAAAAATATTTTACATTCTTCTCCCCCTTTTGTACTTTCTTTCATTTCTCAAATGATTTTTCATGTTTATCCAATCTTCCCCTTTTCATACTTAACAATTTTCTCTCCCTTTTTGACATCATGAAAAAGGGTGAAAGGCAATACAAAGTGGGAATGAAGTCTGAAAGAATAGCAAGTAGGTCATCAAAATCAATGCATGAAATCAAATAATCATGATATCAATTGAATATGATACAAATTGAACATGATACCATTGAAATATGATACCATTTGAATGTAACTCCCCTTAAAAAATTAGATTTAAAAATAAGGAGAAAGAATATCAGAGCAATATAAGTACAGCATGATATCAAGCAAAATATTCAAAGCATCAAATATGATAACAAATCTTTGGATGTTCTCCCTAAATGTTATTCCTTCTTTGAAAATATGTATTTATTTGAGGAATAAAACAAGAAAGCTCATGCATCAAGATTTGAAATTTTCAAGATATTCATGATTTTCAAAATACAAAGCATTTATATCACTTAAAAACTTTTAGCATGATTTCAAATTCATTTTAAGATGATTTGATATCCATACAAATGCTAGAAGTATATGATATCAAGTCTAGCGACTAGAGCAAGAGTTTGTCAATATGCATACCTTCTTCTTAAATGTAATCCTTAACTACCAGTTCTATACTTGATTCAAATCAATTCTAACTTAAGCATAGATGCCAATAATGAAAGCACATAAATCGTAATATTTCACTTGAAATAATTCAAAAACTGTATTAATCAAAATCAAGTGAAAGTCTAATAATCATAAGTTGAAATCATGATAGCATGAAATCCATTTACATCAAAATAGTCACGATCACAACTAATGATTATTAGTCTAAGCTTGATTCTAATTAATCAATTAAAATATTTTTCAAATCAATATACATTTTTAAAAGTATTTTTCATGAAATACATTAATCAAAATCAAGTGAAGGTCTTACAATCATAAGTTTAATCATGATAGCATGAAATTCATCAACACCAAAAAGTTCATGATCATAGCCAATGATGATAAGTCCAAACTTGATTCTAATTAACTATTTAAAATAATTTTTCAAAGTAATTGATGCAATAAAAATTAATCTACATTTTTATTATGGAAGGAGATGTTTAGAATTTACCAATATACAAAGTCCTTCCTTTTACCATTTAGTTCAAAATGTAGCTTGTCCACTTCTTTAAATTGTCTTGTATAACCTCTTTTCAAGAACTTCCTTTCTTCATGTTGGGTTGCAAGACATTCCTGCAAAACAAATTAAGTGGACATTTTTGGTACCCAAACTTTCTTGGATCCTTTATGATTAGTAATTATGGTTCCTTTTGGAACCCAAACTTTTCTTAGTCTAGAAGGATAAACATTAAAACCATATTTAGAAGATAAATTGAAAGAAGCAAGAATAGAAAAATTTTTCAAAAGTTTTTGTTTCTTTTCCTCAACCAAAATATTTTTATCACATAAATCTTTCAAAATAACATTTTCTTTTTCTAAAAATTTTTTTTTTTAGAAAAATTATTCTTTTCATTTTTCAAAATATCAATCTTGGCATTTAAATCATCCATTTTTATTTACAAGATTGGTGTTGTCAAGAGAAAATAATCTACATGCCTATTTAATTTCTTGTACTCAATTTTTAGCAATCTATATTCATGCACAAGATTATTAGATGCATTATGTGATTCTTTAAAGATAAAATCATAATTATTTTTAGCACATATCTTTTCCTCATTTTTCATGAAGCAAAGATGGGCAACTTCATCATCCGTACTTGAATCTTCGCTATCGCTCCAAGTTGCCATCATTGCCTTGAATTTCTTTTTGGCTTTGAAAGCCATTATCTTCTTTTCTGTATCAACTTCCACTATCCTTTGCCATAAGTTCAACTCATAGGTCATGAGTGAACCGATAAGCTCCTCCAAAGGTAAGGTTTCTACATCTTTAGCTTCTTGGATCACTGTCACCTTTGGATCCCATGATTTTGGCAAGGATCTAAGAATTTTGTTCACCAAATCAGCATTAGTATAGATTTTGCCAAGATTTTTCAATTCATTAATAATAGTCATAAATCTAGTATACCTATTAGAAATAGATTCATAGTGCATCATTTCAAAAATTTCAAAAGAATGTACAAGCAAATTAATTTTAGAATTCTTCACTTGAAGAGTACCCTCATGAGTAACTTCAAGTGTGTCCCATATTTCCTTCACCGATGTTCATGTAGAAATTCTATTAAATTCATTTAAGTCCAATGCACAATAAAGCAAGTTCATTGCTTTAGCATTAATTTCAATTTATTTAATGTCATATTCATTCCAATCCTCTTCGAGCTTTGGAATGGAAATGCCATTAACCAAAATGGAAGAAAAATGAGGACCACTAACAATGATTTTTCAAAGATGATAACTAATAGATTGAATATGGATGCGCATGCGAGTTTTCCAAAATGTGTAATTTATGCCATTGAAAAACGATGGTCTAACACTAATACCTATAAGGGTTGCCATAATCTTTAACTCAAAATTGTTAGATTTTCAAATAGAGCACCTGCTCTGATACCAATTGTAGGCTCAGGTAGGCAACCCAAGAGGGGGGGTGAATTAGATTTTATAAAACTTTTGTACTATTTAAAATATCTATGAACTAAAGCAAGTATGTGCTAATGCAATTCAAGTGCTTGTGTATTTCAAATAAATGCAGCAAAATAAAGAAATAAAAGCACAAAGAGAACAATCACACAAACACAAAGATTTATAGTGGTTCGGTGCCAACCAAGCACCTACATCCACTCCCTAAGAATCCCTTGAGAATTTCACTAAGTTTAGTTTTATAACTTAGGCTCACCAACAATCTTTACAACTTATTTTGTCTTCGGGCTCACAAGTCAAACCCTAGTTGGTTTCAAGGCTCACCAACAACCACCCTTGGTTTTACAGGATAACCAAGAACCTAAACAACTTATTTTGGCTTCGAGCTCACAAGTAAAACTCTAGTTGGTTTCAAGGCTCACCAACAACCACTTTGGTTTTCAAAGACTTACCAAAAATCTCTTTGGTTTTCAAGGCTCACCAAAAATCTTAAGTAAAACAATGTAAGAGCAAGTTTAAATGAATACAATAAAAGCTTTCTAAAATAAAGAAAATATCTCTTTGAAGTCCTTGATTATCGATGAAGATCTTATCTTCAAGTTGATGAAGCCTTTGATTGATGCTTGTAGAGGTAGCTTTAAATGCTCTCTTTGAAACTTGGAAGCTTGAAGGCTTTTAATCACTCAACTATTGAATCCTTTAAGAATATTCAAGAAACTCACCAAAGGATTACTTTCCTATTTGATTCTTGATGTTTATATAGCCTCTCAACACTTAAATGACTGTTTATAGTCGTTAGGAGGAAAATATGGTCGTTGGAGCCAAGTTGGAGAAGTTCTGCAGCCTAGAAAACTAGCCATTATTGTTCAAGTGTCGACACTTCACCTCCAGGTGTCGACACTTCAGTTTCAAGTGTCGACACTTCATTTTTCAGGTGTCGACACTTTTTTCAAGTATCGACACTTTAGCTCCAAATGTTGACACTTGACTGAAAGTGCTTTCTGAAATTTTCTATTTATCTCAGGCCTTGAGTCGACACTTCACTCTTCAAGTGTCGATACTTGATCCTCAAGTGTCGACACTTCATTTCCAGGTGTCGACACTTGCATGTGTCATTACTGAAACATCTTCAAATTGAAACTTTAACCTCTTCAAGTTCTTCCATATTAATTCCAAAGTCCATATACTTGATTTTTCAATAATTTAAGGACTTTTTCAACTGAAATACAAGCATTTCTTCATCCAACATGGTTGAGTACTAAGATCTGAAAAACATACTTAAAATATAATTAATACTCATATATACTTAAATATTTTGTCAATCATCAAAATCAAGACAAAGTCAACAAGTGGTTCGTCCACCAGATCACCGTCGACCGGAACCTACAAAACAGATCCCCTGATCGAAAATCTTCTGGCAGGGGACACTCTGATGCCAAAGTCAGAAAGAACTCAGGAGCAGAATGGAGAGCTCAAAAGCAGAGAGGGAAAAGAAAGGATTCGAATTTCTAGGATTAGCCAAAACTTACCTCGAATGTCCCTCTTACCAGTATTTACAGGCTCCAATATAACTACTTACGGTTATGGGAGTTGGCAAGTGCAACCTCCTCATAACTGTGAGTAGTGGCGGTCGAAAAATCAGTTATTTCGGACTTATACAATCTAAGGATTTCGACCATGTGGGTGGTTGCAATAACCAGAGCAGACTTCGACTGTTCTGGGGTTGGAAAAGCCTACATGTTTAATATGCCTGTCATTTCTAGAGTAGATCCGAAGTGAGCTCAACATTCTCTTTAGTAGCGCTCCTAAAAGGAATGTTAGCTATATACTTAGAAAAGTTTCTTTGGAAATAACAAAGAAAGATAAACACTTATAGTCCAAAATACGAGATAACATGCTCTTCAGATTATGTTGAAGGAATAAAGCCGAAGATGTCCAATTGAAAGGCTTGGTCTTCGGATCAAGATAACAATACGAAGCCGAAGACATAAGGTTAATAAGCTTGGCCTCTGGACCAGACAAGATATGAAACCCAAGATACAAGATCGACAAGCTTAATCTTCGGACCAAGATAAAGATACAAAGCCGAAGATATAAAGATGTTAGGCATGGTCTTCGGACCAAGATAAGGATACGAAACCAAAGACTTAAAATTGTTGGGCTTACTCTTTGGACCAAGGTAAAGATACGAAGCTGAAGATATAAAACATCTTTTTGTAGATCAGAATCTTTATCAAGTCCAGGAGATATTTTTCTTTGCATATCGATTTGACCAATAAACCAAAAAATTGAAATTGGTTCAAAGAATATCTCAGCAATTAATTAAAATAAAAATAGGATATCATAACAGCTGCCCCCCACTCCCAAGTTTGAAATGATTTATTTTGAAAAATGGGAGAATTTAAAATTTATCATTTAGTAGCAGTAACTGACAAGTAATGATGTATTGATTTCTGACACATCTTTCATAGTAACTGCTTGATAGCGTGAAAGACGTGGTGAGGACATGCGTCGATTTTTCATTCGCTGGTTTAGAAAAATGCTTCGAATTTAGGAAAATTCTGAGAAATCTCTTTTAACAAAAGGCTTTTATTTGATCGAGGCAAGATACGTAGCAGCCATCTGAGGCTTGATCAAAGTTTAAAGATCATCATGGCCCTCCATGGCTTTCCACGCGGATCACAATCGCCGCCTTATCGATGAATGGCTATTAAGAAATCGTACCCATGATCGAGGTCATTAATACAGCACACGATCGAGAAGATCTCTGAATCGCCTCGAAATCCCACAACTTCACCTATAAAAAAGGAGGGTTTCATAATAAGAACTTTCTTCGCACTCGCGCTCCTTCTTCCTTCCGCTCCATGCTACAATCCACCATTTTCGTTTCCCTCGGAGGTAGAAGTCCTTCTCCCCTATTCCTTTTTGATTCTTTACAATGTCGGAGTCCATTAGGAGTCCTTCCATTAGCAGAGGTTCACCGGGAGGTGAAACCAGTAGAGGACCACCAGGAGATGAAACCAGTAGAGGACCATTGAGAGATGAAACCAGTAGGGGTTTGCTGGGAGGTGAGACCAATAGGAAAAGAAGTTCGGGTAGGAAGAGGAGTCCGGAGAGATCTCCTGATACTATTGCCTGTTCCCTGTCGCTTTCTAAATTAGAAAGTATTGAGCAATGCTTTCAAATTTCGCGAACTTATAAAACAATCCTCCCAAGTCCTGATGAAAGGGTAGATAACCCTCCTATAAATCTGTTGCCATATACGAAGAACATCTTAAGGCTAGTCTTCGTCTTCCGCTTCATCCCTTTTTTGTAAAAATTTTTAACCTTTATCAGATAGTTCCGGCTCAACTGACTCCGAAAAGCTTTAGAAATATTTGTGGATTCCTAGTCCTTTGTAAGCTTAGGAATGTGGAACCGAAGACTTCACATTTTACTTTTTTGTTTGTACTGAAGAGAGACTTCCATGGTAAGGGATGGTGGGTCATAGGTCCTCGACCAGGCCGAAGACTAATGAAAGGAACCTCTAGTGCCATACATGGGTGGAAATCCTATTTCTTTTTTGTGTACTACACCATATGGGGGTTTAATACTAAATGAAAAACTTCACGTTTGGATGCAAACACTGGGAAAAGGGTCCTGAAAGCTGATTAGAAAGATTTTGAAACTTCATCAGAGCTAGAAGTTCCCCAATTTAAAGAATTGTTGAAAGAAGAAAATCTTCACCACGCCCATATCAGTGAAGTCCCAGCATTAGGTATAGAGATAGTGGTCTTCGGATTTTTTTTTTAATTCCATCTTTCTCCCTCTTTTTTTTATGTATAATGAAATTCTTTCTCTGAACTGTAGGTGGACTAATGAAGCCGAAGCTTGATAAGGTTCGGCAGGCTTCTAGGAAGATGGCGGTACCTATTCCGCCAGAGTCCGAAGTCCGAAAGAAAAGAAGAGCCGAAGAGCGCTCAAGCACTCCTCCGATGAGGCCCACATCGAATGAAGAGATACCTCCCACTACTTTGCTAAATCCACCTGAGTCTTTAAGGAGTCCATCCCTGAAGACACCCCCTCCGAAGAGTCCTCGTCCGATGCCGCCTTCGGATCAGCGTGACTTGGCATTTGACAGGAAATCCCTATTTGCATCTCCGAAGGAGAAAAGAAAGGAAAAAGCAAAGTATCAGTCCGAAGATGATCCCAGGTGAAACTTCTCTTCAAAAGGAGGTTGCAACATGGATTTTACCATCTTTTCCAAAGCACAGGGCCTAGAGAACCCTGAACTGGCCAGGGAGCTGATGAAGCGTATGCTTCTTCCCAAGGACTGGGACAATACTAAGTCCCAATGTATTGAAGATATTTCTGACTCTGTATTCTCATCCGCGCTGAAGGTAAGCATCGGATCTTGTATTTTTAAAGCATAGATCTGTTGTTGCTAACCTTTCTATTTGTCATTGCAGATGATCCATGACATCACTGTCATGGAAGAAAGTATCTTTTATTTCAGAGACAATTACGAAAGAATGAAGGAAAAAGTGAAGGCGGCTGAGACTGAAAAAATAAAAGTCGAGGAATAAAGGCAAGCTATGGAGGAGAAGCTTGCCCAAAGTGATGCCTTGGTTCAGAGCTTAAAAATTGATGTGGAAAAAATCTAATCAAAGAACTCTAAACAGGAGGCAAGACTCAAGAAGAGAAAGAATAAGATTAGGTCTCTGGAAGCTCTACTCAAAGAAACCCATCAGAAGTCCAAAGAGGCTGTCAAGAAGGCCGAAGAGGTTGCTGAAGAGATTCAATCTTTAAAAGATTAGTTGAGAAGGGCAGTAGAAGACTGTAAGGCATCTTCAGCTTTTGAAGGAGAAATGATTGAAGCAGGGACCCATAGTTACAAAAGAGGCTTCAATGATGGGGTGAAGGAGTTGCAAAACTTTTACTCAAATTTGGATATTTCAGAAGTTCAAATGTTTGTTCTCGAAGATCCAAGGGAACCTGAATCACAAGAAGGTCTCGAAGCACTAGCGACAGCCAAAGAAGCGGCTGGTCCGATCGACCTCATCCAAGCTAAAGATACTTCAGTAGTGGATAATCTATGACTTTTTTCTTTTCCCTTCCTTTTTTGAATATAAAACATATTATCAATGAAAATATATTCCAATGAGATATTTCCCTGTGAATGTACATATGAGTGAGTGAAAATTGTCCTAAGTATAAAGTCTTCGGATTAGAATATGATTGAAACCTCCGAAGTATAAAATAACGCTAAGTCCTCGGACTCAGAACAACATAACCTTTTAAGAAATATAACTCCAAAATTTGGTTCAAGGTTATATCATACTGAATAATAATATCAAAATAAAAATGATCTTGAGATTCCAAGATACTAAGTTTCCAAATAACAATAAGTTTCTGGATCCAAAAAATATACTAAGTCTCCAGATAAGGAAGTCAAGTCTTCAGACTGGAAAATATGCTAAGTCTTCAAACTTAGGATGATTCCATAGAATAGAGATAAGAGAATACCATGTCGCCAGATAAGGAAGTCAAGTCTTCAGACTGGAAAATATGCTAAGTCTTCGAACTTAGGATGATTCCATAGAATATAGATAAGAGAATACCATGTCTCCAGATAAGGAAGTCAAGTCTTTAGACTTGAAGATTCACTAAGTCTTTGGACTTAAGAGAATTCCAGATAATTAAGACAAGAATATCATCTCTATATGAGAATACCAAGTCTTCACTTGAAAATTTGCTAAGTCTTCTGATTTAGGATAAAATAGACCGTGTGGGTCACCTACATCTTCATTATGAATGAAAGGTTGATTAACCTTTGGCATTTTTACGGGATGGATTGCTTGGATCACCCTTACACCTTTTGATCAATGATTAAGATAGGTTGATCAGGCCAACCTCGATATTTCATAGAGTAGATCATGAAAATCATTCTCATATCTTTTTTGAGATGGAATTAAGACAGGCCGATCATGCCTACCTCGGCACTTCGTGAGGTAGATCACGAAGATCATCCTCATGCCTTTTTTATTAAGATGGACTGGTTAAGCCCAACTTGACACTTCGTAGGGTAGATCATGGAGATCATCCTTTTGCCTTTAAGAAAAGAAAAATTAAGATAGACTGGTTAAGCTACCTCGGTACTTTATAGGGTAGATCACGGAGATCATCCTTATACCTTTTTAGAAATAAAATTAAGACAGAATAGTTAAATCTATCTTGATGACCTTGAATAAAATCTTTATTGATAATACTTGCGGAGGTTTTATACATTCCAAGGTCGAGATAGTAGAATACCTTCTAAGGATTCCAACCGATAAGTCCCAGGTTGAATAACCTCTTTGACTCGGTATGGTCCTTCCCATGTAGGAGAGAGTTTACCTTGCTCAGTTGGTTTGGATATTTCAAACTTTCACAGAACTAAATCCTCAGGATAAAAGGTCTATTCTTTTATACGAGAGTTTTAGTATCTTGCGATTTTCTACTGATATGCAGCCATTTTTAATTGTGCCTGAAGTCGTGTACCTTATAGAAAATCTAGGTCAACTTTTCGGCATTCAGGATTTTCGGGTTCTTTATACTAATTAATCCATAGAGATTGTAAAGAGACATCTATAGAAGGACTGCTTTAGTATCATAAGATAGATGAAAAGAAGATTCACCAGTAGCTGTTCTGGGAGTGGTTCGGTATGCCCAAAGAACTGAGTTCAATTCATCGGCCCACAACCCTTAGCATCATTTAATATAGTTTTAAGACCATGAAGAATAGTCCTATTTATCACTTCAGCTTCTCCATTACACTGAGGATGTCCCACCAAAGTAAGCTTGTGAAGAATGTGATATTGAGTGCAAAAGCTCTTGAGTTTTGGATTATCAAACTGTCTTCCATTGTCAGTTATTATAAATAAGGAATCCCGAAATGGAAGATGAAAAAATTTCTCACAAAATTTTTAACTTTTGCTTCTGTAATATGTGCTAATGGTTCAGCTTCAACCCACTTTATGAAATAATCAATAGCCACTTTAAAAATTTTTTGCTGCCCAGAAGTCGGAGGAAATGTACCAAGAATGTCCATTCCCCACCGTGCAAAAGGCCAGGGAGCTATCAATGGAGTTAACTGATTCGCAGGCTATCTTTGTACATTGGAGTATCGCTGATAGCGATCATATCTTCGGACAAATTCTATAGAATCTTTTTGAATGGTTGGCCAATAATAACCTTGACAAATTATTTTGTATGCCAAAGATCTGCCCCCCAGATGATCTCCACATATTCTTTCATGCACTTCCTTGAGTGCGTAATCTGCATCGGATGGACCCAAACATTTTAACAAAGGCTGCGTGAAGGACCTCTTATACAATGTTTCATTCAGAATCATGTACTAAGAGGCCATCCATTGAAGCCGCTTAGCTTCCAGCCTATCTTCGGGTAAGGTGCCTTCTTTTAGAAACTTGAAAATTGGGTCCATCCATGAAGGTTCATGTTCAACTTGACAGACTTCAATTATGAGTTCCGATATGCTGGATCTTCAAGATATTCCACATATGTCTTCCCAAGAGAATCTGGTGCAGTGGTTGCAAGTCTTGAAAGAGAATCTGCCCGAGAATTTTCCATCCTTGGTACATGAACAATCTCAAAATGCTTCAACCCAGACATCAGGCTTCGGACTTTTTCTAAGTACTGGATCATATTTGGATTTCGAGCTTCGAAGTCACCTTTTACTTAATTCACCACCAACTATGAATCGGAAAAAACTTTAAATTTTTTAATCTCTAATTTTTGGGAGATTCTAAGCCCAGCAATAAGTGCTTCATACTCTGCCTGGTTATTTGAAACTTGGAAAAAAAACTTAAAGAGCATATTCATAACTTGCCCTTTCGGACTAGCCAAAATTAGATTGTGCTGCAACCGTTGGCATTTGAAGCACCATCTATATATAGCATCCAAATAAATTCTGGACCATCTTCGATACTTTCCTCTTCAGCTCTTAATTGGTCCTCTTCGGATCTCCATGTACATTCTGCTATGAAATCAGCCAAAATTTGTGCTTTCATTGCTGACCTAGGCTGGTACTCAATATCAAATTCTCCCAACTTCACAGCCCATTTAGCTATCCTTCCTGATGTGTCAGGACAACGAAGAATGGCTTTTAAGAGCTGATTTGTCAGAACCATAATGAAATAGGCCTGGAAATAGGGTCGAAAATGCTTCGCTGCCATCACTAGAGAAAAGATAATCTTTTGCACTATGGGGTATCGGATTTCTGCTTCATGCAACACTTTGCTAGTGTAATAGATCAATTTTTGTAAATGATTGGCATCTCTTCATACCAGTACCGAACTAACTACTTCATCTGTGGCTGACAAGTATAAGTAAAGTGTCTCTCCTTTGCAGGGCTTGGAGAGCAATGGAGGACTTTTTAAGTATTCCTTCTGCTTGTCAAAAGCAATTTTGCAGTCCTCTATCCATTCAAAATTTTGAGTTTGGCGAAGAACCTTGAAGAAGGATAAACATCTTTCTATAGAGCGGGAGATAAATTGGCTTAAAGAAGCAACTCTTCCTGTTAACATCTGAACTTCCTTCTTGCAAGTGAGATGCCTCATTGTCCGAAGTGTTTGGATCTTTTATGAGTTAACTTCAATTCATCGCTTGGTGATCAAATATTCCAGGAATTTTTTAAAGTTACGTCGAAGACACACTTGGTTGGATTAAATCTCATCCGATGGTGTCTAAGAGCATCAAAAGACTCCTTTAGATCTACAATGTGATCAGACTTATGAAAACTTTTCACAATCATATCATCAACATATACTTCCATATTTCTTTCAATTTGATTTTTGAAAACTTTGTTGATGAGCCTTTGAAAAGCTGTCCCAGCATTCTTTAAACCAAACGCCATTACCTTGTAACAGTAAAGTCCTTTTTCTATAATAAAAGCAGTCTTCTCTTCATCTTCAGGATCCATTCGGATCTGGTTATAGCCTGAGAAGGCATCCATAAAACTCAATAATTGATGACTAGCCATGGTGTCAACTAACTGATCGATTTTTGGCAAAGAAAAACTGTCCTTCAGACATGCTTTGTTGAGATCTGTATAATCTATGCAAATCCTTCATTTGCAGTTTGATTTCTTCATCATAACCACATTTGCCAATCAATTTGGATATTGGACTTCTCTTATGAAGTTAGCCTCAAGTAGTTTATTAACTTCATCATCAATAACCTTCTGCCTTTCAGGAGCAAAATTTCTCTTCTTTTGCCGAACAGGCTTATAGCTAGGAGACACTTCTAAGCGATGGGTGATCACATCAAGTGGAATTCCGGGCATGTCCAAAGCTGTTCAAGCAAAAATATCAGCATTATCAAGAGAAAGGTAATTAATTTTACCTTGACTCTTCATCAAGCAAGCTACCGATTTGTATAAGCTTGGTTGGGTCGTCTTCGAATAATGGCACAAAAAGTGCTTTCTCCACTGGTTCTCCATAGTCTTTGGATTCATCTCTCGGATCCAACTGGTCGAGTGTCAAAGTCTTGGTTGCTTGTTTACTTTGGATCATCATACACTGGTGAGCGATCCTTTGATCTCCCCTCACTTCTCCAATGTTTGTCTTGGTAGGAAACCGAACCAAAAGATGGTAAGTTGAAACTATGGCCCTAAACTTATTCAATGCTGGATGCCCCAAGATTGCATTATAAGCCGAAGATGTTCTAGCCACAATAAAATTGATGGGAAGGGTTCTTTGAAATAGTTCGGACCCAAAAGTCATGGGCAAGACTGTTTCACCCTCAACTCTAACTTGATTTCCACCAAAACCAGCTATAGGAATGAGAGATCTTTGTAATTCACGTCTGGACAATCCCATCCGAAGAAAAGCATCATACAGCAATACATCAACTGAACTTGTTGCCCAAGTGGCTTCCCAAGAGGGGGGGTGAATTGGGATTATAAAAACTTTTCACAATTTTGTGCACTTTGAAATTCTTTTAGCATTGTGGTGCAATATGCAATGCAAAAGTAATTAATTAAATGTAATAAGCTAAAGTAAGCACAAACACAAAGAGATTTAGAGTGGTTCGGAGCAACCAGCTCCTACGTCCATTACCCAAGCACCACTTGGAATTTTCACTAAATCCCCCAACCGGAATACAATTAGATTGTTTTACCAGGCTCACAATCCAAACCTATATACTTTGATTTTACCGGGATCACCAAAGAAACCCTAACTCCCTTTGGTTTTACATGGGATCACCAAAGAAAATCCAAACACTTGGTTTTATGCCGGGATTACCAAGAAATCCAACTTATGTTTTATAAGGTTCACCTAAAAACCTTCAACCCTTTCTTAAGACACAGCCCCTTGCTGTTCTTAGAGAGAAAAACTAAGATAAAGAAATGATAAACAAGCAACTACAACAAACCAGTTTGTTTAAGTATTGCTGATGTAGATCAAGATGAAGTCAAGCCTTGAATGCTCTTTAATGCTCTTCAAGCTGCTTCTTCCTTCATCAATGAATGGATTCAATGATGGAGTAGAGTTGGTGAAGCTTTTAATCCAACTTGAAAGCTCTTTGAGGAAGGTAGGTGAATGACTTGAAAGCTCTTCAATATCTCATGATAATTCCATAATAAATCTCTAATTATTTTTTTAATCCTTCAAAAATAATCTCTTTTATAGTTTTCCAAGAGATATGGCCATTGTAGGACCTAGGGATTCATGAAATAGCTATTGAAGATGAATTGGAGTTCAAATTTCAACTTCAGCAACTAGCCATTGGAGTGTAGAAAACGGCTCCATGAGTCAGCTCGAGATTTACGAGTCGGCTTGAAGTCTCAGACAGCCCAAAATAAAATTTTGTAAGAGTCAGCTCTTCTGGCTGGAGTCAACTCTTGCCTTCAGTCAAGTCAAAACCATGAATACCTAGAGTCGGCTCTTCAGAGCAGAGTCGGCTCGAATTCTTAGATCTTCAAAATACATAACTCTGGAAGAGTCGGCTCTTGGGGCAGGAGTCGGCTCTTGATGCTGAAACACTGAAACTTCATCAATGCCATGTCACCATGAGTCAGCTCTTGATCCAAGAGTCAGCTCTTGCAGATCTTTAAAAAAAATGCTTCAAGCTTCTCCAAAAATCTTCAACATTGAATCAAATAGAATATAATCTACATACCTTTTAATTTTTTATAATTTTCAGCCCATTTTACATGATTACAAGATTAATAAAACTAGGACTTTTACACGTTCAAGTTCATAAATCTTTATACATAATTGAATTACCTTCCAATTAGTTTGAAAACCTTTTAAACTAAAGGTAACCAATTTCCTGCAAAACTTCTTAAACAATTTGAAGGAGTTAATATCAAATACATGCTCCAATGTTTTGTGATCATCAAAATCATTCCAGGGGTTAACTACTTCCATTGTCAATCAAAATTCCTTTTACATCAAATTTGGCAATAACAACCGAGACCACAACAGGGTCATCATATGGAAGTTAGATTCCTTGAACATCCTTATCAGAAAAAGTAATAGAGTTCTTTCCCTTGAATCTCTTAGGGACATTTTCTTCAGCTTCAATATCCCAAGTAGCAGACCAATGAAGCATACCAACATTCCCGTTCATTGGTTTTTGGTGAGGTAGATCAGCTTCATTAGATATCCTTGGAAGAGTTGTTGCTTCGACTTGAGATTCTGGGTGGTTAATGTACTTTTCCAGATATCCCCTCTTTATCAAGTCTTCAATGGCATCTCGAAGCTGAAAACATTCCTCTATGTTGTGGCCATGATCCCGATGGAATCGGTAGTATTAGCTCTTATCCCTCGCTTTGGCAAATGTCTTCAAGGGATGTGGCCTTTGAAAATATTTTTCCTTCTCCATCTCCAGCAGAATTTTTTTTCATGGTAAGTTGAGAGGGGTATAGGTGTCAAACCGGTTATTTTGCTGCTTGGATCTGGGACTGCACCTGGAAACTAAAGCATTGTTGAAGGATGTGGGAATGTTTGGTCCCTTGGCATTCTTCTTCTTAGAAGGGTACCTCCCTTCTGCAAGTCTTCGGCTTGCTGCTTGCTCCTCAGCAGCAGCGTACTTCTAAGCCCTTGCCAGCAGTTCGGCATAGCTCATTGAAAATATTTTGTCTAGGAAAAAAGTGAACTTGGATGACTTCAAGCCTTTCTTCAAGGCAAACATGGCCACATGCTCATTTAGATTTGGTATTTCCAAAGTGGCCGAATTAAAGCGATGGACAAATTCCTTCAAACTTTCTCCTTCATGCTGTTAAAGAAAAAAATAAACTGTCCATGTTGTGCGGCATCTTCTGGCACGTTTTGAAGTGCGAAATAAACTGTCGCTCCAGTTCAGCAAAAGAGTGGATTGTCTTTGGTGGCAGGCTCGAATACCACATTCGAGCGGATCTCTTTAGAGTAGCAGGAAAAGCAAGACAGTAAAGAGCATCAGTTGCTCCTTGCACCATCATGTGAGCCTTACAGCTCCCTAGATGGTCGAGAGGATCTGAAGTCCCATCATAAGCCTTTAACTGTGGGATCTTGAAGTGCCTGAGGATAACTTCATCTATAATGCAGTCAGAAAATGGAGGCTGAGAGTTGAAAGTGATAACCTCATCATTCCTTCTTAGATCTGAAATTTTGGCTATTTCTGTTTGCATGGATTTGAATGTCTCTTCAAATTCGCAGTTGATCTCTCCTGCCTAGCCCCTTCTGGTGCAAAACTTCTAGAAGAAACAGAGAGCGCCGTATCCTTTTCTTTCCACCATGATCCCCTGTTTGTCGATCTGGTGGAGAGGCATGGCGGTCACGAGATGACCGGATCTATGATAAACTGGGAGTGATTTCTTGATGTCGATCTTCTTCTTTTTCAGGTTATGGCTAGACTGTGGAACAGGTGGTGGATACTGCCTTTAAGCAGCATATTCTTGCAGATTTTGAACCAGCACCGTCAAGGCTTCTACCCTGTTTAGAAGGGTTTCAAACTGCTGCTGCCCCACCATTATCATAGGAGGCTGCTATCCTTGATCTGCTGGAGGATCTCTGTTTGGAGGAGCCTACTGCTCCTTGCTTATGGATGCATTTCGAACTTTCCCTTTCACCATTTTTGTTTAGCAAAACTCTCCTTCAGAACAGAGGAAACATATTTCTTCCCCTTCCTGGCGCGCCAATCTATTGATGCTGAATCCCACCGACCGGATGGAGTGGTTCGTATGCCGAATCATCATCGATCGGAACCAGCAAAACAGATCCTTTGACCGGAAATCTTTCGGCGGGGGACACTCCGATGCCAAAGTCAGAAGGAACTCAGGCATCAGAATAGAGAGCTCAAAAGCAGAGATGGAAAAGAAAGGATTCGAATTTCTAGAATTAGCCAAAATTTATCTCGAGTGTCCCATCTTATCAGTATTTATAGGCTCCAATGTAATTACTTACAGTTATGGGAGTTGGCAAGTGCAACCTCCTCATAACTGTGAGTAGTGGCGATCGAAAAATCAGTTATTTCGGAGCTTATACAATCTAAGGATTTCGACCATGTGGGTGGTTGCAACAACCAGAACAGACTTCGACTGTTCTGGGATTGGAAAAGCCCACATGTTTAATATGCCTCTCTTTTCTAGAGTAGATCCGAAGTGAGCTCAACATTCTCTTTAGTAGCGCTCCTAAAAGGAATGTTAACTATACACTTCAGAGAAGTTTCTTTGAAAATAATAAAGAAAGATAAATACTTATAGTCCTGAATACGAGATAACATGCTCTTTAGATTATGTTAAAAGAATAAAGTCGAAGATGTCCAATTGAAAGGCTTGGTCCTCGGATCAAGATAACAATACAAAGCCGAAGACATAAGGTTAATAAGTTTGGCCTCTGGACCAGACAAGATACGAAACCCAAGACATAAGATCGACAAGTTTAATCTTCGGACCAAGATAAAGATACGAAGCCGAAGATATAAAGGTATTAGGCATACTTCTTCGGACCAAGATAAAGATACGAAGCCGAAGATATAAAGATGTTAAGCATGGTCTTCGGACCAAGATAAGGATACGAAACCAGAGACTTAAAATTGTTGGGCTTACTCTTTGGACCAAGGTAAAGATACGAAGCCGAAGATATAGAACATCTTTTTGTAGATCAGAATCTTCATCAAGTCTAGGAGATATTTCTTTGCATATCGATTTGACCAATAAATCAAAAAATTAAAATTGATTCAAAGAATATCTTAGCAATTAATTAAAATAAAAACAGGATATCATAACACCACACATTTTCTTTTCACACTACCAAATAATTGATTTTCCTAGACTTCGGTCATAAAAAATAGGAAAACAATGATCCAAACAAGAAAAGAGATCATAGCAAATCTGAATCTAGATAAAGAAGGAGGTTAGAGCAATCCTTGATTTTCACTTTTAAATCATAACGGATCCATGCTGCTATGCCCATATAAACATGATCAAAGGGATCAAAAAAAGAAGCTCTGAAAAAAGAAAATCTCTTTGCTCAAAAATCCGATGATGAGAGGCTCTTAAAACCTCATCCATCATTCTGCTTTTCTTTCTTACAGATCCGCAGGCTTATAAATAGTGAATTGGCCAAGATCAAGGTGACAACCAAGCAAGAAATAAAAGCTATTGCCAATGCTGAGGTGATGAGCTTGAAGGTTGAGCTCCTAACACAAGTTCCCATAGTGTTGAACTTTCGAAGGCTAAGCTCCTAAAAACCGATCCTAAGGCCAATCCGAGAATGCCAAAGTAAATAGATCGAGATAATGACCGACCAAAACTAGATCAGCTAGAACAAGATAGCATTTTACACTACTATAATTGTCTATTACATTTTTCCTTTATTGCTATTCTTTCCAAGCCTATTCTGATTTAAGCATCAAGGAATCAATAGTACCAATTCAACAAACTTTTCTCTTTTTTGTTACGTATGCATATCCACGGCCCTTCAAGAAAGAACAGTACTTGATTTTACACCACTATAAGTCAAGCGAATTGATCGATGCCCTACGAACAATCCTAGTCAAATCAGATTTTGATTAGGGATGGCAATAGTCCCGGGCTCAGATCGGGTGCATAACTATCCAAACCCAAATTCTAATACTCAATAAATTACATAAACCCGGTCCAAACACTATCAGGACTGGATTTTTTATCCAAACCCATCTCAATCGGGTATCGAATAATTCGGATTTATCCGGCCCGAACCTAATTGAGTCATATTAAATATTTTTTATTTTTATCAACTTTAAAATGATCTATCATTTTATAAATCATACATATATTAAACAAATAAAATTTAACTACATTTTTGGTTTAACACCGATCCGAAGGAGGAAAAGCCGCCGAAGAGGAAGAGAGGAGCTGGAGATTAGTCAGGAATTACCAATTATAAATTATAATTTATAATTTATTTATTTATGGAAAATAATAATTAAAATAAAGGGTTTAAGTATTTTAAAATTTAATAACTAATAATTAATAATTAATATAATATATATTAATTATTTATATTTGAATATTAAAATAATTGGGTCAGGTTCGGGTCGGGTGTATATTTACCCAGTCCCGATCCAAATCCAAGTTAAGCATTCGGATTTTATCCAAATCCAGTCCAAATCTAATCAAAACGTTGACTACCCGATCCGGTCGAATCGGACCGGATCGGATATCCATGAAATTGATTTTGTTGCCATCTTTAATTTTGATAGCAATATAAATAAAATCTAATCGATAAATATATAGATAAAAAGATAGACGGACAGATAGAGAACCTTCCAACTAATAGTACTACAAACTTTTAATCGTACTGGACTAATATACTCTGGAGAAATAAAATCCTAAGACATGATATTTTCATATATGAGATGATCTTACCATCTTTCCCATCTCATACCCCCAAGAACCGTAAGCGTTGCTAAACAAAAGGTGGCAAAGAAAAAAAAAAAAAACAAAAAGAAAACAAAGAAAATCATAAGACTGTCTCCCACAAATCCTCACTAAACTTCTTCGAACTGAAAGCCTAAAAAATGAATACGCAAATAAATTAACAAAATAATAAGAACTAGAGAAAGAACCGGTAACGATGGCGGTCAGGCCGGTCCCATCTATTCCCTCCGTGACTTCCTCTGCCGTGGATGCAGCGGAAAACCCAGAGTTTCCCTTCCTGTTGCACCGACGCCGCATGGCCATCCCTCGTCTCCGTGAATCCGAATACACGGGAGACGGCAGTTCGATGCTCGATATTCTGCTTTGATCGAACAAAATTACGAGGGAAACGCTGCTCTAGAGGGGCATTAGAGCTTTCCATTCCACATGCACGCATTATCCATCGCAGAGCAGATATGATTGAGTTCAATAAAGGTTTGGTGGCGTGGAATCCCACATACATAATTTCCTTTTTATTTTTCTATGGGTGTACCCAGGAGAGACTACTTAACTCTCGTACAACTTCTTCAAACTCGGTAGGTGGTGTGGGCGCCCACATGCACGCCATGCTACGTACCAGAATCTTTGGGCCTCATAAAATAATCCAAAACATTGTTATATTATTTATATCCTTTGACATTTTCGGTCTCTTTCTGTTTTCTGCATCAACTTTATTAACTGATTACTATTTAGTTAATACCAGGCGTCCACTCAAAGAGAACGACAGGGAGAATGATGAGGAAAAAAAGATCATATTAAAAGAATTAAAAAAAAAAATTATGTGATTCGGTCTATTCATCTACACCAACAGATAAAGATGGTAAAAAATCTTTGCTATAAAAAATTAAAATGTAAACGGTACATAATTATCTCACAAATTTTAGTTTTTAATCTATCAAATTTCTAGGACATTCAATTACAACTCTCAATTACCGCTGTTCCCTTTAGGATTACGAGGAATGTATATGATGGGGTAAATTGATTTAGACTCAAACAGATATTCCTATAATAAATTAGTTTAGACAAGTGCTCTAATTAAAAATAGACTTCAATTGCCACCTAAGATAGGCCTTCAGCTAACGCGGACTTGTATTACTAGAAGTAAAATTCAAGATAAATTCAATAACACCAAAGAATGTTTAGAAATGATGCTTTTCCTTCTCCAAGAATTTTGTTTAAAACAAACGTAGTATACGGGAAGGCTCCTAGAAATCTATGAGGCTTTACAATGGATTTTTTGCATGTTGAATTCTTCTTTTCTAATTGAGCTTATACACTATTCTTCTTTCGATTGAAATTCGAATTTTATATTCTCTTTCTTTTTCATAATGAAAAACTCTATTTTCTATTAAACGTGGGTTATTTGCATGCGAAACAAAATTCACTTTTCTCCAATTTTATTTTTTTATCGACTAATATTCCACAATTCTCTAAAAGAACAACATTGGAAGAAGCAATGGAATTGCATTAAAAGTTCTTCAAAATGACTCTTACACTACAACGATTAGTGAAAAAGGGAACATTTTATTCCCGACATCAGGGGAAAGCATCGAGAATTTCCTGAATCATGCCGATATTTTTTGAAAGCATTGGAAAAGTCTCGATAGTCTCCAACATCGATAAATACTACATCAGCAAAACATGGATTTAAAGATGTTTTAAAGTATCGACGAGTTTCCTTTTATCATGATCGATCTCTTCCTCCTCCGATCCTAACCCTTATCTCCATCCTTATCACATCGCCGGCGCCATCCCAAAATCCTAAATTCCCTCCCTCCTCCATTTCCGGCTTCCTTGATCGGCAATTTTTTTCCTAATCTCTCTCATTCACGTCGGCGCCGTCCCAAAATCCTAAACTTCCCTCCCACCTCCATTTCTTCCCTCCATTTCTCATTCACTAATACGGTGAGCTCTGCCAGTGCCACCATTAAGGTCGCCTCCTTCTCCCATGCCGGTTCTCGGGTCTCCATCCTCTTGGGTTGCCTCAGGATCGCCTTCAAGTTCGCCGAGAGGGTAATCCCCATCCCATCTCAATCTCTACTAATCTTTAAAGTTCGAGAGAGGGTCTATTAATCTCCAAGGTAATCCCCTAATATCTACTAATCGCCAGGAGGGACTACTAATTTGTACACAAAGTATATTGTTTTGTTCCCCTTCTGTTATGATTCTGAATGACATTTGCAACCTTACTAATTACTATTGTTATCGAACAAATTCTGTGATATTATTTTTTTTGATTTATCAGAGATCTTCCTATCATGCCATATATTCTTATATGCAATATTATAGCTATCATTTCTTCAACATAGGTGTTTGAAGACATTGTATCAGATAGGCACTTGCATGCTGTAAATCTTTGGACTAGAAAAAGTACAAAGAAAAAATGGAATGTTAATGCATATAATAAACTTGACGTTTTTCAGACAAGGAAACGCTATATTATGAATTGCTTTTTGGAGGGATGGTAATGAATTGGACATTCATCTACCAAATCCATATGAATTAAATAGCTCATGGTTTTATTGTTTTCCAAGTTGTTGGCAGATATCTTTTTTCGACTTCAAATATTTGATATTTAGGTTGGTTGAACATATTCCATTGATCAAACTTTGATAGTTTTTCTGAGTTAGGACTTCATATTAGTTGCTTCAAGTTTCATTAATTAGAAGAAATCGGATTTGCAACACTTTGTGTTAACAAGTAAGCTGGTTCAAACAAAGAATGTCCATGAAACAAAAGATCAAACATGTCTAAAGTAGTTCATAATAGGTGATGGAGTAACACGGTCATAAAGGTCATGACATTTACCTCTATTTCACATATACAAGCTTGGAAGTGGTTCAGTGTCTGAAACCCCAAGTTGATTTCCAAAATTTTCATGATATTACATTCTACAAGAGAGATGGATTTAGTTTCGAGGGATGATTATAGTGATGGAGATGTAGAGTCCGAGAAAGGAAAACCCAATTAAAACTTGGCCACGGTCTAAATTTTATTAACTAATGTAGTATTTAACATGTTTTAGGACTTCTTTGGAAATTGATGTAGAAATCATCACAAAAACTTAAAGTTGGTCCGGAGAAGGAAACACTATCTTATAAATTGGCCTTTGGAGCTTATTCCTTTAATTTGGAATAATATAGTGGACTAACATGATAATGGAGCTTATTCCTTTAATTTGGAATCCATCTCCTTGTTATATATGTGGAAGCTTGGGTGCAAGATCAAGGAGATGATCGAGCATGAAAATTTCATCAAAACTTGTTATACCCTACCGGCTCACCGTCAGACTGGACCGGCCCCTCTTTGCAATTCGACCGGGCCGCTCTTCTAAAGCTCCAACGGACACACCCCAATCGAAGTCCGACCCACCGAAATAAAGGTCCAAACGACTCACTCCTGCTGGGATCCGGCTCACTGCTCTCCTTCAGAAGTCCGACTCACTGGGACAGAGGTCCGAACGGCTAGCTCCTGCAGCCCACTCCAGCTAAGGTCTGGACGGGCACTCCTCTTCGGACAACCGACTGGCCCTCCTAGTCGGCGTCCGACCGACTCACTTCAGGATCCAGAGAATTCCAGAAACCTCTTTCTGTTATAACGGAATCCTGCCACATCAGCGGTACTGCTCCACTACTCCCATGATGCTACCCCATCCGGGCACCATGTGGCCTGTCGCGTCCCGAATCCAGCACCGAAATCGGCTACGCGACCGGCCGCACAAATCCTAGGTTTTATCCTAGAGATCATACAAGGCCTTGTTACACAAGAGTCAAACATATCAAATTAAAAACTAATATTATATAAACAATCAAGTAACAATTGAATAAATCCATTTATTAAATCAATATTACTAATTGTTCTACTGATTCACAACAAGCATCAGTAACCGTAACTAACTCTAACTACAAACTAACTAACTAACTCAATATTAATGAAGCTCCGTCTCACGCCCAGCCCAAATCCTGTCACGCATCTTGAGTCTCTGAAATTCAAAAAGTATGAAGCGAGCTATACAGCCCAGTAAGGTCTCTATATGATCGCACCAATAATAACATAAATTTCTGAAATAATAAAATACCAGTATATCATGTCATACAATCAAATAATTTAAGCCTCATATATTACAAAACCTTGATAACTTTACATTTTTTCTTTAGGATTCCCATTAATTAACCTTTATCTTTTGGGTTCTGAACTAGCCACGGTCATGTACTAGCCCATGACTGGCAACCGCAAAGCGACCATGCATACTATGGTCGGTCCTGCTCACGTACTAAGCCGTGGCTCGGCTGTCCCATGTACTATCTGCCCGTCGCCGGCTCCCACGTACAAAGCCCATGGCTCAGGCTATATAACCACGGTGCTACCGTAGCATGGCTAGACCAAATACCGTATTTACTTCATTAACACTTATCAAAATATATCTTTTATAATCTCTCGATAACCGGTATCGTGGTCCAACCCACTCGATAACCGATGTCATGGTCCAACTCATTTTAATAACGATATTGTGGTCTAACCCACTTGATATCCGGTTTCATGATTCAACCTATTTAGCAATCCGGTATCATGGTGCATGAAATACCGACAATAATAATAATAAAACCACAATGTCTATCACAAGAAAATAACTATGCCATGAAATATAATACCACACGTGTAAATGCATATATACATATATGCTTAGATCAAACCAGGCCATAATAAATTCATGCATAAAGGAATGATCAATACATAATTCCTTATCTTAATGCGCTAATCCTAGTATATTCGATATTAGTCAGTACCCGAAATTTGCACAACACTTTCCTGCTCAAAGGGTTGATCTCCTACAATTAAATAAATTTATTTAAATCAAATCTCTAGTTGCACGAATTTTGAGAAAAACTTTCCGATCCTCTCTCTCCTATGATAATATATTATTATTATAAAATATTTATTCTCCCTCTTTCTTTCTCCTTACGTTCTCTCTCTTCTTTTTTTTTCTTTCCCTGGATCGAAACCAAACATTTTTTTTTCTGGACCGAAGCCAACCTCCCCATCTTCTTTCTTTCTCTTTTCTTTTCTTCTGAACCATCCCCTGCTACTCCTCTTCCCGATCGATCGGCCGGTCTCCCCCCCGCTGCTAACGGCCGAGGGAGAAGTTCACCGAGAGGAGCTCGGCGAACTGGAGGGAACGATGGTGGCGCGGCCGTCGATGGCCCACGACCTTCAAGCAAACTGGACCAAAACAATATCAAAAAACAAATTTAATGATTCTAAACAGTAACAAGGAACTCATCGGTGGGTGTCTGGGATTCACGGTCGCTTGACGGAGAGGAAGGAGGTGCGTGAAGGGCTTGATGGGGTGGCAGTGTGGAATATTTAAAGGAAAAAGTCCGATGGTTTCCTCATCGTTTGGAGATCAACCACCGCTCGATCGAATGCCAATCCCTCCCAAATACGTCACTGGCCACCTCCCTCTCCCTCCACGACTCTTCCCTCTAAATTTCCGGTGCTAACTCCTACCGGATCAGGGAGATCAAATCTCCTTTGTTCCGAACTCTTCCCTTCGTTCTCGCTTTCAGCCATTCATTTCATTATTTTTTTTTTCTTGGACTGGGTCGAAGTTGGCTGGGCCTGCCGACTTCGGCCCAAAGATCTAAATATTACATTCTCCCCTCGTTAAAAAAGTTTCGTCCTCGAAATTTACGTACCTGGTGTTTCAAAAAGCTGTAGATATTTTGCTCACATCTCTGGTTCAAGTTCCCATGTAGCTTCTCTTTCACCATGATTGCTCCATTGCACCTTCACATATGGTATGGTTTGGTGCCGTAACTCTTGATCCTTGTTGTCGACAATTCGTATAGGCACCTCCTCATAAGTCAAATCCTCCTGAAGTTTTAAGGGTACGTAATCTATTGCATGATTGGGATCAGGAATGTACTTTTATAACATCAATACAAGAAACATGTTGTACACTCTAGATAAAACTGATGGTAGCGCTAATCGGTAGGCTACCTCTCCAACCTTATCCAAAATCTAAAACGGTCCCATAAATCTTGGACTCAACTTGCCTCGTACACCAAATTGCATCACACCTTTTATAGGAGACACTTTCAAAAAACATGATCACCAACATTGAATTCCAGCTCTCTTCGTCTCTTATCAGCATAACTTTTCTGTCGGCTCTGAGCAGTACGTAACCGTTTCCTAATCATATGTACCTTTTCCACTGTCTGTTGCATTATTTCTGGACCCAACAATTTCCTTTCTCCCACATCATCCTAGCAGATAGAAGATCTACACTTCCTACCATATAAAGCCTCAAAAGGTGCCATCTGAATGCTGGCTTGATAATTGTTGTTGTAGGTAAACTCTATCAATGATAGATGACAGTCCCAAGCACCACCCAAGTCTATAACACAAGCCCTCAACATGTCTTCCAAAATTTGGATGATTCACTCTGACTGTCCATCGGTTTGGGGATGAAATGTTGTACTAAAACTTAATTTAGTACCCAATGCTTTGTGAAGACTCTTCCAAAATTATGAAACAAATCTACTGTCTCGATCCGATACTATAGAAATTGGAATCCCATGTAATCTCACAATTTGTTCCATGTATAAACTTGCTAATCTTTCCAGAAAGAGACCGACATGAAAGGATAAGAAATGAGCTGATTTCGTCAGCCGGTCCACAATCACCCATACCGCATTATTTTCCTTAGGGGTTTTGGGCAAACCTGTCACAAAATTCATGGTAATGTGTTCCCATTTTCACTGAGAAATCATAAGAGACTGCAATGGTCCAGCAGGTCTTTGATGTTCGGCTTTCACTTGTTGACATACTAAGCATTGAGCCACAAATTGAGCTATGTCTTTCTTCATACCAGGCCACCAAAAATTCTCTTAAATCTCGATACATCTTGTACTACCTGGATGCATTGTATATGCTGAACCATGGGCCTCTTCCAAAATCTCTTTCTTTAACTATGGAAGCTTGGGGACACATAACCTACTACCAAACCTCATAATATCATCTCCAAATATAGTAAATTCTGATTGTGCACCAGACTCCACTATCTCCCTAATTCTCTGTAGTTCCAGATCCTCCTTTTGAGCTGATTTAATTCTGTCGATCAGGGTAGGTTGTATCATAATACTTGCTAATTGAATTCCAGAATTATGAATTCGTATCTCAATCTCAGACCTCTCCAGGTCCATTATGATGTACTTTTGATTAGTAATTAAAGCTGCTAACTTATTTGGAAACTTCCTACTCAGGGCATCCGCTACAACATTTGCCTTGCCTGGATGGTAGTTGATAGTCAGATCATAATCCTTTAATAGTTCCAACCATCTTCTCTATCTCAAGTTCAGCTCCTTCTAAGTGAATATATATTTTAAACTTTTATGATCTGTAAAGATTTCACAATGACTACCATACAGATAATGTCTCCATATTTTTAAGGCAAAAACTATAGCTGCTAACTCCAGGTCATGAGTAGGATAGTTTGATTCATAAGACTTTAATTGTCTAGAGGCATAGGATATCACTTTTCCATTTTGTATTAAGACACAACCGAGATCCTTTCGAAATGCATCACTGTATATGTTGAAATCCTCTGTCTCTACAGAAATAGTCAACATTGGGCCAGTGACTAACCGTTTCTTCAATTCTTGAAAACTCTGCTCACATTCATCTGTCCATTCAAATTTTGTTCGTTTCTGGGTCAAGCGAGTTAAGGGTATAGCAATAAGAGAAAATCCTTCAACAAACCTTCGATAATATCCTGCCATTCCCAAGAAACTACGAACCTCGAACACATTAATGGGTCTCTCCCAATCTACCACTGCCTCCACTTTCTTTGGGTCCACAGAAATACCATCCTTAGAAATAACATGGCCAAGGAAAGAAATTATGTCCAACCAAAATTCACACTTTTGAAGCTTGGCATACAACTTCTCTTCCTTGAGTATTTACAATACTATTCTTAGATGTTCCTCATGTGTCTGCGGACTCCTTGAATAAATCATTATGTCATCAATAAATACTACTACAAATTAATCTAGATATGGTCTGAATACTCGATTCATAAGATCCATAAAAACTGCAGGTGCATTTGTTAGACCGAAAGGTAGAACAAAAAATTCATAGTATCCATATCTGGTTCTAAAAGTTGTCTTTAACTCATCCTCTGCCTTTATCTTTTATTAATGATAACCAGAACGAAGATCAATCTTTGAAAATACCTGTGCTCCCTATAGTTGATCAAATAGATCATCAATCCTTGGTAAGGGATATTTGTTCCTTATGGTCACCTTGTTCAACTCCCGATAGTTAATGCAGAGCCGAAAACTTCCATCATTCTTCTTTACGAATAGGACCGGAGCATCCTAGGGAGATACACTAGGTCTGATAAATCCTTTATCCAATAATTCTTGCAATTGCTCCTTAAGTTCTTTAAATTCTGCCAGAGCCATTCTATAAGGAGCTTTGGAGATGGCACCCATACCTGGTAAAAGATCAATAGAGAACTCAATCTCTCTATCAAGAGGTAATCCTGGCAGATCATCGAGAAAGACCTCCAAAAATTCTTTCACAATAGGTATGTCTTCCAACTTAAGCTCCTGTTGTCAAGTATCTATCACCGCTGCCAGAAATCCTTCACAACCTTTCCTGAGGAGTCACTTGGCAATAAAAGCCAAAATTACCCTCCTCATAAGGGTTAAATTGTCCCCCTTAAAATAAAACTCTGACTGATCAGGAATCTGAAATCTCAGAGTCTTCTCAAAACAGTTAATGGAAGCATGATATGCTACTAACCAATCCATCCCAAGGATCACATCGAAATCCTTCATATCCAAGACTATCAAATCAGCTTCCATCTCCCTACCCTCGATATTCAATCTACACCCCTTGCAGATTCGACTAACCACAAAAACATCCCCAATTGGAGTGGAAATACAGAGTTCAAATTCTAAAGGTGTTGAAGTTAACTCATTACTTTCTCTAACCAATCTAATAGATATGAATGAATGCGTGGCACCCACATCAAACAGAGTATAAACATTGGTAGAAAATAGCTTAATCATACCTATCACTACTGAATTTAATGCGTTGGCATTCTGCTGCGTGAGTGCGTACACCCATCCTTGGGTACTTGACTTCTGTTATCCTCCCTGCTGATATCCGTCACAGGATACTTGAGGCGCTAGATGCTGTGACCCCTGACCAAGATGACATATAGCTGTAGTGTGACCCTCCTTTCCATAATTGAAACATTTTCCTCCTGGCCAGGTGTAGTCTCGCTTAAGGTGCGGTCCACCACACCGGTAGCACTGAATATCATCCCTTTCTTTAGTTTTGTCATGTGGTGCTACGGTGTTAGGTTTCCTTGCCTTTGCATTGATATTTTTGTTTGTTTGACTTTGATAACCTCCCGACCTGGATCTCTTTTCCAAAACCTTTTCCCTCTCTGCTTAAGCAGCATCCAGTCCTCTTTCTATTATCAGTGCCTTGTTGACCACTTCCTTATAAGTGGTAAGCTCGAAGACAGACACCTGATACTGAATCCAACCTCTTAGTCCATTTTCAAATTTTCTGGCCCGGATCTCTTCATCTATTATCAGTGATGGAGCATATCTCGATAATTCTTCAAACTTTGCAGCATATTGAGAAACGGTTAAACTACCCTGCTCCAAGCGATCAAATTCTCAGAATTTCTGTACCCGAACACTTTGAGGGAAGTATCTCTCATAGAAAATCCTTCTAAAATCTGTCCAAATAAATGGTACATCAGTTGGTCCTTGCTTTCCAAGATCTAACTCCCACCAAGCGGCTGCCTTATCTTGCAATAAGAAAGTAGCAAATATAACCTTTTCCCTTTCTGGACACCGCAAGGCTTGGAAAACTTTCTCAACGGCTTTCAGCCAACCCTCTGCGTCCATGGGATCAGATGTTCCCTTGAATACCGGTGGCGCATACTTCTTGAAGTCTATCAAAGTAATTTGTCATTCTTGTGGAATCCTAACTTCTGGCTATTGCTGCTGTAATAATAGCTGTTGCATGAACTGTTGCTGTTGTTGTTGTGCTTCCATAAATCTCAGTGTATCAGTTCTTGCAGCAGCTTGTTGCTGCACTAAGAATTGCATCAGCTGGTGAAGACCCACCTGGTCCTCAGGCTGAACTCCAAATCCTCCCGGTGTTCCCGTTTCTGCAGTCCTAGTCTCCAGGGTGTTGTCCAAAGGATTAAGCGTTAGTTCCTGTGGATGCTCCACATCACTAGTATTGTCCATCAGATTGGGCGTTGGTTACTGTGGATGTTCCTCATTACCAGATAAGGCTCTAGTATCTTCATGCTACTCTATAGGATCCCAAGCATTTGCTCCATCCGCAAATCTTGTGGGCCTTCTAGTACGTCCACACCCACTACCACGCGCCATAGAAAACCTACACCAATCATTGTTAGTATACAACTAACACTTTGATAATCAAAAACATGCTACATTATCTACCCCACCTATGAATCAACCCACACTGGTGCGGGCACCAGACTCAGAAGAAGACTTCAGAGCTCCATCTGGATCTCTGATTAACCTTGCCCGAGGAATTAGGGTTTTTTGGCTTGTAATAAGGGTTGACTTGATCAACTCAATTTTAGCTTGAGTATGTATTACCTGCATTTTTATTTTGTTGAGTCATGTTGACTCAGTAGTGGTCTAGGACTTCAACCTGGGGTGTTACATTTTCTCCCAAGGCCAAGCAAGTGGGCGTCGCACTCCCAGCCACACTCCCAGCCACACGCCTGAGTCCAGGGGGTGCCACATATCCATCCAGTATACTCTGGTCCCCACACCACAGATAGTAGCTCCCCTCTCTCATGCGCCATTTAAGTAGAGAGCAATCAGGGATCCACAATTCAAGGGGGCGGCCCACAATTTTCCATAAGAACCAAGCTATGAAAAGAAACAAATTCTTCTTGGAGAGTACTTCAAGGGGGCGCCCATCCCATGCCAAAAATGCCCAAAGCAAAGTTGGGAAGAGCCATAACTTGGGGAGAAAGAAAAGGAGGTGTCCAAAAAAAGTTGAGCCATGGAAGGAAGGAGATTTTTTTGAAGAGCAAGGTTAGGAGGCGCCCTAGTAATTCCAAGCAAAGCCAGATATAAAAGGAAAGAAATTTCTCTTGAAGAGCAAGGTTAAGAGGCGCCCAAACACTTCCAGATAAGGCCAAGCATAGAAGGAAAAAAATAATTTTTCTTGGAGGTCAAGGCTAAGAGGCGCCACCCACTTTCCTTTCTAAGCCATCAATCAATTTATGGAATTATTTGGCCAGCCATATGTGTAAGGATTGATCCTACAATCCTAATTTGCAGATCCCCTCCTTTAGTCCCACATGGGAAGATATAAAACCCTACTCTCTTGTAAAGTCCTATAAATTAAAACCCCTTTGTAAGTTCTAATCAATCTGATGAATGAAACCAACTTTTTTTTGTGAGCAAACTCTGTGTTTTCTCTCTTCCGCACTTGCATCCAGGTGTTGAGCTCCGTGAGGGAGTAAATCCGGGTTCCCCAGGAACCTTGAGGAGGTGTGAGATCTCCAAACCCCAAACCCTAGGTTAGCCACTTCTACTCCAAAACCCTAGTCGCCCATCATCCACTTCAATCCACCAAACCCTAGCCTATCCCACCTCCCACGGCCTCTCTCTCCAAGTCCAGGCCGACCACCAGCATCCAGCTCCAGTCCGGATACTTCAGATCCATAGCTCTTTTCAGAGGGAGTCGAATCAGCCTTCAAGAGAATCTGGATCTCAGCGACATCAGCCTTCAAGTTCTTCGAACTGGTAAATCCTTCCCTGAGTCTCTGAATCCATCACTTATTTTTCTTCTTCCCAGATCTTGAGTTCAGGAGAAGCCGACCCAGCCACGAGACCAGTATTGGAGGATCCATTACGAAGATAGCCGAATCCGAGGATCCAACAATCTACTCGAGAGAGTTCTTCCACCCAAATTCTGTGAAGATCACTGTCTGGTTGGTAAACCATCTCTTCTCTTTATTTCTGTCCTGTTGAAAGTTCAGAGCGAAACCCTAGGTCTGGGAGTTTCTCAACCCCCAGCGATCCGTTACTTCTGAACTACTCTGATAACTTAGCTTCTTCTAAATTGTGCTTTCAATCCTTACCTAGTTTCCATCAACTTAGTTTAACTTTACTTTGAGTCAAAGCCAATTTCTAAAAAAAAAAAAAAAGAATTAATCTTAATTTTACTTCCGCATACGCTTCTTTGTTCTTTGTTCTGCATCATTTTTGGTATCAGAGCTTTCGTTCTGCATCATTTTTGGTATCAGAGCCCTATCAAGGGTTTCTGTTTTGATTGCTTGCTTGAGTCTCTCTTTTTACTTTGTCTGCTCGAAGTAGACTCCCCAGGACATCCAGTCCTAGGAACGAAGCGAGGTGCAAACCTCTTCTTCCCATTCCACGGGGTGTTCCTAGGGCGTGTAGGGGATCCGTTGGGTTACAACTTCGTAGCAGGAATTGTAAACGGGGAAGTACTCTGTTTTCAGTTCGTAACTATTTTGTTACAGGAATTGTTTCTCACTGCAGGTAACTCCGAATTGCATGATTTTTTTTTATGGAACCAGTATAATTGAATTTATTTTACATAATTTTCCTGCTATTTATTGGTTTCCATGAAATTTCTGAGAGTTAAATTACTGCAACTCTATTTTTTGTATTTCTGCAATTCAATTAATTTTGAGTGATCATCTCTTAATTCATCTTAAGGGCATTTGAGCATCTAAGATAAGGGAAGGAGTTGATAACCTCTCCTTAGTCCAAAACCACCACCCACTCATTCGAACCTAAGCCTTTAATCTTAAAATTATTTAGACCTAATTTGCCCTAGTGGGCTAGGGACATCAACAAGTCGGGTCAAGGCTAGTGTTGAGTCAGTTTGTTTGGTTACTCTGTGTGTGCTTTGTACTCAGTGTCTAGAATGGTGGTTCAGGGATTCTATCCCGAAGGGCTTGTGTGCTGGTCCGCCTACCTGGCCAATCACTGATTGGTGTCTAGGATTGGCATCTAGGGACCTAACACTCCCCTTACACCTGCCTGGCTGAGTCTCGAGTTACTACAGGCTAGCTTGCCACTCTGATTGGGCATCTAGTTTGGGCTCTAGGTCTAGTTAGTCCGTAGTCATTCAGTTGAGTCTCATTTTGTGTGTTTGCTTGCATCATGTCTACCCGGAATGGAGTGCCCTACCAACCTGGTCAAACCCAACCTGATTTAGAGGCCATGGTTAGAGCTCTTACTGAGAGTATGAACAAACTGAGTCAGGATGTGACTACCACTGTTGCCCAGTTTAAAGAACAAGTCCATGAGGATTTTGCCCAGCTTAGGATCGAGTCCAAGTGCTAGAGGAACCTAGGCATCGGAATTGGACTCCTGACCCAGATTTTAATGTGCCTCAACCTCACCCACACCAAGAGCCTAGAAGACCTTTATACAGAGATCCTGAACCTAATCATAGGAGGCCTAACCCAGAACATGAAGATAGAGATGATAGGTTCATTCGGAACATCAAGTTAGATGCACCCACTTTTGATGGTAGCTTAAATCCTAAGGTGTATTCTGATTGGGAGGGTGAGATGGACCAGTACTTTGAGTGGCATGCCATGTCTGAGGAGAGGAAATCCAAGTTTGCCAAGATGAAGTTAGTACGTCAAGCTAGGTTATATTGGGGGAACATTGAGCTGACCACTAGAAGACGAAATGTAGAGCCCATAACCACTTGGCAGGGTATGAAAGAGAAGCTTAGAGATAAATATCTACCCATTTCATATCAGCAGAATCTGTTGGACCAATGGCAGACTTTGAAACAAGGGAACCGATCTGTAGCAGACTACATAACCACCTTTGATGAATACCTGATGAGATGTGATGTGAGTGAAGCCCATGAGGTCACTTTGTCTAGGTTTAGGGCTGGACTTAGGGAAGACATTAAGAGAGAGTTATTTCTGAGAGAGGTTACTGACCTAGACCAAGCCTATCAGATTGCACTGAACACTGAGAAGTTTCAGAGAGGACCCATGCCTTCTAGGGTTAGTGCCCCAATCCCAAGAAATGGACCTAGCCAGGTTACCCCTAGCAAGCCTAATCAGGGTATTCCCACCCCTAGGCCCATGGACAAAGGTAAGGCACCTGACACCCAGAGAACCCCTGGTATCATCTGTTTTAAGTGCCAGAAGCCCGGTCATATCTCCAACCAGTGCACAGCCATAGCTTGTTTTAAGTGCCATAAGGTAGGTCATGTTTCTAGCCAGTGCCCTCGTAGATCCCTTTATATAGAAGAGGGAGGAGAAGAGAATTCCGAGCCCAATGAGGAGTTTGAAGAAGAAGCTTAACCCTAGGCATGCTAAGTGGGTAGAGTATATCCAGTCCTATACTTTTGTTTTGAAGCATAAGGCTGGGTCTGAAAATAAGGTAGCTGATGCCCTTAGTCGTCGATCTTTGTTGTTGAATTCTGTTAGGGCTGAAGTCATAGGGTTTGAGCAAATCAAAGAAGAATATGAGTCGTGTCCGGATTTTAAGATTGTGTACCAGGATCTAACTCAAGGACCATCTAGTGAACATAAGGATTATTCCCTTTTAGATGGCTTTCTGTTCTTTAAGAATAGGCTTTGCATCCCTAGAACCTCTCTTAGGGAATTTTTGATTTAGGAAACTCATGCTGGAGGTTTAGCTAGCCATTTCGGAAAAGATAAGACCATCCTGGCTATTGAAGACCATTTTTTCTGGCCTAGCTTAAAAAGAGATGTAGTACACATTGTGGCTAGGTGTCGGACCTGCGCTGTTGCCAAACAGCGAAAACAGAACACCGGCCTTTATACCCCACTCCCTGTCCCAGATCGTCCTTGGCAAGATGTGAGCATGGACTTTGTATTAGGTTTGCCTAAGACCCAGAGGAGGCATGACTCCATCTGTGTTGTAGTAGACCGATTTTCCAAGATGGCCCATTTCTTGCCTTGTTCCCAAACATTTGATGCGTCTAAGGTAGCCACCCTGTTCTTTAATGAGATAGTTCGACTCCATGGCCTACCCAAGACCATTGTTTCAGATAGGGATGTCCGGTTCACCAGCTATTTCTGGAAAACCCTTTGGCATAAGTTAGGGACAAAACTTAAGTTTTCAACTGCCTATCATCCCCAGACTGATGGCCAAACCGAAGTAGTGAACTGTAGTTTAGGCAATCTATTAAGGTGTCTTGTTGGTGAAAACATTAGGAACTGGGATTTGTACTTACCTAGAGCTGAATTTGCATACAATGACTCAGTCAATAGGTCTACAGGTAAGAGTCCATTTGAAATTGTGCATGGTTACAAACCTCACACACCTCTTGACCTAGCTCCTTTACCAGTCCACACACGAGTCTCCGAGTCTGCCAAAGTTTTTGCACAGCATATAAAAGACTTGCATAAATAAATTCATGCCAAAACAAATTTAAGTAATGAAACTTATAAGAAGTTGGCTGATTCTCAAAGATGAGTCGAAACTTTTAATGAGGGAGACTATGTAATGATTAGGTTAAGGCCTGAACAGTTTCCTCCCGGAATCGTTAGAAAGTTACATGCTAGAGGAGCTGGGCCATTTAGAGTAGTGAAGAGAGTAGGATCCAATGCCTATGTGCTCGAGTTGCCTCCAGAACTAGGCATTAGCTCAACTTTCAACATTACAGACCTAGTAGAGTATAGAGAGCCAGCTGTGATTCCCAGTGAGGCTTTTAAACCTAATCCTGCTCTTGAGAGTGAACCCAACCCTGTGTGTCCACCAACAAACTGGCCTGTGAGAAAAGAGCAGATTGAAAAGATCCTGGATGATCAGGTTATCTCTACTCATAATCGAGGATACCAAAGATACCTGGTCCGCTGGCAAGGAAGGCCAGATTCTAATGACTCTTGGATCTCCCGAGAAGAATTACAAGAATTGGACCCAGACCTCTTGGAGAGATACCAGAGCCAACTTGATCCATACTCGATAGGGTCGAGTTCCTCCCACCCTGGAAGAATTGGTGCGGACACCAGACTCAGAAGAAGACTTCAGAGCTCCATCTGGATCTCTGATTAACCTTGCCCGAGGAATTAGGGTTTTTTGGCTTGTAAAAAGGGTTGACTTGATCAACTCAATTTTAGCTTGAGTCTGTATTACCTGCATTTTTATTTTGTTGAGTCATGTTGACTCAGTAGTGGTCTAGGACTTCAACCTGGGGTGTTACATTTTCTCCCAAGGCCAAGCAAGTGGGCGCCGCACTCCCAGCCACACTCCCAGCCACACGCCTGAGTCCAGGGGGTGCCATATATCCATCCAGTATACTCTGGTCCCCACACCACAGATAGCAGCTCCCCTCTCTCATGCGCCATTTAAGTAGAGAGCAATCAGGGATCCACAATTCAAGGGGGCGGCCCATAATTTTTCATAAGAACCAAGCTATGAAAAGAAACAAATTCTTCTTGGAGAGTACTTCAAGGGGGCGCCCATCCCATGCCAAAAATGCCCAAAGCAAAGTTGGGAAGAGCCATAACTTGGGGAGAAAGAAAAGGAGGTGTCCAAAAAAAGTTGAGCCATGGAAGGAAGGAGATTTTTCTTGAAGAGCAAGGTTAGGAGGCGCCCTAGTAATTCCAAACAAAGCCAGATATAAAAGGAAAGAAATTTCTCTTGAAGAGCAAGGTTAAGAGGCGCCTAAACACTTCCAGATAAGGCCAAGCATAGAAGGAAAAAAATAATTTTCTTGGAGGTCAAGGCTAAGAGGCGCCACCCACTTTCCTTTCTAAGCCATCAATCAATTTATGGAATTATTTGGCCGGCCATATGTGTAAGGATTGATCCTACAATCCTAATTTGCAGATCCCCTCCTTTAGTCCCACATGGGAAGATGTAAAACCCTACTCTCTTGTAAAGTCCTATAAATTAAAACCCCTTTGTAAGTTCTAATCAATCTGATGAATGAAACCAACTTTTTTATGTGAGCAAACTCTATGTTTTCTCTCTTTCGCACTTGCATCCAGGTGTTGAGCTCCGTGAGGGAGTAAATCCGGGTTCCCCAGGAACCTTGAGGAGGTGTGAGATCTCCAAACCCCAAACCCTAGGTTAGCCACTTCTACTCCAAAACCCTAGCCGCCCATCATCCACTTCAATCTACCAAACCCTAGCCTATCCCACCTCCCACGGCCTCTCTCTCCAAGTCCAGGCCGACCACCAGCATCCAGCTCCAGTCCGGATACTTCAGATCCATAGCTCTTTTCAGAGGGAGTCGAATCAGCCTTCAAGAGAATCCGGATCTCAGCGACATCAGCCTTCAAGTTCTTCGAACTGGTAAATCCTTCCCTGAGTCTCTGAATCCATCACTTGTTTTTCTTCTTCCCAGATCTTGAGTTCAGGAGAAGCCGACCCAGCCACGAGACCAGTATTGGAGGATCCATTGCGAAGATACCCGAATTCGAGGATCCAACAATCTGCTCGAGAGAGTTCTTCCACCCAAATTCTGTGAAGATCACTGTCTGGTTGGTAAACCATCTCTTCTCTTTATTTCTGTCATGTTGAAAGTTCAGAGCGAAACCCTAGGTCTGGGAGTTTCTCAACCCCCAGCGATCCGTTACTTCTGAACTACTCTGATAACTTAGCTTCTTCTAAATTGTGCTTTCAATCCTTACCTAGTTTCTATCAACTTAGTTTAACTTTACTTTGAGTCAAAGCCAATTTCTGAAATATAAAAAAAAAAAAAATTAATCTTAATTTTACTTTCGCATACGCTTCTTTGTTCTTTGTTCTGCATCATTTTTGGTATCAGAGCTTTCGTTCTGCATCACACACTCTCTCGATGAGCTTATACCCTAAGATCCTAGAACCCGGTTGGCTCTGATACCACTCTGTCGTGCCCCAAATCTAGCACCGGAATCGGTTACGCGACCGGCTGCACAAACCCTAGGTTTTATCCTAGAGATCATGCAAGGCCTTGTTACACAAGAGTCAAACATATCAAATTAAAAACTAATATTATATAAACAATCAAGTAACAATTGAATAATCTATTTATTAAATCAATATTACTAATTGGTCTACAGATTCACAACAAGCATCAGTAACCGAAACTAACTCTAATTACAAATTAACTAACTAACTCAACATTAATGAAGCTCCGTCTCATGCCCAGCCCAAATCCTGTCACGCATCCTAAGTCTCTGAAATTCAAAAAGAAGGAAGTGAGCTATACAGCCCAGTAAGGTCTCCATATGATCGCACCAATAATAACAAAAATTTCTGAAACAATAAAATACCAGTATATCATGTCATACAATCAAATAATTTAAGCCTCATATATTATAAAACCTTGATAACTTTACATTTTTTCTTTAGGATTCCCATTAATTAACCTTTATCTTTTGGTTTCTGAACTAGCCACGGTCATGTACCAGCCCATGACTGGCAACCGCAAAGCGACCATGCATATTATGGCCAGTCCTGCTCACGTACTAAGCTCGTGGCTCGGCTGTCCCACATACTATCCACCCATGACCGGCTCCCACGTACAAAGCCCGTGGCTCAGGCTGTATAACCACGGTGCTACCGTAGCATGGCTAGACCAAATACCGTATTTACTTCATTAACACTTGTCAAAATATATCTTTTATGATCTCTTGATAACCGGTATCGTGGTCCAACCCAATCGATAACCGATGTCATGGTCCAACCCATTTTAATAACCGATATCGTAGTCCAACCCACTCGATATTCGGTTTCATGGTTCAACCTATTTAGCAATCCGGTATCATGGTGCATGAAATACCGACAATTATAATAATAAAACCACAATGTCTATCACAAGAAAATAACTATGCCATGAAATATAATACCACACGTGTAAATGCATATATACATATATGCTTAGATCAAACCAGGCCATGATAAATTCATGCATAAAGAAATGATCAATACAGAATTCCTTACCTTAACGCGCTAATTCTAGTATATTCGATACTAGTCAGTACCCGAGATTTGCACAACGCTTTCTTGCTCAAAGGGTTGATCTCCTATAATTAAATAAATTTATTTAAATCAAATCTCTAGTTGCATGAATTTTGAGAAAAACTTCCCGATCCTCTCTCTCCTATGATAATATATTATTATTATAAAATCTTTATTCTCCCTCTTTCTTTCTCCTTACGTTCTCTATCTTCTTTTTTTTCTTTCCCTGGACTGAAACCAAACAATTTTTTTTTTCTGGACCAAAGCCAACCTCCCCTTCTTCTTTCTTTCTCTTTTCTTTTCTTCTAAACCATCCCCTGCTACTCCTCTTCCCGATTGATCGGTCGGCCTCCCACCCCCACTGCTAACGGCCGAGGGAGAAGTTCACCGAGAGGAGCTCGGCGAACTGGAGGGAACGGTGGCGGCGCTGCCATCGATGGCCCATGACCTTCAAGCAAACCGGACCAAAACAATATCAGAAAATAAATTTAATCCTTCTAAACAGTAATAAGGAACTCATCGGCGGGTGTCTGGGATTCATGGTCGCTTGACGGAGAGGAAGGAGGTGCATGGAGGGATTAATGGGGCGGCGGTTTGGAATATTTAAAGGAAAAAGTTTGATGGTTTCCTCGTCGTTTGGAGATCAACCACCGCTCGATCGAATGCCAATCCCTCCCAAATACGTCACTGGCCACCTCCCTCTCCCTCCATGACTCTTCCCTTTAAATTTTTGGCACTAACTCCTACCGGATCAGGGAGATCAAATCTCCCCTGTTCTGGACTCTTCCCTTCATTCTTGCTTTCAGCCATTCATTTCATTTTTTTCTTTTTCTTGGAATGGGTCGAAGTCGGCTGGGCCTGCCGACTTCGGCCCAAAGATCTAAATATTACATGACCACTCTCCAGATTCTCCTATGGGTAGATCGATCTTTATCAGCCTCCCCCTAATAGATTTTGGATTGTCCACACCTATATAAGGTACCCGGGGGACCCCGTTTCGAGCTAAGTACACTATTCCCTCTCCATACACTGCTTCTTTGATTCCTCCATTCTGTTGCCTCCAAGCTCCTGCTAATTTAAGCATCGGAAGTGTCCCCCGCCGGAACACCACCGGCCCTTGGAGACTTTGTTGCAGGTCGACCGGGGTAAGAGTACTCCAGCATAGCCCACCCAGCCCGGTTCAGGAGAAGTTGCGGCAATAGATTGGCGCAAGAGGAAGTGGCACTCGCTACTCTAAAAGGAGGAATTCGTCTACCCATCCGAGCAATGGCTAAGGGAAGAGCTCAGAACACCTCTGTCAAAGAAGGTCCTTCCCCGTCCAAGTCCGAAGGAACTCCCAGGGAGAACGATGCTGCCACCGCTACTGTCGCTGAGCCCATCATCACTCTGGGACCGTAGTAATTCTAGATGCTGCTGAACTGAATCGACATGCTCACCACTGTGGTTCAGCATTTCCAAGAGGCGACCGATAACCGACAGCAGTCGCCTGCTTCGTCCTGCACTAACCATCTACCGGATGCTAAGGGGAGCCGACATCAAGAAGTCCCTCCACCTCTCCCCCATGTTGTTCCGGAGCCCCGAAGGTCCTCGGGAGCTCGCATCGACGGCAAGAGGGCGAGGTCCGCCTCACCCTCCTACGCCGAATCCGTCCCTGCTGGTGCCCGGCCTCCTGCCAAACTCTTGAGAAACTACACCAGCAAGATTTTATGCATGGAGGAGTGCATCGCTGAGATTGTTCATCGACAGAAAGTCGAAGTGAGGCAGATATATAACTCCCGCCAACCTTTCTTTGATGAGATTCTGGCGGAGACGATTCCTTGCCACTTCAAAATTTTCAGGTGGATCCCTACGATGGCACCACCGACCCGCTGGACCATCTGGGCACCTACAAGGCCCACATGATAGTGCAAGGCACGTCCGACGCCCTCCACTGCATCGCCTTCCCTGCCACCCTTAAGAAGGCCGCCCGGATGTGGTTCTCCACCATCCCGCCAGGTACGATCCACTCTTTCTTCCAACTTGAAAACCTTTTTCTTTTTCATTTCAGGACATGCAATCGGACCCCGAGGAACACCGATTGCCTCTTCCTCGTGATGCAAAAGGAGGGAGAGACCCTCCGGGACTACATGGTGCATTTCAACTCAGCAGCCATGGAGGTCCCAGATTTGAACAAGGCGGTAGCTATGTCGGCCTTCAAAAGAGGGCTCCGCTCATCCAGGCTTACTTTCTCCCTAGACAAGAAGTTTCCGATGAGCTACACTGAGCTGCTGGCTAGGGTGCAGAAATACGCCCTGGCAGAGGAACAAGCGGCAAGCCGGTGCCAGGCAAAGGGGAAGCCAGCCTCCAAGAAGCAGAGCGATAAGGTTCCCGAAGTCCGACCTCCCAACGACAGTAACCGGTCGGCCCAACATCGAAGTCCGAAGCCAAAGGACTTTTCCAGGAGGTTCGAGACCTATGTGCCCCTCTCCCCTCCGAGGGAGAAGATCCTCTTGGACATTGAGAACGAGACCTTTCTGCAAAGGCCTTGTCCGATGAGGGGCCCCCCTGCATCTAGAAATAGAAATCAATTTTGTTGGTTCCATAAAGACCATGGGCACAGCATTGAAGAGTGCCTACAACTGAAAGACGCCATTGAAGACCTCATTCGGAGGGGGTACCTGAACAAATACGTTCGACCCCACCGAGATCGGGTCGAAGCCTCAACTACCAGAAACCCTCCGAGGAGGCGGAGCTTCCCAACCAGTGGCCGACTGGTGGGGATGTCGACATGCTGCATTGGCGATCCGACTGGAGGTATGAAGACGACCCAGACATTGTCAAGAGGTCTAGGGGTTCCAATGCAATCACCTTCTCCGATGACCCATGTCTTTGAAAATGATCCTGTAGTCGTGTCGGCAGTGATTGGCAACTATGATGTAAAAAGGATACTTATAGATAATGGAAGTTCCACGGAGGTATTACTGTATGATGCTTTTGTAAGAATGAATATGTCTAGGTCAATACTACAAGAATCCCCCATACCGCTGACAGGTTTCGGAGGAAATTTCGTCGGAGTTGAGTGGGAAATAGTTCTCCTCGTAACGATCAGGACGGAGCCTTTCCAGAAAACTCTCCCGATCAACTTTGTGGTCGTCCGTACAACCTCAGCATATAACGCCATTCTGGGCTGATCGGCCCTCAAAAAGTTCTGGGCCATTGTATCCACTTACCATTTGTTGGCAAAGTTTCCGACCAGGAGCGGGGTCGGAGTTATGAGAGGAGACCGTCGGATGGCCAGACAGTGCTTGACTATTATGGACCAACAGTCGCAAGGCCATCCTACTCTGGAACAGCTCGACCCAAGGGCTGAAGTCGACGGTCATGGTCAGCCAGATGAAAGGATCCTGTTTGTCCCCCATCGGGAGGATGACCCCACCAAAGTCCTCTAAATCGAAAGCTCTCTCAACGAGGACATCAAGTCAGAGCTAATCAGCTTCTTGAGGAGTAACGTCGATGTTTTTGCTTGGTCAGCTTGGACATGTCGGGTATACCATCGGGTGTCATCACTCACCAGCTCAAGGTGGATCCGAACTACAGGCCTGTCCGATAGAAAAAGAGGAGCTTCGCTGCCAAAAGACAAAGGGCCATTGATGAAGAAGTGAAGAAGCTCTCCGACGCTGGTTTTATCAGGAAAGTCTATTATCCTGAATGGCTAGCGAATGTTGTGATGGTGAAAAAGGCTAATGGGAAGTGAAGGATCTGCGTGGACTATACCGACCTCAATATAGATTTGTCCGAAGGATAGCTTCTCCTTGCCAAAAATTGATCAGCTGGTGGATGCTACGACTGGCCATCAGCTTCTCAGTTTTATGGATGCTTTCTCCAGTTATAACCAAATCAGGATGCACCCGGAGGATGAGGAGAAGACCGCTTTTGTCACCGACAAAGGTTTGTACTGTTATAGGATGATGCCCTTCGACTTGAAGAATGCCGGTGCCACTTTTCAAAGGCTAATCAACCGAGTCTTCGAAGGGCAGCTTGGGAGAAACATGGAGACGAATGTAGATGATATGATGTCAAGAGCCTCAACAGGGCCGACCACATCAAGGACTTGTAGGAATCCTTTGATGCACTTTGACACCATCGGATGAAGCTGAATCCTGCCAAGTGTACTTACAGGGTGATATCTGGTAAGTTCCTCGGCTTCTTGGTCACACAAAGAGGGATTAAAGTCAACCCCGATAAGATCGGAGCTGTTATTAAAATGGGACATCCGACCAATAAGAAGCAGGTGCAAGAGCTAACTGGCTAGATAGCTTCTCTCAGTTGTTTCATCTCTCGATCAGTAGAGAAATCATTACCATTTTTCAAGACCCTGCACCGGTCGGATCGTTTCATCTGGATCGACGAATGTCGGTTAGCTTTTGAAGCCTTGAAAGATTATTTGAAGAATCCTCCATTGCTGGCCAAGCCAACGGAGGGGGAGCTATTGTATCTCTACCTATCGTCGCCGGACGAGGCGATCAGCTCCGTCCTCGTGTGGATCGGAGAAGATAGCCAGCAGAAGCCAGTGTATTACATCAGTAAAGTCCTCCATGATGTCAAAACAAGGTACCCTAAAATACAGAAACTGGTATATTCCTTGGTCATAGCGGCTAAGCTACTCCGACCGTACTTCCAAGCGCATCCGATCATGGTGATGACCGACCAACCTCTTAAAGCAATCTTTTAGAGTCCGGACACCTCCGGTCGGCTCGCCAAGTGGGCCGTGAAACTCGGTGAGTTCGATAATTCTTTCCAATCCCGATCGATGTTAAAGGCTCAAGTGATTGCCGACTTCATTGCAGAATGCTCCTGAAAGCAAGGGGCGTCCCCTCAAGCGGCTAAAGCGCCTGAGGCCGATGCCATCAACGAAGCCACCGAACCAGCTTAGCTTCACTTTACCTACAGCTTCTTTTAATTTTTTAAAATTCTTAATTTTAGTATATTATTTTAAATATTAAATATTATAATTTTATTATATTATTTTAAATATTTTAAATTTTATTATATTATTTTAAGTATTTCATTATATTATTTTAAATTTTATTATATTTTTTAATTTTATTACAATAAAATTTAAAGACACGAGTGTGGCTGCCATGTTTATCGAGCTGCGGTGGTTCAGTAAATTTGTTTTGACCCGCATTACTTTGGTAATTTTTTTAAAAAAATATTATTAAAAAATATCTAGATGCAAGATCTATTTCATCTTTAAGTATTTTTTAAAAAATATTTAAAATATTTTATTTTTTATTTTTTATTCGGTCCGATTAAAAGATTCAAATTATTCTTTTATTTTTTTAGTTGATTTAGAAGATGCAAATTCTACTTGTATCTTTAAACTAGATTTTTATTTAGGAAGATGTAGGTACTGCATCTTCAAAGATATTTTTTTTAAGGATTGATTCAAGATTTTTTTTTGTTTTTTTCTAGTGATTCCTTGAGTTTTTTTTTTCCAGTCTAAAGATGCAAGCATAGCCTACATTTTCAAGGTTTTTTTACTATTTTTCTTCGATGGTTCTCCAAGCATTTTTTCCCGGTCTAAAGATGCAGCCACAGCCTGCGTCTTCTCCACATCGAAACAACAACGAAAAAAAAGCACACCTGGCAAAGTACCATAGTTTGGTAAAATTCTTTCAAACTACATAACTTTGGTAATTTTATTTTTAAAAAACATTATTAAAAAAACCTGAGCTGCTGGCTACGGCGAGGGGAACAAAACTCGAGGCCTAGAGAGGCTCCTGCTACCAGTCCGGCTATTAGGGTCCTGCGACCGATCTGATTATCGATCCAGCAACCAAGGTCTTGCCACTGGTTTGATTGCCAGTCCGGCAGCCAGGGTCCTGCCACCTGTCTAGCCAGCCAAGGTGTTGGGTGGGCCAGCTCACACCCTCTTGGTTTGTCCGGATGGGGGGTCTGGGCCCACGGAATGTGGGTGCCACTGTTAAGGTGGGTCTGGTGCCACGTCAACAGCCCTTGGTCGGTGCTGCGGTGCTCGTCTCCAGGGAGCCGACTCGAGGAGGCTAGTACGCTGGGTTGCACTTACGGGGGTCGACGGGGTCGGCTCAAGTGCCCCGGGGTTGCTGCGCTGCTGGTTTAAGAGAGATAAACTTGCCTCTTATAATAGGGACGTTCCTTTTGTAAGAATGGTTATGGGCATCGATCCAACAACTAGTATCAAAGCCGAGGTCTCGAGTTCGAACCGCAGATGGAACGTTTTTTCGGGTGGTTTCGCTGGGGGGGTGATTGTTGGGTGGGCCAGCTCACACCCTCTTGGTTCGTCCGGATGGGGGGTCTGGGCCTATGGAATGTGGGTGCCACTGTTAAGGTGGGTCTGGTGCCACGTCAACGCCCCTTGGTCGGTGCTGCGGTGCTCGTCCCCAGGGAGCCGACTCGAGGAGGCTAGTACGCTGGGTTGCTCTTGCGGGGGTCGACAGGGTCGGCTCGAGTGCCCCGGGGTTGATGCGCTGCCTGCTTTAAGAGAGATAAACTGCCAATTCTAAATAGGGACGTTCCATTTGGATAGTTGGTTGGGGTGTCGATCCTACACAAGGTCCAGCCATCGATCTGATCATTGGTCCGGCAGTCAGGTCCTGCCACTAGTCTGACCAGCCAGGGTCCTACCACCGGTCTGATCGCCGGTCCGGCCAGCAAGGTCTTGCCACAGGTCCGGCCTCTAGGGTCCTATCATTAACCGCTATTTCGGTCGCCAGGGTCCTGCCATCGGTCCGGCTGCCAAGGTCCTGCCACCGATTCAACCGCCAAGGTCCTGCCACTGATCTAATTGCCGATCTGGACGCCTGGGTCCTACCACCAATCCATTCGCTAGGGTCCTGCTCCGATTTCATCACCGATCCGGTCACTAAGGTCCTACCATTGGTCCGGCCACTAGGGTCTTGCCACCGGTCCGGCTGCTCGGGTCCTACAACTGGTCTGATCGCCGTTCTGGCCAGTAAGGTCCTGCCATAAGTTTGATCGCTATGATCCTGTCACCGGTCAAACCACCGGCCGGTCCGATCGCTATGGTCCTGCCACCGGTCCAGTCGCTAAGATCCTGCCACCGGTCTTGCCACTAAGGTCATGCCACCGGTCGAACATCAGGATATTGCCATCGATCCAATCACCGATCGAACATCAGCATCTTGCCATCGATCCGGTCGCTAGGGTCTCGTCATCGATCTAACCATCGATTCGGCCATCAGGATCCTGCCACCGGTTCGGCCTGCAAGGTCCTGCTACCGGTTTGAATTTTTTTAAAAATTTTACGCAAAATCTATTTTTTTTAATTTGCTGCCCAGTTTAGAATGCAGGTTTAATTTATGCTTTCATTGATTTTTTTTTTTTTTGTATTTTATGAGAAGGTGCTGGTTCAACCTGCACCTTCATGCCTAGCTTTTTTTTTTTTTTGGCTTTACGAGAGGGCGCGGGTTACACCTGTGCTTCATTTGAATTTTTTTTTATTTTTTAAACTTTATAAGAAGGCGCAGGTTGAACTAGCGCCTTCATCAGAATTTTTTTTTTGTGCTTTACGCGTTCTCCACGTGGTGTTTAAAAAAAAACCATTCCAACATGGGCAAAAAAATAGTAAAATGATAATATTGTTTGAAACGACGATATTTCGATAATATTATTTTGAAAAAATAATATTTAAGAAAAATCCTAGATTATGCACAATATTTTAGACAGATGGCCATTTGATTGGTCTAAAGTCTATCACAATATCATCCACGTCATTTCTTCCTTTATTTGTTAGTGAATTTTTTAAAAATAATATAAAAAAAATATAATTACAAAAGTAGGTGATCCGTAATATATTTATAGATCTAGGTGGCACGTGGCAAAGTAGGTATTCGGAGAAAAAAAAAATTGGACACGTAGCATAGGAGGGCTAGCAGGACTAAATTCATCTTTTGAAAAGATGAATTCTTAAGTGAATTCGTCTTTACGAAAGATAAATTCAAACCACGTGCCAGGCAGCTGCTGAATTTATCTTTCGAAAAGACGAATTCAACTCAAAACGTCACATGGCAATCCTGGCATTCCCCTGGAGTCGCGTGGCCGACTAAGTTTGGCTTTTGGAAAGACGAACTTGAATTTGTCTTTTCAAAAGACGAATTGAAGCCATGTGACCGCTCAGCAAGAGGCTCACAATCCGTTGACACGTGGCAATCCTGGCGTTCGCTGGTGATGCATGGCCAAGAGAGTTCGGCTTTTGGAAAGACGAATCTGAATTCGTCTTTTCAAAAGATGAATTCGTCTAAGAATTCGTCTTTTCGAAAGACGAACTCAGGCATAGCCCTTTTAGCCGTGGTCCCTTGTTTTTTTTCCTGTTCTTCGATTTTTTTTTCTGTTCTTCCCTCTCGGCCGTCCGGTTCCCTCGCCCATCCCTCCTCCCGTGGTCCCGATCTTTGATTTTTTTCTTCACCTGTGGTCCCCTGGCCAGTCGAAGTCTTTGTTATTCTCGATCATTTCCATCCCGGTTAGTATTTTTTATTTTTTCTTTATTTTTTTATTGTTTAAACTCTTTTTTGATTAATAATTTTTTTTGTTATCTAGATCCGAATTCTGGCTTCCATTGGACAATCTAGATCTCATTCTTCCATATTTCATTATCCCAATTCAAGATAATTTTTTTACTAATTTATAATTATTTGATTGTTTAAATTAAATTATATATATATTAATTTAATTTCAAGAATTAAATTAATTTAATTTATACTTGTTTTAATTAAATTTTTTATTACATATTTGAGTAATTAAATTTTGTGTTTTGAATTTTCTGTGATAAATTTATTTAGTATTTGTTATTTAATAATTTACATTATTGCTTTTATATTAGGAATTAATATTGAAAAATTGATTTTATATATAGTTAAATTAATATGTTAATTATAAAAAATGATAAAATATTATTAAAATTTGAGGGATAATTAGGATAATTAATTTATATAATAAATAAAATTAAGAAGGATAGGTTATATAATTTATGTAGAATATAAAATTTTTAGTAAATAATAAAATGTATATGAAAATTTTAAGGTATTTAAAATTTATTAAATAATAAGAAGTTTTGATTATCTATTTTTTGTTTAATATTTATTATTTCAAGAATTAAAAAAATAATATATATTGATAATGATTAACTAAATAAAAAAAAGTTTATATTAGAAATAAATGTATAATATGTAGATCCAATTATTAAGATTTAAAAATTTAGTATTATATTTCAATAATCAATTAATGTATTAAATAATGTAAAAAGAATATTGATATGCTAATAATTTTTTATTAAAAAATATTATAAATATGAACTTATTTATGTTAGTAAATGGATTAATCATTAAGATTATTTTGTCATTAATTAATTGAAGTAATATTTAATTATGAATATATAAGTATATAAGAATAATATATGATTATGTCTATCTTGTAAATAATTATTTAGTTAAATAATTATTTAGTAATACTTAATTATGAATGAAGTTTGAAGTTTACATATTTGTAGTTATATTTTTTATTATATAAATGTGCAGCATGAATTTTTATAGCATGTATTATGTACATATTGATATCAGTGATGTAATTATGTTTCAAAATAATTTTTTAGGTTAATCATTTGATTTTTTATATATATTTTTATAAAATTTGCATTTCATTGAACTGTAGACCCGTCAATTGCTTGATATGCATATTCTATAGTATCCGTATATTTTTCTATACTTGTACGGATCTAAGAATTATGCATATTAATCAATTGATTATTCAATTTGGATAGTTTGGGAATTGCAAATAATTTTACAGGTCAGTTTATAGTAATCAAACGATGTGCAGTGAAGACCAAATGAAATTTCGAGCATCATTTTCCTTTTGTTCTTCGCATACATAAATATTTGTATGTGGAGAACTAAGAAAAAATGCTGCCGAAATTTTATTCGATCTTCATTGCATACCGTTTGATTACTATAAGTTGACCCGTAAAATTAATACAATTCCTGAATGGGATAGGGCCTTTACCTAGTAGTTGATGATATGATGCATTCATCATGATAGTAAAATAATTATATTTTTAATTTTATTGTATATTAATTATGTAATTTAACTAGTTTATTAATGATATCAATATATAAGAAAGTTATTTCTAAATATATTTTGTTAATTAAACATGTAGGATATAATGGGAGAAACAATCACAGCATTATGTTATATGGGTGGTTCTATGATTAATGGATCAAATAGAATTGAGTACAATCAGGGACCAAAAAAGGTAATTAGAATCAGTTCTGATATGACATTCCAAGAGTTGGAGAACAAAATATGTAGAGTTTTTCGTATTGATAGAACTGGAAAAAATTTTTTGATTATCTATAGATATCCACAAGTTGTCCAGCCGATATTTGTAAAGTATAAACATATTCCATTAACCGATGATGAAGACATGAAGATAATGTTTTCAACTATCAGTTCACATCCATGTATATCGGGTACAGAGTTATATATAAATATCCAAACCGTTGAAGCTCCTGAACCTGATTACGAACAGGATGATTATGAAGAAACTGTTCGAAATATAGCAACAACTTGTGTAACTGAATAGGTTCTATCATATAGTACTCTGAATATTATAGATAATGAAATGGAAAATATTGGCTCGGTTTTTACTGTAGATCTGTTACATAAATGGGCAGTACTGTACCAGAAAGTAATATTAGAGAAGCATCAATATATACAGCTGCTGATGACAGGGTGCATGTTGATAATCAACTTTTTAGTGAGAATGATGATGAAAGTGAACATGATTTGGTTGATGAAAGTGACGAGGCCGGTACTTCACATCCAGTACGAAGTCGAGAGGATATCACTATTTCAAATTATTCTACATTTGAAGCTCCATCTAGAACATTCACCCAGGTTGATTGGAATGCTGCAAATATGTCAATGTATTCTTCAATGCAGGAACAACATGTTATATGGCAAAGGAATGAGGAGTTACGTAAATGACTCTACTTTATAGATAAGGCAGAATTACAGACTGCAGTAAAGCAATATTCTGTTGAAAGACATCACGAATTCAAGGTTATTGAATCAAATCCAAATCTATGGCATGTGAAATGTAAGAGCAGAGATTCTGGCTGTCAGTGGATGCTGAGAGGTATTAAACATCATGATTTTTTTGAGATCTAATGATATATCGGTCCTCATACGTGCCTATCTACAATGATGTCTCAGGATCATTCTGGTTTGGACTCCACTTTAATTACTAATGAAATTCGGGATCTGGTTAAAGAAACTCCTACCATTACTATTGCTGGACTTGGTGCAGTCATAAAGAACAAGTATAACTATATACCAAGTTATAGAAAATTATGGGATGCCAAACAGAAGGCGATAGCGATGTTGTTCGGAGATTGGGATATGTCATATCAATTGCTTCCGAAATGGTTGCATGCTATACAAACATTTAATCTGGGTTCCTGGGTGAAATTTATCAGCACTCCAACTGGTATACCAAATTATGCCCAGTTTGATAGTGTATTATGGGCCTTTGCACCCTCGATTGCAGGGTTTAAGCACTGTCGTCCGGTCATAAGTATCGATGCTACTTTCATGTTTGGAAAGTATAAGGAGAAGTTGTTGATTGCAACTGCTATTGGTGGAAATAATCAGATCTTTCCACTTGCATTTGGTATTGTCGATGAAAAGTCAGCGGACACCTGGAGTTAGTTCTTAGCTTGTATCAGAAATTTTGTTACAACACGTCAGGAAATTTGTCTAATTTCCGATCGACATGCTGGTATACTTGCTGCAGTACATAATGAGTATCTGGGTTGGCAGCCACCGCATGCTTATCATGTATATTGACTGCGTCACATGGCAAGTAACTTCAATTCAATATTTCATGATCTCAAACTAAGAGATGTGGTGAAAAGAGTTGAAATGCAAATACAGCCTAGAAAATTCCAGAAATACATGAGGAATATTGAGAAATTTAACCCAGAAGCCGTTCAATGGTTGAATGAAATTCCTTTAGCAAAATGGACACATTTACATGATGACGGACGATGGTATGGGATGATGACAACTAATATATCCGAGTGTTTCAATGGAGTTCTGAAAAATGCTCGATTTCTTCCCATAATAGCATTTGTACAATTGACTTTCTTTTAGCTTGTGTCATACTTTGAAGGTCGACGTGTCCAAGCAACAGAGGCAATGGACAAAAATGAAAGGTTTAATCCTTTTGTTACGGGACATGTCATCTCCAACCAAGCCAAAGCGACATCGCATACCATTACACAATTCGATAGAGCAACTGCTTGTTCCAAGTCCAAACAGCTAAACGTGGACCGAACATGAACAGGGGTAACAATATATAGGTACTTACGATCTTTATGTATCATTGAAAATATGTTAATAGGTTGTGTATATGCTGAATTATAATTTTTGATGCTGTAGATTGTTCGTCTTTCCCAGCAGGCATGTACGTGTCAGAAATGGCAATATTTTCATTTACCTTGTTCTCACGTCATGGCTGCTTGTGCACATATTGCCATTGATTTTAAAAGATACATTGATCGGGCCTACACATTACACGATTATCATCAAACTTATGCACCATAATTTCAACCAATTCTTCATGAAGAATATTGGCCCTAGCAAAATGAACATGGTATCATTATACCTGATGTAAATAGGCTGCGATAGAAAGGTAGGCCACGATCCACGAGGATCAGAAATGATATGGATATAAGAGAAGCTGGCAACAGATGCAAATGTACAATCTGTAAAGAAGAAGGGCATGATAGACGGTCATGTCCAAGGCTTCTACAAGCAGATTAGTTAAATTATATCAGTCATATTTTACAATTATTTTAATATATGGATTGTAATATATTAGGCTAATCTTGTCATTTCTTTGTATTTTATTTGATGGATTGTAATATATGGATATGTTTTATTGTCTGATGTTTATAGCTTGTATATGGATTGATGTCCTTACTGTTTATATATAATTTTGCATTAAATGGGCTTTGTGATTGCTAATTTCATTTTCTTTGAGTTATCACAGTTATGGATCCTGGTCCTTTTGATAGTAGTATACTACACGATCAGCCTTCATATAGATCATCTTTGGTCTGAGAGGGATAGGATGTTGTTTTGCACTGTCGACGTCAAGAGATGGTTATGCGCAGATTGATACCACTCGACCATCGTATTGTGCCATTGCTGATGCAGTTCGGATTCTATGGTCTAGGATGTGTTGGATTTATTAGATTGGACTGGCATTTGATCACTGCTCTCATCGAGCGGTGGCGTCTAGAGATGCATAATTTTCATTTTTCCCATGGAAAGGCCACCATCACCCTACAGGATGTTGCTGTTCAGCTAGGTTTGCCAGTAGATGGTCTACCAGTGACGGGTAGTACACGGGTAGACTGGGGACAGCTTTGTCTTGAGTTATTAGGGGTCGTCCCACCAGATGATAGATTGCATGGATCACGATTGAGTTTGGTCTGGCTTACCGAGCACTTCCATGCTTTAGCATTCGATGCCGACGAGGCAGATATATAGTGCTATGCTCGAGCATATATTTTACATTTGATGGGTGCATGCCTTTTTATGGATAAATCTGGGAACAACGTGCATCTCTTGTTTCTACCTTTATTAGCAGATTTCGAGATGGCCGGACAGTATAGTTGGGATAGCGCTGGATTCGCTTGGTTGTATAGAGAGATGTGCAGGGCGAGCCACAGAGATGTTTCTAATATTGCCGGTCCGCTGTTGTTACTAGAGCTGTGGGCATGGGATAGAGTTCCGATTCTTGCACCCCATAGATTACTTCGATAGGCTCCAGATCCGATGATCGATTTTGATGATGATGGAGCCAGTTTACCACAGGGACCATTAGAGATGAGGTGAGTTTAGAATTTACATAATATTTTTATGCCATTTATGATATATACTATTTTATTTAATTAATTTAATAAATTTATTTTGTAGATTGAGAGATCTTTTTTCTGTCACACAGGTACCTACGCATGCGGTCTCTTCATATTGTTATCTACTTGATCGATTGCGACCCGACGATGTAATGAATATTGAATTTTTCATAATGATTGACTTGTTTTATTTGTTCTTGTTTGATAAATTATGCTTTAAATTATTTATAAACAGGTCATATGGTAGCCATATACTACTGCTATGATTGCACAGTTACCAGACTACTGTCTACAGGGTCAGGAGATCTGGTATAGTCGAATGCCACTAGTTTGTTTTTATATAGTAGAGTGGCATTTACCTGATAGAGTAGTGCGCCAGTTTGGGATGTGACAGGTCGTGCCAGATCGGTTTGATACGATGTCCGCACTACATCATATTAATATGAGAGGACGATCTGATCAAGATTGGTCCACCGTTCATCGAGAGTATATATTGTTATGGATGAGTCGTCATGATTATATTATACATGATGATCCATTCGATGGTACCATAGATTATTACGATCCTTATATGTAGTGGTGCTGTAGGATCACTCATCGATTCATCAGTCGTAATGGTATAGTGTATGATCACATGGTAAGTAATTTAAGTTTTACTATTTAAATTATAATTTATGTTTAAATTTTGTCAAACTAATTATTTTTTTTATTTACAGGGCAGTAGTATTGCAATGATACTTGAGCTTGCCCTGCTAGGTTCCATTGCGACGTCCTCCCAGGCTATATAGGATGTATGTTATTCTGCCCTCCATACTCTTGGCGAGCATGCATGGATTCCACTACGTGAGTTTTATCAGAGGGAGACAGGGAGGAAGAGACTCCTTCGCCTTATTATCCATATGCATCTTCATCCGGAGCACCTCCGTCAGCTCAGCACAGACGAGGTACCCGACGATATAGCACATCTCCATATCCGATGCCCGAGTTCACATCTATTGAGGACGTGGCAGCACACTTTGATTATACTACTGCACCGGATTTCATGGGCTGGCAGCATGATTACTCGGGACATGGAGGATCGTCGTCACATCACGTATTTGTACAGCAGGCATCACACGATGTAGAGCATGTCGCATATCAGGCATCACACGATATAGAACATGAGATAGAGCAGCATCAGCCACCTCCGACCCGTCATCGTATACAGCCTACACGCACTAGGAGATGGCCTCCATGTGGGACCGAATAGTCATTTATTTTAGGATTTATTAAATTCATGTTTTCTTGTTAATTTTAAAAAATTATGTGTTTTTAATATATGTATTTATTTATATGTGTTCTGGTCCAAAATAGACAAGAATCATTTATATATGTGTTTATATGTGTTCTGGCCTAAAATAGATAAGAATTATTTATTTGCTTAACTAAATTTAAAAAATATAAATTATAAAATTAAAATTATAAAAATAATAAAAAATTTATTTTTTGTCGATCCTGTCATCTATTCGATTCTCAATCCTGTCACCGACCCGATCGCCAGTCCAGCTACCAGGATATGATCATCGGTTCACTTACTGGTCTTGCTACCGATCCAATCATCCATCCACGTACTGGTTCGATCATCGGTCCACATATCGGTCTTAAAATAGACAAGAATCATTTATTTGCTCAAGTAAATTAAAAAATATATAAAATATAAAATTAAAATTATGAAAATAATAAATTATTTTAGGATTTATTAAAATTCATGATTTCTTGTTAATTTTAAAATTTTTTTATTAAATTTTAATTAAAAAAATATTATTTAGTGAAATTGTGGATACAACCCGCGATTTTTCATTATTTTATTTTATAAAAAAAATATTAATTTTTTATCAGTTTTTTAATAATTTTTATTTTTCTTAATTTTTAATGTAATTTGGTAAAATTAATATATTTAAAATATTTTAATTTAATATATTAATTATTTAATAATAATAATAATAATTCTTTTTTCTTTTTCCAGTAAAATCATTTCGTGGAAGGATCCGACCCTTGGTCCTGTCACCATCCCGATCGCCAGTCCGGCTACCAGGATCCAACCATCGGTCCACCTACTGGTCCTGCTACCAGTCCGACCATCGGTCCACCTATCAGTCAGACCATCGATCCACCTATCAGTCCTGTAATTTTTTTTATTAATTTTTATTTTTTTATAAAATTTTGATATAGAAATATATTTATGTACCGTGGACCGATTTCACATTTACTATCCACGATTTCTGGTTATTCTTTTTTCAAAAAAATATTTATTTTAAAATTTTTTTATTTTAATAAAAAAATTTATATTATTAATTTCATTTTTTTTATTTTCTCTATTTAAATAATTTTTAAAATTTTTAATATAAATCAATATTTTTTAAAATTAAAAATTTTATTTTCCTTTTTCCTTTCAATAAATTTTTTTTAAAAAAAATTACTAAGAATTCGTCTTTTGAAAAGATGAATTAAGTTAAATTGAATTCGTCCTTTCAAAAGACGAATTCAATTAACTTGAATTCGTCTTTTGAAAGGACAAATTCAATTAAATTGAACTCATCTTTTCAAAAGACGAATTTGCTTATCTTCGTCTTTCTAAAAGATGAATTTCAGTCTACGTATCCTCCACATCGGTCGAATCATCTACTTCGATAAATAAATTTCGAATCACCCTATTTCCATAATTTTTTTTAAAAAATGTATTATTTAAAAAAAACTCATTTGTTAGTTGAGTTTTTTTTTAAAATAATGCTTTTTAAAAAAAATTATAAAAATAGGTTATGCAAAAGTTATTTACCGATTTAGGTGTGAATGGTGACGTGGATAAATTCGTCTGTTGAAAAGACGAATTCAATTCAATTGAATTCGTCTTTTGTAAAGACGAAACCAGTTAAATTGAATTCGTCTTTTCAACAGACAAATTCAATTTAACTGAATTCGTCTTTCACAAAGACGAATTCATGGTACATCGGGTAAAAAAAAAAAATCCCGTGAATTTGTCTTTTAAAAATATTGATTTATTATATTAAAAAAAATTTATTAAAATGAATTTTTTTAAAAAAAATTAACCTATAAAATTTATATAATATATAAATGTATCAAAATTTTATTATAAAAAATAAAAAAATTAATAAAAAAATTACATGACCGATATGTGGATCGATGGTCTGACCGATAGGTGGACCGATGGTCACTAGTAGCAGGACCTGTAGGTGAATCGATGATCGGATCCTGGTGGTAGCCGGACTGGCAATCGGGATGGTGATAGTACCGATGATCAGATCCTGGTGGTAGCCGGACTGGCAATCGGGATGGTGACAGGACCGATGATCAGATCCTGGTGGTAGTCGGACTGGCAATCGGGATGGTGACAGGACCGAGGGTCGGATCCTTCCACGATTTTACTGAAAAAAGGAAAAATTTATTATTATTAAATTAAAATATTTTAAATATATTATTTAACAAATTACATTAAAAATTTAAAAAATAAAATTTATTAAAAAATTGTTAAAAATTTTATATTTTTTTATAAAATAAAATAACAATGACAGGACTGAGAACCGAATAGATGACAGAATCGACGAAAAATAAAATTCTTATTATTTTCATAATTTAAATTTGTGAATTTATATTTTTTAAATTTAGTTAAGCAAATAAATAATGCTTGTCTATTTTAGGCCAGAACAAATATAAACACATATGTAAATAAACACTTATATAAATAATTCTTATATAAATTAACAAGAAAACATGAATTACAATAAATTCTAAAATAAATGACTATTCGGTTCCACATGGTGGCTGTCTCCTACTGCGTGCAGGCTATATACGACGATGGATCGGAAGTGGCTGATGCTGCTCTGTCTCATGCTCTATATCGTGTGATGCCTGATATGCAGCATGCTCTACATCATGTGATGCTTGCGGTGCAGATATATGATGTGACGACGATGCTCCATGTCCGGAATAATCATGCTGCCAGCCCATGAAATCCGGTGCAGTAGTATAATCAAAATGTGATGCCACATCCTCAGTAGATGTGAACTCGTGCATCGGATGTGGAGCAATGCTATCTCGTCTTGTACCTCGTTTGTGATGAGCTGGCGGAGGTGCTCCGGATGAAGATGCATATGGATAATAAGGCGAAGGAGTCTCGTCCTCCCTGTCTCCCTCCTGATAAAACTCATGGAGTGGAATCCGTGCATGCTCGCCAAGAGTATGGAGGGCAGAATGACATATATCCTGTATATCCGGGGAGGTCGTCGCACGCTCAAGTATCGTTGCAAAACTACTACCTTGTAAATAAAAAAATTAATTAGTTTGACAAAATTTAAACGTATATTATAATTTAAATAATAAAATTTAAATTACTTACCATGTAATTATATACTGCACCATTGCGACTGATGAATCGACGAGTGATCCTACGACACCACTGCATATAAGGATCATGATAATCTATGGTACCATCGAATGGATCACCATGTATAATATAGTCATGACGACTCATCCATAACTGTATATAATCCCGATGAACGGTGGACCAATACTGATCAGATCATCCTCTCATATCAATACGATGTAGTGCAAACAACGTATCAAACTGATCTGGCATGGCCTGTCGCATCCCGAACTGGCGCATCACTCTATCGGGTAAATGCCACTCTACTATAAAAAAAACATACTAGTGGCACTCTACTACACCAGATCTCCTGACCCTATAGACAGTTGTCTGGTAACTGTGCAATCATAGCGACAGTATATGGCTGCCATATGATCTGTTTATAAATAATTTAAAGTATAATTTATTAAACACGAACAAATAAAACAAGACAATCATTATCAAAAATTCAATATTTATTACCTCGTCGGGTCGCAGTCGATCAAGTAAATAACGATACGAAGAGACCACATGCATAGGTACCCGTGTGACAGAAAAAAGATCTCTCCATCTACAAAATAAATTAATTAAATTAATTAATTAAAATAATATATATCATATATGGCATAAAAATGTTATGTAAATTCTAAACTCACATCATCCCTAATGGTCCCTGTGGTAAACCGGCTTATGACCGGACGACAGTGCTTAAACCCTTCAATCGAGGGTGCAAAGGCCCATAATACACGATCAAACTGGGCACAATATGGTATACCAGTTGGACTACTGATAAATTTCATCCAGGTACCCGGATTAAATGTTTGTATAGCATGCAACCATTTCGGAAGCAATTGATCTGACATATCCCAATCTCCGAACAGCATCGCTATCGCCTTCTGTTTGGCATCCCATAATTTTCTATAACTTTGTGTATAGTTGTATTTGTTTTTGTTCTTTATGACTGCACCAAGTCCAGCAATAGCAATGGTAGGAATTTCTTTAACCAGGTCCCGAATTTCATTAGCAATTAAAGTGGAGTCCAAACCAGAATGATCTTGAGACATCATTGTAGATAGGCATGTATGAGGACTGGTATATCGTGAGATCTCAAAAAAATTATGCCATTTAATACCTCTCAGCATCCACTGACAGCCAGAATCTCTGCTCTTACATTTGACATGCCATAGATTTGAATTTGATTCAATAACCTTGAATTCATGATGTCTTTCAACAGAATATTGTTTTACTGCAGTCTGCAATTCTGTCTTGTCTATAAAGCGGAGTCCTTTATGTAACTCCTCGTTCCTTTGCCATATAACATATTGTTCCTGCATTGAAGAATACATTGACATATTTGCATCATTCCAATAAATCTGGGTAAATGTTCTAGATGGAGCTTCAAATATAGAATAATTTGGAACAGTCGTATCCTTTGGACTTTGTACTGGATGCGAAGTACCGGCCTCATCACCTTCGTCAGCCAAATCATGTGCACTTTCATCATCATTCTCACTAAAAAGTTGATTATCGACATGCACCCTATCATTAGCAGCTGTATATATTGATGCTTCTCTAATATTACTTTCTGGTACACTACTGTCCACCATACGTAACGGATCTAAAGTAAAAACCGAGCCAATATTTTCCACTTCATTTTTTGAAATATTCGGAGTACTATATGATGAACCTGTTCAGTGACACGAGTTGTAGCTATATTTCGAATAGCTTCTTCGTAATCATCGTGTTCGCAATCAGGTTCAGGAGCTTCAATAGTTTGGATATCTATATATAACTCTGCACCCGATATACATGGATGTGAACTGATAGGTGAAAACATTATCTCCATGTCTTCATCATCGGTTAATGGAACAGGTTCGTACTTTACAAATGTCGGCTGGATAACTTGTGGATATCTATAGATAATCAAAATTTTTTTTCCAGTTCTATCAATACGAAGAACTCTACATATTTTGTTCTCCAACTCTTGGAATGTCATATCAGAACTGATTCTAATTGCCTTTTTTGGTCCCTGATTGTACTCAATTCCATTTGATCCATTAATCATAGAACCACCCATATAACATAATGCTGTGATTGTTTCTCCCATTATATCCTACATGTTTAATTAACAAAATATATTTAGAAATAACTTTCTCATATATTGATATCATTAATAAATTAACTAAATTACATAATTAATATGACAATAAAATTAAAAATATAATTATTTTACTATTACGATGAATGCATCATATCATCAACTACTAGGTAAAGGCCCTATCCCATTCAAGAATTGCAATAATTTTACGGGTCAACTTATAGTAATCAAACGGTATGCAATGAAGGCCGAATGAAATTTCGACAGCATTTCCCCTTGGTTCTCCACATACAAATATTTATGTATGCGAAGAACAAAAGGAAAATGATGATCGAAATTTCATTCGGCCTTAACTGCATATCATTTGATTACTATAAACTGACCTGTAAAATTAGTTGCAATTCCCAAACTGTCCAAATTATACAATCAATTGATTAATATGCATAATTCTCATATCCGTACAAGTATAGAAAAATATACGGATACTACAGAATATGCATATCAAGCAATTGACGGGTCTACGGTTCAATGAAATACAAATTTTATAAAAATATAAATAAAAATTTAAATGATTAACCTAAAAAATTATTTCGAAACATAATTACATCACTGATATCAATATGTACACAATACATGCTAAAAAAATTCATGCTACACATTTATATAATAAAAAAAAACTACAAATATGTAAACTTCAAATTTTATTCATAACTAAGTATTACTAAATAATTATTTAATTAAATAATTTTTTACAAGATAGATATAATTAATGACAAAATAATCTTAATGATATATCCATTTACTAACATAAATAAATTCATATTTATAATATTTTTTTAATAAAAATTTTTTAGTATATCATTATTTTTTTACATTAATTAAAGCATTAATTAATTGTTGAAATATAATACTAAAATTTTAAATTTTAATAGTTGGAACTACATATTATTTAATTAATCATTATAAATATATATCATTTTCTTAATTCATGAAATAATAAATATTAAACAAAAAAATATATAATCAAAACTTCTTATTATTTAATAAATTTTAAATATCTTAAAATTTTTATATATACATCTTAATATCTACTAAAAATTTTGTATAAATTATTTATTCTAATCGTCCCTCAAAAATAAATAATATTTTATCAATTTTAATAATTAACATACTAATTTAACTTCCCATAAAATTAATTTTTTAATATTAATTTTTAATATAAAAATAATAATATAAATTATTAAATAATAAAGCTGAAATAAATTTATCATAAAAACTCAAAACACAACATTTAATTACTCAAATATGTAATAAAAAATTTAATTCAAATTTAAATTAATATATACAAAATTAAATTTAAACAATCAAATACTTATAAATTCATAAAAAAATTACCTTGAATCCGGATAATGAAATATGGAAGAACAAGATCTAGATCATTAAATGAAAGGCCAATAATCAGATCTACACAAAAAAATATATATATATTAATCAAAATAAAATTTAAATACTAAAAAAATAAAAAATAATAAAAAAAAACTTACCGAAACGGACGAGCGAGAATGATCTTCAACTGTAGGACCCCACGCGAAGATAAAAAAAAAAATAGGACCGGACAGACCGGCGAGGGACCACTGGAAAGAAAAAAAAGAAAAAAAAGCTAATGAAGAACAGCGGAAAAAAACAGCGGAGGGGTTTATAAGTTCTCTTCCTGAGTTCGTCTTTTCAAACGACGAATTCTCCTGAGAATTTGTCGTTTGAAAAGACGAATTCAGATTCGTCTTTCCAAAGCCCGAACCGAATGCCACGTGTCGATGTAAGGACCTTCCGATCGACATGTGTCAACGCAGGGGATGGTTACCGGGCTTGAATTCGACTTTTGAAAAGACGAATTCAAATTCATCTTTTCAAAAGCCGAATGCAGAAGGCTTTCCGGGCGGAGATGAATTCATCTTTTCAAAAGACGAATTCGGCCACACTGGCCTCCAAAATGCCACGTGTCCTTTTTTTTTTTTTTTCTCCATATTTTTTGCCACGTGCCATCTAGATCCGTAAATATTTTACGGATTACATATTTTTGTAATTAAGTTTTTTTTTATATTATTAAAAAAAAAAAATTTTGTTAGTTGCAAAGTCCCATACCGTTAACGCCATCCTGTACTTGTGTTATCATTGGTTAGATGATGACTCCCACTAATGAGTGGTCGTTACTCGTTCGATTCGACTTCACTCTTCAGGCCTTTTGACAGCTGCTCGAACTGATGGTTAGAGGTTTTTTCAAAAATAATATTTTTTATTAAATATTTATAAAATTGATGCTATTATATATATATTTAAATTAAATAGTTTAGATGATAAAAAAAATATGGATAGAAAGGAAAGATCTGCGTAGAAAAATCGTAGGTTATATCTTAGATTTTAATGAGAGAAATTATAGATATAATCTATAATTTTTTTACATTAATTATCTTGTCGTTCATTTCTCACTTCAAAATATATATATATATATATATATATATATATATATATATATATATTTAAATTAAATATTTTAGATGATAAAAAAAATATAGATAGAAAGGAAAGATCTACGTAGAAAAATCGTAGGTTATATCTTAGATTTCAATTAGAGAAATTATAGGTATAATCAGTCATTTCTTTACATAAATTATCCCTCTCGTTCATATCTCACTTTAAATTTAATAAAAAATAAATAATAATGATAACCTTTAAAAATTAATAATTTTTTTAAAAAAAAAAAAAATAAAAAAATAAAAACATGATATTATAATAATAATTATGATATAGTTTTTAATATGATAACTATTTTATATTCTGAAATATAATAAATATATTATAATATATTAAATTATATGTTATATATTATAATATAGTATATTTGTTAATGCACGCGTACCAGCCGTGGTGGTGGCACCATCGTATCGAGTGCCGTCAATGTAGCATGACGGTATGGGACATCTATCAAGCAGCAAGGCTGGAGGTGACAAGACGTGAGGGGGCGGTTCAGTGAGAGCCTGGGCACCCACCTGCCTGTACCCCCAAGACCTAATCATACCGCCTGATAGGTTCAGTTGCTAGTGTGGCACGCAGCTCCACCATACACAGCATCCATCGATGTGACGAGAGTGATGGAGGCTATCGAGACAGCAATCGCCGCTCAGTGCATTAATGGTATCTGATCTTGCATATGTATAGCCATCCGGTCATACCACGAAGATGTTCCCGATGATTGCGTTGTGCAACGGATCTGACTGCCACTATGGTGCGCGGCTCCACCGCATACAATGTTTGTCGATGTGGCAAGGCATACGAAAGCCACCGAGATGGTAGCCGTCGCTCGACGTATCGGTGGTATTCAGCCTTACTCACATACAACAGCCCAGTCGCGCTGTATGGGCATTCTTACTAGTCGCATCGCACGACGGCCGACCACCATGGCGATGCCCGGTTCTACTGCATGCAATGCCCGTTAGTGCAGCACGATCGGTAGGAACATTGTTGGCTCCACCCAGTGATTTTGATGAATAACAAAACATTGAGTGCATATTGTATTCTAATGAGGATTTCAAGTTGTGAGTTTTCAGGAAGAAAGCACCTCCAAATTCCAAAAACTTACGGTGTATGGCACGCAATGGCACGGAACAATTCTCACATATCCGGGCATCCTCTTCATTGAAAAAGGGCATATAATTGTTTAACTATTATGTGTTTATATGTTCATGAATTTTATTTTTATTTTCGAGGCATTTACACTTGTATCTGAATATTTTCAGTCTCAAGTGTCGACACCTGGACAGTCAAGTGTCGACACTTCAGCATTTGGCACGGATAAAAATCCTTGGCATGCCAAGTGTCGACACCTATATTCAAGTGTCGACACCAAGTGTCGACTCAAGGCCTGAGATTTTTGAAAATACAGAACTTTGTGGTTTTGAGAATTTTTGTGTCAAGTGTCGACACCTGTGCATCAAGTGTCGACACTTGAATGTTCAAGTGTCGACACCTAGAAATCAAGTGTCGACACCTGACAGCCAAGTGTCGACACCTGACAGCCAAGTGTCGACACTTGCAGCCTGACAGCTCTAACGGATCTATTTTTCTAGCTTGCAGAAGTTGGTTTTCAAGCTCCAAACGGCTATTTCCAATGCACCAACGGTCTCAAACCGTTTTTAGAAGGTTTTTGGTGTATTTAAGTTCCACCAACCTCATTTTAAAGATAGAGAAAGAAAGAGAGAAGTCAAGAGAAGTCTATTCAAGAGCATTCAAGTCCACTTAAAAGCCAAAAAGCCAAGATTCTCTCCAAACTTCAAATCAAAGAGTCTCTTCTAGCTTGATTCCACTGAAAAGCCCACAAGCTCAACCTTACTTCATTCCAAAAAGAGGCATCTTGAAGAAGAGTGAAAACAAAGCATCCTTTTGAGCTTCAAAGATTCCAATCTACTCTTGAAGAGAGTTTGTTGTAGCTTTTAAATTTCATATCTGCTTTATTGTATTTTGACCTTGCTTTCAAGGGTGTCTTGAAAGAAGGTTATTGTGGTTTGTTGGTGAGCCAAAGGGACAAAACCAACTAGGGTTAACTTGTGAGCCCGAAGACAAAACAAGTATTTAGGTTTGCTGGTAAGCCTAGTGACAAAACCAACTTAGGTTTTGACTTGTGAGCCTTGTGAAAAACAAGTCGACTGTAATCTGGTGTGGATTATATTGGAATTCTCAAGGGTGGCTTAGGGAGTGGATGTAGGTGCTAGGTTTGCACCGAACCACTATAAACTTTGTGTTTGTGTGTGATTGCTCTTTTCCTCTCGTACTCTTTAATTATTACTATCATCTTGCATCAAATTTATTATTGCTCACAAGCACCACTGGACCTTCATTTTATTGTGTTAAATTTTTAAAAGACCCAATTCACCCCCCTCTTGGGCTCCATTTATGGGCAACAAGTGGTATCAGAGCCCCGGTACTCTCTTGTAGGTTCAAGGATCTTGAGTAAAAGATCATGGCAGCCCCAATAGGCATGGGTATTGTAGAAGGTCAAGCTTCAAACCGACCCCCACTTTTTAATGGCACAAATTACACATACTGGAAGACACGCATGCACATATTTATACAAGCTCTTGATTATAATTTGTGGAGAACAATCGTAAAAGGTCCTCATCAGCCTACAATGATGATTAATGGCATTCTCACTCCAAAAATGGAAGATGATTGGGATGAGAATGACATTAAGCAAATTGAGCTTAATGCTAAGGCAATGAACCTTTTATTTTGCTCTCTTGATCCTAGTGAGTTTAATAGAATATCAAACTGTCTCTCCGCAAAGGAGATTTGGGATACACTTGAGGTTACGCATGAGGGTACACACCAAGTGAAAACCACCAAGGTTAACATGTTAATTCACACATATGAAATGTTTAAAATGGAACCTACTGAGTCTATCAGTGAGATGTATACTAGGTTCACAAACATTGTGAATGGCATGAGAAGTCTAGGAAAAATAATTTCTAACGGTGAACTTGTGAATAAACTTCTCAGGTCTCTACCAGCTTCATGGGATGCAAAGGTCACTGCAATTGAAGAAGCTAAAGATGTCAACACTCTCCCGCTGGAACAACTGTTGGGTTCCTTGATGACTTATGAGCTATCCCTCAAACAAAAGAACGGAGAGGTGGATAAAAAGAAGAAGACGATCGCGTTCAAATCTACTACCAGAGAGGACTCAAGCGAAGACTCTGAAGAGGATGACGAAGAAGATGAAATGGCTTGTTAGCAAGGAAATTCAGAAGGTTTATGAGGAAGAAAAAGTTCTACTACAAAAAGAAACCTCTGAAAGGTGAGCCGAGTAAGGAAAAAGACAAGGAAAAGAAGGAGGAGCAGCCCACATGTTTTGAGTGTAAGAAACCCGGGCATTTCAAGGTAGACTGTCCCTTGTTAAAGAAAAGCAGAAGAAAGCTGAGAAAGAAAGCCATGATGGCAACTTGGAGTGAAAGTGAAGACTCCAGCTCTGAGGAAGAACAGCAGGAGGTAGCAAACTTCTGTCTGATGGCTGATCAAGAAGAGGTATGTTCTGAAACCGAAAATGAATTAACTTTTGATGAGCTTCATGAGATTTTTGATGAACTAGTCATAGAATTTCAAAAATTAAAGTCAAAACATAAGGACTTAAAGAAGCAAAATTTGGATCTAGCTAAAACAAACAACAAACTTTCAAATGAAAATGAATACCTTCTAATACAAAATAAAAATTTAAATGATAAGATTATGGCTCTTGAAAAAGAAAAGGATATCTTTGAAAAGAAAAGAGACTTACTGTCAAATGAAAAATTGTCATGACAAAGCAAAGAAATTTTAATAGAAAACAAAAGATATAAAGAAGAAATCGAAAAACTAAAACCTTTTGTTGAAAAATTTACTTACAGTTCTGAAAAATTAAATTTACTATTAAATAACCAAAGAGCAGTATTTGATAAAGCTGGATTAGGATTCAGAACTCATAAGAAACAGAAACTCTTTAAAAATTTCTTTGTGCCTGCATCTTCATCCATTACATGCTATACTTGTGGTATTAAAGGACATAAATCTTATATGTGCAACAAAAGAAAATTAAATAACACTAAGAAAGTTTGGGTTCCAAAAGGAACCAATGCCACTAACCAAAAAGGATCCAAGATAGCTTGGGTACCTAAAGTCTCCACTTGATCTTTATTGCAGGAATGCCTTGCAACCAACAAGAAAAGAATATGGTACTTTGATAGCGGTTGCTTAAGGCATATGACAGGAGATGTGGAGCAGTTCTCATCACTCACATATCAAAATGGTGGCAATGTAACTTTTGGTGATAATGGAAAGGGCAAAATTATCGGTATTGGTAAAATCCATATCACCCCTACCTCTTATATTGATAATGTTTTATATGTTGATGGATTAAAACATAACTTGATTAGCATTAGCCAATTTTGTGACAAAAATTTTAAAGTTGTTTTTGAATCTTTTTTGTGCATTGTTTCTAGTCTAGATGACAATGGCATTAAGTTCATCGGTCATAGGCATGGCAATATTTATATGGTTGATCTTGATGATCTCCCTATTCAGAAAGGTCAATGTCTAGTGGCAATGGAAGCAAGATCGATGAAACTAGCTAGCTTTGGCATCGTAGACTAGGACATGCAAGCATGCATTTGATTTCAAAACTTAGCAAAAAGAATTTAGTAAAAGATTTGCCTAAACTCAATTTTGAAAAAGATAAGATTTGCAGTGCATGTCAACTTGGAAAACAAACAAAATCTTCTTTCAAACCAAAAGGAGTAATCTCTACATCTAGATCTTTGGAATTACTTCATATGGACCTCTTTGGGCCTACTAGAACATCTAGTTTGGGAGGTAAGAAGTTTGGTCTAGTCATTGTAGATGATTTCTCACGTTTTACTTGGGTCATGTTTTTAGTACATAAAGATGAAACGTTTTCTGAATTTATTAGATTTTACAAAAGAGTTTTAAATGAAAAAGGTGTTTCAGTAGTATCTTTAAGAAGTGATCATGGAGCTGAATTTGAAAATGCCGATTTTAATAAATTCTGTATTGAAAATGGAATTCATCATAATTTTTCTGCACCTAGGATATCTCAACAAAATGGGATAGTAGAAAGAAAAAATAGAACTCTTGAAGAAATGGCACGCACCATGCTTTGTGAAAATGATTTACCTAGATACTTTTGGGAAAAAGCCATAAATACTGCATGCTATATTTTAAATCGAGTTTTAATTCGACCGATTTTAAAGAAAACCCCTTATGAGCTTTGGAAGGGTAGAAAACCTTCAATCCGTTATTTTCATGTTTTTGGATGCCGTTGTTTCATCTTAAACAATGGTAAAGATAATCTAAGTAAATTTGATGCCAAATCAGATGAGGGAGTCTTTCTAGGCTACTCCACATCTAGTAAGGCATATAGGATCTTCAATAGAAGGACACTTGTTGTTGAAGAATCCATACATGTGGTATTTGATGAAACTAACCAAAAATCTTCAAGAAAAGAAGATGTGCTTTTTAATGAAACAGGTAGCAAGAAAACTGAAGAATTAAATAACAATGAAGGACTTACCAAGGAACAGAACGATGATCAAAATACTGACGGAGATCAAGCACAAGGTGATGAAAATACATCAACTGTTGATCCATTACCAAAAGAATGGAGGTATGCTCATGGACACCCAAAAGAACTAATTATAGGTGATCCATCTAAAGGTGTAAGTACTCGATCATCTCTTAGAAATATTTGTGATTACTTAGCTTTTGTGTCTCAAATTGAACCTAAAACTATTGAGGAAGCTGAATGTGATAGTAATTGGATAAATGCTATGCAAGATGAACTAAATCAATTTTAAAGGAATAATGTTTGGACACTAGTGGATAGGCCTTCAAACACATCAATTATTGGCACAAAATGGGTTTTTCAAAATAAACTTGATGAAAATGGAATAGTAATTAGAAATAAAGCTAGACTAGTTGCCAAAGGATACAATCAGGAGGAAGGGATAGATTTTGATAAAACCTTTGCCCCTGTGGCTAGACTTGAGGCAATTAGGCTATTGTTGGCTTTTTCTTGCTTCATGAATTTTAAACTATATCAAATGGATGTTAAAAGTGCCTTTTTAAATGGATTAATTGAAGAAGAAATTTATGTTGAACAACCCCCTGGTTTTGAAAATTCTGAATTTCAAATCATGTTTATAAACTTCATAAAGCTTTATATGGATTGAAACAAGCTCCAAGAGCTTGGTATGATCGTTTAAGCTTATTTTTGCTGAAAAATGATTTTACTAGAGGTAATATAGATAAAACTTTGTTTTTAAAGAAAAAGAATGATGATCTCTTAGTAGTACAAATCTATGTGGATGATATAATATTTGGTGCTACTAATGAATCTCTTTGTCAAGATTTTGCAAGATTAATGCAGGGTGAGTTCGAGATGAGCATGATGGGAGAACTAAATTTCTTCCTCGGATTCCAGATAAGGAAAACCAAAGAGGGGATCTTCATCAACCAAACAAAATACACAAGAGAAATACTCAAGAAGTTTGGGATGGAAAACACTAAGCCGTTAGGTACCCTTATGAGCTCTACATGTAGACTTGACAAGGACAAATCAGGTAAGTCTATAGACCAAAAATTATATCATGGCATGATTGGTTCATTGTTATATCTTACTGCCAGTAGGCCAGATATCATGTTTAGTGTCTGTATGTGTGCTAGATATCAGTCCAATCCTAAAGAGTCTCATCTTTTGGCTGTTAAACGCATACTTAGATATCTATCTGGCTCAATTGAAATTGGTTTATGGTACTCTAGAGATTCTTCATTTGATTTAATTGCTTATTCTGATGCTGACTTTGCTGGGTGTAAACTTGATCGTAAAAGTACTAGTGGAACCTGTCAGTTTCTTGGAGTAAATTTGATCTCTTGGAGTAGCAAGAAACAGAACTCAGTTGCTCTATCTATGGCAGAAGCCGAATATATAGCAGCTGGGAGTTGTTGTGCTCAAATCCTCTGGATCAAACAATAACTCGAAGATTTTGGCATTAAACTAACTAAGACACCCATAAGATGTGACAATACTAGTGCAATCAACCTATCTAAAAATCCTGTGCAACATTCAAGAAGTAAACACATTGAAATAAGACATCATTTCATAAGAGATCATGTACAAAACTCTAATAGAATTTTGATTTTGTTTGTACTAATGATCAGTTAGCTGATATGTTTACAAAGCCTTTGAGTGAGGATAGGTTCTGTCTGATTAGAAGAGAGTTAGGTGTCATTGATCCATTCTCCTAGAACTCTCTTAGTATCATTTTTACCTAATTCCTAAAGCTCAAAACCTATTGATTAAAACCCCAAAACTTTGTCAAAATTTTTCCTATTTTTTCAGATTTTCTCAAATTTTTTGGCCAAGTGTCGACACTTGACATATCCAAAGTGTCGACACTTGACATATCCAAAGTGTCGACACTTGCGAATCTGAGACAGTTTTTAATCGGACCGAACGATATTTTTATTAAATTTTCTTCCCCCCGATTTCTTGGAACAGTGGTCCCCTCTGTCCAAATCCGTCCTTTCACCTCTCAATCCTTCACAAATCAGGTATTTCTCCTTTCTAATTTCGTTTTATTTTTCTTTGTTTTTAATTTTGTTGATTTCGAACCAAACAACCGTGTTTTGGGTTTTCCGAATATTTTTCTTGAATCTAACCGGATTTTTGCATGTTTTAATGGATTTCTAAAACTCCATTTGAGGGAATAATGTTTTAAACTTGTTTTTCTCGGATTTCCCTCATCTTTTGGCCGTTTTCACCCCTTTTTCACAAAAATCACTGTTTCATTAATTTTGGAAAAAATGAAGTGGGTTTTCATCTAATTTAAAGTTACTAAATTTATTTATTGACTATTTGGAAAGGTTTTTCATGATACATTTGCGAGATTTTCGCCTAGTTGCTAAAACCCTAAGTATTGAGACCCAAATCCCATTTTTTTATTTTTGATCTTACAAAGATTATTTTTTCCAAAGATTCAAATGTGTTCTACCTAACAAAAATTATTCCTACAAATTTTGTTCGAAAGTTTGTCATTTGATAAAAATATATTTTCTATTAATATTATTTTTCAAACATTATTGTTTCTGGTTTTTGAAACCTATCTGAATTTTTTTTTTTTCTAATCTCAACCTATGGCCAGTCCCTTATTCTAAACTTTTCTTCCTTTTTCCTGGTCAGTTGGTTGTAATGGGTCATAGGAAGAGACTTGCAGTTAGGGAGAGGCCCAGTCATGGTACTGAGAGGAGATCGAAGGCCAGATTTGATCTTGCACAGCCGAGCAGTACAGCCACACCGAGCTCCCCCCTGCAGAGAGGATGGCAGGGAAGCTTGTATCTTCAGGGAGGAGAGTTGACCTTTAGTGCTTTGACCGGCACCACTTTGATATTAGGCAGATACTCACTGATGCAGGACTAGTACCCTTCTGCACCATGCAGGAGAGGTACTATCCTCACATAGTGAGGGAGTTCTATGGTGCACTGGATTTCGATGACTATTATGGACGACATTTGTCAGGGGTATTCAGATCTCTTTGATCGATGAGCTTCTGAGCCGTGTATGGGAGATACCCCGGAGAGGAGTCTGTGCTTTTTCTGTAGACGATAGAGAGGCGGCATTCAGGTGCATCCTTGAGAGAGAGGATGTTCGCGGTATTTCAGTGGTTATCGCGAACCAGTTATCATTAGAGATGCGCCTGCTGCACCATATTACTACATGGATCCAACTATCGAAGACTAGCAGATTCGATTTCATCACCGAGAGAGAGCTGATGGTGATGACCAGTCTGATTGAGAGGAGACAGATAGATATACCCACTCTGATGCTGTCACAGATGCATGATGCTGCCACTCAGCGCCGACACTGTTTGCCATACGGCATGGCACTGACCCGACTTTTCAGAGCTTGTGGAGTATTATTGGAGGGGGAGATCCCCAAGGAGATACTGCACACGGATGTGTACGACGATAGGTCATTGCACCGGACGGGATACAGGATAGTTGGAGGTTGATGGGTTCACAGAGAGTCTGGCCAGGAGCCAGATGAGGAGGACGAGATTCGAGAGGCTGAGGCTGGACCATCTGAGCTAGCAGTTCTTCCTCCGGTAGATGTACCATCGATACAGGCAGAGCACCTGTCTCTTGACACTTCAGCTCCTCCACCACCATCTACCGGACTATCTTTTGAGGAGCATGCCAGAGCACAGTTCACAGAGATCAGAGGTAAGGTGACTCAGCTGCGTAGCGAGGTCGAGCTTCTACGAGCACATAATACCTCGGAGCATGCTGAGATTCGCAGATCCATGGAGGAGGGATTTACTCGCATTGAGAGTCTGTTGAGATCATTTATACCTCCTGCAGCCCCTGCATTTGCACGATCTGACGATGATGACGATGATGATGATGATGGCGACGATCACCAGAGCGACCATGCTAATTATGCTGTGGGTAGTGATCTGGATGTTGATAGAGCTACAGAGGTAGTGGGCAGTGACAGCGATAGTGTTGGCGGTGCCGATGCTTATGAGGTGGTCAGTTGAGATCCTCCTACTACACCAGCTCCTGCAACTGCCTTGGTTGACTCCACACCGGACCTTATTGCGCCAGCTGATCATCTTTCACATCCTTCCACTAGATCTTCTAGGGTTGTACTCACCTTTGGTTTTTCCGGTCGCACTAGGAGTCGTAAAGCTTTAGCACCTCCTAGGGCATTAGCCACCAGATCTAGGATCAGTGCTCCTTTCAATCTTGATATTCCATCTGATGAGGATTAGCCTCACAGATGTCTAGTTTAGATCTTATTTTGTATATTTGCTACATGTTTGACTGTGATGACTTATATATGTTTCAGCTCTTGCTGATGTCTCAGCAATTTTTGTACTGAAAACTTATCTTATATATATATATATATATATATATATATATATATATATATATATATGTGTGTGTGTTTCTATTCAGTACTCTGTTATCTTGAAAATTTTGTGCTTCACTAAATCAGTTTACTATTCTTTGGCTCTGATACTCCTTTATCTTGGTATATTTTAGCTCTGATACTCTTTGATATTAGCATAATTTTAGCTCCGATATCTATGTTATTTGTTTCTCTACTATCTTTTTGTATCCATGCTCATTGTGAGGGGGAGGTTATTCTCCTTTCTAATGATTGACAAAAAGAGAGAGAACATGTATTGATTTTGATTTTATTGAGAAAAAGGTGTATTGATTGATTATATTGATTTCACTTTGCAAGAATCTTTGAAGTTTACCTTAATAAGAAGTATCTAATTAAGGGAGAGATTGTTTCCTCCTATCTATAAAGTTTTTGCCTCTATTGTGACTAAAATTCATATTTATAAATTAAATGGTTAGAGTTTGAACTATATTGTCTCTTCTTCTCAAGGTTTTGTCATCATCAAAAAGGGGGAGATTGTTGGCTCCACCCAGTGATTTTGATGAATAACAAAATATTGAGTGCATATTGTATTCTAATGAGGATTTCAAGTTATGAGTTTTCAAGAAGAAAGCACCTCCAAATTCCAAAAACTTACGGTGTATGGCATGCAATGGCACGGAGCAATTCTCACATATCCGGGCATCCTCTTCATTGAAAAAGGGCATATAATTGTTTAACTATTATGTGTTTATGTGTTCATGAATTTTATTTTTGTTTTCGAGGCATTTACACTTGTATCTGAATGTTTTCAGTCTCAAGTGTCGACACCTGGACAGTCAAGTGTCGACACTTCAGCATTTGGTACGGACAAAAATCCTTGGCACGCCAAGTGTCGACACCTATATTCAAGTGTCGACACCAAGTGTCGACACTTAGGTTCCAAGTGTTGACTCAAGGCCTGAGATTTTTGAAAATACAGAACTTTGTGATTTTGAGGATTTTTGTGTCAAGTGTCGACACCTATGCATCAAGTGTCGACACTTGAATGTTCAAGTGTCGACACCCAGAAATCAAGTGTCGACACCTGACAGCCAAGTGTCGATACTTGACAGCCAAGTGTCGACACTTGCAGCCTGACAGCTCTAACGGATCTATTTTTCTGGCTTGCAGAAGTTGGTTTTCAAGCTCCAAACGGCTATTTCCAATGCACCAACGGTCACAAACCATTTTTAGAAGGTTTTTGGTGTATTTAAGTTCCACCAACCTCATTTTAAAGATAGAGAAAGCAAGAGAGAAGTCAAGAGAAGTTTATTCAAGAGCATTCAAGTCCACTCAAAAGCCGAAAAGCCAAGATTCTCTCCAAACTTCAAATCAAAGAGTCTCTTCTAGCTTGATTCTACTGAAAAGCCTACAAGCTCAACCTTACTTCATTCCAAAAAGAGGCATCTTGAAGAAGAGTGAAGACAAAGCATCCTTTTGAGCTTCAAAGATTCCAATCTACTCTTGAAGAGAGTTTGTTGTAGCTTTTAAATTTCATATCTGCTTTATTGTGTTTTGACCTTGCTTTCAAGGGTGTCTTGAAAGAAGGTTATTATGGTTTGTTGGTGAGCCAAAGGGACAAAACCAACTAGGGTTAACTTGTGAGCCCGAAGACAAAACAAGTATTTAGGTTTGTTGGTAAGCCTAGGTAATAAAACCAACTTAGATTTTGACTTGTGAGCCTTGTGAAAAACAAGTCGACTTTAATCTAGTGTGGATTATAGTGGAATTCCCAAGGGTGGCTTGGGGAGTGGATGTAGGTGCTAGGTTTGCACCGAACCACTATAAACTTTGTGTTTGTGTGTGATTACTCTTTTCCTCTCGTACTCTTTAATTATTGCTATCATCTTGCATCAAATTTATTATTGCTCACAAGCACCACTGGACCTTCATTTTATTGTGTTAAATTTTTAAAAGACCCAATTCACCCCCCCTCTTGGGCTCCATTTCTGGGCAACAAACATCCCATGTTAAAATAATATATTATAATATAAATAATAATATATATTATTATTTATATATAATATGTAGTATACTATATTATTATTTTAACGATAAATATACTATATAATAATATATAATTTAATATATTATAATATATATTATTATATTTTAGAATATAAAATATTTATTATAATATAAAATATATTATAATATGTTAAAATAATATTATGTTATTATATTTTTATTATAATATATAATAAAAATATAATAATATAAAATATATTTATTATAATATATTAAATTATATATTATAATAAGAAATATAATAACATAATATTATAATAATATATTATGGTATATTTTATATAGTAATAAATATTCTATTGTTTAAAATATAATAAATATATTATAATATAGTATATTTGTTGATAATAATATATAATATATAATATATAATATACAGTATATTATATATCTTAGTATATAATATATAGTATATTTGTTGTTAAAATAATAATATAGTATATTATATATAAGTAATAATATATATTATTATTATTTATATTATAGTATATTATTTTAACAACAGGTGTTCCTGCTAGTCATGTCGTACTGACAGGTGCCACATGTAGTAGAGCCGGGCACCACCATGGCAGTCGAACCCATGCGCGGTACGACCGGTAGGAACGTCCCTATGATATGACCGGGCTGCCGCATGTGAGCAAGACTGGATACCATTGATATGTCGAGCAGTGGCTACCATCCTGGTGGCTTTTGTTAGCCTTGCCATAATGACAGGCATCGTATGCGGTGGAGCCACGCATCTCCATGGCGGCTAGACTTGTTGCATGGTGCGACTGTCGAGAATGTCCTCATGACACGACCGGGTAGATGCACGTATGCAAGGCTAGATACCACCAACGCTTCAAGCAGTAGTTGCTGTCCCGATATCTTCTATCAACCTTGTCGTATCGATGGATGCCGTATGGAATGGAGTTGCGTGCCATGCTGATAGTTGAACCCATCGAACGACATAATTAGATTTCAAGAGGCATGGGCAAGTGGGTGCCCAGGCTCGCACCGACATCGCCACCCTCTTGCCCCGTCACCTCCAACCCTACCACTTGATTAACATCCCTTCACATCATACTACATTGACGGCACTTGATGTGATGCCACCGCTGCCACGGCTAATACAAGTACATCAACAATTATACTATATCATATATTATATAATTTAATATATTAAAATATATTTATTATAATTTAAAATATAAAATATTTATTATAATATAAAATATATCATAAAATATATTATTATAATATCATGTTATTATTTTTTTCTTTTTTTTTAATTTTTTTAAATTTTTTAAAATTTTTATTAATTTTTAAAGATTTTTAGTAATTTTTAATTTTTTATTTTTTTATTAAATTTTAGAATAAGAAACGGATGGAGGGATAATTTATATAGAGAAATCATAGGTTGTACCAAGACATGTAGGTCCTCCCTTCCTATCCATATATATATATATATATATATATATATATATATATATATATATGGAATGGCATCAATTCCATAAATATTTAATAAAAAATATTATTTTTAAAAAAAACTCCTCATGGTCATGTTATTCAGTCTAGCACCTTTTGGGTCCCCTTTTTGATCCTATCTCCAAGCCGCCACATATACGGTGATCTCTTGATGATGCCAAAATATGGTGTGAACGGTCAAATTTAAAAAATAATTTTAAAAAAGAGAAAAAACATTCTCATATTACGCGAGTTATATGCTAGCTAGTAGCTAGGCTTATCTTATAGTTCTCCATTCATCAAATGGATAATGTATTAATAATAAGTATTGATTATTTTGGTTTGCTTGGAATATCATTTTGGTATATCCTCCAGACAAGTCTTGAAGGACATAATAGCTAACATATGTCCCTATGTCATTACTTTCTACTTTTCTTATTATAAAGATGAGTAAAAACAGGCATAGAGTTTTGTTAGGGTTATGTAGAAAATGATCTAACGGTGGATTGTACATTAGCATCAAAATTTTTATTAGAGCCAAGAGTAGGCAGCCAAGAAAAGAGAGTGAGATCCGACGCATCAACGTTTCAATAATGTACCAGACTTGTTTATTAGCAAAGAGAAATTTGAGAGCTGGAAACGGAAGGTTGAATGAAGCGAGGGATTCTAGCACTTCAAATCCTAGTGAAGCATCCCATTGCATGGGGATCAAGTCCCATGAGAGCAATCAAAGAACGTACATTAAATATCGGTTAGCGAGCTCTGATGAATTTTTCATCCAAACTACATGGGAGATTAAGAATAGGATAGTTCACAAGGGTTGGCATATATTCTGTTTTTTTTTTTTTTTTGTTGGCATACCCCATCAGGTGATCTGTACTGTAGGATTAAGAAGACTACTGTATCCTGTGCATCATGTGAACTATATGCTCATATGCATAGTATTTCATTTTTAGCATTCGATCATCAAAAAAATTCATGATGACCACCAAATTGATCAATGAAACTTATATTTTCTTGACTTAGTAATCATATCTACAGTCATCCAAATAATACGTTATTACGCTAATAAAAATATCTAACAATAAATGGCATTTTTTTTTCAATAATGATATTGTCTGATGCCACTGACACTGCATCAACGAATGGAATCATCTCCACATCTGTTTTAATACATTAAAGGGGAGTCCTAAGCCATTGCAGTGTGATACATGTTGTCTTTTGAGGCTACGTTGCATGCAAGTTTCTCGCATTTGTTGGAGGGTAAACAACGGTTCACGTAGTGCACGCCGCTTCCATGCGTTTACTGACTGACGGCTAGATTGTGTTATTCATTTCTAGTAGGCAATCTCCCACGTTGATTTTGACAAACACAAAATTGCATGGTTAAAAATGTTATCAACCGTAGCTTTTTTTTTTTTTTTTAAAAGTACCTTTTGTTTCCCCTCATGGTTGGCCTCATGGCATGGGTAAGGATGCTCCAATGCCTAGTGGAGCTCGTGGATGGTCCAAGCATGATTTACATGCCATGACTATCATTGGTGTTATGACCATAGCTCAATCATTCGGTCTCGACGAACCAACTTCATCAATGTCTAAGCTGCATATAAATTATGGCTAAATAATTTTGACCGAGTAATTTTAATCGAGCAATCATGATCGAGTAATCTTGATCAAGCAACTATGGACGAGTAACTATGACTGAGCAACTTTAGTCCAGCAATTATGGACGAGCAACCATGACTAAGTAACTTTAGCCAAGCAACTATGGATGAGCAATCATAACTAAGTAATTTTGGTCGAGTAGTATGATACTTAAGTTCAAGTAACCTCGAGCAACAGCAAACTCATCAGCACGATATTTTCTAATGCTTAGAGTCCATAACATTCGAACAAATAATCGAGATCAACTAATTACATCTATCATAGTAGAGATCGTTGCAGACAAGTTCTTAATAAAAGCTACCATCTTAATAGAAAGATACCAATAAAAAAAATTATAGGAATAAGACTCCAACATTCCAATAATTTTCATTGTACATGTTAGAGGAGGTTACCTTTCAAATGATATTCAGTTGTTTCACGTAACCATATAAATTGATAAGAGGGGATCCCTAATAGATATGCTGGTTATTATCCACTACATACTCATTCTAGCATTCTCTCGCTATTTATTTCTCAACTCTATTTGTTGCACAAATTTTTTCACTGATTTAAGTATCGAAGGATCCCGTCGGTAACCACTAATCAAAAAAAGATTATTCTTGCAAGTGCCTGCTTGGAAGATGCCCAAGAGCAAAATATCATCCTATTGGAGAAAGCAGAAGGGTCTCATGATATCGGCCAAGTTTCGAAAAGTGATTGGGCTATAATAATTGAATCCACATGTTCCCATATTTCCACATTTGTTCGGTGCAGCGAGGGGGGAAAATTTTATAATGGTAGAGCTGTGGAGTGAGGAGGATGGGGGAGGAAAAAAAGATGTCCTTGCTCGTGTGGCTGCTAAGCCATCAATGATAGGTGTCGTTCATCCAAGTCCCTCATATTAATTGCTAGGTAAAAAATAGAAGGAATGTGTTCTTCTGCATGCATGAAAGGGAACTTCCATGCGCTTGGTGGGAAAGAAAAAGAAAAAGAGCTTGGATGGGGCACATGGGTTGAGAGGGAGGAATAGCATGCTGCCATTAATGACCATACCATGCCGAGATTTGGATGGATGTAGGATTGTCATTGAGGGGAAGCTGTTAAAAATTAAAACCTATGTAATAGCCTCATACCATCCTTTTAGCTTAAGCAATTCATACTGAAATGTGGAGTGAAGAGACAGATATTGACCTCTGCCATAGCTCCATACTCTATTTCATAGATAGTGTTTGGATGCAAAAATTTATTTTAAAAATAGGAATATATATTTTCGAGAAATAGCTACTCATCCTTTTTATTCTAGATTTGTTTGGTTGGAAGTCTGGAATAACAATTTTATTTAAGTATAATAATTATAGTGAGATCCATCATATAGAAACAAAATGACATGCAATAAACTATTCCATGATCCATTATGGAATAGTTTTTTTAAAATACCAAAGGTTGATTGGAATAGCTTATTCTAAATGACCTATCTCGATTTTCATAACTGTTTGGGGAATAACCTGGAATAATAGCTTATTCGAGATAGAAATACGACATTCAAACACAATCATAAGGAATTGAGATTGGACATTGCCCTTGGATCTATGCATACTCATTGGGACGAGCATGTTTCCCCATGCCATTTAACGTCTCTAATGTAAAGTTACACGGCAAAGTTATAGTGCCAATACGCCCCCCCTTCTCTCATATTTTTCTATGTATCTTTCTTTTTTCCATCACCATTTGCCATGATAGGTGATAGCTTTTCTCATCCTATATTTCTCCCATGGTAAATATTATAAAAAAATTGATCAACTTTTTTGTTGATCTATTTATTCATATTCTTATACTTTTCAAGATGAATAAATTACTTTTTTTAATAATATTTACCCATGAAATAATTTTTTTTCTTGGATAGCATTTATCCATGAAATAAAAAAATATTATCCATATGAAAGATGACTAAATCATTTTTCTACCGATCAATAAAATAAATATTTAATTTTATTTTTAAAATACAATCTTGTTCATTTCTAATGTCTTCAAATAATTTAGTTGTCCACTATTTTTATACTTAAAAAGTATAAAGAATATTATAAAAAATATAAATAAATTTTAGCAATTTAATTATCCAAAAAATAATAATGCAAAAAAGCATAGATAACTGATTTCAAAATTATTTTTTAATATAAAAAATATGAATAAATTGTTTTTTATCTAAATACTATCTAAAAAATATTTATCTAAAAAATATAATTTTTCAAGTAAATCTTTTATCATAAAAGTATGGATCATAATTAAAGGTATAAAAAATCAGAGACATGGTTTATCATTGGGTGAACACCAATAATAAAGTAACCCAAAAATATAAAAAAATATATAAAACATAGACTATTAATGAATATTTTGGTTCAAAATTTTTTTTTTGATATTTTTCATAGGTTGAAGCAGGGAAAAAAAATATGCTCATGGTTTGGAGCAACGATAAATGGTGAAGCAAAGAGATGCAGGATGAGCAATCCAGTAGAAGAACTTGTCGATATAGTAGAGGATCTGATGAGGGATGAACTCTAAACTGATGCATGCAAGGGGATGACATGAAAGGGATGAGCATAAAGAAAAAATCAGATTAAAGAAAGTAATTATTTTCAGATTTTATTTTGTTTAGTTTTCGAAAATTTGCAAGACTAGGTTAGGAATTTCATGTAACAGCTAGAGTTCTACCCATATGCTAGAAACTATCAAAGATATAAAGATTAAGGATCCTAGGATTAAGAAACACCTATTAGGAACATGTTCAACTTCAAAACTCAGACAAAAAAAGAAGGGAATTGTTAGAATTACCTAGCAACGATTTCCTTGATGTTGTAGAAGCGATCACATCACTCGAATCGGCGCCTGGATGACGAAGCAGCTTTCCCGCAGATTAGCCAATTTTTTATTAGCTAGTTTCGAGGGCAAGGAAGACTTCATCTAAGGTTTGCTTCTTCTAAAGGATCCTGTAAATGTCAAGGGTTAAGGTAAGAGATGATAGAAAAAATAAGAAATTGGAGGTTGAAGTAGAGAAGAAAGCTGGCGGCGCTGGAGGCTAATTGGAGGCCTGGAGGAGGATGAAGATGCCTAAATGTGATGGGGTAGCTTGGAACTTGATGAAGATGCCTGGGGGCTGCTTGGGGTGGTGGCCAGGGGATGTGGAAGGGGCTGGGATGCCTAGGGTTTGGAATATGATGGGCGGCCTATGATGGAAGATGGGAGGGGCGGCCAAGGAGAAGATGAATGGAGGGGGTCCTAGAATAGATGGAGGGGAGGGGCGGCTATGGTTTGTGGATGATGATGGTGGGGCGACCTAGGGATAGGATAATTGGGTTGCACCTCACGTGCCCTCATTGCAGAGTGAAAACAGTCCTCACACCCTTTCCCTCATGGAGCGTCAATGCAAAAAAATTGCATGAAAAAATAAAGAGAAACACTCAATTTTTTTTTATTCATTCATGACATCATTACAAGAGGGAGGAGGGGTGGGGTATTTATAGATTCACCAAGGGCCCTTTCCCTGTCAAAGTGGGAGTACACAGTTTGAATAGGAGTACAAAATTTGAGTGGGATTAGAAGACTGGAGTCCTTATAGAACTTGGATGTTGAACTCCTTGTAGAACTTGGATATCAACTCCTCTTGGGCTTGGACTGTTTGACTCCTTGCTGGACTGGGATGACAACCACTTGGATTGGGTCAAAGCCTTGGGCGCTAACTTTCTTGGATTGGGTCAAGGCCTTGGGAGGGGGCGCCAACCATGAATGGGCTTTGACTGTGGGGCACCACTCTTATGGACTTGGACTAGGGCGGCCCTCCTAGTGGGCTTGGGCTTTGGTTCTTCGGGGGGCCTGGGGTGCCAATGCTGGTGGCTTGAGTGGCTTGAATGGAGGCCTCGTTGGGCGCATGAAGCTTCATTCCCTAGGCTTCAGTGAGGCCTAGTGACTCTCCTAGTCTGATGATTCCCCTCTTGAACTTGACTTGAATAAAATCCAAAATTACAAACTCAACTGACTGGACTGGAACATAAAGGAACTCAACTCAATTGACTAAACAGGACTCAATGGACTTAGTGAATCCAATTGACTCACTTTAATACAAGTGACTCATGACTAATGGACTACAGAACTCAAAATAAAAATTGATTTACTTCCTAACACATGACTCAGAGATCTTCATGGAACCCCGAAATTCTTGTCTGATCCTGATGTCCCTATCAATTCTTCCAAGATGAGAGGAACTCGACCCTGTTAAGTAAAAGTCATTCTGGCTCTGGATATGGCTCAATAGGTCTAGGTTGAGGCATTGCGGATCCTCTCGAGTGATCCATGAGTCCTTAGATTCTGGTTAACCTTGCCAACGAACCAAGTGACGGGGTAGCCTTTGATTCGGGTACTACTGGCTTGGTCATCCATGATATGCTCGATCTTTTCCTTTTCCAAGCTAATTTAGTGGACACTCAGTGATGGGTTTGCTCTCAAAGAAAGGGTTAGGTCCAATGGGCTCACTGGGTATCATTGCTGGCTCCCTATACTCAACTAAGTCTAAGATATTGAAGGTTGATCTAATGCCAAATTAGGTGGTAACTTGAGCATTATGTCCAACTTTCTTTATTACTTTAAAGGGTCCAACTCCATTGGTATGGAACTTTTAGGTCTAAGCCTAATCATTACATAATCTCTCTAAAGAAATCTTGGACTCTTTCAAAAATTAACCATGTTTTTTTATAAAAACATTGCTCTCATTAATCTTATGATTAATTCCTTATATAGATCTCTATTATACAGGGTAAATAACTCATACCAATGCCTAATGACATGCATGCAACTGACTCATACAAATACCTAATGATATGCATGCAAATGACTCAACACCTTAGCTACAACTGTGTGTGTGACCCTTGGTTGGTGGGTGACATGCAGATGAAAATTTGACTTGCACTTCTAATAGATGCCACAATGTTTTCCAGAAATAGATAGCAAATTGAATAGGTTCAAAGGGCTGATGCAACTTGCTAACCTCAATGAAGTGCAATTGAAATTATTAGAGAAACATAGGAAGGTTCAGGAAAGGGTAGGAAATAAGAAGTGGATTCAGGGTTATCTTGGAAGGGTAGGAAAGAAGAGGGTTCGGGGTTGATTGGATAGGATAGGATATAAGAAGAGGTTTCAGGTATTAGTCCTAGACTAATAAGGTTGACCTTACGGGTTTGATGTACATCTATAGGGTCCGCCTTATGGAAGAATGGGTCATTAATTTTAGGGAAGAGATCTTTAATTGAGATCAAAGAAGTGACTTCACACTGAGGGTATCGGATTAAAGAAATCATGTCCTCAATAAGTTCCTCGGATTCTTGAATTTTAGGACTAGACTCTATAATTTGGCTCTCCTCTAGGATTTTCTCAGGTAAGGCTCTAGTAGCAGTATCTGGGTTCTCTTCCTCTAACTATTCTTCCAATATAGCTTCAATTTGGGTATCTGCCTAGTCAACTAATTCTAGGTTTGCTCTACAGACTTCTTCCTCAATATCCGCCTTGTGAAGAATTAGGATAGTAGGGATAGGTCAGCTAAGGGAAACATAGCTAGTACTTGGCTGATGTACGGGGGTACTAAACCTATTAGGATTGGGTCGACTAAGGGGAAGTGGACTAATACTGGGCTCACATCTAGGAGTACTAATCCTATGGGGTTTGGGTCGACTAAGGGGAAGTGGACTAATACTGGGCTCACATCTAGGAGTACTAATCCTATGGGATTTGGGTTGACTAAGGGGAAGTGGACTAATACTGGGCTCATATTTAGGAGTACTAATCTTATCGGGTTGGGGTCGACTAAGGGTTATGGGTCCCTTGGGCTCATAGGATACGGGCTCAGATCGATGGGTTATGGGTCCCTTGGGCTCATAGGATATGGGCTCAGATCGATGGGTTATGGGCTCTTGGGTTCATAGGATATGGGCTCAGATCGATGGGTTATGGGTTCTTTGGATTCATAGTGTTGGGAATTATGTCCCAAAGCCAATCATCTAGGCTGTAAATGGTTGTGCTAATTTTGTAATTTTATATAAACTTTTTAATAAATAAAAGATATTCTTTTAGCTATTCATCACATGTGCATTTTCCTGAAAAGAACTATTGTGTGAAGGAATCCTTAGAACTATTGTGCATCTTCCTGAAAAGAACTATTGTGTGAAGGAATCCTTAGAACTACATTATATTTGATATAGAGAGGATACATCAAGTAGTTCTTAAACTGGTTCATAACCAAAAGATACATTGTTATAGGATGACGATGTATCAAGTATAGGTTGTTGTATCTCACATTGGTTGGTTGTCTTCTTGACCAAAAAGTATGGTGACACTGACGTGACATACAAGTGAAATATGTGACATCTCACTGAACGTGACCATCTACGGATCTCCCTTCTGCTAATGGATTGCTCACGAAGGGATATAGGTATATATGTCCCTAAGACCTGAGGTCATCATGGTAGCTTGCAAGCAACTCACTGTACTTTGGTACTGGACTACCTGGATTTCTAATCTAGTGATGAAAGGTTTCTAGGTACAGTCAAGTACTTGTGGAGCGGTGGTGGATCATGATGGAATTGATCCCTCCAAATAGTTTGGAGTGAATGACTCGCTGGGTCACAATTTAGCAAAACCTAGGCCAGGATAATTTTTATGAGGAGTCACAGAACTTGTAAGGTTGAGACATGATCTGGATGAACCAAATTAGGGTTGGTAGTCGAATCCTAGGTCATCCTGAGTATTATGAGGTCAAAGGGATGAATTATACGGTAACCATATGCTAGAGGTTCTTGTAAATTGCTCTACAATCTTCGACCTATCCGGACATCAGGTATCATTGCTAGATGAGAACTTTGACTGATACTGGAAGTATTCCACTACTACAGGCTTAGTGTTTGAACCTATGGGATCACACACCATAGGGATTTCTATTTGATCTAAAGGCTGATCAGCAATTGAGAATCGTTTGCCATCACTGGAGGTCAATGTGATTGACCATGTTTGAAGTGTCGACACTTGCAAGTGTCGACACTTGCAAGTGTTGACACTTGGTAAAATGGAATTGTTGACACTTGACAGACAAGTAAAAATTCTGAAAAGTTTTCTGGGAAGGTTTTGACTTCGAATTTTGAATTCAAATTTTGAATTCTGGACATTTTTGGCTCTAGGCTTTCATGGTATGATGGTCATACTTGCCTTTTTTAGCTTGACCCATTTGGTATGGCCCTTGACCTTCTTCCCCAATCACTCCTCCTTTCTCTTTCACCCTCTCATGGCTGCCTCTATAAATAAAGGTTATTTTAGGGGTTGCTGGTTGGTTGAAGAACTAGAAAGAAAAAGGAGGTTTGTGAGGATTTGGGATTGGGTGTGAGAATACCTAGCACTCAAGCTAGGTCTTGGGAAGAGATCTAGTTAGGAAGAGTTCCACCTCTCCTCCTTGTCTTTCAAGAAGAAGAAGATTGGCCCGAAGGATCCCAAGGAGCTAGCACTCTGAGGGAGTTGATCAGAGTCGAGCCCCTGTGTGAACTACTCGTAGAGGCCAGACGCATGTGTGGCTTGAGAGCTTTTCACTACCTCCATCTTTAAGGTATAGCGGTAAGGTACCTTTATGCCTATTGACTCTTTTCTTGCTGTTGATGTTTTATAGCATACTACATTATTATACTAGGTCCTGTTGCAAGCAGATCGGTAGATCATTTTGATCTATCTACCGAGCCTTCCACTGCATATTTTAAAATAGTTTTAAAATACCATGTTTCTGCCTTGCATGCCTGCTTTCCTTTGGTTCTTTCCCTTCAATGGTATCAGAGCACCAGGTTTTCTTCATTGTATAATAATGCTAGCATGCTTTAACATCATTGTTTTCTCTTAAATGTTTGGATTGAGTGCTTCACCATGATCGTCCGGTCATAGGAGAGAAGTAGGGCTGCAAGACCCTCTCTTCCTATTCAATGGGATCTCCTATGGCGTGTAGGGGTGCCTGACTCATGAAAAAAAAATAAGAGAAAATGTAAATTAAAAATGTTTTAATCTAATGTTATGATCATAAAATAAATTTAGATGAGATCTAAGAGTTTTGTTTTGATTGGCTTTGATTAAAAGTTTAGAGAAACTTTGGATTTGAAATCACTATTTTTTTTCCCTGTGGCAGGCCTTGAGTCAACCCTTGAGTCGACTCATGAAGGCTGAAGTGTAGACACTTGTCCAGGAAGTGTCGACACTTGGGCTCGTGAGTTGACATTTTGCCTTGAAGGTATCGATTCATGAGCGCCTGCCAGAAAACATGGTGTTCTGTTTTCTTTCTGTCTCAGGCCATGAGATGATCCAAGTGTCGACACTTGCCCCTAGTGAGTCGACACTTAACATCAGAAAGTAGGAAAACAGTGAATTAAAATTTCAATTTGTTGTAAAAGTATTTTACATTATGAATTAAAATTATTTTAATTTATGAAGGCTATTGAACTTAATTAAGAATTAAGTTACCTTGAATGATAAAGAACTCTAGGAATATGATTCAAAGATTTTAAGTCATTTCAATAAGCCTTAAGGGTCATAGGTTAGCTTCTTTTAGGTCCTTAATTGGGTTAGACCTAAGTTTAGATGCATTGGACTAAATAGAGAACTAATCTAATCAAATGTTGAGTTAGGATTTCTTCTCTATAGATCTCTCTAATAGTTAGATTAATTAGTCCATAAATCTAAATGGACCTAATTTGTGGCTCAATGGAAAGCTTGAGTCTTTAGGCTAGTCTAATCGAATCTGATGAACTGATTGGTGTCTAGATAAGTTTGGCATTTTGATCTTGGTTCTTTGGGGCTACCTCTTACCTAGCCAACTCTGTTGGTGTCTAAGGCAAGACGGTTAATGGCGGAACCCAACCCAAGATCTTACTTACCTGGCCAATGTGGTCGATCAGGATTGATTGGATAGCTCATTGACTCGTGTTAACCCATGTCACCCAAGGTTAATCAGTCTTGACTGATTTTAGGTGCCCGTGGATCATTAGTTATGTGTAACCCTCCTTGATTGCTGATGTGGTCAGTGGGAGGTTGATCCATGTATTCTTATCTCTTCTTCTGTCACATTAAAATTAAATCTTCTAAATTATTAGGTCCATAAAAGGATGAAGTTATAGGGATAACCAAGTCCTAGCCTCTCATTAAGTGGGATGGTAATTTGTCCAATAGTTGGGTGTTCATCGGCAGATCCAAATATTGGGTGTTCATTGGGCTATTGGAATTACTGTTCCTAATATGATGGCTTAGTGCGACTCTCTTAACAGTAGTCAGGTGGGCCGGCCAAAGTCGAGCTTGACTATTTGTTAGTTAGAAGCATTGAATTTTGTCATGTTAATGGTTGGACCTAACTGGGATCTTCTATAGGAGGTCCCAAGGCTGATTGAAGTGCACCTTGGGGTAAAACCTAAATACTAGAGAATACTGGGAGAAGTAATCGGTTGAAGAACCTACCTTTAGACATGCATGGGTGGGCCGGCCAAAGTCGGGCTCTTGTGTTGTCTATTGGACTCTAGTACCCACTAAGGAATTAAAGTAATTCCTCGGATTGGAGGTAGAGGCTACCAGTCTGAACAAATAGTGGGAGGGGCCTTTAGACTAAAGTCCATGTCTTTAGGTTAATAGTTCATATATACTAATAAAGTTTTAGTTTTCCTTTCATATGTCTTCCAACCTATCACTCCGGTCTCTTCTCGACAACGAGAAGCTCAATGGATCCAACTTCAATAGCTGGTATCGAAGGCTCAGGATTATCCTGGAGCATGAGTGGATCCTGGATGTGATATCAGATCCGGTACCTGAAATTCCTGCTCCTAATGCTCAGGGTTTAGTCAGAGACACTTATCAAAAGTGGCTCTCAGACAGGACCACTGTTCGATACATAATGTTGGCAGCGATGAACGACGAGTTCAATCGCAAGTTCGAGGAAGCCCAGCCAGAGGAAATCCTTTAAAGGTTAAAGGAGTCTTTTGGCACACTAGATGACGTTGAGAGGTATAGGGTCTCCTGTGCTATTTACAACACGCGAATGCATAATGGGGCCTCAGTCACTGATCATGTACTGTATATGATCGAGATGATTGAGCACCTGAGCTAGCTTGGATGTCCCTTGCATAAACAGCTTGGGAAGGATGCGATTCTGAATTCCCTGCCCTCTTCCTATATAGATTTTCTCGATCATTATAGAATGAATAAGCCTGTAGTTAACTATCACGATTTGTTGGGGTTATTGCAGACTAATGAGAAAGATCACCAACTGAACAAAGGGGTGGTTAATTTAGTGGGAGGATCTTTGGCAGGGAGTCATCCCTTTAAGAAAGGGAAAAAAATAAAAGGAAAAAGGTGCAGAATGCTTCTAGGCCTAGTCAGGCCAAAAGGGTGAAGGCTAATAAGAGCCATGCGGAGTGCGTCTTCTGCAAGAAGCAGGGTCATTGGAAGAGGAACTGTCCTCTTTACATTGCATCCCTTGACCCGAACAGGTCCAAGAAGAGAAAGCAGCAGGACGGTGCTGGACAAGGTTTTTATATGATAACACCTTGTAGTTTCTCTATCTGTAATACTACTAACTGGGTATTGGATACATGAAGTCCAATTCATATTTGTAATTCTTTGCAGGGACTTCAAGTTAGTAGAAGGTTCAAGGATAGCGAGAGGTTCTTGAACGTGAAAAATGGAAGCCAAGTTCCAGTCCTGGCGTTGGGAGTCCTTAAACTAGTTTTCTAGTCCTATACAATCATTTTGAATGAGTGTCATTATTATCCATCTTTTATCTTGAATGTCATTTCTGTAAGCCAATTGGCCATGTATGGTTATGAACTTCAGTAAAAAATGCCATTTGCAAAATCATTTAGAATGGTTCTATAGTGATGATTGGATATATGAACAATGGCATTTATGTACTACCATGATCTATTAGTGTAATATACACGTCTAGCAAACGTCCTAGGATAGATAATGTCAGTGATGCGTACCTGTGGCACTATAGGCTAGGTCATATTAACAAGAACAGGATAAATAGATTGAAAAGCGAGGGTCTCCTCGATTTTAGTGAAAATGGTTCACTACCAACCTATGAGTCCTACCTTTTTGGAAAGATAACAAAGTCACATTTTACTAAAAAAGGTGAACGAGCTAAAGAGATTCTAAGTCTGGTATATACTGATGTATGCGGACCCATGAATGTTTGTGCTAGGGTGGGTATAGTTATTTCATTACCTTTATAGACGACATTTTGAGATATGGTTGTCTTCTTGATGAAACATAAATCTGAATCATTTGAAATGTTCAAACAATATCGTAGTGAAGTAGAAAAATAAATTGGAAGGTGTATTAAAACCCTTCGATCAGATCGAGATGGTGAATACTTTTCCAGTGAGTTTCTAACATATCTCGAGAAGAATGGGATTCTCTCTCAGTAGACACCTCTAGGGATACCTCAGTTAAATGGAGTGTCTGAAAGGAGGAATCGAACATGTTAGACAAGGTTCGTTCTATGATGGGCTTTGCTTCTCTGCCGCTATCCTTATGGGGATATGTTCTGGAATCAGCATGTTACCTTTTGAATAGGGCTCCGAGTAAGTCCGTTAGCAAAATCCCATATGAGATATGGACTGGATGTAAGTCGACACTCTCACACCTTCGGGTCTGGGGTTGCCCAGCTTATGTAAAATATTTAGAAATGGACAAACTTGGCCTAGGTCTGATCGGTGCCTATTTGTTGGGTATCCAAAAGAGTATAAGGGGTATCACTTTTACTTGGTTGAGGAACAAAAGTTGTTCGTCAGTCTTAGGGCTATCTTTTTGGAAAAGGAGTTCCTTGGTGAAGGAACTGTAGCCGCTAAAATCAAACTTAGTGAAGTTCAAAAAGTAGAAGAATCGACACACTTAAGGGATAACATAGAACCGGTTGTAATTAGATCACACCTTGAGCCCATACGGGAACCATTAAGGAGATCCGGTAGGGTACCGAGTCGACCGGACAGATACTACAATTTCTAGGTCCAGGATGGTGATCCCATTGAACTCGATGAGAACAATGAGGATCCGATCACCTATCTGGATGCAATGCAGAGATCCGACTTTGAAAAATGGCTAGGAGCCAAGAAATCCGAAATGGAGTCCATGGAAATCAACAATGTATGGACATTGGTTGATCCACCTGAAGGGATAAAACTTATTGGGTGCAAATGGATTTTCAAAAAAAAAAGGGGTGCAGACAAACAAGTAGAGACCTATAAAGCCTGTCTGGTTGCCAAGGGATATCGTCAATGTTATGGTATTGACTATGACGAGATGTTCTCTCCTGTGGCAATTCTCAAATCCATTCATATCATGCTTGCTTTAGCGACACACTTTGACTATGAAATCTGGCAAATGAATGTTTGAACAACTTTCTTTAATGGTGAGCTGAGGAGGTGTATATGATACAACCTCAAAGGTTCACATCCACAGATGAGTCGAAGATGTGCAAGCTTCAGAAGTCCATCTATGGATTGAAGCAAGCATCACAGAGTTGGAACATACGATTTGATAAGTGTATTAAGTCGTATGACTTCATTAGGAACGAAGAAGAGCCTTGTACTTATAAATGGGCTAATGGTTCTATAATTGTATTCCTTGTGTTGTATGTGGATGATATTATCTTAATCGGGAATGACATCCCAGCACTGTAAGGAATAAAGGTTTGATTGTCATCTCAGTTCTCTATGAAGGACTTGGGTGAAGCCTCTTACATACTGGGTATGAAGATCTATAGAGATAGATCTACAAGGCTTCTAGGACTGTCACAGTCTATGTACATCGATACTATGCTAAAGCGGTTCAACATGGAAAATTCCAAGAAAGGCTATCTCCCAATAGGCACTGGAATTGCTCTCTCCAAAAAGGATTATGCGACAACTCCTTAGGAGAGAGAGCGTATGAGTAGAATTCCATATGCTTCGGTAATGGATTCTATCATGTACGCCATGATGTGTACTAGACCAGACGTGGCATACTCACTAAGTATGGTGAGCAAATACCAGTCTGACCCAGGTGAAGCTCATTGGAAAGTGGTAAAGACCAACCTTAAGTATTTGCAAAATACTAAGGACTAATGGCTGATTTATGGAGAACCTGACTTGAAACTTATGGGGTATACTGACTCCAGTTTCTAGTCAGATAAGGATGGCAGCAAGAGCATGTCAGGATTTATCTTTACTTTAAATGGAGGAGGATCTGCTAGAAAAGTTCCAAGAAACCTACTATGGCAGACTCAGTATGCGAAGCAGAAACATTGCAGCATCGGATGTAGCGAAGGTAGCTGTGTGGTTGTAGAAGTTCCTTGGCGAGATGAAAGTGGCACCTTCCCTGGATGGTCCTGTTATGGTGTATTGTGATAGCACTGGAGCATTGCTCAAGCCAAAGAGCCGAAGTCTCATAATTGCACAAAGTACATTCTGCGGTGCTATCACCTTGTACGAGAGATTGTGGAACGAGATGACATTACCTTCAGAAGATTGATGGAAAGGAGAACTTGGCTGACTCCTTAACTAAAGCCATAGGAATTCAAGAGTTCGATAGTTGTAAATAAAAAATAGGAATAAGATTCTGTACCAATTGGCTTTAGTCCAAGTGGGAGTTGTTGGAAATTGTGTCCCAAAGCCAATCGTCTAGGCTGAGATGGTTGTGCTAATTTTGTAATGGTATATGAATTTATTAATGAATAAAAGTTATTCTTTTGGCTGTTCATCCATGTGCATTTTCCTGAAAAGAACTCTTGTGTGATGGAGTTCTTAGAACTACATTATATTTGATATAGAGAGGATATATCAAGTAGTTCTTAAACTGGTTGACAACCAAAGGATACATTGTTATAGGACGACGATGTATAAAGTATAGGTTGTTGTATCTTACATTGGTCGATTATCTCTTGACCAAGGAGTGTGGTGATACAGATATGACATACAAGTGAAATGTGTGACATCTCACTGAACGTGACTATCTGCGGAGCTTCCTTCTGCCAAAGGTTGCTCATGAAGGGATATGGGTATATGTGTCCCTAAGACTTGAGGTCACCATGGTAGCTTGCAAGTAACTCACTGTACTTTGGTGCCATACTACCTAGATTTATAATCCAGTGATGAAAGATTTCTGGGTACAGTCAAGTACATATAGAACAGTGGTGGATCAAGATGGAATTGACCACTCCAAACAGTTTGGAGTGAATGACTCACTGTGTCACAATTTAGAAAAACCATGGCCAGGGTAGTTCTTGTGAGGAGTCACAAAACTTGTAAGGTTGAGACACAATCTAGATGAACCAAATTAGGGTTGGCAGTCGAACCCTAGGTCATCCTGAGCATTATGAGGTCAAAGGGATGAATTATGCGATAACCATATGCCAGAGGTTCTTGTAAATTGCTCTGCAATATTCGACCTATCCGAACATCGGGTATCATTGCTAGATGAGGATTTTGACTGGTACTGGAAGTGTTACAGTGCTACCGGCTTAGTGTTTGAACCTATGGGGTCATATACCATAGGGATTTCTATCTGATATAAAGGCTTATTGGCGATTGAGAATCATTAGCCATCACTGGAGGTCAATGTGATTGACCATGTTCGAAGTGTCGACACCTGCAAGTGTCGACACTTGGTAAAATGGAAGTGTCAATACTTGACATACGAGCAAAAATTCTGGGAAGTTTTCTAGGAAGGTTTTGACTTCGAATTTTGAATTCGAATTTCAAATTCTAGACATTTTTGGCTCTAAGCTTTCATGTATGATGGTCATTCTTAACATTTTTAGCTTGGACCCATTTGGTATGGCCCTTGACCTTCTCCCCCAATCACTCCTCCTTCTTCTTTCTCCCTCTCATGGCTGTCTTTATAAATAAAGGTTGTTTTAGGGACTGCTGGTTGGTTGAAGAACTAGAAAGAAAAAGGGGGTTTGTGAGGATTTGGGATTGGGTGTGAGAATACCTAGCACTCAAGCTAGGTCTTGGAAAGAGAGCTAGTTAGGAAGGGTTCCACCTCTCCTCCTTGTCTTCCGAGAAGAAGAAGATCGGCCCGAAGGATCCCAAGGAGCTAGCACTCTGAGGGAGTTGATCAGAGTCGAGCCCTGGTGTGAACTACTCGTAGAGGCCAGACGCGTGTGTGGCTTGAGAGCTTTTCACTACCTCCATCTTTAAGGTATTGCGGTAAGGTACCTTTATGCCTATTGACTCTTTTCTTGCTGTTGATGTTTTTTAGCATGCTATATTATTATACTAGGTCCTGTTGCAGGCAGAACGGTAGATTATTCTGATCTATCTACCGAGTTTTTTGCTGCATATTTTAAAATAGTTTTAAAATACCATGTTTCTGCCTTGCATGCCTGCTTTCCTTTGGTTCTTTCCCTTCACATAGGATCTGGGTTCATAGGATCTGGATTTATAGGATCTGGGTTGGTACCTTTCATTAAGTTTGCTCTTCATGGCTCTCTAGGTAGCTATGGATATTTCTTCCCTATTTCTAGTCATCCTTTCAACCTTATCCCATTAGATTCTAGCCTAGCGAACTAACTTGAGTTTGGCAAACTTAAACTTTCTTTCTTCTGACATTAGTTTCCTATCAAAATACTGATCCATACCTTCTTCCCAATCAATATAATCCTCAAGATCAAGATCACCACTAAAAGTAGGTGCTTCAAACCTAAAGTTCCTAGTGGCTCTCTCATCTTGGTCCATGAAATCATAATTGGGTCTCCTATGATTAGACTCCCAGATTGGGTCATGGCATGGGGTTTTCCTAGGGTTGGGCTCTAATATTGGGTCAGGGCATGGGGCTCTCATAGGGTTGGGAGGTGTGAAAAAGGGTGACTCAAGTTTAGGCTCAACACGGGTCCTTCTGGTCCTCTCTAGGTTTCCTAGATGCTCATCTAATCGGTCAAACCTATTGTTCATTTGGGCACATTACTCATTTAAGGTCCTCAGTAAGGTTTCTATGATTTCTATAGTGGACTCCATGGTCAAACCTGATTGGGTAGGCTTTGAGGCTACTAGTATTGGGCTCCTAATCTAGGGGTCATGCAATCAAGCACGCAAAGCATTCTACGGTTTGCTAGACCTAAAGCTCAAGTAGAGTGAGTCAACTCAACTTACACCCAACTCAACAACTAATCCTTTCACTGGCCAGGTAAGATGTGGGGTGGTGGGAGGCTCCCCCTGCTTGTCACAGGGTCCTAATTAAAAATCACTAGTCCATTTATGGCATTTGCCACTGGACCTCTAGCCTTAGACACCAGCTTCCAGTTATAATTGGAGAGTGGAGTGCACTAGTTTTCTCACAAGACTCGAACTCGACCTGTTGGTGTCCGTAAGCTGTATTATGTTGCTACTTGATTTTAATTAGGCTTGGGATTGAATGCAGGTTGGTTGTTTTGGGTTAAAGAAAGGTGATCAAATCCATCCCTCATCTGACATAGCAAAATTGCCCTTAAGTTAGCTTATGGATGCATGCACATACATGAAAACCTAAGATGCAACATAAGACTAAAAATCAGAAAAAAAATTGCAAATTTTTTTTTTTGTGTGTTTTATGCAGATAGAAAATTTAATATCAGTTAATTAAGTGCAAGAAAAGAGTCTTGGGTTTGGGGGGTTTGCTTGTAAATTAGTTTCAGTCCTAATCTAAGCATGCAGAAATTTCAGCAATGTATACTTGAGGTTCTCATGCAAATTTTCCTATGTTTTCATATTAGAAAAATTATAATAAAAGTTCAGAAATAAGAAGACTAATCATGTGTTTAGTGGACGTAGAGATTGATGAAAATCAGCAAGGTTTTAATACAAAACAGCCCTATGTTTTGACTCCTATGCAAAAATTAGCATGCAGGGTTTTTTTTGTTAGGGTTTTGTTTTATGCAGAATTTTTCCATGTTTTCATATCTAAAAAATTACACTAAAAATACAGAAAAATAAAAGATTAAACATAGATCAATTGATGTGAAAATCAGAAAAAAAAACCATCAAGGTTTGGATGGAAAATTAGCCCTAGGTTTTGATGAGTATGCGATTTCAGCATGCAGAAATTCTAAACTATGATGCAAGAATATGTCCTAATCCTACTCTGATACCAAAAATTGATGAAGGATGAACTCTGAACTAATGCATGCAAGGGGATGACATGAAAGGGATGAGCATAAAGAAAAAACCAGATTAAAGAAAGCAATTATTTTCAGATTTTGTTTGGTTTAGTTCCCGAAAATTGTCAAGACTAGGTTAGGGATTTCATGTAACAGCTAGAGTTCTGCCCACATGCTAGTAACTATGAAAGAGATAAAGATTAAGGATCCTAGGGTTAAGAAACATGTATTAGGAACATGTTCAACTTCAAAACTTAGACAAAGAGAGAAGGGAAGGGTTAGAATTAACTAGCAATGATTTCCTTGATGTCGTAGAAATGATCACACCACTCGGATCGGTGCTTGGATGATGAAGTACCTTTCGCACGGATCAGCCAGTTTTTTATCAGCTGGTTTCGGGGCAAGGAAGACTTCATCCAAGGTTCGCTTCTGCTGAGCGGTCTTGCAAAAGTCAAGGGTTAGGATAAAAGATGATAGAAAAAATAAGAAATTGGAGGTTGAAGTAGAGAAGAAAGCTAGTGGTGCTGGAGGTTGATTGGAGGCCTAGAGGAGGATGAAGATGCTTGATGTGAAGGGGCAGCCTGGAACTTGATGAAGACGCCTGGGGGCTGCTTGGGGTGGTGGCTAGGGGATGTGGAAGGGGCTGGGATACCTAGGGTTTGGAATATGATGGGCGGCCTATGATGGAAGATGGGAGGGGCGGCCAAGGAGCAGATGAATGGAGGGCCTCCTAGTATAGATGAGGGGAGGGGCAGCTAGGGTTTGTGGATGATGATGGTGGGGCAACCTAGGGCTAGGATAGTTGGGTTGCACCTCACATGCCCTCCTTGTGGAGTGAAAACAGGCCTCACACCCTCTCCCTCACGGAGCATCAATACAAAAGAATTGCATGGAAAAATAAAGAAAAACACTCTATTTTTTTTTTCATTCATGACATCATTACAAGAGGGGGAGGGCAGGGTATTTATAAATTCACCAAGGGCCCTTTCCCTGTCAAAGTGGCAGTACACAGTTTGATTAGGAGTACAACATTTGACTGGGATTAGAAGACTGGAGTCCTTGTAGAACTCAGATGTTGAACTCCTCGTAGAACTTGGACATCAACTCCTCTTGGGCTTGGATTGTTTGACTCCTTGCTGGGTTGGGACGACAACCACTTGGACTGGGTCAAAGCCTTGGGTGCTAACTTTCTTGGACTGGGTCAAGGCCTTGGGAGGGTCGCCAATCATGAATGGGCTTTGACTGTGGGGCGCCGCTCTTATGGACTTGGACTGGGGCAGCCCTCCTAGTGGGCTTGGGCTCTGGTTCCTGGGGGGGCCTGGGGTTCCAATGCTGGTGGCTTGAGTGGCTTAAATAGAGGCCTAGTTAGGCGCATGAAGCTTCATTCCCTGGGCTTCAGTGAGGCCTGGTGACTCTCCTAGTCTGATGACTCCCCTCTTGAACTTGACTTGAATAAAATCCAAAATTACAAACTCAACTGACTGGACTAGAACACAAAGGGACTTAACTCAACTGATTAAATAGGACTCAATGGACTTAGTGAATCCAATTGACTCACTTTAATACAAGTGACTCATGACTAATGGACTACAGGATTCAAAACAAAAATTGATTGACTTCCCAATACATGACTCAGAGATCTTCATGGAACCCTGAAATTCTTGTCTGATCCTGATGTCCCCATTAGGATCTCACCAATATCGATTGAATAAAAAAGGGAAAGCATGAAAAAAAAGATCTTTGACAAAGATCCATGAGGGAAAATAAGGAGGAAAAGAAAACTCCAACTTCGATCTAGCTATTCCATGCTAGATCTGAGAGGAAAATAAAGAAGATCAAAATCTTGCCTTTTTGTGGTGCTAATCTAAGAGGAGAACCACCATGGATGACAAGAAAAAGAGTGAGGAGAGATTTCAACAAAGATGAGAAAGTAGTTCACTGAAATCGAATAATGCCATGTTGCAAAAATCTTTAACCTTTATGCCTGGATCAAGCTTTTATGTACATGTAAAATCATAAATTATGGAAGACATACCTCGAACCATTGTTCAAGTTTATAAATTACGTAGTCCTTTAGATGTCTCTCCTTCATCATAAGGTGACTAGTCTTCTCTCTCCTTACCCTCTTCTCCTTATGTGAACGATCGATGGGGAACCATTCACAATTGTTATGAGAGTTAGAAAAAAGGGACCAAGTAACCTTTACATTTATAGTTGCATATATCTCTCCCATCAGAAGACTAAAATCTTAGTTAGAGTTTTACTCTAGTTCTATTGGTTAGTTTCATTAGGAATGGTTTTCTTTAATTAATTAAACTCTGATCTAGTACATATGGTTGATTTAAAATTTGAACACAATAAGATGGTAATTAGGCTATATATTAGATTTTAAACCTAATATTCCCCTACTTGGCCTATATTATCACCTAAAATAATAACTTTTGATCAAATATTTTAATTTTCAAAATAAAACAATAGTACTGAATTAAATTTTGAAATTGATCCAACGAGTATACTCATTTTTTAAAAATTTATCCAATTATCTATTCATTAACCAATCCTTTATACTTTGACTAAGTAAAAACCTATTGATGCAGATCATGGAGGTCATGCATCTCGATTAACATACTTCCTTCCATGTATCATGACATCAATAATTCTCACTTAACCTAGTCTCATATACTAGAGTATATATTCTATCAAAACCAAAATACCTATCATAATTGATGAGGGATGGGATTCTAACATGACGCGGGATGAGGATGCATGAGAGGAACAAAAAATATGTAGCAAATTAATTTCAGACTTTATTATGATTAAATTCCCGAAACAGGTCCAGACTAAGTTTGGATTTTCTAGTAACGGTTAGAATCCTACCAACATGCTAGAAACTATTAAAGAGATAAAAAAACTAAGGATCCTAAGACTAAGAAATCCTATTAGGTGCATGCTCTACTTCAACAAAATAGAAAAAGTGAGATGGGAAAGGTTCTACATACCTGACAATGACTTTCTTGATGCCAGGGAAGAGATCGCTCCGCTCATATTGGTGCCTGGATGATCGAGTAGCTTTCTCGCAGATCCACCGGCTTTTTATTAGATTTGTTCGAGGGCAAGGAGGACTTCATCTGAAGGTTGCTTCTCCTGAGGGACCTTGCAAACATCTAAGGTTAGTTACATAGAAGAAGGGAAGAATAAAAAATAGGAAGAAAAGATGAAGGAATGGTGGAAGAGATGTTGTAGGGGGCTGGCAGCCTTGGATGATGCTTGGGCATTTAGATCTGGAGGGGGCAACCTGGAGTGGAGAGATGTGGAGGGCGGCTAGGGTTTAGTGGGAGAAGACTAGCTAACAGGATAACTAGGCTCTCACACCCCTCAATGTTCCGAAGAACAAAGGCAAACGGGTCTCACACCCACTCCACTTGGAGGAAACAAAGTAATGTAGAAAAACTCTTAATTTCATTCATGAAAAGATTATTCATATAAGAGGGGAGGGGGTGAGTATTTATAGATTCACCCAGGGCCCTTTCCCTATCAAAGTAGGATTACAAGTTTGTATGGGACAAGGAGTACAAGGTTTGAGTGGAATTAGGAGACTAAAGTCCTGGTAGAACTTGAATATTGTGCTCCCTGTAGAACTTAGACATTGACTCCTTTTGGGCTTGGGCTGCTTGACTCCTTGCTGGGTTGAGATGAAATTTTCTTGGACTAGGTTAAAGGCCTTGGGCATCTTGGACTGGGTCAAAGCTTGGGCACCAACTGTAATGGGCCTGGGATGGGCACCAGCTTCTTGTGGGCTTGGATTGAGGCACCATCCCTCTTTGGCCTCGGAGCTGGGGTGGCATGAAAGGGGCCTACGACACTGATACTTGGGGAGCCTGGGGGGCCAATGCTGGTAATCATGACTGGGGGGCTCAGGCACATGAGCTGGGGTCTGATGGTTCTCCTCTTGAACTTGATTTGAATGAAAATTACATGACTCAATTGTAAACAAAAAGACTCAACTCAATGGACTAAGTGAACTCAATTTGACTTAATTGATTCACTTTTATTACATAGACTTAGTCAACTCAACTTGACTAAGCTGGAATACAAAAGGACTTCACTTGACTTGGTGAACCCAACTAGCTCATATTATTACGGGACTCAAGTGAGCAAATGAACTCACTGAGCTCACTTGACCTAATACAAAAATTGACCAACACATGAATTAGAAATTGGAACCTTGAAATCCTGGTCTACTCCTGATGTTCCGACATCAATTCTCCCAGGGTGGGGGAACTCGATCCTATTAAGTAAATGTTGATCTAGCCCTGGTACTGCTTTGACGGGTCTGGGTTGAGGCATTGCAGATCCTCTCGAGTGATCCACGAATCCTTATATTTCGATCAACCTTGCCAATGAACCAAGTGACATGGTAGCCTTTGATCCAGGTACTAATAGCTTGGTTGTCTAGGATACGCTCATTCATTTCCTCTTACAGGCTAATTTGATGGTGGACACTCAGGGTTGGGTTCTCTCTCAAAGAAAGGGTTAGGCTTAATAGGCTTACTGGGTATCATTGCTAGCTCCCTATACTCAACTAAGTCTGAGATACTGAAGGTTGAGCTTAATGCCTAATTAGGTGGTAACTTTGGTACTAGGTCCAACATTCTTTATCACTTTGATGGATCCAGCTTACGGGTATGTAGCCTAATCATCACAAGATTTTCCTAGCAAACTCTTGGACTCTTTTTAAGAATTAACCATGTTTTTATAAAAATTATTGCTTACATTAATCTTATGGCCAATTCCTTATGCAAATCTGTAATCATGCAGTGCAAAAACTCACAACACCTAATGCAGGCAAATGACTCATGCCAACACTTATTGATATGCAGACTTGATTAAACCCTAAACTACAACTGTGGGTTTAACCCTTTATCAGGTGGGTGACATATAGATGAGAATGATGCACGTACTCCTACTAAATGCCATAGAGTATGCCAGAAATAGGATGCAAATATGATATGCTTAATGAATGTATGCAACATGCTTACCTCTATAAAATGCAATCAAATGGTCCTAGAAATGCTGGAAGTTTCTGGAAAGGATAGGAAACAAGAGGTGGATTCAGGGTTAGTCTGGTAGGGTAGAAAGTAAGAAGAAGGTTCCGGATTGATCGGACAGAATAGGATACAAGAAGGGGTTTCAGGGATTAGTCATAGACTAATGAGATTGACCTCACGGGGTTAAGGTCTGTCTACAGGGTCTGCCTTATGGAAGAATGGGTCACTAATTTCAGGGAAGAGATCTTTAATTGGGATCACAGAAGTGACTTCATCCTGAGGGTACTGGATTAAAGAGATCATGTTCTCAATAAATTCTTCTGGCTCATGAAATTTAGGACTAGGCTTTACAATTGGGCTCTCTTCTAAAGTTTCCTCAGGTGGTGCTCTAGTAGTAGGATCTGGGTTCTCTTCCTCTAACTGTTATTCCACTACAGCTTGGGTGTGGTCAGGGTCAACTAACTCTGGGTTGGTTTCAGTCTGAGTATGGTCAAGGTCAACTAATTCTAGGTTGACTTCAGTCTGAGTATGGCCAAGGTCAACTAACTCTGGGTTGGCTTTGGTCTGGGTAGGGTCAGGGTCAACTAATTCTAGGTCATCTATAGGTATCTCCTCTTCGTGTTCTCCTATGTGCATGGACCGAATTGTGCATTGGCTAGCATAGTGTCCCATCTTATGACATCGAAAATAGGTATTTGGGTTGGGACTCAAGTTCCTCTAGGTTTCAGTTGCCTTACCCTTGTCTTCCCTATGGGCTAGTGGGGTACTAGGGCTAGGTCGGGTTGGATTAGGGTTGGGCCAGCTTGGGTAGGCTTGGCTAGGACCTGGTCTTAGGTTAGGGGCACTAGCCCTAATGGGCTCAGGTCGATTAATGGGTACTTGATTAATACTCGGCTTGCATTCAGGGGTGGTAGGGGTGGGTTGACTAAGGGAAAGTGGACTAATACTAGGCTCATATCTAAGGGTACTAATCCTATGGGGTTCAGGCCGACTAAGGATCATGGGTTCCTTAAGCTCATAGGACATGGGTACATAGGATCTGGGTTCAGAGGATCTGGGTGTATAGGATCTGGATTCATAGGATATGGCTATCTAGTAGGCTTGCTCAAGATTATTAGCTTTCCTAAAAAATAGCTCTCTCTGGATGTCTTCACGAAGGCTAGCCCTAAACCTAGATAGGGTCATGGATTTAGACTTATCTATGAAACACCTTATGGCACACTCATCAAACTTGGCTATGTATTCTGATACGGACCTACTTCCTTGACTTAACCTTTGTCATTGGTCTAGAAGTCTCTGTTGGTAGGATGGGGGTGAAAGAAAGGATGCAGGTGGTTTGACAAGATCCTATGCTAGGCATGCAAATGGTTACGGGAGCAGAATGGATTTTAAAACAATTTTTAAAAATCACACAGCAGAAAACTGCTCCGCCCAGAACCTAATCTATTCAAGTTGCATGTATTAAAATAGGCATGTAACAAGGCATATAATATTTGTAAAATATATAAATAAATACATTTATTTATGCATGATAAAATAAAATCTTTCATACCTTTATTCCACCTGGAACAACTCTGGAATATCTGCTGGAATAGCTGGGATAATAGGAATAACTTTATTCCTGTTGTCTTCATCCTTTGGTCGTTTGGTTACTCTGTTTTTGCTCTTCAAAATAGCGACCAAACGGCGATGTCCGGAGCTCCTTTTCCTCCCGAATCGAAGCAGCGGCAAGGGAGAATGATCTTCTTCGATTTCCATCTGAAATCTGCAAGAAAAACATAATATATAGGGTGTACAAAATCACCCAAGTTGCTGCCAGAAAAATTCTGCTGCAGAAAAACAGCAGCCTTCTTCCTTGCGATTGGAGCTGTAGCAACGAATTTGGCTCGACCCTCTTGCTCCCAGGAGTAAAGGGATACTCCCTCTAGAGGGGAGACACACCCGGGGTTCTCCGATCCTTCTCCACGAGCGGTGCTAGCCGCTGGAAGGAGCAATGGTCACGATAAGTTGCAGCAATTTTTCCTTTGCTGCAAAGCAGATTTTGAGCACTAGCAAGATCAGGGAATCAAGGATCATTTTCTCCCAATCTCTCACCAAAACCTAGCCCTTAGAAACCCCGGTAGAAAGAATGATGAGCTCTCCAAGGAAAGAACCAGCTCTCACGGTTTTTCAGCCTTTCACACGATGACACACACACATTTGAAACAGGGACTGCAGGGGTTTAAAAAATAGCAGGGAAGAGGGAGAGGGAAAGGCAGGGAAAAGCAAAGGATGCCGGCTGCCAATCACCCATTTAACAGCCATTAAACGGGAGGATTAAGCCCAACCGGTGGAGGGAGAAGAAGGGACGCCCAGCGATTTTATTTCGATCGTTTGGCCTTCTTGTCGCAAGAAATTTCTCCCAGCAATTTTACCATGTAAAACGGTCCAAGGGAAAAAAAAATGACACCGGTTCAAAACCGGTCCAACCAAATAAAAAATCTTGGTTTAATCTAATGGAACCAGTTAAAGCCCAATTAAATTGGGTTCAATTGGTTCACAACCATTTGGAGGCCGAAACGAACTCCGAATCAGTTCAAAACTGATTCAGAAAAATCCTGGCCCAGTGCTGGTCAACCCAGAACAATATCCAATTGACACAGACAAGGGCAAGATGGGGAAAAGAGTGCTCAAAAAATACCATGACCATAAAATCGAGATGATTTCCAATCGTAATCGATATCCGGATCAAAGAGTTATCCTCTGTGGTGTGTGACCTCATAGGTTCGAACCTAAACGGTAGCACTAGAATAATTCTAGTACCAGCACAGGAAACCATCTAGCAATGGATCCCGGCGTCCGGATAGGTCGAAGATGCGAGAGCAAACTATCGAACCTCTGGCATATGGTTACTGTATAATTCATCCCTTTGACCTCTAATGCTCAGGACGACTGAGATTGGGCTGCCAACCCAGACAAAGTCAGTCCAATACGTGTCTCAACCTCGCAAGCCCAGTGACTCTTCACTAGGGCTACCCCGGTCGAGGATTTGCTAAATTGAGATACTGTGAGACATTCAATCCAAACTGTTTGGACAAGTCAATTCCATCTTGGTCCATCACTGCTCCACAAGTACTTGCCTATACCTAGAAACCTTCCATCACCGGATTAAAAATTCAGGTAGTCCGGCACCAAAGCACAGGGAGTTGCTTGCAAGCTACCATGATGACCTCAGGTCAGAGGGACACATATACCCATATCCAATCATGAGTTTCCCTTTGGCAGAAAAGGGGCTGCACGGAGTCACGTTCAATGAGATATCACATATCCCACTTGCAGATCACATCAGTGTCACCACACTCATTTGGTCAAGAGGACAACCAAACGATGTGAATTGCAACAACCTATACTTGATATATTGCCGTCCAGTACAATATATCCTTTGGTTATGAACAGGGTTTAAGGACCACTCGATACATCCTCTCTGTATTGAAGTCAGTGTAGTCCTAAGGACTTCATCACATGGAAAGAGCTCATTTCAGGGAAATACAATATGTGATGAGCTGCCAAAAATAATATTTTATTAATTCATAAAATGAATACAATACTCAGCACAATCGCCTACAACCCAGGCGATTGGCTTTGGGACACAATTCCCAACAACTCCCACTTGTACTAAAGCCAATCAGAAGAGTATCTAATACCCATTTCCCATTTACAATAGTCGAACTCTTTTATTCGAGGGCTTTAGTGAAGGGGTTGGCCAGATTTTCTTTTCCATCAATCTTCAGAAGATTGATGTCACCTCGTTCCACGATTTCTCGTACGAGGTGGTAGCGCCACAGTATGTGCTTGGTGCGGTGATGAGCTTTAGGCTCCTTAGCTTGAGCAATGGCTCCAGTGCTATCACAGTACACCGGAACAGGACCATCTAGGGAAGGTGCCACCCCTAGCTCTCCAAGGAACTTCCGCAACCATACAGCTTCCTTTGCTGCATCTGATGCTGCAATATATTCTGCTTCGCATACCGAGTCTGCAACAGTTGGCTGCTTGAAACTTTTCCAGTAGATCGCTCCTCCATTCAGGGTAAATACAAACCCTGACACACTCTTGCTATCATCTCTATCCGACTGGAAACTGGAGTCAGAGTACCCCACAAGTTTCAAGTCAGGTTCTCCATAAATCAGCCATTGATCTTTAGTATTTCTCAAATACTTAAGGATGGACTTAACCACCTTCCAATGCACCTCACCTGGGTCAGACTGGTATCTGCTCACTACTCCTAGTGAGTATGCCACGTCTGGTCTAGTACAAGTCATAGCATATATGATAGAGCCTACTGCAGAAGCATAAGGTACTCTACTCATGTGCTCTCTTTCCTCAGGAGTTGTCGCACAATCCTTCTTGGAAAGAGTAATTCCAGAACCTATCAAAAGATAGCCTTTCTTGGAATTTTCCATGCTGAACCGTTTCAGCACGGTGTCAATGTACGTAGACTGGGACAATCCGAAAAGCTTCTTAGATCTATCTCTATAGATCTTCATACCTAGTATGTAAGAAGCTTCACCCAAGTCCTTCATGGAGAACTGAGATGATAACCAGACCTTTATTCCTTGTAATGCTGCGACATCATTCCCGATTAAGAGAATGTCGTCAACATACAGTACTAGGAATACAATCACAGAACTATTAATCCATTTATAGATGCACGGTTCTTCTCCATTCTTAACGAAGCCGTACGATTTGATACACCTATCAAACCGTAAGTTCCAACTTCGAGATGCTTGCTTGAGTCCATAGATGGACCTCTGCAACTTGCATACTTTTGATTCATCTGTGGATGTGAACCCTTCAGGCTGTATCATATACACCTCTTCTTCCAGCTTCCCATTTAAGAAAGCGGTTCCGACATCCATCTGCCAGATCTCGTAATCAAAATATGCTGCCAAAGCAAGCATGATCCGAATGGACTTGAGCATTGCCATAGGAGAGAAAGTCTCGTCATAATCGATACCATATCGCTGACGATACCCCTTGGCAACCAGATGGGCTTTATAGGTCTCTACCTTCCCATCTGCGCCCCTTTTCCTCTTGAAGATCCATTTACACCCAATGGGTTTTATCCCTTCAGGCGGATCAACCAATGTCCAAACATTGTTGATTTCCATGGACTCCATTTCGGATTGCATGGCTCCAAGCCATGCCTCAAAGTCAGATCTCTGAAGTGCATCCATATAGGTGATCGGATCCTCATTGTTCTCATCGAGCTCAATAGGATCGCCATCCCGGACCAAGAAATCGTAGTATCTGTCTGGCTGACGCAGTATTCTACGGATCTCCTAATGGGTTCTGGGTGTGATTCAATCACAGTCGGTTCTACGATGTCCTTAGAGTGTGCAGGTTCTTCTATTGGCTAAACTTCATCAAGTTCAATCTTAGAGGCTATAGTTCCTTCTCCAAGGAACTCCTTTTCCAAAAAGATAGCTTTAAGAGCAACGAACACCTTTTGTTCATTCTCCAAATAGAAGAAATACCCTTTGGTTTCCTTAGGATAACCAATGAATAAACATCGATCAGACCTAGGACCAAGTTTGTTTGAGTCTAAATGCTTTAAGTAAGCCGGACAACCCCAGACTCGAAGGTGTGAGATTGAGGGTTTACGTCCAGTCCACATCTCATACGGAGTGGAGACAACAGACCTACTTGGAACATCATTTAATAAGTAACAGGCTGTCTGAAGCGCATATCCCCAAAAGGATAGCGGCAAAGTTGCAAAGCCCATCATGGATCGAACCATGTCCAACAAGGTTCGATTCCTCCTTTCAGACACACCATTCAACTGTGGTGTTCTTGGAGGAGTCCACTGAGAGAGAATTCCATTCTTCTCAAGATATGTAAAAAAGCACCAGATAAGTATTCACCACCTCGATCAGATCGAAGAGTTTTAATACTTTTTCTAGTTTGCTTTTCTACTTCATTACGGTATCGTTTGAACATTTCAAACCACTCAGACTTATGTCTCATTAGAAAGACATAACCGAACCTTGAAAAGTCGTCTATAAAAGTAATGAAATATTTGTATCCTCCTCTGGCACTAACTGTCATCGGTCCACATACATCAGTATGTATTAGACTTAGAAGTTCTGTAGCTCGTTCACCTTTTCCAGTAAAAGGTGACTTGGTCATTTTACCAAGTAAACATGATTCACAAGTTGGCAGTGATTCAGAATCACTGACCTCGAGGAGTCCATCTCCTCGCATCTTGTTTATCCTATTTTGGTTAATATGACCTAGCCTACTGTGCCAAAGATACAAATCATTGACATTATCTAATCTTGGGCATTTGCCAGAAGTGTACATTACACTAACAGGCCTTGATAGTACATATATGCCATTATTTAATCTAGCTTTCATTATCACAGTGTTATTCAAAATAACATTGCAAAAATCTCCATTTATTGATAGTTCAAAACCATAATTGGCCAAAAGGCCTACAGAGATTATGCTCATAATGAAACTAGGATAATAGTGACAGTCGACTAGTTTGACAGTACAAGACTCAAAGACAAGACACAGGACTCCGACCGCCAGTACTGAAACACGATTTCCATTCCCGACGCTCAGAAACTGTTCTCCATCTTCAAATCTTCTGCTAACTTGAAGTCCCTGTAATGAATTACAAACATGAATTGGACTATCAGTATCCAATACCCAGTTAGCAGTATCAACAATTGAGTAATTACAAGGTTTTATCATATAAATACCTTGTTCTGCAGACTTCTGCTTCCTCGGCCTGTTCGGATCAAGGGACGCAATATAAAGAGGATAGTTCCTCTTCCAGTGTCCATTCTTCTTGCAGTAGAAGCACTCTGTAGAAGACTGATCAGCCTTATACTTCCTGGTCTGACTAGGGCCAGGAGCATTCTGCACCTTCTTTCCCTTTTTATTTATTTTCTTCTTTCCTTTCTTAAAGGGACGACGACCTCTACTTCCTCCCACTAAATTCACCACCCCCTTATTCAGTTGGTGGTCTTTCTTGAAAGTCTGCAGCAACCCCAAAAGACCATGGTAGTTGACTGCAGGCTTGTTCATTCTGTAATGATCGAGAAAATCAAGATAGGAGGGAAGAGAATTCAGGATTGCATCCTTGCCGAGCTGCTCGTGCAAGGGGCATCCGAGTTTGCCCAGTTTTTCAATCAGCTCGATCATGTACAATACATGATCAGTGACTGAACCACCATTCAGAATCTTGGAATTGTAGATGATACAAGACACTTTGTACCGTTCTACATCATCCGGGGTGCCGAAGGATTCCTTCAACTTTTGAAGGATTTCATCAGGTTGGGCCTCCTCGAATTTGTGACTGAACTCGTCGTTCATCGCCGCTAACATAATGCAACGGACAGTAGTCTGATCAGAGACCCACTTCAGATAAGCGTCTCTGACCGCACTCCGTGCATTTGCGGGAGGGATTTCAGGTGCCGGATCCGTTATCACATAGAGGATCCGCTCATGCTCCAGAATGATTCTCAATCTTCGATACCAACTATCGAAGTTGTGACCATTTAACTTCTCGTTGTCGAGAAGTGACCGGAGCGATAAGTTAGAAGACATCTGAAAAGAAAATAAGACCACATTAGTGTATGAATTAATTTTAACCAAAAGACTTGGACTTTAGTCTAAAGGTTTCTCCCACTAATTTTTAAAGATTGGTAGCCTCTAAGTCCAATCCATGAAAACACTTTTTCAAGTGGGTAAGAACTCAATCACCCATTTGGCGATACATCTGGATGTGTCTGGTTGATGGAGAATATTCTTCATAGATTGATCAGTTAGCAAGATAATGTTGTGAGCCTAGAAATATGGACAAAGCTTCTGAGCATCGATAACTTGAGATATCCTAGCTTCTCCAGCTTTGAATATCAGGTATTTGCATCTTTTAAAATTTTGCTAACATAGTAGATGGGCTTCTGGATCCTGTTCTTCTCCTGGATCATTACTGCACTTATTGTCGAGGGAGAGGTCACCAAATATAGGAGTTGCTCTTCACTAAGATCTGGCCTTCCCAATAGTGAAGGGGAGCTGAGATTACTCTTGAGATCATCGAAAGCCTTCTGACATTCTTCTGTCCATAAAAAATTCTTTGGGCTCTTTAGAGTTTAGAAAAATGGAAGGTAGAGCTCAACCAATTTGGAGATGAATCTACTCAGAGGTATGATTCTTTTGATGAGGTGTTGGATATCTTTGACCGTCTTTAATGGGTTCATATCATAGATGGCTTTGATTTTCTCTAGATTAGCTTCCACCCCCTATTGCATATCATGAAATCCAAGAATCTACTAAAAGCCACTCCAAAGGCATATTTGGTAGGGTTTAACATCATTTGGTACTTTTGGAGGGTGTTAAGTCTCATAGAAGTCTTCAACATGGATCCTGACAACTTTGCTTTTAACAAGCATGTCATCCACATACACCTCCATGTTACATCCAATTTAGTCTTTGAAGACCTTGTTCACCAAGTGTTAGTAGGTAGCACCTTTATTCTTTAGTTCAAATGGTATAACTCTGCAACAAAAGTTACCTCGATCAGTAATAAAAGCAATTTTGTCCTTGTCTTCCAAGGCCATTTGGATTTGGTTATATTTAGATAAGGCATCCATAAAGCTAAGAAATCATGGCTTACATTTGCATCGACCATCTAATAGATTCATGGCAACTGGGTAGCCATCTTTTGGACATGCTCTATTAAAATCCATAAAGTCTATATAAATTCACTGCTTGCAATTCACCTTTTTCAGCATAACTGAGTTGGTGATCCATTCTGGAAAATGGTTTCTTGGATGAAGCCAGCATTAAGCAATTTGTCAATCTTCTCGGTGATAGCTTTTTGATGCTCGGGCATGAAGCTCTATTTGTTTTGCTTGACGAGTTGGTTCTTGGGGCCCATCTGCAATCGATTACCATCCTCGAAAAGTCGATACCAGCATATCCATGGGTGCCCAGGTGAAAACATCAGCATTCTCCTGCAAAAATAAGGTTAAATGTTCTCTAGTTACCTAATTTAAGTTAGAGTCGATTCTAACCTTGTATTCTAGATTTTCATTGACCAAAGATATAAAAATGAGGTCCTCAGCTAGCTCTCCTCATAGTTCGGTTAGGTTATCCCAAGTGTCAAGATCTTTGACCAGATAGTCTTCAGTTGTATTTTTCCTTGGAGCTTGATATGATAGTAGCATTGTGCTAGGTTCTGATTTTCGTGGATCTCTCTGACCCCGTATGTTATTGGAAACTTCACTTTTAGATAATAAGTGGAGATAATGGCTCAGAAGGCATTAAGGCCTGATCATCTAAGAATAGCATTGTAAGCTGAGGGTGCCCATACGACTAGGAAATCTACCCGAGTAATTGATCGTAGAGAGTAATGCCCGATTCTTATAGTTAGGGTAATCATTCCCTCTACCTGGATCATGTCACCTATAAATCCCACCAAGGGAGAAATCATCCAAACCAGTTGTTTAGATGATATTTCCATTTTCAAAAGGGCATCATAGTACAAAATATCGCCGAGCTTTCATTATCAATAAAGATACATAATACATCATAATTTTTCATGTTCAAAGTTACCACCACCATATCATTATGAGGGAACTAAATGCCATCATCCTCTTCTTTAGAAAAAATTAGTGATGTTGTCCATTTTTTTGTCAATTGCTCGAGAAGACTTCATCCCCTAGTGATCATTCCTACTTGTCCCAATGGCATAGGGTTGCCTCCTTCTTGGAGTAGAAGTGGCTATGGCTATTCGATAGGTTATGTGATTTTGGCCACTCTCTCGGTCCTCTTTGTTGTTGAATGAATCAATCAAGATGACCTCGCCTGACCAACTCTTCAATCTCGTCCCATAACTGGATACACTCTTCGGTATCATGGCCATGGTCTCAATGGTATAAGCAAAATTTGTTCTGTTTCCTCCTCATCAATGGTGTCCGCATCTTTCGAGGCTCTAGAATGAGCATTCTGATCTTCATTAGCACCTTTTCTTTAGGTATGTTTAGAGGAGTATAGGTGTGAAACTTTCCTAGTAGCGGTATTTGAGGGGCTTCCCTGGATTGATGATCTTTGAAGAATCTATTTCTCTCCCACGAGGATCTGGAGCAAGGCCAGGCTCTTCCTTCGCACTTTGGGAAGAGCAGACATCCTCACATTTCCTTACCACCCTCCAGTGTAGAAGTGGGTGGATCCTCTTCCAACTTGAAAGTTTCTTCCATCTGAATATACCTTTCAACTTAGGCTAGCATTTCTGCAAAGTCCTTTGGATAAGTTTTGGCCAATAACTTTTTAAGATCATTTTTTTGCGGCCTTTTCACTAGAGCTGACATAGCAACTGATTGGTCCAAATTGTGGCTCTCCAAAGTAGTTAGGATGAAATGGCTCACGAAAACTCAATTGTCTCCCCTTCTCTCAACTTGAGAGTGTGAAGGTAGTTCAAGCATTATTGTGGTCTCTGACTACTAACAAAGTGATCGATGAATGCTTGGATTGGTTGTTCAAAAAAGTGTACCAACCCCGGTTTCAAGCTCGAGTACCAATATTGAGCCGCTCCTTTTAAGGTAGAGAAGAAGGCTCAGCAAAGGATAGGATCAGGAGCTTCATGGAGGAGCATCGTTTTTCTAAAACTCGCTAGGTGATCATCAGGCTTGGCGATCCCATCATAGCTTTCAAGCTACAAGATTTTGAAATTCTAGGGAAGTAGCACTCACATGATCTTATCATCAAATGATGGCTCATTACTGACCCCATCATTTGGTATTAAAGAAAGAGTGCGAATCACCTTGATTCACCTTAATTCACCGATCCATCTCCTTGAGTCTCCGATTGATCTTAAGGTCTTGATCAACCGAGGCTTCCTATTGCTACCAAGATTGATGATCAGGAGTGGAGTCATGCTCTGACCGAGGGCTTCTATGACTTGATCTTCTTGCCCCTGGGCTTCTACAATGGTGGTGACGGTAGTGAGTGATCCCTCAAGGGTTCTTCAAAGGGGCCTGTGATTGCTCTAGTGGAGGTGCCACTTCGATTACTGGATATTGCATCACTGGTGGTCACACAAGTGTAGGAAGTGTCATAGGATGAGAGGCCTTGCATAGCACAACTGGCAAGAGTAGTGTCATCGGAGGCAGTGCAGGGATAGCCTAAATGGCTTGGATAGCTGTCACTAGATTCTGGACCTGCACGACAAGTGAGTTGAATTGATTCAAGTCCACCACCATCGCCTATGGCAGTGGCGAGACTCCTAATGCAGAGTAAAGCAGATCGTTCACCTAACTCTCTACCACCCTCTCCATCGGTTGAGAGGCTATAGTATTGGTGTGGTGAGAGATGGTCTTCTTGGATGGCAAGCCTTTCATCTCTCAGGTTATACTCCCCACAAATATTCAACCCCTTCCTCTAATCTTTTGGTGCCAAAATTCATCAAGCATCAGAAAGGGTTGCTGAAGGTAGTGCTGGAGTAGGAGGTGCAGGCTAGGCTCCAGGAGGTGGTACCTATAAAAAAGCCCTACCAGAGATGGCCCCAATGATGGCACTCCGATGCTCAAGTCAATGTTAGTACTAATGATAAGTACATAAATCTAGCCATAAAAGCATCAATTTATAATATCAAGTTATCTTTATTCTTTAGAATTGATGCTTTTCTTATATTTTATAGTAAAGAGGTGCACCATAACAAAAAGCGCTATCCATAAGCCTAAAGGATACAAGTTAGAGTCCAAATAATAAATAATTAGAGCCCAACATCCATCTTAAAGGTAGCTAAAAAAGTTTGCACGCAACTGATCCACCATGAACCAGTAGCTTGGTCCATGAGAAGCCTTCATGTAGACCACCAATAAACTTGAAGGAGATTTGGGACTAGATTCGTTAATAAATTTGAAAGAGATTTGCATCCAGATTCATTAATGTATTAGAAAAAGAATTATGGCTAAATTCTTCTAGAATGTAAATATCTTCATTTTTTTTAGTCTCATATCGGAAGAATGTAAACAATCCTTCTCCCCCTGATACCTATAAAAGGATTGGTATACTTCATAGAAAAGATACCTCCCACTTTCTTCCACCCTTCCAACATACGAGAAGGAGAGTGAGCTGAGCAAAAAAGAGCCACTATCAAGTTCTAAAAAAATTTATTTTTTTAACTCCAAGCTCTATTAATGGCTTATGAGTTAAATATATATTTTTTTATAATTATTTTTTTTAGAAATAAAATTTTATTCTTCTTGTTTTAATTATTTTCTTGTAATTTATTTCTATAATTTAATTTTTGTAATTTAATTTCTACAATTGGGTTAGTTTAATTTCTACATATCTTTAAATTTTGAAATTTAAATTCTAGCAAGTAGTGTAGAATTTATTTTATATTTTTGTATAATTTTAAAGTAGTAATTTAGATCATGTCTGGCCAAGAAAATCTCTTAAGATTGCAATGAAGCTAGATTATGATTAGAAGTCCTTTCTTAGAATCTCTTCTTGGGCTTTCAATTTTTCTAGAGTCTATCTATTTGTTTAATTTCTTACCAAGAGACTTGATGGACTATTGTTGGATTTCAATTATTTCATAGTTCATACTTGATTCGGTGCAAGAAGGGTAATATATAGAAGGCTCACAATATTTTTAAATCCTTTTCTCTTCTTCCTTGTAGGAACCTTGATGGATCATTATTGAATTAAAATCTCTTCATAATCCATACTTGGTTAACACAAAGAAAGAAGTTGAAAGGACATTATGAGAGAAATCAAAGAAAGGCTCTCTAAGTCATTGATCTAGTGGATTCAAAAGCCCTAGATTTTTAGATTATTTATCTCTTCAATTTAATTAATTTTTACTTTAAGTAGAAAGTAAAGAAACAATCTCTTTCCATCTTTGTTAAAGCTCGCCTGAGCAAGGGTTTGAACATAGTTCACATACCCAATTTCTCGTGGGATCGATCCGTACTCACTGAACGTGCTACCCTGTACACCATGCGCTTGCGGTTTAAATTTAAAATACATCAAGTTTTTGGCACTGTTGCCAGAAAATTGACATGTTTTAAATTAAGTTTTAAAATTCTTTCTCTTCATGCTTTTAGTTTAACTTTAATATAATCTTTCTAACTTCTTTATTTTAGTTTGGTGAGTGCTAGAAGTCAGGTACATAACTTAAACAATTCCTTTTTATTTTAGCATATTATTTTGATTTTAGTTTAGTATTAGTTTTTAATTTAAACTTGTTTGTTCTTTTTAGTTATGTATAAGCATTTTTAAATTATTTTAAGGACACAAACCTAAACAAGATAAGGTAGGAAGTTCATTACCCTTCCTTAGCCCACAAACAAGTCTTTTTCATTTGTATTAACCCAAGCCTATAAATAAAATTAATTAGATTTTGACCTTAGGGACACCTAAGCTCATTAGGATAAGGATACCTAAGAGTTGTACCAAGCTACTTTCGATCATTGAATTGGTGTCTAGGAAAGTAGTTCAGGGATCTTAGTCCTAAAGAAAAGCGATTCTTTAATTGGTTATGTTTGCTGACCTGGCCAATCTAATTGGCGTCTAAGGAAAGAAACGGGGGGACACCCGCTAATCTTGCATTTACTTAGCCAATTTGGTGAATTGGTTCGAACTTGGAGTGCTTGAAGGTTGACTTGAAATAGTTAGGAGTTGTCTAGTTCTAGGCAACCCTATGATAGAATTAATTTTATATAAAACATGTTTGAAAAAAGAAATATATATATATATAAAACCTCTAGGTTCTCATCTTTATAACTCTTCTTTCTTCTCTTCTCTATTTCACCAAAAACAAAAAAAAAGAAAAAAAGTTATTTTAGGTATTTTTTTAATCTTAATTATCCTAATATAAGGTTATCCTGATATAACTGGAAGTTATGTTGCATGGTTATGCTAGGATATGAAATGGTTGAATTAAATTAGAACCTTGGAAGAAAAATTTTTAATATATATATATATATATATATATATATATATATATATATATATATATACAAAATCATCAAAAAATAGAAAATATAGTGAATATAGTAAATTCTCCATTGCCTGTGTGGAGAAGGATATCGGGTTGACTAGTTAGAACAGATTTAATTCTTGTTTCAAATCCTATGCCTCTATAATGGATGTAACAAATCAATCCCAAACCCTTAAGGATTTATGTTAGCCAATCAGTTTCGTCCAACCTTCTTATATAAGGTTGCCCCAACCCATTGCAAATAATTTTGAAATCAAATCTCAGATCATTAATATGCTTCCAAATTTTACTGGAATAGAAGATGTATATATATTTATTAGGAACTTTGAAGAGGTTTGTGCAATCATGAGACTGCAACAATTATCAAAGGATGAAATCAAGCTAAGACTTATCAATTTTTTCCTTAAGGATAATGCCAAAAAGTGGCTCTATAGTCTTTCAAATCAATCTATCACAACAGGGGAGGGCTTTATAAGAGTGTTCCTAAAATAATATTTTTCTCGTCATAAAATAGCTAGAATTAGAAATGAAATAAACCAATTCTATCAACTAGCTAGCGAGTTATTCTGGAAATACTTTGACCACTTCAAGAACCTCTAGACCCAATGCCCACACCATGGAATAAAAACTTGGAGGCTATGCCAAATAATTTATGAAGGTCTAGATTCAAATTCAAGAACCATGCTAGAGTCCATGTGCGAGGGTCAATTTATGTATAAGGAACCCAATGAAGCCTGGCAATTTCTACAAGACCTAGCTAAAAAGAACTTATAATGGAAAACAACTAGGAAGCCAGAAAGATCCATACTTTCGAGAGGTGGAATATACCAAATTCAGGCTTTCCTAGTTGTAAAGGCCAAAATTGCAACCTTGACACATAGGTTAGAGACTTAGAACTTCAAAGACTAGCCAGTATGAACCAAGTGCCTGCACCCATGTGCAACGGGTGCAATACACTACACATGTCCTTGAGGAATGTCCTCTCCTGATGAATCCAATAGAGAATGGATGTGCACAGGTGAATGCCACATACTAGATATTAATGAACAATCCCTATGCACCTACATATAACCCAGGATAGAGAAATCATCCAAATTTCTCATAGTCACATAACCCAAATATAGGTGGTCCTAGCTTCAATCAATAAAACCCAAGGCATAACCCTATGATGAACAACCCACCACCACTAGGTTTCAATAACAATGATAAGAAACTTAGTTATTTAAAGAAAAGCCTCGAAGCCCTAGTCAAATTCAATGCTGACCCCAATGCCACATTAAGTAATTTTATGCAAACCACAGGCCAACTCCTAAATTCAAACTCCTAGGCCATAGCCCATTTTGAAATACAGGTGGGTCAACTAGCATCTACCATTAATGAAAGAGAACGAGATAGGCTACCTAACTAACCTGAGCCCAACCTAAGAAACCAAAATGATCGACCATCCTAAGGAAACCAAGTTAATCAAGTGAACGCTATTCACTCTTTAAGATCAAGAAAATAAGTGGATAATAAGGTAAAAACATCTGACACTAGAGATGACTTATCTACTGAGCCACCCAATGAAAAACCTGCCGTACAAACTCAAACTTCTAAAACTAATAGTATACCAAACTAGGTGCCCACAAATTCTAGAGCTCCATTTTCCAAATTGGCTAAGGTCTAACAAACAATCGAAACATTTAGATAAAATGTTAGAGGTGTTTAAGCAAGTTCAAGTAAATATTCCTCTACTAGACATGATCCAATAGGTTCCGACTTATGCCAAATTCTTAAAAGACCTTTGTACCTAGATAAGGACCACCAATGTACCAAAGAGAGCTTTCTTAGCAGCAAGTGTGAGCTCATACTTGTTAAGTCACATGCCCATAAAATATAAGGATTCAGGGTCTTCAACAATTTCATGTGTCATAGGAGAAACCCATATTGAGAAGGCCTAACTTGATTTAGGGGTTAGTAAAAATATTCTGCCCTATTCAGTTTATGAGCAATTAGGATTGGAAAAACTTCAACCAACATGGATCATATTATAATTAGTAGACCGATCCTTTAGGATCTTTAAAGGAATGGTAGAGGATGTTCTAATTAAGGTTGGTAATTTTATCTTTTCTATAGATTTCATCATTTTAGAGACTGAACTAGTATTAAGTCCTAAGGGTCATATCCCAGTTATTTTAGGAAGACCATTCCTAGCTACTGCTAATGCTAAAATCAATTATCGGAATGGACATATGAAGCTATCCTCTAAAAATATGATTATTGAGCTAAATATATTTAATTTGGAATAGGAACCCACCAAGCATGCTAATGTAAATGTAATCCAAGATGAAATTTATGAACCCATAGACATTAGTGATGAGAAAGTCATCTTGAGTCTAGTCTCTAGCCAATACATGAATATGAGAACATAAATGAAATACTTTTAGATAATAAAAATAGCCAGAGATGGGAGCCTCCCACTAAAATACTCATGGAAATGGCTAAACCATTGACCAAGCCATCAATAGAGGAGGCACCCAAATTAGAATTAAAACCCCTCCCCAAGCACCTTAAGTATGTGTATTTAGGTCCAGCGGAAACCTTGCCTGTAATTTTGCCTCAGACCTACATCCTAAATAAGAGGAGGAGCTATTAACTATTCTGAGAGAAAATCGAGAAGCAATAGGCTGGACCATAATAGACATTAAGGGAATAAGCCTTTTCATAGTTTAACATAGGATACATCTAGAGGAAGAGGCTCCATGAATAAGAGATGCCTAAAGAAGATTAAACCCAGCCATGAAGGATGTAGTCAAGAAAGATATTTTGAAGTCACTGGATAATGAAATTATTTATCCCATTTCTGATAGCTTATGGGTAAGCCCTATACAAGTGGTACCCAAAAAGTCTGGGATAATAGTGGTCCATAATGAAGTAAATAAATTTTCCTAACATGACCCAAATGGGAAGGAGGGTTTGTATAGACTATAGAAAATTGAATGTAGCAACAAGAAAAGATCACTTTTCTTTGCCATTTATTGATCAGATGTTAAAGAAATTAGCTAGACATGAGTTTTATTATTTTCTTGATAGATACTCTGGCTATAACCATATTCCTATAGCTCTTGAAGACCAGGAAAAGACAACATTCACCTGTCCATTTGGAACCTTTGCTTATAGGCACATGCCCTTTGGGTTATGTAATGCACTGGCAACCTTTCAAAGATATATGATCAGTATTTTTTTTAACATGATTGAATGATTTTTAGAAATTTTCATAGATGACCTTTCTATTTTTGGCCCTACCTTCTTTGATGTTTAAACCATTTGAGACTAGTTCTAGAAAGATGTAAGGAGAAGCATTTAGTTCTTAATTAGAAAAAATATTAATTCATGGTTAGAGAAGGTATAGTTCTTGGCCATGTAGTTTCGAAAAAGAGAATAGAAGTTGATAAGGCCTAAGTTGACCTGATTGCAAGTCTTCAACCATCCAAGTCTATCAAAAAAATTCATTCATTTTTAGGACATGCTGGATTTTATAGAAGGTTCATACTTAATTTTAGTAAAGTGGCTCATCCATTAACAAATTTGTTAGTAAAGGAAGCAAAATTTGAGTTTACTCCTAAGTGTCTAGAATCTTTTGAATTCCTTAAAAAGGTGCTCATTTTCGCTCCCATCATTCATCCACCTATCTGGAGTGAATCCTTTGAAATTATGTATGATGCATCCGATCATGCTATATATATAGTTTTAGGTCAAAGGATTAATAAGTTGCATAGAATTATTTATTATGCAAGTAAAATCTTAAATAATGCGCAACTTAATTACACGACCATTGAAAAGGAGTTTCTAGCTATTATCTTTGTTTTAGAAAAATTTAGATCTTACTTGATTGGGTCAGACATTATTATTTATACTAACCACTCAGCCATTAGACACTCTTAGCAAAGAAATATACTAAGGCATGCTTAATACGATGGATTTTGCTCCTTCAAGAATTTGACCTAGAAATTAAGGACAAGAAAAGAATAGAGAATGCTGTAGCTGATCACTTATCTTGAATTATAGTCACACAATCTAGTAAACCACCTATTAATGAATTCTTCCCTAATGAACAACTCATGTCTGTGTCCACTAAACCATGGTATGCTGATATTATAAATTATTTAACCATTAGTAAAGTTTCTTCTCATTGGATTATTCAGGATAAACACATTCTTTTCCTAAGTGAAGTACTTCATTTGGGATGATCCATACTTGTTTAAACAATGTCCTAATCAGATCATTAGGAGGTATGTCCTAGATAATGAAACTAGAAGTATTCTATCATTTTACCATGACCAAGCATGTGGTGGTCACTTTGCATCTAAAAAGACAGCTGCCAAAGTGCTCCAATGTGGATTTTATTGATTCAATTTATTTAAAGATGCACATGTGTATTGTAAAAGTTATGCTCGATGCCAACAAATGAATCGGATCACCAAGAGAGACATGATGCCACTCAATCCAATCTTGGTGGTCAAAATTTTTGATGTCTAAGGGATCGATTTTATGGGACCATTTCCAAACTTCTTTGGAAATAAATATATTTTAGTGGATGTCGATTATATCCTTAAGTGGATAGAAGCTATTCCATATAGATCCACTGATAGCAAAGTGGTCACTAAGTTTCTTAAAAAAAATATTCTCTCCCATTTTGGTACTCCTAGGACAATCATTAGTGATAGGGGGATACACTTTTGCAATTGACCCTTTGCCATATTAATGAAAAAATATAATGTTACCCACAAGTTGGCCACACCTTTTCATTCTTAAACTAGTGGGCAAGTAGAAGTGTCAAATAGACAAATTAAACAAATCTTGGAGAAGACTGTTAATACCAATAGAAAGGATTGGTCCTTGAAATTAGTTGATGTACTTTGGGCATACCGCACCACCTACAAGACCAACCTAAGAATGTTTCCTTATAGGATTGTGTTTGAAAAACCATGTCACTTGCCTATTGAATTAGAACACAAAGCTATATGGGCAATTAAAAAACTAAACATGAACTTGGACATAGCCAGAAACCATAGGAAGTTTTAGATTAATGAATTAGAAGAACTTAGAAATGAAGCTTATGAGAATACAAGGGTGTACAAGGAAAGAACAAAAGTATTTCATAATCCAGCAATTCTTTGAAAATCTTTTACTCCCAGATAGAAAGTTCTCTTATATAATTCGAGGTTACATCTTTTTCCTAGAAAGTTTATATCTAGATGGACAGGACCTTTCTTAGTTAAAGAAGTCTTCCCATATAGAACCGTAGAAATTGAAAATCCAAGCAATGGTACTATTTTCAAAGTTAATGGTCAACGATTAAAACCATTCTTGGAACTGCCCATAGAATCTATTGAGGAAACCATGGTTATCTATGAACCAACATATCTTAGTTAGCCTGCTGTCAACATTTAGTCTAGCTGAAGACTTTAAACTTAGCACTCCTGGGAGGCAATCCAGCTTCTTTCTTTCTTTCTAATTATTTTCTTTTTAATATGGTTAGGTTTATCAGATCTTGACTCAAATGAGCTCCATTGGCTAAGTTGGGGGAGAGCTCAATAAAAACTCCTCTTCAGGTGTCTTCATTTTCTTTTATCCCATATTATGCTTACATTTAGAAATTATTTTTATTTATGGAGAAATAATAAGAAGAATAAGTATATTATTGGAGTTACCTTCACCTCCTTATTCTTACACTTGTCGATCTCAGACTTAGGATAAATCACACACTTCTGATAAGTAATTGATTGAACAGTCTGGATAATTTTTGAAATACCGAGGAAGAAAATATTAATAGACTCAAGTAAAATGGTAAGTAAGAATGAAATCAATTTTTGGATAATTCTAACCCTCCTATTTGTATCAAAGAAGAATCTACTTCTTGGGTATGTGTAGGTGTTGACAAATGCAAATTTTCTTTATTGATTAGAAAAAATGAATGGGATAATAAAAGTAGGTTCTAAACATTATTCTACCGAGTAACCAGGCCTCTTTGCCTAAGTAAGTATTGAGTTTCGCATAAAAAAGTGAAGATGTGAAGAAACTTTGCTATACATCTAGTTTTGATCGGTAGCCTTTCTGACTCAAACTAGTAAGCCTGAGGGGTGTTCTACACCTAGTGTCTTAAGGCCAATCGGTCTGGGAGACATTGGTCGAAAACTTATTACAAGGGTCAGATAGAAAGCTTAAGAGATTAAGGCATTGCATAATCTATATAAAAAAAGGAGAAAAAGAAAAAGAAAAGTATAATAATAAAAGGAACGTACTTGTACCAAAATAATATCTCACCACTCTAGGGAGTAGAAGATTTGGAAATAATAATAGGAGTTGGTTAAGAGTTATCACGGAAAAATAAGAAGTTTGCACTTAACCAATTTACTAGAAGCTATTAATATCCCAATGACTTATTTCATCTACTATCTTATGAAAAATCTTCTACTTACAAAAAGGGTATGAGAACAACCTATGATTCCGAGCAAACTTATGTATGGTATTAAGAGTTTTTGATAGCCCCATCAATTATTTTTTAATAAGCAATTCATGAACTATCTTTTATTCTTACTCAAAGATGAGCAAAACTCAAGTTAAAGGGTATGATAAGTACATAAATCTAGCCATAGAAGCATCAATTTATAAAATCAAGTTATCTTTATTCTTTAGAATTGATGCGTTTTCTTATATTTTGCAAGAAGAGGTGCACCATAACAAAAAGCCCTATCCACAGCTTAAAGGACATAAGTTAGAGTCCAAATAATAAATAATTGGAGCCCAACACCCATCTTAAAGATGGTCCAAAAAAGTCCACATGCAACCAGTCCACCATGAACCAGCAGCTTGGTCCATAAGAAGCCTTCATGTGGACCACCAATGACTTGAAGGAGATTTGGGACTAGATTCGTCAATGAATTTGAAGGGGATTTGCATCCGATTCATCAATGTACTAGAAAGAGAATTATGGCTAGATTCATCCAGAATGTAAATCTCTTCATTTTTTTAGTCTTATATCAGAAGAATGTAAACAATCCTTCTCTCCTAACACCTATAAAAAGACCTATATATTTCATGGAAAAGATACTTTCCACTTTCTTCTATCCTTCCAACATATGAGAAGGAGAGTAAGCTGAGCGAAAAAGAGCAACTGTCAGGTTCTAAAAGTTTTTTTTTTTAACTCCAAGCCCTATTAATGGCTTAGGAGTTAAATATATTTTTTTAATCAAATTTTATTAGCAATAAAATTTTATTCTTTTTATTTTAATTATTTTTTTGTAATTTAATTTCTATAATTTAATTTTTGTAATTAGGCTAGTTTAATTTTTGCATATCTTTTAATTCTGTAATTTAAATTCTAACAAGTAGTATAGAATTTATTTTATATTTTAAAATAATTTTAAAGTATTAATTTAGATCATGTATGGATAAGTAAATCTCTTAGAGTTGTAATGAAGCTAGACTATGATTAGAAGCCCTTTCTTAGAATCTCTTCTTAGGCTTTCAATTTTTCTAGAGTCCATCTTTCTCTTTAATTTCTTACCAAGAGACTTGATGGACTATTGTTAGATTTCAATCCCTTCATAATTCATTATTGATTCGGTGCAAGAAGGGTAACAGATAGAAGGCTCGCAATATTTTTAAACCATTTTCTCTTCTTTCTTGTAGAAACCTTAATAAATTATTGTTGAATTAAAATCTCTTCATAATCCATACTTGGTTACCACAAAGAAAGAAGTTGAAAGAACATTATGAGAGAAATCATAGAAAGTCTCTCTAAGTCATTGGTCTAGTGGATTCAAAAGTCCTACATCTTTAGATTATTTATCTCTTCAATTTAATTAATTTTTGCTTTAAGTAGAAAGTAAAGAAACAATCTCTTTCCATCTTTATTAAAACTCACCTGAGCAAGGGTTTGAACATGGTTCACATATCCAATTCCTCGTGAGAGCGGCTCGTACTTGCTAAATGTGCTATCCTGCACACCGTGCGCTTGCGATTTAAATTTAAAATACATCAACTAATAATGGAGGAGCGTAAGCAAGAAGGCTCACATACCTTAAAGATTCACTTGGAATCCTTTTACAGGCTATGATATAGGGGCAATTCAATCTTGGATAAGATCCTACTTGATCCTATGAGAGACGGTAGAGCCTTTTATGTATCATTTGGTGCCTTCTTATCTAATGGTAGTGTCCCATCTCTTTAAATGTATTATTGTCGCTAGTTCAGTATGTGGCATGCCTCATCAAATGGTGGACCAAAATATAAGAAATCTTGGCATGCCTCCCCCATTCATCTAGATCTAGTGATGATTGAGAGTTTTGGGATGTGCAGAGAGCTAGCCACATGGTAGAGGCTATAGTGATAAATGCCCAAGTATTATTTCTCTGAGACTTGAGATGGGTATGCTACCAAGATCCAGCAAGTTAGAGTACTTATGAAGTGCTTAAGGCCTAGGAACTTATGGTCGAGCACCTCTAAAGTGGTTGGTAGGGCTCATTAATGCCATGGGGCATAAGTGTTAGCCTATGCCAATACTCGCTTGAGGACTTGTGGCTGAACGCTACTTGAGCAGTCGACGAGATTCACTGATGCCTTGAGATATAAGAGTTGGCCTCTGCTAGTACCTGCTCGAGAGCTTATGGTTGAATGCTTCTCGAGTGGTCGGCGAGGCTCGCTGATGCCTTAAGGTATAGGAGTTGGCCTTTGCTAGCACTCGCTCAGGGGCTTGTGGTTGAATGCTCCTCGAGCAGTTGGCGAGGCTCAATAATACCTTGGGGCATAGGAGTTGGCCTTTTCCAACACCTGCTTGGGGGAATATGGCTGAATATTTTCCTAGCAGTTAGAGAGGCTCACTGATATCTTAGGATATAAGAGTTGGCCTCTGCCAATATTCGCTTGGGGGCTTGTGGCTGAATGCTCCCCAAATGATCGGCGAGGCTTGCTAATGCCTTGGGGCATAGGAGTTGGCCTCTGCTAGCACCCGCTTATTGGCTTGTGGCTAAATACTCTCCAAGCAATCGGTGAGGCTCACTAATACCATGGGGCATAAGAGTTGGTATCTGCTAGTACCCGCTCGGAGGTTTGTAGCTGAACACTCCTAGAGTGGTTGGCGAGTTTTTTTTTGAGTGGCTGATCGCATATTTTACGGTGATCTAGTTTGATGTACGATCCGTGACCCATGCTAGTGATCGAGCCAATGGACTTGCCTTCGCTGTAGCAGGCCCTATGTCTCCGGCCCAACCATATTTCCCACTAACACCATGCATGACATGTAATTAAGGCAAATCTTGTACTAAGTCCTTTGATTGCAAGAACTTGAGTGAATTCAAGTTGTAATGACCAAATCTCTTATGCCACAAATCAATTTCATCAACAGCCATTAAAAAAACTCTTTCATTTGCATATTTTCATTTCAATGGAAAGCTTTTGTTTACCATGGCTATGTCAGCTAGTTCAACATCATTAGAATCATAAATCCTACACATTTCATACAAGAAGTAGAGAGAATAGCCATTTTGAACCATTTGTCCAACACTCAGTAGATTTCAATCAAGATCAGGTACCAAAAGAATATCAGAAATATATTTAGTACCTTTGTGAGTTTGAATCTTGATTGTGCCTTTGCTTGTGACTTCTACATGCACTCCATTTTCCATTCTGACTTTGCCCTTGAAGCTTTAATCTAGATTAATGAAGATTTGAGATTTATTTGTCATGTAGTTTGAACAACCACTGTCGATGAGCCATGATTCTCCAATGCCATTTTTATTAATATGAGAAAAAGGAATAAATGATCCTCTCTTGCAACATTGGCATGTTGTTATCTCTACTGAGGTTATCTTTGATACTGATGAGGTTGGTGTTGCTGATTTCTTTGTTTGATTCTACAGTCTTTCTCCAAATGACCAAACATTTTGCAAAATCTATTGTATCTTTTCTTTGTACTAGCAGTCTTTCTCTAAATAATTTGTCTTCTTGCAATACTTACATTGTGAAAATTTGCCCTCTTTTATCAATGAAATCTCCATTGCTTTTTGAGGCATTAGTATCCTCAATTTTGTTATTGCATTGATATTTATTGTTGCCACCTTGTGATAAGATGATTTCTTTGTGAACTTAGCTTGTAATGCACCTTCAGTATGATCTTCATTTTGTTTTGAGATTCTCTACTCATGAGACTACAAGGCACCAATTAGCTCTACAATTATGAAATTTGACAAGTCTTTGGAATATTATATGGATGTAACCATAGCATCAAACTTTTTAGGTATGCTTTTTAAAACTTTCTCCATAATTCTTTGATCTTCCAAGATTTCTCCATATAGCTTCATTTGATTCACACGCTCAAGCATCCTGCTTAAGTAATCTTTAATAATTTCATTGTCTTTCATTCTAAGATTCTCAAAATTTCTTTTCGAAGTCTGTAATCTAGCTTTTTCTAATCCTTTGAATTCATTATGCAATGTAGTCCACGCTTTCTTAGCTGACTTGGTTGCAACTATTCTCGAAAAGATGGATTCTGAAACTAATGAATGTATAAAGGTGAGAGCTTTGATATGTCTAGCTGCACTTTCTTTATTTTGCATCTTTGCCTCATCTATAAGCACTGTCATTGCATTTGGTAGTGTAAAGCCTATTTTTACCGTTAAAAAATGTGTCCTAAAGATAATCATCTAGATTGTAGACAATTGAGCTCTTTTGTAATTTGTATATAAATCAATAATAAATAAAAGTTATTTGGCAGTCTATCTCATTTTGTATATTTTTCTTTATGAACTCTTCTGTGATGAAATCCTTAGAACTACTTTTATTCGACAAAGAAATTTATCATGTAGTTTTTAAACTTATTAGTGATCAAATGATATGTTGTTACCAAGGACAATAACATTAATCAAGTATAGGTCATTGTATGTTATATGGGTTCGTTATCCTCATAAACAAGAAGTGTAGAGAACTGGTATGGCATGCAAGTGAGTGTGGGTGAACATCACTAAATGTGACCAACTCTATAGAGTACTCTGTTGTCAAGAGTATCTCTCAGAAGGATATGGGTATAAGTATCCTTTGAACCTAAGATCACCATGATGACTTGCAAGCAACTTAACGTACTTAGGTACCAGACTACCTGAATTTCTAATCCAGTGATGAAAGGTTACTAGGTGTAGTCAAGTACTTGTTAAGTCAGTGTATGACAATATAGGATTACCACTTCAAAGTATTAGAGAAAATGCTCTATTGTATTTCAATTTAGCAAGACTTTGGCCAGGGCAATCCTTATAAGGAATCACAAGATTTGTTAGGAGGAGACTCATCCTGATGCACTGATTAAAAGTTAGCAGTTGACTCTGAAGTCATCGTAAGTATTGGATCAAAGGGACGAATTATACAGTAACCATTGCCTAGGTTTTCGAATGTTACTTTGCAATCATTCAACTTATTTGGACATCGGGTACCATTATTAAATGATCACATCAATTAATTCAGGAATTGATTCCGAACTACCAACTTAGTGTTCAAACCTAGGGATCATACATAATAGAAATTTCTAGGGATCATACATAATAAAAATTTCTAACCAATCATAATGCCTGATTAATAATTAAGAATCATTCAAGGATATATTATCAATTCGATTAATAATTAACCTCATATAAATATTATAAATAAATAAATAAATAATTATTATTTGATTATAAGAGGATTTATAAGTAATTAGATTGCTAATTGGTTTAATTTGACTAAGCAAAGAGATTTTGGTCAAGTTTAATTGAATTGAATTTAATTAGTTTTACCTGATTAGGTTATATGATGACCTAATCGCTAAAGAGTTTTATTCTTAATTTGATTCGGACTTGGACTTGATTAATTTCTATTTGATTAAAAATTAATTAAGTTAATTGGAATCTAATTAAATTATATTCAAGTTAGTTAATTAGTTCTAACCAAATTCAGTTTGATTCCTAATTAATTTTGGTCAAAACCAAGTCAAATCTTAACCTAGCTCCACATATTTTCTTCCTTAGAAATTCTGTCATGCAATCTTGGGATTTGCATGATGTTTCCTCATGCTAAATCTGAGATCATGCCTTCTCCTTCCTCTTATTTTGATAGGATTAGATCTGGAATTATTCTATATAGTTTTTGACTTTAAATTGGAGGAGTTTGATTAGGAATCAAACTCCTAGTCTTATTCTAAATCAAATTTTAATCCTTATCCTAATCCCTTTCTCAACACCAATTTTAATTGGGACTTTTTTAGATGTTGTGTGACGATAAGAAAAAAAATTACCATGGATTTCAGATTGAGAATCACCAAAAATAAAAAAGAGATGGGGGCATGAAATTAAGAAGTGGCATGAGGGGTTCTTGGGATCTAAACTAGGGTTTTTCTAAGGAGAGAGAAAAAATAGAGGGTCTCCTTTTGTTCTTCCTTCCACATTGGATCCTCCAAGATCTCTTCCTATTCTTCTTTTGAAGGGTCCAAGAAGATTCAAAGGAGTTTGATCAACCATCTAGTGGCCTTCATGCAGAGCATATTCAGGACTTTATGTGGACTAGCTATAGAGACCGGATGCACTATGTGGCTATGAAGTGACATGAAGATCCTTTACCACGTGCCATCGTAGAGGCAATCAGTGACCCACAATCAAGTATAAGATTTGATTTTAGCTTTATTGTAGATTAGATCTACATCATGCATCGGTTAGATTGATGCATGTTGATTGTATTTTTTACATTGCATATCCTATCAAGATCCTATGTAAGGTTTTAGATTTGATCTTATACTTGTATTTTAATTAAAAATTATTTTTAATTAGATTTTCTTCTACTGAATTTTTAAGAAAAATTAAAAATACATGTATGAAACCCTACCCGATCTCTAATAGTGGTATTAGAGCAATTAGTTGCATGACATGATATATATAGAATCTTGCATATTAGATATGTTTTAATCTAAGTAATTTCTTTGGATTGTGTTGATCACCATGGCTATTTGGTTATAAGAGAAAAGTAAGGTTTAAAAGCTCTCTCTTCTCATTTCATGGGATCTCCTATGGCATGTAGGAGTGCCACTTATGGTTATATCCATGAACAAGTAAGGTAAAAAGAATTTTATTAAAATTATTTTGATAATTGGATCTAATTTATAATAATTTAATCTTGTTTAATTTACTATCTATGATCTAAAATTAAGTTTTTTTATGATTTATTTTTATATTTAGAATATAGAACATAACTTAAATTTCAACATATAACTATATCGTATAGTTTAGATCTAAAAGGATTTAATGTATATGAGATGCATATAAATTATTTAGATCTAAAATTAGCATAATTAAACCTGATTAATTTCTGAAATTAAGATATGAAATGTTAGTTCTAGAATTGTAAATTAATGATCTAATGATAGTGATGGGAATTCTCCCAGGGTCACGGGGATCATGCAGCATGCAGAATTGACTTTCAAAATAAAATTTCATAGCATGATACCCTAACATGTATAACATGTATAGAAAACCCTAATTCCCAGGAACCCCTTGGGCAATTACAACTAATGAATCATAAAATAAAGTCAATTAACATACCTGGATCGCTAAATCCAATCCTTTCCATGAGGCTCACAAGTGCAAGCCCTCCAACGGTGATCCACACGATACTTGAACAAAGGAAGAATCCCTACCGGGGTTGCTTGCTTCAATAGGACTCTTAGGACAGCCTTTGGACCTTTGACCACTGTAGGACACCCTGTCCTACTGTAGGGCTCTCTGGACACTCTTCTAAGGCACTCTTGGCTTTAGGACAACCCTCCCCTAAGATCCCTTAGGCTTATGTCCTAAAACAAAGCCTTGTCCTAAAAGATAAGACCTTGTCTTAACAAGACAAGTCTTGTCTTAGAAGGAGGGAGGGAGACAACAGAAAGAGGCACTCAGATAACTCTCGGGAAAATGGACTTCTATTTTTGATGACCGAAATCTCTAGTCTCATTTCACCGTACCCCCTTTATATAGATTCAGATGGGGCATGAAAAGCATCCCGAGACTCCTTATCAGATATGACTCTTCATGTCTGATAAGGCTCTTCATGCTTCAAGAGTCTTATTTGATGTTCTTTCCCTTTCCAGAGCAGTTCCCCATATGCCATGTGGCATATACCGGTTATGAAAAATGGAAGGAGGCATCCTTTAAATCCTGAAGAGTGTGGAATAGGCAGAGTCCTAAGGGCAGAAGGACTCTGCCTCATAATAGTGCGCGCGCAGATGAAGAGAAGCGACTCTTCATCTACACGCCAATATTTCTTTCTGTTTTCACGCCGCCCCTTCCACTTCTTTGACCGGTCAATCCTCTCCAAGAGGTGTGGGGATAAAGTGAAGAGGCACCACATTGATGAAGCTCCCAGAGTCTCATCTGTAGAAGGACTCTGCGCGCGCCATACTTCTCCCGGGTGTGCCAAAAGGGCGCTACTTTCCTTTCCCACTTCTCTCTCCACTCAAAGCAGCAGATATTGATCAGTGAAATATATGCAATATAGGTGTCATTTGAAAGAGCATTAAATAAGCTTTCTGATCATATAATTTATTTTCAAATCAGAGGTCTATAGCTTATTCTGTGCCTTTTTGAAGTTAAGGTATCATTTAGGTACCAAGAGTCCCATGCCATTGGGACTCTTCATATATGGTGCCTAAAATGCCATTAAGCCCAAATTAAAATTAGATCAAGCTCTGATTTGGCTAGCCCCACTTAGGACTCAACCTAATTTAGGTCTCCCATAATTAGGTTAGCCCAATTAGCAAGCAACCGAATCCAATCCAATTGGGTTAAAAATTAGGTTAGCCTACATATGCTAGTATGTAATCCGGCTAACCAATTAGGATCCTATGACCCTAATTAAATCATCAATGACTTCCTTGGCCAAGTCTCTATTGTGTGTGATCTATTGGGTTCCATATCTAGCCAGTAGTAGGTTTAGGTTTGAGCCGATTCGATCCGATCGAACCCGATTGACCTAATTAGATCAATTTGGCTCACCTAATTGTCCAATACGAATCACACATCGAATTGACTCATGAAACCAAATCAATTGGTTCATGAAAACCTATAAGACAAGATTGACATCTAGCAACGTGTCATGCCTACCCAGAAGATGAAAAATTTGGTGAAAAATACCAAAATACCCTTCAGTAGTAAGTTACCATGCAATTCAATCTTTCGATCTCCCATTATCCCGATTAAGTGATAGGTATGGATAGATATCAAACCCTAACACTTAAACATATCAAATCTCAGCTCGATCATGAGGACTCAGCTGATGACCGATTAGATTCCATAATCTCTCATCCTGCTTTGATCAAAGGCTCCTTGAGTCTCTCATCGAAGAGATTGCATGGGATAACAATTCCTCTTACTAGGAATGATCGATTCCTTGTTGGTCCACTCACATCCTTCGTACACCTTCCACCATACCCAGAACACCCCGTACATGTCGCAATGCCATGAATGAGTATGAACCAAAGTATGTCTTAGTGTGCACAAGGAACCATGGAAACCTCAGGTCTAAAGATCACATGCACAACTTCTACTCTAAAATCTATCTTTTGACAAGTAGTAAGACTTCCATAAGATAGTCCCGGTGTGGATCAGTCCAGTGTACTCATACTCTGATGAGCACCCTTATCCTTGTATTAGTATCTCTACACAAGTGGTTATGAGATCAACCACCCTCATCAACTGAGCATACATAGGATAAGCTAGTCTTTCCGGATTCATCGATCCACGAATCGATGGTCCAATGACTAGGAATATTCTAGATTAAGGTTTATAGGAATTTGGTCTCACTGTTATTTTATCATAACCCTAATTCCATTGCCCTATTCTATGGGGTTTATCATATCATCAGAAACATGATACAGTAGTATATGATGAATCACATGCCTTTATTAATATGAAAATATGTCATACATGAGTTGGAAGTTTATAAAAAGGCCCTCATAATGATTGGCTCTTAGGGCACTTTTCTATCAGATAGTTCATAAATCTTAGGCTATGGATTAACTTGAATTAGGTCAATTAACCGGGTTAGACCTGGGATTAAAATTTTTAAATAATATAGACCTAATAGAGAATTGGATTTAACCTAATCAAAAGTTGATTAGGATTAGGTTAATGATTCTCTAGATCAATTTTATAGAGATAGCTTGATCAAGTCCATATTATATTAAATAGACCTGATTTTGGCTCAGTGGTTGGATCCAAGTTATTAGGTTAGTCTAATAGAATATGATAAACCTATTGATTTCTAATGTAAGTTTGGCAGTTTGATTATGGTTATTAATTGGGACTATCTCTTACCGACTAACTTGATTTGTGTCTAAGAAAAGAGGTTAATGATAGAACCCTCCCATCGATCTCACTTACCTAGTCAATGTGGTCAATTAGAATTTGATCAGATAGCTCATTGATTCGAGTTAACCCATGCTAGTGAGGATGATCAACATGACTGATATAGGTGCTCTTGGACCAATTTTTTTAACTCTCATCATAGACTTGGTTAAGTTAGAAGGAGGATTGTTAATTGGTCCATGTGTTCTTCTCTTTTTAATCATCTAATAAAATCCTCTAAATTATTAGGTCCCTAAAATGATAAAGTTATGAAGATAACTAAGTCATAGCCTTCCATTAAGAGGATGGTAATAGATCCAATAGTTAAGATGATCATTAGAGGTCTAAAGACCTTGTTCTTATCTAACTATTGGAATTATCATTCATATTATAAAGATTTAGTAGCAACTTTCTTAATGGCAGTCAAGTAGGTTGGTCAAAGTTGGGCTTGTCCATTTTTTTATTAAAAGTATTGAGTCTAGTCATGTTAATGGTTGGACCTAACCAGGACTTTCAGTAGAGATCCAAAGACCTAATAAAAAGGTATCTAGGATAAAATTAATGCTTGAAATTGATTAAAGAAATAATTAGTTAGGAACCTATCTTTAGATGTGCATGGATGGACCAACCAAAGTCGGTCTTATATATAGTCTATCGGATTCTAGTACCTACCAAGAAATAATATAATTCTATAAATTGGAGGTAGAGGCTATCATTTTGAACAAATCAATGGGAGAACCATTAGACTGAAGTGTTGGAAAAATGGGTAGGATTTTATATATGTATTTTTTTAAAAAAACCAGCAGAAGTAATAATCAGATTAAAGTATTTTAAATTAAATAACATGCATATAGATTAGATCTAATAAATCTTACCATTGATCTAATACGATATGCAAAGAAAATAAAATATTGAAAATAAATTCAGCATACATCGAACTCATCGATGCATACCATTGTAGATCAAATCTACATATAATATAAAATCTAATTTTATACCTTAGCATGAGTCAATGAATGCTACTATTGATGGCACATGGTAAGGGCTCTTCACATTATTTCATAGCTATACAAGATATCTGGCTTCTACAGATTATCCATACGAAGCTCCGACATGATCAATCTCTCGGGACAGCTATATCCCACCAAAGGCCTCTGGATTGTAAATTAATTTTTTTTCTTGGATCTTCCTGAACCCTCCAAGAAGATAAAACAGTAAAGGATTTGAGATCATGAAGTGGTAGACACAATATATATATATATATATATATGAAGACCCTCTTATTATTTTTTCTTCTCCTTCCCTTAAAATCCTAGTGCTAGATATCTCATGGTAATCCCCTCTCCTCTTATTGCATATCCCAAGAGAAATCAAATAAAATTTGTGTGACGAAGTTTGGATGAGGATAGGAGATAAATATGATAGGATAAGGTTAGGAGTTTTAGTCCTACTGAAACTCCTTCAATTTAAATCCAAACCAATTTAGATTTAAACCAGATTTAAACCACATTATCCTAATCCAAAAGAATATAAAGGAGAATGAAAAAAATAATTTTTTTCATAGAAAACTTATAAAAATATTGAGTTAGGCGTAGAGAACATCTAGGTCATGCTAGGTGGGGGGTTTCTTGATTTTGACTTGGTCAAAATTAGTTAGAAACCAAACTAATTTGGTTAGAACTAATTTAACCAACTTAAACCTAACCTAATCAAGTCCAAACTAACTTTTTTTTTTTAATCAAATCAGAAATTAATCAAGCCCAAGTTTGGATTAAATCAAAAATCAAAATCGCTTAGCAATTAGGTCATCGTATAATCTATTTTGGTGATATCCATTTAAAACAAATTCAATTAGGCTTGATCCAAACCTTTTTGTTCAATCAAATTGAGCTAATTAGAATCTAATTACTAATTAATCCTTCTATAATTAATTAATTATTAATTTATAATAATTATATAGGGTTAATTATTAATCTCATGAATGATTCTTACTTGTTCATCAGCCATCATGATCGGTTAGAAACTTCTAATGTATATGATCCCATAGGTTCAAACACTAAGTCAATAGCCTAGGAATCAATTCCTGAACTAATTGATATGGCCATCTAGTAATGGTGCCCGATATCTGGATAGGTCAAATAATTGCAAAGCAATATTCAAGAACCCAGATATATGGTTACCATATAATTCATCCTTTTGACCTAATGCTTATGATGATTTCATAGTCAATTGCCAACTCTTGAATAGTGCATCCAGATATATCTTAACTTGCTAAATCTTATGACTCCTCTCAAGGATTATCCAAGTCTAGTTTTTGCTTAATTGAAACATTACAAAGCATTATCTTTAACATCTTGGAGTGGTCAATCCTATCTTGACTCATACACTAACTTAACAAGTACTTGACTACATCTAATAACCTTTATCACTGGATTAGAAATTCAGATAGTATGGTATCTAAGTATAGTGAGTTGTTTGCAAGTTATCATGGTGATCTAAGGTCAGAAGGACACTTATACCATATCCTTCTGAGATACTCTTTTGATAGTAGAGTATTCTATCAAGTTAGTCATGTTTAGTGTAGTGCACTCCTACACTCACCTTCATACTATACCAGTATCTCTACACTTCTCGGTTATGAGGATAGCCAACACATATGGCATACAATGACCTATACTTGATATATGTTGTTGTCCTTAGTAACAATATATCATTTAGTCTTGAACAAGTTTAAGAACTATATGACAAATCCTTCATTATCAATCAAAAATAGTTCTAGGAACTTCATCACAAAAGAGTTCATAAAGAAAGATATACAGATAGTGATGAATTACCAAAAATAACCTTTATTTATTAATGAATCATGTACAAATTATAATAAGCTCACTATCTACAATCTAGATGATTAGCTTTGGGATACATTTTCTAACAACTACAACTTGAACTAGAGCCAATCAGAGTAGTATAAATACCCATCTTCCACTTGTGATCATCGAACTCTTTAATTCTGAGGGCTTTAGTAAATAGGTTAGACAGTTTCTCCTTTTTGTCAATCTTTTAAAGATCAACATTATCTTGATCTATGATCTCTCGAACAAGGTGATAGCGATACAAAATGTGTTTGGTCTACTGATGAGCCTTTGGTTCCTTTGTTTGAGCTATGTTCCTATGTTTTCATAATATAAGGAAACTAGGTCATCGATGGAGGGTGCTTCTCCAAGCTCGGTGATATATTTTTGCAGCCAAATAATTTTGTTTGCAGCATCAGATATCACAATGTACTCCACCTCATATATAGAATTGGTCATTGTGTACTACTTGAAACTTTTCTAACAGATTGCTCCTTTATTCAAGGTAAAGACATAACACGACAGGCTTTTATTATCATCCCTATCTGATTGAAAATTCAAATCAATATAACCAACTAGTTTCATATCAAAATATCCATAAATGAGCCAATGGTCCTTAGTATTTCTCAAATGCTTTTGGATAGTTTTTATAACCCTCTAATAATTCTCACCTATATCAGATTGGTATCTACTCACTATCCCTAGTGAGTATACCACATCTGATCTCATACATGTCATTACGACATTATAGATCCTATTGCCAAAGCATATGGAATCCTACTCTTGTGTACTCTCTTAAGGAGTTATCGGATAATCTTTTTTAGAGAGAAATTTCATAGCCTACCAGAAGATAGCCTTTCTTGAAATTTACTATGCTAAACCACTTTAGTACAGTTTCAACATATGTGGGCTAGGTTAATTCTAGCAACCTTTTAGATCTATCCTTATAGATCTTCATCCCAAGGATATATGATGCTTCTTCCAAGTCCTTCATGGAGAATTGAGATGAAAGCCATACTTTTATTCCTTTCAATGCAGGAATGTCATTCTTGATTAAAAGAATGCCATCCACATACAAAATAAAAATTACAACTACTGAACCATTAGCCCATTTATAAGTGGAGAATTCTTCTCCATTCCTAATGAAGCCATACATTCGATCACCTTATTAAAATACATGTTCTAACTCCATTTTGGATTTCATGACTTCAAGCCATTTGTCAAAGTGGAAGCTTTACATTGCATCCATATAAGGGATCGGATACTTATTATTTTCATCAAGTTCTGTAGGATCATCATCCTTGACCAAGAAACTATAGTATCTATCTAGCTAACATGATACTCTACCAGATTTCCTTAAAGGTGCATCCACAACGAGCTCTAGGTTTGATCCAATCAAATCAGTTATGTGGGTTTAGTTAATGGTGTTGGTTCTTCTACCTATCAAACTTCTTCGAGTCCAACCTTGTGGCATTAGTTTCTTCACCAAGGAACTCCTTTTCTAAAATGACTACCTTATTACTAACGAATACCTTTTGTTCATTACTATGGTAGAAGAAAAATCCCTTGAGCTTGTCCATTTTCAAACATTTGACACAAGTCGAACAATCCCAAATCCTAAGGTGTGAGAGCCCCGGTTTATGCCCTGACTATAAGTCATATGGTGTTTTGTCTACAAACTTGTTGGGAACTCTATTTAGAATGTAGCAAGTCAACTCGAGTGCATATCCCTAAAAGAAGATTGGTAGATTCACAAATCCTATCATCGATACAATAGTTGCCACTCATCAGTATAGCATGTATCAATAACCAAGCATATTAAGGTACCATATATTGGTGGGATTGCAGCACCTACTAGGAACTCTAGTCATGTAGGGATTTCCACATCGCCATAGAGGAGTGTGAGAGATCTGTGAAAATAGTGGAAATCCAATTTATTTCTTAAAGTTTCTAGAATAAATTTAAGAATAAATACAAACACCTAAATATAATCTTTACTCTCTGTGATTAAAAGTTAGCAGCTTCCAACCCTTTTAATTCTTAGGCTAATTAATTAACTATAACCTATTATAATGACTGGCGCAACTTGAAGATTGATTAGAAAGGTTGAGTACTGCAATAAACTAGGATTATTTTATGTTACCAAGCCATTTGAAGGCTAATCTAAGTGTAATCAATCCTTGATCATTGTTTGATAATGACTAAGGATTAGAAGATTTGCTCATTCTTGACTAAAGAAAGAATTTAGAGTTACGTACCTTTTAAACAGAGTTTCAAGCTTTATCGAGCAATTCTTTTTAAAGGGCCAATGATATTTAGTAGAGTGAGAGTGAGGTACATTATTGAAATATTAATACATACTTAATATGAAAATTAAGTAAAGAACATTAAACATTTTATGAACTTTTTCTAAATTATCCCTACCTTTATTTCTAAATCATTGACATTCCTATGGACTAAGGTAATGTTTCTTCCATCCTTCATTTATTATATAAGCATATCACATTTTTTACTTTTTGATGCAAACAATAATGCTTACTTAGGTGAAAGTGTCCGATTATTCAATGGGAGACCAATATTTAGATTTTGCTTTTTTTAAAATGTTATATTGCTATTGAGTGTCTTAACCCCTTAAACTTTATATTTGACCCATGTAGTGAGTTTTTAGCCAATGACTTCCAAATCAGTTAACTTTAGGGCACTAGGTATAGTATATCCCTCGGACTTACTCAAGTCAAATAGGCTATGAGTTAGGACTAGCCTTACAATGAGCTTATTTGCCCTCCTCACCTTTTGATAGGAACTTCAATGCTTGTTTAGGCAAAAAAGTCCGGTTACTCAGTGAGAAGTACTTAGAAAATATTTTTTTATTTTTTTAATAAAAAAATATATAGTTACCCTCTGCTAGCCCATAAGAAGTCAACTTTTCTTCGATGCTAGTAGGACTTAGAAGTACTCAAAGAAAAATGTTTATTTTCTAGATTTAACTCTCTTTTAGGTTTTCTTAATACTTGATCTCTCAATATCTTACAAACTCTCTAATATGAGCATCAATTTATTTTAAAAAAATTATTTAGTTCAGCTTGATTCTCAAGCATAATCGGGTATCTAAATGCCAAATACTAACTTATTCGAGGACTTAGATTTTTTGATTTATTTATTCTTCCTCCTAACTTAATTGACATTATCCTTAATGAAGAAAGAAAAATAAAGCAAAGAGGTCAGAAAGAAATGATGTCACTTGGGGTCAATCTTTTGAGTTGAAAATGATCTGGGAAAGAGGTGGCTTTATAATGTTCTTCAAGGTAGAGTAGCTTTATTCATAAGACCTAAAATAAAAAGAAAAGAATGTAAGAAAATAAGGATGTTGGGTTGCCTCCTAACAAGCGCTAAGTTTAACATCTTCAGCCAGATGCTATACATGAGTCTCATTGATAATGAATTTAGGTATGCCCCTCCAGATTTCAAATGGACAAGGCCAATTAGGAGGCCTTATTATCATAATAGAAAAATATTCATAGAGTATTCTACGATAATTAGCCTGAATTAATAAAGTATATTGAGCAAGCATGCTAGACCATGATTTAAAAATATAATTATAATTTTTATGATATCGAGGAAGGGATTTTATTTTGTTGGACCAAGATTGGGAATGATTGTTTAGGAATTTCATCAATGATAGCTTGATCTACCGTACTCCCTTTCTATGGTATGATATGGCTTAACATCATCCCTTCCTGATCTATAGTATGGTACTTGTTCCAACTTAACATGAATTCTACCTCTGTACATCATTTTAATGTTGTAAATAAATTTTGGAGACAGCCTTTGAAAGTAGTGCCAAAAAATAGAGAAATTGGTTTTAAAAAAATCAAAATCATTATCCCTCATTTCAGCGTTATCCCATCCAACATTTTATATATTTTTAAAACATCAACAAGTTGGGCATCCTGGCTATGGATCACCAATAGGGTATTAGTAAGTGTGACAGGAAGTGGCTTCAATTATGGATTAGATGGCAATTCTAATAAGAGGGCTATTAGGAGGCTAGGTGATGGATCATAGTTTTCAATTAATAATGGGGTAGTTTCAAAGTAGGGTGTTTTTACTAGATCATTCACTTATATACTACACCCGTCTACATTAAAATCATCCACCCTGAAATGAGTCAGATAGGATCTAATAAATTTCAAGGATGAGTTATAGGAGTAGCTTCCCCTATTGTGTTGTTTAGTTATGGTTCTTAGGAAGTCTCAATTAATTACATCATAGCACCTGTTTGTCCTCCCTTCCCATTAAAAGGCATGGATGATTCTAGGATACTTAGGAACATGGCCATAGGTAAGTAGGATGATGATGGAATTGGTTTATCCCACCAATTTGATTTTTCTCTATATATACCTACTTTAGTCAAATTATCTATATTGGCTTTATTGGTTGTGCAGGGTTGCTATATGACTAGTTCACTCCTGAGAGTTATAGTTGATTGTTTAGGAAAAATTAGAGGGTCATTAAAACTTTGAGCTCAATATTGTCTCTCTAGGTTACTCTCGGGCTGACATGCAGCTCTCCTTCATCCCTATTGAATGCAAATGCTGGTTAATCAATTTGGATTTCTGGTTTGGTTAGGGTTTATACAAAGGCTTGAAGTTTTTCTTTTTTGTCAAATACTTACAAAACCTTCTCTTCAAATGATAGGCTATAGGTAGTAGAAGAATGTTGATATTATAGATAGGACTGATCATAATAGGGTGTGTCTACGAATGGAGATCTTTATGTTACCCGGGAAACCACTGGATGTGGTTGCTATGAAAAGTCTGGTTGAGCCCCCTAGCCTAGATTATAGATGTTAAAGTATGGATTATTTCCTGGTCTGAAGGCCATTTGGATTTGATCATGCTAAACTTGGTCATACTTGAACTCAAAAAATTGGTACATGGCTAGGCATTCACTCACAAAGTGAGTGGGGCTCGAACTAGCTTATTATGTTAGAAGAGAAGAAAGAGATGAAGAGTACCTAAGAGCTAATAGGTGATCTAATTTATGGGACAATTTATCTACTCTACTATCAAATTTATGGGATATCTTTTCCAATCTACTATTAAGATCCATGTTCCTAGTACTGTTTTGATTTATCAGATTATTTTGATTATTTTGATATGCAATCGAGAATTCTAGATCAGAACAATCATCATCTAAATTTTTTTATATTATTATTTTTTTATATCATATTTTTAGAAGGAAGATGAGCAAAGAAGAAAGATAGAGAAGAGTAGTTATAAAGAGAAGGGCCTAAGGGAGCTAAGAGAGAGATAGAGAAGAATTAGTTAGGGTTTAGTATCGATTACAATCAAGTTAGCATAAATTGAACTCTTTATCCTATGATTAACCTAAATCTAGATAACTCCTAACTGTTCCAAGGTCACCTTAGAGCCCTCCAAGTCAAAGCTAACCTGCCAACTAGTTAGGTAAGTGTAAGGTCAATAGAGGTCCCTCCATTACTTTTCTTTGACACCAAATAAATTGGCCAGGTTAGTCAACGAAACTAATTAACTACCTTCCTTCAAGATTTTGTCCCTGAACCACTTTTCTAAACACCATATAACTAATCAATCCTTACCAGGTCCAACTCTTAGGGTCCCTTATCCTAATGATCTCGAAAGTCGTTAAGGACCAACATCTAATTAATTTTAAATTAAAGGTCGGGGTCAATATAATATGCAAGGTGATGGTTTGTGGGATAAGAAAGAGTAATCAAATTTACACCTTATATTGTTTAGAGTTTTGCTCTCAAGTAGTTTATGAAGATGCAATGCAATAAAAAGAAGTATCAAAATAAGCTAGTTTGATATTTTAGTCTTCAAAAGAAGTCCTAAAAATAATGCTAAATTTTATTAAAATATTATTTTTTTTAATTTTTTAAAAATTAATTAATTAATTAATTTTTTTATAAACTAACCATTTCAATGATCTCGGTAATGGTGCCAAAATCGATTTCTATCGTAAGTGGTCAAAATAATTTACTAACTCAAATTATAGCTAGGATGAATCGGGATCATATCATTCAGAATTAGTTAGGGTTATGTTCACTTTTTAATTGAAATTTTATTAGAGTTCTAATTAAATTAGAAAAGAGTTGGATTGCGATTAAAACTAAAAATCAATAAAAAAGAATTCTAATTAATTTAATAAGTAGAAAATTGAATAAGATATGTATCTCAGGATTTCGATTCGATATTTAATAAAACATAATTTATTTTTTATTATATAATTAGTGAAGTAATGATTAATTCTCGAGCATAACCAATCTTGTTGGATATATATCATCCCTACATAGTATAGGCTATTCAAAGTCTGAAATCCAAACATAATCTATTTTGCTGGATACAAATTTATCCCTATGTAGTCATAGGTTATTCAAAGATTCAATATATAAAAATAATTAAAATATCTTATAATTCAATTTTAAGTATAATCTATCTCGCTGAACTCGAATCATATTTTTAGATCACCATTTATTTCTATATATTTATAGACTATTCAAAAATTAGAATTATAGTATAATTATGATGTATAATTTTGGAAATAATGAAGAAAAGATTTTATTCATGAAAGATAGGGATCATTATATCAAGATCTAATTACAAGAAAAAAACTAAAAAATAAATTATAAAGGAATCTCCTTTATTCTTCTAGAGACTTGGAGATCAACTGTATATGATACCTATAAGCATCGCTTTTAATAAGAAAAAGATGATGAAAAGGAGCCCTTTACTAGCTTCTCTGTCCTTGAAGCCGGTTACATCAAGAAAGAAAAGAAAAAAAAAAACAATGAACTGCTAGGTGCTGTTGTCGCTTGATTGCTTTTCCTTGCCACTCTGCTTCCCAGTCACTTGCATCCAAAAAATTTAGAATTTAATCGAGTCATCCAAGAGATCATGATTCGAATCCGAAAAAAAGGGAACCACAATTTTTTGATTTTAGTCAGGGTGTCGAATCATTGTTAAATGTCTCGGATGCAGCTCCCCAATGCTCCAAATCAAGTCGCAATTTATCCGATCAAAGCCCATCACATGTGTTGCCGATGTTTCCTCTTGGACCGGGATCGGTGGATGCGCTGGAGAGCTCCTCGACCGGCCAACCTGCAAAAAGTCCCTGGGCACCGAAGGGGCTTCGACGGGGGAAACTTCGATGCTTAAGTTAGAGGAGGGCTGGAGCAACAGAATGGGAGGAAGCTCGAAAGGAAAGTATGCAATGGAGAAGAAGAACGTTACCCTTCATGGAGGTCCCCCGGGCGCCTTTTATAGGCACGGAGTGCTGCCAAATTCTGTTGGGGAGTAGGCTGGAAAAACCTGAATATGTCCCCAGGAGAACAGGCATGGCGACGAGATCGTAGGTTGCGGCGTGCCAGGTGTGTCAGAGTAGTGGCCATGCGCTGGAGTTTGTTATAACAGAATGTCAGAACTGTTGGAGAGGAAAGGTTCCTGGAAACCTCGGGCGATCTCTTCAGTAGTGGGTTAGCTGGCTCCCCAGGAGCCGATCGTGATGATAAAAAGGGCCATCGCACGGGCGGTGGGTCGCCTATCAGCCCTCAAAGCCCCCAGGTCAGCTCTTTGGGAAAGCCGACCGGGGAGTCAGACTCCGCACGGGGACCAGCCGATCGGACGCCGGGGGCCGGTACGACCGGGGACTAGCCGAATGGGTGCATTAGTTGCCCCCTGCTCCTGGGTGTTGAGGGGCCACGTGGCATAAAAGGACAGGAGCATGATCGTGCGCACCTGCGGTGGACTTCGGACCAAGGCGTCGGGTCGCTTCAAATCCACCTCAGACGGTGCCCTGGACAGCTGTCAGCCGCTCGTTGGGGTGCAGGTGGGGCAGTTAATGCATGTCCGGTGCCATGATGAGAGCCAGACTGTTCCACGTCGATTCGGGGTGAAATGGAGCATCGCGCCATGCAGCAACATCTGGCCGGCCGGTGCTACCCTTTGGATTAGTCTAGCATCGCTGATCCGGCGCACACGCAGATCGCGATCTACATGAGAGGGTGCTTCAGCCACTTCGATTCTCACAACGCAGGCGGTTGCGACCCCCGACGGGATGGCTGAGGTGTGCCCGAGGCAGGCAATGACTTCTCCCCCCTCTCCCCCTCCCTCGAAGGCCTATAAAAGGTGGAGGAGGCAGAGCGAGGGGGCTTTTCCTGCTGCGCCTGCTCTTCGCGAGATCGAGTCCTCCCTTTCTTCCTTCACGAAAATCAACACCTAGGAGTCCTCCCCAGGTTAGTCCAAGCCATTCCTCTTCTCCTTCTAGCTTCCAATGGCGTCCAGCAGTAGGAGTTCATCCCATAGACCTAGGAACCCAGGGCCGAGCACGGTATCCTCAACCATGACCCGGGAATAGGTCGAAAACCTCAGGACGGTATTCGGTATCCCGTCCACCCTGCACCTCACTCTTCCGGGCTAAGAGGGGAGGGCAAATAACCCATTAGGTCCAGGGACCCTTCCGATGTACGAGTCCCATCTGAAGGCCAGCCTTAGGTTCCCACTGCATCCCCTGTTTATAGCCATCTTCAACCACTGTAGGGTAACCCCGGTGCAGCTGACCCCGAATAGTATTCAGGTGATATGCTACTTTATAGTACTCTATCATAGGGCCGGGTCCAACCCCAGTCTGTCCCTTTTCGGTAACTTCTTTTACCTGAAGAGGGACTTTAGGAGCCGAGAGTGGGTCCTATTTGTCCCTCGTCAAGGCCGAAAGATCTTGAAGTGCCTCCCGTCGGCTGTCCATGGGTGGAAAGCCATGTTCTTCTTCGTCAGCAGCCTCGAACATTGGGGGTTCGAGCCGTTATGGGGAGAGCCGCGGACGAGGGTCTGCGAGGGGAGGTTGGTATCGGTGGATGACCTGGGCGCATTCAATGTGCTTAGCAGAGCCAGCCCGGTGGCGGCCTTTGAGTTGTTGGGGGAAGAGACCCTTCATCAGGCGGGGATCAGCCCCCAAAGATTTTTAGGCAAAGGCCGACCCCTCCTCTCACAGCTCTCTTAACTTTTCCTCTTTCTCTGTCTGACTCTGGATGCTTAGTGACAGGAGAAAGGATGCAACGGATCGACAAGTCCAAGGTCATCCGACGGGCGGTGCAAAAGCATGCCGCCCTGGGGTCAGTCCCCATGCCAGCCACCGAACGACAAAAGAAGAGGCGGGAGGAGTGGTGCGGGCACCAGACTCAGAAGAAGACTTCAGAGCTCCATCTGGATCTCTGATTAACCTTGCCCGAAGAATTAGGATTTTCGGTTTGTAATAAGAGTTGACTAGATCAACTCAATTTAGCTTGAGTCTACATTACCTGCATTTTATTTTGTTGAGTCATGTTGACTCAGTAGTGGACTAGGGTTTCAACCTGGGATGTTACATTTTCTCCCAAGACCAGGCAAGTGGACACCACACTCCCAGCCACACTCCCAGTCCAAGGGGTGCCATATCTACATCCAGCAGCCTTTGGTCCCCACTCCACAGATGGCGACTTCCTTCTCTCATGCGCCAGATAAAGAGAAGTCCACCAAGAGACCACAAATCAAGGGGGCGGCCAAGACTTTCCCAAGAAACCCAAAGCAAAGAAGGGAAGAAATTCTCTTGGAAGAGAACTTCAAGGGGGCGCCCACTACCTGCCAAAGACATCCAAAACAAAGATGGGAAGGACCTTGACTTAGGGAGGAAGAAAAGGAGGAGTCCAAAAGAGTTGATCCATGGAAGGGAAGAAATTTTTCTTGAAGATCCAAGCAAGGTGGCGCCATCTACCTGCCTTTTATAACCCAAATCCAATTTTTTTGGTACCTTGGCCGACCATATGTGTATGATTTACCCTAATTTGTAGATCCCCTCCTTTTAGTCCCACATGGGAAGATGTGAAACCCTCCTCCCTTGTAAAGCCTTATAAATTAAACCCCTCTTGTAAGTTTACACCAATCAGATGAATGAAAGAAATTTTTTTATGAGCAAACTTGTGTTTTCTCTTTTCCGCACTTGCTTCCAGGTGTTGAGCTCCGTGAGGGAGTAAATCCGGGTTCCACTGGAACCTTGAGGAGGTGAGAGATCTCCAAACCCCAAACCCTATGTTAGCCACTCCACTCCCAAACCCTAGCCGCCATCACCCTTCTCTTTCCACCAAGCCCTAGTCTATTTCCCTTCTCACGGCCACCATCTCCAAGTCCAGGCCGGCCACCAGCATCCAGCTCCGGTCCAGATACTTCAGATCTACAGCAATTCTAAGAGGAAGTCAGATCGGCCTCCAGGAGAATCCTGATTTCAGCAACTTCGGCTTTCAAGTTCTTCAACCTGGTAAAATCTTTTCTTGAGTTTCTGAATTCCATCATTTGTTCCTCTTCTTTCCCAGATCTTGAGTCCAGAAGAAGCCGACCAAACCACGAGACCAGTATTAGAGGATCCATTGCGAAGATAGCCGACTCCAAGGATCCCAAAATCTGCTCGAGAGAGTTCTTTCACCAAAATCCTGAGAAGATCACTATTTGGTTAGTAAACCATCTCTCCTCTCTATTTCTATTCTGTTGAAAGTTCAGAGCGAAACCTTAGGTCTGGGAGTTTCTCAACCCCCAGCGATCCTTTACTTCTGAACTACTCTGATAATTTAGTTTCTTCTAAACTGTGCTTTCAATCCTTACCTAGTTTCCTTCAACGTAGTTTAGCTTTACTTTGAGTCGAAGCCAATTTCTGAAATATATATAAAAAAAAAAGAATTAATCTTAATTTTACTTCCGTATACGCTTCTTTGTTCTTTGTTCTGCATCATTTTTGGTATCAGAGCTTTCGTTCTGCATCATTTTTGGTATCAGAGCCCTGTCTAGGGTTTTTGTTTGATTGCTTGTTTGAGTCTCTCTCTTTTTACTTTGTCTGCTCGAAGTAGACTCCCCAGGACGTCCGGTCCTAGGAATGAAGCGAGGTGCAAACCTCCTCTTCCCATTCCACGGGGTGTTCCTAGGGCGTGTAGGGGATCCGTTGGGTTATAACTTCGTAGCAGGAATTGTAAACAGGGAAGTGCTCTGTTTTCAGCCCGTAATTGCCCTGTTGCAGGAATTATTTCTCACTGCAAGTAACTCCAAATTCGATGATTTTTATTTTCCTGAAACCAGTATAGTTGAAACTAATTTGCATAATTTTCCTATGATTTATTGATTTCCGTATGATTTATGAGAATTAAATTACTGCAACTCTATTTTTGTGTTCTGCAATCCAATTATTTTTGAGTGTTCATCTCTTAATTCATCTTAAGGACATTTGAGCATCTAAGATAAGGGGAGGAGTTGATAACCTCTCCTTAGCCCAAAACCACCACCCACTCATTCGAACCTAAGCCTTTAATCTAAAAATTGATTAGACCTAATTTGCCCTAGTGGGCTAGGGACATCAACAAGTCGGGTCAAGGCTAGTGTTGAGTCAGTTTGTCTCGTTACTCTGTGTGTGCTTTGTACTCAGTGTCTAGAACGGTGGTTCAGTGACTACGTCCCGAAGGGCTTGTGTGCTGGTCCGCCTACCTGGCCAATCACTGATTGGTGTCTAGGATTGGCAATTAGGGACCTAACACTCCCCTTACACCTGCCTGGCTGAGTCCTGAGTTACTACAGGCTAGCTTGCCACTCTGATTGGGCATCTAGTTTGGACTCTAGGTCTAGTTAGCCCGTAGTCGTTCAGTTGAGTCTCATTTTGTGTTTTTGCTTGCATCATGTCTACCCGGAATGGAGTACCCTACCAACCTGGTCAAACCCAACCTGATTTAGAGGCCATGGTTAGAGCTCTTACTGAGAGCATGAACAAGTTAAGCCAGGATTTGACTGCTACTGTTACCCAGTGTAAAGAACAAGTCCATGAGAATTTTACCCAGCTTAGGGATCAAGTCCAAGTCCTTGAGAAACGTAGACATCAAAATTGGATCCCTGATCCAAAATTTAATAGGCCCCAACCTCATCCATACCAGGAGCCTAGGAGGACCTTATACCGTGATCCCGAGCATAACCTTAGGAAGCCTAACCATGATATCTATAGTGTGGATCGTTTCTATGAGAGGTCCTTACAATATTCTAGACCAGTCACTCAACAACCCAAGTCTTCTAGATCAAACCATTTAGATCCACACCCATGCCCAAGTAAGGTCTCTACTAGCTTGAAACCCAGTGTGACCCAGGTTCCTATATCGCAAGAATGTTTGTTTTGTGGAGAAAGAGGCCATAAATCTAGTCAGTGCCCATGCATTGGACTGGCTTGTGCACAGCTAAGTGGTAAGAATCCTAAGGATGACATTAATGAGGGAGAACCCAAGCCTACCAATGAGGAAGAAAGGTTAGGTATGACAAGCCTAGAATCAGTTGACCCGATTACCACTGACCCGAAACCCATTGAAGATGGCATCGAGGAAGTATATGATGCTGGCTTGAGTCTAGTTGATGAATATGAGGGGGAAGAACTTGAAGAATGTGACATCGATACTATTGGTTCCTTACCTGAGGAGACCTTGGAGAGCAACCAAGTGGTAGGACCTAGTTCAGAAATTCAAGAGATTTGTGAGAATCAGGTTCCTTTAGTCAAATACCCCCAGGAAGAACTCATAGTGTTAGCCCGAGCTATTAGTTCGTACCCTCTAATGACAGTCATTCCCCAAGTACCAATTGAAGATCTTTGCACTGAACTGTTTAAGTTTGCCCACCCTATGGTAGATCCTCTCCTTAGGATGACTGAATCAAGCCTCTTACAATTGGACCTTGTCCCATGCCCAGCCACTAAGGTCTCTCCCGTAATCTCAGTTGAACATCCTTGTCTTGAGCGGATTGATTCTCCCAGTCCTGTAGAAGTCCTCCTTATGACCCCAGACCCCTTCCTTCGCATGACTGACCTACCCTTCTATAGAGTATACCTTTCCACACCCATAGGTCAAATTTCAAGTCTTGAGATCATCATCCATAGGCCCTTCCATGAATCATTCTCTAATCCATTTCTTGAGAAAGTGGATCATTATTTGCTTAGAGAACAAACCTTAACTGTTGCAATCACATGTCCTAGGCTACTCCCTGAACCATCTCTTGATCCATTCCTGGGAGTAGCAAACTTTTCCTTTCGTAAGGATGACCAGTTGACATTCATAGATCACCATTCAAACCTTCAGGTCACCACCTTTAGCCAGCAGGTAATTCGAGACTCCACCTCATATTTCCTCCCTTTCTCTAGGACTTCCAATGCTTCTTACACCATCCAAGTATACTTTGTCAAAGTCTTTAGAGTGAATCACGTGTCAGAATCTATTAGGTTTGCCACCTACTTCTGGAAGACCTTATGGCACCTACTAGGCACCCATGATAAGTTTTCATGCTCTGCATGCCATCCTCCGACCCAAGGTCAAACCTAGAGAGCCGTAGTTTGTTAGGTTTAGACCTAGGGTTCCTTTGAATAAAGTCCATTCTTTAGGATGCATCGTCAGTCGAGTTTAGGACATTGTCTCAGATTTTGATTGAGTGAGAATACCAGGAATTGGGATTTGTATTTACCCAGGGCTAAATTTGCATATAATGTTTCGATCAATAGGTCTATAGGCTAGAGCCCCTTTGAAATTGTTCATGGATACAAGCCTCACACACCACTTGATCTGATTTCACTATTAGTCCACACACACAAGTCTCTTGATGTACTTGCACAGCATGTAAAGGACTTGCATAAAGAAATTCATGCCAAAATAAATTTAAGTAATGAAACTTATAAGAAGTTGGCTGATTCTCAAAGGCGAGTCAAAACTTTTGTTGAGGGAGACTGTGTAATGATTAGGTTAAGGCCTAAACGGTTTCCTCCTAGAACCGTTAGAAAGTTACATGCTAGAGGAGCTGGACCATTTAGAGTGGTGAAGAGAGTAGGATCCAAAGCCTATGTGCTCGGGTTGCCTCCAGAACTAGGCATTAACTCCACTTTCAACATTACAGACCTAGTAGAGTATAGAGAGCCAGCTGTGATTCCCAGTGAGGCTTTTGAACCTAATCCTGCTCTTGAGAGTGAACCCAACCCTGTGTGTCCACCAACAAACTGGCCTGTGAGGAAAGAGCAGATTGAAAAGATCCTGGATGATCAGGTTATCTCTACTCGTAATCGAGGATACCAAAGATACCTGGTTCGCTGGCTAGGAAGGCCAGATTCTGATGACTCTTGGATCTCCCGAGAAGAGTTACAAGAGCTGGACCCAGACCTCTTGGAGAGATACCAGAGCCAACTTGATCCATACTCGACAAGGTCGAGTTCCTCCCACCCTGGGAGAATTGGTGCGGGCACCAGACTCAGAAGAAGACTTCAGAGCACCATCTGGATCTCTGATTAACCTTGCCCGAAGAATTAGGGTTTTTGGTTTGTAATAAGAGTTGACTAGATCAACTCAATTTAGCTTGAGTCTACATTACCTGCATTTTATTTTGTTGAGTCATGTTGACTCAGTAGTGGACTAGGGTTTCAACCTGGGATGTTACATTTTCTCCCAAGACCAGGCAAGTGGACACCACACTCCCAGCCACACTCCCAGTCCAAGGGGCGCCATATCTACATCCAGCAGCCTTTGGTCCCCACTCCACAGATGGCAACTTCCTTCTCTCATGCGCCAGATAAAGAAAAGTCCACCAAGAGACCACAAATCAAGGGGGCGGCCAAGACTTTCCCAAGAAACCCAAAGCAAAGAAGGGAAGAAATTCTCTTGGAAGAGAACTTCAAGGGGGCGCCCACTACCTGCAAAAGACATCCAAAACAAAGATGGGAAGGACCTTGACTTAGAAAGGAAGAAAAGGAGGAGTCCAAAAGAGTTGATCCATGGAAGGGAAGAAATTTTTCTTGAAGATCCAAGCAAGGTGGCGCCATCTACCTGCCTTTTATAACCCAAATCCAATTTTTTTGGTACCTTGGCCGACCATATGTGTATGATTTACCCTAATTTGTAGATCCCCTCCTTTTAGTCCCACATGGGAAGATGTGAAACCCTCCTCCCTTGTAAAGCCTTATAAATTAAACCCCTCTTGTAAGTTTACACCAATCAGATGAATGAAAGAAATTTTTTTATGAGCAAACTTGTGTTTTCTCTTTTCTGCACTTGCTTCCAGGTGTTGAGCTCCGTGAGGGAGTAAATCCGGGTTCCACTGGAACCTTGAGGAGGTGAGAGATCTCCAAACCCCAAACCCTAGGTTAGCCACTCCACTCCCAAACCCTAGCCGCCATCACCCTTCTCTTTCCACCAAGCCCTAGTCTATTTCCCTTCTCACGGCCACCATCTCCAAGTCCAGGCCGGCCACCAGCATCCAGCTCCGGTCCAGATACTTCAGATCTACAGCAATTCTAAGAGGAAGTCAGATCGGCCTCCAGGAGAATCCTGATTTCAGCAACTTCGGCTTTCAAGTTCTTCAACCTGGTAAAATCTTTTCTTGAGTTTCTGAATTCCATCATTTGTTCCTCTTCTTTCCCAGATCTTGAGTCCAGAAGAAGCCGACCAAACCACGAGACCAGTATTAGAGGATCCATTGCGAAGATAGCCGACTCCAAGGATCCCACAATCTGCTCGAGAGAGTTCTTTCACCAAAATCCTGAGAAGATCACTGTCTGGTTAGTAAACCATCTCTCCTCTCTATTTCTGTTATGTTGAAAGTTCAGAGTGAAACCCTAGGTCTGGGAGTTTCTCAACCCCCAGCGATCCTTTACTTCTGAACTACTCTGATAATTTAGTTTCTTCTAAACTGTGCTTTCAATCCTTACCTAGTTTCCTTCAACGTAGTTTAGCTTTACTTTGAGTCGAAGCCAATTTCTGAAATATATATAAAAAAAAAGAATTAATCTTAATTTTACTTCCGCATATGCTTCTTTGTTCTTTGTTCTGCATCATTTTTGGTATCAGAGCTTTCGTTCTGCATCAAGGAGGAGCGGCCCACCCCTGTCATCGAGGTCGAGTCGAACGGGGATGACCTTCCCCTTACCGAGCACAGAGCAAGGAATGCGGCGGGGGTGCCAGCCCCACCAGCAGGGTCGGCCCCCCATCAGGAGCAAGGGGAGCCGGTGACGTCCGACGGAGCCACGGCGTCTGCCAATCCAGAGGGAGCGGCCAGGGCTGACAAGGGAAAGGGGCCGGTCACAGAGGGAGCTGCCGATAGTGGGCCAGAGTAGTCAGATGAGGAGATCCGCTCGGAGGGGTTCCAACACTGGCGGGCACTCGATCACCCCCGAAGGGCACGGAGCTTGCTGAGGGGGGCAATGACCAACACCGATTGGGAGGTGTCGATCCAGAGAAGCCTGGCCGACGTGACCGTGGAGACGTACCACGACTTCACCAGGGTAAGGACCTAACCCTCCTACTTCGTTATTTACTTATTTTTTCTCCTTGACATATAACACTAACCAGGCTATATGTCTGCAGGTTCTCCACGGCATCTCCCTCATGGACGACGCTATCTCCAATTGGTGCAAGCCGCCAAGGCCTCTGCGAAGAGGGTTCAGGAGCTGGAGGCAGCCCAGGAGGTCGCGGCAATGTCGCTGAAGTCATCTGGAGAGAGCCTGGCGGCAACCTGGGAGGAGGTTGAGTCGGCAAGGGCAGCCCAGAAGGAGGCCGAAAGCAGGCTGGCCGATTGCGAGGCCAACCTTAAGAAGAAGAAGACGAAGGCCCGCCTTCTCGCCCGCCAGCTGGGCGAGGAGGAAAAGCGATCGGCGGAGGCCAATGAGAGGGCCCAGGCTGAGCGCGCGGCATCGGCACAGCTAGACGCTCGACTCAAGAGTGCAGGGAGTCATCCGCGAAGCAGGTCCAGGAGGCCGTAGGGGCATACAAGGCCTCCAGCGCCTTCATCGAGGACGTGGAGGAGGCGGTGGCCGATTTCTATAGGGAGGGCTATGACGACACCCCGAAGAAGGTGGGCCTGCTATTCCTGGAGCTAGACCTAGCCGGCACCGAGTTACGGGAGCTAGACCTCTCTTGTAAATATCATCTTTTGAAATGAAAAGTATTTTATCTAATCCCAAAGTGCAAATACCCTTTCTTTCTTCCCCCCCCCCCCCCCCCCTTTTTTTTTCTAAGTGCCCCCGGTCGGCCTATCCGGGCTAGGAGCCGGTAGAGTAGTGGAGAACAGTAACTTGATTTGGGCCGGATACCTGGGTGCTTGCTCCTAGTCTCTACCCAGGAGTTGGCTCGTACTGTGGCCTGTCCTCCCAGTAGTTCCGTGGGAGCTATCTCGAGATAGTTGCCGACCGTGGTCGGACTCTCGGAAGTGGGCTGCCATGGAGCCTCTGCTGACCAGAGTCGGACTTTCAGAATGGGCTGCCTTGGAGCCTCTGCCGACCGGAGTCGGACTCTCGGAAGTGGGCTACCTTGGAGCCTCTGCCGACCGGAGTCGGACTTTTGGAAGTGGGCTGCCTTGGAGCCTCTGCCGACCGGAGTCGGACTTTTGGAAGTGGGCTACCTTGGAGCCTCTGCCAACTGGAGTTGGACTTTCGGAAGTGGGCTAGAAAAAGTTGGAGAAGTTTGTAGACTTCATTGATAATACTTGCGAAGATTATCTACATTATACGGGCGCACTATCTGTCGCCCGTCCAAGTGTGCTAGGCGATAAGTTCCAGCCTAGACAATCTCGATGACCCGATAGGGGCCTTCCCAATTCGGGGAGAGCTTTCCTTGTTCGGTCAGCCTCGAAACCTCCATCTTCCGCAGGACCAGATCCCCAACTTAGAAGGTGCGCGTTTTAACGCGAGTTATAATATCTGGCCATTCTTTGATGGCAGGTTGCCATCTTCATACTTGCCCGGAATCGGGTCTCATCTAGCAGATCTAGGTCAGCCCTCCATTGCTCCGAATTGGCTGGCTCGACAAATTGATCAACCCACAGGGATAGTAGAGAAATCTCCATAAGGATGACCGCCTCACTCCCATAAGTCAGGTTAAACGGAGTTTCTCCTGTTGCTGACCGTGCGGTCGTCCGGTATGCCCAGAGCACTGAATGAAGCTCTTCCGCCCAGAGCCCCTTGGCTTCATTTAGCCGGGTCTTCAACCAATGTAGGATCGTCCTATTTGTAACTTCGGCCTCCTAATTGGACTGGGGGTAAGCGACCGACGTAAGCCGATGGGCGATGTGATATTGTTGACAGAAATCTCGGAACTAGGAATTATCGAATTACCTCCCGTTGTCAGTGATGATGTTCTTCGAAATCCCAAACTGGAAGATGATGCAGTTCCGGATGAAGTTTTCCACCTTGGTCTCGGTTATCTGTGCCAATGCTTCCACCTCCACCCACTTAGTAAAATAATCAATGGCCACGAGGAGGAGTTTTTGCTGACTGGAGGCCGGGGGAAAAGGTCCCAGGATATCCATCTCCCATTGAGCAAATGACCAAGGCACCATGAGCGGGGTTAGCTGGTTGGCTGGCCTCCTTTGGATGCCGGAGAACCTCTGGCATGCATCACACCTTCGTACGAAGTCTAAGGCGTCCTTCTGAAACGTGGGCCAATAATACCCATGGCGAATGATTTTGTAAGCCAAGGACCTTGCCCCAAGATAATCGCCACAGATGCCTTCATGCACCTCTCGAAGCGCGTAGTCCGCATGGGCCGACCCCAAGTATTTCAGCAATGGTTGGAAGAATGAGCGCTTATAGAGGGCCCCATCGAGGATGACGTACTAAGAGGCCATTGAGCGGATGTGCCTGGCCTCCATCGGGTCATCCGGAAGGGCTCCTTGTGCCAGGAATGCGGAGATTGGGTCTATCCATGAGGCCTCTTGCTCAACCTGGTGGACCTCCGTCGGCTCCTCAGCAATGCTTGGGTGCTGGAGATATTCCACGAAGGTTCGGTCGGAGGTGCCGACCACAGCAATGGCCAGCTACGACAAAGCATCTGCTCGGGAGTTTTGTTGCCGGGGTATATGAAGGATCTCAAAGAATTTAAGTTGTGACGCGAGGTCCCGTACCTTGTCTAAGTTATTGGCCAAAGACGGATCCCTCTCTTCAAACTCACCCTTCACCTGATTGACTACCAGCTGGGAGTCGGAGAAGGCGCGGATCCTACCTGTTGCTGATCTCACCGCGGTGGCATGTAGCTCTTGAGCTAGCACCGGTCTCGGACTCTCTCACCTTAAGATCTCCAAGCCCCTGGACCTGCAAAATAAAGTCAGAGACCCGGGCCGGGGATTCCGGTGGGGGCACTCCAATGGCCAAGTTAGAGAGCGGCAAGATGGAACAGATCTCCTAAGGAAGGTTCTCGAAGGATTCCTGTGCTTAGAGGAGATGTAAACTAAAGAAGTATGGGGAAGAGGGGAGTTGAAGCCCGACTTCCTGTGCTGGGTTCATCGAGCTCACGCCTAAGGGCTTCTTGAGGCCTCCCAGGATCGTTCTCTTAATATTTTCTCTCTCTTTCGACTTACCTTTTCTCCCATTTTTACCGTCCCTTTTATACCATCGAATTACCCTCAGCCCACGTTCCTTCCAGGGGGCTCCCTGAGACCTCTGGACCTTCTCCCCTCCCTTCTTCTTCGGGTCTAGGAGTTAAGTGGCTGGACCGCCTCGTCTGCAGTGTGTCACGAAAGGGGGGAGACTGGTGAGGCTTTGGGCTGAGCACGGGAGCTCTCCTTTTAAGGCGTTAACGGTGGGCTTCCATCCATTTCAGGCTCCTACCCGTAAAGATTCCGTTCCTCGGTTGCGGGGCCCCGTCTGACTAGTGTAAACAAGATTTCGCATGTCATTGCAGGCCGTACTGGCACCCCCTACGGGGCGCGGCACGTGCCGGCTGTAGTTGTGACCTTGCAACCCGTGTCTCTGCTTCCCCGAGGCTTTGTAGAGTAGGGCTGATCTCGACCGAGGTGGACCCATCAGGGGGCGCCACCTAGCGATGGAGCAGGGGCTGCCAGCTTTGATCGAGGTGGACCCCTCCTGGGTGGACACCTGGCGGGGCAGCATAGAGAGGCTCAACTTCGACCGAGGTGGACCTGTCTTCGGGTGCCACCTAGCGAAGGAGCAGGAGGGCCCAGGTCGACCTCGACAGAGGTGGACCCATCTTGGGGTGCCACCTGGCGAGGGAGCGAGGCACCGTCAGCTTCGATCGAGGTTGACCCCTCCTGGGTGGCCACCTGGCGGAGTGGCAGGGAGGTGCTCGACTTCGGTCGAGGTGGACCCGTCTTCGGGTTTCACCTAGCTAAGGAGCAGGAGGGCCCGGCTCGACCTCGGCCGAGGTGGACCCGTCTTGGGGTGCCAATTGGCGAGGGAGTGAGGGGCCGCCAGCTTCAGCCGAGGTGGACCCCTCCTGGGTGGACATCTGGCGGAGTGACAAAGAGAGGCTCGACTTCGACCGAGGTGGACCCGTCTCCGGGTTCCACTTGGAGAAGGTGCAGGAGGGCCCGGCTCGACCTCGGTAGAGGTGGACCCGTCTTGGGGTGCCACCTAGCGAGGGAGCGAGGGGGCCGCCAGCTTCGGCCGAGGTGGACACCTGGTGGAGTGGCAGGGAGGTGCTCGAGTTCGACCGAGGTGGACCCGTCTTCGGGTTCCACTCGGCGAAGGAGCAGAAGGGCCCGGCTCGACCTCGGCCGAGTTGGACCCATCTTGGGGTGCCACCTGGCGAGGGAGCGAGGGGCCGCCAGCTTCGGCCGAGGTGGACCCCTCCTTTGTGGACACCTGGCAGAGTGGCAGAGAGAGGCTCGACTTCGACCGAGGTGGACCCGTCTTCGGGTGCCACCTTGCGAAGGAGCAGGAGGGCCCGACTTAACCTCGGCAGAGGTGGACCCGTCTTGAGGTGCCACCTGGAAAGAGAGCGAGGGGGCCACCAGCTTCGATCGAGGTGGACCCCTCATGGGTGGATACCTGGCGGAGTGGCAGGGAGGTGCTCAACTTCGACCGAGGTGGACCCGTCTTCGGGTGCCACCTGGTGAAGGAGTAGAAGGGCCCGGCTCGACCTCGACCGAGGTGGACCCGTCTTGGGGTGCCACCTGGCGAGGGAGCGAGGGGCCACCAACTTCGACCGAGGTGGACCCCTCCTGGGTGGACACCTAGCGGAGTGGCAGAGAGAGGCTCCACTTCGACCGAGGTGGACCCATCTTCAGGTGCCACCTGGCGAAGGAGCAGGAGGGCCCGACTCGACCTCGGCAGAGGTGGACTCATCTTGGGGTGCCACCTGGCGAGGGAGTGAGGGGGATGCCAGCTTCGGTCGAGGTGGACCCCCCTGGGTGGACACCTGGCAGAGTGGCAGGGAGGTGCTCGACTTCAACCGAGGTGGACCCATCTTCGGGTGCCACCTGGTGAAGGAGCAGGAGGGCCCGGCTCGACCTCGATCGAGATAGACCCGTCATGGGGTGCCACCTGGCCAGGGAGCGAGGGGCCTGTTGGGAATCCGGTGCACCGCAGCGGAAGTGTAATTTCAAAATAATGAAATTGGCACCATAATCCCTTAGCCAAGATCTCCTTATTCAGGATTAAAACATATAATGAACATACAAACTTACATTGTTAGAATTAGGGTACCAACCTATAATCTCTAATTCCAATAAAGTTTGATGTTGAAGGGGGTGATTGAATTCACCAGGCATCCAAATGTCCACCCTCCAATGGTGATCCACAAGATGATTGATCAAGATGCAAGCTTCTTTGAAATTCCTTCACATGAATTCTTATCCTAGAACTCAAGAGGACTATGGCTTTAAAACTTCAAGGTAGGGGCTCCTTACTTCCTTTCTTTCTTCTTCCTCTCCCTTTCTTAAGACCTTGTCCTAAGAATAAAACTCTTGTCTTGAAGGAGGAGAAGGATTTAAGACACTAATGTCTTAAAGTAAAGGAAATAGAAACAGAGTAGGAGTTCTTTTCTTTTACCGATCAACAGATTCTTCCTATCTCTTGTTTTGGACTTGAGTTTCAACAGAGAAGAGAACTCTATAAGAGGGAAACTCTCTGTGTCCTAAACAAGCTAAGGAGGAATCAGTTTCCTGGAAAGAAAAGACAAGAAAAATAAACTCTGTCGTTCATTAGTCAAACACTCGAGACCTCTGTTGTTTAAATAGATTACAGAGAGATGTCTTCTCAAAAGAACACAACTCTCCGTAAACACCATTCCACTTTGTCTCACACCCCTTCCCTATTTCTCACACCCCATCTTCCCATCTCACGGCCTTCCAGATTAAATCCCATGGATTTTCTTAAAGGAAAAACCGCGGTGTTTTAAAAGGAAAGGGGTCGCGACTTTTCATCTCCGAAGAGATGTTATTTCACGCGCCAGGGAAGAGTTAGCGCATTCCTTCTTTCTTAAAATCCCATCAGCCATTGGATTCCCATCCAAGGGGGAGAGATGGTGCACTAATCATTAAGAAAGGAGGCTGCCCCATCTTAATTCATCGGAGAATTAAGTGGGGCGCGCCAAGAGTCCATGCGCCATGGACTCTTCCAAATGGCGCGCCAAGAGTCCATAAGCGCATGGACTCTTGGCATTTGGCATGAAAATGCAAGGGGGGCGGGTGGGGAGGCAAGCCAAGTTATATGGCTAGCCAATAGGGTTAGCCATAATCCCAATTAACTCAATTAGGGTCTAATTAGATCCAATTAGAACCCAATTTGAACCAATCCGGAACCCTAATTCGAATCTGATTCGAATAGAAGCTAGGGTTTGCAACACCTGCTAGAGTGTTATCCTGCAAAGATGATTTAATTCCAAATTAAACTCTTTATCAATCCTCTTAAGTGTGTGACCCATTGGGTTCCACATCTAGCCAGCAGTGGGTTCGAATACAAGTTGACCTAATTTGATTAGAACTCTTTCTAATCGATTTAGGTCAAACCGGGCTTACCCGATTCGATCAATTAGGACTCTTCCTAATAAATGATCTTTGAATTTGATCAACCCACAAGACAAGATTGACGTCTAGCAACGTGTCATGTCTACCTGGAAGATATGAAAATTCTGGTCAAATACCAAAATTACCCTTCAGTAGAGAGTTACCGTACAATTAAATCTTTCGATCAACCTGCACCCAAAATATAACTATGGATATGGATATATGTCAAATCCATTATTATATTTATTTCTAGATCAATCTTATATCAATGATTCAATTATCTTGATATTAGAAACCATTTCTAATATCTTTACTTTGATCAAAGATTCCCTGAATCATCATCCGATTGTTAACTAGCTGGATGCAATCTCCTCTTACTAAGAGTGATCGATTCCTTGTTGACCTACTCATTACCTTCATATCCAATTCACCATTCCCAGTATCAATCCTGTGCATGACTCAGTGTCATGATTAGGATTGAACCAAAGAATGGGTTCATGTACATAAGGTACTTATGGCAGTCTCAGGTCAAAAGATTACTTGTACCACTTCCACTATGAGAACCTTCTATTGACATGTATCTAAGACTCCATTAGATTTTCTCAAGTTGGATCATATCAGTGAACTCATTCTCCAATGAGCACCCACATCCCAGTATTAGTGTCATACACAAGTGACTGTGAGAGCAGTCACCCTTTCCAGTATACATGGGATGTGCTAGTCTTACCGGAAAAACCCTGATCCGCTACTCAGGGTTCCTTTGACTAGGAATACTTTAGATTAAGGTTTTAAGATTTTAGGTCTCACTGGTATGATCTCATCATAACCCTAAAATCATAGCCCTAATCTATGGGGTTCATCATATAAACACAGCGTATGATGAAAAAATAATGCCTTTATTTAGAAAATTGTCAATTACAATGGTTTGGGAAATACAACATAGATTGTCTTGTAGGGCATATCCCTTTCAATCTCCCACTTGCACTAAAGCCAATCGCCTTTAAATCTTAATCCCATACACTCGAGGTGGCGATCAAAATCTCGCTGTGGTAGAGCCTTAGTGAACGGGTCTACTACATTGTTCTTTGTATCAACTCTATTTATGTAGACATCTTGTCTCTCTACTATTTCTCGGACGAGATGGAAGCGTCTCAGAATGTGCTTGGACTTATGATAAGCTCTTGGTTCCTTAGCTTGAGCAACAGCCCCAGTGTTGTCACAGTAAAGTGGCACTAAGTTTTCAATTTCAGGAACAACACCCAACTCTGTGATAAACTTCTTCATCCAGACTGCTTCCTTGGCGGCTTTACTAATAGCTATGTATTCTGCCTCTGTGGTTGAGTCAGCTACAGTCTGCTGCTTGGTACTCTTCCAACTCACTGCTCCACCATTTAGGGTAAAAACATATCCCGAAATGGATTTGCTATCATCAGGGTCTGATTGAAAACTAGAATCAGAATAAGCTTCTAGTTTAAGATCAGAACCACCATAAACCAGAAAAATATCCTTAGTCCTTCTTAGGTACTTAAGAATATTTTTAAATGCTTTCCAATGATCCTCTCCTGGATCAGCCTGAAACCTACTGACAATGCCTAAAGTATATGCCACATCAGGCCTAGTACATAACATGGCATACATTATGGACCCTATTGCCGAAGCATAGGGTATAGAATTCATTTTATTTCTTTCTTCAGGTGTCTTAGGAGACATCCTTTTAGAAAGATGTATGCCTTGACTCATAGGAAGATAACCTCTTTTACTTCCATCCATGCTGAATCTTTTCAACACTAAGTCAATGTACCTAGATTGGGATAAACCTAGCATCCTCTTAGATCTATCTCTATAGATCTTGATACCTAGTATATAAGATGCTTCTCCCAAATCTTTTATGGAAAACTGGTTTGATAGCCAAACCTTGACTGATTGCAACATTGAGATATCATTCCCAATGAGGAGTATGTCATCTACATACAGAACCAAGAAGACTATTGCACTCCCACTAGTCTTCTTATAAACACAGGGTTCATCCATATTTTTGATAAAACCAAACCTTTTAATAGTTTCATCAAAGCGGATGTTCCAACTCCTTGAAGCTTGCTTTAATCCATAAATGGATTTCTTTAGCTTGCATACTTGATTAGGTTTATTTTTTGAAATAAAACCTTCTCGCTGTGACATGTAGACTTCTTCCTCAAGGAAACCATTGAGGAATGCAGTCTTCACATTCATCTGCCATATTTCTTAATCATGATATGCTGCTATAGCAAGTAAAATCCGTATTGATTTGAGCATGGCAACAGGTGAGAATGTTTCATCATAATCAATTCTCTGTTTTTGTCTAAAACCTTTAGCCACTAATCTGGCTTTATAGGTTTCAACTTGGCCATCAGCCCCAATCTTTTTCTTATAGACCCATTTGCACCCAATAGGATTAATACCCTCTGGTGCATCAACCAAAGACCATACTTGGTTTACATACATAGAGTTTATTTCGGATTCCATGGCTTCTTGCCATCTATCTGAATCAGTACTCAAGATAGCTTCCGTATAGGTCAGAGGTTCATCATTTTGAATGACTTGAGCTTCATTATTTTCAACAATAAACCCATACCTCTCAGGTGCCCGTGGCACTCTATCAGACCTACGGGGAGGAGTTTTGTGTTCTGGTTCTGTCATAACTATATGTTCTAATGGTTGAGAATTGTCTATCTGTGTTTCTTGTACTTCTCCAAGTTCAATAGTTCTACCATTGCCCTTTTCTAAAATGAACTCCTTTTCTAGAAAAGTGGCATGCCTGCTGACAAAAATCTTTTGTTCAGTAGGATGGTAGAATAGATATCCTCCACCTTCTCTAGGATATCCTACAAATAGACATTTATTCGCTCTAGGTTCCAACTTATGTCCAAAATTTCTTTTAACATAAGCTGGACATCCCCATACCTTGAAATATTTAATATATGGTTTCTTTCCACTCCAAATTTCATATGGAGTACTAACAACGGATTTAGAAGGTACCTTGTTCAGAATGTAAACAGCAGTTTCTAGGGCATGACCCAAAAGGAAATGGATAAATTTGTGAAGCACATCATGGATCGTACCATATCTAATAAGGTACAATTCCTCCTTTCAGCTATACCATTTAGCTGTGGTGTATAAGGAGGGGTCCATTCAGAAAGAATTCCATTAACTTTAAGATAGTCTAAAAACTCCGTGGATAAGTATTCTCCTCGATCAAACAAAGAACTTTAATACTTTTCCCGGGTTTTTTTTCGACCATACTTTGATACTCCTTAAATTTATCAAAGGCTTCAGATTTATTTTTTATAAGATACACATATCCGAACCTAGATAAATCATCTGTAAAAGTGATAAAATATGAGTATCCCCCTCTAGACTGAGTTGTCATTGGACCACATACATCAGTATGTATAAGTCCTAATAACTCAGTTGACCTTTCTCCATGTCCAGTGAATGGAGTCTTGGTCATCTTACCCATGAGACATGATTCGCAAGTTCCTAATGATTCATACTCATAAGGATCAAGGAATTTTTCCTTGTATTTCTTGCTTATCCTAGACTCATTAACATGACCAAGTCGATGATGCCAAAGTAAAGTATCATTAAAGTCTTTTCTTTTCCTTTTATTATTGACATGAAAAACACTATCTTTGGAAGAAAGAGTTAAGAGTCCATTGCTAAATATGCCAGAACAAATAATTTTATTAGATAACATTATCGAGCAACCAGTGCTCGTTACATCCATTACATATCCTTGTTTTAATAACAAAGGAATAGATATAATGTTCCTAATAATCTTTGGCATATAGTAACAATTTTCTAACTCCAAGATCTTCCCTGAAGGCAACTTCAGAATATAGATCCCTTCAGCTTCTGCTTGGATGATATCACCACCAGCACCGTAGAGATTGAAGTCACCTTCCTTCAATACTTTAAGCTTGTGGAGGTCCTGCAAAGATTTGCATATATCGTAACCACAAGCGGTATCCAATACCCAAGTATTTGATATAGACGAATTTAATGTCAATATAGTATGTATCTCATACATACCTTTTGGTGCATCTGACGCACCAGGCTTCACAGTTGCAAGGTAAGCCTTGCAATTCCTTTTCCAATATCTCGCTTTGCCGCAAAAGAAACAGGTTGACTATTTTGAGGCATTCTTTCCTCTCTTGTTCTTATTGATGCCACCCTTAAGGTTTAGCCTCCTACTAAAACCCTTTTTGCCTGATTTCTTCTTATTGGTATTATCAATAAGAAGAAGTGGAACCTTTTCTTACTTAACGTGGCTCTCTGCTATTTTTAACATATTTAACAGCTCAGGCAAGGAAGTGTTCAGTTTGTTCATGTGATAATTCAAGACAAACTGAGAAAATGACTCCGGGAGTGATTGCAGGATTAAATCCTGATTCAGCTCCCCATCCATAATAAACCCTAATTGACCCAATCTGGTGATTAAGTCAATTACCTTCAGGACATGATCCTGAACGGATGTACCCTCTGTCATCCTAGCACGGAATAACTGCTTAGATATTTCGTATCTAGCAGTTCTGCTTTGTTCTCCATAAAGCTCTTTTAAATTGAGAATTATGGATTGAGTATCCATGCTTTCATGCTGCCTCTATAACTCATTGGTCATAGAGGCCAGTATGATACACTTGACAGTGAGGGAGTCATTCTGCCACATTTTGTATGTGGACATATCTTCCTGTGTGGAATCATCCCCTAGTGGATTAAGACTAGGGGTATCAAGAATATAAGAAAATTTTTCTGAACTCAGTACAATCTTTAAGTTTCTCAACCAGTCCACATAGTTTGGACCAGTCAGTTTGTTGGTATCTAAGATGCTTCGCAGTGATAATGAAGATGCCATTTATCTACATTTAATAAAGAATAATACATAAGCAAACAACCATGAAATGACTTACATAATTAATTTAGGTCTTCAATTTAATTATGTCTCCCACTATTTTATCAAAAATCATAGCCCTCACTATGATAATTGAGAAGAACCCTGATCGATTTTTCTTAGTGAGATTGAGATCCTAATAACTTATAAAAGATCTTGCAGATAAAACAACAAATCTTTTATAAGCTCAAAGGTAGGAAACTCTTCCAATTATATCTCATATAATTCTCAAAAATAACTTGGCCTCTAGAACATTATAAGTCTTGCAGAAAACACAACAAACCATAATGTTCTAGTTAAGTCAAGACCCTTTCATTTCTATACAGTCAGTATTCAAATATAATGCCATTGCAGATAACACAACAAGGCATTATACTGAATGTACTGTAAGCATATCTATCCACTAGACCAATATTATGTCAATCACCATATTAGGTCTTGCAGATAACACAACAAACCTAATGTGGTTCATAACACAACAATGATCCAGCATGAAGGAAGGTCAATATATAGTATTTTTTAATGCTAAGCATTTAAGTCAAGATTTAAATATAATCAAATCGGCCAGGCAAGTGGAAGAGATGTGGGAGTCCCCCCGTTGCTTTCCTAGATACCAATAAAAATTGGCCAGGTCAGTCAACGGAACCAATTAAAAACCACGATTCTCTTTACCTTCCCAGAACCACCTTTCTAGACACCGAATGATCAATTGTTCATCATGACTAGTAATGCTTATTAGTTAAATATACTATGACTTAATATAATTTTAAGAAGAGGGCTTTATAGAATTGCAAGCACATTCTTATAGAACATATCACAATCATATCACTCTGATAAACATATATGTGCTAAGTGTGTCATCATTTTAGGACAACCATTTACCACATAATGGATCCACCATTATGCCAGGGCAACCATATTTCAGTATGATGACTTCAAAACTAATCATATCACTATAATAATTAGGGTTTGAGTAAAAAACCCTAACTAGTGGCATACATCAAAACATTAATTATCATATATGCATCCCATAAATTATGCTAAGTGTATCAGCATTCAAGGGTTTAAAACCCTAATTGCGATACTACAACAAAAACACACATATGTTTTAACTGTAATAAGGATGGCTCTGATACCACTGTTGGGAATCCGGTGCACCGCAGCGGAAGTGTAATTTCAAAATGATTAAATTGGCACCATAATCCCTTAGCCAAGATCTCCTTATTCAGGATTAAAACATATAATGAACATACAAACTTACATTGTTAGAATTAGGGTACCAACCTGTAATCGCTAATTACAATAAAGTTTGATGTTGAAGGGGGTGATTGAATTCACCAGGCATCCAAATGTCCACCCTCCAATGGTGATCCACAAGATGATTGATCAAGATGCAAGCTTCTTTGAAATTCCTTCACTTGAATTCTTATCCTAGAACTCAAGAGGATTATGGCTTTAAAACTTCAGGGTAGGGGCTCCTTACTTCCTTTCTTTCTTCTTCCTCTCCCTTTCTTAAGACCTTGTCCTAAGAATAAAACTCTTGTCTTGAAGGAGGAGAAGGATTTAAGACACTAATGTCTTAAAGTAAAGGAAATAGAAACAAAGTAGGAGTTCTTTTCTTTTACCGATCAAGAGATTCTTCCTATCTCTTGTTTTGGACTTGAGTTTCAACAGAGAAGAGAACTCTGTAAGAGTGAAACTCTCTGTGTCCTAAACAAGCTAAGGAGGAATCAGTTTCCTGGAAAGAAAAGATAATAAAAATAAACTTTGTCATTCATTAGTCAAACACCTGAGACCTCTGTTGTTTAAATAGATTACAGAGAGATGTCTTCTCAAAAGAACACAACTCTCCGTAAACACCATTCCACTTTGTCTCAAGCCCCTTCCCTATTTCTCACACCCAATCCTCCCATCTCACGGCCTTCCAGATTAAATCCCACTGCTTTTCTTAAAGGAAAAACCGCGGTGTTTTAAAAGGAAAGGGGTCGCGACTTTTCATCTCCGAAGAGATGTTATTTCGCGCGCCCGGGAAGAGTTAGCGCATTCCTTCTTTCTTAAAATCCAATCAGCCATTGGATTCCCATCCAAGAGGGGAGAGATGGTGCGCTAATCATTAAGAAAGGAGGCCGCCCCATCTTAATTCATCGGAGAATTAAGCGGGGCGTGCCAAGAGTCCATGCGCCATGGACTCTTCCAAATGGCGCGCCAAGAGTCCATAAGCGCATGGACTCTTGGCATTTGGCATGAAAATGCAAGGGGGGCGGGTGGGGAGGCTAGCCAAGTTACATGGCTAGCCAATAGGGTTAGCCATAATTCCAATTAACTCAATTAGGGTCTAATTAGATCCAATTAGAACCCAATTTGAACCAATCCAGAACCATAATTCGAATCCAATTCGAATAGAAGCTAGGGTTTGCAACACCTGCTAGAGTGTTATCCTGCAAAGATGATTTAATTCCAAATTAAACTCTTGATCAATCCTCTTAAGTGTGTGACCCATTGGGTTCCACATCTAGCCAGCAGTGGGTTCGAATACAAGTTGACCTAATTTGATTAGAACTCTTTCTAATCGATTTAGGTCAAACCGGGCTTACCCGATTTGATCAATTAGGACTCTTCCTAATAAATGATCTTTGAATTTGATCAACCCACAAGATAAGATTGACGTCTAGCAACGTGTCATGTCTACCCGGAAGATATGAAAATTCTGGTGAAATACCAAAATTATCCTTCAGTAGAGAGTTACCGTACAATTAAGTCTTTCGATAAGCCTGCACCCAAAATATAACTATGGATATGGATATATGTCAAATCCATTATTATATTTATTTCTAGCTCAATCTTATATCGATGATTCAATTATCTTGATATTAGAAACCATTTCTAATATCTTTACTTTGATCAAAGATTCCCGAATCATCATCCGATTGTTAACTAGCTGGATGCAATCTCCTCTTACTAAGAGTGATCGATTCCTTGTTGACCTACTCATTACCTTCGTATCCAATTCACCATTCCCAGTATCAATCCTGTGCATGACTCAGTGTCATGATTAGGATTGAACCAAAGAATGGGTTCATGTACATAAGGTACTTATGGCAGTCTCAGGTCAAAAGATTACTTGTACCACTCCCACTATGAGAACCTTCTATTGACATGTAGCTAAGACTCCATTAGATGTTCTCAAGTTGGATCATATCAGTGAACTCATTCTCCAATGAGCACCCACATCCCAGTATTAGTGTCATACACAAGTGACTGTGAGAGCAGTCACCCTTTCCAGTATACATGGGATGTGCTAGTCTTACCGGAAAAACCCTGATCCCCTACTCAGGGTTCCTTTGACTAGGAATACTTTAGATTAAGGTTTTAAGATTTTAGGTCTCACTGGTATGATCTCATCATAACCCTAAAATCATAGCCCTAATCTATGGGGTTCATCATATAAACACAACGTATGATGAAAAAATAATGCCTTTATTTAGAAAATTGTCAATTACAATGGTTTGGAGATACAACATAGATTGGCTTGTAGGGCATATCCTTTCAATCTCCCACTTGCACTAAAGCCAATCGCCTTTAAATCTTAATCCCATACACTCGAGGTGGCGATCAAAATCTCGCTGTGGTAGAGCCTTAGTGAATGGGTCTACTACATTGTTCTTTGTATCAACTCTATTTATGTAGACATCTTGTTTCTCTACTATTTCTCGGACGAGATGGAAGTGTCTCAGAATGTGCTTGGACTTATGATGAGCTCTTGGTTTCTTAGCTTGAGCAACAGCCCCAGTGTTGTCATAGTAAAGTGGCACTGGGTTTTCAATTTCAGGAACAACACCCAACTCTGTGATGAACTTCTTCATCCAGACTGCTTCCTTGGCGGCTTCACTAACAGCTATGTATTCTGCCTCTGTGGTTGAGTCAGCTACAGTCTTCTGCTTGGTACTCTTCCAACTCACTGCTCCACCATTTAAGGTAAAAACATATCCCGAAATGGATTTGCTATCATCAGGGTCTGATTGAAAACTAGAATCAGAATAAGCTTCTAGTTTAAGATCAGAACCACCATAAACTAGAAAAATATCCTTAGTCCTTCTTAGGTACTTAAGAATATTTTTAACTGCTTTCCAATGATCCTCTCCTGGATCAGCCTGAAACCTACTGACAATGCCTAAAGCATATGCCACATCAGGCCTAGTACATAACATGGCATACATTATGGACCCTATTGCCGAAGCATAGGGTATAGAATTCATTCTATTTCTTTCTTCAGGTGTCTTAGGAGACATCCTTTTAGAAAGATGTATGCCTTGACTCATAGGAAGATAACCTCTTTTACTTCCATCCATGCTGAATCTTTTCAACACTAAGTCAATGTACCTAGATTGGGATAAACCTAGCATCCTCTTAGATCTATCTCTATAGATCTTAATACCTAGTATATAGGATGCTTCTCCCAAATCTTTCATGGAAAACTGGTTTGATAGCCAAACCTTGACTGATTGCAACATTGGGATATCATTCCCAATGAGGAGTATGTCATCTACATACAGAACCAAGAAGACTATGGCACTCCCACTAGTCTTCTTATAAACACAGGGTTCATCCACATTTTTGATAAAACCAAACCTTTTAATAGTTTCATCAAAGTGGATGTTCCAACTCCTTGAAGCTTGCTTTAATCCATAAATGGATTTCTTTAGCTTGCATACTTGATTAGGTTTATTTTTTGAAATAAAACCTTCTGGCTGTGACATGTAGACTTCTTCCTCAAGGAAACCATTGAGGAATGCAGTCTTCACATCCATCTGCTAGATCTCATAATCATGATATGCTGCTATAGCAAGTAAAATCTGTATTGATTTGAGCATGGCAACAGGTGAGAATGTTTCATCATAATCAATTCCCTGTTTTTGTCTAAAACCTTTAGCCACTAATCTGGCTTTATAGGTTTCAACTTGGCCATCAGCCCGAATCTTTTTCTTATAGACCCATTTGCACCCAATAGGATTAATACCCTCTGGTGCATCAACCAAAGACCATACTTGGTTTACATACATAGAGTCTATTTCGGATTCCATGGCTTCTTGCCATCTATCTGAATCAGTACTCAAGATAGCTTCCGTATAGGTCAGAGGTTCATCATTTTGAATGACTTGGGCTTCATTATTTTCAATAATAAACCATACCTCTCAGGTGCCCGTGGCACTCTATCAGACCTACGGGGAGGAGTTTTGTGTTCTGGTTCTGTCCTAACTATATGTTCTAATGGTTGAGAATTGTCTATCTGTGTTTCTTGTACTTCTCCAAGTTCAATAGTTCTACCATTGCCCTTTTCTAAAATGAACTCCTTTTCTAGAAAAGTGGCATGCCTGCTGACAAAAATCTTTTGTTCAGTAGGATGGTAGAATAGATATCCTCTACCTTCTCTAGGATATCCTACAAATAGACATTTATCCGCTCTAGGTTCCAACTTATGTCCAAAATTTCTTTTAACATAAGCTGGACATCCCCATACCTTGAAATATTTAAGATATGGTTTCTTTCCACTCCAAATTTCATATGGAGTACTAACAACGGATTTAGAAGGTACCTTGTTCAGAATGTAAACAGCAGTTTCTAGGGCATGACCCCAAAAGGAAATGGATAAATTTATGAAGCACATCATGGATCGTACCATATCTAATAAGGTACATTTTTTCTTTCAGCTATACCATTTAGCTGTGGTGTATAAGGAGGGGTCCATTCAAAAGAATTCCATTAACTTTAAGATAGTCTAAAAACTCCGTGGATAAGTATTCTCCTCCTCGATCAGAACGAAGAACTTTAATACTTTTCCCGTTTTTTTTTCGACCATACTTTGATACTCCTTAAATTTATCAAAGGCTTCAGATTTATGTTTCATAAGATACACATATCCGAACCTAGATAAATCATCTGTAAAAGTGATAAAATATGAGTATCCTCCTCTGGACTGAGTTGTCATTGGACCACATACATCAGTATGTATAAGTCCTATAACTCAGTTGACCTTTCTCCATGTCCAGTGAATGGAGTCTTGGTCATCTTACCCATGAGACATGATTCGCAAGTTCCTAATGATTCATACTCATAAGGATCAAGGAAATTTTTCTTGTATAACTTGCTTATCCTAGACTCATTAACATGACCAAGTCGATGATGCCAAAGTAAAGTATCATTAAAGTCTTTTCTTTTCCTTTTATTATTGACATGAAAAACACTATCATTGGAAGAAAGAGTTAAGAGCCCATTGCTAAATATGCCAGAACAAATAATTTTATTAGATAACATTATCGAGCAACCAGTGCTCGTTACATCCATTACATATCCTTGTTTTAATAACAAAGGAATAGATATAATGTTCCTAATAATCTTTGGCATATAGTAACAATTTTCTAACTCCAAGATCTTCCCTGAAGGCAACTTCAGAATATAGGTCCCTACAGCTTCTGCTTGGATGATATCACCACCAGCACCGTAGAGATTGAAGTCGCCTTCCTTCAATACTTTAAGCTTGTGGAGGTCCTGCAAAGATTTGCATATATGGTAACCACAAGCGGTATCCAATACCCAAGTATTTGATATAGGCGAATTTAATGTCAATATAGTATGTATCTCATACATACCTTTTGGTGCATCTGACGCACCAGGCTTCACAGTTGCAAGGTAAGCCTTGCAATTCCTTTTCCAATATCCCGCTTTGCCGCAAAAGAAACAGGTTGACTGTTTTGAGGCCTTCTTTCCTTTCTTGTTCTTATTGATGCCACCCTTAGGGTTTAGCCTCCTACTAAAACCCTTTTTGCCTGATTTCTTCTTATTGGTATTATCAACAAGAAGAAGTGGAACCTTTTCTTTCTTAACGTGGCTCTCTGCTGTTTTTAACATATTTAACAGCTCAGGCAAGGAAGTGTTCAGTTTGTTCATGTGATAATTCAAGACAAACTGAGAAAATGACTCCGGGAGTGATTGCAGGATTAAATCCTGATTCAGCTCCCCATCCATAATAAACCCTAATTGACCCAATCTGGTGATTAAGTCAATTACCTTCAGGACATGATCCTGAACGGATGTACCCTCTGTCATCCTAGCATGGAATAACTGCTTAGATATTTCGTATCTAGCAGTTCTGCTTTGTTCTCCATAAAGCTCTTTTAAATTGAGCATTATGGATTGAGTATCCATGCTTTCATGCTGCCTCTGTAACTCATTGGTCATAGAGGCCAGTATGATACACTTGACAGTGAGGGAGTCATTCTGCCACATTTTGTATGTGGACATATCTTCCTGTGTGGCATCATCCCCTAGTGGATTAAGACTAGGGGTATCAAGAATATAAGAAAGTTTTTCTGAACTCAGTACAATCTTTAAGTTTCTCAACCAGTCCACATAGTTTGGACCAGTCAGTTTGTTGGTATCTAAGATGCTTCGCAGTGATAATGAAGATGCCATTTATCTACATTTAATAAAGAACAATACATAAGCAAACAACCATGAAATGATGTACATAATTAAATTAGGTCTTCAATTTAATTATGTCTCCCACTATTTTATCAAAAATCATAGCCCTCACTATGATAATCGAGAAGAACCCTGATCTATTTTTCTTAGTGAGATTGAGATCCTAATAACTTATAAAAGATCTTGCAGATAACACAACAAATCTTTTATAAGCTCAAAGGTAGGAAACTCTTCCAATTATATCTCATATAATTCTCAAAAATAACTTGGCCTCTAGAACATTATAAGTCTTGCAGAAAATACAACAAACCATAATGTTCTAGTTAAGTCAAGACCCTTTCATTTCTATACAGTCAGTATTCAAATATAATGCCCTTGCAGATAACACAACAAGGCATTATACTGAATATACTGTAAGTATCTATCACAGACCAATATTATGTCAATCACCATATTAGGTCTTGCAGATAACACAACAAACCTAATGTGGTTCATAACACAACAATGATCCAGCATGAAGGAAGGCCAATATATAGTATTTTTAACGCTAAGCATTTAAGTCAAGATTTAAATATAATCAAATCGGCCAGGCAAGTGGAAGAGATGTGGGAGTCCCCCCGTTGCTTTCCTAGACACCAATAAAAATTGGCCAGGTCAGTCAACGGAACCAATTAAAAACCACAATTCTCTTTACCTTCCCAGAACCACCTTTCTAGACACCGAATGATCAATTGTTCATCATGACTAGTAATGCTTATTAGTTAAATATACTATGACTTAATATAATTTTAAGAAGAGGGCTTTATAGAATTGCCAGCACATTCTTATAGAACATATCACAATCATATCACTCTGATAAACATATATGTGCTAAGTGTGTCATCATACTAGGACAACCATTTACCACATAATGGATCCACCATTATGCCAGGGCAACCTTATTTCAGTATGATGACTTCAAAACTAATCATATCTCTATAATAATTAGGATTTGAGTGAAAAAACCCTAACTAGTGGCATACATCAAAACATTAATTATCATATATGCATCCCATAAATTATGCTAAGTGTATCAGCGTTCAAGGGTTTAAAACCCTAATTGCGATACTACAACAAAAACACATATAAATAATTTTCATATGTTTTAACTATAATAAGGATGGCTCTGATACCACTGTTGGGAATCCGGTGCACCGCAGCGGAAGTGTAATTTCAAAATGATGAAATTGGCACCATAATCCCTTAGCCAAGATCTCCTTATTCAGGATTAAAACATATAATGAACATACAAACTTACATTGTTAGAATTAGGGTACCAACCTGTAATCGCTAATTTCAATAAAGTTTGATGTTGAAGGGGGTGATTGAATTCACCAGGCGTCCAAATGTCCACCCTCCAATGGTGATCCACAAGATGATTGATCAAGATGCAAGCTTCTTTGAAATTCCTTCACTTGAATTCTTATCCTAGAACTCAAGAGGACTATGGCTTTAAAACTTCAGGGTAGGGGCTCCTTACTTCCTTTCTTTCTTCTTCCTCTCCCTTTATTAAGACCTTGTCCTAAGAATAAAACTCTTGTCTTGAAGGAGGAGAAGGATTTAAGACACTAATGTCTTAAAGTAAAGGAAATAGAAACAGAGTAGGAGTTCTTTTCTTTTACCGATCAAGAGATTCTTCCTATCTCTTGTTTTAGACTTGAGTTTCAACAGAGAAGTGAACTCTGTAAGAGGGAAACTCTCTGTGTCCTAAACAAGCTAAGGAGGAATCAGTTTCCTGGAAAGAAAAGACAAGAAAAATAAACTCTGTCATTCATTAGTCAAACACCCGAGACCTCTGTTGTTTAAATAGATTACAGAGAGATGTCTTCTCAAAAGAACACAACTCTCCGTAAACACCATTCCACTTTGTCTCACGCCCCTTCCCTATTTCTCACACCCCATCCCCCCATCTCACAGCCTTCCAGATTAAATCCCACGGCTTTTCTTAAAGGAAAAATCGTGGTGTTTTAAAGGAAAAGGGGTCGCGACTTTTCATCTCCGAAGAGATGTTATTTCGCGTGCCCGGGAAGAGTTAGCGCATTCCTTCTTTCATAAAATCCCATTAGCCATTGGATTCCCATCCAAGGGGGAGAGATGGTGCGCTAATCATTAAGAAAGGAGGCCACCCCATCTTAATTCATCGAAGAATTAAGCGGGGCGCGCCAAGAGTCCATGCGCCATGGACTCTTCCAAATGGCGCGCCAAGAGTCCATAAGCGCATGGACTCTTGGCATTTAGCATGAAAATGCAAGGGGGGTGGTGGGTAGGCTAGCCAAGTTACATGGCTAGTCAATAGGGTTAGCCATAATCCCAATTAACTCAATTAGGGTCTAATTAGATCCAATTAGAACCCAATTTGAACCAATCCGAAACCCTAATTCGAATCCGATTCGAATAGAAGCTAGGGTTTGCAACACCTGCTAGAGTGTTATCCTGCAAAGATGATTTAATTCCAAATTAAACTCTTGATCAATCCTCTTAAGTGTGTGACCCATTGGGTTCCACATCTAGCCAGCAGTGGGTTCGAATACAAGTTGACCTAATTTGATTAGAACTCTTTCTAATCGATTTAGGTCAAACCGGGCTTACCCGATTCGATCAATTAGGACTCTTCCTAATAAATGATCTTTGAATTTGATCAACCCACAAGACAAGATTGACGTCTAGCAACGTGTCATGTCTACCCGGAAGATATGAAAATTCTGGTGAAATACCAAAATTACCCTTCAGTAGAGAGTTACCGTATAATTAAATCTTTCGATCAGCCTGCACCCAATATATAACTATGGATATGGATATATGTCAAATCCATTATTATATTTATTTCTAGCTCAATCTTATATCGATGATTCAATTATCTTGATATTAGAAACCATTTCTAATATCTTTACTTTGATCAAAGATTCCCTGAATCATCATCCGATTGTTAACTAGCTGGATGCAATCTCCTCTTACTAAGAGTGATCGATTCCTTGTTGACCTACTCATTACCTTCATATCCAATTCACCATTCCCAGTATCAATCCTGTGCATGACTCAGTGTCATGATTAGGATTGAACCAAAGAATGGGTTCATGTACATAAGGTACTTATGGCAGTCTCAGGTCAAAAGATTACTTGTACCACTCCCACTATGAGAACCTTCTATTGACATGTAGCAAGACTCCATTAGATGTTCTCAAGTTGGATCATATCAGTGAACTCATTCTCCAATGAGCACCCACATCCCAGTATTAGTGTCATACACAAGTGACTGTGAGAGCAGTCACCCTTTCCAGTATACATGGGATGTGCTAGTCTTACCGGAAAAATCCTGATCCCCTACTCAGGGTTCCTTTGACTAGGAATACTTTAGATTAAGGTTTTAAGATTTTAGGTCTCACTGGTATGATCTCATCATAACCCTAAATCATAGCCCTAATCTATGGGGTTCATCATATAAACACAGCGTATGATGAAAAAATAATGCCTTTATTTAGAAAATTGTCAATTACAATGGTTTGGGAGATACAACATAGATTGTCTTGTAGGGCATATCCCTTTCAATCTCCCACTTGCACTAAAGCCAATCGCCTTTAAATCTTAATCCCATACACTCGAGGTGGCGATCAAAATCTCGCTGTGGTAGAGCCTTAGTGAACGGGTCTGCTACATTGTTCTTTGTATCAACTCTATTTATGTAGACATCTTGTCTCTCTACTATTTCTCGGACGAGATGGAAGCATCTCAGAATGTGCTTGGACTTATGATGAGCTCTTGGTTCCTTAGCTTGAGCAACAGCCCCAGTGTTGTCACAGTAAAGTGGCACTGGATTTTCAATTTCAGGAACAACACCCAACTCTGTGATGAACTTCTTCATCCAGACTGCTTCCTTGGCGGCTTCACTAACAGCTATGTATTCTACCTCTGTGGTTGAGTCAGCTACAGTCTGCTGCTTGGTACTCTTCCAACTCACTGCTCCACCATTTAGGGTAAAAACATATCCCGAAATGGATTTGCTATCATCAGGGTCTGATTAAAAACTAGAATCAGAATAAGCTTCTAGTTTAAGATCAGAACCACCATAAACCAGAAAAATATCCTTAGTCCTTCTTAGGTACTTAAGAATATTTTTAACTGCTTTCCAATGATCTCTCCTGGATCAGCCTGAAACCTACTGACAATGCCTAAAGCATATGCCACATCAGGCCTAGTACATAACATGGCATACATTATGGACCCTATTGCCGAAGCATAGGGTATAGAATTCATTCTATTTCTTTCTTCAGGTGTCTTAGGAGACATCCTTTTAGAAAGATGTATGCCTTGACTCATAGGAAGATAACCTCTTTTACTTCCATCCATGCTGAATCTTTTCAACACTAAGTCAATGTACCTAGATTGGGATAAACCTAGCATCCTCTTAGATCTATCTCTATAGATCTTAATACCTAGTATATAGGATGCTTCTCCCAAATCTTTCATGGAAAACTGGTTTGATAGCCAAACCTTGACTGATTGCAACATTGGGATATCATTCCCAATGAGGAGTATGTCATCTACATACAGAACCAAGAAACTATGGCACTCCCACTAGTCTTCTTATAAACACAGGGTTCATCCACATTTTTGATAAAACCAAACCTTTTAATAGTTTCATCAAAGCGGATGTTCCAACTCCTTGAAGCTTGCTTTAATCCATAAATGGATTTCTTTAGCTTGCATACTTGATTAGGTTTATTTTTTGAAATAAAACCTTTGGCTGTGACATGTAGACTTCTTCCTCAAGGAAACCATTGAGGAATGCAGTCTTCACATCCATCTGCCATATCTCATAATCATGATATGCTGCTATAGCAAGTAAAATCTGTATTGATTTGAGCATGGCAACAGGTGAGAATGTTTCATCATAATCAATTCCCTGTTTTTGTCTAAAATCTTTAGCCACTAATCTGGCTTTATAGGTTTCAACTTGGCCATCAGCCCCAATCTTTTTCTTATAGACCCATTTACACCCAATAGGATTAATACCCTCTGGTGCATCAACCAAAGACCATACTTGGTTTACATACATAGAGTCTATTTCGGATTCCATGGCTTCTTGCCATCTATCTGAATCAGTACTCAAGATAGCTTCCGTATAGGTCAGAGGTTCATCATTTTGAATGACTTGGGCTTCATTATTTTCAATAATAAACCCATACCTCTCAGGTGCCCGTGGCACTCTATCAGACCTACGGGGAGGAGTTTTGTGTTCTGGTTCTGTCCTAACTATATGTTCTAATGGTTGAGAATTGTCTATCTGTGTTTCTTGTACTTCTCCAAGTTCAATAGTTCTACCATTGCCCTTTTCTAAAATGAACTCCTTTTCTAGAAAAGTGGCATGCCTGCTGACAAAAATCTTTTGTTCAGTAGGATGGTAGAATATATATCCTCTACCTTCTCTAGGATATCCTACAAATAAATATTTATCCGCTCTAGGTTCCAACTTATGTCCAAAATTTCTTTTAACATAAGCTGGACATCCCCATACCTTGAAATATTTAAGATATGGTTTCTTTCCACTCCAAATTTCATATGGAGTACTAACAACAGATTTAGAAGGTACCTTGTTCAGAATGTAAACAGGAGTTTCTAGGGCATGACCCCAAAGGAAATGGATAAATTTGTGAAGCACATCATGGATCGTACCATATCTAATAAGGTACATTCCTCCTTTCAGCTATACCATTTAGCTGTGGTGTATAAGGAGGGGTCCATTCAGAAAGAATTCCATTAACTTTAAGATAGTCTAAAAACTCCGTGGATAAGTATTCTCCTCGATCAAAACAAGAACTTTAATACTTTTCCCGGGTTTTTTTTCGACCATACTTTGATACTCCTTAAATTTATCAAAGGCTTTAGATTTATGTTTCATAAGATACACATATCCGAACCTAGATAAATCATCTGTAAAAGTGATAAAATATGAGTATCCTCCTCTGGCCTGAGTTGTCATTGGACCACATACATCAGTATGTATAAGTCCTAATAACTCAGTTGACCTTTCTCCATGTCCAGTGAATGGAGTCTTGGTCATCTTACCCATGAGACATGATTCGCAAGTTCCTAATGATTCATACTCATAAGGATCAAGGAATTTTTTCTTGTATAACTTGCTTATCCTAGACTCATTAACATGACCAAGTCGATGATGCCAAAGTAAAGTATCATTAAAGTCTTTTCTTTTCCTTTTATTATTGACATGAAAAACACTATCATTGGAAGAAAGAGTTAAGAGCCCATTGCTAAATATGCCAGAACAAATAATTTTATTAGATAACATTATCGAGCAACCAGTGCTCGTTACATCCATTACATATCCTTGTTTTAATAACAAAGGAATAGATATAATGTTCCTAATAATCTTTGGCATATAGTAACAATTTTCTAACTCCAAGATCTTCCCTGAAGGCAACTTCAGAATATAGGTCCTACAGCTTCTGCTTGGATGATATCACCACCAGCACCGTAGAGATTGAAGTCGCCTTCCTTCAATACTTTAAGCTTGTGGAGGTCCTGCAAAGATTTGCATATATGGTAACCACAAACGGTATCCAATACCCAAGTATTTGATATAGACGAATTTAATGTCAATATAGTATGTATCTCATACATACCTTTTGGTGCATCTGACGCACCAGGCTTCACAGTTGCAAGGTAAGCCTTGCAATTCCTTTTCCATGTCCCGCTTTCCGCAAAAGAAACAGGTTGACTGTTTTGAGGCCTTCTTTCTTTCTTGTTCTTATTGATGCCACCCTTAGGGTTTAGCCTCCTACTAAAACCCTTTTTGCTTGATTTCTTCTTATTGGTATTATCAACAAGAAGAAGTGAACCTTTTCTTTCTTAACGTGGCTCTCTGCTATTTTTAACATATTTAACAGCTCAGGCAAGGAAGTGTTCAGTTTGTTCATGTGATAATTCAAGACAAACTAAGAAAATGACTCCGGGAGTGATTGCAGGATTAAATCCTGATTCAGCTCCCCATCCATAATAAACCCTAATTGACCCAATCTGGTGATTAAGTCAATTACCTTCAGGACATGATCCTGAACGGATGTACCCTCTGTCATCCTAGCACGGAATAACTGCTTAGATATTTCGTATCTAGCAGTTCTGCTTTGTTCTCCATAAAGCTCTTTTAAATTGAGCATTATGGATTGAGTATCCATGCTTTCATGCTGCCTCTGTAACTCATTGGTCATAGAGGCCAGTATGATACACTTGACCAGTGAGGGAGTCATTCTGCCACATTTTGTATGTGGACATATCTTCCTGTGTGGCATCATCCCCTAGTGGATTAAGACTAGGGGTATCAAGAATATAAGAAAGTTTTTATGAACTCAGTACAATCTTTAAGTTTCTCAACCAGTCCACATAGTTTGGACCAGTCAGTTTGTTGGTATCTAAGATGCTTCGCAGTGATAATGAAGATGCCATTTATCTACATTTAATAAAGAACAATACATAAGCAAACAACCATGAAATGACGTACATAATTAAATTAGGTCTTCAATTTAATTATGTCTCCCACTATTTTATCAAAAATCATAGCCCTCACTATGATAATCGAGAAGAACCCTGATCAGTTTTTCTTAGTGAGATTGAGATCCTAATAACTTATAAAAGATCTTGCAGATAACACAACAAATCTTTTATAAGCTCAAAGGTAGGAAACTCTTCCAATTATATCTCATATAATTCTCAAAAATAACTTGGCCTCTAGAACATTATAAGTCTTGCAGAAAACACATCAAACCATAATGTTCTAGTTAAGTCAAGACCCTTTCATTTCTATACAGTCAGTATTCAAATATAATGCCCTTGCAGATAACACAACAAGGCATTATACTGAATATACTGTAAGCATATCTATGCACTAGACCAATATTATGTCAATCACCGTATTAGGTCTTGCAGATAACACAACAAACCTAATGTGGTTCATAACACAACAATGATCCAGCATGAAGGAAGGCCAATATATAGTATTTTTTAACGCTAAGCATTTAAGTCAAGATTTAAATATAATCAAATTGGCCAGGAAAGTGGAAGAGATGTGGGAGTCCCCCCGTTGCTTTCCTAGACACCAATAAAAATTGGCCAGTCGGTCAACGGAACCAATTAAAAACCACGATTCTCTTTACCTTCCCAGAACCACCTTTCTAGACACCGAATGATCAATTGTTCATCATGACTAGTAATGCTTATTAGTTAAATATACTATGACTTAATATAATTTTAAGAAGAGGGCTTTATAGAATTGCCAGCACATTCTTATAGAACATATCACAATCATATCACTCTGATAAACATATATGTGCTAAGTGTGTCATCATACTAGGACAACCATTTACCACATAATGGATCCACCATTATGCCAGGGCAACCTTATTTCAGTATGATGACTTCAAAACTAATCATATCTCTATAATAATTAGGGTTTGAGTGAAAAAACCCTAACTGTGGCATACATCAAAACATTAATTATCATATATGCATCCCATAAATTATGCTAAGTGTATCAGCATTCAAGGGTTTAAAACCCTAATCGCGATATTACAACAAAAACACATATAAATAATTTTCATATGTTTTAACTGTAATAAGGATGGCTCTTATACCACTGTTGGGAATCCGGTGCACCGCAGTGGAAGTGTAATTTCAAAATGATGAAATTGGCACCATAATCTCTTAGCCAAGATCTCCTTATTCAGGATTAAAACATATAATGAACATACAAACTTATATTGTTAGAATTAGGGTACCAACCTGTAATCGCTAATTCCAATAAAGTTTGATGTTGAAGGGGGTGATTGAATTCACCAGGCATCCAAATGTCCACCCTCCAATGGTGATCCACAAGATGATTGATCAAGATGCAAGCTTCTTTGAAATTCCTTCACTTGAATTCTTATCCTAGAACTCAAGAGGACTATGGCTTTAAAACTTCAGGGTAGGGGCTCCTTACTTCCTTTCTTTCTTCTTCCTCTCCCTTTCTTATGACCTTGTCCTAAGAATAAAACTCTTGACTTGAAGGAGGAGAAGGATTTAAGACACTAATGTCTTAAAGTAAAGGAAATAGAAACAGAGTAGGAGTTCTTTTCTTTTACCGATCAAGAGATTCTTCCTATCTCTTGTTTTGGACTTGAGTTTCAATAGAGAAGAGAACTCTGTAAGAGGGAAACTCTCTGTGTCCTAAACAAGCTAAGGAGGAATCAGTTTCCTGGAAAGAAAAGACAAGAAAAATAAACTATGTCGTTCATTAGTCAAACACCCGAGACCTCTATTGTTTAAATAGATTATAGAGAGATGTCTTCTCAAAAGAACACAACTCTCCGTAAACACCATTCCACTTTGTCTCACGCCCCTTCCCTATTTCTCACACCCCATCCTCCCATCTCACGACCTTCTAGATTAAATCCCACTGCTTTTCTTAAAGGAAAAACTGGGGTGTTTTAAAGGGAAAGGGGTCGCGACTTTTCATCTCCGAAGAGATGTTATTTCGCGCGCCCGGGAAGAGTTAGCGCATTCCTTCTTTCTTAAAATCCCATTAGTCATTGGATTCCCATCCAAGGGGGGAGAGATGGTGCGCTAATCATTAAGAAAGGAGGCCGCCCCATCTTAATTCATCGGAGAATTAAGCGGGGCACGCCAAGAGTCCATGCGCCATGGACTCTTCCAAATGGCGCGCCAAGAGTCCATAAGCGCATGGACTCTTGGCATTTGGCGTGAAAATGCAAGGGGGGTGGGTGGGGAGGCTAGCCAAGTTACATGGCTAGCCAATAGGGTTAGCCATAATCCCAATTAACTCAATTAGGGTCTAATTAAATCCAATTTGAACCCAATTTGAACCAATCTGGAACCCTAATTCGAATCCAATTCGAATAGAAGCTAGGGTTTGCAACACCTGCTAGAGTGTTATCCTGCAAAGATGATTTAATTCCAAATTAAACTCTTGATCAATCCTCTTAAGTGTGTGACCCATTGGGTTCCACATCTAGCCAGCAGTGGGTTCGAATACAAGTTGACCTAATTTGATTAGAACTCTTTCTAATCGATTTAGGTCAAACCGGGCTTACCCGATTCGATCAATTAGGATTCTTCCTAAAAAATGATCTTTAATTTGATCAACCCACAAGACAAGATTGACGTCTAGCAACGTGTCATGTCTATCCAGAAGATATGGAAATTCTGGTGAAATACCAAAATTACCCTTCAGTAGAGAGTTACCGTATAATTAAATCTTTCGATCAGCCTGCACCCAATATATAACTATGGATATGGATATATGTCAAATCCATTATTATATTTATTTCTAGCTCAATCTTATATCGATGATTCAATTATCTTGATATTAGAAACCATTTCTAATATCTTTACTTTGATCAAAGATTCCCGGAATCATCATCCGATTGTTAACTAGCTGGATGCAATCTCCTCTTACTAAGAGTGATCGATTCCTTGTTGACCTACTCATTACCTTCATATCCAATTCACCATTTCCAGTATCAATCCTGTGCATGACTCAGTGTCATGATTAGGATTGAACCAAAGAATGGGTTCATGTACATAAGGTACTTATGGCAGTCTCAGGTCAAAAGATTACTTGTACCACTCCCACTATGAGAACCTTCTATTGACATGTAGCTAAGTCTCCATTAGATGTTCTCAAGTTGGATCATATCAGTGAACTCATTCTCCAATGAGCTCCCACATCCCAATATTAGTGTCATACACAAGTGACTGTGAGAGCAGTCACCCTTTCCAGTATACATGGGATGTGCTAGTCTTACCGGAAAAATCCTGATCCCCTACTCAGGGTTCCTTTGACTAGGAATACTTTAGATTAAGGTTTTAAGATTTTAGGTCTCACTGGTATGATCTCATCATAACCCTAAAATCATAGCCCTAATCTATGGGGTTCATCATATAAACACAGCGTATGATGAAAAAATAATGCCTTTATTTAGAAAATTGTCAATTACAATGGTTTGGGAGATATAACATAGATTGGCTTGTAGGGCATATCCCTTTCAGGGCCGCCAGCTTCGGCCATGGTGGACCCCTCTTGGGTGGACACCTGGCGGAGTGGCAGAGAGAGACTCGACTTCGGCCGAGGTGGACCCGTCTTCGGGTGCCACCTAGCAAAGGAGCAGGAGGGCCCGGCTCTACCTCTTTTGAGGTGTACCCGTGTTAGGGTGCCACCTGGCGAGGGAACGAGGGGGCCACCAGCTTCGGCCGAGTTGGACACCTGGCAGAGTGGCAAGGAGGTGCTCGACTTCGGCCGAGGTGGACCCGTCTTCGGGTGCCACCTGGCGAAGGAGCAGGAGGGCCCGGCTCGACCTCGGTCGAGGTGGACCCGTCTTGGGGTGCCAACTGGCGAGGGAGTGAGGGGCCGCCAGCTTCGGCCGAGGTGGACCCCTCCTGGGTGGATAGCTGGCGGAGTGGCAAAGAAAGTCTTGACTTCAGCCGAGGTGGACCCGTCTTCGGGTGCCACCTAGTGAAGGAGTAGGAGGGCCCGGCTCGACCTTGGCCGAGGTGGACCCGACTTGGGGTGCCACTTGGCAAGGGAGCTAGGGGCTGCCAGCTTCGACTGAGATGGACCCCTCCTGGGTGGACACCTGGTGGAGTGGCAGAGAGAGGCTCGACTTCGACTGAGGTGGACCCGTCTTCGGGTGCCACCTGGTGAAGGAGCAGGAGGGCCTGGCTCGACCTCGCAGAGATGGACCCATCTTGGGGTGCCACCTGGCGAGGGAGCGAGGGGGCTGCCAGCTTCAGCCAAGGTGGACCACTCCTGTGTGGACACCTAGCGGAGTGGCAGGGAGGTGCTCAACTTCGACCGAGGAGGACCCATCTTTGGGTGCCACCTAGCGAAGGAGCAGGAGGGCCTAGCTCAACCTCGACCAAGGTGGACCCATCTTGGGGTGCCACCTGGCGAGGGAGCGAGGGGCCGCCAGCATTTTTTGAGGTGGACCCCTCCTGGGTGGACACCTGTCGGAGTGGCAGAGAGAGGCTCGACTTCAGCCGAGGTGGACCCATCTTCGGGTGCCACCTGGCGAATGAGCAGGAGGGCCTGGCTCGACCTCGACAGAGGTGGACCCATCTTGGGGTGCCACCTGGCGAGGGAGCAAGGCGCCGCTAGCTTCAACCGAGGTGGACCCCTCCTGGGCGGACACCTAGCGGAGTGGCAGAGAGAGGCTCGACTTCGGCCAAGGTGGACCCATCTTCGAGTGCTACCTGGCGAAGGAGCAAGAGCACTTCTTCCCGAATTGGGGATCTTTCGAAAGAAAAAATCCACGTGGTACTAACCGTGTCCAGCTGGACCTGACACGCGCCCCACGTCAGCAATGTAGCTATATCATTACCAATGCCCTGTTCATTTGCTATCTTCAGCCCCGCAAGCAGAGCTTCATACTCCGCCTGGTTGTTCGACACCTGGAACGTAAAATGTAGAGCATACTCCAAGCATTGCCCATCGGGGTCAGCTAGGATTAAGCCTGCACCGCACCCCGAGAGGTTAGAAGCTCCATCTACGTGCAGGGTCCAGGCGGGCTCGGCCTCTCCCGCCGGGTCGGCTATGTACGTCTCGACCATTATGGGAGTCGGCTCCGCCCCCCAGGTGCATTCCGCGATGAAATCAGCTATCACTTGGGCCTTCAAAGACGATCATGGCTAGAAGGAGATGTCAAACTTGCCCAACCTGATGGCCCACTTGGCGAGCCGTCCAGAGGTATCGGGGCTTTGGAGTATCGCCATGAGGGGTTGGTCCGTCAGCACAACGATAGGATGTGCTTGGAAATAAGGTCGGAGATGCTTTACCGCTATAACCAGCGAGTACACCAGCTTTTGCACCTTAGGATATCTGACCTCGGCATCATGGAGAACTTGCAGATGTAGTACACGGGTCTCTATTGGCCGCCTTCCTCCACTCGCACAAGAACGGCACTGACGGCCTCACTAGAAGCTGATAGGTACAAGTATAACACTTCCCCCTCCGTTGGTTTGGCCAGGTGCGGAGGGTTTCTCAAGTAGTCCTTCAAGGATTCAAAGGCTGTTTGTTATTCATCAGTCCACTAGAAGCGGTCCGATCGGTGCAAGGTCTTGAAGAACGGGAGGGATCTCTCGGCCGACCGGGAGATGAAGCAGCTGAGAGAGGCGATGTGCCCCGTAAGCTCTTGCACTTGCTTTTTATTGGTCGGAGGGGTCATGTCAATGATGGTCTTGATCTTTTCAGGGTTGACCTCGATGCCTCTTTGAGTAATTAGGTAGCCAAGAAACTTTTCGGAGATCACCCCGAAGATGCACTTGGTGGGGTTCAGCTTCATCCTGTGGCGCCTCAACGCATTAAAGGACTCCTGCAGGTCCCTGATGTGGTCGATCCTATGGAGACTTTTGACGATCATATCATCGATATATGCCTCCATGTTCCTCCCCAATTGATCTTTAAAGACTCAGTTGATCGACCTTTGGAAGGTGGCACCCGCATTCTTTAGGCCGAAGGACAACATCTTGTAACAATACAGGCCCCTGTCCATGACAAAGGCCATCCTCTCCTCATATTCGGGATGCATCCTAATCTGGTTATACCCAGAGAAAGCATCCAGGAAGCTCAAGAGCTGGTGACCGGCCGTCGCATCCACCAGCTAGTCAATTTTTGGCAAGGGGAAGCTATCTTTGGGACATGCCTTATTGAGGTCTATGTAGTCCACACAAATCCTCTACTTCCCACTAGCCTTCTTAACCATGACGACATTGGCCAGCCACTCCGGGTAATGAGACTTCCTGATGAAGCCAGCATCGAGAAGCTTCTTCACTTCCTCCTCAATGGCCCTCTGCCTTTCGGCTGCGAAGCTTCTCTTCTTTTGCCGGACGGGCTTGTAGGTAGGATCCACCATGAGCTGATGGGTGACGATATCTACCGGGATACCCGGCATGTCAGATGCCGACCAAGAGAAGACGTCCGCATTGTTGCTCAAGAAGTCGACCAGCTCCTGCCTAGCCCCCTCATCCAGGGCGCTCCCTATTTGGAGGACCCTCGTAGGATCATCCTCCCTTAGGGGCATGAATACGATCTTCTCGACGGGCCGACCATGGCTATCGGCTTCGTCCCTTAGGTCCAGCTGCTCGAGCATGGGGCGCCCATTCAGCTGCTGATCATGGATAGCTAAGCATTGCCGGGCCATTCTACGGTCTCCCCTCAGCTCCCCAATTCCGTCACGAGTTGAAAACTTGGCCAGCAGGTGGTAAGTGGATACAATGATCTAAAACTTATTGAGGGTCGGTCGTCCCAAGATGGCGTTGTATGCCGAGATCGTACGAACGACCACAAAGTTGACGGAGAAGGTTCACTGGTATGGTTTCGTTCCGAGGGTCAAAGGTAAGGCAATCTCCCCTTCAACCTCGACGGAATTTTTCCCGAAGCCGGTGAGTGGTGCCACGGACTCCCGCAGTCTGGACCTGGATAGGTTCATCCAGATGAACGCATCATACAATAAAACCTCCGCACAACTTCTATTATCGATAAGGACGCGTTTTACATCATAATTGGTGATGACAACTGACTCAACCACAGGGTCATCGCCTGGGAGAGAAGGCTCCAAGAGGTACTCATCAGAAAAGCTAATTACATTGGATCCCCTAGGCCTCTTCACAATGTCCTGGTCCTCTTTCCGGCCCCCGTCAAATCGTCGATGCAGTATGCCAACGCCTCCATCAGTTGGGCGCTGATTGGGGAGCTCAGCCTCCCCCGAGGGGTCTCTAACAGTTGAAGTCCCGGCCTAATCCCGGCGGGGCCGAACATACTTGTTCAGGTATCTCCTACAGATGAGGTCCTCGATGGCATCCTTTAGCTAGAGGCACTCCTCCGTGTCATGCCCATGGTCCCTATGGAACCGGCAGTACTTGTTCCTATTTCTGGAGACAGGAGGTCCTCTAATCGAGCGAGGTCTTCGGAAGAAGGCCTCGTTCTCAATCTCCATCAGGATCTTCTCCCGCGATAGAGAGAGGGGTGCATAGTTATTGAACTGCTTGAGGTAGTCCCTCGGCTTGGGGCTCTGGCGTTGCGTGGATTTGCCATCGCTGTCGGGAGGTCGGACCACGGGGGCCTTATCGCCCCGCTTCTTCGGGGCCGACCTCCCCTCGGCCAGGCGCCGGCTCGCTGCTTGCTCTTCCACCAAGGCATACTTGTGTGCCTTGGCCAGCATATCGGTGTAGCTTGTAGGGAGCTTCTTGTCCAGGAAAAACGTGAACCTAGATAAGCGGAGCCCCCTCTTGAAGGCTGACATGGCCACCACTTCATTTAAGTCGGGGATCTCCATAGCGATCGAGTTGAAGCGAGCCGTGTAGTCCCGGAGGGTCTCTCCCTCCATTTCCTGGATGAGGAAGAGGTAGTCGGTGTTCTTCGGAGCCCGGCTGCAGGTTCTGAAATGAGAGAGAAAAAGGGTCTCGAGCTAGAAAAAAGAATGAATCGTACCTGGGAGGATGGCGAAGAACCACATCCACGCGGCCTTCTTTAGGGTCGTTGGGAAGGCGATACAGTGGAGGGCGTCGGATGCGCCCTGCACCATCATGTGGGCTTTGTAGGCACCCAGATGATCCAGGGGATCGGTGATACCGTCGTAGGGGTCCACCTGCAGGATCTTGAAATGGCGGGGGATAGTCTCCCCCAGAATCTCTACGGAGAAAGGCGAGCGAGTGTCGTGCACCAGCCTTCCCTCGGCATTCTGCTGCTCAACTATCTCAGCAATGCGCTCTTCCATGTGCATGATTTTGCTGCCGTAATCGTGCAGATCGGCAGCAAGGCACCGGCCGCCGGGATGAGCAGAGTCAGCGAAAGAGGGGGAGGCTGACCTCGCCCTTTTTCCTTCGGCGCGGGTCCTCATGGACCCCTGGGGTTCTAGAACTATGTGGGACGGGGGCGGAGGTGCCTCCGGTTGCTGGCTGACGTCGACGACCAGCTGATGATTGACACAAGAAGCCGCCGGTGGCTGCTACTGGCGGTCCGCCATCTCCTGGAAGCGCTGGACCGCCGAGGTAAGCATCTCGATGCGATTCACCAGTGTCTAGAACTGTTGCAGCCCCAGGGTGATGGTGGGCTTGACGGCGGCGACGATATTGCTCTCCACGAGGGGCGCGCTGGGCCCTTGGTGAGAGCGTCCTCCTCTCGCGGAGACGCTCTGAGTTCTTCCTCTTGCCATAGCTGGATCCTTCCCGTTTATCTCCCCTTTTAGAGTAAAGAGTGCAGCGAAGATTCAGCCGCCCTCCTTCTAGCGCCAATCTGTTACCGTCGTTTCCTCTTGGACCGGGATCAGTGGATGCACCGGAAAGCTCCTCGACCGGCCAACCTGCAAAAAGTCCCTGGGCGCCGGAGGGGCTCCGGCAGGGGACACTCCGATGCTTAAGTTAGAGGAGGGCTGGAGCAACAGAACGGGAGGAAGCTCGGAAGGAGAGTATGCAATGGGGAAGAAGAACGTTACCCTTCACGAAGATCCCCCGGGTAAATTTTATAGGCACGGAGTGCTGCCAAATTCTGTTGGGGAGCAGGCTGGAAAAACCCGAATACGCCTCCAGGAGAACAGGCGTGGCGACGAGATCGTGGGTGGCGGCGTGCCAGATGTGTCAGAGTAGTGGCCATGCGCTGGAGTTTGTTATAACAGAATGTCCGAACTGTCGGAGAGGAAAGGTTCCTGAAAACCTCGGGCGATCTCTTCAGCAGTGGGTCAGCTAGCTCCCCAGGAGCCTATCGTGACGATAAAAAGGGCCGTCGCATGGGCGGTGGGGCACCTATCAGCCCTCAAAGCTCCCGGGTCGACTCTTTGGAAAAGCCGATCGGAGAGTCGGATTCCGTACAGGGACCAGCCGATTGGATGCCAGGAGCCGATCCAACCAGGGACTAGCCAAATGGGCGCATCAACATGTCAGTTTAGCTACCGGCCATTGGATCCGTATCTCAGGTGATTCTGGGTTGCAAATTGTGCCCGAACCGCGCGCAATATTCCTTCTTATATGGGGATTGTTTCCTAATCGGTTCAACCACCGCACCTGGGAAGTGGACCCCACAATCTTTATTATGGACCGCGTCAACTTATTTGTAGACCGCGTGAGTAGGAAGTTTGGGAATTTATTTCGTGAATACTCCTAGACAACCAGGAAGTGGATCACGTAGAAGTTTTTTCCGCTTTAGAAGTGAAATGAGTGAAGATTTTCCCGGTTGATTTGTGCACCATATTGTATTCTTAAGTGGACAAAATAGTGAGTGGATTTGTGAGCCACGTGGAAAGTGATCTTATGAGCTACATTCACCCATTAGCCATATTAAATAATATCTGCATAGAGGAACATAAAGAATTTTGTTTTGAATGCATGAGTGGAACCATAAGCCGTATTAAATAATGGTCCACACTACCATATAGACCAAATGGCCGGTTTATTATAGACCAAATGGATGGAGCTTTTTCAAAATTGGCTTTTAAATCCATTCTAGCTTCATTTTAATTGATGTTTGATCCTTTGTAACATGCAGATCGAGCTTTATTCATCAATGAATATTTTTTGAAAAAAAATAAATGAAAGCATCAATTTTTAAAGGATTAAAAAATGATCTATAAATTAATATTTTTATTGGCATATTTATGAGACTCATGACATCTAACCTTCTTAATTCTTAGATCAATTGATTAATCATGATCTATTATAATGACTGACTCAACTTAAAAATTGATTAGAAAGTTTGAATACTATCATAGATTAGGATTATCCTATGTTACCAAGCTATCTAATGGCTAATCTAAGTACAATCAATCCGTGATCATTATTTGACAATGACTAAGTATTAGAAACTTGAGAAGTTCGGGCATGTTGATGCATAAAGATTGCATATGGATTTGATCCAATGTCTTTATCAAAATCATATGGGTAGTTTATTATAAACTATCATTTGAATATAATTGAGACAAATAAGGTCAACTCAATGGTAACTATTAAAGGAACATAATTATCTCATATACCTGGAATCCTTAAAGAATAAATTGGACAAACCTTTGGAAGGTATGTCAGCTGCTCAAAATTAATATTACCTTATGGTTTCTTCGACTTTCTTTGAGTTATAGACTCTATTAGAATCTATAGAAAAGTAGAGGGCTAAGATACCTTATGAGTGAGTAACAGGACAATAGTTACTACTATTAGTATATGACCTCTATGATTACCATTTAGTTAAAGAGATTATTACTTATTGAGAGCAGCAATTTGATTTCTATCATTGATCCATTTATTTTAAAAATAAATTGGATGCAGGTGATTTTATAAATGTTAGTCTCTATATGTATATGGATATAATTGTTGAGCAGTTAGTGAGTGCCGTCGATCCTATGAGATGATATTAACCTAAGTATATTGGTGGCACCTCATGTTTAGTCAAGTCGTATATTGACTAAGCTACCTTTTGTGAGACAAAGGATATAAGTGAGAACCACTCATGTACTGGGTGCACATTTATATATCTAGCACATTCGACATGCAGACTAAGAAGGTTATCTTTACTAGTATATCTGAAGTCCTTGAAAAGTTTAAGAAGTTCAAATAATTAGTAAAGATGTAAAATAAGAATACTCCTTAAGATTTTTTATTAGATCAAGAAGTAAATATATTATAGAAGGATTTTAGAATCATCTCAAGTTATTCGGCATAGTTTCATATTGGGCTCCTCTTTCATCTTAAACTCAATGGAGTGTTTGAGAGAACCTTATTGGATATTATTCAATCAATTATAAGAATCACAAATTTATCTTTAAGGATATATTTTTTATAACTCAACTTATCTATTTAATTGGGTTTACTTTAAATCTGTTCTTACCACACTTATATGAGATATACTATGGTAATTATAAATGAATAAGTTAGAGATTGGGTTATCGATGGCCAATATCCTAAAGAGTTGTTAACATACTACTTTCTATTGGATCACAAGTTATTATGACCTAATATATATATATTCATGGTTAAATAATTTAACCTAAATATAGCAGTAGGAGGATAATTAAGCTTGTAGATAGAGTCTCTAAAAAGTAACAGGCTATAGAACCTATAGAATCCATTTGAGCAGAGCTAGTGCATGCAGTTCCTCCTCTACCTAGTAGATCTAATAGGATCTCCCATCCTTCTGAAAGATACATAGACATGCTTATAGATATTTAAAGGAAGTGTTCCTTGTGACAATAGGGAACATAAAGATGATCCAAAAAATCAACAACATGGCAATATCAACATCAATTCCGACAAATAGTTAAATGGCATGAAGTTAGACTCCATGCACTCTAACCTAGTATGGATCTTAAAAGATCCACCAAAGGTATAGTACCCATGGATGCAAATGGATCTATAAAAGAAAAATAGATGGAGATCTATAAGACAAGGCTAAGACGAAAGGTTACAATCACCGAGAAGGCATTGACCATCAAAAAACCTTTTCACTTGTAGCAATGCTGAAATCCACATAGATTGCTATTGCAGTTTACCATGATGAGATCCGGTAAGTCTATATAGCTAGTCTAAAGTAAATAGCTTAGAGTTGGAATGCTCATTTCAATGACATGATTAAATTATTTGATTCTGTCAAAAACGAGAAAAAAATCATGTATTTATAAAAGATCAGTGGGAGTATGTAATTTCTCACATTATACATGGATAATATTCTTTATTTGGGAATGTGATTCCTATATTGACCTAGGTTAGATTATAATTATCTAGTCAATTCTTCATTAAAGACCTTATGGAAAGCATCCTACATTTGGAATATAGTTTTATGAGATAGATCCTATCACAAAATTGTATATTAAAGAAGTGCTAAGTTTAGTATAAAAATCCAATAAAGTGTTTAAGTTCTTAAACATGGTATTAATCTCTTCAATAAAATATCTCCTAACATATTTGAAAAGATTTTATATATAAGCTAAATCCCTTTGAGCTTTAGCATAGAGAACCTTATATAAACCATGCCATGTACATGATTTAAATTTAGCTATGAGTATCACGAGCAAATATCAGTAAAATATATGCTATGAGCACTAGATGACTGTGAAAATATTTTTTGATACTTGAGAAGTACTAAAGATATATCTTAGATCTTTCAAATGGAAGAATTAAGGGAACAAGGATACATGAGATGTATTCTTATACATTGGTGATTTAGAAGAGTTTCAAAGAACTGATCATTGTAGGTTTGATTAGTAAAGCTGACTACATCATTACTTCTAAAACTATAAGGATATATTCTGGTTAACTGATTATTATAGAAATGAGTGAGATGTCATTAGATGACATAATACCATACTATAGCAATACTAGTACCATAGTTCTAGCTAAGAATCAAGGTCTCATCAGAAGTTCGAACACATAGAGCAATGATTTTATTCATGACTACCTTATTAAGATGCAGGAAGTAAACTCCACATGAGATGTGGCAGACCCATTAGCTTAGAAAACTTTAACCTTCAGAAGATTGAAGCACATCTTAAGAAAATGGACTGCAGTGTATGGCTGATTGGTTTTAATGCAAGAAGGAGATTATTAGATGTATATTTTAGAAGCCAACTAGCAAATATTATTTTCTTTATAAAATATAATTTTATATTTAATATTCTAAATTAAAATGTTTATGTATACATGTTATGTCCATATATCATCTAAAGAGTTAATGGATGATGATACATATTCTCAAGAGTTGATAATTTGAGATATGTGTCATTATAGATTGACTCTTAAATGCTCAAAGTCATTAAACCATTACAGGGGTGGTGATTGATCCATCAAGATTGATGCATAGATTGCTTTCCTTTCGGATAGACGAGTTTCGAGTCTACAGTATGGAACACTAGAGCGAGAGTGTAGGTGATTATTAGAAATAGTACTAAGCATGGTCAAGTATGAGAAGTCACATGAATGTCTACTTACTCGTCAATAATTTTTGATACTATAATTATGTGAGTAGTTCCTTGACCTGTAATATCTCAATCACTCGTAGTAAGGTTACTGTAGTTTGACAAGCACATAAACAAGGTCTCTAGCCATATGGAGCCTATAGTATATGTTAACTGCAGTAGGTTCGTTATAGGAGTTGGGAGTATACCTATAGAGGATTTATCTATTTTAATAGTTAAGAAATAGTCCTATACAACCTAAGAGGCTAAATCCTTAAATCCATGGCCACAGTAGCGTGATAATGAAAAGAGTTTCCATGGATATCATGATTAGGTTCAAATTGATTAAGTCAAGCATATGATAGATGCTTAGGGTTTGACGAGATTCTATGACATGCATGCTGTCAGGATTTTCGATAGAAGAATATGATCATATGATAACTATATCTAGGAGTGTATTTTTCTATTATACAGGTTATCATTACATACTGTTAGGTGTCACTGATAGATTGTGGAATTCCACTTGGATCATTTTCAAATCAACAATCCTTATTAGGGTTGAGCTAGAATTATGCTGGTCCATCAAAAGAGTTTTAACGATATTATGATAGAAATCATGGTATATCTCACTACCAAATAAAATGGAACTTGAAGGATTATATACAATAAGTGATTGACCTGATTAAGAGCTTGGATCATATTTAGAAACCGTTAAATATGTAAGGGTTACATATTTAATGACTACTAATTTTGTAAGGATTACAAATTTAACAGCTACTAATTATTAATACTAGAAATTTTATTGCAAAAGTTACAATATAATTGAACTTAATTAAATTAGGATCAATTCCTAATTAATTTAAATTAGATTTAATTTAATTGGACTAAAGTTGGATTACAATCTTTTTGGAATAGGATTGATAGCTTTTTCGAATTAAATTCAAATTAAATCCAATTGACCTGGACACCTAAACCTAATGGGAATGGGTTTAAACTCTCTCTAATTGGAATGGTATTAAGGTTTGTGCAACAAACTATGTGCGAAAAATCAGCATTCGCTAACATGAGTACTATAATTCTAATTCAAATTGTTTTTGTTTTGATTGGTTTTATTTGATAGAATGGGGCATGGGATTTTCTTTCCTGCAACAAAAAGCTGCGAAGAGAAAGGTTGCACGCTAGAGTTCCTTACCACTAATTCTCAACTCAATTCCCTTCGTGTCGCCCAAATTTGAATTGGATTCAATATGAAATCAAACCTTATCTTGATTGAGGCATGAAGAGGTGGGTGTGGAGTTCAGGTGTTTTGTGTGACAAAACAAAAGAAGGAATGAAGGATTGGCACATTCACACATTGTTTTCCTCTCACCGTATTATTTTCTCAATGCTACGTATCCCATGTCGCCCACTTTTATTTGAATTGGTTTTAAATCAGTTGAGATAAGATGTTATCCTCTTGTGGTAGAGAGGTTTTGGCATGGAGTTATGGTATGTGTGACATATCACAGATAAAATAAGATTTTAGTAGAGGTAATCTATCCAGATTATCGGTAAGTTTAAGTTAGGCCCACCAGATTACTATATTTGGTATCTTGGAAAGGTGGTAATCTATCTTGTAGTGGTAATCCAGATTACCTCTCATATGGCAATTCAGATTTTCTCAGGAAGGGGTGGCTGTCCAAATTACCGGAGATGTGGTAATCTATTATTTTTTTTTATAAAATTATCCCGTACCTTTTGCTTCGGTGAGAATGAAATCATCCCCTCCTCCCTCTCCTCTAGGTGCTTGTTGGGATCTCTTCTTAATCCCGCGATAGATGATAGTCCCTTTTCTTTCTTCTCCTCGTCGTCGTCCGCTAGGCACACCCATCTCGCCCGTGCTTCAGTTCCTTTCCCTCTCTCCTCTCTTTTCCACCTAGCGGCATCCTGTTAGATTTTATTAGGTCCTCCCCTGTATGCCTCCGTACCAATCCAAAACGGAGAGCGAAGTGGACATCGACCACAAAAAGGATGCCTTTTTGTTCCTCGAGGGGATTTCAAGATCCGTCTCCCATCTTCTCTGGTCACATACAAACACTCGCGTTGCCCCCGCTCGATCTCTAAACACCGATCCCAATCTCTCCTTGGTCGCGTTATCGTGGTGTAGGTGAGCTTTTTTAGTAATTATTTGATTTAGGGATATTTTGGGACTTTGAGCTTAGATTATTGGTAATCTATTTGTCATACCAAATACAGTAATCAATCTTACTGATAGATTACCTATGTATACCAAACACAGTAATTAGCATTATTGGCAATCATCCAGTAGTAATCTACCTTGCAGGTAATCTAGATTACCATTCAAAATTTTCTGGCGATCCACCAAACGCAACCTTAGTGATATCTTATAACGCAAGCCTTTCTTCATGCTACCACTCCACCTCCTTCCTTCTATCAATTCCTTGCCAAAAATATGAGAAAGAGGGTTTTGAGAGAGGAGATCAAGGGAGAAGAAAGAGTTTCATTGTCCTTATGGTGTTCTAAATAAAATTTTGAAGGTTTGCCAAAAAGTTTGTGTAATAGGTGGCAACCTTTCAATTTTGGGTTTTAGTTGAAAGGAGTTCTAGATTCAAGCTGAAGGAAAAGCTTGCAAAGGAGCTAGCACTCTAGTAGCTTTATGGATTCGATCAGGAATGGTTCCATGTGGATATCGGCAAAGATCAGGTACATGCACGGCTCCAATAGAAACTATCATCTATCAGATCCAACCTGATGGAGGTAGAAGAAAGAAAAGCAGTAAAAGATAAGTTGTTTCCTTCCCTGATTTTTCATTCATATTCAAATCTAGTTTATTCTATGTTATCTAATTAAGCATATTTAGATCCTGCTATAGGTGTTAAATTTAAAATTACTATATAAAAAGTGTTTTCATATGCTGTTTTCGCTACGATTTCAGAAATCCTAGAAACTCAACATGTAATATCTAAATTTTCTTTGGCCACAACAATATTATTAAAATTAACCTATTATTATGAAATAATTATTATTATATAATATATTATATAATATATAATAGAATAAAATACATGATGTTATGATATGTCAGTTCAGCACAGGCTAATTATCAGTTCAACTGCTCACCAAATTCTTTTCGAACAAGGCATCTAACTGGAGCACCCGGAGAAAGCCACGTGGGGTCAGTTTTCGGCCTCAGCTGAAGGCGTTGGTCCTGAAGAACACCACCATGACCAGCTACTAACCAGTCTACTGTACATTGGTTGAAGAAGACTGATCCGAACACAACACCAGCTTTGCTTTACAACCCACTCCGAAGGGAAAAGCTCCGATGCAAATGACAGAGGTGTCTTCGGCTTGCTCCATAAAGGATAAGCCCGAAGATATTTCGCCGACTCAACACCGGCCCCTCCTGGAGGAGAGGTCTAGAAGCGAATCTCCGGTTGATCTCAAATCTTCAAATATGGATATAGTTGTTATAATTGACCGCATGGCCACTATCTTCAATTGCAACCATATCAGGGTGGCACGTGGCCACTAACTCCAACTCCAACGGTTCCAGACTGGTCATAATCAATTGGCAACCACTTATGGTTATTTGTGGGGTAAAGTTAATTAACTCATCCTAACATAGATAGGTGAGCCTAACTACACACTGGCATGACAACTATAAATACTGGTAAGAGGGGACACTCAAGGTAGGAAAAGAGAATACTTTCACCATCTTCCTTCCTTAGAAAACTCTCCATTATGTTGTTGGAACCTATCTCTAACTTAGACATCGAAGTGTCCCCCACCAGAAAAAATTCGATCAGGGACCTGTTTTACAGGTATCCAAGAGAGCAAATCAGCAATCCAGCGTCTCCATCTGGTTGACAAAGGTTCTACATCAACAGATTGGCACACCAGGTAGGGAAAGCGGTTCATGACTGTCTGTAGTAGCTCGGACTCACCATCTACTAGTAGCTCCCCTCTTTGAGAAGGCAGACTGAGAAGAGGTCACGATGGTGAAAAAAAGAAGTCAAAATGCTTCGACAAGCAGGGACAGTCCTTCCTCTTAGAGAAACAACTGCCCGGTGGAGAATAACGTTCTACATCCCACACTTATTATGGGACAGCAACAGTTCGAGGCTCTTCTTAACTGAGTTGATGCTCTAACAACTATGGTTCAAAACTTTCAGGATACAGCTTTCTAGGTGGGGCACATGCCCGCCACCTCCAGACACAGTCATCGGTCTAGGGGGAAGGGAGATCAGCACACGAGTCTACCCAACTTTCCCCCCATGATCAGCTTTCTCCCGAAGGCCGAAGTTCTCAGCATCCGAAGCTGACCGATGCCCTGCGAAGGAGGAAGAGATCTAGATGATCTCTCTCCCTCTCTGTTGCCCAGAAATGGAGCCCAAGAGAGGGTGAATTGGGTCTTATAAAAATTTAAAGCAAAAATGTGTAGGCCTTGTGGTGTTTGTGAGTAATGAAATTTATGCACTAAATTATATGCAATGGAAAGCAAAAAATAGAGTGCAAGAAGTAAAGAGCAAGATATAGAAGAGATAATCATACACAAACACAAGGTTTACAGTGGTTCGATGCAAACCTAGTACCTACATCCACTCCCCATGCCACCCTTGGGAATTCCACTATAATCTCTCCAAGATTACAGCCGACTTGTTTTTCCAAAGGCTCATAAGTCAAAACCTATGTTGGTTTTATCACCTAGGCTCACAAACAAACCTTTATACTTGTTTTGTCTTCGGGCTCACAAGTCAACCCTAGTTGGTTTTGTCCCTTTGGCTCACCAACAACCACAACAACCTACTTTCAAGAAATCCTTTAAAGCTAGGTCAAATCATAAGAGAAATTCAGATATACAATTCAAATAAATAAAACAAACTTTCTTCAAGAGTAGAATGGAAGCTTTGAGGCTCAAGTTGATACTTTGTCTTGTCTTCTCCTTGGAATATTCTTCAAGCTCTCTTTTTGGAAAGATGAAAGGATGGGCTTGTAAGCTTTTTCAGGGAATCACTCTTTAAATGCCTTTTGAAGTGAAGTTCTTGAGGGAATATTGGCTTTTGATCTTTCAATAGACTTCAATGCTTCAAGAATGAGTTTGGTAAAGCTTAAATACTTCAAAAACTTCCAAAAAATAGTTTGTGACCGTTGGAGCTTCAAATCTAGCCTTTGGGAGCTTGAAAAGATGTTTCTGCAACTCAGAAAATTAGATCTATTAGGGCTGTCAAAACCCGAGTGTCGATACTTGGTTGTCAGGTGTCGACACTTGAACTTTCAAGTGTCGACACCTGATTCACAGGTGTCGACACTTGATATAAAAACACTCCATTAGCCAAGTTCTGGATCTTCAAAAAGTCTCAGGCCTTGAGTCGACACTTGAAAACTTAAGTGTCGATACTTGAGTTTCAGGTGTCGACACTTGAATTCTGGGTGTCGACACTTGACATGCCAAGAAATTTTTCTACGTGCCAAATGCTAAAGTGTCGATACTTAGCCTTCTAGGTGTTGGCACTTGGTTCTGCAAAATTCAAAATTAAGTACAATTCAAGCCAAAAATACAAGTGTTGATTATGAAACTTAAATCCAATATAAATAAGCAATAATTGAACTCATTTAACCCTTTTTTGCATGAAAAAGACTCCTTAAATTACGAAAGATGCTTCATGCCACAGCGTGCCACAAAACTTTAATTTTTGAGAATTTGAGGTGCTTGCTTAATGAAAGCTCACAACTAGAAATAAATATTAATACACAATATATACTCAATATTTTGTTATTCATCAAAATCATTAGGTAGAGCCAACACTCTCCTCTGAAGACTCTACTCCCGAAAGGGATGTGCCGAAAGAAGCTCGCCTCGACTACGAAGAAAAGCTCAAGGCCCTCGAATCGCAAGTTGGAGGCTTAATTATCAGAAGAAGGATGGCAAGTTCGTGGCTTACGACTCGCGTCACCCATTCACCCCCCGCATCATGGCCAAAATTGTCCCTCGACATTTTAGGATCCCTCAAATAGAGCCTTATGACGGGACTACTGACCCGCTGGATCATCTAGAAAGTTTTAAAGCTCCCATGATGATTCAAGGGGCCTCTGACACATTACATTGCCTTGCTTTTCCTGCTATACTGAAGAAGGCGGCTCGAATGTGGTATTCGAGCATATGCCCGGATTACATCGATTTTTTTCTGAATTAGAAAAACTATTTGTCTTACATTTCAGGACTTACCAGAAGATGCCTCAGAACATGGACAATCTATTCCTCCTTTACCAGAATGAGGGAGAGAGCCTTCGAGATTATATCTCCATATTCAATTCTGCTACTCTCAAGATTCCCGATCTCAACGAGTACATAACCATGTCCGCTTTCAAGAAGGGCCTCCGGTCATTCAGGCTTACCTTTTTCCTGGATAAAAGATTTCCAACAAGCTATGCCGAGCTCCTATCAAGAGCTCAAAAATATGCCAATGCTGAAGAGCAAGTGGCAAATCAACAACTGGCTGAAGGGAAATCTATTCCAAAGAAGAAGAACAACAAGGGGCTGGACCCCCCTGCACCCCCCAATAACAACTCTACCCAATGATGAAGTCCCAAGCCTAGAGCACCGGGCTGGAAGTTTGACTCCTACACTCTCCTCAATCTCCCCAAGGAGAGGATTTTGATAGAGATAGAGAAAGAAAGCTATCTCCAATGGTCGCGTCTCATGAAAGCGTCCTCTTCTGCGAGGAACAAGAACACATTGTAGATTCCATCGGGATCACGGTCACAACATCGAAGATTGCATCCAACTTAAGGATGCTATTGAAGACCCGATCAAGAAGGATTATTTGGGGCGATATGTCGGTCGCCCAGAATCTCGGCCTGAGGCCACGGCCCCCCAGAGAGTCCTTGAAGAAGCTGAATTACTGTTATCAGAGACCCACTGACGGAAGGGTCGGAATGCTACACTGGCAAACCAACTAGAAGAGAGCCGAAGACGATGCTCCGAAATGGCTCAAGGATACAATTCCATACTTTTCTCCGATGACAACCTTGTGGGAGTTCAGCTCCCACATGATAACCTAGTTGTAATTTCGGTCGTTGTGGCCAACTATGATGTAAGATGCATTTTAATTGATAATGGAAGCTTTGCGGATGTCTTACTTTATGATGCGTTCTCCAGAATGTGTTTGCCGAAAATAAGCTACAAAGGTCCCCTACGCCATTGACTAGGTTCGGAGGCAATCAAGTTGATGTCGAGGATAAAATAATACTGCCCGTAACCCTCAGTACCAAACCCTGATAGAAGACGCTCCCCATCAATTTTATAGTGGTCCGAACTCCTTCAACTTATAATATGATTTTGGGATGGCCCACCTTAAATAAATTTCAGGCCATAGTGTCAACTTATTACCTCCCGGTGCATTTCCCCACCAGGAGCGAAGTCGGAGAAGTGAAAGGAGACCAAAGAATTGTGTAATAGTGTCTGATGATATAAGATAGGCAATCAGTTGATCCCACAACTTTAGACCAATTGGACCCGCGGGATCGAGTCGAAGACTGCGGCGAGCCGATGGAGAAGACTATTTCGGTACAATTAACCGAAGAAGACCCCACTAAGATTATGCAAATTGAAAGTCTGCTTGATGAGGAAACCAAAACAAGGCTGATTCACTTACTCAAAGATAACACCGTTGTCTTTGCTTGGTTAGCTTCGAACATGCCTGGGATTCCAGTCGAAGTAATTACTCATCGACTGGAAGTTGTCCCTGATTATAAGCCAGTTTGGCAAAAGAAGAGAAATTTTGCCCCTGAGAGGTAGAAGGCACTAGATGAAGAAGTGAACAAGCTCCTCAGGCCAGATTTATCTAAGAGATAAACTATCCCGAATGGCTGGCTAATATGGTGATGGTAAGGAAGGCTAACGGTAAGTGGAGGATCTGCATCAATTACACAGACCTCAACAAAGCTTGCCCAAAAGATAGCTTTTCCCTGTCAAAGATCAACCAACTGGTCGACGCCACCGCGGGCCATCAACTCTTAAGCTTCATGGATGCCTTCTCTAGATAGAACTAGATATGAATAGATCCTCGGGACGAAGAAAAGACAGCCTTTGTCACAAAAAAGGGTCTCTACTGTTACAAGATGATGCCATTCGAATTAAAGAACGTCGAGGCAACATTTCAAAGGCTGATCTACAAAGTATTCAAAGAACAATTATGAAGGAACCTGGAGGCCTATGTGGATGACATGATTGTGAAGAGTCCCCTTAAAGAGGATCATATCAGAGATTTGGAAGAATCATTGCTGCTTTATGATATCATCAAATGAAGCTGAATTCAACAAAATGTGCTTTTGAGATAACCTCAGGTAAATTCTTGGGATTCCTTGTGACTAGACGAGGGATTGAAGCCAACCCCGAAAAGATCCAGGCCATCCAAAATATGAGACACCCTTCTTGTAAGAAAGAAGTGCAACGGTTGATGGGAAGAATCGCCTCTTTAAGTCGATTCATTCCCCAATCGGTTGAAAAGTATCTCCCTTTCTTCAAGGTGCTCCAACAGTCTTGAAGCTTCGAAAGGACTGAAGATTGCCATCTTACCTTCGAAGAATTGAAGAAGTACCTGGAGGCCCCATCGCTGCTCTCTAAACCTCAAGAAGGAGAGACCCTATACTTATACCTTTCTGCTATAGACAAGGCCATCAGTTCGATTCTAATTTGGAAGGAGATGAATGACCTCCAGAAGCCGATCTATTACACCAATAAAGTCTTGCACAATGTTGAAGTGAGATATCCAAGGATGCAAATGCTTATCTACTCATTGGTGATTATGGCAGAGGTGTATTCGGCTTTACAACCCACTCCAAAGGAAAATCTCCGACGTAAATGATAGAGGTGTACTCGGCTTGCTCCGCAAAGGAAAGCCCGAAGACATTTCGCCGACTCAACATCGGCCCCTCTTGGAGGAGAGGTCTAGAAGCGAATCTCCGTTGATCTCAAATCTTCGAACGTGGATACGGTTGTTACAATCGACCGCATGGCCACTATCTTCAATCGCAACCATATTAGGGTGGCCACGTGGCCACTAACTACAACTCCAACGGTTCCAGACTGGCCAGAATCAATTGGCAACCACTTATGGTTATATGCGGGGGTAAAGTTAATAACCCCGTCCTAACCATAGATACGTGAGCCTAACTACACACTGGCACGACAACTATAAATACTGGTAAAATGTGACACTCAAGGTAAGCCTGGAAAAGATAATACTTTCACCGTCTTCCTTCTTTCTTAGAAAACTCTCCATTCCGTTGCTGGAACCTATCTCAAACTTAGGCATCGGAGTGTCCCAAATTGGAGAAAATCCAGTCAAGCACCTGTTTTACAGATATCCAGGGAAGCAAACCGGCAATCCAGCGGCTCTGCCCGGTCGACAAAGATTCCACGTCAACACATGATATATAATATTATAATATAATAAATTATGTTATTATATTATATTATATATTATGATATATCAAATTATATATAATAGAATATAAATTATAATATGTAATAGGTATATTATATAATAAAGATATTATAAAAAATATAAATAATTTTATTAACTGATCTGAAAAATAATACTGTAAAAGAACATGAATAATAAATTTTAAAATTATTTTCTAATACATAAAAATATAAATAAATTATTTTTAATAAAATTTTTAATAAATTATTTATACAAAGATGGGCCCATAACCTCTCGGTAACTGGGAGAGCTTCAACCAGTAGGAATATATACTGATGTCGAGATCGGAACAACAAACTATGTTTAAGAGCACAGAAGTGTTTATTTCCTTCGTGATTTTAAGTCGTCGAACGTGGTGCGCAGTTCCAAATCAATCTTGATCTATTAGCGGGCATCCTCTTTATCACAGGACTATGTCCTTCCAACGGCTTTTTTTTAAAAATAATATTTTTAATAAATATTTATTAAAGTAACAAAGTTGAAATATATTTATAAAATTAACATAATTTTGCCTGCATGGTAGCCATATTTAAATCACACATTAACCCTGCGGTGTGCAACTTCACTGCAAATTCAACATGTATCTTAAATTTCAAAATAAAAATATAAAAAATAAATATATAATTATATAAAAAAAAAATTAAAAAAAATTAAGAGAAACCGTAGGTACAATCTGTAGCTTCACTTTACCTAAAATAAAAAAATTAAAAAAATTAAGAGAAACCATAGGTACAACCTATGGCTTCACTTAAGTGAAGCCCAGGTCACACATGCAGCTTCATCTTATTCTTGCACATTTATTTTTTAAATAAAAATTTTTAAAAAATAAAAAAATAAAAAATATATAATAAAGTCATAAATTGTTACCTTATAATATTATAAAATATGAATATTATAAATAAAATTTATTATAACATATAATACATAATATAAATATTATAATAATATAATAAATATGTTAAAATATATTAAAATATAATTATAAATTATATTATAAAATATAATAATATTTTATAATATAATATAAAATTTATAATTTAGTCAATGCCAGTCTAGTTGCTGTCTAGCTATCAACTCGGTGCCAATCGGGTTGCTAGTTCGCCCTATCAGGTCGGTGCTAGTCGGTCGCCAGCCGGTGCCAGTCCGGTCACCTAGTCCGATATCAGTTCGGTCGCTAGTCCGATATCAGTTCGGTCACCAATCCAGTCACCAGCATCATGCTAGTACGGTCATTAATCCGACCGTCAGTTCGGTGCTAATCTAGTCACCAGTTTGTCTGTTAAGTCGGTACCAATCCGGTTGCTAGTTCAATGCTAGTCTAGTTACCAGTTCGTCTGTTAGATCGGTACCAATCCGGTTGCCAGTCTAGCCGCTAAGTCGGTGCCAATCCGGTCACTAGTATGGCTACTAGTCTGGTGTTAGTTCTGTCACCAGTCCGTCATCAGGTCAGTGCTAGTTCACTGCCAGCCTGGTGCTAGTCCGGTCACTAGCTGGCTATCAGTTTGGTGCCAATATAGTCACCAGTCTGCCTGTCAGGCTATGCTAGTCCGACTGGTAGGCCAGTACTAGTTCGATCCCTAGTCTAGCCATCAGGCTAGTACTAGTTCGGTCGCTAGTTCGACCACCAAGTCGGTGCCTGTCGATTGCTAGTCTCGCTGCCAAGCCGGTGCCAATCTGATTGCTAGTCTAGCCACTAGTCAGTTGTAGTTCGATCACCAATCCGATCGCCAGTTCGGTGCCAGTCCAGTGCCAGTCTGCTTGTTAGGCCGGTGCCAGTTCGGTCGCCAGCTTGGTGCAGTTTGGTTACTAGTTTGGCCATCAGGTTGGTACCAGCTTAGCCGGCAGATCAATTATCGGACTAGCGACCGGACCGGCAACCAAACTGTTACCAGGTTGGCGGCCGAACTCACGACCAGACTGGCACTGGCTTGGCGATCGGACTGGCGACTGGACTAGCGACCGGACTGGCATCGACTTGACAAGCGGACTGACGATGGATTAGCACCGGGTTGGTGACCGGACTGGCACCGGCTTAACGGCCGGACTAGCGACTAGATTGGTACCGAACTGGCGACCAGATGGCACCAGCTAAATTATAATTTTATATTATATTATAAAATTTATTATAATTATTATAATTTATAATTTAATATATTATAATATTTATATTATTTATTATATATTACAATGAATTTTATTTTATTAATATTTTAAGGTAATAATTTATGATTTTATTTATATATTTTTAATTTTTTATTAGAAAATAAGTAGCAGGAATAAGATGAAGCCGTAGATGCGATCCGCAGCTTCACTTAAGGTGAAGCCGCACATTATACTTATTGTTTCTCTTAATTTTATTTTTTATATTATTTTATTATTTTATTTTTTTTTGAAATTTAAAGTTGCATGTCAAATTTATGATTTTTTGGGACGAAAGTTGCAAGTTTAACTTGCGGCTTTTGATATCACAGCCGTGCAAGCAAAATTATGTAAGTTCGTAAATATATTTCAAACAATCCTAATTTCATAAATGTTTGTTAAAAATATTTTATTTTAAAAAAAAATTCTTCCCCCAACACCTCGGGTGACTATCCTTTGAGCACTTAACCCAGTCCATGTTGAGTGGATGCCCTCGCCATTGAATTAATGCTCGAAATTATTCCCTTGCGAATACGCCACCAAGGTCGAGGGGACACAAGAGCGGGCCAAACACCAACATCACGTTGGGCAATGCCTTTCACTTGGGAGCGCATAGTCGAAGATATAGCTAACCGTCATTCTGAAGGTGCATGCATGATCCCGAAGCCAAGTCATGCGTGATTCCATGAATGTCACATGACTAAAAACTTAATCACTCATAAATAGCTACCCATGACATCGGCAATCTCAGCTCATATGCCAACTTCGTGAAAAAGATTGTCTATATACAGTCGAAAAGAGGAGATGCTTGGGTGGTCCAATCCTCCAACCATGCAGATCATTGCATTTGTCACGAGGGGATTGGTGGGATATACCCCAATTTCAACGTGTCATAGATACAACTATCTATTGAATTTTGTGGGCACAAAGCGTTGGTCAGCTGAAAAAAAATCTAAGCCACTTTTTTTATGTGGCTATCTTCCATGTTACAATGATCTGCTGCCATGTCACTCCCTTTTTGATAGGATAAGCATGGTTGGCTTGTCGAGATTCTCTCAAGACCAAACATCTTAAAGGAAGAACATCTTAAAATATTTAATTATATATGAGTACTAATCATGTATTAAAAATATGTTTATTAGATTTAGGTACTCATCAAAGTCTATTTATATGTATAATACAACTATCTATTGAATTATGCGGGCACAAAGCGTTGGTCAGCTGAAAAAAAATCTGAGCCACTTTTTTTATGTGGCTGTCTTCCATGTTACAAAGATCTGCTGCCATGTCACTCCCTTTTTGATAGGATAAGCACGGTTGGCTTGTCGAGATTCTCTCAAGGCAAAACATCTTAAAAGGAAGAAACACCTTAAAATATTTAATTATATATGAGTACTAATCATGTGTTAAAAGTATGTTTATTAGATTTAGGTACTCATCAAAGTCTATTTATATGTATGATTTAAACGCTTATCAGTCAGTTGAAGAAGCCACTAAAGTTAATGGATTTTCAAGTTACATGGACCTTGGAACATGAGAAAGACCTTGAAAAGCTCAAGATTCCAGTTTGAACAAGTTTCAGCACTATTTCAGTCAGGTATCGACTCATGGAGAACAAATGTCAACTCACAGAAGCTTGAATTGATATGTAGAAAAATTTCAGTCGGCACGTAGAAGTGTCGACTCATGAATAGTCAAGTGTCGACTCAAGGTTGAGACCAAACAGGATACAGAACTTGATGATTTCAAGAGTTTGGTCAAATATCGACTCATGCAGATGAACTGTCGACTCAAGTATCGACTCACCAGAAGAAGTATCGATGTACTAGTACATTCTAGAAAGCTTCAAAAGATATACTTGACCTAGTGTCGACTCATGATTAGAAGTGTCGACACTTGCAGGTCAGACAGCATAGTAATAGCTAGTTTCTGAAATGCAGATCTTTCCTATTTTGTGTCTAATGGCTAGTTTTCCTTTCCAACGGCTATAATCTGATTTTTTAGGATTGGAAAGGAAGAAAAACACCACCAATACAAAGGAAGTGATCGATTCGAGAAAACAAAAGAGAGCATTCATTGAAAAACCTTCTAGCATTCAATACTTGTGAGATCCGAGCCTTCAAGCATACTGATTCAGAAAAAGCTTCCAAGTACACATCTTCAAGCATTGATCGAAGCTTCAATAACTTGAAGACAAAGTGTTTCAACTACTTTCAAGAGGTACATCGAGTTTTATTTGCTTTTTGAGAAAGCTTATTGTATTATTATATTGTACATGTATTATTTTTTGCTGTTACTAGTTTCAAGGGGATTGAAACTAGTACTGAGGCTGCTGGTTACCTTTGTGTGAAAATCAATAAATTTGTTGATGAGCCTAGAATGTAAAACCAACTAGATTTTTTGTTAGCCTTGAATATGTTGAATTATGGTAAAATATCCAAGGAAAGCTTGTGAAGTGGACGTAGGTGTTTTAGATAAACCGAACCACTATAAATCTCTATATTGTGATTGCTTGTTGTTCTCTCTGTATTAAATTTATTACTTCTGCTGCATATCATTATTGGGCACGCAAATTTTGAAAACATACTGGCACCCGAATTTTATTTCCTTAGAAAAAATTTTTTGAAACCCAATTCAACTCCCTCTTGGATGCTTTAAGCGGATAACAACTATTTTATAATATATAAAAAAAATATTGATAAATTATTTTTTTATTTAAATGTTAAAAATATTTATTAAAAAATTAAAAATTTTAATAAACTATTTATCATGCAACGAATGGGCCACAGCCTCTGAATAACTTTTAGAGCTTCAGCCAAAAAGAGTACATCCTGATGTCTGCATCGGGATCGTTCGAGATTTTCAGGTGGTCGGACATGGTGCGAAGTCCCAAATCATTCTCGAGCTATTAGTGGGTATCCTCTTTTATCTCTTAAACCTGTCCTTCCAACTCTTCTAGTGGGTATCCTTTGAGCACTCAGCCCAGTCCATGTCGAATGGATGCCCTTCGCCATCGAATCAATGCTCGAAATTGTTCCCTTGCGAATAGGCTACCACCACTACTAGAAGAAAGGTCGAGGTCCCTGTACACCAAGGGGGCCAAAACACCGTCATCACGTTGGGCAATGCCTTTTTGGTGGGGGCGCATAGTCCAAGATATAGCTAACCGCCTTGGTGGACGGTGAAATACATAAGAAAGGAAGCTGTCATTCCGAAGGTGCATGATCCCGAAGCCAGGTCCTGTGTGATCCCATGCACGTGCTAAAAACTTAATCACTCTAAATGTTTTACGGTCTTGTGACAACGCTTAATCACTCTAAATAGCTACCCTAGCATAAGATTCGACATGACATCGGCAATCTCAGCTAATATTCCAACTTCGAGGAAAAGATTGTCTAATCTACAGTCGAAACGAGAAGATGCCTGGGCGGTCCAATCCTCCAACCAATGCAAGCTTGATTACCACGTGTCATGCACCGCAATTCCAACGTGCCATGGATACATCTTTTGAATTATTTTGGGCACAGAGCGTTGGTCAGCTGAAAAAAAAAAAAATCCGAGCCACTTTTTTTATGTGCTTTCTTCCACGTTACGGTGATCTCCTCCCATGTAGTGCCTTTTTGATGGGTGAAGCACGGTTGGCTTGCCTAGTTTCCAAACCCGAAAGAGATGCTCTCAAGGCAGAACACCTTGAAAGACTATAGACATTGCCCCAATTTTTTTCTACAATCTAGTCATGGTGTGAAGTGTGGACTCCTAGAGGGTCAAGCTCCTCCGTAACAGAGGAGGTTTCGAGTCGGCCCTTATGCTTACCTCTCTAGAGCTGATTTGGCATTTCCTTTTTCCGTCTCCTTAGATGCCGATAAATAGCGGACAGCGGTATCTCTCAATAGAGCTGTAGAGAAGTCGAATGTTCATTCTTCTCTTCTCTGTTTCATACAAGTTCGAAAACCATACCTCCCATGAAGGCATTCAAAATCCAGGATCCATGCCAATGAAGTCACTGTAAACTGCTCAAACCAATCCAAAGATCCAGGGATGGCAACTGGGTCTGCCGGCTTCATGGTAATGCATTCCGTTCGATTTTTTGCCGTTTGTTTCTTGGTTGGCATTATTGCAGCAACGGGAAGGGGTCAGAACAACACCAGCAACTCCTCAGTGCCTCCCGTGGTGAATGTTGGGGCTCTCTTCACCTTCAATTCTACTGTTGGAAGAGCAGCAACCCTGGCGATCGAGTTTGCTGTCGAGGATGTCAACAAGGACACGACCGTTCTTGCTGGAACTAAGTTGAATGTGATTAAACAGGACACAAATTGCAGCGGGTTTCTTGGAATCATAGAAGGTAAAATGAGATTCTGATTTTGAAGTGTAGCTTTCAAATTTGGCAGTAATGAATGCTTTTATGTGTTTTCGTTTAGTTCAGATACTATTGAGATATTTCATTCTACAACTGTCCAGGACCTTTTATTCTAGATCTTCATCGGTCATCGGTGTCTTTGCTAGAAAAGGAATGTTAAAACCTTTCAATTTTGAGCTTTATGTTATAACGAAACAGTCAAGAACTTATGTTGGAACTAGGTGCTGGGTAACAATTTTGATATTTGGTATGATTTAAAATTTATTATTATAAATCTATTATTTAAAATCTATTCAAATTTTAATTCAAAAATTTGATGTTAGACCCAGAGAGTACTATTTTAGGTTAATATAATAGATTTTTCATTTCTATGCAAGGTAATCGCTTTTCTTTTGGTTTTTTAATTGACAAATGGTTTCTTTTTATTTATTCAGCAATTTTGTCCCTGCTCTAATTGGCAAGGTTGATTACCATTGTTGTATGGTTCTCAAAATGTAATTTTAAGGAACCATTTCTTCTGCTATTAAAAAAAAAGATATCACTACTTCAGTTTATCCTTCATGAATCCCTTTCTGCCGATGTGTTTGTGAACTTATTCTTTAAAAAGAAAAAGAGGTCTCTAAGCTAGTCTGTATCGGATTCGTTAATTGTTAAGGATGTCCATTAGCCTAGAGTTAATTTCTAGTATTAAAACTTGTCATTAAAACGAAGTCCTTTTTCCCTTATATGCTGATGAATCCCGATTCTTTTTTCTCAATACTTTTACATTTGAAATATATAATTCATTGATTTTTGAAATCATCACTTCATATCCATTCATATGTGGAAGATAGAATAATTTTTTATATCTTTTCAAAGCTTTACATCTCCCATAGCAGTTCTTTGGAAAAGATTATGGTCTATCACCTCTGGTTACCTTCCAAAGGTTCCAAGTTTTGTCATAATTTTCAGTAGTCTTTATTTAACACAGAAGACACTTTTGGTTGCAGCCTTACAGCTAATGGAGAAAGATGTGGTTGCCATCATAGGTCCACAATCCTCAGGGATAGGCCATGTGATCTCCCATGTCGTTAATGAACTTCATGTTCCACTCTTGTCCTTTGCGGCAACAGATCCAACTCTTTCTTCACTGGAATATCCATATTTCATTCGAACAATTCATAGTGACTATTTCCAGATGAATGCAATAGCCGATATTGTCGAATATTATGGATGGAGGAAGGTTACTGCAATCTTTGTGGATGATGACTATGGGCGCGGCGGGATATCAGCATTAGGTGATGCTCTTGCAAGCAGACGGGCCGAGATCTCTTACAAAGCTGCCTTCTCACCTGATGCTGACATAAATATGATTACTGGCTTGTTGCTTAAAGTGAACCTTATGGAATCTCGGGTTTTTATCGTGCATGTGAACCCAGACTTGGCTTGACAGTTTTTTCTATCGCCAAACAAATGGGGATGATGAACAGTGGATATGTGTGGATAGCCACGGATTGGCTTGCTGCTATTCTGGATGCAACCAAACCTGTTGATCCTAACACTATGAGCCTTATACAAGGGGTAGTGTTTCTTCGTCACCACACCACAGATTCGAATCTCAAGAAAAGGTTTATATCTAGATGGAATAATAAATTAAAAGCTTTAGTACTAGTTCGAGCTTGAACACTTATGGGATGTATGCTTATGATTCAGTGTGGTTGGTTGCTCATGCTATTGACCGATTCCTCAGGCAAGGTGGGGAAATTGTTTTCTCTAAAGATTCAAGATTGCATGATGCAAATGGAAGTACCTTGCACTTAACAGCACTAGAAGGCTTTGACAGAGGTGACCAATTGCTTAAGCAATTGCTACTTACCAATTTTACAGGTCTAGCAGGTCATGTTCAGTTTGATTCAGATAGGAACTTGATCAATCCAGCATATGATATTATTAACATTGGTGGGACAGGCTTACGGTTGATAGGATATTGGTCTAATTATTCTCATCTTTCAGTTGTTGCTCCTGACATTTTGTATGGGAAGCCACCAAACATGTCGACCAGCAGCCAGCAACTTTACAGTATAATATGGCCCGGTGAAACCACGATGAAGCCACGTGGATGGGTGTTCCCAAACAATGGAAAACCTTTGAGGATTGGGGTCCTAACAAACTAAGCTTCAAACAATTTGTGTCGAATATTCTGGTGCTGACAATGTGAGTGGCTATTGCATTGATGTATTCAACACTGCAATTAAGCTGTTGCCCTACCCAGTTCCATGCTCATTTATACTAATTGGGGATGGTTCAACAAATCCAAATTATGATGAACTTGTGAAATTGGTTGCACAAAATGTGAGCATATCTTCCATCATGAATTTTGCTTTTCCACTTTCATTATTTCAATTTCTTAATTTTAGTTTTCTTTTGGCTTTCTTTCAGAATCCTACCTTAATTAAGCCTTTTCTTTAGTATCTTGATGCAGCTGTAGGGGACATTGCCATTGTTAGAAATAGAACAAGAATTGTAGATTCACACAGCCATATGCTGAATCAGGCCTAGTTATAGTGGCTCCGTCAAAAAGACGAGCTCAAATGCTTGGGCTTTCCTGAAACCATTTACAATTGAGATGTGGTGTGTCACCGGGGCCATTTTTCTTTTTGTTGGAGCTGTTGTTTGGATTCTTGAGCATCGAAGAACCAAGATTTTCGTGGGTCACCAAGGCAACAACTTGTGACAATATGTTGGTTAGTATCTTCTACAGCTATAGAAATTTCTTTTCTGCTAGAAGTATATGCTAATGAATTTATGTTAACTGTCTTTTTTGTGGCAGCATTGGTGTAGTCAAGAACAGAATAACAAAGAAAGTCTTGACATTATTAGTGGCTATAAGTTCAATGGGCACAATGAGGAATTCTGCCATTACGAGGAAACTGACTTAAAAAATACAAGAACTAAATCACCCCAAGATATTTTCTGTAAAGATTAGCTCCAAAAACTATACAAAATCCACAGATCCTCTGTGATACATACACCCACCAAAGTTTCAATGCATTAATACTGGAGTTGCCAATGCAATGCACATAGTGCAGATGCATGAACTCCTGCATGTAGCTTTGTGCAACATTTGGAAGTTTGCTTTCTAATCCTAGAAAAATAATATAATATTTATTGAGAAAAGTTCAATTTAGAACTATAAGCTGATTCTCTAGTTTATTGTCTTTAGTTCCAAATAGTTTATGCCATTGTATTATAATTTTGCAAACATATATTATATTCACATCTGAATAATTAGTTTGTGAAACAGTACCAACTTAGTAGCAATGTCTTTGACTACTCTTTAGATATTGATGAAATCAACAGACCTTGCACTTCAGCTTGAGGTTTCTAGAGAATAAATTTATCATAATTTGTTTTTCTACGAAAACGATATTGATATGATGTTTACCATCTCAGTTGGATTGAACTGTCACAATCTTCAGTTTTCTCTTACAGCTGTCCTGGAACTTGAATCATTCAAGAAATATTTAATCAATGTTGAATTGGAGAGATGTTCTTAGTTGCAGAATGGGTTCAATTCATTCTCAGAAAATTGGATTAATCATTTGGATGTACTCCCTAACTAAATAAACAAAAGAGACGAGTGAAATATAAGCCTGCTTTTTATTTACTCGATCACCAAGCTCTCTACAGCTCAGCTAATTGCAAGTGAAGATGCTTTTCACTATTTAAATTTTTTCTACCATATGTTAATAGATTAAAATAAATCCATTTTCAAACATCCTGTACTAATTAAGAATATAATATAATTGATAAACATTGACACAAGTTTTATATACAATTTATATAAGAATCCTACAAAAACTCCCGGCAGTCCTAGTTTTCCCTAGAATTTTCCATCCCACAGATCCTATGTTACCTCTTCCAGACCCACTAGCAGACTCCATAATCTTCAATATTTTTCACAGGTTTAATTTTATAACGAAAGCTTCCATGTTCAGAAAACAACCTTTTGTCTTTATGCCATATGCACATGCACGTATTACTTGGAGCAAGACGTTGTGTGCTGTTGCCGCGCTTCCATCTAGACCGGGCTCAGCTCGCTGCGCTGGAGAGCTCCTCCATCGATCAACCTGCACAAAGTCTCCTGGGCGCCGGAGGTGCTCCGGCGGGGGACACTCCGATGCTTAAGTTAGCGAGGGGGTTTGGAGCAACAGAGTGGAGAGAAAAAGAGAAGAGTGTAGCATAAAGAGGAAAGAACGTCTTACCCCGGCGGAGGTCCCCTGGATACCTTTTATGGGCATGGGATACTGCCAAAATTCGTTCGAGGGCAGAAATAAAGTCCCTGATTTGCCCCTGGAAGGATCAGAGCGATGGCCAGGTGGCATAAAGTCGTGGCCACGTCGTGGAGTTCATTGCAAAAGAATCCTGGTACCAGCTGGAGGGAATCTTCCGGAACCTTCGAGTGGTTCTCCGGATGGGGATAAGTCCGTCAAGCTAAGCAGGAGTGGATCAGCAGGTCTCCAGGTTGGTCGGCCATCTATGGGTCGGCCTCTAGTAGGTCGGCCTTTGGTGGGTCGGCCATTAATAAGTCAGCCGATCTTCAGGTCAGTCGGCCTCCAGACCAATCGGCCCTGCAGTTGGTCGGCTCGTTGGACCTCCGGTGGGGAACCAGTCAGGACCTCCACGAGAGCCGATCAGTGGGAGCTTCAACCCGTATCAGCCGGTTGAACGCTTTGTACGGCCCAACCCGGGCCGGCCGGATGGGTATAACAGTTGCCTTCCTGCTGCTAGGCTTTGAGGAGGCACGTGACCTCGAAGTACAGGAGCACCGTTTTTGGTACAGATCGTGTCCGTTCAGGCTTGATCCGGGATCATCGCGATGGGTCGCTTCGAATCTCCCACGTTCGGCCTCCTGGACAGATGTCATCCCCGCATTGGGGATGTAGGGGTCGCAGTTAATGGTGAAAAGGTGTCATGATGAAGAGTCAGGCTGGCAAGTGTACTGGCAAGAGCGAAGGGACGCGCCGCACCACGTGGTAGCATCTGGGCGGTCGGCTCCATTTTTTATGAGATTCCTGCACCGTTGATTTGGCACTTACACGGATCGCTGTTTGCCATTGGGATCGGCCTGTCACTTCGGTCTCGGAGACGTGGGCGGTCGCGTCCTCCGATGGGGCGGTTGAAATGCCCACGAAGAGAAAGGCAGTGCCCCCCAGAGACCTATAAAAGGAGGGGCGACACGCTCTAGGAGGGTTTTCCAGCTGTGTTTGTGCCCCACGAGAGAGAGAGCTTCTCCTTCCTCTGCGAAACCCAGCTTTTAGGAGTTCATCTTCAGGTTAACTCCTAAGTCTTCCTTATTCTTCAATCTTAATGGTGACCACTAGTAGGGGTCTAGTCCATAGACCTAGGCAGTCGGGGCCGAGTGAGATTCCATCGACCATGACCCGAGAGTGGGTCGAGAACCTTAGAGCAGTGTACGAGATCCCCACCACTCTACACCTCACGTTGCCGGGCCGAGAGGGGAGAGCAAACAGTCCGTTAGGGCCGGGAACGCTACCAATGTACGAATCTCACCTCAAAGCCGGTTTGAGATTCCCGTTGCATCCCTTTTTTGTAGAGGTCTTCATGTTCTATAGGATAACCTCGGCACAATTAACCCCGAACAGCATCCAGATCATATGCTGTTTCATCGTGTTGTCTCATAGGGTCGGACTTGAACCTAGGTTATCCCTTTTCAGCAACTTCTTTCTTTTAAAGGACTTTAGGAGCCGGGAATGGTGGATGTTCAGTCCCCATCCGGTCGAAAAATCTTAAAGTGTCTCCCGTTGGCCGTCCATGGATGGAAGGCCCGGTTCTTCCTTGTGAGCAATCTCCAGCCCTGGGGGTTCGAGCCCTTGTGGAGGGAGCCGTGGGCGAGGCTTCGAGAGGGGAGGTCGATCCTGATGGCCGACCAGGCTAAATTCAATGAGATCAACTGAGCTGGCCCGACCGTGGCATTTGAGCTGCTGGGGGAAGACCGCCTTCACCGGGCAAGGATCAGCTTCCAAAGATTTTTAGGCAAGGGCCGAACTCTTTCTTCACGGTTCGCCCTCTTGATCTTGTTGCTTTTCTTCCTTCGACTAATCTTTAATCTCTTTGTAACAGGAGGGGGGATGAGGAGAATTGATAAGGCTAAAGTTGTTCAGCGTGCGGTGCGGAAAAGGCCCGCCCCAGGGTCGGCCCTAACATCGGCCACCGAAAGACAGAAGAAGAAACGGGAGGAGAAGAAGCCTGCACCTGTCGTGGAGGTAGAGTCCAATGAGGATGACACCCCCCTTACTGAGGTGCTGGCCAGGAAGGCATCCGGGGCTTCGTTTGTTGTCGAGGAGTCGGCCGCCCCGCGGGGGCAGGAGTAGCCGGAGCTACCCGGTACAGCAGCAATGTCAGCCCCTGCGTCCGTCAGCCCAGACACAGCGGAGCCCTCGACGGACAAGGGAAAGGGGACGGCCGTAGAAGGGGCCGACGATGAGGCAGCCGAAGAGGAGTCTGACGAAGAAGTTCGTCAGGAGGAGTTCCAGCATTGGAATGCTCTGGATCACCCCCGGAGAGCGCGGAGCCTACTTAGGGGGGCGATGACCGACATCGACTAGGAGCGGTCAATCCAAAGGAACCTGAGCGACGTGGCGGTAGAGTCATACCATAATCTCATGAGGGTAAGGCATCTTGTATGATTCCTCATATCTTCTCTTCTTTCTTACGGCCCTGACTTAGCCTCATGTTTGCAGCTCCTCCGTGACATCTCCTTGATGGATGATGGCATCGGTCGGGAGCTTCACGCTGCCAAAACCTCCGCCAGAAGAGTGTAGGAGCTAGAGGCAACTCGAGCTGCCATGGAGGCAACTCAAGCTGCCATGGAGGCATTTTTGAAATCTGTGGAGGAGAGGTCGTCGGCCGCCCAAGCAGAGGCCGAGTCGTCGAAGGAGGCCTTGAAGGAGGTAGAGAGCCGACTGGCCTACCGGGAGGCCAGACTGAAGAAGAGGAAAGTGAAGGTGAATTCCCTTACTCGCCGGCTGCAAGAAGAGGAGGGTCGATTCTCGGAGGCCGACAAGAGGGCCCAGGCCGAGCGGGCAACGGTAGTATAACTGACGACCCAGCTTGAGGAAGCAAGGGAGCTGGCCGTGAGGCAGGTCGGGATGCAGTGCGGCATACAAGACCTCCGACTTTGATGAGAAGGTTGAACAGACAGCGTCGGACTTCTACAGAGAAGGCTACGACGACTGCTTGAAGAAGGTGGCCTCACTTTTCCGGAGCTGGACCTGTCTGGTGCGGAGCTGAAGGGACCTGCGGATGAAGTAGAGCCCCAGGCCGAAGGTGAGACGGAGGAGGCCAGGGCTGAAGTAGATGCGACGGACATCCCAGTTGAGCCCCGAAGTGCTACGGTCCCTGTTGTCCTTCCAGTTGTGGCGGACGGGGCCGAAGTTAGTGCCCCTAACGCACCTTCTGTGGGTCCGACCTGAGGGGTTTGTAAAGGTCCGACCCACCTTCTTTTGTAAGTGTCTGCTTTTGAAATTAATGAAAAGGCCTTTTAGCTATCTCATGTGTATGTGGGTGTGGAACAGGTATTTTCCTTTCGCAATTTTTCTAAGTGTTTCCGGTCGGCTTCTTCGTATCGCAGGTCACCTTCTTTTTCTTTCAAAATTTTTCTAAGTGCTTCCGGTCGGCCTTTTGAGGTTAAAGCTGATACGTTGGCCGGAAGGGGTGATAGCTTAATCTGGGCTCATGAATCAGGGGATTTGCTCCCAGCTTAGTCCGCCAGCTGGCTCAGGTTTGTCAACTATTCCCTACGCGGTTCTGCATGGGCCATGTACGGTGATTGCCGACCGGAGTCGGACTTTCGGAGTGGGCTGCCCTAGAGCCTCTACCGACCGGAGCTGGACTTTCGGAGTGGGCTGCCCTAGAGCCTCTGCCGACTGGAGCCGGACTTTCGGAGTGGGCTGCCCTAGAGCCTCTACCGACCGGAGCCGGACTTTCGGAGTGGGCTGCCCTAGAGCCTCTACCGACCGGAGTTGGACTTTCGGAGTGGGCTGCCCTAGAGCCTCTGCGACCGGAGTCGGACTTTCGGAGTGGGCTGTCTTAGAGCCTCTGTCGATCGGAGTCGGACTTTCGGAGTCGGACTTTCGAAGTAGGCTGCCCTAGAGCCTCTACCGACCGAAGTCGGACTTTCGGAGTGGGCTGCCTTAGAGCCTCTGCCGACCGGAGTCGAACTTTTAGAGTGTTGATGGAAGAAATTATAGACTTTATTGATAGTACTTGCGAAGGTTGTCTGCATTCCACGGGCGTGATATTTGTCGCCCGTCCAACTGCTCGAGCCGGTAGGTCCCAGCCCAGATTACTTCGCTGACTCGATAAGGACCTTCCCAATTAGGAGAAAGTTTTCCTTGCTCGGTCGGCCTTGAAATCTCCGTCCTCCGCAAGACCAAGTCTCCAACATGGAAGGTTTGCACCTTAACCCTCGAATCGTAATTCTAGCCATCTTCTGCCGGTAAGCCGCCATCTTCATGCTTGCTCGGAGCCTGGTTTCCTTCAGCAAATCCAGGTCAGCCCTTCGTTGCTCCAAATTGATCGGCTCAGTGAGGTGATCAACCCGCAGGGATTGCAAAGAGATTTCTATGGGGATGACTACCTCACTCCCATAGGTCAAGTTGAACAGAGTTTCTCGATTGTTGTCCGCGCGGTAGTTCAGTATGCCTACAGTACCGAGTGAAGCTCTTCCGTCCACAGTCCTTTGGCTTCATTCAGCCGAGTCTTCAACCCATGCAGGATCGTTCGGTTGGTGACTTCAGCCTCAACATTAGACGGAGGGTGGCCGACCGAGGTGAGTCGATGGGAAATGTGGTATTGCTAGCAAAAATCCCAAAACCTTGAGTTGTCAAATTATCTTCCATTATCTGTAATGATCGTCCGTGGGATGCCAAACCGGAAGATGATGCAGTTTCGGACGAAGTTCTCCACCTTGGCTTCCGTTATTTGTGCCACTACTTCAGCCTCCACCCATTTGGTAAAGTAATCGATGGCCACGAGGAGAAATTTTTGTTGGCCGGATGCTGGATGAAAGGGTCCCAGGATGTCCATGCCCCACTGGGCAAATGGCCACGGTGCTGTAAGCGGGGTCAACTGGCTAGCGGGCCTCCTTTGGACACCCGAATACCTTTGACATGCATCACACTTCTGCACAAATTCTGACGCGTCCTTTTAAATTATGGGCCAGTAATATCCCTGCCGAATACTTTTATAGGCCAAGGATCTTCCTCCAAGGTGGTCGCCGCAAATGCCTTCATGCACCTCCCTGAGCGCATAGTCCGCGTCGGTCGACCCCAAGCAATTCAATAATGGTTGAGAAAATGACCGCTTTACAGGGCTCCGTTGAGAACGATGTACTTAGAGGCTATCGAGCGTATACGCTTGACTTCAGCCGGGTCATCCGGAAGAGTGCCCTGAACCAGGAAAGTATGGATCGGGTCCATCCATGATACCTCCTGCTCAACCTGATGGATTTCAGTCGGCTCTTCAGCAATGCTTGGGCGCTACAGATGCTCCACAAAGGTCCGATCGGAGGTGCTGACCACAGCCATAGCTAACCGTGACAGGGCCTCCGCTCGGGAGTTCTGCAGCCGAGGTATATGAAGAATCTCGAAAAACTTGAGCAAAGATGTGAAGCCTCGTACCTTGTCCAAGTACTTAGCCAAGATAGGGTCCCTCGTTTCAAACTCGCCCTTCACTTGATTGACTACCAACTAGGAATCAGAAAAGGCCCAGATTCTACCAATGCCTAATTCACTAGCTATCCTTAGCCCTGCAAGTAAAGCTTTGTACTCTGCCTGGTTGTTCGATACCTGAAATGCAAAGTGCAGGGCATACTCCAGACATTGCCCATCGGGGTCGGCTAAAATCAGGCCTGCCCCACATCCAGTGAGATTGGAAGCTCCGTCTACATGGAGAGTCCAGGTGGGCTCGATCTCCCCCGCTGGATCGACCACAAGTACTTCAGCTATCGAAGAGGTGGCCTCTGGCCCCCAGGTGCATTTTGCAATAAAATCAGCAATTACCTGGGCCTTCAAGGCTGATCGGGATTGAAAGAAGATGTCGAACTCGCCCAGCCTGATAGCCCACTTGGCGAGCCGTCCGGAGGTGTCAGGACTTCAGAGGATTGCCTTAAGAGGCTGGTCAGTCAGCACAACGATTGGGTGCACCTGGAAGTAGGGTCGGAGGCGCTTCGCTACTATAACTAATGAGTAAACCAGTTTTTGGACTTCGAGGTACCTTGTCTCGGTGTCGTGGAGGACTTTGCTGATGTAATAGACAGGTTTCTACTGGCCATCTTCCCCTACCCGCACAAGGACGGCGCTGATGGCTTCATCGGAGGTCGACAAGTATAGGTACAACACCTCCCCCTCCAGTGGCTTGGCCAACAGTGGAGGGTTCTTCGGATAGTCCTTCAAGGCTTCAAAAGCCGACCAGCACTCATCGGTCCACTGAAAATGATCTGACCGGCGTAAAGTTCTGAAGAAGGGCAAGGACTTCTCAACCGACCGGGAGATGAAACGGCTGAGAGAGGCAATACGGCTCATGAGCTCTTGCGCCTGCTTCTTACTGGTCGGGTATGCCATGTCCATAATGGACTTGATCTTCTCGGGGTTGACCTCAATACCCCTTTGAGTAACCAGGAAGCCGAGAAACTTCCCGGAGGTCACCCCAAATATGCACTTGGCAGGATTTAATTTCATCCGATGATGTCTCAGCATGTCGAAGGATTCCTGCAAGTCCCTGATGTGGTCGGCCTTTCGGAGGCTCTTAACAATCATGTCGTCAACGTAAGCCTCCATATTCTTTCCGAGTTGCCCTTCAAAGACTCGGTTGATCAGTCGTTGGAAAGTGGCACCCGCATTCTTCAGGCCGAAAGGCATCATCCTGTAACAATACAGCCCCATGTCTGTGACAAAGGCCGTCTTCTCCTCGTCTCGGGGTGCATCCTGATCTGATTGTACCCAGAGAAGGTGTCCATGAAACTCAAGAGTTGGTGGCTAGCCGTAGTATCCACCAGTTGGTCAATCTTTGGCAGGGAAAGCTGTCCTTCGGACAGGCCTTGTTTAGGCCCATATAGTCTACACAGATCCTTCACTTTCCACTGGCCTTCTTCACCATAACGACATTGGCCAACCACTCCGGATAGTGGGACTCCCTAATGAAGCCGGCGTCGAGGAGTTTCTTCACTTCTTCTTCGATGGCTTTCTACCTTTCGGCAATGAAGCTCCTCTTCTTCTGTCGGACGGGTCTGTATGTTGGATCCACCCTAATTTGGTGAGTAATGACGTCCGACGGGATGCCCGGCATGTCCGAGGCCGACCAGGCAAAAACATCAGCATTGCTTCTCAAGAACCCCACCAGCTCCTATCGGGCTTCTTCACTTAGTGTACTCCCGATTTGAAGTACCTTAGTAGGGTCGTCTTCTCTGAGCGGAACAAACACAATCTTTTCGACAGGCTAACCGCAGTCATCAATTTCATCCCTAGGGTATAGTGGCTCCAGTGTGGGGCGCCCATCCAGCTACCTGTCATGTATGGCCATACATTGTCTGGCTATCCTGCAGTCTCCCCTCAGCTCCCCAACCCCATTACGAGTCAGGAACTTTGCCAGTAAATGATAAGTGGATATGATGGCACGGAACCTATTAAGAGCCGGTCAGCCTAGGATGGCATTGTACGCCAAGGTCGTACGGACGACTACAAAATTGATGGAAAAGTCCGTTGGTGAGGCCCTGTCCCAAGGGTTACGGTAAGGTAATTTCTCCTTCTACTCCGATGAAGTTTCCCCCAAAGCTAGTGAGTGGCATCAAGGATTCCCGCAGCCTCGACCTAGACAAGTTTATTCGAACAAAGGCGTCGTACAGCAAAACTTCCGCACAGCTTCCATTGTCAATAAGGACACGTTTTACATCATAATTGGCAATGATTGCCGACACAATGACAGGGTCGTCTCCTAGGAGATGGGCTTCCAAGATATCATCATCAGAAAAACTGATCATTTCAGAGCCCCTGGGCCTCTTTACAATGTCCTGGCCCCCTTCACACCCCCAATCGGACCGCCGATGCAACATGCCAACGCACTCGTTGGACACTGATCGGGGAGTTCAGCCTCTTCAGGAGGGTCTCTGACAGTTGAGGCTTCAGCCCGATCCCGACGGGGGCAGACGTACTTGCTCAGATACCCTCTCCTGATAAGGTCTTCGATAGCATCCTTTAGCTGGAGGCACTCCTCAGTGCCGTGTCCATGGTCCCTGTGGAACTGGCAGTACTTGTTCTTGTTTCTGGTGGTAGGAGGGCCCCTCATCGGTCGAGGCCTTTGGAAGTAAGCCTCGTTCTCAATCTCCATGAGAATTTTCTCCCTTGGAAGGGAGAGGGGCGCATAAGTCTCAAACTTTTTGAAGAAGTCCCTCGGCTTCGGGCTTCGGTGCCGAGTGGGTCGGCTGTCATCGCCGGGAGGTCGGACTGTAGGAGTTTTGTCGCTCCGCTTCTTGGTGGCTGATTTCCCCTCCGCTTGGCGGCGACTCACAGACTGCTCCTCTATCAGGGCATACTTGTGGGCCCTGGTCAGTAGCTCGGTGTAGTCTTTTGGGAACTTCTTGCCCAGGGATAATGTGAGCCTGGATGACTAGAGCCCTCTCTTGAAGGCTGACATCGCTACCGCCTCGTTCAAGTCTGGGACTTCCATGGCCGTTGAGTTGAAACGGGCCATGTAGTCCCGGAGGGTCTCCCCCTCCTTTTGGAGTATGAGGAAGAGGCAATCGGTGTTCTTCGGGGCCCGACTGCATGTCCTGAAATACGAAAGAAAAAGAGTCTCAAGTTGAGAAAAAGACCGGATCGTACCTGGTCGGATGGCTGCAAACTACATCTGGGCAGCCTTCTTCAGAGTGGCTGGGAAGGCGATATAATGAAGGGCATCGGAGGTGCCCTGTAACATCATGTGGGCTTTGTAAGCGCTCAGATGATCCAGTGGGTTGGTGGTACCATCGTAAGGGTCCACCTGGAGAATTTTGAAGTGTCGGGGGAGAGGCTCCCCCAAGATCTCAGCAGAAAAAGGTGGGCGGGTGTCGTACGCCTGCTCCCCTTCGGTCTTCTGGCGCTCGATAATCTCCACCATGCGCTCTTCCATGCGCATGATCTTACTGCCATAGTTATGTGGATCTTCAGCAGGGCACAGACCACCGAGGGGAGCAGAGTCAGTGAAAGATGGGGAAGCCGACCTCGCCCTCTTCCCGCTAGCGTGAGCCCCCAAAGACCTTCGGGGCTCCGGAGCAGCGTGGGAAAGAGGTGGTGGCTCCTCCGGCTACTGACTCCCCCCGGCAGCCGGTTGGTGGTTGATGCAGGACACCGCGGGTGGCTGCCACCGGTCGTCAGCCGCTTCCTAAAAATGCTGGGCCGCTGAGGTAAGCATCTCGATGCGGTTTACTAGCATCTAGAATTGCTGCAACCCTAGAGTGATGGTGGGCTCGGCGGCGATGGCCGTGGTGTCCTCCCGGCGAGGTACTTCAGGCCTGTGGGGAGAATGCCTCCCTCTGGTGGAGACACTTCGCGTTCTTCCCCTTACCATTGATAGCTTTCTTCAATCAATCTCTCCTTTTAGAGCAGAGAGCGGAATGAAGGTTCATGCCCCCCTTCCTCTAGCGCCAATCTGTTGCCGCGCTTCCACCTGGACCAGGCTCGGCTCGCTGCGCTGGAGAGCTCCTCCACCGATCAACCTGCACAAAGTCCCCTGGGCGCCGAAGGTGCTCCGGCGGGGGATACTCTGATGCTTAAGTTAGCGAGGGGGTTTGGAGCAATAGAGTGGAGAAAAAAAGAGAAGAGTGTAGCGTGGAGAGGAAAGAACATCTTACCCCGGCGGAGGTCCCCTGGATACCTTTTATGGGCGTGGGATACTGCCAAAATTCATTAAAGGGCAGAAATAAAGTCCCTGATTTGCCCCTGGGAGGATCAGAGTGATGGCCAGGTGGCATAAAGTCGTGGCCACGTCGTGGAGTTCGTTGCAACAGAATCCTGGTACCAGCTGGAGGGAATCTTCTGGAACCTTCGAGCGGATCCTCGGATGGGGATAAGTCCGTCAAGCTAAGCAGGAATGGATCAGCAGGTCTCTAGATTGGTCAGCCATCTATGGGTCGACCTCCAGTAGGTCAGCCTTTGGTGGGTCGGCCATTAATGAGTCAGCGATCTTCAGGTCGGTCGGCCTCCAGACCTATCGGCTCTGCAGTTGGTCGGCTCGTTGGACCTCCGGTGGGGAACCAGTCAGGACCTCCACGAGAGCTGATCAGTGGGAGCTTCAACCCGTATCAGCCGGTTGAATGCTTTGTTCGGCCCAACCCGGGCTGGCCGGATGGGTATAACATGTGCCATGAGACATGACAATTTCTGCTGCAGCTATTGCTGTATTTAATTCATATTACTAAAGAATATTATTCTCCCAATAATGCTTTTGACTATTTCCCAGAATGGCAGCTTTGGAAAATGTACATATTAGCCTGTCTTGTGCATGCATGTGCAGTGTAAAGGCATGTGATGGTAATTTAAATTAAATTAATTTCAATAAAGATTCTTAATGTTTTCCCTTATCAACATAAAACCTATTATTATATTGTTCATGGTCTTGTATATACATGGCTGTTAATATTTAGGCTAATCTTATACTATTGAACCCTTTCGATCACATATTTCTTCACATCCGGGGACATATATTATGATTCTAACAGCCAAGAAATAGTGATGAATAAACCAAGCTGTATTTTTGGTACCAGCAAAAGCTTTGATATTTGCAACTCTTAACTCTATATCATCCATTTAAATTGTAGTCATATATCTGAATTTGCAGTAAACCCTCCCAGTTAACTCAGAGCTTATTGGTTGCTAGTTATTCAAATTCTTGTGAAGTATAAGTTGTTGTCTAATGTCTGGATGGAAAAATAATCTATCTATTTGCAATAGCTTCGAAATAGATCCTTCCAGGTAATTCGGAATATATTTTACTGTTCCAAGGTTTGAAGTAGAACATTCCAGGTAACAGGCATACTACATTGCTTTAATACATGAACTGTTTTAAAGTGCTGTCTCCTATAATTGCCATGGGTTTCTATCACACGTCTGAATCCAAAATCCTGATTAAAAATATACTATTTAACAATTTAATCAAATAAAAAACTAAATAGGTTCCAATAACATGGTGAGTGCTCTTGGTTCAATCAAATCCCATAGTTTTTTAATCAGTGATTTGCATGTTTTATATGTTTTTTTAGAATTTATAGTTCAAGCAGCCTACCATGCCTGTATATGCATTACATTGTTGCTCTCATTCTTAGAATATGCAATAATTTATTCCACCTTGTTCATCTTGCAGGTTTAGTTTCTCGACAATGTTCTTCGCTCACAGTACGTCAATCTTACTGTTTGATATTTTGAACTTTCTAAGCATTCAACACACATTTTGGATCTACAATCCATGCTTCAACTACTATGAAATATTTAAGTAATTGAGAATCTCACTCTGAAAATTTGCCTGTGATCTAATCAGGGGAAAACACTGTGAGCACCCTTGGACGGTTTGTGCTGATCATTTGGCTGTTTGTTGTACTAATTATCAACTCAAGCTATACTGCCAGCCTAACATCAATCCTCACAGTTCAACAGCTTTCCTCAAGGATCGAAGGGCTTGACAGCTTGATCTCAAGCTCTGACAGTATTGGATATCAGGCTGGAAAATTTGCAAGAAATTACATGATAGAAGAATTTAATATTGCCCCATCCCGTCTGGTACCTTTAAATTCACCTGAGGAATATGCAAGAGCTCTTGAGCGTGGACCAAAAGGTGGTGGTGTTGCTGCAATAGTAGATGAAGTTCCATATATTGAGATCTTCTCGTCTATCTATTGCCAGTTTAAGATAGTTGGCCAGGAGTTCACCAAAAATGGATGGGGATTTGTAAGTATACTTTCCTGTCCTAGTATTGTTGGTATCTGTCAACTGTATTCATGATTTAACTTAATGAGATAGATGAACTCATCCAGCATTTGTATCCAATACTAGTTAATGCTCTTTCAAAGATTTAATTATTTAGGGTGTATTTACATCTTGCATTCTAAAATCACAGTGATCTTGTCTTTTGCATGGTTATATTGAAAACTCAAATTAATTTTCCAGGATTAGGTGTTTTAATGTTCATCAAAATTCAAGTAACTTTTAGAAACATTAACTTGTAAATATAGTCAAGGATTTACAATCCTCACATTGTGATTTACGTTGCAACTTTCTTTAACAACGGAAACCTTCCATCAAGAAAGTCTGATATTTGGAATAGAAAATAAAAACTAAGTGAAGTAACATGTGATTTTCGAAGTAAAAAAGCCAGGAGAACATTAATATTTTATCTCCACCGATTATGAAGATGTTTCACTTTGACAATACATGAGAGGTCTTTTCATTAATTTTTCTTGTGTTCACACATTTGAGGATTTACTTTTTTTTTTTGTCTTCTTGTTTAGTGCATAGATATTGCATTTTCTTTATTCTTATAGAGGACTGCTGGATGTTTCCCAAACAGGCCTTTCAGAGAAACTCTCCCCTTGCAGAGGACCTATCAACTGCCATCCTAACATTGTCAGATAATGGAGATCTCCAGAGAATCCATGATAAATGGTTAGCACATAAAGAATGCACTATGCAGGCGACTGAAATGGACACAAACCGGCTGAGCCTGCAGAGCTTCTGGGGCCTCTTCTTAATATGTGGTCTTGTTTGTTTCATTGCTCTCTTGGTATTCTTCATAAGAATATGTTGCCAGTATAACCAGTACAATAGCACAGCAGATGAGCAATCCAGTGAAACCCAGACAAGTGAGGAACGTCAAGCCAGCTTAAGTAGCTTCAATAGCTTTAAAGATTTAATTCACTTTGTTGATAAAAAGGAAGAAGAAGTCATGAGTGCTATCAGAAGGAAATCAAGTGATAAAAAACATCAAACCTCCCAGAATTAGGATGGGCAACCACCGTTGCCTGTGTAGAAGGTAATTTCAGGCCAATTAATATGTACATCTTCCCGCTAGTTGTTGGTATTTCCTTTTGAATATAATTATACACCGAAGAAGAAGGGAGCAAGTCTTTGATCACTTTTATTATCCCATTCCATTTGGACTGGGCGTGAGCAAAAATCCTGTGGGGGTAGCAGTCAGTGATTGTTGATAACCATTCCAAATTGAAACCTGTTAGATTCTTGGGACCAAGTGTATGGAAGTTATATGTTGTAACAGGAGAGAAAGAAAGAACGAGAGACTTCTTTTTTGACGTAACTTACGATTTCATTCACTTGTCAAGTGATTCTCACTCTTCTACTATTTTCATACATGCATTGATATTTATGATAAGACCTTATAATAAGTCTAGTCTTTCCTGGGGAATGTACATGACTCTTAGAAAATTGAAAACACCTCTTAAAAAATAGAACTAGATAAATGATTCATAGAAAATGTAAAAAACTTTATGGGAAATATAGGACTCCTTAAATTAGGTGCAGAAAATTAAAGAGCTTTAGTCTTCAAGTCATCTGTTTCATGATTCGATTTCATTTTTATAACAATCCTTGAAGTTGAAACTTGAAACACCGAGCTTTCCTTGAAAAAGTTAAACCTATCCCAAGATAGTGACTTGGTAAATATATCAGCTACTTGCTCATTTATACTGCAATGAACAATGCTGACCTACTGAGTCTGTTCAGCTTCTCTAGTGAAATGAAACTTCACTTTCAAATGATTCGTTCTTCCATGATTAATAGGATTTTTAGCAATGGCTACTACTGACTTATTGTCACAATAAATATCTGTAGGATCTTTTACCTCTTTTTTTAAATCAGTAAAATATTTTCTCATTCAAATTGCTTGATTTATAGCTATTGAAACTGCAATATATTCCGCCTCTACTATAGATTGAGCCACTGTTTCTTGTTTCCATAAATTCCAAGCAACTACACTTGAACCAAGATAAAAACAATATCCTGAAATTCTTTTCATGTCATCAACACATCTAGCCTAATCTGAGTCTGTAAAACCACACAACGCTTCAGTTCTTCCAGCTTTATACTTGATTCCATGATCTGCTATCCCTCTTAAGTATCTAAAGACTCTTTTAGCAATTCCAAAATGAATATTAGTCAGAGTTTGTATATATCTTAGTAAAACACTTGCGGCATACATCAAGTCAGGTATAGTTGTTGTCAAATAAAGAAGACTTCCAACAAGGCTTCTGTATTGCTTGGGATCTACCAATGCTTTGCCATCTATCTTGGAATTTTATATATTTATGGGTAAAGGTGTGGTAGAGGACTTACACTTCTCCATCTTGAATTTTTTCAAAATGTCTTCTGCATACTTGTGCTGAGAGATGAAGATACCTGAATTGTCTTGCCTGACTTCTATGCTAAGAAAATAGCTCATTTCTCCAAGATTAGACATCTCAAACTCACACTTCATTTCTTGCTTGAATTTATCCACTATATCTATATTATTTCTTGTTATAAGCAAGTCATCAACATATAAAGAAATAATTAGCATATCAAACCCTTTTGCTTGCTTTACATATAGTGTAGGCTTACTAGGACTCCTCCTAAAACCATGATCAATGAAATATTGATCTATTCAGCTGTACTAAATTCTTGGTGCTTACATTAGCCCATACAAGGCTTTATGTAGCTTGTAAACCCAATCTTCTTTACCTTTGCAGATGAATCCTTCGAGTTGCTCTATAAAAACTTCTCCTTGCAAGAATCTATTAAGAAACGCTGACTTTACATCCATCTAATAGATTCTCCAATTTTTTTGTGCTGCAAATGCCAATAGGATTTTGATTGTGTCTAACCTTGCTACTGGAGTGAAAGTTTCTATATAATCAACTCCTTGCTGTGAATAGCCTTCAACAATGAGTCTGGCTTTGTTCTTGTTGAGACTCCCATTTGCATTCAATTTAACTTTCTGGATCTATTTAACTCTAATGACCTTCTATTTTGTTGGTCTTGGAACAATCTTCCATGTTTGATTTTTATGGATCATATAAACTCCTCCTACATTGCATGCTGCCATTTTTCATGTCTTGCTGCTTCTTCATAGGTTTGAGGCTCGAACATAGCCATGTTACAAATCATATATTCTGACAAAGATCTAGTTTTTCTTATGGGAGATTTAGGTGATGAATTTTTCCTTGGTAATGATGGTAAACTCAAGAAGATAAGCTTGGTGATGTACCAGGTGAACCACAAAATTTTGAATTACTAATATCATCAAGCGATGTAATAGACTAACCATCATTAGTTTTGGTCATCACAAGCTACTTTGGTTCAATCTCCAACTTCTGCTAATTTCAGGTGGCTTCTTCATCCACCATAACATCTCTATTAAGGAGAATTTTTTTTGTTTCAAGGTCTTTGACCTTGAAACCCTTGGATTGTAAACTATAGCCCAAGAATATGCCTTTAGTTAACATCTCTTTCCACTTGTATCTTTTTACATCTAGAATATAGGCATAACATGCAGATCCAAACACTCTTAGATGTTTGATTGTAGGTTTGTGTCCACTCTAAGCCTTAAGTGAAGTATTGTTTGTAACTGCTCTTGTAGGCAATCTGTTAAGCAAATAGATAGATGTAAATACTGCCTCAGCCCAAAACTTTTTTGGTAGGTTCTTCTATGCTAACATACATCTAGCCATCTCCATCACAATTCTATTCTTTCTTTCGCAAACTCTATTTTGTTATAGAGTATAGCCAACTGTAAGTTGATGCTTGATTATTTCTTCTAAAAACTTATTAAATTGTGAAGATATATACTCCTTTCCTCTATCAAATCTGAGAACTTTAATTCTACAACCACTTTGATTTTCTGTCATAGCTTTAAACTTTTGGAACATAGCAAACAAATCTGATTTTTTCCTTAAGAAATGAACCCATGTCATTCTAGTAAAATCATCAATAAAAAGAACAATATAGAGATTGTTACTTAAGGAGTTTGTTCTTATAGGACTGCAGATATCGGTATGCACAAGCTCTAACTTTTCTCGTGCCCTCCATGCTTGCAAGGATGAATAGAAAGGCTCTCTATGTTGCTTGCCCATTTGACATGTTCCTAAATACCATGTGTTATTGCCAAAATTTGTCAAGCACCGGAAGGGGTTACTGGAGGTGGTGCTGAAGTAAGAGGTGTAGGCCGAGCTCTGTAATGCGGTACGTATAAAGAAGTCCAGTTGGGGGTGGTCCTGGTGATGGTACTCTGATGCTCAAGTCAGTATTGGTACTAACAGTGGGGGAACATAAGCGAGAAGGCTCGCATAACTTAAGGATTCACTTGTGTTGCCCAGAAATGGAGCCCAAGAGGGGGGGGGGGGGGTGAATTGGGTCTTTTCAGATTTAAAGTAGTAATGTAAAGGTTTGGTGGTGATTGTGAGTAATAAATTCAATGCTCTAGATTGAATGCAGCGGAAAGCAGTAAATAAATTGCAATGAACAAATAGCAAGAAAGGGAGAAGGGAATCACACATAAACACAAAGTTTATAGCGGTTCGGTACAAACCTAGCACCTACATCCACTCCCTAAGCCATCCTTGGGAATTCCACTATAATCCAATCAAGATTATAGTCGACTTGTTTTTCAAAAGGCTCACAAGTCAAAACCTATGTTGGTTTTGTCACCTAAACTCACCAACAAACCTCAACACTTGTTTTGTCTTCGGGCTCACAAGTTAACCCTTGTTGGTTTTGTCCCTTTGGCTTACCAACAAACCACAACAACCTTCTTTCAAGACATCCTTGAAAGCAAGGTCAAATCACAAGATAAAATCAGATATACAATTTCAAAAATAAGATAAACTCTCTTCAAGAGTAGAATAGAAGCTTTGAAGCTCAAGTTGATGCTTTGTCTTGTCTCCTCCTTGGAATATCCTTCAAACTCTTCTTTTGGAATGATGTAAGGATGGGCTTGTAAGCTTTTTCAGGGAATCAAACTTTAAATGGCTCTTGAAGTGAAGTTCTTGAGAGAATCTTGACTTTTTGGCTTTCAATGGACTTCAATACACTTCAATGCCTTTAGAATGAAGTTAGTGAAGGTTAAATACAACTAAAAACTTTCAAAAAATAGTTTGTGACCGTTTGAGCATCGAATCTAGCTGTTGGATCTTAAAAAGTGGTTTCTGCAAGTCAGAAAAATAGATCCGTTAGAGCTGTAGACTTCAATTGTCGACACTTGGCTGTCAGGTGTTGGCACTTGATTTCTAGGTGTTGACACTTGAACTTTCAAGTGTCGACACTTGATGCACAGGTGTCGACACTTGACACAAAAACCGTCCATTGGCAAAGTTCTGTATTTTTAAAAATCTCAGGTCTTGAGTCGACACTTGGAAACCTAAGTGTCGACACTTGAATTGCAGGTATCGATACTTGAGTTCTGGGTGTCGACACTTGGCATGCCAAGAGATTTTTCTGCATGCCAAATACTGAAGTGTCGACACTTGACTTCCCAGGTGTCGACACTTGACTTTGAAAAACTCATAATCAAGTGCAATTTGAGTTAAAAACACAAGCATAAATTTTGAAACTTAAATGGAGCATAAACAATTAATAATTGAACAAGTAAAAGCTCTTTTTGCATGAAGAGAATGTCCTTAATTGCAAAAAATGCTCCGTGCCACGGTGTGCCATGATACTTAAACTTTTGAGAATTTGATGTGCTCGCTTCCTAAAAACTCATAGCTAGAAATACATATTAGTATACAATATGTACTCAATGTTTTGTTATTCATCAAAATCTCTAGGTGGAGCCAACAGCTTGGAATCCTTTTATAGGCTATGATATGGGGGGATATTGGTCCTGGACAAGATCCTACTAGATCCTTGAGAGACGGTGGAACCTTCCACATGTCATTTGGAGCATTCTTATCTACTGGTAGCGTCTCATCTCTTTAAATATATTTTTGTCACTAGTTTAGAATGTGACATGCCTTATTAAATGGCAGGCCAAAATACAAGGAATCCGAGTGTGCCTCCCCCAATCATCCAGATTTGGTGATGAATGGGGATTTCATGATGTGATAGAGAACTAGCCACATGGTAGAGGCTGCAATGATATATGTCCAAGTGTTATTTCTTTGGGACTTGAGATGGGTATGCTGCCAGGATCCTGCAGGTCAGAGTGCTTGTAGAGTGCTTAAGGCCTAGAAACTTATGGCTGAGCACCTCTATAGTGGTTGGTAGGTATTGCTGATATCTTGGGATATAAGAGTTAGCCTCTACCAGTACCCACTCAAGGGCTTGAGGCTGGACGCTCTTTGAGTGGTCAACGAGGCTAGCTGATATCTTGGAATATAGGAGTTAGCCTCTACCAGTACCCACTCAGAGTCTCATGGTTGAACGCTCCCCGAGAAGTTGGCAAGGCTTGTTAATACCTTGAGGCATAGGAGTTGACCTTTACCAGCACCCGCTTGAGGGCTTGTGGCTGAACGATCCCTAAATAATCAGCAAGGTTCATCGATACCTTAGGTGTCTATGAAGAGGCATTTGAGATAGAATTTAGGTTTCCCCTTCACCCATTCGTCCTTAAGCTCCTTAGGGCATATGGTATATCTTCAAGTATCTTGATCTCGAATTCGATTAGACACATCATAGAATTTCTAGGAGTATATTTTCTAGCTAACGTCTAGCCATCTCTGCCTTTATTTCGTTCCTTTTTCACCACCCAGAAGTACCCCTTTGCCAAAGTATGATGGTACTTCATGATCCAAAAGAAGGTTGAACCCCTAATCTTGAGTGCTCCTTCTGTCATTAAAGGATGGAAGGAGTATTTTTATTTTATTTTGTCTACTTCGATGGGCGACTAGGGTCTGTCAAATTAGGGTTAGCCAGCTGCTTCCTTACCGAGTGCTCCATAATTGAGTGCTGAGGAGGAATCCTATTTCAATGCTCTTGATAAATTTATGGTCCCTGACTTAGAGTGGCTCTTATCTGAAGTCACTCCAAAGGACGGGACTTAGCTGACTCCCTGAATGTAAGTTGGAAAATCCTACTTTTTTCTCATTTGTACTTATTCTTTTCTTATTTCTGATCAGTTAATTTGCCCACAAGTATAAGGCTTGAGGACTCTGAGGTCAAGAAGCAGAGGTTAGCCTAGAAGAGAAAGGGCTGAACCTCTTGTGGAAGCCTAAGAAGGCCAAACTTTTTGAGCCCGAGCCTGGGCCGATGATAGTCTCAACCAAACCTGATCGCCCTAAGGCAGTCAGGACTTCTTCGATGACTGTCATGGGTCTCCTAGAAGTGATAGCCACTTTATTAGTGCTAGCTGCTCATCCACCTACTTCTTTCTCCTCGGTTATGGGAAGATCGGGAACTTCTGCTGGCCATGAAGTCGAGGGGGCCTTAAGGCACGTGGATCATAAATCATGGGAGGTCTGCCAAGAGGTCTTTAAAAAAAGTCCATTCTTAAAAGAATTGAACGAACTCAGGGTCATGTTCTATGACGACTTGGAGAGGAGGGCGATACTATCAATGCAACAAGTATTTCACACTTGGCTCCCATTTTTTATTCTTGACCGATTTGTTTCTAAACTTATTCTTCTTACAGTTAGCATATTGCACAGCTAACCTGCTAAACCAGGCCTTTAATAGTGGGAGCCTTATCAGCAGGCTAAGGAGAGATGTTGTAGAGTCTTGGTAGTAGGTTGAGGTAGCAGAAGTGTCATCTAAGTGCTCGGAGGAAGTACTTTCCAAGGTGGAGGTCGAATTGGCCAAGATTAAAGCTGACTAGGCTTGGGAAAGAGAGTGGGCATTAGACTTGGCAAATGCTAAGAAGGAGGTAGTAGAGGTGGTGGAGAAGTTTAACCCTTTTGAGAACTTCATGGCAGAGAAAGCTCAAGCTATGGCCGACTTCCCAAAGTCAGAGAAATTCTTTGCTCTCTATTGAGACTTTTAATTAGGAGTCCTATGAAGAGGGCTTCAACAAGAGGGAACAGGAAGCTATTCTGGATCACTTCTCGAAATAAAGCTCGACTTCCTAGATGTAGGGGAAGAGCCCGAAGGCAATCCTATTGGTACTTCTACTGAAGCTCCTCTTACTGAAGCTATCTTTGTTGGTCCCTTCACCATCTTCGATCCTACAAATCCAATCGTTGTTGACTCCACTTAGGTCGACTTTCATTGTCAAGCTTACCTTCGTAGCTTCTCTAGTTGGGGTCGAGCTTCCTCCTGCTGCCATCAATCCCAACGAGGAGGTTGGGAACTAAAACTTTATATCTTTGAAAGCAATGAAATGAGAAATTGTTTCTTCTACTTCTTACACTTTACATCTATTAGTTATAACTTCTCTTATGGTGCCCTTTTATCATCAAAGCACCAATGCCTGCCAAACACCTCCACAAGGCCATTGACATCAGGGTGTATCTTTCCAAATAGGAGGCCCAAGCTAAAGCCACAAAGAGGAAAGCTTCTAACAAAAAAAAGAGGCTACTGAAGGTGCACAAGGCACTAAAGAGAGCCTATGAAGAAGTGGATCGCTATCGTTCGTAGTATGCAAAACACATTCTCAAGAAAATTGTGCTCAAAGAGAAATCGGAGAAATCATCGGAGCAGATTTCTTGAATGACTTGGGATGCCACAACTAAGATGGTTTAAGTGCAAGATCAACTTTCTTTAGCCCATGAGGAAATTTTTGGTTTAAGATCGTTGCTTACATCCAGGGATGCTTGTTAGGAGATCACTGCCCAATCAACAGATTTTCAAGACAAACTTTGTTGGGCTAGGGGAAAGATTTCTAGTCTCGAGAAATCCTTAGAGGGTAAGAGCATAGTAGTCGATCCAAAAGTTATGGAGCCACCCCTAGCAATTGTCCCTATATTGGTCACGCCACCCCCGATAAGGTTATACCCATCATCTGGTGGTCAGCCATCTATAGATGTTTCTGAAGCCGAGCTAAGACAACCTATCTCGGCATCCTATCAATCCGATCAACCACCCTGAGAGGGGGCATGCCACATGCTTGGCACCAGCATTACAATGGGTTTTGGTATTGGATCAAGGTGGTGGTCAGCAATGTCTCATCAGTCTGGTCGAAGCTCTCGATCATGAAGTTGCCATCGATTGAGTCAACAGCCCCAATCATGGAGCTGCCATCAGTTTAACCATCAATCCCACTCAAGGGAGCGTTACCATATGGCTGGTGCCTAGGAAATACAAAGGAATGGAACCATAAAAGGATTTATGTTTGATCAAGGCTGCTTGGTAGGTTATAACAATTGCAAAGCCTTGATATAGGTCCTCTACCCAAGCATCAATCTTCGTTGCTTGCCTCCTTTAGGCATGGACATAAGCAAGTTCATCATGGAGCTTGCAGCGAATCCAAGCTCCCCCAGGAGGAAAGGTTTGATGTCTCTCCTTGAGGAGCACCACTTCAGTCAAAGGATGCTTTAAGAGGTTCGGGTGTCATAAAAGATTCATTGCCTGTTGTGATGGGGCCCGTGAGACTAAAAAATGATCAGGGCCAGACATTTAAGGTAGGATCTTAAAGCAATGATGACCTACCACCATCTAGAGCTAGCACCATAGATCTCAAGGCCTGCTAGGGCTAGTTGTATTTTGTTTCGCTTATACTTATAATCATCTTTTTGTAGCCTTCAGGCACTTTGTTTGGAAAGTACTGAGACTTTTTGTATTGTTTTTATATGCCTTTATCTAATCTTGAATGTTTAACAAGCCATTTCTCTCGTTGAACCAATCATAGATTCCCTAGGAATAACTAGGATTGCAACCAATGATTGCTTTGGGTTTGACTGCCCGAGATTCGATCATTCATCATGGGTACTTAAATGTTCCTATGCTCTAACTGATCATTCATCGATTGCTTAAAATTGGTAGGTGTTGGTTGCCTTGGGGCTCTAAACAAGTGCTACTCGATTACTTGGTGCCATGTAGACATTGATCGCTTGAGAGCTCTGATCGAGCGCTACTCAATCACTTGGAGCTATGTGGATGTTAATTGTCTAAGGGCTCTGACTAAGTGCTACTCAGTCATTGGGAGCTATGTGGATGTTGATTACCTGAAGGCTCTAACCGAGTGCTATTCTATCACTTGAAGTCATGTAGGCATTAATCGCCTGAGAGCTCTGATTGAGTACTACTCAATCACTTAGAGCCATGTGGATATTGATTATCTGAGGGCTCTGATTGAGTGCTACTCGATCACCTGGATCTAAGTAGGCATTGATCATCTAAGGGCTCTGACTGAGCACTACTCGATTACTTGGAGCTAAGTGGGTATTGATCGCTTGAGGACTCTTCACTTAAAGCCATGTGGGCATTGATCGCTTGAGGGCTCTGATCGAGTGCTACTCGGTTACTTGGAACCAAGTGGGTATTGATCATCCAGGGGCTCTAACTGAGCACAACTTGATCACTTGAAGCCATGTGGGTGTCGATTGCCTAAGGGCTTTGATCGAGCACTACTCGGTCACTTGAAACCAAGTGGGTGTTGATCGTCTAAGGGCTCTAATCGAGCGCTACTCTATCACTTGGAGCCAAATGGATGTTGATCTCCTGAGGGATCTAACCAAGCGCTACTCGATCACTTAGAGCCATGTGGGCATTGATCACCTGAGGGCTCTGACTGAGTGCTACTCGTCACTCGAAACCAAGTGGGGGCTGTGTCTCGATATATTCGACCTTCAAGAATGCCACAACACTAGGAGATGCCATTTGGCATAGAATTCAATTCACGAGGAGCTTTGATTGGTCACACTTCAAATGGGACAGGCCTTTCGAGCGCAACTTATAAGAGGATGAGGATGGGAGATTTGTTGCCACCTCGGACATTCCTTCTTGATAGTGCTCGTTCTTTGAGAGAATGACATTTTCTAGATTTTAATAGGGCATGTGAGCGGTGGGTCTCCCATCAAGCTCATCATATAAGGATAGCTAGGGGTATCGATCTTCAATAACTATTCTCTACCACCATGCTGTCAGAAACATCCAAGGAGCCATCACAATTGGCCGAAGGTGTCAGAGTCACAAGATTGCTCTTTTTAAAGAAGGGGTTCTTCCCAGGAGGAGGATTTCATAGTCATTTGGCATTATTGCTAGACCATCACCATTGAAGTCAATTGACGGACTTAATGGCTAGCTATCAATCTATACCACTATAGCTATAACCGGATGGTAGGCTAATGCAAGCTAGAGGGCTTGGGCTCAACACCACTTCATCCAAGCCTTCCTCAAGAGGCTACTCTGATTTACTAGAGAGGAAGATTGGGAGCTCTCACCAGAGGTTATGGATAGAATCAGTAGCCTAAGGATGAATTGGGGATAATTTTCTAATTTTTTGATCAGTCGTCGCTCACCGATGAACTTCCTCCTTTCGGTGGTGGGCTACTTAGTTGAATGCTACCGTCCGCCTCCACCTCAACCCTGTCCTCCTTGCTGGGGTGACTAGGTATGCTCTTCATCACACTAACTTTTCTTGGAAAAGGGTGCTGCATCCATGCCCTCAGTCAGTGCCTATCTTTCTAGTTATCTCGTCAAGAGCCTCGATGTACTTGACTAATCAAAAGGCGATTTTAGCTCTATGAAAAGCTCAGGATTCCAAGAGATATCTAGTCCTTTGGTAGGCATTGCTATTTTTCTTGTACTTTAAAAGTCCAGGAGTCAATGTTATCAGCCGAAAGGCTCTAAATCCATGTAATATGGTTGCAAGGCTACATGTGTAATCCAATTTTGTCAATGAAAAACTTTTGATATTTTTTTGCTTCTCATTGCATTTATTGATTGTTTATTGGTTTGCTTGTTCACTATGCATTGCATGATTACATCTCAAGTTGTATCTAGGAAAATAGCAGAGGTTTGGGCAATTGATCGCAATATTCCCGATCACGATCTTTCCGATCTCATTAAGCTATGGAAATCCAATAATTATATTTTTGATCACTAGAGCCTATGGACTTTTGATTGTAATACTTCTAATCATAAGAGGCTGCTGGCTTCAGATCATAGCATTCTTGATCGTGAGAGCCTGTTGGCTTCTGATCACAATACTTCTGATCGTAAAAGCCTATTAGCTTCCAATCATAGCATTAAGCAAATGATAATTTAGTTTTTAATTGAGTCCTTCATGTTTGTCCTTTAGCTAGGAATTCCTTAGGCTAATGGACTTCCAAGCCCCACGGTATGGGATCTCAACCCTGCGGGTGGCTTAGTTTTTAACTATAAATAATCCTAGATGAATTTGTCGAATCTTATTTGGTTGAGGAAACCATGGTTCTCTATGAACCAACATATCTTAGTTATCCTACTATCAACATTTAGTCTAGCTAAAGACTTTAAACTTAGCACTCTTGAGAGGCAATCCAGCTTCTTTCTTTCTTTCTAATTATTTTCTTTTTAATATGGTTAGGTTTTTCAGATCTTGACTCAAATGAGCTCCATTGGCTAAGTTGGGGGAGAGCTCAATAAAAACTCTTCTTCAGGTGTCTTCATTTCCTTTTATCCCATATTATGCTTACATTTAGAAATTATTTTTATTTATGGAGAAATAATAAGAAGAATGAGTATATTATTGGAGTTACCTTCACCTTCTTATTCTTACACTTGTCGATCTCAGACTTAGGATAAATCACACACTTCTGATAAGTAATTGATTGAACAGTCTAGATAATTTTTGAAACACCGAGGAAGAAAATATTAATTGACTCAAGTAAAATGGTAAGTAAGAATGAAATCAATTTTTGGATAATTCTAACCCTCCTATTCGCATCTAAGAAGAATCTACTTCTTGGGTATGTGTGGGTGTTGACAAATGCAAATTTTCTTTATTGATTAGAAAAAAAGAATGAGATAATAAAAGTAGGTTCTAAACATTATTCTATCGAGTAACCAGGCCTCTTTGCCTAAGTAAGTATTGAGTCTCACATCAAAAAATGAAGATATGAAGAAACTTTGCTATACATCTAGTTTTGATCGGTAGCCTTTCTGACTCGAGCTAGTAAGCCTGAGGGGTGTTCTACACCTAGTGCCTTAAGGCCAACTGGTCTGGGAGACATTGGTCGAAAACTTATTACAAGGGTCAGATAGAAAGCTTAAGAGATTAAGGCATTGCATAGTCTATATAAAAAAAAGAAAAAAAAGAAAAAGAAAAGTATAATAATAAAAGGAACATACTTGTACCAAAATAATATCTCACCACTCTAGGGAGTAGAAGATTTGGAAATAATAATAGGAGTTGGTTAAGAGTTATCATGGAAAAATAAGAAGTTTGCACTTAACCAATTTACTAGAAGCTATTAATATCCCAATGACTTTTTTCATCTACTATCTTATGAAAAATCTTCTATTTACAAAAAGGGTATGAGAACAACCTTTGAGTCCGAGCAAATTTATGTATGGTATTAAGAGTTTTTGATAGCCCCATCAATTATTTTTTAATAAGCAATTCATGAACTATCTTTTATTCTTACTCGAAGATGAGTAAAACTCAAGTTAGAGGGTGTGATAAGTACATAAATCTAGCCATAGAAGCATCAATTTATAAAATCAAGTTATCTTTATTCTTTAGAATTGATGCTTTTTCTTATATTTTGCAAGAAGAGGTGCACCTAACAAAAAGCCCTATCCACAGCTTAAAGGACACAAGTTAGAGTCCAAATAATAAATAATTGGAGCCCAACACCCATCTTAAAGATGGTCCAAAAAAGTCCACATGCAACCAGTCCACTATGAACCAGCAGCTTGGTCCATAAGAAGCCTTCATGTGGACCACCAATGACTTGAAGGAGATTTGGGACTAGATTCGTCAATGAATTTGAAGGGGATTTGCATCCGATTCATCAATGTATTATAAAAAGAATTATGGCTAGATTCATCTAGAATGTAAATCTCTTCATTTTTTTAGTCTTATATCAGAAGAATGTAAACAATCCTTCTCCCCTAACACCTATAAAAAGACCTGTATATTTCATGGAAAAGATACTTTCCACTTTCTTCTACCCTTCCAACATACGAGAAGGAGAGTAAGCTAAGAAAAAAAGAGCAACTGTCAGATTCTAAAAGTTTTTTTTTTTTAACTCCAAGCCCTGTTAATGGCTTATGAGTTAAATATATTTTTTTAATCAAATTTTCTTAGCAATAAAACTTTATTCTTCTTATTTTAATTATTTTTTTGTAATTTAATTTCTATAATTTAATTTTTGTAATTAGGCTAGTTTAATTTTTGCATATCTTTTAATTTTGTAATTTAAATTCTAACAAGTAGTATAGAATTTATTTTATATTTTTAAATAATTTTAAAGTATTAATTTAGATCATGTATGGATAAGTAAATCTCTTAGAGTTGTGATGAAGCTAGACTATAATTAGAAGCCCTTTCTTAGAATCTCTTCTTAGGCTTTCAATTTTTCTAGAGTCCATCTTTCTCTTTAATTTCTTACCAAGAGACTTGATGGACTATTGTTAGATTTCAATCCCTTCATAATTCATTCTTGATTCGGTGCAAGAAGGGTAACAGATAGAAGGCTCGCAATATTTTAAAACCATTTTCTCTTCTTTCTTGTAGAAACCTTAATGGATTATTGTTGAATTAAAATCTTTTCATAATCCATACTTGGTTAACACAAAGAAAGAAGTTGAAAGAACATTATGAAAGAAATCATAGAAAGTCTCTCTAAGTCATTGGTCTAGTGGATTCAAAAGTCCTAGATCTTTAGATTATTTATCTCTTCAATTTAATTAATTTTTGCTTTAAGTAGAAAGTAAAGAAACAATCTCTTTCCATCTTTGTTAAAACTCACCCGAGCAAGGGTTTGAACATGGTTCACATATCCAATTCCTCATGAGAGCGGCTTGTACTTGCTAAACGTGCTATCCTGCACACTGTGCGCTTGCGATTTAAATTTAAAATATATCAACTAATAATGGAGGAGCGTAAGCAAGAAGGCTCGCATACCTTAAAGACTCACTTGGAATCCTTTTACAGGCTATGATATGGGGGCAATTCAATCTTGGATAAGATCCTACTAGATCCTATGAGAGACGGTAGAGCCTTTTATGTATCATTTGGTGCCTTCTTATCTAATGGTAGTGTCCCATCTCTTTAAATGTATTATTGTCACTAGTTCAGTATGTGGCATGCCTCATCAAATGGTGGGCCAAAATATAAGAAATCTTGGCATGCCTCCCCCATTCATCTAGATCTAGCAATGATTGAGAGTTTTGGGATGTGCAGAGAGCTAGCTACATGGTAGAGGCTACAGTGATAAATGCCCAAGTATTATTTCTCCGAGACTTGAGATGGGTATGCTACCAAGATCCAACAAGTTAGAGTACTTATGAAGTGCTTAAGGCCTAGGAACTTATGGTCGAGCACCTCTAAAGTGGTTGGTAGGGCTCATTAATGCCATGGAGCATAAGTGTTAGCCTATGCCAATACCCGCTTAGGGACTTGTGGCTGAACGCTACTTGAGCAGTTGACGAGATTCACTGATGCCTTGAGATATAAGAGTTGGCCTCTGCTAGTACCTGCTCGAGAGCTTATGGTTGAATGCTTCTCGAGTGGTCGGCGAGGCTCGCTGATGCCTTAGGGCAAGGAGTTAGCCTCTACTAGCACTCACTCAGGGGCTTGTGGTTGAATGCTCCTCGAGCAGTTGGCGAGGCTCACTAATGCCTTGGGGCATAGGAGTTGGCCTTTGCCAACACCTGCTTGGGGGCATATGGCTGAGTATTTTCCTAGCAGTTAGCGAGGCTCACTGATGTCTTAGGATATAAGAGTTGGCCTCTACCAATATTCGCTTGGGGGCTTGTGGCTAAATGCTTCCCAAATGATCGGCGAGGCTTGCTAATGCTTTGGGGCATAGGAGTTGGCCTCTGCTAGCACCCGCTTATGGGCTTGTGGCTAAATACTCTCCAACAATCGGTGAGGCTCGCTAATACCTTGGGGCATAAGAGTTGGTATCTGCTAGTACCCGCTCAGAGGTTTGTAGCTGAACACTCCCAGAGTGGTTGGCGAGTTTTTTTTTGAGTGGCTGATCGCATATTTTACGGTGATCTAGTTTGATGTATGATCTATGACCCATGCTAGTGATCGAGCCAATGGACTTGCCTTCACTGTAGCGGGCCCTATGTCTCCGGCACAACCATATTTCCCACTAACACCATGCATGACATGTAATTAAGGCAAATCTTGTACTAAGTCCTTTGATTGCAAAACTTGAGTGAATTCAAGTTGTAATGACCAAATCTCTTATGCCACAAATCAATTTCATCAACAGCCATTAAAAAAACTCTTTCCTTTGCATATTTTCATTTCAATGGAAAGCTTTTGTTTACCATGGCTATGTCAGCTAGTTCAACATCATTAGAATCATAAATCCTACACATATCATACAAGAAGTAGAAAGAATAGCCATTTTGAACCATTTGTCCAACACTCAATAGATTTCGATCAAGATTAGGTACCAAAAGAATATCAAAAATATATTTAGTACCTTTGTGAGTTTGAATCTTGATTGTGCCTTTGCTTGTGACTTCTACATGCACTCCATTTTCCATTCTGACTTTGCCCTTGAAGCTTTAATCTAGATTAATGAAGATTTGAGATTTATTTGTCATATAGTTTGAACAACCACTGTCGATGAGCCATGATTCTCCAATGCCATTTTTATTAATATGAGAAGAAGGAATAAATGATCTTCTCTTGCAACATTGGCATGTTGTTATCTCTACTGAGGTTATCTTTGATACTGATGAGGTTGGTGTTGCTGATTTCTTTGTTTGATTCTACAGTCTTTCTCCAAATGACCAAACATTTTGCAAAATCTACATTGTATATTTTCTTTGTACTAGCGGTCTTTCTCTAAATAATTTGTCTTCTTGCAATACTTACATTGTGAAAATTTGCCTCTTTTATCAATGAAATCTCCATTGCTTTTTGAGGCATTAGTATCCTCAATTTTATTATTGCATTGATATTTATTGTTGCCACCTTGTGATAAGATGATTTCTATGTGAACTTGGCTTGGAATGCACCTTCAGTATGATCTTCATTTTGTTTTGAGATTCTCTACTCATGAGACTACAAGGCACCAATTAGCTCTACAATTATGAAATTTGACAAGTCTTTGGAATATTCTATGGATGTAACCATAGCATCAAACTTTTTAGGTATGCTTTTTAAAACTTTCTCCATAATTCTTTGATCTTCCAAGATTTCTCCATATAGCTTCATTTGATTCACAAGCTCAAGCATCCTGCTTAAGTAATCTTTAATAATTTCATTGTCTTTCATTCTAAGATTCTCAAAATTTCTTTTCGAAGTCTGTAATCTAGCTTTTTCTAATCCTTTGAATTCATTATGCAATGTAGTCCACGCTTTCTTAGCTGACTTGGTTGCAACTATTCTCGAAAAGATGGATTCTGAAACTAATGAATGTATAAAGGTGAGAGCTTTGATATGTCTAGCTGCACTTTCTTTATTTTGCATCTTTGCCTCATCTATAAGCACTGTCATTGCATTTGGTAGTGTAAAGCCTATTTTTACTGTTAAAAAATGTGTCCTAAAGATAATCATCTAGATTATAGACAATTGAGCTCTTTTGTAATTTGTATATAAATCAATAATAAATAAAAGTTATTTGGCAGTTTATCTCATTTTGTACATTTTTCTTTATGAACTATTCTGTGATGAAATCCTTAGAACTACTTTTATTCGACAAAGAAGAATTTATCATGTAGTTTTTAAACTTATTAGTGATCAAATGATATGTTGTTACCAAGGACAATAACATTAATCAAGTATAGGTCATTGTATGTTATATGGGTTCGTTATCCTCATAAACAAGGAGTGTAGAGAACTGGTATGGCATGCAAGTGAGTGTGGGTGAACATCACTAAATGTGACCAACTCTATAGAGTACTCTGCTGTCAAGAGCATCTCTCAGAAGGATATGGGTATAAGTATCCTTTGAACCTAAGATCACCATGATGACTTGCAAGCAACTTAATGTACTTAGGTACCAGACTACCTGAATTTCAAATCCAGTGATGGAAGGTTACTAGGTACAGTCAAGTACTTGTTAAGTCAGTGTATATCAATATAGGATTACCACTTCAAAGTATTAGAGAAAATGCTCTATTGTGTTTCAATTTAGCAAGACTTTGGCCAGGGCAATCCTTATAAGGAATCACAAGATTTGTTAGGTGGAGACTCATCCTGATGCACTGATTAAAAGTTAGCAGTTGACTCTGAAGTCATCCTAAGTATTGGATCAAAGGGACGATTATATAGTAACCATTGCCTAGGTTTTCGAATGTTACTTTGCAATCATTCAACTTATTTGGACATCGGGTACCATTATTAGATGGTCACATCAATTAATTCAGGAATTTGTTCCAAACTACCAACTTAGTGTTCAAACCTAGGGATCATACATAATAGAAATTTCTAGGGATCATACATAATAAAAATTTCTAACCAATCATAATGCCTGATTAATAATTAAGAATCATTCAAGGATATATTATCAATTCGATTAATAATTAACCTCATATAAATATTTTAAATAAATAAATAAATAATTGTTATTTAATTATAAGAGGATTTATAAGTAATTAGACTGCTAATTGGTTTAATTTGACTAAGAAAAGAGATTTTGGTCAAGTTTAATTGAATTTAATTTAATTAGTTTTACTTGATTAGGTTATATGATGACCTAATCGCTAAAGAGTTTTATTCTTAATTTGATTCAGACTTGGACTTGATTAATTTTTATTTAATTAAAAATTAATTAAGTTAATTGAAATCTAATTAAATTATATTCAAGTTAGTTAATTAGTTCTAACCAAATTCAATTTGATTCCTAATTAATTTTGGTCAAAACCACGTCAAATTTTAACCTTGCTCCACATATTTTCTTCCTTAGAAATTCTATCATGCAATCTTGGGATTTGCATGATGTTTCCTCATGCTAAATCTGAGATCATGCCTTCTCCTTCCTCTTATTTTGATAGGATTAGATCTGGAATTATTCTATATAGTTTTTGACTTTAAATTGAAGGAGTTTGATTAGGAATCAAACTCCTAGTCTTATTCTAAATCAAATTTTAATCCTTATCCTAATTCCTTTCTCAACACCAATTTTAATTGGGACTTTTTTAGATGTTGTGTGACAATAAGAAAAAAAATTACCATGGATTTCAGATTGAGAATCACCGAAAATAAAAAAGAGATGGGGGCATGAAATTAAGAAGTGGCATGAGGGGTTCTTGGGATCTAAACTAGGGTTTTTCTAAGGGAGAGAGAAAAAATAGAGGGTCTCCTTTTGTTCTTCCTTCCACATTAGATCCTCCAAGATCTCTTCTTATTCTTCTTTTTGAAGGGTCCAAGAAGATTCAAAGGAGTTTGATCAACCATCCAGTGGCCTTCATGCAGAGCATGTTCAGGACTTTATGTGGACTAGCTATAGAGACCGGATGCAGTATGTGGCTATGAAGTGACATGAAGATCCTTTACCACGTGCCATCGTAGAGGCAATCAGTGACCCACAATCAAGTATAAGATTTGATTTTAGGTTTATTGTAGATTAGATCTACAGCATGCATCGGTTAGATTGATGCATGCTGATTGTATTTTTTACATTGCATATCCTATCAAGATCCTATGTAAGGTTTTTAGATTTGATCTTATACTTGTATTTATAATTAAAAATTATTTTTAATTATATTTTCTTCTACTTAATTTTTTAAAAAATTAAAAATATATGTATGAAACCCTACCCGATCTCTAATAGTGGTATTAGAGCAATTAGTTGCATGACATGATATATATAGAAACTTGCATATTAGATATGTTTTAATCTAAGTAATTTTTTTGGATTGTGTTGATCACCATGGCTATCTGGTTATAAGAGAAAAGTAAGGTTTAAAAGCTCTCTCTTCTCATTTCATGGGATCTCCTATGGCATGTAGGAGTGCCACTTATGGTTATATCCCTGAACAAGTAAGGTAAAAAGAATTTTATTAAAATTATTTTGATAATTGGATCTAATTTATAATAATTTAATCTTGTTTAATTTACTATCTATGATCTGAAATTAAGTTTTTTTATGATTTATTTTTATATTTAGAATATAGAACATAACTTAAATTTCAACATATAACTATATCGTATAGTTTAGATCTAAAAGGATTTAATGTATATGAGATGCATATAAATTATTTAGATCTAAAATTAGCATAATTAAACCTGATTATTTTCTGAAATTAAGATATGAAATGTTAGTTCTAGAATTGTAAATTAATGATCTAATGATAGTGATGGGAATTCTCCCAGGGTCACGGGGATCATGCAGCATGCAGAATTGACTTTCAAAATAAAATTTCATAGCATGATACCCTAACATGTATAACATGTATAGAAAACCCTAATTCCCAGGAACCCCTTGGGCAATTACAACTAATGAATCATAAAATAAAGTCAATTAACATACCTGGATCGCTAAATCCAATCCTTTCCACGAGGCTCACAAGTGCAAGCCCTCCAACGGTGATCCACACGAGACTTGAACCAAGGAAGAATCCCTACCAGGGTTGCTTGCTTCAATAGGACTTTTAGGACAGCCTTTGGACCTTTGACCACTGTAGGACACCCTGTCCTACTGTAGTACTCTCTGGACACTCTCCTAAGCCACTCTTGGCTTTAGGACAACCCTTCCCTAGGATCCCTTAGGCTTATGTCCTAAAACAAAGCCTTGCTCTAAAAGATAAGACCTTGTCTTAACAAGACAAGTCTTGTCTTAGAAGAAGGAGGGAGGGAGACAACAGAAAGAGGCACTCAGATAACTCTCGGGAAAATGGACTTCTATTTTTGATGACCAAAATATCTAGTCTCATTTCATCGTACCCCCTTTATATAGATTCAGATGGGGTGTGAAAAGCATCCTGAGACTCCATATCAGATATGACTCTTCATGTCTGATAAGGCTCTTCATGCTTCAAGAGTCTTATTTGATGTTCTTTCCCTTTCTAAAGCAGTTCCCCATATGCCATGTGGCATATACCGGTTATGAAGAATGGAAGGAGGCATCCTTTCAATCTTGAAGAGCATGGAATAGGCAGAGTCCTAAGGGCAGAAGGACTTTGCCTCAGAATAGTGCGCGCGCAGATGAAGAGAAGCGACTCTTCATCTACGCGCCAATATTTCTTTCTGCTTTCACGCCGCCCCTTCCACTTCTTTGACCGGTCAATCCTCTCCAAGAGGTATGGGGATAAAGTGAAGAGGCACCACGTTGATGAAGCTCCCAGAGTTTTATCTGCAGAAGGACTCTTAGTCCTTCTGCACGTGCCATACTTCTCCCTGGTGCGCCAAAAGGGCACCACTTTCCTTTCCCACTTCTCTCTCCACTCAAAGCAGCATATATTGATCAGTGAAATATATGCAATATGGGTGTCATTCGAAAGAGCATTAAATAAGCTTTCTGACCATATAATTTATTTTCAAATCAGAGGTCTATAGCTCATTCTATGCCTTTTTGAAGTTAAGGTATCATTTAGGTACCAAGAGTCCCATGCCATTGGGACTCTTCATATATGGCACCTAAAATGCCCTTAAGCCCAAATTAAAATCAGATCAAGCTCTAATTTGGCTAGCCCCACTTAGGACTCAACCTAATTTAGGTCTCCCATAATTAGGTTAGCCCAATTAGCAAGCAACCGAATCCAATCCAATTGGGTTAGGAATTAGGTTAGCCTACATATGCTAGTATATAATCCGGCTAACCAATTAGGATCCTATGACCCTAATTAAATCATGAATGACTTTCTTGGCCAAGTCTCTATTGTGTGTGACCTATTGGGTTCCATATCTAGCCAATAGTAGGTTTAGGTTTGAGCCGATTCGATCCGATCGAACCCGATTGACCTAATTAGGTCAAATTGGCTCACCTAATTGTCCAATTCGAATCACACATCGAATTGACTCATGAAACCAAATCAATTGGTTCATGAAAACCTACAAGACAAGATTGACATCTAGCAACGTGTCATGCCTACCTGGAAGATGAGGAATTTTATGGAAAATACCAAAATACCCTTCAATAGTAAGTTACTGTGCAATTCAATCTTTCGATCTCTCATTATCCTGATTAAGTGATAGGTATGGATAGATGTCAAATCCTAACACTTAATCATATCGAATCTCAGCTCGATCATGAGGACTCAGCTGATGACCGATTAGATTCCACTAATCTCATCCTGCTTTGATCAAAGGCTCCTTGAGTCTCTCATCGAAGAGGTTGCATGGGATAACAATTCCTCTTACTAGGAATGATCGATTCCTTGTTGGTCCACTCACATCCTTCGTACACCTTCCACCATACCCAGAACACCCCGTACATGTCGCAATGCCATGAATGAGTATGAACCAAAGTATGGCTTAGTGTGCACAAGGAACCATGGTGACCTCAGGTCTAAAGATCACATGCACAACTTTTACTCTGGGATCTATCTTTTGACAAGTAGTAAGACTTCCATAAGATAGTCCCGGTGCGGATTAGTCCAGTGTACTCATACTCTGATGAGCACCTTTATCCTTGTATTAGTGTCTCTACACAAGTGGTTGTGAGATCAACCACCCTCATCAACTGAGCATACATAGGATAAGCTAGTCTTTTCGGATTCATCGATCCCCGAATCGATGGTCCAATGACTAGGAACATTCTAAATTAAGTTTATAGGAATTAGGTCTCACTATTTTTTATCATAACCCTAATTCCATTACCCTATTCTATGGGGTTCATCATATCATCAGAAACATGATACAGTAGTATATGATGAATCACATGCCTTTATTAATATGAAAATATGTCATACATGAGTTGGAAGTTTACAAAAAGGCCCTCATAATGATTGGCTCTTAGGGCACTTTTCTATCAGATAGTTCATAAATCTTAGGCTATGGATTAACTTGAATTAGGTCAATTAACCGGGTTAGACCTAGGATTAAAATTTTTAAATAATATAGACCTAATAGAGAATTGGATTTAACGTAATCAAAAGTTGATTAGGATTAGGTTAATGATTCTCTAGATTAATTTTATAGAGATAGTTTAATCAAGTCCATATTATATCAAATAGACCTGATTTTGGCTCAGTGGTTGGATCCAAGTTATTAGGTTAGTCTAATAGAATATGATAAACCTCTTGATTTCTAATGTAAGTTTGGCAGTTTGATTATGGTTATTAATTGGGACTATCTCTTACCGACTAACTTGATTTGTGTCTAAGAAAAGAGGTTAATAATAGAACCCTCCCATCGATCTCACTTACCTAGTCAATGTGGTCAATTAGAATTTGATCAGATAGCTCATTGATTCGAGTTAACCCATGCTAGTGAGGATGATCAACATGACTGATATAGGTGCTCTTGGACCAATTTTTTTAACTCTCATCATAGACTTGGTTAAGTTAGTAGGAGGATTGTTAATTGGTCCATGTCTTCTTCTCTTTTTAATCATCTAATAAAATCCTCTAAATTTTTAGGTCCCTAAAATGATAAAGTTATGAAGATAACTAAGTCATAGCCTTCCATTAAGAGGATGGTAATAGATCCAATAGTTAAGATGATCATTAGAGGTCTAAAGACCTTGTTCTTATCTAACTATTGGAATTATCATTCATATTATAAAGATTCAGTGGCAACTTTCTTAATGGCAGTCAAGTAGGTTGGTCAAAGTTGGGCTTGGCCATTTTTTTATTAAAAGTATTGAGTCTAGTCATGTTAATGGTTGGACCTAACCAGGACTTTCAATGGAAATCCAAAGACCTAATAAAAAGGTATCTGGGATAAAATTAATGCTTAAAATTGATTAAAGAAATAATTAGTTAGGAACCTACCTTTAGATGTGCATGGATGGACCAACCAAAGTCGGGCTTATATATAGTCTATCGGATTCTAGTACCTACCAAGAAATTAATATAATTATATAAATTGGAGGTAGAGGCTATCATTTTGAACAAATCAATGGGAGAACCATTAGACTGAAGTGTTGGAAAAATGGGTAGGATTTTATATATGTATTTTTTTTAAAAAACCAGCAGAAGTAATAATCAGATTAAAGTATTTTAAATTAAATAACATGCATATAGATTAGTTCTAATAAATCTTACCATTGATCTAATATGATATGCAAAGAAAATAAAATATTGAAAATAAATTCAGCATACATCGAACTCATCGATGCATACCATCGTAGATCAAATCTACATATAATATAAAATCTAATTTTATACCTTAGCATGATTCAATGAATGCTACTGTTGATGGCACATGGTAAGGGCTCTTCACATTATTTCATAGCTATACAAGATGTCTGGCTTCTACAGATTATCCATACAAAGCTCCGACATGATCAATCTCTCGGGACAGCTATATCCCACCAAAGACCTCTGGATTGTAAATTAATTTTTTTTCTTGGATCTTCCTGAACCCTCCAAGAAGATAAAACAGTAAAGGATTTGAGATCATGAAGTGGTAGACACAATATATATATATATATGAAGACCCTCATATTATTTTTTCTTCTCCTTCCCTTAAAATCCTAGTGCTAGACCTCACCCCACGACCTTCTTATGTTTCACGCACCAAATATTTTTCTGATTTTTTTGGATGGCCTTCCTTTTAGATATCTCATGGTAATCCCCTCTCCTCTTATTTCATATCCCAAGAGAAATAAATAAAATTTGTGTGACGAAGTTTGGATGAGGATAGGAGATAAATATGATAGGATAAGGTTAGGAGTTTCAGTCCTACTGAAACTCCTTCAATTTAAATCCAAACCAATTTAGATTTAAACCAGATTTAAACCACATTATCCTAATCCAAAAGAATATAAAGGAGAATGAAAAAAATAATTTTTTTCATAGAAAACTTATAAAAATATTGAGTTAGGCATAGAGAACATCTAGGTCATGCTAGGTGGGGGGTTTCTTGATTTTGACTTGGTCAAAATTAGTTAGAAACCAAACTAATTTGGTTAGAACTAATTTAACCAACTTAAACCTAACCTAATCAATTCCAAACTAACTTAATTTTTTTTTAATCAAATCAGAAATTAATCAAACCCAAGTTTGGATTAAATCAAAAATCAAAATCGCTTAGCAATTAGGTCATCGTATAATCTATTTTGGTGATATCCATTTAAAACAAATTCAATTAGGCTTGATCCAAACCTTTTTGTTCAATCAAATTGAGCTAATTAGGAATCTAATTACTAATTAATCCTTCTATAATTAATTAATTATTAATTTATAATAATTATATAGGGTTAATTATTAATCATATTTATAATTTTACTCATGAATGATTCTTACTTGTTCATCAGCCATCATGATCGGTTAGAAACTTCTAATGTATATGATTCCATAGGTTCAAACACTAAGTCAATAGCCTAGGAATCAATTCCTGAACTAATTGATATGGCCATCTAGTAATGGTGCCCGATATCTGGATAGGTCAAATAATTGCAAAGCAATATTCAAGAACCCAGATATATGGTTACCATATAATTCATCCTTTTGACCTAATGCTCAAGATGATTTCATAGTCAATTGCCAACTCTTGAATAGTGCATCCAGATATATCTTAACTTGCTAAATCTTATGACTCCTCTTAAGGATTATCCAAGTCTAGTTTTTGCTTAATTGAAACATTACAAAGCATTATCTTTAACATCTTGGAGTGGTCAATCCTATCTTGACTCATACACTAACTTAATAAGTACTTGACTACATCTAATAACCTTCATCACTGGATTAGAAATTCAGATAGTATGGTATCTAAGTATAGTGAGTTGTTTGCAAGTTATCATGGTGATCTCAGGTCGGAAGGACACTTATACCATATCCTTCTGAGATACTCTTTTGATAGTAGAGTATTCTATCAAGTTAGTCATGTTCAGTGTAGTGCACTCCTACAAACACCTTCATACTATATCAGTATCTCTACACTTCTTGGTTATGAGGATAGCCAACACATATGGCACACAATGACCTATACTTGATATATGTTGTTGTCCTTAGTAACAACGTATCATTTAGTCTTGAACAAGTTGAAGAACTATATGACAAATCCTTCATTATCAATCAAAAATAGTTCTAGGAACTTCATCACAAAAGAGTTCATAAAAAAAGATGTACAAATAGTGATGAATTACCAAAAATAACCTTTATTTATTAATGAATCATGTACAAATTATAATAAGCTCACTATCTATAATCTAGATGATTAGCTTTAGGATACATTTTCTAACAACTACCACTTGAACTAGAGCCAATCAGAGTAGTATCAAATACCCATCTTCCACTTGTGATCATCGAACTCTTTAATTCTGAGGGCTTTAGTAAATAGGTTAGACAGTCTCTCCTTTTTGTCAATCTTTAAAGATCAACATTATCTTGATCTATGATCTCTCGGACAAGGTGATAGCGATACAAAATGTGTTTGGTCTACTGATGAGCCTTTGGTTCCTTTGTTTGAGCTATGTTCCTATGTTTTCATAATATAAGGAAACTAGGTCATCGATGGAGGGTGCTTCTCCAAGCTCGGTGATATATTTTTGCAGCCAAATAATTTTGTTTGCAGCATCAGATATCACAATGTACTCCACCTCATATATAGAATTGGTCATTGTGTACTACTTGAAACTTTTCTAACAGATTGCTCCTTTATTCAAGGTAAAGACATAACACGACAGGCTTTTGTTATCATCCCTATCTGATTGAAAATTCAAATCAATATAACCAACTAGTTTCATATCAAAATATCCAAAAATGAGCCAATGGTCCTTAGTATTTCTCAAATGCTTTTGGATAGTTTTTATAACCCTCTAATAATTCTCACCTAGATCAGATTGGTATCTACTCACTATCCCTAGTGAGTATACCACATCTGATCTCATACATGTCATTACGACATTATAGATCCTATTGCCAAAGCATATAGAATCCTAATCATGTGTACTCTCTTAAGGAGTTGTCGGATAATCTTTTTTAGAGAGAAATTTCATAGCCTACCAGAAGATAGCATTTCTTGAAATTTACTATGTTAAACCACTTTAGTACAATTTCAACATATGTGGGCTAGGTTAATTCTAGCAACCTTTTAGGTCTATCCTTATAGATCTTCATCCCAAGGATATAGGATGCTTCTTCCAAGTCTTTCATGGAGAATTGAGATGAAAGCCATACTTTTATTCCTTTCAATGTAGGAATGTCATTCTCGATTAAAAGAATGCCATCCATATACAAAATAAGAATTACAACTACTGAACCATTAGCCCATTTATAAATGGATAATTCTTCTCCATTCCTAATGAATGCATACATTCGATCACCTTATTAAAATACATGTTCTAACTCCATTTTGGATTTCATGACTTCAAGCCATTTCTCAAAGTGGAAGCTTTACATTGCATCCTTATAAGGGATCGAATACTTATTATTTTCATCAAGTTCTGTAGGATCATCATCCCTGACCAAGAAACTATAGTATCTATCTAGCTAACATGATACTCTACCAGATTTCCTTAAAGGTGCATCCACAACGAGCTCTAGGTTTGATCCAATCAAATCAGTTATGTGGGTTTAGTTAATAGTGTTGGTTCTTCTACCTATCAAACTTCTTCGAGTTCAACCTTATGGCATTAGTTTCTTCACCAAGGAACTCCTTTTCTAAAATGACTGCCTTATTACTAATGAATACCTTTTGTTCATTACAATGGTAGAAGAAAAATCCCTTGAGCTTGTCCATTTTCAAACATTTGACACAAGTCGAACAATCCCAAATCCTAAGGTGTGAGAGCCCCGGTTTATGCCCTGACTATATGTCATATGGTGTTTTGTCTACAAACTTGTTGGGAACTCTATTTAGAATGTAGCAAGTCAACTCGAGTGCATATCCCTAAAAGAAGATTGGTAGATTCACAAATCCTATCATCGATACAATAGTTGCCACTCATTAGTATAGCATGTATCAATAACCAAGCATATTAAGGTACCATATATTGGTGGGATTGCAGCACCTACTAGGAACTCTAGTCATGTAGGGATTTCCACATCTCCATAGAGGAGTGTGAGAGATCTGTGAAAATAGTGGAAATCCAATTTATTTCTTAAAGTTTCTAGAATAAATTTAAGAATAAATACAAACACCTAAATATAATCTTTACTCTCTGTGATTAAAAGTCAGCAGCTTCCAATCCTTTTAATTCTTAGGCTAATTAATTAACTATAACCTATTATAATGACTGGCTCAACTTGAAGATTGATTAGAAAGGCTGAGTACTGCAATAAACTAGGATTATTTTATGTTACCAAGCCATTTGAAGGCTAATCTAAGTGTAATTAATCCTTGATCATTGTTTGATAATGACTAAGGATTAGAAGCATTGCTCATTCTTGACTAAAGAAAGAATTTAGAGTTACGTACCTTTTAGACAGAGTTTCAAGTTTTATCGAGCAATTCTTTTTAAAGGGCCAATGATATTTAGTAGAGTGAGAGTGAGGTACATTATTGAAATATTAATACATACTTAATATGAAAATTAAGTAAAGAACATTAAACATTTTATGAACATTTTCTAAATTATCCCTACCTTTATTTCTAAATCATTGACATTCCTATGGACTAAGGTAATGTTTCTTCCATCCTTCATTTATTATATAAGCATATCACATTTTTTACTTTTTGATGCAAACAACAATGCTTACTTAGGTGAAAGTGTTCGATTATTCAATGGGAGACCAATATTTAGATTTTGCTTTTTTAAAAATGTTATATTGCTATTGAGTGTCTTAACCCCTTAAACTTTATATTTGACCCATGTAGTGAGTTTTTAGCCAATGACTTCCAAATTAGTTAACTTTAGGGCACTAGGTATAGTATATCCCTCGGACTTACTCAAGTCAAATAGGCTATGAGTTAGGACTAGCCTTACAATATGCTTCTTTGCCCTCCTCACCTTTTGATAGGAACTTCAATGCTTGTTTAGGCAAAAAAGTCCAGTTACTCAGTGAGAAGTACTTTAAAAATATTTTTTTATTATTTTAATAAAAAAATATATAGTTATCCTCTGCTAGCCCATAAGAAGTCAACTTTTCTTCGATGCTAGTAGGACTTAGAAGTACTCAAAGAAAAATGTTTATTTTCTAGATTTAACTCTCTTTTAGGTTTTCTTAATACTTGATCTCTCAATATCTCACAAACTCTCTAATATGAGCATCAATTTACTTTAAAAAAAATTATTTAGTTCAGCTTGATTCTCAAGCATAATCAAGTATCTAAATGCCAAATACTAACTTATTCGAGGACTAGATTTTTTAATTTATTTATTCTTCCTCCTAACTTAGTTGACATTATCCTTAATGAAGAAAGAAAAATAAAGCAAAGAGGTCAGAAAGAAATGATGTCACCTGGGGTCAATCTTTTGAGTTGAAAATGATCTGGGAAAGAGGTGGCTTTAAAATGTTCTTCAAGGTAGAGTAGCTTTATTCATAAGACCTAAAATAAAAAGAAAAGAATGTAAGAAAATAAGGATGTTGGGTTGCCTCCTAACAAGCGCTAAGTTTAACATCTTCAGCCGGATGCTATACAGGAGTCTCATTGATAATGAATTTAGGTATGCCCCTCTAGATTTCAAAAGGACAGGGCCAATTAGGAGGCCTTGTTATCATAATAGAAAAATATTCATAGAGTATTCTACGATAATTAGCCTGAACTAATAAAGTATATTGAGCAAGCATGATAGACCATGATTTAAAAATATAATTATAATTTTTATGATATCGAGGAAGGGATTGTATTTTGTTGGGCCAAGATTGGGAATGATTGTTTAGGAATTTCATCAACGATAGCTTGATCTACCGTACTCCCTTTCTATGGTATGATATGGCTTAACATCATCCCTTCCTGATCTATAGTATGGTACTTGTTCCAACTTAACATGAATTCTACCTCTGTACATCATTTTAATGTTGTAAATAAATTTTGGAGATAGCCTTTGAAAGTAGTGCCAAAAAATAGAGAAATTGGTTTTAAAAAATCAAAATCATTATCCCTCATTTCGGCATTATCCCATCCAACATTTTATATATTTTAAAAACATCAACAAGTTGGGCATCCTGGCTATGGATCACCAATAGAGTATCAGTAGGTGTGACAGGAAGTGGCTTCAATTCTGGATTAGATGGCAATTCTAATAAGGGGGCTATTAGGAGGCTAGGTGATGGATCATAGTTTTCAATTAATAATGGGGTAGTTTCAAAGTAAGGTGTTTTTACTAGATCATTCACTTATATACTACATCCGCCTACATTAAAATCATCCACCCTAAAATGAGTCAGATAGGATCTAATAAATTTCAAGGATGAGTTATAGGAGTAGCTTCCCCTATTATGTTGTTTAGTTATGGTTCTTAGGAAGTCTCAATTAATTACATCATAGCACCTGTTTGTCCTCCCTTCTCATTAAAAGGCATGGATGATTCTAGGATACTTAGGAACAAGGTCATAGGTAAGTAGGATGATGATGGAATTGGTTTATCCCACCAATTTGATTTTTCTCTATATATACCTACTTAGTCAAATTATCTATATTGGCTTTATTGGTTGTGCAGGGTTGCTATATGACTAGTTCACTCCTAAAAGTTATAGTTGATTGTTTAGGAAAACTAGAGGGTCATTAAAACTTTGAGCTCAATATTGTCTCTCTAGGTTACTCTCGGGCTGACTATGCAGCTCTCCATCATCCCTATTGAATGCAAATGCTGGTTGATCAATTTGGATTTCTGGTTTGGTTAGGGTTTATTCAAAGGTTGAAGTTTTTCTTTTTTGTCAAATACTTACAAAACCTTCTCTTCAAATGATAGGCTATAGGTTATAGAAGAATGTTGATATTATAGATAGGGCTGATCATAATAGGGTGTGTCTATGAATAGAGATCTTTATGTTACCTGGGAAACCACTGGATGTGGTTGCTATGAAAAGTCTGGTTAAGCTCCCTAGCCTAGATAATAGATGTTAAAGTATGGATTATTTCCTTGTCTGAAGGCCATTTGGATTTGATCATGCTAAACTTGGTCATACTTGAACTCAAAAATTGGTACATGGCTAGGCATTCACTCAGAAAGTGAGTGGGGCTTGAACTAGCTTATTGTGTTAGAAGAGAAGAAAGAGATGAAGAGTCCTAAGAGCTAATAGGTGGTCTAATTTATGGGACAATTTATCTACTCTACTATCAAATTTATGGGATATCTTTTCCAATCTACTACTAAGATCCATGTTCCTAGTACTATTTTAATTTATCAGATTATTTTGATTATTTTGATATGCAATCGCGAATTCTAGATCAGAACAATCATCATCTAAATTTTTTTATATTATTATTTTTTTATATCGTATTTTTAGAAAGAAGATTAGCAAATAAGAAAGATAGAGAAGAGTAGTTCTAAAGAGAAGGGCCTAAGGGAGCTAAGAGAGAGATAGAGAAGAATTAGTTAGGGTTTAGTATTGATTACAATCAAGTTAGCATAAATTGAACTCTTTATCCTATGATTAACCTAAATCTAGATAACTCCTAACTGTTCCAAGGTCGCCGTAGAGCCCTCCAAGTCGAAGCTAACCAGCCAACTAGTTAGGTAAGTGTAAGGTCAATAGAGGTCCCCCCATTACTTTTCTTAGACACCAAATAAATTGGCCAGGTTAGTCAACGAAACTAATTAACTACCTTCCTTCAGGATTTTGTCCCTGAACCACTTTCCTAAACACCATGTAACTAATCAATCCTAACACGGTCCAACTCTTAGGGTCCCTTGTCCTAATGAGCTCGAAAGTCGTCATGGGCCGACGTCTAATTAATTTTAAATTAAAGGTCGGGGTCAATATAATATGCAGGGTGATGGTTTGTGGGCCAAGAAAGAGTGATCAAATTCACACCTTATATTGTTTAGAGTTTTGCTCTTAAGTAGTTTATGAAGATGCAATGTGTTGCCGCTCTCGCCGCCGCGCCCGTGGCTCCGGTCCATGGATCCTTCCTGACCGCCTGGCGAGGGAGCCTCTCCGGCTGCTACGAACCTGCAAGAAGGGGTTAAGAGACCCTGGCCGGGGATCCCGGCGAGGGAGCTCCGACGGTCAAGTCAGTAGGCGACGAGAAGGAACAGACTCTCCAGACCGGTCCCCCCGAGAGGGTTCCAGACTTAGAGAGTTTACTGGTGAGAGAGTCGCTCCAGGGACCAGAACCTCGGCCGGGCCTGCCTGCCGAGCTCACGCCAAATGATCCCCTCTCGGGATCTCTGGTTTCACTCTCGGAGCGAGGCCTTTTGCCGCTGCTTCTTCCTTGTCCCCAGGCTTGTTGCTTACCTTGTCATCTCCAGGTCCCTCCCTCTTTATCTCCTTTCGTCGTGCACTTGTCTTCTCCTCCTGTGGAGGCTCCCCTTCCCCGTCTTTTTCTCTTTTCCCTTTTCGGCAAGGTGGGCCAGGCAACTTTCCGACCTCGTTCGCCGAACCCAATGGGGAAAAGGCAAAGACAGAAAAAGGGGGGGGGGGGCGGTGCTGGTAAGGCGACCGGTCAGACTTCGGGCCCAGTGAGAGTGCTCTCTTTCCCAAGCATGGGCGCCATCCGTCTATGGGGCCTGTCTTGTCAGAATCGCGCCTTTCGGCTGTGGGACTTGTCGGGTCGAGGCAAATGGTGTTTCGCGTGCCGCCGCCCTCCGTACGGGGCACCGTCTGGGATTCGTATGGCCCGAGGGATGGCCTTTGGGCCTGCGCCTCCTTCCCTGTGACCTTCTCCGTACGGGCGGCCTGACCTTGACCGAGTTGGACCCGTCTCCGGGGGCCACCTGGCGAAGAGCGAAGGATCGGCCGACCTCGGCCTAGGTGGACCCCTCCTGGGTGGACACTTGGCGAGGTGGCAGGAGGTCGCCTGGCTTCGGCCGAGGTGGGTCCATCTCCGAGGGCCACCTGGCGAAGGAGCGAAGGATCGGCCGACCTCGGCCCAGGTGGACCCCTCCTGGGTGGACACCTGGCGAGGTGGCAGGAGGTCGCCTGGCTTCGACCGAGGTGGGCCCGTCTCCGGGGGCCACCCGGCGAAGGAGCGAAGGATCGGCCGACCTCGACCCAGGTGGACCCCTCCTGGGTGGACACCTGGTGAGGTGGCAGGAGGTCGCCTGGCTTCGACCGAGGAGGGCCCTTCTCCGGGGGGCCACCTGGTGAAGGAGCGAAGGATCGGCCGACCTCGGCCCAGGTGGACCCCTCCTGGGTGGACACCTGGCGAGGTGGCAGGAGGTCGCCTGGCTTCGGTCGAGGTGGGCCCGTCTCCGGGGGGCCACCTGGCGAAGGAGCGAAGGATCGGCCGACCTCGGCCCAGGTGGACCCCTCCTGGGTGGACACCTGGCGAGGTGGCAGGAGGTCGCTTGGCTTCGGCCGAGGTGGGCCCATCTCCGGGGGCCACCTTGAAAAGGAGCGAAGGATCGGCCGACCTCGGCCCAGGTGGACCCCTCTTGGGTGGACACCTGGCGAGGTGGCAGGAGGTCGCCTGGGTTTGGCCGACCTCACTTGGGCGAACCCCTCTGGGTTTGAGCGCCAACGAGGTGGTAGAGGAACTCCGAGCCGAGCTCGACCTCGGCGAGGGCAGTTTGCCTTAGAAAGTCATCGGGCGGTGCGGTCTTGCCGAACCTGGTCTTGAAGACGTGGCGCTGACTCGGCCGGATAAACCTCCACGTGGCTCAATCGCATTCGGCGGTATCTGAGCCTCGCCACATCACTGTTACGGCCGTAACAGTTGCCCCCCAGCCTGCCGTTCCGTCGGGGCGTCGTAGAATGGAACGTCGGGATTAAATGCGGACGTGACGTGGGGAGGCAAAGATCTTGCATCATAATTGCCACGATCCTCGTCGCCGTGGCTCGATGCGCCTGAGACCCTATGGGAAGCCACCACGCGTCGCCCACTTGCCGGCAATAAATGCGTCGCTTCGAGGCAGAGGCCGTTACCCTGCTAACGAGGCGTCGGTGTCGGGCGTGCATCCATATGGCAATCGTCCAGTGGCCCGAGGTGGAATGATGGGTACGGCCGCTGTCGGCTGAGTTTGAAAGGGAGGGGACTTTCCAGAACTAGGCCTTTCCCCTTGCTCTGCGGGCGGTTTGCTGCAGACTAACTCCTATTGCCCTGCGCTCGTCTGGTGCATTTTGGGTGAGTGCCTCCATCTTCTCCGACTCCCCTCTTTCTCTTTCTTTTCCCTTTAATCCTTTGTCCTTCTCTTTTCCATGGCGCGCCGTCGCCATGTCTCTTCCAATCTGGACGAGGCCGGTCCATCCCGGCCGAGGACTCCATCTTCTTCCTCCTCAGACGAGGAGACGATCCCGGAGGAGATCCGCCGGCGACTGCAACCCAGGGGTGTCACCATTGGCATCCCTAGGGGGATCCGGCCTCCCCCGGTTGCTCCCGCCGTGCCCCTTCGTTCTCTTCCTGCTCCGCCTTTTCTTCCCGCCGGTCCCTCCGGTCATGCTTCCACCATGACCGAAGGCGATCTTTCTCTGCTCCGGGATGCTTACGGTATCCCGGGGTTCATTCGTCTGTCTGTTCCGCGGTCCGGGGAGCGCGTCACCATGAGTGGCCCCGGCCGCATAGCCTTCTACGAAGATTTCCTCCTTGGGGGTCTTCGATTTCCTCTGCATCCCTTCTTCCTTTCTTTTCTCAGCCATTTCCGGCTTGTCCTGGCCCAGCTGGCTCCCAATGCCATCCGGGTCATCTTCTCTTTTATAGTTTTTTGTCACTTCCACGGGTTCGTTGCCCGTTTCTCCCTCTTCAGGGCCATGTTCACCCTGAAGAAGTGCTCCACCGATGACGGCTGGTGGTATATTTCGCCCCGGCCCAGGTGTCTCCTGTTCGACATCCCTTCCTCGGTCAAGGGCTGGAAGAGCTGGTTTTTCTTCGCCTCAGTCGAAGATGTCGACTGGGCCTGGAGTGAACCGGACCGGTCTCCGAACCGGAACTCTCGGGTTGAGTCGGCGGACCAGGAGGCCTACTCCCAGCTCCTGAGCGACATGGTCCCGGCACTCGACGTTCTGCTTTCGGAGCAGAATCTTTTTGAGGCCAGGATCAGTCCCATCCGCAGGCGGGTGAGATTCGGCCCTACTTTGACTCATGCCCCCCTTTTTCTTCATGACCGAGCCGGCTGACCTTCTGTTCTTTTGTATTGCAGGAATGAAGTTTTCACTGGAGAGTCTCCTGGAGGGCGCAGCCCAGAGGGATGTCCCCGAAATAGAAGAGCCCAAGGCCAAGAGGGCTCGTACCGAGGCTGGCCGGGAGATCGCGCTGACGACTGCACCCAGCCCGACGGCCGCCGGAACCCCGCCTAGGTTGCCTCGGGCGGGGCCGCTGATGCCTCGACCGCCCGACCTGGTGGCGTCGCTGTTGAGGGGCTCCGCCGCCCGAAGCTCCGTCCCGCGCCGGTCCTGTCGTCGCTGCTGCCTCGACGGCACAGCTTGTGGCCACCGCCGGCCCGTCGACCGCGGCCCCAGCCGAGGGGGAAGCCGCCACAGGAGCCGGCCTAACAGCTCTGCCGCCGGTGATCACCCACCGGTGCTCGGTCATCCGCGACAAAGGACTCGCGGAAAAGATCATGGAGTATGCCTCCACCGCCCTGGACCACCGAGCTCAGGGCGGCCGGGATTATGCGGATGCCTTGCTCGGGATTCTCCCGCAGCTCTTCACGGTAAGCCCGAGCGCCTTCTTCTCTCTCTTTTTTTTTTTTTTTTTTTTTTTTTTTTTTTTTTTGGAACCGAGCCTCCTTTTCTCCTGACCTGGTTTGTTCTTGCTGGTGCAGATCGGAAATGACGTTCTCCTACTGAGGAACTTCCTCGTAGGGAACGCACAAAGGGACGCCGAGAAGGAGAAGAAGCTAGGCAAGCTCGCAGCCGACGTCAAGGACCTCATGGAAAAGGGGGTCGAGCTGCGAGCCAGCAACCAAGCCCTCCAGTCCGACCTGCCGCGCTCTGAGGGGCGGAACAAGGAGCTGGAGGCCTCCTTGTCGGAGGAGAGAATCTCCTACCAGCGCCGTACGGAGGAGGACGCGGTGGAGAAGGCCCGCCTGCAGGCCCACTCCCAGTGGCTGGAGCGCCAGCTGGAGGAGGCCCAGCGAGATGCGAGCGCGGCGAAGGACCGGAGTGCATACATCAACGGACTCCTGGAGGCCGCGAAGCGGGAGGCACAGGAGGCCATCCCGAAATTCCGGGCTTCCGACGAGTACACGTCGGAGGTCCGGGAGGCCACCGTGGACTCCTTCCTTAAGGGGTTCCGGATGTGCCGGGAGAAGGTGGGGGCCTTCTTCCCCGAGCTCGACCTCAGCGGGGTGGTGCTCGGAGGCAGGAGGCAAGGAGTCGAGATCAAGGCCCCCGGTGCGGCCGACGCCACTCCTGCGGCGCCGTCGACCAGCGAAGCCGTGGCTCCGGAGCCACTTCAAGAGCCGGCCACCGCAGAAGTCGAGGATGCAGTGCCCGCGCCCCCGGCGGAAGGCTCTGACCCTGCACCACACTGAGTCCATTGTCCTCTCGTCTGCTTCATCGTTGTAGTCGTGTTTTCTCTTTTTCTTCTTTTTGGGGATTCCTGGCCTGTCGGGACTCCCGGCTTGTACTGGTCGCTTGTATTAATGAAGTTTTAGTTTGACCAAACCTCGAGTTCGTCCCATCTCTCTTCTCTTTTTCCTCTTTTTCTGAGATGTTGGCATGGAATGCTGGAACTATCGCTGGCTCGGTCCTTCAATTGCTCAAGTCGAAGGTTGGGGCCTCCCGGATCGCGTGGTGGCAGGGTAGGCCTTAAGCGGGTCCGTCTTTGGGATTGTCTTCACATTCGCGCGGGCGACATGGTTTCTGCGCCGCCTTCCAGGCCGAAGCCCAGGACCTCCGGACTAAGCCTCGACGCCGCAGGCCTTTTCAAACCTTGCGCGACTTGCCGAGCTGTTCTCCGGGCTTGCATGGGCGAACTGGGTTCTACGCCACCTTCCAGGTCGAAGCCCAGGATCTCCGGACTGAACCCGATGCCGCAGGCTTTCTCAAGCCTTGCACGGCTTGCCGGGCTGTTCTCCGGGCTTGCATGGGCGAACTGGGTTCTGCGCCACCTTCTAGGCCGAAGCCTAGGATCTCCGGACTGAACCCGATGCCGCAGGCTTTCTCAAGCCTTGCACGGCTTGCCGGGCTGTTCTCCGGGCTTGCATGGGCGAACTGGGTTCTGCGCCACCTTCCAGGTCGAAGCCCTGGATCTCTGGACTGAACCCGATGCCGCAGGCTTTCTCAAGCCTTGCGTGGCTTGCCGGGCTGTTCTCCGGGCTTACGTGGGCGAACTAGGTTCTGCGCCACCTTCTAGGCCGAAGACCAGGATTTCCGGACTGAACCCGATGCCGCAGGCTTTCTCAAGCCTTGCGCGGCTTGCCGGGCTGTTCTCCGGGCTTGCATGGGAGAACTGGGTTCTGCGCCACCTTCCAGGCCGAAGCCCAGGATCTTCGAACTGAACTCGATGCCACAGGCTTTCTCAAGCCTTGCGCGGCTTGCCGGGCTGTTCTCCGGGCTTGCGTGGGTGAGCTGGGTTCTGCGCCACCTTCCAGGCCGAAGCCCAGAATCTCCGGACTGAACCCGATGCCGCAGGCTTTCTCAAGCCTTGCGCGGCTTGCCAAGCTTTTCTCCGGGCTTACATGGGCGTACTGGGTTCCGTGCCACCTTCCAGGCCGAAGCCCAGGATCTCAGAACTGAACCCGATGCCTCAGGCTTTTTCATCGAAATTAGAAGGGAGCGTTTGAAGTGGGGGAACTTTATTACGGGCGTAGGGAACCTTACATTACTGATAGTACATCCTTAGGTTCGAGGTGTTCCACGTCCGGGGGAACCTGGCACCTCCCAACTCCTCCAAGTAGTATGCGCCATGAGGGAGGGCTTCCGCCACTCGGTATGGGCCTTCCCAGTTGGGTGAGAGCTTGCCGCATTCCCGTGGCTGGGAAGCTTCAGCGCGCCGGAGGACCAAATTTCCGGGACGAAAAACCTTCGGCCGCACTCGGGAGTTGTAGTACCTGGCCACACGTTGCCTGTATGCCGCCATTCGAACTCGGGCCTTGTCTCGAGTTTCCTCGAGAAGGTCAAGGTTGAGCATCATCCTGGCTGGATTTTCTGCCTCGTCGTATTGCTCCACACGTAGCGTGGGTAGGCTGAGCTCAACCGGGATGACCGCCTCAGCTCCGAAGATGAGGTTGAACGGGGTTTCGTCGGTAGCTGTCCTCGGGGTGGTGTGGTATGCCCAGAGGATGCTGGGGAGCTCGTCGGTCCACCTGCCCTTGGCCTGGACCAGCCGCGTGCGGAGGCCCTGAAGAATGGTCCTGTTTGTGACTTCGGCCTCCCCATTGGTCTGGGGGTGCGCCACCGAGGTAAAGCGATGCTTGATGCCGAGGTCGCTGCAGAATTCTTCAAACTCCCGGCAGTTGAACTGGTGCCCGTTGTCAGTGACCACGGTGTGGGGGAGGCCGAAGTGGCAGACGATGGACTTCCAAAAGAACTTGGCGACGTTTGCTTCGGTGATCCTCGCCAAGGGTTCGGCCTCGACCCACTTTGTGAAATAATCGATGGCCACTATCAAGAACTTTCGCTGTCCAGACGCCGGCGGGAATGGGCCCAGGAGGTCCATCCCCACTGGGCGAACGGCCAGGGGCTGAGAGCTAGGAGATTGGGTTGGAGGGCTGCCGTTGCACCGTGGCATGATGCTGGCACCGGTCGCATTTCTTCATGAAGTCGGTGGCGTCTTCCTTCATCGTCTCCCTGAAGTAGCCCTGACGGAGGGCCTTATATGCCAATGCCCTGCCCCCCACGTGGTTCTCGCAGACGCTTTCGTGAATCTCCTAGAGCACAAGCTTGGCTTCCGTGGATCCTACGCACTTGAGGAGGGGGTAGGTGTAGGACCTTCGATACAACTGCCCATCCATCAGGACGAACCGCACGGCCTTCTTCCTGATGAGGCGAGCCGCCTCGCGGTCCTCCGACAGGGTGCCATTGGTGATGTATGCGGCGTACTTGTCTATCCAGCTGGGTTCATGGCCGACCTGGTGGACCTCCACCGGTGCCTCGAGGCTTGGGATCTCAAGGCACTCCACATGGGCGCGTCCCAGCATTGTGTCCGGCAGGGTTGCCAGTCGAGAGAGAGCATCCGCGCGGGCGTTCTCCCTGTGGGGGATATGGAAGACGTTGAAGCGTCGGAATCTGGACGTGCCCTCCTTGACGAGCTCCAAGTATTTCGCCATTTGGAGGTCATGTGCGACGTATTCCCCGGACACCTGTCCTGCCACGAGCTGGGAATCAGTGAAAGCCTTGAGGTTGGTTACGCCCAGCTCACGGGAGACTCTCAGTCCGGTAAGAAGTGCTTCGTACTCCGCCTGGTTATTTATCGCGGGGAATTGGAAACGGAGTGCGCATTCGGCGACGACCCCGTTGCTGTTGGCAAGGATGAGCCCAGCCCCGCTCCCGCCGGAGTTTGAGGCTCCGTCTACATGGAGGATCCAGGCATCCTCTCCGGGCTCGTCGGTGCCTATCTCCATCGACCGGCCTGAGGGGCCTTCCTCGGGCTCCTTGCCCAAGCCTTCACATTCGACCAAAAAGTCGGCTAGCACCTGTGCCTTCATGGCCGACCTTGGCCTGTACGTAATGTCAAACTCGCTGAGCTTTAGTGCCCACTTCGCCAATCATCCCGAAGTATCGGGTCGGCTGAGCACCGCTTTCAGCGGTTGATCCGTCAGGACAGCGATGGGGTGCACTTGGAAATAGGGCCTGAGACGCTGGGCAGACACTATTAGTGCAAAAACGAGTTTCTCGGGCCGAGAATACCTGAGCTCCGCATCACGGAGAAGCTTGCTGGTATAGTACACCGGCCGCTGGACCCCCTGGCCATCGGTTCGAACCAAGACTGAGCTGACGGCTTCCGGGTTAACCGCTAGGTAGAGGATAAGCTCCTCTCCCTCCTCGGGCCTGGACAGTAGCGGTGGCGATGCAAGCGTCTTCTTCAGCTCCTCGAAGGCCTGCTGGCATTCCTCGGTCCAAGCAAAGTCATTCATCTTCCTCAGCACCTTGAAGAAGGGACGGCAGCGGTCCACCGACCTGGAGATAAAATGGCTGAGGGCCGCAACTCGGCCTGTCAGTTGCTGCACTTGCTTCTTGGAGGTGGGCTGCTCCATATCTAGGATGGCCTGGACCTTCTCCGGGTTGGCCTCGATTCCTCTTTGGGTCACCATAAATCCTAGGAATTTCTCAGCGGAGATGCCAAAGGCACACTTCGCCGGGTTCAGCTTCATCTGATGGCGTCGGAGATTGCCGAACGTCTCCGCCAAGTCAGCCACGTGGTCCGAATCGGGTTTGCTCATTACCAGCATGTCATCCACGTACACCTGCATGTTGCGGCCTATCTGGTCTTTGAAAATTCTATTGACCAGGCATTGGTACGTCGCCCCCGCGTTCTTGAGGCCGAATGGCATCATCCTGTAGCAAAAGGTTCCACGGTCAGTTATGAAGGTGGTGTGCTCTTCGTCCTCCGGGCTCATTCGGATCTGGTTGTATCTGGAGAAGGCGTCCATGAACGACAGGAGGCGGTGCCCCGAGGTGGTGTCGACCAGCTGGTCGATCTTTGAAAGAGGGAAGCTGTCCTTTGGGCAAGCTCGGTTGAGGTCGGTGTAGTCCACACAGATCCTCCACTTACCACTACTCTTTCTTACCATGACCACGTTCGCCAGCCAGCTGGGATACTGGACCTCCCGCACAAAACCGGCGGCGAGGAGCTTCTCTACTTCCTCGTTAATCGCCTTCTGCCTTTCCATGGCGAAGCTTCTCTTCTTCTGACGGACCGGGCGGCAATTTGGGTCCACGTTTAGCCTGTGCACGATGACCTCGGGCGGGATGCCCGGCATGTCGGCTGCTGACCAGGCGAACACGTCAGCGTTGGCACGGAGGAACCCCAGCAGGCGGGTTCGTTCTTCTTCAGGGAGCTGGGCCCCGACCTGCACCGTCTTCAGGGGATCCGAACTGAGGGGAAAGGTCAGCAGGCGCTCTACAGGCCCTCCCTTGGGTTCCTTCTCCCTTAGGTCGAGGTCATCGATACCGGGGGCGAGCTCCGCGCCCCGGGCGCTCGGGACCGTCTGGAGGCAGAGCGGGACTGGCTGGGTCATCCCCTTCATCTTGCCGAGCCCGCAAGGCATGGGGAACTGTACCAACAACCTTCTCATGGAGATTGTGGCATCCAGTTGGTTGAGCCCGGGACGCCCGAGAATGGCGTTGTAAAGCGAAGGGAGCCTGACGACGGTAAATGTTATTAGGACGGTCACCTGCCGGGGTGGGGATCCGGCGGTGACCGGGAGAGTGATCTCCCCCTCGACTCTCACGGAATCCCCTGTAAAACCTACCAGGGGGGTGTGCACCGGTTTCAGCCGATCAGGGGACAAGTTCATCCGAGAGAAAGCATCGTAAAAAAGTATGTCAGCCGAGCTTCCACTATCCACCATGATTCGATGTACAGGATGCTTTGCGATGGTCATCTCGACCACCACGGCATCGTTGTTTACATTATCATTACCCTCCCCCCACTCGGGAGGGATTACATTCTCTGGGTTCCCAACTTCCCTGGCTCTCTTCGCCGCCCGACCGCCCCCGCGCGAGATCATGCCCACGGGCTTCTCCGTTGGGCGGTTATCGATTGCAGGGATGGGCGGTAAGGTCGCGAGCGGCTGCCCCTCCGAGGGGGCCTCGTTCTTGACGAACTTCCTGAGGTAGCCCCTCCTAATCAGCTCCTCGATCTCCCGCTTCAGGTTCCGACACTCCTCCGAGTCATGCCCGTGCTCGCGGTGGAACTGGCAGTACTTTGATTTGTCTCGGACGGCTCTCGGGTTCTGAGGAGGAGGTCGGCGGAGGTAGCGCTCGCCCTCGATTTCCATGAGGATTTTTGTCCGAGGTGCGAGGAGAGGGGTGTATCTCCGCTCGGGAGTGGCTTCGCCCCTCGGCCTTGGATTCGGGCGAGGGTCGGCAGATGGCCCGGGCTTCCGAGCTCCCGGGTTATCTCTTGGGGGCGGCCTCTTCGGAGTCTTCCCGTCCAACTCTCGACGGGTGCGGTCGGCCTCCTCCACTCGGATGTACTTGTGGGCGCGGAGGAGGAGCTCGGAGTACGTCCTGGGCGGCTTCTTGTCTAGGGAGTAGGTCAGGCGGGACGTCTTGAGCCCGTGCTTCAAAGCCAGCATGGCGACGGGCTCGTCCAGGCTGTAGATTTCCAGGGCTGCGGTCTTGAACCGGGTGATGTAGTCCCGGAGCAGCTCCTGGTCCTGCTGGCGGATGGAGAAGAGGCTGTCCACCTCTCTCGGCACCTTTCGGCAAGCGTCGAAGTGTGCCACGAACTTTCCTTCCAGGGAAGGAGCAAATGGATCCGGGCTCGAGGCGGGTGAACCAGACTCGAGCGGCCTTCCGGAGGGTGGCCGGGAAGGCGATGCACAAAAGAGCGTCAGTGGCCCCCTGGACCCTCATGAGAGCTTTGTAGCTCTCCAGATGGTCCAGAGGGTCGGTGGTCCCGTCGTAGGGATCCACCTGCGGCATGCGGAACCGTTTTGGGATTGGTTCCGCCTGGATTTCTTCAGAGAAAGGGGGGCGGGAGTCGTAGCCCGTCGGGTCTGCCGACGAGTTCTGCAGGTCTGCAAATCGGCGGGCGAACTCCGCCAGCTTGCGTTCATGCTCCTCCAGGCGCCTCTCGGCCTGGCGCCTGATGGCTTCGTCGGTGGAGTCTTCCACCGAGGCTGCTGGTGAAGGGGGCGCCAATTGGTCTCGGCGCGAAGTCAGGCCTCGGTGTCGCTTGCTGCGATGCACCGTTTCGGCCTCGTCGGCCGGGGATCGACTCTCGTGATCCTCCAAATCGGAGTAGTTTCTTTTTGCGGGAGCTTGGTGGCTCCCCCGGGGGTTGGAGACAACCCTCGGATGGGATGGCCTGCCCTGGATGGAGCGCAGGCTCTCACGCTGCCCCGCGGCTCGGGCCGCGGGGGTCCCTGGCTGCGGCTGCGTGGCCAGCGACCGCTGCTGATGCTGAAGCTGCCGGACCGCCGAGGTCAAGGTCTGAAGCTGTTGGATGACGGCCGTAAGGGGTCCGTCCGTCGGGGTGGGCTGTGGTGGAAGAGGAGGGGGAGCTGGAAGCTCCCTCTCCGGGCTGTGGGCCCCTGGAGGGGAGTGAACCTCCCCCACGCGGCTGGTGGACGCCTCACAGCCAAGAGTGACCACCATCGTCAGAGAGCGCGACACCTGCAGAAAGCTGGCCCCCGTTTGGGTTTGGTGTCCTGGCCCCCCTTCCTGGCACGCCAATCTGTTGCCGCTTTGCCGCCGCGCCCGTGGCTCCGGTCCGTGGATCCTTCCTGATCGCCTGGCGAGGGAGCCTCTCCGGCTGCTGCGAACCTGCAAGAAGGGGTTAAGAGACCCTGGCCGGGGATCCCGGCGAGGGAGCTCCGACGGTCAAGTCAGTAGGCGACGAGAAGGAACAGACTCTCCAGACCGGTCCCCCCGAGAGGGTTCAAGACTTAGAGAGTTTATTGGTGAGAGAGTCGCTCCGGGGACCAGAACCTCGGCCGGGCCTGCCTGCCGAGCTCACGCCAAATGATCCCCTCTCGGGATCTCTGGTTTCACTCTCGGAGCGAGGCCTTTTGCCGCTGCTTCTTCCTTATCCCCAGGCTTGTTGCTTACCTTGTCGTCTCCAGATCCCTCCCTCTTTATCTCCTTTCGTCGTGCACTTGTCTTCTCCTCCTGGGAGGCTCCCCTCCGCCGTCTTTTTCTCTTTTCCCTTTTCGGCGAGGTGGGCCAAGCAACTTTCCGACCTCATTCGCCGAACCCAACGGGGAAAAGGCAAAGACAGAAAAAGGGGGGGGGGGGGGCGGCGCTGGTAAGGCGGCCGGTCAAACTTCGGGCCCAGTGAGAGCGCTCTCTTTCCCAAGCGTGGGCGCCATCCGTCTATGGGGCCTGTCTTGTCAGAATCGCGCCTCTCGGCTGTGGGACTTGTCGGGTCGAGGCAAATGGTGTTCCGCGTGCTGCCGCCCTTCGTACGAGGCACCGTCTGGGATTCGTACGGCCTGAGGGATGGCCTCTGGGCATGCGCCTCCTTCCCTGTGACCTTCTCCGTATGGGCGGCCTGACCTCGATCGAGTTGGACCCGTCTCCGAGGGCCACCTGGCGAAGAGCGAAGGATCGGCCGACCTCGGCCCAGGTGGACCCCTCCTGGGTGGACACCTGGCGAGGTGGCAGGAGGTCGCCTGGCTTCGGCCGAGGTGGGCCCTTCTCCGGGGGCCACCCGGCGAAGAGCGAAGGATCGGTCGACCTCGGCCCAGGTGGACCCCTCCTGGGTGGACACCTGGCGAGGTGGCAGGAGGTCGCCTGGCTTCGGCCGAGGTGGGCCCATCTCCGGGGGCCACCTGGCGAAGGAGCGAAGGATCGGCCAACCTCGGCCCAGGTAGACCCCTCCTGGGTGGACACCTGGCGAGGTGGCAGGAGGTCGCCTGGCTTCGGCCGAGGTGGGCCCGTCTTCGGGGGCCACCCGGCGAAGGAGCGAAGGATCGGCCGACCTCGACCCAGGTGGACCCCTCCTGGGTGGACACCTGGCGAGGTGGCAGGAGGTCGCCTGGCTTCGGCCGAGGTGGGCCCGTCTCCGGGGGGCCACCTGGCGAAGGAGCGAAGGATCGGTCGATCTCGGCCCAGGTGGACCCCTCCTGGGTGGACACCTGGCGAGGTGGCAGGAGGTCGCCTGGCTTCGGCCGAGGTGGGCCCGTCTCCGGGGGGCCACCTGGCGAAGAAGCGAAGGATCGGCCGACCTCGGCCCAGGTGGACCCCTCCTAGGTGGACACCTGGCGAGGTGGCAGGAGGTCGCCTGGCTTCGGCCGAGGTGGGCCCGTCTCCTGGGGCCACCTGGAAAAGGAGCGAAGGATCGGCCGACCTCGGCCCAGGTGGACCCCTCCTAGGTGGACACCTGGCGAGGTGGCAGGAGGTCGCCTAGGTTTGGCCGACCTCACTTGGGCGGACCCCTCCGGGTTTGAGCACCAACGAGGTGGTAGAGGAACTCCGAGCCGAGCTCGACCTCGGCGAGGGCAGTTTGCCTTAGAAAGTCGTCGGGCGGTGCGGTCTTGCCGAACCTGGTCTTGAAGACGTGGCGCTAACTCGGCCGGATAAACCTCCACGTGGCTCAATGGCATTCGGCGGTATCTGAGCCTCGCCACGTCACTGTTACGGCCGTAACACAATGCAATAAAAAGAAGTATCAAAATAAGCTAGTTTGATATTTTAGTCTTCAAAAAAAGTCCTAAAAATTATGCTAAATTTTATTAAAATATTATTTTTATTATTTTTTAAAAATTAATTAATTAATTAATTTTTTTATAAACTAACCATTTCAATGATCTCGGTAATGGTGCCAAATTCGATTTCTATCGTACGTGGTCAAAATAATTTACTAAATCAATTTATAGCTAGGATGAATCGGGATCATATCATTCAGAATCAGTTGGGATTATGTTCACTTTTTAATTGAGATTTTATTAGAGTTCTAATTAAATTAGAAAAGAGTTAGATTATGATTAAAACTAAAAATCAATAAAAAAAGAATTCTAATTAATTTTATAAGTAGAAAATTGAATAAGATATGTATCTCAGGATTTCGATTCGATATCTAATAAAACATAATTTTCTTTTTATTATATAATTAGTGAAGTTATGATTAATTCTCAAGCATAACCAATCTTGTTGGATATATATCATCCCTACATAGTTTAGGCTATTCAAAGTCTGAAATCCAAACATAACCTATTTTGCTGGATGCAAATTTATCCCTACGTAGTCATAGGTTATTCAAAGATTCAATATATAAAAATAATTAAAATATCTTATAATTCAATTTTAAGTATAATCTATCTCGCTGAACTCGAATCATATTTTTAGATCACCATTTATTTCTATATATTTATAGACTATTCAAAAATTAGAATTATAGTATAATTATGATGTATAATTTTGGAAATAATGAAGAAAAGATTTTATTCATGAAAGATAGGGATCATTATATCAAGATCTAATTACATGAAAAAAACTAAAATATAAATTAGAAAGGAATCTCCTTTATTCTTCTAGAGACTTGGAGATCAACTGTATATGATACCTATAAGCATCACTTTTAATAAGAAAAAGATGATGAAAAGGAGCCCTTTACTAGCTTCTCTGTCTTTGAAGCCGGTTACATCAAGAAAGAAAAAAAAAAAAAATAATGAACTGCTTGGTGCTGTTGTCGCTTGATTGCTTTTCCTTGCCACTTTGCTTCCCAGTCACTTGCATCCAAAAAATTTAGAATTTAATCGAGTCATCCAAGAGATCATGATTCGAATCTGAAAAAAAGGGAACTATAATTTTTTGATATTAGTTAGGCTGTTGAATCATTGTTAAATGTCTCGGATGCAGCTCCCCAATGCTCCAAATCAGGCCATAATTTATCCGATCAAAGCCCATCACATGTGTTGCCGTCGTTTCCTCCTGGACCGGGATCAGTGAACGTGCTGGAGAGCTCCTCGACCAGCCAACCGGCAAAAAGTCCTTGGGCACCGGAGGGGCTCCGACGGGGGACACTCCGATGCTTAAGTTAGAGGAGGGCTGAAGCAACAGAATGGGAGGAAGCTCGGAAGGAGAGTATGCAATGGAGAAGAAGAACGTTACCCTTCATGGAGGTCCTTCGGGTGCCTTTTATAGGCACGGAGCACTGCCAAATTCTGTTGGGGAGCAGGCTGGAAAAACCCGAATATGCCCCCAGGAGAACAGGTGTGGCGACGAGATCGTGGGTGGCGGCGTGCCAGGTGTGTCAGAGTAGTGGCCATCTGCTCGAGTTTGTTATAACAAAATGTCAGAACTGTCGGAGAGGAAAGGTTCCTGGAAATCTCGGGCGATCTCTTCAGCAGTGGGTCAGCTGGCTCCGCAGGAGCTGACCGTGATGATAAAAAGGGCCGTCGCACGGGCGGTGGGGCGCCTATCAGCCTTCAAAGCCCCCGGGTCGGCTCTTTGGGAAAGCCGATCGGGGAGTCGGACTCCGCACGGGGACTAGCCGACCGGACGCCGGGGGCCAGTACGACCGGGGACTAGCCGAATGGGCGCATCAGTTGCCCCCCTGCTCTTGGGCATTGAGGGGCCACGTGGCACAAAAGGACAGGAGCATGATCGTGCGCACCTGCGGCGGACTCCGGACCAAGGCGTCAGGTCGCTTCGAATCCGCCTCAGACGGTGCCCTGGATAGCTATCAGCCGCTCGTTAGGGCAAAGACAGGGTAGTTAATGCATGTCTAGTGCCATGATGAGAGCCAAACTGTCCAATATCGATTCAGGGTGAAGTGGAGCATCACGCCACGCAGCAACATCTGGCCGGTTGGCGCTACCCTTTGGATTAGTCTAGCACCGCTGATCCGGTGCGCATGCGGATCGCGATCCGCGTGAAAGGGTGCTTCAGCTGCTTCGATTCTCGCAATGCATGCAGTTGTGGCCCCGACGGGATGGTTGAGGTTTGTCCAAGGTAGGCAATGACTTCTCCCCCCTCTCCCCCTCCCTCGAAGGCCTATAAAAGGTGGAGGAGGCAAAGCGAGGGGGCTTTTCCTACCGTGCCTGCACTTCGCGAGATCGAGTCCTCCCTTCCTTCCTTCGCGAAAACCGACACCTAGGAGTCCACCCCAAGTTAGTCCCAGCCATTCCTCTTCTCCTTCTTGCTTCCAATAGCATCTAGCAGTAGGGGTTCGTCCCATAGACCTTGGGACCCAGGGCCGAGCACGGTATCGTCAACCATGACCCAGGAACGGGTCGAAAACCTCAGGGCGGTATTCGGTATCCCGTCCACCCTGCACCTCACTCTTCCAGTCCGAGAGGGGAGGGCAAATAACCCATTAGGTCCAGGGACCCTTCTGATGTACGATTCCCATCTTAAGGCGGGCCTTAAGTTCCCACTGCATCCCCTATTTATAGCCATCTTCAACCACTATAGGGTAACCCCGATGCAGCTGACCTCGAATAGTATTCGGGTGATATGCTGCTTTGTAGTACTCTGTCATAGGGCCGGGTCTGACCCCAGTCTGTCCCTCTTCGATAACTTCTTTTACCTGAAGAGGGACTTTAGGAGCCGAGAGTGGGTCCTATTCGTCCCTCGTCAATGCTGAAAGATCTTGAAGTGCCTCCCGTCGGCCGTCCATGGGTGGAAGGCCAGGTTCTTCTTCGTCAGTAGCCTCGAACCTTGGGGGTTCGAGCCATTGTGGAGAGAGTCGCGGGCGAGGGTCTGCAAGGAGAGGTCGGTATCGGTGGACGACTTGGGCGTATTCAATGTGCTTAGCAGAGCCAGTCCGGTGGCGGCCTTTGAGTTGTTGGGGGAAGAGACCCTTCATCAGGCGGGGATCAGCCCCCAAAGATTTTTAGGCAAGGGCCGACCCCTCCTCTTGCAGCTCTCTTAACTTTTCCTCTTTCTCTGTCTAACTCTGGATGCTTGGTGACAGGAGAAAGGATGCAATGGATCGACAAGTCCAAGGTCATCCGATGGGCGGTGTGAAAGCATGCCGCCCCGGGGTCAGTCCCTATGCCAGCCACCGAACGACAAAAGAAAAGGCGGGAGGAGGAGCGGCCCACCCCTATCATCAAGGTCGAGTCGGACAGGGATGACCTTCCCCTCACTGAGCACAAAGCAAGGAATGCGGCGGGGGTGCCAGCCCCACCAGCAGGGTCGGCCCCCCATCAGGAGCAAGGGGAGCCGGTGACGTCCGACGCAGCCACGACATCCGTCAGTCCAGAGGGAGTGGCCAGGGCTGACAAGGGAAAGGGGCTGGTCATAGAGGGAGCAGCCGATAGTGGGCTAGAGCAGTCGGATGAGGAGATCCGCTCGGAGGGGTTCCAACACTGCCGGGCACTCGATCACCCCCGAAGGGCACTGAGCTTGCTGAGGGGGGCAATGACCGACGTCGATTGGGAGGTGTCGATCCAGAGAAGCCTGGCCGACATGACCATGGAGACGTACCGTGACTTCACGAGGGTAAGGACCTAACCCTCCTACTTCATTATTTACTTATTTTTTCTCCTTGACATATAACACTAACCGGGCTATATGTTTGCAGGTTCTCCATGGCATCTCCCTCATGGACGACGCTATCTGCCAATTGGTGCATGCCGCCAAGGCCTCTACGAAGAGGGTTCAGGAGCTGGAGGTAGCCCAGGAGGTCACGGCGACATCGCTGAAGTCGTCTAGAGAGAGCCAGGTGGTAGCCTGGGCAGAGGTTGAGTCAGCAAGGGCAGCCCAGAAGGAGGCCGAAAGCAGGCTGGCCGATCGCGAGGCTAGCCTCAAGAAGAAGAAGGCGAAGGCCCGCCTTCTCGCCCGCCGGCTGGGCGAGGAGGAAAAGTGATCGGCGGAGGCCAATGAGAGGGCCCGGGCCGAGCGCGCGGCATCGGCACAGCTGGAGACTCGACTCAAGGAGTGCAGGGAGTCATCCACGAAGCAGGTCCAGGAGGCCGTAGGGGCATACAAGGCCTCCAACACCTTCACCGAGGATGTGGAAGAGGTGGCGGCCGATTTCTATAGGGAGGGCTATGACGACACCCTAAAAAAGGTGGGCCTGCTGTTCCCGGAGCTAGACCTGGCGGGCGCCGAGTTACGGGACCCGTCCGAGGGAGAGGAGGCCGAAGCAGAGCCTCCAGCAGAAGGTGAAGCCGAAGCGGCCAGGGTCGAAGCTCTGGCGCCTATCGACGCGGAGGTGGTGGCCCCTCCGGAAGAAGCTCCAGCTACCATAGTCTTAGCAGACCCTCCTGTTGTAGCTGATGGGGCCGAGGTTGTGGCCCCTGACGCATCTCCCGTGGGTCGGACCTGTGGGGTTTGTAAAGGTCCGACCCACCTCTCTTGTAAATATCATCTTTTGAAATGAAAAGTATTTTATCTAATCCCATAGTGCAAATACCCTTTCTTTCTTCCCCCCCTTTTTTTTTTCTAAGTGGCCCCGGTCGGCCTATCCGGGCTAGGAGCCGGTAGAGTAGTGGAGAACAGTAACTTGATTTGGGCCGGATACCTGGGCGCTTGCTCCTGGTCTCTACCCGGGAGTCGGCTCATACTGTGGCCTATCCTCCCAGTAGTTCTGTGAGAGCTATCTCGAGATAGTTGCCGACCATGGTCGGACTCTCGAAAGTGGGCTGCCATGGAGCCTCTGCCGACCAGAGTCAGACTTTCGGAGTGGGCTGCCTTGGAGCCTCTACCGATCAGAGTCGGACTCTCGGAAGTGGGCTGCCTTGAAGCCTTTGCCGACCGGAGTCAGACTTTCGGAAGTGAGCTGCCTTGGAGCCTCTGCCGATCGGAGTCGGACTTTCAGAAGTGGGCTGCCTTGGAGCCTCTGCCAACCAGAGTCAGACTTTCAAAAGTAGGCTAGAAAAAGTTGAAGAAGTTTGTAGACTTCATTGATAATACTTGCGAAGATTATCTACATTCCACGGGCGCACTATCTGTCGCTCGTCCAAGTGTGCTAGGCGGTAAGTTCCAGCCCGGACTATCTCGATGACCCGATAGGGGCCTTCCCAATTGGGGGAGAGCTTTCCATATTCGGTCAACCTCGAAACCTCCGTCTTCCACAGGACCAGATCCCCAACTTGGAAGGTGTGCGTTTTAACGAGTGAGTTGTAATATTTGGCCATTCTTTGACGGTAGGTCGCCATCTTCATACTTGCCCGGAATTGTGTCTCATCTAGCAGATCTAGGTCAGCCCTCCATTGCTCTGAATTGGCCGGCTCGACAAATTGATCAACCCGTAGGGATAGTAGAGAAATCTCCACAGGGATGACCGCCTCACTCCCGTAAGTCAGGTTAAACGGAGTTTCTCCCGTTGTTGACCGTGTGGTCATCTAGTATGCCCAGAGCACTAAATGAAGCTCTTCTGCCTAGAGCCCTTTGGCTTCATTTAGCCGGGTCTTCAGCCCATATAGGATCGTCCTATTGGTAACTTCGGCCTCCCCAATAGACTGGGGGTGAGTGACTGACGTAAGCCGATGGACGATATGATATTGTTGACAGAAATCCCAGAACTGGGAGTTGTCGAATTGCCTCCCGTTGTCAGTGATGATCATCTTCGGAATCCCAAACCGGAAGATGATGCAGTTTTGGATGAAGTTTTACACCTTGGTCTCGGTTATCTGCACCAATGCCTCCGCCTCCACCCACTTAGTAAAATAATCAATGGCCATAAGGAGGAATTTTCGCTGACCGGAGGCTGGGAGAAAAGGTCCCAGGATATCCATCCCCCATTGAGTAAATGGCCAAGGCGCCGTGAGCGGGGTCAGCTGGCTGGCTAGCCTCTTTTGGATGCCGGAGAACCTCTGGCATGCATCGCACCTTCGTACGAAGTCTAAGGTGTCCTTTTGAATCGTGGGCCAATAATACCCCTGGCGAATGATTTTGTAAGCCAGGGACCTTCCCCCAAGATGATCGCCACAGATGCCTTCATGCACCTCTCAAAGCGCGTAGTCCGCATTGGCCGACCCCAAGCATTTTAGCAATGGTTGGGAAAATGAGCGCTTGTAGAGGGCCCCATCGAGGATGATGTACTTAGAGGCTGTTGAGCGGATGCGCCTGGCCTCCATCGGGTCATCCGGAAGGGCTCCTTGCACCAGGAATGCGCGGATTGGGTCCATCCACGAGGTCGCTTGCTCAACCTAGTGGACCTCCATCGGCTCCTCAGCAATGCTTGGGTGCTGGAGATGTTCCACGAAGGTTCGGTCAGAGGTGCCGACCACAATGGTGGCCAGCCATGACAAAGCATCCGCCCGGGAGTTTTGTTGCCGGGGTATATGAAGGATCTAAAAAAATTTAAGTTGTGATGCCAGGTCCCATACCTTGTCTAAGTACTTGGCCAAAGATGGATCCCTCACTTCAAACTCACCCTTCACCTGATAGCCTACCAGCTGGGAGTCGGAGAAGGCGCGGATCCTACCTATTGCCGATCTCACCGTGGTGGCCTGTAGCTCTTGAGCTAGCACCGATCTCGGACTCTTTCACCTCGAGATCTCCAAGCCCCCGGACCTGCAAAACAAAGTCAGAGACCTGGGCCGGGGATTTCGGTAGGGGCACTCCGACGGTCAAGTTAGAGAGCGGCAAGATGGAACAGATCCCCTAAAGCGGATTCCCGAAGGATTCCCGTGCTTAGAGGAGATGTAAATGAAAGAAGTGTGGGGAAAAGGAGAGTTGAAGCCCAGCTTCCTGTGCTAGGTTCACCGAGCTCATGCTTGAGGACTTCTTGAGGCCTCCCAGGATCGTTCTCTTGGTGTTTTCTCCCTCTTTCGACTTAACTTTCCGCCCGTTTTTACCATCCCTTTTATATCATTGAACTGCCCTCAGCCCACGTTCCTTCCAGGGGGCTCCCTGAGACCTCTGGACCTTCTCCCCTCCCTTCTTCTTCGGGTCTGGGAGTTAAGTGGCCGGACCGCCTCGTCCACAGTGTATCACAAAAGGGGGGAGACTGGTGAGGCTTTGGGTCGAGTGCGGGAGCTCTCCTTTCGAGGCATCGATGGTGGGCTTCCAGCCGTTTTAGGCTCCTGCCTGCAAAGATTCCGTTCCTCGATTACGGGGCCCCGTCTGACTTGTGTAAACAAGGTTTCGTGTGTCACTACAGGCCGTACTTGCGCCCCCTACGGGGCGCGGCACGCGCTGGCTCTAGTGGCGACCTTGCAACCCGTGTCTCTGCTTCCCCGAGGCTTTGCAGAGTAGGGCTGATCTCGGTCGAGGTGGTCCCGTCAGGGGCACCACCTAACGGTGGAGTAGGGGCTACCAGCTTCGGCCGAGGTGGACCCCTCCTGGGTGGACACCTGGTGGGGCAGTAGAGAGAGACTCGACTTCGATCGAGGTGGACCCGTCTTCGGGTGCCACCTGGCAAAGGAGCAGGAGGGCCAGGCTTGACCTCGGCAAAGGTGGACCTGTCTTGGGGTGCCACCTGATGAGGGAGCGACGGGCCGCCAGCTTCGACCGAGGTGGACCCCTCCTGGGTGGACACCTGGCGGAGTGGCAGGGAGGTGCTCGACTTCGACCGAGGTGGACCTGTCTTCGAGTTTCACCTGGCTAAGGAGCAGGAGGGCCCGGCTCGACCTCGACCGAGGTGGACCTATCTTGGGGTGCCACCTGGCGAGGGAGAGGGGTTGCCAGCTTCGGCCGAGGTGGACCCCTCCTGGGTGGACACCCGGCGGAGTGACAGAGAGAGGCTCAACTTCGACCGAGGTGGACCCGTCTCCGGGTGCCACCTGGTGAAGGAGCAGGAGTGCCCGGCTCGACCTCGGCAGAGGTGGACCCGTCTTGGGGTGCCACCTGGCGAGGGTGCGAGGGGGCTGCCAACTTCAGCCAAGGTGGACCCCTCCTAGGTGGACACTGATAGAACCGCGGGGTTGTCGTTAAAATACCATGGCTATCAGTTTAAAATCTGACTTCTTAAAATATTTAAAAATATGTAGCAAGAGGAGTCGGGTCAAATCCACAGAGAAGGCGGTGTTTAGGATTTGAAATTTTTGATCTTGTAAAAAAAATATTTGAAGTCAAAAAAATATAAAAATTAAAATTGCAGGAAAGTAAACTTGGCACTATGATCTATTATTTAGATCATAGCATCTACTTGCAGACAAGGTGAAAGACAGGAATTAAAAAAAAATATTGCATTGATTTTAAGGTCTAAGTGCAATGCACTAAAAAAACTAAAATAACAAAGAACAAAGATAAGAACAGATCAGCGCAGCCTCGTCGGGAAGATAGCTCCTTCCTTCATACTCCGTGGAGCGAACTGGGCTTCCTCTGCGTCTTCTTCTTCGGATCTTGATCTCAAAGAGGGAGAAGACTGGAAGATGGTGTAGGGACACGCTCTCCTTTGAAAAACCTCACTCCCAAAAGCCAACCCGCAACCCAAGCAATGCCCTCTACCCTGTACCTTGCCCTTTCTCCAGGATACCTTTGCCTTGTGCTATGGGGTTCATTTTATAATTGATCGGAGAGGGGAGCTCGTTGCATATTAGTGATGTGGGACAAAAGAAACACCGCGACCGCCATTGCTGCTCCGTAGATCATGCCGCTCGTGGACTGCGCCGTGGGGCTCGTGGATTGCGCGCAACGCCCGTGCCCGTGGACTGCTCGCCCATGCCCGTGGACAAGCTCGGCTCGCGAAGAATGCTCGTGCCCGTGGAGAAGCTCGCCCGTGCCCGTGGAGAAGCTCGCCCGTGCTCGTGGAGAAGCTCGGCAATGCCCGTGGACTGCTCGCCCGTGCCCATGGAGAATGCTCGGCAACGCCACCGCCGGAGCTTCTCCTCCGCCCGTGGACACCTCGTGAAGAACGTGGGCTGCGTTCCTCTCGTTTGCCGCCAAAAACCGCCATCACCGCCCGTCAAACCATCACTGGAGCTTCTCCTTCGACCAGGGACACCACCGACGTGCTTCCCAGCAAGTTTTGACGCCTCTGGAGGGCTGTGGTCCACTCCCTGTTCCGTGGACCGGCAGCAATGGCTGCCGGTGAACCATCCTACGAAACATAAACCCAGCAGCCGGTCCATGATGGACCTGCTGCTCCAAAAAGCATGCAACATCAAAATGTGTGCAAAATGCTAAAGAAATTCATAACTTCTTCATTTCGAACCTGATTTAAGTATCGTTTGTGTCATTGGATTCCATAAATCAAGCTCTACCTATTGGTGGGTTTCAAACTTATTAATTTTACCGATTCCATGATCATTATTAAATATTTTATTAATCATTTAAATGGATGTGTGGTGCTTTAACTTGAAATCTATTTTTCATGAACATACTCTAATTTTACATTTTTCAAAGATATTTTTAAAATAATTAGTTTTGCAAGAAAGTCCAAATTAATTATGAAATTAGGTTATTAAAAGAATGTTAGCACCATTAATTAACTAAAATACTTAAAATAAACATGTAAATCCATGATTTATCAAGCATATCCAGAAAGGACAGTGACAGAGAAGCAAAGCCCATCATGGATCAAACCATGTCTAATAGGATTCGATTCCTCCTTTTAGACACTTCATTTAACTCAGGTATCCCTAGAGGTGTCCACTAAGAGAGAATCCCATTCTTCTCAAGATATGTCAGGAACTCATCGGAAAGGTATTCACCCCCTCGATTTGATTGAAGGGTTTTGATATACCTTCCAGGTTGTTTTTCTACTTCACTACGATATCATTTGAACATTTCAAACGATTCAGATTTATGTCTCATCAAGAAGACATAACCATACCTCGAAAGGTCATTTGTAAATGTAATAAAATAACTGTACCCTCCTCTGGCAATATTCATGGGTCCACATATATCAGTATGTACCAGACTTAGAAACTCTTTGGCTTGATCACCTTTTCCAGTAACAGGTGGCTTTGTCATCCTTCTAAGAAGACAGGACTCATAAGTTGGAAGTGAACCACTTTCACTAAAGTCAAGGAGACCCTCGCACTTTAACCTATTTATCCTGCTCCTGTAAATATGACATAGCCTACAATGCCATAAGTACTCATCACTGACATTATCTATCCTAGGACATTTGCTAGACATGTACATTACACTAATAGGTCACGATATTACATAAATGCCATTATTCATATATCCATTCATTACAACATAACCATTCCAAATGATTTTGCAAATATCATCTTTATTGATAGTTCATAACCATACATGGCCAATTGGCCTATAGAAATGACATTTAAAATAAAAGATGGACAATAATGACACTCATTCATAATGATTGTACAAGACTCGAAAACTAGTTTGAGGACTCCCAACGCTAGGACTGGAACTTGGCTTCCATTTCCCACATTCAAGAATCTCTCGCCATCCTCGAGTTTTCTACTAACTTGAAGTCCTTGCAAAGAATTGCAAATGTGAATTGGACTTCTAGTATCCAATACCCAATTAGTAGTATCACAGATAGAGAAACTACAATGTGTTATCATATAAATACCTTGTCCAGCACCTTCTGGCTGCTTCCTCTTCTTGGACCAGTTCGGGACAAGGGATGCAATGTAAAGAGGACAGGTCCTCTTCAAATGTCCTCGCTTCTTGTAGAAAAAGCACTCCACTTGGCTCTTATCAGCCTTCTCCTTCTTGGCCTGACTGGGCTCATAAGCATTCTGCACCTATTTCCCTTTATTTTTCTTTTCCCCTTTCTTGAAGGGATGACGCCCTCCTGAAGATCCTTCTACTAGATTTACCACCCCTTTGTTTAGATGGTGGTCTTTCTCATAAGTCTGCAGCAACCCCAACAAACCACGGTAGTTAACTACAGGCTTATTCATTCTATAATAATCAAGAAAATCTAGATAGGAGGAGGGGAGGAAATTCAGAATCACATCTTTCCTAAGCTGTTCATGCAAGGGACATCCGAGCTTTCCCAGGCACTCAATCATCTCGATTATGTACAATACATGATCAGTGACTGAGGCCCCATCATGCATCCATGCATTGTAGATAGCACAGGAGATCCTGTACCTCTCAACGGCATCTGGTGTCCCAAAGGACTTCTTCAACCTTTGAAGGATTTTCTCTGGCTGGGCTTCCTCGAACTTGTGACTGAACTCATCGTTCATCGCTGCCAACATTATGCATCGGACAGTGGTCCTGTCAGAGAGCCACTTCTGATAAGTGTCTTTGATCGAACCTCGAGCATTGGGAGTAGGGGTTTCAGGTGTCGGATCTGATATCACATTCAAGATCCGTTCAGGCTCCAGGACAATCTTGAGCCTTCAATACTAGCTATCGAAGTTGGGACCCTTAAGCTTCTCGTTATCGAGAAGAGATAGGAGCGACAGGTTGGAAGATATTTGAAAGGAAAACCCCTAATTAGTGTATATGAATTATTAACCTAAAGACATGGACTTTAGTCTAAAGGCCCTCCCACTAATTGTTCAGATTGGTAGCCTCAACTCCAATCAGAGAAATTACTTTAATTCCTTAGTGGGTACTAGAGTTCAATAGACAACACATGAGCCCGACTTTGGCTGGCCCATCCATGTGCATCTAAAGGTAGGTTCTTTAACTAATTACATCTCTAAGTAACCTCTAGTATTTAGGTTTTGCCCCAAGGTACACTTCAATCAGCCTTTGGGCCTCCAATTGAAGGTTTCGATTAGGTCCAACCATTAACATGACAAAATTCGATGCTTCTAACTAACGAATAGTCAAGCCCAACTTTGGCCGGCCCACCTGACCACCGTTAAGAGAGTCACACTGAGCCATCATATTAGGAACATCTATTCCTATAGCCCGATGAACACCCGATCTTTGGATTTGCCGATGAACACCCAACTATTGGACCTATTACCATCCCACTTAATGGGAGGCTAGGACTTGGTTATCCCTATAACTTTGTCCTTTTATGGACCTAAAAATTTAGAGGGTTTAATCTTATTACGATAAAAGAAGAGATGAGAAGACATGGATCAACCTCCCACTGACTATATCAGCAAACAAGGAGGGTTACTGATAACTAATGGTCCATGGGCACCTAAAATCAGTCAAGACTGATTAACCTTATTTGATATGGGTTAACATGAGTCAGTGAGCTATCTAATCAATTCTGATCGACCACATTGGCTAGGTAAGTGAGATCATGGGTTGGGTTTCACCATTAACCATCTTGCCTTATACACCAACGAGTTGGCCAGATAAAAGGTAGCCCCAAAGAACCATGATCAAGATGACAAACTTACCTAGACACCAATTGGTTCATCAAAATCAATTAGACTAGCCTAAAGACTCGGGCTAACCACTGAGCCATAAATTAGGTCCATTTAGATCTATGGACTAATCAATCTAACTATTAGAGAGATCTATTGAGAAGAAATCCTAACACCACATTTGATTAGGTTAGTTCTCTGGTGCAGACACCATGGCCCGAAAATATCGACAGGTTGAACCCACATCCCTGTGGATCACCTATAAATAAAGCCCTGGACCCAACCCTATTATCCATGTAAATAATTTATTTTAGTTTTTGTTATTTTGGATTAGTTAGGGTTAGCCCCTTTTACCAACTGGAATTAAGGTTTTATTTTTTTTAGCCTTTTGGGCTAAACCTCTTTTATCAAGTTGAATCACGTATTTACATGTCTTGCCTTTTTTATCAAATTAGGTTCCAATTGATCAAATAGGACTTTAGTTATTTATTAAGTCCTGTAAAAATTAGTTGTTGAGTCTTGTATTTTATGGGAGACCAATTGTAAGACCCATGTGACTCAAATCAAGACCCATGTGCTAGCTCAAGACAAGCCCATGTGACCCATGTGCTAGCACAAGCTCTTATCATATGCTAGCCTATTTTGCATGTCAACTTTGCATGATTTCAGGACAACTACTGCCACATCACCAGAGGGACAATGACACATGGCCTACCACTTAAATTTGGACAAGTTACACTCATCAAGACAACCTCCTTTGGTCGGCCCATGAAGGGAAAATAATTGGCACCTCATATTTTAAAGAGAAGTAAACAATAAGGACTTCTCCAAATGGCACCCTCCCACTCCAAATTATTCCATGCCAAAATCCAAAGTCGGCCACTCTTCAAAGAAGTTTCTTCTTGTCGCTCACTTCAAGGAGAGTCCCAGGTTAAAGGAAGAAAATTTGATGGGTTTCTACTCCTAGCATTTCATTCAAACTAGTTGCTTGCTGCTCAAGCTTCAAGGACTCTAGAATTTCATCTGGACTCTAAAGTTCTCTCCAATCCAAACTGAAGAGTCCATGCATCTGTAGAAGACTACATTATCAAGACACTGGAGTCCAATCATCATGGCCAACCAGGGAAGCAATCGTGGCCCTTCATCAAAGATCATCTCCCTCTCCATCTTGGCGCCAACTATGGATAGAGTTCATACTTTTTCATCGAACAGGAGTCAAGGCAATGTAAACTTAAAGTCTAGAGGTGTAATTAAACTCTTGTATCTGAGTCCCTCACTTCTCTAGTTAGGGGTCTATAAATACCCCAACACCCCCCTTGTAATTCATGAATTAATAGAGAAATCCAACAAAATTCTGCTGAATTTTTTCTTTGCTGTGTGCATCGCGGGGTGTGAGGCCCTTCCTTTGTTCCATTGGAGCATCATGGGGTGTGAGGCCCTATTTATTAATCCGACGAAAAGATCCAGCCAATCCTTCTAAACCCTTCCCTTCCTTCCTTTCCCTTCTTTTTCTGCTTTTAACCTTAGTTTCTTTGTTGAGTATTTTGTAGGTGACCAACAATCCAGATCTGTTGTTCTTGCCTTGGAATCGGCATCGTGTGGACAATCGAAGCCTAGAAGCAAGATCTTGAAGTCCCAGCTTGATGATCTTGAGAGTCCTGCCGGATCTACATCAAAGAGCGATCTACATTGGTAACACTGAACCCTTCCCTTTCGATAAATTCTGATTCGTTGAAAATCCTAGTTTACGGTGGTTTCTCAACCACCAGGTCCTGCTTTATTAGTTGCTTTTAGGTTTACTTGTACGGGTAATAGACCTACTAGTTTTCTTTATTATTTCCTTTGAGTTCTCCATTAAAATATGAAAATATAAAAAAAATATTAATTGATGTTATAATTGTCCCGCACCTGTTTTGGTATCAGAGTAGGTTAAACTAGGGTTTATTCTCTCTTGTGCTCGATTTAGCTCTCTTTAAGTACTCGGATCGGGTGCTTCACCATGGCCATCCGGTCATAGAAAAAAGTAGGGCTGCAAAACCCTCACAACCCATTCAAACAGGATTTCCTATGGCGTGTAGGGGTGCCGCTGTGAATTGTCCGCTGAAGAAGAAAACGAAGAGATAGGTATGTTTAGGTTTTTAATTTTTTGCATCTAGGTTTTAATTCCTGCATCTCGGCCATCTTAGTAGATACTCTGTGGTTTAATTATTTCTCTTTGTAAGAAACTCCAAAAAACCTGATTTTTATTTTTATGGATTCGCGATAATTTAAAGAATTTTATAGAATTTTCTCAAGAATTATCTTGGTTTGTAGATTTTCTTCCTACCGAAATACTACCTGAGAACAATTCTGTCCTGTTTTTCAGCAAAGCTAATTTCAGCAAGTTTAGGATTTGTTTTGCGTAAATCTTGCATAGTTTAATTTCTTGCATCTTAGGGTTTTTCTGCAAACTATATCTCTATTGAAAAACAAAAAAAACAAAATACATAAAAATAATTAATTTTTATTTTTTTGTTATTTTAATCATTTTAGTTTGATTGCATCTAGGGTTTCATCTTGTGTGTGCATCATCTAAAGCTAATCTTAAGGACACACAATATCTACATAAGGGAGGGATTTCATTACCCTTCCTTAGCCCACAATCACCACCTTTGTATCGATCCTAGATCTAATTAAAATCTATTAGACTTAATTGCTCTAGTGAGCTAGGGACACCAATAGGTCGGGTTCTAAGTATTGTGTGTAAGCTAGTGCATCCAATCCTCTGATTATCTCTTGAATCTGGTGTCTAAGGCTAGAGGTCCAGAGGCAAACATCCTAAGCAGACTCATGGATTTTAATTAGGACCCTGCAAGAGCAGGGGGAGCCTCCCACAACTCCACCTCTTACCTAGCCAGTGGACAAGGTAATTATTGAATTGGCTATAATTTGAGCTGACCCATTCTACTTGAGCTCTAGGTCTAGGAAACCTTAGTCCGAGTCAAGTTCTATGTGTTTGCATTACATGACCCCAGATTAGGAGCCCAATACCAATAGTTCGAACCCAAACCTAACCTAGCTTGACCATGGAGTCTAATCTTGAGACCTTCTTTAGGACTATGACTGAACAGTTAGGACAACTTAACACTAGGTTTGACCGACTTAATGACTGATTAGGTAACCTAGAGAAAACCCGTAAGACCCATCCTGAACCTAAATTTGAAACACACCCTGACCCATTCCTAGAACCCAACCATAGGATAGCCCCTCTCCATGATCCAATCTAGGATCTTAGTTCGAAGAGACCCAATTATGATTTTATAGACCAGGATGAGAGAGACACTAGGTATATTAGTTTACCAGCATCTACTTTTGGTGGCCATCTTGATCTTGAGGATTACAACAATTGGGAAGAAAGTATGGATCTATATTTTGAGAGGGAACTAGTGTCTGATGAAAGAAAGTTTAAGATTGCTAAACACAAGTTAGTATGCTAGGCTAAAATTTATTGGGATGATGTCGAAAGCATGATCAGACGAAGAAGAGACATACCCATAACTACCTGGAATGACATGAAACTTAAACTTAGAAAAAAGTACCTACCCAGATTATATGAACCTAGTTCTTATACACCTCGATCCTTTGAACCCAGCTCCTACGAATCCAGATCCATGACCTATAGAGCTAAACCTATATCCTATGAACCTAAGGAACCCATAACAATTAGTTGGCCAGAACCCATTAGGATCAGTACACCTAGTCATAACCTTCGAATCAATCCATCTCCCCTCAGTCAACCCACCCCTACTACCCCAGTTGTTCCCAAGGATAACATTGAAGAAGAAGTACGTAGGATAGACTCATAATTAGCTGACCTGATAGGCACCCAAACTGAAGCTAGCCCAGAATTAGTTAACCATGGCCCTACCCAGACTAAAATTGTACTGGTAGGATTCTTAGAAAAAGAGATCCAAGAGGAACCTAACCCTACTGCTGCGACTTTACCTGAGGAAATACTAGAAGAGACTCAAGCGTAGAGCCTAGTCGTGAAATTCAGGAACCAAAGGAAATCAGTGAGGACTTGGCTTATTTAATCCAATACCCTCAGGATGAATCCTCTCATGTAGTTTTCATTAGAGATCTCTTCCCTGAGATTAGTGATCCATTCTTCTATAGGATAGACACTGTAGAAATACCCCAAACCTTTAAGATCAACCCCATTAGTTTAGGACCAATCCCCAAATCCTTTTCTTATTTTCTATCCTACCAAGTCAACGCCGAACCTAATTCTTATTTTTTACCTTTTCCTGAAGCTTCCAACATTTCTAGGACCATTAGATTGCATTTTATAGAGGTTAGTAAGTTGCATACATCTTTTGAGCATATTAGGTTTGCCACTTACTTTTGGAAAATCCTATGGCATTTAGTAGGAATCCATGCACCATTCTCATCTGCATGTTGCCCACCTGACCAAAGGACAAATCCATTTGTAGCTTAGGGTTTACATGCATATTGATTTTTTTAAAAAAAATTATTAACAAAAGCAATGAATCTTTTCAAAAAAAAAAGACTCAAAGGAATACATTGAAGGAGACTTTGTCATGGTTCCCACCTAAAACTATTATATGCCCGTAGTAGTGGACCATACAAAGTAATTAAGAAAATATGACCTAATGCCTACATGCTTGAATTGCCACATGAACTAGGCATTAGTAATACTTTTAACGTTTCAGACCTTATCGAGTATAGGGAACCAACGTTGATTCCTAGTGAGCCATTTGGGCCTAATCCTGTCCTTGAGAGTGAGCCAACTCAAGTGAGTCCACCTACCATACCACCAGCCTGGAGAGACAAGATCGAATGTATCTGGGATGACAAGACCATTGCTACCGAGGCAAGGGTTACTAGCAGTATTTGGTTCATTGGCAAGGATGACCTGAGTCTGATGATTCTTGGATCACCAGAGAGAACTTGCTGAGAGTTGACCCCGACTTGCTAGAGCACTATGTTAGCGACATTGATCCATACTTGATAGGGTCGAGTTTCTCCCACCCGGGGAGAATTGGTGTGGATACCAGGGCCCAAAAATATCGACAGGTTGAACCCACATCCCTGTAGATCACCTGTGAATAAAGCCCTGGACACAACCCTATTATCCATGTAAATAATTTATTTTGGTTTTTGTTATTTTGGATTAGTTAGGGTTAGCCCCTTTTACCAACTGGAATTAGGGTTTTATTTTTTTTAGCCTTTTGGGCTAAACCTCTTTTACCAAGTTGAATCACGTATTTACATGTCTTGCCTTTTTGATCAAATTGGATTCTAATTGATCAAATAGGACTTTAGTTATTTATTGAGTCCTATAAAAATTAGTTGTTGAGTCTTGTATTATAGGAGAGACCAATTGTAAGACCCATGTGATTCAAATTAAGATCCATGTGCTAGCTCAAGACAAGCCCATGTTACCCATGTGCTAGCACAAGCTCTTGTCATATGCTAGCCTATTTTGTATGTCAACTTTGTATGATTTCTGGACAACTACTGCCCCATCACTAGGGGGACAATGATACATGGCCTACCACTTGAATTTGGACAGGTTACACTCATCAAGACAACCTCCTTTGGTTGGCCCATGAAGAGAAAATAATTGGCACCTCATATTTTTAAGAGAAGTAAAGAAGGACTTCTCCAAATGGCACCCTCCAACTCCAAATTATTCCATGCCAAAATCCAAAGTCAGCCACTCTTCAAAGAAGTTTCTTCTTGTCGCCCACTTCAAGGAGAGTCCCAAGTTAAAGGAAGAAAGTTTGATGGGTTTCTACTCCTAGCATTTCATTCAAACTGGTTGCTAGCTGCTCAAGCTTCAAGGACTCAAGAATTTCATCAGGACTCTAGAGTTCTCTCCAATCCAAACTGAAGAGTCCATGCATCTATAGAAGACTACATTATCAAGATAATGGAGTCCAATCATCATGGCCAACCAGGGAAGCAATCGTGGCCCTTCATCAAAGATCATCTCCCTCTCCATCTTGGCACCAACTATGGATAGAGTCCATAATTTTTCATCCAGCAAGAGTCTAGGCAATATAAACTTGAAGTCTAGAGTTGTAATGAAACTCTTATATCTGAGTCACTCACTTCTCTGGTTAGGGGTCTATAAATATCCCAACACCCCCCCTTGTAATTCATGAATTAATAGAGAAATCCAACAAAATTCTGCTCAATTCTTTCTTTGCTGTGTGCATCGTGGGGTATGAGACCCTTCCTTTGTTCCATTGGAGCATCGTGAGTTGTGAGGTCCTATTTATCAATCCGATGAAAAGATCCAGCCAATCCTTCTAAACCCTTCCCTTCTTCCTTTCCCTTCTTTTTCTGCTTTTAACCTTAGTTTCTTTGTTGAGTGTTTTGTAGGTGACCAACAATCTAGATCTATTGTTCTTGCCTTGGAACCGACATCGTGTGGACAATCGAAACCCGGAAGCAAGATTTTGAAGTCCCAGCTTGATGATCTTGAGAGTCCTGCCAGATCTGCGTCAAAGAGCGATCTATGTTGGTAACACTGACCCTTCCCTTCCCATAAATTTTGATTCGTTGAAAATCCTAGTTTACGGTGATTTCTCAACCACCAGGTCCTGCTTTATTAGTTGCTTTTAGGTTTACTTGTACGGGTAATAGACCTATTAGTTTTCCTTACTGTTTCCTTTGAGTTCTCTATTAAAATATGAAAATATAAAAAAATATTAATTGCTATCTTAATTGTCCCACATCATTCTCTATATAGTTCATGCATCTAAACTTAGGTTTAACCCAATTAAGGATCCAAAAGAATCTAAACTATGATCCTTAAGGCTTATTGAAATGACTTAAAATCTTTGAATCATATTCTTAGAGTTCTTTGTCATTCTTAATTCTCAATTAAGTTTAATAGCCTTAAATAATCAGAATAATTTAATTAAGAATGTAAAACTATTTTACAAGCAAATTTGAATTCAATGTTTCATGGCTTTTTGGTTGAGTCGGCTCGAGCAGGGGTCGAGTCGGCTCATCCAGAACTAAAATAAATAGATTCATTTGTTAGCTAAGATGAGTCAGCTCGAGCAAGATTCGAGTCGGCTTGAGCAAGATTCGAGTCGGCTCGAGCAAGATTCGAGGCGACTCGAGTAAGATTCGAGTCGGCTCGTCTACGGGGGTAGAAAATAGTGACTTCAAAATTCATTCAACTTATATGAATAATTCAAATTTAGAGATTAAACATGATCAAAACAAAATTCTTAGATCTGGTCTAAATTTGTTTTATGATCATAACATTTAATTAAAATATTTTTAATCTACATTTTCTTTTAATTTTCCTCTTCATGAGTCAATCACAAGCGGCACCCCTACATGCCATAGGAGATCCCATTGAATGGGAAGAGAGGGTCTTGCAGCCCTACTTTTCTTCTATGATCAGATGGCCATGGTGAAGCACTCAATCCAAAGTACTTTAAAAGAAAAACATGTTAAAAGCATGCTAGTATTATTATACTACAATGAACCTAATGCTCTGATACCATTGAAGGTGAAAAGAGACAAATTATACTATGATGAACTGATGCTCTGATACCATTGAAGGTGAAAAGACACCAACACCATGCATACAATATGCAAAAGCAAGGCAGAAAAAGATGTATTTTAAAATGATTTTAAAATATGCATAGAGGAAGGCTTGGTAGATCGATCTAAATGATTTACAAATCTGCCAGCAACAGGATCTTGTATAATAAAATAGCATGCAATATAAACATCAAAGCAAGAGAAGAGCAAGGATATAAAAGTACCTTACTATTATACCTTTGATGGATGTAGTGGCGATGATCCAAGGATGAAGCTCTTGAGCCACACACTTGTCTGGCCTCTATAGATAATCCACACCTGGGCTCGACTCTGATCGACTCCCTCGGAGTGCTAGCGTTTTAGGATCCTTTGGACTGATCTTCTTCCTGGAAGACAAGGGGGAGAGGTGGAACCCTTCCCAACATTCTCTCTTTCCATGACCTAGCTTGAATGCTAGGTATTCCCATACCCAATCCCAAGTCCTCACAGAACCTCTTTTCTCTTCTAGTTATTCCACCCAACAGCAGCCCCTTAAACATCCTTTATTTATAGAGGTAGCCAAGAGAAGGAGAAGAGGAAGGAGGAGTGATTGGGGGAGAAGGTCAAGGAACATACCATATTGACTCAAACCACATTAGGAAGGAGTGTCAATCATTCCATGAAAGTTTGGAGCCAAAATAGCTTGAATACAAAATTCAAACAAGGTCAAAACCTCCAAAAACATCCCAGAAATGTTGTTCAGGGATTCTGGTCGAGCAAAGATGAATCGACTCGAGCAGGTTCAAGTCGGCTCGTCTAGGACATAGAACAGTCAGACTGTTCATTCAAGTCAGCTCGAGCAGGGGTCGAGTCCGCTCGAGCAGGGGTCGAGTCCGCTCGACCAGAACACAGAATGAGTTGACTTGAGCAGAGGTCAAGTCAGCTCATCCAGAAAACAAAATGAGTCAACTCTAGTAGGGGTCGTGTCAGCTCATCCAGAAAAGTCATCCAGAAATACTTCTTGTCACAGCCAAGTATTGACCCCTCAAGTGTTGATACATGGTCAATCATATTGACCGCTAGTGACAGCAAACAATTTTCAATTATCAATCAACCTTAAAATGAGATAGAAACCCCTATGGTGTGTGACCCCATAGGTTCGAACACTAAGCCGGTAGTACTGGAACACTTCCAGTACCAGTCAAAGTCCTCATCTAGCAATGATAATCGATGTCTGGATAGGTCGAAGATGCAGAGCACCTCTCTAGAGCCTTTGGCATATGGTTACTGCATAATTCATCCCTTTGACCTCATAATGCTCAGGATGATCTAGGGTTCGACTACCAACCCTAATTTGGTTTATCCAGATCGTGTCTCAATTTTACAAGTTCTGTGACTCCTCATAAGAACTACCCTGGCCAAGGATTTGCTAAATTGAGACACAATGAGCCATTCACTCCAAACTATTTGGAGGGGTCAATTTCATCTTGATCCACCATCGCTCTATAAGTACTTGACTGCACCTAGAAACTTTCAGTCATTGGATTAAAAATCCGGGTAGTCCGGCATCAAAGTATAGTGAGTTGCTTGCAAGCTACCATGGTGATCTCAGGTCTGAGGGACACATATACCCATATCCCTTCACGAGCAACCCTTTGGCAGAAGGAAGCTCCGCAGATGGTCATGTTCAACGAGATGTTATACATTTCACTTGCATATCACATCAGTATCTCCACACTCCTTGGTTAAGAGGACAACCAACAAATATGATATACAACAATCTACACTTGATACATTGTCGTCCTATAACAATGTATCATTTGGTTGTGAACCAGTTTAAAAACTACTTGATATATCCTCTCTATATCAAATAATGTAGTTCTAAGGACTTCATCATATAAGAGTTCATTTCAAGAAAATGCAAATATGATGAACAGCCAAAAAGAATAACTTTTATTCATTAAAAATCATATATAATTATAAGATAGCACAACAGTCTACAGCCTAGACGATTGGCTTTGGGACATAATTTTCAACAATAAGTTCATTTGCTTCTTTTTGAATCACTATTATTTCAGACTTTTTAGGTACCACTTGAATAGGACTTTCCCACGAACTATCAAAAATAGGATAAATAATTTCATTATCAAGTAACTTCAAAATCTCTTTCTTGACTACTTCTTTCATTGCTGGATTTAATTTCCTTTGAGTTTCTCTAATTGGTTTAGCCTCTTCCTCTAGGTGTATCATATGTTTAACTATGGAAGGACTTATTCCCTTAATATCTATCATGGTCCAGCCTATTGCTTCTCAATTTTCTGTTAGAATAGTCAAGAGCTCCTCCTCTTGTTTAGGATTTAGGTCTGATGTAATAATTACAGGCAAGGTTTCCTCTGGACCTAAATACGCATACTTCAGGTTTCAATTCTAACTTGGGTGCCACTTCAATTGATGGCTTAATTGATGGTTTAACCATTTCCATGAGTATTTCAGTAGGAGGCTCCCATCTCTAGCTAATATTATCATCATCAAGTATTTTATCAATGTCTTCATACTCATGTGTTGGTCAGATACTAGACTCGAGATCGATTTCTTCTTCGCTAATGTCTATGGATTCATAAATTTCATCTTGGATTACACTCACATTAGTATGATTGGTGGATTCATGTTCCAAATTGAATATATTCAGCTCAATAGTCATGTTCTCAAATGATAGTTTCATAAGATCATTCCGATAATTGATTTCAGCAGTAGCAGTAGCTAGGAATGGTCTTCCTAAAATAACTGGGATATGACCTTTAGGATTTGATACTGGTTCAGTCTCCAAAATAATAAAATCCACAGGGAATATAAAATTTCTAACCTTGATCAGGACATCCTCTACAATTCCTTTAGGGATTCTAAAAGATCGATTTGCAAATTGTAATGTGATCCCTGTTGGTTGAAGTTTTTCCGATCCCAATTGCTCATAAACTGAATATGGAAGAATACTTACACTAGCCCCTAAATCAAGTAATGCCTTTTCAATTTGGGTTTCTCCTATAACACATGAAACTGTTAGAGATCCTGGATCCTTATATTTTATGGGCATATGACTTAACAAGGATGAACTCACATTTGCTGCTAAGAAAGCTCTCTTCAATACATTGGTAGTCCTTTTCTTGGTACAAAGATCTTTTAAAAATTTGGCATAAGTCGAAACCTGTTAGATCATGTCTAGTAGGTGAATATTTACTTAAACTTTCTTAAACACCTCTAACATTTTATCTAAATATTCTGATTGTTTATTAGATCTTAATCGATTTGGAAAAAGAGCTCTAGAGATTTCAGGTACCTGGTTTGGTGAACTATTAGTTTTAGAATCTTGAGTTTGTAAGGTAGGTTGTTCATTAGATGGCTTAGCTAACTCAGTAGTTGAGTCTTCTATAGTATCAGATGTATCTACCTTATTATCCACTTGCTTTTCTAATCTCAAAGTGTGAATTGCATTTACTTGATTGACTTGATTTCCTTGGGGTGGATGACCATTTTAGTTCCTTAGGTTGGTTTTAGGTTGGCTAGGTAGCCTATCTCATTCACGTTCACTGATGGTAGATGCTAGCTGATCCACTTGCATTTCCAAGTGGGCTATGGCCTAAGAGTTTGAATTTAGAAGTTGGCCCGTGGTTTGCATGAAATTACTCAGTATAGCACTGGTGTCAGCATTGGATTTGGCTAAGGCTTCCAGGTTTTTCTCTAAAGAACTCAGTTTCTTTTCATTAATATTGAAGCTTGGTGGAGGTAGGTTGTTCATCACAAGATTAGGCCTTGGGTTTTGCTGATTGAAGCTAGGACCACCAACATTTGTGTTCTATGACCATGAGAAATTTGGATGATTCCTCCATCCTGGGTTATATATGGGTGCATAAGGATTGTTCATTGGTCTCTGGTATGTAGCATTCACCTGTGTACATCCATTATCTATTGGGTTCATCAGGAGTGGACATTCCTCAAGGACATGGTCTGGTGCATTGCATGCATTACACATTGGTGCAAACACTTGGTTCAAACTAGCTGGTCTCTGAAGTTCTAAGGCCTCTAACCTATGTGTCAAGGTTGCAATTTTAGCTTCTGTAGCTAGGAAAGTCTACATTTGGTGCATTCCATCCCTTGATGGTGTGGTTCTTTCTGGTTTCTTAGTTGTTTTCCATTGTAGATTCTTTTTAGATAGGTCTTCTAAAAATTGCCATGCTTCATTGGGTTCTTTATACATGAATTGGCATTGGCACATAGACTCTAGCATTGTTCTTGAATTGAAATCTAAACCCTCATATATGATTTGACATAGACTCCAAGTTTCTATTCCATGGTGTGGACATGGGGTCAAGAGGTTCTTAAAATGGTCAAAGTACTTCCAAAATGACTCACCAGCTAATTGATAAAATTGATTTATTTCATTTCTAATCTTAGCTGTTTTATGATGAAAAAAATATTTCTTTAAGAACACTCTTACAAAGCCCTCCCAGGTCATGACAGATTGATTTGGAAGACTATAAATCCACTTTTTAGCATTATCCTTAAGGGAAAAGTTGATTAATCTCATCTTGATTTCGTCCTCTAACAATTGTTGTACCCTCATAGTTGCACAAACCTCTTCAAATTTCCTAATAAATATATATGCATCTTCTATTCGCGTAAACTTTGGAAGCATATTAATCATTTGAGGTTTGATTTCAAAATTATTAGCTGTGGGTTGAGGCAACCTAATGCAAGAAGGTTGGACTGAACCAACTAGATAACATAAATCCTTAAGGAGTTGGGGTTGATTAGTCAAATCCATTATAGAAGAGGTCGTAGGATCTAAAACAGGAATTGAATCAGTTCTATCAAGTCAACCTAAAATCCTTCTCCACACAGGAGTTGGAGAATTCACTAATTCTACTTTCTCTTCAATTTTTTGAATTTTTTATATTTATATTTTTTTATTTTTTTATTTAAAAGCTTTCTTAAAAAAAATTCTAAATCAATTCAACCTTTTAATATCCTAGGATAACCATGCAACATAACTTCCAGTTATGCCAGGGCAACCTTATGTCAGGGTAGTCAAGATTAAAAATACCTAAAGTAATTAAAAAAAATTTTAAAGTAATTTTTTTTAAAATTTTCAAACAAGTTCCACACAAAATTAATTCTATCATGGGATAACCTAGAACTAGACAGCTCCTAACTGTTCCAAGTTGACTTTCAAGAACTCCAAGTTCAACCAATTCATTAAATTGGCCAGGTAAGTGTAAGATTGGCGGGGTCACCCCATTGCTTTTCATAGATACCAATTGGATTGGCCAGGTCAGCGAACGAAACCAATTAAGTAACCGCCTTTCTTCGGGACTTAATCCCTGAACCACTTTCCTAGACACCAATTCAATGATTGGATCTAGCTTGGTATAACTCTTAGGTCTCCTTGTCCTAATGAGCTCGGATGTCCCTAGGGTCAGTGTCTAATTAATTTTATTTAAAGGCTTAGATTGATGCAAATGAAGGAGTCTTGTTTGTAGGCTAAGGAAGGGTGATGAAATCCCCACCTTATCTTGTTTAGGTTTTTGCCCTTAAAATGATTTAAAAATGTTATGCACAAACAGAAAGAAATCAAATAAGTTTAAATTAAAAACTAAACTAAACACAAATCAAAATAATATCAAGACAAAAATAAAATTTGTTGAAAGAAAAAGAAATAATTTTAAAGTTTTTACCTGCTTACAGCACTCACCAACTTAAAACAAATACTAGATAGATCAAATTAAAGAGAGAATTTAAAACACAATCTAAAACAAACCAATTTCCTGGCAACGATGCCAAAAACTTGATGTGAACTTAAGTTGTAACCGCAAGTGCACGGTGTGCAAAGTAGCACGTCCAGCGAGTATGGTCGATCCCATGAGGAAATTGTTTTTAAACTATGTTCAAACCCTTGAACAGACGAACTTTAACAGAGATGAGATACTCTACTTGAATCAAGAATTAATTAAACTGGAGAAATAAATAGTTTAAAGATCTAGGGTTTTCGAATTCACCAGACCAATGAGTTAGAAAATTGTCCTAAGATTTCTCTTATATTATCTTTTTAGTATCTTTCTTTATTTAACCAAGAATAGATTATGAAGAGATTCCAACTCAACAATAATCTATCAAGGTTTCTAAAAGAAAGAAGAAAGAAAAGAAATTAAAAACATTATTAGCCTACTATCTGTTACCCTCCTCACACCGAATCAAGTATGAATTATGAAGGGATTGAAATCCAACAATAATTCATCAAGTCTCTCAGCAAGAAGTTTAAACAGAAAGAAAGACTTTTAAAAATCAAAACTCAAGAAGAAATTCTAAGAAAAATTTTGTACTCATGATCTAGCTTCATCGCCAACCCTAATGGTTTTGCTTAGCTAGATATAATCTAAATTAAAACTTTAAAACTTATTTAAAGATCAATTCTATACTACTTGCAGATATTTAAATTACTAATTAAAAGATATGAAAAAATGTAACTACATTAATTGCAAAGAATTAAATGACAAGAAATTAAACTATCTTAATTGCAGAAATTAAAGTTCGCAAGATTGTAAAAAAAAAAGAAAACTACCCTATTTGCAAGAATATAAATAACATGTAATAAATTTGCAAGAAATAAAGCTACCTTAATGCTGGAATAAAAAGAAAATAAAATATTTTTTAAAAAATAAAATTTTTTATTATAAAAATATTCTAATTATAAAAAATTTAATTTCTAAATTATTAACAGGACTTGGAGTTGAATTATAAATAAAAAAACTAAGCTCTCTGCGGGAAGAAAAGGAAAAGACGGGAACGAGAAAGGGTAAGCGGAAAAAAAATAAAATGACGGGCTCCTGCTCTCGGCTTCTCCTTTGATTGATCCTCAGTATTGGGCGATGGGCTTTTATTTATAGCGAAGGAGTGAGATGCGTCAAAGTAAAGGAAATAAGCGTTGGTCTTCTTCAGTTCTCTACCTTCATTCCTGTAACCAGCACAACCATCGCATTCGGTGTTATCCCTCGACAACCTTCTGTGTGATCCCTCGATAACCTGGACCGCCGAGAGAGGATGGCGTAGTGAGACACTCGGACAACCATTGAGACTGGGAAGAAGGCCAGCGATGCAGCAAAAATGGTGGCTACTCTTGGATGGACATGGCTTGATTTGGAAGAAAAAGAAGCGGAGTGCAGCTTGTTGAAGGCAACCGGAATAGGGATGCCAACAACAGGGAGGCTCATGACGTCTTGGATGGACATGGGTGTTGGGATCTTAACTCTGTGAGATAAATAGAGAGCAATCGACTTCTTGGAAGAAATAAACAAAAACCAATCGGCGCAAACTATTTCTTGGAATCAAGAACCAAAACCACATAGAAATAGAGAAGAAAAATAATTACAGGAGAAAAGAGAGATCGTTCTTTATTACTTGAAGAAGAAGCCTAGCCTCTGTTACAGACTCTGGAAACCGCTCATTTCCTCACACCAAGAACGCCTAACAACCGAACAAAGGGGAAGATATGCTCTCTACCCCTTCTCACGTCCGTGAGAGACTCTTCACGCATGCACTTCCCAAGAAATGCGGTCTTCCACGTGGGGTGTGGTCTTTCCTCACATGGGCTTCCTTGATCTTGGTCTTGGTCCAACATAATTAGTTAAAATCCTAGGTGGTTGGGCTAGCCAACAAATTTCCTAACCACCTATCCAATTAATTACTTAGCCCCTTTCACCAATCAAGAGAAATAGGCTACACCTCTGGACTTAAAATAAAACCCCATAACCCAATTGGGTTATGGTACAATCTCTAAAAAACTCCCCCCCAACAAGTCACATATGAAAATCCTAATCCTTGGATCAAATCCCCTTGACCCAAACATGACTCTGGGGCCCTGGGGACTTATAAGCCTAAGCCCTCGAACCTACATGGCTCCCCTGGGCTTTGGGTGGGCCACACATGAGCCTATAATCTCCACCTTGGCACTCCAAAGCTCCAGTAAGCTCTCTCCAGTCCATCAATCCCATTTGTGCTCCACATTTGAAGAAGCTATCCCTTGGAAGAACCTTGGTAAATGCATCAGCCATGTTCTCTACAGTAGACACCTTGGCGAGCTCCACTTCACCATCTTCCACCAGCTCCCAAATCCTGTGGTACCTGATATCAATATGTTTGGTCCTAGCATGATAGATCGGATTTTGGACCAAACACAATGCACTCTAGCTATCTGAAAAAATCTTGATTGCTCCCTGTGAAATGCCCATCTCCAATGCAAGTCCCTTCAGCCATATAGCTTCCTTGACTGCCTCAAAAATACCAATGTACTCTGACTCTGTAGTAGACAATGCTGTAATCGCCTGTAGACTTGACCTCCACGAGATTGGACCACCATTCATCATAAACATATAACCTGTAGTGGAATGTCTCGTATCCAAATCACCACTATAATTAGCATCCACAAACCCAAGCATCCTGTCTTGAGCCTCCATGAACACCCTAGAGTCGTCCTCCACGCTACGGCGCCTGTAGCATATGCCAACTCCAACTGTGCCCACTAAGTACCTTTAGATACCTTTCAGTGCTCTCAAATGCTCTCTGCCTGGATTAGCCGTAAACCTGCTGACCTGGCTAACTGCATGCCCGAGATCTGGCCTACTATACACCAATGCATACATCAGACTCCCAACTCCTGAAGCATATGGTACTCTTGTCATCTTCTCGGCCTCCACTTCAGTCCTGGGTGACATCAACTTAGAAAGCTTAACATGATCGGCAAGAGGCAATGCTGCCGGTTTCGCACCATCCATGCTGAATCTCTCTAAGACTCTCTTGATATAATTCCCCTGAGACAAATGAAGCATCCTCCTGGCTCTGTCCCTAAAGATCTCCATCCCTAGTACCCTTGTAGCAGGACCCAAATCCTTCATTTCAAATTCATGTGACAAAGCTGCCTTTAGGTCCTCTACAACTCCTCTACTTTTGTATGCTATTAACATGTCATCCACATACAAAAGTAGGTACAATCTAGAGTTATCTTCAAGAATTCTAACATACACACATGGATCATACTCACATCTGGTCATGCCAATACTCCTCACATATGCATCAAACCGTAAGTACCACTACCTCGGCGACTGCTTCAATCCATATAATGATCTTTCTAAAAGATATACCTTTCCTTCTGATCCGGGCTCCTCGAACCCCTATGGCTGCTCCATATATATATCCTCCTCCAAATCCCCATGGAGGAAGGCCGTCCTGACATCCATTTGCTTCAACTCCAAGTCCTGCACTGCAACAACACTCAACAACAATCTGATAGATGTATGTTGAACCACATGTGAGAACACCTCATTGGAGTCAATGCCTTCCTTCTGGGAGTATCATTTGGCCACCAACCTGGCCTTGTACCTTGGCCCTTCCTTCTCTGAGATTCCTTCCTTGCACTGAAACACCCATTTGCAACCAATGGGTTTCTTTCCACTTGGCGGTGCCACCAACTGCCAAGTCTTCTTTTTATGTAGAGATTGCATTCCTCTGCCATGGCTTGGACCCACCTATCACGATCCTGGCTTGCCACCACCTCCTCGTACGTCTCCGGTCCACCACTAGCAACCACTAAAGCATACGACATGGTTTCATCAAAACAATATCGTACTGGCTGCCTCACGATCTGCCTAAGCTTATGCAATGCGATTCCGATGCCTGGACTGGGAGGTGGCTCATCCCCCTACTCATTTGGGCCATGAGCATGCGTCTCGCTGCTCTTTACACATGGAGGCACCACTGAAGAGTGCTCCACCTGAATTTGAGATCCTCTCGATATATCTGCAAAAGGTAAAATTGTATATGAGGTTAGTTGTTGCTCAGCTGCACCCTCTAAGCTGCATCCTGCCCAACCGCGTCGATTGGACCTCCTGCTGAACCTCCACCTCCTTCTGCCTCCTGAGGACTGATTCTTCATCAAAGACCACATCTCGATTGATCGTGGCCTTCTTCTCCAAAGGATCCCATAGCCTATATCCATTGATTCCTCACGGATATCCAATGAACACCATCTTCCGGGCCTTGGTGTCAAACTTGCTCCGCTGACTGGGATCAATGTGCACAAATGCAGTGCACCCAAATACTCTAAGATGACCAAGCTCCACCTTTCTTCCAGACCATAACTCCTCTGGAACCCTCCCATTAAGTTTTGTATGAGGAGACCGATTCACCAAGTAGACTGCTGTGTCAATTGTATCCACCCAAAATACCTTGGGTATTCCTACCTGCAACCTTATACACCTCGCTTTCTCCATGAGAGTTCGGTTCATCCGCTAGGCCACTCCATTCTGTTGAGGAGTCCTGGCTACCGAAAATTGCCTCCTAATCCCACCATCCTAGCAAAATCTCAGGAACTCCTTGCTTGCAAACTCTCTACCATTATCTGACCGCACAACCTTCACATGCCGCCCCTTCTCCTTCTCCACCTCTGCCAACCAGGCTTTGAACTTGGTGAAGACTTCTAACTTCTCCCTCAAGAAAAATACCCACACTCTCCTTGAAAAGTCATCAATCAGCGACATGAAATACTTAGCTCCGTTTCTCCCCGAAACTAGAGTCGGACCCCAAACATCCACGTGCACTAGGTCTAGGGGCCCTCCGCTGTGTGCGCTGAACTTGTAGAGAACTTCACCCGATGTTGCTTCCCCATCTGGCATGGCTCACATACCTCTGCAACACCTATATCCAAGTTTGGAATCTGTGCATCCTTCATCAGCTCCTTCATACCATGTTCTCCCATGTGGCCAAGGCGATAATGCCATAATTGGTACAAACCCTGCTGATCCTGTGCTGCTACTATTGTGTCAGATCCACCACACTCTACAGACCCTTCAAGCTGATATAAATTATTATCCATCCTCTTCCCTCTCATCACTACCATGGCACCTCTCATGATATTTAGGACACCACTCCCGGAATGGCAACTGAAGCTGAAACCGCTCCTCTCCAGGTACCCCAGCGACACTATGTTCTTCTTTAACTATGGGGCGTGCTTCACATGTGTGAGAGTCCGCACAACCCCATCAAATACCTTTACTCTGACTGTACCAACTCTAGCCACCCTGCAAAGATGATTGTCCCCAAGTGTCACAATCCTCTCATCGTTTTGGCATAGTTAGCGAACCAAGACCGATGCGTTGTGTAGTGATGTGTGCATGCAGAATCAAGGATCCAACTATCCACCGCCTTCTGGTGCAGATCCAAAACAACCATGAGGTCCTCCTCAGACCCCAAATCAGCCACTGTGCTCATAGATTCCTTATCACTCTTCTCCCCTTGTTGCTTCTTCCAAAAAGGACAGTTCCTCTTTATGTGTCCAACATGATTGCACTTGAAGCATCTGAACTCTCTCTTGCCTTTTCGAAACTTTGAGCGCCCCTTGTGCCTGCTGCCATCCCTCCCTCTCCTGGTCCTCTCTCCAACCGAGAGTCCCTCCAGAGGTGCTCCATCCATTGTTATCTTTTCCCTTTGCTCATTAGACCTAAGCACTGACACAATTTATTCATAAACCAGTGTCTCCATCCCATACAGCAAAGTGGTGACAAGTGGGTCGAATGAACTCGATAATGAGCATAGCAAGAGTAGAGACCTATCCTCTTCCTCCATCTTCACTCCAAGGGTCAGCAAATCATCGTAGACCTGGTCATACCTCTAAATATGAAGAAGTACATCTCCACCTTCTTGCATCCGAAGGCTATATAACTGTTTCTTCAACATCAGCTTGTTGCACATGTTCTTCCCCATGTACAGGGCGTGCAACTTTGACCAAAGACCCTTTGGTGTCTTCTCCTCCAAGATGCTGTACAGTGCCACATCAGCCAAACACCCTCTGATGGCTGCACATACCTTCTTCTGTAATGACAGCCACTCCCATTTCACCATCTCCTCAAGCTTTTCCTCCAAATCCAAATCCAGAGAATTTTACACTAACAGATCCTCAACCCTAACTTTCCACATGGTGAAACTTTCCTTTCCATTGAACTTCTCAAACTTCACCTTGTTGCTAGTACTCATGGTTGATCAGGCCACTGAAAACCAATTCAAACTCAAGATTGAGAAATATCCTAAAGGGATCCTAGGATGAAACCCTAAACACCACGTGAACTGAGGAAAGAAAAAGTGCTTCTTCTACCTTCTTGGAAGATGAACCAGAGAGATGCCTCCTTCTTGAATCCTTCTTTCCCACGGACTAATCCCGCGCTGATACCACTTGTTGGGATCTTAACTCTCCGTGAGATAAATAGAGAGAAACCGACTTCTTGGAAGAAATAAATAAAAATCAATCGGCACAAACTATTTCTTGGAATCAAGAACCAAAACCACACAGAAATAGAGAAGAAAAATAATTACAGGAGAAAAGAGAGATCGTTCTTTATTACTTGAAGAAGAAGCCCTAACCTCTGTTACAGACTATAAAAACCGCTCCTTTCCTCACACCAAGAATGCCTAACAACCGAACAAAGGGGAAGATACGCTCTCTACCCCCTCTCACGTTCGTGAGAGGCTCTTCACGCATGCACTTCCCAAGAAATGCGATCTTCCACGTGGGGTGCAGTCTTTCCTTACATGGGCTTCCTTGATCTTGGTCTTGATCCAATATAATTCGTTAAAATCTTAGGTGGTTGGGCTAGCCAACAAATTTTCTAACCACCTATCCAATTAATTACTTAGCTCCTTTCACCGATCAAGAGAAATAGGCTACACCTCTGGACCTAAAATAAAACTCCATAACCCAACTGGGTTATGATACAATTTCTAAAAAACTCCCCCCAACAAGTCATATATGAAAATCCTAATCCTTGGATCAAATCCTCTTGAACCAAACATGACTCTGGGGCGATTATAAGCCTAAGCCTTCAAATCTGTGCGGCTCCTCTGGACTTTGGGTGCGTCAAACATGAGCCTACAATGGGCATGGCTTGGAAGATGGGAACCAGATGATGGTGGCTCTTGGCGTGTGGTTGCACAGTGAAGATACGGAAAGCCATTGAGAGGAAGAACCCAGCGATGAAGAGTGCTTGGACGGCCATGGATGGGGAACGGGCAGAGAAAATGGGAAGAAGACCGTGCATGGTGGATGGAAGAGTGACAAGCGGTGCTGGGCAAATTCGGAGCTTCTCCGGCATGGTGGCGATGAACGAAGACCTGCAGCGGCGGTAAGAGGAGGAAGAAAGTGACCGTGGAGATGGGAAGATCACCATGACTTTCCTTGAATATTTTCGGCATTGAGAAGGTTTTCTGGCATGTTCTCCTACCACGAGGAGACTCCCAGTGATGTGAGGAAGAGTTCCGGCAATTTTCCCGGCAAAAACGAAGATCGGTTTGGCCTATGGTCCATGGATCTGTTTCATGGACCAGCTGCAATGGTAGCCATGGACTGATTGAAGCTTTATGGACCATTTGGCTGGCTCACTATGGACCAACTGCATCAAAAATCGTGCTATAACTTACTAATTCCTTCAAAAATCATTTTCCGGCTCAATTGAAGTCCGAATTACATGCTGTTTGCACCGTTGGATCCCAAAAATCATGCTCTTCATGTTGGCAGAGTTTTTTTGTTAAAACACTATATAAAAATATTAATTTTAATTAAATAATATAAATTTATTAATAAATTAATGTACTTATTACTTATTTTTATGCACTTATCAATTGGGTAGGAGACATGGATTATTATTTTGAGTGGTATGACATGAGTGAAGAGATGAAGTATAAGTTTGCAAAGATGAGATTAATTTGTCAAGCTAGGCTACATTGGGCTAACCTTGAGCGTACTAGGAGACAATAAGATCTTCCTCCCATAACTACTTGGCAAGAAATGAAATAGAAACTTAAGGAGAAGTACCTTCCCGAATCCTACAATCAAAAACTCTTAGACCAATAGAATAGGATATGTCAAGGGAATAGGTCAGTAGCAGATTACATCATCCAGTTTGATGATTTCACCGTTAGGCACAATGAATCAGAATCTCTAGGATAAACCCTATCTAGGTTTAGAACCGGTTTACGTGAAGACATCCAGAGAGAGCTGTACATGAGAGAGGTCACCGATTTAGAGCAAGCATACCAGATAGCTAGACATTATGAACAATTCCAAAAGGGGCCTACATATCAATGATCTGAACCTATTAGGAACAATACCCCATTCCCAAAATCAAACCCAAACCAGGTGTACCAAGGTCGACCAAATCCCAATCCCAACCCAGTCTGATTTAACCCCAACCCAATTAGGTCAAACCCTAACTTAGTCTGACCCAACCCTAACCCCATTTGATCCAATCCCAACCCAACCCGTCCCAACCCTAATCCACTTTGACCCAACCTAAGTCCGAGTCAGTCCAGTTCAAGCAATTCTGCACCAGTTAGAATCGATAAGGATAAGGCACTAGCATTTCAGAAAGCCCCAAGCCCCAGCCCCAATGCCTGTTTTAGATGCAACAAGGTAGGTCACTATGGTAGCCAGTGTCCACCAGATCGTTATACATAGGGGAGCTTGAGGAGGAAGAGACTGAACCCCATAATGAGGAGGAAGAAAAAGAGGTTTATGAGGCTGAGGCAGACTTGATAAAGGCGTATGAAGGAGATGAGGAGAAATTTGATCAGTCTAACCTAGTAAGGGTAGTTAGATGCATCTTGACCCAGACCCAAACTGAGGAAGACTGGCGTAGAACTAGCATCCTACAAACCTTTGTGAAAATTGGGGATAAGGTATGCAAGATTATAATAGATAATGGGAGTTGTGTCAATGCCATCACTACCGATACAGTTAAATCTTTAGGATTGGCCCTAGTTCCCATCCTAGCCCTTATAAAGTTTCATGGGTAGATTCCACTTCCATTCCAATCAAGTCTATGTGTCAAATCTTGATTAAACTGTAATCATATGAGGAGAAGATTTGGTGTGATGTCCTTTCTATGAGAGTCAGTATCATTTTAGGTCGACCATGGCTTTACGATCATGATGCAGCCCTGTCTGGTCGAACTAATATCTGTACTTTTAGTCACCATGGAAAGAAATTTGTGATTCACCTGACTTAACCCAAAGACCCAATTAAGATAAATTCTAGTAGCCTTAAGGAAAAGAAACCAGGAATTAATCTAATTAAGGCCAAGAAATTAGAGGAAAAAACTTCTGAACCCATTGAGGAATCAAAGAAAAATGATCCTGAACCCACTATAGTATTTGGAGAAGAAGTGATTGGGTCAGGATCAAACATTATAGATGAAAGTGAGTGTTCACAAGAGTTGTTCATAGAGGAAATTCAAGAACAAGACCCTAAGGAATAACTCCAAGAAGTAGTATCTAGTTTTGAGTCTAACAAGTCCCCAAACCTAATTCATTTGTCCACACTTGCACTGACCTCTGCACAGCATTTGCATTAGGACATTAGTCAAATGATAAACATAATTAATGAACTCTATAAAAACTTGGCTAATTCCTGAAAATGAGCTAAAAAGTTTTATGCAGGAGATTATGTGATGATTAGGCTTAGGCCTGAGTGGTTTCCTCTAGGGACCATAAGAAAATTACATGCTTACAAAGCTGGACCATTCAAAATAATAAAGAGAGTTGGATCCAATGCCTATGTACTCAAGTTGCCACCCAAATTAGGTATTAGTTCCACCTTTAGTATTTCAGACCTTATGGAGTACCGGGAGCCAGCAGTGATACCTAGCGAGCACTTTGAACCTATCCCTTCCCTTGTGAGTGAACCCACCCTAGAGTGTCCACTTACAAATTGGCCTATTAGTGAGGAAAGGATTGAGTGCATCCTGGATGATCAAGCCATCAATACCTAGAACAAAGGCTATCAACAGTATTTGGTTCGATGGCAAGGTCGGTCGGAATCCGAGGACTCATGGATCATCCTAGAGAATCTGCAGCGCCTCAACCCAAACCTTCTTAAAAAATATGAGAGCCATATTGACCCTTACATGACGAGGTCGAGTTCCTCCCACCCCGAGAGAATTGGTGGGGTACCAGGATCCGACACAGATTACTGGGCCCTATCTGGTTTACTGATTAAGGGTTTTCTTGAATCCTTAATAATATATCAAGTTTTGTAATCAAGTTTTGTAGTCAAGTTAGTCCAGTTGAGAGTGTAGTCATGTAATAAGTTGAGCTATCTCAACCTCAGTCCAATTGAGTACTGTAAGTCCAGTACAAGTTATGTTACAAGTCTGTGTCAAGTACCAGTTTTATATAAGAGGAGGATCACCAAAGTAGAAGCCCACGAAGTCTCTCCACATGAAGATTCCAAGCATATTCTTCTTCCAGAAACCCTAGCCCAGAAGTTCTTCAAGTCCCAAAAGCCCATGGTGCCCCAGGCTTTCACAAGTCTACTTCTAAGTTGGCACTTAGGGTTTCCAACCCACCAGGGGACATGCATCAAAGCCTAAGCACCATTCATTGAAGCCCACCCAAGTCCTACTCAAGCCCATGTGCCAAGCCTAGCTTTGAAGGCTAGCCAAGCCCAATAGGAGGCCGCCCCTTGCTGCCCAAGGTCCAAGCCCAAGAGTGGATGGCATCCAAGCCCAAGTGAAGCACATTTGACCAGGTCCAAGAGAGGGAGAAATCCAATTCTAAAAAGGAGATCAAGTTTAATTTCTATTCAAATTGTATCTCCTAGTTTTAAGCAAATTTATAATCCCTCTCCCACTGAACTTTGTAATTCTATCCTAACAAGGAGAGAACATTGGAAACATATATAAATACCCCACCCCTCCCCCTCTTATAAGTAACTTCTATTCATGAATCAAAACTTTGGTGAAATTTTGTCTTCAGCTTGTATTCTTTTGTGTGTGAGTGTGAGTGTGACTTTTGAACCCTAATCCACCCAAACCCTAGCTGCCCCAAAGCACCTTCATTCAAGCCCTAATCTTCCCAAAGAGAAGAAGCCCTAGGCCATCCACTGCAAGGAGTCTTCTTCCCCCATCCAGGCCGCTAGCTTCAACAACCCTGATTCCACCCTCTTCCAAATCCTAATTCCCTATTTTTGGCTTTCTTACTTGTTCTCTTACTGACATCTGATGCTTACAGGATCCCTGAGCTATTCACCTCTAAAGAGGAGGCCCTCTTTGCCTCTAGGACCGATCCCAGATAGTTGCCAGATCTGAGGAACTAAAGGCTCGTCTTCCAGGCGATAATCCCGAGTGCTGTATGACCCAATCGTCGACAGGATCTTCGAATCGGTGCTTGGTACAATCCTTCCCCCTCCTGATTTCTGATTTGTTGAAGGTACGCTTCCTAACTGTGGGTTTGTCAATTCTCGAAGTCCTGCTTATATTATTTTGCATGTGTTCATATGCGGGTATGATGATTCTTTTCATTACTAGTTGCCAGCTAGTCTTTACATACTTTTTGAGATTTTATCCTCAAAACTAAATCTCTAAAAAAATATAAAAAAATTAGTTTCTATTATTTCCTGCTTTCATATCAATCTTAGGTTCATCCCACATCACCTTCTTTCCCAGTCCGCCCCTTTTCCTTCAAGGCATCCAGGTCAATCTTCCTTGTCTTCTCCCTTGTTTTTGATTAGGTTGAAAGAGTCCTTCCTTAGGGCCCATAGCTCTTCTGTTCTTTGTCTTCCACTTCTTCATCTAGAGATGAGTCCTTCAGGTTGGGGTCATTTTCTCTCTAGTAATCCTGATGAAGCTGGACCTTCTTGGCCGAGGACCCCATCCTCTGATGAGGAGGATGAGGTTCTCTTGAGCCTTAGCATCCGTAGGAGCATTCAACCAATTGGGATAGTCATTGGTGGTCTCAGGGCCCCGCCTTTCACTCCTTCCCCTTCTAGTCCTCTAGTCCCTCTAGCATTGCATCGGTGATGACTGAAGAGGACCTCTCATGGCTTTGAGAAACATACGGGGTCCCTAACTTCGTCCGGCTCTCTATCCAGGGGCTGAGGGAATGGGTTACCTCCGGTGGCCCATGTCGGATAGCTATGTATGTGGACTTCTTTCTTGGGGGTCTTCATCTTCCTATGCATCCTTTTTTCCTCTCCTTCCTCAATAATTTTTGCCTAGTTCCAACCCAGCTTTCTCCTAATGCCATTATAGTCATCTCCTGCTTCATTGTCCTCTATTATTTTCATGGGATTGTTGCCTATTTTTTCCTCTTCAGGGCATTTTACACCCTGAAGTGCCACCAAATCGACGAGGGTTGGTGGTTTAGTGCTCCTCGCCCGAAGGGAATTAAGTTCGAGCTCTCCTCTTCCATCAAGGGATGGAAGAGTAGATACTTCTTTGCCCTAATGAAAGGGGTTGACTAGGTCTGGAGTGATCCAGACCGGTCTTCAAACGATAACTCCTAGGTGGAGCCAGTGGACCAGGAGGTGTATGACTAGATCCTCACCATCCAAATTCTTTCCCTCTAGATTTTACTGTCTGCGCAGAACCTGTTTGATGCCAGGGTCAGCCTAATCCGGCCCCTAGGTGAGCCTCCTTCGATCATGTCCTTTTTCCTTCTTTGAGTCCTTCTCAGCTTCAGTACTAACTCGCCTCCCTTCTCCTTTGCAGGCATGAAGTTCTCCCTTGATCAAATTATGGAGATGACCCAGAAGAGGGGCACATCCCCTGGGTCCAGGGAAAGCCTAGTGAAAAGGGCCCATGAGGAACCCAGCCAGGGGCCCAGATCGACTTCCCCATTAAGCCGGGAGAGTGGGGCAGTTGGGTCAACTTCCTTGTCGCCCAAGCCATAGGCCCAAGCCCCAGCCTGGGGGCCCGATGTGGCGATATGGGCCGGGCCCATGGCTCATGTTGTAGCTGAAGCCTAGTAGGTGATCGAGGTGGAGGCCGAGTCGGAGAAGAGAGAAAGGACGTCGCATCCACCACCCCTGCTAGCGATCGAGGTGACGGACCCACAACCGGTGGCCAAGATTCCTCCGTCATCAACTTCCTCGGGTTTGACGATGGCTACAGCATCGCTGACCCCAACATTACACCATATCTCGATGACTGTATAGCCAAACTTGGCAGTCACCCAGGACCTCGCATTGATCGAGCGGATGATGGAGTTTGCCATCCAATCGCATGACCACTGGTAGAGGAGTGGCAAGCTACTGGCAGAGGCCACCACCGGCACCCTACCCCTACTTTTCACAATAAGCTACCTTTCATTGCCCCCTCTTCCCATTGCTTAGCCGAGCTGTATTCGCTGATACATTTGCTGATGCAGGTCGGCACCGACATCCTCCTGATCTAGGACTACTACACCTATTGGGCCAAATGGGAGGACCAACTGAAGGTGGAGATGGAAGCACTTGGGGAGGAGGCTAAGGCTCAGACTGAGAGGGTTCGAGCTCTTGAGGACCGAAAATGTACCCTCCTTACCGAGCTGGTTGATGCAAGGGTAGCGGCGATCGGAGTTGACAGGCAGGCCAGGGACATGGAGGTGTCCTTGGCCGCCGAGAGGGGGAAGGCCACCCGTCAGGTGGAGAAGTCCACCACATAGGTGGCGCGTTTGGAGGGGGAGTCCCGGGTCCTCCTGACCCACCTAGAGAAGATGCTGGCATGAGCATCGTCAGCGAAGGGGAAGGTGGCCGCAACGTAGGAGAAGGTGGCCACGGTGGTGTCTCTGATGGAAGCCACCAAGAAGGAAGCAGCAAAAGTGATGCCGAGGTTCAAGGCCTCAACAAAGTTCATCGACGAGGTCCGAGAGGCAATCGTGGACTCCTTCATTCAGGGGTTCACGGTATGCCGGTCGAAGGTGGTGTAGGCCTTCCCGGAGCTAGATCTGGAGGCCATCATAGTTCCGGTGGCCCCTAGCACCATTATTGAGGAAGCAAGAAGGTGGTGGGCCCACCATCAACTTTTGAGGTGGCATCAACTTTCGAGGCGGCACCCCTATCGGCAAAGAGCTTGGGGTAGCCAGCAACCCCCCTCACCATACCGGGAAGGAGCCTACGAGGCAGTAGTACTTGTACTTAGTATTTTTCATTTCTTTTTCACTTCTTTGGGGGCTACCCAGCCTATCGGGGCCTCCTCCATTGTAAAGAAACTTCGATTAATGAAATCCATCTTTTTTTCATTGAATACTTCTCTTCTTTCCCCCTTTTTTTTGGCCTTCTCATACTTAGGAGTTTTTGCTCAAGGAAAACTTAATAGAATTCCTCCTTTTCCATCATGTGGTCTTCTTCCTTTTTCTTTTCCTCCTGGTGCATGGGCCCGAATCTTTGTTGTGATCGCTACACCAATACTTCTCAAGTTTCAGTTCCTCCTGATGGCCCCTTAAAGATAGTTGGTGACTGGAGGGGACTGAATGGCCTCGTTAGCTATCTTCACCATGCCGAGAGCTTTGCCAAGGGTCCTCAGGGATTTGGCCAGGGTTTACAACTCATCTTAGGGCCTCCAAGGTTTTGCGGTCCCTCCTTGATCCGGGGGTTGGTGTGGATGGATGGAAGGACCTTGGAGGTTCTTGCAAGCTATACCTGCCAGGCTGGAGCACCATCGATTTTGTGGGGTGGAGATTCCAGACCCACCATCGCTGGCTTGGGATATTGGCTTGTCTTTGCCAGACCGAGGGTCCGGTGGATTGACTATGGGACTTTTTAGGTGCCCGAGCTTGCTGCCACCGAACCAGGAGTCTGATGGATTAAATGCGAGACTTCTGGCATGTCTTATCTTGCCACCACCGAACTGGAGGTCCGATGGATTGAATGCAAGACTTCTGGAACATCCCGGCTTGCCGCCACCGAATTATGAGTCAAGCAGTAGATGGCAGGCATATATGGACTGTGGGTATGGTGGCAGATGCAGGGCTTCATGAGTTTCCCAACTTTGGAGTGCGGGGCTTCAGGAGTTTCCTAGCTTTGAAGTACGGGGCTTCAAGAGTTTCCCAGCTTCGATGCGGGGCTTCAGGAGTTTCCCATTTTTGATACGGGGCTTCAAGAGTTTCCCGGCTTGAGGTACGGGGCTTCGTAAGTTTCCTGGCTTTGAAGTGTAGGGATTTGTAAGCTTCATGGCTTGGAAGTCTGGGGCTTCAAGAGTTTTCCAGCTTAAGGTGCGGGGCTTCGTATGTTTCCCGGCTTTGAAGTGCGGGGCTTTATAAGTTTCCTGTCTTTGAAGTGCAGGGCTTCATGAATTTTCTAGCTTTGATATGAAGCTTCAGGAGTTTCTCAGCTTACATCGCTGGACCTGGAGTCGAGCGAAGGCATTCCTGCACACATGAAAATGATGTTGTGTGAAAAGAACTTTTTGTTAATGGAAGAAGGTCTTACATTATTGGTACTCATCCTCAAGTTGCCAGCATTCCAAGTTCGCATGAATTGGGCACCATCTAGCACAATGAGGTAGTAAGCATCATGAGGAAGGGCCTCGACCACCCTGTAAAGGCCTTTCCAGTTGGGGGAGAGCTTGCTGTATTCCCTAGGCTGCGAGACTTCAGCCCGGTGCAAAACCAGGTCACCCAGATGGAAAGTCTTTGGCTTCACGTGGGAGGTGTAGTACCGGGAGACTCGCTGCCGGTAGGCTGTCATGTAGAGCCGAGCCTTATCTCTTGTCTCTTCTAGAAGGTCTTGGTTGAGCAGAAGCCTGGTCGAATTCTTAGCTTCATCGTATTATTCTACCCGGAGCATGGGTAGCCCAAATTCCACTGAGATTACAGCCTTGGTGCCGAAGATGAGATTGAAGGGCATCTCACCTGTCACTATCCTTGGTGTAGTGTGGTAGGCCCAAAGAATGCTAGGATGTTCTTCGACCCATTGGCCCTTAGCCTGATCCAGCCTGGTTCGAAGCCCTTGTAGGATGGTCTGGTAGGTCACCTCGGCCTCACCATTGGCCTAAGGATGAGCCACCGAAGTGAAATGGTGGCAGATGTTGAAGTTAGTGTAGAATTCTTTGAATGCCTGGTTGTCGAATTATCACCCGTTGTCAGTGATGATGGAGTGGGGAAGTTTGAAGTGGCAGATGATCGACTTCCAAAGAAAAGACCTGACCTTGGCTTCAGTGAAGTAGTCGATCGCCACTATCAAGTACCTTCATTGTCCGGGCATGGGGGGAAAAGGCCTTAAGAGGTCCATCCCCCACTGAGCGAATGGCCAGTAGGTGGAGAGCTGGAAAAGTGGCAAGTCGGTTGACGTTGTATGCAAGAATGCCATTGGCAGCGATCGTACTTCTTGATGAAGTCGGCTGTGTCCTCTCTCATCATCTCTGATGCAGGATGACTCTAGGGATGATATGTATGCAGAAAATAATAGTAAATTATTTTTTTGTATTTTTTTTAGAATTAATTTCAGATGCTAAAGTCTCGAAAAAGATCTTAGAATAGCAAGAAAGTATGTAATGACAAGTCCACTATACCCGCAATTAGAATCATGCAGAGTAATGAAAAGATGGGACCTCGAGGAATGAGAAACCTTCGGTTAGGATAGTGTACCTTCAAAAAAATCAGAACTTAGGAGAGGGTTTGGGTGTTTACCTGGCAACGATGTTTGATCCTATCGTAGATAGGGTCGCTCAACGCTCTGGATTGGCACCTGGATGATCAGCCTTCTATCTCGCAGATCAGCCAGCTTTTCTTCAGTTGGTCCGGGAGGCAAAGAAGGCCTCTTCCTTGGAGGTGTTCACTAGAAGGATCCTGTAGACATCACGGATTAGGTTCATAGAGGTCAAGAAAAATAAGAAACAGGATGTAGATGGAAGAGGGAGAGAGAAAGGCTTCTAGAGATGTTGGCAGCCTTCTTGGGGAAGGGGATGCCTGGCTTGGATGATGGGTGGCCTAGCAGCAGGGTGGGGCACCTGGGATGGAGTGCTTGGTGGCCTGGAGGCCAGGGACCGCCTAAAAGGGAGATGGAAGGGGCAGCCAAGGGCAGGAGCACTTGGGTGTTGGCTGGTTGATGGAAGATATGGGTGGCGGGTTGGGCTCTTAGGGCTTGGCATGTTAGGGTTTGGTGATGAGGGCTAGGATGGATAGGGTTTGAGGGAAGAGAGAGGGTAGCGGAAGCAGCTAGGGTTTTCACACACGAAAAGTAACCACGGGTCTCATACCCACTCCAAACTGGAGGAAATAATTGAATAACTCAATCAAGTATTTTATTTCATGAAAAGAGATACTCATACAAGAGGTGAGGGGTGGGTATTTATAGAGTTACCTAGGTCCCTGGACTCCAAAACAAACTAGAATTACATTACTTGAGGGCCAAGAAAACCTTGGTGGACTTGGTCAACTGCAGGCCTTCTTCTTGGGCTGGGGCGCCAGCTTTGGAGGGCTTGGGCTGGGGTGCCAAACATGAAACCTTGGGGAGGGCGGCAAGGCCTAGGATAGGGTGCCTTCTCTTGATAGGCCAAGGCATCTTGGGCTTGAGGGGGGGCATCAGCTGGTGTGGACCTAGCAGGGGCGCTGGACTGAAGAAGGGCACCATCCAGAGGAGCGCCTTCACTGGGCTTGGTGGCATGAAGGTCTTTCTCTTGGGTGCCAAGGCTGGGGTGCCTGAGTAGGGGCTCAGGTACTTGAACTCTATTCTGGTGGAGGAGCCTGGTGACTCTTCTCTTGGATGAAATCAAAATTACAGGTCTCAAAACTCAACTGGACAAAGAACACAACTGGACTCACATGTCCACTCTATTACAGAACTCAATTGGCTCACTTGTATTACAAGACTCAAGTGACATATTACTAAGGACTATAGGACTCAGAAATCCTAATTAGTAAACCAGATTGGGCCCAGCAATCGCTGTCTGATCCTGGTGCCCGCACCATCTCCCAGTAGAAGCCTTGGTGAAGGGCTTTGTATGTCAGGGTCCTACTCCCTACATGACTCCCATAGAGGCCTTCATGTATTTCTTGGAGCATGAAGGTATCCTTCGAGGGTCTTAAACACTTCATGATGGGGAACTAATATGCATGCAATTTTTTTTATATGTTTTATATGTGGGGTTGGGTGATTAATTCCCGAATTTCAGATTAAAATAAGTTATAGGGAATTTTATATGAATTTTAGAAGATCAGCATGCAGATTAGGACCTAGAAAAGTAGAAAAGAAGGATCGCCGGGGCTGAGAAGCCTCGGTTAGGGCAAGTTCTCCTACAATAAAACTACTGGAGGTAGAGGGATGTACCTGACAACGTCTGTGAAGATCGCAGCAAAAGGGTCTCTCGTTCCTCGACGGATGCGGCCTGAAAAATCGAGCCAAAGACCCGCGGATACCCGGCTTTCTGCTCGGTGATCCGATTGAGGCTTGGCTGGAGTCGTTGGATTCGTAGGAACTCGGGGACCTACAAACGACCTGTCAGGGGTTAGAAAACTCACAAAGGAACAAGAAAACAAAGGAAAAACAGTAAGGGAAGGCTTCTTTTGGAGTGGGCGTCCAGGGATCTGAGATGCTTGTTGGTAGCAGGAAGATGATTGCAGTACTGGGAAGAAGAACTCTCGCAAACCCCTTTATGCACACAGCAGGGTATCACACAACTCAATAGAAGAACTCAAGGTTTTCATTCATCAAAAAATTCCCTCATACAAGAGGCTAGGGTCCCTTAAATAGACCCTTAACCTTGGGCTCCAAGTAAGGGTACATAAGTCTTTACATAAGAATCCTTTTCCCTCTCAAACCCTAGCTAGAAAATAAGGAAATATTAGGTAGAAAAATCCCTAAAATTTTTCTTGACTTGGTCAAGACTCCAAGGATGCCTAGGGGGGCGTGTTGGGCTTCTAGGAGCAGCAAAAGGCCGGCCCAAAGGGGCCCTGGTGCATGGGTTTGGGCCTCTGGAAGCTGGGGTGGCCTGGTAGCCAGGTAGCAGGAATATTCCCTGGTATCTTGCTTCTTAGGGGCTTGGGCTTGGCACCTGGGCTTGATTTCATTGGGCTAGGATGCAGATGGACCTCTGGAATCATGGATGCCCTTATTTATGAATATACTTTGGCATCTGGAAGGAAATCTGGGCATCTGGAGGGCATCTGCAAGGAATCAGGGTTTCTGATTTTTCTCCTGGGGTCTTCAAATCTTCAAGCTGGGTTGGACTTGGGCTAAACTTCCATGTCTTCAATCTGGCTGGACTTGGTCTTCACTTGTATAATATAGTCTTGAGTCTTTAGTATGCTTGGACAGGACTCAAAAAAATAAAATTAGCTCAACATGAGCTAACTAGCATTGGACTGAACTAGCTCAACATGAGCTGACTAGTACAGAAGTGAAATAACAACTAAAAATACTCAAATAACAACTAAAATAGACTCAGATGAGCTAAGCCCTTATTACAGATGGACTCATAAATTATTGATCAATTACAGAGGGTTGAGAAGCCTCTACCTTATTCTGGTGCCTTTGGTGTCCGCACCAATTCTCTCGGGGTGGGAGGAACTCGACCCTGTCGAGTGAAGATCAGACTGGCTCACATATCTCTCGAGAAGGTCTGGGTTGAGGCATTGCAAGTTCTCTCGAGAAATCTACGAATCGTCTGACTCTGGCTGGCCTTGCCATCGGATCAGGAAGCATTGATAGTCACGGCCCCGGGTCGTGATGGCTTGATCGTCCAGGATACGCTCGATCCGTTCTCCTCTCTCAGGCCAATTTGTTAGTGGACACTCTGGGTTAGGGTCACTCACAATGAAAAGGAATAGGTCCAAAGGCCTTACTAGGTATCTCTGCCGGTTCCCTATACTCAACCAGGTCTGTAATATTGAAGGTAGAACTAATGCCCAAATCCGAAGGCAAGTCTAACACCTAGGCATTTGATCCAATCCTTCTCTATCACTTTAAAAGGTCCGGCTCTACGAGCATGAAGCTTCTTTTAGACCTAAGCCTAACCAAGATAGAATCCACTACATCAAATTCTTTGACCCTTCTTCGGGAATTAGCCAGTTGTTTTAAGATTAGTGCGGGTGGTGAACATGCTAGGCACATGCAGACAAATGATGCAAAGGACTCATACTGACACCTAACAGACTCGACTATGCATTCCTATCAAAAGAAATTTTATTGAACTCTTTGGATCTAAACCTAATAGATTATAGGTTCTCTAGGTTTGATCCTAGCTTGACATGCACATGAAAATTTACAGTGAACTCCTAGCAAATTCCAAAGAGTATGCCAGAAGTAAGATGCAAACCTAACATGCATGATGAATGCATGCAGTATGCTATACCAAATGATGCGGAACTAATATGCATGCAATTTTTTTTATATGTTTTATATGTGGGGTTGGGTGATTAATTCCCGAATTTCAGATTAAAATAAGTTATAGGGAATTTTATATGAATTTTAGAAGATCAGCATGCAGATTAGGACCTAGAAAAGTAGAAAAGAAGGATCGCCGGGGCTGAGAAGCCTCGGTTAGGGCAAGTTCTCCTACAATAAAACTACTGGAGGTAGAGGGGTGTACCTGACAACGTCTGTGAAGATCACAGCAAAAGGGTCTCTCGTTCCTCGACGGATGCGGCCTGGAAAATCGAGCCAAAGACCCGCGGATACCCGGCTTTCTGCTCGGTGATCCGATTGAGGCTTGGCTGGAGTCGTTGGATTCGTAGGAACTCGGGGACCTGCAAACGACCTGTCAGGGGTTAGAAAACTCACAAAGGAACAAGAAAATAAAGGAAAAACAGCAAGGGAAGGCTTCTTTTGGAGTGGGCGTCCAGGGATCTGAGATGCTTGTTGGTAGCAGGAAGATGATTGCAGCACTCGGAAGAAGAACTCTCGCAAACCCCTTTATGCACACAGCAGGGTATCACACAACTCAATAGAAGAACTCAAGGTTTTCATTCATCAAAAAATTCCCTCATACAAGAGGCTAGGGTCCCTTAAATAGACCCTTAACCTTGGGCTCCAAGTAAGGGTACATAAGTCTTTACATAAGAATCCTTTTCCCTCTCAAACTCTAGCTAGAAAATAAGGAAATATTAGGTAGAAAAATCCCTAAAATTTTTCTTGACTTGGTCAAGACTCCAAGGATGCCTAGGGGGGCGTGTTGGGCTTCTAGGAGCAGCAAAAGGCCGGCCCAAAGGGGCCCGGGTGCATGGGTTTGGGCCTCTGGAAGCTGGGGTGGCCTGGTAGCCAGGTAGCAGGAATATTCCCTGGTATCTTGCTTCTTAGGGGCTTGGGCTTGGCACCTGGGCTTGATTTCATTGGGCTAGGATGCAGATGGACCTCTGGAATCATGGATGCCCTTATTTATGAATATACTTTGGCATCTGGAAGGGAATCTGGGCATCTGGAGGGCATCTGCAAGGAATCAGGGTTTCTGATTTTTCTCCTGGGGTCTTCAAATCTTCAAGCTGGGTTGGACTTGGGCTAAACTTCCATGTCTTCAATCTGGCTGGACTTGGTCTTCACTTGTATAATATAGTCTTGAGTCTTTAGTATGCTTGGACAGGACTCAAAAAAATAAAATTAGCTCAACATGAGCTAACTAGCATTGGACTGAACTAGCTCAACATGAGCTGACTAGTACAGAAGTGAAATAACAACTAAAAATACTCAAATAACAACTAAAATGGACTCAGATGAGCTAAGCCCTTATTACAGATGGACTCATAAATTATTGATCAATTACAGAGGGTTGAGAAGCCTCTGCCTTATTCTGGTGCCTTTGGTGTCCGCACCACTTCAGAAGTGGGTAAGAATAGGACCTACGGTAAAGTTGCCCATCCATTAACACAAAGCGCACAGCCTTCATCTTGAGAAGGCCGGCCTCTATGCAATTTTTGGGCAAGGTACTATCCATGATATATCTGATATAACAGTCCATCTAGCTCGATTCTAGATTGACTTGCTGGACCTCGATGGTTAGCTCGTAGCTGGGAGCTTGGAGGTATTTGATGTAGGCACATCCCAATGATGAATCTGGTAAAGTCATGTTCCTGGAGAGCGCATCGACATGAGCATTCTCTTCCCAAGGGATGTGGAAGATGTTGAAGCGCTAGAAACCTGCTGTGCTCGCACATACCTGCTCTAGGTACTTCAACATTTGAGGGTCTCGGCATTTGAACTCTCCCAAGACCTGGTCAGCTACCAACTGTGAGTCAGTGAAGACTCTTAGATTGGACACTCCTAGCTCATGGGATATCCTTAGCTCCGTGAGGAGTGCCTCATATTCTGCTTGGTTGTTGGTGGCCTCGAACAGGAAGCGTAGCGTGCACTCGGCCATGACCCTATCATGATTGGCGAGGATGAGGCCAGCTCCACACCATCCTGCATTCGACGTGCCATCCACATGGAGGACCTAGACCTCCTCGTCAACCAGTGGCTCTGTCTAGTGATCTGGGAAAGCTTCCTCTGACTCTTCATCCATACCGGCTCACTCGACCAGGAAGTCCACCAGCACTTGTGACTTTTGGGATGGCCTTGGGCAATAGGTGATGTCAAACTCACTAAGCTTCAGCACCCACTTCACCAGATGCCTCAACATGTTTGGGTGGCTGAGTATGGCCCTCAATGGCTGGTCAATCAAGACCGTAATTGGGTGGGCTTGGAAATATGGCCTGAGATGCTGAGCAAACATAATAAATGCAAAAATCAATTTCTCAGAGTGGGTGTACCTAATCTTCACGTCCCTGAGGAGCTTGCTAACATAATACACCAGCTTTTGAACTCCGTCACTTTCTGCATGGACGAGCACTGAACTGATGGCTCCCAGGGTGACCGCCAGATATAGGAGGAGCTCCTCCCCATCCTCTGGCATGGAGAGTTACGGGGGCGATGCTAGAAATTCCTTTAGCTCCTCGAAGGCCTCCTGGCATTCCTCCATCTAGGCAAAGTTATGCATCTTGCACAACACCTTGAAGAAAGGCAGGCAGTGGTCAGTAGAGCACTATATGAACCGGCTCAGAGCTATAATATGGTCGATCAAGCACTGTACTTGCTTCTTTAAGGTGGGGTGCTACATGTTGACAATCGCTTGGACCTTCTCTAGGTTTGCTTTGATTCCTCTCTAAGTTACCATGAAACCTAGGTGGTGCGGACACCAGGGCCAGAAGCAATCGACAGGTCGAACCCACATCCCTGTGGATCACTTGTGAATAAGCCCTAAGTCCAAACCCCAGATCACTTGTAAATAGTTATCTTAAATTTTGTTATTTTAGCTTAGTTAGGTTTAGCTATAAACCCCAAAATTGAGTCCCTGTAAAAACCCTTAGACCCAAAATTGAGTCTGTAAAAAATCCCTAAACCAAAATGAAACCTGTATATATATATTTACCTAGTTGAGTTAAACCCTTTTTACCAAGTTGAAATATTTGTTTAGTTGGTTATGCCTTTTGATTAATTTGATCAAGATGGGCCTTTAATTATTTAGTTGGTTGAATCATGTGATTAGTTATTGTATCATGTAATACAATAGGGGACCCAAATCAAGAACCCATGTGCCAACCTAACACAAGCTAACCAATTTTTGGCCACATGCCAACTAATTTTTGGTGCCACCTTTTCAAGATTTTGGACATCATCACATGACATGTTTGGACATCACTTGCCACCTCATTGGGACAACATCACATGCCATGTCACTTATCTTGGCCACATGAAGAAAGAAATTAGTGCCAACCACTCCTTGTCACCACTTTTTAAGAGGAGTAAATGAGGAGTCCAACCGTGTTTAGCGCCATCTCTTCTCAATATTGTTGCTAATTCCAAGAGAAATCAAATTTTAAGATGAGTAAAGTAGAAGGACTCTACAATCCCCATCTCATTTGTCGCTCACATCCAAGGAGCATCTCAATTCTATCTTGGTCACCCAAATTGGAGAAGTTCAAGGAAATTTCTTACCTCAAGAGAACAAAAACTCTAGAGTCCCATTTAAAAGAAAGCATTTGAATTTCAATGGAGGAGGAAGAGATGCCATCCACATCTCAATTGTCGCCAAAATTAAGAAGTGGTTCGCTGATTTTAAGAGGAGTGAGTGAGAAGGATTCTATATCTTATTTTTGGCACCCCAAATGAATGAAATTTCCATGTTGTCGCTCACTTTGAGAAAGCTCATCTCAAGTTATCACCCAAGCTGGTTGAAGGCCAAGGAGAGCTCAAAGACTAGAGTCCAAGACACCAGAAGCAAGGATTCAAGGAGTTGTTGCCCAAGGGAAATCAATGCAAGACTTTGTAACCCATACAACTCATGTTGGTGGTCTATAAATACCACTATTAATCCTCCTTGTAAATATAATTATTATTGATGAAATAAAGCCGACATTCTGTCAATTCCTTTGCTGTATACATCGAGGGGTGTGAGGCCCAATTCCTTTGTTCTTCGAAGCATCGTGGGGTGTGAGGCCCTATTCCTTTATTCTTTGGAGCATCGTGGGATATGAGGCCCTATTCTTTTGTTCTTCGGAGTATCGCGGGGTGTGAGGCCCTAGTTATCCTATATCTATCTCACCATCAGAAACCCTAGCCGCCTTCAAGCTTTTTCCTCTCCTTTTCTTTTTCCATTGAAATTCCTTATTCCTTCACACTTACTTTTGAGTGTTTGACTGATTGCAGGTGATCGAGATCGAAGTGATGGTTATCTTTGCCTTGGAACCAGTCGAGTCGAAGATCAGAGCTCTAGGATCGATAATCTTGAAGTGCAACCACAAGATCCTAGAGAGTCCCATCAGATCTACATCAAGAGGGTTATCATCTTCATTGATAAAGTATTAACCATCCCTAACTCTTAATTTATGATCCTTCGATAAGTAGAACCCTACTTTAAGGTGATTTCTTAATCACCAGATCCTCCTTTCATAACTAGGTTGTTAGTTTTATATTGCGGGCATATAACTAATTGACTAGTCTTATTTGTTTTAATTACTTTGAGTCTTTATTCTGAGAATTTTGAAAAATTAATCTCTATTAATTTCAGTTTATTATATTAATAATCAGTAATTTAGTTTTTGCATATTGTCTTGCATCAATTTTGGTATCAGAGCGAAGGTTAAATTAGGGTTTAACTACTAGTTCTAAAATTTCAGCATACCTAAAACTAGGCTGAATTTAAATTGCATAAAAACCATCCTAAAAAAATACAAAAGAATTATTAATAATTTTTTTGTTAATCCTCTATTAATCTACTACCAAATAATAGAAAAAAACCAAAAAAAATATTTATTATTTCAGATGAGCAACGATTTAAATCTATATGGCTTATTCTTTTCAAGGAGTAAAGAACATGCTGGGATTAACTACAAGAAGAGTAAAAAGCACTATCCCGCAGACTGAACTCATCCAAATGATAAAGAAAGAGGATCTAACGGTTGAGAAACCATTTACAATTAGGACTAGTGCCTTCTTCAACAAGTCAGACCTAAGATCAGGGGGTTTGTACCATGCAAATCAGCACTCGAGGGGGTTGGTGCCTGGATGAGGAGGTGTTACTCTGGCAGATTCGTCAGCTTTCAGGTCTAGGGTTTCAAGGCAAGGATGACCTCCTCTGTGGATCGAGATACCTAGGGGATCTTGCAAGCAACAGAGTTAGAGACCTATCGAAGTAGAGAATGAAGTGGAAAGAAAACTTTGAGTTGAGAGGGATAGGGAATGGCGATGGAAGATGGATCATGGCATGGATGAGGCTTGGCATGGAAGAGTCTTGGTGAGGAGAAATTTTGTCACCTGGAGACTCGAAGGAGAAATGCTTGTCGGCTAGGGCTTGGAGAAGGGGCTCTTGGCTGCTAGGGCTTGGAGGAGAGATTAGGGTTTGGGAGATAGAGAACTAGGTTGGTTTGGGTCTCATACCCTCTTCCTCATTGAGCGTTAATGCCAATAGCAAAGGAAAAATAAGAAAACTATTTCATTCATTCATCATGTCTTACAAGAGAAGGGGGGTACTTATTAATCACCCAAGACTCCCTATGAGATTTGAATACATGCCTAAAACAAGTAGAGACAAAAGGGGAGCACCTTTCATGCTTGGGCGGTCAAGGACTTCTAAGTGGGGTGCCTCTTTCTTTTCATGCTTGGTCAAAGATTTCCAAGTGAGGTTCCTCTTTCGAAATTTGAAAAGCTTTCAAGTTGGTTGGAGAAGAAGGTGAGGCACCCATTTGAATTTCATGGAAATAAGGAGAGAATGGTTGGGATGCCACTTTGTTTCTTCCTTTGCTTGGGGCGGCTTGGTGGGGACCTATGGAGGTGGTACATGAAATCTTTATTTAAGTGGGGACCAGTGGCTCTCCTCTTGGACTTGACTCAAATGGAAGAAAAAAAATTTACAGGACTCAAGATGAAAACAAAAGGACTCAATTTACTTAACTCTATTACAGGACTGATAGGACTCAAAAACTGATAGACTCAAATGCCTAAGCAATCCATAATGAGCTATGATTCAGGTGTAGCCTCTTTTTGATCTTGGTGCCTGAACTAATTCTCCTAGGGTGGGAGGAACTCGACCCTGTTGAGTAAGGGTCAGTCTGACTCTAGTATTGCTCTAATAGGTTTGGGTCGATGCATTGTAGATCCTCTCGAGTGATCCATGAGTTCTTAGATTCTGGTCGACCTTGCTAACGAACCAAATAATGCTGGTAGCCTCTGCTCTAGGTAGTAACAACCTGGTAATCCAGAATACGCTCAATCCATTCTCACCACTCAGGTAAATTGATTGGTGGACACTTAGTTGAAGGTTCTCTCTCGAGGATTGGGTCAGGTCCAAACGGCTCACTAGGTATCATTGCTGGCTCCCTTTACTCAACTAGATTTGAAATGTTGAAGGTTGGGCTAATGCCAAATTCATGTGGTAACTTGAGCACATAGGCGTTAGGTCCAACTTTCTTTATCACCTTGAAAGGTCCAGCTCCACGGGCATGTAAATTTTTCACGATTCCTGGGAGAAACCATTCAAGTATAAGCCTAATCATCACATAGTCTTCCTCAATAAACTCTTTAACTCATTTTTCAAAAATTAGCTATAAGCATTTAAGTCTTATTGCTCAAATACAAATTTCTAACATGTTGTGCATATGACTTGTACCAACATCTAATAAATTATAGGTTCGATTATGCATTCCTATCGAAAGAAATTTATTAAATATTTAACTACAACTTTGTGCTTGACCCTTGGTTGGTGGGTGACAAGCAGATGAAAATTTTATATGGACTCCTAAGAGATACCATAAGGTCTTCCAGAAATAAGTAGTAAATCTAACATGCTCAAAGGATTTATGCAACCTGTTAACCTCAACAAAGTGTAATTGAGTGGTTTTAAAAGCATTAGAAGCCTTAGGATAGGGTAGGAAATAAGAAGAGGATTCATGAAATACTCCTTGATTAATGGGGATGACCTTAACATTTGGGCATTGATTTATTTCTACAGGCAATAAAAGGGTCCACTTTATGGAAGGATGAGTTAGCAATTTTAGGAAAGAGATCTTTAATTGAGACTAAAGGAGTGAATTCTCCCTGAGGGTACTGAATTGAAGAAACCATGTCCTCACTAATTTCTTCTTGTTCTTGAATTTCAAGACTAAGCTCTATAATTTGATTCTCTTCTAGTATTTCCTCAAGTAAAGCCTTAGTAGTAGCAGTGTTATACTCCTCATAGTTCTCTTCTTCTAATTATCCTTCCAATACAGCTTCAGTCCGAGTAATTTCCTGGTTAACTAGTTATGGGTCTGCAATGTATATTTTCTTTTCAATGTCATCCTTGTGAACAAATGGGGCAGTAGGGATGGGTCAGCTAAGGAAAACTTGACTAGTACTTGGCTTATATCCAAGGGTACTAATCTTATTGGATTCGGGTCGATGGGTTATGGGTCCCCTCTACTCATAGGACATGGGTAGGTACTTTTTTCTAAGTTTGATCTTCATGGCTCTCCATGTGGCTATGGGCGTGTCTCTTTTATGATGACAAATGTGCTCAACATTTTTCCAACACAACCTAGCTTGTCAAACTAACCTAAGTTTAGCAAATTTGAACTTCCTCTCTTTCAACATCTCATACCATTCAAAATATTGATCTATGTCATTCTCCCAATCAACGTTCACCTTTGGGTCTAGATTTTCATCAAAGATGGGTGCATCGAGGTGGATGTTCCTAAGGGCTCTTTCCTCTGAATCAGTGAAGTCTTAGTGTGGGTGTCTATGGTCATGATCAGGGGTGGGATCATGCCGATGGGTTCTGGGACCAAGGGTAGTTGGTCTAGGTGATTCAGGTTTAGTACGGGCCTTATGGATCTCTTCAAGGGGCCCGATTTGCTCCTCCATTTGGTCAAACCTATTGTTTAGTTGTTTGCATTGTTCAATCATGGTTCTCAACAAAGTTTTAAGATTTGGATCCATGGTGATACTTGGTTGGGTTTGGAAATGTTGGTATGGGGTTCCTGATCTAGTGGTCATGCAGCACAGAGACTCGTTCTAGGGGTTTCCTAGACCTAGAAGCTGAATGTAGAATGAATTGACTGAGTACAACCAAGTCTACAATTATCCTTTTAACTGGCCAGGTAAGAGGTGGGAGTGTGAAAGGCCCCCCCTGCTCTCGCAGGGTCTTAATTAAAAACCACAGTTCTGCTTAAGGCGTTTGCCGTTGGATCCCTAACCTTAAATACCAATTTCTAAGAATAAGTGAAGAATTGAGTTACACTAGTCTCAACACAATACCTTGAACTTGATTTGATGGTGTCCCTAGTCTTTGCTTTAGGTTACTGAAAAAATGGTGCCCTAAAAGTCAATCATTGTAAGGGTATTTCTATGATCTTCCAACTCATATATGATATTATTTATCAATAAAGGCATCTTTTGATTCATCATACTACTCATCTTATCAAGATTATAATGAACCCTATAGGTTAGGGTAATAGAATTAGGGTTATGATGGAGATCATAATGGTGAGATTTAAGTTCCTATAAACCCTAATCTAAAATGTCCCTAGTCATTGGATAATCGATTCGAGGATTGATGAATCTCGAAAGACTACCACATCCTATGTATTCTCGATGGAGAGGGTGGTTGGTCTCACAACCACTTGTGTAGAGACACTGTATAAGGATGTGGGTGCTCATTAGGTTATGAGTCCACTGAACTGATCCGACAAAAGAACATCAAATGGAAGTCTTACTTACTTGTCAAAAGAATGTTCTCTTAGTGGGAGTTGTGCATGTGATCCTTAAATCTGAGACTACCATAGTATCTTATGCACATGAACCCATGTTTTGCTACATACTCACTCATAGCAATTAAGTCATGTATGGGTTGTTTCTCGATATGGTGGATTGTGTACGAAGGTAATAAGTAGGTCAACAAGAAATCGATCAATCCTAGTAAGAGGAGAAGTTATCCCATGTGATCTCTTTGAATGATGACTCAGGAAGCCTTTGATCAAAGCAGGATGAGATCAGATAAGGTTTCTAATCTTTCATCAACGGAGTTTTTATTATTGAATTGAGATTCAAAATGATTAAGTGCTAGAGTTTGACATTTATCCATGCCCATCACTTAATCAAGATACAGGGAGATCGAGTGATTGAATTGCACGGTAACTTTCTACTGAAGGGTATTTTGATACTTTTCACCAAATTCCTTATCTTTTGGGTAGGCATGATACATTGCTAGATGTCAATCATGTATTGTAGATTTTCATGAATCAATTGGATTGAATCATGAGTCAATTTGAAAGCTAGTTCGAATTGGCAACTTAGGTCAGCTCAATTTGACCTAATTAGATCAATCAGATTCAATTGGATCAAACTGGCTTGGACCTAGACCTACTACTGGCTAAATGTGGAATCCAAAGGATCACACACATTAGGAAATTGACCTAGGAAGTCAATTGATATTTTATTAGGGTCGTGGAATCCTAATTGGTTAGCTAGATTATACACTAGCATGTGTATACTAACCTAACTTTTAATCCAATTGAATTGGGTCTAAAAGGTTGCTAAATGGACTAACCAATTTTTGGGAGATCTAAATTGGTTTGAGTCCTAAGTGGGATGAATTTATTAAAATTTATCTGATATTTCTCATGGCTTTTATGTGCCAAATACCAAGAGTCCCAAGGGCATGGGACTCTAGGTGCCAAAAGAAGTGGTTGGCAATTAAAGGGGTGCAGAAGGACAAAGAGTCCTTCTGCCTGTTAATCACTTATGAGGTGATAAACTACACTTTATCCCCTTTCATATGACATCCATTGTGCATGGTCTTTGACTAGTCAAAGATGGGAAATGGCATGGAGGAAATTGACCAACAAGTGAAGAGTAGCGACTCTTCACTATTGGCGCGCAGAAAAGGACCTAGAGTCCTTCTACTTTGGGGACTTTGTTTCTGGATGAAGCAAGGCATCCCTTGCCTTATCCCTTATCCATTTGATATGGCATACTATTGGTGAAATAAATGAAGGGGTGGTGAATTAAGATGGCGTGCACATGAAGGGTTGCGTTCCTTCATGATAACCACAAATAGTTAAAATCCAAGAGTCCTTCACAATAAAGGAACTTGTCTCTTGGAAGGGTCACTTCATTCCACACCATCTAAACCACCTCCTTGCCAGTTACATGCTACATGGCATGAGGATAAGTGGGCCACGTTATCTAGACAAAGGGATATAAGGCTTTTGGCACATGAAAGGTCTTGACCTTTTATGATAAGACTTCTTCTTAGTGAAGGGTCTTATTTGATCTATGTTTGGGTAGATCAAAGGTTGATGATAGGGCTTATCTGGCACCTCCCCCTCTCCTATAAATATCCATCGATGTTTAGGCCGATGGCATCACAAATTGTTTCTTTCCTGCATTCTTACACTCATACTTTGCCATAGTCTCCTTTTATCTCTTCCTCCCTTGTCTTGTCTTAAGACAAGTACTTCATTTTAAGACAAGGGTTTTAGGAAGTGAATTAGAAAGTGTAGGTGAAAGTGAAGAGAGTTTTGGAAAGGGCTCAGTGCACTCTACTTGAGGGCAAGGGTCTGAGGAAGAAAGGTGAGGCTACCAAAGGAAAAAAGGCCATCAGAAGAGTCCTAGTGATTTAAGCAACCTACTAAGGAGTGCTTCCTAGGTTCCATTCTTGTGTGGATCACCTATGGAGGGCATGCACTTATGTGCCTAGTGGAAAGAAGAAGGAATTAGCATTCCAGGTATTTTTCCAAACTCTAATTGCATAACTTGTTAATTATAATGAATAAGGGATCTTGGGCTTAGGGTTTCAAGTTGTTTGGAGTTTCAAGAAATAAATTTTTTGAGATCCATTATTCCATTGTGCCATCAAAACCCTAGAAACCCAACAGTGGTATCAAAGCCCTCTTATTTCATTGAATTAATGGTCAATTGATTATATGGGAATCATATTCTGATGCATGCCACTAAATAGGCTTCAATTATATATTGAAGGATAATATGATCATATATATAAATCATAGTATGATGCATACTATTGAAAGATTATATGATAGTGCATATTATCAAGTATGGTGCATGCTATTTAATAATTATATGATTCTATGCATGATTTGTTTAATCATATATTTGAAATATGTTATATCCTAGTAACTGCTTTGGATTGGGTTAGTCACCATGGTCGTCCAGTCATAGGATTTAATTAGGATTTCATGGCCTTCTTTTCCCATTCAATGGGGTCTCCTATGGCATATAGGGGTGCCGCTATGGCCATATCCCATGAACAAGTGAGGTGAACGGATTCATATTATAATCATGCTTATGGTATGCATATTATGGTTAATATGCTCGAATGATGGAATGAATTTTAGGTCATTTGTGTATGGTTATGAATACATTATGATGTCATGAATGTTAGGTTGACATGATTAGGTCTATATTAGGATGTGTTAGAGACCATCAAAGCCCTCATAAAAATCATATTTAGTCATAGTATAAGTTAATCATGATGCAAATTCAATTAGGGTATGATCAGCCAATTGGTGATTAGGTAGGTGGCTCTGGGAAGGTAAAGGGAATGAGGTTTTTAATTGGTTCCGTTGACTTACCTGGCTAATTTAATTAGTATCTAAGGAAAGCAAAGGGGGTACCCCCTCATCTCTTCTACTTATCCAGCCAATTTGGTCATATCTAAACCCTAAATTGGAAATGCTAAGTGATTAAGCATACTACACATTGCCTTCCTTCATGCTAAGCCAAATTTATGTCAACACTATAGTTGGTTTGTTGTGTACACACAAGGCCTGCTCTAGCATTTGGTATAAAATTTGTCTTGGTGAACCTAGTGCTTTATAGCATGACTGATAATGTTGTTTTGTTGTGTACGCACAAGGGCAACATTATTCTATCATGGCTATATGAAAATGAAGGGTCCGACTAAACTAAGATATTATGGTTTGTTGTACACACACAAGGCTATAAGTATCTTAGAGGCAAAAGTTAAGTTGAGAATTGCAAGGGATGCAATTGGAAAAGGTCATTTCCTATCCTTGAACTTATAAGTGTTTGTTATGTACACACAAGGCATTTATAAGGAATTGGATCTCAACCCCACTAAGGAAGCCCTGGAAGGGTTTTCCGCTTACCATAGTTGAGGGTTATGGTATTCAACATAAAATAGTGGGAGACACAATTAGATGCAAAAGTCCTTGTTTAATTGTGAATATTATCATGAGTGGTTTGCTTATAGTTGTTCTTTACTTACTTTAGATTATTACATTATGGCTTCTACTCTTTCACTGTGGGGCATCTTGGATGCCAATAAGTTGACCGATCCAAATTATGTGGATTGGTTGAGAAACTTGAGAATTATATTAGCTCAGAAAAAAATTACCTATATCCTTGATACTCCTGACCTAGATCTGGTAGGAGAGGATGCTACTAAGAAGGGTTTAAAGAGAAAAAGGAACCCTAAGAGTAGCTTTCAGGAAAGAAAAAAGGCAAGGAAGCCCTTTGCTGGTGGAACCTACTATCACTGTGGAAAGCAAGGGCACTGGAAGAAGAATTGCAAGTTATATCTTACAAGTCAGAAGTAGGATGCTGGTGATGCATCGAGTTTGTATATGATACAAACAAACTTATCATTAAGTTCTTCAGCTTTTGATATATGGGTATTGGATACTGCATGTGGGTCTCATATCTCCAAGTTATTGCAGGGGTTACAGAGATCCAAAAGCTTGAAGGGTGACTTCGAGTTGTTTGGCATGAGTGGTGATCCCATTCATGCTGAAACTGTTGGCACTTATCTGATGTTATTGCCATCGGGCAATATTTTGAATTAAAAGATTGTTACTATGTACCCAACATTATAAAGAATATTATTTATGTACCTTTGTTGTTGAAACAAGGTTATGAAATAAATATTTTGAGTCATGGATGCTCGATCTTCTTTTCAAAGAAGTTGTTTGGTTATGGTACATTTGTTAATGGTCTTTTGATTCTATCACTTAATCATGAAGTTATGCTTGTTGAAAACAAAAAGAGAAAGAGAGATGATATAAATGTCACATATCTTTGGCATTGCTATTTGGGTCATATTAGTGAGTCTAGGATAAACAAATTGTACAAAGAAAGTTTCTTTGAACCTTTTGATCATGAATCATTAGGAAATTATGAGTCCTGTCTCATGGGTAAGATAACCAAACTCCATTCACTGGACATGGAGATAGGGCAACTGAGTTGTTAGGCCTAGTACACACAGATGTGTATGGTCCTATGACAACCCAGGCCAGAGGAGGATATTCTTATTTCATCAGTTTTACTGATGATTTATCAAGGTTCGGATATGTATATCTTATGAAACACAAGTCCGAAGCCTTTGAAAAATTTAAAGAGTATCAAAGTATGATTGAGAATCAAACTGGGCATAGTATTAAAATCCTTCGATTTGATAGAGGAGGAGAATACTTGTCTAGTGAATTTCTTGATCATCTTAAAGACAAAGGAATTCTGTCTGAAGGGATCCCTCCACATATGCCACAGTTAAATGGTGTAGCAGAAAGGAGGAACCGAACCTTGTTGGACATGGTACGGTCATGATGTGCTTTACAGATCTTCCAGTATCCTTCTAGGGTTATGCCCTAGAGACTGTTTCCCACATACTAAATAGGGTGCCATCAAATGAAATTAAGAGCACTCCATGTAAATTATGGAAAGGGAGAAAGCCATGTCTTAAGTTTTTTAAGACTTGGGGTTGCCCTGCTTATGTTAGGAATATTTTTGGACATAAGCTAACGCTAGTGCTGACAAGTGCAGGTTTGTAAGATATCCTAAAAAAGGTATGGGTTACCTTTTCTACCATCCTACTGAGCAAAATGTTTTTGTTAGTAGGCATGCCACACTCTTGGAAAAGGAGTTTATCCAAGAAAAGGGCAATGAGAGGATATTTGAACTTAAAGAAGTTCAACCTACACCTGAAAAAATTCCTCAACTAGACGTTCCTAAGGTTCAGGTTCAACCACAATACACACCTCCTCTCCATAGGTCAGAAAGAGTATGAAGTGCACCTCTTAGATTTGGTTTTATTATTAGGAATGATAATGAAGCCAATATCATACAGGATGATGATTTTGTGACCTATACATAAGCTATCACGAGTGGAGACTCTGACAAATGGCTGGAAGCTATGAAATCTGAGATGGAATCCATGTACTCTAATCAGGTTTAGACATTAATTGATCCACCTAAATGAGTAAACCCAATCAGGTGTAAATGGGTCTTCAAGAAGAAGATTGGGGCAGAATGTCAAGTAGAGACCTACAAGGCTAGGCTGGTGGCAAAAGGTTTCAAACAAAAACATGGTGTTGACTATGATGAAACCTTTTCACCAGTAGCCATACTCAAGTCCATTTGGATATTGCTTGCTATAGCAGTATACCATGATTATGAAATCTGGCAGATGATGTAAAGACTGCTTTCCTTAATGGAAATCTTAAGGAAGAAGTCTATATGACATAATTAGAGGGTTTTGTCTCAAGTGGGAGACCAAACCAAGTATGCAAGCTAAGGAAGTCCATTTATGGACTAAAGCAAGCATCGAGGAGTTAGAACATCCGCTTTGATAAAACAATCAAGAAGTTTAGTTTTATCAAGTATGTGGATGAACCATGTGTGTACAAGAAGACAAGTGGGAGTGCCCTTGTTTTTGTGGTTTTGTATGTCGATGACATATTCATCATTGGGAATGATATCCCAATGTTGCAATCAGTCAAGTCTTGGCTATCAAAGCAATTTTCCATGAAGGATTTGGAAGAGGAATCCTATATACTGGATATAAAGATTTATAAAGATAGATCTATGAGGATGCTAGGCTTATCCCAATTCAGGTACATTGACTTAGTGTTGAAGAGATTCAACATGGAGAGAAGTAAGAAAGATTACCTGCCCATGAGTCAAGGCATACATTTCTCCAAGAAGATGTCTCCTAAGATACTAGAGGAGAGAGAGAATGAGTTTGATCCCTTATGCTTCGGCTATTAGATCAATTATGTATGCCATGTTATGTACCAGGCCTGATGTTGCTTACGCCTTGGGCATAGTAAGCAGGTTCCAGGCTGATCCAAGGGAGGATCATTGGAAATCTATGAACAACATTCTTAAGTACCTGAGAAGGACTAAAGATATTTTTCTAATATATGGTGGATTAGAGTTGAAACTAAAAGGATATACAGATTCTAGTTTTCAATCAGATCTAAATGATAGCAAATCCATATCAAGATATGTCTTCACTCTATATGGTGGTGCAGAGAGTAGGCAAAGTGCAAAGCTATAAGAGAAGCCATAAGGGAAGCTGTGTGGATGAAGAAATTCATCATGGAATTGGGCATGCTTTTTATTATAGAACAACCGGTGTCACTTTATGGTAACACTAGTGTTGTTGTGCAAGCTAAGGAGCAAAGGTCTCATAATAAGCCCAAGCACATCCTAAGATGCTTCCACCTCGTTCGAGAAATCATTGAAAGAAATGATGTGATAATAGAATGAGTTGATACAAAGAACAACATGGTAGACCCATTCACTAAAGCATTACCAAAGCAGTAGTTTGATCGCTACTTAGATTGTATGGGTGTAAAATACAAAGGCGATTGGCTTTAGTTGAAGTGGGAGATTGATAGAATGGTGCCCTAAAAGCCAATCATTGTAAGGGCATTTCTATGATCTTCCAACTCATATATGATATTATTTATCAATAAAAGACATCTTTTGATTCAACATACTACTGCATCTTATCAAGATTATGATGAACCCCATAGGTTAGGATAATGAAATTAGGGTTATGATGGAGATCATAATGGTGAGACCTAAGTTTCTATAAATCCTAATCTAAAATGTTCCTAGTCATTGGATAATTGATTCGGGAATTGATGAATCCGGAAAGACTAGCACATCCTATGTATGCTCAATGGAGAGGGTGGTTGGTCTCACAATCACTTGTGTAGAAATACTAATACAAAGATATAGGTGCTCATTAGGTTATGAGTCTAGAGAACTGATTCGACAAGAGAACACCAAATGAATGTCTTACTTATCAAAAGAATGTTCTCTTAGTGGGAGTTGTGCATGTGATCCGTAGACCTAAGACTACAATAGTATCTTGTGCACATGAACCCTTGTTTTAGTGCATACTCACTTATGGCAATTAAGTCATGTACATGGTGTTTCTAGATATGATGGATTACGCATGAAGATAATGAGCAGGTCAACAAGGAATCGATCACTCCTAGTAAGAGGAGAAGTTATCCCATGTGATCTCTTCGAATGATGACTAAGGAAGTCTTTGATCAAAGTAGGATGAGATTAGATAGGGTTCTAATCTTTCATCAATCTAGTCTTCATTATTGAATTGAGATTCAAAATGATTAAGTGCTAGGATTTGACATTTATCCATGCCCATTACTTAATTGGGATATAGGGAGATCGAAGGATTGAATTGCACGATAACTTTTTGTTGAAGGATATTTTGGTATTTTTACCAAATTCCTCATCTTCCAGGTTGGAATGACACGTTGCTAGATGTTAATCATGTTTGTGGGTTTTCATAAATCAATTGGATTGAATTCATGAGTGAATTCGAAAGCTGGTTTGAATTAGCAACTTAGGTCAGCTCAATTTGACCTAATTAGGTCAATCAGATTTGATTGGATTGAATTAGCTTGGACGTAGACCTACTGCTAGCTAAATGTGGAACCCAAAGGGTCACACATATTAAGGAATTGACCTAGGAAGTCAATTGGCATTTTATTAGGGTCATGGGAACCTAATTGGTTAGCTAGATTACATACTAGTATGTGTATGCTAACCTAACTCCTAACCCAATTGAATTGGATCTAAAAGGTTGCTAAATGGACTAACAAATTTATGGGAGACCTAAATTAGGTTGAGTCCTAAGTGGGATGAATTTATCAAAATTTATCTGATATTCTTCATGGCTTTTATGCCCAAATACCAAGAGTCCCAAGGGCATGGGACTCTTGGCACCAAAAGAAGTGGTAAGCAATTAAAAAGGTGAGAAGGAACAAGATTCCTTCTGCCTGTTAATCACTTATGAGGTGACAAACCACACTTTATCCCCTTTCATATGACACCCATTTTGCATGGTCTTTGACTAGTCAAAGATGGGAAATGGCATGGAGAAAATTGACCGACAATTGAAGGGTAGCAACTCTTCACTATTGGCACTCAGAAAAGGACCTAGAGTCCTTCTACTTTGGGGACTTTGTTTTTAGATGAAGCAAGGTGTCCCTAGTCTTATCCCTTATCCATTTGATATGGCATATTATCAATGAAATAAATGAAGGGGTGGTGAATTAAGATGGTGCGCAAATGAAGGGTTGCATCCCTTCATGATAACCGCAAATAGTTTAAATCCAAGAGTCCTTCACAATGAAAAAATTTGTCTCTTAGAAGGGTCACTTCATTCCTCGCCATCTAAACCACCTCCCTGCCGATTACATGCCACATGGCATGAGGATAAGTGGGCCACATTATCTAGACAAAGGGATATATGGCTTTTGAACAAGAAAGGTCTTGACCTTTCATGATAAGACTTTTTCTTGGTGAAGGGTCTTTTTTTATCTGTGTTTGGACAGATCAAAGGCTGATGATAGGGCTTATCTAGCACCTCCCCCTCTCTTATAAATAGCCATCGGTGTTTAGGCCGATGGCATCACAAATCCTTTCTTTCCTGCATTCTTACACTCACACTCTGCCACACTCTCCTTTTGTCTCTTCCTCCCTTGTCTTGTCTTAAGACAAGTACTTCATTTTAAGACAAGGGTTTTAGAAAGTGAATTAGGAAGTATAAGTGAAAGTGAAAAGAGTTTTGGAAAGGGCTCAGAGTGCTCTACTGGAGGGCAAGGGTCTGAGCAAGAAAGGAGAGGCTGCCAAAGGAAGAAAGGCCATCAGAAGAGTCCCAGTGACTTAAGCAAACTACTAAGGAGTGCTTCCTAGGTTCTATTCCTGTGTGGATCACCTCTGGAGGGCTTGCACTTGTGTTCCTAGTAGAAAGAAGAAGGAATTAGCATTCCAGGTATTTTTTCAAACTCTAATTGCATGACTTGTTAATTGTAATGAATAAGGGATCTTGGACTTAGGGTTTCAACTTGTTTGGAGTTTCAAGAAAGAAATTTTTTGAGATCCATTGTTCTGCTGTGCCATCAAAATCCTAGAAACCCAACAATTACTACTCGATTTTAATTAGGGCTTAGGATCGATGCAAATGGGGGTGGTTGTTTGTGGGCCAAGGAAAGGTGATGGAATCCTTCCCTTATCTTAGATAGAATTGCCCTTAGATATCTTAAATATGAATGCACAAGCAAATTCTACTCATCATGAAAACTAAATTATCTAAGCAATTCAATTTTGTAATGTGCCAAAAAACTTTGGGGTGTTCAATGTGCTAATAAAAGAAAATCATACATTTCAAGCAATCACTTAGGCAAGTCATATAATCACACATCAAGCAAGCAATTTGCACATCAAACCTTTAACCTAAGGATATCACGTCTGGCCATAGCTCATTACACTCATGAGTCATGATAGTATATTTTCGTATACCCACTCAGGAGGCGTGAAACCCTAGATCAAAGAATGAAAATAATGCAGATTTTTTTTTTCTTTTTTTTTTGAAATTTTAGATATGAAATCTATAAGGAAGATTTTAGCCCTAGTTTTTTCTGAACTAGCAAAATTAATGAAAAATACTAATGAAAACTAGGATCTGGAAAGCTATGAGGAGAACTTTCAGATCAATCCTTAATGTGCAGAATTTGAGCATGCAAGAAATCTCAGCACTATGCATGAACTAGTCCTAATAACCATGCTCTGATACCAAACTGATGCAGGATGGTTACATGAAAAACATCGGTATAAAAGAAAATCTATTTTGGATGAGCAATGATTCAGATCTATATGGCTTATTCTTCCCGAGAAGGAGTAAAGAACATGCTGGGATTGACTACAAGAAGAGTAAAGAGCACTATCCCATGGACTGAACTCACCCAAATGATAAAGAAAGAGAATCTAAGGGTTGAGAAACCACTTACAATTAGGACTAGTGCCTTCTTCAACAAGTCAGACCTAAGATTAGGGGGGTTTGTACCATGTAATGATCTCTTCTCCATAGTTGGATCTCTCAGCACTCAAGGGGGTTGGCGCCTGATGAGGAGGCATTACTCTGGCAGATTCGTCGGCTTTCAGGTCTGGGGTTCCAAGACAAGGATGACCTCCTTTGCGAATCGAGATACCAAGGGGATCTTGCAAGCAACATAGTTAGAGACCTATCGAAGCAGAGAATGAAGTGGAAAGGAAACTTTGAGTAGAGAGGGGTAGGGAATGGTGATGGAAGATGGATCTTGGCATGGATGAGGCTTGGCATGGAAGAGCCTGGTAAGGAGGAAGCTTGTCGTATGGAGACTTGAAGGAGAAATGCTTGTCGGCTAGGGCTTGGAGGAGGGGCTCTTGGTGGCTAGGGCTTGGAGGAGAGATTAGGGTTTGGGACTTAGAGAACTAGGGTGGTTTGGGTCTTACACCCTCTCCCTCATGGAGCATCAATGCCAATATCAAAGGAAATATAAGAAAACTCTTTCATTCATTCATCATGTCTTACAAGAGGAGAGGGGGGGTACTTATTAATCATCCAAGACCCCTTTTGAAATTTGAATACATGCCTAAAATAAGGAGAGAAAAAAGGGATCGCCTTTCATGCTTGGGCGGTCAAGGACTTCAAAGTGTGGCGCTTCTTTCTTTTCATGCTTGGTTATAGATTTAGAAGTGGGGCGCCTCTTTTGAAACTTGAAAAGCTTCCAAGTTGGTGGGAGAAGAAGGTGGGGCACCCATTTAAATTTCATAGAAATATGGAGAGAAAGGTGGGGGCGCCACTTTGTTTCTTCCTTTGCTTGGGGTGGCTTGAGTGGGGACCAATGGAGCTGGCACATAACGTCTTCCTTCTTTGCTTCAGTGGGGACCAATGGAGGTGGAGCATGAAATCTTTGTTTAAGTGGGGATCAGTGGCTCTCCTCTTGGACTTGACTCGAGTAAAAGAAAACAAAATTATAGGACTTAAGATGAAAACAAATGGGCTCAATTGACTTAACTCTATTACAGGACTGATAGGACTCAAAAATTGGACTCAAATGCCTAAGCAATCCATAATGAACTTTGATTGGGTGTAGCCTCTTTCTGATCCTGGTGCCCGCACCATTTAGTTTAATTATCATCTTTAATTATTATTTTTTTGTTTTAATTACCTTACTTTCTAGATTATTTTTTAGCATAAAAAGAAAAATATAAATGTTTGCTTTCCTTTTTGTTCACAAGTTGACTCCCAACACAATTAAGTTTCTCTTTTAATTTAACTACCTTAAATAACTCAAAAGAGAAAAAAGAGAAACCTTTTCATAATACATAATTAATTTAAAGAAATTAAAAAAACTCTAAAAACTTTCTAACTTAATTGGACACCTTGTTTGGATTGCATTGCATTCTCAGAAAATACCTTAAGAGTATAAATTCCTAAACAACATAACGTGGGGATTTCATCACCCTTCCTTCACCCGCAAACTACCACCTTACATATTACATTAATTTAGACCTTTAATTTATAATTAATTAGACATCAATGCGAGGATACTTGAGCTCATTAGGACAAGGCATCTGGAAGAGTTGGACTAGTTCAAGATTAGCTTATTTACTGGTATCTAGGAAAGGAGTTCAAGGATGATGCAGCTCTGAAAGAAGGTAGTTTTTTAATTGATTTTGTTAACTGACCTGACCAATTTATTTGGTATCTAAGAAAAGCAACAGGGGGACCCCATTGACCTTATCCTTACCTGGCTAGTTGGCTATTTAATTTTTGACTTGGAGGTCTCTAAGGCAGTCTTGGAAGTTAGGAGCTATCTAGACCTAGAGTAAACTTACATAGAGTTTTATAAATTGTTTGCTAACAAAACTTTAACCTAATTAAAACACCCTTTTCTATCATCTATAGATTTAGGACCTTCTAGGTTTCTCATCTTTAGAATTCTTCTCTCATTTATCTCTCCTTTCTTTTCTTTTCTTCATCTACAATAAATATAAAAATTATTAAAAAGATTCTTGCTAAGATAAAAAAGATAATTGGTCAGACATAATTTAAGCCATACATGATTATAAGGTCACAAAGGGAGAAATGGAATCTAGTGATCAACCTAAAACCCTATGGAACTATTGGTATGCTATAAGAGAAATAGATTCCAGTGTTCAACCTAAAACCTTAAGGGACTATTAGTATCCTAAGGGAGAAATATACTCCAATGCCTACAGGCGAAACTTATTCTAGTGTTCAACCTAAAACCTAAGAAACTATTGCTATCCTAAGGGATAAATAGACTATAATGTCAACCTAAAACCCCACAAAACTATTGTTACCCGATTGACTCTGTCCAAATATCTAGAAGTAGAATTCCAACTAATAATTTTGCAACTTGACCTCAAATGATTGACATGCATCCTAAATTTACTATATTCAAAGATGCATACAAGGGAGTTGAAAGAAGATATGTTTGCAACTTTGACCTGTAAGATTGAAGTCCTAGAATGCCACAGACATACCCAACTAAACCATGTGCCAGCATCTATGTGCACTACTTGTGATGTACCAGATCATGTTATGGAGAGGTGTCCTTACTTGATACATCCAATCTAAAATGGATTCATATAGGGGAGTACAGCCCATGAAAGATATATGACTGAAGCCTATTTACCAACATATGATCTAGGGTGAAAAAATTATTCCAATTTTGCATGGTCACAAGATGCAATCAATAATAGGATTCCATATTTTTTATTAGTTCTATCTAAGGCTTAACCAAGCATTGAGTAATCAACCAGGTTTAGATCTTGAGGAAGCAATCAAATTTTTAGATCTTAAGGATGCATTCAACACTTTAAAATGAAGTTAAGAAGCCTTGGTGCAATCAACCTTAGATACTACAAATACTCTCAATAATTTCATGCATACCATTGACTAGTTATTAAAATAATTAGGTAAATCAACTATAGTGGTCAGTGAACAAGAAGAGAGTAGATTACAAAGCCAACTCGAGGTTGATCCTAGATCTTATAATGGTCCAAAACCTGAACAAGAAGACCAATTTGAGTAGTTAAAAATATTCATGTCTAGAGAACTAGTATAGATACCTGAAACTAAAAATATTAATGAGGTATCCATACCTATTGACCATTGCACTCCACCAAGACTCAAATTATTAATTGAACCTCTCATGACACTAGTTGAATCTTTGCCTATAAAAGAAATGGCACCAAAAGGGGATCCTGAAATACTCCTCAACATATTGAGCACATCGAGTACATAGATCTAGGTCCTTTAGATCCCTGTCTAGTACTTAAGTTATACCTAGATCTAATTATAGAGAAAGAGTTATTAACTATCAGAGGAATAAGTCATTCAATAGTCCCATGTAGGAAGTACATTGAAGTCAATCTTGAATCAAGTAGGGAATTACAAACCCATATCAAGATTTGGGCAAGAATAGTATAAGCACTTTGAGAGGTCTAGCTGAAAACATTAAACTTAGCACTTGTTGGAAGGCAGCACAAACCTTTTATTAACTTTTACTTTAGTTATTTATTATTTTTTTAGGAAAATGGACCACTACTTCTAGAAGCACCTACAATACATTATGCATATTTAATCTAGGTAGTATCTCTTCTTGTCTTACTTACATGTCTTTATTTTATTTTTCCTTATTCCATTGAGGAGAATGAAAATTAAGTTGGGGATAGGGAAAACCTTTTGAAAAACTTTTGGATTTTTTTTGAAAATAGCTTGAAAACCTTTTATTTTTTTTTTAATTTTTTTTTATCATTTAAAATTTTTGAAAAGATAATTTTTTTATTAAATCATGCCCATGAAAGAAAATCTTGAGTAAAATAGACTAGAAAAAAATAATAGAGTTGGAAAGTATTTGCTAATAATGGTAGTGGGTCAAGGTGTAGACTAGTTGGTCAGATATTTAACGGCCTACTTAGATTACCTAAAGTCTATTAGCACTTTCATTGCATATGCATATCGACAAGATAAAATAAGTATTAGTTGTAAGGTTAACTAAGAATTCAGTTATTACTGAAAATTGGTAATTGATATACATCCTAATTAAAAAAACTTAATTTTAAAAAATAGCTACCTATCTAAAATAAAAATATAAAAAATAATAAGTTAAAAAAATAATTTTCAAGTACTCCTCATGGAGCAACTGGGTCCTTTCACCTAAGCAAGCATTATGGTTTATGTCAGAAGGTGAGGAGGGCAAAGAAGCTCATTATAAGGCTAGTCATAACTCGTAACCTATTTGATTCGAGCAAGTAAGCCTTAGGGTATTCTATATCTAGTGCCCTAAGGTCATCTGATTTGGGAGTCATTAGCCAAAAACATGCTACATGAGTCAAACAAAAAGCTTAAGAGGTTAAGATACTCAATAGCCGTACAAAGTTTAAAAAAAAATTAGATAGTATGAAAGTTATCTCAATTCATGGGTTTAATTTGGAGGTGTATAGAAAGTTAACCAATGTAAGTGATGAGAGAAGATATATTTATCCTTTATAAGCTAACAACCAAAAGCTAAGTTAGCCATCACGAACATAAATGTATAGATCTTTGGATGAATTTTAAGAAAGGTTCTTATTATGCTTACTACAAAATTTGCTCTAAACTTAATACTTAGTTAATGGTATTTGCTAAACTCTTTTTACTTTCAACACTAAATCTACTTTTATAAGGAAAGTTCTTAATGACATATGATGATAAATACTTATACTTTTATTGCATTGCTAAGGAGATAGCAATGAGTAAGTTGTGGGATGTGATAAGTCACATATTTCTACATTTATTTTAAATATTTTAAGTAATTAATGGTGCTAACATCTTATAAAAACCTTAATTTCATAAATTAGTTGGACTTTCTAGCAAAATTAATTATTTTTATAATATCTTTGAAAAATATGAAATTGGAGCATATTTATGCAAAGTAAATGTCAAGCCGAAGTACCAAAATAAGATCACATACATTGAAAGTTTAATAAAAAGATTTAATTTATATTTCTTCCTTCTTTGATAAGTACATTAAAATTATTGAAGATATTTAAAATCCTAAAATCTAGAAAATTTGGCAAAATTAATATTTTAAATACTCATCAACTTAAAAGAGCTTACTTTATGGATTCAAAGATGCAAATGGGACCTAAATCAAAGATCAAATGAGCCCAAAATCAACTAAAATAAAGTCTAGCACCATTCTTAAAGTAGCTAGTCCATCATGGATCAGTCGCTCGATTAACATCCCTTTTCCATGGGCTGTTATCTTTCCTAAGCCATTGCTAGCCCAATATGCCACCACGCTGCCACGCTGCCGTCGGCGATCCCTATGCTACCTATCAACACCATCGCCATGTCACCACCCATGGTAGCTATCGACTATCGTCCTTATCTTCATCATTCTGATCGGCCTCCTCCTTCCTCTACTGCATAGCCTATTCGTTAGCCCAAGCTATTATTGTCACCATGCCCATCTCCATCATAGTAGTTTCCATATTGCCCCATTGCTGTAGACACCGTTGCTACCATCCTCTTCATCACTGCCCACACTACTACCAGTTGCTAGTTGTCACCTCCTATCCTGACCTAGTAGCAACCTATTACTGCAATTGCTGCCTTCCTCCTCATCATTGCCTTTGTCCCCCTGATCCATGGTTATTCATGGAACCCAATCATCTAAAGAAACCATCAGCTAGTATGATGTCCCATTGCTAAAGAAATTTACAAGGGTGATCCAGGCATAATTCAAGTTATAATTTGATGGTGCATGGGAGGACAATTCTATCAAAGGAAGAAGATGCCTGGGAGAAGGACTTTGTAGCTTAATTTAGGCCATGATCTGCACTCACCAAGTGCTTATAAAATTACTGAGACTAAGATCTAATAGTCAAAGTCCAACTTGACAAACTTGGGTTTTGATCATATGGGATTCAACAAATTTTTGGCTCTCTGATCGGCATCCAATGGTCCAGCAAATTCTAAGGTTTTGAATATTAATGATATAAGGATTTCAACTCCAAATTGGATGCAAATTTAGCCTATGTTAAGCTCTATAAAATGGGACCAGGGGAGGCATAAACTGGTAACTAGAGCTAGCAACCAATTCTTTTATTTTTCTTTTGTAATTTAGTTTAGGCTAAAAGAGAGGGAGAGGCATAAAGAAAAAGATTTTTTTAGAGGAAGTGCTATGACAGAGCCTCAAATTCCTAAGAAGATGTATCAATGAGCTATGCATGACTAAAGTGCAATTTATAAGGGAGTACAAGTTTCTATACTTAAATTTTTATATTTATTTTCCTACTCTATAAAATTAAATAAAACTTTTAATTTCTTTTAAATTCTTTTTTATTTGATTCCTGAATAAATTACCTATAGATGGGATGGATCATGATCCTGATATGATATGGTCCATGCTCAGCATAGATAATTGATTTTAGAATTTTTATTCACATATTCTATTCGGATCTATTCAACTAAATTATTGGATAGCCTATACTTGCTGGATGGGCCATGATCTTAATAGGATATGGTTCATACTTGGCATGATAGCATATGCTAGGGATTAGTTTGAAAGATTCAGAAATAATTACAAACTTTGATTGTTTAGATTAGAACAAAAACAAAATTTATGTATGTGATTATCTGGAAACTTGAAGATATCTTTTTATCAAATAAACCCCTTGATTTCATAATTAATTTCCTTAGTTAGTTTTAATTAACATATTACATATTTTCTTAAAGATCTAAATATTTATTTGTTCCTTTATCTTCTTTGTTAAATAATTATCCTTGATCCCTGAGGATATGATCCCTACTCTCCCTAGCTACAATAGTGAGTTAAGTTATTATTTTTGACCATTTTATGATAAGCAATCAAATCTTAAGAACTTTAATATAATACCAAATGCACACTTCTTTAGATTGAGTTTCATCTGATATTACCTTAATTCACTAAAGGCTTCTTCTAAATCAACTATGGTGATCATCTTTTGTAATCTTGACAAGCATATCATCTACGTAGACTTCTATGTTTCTCTGTATCTAATTTTTGAAGACTTTGTTGACCAGAGCTGGTAAGTAGCTCCAGCATTCTTTAACTTGAAAGGTATCATTGTAATAGTAGACCCCCTTTCTATCATGAAAGCTATTTTCTCATCATCCTCTTCTACCATTTAGATCTGATTATATCCTGAAAAAGCATACGTAAATCTCAGTAATTCTGTTCAAAAGTGGCATCAACCAATTAGTCAATTCTTGGTAAGGGATAGTTATTTTTTGGATAGGCTTTGTTAAGATCTGTATAATTGATGCAAATTCTTTACTTGCAATTTGCTTTCATAACCATGACCATGTTGGCTATCCAATCTGGATAATAAGTTTTCTTGATGAAGTCTGCTCTCATAAGTTTGTCCACTTTCTCTTTAATAGCTTTTTTCACATTTATAGCAAAACTTCTTTCTTCTACTTGACAAGGGATATAGCGGGTTCATACTAAGTTTGTGGATGATGAAATCAAGAGGTATACCTAACATATTGATAGCTATCCAAGCAAAGACATCGGTACTTGTCCAAAGAAATATAATCAGTCACTCTTTGACTACAAGTACTAGAAAGGATATGATTTATATAGTCTTTTTTGGATCCTCTCCTAGAAGGATGCTCATCAACTTCTTAATAGGCTTTTCTCTATTGGTGGTATCTTTCCTAACATCCAGCTTATCTTCCCGTGGGGCCCCAATCTATTCTTGGATCTTAACAGTTGTAACAAAACATTTAGCAAATATTTTATCTCCTCTGATTTTTTTAACTCCATGCCTGGTCGGGAAGCGGACGAACAGGTGGTAGGTGGAGACTACCACCTTCATAGCATTTAACCATGGCCATCCAAGAATAACATTATAGGATGATGATATCCTGATTACTAAAAAATTTAGCAGAACTGTTGCTTGCTTAGGCAGTTAACCTACAATCACTAGTAAGAAGATCTCTTCTTCTATTATGACCTAGTTTACAGAGAACCCAATGAGTGGAGTATTTATCCTCTTCAGCTTTTTAGTTGATAATTTCATTTTCTAGAAGGCATCATAAAACAAAATGTCAACAGAGCTTCTATTATCAACTAAATTTTTTTTTACATCATAGTTGGCTACCATCATCGAGATGAGACTGCATCATCATATGGGATTTGGATTTCCCTTACATCATCTTCAGAAAAGGAAATAATGTTCTTATCTAAAGAATTGGTTGGTTTTTCCTAATACCTTTTTTCTGGTGACTCCTTATCTAGTATCTACCTTTGTATTTGGAGAGGCCTGAGATCACGCTGATTGTCCTGGTGATTGGCAGGTTGCTTAGCCTAAGTTCTTGCTTAGGGTGCACCCAAGGAGTCTCTTTTTTGTAGTAGTTGATCTACTTGTTGGGATAGCCCCTATGGATTAGATTCTCATCTCTTATTTCAGTTGCCAATAGTCTTCTGTATCATAACCATATCCTTTGTAGAAGTGGCAGTACTGATTCTTGTCCCTCTTCTCTAGTGGACCTTTCATGAATAGTAGTCCAGGTAATCTTTGTTATCAATCTCCATTAAAATTTGTAAGTGAAAAGAGTCAAAAAGATATATTCGGCAAATTACTGAGTAGGATATTTGGCTTTGGATTCTTCAATGGTTTAGCAGCTTCTAGTTGAACATGAGTTTTTTCCTCATGCACCCACTTCTTCCTAATCTCCTTCTTTCCTTCCTCCTACCGATGAAGGAAATGGCTTTCCTTGGCTTAGGCATATTTCTCTACATGCATGAGGAGATCAGCATAATTCTTTGAAAAGTCTTTATCCGAAGAGAAACTCAAGTGACCACTTTGGAGTCCTTACTTCAAGGCAAACATAATGACAAACTCATTGAAGTCTTCAACTTTCAATGTGGTTGCATTGAAGCACACCACATAGCTTCGAAGTGTCTCTTATTTTTTTTACTTGATAGAGAAGAGACTATCATTATTCTTTGGCTATGGTTGATGACTATCAAAGTGTATTATTAGCTAGCTACATAACTATTGGAAGGAGTAGATAGATCTGGGCAGTAGGCTTGAAAATCATATCCTGGCAGCTTTCTTTAGAGTTGCTAGGAAAGCCAAGCATAATAAAATGTTAGACATACCATGGAGCCTCATAAGGATCTTGTATCCTTTTAAATAATCAACTGGATTAGTAAAGCCATCATAAGGTTCAACTGATGGCATCTTGAACTGATAGGGGATCGGCTCATTCATTATTCCTTTAAAGAAAGGGGATTAAATGATGAAATTGTAGAAGTTATTCTAGTGGCAGCCTTTTACATAGATTTCATCGAGTCTAGCCTCTGGTTCTTAGATGTTTTTCTTGATGTCATCCTCTTACTAAAGGCAATGATTCAAATAGTGTGCCTGAGTTGAATCCTCATAGAAATCCTCTAGAAAATGGTGACGATAGTTCCTCTTCCTTCCTGAGGAGGCCAGTTTCTTCTTCCCTATGGGAAGGTTGATGATTTCTATCTACTCAACTAAGTGGGCACCGGTGGCTCCATGATGATGGGTCAACTAGTGGAGCTATGGGTCAGATGGTTAATATTGAAGGAGATGGATGGCATTCATCAGTACTGGACTTGCTTAATCAATGTATCCAACCTTTGGTTAACATCATCAATAGATTATGAATCTTTCCTCAACTTCTGCTATGCTGAGAGTATTTTGAAAAGATCATTATCGAGAAGTGGAGTTAAATGGAGATCTTTCTCTCACTATTTTTTTAAAAGATTGGGTAATGGCCCTTTCTCTAGCACTAATCTATGGGTGCTCTCTCCAAGCTTGATCTATTGGATGGATTGCAGCTACTTTGAGCTTCTAAGAATCTTCAGAAAACTGGTCGATGACCTTTAAGGTTGACTTGATCAGTTTTTGAACCTGTAAAAGAAGTCCTTATCATTGAAAAACTGGTATGATTTCTCCAATGAGGGACCCTCCGATGCTTAAATCAACTTAGTGAGGGAGAACAGTATTAGAGAGAGAGAACGGTGAGAAAAAAATGAAAAGAGTGAGTCGAGTGTTAAATCCTCTTGGAGTTTCCCTCGTCCCCTATTTATAAAGATTTAGGGCCAAGTTAGTTAGGCAGTTATAATCGTTTATAAGGTGGTTACACTATTAAGTAAATTGTTAAGTCGATTAGGCTATTAGAGGTCAGTTTGTGAAGTGATTTGCTGAATGCTTTGTTATACTTCTTAATAACAACTTTACCAACTTTATCATAATAACTCTAATGACTTTAAGAAATATACTTCATGCTAAATAAAGTTTTAAGACTCTGTACCTGGTTTAGGTAAATGGTCGATACTTGTCTAATAAATAGTTAAGCATCCTATGTTTTAATAAGAGATCAACTCCTGACCAATGAGTTCTTCACCTTGATGGAAGATTGGCTTCTGGCTATTGGCATTCTGTACCTTAGCACGATATCAACTCCTGACCAATAAGATTTTTATACTTTGGTAAGCGGCCAGTCTCTAGTCATCAGGCATTCTGTATCTTGATAAGAGATCAGAACCTAACAGAATACTTTCTTGCTTATCGACAGTTGATCATAACTAGACCAGAGGAGGTTTAGATAGGTTATTCACCCTGTAATAATGCTACTCAATTTAAAAATGTTCTCAATGAAGAAAATGTGCATTATTTTAAAATTCTTCATTTTGCTTTGAATAAAAGAAATTCAGAGCCATCATCCCCATCAATACATGAATTACATCAATCAACAAATAATTGTATAGTAAATAGATAGTGGCTCTAACTCTATACAACTTCATAAATTTAATTTTTCAAATTTTGATAAACTCCCATCAAGAAGATATAACAATCTCAGTTTGGCACATATTCCAAAACTAATATGTGTCATTTTTCCACAAACATGCATAGTGTATGCTTGTATAACCTTTGCTTTTTTCTTATATAGATGTTATTGGGCATTTTGTTGCCATAGACACTATTGACTGCATATACATTAGAGAAAAGCTAGTTCCCAAAATAAATTTTGCAATAGCAACCTAAAAGTAAAATTCACGGATATTCCCAATTTTTTCGACACCTTTCTTCTAACCTACAATATCATGATATTTTGAAGTGAATTTATTGTTTCAATGAATCTATAGAATATATACAAAGAATGTTCATCCTTTTTGGGAAAAATCTGCTAAAACATTTAACAAAATCAATGTTTGAGAGAGATAGAGAAGGCCAGGCCTAGTTATAACTATATTGATCCATATAATTATAAGAACATATAGGCATAATTTTTTTTCTATCTTGTTTATAAAACTTGATATTCAAAAAAATCTGGCACAATCATTTTTTACTTTTATTTTCATTTGCATTTAGAAAAAAATCTGCCAATCACCCCTTTCATGTCAAGATATTACACACATTTACATTCTGTTAAAATAAATTTACATTCTGTTAAAATGTCAGAAGAGATAGTAGAGAGAAAAATAAGAGAGTAGAGAGGAGTAAGAAGAGAAAATAATATGAAAATAGATTTACATTCTGTTAAAATATTAGAAGAGATAGTAGAGAGAAAAATAAGAGAGTAGAGAGGAGTAAGATGGAAAGGGTGATTGGCTGAATAATTTTTCTTTTGCCCTACACCTCTATTTATATTGATGTTATTATATAGATGTTCACATTGTGATTGCTAATTTACTCTTTAATTACAATATTACATATTTTTTCCTAAATAAAGCTTACCAAAAATATATTGGTCAATCATTCCCTAATTATAGCATTGCAATTTTTTTTCTAAACTCAACTTATCAAAAATATATTAGTCAACTCTCCCCTCCAAAATGGTGCATAGATATCTCTCATATCCATCTTACAAACATTGGAATGAAATACCTTACTACTAAGATCTTTAGTCAAAATATCAGCTAGTTGATTTTTTGATTTTACATAAGGTATACAAAGTAGCCCTTCATTCAACTTTTCTTTAATGAAGTGTCATATATCTTGATATGCTTCGTTCTATTATGTTGAACTAGATTCAGCAATATTAATAGTAGCCTTATTATAATAGTATGGAGGAGAGGTCTACCATTCTTTATTTCCAGATCTTGCATCAATGTTTTAAGACATAAAAGTTTACAAAATCTATGTGTCATTGCTCCATATTCTGCAGATCTTGCCACCACTAACTATTTTTTATTTCTCCAAATGACTAAGTTCCCTCCAACAATTGTACAATATGCTAACGTAGACCTCCTATCATCAAGTGATCCAGCCCAATTAGCATCTACAAAAGCTTCTATTTTTAAGTATCCATGGTTTGAAAATAGTAATCCTTTACTGGGTGCTGATTTCAAATATCTCAAGATGCAAAATATAGCATCTAGATGAGTAGAGCGGGGATCATGCATAAACTGACTTACAAGGCTAATGGGATAGGCTATCTATGGACAAGTATGAGAGAGAAATCAATCTCCCAATTAATCTTTGATACCTTCTTTTGTCTGCTATTTCTCTATCACCACTCTTGAGATGGTGATTTGGATCCATAGGAGTATTTACTAGCTTACAACCCAACATACCTATCTCTTTAAGCAAGTCCAAGATATATTTTCTTTGAAAAATAAAAAAACCATTGTTTGATTAAGCAATTTCAATATCAAGAAAATATCACAACTTATCTAAATAATTTATTTCAACTCCTTATCTATATCATCAACATATGATAACTTCTTTGAAATCAATTCTTGTCACCACTATATCATCAATGTATACAATGATAATAGTGAGTTTCCCTTGTTATATTTGATGTACCATCAATGTATACAATGATAATAGTGAGTTTCCCTTGTTATATTTGATGAACATAGTATGATCTACATTACTCTGATGATATCTAAAATTAACCATTGCTTTGTTGAATCTATCAAACCAAGCTTGAGAGGGTTATTTGAGACCATACAATAATTTCTTCAACTTACATAACTTGCCTTCCATTTTTTAATAAGTAAATATTGCCCAGACTGACAACCCAAGATGGGGAATGAATTGGATTTTCAAAAATTAAGAGCACACATGTACACTTTGAAAACTTTGAGCTTTATGTGAGCCAAGTATAGTATGATGAGTAGGAATTTAAATGAGAGAGTAAGAGAGAAACAATCACATAAACATTACAAGATTTATAGTAGTTCGAGCAATTGCAGCTCCTATGTCCACTTTCTAAGATCTACATGGGATTTTCACTATATTCTCACAAGAATATAGCCGGTTTATTTTCTTCCAAGCTTACCAACCAAAATCCAATATAAATATTTATTTTCTAGGCTCACAAATAATCTAACCAGCTTTCCAAGGCTAGCTAATCAAACCTCAAACAAAGAAACCAAGTTTTAGCTCCCTATTAAAACTCAAACAACCATAAAATAATAAAATATAGAGCAACAAATAAACTCCAAAAAGAGTGGAAGGTTGTCGATGAAGCTTGACTTGTAGACTCTCCAAGTCTTCAATGATTGATCTTCAATGCTCTTTGAGTTGTTGACTTAATATTTCAAAAGAGTAGGTGGGAAGAAGTTATACTTCTCTTGAGTTTTTAGATGACTACACTAAGAGTTCTCACTATTTGCAATGATTGGTCAAGGAATCTTCTTAGGAATATTAGTCTTTAACTTTAATCCAAATATTTATGCTTCTTCATGTGATCTCCCATTGGTTTAAAGTACTTTCTAGCCATTTCTAATTGCTAGTAGTCAAAAAATAACCATTAGAAGCTTGAAAAAATAAAATCTAAAAGTTCTAGAACTAGTTGTTATTGTTCTGTCAGATAAGCTATGAGTTGGCTCACTTGATACAAGTCAGCCACCAATAGGATTTCAAAAAATTAAGCATTTTGTTCTCTTGAGAGAGATGGCTTGAAAACTGCAAGTCGGCTCTTCTATACTATTTCTAGAAAATCATGCTTCTATATTTTTGATAGAGAAGGCTCAAAATCTCGGAGAAGGCTCTTCTACATATCTTTAAAAAAATCAGCCTTCTATCTGCCTGAGAGAGTCAGCTCATTTCCCATGAGTTGGCTCACCTGTGTGCCATTCCAATTCTATATATCGTGACAGTTTTGCTTGTCATGCTAGAGTCAGCTCTTGCTTGAGAGTTGGTTCTTTTAGTCTAGATAAAATTCTAACTTATAACATCTATTTTACTTATGTTTAAATACATTTGAGCTTTCTAAACATTGTAATGACTTCCAAAGACTCTCATGAGCTCTCTAATGATACAATTGATTTCTTAAAGCACTTAGTAATTGTATAAGAGTTCTCAAATAATTCTAATGACCATATACTAATTTCTAATCATCATTGCTCTATATAGAAATATTCTCAAATATTTAGAAGATGTTAGTATACAATACTCTAATGTTTTGTAATCTCGGGGTCAATAATCTTTTCCTTTTTTATGATGACAAAATACTAGGCATGGAGATTAAAAACTTGCAATGTAGAATGTATTAAAACTTTGTGCATATGTATAAAAGACTCTTAAATATAAAGGAGTATCGGAGCTATAGATACATCAAGATATTATAGTGTCAGAGTCTATACAATGTATCAAAGTAGATTTTTCTATAGAGCATATTAGAGCTTTGAAATTTACATATATCAGAGCTTATGTATGATGTAACAACAATGTATAGCGATAAATTGAGTTTGTATCAAAGCTTATGAAATTGTGTCAGGGCTTAAATTGGAATGCATCAAAGTTAATGAATTTGCATTAGAGCTAAGAAGATGTATCAAAATTGTTAAAATATATATCAAGGCCTGAAATAAGAAGTGTATTGATGAAAACATAAATTATATGCTAGAAGCATTTAATATTTTGTTAATTGACTTTTATTAATTAGAATTTGATGCTTTTAAACATCTTTTGTAGATAATTGGAAGATTAGGTCCATGAAGTTAACTTGAGCTCAAATTGACGCAAATGCAAGTAAACCAAACAACATATTAAAGATCCCAAAGGTCCTTGAATCTTAAGAAAGAAGCTAAAGTCCAAGTCCAAGCTACATGTGCATTCAAGCAAGCAAATCAAGAGGCCAAATGTAGAAACCCCAAGGAAGATCCAAATCCAAATCAAGGAGTCTAAAAGCCCAATTAAATGAAGGGGGAGCACATGATTTTTGGCATGAGGAGCAATTGGGCCAAAGAAGGAAAGTGCATGAGAAGCGGAGGCATAGGCCAAATCCAAACAAGGGAAGGAGTAGGCACTAATTCATTTATGCCATGAGATTCTTGGAGCACCAAAATAGAAAGTAGGGGCATAGCAGATTTTGTTGGGGTTTGATTCAAAATGAAATCAAGCCAAATCTTTAGTTGGCATGTGCCAGGAATAAATTAAGAAGAAATGGCATCCTAGCCTCATGCGATTCCTAAGTTGGGTAGGGATGGCAATAAAACCCAAACCCAGGGGTACCCAACCCGACCCGACCCAATTGGGCCTGGTAGTTAATCCTTTGACTAGGTTTGGGCTGGGTTTGGGTAAAACCTGAATGCTTAACTTTGGATTTGGGCCAAGACTGGGTAGATATACACCCGACCTGAACCCGACCCAAATTATTTTAATATTTAAATATATAATTAATATATATTATATTAAATTTATTATATTAATTATTATTTATTAGTTATTAAATTTTAAAATACTTAAATTGTTTACCCTAATCATTATTTTTCATAAATAAGGGAATTCTTTACATTTTTTATAACTTAAAACTTCGAGTTTGATGTATTTTAAATTATATTCATGTCTTTATTTACTTCAAAAATATTGAATTAAGACTTGTTAAATTTTATTTATTTAAGATAATTTAAATTTTATTTTAATTGAATATGAAACTAAATGCTGTTAAACTAAAAAAGTAGTTAAATTTTATTTATTTAATGCATGTATGATTTATAAAATGATAGATGATTTTAAAGTTGATAAAAAAATATATATATTTAATGTGACTCAATTGGATTCGAACTAGGTAAACCCGAATTATCCAATATCCAATTGAGATGGGTTTGGAAAAAAAAACCCAGTCTCAATAGTGTTTGGGCCGAGTTTAGATAGTTTATTGAGTATTCGGGTTTAGGTTTGGATAGTTATGCACCCGGCCCAAACTCGGCCCATTGCCATCCCTAAAGTTGGGTGCTAAATCAAATAGGAGTCATAGATTTCTCAGGGGAAAGCATGGATAAGGATCCCGGATAAAAAAAAAAGTGTTATCAAAGAAGAGGCATTGATTTGAGGAAGCTCTTGGCATGAAATCTAATTTGAGGAGGCGTGGACTATGAAGACTCCCAAGTTAGATACCAAACCAAATAAGGAAACAAAAAGGATTTATGGTGGCGAAGATCAAAAGGCATGTAGATTTTTTAGAGATGCAGATTTTGTTCTAAGGGTGCTAATTCTTGGAGCCTTTGGCATGAAGATTGATAAGGAAAGAAACCAAATGAATTTTTGCATGAAGAGATCTATTGCATATTTAAATCAAAGAGATTTATGGTAAGAATATAAGGAAGAAATCAAGGCAACAAAGGGCAGCAAAATTAGATTTGATATGGGGCAACAATTATGCAAGATCTTGGAAAAAGCCTATAAAAGGAAGAGAGGAGCAAGAATCCATCAAGCCTTCTTCCACCCTCTCCTAGCTATTTTCCACTCCACTCCACCACAATTCCTTCTCCACTCCACCACCATTCCTTCACACCACCATCATCTCTATAGCCTCCATCATCTCCATAATCTCCATAATCCCTAGCTAGCCTTCATACCATCCACTATATTTCACCATAAACCCTAGTCCCCTCACAATCCTACTCCTCTAGTTTTCTCCCTTTCAAGTGCTGCCTAGGTCTGTTTTGACATGAAGATGATGGTGAATATCTACTCTATGGAAGGCTAAACCTTATCATCTCAGGGAATCCTTGCGATGCTTGTAACAGGCAGTATGTAATTTTCTTATTTTCACCTTCGTACTTCCCTCTACTATGAAATAAAAGATCTAATTTCACTTTTATATCTTGTTATGGTCTTTATTTGAACTCTTTTTTATAATAGTCTATACTCTTAGGACAAGTCATGATCTAAGGATATGGTTTGTACTCTTGAGATAGATTATCTTTAAATACGGTTCCTAATACTTTGTATGCTCCTTATCTTGACTAGTCTATATTGTAGAGGGTGGACCGTGATCTAACAGGTATGGGCCATGCTCTCATTAGATAGACTATATTTTGATAGGTGGCATACAAATTAATTTCATAGTATGGAGACTACTTGCTATCTACTAAGTATCCAGATGAAATCCTGAGATAATTATTTATCATTCATGTTTTATTTTTCAGCCAATGTATAGTTTAGTTATCTTTGTTAAGATTATTGGTTAATCAATCAATTTATATTCATCTTTTAAATCTCAAGTACTCAAACACAACTCAGCTCAGTGGATATGAACCTGACTTATTGCTATCTCCATAGTTTTGAGTTAGAGATTTATCATTGATTGCATATGATAGTAATCATGTATTAGAGCTAAAAGAATTGTATCAAAGTTAGTAAACATTAATCCTTTTCAATATAAGGTTTGATTCCAATTTTAGCTCATAAGATTTGATTCCAATTTCAGCTCATCTCTTAGCTTTCTTATGCATACATATTTTTTCTCTTTGTTTCTTTCTTTCAGAAAGAATGTTAATCTCACTTTGTACTCCCCTTTTAAATTGCAATCTTATGACTCAATTAATCTTATGTCTTGGTGCCAAAAATCATCAAGCACTTGGAGGGTTGGAGAGGCAGTACCTACAAAAAAAGTTCCACCACAGGTGGTTCCAGCGATGGCACTCTGATGCTCATCAATATGCATACAATAGTAGGGGAGTCTAAGAGGAAAGGCTCACATACCTTAAGAATTCACTTGGAACCCTTTTATAGGCTATGATATGGAGAGTAATTCAATCCTAGGCAAGATCCTACTTGATCCCACGAGAGACGGCGAAGCCTTCCACATGCCATTTGGAGCTTTCTTGTCTACTAGTGGACTCCCATCTTCTAAAATGTATTCTTGTTGCTAGTTTAGTATATGGCAAGCCCCATTAAATGGTGTACCAAAATTCAAGGAATCCTAGCATGCCTCCTCCATTTGTCTAGATTTGATGATGATTGGAGATTTTGGGATGTGATAGAGAGCTGGCCACAAGGTTGACATTGCAGAGGTGAATGTCAGGATGTTATTTCTCTAGGGCTTAAGATGAGTATGCTACTAGAATCTTGTAAGTTAGAGTTCTTGTAGGGCATTTAAGGCCTAGGAACTTATGGTCGAGTGCTCCTTGAGTAGTTGATAAAGCTCATTTATGCCTTGAGATATAGGAGTTGGCCTTTGCCAATACTCACTCAAGGGTTTATGGCCAAATGCTTTTGGACAGTTGGTGAGGCTCGCTAATACCTTGGGGTATAAGAGTTGGTCTCTACTAGTACCTACTTGGAGGTCAGTGGCTGAATATTCCTCGAGTGGTCAGCGAGGCTTACTGATGCCTTGAAGCATAGGAGATGGCCTCTACCAGTAGCCACTCAGGGGCTGGTGGCTAAATGCTCCCTGAGCGATTGATAAGCTTCACTGATGCCTTAAGATCTAAGAGTTGGCCTTTGTCAGTACTCGCTTGAAGGCTGGTGGTTGAATGCTCCTTGAGCAATTGGTGAGACTTGATGATGCCCTGAGGTATAGGAGTTGGCCTTTGCCAATACCCACTTGAGTGCTTATAGTTGAATTCTCTCTAAGCAATCAGCGAGGCTTTGTTTGTATGGCTGACCGTATAGTCATGGTGATTTGGTTCAATATATGTCTGTGACCCATACTGACGATTGGACCATCGATCTTACAATCACTATAATGGGTCCTTTGTCTCTGACTTGACCACATTTCTTACAAACATTATGCATGCATGTGCAAGGACTCTCTTATTCTCCCCCTTATATTTCATTCTCTCTGTTTTTATATATTTTTAATCTTATCTTTCCTCTCCCCCTTTTTATCATCAGCAAATAGGTTAAATGCATGGGGTAAAGTATAAAAGGGCAATACAATTCAAATTCAGTTGTCAATCATAAAAAGTGAAGGTAATATTATATCATTCATATAAACTATATGATACAAAAGGTGATACAAGTCATGATATCGAAATTTGCACAAAACATTCACTATAATACAAACACAAACATAATACTATATCAAAATATGGATCATAGTGATCTAGACATACTTATAGCCAATTACATAGAAACTATAGAGCATGACCTAGTGTGCTAACCATTATCATCTGGAAGATTAATAGTTGGAGGGGTGTATGTCTTAAAAGCAGAAGCAGATCAAGGTGTGGCAGCCCTAGCATTTCAGGTCCTGGAAGCTGGCCCGAAGGTAGATGGTCTAGGAAATCTTGTACTAGGCTGAATAATAGCAAAAAGGGAGGCCTAGTGGGAGTAGCCTGAGGTGTAGGTCTAGGTAGTTGAGTGGATGTCTAACTAAAGGCAGTCCTAGATCTAGTAAACCCTAAAAGGATGGATACTGGCTTAAGCTTGATCTTTTAAATACCCTACTAAATACATGTCATGGTCTTGGCCTACTCTCATGCAAATCTATCCATGGCACCTCGTATCCTTCCAAAATTAGCTTGGATATTAGAAAAATTAGTTTGAGGAGTAGAGTCATGAACTCTTTGGACCTGCTCAATAATCTCAACCCCGAGAGTGAGGCACCTAGATCCTATCAAATATCCTAATAACTCCTGGTGACATCATGATGACTTCGTATAAACTCCTATCTCGGTCACCAATCATAAAGCTAATCCTGGCTATCAATTTATCAGAGAAGTGAATGAACTCTCCAAAGAAACCCCAATAGAAGTAGATATTAAGGTCTAGTAGTGGTAGGTGCAGCAGGTGGTCTTCCAATGCTGGCTAGCTATGTAGAAATATGCTTAATCAAAGTTCCAGTAGCCTATCCTGATCCTAAGGGTGTAGTGTTGGCATGTAGCTCCTCCTCAGCATCAGCAACCTCCTTCTTATCATCGTCCTCATTCTTATCTCCATCCTCATCTGAAGTATTAGAGGTAGAAGGTCTCTATCCAGATATGTAGCATACCCATTTATCATCCACCTTCTGGTAACCCATATGGTAGAAAGACCTCTAGTTGTACTAGTATGTATGCAGTAGTCTCCTGGCACCCTCCATCATATAGTCTATGCCAAACTCCTCAAAAATCAATGTAAAAACTATGTCAAAAGGTAGACAAGCCCTACTCTTCCTGGCTACCTCCTTGATCTAGCTGATCATCAAAAGGGTAAATTCATGGGCTAAACCTTAATCAAATAATACATGAATGCAATGTCTTTTTCAGTCATCCAATTGAACCTTTCGGTCTTTGAAAAAAATATCCTACTCACCATATTGTGAAGAAGTCTCATCTCAATGCTGAACTAATTGGCTTATATATTCTTAAGATTTGTAAGATCCCTTCTTTCCAAAACTACTCTCAATCCTTCAATTTTTCTTTCCAAATACAATAAATAAATAGCCTCTTTTGGCATTTCCAATAGATTTGCCAATTTCTGCTCATCCAAAACTATAAGCTTTCCTTTAATAGTGGATTCTATGTATGAAAACCCCAATCTCAATTTTCAAAGAAAGAACAGACAAGAGTGGGGTAAATGGGTTTTTCTAAAGAACAAAATTTTTCCCATCCTTATGCCCATAACCACTATCTAATTTGAAGTTCACAAGCTTCAAAAAATCAAAATAGACCTTCCTTCTGTAGTTACTAATCGATTGGCCATTGACACAGTTGGTTGAGGTGGAATCAAAAGAACTTCAGGGGCTGGTTGGTCATTCCTCTGCTTGGACCACCTTTCTATTGAAAATTGACCCATGGATCTCTTTCTTTTAGGAGCAAGAGCATGGTGGAGACTTGTCATCCTTAGATTTATGGGAAAAGGGCTTAGAAAGTGGTACTAGGATTTGAAACTACTTGGAATAGTAAAAGGGGAAAGGGGTCGACTCGTGGTAATAGTGAAAGGATAAAAGAAAGTAAAGTTATATCAGGATTTTAAAAACAAAGTTTCTAAAAAACAAGTTGGCTCACTCAGTCAATTAGGCAGGGATGAGTCAGCTCAAGAAAAAATTAGGATTCTAAGTCCAAAAATATTTGGAAATGAATAGGAGGGACTCTAGTTAATAAAATAAGGTTGAGTAAGCTCTAAAATGATGAAAATTGACTCAAGAATTTTTTTTTCTAATTTTGAAGAATTCTAGATAAGCATGTCTAAAATGAGTCACATAGTCCTAATTCTCCTATAATCATAGAAAATCTATCTTTACTAAGAGATTTGGTAGATATATTAGCTAGTTACCTATATGTACTAATAAATTCTTGCTCTATATCATCATTTTGTACATGATCCCTAATAAAATGATGCCTAATCTCTATGTATTTAGTCCTTAAATACTAAAAAGATTTTTAGTCAAGTTGATAGTACTAGTGTTATCATATCTGATAGGAATGTTAGTTCGCTTAACACCAAAGTTTTCTAGTTGTTATTTAATCCAAAATAATAACTCCTTGCGGCCACATATTTTGACTCAATAGTTGATAGTGCTACGAAGTTCTATTTCTTGCTATACCAGAGATTAAGTTCAACTCTAGAAATTGGCATGTCCTACTAGTGCTTTTTATGTTAATTTTACATCCATCATAATTAGAATCAGAGTAACCAATTAAATCTATTGATAAATATTTTAAATATCACAATCCTAAATTAGATGTTCCTTTTAAATATCATATGATTATTTTAATAGTAAGTATATATATTTTTTTGAGATTTGATTGAAATCTAGCATATATACAAATACTAAATAATATATTGAGCTACTAATAATTAATTATAGCTAAGATCCAATCATACTTCGATATAGTTCTAATCAACATATTGTCTTCTTCATCTTTGTCAAGCTTATAGGTGAGACTCATTGGTATGCCGATTTCTTTTATGGATTCCATCGCAAACTTCTTTAATATCTCTTTGATATATTTGGTTTGGTAAATGAAGATCCCTTCTTTTATTTGTTTAATTTGAAGTCTAAGAAAGAATATCAGCTCACCCATCATACTCATTTCAAATTCATCCTATATAAGCTCAGCAAATTCTTCGTAAAGATCTTCATTAGTTATACCAAAAATAATATCATCCACATAAATTTATATAACTAACAAATCATCATCTTTTCTTTTAATAAAAAATGTTATATCTATATTTCTTTTAGTAACATTATTTTCAAACAAAAATTTACTTAGTCTTTCAAATTATACTCTAGGTACTTATTTCAAATCATATAAAGCTTTCTTTAGTCTGAAAACATGATTAGAAAAGATATGGCTTTCAAATCTAGGAGGTTGCTCTATAAAAACTTCTTTAGAGATGTATCTATTTAAAAATATACTTTTTACATCTATTTGAAAGAGTTTGAAATCATGTAATATACAAATGCAACTAAAAGTCTTATGGCCTTTAATCTTGCTAAGGGTATATAAGTTTCATCAAAATCTATTCCCTCTTCTTAATTGTATCATTTGGCCACTAATCTTATCTTATTTCTTACTATATTATCTTTTTTATCTAGCTTGTTTCTAAATACCTATTTGGTACTTATGATTGGATGTTCCTTAGGTCTACTTATTAAAGTCCATACATTGTTTCTTTTAATCAGTTTAACTTCTCTTGCATAGCCATCGTCTAATTTGGAACTATTTTAGCTTCTTCTATGTAATGGGGTTCAATTTGAAAAGCAAATACATGATAATCAAATGTATCTTAAATGATGACCTAGTCCTAATACCTTGTAAGGAATCATCTATGGTTAAGTCTTTAGGGTGATGGTGTGCATACCTCTATTCTTTTAACAAGTCACAATGCTCTTTTCTTACCTCCTCTTTCTCTTCTTTAATTGGTTTGTCTTTTAAACTCAATTGCTTCATATCTTTATTGATTGTACTTGAATCATCATCAATATACTCTTCTTTTCTAGAAGGTAAGGAGTTAGATTCATCAAATATAATATATATAGACTTCTCTACGATTAAAGTTCTTTTGTTAAAAACTCTATAAACTTTGCTAAAGATAGAATAACTAAGAAAGATACCCTTATCAAAATTTATATTAAATTTACCTTATCTTTTCCATTATTTAAAATAAAAAATTTATAATTATAAATATGGAAATAACTTATATTAGGCTTTCTATCAATCTAAAACTCATCAAGATTTTTTTTTAGAATAAGTCTAATTAGAACATGGTTTAAAATGTAACTTAAAGTATTCATAGCATCAGTCTAAAAATATTTTAGAAAATTACCTTTGCATAACATCATTCATGCCATCTTTTTCAATGTTCTATTCTCTCTCTACAACACTATTTTGTTATGGTATTCTTGGAGCTGAAAAGTTGTGATCAATACCATATTTATTATAAAATTCTTTAAAATTCTAATTTTTAAGTTTTATGACATAGTCACTTCTAATTGAAACTATAGAAAGATTTTTTTGATTTTGAATTTTTTTATAAAATTTTTGAAAAATATTGAAAGCCTCATCTTTATGTGCTAAAAATAGTACCCACATAAATCTTGAAAAAACATCTACTATCACAAGTCCATATTTATTTCCACCTGGGCTTGTAGTCTTATTTGGTCCAAATAAATTCGTATGAAGTAGTTCCAATGGTCTAGATATCAAAACAATATTTTTAGATTTAAAACTCCTCCTAGTTTGTTTACCAAATTGATAAGTATCACATACATAAACTTTTTCAAAATCAGTTTTGATAAACCTTTAACTAAGTCTTTAGGAATTAATTTAGATAAAGTTTGCATGCTAGCATGCCCAAGTTTTTCATATCAAAGTCAACTAGTTTCTTTGATTCTAGCATTCATGGCCACTAGATTTGTACTATTCTTTATGGCTAGATCATTCAAATCTACCATATATATCTTTAAGTCTATGTCCTACAAACTTAATGCTTGCATCAAGTGAACTACTAACTATAGACAAAAAAGACTCAAACATAACTTTGAATCCTTTGTTATATAATTGACTAATACTCAATAAATTATGCTTCACGCTATCAACTAGTAATAAATTTTTAATATAAGAAAAAGAGATGATTTTAATCTTATCAATACCGATAATTTTTTCTTTATCATTATCACCAAAAGTAACTACACCACCTTTCTTCATCTTTAAAGTGAAGAATTATTCCTTGTCACCCATCATATGTCTTGAACAGCCATAATCCAAGTACTATCTTCTTTTAGTTTCTTGGACTATAAGGCATTCTTGCAAAAAAGATCAAGTAATCTCTTTAGGTACCCAAGCTTTCTTATATCCTTTAGGATTAGTTGCAATAGTTTTTTTAGGAACCCAGATTTTCTTTATTTTGTTTCCATTGTTCCTTCTTAAACTACATTCATAAGCTTTATGTCCAATTCTTTTGTAGCAAAAATAGACTATGTTTGATCTTTGAGTGAAGGTAGAAGTAGAAAATTTATTTGCTGAAAACTTATTTTTGAAACTTAAGTTAAAGCCAATTCTAGCCTTATCATATATTTCCCTTAGGTTGTTTAAGTATTAGCTCGAGTTTATTAGAAGTTAAGGTTAACGTATTAAGCAACGATTTAAGCCTTTCAACTTCTTTTGGTAGATTTTGATTTTCTTATTACAAGCTTTTATATTTCTTAAGACATTCATCTTTTTACTTTTTCAATACTTTATTTCTTTGAAGTAAAGTATCTAATTCTTTTTGCAAAGTATCATTTTTCTCCAAAGTATCATCTTTCTCATTTTGCAAAATATTATTTGATTATATGAGTGCTTTGTTTTTCAAACCAACTTTCTTAAATTCAGCAAGTAAATCATAAAAACCTATATGCAACTCATCAAAAGTAAATTCGGTATTGGGTTTAGCACATACCTCATCTTCTAATGCCATCAAACAAAGGTTGGCCATCTTCCGTTGCTCTTCTTCTTCATTAGAGCTTGATTCATCGCTATCACTCCATGCGGCTACCATGGCCTTCTTCTTCTTGCTCTTTTAAATATCTTCTTCAACATGAGACAATTGGACCTATAGTGACCTGGCTTCTTGCACTCATAGCATATGGCCTGGTCTTTATTCTTCTCCTTTTTCATCTCTTTCTTCTTGCTGGCTTTCCCTTAACCAGGTATCTTTTTCTATATTTTAATATGCCCTTGCCTATAAATCTTCCAAACTTCCTTATCATAATGGCCATATCCTAATATCCTAACTCTTCTTCGGATGTGAGACTTTTTTCTTCTTTTTCTTCTTTAGCTGCTACTTCGAGAGTTATGGTTTTCTTTTTCCTTCCTTCTTCTTCGCTGCGATGCTTCATGTTCTGCTCATGGGTTATTAGGGATCCAAAAGGCTCTTCTAAAGTTGGGTTGTTAAGGTCATTAGCTTCTTGTATTGTGGTTACTTTCACATCCCACTTGTCCGACAATGATCTAAGACTTTTTTATTGTAAGTCACTATTAGAGTATATCTTGCTAAGATTCTTGAGACTATTAATAATATCTGTGAATCTTGTCAACATTTCAGAAATGGTCTTAATGGATTCCATTTTAGATAACTCATAATTGTGCATAAGCAAGTTTATTTTAGACTCTTTAACTTGATTAGTGCCCTTATATGTAACATGAAGTCTATCCCAAATTTTGTTTGCAAAGTTACGAGTAAAATTCTGGTTAAATTTAGTGGGGTCTAGTACATAATACAACAAATTCATAACTTTGCTTTCAGCTCAGCTATTTTCATATCATGATCATCCCATTCATCTTTAAGTTTTGGGACATCAATACTATTTTCCATTTTTGTGGATATATGAGAACCTTTAATATTAACTCTCCATAATTGAGAATAAATGGCTTGAATATATATTCTCATTCTAGCCTTCCAATAACCATAATTTATGCCATTAAAGGTAGTCGATTGCTAGATTGTCCTTTGGCCAGTAATGTGCTTATGTGGGTTGCCATAATTTTTTCTCTTAATCATTAGATTAAGGACACTGAGATGTGGCTTTGATACCAAAGTTGCCCTGACCGACAATTCTGGAGGGGGGTGAATTGGGTTTTCAAAAATTAAGAGAATATATGTTTACTTTGAAAACTTTGAGCTTTGTGTGAGCCATGTATAGTATGATGTACAAGAATTTAAATGAGAGAGTAAGAGAGACAAAAAATTACATAAACACTATAAGATTTATAGTGGTTCGAGCAACTCCAGTTCCTACATCCACTCTCCAAGGTCCACTTAGTATCTATACTATTCTTGTAAGAATAGTGCCATTTTGTTTTCTTCCAGGCTTATAAACCAAAGTCTAATATAAATATTTATTTTCTGGGCTCATAAATAACTCAATTAGCTTTCTAAGACTAGTCAATCAAAATCTTAAACAAAAAAATCAAGTTTCAGCTCACTACTGAAACTCAAACAACCATAAAACAATAAAAAAAGAGCAATAAACAAATTCCAAGAAGAGTAGAAGGTTGTCGATGAAGCTTGACTTGTAGACTCTCCAAGTCTTCATTGATTGACCTTTAATGCTTTATGAGTTGCTCACTTAATGTTTTAAGAGAGTGGATGGGAAGAAGTCAAGATTCTCTTGAGTTTTCATGTAACCACACTAAGAGTAGGTTATAAGTCCTTCTCTCCAACTTCCTCTTAATAGGTAGTTATTCAATGGGGCAAGCTATGAAAACTAATCTCATAATATATATAGTAGAAGTGGATAAGGAATCTAACTAATAAAAGAAAACCCTAACAAGCCCTCCCATCCTGGCTCAAAGTTGGGCTAAGGTTTACATTGTACCACTCTGACAATACTAACCAGTATAAAGTGCTCATAACCAAATCACAAGGATCACTAATAATAATGAACTCATAAACATATCCATCAACACAAATCAAATAATCAATTTATTTTTAATAAAATAAGATAAATTAAAATAATAATTAATGATAGTTCATAAAAATAATTAATGATAGTTCGTCGGAATCCAGGATACCTTGCTAAGGGTTCACACGAATTCGAGGAACCTGAGGGAGGGAGAATGAGAAGGTGACAAGCAGGATTGCATTTGCACCTATTGCCACAGAGGGAAAGTAAGAGGGGTAAGGTTGCGATGGGGAAGGACAGGTAAGCAGAGAGGGTTGATGGGAGGTGGGGGGGGGGGGGGAGGCATGGTTGTGGAACATAAGGCTTCTTTCTTTAAGATCACTGGAGCTTCTCTCTCTCTATAATTTCCTTCTCCCCACATAGCTTCAGTCTATGCTTGATAATTGGTGAAATTTATTAGTGACATATATTAGAACTTTAGATGACAACAAGATGACTGCAGGTATTTATTAGAATTTTAGTTGCTAACAATAATATCAAAACCTTAAGATTGTGGACCCATATAAATAAAGATAGAAAGGCTTTCATCAATTAGAAAAGCATGATAGTTCATTCATGAATGTAAAAATCCATTACAAAAGGTTCTAGCACAATTATCATCTCTTAAAACAACAACAACAACAACAATAACAAGAAAAGCAGATCCAAATATCTTTCCCTACAAAGGATTATGATTCAAGTATCAAACAAGACATGAGTTTGGAAGCATCACAGAATTGTTATTTTGCAATCTGTTGGGTTTGAGAGTAGCCCTGAAACCTGCGTGAGTACATCTTGCCTTCTCAACACAGCATACTGTTGGTACTCATAATCTCTCTCTTTGTCCCATGTTTCATGATCTTTTTCAGTCCATCGCCATCGAAATGTCAACACCCTTAATTTAGTGGCAATGTCTAGTAGATTAGCCACAATTTCTGGCACGATCCAGTGTCTGCCGAGACCACTTATTTCAACTGTCTCAAGATGGTTGTGTGGAAACTTAAGCGGTCCCTGACTTGTTTCACCTTCATGTGCCACAAAAAATTGAGATGTCTACAGCAAAAGTTGAAGAATAATTACTAGGATAACCAAAAACGAAAAAATATAATTAATTCAGTTAGATCGAAAGTGAGAGAATAATGAGACAATAAACTTACCTGCAGTTCAAGCTTTTGCAGTAATGGTGCAGCTTTAAGAAATCTGGTTATCCATGAAAGAAGATTATTAGAATTCAACTCAACGGACAGGATGAGATGCTTGAGGTTGGTAAACATTGGAGAGACATCTGGTAGTATCCCTATCTGTATAACAAACAAATCATTAGTCAAACTCAAACATATAAAGAGATAGAGGAAATTAAAGCACCATTGTATTTTAGTTTTGATTTCTTTCACGTACAGCAGATAAAAGGCGCGCATCCAGCATCAACTTCTGAAGTTTTGGAAGCTCATCAGGAATGCTAGTGATGGCATGACGAAGAAAAGAGCCAACATCCGCACGCAAATAACATTTCACTAGATTCGGAGCATTTTGAGAAGTTATAGATATTAATATTGTTGTGCCACAAACAAAACTCTCAAGATTCCTAGCATGAAGCTCTATTTTTTCTAGACGAATACAGCCAAATACCATGAGATATTTTAGATGGTCTAGGCTACATTTAATCTTCAGAGTGACTAGTTTGGAGCACATTATAAGCCTTAGCTTCTCAAGATGTGCACAATGCTCTAAGAGATTTTCTAGCTGCTCATCAACCAGTGTCACATGTTCCAGGTGCAGGAAAGTGAGGGCTTTAAAACCAGTAAAGTCATCACCTCTAAGATTACACTGTATCAGACGAAGATGTTTCAGACATGGTACAGATCGATTAGCCAAAAAATGAAGAGGAAATTCATACGGTGCGACCATGCCCTCATCAGCTAGATAGATCATATCTGCCTGCATGTCAATCTCAAGGTTTTCTACACCAGCTGAAATGGAAGAACTAATCCACTCATTCAGAGAGTTGGAATGCTCAGAGAAGAGGCAAAATGCAATCCTTAATTTTTCAATTTTAATACTGCGATAGGCCTGCATGAACTGGTCTACAATGGTGATAAACAGATGTGCTCTTTGCTGTTTTTTGGCATAGCGTAGCTCTCTACGAAGCCTATCAAGATAGGTCTTTTTGTAGTGAAGTTGAGGGGGTAGCAGAGACACATCAAAATTTAAATTATCTATATAGGTCCAGAGCTTTATCCATCTCTTTGACAGAACGCTAGTTCGCACCGCCTCTTTTGTGGGCAACAAGGAAAGAATGGTAATCAGCAAACTTTCCGGCAAAGTGCTGAGCCAATCCTCCATCCTGATTTTTTTGGTAAATTCTTCCATCTTGATTTCAAGTCTGCAAACTTCAAAGAATACTACCAGAACTAAATTCAACAATAATAATATAAAAACGAGTCACATATAAATATTGATGGCCAGTAAATACTCACGGTGATAACAATCATGCAACACCAAAGAATGCGAGGTCACTCGAACAAAAATTATGGCAGAAAAGAAAACGAGAAGAAGGTCAAGAAAAAAAAAAAACAAAACTGATGGATTTGAATTAACTGGAAATTTCTAAAGGTTTCGTGAATTAAAGATATAAAGTAATGCATCTATATGTCCAACGATCCTGGTTTTCATCTGAAACAAGTTATTTGGCTGTGAAAGTTTTAGCTGATCAAAGATCTAGGGACAAGGAAAGATATACTCTAATATGATCAGTCACAGGATGAGAAGTTGTTGGTGGTTTAAGTTTCACAATCCAAAGGTGCAAGTTTTAAATGTCAAAATATCGAAAAGGTTTAAAAAAGAAGCACTCCCGCTTTAGACATTCTTGATCCAATAGTAAGAGATTGCAGGTTGGCTAGGAAGAAAGTGCACAAGGATAGGAAAGGGATGGGTAAAGCTATACCATAATATATTATTGACTTAGATTCAAGTCCATTTTTGTAGATTAGATTCATTTCCAATTACATTAAACCTAGGTTGCCTAATATAGACAAACCATTATGATTTTAGAAATAGAAAATTTATTGTAAATTTTCCAAAATGAAAAAGTAAAGTTTGTGCTTGTGTAATTAGAGTTGATCAATTAACTGGTGTTTAGGAAATTGTTTCAGGAACAAAATCCTAAAGGAAGGTGGTTACTTAATTGGTTATGTTTGCTGACTTGGTCATTTTAATTAGTGTCTAAAAAAAACAATGACGGGATCCTCATTGACCTTACACTTATCTAGCCAGTTAGTTAGTTAGCCTCTAACTTAGGGCGCTCAAAGACAACCTTAATAATCAGGAGCTGTCTAGATCTAGATTAATCCTAGGATAGAGAGTCCACTTTGTACTAACTTATTTGTAATTAACGTCAAACCTTAACTTATTCTTCTCTCTCTCTTTTAGCTCTAAGACTTGTTAGGCCCTCATGTTTAAAGTTTCTCTCTCTTTCTTCTTTCTTCATTTCCTTTCTCCTCTTAAAATAAAAAATTTAAAAAAAGAAAAAGAAGATTGTTCTGATCTAGACCCTTTTGATTACATATCAAAATAATCAGAATAATCTGATAAATTAAAATAGTACTATGAATATGAATCTCAATAGTAGATTGGATGAGTTATCTTATAAATTTGATCGCTTACACAACAAATTTTCTCACCAAGCTATCAAACACTCTTCCTCTCTATCCTTTATTCCTACACAACATATATGCACCATATCTTCGAGCCCCACTCTTTTTGTGAGTGAATGACTGGTTGTGTATAAATTTTCAAAATTTATGTATGAATAAGCCTATCAAGATCAAACCTAAATAGCCTACAATTCAAGAAATAACCTATACTTTAATGCCTACAATTCAGGATGGGGTGTTTAATTAGGTTTTTATGGAAACCACATCCTGTGGTTACCCCAATAATGCAATGATTCACATTTGTAGACTTGTTGGATCACAATATGCCCTATTCATAATACTATCATTCTCCAACTACCTATAGCCTATCATTTGAAGAGAATATTCTGCAAGCATTAGATAGGATAGAACGTACCAATTAGATCCTTCAATCCTCTTTATATTCCCTAACTAAACTAGAGATTCAAACTAATCGACTGGTAAACTCACACAGTAAGGAGGAGGAAGGAGAGCTGCCTAGTCAAATTGAGAGTAATTCAAAGAGATCATACTGAACTAAAAGTTTTGATGATCCTTTAATTTTTTTTGAATAATCAACTATAACTCTCAGAAACAAAATGGTCTTAGAGCAACCCTGCACAACCATAAATATCAATATAGATAATCTAAGATAGAAATACATAGGGAGTAATTAGACTAGTGGGATCAACTACTTCTATCAGCACCCTACTTACCTATAACTCCCTTCCTAAGTATCCCAGAATCATCCATGCCTTTTAATGGGGAGGGAGCATAAATAGATGAGATGATTGAATTAATTGAGACTTCCCAAGAACCATTAATGAATAACACACTAGGGGAACTCACACCTCCAGTTCATCCCTTGAATTTGTTAGATCCCTATTTGACTTATTTTGGGATAGATGATTTAATATAAATGTGTATACCATAAAAGTAAATGACCTAGTAAAAATATTCTATTTTTAAACCATCCCGTTATGGATTAAAAAACATGACCCATCACCTAGCCTCTCAATAGCTCCAGTTAGAATCATCAACTATTCTAAAACTGAAGCCATTTCCTAATACACCCACTAACACCCTAACGGTGATCCCTAACCAGGACGTTCTACTTGTAAGTATTCTAAAAATGCATAAAGAAGATATTGGGTGAGAAATCTTTAAAGTAAAGGATAATGATTTTAAAATTTTTATGACTAATTTTTCTATTTTTGGTACTATTTTCAAGGACTACCTTCAAAATCTATCTATAGTACTAAAATGATGTATAAAGATAGATTTAATGATAATGTAAAAAAAATGCCATGCTATAGATCAGGAAGGGAAGATGTCAAGACATTTCATACCTAAGAATGGGATTGCGGCAAAGCATGTAATAGTTGAAGAAATTCCTAAACTATCACCCCCAATCTCGGCCCAACAAACATAATCCCTTCTTGGTTATCAACTAAACTATAATAATATTTTTAGATCTTGGTATAGTGTGCTTGCCCAGTCTACTCTTTTGATCTAAGCTAATCATCATAGATTACTCTTTGAATATTTTTTTGCCATGATGATAAGGCCTCTTGATTGGCCTTGTCCATTTGAAATTTTGAGGAATACAACCAAAATCAATATAAATGAGACTCCCTCAGAGCATTTGGCTGAAGATGTTAAACTTAGCACTTATTGGGAGGCAACCTAATTTTATAGGAATAGACTTAATAAAAATTATACTATTAATAAAAATCCAACTAAAGAAATTAAACTTAGTGCTTGTTAGATGACAACCCAACTTCCTTACTTTCTTTTCTTTTTATGTTTTAGGTTTTATCATTGAAGCTACTCCACCTTGAAGATTTAGAATAACATTTTCAAGCCACCTTTATCCTAGATCATTTGCAACTCCAAAGCATCCTAATCTTAGATGATATCTCTGCTTTCCACCCTATTTGTTTTAGTTTTTCTTCCCCATTGAGGATAATATCAATTAAGTTGGTGGAGAGAATAAATAAAATTAAAAAAATTAAATCCTCAAATAAGTTAGTATTTATTATTTAGGCACTTGATTATTCTTAAGAATCAAGCTAAACTAAGTAATTTTTTTTAAAGTAAGTTGATGCTAAGATCAAAGAGTTTGTAAGATACAAAGGGATCAAGTGTTAAGAGAATTTGATAAAAAACTAAGTCTAGAATATAAATATTTTTTTGTTTGAGCACTTCTAAGTCTTCCTACTAGAATCAAAAAAAAGTTTACCTCTTATAGGCTAGCATAGGATAACTATATATTTCTTCATAAAATAAAAATTAAAAATAAAATAGTTTCCAAGTACTTTTTACTGAGTAACTGGGCTTCTTTATCAAAACAAGTATTAAAGTTCACGTCAAAAGATTAGGAGAGCAAAGAAATTTGTTGTAAGGCTAGTCTTAACTCATAGCTTATTTGATTCGAGCAAGTAAACCAGGGGGATATTTTATACCTAATGTCCTAAGGTCATCTAATTTGAGAGTCGTTGGTTAAAAACTCTCTATATGGATCAAACAAAAAGCTTAAGGAATTAAAACACTCAATAGCAATACAACATTAGAAAAAAGAAGTAAGATCTAAACATTGGTCTCCTCCAGAGTAACCGGGTCCCTTTATCTAAGTAAGCATTATTGTTTGTATCAAAAAGTGGGCAATATGAAGATGCTTCTACAATAAATCAAGGATGGAAGTAACAATACCATTGCCTATATTTAAGTTAATGATTTAGAGATAAAGGTAGGGGTAATTTAGAAAAAAATTAGAAAAGGTTTAATATTCCGCACTTAATTTTTATATTAGATAAGTATTAGTACTCCAATGATATACCTCATTTTGCTCTACTAAATATTAATGGTTCTTTGAAGAAAATTGCTTGATGAAACTTGAAACTCTAAGCTAAAAGGTATCTAACTCTAAATGCTTTCTTTACCCGAGGATGAGCAAAGTTCAAGTTGAAGGGTGTGATGAGTTCCATAAACATGTCAATAAAAGTATCAATTTATAGACCAATTCATCTTTATTTTTTAAGAATTGATACTTTTATTTATCTTTTACAGGAAAGATGATCACTAGTATAAAGAGACTAATTCATAGATTAAAAGGACTCAAATTGGATGCAAATTGGACTCTAATTGAAGATCAAATGGAGATCCAAATGTAGCCCAAATCCAAGTCAAATTTTAATTTAAATTGGACCCAAAATCAACTAAAATTGGTTTATAAACCAAGCTTAAAATACATTTTAAAGCAACAAGTCCATCATGGACCAGTTGCTTGGTCCACAAGGCCAATGGCATGACTCACAGAATAGTGAAGTTTGGTTTATTATCATGGCTCACAAGAGGCATTTGACTGGGTGGATGTGGGATGTACTATCAGGTGGCTGAGGCATTGTTTGGGATTTGATCCAATGGTCAATAACATCATTGACTTGATATAGAATTTCTAGGCACAGTTCTAGCCAAGATCTACACCACTAGATGGCCCACAACAACTAGCAATGTTGATCTGATAGCCATAATATCTTCTGACTTCAATTGGGATGCTGATAGTGAGATTTTGGGTGCTTGGATGGCGATCAAATGGCCAAAACAAATTCACACAGTCTAGGATCTATTCTACAAGGATTCCTCTCCAATCTTGATCAGGATTTAGTCTATTCTAGCTCTATTTAAAAGGAGCTATAAGCAAAAGAGAAGGGGGAGAAGAAGGCAGTGCATAGTTATTTTATTTTTATTTTTCTTTTCATGATGTAAGGGGCTTCAAGAGGAGAGAGATCAGTTGCATGGGGTTCTTCTTCTTTATCTTTCTCCTGAGAAGATGCAACTTACAAACACCATACACAACTAATCTCCAAGTCTCTAGGAAAGTAGAGAATGTTCCTTTAATAATTAATAATATTATTTTTTCATGTAATTAGATCTTGATTGTAATGACCATTTCTTCATGAATAAAATTTTTGTTATTACTTCAAGTTTCTTGTTTGAACTGTAATTTAGATTTTTGAATGGTCTATAACTATATAGAGATGAGTCATAATCTAAGGATATGATTCATGCTCAGCAAGATAAATTATGCTTGGAATTGAATTAAAGGATATTTTAATTATTTCTATGATTTGAGTCTTTGAATAATCTATAATTAGGTAGGGATAGACAAGGTTCAATAATCTATACCTAGTGAGATAGGTTATGCTCGAAAATCAATCATACTTTTGATAATTATATAATAAAGAACAAATTTATATTTCATAAAAAACTAAATCAAATCTTTGAGATATCTATCTTATACTATTTAATTCTTTTCTTATTAGTTAATGTTTTAATTTAATTAGAATTCTTATTTTTAATTATATTTCCACTTTCCTATTTCTAACTTTTATAATTTAATTAGAACTTTAAATAAAAATCTTAAATAAAAGTGAACATAATCCCATTGATCCTTGTGGACACGATCCCAACTCATCCTAACTACATAGTTTGAGTTGGTTATTATTTTTGATCGACTATGATAGTAATCAAATACAAGTCAATGATAACATCTAATAACATTTTTAGTGAGTTTGGTAGATGTAATGATACTCAACAATTGAATCACCTATAATATCATGTGATTGGAAATACTTCTTTACTTATGATATCCATCATGATGAACTACATTCTTGCTATTGATAAAACTTCACCTTCATATAAGGAAAATTAAGAACTCAATAATGATGTCTAGGCTTTCTTTGGTTATCTTTAGCTTCCTAGTTATAGGCATGGATCTTTAATATCCTCCCCTATTTGTTCAAATAGGAACTTTAGCAATAGTAGTCAATGTGAAGTCAAGTTATGGCAATTCTTCATAAGATGCTCAAGGTCTTGATTGGTATGGCTAGAAGAAAATCCTTGATTATATTAAGATTTTGATCGAATTTTGCCTTTATTCATTTTTCAAAGTCAACCATCCATTGCAAATTAAACTGCTTGTTTCATCGTTTGTTTGTTGAAGAACTTCACCTGACCATTATGTAGGATTCATGATCTATGGTGTCAAGACTTTTTGTTTTAAACTTATATAAGGACCATGCACTAACATAAATGCTTTGTTCCTAAGTTTATAAGTACCCATGTCCCCATAAATAGTATTCTAAGCAAAAGAAAGAGAAAATAAAATAGAAAGAAGAAAAGATGTTCAATCACTTTAAAGGCATTGACACCTCCAAAAGCCTTTATGCCAATTTTATTAACTATTTTTTTATAAGCCTTGCTCATATGGCTTACATGTATACCTTGAATAACAAAAAGTAAAGCCTGTAATAGATACATTAGGAGTACTAAGAAACTAAAATATATAAAGATAGATAGATTTAGAAAATATTGGACTTGTTGATTGGTTCAACGATGCATTTTTCATTTTTAGATAGAGAATCATATCACAAGGTGCTTAAGTTTGTTTGAGAAGATATAGAAGGTGGAGAAGATCTAGTTAAGCCAAAATAAATGTATGTTCCTAGAAAGGATTTAGGTTGCTTCATGATAAAATAGAATCCTCTCTCTTTCTATGGAGAGTGAAACATGATATTCTTGCAAGGAACAAAAGTTAATAAATAAAGGTTGAAAGAGAGGGTGAATGGCTTGGAAAGGTAGACAAGTGTGTGGCCAACCTAGGAGTGGAGCTTGTGTGGATCCTTAGAAGGAATCCCTTTTCCCACTAGGTGAGAACCTTAAAAGAAATGCTCATTAACTAGTCTCCTTTCCTATCAGAGCAAATATAATTCCACTAGGATTGAGGAGAAATATAGAGCACCATACTGGTGATGTTTGAAGCACAATCCAAAGGTTTGTTCTCTGCCAAACACTTCTCCTTTGCTATTTTTCCTTGGTTCATCAAAAATAGAGGCGTAGATCATTGCAAAGATGGAAGGTTACCATTCAATTCAGGGTTTGCCATTACTTTGCCCAAATGATGCTTCGACTAGAAGAATAGTGGTAGGATTCGATTGTCTCATCAAAATCTTTGCTCCTTCATTTGAGTTGCTTCAATGATTCTTCTCTACAGATATCTTTTATAAAAACCCCAACTTCATTCCTCGCATTATAGAGGTTACCTATGGTGACTTCTCTTATTCTATGCATGTCCACCTTATGGAAACATTCTTGGCAAATCTCATTTGGAACTCATATGTTTTTAGGAAAAAAAGATCGTGAATTGGCTTCTCTAGTTGATCTCCTCTGCATTTCCTCCATTCAAGTCTTCAAAGAAAGGACTGATTCACTTCCAGTCATTGAGCATGATAATTCAATCTCGAAAGGGAACCTTAGATGCAAGACATTCAAGATCTATTCAAGATCTTGGCAAATCATCTATCCCTGGAATATTCTAGTCTCCTCCATTGGAGAAGGTATGGTCCCAATTCCATTGGCCTTCCTAGACTCAAGTTTCGAGTATCCTATCTTGAGGAATGGCTTGGCCTAGTGATTTTACTCATCCTTAACTCAGCTTCTCTATCCAAATTGAATTAGTAGTTTGCTATGTGTGTCTTTCCTATCATCACATGGGCATGCTTATCCACCAGTGACTTCTAAAAATTATGGGCCACATGTTGTTGCACTGCCTTACTCCAATCCAAATTTGCGTTTTGATTTAAATAGCCTTGTTCTAGCTTTACTCCTTTAATCGACACTTGACCAGTATTCTATTAATGCCAAATCATCATGCCAAATTTTGGATTGGACTCCCTTATTATTGCTTCTTGAGCCTCTCTGTGAAGTGATGTTGCATATTAGGACAGAGTCCATGATGATGACTTATGATATGTTGTGTATCTCTACTAAGCTAGTGCCAATGTTAGTTGGGTGATGTGGTCCCTATTAAGATCAATCCACATCTTATGGTTAAATCTGATCTTTCTAACCTTGGGAGTGAGCTAATTGAATTAGTGGCATATTAAACAAACTTGATTGCTCCAAACCATGTAAAGTGTTCAGTTCAATCAAATAATTTTATTCCTTGCATTCTCTCCTCCAATACAAATGTGGAAGGTTTCTCAATAGATGGCATTACTCCCTCTCTTTGCCTTGTTAAATCCAATTCTATTATGAACTTATTTCATCTTGCTTTGTCTCTCATCTCTAAACCACATATGATATTGTTACCCTTAAAAGATACCAATGAACTAAAGCTCATCAACATGTTAAGGCGATCACTAGTCACCTCCTTTCAAGAAGGAAGGAAAAACTCTACTTTCATCTATCCTTGAATCTATCCTTGAAGATCAGATAGATCCATTTCCTCCTTCAATTGATAAAGCTTAATCTCTTTATGTGCTTTCTCAGGATACCCTCATTTGGTGGTCTAGCCATAGTGGATTTAGATGCAGTGGTGGAGAAAATTTGGCATTTATCTCAAGATGGAGAAAGAGAGGACTAAAGCAAAGGCCCCATGGGGTTGCATGCACGAGAGAGAACCAAGGAGATTAGAAGGGAAGCTAGGGTTTTAGAGGAGAAAAGGGGATCATGTCTTATTCTTCTAGACATTCCGGTCGTTCTTTATATACAAAACAGATATATATAATCCTAAGTCACAACCAACCTAGCCCTAAAAATCTTCCCTCCTCTGAGTCATATGAGAAAACACTCAAACTCGAGCCCATGTATACCCATGTCTTACATGTTCTCTCTACCCTGGGTTAAGACCCTGACCCAACATGACTCAGAGCCTTGGAAACTTATGAACCAACTCCCAAACCTGTGTGACTTCACTCAAGACTTGGATCACCACATTTGCTCCAACAATCTCCACCTTGGTGCTATAAGTCTTGACAAGCTCCACGTGACTGTCTGTACCCTTCCTGCTATCTCTAGAGCTGACATCTTCTCGTCGAAGCCACCTCACCTCCCTAGCTAGAACATCGACCCGTGCTCCACAGCTCCTGAGACTCGTGCTCCACCATACTCCTGACCTCAAGATGATATTTTCCTGCTCTATCCCCATGACTGCAACACCGACTCATGCTTCCGCAGTACACCCAGATAGCTATGAAAACTTAACACCAATGTCAGATCTCTTCAGCTTCTGAGCTCCCTGGGAGGCCTTTGGGATGACCACCTCCTTGCTGAAGATCAGTACAAGTTCCTTGGGACCAACATGTACCAGCTCCATAGCACCAACTTGAGATCTCTGTTGTAGGCTCCCTTATGCTAAGCAGTTGCATCACTCACCCTGGACTACCTGGTAAGACCCACAATGATCCTGAACCAACACTCGCTGTACCAAGAGCTCCACCTGACATAGTCTCCAAAGAGCCATGCCAATCTCTACACACTCTGCTCCACCAGGCTAAGTATATCCCTAGTGCTCATGCTAGGATCTGGCCAGTATCCTTGCACCTCCTGCTCTGAACTCATGCCAAAGCTCTCTCTCCAACCATGAAGACACCACCAACCAGTGCTCCACCTGAAACCAAAGTCCACCTGATGCCATAGAAGTCCCATCGAAGTCAACCTCCTAATGCTTCACTACTGAGGTATGCCCTGCACCTCGATACACTGTCGCTGCCTCCTCGGACCCTTCGCTCATCGCGAACCTCTCCGAGACCATTTCGGATACACTGCCTCCTACAGGCTCCTCCGAAACATAGGAGTTTATCCCAACTCCTCTAACCTAGTGACGAACCCAGCAACCATCTCCAGCGACTGCTCCATCATATCCCAGCCTGTCCCTATGGCTAATCCCACCATACCAGGATATTCCCGGCGATATGCCCCTGGAGCTCCCTGAGACCTATCCCCTTGGTCTTCCTGAGCTGCCATCTCCATCAGCTCCAGTCCTTGTCCCTAGGCTAATGTCACCATACCGGGACACTCTCGCCTATCCGATACCTTCGACGCTCCTTGAGACTATCCCCTATCTCCCTGAGCTATCTCTGGCACCGTTTCTATTGATGTACTCTGGTCTCCCTAAGATATCCATCTCCCGAGACCCATCTCGACCACGCGGGATACCACACCCATGTACAACTCCATCACGATCAAGGTAGTTGGAGTATTACCGATCGCTCTCCTCCACAATGACCAAGAGCCTGGTCCACTACCGATGGAGCTACTACTCATGTTCTGAAAGATCTTTGATATGTATTGCTCCACCTGTGCTAAACCATAGATCACCCGACTTGCCATTATTCCACAGTACAGGATCCACAGCTCTGCACCACCATCGTGAGCTCCTGCACCACCGGATCCATCATCTTCGATGAGATCCACTTCACTAGTAGACCTCTGCACTGCTCTCGATACCTCAAACCTCTATTTGCCTAGGAAGTCGAAGATGGAACAATCCTGCTCATGCTGCCACACGAATGGCTGCTGCACCACGTTCTCCACATACACATCACCTATGATCTGACCCCATCACTAGATCCATCCTAGTCAACATGAAGAGCTCAAAAATTGGAATCCAACAATGCAGATGAGGCTCAAATCAGAGTTCAATTAAGCCCATAATCATTGAAAAATAGTCAGCACATATTTCAAAGTAGTGTCACTTGAGATGCTGGTCCACCATGAACCGATCCAATGGTTCACGAGTGCCAAGATGGTCCACAGCTGCCATTGCTGTTAGTCCATGGCAGAGAACCATGGACCACAGACTCTCCACGCCACCACCATCGCCACCAACCGCCGCGTCGCACCTCCGGCGACTGCGCATCGCCTTATCGCACCTCCAGTGGCTGCCCGCATGCTGTGCCGCACCATCGATGGCTACTCACATGCTGTGCCATCCCTGATCCTCTCTAATCAGGACTGTGCATCACCTCCGACAAATTCTCACTACCAAGCCTCGCCTCTGGTGAATCGCTTGCTGCCTTGACTGGCACTGATCTGCTCCGATCGGGCCACCATCGCTTTCGCTACACCATGCACCATCCCACAGTCGAGCCCATGCCACCTCCACCGAGCCCAAGCCCTATGATGTCCCATGCCACTTAGCGATGGCGAGCAACTGCCTCCCTCTCAAGAGGCCTCCATGTCTGGATTAAACTGTGAGAAGACCTTATAGTCTTCCTCTTCTCACGGTGATCAAGCCCACCAAGGGGGCGATCCTTCATGGACTTTTTCTCTCTATTCCCAGAGGGGGCAGCAGGCCCTCACCTCCAGATCTTGGCACCAGAGATCTGCACCACCACCGCGATGTCCTTTTCCCTACTTCCTTCACGCCATCGCATCAAGATCTACTCTGATACCAACTGTTGGAGCACAACCACTCCATGGAATGCCCAGGATCCTTCTTCCCGCCATGTCAGAAAGGTAATGCACCACCAGGGAAGGGATGGGGCACGCCATCCACTCCCGTCATGGAGGCGTGCCCCCCATGGGGTTCAACGCACGAGAGAGAACCAAGGAGATTAAAAAGGAGGCTAGGGTTTTAGAGGAGAAAAGGAGATCACATCTTATTCTTCCAGACATTCCCATCATTCTTTATATATAAAACAGATATATATAACCCTAGGTCAAACCGACCTTGCCCTAAAAAACTCTTCCCCTCTAAGTCATATGAACAAACACTCAAACCCGAGCTCATGTACACCCATGTCTCATATGTTCTCTCTACCCTGGGTCAAAACCCTGATTCAATATGACTCAAAGCCCTGGAAACTTATAAACCAGCTCCCAAACCTGTGTGACTTCACTAAAGACTTAGAGCACCACATTTGCCCCAACATCAATGGTAGCCAAAGTGGCCCACATCAAGTTCAGTGATCCTTCTAGATCAATCCAATATGTTGAAAAAGAAAATATGATCTTTTTTAATATCAGTGAATTGGTTTGACCATTTCTTGAATTCTGCATGGAGCTTCGCTATTGTTTATGGTTCTTCTAACCATAACCTTAAGCCTACTTTCTAAGAGGAATTATCTCACATCAGAACTCTTTTTGCTAGGCCCTTGATCATAAGTGGAGATTTGAATGCTACTCTCATAAGTTTTATGAGCATAATGCAAACCCATAGTAACATTGTGTAACTATGGATTTCTCTAACTTTATTAGTTCCCTTCAACTAATTGACTTTTCTCTTAAAGTCAAGATTTCAATTGGTCTAACAGAAGAGAGCAACCTATTATGGCAAAATTTGATCACTTCTTGATCTCTTCTATATGAGATGCATTTGCCCAACTTCAGAGCAATCAACTCTTGCAAACTCTTGTTTGGACCATGCTCTTATTCTCCTATCAATCAACTCCTTGCCCAAGATGGAAGGCCCTTTCTGGTTAAAATTAAAGATCTTGACTCTCTAATCATACTATAAATGATGTTGTGGCAAATGCTTGCCATTCTATTTTTCCAGCTTATGATGCCACTACCACCATTATGTTGAAGTTGAGAAAAACTAGGGCAACTATCAAAGCATGGAATGCAAAAGATAGGATAGTAGATAAAGTCATGAAAAAGTGATTACCTTAGTAAGATTTTTTATTGGACCGTAAGGATGAAACATGCCCCTTGTCAACCATAGAGCAAGAAGAAGGAATAGCTTATAGAAGGAGCTTCATATCTATAAGAATGAAGAAATTTATTGAAAATAGAGATCCAACATGAAATGGCTCAAAGACAATGATAACAATACTACCTACTTTCATAAATTAGCTAATTTTCAAAGGAAATTCAATCAAATTTATCATGTTCTTTGGAATAGGCAATCCATCAAGGATTCATGGAGATTCTAAATACTTTTATTTCATTCTTTAAGGAGATGTTCAACAAATAAGCTGATAACTCTATTGACCTTGATTGGAATTAGTTTTATCATTCCTCTCTCCAAGATCTTAAGGACTTGTCTACACCTTTTTCACTTGATAAAGTTAAGGAAGCCATTTTCGAGTTTAGTGGAGATAAGAGTCTAGACCTAGATAGTTTTTCCTCATGCTTTTTTCAATAGTTTTTGGATCCTATTAGCTCTGATATTATTTCCCTTTTCAATTATCTCCATAAGAATAACTTAAGCCTCTCTCATCTTGATTATGCTTACCTTGCCCTCATCCCCCCAAAAAAAGGCTACTAATGGTCCTTTAGGCTTTCATCCTATCAACTTGATTAATAATTGCATGAAAATCATTTCTAAAGTCCTGGCTAACTATCTTCGCCCATCCTTGGATCTTTTGGTGGATTTTGCTTAAACCACTGATGTCAAAGGTCGATTAATTATATATAACATAATCTATGCTTATGAAGTTCTCTCTTTTGCCTAAAAAGATCCTTTAGACACTATCATCTACAAGTTTGGCTTCTCTAAGGCCTTCGATAAGCTTAATATTTATTTAATTTTAAGATTGCTTACTCATAGAGGCTTCCTAGTAAAACCAATCTAATGGATCAGTAAAATCCTTTCTTCTTCAAAATTGGTGGCTAATATTAATGGCAATATTGGGAATTGGATCATGTGCAAGAGGGATATGAGACAAAGTGGCCCGTTATCACCATTTCTTTTTATTCTTGTTGCCGATTCTCCTTGTAAACTGCTTGATAGAGTAGCTCAATATAATTCGCTTGATGGGCTAGGTACATTAATTTGTCCTGATGGATTAAAAATCTTATAATTTGCAGATCATACTACTCTTAAGCTCATTCTTTATAGCTTTAAATTAGTATCCAACCTTATAATTAATTTTCTAAAATGATCCATTTCGCTTATCAACCTAGATAAGGTCCCAACAGAGGATTGAGCTTCTTCCTTAAATTATAAATCCTTCCCTCTAGGGCTGATTGGGCTAGAACATACCTTTACCCGAGCTTGGACCAAATTTTTTTTAGGCTTTAGGTTGGACTTAGCGACAATATTTTTGAGAAAAGTCTAGGCCCAAGACCAACCCGGGCCCAAGCCTGAGCCTAGCCCGAACCCAATTGGGTCAGCCCAATTACACACTAGCTATCTTAAAAAATAATAATAAAACCTTACCCTGATCCTAACCCATATGACCAACTCCCTCCCCAAGGCTACCATCACCCTATTCCTTAGTACTTGCACCTTCTCCATCTCCAATGGATGACTTCATCCTGGCATACCAGGCCTTTGAAGGTGATGATGATGTCCTAGATGGCATCCCTTCTCATGTGGTGTGAGTGTCCAAAGGACGGTGAGGATGAAATAATTTTACTTATTGATTGTATAATGTAGTAGGCCATTAGTGAGGCACATGCCTTCTTTTGATAGATGGAGCAGAGGCACGGTTCTTTTTCTAGCAGATGGGGTAGGGAGACAACTCGATCTTTTAGCCAATGATTGCTTAGAACTTCTCAAAGATGAGGGAAAATATACAATTGAAGAAAAATAAGATTATTTTAAAATTTTGCAACAAATGATGACTACACATTTCTAAAAAGAAAAACAATGTTAAAAAATTGAAGAAAAAAAGCAAACAAATAAATAGATGATGACTACATCTAGATGAAATATAGAATAGTGAAGGTTAGTTATTAAATATGGAATCTAATGCTAACAAATATGACTTTAAGCATCATTTGTTGATAGTTGCAAAAATATTTGATACCTTGTTTCCAAAGCCAAACACCAAGATGATATAAAATGAAATAAAAGCAACTAGCAGACATATATAGCAATATTTCAAATCAATCAACTATGGTGCTATTAATAGGAAACTTGTAATGCCCAGCCCTTTTGGGCAAGCTCTTGGCCTATCCCGATTACCTCCTTTGTTTTGTGAGAAGGAAATAAGGGAATCCCCTATTTTTATATGATGGAGGAGGAAGAGTCCTCCTCTAACTCAACTTCACTAGATGAGTCCAGCACCGAGGACTAGTAGGACTCCTCCTGCAACCTCTATTTAAAGGGATTAAGTCCTTTCAAACCCTATCAACATTAGCCTAGAGACAGTCTCCTTTCTTCTCTTCTTCTTTCTGAGACTTTCTCACCATGCCCACCAAAATCTAGCTACTCTGGCCAAGCACCACCATCTTCTCCACCATCGGTAAGCCCCACCTCTCCTTATTTTATTTTTGGGTTATGGTTGTTTCCATGAAGATAGCAAGGGGTAATGTCCTTTTCCCTCTTCCCTCTCCCATTTCTAGTCAGATCCAACCACCAGCTATGGCCACTTTGGTTGCATCACCCTAGCGTGGTCCTCTTGGCTTGGCCATCATCGGCTAGAGATCTTCCCTCTTTCATGAAAGAAGGGCAACCTAAGGTTCCTATTTTGCCAAGGAACCATAAGAAGGAAGAAGGAAAAGAAAGAGAAGAAAAACAAAAAGAGAAGAGAGGAAAAGAAAAAGAAAGAAAAAGAAAAAGAACAAAAAAGGAAAAAGGAAAAAGAAAAAGAAGAAAAGAAAAGAAAGGGAAGGGAAAGAAAAAAAGAAAGAAGAAACTCCTTTTTCCCTTCTACCCCTTCATGTTCTTCCACTATTTTCTCTCACTTCACCTTCTTTGATTTTCTCTTTCTCAAAGTTTCTCTCTCTATATTATTTCTTCTTTTCTATTGTTTATCTATGATTGCTTGATCTAGTAATGGCCTTCCTTCAATAATTTTGAACAAGCTTAGAGAAGGATCTTAATCCATAATTGTCGAATTGTATGCTAGCCCCCACCTTGATCAGATTCAAATATCATTAGATTTGATCATCAATGATTTTTATTGGACTATTTGTATACTAGTTTATTCATGATTAAATTGCCTTGATCGGATTGGTCGGGATGTTGAAAATTTTGCTTGATTGATCATGTCCCACCATATCAATTTCTCTCTCCCTCTCTTGTGTCTCTTCCTTTCTCTCTCTAAGCTAATTAAAGATCTGGTTCAAAGTCTAAATTCTTTATTTATGAACTCAAGATAACCTTTTGAAGAAGAGGCTTGAAATCACTTTGATATCCATGCAATTTATTGGATCCCTTATTTTTCAAGTTTTTTCCATATTTCTTGTCGGTAGGTTATTGCTGCAAGCTATCCACAATTGCTGACCTCGGCTAGACCCTCTAGCATAATTCTTATTAGACATTATCTAAATTTTTTCATTTAGAAAAGACAAGGACTCTCTCTTTTTCTCTATCTTATTTCTCTCTCACCTATTTTTTCTCTCTCATTTAACTTGTTTGATCTCTTTCTCTCTGGATTTCTCTAACTTTCTCTCTAGAATTATTTCTCTCTAACTTTTTCTCTAGATTACTTTTCTCTGTACATGGATTCTCTCTCTATAATTGATCTAGTAAAGGGTTTCTTATTTTATTTATCTTACAAGACATCGAACCTCAATGACTTTGAATAGGTATATCTAATCTACCTAATTGTTGTGTGGATTTGTGAATATTATACTTAAATTTATCACTGATAGAGGTAAGTAACCTAACACTTCAAGTATGCTTTTAAATGATCATTGAAAAATTATGATTAATAATTTAATTTGATTTATACTCTCTATTTTCTATTTAATAAAATGGATCAAGCATGTGTTGTTTTGTTAATATAAATAATATATTTTACTATAAATAATATATTTTACATATATGATCTACTTTAAAAGTTGAATTTAAAAAACTTGACTTGCAAGTTTATGAACTTGTTTGTGTATATATTTTTCAACATAGTTATGATATGACCCCATCAATGGGGATTATATGTTGGACCTAACAACTTGTAATCCAAGAAATTAGTTTTGACACTAGGCCATCAATCATTAGAATAGTGGTATCACTACAAGAAAAATTCATATTAGCGACAGTAATTAGTGCCTGCAAATTTGCTATCACTACTAAGGGTTTTTAGCTACCAAAAATAATGGCAAGAAAATAAGTCATTGCTAATACAACTAGCAATGTCACATTTATTATTAGTGATGGCAAAGCTACGCTAGTAAATTTTAATTTTTTTGTTTGAAAAATTTATTCATGAGGGATTAAAAATTATTAGAGATGGTGATTGCATCACTAATAATTTTTAAATTTTAAGTATTTTTTTATTTAGAAAATCTATTAGTGATGGTCACTAGCCATCTCTAATAATTTTTTAAATTTCAATTTTTTTTTGAAAAATCTATTAGTGATGGTTGATTTGTTATAAGCAATGGCTAGTGATGGCTGATTTGTTATTAGCAACGGTCACTAGCTGTTGCTAATAACTTCTCATTTTTCAAGATTTTATCAACTACTTTTAGTGATGGCTATGTTTACTATCACTAAAAGTAGTCCATAAACCCCCCTTTCGACATGCAATTTGCCAAATTTCTTTTCCAAAGCCACCATTCTCCTTCCCATCACCCATTCCCTCCTCCCTGCACCATGCTCTCCTTGCTTGGATTTGTTGTTCCCATGGCCATTCTTCCTCCTCATGGCCTTGTGCCAGTATTTTCATGGTCGTTCTTCCTCCCAGCAACCCTACATTGCTATTCTCATGACCATTTGTCCTCCCCCTACTCAAATCTGGCCTCCCCATAGCAACTCTTCCTCCGTGTGACCCTATGCCAGTGTTCCCATTGCCGTCTTCCTTTCGGTGGCCCTGCATCACTATTCCCATATCCATTCTTCCTCTCATGGCCATTCGCACTCCTCATGGTCCTATGCCACTCTTCTCAAAGTAGTTCACCCTCCTTATAGCCTTGCACCACTATTCTCATGTTTGTTTGCCCTCCTCATGGCCCTATGTTACTATTCCCATTGCCATTTGCCCTCCCTATGGCCCTTTGCTGCCCTCCCTGTAGTCCTACACTGCCCTCCCCATGGCTCAGTCATCGCACCCCTACTATGGCTCCACCATCCCATGGCCCTATCGATGCCATCCTATTTTTGTGCTACCATCCATTCCCATGCCTCATTCCATGTGCATTAGTTCTGCCATCCATAGGGCCCAGTCCATGTGCATTATATCTACTTGGATCTCCTATATAGATCTGCATGGATCTACTAGTTGGATTTGCCATCCGTGAGGCCCACTGGTGTTTGTTTTGGTAGGTATTAGCAATGTTGGTGGCAATGGCAATAGAGTCATTACTAAAAGTCATTCATTTATGTAAATATATTAACTAAATATGATTAGCTATTTAATTAATTATAATTAGATATTATTAATTAACTAATAAGCTTTTTATTTAATTAATTAGTTAGTTATTTTTTAATTAATTAATTATTTAATTAGTTAGTTGTTTATTAATCAGCTTTTTACTTAATAAAATAATTAGTTATTTATTTAATTAATTAGTTTGTTATTTATTAATTAGTCATTTATTTAATTTATTAGCTATTTATTATTTATTTATTTAGTTAGTTATTTATTTATTTAGACAGTTAGTTGTTTATATAATTGATTAGCTATTTATTTAATTAACTAGTTATTTCTTAATTAGTTAATTAATTAATTAGGTGTGCATGGATGCGTGTCCTATATGCATGAAACTTGGGTCTCGACATATGAAGCATAAGCTAGGGCCTTAAGCTACTTTGGTACCAAGGTATGATGATGGATGCTCATCTTGAAATGAGAAGTATTGAGAATGGCTGGTGCTCCTGTTATGTTGCTGCTCTCCTCGCTAGCCAAAAGATAGAGTAATATAGGATGTTTTATTATCCTACTCCTCCAGCAGGATTCGATCTTTGGTGAAGAGGCTAAAGTAGCATCGCTGCGATAGTTGGTGGCACCATCCCTACATCTCAAGGCATACAGGAAGCCTTTTCGAGTTGTATGAGGGATCCTACCATTGCTAGCAAGGTATAAAGTTTTGGAATTATTTCCTAACCTCTCAAGAAAATTATTTAGTCATCATCTTTTGTATTTAATTATCATCATCCTCATATATTATCATATTTTAATATATATGAACTATTGTTATTGATGAATTCATGTTTAATAATATTATCATATTTTAATATATATAAAATATTATTATTGATGAATTCATATTTTATAATTACTAGTTAATTTAACTAATTAATTTAATATTTATTTTTATAAAATTTATATTGCATAGAACCATAGACTTGTCTTTCGATTAAGGTATACATTTACGGTATTCATACATTTATATTTTTGTACTGGTGGAAGAATTATGTATATTAATCAATTGATTATCCAACTTGGATAGTTTAGAAATTGTAATTAATTCTATATGTAATTACAGTAATCAAATGGTATGTTGAGGGTTCAATAGAAATTTTGGTTAGCATTTTTCATTAGTCTTCTCACATATCTTGAGTAATGTTTGGAGAACTAAGAAAAATAATACCATGATTTCTTTTAGCACCTATTACATATTGGTTATTACTATAATTGACCTATAGAATTAATGTAATTCTTGAATAGGATAGGATCTAACTTATTTATTAGTTAATGATAGAATGTATTAAATGATACTAAAAGGTCACGGTGATTCTGAGTTTGTATCCCATCACTAAAGACAAAACTTGGAAGAATGAGAATGGTTGAAGGTGACATTCTAGATGCAAGATATAAGAGCTTGGATGCTTAGGTAGAGGCCATCATTGAGAAGTGCTTGGACTTGAAAATTAAGTCCAAGAAAGGAAAGGTGGGGTTTTGAAGAAGAGTACCCAAGCAAGAGTGGAATCTTCCTAAGGAGAGGCTCATGAATGCTTCATTAGAGATAAAGCATAGGGATTTAGAGGTTTAGAAGTTCAATTCAAGAGAGGAGCACTACTCATTGACCTTTTCAGATATTTGGTACCTTTTAGATTATTTGTCTAATTCTTCTTCCATGTATGCATCCACTTCCACTTGGTGTGGGCACCAGACCTCTGATTAGGGTTTCAATTTTTGGATCTTGTAATAAGGCTTCAAGCCTAAGCATTGTAATTTTTTTTTTTAGCCATGAATTGAGTCTCAAGTGTTTGTGACCAATTTGGTCAAGTTGTGTCCTGTATTGAGTCCAGTCCGAGTCTGGGTCCAAGTCGGAGTTGTCTTTGAGTCCAGCTCAACTACTACTGGGCTAAGCCTTGAAGGTCAACATGCCAAGCCATGAAGGTCAACACTTCACCACCCATGTGGTGCCACCTCACCATCCTATGTGGCGCCACCTCATCTAGCCAAGTGGGCGACACAAGTGAGATTTTCTTGGGCGCCAAGTGGAGACACATCAAATATCCTTTCCTCCTTTCTCTCCCTCTATCAAGCCACTTACTAAAGGAGTCATGGGCAACCAAGGAAAGGTTGAAGACAAAGGCCTTGTTCCAAGCCTTATTTCAAACTTCTTTCCAAAGAAGGGTGAGTAACCAAGGAAAGGTTGAAGACAAAGACCTTACTCCAAGCCTCATTTCAAGATTCTCTCCAAAGAAGGGTGAGTAACCAAGGAAAGAGGGAAGACACAAGCCTTGCATCTTGCCTTCTTCCCAAATTGAAGGTCAACTTTCCAAGTCCAAGGGAGACAAATTCCTTCTTCCAAGCCCATTAGCATGCCACAAGAGTCTTGGTCAGCCAAGGAGAAAATAATTCAAATTTTTTTGGATTTTAGAATATTTTGGTGCCTAATCAAGAGAAGAAAGTGTATTTTCATTTAAATTTTAAAAAGGGATCTTAAGGTGCCTATATAAAGGACCTTACCCCCTCCCTTGTAAGGTTAATGTTGATGAATGATAAAAAGTTATTTGAGTGTTATTCTTAGTTGCCTTCGTTCCTTAAGAACATCGATCTCCATGAGGGAGCGCCTTCGCCTTCGGGCATCGAGAGATGTGAAGCCTTAAGTTACCGTCTCTTCCGCCAATCCATCTACCATCTTCGGGATCGAAGGCCAACTGGATGATCCATCTAGGCACCTAGCAAGAAGACCCTCAATCATCATCATCTACAACCTTTCCTTCGTTATTTCTTACTGCTATGTGTGATTCCTAACTCCTCCCTTGATTGCTCCAAGGTCCTCCAGGTACCATGAATACGGAGTCCGTTTTTCTTGCCTTTGGAACCTTTGGATAGAAAGCCAGCGCATCCACGGGGGTTGAAGGCTCGATCATTCAGGCTGCATCCGCAAGGGCGAGTGAACTCAACATCGGGGCTTCAGAGCTTTTGAGGTTTGCAACCCTAGAACTCCTAAGTAGATATTGATCCAAGAGCTAAGTCCTATGGGATTTCTCAATCCCGGGGTCCTTTTTTTATCCTTGCTTAGGGGCTAATTTATGTGCTAGTAATTCTTATCATTATCGAATCCCTAGATCTGCTGTTGTCTTTCCTTCGAGAATCCTAATCCATAAGAAAACTTAAAAATCACAAAAGAAAACAAATCGCTTGCATCATTCCTCATCTTTTCATCTAGTTAGTCCCGCATCATGTTTGGTATCAGAGCATGGTTAGGACTTAGCACTTCTTAAGTACATGGATTAAGTGCTTCACTAGGCCGTCCGGTCTTAGGAGAAAAGTAGGATTTCAAGACCCTCTCCTCTCATTCCATGGGGATCTTCTAAGGCATGTAGGGGTGCTACTGTGATAGATCTTTGAAGAGGAACACAAGAAGAAAAGTTTTAAAAACCCAAAAGAAAATTTTTGCATCATTAGATCTCATCTTCTTTTAATTTCTGCATTTTTTTTCCTTTCTGTACATGGTCTGTTGTTTTAGGTGTTGCTATTTATAGAAATCTTCAAACTCTTTGATTTTTATTTTGTTAAATCACACATAATTGAAAGTATTTTTGATAATTTCCTCAGATTTTATTGCAGCATGTAGAATCTCTACAAACTGGAATACTACCTGAGAGTAATATTTGTTCTGTGGTTTTTCAGCAAGTGCATCCTTTCATGTTTTCAATTTTTAAATAGTTTAATTTTGCATTTAGTGTCATCTCTTGTCATTTCCATCATTTTATTTCTGCTATCATACATCAAAAATCCAAAAACAAAAATTAGATCATCTTATTAGATCATTTGTATGCCATCATTTTTCATAAATCATCTTAAGGGCATCAATTTGACATAGGGTCAGGATTTCATTACCTATCCCTAGCCCAAAAATCATCAAACTACATAATGAACCCAACCCCTAAGTAAAACAGAGTAGATACTTAACTTGCTCTAGTGAACTAGGGACATCCACGAAGTCGGGTCGAACCAAGTGTCAAGCCAATCTAGATAACTTGTTTATGTGTGATTGAGTATCTGTTGTCTAGGCAAGTGGTTCAGGGACAAGAGCCCGAAGGAAGGTGGGTTGGTTCGCTTACCTGGTCAATTTCAAATTGGTGTCTAATGCAAGCAAAGAGAAATCTCAACCAACCTTACACTTACCTGGCCAGGTGCCAAGTTACTACCACCAAGATTGTCTTTTTGACCTAACATTTGGTTTGATCTTTTAGGTCTAGCAAATCCATAGCACCTTTCATTATGTTGCATATCGACTAGGTCAGGAGTCCCCTATCACCCCCATCATTCCCAAGCAAGTGAACCCATGAAGAACGATTGTGAGGATCAATTAAAGGTCATCATCGAACAGTTAGCTAGGATGAACAATAGGTTTGATATGCTTGGTGAATTTGTAACAAGGCTAGAAACTCTGGGGAGGACCCGGGAGCCTCACACTAAACCAGAGTTTGAATCACCTCCCCACCCTAGGAGATTCCCTCAACATGATCCCTCCTTAGAGGCTGAGTCTGGAAGAGTCCCACACCCTAACCCAGCCCGAGAGGTCCACCTTAGGAGACCCAATCAGGAATTCATGGACCAGGTTAAAAGATAATCAAGTAGCCTTAAGGAAAAGAAACCTGTAGTCAACCTGATTAGTGACAAGGAGTTAAAGAAGGAGAATACTAAGGGAACCCCTACCACTAGAGAAATTCATGATTCGACCTAGAGAGAAGAACCTTCTGAAGAACTTCAGGGAGAAAAGATTGAGCCCACTGAGAATTTAAGTGAAGAAACCCCTGAGCCTAGTGAGGAATCCAAAGAAGACATCTGTGAATCAAGCCTAGTGGAGAAGTGTGATGTAGATGAACCCAAGGTTGAAATCATCAAGGAATCAAAGGATAATGATCCTGAACCCATCACAGAATTTGAAGAAGAAATGACCGAGTCAAGATCAAACAAAGTCGATGATAGTAAAGGTTCTCAAGTATTGCCCATAGAGAAGGCCCAAGAATAAGAAGTAGACATTAGTTTAGAGGACTTTCAAGATAAACTTTCCAAAGACCTTCCTGATAACCTTCCACCTTCTAGGAGCACCCAGCCTATCCTAGAACTTGGACCTATAGATCCTCCTAGTACTAATCATGAGGTTAGGACAAGTGCACCCATAGATCAGTGTCCAAATTTCAAGTTCACCTTGAATAACCAAGGTCTGTTTCATGCTGCCCATAGATTGCCCCAAGACTCCGACTCCTATTTCCTACCCTTCCCTGAACCTTCTCAAGTTTTCAGAGCCAAGGGGTTACTTTTTATTGAGATTACCAGAATGCATGAACCCTTAGAAATCATCCAATTTGCTACCTACTTCTGGTACACCTTATGGCATTCGCTAGGGATCGATGATATTTTTTCATGTGCACACCAGAACAGGGTCAAACCTAGAGAGTCAATAATCTGTTACGTTTAGGCCCTAGAGAGTCCAATAAATTTTTGCTCTATAGGAATGCATCGTTGAATCTACATTTTGCATCATGCATTAAGTATAAATTTTAAAATAATTTGGCTGATTCTCGAAAGAGAGCCAAAGAGTTTGAAATTAGGGATTCTATAATGGTCAGGCTTAGGCCTGAACGATTAACAAACTTCATGCTCATGGAATTAGCCCCTTTAGAGTGATAAGGAGAGTTGGCTCAATGCCTACGTGATTGAGCTACCCCCGAATTATGGCATTAGCTCGACTTTCAATATCCCAGACTTAGTAGAGTATAGGGAACCAGCAAACATGCCCAATGAGCCATTTGGGCCTAACCTTTCATTTGAGAGCGAACCCGACCTAGAGTGTCCACCTCCAATTTTACCTGAGAGAGGAGAGCGGATCGAGCATGTCCTGGATGATCAAGCTATGACCACCCGGGGCAAAGGCTATTAGCGTTTCTTAGTCCGATGGCATGGCCGACCGTAGTTCGATGATTCATAGGATACCTGAGAGGACTTGCAGCACCTCGACCCCGATCTTCTGGAGAAGTATCAAAGCCAAATCAACTCTTACCCGACAGGGTCAAGTTCCTCCCACCCCAGGAAAATTGGTGTGGGCACCAGACCTCTGATTAGGATTTTAATTTTTGGGTCCTGTAATAAGGCTTCAAGCCTAAGCATTGTAATTTTTTTTAAACATGAATTGAGTCTCAAGTGTTTGTGACCAATTTGGTCAAGTTGTGTCCTATATTGAGTCCAGTCCAAGTCTGGGTCCAAGCTGGAGTGGTCTTTGAGTCCAGCTCAACTACTACTAGGCCAAGCCTTGAAGGTCAACACTTCACCACCCATGTGGTGCCACCTCACCATCTTATGTGGCACCACCTCATCTAGCCAAGTGGGTGGCACAAGTGAGATTTTCTAGGGCACCAAGTGGAGACACATCAAATATCCTTTCCTCCTTTCTCTCCCTCTACCAAGCCACTTACTAAAGGAGTCATGGGCAACCAAGGAAAGGTTGAAGACAAAGGCCTTGCTCCAAGCCTCATTTCAAGCTTCTTTCCAAAGAAGGGTGAGTAACCAAGGAAAGGTTGAAGACAAAGGCCTTGCTCCAAGCCTCATTTCAAGCTTCTCTCCAAAGAAGGGTGAGTAACCAAGGAAAGAGAGAAGACACAAGCCTTGCATCTTGCCTTCTTCCCAAAATGAAGGTCAACTTTCCAAGTCCAAGGGAGACATATTCCTTCTTCCAAGCCCATTAGCATGTCACAAGAGCCTTGGTCGACCAAGGAGAAAATAATTCAGATTTTTTTGGATTTTAGAATATTTTGGCACCTAATCAAGGGAAGAAAGTGTATTTTCATTCAAATTTTAAAAAGGGGTCTTAAGGTGCCTATATAAAGGACCTTACCCCCTCCCTTGTAAGGTTAATGTTGATGAATGAAAAAAAATTATTTGGGTGTTATCCTTAGTTGCCTTCGTTCCTTAAGAACATCGATCTTCGTGAGGGAGCGCCTTCACCTTCGGGCGTCGAGAAGTGTGAGGCCTCAAGTTACCGTCTCTTCCGCCAATCCATATTCCATCTTCTGGTTCGGAGGCCAACTGGATGATCCATCTAGGTGCCTAGCAAGAAGACCCTCAATCATCATCATCTACAACCTTTCCTTCGTTATTTCTTCCTGCTACGTGTAATTCCTAACTCCTCCCTTGATTGCTCGCAGGTCGTCCAGGTATCACAAATATGGAGTCGACTTTTCTTGCCTTCAAAACCTTCGGACAGAAAGCCGGCGCATTCGTGGGGGTTGAAGGCTCGATCATCTAGGCCGCATCCGCAAGGGCGACTAAACTCGGCATCTGGCGCTTCAGAGCTTTTGAGGTTTGCAACCCTAGAACTCCTAAGTAGATATTGATCCGAGAGCTATGTTCTACAGGATTTCTCAATCCCGGGGTCCTCTTTTTATCCTTGCTTAGGAGCTAATTTATGTGCTAGTAATTCTTATCATTATCGAATCCCTAGATCTGCTGTTGTCTTTTCTTCAGGAATCCTAAATCCATAAGAAAACTTAAAAATCATAAAAGAAAACAAACCACTTGCATCATTCCTCATCTTCGCATCTAGTTAGTCCCACATCACCACTTCTTGCTCTTTGTCCCCTTTTTGGATAGAAAACAATCTATCCAAGAAAGGGTGGAAGAGGAAAAGAGGAAGAAGATGAAGAAGAGAATGAAAAATCAAATAAAAAATCTGAAGGGTATCAAATATCTAAAGAGGCTGATGAGTAGTACTCCTTGCTTGTGATGAACTTCTAGATCTCTAACTCCCTATGTTTCAACTCCAACGAAATACTCCTATGCCTTTCCATCATAAAGATTCTAATCTTGCTCGAGTAATCTTCTTCAAAACCCCACCTCTCCTTTCTTAGACTTCACTTCCAAGTTCGAGCACCTCTTAGATGGCCTCTATCTAGGCATCCAAGCTCTTATATCTCACATCCAAAAGGTTTCCCCGGTCACTCTCATTCTCCCGAGTTTTACCTTTACTGATGGGATATGAACTCAGAATCTCTATGACCTTCTAGTATTATTTTATTTCTTGCATTGCCTTGAATCATTTTAAATATATATCTTGGCATGTTAAATGATAAAATAATCAGAATGCATTTTGCCTTGTATTTATATATCTAGAATCTTTAGATAGTGTCCCATGGACCAAAGTTGGATCAATCGTCGTATAGTCAACGGGTTGATTTTTGCTAAATTTGAGGGTGTCAAGTACTTTTGTGATTATGTTTTTGAAAATGTGGTACTCTTAGTTAAAGGATAAGCTCATTGTCCTTATAATAGATGTGTTAATAAAGAAATGCTTGATAGGAATACAATAACTATCCATTTATATAAGAGTGGATTTATGCCAAACTACAAACATTGGTATTTGCATAGTGAGATGTGGAAGATAATTATAAGGATTAGAAGTCAACAAGATAAAGGATACAGATAGAACGGTGGATATGGTTATGGATGCTGCTAGTCCTGAATTTGATTGGGATATGAAAGATGATCCAAAAGCTGATAGCAAAGATTTCTATCATTTGCAAAAAGATACTAATGAACCGATATACCTAGATGTGAAACACATATTGTACTATCAGCTATGTCAAAGTTATTAAACTTGAAGATCGAGTTTAATATGATGGTCAATTGCTATGATAGGATGGTAGCAATAATAAAGAAGATGCTATCGAAGGATGAGAAACTTGTTGGGAGCTTTTATGCTTCAAAGAAAATGGTGAAAGGATTAGGCATAGGATTTGAGAAGATAAATGCATGCCACAATGATTGCAAACTTTTCTACAAGGAGGACTAACTGAAGAGCTCATGTGATATATGCGGTGAAAGCCAATATAAGCTAAGGCAAGAGGGTAGAAATCAAAAGGATATACCATATAAGATCTTTGATACCTTTCCCTCACTCCTAGGATTCAGAGGTTCTATTTGTCCAAGAATACTATCGAGCAAATGAGATGATACAAAGAAGGGATTTGCCAGTACACCAATATGATGTGTCATCCATCGGTTAGTGAGACATGGAAGAAATTTGATGCTTGCCATAATTTATTTGCTTAGGAATAATGTAATGTCTAACTAGATCTATCTATGGACGGGTTTACACCATTCAGCAATGTAACAGTCTCTAATTCATATTGGCCAATCTTTATTACTCCATACAATCTGTTACCTGAGATGTCTATGAAAGAATGTAATATCTTTCTTAGATTAGTCATTCTTGGGCAATGACATCCTGGTAGAAATATTGATTTATATCTAAGACCTTTTATTGATGAGCTAAAATCTTTATGATATGATGGTACATATACTTTTAATTCATCAAAGAAGCAAAATTTTATAATGAAGGCTGCAATAATGTATACTATTAGCGATTTTCCTACTTATGGGATGCTATCAGGATGGAGCACTCATAAGAAGCTCGCATGTCCATATTGCATAGAGAATACAAAATCATTTCAGCTTAAGTATAGTCATAAGCCCTGCTAGTTTGATTATCATCATCAATTTTTTTCCAAGGATCATCTATTTTAAAAGTAGTGGGATAGTTTTAGGGGGAATAAGATAGAGAAGGATTGTGCACCCCCATGCATCAGTGATATGGAACTATTTCAAAGGGTATCCCAAGTTGATGAAGTCTAATTTGGCATACTATTTGATAAGTAGAAATCTCGAAAATTTCGTAGAACTCATAATTGAGTGAAGTGCAGCATCTTTTAGGAGTTGCCATACTAGTCGATCAATTTGATCCATCACAACCTTGATGTCATGCAAATTGATAAGAATGCATTGGATAATATTTTTTTGCACTATTTTGGATGTCAAGGAAAAGATAAGGATAACTGTAAGTCTCGAGCAGATATAAAGAACATATGCAGATATCCTCTATTAGAGCTTGTTAAGGTGTCACTTGAAAAAATTTTGAAATCAAAGGTAACTTACACCTTAATGAGGGAGCAGCTAAAAAATGCATTTGAATAGTAAAAATATTAAATTTATTGATAGTTATGCAAGTAATGTAACTTGATACAATAATATCAAAGATTACAGGTTCTATGGGTTAAAGAGTTATGACTTCCATGCCTTCATGCAATAATTACTACCATTGCTTGGCATGATCTTCCTAACACTATTTGGAGTTCTTTAACCGAGCTTAGTCCTTTGTTCATAGATAATTATACTGCTGAACCACCAACCACATCTCTAGTCTTGAGACTAGTAGTATAGAGACCATATGCAAGATAGAGAAGATATTCTCTCCTAGCTTATTCAACTCCATGGAACATCTAGTGATTCATCTAGCATATGAAGCTAGGGTGGGGGGACTAGAACAATACATATGGATGTATCCATTTAAAAGATACATGTATAATCTCAAAAAGAAAGTGAAAAATAAGGCTAGAGTTGAAGGTTCTATTATAAAGGCTCACACAATAGAAGAAATTTTAAATTTCAGTTGACACTACTTTAATCTTAGTATGCAAGCAAAGCTGACTTGAGTTGGTCAAAATGATGATGGTGGTAGTGAGGGATCTGAGCAAGAGTTCTCAATATTTGCCTATTCTTCTCATGAATTTTGCCATGAAGTTCATCGAGATTTAATTGATGCTAAATTTCAATTGGAAGAGATATATGTTTTGCTAAATTGCAAGAAGGCCAATCCATATATTGTTGAACCCTAGAATGATTTTGGTGATTACAAAATATTGGAGCATATATTTATGACTAACTCTTTCAATTATACAAGAAGTTTTTGTAGGAAGCATTTATCAATGAGTCACTTTATTTCCTACTTAACTGGAAGTTATCCCAGTACAGTTGTATTAATTAATGAAGTGTATTGAATTGAAGACCTCAAAGTTGTAAAGCCCTAATTTTCATTCTTGTAATCTTGTAAAAAGGACTATAAATTAGTAAAAATGAGTTTGATTAGGTAAGATATCTTTTGTAACCTATTTTGAAGTTTCAGAAGACTTGTATTGGTTGGAGATTCAATTGGCTAAATTTTGAAGAAGTTCTGCTCGAGCCGACTAATGGATCAAGAGCCGACTCCTATTATGGCACGGCATGAAGAGTTTTAGAGTTTCAGAAATCCAAGCTGACTTGAAGATATTAAGCCAATTTGACCAGAAGTTCTAAATCTCAAGTTTCACAAACTCAGAGCCTCGAGTCGACTCGTCTAGAGTTTGTATTTATCTTGACTGAGATTTCAAGTCGACTCGACCCAGAAGAGCTGACTCATACGTAGTTTGATTTTCTATTATCTTAGACTTCGAGCTGACTCAACCATCTCGAGCCAACTCGAGTGTCAGGTTCAGGCCTGTAACCGCTAGTTGCAGAATTGATTGTTTGAATTCCAAGAAGGCTCCAACGGCTCTATTTCGATTCCCTAGGCCCTACAATAGCTATATTTGCTTGAAAACTATAAAAGGGGAGTATTTATGATGGAATGATGATGATTATTGATTATTCTTTGAAAATAAAAGAGCATTCAAGTGAATTTCAAGTCTTTCACTAACCAACTTCAAGTAAGCATTCAAGAAAGGATTCAAAGCTTCTCCAACTCATCTTCATTTATTGAATCCAACTTTTGAGGAAGTCAAGAAGCAACTTTAAGAGTATTCAAGAGCATCTAAAGCAAGTCTTCAATTTGAGCTTCATCGGCAACTACCAAACAAATTTGGTTTGTTGTAAAGTTGCTAGTTTCTTTTGATATATCTTGTTTCCTCTCCAAGAGCAGCAAGAGGCCGTGTCTTGTGAGTGTTGAAAGGTTTTTAGGTGAGCCTATTAAAACCTAAGTTGGGTTTCTTTGGTGAGCCCAGTATAAAAATCAAAGGGTGTAGGGTTTGGATTGTGATCCTGATAAGACAATCTGACTATATTCTAGGAAGAATATAGTAGAAACCCCAAGTGGTGCTTGGATAGTGGATGTAGGAGCGGGTTGCTCAGAACCACTCTAATTTTCTTATGTTTGTAATTGTGTTTGCTTGACTCCGTTGTGATTGTTAATTTTGTTGCTTCCATTGCATAATTTATCACATCACCAACACTAAAAGAATTTTAAAGTGCACATACTTGAAAGTTTTTATTATCCCAATTCACCCCCCTCTTAGGAAGTCACCTAGGCAACAAGTGGTATCAGAGCAGAGTCTCTGAAATTTCTTAGAATAAAGATTGATGGCACATCCCATGAGTACCTCCTTGGTCGAAGGTCAATCCATAAACTGACCTCCACTTTTCATTGGAATTAATCACACATATTGGAAGGCTAGGATGAAGATATACATTCAAGCCATAGACTTTAAATTATGAAAGATAATTCAAAAAGGACCTCACACACCCACTATCAGAATTAATGATGTTGAGGTTTCCAAACTTGAAGATGAATGGGACAAGAATGATATGAAAAAGGTCGAGTTAAATGCCAAAGCCATGAATTTACTTTATTGTGCTTTGGACCCAAACGATTTTAATAGAATTTTCATGTGTAATTCTATTAAAGAAATTTGGGATGAGCTTGAAATCACACACGAGGGAATATCACCAGTAAAGACTTCTAAAATTAACCTTGTTGTGCATAATTATAAGTTATTCAAAATGGAGCCAAACGAAACTATACTTGCTATGTTTTCACATTTTACTGATATTATAAATGGTCTTAAAAGTCTTGGTAGGACCTATACTAATGCTGATTTAGTGCAGAAAGTTTTAAGATCTTTGCCTGAAAAATGGGAAGCAAAGGTTACGGCTATTTAGGAGCCAAAGGATTTGAATATACTTCCATTAGATGAGTTGTTGGGCTCATTGATCACACATGAGCTAGCCATGCAACAAAGAATAGAAGAAGAATCAAAAAGAAAAAAGACCATCACATTTAAAGCAATTGAAGATAATAAGGATGAACATTTAGATACCTCTGATGATGATGATATGGAGGATGATGAAATTGCCCTGGTAATGAGAAAGTTCAAAAGATTTATGGGCAGAAGAAGAACAAATAGATGGAGAAAGCAATTTAGAAAAGGAGACCATGGAAAGGAAAAAGAAAAAGACAAAGAGAAGGACAAAAACAAATATCAAATTCCAATTTATTATGAATGCAAGAAACCAGGATATATATGTCCTGATTGTCCAGAAATCAAGAAAAAGTAGTTTAAGAGAAAGAAAAAGAAAGCAATGCTTGTGGCATGAAGTGACAGTGATGAATCTACATCAACTGAAGAAGAAAAAGATACAATGAAGATAGCTCAAATTTGTCTTATGGGTTTAGAGGACGATGTAACAACTTCTGAACTGAATTTAGATTTTACCTATGATGAGCTTCATAATGCTTTTTGTGAACTATTGATTGAATACAAAAAGGCTGGTTTGAAAATGAAGAGTTTAAAAAATAATTATGATACTCTTGAAAAAGATAAAAATGAAGTTTGTGAAAGAAACAAAATTTTGCAAGGAGAATTAAGTATGACATGTGAAAGACTTAAAACTGTTCAGTTTAAAAAAGAAGAACTTCTTGAAAAAAATGAAATTTTATAAAAGAAAAATACTGACTTGCAAAAGAAAGTTCAAAAGCTTAAACCATTAGTTGATAAATTAACTTTAAGCTCTAACAAACTTGAATTAATTTTGAAAAATCAAAGAGATTCTAGTAACAAGTTTGGAATTGGTTATAAAGGCACAAATACAAATAAGTTTTATGCATCCACTTTTTATGTTTCAAAGTTCATTGCATCAAAACAATATAGACCTAGGTTTACTTCACATGCTCATTATTCAAAGTCTAGAATCACTTGCTATGCATGCAATAACATAGGTCACAAAGCATTTGAGTGTCATTTGAAATACAATGGCAAAAAAAAAATCAAGAAAATTTGGGTTTCAAAAAGAACCAATCCTACTAATGTGTAAGGATCCAAGAAAGCTTGGGTACCTAAATCCACTATTTGATTATTTTGCAAGGAAGTCTTGCAGCCATGAACACAAAGAAAAGATGGTATCTTGATAGCGGCTATTTAAGACACATGACAGGTGACATAGATCAATTCTTCACCCTTGAAGAAAAAGATGGTGGCATGGTAACATTTGGTGACAACCATAAAGGAAGAATAATCGGTATTGGTAAAATTAAAATTACTCCTTCCACTTTTATTGAGAATGTATTGCTAGTAGAAAAGTTAAAGCATAATCTGTTAAGTATCAGTCGACTATGTGATATTGGCTTTAATGTTTTCTTCAAGGCTTCAATGTGTATAGTAGCTGATCCTCTTGACTCTAGTATAAAGTTCATTGGACATAGACTTGGTAATATTTATGTGGTATATCTTAATGATCTAGCTATGTCAAGTAACACAAATCTTGTAGCAATGAATGATAAGAGCAAGGAATCAAGTCTACTATGGCATAAACAACTTGGACATGCTAGCATGCATACTATTGCAAAACTTATTTCAAAAAATTTAGTCAAAGGTTTGCTAAAGTTTAAAGTAGATTTCGATTATGTTTGTGATGCATGCCAATTAGGAAAACAAGTTAGGAGAAGTTTTAAATCCAAAAATACTATTTCTACCACTAGACCTTAAGAACTACTTCACATAGATCTATTTGGATCTACTAGAACAACAAGCCTAGGTGGTATGAAGTACGGTCTTGTGATTGTAGATGATTTTTCAAGATACACATGGATTTTATTTATTACACATAAAGATGAAACTTTTAAAGTATTTTAAAATTTTTACAAAAGAGTTTCTAACTTGAAAAATCTTTTTGTTATTTCTATTCATAGTGATCATGGTACGGAATTCAAAAATCAATATTTTGATTACTTTTGTACAAAGCATGGTATTGACCACAACTTCTCCGCTCCTAGAACACCACAGCAAAATGGTGTTGTAGAGAGAAAGAATAGGACCTGGGAAGAGATGGCCTAAATGATGCTTTGTGAAGGGGATCTTCCAAGATACTTTTAGACAAAAGTTGTAAATACCGCTTGCCACATTTTAAATAGAGTTTTAGTCAGACCTATTATAAGAAAAACTTCTTATTAATAGAAAGCCAAATATTGATTTTTTTTATGTTTTTGGCTGCAAATGTTTTGTGCTTAACAATGGTAAAGATAACCTTGGTAAGTTTGATACTAAATCTGATAAGGCTATTTTTCTTGGTTATTTGACTAATAGTAAAGCATATCGAGTATTAATAAGAGACTTTAACTATTGAAGAGTCAATTTATGTTATTTTCATTGAGACTGACATTGCATCTTCTAGAAAAGAAGATTGTGCTGATGATGCAGGTATACTTGAAAATGGATTGAAGGACATGACTATCAAAGACAAGCAATCAGATGAACAACAAGAAGAGTTGGTAAGTAAGAATCATGAAGAACTACCTAAAGAATGGAGGTATGTACAATCACATCCCAAAGAACTCATTATAGGAGATCCATCACAAGGTGTTAGGACTAGAGCTTCACATAGGGATGCACATGATTTAATTGCTTTTATATCTCATGTAGAACCACATATCATAGAAGAAGTTGATATTGACCCTAATTGGATGTTAGCTATGCATGATGAGTTAAACAATTTAGGAGAAATAATGTTTGGACACTTGTAGAGAGACCATTAGACTATCCTGTTATAGTATTAGATGGGTCTACAGAAACAAGCTAGATGAACAAGGTAATGTTATTAGAAATAAGGCTAGACTAGTAGCTCATGGTTACAACCAAGAAGAAGGAATAGATTTTGATGAGACCTATCTATCAGTAGCTAGACTAGAGGCTATTAGATTACTTCTGGCATATGCATGTTTTATGAACTTAATATTATTTCAGATGGTTGTAAAGAGCGCTTTTTTAAATGGTTTGTTATCCAAAAAAGTTTTTGTAGAACAACCACCTGGTTTTATCGATCACTCTTTTCCAAATCATGTTTTCAAGTTAAATAAAGCTTTATATGGTCTTAAACAGGCATCTAGAGCCTGGTATGACAAATTAAGTTTTTACTTGAAAATGATTTTGTAAGAGATGATGTAGATACTATCCTGTTTATCCAAAAGAAAAATAATAATATTTTAGTTGTTCAAATTTATGTTGATGATATAATATTTGGATCTACTGATGAATCCTTGTGTCAAGATTTTGCTAAGTTAATGCATGGAGAATTCGAAATGAGTCTAATGGATGAGCTGAACTACCTTCTTAAGCTTCAAATCAAATAATCGAAGGAAGGGATTCTAATCAACCAAGCCAAATATATTAAAGAGATTATCAAAAAGTTTGGCATGGAATCAAGCAAGGAAGCTGGAACACCCATGAGTCCTGCATGCATATTAGATAATGATGAAAATGGTACAAGTGTTGATCAAAAGTTATATAGAGGTATGATCGAATCTCTACTCTATTTAACTACCAGTAGACCTGATATTCTATTAAGTGTTTGTATGTGTGCTCGTTTTCAATCAAATCCAAAAGAATCACACAATATTGCTATTAAAAGAATTATTAAATATCTTAAAGGCACATATAATATAGGATTATGGTATTCCAAGCATTCATCTTTAAAGTTAATTAGTTATTCGGATGCTGACAATTGTGGCTATAAGATTGATAGAAAAAGCACTAGTGGCATATGCTAGTTTCTAGGTGTTAACTTAATTTTATGGCACCGTAGGAAACAGAACTCTGTAGCACTGTCCACTACTGAAGCAGAATATGTGGCTGCAGGGAGTTGTTGTGCACAAGTCTTGTGGATTGAGCAATAGCTAGAAAACTATGGTGTTATCTAATCTAAGATTCCTATCAAATGTGATAACACAAATACTATTAATTTATTAAAAAATCCAATTTAGCATTATAGGACAAAGCATATAGAAATAAGGCATCATTTCATTAAAGACCATGTTTTGAATAACAATGTAGAATTAGAATTTGTTCCTACTAAGAACCAACTAGCTGATATTTTTACTAAGTCTCTTAGCCAAGATAGATTTGAAAAGATTAGAGGAGAGTTAGGTCTGTGTGACCCATATTAAGATTTTTGACCTATTCATTTTCAAAATTAAGAAAAATTATCTAGAGTCTTTCAAATTCATTTTAGAGCTATTGACCACTTCACCTAATATCAATTTAGCTATAGAAACCTTTAGTTTGACCTTTTGAGCTTTGACCTCTGTTTTTGCTCGAGCCGACTTGAGCAATCCCCTGTTCTGTCGAGCCAACTTGAAGGATGGGTTTAGGCTTTTTTAAATAGGGTTCCATAGCTTTCATTTCCTAACCATTCTTCCATTTCCACCGTTTATCTTCACCCATTTCCTCTCCTAAGCAATAGAAACTCCTCTAGAATCCCTCCTAAACCTTAATCCAAGATCAATGGCACCTAGGAAGGCCATAGGAAAAAGATCTAAGAAGGTAATCCGATCCATTACGGAGGAACATAGGACAAAATGAAGGTTAGATGATTCAGCTTCTCAACCCACTGAAGAACAGCTTGAGCAGCAGTCGACCGATGCTCCAGATGCTTCTAGATAGGTTATTCTTATGGGGAATCGATAGGTAACCTCTAGAAGAACTGTGGATTTCAATTTTCTAAAAGAGGAGAACTTGAAATTGGGTGATTGGCTTGATGCTCAGGGTTGGAAACACTTTTGCATGCTTAATCTACCTACCTATCCAACCTTGGTTAGAAATTTCTTTGAAAGTTTGTCCCTTAGTACATTTCATTTAGAATATATTGTTAAAGGGAAAAATATTATTGTGGATGATCAAAATTTGTGTACATTATTACAAATTCCAAAAGAAGGAGAATGTTTTCTGGTGATGAAAGAAAAACATAAGACTTTAAGAACTATTTTAGAGAGAAGTGATGTTTTAGGGATTATTCATGTTCAAGCCAACCTATTATCCTTGGAGATGAGACTCTTATATAACATTATTAGTAGAGTGTTTTTACCTAGAACTGAAAGATTCGACTGGGTAAGTGAAAGAGATATGATGTTTATGATATGTCTGATTGAGGGGGAGGCCCTCAACTTGCCTTACATTATGATTGTTCATATGAGGGAAGCAGCTCGTAGGGCACGAGCTTATCTTCCTTATGGCATGGTATTAACTTTACTTTTCCAAGATGCTGGTGTTGATTTGTTAGGTGAGGACAGGAGATATTTATTGCATACTGACATATACAATGCCAAGTCACTGAACAAGATGGGCTTTCATAAGGTAGAAGATAGATGGATTCGAAAGACCTCAAGACATAGAGTGGCACATTTTGATGATGAGGAGTCTTCTGATGATGAGCACACTGGATAGCCACAGGACATCGAGATCGAGTGACCTATTGATGAGGTTGGACCCTCTGAGCCAGCACCTACTTCAACTCGATCACCTACGAGAGATTTAGTTTCTGGTGGTTTACATGATGATCTGAGATTGCAGACTATCTTGGATGAGCTTTCCACTTTATAGCGAGGGAGAGTTGAGATTGATGCCAGGATAGATGCACTACAGGCTGAGATAAGGGATGGTTTTCAGTAGATCTTAGCAGTCGTTTGGGAGATCAATGCAGCTGGACCATCAGCACCTCCTCCACCACCAGATGATGCACCTGGACCAGATGATGGTACTGATATTGGACATGCAGAGCCTAGGCACACTATTGGCATAGCTGATGAGCATTATACTACTGCACAGGCTACTGAGCTACTTGCAGTCATTGAGGAGCAGCACACTAATATTGCAGATACTCCAGCAACACAGATTCTTTCCAGTACCAGTACTTTGGTGTTGTCAGATCCTCCTTCGGTGCAGCTGACTCAGATCCTGATTTCTGCTAGGTCTTCACCTTCAAGACCTAGAGCTGCTAGACCACCTATTGCTACTACGACTAAACATAGGGACCTTAGGCCTAGATTTTCTAAGTTCAAACTACAATCTGGCATTTTAGAAGTTGACTCTTCTTCTTCTAGTGAAGATGAGTCTAGCCCTACCTTTTGAGTTTAGATTTCTTTTATTGCATGTGATACTATTGTGTAGTGCATTGACACTTTTGTATCGTATCACATCTTGTACTGACACTCCTATATATATATATATATATATATATATATATGTGTGTGTGTGTGTGTGTGTGTGTGTGTGTGTGTGTGTGTGTGTGTGTTTTGGAAATCTTATATTATAATTGATGAGTGATATGAATGTTTATAATTAATTGTGGATGAATGATTTGAATTTTGTTAAAGGAAGAAGTGATTTTATCTCAAATATATTCCTGGTGATTTTATAATTATTCTATTTTGTTGATGACAAAAAGGGAGAGAAGTGCATGAAATCAAGAAAAATGAGAAGAATTGCAATTGTTACATGAAAAACATGAAAATGGGGGAGCAATTATTGAAAATTCTTTTGAGGGAGCAATTATTGAAAATTTTTTTGAATGCAAAGTATTGAAATAGTATCGAAAAGTTTGTTTGATACATTATGATTTTGATACATTATGATTGGTTTGGTATGTTAACCTTATTGATCTGATACATGCTCTTAATTGTTGATACTTTGCTTTGACACTAGTTGATTTCAACTCTGATACTATATCATGAGACTTCATCTATTTCAAAACATACTATTTTGAATATACATTGATACATGTGAATATCAGTACATAGTATATTATCATACATGCAATTATAAAGAATTTTTTAAAGCTTGTCATGCCCAGTGTTTTGTCATCATCAAAAAGGAAGAGATTGTTGACCCCTAGAATGATTTTAATGATTACAAAATATTGGAACATGTATTTATGACTAACTCTTTCAATTATTCAAGAAGTTTTTGTAGGAAGCATTTATCAATGAGTCACTTTATTTCCTACTTAGTTGGAAGTTATCCCGGTATAGTTGTATTAATTAATGAAGTGTATTGAATTGAAGACCTCAAAGTTGTAAAGCCCTAATTTTCATTCTTGTAATCTTGTAAAAAGGGCTATAAATTAGTAAAAATGAGTTTGATTAGTTAAGATATCTTTTGTAACCTATTTTGAAGTTTCGGAAGACTTGTATTGGTTGGAGATTCAATTGGCTAAATTTTGAAGAAGTTCTGCTCGAGCCGACTCATGGATCAAGAGCCGACTCCTATTATGGCACAGTACAAAGAGTTTTAGAGTTTCAGAAATTCGAGCCGACTCGAAGATATTCAACTGACTCGACCAGAAGTTCAAAATCTCAAGTTTCAAAAACTCAGAGCCTCGAGCCGACTCGACCCAAAAGAGCCGACTCGTCCAGATTTTGTGTTAATCTTGACCGAGACTTCAAGCCGACTCGACCCAGAAGAGCTGACTCATATAGAGTTTGATTTTCTACTGTCTGAGACTTCGAGCCAACACAACCATCTCGAGCCGACTCGAGTATCAGGTTCAGGCCTGTAATGACTAGTTGCAGAATTGACTGTTTGAATTCCAAGAAGGCTCCAACAGCTCTATTTCGATTCCCTAGGCCCTACAATGGCTAGATTTGCTTGAAAACTATAAAAGGGGAGTATTTATGAAGGATTAGATGATAATTATTGATTATTCATTGAAAACAAAAGAGCATTCAAGTGAATTTCAAGTCTTTTACCAACCAACTTCAAGTGAGCATTCATGAAAGGATTCAAAGCTTCTCCAACTCATCTTCATTCATTGAATCCAACTTTTGAGGAAGTCAAGAAGCAGCTTTAAGAGTATTCAAGAGCATCTAAAGTAAGGCTTCAATTTGAGCTCCATCGATAACTACCAAACAAATTTGGTTTGTTGTAAAGTTGCTAATTTCTTTTGATATATCTTGTTTCCTCACCAAGAGCAGCAAGGGGCTGTATCTTGTGAGTGTTGAAAGGTTTTTAGGTGAGCCTATTAAAATCTAAGTTGGGTTTCTTTGGTAAGCTCGGTATTAAAAACCAAAGGGACTTAGATTCTTGATAAGCCCGATATAAAACCAAGTGTGGGTTTCTTTGGTGAGCCCGATATAAAAACCAAAGGGTGTAGAGTTTGGATTGTGATCCCGGTAAAATAATCTGATTATATTCTAGGAATAATATAATGGAAATCCTAAGTGGTGCTTGGATAGTGGATGTAGGAGAGGGTTGCTTTGAACCACTCTAATTTCCTTGTATTTGTGATTGTGTTTGCTTGACTCCATTGTGATTGTTAATTTTGTTGCTTCCGTTGCATAATCTATCACATCACCAATACTAAAAGAATTTTAAAGTGCACATACTTAAAAGTTTTTATCATCCCAATTCACCCCCCTCTTGGGAAGCCACTTGGGCAACATATATTAAGCGTCCATCATAATCCCAACTATTATCTAGCACTTTATGCAATATATTCTATTATCAGACCCATGCTACTAGGTTATGTGGTTCTAATTTTTTGTTGAGTTTAGTTATGAAAAATCATCATTTTTAAGAAAATGTGTTATCTAAGATTTGTTTCTCTCAATCAAAATTATATGCTTATTTGCCTAGCTTGCTTAGACCCCACTCGATATATTATGTTGCTTACTGGGCTAGTGTAGCTCATTATTCTCTATTTTTATTTTTTATATCATAAATCATGATTGCTCAGAACTCGTGAGAGTGAACTAGATTGCATTGAGCAATTAGTAGATCAGACTATCTTGGTCACTTGTATCAATTAGTTCTTATTAGTTTAGCTTAAAATTGAAGGTTTTATATAAATCAAATATTTTATTAATGAGAATGATTTAATTGGATCTTTATGAAGATTAATTTTCAAGGATTGGAAAAAAAAATTACTCTAAAATTTTTGTGACTTGATATGTAGCCTTGTATGCTTGTAAGGTTTACTTTGTAGGTATGCGACATCTATCATGTGCTCAATATGGAATGTGACAAAATTAGTTTTAGCTAAAAGTTTTTACATTGTGCACTAGAGTTTTTAAGTGAATAAGTCCTTTAAGGTTGGGCTTAAGTAAAACCAAGTGCAGTCTAGTCCCTATCATTGATTTCTAAGAGTGCATCCAAATTGGCTAGCCTACATGACCTAAAATATATTGTTGGATTAAGGCTGTTGTAACCACTAATATAAAAGAGGCGAAGTGCAATGGAATAAGAGGAAGAGACATTCAAGCGAAGTGCACGAATATATCTTTCAACCTTCCATCTTATCCAAGATAAACAAATAGCTTGGATTAGCTAGTATATTCTTTTGTTATAATCCCAACCAATATTCCTAGAATATAGCTTTCAAAATGTTGATACATGAATGAAGATATTATTCTTGTTTGAATTAATTGTTAAGTTAAACTTGGAATGGTAAAATTTTTTATTTCAGGAACAAATGTAGAAATAGAGAAATGTAGAAATAGAGAATCTTCTATTGCAATGGCTTTTTCTAACTTAAAAGAAAGGTTGTGGGCCACCCTTATTTTATTAGTAAATATGTATAAGGATAAATCATATACAAGAACTTACCATCAAAAAATGCAAAGTTTTTATTAAGTAAGCTGAAGGCATGTTATGAGTAGCAAAGGGAAGTCTCCCTGGAGTTGGTAGGAACTAAATAAGTCCAACTAAAAAAGCCATTCATAAGGAGGATGTGACTTCAAAGGAGGCAAAAAGGGAGACTGAAAAACTTAGTCTCAAAGCATTTCTTGGTTGGTGAGCTTCTTTTGCAAGGCTGAGCTTCATGTAACTTCAAAAGTTGCAATGGCCGCAGCTTATGCCACTAAAGTTAATAGCTCAATTGGATAAAACAAGGACGTGAAGGCAATGACCTTAGAATAGCAACTTGATGAAGAGCAATCTCAAAGCAAGGAGAGAGATTAATTGAATACACATTGCCAATCAAGAGCTTCAAATATGAAGATTTAATTATTCTTTTCATTCCATATGCACCAGTAGCCAATGGTATGTGTGGCATCGTAGGCAACTCTAGTGTAGAGGTTGGAGATAGCAAACTACCATTTGTTCCAATAATTAACGATGCTCTTAATTTTGGGGTAGAAAGAGGGTTGAAGTAAATGACTCAAGTTGAGAGTGGATTAGTCAGACCAAGTCATGAGGTGATCAAGAGTTTCAAGATGGGTTGACAAAATAGGACAATGACTCAGAGCTGTTATTCCTTGCTTAATGAGGATGTTAGCTATGAATAGTTTGTTATGATAACATGACCATCTAAATAACCTTCTTAAGAACCAGAAGCTTCCATAAAAGATTGTTAAGGAGGGATGTCACCTCTTCATTTATGAGGAAGAGCTAGTAGCTTCTAATTTGAATGTGTCTTAAGCTCCATTTCTACTTTCCAAAATAATTTCCAGATGCAAGTTGGATGTTGTTGATGATTGCAGTGAAGAAGCTTTGACACTGCTATAGAGGACAAAAGCCACCTCAAAGTGCTTAAGCTATCGTTATTAGCTATAACATCCATGATGGTTCCCATATTCTTTATGCCAAATCAAGACATATTGATAGCCTATCAGATAAAAAGCAATCTTCAAACCATATATCATGCCAAAAGGATACGGATTTGCCATTTTGAATTATGGGTGTGGATAGATGTTGGAATAGATCAAGTAGGTTAACTATACCCTTCCATAAAAAGTTCACATGGGAGCTTTTCAGTTATATAATTTGGAGACTAGAATACTCTAGGGGCTACTATGTTCATTGTAGAACTTGAACCACCACCTAATCAACAATGCTTGATTAGCAAATGCTAGGTTTTTAAGCCAAGGTATCCAAATTTATTTGATCAACAAACCAAACCCAATTGGGTAAGCATTTAACAATTGAATTTAAGCCTTTATTATCCCAAAGTTTTAACAAATTTTGTTGATTTTATGAATTACCAACCATGGTAACCAATACACAAACATCCAATATATGGGGATGGATTTGGGAACCGATTGAATAAAAACCAGGAATTTGGCCATTGAGAGGACTTTCTTTTTCTAGCTTGAAAGCCATTTCTCAATCTTATATACTAGGAAGTTTGAATCAAATGTCCATGCCTAGAGTGGTGAGGGGGGCCAATTTTGAGGTAATGGATTGGAAATTGACTTGCCATATAGCCAAGAATGATTGAGGCATTCTCAATCTCTAAAAGAGATAAACCCAGACCAAAAATGCTAGTTTTTGTGTAGTTTTTTTTTGAATAAGATTGGAGGAAATAAAATGCTACCCCCAGCTTTATTGAAAGAGTTTAGAGAAGACTACAAAAGTTGGTACAACCTGGGCTTTATAGGTTCAAACTATAATTTTGAATAGAAAAATCCAAGCAAAATAAATGCTACCCATGAATATTCACTTGTCATAACAATGAAGCAAGATACTGGACTAATTTATAGTGGGATTCCTTTGCCTTTCCTTCACATAATTTTCTCCATTGTTGGAATTCATATAGAACCTTATGTAGAGTCACATTAATAGAAGCTCTTCTGTAGAAAGATCCTAGGCTTGTGCTCTTTCCAAGAAAACTAACAAATCACCATTGCTAATTGATCCCAAGCCTTCCTCAACTGACCTTTTATCTCTTCCTCCTCCAAGATGTCTAGAGATCTCTAATATTTGATGGCCAACCTTTGATTTTTAGTTGAAGTTTGATAGTGAACCATAAACTTCTGATGAATGGATATTTAACAAATAAATGTGTCAATAATTCCATTCTAGCCCCATAGAGGATGTAACTAGTTCCTCCTCCCTACCCTTTTTTTGCTAACAACTCTCTAATTTGTAGCTTATTTCATAATGCAAGCCACATGAATACTTTTATCTTTTCTAGAACATATGCTTTCCATATATCTTTGTAGAAGGGTCATAAAACACCAACTGATTGATGAATTTATAGAAAGAGTTAACCGAGAAGTTTCCATTTTTTTGTTAGCTTTATATCTGCTATCTATGAAGGGATAATTAGCTCTAGAACCTGATAAAGCTCCCTTTCTTTCTTTGATTGGTGTAGGGAAAGAGATCCAAGAAGTCTAACAAGCCACTTTTGTCTTCTCCAATCCCAACATGAAGCAACATACACATTTCTCTTCACTGCACATTCATAAAGCTCCTCAAACAAAGATGCCAAGGTCATAGAATCAATCTAAACATCCTCCCAAAATATTATATTCTTGGCATTTCCAAGTTTGAAGGAAATACAATTCCAAAATGCCTTTGAATTTTTACTTATGTCCTTCCAAACTGGTGAGACCATTGTGAAGCATCTTCTAACTCTCATCCCAAATCTTCTTCTAGCATAGTGTGCATTAGTTATTTGTTGCCTCTAAGGAGCTTTTGAACCTTTGAGGAGTTTCCATGCCCACTTGGCTAAGAGTGATGAATTCATGTTACCAATGTTCTAGATGCCAATCCCCCTTCTCTCTTATCATAGAACACACTATCCCAATTCAATAGGTAGTTAAGTCCACTTATGGTTTCCTTTCCTTTCCACAAAATGCCCTTCTCAAATAATCAATTCTATTAATAACCCATTTTGGAAGCTTAAATATTGACATGAAATAAGAAGGAAGAGCAAATAGCACAAAGTTAATTAGAGTTAGTCTACTACCAATACTTAATAATTTACCTTTCCAAGAGGCAAGTCTAGCATTAACTCTTTCAATGAGAGGCATCCAACAATGCTTCGGTAGTTTTCTATCACTCAATGAAAGCCTGAGGTACAAGTAAGGAAAGGAGCTTTTACTGTAGTTCATTAGCATGACCAGGGATTGCATCTTCACATTATCCATGTTCAAGCAAAATAAAGAACTCTTATGAAAATTAATCCTCGAACCTAATGCTTGCTCAAAGCCAAGAAGAATAGCCTTGACTGCAATTAGACTCTCCCTTTTAGCTGCATAAAAAAGTAATGTGTCATCTACAAAGTGTATGCTTCGGAGGTTAGAGAAACAAGGTTTAGAACCAATTCCATCAACCAACCCCATTGAGCCAGCTTGCTTAAGCAATCTAGATAGGACATCTATGACCAAAATGAAGAGAGTAGGAGAGAGAGGATTCCCTTGCCTGAGGCCTTATCTACATTTAATCCACTTGGTGGGAAATTCGTTAACCAGCATTGCAACTAATGCTGAAGAAAACAATGACTCAATCCGCATCACCCATTTAATCAAAAAACCTCACCCTTTGAGCAAGGTCAAAATAAATTGCCAATTTATCTTATCAAAAGTTTTTTCAAGGTCAAGTTTTACAAAGGATACCTTTACTTTTTGATTTGTTACTATAAGAAAGAATTTCATGTGCACACAAATAATTATTAATAATAGATCTTCCCTAAATAAAAGTAGATTAGGACTCATCCACAGGAATGGGAAGGAACTTGGCCAAACATAAAGAAAGAATTTTGGTGATAATTTTGTATACACTATTCAACAGACTGATTGGGCAAAAATCTCTTGCTTTAGGAGCCTTTCTTTGGTACAAGAGCAATGTAAGCATAGTTTATATAGCTCGAGGGTGACTTTGTAGAAAGAATCTAAAATAACTTGTAAGTCATGCTTGAGTAGATGCCAATAGCATTGGAAGAACAACAAAGGGAATCCATTAGTCCACGAGATTTTAGTCTAGCTAGAGAGTAGTCTGCCTTATGAATTTCATCCAATGTGGAGGGGTCAACTAGAGCTGACATATCTACATTGGTTTCTCTATACAAAAGGCTCCAATCCACTGATATTATCATCTCTCTCAAAGTGCCAAACAAGCCAAAGAAAAAAGAGTGTAAAATGGAAAATATTTGAAACTGGGAATTATATTCCACTCCACCCTCAATCAATGAAGAGAGTATTTCTTCTTTCCTACCTGAAGCCATTTTGTGAAAAAATAAAGTATCCTTATCTCCTTCCACTAACCGCTGTACTCGGGACCTTTGTTTGCAATTGAGCTTCTCTTTCTCAAAAATCTTATCCAAAGACTTTCTCAAAATTTTCCTTGTGATCAACTCATCTAGGGTTAGATTGCCAATCTCATCTTTCTTATCCAGGATACTAATGTCATTAGACAATTTACCCTTTAATATCATGTTGGCTATATGCTTTTCAGATGCCCAAGTCTTCAAAGTAGCACACAATCTTTTTAGGTTGCTCACCCAATGGCCTGCAGGGTTATGATCGCTCTCCATTTGGCGCCAGTTGTTTCTTACAACATCATTAAGGTCCTACTCCTTAATCCACCAACTTTCGAAAGGGAAGATTCTGGGGATGTTGAATTTGATGTTGCACTCCAAAGCGATAGTCTTTGTGTAGTTAATTGTGAACCAAGTTAACATCCTGTAAAAAAGAGGATGAATTTGAGTGTTTGGATATGTGATTTAGGATACCTACAGAAGATAACCATATCATCGGTGAACTACAAATATCAGATTTCACCTGTAGCTTCCATAGGACCAACACCTGAATACAAGTATTGTTGAGCTGCCAAAAGAAGAAAATGATCAAGGGTATTAATAACTAAGCTAAATAATAGTAGGAAAATGTGCTTTCCTTATTTAACCCCTCTTCTGTTTGTGAACCACTTGCCAGCATGATGCTTGGAAATGTCATCCTCAACCCGCTTCCCTCGAGCATTGATAATAAGAGTTGATTTGGAATTCTAGTGTATAGATCAGACACAAGAGATCCATGAGGTCAAAAGCCTTACAAAGGGTGCCTTTACCATTGGTGCATTTATAGTAGGATACAACTTCATTGGTTGAGAGGAAGCTCTCAAAAATTAGCCTACCTTTAATGAATGCCATTTGAGTTAGAGAGATCAGGCTATGAATGATCTTGCTCAAGTAGATAGTAAGAATTTTTTAGAAGAGCTTTATAATAGCATGCTTGAGGTTGATCAACCAATAATCTTTGACCGTAGCATGGTTGCTGACTTTGGAGTGAGGGTGATAAAGATGAAGTTTGATTGAGAAGCATCAATTGATTAGTTCTGAATTGCTTAGATCACCTTCATAGCAACTAAAAATATCATGTAATGTTGGCAAAGATATGCGATGAATATCTTGTGGAAAAGAGACTAAGAATTTGGTGGAGTAAAGAGAAGATAAATGTATAAGAAATAAATGAACATAAACATTTTGGTGGAAAAAAGAGTTTCTACTCTCTAATCTTCTCATTCAATTATACTCTAAACACTGAAATGTGATATTTTTAACTTAAAAAGACACTTAAAACATCTATTTAACACATCTCTACATAACACTCTTTACTCAAAAGTGATTATGTTGTTATGCTTTAGACACCTCTTCAACACATTTAAACTAAAAGATCTCTATTTGTATCCCTACTAAAAGACTTCCCTAGATTTTTTTTCTTTAAAATTAAGGGAAACCTATACCATCCCTTCACTATGCAACAAACTTTAGACACCAAAAGGCATATCTTCATGAAAATTATTATCATAAATATGTTTAACTTCTAACATTCATGACCACCTCAAAATCTTAATTAAGGTATGGGCACTTGTTGGGAATAGTATCACTATCTTAGTCTTGGAAATTTATTAAAATAGAGAAGCAGTGGTAGTTGTATATCGGGTTAGGACGTCTAGTAATTGTTGGCAGTCAATTGCTTGTCCTTGTTATAAAAGGAATATATTTTTAGTTTGTTAATTGTTTTAGCTGAAGTAGAAGTGACTTGGTTTTGAATTGAAGCAAAAGTTGGCTTTTGTGTTTCGATAGATTTTTGAAAATCTCTATATTAAGAAAGCAACCAATAGTATAGTTGTTTTAGTTTGAAGAGGACTAGTCTTCATCCTATATGTAAAGGGTCCCTCTCACCTGCTAAAAGAGTTCTCTAGATCTTGGTGTATGCACTATTTGATAGATTCGATGAGGTGGTCTTGGAGTAGAGACTAAAATCCTTGGCCTGGCTTTTTTAAGTTTTTTATTAATAAAATTTATTTATTCTTTCCAAATTTGTCCTCCTCAATTTTGTTCTTCTTAGAATCTTTTTCTATTGTATTGTTTATACTTATCTGTGGTGATCCTAGACCGGTGGATTTTATTTGGCAAATGATCATTGGGTTCTCTGTGCTATTAGACAATATGTGGTTTTTCTATAGCAAAGAGTGAGCTAAATTAAGGTCCCTCTTTCAGCTTTCTAGAATGATAGCCCTTGAATTATGGGGGCATCTGAATCAAAATGCAAGCAAGCCCAGCTCAAGATAGGTTCTCAAATTTGAGTCAAAGGGCCTCGAAGGAGAGAACTTGAGGAAAAAAGGAATTTAGGTAGCTAGATAGGATTTCAAAATCTTGTAGTATATATAGTTGTTCTTATTAAAAACAATGATTAGTTAGCTTTCATAAGGCTAATCCGATATAGATCAATCAAGTCTAATAGTTATGATTTTAATGAGTCTCAGAACCATCATGATGGCATCTTTTGACTCTTGTTTTGTTGATATGCTTTCAAACATTAAGAAGGAACTCTAAATTCATGCATAGCATTTAGAAATCCAACAACTATTAGTGAACTCTCTCTAAATTCAGATCATGTTGTTGCTTTTTTTGCCACTTCATACTTATAAGATAGTATGTGAATCTAGAAAAATAACTTGATTGAAGAAATAACAAAATCAATTTACATCGGATCCAAGATGTTTTCCATCCATCCTCTTCCATTCTCTTTTCTATCCTTGTATTGCACCACTTTTTGCCATATTTCTGTCAAAAAGACAAGGCACTTTATGCTTTAGATCTCTTACTCTCTAACTTATGCATCTACTAATTTAAGCATTTTTGCCTCCCAGTTGAGGGTTCCTCCCTTTCCCATTAATTGGGAATAGAGCATTTAAATGACTAGTATAAATTGGTGTGCTACATGAGGGTTAATTAAATAATGGATTAGCAACAATTCAATATATGGAAGAGAGGAGGGCTGACTTTCCTCTTTTATTTCCATTTCTTTTTCTTCCCACCTATCCTTCCATCCTTGGCACCCAACAAGGAAGATTCTAGAGATCGACGATCTTGGACAACCTGCAATTCTTAGCAAGAAATTTATTGATTGATCCATTAGCTAGGATCCATTTTACTTCAGGAGCTATAAACACCTTCCAACTTAGTCTGAAGATATTCGAATCTAGCCAAATTTGTCTTAAAGACTACCTATTTACTTTCCTTTTCTTGTATAGCTAATAGGGAATGAATTTTCTACCTTTCCTTATTTACCAAAGTAGACAAGTATGTTAGGATTTGATGATCTCTATAGGTGTTGCATGCAAAAATTTTCTACCTTTGTCTTAAAGATTGCCTATTTAATTTCCTTTTCTTCTTTAGCTAATAGGGAATGAATTTTCTACCTTTTCTTGTTTACTAAAGTAGCCAATATGTCAGGATTCGGTGATCTCTACGGCTGTTGCATTCAAAAAGTTTAAAATAATTTTTGAAAACAACTATGAAAGCAAGATTAAAAATATTTTAATCTAGCATGCAAATAGATCTAATCTATTTAAAAATACCTAGATCTATTTCACATGATGTAAATAATTAGATCTGAAAAATATAAAAATTAAATCTAAAATTTAATTTAGAACAAGGGATCCAATCACCTACCTGTTATGCTTATTTCTTCATCATTCTTCAAATCTACTTCTTGGATTTAGATTTGATGGATGTCTCAAGTTCTATTGAAGCCGTTCATGCATCCGTCCTTTACAAGTATCCATAGAAGATGGCTAATCAAGCGTCGAAAGATCACCGATGTACTAGCATCTTGCAAATCTCTCTCCTTCGGGTTGGATCTAATCTTCCTTTCTTCTTCTTTTCTTTTTCTCTAAACTAGAGATCAAGGAAGAAGATTTTTTTCTCTTCACAAGAGATCAAGGGAGAAAGTTTTTCTTTCTCACATGAACATTTCATGCAAGATAGAGGAGAGGAGGAGGAGGAAGGGTGATTGATATTTCTTTGTCTTTTCTATGTACTCTAAAGAAAAAAGAAAAGGATATGGGAAGGGACTAAGTGAGATCCTATCTCACATTAAACACAAAATGCATACACACAAAATTTGTGCCCCATTTCTTTTTTCTTTTCTAATTCGCATGCCATAAGAGAATCATTTTCTCCCTAGAGTCCTACCTCATCTAGGATTAGGATAAAACCTTTGAATCAAATTTAGAAAGCTAAACTTAGATAAATAAGGATAGAGAGAGAATCCTTGGGAGCACTAAACACTTTGGCACGCCCCACATGCTCCACCCTATTTTTATTTTTTTCTTTCTTGTGAAGAAGTGGCATAGCCCTTCTTTCTTACATACTAAACAAGGTCGGGTATGGGGAGGGAGCAAAAAATAGATTTAGAAATTGGTTCAACTAACTAACTCCTAATCCTAACCCAGTTAGGACTTTAACTAACCTAATTTCTATTCCTATTAGTTTTAGGTCTAGATCCATAACCAATTAGGAATTGGATCCTAACCCAATTAGGACCATTAAATTCAATTAGAATACATTAAGCCTAAATGAATTAAATCAAATTTAATTCATCTAGGATTAAACAATGATTTAAGTCAAATCAAATTGGATTGCAACACCTATAATTAGGTTAGTCCGAATCCTAATTGGACCAGGGCATCATTAAAACTCAACGAAACCAAATCCAATTTAACTTGTATCAATCCGAATCATAATTAAATAATTAAATTATTTAATTAATAATTAATTAGACCAAACTAAATTGTAACTCTTGTAATAAAGGCCTTGCTAATAATTAGTAACTACTAAATATGTAACCCTTAAATAATTAACAGCTACTAAATATATAATCCTAACATAATTAGTAATTTCTAAATTATAATTCTTATATATTTAGTAGTGTCTAGATATGTAACTCTTATAATTTGATCAACATATCAATCCAATTGATATTTTGATTGAGAACCAAGCTTTCGATCAAGTCAAACTCTTTTATGTGTGACCCTGTTGGTTTCATTCTATCTGGTAGTGAGAAATGCCATGATCTCCATCATAGTATTATCGAAACTCCTTTTGATAGACTAAAATAACTTCAACTCATCTCAACATGGGTCTTTCATATAAAAAAGACTCAATTAAGTTCTCATAATCCACCAATGATGTCTAACAGCATGTAGTGGCTACGTAGTAGAATAGACTAAGTAGAATCTCTAGGTGTGGTAATCGTGTAATCCAGTTCTTCTATCATGAATCCCGATAAGATAGAGGTCATGGAAAACTCATCAGACCTTCGTTGTCATATGCCAAATTTAATTAGCCTAAGTCCAATATGAAACTCATGAAAAATCTTTTCCATCTTTCACCTATTATGGCTATGAATTTTTAGACTTCTTAAATTGCATAGGACTCTACCTCTTCTATCGAGATCGATAGATCCCATCTAGATGCACACTTACTCCTACAACGAACCTAATATTTTGGCGACAAGAAAAGACTACATGAGAAAAATAATTAAGGCACCACCTTGTTTCCTCCTTATCTTAAAACCATTGGCCACGAAGAGTCCATGCCCCCAAAAATCTTGATAAAAAGATTCTAATCTAGATTTAAATCAAATTCAAATCATATTAGAGTTAGTTTTTATCTAGAAGAGAGAGAGTCCCTGAAAGAATGGGGAGGTGCCAACTTGTGCCTCCTCTTCTTTTCACATGCAAGAAAGAGGAGCACTACTTTTAGCACCAGCTCTTCTCTTTGTCGATAAAAATAAGAAAGAGAGTCTCAGTAAATTAGGACTCTAGCTTCTTCCTTTAATTTGGCTTTGATTTGGATTATTTTGAATCCAATCTAAATCAAATTTGAACCAATTTCAAAATCATATCAATCCTAATCTAATTAGGACTGAAATCCAAATCCTACTTGGATCATAAAATCCAATTAGCCTTAAATTAGATCAAGTCTAATTAAATTAAATCTGATTTAATTCAATTAGGACTTGATCCATAATTTAATTATGCTAAATTATATTGCAACACTTGTAATTAAGTTCTTTAGCTAATAATTAATAGTTTCTAAATATGTAACCCTTACATATTAATACAAATCATCAATCTAATTGATAATTTGATTATGATTCAAGCTTTTGATCAGGTACAACTTTTGTGTGTGATCCCGTATGTTCTATTCTATCTAGTAGTATGACATACCATGATCTCCATAGAATCATTGAAACTCCTTTTGATGGGTTAGAATGATTTCAACTCGTTCCAATAAAGATCATTGATCCAAAAAAGATCCTAGTGAGTTCTTATAATCTACCAGTAATACCTAGCAGTATGTAGTGGTAACCTAGTAGAATAAAAAATTCAGAATCTCTAGGTGTAGTTACTATGTGATCGAGTTCTTTTATTAAGAATCTCGACAAGATGTTGGTTATGGAAACTCGTCAAACCCTAAGCATCTATCATATGCAAGACATAATCAGCTTAAGTCTGTTTCCCAGTAAGCAACCCAATAGGGAGGGTGAATTGGGTTTCTAAAAATTACTTGCAAGAATATGTGCCAATTCAAATATCTAATCAAGTGCTAGTATGAGGTGTAAGTGTAAGCTCTTGAAGAATATGTAGCGAAAATATAAATGCAACAAATATAAGAGCAAGTAAAGAGAGCAATAGATAATCACAAACACAAGCCAAGTATAGTGGTTCGATGCTTTCCAATGAACCTACATCCACTCTCCAAGGTCCACTTAGAAATTCACTATAATCTCCTACGATTATGGCCAATTAGTTTTCCGGGCTCACTAATCAAAATCCCTTTTTATTTTTACAAGGCTTACCAAAAAAAATCTCTTAGTTTTCAAAGGATAACACATAATCTCCTTGGTTTTCAACTAGGCTTACCAAAAACCTTCTTAGTTTTCAAGTAGGCTAACCAAAAACCTCCTTGATTTTCAACTAAGCTAATTAAAAACCTCCTTGGTTTTCAACTAGGCCAACCAAAAACCTCCTTAGTTTTCAACTAGGCTAACTAAAAACCTCCTTGGTATTCAACTAGGCTAACCAAAAACCTTCTTGGTTTTGTTCTTAGGCTCAACAAAAACCTTTACAACAAAGATATGATATAAAATAAGGCAACAAGAAAAGCTTTCTAATGTAAAGCTAATATCTCCTTGAAGCTTGGAGAAGTTGCTTGTCTTGAACTTGATGAAGCCTCAATCAATGCTCAAAAGTGTTGGACTTAAATGCTTCTTGATAGCTTTGAATGCTTGGAGACTTCTTTTTGCTCGAAGGTAGTTGCTCTCAATGAATGGGAGTGAATGCACTTGCTTTTCTCTTCTTTTCTTTTGTTTTCACTTGTTCTCTTCTTTCTTGTATTTCTTGTTTTTGATTTTCTTGAATTCAAATCACTTAAATACCATACCAAGGACTTAAAGATGGTTTATGACTGTTAGACATGAAAAACTAGCCGTTGAGAGATAAGAGGGCCGAGTTTTGTATTTGAAAAACTAGCTATTACTATTCCCAAAACTCCAAGTGTCGACACTTCAAGCTATGGTCGACACTTAGGGTCGACACTTAAGTCCCATGAGTCGATACCTAGTTCAAGATTCTTCATTAAAGCTCTCTGAAATTCTCAGGTAAGTCGACACTTCTTCAAGGTAAGTGGATACTTGAGTCGACACTTGACATCCATGAGTCGACACCTCAGTTAAGTCTTCAACTTCAGCATGTTCTGTAAGAAATTTTTTCCAGGTCTTGAGTCGACACCTTGAGTCAACACTTGAGTGGCATGAGTCGAAACTTCAGTCGTGCCATCTGATACACTTTCTACGTGCCAGCTTGAGTCGATACTTAAATTATGAGTCGACACCTTGAGTCGACACTTGCTGAGATTTCTTCAAAAATCATTGAAACTCTGCTGAAACCTTTTTGAGTTGAACTCTTTAAGTCCTTTCAAGCATTTCTCAAGTGCTTAAGTCCATTAATAACTGATCTTTCACCCACAGAAATGGTTTCTTCATCATTTGACAAGCAATCCAATTTAGCTATTTTGATGAGTACCTTTTTCTATTAAACATACTTCAAGGAATATGTTAGTACTCAACTTATACTTAAGTATTTTGTTTATCATCAAAACCAATAATGGAGTCAACAAAGTCCAATCATGAATCTCATGAAAACTCTTTTTTATCATCATATTGTTGTGGCTACAGTCTTAAGGACTTAGCCTCTTAAATCGTATAGGACTACTCCTTAGCTACAAAGATCGATAAATCTCCTATAAGTGCACACCCTACTCCAATAGCGAACCTACTACAACCAATAAATATTACAAGAATCTAAATGGCAAGAGTCCATGTTTATCTATAGTCAAACTACAGTAACCCTATTGTGAGCAATCTAGGTACTACAATTTTACGAACTACTCACACAACCACAATATCAAAAATGTCATTGACAAATAAGTAGATATCGAAGTGTCTTCTTATTTTGGTCATGCTCAATACCATTATTTTGTAGAACCACGTGCACTCTCATCCTAGTATCCCTACACTGTAGACTTAAGACTCATCTACTCGAATGAAAAGCAATCCATGTATCAATCTTAACAAATCAATCACCATCCCTATGATAATCCAATGACTGGGAGTAATATAGGGAATAATCTATAATGGCACATTTTTAAATTCTGAACTCTTGAGAATATGTATCATTGACCATTAATTCTTATGATGATTCTCAAACATATTAACAAGAATGAATAAAAAATAACTAATTTTATTAATAAAAATATGATTAAGTATAAATATAATGTCCTAGGCTAGAAACAATGTGCTAGCGAGATTGGCTTCTATGGCACATATGCCTAACACTATGTACTTGATATGAATTGAATTATAATAAATCTTATTTGGTTGTCCATCATAATTTTGTATTTTCCATAATAGAACTCTAATTATTATGATAAAGTCTTTAGAACTCTTGATAAAGGGGATGAGGATTTATCAAATAATTAAGAGGAAGAGGATGAACAAATGGAAGAAGAATCATATGAAGAATCTAGAAGGTACTAAACATCTGAAGAGATTGAAGAGTGGTGCATCTCTTGCGATGAACTTTTGGACCTCTGACTCCCTATGCTTGGCATCCAATGAAATATTCTTGTGCCTCTCCTTATCAAGATTATGCTCTTGTACTCTTCTTCAAAGCCCCACTCTCATTTCTTGGACTTCACTTCCAAATTTGAGCACCATTTAATGATGGCCTACACCTAAGCATCCAAGCTATTAAATATCTCATCCAAAATGTCATGTTTGGAAGCTCTCATTCTTTTGATTTTTGCCTTTAGTCATGGTTCCTTTTAGCGAACTGTTAATACTCAATTATACTTAAGTATTTTGTTAATCATCAAAATTAATAATGGAGTCAACAATCTCCCTCTTTTTGATGATGACAAAATGTTTAAGTATAACATAAAAAAAAATTTTCAAACAAAATGAAACTTTGTGCAATGTATAAAAGATAAATACTCATTTGCGATGCATTAGGGCCATAAAAAGATATCAGAATTAAAATTACACATACCATGATACTCAACATGTGTTTCAAAGTTAAAACAGATTTCATAGAAATAGAGAGTGAGATTAATATGGAAATCATCTATACTTGAGCTTCAACCAAAAAACTTTTAACTAGAGATTAAAGAGTATAAAAGCTCCCCTCAAAGGGTTATCCGAAAAACTGATTTTCAAAGAATTTTCAAGAAAATGCTGCTTAAAAAGATTTTCTTCTTAATGCCCCCCTCACTCATTACTCATATCTTTTTCATACCACTCATGCTCACTCTTTTGCTATTCTCATTTTACTCTCTTAATATTTTTCTTTTATGTACCATTTCTCTCTTACCTCCTGTTTTATTTCTCTCACCCTTTTTGTTTTTCTTTTTCATATAACTCTCCCCCTTTTTGTCATCATTAAAAAAAGGATTAAAGATGATGATAAAATGATAATTATAGAAATTGAGCAATAATCACAAGAGTTAATATCGAAAGACAAAACATTGATATAAAAATTTCATTCATTGAAATCAAAATTTCATACATTGATACAAACTTTCATAGATATATACAAGATGGTAAACAAACATAGATGCATACAAGTAATGCTGGAGTGTAAGCTAACTAACATAGAGACTATCCTAAGAAGTATGCTCCTCATCAGAAGATCCAATCTCAATCGATCCAGTATCAGTAGAAAAGTACGGGATCGTGGCCATATCAACGAAGATCAGAGAATCAGGTCTGGGTAGGTCTCAATGCAACATGATAGCCTTATCCTCTATGTCTGGCATATGTCCTACCTCTAGCTAATGCAGAAGAGGTGGAGGCAATATCAGTAGTAGGAACAGTACTGACCAGAGTAACTGTATCAAGAGGAAGGGGTGAAGGGTTAAAAATGGGTCCGGAATTAGGATGGTGGAGATCAGGGTTATAAAATCCAAGTTCCTTGATAAGGAAAGATGTATGCAAAGCTGAAGAATGTAAGACTAGTGTGCCAGAAGATGGAATGATAGGAGTAGGTGCAGGAATGGAAGAAGGATGTGGATCAGATCTGGAAGGAGAAAATAAAATTGGAGTCTCAAAATGTAAATGGGAAGGATCAGGAATTGGGCTCCTAGGAACATCTGCTACTGTCTGCGACTCTGGCTCCATCATGAAATCTATTGCATCAAACTCTGTGGAGTCAGACTAATCATCTGCCATGTCAGGTCCTAGAATGGATGGTGCTAGAGGTTAATCAGATGGAGCTGAAGGTGGAGGAGCTCTGCCAGATGAAGGTCTAGCTAAGGTAGCTAAAATAGTAGAGATGCCATCACTTAATCCTCGATGGCTCTCCCTCATCTCCATATGCATCCTTTCGACTCGCTGATGAATAATCATGACCACAGTCTCTATGCGAGAGATCCTATCCTCTAAACTATAAATAGCACTAGGGATATCTGTCTGTGTAGGAGTGGCAAGCTCGAATTGAGGAGTAGGCTCTGGCTGTGCCGAAGGCTCGAGCTGGACCTCAGGGATATCACTATGTGGCTCTAAGGGCCCTACCTCTCCTGAGAAGATATGCTCCTCCTCCGCCACCTCATCATCTCTGTCAGTGGCCTGTCCAGATATATACCATCTCTACTGGCCTTTAACTAGATGGCATCCTATCCTGTGAAGAGATCTAATATCATAGACGTCTGTGTGTAGTAGCTATCTGTAAGGCTCGTCGTCTATGACAACTCCATAAGCTCTAAAGAGTAATGTCAATCCCATCCCGTAGGGAGCACACAATCTCTGGCTGATCGAGGCCTCTGTCAACTGATGTACCATAAGCACTGGGAGGCATACTGGAGTGCACTGTACAAGAGACACTATGACCAAAAGCTTGCGCTCTATGATGAAGTCAAATCATCCAGTCTTCGATATAAAAATCCGGGCTACAATGTGATGCAGTAACCTCATCTCAGGTGCCAGTCTCGAAGCAACTACAGTGGCTCCCTCAGGAAGATCATCGGTCTTAAAAATACATCGAAGTCCACTGATCCTGTCCACTAGAGCATCCATAACAGATCCTCTCATAAGAATGTCCCATACTCGACTCAGAATCTCTGTAGATATGGGGACATCTCTGCCATGGACCTGTGCTATCCAGACATCACTACCTTGGGCAAGTGATCCGTAGAACTCTCTAATCAATCCCGGGTAGAATCTCTCTGATAATGAATAGAAAGGTGCTAAGCTTGCATCCCTCAGCCACTGGCCAATCTAGAAGTGCTGTTGGTCTAGGCAATCGAAGTCCACTTGATGACCACCAACGATGATCTTCGATCCCATCCAATTTGCTACAGAAACAGGGGGTCTGGCAGGAACATCAGGCTCATCTGTTGCTCTTTCCTCATGCCTAGCCTTGGTTCTTCTCTCTTCCTCCTGAATGGAAGGTCTAGGATGTCAAAAAACTTGTTTTCTAGGTCCCATTCCAAGGAAACAAGGGAGGATAGCAAGAAAGTAGAGAAACTAGGGTTTCTACGATGAAGAAATTAGGAAACATGATGAAGAATAATAGAAAACCAAAATGTACCTATCCCAAATGAAGAATCGAGCAATTGGAACTAAAATTTGGAGGGAAGAAGATGATGGAGCACTGTTTGGGGATGAGTCGATTTGAATTGGAGTGAAAAATTCAAAGAAAATACTTTGTTTTCCCATTTTATCTTGGTCTGTCACCGTTCAAGTATCGATTCACGACACAGAGTCAAGTGTCGACACTTCCAGGTGTCGACACTTCAACTTAAAATCGAGAAAAAATGGGAAAAGGACCATTGATCAAAATAGAACAGGATTTCAAAGAATTTAGAGAGATTAAACATGATTACGAGCAATTTTGATCAATCAATAGTTAAAGATTATGAAAAGATAGAAATTTCAATTAAAATGGTTGATAACCCCTAATTTTCTTCTAATCATACTGAACCAATCCTTCTGGAGAGGTTTAGTCAATATGTCAGCTAGTTGCATTTCAGAACACACAAATTCAAGCATAATATCATTGTTTTCAACATGATTTCTAATAAAATGATGCCTAATTTCAATGTATTTACTTTTAGAGTGCTGAACAGGGTTTTTAGTTAAATTTATAGCACTAGTGTTATCTCATTTTATGGATGTTTTAGTTTGTTTGATTCCAAAATCTTCATGTTATTGCTTAATCCATAAGATTTGAGCATAACAACTTCTTGCTACAATATACTCGCCTCAGCTATGGATAGTGCAACTGAAGTTTGTTTCTTGCTGATTCAAGAGATTAAGTTAACTCCAAGAAATTGGCAAGTTTCACTTGTGCTTTTTCTATCTAATTTACACCCAACAAAGTCAGCATCTAAATAACCTATTAAATCAATAAATGAATCTCTAGAATACCACAAACCAATATCAATTATACTAGATAGATATATAAGTATGCACTTAACAGCCAATAAATGAGATTCTTCAGGATCATATTGATATCTAGCACACATACAAACATTAAACATGATATTTGGTCTACTAGCAGTCATATATAATAAAGAGCCAATCATTCCTCTATATAATTTCTAATCAATAGATTTACCATGCTCATCTTTATCAAGTTTACAATAGGGGCTCATAGGTTACCTATTATCTTGGTAGTCTCCATTCCAAACTTCTTTAAGATTTTTCTTGTATACTTAGCTTGGTTGATGAAGATCCCATCTTTGGTTTGCTTGATTTGGAGTCCGAGAAAGAAATTAAGCTCTCCCATCATGCTCATCTCGAACTCACCCTATATAAGCTTGGCAAACTCTTGACAAAGAATTTTATTAGTAGCACCGAATATAATATCAACAATATAAATTTGTACTATTAATAGATTATCATTTTTCTTTTTTAGAAATAATGTAGTATCAACATGGCCTCTAAAGAAATCATTTTCAATTAAGAATTTACTCAGCCTTTCATACCATGCTCAAGGTGCTTGCTTTAAATCATAGAGTGCCTGTGTAGTTTGAAAACATGATCAGGATGTGCATGATTTTCAAAACCAGGTGGTTGTTCAACAAACACTTCTTCTTTAATAAAACCATTTAGAAAAGCACTTTTGACATCCATTTGAAAAAATTTGAAGTTCATGAAACATGCAAATGCTAATAATAGTCTAATTGCCTCAAGTCTAGCAACAAGAGCAAAGATTTCATCAAAATCAATCCCTTCCTCCTGATTGTAGCCTTTGGCAACTAGCCTAGCTTTATTTATAGTAACAATACCATTTTCATCAAGTTTGTTTCTGAAAATTCATTTTGTGCCAATAATTTAAACATTAGATGGCCTTTCAACTAAAGCCCAAACATTATTTCTTTGAATTGATTTAGTTTATTTTGCATAGCATTTATCCAATTAGGATCTTTTTCAGCTTCTTCAATATATTTGGGTTCAATTTGAGAAACAAAAACAATATAGTCACATTCATTTCTAATTGAAGATCTTGTTCTTACCCATTTTGATGGATCACCTAGGATTAACTCCTTAAGATGTCCATGAGCATACCTCCACTCTTTGGATAGATCCAGATGTTTTGGTGTGGGTTGTATGACTTTTTCTCTTTCATTCTTGTCTTGGTCTTCTTCATTCTCTTGTGAGGGTTGATTATCTAGAGTAAACTTCTTTAGTTCTTCAGCACCTATACATGCATCAGAAGTATCCTTTTTTCTAAAGAATTTGTTAGTAGATTCTTCAAATACTACATGTACGGATTCCTCTACTACTTCTTTTATTAAAGACTCTGTATGCCCTGCTTGATGTAGAGTATCCTAAGAAGATACCTTCATCAGACATGGCATCAAATTTTCCTGAATTATCTTTACCATTATTCATAATAAAGCAACGACACTCGAAAATATTTTAAAGTAGGTTTTCTTTGTTTCCAAAGCTCATATGAAGTTTTCTTTAAAATTGGTCAAATTGAAACATGGTTTAAAATATAGCATGCAGTATTTACTGCTTCAACCCAAAAATATCTCGGTAAATTATTTTCACAAATCATTGTACGTGCCATTCCTTCTAAAGTACGATTTTTTCTTTCTACTATCCCATTTTTTGAGGTATCCTAAGTAAAGAAAAACTATGTTCTATTCCTTTTTCACTACAAAAGTTTTCAAAATCTTGATTTTCAAATTCAGAACTATGGTCACTACGAATACAAATAACTGAAGTACCTTTTTTATTGGAAACTTTTTGATAAAACTTTATAAAAGCTGAAAACGATTCATCTTTGTGAGCTAAAAATAGAACCCATGTAAATCGAGAAAAGTCATCCACTATAACTAATCCATATCTCTTTCCTCCTAGGCTAGATATCCTAGTTGGTCCAAAGAGATCCATATGGAGTAGTTCTAATAGCCTAGAAGTTGAAATAAAATCTTTAGGTTTGAAAGATGTTTTAACTTATTTTCCAAATTAGCATGCTTTACAAATTGTCTTTCTCAAAACTAAATTTTGATAAATCTCTTACTAAATCCTTTTTGCATAATTTTGATAATAAATACATGCTTGCATGACCTAATCTACGATGCCATAGCCAACTAGTCTCATTAATAGTGGAATTCATTGCAACTAGGCATTCACCATTAGGCAAAGATTGATTATCCAAATCAACTAGATAGATATTATCATGTCTTTTTCCAATGAATTTCACTCCGATATTATCAGCACTAGCAATCATGTAGAAGGATGATTCAAAAATAACTTGAAAACCTTTATCACAAAATTGACTAATGCTAAGCAGATTATGTCTCAAACCTTCAACTAAGAGAACATTATCAATCCAAGTAGAAGGGGAGATGTGAACCTTTTCGATACCAATAATCTTTCCTTTACCATTATCACCAAAGATTACACTCCCTCCATTTAGTGCCTCAAGAGAGGTGAATTGCTTCATATCTCCTATCACATGTCTTGAGCAACCACTATCGAGATACCACATTCTTTTCTTTTCTTTTTTTTGGTTGCAAGACACACCTACAAGTAAATTAAGCTTTGATTTTAGGTACCCAAGCCAACTTAGGTCCTTTAGGGTTAGTACTAAAAGTGGTTCCTTTTGGAACATAAATCTTTCTAGAATTGTTAATTTTTCTCAAATCACAATGGAATGCTTTATGACCTATCCTTTTGCAAGAAAAACATGTGATGCTTGATGATGCAGGAATAAAATTTTTAAAAACTTTTTGCTATTTTTGGGGTTTAAAACCTAACCCAGTCTTGTTAAAAATAGCTCTTTGATTGTTCAAAAGAAGATTTAACTTTTCAGAACTATAGATAAATTTTTCAACAAAGGGTTTTACCTTATCAAGCTCATCTTTATATTGCTTATTTTTTATTTCTAGATCTTTACATTTCATCAAAAGCTCACTGTTTGAAATATTTATTTTAGGTCTTTTCAAAACTTCATTTTCCATTGATAAAGCTTTGTTTCATTTTTCTAAAACATCAATCTTATTTTTCAAATCATTAACTTCATCCAAAAAATAATCAGTTTCATGTGAGAATGAGTTTGCATGCCTTTTCAATTTTCTATTTTCAGATATCATCAACTTATAATCATTCATTAACTCATTAAATGCAGTTCTTAATTCATCAAAAGTATAATCAATTTAAAGATCAGAATTTACCTCTTCTTCATGTGATGCCATGAAGCAAAGATTAGTGACTTCAATTTGTTCTTCATCTGAGCTGGAGTCCTCATTGTCACTCCAAGTCACCATCATTACTTTTTTTCTAAGCTTCTTCCTTGATTTCTTTAGGAGAGGGCAGTCATACTTGTAATGTCCAGCTTCTTGCATTCGAAGCAAATAGGTACCTCCTTTTCCTTGTCCTTTTCTTTCTCCTTTTTTTTTCCCTTTTCCTTACTTGGTTGGAACTTTTTCTTGTAAAGAAATTTCTTTCTTCTCATGAATTTTTTAAATTTTCTTGCTAATAGTGCTTCATCACCCTCATTCTCTTCTTCTTCTTTTGATTTGTCATTTGAAGACTCTTACTGTGTTGTGGACTTGAAAGCTATAGTCTTCTTGCATCTAATAATAGTTATCATTAGATAAACTATGACAAATATACCTTTATATAATTTTAAATATAATGAAAAAGAAAATAATTAATCCTCAATAACTCAGCTATTCAAGATCCATAGAGTACTCCAAGCCTTTCGGGGCTACACGGAAATACATTTGAATATTGAAATAGTGAGCAAAATTATGTATAAATAATTTATAATTTATTTAAATATTTTATTATATATAAAAAACTTAACCAAAATATTTTTCAAACTATCAAGAGTCCAATAATAAAAAAATCTCTCAATTTTGATAAAAAATGAGTAAGATACAATAATTTTATTTAAAAAAAATCAATACTAGAGGACTAAACCATAAATAATAGAATGTATAGGGACTGTTCTATAATATAAGACTGATGTGGCAACATCTGCTGACGTGGAGCCTATACAGCTGCTAGCCAGTAGCCGCACGGATGGGGATTGTCACCTGAACATGGCTCCCGAGAGAAGGCACAAGCGAGCCCTCCGTCTAAGGTCTGCTCCCAGTCGGGGAAGAGCTCATAAAGCGAGCCCTCCTACCGAGGTCAGCTCCCAGCCAGGGTTGTGCTCATGCTACCGAGGTGAGCCCTCCATCTAAGGTCAGATCCCGGCCTGGGTCAATCTCATAAAGCGAGCCCTCCTACCGAGGTCAGGTCCCAGCCGGGTCATGCTCATGTTGTCGAAGCAAGCCCTCCTGCCAAGGTCAGCTCCCAGCCGGGGCCAAGCTCATGGGGTGAGCCCTCCGTCTGAGGACAACTTCCAGCTGAAGTCATGCTCACGCTTCCGAGGTGAGCCCCCTATCTAAGGTCAGCCCCCGGCCATGATCGAGCTTGTAAAACGAGCCCTCTTACCGAGGTCAGCTCCTGGTCGGGGTCATCATCACGCTACCGAAGTTGGACCTCCTGAATGGAGGTCCTTCCTTGCCATACGAAGGCCGAAATTCCTGCCAGTAATGAAGGAGGTAAAGATCAACAGGACTTCAAACCATGGCATGGAGGTCCCTATCCACCTACAACCTTCGAAAGGTGGTGCATGCCCTGCCACCAATGCCAGCTCTACGACATGCCGCCTGTAAGCTCTACATAAAGCAAGCCCCATTAGACCCAGGGCCCTGTAATATGCTGCCACATCCCCTACCGTACGCCAGAGGATGCTGACCCACATGGCGTGGGACCCAGAGTCCCCTTAGAAGTAGAACCCTATCAAAGCCATAGGCCCTGCAATGCTCCGACGGTCCCTCCAAGAAGGGAAACTTCCCACCATGGCACGGGGCTCAATGGCATAGTGCCTGCCCTTCTTAAGCAAAACAACACCCCCAATGGAGAGGGAGGGGGTCTGGGAGAGAAAGGAAGAGGCTCCAAGAGGCCCAGGGATGGCCTCCTCCTCTGGAAGGACCGTTCTGAGAGGGAGGGAAGAAGAAGCCATGAGCAGTAGCAAGCCCCTCCAGAGAAGACTCCGGGAGAGGGCACATAAAGAAGGACACCATGACACAGCCAGAAAAGAGGAGGAAGGTAAGTAAGAAGGTAAGTGAGCGGGAAGGGGAGAGAGGTAAGCAAGCAGCCAAAAGCTCAGCGACCAAGGGACCGGCCAGAGGGATCCTCCCCGCTCTCCATTCCCTCTTTCCTTTCATTATTTGATTATTATCATCTTATCACCCCTGGGGCGACGGAGTCTCCCAAGCTCTCTATCTTAGAGGTTCTGTTCCCCTCAATCGTTCCACTAACTTGATCGTTAGAGTATCCTCGCCAAAATCCCCGGCCCAAGTCTTCTCTATTTTGCAAGCCGATCAGACCAAAAAGCCAACCCCCGAAGAGGAGGGAGCACTCCCGGCGGGAGGAGGCACCCGACACAGTGGCAACATGCAGGAGCTATAGGCCATGACGATCCAGGCAGCAATAGATTGGCGCACCAGGTAGGGGGACGAGCGGTAGATGATTTAGGAGCTAAGAGGATCCCAGCCAAGGCTAAGGATCCAAGCTCTCACACTGATGGAATGACTGTAGCCACCTCCCTACGGGGCAGGCAGGGGACACAAGAGCTTGCTCTTAGGGGCTCGACCAAAGAACGAGAAGAGAAGGGTCTGATGATAGTGGAGAGAGGGGCTTGTGTTCATGGATTTTTCGAACACCTGCCACCTTTCGCGGTACTCTCTAGTTAGACCCAGAATCCTGGTATTCCCCTACACATGGGGCTTCCATCATCTCATGCAAGCCTAACGGGTAACTCCATTCTCCACTACCTTTGCAACATAAAAACTATGTTACCTTTCTACAGGAGAAGCCCCTGCATCACCATCAACGGCAAGCACCATCGCCTCACTCACGGTCCAGAGATGGCAGCGGGATGCCACCCACCGCGTGACTTGTAGTGGGGCGAACCAACAAGAGACGAGGCCTGATCCCGGAGGGCAGCCTGCCAATAAAGGATAGCGCACTACTACAACCCCCATAAAGGACCCTAGCAAAGGTGTCGAAGCCCAGCCGGGCAGAGCCTACTACCTCACCGGTCCCAACACCTCCCGACACTCGCGAACCTGGAACACGAGCAATTTAAGAGAGTGCTACCGGTGATGTAAAACTTCTTCTCAATTATCTATGTCCTCTTTACGTGCGACTTTGTCTTTCACCTATGCAGGGATGTCTCTGTCCGATTCAAAGTTTGGCGAACCCAAGCTGGGGGCTCCAATAGGCCACACTCCTGGCTGTGCTCACAGTCTAGAGGTGGTGACAGGGCAACTCGCCATCTACCGCCTGACTCATAGTGCGGCGCCCTCAAGTCGGGCCCATTCCATCAAGCCCGTGCTCATCAGCCGAGCTCACAGCCTAGAGGTGGTGGTAAGGTAGCCCGCCATTTACTGTGAGACTCATAGTTCGGCACCCTCACCAACAATGTGGGCCCCTCCATCAGGCCCACCCTCATTAGCTGAGCTCACAGCCCAGAGGTGGTGGTAGGGCAGCCAGCCATCTACTACAAGACTCATAGTTTGGCACCCTCACCAACAAGACGGGCCCCTCCATCAGGCCTGCCCCCACCAGCCATGCTCATAGTCCGGAGATGGCAGTGGGATGTCGTCTACTGCATGACTCACAGCATGGAAACTCCTTCTTAGTGAGCCGGGCCCACTCCATTAAGCCCGCCCTCATCGATCGAGCTCACAGCTCGAAGGTGGTGGCAGGGCAACCCACCATCTACCGTGTGACTTATAGCTTGGCTCACCTGTATGTTCGGCACCCCACAGCCTCATGGCCACGCTCACAGCCCGAAGGCGGCACCAAGATGCCATCTACTGTGTGACTCATAACATGGTGAATCGAGAAGCTCGGCGCCCCTAGTCATGCTCACAGCAAGGAGGTGGCAGTGGGATACCATCTACCATGTGACTCACAGCATGGAAACTTCTCATCAACGAACCGGGCCCACTCCATCAGGTCCATGCTCATCAGTTGAGCTCACAGCTCAGAGGTGGCAACATGATGCCGTTTACCCATGACTCATAGCATGACAACTTCTCATCAGTGAGCCGAGCCCACTCCATCAAGCCCGTGCTCATCGACCGAGCTCACAGACCGGAGGCGGCACCAAGATGCCATCTACCGTGTGACTTATAGCTTGGCTCACCCATAAGTCTAATGCCCCATAGCCTCATGGCCACGCTCACAGCCCAAAGGCAGCACCAAGATGCCATCTACCGTGTGACTCACAACATGGCGAATCGAGAAGCTCAGCACCCCCAGCCTCGCTCATAGCCCGGAGGTGGCAGCAAGATGCCATCTACCACATGACACAGCATGGAAACTCATCAAGCAGGCCCCTCCATCAGGCCCACCCTCCCCAGCCATGCTCACAACTCGGAGATGGCAACGGGATGCCATCTATCGCGTGATTCATAGCATGGCAACTTCTCATCAGCAAGCCAGGCCCACTCCATCAGGCCCACGCTCATCGACTGAGCTCATAGCCCAGAGGTGGCAGTAGGGCAACTTGCCATCTACCGCGTGACTCACAGCTTGGCTCACCTATAACTTCAGCACCCCATAGCCTCATGGCCACGCTCACAACCTGGAGGTGGCACCGAGATGCCATCAAACATGTGACTCATAGCATGGCAAATCAAGAAGCTCGGTGCCCCGCAGCCTCATGTCTGTGCTCACAGCCTAGAGGCGGCACCAAGATGCCATCTACCACGTGACTCATAGCGAGGCAAATCGAGAAGCTTAGCACCCCCAGCCATGCTCATAACCTGGAGGTGGCAGCAGGATACCGTCTACTACGTGACTTAAAGCATAGCAACTTCTCATCAACAAGCTGGGCCCACTCCATCAGGACCACACTCGTCGATCGAGCTCACAGCCCAGAGGTGGTGGTAGGGCAACCCGCCATCTACCATGTGACTCATAGCTTGGCTCACCTATACTTCGACACCCCCATAGCCTCATGGCCACACTCATAGCCCGGAGGTGGCATTGAGATACTGTCTACCATGTGACTCACAGCATGGCGAATTGAGAAGCTCGGCACCCCATAGCCTAATGTTTGCACTCACAGCCCGAAGGCGGCAACAAGATGCTGTCTACCATGTGACTCATAGTGTAACAAATCGAGAAGCTCGGCACCCCCAGCTATGCTCACAGCCCAGAGGCGGCAGCAGGATGCCATCTACCATGTGACTCACAGCATGGGAACTTCTCATCAATGAGACGGGCACACCCCATCAGGCCCGCGTTCATCAATCGAGCTCACAGCCCGGAGGTGTCACCAAGATGTTATCTATCGCATGACTCATAGCTTGGCTCACCCAAAAGTCTGGCACCCCATAGCCTCATGGCCATGCTCACAGCCTAGAGGTGGCACAAAATGCCATCTATAGTATGACTCACAGCATTGCAAATCGAGAAGCTCGGTGCCTCCAGCCTCGCTCACAGCCCGAAGGTGGCAGCGAGATGCCATCTATCGTGTGACTCACAGCATGGCAAACTCATCAGGTGGGCCGCTCCATCAGGACTGCCCTCCTCAGTCATGCTCACAGCCTAGAGGCGGTGCCAAGATGCTATCTACCGCATGATTGACACATGGCAATGCCTTATCAGTGAGCTGGGCCCACTCCATCAGGCCCAGGCTCATCAGCCGACCTGACAGCCTGGGAGTGGTGGCAGGGCAACCCACCATCTATCGTGCGACTCGTAGTTCAGCACCTCAAGCCAAGCGCACTCCATCAGGCCCGCACTTTTCAATCGAGCTCACAACTCTGAGGTGGCCACAGGGCAACCCGCCATCTACCACGAGGCTAGTAGCTAGGCAATCTCCAAGCCGGGGCCTTTCGATAGACCCATGCTTAGTCACCCCACTCACAGTCTTGAGGTGCAGTTAGGGATTCCTGGAACCCTGCCATCTACCACGTGACTCATAGATTGGCACCTATAAGCCAGGAAACACACAAAGCCCCACACCCACTGCCTTACTCACAGTCTGGAGCTGTCCACTGGGAAACTCCAAAAGTCCCACCATCTGCTACTTAACTAACAGTGTGGCGAGCTGAGTCAGGATATTCTGGAAGCCCTACATCCAGTTACCTTGCTCATGGCCTAAAGATGTTGGTGGGAAATCCCTGAACTCCCATCATCGGTTGCTAGACTCATGACTTGGCAAACTGAGGAGACCCCCCAAAAGCAATCCAAGCTTAAAAAAAGAAAAATAGCAAGCAAAGTGGAGAAGAGGCCCCCAGTAGCTGGGGAGGCCGTACAACAGATTCAAGCTAAAAAAAAAAAGAGAAAGAGAGAACAACAGTCATAATGGAAGAGGCACCTTCATTGATCAAAGGTCTCTTACATCCCATGGAGGCTCCCGGTAGGCCAAGAGACCTCCTGAAATCCTATGTTACAAAGTAAGAAGAGACAAGCTCAGGCCTCCCTTGCCATCCCTCACTCGACCAACGAGCTAGTACACCAGTGATAAGTGCATAAATATTAATCATAGTGCATTAATTTATAATTCAATTTTATTTTATTTAATTAAAATTAATATTTTTATGTAATGTTTTAATGAAAGAATGTCGTCAATGCGAAGAGCATGATTTTTAGGATCCAACAACATGAACGGCACTCAATTTGGAGTTTGGACGGGCCCAAAATTTTAATTTAAAGTTGTTATGAAGAAGTTGCATGAATATTAGAGCAGCCGAACCATGGTGGACAGACTGCTAGGTTCACAGGGTGCCCAACTAGTCCATTATCGTCATTGCCGCTAGTCCACGAGTTCAGTCAATGGACCACAGACCTCCCCAAGCCATGTCTTCGCCAAGGGAGCTGTCGGATCTCTTTCCCTCACTACCGAGAAGCTCTTCATCGTCCAAGAAGTCATCGGAGGTCCGAAAATGGCCAGAAATGGATCCAAGGAAGAGCTATGGTCATCTTCTTCCCATTTTCTCCTCTGATCTCCTATTGCCACTACTTGCATCACCGCCATCACTGCTGGTCTTTTTCATCGATTGCTGCATTTCCCCCCCTGTTCTTCCAGTCGCTATGGTCCTTTCTTGGATTGTCATTCCTCCATGTTGATGCTCCCATGGTTGTCCTCACCACTACCAAGTCACCAAAAAAGCCTCCTTCTCCGATTCCATCCACCAGTCGTCTCCGTCTAATGCTACCACCTACTACTCCCATGGGATTCGTCACAGTCGCCTTTTTTCCATCTTCAACCACCGTCTGAGCTTTCGAACGACCACACAACCATCACCAGTCCTCTGTCCAAGCCCACCACTGCCTCCTCCTCGCTATCTTTGCTCAAGAGCCTAGATGTCCGAAGGAGCAGGAGGATCAATGGATAACACCTTTGATGGATTCGGGATAATGCTGAAGGAGTTTAAACATGGGAAAGAACGTGGTGGTGGTATTGGTTATGGGAAGGAGAATAGAGTATCGGAAGAAACCAATGCTGATCTCCCATAATGTTGACTCTGGTCTTGATTTTGATGATTGACAAAATATTTAAATATATATGAGTACTAATTGTGTGTTTTAGTGTGTTTATCACATCATAGTACTCATCCATGTTGAATGAAGAAATGCTTGTATTTTAGTTGAAGAAGTCCTTAAATTAATGAAAAAAAAAGTATATGGACTTTGAAATTGATATGTGTTGACCCCATAAGTGATTTTGATGATAACCAAACATTGGAGCATGTACATTTATTACTAACAACTCTTCAAGTATTTTACAAGTTTTTGTAGGATGAGTTAATTGTTCAAACTTCAACTCCTACACCTTTGTTTCTTGTTTGAGTTGTATTGTAATTTATTTTTGTAAAGAAGAACCCAATGAAAAGGCTAAGAAAAAATCATGTAAAAAGGGTTACTTCTATGTGTGTGTGTGCCTTAGAATTAACTTGAGTTGGTATGATTAAAAAGTTGTAAGAGTATTGGTAAGAGTTTTCTCTTTGAGTTCAATTATAAAAATTCTGAAGAAGATACTCGAGCCGACCCAGCATGTTGAAGAGCCGACTCTACTTCATGGCACGCAGCAAGGAATCTGGTATGCAGCAATCAGAGTTGACTCCAGTGAATCCAAGTCGACTTGAATTTGTCCGAGCCAACTCCTCCAGAGTCCAGTTTTTGAATATTTCTGAGAACAGCCAGGCAAGCCGCCCGAACCAGAAAGAGCCGACTCTGCCAGACCTAATTTTGAAGACCTGAGAAAGCGAGCCAACCCGAACTACATCGAGTCGACTCTTTCAGAGTGATGTTTACAGAATCTGAGAAGAATAGCCGACCCAAGTTGAAAAGAGCCGACTCCTCGAGTTCAAGTTTTTCAAAGATATAAGTTCGAGCTGATCCGAGCTATCAAGAGCCGACTCGTCCAGAGTGAAGTTTTGCACCTTGAGACAAAGAGTTGACTGCACTGAAGATTTGGTGACTCGACCTATCGACTCGAAGGATTCGAGCTGACTCGAAGAAATCTTAGCCGACTCGAACATCATTTTCAGGTATCCAATGGCTAGTTCCAAAATTTGTTTTTGAATGCCAAAAAGTGCTCCAACAGTCACAAACCACTTCCCAATGGTCTATAATAACTAGAATTGCCTTGAAGTGATGGAAGAAGACCATATATTTAAGGGATTTGAACTTCTCTCAAGGAAGTTAGAAGAAAGTTTTAAGTTTTGAGAAAAAAAAGGTACTTAAAAATTTGAGAGCTACATTGAATATCCAACCTACCAAAAAGAAAGAGAGCACAAGAGCATTCAAGCAAGCCTTCAAGTCTTCACCAACTCAGATTAGAAGCTTGAAGCAATTAAGGAAGAAGCCACTGAAGCATTTATAGCTTATTCAAGTGCAAGTCAAGTGGACTTCTATCAAGCTGCACCGGCAACTATCCGATAAATTGAGTTTGTCATTTATCGTTGCATTTACTTCAATTCTTTTTTTGAATTGTTGTTAGGTTATTGGTGAGCTCGGTTGAAAAACCAAATAGGTTCTTGGTGAGCCTTGATAAAAATCAAGTGTTGGGTTCTTGGTGATCCTGGTAAATCCAAGTTAGGTTTTTTTGGTGAGCCTGTTCAAAACCAAAGGGTGTTGGGTTTTCTTTGGTGATCCCGTTAAAATCAAAGTGTAGAGATTTTGGATTGTGATCTTGCAAAACAATCTGACTGTATTCAGGTGTAAATATAGTGGAAATCCCAAGTGGTATCTTGGGTAGTGGATATAGGAGCTGGGTTGCTCCGAACCACTATAAACCTTGTGTGTTTGTATTGTGATTCTCTGATTTCTTTTAGCTTATGCATTTAACTTTTAACCACAACACAGCACTCTGAAAAGGAATTTCAATTGCACATTATCTGCTTTAAATTTTTTAAATTTTTAATTCACCCCCTCTTGGATAGCCACCTGGGCAATAACTGGTATCAAAGTGGTGTCTCTGAATACATAAGAGTAAAAATCGATGGCTCATCCAATGAGTACATCCTTGGTGGAGGCCAATCAACCAATAGACCTCCACTCTTTACTGGCACAAATTATGCATACTGGAAAGCTAGAATGAAAATTTATGTTCAAGTAGTTGATTTTCAATTATGGAAGGATATTCTAAAGGGTCCTTATATCCCCATGATTAAAATTAATAAAATGGACGTTCCAAAACCTGAAGAAAATTGGGACGAACATGACATGAAGATGGGTAAGTTAAATGCCAAAGCAATGAATCTCTTATACTGTGCTTTGGATAGTAATGAGTTTAATCGAATTTCTATTTGCTCCTCGGTAAAAGAAATTTGGGATAAACTTGAAGTGATCCATGAAGGAACTTCACAAGTGAAATCTTCTAAAATTAATCTTCTTATGCATAGTTATGAATTATTCAAAATGGAACCTAATGAAACACTTTTTACCATGTTTTCACATTTCACTGATATTATTAATGGCTTAAAGAGTCTTGGCAGGATATATACTAATGCAGATCTAGTACTGAAGATTTTAAGATCTCTTCCAGATAAATAGGATCCGAAAGTGACAGCCATCCAGGAAGCAAAATATTTGAATACCTTACTGTTGGATGAACTACTAGGATTTCTAATCACACATGAACTAACCATGCAGCACCGAACTGAAGATGATCAAAAGAAAAAAAAATCTATTGCCTTCAAAGCTGCTATGGATTCTAGAAAGGATGAAGAATTGGAAGAAGAATACTCCTCTACTGAAAGCGACATGGAAGACGAAGATGTTGCCATGGTCGTTAGAAAATTCAGAAGGTTCTTGGAAAGAAGAAAAGGAAGACATTTTAGAAAATTCCATAAGAACAAAGAATTCAGTAAGGAGAAGGACAAGGAAAAGGAAAAAGAAAAAGAGGTGACGTCTGCTATGAATGCAAAAAGCCAGGGCACATCCGACCAGATTGTCCATTATTGAAAAAGGGTTTTAAGAAAAAGAAAAAGAAAGTTATGGTAGTGACGTGGAGCGACAGCGAAGCATCCTCATCCACTGAAAAAGAAGAGGCCACGAAATCTACAAATTTATGTCTGATGGGTCTTGAAAATGAGGTATCATCCCCTGAGATTCAAACTGAATTTACATATGATGAATTGAATTCTGCATTTCATGATTTACTTATTGAATTCAAGAAAGCTGGGGTTAAAATTAACTCCTTAAAGAAACAAAATGATGTCTTATTAAAAGACAAGGATGAAATTTCTGAAAAGAATAACATTTTGCAAAAAGAATTGAATATCTTTTCTGATAATGTTATTATGTTGAAAAATGAGAAAAATGCTTTGAATGAGACAAACAAAATTTTAGTTGCCCAAAATGTTGATTTGAAAAAGGGGTTGAAAAGCTTAAGCCTTTAGTAGAAAAGCTTACTTTGAGTTCTAACAAGCTTGTGCTAATTTTGAAAGAACAAAAAGATTCAAAAAGTAAAGCTGGAATTGGATTTACTGCTTTAACTGCCAAAGGGATTTCAGTAACAAAATTTGTATCTTCAAAAGCTTCAGCTTCAAGTGCTAAACTTCAAAAAACTTTTCCATCAAAATCTATTTCAAATGGCTTGAAGTATGTTCCTAAAAATTATATTCAAAAATCTTTCAAACCAAATATTTCTATTTCTACATCTTTTAAAGCCTCAAAGCATGCATCATTCAAAAATGATAAAATTATTTGTTATGCATGTCATAGATTTAGACATAAATCTCATCAATGCAATTCCTTGAAAAATTCAATGATTGGTGCATTGAAATATAGAACTGTTTGGATTCTAAAGGGAATAAATTTTGCTAACCCGAAAGGATCCAAGTTAGCTTGGGTACTTAAAATCACTCCTTGACTATTTTGCAGGACTGTCTTGCAGCCTACAAATCAAAGAAAAAATGGTATCTTGATAGCGGTTGTTTAAGGCATATGATGGAAGACAAAGATCAGTTCATCACCCTACAAATGAAAGGAGGATTAGTTACTTTCGAAGATAATGGCAAGGAAAGAATAATCGAAATCGGTAAGATTAAAATAATCCCCTGTACTTTTATTGAAGATGTGCTGCTAGTAGATAAATTGAAGTATAATTTACTGAGTATTAGTCAATTATATGATAAAGGCTTCAAGGTTATCTTTGAACCATCTATGTGTGTAGTAACTAACTCTCTTGACTCTAGCAATAAATTAATTGGTCATAGACCTGGAAACATCTATATGGTAGATCTAAATGATCTAGCCATGACTAGTAGTTCCAATCTAGTGGCTATGAATGTTAAGACCAAGGAGTCATGTTTATTATGGCATAGATGATTAGGTCATGCTAGCATGCATACAATTGCCAAATTAATCTCAAAGAATCTAATTAGAGGTTTGCCACATTTTAAAGTTGATCTTGATTTTGTATGTGATGCTTGTCAATTTGGAAAGCAAACTAGGGGGTTTTAAATTAAAAAATATTATTTCAACAACTAGACCCCTTGAGCTACTTCACATGGACTTATTTGGACCAACTAGGACCACAAGCCGAGGTATGAAATATGGCCTTGTGATTGTAGATGATTTTCCTAGATTCACATGGATATTATTTATTGCATATAAGGATGAAACTTTTGATGTATTTCAAAAATTTCATAAGAAAGTTTCAAATGAGAAAAATCTTTCTGTTATCTCTATAAGAAGTGATCATGGAACTGAATTTCAAAATCAATTTTTTGATGAATATTGCACTGAGCACAGTATTGATCACAACTTCTCCACTTTTAGAACATCACAACAAAATGGTGTTGTAGAGAGAGAATATGACATTAGAAAAAATGGCCCGAACCATATTGTGTGAAGGTAATCTTCTGAGGTACTTTTGGGCAGAAGCGGTGAACACTTCCTGTTACATATTAAACCAAGTTTTAATTAGACTAATTTCAAAGAAAACCCCCTATAAACTTTGGAATGGAAGAAAACTGAATATTAACTATTTTCATGTTTTTGGGTGTAAATGCTTTGTGTTAAATAATGGCAAAGATAACCTAGAAAAATTTGATGCAAAATCTGATGAATCTATATTCCTTAGTTATTCCTCACATAGCAAAGCATATAGAGTGTTTAATAAGAGGACTCTAACTATAGAAGAGTCAATTTATGTTGTTTTTGATGAGGCTAACCATTCACCATCTAGAAAATATGAGTGTGTAGATAATAATGTAGGTACACTACAAAAGGAAATGGAAGATCTAAGCATTCAAGACAAGCCAACACAAGATGAAAATGAAGTGGTAAGCAAGGATCATACTGATTTACCAAAGGAATGGAGGTATGTAACTTCATATCCTAAAGATTTAATTATTGGTGATCCTTCTCATGGTGTTAGGACTAGGACTAGGTCAGCACATAGAGATGCATATGACTACCTAGCCTTTGTCTCACAAATTGAACCACATAGTCTAGAAGAAGCTGAAACTGATCATAATTAGATGATGGCCATGCATGATGAATTAAACTAGTTTGAAAGGAATAATGTTTGGACACTAGTTAGTAAACCTACAGACCACCCAATCATAGGAACCAAATGGGTCTATAGGAACAAACTAGATGAGAATGGTAAGATTGTAAGAAATAAGGCAAGGTTGGTAGCAAAAGGGTACAATCAAGAGGAGGGCATTGATTTTGATGAAACATATGCTCCTGTAGCAAGACTAGAGCCATTAGACTACTTCTTGCATTTGCTTGCTACATGAACTTTAAACTTTTTCAAATGGATATCAAAAGTGCTTTTCTAATTGAATTTATTTCTGAACAAGTTTTTGTAGAACAGCCACCAGATTTTGAAAATCATGCTTTTCCAAATCATGTATTTAAATTGAATAAAGCTTTATATGATTTGAAACAAGCACCTAGGGCCTGGTATGATAAACTAAGTAAATTTTTGCTTGAAAATGATTTCAAAAGAGAAAATGTTGATAAAACTCTTTTTATTAAAAATAAAGAGAATGATATGTTAGTTGTACAAATTTATGTTGATGACATTATATTTGGTGCAACTAATGAAAATCTTTATGGAGAATTTGCTGAGTTGATGTAGGGTGAGTTTGAAATGAGCCTTATGGATGAACTTAACTACTTCCTTGGATTACAAGTCAAACAAATAAAGGAAGGAACCATTATAAGCCAAGCCAAGTACATCAAAGAGATAATCAAGAGATTTGGCATGAAAACAAGCAAAGAGGCTAGCACACCCATGAGCATTACATGCAGGCTAGACAAAGATAAAAGTGGATCCAATGTTGACCAAAACCTATATAGAGGTATGATCGGATCCCTACTGTATCTTACAGCCAGCAGACCTGATATCTTGTATAGTGTATGTATATGTGCTAGATTTCAATGTAATCCTAAAGAAGCATATATGCTAGCTGTCAAAAGAATTTTCAAATATTTGAAAGGTATAAGTGATTTAGATCTTTGGTACTCTAAAGAATCATCTTTGAATTTAATTGATTTTTTTGATGCTATTATGCTAGTTGCAAAATTGATAGAAAGACCATTAGTGGTACATGCTAATTTCTAGGGTTGAATTTAATTTCATGGCACTGTAAGAAGCAAAACTCCATAGCTTTGTCCACTACTGAGGTGGAGTACATTGCTACTGGTAGTTGTTGTGCTCAAGTGTTATGGATTAAACAACAACTAGAAAACTTTGGTGTTACATAATTTAAAATTCCAATCAAATGTGATAACACAAGTGCTATTAATTTGACAAAAAATCCTGTCCAGCATTCACGAACTAAGCATATTGAAATTAGGCACCATTTTATAAGGGATCATGTATTGAACAATGATACTGTACTTGAATTCGTGCTAACTGAAAACCAACTTGTAGACATTTTTACTAAACCTTTGAATTTCGATAGATTTGCAATGATTAGAAGTGAACTAGGATTGTATGACCCACTCTAGAATCACTCCCATAATCTTAAGGACAAATCATCTAGGTGAATCCCAAACTTTATGTTAAATGAGCTTTGATTGAAATCCAAAAATCATTTGTGTGCTCCCTCTGCTCGAGCTAACTCGAGTAGATGACCTATTGGTCGAGCCAGCTCGGATATCGAGCCATCTCTTTTTAGTTCAAGCCGTAGGGTTTTTCGTTTCCATTTCTACTCCTAAACCCTACTCTCCTTCCCTCAAAGAAAATTTCCAAATAATTCCTACTTCCAAAAATCTCTTTGGAATTCAATTATACTTTTGCAATGGCACCAAAGAGGGCAGTTGAAAAAAAATCAAGATGGGATACAGTAGCTGCTATGCAAGAAAAGAGAACCAAGTTTTGAGAAGACAGTGCTTCACAACTTCCATCTCAATCAGAGGAAGAGCCAAGCCCAGTTTCTCCTAGCCCCCAGATTTCTTTAGGTATGAGACCTATTACCACTGGTAGAAGGATTTTGTTTGAATATTTAAAAGAAATAGGTTTTGTTATTGGAGATTTCATTGAGAATCAAGGATGGAAAACCTTGTGCTCCATGGATATCAAAACCTACCCAAACCTAGTAAGAACCTTCTATGAAAATTTGAGGTTTGGAGAGAACTTTGTTGAATCATCTATTAAGGGAAAAAGGATTATCATTTCTGCTGAAATTCTTGGAAATGTATTAGAAATGCCTTTTGAGGGCACTGAGTACTTGGTCCTAAGAGACAGAACAAAGTCTTTGCAAACAGTACTGGAAAGGGTTGAGGTAGATGAAATTGGAATTCTTAAGGCCAGCACTTTATCAATTGAAATGAGAATTCTTCATAGTTTCATCAGTAAAATATTTTTACCCAGGACTGGCCGCTTCGATTGGATAAGTGAGAGGGATCTTTGCTTTATGGAGCTTCTAATTAATGGTGACAAAATTAACCTGCCTGCTATCATGATTTGTCAAATGAAAGAGGTAGTGAGGAAAGTTAAAGCTTGTCTACCATATGGTATGGTCCTTTCACTTTTCTTTCAAAGTGCAAATATAGATTTGATAGGAGACAATAGCAAAACCCTCTTACACACCGATACCTATACAGCCAAAACACTTCAAAGAATGGGTTATTTATTATCTGATGGAACCTAGAAAAAGAAATCAGATACTCCAATAGTCAAAGAAATAGAGAAAATACAAGAACAAGGTGAAATGGAGATAGGTGAAGGTAAAAGAATGAAAAATCTATCTCTAGAAGATTGAAAAGATTGAAAAATCTGTTACACACCGATACCTGATTACTTCAAGTTTTGAAAAGATTGAAAAATCTGTTACACAAGTACTTGAAGCTTACAGAGTTAAGATGGATAACTTAAGAATAAGAATGGGATCAGTAGAAGCAGGTAAAAGAATGGAAGAAGATTACACAAGAGGCATTGGAATAATTAGAAGTGAGTTTGGAAGATTGAGAGGCTCGGTTGAAGCATTTGCTAATGTACAAGCCACAGAAATCCTTACAATGCAAAAGGAAATTGCACAAATAAAAGAATCAATGGAAGATTTGGCTACCTCTAGAAGCACAAAGAAAGTAGAAGCAGAATTGAAATCTATCTCTAGTTACTTATGGAAAATGATGACTAAGATTGAAGATATCCAAGCTACTCAAAATGCTCCTTCCTCTTCTAGATCTTTTCCTACTTAATCTGCTCATCCAAGACAACCTGCTCCACACATTAGGACTCAAGCATCACACAATATCCCACAATTTGTTGACCCAATTACTTCTCTGCCACCTGGCATTCAAATTCCTGGTCAACCTCCACATCCCAAAGTAGATATAGATAGTGACTGAATGTATTACTTTTCATTTTGTACTATGTATTGAACATCTATCAAATGAAATGAAAATCCACTTTTTGTCTCTTCAATTGTTCAATGAGTGTTTATGTTCAATTGTTCATACAATGACTGATTTTTAATTAGAATTTAAAGTTGAATATGAGAAAGTAAAATTATCTCAAATAAATCTTAAACACTTTCTCATTCTATTTTAAAATCTGAGCTTAACTCTTACTAAACCTTTTTGATTGATTGATAAAAAGGGGGAGAAAATTGTGAAGTTATTGCATGAAAAGGATAAAACATGTTGTTCATTTGCTCTGATTCATAAAGATTGAAAAAATTGAAAATATGTTTGAATATTTACTCTGATTAAAGCTCTGATAATGTTAAAGATCTGGTACATAATGTGATAATTATGAATGAAAGATATGGTACATAATGTATATGCAAGTTCTTATAATGTTCAAGCTCAGATAATATTTTAAATAAAAGCTCTGATGATGTTTTAAATGCTTTAAACTCTGATACTTAAAAAGCTATGAACATTTAAACATCTGTTAAAAACTTTTGAGCTTTGAAGTATGAAATTGCATAGAAAGTGTGTCAAAACATGGAGTATCTTATTGAGGGGAGATTACCTCTCATTGCCCTAATTCTCCTTCCATAGTTTGGCACTAATTGAAATCAATTCATTGTTTTACTTATTCATAGATTCTTGCAAATATAGTTATACAAGTAATTGTAAAGTTTTATCTTGCTTTTTCATGCCCAGTGTTTTGTCATCATCAAAAAAGGGGAGATTGTTGACCCCATAAGTGATTTTGATGATAACCAAACATTGGAGTATGTACATTTATTACTAACAACTTTTTAAGTGTTTTACAAGTTTTTGTAGGATGAGTTAATTGTTCAAACTTCAACTCCTATACCTTTGTTTCTTGTTTGAGTTGTGTTGTAATTTATTTTTGTAAAGAAGAACCCAATGAAAAGGCTAAGAAAAAATCATGTAAAAAGGGTCACTTCTATGTGTGCGCGCCTTAGAATTAATTTGAGTTGGTATGATTGAAAAGTTGTAAGAGTGTTGGTAAGAGCTTTTTCTTTGAATTCAATTATAAAAATTATGAAGAAGATACTCGAGCCGACCTAGCATGTTGAAGAGCTGACTCTACTTCATGGCATGCAGCAAGAATTCTGGTACGCAGCAATCCAAACTGACTCAAAGTTAACCGAGTCGACTCCAGGGAATCCGAGTCAACTGGAATTCATCTGAGCCTACTTCTCCAGAGTCCAGTTGTTGAACATTTCTGAAAACAGCCAAGCGAGCCGACCTGAACCAGAAAGATCCGACTCTGCCAGACTTAATTTTGAAGACCTAAAAAAGTGAGCCGACCTGAACTGCATTGAGCCAACTCTTTTAGAGTGATATTTTCAAAATCTGAGAAGAAGAGTCGACCCAAGTTGAAAAGAGTCGACTCCTCGAGTTCAAGTTTCTCAAAGATATAAGTTCGAGCCAACCCGAGCTATCAAGAGCTAACTCATCCAGAGTGAAGTTTTGCACCCTAAGACAGAGCAAACTGCACTAAAGATTTGGTGACTCGACCTATTGACATGAAGGATCCGAGCCAGCTCAAAGAAATTCGAGCCAACTCGAACATCGTTTTCAGGTATCCAACGGCTAGTTCCAGAATTTATTTTTGAATGCCAAAAAGTGCTCCAACGATCACAAACCACTTTTCAACGGTCTACAATGGCTAGAATTGCCTTGAAGTGATGGAAGACCAAATATTTGAGGGATTTAAACTTCTCTCAAGGAAGTTAGAAGAAAGTTTTAAGTTTTAAGAAAAAAAAGGTACTTAAAAGTTTGAGAGCTATATTGAATATCCAACCTACCAAAAAGAAAGAGAGCACAAGAGCATTCAAGCTAGCCTTCAAGTCCTCACCAACTCAGATCAGAAGCTTGAAGCAATTAAGCAAGAAGCCACTGAAGCATTTATAGCTTATTCAAGTGCAAGCAAGTAGACTTCTATCAAGCTGCACCGGTAACTATCCGATAAATTGAGTTTGTCATTTATTGTTGCATTTACTATAATTTTTTTTCTAAATTATTGTGGGTTATTGGTGAGCCCGGTTGAAAAACCAAATAGGTTCTTGGTGAGCCTTGATAAAAACTAAGTGTTGGATTCTTGGGGATCCTGGTAAAACCAAGTTAGGTTTCTTTGGTAAGCCTGTTCAAAACCAAAGGGTGTTGGATTTTTTTTGGTGATCCTGTTAAAATTGAAGTGTCGAGGTTTTGAATTATGATCCTGCAAAATAATATGACTGTATTCGGGTATGAATATAGGCAAAATTCTAAGTGGTATCTTGGGTAGTGGACATAGGAGCTGGGTTGCTCCGAACCACTATAAATCTTGTGTGTTTGTATTGTGATTCTCTGATTTTTTTTAGCCTCTGCATTTAACTTTTAACCACAACACACAGCACTCTAAAAAGGAATTTCAATTGCACATTATCTGCTTTAAATTTTTAAAATTTCCAATTCACCTCCCTTTTGGGTAGCCACCTGGGCAACAATATGGAAAAACTTGAAGAGGTTAAAGTTTGATTTTGGTCAAGTTTCAGCATTGGCATGCCCAAGTGTCAATACTTGGAATTCAAGTGTCGACACCTAAAACTCAAGTGTCGACTCACAGAAATGAAGTGTTGACTCAAGGCCTGAGATATTTGAAAATATAGAACTAGGTCATTTGGAGGTTTTTGACTCAAGTGTCGACTCATAGAAGTGAAGTGTCGACACTTGAAAATGAAGTGTCAACTCACGAAGGTCAAGTGTCGACACTTGGACTATAACGGCTAGTTTTTCTAAAGTGCAGAACTTCCCTAACTTGCTTCAAATAGCTAGTTTTTCATTCCCAATGGTCATAAACGATCATCTATGATTTGGAGAGCTATATAAATATCAAAAATTAAATGGAAAAGTAATCCTTTGGTGAGATTATTGAATATCCTTCAATGATTCAAGAGTTGAGTGGTTCAAGCCTTCAAGCTTCCGAAGATAAAAGAGTGCATCCAAGTTCACATCATCAAGCTGCAATCAAATGCTTCAACAACTTGAAGACAAGATCTTCATCGACATTCAAAGAGTTTCAAAGAGATATTTGCTTTATTTTATAAAGCTTTTATTATACTCTTTTTATATTGTTCTTACATTACTTATTAAGATTTTTGGTGAGCCTTGGAAAATCAAAGAAGTTATTGGTGAGCTTTGGAAAATCAATTAGGTTCTTGGTTAGCCTGGAAAACCAAGGGAGGTTGTTGGTGAGCCAAAGGTATAAAACCAACTAGGATTTAACTTATGAGCTCGAAGACAAACAAGTTGTAAAGGTTGTTGGTGAGCCTAGGTTACAAAATCAACTCGAGTTTTAATTAGTAAAACCGGAAAACTAATCGGCTGTAATCTTGGTGATTATAGTGGAATTCCCAAGAAAAATTTGGAGAGTGGATGTAGGTGCCTTGGAGTGCATCGAACCACTATAAATTTGTTATATTTGTGTGTTTGTTTTCTTTGTGCATTTACTTCTTAATTTCGCTGCATATTATTTTGAAGCACACAAACACTTTGGCAAAACACAAGCACTTGATTTGTAATTAGCACATACTTTCTTTAGTTCATCATTAAATAGTTGAAAAGTTTTATAAAACCAAATTCATCCCCCTCTTGGGTTGCATCATCATTGGGCAACAAGTGGTATCAGAGCACGGAACCCAAAATCGTTGATATCTAGACTTGGTGCTTTGCAATGAATCCAATGATTTTGAGTTAAAAGAACATGGCAACCCTTGTAGGTATTAGTGTTAGACCACCATTTTTTAATGGCACTAATTACATTTTTTGGAAAACTCTCATGCACATCTATATTCAATCTATTAGTTATTATCTTTAAAAAATTATAGTTAGTAGTCCTCATATTCCTTCCATTTTGGTTAATGGCATTTCCATTCCAAAGCTTGAAGAGGATTGGAATGAATATGACATTAAGCAATCTGAAATTAATGCTAAAGCAATGAACTTGCTTTATTGTGCATTAGACTTTAATGAATTCAATAGGATCTTCACATGCACATCGGCGAAAGAGATATGGGACACACTTGAAATTACTCATGAGGGTACTCTTCAAGTAAAAAATACTAAAATTAATTTGCTTATTCATTCTTTTGAAATGTTTGAAATGCTACATTTTGAATCTATATTTAATATGTATACTAGATTTATGACTATTGTTAATGAATTGAAAAATCTTGGCAAAGTCTAAACTAGTACTGATTTGGTCAATAAAATACTTAAATCTTTGCCAATATCATGGGATCCAAAGGTGACGGCGATCCAAGAAGCTAAAGATGTATAAACCTTACCTTTGGAGGAGCTTTTTGGTTCACTCATGACCCATGAGTTGAATTTATGGCAAAAGGATATGGCTGCTGATCAAGAAAAAAAGAAAATAATAGCTCTCAAGGCCAAAAAAAATTCAAGACAATGATGGCAACTTGGAGCGATAGCGAAGATTTAAGTTCGGATGAGAAAAAGGTATGTTCTAAAAATGATTATGATTTTACATTTGATGAATTACATGATGCATTTAATAATCTTGTGCATGAATATAAATTGCTAAAAATTGAGCACAAGAAATTAAAAAGACATGTAAATTCTTTCTCTCTTAAGAACACCAATCTTGCCAATAAAAATGATGATTTAAATGCCAAGATTGATGTTTTGAAAAATGATACGAATAATCTTTCTAAAGAAAAAGAAAATTTTGATTTAAAAAAATTATGCAATAAATTTTCAAATGAGAAAAATATTTTATTAAATGAAATAAGAATTCAAAAAAGATTCAAGATTTTTGTATCAAATGATGAGTTTTTAAGAAAAACAAAAATCTTGAGTTAAAGAACAAGAATTTCCTTATTACTACTTCTTCCAATATTGCATGCTTTAATTATGAAAAATTTAGATTTAATGCATATCCTTATAAATTAAGAAAATTTTGGGTTCTAAAAGAAACCATATTTACTAACCCTAAAGGACCCAAGAAAGTTTGGATATCAAAATTGTCCACTTAGTATATTTTACAGAAATATCTTGCAACCCAATAAGAAGAAAGGAAAATAATTGAATAGTGGCTATAATAGACAACATGAAGAAGTGGACAAGCTACATGTTAGACTAAATGGTAAATGAAGGATTATACATATTGGTAAATTCTAAACATTTTCTTCTATAATTGAAAATGTAATTGAATATTTGTTACAAATGTTGCATCAATTACTTTAAAAATTATTTTAATTGATTAATTAGAATCAAGTTTAGATAAATAGTCATTTGTTGTGATCATGAACTTTTTTGATGTTGATGGATTTCATGCTCTCATGATTAAACTTGTGATTATTAGACTTTCATTTGATTTTGATTAATATAGTTTTAAATTATTTCTAGTGAAATGTTATGATTTGTATGTTTTCATTTTTGGTATCTATACTTAAGTTAGAAATGATTTGGATCAAGACTAGAACTGGTAGTTGAGGGTTACATTTAAGAAGAAGGTATGCACATTGATAAACCCTTAATCCAGTAGCTAGACTTGATATTATATTACTTCTAGCATTTGTATGGATATCAAATCATTTCAAATGGATTTTAAATCATGCTAAAAGTTTTTAAATGATCAAATCTCTTATTTTTTGAAGATAATAAATATATTAAAAATTTTAAATCTTTGATTTTAGATTTAGTATTTATGTTCATATCTCAAATTGTCTGAAATTATGATGCATGTGCTTTCATGTTTTATTCCTCAAATGATGCATATTTTTAAGGGGGAATAACATTAGGGGAGCATCCAAAGATTTGTTGTTATTATATACATATGATGCTTTCAATGTTTTGTTTGATATCATGCTTTACTCATATTGCTATGATACTCCTTCTTCTTGTTTTCAAATCTAATCCTTTAAGGAGAGTTACATTCAATTGATATCAAGATTTATTTTATTAAGAATCTCAAAAAATTACTCCTAGTAACTACTTCAGATTGGGTTAGTCACCATGGCCATCTGGTCATAGGAGCTAAGTAAGATTTAAAGACCATCTCTTCCCATTCACTGGGATCTTTTATGACAAGTTGGGGTGCCGCTATGGCCTTATCCCATGAACAAGTAAGGTGAATGGATAATATACATATTAGAGCTAATATATATTGAATTATTTTTAGCATGCGCATCTCATTTTTGTGGTATCATATTCAAATAGTATCATATTTAATCGATAAAATGATTAATTGATTTCATGTATTGATTTTGATGATCTACTTGCTATTCTTTCTGCCTTCATTTCTATTTTGTATTGCCTTTCATCCTTTTTTCATGATGACAAAAAGGGGGAGAAAAATATTAAGTATGAAAAAAGGAAAGATATGATAAACATGAAAAATTATAAGATAAATGAAAGAAAGTGCAAAAAGGGGGAGAAGAAAGCAAATGTTATAATCTTAAGGGAAGACTTAATAAGAGAGAGAAAATTTGAAAATTTTGCATATTTTGAAAAATATTTTGAAGAAATTTTGAAAAAGTTTTTGGATCATATTTTAAGGGGGAGCTTGATGCTTATAGCTTTTGAGCTTATATGTTTATACTATTATTAATCTTTTAAGCTTACCCTATTCATATACTTAAAGATTTTATCATCATCAAAAAGGGAGAGATTGTTGACTCCGATCTTGATTTTGATTATTGACAAAATATTTAAGTATATATGAGTATTAATTGTATATTTTAGTGTGTTTATCAGATCTAAGTACTCATCCATGTTGAATGAAGAAATGCTTGTATTTCAGTTGAAGAAGTCCCTAAATTAATGAAAAATCAAGTATATGGACTTTGAATTGATATGGAAGAACTTGAAGAGGTTAAAGTTTGATTTTGGTCAAGTTTCAGCACTGGCATGCCCAAGTCAACTCCTAGAATTCAAGTATCGACACCTGAAACTCAAGTGTCGACTCACAAAAATGAAGTGTCAACTCAAGGCCTAAGATTTTTGAAAATACAGAACTAGGCCATTTGGAGGTTTTTCACTCAAGTGTTGACTCACAGAAATGAAGTGTCGATACTTGAAAATGAAGTGTCGACTCACGAAGGTCAAATGTCGATACTTGGACTATAATAACTAGTTTTTTTAAAGTGCAGAATTTACCCAACTTGCTTCAAACGGCTAGTTTTTCATCCCAAATGGTCATAAATGATCATCTATGGTTTGGAGAGCTATAAAAATATCAGAAATTAAATGGAGAAGTAATCCTTTGGTAAGATTATTAAATATCCTTCAAGAATTCAAGAGTTGAGTGGTTCAAGCCTTCAAGCTTCCAAAGATAAAAGAGTGCATCCAAGTTCACATCATCAAGCTGCAATCAAAGGATTCAATAACTTGAAGACAAGATCTTCATCGACATTCAAAGAGCTTCAAAGAGATGTTTACTTTATTTTAGAAAGCTTTTATTGTACTCTTTTCATATTATTCTTACATTACTTATTAAGATTTTTGGTGAGCCTTGGAAAACTAAAGAGATTTTTGGTGAGCCTTGGAAAATCAATTAGGTTCTTGGTTAGCCCGCAAAACCAAGGAAGGTTGTTGGTGAGCCAAAAGTATAAAACCAACTAGGGTTTAACTTATGAGCCCGAAGATAAAATAAGTTGTAAAAGTTGTTGGTGAGCCTAGGTTGCAAAACCAACTCGGGTTTTGATTAGTGAGCCTAGAAAACTAATTGACTGTAATCTTAGTGATTATAGTAGAATTCCCAAGGAAAACTTGGAAGTGGATGTAGGTGCCTTGGAGTACACCGAACCACTATAAATTTATTATGTTTGTGTGATTGTTTTCTTTGTGATTTACTTCATTAATTTCGCTACATATTATTTTAAACCACACAAATATTTGGCAAAACACAAGCACTTGATTCGCAATTAGCATAATACTTTCTTTAGTTCATCATTAAATAGTTGAAAAGTTTTATAAAACCCAATTTACCCCCATCTTGGGTTGCATCATCCTGGGCAACACACAGGGTCACGCATTTAGCTCAGCTATAAAGAAAGCTGAGAAGCAGAAGCGAGGGCCCCTCATCCAACACCTGGGGAGTCGAGAAGTAGAAGCCAGAGCCCATCATTTTTTTTTCTTCCGCTTTCTCTTCCCATAGAGAGTTTTGGCTTGGAGTTAAAGATTCTGTTATTAGTTTACTTTCTCGGCAATAAAAAAATTTATTTCTTTTATTTGAATTTTTCTTATTTTTAAAGCATTAGATTAGATTAATTTTCTTTAATTTATTTTATACAATTTAGATACCTACAATTAAAATAGTTTTTATTTTTACAATCCTGTAATTTATGTTTATGCAAATAGTATAATTGAATTTATATCTTTTTATTTTATTTTATTTTTTTAAAGGGTTTTAATTTAAATCATGTCTGGCTAAGCAAACCCTCTAGGGTTGGTGATGAAGCTAGACCATGATTAGAAGCCCTTCTTTGGATTTCTTTTTGGACTTTAATTTTTAAGAGTTTTCTTTTTATTTCAAACTTCTTGCCAAAGAGACTTAATGAGCTATTGTTGGGTTTCAATACCTTCATAGTTCATGCTTGGTTCGATGCAAGAAGGACGAAAGATAGATAGCTTAATAATTTATTTTTTGTTTCTTTTTTTCTTTCCTTGTAAAATTTTGATGGGTTATAGTTGAGTTAAATCTTTTCATAATCCATATTTGGTCCTTACAAAGAAGGAAGTCGAAATGTTTTATAAAAGAGATCCTTAGAAAAGTTTTCAAAATCATTGGTCTAGTGGATTCAAAAGCCCTAGATCTTTAAATTATTTATTTCATTGATTTAATTTACTTTTGCTCATTCTTGTTAGCCTATCTAAGTGAGGGTTTGAACACAATTCGAACACAAATTTCTCATGGGATTGACCCATACTCGCTGGACGTGCTACTCTGCATACCGTGCGCTTGTAGTTACAACTTAAGTTCACATCAAGGACTTCGCCCTCAAGATCGGGTGGAGCATTCCAGTTCCTTCTACTCCAAGAGGCGGATGCCCTTCCTCAAGCGAGCCTACTGGGAAGGAGAACAACAATGCATCCGCCTCTACCATGTCGTCCTTCTTGGAGTTCATTGATCCCGTGATTTCAAGGGTAGCTGCAGTAGCTCCGCGTCAGGATACTCCTATTAGCACCACGACGGCATGGCCCTTTCCATGGCGACCATGACTGGGGCCACCACCTCCTCCTATAAGATCTCTGGTCTTGTGAACTGGGGGTGGCTCCAGATGCCTCCACTTTTGAGGCAACCTCTTTCTCTGCCCCAGTTGCGTGACCGAAGGCTGTCCCCCTTCACCTCCTTGGGGAAAGCTTCGAGCTCGGTGGATTTCTTCTCCGAACCAGATGCCCTCACCTTGATGCTGGCCGGTCACTCCTAGAGAGCCTTTATTTGGCCCTCCGAGTCTCGGGCTGAAATCCTGAAATCTACTAAGAGTCCTCCCTCGGCACAGGCCAAAGGAGAGGGATCGAAGAAGGAGAACATGGAGGCTAATGCTGGAATGAGAAGGGGGCTAAAAAAGGAAGAAGGAAGCTTTGTGAAACCCTGGTTGCCTACACCCGAAGGTCCTTTAAAAGCTACATAGCCAACCAGAGGCCATCACGTGTCGGCACCAGGTGCCCCCTGATGCTTCAATTCGTGGAATGGACACCTTGATCCAACCAGGGCATTGATGACCCCTCCATTGGAAAACTGAGCGCAGCGCCCCATTGATGCGAAGCAATGATCTTCGGGGCATGGCTAGTTGAAGATTGATGGCATAGAAGGCACATCCTCCCATGTCAACATGGTCGTTACTCCCATCGCCCCGGGTGACACTTTGTTCTATGGGCTTGAAAGTGGGGGGCATCTGAAGTGGCAACATTCGCTGACGTGGAGCCAACATAGCCACCAGTCGGTAGCAACACGGATGGGGACTGCCACTTGGACGTGGCCTCCAGGTGGAAGGCCAAAATGAGCCCTCCTGACAAGATCAGCTCCCTACCGGGGTCGAGCTCATAAAGCGAGCCCTCCTGCCAAGATCAGCTCTTAGCCGGGGTTGTAAAAATGCTGTCGAGGCGTGCCCTCCATCTAAGGTCAGCTCTCGATCGGGGTCGAGCTCATAAAGCTAGCCCTCCTGCCGAGGTCAGCTCCCAACTGAGGTCATGCTCATACAACCGAAGCGAGCCCTCCTGTCGAGGTCAACTCCCAACTGGGGTCAAGCTCATGGGGTGAGCCCTCCATCTGAGGCTAGCTCCCGGTCGGGGTCATGCTCACGCAACCGAGGCGAGCCCCCCATATGAGGTCAACACCCAGCAAGGGTCGAGCCCGTAATTCGAGCCCTCCTGCCAAGGTCAGCTCCCGGCCAGGGTCATGCTCACATATCGAAGGCAGACCTCCTGAATGAAGTTCCTTCTTTGCCATGCGAAGGCTAGAATTCCTGCCAATAGTGAAGGAGGGAAAGATGAATGGGAATACAAACCACGGCACGGAGGTTCCTGTCCACCTGCAACCTCCAGAAGGTGGTGCATGCCCTGCCACCAATGCCAGCTCTATGACACGCCACCCGCATGCTCTGCATAAAGTAAGCCCCATCAGATCCAGGGCCCTATAACATGCCACCACATCCCCTGCCATATAGCTAGAGGATGCTGACCCACTCGGCACGGGACCCAGAGTCCCCCCAAAAGGAGAACCTTGTCAAAGCCATAAGCCCTGCAATGCTCGGACGGTCCCTATAGGAATGGACACTTCCCACCATGGCACGGGGCTTAATGGCATAGCACCTGCCCCTCTTAAGAGAAACAACACCCCCAATGGAGATGGAGGGGGTCCGAGAGAGAAAGGAAGAGGCTCAAGAGGCCCAGGGATGGCCTCCTTCTCTGGAAGGAGCAGTTCGAGAGGGGGGGAGAAGGAGAAGCTGCAAGTAGCGGCAAGCCCCTTCGAAGAAGACTCCAGGAGAGGGCACACAAAGAAGGACACCAGGACAGCCAGAAAAGAGGAGGAAGGTAAGTAAGAAGGTAAGTGAGCGGGAGGGGGAGAGAGATAAGCAAGCAGCCAAAAGCTTAGTAGCCAAGGGACCGGCCGGAGGGATCCTCCCTACTCCCCGCTCTTCATTCCCTCTTTCCTTTCGTTATTTGATTATTATCATCTTATCACCCCCTAGGGTGAGGGAGTCCCCCAAGCTCTCCACCTTAGAGGTTCTGTTCCCCTCGATTGTCCCACTAACTTGATCATCGGAGTGTCCTCTCCGAAATTCCCAGCCCTGGCCTACTCTATTTTGCAGGCCGATCAGACCGAAGAGTCGACCCCCGAAGAGGAGGGAGCACTCCCGACGGGAGGAGGCACTCAACGCAGCAGCGACGCGTCGGAGCTACAGGCCACAATGATCTAGGCAGCAACAAAGATCAATTAGAAAATAGGGTGGACCTAAATATAATTTTATTATTTGAATCCATATATAATTTAAGACTTTATAAGGACTAAATTATAAAAGTCTCCTTAATCCGAAATAAACTTGACCTAATGTAATTGGATTCAATATATTTATTAATTAGGCTTAAGTTATTTAACTAATGGATTGGATTTAATGAATTATATCCCGAACCCAAAACCCATTACCCTCTTTTTTTTCTTCCCAACACCCAAATCCCTTTCTTTCATGATCAAGCAAAAGGAGGCGGTGGCACCCCTCCTTGCCCAATCTCCACCTGGCCGATCGCTGCCATTATTGCCTAGTGGCCTAGTGCCTCTTGAGCCACCTGCCATCAGATCACCACCCCACCTCCCGAATGGTCGGTCACTTCCAGCCGCTTTAGGTGATGGATGGGATGAAGAAGAAGGCATAGTATCCCTTCCTCCTTGATTTTCTTTTGTTTTATTTTAATAATTAAGGAAATAAAATAAAATCATGTTCTAGATCATGTATAACATACTCTAATATCACATTTTAGAGATTTTTCTTATCAGGATCCAATGCATTATTGTTAGAACACCAAAAATAATAATATAAAATTAGAGGAATATCTATTTGTGCTATTGATTCTCAAATCTTTAATCACTAATTCTCATGCGAACATCATCAGTCAAGTCCTTTTCTCTAACTTCCTCTTAATAGATGGTTATTCGATGGGACAAGCTATGAGAACTATCTCATAATATAAATAGTAAAAGTGGATAGGAAACCTAACTAATAAAACAAAACTTTAACAAGCCTTCCCATAATGGATCAAAGTTGGACTAAGGCTTACATTGTACCACTCTAGCCATATTAACCAATATAAGGTGTTCATAGTCCAATCACAAAGATCACTAACAATAATGGACTTATAAACATATCCATCAACACAAATCAAATAATCAATCCATTTTTAATAAAACAAAATAAATTAAAATAATAATTAATAATAGTTCATAATTAAAAAACTCTTATACCTCCTATAATGATGAAGGATTCATACGAACCTAAGATGCCTTGCTAAGGGTTCACACGAATTCAAGGAACCTGAGGGAGGGAGAATGAGAAGGTGCCAAGCGGGATTGCATTTGCACCTATTGCCACAGAGGGGAAGTAAGAGGGGTAAGGTTGCGATGGGGAAGGACAGGTAAGCAGAGAGGGTTGATGGGAGGTGGGGGGGGTGCCAGGCATGGTTGTGGAACATAAGGCTTCTTTCTTTAAGATCACTGGAGCTTCTCTCTCTATAATTTCCTTCTCCCCACAGAGCTTCAGTCTATACTTGATAATTGCTGAAATTTATTAGCGACATATATTAGAACTTTAGATGACAACAAGATGACTGCAGGTATTTATTAGAATTTTCGTTGCTAACAATAATATCAAAACTTGGAGATTGTGGACCCATATAAATAAAGATAGAAAGGCTTTCATCCATTAGAATAGCATGATAGTTCATTCATGAATGTAAAAATCCATTACAAAAGGTTCTAGCACAATTATCATCTCTTAAAACAACAACAACAACAACAATAACAAGAAAAGCAGATCCAAATATCTTTCCCTACAAAGGATTATGATTCAAGTATCAAACAAGACATGAGGTTGGAAGCATCACAGAATTGTTATTTTGCAATCTGTTGGGTTTGAGAGTAGCCCTGAAACCTGCGTGAGTACATCTTGCCTTCTCAGCACAGCATACTGTTGGTACTCATAATCTCTCTCTTTGTCCCATGTTTCATGATCTTTTTCAGTCCATCGCCATCGAAATGTCAACACCCTTAATTTAGTGGCAATGTCTAGTAGATTAGCCACAACTTCTGGCACGATCCAGTGTCTGCCGAGACCACTTATTTCAACTGTCTCAAGATGGTTGTGTGGAAACTTAAGCGGTCCCTGACTTGTTTCACCTTCATGTGCCACAAAAAATTGAGATGTCTACAGCAAAAGTTGAAGAATAATTACTAGGATAACCAAAAACAAAAAAATATAATTAATTCAGTTAGATCGAAAGTGAGAGAATAATGAGACAATAAACTTACCTGCAGTTCAAGCTTTTGCAGTAATGGTGCAGCTTTAAGAAATCTGGTTATCCATGAAAGAAGATTATTAGAATTCAACTCAACGGACAGGATGAGATGCTTGAGGTTGGTAAACATTGGAGAGACATCTGGTAGTATCCCTATCTGTATAACAAACAAATCATTAGTCAAACTCAAACATATAAAGAGATAGAGGAAATTAAAGCACCATTGTATTTTAGTTTTGATTTCTTTCACGTACAGCAGATAAAAGGCGAGCATCCAGCATCAACTTCTGAAGTTTTGGAAGCTCATCAGGAATGCTAGTGATGGCATGACGAAGAAAAGAGCCAACATCCGCACGCAAATAACATTTCACTAGATTCGGAGCATTTTGAGAAGTTATAGATATTAATATTGTTGTGCCACAAACAAAACTCTCAAGATTCCTAGCATGAAGCTCTATTTTTTCTAGACGAATACAGCCAAATACCATGAGATATTTTAGATGGTCTAGGCTACATTTAATCTTCAGAGTGACTAGTTTGGAGCACATTATAAGCCTTAGCTTCTCAAGATGTGCACAATGCTCTAAGAGATTTTCTAGCTGCTCATCAACCAGTGTCACATGTTCCAGGTGCAGGAAAGTGAGGGCTTTAAAACCAGTAAAGTCATCACCTCTAAGATTACACTGTATCAGACGAAGATGTTTCAGACATGGTACAGATCGATTAGCCAAAAAATGAAGAGGAAATTCATACGGTGCGACCATGCCCTCATCAGCTAGATAGATCATATCTGCCTGCATGTCAATCTCAAGGTTTTCTACACCAGCTGAAATGGAAGAACTAATCCACTCATTCAGAGAGTTGGAATGCTCAGAGAAGAGGCAAAATGCAATCCTTAATTTTTCAATTTTAATACTGCGATAGGCCTGCATGAACTGGTCTTACAATGGTGATAAACAGATGTGCTCTTTGCTGTTTTTTGGCATAGCGTAGCTCTCTACGAAGCCTATCAAGATAGGTCTTTTTGTAGTGAAGTTGAGGGGGTAGCAGAGACACATCAAAATTTAAATTATCTATATAGGTCCAGAGCTTTATCCATCTCTTTGACAGAACGCTAGTTCGCACCGCCTCTTTTGTGGGCAACAAGGAAAGAATGGTAATCAGCAAACTTTCCGGCAAAGTGCTGAGCCAATCCTCCATCCTGATTTTTTTGGTAAATTCTTCCATCTTGATTTCAAGTCTGCAAACTTCAAAGAATACTACCAGAACTAAATTCAACAATAATAATATAAAAACGAGTCACATATAAATATTTATGGCCAGTAAATACTCACGGTGATAACAATCATGCAACACCAAAGAATGCGAGGTCACTCGAACAAAAATTATGGCAGAAAAGAAAACGAGAAGAAGGTCAAGAAAAAAAAAAAAACAAAACTGATGGATTTGAATTAGCTGGAAATTTCTAAAGGTTTCGTGAATTAAAGATATAAAGTAATGCATCTATATGTCCAACGATCCTGGTTTTCATCTGAAACAAGTTATTTGGCTGTGAAAGTTTTAGGCGATCAAAGATCTAGGGACAAGGAAAGATATACTCTAATATGATCAGTCACAGGATGAGAAGTTGTTGGTGGTTTAAGTTTCACAATCCAAAGGTGCAAGTTTTAAATGTCAAAATATCGAAAAGGTTTAAAAAAGAAGCACTCCCGCTTTAGACATTCTAGATCCAATAGTAAGAGATTGCAGGTTGGCTAGGAAGAAAGTGCACAAGGATAGGAAAGGGATGGGTAAAGCTATACCATAATATATCATTGACTTAGATTCAAGTCCATTTTTGTAGATTAGATTCATTTCCAATTACATTAAAACTAGGTTGCCTAATATAGACAAACCATCATGTTTTTAGAAATAGAAAATTTATTGTAAATTTTCCAAAATGAGAAAGTAAAGTTTGTGCTTGTGTAATTATGAGGTGATTTGAATTTATTGGGTCTATGAAACCTAGAATTCCAATGAAATATAAGGCGAAAAACTCATTTAATTGATAGCATCATTGTAGTCTAGATGTCATTTTGGAGATGTAGCGATAATAGCACTGTAATGAGCAACTTAAATTTTATGCCCATCCTCGTAAATTTCATGCAAATGACCAATCTCAACTATCAAGTAGCTAGTTCTTGCCTACTTTTGACGGGTACAACTTTTCCAAGAAAAGTAAGGTACTAGCTACATCACTCTTTGCTTCCCCTCCATATAAAAGATGATTCAGGATATCCCATGACCTTATGTAGACTACTTTGGCCACTAATAGAAATTCTGGATATAGTCAAGAGTGAGATCTACAATGTTGAGACAACTAATTGCCTACCAAACTTTTAGAGATCCTAGCTTGCCTATATGGCATCCAAAATGGTGCTCCTTTTACTTTTCTTTTAAAAAAAACGGTCAAGCTCTATGATATGGCCAAGAAATAACCACCAAATTCTATTATATGGATCACAAAATGCAAGGCTAAAAAATTTCATTTTGAAAAAATTATGACCAAGTATATTTTCTAATCCAGAAAGAATTAGATGAGATGACTGAAGATAAAATAGATGTATAAATCAAGATTCACCTCTCATAAAATTTTAGCATTTTCATGATGATTTCTATTAATCATGTACATTTGTAGCTCCTCTACTATATGTTAGAAAAATAAACAACATTCGGTAGATTATAGCAAAGTGTTAATGTATATGTTAAGTCATAATCACTAATGTGCTCATATTGTATCTTTTATGTTCCCAAAAGATGACTTTTAAACTTTCAAAGTTCCATATAGGTAGTATTCATAGTTGTCTTTTGAATGTTCTAATATAATTATGTAAGGGGTATCTTAAGAGTCATTATATAACTATATGAAGCCATGTAATGAATCATCCTGTAAGTAAATTAATAATAAGATGTGATGAAAAATATTAATGGGTGTTCCTTATTATCTTCTCCAACATTCTACTCTATATCAAAATAGGGTAACTTATAATCCATTAGCTTTTGCTATACTCAATATAGTGGTACTAGATCTCAAATGTATGAGTCAACCATTCTTTCAATTAAAGATCCCAATATAAGCTATCTAATATGTGTAGATGCCATATTATATCTCCTTGAAACACCTTAGATTCCTTCATTTTTTTTCTTATTGAAGCACCAACTAGGTTCGAAGTCTTTCTACTTTTTATCTAAAAGAGAGATGCCATCAATATATATCTTCACTTCACAAGGAATATATCAATCCCCTAAATAAAAGTTTCAATTGCAATAAGTTCTTATGCTGAATAATCATGCACATTTTTGGCAAGCCATTCAAAAGCTTTATTATGAATTTTGCAAGCATATGATTAGCATTCTCATATTCTTCTTGAATAGCTGTACTATGTTATGATATTGATAAGTTTCATAAACATGTCAATGAAAGCATCAATTTATATACCAATTTATCTTTATTCCTTAAGAATTAATGCTTTTATTTATCTTTTATAGGAATGATGATCATCGATACAAAGAGTCTGATTCATAGGTTAAAAGTTCTCAAATTAAAAATAAATTAGACTCAAATTGAAGACCAAATGGAGATCCATATGTTGTCCAAATCCAAGCCAAATTCCAGTTCAAATTGAGCCCAAAATCAACTCAAATTAGCCCATGAACTAATCTTCAAAATAATTTTTAAAGTAGTCGATCCACCATGGACCGGCAACTTGGTCCACAAGGCTAATGGCATGGCTCACAGAACAATGAAGTTTGGTTTATTGTCTCGGCTCATAAGAGACATTTGGATTGGCAGATATTGGATGCACTATCGGGTGGCCAAGAAATCGTTAATTTGAGATTTGATCCAATAGCCAATACATCATCGACTTGATAAAGAATTTTAGGGTGCTATTCTAGCCACAAGATCTGCACCATTAGATAGCCCACAATAACCAGCAATGTTGATCTGATGGCCATATTATCTTTTAACTTAAATTAGGATGCTGATAACAGGATTTTGGGATCTTGGATGGCGATCCAATGGACAAAGTAAATTCATGCAGTTCAAGGCCTACTCTACAAGGATTCCTCTCTAATCTTGATCAGGATTCAACCTATTCTAGCTCTATTTAATGGGAGTTACGAGAAGAAGTAAAGGGGGAGAAGCAGGCAGTGCATAATTATTTTATTTTATTTTTTTTATGATATAAGGGGCTTCAAGGGAAGAGAGGTTGGTAGTAGGGGGTTATTTTTCTTCATCTTCCTCCTGAGATGATGTAGCATACAAATATCATGCATGGCAAATCTCCAAGTCTCCAAGAAAGTAGAAGAGGTTCATTTAATATTTAATATTTTAATTTTTTTTCATATAATTAGATCTTAATTGTAATGATCCTTTCTTCATGAATAAAACTTCCTTTTCATTACTTCAAGTTTTGTACATCTTGTTTAAACTATAATCCAAATTTTTGAATAGTCTGTGACTATATAGAGATGAGTCATGATCTAAGAATACGATTCATGCTCAGCAAGATAGATTATACTCAAAATTAAATTATAAAAATTTTTAATTATTATTATGATTTGAGTCTTTGAATAGCGTATGACTACATAGTGGCATATCAAAGTACTACGATCTGTACCCAATTAGATAGATTATACTAAAAAATCAATCATACTTTTGATAATTTCATAATAAAGAATAAATTTATATTTTATTAAAAATCAAATCGAATCCCTAAGACATCTTTCTTATATTATTTAATTTCTTCTTGTTAGTTACTTTATTAATTTAATTTAAATTCTATTTTTAATTATATTTCCACTTTCTTATTTCTAACTTTGTAATTTAGTTAGAGCTTTAAATAAAAATTATAATTAAAAGTGAATATAATCTCATTGATCCCTGCGAATGCGATCTCGACTCGTCCTAGCTTTATAGTTTGAGTTGGTTATTATTTTTTATCGTCTATGATAGTGATCAAATTTTGGCACTGTTGTCATGATCATTGGCATGGTTAGCTCATAAAATAAATAACTTAATTAATAAAACTTAGCATATTTTATTAAGATTTTTTTAGAGATTGAAAATATCAAACTAACTTGCTTTGACATCTTATTTACATTGCATTGCATTTGCATAAACTATCTTAAGGATAAATTCCTCAATAATATAAGGTGGGGATTTTATTATCCTTTCTTAGCTCACAAAACACCATCCCCATATTACATTGACCTAAGTCTTTAATCTAAAATTAATCTAAAATTAAAGTTGATCAATTAACTGGTGTTTAGGAAAGTGTTTCAGGAACAAAATCCTAAAGGAAGGTGGTTACTTAATTGGTTATGTTTGCTGACTTGGTCATTTTAATTAGTGTCTAAAAAAAGCAATGAGGGGATCCTCATTGACCTTACACTTACCTGGCCAGTTGGTTAGTTAGCCTCTAACTTAGAGCGCTCAAAGACAACCTTAATAATTAGGAGCTGTCTAGATCTAGATTAATCCTAGGATAGAGAGTCCACTTTGTACTAATTTGTTTGTAATTAACGTCAAACCTTAACTTATTCTTCTCTCTTTCTTTTAGCTCTAAGACTCGTTAGGCCCTCACGTTTAAAGTTTCTCTCTCTTTCTTCTTTCTTCATTTCCTTTCTCCTCTTAAAATAAAAAATTTAAAAAAAGAAAAAGAAGATTGTTCTAATCTAAACCCTTTTGATTACATATCAAAATAATCAGAATAATCTGATAAATTAAAATAGTGCTAGGAATATGAATCTCAATAGTAGATTGGATGAGTTATCTTATAAATTTGATCGCCTACACAACAAATTTTCTCGCCAAGCTATCAAACACTCTTCCTCTCTATCCTTTATTCCTACACAACATATATGCACCATATCTTCGAGCCCCACTCATTTTGTGAGTGAATGCCTGGTTGTGTATAAATTTTCAAAATTTATGTATGAATAAGCCTATCAAGATCAAACCTAAATAGCCTACAATTCAGGCTGGGGTGTTTAATTAGGTTTTTCATGGAAACCACATCCTGTGGTCACCCCAATAATGCAATGATTCACATTTGTAGACTTGTTGGATCACAATATGCCCTATCTATAATACTATCCTTCTCCAACTACCTATAGCCTATCATTTGAAGAGAATGTTCTGCAAGCATTAGATAAGATATAACATATCAATTAGATCCTTCAATCCTCTTTATATTCCCTAACTAAACTAGAGATTCAAACTAATAGACTGGTAAACTCACACAATAAGCAGGAGGAAGGAGAGCTGCCTAGTCAAATTTAGAGTAATTCAAAGAGATCATACTGAACTAAATGTTTTAATGATCTTTTAATTTTTTTTGAATAATCAACTATAACTCTCAGAAATAAAATGGTCTTAGAGCAACCCTGCATAACCATAAATATCAATAAAGATAATCTAAGATAGAAATACATAGGGAGTAATTAGACTGGTGGGATCAACTACTTCTATCAGCACCCTACTTACTTATAACTCCCTTCCCAAGTGTCCCATAATCATCCATGCCTTTTAATGGGGAGGGAGGATAAATAGATGAGATGATTGAATTAATTGAGACTTCCCAAGAACCATTAATGAATAACACACTAGGGGAAGTTACACCTCCAGTTCATCCCTTGAATTTGTTAGATCCCTATTTGACTTATTTTGGGATAGATGATTTAATATAAATGGGTATACCATAAAAGTAAATGACCTAGTAAAAATATTCTATTTTGAAACCATCCCGTTATGGATTAAAAAACATGACCCATCACCTAGCCTCTCAATAGCTCCAGTTAGAATCATCAACTATTCTAAAACTGAAGTCATTTCCTATTACACCCACTAACACCCTAATAGTGATCCCTAACCAGGACGTTCTACTTATAAGTATTCTAAAAATGCATAAAGAAGCTATTGGGTGAGATATCTTTAAAGTAAAGGATAATGATTTTAAAATTTTTATGACTAATTTTTCTATTTTTGGTACTATTTTCAAGGACTACCTTCAAAATCTATCTATAGTACTAAAATGATATAAAGATAGATTTAATGATAATGTAAAAAAAATGCCATGCTATAGATCAGGAAGGGAAGATGTCAAGACATTTCATACCTAAGAAAGGGATTGTGGCAAAGGATGTAATAGTTGAAGAAATTCCTAAACTATCATCCCCAATCTCGGCCCAACAAACATAATCCCTTCTTGGTTATCAACTAAACTATAATATATTTATAGATATTGGTATAGTGTGCTTGCCCAGTATACTCTTTTGATCTAAGCTAATCATCATAGATTACTCTATGATTATTTTTTTGCCATGATGATAAGGCCTCTTAATTGGCCTTGTCCTTTTGAAATTTTGAGGAATACAACCAAAATCAATATAAATGAGACTCCCTCAGAGCATTTGGCTGAAGATGTTAAACTTAGCACTTATTGGGAGCCAACCTAATTTTATAGGAATAGTCTTAATAAAAATTATACTATTAATAAAAACCCAACTAAAGATATTAAACTTAGTGCTTGTTAGATGACAACCCAACTTCCTTACTTTCTTTTCTTTTTATGTTTTAGGTTTTATCATTGAAGCTACTCCACCTTGAAGATTTAGAATAACATTTTCAAGCCACCTTTATCCTAGATCATTTGCAACTCCAGAGCATCCTAATCTTAGATGATATCTCTCCTTTCCACCCTATTTGTTTTAGTTTTTCTTCTCCATTGAGGATAATATCAATTAAGTTGGTGGAGAGAATAAATAAAATTAAAAAAATTAAATCCTCAAATAAGTTAGTATTTATTATTTAGGCACCTGATTATTCTTAAGAATCAAGCTAAACTAAGTACTTTTTTTTAAAGTAAGTTGATGCTAAGATCAAAGAGTTTGTAAGATACAAAGAGATCAAGTGTTAAGAGAATTTGATAAAAAACTAAGTCTAGAATATAAATATTTTTTTGTTTGAGCACTTCTAAGTCTTCCTACTAGCATCAAAAAAGAGTTTACCTCTTATAGGCTAGCATAGGATAACTATATATTTCTTCATAAAATAAAAATTAAAAATAAAATAGTTTCCAAGTACTTTTTACTGAGTAACTAGGCTTCTTTATCAAAACAAGTATTAAGGTTCACGTCAAAAGATTAGGAGAGCAAAGAAATTTGTTGTAAGGCTAGTCTTAACTCATAGCTTATTTGATTCGAGCAAGTAAACCAGGGGGATTTTATACCTAATGCCCTAAGGTCATTAATTTGAGAGTCATTGGTTAAAAACTCTCTACCTGGATCAAACAAAAAGCTTAAGGAATTAAAACACTCAATAGCAATACAACGTTAGAAAAAAGAAGTAAGATCTAAACATTGGTCTCCTCCAGAGTAACCGAGTCCTTTTATCTAAGTAAGCATTATTGTTTGTATCAAAAATGGGCAATATGAAGATGCTTCTACAATAAATCAAGGATGGAAGTAACAATACCATTGCCTATATTTAAGTTAATGATTTAGAGATAAAGGTAGGGGTAATTTAGAAAAAAATTAGAAAAGGTTTAATATTCCGCACTTAATTTTTATATTGGATAAGTATTAGTACTCCAATGATATACCTCATTTTTCTCTACTAAATATTAATGGTTCTTTGAAGAAAATTGCTTGATGAAACATGAAACTCTAAGCTAAAAGGTATCTAACTCTAAATTCTTTCTTTACTCGAGGATGAGCAAAGTTCAAGTTGAAAGGTGTGATGAGTTCCATAAACATGTCAATAAAAGTATTAATTTATAGACCAATTCATCTTTATTTTTTAAGAATTGATACTTTTATTTATCTTTTACAGGAAAGATGATCACTGGTATAAAGAGACTAATTCATAGATTAAAAGGACTCAAATTGGATGCAAATTGGACTCAAATTGAAGATCAAATGGAGATCCAAATGTAGCCCAAACCCAAGTCAAATTTCAATTTAAATTGGACCCAAAATCAACTAAAATTGGTTTATAAACCAAGCTTAAAATACATTTTAAAGCAACAAGTCCATCATGGACCAGTTGCTTGGTCCACAAGGCCAATGGCATGACTCACATAATAGTGAAGTTTGGTTTATTATCATGGCTCACAAGAGGCATTTGACTGGGTGGATGTGGGATGTACTATTAGGTGGCTGAGGCATTGTTTGGGATTTGATCCAATGGTCAATAACGTCACTGACTTGATATAGAATTTCTGGGCACTGTTCTAGCCAAGATCTACACCACTAGATGGCCCACAACAACTAGCAATGTTGATTTGATAGCCATAATATCTTCTGACTTCAATTGGGATGCTGATAGTGAGATTTTGGGTGCTTGGATGGCGATCAAATGGCCAAAACAAATTCACACAGTCTAGGGTCTATTCTACAAGGATTCCTCTCAAATCTTGATCAGGATTCAGTCTATTCTAGCTCTATTTAAAAGGAGCTATAAGCAAAAGAGAAGGGGGAGAAGAAGGCAGTGCATAGTTATTTTATTTTATTTTTCTTTTCATGATGTAAGGGGCTTCAAGAGGAGAGAGATCGGTTGCATGGGGTTCTTCTTCTTATCTTTCTCCTGAGAAGATGCAACTTACAAACACCAGACACAACTAATCTCCAAGTCTCCAGGAAAGTAGAGAATGTTCCTTTAATAATTAATAATATTATTTTTTCATGTAATTAGATCATGATTGTAATGACCATTTCTTCATGAATAAAATTTTGTTATTACTTCAAGTTTTTGTTTGAACTGTAATTTAGATTTTTGAATGGTCTATAACTATATAGAGATGAGTCATAATCTAAGGATATGATTCATGCTCAGCAAGATAAATTATTCTTGGAATTGAATTAAAGGATATTTTAATTATTTCTATGATTTGAGTCTTTGAATAATCTATAATTAGGTAGGGATAGACAAGGTCCTATAATCTATACCTAGTGAGATAGGTTATGCTCGAAAATCAATCATACTTTTGATAATTATATAATAAAGAACAAATTTATATTTTATAAAAAAACTAAATCAAATCCTTGAGATATCTATCTTATACTATTTAATTTCTTTTTTATTAGTTAATGTTTTAATTTAATTAGAATTCTTATTTTAATCATATTTTCACTTTCCTATTTCTAACTTTTATAATTTAATTAGAACTTTAAATAAAAATCTTAAATAAAAGTGAACATAATCCCATTGATCCTTGTGGACACGATCCCAACTCATCCTAACTACATAGTTTGAGTTGGTTATTATTTTTGATCGACTATGATAGTAATCAGATACAAGTCAATGATAACATCTAATAACATTTTTAGTGAGTTTGGTAGATGTAATGATACTCAACAATTGAATCACCTATAATACCATGTGATTGGAAATACTTCTTTACTTATGATATCCATCATGTTGAACTACATTCTTGCTATCGAGGAAACTTCACCTTCATATAAGGTAAATTAAGATCTCAATAATGATGTCTAGGCTTTCTTTGGTTATCTTTAGCTTCCTAGTCATAGGCATGGATCTTTAATATCCTCCCCTATTTGTTCAAATAGGAACTTTAGCAATAGTAGTCAATGTGAAGTCAAGTTATGGCAATTCTTCATAAGATGCTCCAGGTCTTGATTGGTATGGCTAGAAGAAAATCCTTGATTCTATTAAGATTTTGATCGAATTTTGCCTTTATTCATTTTTCAAAGTCAACCATCCATTGCAAATTAAACTGCTTGTTTCATCGTTTGTTTGTTGAAGAACTTCACCTGACCATTATGTAGGATTCATGATCTATGGTGTCAAGACTTTTTGTTTTAAACTCATATAAGGCCCATGCACTAACATAAATGCTTTGTTCCTAAGTTTATAAGTATCCATGTCCCCATAAATAGTATTCTAAGCAAAAGAAAGAGAAAATAAAATAGAAAGAAGAAAAGATGTTCAATCACTTTAAAGGCATTGACACCTCCAAAAGCCTTTATGCCAATTTTATTAACTATTTTTTTATAAGCCTTGCTCATATGGCTTACATGTATACCTTGAATAACAAAAAGTAAAGCCTGTAATATATACATCAGGAGTACCAAGAAACTAAAATATATAAAGATAAATAGATCTAGAAAATATTGGACTTCTTGATTGGTTCAATGATGCAGTTTTCATTTTTAGATAGAGAATCATATCACAAGGTGCTTAAGTTTGTTTGAGAAGATATAGAAGGTGGAGAAGATCTAGTTAAGCCAAAATAAATGTATGTTCCTAGAAAGGATTTAGGTTGCTTCATGATAAAATAGAATCCTCTCTCTTTCTATGTGAGAGTGAAACATGATATTCTTGCAAGGAACAAAAGTTAATAAATAAAGGTAGAAAGAAAGGGTGAATGGCTTGGAAAGGTAGACAGGTGTGTGGCCAACCTAGGAGTGGAGCTTGTATGGATCCTTAGAAGGAATCCCTTTTCCCACTAGATGAGAACCTTAACAGAAATGCTCATTAACTAGTCTCCTTTCTTATCAGAGCAAATATAATTCCACTAGGAGTGAGGAGAAATGGAGTAGAGCATCATACTGGTGATGTTTGAAGCACAATCCAAAGGTTTGTTCTCTGCCAAACACTTCTCCTTTGCTATTTTTCCTTGGTTCATCAAAAATGGTGGCGTAGATCATTGCAAAGATGGAAGGTTACCATTCAATTCAGGGTTTGCCATTACTTTGCCCAAATGATGCTTCGACTAGAAGAATAGTGGTAGGATTCAATTGTCTCATCAAAATCTTTGCTCCTTCATTTGAGTTGCTTCAATGATTCTTCTCTACAGATATCTTTTATAAAAACCCCAACTTCATTCCTCACATTATAGAGGTTACCTATGGTGACTTCTCTTATTCTATGCATGTCCACCTTATGGAAACATTCTTGGCAAATCTCATTTGGAACTCATATGTTTTTAGGAAAACAAGATCGTGAATTGGCTTTTCTAGTTGATCTCCTCTGCTTTTCCTCCATGCAAGTCTTCAAAGAAAGGACCGATTCACTTCCAGTCATTGAGCATGATAATTCAATCTCGAAAGGGAACCTTAGATGCAAGACATTCAAGATCTATTCAAGATCTTGGCAAATCATCTATCCCTGGAATATTCTAGTCTCCTCCATTGGAGAAGGTATGGTCCCAATTCCATTGGCCTTCCTAGACTCAAGTTTCGAGTATCCTATCTTGAGGAATGGCTTGGCCCAGTGATTTTACTCATCCTTAACTCAGCTTCTCTATCCAAATTGAATTAGTAGTTTGCTATGTGTGTCTTTCCTATCATCACGTGGGTATGCTTATCCACCAGTGACTTCTAAAAATTATGGGCCACATGTTGTTGCATTGCCTTACTCCAATCCAAATTTGCATTTTGATTTAAATAGCCTTGTTCTAGCTTTACTCCTTTAATTGACACTTGACCAGTATTCTATTAATGCCAAATCATCACCCCAAATTTTGGATTGGACTCCCTTATTATTGCTTCTTGATCCTCTCTGTGAAGTGATGTTGCACATTAGAATGGAGTCCATGATGATGACTTATGATATGTTGTGTATCTCTACTAAGCTAGTGCCAATGTTAGTTGGGTGATGTGGTCCCTATTAAGATCAATCCACGTCTTATGGTTAAATTTGATCTTTCTAACCTTAGGAGCGAGCTAATTGAATTAGTGACATATTAAACAAACTTGATTGCTCCAAACCATGTAAAGTGTTCAATTCAATCAAATAATTCAATTCCTTGCATTCTCTCCTCCAATACAAATGTGGAAGGTTTCTCAATAGATGGCATTACTCCCTCTCTTTGCCTTGTTGAATCCAATTCTATTATGAACTTATTTCATCTTGCTTTGTCTCTCATCTCTAAACCACATATGATATTGCTACCCTTAAAAGATACCAATGAACTAAAGCTCATCAACATGTTAAGGAGATCACTAGTCACCTCCTTTCAAGGAAGGAAAAACTCTACTTTCATCTATCCTTGAATCTATCCTTGAAGATCAGATAGATCCATTTCCTCCTTCAATTGATAAAGCTTAATCTCTTTATGTGCTTTCTCAAGATACCCTCATTTGGTGGTCTAGCCATAGTGGATTTAGATGCAGTGGTGGAGAAAATTTGGCATTTATCTCAAGATGGAGAAAGAGAGGACTAAAGCAAAGGCCCCATAGCTTTGTCACTTCTCACTTAGTTCCATGCTTCTTCCATCCTTATGTCTATCTTATGCTAGAATATTAGAGCCCTTGGTGAGCCATACAAAAGAAGGGCCATTAGAAAGTTTGTTACTTTTTCTAATTGCAATGTGATGGGTCTTGAGGAGTCCAAACTTGGATCGATTATTCCATATATTCTCTATTCTCACATGGGTTGTCAAGTGGATACTTCGTTATCTCTAGAAGCTATTGGATTGGCAAATCAAATTATGTTGGAATGGAATTCAGCTCACTTTATGATTTGATTGGGAAAAAGGAATATTTCCTTCAACTAGCTCAATTCAAATCTCACAAAAGAAAGATAGAAGATGTGATAGAATTTTTGAAAGTAAGACTTCCTTCTTCTTTATTTATTGATTGAAAAAAGAGGTACATAGCCTCTATTTATAATAGCAAGATCTATTCTTGCACGATTTGAGTTAGATTCATCTTTCTATCTTTGAGAAGAACTTCCATCCTTACAAAATTGAGAAGCATTCAATTTTCTAGTTTTACTAGGACATTTTCATCTAAAATATATGTTCTTAGTAAAAATAATCTAGAAAAATATCCAAAATCTTCAAGAGGTAGATCTTGACTTCTACATCGATCAACTATGCCTTTTGTTGCTCTATTGGAGTCTTCTCAAATTTGAATCTATGCCTGATCAAAATTTCATCCAAAAGAAAAAAAATTGATTTGACTGGTTTATTTTGGATTCCAAATAAAGGAATTTGGATATAACACTAGAGTGTCATCTCCTAAAAGGGGTGGTGTCATAAAGAAGATCTTAAAAAATTGCTCGATTTTAGAAATGAAGATCATTGAAATCAAACAGCGTATAACTAAGTTATGACCTTTAGAAGTTTAGCTTGTGACTTGACTTTCTGATATGGTAGATGTTACTCTTAGACCTTATCTTGCCCTATCAATAGTTGGAGCAAAACCGCTCCATGGAATGCCTGGGATCCTTCTTGCCACCATGGCAGAAAAGTAATGCACCATCAGGTAAGGGATGGGGCACGCCATCCGCTCCCGTCATGAAGGTGTGCCCCCCATGGGGTTGCATGCACGAGAGAGAACCAAGGAGATTAGAAGGGAAGCTAGGGTTTTAGCGGAGAAAAGGGGATCACGTCTTATTCTTCTAGATGTTCCAGTCGTTCTTTATATACAAAACAGATATATATAATCCTAAGTCACAACCAACCTAGCCCTAAAAATCTTCCCTCCTCTGAGTCATATGAGAAAACACTCAAACCCGAGCCCATGTATACCCATGTCTCACATGTTCTCTCTACCCTGGGTTAAGACCCTGACCCAACATGACTCAGAGCCTTGGAAACTTATGAACCAACTTCCAAACCTGTGTGACTTCACTCAAGACTTGGATCACCACATTTGCTCCAACAATCTCCATCTTGGTGTTATAAGTCTTGACAAGCTCCACGTGACTGTCTGCACCCTTCTTGCTATTTCCAGAGCTGACATCTTCCCATCGAAGCCACCTCACCTCCCTAGCTAGAACATCGACCCGTGCTCCACAGCTCCTGAGACTCGTGCTCCACTGTACTCCTAACCTCGAGCTGATATTTTCCTGCTCTATCCCCACGACTGCAATACCAACTCGTGCTTCTGTAGTACACCCAGACAGCTGTGAAAACCTAAAACCAATATCAGACCTCTTCAGCTTCTGAGCTCCTTGGGAGGCCTTTGGGATGACCGCCTCCTTGCTGAAGATCAGTACAAGTTCCTTGGAACCAACCTGTACCAGCTCCATAGCACCAACTTGAGATCTCTGTTGTAGGCTCCCTTATGCTAAGCAGCTGCATCACTCACCTTGGATTACCTGGTAAGACCCACAATGATCATGAACCAACAATCACTGTACCAAGAGCTCCACCTGACATAGTCTCCATAGAGCCATGCCAATCTCTGTACACTCTGCTCCACCTGGCTAAGTGTACCCCTGGTGCTCGTGCTAGGATCTGGCCAGTATCCTTGCATCCCCTGCTCTGAACTCATGCCAAAGCTCTCTCTTCAACCATGAAGACACCACCAACCAGTGCTCCACCTGAAACCAAAGTCCACCTGATGCCGTAGAAGTCCCATCGAGGTCAACCTCCCAATGTTACACTACTGAGGTATGCCCTGCACCTCGATACACTGTCGCTGCCTCCTCGGACCCTTCGCTGACCGTGAACCTCTCCGAGACCATTTCGGATACACTACCTCCTACATGCTCCTACGAAACCTAGGAGCTTATCCTAACTCCTCTAACCTAGTGACGAACCCAGCAACCATCTCCAGCGACTGCTACATCATGTCCCAGCCTGTCCCTATGGCCAATCCCACCATACCAGGACATTCCTGGCTGTATGATGCCCCTGGAGCTCCTTGAGACCTATCCCCTTGGTCTACCTGAGCTGCCATCTCCATCAGCTCCAATCTTTGTCCCAAGGATAATGTCACCATACTGGGACACTCCCAACTATCCGATACCTTCGGCACTCCCTGAGACTATCCCCTATCTCCCTGAGCTATCTCTGGCACCGCCTCTATTGATGTACTCTGGTCTCCCTAAGATATCCATTTCCCGAGACCCATCTCCAACCACGCGGGATACCACACCCATGTACAACTCCATCACTATCAAGGTAGTTGGAGTACTACCGATCGCTCTCCTCCACAATGACCAAGAGCCTGGTCCACTACCGATGGAGCTACTACTCATGTTCTGAAAGATCTTTGATATGTATTGCTCCACCTGTGCTAAACCATAGATCACCCGACTTGCCATTATTCCATAGTACAGGACCCACAGCTTTGCACCACCGTCGTGAGCTCCTGTACCACCGGATCCATCATCTTCGATGAGATCCACTTCACCAGCAGACCTCTGCACTGCTCTCGATACCTCAAACCTCTATCTGCCTAGGAAGCCGAAGATGTAACAATCCTGCTCATGCTGCCACACGAATGGCTGCTGCACCACGTTCTCCACATACACATCACCTATGATCTTACCCCATCACCAGATCCATCCTAGCTCAACATGAAGAGCTCAAAAAATGGAATCCAACAATGCAGACGAGGCTCAAATCAGAGTTCAATTAAGCCCAAAATAATTGAAAAACAGTCAGCACATATTTCAGAGCAGTGTCACTGAGATGCCGATCCACCATGAACCGATCCAATGGTTCACGCATGCCAAGCCGGTCCACAGCTACCATTGCTGTCAGTCCATGGCAGAGAACCGTGGACCACAGACTCTCCATGCCACCGCCATCACCACCAACCACTGCGTTGCACCTCCGGTGATTGCGCATCACCTTATCGCACCTACGGTGGCTGCCCGCATGCTGTACCACACCATCGGTGGCTGCTCGCATGCTGTGCCATCCTGATCCACTCTAATCAGGACTGTGCATCACCTCCGACAAATTCTCGCTACCAAGCCTCGCCTCTGGTGAACCGCTCACCACCTTGACTGGCACTGATCTGCTCCGATCGGGCCACCATCGCTTTTGCTACACCATGCACCATCCCACGGTCGAGCCCGTGCCACCTCCTCTGAGCCCAAGCCCTATGATGTCCCATGCCACTTAGCGATCGGCGAGCAACTGCCTCCCTCTCAAAAGGCTTCCACGTCTGGATTAAACTGTAAGAAGACCTTACAATCTTCCTCTCCTCATAGTGATCAAGCCCCCCAAGGGGGCGATCCTTCATGGACTTTTTCTCTCTGTTCCTAGAGGGGGCAGCAGGTCCTCACCTCCAGATCTTGGCACCAGAGATCTGCACCACCACCGCGATGTCCTTTTCCCTACTTTCTTCATGCCACCGCATCAAGATCTGCTCTGATACCAACTGTTGGAGCACAACCACTCCATGGAATGCCCGGGATCCTTCTTCCCGTTATGGCAGAACAGTAATGCACCATCAGGGAAGGGATGGGGCACGCCATCCACTCCGTCATGGAGGCGTGCCCCCTATAGGGTTCAACGCACGAGAGAGAACCAAGGAGATTAAAAAGGAGGCTAGGGTTTTAGAGGAGAAAAGGGGATCACATCTTATTCTTCCAGACATTCCCATCATTCTTTATATATAAAACAGAGATATATAACCCTAGGTCACAACTGACCTAGCCCTAAAAAACTCTTCCCCTCTAAGTCATATAAAAAAACAATCAAACCTGAGCCCATGTACACCCATGTCTTATATGTTCTCTCTACCCTGGGTCAAGACCCTGTTTAACATGACTTAGAGCCCTGGAAACTTATAAACCAGCTCCCAAACCTATGTGACTTCACTCAAGACTTAGAGCACCACATTTGCCCCAACATCAATGGTAGCCAAAGTGGTCCACATCAAGTTCAGTGATCCTTCTAGATCAATCCAATATGTTGAAAAAGAAAATATGATCTTTTTTAATATCAGTGAATTGGTTTGACCATATCTTGAATTCTGCATGGAGCTTCGCTATTGTTTATGGTTCTTCTAACCATAACCTTAAGCATACTTTCTAAGAGGAATTATCTCACATCAGAACTCTTTCTGCTAGGCCCTTGATCATAAGTGGAGATTTGAATGCTACTCTCATAAGTTTTATGAGCATAATGCAAACCCATAGTAACATTGTGTAACTATGGATTTCTCTAACTTTATTAGTTCCCTTCAACTAATTGACTTTTCTCTTAAAGTCAAGATTTCAATTGGTCTAACAGAAGAGAGCAACCTATTATGGCAAAATTTGATCGCTTCTTGATCTCTTCTATATGAGATGCCTTTGCCCAACTTCAGAGCAATCAACTCTTGCAAACTCTTGTTTGGACCATGCTCTTATTCTCCTATCAATCAACTCCTTGCCCAAGATGGAAGGCCCTTTCTGATTCAAATTAAAGATCTTGACTCTCTAATCATACTATAAATGATGTTGTGGCAAATGCTTGCCATTATATTTTTCCAGCTTATGATACCACTACCACCATTATGTTGAAGTTGAGAAAAACCAGGGCAACTCTCAAAGCATGGAATGCAAAAGATAGGATAGCAGATAAAGTCAGGAAAAAATGATCACCTTAGTAAGATTTTTTATTGGACCATAAGGATGAAACATGCCCCTTGTCAACCATAGAGCAAGAACAAGGAATAGCTTATAGAAGGAGCTTCATATCTATAAGAATGAAGAAATTTATTGAAAATAGAGATCCAACATGAAATGGCTCAAAGACAATGATAACAATACTACCTACTTTCATAAATTAGCTAATTTTCAAAGGAAATTCAATCAAATTTATCATGTTCTTTGGAATAGGCAATCCATCAAGGATTCATGGAGATTCTAATTACTTTTATTTCATTCTTTAAAGAGATCTTCAACAAATAAGCTGATAACTCTATTGACCTTGATTGGAATTAGTTTTATCATTCCTCTCTCCAAGATCTTGAGGACTTGTCTACACCTTTTTCACTTGATAAAGTTAAGGAAGCCATTTTCGAGTTTAGTGGAGATAAGAGTCTAGACCTAGATAGTTTTTCCTCATGCTTTTTTCAATCGTTTTTGGATCCTATCAGCTCTGATATTATTTCCCTTTTCAATTATCTCATAAGAATAACTTAAGCCTCTCTCATCTTGATTATGCTTACCTTGCCCTCATCCCCAAAAAAGAGGCTACTAATAGTCCTTTAGGCTTTCATCCTATCAACTTGATTAATAATTGCATGAAAATCATTTCTAAAGTCTTGGCCAACTATCTTTGCCCATCCTTGGATCTTTTGGTGGTTTTTGCTTAAACCACCGATGTCAAAGGTCGATTAATTATATATAAAATAATCTATGCTTATGAAGTTCTCTCTTTTGCCTAAAAAGATCCTTTAGACACTATCATCTACAAGTTTGACTTCTCTAAGGCCTTCGATAAGCTTAATATTTATTTAATTTTAAGATTGCTTACTCATAGAGGCTTCCTAGAAAACCCAATCTAATGGATCAGTAAATTCCTTTCTTCTTCAAAATTGGTGGCTAATATTAATGGCAATATTGGGAATTGGATCATGTGCAAGAGGGACATGAGACAAAGTGACCCGTTATCACCATTTCTTTTTATTCTTGTTGCCGATTCTCCTTGTAAACTGCTTGATAGAGTAGCTCAATATAATTCGCTTGATGGGCTAGGTACATTATTTTGTCCTGATGGATTAAAAATCTTATAATTTGCAGATCATACTACTCTTAAGCTCATTCTTTATAGCTTTAAATTACTATCCAACCTTATAATTAATTTTCTAAAATGATCCATCTCGCTTATCAACCTAGATAAGGTCCAAATAGAGGATTGAGCTTCTTTCTTAAATTATAAATCCTTCCCTCTAGGGCTGATTGGGCTAGAACATACCTTTACCGAGCTTGAACCAAATTTTTTTAGGCTTCAGGTTGGACTTAGCCACAATATTTTTGAGAAAAGTCTAGGCCCAAGCCCAACCCGGGCCCAAGCTGAGCCTAGCCCGAACCCAATTGGGTCAGCCCAATTACACACTAGCTATCTTAAAAAATAATAATAAAACCTTACCCTGATCCTAACCCATATGACCAACTCCCTCCCCAAGGCTACCATCACCCTATTCCTCAGTACTTGCACCTTCTCCATCTCCAATGGATGACTTCATCCTGGCATACCAGGCCTTTGAAGGTGATGATGATGTCCTAGATGGCATCCCTTCTCATGTGGTGTGAGTGACCAAAGGATGGTGAGGATGAAATAATTTTACTTATCGATTGTATAATGTAGTAGACCATTAATGAGGCACATGCCTTCTTTCGATAGATGGAGCAGAGGCACGGTTCTTTTTCTAGTAGATGGGGTAGGGAGACATCTCGATCTTTTAGCCAATGATTGCCTAGAACTTCTCAAAGATGAGGGAAAATATACAATTGAAGAAAAATAAGATTATTTTAAAATTTTGCAACAAATGATGACTACACATTTCTAAAAAGAAAAACAATGTTAAAAAATTAAAGAAAAAAAAGCAAACAAATAAATAGATGATGACTACATCTAGATGAAATATAGAATAGTGAAGGTTAGTTATTAAATATGGAACCTAATGCTAACAAATATGACTTTAAGCATCATTTGTTGATAGTTGCAAAAATATTTGATACCTTGTTTCCAAAGCTAAACACCAAGACGATATAAAATGAAATAAAAGCAACTAGCAGACATATATAGCAATGTTTCAAATCAATCAACTATGGTGCTATTAATAGGAAACTCGTAATGCCCAGCCCTTTTGGGCAATCTCTTGGCCTATCCCGATTACCTCCTTTGTTTTGTGAGAAGGAAATAAGGGAATCCCCGATTTTTAGATGATGGAGGAGGAAGAGTCCTCCTCTAACTCAACTTCACTAGATGAGTCCAGCACCGAGGACTAGTAGGACTCCTCCTGCAACCTCTATTTAAAGGGATTAAGTCCTTTCAAACCCTATCAACATTAGCCTAGAGACAGTCTCCTTTCTCTTCTTCTTTCTGAGACTTTTTCACCATGCCCACCAAAATCTAGCTACTCTGGCCAAGCACCACCATCTTCTCCACTATCAGTAAGCCCCACCTCTCCTTATTTTATTTCTTGGGTTATGGTTGTTGCCATGAAGATAGCAAGGGGTAATGTCCTTTTCCCTCTTCCCTCTCCCATTTCTAGTCAGATCCCACCACCAGCTATGGCCACTTTTGTTGCATCACCCTTGCGTGGTCCTCTTGGCTAGGCCATCATCGGCTAGAGATCTTCCCTCTTTCAAGAAAGAAGGGCAACCCAAGGTTCCTATTTTGCCAAGGAACCATAGGAAGGAAGAAGGAAAAGAAAGAGAAGAAAAAGAAAAAAAGAAGAGAGGAAAAGAAAAGGAAAGAAAAAGAAAAATAACAAAAAAGGAAAAAGTAAAAAGAAAAAGAAGAAAAGAAAAGAAAGGGAAGGGAAAGAAAAAAAGAAAGAAGAAACTCTTTTTCCCTTCTCCCCCTTCAAGTTCTTCCACTATTTTCTCTCACTTCACCTTCTTTGATTTCTCTTTCTCAAAGATTCTCTCTCTATATTATTTCTTCTTTCTATTGTTTATCTATGATTGCTTGATCTAGTAATGGCCTTCCTTCAATAATTTTGAACAAGCTTAGAGAAGGATCTTAATCCATAATTGCCGGATAGTATGCTAGCACCCACCTTGATCAGATTCAAATATCATTAGATTTGATCATCTATGATTTTTATTGGACTACTTGTATACTAGTTTATTCATGATTAAATTTCCTGATCGGATTGGTCGGGATGTTGAAAATTTTGCTTGATTGATCATGTCCCACCATATCAATTTCTCTCCCTCTCTGTGTCTCTCCTTTCTCTCTCTAAGCTAATTGAAGATCTGGTTCAAAGTCTAAATTCTTTATTTATGAACTCAAGATAACCTTTTGAAGAAGAGGCTTGAAATCACTTTGATATCCATGCAATTTATGGATCCCTTATTTTTCAGTTTTTTCCATATTTCTTGTCGGCAGGTTATTGCTGCAAGCTATCCACAATTGCTGACCTCGGCTAGACCCTCTAGCATAATTCTTATTAGACATTATCTAATTTTTTTCATTTAGAAAAGACAAGGACTCTCTCTTTTTCTCTATCTTATTTTCTCTCTCACCTATTTTTTCTCTCTCATTTAACTTATTTGATCTCTTTCTCTCTAGATCTCTCTAACTTTCTCTCTAGAATTATTTCTCTCTAACTTTTCTCTTAGATTACATTTCTCTATACATGGATTATCTCTCTATAATTGATCTAGTAAAGGGTTTCTTATTTATTTATCTTACAAGACGTCGAACCTCAATGACTTTGAATAGGTACATCTAATCTACCTAATTGTTGTGTGGATTTGTGAATATTATACTTAAATTTATCACTGATAGAGGTAAGTAACCTAACACTTCAAGTATGCTTTTAAATGATCATTGAAAAATTATGATTAATAATTTAATTTGATTTATACTCTCTATTTTCTATTTAATAAAAGGATCAAGCATGTGTTGTTTTGTTAATATAAATAATATATTTTACTATAAATAATATTTTACATATATGATCTACTTTAAAAGTTGAATTTAAAAAACTTGACTTGCAAGTTTATGAACTTGTTTGTGTATATTTTTTCAACATAGTTATGATATGACCCCATCAATGGGGATTATATGTTGGACCTAACAACTTGTAATCCAAGAAATTAGTTTTGACACTAGGCCATCAATCATTAGAATAGTGGTATCACTACAAGAAAAAAGATATTAGTGAAAGTAATTAGTGCCTGCAAATTTGCTATCACTACTAAGGGTTTTAGCTACCAAAAATAATGGCAAGAAAATAAGTCATTGCTAATACAACTAGCAATGTCACATTTATTATTAGTGATGGCAAAGCTACGCTAGTAAATTTTAATTTTTTTGTTTGAAAAATTTATTCATGGGATTAAAAATTATTAGAGATGGTGATTGCATCACTAATAATTTTTAAATTTTAATTATTTTTTATTTAGAAAATCTATTAGTGATGGTCACTAGCCATCTCTAATAATTTTTTAAATTTCAATTTTTTGTTTGAAAAATCTATTAGTGATGGTTGATTTGTTATAAGCAATGGCTAGTGATGGCTGATTTGTTATTAGCAACGGTCACTAGCTGTTGCTAATAACTTCTCATTTTTCAAGATTTTATCAACTACTTTTAGTGATGGCTATGTTACTATCACTAAAAGTAGTCCATAAACCCCCTTTCGACATGCAATTTGCCAAATTTCTTTCCAAAGCCACCATTCTCCTTCCCATCACCCATTCCCTCCTCCCTACACCATGCTCTCCTTGCTTGGATTTGTTGTTCCCATGGCCGTTCTTCCTCCTTGTGGCCTTGTGCCAGTATTTTCATGGTTGTTCTTCCTCCCAGCAACCCTACATTGCTATTCTCATGACCATTTGTCCTCCCCCTACTCAAATCTGGCCTCCCCATAGCAACTCTTCCTCCATGTGACCCTATGCCGGTGTTCCCATTACTGTTCTTCCTTTCGGTGGCCCTGCATCACTGTTCCCATATCCATTCTTCCTCTCATGGCCATTCGCACTCCTCATGGTCCTATGCCACTCTTCTCAAAGCAGTTCACCCTCCTTATAGCCTTGCACCACTATTCTCATGTTTGTTTGCCCTCCTCATGGCCTTATGTTACTATTCCCATTGCCATTTGCCCTCCCTATGGCCCTTTGCTGCCCTCCCTGTAGTCCTACACTGCCCTCCCCATGGCTCAGTCATTGCGCCCCTACTATGGCTCCACCATCCCATGGCCCTATCACTGCCATCCTATTTTTGTGCTACCATCCATTCCCATGCCTCATTCCATGTGCATTAGTTATGCCATCCATAGGGCCCAGTCCATGTGCATTATATCTACTTGGATCTCCTATATAGATCTGCATGGATCTACCAGTTGGATTCGCCATCCGTGAGGCCCACTGGTGTTTGTTTTGGTGAGTATTAGCAATGTTGGTGGCAATGGCAATAGAGTCATTACTAAAAGTCATTCATTTATGTAAATATATTAACTAAATATGATTAGCTATTTAATTAATTATAATTAGATATTATTAATTAACTAATAAGCTTTTTATTAATTAATTAGTTAGTTATTTTTATTAATTAATTATTTAATTAGTTAGTTGTTATTAATTAGCTTTTTACTTAATAAAATAATTAGTAATTTATTTAATTAATTAGTTGTTATTTATTAATTAGTCATTTATTTAATTTATTAGCTATTTATTATTTATATTATTTAGTTAGTTATTTATTTAGACAGTTAGTGTTTATAAAATTGATTATCTATTTATTTAATTAACTAGTTATTTCTTAATTAGTTAATTAATTAATTAGGTGTGCATGGATGCGTGTCCTATATGCATGAAACTTGGATCTCGGCATATGAAGCATAAGCTAGGGCCTTAAGCAACTTTGGTACTAAGGTATGATGGCATGCTCATCTGGAATGAGAAGTATTGAGAATGGCTGGTGCTCTGTTATGTTGCTGCTCTCCTCGCTAGCCAAAAGATAGAGTTATATAGGATGTTTATTATCTACTCCTCTAGCAGGATTCGATCTTGGTGAAGAGGCTAAAGTAGCATCGTTGCGATAGTTGGTGGCACCATCCCTACATCTCAGGGCATACAGGAAGCCTTTTCGAGTTGTATGAGGGATCCTACCATTGCTATCAAGGTATAAAGTTTTGGAATTATTTCTTGACCTCTCAAGAAAATTATTTAGTCATCATCTTTTGTATTTAATTATCATCATCCTCATATATTATCATATTTTAATATATATGAACTATTGTTATTGATGAATTCATGTTTAATAATATTATCATATTTTAATATATATAAAATATTATTATTGATGAATTCATATTTTATAATTACTAGTTAATTTAACTAATTAATTTATATTATTTTTATAAAATTTATATTGCATAGAACCATAGACTTGTCTTTCAATTAAGGTATACATTTACGGTATTCATACATTTTATTTTTGTACTGGTGGAAGAATTATGTATATTAATCAATTGATTATCCAACTTGGATAGTTTAGAAATTGTAATTAATTCTATATGTAATTACAGTAATCAAACGGTATATTGAGGGTTCAATAAAAATTTTGGTTAGCATTTTTCATTAGTCTTCTCACATATCTTGAGTAATGTTTAGAGAACTAAGAAAAATACTACCATGTCTTTTAGCACCTATTATATATTCTTTATTACTATAATTGACCTATAGAATTATGTAATTCTTGAATATGATAGGATCTAACTTATTTATTAGTTAATTATAGAATGTATTAAATGATACTAAAAGGTCACGGTGATTCTGAGTTTGTATCCCATCACTAAAGACAAAACTTGGAAGAATGAGAATGGTTGAAGGTGACATTCTAGATGCAAGATATAAGAGCTTGAATGCTTAGGTAGAGGCCATCATTGAGAAGTGCTTGGACTTGAAAATTAAGTCCAAGAAAGGAAAGGTGGGGTTTGAAGAAGAGTACCCAAGCAAGAGTGGAATCTTCCTAAGGAGAGGCACATGAATGCTTCATTAGAGATAAAGCATAGGGATTTAGAAGTTTAGAAGTTCAATTCAAGAGAGGAGCACTACTCATTGACCTTTTCAGATATTTGGTACCTTTTAGATTATTTGTCTAATTCTTCTTCCATGTATGCATCCACTTCCACTTGGTGTGGGCACCAGACCTCTGATTAGGGTTTCAGTTTTTGGATCCTGTAATAAGGCTTCAAGCCTAAGCATTGTAATTTTTTTTTTTAGCCATGAATTGAGTCTCAAGTGTTTGTGACCAATTTGGTCAAGTTGTGTCCTGTATTGAGTCCAGTCCGAGTCTGGGTCCAAGCCGGAGTGGTCTTTGAGTCCAGCTCAACTACTACTGGGCCAAGCCTTGAAGGTCAACATGCCAAGCCATGAAGGTCAACACTTCACCACCCATGTGGTGCCACCTCACCATCCTATGTGGCGCCACCTCATCTAGCCAAGTGGGCAACACAAGTGAGATTTTCTTGGACGCCAAGTGGAGACACTTCAAATATCCTTTCCTCCTTTCTCTCCCTCTATCAAGCCACTTACTAAAGGAGTCATGGGCAACCAAGGAAAGGTTGAAGACAAAGGCCTTGCTCCAAGCCTCATTTCAAGCTTCTTTCCAAAGAAGGGTGAGTAACCAAGGAAAGGTTGAAGACAAAGGCCTTACTCCAAGCCTCATTTCAAGATTCTCTCCAAAGAAGGGTGAGTAACAAGGAAAGAGGGAAGACACAAGCCTTGCATCTTGCCTTCTTCCTAGATTGAAGGTCAACTTTCCAAGTCCAAGGGAGACAAATTCCTTCTTCCAAGCCCATTTGCATGCCACAAGAGTCTTGGTCGGCCAAGGATAAAATAATACAAATTTGTTTGGATTTTAGAATATTTTTGGTGCCTAATCAAGAGAAGAAAGTGTATTTTCTTTTAAATTTTAAAAAGGGATCTTAAGGTGCCTATATAAAGGACCTTACCCCCTCCCTTGTAAGGTTATTGTTGATGAATGAAAAAAAGTTATTTGAGTGTTATTCTTAGTTGCCTTCGTTCCTTAAGAATGTCGATCTCCATGAGGGAGCACTTTCACCTTCGGGCGTCTAGAGATGTGAGGCCTCAAGTTACCGTCTCTTCCGCCATCAATCTTCCATCTTCGGGTTCGAAGGCCAACTGGATGATCCATCTAGGCACCTAGCAAGAAGACCCTCAATCATCATCATCTACAACCTTTCCTTCATTATTTTTCCTGCTACGTGTGTTTCCTAACTCCTCCCTTGATTGCTCGCAGGTCCTCCAAGTACCACGAATACGGAGACAGTTTTCCTTGCCTTCGAAACCTTTGGATAGAAAACCGGTGCATCCCGTGGGTTGAAGGCTCGATCATTCATGCCGCATCCGCAAGGGCGAGTGAACTCGGCATCGGGGCTTCAGAGTTTATGGTTTGCAACCCTAAAACTCCTAAGTAGATATTGATCCGAGAGCTAAGTCCTACGGGGTTTCTCAATCCTGGGGTCCTCTTTTTATCCTTGCTTAGGGGCTAATTTACATGCTAGTAATTCTTATCATTATCGAATCCCTAGATCTGCTGTTGTCTTTTCTTCGGGAATCCTAAATCCATAAGAAAACTTAAAAATCACAAAAGAAAACAAACTGCTTGCATCATTCCTCATCTTCTCATCTAGTTAGTCTCGCATCATGTTTGGTATCAGAGCATGGTCAGGACTTAGCACTTCTTAAGTACTTGGATTAGGTGCTTCACCAGGCCGTCCAGTCTTAGGAGAAAAGTAGGATTTCAAGACCCTCTCCTCCCATTCCATGGGGATCTCCTAAGGCATGTAGGGGTGTATGAATCTCCAAACTCTTTGATTTTTGTTTTGTTTAATCACATATAATTGAAAGTATTTTTGATAATTTTCTCAGATTTTATTGCAGCACGTAGAATCTCTACAAACTGGAATACTACCTGAGAGTAAATCTATTCTATGGTTTTTCAGCAAGTACATCCTTTCATGTTTTCAATTTTCAAATAGTTTAATTTTGCATTTAGTGTCATCTCTTGTCATTTCCATCATTTTATTTCTGCTATCATACATCAAAAATCCAAAAACATAAATTAGATCCATCTTATTAGATCATTTGTATGCCATCATTTTCCATAAATCATCTTAAGGGCATCAATTTGACATAGGGTCAGGATTTCATTACCTGTCCCTAGCCCAAAAATCATCAAATTGCATAATGAACCCATCCCCTAAGTAAAACAGAGTAGATACTTAACTTGCTCTAGTGAACTAGGGACATCCACGAAGTAGGGTCGAACTAAGTGTCAAGCCAATCTAGATAACTTGTTTGTGTGTGATTGAGTATCTGTTGTCTAGGAAAGTGGTTCAGGGACAAGAGCCCGAAGGAAGGTGGGTTGGTTCGCTTACCTGGTCAATTTCAAATTGTGTCTAAGGCAAGCAAAGAGAAATCTCAACCAACCTTACACTTACCTGGCCAGGTGCCAAGTTACTACCACCAAGATTGTCTTTTTGACCTAACATTTGGTTTGATCTTTTAGGTCTAGCAAATTTATAACACCTTTCACTATATTGCATGTCGACTAGGTCAGGAGTCCCCTATCACCCCCATCATTCCTAAGAAAGTGAACCCATGAAGAACGATTGTGAGGATCAATTAAAGGTCATCATTAAATAGTTAGCTAGGATGAATAATAGGTTTGATAAGTTTGGTGAATTTGTAACAAGGCTAGAAACTCTGGGGAGGACCCGGGAGCCTCACACTAAACCAGAGTTTGAATCACTTCCCCACCCTAGGAGATTCCCTCAACATGATCCCTCCTTAGAGGCTGAGTTTGGAAGAGTCCCACACCCTAACCCAGCCCAAGAGGTCCACCTTAGGAGACCCAATCAGGAATTCATGGACCAGGTTAAAAGATAATCAAGTAGCCTTAAGGAAAAGAAACCTGTAGTCAACCTGATTAGTGACAAGGAGTTAAAGAAAGAGAATACTAAGGGAAACCCTACCACTAGAGAAATTCATGATTCGACCTAGAGAGAAGAACCTTCTGAAGAACTTCAGGGAAAAAAGATTGAGCCCACTGAGAATTTAAGTGAAGAAACCCCTGAGCCTAGTGAGGAATCTAAAGAAGACATCTGTGAATCAAGCCTAGTGGAGAAGTGTGATATAGATGAACCCAAGGTTGAAATCATCAAGGAATCAAAGGATAATGATCCTGAACCCTCCATAGAATTTGAAGAAGAAATGATCGAGTCAGGATCAAACAAAGTTGATGATAGTAAAGGTTCTCAAGTATTTCCCATAGAGAAGGCCCAAGAACAAGAAGTAGACATTAGTTTAGAGGACTTTCAAGATAAACTTTCCAAAGACCTTCCTGATAACCTTCCACCTTCTAGGAGCACCCAGCCTATCCTAGAACTTGCACCTATATATCCTCCTAGTACTAATCATGAGGTTAGGACAAGTGCACCCATAGATCAGTATCAAAATTTCAAGTTCACCTTGAATAACCAAGGTCTGTTTCATGCTGCCCACAGATTGCCCCAAGACTCCGACTCCTATTTCCTACCCTTCCCTGAACCTTCTCAAGTTTCCAGAGCCAAGGGGTTACTTTTTATTGAGATTACCAGAATGCATGAACCCTTAGAAATCATCCATTTGCTACCTACTTCTGGTACACTTATGGCATTCGCTAGGGATCGATGATATTTTTTCATGTGCACACCAGAACATGGTCAAACTAGAGAGTCAACAATCTGTTGGTTAGGCCCTAGAGCATCCAATAAATTTTTGCTCTATAGGAATGCATCGTTGAATATGCATTTTGCATCATGCATTAAGTATAAATTTTAAAATAATTGGCTGATTCCGAAAGAGAGCCAAAGAGTTTGAAATTAGGGATTCTATAATGGTTAGGCTTAGGCATGAATGATTAAAAAACTTCATGCTCATGGAACTGGCCCCTTTAGAGTGATAAAAAGAGTTGGCCCAATGCCTATGCTTGAGCTACCCCCGAATTATGGCATTAGCTCGACTTTCAATATCCCAGACTTAGTCGAGTATAGGGAACCAGCAAACATACCTAGTAAGCCATTTGGGCCTAACCTTTCATTTGAGAGCGAACCCGACCAAGAGTGTCCACCTCCAATTTTACTTGAGAGAGGAGAGCGGATCGAGCATGTCCTGGATGATCAAGCTATGACCACCCGGGACAAAGGCTATTAGCGTTTCTTGGTCGGATGGCATAGCCGACCGTAGTTCGATGATTCATAGGATACCCGAGAGGACTTGCAGCACCTCGACCTTGATCTTTTGGAGAAGTATCAAAGCCAAATCAACTCTTACTCGACAGGGTCAAGTTCCTCCACCCTGGGAGAATTGGTGTGGGCACCAGACCTCTGATTAGGATTTCAATTTTTGGGTCCTGTAATAAGGCTTCAAGCCTAAGCATTGTAATTTTTTTTTTAAACATGAATTGAGTCTCAAGTGTTTGTGACCAATTTGGTCAAGTTGTGTCCTGTATTGAGTCCAGTCCAAGTTTGGGTCCAAGCCGGAGTGGTCTTTGAGTCCAGCTCAACTACTACTGGGCCAAGCCTTGAAGGTCAACATGCCAAGCCATGAAGGTCAACACTTCACCACCCATGTGGTGCCACCTCACCATCCTATGTGGTGCCACCTCATCTAGCCAAGTGGGCGACACAAGTGAGATTTTCTTGGGTGCCAAGTGGAGACACATCAAATATCCTTTCCTCCTTTCTCTCCCTCCATCAAGCCACTTACTAATGGAGTCATGGGTAACCAAGGAAAGGTTGAAGACAAAGGCCTTGCTCCAAGCCTCATTCAAGCTTCTTTCCAAAGAAGGGTGAGTAACCAAGGAAAGGTTGAAGACAAAGGCCTTACTCCAAGCCTCGTTTCAAGCTTCTCTCCAAAGAAGGGTGAGTAACCAAGGAAAGAGAGAAGACACAAGCTTTGCATCTTGCCTTCTTCCCAAATTGAAGGTGTTGTTCTAAGTCCAAGGGAGACATATTCCTTCTTCCAAGCCCATTAGCATGCCACAAGAGCCTTGGTCAGCCAAGGAGAAAATAATTCAGATTTTTTTGGATTTTAGAATATTTTGGCACCTAATCAAGGGAAGAAAGTGTATTGTCATTCAAATTTTAAAAAGGGATCTTAAGGTGCCTATATAAAGGACCTTACCCCCTTCCTTGTAAGGTTAATGTTGATGAATGAAAAAAAAAGTTATTTGGGTGTTATCCTTAGTTGCCTTTGTTCCTAAAGAACATCGATCTCTGTGAGGGAGCGCCTTCGCCTTCGGGCGTCGAGAGGTGTGAGGCCTCAAGTTACCATCTCTTCCACCAATCCATATTCCATCTTCGGGTTTGGAGGCTAACTGGATGCTCCATCTAGGTGCCTAGCAAGATGACCCTCAATCCATCTAGGCTAACTGATGAGTAGTACTCCTTGCTTGTGATGAACCTCTAGATCTCTAACTCCTTGTGTTTCACCTCCAACGAAATACTCCTATGCCTTTCCATCATAAAGATTCTAATCTTGCTCGAGTAATCTTCTTCAAAACCCCGCCTCTCCTTTCTTAGACTTCACTTCCAAGTCCGAGCACCTCTTAGATGGCCTCTATCTAGGCATCCAAGCTCTTTTATCTCACATCCAAAAGGTTTCCCCGGTCACTCTCATTCTCCCGAGTTTTACCTTTACGGATGGGATATGAACTCATAATCTCTATGACCTTCTAGTTTTATTTTATTTCTTACATTGCCTTGAATCATTTTAAATATAAATGTTGGCATGTTAAATGATAAAATAATCAGAATGCATTTTGCCTTGTATTTATATATCTAGAATCTTTAGATAGTGTCCCATGGACCATAGTTGGATCAATCGTCGTGAAGTCAACGGGTTGATTTTTGCTAAATTTGAGGGTGTCAAGTACTTTTGTGATTATATTTTTGAAAATGTGGTACTCTTAGTTAAAGGATAAGCTCATTGTCCTTATAATAGATGTGTTAATAGAGAAATGCTTGATAGGAATACAATAACTATCCATTTATATAAGAGTGGATTTATGCCAAACTACAAACATTGATATTTGCATAGTGAGATGTGGAAGATAATTATAAGGATTAGAAGTCAACAAGATAAAGGATACAGATAGAATGGTGGATATGGTTATGGATGCTGCTAGTCCTGAATTTGATTGGGATATGAAAGATGATCCAAAAGCTGATAGCAAAGATTTCTATCATTTGCAAAAAGATACTAATGAACCGATATACCTAGATGTGAACACATATTGTACTATCAGCTATGTCAAAGTTATTAAACTTGAAGATCGAGTTAATATGATGGTCATTTGCTATGATAGGATGGTAGCAATAATAAAGAAGATGCTATAAAGATGAGAAACTTGTTGGGAGCTTCTGCTTCAAAGAAAATGGTGAAAGGATTAGGCATAGGATTTGAGAAGATAAATGCATGCCACAATGATTGCAAACTTTTCTACAAGGAGGACTAACTGAAGAGCTCATGTGATGTATGCTGTGAAAGCTAATATAAGCTAAGGCAAGAGGGTAGAAATCAAAAGGATATACCATATAAGATCTTTGATACCTTTCCCTCATTCTTAGGATTCAGAGGTTTTACTTGTCCAAGAATACTATCGAGCAAATGAGATGATACAAAGAAGGGATTTGCTAGTACACCAATATGATGTGTCATCCATCGGATAGTGAGACATGGAAGAAATTTGATGCTTGCCATAATTTATTTGCTTAGGAATCATGTAATGTCTAACTAGATCTATCTATGGACGGGTTTGCACCATTCAGCAATGTAACAGTCATTTATTCATATTGGCCAATCTTTATTACTCCATACAATCTGCTACCTGAGATGTCTATGAAAGAATGTAATATCTTTCTTAGATTAGTCATTCTTGGGCAATGACATCCTGGTAGAAATATTGATTTATATCTAAGACCTGTTATTGATGAGCTAAAATCTTTATGATATGATGGTACATATACTTTTAATACATCAAAGAAGCAGAATTTTATAATGAAGGCTGCAATAATGTATACCATTAGCGATTTTCCTACTTATGGGATGCTATCAGGATGGAGCACTCATAAGAAGCTTGCATGTCCATATTGTATGGAGAATACAAAATCATTTCAGCTTAAGTATGGTCATAAGCCCTGCTAGTTTGATTATCATCATCAATTTTTTTCCAAGGATCATCTATTTTAAAAGTAGTGGGACAATTTTAGGGGGAATAAGATAGAGAAGGATTGTGCACCCCTATGTATCAGTGATATGAAAGTATTTCAAAGGGTATCCCAAGTTGATGAAGTCCAATTTGGCATACAATTTGATAAGTAGAAATCTCGAGAATTTTGTAGAACTCATAATTGAGTGAAGTGCAACATCTTTTGGGAGTTGCCATACTAGTCGCCCATTTGATCCATCACAACCTTGATGTCATGCAAATTGAGGGAAGATTGGATATTTTTTTGCACTATTTTGGATGTCAAGCAAAAGATAAGGATAACCGTAAAGCTCGAGCAGATATAAAGAACATATGCAGATGTCCTCTATTAAAGCTTGTTAAGGTGACACTTGAAAAAATTTTGAAGTCAAAGGTAACTTACACCTTAATGAGGGAGCAGCTGAAATGCATGTGAATAGTAAAAATATTAAATTTACTGATAGTTATGCAAGTAATGTAACTTGGTACAATAATATCAAAGATTACAGGTTCTATGGGTTAAAGAGTTATGACAGCCATGCCTTCATGCAATAATTACTACCATTGCTTGGCATGATCTTCCTAACACTATTTGGAGTTCTTTAACCGAGCTTAGTCCTTTGTTCAGAGATAATTATACTGCTAAACTATCCACGAACCACATCTCTAGTCTTGAGACTAGTAGTATAGAGACCATATGCAAGATGGAGAGATATTCTCTCCTAGCTTATTCAACTCCATGGAACATCTTGTGATTCATCTAGCATATGAAGCTAGGGTGGGGGGACTAGAACAATACATATGGATGTATCCATTTAAAAGATACAAGTATAATCTCAAAAAGAAAGTAAAAAATAAGGCTAGAGTTGAAGGTTCTATTATAAAGGCTCACATAATAGAAGAAATTTTAAATTTTAGTTGACACTACTTTAATCTTAGTATGCAAGCAAAGCTAACTTGAGTTGGTCAAAATGATGATGGTGGTAGTGAGGGATCTCAGCAAGAGTTCTCATATTTGCCTATTCTGCTCATGAATTTTGCCATGAAGTTCATCGAGATTTAATTGATGCTGAATTTCGATTGGAAGAGATATTGTTTTGCTAAATTGCAAGAAGGCCAATCCATATATTGTTGAACCCTAGAATGATTTTGGTGATTACAAAATATTGGAGCATAATTATGACTAAACCTTTCAATTACTCAAGAAGTTTTTTGTAGGAAGCATTTATCAATGAGTCACTTTATTTCCTACTTAACTGGAAGTTATCCCAGTACAGTTGTATTAATTAATGAAGTGTATTGAATTGAAGATCTCAAAGTTGTAAAGCCCTAATTTTCATTCTGTAATCTTGTAAAAAGGACTATAATTAGTAAAAATGAGTTTGATTAGGTAAGATATCTTTGTAACCTATTTTGAAGTTTCAGAAGACTTGTATTGGTTGGAGATTCAATTGGCTAAATTTGAAGAAGTTCTGCTCGAGCTGACTCATGGATCAAGAGCCGACTCCTATTATGGCACGGCATGAAGAGTTTCAGAGTTTTAGAAATCCAAGCCGACTCGAAGATATTAAGCCAACTTGACTAGAAGTTCCAAATCTCAAGTTTCACAAACTCAGAGCCTCGAGTCGACTCGTCCAAAGTTTGTATTTATCTTGACTGAGACTTTGAGTCGACTCGACCTAGAAGAGCTGACTCATACGTAGTTTGATTTTCTATTATCTGAGACTTCGAGCTGACTCAACCATCTCGAGCCAACTCGAGTATCGGGTTCAGGCCTGTAACGGCTAGTTGCAGAATTGATTGTTTGAATTCCAAGAAGGCTCCAACGGCTATATTTCGATTTCTAGGCCCTACAATAGCTATATTTGCTTGAAACTATAAAAGGGGAGTATTTATGATGGAATAGATGATGATTAGATATTCATTGAAAATAAAAGAGCATTCAAGTGAATTTCAAGTCTTTCACTAACCAACTTCAAGTGAGCATTCAAGAAAGGATTCAAAGCTTCTCCAACTCATCTTCATTCATTGAATCCAACTTTGGAGGAATTTAAGAAGCAACTTTAAGAGTATTCAAGAGCATCTAAAGCAAGTCTTCACATTTGAGCTTCATCGGCAACTACCACCAACAAATTAGTTTGCTGTAAAGTTGCTAGTTTTTTTATATCTTGTTTTCTCTCCAAGAGCAACAAGAGGCCGTGTCTTGTGAGTGTTGAAGGTTTTTAGGTGAGCCTATTAAACCTAAGTTGGATTTCTTTGGTGAGCCCAGTATAAAAATTAAAGGGTGTAGGGTTTGATTGTGATCCTGATAAGACAATCTGACTATATTCTAGGAAGAATATAGTGAAAATCCCAAGTGGTGCTTGGATAGTGGACGTAGGAGCGGGGTGCTCAGAACCACTCTAATTTTCTTGTGTTTGTAATTGTGTTTGCTTGACTCCATTGTGATTGTTAATTTTGTTGCTTCCATTGCATAATTTATCACATCACCAACACTAAAAGAATTTAAAGTGCACATACTTGAAAGTTTTTATTATCCAAATTCACCCACCTCTTAGGAAGCCACATAGGTAACAAGTGGTATTAGAGCAGAGTCTCTGAAACTTCTTAGAATAAAGATTGATGGCACATCCCATGAGTACCTTCTTGGCTGAAGGCCAATCCACAAACCGACCTTCACTTTTCATTGGAATTAATTACACATATTGGAAGGCTAGGATGAAGATATACATTCAAGCTATAGACTTTAAATTGGAAGATAATTTAAAAAGGACCTCACACACCCACTATCAGAATTAATGATGTTGAGGTTTCCAAACTTGAAGAGGAATGGGACGAAAATGATATGAAAAAGGCTGAGTTAAATGCTAAAGCCATGAATTTATTTTATTGTGCTTTGGACCCAAACGATTTTAATAAAATTTTTACGTGTAATTCTACTAAAGAAATTTGGGATAAGCTCGAAATCACACACGAGGGAACATCACCAGTAAAGACTTCTAAAATTAACCTTCTTGTGCATAATTATAAGTTATTCAAAATGGAGCCAAATGATATTATACCTGCTTGTTTTCACATTTTGCTGGTACTATAAATGGTCTTAAAAGTCTTGGTAGGACCTATACTAATGCTGATTTAGTGCAGAAAGTTTTAAGATCTTTGCCTAAAAAATGGGAAGCAAAGGTTACGGCTATTTAGGAGGCAAAGGATTTGAATACACTTCCATTAGATGAGTTGTTGGGCTCATTGATCACACATGAGCTAGCCATGCAACAAAGAATAGAAGAAGAATCAAAAAGAAAAAAGACCATCGCATTTAAAGCAATTGAAGATAATAAGGATGAACATTCAAATACCTCTGATGATGATGATATGGAGGATGATGAAATTTCCCTGGTAATGAGAAAGTTCAAAAGATTTATGGGCAGAAGAAGAACAAATAGATGGAGAAAGTAATTTAGAAAAGGAGACCATGGAAAGGAATAAGAAAAAGACAAGGAGAAGGGCAAGGACAAAGATCAAATTCCAATTTATTATGAATGCAAGAAACAAGGATATATACGTCCCGATTGTCCAGAAATCAAGAAAAAGTAGTTAAGAGAAAGAAAAAAAAAGCAATGCTTGTGGCATGAAGTGACAGTGATGAATCTACATCAATTGAAGAAGAAAAAGGTACAATGAAGATAGCTCAAATTTGTCTTATGGGTTTAGAGGACGATGTAACAACTTCTGAATCGAATTTAGATTTTATTTATGATGAGCTTCATAATGCTTTTGTGAACTGTTGATTGAATACAAAAGGTTGGTTTGAAATGAAGAGTTTTAAAAAATAATTATGATACTCTTGAAAAAGATAAAATGAAGTTTGTGAAAGAAACAAATTTTGCAAAAAGAATTAAAGTATGACATGTGAAAGACTTAAAATTGTTCAGTTTAAAAAGGAAGAACTTCTTGAAAAAAATGAAATTTTACAAAAGAAAAATACTGACTTGCAAAAGAAAGTTCAAAAGCTTAAACCATTAGTTGATAAATTAACTTTAAGCTCTAACAAACTTGAATTAATTTTGAAAAATCAAAGAGATTCTAGAAACAAATTGGAATTTGTTATAAAGGCACAAATACAAATAAGTTTTCTGCATCCACTACTTATGTTTAAAGTTCATTGCATCAAAACAATATAGACCTAGGTTACTTCACATGCTCATTATCAAAGTCTAGAATACTTGCTTGCATGCAATAACATAGGTCACAAAGCATTTGAGTGTCATTTGAAATACAATGGAAAAAAAAAAAATCAAGAAAATTGGGTTTCAAAAGGAACCAATCCTACTAATGTGCAAGGATCCAAGAAAGCTTGGGTACCTAAATCCACTACTTGATTATTTTACAAGGAGGTCTTGCAACCATGAACACAAATAAAAGATGGTATCTTGATAGCGGCTATTCAAGACACATGACGGGTGCCCATACATCATTCTTCACCCTTGAAGAAAAAGATGGTGGCATGGTAACATTTAGTGACAACCATAAAGGAAGAATAATCGGTATTGGTAAAATTAAAATTACTCTTCCACTTTATTGAGAATGTATTGCTAGTAGAAAAAGTTAAACGATAATCTGTAAGTATCAGGCGACTATATTGATATTGCTTTAGTGTTTTCTTCAAGGCTTCAATGTGTATAGTAGCTGATCCTCTTGACTCTAGTATAAAGTTCATTGGACATAGACTTGGTAATATTTATGTGGTATTCTTAATGATCTAGCTATGTCAAGTAACACAAAAATCTTGTAGCAATGAATGATAAGAGCAAGGAATCAAGTCTACTATGACATAAACAACTTGGACATGCAAAGCATGCATACTATTGCAAAACTTATTTCAAAAAATTTAGTTAAAGGTTTGCCAAAGTTTAAAGTAGATTTCGATTATGTTTGTGATGCATGCCAATAGGGAAAAACAAGTTAGGGGAAGTTTTAAATCCAAAATACTGTTTCTACCACTAGACCTTTAGAACTACTTCACATAGATCTATTTGGACCTACTAGACACAACAAGCTAGGAGGTATGAACTATGGTCTTGTGATTGTAGATGATTTTTTTAAGATACACTTGGATTTTATTATCACACAAAAAGATGAAACTTTAAAGTATTTTAAAAGTTTTACAAAAGAGTTTCTAGCTTGAAAAATCTTTTTGTTATTTTATTCATAGTGATCATGGTATGGAATTCAAAAATCAATATTTTGATTACTTTTATACAAAGCATGGTATTGACCACAAACTTCTCTGCTCCTAGAACACCACAGCAAAATGGTTTGTAGAGAGAAAGAATAGGACTGAGAGAAGAGATGGCCTAAACGATGCTTTGTGAAGGGAATCTTCAAAGAACTTTTGGGAGAAGTTGTAAATACCGCTTGCCACATTTTAAATAGAATAGAGTTTAGTCATACCTATTATAAGAAAAATCCTTATTACTAGAAAGCAAATATTGCTATTTTATATGTGTAGCTGCAAATGTTTTATGCTTAACAATGGTAAAGATAACCGGTAAGTTTGATACTAAAATCTGATAAGGCTATTTTTCTGGTTATTGGACTAATAGTAAAGCAATATCGAGTATTAATAAGAGACTTAACTATTGAAGAGTCAATTCATGTTATTTTTATTGAGACTGACATTGCATCTTCTAGAAAAGAAGATTGTGCTAATGATGCAGGTAACTTAAAAATGGATTGAAGGATATGACTATCAAAGACAAGCATCAGATGAACAACAAGAAGAGTTGGTAATTAAGATCATGAAGAACTACCTAAGAATGGAGGTATGTACAATCACATCCCAAGAACTATTATAGGAGATCCATCACAAGGTGTTAGGGATAGAGCTTCACATAGGGATGAACATGATTTAATTTCTTTTATATCTCATGTAGAACCACATATCATAGAAGAAGTTGAAACTGACCCTACTTGGATGTTAGCTATGCATGAGAGTTAAAACAATTTAGGAGAAATAATGTTGGGACACTTGTAGAGAGGGACCATTAGACTATCTATTATAGTACTAGATGGGTCTACAGAAACAAGATAGATGAACAAGGTAATGTTATTAGAAATAAGCTGACTAGTAGCTCAAGGTTCAACCAAGAAGAAGAATGGATTTTGATGAGACATATCTACCAGTAGCTAGACTAGAGGCTATTAGATTACCTAGCATATGCATGTTTGTGACTTAATATTATTTCAGATGGGTGTAAAGAGTGCTTTTTAAATGGTGTGTTATCGAAAGAAGATTTGTAGAACAAACACTGGTTTATCGATCACTCTTTTCCAAATCATGTTTTCAAGTTAAATAAAGCTTTATATGGTCTTAAACAGGCTCTAGAGCCTGGTATGATAGATTAAGTAAGTTTTTACTTGAAAATGAATTTTGTAAGAGGTGGTGTAGATACTACCCTGTTTATCCAAAAGAAAAAAAAATATATTTTAGTTGTTCAAATTTATGTTGATGATATAAATATTTGGATCTACTGATGGAATCCTTGTGTCAAGATTTTGCTAAGTTATGCATGGGGAATTCAAAATGAGTCTAATGGATGAGCTGAACTACTTTCTAGAGCTTCAAATCAAATAATCGAAGGAAGGGATTCTAATCAACCAAGCAAATACATTAAAGAGATTATCAAAAAGTTTGGCATGGAATCAAGCAAGGAAGCTGGAACACCCATGAGTCCTGCATGCATATTAGATAAAGATGAAAATGGTACAAGTGTTGATCAAAAGATATAGAGGTATGATCGAATCTCTACTCTATTTAACTACAGTAGACCTGAGAGTCTATTAAGTGTTTGTATATGTGCTCGTTTTCAATCAAATCCAAAAGAATCACCTAATATTGCTATTAAAGAATTATTAAATATCTTAAAGGCACATATAAGGATCGGATTATGTATTCCAAGCATTCATCTTTAAAGTTAATAGCTATTCGGATACTGACAATGGTGGCTATAAGATTGATAGAAAAAGCACGTGGCATATGCCAGTTTCTAGGTGTTAACTTAATTTTATGGCACTGTAGAAAACAGAACTCTGTAGCACTGTCTACTATAAGTAGAATATGTGGCTGCAGGGAGCTATTGTGCACAAGTCTTGTGGATTGAGAAATAGCTAGAAAACTATGGGTATTATCTAATCTAAGATTCCTATCAAATGTGATACACACAAGTGCTATTAATTTATCAAAAATCTAATTTAGCATTTCTAGAACAAAGCATATAGAAATAAAGCATCATTCATTAAAGACCATGTTTTGAATAACAATGTAGAATTAGAATTTGTTCCTACTAAGAACCAACTAGCTGATATTTTTACTAAGTCTCTTAGCCAAGAGAGATTTGAAAAAGATTAGAGGAGAGTTAGGTTGTGTGACCCATATTAAGATTTTTGACCTATTCTTTGTTCAAAATTAAGAAAAATTATCTAGAGTCTTTCAAATTCATTTTAGAGCTATTGACCACTTCACCTAATATCAATTTAGCTATAGAAACCTTTAGTTTGAGCTTTTGAGATTTGACCTCTGTTTTTGCTCGAGCCGACTCGAGCAATCCTCTATTCTGTCGAGTCGACTTGAAGGACGGGTTTAGGCTTTTTTAAATAGGGTTCCACAGCTTTCATTTCCTAACCATTATTCCATTTCCACTATTTATCTTCACCCATTTCCTCTCCTAAGCAATAGAAACTCCTCTAGAATCCCTCCTAAACCTTAATCCAAGATCAATGGCACCTAGGAAGGCCATAGGAAAAATATCTAAGAAGGTAATCCGATCCATTACAAAGGAACAGAGGACAAAATGAAGGTTAGATGATTCAGCTTCTCAACCCACTGAAGAATAGCTTGAGCAGCAGTCGACCGATGCTCCAGATGCTTCTGGACAGGTTATTCTTATGGGAAATTGATAGGTAACCTCTGGAAGAACTGTGGATTTAAATTTTCTAAAAGAGGAGAACTTGAAATTGGGTGATTGGCTTGATGCTCAGGGTTGGAAACACTTTTGCATGCTTAATCTACCTACCTATCCAACCTTGGTTAGAAATTTCTTTGAAAGTTTGTCCCTTAGTACATTTCATTTAGAATCTTTTGTTAAAGGGAAAAATATTATTGTGGATGATCAAAATTTGAGTACATTATTACAAATTCCAAAAGAAGGAGAATGTTTTCTGGTGATGAAAGAAAAACATAAGACTTTAAGAACTATTTTAGAGAAAAGTGATGTTTCAGGGATTATTCATGTTCAAGCCAACCTATTATCCTTGGAGATGAGACTCTTACATAACATTATTAGTAGAGTGTTTTTACCCAGAACTGGAAGAATCAATTGGATAAGTGAAAGAGATATGATGTTTATGATATGTCTGATTGAGGGGGAGGCCCTCAACTTGCCTTACATTATGATTGTTCATATGAGGGAAGTAGCTCGTAGGGCACGAGCTTATCTTCCTTATGGCATGGTATTCACTTTACGTTTCCAAGATGCTGGTGTTGATTTGTTAGGTGAGGACAGGAGATATTTATTGCATACTGACAGATACAATGCCAAGTCACTGAACAAGATGGGCTTTCATAAGGTAGAAGACAGATGGATTCGAAAGACCTCAGGACACAGAGTGGCACATTTTCATGATGAGGAGTCTTCTGATGATGACCAGACTGGATAGCCACAGGACATTGAGATTGAGTGACCTACTGATGAGGCTGGACCCTCTGAGCCAGCTCCTACTTCAACTCGATCACCTATGAGAGATTCAGTTTCTGGTGGTTTACATGATGATCTGAGATTGCAGACTATCTTGGATGAGCTTTCCACTTTATAGTGAGGGAGAGCTGAGATTGATGCCAGGATAGATGCACTACAGGCTGAGATGAGGGATGGTTTTCAGCAGATCTTAGCAGCCCTTCGAGAGATCAGTGCAGCTGGACCATCAGCATCTCCTCCACCACCCGATGATGCACCTGGACCATATGATGGTACTGATATTGGACATGTAGAGCTTGGGCACACTATTGGCATAGCTGATGAGCATTATACTACTGCATAGGCTACTGAGCTACCTGCAGTCATTGAGGAGCAGCACACTAATATTGCAGATACTCTAGCAACGCAGATTCTTTCCAGTACCAGCACTTTGGTGTTGTCAGATCCTCCTTCAGTGCAGCTGACTCAGATCCTGATTTATGCTAGGTCTTCACCTTCAAGACCTAGAGCTGCTAGACCACCTATTTCTACTAGGACTAAACATAGGGACCTTAGGCCTAGATTTTCTAAGTTCAAACCACAATCTGGCATTTTAGAAGTTGACTCTTCTTCTTCTAGTAAAGATGAGTATAGCCCTACCTTTTAAGTTTAGATTTCTTTTATTGCATGTGATACTGTTTTGTAGTGCATTGACACTTTTGTATCGTATCACATCTTGTACTGACACTCCTTATATATATATATGTGTGTGTGTTTTGGAAATCTTATGTTATAATTGATGAGTGATATGAATGTTTATAATTAATTGTGGATGAATGATTTGAATTTTGTCAAAGGAAGAAGTGATTTTATCACAATATATTCCTGGTGATTCTATCATTATTCTATTTTGTTGATGACAAAAAGGGAGAGAAGTGCATGAAATCAAGAAAAATGAGAAGAATTGCAATTGTTACATGAAAAACATGAAAAAGGGAGAGCAATTATTGAAAATTCTTTTGAGGGAGCAATTATTGAAAATTTTTTAAAATGCAAAGTATTGAAATAGTATCCAAAAGTTTGTTTGATACATTATGATTGGTTTGGTATGTTAACCTTATTGATCTGATACATGCTCCTAATTGTTGATACTTTGCTTTGACACTAGTTGATTTCAACTCTAATACTATATCATGAGACTTCATCTATTCTGAAACATACTATTTTGAATATACATTGATACATGTGAATATCAGTACATAGTATGTTATCATACATGCAATTGTAAAGAATTTTTTAAAGCTTGTCACGCCCAGTGTTTTGTCATCGTCAAAAGGAGGAGATTGTTGACCCCTAGAATGATTTTAATGATTACAAAATATTGGAGCATGTATTTATGACTACCTCTTTCAATTATTCAAGAAGTTTTTGTAGGAAGCATTTATCAATGAGTCACTTTATTTCCTACTTAACTGGAAGTTATCCCAGTATAGTTGTATTAAATAAATGAAGTGTATTGAATTGAAGACCTCAAAGTTGTAAAGCCCTAATTTTTTTTCTTGTAATCTTGTAAAAAGGGCTATAAATTAGTAAAAATGTTTGATTAGGTAAGATATCTTTTGTAACCTATTTTGAAGTTTCGGAAGACTTGTATTGGTTGGAGATTCAATTGGCTAAATTTTGAAGAAGTTCAGCTCGAGTCGACTCATGGATCAAGAGCTGACTCCTATTCTGGCATGGTACAAAGAGTTTTAGAGTTTCAGAAATTCGAGCCGACTCAAAGATATTGAGCTGACTCGACCAGAAGTTCAAAATCTCAAGTTTCAGAAACTCAAAGCCTCGAGCTGACTCGACCCAAAAGAGCCGACTCATTCAGAGTTTGTGTTTATCTTGACCGAGACTTCAAGCCGACTTGACCCAGAAGAGCTGACTCATACAAAGTTCGATTTTCTATTATCTAAGACTATGAGCCAACTCAACCATCTCGAGCCAACTCGAGTATCAAGTTTAGGCCTGTAATGAATAGTTGCAGAATTGACTGTTTGAATTCCAAGAAGCCTCCAACAGCTCTATTTCAATTTTCTAGGCCCTACAATGGCTAGATTTGCTTGAAAACTATAAAACGAGAGTATTTATGATGGATTAGATGATAATTATTGATTATTGTTTGAAAATAAAAGAGTATTCAAGTGAATTTCAAATATTTTACCAACCAACTTCAAGTGAGCATTCATGAAAGGATTCAAAGCTTCTCCAACTCATCTTCATTCATTGAATCCAACTTTTGAGGAAGTCAAGAAGCAGCTTTAAGAGTATTCAAGAGCATCTAAAGTAAGGCTTCAATTTGAGCTCCATCGATAACTACCAAACAAATTTGGTTTGTTGTAAAGTTGCTAGTTTCTTTTGATATATCTTGTTTCCTCTCCAAGAGTAGCAAGGGTTGTGTCTTGTGAGTGTTGAAAGGTTTTTAGGTGAGCCTATTAAAATCTAAGTTAGATTTCTTTGATAAGCCCGCTATTAAAAATCAAAGGGACTTAGATTCTTGCTAAGCCCGTAAAACCAAGTGTGGGTTACTTTGGTGAGTCCGATATAAAAACCAAAGGGTGTAGAGTTTGGATTGTGATCCCGGTAAAATAATTTGACTGTATTCTAGGAATAATATAATGGAAATCCGAAGTGGTGCTTGATAGTGGATGTAGGAGTGGGTTGCTTTGAACCACTCTAATTTTCTTGTGTTTGTGATTGTGTTTGCTTGACTCCGTTGTGATTGTTAATTTTGTTGCTTCCGTTGCAAAATCTATCACATTACCAACACTAAGAAAATTTTAAAGTGCACATACTTGAAAGTTTTTATCATCCCAATTCACCTCCCTCTTGGGAAGCCACTTGGGCAACATATATTAAGCGTCCATCATAATCCCAACTATTATCTAGCACTTTATGCAATATATTCTATTATCATACCCATGCTACTAGGTTTCGTGGTTCTAATTTATTGTTGAGTTTAGTTATGAAAAATCATCATTTTCAAGAAAATGTGTTATCTAAGATTTGTTTCTTTCAATCAAATTATATGCTTTTTTGCCTAGCTTGCTTAGACCCCACTTGATATATTATGTTTGCTTACTGGGCTAGTATAGCTCATTATTCTCTATTTCTATTTTTTATATCATAAATCATGATTGCTCAGAACTCGTGAGAGTGAACTAGATTGCATTGAGCAATTAGTAGATCAGACTATCTTGGTCACTTGTATCAATTAGTTCTTATTAGTTTAGCTTAAATTGAAGGTTTTATATAAATCAAATATTTTATTAATGAGAATGATTTAATTGGATCTTTATGAAGATTAATTTTCAAGGATTGGAAAAAAATTACTCTAAAATTATTGTGACTTGATATGTAGCCTTGTATGCTTGTAAGGTTTACTTTGTAGGTATGCAACATCTATCATGTGCTCGATATGGAATGTGACAAAATTAGTTTTAGCTAAAAGTTTTTACATTGTGCACTAGAGTTTTTAAGTGAATAAGTCCTTTAAGGTTGGGCTTAAGTAAAACCAAGTACAGTCTAGTCCCTATCATTGATTTCTAAGAGTGCATCCAAATTGGCTAGCCTACATGACCTAAAATATATGGTTGGATTAAGGCTGTTGTAACCACTAATATAAAGAGGCGAAGTGCAATGGAATAAGAGGAAGAGACATTCAAGCGAAGTGCGTGAATATCTTTCAACCTTCCATCTTATCCAAGATAAACAAATAGCTTGGATTAGCTAATATATTCTTTTGTTATAATCCCAACCAATATTCCTAGAATATAGCTTTTAAAATGTTGATACATGAATGAAGATATATTCTTGTTTGAATTAATTGTTAAGTTAAACTTGGAATGGTAAAATTTTTTATTTCAGGAATAAATGTAGAAATAGAGAAATGTAGAAATAGAGAATCTTCTATTGCAATGGCTTTTTCTAACTTAAAAGAAAGGTTGTGGGCCACCCTTATTTTATTAGTAAATATGTATAAGGATAAATCATATACAAGAACTTACCATCAAAAAATGCAAAGTTTTTATTAAGTAAGCTGAAGGCAAGTTATTAGTAGCAAAGGGAAGTCTCCCTGGAGTTGGTAGGAGCTAAATAAGTCCAACTAAAAAAGCCATTCATAAGGAGGATGAGACTTCAAAGGAGGCAAAAAGGGAGACTGAAAAACTTAGTCTCAAAGCATTTCTTGGTTGGTGAGCTTCTTTTGCAAGGCTGAGCTTCATGTAACTTCAAAAGTTGCAATGGCCACAGCTTATGCCACTAAAGTTAATAGCTCAATTGGATAAAACAAGGATGTGAAGGCAATGACCTCATAATAGCAACTTGATGAAGAGCAATCTCAAAGCAAGAAGAGAGATTAATTGAATACACATTGCCAATCAAGAGCTTCAAATATGAAGATATAATTATTCTTTTCATTCCATATGCACTAGTAGCCAATGGTATGTGTGGCATCGTAGGCAACTCTAGTGTAGAGGTTGGAGATAGCAAACTACCATTTGTGCCAAAATTAAAGGTGCTCTCAATTTGGGGTAGAAAGAGGGTTGAAGTAAATGACTCAAGGTGAGAGTGGAGTAGTCAAACCAAGTCATGAGGTGATAAAGAGTTTTAGGATGGGTTGACAAAACAGGACAATGACTCAGAGCTGCTATTCCTTGCTTGGTGAGGATGTTAGCTACGAATAGTTTGTAATGATAACATGACCATCTAAATAACCTTCTCAAGAACTAGAAGCTTCCATAAAAGACTGCTAAAGAGGGATGTCACCTCTTCATTTATGAGGAAGAGGTAGTAGCTTCTAATTTGAATGTATGTCTTAATCCCCATTTCTAGTTTCTAAAATAATTTCTAGATGCAAGTTGGATGTTGTTGATGATTGCAGTGAAGAAGCTTTGACACTGCTATAGAGGACAAAAGCCACCTCAAAGTGCTTAAGCTATCATTATTAGCTATAACATCCATGATGGTTCCCATATTCTTTATACAAACCAACACATATTGATAGCCTATCAGATAAAACACAATCTTCAAACCATATATCATGCCAAAAGGATACGAATTTGCCATTTTGAATTATGGGTGTGGATAGATGTTGGAATAGATCAAGTAGGTTAACTATACCCTTCCATAAAAAGTTCACATGGGAGCTTTTCAGTTATATAATTTGGAGACTAGAATAGTCTAGGGGCTACTATGTTCATTGTAGAACTTGAACCACCACCTAATCAACAATGCTTGATTAGCAAATGCTAGATTTTAAGCCAAGGTATCCAAATTTCTTTGATCAACAAACCAAACCCAATTGGGTAAGCATTTATCAATTGAATCTAAGCCTTGATTATCCCAAAGGTTTAACAAATTTTGTTGATTTTATGAATTACCAACCATGGTAACCAATACACAAACATCCAATATATGGGATGGATTTGGGAACCGATTGAATAAAAACCAGGAATCTGGCCATTGAGAGGACTTTCTTTTTCTAGCTTGAAAGCCATTTCTCAATCTTATATACTAGGAAGTTTGAATCAAATGTCCATGCCTAGAGTGGTGAGGGGGCCCATTTTGAGGTAATGGATTGGAAATTGACTTGCCATATAGCCAAGAATGATTGAGGCATTCTCAGTCTCTAAAAGAGATAAACCCAGACCAACAATGCTAGTTTTGTATAGTTTTTTTTTGAATAAGATTGGAGGAAATAAAATGCTACCCCCAACTTTATTGAAAGAGTTTAGAGAAGACTACAAAAGTTGGTACAACCTGTGCTTTATAGGTTCGAACTATAATTTGAATATAAAATCCAAGCAAAATAAATGCTACCCATGAATATTCACTTGTCATAACAATGAAGCAAGATACTAGACTAATTTATAGTGGGATTCCTTTGCCTTTCCTTCACATAATTTTCTCCATTGTGGAATTCATATAGAACCTTATGTAGAGTCACATTAATAGAAGCTCTTCTGTAGAAAGATCCTAGGCTTGTGCTCTTTCCAAGAAAACTAACAAATCACCATTGCTAATTGATCCCAAGCCTTCCTCAACTCACCTTTTATCTCTTCCTCCTCCAAGATGTCTAGAGATCTCTAATATATGATGGCCAACCTTTGATTTTTAGTTGAAGTTTGATAGTGAACCATAAACTTCTGATGAATGGATATTTAACAAATAAATGTGTCAATAATTCCATTCTAGCCCCATAGAGGATGTAACTAGCTCCTCCTCCCTACCCTTTTTTTGCTAACAACTCTCTAATTTGTAGCTTATTTCATAATGCAAGCCACATGAATACTTTTATCTTTTCTAGAACATATGCTTTCCATATATCTTTGTAGAAGGGTCATAAAACACCACCTGATTGATGAATTTATAGAAAGAGTTAACCGAGAAGTTTCCATTTTTTTGTTAGCTTTATATCTGCTATCTATGAAGGGCTAATTAGCTCTAGAACCTGATAAAGCTCCGTTTCTTTCTTTGATTGGTGTAGGGAAAGAGATCCAAGAAGCCTAACAAGCCACTTTTGTCTTCTCCAATCCCAACATGAAGCAACATACACATTTCTCTTCACGGCACATTCATAAAGCTCCTCAAACAAAGATGCCAAGGTCATAGAATCAATCTAAACATCCTCCCAAAATATTATATTCTTGGCATTTCCAAGTTTGAAGGAAATACAATTCCAAAATGCCTTTGAACTTTTACTTATGTCCTTCCAAACTGGTGAGACCATTGTGAAGCATCTTCTAACTCTCATCCCAAATCTTCTTTTAGCATAGTGTGCATTAGTTATTTGTTGCCTCTAAGGAGCTTTTGAACCTTTGAGGAGTTTCCATGCCCACTTGGCTAAGAGTCATGAATTCATGTTACCAATGTTCTAGATGCCAATCCTGTAGAACCCAAAACTCACGCACAGGAATTTTGGAAGACGGGAAGAACAAAAAACGTTGCTGCAACCACACAACGTTGATGGATTTTTTTTTTTTTTTATATCAAAGTCCTCTACTAGCATATATAATGGAAACACCAAGACTTTAACTAAAACTAGACTAACTCAAGACTCATTGTTTAAACTAAACAAATAAACTAAGAGTCCAAACAAAAATAAACTCCGAGACTCAATCCCATGTAGATAGGGCTGGTGTTGGTCATTCAATACTCCCCTTCAATGCCAGCACTTCATCTCTTTACTACACCGAGTTGACGACAATGATCTTCAACTTTGTTGCCACACAAGCTCTTGGTAAACAAGTCTGCAGCTTGGTCTTCCGTTCGAACATATTTCAACTCAACCTCCCCCTGCAGCACCTTTTCTCTTATGAAGTGATAATGAACCTCCACATGCTTTGTCCTAGCATGAAAAACTGGATTTTCTGCAAGCTTTATTTTAGACAGATTGTCACAATGTAAGAGAACACCACCTTCTTCCAACTGAAACAGATCTTTCAGCAATTTCCTTAGCCAGGCAATTTCTTGAGATGCCATTGTAGCAGCTCGGTATTCAGCTTCTGTGGTTGACAAAGAGACAGTGGGCTGTCTCTTACTGCACCATGAAACTACTCCAGATCCAAGCTTAAACACATACCCAGTAGTTGACCGCCGAGTATCAAGATCACCTGCGTAGTCAGCGTCACAATAACCTTCCAATTTGCAACTGCTGTTCTTTGTGTACATGATGCCATGACCGAGTGTTCCTTTCACGTACCTCAAGATTCGCCAAGCTGCTTCTAGATGAAGGTTCGTTGGATTGTGCATGAATCGGCTCATCACCCTAACAGCAAACAAAATATCCGGCCTAGTAACACTGAGGTAAATAAGACTGCCCATCAGTTGCCAATACATAGTGATATCTGTCAGACTTTTGCCTTCCTGAAAGTAGATTTTCGCATTAGGTTCCATTGGTGTTGTGCTCGGTTTGCAACTGAGCATCCCAAATTTCTTCAACAAATCCTCGGAGTACTTCCTTTGATGTAGAAATAGCCCTTCATTAGAGTGATCAACTTCTAAACCCAAGAAACGCTTCAGTCATCCTAGTTCTTTCATCTAAAAATGGATCGATAGGTTTTCCTTGGTTCGAATAATTTCCTCCTCAAAATCTCCGGTGATAATTAGATCATCCACATACACTAATACGGCAGCTATTTTCCCTTCACTAGCTTTAACAAACAGGCTTGAGTCTGCAGAAGTTACCTGGTATCCAGAGTGAATAAGAAATTCAGCAATCTTCCCGTACCAGGCCCTCGATGCCTGCTTTAAACCATAGAGTGCCTTCCGAAGTTTGCACACATATTCAGGGTGCTCAGAACTCTGAAATCCCAGCGGTTATTCCATGTAAATTTCCCGGTCTAGCTCTCCATGTAAGAAAGCATTTCTTACATCCATTTGCCATAAATTCCACCCTCTACTTGCTGCCAAAGCCAGGAGAACTCTTACTGTTGTGAGCTTTGCAACAGGACTAAAGGTCTCATCATAATCTAACCCGTACTGTTGGGAGAACCCTCGAACTACAAGACGAGCTTTGTATCTCTCAATCGATCCATCAGCATGGTGCTTGATTTTGTACACCCACTTGCATGAGATGGGCATCACATCCTTTGGCTTGGCCATCAACTCCCAGGTCTGATTTCGGTCAAGTGCAGCAATCTCTTTCTTCATTGCGTTGAACCATTCCGAGTGCTGTGAAGCCTCTTCAAATGTCTCTGTTTCCCTTGTATCTAGATCCTCGACTAATGCAGCATTAACATATTTTGGATTTATTTTTCTAATCCTGGTTGATCTTCTAAGTGCAGACGGCATATCTTGCTGTAATGGCTCGTCCTCCTCTTCTACTCTCTGATAAACACCTGTCTGCCATGGATGTTGAACAGCTCTTTCCTCGCCATTACCGCTGCTTTCTGCAACTTCAAATTGCTGTGAACTAAGCTGAACATGTGAGGGTTCCAGATCTTCTTTGTAGACATCCGAACTTGGCAGTTCCTTCTTGTCCGCAGACCACCATGAAGATGCCTCATCAAATACCACGTTCCGCGATGTGTAGCATCTTCCTGTAACTGGATCACAGCACCGCCACCCTTTTCTTTGACTATCATAACCTACAAAAATACATCTGATAGCCTTCTTCTCCATTTTGCTGCGTAGATGGTCAGTACAAACACATAGCACACAGATCCAAAAATGCAAAAATGTCCTACTGCAGGTTTTGAATTCCATAATTTTTCAAAGGGTGAAAGAAAGGATAACCTTTTTTGAGGCAACCGGTTGATCACAAAGACTGCTGTCTTCATTGCTTCAGCCCAAAATCGACCCGGTACATTCTTCGCATGAAACAAGCTTCGACAGATTTCAGCTAGATGCTGTTCTTCCTTTTTGATACGCCGTTTTGTTGTGGAGTATTGGTGCAAGTGAACTGATGGCGAATTCTGCACTTCTGAAGAAAATCCAGGAACTCCTTTGAGGTGTACTCTCCCCTGTTATCTGTCCGTAAACAGTGGATAGTTCTTCCAGTTTCCGCGCTTCTGCAGTTTCCTTGAACTCTCGAAATTTTGAGAAGGTTTCAGACTTCTCCTTCATGCAATAAATCCAAACATACCTCGAGAAGTCATCAATAAAGGTCACCAAGTATTTCATTCCACTGATGGAAGCCTGCTTGACTGGTCCAAACACATCCGAATGAATCAGTTGTAGGGGCTCCTTTGCTTGAAAATGGACACCTCATAAGGCAGCTGATATGCTTTTCCATATTGGCATCCAGCACAAACTGTATCAGTCCTTACTTCAAGCTGTGTAAGGCCCCTCAGCGTCGCCTTCTTCATCATCACATTGAGCTTGGAGTAGCTGACATGTCCCAGTCGCATATGCCAAAGATCAGCTGTTTCATTTTTCCGGGTTTTGTCTACATAGGCGGTTTGGGTAGACATCACATAAACTGAATCCAATTTCCGCCCCTTCATCACTGGTTCTTGGACAATCTGAAGATCCCGATACACCTTGACATCTTGTGGGCCAAACACAACAACATGGCCAGAAGATGTCAACTGTGCCACAGAGAGAAGATTCTTTTTCATCCCTGGAACATGGTAGACATTATGGAGCGGCACCTCACTATTATTACAAGGAAGAGCAACTGCTGTATTGCTAGTGTGAGCAATCGGTAGCTTTGAATTATTTGCTGTCACCACCACCCGGCTTCCCTTATATTCAGACAGATTCTGTAGCTTCTCCTTGTCACCGGTCATGTAATTTGAACACCCTGAATCAACAATCCAGTCATTTTCATAATCAACTTCGGTGACAGTTATTACCGTGAAGGCTTGCTCAACCTCGACTATAGCAAAAAGTGCCTCAGTATCCCATTCATCTTCGATTTTTGAGGTTGCAACATTGCTTTCTACCTCCTTCTTCTTGAACCAGCAATCCTTTGCCATATGACCTTTCTTCTTGCAATTGTAGCATTTTCCTTCAAACCTTTTACCATTGCCAGAGTTTCTTGATCTGCCCCCTGCACGAGAGTTCCCTTCGCCCTGATGATTCTCCACCTCATCATCCTTCTTCTTAGATCCTTTAACAACATGCTGCTTAGAGTTCTTCTTGCCTCTATTGGCATAGAGTGCCTCTTCTTCACCTTTTAACGAGACTCCTCCCATCTGCTTGGCTAAGGCTTCTTGGTCGACTAACAGATTTTCAAACTCCACAAGTGATGGCTGATTTTGCCATCCCTGTATAGCAGCAACAAAGCTCCTAAATTCAGGCTTCAAACTGTGGATGATGATTCGCTTCATCCTGGTATCGCCAATTGGAGCTTCTGGATCCAACTCGAAATCTCTCGTACAAGGATTTCACCTTGTGGAAATACTGGGCGATCGTTTGATCTCGCTGTGCCACCGACAGTAGTTCGCTCTCTCCAGAAGTTGAAGCCTGGTATCATTCTTCTTGGAGAACAATGCAGCAAGAGTATTCCAAGCTTCGTTGGGGGTCTTCAACTCACGGATATGGTCCAGCACGTCTTCTTCGACCGTCGTCTTCAGGACAAACATCGCCTTGCCCGCCTTGATCTTCCACTTCCGCAGCATCCCGTTCGTATCTTCATCAGGTTGCCGTGTTTCGTTGCCGTTTACAACCTCCCACAAATCCTGGCCCTGCATATACGAAATCATGCAGGTTGACCAGGAGTTGTAGTTCTGATTGTTGAGCTTCTTGATGCCACCAACAACATGAAGATCAGCCATGATCGCTGGTTATGGAATTCCTTTGATCTTCTCTGCTGCACACGGCCTTCCTCTCATGTTCTCCAAGGCTCTCCAAACAACAGCAAGGTTTGGAGGTGGACGCACGGTGGACCACGGGCACAACCTGGCTCTGATACCAAAATTGTAGAACCCAAAACTCACGCACAGGAATTTTGGAAGACGGGAAGAACAAAAAATGTTGCTGCAACCACACAACGTTGATGGATTTTTTATTTTTTTTTATATCAAAGTCCTCTACTAGCATATATGATGGAAACACCAAGACTTTAACTAAAACTAGACTAACTCAAGACTCATTGTTTAAACCAAACAAATAAACTAAGAGTCCAAACAAAAATAAACTCTGAGACTCAATCCCACATAGATAGGGCTGGTGTTGGTCATTCAATAAATCCCCCTTCTCTCTTATCATAGCACACACTATCCCAATTCAATAGGTAGTTAAGTCCACTTATGGTTTCTTTCCTTTCCACAAAATGCCCTTCTCTCAATAATCAATTCTATTAATAACCCATTTTGGAAGCTTAAATATTGACATGAAATAAGAAGGAAGATCAAATAGCACAAAGTTAATTAGAGTTAGTCTACTACCAATACTTAATAATTTACCTTTCCAAGAGGCAAGTCTAGCATTAACTCTTTCAATGAGAGGCATCCAACAATGCTTCGGTAGTTTTCTATCACTCAATGAAAGCCTGAGGTACAAGAAAGGAAAGGAGCTTTTACTGTATTCATTAGCATGACCAGGGATTGCATCTTCACATTATCCATGTTCAAGCAAAATAAAGAACTCTTATGAAAATTAATCCTCGAACCTAATGCTTGCTCAAAGCCAAGAAGAATAGCCTTGACTGCAATTAGACTCTCCCTTTTAGCTGCATAAAAAAGTAATGTGTCATCTACAAAGTGTAAGCTTCGGAGGTTAAAGAAACAAGGTTTAGAACCAATTCCATCAACCAACCCCATTGAGCCAGCTTGCTTAAGCAATCTAGATAGGACATCTATGACCAAAATGAAGAGAGTAGGAGAGAGATGATTCCCTTGCCTGAGGCCTTATCTGCATTTAATCCACTTGGTGGGAAATTCGTTAACCAGCATTGCAACTAATGCTGAAGAAAACAATGACTCAATCCGCATCACCCATTTAATCAAAAGACCTCACCCTTTGAGCAAGGTCAAAATAAATTGCCAATTTATCTTATCAAAAGGTTTTTCAAGGTCAAGTTTTGCAAAGGATACCTTTACTTTTTGATTTGTTACTATAAGAAAGCATTTCATGTGCACACATATAATTATTAATAATAGATCTTCCCTAAATAAAAGTAGATTATGACTCATCCACAGGAATGGGAAGGAACTTGGCCAAACATAAAGAAAGAATTTTGGTGATAATTTTGTATACACTATTCAACAGACTGATTGGGCAAAAATCTCTTGCTTTAGGAGCCCTTCTTTGGTATAAGAGCAATGTAAGAATAGTTTATATAGCTCGAGGGTGACTTTGTAGAAAGAATCTAAAATAACTTGTAAGTCATGCTTGAGTAGATGCCAATAGCATTGGAAGAACAACAAAGGGAATCCATTAGGTCCACGAGATTTTAGTCTAGCTAGAGAGTAGACTGCCTTATGAATTTCATCCAATGTGAAGGGGTCAACTAGAGCTGACATATCTACATTGGTTTCTCTATACAAAAGGCTCCAATCCACTGATATTATCATCTCTCTCAAAGTACCAAACAAGCCAAAGAAAAAAGAGTGTAAAATGGAAAAGATTTGAAACTGGGAATTATATTCCACTCCACCCTCAATCAATGAAGAGAGTATTTCTTCTTTTCCTACCTGAAGACATTTTGTGAAAAAATAAAGTATCCTTATCTCCTTCCACTAACCATTGTACTCGGGACCTTTGTTTCCAATGGAGCTTCTCTTTCTCAAAAATCTTATCCAAAGACTTTCTCAAAATTTTCCTTGTGATCAACTAATCTAGGGTTAGATTGCCAATCTCATCTTTCTTATCCAGGATACTAATGTCATTAGACAATTTACCCTTTAATATCATGTTGGCTATATGCTTTTCAGATGCCCAAGTCTTCAAAGTAGTACACAATCTTTTTAGGTTGCTCACCCAATGGCCTGCAGGGTTATGATCGCTCTCCATTTGGCGCCAGTTGTTTCTTACAACATCATCAAGGTCCTACTCCTTAATCCACCAACTTTTGAAAGGGAAGATTCTGGGGATGTTGAATTTGATGTTGCACTCCAAAGCGATAGTCTTTGTGTAGTTAATTATGAACCCAGTTAACATCCTGTAAAAAAGAGGATGAATTTTAGTGTTTGGATATGTGATTTAGGATACCTATAGAAGATAACCATATCAACGGTGAACTACAAATATCAGATTTCACCTGTAGCTTCCATAGGTCCAACACCTGAATACAAGTTTTGTTGAGCTGCCAAAAGAAGAAAATGATCAAGGGTATTAATAACTAAGCTAAATAATAGTAGGAAAATGTGCTGTCCTTATTTAACCCCTCTTCTGTTTGTGAACCACTTGCCAGCATGATGCTTGGAAATATCATCCTCGACCCGCTTCCTCGAGCATTGATAATAAGAGTTGATTTGGAATTCTAGTGTATAGATGAGACACAAGAGATCCATGAGGTCAAAAGCCTTACAAAGGGTGCCTTTACCATTGGTGCATTTATAGTAGGATACAACTTCATTGGTTGAGAGGAAGCTCTCAAAAATTAGCCTACCTTTAATGAATGCCATTTGAGTTAAAGAGATCAGGCTATGAATGATCTTGCTCAAGTAGATAGTAAGAATTTTTTAGAAGAGCTTTATAATAGCATGCTTGAGGTTGATCAACCAATAATCTTTGACCATAGCATGGTTGCTGACTTTGGAGTGAGGGTGATAAAGATGAAGTTTGATTGAGAAGCGTCAGTTGATTAGTTTTGAATTGCTTAGATCACCTTCATAGCAACTAAAAATATCATGTAATGTTGGCAAAGATATGCGATGAATATCTTGTGGAAAAGAGACTAAGAATTTGGTGGAGAAAAGAGAAGATAAATGTATAAGAAATAAAGGAACATAAACATTTTGGTGGAAAAAAGAGTTTCTACTCTCTAATCTTCTCATTCATTATACTCTAAACACTGAAATGTGATATTTTTAACTTAAAAGACACTTAAAACATCTCTTTAACACATCTCTACATAACACTCTTACTCAAAAGTGATTATGTTGTTACGCTTCAGACACATCTTCAACACATTTAAACTAAAAGATCTCTATTTGTATCCCTACTAAAAGACTTCCCTAGATTTTTTTTCTTTAAAATTAAGGGAAACCTATACCATCCCTTCACTATGCGACTAACTTTAGACACCAAAAGGCATATCTTCATGAAAATTATTATCATAAATATGTTTAACTTCTAACATTCATGACCACCTCAAAATCTTAATTAAGGTATGGGCACTTATTGGGAAGAGTATCACTATCTTAGTCTTGGAAATTTATTAAAATAGAGAAGCAGTGGTAGTTGTATATCAGGTTAGGAGGTCTAGTAATTGTTGGTAGTCAATTGCTTGTCCTAGTTATAAAAGGAATATATTTTTAGTTTGTTAATTGTTTTAGCTGAAGTAAAAGTGACTTGGTTTTGAATTGAAGCAAAAGTTGGCTTTTGTGTTTTGATAGATTTTTGAAAATCTCTATATTAAGAAAGCAACCAATAGTATAGTTGTTTTAGTTTGAAGAGGACTAGTCTTCATCCTATATGTAAAGGGTCCCTCTCACCAGCTAAAAGAGTTTTCTAGATCTTGGTGTATGCACTATTTGATAGATTCGATGAGGTGGTCTTGGAGTAGAGACTAAAATCCTTGGCCTGGCTTTTTAAAGTTTTTTATTAATAAATTTATTTTTTCTTTCCAAATTTGTCCTCCTCAATTTTGTTCTTCTTAGAATCTTTTTCTATTGTATTGTTTATACTTGTCTGTGGTGATCCTAGACTGGTGGATTTTATTTAGCAAATGATCATTGGGTTTTCTACGCTATTAGACAATATGTGGTTTTTCTATAGCAAAGAGTGAGCTAAATTAAGTTCCCTCTTTCAGCTTTCTAGAATGATAGCCCTTGAATTATGGGGCATCTGTATCAAAACAAGCAAGCCCTACTCAAGATAGGTTCTCAATTGAGTCAAAGGGCCTCGAAGGAGAGAACTTGAGGAAAAAGGAATTTGGGTAGCTAGATAGGATTTGAAAATCTTGTAGTATATATAGTTGTTCTTATTAAAAACAATGATTAGTTAGCTTTCATAAGGCTAATCCGATATAGATGAATCAAGTATAATAGTTATGATTTTAATTAGTCTCAGAAACATCATGATGGCATCTTTTGACTCTTGTTTTGTTGATATGCCTTCAAACATTAAGAAGGAAATCTAAATTCATGCATAACATTTAGAAATCCAACAACTATTAGTGAACTCTCTCTAAATTCAGATAATGTTGTTGCTTTTTTTGTCACTTCATACTTATAAGATAGTATGTGAATCTAGAAAAATAACTTGATTGAAGAAATAACAAAATCAATTTACATGGGATCCAAGATGTTTTCCATCCATCCTCTTCCATTCTATTTTCTATCCTTGTATTGCACCACTTTTTGCCCTATTTCTGGCAAAAAGACAAGGCATTTTATGCTTTAGATCTCTTACTCTCTAACTTATGCATCTACTAATTTAAGCATTTTTTCCTCCCAGTTGAGGGTTCCTCCCTTTCCCATTAATTGGCAATAGAGCATTTAAATGACTAGTATAAATTGGTGTGCTACATGAGGGTTAATTAAATAATGGATTAGCAACAATTCATTATATGGAAGAGAGGAGGGCTGACTTTCCTCCTTTATTTCCATTTCTTTTTTTTCTTCCCACCCTCCCTTCCATCCTTGGCACCCAACAAGGAAGATTCTAGAGATCGATGATCTTGGACAACCTGCAATTCTTAGCAAGAAATTTATTGATCGATCCATTAGCTAGGATCCATTTTACTTCAGGAGCTATAAACACCTTCCAACTTAGTCTGGAGATATTCGAATCTAGCCAAATTTGTCTTAAAGACTACCTATTTACTTTCCTTTTCTTGTATAGCTAATAGGGAATGAATTTTCTACCTTTCCTTATTTACCAAAGTAGACAAGTATGTTAGGATTTGATCTCTGTAGGTGTTGCATGCAAAAAACTTCTATCTTTGTCTAAAGATTGCCTATTTAATTTCCTTTTCTTCTTTAGCTAATAGGGAATGAATTTTCTACCTTTTCTTGTTTACTAAAGTAGCCAATATGTCAGGATTCGGTGATCTCTACAGCTGTTGCATTCAAAAAATTTAAATAATTCTTGAAAACAACTATGAAAGCAAGATTAAAAATATTTAATCTAGCATGCAAATAGATCTAATCTATTTAAAAATACCTAGATCTATTTCACATTATGTAAATAATTAGATCTGAAAAATATAAAAATTAAATCTAAAATTTAATTTAGAACAAGGGATCCAATCACCTACCTGTTATGCTTATTTCTTCATCATTCTTCAATCTACTTCTTGGATTTAGATTTGATGGATGTCTCAAGTTCTATTGAAGCAGTTCATGCATCCGGCCTTTACAAGTATCCACAAATGGCCAATCAAGCATCGAAAGATCACCGATGTACTAGCATCTTGCAAATCTCTCTCCCTTCGGGTTGGATCTAATCTTCCTTTCTTCTTCTTTTCTTTTTCTCTACACTAGAGATCAAGGGAGAAGATTTTTTCTCTTCACAAGAGATCAAGGGAGAAAGTTTTTCTTTCTCACATGAACATTTCATGCAAGATAGAGGAGAGGAGGAGGAGGAAGGGTGATTGATATTTCTTTGTCTTTTCTATGTACTCTGAAGAAAAAAGAAAAGGATATGGGAAGGGACTAAGTGAGATCCTATCTCACATTAAACTCAAAATGCATACACACAAAATTTGTGCCCCATTTCTTTTTTCTTTTCTAATTCGCATGGCATAAGAGAATCATTTTCTCCCTAGAGTCCTACCTCATCTAGGATTAGGATAAAACCTTTGAATCAAATTTAGAAAGCTAAACTTAGATAAATAAGGATAGAGAGAGAATCCTTGGGGGCACTAAACACTTTGGCACGCCCCACATGATCCACCCTATTTTTATTTTTTTCTTTCTTGTGAAGAAGTGGCATAGCCCTTCTTTCTTACATACTAAACAAGGTCGGGTGTGGGGAGAGAACAAATATAGATTTAGAAATTGGTTCAACTAACTAACTCCTAATCCTAACCCAATTAGGACTTTAACTAACCTAATTTCTATTCCTATTAGTTTTAGGTCTAGATCCATAACCAATTAGGAATTGGATCCTAACCCAATTAGGACCATTAAATTCAATTAGAATACATAAGCCTAAATGAATTAAATCAAATTTAATTCACCTAAGATTAAACATGATTTAAGTCAAATCAAATTGGGTTGCAACACCTATAATTAGGTTAGTCCGAATCCTAACTGGACCAGGGCATCATTCAACTCAACAAAACCAAATCCAATTTAACTTGTGTCAATCCAAATCATAATTAAATTTTTTTAATTAATAATTAATTAGACCAAACTAAATTGTAACTCTTGTAATAAAGTCCTTGCTAATAATTAGTAACTACTAAATATGTAACCCTTAAATAATTAACAGCTACTAAATATATAATCCTACATAATTAGTAATTTCTAAATTATAATCTTATATATTTAGTAGTGTCTAGATATGTAACTCTTATAATTTGATCACATATCAATCCAATTGATATTTTGATTGAGAACCAAGCTTTCGATCAAGTCAAACTCTTTTATGTGTGACCCTGTTGGTTTCATTCTATCTGGTAGTGAGAAATGCCATGATCTCCATCATAGTATTATCGAAACTCCTTTTGATAGACTAAAATAATTTCAACTCATCTCAACATGGGTCTTTGATATAAAAAGACTCAATTAAGTTCTCATAATCCATCAATGATGTCTAACAGTATGTGGTGGCTACCTAGTAGAATAGACTAAGTAGAATCTCTAGGTGTGGTAATTGTGTAATCCAGTTCTTCTATCATGAATCCCGATAAGATAGAGGTCATGGAAAACTCATCAGACCTTCATTGTCATATGCCAATTTAATTAGCCTAAGTCCAATATGAAACTCATGAAAAATCTTTTTCATCTTTCACCTATTATGGCTATGGATTTTTAGACTTCTTAAATTGCATAGGACTCTACCTCTTCTATCGAGATCGATAGATCCCATCTAAATGCACACTTACTCCTACAACGAACCTAATATTTTGGTGGCAAGAAAAGACTACATGAGAAAAACAATTAAGGCACCACCTTGTTTCCTCCTTATCTTAAAACCATTGGCCACGAAGAGTCCATCCCCAAAAAATCTTGATAAAAGATTCTAATCTAGATTTAAATCAAATTCAAATCATATTAGAGTTAGTTTTTATCTAGAAGAGAGAGTCCCTGAAAGAATGGGAGGTGCCAACTTGTGCCTCCTCTTCTTTTCACATGCAAGAAAGAGGAGCACTACTTTTAGCACCAGCTCTTCTCTTTGTCGATAAAAATAAGAAAGAGAGTCTCAGTAAATTAGGACTCTAGCTTCTTCCTTTAATTTGGCTTTGATTTGGTTATTTTGAATCCAATCTGAATCAAATTTGAACCAATTTCAAAATCATATCAATCCTAATCTAGTTAGGACTGAATCCAAATCCTACTTGGATCATAAAATCCAATTAGCCTTAAATTAGATCAAGTCTAATTAAATAAATCTGATTTAATTCAATTAGGACTTGATCCATAATTTAATTATACTAAATTATATTGCAACACTTGTAATTAAGTTCTTTAGCTAATAATTAATAGTTTCTAAATATGTAACCGTTACATATTAATACAAATCATCAATCTAATTGATAATTTGATTATGATTCAAGCTTTTGATCAGGTACAACTTCTTTTGTGTGTGATCCCATATGTTCTATTCTATCTAGTAGTATGACATACCATGATCTCCATAGAATCATTGAAACTCCTTCTGATGGGTTAGAATGATTTCAACTCGTTCCAATAAAGATCATTGATCCAAAAAAGATCCTAGTGAGTTCTTACAATCTACCAGAGATACCTAGCAGTATGTAGTGGTAACCTAGTAGAATAAAAAATTCAGAATCTCTAGGTGTAGTTACTATGTGATTGAGTTCTTTTATTAAGAATCTCGACAAGATGTAGGTTATGGAAACTCATCAAACCCTAAGCATCTATCATGTGCAAGACTTAATCAGTTTAAGTCTGTTACCCAGTAAGCAACCCAATAGGGAAAGTGAATTGGGTTTCTAAAAGTTACTTGCAAGAATATGTGCCAATTCAAATATCTAATCAAGTGCTAGTGTGAGGTGTAAGTATAAGCTCTTGAAGAGTATGTAGCGGAAATATAAATGCAACAAATATAAGAGCAAGTAAAGAGAGCAATAGACAATTACAACACAAGCCAAGTATAGTGGTTCGATGCTTTCCAATGAACCTACATCCACTCTCCAAGGTTCACATAGAAATTCACTATAATCTCCTACGATTATAGCCAATTAGTTTTCCGGGCTCATTAATCAAATCCCTTTTTATTTTTACAAGGCTTACCAAAAAATCTCTCTTGGTTTTCAAGGATAACCAATAATCTCCTTGGTTTTCAACTAGGCTTACCAAAAACCTTCTTAGTTTTCAAGTAGGCTAACCAAAAACCTCCTTGATTTTCAACTAGGCTAATTAAAAACCTCCTGGTTTTCAACTAGGCCAACCAAAACCTCCTTAGTTTTCAATTAGGCTAACTAAAAACCTCTTTGGTATTCAACTACGCTAACCAAAAACCTTCTTGGTTTGTTTTTAGGCTTACCAAAACCTTTACAACAAAGATATGAGATAAAGTAAGGCAACAAGAAAAGCTTTCTAATGTAAAGCTAATATCTCCTTGAAGCTTGGAGAAGTTGCTTGTCTTGAACATGATGAAGCCTCAATCAATGCTCAAAAATGTTGGACTTGAATGCTTCTTGATAGCTTTGAATGCTTGGAGACTTCTTTTTGCTTGAAGGTAATTGCTCTCAATGAATGGGAGTAAATGCACTTGCTTTTCTCTTCTTTTCTTTTGTTTTCACTTGTTCTCTTTTTTCTTGTATTTCTCGTTTTTGATTTTCTTGAATTCAAATCACTTAAATACCATACCAAGGCCTTAAAGATGGTTTATGACTGTTAGACATGAAAAACTAGCCGTTGAGAGCTAAGAGGGTCGAGTTTTGCATTTGAAAAACTAGCTGTTACTATTCCCATAACTCCAAGTATCGACACTTCAAGCTATGAGTCGACACTTAGGATCGACACTTAAGTACCATGAGTCGACACCTAGTTCAAAATTCTTCATTTAAGCTCTCTGAAATTCTCAGGTAAGTCGACACTTCTTCAAGTGAGTCGATACTTGAGTCGACACCTGACATCCAGGAGTCGACACCTCAGTTAAGTCTTCAACTTCAGCATGTTCTGTAAGAAATTTTTTTCAAGCCTTGAGTCGATCCTTGAGTCGACACCTTGAGTTGACACTTGAGTGGCATGAGTCAAAACTTCAGTCATGCCATTTGATACTCTTTCTGTGTGCCAGCTTGAGTCGATACTTGAATTATGAGTCGACACCTTGAGTCGACACTTGCTGAGATTTCTTCAACAATCATTGAAACTCTGCTGAAACCTTTTTGAGTTGAACTCTTTAAGTCCTTTCAAGCATTCTCCAATGCTAAGTCCTTATTAATGATCCTTTAACCCACACCACAAAATGGTTTCTTCATCATTTGATAAGCAATCCAATTTAGCTATTTTGATAAGTACCTTTTTCTATTAAACATACTTCAAGGAATATGTTAGTACTCAACTTATACTTAAGTATTTTGTTTATCATCAAAATCAATAACGGAGTGAACAAAGTCCAATCATGAATCTCATGAAAACTCTTTTTTATCATCATATTGTTGTGGCTACAGTCTTAAGGACTTAGCCTCTTAAATCGTATAGGACTACTCCTTAGCTACAAAGATCGATGAATCTCCTATAAGTGCACACCCTACTCCAATAGCGAACCTACTACAACCAATAAATATTACAAGAATCTAAATGGCTAGAGTCCATGTTTATCAGTAGTCAAACTACAGTAACCTTATTGTGAGCAATCTAGGTACTACAATTTTATGAACTACTCACACAACCACAATATCAAAAATGTCACTGACAATTAAGTAGATATCGAAGTGTCCTTCTTATTTTGGTCATGCTCAATACCATTATTTTGTAGAACCACGTGCACTCTCATCCTAGTATCCCTACACTATAGACTAAGACTCATCTACTCGAATGAAAAGCAATCCATGCATCAATCTTAACAAATCAATCACCATCCCCATGATAATCCAATAACTGGGAGTAATATAGGAAAATCTATAATGGCATTTTTAAATTCTTAACTCTTGAGAATATGTATTATTGACCATTAATTCCTATGATGATTCTCAACATATTAACAAGAATGAATAAAAATTAACTAATTTTATTAATATAATATGATTAAGTATAATATAATGTCCTAGGCTAGATACAATGTGTTAGCGAGATTGGCTTCTATGGCACATATGCCTAACACTATGTACTTGATATGATTGAACTATAATAAATCTTATTTGGTTGTCCATCATAATTTTGTATTTTCCATAATAGAACTCTAATTATTATGATAAAGTCTTTAGAACTCTTGAAAAGGGGATGAGGATTTATCAATAATTAAGAGGAAGAGGATGAACAAATGGAAGAAGAATCAATGAAGAATCTAGAAGGTACTAAACATCTGAAGAGATTGACGAGTGGTGCATCTCTTGCGATGAACTTTTGGACCTCTAACTTCCTATGCTTGGCATCCAATGAAATATTCTTGTGCCTCTCCTTATCAAGATTATGCTCTTGTACTCTTCTTCGAAGCCCACTCTCATTTCTTGGACTTCACTTCCAATTTGAGCACCATTTAATGATGGCCTACACCAAAGCATCCAACTATTATATCTCTCATCCAAAATGTCATGTTTGGATGCTCTCATTCTCTTGATTTTTGCCTTTAGTCATGGTTCCCTTTAGCGAAACTGTTAATACTCATTATACTTAAGTATTTTATTAATCATCAAAATAATAATGGAGTCAACAATCTCCCTCTTTTTGATGATGAAAATGTTTAAGTATAACATAAAAATTTTCAAACAAAATTAAACTTTGTGCAACGTATAAAAGATAAATACTCATTTGCGATGCATTAGGGCCATAAAAGATATCAGAATTAAATTGCATATACCATGATACTCAACATGTTTTCAAAGTTAAAACAGATTTCATAGAAATAGAGAGTGTGATTAATATGGAATCATCTATACTTGAGATTCAACCAAAAAATTTTAACTAGAGATAAAGAGTATAAAAGCTCCCCTCAAAGGGTGATCCAAAAATTGATTTTCAAAGAATTTTCAAGAAAATGCTGCTTAAAAAGATTTTCTTCTTAATGCTCCCCCTCACTCATTACTCATATCTTTTTCATACCACTCATGCTCACTCTTTTGCTATTCTCATTTACTCTCTTAATATTTTTCTTTATGTACCATTTCTCTCTTACCTCCTATTTTATTTCTCTAGCCCTTTTTGATTTTCTTTTCATATAACTCTCCCCCTTTTTGTCATCATTAAAAAAAGGATTAAAGATGATGATAAAATGATAATTATAGAAATTGAGCAATAATCACAAGAGTTAATATCCAAAGACAAAACATTGATATAAAAATTTCATTCATTGAAATCAAAATTTTATACATTGATACAAACTTTCATAGATAGATACAAGATGGTAAACAAACATAGATGCATACAAGTAATGCTGGAATGTAAGCTAACTAACATAGAGACTATCCTAAGAAGTATGCTCCTCATCAGAAGATCCAATCTCAATCGATCCAGTATCAGTAGAAGTACGGGATCGTGGCCATATCACGAAGATCAGAGAATCGGGTCTGGGTAGGTCTCGATGCAACATGATAGCCTTATCCTCTATGTCTGGCATATGTCCTATCTCTAGATGATGCAGAAGAGGTGGAGTCAATATCAGTAGTAGGAACAATACTGACCGGAGTAACTATATCAAGAGGAAGGGGTGAAGGGTTAAAATGGGTCCGGAATCAGGATGGTGGAGATCAGGGTTATAAAATCCAAGTTCCCTGATAAGGAAAGATGTATGCAAAGCTGCAGAATGTAAGACTAGTGTACCAAAGATGGAATGATAGGAGTAGGTGCAGAATGGAAGAAGGATGTGGATCAGATCTGGAAGGAGAAAATAAAATTGGAGTCTCAAATGTAAATGGGAAGGATAGGAATTGGGCTCCTAGGAACATCTGCTGTTGTCTGCGACTCTAGCTCCATCATGAAATATGTTGCATCAAACTCTGTGGAGTCAGACTGATCAACTGCCATGTCAGGTCCTAGAATGGATGGTGCTAGAGGTTAATCAGATGGAGCTGAAAGTGGAGGAGCTTTGCCAGATGAAGGTCTAGCTAAGGTAGCTAAAATAGTAGAGATGCCATCACTTAATCCTCTATGGCTCTCCCTTATCTCCATATGCATCATGTCGACTCGTTGATGAATAATCATGACCACAGTCTCTATGCGAGAGACCTTGTCCTCTAAACTGTCAATAGCACCAGGGATATCTGTCTGTGTAGGAGTGGCAAGCTCGATTGAGATAGGCTCTGGCTATGCCGAAGGCTCGAGCTAGATCTCAGAGAGATATCACTTTATGGCTCAAAGGGCCCTACCTCTCCTTAGAAGATATGCTCCTCCTCTACCACCTCATCATCTCTGTCAGTGGCCTATCCAGATATACACCATCTCCACTGGCCTCTGACTAGATGGTATCCTATCCTGTGAAGAGATCTAATATCATAGACGTCTGTGTGTAGTAGCTATCTGTAAGGCTCGTCTCTATGATAATCCATAAGCTCTAAAGAGTAAAGTCAATTTCTGGCTGATCGACGCCTCTGTCAACTGATGTAACATAACCACTGGGAGGCATACTAGAGTGCACTGTACAAGAGACACTATGACCAAAAGCTTGCGCTCTATGATGAATTCAAATCATCCGGTCTTTGATATAAAAATATGGGCTACAATGTGATGCAGTAACCTCATCTCAGGTGCCAGTCTCGAAGCAACTACAGTGGTTCCCTCAAGAAGATCATCGATCTCAAAATACATCGAAGTCCACTGATCCTATCCACTAGAGCATCCATAACAGATCCTCTCATAAGAATGTCCCATACTCGACTCAGAATCTCTGTAGATATGGGGACATCTCTGCCATGAACCTGTGCTATCCAAACATCACTACCTTGGGCAAGTGATCCGTAGAACTCTCTACAATCCCGGGTAGAATCTCTCTGATAATGAATAGAAAGGTGCTAAGCTTGCATCCCTCAGCACTGGCCAATCCAGAAGTGCTGCTGGTCTAGGAAATCGAAGTCCACTTGATGACCACCGATAATGGTCTTCGATCCCATCCAATTTGCTACAGAAACAGGGGGTCTGGCAGGAACATCAGGCTCATCTATTGCTTTATCCTCATGCCTAGCCTTGGTTATTCTCTCTTCCTCCTGAATGGAAGGTCTAGGATGTCAAAAAACTTGTTTTCTAGGTCCCATTCCAAGGAAACAAGGGAGGATAACTAGAGAAACTAGTGTTTCTACGATGAAGAAATTAGGAAACAGGATGAAGAACAGTAGAAAACCAAAATGTATCTATCCCAAACGAGAATCGAGCAATTGGAACTGAAATTTGGAGGGAGAAGATGATGGAGCCACTGTTTGGGGATGAGTCGATTTGAATTGGAGTGAAAAATTCGAAGAAAATACTTTGTTTTCCCGTTTTATCTTGTTTTGTCGCCATTCAAGTGTCGATTTACGACACAGAGTCAAGTGTCGACACTTCCAGGTGTCGACACATCAACTTAAAATCGAGAAAAATGGAAAAAGGACCATTGATCAAATAGAACAGGATTTCAAAAATTTAGAGATTAAACATGATTTATGAGCAATTTTGATCAATCAATAGTTAAAGATTATGAAGAGATAGAAATTTCAATTAAAATGGTTGATAACCCCTAATTTTCTTCTAATCATACTGAACCGATCCTTTTGGAGAGGTTTAGTTAATATGACAGCTAGTTGCATTTCAGAACACACAAATTCAAGCATAATATCATTGTTTTCAACATGATTTTTATAAAATGATGCCTAATTTCATTGTATTTACTTTTAGAGTGCTGAACAGGATTTTTAGTTAAATTTATAGCACTAATGTTATCTCATTTTATGGATGTTTTAGTTTGTTTGATTCCAAAATCTTCATGTTGTTGCTTAATCCATAATATTTGAGCATAACAACTTCCTGCTGCAATATACTTGCCTCAGCTATGGATAGTGCACCTGAAGTTTGTTTCTTGCTGAATCAAGAGATTAAGTTAACTCCAAGAAATTGGCAAGTTTTACTTATACTTTTTCTATCTAATCACCCAACAAAGTCAGCATCTAATAACCATTAAATCAATAAATGAATCTCTAGAATACCACAAACCAATATCAATTATACTAATACATATATAAGTATGCACTTAACAGCCAATAATGAGATTCTTCAGTTCATATTGATATCTAGCACACATACAAACATTAAACATGATATCTGGTCTACTATCAGTCAAATATAATAAAGAGCCAATCATCCTCTATATAATTTCTAATCAATATTTACGATGCTCATCTTTATCAAGTTTACAATAGGGGCTCATAGGTGTACCTATTATCTTGGTAGTCTCCATTCCAAACTTCTTTAAGATTTCTCTTGTATACTTGCTTGGTTGATGAAAATCCCATCTTTGGTTTGCTTGATTTGGAGTCTGAGAAAGAAATTAAGCTCTCCCATCATGCTCATCTTGAACTCACCTTGCATAAGCTTAGCAAACTCTTGACAAAGAATTTTATTAGTAGCACCGAATATAATATCAACAATATAAATTTGTACTTTTAATAGATTATCATTTTTCTTTTTTAGAAAAAGTAGTATCAACATGGCCTCTAGAGAAATTATTTTCAATTAAGAATTTACTCAACCTTTCATACCATGCTCAGGATGCTTGCTTTAATCATAGAGTGCCTGTATAGTTTGAAAACATGATCAGGATGTGCATGATTTTCAAAATCAGGTGTTGTTCAACAAACACTTCTTCTTTAATAACCATTTAGAAAAGCACTTTTGACATCCATTTGAAAAAATTTGAAGTTCATGAAACATGCAAATGCTAATAATAGTTTAATTGCCTCAAGTCTAGCAACAAGAGTAAAGGTTTCATCAAAATCAATCCCTTCCTCCTGATTGTAGTCTTTGGAAACTAGCCTAGCTTTATTTATAGTAACAATACCATTTCATCAAATTTGTTTCTAAAATTCATTTTGTGCCAATAATTTAAACATTAGATGGCCTTTCAACTAAAGCCCAAACATTATTTCTTTGAATTGATTTAGTTTATTTTGCATAGCATTTATCCAATTAGGATCTTTTTCAGCTTCTTCAATATATTTGGGTTCAATTTGATAAACAAAAGCAATATAGTCACATTCATTTCTAATTAAAGATCTTGTTCTTACCCATTTTGATGGATCACCTAGGATTAACTCCTTAAGATGTCCATGAGCATGCCTCCACTCTTTAGATAGATCCGGATGTTTTGGTGTGGCTTGTATGACTTCTTCTCTTTCATTCTTGTCTTGATCTTCTTTATTCTCTTGCGAGGGTTGATTATCTAGAGTAAACTTCTTTAGTTCTTCAGCACCTATACATGCATCAGAAGTACCCTTTTTTCTAGAGGATTTGTTAGTAGATTCTTCAAACACTACATGTACGAATTCCTCTACTACTTCTTTATTAAAGACTCTGTATGCCCTGCTTGATGTAGAGTATCCTAAAAAGATACCTTCATCAGACTTGGCATCAATTTTCCTGAATTATCTTTACCATTATTCATAATAAAGCAACAACACCCGAATATTTTAAAGTAGGTTTTCTTTGTTTCCAAGCTCATATGGAGTTTTCTTTAAAATTGGTCAAATTGAGACATGGTTTAAAATATAGCATGCAGTATTTACTGCTTCAACCCAAAAATATCTCGGTAAATTATTTTCACAAATCATTGTACGTGCCATTTCTTCTAAAGTACGATTTTTTCTTTCTACTATCCCATTTGTTGAGGTATCCTAAGTAAAGAAAAACTATGTTCTATTCCTTTTTACTACAAAAGTTTTCAAAATCTTGATTTTCAAATTCAGAACCATGGTCACTATGAATACAAATAACTGAAGTACCATTTTCATTGGAAACTTTTTGATAAACTTTATAAAAGCTGAAAATGATTCATCTTTGTGAGCTAAAAATAGAACCCATGTAAATCAAGAAAAGTCATCCACTATAACTAATCCATATCTCTTTCCTCCTAGGCTAGATATCCTAGTTGGTCCAAAGAGATCCATATGAGTAGTTCTAATAGCCTAGAAGTTGAAATAAAATCTTTAGGTTTGAAAGATGTTTTAACTTATTTTCCAAATTGGCATGCTTTATAAATTGTCTTTCTCTAAACTAAGTTTTGATAAATCTCTTACTAAATCCTTTTTGCATAATTTTGATAAAAAATACATGCTTCCATGACCTAATCTACGATACCACAGCCAATTGGTCTTATTAATAGTGGAATTCATTGCAACTAGGAATTCACATTAGGCAAAGATTGATTATCCAAATCAACTAGATAGATATTATTATGTCTTTTTCCAATGAATTTCACTCGATATTTTAGCACTAGCAATCATGTAGAGGGATGATTCAAAAATAACTTGAAACCTTTATCACAAAATTAACTAATGCTAAGCAGATTATGTCTCAAACCTTCAACTAAGAGAACAATATCAATCCAAGTAGAAGGGGAGATGTGAACCTTATCGATACCATATCTTTTCTTTACCATTATATCACCAAGATTACACTCCTTCCATTTAGTGCCTCAAGAGAGGTGAATTGCTTCATATCTCCTATCATGTGTCTTGAGCAACCACTATCGAGATACCACATTCTTTTCTTTTCTTTTTTTTGGTTGCAAGACACACCTACAAAATAATTAAGTTTTGATTTTAGGTACCCAAGCCAACTTAGGTCCTTTAGGGTAGTACTAAAAGTGGTTCCTTTTGGAACACAAATCTTTCTAGAATTGTTAATTTTTCTCAAATCACGATGGAATGCTTTATGACCTATCCTTTTGCAAGAAAAACATATGATGTTTGATGATGCAGGAATAAATTTTTTGAAAACTTTTTGCTATTTTTGGGGTTTAAAACCTAATCCAGTCTTGTTAAAAATAGCTCTTTGATTGTTCAAAAGAAGATTTACTTTTCGAAACTATAGATAATTTTTCAACAAAGGGTTTTACCTTATCAAGCTCATCTTTATATTGATTAGTTTTTATTTCAAGATCTTTACATTTCATCAAAAGCTCATTGTTTGAAATATTTACTTTAGGTCTTTTCAAAACTTCATTTTCCACTGATAAAGCTTTGTTTCATTTTTCTAAAACATCAATCTTATTTTTCAAATCATTAACTTCATCCAAAAGACAATTTTCATGTGAGAATGAGTTTGCATGCTTTTCAATTTTCTATTTTCAGATATCATCAACTTATAATCATGCATTAACTCATTAATGCAATTCTTAATTCATCAAAAGTATAATTAACTTCAAGATCAGAATTTACCTCTTCTTCATGTTATGCCATGAAGCAAAGATTAGTGACTTCAATTTGTTCTTCATCTGAGCTGGAGTCCTCACTGTCACTCCAAGTCGCCATCATTGCTTTCTTTCTAAGCTTCTTCCTTGATTTCTTTAGGAGAGGGCAGTCATACTTGTAATATCCAGGCTTCTTGCATTCGAAGCAAATAGGTACCTCCTTTTTCTTGTCCTTTTCTTTCTCCTTTTTTTTCCTTTTCCTTACTTGGTTGGAACTTTTTCTTGTAAGAAAATTTCTTTCTTATCACAAATTTTCTAAATCTTCTTGCTAATAGTGCTTCATCACCCTCATTCTCTTCTTCTTCTTTTGATTCGTTATTTGAAGACTCTTCTTGTGTTGTGGACTTGAAAGCTATAGTCTTCTTGCATCTAATAATAGTTATCATTAGATAAACTATGACAATATACCTTTATGTAATTTTAAAATATAGTGAAAAAGAAAATAATTAATCCTCAATAACTCAGCTATTCAAGATCCATAGAGTAATCCAAGCCTTTCGGGGCTACATGGAAATACATTTGAATATTGAAATAGTGAGCAAAATTATGTATAAATAATTTATAATTTATTTATGTATTTTATTATATATAAAAAACGTAACCAAAATATTTTTCAAACTATCAAGAGTCCAATATAAAAAAATCTCTCAAATTTGATGAAAAATGAGTAAGATATAACAATTTTATTTAAAAAATCAATACTAGAGGACTAAACCATAAATAATAGAATGTATAGGAACTGTTCTATAATATAAGACTGATGTGGCAACATCTGCTGACGTAAAGCCTATACAGTCGCTAGCCAGTAGCCGCACGGATGGGGATTGTCACCTGGACGTGGCCCTCGGGAGAAGGCCCAAGCGAGCCCTCCGTCTGAGGTCACCTCCCGGTCGGGGTCGAGCTCATAAAGCGAGCCCTCCTACCGAGGTCAGCTTCCAGCCAGGGTTGTGCTCATGCTACCGAGGTGAGCCCTCCATCTGAGGTCAGCTCCCGGCATGAGTTGAGCTCATAAAGCGAGCCCTCCTACCGAGGTCAGCTCCCAGCCGGGGTCATGCTCATGTTGCCAAAGCAAGCTCTCCTGCCAAGGTCAGCTCCCAACCGGGGCCGAGCTCATGGGGTGAGCCCTCCGTCTGAGGACAACTTCCAGCTGAAGTCATGCTCATGCTTTCGAGGTGAGTCCCCTATCTAAGGTCAGCCCCCAGCCATGGTCGAGCTCGTAAAGCGAGCCCTCTTACCGAGGTCAGCTCCTGGCCGGGGTCGTCATCACACTACCGAAGTTGGACCTCCTGAACGGAGGTCCTTCCTTGCCATACGATGGCCAAAATTCCTGCCAGCAGCGAAGGAGGTAAAGATCAATAGGACTTCAAACCATGGCATGGAGGTCCCTATCCACCTACAACCTCCGAAAGGTGGTGCATGCCCTGCCACCAATGCTAGCTCTACGACATGCCACCTGTATGCTCTACACAAAGTAAGCCCCATCAGAGCCAGGGCCCTGTAATGTGCGCCACGTCCCCTATCGTACGCCAGAGGATGCTGACCCACACGGCATGGGACCCAGAGTCCCCCTAGAAGTAGAACCCTATCAAAGCCATAGGCCCTGCAATGCTCCGACGGTCCCTCCAGGAAGGGAAACTTCCCACCATGGCATGAGGCTCAATGGCATAGCGCCTGCCCCTCTTAAGAAAAACAACACCCCCAATGGAGAGGGAGGGGGTCTCGGAGAGAAAGGAAGAGGCTCCAAGAGGCCCAGGGATTGCCTCCTCCTCCGGAAGGACCGGTCCGAGAGGGGGAAAGAAGAAGCCATAAGCAGTAGCAAGCCCCTTCAGAGAAGACTCCAGGAGAGGGCACACAAAGAAGGACACCAGGACACAGCCAAAAAAGAGGAGGAAGGTAAGTAAGAAGGTAAGTGAGCGGGAGGGGGAGAGAGGTAAGCAAGCAGCCAAAAGCTCAGCGACCAAGGGACCGGCCGAGGGATCCTCCCCGCTCCTCGCTCTCCATTCCCTCTTTCCTTTCATTATTTGATTATTATCATCTTATCACCCCCTGGGGCGACGGAGTCTCCCAAGCTCTCTGCCTTAGAGGTTCTGTTCCCCTCTATCGTCCCACTAACTTGATCGTTAGAGTATCCTCGCCAAAATTCCCGGCCTGGGTCTTCTCTATTTTGCAAGCGATCAGACCAAAGAGCCAACCCCCGAAGAAGAGGGAGCACTCCCGGCGAGAGGAGGCACCCGACACAGTGGCAACGTGCAGGAGATATAGGCCATGATGATCCAGGTAGCAATAGATTGGTGCGCCAGGTAGGGGGACGAGCGGTAGACGATTCAGGAGCTAAGAGGATCCCAACCAAGGCTGAGGAACCAGGCTCTCCAACTGATGGAATGACTGTAGCCACCTCCCTACGGGACAGGCAGGGGACACGAGAGCTTGCTCTTGGGGGCTCGACCAAAGAACGAGAAGAGAAGGGTCTGATGATAGTGGAGAGAGGGGCTTGTGTTCATGGATTTTTCGAACACCTGCCACCTTTCGTGGTACTCTCTGGTTAGACCCAGAATCCTAGTATTCCCTTACACATGGGGCTTCCATCATCTCATGCAAGCCTAACGGGTAACTCCATTCTCCACTACCTTTGCAACATAAAAACTGTGTTACCTTTCTACAGGAGAAGCCCCTGCATCACCATCAACAGCAAGCACCATCGCCTCACTCACGGTCCAGAGATGGCAGCAGGATGCCACCCATCGCGTGACTTGTAGTGGGGCGAACCAACAAGAGACGGGGCCTGATCCCGGAGGGCAGCCTGCAAATAAAGGATAGTGCACTACTACAACCCCCATAAAGGACCCTAGCAAAGGTGTCGAAGCCCAGCCGGGCAGAGCCTACTACCTCACCGGTCCCGACGCCTCCCAACACTCATGAACCTGGAACACGAGCAATTTAAGAGAGTGCTACCGGTGATGTAAAACTTCTTCTCAATTATCTAAGTCCTCTTTACGTGCGACTTTGTCTTTCACCTATGCAAGGATGTCTCCGTCCAACTCAAAGTTTGGCGAACCCAAGATGGGCCCTCCAATAGGCCACACTCCTCGCCGTGCTCACAGTCTAGAGGTGGCGATAGGGAAACTCGCCATCTACTGCCTGACTCATAGTGCGGCCCCCTCAAGTCGGGTCCATTCCATCAGGCTCGTGCTCATCAGCCGAGCTCACAGCCTAGAGGTGGTGGTAAGGTAGCCCGCCATTTACTATGAGACTCATAGTTCGGCACCCTCACCAACAATGTGGGCCCCTCCATCAGGCCCACCCTTATTAGCTGAGCTCACAGCCCAGAGGTGGTGGCAGGGCAGCCAGCCATCTACTACGAGACTCATAGTTTGGCACCCTCACCAACAAGACAAACCCCTCCATCAGGCCCGCCTCCACCAGCCATGCGCATAGCCCGGAGATGGCAACGGGATGTCGTCTACTGCATGACTCACAGCATGGCAACTCCTTCTTAGCTAGCCGAGCCTACTCCATTAAGCCCCCCCTCATCGATCGAGCTCACAGCTCGAAGGTGGTGGCAGGGCAACCCACCATCTACGTGTGACTTATAGCTTGGCTCAACTGTATGTTCGGCACCCCACAGCCTCATGGCAACACTGACAGCCCGAAGGTGGCACCAAGATTCCATCTACTGCGTGACTCATAACATGGTGAATCGAGAAGCTCGGCGCCCCTAGTCATGCTCACAGCAAGGAGGTGGCAGTGGGATACCATCTACCATGTGACTCACAGCATGGCAACTTCTCATCAGCGAACCGGGCCCACTCCATCAGGTCCATACTCATCAACTAAGCTCACAGCTCAGAGGTGGCAGCGCGATGCTGTCTACCCATGACTCGTAGCATGACAACTTCTCATCAGTGAGTCGGGCCCACTCCATCAAGCCTGTGCTCATCGACCGAGCTCACAGACCGGAGGCGGCACCAAGATGCCATCTACCGTGTGACTTATAGCTTGGCTCACCCATAAGTCTGATGCCCCATAGCCTCATGGCCACGCTCACAGCCCAAAGGCAGCACCAAGATGCCATCTACCGTGTGACTCACAGCATGGCGAATCGAGAAGCTCGACACCCCTAGCCTCGCTCATAGCCCGGAGGTGGCAGCAGGATGCCATCTACCACATGACACACAGCATGGCAACTCATCAAGCAGGCCCCTCCATCAGGCCCACCCTCCCCAGCCATGCTCACAACCAAGATGGCAGCGGGATGCCATCTATCGCGTGATTCATAGCATGGCTACTTCTCATCAGCAAGTCGTGCCCACTCCATTAGGCCCACGCTCATCGACTGAGCTTATAGCCCAGAGGTGGCGGCAGGGCAACCTGCCATCTACCGCGTGGCTCACAGCTTGGCTCACCTATAACTTTAGCACCCCACAGCCTCATGGCCACACTCACAATGTGGAGGCGGCATCGAGATGCCATCAAACATGTGACTCATAGCATGGCGAATCAAGAAGCTCAGTGCCCCACAGCCTCATGTCCGTGCTCACAGCCTGGAGGCAGCACCAAGATATCATCTACCACGTGACTCACAGCAAGACAAATCGAGAAGCTTAGCACCCCCAGCCATGCTCATAACCGCGAAGGAGCACAGGGATACCGTCTACCGCGTGACTCAACAGTCGTAATGGAAGAGGCACCTTCATTGATCAAAAGTCTCTTACATCCCATGGAGGCTCCCGGTAGGCCAAGAGACCTCCTGAAATCCTATGTTACAAAGTAAGAAGAGACAAGCTCAGGCCTCCCTTGCCATCCCTCACTCGACCAACGAGCTAGTACACCAGTGATAAGTGCATAAATATTAATCATAGTGCATTAATTTATAATTCAATTTTTTTTATTTAATTAAAATTAATATTTTTATGTAATGTTTTAATGAAGAATGTCGTCAATGCGAAGAGCATGATTTTTAGGATCCAACGACATGAACGGCACTCAATTTGGAGTTTGGACAGGCCCAAAACTTTAATTTAAAGTTGTTTGAAGAAGTTGCATGAATATTAGAGCAGCCGAACCATGGTGGACCGACTGCTGGGTTCACAGGGTGCCCAACCAATCCATTACCGCCATTGCCACTAGTCCATGAGTTCAGTCAATGGACCACATACCTCCCCAAGCCATTTCTTCGCCAAGCGAGCTGTCGGATCTCTTTCCCTCGCTACCGAGAAGCTCTTCATCGTCCGAGAAGTCATCGGAGGTCCGAAAATGGCCAGAAATGGATCCAAGGAAGAGCCATGGTCATCTTCTTCCCATTTTCTCCTCCGATCTCCTATTGCCACTACTTGCATCGCCGCCATCACTGCCGGTCTTCTTCATCGATTGCTGCTTTTCCTCCCCTATTCTTTCGGTCATCGTGGTCCTTTCTTGGATTGTCATTCCTCCATGCTGCTGCTCCCATGGTCGTCCTCACCACTACCAAGTCACCAAAAAAGCCTCCTTCTCCGATTCCATCACCAGTCGTCTTCGTCTAATGCTACCACCTGCTACTCCCATGGGATTCATCACGGTCACCTTTTTTCCATCTTCAACCACCGTCTGAGCTTTCGAATGACCACACAACCATCACCAGTCCTCTGTCCAAGCCCACCACTGCCTCCTCCTTGCTATCTTTGCTCAAGAGCCTGGATGTCCGAAGGAGCAGGAGGATCAATGGATAACGCCTTTGATGGATTCGGGATAATGCCGAAGGAGTTTAAACATGGGAAGGAACGCGGTGGTGGTGATGGTTATGGGAAGGAGAATAGAGAATTGGAAGAAACCAATGCTGATCTCCCATAATGTTGACTCTGGTCTTGATTTTGATGATTGACAAAACATTTAAGTATATATGAGTACTAATTGTATGTTTTAGTGTGTTTATCAGATCATAGTACTCATCCATGTTGAATGAAGAAATGCTTGTATTTAAGTTGAAGAAGTCCTTAAATTAATAAAAAATAAAGTATATGGACTTTGGAATTGATATGTGTTGACCCCATAAGTGATTTTGATGATAACCAAACATTAGAGCATGTACATTTATTATTAACAACTCTTCAAGTATTTTACAAGTTTTTGTAGGATGAGTTAATTGTTCAAACTTCAACTCCTACATCTTTGTTTCTTGTTTGAGTTGTGTTGTAATTTATTTTTGTAAAGAAGAACCCAATGAAAAGGCTAAGAAAAAATCATATAAAAAGGGTTACTTCTGTGTGTGTGTGTGCCTTAGAATTAATTTGAGTTGGTATGATTAAAAAGTTGTAGAGTGTTTGTAAGAGTTTTTTCTTTGAGTTCAATTATAAAATTTTGAAGATACTCGAGCCGACCTAGCATGTTGAAGAGCCGACTCTACTTCATGGCATGCAGCAAGGATTCTGGTATGCAGCAATCAGAGTCGAGTCTAGTGAATCCAAGTCGACTTGAATTTATCCGAGCCAACTCCTCTAGAGTCTAGTTTTTGAATATTTCTGAGAACAGCCAGGCGAGCCGCCCGAACCAGAAAGAGCCGACTCTGCCAGACCTAATTTTGAAGACCTGAGAAAGCGAACCGACCCGAACTGCATCGAGTCAACTCTTTCAGAGTGATGTTTACATAATCTAAGAAGAAGAGCTGACCCAAGTTGAAAAGAGCTGACTCCTTGAGTTCAAGTTTTTCAAAGATATAAGTTCGAGTTGACCTGAGCTATCAAGAGCCGACTCATCCAGAGTAAAGTTTTGTACCCTAAGACAAAGAGCCGACTGCACTGAAGATTTGGTGACTCGACCTATTGACTCGAAGGATTCGAGCTGACTCAAGAAATCCGAGCCGACTCGAACATCGTTTTTAGGTATCCAACGGCTAGTTCCAAAATTTTTTTGAATGCCAAAAAGTGCTCCAACGGTCACAAACCACTTCCCAACGGTCTATAATAACTAGAATTGCCTTGAAGTGATGGAAGACCATATATTTAGGGATTTGAACTTCTCTCAAGAAAGTTAGAAGAAAGTTTTTAAGTTTTGAGAAAAAAAAGGTACTTAAAAATTTGAGAGCTACATTGAATATCCAACCTACCAAAAAGAAAGAGAGCATAAGAGCATTCAAGCAAGCATCCAAGTCTTCACCAACTCAGATTAGAAGCTTGAAGCAATTAAGGAAGAAGCCATGGAAGCATTTATAGCTTATTCAAGTGCAAGTCAAGTGGACTTCTATCAAGCTGCATCGGCAACTATCTGATAAATTAAGTTTGTCATTTATTGTTGCATTTACTTCAATTATTTTTTTGAATTGTTGTTAGGTTATTGGTGAGCTCGGTTGAAAAACCAAATAGGTTCTTGGTGAGCCTTGATAAAAATCAAGTGTTGGGTTATTGGTGATCCTGGTAAATCCAAGTTAGGTTTTTTTGGTGAGCCTGTTCAAAACCAAAGGGTGTTGGATTTTCTTTGGTGATCCCGTTAAAACCAAAGTGTAAAGGTTTTGGATTGTGATCTTACAATACAATCTGACTATATTTGGGTGTGAATATAGTGGAAATCCCAAGTGGTATCTTGGGTAGTGGACGTAGGAGCTGGTTGCTCCAAAACACTATAAACCTTGTGTGTTTGTATTGTGATTCTCTGATTTCTTTTAGCTTATGCATTTAACTTTTAACCACAACACACAGCACTCTGAAAGGAATTTCAATGCATATTATCTGCTTTAATTTTTTAAAATTTTCAATTCACCCCCCCCTTGGATAGCCACCTGGGCAATAACTGGTATCAAAGCGGTGTCTCTGAATATATAAGAGTAAGATCGATGGCTCATCCATTGTGTACATCCTTGGTGGAAAGCCAATCAACCAATAGACCTCCACTCTTTACTGGCACAAATTATGCATACCGGAAAGCTAGATTGAAAATTTATGTTCAAGCAGTTGATTTTCAATTGTGGAAGGTCATTCTAAAGGGTCCTTATATCCCCATGATTAAAATTAATAGAATGGACGTTCCAAAACCTGAAGAAAATTGGGACAAACATGACATGAAGATGGGTGAGTTAAATGCCAAAGCAATGAATCTCTTATACTGTGCTTTGGATAGTAATGAGTTTAATCAAATTTTTATTTGCTCCTTGGTAAAAGAAATTTGGGATAAACTCGAAGTGATCCATGAAGGAACTTCACAAGTGAATCTTCTAAAATTAATCTTCTTGTGCATAGTTATGAATTATTCAAAATGGAACCTAATAAAACACTTTTTACCAAGTTTTCACATTTCACTGATATTATTAATGGCTTAAAGAGTCTTGGCAGGATATATACTAATGTAGATCTAACTGAATATTCTAAGATCTCTTCCAGATAAATGGGATCCAAAAGTGACAGCCATCCAGGAAGCAAAAGATTTGAATACCTTACTGTTGGATGAACTACTAGAATTTCTAATCACACATGAACAGACCATGCAGTACCGAACTGAAGATGATCAAAAGAAAAAAAAATCTATTGCCTTCAAAGCTGCTATGGATTCTAGAAAGGATGAAGAATTGGAAGAAGAATACTCCTCTACTGAAAGCGACATGGAAGACGAAGATGTTGCCATGGTCGTTAGGAAATTCAGAAGGTTCTTAGGAAGAAGAAAAGGAAGACATTTTAGAAAATTCCACAAGAACAAAGAATTCAGTAAAGAGAAGGACAAGGAAAAGGAAAAAGAAAAAGAGGTGCCCATCTGCTATGAATGCAAAAAGCCAGGGCACATCCGACCAGATTGTCCATTATTGAAAAAGGGTTTTAAGAAAAGGAAAAGAAAGCTATAGTAGCGACGTGGAGCGACAGCGAAGCGTCCTCATCCACTGAAGAAGAAGAGACCACGAAATCTACAAATTTATATCTGATGGGTCTTGAAAATGAGGTATCATCCCCTGAGATTCAAACTGAATTTACATATGATGAATTGAATTCTGCATTTCATGATTTACTTATTGAATTCAAGAAAGCTGGGGTTAAAATTAATCCTTGAAGAAAAAAATGATGTCTTATTAAAGACAAGGATGAATTTCTGAAAAGAATAACATTTTGCAAAAAATTGAATCTTTTCTGATAATGTTATTACGTTGAAAAATGAGAAAAATGCTTTGAATGAGACAAATAAAATTTTAGTTCCCAAAATGTTGATTTGAAAAAGGAGGTTGAAAAGCTTAAGCCTTTAGTAGAAAAGCTTACTTTGAATTCTAACAAAGCTTGTGCTAATTTGTGAAAGAACAAAAAGATTCAAAAAGTAAAGCTGAAATTGGATTTACTGCTTTAACTACCAAAGGATTTCAGCAACAAAATTTGATCTTCAAAAGCTTCAGCTTCAAGTGCTAAACTTCAAAAACTTTTCCATCGAAATCTATTTCAAATGGCTTGAAATATGTTCCAAAAATTATATTCAAAAATCTTTCAACCAAATATTTCTATTTCTACATCTTTTAAAGCCTCAAAGCATGCATCATTCAAAAATGATAAAATTATTTGTTATGCGTGTCATAGATTTAGACACAAATCTCATCAATGCAATTCCTTGAAAAATCCATGATTGGTGCATTGAAATATAGAACTATTTGGATTCTAAAGGGAATAAATTTTGCTACCCGAAAGGATCCAAGTTAGCTTGGGTACCTAAAATCACTCCTTGACTGTTTTGCAGGACTGTCTTGCAACCCACAAATCAAAGAAAAGATGGTATCTTGATAGCAGTTGTTCAAGGCATTGATGGTGACAAAGATCAGTCATCACCCTACAAATGAAAGGAAGATTAGTTACTTTCGAAGATAATGGCAAGGAAAGAATAATCGAAATCCTAAGATTAAAATAACCCCCTGTACTTTTATTAAGATGTGCTGCTAGTAGATAAATTGAAGTATAATTTACTGAGTATTAGTCAATTATGTGATAAAGCTTCAAGGTTATCTTTGAACCATCTATTGTGTAGTAACTAACTCTCTTGTCTCTAGCAACAAATTAATTGGTCATAGACTTGGAAATCTATGTGGTAGATCTAAATGATCTAGCCATGACTAGTAGTTCCAATCTAGTGGCTATGAATGTTAAGGCCAAGGAGCCATGTTTATTATGGCATAGATGATTAGGTCATGCTAGCATGCATACATTGTCAATTAATCTCAAAGAATCTAATTAGAGGTTTGCCACATTTTAAAGTTGATCTTGATTTTGTATATGATGCTTGTCAATTTGGAAAGCAAACTAGGGGGTTTTAAATTAAAAAATATTATTTCAACAACTAGACCCCTTGAGCTACTTCACATGGACTTATTTGGACCAACTAGGACCACAAGCCGAGTATGAAATATAGCCTTATGATTGTATGAGTTTCCTAGATTCACATGGATATTATTTATTGCATATAAGGATAAAACTTTTGATGTATTTCAAAAATTTCATAAGAAAGTTTCAAATGAGAAAAATCTTTCAGTTATCTCTATAAGAAGTGATTATGGAACTGAATTTCAAAATCAATTTTTTGATAAATATTGCACTGAGCACAGCATTGATCACAACTTCTCCACTCCTAGACATCACAACAAAATGGTTTGTAGAGAGAGAATAGGACATGAAAGAAATGACCCGAACCATATTGTGTGAAGGTAATCTTCTGAGGTACTTTTGGGCAGAAGCGTGAACACTTCCTGTTACATATTAAACCGAGTTTTAATAGACCAATTTCAAGAAAACCCCCTATAAACTTTGAATGGAAGAAATTGAATATTAACTATTTCATGTTTTTGAGTGTAAATGCTTTGTATTAATAATAGCAAAGATAACCTAGAAAAATTTGATGCAAAATTTGATGAATCTATATTCCTTAGTTATTCCTCACATAGCAAATCATATAGAGTGTTTAATAAAGGACTTTACTGTAGAAGAGTCAATCATGTTGTTTTTGATGAGGCTAACCATTCACCATCTAGAAAAGATGAGCGTGTAGATAATAATGTAGGTACACTACAAAAGAAAATGAAAGATCTAGCATTCAAGACAAGCCAACACAAGATGAAAATGAAGTGGTAAGCAAGGATCATACTGATTTACAAGGATGGAGGTATGTAACTTCATATCCTAAAGATTTATTATTGGTGATCCTTCTTGGTGTTAGGACTAGGTCAGTACATAGAGATGCACATGACTACCTAGCCTTGTCTCACCAATTGAACCACATAGTCTAGAAAAAGCTGAAACTGATCATACTGGATGATTGCCATGCATGATGATTAAACTAGTTTAAAGGAATATTGTGGACACTAGTTAGTAGACCTACAGACCACCCAATCATAGGAACCAAATGGGTCTATAGAACAAACTAGATGAGATGGTAAGATTATAAAATAAGGCAAGGTTCGTAGCAAAGGGTACAATCAAGAGGAGGGCATTGATTTTGATGAAACATATGCTCCTGTAGCAAGACTAGAAGCCATTAGACTACTTCTTGCATTTGCTTGCTACATAAACTTTAAACTTTTTCAAATGGATATCAAAAGTGCTTTTCTAATTAGATTTTTTTTGAACAAGTTTTTATAGAACAACACCAGGTTTTAAAAATCATGCTTTTCCAAATTATGTATTTAAATTGAATAAAGCTTATATGATTTGATTTGACAAGCACCTAGGGCCTGGTATGATAGACTAAGTAAATTTTTGCTTGAAAATGATTTCAAAAGAGGAAATGTTGATAAAACTCTTTTTATTAAAAATAAAGAGAATGCTATGTTAGTTGTACAAATTTATGTTGATGACATTATATTTGATGCAACTAATGAAATTTTTGTGGAGAATTTGCTGAGTTGATGTAGGGTGAGTTTGAAATGAGCCTTATTGGTGAACTTAACTACTTCCTTGGATTACAAGTCGAACAAATAAAGGAAGGACCATATATAGCAAGCCAAGTACATCAAAGAGATAATCAAGAGATTTGGCATGGAAACAAGCAAAAAGGCTAGCACACCCATGAGCACTACCTGCAGGCTAGACAAAGATAAAAGTGGATCCAATGTTGACCAAAAGCTATATAGAGGTATGATCGGATCCCTACTGTATCTTACAGCCAGCAGACCTGATATCTTGTATAGTGTATGTATATGTACTAGATTTCAATGTAATCCTAAAGAACACATATGCTTGCAATCAAAAAAATTTTCAATATTTGAAAGGTACAAGTAATTTAGGTCTTTGATACTCTAAAGAATTATCTTTGAATTTAATTGACTTTTTGATGCTGGATTATGCTGGTTGCAAAATTGATAGAAAGAGCACTAGTGGTACATGCTAATTTCTAGGGTTTAATTTAATTTCATGGCACTGTAAGAAGCAAAACTCCATAGCTTTGTCCACTACTGAGCTGGAGTACATTGCTACTGGTAGTTGTTGTGCTCAAGTGTTATGGATTAAATAACAACTAGAAAACTTTGGTGTTACACAATTTAAAATTTCAATCAATGTGATAACACAATTGCTATTTATTTGACAAAAATCTTGTCCAGCATTCACGAACAAAGCATATTGAAATTAGGCACCATTTTATAAGGGATCATGTATTGAACAATGATACTGTACTTGAATTCATGCTAACTGAAAACCAGCTTACAGACATTTTTACCAAACCTTTGAATTTCGATAGATTTGCAATGATTAGAAGTGAACTAGGATTGTGTGACCCACTCTAGAATCACTCCCATAATCTTAAGGACAAATCATCTAGGTGACCTCCTAATCCCAAACTTTATATTAAATGAGCTTTGATTGAAATCCAAAAATCATTTGTGTGCTCCCTCTTCTCGAGCCGACTCGAGTAGATGACCTATTGGTCGAGCCAGCTCGGATGTTACCGTCCTCTTTTTAGTTCGAGCCGTAGGGTTTTTCGTTTCCATTTCTACTCCTAAACCCTACTCTCCTTCCCTCAAAGAAAATTTCCAAATAATTCCTACTTCCAAAAATCTCTTCGGAATTCATTATACTTTGCAATGGCACCAAAGAGGGCAGTTGAAAAGAAATCAAAATGGGATACAGTAGTTGCTTCGCAAGAAAAGAGAACCAAGTTTCGAGAAGACAGTGCTTCACAACTTCCACCTCAATCAGAGGAAGAGCCAAGCCCAGTTTCTCCTAGCCACTAGATTTCTTTAGGTATGAGACCTATTACCACTGGAGAAGGATTTTGTGTCGAATATTTAAAAGAAATAGGTTTTGTTATTGGAGATTTCATTGAGAATCAAGGATGGAAAACCTTGTGCTCCTTAGATATCAAACCTACCCAAACTAGTAAGAACCTTCTACGAAATTGAGGTTTGAGAGAACTTTGGTTGAATCATTGTTAAGGGAAAAGGATTATCATTTCTGCTGAAATTCTTGGAAATGTGTTTAGAATGCCTTTTGAGGGCATTGAGTACTTGGTCCTAAAAGACAAACAAAGGCTTTGCAAATAGTACTGGAAAGGGCTAAGGTAGAGAAATTGGAATTCTTAAGGCCAGACTTTATCATTGAAATGAGAATTCTTCATAGTTTCATTAGTAAAATATTTTACCCAAGACTGGCCGCTTTGATTAGGTAAGTGAAAGGGATCTTTGCTTTATGGGGCTTCTAATTAATGGGTGACAAAATTAACCTGCCTGCTATCATGATTTGTCAAATGAAAGAGGTAGTGAGAAAGTTAAGCTTGTCTACCATATGGTATAGTTGTCTTTTACTTTTCTTTCAAATGCAAATATAGATTTGACAGGAGAACGATAGCAAAACCCTCTTACCCACCGATACCTATACAGCCAAAACACTTCAAAGAATGGGTTATTTATTATCTGATGGAACCGAAAAGAAATCAGATACTCCAATAGTTGAAGAATAGAGAAAATACAAGAACAAGGTGAATGGAGATAGGTGAAGGTACTTCAATGCAAATTCTAGAGTCACAGCCACAACTAGGGTCTCCAACCCAAACAAACCTCGATACTTTATTTCCAGATGTCCCAGTGCCTGACATGCCACCAAGAACACCAATTTACACACAGGCCACTACTGATGCTCAGGTTCACAGTCATGCTACTACTCCTATTGTGGACACCATAATGTTACAAAACTTCATTACATAATAGTTAAACAATGTGACTGAAACCATTAGCTCATCAATGTCTACTATGTTTGAAGAACTACACAAATATGTTGATGAGAGACTCAATCAGTATGAAGGACAAATATACTATCTGAAAAAGCAAAATGGACTATCTTGAAAGCTCAAAGACTACAGTTCATCAAACTGATACAACTATGCAACCAATTTTACAGCTGATTACTTCAAGTTTTGAAAAGATTAAAAATCTGTTACACAAGTACTTGAAGCTTACAGAGTTAAGATGGATAACTTAAGAATAAGAATGAGATCAATAGAAGTAGGTAAAAGAATGGAAGAAGATTACCCAAGAGGCATTGGAATAATTAGAAGTGAGTTTGGAAGATTGAGAGGCTCGGCAGAAGCATTTGCTAATGTACAAGCCACAGAAATCCTTACAATGCAAAAAAAAAGTTGCACAAATAAAGAATCAATGGAAGACTTGGCTACCTCCAGAAGCACAAAGAAAGTAGAAGCAGAATGAAATCTATCTCTAGTTTACTTATGGAAAATTATGACTATTGAAGATATCCAGCTGCTCAAAATGCTCCTTCTTCTCTATATCTTTTCCTACTCAATCTGCTCATCCAAGACAACCTGCTCCACACATTAGGACTCAAGCTCACATAATATCCCACAATTTATTGACCCAATTGCTTCTCTGCCACCTGGCATTCAAATTCCTGGTCAACCTCCACATCCTAAAGTAGATATAGATAGTGACTGATGTATTACTTTCATTTTGTACTTGTATGAACATCTATCAAATGAAATGAAATCCCTTTTTGTCTCTTCATTGTTCAGTGAGTGTTTATGTTCAATTGTTCATACAATGACTGATTTTTTAATTAGAATTTAAAGTTAAATATGAGAAAGTAAAATTATCTCAAATAAATCTTAAACACTTTCTCATTCTATTTTAAAATCTAAGCTTAACTCTTACTCTACCTTTGATTGATTGATAAAAGGGAGAAAATTGTGAAGTTATTGCATGAAAAGGGATAAAACATGTTGTTCATTTTGCTCTGATTCATAAAGATTGAAAAAATTGAAAATATGTTTGAATATTTGCTCTGATTAAAGCTCTGATAATGTTAAAGATCTGGTACATAATTTGATAATTATGAATGAAGATCTGGTACATAATGTATATGCAAGTTCTTATAATGTTCAAGCCTCAGATAATATTTTAAATAAAAGCTCTGATGATGTTTTAAATGCTTTAAACTCTGATACTTAAAAAGCTATGAACATTTAAACATCTGTTAAAAACTTTTGAGCTTTGAAGTATGAAATTGCATAGAAAGTGTGTCAAAACATGGAGTATCTTATTGAGGGGGAGAATACCTCTCATTGCTCTAATTCTCCTTCCATAGTTTGGCACTAATTGAAATCAATTTGTTGTTTACTTATTCATAGATTCTTGCAAATATAGTTATACAAGTAATTGTAAGTTTTATCTTGCATTTTCATGCCCAGTGTTTTGTCATCATCAAAAAGGGGGAGTGTTGACCGACCACATAGTAATTTTGATAATCAAACATTAGAACATGTACATTTATTACTAACAACTTTTTAGTGTTTTACAAGTTTTTATAGGATGAGTTATTGTTCAAACTTCAACTCCTACACCTTTGTTTCTGTTTGAGTTGTGTTGTTATTTATTTTTGTAAAGAAGAACCCAATGAAAAAGCTAAGAAAAAATCATGTAAAAAGGTTACTTGTCTGTGTGTGCGCCTTAGAATTAATTTGAGTTGGTATGATTGAAAGTTGTAAGAGTGTTTGGTAAGAGTTTTTTCTTTGAATTCAATTATAAAAATTATGAAGAAGATACTCGAGCTGACCCAGCATGTTGAAGAGCCGACTCTACTTCAAGGCATGCAACAAGGATTCTGATACGCAGCAATCCGAGCCGACTCGAAGTTAACCGAGGCCGACTCTAGTGAATCCGAGTCAACTGGATTCGTTTGAGCCTACTCCTCCGAGTCCATTTTTTGAACATTTCTGAGAATAGCCAGGCAAGCCAACCTGAACCAGAAAGAGCCGACTCTGCCAGACCTAATTTTGAAGACCTGAAAAAGCGAGCCGACCCGAACTGCATCGAGCCGACTCTTTCAGAGTGATATTTTCAGAATCTGAGAAGAATAGTCGATCCAGTTGAAAAGAGCTGACTCCTCGAGTTCAGTTTTTCAAAGATATAAGTTCGAGCCAACCCGAGCTATCAAGAGCTAACTCATCTAGAGTAAAGTTTTGCATCCTAAGACAAAGAGCCGACTGCACTGAAGATTTGGCGACTCGACCTATTGACGTGAAAGATCCGAGCCGGCTCAAAGAAATTCGAGCCAACATCGATTTTCAGATATCCAACGGCTAGTTCCAGAATTTATATTTGAATGCCAAAGTGCTCCAACGGTTACAAACCACTTTCCAATGGTCTACAATGGCTAGAATTGCCTTGAAGTGATGGAAGACCATATATTTGAGGGATTTGAACTTCTCTCAAGGAAGTTAGAAGAAACTTTTAAGTTTTAAGAAAAAAAGGTACTTAAAAGTTTTGAGAGCTACATTGAATATCCAACCTACCAAAAAGAAAGAGAGCACAAGAGCATTCAAGCTAGCCTTCAAGTCCTCACTAACTCAGATCAGACGCTTGAAGCCATTAAGCAAGAAGCCCACTGAAGCATTTATAGCTTATTCAAGTGCAAGTCAAGTGGACTTCTATCAAGCTACCCGGCAACTATCCGACAATTGAGTTTGTCATTTATTGTTGCATTTACTACAATTCTTTTTCTAAATTGTTTTGGGTTATTGATGATCTCGGTTTAAAACACATAGATTCTTGGTGAGCCTTGATAAAAATAAGTGTTCGATTCTTTGGTGATCCTAGTAAACCAAGTTAGGTTTCTTTTGTCAAGCCTGTTCAAAACCAAAGGGTGTTGGATTTTTTTTGGTGATCCCATTAAAATCGAAGTGTAGTGGTTTTGGATTGTGATCCTGCAAAACAATCTGACTGTATTCGGGTGTGAATATAGTGAAAATTCTAGTGGTATCTTGGATAGTGGCATAGGAGCTGGGTTGCTTCGAACCACTATAAATCTTGTGTGTTTTTTATTGTGATTCTCTGATTTCTTTTAGGCCTCTGCATTTAACTTTTACCACAACTCACAGCATTCTGAAAAGGATTTCAATTGCACATTATCTGCTTTAATTTAAATTTTTAAAATTTCAATTCACCTCCCTTTTGGGTAGCCCCCTGGGCAACAATATGGAAGAACTTAAAGAGTTTAAGTTGATTTTGGTCAAGTTTCAGCATTTGCAACCCAAGTGTCATACTTGGAATTCAAGTGTCGACACCTAAAATTCAAGTATCGACTCACATAAATGAAGTGTTGACTCAAGGCCTGAGATTTTGAAAATATAGAACTAGGTCATTTGGAGGTTTTTGACTCAATGTCGACTCAAGAAGTGAAGTGTTGACACTTGAAAATGAAGTGTCGACTCACGAAGGTCAAGTGTCGACACTTGGACTGTAACGGCTAGTTTTTTGTTTTGAAGTGCAGAACTTCCCTAACTTGCTTCAAATAGCTAGTTTTTTATCCCAACGATCATAAATGATCATCTATGATTTTGGAGAGCTATAAATATCAAAATTAAATGAAAAATTAATCCTTTAGTGAGATTATTGAATATCCTTCAATGATTCAAGAGTTGAGTGGTTCAAGCCTTCAAGCTTTCAAAGATAAGAGAGTGCATCCAAGTTCACATCATCAAGCTGCAAATCAAAGGCTTCAACAACTTGAAGACAAGATCTTTATCGACATTCAAAGAGTTTCAAAGAGATATTTGATTTATTTTAGAAAGCTTTTATTGTACTCTTTTTAATTGTTCTTACATTACTTATAAGAGTTTTGGTGAGCCTTTGAATCAAAGAGGTTATTGGTGAGCTTTGGAAAACCAATTAGATTCTTGGTTAGCCCGCAAAACCAAGAGAGGTTGTTGGTGAGCCAAAGATATAAAACCAACTAGGGTTTAACTTGTGAGCTCGAAGACAAAACAAGTTGTAAAGGTTGTTGGTGAGCCTAGGTTATAAAATCAATCGGGTTTTGATTAGTGAAATCGAAAAACTAATCAGCTATAATTTTGGTGATTATAGTGGAATTTCTAAGAAAAATTTGGAGAGTGGATGTAGGTGCCTTGGAGTTCATCGAACCACTATAAATTTGTTATATTTGTGTGTTTATTTTCTTTGTGCATTTACTTCATTAGTTTTGCCGCATATTATTTTGAAGCACACAACACTTTGGCAAAACACAATTACTTGATTTGTAATTAGCACATACTTTCTTTAGTTCATCATTAAATAGTTAAAAAGTTTTATAAAACCAAATTCACCCCACTCTTGGATTGCATCATCATTGGGCAACAGTGGTACCAAGCACGGAACCCAAATCATTGATTTCTAGACTTGGTGCTTTGTAATGAATCTAATGATTTTGAGTTTAAAAGATCATGGCAACCCTTGTAGGTATTAGTGTAGACCACCATTTTTAATGGCACTAATTACATTTTTTGGAAAACTCGCATGCGCATCTATATTCAATCTATTAGTTATTATCTTTGAAAATTATAGTTATTTTGTCCTCATATTCCTTCCATTTTGGTTAATGGCATTTCCATTCCAAAGCTTGAAGAGGATTAAGATGATATAACATTATGTAATCTGAAATAAATGCTAAAGCAATGAACTTCTTTATTGTGTATTGGACTTTAATGAATTCAATAGGATCTTCACATGCACATCGTGAAAGAAGATATGGGACACACTTGAATTACTCATGAGGGTACTCTTTAAGTAAAAAATACTAAAATTAATTTGCTTATTCATTCTTTTGAAATGTTGTAATGGTTTGAAATGCTACATTTTGAATCTATATTTGATATGTATACTAGATTTATGACTAATGTTAATGAATTGAAAAATCTTGGAAAAGTCTATACTAATACTGATTTGGTCAATAAAATACTTAAATCTTTGCCAATATCATGGGATCCAAAGGTGACGGCGATCCAAGAAGCTAAAGATGTAGAAACCTTACCTTTGGAGGAGCTTATTGGTTCACTCATGACCCATGAGTTGAATTTATGGCAAAAGGATATGGCTGCTGATCAAGAGAAAAAAGAAAATAATAGCTCTCAAGGCCAAAAAAAAAGAAATTTAAGACAATGATGACAACTTGGAGCAATAGCGAAATTTAAGTTCGGATAAGAAAAAGGTATGTTCTAAAAATGATTATGATTTTACATTTGATGAATTACATGATGCATTTAATGATCTTATGATGAATAAAATTGCTAAAAATTAAGTACAAGAAATTAAAAAGACATGTAGATTCTTTTTCTCTTGAGAACACCAATCTTGCCAATAAAAATGATGATTTAAATGCCAAGATTAATGTTTTGGAAAATGATACGAATAATATTTCTAAAGAAAAAGAAAATTTTGATTTGAGAATTATACAATAAATTTTCAAATGAGGAAAATATTTTATTAAACGAAATAAAAATTTAAAAAAGATCCAAGATTTTTGTATCAAGTGATGAGCTTTTAAAGAAAAACAAAAATATTAAGTTAAAGAATAAGAATTTCCTTGTTACTACTTCTTCCAATATTGCATGCTTTAATTATGAAAAATTTGGATTTAATGCATATCTTTATAGATTAAGAAAAGTTTTGGTTTCAAAAGGCACCATATTTACTAACCTAAAGGATCCAAGAAAGTTTGGGTACCAAAATTGTCTACTTAGTATGTTTGCAAGAATGTCTTGCAGCCCAATAAGAAGAAAGGAAAACAATTGAATAGTTGCTATACTAGACAATATGAAGAAGTGGACAAGCTACATTTTGGACTAAATGATAAAGGAAGGATTATACATATTGATAAATTCTAAACATTTCCTTCCATAATTGAAAATGTAATTGAATATTTGTTACAAATATTGTATCAGTAACTTTAAAAATTATTTTAATTGATTAATTATAATCAAGTTTAGATAAATAGTCATTTGTTGTGATCATGAACCTTTTTGATGTTGATGGATTTCATGCTCTCATGATTAAACTTGTGATTATTAGACTTTCATTTGATTTTGATTAATATAGTTTTAAACTATTTCAAGTGAAATGTTATGATTTGTATGTTTTTATTTTTGGCATCTATGCTTAAGTTAGAAATGATTTGGATCAATACTAGAACTGGTAGTTAAGGGTTACATTTAAGAAGAAGGTATGCACATTGATAAACCCTTAATCGAGTAGCTAGATTTGGTATCATATTACTTCTAGCATTTGTATGGATATCAAATCATTTCAAATGGATTTTAAATCATGCTAAAAGTTTTTAAATGATCAAATCTCTTATTTTTTGAAGATAATGAATATCTTGAAAATTTCAAATCTTTGATTTCAGATTTAGTATTTATGTTCATATCTCAAATTGTCTGAAATTATGATGCATGTGCTTTCATGTTTTATTCCTCAAATGAATGCATATCTTTAAGGGAGAGTAACATTTAGGGGGAGTATCAAAAGATTTGTTATCATTATATACATATGATGATTTCAATGTTTTGTTTAATATCATGCTTTACTTATATTTCTTTGATACTCCTTCCTTTGTTTCCAAATCTAATCCTTTAAGGGAAGTTACATTCAATTGGTATCAAGATTTATTTCATTAAGAATCTCAAAAAATTACTCCTAGTAACTGCTTCGGATTGGGTTAGTCACCATTGCCGTCCGGTCATAGGAGCTAAGTAGGGTTTAAAGATCCTCTCTTCCCATTCACTAGGGTCTTTTATGACATGTTGGGGTACCGCCGTAGCCTTATCCCATGAACAAGTAAGGTGAATGGATAATATACATATTAGAGCTAATATATATTGAATTATTTTTAGCATGTGCGTCTTATTTTTGTGGTATCATATTCAATTAGTATCATATTTAATTGGTACCATGATTAATTAATTTCATGTATTAATTTTGATGATCTACTTACTATTCTTTCTGCCTTCATTCCCATTTTGTATTGCCTTTCATCCTTTTTTCTTGATGACAAAAAGGGAGAGAAAAATGTTAAGTATGAAAAAGGGAAAGATATGATAAACATGAAAAATTATAAGAGAAATGAAAGAAAGTGCAAAAAGGAAGAGAAGAAAGTAAATGTGTTGGCTCCACCCAGTGATTTTGATGAATAACAAAATATTGAGTACATATTGTATACTAATGAGAATTTCAAGTGGTGAGTTTTCAGGAAGAAAGCACCTTAAAATCTCAAAAACTTATGGTTCATGGCACGTAATGGCATGGAGCATTTCTCACGAATCCAGACATCCTTTTTATTAAAAAAGGGCATCTAAATGTTTAATATTATGTGTTTATGATTCATTTAAATTTCAAAGTTTATATTTATATTTTTGAAGCTATTTACACTTGAATCTGAGATTTTCAATCTCAAGTGTCGACACTTGGAAGGTCAAGTGTCGACACTTCAGCATTTGGCACGGACAAAAATCTTTGGCACGCCAAGTGTCGACACCCAGAACCAAGTGTCGACACCAAGTGTCGACACTTAGGTTTCCAAGTATCGACTCAAGGCCTGAGAATTTTGAAAATACAGAACTTTGTAATTTGAGGATTTTTATGTCAAGTGTCAACACCTATGCATCAAATGTCGACACTTGACAGCCAAGTGTCGACACCTGACAGCCAAGTGTCGACACTTGCAGCATGACAGCTCTAACGGATCTATTTTTCTGGCTTGCAGGACTTGCTTTTCAAGCTCCAAATGGCTATTTCCGAGGTTCCAACGGTCACAAATCATTTTTTGAAAGGTTCTTGGTGTATTTAACCTCCACCAACCTCATTTTAAAGAGAAGGAAGTGTATTGAAGTGCATTCAAGTCTACTCAAAAGCCAAAAAGCCTATATTCTCTCAAATACTTTATATCAAAAGCCTCTTATAGTTTGATTCCTTGAAAAGCCTACAAGCTCATCCTTACTTCATTCCAAAAGAGGCACTTTGAAGGAGATTCCAAGGAAGAGTGAAGACAAAGCATCAACTTGAGCTTCAAAGATTCCATTCTACTCTTGAAGAGTGTTTGTTTTAGTTTTAAATTGTATATCTGTTTTTACATTGTGATTTGACCTTGCTTTCAAGGGTGTCTTGAAAGAAGGTTATTGTGGTTTGTTGGTGAGCCAAAGGGATAAAACCAACTAGGGTTAACTTGTGAGCCCGAAGACAAAACAAGTGTTAATGTTTGTTGGTAAGCCTAAGTGATAAAACCAACTTAGGTTTTGACTTGTGAGCCTTGTGAAAAACAAGTCAACTGTAATCTTGTTTGGATTATAGTGAAATTCCCAAGGGTGGCTTAGGGAGTGTATGTAGGTGCTAGGTTTGCACCAAACCACTATAAACCTTGTGTTTGTGTGTGATTGCTCTCTTCCTCTCTTGCTCTTTTGTTTATTGCTATTGCTTTGAATATCTTGCATTGAATTCATCATTGTTCACAAGCACCACTAGTCCCTCTTATTATTGTTTTAATTTTTTTAAAAGACCCAATTCACCCCCCCTCTTGGGCTCCATTTCTGGACATCAAGGCCTGAGAATTTTGAAATATAAAACTTGTAATTTGAGGATTTTGTGTCAAGTGTCGACACATGTGCATCAAGTGTTGACACTTGAAAGTTCAAGTGTCGACACCTAGAGATCAAGTGTCGACACCTGACAGCCAAGGTTGACACCTGACAGCCAAGTGTCGACACTGAGCCAAGTGTCGACACTTGCAGCCTGACAGCTCTAACGGATCTATTTTCTAGCTTGCAGGACTTGCTTTTAAGCTCCAAATGGCTATTTCTGAGGTTCTAACGGTCACAAACCATTTTTTGGAAGGTTTCTGGTGTATTAACCTCCACCAACCTCATTTTAAAGAGAAGGAAGTGTATTGAAGTGCATTCAAGTTACTCAAAAGCCAAAAAGCCTATATCTCTCAAATACTTCACATCAAAAGCTCTTATAGTTTGATTCCTTGAAAAGCCTACAAGCTCATCCTTACTTCATTCCAAAAGAGGCACTTTGAAGGAGATTCCAAGGAAGAGTGAAGATAAAGCAATAACTTGAGCTTCAAAGATTCCATTCTACTCTTGAAGAGAGTTTGTTTAGTTTTAAATTGTATATCTATTTTTACATTGTGATTTGACCTTGCTTTCAAGGGTGTCTTGAAAGAAGGTTATTGTGGTTTGTTGGTGAGCCAAAGGGATAAAACCAACTAGGGTTAACTTGTGAGCCCGAAGACAAAATAAGTGTTAAGGTTTGTTGGTAAGCCTAAGTGATAAAACAACTTAGGTTTTGACTTGTGAGCCTTGTGAAAAACAAGTCAACTGTAATCTTGTTTGGATTATAGTGAAATTTCCAAGGGTAGCTTGGGAAGTGGATGTAGGTGCTGGGTTTGCACCGAACCACCTAAACCTTGTGTTTTGGTGTGATTGCTCTCTTCCTCTCTTGCTCTTTGTTTATTGCTATTGTTTTGAATATCTTGCATTGAATTCATCATTGTTCACAAGCACCACTAGTCCCTTTTATTATTGTTTAATTTTTTAAAAGATCCAATTCACCTCCCCCTCTTGGGCTCCATTTTTGGGCAACAAAATATTATAATCTTAAGGGAAGACTTAATAAGAGAGAGAAATTTGAAAATTTTGCATATTTTGAAAAATGTTTGAAGAATTTTTGAAAAATTTTTGGATCATATTTTAAGAGGGAGCTTGATGCTTATAGATTTGAGCTTACATGTTTAATATTGTTAATCTTTTTAGCTTACCCTATTAATAACTTAAAGATTTTGTCATCATCAAAAGGGAGAGATTGTTGACTCTGGTCTTGATTTTGATTATTGACAAAATATTTAAGTATATATGAGTATTAATTGTGTGTTTTAGTGTGTTTATCAGATCTTAGTACTCATCCATATTGAATGAAGAAATGCTTGTATTTCAGTTGAAGAGTCCTTAAATTAATAGAAAATCAAGTATATGGACTTTGAAATTGATATGGAAGAACTTGAAGAGGTTAAAGTTAGATTTTGGTCAAGTTTCAGCACTGGCATGTCCAAGTGTCAATACCTAGAATTCAAGTATCGACACCTGAAACTCAAGTGTCGACTCACAGAAATGAAGTGTCAACTCAAGGCCTAAGATTTTTGAAAATACAGAAGTAGGTCATTTGGAGGTTTTTCACTCAAGTGTCGACTCACAGAAATGAAGTGTCGACTCACGAAGGTCAAGTGTCGACACTTGGACTGTAACGGCTAGTTTTTCTAAAGTGCCGAACTTACCCAACTTTCTTCAAACGGCTAGTTTTTCATCCCCACGGTCATAAATGGTCATCTATGGTTTGAAGTGCTATATAAATATCAAAAATCAAATAGAGAAATAATCCTTTGGTAAGATTATTAAATATCCTTCAAGGATTCAAGAGTTGAGTGGTTCAAGCCTTCAAGCTTTCAAAGATAAAGAGTGCATCCAAGTTCACATCATCAAGCTGCAATCAAAGGCTTCAACAACTTGAAGACAAGATCTTCATCGACATTCAAAGAGCTTCAAGGAGATGTTTGCTTTATTTTAGAAAGCTTTTATTGTACTATTTTCATATTGTTCTTACATTGCTTATTAAGGTTTTTGGTGAGCCTTAGAAAACCAAAGAGATTTTTGGTGAGCCTTGGAAAACCAATTAGGTTCTTGGTTAGCCCGCAAAACCAAGGGAGATTGTTGGTGAGCCAAAGGTATAAAACCAACTAGGGTTTAACTTGTGAGCCCGAAGACAAAATAAGTTGTAAAAGTTGTTGATGAGCCTAGGTTACAAAACCAACTCAAGTTTTGATTAGTGAGCCCGGAAAACTAATTGGCTATAATCTTAGTGATTATAGTGGAATTCTCAAGGAAAACTTGGGGAATGGATGTAGGTGCCTTGGAGTGCACCGAACCACTATAAATTTATTATGTTTGTGTGATTGTTTTTTTTGTACATTTACTTCATTAATTTCGCTGCATATTATTTTGAAGCACACAAATACTTTGGCAAAACAAAGCACTTGATTCGCAATTAGCACATACTTTCTTTAGTTCATCATTAAATAGTTAAAAAGTTTTATAAAATCAATTCATCCCCTTTTGGGTTTCATCAAGGTCACGCGTTTGACTCAGCTATAAAGAAAGCGGAGAAGCAGAAGCGAGGGCCCTCATCCAACACCTGGGGAGTCGAGAAGCGGAAGCTAGAGCCCGTCATTTTTTTTCTTCCCCTTTCTCTTCCCATAGAGAGTTTTGGCTTGGAATTAAACATTCTGTTATTAGTTTACTTTTTGGGCAATAAAAAAATTATTTCTTTTATTTGAATTGTTCTTATTTTTAAAGCATTAGATTAGATTAATTTTCTTTAATTTATTTTATACATTTTATATACCTACAATTAAAATAGTTTTTTATTTTTACAATCCTGTAATTTATGTTTATGCAAATAGTATAATGATTTTAATATCTTTTTATTTTATTTATTTTTTTAAAGGGTTTTAATTTAAATCATGTCTGGCTAAGCAAACCCTCTAGGGTTGGTGATGAAGCTAGACCATGATTAGAAGCCCTTCTTTGGATTTCTTTTTGGACTTTAATTTTTAAGAGTTTTCTTTTCTTTTCTACTTCTTGTCAAGAGACTTATTGAGCTATTGTTGGGTTTCAATCCCTTCATAGTTCATACTTGGTTCGGTGCAAGAAGGATGAAAGATAAATAGCTCAATAATTTATTTTTTGTTTCTTTCTTTCTTTCTTAGTAAAATTTTGATAGATTATAGTTGAGTTAAATCTTTTCATAATCCATACTTGGTCCTTACAAAGGAGGAAGTCGAAAGGTTTTATAAAAGACATCCTTAGAAAAGTTTTCGAAATTATTGGTCTAGTGGATTCAAAAGCCCTAGATCTTTAAATTATTTATTTCATCGATTAATTTACTTTGTTCCTTGTCAGCCTACCTAAGTGAGGGTTTGAATATAATTTGAACACAAATTCCTCATGGGATCGACCCGTACTCCCTGGACGTGCTACTCTGCATACCGTGCGCTTATGGTTACAACTTAAGTTCACATCAAGGACTTCGCCCTCAGGACCGGGTAGAGCATTCCAGTCCCTTCTACTCCAAGAGGTAGATGCCCTTCCTCAAGCGAGCCTATTGGGAAGGAGAACAACAATGCATCCGCCTCTACCGTGTCGTCTTCCTTGGAGTTCACCGATCTCGTGATTCAAAGGCAGCTGCAGTAGCTCCGCATCAGGATACTCCTATCAGCACCACGATGGCGTGGCCCTTTCCACGGCGACCATGACTGGGGCTACCACCTCCTCCTATAAAATCTCTGGTCTTGTGAACCAGGGGGTGGCTCCAGACGCCTCCACTTTTGAGGCAACCTCTTTCTCTGTCCTAGTTGCGCGACCGGAGGCTCTCCCCCTTCACCTCCTTGGGGGGAGCTTCAAGCTCGATGGATTTCTTATCCGATGCCCTCGTCTTGATGCTGGCCGGTCACTCCTAGAGAGCCTACAGCACATCTTGCCTTCTCAGCACAGCATACTATTGGTACTCATAATCTCTCTCTTTGTCCCATGTTTCATGATCTTTTTCAGTCCATCGCCATGGAAATGTCAACTCCCTTAATTTAGTGGCAATGTCTAGTAGATTAGCCACAATTTCTGGCACGATCCAGTGTCTGCCGAGACCGCTTATTTCAACTGTCTCAAGATGGTTGTGTGGAAACTTAAGCTGTCCCTGACTTGTTTCACCTTCATATGCCACAAAAAATTGAGATGTCTACAGCAAAAGTTGAAGAATAATTACTAGGATAACCAAAAAACAAAAAATATAATTAATTCAGTTAGATCGAAAGTGAGAGAATAATGGGACAATAAACTTACCTGCAGTTCAAGCTTTTGCAGTAATGGTGCAGCTTTAAGAAATCTGGTATCCATGAAAGAAGATTATTATAATTCAACTCAACGGACAGGATGAGATCCTTGAGGTGGTAAACATTGGAGAGACATCTGGTAGTATCCCTATCTGTATAACAAACAAATCATTAGTCAAACTCAAACATATAAAGAGATAGAGGAAATTAAAGCACCATTGTATTTTAGTTTTGATTTCTTTCACGTACAGCAGATAAAAGGCGAGCATCCAGCATCAACTTCTGAAGTTTTGGAAGCTCATCAGGAATGCTAGTGATGGCATGACGAAGAAAAGAGCCAACATCCGCACGCAAATAACATTTCACTAGATTCGGAGCATTTTGAGAAGTTATAGATATTAATATTGTTGTGCCACAAACAAAACTCTCAAGATTCCTAGCATGAAGCTCTATTTTTTCTAGACGAATACAGCCAAAACCATGAGATATTTTAGATGGTCTAGGCTACATTTAATCTTCAGAGTGACTAGTTTGGAGCACATTATAAGCCTTAGCTTCTCAAGATGTGCACAATGCTCTAAGAGATTTTCTAGCTGCTCATCAACCAGTGTCACATGTTCCAGGTGCAGGAAAGTAAGGGCTTTAAAACCAGTAAAGTCATCACCTCTAAGATTACACTGTATCAGACGAAGATGTTTCAGACATGGTACAGATCGATTAGCCAAAAAATGAAGAGGAATTCATACGGTGCGACCATGCCCTCATCAGCTAGATAGATCATATCTGCCTGCATGTCAATCTCAAGGTTTTCTACACCAGCTGAAATGGAAGAAATAATCCACTCATTCAGAGAGTTGGAATGCTCAGAGAAGAGGCAAAATGCAATCCTTAATTTTTCAATTTTAATACTGCGATAGGCCTGCATGAAACTGGTCTACAATGGTGATAAACAGATGTGCTCTTTGCTGTTTTTTGGCATAGCGTAGCTCTCTACGAAGCCTATCAAGATAGGTCTTTTTGTAGTGAAGTTGAGGGGGTAGCAGAGACACATCAAAATTTAAATTATCTATATAGGTCCAGAGCTTTATCCATCTCTTTGACAGAACGCTAGTTCGCACCGCCTCTTTTGTAGGCAACAAGGAAAGAATGGTAATCAGCAAACTTTCCGGCAAAGTGCTGAGCCGATCCTCCATCCTGACTTTTTGGGTAAATTCTTCCATCTTGATTTCAAGTCTGCAAACTTCAAAGAATACTACCAGAACTAAATTCAACAATAATAATATAGAAACGAGTCACATATAAATATTGATGGCCAGTAAATACTCACGGTGATAACAATCATGCAACACCAAAGAATGCGAGGTCACTCGAACAAAAATTATGGCAGAAAAGAAAACGAGAAGAAGGTCAAGAAAAAAAAAAAAACAAAACTGATGGATTTGAATTAACTGGAAATTTCTAAAGGTTCGTGAATTAAAGATATAAAGTAATGCATCTATATGTCCAACGATCCTGGTTTTCATCTGAAACAAGTTATTTGGCTGTGAAAGTTTTAGCTGATCAAAGATCTAGGGCAAGGAAAGATATACTTAATATGATCAGTCACAGGATGAGAAGTTGTTGGTGGTTTAAGTTTCACAATCCAAAGGTGCAAGTTTTAAATGTCAAAATATCGAAAAGGTTTAAAAAAGAAGCACTCCCGCTTTAGACATTCTTGATCCAATAGTAAGAGATTGCAGGTTGGCTAGGAAGAAAGTGCACAAGGATAGGAAAGGGATGGGTAAAGCTATACCTTATATTATTGACTTAGATTCAAGTCCATTTTGTAGATTAGATTCATTTCCAATTACATTAAACCTAGGTTGCCTAATATAGACAAACCATTATATTTTAGAAATAGAAAAATTTTGTAAATTTTCCAAAATGAGAAAGTAAAGTTGTGCTCGTGTAATTATGAGGTGATTTGAATTTATTGGGTCTATGAAACCTAGAAATCCAGTGAAATATAAGGTGAAGAATCATTTAATTGATAGCATCATTTAGTCTAGATGTCATTTTGGAGATGTAGCGATAATAGCACTGTGATGAGCAACTTAAATTTTATGTCCATCCTAGTAAATTTCACGCAAATAACCAATCTCAACCATCAAGTAGCTAGTTCTTGCCTGCTTTGATAGGTCCAACTTTTCCACGAAAAGTAAGGTATTAGCTACATCACTCTTTGCTTCCCCTCTATATAAAAGATGATTCAGGATATCCCATGACCTTATATAGACTACTTTGGCTACTAATAGAAATTATGGATATGGTCAAAGAGTGAGATCTACAATGTGAGACAACTAATTGCCTACCAAACTTTTAGAGATCCTAGCTTGCCTATATGGCATCCCAAAATGATGCTCCTTTTACTTTTTTTTTAAAAAAAAAACGTCAAGCTCTATGATATGGCAAAGAAATAACCACCCAAATCTATATATGGATCACAAAATGCAAGGCTAAAAAATTTCATTTGAAAAATTAGACCAAGTATATTTTCTAATCCAGAAAGAATTAGCTGAGATGACTGAAGATAAATAGATGTATAAATCAAGATTCACCTCTCATAAAATTTTAGCATTTTCATGATGATTTCTATTAATCATGTACGTTTGTGGCTCCTCTACTATATGTTAGAAAAATAAACAACATTTAGTAGATTATAGCAAAGTGTTAATGTATAGGTAAGTCATAATCACTAATGTGCTCATATTGTATATTTTTATGTTCCCAAAAGATGACTTTTAAACTTTCAAAGTTCCATATAGGTAGTATTCATAGTTGTCTTTTGAATGTTCTAATATAATTATGTAAGGGGTATCTTAAGACTCATTATATAACTATATGAAGCATGTAATGAATCATCCTGTAAGTATATAATAATAAGATGTGATGAAAAATATTAATGGGTGTTCCCTATTATCTTCTCCAACATTCTACTCTATATCAAAATAGGGTAACTTATAATCCATTAGCTTTTGCTATACTCAATATAGTGGTACTAGATCTCAATGTATCAGTCAACCATTCTTTCAATTAAAGATCCCATATAAGCTATCTAATATGTGTAGATGCTATATTATATCTCCTTGAAAACCTTAGATTCCTTCATTTTTTTCTTATTGAAGCACCAACTAGGTTCGAAGTCTTTCTACTTTTAATCTAAAAGAGAGATGCCATCAATATATATCTTCACTTCTCAAGGAATATACAATCCCCTAAATAAAAGTTTCGATTGCAATAAGTTCTTATGCTGAATAATCATGCGCATTTTTGGCAAGCCATTCAAAAGCTTTATTATGAATTTTGCAAGCATACGATCAGCATTCTCATATTCTTCTTGAATAGCTATACTATGTTATGATATTGATTAATTTCATAAACATGTCAGTGAAAGCATCAATTTATATACCAATTTATCTTTATTCCTTAAGAATTAATGCTTTTATTTATCTTTTATAGGAATGATGATCACCGGTACAAAGAGTCTGATTCATAGGTTAAAAGGTCTCAAATTAAAAACAAATTAGACTCAAATTAAAGACCAAATGGAGATCCACATGTGGTCCAAATCCAGGCCAAATTCCAGTTCAAATTGAGCCCAAATCAACTCAAATCAACCCATGAACTAATCTTCAAAATAATTTTTAAAATAGTTGATCCACCATGGACTGGCAACTTGGTCCACAAGGCTAATGGCATGGCTCACAGAACAATGAAGTTTGGTTTATTGTCCTGGCTCACAAGAGACATTTCGATGGGCAGATATGGGATGCACTATCAGGTGGCCGAGAAATCGTTAATTTGAGATTTGATCCAATAGCCAATACATCATCGACTTGATAAAGAATTTTAGGGTGCTATTCTGGCCACAAGATATGCACCATTAGATAGCCCACAATAACCAGCAATGTTGATCTGATGGCCATATTATCTTTTGACTTAAATTAGGATGCTGATAACAGGATTTGGGATCTTGGATGGCGATCCAATGGACAAAATAAATTCATGCAGTTCAAGGCCTACTCTACAAGGATTCCTTTCTAATCTTGATCATGATTCAACCTATTTTAGCTCTATTTAATGGGAGTTACGAGTAGAAGAAAAGGGGGAGAAGCAGGCAGCGCATAATTATTTTATTTTTATTTTTCTTTTTATGATATAAGGGGCTTCAAGGGAAGAGAGGTTGGTAGTAGGGGGTTATTTTTCTTCATCTTCCTCCTGAGATGATGTAGCGTACAAACATCATGCAGGCAAATCTCCAAGTCTCCAAGAAAGTAGAAGAGGTTCATTTAATATTTAATATTTTAATTTATTTTCATATAATTAGATCTTAATTGTAACGATCCTTTCTTCATGAATAAAAATTTCTTTTCATTACTTCAAGTTTTATGCATCTTGTTTAAACTATAATCCAAATTTTTAAATAGTCTATGACTATATAGAAATGAGTCGTGATCTAAGAATACGATTCATGCTCAGCAAGATAGATTATACTCAAAATTAAATTATAAAATATTTTAATTATTACTATGATTTGAGTCTTTGAATAACGTATGACTACATAGTGGCATATCAAGGTACTACGATCTGTACCCAATTAGATAGATCATACTCAAAAATCAATCATACTTTTGATAATTATATAATAAAGAATAAATTTATATTTTATTAAAAATCAAATCGAATCCCTAAGACATCTTTCTTATATTATTTAATTTTTTCTTGTTAGTTACTATATTAATTTAATTCAAATTCCTATTTTTAATTATATTTCCACTTTCTTATTTCTAACTTTTGTTATTTAGTTAGAACTTTAAATAAAAATTATAATTAAAAGTGAATATAATCTCATTGATCCCTGCAGATGCGATCTTGACTCGTCCTAGCTATATAGTTTGAGTTGGTTATTATTTTTGACCGTCTATAATAGTGATCAAATTTTGGCACTATTGTCAGAATCATTGGTATGGTTAGCTCATAAAATAAATAACTTAATTAATAAAATTTAGCATATTTTATTAAGATTTTTTTAGAGATTGAAAATATCAAACTAACTTGCTTTGACATCTTATTTACATTGCATTGCATTTGCATAAACTATCTTAAGGATAAATTCCTAAATAATATAAGGTGGGGATTTTATTACCCTTTCTTAGCCCACAAACCACCATACCCATATTACATTGACCTAAGCCTTTAATCTAAAATTAATCTAAAATTAGAGTTGATCAATTAACTGGTGCCTAGGAAAGTGTTTCAGGAACAAAGTCCTAAAGGAAGGTGGTTACTTAATTGGTTATATTTGCTGACTTAGTCATTTTAATTGGTATCTAAAAAAAGTAATGAGGGGATCCTCATTGACCTTACACTTACCTAACCAGTTGGTTAGTTAGCCTCTAACTTAGAGCGCTCAAAGACAACCTTAATAATTAGGAGCTGTCTAGATCTAGATTAATCCTATGATAAAAAGTCTACTTTGTACTAACTTGTTTGTAATCAACATCAAACCTTAACTTATTCTTCTCTCTCTTTTAGCTCTAAAACTCGTTAGGCTCTCATCTTTAAAGTTTCTCTCTCTTTCTTCTTTCTTCATTTCCTTTCTCCTCTTAAAATAAAATATTTAAAAAAAAAAAGAAAATTGTTCTGATCTAGACCCTTTTGATTACATATCAAAATAATCAAAATAATCTGATAAATTAAAATAGTGCAAGGAATATGAATCTCAACAGTAGATTGGATGAGTTATCTTATTAATTTGATCGCCTACACAACAAATTTTCTGGCCAAGCTATCAAAAGGTGTAGGGTTTGGATTGTGATCCCGATAAAACAATCTGACTGTATTCTAGGAAGAATATAGTGAAAATCCCAAGTGCTGCTTGGGTAGTGGATGTAGGAGCGGGTTGCTCCGAACCACTCTAATTTTCTTGTATTTATGATTGTGTTTGCTTAACTCCGTTGTGATTGTTAATTTTGTTGCTTCCATTGCATAATCTATCACGTCACCAATACTAAAAGAATTTTAAAGTACACATACTTGAAAGTTTTTATTATCCCAATTCACTCCCTCTTGGAAAGCCACCTGGGTAACAAGTGGTATCAAAGCAGAGTCTCTGAAATTGTTTAGAGTAAAGATTGATAGCACATCCCATGAGTACCTCCTTGGCTGAAGGCCAATCCACGAACCGACCTCCACTTTTCACTGGAATTAATTACACATATTGGAAGGCTAGGATGAAGATATACATTCAAGCCGTAGACTTTTAATTATAGAAGATAATTCAGAAAGGACCTCACACACCCACTATCAAAATTAATGATGTTGAGGTTTCCAAACCTGAAGACGAATGGGACAAGAATGATATGAAAAAGCCCAAGTTAAATGCCAAAGCCATGAATTTACTTTATTGTGCTTTGGACCCAAATGAATTTAATAGAATTTTCACATGTAATTCTACTAAAAAATTTGGGATAAGCTCGAAATCACACACGTGGGCACATCATGAGTAAAGACTTCTAAAATTAACCTTCTTATGCATAATTATGTGTTATTCAAAATGGAGCTAAATGAAACTATACCTGCTATGTTTTCATATTTTATTGACATTATAAATGGTCTTAAAAGTCTTGGTAGGACCTATACTAATGCTGATTTAGTACAGAAAGTTTTAAGATATTTGCTTGAAAAATGGGAAGCAAAGGTTACGGCTATTCAAGAGGCAAAGGATTTGAATACACTTCCATTAGATGAGTTGTTGGGCTCATTGATCACACATGAGCTAGCCATGCAACAAAAAACAAAAGAGGACTCAAAAAGAAAAAAGGCCATCACATTTAAAGCAATTGAAGAGAATAAGGATGAACATTCAGATACCTCTGATGATGATGATATGGAGGATGATGAAATTGCCCTAGTAATGAGAAAGTTCAAAAGATATATGGGCAGAAGAAGAACAAATAGATGGAGAAAGCAATTTAGAAAAGGAGACCATGAAAGGAAAAAGAAAAAGACAAGAAGAAGGATAAGGACAAAGATCAAATTCTAATCTGTTATGAATGCAAGAAACCAGGACACATATGTCCTGATTATCAGAAATCAAGAAAAAGTTGTTTAAGATAAAGAAAAAGAAAGTAATGCTTGCGGCATGAAGCGACAGTGATGAATCTACATCAACTGAAGAAGAAGAAGATACAACAAAGATAGCTTAAATTTGTCTTATGGGTTTATAGGATGAGGTAATAACTTCTGAACTAAATTTAGATTTTACCTATGATGAACTTCATAATGCTTTTTGTGAACTGTTGATTGAATACAAAAAGGTTGATTTGAAAATGAAGAGTTTAAAAAATAATTGTGATACTTTTGAAAAAGATAAAAATGAAGTTCATGAAAGAAATAAAATTTTGCAAAGAGAATTAAGTATGACGTGTAAAAGACTTAAAACTGTTCAATTTAAAAAGGAAGAACTTCTTGAAAAGAATGAAATTTTATAAAATAAAAATACTGACTTGTAAAAGGAAGTTCAAAAGTTTAAACCATTAGTTGAAAAATTAACTTTAAGCTCTAACAAACTTGAATTGATTTTGAAAAATTAAAGAGATTCTAGTAACAAGTTTGGAATTGGTTATAAAGGCACAAATACAAATAAGTTTTCTGCATCCACTTCATATATTTCAAAGTTCAATAATATAGACCTAGGTTTACATCACATGCACATTATTCAAAGTCTAAAATTACTTGCTATGCATGCAATAACATAGGTCACAAAGCATTTGAGTGTCATTTGAAATACAATGGCAAAAAGAAAATTAAGAAAGTTTGGGTTCCAAAAGGAACCAATCCTACTAACATGCAAGGACCCAATAAAGCTTGGGTACCTAAATCTACTACTTAATTGTTTTGCAAAGATGTCTTACAGCCATGAACATAAAAAAAAGATGGTATCTTGATAGCGGCTGCTCAAGATACATGACAGGTGACATAGATTAATTCTTCACCCTTGAAGAAAAAGATGGTGGCATGGTAACATTTGGTGATAACCATAAAGAAAGAATAATCGATATTGGTCAAATTAAAATTACTCCTTCCACATTATTGAGAATGTATATCTAGTAGAAAAATTGAAGCATAATCTGTTAAGTATCAGTCAACTATGTGATATTAGCTTTAATGTTTTCTTCAAGGCTTCAATATGTATAGTAGCTGATCCTCTTGACTCTAGTACAAAGTTCATTGAACATAGACTTGGTAATATTTATGTGGCAAATCTTAATGATCTAGCTATGTCAAGTAACACAAGTCTTGTAGCAACGAATGATAAAAGCAAGGAATCAAGTCTAGTATAGCATAGACGACTTGGACATGATAGCATACATACTATTGCAAAACTTATTTCAAAAGATTTAGTCAAAGGTTTGTCGAAGTTTAAAGTAGATTTTGATTATGTTTGTGAAGCATGCTAATTAGGAAAACAAGTTAGGGAAGTTTTAAATCCAAAAATACTGTTTCTACCACTAGACCTTTAGAACTACTTCACATAGATCTATTCGGACCCACTAGGACAAGCCTAGGTGGTATGAAGTATGGTCTTGTGATTATAGATGATTTTTCAAGATACACTTGGATTTTGCTTATTGTACATAAAGTGAAACTTTTAAAGTATTTTAAAAGTTTTACAAAAAGGTTTCTAACTTAAAAAATCTTTCTATTATTTCTATTCATAGTGATCATAGTACAGAATTCGAAAATCAATATTTTGATCACTTTTGCACAAAGCACGGTATTGACCACAACTTCTCCGCTCCTAGAACACCATAGCAAAATGGTGTTGTAGAGAGAGAAGAGGATCTTGGAAGAGATGGCCCGAACGATGCTTTGTGAAGGAAATCTTCCAAAATACTTTTGGATAGAAGCTGTAAATATTGCTTGCCATATTTTAAATAGAGTTTTAGTCAAACCTATTATAAGAAAAAATCCCTATGAATTATGGAACAATAGAAAGCCAAATATTGATTATTTTTATGTTTTTGGCTGTAAATATTTTGTGCTTAACAATGGTAAGGATAACCTTGGTAAGTTTGATGCTAAATCTGATGAGGCTATTTTTCTTGGTTATTTGACTAATAGTAAAGCTTATCGAGTATTCAATAAGAAAACTTTAACTGTTGAAGAGTCAATTCATGTTATTTTCAATGAGACTGACATTGCATCTTCTAGAAAAGAAGATTGTGCTGATGATGCAAGTACACTTGAAAATGAATTGAAGGACATGACTATCAAAGGCAAGCAATCAGATGAACAATAAGAAGAGTTGGTAAGTAAGAATCATGAAGAACTACCTAAAGAATGGAGGTATGTACAATTCACATCCTATAGAACTCATTATAGGAGATCCGTCATAAGGTATTAGGACTACAGCTTCACATAGGGATGCACATGATTTAATTACTTTTGTATCTCATATAGAACCACATACCATAGAAGAAGCTGAAACTAATCCTAATTGGATGTTAGCTATGCATGATGAGTTAAACCAATATAGGAGAAATAATATTTGGACACTTGTTGAGAGACCATTAGACTATCCTGTTATAGGTACCATATGGGTCTACAGAAACAAGCTAGATGAACAAGGTAATGTTATTAGAAATAAGGCTAGACTGGTAGCTCAAGGTTATAACCAAGAAGAAGGAATAGATTTTGATGAGACCTATGCACCGATAGCTAAACTAAAGGCTATTAGATTACTTCTAGCATATGCATGTTTTATGAACTTTAAATTATTTTAGATGGATGTAAAGAGCGCTTTTTTAAATGGTTTGTTATCTGAAAAAGTTTTTGTAGAATAACCGCCTAGTTTTATCGATCACTCTTTTTCAAATCATGTTTTCAAGTTAAATAAAGTTTTATATAGTCTTAAACAGGCACCTAGAGCCTGATATGACAGATTAAGTAAGTTTTTACTTGAAAATGATTTTGTAAGAGCTGGTATAGATACTACCTTGTTTACCCAAAAGAAAAATAATAATATTTTAGTTGTTCAAATTTATGTTGATGATATAATATTTGGATCTACTGATGAATCCCTGTGCCAAGATTTTGCTAAGTTAATGCATGGGGAATTCGAAATGAGTCTAATGGATGTGCTGAACTACTTTCTCAGGCTTCAAATCAAATAATCAAAGGAAAGGATTCTAATCAACCAAACCAAATACATTAAAGAGATTATCAAAAAGTTTGGCATGGAATCAAGCAAGGAAGCTGGAACACCCATGAGTCCTGTATGCATATTAGATAAAGATGAAAATGGCACAAGTGTTGATCAAAAGTTATATAGAGATATGATCGGATCTCTACTCTATCTAACTGCTAGTAAACCTGGTATTTTATTTAGTGTTTGTATGTGTGCTCGTTTTTAATCAAATCCAAAAGAATCACATATTATTACTGTTAAAAGAATTATTAAATATCTTAAAGGCACATGTAATGTAGGATTGTGGTATTCCAAGCATTCATCTTTAAAGTTAATTAGCTATTCAGATGCTGACTATGGTGGCTGTAAGATTGATAAAAAAGTACCAGTGGCACATGCCAATTTCTAGGTATTAACTTAATTTCATGGCACTGTAGGAAACAGAACTCTATAGTACTGTCCACTGTTGAAATAGAATATATGGCTGTAGGGAGCTATTATGCAAAAGTGTTGTGGATTAAGCAATAGCTAAAATGTTGGCTTTGACTCCTTAGTTTTGATGATTAACAAAAGGTTGAGTATATGTTTGGACTAATGTTTAATCTCAAGATAAAGTTTCAGGACTTAGGTTATTCAAAAAGAGTATCAAAAGGACAATGATGAAACTAAGTTTACCTGATTTGGAAATGAGCTCTTCTACCTTGGACAAGATCAAAATTCTCATAATGGACCTTCTTGTTAAGAAATATTTGACAAAAGAAATAAAGGCTTAAAGAAACTCAAGCATGGCACGCAAATCTCAAGAGTTTCAGAAAGATTCAGATCAGAGGTCGACCCCCAGAGGTCGACACCTTGTCAAAGGTCGACCACCAGAGGTCGACTCATGAAGAAAAAGAAAAGTTCAGCATGGCCGGCATGGCAAAGTCTCAGTGACACGCTTCAGAGGTCGACCACCAGAGGTCAACACCTGTCCAGAGGTCGACACCAGAGGTCGACTCATAGCCTGAGAATTCAAATGGGCAGAACTATGGTATTCTGAACTTTTGCCTAAATTTTACTGGAGGTCGACTCATGAGGTCGACACTTGATCCAGAGGTCGACTCATGAGGTCGACTCATGGCATAACGGCTAGTTTTTCTGAACTTCTGATTTGATTTCCAACGGCCATAAACGGCCATATTTTTGAATCTAACGGTCTTGTGGAGTTGTTTCAGCATGAATGAGGTATTTAACCTCCACCAAACTTCAAAAAAGACAAGGAGACAAAGTGAAAAAGTGTTGATTCAAAGTACAAAGCCTTCAATCACTTCCAAGCCAAAAGAGTGAGAAAACCAAGAGATTCCCTAGCCAAAAAGTCTTCCATCTTTGAGGAATCCAACATTCAAGTGTTTGGCATTTAGTGAGGTCCAAAGATTCCAAGGGAAAAGGCTTGAAGAGTCTCCATCAAGAGCTTCAACGAATTTATTATTGCTTAAAAGGAGTTTGTTTAGTTTTAATTCATTGTATTCATACTCTTTTGTCTTTAGCTAGTTTCAAGGAATTTGAAACTAGAGTGAGGTTTGTTGGTGAGCCAATTGATAAAACCAACTAGGGTTGCTTGTTAGCCCGAAGCCAAAACAAGTGAGTAAGGTTTGTTGGTGATCCAATTGATAAACCAACTAGGGTTGTTTGTTAGCCCGAAGCCAAAACAAGTGTGTAAGGTTTTGACTTGTGAGCCTGGTAAAACAAGTCGGTTGTAATCTAAAGATTATAGTGAAATTCCCAAGTGGAGCTTGGGGAGTGGATGTAGGTGCTAGGTGCACCGAACCACTATATTTCTTGTGTGTTTGCATTGCCTTTCTCTTTAACTTCTTTAGCTCTTTAATTGCCATTTTATTTCATTGCTTCCGTTGCACAATTCTTAAAGCACTATCACTCTTCACCTTAAAACTTGATAGCACATATATTGCTTTAAAATTTTAAATACCAATTCACCCCCCCCTCTTGGGCACCATATTTGGGCAACAGGTGGTATCAGAGCACCGGTACTCTCTTGTAGGTCCAACGATCTTGAGTGAAAGATCATGGCCCCCCCAATTGGAATGGGTATAGTTGAAGGACAAGCATCAAATCGCCCTCCTTTCTTTAATGGCACAAACTACACATATTGGAAAACTCGTATGCGTATTTATTTACAAGCTGTAGATTATCATATATGGAGAGTAATTACCAAAGGGCCTCATCAGCCCACTCACTTGGTTAATGGCATTATCACCCCGAAATCTGAAGAAGAATGGGATGACAATGACATCAAACAAGCTGAGTTAAATGCTAAGGCGATGAATTTGCTATTCTGTGCACTTGACCCTAGTGAATTTAACAGAATATCAAATTATATTTCCGCCAAAGAAATTTGGGATACACTTGAGGTTACCCATGAGGGTACACACCAAGTGAAGACCACTAAGGTGAACATGCTCATTCATACGTATGAGATGTTCAGGATGGAACCAACTGAAAGTATAAGTGAAATGTATACTAGATTTACAAATATAGTAAATGGTATGAGGAGTTTGGGAAAAATTATATCTAATGGTGAACTGGTTAACAAACTTCTCAGGTCTCTTCCGGCTTCATGGGATGCGAAAGTTACAGCCATAGAAGAAGCCAAGGATGTCAACACTCTACCTCTCGAGCAGCTTCTTGGATCACTGATGACCTACGAGCTTTCACTAAAGCAGAAGACAGTGGACAATGACAAGAAAAAGAAAGCCATAGCCTTCAAGTCCACTACAAAAGAAGAGTCAAGTGATGAATCAGAAGAAGAAGCTGATGATGATGAGACAGCCCTCTTTACAAGAAAATTTAAAAGATTCATGAGAAAGAAGAAGGGCTTCTATAAAAAGAGACCACAAAAGGGTGATCACAATAAGGAGAAAGAGAAAGACAAAGAAAGGGATCCACCCATCTGCTTCGAGTGCAAGAAGCCAGGTCATTACAAAACGGATTGCCCTTTGCTTAAAAAGAGTCGAAGGTTGTTGAGAAAGAAAGCCATGATGGCTACCTGGAGTGAGAGTGAGGACTCCAGCAGTGAAGAAGAGCAGCAGGTAGTCGCCAACTTATGTTTCATGGCCAACGAGGATAATGAGGTAAATTCTGAACCTGAAACTGAATTCACTTTCAATGAATTGCATGATGCTTTTGATGACTTAGTAATGGAATATGAAAAATTAAAATTGAAAAATAAGAAATTAAGAAAGCAAAATTTTGAGCTTACCAAAAATTCAGAAAAGTTTTCAAGTAAATTGAAAATTTAACTCAAGAAAACAAGAAATTAAAAGAACATGTAAAAACTTTGACAAATGATAAAGATAATCTTTTAAAAGAAAATGATTCCTTGAAAAATAATAGAAATCTTAAAACTAATGAGAACTTTGAGAAACAAAATAAAGAACTAATGCTTCAAAATAAGAATTACAAGGAAGAGTTAGAAAAAGTAAAACCTTTTGTAGAAAAGTTTACTTTTAGTTCAGAAAAACTAAATATGCTTTTAAATAGTCAACATGCAGTGTTTAATAAAGCTGGACTTGGATTTAAGCCACACAATCAACAAAAACTTTACAAAAACTTTTTCATACCAGCATCTTCTAATATTACCTGCTATGCATGTGGTAAAGTAGGTCATAAATCATATGTTTGTAATAGAAGGAAATTAAATACCTTTAAAAGGATTTGGGTTCCAAAAGGAACCAATTTGACTAACCCTAAAGGACCCAAGATGACTTGGGTACCTAAAGTTTCAACTTGATCAATTTTTGCAGGTGTGCCTTGCAACCAAAATAAAAGAAGAATGTGGTATCTGGATAGTGGTTGCTCAAGGCACATGACTGGGGATGTGAAGCAATTCTCATCACTAGCTGCTATTGATGGTGGAAACGTTACCTTTGGTGATAATGGAAAAGGCAAAATCGTCGGAATTGGTAAAATCCATATCACCCCTAATGCTTATGTAGATAATGTATTATTTGTTGATGGCTTGAAGCATAATCTTTTTAGCATTAGTCAGTTTTGTGATAAAGGTTTTAAAGTAATTTTTGAATCATCTTTGTGCATGGTATCTAGTCTAGATGTCGATGGCATCAAGTTCACTGGTCTTAGGCATGGAAACATTTACATGGTTGATCTTGATGATCTAGCCATGGAAAGTGGTCAATGCCTAGTGGCTAAGGAAGCCAAGGCAAGTGAAACTAGTTGGCTTTGGCATCGTAGGCTAGGGCATGCTAGTATGCAGTTGATTTCAAAATTAAGCAAAAAGAATCTTGTAAAAGAATTGCCAAAACTCACTTTTGAAAAAGATAAAATTTGTGCTGCATGTCAATTTGGAAAACAAACCAAATCTACTTTCAAACCTAAAGGAGTAGTATCTACTACTAGACCCTTGAATTATTGCATATGGACCTCTTTGGACCAACCAGAACAACTAGTTTGGGAGGTAAAAAATATGGGCTAGTAATTGTAGATGATTACTCACGATTTACTTGGGTAATGTTTTTAGCTCATAAAGATGAAACTTTTTCAGCTTTTGTTAAATTTCATAAAAGGGTTTCAAACGAAAAAGATCTCACTATTGTTTCTTTGCGTAGTGATCATGGAACTGAATTTGAAAATCATGATTTTGAAACTTTTTGTAATGAAAATGGTATTAGTCATAATTTCTCTGCACCTAGGACACCTCAACAAAATGGGGTGGTAGAAAGAAAGAACAGGACTCTTGAAGAAATGGCACGCACAATGCTTTGCGAAAACGATTTACCTAGATATTTTTGGGCAGAAGCCATTAATACTTCCTGTTACATTTTAAATCGTGTTTTAATTCGACCTATTTTGAAGAAAAACCATATGAGCTTTGGAAAAATCGAAAACCTAATCTCAAGTATTTTCGTGTATTTGGTTGCCGCTGTTTCATATTAAACAATGGCAAAGATAATATCAGTAAATTTGATGCCAAGTCAGATGAGGGTATCTTCTTAGGATACTCTACTTCTAGCAAGGCATACAGGGTCTTCAACAGAAGAACACTTCTGGTTGAAGAATCAATTCATGTAGTGTTTGATGAATCTAACGAAAAATCTTCTAGAAAAGAAGATTCTATTGATGTTGAAACAGGTACAAAGAAGCTTGAACAATTGACAATCAATGAAGATGAGCCCAAAGGAGATGATGATCAAAAAGGTCAAGATCAAATTCAAGAAATCAATGCAACTTCACCAAAACCATTACCTAAAGAATGGAGGTATGCACACGGACACCCTAAAGAGCTAATAATTGGTGATCCATCAAAGGGGGTAAGTACACGCTCTTCTATTAGAAATGTTTGTGATTATTTAGCTTTTGTATCTCAGATAGAGCCTAAGTCAATAGAAGAAGCTGAAAAAGATTGTAACTGGATTAATGCTATGCAAGATGAACTAAATCAATTTAAAAGAAATAATGTTTGGACTTTAACTGAAAGACCCCTTAATGTTTCTGTAATTGGCACAAAATGGGTTTTTAGAAATAAACTTGATGAACATGGTATTGTAATTAGGAACAAAGCTAGACTTGTTGCTAAAGGCTACAACCAGGAAGAAGGGATCGACTTCGATGAAACCTTTGCTCCTGTTGCTAGGCTAGAAGCAATTAGACTTTTACTTGCTTTTGCCTGTTTTATGGATTTCAAGTTATTTCAAATGGATGTAAAGAGTGCCTTTTTAAATGGATTTATTGAAGAGGAGGTTTATGTTGAACAACCTCCTGGTTTTGAAAATCATGAATTTCCTAATCATGTCTTTAAATTGCATAAAGCATTGTATGGTTTAAAGCAAGCTCCTAGAGCTTGGTATGATAGATTAAGTTCATTTTTAATGAAAAATGATTTCTCTAGAGGTAATGTAGATAATACATTATTTTTGAAAAAGAAAAATGATGATCTCCTAGTAGTACAGATATATGTAGATGATATTATTTTTGGTGCTACTAACAAATGTCTTTGTCAAGAATTTGCGAAGTTAATGCAGAGTGAGTTCGAGATGAGCATGATGGGAGAACTCAACTTCTTCCTCGGACTCCAAATTAAGCAAACAAAAGAGAGGATCTCCATCAACCAAGCCAAGTACACAAGGGAGATATTGAAAAAGTTTGGGATGGAGACTACAAAACCAATAGGTACCCCTATGAGCTCTTCATGTAAATTAGACAAAGATGATTGTGGTAAATCAGTAGACCAAAAATTATATAGAGGCATGATTGGTTCATTGCTATATCTAACTGCCAGTAGACCAGATATTATGTTTAGTGTTTGTATGTGTGCACGTTTTCAGTCTGCCCCTAAAGAATCACATCTGTTAGCTGTAAAACGTATACTTAGATACTTATCTGGGTCTATCGAAATTGGTCTTTGGTACTCTAGAGAGTCATCATATGAATTAATTGCATATTCTGATGCTGATTTTGCTGGGTGTAAACTTGATCGAAAAAATACTAGTGGAACTTGTCAATTCCTAGGAGTTAATTTGATTTCTTGGAGCAGTAAGAAACAGAATTCGGTTGCTCTATCTACGGCGGAAGCCGAATATATAGCAGCTGGAAGCTGTTGTGCTCAGATTCTATGGATCAAACAACAACTCGAGGACTTTGGCATCAAACTAACTAAGACACCCATAAGATGTGATAATACTAGTGCAATCAACTTAACGAAAAATCCTGTACAACATTCAAGAAGCAAACATATTGAAATAAGACATCACTTCATAAGAGACCACGTTCAAAACTCTAATGTGTTGTTAGAATTTATATGTACTGATTATCAATTGGCTGATATATTCACAAAACCATTGAATGAAGACAGATTTTGTATGATCAGAAGAGAACTGGGAGTCATTGATCCTTTTGCTTGAATCTCTTCAATTTTCATCAAAATTCCTCAAAAATGATTTATAAATTCTCAAATATGGTTAAAGGCTTTTTCTCTAAATTTTATCAATTTTTTTTATCTTACAGAATTTTATGTTAAGTAATTAATTGTTGGAGGTCGACACTTAGTTTTTCAGAGGTCGACACTTGAGGTCGACACCTAAGTTATGGAGGTCGACACTTGAGGTCGACCCCTGAAAATTTTCAGAGGTCGACACTTGAACGGAAACCTGTTTTTTAAAAACCCGTCCGCAAGCCTTGGTTTTCCAGTTTTTTCTTTCCTCTCCTTCGTGTGGTCCCCCTCCAACATTCCTAAACCCTAAATAGTAGATTTCCACCCTTCTCCCTCAACCTTTTGGGAAATCCTCTCCTCTCCTCTTGCATTTCTTCGATTCAACCCTCTTTTTGACCGTACTTTTGATTTTGGACAACCGAAAGCCTTCAGATCTATCTACCCTCTAATCCCGGTTGTTTTTCAATAGAAAACACTTGTTTCTACCCTCCGTTTCTCACTTTTTCTCCATTTATTTTCTATTTTTTCCACTCTCACAAACCCTATTTCCCCATTTCACATTCTTCTCTTTTTCCCAATCCGTGAACCTCTCTTTCCCTCTCTTTTCCTCTTAGCCTTACCTCTTTGCATTTCTCCCTAAGTTACCCCTCATCCTTACACATGGGTCCGAGAAAACACCAGGCAGTAAGGAAAAGGAGATTGGAACAGGGACAGGGTAGTACTGAGCGGCGAAGGAAAGTCAGACATGAGCGTGAGCCGACCCCAGAGCCACCTGCACCAGTGCCAGCCAGCCTAGTCCGGAAGAGCATTGCTAGTGGGAGGCGCGTGGATATTCCATTCTGGGATCAGCATCACTTCTTCATTGGAGATGTACTGAGAGATGCAGGTCTGGTTCATTTTTGTACGATGTCCGAGAGATTCTACCCAGACCTCATCAGGGAGTTTTATGGATCCATGGCCACTGATGGCGTTGGATGGTCTGCTACAGTTCGAGGGATCGAGATTCCAGTGACACCTGAGGTCATCAGTCGCATCTGGAGGATTCCACTTCATGGCACTGCTGCCACTACGATCAGCGACAGAGAGCACGCCTTCAGGTGTATCCTAGAGCGTGAGGATGTTAGCGGCATTTCCACAGTAGCCGCTAACCAGCTTTCACTGGAGATGAGAGTGCTGCATCACATCATCGCCCGTATCTTGATTCTGAAGAGCGGGAGATTTGATTTTATCACTGAGCGTGAGCTGGTGTTGATGGTGTCCCTGAGACAGCGGACTCCCATCAACCTCCCCAGGATCATGCTTCAGCAGATGGGTGAGGCAGCTTCTCACAGGAGACTCGTTCAGCCGTACGGCATGGGACTGACTCAGATATTCAGAGAGCATGGTGTCTCATTCGACGGCATACCCTTCAGTCAGCTACAGCACACAGATACTTATGGAGAGAAATCCCTACATAGGATGGGATTTCGACTGATCAGTGACTGATGGGTACGACGAGAGTCTGGCCAGGAGCCAGATGAGGAGGATGAGATCCGAGCTGCTGAGGCAGGGCCTTCAGGGCCTACTGATCATGGTACACCTCCTCGCCCAGCACCGGAGACAGAGACTGCGGAGCTGAGCCATTCACGCCACCACCTTCATCAGCTCCGGCACCTACTATTACTGCTACACCACGGAGGACTTCAGTGAGGATATCGGACTTCGAGCAGCGAGTGACTGATCAGATTTCAGAGGTCCGGACATAGATCACTGGTGTACGGCAGGAGCTTCATGATCTGCGGATACACACAGACACACGCATTAGTGCTCTGTCAGCTAGTATGGATACAGGATTCAGTCAGATCCTCAGCTTATTGAGAGTAGCACTGCCATCAGGGACTGCAGATCCGACAGTATCTCCTCCACATGATGATGATGATGATGATGATGATGGTGCTGATGACTCTAGTGGATACAGTGACAGTGATGGAGATCAGCCTGGAGCAGGTCGTTTGATGTTCCACCTGCAGAGCTGATTCCAGAGATTCCCCCTTCAGCTGATCCTCCTTCCACTGATCTTCAGAGTTCAGATCCTCCAGCCATAGCTGTGCCAGTTGATATTGAGCCTACAGAGTCACTATTTGAGACTATCACTGGGATTCCGGATGACATAGATGAGCATACAGAGACAGATATCGATGATCCCACAGCTTATGAGCTAGTCAGCAGGCAGACCCCAGCTCAGTCTACTCAGCATGCTGATCCGTCCACTCCTTCAGCTACTGCCTCTGTCTCGACTTCTGTGGAGCCCTTACCTAGGACATATAGATCTCGTAGGACTACCCCTAGGTCTGGTCCCTCTCTAAGGACTCGGAGTTCCTCTTATAGGACTCCAAAATCCTCATCTAGGATCATGGCTCCTGTATCTTTTGACATACCTTCTGTGAGGAGTAGCCTCATAGTTTTATTTGTTGTACTTAGTTTGCTTGTGTATGATCTGTTGTATCAGTATTTTGTGCCTACTTTGTAAGCAATTTTGTAACTGTATACACTTGTTTTTATCTATCTTGTGACTTTTTATCAATATTGTGACATTTTGTGACATTTTATCTGATACCAGCTCTTAACATTTAAAAACCCTCAAGTTAAAATACTTTATTATATTGAATGCACAAATTGAGGGGGAGCATGTATTTTATGCACCTAAATACTTCATTATAATTGAACATAAGTCTCATTAATATATCTTTCACTATAAAAATAAACTTTTTGATTCTTGACAAAAAGGGGGAGTAGTAAAGTATATATGTTTTTATGAGATCAAATTTAGTAAAGAATATATGTATTTATGAGATCTCCGTCTTATGAGTAGTAAAGTTTATATGATTCTTACCTTTCTTGACTCATGAGAATGTTTTCACAAGAAGAAAGAAGTAAATAAAAGGTAACTCTTGAAAATATTTTCACAAAAAGAAGATGAAAAGTAAATTTTTATGATACACTCATGCATGTAAGGATTCTGTGAAAATATTTTATTATTGCTATATCTTGCTTTTGGACTTAATTGCATATATACTCAAGGTTTTGTCATCATCAAAAAGGGGGAGATTGTTGGCTTTGACTCCTTAGTTTTGATGATTAACAAAAGGTTGAGTATATGTTTGGACTAATGTTTAATCTCAAGATAAAGTTTCAGGACTTAGGTTATTCAAAAAGAGTATCAAAAGGACAATGATGAAACTAAGTTTACCTGATTTGGAAATGAGCTCTTCTACCTTGGACAAGATCAAAATTCTCATAATGGACCTTCTTGTTAAGAAATATTTGACAAAAGAAATAAAGGCTTAAAGAAACTCAAGCATGGCACGCAAATCTCAAGAGTTTCAGAAAGATTCAGATCAGAGGTCGACCCCCAGAGGTCGACACCTTGTCAAAGGTCGACCACCAGAGGTCGACTCATGAAGAAAAGAAAAGTTCAGCATGGCCGGCACGGCAAAGTCTCAGTGGCACGCTTCAGAGGTCGACCACCAGAGGTCAACACCTGTCCAGAGGTCGACACCAGAGGTCGACTCATAGCCTGAGAATTCAAATGGGCAGAACTATGGTATTCTGAACTTTTGCCTAAATTTTACTGGAGGTCGACTCATGAGGTCGACACTTGATCCAGAGGTCGACTCATGAGGTCGACTCATGGCATAACGGCTAGTTTTTCTGAACTTCTGATTTGATTTCCAACGGCCATAAACGGCCATATTTTTGAATCTAACGGTCTTGTGGAGTTGTTTCAGCATGAATGAGGTATTTAACCTCTACCAAACTTCAAAAAAGAAAGGAGACAAAGTGAAAAAGTGTTGATTCAAAGTACAAAGCCTTCAATCACTTCCAAGCCAAAAGAGTGAGAAAACCAAGAGATTCCCTAGCCAAAAAGTCTTCCATCTTTGAGGAATCCAACATTCAAGTGTTTGGCATTTAGTGAGGTCCAAAGATTCCAAGGAAAAGGCTTGAAGAGTCTCCATCAAGAGCTTCAACGAATTTATTATTGCTCAAAAGGAGTTTGTTTAGTTTTAATTCATTGTATTCATACTCTTTTGTCTTTAGCTAGTTTCAAGGGAATTTGAAACTAGAGTGAGGTTTGTTGGTGAGCCAATTGATAAACCAACTAGGGTTGCTTGTTAGCCCGAAGCCAAAACAAGTGAGTAAGGTTTGTTGGTGATCCAATTGATAAAACCAACTAGGGTTGCTTGTTAGCCCGAAGCCAAAACAAGTGTGTAAGGTTTTGACTTGTGAGCCTGGTAAAACAAGTCGGCTGTAATCTAAAGATTATAGTGGAAATTTCCAAGTGGAGCTTGGGGAGTGGATGTAGGTGCTAGGTGCACCGAACCACTATATTTCTTGTGTGTTTGCATTGCCTTTCTCTTTAACTTCTTTAGCTCTTTAATTGCCATTTTATTTCATTGCTTCCGTTGCACAATTCTTAAAGCACTATCACTCTTCACCTTAAAACTTGATAGCACATATATTGCTTTAAAATTTTAAATACCCAATTCACCCCCCCCCTCTTGGGCACCATATCTGGGCAACATAAAAGACTATGGTGTTATCCAATCTATGATTCCTATCAAATGTGATAACACAAATGCTATTAATTTATCAAAAAATCCAATTCAGCATTCTAGGACAAAGCATATAGAAATAAGGCATCATTTCATTAGAGACCATGTTTTGAATAACAACGTAGAATTAGAATTTATTCCTACTAAGAACCAACTAGCTAATATTTTTATCAATCTTCTTAGCCAAGATAGATTTGAAAAGATTAGAGGAGAGTTAGATCAGTGTGACCCATATTAAGATTTTTGACCTATTCTTTTTTAAAATTAAGAAAAATTATTTAGAGTCTTTCAAATTCATTTTAGAGCTATTGACCACTTCACCTAATATCAATTTAGCTATAGAAATCTTTAGTTTGACCTTTTGAGCTTTGACCTCTATTTTTGCTCGAGCCGACTTGAGCAATCCCCTATTATGTCGAGCCGATCGAAGGACGGGTTTAGGCTTTTTTAAATAGGGTTACGTAGCTTTCATTTCCTAACCATTCTTCCATTTCCACTATTTATCTTCACCCGTTTCCTCTCCTAAGCCATAGAAACTCCTCTAGAATCCCTCCTAAACCTTAATCCAAGATCAATGGCACCTAGGAAGGCCATAGGAAAAAGACCTACGAAGGTAATCCGATCCATTACGGAGGAATGGAGGGCAAAACAAAGGTTAGATGATTCGGCTTCTCAACCCACTAAAGAACAGCTTGAGCAGAAACTAACCGATGCTCCAGATGCTTCTAGATAGGTTATTCTTATGGAAAATTGACAGGTAACCTCTGGAAGACTGTGGATTTCAATTTTCTAGAAGAGGAGAACTTGAAATTGTGTGATTGGCTTGATGCTTAGGGTTGGAAACACTTTTGCATGCTTAATCTACCTACCTATCCAACCTTGGTTAGAAATTTCTTTGAAAATTTGTCCCTTAGTACTTTTCATTTAGAATCTATTGTTGAAGGAAAAAATATTATTGTGGATGAACAAAAATTGAGTACATTATTACAAATTCTAAAAGAAGGAGAATGTTTTCTGGTGATGAAAGAAAAACAAGAGTTTAAGAACTATTTTAGAGAGAAGTGATGTTTTAGGGATTATTCATGTTCAAGCCAACCTATTATCCTTGGAGATAAGACTCTTACATAACATTATTAGTAGAGTGTTTTTACCCAAAACTAAAAGATTCGACTGGGTAAGTGAAGGAGATATGATGTTTATGAGATGTCTGATTGAGGGGGAGGCCCTCAACTTGCCTTACATTATGATTGTTCAGATGAGGGAAGCAGCTCGCAGGGCATGAGCTTGTCTTCCTTATGGCATGGTATTCACTTTACTTTTCCAGGATGCTGGTGTTGATTTGTCAGGTGAGGAAAAGAGATCTTTGTTGCATACTGATAGATACAATGCCAAGTCACTGAACAGGATGGACTTTCATGAGGTAGAAGACACATGGATTCGGAAGACCTCAGGACACAGAGTGGCACATTCTAATGATAAGGAGTCTTCTAATGATGAGCAGAATGGATAGCCACAAGACATCGAGATTGAGCGAGCTACTGAATGAGGCTTGACCCTTTGAGCCAGCACTTACTTCACCTCGATCACCTGTGAGAGATTCAGTTTCTGGTGGTTTGCATGATGATCCGAGATTACAGACTATCTTGGATGAGCTTTCCACTTTATAGTGAGAGAGAGTTGAGACTGATGCCAGGATAGATGCACTACAGGCTGAGATGAGGGATGGTTTTTAGCAAATCTTAGCAGCCCTTCGAGTGATCAATGCAGCTAGACCATCAACACCTCCTCCACCACCAGATGATGCACCTGGACCAGATGATGGTACTAATGTTGGACATGCAGAGCCTAAGCACACTATTGGCACACCTGATGAGCATTGACTACTGCATAGGCTACTGAGCTACCTGCAGTCACTAAGGAGCAGCACACTAATATTGCAGATACTCCAGCAACGCAGATTCTTTCCAGTACTAGCACTTTGGTGTTGTCAGATCCTCCTTCGGTGCAGCCAACTCCGATCCTGATTTTTGCTGGGTCTTCACCTTCTAGACTTAGAACTGCTAGACCACCTATTGCTACTAGGACAAGACTTAGGGACCTTAGGCCTAGATTTCCTAAGTTCAAACCACAGTCTGGCATTTTAGAAGTTGACTCTTCTTCTAGTGAAGATGAGTCTAGCCCTACCTTTTGAGTTTAGATTTCTTTTATTGCATGTGATATTGTTTTGTAGTGCATTGACACTTTTGTATTATATCACATCTTGTACCGACACTCCTTATATATATTTGTGTGTTTTGGAAATCTTATATTATAATTGATGAGTGATATGAATGTTTATAATTAATTATGGATGAATTATTTGAATTTTGTCAAAGGAAGAAGTGATTTTATCTTAAATATATTCTTGGTGATTTTATCATTATTCTATTTTGTTGATGACAAAAACGGGGAGAAGTGCATGAAATCAAGAAAAATAAGAAGAATTGCAATTGTTACATGAAAAACATGAAAAACGGGGAGCAATTATTGAAAATTCTTTTGAGGGAGAAATTATTGAAAATTCTTTTGAATGTAAAGTATTGAAGTAGTATCGAAAAGTTTATTTGATTCATTATGATTTTGATACATTATGATTGGTTTGGTATGTTAACCTTATTGATCTGATACATGCTCTTAATTGTTGATACTTTGCTTTGACACTAGTTCATTTCAACTCTGATACTATATCATGAGACTTCATCTGTTCTGATACATACTATTTTGAATATACATTGATACATGTGAATATCAGTACATAGTATGTTATTATACATGCAATTATAAAGTTTTTTTTAAAGCTTGTCATGCCTAATGTTTTGTCATCATCAAAAAAGGAAAGATTGTTGACCCCTGGAATGATTTTGATGATTACAAAACATTGGAGCATGTATTTATGACTAACTCTTTCAATTATTCAAGAAGTTTTTGTAGGAAGCATTTATCAATGAGTCACTTTATTTCCTACTTAGTTGAAAGTTATCCCAGTATAGTTGTATTAATTAATGAAGTGTATTGAATTGAAGACCTCAAAATTGTAAAGCCCTAATTTTCATTCTTGTAATCTTATAAAAAGAACTATAAATTAGTAAAAATGAGTTTGATTAGGTAAGATATCTTTTGTAACCTATTTTGAAGTTTCGGAAGACTTGTACTGGTTGGAGATTCAATTGGCTAAATTTTGAAGAAGTTCTGCTCGAGATGACTCATGGATCAAGAGTCGACTCCTATTCTGGCACGGCATGAAGAGTTTCAAAATTGCAAAAATCCGAGCCAACTTGAAAATATTGAGCTGACTCGACCAGAAGTTCCAAATCTCAAGTTTCAGAAACTCAGAGCCTCGAGCCAACTCGACCCATAAGAGTCGACTCGTCCAGAGTTTGTGTTTATTTTGACTGAGACTTCGAACCAACTTGACCCAGAAGAGCCGACTCATACAGAGTTTGATTTTCTATTATCTGAGACTCCGAACCAACTTAACCATCTCGAGCCGACTCGAGTGTCGGGTTCAGGCCTGTAACGGCTAGTTGCAGAATTGACTGTTTGAATTCTAAAAAGGCTCCAATGGCTTTATTTTGATTTCCTAGGCCCTATAATGGCTAGATTTGTTTGAAAACTATAAAAGGGGAGTGTTTATGATGGATTAGATGATGATTATTGATTATTCATTGAAAACAAAAGAGCATTCAAGTGAATTTCAAGTCTTTCACCAACCAACTTCAAGTAAGCATTCAAGAAAGGATTCAAAGCTTCTCCAACTCATCTTCATTCATTGAATCCAACATTTAAGGAAGTAAAGAAGAAGCTTTAAGAGTATTCAAGAGCATCTAAAGCAAGGCTTCAATTTGAGCTCCATCGGCAACTACCAAACAAATTTGGTTTATTATAAAGTTGCTAGTTTTTTTGATATATCTTGTTTCCTCTTCAAGAGCAGCAAGGGGCTGTGTCTTGTGAGTGTTGAAAGATTTTTAGGTGAGCCTATTAAAATCTAAGTTGGGTTTCTTTGGTGAGCCCAGTATTAAAAACCAAAGGGACTTGGGTTCTTGGTAAGCCTGGTGTAAAACCAAGTATGGATTTCTTTGGTGAGCCCGGTAAATAAACCAAAGGTGTAGGGTTTGGATTGTGATCCTGGTAAAACAATCTAACTGTATTCTATGAAGAATATAATGGAAATCTCAAGTGGTGCTTGGGTAGTAGACGTAGGAGCAGGTTGCTCCGAACCACTCTAATTTCTTTGTGTTTGTGATTGTGTTTGCTTGACTCCATTGTGATTTTTAATTTTGTTGCTTCCTTTGCATAATCTAACACATCACCGATACCAAAAGAATTTTAAAGTTCACATACTTAAAAGTTTTTATTATCCCAATTCACTCCCCACTTAGGAAGCTACCTGGGCAATATATTTTAAGAGTCCATCATAATTCCAACTATTATCTAGCACTTTAGGCAATATATTCTATTATCAGACCCATGTTACTAGGTTACATGGTTCTAATTTATTATTGAGTTTAATTATAAAAAATCATCATTTTCAAAAAATATGTGTTATCTAAGATTTGTTTCTCTCAATCAAAGTTATATGCTTATTTGCTTAGCTTGCTTAGACCCCACTCGATATATTATGTTGCTTACTGGGCTAGTGTAGCTCATTATTCTCTATTTCTATTTTTTATATCATTAATCATGATTGCTCAGAACTCATGAGAGTGTACTAGATTGCATTGAGCAATTAGTACATCAGACTATCTTGGTCACTTGTATCAATTAGTTCTTATTAGTTTAGCTTAAATTTGAAGGTTTTATATAAATCAAATATTTTATTAATGAGAATGATTTAATTGGATCTTTATGAAGATTAATTTTCAAGGATTGGAAAAAAAATTACTCTAAAATTATTGTGACTTGATATGTAGCCTTGTATGCTTGTAAGGTTTACATTGTAGGTATGCAACATCTATCATGTGCTCAATATGGAATCTGACAAAATTAGTTTTAGCTAAAAGTTTTTACATTGTGCACTAGAGTTTTTAAGTGAATAAGTCTTTTAAGGTTGGGCTTAAGTAAAACAAAGTTCAGTATAGTCCCTATCATTGATTTCTAAGAGTGCATCCAAATTGGCTAGCCTACATGACCTAAAATATATGGTTGGATTAAGGCTGTTGTAACCACTAATATAAAAGAGGGGCAGTGCAATGGAATAAGAGGAAGAGACATTCAAGCGAAGTGCATGAATATATCTTTCAACCTTCCATCTTATCCAAGATAAACAAATAGCTTGGATTAGCTAATATATTCTTTTGTTATAAACCCAACCAATATTCCTAGAATATAGCTTTTAAAATGTTGATAAATGAATGAAGATATTATTCTTTTTTGAATTAATTGTTAAGTTAAACTTGGAATGGTAAAATTTTTTATTTCAGGAACAAATGTAGAAATAGAGAAATGTAGAAATAGAGAATCTTCTATTGCAATGACTTTTCTAACTTAAAGAGAGGTTGTAGGCCACCCTTATTTTATTAGTAAATATGTATAAGGATAAATCATATATAAGAACTTTCCATCAAAAAAATGCAAAGTTTTTATTGAGTAAGCTGAAGGCTTATTACGAATAGCAAAGGGAAGTCTCCCTTGAGTTGGTAGGAGCTAAATAAGTCCAACTAAAAAGCCATTCATAAGGAGGATAAGACTTCAAAGGAGGCAAAAAGGGAGACTAAAAAACTTAGTCTCAAAGCATTGCTTGGTTGGTGAGCTTCTTTTGCAAGGCTGAGCTTCATGTAACTTCAAAAGTTGCAATGGCCACAGCTTATGCCACTAAAGTTAATAGCTCAATTGGATAAAACTAGGACGTGAAGGCAATGACCTCATAATAGCAACTTGATGAAGAGCAATCTCAAAGCAAGGAGAGAGATTAATTGAATACACATTGCCAATCAAGAGCTTCAAATATGAAGATTTAATTATTCTTTTCATTCCATATGCACCAGTAGCCAATGGTATGTGTGGCATCGTAAGCAACTCTAGTGTAGAGGTTGGAGATAGCAAACTACCATTTGTGCCAATAATTAAAGGTGCTCTCAATTTTGGGGTAGAAAGAGGGTTGAAGTAAATGACTCAAGGTGAGAGTGGAGTAGTCAAACCAAGTCATGAGGTGATAAAGAGTTTTAGTATGGGTTGACAAAACAGGACAATGACTCAGAGCTGCTATTCCTTGCTTGATGAGGATGTTAGCTATGAATAGTTTGTTATGATAACATGACCATCTAAATAACCTTCTCAAGAACCAGAAGCTTCCATAAAAGACTGCTAAGGAGGGATGTCACCTCTTCATTTATGAGGAAGAGGTAGTAGCTTCTAATTTGAATGTATGTCTTAATCCCCATTTCTAGTTTCTAAAATAATTTCTAGATGCAAGTTGGATGTTGTTGATGATTGCAGTGAAGAAGCTTTGACGTTGCTGTAGAGGACAAAAGCCATCTCAAAGTGCTTAGGCTATCATTATTAGCTATAACATCCGTGATGGTTCCCATATTCTTTATACCAAACCAATACATATTGATAGCCTATCAGATAAAAAACAATCTTCAAACCATATATCATGCCAAAAGGATACGGATTTGCCATTTTGAATTCTGGGAGTGGATAGATGTTGGAATAGATCAAGTAGGTTAACTATACCCTTCCATAAAAAGTTCACATGGGAGCTTTTCAGTTATATAATTTGGAGACTAGAATTCTCTAGGGGCTATTGTGTTCATTGTAGAACTTGAACCACCACCTAATCAACAATGCTTGATTGGCAAATGCTAGATTTTTAAGCCAAGGTATCCAAATTTCTTTGATCGACAAACCAAACCCAATTGGATAAGCATTTAACAATTGAATCTAAGCCTTGATTATCCCAAAGGTTTAACAAATTTTGTTGATTTTATGAAATGCCAACCATGGTAACCGATACATAAACATCCAATATATGGGGATGGATTTGGGAACCAATTGAATAAAAACCAGGCATCTGGCCATTGAGAGGACTTCTTTTTCTAGCTTGAAAGCCATTTCTCGATCTTATATACTAGGAAGTTTGAATCAAATGTCTATGCCTGGAGTGGTGTGGGGGGCCAATTTTGAGGTAATAGATTGGAAATTGACTTACCTAATAGCCAAGAATGATTGAGGCATTCTCAGTCTCTAAAAGAGATAAACCCAGACCAATAATGCTAGTCTTTGTGTAGTTTTTTTTTAATATGATTGGAGGAAATAAAATGCTACCCCCAGCTTTATTGAAAAAGTTGAGAGAAGACTACAAAAGTTGGTACAACCTAGGCTTTACAGGTTCTAACTATAATTTTGAATAGAAAAATCCAAGCAAAATAAATGCTACCCATGATCATTCACTTGTCGTAACAATGAAGCAAGATACTAGAATAATTTATAGTGGGATTCCTTTGCCTTTCCTTCACATAATTTTCTCCATTGTTGGAATTCATTACAAACCTTATGTAGAGTCACATTAATAGAAGCTCTTCTGTAGAAAGATCCTAGGCTTGTGCTCTTTCCAAGAAACTAACAAATCACTATTGCTAATTGATCCCATGCCTTCCTCAACTTGCCTTTTATCTTCTTCCTCCTCTAAGATGTCTAGAGATCTCTAATATCTGATGGCCAACCTTTGATTTTTAGTTGAAGTTTGATAGTGAACCATAAACTTCTGATGAATGGATATTTAACAAATAAATGTGTCAATAATTCCATTCTAGCCCCATAGAGGATGTAACTGGCTCCTCCTCCCTACCCTTTTTTTGCTAACAATTCTATAGTTTGTAGCTTATTTTATAATGCAAGCCACATGAATACTTTTATCTTTTCTAGAACATATGCTTTCCATATATCTTTGGAGAAGGGTCATAAAACACCACCTGATTGATGAATTTATAGAAAGAGTTAACCGAGAAGTTTCCTTTTTTTGTTAGCTTTATATCTGCTATCTATGAAGGCCTAATAAGCTCTAGAACCTGATAAAGGTCCCTTTCTTTCTTTGATTGGTGTAGGGAAAGAGATCCAAGAAGCCTAACAAGCCACTTTTGTCTTCTCCAATCCCAACATGAAGCAACATACACATTTCTCTTCACTGCACATTCATAAAGCTCCTCAAACAAAGATGCCAAGGTCATAGAACCAATCTAAACATCCTCCCAAAATATGATATTCTTGGCATTTCCAAGTTTGAAGGAAATACAATTCCAAAATGCCTTTGAATTTTTACTTATGTCCTTCCAAACTGGTGAGCCCATTGTGAAGCATCTTCTAACTCTCATCCCAAATCTTCTTCTAGCATAGTGTGCATTAGTTATTTGTCACCTCCAAGGAGCTTTTGAACCTTTGAGGAGTTTCCATTCCCACTTGGCTAAGAGTGATGAATTCATGTTACCAATGTTCTAGATAACAATCCCCCTTCTCTCTTATCATAGAACACACTATCCCAATTCAATAGGTAGTTAAGTCCACTTATGGTTTCCTTTCCTTTCCACAAAATTCCTTCTCAATTAATCAATTCTATTAATAACCCATTTTGGAAGCTTAAATATTGACATGAAATAAGAAGGAAGAGCAAATAGCACAAAGTTAATCAGAGTTAGTCTACTACCAATACTTAATAATTTACCTTTCCAAGAAGCAAGTCTAGCATTAACTCTTTCAATGAGAGGCATCCAACAATGCTTAGGTAGTTTTCTATCATCAATGAAAGCCTGAGGTACAAGAAAGGAAAGGAGCTTTTACTGTAGTTCATTAGCATGACCAGGGATTGCATCTTCACATTATCCATGTTCAAGCAAAATAAAGAACTCTTATGAAAATTAATCCTCGAACCTAATGCTTGCTCAAAGCCAAGAAGAATAGCCTTGACTACAATTAGACTCTCCTTTTTAGCTAAATAAAAAAGTAATGTGTCATCTACAAAGTGTAAGCTTCGGAGGTTAGAGAAACAAGGTTTAGAACCAGTTCCATCAACCAACCCCATCGAGCCAGCTTGCTTAAGCAATCTAGATAGGACATCTATGACCAAAATGAAGAGAGTAGGAGAGAGAGGATTCCCTTGCTTGAGGCCTTATCTGCATTTAATCCACTTGGTGGGAAATTCGTTAACCAGCATTGCAACTAATGCTGAAGAAAACAATGACTCAATCTGCATCACCCATTTAATCAAAAAACCTCACCCTTTAAGCAAGGTCAAAATAAATTGCGATTTATCTTATCAAAAGTCTTTTCAAGGTCAAGTTTTGCGAAGGATACCTTTACTTTTTGATTTGTTACTATAAGAAAGCATTTCAAGTGCACACAAATAATTATTAATAATAGATCTTCCCTAAATAAAAGTAGATTAGGACTCATCCATAGGAATGGGAAGGAACTTGGCCAAATATAAAGAAAGAATTTTGGTGATAATTTTGTATACACTATTCAATAGACTGATTAGGCGAAAATCTCTTGCTTTAGGAGCCCTTCTTTGGTACAAGAGCAATGTAAGCATAGTTTATATAGCTCGAGGGTGACTTTGTAGAAAGAATCTAAAATAACTTGTAAGTCATGCTTGAGTAGATGCCAATAGCATTGGAAGAACAACAAAGGGAATCCATTAGGTCCACGAGATTTTAGTCCAACTAGAGAGTAGACTGCCTTATGAATTTCATCCAATGTGAAGTGGTCAACTAGAGCTGACATATCTTCATTGGTTTCTCTATACAAAAGGCTCCAATCCATTGATATTATCATCTCTCTCAAAGTGCCAAAAAAGCCAAAGAAAAAAGAGTGTAAAATGGAAAAGATTTCAAACTGGGAATTATATTCCATTCCACCCTCAATCAATGAGAGACAGTATTTCTTCTTTTCCTACCTGAAGCCATTTTGTGAAAAAATAAAGTATCCTTATCTCCTTCCACTAACCACTGTACTCAGGACCTTTGTTTCCAATTGAGCTTCTCTTTCTCAAAAATCTTACCCAAAGACTTTCTCAAAATTTCCCTTGTGATCAACTCATCTAGGGTTAGATTGCCAATCTCATCTTTCTTATCCAGGATACTAATGTCATTAGACAATTTATCCTTTAATATCATGTTAGCTATATGCTTTTCAGATGCCCAAGTTTCAAAGTAGCACACAATCTTTTTAGGTTGCTCACCCAACGGCCTGTAGTGTTATGATCGCTCTCCATTTTGCGCTAGTTGTTTCTTTCAACATCATCAAGGTCCTACTCCTTAATCCACCAACTTTTGAAAGGGAAGATTCTGGAGATGTTGAATTTGATGTTGCACTCCAAAGCGATAGTCTTTGTGTAGTTAATTGTGAACCCAGTTAACATCCTGTAAAAAGGAGGATGAATTTGAGTGTTTGGATATGTGATTTAAGATGCCTACAGAAGATAACCATATCATCGGTGAACTGAAGAGATCAGATTTCACCTATAGCTTCCATAGGTCCAACACCTGAATACAAGTTTTGTTGAGCTGCCAAAAGAAGAAAATGATCAAGGGTATCAACAACTAAGCTAAACAATAGTAGGAAAATGTGCCTTCCTTATTTAAACCCTCTTCTGTTTGTGAACCACTTGCCAACATGATGCTTGGAAATGTCATCCTCAATTCGCTTCCCTCGAGCATTGATAATAAGAGTTGATTTGGAATTCTAGAGTATAGATAAGACACGAGAGATCCATAAGGTCAAAAGCCTTACAAAGGGTGCCTTTACCATTGATGCATTTATAGTAGGATACAACTTCATTGGTTGAGAGGAAGCTCTCAAAAATTAGCCTACCTTTAATGAATGCCATTTGAGTTAGAGAGATCAGGCTATGAATGATCTTGCTCAAGTAGATAGTAAGAACTTTTTAGAAGAGCTTTATAATAGCATGCTCGAGGTTGATCAACCAATAATCTTTGACCGTAGCATGGTTGCTGACTTTGGAGTGAGGGTGATAAAGGTGAAGTTTGATTGAGAAGCATCAGTTGATTAGTTCTGAATTGCTTAAATAACCTTCATAGCAACTAAGAATATCATGTAATGTTGGCAAAGATATGCGATGAACATCTTGTGGAAAAGAGACTAAGAATTTGGTGGATAAAAGAGAAGATAAATGTATAAGAAATAAAGGAACATAAACATTTTGGTGGAAAAAAGAGTTTCTACTCTCTAATCTTCTCATTCAATTATACTCTAAACACTGAAATGTGATATTTTTAATTTAAAAAGACACTTAAAACATCTCCTTAACACATCGCTACATAACACTCTTTACTCAAAAGTGATTATGTTGTTACACTTTAGACACCTCTTCAACACATTCAAACTAAAAGATCTCTATTTGTATCCCTACTAAAAGACTTCCCTAGATTTTTTTTCTTTTAAATTAAGGGAAACCTATACCATCCCTTCACTATGCAACTAACTTAGACACCAAAAGGCATATCTTCATGAAATTATTATCATAAATATGTTTAATTTCTAACATTCATGACCACCTCAATTCTTAATTAAGGTATGGGCACTTGTTGGGAAGAGTCTTAGTCTTGAAAATTTATTAAAGTAGAGAAGCAATGGTAGTTGTATATCGGGTTAGGAGGTCTAGTAATTGTTGGTAGTCAATTGCTTGTCATAGTTATAAAAGGAATACATTCCTAGTTTGTTAATTGTTTTAGCTGAATTAGAATGACTTGGTTTTGAATTGAAGCAAAAGTTGGCTTTTGTGTTTCGATAGATTTTTGAATATCTCTATATTGAGAAAGCAACCAATAGTATAGTTGTTTTAGTTTGAAGAGGACTAGTCTTCATCCTATATATAAAGGGTCCCTCTCACTTGCTAAAAGAGTTCTCTAGATCTTGGTGTATGCACTATTTGATAGATTCGATGAGGTGGTCTTGGAGTAGAGACTAAAATCCTTGGCCTGGATTTTTTAAGTTTTTTATTATTAAAATTTATTTATTCTTTCCAACTTTGTCCTCCTCAATTTTGTTCTTCTAGAATATTTTTCTATTGTATTATTTATACTGGTCCGTGGTGATCCTAGACCGTTGATTTTATTTGGCAAATGATCATTGGTTCTCTACGCTATTAACAATATGTGGTTTTTCTATAGCAAAGAGTGAGCTAAATTAAGGTCCCTCTTTCAGCTTTCTAGAATGATAGCCCTTGAATTATGGGGGCATCTATATCAAAATGCAAGCAAGCCCTACTCAGGATAGGTTCTCATATTTGAGTCAAAGGGCCTCGAAGGAGAGAACTTGAGGCAAAAAAATTTAGGTAGCTAGATAGGATTTGAAATCTTGTAGTATATATAGTTGTTCTTATTAAAAACAATGATTAGTTATCTTTCATAAGGCTAATCTGATATAGATGAATCAAGTCTAATAGTTATGATTTTAATTAGTCTCAGAACCATCATGATGGCATCCTTTGACTCTTGTTTTGTTGATATGCCTTCAAACATTAAGAAGGAACTCTAAATTCATGCATAGCATTTAGAAATCCAATAACTATTAGTGAACTCTCTCTAAATTCAGATCATGTTGTTGCTTTTTTTGCCACTTCATACTTATAAGATAGTATGTGAATCTAGAAAAATAACTCGATTGAAGAAACAACAAAATCAATTTACATGGGATCCAAGATATTTTCCATCCATCCTCTTCCATTCTCTTTTCAATCCTTGTATTACACCACTTTTTGCCCTATTTCTGGCAAGAAGACAAGGCACTTTATGCTTTAGATCTCTTACTCTCTAACTTATGCATCTACTAATTTGAGCATTTTTGCCTCCCAGTTGAGGGTTCCTCCCTTTCCCATTAATTGGCAATAGAGCATTTAAATGACTAGTATAAATTGGTGTGCTACATGAGGGTTAATTAAATAATGGATTAGCATCCATTCATTATATGGAGGAGAGGAGGGTTGACTTTCCTCCTTTATTTCCATTTCTTTTTCTTCCCACCTAGCCTTCCATCCTTGGCACCCAACAAGGAAGATTCTAGAGATCGATGATCTTGGACAACTTGCAATTCTTAGCAAGAAATTTATTGATCGATCTATTAGCTAGGATCCATTTTACTTCAGGAGCTATAAACACCTTCCAACTTAGTCTGGAGATATTCGAATCTAACCAAATTTGTCTTAAAGACTACCTATTTACTTTCCTTTTCTTGTATAGCTAATAGGGAATGAATTTTCTACCTTTCCTTATTTACCAAAGTAGACAAGTATGTTAGGATTTGATGATCTCTATAGGTGTTGCATGCAAAATTTTCTACCTTTGTCTTAAAGATTGCCTATTTAATTTTCTTTTCTTCTTTAGCTAATAGGGATTGAATTTTCTACCTTTTCTTGTTTACCAAAGTAGCCATTATGTCAGGATTCGATGATCTCTACAAGTGTTGCATTCAAAATGTTTAAAATAACTTTTGAAAACAACTACGAAAGCAAGATTAAAATATTTTAGTCTAGCATGCAAATAGATATAATCTATTTAAAAATACCTAGATCTATTTCATATGATGTAAATAATAGATCTAAAAAATATGAAAATTAAATCTAAAATTTAATTTAGAACAAGGGATCCAATCACCTACCTGTTACGCTTATTTCTTCATCATTCTTCAAATCTACTTCTTGGATTTAGATTTGATGGATGTCTCAAGTTCTATTGAAGCCATCATGCATCCGGCCTTTACAAGTATCCACAGGAGATGGCTAACAAGCATCGAAAGATCACCGATGTACTAGCATCTTACAAATCTCTCTCCCTTCGGTTTGGATCTAATCTTCTTTTCTTCTTCTTTTCTTTTTCTCTGCACTAGAGATCAAGGGAGAAGATTTTTTCTCTTCACAAGAGATCGAGGGAGAAAGTTTTTCTTTCTCACATGAACATTTCATGCAAGATAGAGGAGAGGAGGAGGAAGGGTGATGGATATTTCTTTTTCTTTTCTATGTACTCTGAAGAAACAAGAAAAGGATATGGGAAGGGACTAAGTGAGATCCTATCTCACATTAAACACAAAATGCATACACACAAAATTTGTGCCCCATTTCTTCTTTCTTTTCTAATTCACATGCCATAAGAGAATCATTTTCTCCCTAGAGTCCTACCTCATCTAGGATTAGGATAAAACCTTTGAATCAAATTTAGAAATCTAAACTTAGATAAATAAGGATAGAGAGAGAATCCTTGGGGGCACTAAACTCTTTGGCACGCCCCACATGCTCCACCCTATTTTTATTTTTTTCTTTCTTGTGAAGAAGTTTCATAGCCCTTCTTTCTTACATACTAAACAAGGTGGGGTGTGGGGAGGGAGCAAAAAATAGATTTAGAAATTTGTTCAACTAACTAACTCTTAATCCTAACCCAATTAGGACTTTTACTAACCTAATTTCTAATCCTATTAGTTTTAGGTCTAGATCCATAACCAATTAGGAATTGGATCCTAACCCAATTAGGACCATTAAATTCAATTAGAATACATTAAGCCTAAATGAATTAAATCAGATTTAATTTATCTAGGAATAACAATGATTTAAGTCAAATCAAATTGGATTGCAACACCTATAATTAGGTTAGTCAATTAGTCCGAATCCTAACAGGACCAGGGCATCATTCAAACTCAATGAAACCAAATCCAATTTAACTTGTGTCAATCCTAATCATAATTAAATAATTAAATTATTTAATTAATAATTAATTAGACCAAACTAAATTGTAAGTCTTGTAATAAAGTCCTTGCTAATAATTAGTAACTACTAAATATGTAACCCTTAAATAATTAGCAGCTACTAAATATATAACCCTAACATAATTAGTAATTTCTAAATTATAATCCTTATATATTTAGTATTATCTAAATATGTAACTCTTATATTTTGATCAACATATCAATCCAATTGATATTTTGATTGAGATCCAAGCTTTCGATCAAGTCAAACTCTTTTATGTGTGACCCTGTAGGTTTCATTTTGTCTAGTAGTGAGAAATGCCATGATCTCCATCATAGTATTATCGAAACTCCTTTTGATAGACTAAAATAATTTCAACTCATCTCAACATGGGCCTTTGATCTGAAAAAGACTCAATTGAGTTCTCATAATCCACCAAAGATGTCTAACAGCATGCAGTGGCTACCTAGTAGAATAGACTAAGTAGAATCTGTAGGTGTGGTAATCGTGTAATCCAGTTCTTCTATCATGAATCCCGATAAGATAGAGGTCATGAAAAACTTGTCAGACCTTCGTTGTCATATGCCAAATTTAATTAGCCTAAGTCCAATATGAAACTCATGAAAAATCTTTTCCATCTTTCACCTATTATGGCTATGGATTTTTAGACTTCTTAAATTGCATAGGACTCTACCTCTTCTATCAAGATCGATAGATCCCATCTAGATGCACACTTACTCCTACAACAAACCTAATATTTTGGTGACAAGAAAAGACTACATGAGAAAAACAATTAAGGCACCACCTTGTTTCCTCCTTATCTTAAAACCATTGGCGACGAAGAGTCCATGCCCCAAAAAATCTTGATAAAAAGATTCTAATCTAGATTTAAATCAAATTCAAATCATATTAAAGTTAGTTTTATCTAGAAGAGAGAGAGTCCCTGAAAGAATGGAGAGGTGCCAACTTGTGCCTCCTCTTCTTTTCACATGCAAGAAAGTGGAGCACTACTTTTAGCACCAGCTCTTCTCTTTGTCGATAAAAATAAGAAAGAGAGTCTCAGTAAATTAGGACTCTAGCTTCTTCCTTTAATTTGGCTTTGATTTGGATTTTTTGAATCCAATCTGAATCAAATTTGAACCAATTTCAAAATCATATCAATCCTAATCTAGTTAGGACTGAAATCCAAATCCTACTTGGATCATAAAATCCAATTAGCCTTAAATTAGATCAAGTCTAATTAAATTAAATCTGATTTAATTCAATTAGGACTTGATCCATAATTTAATTATACTAAATTATATTGCAACACTTGTAATTAAGTTCCTTAGCTAATAATTAATAGTTTCTAAATATGTAACCCTTACATATTAATACAAATCATCAATCCAATTGATAATTTGGTTATGATTCAAACTTTTGATCAGGTACAACTTCTTTTATGTGTGATCCCATAGGTTCTATTCTATCTAGTAGTATGGCATACCATGATCTCCATATAGTATCATTGAAACTCCTTCTGATGGGTTAGAATGATTTCAACTCGTCCCAATAAAGACCATTGATCTAAAAAAGATTCTAGTGAATTCGTATAATCTCCCAGTAATACCTAGCAGTATGTAGTGGTAACCTAGTAGAATAAAAACTTTAGAATCTCTAGGTGTAGTTACTATGTGATTGAGTTCTTTTATTAAGAATCTCGACAAGATATAGGTTATAGAAACTTGTCAAACCCTAAGCATGTATCATATACAAGACTTAATTAGCTTAAGTCTGTTGCCCAATAAGCAACCCAATAGGGAGGGTGAATTGGGTTTCTAAAAATTACTTGCAAGAATGTGTGCCAATTCAAATATCTAATCAAGTGCTAGTGTGAGGTGTTAGTGTAAGCTCTTGAAGCCTATGCAGTAGAAATATAAATGCAACAAATATAAGAGTAAGTAAAGAGAGCAATAGATAATCACAAATACAAGCCAAGTATAGTGGTTCGGTGCTTTCCAATGCACCACATCCACTCCCCAAGGTCCACTTAGGAATTCACTATAATCTCCTATGATTATAGCCGATTAGTTTTCTGGGCTCACTAATCAAAACCCCTTTTGGTTTTTACAAGGCTCACCAAAAGAAACCTCTAGGTTTTCAAAGGTTAACAAATAATCTCCTTGGTTTACAACTAGGCTTACCAAAACCTTCTTGGTTTTCAAGTAGGCTAACCAAAAATCTTCTTGATTTTCAACCAGGCTAACCAAAAACCTCCTTGGTTTTTAACTAGGCTAACCAAAAATCTTCTTGGTTTTCAACTAGGCTAACCAAAAACCTTCTTGGTTTTGTTCTTAGGCTCACCAAAAACCTTTACAACAAAGATATGAGATAAAGTAAAGCAACAAGAAAAGCTTTCTAATGTAAAGTTAATATCTCTTTGAAGCTTGGAGAAGTTGCTTGTCTTGAACTTGATGAAGCATCAATCAATGCTTAAAAGTGTTGGACTTGAATGCTTCTTGATAGCTTTGAATGCTTGGAGACTTCTTTTTGCTTGAAGGAAGTTACTCTCAATGAATGGGAGTGAATGCACTTGCTTTTCTCTTATTTTCTTTTGTTTTTACTTGTTCTTTTCTTTCTTGTATTTCTTGTTTTTGATTTTCTTGAATTCAAATCACTTAAATACCATCCCAAGGCCTTAAAGATGGTTTATGACCATTAGACACGGAAAACTAGCCATTGGGAGCTAAGAGGGCTGAGTTCTATGATTGAGAAACTAGCCATTATTGTTTTCAGAACTCCAAGTGTCGATACTTCAAGCTATGAGTCGACACTTAGGGTCGACACTTAAGTCCCATGAGTCGACACCTAGTTCAAAGTTCTTCATTGAAGCTCTCTGGAATTCTTAGGTGAGTCGACACTTCTTCAGGTGAGTCGATACTTGAGTCGACACTTGACATCCATAGTCGATACCTCAAGCAAGTATTCAACTTCAGCATGTTCTATAAGAAATTTTTCTCGAACCTTAAGTTGATACCTTGAGTCGACACTTGAGTGGCTTCAGTCAAAACTTCAGCCATGCCATCTGAAACTCTTTCTTCATGCTGGCATGAGTCGACACTTGCACTGCCATGAGTCGACACTTGAACTGTGAGTCGACATCTTGAGTCGACACTTGCTGAGATTTCTTCAAAAATTATTGAAACTCTGCTAAAACCTTTTTGAGTTGAACTCTTTAAGTCCTTTCAACCATTTCTCAAGTGCTTAAGTCTATTAATAACTGATCTTTCATCCATAGAAATGATTTCTTCATCATTTGACAAGCAATCCAATTTAGCTATTTTGATGAGTATCGTTTTCTATTAAACACATTTCAAGGAACATGTTAGTACTCAACTTATACTTAAGTGTTTTGCTTATCATCAAAATCAATAATGAAGTCAACAATCTTTTCCTTTTTGATGATGACAAAACTTTTAAGTATAATTCATATAATAAGCTCTTAAAATAATTTTCAATTTGCATAAGGCCTAATGTATTTCATATTATAGTAAAGAGATAAAGTCTAAAAGCTCATTTGAATTGAATTAGAACTATAAGAGTATCAGAGCTAAAAATAATTTCATGTATCATGATACTCTAAATAAGTATCAGTGATAAATCATGCTTTAAGATAAGAAATTCATCATAGAGCAATAGTGAATGTAATCAAAAAGAAATTTTTGAATAAAAGATTGAATAGTATAAATACTCCCCCTCAAAAGATGATTCGAAAAATTGATTTTCAATGAGTTTTCATAAACAAAAAGCTGATTTTAAAGATTTTAACAAACTATGTTACACAAAACAGCAAAGGAAAGATTACTCCCCCTCACTCATTGCACTTTTCTTTTTATATTCATTTTTTTTTCATTGTTAACTCTTATACATATCACTTTTACTTATCTCTCCTATCTATCTCTCTCTTTTCTTTCTTTTTTTTTGTCTCTCCCCCTTATTTCTCACTTAATTCTCCCCCTTTTTGTCATCATAAAAAAAGGTTAGAGCAGAGGGAAGGATGAAAACATCAAAAAAATTTAGCAATACAATTCCAAGGATAAAACATTGATATATATAAAACAATTTCATTCATTGAAGTGCACTTCATACATTGATACAAGTAAAGATACAGGATAGTAAAAAAACATAAATGCATACAAGAGTGCTGAAATATAAACTATCTAAACATAAAAACTATCCTAAGAAGAGTGGTCCTCATCAGAGGATCCAATCTTAATCAGTCCTGTATCAGTAAAAGCATGGGATCGTGGCCATATCGATCAGAGATCAGATAAATGGGTCTGGGTAGGTCTCGATGGAACACGATGGCCTCATCCTCTATGTCTGACATAAGTCCTGCCTCTAGCTGGTGTGAAAGAGGTAGAAGTTTTGTCAACAGCAGGAACAACACTGACTGGAATGGCAGTATCAAAATCAATATGAAGGGGGGTATGATCAAAGATAGGTCCTGAGTCAAGATGGTGGAAACCAGGGGTATAGAATCCTAGTTCCCTGATAAGAGAGGATGTATGCAAAGATGGAGAATGTAAGATAGGTGTATCAAAGGATGATGGAATGACGGGAGTAGGTGCAGGAATGGAATTAGGATGTGGATCAGATCTGGATGGTGAGGATGATAGGATCGAAGTCTGAAAGGATGATCTAGATGGATCAAGAATAGGACTCTTAGGAAGGTCGCTGCTACCTCTGGTGCTAGCTCTGTTATCATATCATCAATCTCAAACTTAGCAGAGTCAGTCTCATCATCATCCAAATCAGGTCCTGGAGTAGGTGGTGCTGGAGGTGAATCAATTGGAGCTAAAGGTGCAGGAGCTCTACCTGATGAAGGTCTAGCCAATGCAAAGAAAATGGCAGAGATGCCATCATTCAATCCTCGATGGCTCTCCCTCATCTCCATATGAATCCTATCGACTCGCTGACGAATAATCATCACCTCAGTCTTAATGCAAGTGACCATGTCCTCTAAGCTATCTGTAGTACCAGGGATATCTTTCTGTGCTGGCTCAGGTTAAAGAGTGAGCTCTGGCTATACCGAAGGCTCGGGTTGAACCTCAGGAATATCACTGGGTGGCTTTGAGGGCCCTGCCTCACCAGAAAAGATACACTCCTCCTCCGCCACATCATCATCTCTATTAGTGACCTGACCAGATATGCATCGTCTCCACTGGCCTCTAACAAGCTGATAACCCATCCGGTGAAGTGATCCAATGTCATAGATATCTATGTGAAGTAGCTGCCTGTAGGGCTCATCGTCTACGATCACTCCATAAGCTCTAAAAAGTAATGTCAACCCCATCCTATAGGGAAGACACAGTCTCTAACTAATTGATGCCTTAGTCAACTGATGTACCATGAGCACCGGGAGGCATACTGGAGTGCACTGTACCAGAGAAACCATGACCAAAAGCTCGTACTCTGTGATGAAGTCGAATCAACTGATCTTCGATAGAAGGATCTGGGCAATGATATGGTGCAGCAACCTCATCTCAGGCATCAGCCTCGAAGCAACTATAGTGGCTCCCTCAAGAAGATCATCTATCTCAAAGATGCATCGGAGTCCAATGATCCTGTCAACTAAAGCATCCACAATTGAACCTGTCATAGGGATGTCCCATATCTGCTCAAAATCTCTATTGATATAGGAACATCTCTACATCAGACCTGAGCAATCCAGCGATCACTACCTCGGGCAAGTGATCCATAAATCTCTCTAATCAATCCCATGTAAAAGCTCTCTGATAATGAGCAGAATGATGCCAAACCTGCATCCCTCGACCACTGGCCTATACTGAAGTGCTGCTGGTCTACGAAATCAAAGTCCACTCGACGACCACTGATAATAGTCTTTGATCCCATTCTATTTATTGCAAAAACTGGGGGTCTAGCAGGGATATAATGCTCAATCGCTGCACTGGCCTCATTCCTTGCTTTAGTTCTCCTTTCTTCCTCCTGAATGGATGGTCTTGGATGCCGGACAACTTGCTTCCTAGGCCCCATTTCAAGGATATAAGATAGAAATGTAAGAAGGGAATAAAACCTAGGGTTTTTATGGTGAAAATATAGTGAAACCGAATGAAGAACAGTGGAAATAGGAGAATGAGTAGTGAGAAATAGAAGAGAGCCTATCCTAATCAAAGAATTGGTCAATTTAATCCAAGATTGGAGGGAAGAGGATGGTGGAGCTCGGTTAGGGGATGAGTCGGCTCGAACTTGAGTGAGAAAAGCCAAGAAAACCGTATATTTTTCCTTTTTTAGCTCGGTCTATCACCATTCAAGTATTGACTCATGACACAAAGTCAAGTGTCAACATTTCCAAGTATTGACACTTCGACTTAAAATCAAAAAAAAAATGGGAAATGGACTAATGATCAAAATATAAAGGATTTCAAGGAATTTGAGCAAGATTAATAAGCAATTTTGATCAAACAAGGGTCAAAGATTATGAAGAGTTGGAAATTTCAAACAAAAGGGTTGATGACCCCAAGTTCTCTTCTAATCATACTGAACCGATCTTCTTGGAGAGGCTTAGTCATTATGTCAGCTAGTTGTATTTTAGTACTAACAAATTCAAGCATAATATCATTATTTTCAACATGATTTTAATAAAATGATGCCTAATTTCAATATGCTTACTTCTAGAGTACTGAACAGGATTTTTAGTTAAGTTTATAGCATTAGTGTTATCACATCTTATGGGTGTCTTAATTAGTTTAAACCAAAATCTTTAAGTTGTTGCTTAATCTACAAGATTTGAGTACAACTTCTTGCTATAATATACTTAGCCTTAGCTATGATAATGCAACTGAAGTTTGTTTCTTGCTAAACTAAGAGATTAATTTAACTCTAAGAAATTGGCAAGTTCCATTGTGCTTTTTCCATTTAATTTACATCCAGCAAAATCAGCATCAAAATATCCAATTAAATCAATAGATGAATCTCTAAAATACTACAAACCAATATCAATTATACCAGACAAGTATTTAAATATACGCTTAACAACCAATATATGAGATTCTTTAGGATTACACTGATATCTAGCATACATACAAATACTAAATATGATATCTGGTCTATTAGCAGTCAAATATAATAAAGACCCAATCATTCCTCTATATAATTTTTGATCAATTGATTTATCATATTCATCTTAATCAAGTTTACAAGAGGGGCTTATATGTGTACCTATTGATCTGGTAGTCTCCATCCCAAACTTCTTTAAGATTTCTGTTATATACCTATCTTGGTTGATGAAGATTCCATCTTTGGTTTACTTGATTTGGAGTTCGAGGAAAATATTGAGTTCTTCCATCATGCTTATTTCAAACTCTCCCTACATAAGCTTGGCAAACTCTTGACAAAGAAGTTCATTAGTAGCACCGAATATAATGTCATCAACATAAATTTATACTACTAATAAATCATCATTTTTTTTCTTTAGAAATAATGTAGTGTCAACACGGCCTCTAAAGAAATCATTTTCAATTAAAAACTTGCTGAGTCTTTCATACCATGCTCGGGGTGCTTGTTTTAAACCATAAAGTACTTTGTGTAGTTTAAAAACATGATCAGGATATGCATGATTTTCAAATCCAGGTGGTTGTTCAACAAATACTTCTTCGATAATAAAACCATTTAGAAAAGCACTTTTAACATCCATTTGAAATAATTTAAAGTTTATAAAATATGCAAATGCTAAAAGTAATCTAATTGCCTCAAGTCTAGCAACAGGAGCAAAGGTTTCATCAAAATCAATCCATTCTTCCTGATTGTAGCCTTTAGCAACTAGCCTAACTTTATTTCTAGTTATAATACCATTTTTATCCAATTTATTTTTAAATACCCATTTTGTGCCAGTAATAAAAATATTAGATGGTCTTTCTATTAGTGTCCAAATATTATTTCTTTCAAACTAATTTAATTCTTCTTGCATTGCATTAATCCAATTAGGATCTTTTTCAACATCTTCAAAATATTTTGGTTTAACTTGAGAAACAAAAGTAATATAATCATATTTATTTCTAATTGAAGATCTTGTTCTTATCCCTTTTGATGGATCACCTATGATTAACTCCTTAGGATGTCCATGAGCATACCTCCACTCCTTGGGTAGATCTTGATGCTTTGGTGTGGATTGTATGGCTTCTTCTCTTTCATTCTTGTCTGATCTTCTTCATTTTGTTGAGGGTTGATCATCCAATGTCAGCTTCTTTAACTTTTTAGCACCTGCACATGCAGCAAAAGTATCATCTTTTTTAAAGGATTTGTTAGTAAATTCTTCAAAGATTACATATACAGACTCCTCTACTACTAAAGTTCTCTTGTTAAACACTCTGTATGCCCTACTTGATGTAGAGTATCCTAAGAAGATACCTTCATCAGACTTGGCATCAAATTTTTCTAGATTATCTTTATCATTATTCATGATAAAACATTTACAACCAAAAACATGAAAATATTTTAAAGTTGGTTTTCTTTGATTCCAAAGCTCATATGGAGTTTTCTTTAAAATTGGATGAATTAAAATATAATTTAAAATATAACAAGTGGTAATAACTACTTCAGCCCAAAAATATCTTGGCAAATCATTTTTATAAAGCATAGTGCATGTCATTTCTTCTAAAGTATGATTTTTCCTTTCTACAATCCCATTTTGTTGAGGTGTCCTAGGTGCAAAAAAATTATATTCAATTACTTTTTCATAGCAAAAGTTTTCAAAATCTTAATTTTCAAATTCAGAACCATGATCACTATGAATGCAAATAACTGAAGTACCTTTTTCATTTGAAACTTTTGGATAAAGCTTCATAAATACTGAAAATGATTTGTCTTTGTGAGCAAGGAATAAAATCCATGTAAACCGTGAAAAATCATCCACTATAACTAATTCATATCTCCTACCTCCTAGGCTAGATGTCCTAGTTGGTCCAAAGAGATCCATATAGAATAGTTTTAATGGCCTAGAAGTTGTAATAAAATCTTTAGGTTTGAAAGATGTTTTTACTTGTTTTCCAAATTGGCATGCTTCACTTTTATCTTTCTCAAAACTAAGTTTTGGTAAGTCTTTTACTAAATCTTTTGTGGAAAGTTTTGAAAGTAAATACATGCTTGCATGACCTAATCTTTCTCAAAACTAAGTTTTGGTAAGTCTCTTACAAAATCCTTTTTGCAAAGTTTTGAAAGTAAATACATACTTGCATGACCTAATCTACGATGCCAAAGCCAACTAATCTCATTAATAGTGGAATTCATTGCAACCAGGCACTCTCCACTAGGCAAAGATAGATTATCCAAATCAATAAGATAGATATTACCATGCCTTTTTCCAATGAATTTCACTCCTATTTTATCAGGACTAGTAATCATACAAAAGATGATTCGAAAATAACTTGAAAACCTTTATCGTAAAATTGGCAAATACTAAGAAGATTATGCTTTAAGCCTTCGACTAAAAGAACATTATCAATCCAAGTAGAAGGGGAGATGTGAACCTTACCAATACCAATGATTTTTCTTTTATTAATTATCACCAAAGATTACATTCCCTCCATTTATTGCTTCAAGAGAGGTGAATTGCTTTACATCTCTTATCATGTGTCTTGAGCAACTACAATCAAGATACCACAATCTTTTATTTTCATTGGTTGCAAGACACACCTGCAAAACAAATTAAGTTTTATTTTTAGGTACCTAAGCCAACTTGGGTCCTTTAGGGTTAGTATTAAAAGTGGTTCCTTTTAAAACCCAAATCTTTCTAGAATCATTAATTTTTCTTTAATTACATTGAAAAGCTTTATGACCTACTTTTTTGCAACAAAAGCATGTAATGCCAGATGATGCAGGTACAAAAAAATTTTTGAAATACTTTTGCTGTTTTTGAGGTCTATAACCTAATCCAGCTTTTCTAAAAATAGCTCTTTGATTGTTTAAAAGAAGATTTAACTTTTTAGAACTATATGTGAGTTTTTCAACAAAATGTTTTATCTTATCAAGCTCATCTTTATATTGCTTATTTTCTATTTCAAGATCTTTACATTTCTTCAAAAGTTCATTATTTGAAACAATTGCTTTAGATCTTTTTAAAACTTCATTTTCTATAGATAAAGCTTTACTTTTATTTTTTAAAACATTAATTCTATTTTTCAAATCATTGACTTCATTTAAAAGAGTAGTGTTTTCATGTGAAAAAGTGTTTGCATGCTTTTTTAACTTTCTATTTTTGGAAATCATCTCCTTATGGTCATGCATCAATTCATCAAATGCAATTCTTAATTCATCAAAAGTATAGTCTATTTCAAGATCAGAATGTACCTCTTCTACTTTATGTTGTAGTGCCATGAAACATAAATTGGTGACTTCAGTAGGTTCTTCATCTAAACTGGAGTCCTCACTGTCACTCCAAGTTGCCATCATTGCTCTCTTTCTAAGCTTCTTCCTTAATTTCTTTAGGAGAGGGCAATCATACTTGTAATGTCCAGGCTTCTTGCATTCGAATCAAATAGGCAGTTCCTTCCCCTTTTCTTTTTCTTTCTCCTTTTCTTTTCTTTTTTCTTTGCTTGGTTGAAACTTTTTCTTGTAAGAGAATTTCTTTCTCCTCATGAATTTTCTGAATTTTCTTGCTAGAAGAGCTTCCTCATTCTCATCTTCTTCTTCTTTTGATTCTTCATTTGAGGATTCTTCTTGTGTTGTAGACTTGAAAGCTATCCTTTTTTTTTTCTTGTCCAAATCCATAGACTTTTGTTTCAAATTTAGCTCATAAGTCATGAGCGATCCTACTAACTGCTCTAATAGTAGTTTGTCAATATCTTTGGCTTTTTGTATGGCCGTCATCTTTGGATCCCAAGATGTTGGAAGTGACCTAAGAATTTTGTTAATAAGATCGACATTAGACATAATTTTATCTAAACTTCTTATGCCATTTATAATGTTCGTGAATCTAGTATACATGTCAGTGATAAATTTATTTGTGTTGACTAGATTCCAGCTACACCCCTTGGGGGTCCCAGATCCACTTATGGGCATGGTGCGGGATAAGTAGTTGGTGATCTGGCTACACTCCTTGCTGGGTCAGCCCTTATTGGGGGTCGACTACGGCCATTCTAACTTGATTCAATGAGACTGACTGCCCAGCCTATCATCGGAGTCGGTACCCAGCTTGCCGAGTCTGGCTTCGGTGGGAAGCCCCTTAGGCCCGCCAGCATGCTTACTACTGGGCTTTATGCCCTTGAAAGGCCTTAATCCCAAGCCTTCCAATGGGGTTGACCCTTTTGGAATGGTGATTAGGGGCTACGGTCCAACAGGTGGTATCAGAGCGAGGTTGCAGGTTCAAGTCATTGCGCCCCCTGAGTGTCGCTGGGGGGAGATTGTTGACTAGATTCCAGCTATGCCAAATCCATGTATGGGCATGGTGCGGGATAGGTAGTTGATGATCTGGTAGCAGTCCTCACTAGGTCAGCCCTTATCGGGGGTCGACTGTGGCCGTTCTGACTTGATTCAATGGGATTGATTGCCCATCCTGCCATCGGAGTTGGTACCCGGCTTGTTGAGTCTGGCTTTAGTGCGAAGCCCCTCTGGCCTACCAGCATGCTTACCGCTAGGCTTTGTGCCCTTGAAAGGCCTTAATCCCAAGCCTTCCAACGGGGTTGACCCTTTTGGAATGGTGGTTAGGGGCTACAGTCCAATAATTTGGTTCCATGCAAACATCTCATAAGTGTGTACTAACATGTTAACTTTAGTGTTTTTCACTTGATCAGTACGCTCATGGGTAACCTCAAGTATGTCCCATATTTTATAGCATATGTGCATGTAGAAATCATATTAAACTCACTATGATCCAATGCACAATAAAGGAGATTCATTGCTTTTGCATTGATCTCGGATTGTTTAATGTCATTTTCATTCCAATCCTCTTCAAGCTTTGTGATGGAAACACCATTAACCATGATCGAAGGAATATGAGGACCTTTATCAACTACTTTACATAAATTATAATCTATAGAATGCATGTAAATTCTCATTATAGTTTTCTAATAAGTATAATTTGTTTCATTAAAGTATGGAGGTCTACTTGAGGCTTATCCCTCAACTACACTAGTACCAAGGAGGGTTGCAATAGATCTTTACTCAAGGTGGTTAGACCTATATACTGCGAACGTGGCTCTGATACCACTTGTTGCCCAGTAAGCAATACAAGAGGGGGGTGAATTGGATTTCTAAAAATTACTTACAAAAATGTGTGCCAATTCAAATTTCTAATCAAGTGCTAGTGTGAGGTGTAAGTGTATGCTCTTGAAGAGTATGCAGCGAAAATATAAATGCAATAAATATAAGAGCAAATAAAAAGAGCAATAGACAATCACAAACACAAGCCAAGTATAGTGGTTCGGTGCTTTCCAATGCACCTACATCCACTCTCCAAGGTCTACATAGAAATTCACTATAATCTCCTACGATTACAGCTGATTAGTTTTTCGAGCTCACTAACCAAAACCTCTTTTGGTTTTTACAAGGCTTGCTAAAAGAAACCTCTTGGTTTTCAAAGGCTAACCAATAATCTCCTTGGTTTTCAACTAGGCTTACCAAAAACCTCATTGGTTTTCAACTAGGCTAACCAAAAATCTTCTTGGTTTTCAACTAGGCTAACTAAAAATCTCCTTGGTTTTCAACTAAACTAACCAAAATCTCCTTGGTTTTCAACTAGGCTAACCAAAAACATTCTTGGTTTTGTTCTTAGGCTCACCAAAAACCTTTACAACAAAGATATGAGATAAAGTAAAGCAACAAAAAAATCTTTCTAATATAAAGCTGATATCCCTTTGAAGCTTCAAGAAGTTGCTTGTCTTGAACTTGATGAAGCTTCAATCAATACTCAAAAGTGTTGGACTTGAATGCTTCTTGATAGCTTTGAATGTTTTTGCTTGAAGGTAGTTGCTCTCAATGAATGGGAGTGAATGCACTTGCTTTTCTCTTCTTTTCTTTTGTTTTCACTTGTTCTCTTCTTTCTTGTATTTCTTGTTTTTGATTTTCTTGAATTCAAATCACTTAAATACCATACCAAGGCCTTAAAGATGGTTTATGACCATTAGACATGAAAAACTAGTCGTTGGAAACTAAGAGAGCTAAGTATTGCATTTGAAAAACTAGTCGTTACTGTTCCTAGAACTCCAAGTGTCGACACTTCAAGCTGTGAGTCGACACTTAAGTCCCATGAGTTGACACTTCGCTCAAAATTCTTCATTGAAGCTCTCTAGAATTCTCAGGTGAATCGACACTTCTTCAAGTGAGTCGACACTTGACATCCATGAGTCGACACCTCAGGTAAGTCTTCAACTTCAGCATGTTTTGTAAGAAATTTTTTTTAGGCCTTGAGTCGATCCTTGAGTCAACACCTTGAGTTAACACTTGAGTGGCATGAGTCGAGACTTCAGTAGTGCCATCTAAAACTCTTTCTACGTGCCAGTTTGAGTCGACACTTGCACTGCCATGATTCAACACTTGAATTGTGAATCGACATCTTGAGTTGACACTTGCTGAGATTTCTTCAAAAATCACTGAAACTCTATTGAAATCTTTTTGATTTGAACTCTTTAAGTCCTTTCAAGCATTTCTCAAGTTCTTAAGTCCATTAATAACTAATCTTTCATCCATAGAAATGGTTTCTTCATCATTTGACAAGCAATCCAATTTAGCTATTTTGATGAGTACCTTTGTCTATTAAACATACTTCAAGGAACATGTTAGTACTCAACTTATACTTAAGTACTTTACTTATCATCAAAATTAATAACGGAGTCAACAAAGTCCAATCATGAATCTCACAAAAAATCTTTTTTATCATCATATTGTTGTGGCTACAGTCTTAAGGACTTAGCCTCTAAATTGTATAGGACTACTCCTTAGCTACAAAGATCGATAAATCTCCTATAAGTGCACACCCTACTCTAGTAGCAAACCTACTACAACCAACAAATATTACAAGAATCTAAATGGCTAGAGTCCATGTTTATCTGTAGTCAAACTACAGTAACCCTATTGTGAGCAATCTAGGTACTATAATTTTAAGAACTACTCACACAACCACAATATCAAAAATGTCACTGACAAATAAGTAGATATTCAAGTGTCTTCTTATTTTGGTCATGCTCAATACCATTATTTTGTAGCAACCACATGCACTCTCATCCTAGTATCCCTACACTATAGACTTGAGACTCATCTACTCGAAAGGAAAGCAATACATGCATCAATCTTAACAAATCAATCACCATCCCCATAATAATCCAATGACTGGGAGTAATATAGGGAATAATCTATAATGGCACATTTTAAAATTCTTAACTCTTGAGAATATGTATCATTGACCATTAATTCCTATGATGATTCTTAAACACATTAACAAGAATGAATAAAAATTAACTAATTTTATTAATAAAAATATGATTAAGTACAAATACAATGTCCTAGGCTAGATACAATGTGCTAGCCAGATTGGCTTCTATGGCACATATGCCTAAGACTATGTACTTGATATGAATTGAATTATAATAAATCTTATTTGGTTGTCCATCATAATTTTGTATTTTCCATAACATAACTCTAATTATTATGATAAAGTCTTTAAAACTCTTGATAAAGGGGATGAGGATTTATCAAATAATTAAGAGGAAGAGGATGAACAAATGGAAGAAGAATCAGATGAAGAATCTAGAAGGTACTAAACATCTGAAGAGATTGATGAGTGGTGCATCTTTTGCGATGAACTTTTCAACCTCTAACTCCCTATGCTTTGCATCCAATGAAATATTCTTATGCCTCTCCTTATCAAGATTATGCTCTTGTACTCTTCTTCGAAGCCCCACTCTCATTTCTTGGACTTCACTTCCAAATTTGAGCACCTTTTAATGATGGCCTATGATGTGGCAGGATCGCTGATGTGGGATACTTGTCGGATGCCATGTCAGAGTATACTACCACAGTGGATGTTTCCTCCTGGGCTCCCTCATCGGGTTGAGCTTCCTTAGAATACCGGAGCTGCCTGCCAAGATCGAGCACCGTCCTCCGCCAGGTCGGCCCCCGCAGGCCGGGGATGCCTAGGCCGGAGCAGAGCGACCTCCCCAGATCAAGCCCTTCAAAGTCGGGTACCGTGTTTCGGAGTCGAGCTCAGCCCTCCTCTACCACGTGGAGCCCTGTCGAGGTTGGGCCCTCCCGTTTGGGGTCGCGTTCCGTCCTCCACCAGGTCAGGCCTCCTGAATCTGAGCCCCATGGTCCAGAGTCGAGCTCAGCCCTCCTCCATCACGTGGGGCCCCTTCAAGTTCGAGCCCGGTGGAGCTTAGCCCTGCTCTCTAACTCAACCGCCACCTCGGCCAAGGCGCCAATTGCCAGGGAAGTAGCGCCTTCCCTCCCAGGACACCGGCGAGCCTCCCAAGGCATGCGAAGGAGTGCCCGCCATGCCGCAATAACTGCTCGCCACTGCCACTTATGCCAGAAGAAAAGGGAAGGAAGCTCCCTGACCAAGATGCCATGCCCCCCACCAACCGTCCGTACTGCCAGAGAAGGGGGCCAGTCGAAGGGCACGAATCCCAGGGCGGCGGCCCGTCGATCGAGATCCTGCTAGGCTTCCTAGAATGGTACAGCCAGAAGGAATGTCAGGGCACATAGAAGCTTCCCTTATCGCTGTCAGGAGACACGTCCCATCCACTATATGGGACACCATCGCACACGCCCGCCAGCCCAGCGAAGGTCCCGAGGCATGTGCCCAACAGCCACCTTAGCTACAAAGAACGTTTGACACCCCCAAGGGGGGAGGTTTGCAAACAAAAACACAAGTGCAAGCTCAACCAGAGCAAAGGCACCACCAAAAGAACCCAAGCAAAGGAAGGAGGAAAGGCCACATAGAGAACCCCTCTAGCTCGGCCACCATTCTCCCGATGCACTTCCATACACACCACACTCTCTCTTCCTTGCATGGAGTCCATCAAGAGGGGCTTGACCAGGAGGATCTGTTCTCCTGGATCATCACTGACTTGACTGTCGGAGTGCCCCCACCAGAATCCCCGACCCGGGTCTCTAACATTGCTTTCTTGCAGGTCCCGAAGTATGAAGAGCTCCCGGGAAGACGGTTGGTAGTCCGATGCCTCCAGCAGCTACGGGCCACGATGATCTTGGCAGCAACAGATTGGCATGCCAGGAAGGGAGATCGAAAGGCTAACTATCTGAAGGACCCTTCTTGCTCTGAAGGACTGGTCCCTTCATAAACAGTTTGATGGAAGGATGGTGACGACAAGGGCGAGAGAGGCCTCCACCAGTCATGCGGGGGACTCCCCCTCCCAGGGAAACCCACACAACCCAGAGGTGGAGCAGCCCGCTCCAGCTTAGCCACCTCCGTCGAAATCCAAGTTGGCTGCACTCACCCAACAGGTATAAATCTTTACTATGGCAGTGCGCCAGTTTCAGCATCAACACCGGTCCTTGGCCACACATCAGCAGCCAGGGACTCCCGCGGCCTATGCCGTGGCACCCTGTGATAGCCTGCGTTCCTTCCAAGGGAGGCCTTCGCAGCCACGGGCCATTACTGACAACAGAGATAGCCACCAAACTCCTACGAAGAGGCAACGAGCCGGGTCTGCCGACAAGGAGAGCCACTCACCAAACCTTGGGTAGGGGGCATCTAAACCCCGCCAAGGCAGAAAGAGCAAGACCTCCCATCACGGGTGCCATGCACCCCTGTCACCCTCTCCATCTCCTTCGGTGGAGGGGTCTATTGATGAAGCCGTCAGGCGCACGACGGAGAAGTGCCTGGAGGAGCATGATCGCAAGCTGGCAGAGTTATCCCGTAGATTTGCCAATCTACCGGGCTCCGCTAGCGAGTCGGCGGGCTACGACGCCCATCCCCCATTCTCCCAAGAGATCCAAAGGGAGCCGATCCCATGTCGGTTCCGTATGCCGCAGGTGGATCCTTACGACCGGACCATCGACTTCGTGGAGTACCTAGAAAGCTATCGGGCCCTCATGAGGATCTAGGGGGCTACCGACGCACTCCTTTACATCACCTTTCCTGCTACTCTCCAGAAGGTGGCCTGGGTGTGGTTCACCCGCCTGGAGCCGGAGAGCATCAGTTCCTTTGCCCAGCTAGGATAAAGGTTCGTGGCCCACTTTGATGCTTGTCGAAAGATGCCACGAGAGGCAGACAGTCTCTTCTCAATCAGGTAGCAAGACCGTGAGCCACTGTGGGACTACATGGCCCGCTTCAAAGCTGCCGCGTTGGAAGTTTTATAATCTCGAGGAGTTGGTTGCCATGCTGGCCCTAAAGCGAGGTCTCAGGACCTCTCGCCTGACCTACTCACTTGACAAGAAGCCCCCGAAGACCTACTCCAAGCTCCTCCTCTGAGCTCAAAAGTACATCTGTGCCGAGGAGGCAGATCATATGAGGCGGGAGCTCGATGGAAGGCCGTCGAAGAAGCTGACCCCCACCGAAACATCCAGAGCGCGGAAGCCGAGATCGCCTGCTATGAACCCCTGGCAAGGACCGCAGTCGAGAGGCGCTCCCATCCCTGAGGAGAGTTATACCCCCTCCTCGCCCCGAGGATAAAGATCTCATAGAGATTAAAGGCGAGAACTATCTGAGGCGCCCACCTCCGATGAAGCCATCTACCAGCAGTGATAAAACGAAGTACTGCCGCTTCCACTATGCCCATGGCCATAACACCGAGGAATGCCGCAACCTCAAGTGGAAAATTGAAGAGCTCATCAAAAGGGGCTACCTCGGAAGGTTTGTGGGGGATAGACCTTAAGCAAAGCCCCAGGCGCTCATCGCTCTCCCATCGATTTCAGTGGTCGACAACCGCCCTACCGAGAAGCCGGTAGGGATGATATACTAGGGAGCCGAGCGCGCACCCAAGAAGGTCTGGGGGGTAGGGCGTTCTGAAAATATACTCCCCTTTATGAGGAAGGGGGTAGATGGGGGAAAAAATATAAATAATGATACCGTGGTCGTCGAGATGATGATCGCGAATCATCTTGTAAAATGCATCATGGTTGATAGTAGAAGCTCCACAGATGTGCTTTTCTACGAGGCTTTCTCCAAGTTGAATCTTTCTCATATTCAGCTTAAACCTGTGCACACGCCCCTTGTCAATTTCATGGGTGATTCTATAAGGGTGGAGGGAGAAGTTACTCTCCTAGTCACTACCGGGACCCCACCTCGGTAGAGTACCGTCATGATGACTTTCATGGTTGTCAGGCTTCCTTCAGCCTACAACGTGATTATGGGCTGACCCGGGCTCAACCTGCTCGACGCCGTCATCTCCACCAAGAGGCTACTTATACAGTTCCCAACCCCTTATGGTGTCGGGAAATGAGGGGGCACCCCAGCCGGTGCAGCATTGTTTCCAAACCCTTCCTGGAGCCAAGGCTTCTGAGGGCGACCCCAGGGTGGACGATTTTGACCAAAGGGCTCAAGACCCCAGGGGGGCCCGGTCGAACACCTACTATCTTATCTGCTTGGAGCTGACCAGATGAAGACAATGCAAATCGGGGCCCAGCTGCCAGATGAGGAGAGGGCCCGCCTGTTGGAGTTCCTGCGAGCAAATATAGATGTGTTCACCTGGATGGCGGTGGACATGCCGGGTATTCCACCCGACGTCATTACTCACAAGCTGAGCATTGATCCAAAGCATAAGCCAGTCCGGCAGAAGAAGAGAAGCTTTGCCTCGGAGAGACAGGTGGCCATCAACGAGGAGGTAGACAAACTCCTTGCCACCATTTTGTTTGGGAGGTGCAGTATCCGAGCTGGCTAGTGAATGTGGTGATGGTGAAGAAGAACAATGATAAATGGAGGATCTGTGTAGACTACACCGACCTCAACAGGGCATGCTCGAAGGACAACTTCCCCTTGCCGAAGATTGATACGAATGCACCCGGAGGATGGAGCTGACCAGATGAAGACAGTGCAAATCGGGGCCCAGCTGCCAGATGAGGAGAGGGCCCGCCTGTTGGAGTTCCTGCGAGCAAATATAGATGTGTTCACCTGGATGGCGGTGGACATGCCGGGTATTCCACCCGACGTCATTACTCACAAGCTGAGCATTGATCCAAAGCATAAGCCAGTCCAGCAGAAGAAGAAAGCTTTGTCGGAGAGACAGGTGGCCATCAACGAGGAGGTAGACAAACTCCTTGCCACCGATTTTGTTTGGGAGGTGCAGTATCCGAGCTGGCTAGCGAATGTGGTGATGGTGAAGAAGAACAATGATAAATGGAGGATCTGTGTAGACTACACCGACCTCAACAGGGCATGCCCGAAGGACAACTTCCCCTTGCCGAAGATTGATACGAATGCACCCGGAGGATGAGGAACACACCGTCTTCATCACCGATTGAGGGACCTACTACTACAGAATGATGCCCTTCGGTCTAAAAAATACTGGGGCCATGTACTAGCATCTGGTACATGGACAGGTATATATGTCGATGACATGCTCATCATGAGCAAGCCGAGCTCGGACCACATCGCCAACCTCGTCGAAGCCTTCCATAACCGCCGAACACACCGGATGAAGCTGAACCCCATGAAGTGCACCTTCGGGGTGGCCACTGGAAAGTTTCTCGACTTCATGGTCACCTAGAGGGGCATCGAAGCAAACCCGAAAAAGGTCCAAGCAATCGTTGACATGGAGCACCCTACGTCCAAGAAGCAAGTCTAGTACCTGACGGGGTGGATTGCAGCCCTGAGCCGATTCATCTCAAGGTTGGCTGATCACTACCTTCCCTTCTTCAAGGCACTGCGCAAGCTACACGACTTCACTTGGATGGAAGAGTGCAGGACAGCTTTTGAGGAGTTGAAGGAATTCCTAGCTTCTCCCCCGCTGCTATCCAGACCGTAAGAGGGGGTGGAGCTCCTACTCTATTTGGTGGTCACACTCGAAGCCGTCAGCTTGGTTCTTGTTCGCGTAGACGAGGACGGGTCCCAGAAGCCATTGTACTATACCAACAAAATCCTCCGCAATGCGGAGATCAGGTATACTCACTCCGAGAAACTCATTTTTGCACTAATAACATCTACTAAGCGCCTCAAGCCCTACTTCCAAGTGCACCCCATCGTGGTCATGATAGATCAGCCGCTGCGGTCCATACTTTGCTACCCCGAGACCTCCAGGAGGCTGGCCAAGTGGTCCCTACTGCTCAGCGTGTTCGACATAGCATATCGGTCGAGGTCTTCGCAGAAGGCCCAAGTCCTAGCCGACTTCATGGTCAAAAGCACCGAGCTCGCCAAGAGCTAGAGCAGACAATGATGGAGCACCAAGCGGAGCTCGGACCAGGGGAGGAGCCCTGGATCCTCCATGTGGACAGCACATCCAACTCCAGCAAAAGCAAAGCAGGCCTCATCCTCGCCAACAGTGACGGGGTGGTGGCAGAGTGCACCCTTCACTTCAGGTTTGCCGCAACAAACAACCAAGTGGAGTATGAGGCGCTCCTCGTGGGTCTGAAAGTTTCCTGCGAGCTGGATGTGCAAAGCCTGAAAGTTTTTACCAACTCTGAACTGGTTGTCGGGCAAGTCTCTGGGGAATATGAGACCAGAGACTCTCAGATGATGAAATACTTGGATCGAGTCTGCTCCAGCATGGCAGGCTTCTGACGCTTCAGCATCTCCCACATCACTCGGGAGGAGAACGCACGTGCAGACACACTGTCAAGGCTCGTGACCCTACCAGATTCGTCACTAGGGCACGCCTACATCACGTACCTCGATAATCCAAGCTACGAAAGCCCAGAGAAGGTGCACCAAGTCACCCCCGAGCTGAGCTGGATGGATAGGTATGTCAGGTACATCACCGATGGCACCCTGCCAAAGGACCACATGGAAGCCGGCCTTATCAAGAAGAAGGCCTCCCGATTCGTTCTGATGGAAGGCCAACTCTACCGCCAGTCTCACTCCTACCTGCTCCTGAAATGCCTCAGGCCCGTAGAGGCAACCTTTGTACTCCAGAAGATCCACAAGGCCTCTGTGGGAACCATGTGGGAGTGAGAACACTGGCTTACAAAGCTCTTCACCAGGGGTGTTTTTAGGGAGACCATGAGGGACGACACCGCCGACCTCATCAAAAAGTGCGATAAGTGCTAGCGTCACGCCCATATACAATGCCAGCCGCGGCGCCGATCTCCCAGCTCTCCTCCCCTTGGCCCTTTGCTCAGTGGGGGATGGATATCCTAGGACCGTTCCCCCTTACACTTGGACAATGAAGGTTCCTGCTAGTAGCGATTGACTACTTCACCAAGTGGTCGAAGCGGAACCACTAGCTCGGATCACTGAAGCCAATGTCCATCAATTCTTCTGGAAGTCATTATATGCCGCTTCGAACTCCCCCACTACATCATCATCGACAACGGGTGACAATTTGACAACCAGGAGTTTGAAGGGTTCTATATTGAGCACAGCATCCAATACCACTTCACCTCGGTAGCCCATCCCCAAACAAATAGAGAGGTCGAGGTGACCAATCGGACCATCCTCTAAGGGCTTAGAACCCGGCTGGACCAAGACAAGGGTGGATGGGTGGAGGAGCTCCCAAGTATCCTGTGGGCCTACCATACAATGCCCAGAACGGCGACCAGCGAGACGCCCTTCAACATTGTCTTCGGCATCGAGGCAGTTATCCCAATTAAGCTCGGCGTGCCTGGTGCGGACACTAGAGGCACCAGAATAAGGCAGAGGCTTCACAACCCTTTATGGATCACTTAATGACATTTGAGTTTACTGTAATAAAGCTTAGTCCAACTGAGTTGAGTCCTGTATTAGTCAACTCATGTTGAGCTAGTCCAGTCCAGTATTAGTCAGCTCATGTTGAGCTAATTTTAATTTTTTTGAGTCCTGTCCAAGCATACTGAAGGCTCAAGACCACATCATACAAGTGAAGACCAAGTCCAATCAGATTGAAGACATGGAAATTTAGCCCAAGTTCAACCTACCTTGAAGACTTGAAGATCACCAGGAGGAGAAAATGAAAACAAGAACAAATCTGAAGCCCTGGACCAGCCGGAAGCAAACTGGGCCAGCCCTGGACCAGCCGGAAGCAAACTGGGCCAGCCCAGGCCCAGGAAGGAGATTAGGGCGCCATTCCTTATGGTGACCCTCCTCTTGGTCGGCCACTTAAGGTCACCCCCTTGGCCGACCAAGACAAGGAGAGGGAGAACAAGTTTAGGATTTTCTACCTATGTTGCCTTATATTCCTAGTTAGGATTAGAAAAGGAGGAGTCCTATGTAAAGTCTAAAGTACCCTTACTTGGGGCCCAAGGTTAAGGGTCTATTTAAGGGATCCTAGTCTCTTGTATGAAGATTACTTTTGATATATGAAAATACTTGAGTTTCCTTCAACTTTTGTGTGATACCCTGCTGTGTGCATAAAGGGGTATTGTGAGTTCTTCTTCCCGGTGTTTGCAACTACATCCTGCCGCCAGCCAATCCTCCAGAGCCTTGGCCGTCCACTCCAAAATTCCTTTCTCCTTTGATGTTTTCCTTTATTTTCTTGATCTCCTCTAAATTTTCTAACCCCTGACAGGTCGTTTGTAGCTCCCTGAGTTTCTACGAATCCAACGACTCCAGCCAAGCCTCAATCGGACCACCGAGCAGAAAGCCAGGTATCCGTGGATCTTTGGCTCGATTTTCCAGGCCGCATCCATCGAGGAATGAGAGATCCCATCGCTGCGATCTTCATCGGCACTTCAGACATTGTCAGGTACATCCTCTCTACCACCAGTAGTTTTATTGTAGAAGAACTTGCCCTAACCGAGCTTCTCAGCCCCGGAGATCCTTCTTTACTGCTTTGCTAGTTCTAATCTGCATGCTTGACTTCTAAAATTCATAGAGAGTTCTCTATAACTTATTTTGATCCAATTTTCAGTATTTAGTCTCTTAACCCCACATATAAAACATAAAAAAATAATTGCATGCATATTAGTCCTGCATCATCTGGTATCAGAGCTTAGATTAGGGCTTGTTTTCTGCATCTTTTTCAGTCTGTATATGCTCTGTTATTTTAGTTATTTCTCCCTGTTCAGGATTTCAAAAATTCTGAAATTTCTTTTTCTGGAATTATCATAATTCAAAGTAATTTCCAGAATTTTTTCAAACTTTATTTTGGTCTGTGAATTTTCTTCAAGCCGAAATACAGCCTATAAATTTTTGGCTCTATTTTTTTTCAGCAAGACAAGTTTGGAAGTTTTAGGATTTTGTTTAGCATCTTTTAGCATATCTTTTAATTTTAGTATATTTCCTACATATTAGGCCATAATTTGAAAGTTTTCTTCTATTTAAGAAAATAACAAAATATAAAAAATATTACATATTCTCCATAAAAAAATACCAAAAAAAATACCTAAACCCTAATTTGCATCCTCCTATGCCTGCCATCATTGCATAATCTACCTTTAAGGGCACTCTTGCTATATCAGATAAAGGAAGGAGTTGATAACCTCTCCTTAGCCCAAAACCACATCCCTTGCATTCGGTCCCAAGCCTTAACCTAAAATTAACTAGACTTAATTTGCCCTAGTGGGCTAGGGACATCAACTGGTCGGGTCCGGGCTAAGTGTCAAATCATTGTGGCAAGCTAACCTGTGTGTTCTATGTGCTCGGTGTCTAGAATGGTGGTTTAGGGATTCAATCTCGAAGAGCTTGTGTGCTGGTCCGCCTACCTGGCCAATCTCTGATTGGTGTCTAGGATTGGCAATCAGGGACCTAACACTCCCCTTACACCTGCCTGGCTGAGTATAGGATTACTATAGGCTAGTTTGCTACTCTGATTGAGCCCTTAATTTTGGACTCTAGGTCTAGTTAGCTGTAGTTGGGTTGATCGAGTCTTACATGAGCACTAGATCAGGGATTTCATATCATCCTCCATCTCCACTTTTGGCTGAACCCATGGATAACATTGAAGCAAGATTAATGCACTCACTGAGCAAATAGCCCAATCCATGGCCCAGATGACTACCCAATTAACTACCCAGATGACCTAGTTAACTCAGTCCGGTACCCAAACCAATAATAGAATTGACCATCTTGCCAATAGGTTTGATCAGTTAGAAGGCTGTGTCGGGACCATAGAAAGAACCCATGGGTCACAGCCTGAGCCAGATCTTGAGTCCCCTCAACCTAGGAGGACCCCAAACCCTGATCCATACCATGAGGTCGAACCTCGGAGAGCCCCTTACCCTGACCCATACTATAATCCTCAACCTAAGAGGACCCCAAACTTTGATCCATACCATGAGGTCGAACCTAGGAGAGCCCCTCACCCTGACCCATACTATAATCCTGAACCTAGGAGGACCCCAAACCCTGATCCATTCCATGAGGTTGAACCTAGGAGAACCCCCTAGCCTGACCCATACTATAATCCCGAGCCTAAGAGGACCCTAAACCCTGATCCATACCATGAGGCTAAACCTAGAAGAGACTGTCATCCTGACCCAATCCCTTAGGGTCGTCCTAGAAGGACCAACCAAGATTTTGTAGACCAGGAGGACCGATCCTATAGACATGTTAAGCTTGATGCCCCAACTTTTGATGGTTGTCTAGATCCTAAGGTCTATATAGATTGGGAAGGAGAGATGGATCAATATTTTGAGTGGTATGATATAACAGAGGAGTGTATGTTTAGGTTTGCTAAGCTTAAGTTGGTTCGGGAAGCCAGGTTACATTGGCTAGTGTTGAGAGAACCCTTAGTCTAGGAGGGCGTGATCCTATAACCACCTGGTGGGCCATGAAGGGTAAGCTTAGGACAAGATACATTCCAGCTTCATATCGTAGTGCTTTACTAGATCAATGGCAATGATTTAATCAGGGTAACAGGAGTATAGATGAGTACATTACAAAATTTGATGAGTATTCCATGCGATGTGATTTGAGGGAGTCTGAGGATGTTGTCTTATCTAGGTTTAGAGCTGGACTAAGAGATGTCATTAAGAAAGAGCTCTATATGAGAGAGGTTATAGACCTGCACCATGCTTACCAGATTGCTAGGGATCATGAGCATTTTCATAGAGGGCCCGTTTACCGTAGACCTGAGCCCACCAAATACCCTAGTTAGTATCCAGGAGCTAGCCAGCCCCATCAGAGCAGACCCATGCCCAGCTGACCTAGCCTGAGTCAACCTAGTCCTAGTCAGCCAAGCCCAAGTCGACCCCAGCCTAGTACTCCTTTGACTCGTAAGGATGATCGAGGAAAATCTGTAAAGGTCAGTAAGAGTTACCCTCCCCAGAAGACCTGTTTTAGATGTAAGAAACCAGCCACTTTATGAGCCAATGTCTAGTTAGTGCCTTACACTTAGGTGAGCTAGTGGAAGAAGAGCCTAAACCTGTAGCTGAACCTGAGGGAGAGGTTTATGAGGCTGATGATCAGTTAATAGATGAGTATGAAGGTGAGGAGGAGGAGGAACCTAAGTCTGAGAACCAATTAGGAGTGGTTAGGTGCATCTTAATCCAAACCCCAGTTAAGGAAGATTGGCGTAGGACTAGCATCCTACAGACTTTTGTTAAGGTAGGGGGTAAGGTTCTTAAGATCATCATAGATAGTAGGAGTTGTGTCAATGCCATCTCTGCCAAGATAGTTAAATCTTTAGGATTGACCATAGTTCCCCATCCTAGCATGTACAAAGTTTCTTGGATAGATTCCACCTCCATCCAGATTCAAGTTAGGTGCCGAATCTTAATTAGATTGCAAACCTATGAGGAAAAGATTTGGTGTGATGTCATCCCCATGGAAGTGAGTAGTATCATTCTAGGTCGACCTTGGCTTTTTGATCATGATGCAACCCTGTATGGTCGAACCAATGTTTGTGCTTTTAACTACCATGGGAATCAGTTTGTTATCAATCCAGCTCCCCCTAGAGACCTAGTTAAGAGGGGTTCTTGTAGCCTTAAGGACAAGAAACCTGGAGTTAACTTGATTAAGGCTAGGGAGTTAGAAAAGGAGATTACTGAGGGTAACCCTATTTGGATCTTGACCTCCAAGGAAATACTTGAGCCGACCTAAAAGGAACATCCTAAAGAAATTGTTGAAGCTCTGAAAGAATTTGAGGATGTCTTCCCTGAGGATTTACCTGATCAACTACCATCCCTTAGAGACATCCAGCATGCAATAGACTTAGTTCCAAGAGCCACTTTACCAAACCTTCCTCACTACAAACTGAATCCCAGTGAGCATCAAGAATTACAGAAACAAGTGGGAGAATTGCTTAGGAAGGGTTTCATTAGGGAGAGCCTGAGTCCATGTGCAGTCCCTGCTCTATTGACCCCTAAGAAAGATGGTACCTAGAGGATGTGTGTAGATAGTAGAGCTATCAACAAGATAACTGTGAAGTATAGGTTTCCCATCCCCCAATTGGATGATACGTTAGATATGATGGTCGGAGCCAGAGTTTTCTCCAAGATAGACCTTAAGAGTGGCTATCATCAGGTTAGGATTAGACCTGGGGATGAGTGAAAAACTGCTTTCAAGACTTAGGATGGCCTGTTTGAGTGGGTTGTAATGCCTTTCAGACTTTCCAATGCACCAAGTACTTTTATGAGGATTATAACCCAGGTCCTGAAAGAGTTTACCGAAAAATTTGTTGTGGTATACTTTGATGATATTTTGATTTATAGCAGGACTAAGAAGGACCACCTTAGTCATCTAAGACTGGTATGCCAGACCTTTAGGGAGAATAGCCTCTATGACAATTTTAAGAAGTGTGATTTCATGACATATAGGGTTATCTTCCTAGGTTTTGTTGTCACCCCTGAGGGAGTTTCTGCAGATCTTGAAAAGGTTAGGGCAATTGTTGAGTGGCCTACACCCATTAGCGTCCACGATGTGCATAGTTTTCATGGCCTAGCAACCTTTTACAGGAAATTTATTAGGGGTTTTAGTACAGTCGTCGCACCTATCACTGATTGCATTAGGAAGGGTACATTTGAGTGGACCAAAGTAGCTGATAAGGCCTTCCTAGAGCTTAAGTATATGATGACCCATGCACCCATCCTTAGATTACCTGACTTCACTAAAGTGTTTGAGGTCACTTGTGACACCTCGGGAGTAGGAATAGGTGGGGTACTAAGTCAAGAGAATCACCTTGTAGCCTTCTTCAGTGAAAAGCTGAATGAGGCTAAACTTAAGTACTCTACCTATGACAAGGAGTTTTATGCGATAGTCTAAGCCCTTAGATATTGGAGATATTACTTACTACCGCAAGAGTTTGTCTTATTTTATGACCATGAGGCACTCCGGTTCCTGAACTCCCAAAAGAAACTGAACCCACAACACAGTGAATGGATTTAGTACATTCAGGCTTATACTTTTATCCTGAAACACCGTGCCGGTACTGAAAATAAGGTAGTAGATGCCCTGAGCCGTAGGTCTCTACTGTTAGAATCAGTTAGCACCCAAGTCATAGTGTTTGATAGGTTAAAGGATGAATGTAAAACCTGCCCAAACTTTGGAGACATTTACCAGACCCTCAGGCTAGGACCATCCAGTACCAATAGTGAGTATACCATTCAGGATGGCTACCTTTTCCAGAACAATCGACTCTGTATACCCAAAACTTCCCTTAGAGAATTCCTAATTTGGGAGACCCATGCTGGAGGTTTAGCTGGTCATTTTGGTAGAAATAAGACAATCTTAGCAATAGTGATGTAGAATGAAGGACACGAAGAAAACCCATTGTTATTTTGAAAAGAGAAAAAAAATACCTAAAGCAAACTAAGGATCATGGGAGGGCTAAGAAGCCTCCCGGGACTAGGATAGAACGACCCCTGAAAAACCTAAAACGACTGGACTCTTTTGGTTTTTAAATTTTCTTGGCGGAGATGGCGAAGGAATGATGGGGATGGGAGGCTGGGACGGGAACTCCTAGACCTTGGGACTCATCCTAACGAAGAGACCGTCCACCTCTAAGGCATTACGCCCTCCTCAATACTTAGAGGCGCTAGGATGGATCTCAAGGTCACGAAGGATGGGGGGGGGGGGGGTGGGAGAGAACTCATGGACCTTGGGACTCACCCTAACGAAGAGACCGTCCACCTCTAAGGCATTACGCCCTCCTCAATACTTAGAGGCGCTAGGATGGTTCTCAAGGCCACGAGGGGAAGACACGAAGGTGGGAGGGAGAAAAAAGATACCTGGGGCCTCACACCCCTCGACGTCCCGAAGGACAAAGGAAAAAGGGCCTCAGCCCAGAACCACACACCGAAAAAACACTCAAAAATTCCATTCAACTATTTTATTACAAGAGAAGTATGGGTATTTATAGATGCCCATATCCCTTTTGAAATTCAAAAATAAAATCCCCTGAAATCCTCCCTTGATTTTGAAATCAAATTCAAAATCAAAATCCCAAATTTCCCAAATACATTCATTAAAAAAAATACCAAATAAATCCCGTTTATTTGAATTTTGAAATCCCCTCCGCTCTGAAACTCGTGCTACTCCAAAAATCGTGCAAAACAACACTTCTTCCACTGCTTTGAGAAGCGTGCAGAAGCTTCATTTGACTGCTCTGAAAAATGTGTGGAAGCTCCTTCACGGCCGAGCAACAGGGGGCACCTGGATCTTCGGCACCCGGCCCAGCGGGCGGCGGCGGGGTGGCATGGTGGCGCGTCGGCGGGCGGACAGCGACGGTGGGGCGTTACGACGGCGGCGGCGAAACGGCGGTGGTGGCCGTAGGCGACCGTTGGTCTTCCACGAACCGTTGGTCTTCACACGGGCATAACGCCCCAGGGATGCCGGCGGGGTGGCAGGGCGGCGGATCGGCGAAGCACCGGCGGGCGGGCGGCAGCGTCGGGGTGGCACGACGGCCAGACGGCGAAACGGTGGCGGCGGCCGTGGGCGACCGTTGGTCTTCCACGGACCGCTGGTCTTCCCACGGGCATGAGGCCCAGGGATGCCGGCGGGGCGGCAGGGCGGCGGATCGGCGGAGCGCCGGCGGGCGGGCGGACGGCGGCGGCGGGCGGCACAACGGTGGTGGCGAAACGACGGCGGCGGCCGTGGGTGACCGTTGGTCTTCCATGGACCGTTGGTCTTCCCACGGGCGTGAGGCCCAGGGATGCCGGCGGGGTGGTAGGTTGGCGGATCGGCGGAGCACCGGCGGGCCGGCGGCAGTGGTGGGGGTCGGGCACGGCAGATCGCGGACCGGTGGGGCAAAAATCGGAAAAAAATTAGGCCTTTGCAATTTTTCCTGGAGGTTGAAGGAGATAGGAAAAGCTTGGAATAAATTTGGAATAACATTCGGGATAACACGGGAATAAAGGGAATAGGTGGAATAGCAGGAATAACTAAAAATAAAAAAATTAAAATTTCTAAAAAATAAAAGTGAAACCCGGATAGGTTTCGGGTCCCCCATCAAATAGAGGACCTATTCTTTTGGCCAAGATTGAAAAGGCACGTTGTGTAAATTGTAGCCAGATGTAGGACTTGTGCTGTTGCAAAACAACAGAAGCAGAACACTGGTCTTTACACACCTTTACCAGTGTCTGATCGCCCTTGGCAGGACTTAAGTATGGACTTCGTGTTAGGATTACCTGAGACCCAGAAGCAACATGATTCTATCTTTGTAGTGGTCAATAGGTTCTCTAAGATGGCTCACTTCATCCCCTGTTCACAGACCTTCGATGCATCTAGGGTAGCCAAGCTTTTCTTAGATCATATGGTTAAACTACATGGCCTACCCAAGACCATCATATATGATAGGGATGTTAGGTTCACCAGTTATTTTTGGAAGACATTATGGCACCTGTTAGGGACCAAGCTTAAGTTTTCTATAGCCTACCACCCTCAAACAGATGGCCAAACTGAAGTGGTGAACCGTAGTTTAGGAAACCTCCTTAGATGCCTGGTAGGTGAACATGTTGGAACTTGGGATCTATTATTACCTAGAGCAGAGTTTGCCTATAACAGTTCAGTAAATAGGACAACGGGTAAGAGTCCTTTTGAGATAGCCCATGGGTACAAGCCTAATCACCCCATTGATCTAATTCCTTTATCCATTCACGCATGAGCCTCAGAGTCTGCAGAGTCATTTGCACAGCATATTAGAGACTTGCACAAGGACATTAGCTAAAAGATAAATCTAAGTAATGAAACTTATAAAAAATTAGTTAATTCTCGAAGAAGGATTAAGGAATTTGATGTAGGGGATTCTGTCATGATTAGGCTTAGGCCTGAGCAGTTCCCACCTGGGACCGTTAAGAAGCTTAATGCTCGTGGAGCCAGACCTTTTAAAGTGCTAAAGAAGGTTGGATCAAATGCCTATGTGTTTGACTTGCCTTCGGATATGGGCATTAGTTCTACCTTCAATATTACAGACCTGGTTGAGTACAGGGAACTGGCAACAATACCCAGTGAGGCTTTTGGACCTATCCCTCCTGTTGAGAGTGATCCTTACCCAGAGTGTCCACCAATTAATTGGCCTGAGAGAGGAGAACGGATCGAGCGTATCCTGAACGATCAAGTCATTACGACCCGGGGCCGCGGTTATCAACGCTTCCTGGTCCGATGGCAAGGCCGGCCAGAGTCGATGATTCGTGGATTTCTCGAGAGGACTTGCAACGCCTCAACCCAGACCTTCTCGAGAGATATGTGAGCCAGTCTGATGTTCACTCGACAGGGTCGAGTTCTTCTTACCTCGGGAGAATCGGTGCGGACACTAGAGGCACCAGAATAAGGCAGAGGCTTCTCAACCCTCTGTGGATCACTTAATGACATTTGAGTTTACTGTAATAAAGCTTAGTCTAGTTGAGTTGAGTCCTGTATTAGTCAGCTCATGTTGAGCTAGTCCAGTCCAGTATTAGTTAGCTCATGTTGAGCTAATTTTAATTTTTTTGAGTCCTGTCCAAGCATACTGAAGGCTCAAGACCACATCATACAAGTAAAGACCAAGTCCAACCATATTGAAGACATGAAGATTTAGCCCAAGTTCAACCTAGCTTGAAGACTTGAAGATCACCAGGAAGAGAAAATGAAAACAAGAACAAACCTGAATTCCTGGACCAATCGGAAGCAAACTGAGCCAGCCCAGGCCCAAGAAGGAGATTAAGGCACCATTCCTTATGGTGACCCTCCTCTTGGTTGGCCATTTAAGGTCACCCCCTTGGCCGACCAAGACAAGGAGAGGGAGAACAAGTTTAGGATTTTCTACCTATGTTGCCTTATATTCTTAGTTAGGGTTTGAAAGGGAGGAGTCCTATGTAAAGTCTAAAGTACCCTTACTTGGAGCCCAAGGTTAAGGGTCTATTTAAGGGACCCTAGTCTCTTGTATGAAGATTACTTTTGATATATGAAAATACTTGAGTTTCCATCAACTTTTGTGTGATACCCTACTGTGTGCATTAAGGGTTTTGTGAGTTCTTCTTCTCGGTGTTTGTAACTACATCCTGCCACCAGCCAATCCTCCAGAGCCTTGGCCGCCCACTCCAAAATTCCTTTCCACTTTGCTGTGTTCCTTTATTTTCTTGATCTCCTCTGAGTTTTCTAACCCCTGACAGGTCGTTTGCAGGTCCTCGAGTTCCTACGAATCCAACGACTCCAGCCAAGCCTCAATCGACCACCGAGCAGAAAGCCAGGTATCCGCGTGTCTTTGGCTCAATTTTCCAAGCCACATCCATCGAGGAACGAGATATCCCTTCGCTGAATCTTCATCAGGCACTTCAGACATTGTCAGGTACACCCCCTCTACCACCAGTAGTTTTATTATAGGAGAACTTGCCCTAACCAAGGCTTCTCAGCCCCGGCGATCCTTCTTTACTGCTTTGCTAGGTTCTAATATACATGCTTGACTTCTAAAATTCATAGAGAATTCCCTATAACTTATTTTGATCTAATTTTCAGGATTTAATCTCTTAACCCCATATAAAACATAAAAAAATAATTGCATGCATATTAGTCCCGTATCAGTGCCCATGCTATGGGTACAGCAGTACGATGAGGCACGGAACTCAGTGCACCTTCTGCTCAACCTGGATCTCCTTGAAGAAATAAGGGATAAAGCCTGGCTCTGAATGGCGGCATACCGATAATGAGTGGCCTGGTACTACAACACGCGAGTAAGGACAAAGGTCTTCAGGACCGGGGACTTGGTGCTCCACCGAGTCGAAGCATCCCAGCCTCGAGAGTGTGGCAAGCTCTGCAGAACTAGGAAGGCCCCTACAAGGTGGCTGAGGCCCTCTCACACGGGGCCTACTATCTCAAGGATCTTGATGGTGTCAGGTTCCCTCGAACATGGAATGCCTGCAATATGAGAAGATATTATCAATAATGTAAGGCTCTCTTCCAATAATAATAAAGATTTTCTTCTGCACAAATAGCTATTGGCCTTGCAGGAAAATCCCCAACAAGTCTTCGAGCCCAGCTCCAAGACACCAACTCCGAGCCCAGATCTCCAGCCAAACAAGTCTTCGAGCCTAGCTCCAAGACACCAACTCCAGAGCCCAGCTCTTCAGCCAAACAAGTCTTCGAGCCCAGCTCCAAGACACCAACTCCGGAGTCCAACTCTCTGGCCCAGTAAGTCTTCGAGCCCAGCTCCAAGATACCAACTCCGGAGCTAGTGCTCCGGCCAAACAAGTCTTCGAGCACAGCTCCAAGACACCAACTCCGGAGCCCAGCTCTCCGGCCAAACAAGTCTTCGAGCCCAGCTCCAAGACACCAAATTCGGAGCCCAGCTCTCCGGCCAAACAAGTCTTCGAGCCCAGCTCCAAGACACCAACTCCAGAGCCCAGCTCTCCGGCCAAACAAGTCTTCGAGCCCAGCTCCAAGACACCAACCCCGAAGCCCAGCTCTCCAGCCAAACAAGTCTTCGAGCCCAGCTCCAAGACACCAACTCTGGAGCCCAGCTCTCCGGCCAAACAAGTCTTCGAGCCCAGCTCCAAGGCACCAACTCCAGAGCCCAGCTCTCCGGCCAAACAAGTCTTCGAGCCCAGCTCCAAGGCACCCAAGACCTGAGCCCAGCTCTCAGGTTTGCCTTCTTCCTTCCCTAGCCCTTTAGATTGAGGATACCCTAAGTCTTGGGTATTAATGAACTCAACTTGTACTTCAAGGTTCTTACTCCTATCATTCATATGAGCTAATGGGATAGTAGGAGTTGGTTGGTCTAAGGGAAATTGTTTAGCCAGAATTTGGTTCAATTGGGCCATTAGATCATTTAGGCCTTTCAACATGGTTTCAAGATTCGGGTCCATGGCTACACTGGACTGGGCTTGGATTGGTGAATATGGTGTCCCTGCTCTAGTTGTCATGCATGCAAATGGATTCAAGTTCGAGCTAAGGTTTCCTAGACCTAGAGCACAAATTAGAAGTCTAATTAAGTGAACCAACTAGCTAGTAGTACTTATGGGACTTAGCCAGGTAGGTGGAGGGGAGTGAAGGTCCCTGATTACCAACCTTAGACACCAATCTAAGATTGGCCAGGTAGGCGGACCAAATCACAAGCCCTGATGCACCAATCTTAGACACCAAGCCAGTAAGCATACACCAATTAGCTGACACAGTTAACTTGACCCTAACCTGAACCCAACTTGTTGGTGTCCCTAACCCACTAGGGAAATTAATGTTCTACTCAATTTTAATTAACGGGCTGGATCGATATGCTGGTTCATGATTTTTGGGCTAGGGACATGTGATGAAACCTTGGCCCTATGTCAAATTGATGCCCTTAATTTGATTTCTCATGAGATGAATGAAATGCAAAGGTGCTACAGAAGTGTATTGCAGTTTGAAAGTGGTGTGGAAAATGTGATGAAAAAAATATCCAAAAATTCTGAAAAATTCACAGAGGATTTCTAACTTATATGTTTCAATGCAGACGAAAGAAATTTTAAAACTAAAATCTGCACTACTCTAAGCACATCCTACAAATGAAGATAAATAAAAAGGATGGAACAGAACCATAATGATAGTATCAAACTGCAAAAATTTTCATTTTTTTTATAATTTTTTTCTGATAATAAAATTTAATATGGTGATAACTGACTTAAAAAGGAACAAGAAAAAAAATATTACAACAAAAAATTAGCGACTTGCCTTTGGAGCTGCAAACGGATTACAGTAAACAGATGCAAATTTTCAGAAAACATAACCTAATCAAACAAATGCAATGGCTTACCCAAACTTCAATCTAAAAAATTCATGTCCGGCCAGGGGCTCATTATTCCCATGGGTCGTGAGAGTGTACTGGAGTACACCCGCTCAGGAGGCGTGAATTTTAGATCTTGCTTATATTTAAAGAGAACAATTCTACCCTAATGCAACCATGCTCTGATACCAATTTGATGCGGCGCGATGATGAGAATGCAATCTAAATGATGAATTGAGAAATGAGAGCAATGAAGCCTATTAATAGGTACTAAATTTCAGATCAAAAGTACTGAGGTAAAGCTATGAAAGGAGCACGGAAATTTGGAACTTACGTCGCAATGTAGTTATTTAAATCCTAGAGAAGATTAGGGCTAATGATTATGGATTCTAAATCTAGGAAAACTATCTTCAATAACCCAGACTTAAGAATATTAGAAGGGAATTGTTACCATGATGAGCACTCCTTATTGGTGTAGATTCGTTGAAGCAATCAAATAAACAAGCCCTGGATGAAAAGATGACTCTTCCATCGAAACAAGTTCTCACCATACTTGATCTGATGGCAATGACCCCCTTCTTGAACTCCGGATCGTAGAAGGAACCCTGCACAATGAAGGAATTAGGACTAAGCTAATTTGAAGGAATACCAAATCAAAGTAGGAGGAAGGAATTAAGAAAACAAGTGGTCGTTGAGGGAAGATGGGATCCTTGGAGAAGTCGTTGGCTTGGGAGGTAGAAGATCACACGCCAAGATTGAAACACAACCACACTACAAAACACTTGCTTCATAGAAAAACTACTCCTTCTTGTTTCATCATCCAAAAGCTCCCTTTACCATGGGCGTACAAGAGGCTTTTATTACCCTTTCAATCAATTTGAAATTCCCCATATCATGGAGAAATATTAGGGGGGGTTACATGAAATTTGGAGGATTTGGTGGAGGGTTACATGGAATGTGGAGGATTTGAATCCTTGGGCCCACTTGAAGTTGGCGCCTCTTGGTGATTACTTGGCAAGGTGAGTCGGCATGGCGAGGTGGTTTCCAAATCCAATGATGTGGCAAGGTGAAATGGCATGGTGACATGGCGCATCCTTCTCCATGGCACCCCTTGGAGATGACTTGGCAAAAAGGTGATGTGGCATTCTTTGGTGATGAGTTGGCATAGGTCGTTCATGATGATGTGGCGCTCCAAGTAAAGCTGGTCTGGCCCAATTTCGAGTAGCTCTTGAACTTGACTCAGTATAAAGCCTAATTGACTCTAATTGAACTTTAAAACCCCCAAAGAAAATAAAACAGGACTCAATAAACATACAGGACTCATACGAGACTTGAGTTCCTAGTCTCAATCCATAAAGAACTTGGTATTAGTTGAAGCTTCTTTCTGAACCTGGTGCCCCCACCAACTCTCCCCGGGTGGGAGGAACTCGACCCTGTCGAGTATGGTCCAGCCTGGGTTTGATATTGTTCAAATAAGTCCGGGTCCAATCATTGCAGGTCCTCTCTAGCAATTCAGGAGTCGTCAGATTTTGGTCTCCCTTGCCAACGGACCAAATATCGATAGTAATCCTTGTTTCTGGTAGTGACAATCTTATTATCCAGGATTTGTTCAGTTTTCTCTCATTTTTGAGGAATGGTTGTTTGTGGATACTTGGGTAATGGTTCACTCTCAAAAATATGGTCAGGCCCAAAAGGCTCACTAGGTATCATCATGGGTTCCTTATATTCTATCAAATCTGAGACATTGAAGGTCGGGTTGATACCTAGGTCTGAAGGTAATTCCAATATGTAAGCATTAGATCTAATCTTCTTTAGAACTTAAAGGGGCCTGCACCACGGGTATGTAGTTTCTTGAAAGTCCCGGATGGGAACATGATCTCTCTCATAGAATTCCTTGACTTTCTTTCTTGAATTAGTCCTATGTTTATAGGATTCATTGCTCAAATTTATTTCATGATGCAAATCCTTAACATGCTATGCATAGGACTCAGCAGACTCAGAAACTTATACAAGCACTTACAAAATGCAGACTGAACTAGGCATCCTTATTGAGAGAAATTTTATTGGACTCTCTAGGGCCTAAACCTAATAGATTAATGACTCTCTAGGTTTGACCCTAGTCTGGCATGCACATGAGAATTTACCATGGGTTCCTAGCAAATGCCATAAGGTTTTCCAAAAGTAGGTAGCAAAAGGAATAGGCTTTAAAAGCTCATGCATCCTAGTAATCTCATCAAAATGAAACTTAATGGCTCTAAAATTATGATAAGACTCAGGAAAAGGCAGGAAATAGGAATCCGAGACTTGGGGTAATTTTGGAGAATCTTGAAACAGACCTTGGTTACTCATGATGACCTTAAGATTAGAATTTTGATCTACAGGCGGGATGCTTCTAGGTAGTTGAAGGTCATCAGGAAAGTCTTCTAAAATAATGATTGGGTTCTTCTCAGGTACCTGAAGGAGTTCTTGTGTCGAAGCTAAAGTATTGGGTTCTTCCTGAGGGCATTGTCTTACGGGAACCAAGTCCTCACTAAATTTTGGTTGTTCTGATGTTTCAGGACTAAGCTCAATAATCTTTTCTTTACAAAAGGTTTCCTCAGGTAAGGTACTAAAGTTGTTCTCTTCACAGTCTTCCCCTTCATATTCATCTATTAAACTTATGTTAGTCTCATACACATATTTACTAGGTTCAGATTTGCCTTCTTCCTTCCCTAGCCCTTCAGTTTGAGGATATCCTAAGTCTTGGGTATTAATGAACTCAACTTGTACTTCAGGGTTCTTACTCCTGTCATTCATATGAGCTAATGGGATAGTAGGAGTTGGTTTGTCTAAGGAAAATTGTTTAGCCAGAATTTGGTTCAATTGAGCCATTAGATCATTTAGGCCTTTCAGCATGGTTTCAAGATTCGGGTCCATGGCTACACTGGACTGTGCTTGGATTGGTGAATATGGTGTCCCTGCTCTAGTTGTCATGCATGCAAATGGACTCAAGTTCAAGCTAAGGTTTCCTAGACCTAGAGCACAAATTAGAAGTCTAATTAAGTTAACCAACTAGCTAGTAGTACTTATAGGACTTAGCCAGGTAGGTGGAGGGGAGTGAAGGTCCCTGATTGCCAACCTTAGACACCAATCTGAGATTGGCCAGGTAGGCGGACCAAATCACAAGCCCTGATGCACCAATCCTAGACACCAAGCCAGTAAGCACACACCAATTAGCTGACATAGTTAACTTGACCCTAACGTGAACCCAACTTGTTGGTGTCCCTAACCCACTAGGGAAATTAACGTTCTACTCAATTTTAATTAACGGGCTGGGATCGATATGCTGGTTGGTAATTTTTGGGCTAGGGACAGGTGATGAAACCCTGACCCTATGTCAAATTGATGCCCTTAATTTGATTTCTCATGAGATGAATGAAATGCAAAGGTGCTGCAGGAGTGTGTTGCAGTTTGAAAGTGGTGTGGAAAACGTGATGAAAAAATGTCCAAAAATTCTGAAAAATTCATAGAGGATTTCTAACTTATATGTTTCAATGTAGATGAAAGGGATTTTAAAACTAAAATATGTACAACTCTAAGCAAATCCTACAAATGAAGATAAATAAAAAGGACAGAACAGAACCCTAATGATAGTGTCGAACTTCAAAAATTTTTATTTTTTTTATAATTTTTTTCTGATAATAAAATTTAATATGGTGATGACTGACTTAAAAAGGAACAATAAAAAAAATATTTCAATAAAAAATTAGTGACTTGCCTTTGGAACTGCAGACGGATTACAGTAAACAGATGCAAATTTTCAGAAAACAGAACCTAATCAAACAAGTGCAATGGCTTACCCAAACTTCAATCTAAAAAATTCACGTCCGGCCAGGGGCTCATTATTCCCATGGGTCATGAGAGTGTACTGGAGTACACCCGCTCAGGAGGCGTGAATTTTAGATCTTGCTTATATTTAAAGAGAACTATTCTACCCTAATGCAACCATGCTCTGATACCAATTTGATGCGGCACGATGATGAGAATGCAATCTAAATGATGAATTAAGAAATGAGAGCAATGAAGCCTATTAACAGGTACTAAGTTTCAGATCAAAAGTACTAAGGTAAAGCTATGGAAGGAGCACGGAAATTTGGAACTTACGTCGCGATGTAGTTATTTAAATCCTAGAGAAGATTAGGGCTAATGATTATGGATTCTAAACCTAGGAAAACTGTCTTCAATAACCTAGACTTAAGAATATTAGAAGGGAATTGTTACCATGATGAGCACTCCTTATTGGTGTAGATTCGTTGAAGCAATCAAATAAACAAGCCCTGGATGAAAAGATGACTCTTCCATCGAAACAAGTTCTCACCATACTTGATCTGATGGCAATGACCCCCTTCTTGAACTCCGGATCGTAGAAGGAACCCTGCACAATGAAGGAATTAGGACTAAGCTAATTTGAAGGAATACCAAATCAAAGTAGGAGGAAGGAATTAAGAAAACAAGTGGTCGTTGAGGGAAGATGGGATCCTTGGAGAAGTCGTTGGCTTGGGAGGTAGAAGATCACACACTAAGATTGAAACACAACCACACTACAAAACACTTGCTTCATAGAAAAACTACTTCTTGTTTCATCATCCATAAGCTCCCTTTACCATGGGCGTACAAGAGGCTTTTATTGCCCTTTCAATCAATTTGAAATTCCCCATATCATGGAGAAATATTAGGGGGGGTTACATGAAATTTGGAGGATTTGGTGGAGGGTTACATGGAATGTGGAGGATTTGGTGGAGGGTTACATGGAATGTGGAGGATTTGAATCCTTGGTCCCCACTTGAAGTTGAAGCCTCTTGGTGATTACTTGGCAAGGTGAGTTGGCATGGCGAGGTAGTTTCCAAATCCAATGATGTGGCAAGGTGAAATGGCATGGTGACATGGCGCATCCTTCTTCATGGCACCCCTTGGAGATGACTTGGCAAAAAGGTGATGTGGCATTCTTTGGTGATGAGTTGGCATAGGTGGTCCATGATGATGTGGCGCTCCAAGTAAAGCTGGTCTGGTCCAATTTCAAGTAGCTCTTGAACTTGACTCAGTATAAAGCCTAATTGACTCTAATTGAACTTTAAAACCCCAAAAGAAAATAAAACAGGACTCAATAAACATACAGGACTCATACGAGACTTGAGTTCCTAGTCTCAATCCATAAAGAACTTGGTATTAGTTGAAGCTTCTTTCTGAACCTGGTGCCCCCACCATAGCCCCAAGGCATCCAAGACCTGTGCCCAGCTCTCAGGCATTCAAGCCCGGGGCCCAGCTCTCCAGCACCAAAGCCTCGAGCCTAGCTCCAAGGCATGCAACTCCTAAGTCGCTCTCAAACATTCAAGACACGAGGCCCAGCCCTCTGGAATGCAAGTCTTCGAGCTCGGCTTCTAGCATCCAAGACCTGAGCCCAGACAAAGTAGAGCCCTCCTCTCTACTCTCCCCACACAACAAAAAAAAAGAAAGAAAGAAAAAGGGGAGAAGAGGGAAATGAAAAAGGTAATTTGGGCTGATGAAAGTGTTCTTTATTATTTCACACAAAATATTACACTATTCTCCGGGCCTCCACATGCTAGGCCGCCCGGACCAACAAAAAGGAAAAATTACAAGAGGGTCAAAGTCCTAATCTACTCAGCCGGTGCCTTCCCTGGATGACGGCCGACCCGGATCTCTCCCTCCTCAGCCTCCGCTACTGGGACACCATCTTCGGTGACCGCTGCTGGGGGGCTTCCTCAGTCGCCGCCGCCCTCAGAGCCGGTTCAACCGTCATCACCTGCGGGGTCGGTTCAGTGCATGCTGATGCAGCCGAATCCACCCACGGAAGGGCCCAGCCATAGCAGTGATTTCCTCCACCACGACCAGCACCGGGGATGAAGTATCCATTCCGGGGAGTTGTAGCACGGCCATCTGCTTATCTGAGATGATGCCGCACAGCTAGGACCGGTAGTAGGCAAACCCCTTGAAAAAGGAGTCTATCGTTGCTTCCTTGAAGTCTGCCAAGTACTCCAGGGAGGCCTTGAAATTGGCCACCCCTCGGCGATCTCCTTCCTTGTGGCCTCCACCTGGCGGGATGCCTCAGACGACTTCTTCTCCACGTGCTCAGCCGGCAGACTGCCTCAGCCATCCCTCTCTCTGCTGCCTTAATCGAGCTGGTGACGGTGGAGGCTCTCCCCTCCACCTCTACGGCCCTCTACTCAGCAATCGCGACCTTTTTCTCAGCAGAGATGGCCCGTTCTCTTGCACCTCTGATTCGGCTCGGAGCTCCTTCAACCGAGTCCTCTTCGCCTCGAGCTCCTCCCCGAGCTCCCTCCCGAGCCGCTCGACGTTGGCAACCTCACTCGTAAGGCTCTTGACTTTCGTAGTGGCCTCCTGGTGCGGGCACCAGACTCAGAAGAAGACTTCAGAGCTCCATCTGGATCTCTGATTGACCTTGCCCAAAGAATTAGGGTTTTCTGGTTTGTAATAAGGGTTGACTTGATCAACTCAATTTTAGCTTGAGTCTGTATTCCCTGCAATTTATTTTGTTGAGTCATGTTGACTCAGTAGTGGTCTAGGACTTCAACCTGGGTGTCACATTTTCTCCCAAGGCCAAGCAAGTGGGCGCCACACTCCCAGCCACACTCCCAGCCACACGCCTGAGTCCAGGGGGCACCACATCTCCATCAAGTATGCTCTGGTCCCCACACCACAAGATAGCAGGTCCCTTCTCTCATGCGTCATTTGAGGAGAAAGCAATCTGGGATCCACAATTCAAGGGGGCGGCCCAAAATATTCCATAAGAGCCAAGCTATGAAAAAAAAGAAACTCTTCTTGGAGAGTACTTCAAGGGGGCGCCCATTCCATGCCAAAATTGCCCAAAGCAAAGATGGGAAGAACCATGACTTAGGGAGAAAGAAAAGGAGGAGTCCAAAAGAGTTTAGCCATGGAAGGAATGAAATTCTCTCTTGAAGAACAAGGCTAGGAGGCGCCACTTACCTTCCTTTTAAAACCTCCAATCAACAATTTTGGAACCTTTTGGCCATCCATATGTGTATGGATTGATCCTACAAACCTAATTTGAAGATCCCCTCCTTTAGTCCCACATGGGAAGATGTAAAACCCTACTCTCTTGTAAAGTCCTATAAATTAAACCCTTCTTGTAAGTTTGAAATCTAATCTGATGAATGAATCTAATTATTGTGTGAGCAAACTCTGTGTTTTCTCTCTTCCGCACTTGCATCCAGGTGTTGAGCTCCGTGAGGGAGTAAATCCGGGTTCCCCAGGAACCTTGAGGAGGTGTGAGATCTCCAACCCCAAAACCCTAGGTTAGCCACTTCAACTCCAAAACCCTAGCCGCCCATCACCCTCTTCTTTCCACCAAACCATAGCCTACCCCACCTCCCACGGCCACTCTCTCCAAGTCAAGGCCGACCACCAACATCCGGGTCCAGTCCGGATACTTCGGATACAGAGCAACCCCAGAGAAAGTCAGATCAGCCTTTAGGAGAATCCGGATTTCAGCAACATCAGCTTTCAAGTTCTTCAATCTGGTAAATCCTTCCTTGAGCATCTGATTCCATCACTTGTTCTTCTTCTTTCCCAGATCTTGAGTTCAGGAGAAGCCGACTCAGCCACAAGACCAGTATTGGAGGATCCATTGCGAAGATATCCGAATCGAGGATCCGACAATCTACTCGAGAGAGTTCTTCCACCAAACTCTGTGAAGATCACTGTCTGGTTGGTAACCCATCTCTTCTCTTTATTTTTGTCCTGTTGAAAGTTCAGAGCGAAACCCTAGGTCTGGGAGTTTCTCAACCCCCAGCGATCCGTTACTTCTAAACCACTCTGATAACCTAGTTTCTTTTAAATTGTGCTTTCAATTATTACCTAGTTTCTTTTCATTTAGTTTAGCTTTCCTTTGAGTCAAAGCCAATTTATGAAAATATATATATATAAAAAAAAGAATTAATCTTAATTTATTTCTGCATCACATCATCTTCTCTTTCGTACTGCATCAATTTTGGTATCAGAGCCCTGTCTAGGGTTTCTGTCTTGTTTGCTTGTTTGAGTGTCTCTCCTTTTTACTTTGTCTGCTCGAAGTAGACTCCCCAGGACGTCCGGTCCTAGGAACGAAGCGAGGTGCAAACCTCCTCTTCCCATTCCATGGAGTGTTCCTAGGGCGTGTAGGGGATCCGCTGGGTTACAACTTCATAGCAGGAATTGTAAACGGGGGAAGCACCCTGTTTTCAATCTGTACTATCCTGTTGCAGGAATTGTTTCTCATTGCAAGTAACTCCAAATTGCATGATTTTTATTTTTCTGGAACAAGTATAATTGAAGCTATTTTACATAATTTTCTTGTGATTTATTGATTTCCATGAGATTTCTGAGAGTTAAATTACTGCAACTCTATTTCTGTGTTTCTGTAATTCAAATTTTTTGAGTGATCATCTCCTAATTCATCTTAAGGGCATTTGAGCATCTAAGATAAGGGGAGGAGTTGATAACTTCTCCTTAGCCGAAAACCACCACCCACTCATTCGATCCTAAGCCTAATTTTAAAATTTATTAGACTTAATTTGTCCTAGTAGGCTAGGGACATCAACAAGTCGGGTCAAGGCTAGTGTTGAATCAATTTGTCTAGTTACTCTGTGTGTGCTTTGTACTCAGTATCTAGAACGGTGGTTCAGGGATTCTATCCTGAAGGGCTTGTGTGCTAGTCCGCCTACCTGGCCAATCACTGATTGGTGTCTAGGATTGGCATCTAGGGACCTAACACTCCCCTTACACCTGCCTGGCTGAGTCCCGAGTTACTACAGGCTAGCTTGCCACTCTGATTGGGCATCTAGTTTGGGCTCTAGGTCTAGTTAGCCCATAATCATTTATGTTGAGTCTCATTTTGTGTGTTTGTTTGCATCATCATGTCTACCCGGAATGGAGTACCCTACCAACCTGGTCAAACCCAACCTGATTTAGAGGCCATGGTTAGAGCTCTTACTGAGAGTATGAACAAATTGAGTCAGGATGTGACTGCTACTGTTGCCCAGTTTAAAGAACAGGTCCATGAGAATTTTGCCCAGCTTAGGGATCGAGTCCAAGTACTTGAGGAACCTAGGCATCAGAATTGGACTCCTGACCCAGATTTTAATGTGCCTCAACTCACCCACACCAGGAGCCTAGAAGACCTTTATACAGAGATCCTGAACCTAATCATAGGAGGCCTGACCCAGAACCTGAAGATAGAGATGATAGGTTCATTCGGAACAACAAATTAGATGCACCCACTTTTGATGGTAGCTTAAACCCTAAGGTGTATTCTGATTGGGAGGGTGAGATGGACCAGTACTTTGAGTGGTATGCCATGTCTGAGGAAAGGAAGTTCAAGTTTGCCAAGATGAAGTTGGTACGTCAAGCTAGGTTATACTGGGGGAACATTGAGCTAACCACTAGAAGACGAAATGTAGAGCCCATAACCACTTGGCAGGGTATGAAAGAGAAACTTAGAGATAAGTACCTACCCATTTCATACTAGCAGAATCTATTAGACCAATGGCAGACTTTGAAACAAGGGAACCGATCTGTATCAGACTACATAACCACCTTTGATGAATACCTGATGAGATGTGATGTGAGTGAAGCCCATGAGGTCACTTTGTCTAGGTTTAGGGCTGGACTTAAGGAAGACATAAAGAGGGAGTTGTTTCTGAGAGAGGTTACGGACCTAGACCAAGCCTATCAGATTGCACTGAACACTGAGAAGTTTCAAAGAGGACCCATGCCTTCTAGGGTTAGGGCCCCAATCCCAAGAAATAGACCTAGCCAAGTTACCCCTAGCAAGCCTAATCAAGGTATTCCCACCCCTAGGCCCATGGACAAAGGTAAGGCACCTGACACCCAGAGAACCCCTAGTATCATCTGTTTTAAGTGCCAGAAGCCCGGTCATATCTCCAACCAGTGCACAGCCATAGCTTGTTTTAAGTGCCATAAGGTAGGTCATGTTTCTAGTCAGTGCCCTCATAGATCCCTGTACATAGAAGAAGGAGAAGGAGAGAATTCCGGACCCAATGAAGAGTTTGAAGAAGAAGTTTATGAGGCTGGAATGAATTTGGTCGATGAGTATGAAGGAGAGGAGGAATCCACAGAGTCTGACCAATTAGGGGTTGTGAGATGCATCCTGTCCCAGAATAGAGTTCAGGAAGATTGGCGTAGGACTAACATCCTACAGACTTTCCTTAAACTAGGGGATAAGGTATGTAAAATCATCATAGATAGTGGGAGCTGTGTGAATGCCATTTCTGCTAGCACTGTCAAAATGTTAGGCTTAGCCCCAGTCCCCCACCCCAACCCCTATAAGGTTTCTTGGGTAGACTCTACCTCTATACCCATCTAGTCTAAATGTCAGGTCCAAATCCAAATGCAATCCTATCAAGAGAAGATTTGGTATGACGTCTTGCCCATGGGGGTGAGCAGTATAATTCTTGGAAGACCTTGGTTATATGATCATGATGCCACCCTCTTAGAAAAATCCAACACCTGTGTCTTTAGTTTTAATGGGAAGAAAATCATAATCCATTCAGTCCCTCCTAAGGACAAGGTAGCTAAAGGAACCAATAAGGTCAGAGAAATGAAGACTGGAGTGAACCTAATTAGTGCTAAGGATCTAGAACAAGAAATTCATAGTGGTTCACCTATTTGGATGTTGACTGCTAAGGAACTTAAGACTCCTACACCCTCAGAGCCTCCTCAGGAAGTTAAACCTTTGTTAGAAGAATTTAAGGATGTTTTTCCTGAGGATCTACCAGACCACCTTCCACCTCTTAGGGATATCCAGCATTCCATAGATTTAGTCCCAGGAGCTACTTTACCCAACTTTCCCCATTATAGGATGAATCCATCTGAGCATCAGGAACTGCAAAAGCAGGTTGGAGAATTGTTGAGGAAGGGGTTCATTAGAGAGAGTCTTAGCCCTTGTGCAGTCCCTGCACTTCTGACCCCAAAGAAGGATGGCACGTGGAGGATGTGTGTTGATAGTCGTGCCATCAACAAAATCACAATCAAGTACAAGTTCCCCATCCCTAGACTAGATGACATGCTAGATATGATGGCCGGTGCAATGGTTTTTTCTAAAATTGATCTCAAGAGCGGCTATCATCAGGTTAGGATTAGACCAGGGGATGAGTGAAAAACCGCTTTCAAAACTAAGGATGGTCTCTATGAATGGGTTGTTATGCCTTTTGGGTTGTCCAATGCCCCTAGTACTTTCATGAGGATTAAGACCCAGGTACTTAGAGCTTTCATAGGAAAGTTTGTAGTGGTCTATTTTGATGACATCTGATCTATAGTAAGACCCCTGCAGATCACCTAGGCCACCTTAGACAAGTCTGCCAAGTTTTGAGGAATGATAGTCTCTACGGTAATCTCAAAAAGTGTGAATTCTTGACCAATAGAGTTATCTTCCTTGGTTTTGTAGTAACCCCTGACGGCGTGGCTGCCGATCCAGAGAAGATTAGGTCCATAGTAGAATGGCCAGAGCCAACTAGTGTGCATGAAGTCAGAAGTTTCCACGGCTTGGCTACCTTCTATAGGCGATTCATCAAGGGGTTTAGTACTGTAGTTGCTCCTATCACATACTGTATTAGGAATGGAGAATTCCAGTGGACTAAACCAGCCCATAAAGCCTTCCTAGATCTTAAGGATAGGATGACCCAGGCACCCATTTTGAGGTTACCCGACTTTTCAAAGGTATTTGAGGTTGCCTGTGATGCTTCAGGAGTAGGTATAGGTGGAGTCCTAAGCTAAGAGAACCATCCCGTAGCATTCTTTAGTGAAAAACTTAATGATGCTAAGCTTAGGTATTCTACCTATGATAAGGAATTTTATGCGGTAGTGCAAGCTTTGCGTTACTGGAGACATTATTTGCTACCGCAAGAATTTGTACTGTTTTCGGACCATAAGGCTCTTAGATTCTTAAATTTCCAGAAGAAGCTTAACCCTAGGCATGCTAAGTGGGTAGAGTATATCCAGTCCTATACTTTTGTTTTAAAACATAAGGCTGGGTCTGAAAATAAGGTAGCTGATGCCCTTAGTCGTCGATCTTTGTTATTGAATTCTGTTAGGGCTGAAGTCATAGGGTTTGAGCAGATCAAAGAGGAATATGAGTCGTGTCTGGATTTTAAGACTGTGTACCAGGATCTAACTCAAGGACCATCTAGTGACCATAAGGATTATACCCTTTTAGATGGCTTTCTGTTCTTTAAGAATAGGCTTTGCATCCCTAGAACTTCTCTTAGGAAATTTTTGATTTGGAAATTCATGCTGGAGGTTTAGCTGGCCATTTCGGAAAAGACAAGACCACCCTGGCTATTGAAGACCATTTTTTCTGGCCTAGCTTAAAAAGAGATGTAGCACACATTGTGGCTAGGTGTCGGACCTGCGCTGTTGCCAAACAGCGAAAACAGAACACCGGCCTTTATACCCCACTCCCTGTCCCAGATCGTCCTTGGCAAGATGTGAGCATGGACTTTGTGTTAGGTTTGCCTAAGACCCAGAGGAGGCATGACTCTATCTGTGTTGTAGTCGACCGATTTTCCAAGATGGCCCATTTATTGCCTTGTTCCCAAACATTTGATGCGTCTAAGGTAGCCACCCTGTTCTTTAATGAGATAGTTCGACTCCATGGCCTACCCAAGACAATTGTTTCTGATAGGGATGTCCGGTTCACCAGCTATTTCTGGAAAACCCTTTGGCATAAGTTAGGGACAAAACTTAAGTTTTCAACTGCCTATCATCCCCAGACTGATGGCCAAACCGAAGTAGTGAACCGTAGTTTAGGCAATCTGTTAAGGTGTCTTGTTGGTGAAAACATTAGGAACTGGGATTTGTACTTACCTAGAGCTGAATTTGCATACAATGACTCGGTCAATAGGTCTACGGGTAAGAGTCCATTTGAAATTGTGCATGGTTACAAACCTCACACACCTCTTGACCTAGCTCCTTTACCAGTCCACACACGAGTCTCCGAGTCTGCCAAAGTTTTTGCACAGCATATAAAAGACTTGCATAAAGAAATTCATGCCAAAAAAACTTAAGTAATGAAACTTATAAGAAGTTGGCTGATTCTCAAAGGCGAGTCAAAACTTTTAATGAGGGAGACTATGTAATGATTAGGTTAAGGCCTGAACGGTTTCCTCCTAGAACCGTTAGAAAGTTACATGCTAGAGGAGCTGGACCATTTAGAGTGGTGAAGAGAGTAGGATCCAATGCCTATGTGCTCGAGTTGCCTCCAGAACTAGGCATTAGCTCCACTTTCAACATTACAGACCTAGTAGAGTATAGAGAGCCAGCTGTGATTCCCAGTGAGCCTTTTGAACCTAATCCTGCTCTTGAGAGTGAACCCAACCCTATGTGTCCACCAACAAACTGGCCTGTGAGGAAAGAGCAGATTGAAAAGATCTTGGATGATCAGGTTATCTCTACTCGTAATCGAGGATACCAAAGATACCTGGTCCGCTGGCAAGGAAGGCCAGATTCTGATGACTCTTGGATTTCCCGAGAAGAATTACAAGAATTGGACCCAGACCTCTTGGAGAAATACCAGAGCCAACTTGATCCATACTCGACAGGGTCGAGTTCCTCCCACCCCGGGAGAATTGGTGCGAGCACCAGACTCAGAAGAAGACTTCAGAGCTCTATCTGGATCTCTGATTGACCTTTCCCGAAGAATTAGGATTTTCTGGTTTGTAATAAGGGTTGACTTGATCAACTCAATTTTAGCTTGAGTCTGTATTCCCTGCAATTTATTTTGTTGAGTCATGTTGACTCAGTAGTGGTCTAGGACTTCAACCTGGGTGTCACATTTTCTCCCAAGGCCAAGCAAGTGAGCGCCACACTCCCAGCCACACTCCCAGCCACACGCCTGAGTCCAGGGGGTGCCACATCTCCATCGAGTATGCTCTGGTCCCCACACCACAAGATAGCAGGTCCCTTCTCTCATGCGCCATTTGAGGAGAAAGCAATATGGGATCCATAATTCAAGGGGGCGGCCCAAAATATTCCATAAGAGCCAAGCTATGAAAAGAAAGAAACTCTTCTTGGAGAGTACTTCAAGGGGGCGCCCATTCCATGCCAAAAATGCCCAAAGCAAAGATGGGAAGAACCATGACTTAGGGAGAAAGAAAAGGAGGAGTCCAAAAGAGTTGAGCCATGGAAGGAATGAAATTCTCTCTTGAAGAACAAGGCTTGGAGGCGCCACTTACCTTCCTTTTAAAACCTCCAATCAACAATTTTGGAACCTTTTGGCCGTCCATATGTGTATGGATTGATCCTACAATCCTAATTTGAAGATCCCCTCCTTTAGTCCCACATGGGAAGATGTAAAACCCTACTCTCTTGTAAAGTCCTATAAATTAAACCCTTCTTGTAAGTTTGAAATCTAATCTGATGAATGAATCCAATTATTGTGTGAGCAAACTCTGTGTTTTCTCTCTTCCGCACTTGCATCCAGGTGTTGAGCTCCGTGAGGGAGTAAATCCGGGTTCCCCAGGAACCTTGAGGAGGTGTGAGATCTCCAACCCCAAAACCCTAGGTTAGCCACTTCAACTCCAAAACCCTAGCCGCCCATCACCCTCTTCTTTCCACCAAACCCTAGCTTACCCCACCTCCCACGGCCACTCTCTCCAAGTCAAGGCCGACCACCAACATCCGGGTCCAGTCCGGATACTTCGGATATAGAGCAACCCCAGAGGAAGTCAGATCAGCCTTCAGGAGAATCCGGATTTCAGCAACATCAGCTTTCAAGTTCTTCAATCTGGTAAATCCTTCCTTGAGCATCTGATTCCATCACTTGTTCTTCTTCTTTCCCAGATCTTGAGTTCAGGAGAAGCCGACTCAGCCACAGGACCAGTATTGGAGGATCCATTGCGAAGATATCCGAATCCGAGGATCCGACAATCTGCTCGAGAGAGTTCTTCCACCAAACTCTGTGAAGATCACTGTCTGGTTGGTAACCCATCTCTTCTCTTTATTTCTGTCCTGTTGAAAGTTCAGAGCGAAACCCTAGGTCTGGGAGTTTCTCAACCCCAGCGATCCGTTACTTCTGAGCCACTCTGATAACCTAGTTTCTTTTAAATTGTGCTTTCAATTATTACCTAGTTTCTTTCCATTTAGTTTAGCTTTCCTTTGAGTCAAAGCCAATTTCTAAAAATATATATATATAAAAAAAAGAATTAATCTTAATTTATTTCCGCATCGCATCATCTTCTCTTTCGTACTACATCACCTCCCAGGCCTCATCATTTTTCCGTCTCAGCTCGGCCCTCAGAGACTCGAGTTCTGCCTGCTGCTCTTTGTCCCTCCTGGCCTAGTTGCGACAATAGTCCCGAATGAGAATGAGCTCCCTACCTTGCTGCATCAAGAGCATGTTTGTCGCGATGGCAAGGAATTTGGAGGAACAAAGCAAGGCGGAAGGAAACTTATGGCATAAGGTTGGAAAAGGATGCGCTGATGATGTTACTGAGGAGTCTCCCACTCCCTTCCCGCCGATCGTAGGACTAAGTGGAGAAGTCCATCATCCGCTCGGTGAGGCTTGGGTCCTTCATGAGTGAGACGTTGGGCCCCAATCTGAAAGGGACCCAGCGATGTCCCTATCTCTTTGGCCTGCTGCCGATGCAGACTCTTCCACGACGGGAGAAGCCCTCGGTGCAGGTTATGGCTCGGCACTGGCTCGGACCGCATCGCTAGCACCAGCCTCGCACCTTCTGGCTCCCCGTCCCCCTCGACATCGACGATCTCCGGAGGAGGGGTTGCCACTGCAGCAGCAGCAGCAGCCGATCTAGCTCGGGCCACCACCTCGGACTCGGGTGCCGGAGTCGGATCGCATTACCTCTGAGGCTCCGGGATGGGCTCAGCCACCCTCTTCCGCCTCAGCTTAGAAACAGGCGAGACCAGCTCGGCTTGCACCGGCCTCGCACCATCGTCTGCATGAGCCCTCTTCAGAGCGGGCTCACCGGCCTCCACCGCCTGATTCCGCTCCTCGATGAAGGTGAGCAGTTGATCCATTAAGAATTTCATGCCTACACCAAAAAAGACATAGTCAGCTCCAAGCCAAAAAAGAAAAAAAAAAGTGAGGGAGAAAAGGGTGGTCGAGCCGAACTCACCCGAATCCCGCGTTGAGCCAATCCCGGCCTCACGAAAGTTCTGCTCCGATAGCAGGACCTCGAGCGAAGGGATCTCAGCGGAGCGGAGCTGCTCGTACACCTCCAGGTCGGCGGCTTCGACTGCGGAGTTCCGGTTGGGGGACCGATCTGGGTCACTCCAAACCCAGTCAATCCTCTCAACTGAGGCGAAGAAGTACCTGCTCTTCCACCCCTTGATGGAAGAGGGAAGCTCAAACCTAATACCCTTGGGGTGGGAGGAAAGAGACCACCACCCCTCCTCGGAGGGGTGGTGCTTCAGGGTAAAGAAAGTCCTGAACAGAGAGAAACGGGCGACTATCCCATGGAAATGGCACAGAACGATGAAACAAAAGATCGTTCTGACGGCGTTCGAGACAAGTTGGGCAGGAACAAGGCAGTTGTTGCACAAGATGGAAAGGAAGAACGGGTGGAATGGGAATCGGAGGCCCCCGGCAAAGGTCTCCTCATAGAAGGCTATCCGGCAAGGGCCACTGGAAGTGACCCGCTCCCCTGGATGAGGGACCGAGAGTTGAATGGATTCCAGGATGTCATAATCATCCCGGATGGTTGCGAGCTCCACGACGGTGATTATCGAAGCAATCCCCCCGAGACTTGATGACCGAGGAGGTTCAGAAGCAGGAACAGAAGGAAGAAGGGGACGAGGTGGAGGAGAAGAACCAGATTTCCTAATCGATATCCCCCCGGGTGCAGGCCTTCTGCTAAATTTATAGCATGCCACATCCCCTTCCTGGTTAGAAGAAGAAGGAGATCTTGGCCTAGAAGGCCCGGCCTCGGCTTGGCAAGAGGGACAGAAATCTAGACCGAAATGAACCATGAAGGAAGAAGGACAAGGCAGAAGAGAACCTAAGAAGACCACTATTCGGTCGACGTAAGGAGGGAGAAAGCTAACCTGCTAGAAGCTTGGGGAGACCACTCGAATGGCCGGAGGGGATGGAAGGAAAACCTCGGTACGACTATGGGTGCCAAAAATTTGAAAGAAGGTGAGTTCTGGAAAAGCTACCTTTCTTTTCGAAGCAACCAGTGCCCAGCCGTATCATTACGGCTCCCCCGCCGAGGGATGCCCACCACGTGCCGTCGATCAACGAGACAAGCACCTCATTCCGACTATGGCCGCTCTGAATTTCATGCCTGCCATAACTACTCCTCGGACATGGCCACGTGGCACCACCGCACTAGCTCGGTGATCCATCTTGCGAGGCGCCATCGATCGTGGTCATTATTGCACCGGATCCTCACCTTTCCATGTCAGCACCGTAATTACTCCCTTCATCCCGAGCACCGTGCACTAACTAGCCTCGAGAGTGGGGGGCAAATGATGTGGCAGGATCGCTGATGTGGGACACTTGTCGGATGCCATGTCAAAGTATGCTGCCTTGGTGGATGTTTCCTCCCGAGCTGCCTCACCGGGCTGAGCTCCCTTAGAACGTCGGAGCCGCCTGCCGAGATCGAGCACCGTCCTCCGCTAGGTCGGCCCCCACGAGGTTGGGATGCCTAGGCCAGAGCAGAGCGACCTCCCCAGATCGAGCCCCTCAAAGTTGGGTACCATGTTTCAAAGTCGAGCTCAGCCCTCCTCTGCCACGTGGAGCCCCTTCGAGGTTGGGCCCTCCCATCTGGGGTCGCATGCCGCCCTCCTCCACCAGGTCAGGCCTCCTGAATCTAAGCATCATGGTCCAGAGTCGAGCTCAGCCCTCCTTCGTCACGTGGGGCCCTTCGAGGTCAAGCCTGGTGGAGCTTAGCCCTGCTCTCCAACTCGGCCGCCACCTCGGCTAGGGCACCAATCACTAGGGAAGCAGCGCCTTCCCTCCCAGGATGCCGGCGAGCCTCCCGAGGCCTGCGAAGGAGTGCCCGCCATGCCACAATAGCTGCCCACCACTGCCACTTATGCCAGAAGAAAAGGGAAGGCAGCTCCCTGACCAATATGCCATGCCCCCCACCAACCATCCGTATTACCAAGGAAGGGGGCCGATCGAAGGGCATGAATCTCGGGGGCGGTAGCCCACCGATCAAGGTCCTGCTAGGCTTTCCAGAATGGTGCAGCTAGGAAGAATGTCAGGGCGCATAGAAGCTTCCCCTACCGCATGTCAGGAGACACATCCCATCCACTGTACGGGACACCACTGCACATGCCTGCCAGCCCAGCGAAGGTCCCGAGGCATGCACCCAACGGCCACCTTAGCTACAAAGAACGTTCGACACCCCCAGAGGGGGGAGGTATGCAAACAAAAATACAAGTACATGCTCAGCCAGGGCAAAGGCACCACCAAAAGAACCCAAGCAAGGGAAGGAGGAAAGGCTATATAGAGAACCCCTCTAGCTCAGCCACTATTCTCCCGACGCCCTTCCATATACACCACACTCACTCCTCCTTGCATGGAGTCCATCAAGAGGGGCTCGACCAGGAGGATCTTTTCTCTTGGATCGTCACTGACTTGACCATCAGAGTGCCCCCGTCGGAATCCCCAGCCCGGGTCTCTAACGTTGCTTCCTTGCAGGTCCCGAAGAATGAAGAGCTCCTGGGAAGACGATTGACAGTCCGACACCTCCAGCAGCTACGGGCCACGACGATCTTGGCGACAACAGCCTGTACCTAAGCATCCAAGCTATTATATCTCTCATCGAAAATGTCATGTTTGGATGCTCTCATTCTCCTGATTTTTGCCTTTAGTCATGGGATACGAAATTAGAATCACTACAACCTTCTCATATCATTTTATTTCATCCTATTACCAACCAATAGATAAAGTTAAGTCCTATCCCATTTAGAAATTGTATTAATTTTATAGATTAATTATAATAATCAAATGATATGCAATAGGGACCGAAAGAAATTTTGACAGTATTTTTTCTTAGTTTTCTTAACATGGCTAAAGATGTGTACAGAGAACTAAAAAAATTCTATCCAAAAGTTTTATCGAGTTCTCAATATATTATTTAATTACTATAATTACCTATAGAATTAATTAAAATTCTCAAACTATCTAAACTAGATAATTAATTAACTAATATACAAAATTCTTACACCCACATAAAAATATATAAATGTACAGATGCCATAAAATATGTATATTAATCAAAAGATGAGTCTTTAGTTTTATGCAATACAAATTTTATAAAAATAAATACAAATTAATTAGAAAAATTAATATATAATTATAAAATATAAATTCATCAATAATAATAGTTCATATATATTAAAATATAATAATGTTATAAAACATGAATTCATCAATGATAATAGTTTATATGTGTTAAAACATTATAATACAGGAGGATGACAATAGTCAAATACAAAAGGATGATGATTAAATAATTTTCTTGAGAGATTAGGCAATAAATATAAAACTCTATGCCTCACTAGCAATGGCAGGACTTCTTGTACAACTTGAAAAGGTTTCCTTGATGCCCTAAGATATGGGGTGGCACCATTGATTGTCACGATAATGCCACTATAGCCTTCTTTTCATTAAAGGTCAAATCCTGCTTGAGGAGAAGCAAGGTGTTAAGATATCCAAAATTCATCATTCAACCAGTAATGTAACAGTGATGTAGCCATCGCACGACTATTTCCGATACCTTCCATTCCAAGGTGAGAGTCCATTATCATGCTTTGGCACCAAAATAGCTTAGGATCCCAGCTTATACTTTATATGCCAAGAGCCGAATCCTTTGCATGTAGGACATGCATCCATGCACACTTAATTAATTAATTAAACAACTAATCAATTAAATAAATAGCTAATCAATTATATAAATAACTAATTAAAAATAACTAATTAATTAAATAAATAGCTAATCAACTTTATAAACAACTAAGTATTTTTTTAAAAAATAACTAATCAACTTTATAAACAACTAAGTATTTTTTTAAAAAATAACTAATTAATTAAATAAATAACTAATTATAACTAATTAATATAATTAATTAGTTAATTAGTTAATCATACTTAGTTAATATATTTAAATAAATAAATAACTTTTAGTAATAGTTTTGTTATCATCATGATGGGGACATCGATCTGCATGAATCCCAGAGCAACATGAATCACGATGCAGTATGAATTTCGATGTAAATAAATTTAAATTTGAAGATCATTTTATCCTCCACATAAGGTCCCCACATGAATGCCAAGTGGTGCCCAACACATGATGACACATGAATGTCCACATGAATGCCAAGTGGCGCCCAACACATGATGACATAAGAATGCCCACATGAATGCTAAGTGGCGCCCATGCATGCAAATTTTCAGATTTGCCACCACAAGGAGATACTTGGCATCCATGCATTTTGCCACCCCTTTTCATGGAAACTTGAAATTCAAATTTGTAGCTACCTTCCCCCTCTTTCCATGTAAATTTGAATTTCAAATGGACTTAGAAGGCTATAAATAGGTCCCTAATCTCTTTGTAAAAAAAGATGCTATTGATGAATGAAAGTTTTTTTATTAGGGAAGAGTGACTCTTCTTTTGCTCCATGAGAAAAGGGTGTGAGGCCCAACCCTAGGACATGATGTGAGGTCATGTCTAGTTTTCCCCTTCCTTGATTCCATCTTCCTTACCACCCTAATGTCCTTTAAGATTCATCCTAACGACTCCATTAATGAGGCAGGTGAGATGTCCTAGAGGTGAGAGATCTCTCCATGAGTATGAGTCCCAAAGTCCATGAGAGTCCAAATTTCTTCCTTCCATCTCTATTGTTACTTCACCACCTTCTACAAAAAAATATATAATAGTACCCTAATCTCGGTGACTTTTCAGCTTGCCGACGATCCTATCCCAGATCCCGTTCTCCATCAATTTGGTATCAGAGCCTAGAGATTTAAGGTATCCATTATGTTCTTTTTATCCCATCTTATTCCACTTATCCCCACTATTCTTGTTTTATTTTTGCTTATCCTCGACTTATCCCCAACTTCTTTCTATCCTCTTCTTCCTCCACCCATAGCCCAGATCGCCTTTGATCCACCATCACGGCCGATCCATCAACACTGCCACCACCCAACCTGTGCAATCAGAGCCGCCCTGCCACCGTCTCCACCATCTCCGCCCAGCGCCATCGATCGAGCTGCAAATCCATGGCCGAGCCAACAATGCCGCCAGGCCACCTCGCCCATCCAGATCCGAACGGCACCTCCCTTCCCTATGCCGGATCGCCTCCCGCTATTCCACCGGTCATCCGCCGCCTCGCTGCCAACGACAAGGCCACCGTGCACCCCAATCGCCAGATCTCATCCCATCCGGAGAAGCCATCCACCTTCCGCTGATGCCTGACACCAACGCCCTACCAGATCTTCACACCGCTCCCCGTCAGTCACCTATTCTAGCCACTAGTGGTGCCGTCGCATCTGCCAATGTTGATGCCGGTGAAGCCTCCCTACAAGCCCCTCTTCCCGTCCACCACCCCCTCTACTCCACGGTCATAGGAGAGCCTGCATAGATCTCAGAGCAGAGCAGCTTTGCATGGATTTCAAAGCTGCATGGTTTTCAAAGCCTCATGGATCTCAAAGCTATACTAATTTCAAAGTGCATGATCTTCAAAGCTGCATGCTCCTCAAAGTGCACAATTCTTAAAGCTGAGCTGAGGAAAAAAAAGCCTCATGGTTAGCTGGATCTGAGCCTGACTCGATGGAGTCGAGTTCTCCCCATCTCAGGAGAATGATGGGGACATCGATCTGCATGAATCCTGGAATAGCATGAATTCCAAAGTAGCATGAATCATGATGTAGTAGGAATTTCGATGCAAATAAATTTAAATTTGATGATCATTTCATCCTCCACATAAGAAGGTCCCTACATGAATGCCAAGTGGCGCCCAACACATGATGATACATGAATGCTCACATGAATACCAAGTGGCGCCCAACACATGATGACACAAGAATGTCCACATGAATGCCAAGTGGCACCCATGCATGCAGATTTTCAGATTCGCCACCACAAGGAGACACTTGGCACCCATGCATTTTGCCACTCCTTTTCATGAAACTTGAAATTCAAATTTGTAGCTACCTTCTCCCTCTTTCCATGTAAAATTTGAATTTCAAATGGAACTTAGAAGGCTATAAATAGGCCCCTAATTTCTTTGTAAAAAAAGATGCTATTGATGAATGAAAGTTTATTTTTAAGGAAGAGTGACTCTTCTTTTACTCCATAAGGAAAGGGTGTGAGGTCCAACCCTAGGACACGATATGAGGTCATGTCTAGTTATCCCCTTCCTTGATTTCATCTTCCTTACCACCCTCATGACCTTTGAGTTTCACTCTAATGGCTCCATTAGTGAGGTGGGTGAGATGCCCTAGAGGTGAGAGATCTCTCCATGAGTATGATTTCCAAAGTCCATGAAAGTCCAAATTTCTACCTTCCATCTCCATTGTTCCTTCACCACCTTCTACAAAAAAAATATAGTAGTATCCTAATCTTGGTGACTTCTCAGCTCGCCGACGATCCTATCCCTGATCCCGTTCCCCATCACATCGCCACCATCATCGTTAATACTAAAATAATACTCACCAAAATAAACATGGATGGTAGATCCAACTAGTAGATCCAATGCTAATGAACTGGGCCCCATGGATGGCAGATCCAATGCACACAGACTGAGGTACAAAGGCATGAGAACGGATGGTAGCACAAGAACAAGATGGCAGTAACAGGGCCATAAGAATGGTGGGGCCATAGGGAGGTTGGTGAAGGGCCGCAGGGAGGGTGAATGGCTGCAGGAACAGCGGTGTATGGTGAATGACCATGAGAACAGTGGCATAGGGCCATGGGGAGGGCAAACACCATGAGAATAGTGATGCAGGGCTGTGGGGAGGTTGAACGGTTATGAGAAGAAGAATAGCCATGAGAACATAGATGCAGGGCCATCGAGAGGAAGGATAGCCACCAGAACACTGATGTAGGGTTACAAGGAGGAAGAATAGCTATGGGGAGGCAGGATCCAAGTAGGGGGAGGGCTAATGGCCATGGAAGAAAGAATGGCTACAAGAATAGCAGGAACGGTAAGTTGTCAGGAGAGGGGGAACAGTGGGAGAGGGGATGCCGGCAGGAGGGGGAGCCGGTGGGAGAGTGAGGGAATCAAGGAAGGGGAGACTACAAGGGGGAGGGAAATTTTTTTTGTTAGATCAAAGGAGGGGGAGCCTGCAACATAGGGGTGGCACAGCACAAGATGCCTACAAGGGAGGGACATCGACAAGGGAGGGGGAGCTAGTGGGAGAGCGAGGAATCGGTGAAGGGAGAATGCAAGGGAGGGAATTTTCTTTTATTAGATCGATGAAGGGGAGTAATGCGGTAAGGGAGGGAGAGGGAGCACTAATTTGGGGGAAGAGGGAAATTTTGCATAAATTTTCACCTCTCGGACTCCTGATCGATAATGCATGTCATCGTAATGGTCACTAAATTGTTTTTTTAGTGCCATTATTAGCGACAGTAAAATGCCAATGCTAATTTTGTTGGAAAATTTTTTAGCAATGGGCATCACCATCTCTAATAAACATATTCCATTTATAATAACAAATTTCAAAAAATTTAAAAAATTAGAATTTCAAACGTTTTAGCATGGCATTATGATAAATGCATAAAAATTAAATATTAAAGCATTAATTTAATATTAAATTAACCTCATTTGATTTAATTTTATATTTTTATGCAGTGTTTTAGATGATTGAACTCCACCAACGTGAAGAGCACAATTTTTGGGATCCAACGGCACAAACGGTGCACGATTCGGACTTCAATTGAGCTGGGAATTGAATTTTGAAAGATTAACCCATTGAATTGCACGATTTTAAAGCAATTTAAAGTTTGGTTCACTGTGAAACAATGATTCGGTCTAAAAAAATCCCACCGTTCCACCATCCTCCATGGCAGCCGGTCCACGGGTTCAGACCGTGGACCACAGGCCTCCTCAGGCCATGAAATCGCAGGGGGAAGACGCCGGAACGATCTCCTCGACGTCGGGATCTTCCACACGGCCGGAAAAGCACCCTGTTTCCGCCGTTCAAGCCCACATTCAGCCGGTCATCTTCCATCTTCTTCCACGGCCTGCTGCCCTCCCCAATTGGCCACCTATCCGCTGTTTTCGCTGCATCCTCCTCAAGGTCGGAAAAGAAAGAACTCGCCGGAAAATCTCAGCCGTCCGCCACCTCTGCTGCCCTCTTCTCTCAGCCAATCCAGCCATCTCCACCGCGCCACCATGCTGCCATCTTCTCCACCGTCGACCTCTTCCTCCAAACCGGTCTCCATCACCAAGACCACCTCTGCTGCTCCTCTTGCCATTGTTGCATGTTGAGGTACAGATCAAGCTCTCAGCCGGATCACCACTGTCCACTAAGCCGTTCGCTGCCTCCCTGCTTCCGAAGTCACCTGTGCTCGGACGTCCTCACCATTGTCTTGCCCAGAGCCCCCCTGCTATCCGCCTCTTGTGTCGGGAACTTGGATGTCCGAAGAAGAGATCAACACCCCATCGGGACTCCATGGAAATGGAATGAGAGCGCGGTGACGGAATTTGTTACGGGAGCGATGATTGAGACCCAAAATCAACGGAGACCACAGTCCGACGCGTTTTTCCTACTGATTCCTTCTCTATAAATACAGGGACTACGGGGAGGTTCGGAGTTCAGATGTTTTCATTCCAATTTTTTTTTATTTTCCTTCTCTGAGCAACAGCAGGGCCGAAGAGAGTAGAGCTTCTTTTATTTCTTAGTCATTATATTTTATTTTATTTCTGTTAATGATTTACGGGTTGAACATTCTATCATTAGTCTTCTTTCTATACAATAAAAAAAATTAATTTTTTAATTTAATTTATTTTTATTTTTAAAACGGCAGGTTAAATTAATTTCTGTTAATTTATTTTATGTAATTTACATTCTCGTAATTAGAATAATTTTTATTTTTATAATCTTACAATTTATTACATGCGATTTAAATTCCTGCAATTAGGATAGCTTTTACTTTTGCATTTAAGTTCTCAATTTAAATTTTGGCAAGTAGTTAATCGATTTTATATAACTTTTAAAATTTTATTTTAATCATGTCTGACTAAGCGATTATTCTAGGATTGCGATGAAACTGGACTTTGATTAAAAAATTCTATCTTTGGGATCTCTCTCTGTATTAAATTTTTTAAAGTTTTTCCTTAGATCCTTTTGCCACTAATCTTAATGAATTATTATTGGGTTATGATGTGGACGTTCGCTGACATGGATGAACCGGCAAGCACCATGTCAAGAAGAGATGCCACGTCGACTCTCCGGCCTGGATCCCACTACCGAGACAAGCTGAGCTCCCTCAGAACAGCAAGCCGAGCTCAGTCCTCCGCTAGGTCGAGCTCACGAGCTCGAGATCCTAGGTCGGAGCCGTCTTCCGCCCTCCAGAGCGAGACCCTCGGAGGTTAGTGCCCTGCGGTCGAGGTCGGGCTAAGGGCTCACCTGCCGATGTGGAGCCTCTCCAAGTGCGCGCCCTCTGGACCAGGTCTGCCTTTAGCCCTCCAGAGCGAGACCCTCGGAGGTTAGTGCCCTGCGGTCGAGGTTGGGCTAAGGGCTCACCCGCCGATGTGGAGCCTCTCCGAGCGCGCGCCCTCTGGACCGGGTCCACCTTCCGCCCTCCGAAGTGAGACCCTCGGAGGTTAGTGCCCTACGATCGAGGTCGAGTTGAGAGCTCACCTGCCGATGTGGAGCCTCTCCGAGCGCACGCCCTCCGGACCGGGCCCGCACCTCACCCTCCTCCGCCTAGGCACCCCCCGCAAGCTCAAAGCGCTTAGGATGGAGCGAGCCTTGCCGTCCCAGCTCGGCCCCAGCCCGGACGAGGTCCCCACCAGCCGAGGACACTGGCGAGCCACCCGAGGACTGTACCGGAGCACCTCCCAGACTGTGTGGCCACCCGAAACTGCCAGTTGCACCAGAAAGGCAAGCGGCACACTAATCGAGATGCTACATTCCTCACCAACCACTCAGATCACCCAAAAGAGAAAGCCAACCGGGAGATTCAAATCCCGTGGACGGCGGCCCGCCATTCGAGGCACCCCCAAATTTTTCAGAACGAGGCAACCAAGAAGAGTGTCGGAGCGCCTGATAATGTACCCTATCATGAATCAGAATAGGCTCCTCTGGACATCGCCGCATGCGCCTGACAGCCCGACAGGGATCCCGAGACAAGCGCCAAACCGTAACCAAGTTCACAACAAACCCGAAGGTAACACAACAACTCCAGGACACAGGCAAGAAAAATACAAGCCAGAAAAAATAAGAGGAAGTGCGACCCCCACCAGTGAAGGGGGGATAGCACCACCACCACCACAAGCACAAGTGCAAGCCCGGCCAAGAGGGCGAAGTGCCACTACCACTACTGTAGAAGGGTAACGAAGGGCACAAGGAGAAGTCTAGGAACATAGCACCCCTCTGTCCCTGCTATCACTCTCCCCCTGCAACATTTTCACCTTCACGCATATCTTTTACTCTTCCTAGTACGGAGTCCATCAAGAGGGGCCCGACAAGGAGGATCTTGTTGACCTCTGGTGTCGACCTCTGGACAGGTGTTGACCTCTGGTGTCGACCTCTGAACAGGTGTTGACCTCTGGTGTCGACCTCTGAAGCGTGCCACTGAAATTTTGCCGTGCCGGCCTTGCTGAAAATTTTAATTTTTTTTTTTTGCATATTTTAAAAAATATTTTGAAGATTTTTTGGATCATATTTTGAGGGGAGCTTGGTGCTTATTGTTTTGAGCTTACATGTTTATCTTATTGTTAATCTTTTTAAGCTTACCCTATTCATATACTTAAAGGTTTTGTCATCATCAAAAAGGGGGAGATTGTTGACTCTGGTCTTGATTTTGATGATTGACAAAATGTTTAAGTATATATGAGTACTAATTTGTTTTAAGTGTATTTCTCATATCTTAGTACTCAACCATGTTGAATGAAGAAATGCTTGTATTTCAGTTGAAAAAGTCCTTAAATTAATGGAAAATCAAATATATGGACTTTGGAATTAATATGAAAGGACTTGAAGAGGTTAAAGTTTCAATTTGAAGATGGTTCAGCAAGGTCGGCACAGCAAAATTTCAGTGGCACGCTTCAGTGGTCGACACCAGAGGTCAACACCTGTTCAGAGGTCGACACCAGAGGTCAACACCTGTCCAGAGGTCGACACCAGAAGTCGACTCATAGCCTGAGAATTCAAACTGGGCAGAACTATGGTTTTCTGGATTTTTGCTTAAGATAAACTGGAGGTCGACTCATGAGGTCGACACTTGATCCAGAGGTCGACTCATGAGGTCGACTCATGGCATAACGGCTAGTTTTTCTGAACTTTTGATTTGATTTCTAACGGCCATAAACGGCCATATTTTTTATTCTAACGGTCTTGTGGAGTTGTTTCAGCATGAATGAGGTATTTAACCTCCACCAAACTTCAAAAAAGACATGGAGACAAAGTGAAAAGGATTAGAGTGAAAGTAAAAAGCCTTCAATCAATTCCAAGCCAAAAAGAGTGAGAAATCCAAGAGATTCCTTAGCCAAAAGCTTTCCATCTTTGAGGAATCCAACTTTCAAGAGTTTGGCATTTAGTGAGGTCCAAGATTCCAAGAGAAAGGCTTGAAGAGTCTCCATCAAGAGCTACATCGAATTACCTTTTGCTCAAAAAGGAGTTTGTCTTATTTTTATTCATTGTATTCATATTCTATTTGTGGTAGGCTAGTTTCAAGAAATTTGAAACTAGTGTGAGGTTTGTTGGTGAGCCAATTAATAAAACCAACTAGGGTTGCTTGTAAGCCCGAAGCCAAAACAAGTGAGTGAGGTTTGTTGGTGAGCCAATTGATAAAACCAACTAGGGTTACTTGTAAGCCCGAAGCCAAAACAAGTGTGTAAGGTTTTGACTTGTGAGCCTGGTAAAACAAGTCGGCTGTAATCTAAAGATTATAGTGGAAATTCCCAAGTGGAGCTTGGGGAGTGGATGTAGGTGCTAGGTGCACCGAACCGCTATACTTCTTGTGTGTTTGCATTGCTTCACTCTTTATCTTCTTTTGCTCTTTAATTGTTGATTTATTTCATTACTTCTGTTGCACAATCACTTGAGCACTATCACTCTTCACCTTAGAACTTGTTAGCACATATATTGCTTTAATTTTTCAAAATACCCAATTCACCCCCCCTCTTGGGCACCATTTCTGGGCAACAGATCTATTCCCCTGGATTATCACTGACTTGATCGTTGGATTGCCCATGCCGGAAACCCCGGCCTGGGTCTCTAACCGCTGTCTCGCAGGCTCAGGAGCGGAGGACCGTTGGGTGGCGAGGCAACCGCACCCGCAGCAGAGTGGAAGACCGCCGGGCGGCGAGGCGGCGGCCGCACCCAGCGTAGAGGTCCGAGAACCAAGAACAGCAGGCGGCAGAGGAGGAGGAGCGCACTTCGGCACCGACAGCAGCTACGGGCCATGACGATCTTGGCGGTAACAGATTGGTACGCCAGGAAGGGGGGCAGGACGGGCATGGATAAGTCCTTCACCACTCCCCAGGTCAACATACCGCAGAAGAACGGTAACGACACAAGCTGGAAGGGTCAACAGATGGGCGATCTTCTCTAGACCTCTTTATGACATCACCTCCTCCGTCACCTTCGATGGGGAATCCGTTGACGAAACCATCAGGCACACAGCGAAAGCGCACCCGAAGAGGCATGAGTACAAGCTAGCAGGGCTTTCCCACCGGTTCATCAACTTGAGAGGCCCAACTGGCGAGTCTCTGGACTATGACGCCCACCATCAGTGAAGCCCTTCACCGGTCGCAGCGGGGCGGAGTATCATGCCTCCATCGCGATCACGGCCATGACGTTGAAAGATGTCGCAATCGTGGGCAGGAGATCGAGAAGCTCATCAAGGAGACCCACCTCCAAAGGTTTGCGGGGGGCAGACCTCAAGCGGGGCCCCAAGTGCTCGCCACTCTCCCGTCAGTTTCAACTACCGACACTTACCTTGCCGCGAAACCGGTGGGTGCAATTGCCTGAGGAACCGTGCATGCACCTAAGAAGGCTCAGGGGCAGGAGACCCCGAGGGTGATCTCCCCGCCATGAGGATAGGAGAAAGCGAGGGAGAAAGGCGAGCAAAGATGCCACGGTTGTCGGGACGGCGATCACGAACCACCATAGGAAGGCCCCCATGAGACGGCCTAAGTTCCATCATGAGGGGTCCATTATCTCGAAGAACTCGACGGCATCGGGCTCCCCCAAGGGAGGTGGGCCTACAACCTACAAAGACACCCATAGTAAGGTAAGTTCCCCTACCAACGATCATGATAACGATTTTTCTCCCTTGCACGGGTATCTGTATGTTTTGGAGGAAAGGACCAACAGCGTCCCCGAGCCCAGCTCCAAGACGTAGAAGAATCTTTGAGCCACATAACTCTCTAATTCTAAACATCCCTGAGCCCAGCTCCAGGATGTAGAAGAATATTTGGGCCACGTAGCTCTCCAATTCCAAACATCCTCGAGCCCAACTCCAGGATGTAGAAGAATCTTCGGGCCACGTAGCTCTCCAATTCCAAATGTCCATGAGCCTAGCTCTAGGACGTAGAAGAACCTTCGAGTCACGTAGCTCTCCAATTCCAAATGTCCCCGAGCCCAGCTCCAGGACGTAGAAGAATCACCGAGCCACGTAGCTCCCAACAACCAAGCATTCCCGAGCCCAGCTCCAGGATGCCAACTCAAGACCGGAGCTCAAACCTCCGACCAAGAGAATCTCGAGCCTAGCTCCAAGGCGCCAAAGACCTGAGCTAAGATCTCAAGCAACCCCTGGGCCCGAGCCTAACTCCACGTCTAGGAAGGCCTCGAGCCTAGCTCCAAGGCAATCAAGACCGGTAACCCCCTTCTCTGATCTCCCTACTCGAAAAGAAGACGAGAGGGGAAGGAAAGAAAGAGAACAAGGAGGGAAGCCCGGCAGCCCCCTTCTCTGATCTCCCTACTCGAAAAGAAGACGAGAGGGAAATGAAAGAAAGAGAACAAGATGGGGGTACAACCAGCATCCTCTCCTCTGATCTCCCACTCTAAAAAAAAAAACAAACAAACAAAAAACAAAAAGAAAAAAGAGAAAGGAGAGTGGGGAAGAAAAGAAAGAGAGAATAAGAAGGAAGTACAGCATCATCGAAGCTACCACCCTAAATAGCTCTCGGCAATCAACATCCCCGAGCCCAGCTCTAGGACGCCTTCTCAAGACCGGAGCTCAGATCTCCGACCAAGAGAACTTCGAGCCAAGCAGCTCTCAGCAATCAACATCCCCGAGCCCAGCTCTAGGATGCCTTCTCAAGACCGGAGCTCAGATCTCCGGCCAAGAGAACTTCGAGCTAAGCAGCTCTCAGCAATCAATGTCCCCGAGCACAGCTCCAGGATGCCTTCTCAAGACCGGAGCTCAGATCTCTGGCCAAGAGAACTTCGAGCCAAGCAGCTCTCAGCAATCAACATCCCCGAGCCCAGCTCCAGGATGTCTTCTCAAGACCGGAGGTCAGATCTCCGGCCAATAGAACTTCGAGCCAAGCAGCTCTCAGCAATCAATGTCCCCGAGCCCAGCTCCAGGATGCCTTCTCAAGATCGGAGCTCAGATCTCCGGCCAAGAGAACTTCAAGCCAAGCAGCTCTCAGCAATCAACGTCCCCGAGCCCAGCTCCAGGATGCCTTCTCAAGACCGGAGCTCAGATCTCTGGCCAAGAGAACTTTGAGCCAAGCAGCTCTTAGCAATCAACGTCCCCGAGCCCAGCTCCAGGATGCCTTCTCAAGATCGGAGCTCAGATCTCCGGCCAAGAGAACTTCGAGCCAAGCAGCTCTCAGCAATCAACGTCCCCGAGCCCAGCTCCAGGATGCCTTCTCAAGACCAGAGCTCAGAACTCTGGCCAAGAGAACTTCAAGCCAAGCAACTCTCAGCAATCAACGTCCCCGAGCCCAGCTCCAGGATGCCTTCTCAAGATCGAAGCTCAGATCTCTGGCCAAGAGAACTTCGAGCCAAGCATCTCTCAGCAATCAACGTCCCTGAGTCCAGCTCTAGGATGCCTTCTCAAGACCGGAGCTCAGATCTCGGGCCAAGAGAACTTCGAGCCAAGCAGCTCTCAGCAACCCAAGACCAGAGCCCAAGTCTCCGGCCAAGGGACCTTCGAGCCACATGGCCCTCAGTCAACAACACGTTTGAGCCCAGCAGCTCTTAAGTGTTATGACTTAGCCTCAAGCAAGATGTAGCTCTTCTCTCTAGTCTCCCCATACAAAAAGAAGAGGAGAGGAGATGAAAGAGAGAAAAGGGAAGAACTAGGCAAAAGAAATAGATAACAAAGGAGCTCAAATTTCATTGATCAAAAATACAAGTTATAAGTGCCTTCTGGGCCCCCGACATGCCGGGAGACCCCGAATAAGTACAAGAAACAAAAAGTACAAAGCAGGACAAGGAAGAAAAGGGTCTCCATGTCGGCCGGTTTCTCTGCTGGGTCCTGGGGTCAAGAGCTCCCACCCTTAGAAGTCTCTGGCTGAGCTGCCCTAACCTCAGGAGGATCACCCTCAGCTGGTGACAAAGGCTCTGAGCCCACGGCTCCTGCGATGGCCTCCTCGTCATCCTCTGCCTCCGAGGCCGAAGGATACCTGAGGCAGCTACGATTCTTGTCAGGAATAAGCGCCTCGACTCGGCCGCACAGGTACATGAAACCCTTGTAAAAGGAATCCGATGCCATCTGCTGGATTTCAGCAATGAAGTCCTCCGAAGCCTTGAACCTGGTGACAGCGTCCTCAGCACCCTTCGTGGCCTCAGCAGCCACCCTCTTCAGCTCGACAGCTTCCAGCCTAGCTGCCTCTACCGAGTTGGTTGCTGTCTATGCCGCCTTCTCAATAGTGGCAAGTTTCTCCTTCATGGCTGCCAGGTAGCTCGGGCGATCTCCTTGTGCCGGTCAGCCTCGGCACTGTACCAATTCAGTTTTTTCTCGATGACGGAAAGATTATCGATCGCCTTCTTCGAGCGGCTCCGCTCCAGATCGCGAGCCGTCAAGAGTCCCTTCACTCGCCCTCGGCATCGGCGAGCTCTTTTTCGAGGTCCTTGACCTTTGCCTCAAGAACCCTGTTTGCCCCGGCCTTCTCCTTCAGGTTGGCCTTTAAAGATTCGATCTCGACGGCCCGTTGTCGCTCGAGACGTTCCTAGCTCTGGAAGTGGCCCCTAATGTAGAGGGCCTTGGCACCAATCTACACCATGAAAGAAGGTCAGTAAAAAAAAAAAAATGAATGATAAAAAAGTGAAAGAGCTTATCAAATACAGTTGGGGAAAGATGGCGCTGATGACATCGGTCAGTCACATCCTGGCAATGTCTTGCTGATCGCACACTTGGATGGAGAAATCCATCATGCGCTCGGGAAGCTCGGGGCTCCGGAGAAACGAACTCTCCGGCCCCATCCTGAAAGGGAGATGGCACCGAGCCTCCTCCCTCCGACTCTCTCCATGAGTGGGCGGCCTTGCACCGCTGGATGAAGGACCCCGGGGGGTAGGCTGGGAGGTCGGTGTCGATGCAGACAGCACCTTCATCATGGCCCTGGGTTCGGCTCGGGTCTCCTCACCCCTAGCATCGATGATGGACTGACTCGGAGGATGGCAGGGTGCAGCAGCAGCGGCAGCCCTCGCCCGGACTACCACCTCGGGCTCTGCAGTGGGGGCCTGCTGGGCGGGCCTCGGTGCCATAGGAGCTGCTCTCTCCATCGACATGGAAGCAGCGCCGGACACCTCTGAGCTCTGGCCCACTGGGGCAGCTGAGCTTAGACCGATCACCACCGTGGGGGCGGCTGCAGGGGCACTCTCACTCCGTGCCCGCCTCGACTAGGGCTCCCCGGCCAGCCCAGTCGGTGGCCTCTTCTTGGTGATTGCCGGGAGGTCATTCTCAGAGAATATCATTCCTGCATGGGGATCACACAACAGTTAGAATCTGTGGGAAATAGTACAAGAAGTGCAAGAAGTGCAAAAAAGGAAAAGAAAAGATTCAGGTCAAACTCACCCGACCCATTCGTTAGGTCGACCCCGGAGTCGTCGAGGTTCTGTTCAGATAACAGGACCTCGAGAGAAGGAATCTGGGTGGTACAGAGCTGCTCGTAGTCATCCCAGTCAGCTGCATCGACTGCAGAGTTTCGGTTGGGAGACCTGTCTGGATCGCTCCAGACCCAGTCGACCCCCTCGACCTCAACAAAAAAAAATTTGCTCTTCCATCCCCTGATGGAAGAGGGAAGCTCAAACTTAATGCCCTTCGGATGGGAGGACAAAGACCACCACCCATCCTCGGTTGGGTGGCGCTTCAGGGCAAAGAAAGCCCTGAACAAAGAAAATTGGGCCACAAACCCGTGAAGATGACAAAGCACAATGAAGGAAAAAATGACCCTAATACCCTAATAGCGTTTGGCACCAGCTGCACCGGGACTAGACGATAATTGTCTAAGACTGACAGAAAGAAAGGATGGAAGGGAAGCGGAGGCCTCCAGAGAAGGTCCCCTCATAGAAGGCAAGACGGCCCGGGCCACTCAAAGTGACCCGTTCCCCCGGACGAGGGATTATGAGCTGGAGGGAAGGAGGGATGCCATAGACATCCTGAACAGTCCTGAGCTCCCCGGCGGTGATCGCTGAGGCGACCCCACCGGGACCTGCAGGCCGAGCAGACTCGGGAGTAGGAGCAGGAGAAGGAGGAGGCAAAGAAGGATCGGATCCCGGTTCCCTAATGAGAACCGGACCAGGAGGATGCCTTCTACTGAGCTCAAAGCGAGCTACGTCTTCCTCCCTACCGAAGGAAGAAGAGGAGGACGCCAGCCTCCGCTCAAAAGGACCGGCCTCACCCTGATCAGTAGAGGGGTGGAAGCCCAGACCAAAATGGGACATCCTCAAGGACAAAGGAGAGGAAGAACTCAAAGCAGAAGACCGAAGAGGAGATTTGATCGAAAGAAGACTCCGGACCCCAGGAAAGAACCCTATTATAGTGGGGGAAAGAGGAAGAAGAAGAAGCTGACCTGTTGCCTTAAGAAAACTCGGGGTGACTGGAAGGAAGAAGAAGCTTGGGCGCGGTGATAGCAGGCACGGAGAATTCAAAAAGAATGGATGGTTCGGGTAAGGCCTTCTTTTCATTTCGAAATGATCCAAGGGATTCGTATCGATTCAACCGCTCCACCAACGGATCTGTGCCACGTGCCACCCATCAGTGAGAATGGCATCTCGGCTGCTCTACATTCTGCACCAGCATTAACTGCTCTTCGAACGTGGCCACATGGCATCCCTGCGTTGGCCCGTAGGGTTGGTCCCCGAAGTGCCAGCAATCATGGCCATCATCATGCCAGATCTTTGCCTTTCCATGTCAGCATCGCAATTACTCCCTTCGACCCGAGTGCCGCGCACTAATGGGCCTCGAGAGTGGGGGGCAAATGATGTGGACAGTTCACTGACATGGAGGAACCGGCAGGTGCCACGTCAAGAAGAGATGCCACGTCGACTCTCCGGCCTGGATCCCACTACCGAGCCGAGCTGAGCTCCCTCAGAACATCAAGCCAAGCTCAGTCCTCTGCCAGATCGAGCTCACAAGCTCGGAACACCTAGGTCGGAGATGTCTTCCGCCCTCTAGAGCGAGACCCTCGGAGGTTAGTGCCCTGCGGTCGAGGTCGAGCTAAGGGCTCACTCGTCGATGTGGAGCCTCACCGAGCACGCACATTCTAGACCGGGTCCGCCTTCAGCCCTCCAGAGCGAGAACCTCGGAGGTTAGTGCCCTACGGTCAAGGTCGGGCTAAGGGCTCACCCGCTGATGTGGAACCTCTCCGAGCACGGGCCTTTTGGACCGGGTCCACCTTCAGCTCTCTAGAGCGAGACCCTCGGAGGTTAGTGCCCTGCGATCGAGGTCGGGCTAAGGGCTCACCTACTGATGTGGAGCCTCTCCTACTGATGTGGAGCCTCTCCGAGCGTGCGCCCTCTGAACCGGGTCCGCCTTCAGCCCTCCAGAGCAAGACCCTCGGAGGTTAGTGCCCTGCAGTCGAGGTCAAGCTGAGAGCTCACCCATCGATGTGGATCCTCTCCGAGCATGCGCCCTTTAGATCGGGTCCAACTTCTGCCCTCCAGAGCGAGACCCTCGGAGGTTAGTGCCCTACGGTCAAGGTCGAGCTAAGAGCTCACCCGTCGATGTGGAGCCTCTCCGAGTGCGCGCCCTCTTGACCGGGTCTGCCTTCCGCCCTCTAGAGCGAGACCCTCGGAGGTTAGTGCCCTACGGTCGAGGTCGAGCTGAGAGCTCACCTGCCGATGTGGAGCCTCTCCGAGCATGCACCCTCTGGACCGAGTTCGCCTTTCGCCCTCTGGAGTGAGATCCTTAGAGGTTAGTGCCCTGCAATCGAGGTCGAGCTGAGAGCTCACCCACGATGTGGAGCCTCTCCGAGCGTGCACCGTCCAAACCGCGCCTGCACCTCACCCTCCTCCACCTAGGCACCCCCCGCAAGCTCGGAGTGCTTAGGACGGAGCGAGCCTTGCCGTCCCAGCTCGGTCCCAGCCCGAATGAGGTCTCCACCAGCCGAGGACACCGGGGAGCCACCCGAGGATCGTACCGGAGCGCCTCCCAGACCGTGCGGACCACCCGAAAATGCCAGTTGCACCAGAAAGGCAAGCGGCACACTAATCGAGATGCTACATTCCTTACCAACCACTCAGATCACCCAAAAGAGAAAGCCAACCGGGAGATTCGAATCCTGCGAGCGGCGGCCCACCATTCGAGGCACCCCCAAATTTCTCGGAACGAGGCAACCAAGAAGAGTGTCGGAGTGCCGATAACGTACCCTATCATGAATCGGAAAAGGCTCCTCTGGACACTGCCGCATGCGCCTGATAGCCCGACGGGGATCCCGAAACAAGCACCAAACGGTAACCAAGTTCATAACAAATCCGAAGGTAACACAACTCCAGGACACAGGCTAAAAAAACACAAGCCGGAAAAAAGAAGAGGAAGTGCGACCCCCACCAGCGAAGGGGGGATAGCACCACCACCACCACAAGCACAAGTGCAAGCCTGGCCAAGTGGGTGAAGCACCACTACCACTACTATGGAAGGGAAACGAGGGGCACAAGGAGAAGCCGAGGAACAGAGCACCCCTCTGTCCCTACTATCACTCTCCCTCTGCAATGTTTTCACCTTCACGCATATCTTTTACTCCTCCTAGTATGGAGTCCATCAAGAGGAGCCCGACGAGGAGGATCTGTTCCCCTGGATCACACTGACTTGATCATCGAAGTGCCCCCGCGAAACCCCGCCGGGTCTCTAACGGCTGTCTCGCAAGCTCAGGGGCGGAGGACCATCGGGCGGCGAGGCAACCGCACCCGCAGCGGAGCAGAAGACTGCCGGGCGGTGAGGCGGCAGCCGCACCCAGCGCCGAGGTCCGGGAACCGAGAATGGTGGGCGACAGAGGAGGAGGAGCGCACTCCGGTGCTGACAGCAGCTACGGGCCATGACGATCTTGGCAGCAATAGGTTATAATCCCTTTGTAGTTCATATTTGACTTAGTGCAAGAAGGGTTCTAGGTAATAGGCTTATATTAATTTTTTTTCTTGTAAATACCCTTGATGGGTTATTGTAGGGTCAGAGCCCGTTCATAATCCATACCTGAGTAATACAAGAGAAAATGTTAAAGGGAAGGAAACCTTAGAAAGGCTTTTTAGTCATCAGTCTAGTGGATTCAAAGATCCTAGAATTATTTTAATGGTTTAATTTTGAAGTTACTGCCTAAGAATAATTTCGCAACTAATATCCAATTCTTATTGCAGCTTGCCTAGCAAGGGATTAGAACATAGTTCAAAAACCCATTTCCCTGTGGGATCGACCCGTACTCGTCGGACGTGCTACTCTACACACTGTGCGCTTGCAGTTTAATTAGAAAATCTACATCACATTAACATCTAATATTCAACTTTCCATCGCTACAAATTTTTTCAAGGTAGTTTTTTCCTGGGCCTCAAGCATGAGAGGGTTATATGGGATCACTATTCGCGATGGCAATGCACACTTTCACTAATAGTTGTTGTCAAATTATTTTTTGTAGTGCCTATATTAGCAATGACAAAATGTTGCTACTAATTTTCACTACAAGAAAACAAGCCCACTACAGTGAAACAGGGATATGCCGATGCTTTTTTTGACCTTTACCGACACTTTTAAGCATCGCTAAGAAATCTCCTGATACTTCTTTAAGCATCGCAAAAGCATCGCCTATGTAAGCGTGGGGACGCCACCTGTCGATGCTTTTGAAAAGCATCGGCATTTCTCGATGCTTTAAAGCATCGCTAGGTTTAAACCTAGCGACGCTTTTTAAAAGCGTCGGTAGGTAGCGATGCTTTAAAGCATCGCCAAGTTTAAAACCTAGCGATGCTTTAAAGCATCGCCAAGTTTAAAACCTAGCGATGCTTTAAAGCGTCGCCAGTTTTAAAACTAGCGATGCTTTAAAGCATCGCCAGTTCCAAAACTAGCGATGCTTTAAAGCGTCGGCAGATTTATTATTTTTTTTAAAAAAAATTAAACTGCTATACTACTTATATACATACATACAACACAACCTGTATATATTATCAAAATGAAAACATTAAACCTGTATCAGGTCCAACATACACAAACAAATGAAACATTAAAACCAGTATCACACCCAACATACACAAACACAAACGAATCATAAAAAGTTATATATATATATAAGTATCAATACAAGTTCAAATATACAAAAAGACATACAACAATAATAGAAAAAAAGCTGGCATCACTGATCCGCGGGAGGCTGGTCGTCGTTAGGTCTGCAACTCGCAGATGCACCAGGAACCTACAAGATATACATAAGGAATTATGATACATATATTATATATATTCTAAATTATTAGATACATACAAAATTAAGAAATAATTACTTACCTGAGATGACATGAACATATACAGCACAAATGTAACATGCTCTAACTGAGACCTAATGGTCTGCATCTCTGCTCTGTCTGCATCATGCTCTGCTCTGTCTGCATCACGTGTCTGTCAGGGCTTTGCTATCTCCTCCTGGAGTCGACGAATATATGACTGATCATGACTCTCTCTAGTATCCCGAGTATATCTACTCACCTCAGATAACTGAGTAGGGGTAACTCCAATCTCATAATCCCTCACTCGTCCAGGACGCTCTAGTCCCATCAACTCCGAGAATACCTTGGCCTCGATGCGACTGCTCATAGTCGATGATGTACCCTCACCAGCACGCTCGGAGATCATAGAGGTAGCCATATCCTATATTTTATAAAAAATACATATATCAATACTTAATAAAAATATAAATAAAATCATGATATAATATAAATAAAAAAAATTACATATATATCTTTGGACTTCTCCCGAACAAAACTGCCATCCTGGTGAACATGAGTCATCCGATAGAACTCCACCTCACCAGGCTCCCTCCCCTGCTAATCAGCCTATATAAAGAATAAATATTATAAAAAAATTTAAAATAACACATCTTATACCCTCATACCATGATACATGGCACATGCATGATACATGATGATACATGATATTAAAACTAAAAGTGTACTAAAAGTATTATGGGATGAGAAACATATAAACTCATGCCTGAGCTGTGCATAACTCTTGGACCCCGCTGTGTAAGGAACAGACTGAGCTGCTCGTGCAGCTCTACCAATGATAGAATATGTCTACAAAATAAAATTAAAACTATGTTATATATTGTATAAATATAATTATGACGAGTAAAAATTAATAAATTTCGAAGTGTTTGATGATGTTACACAACCTGTGCCCTCTCGGAGAACCAATAGTACACCAGCTCCCTCCACTGATGAGGGTGAACATCAGGAGAACAGGTAGCTGCAACCTGCTCCTCTGTCCTACCCTCTTGCATGTAGTCTCTCTTCAACTTCGTCCTATATTCTTTCTACTTGCAAATGAGAGACTTAATCACAAAATCAGAAGTATCTGGAGGGAGAACGAACTTGCTTTACAATTTAAATAAACAATAAAATATGTATTAAACAAAATAAGCAATTCAACTGTTAAAAACCTAAGATATAAAATAATATATCAATTTTTTTACCTGTATAACTCGAAGCATCTCTACTTTATAAGCAGGAAGCATATCATTCCACTTCAAAAAATTCAGGGGACATAGCTGATCCCGGCATGCAACTGTCCCCAAAAAGCTAGTCAACAAGCTAGCAGCTTTCTTAATAGGCTACCCTAGCTTGTTGCACTCTATCACTATCCTCTTGCCCTCAAGTAACTGCCACACATCACGGACTAGTGTGGGTCCTCGCATATGCCTGAGTCTTCCGGATCCATCTACAAAAAAAAAATTCAGAACATTGTATATCAAAACTATTGCATATGCATGAATTGAAATGAGATAGAATTATTAAATTACGTACCTTGTATTTGTATGTCATCGATGATAGGCTCGTCATCAAAATGATCTATAGGAGGATCGTTATGTGCGGACTCGGAGGGAATGGCATCGTCCTGAGGTGTAGAGGTAGTAGCATCGGCCTGATGTGCAGAAATAGAGGGACTGGCGTCAGACCGATGTGAATATGATCGACTGCCCTCGGGCTGCTATGCTGAAGAAGTACCAACCTCGGTCTAGAAAAATTGAAAGTGTACATCTGATAATCACTTCCTTCGAGGTATGGTGTACCTAACCTGCATTATTTAAAAACAAGTCAGTCAACATTATAATCAAATTATAACGGAAATGAATTGTAATTTAAAAGATAATGATGCAGAACAAAGAACAAAGAAGCATATGTGAAAGTAAATTTAGGATTAATTTATTTTTTTTTTTTTTTATATTTTAGAAATTGGCTTTGATTCAAAGTAAAGCTAAACTAAGTTGAAGGAAACTAGGTAAGGATTGAAAGCACAAGTTAGAAGAAACTAAATTATCAGAGTAGTTCAGAAGTAACGGATCGCTGGGGGTTGAAAAACTTCCAGACCTAGGGTTTTGCTCTGAACTTTCAACAGGACAGAAATAGAGAGGAGAGATGGTTTACTAACCAGACAGTCATCTTCTCAGAATTTGGGTGGAAGAACTCTCTCGAGCAGATTGTTGGATCCTCGGAGTCGGCTATCTTCGTAATGGATCCTCCAATACTGGTCTTATGGTTTGGTCGGCTTCTCCTGGACTCAAGATCTGGGAAGAAGAAAATCAAGTGAGGGATTCAGAGACTCTGGGAAGGATTTACCAGTTCGAAGAACTTGAAGGCTGATGTCGCTGAGATCCGAAATTCTCTTGAAGGCTGATTCAACTCCCACTGGAAAGAGCTTTGGATCTGAAGTACCTGGATTATAGCTGGATGCTGGTGGTCGGCCTGGACTTGGAGAGAGAGGCCGTGGGAGGTGGAATATGCTAGGGCTTAGTGGAAAGAGAAAGGTGATGGCGGCTAGGGTTTGGGAGTGGAGTGGCTAACCTAGGGTTTGGGTTTTGGAGATCTCACACCTCCTCAAGGTTCCTGGGGAACCCGGATTTACTCCCTCACGGAGCTCAACACCTGGATGCAAGTGCGAAAGAGAGAAAACACAAAGTTTGCTCACAAAAAAATTTGGTTTCATTCATCTGATTGATTTAAACTTACAAGAGGGGTTTAATTTATAGGGCTTTACAAGGGAGTAGGGTTTTACATCTTCCCATGTGGGACTAAAGGAGGGGATCTACAAATCAGGATAATCCATACACATATGGTCGGCCAAGGTACCAAAAAAAATTGATTTGGGTTATAAAAGGCAGGTAGATGGCGCCTCCTTGCTTGGGTCTTCAAGAGAGGATTTCTTTCCTTCCATGGATCAACTCTTTTGGACTCCTCCTTTTCTTCCTCCCTAAGTCAAGGCCCTTCCCATCTTTGTTTTGGATATTTTTGGCAGGTAGTGGGCGCCTCCTTGAAGTTCTCTCCAAGAGAATTTCTTCCCTTTCTTAGTTTGGTTCTTTTGGGAAAGACTTGGGCCGCCCCCTTGATTTGTGGACTCCTGGTGGATTTCTCCTCAACTGGCGCATGAGAGAAGGAAGCTGCTATCTGTGGTATGGGGACCAAAGGCTGCTGGATGTAGATATGGCGCCCCCTGGACTCAGGCGTATGGCTGGGAGGGTGGCTGGGAGTGTGGCGCCCACTTGCTAGGCCTTGGGAGAAAATGTAACACCCCAAGTTGAAGCCCTAGTCCACTACTGAGTCAACATGACTCAACAAAATAAAATGCAGGTAATGTAGACTCAAGCTAAATTGAGTTGATCTAGTCAACTCTTATTACAAACCAAAAATCCTAATTCTTCGGGCAAGGTTAATCAGAGATCCAGATGGAGCTCTGAAGTCTTCTTCTGAGTCTGGTGCCCGCACCAATTCTCCCAGGGTGGGAGGAACTCGACCCTGTCGAGTATGGATCAAGTTGGCTCTGGTATCTCTCCAAGAGGTCTGGGTCCAGCTCTTGTAATTCTTCTCGGGAGATCCAAGAGTCATCAGAATCTGGCCTTCCTAGCCAGCGGACCAGGTATCTTTGGTATCCTCGATTACGAGTAGAGATAACCTGATCATCCAGGATCTTTTCAATCTGCTCTTTCCTCACAGGCCAATTTGTTGGTGGACACACAGGGTCAGGTTCACTCTCAAGAGCAGGATTAGGTTCAAAAGCCTCACTGGGAATCACAGCTGGCTCCCTATACTCTACTAGGTCTGTAATGTTGAAAGTGGAGCTAATGCCTAGTTCTGGAGGTAACTCGAGCACATAGGCATTGGATCCTACTCTCTTTACCACTCTAAATGGTCCAGCTCCCCTAGCATGTAACTTTCTAACGGTTCCAGGAGGAAACCGTTCAGGCCTTAACCTAATCATTACATAGTCTCCTTCGTCAAAAGTTTTGACTCGCCTTTGAGAATCAGCCAATTTCTTATAAGTTTCATTACTTAAATTTATTTTGGCTTGAATTTCTTTATGCAAGTCTTTTATATGCTGTGCAAAAACTTCGGCAGACTCGGAGACCCGTGTGTGGACTGGTAAAGGAGCTAGGTCAAGAGGTGTGTGGGGTTTGTAACCATGCATAATTTCAAATGGACTCTTACCCGTAGACCTATTGACCGAGTCATTATATGCAAATTCAGCTCTATGTAAGTACAAATCCCAGTTCCTAATATTTTCACCAACAAGACACCTTAGCAGATTGCCTAAAGTATGGTTCACTACTTCGGTTTGGCCGTCAGTCTGGGGATGATAGGCAGTTGAAAACTTAAGTTTCGTCCCTAACTTATGCCAAAGGGTTTTCCAGAAATAGCTGGTGAACCGAACATCCCTATCTGAAACAATGGTCTTGGGTAGGCCATGGAGTCGAACTATCTCATTAAAGAACAGGGTGGCTACCTTAGACGCATCAAATGTTTGGGAACAAGGCAAGAAATGGGACATCTTGGAAAATCGGTCTACTACAACACAGATAGAGTCATGCCTCCTCTGGGTCTTAGGCAAACCTAACACAAAGTCCATGCTCACATCTTGCCAAGGACGATCTGGGACAGGGAGTGGGGTATAAAGGTCGGTGTTCTGTTTTCGCTGTTTGGCAACAGCGCAGGTCCGACACCTAGCCACAATGTGTGCTATATCTCTTTTTAAGCTAGGCCAGAAAAAATGGTCTTCAATAGCCAGGGTGGTCTTATCTTTTCCGAAATGGCCAGCTAAACCTCCAGCATGAGTTTCCCAAATCAAGAATTCCCTAAGAGAGGTTCTAGGGATGCAAAGCCTATTTTTAAAGAACAGAAAGCCATCTAAAAGGGAATAATCCTTATGTTCACTAGATGGTCCTTGAGTTAGATCCTGGTACACAGTCTTAAAATCCGGACATGACTCATATTCTTCTTTGATTTGCTCAAACCCTATGACTTCAGCCCTAACAGAATTCAACAATAAAGATCGACGACTAAGGGCATCAGCTACCTTATTTTCAGACCCAGCCTTATGCTTCAAAACAAAAGTATAGGACTGGATATACTCTACCCACTTAGCATGCCTAGGGTTAAGCTTCTTCTGAGAATTCAAGAATCTAAGAGCCTCATGGTCCGAAAACAGCACAAATTCTTGCGGTAGCAAATAATGTCTCCAGTAACGCAAAGCTTGCACTACCGCATAAAATTTCTTATCATAGGTAGAATACCTAAGCTTAGCATCATTAAGTTTTTCACTAAAGAATGCTACGGGATGGTTCTCTTGGCTTAGGACTCCACCTATACCTACTCCTGAAGCATCACAGGCAACCTCAAATACCTTTGAAAAGTCCGGTAGTCTTAAAATGGGTGCCTGGGTCATCCTATCCTTAAGATCTAGGAAGGCTTTATGGGCTGCTTTGGTCCACTGAAATTCTCCCTTCCTAATGCAGTCTGTGATAGGAGCAACTACGGTACTAAACCCCTTGATGAATCGCCTATAGAAGGTAGCCAAGCCATGGAAACTTCTGACTTCATGCACACTAGTTGGCTCTGGCCATTCTACTATGGACCTAATCTTTTCAGGATCGCAGCCACGCCGTCAGGGGTTACGACAAATCTAAGGAAGATAATTCTACTGGTCATAAATTCGCACTTCTTGAGATTACCGTAGAGACTATCATTCCTCAAAACTTGACAGACTTGTCTAAGGTGGCCTAGGTGATCTGCAGGGGTCTTACTATAGATCAGGATGTCATCAAAATAGACCACTACAAACTTCCCTATGAAAGTTCTAAGTACCTGGGTCATAATCCTCATGAAAGTACTAGGGGTATTGGACAACCCAAAAGGCATAACAACCCATTCAAAGAGACCATCCTTAGTTTTGAAGGCTGTTTTCCACTCATCCCCTGGTCTAATCCTAACCTGATGATAGCCGCTCTTGAGATCAATTTTAGAAAAAACCATGGCACCAGCCATCATATCAAGCATGTCATCTAGTCTAGGGATGGGGAACCTATACTTGATTATGATTTTATTGATGGCACGACTGTCAACACACATCCTCCACGTGCCTTCCTTCTTCAGGGTTAGAAGTGCAGGGACTGCACAAGGGCTAAGACTCTCTCTAATGAATCCCTTCCTCAACAATTCGCCAACCTGCCTTTGCAGTTCTTTATGCTCAGATGGATTCATCCTATAATGGGGCAAGTTGGGTAAGGTAGCTCCTGGGACTAAATCTATGGAATGCTGAATATCCCTAAGAGGTGGAAGGTGGTCTGGCAGATCCTCGGGAAAAACATCCTCAAATTCTTCTAATAAAGGTTTAACTTCCTGAGGAGGCTCTGAGGGTGTAGGAGTCCTAAGTTCCTTAGCAGTCAACATCCAAATGGGTGAACCACTATGAATTTCTTGTTCTAGATCCTTGGCACTAATTAGGTTCACTCCAGTCTTCATTTCTCTGACCTTACTGGTTCCTTTCGCTACCTTGTCCTTAGGTGGGACTGAATGGATTGTGATTTTCTTCCCATTGAAACTAAAGACACAGGTGTTGGATTTTCCTAAGAGAGTGGCATCATGATCATACAACCAAGGTCTTCCAAGAATTATACTGCTCACCCCCATGGGCAAGACATCACACCAAATCTTCTCTTGATAGGATTGCATTTGGATTTGGACCTGACATCTAGACTGGATGGGTATAGAGGTAGAGTCTACCCAAGAAACCTTATAGGGGTTGGGGAGGGGGACTGGGGTTAAGCCTAACATTTTGACAGTGCTAGTAGAAATGGCATTCACACAGCTCCCACTATCTATGATGATTTTACAAACCTTATCCCCTAGTTTAAGGAAAGTCTGTAGATGTTAGTGCTACGCCAATCTTCCTGAACTTTAGTCTGGGACAGGATGCATCTCACAACCCCTAAGTGGTCAGACTCAGTGGATTCTTCCTCTCCTTCATACTCATCAACCAAATTCATTCCGACCTCATAAACTTCTTCTTCAAACTCCTCATTAGGCTCGGAATTCTCTTCTCCTCCCTCTTCTATATATAGGGATCTACGAGGGCACTGGCTTGAAACATGACCTACCTTATGACACTTAAAACAAGCTATGGCTGTGCACTGATTGGAGATATGGCCGGGCTTCTGGCACTTAAAACAGACGATACTAGGGGTTCTCTGGGTGTCAGGTGCCTTACCTTTGTCCATGGGCCTAGGGGTGGAAATACCCTGATTAGGCTTGCTAGGGGTAACCTGGCTAGGTCCATTTCTTGGGATTGGGGGACTAACCCTAGATGGCATGGGTCCTCTCTGAAACTTCTCTGTGTTCAGTGCAATCTGATAGGCTTGGTCTAGGTCAGTAACCTCTCTCAGAAACAACTCTCTCTTAATATCTTCCCTAAGCCCAGCCCTAAATCTAGACAAAGTGACCTCATGGGCTTCACTCACATCACATCTCATCAGGTATTCATCAAAGGTGGTTATGTAGTCTGAAACAGATCGGTTCCCTTGTTTCAAAGTCTGCCATTGGTCTAACAGATTTTGCTGGTATGAAATGGGTAGGTACTTGTCTCTAAGCTTCTCTTTCATACCCTGCCAAGTGGTTATGGGCTCTACATTTCGTCTTCTAGTGGTCAGCTCAATGTTCCCCCAGTATAACCTAGCTTGACGTATTAATTTCATCTTGGCAAACTTGAATTTCCTCTCCTCAGACATGGCATACCACTCAAAGTACTGGTCCATCTCATCCTCCCAATCAGAATACACCTTAGGATTTAAGCTACCATCAAAAGTGGGTGCATCTAACTTGATGTTCCGAATGAACCTATCATCTCTATCCTCAGGTTCTGGGTCAGGCCTCCTATGATTAGGTTTAGGATCTCGGTATAAAGGTCTTCTAGGCTCTTGGTGTGGGTGAGGTTGAGGCACATTAAAATCTGGGTCAGGAGTCCAATTCCGATGCCTAGGTTCCTCAAGTACCTGGACTCGATCCCTAAGCTGGGCAAAATTTTCATTCATATCCTGACTTAATTTGTTCATACTCTCAGTAAGAGCTCTAACCATGGCCTCTAAATCAGGTTGGGTTTGACCAGGTTGGTAGGGTACTCCATTCCGGGTAGACATGATGCAATCAAGCACACAAAATGAGACTCAACTGAACGACTACGGGCTAACTAGACCTAGAGCCCAAACTAGATGCCCAATCAGAGTGGCAAGCTAGCCTGTAGTAACTCAGGACTCAGCCAGGCAGGTGTAAGGGGAGTGTTAGGTCCCTGAATGCCAATCCTAGACACCAATCAGAGATTGGCCAGGTAGGCGGACCAGCACACAAGCCCTTCGGGATGGAATCCCTGAACCACCGTTCTAGACACTGAGTACAAAGCACACACAGAGTAACCAGACAAACTGACTCAACACTAGCCTTGACCCGACTTGTTGATGTCCCTAGCCCACTAGGGCAAATTAGGTCTAATTAATTTTAAGATTAAAGGCTTAGGTTCGAATGAGTGGGTGGTGGTTTTGGGCTAAGGAGAGGTTATCAACTCCTCCCCTTATCTTAGATGCTCAAATGTCCTTAAGATGAATTAAGAGATGATCACTCAAAAATAATTGAATTGCAGAAACACAAAAATAGAGTTGCAGTAATTTAATCCTCAGAAATCTCACGGAAACTAATAAATCACAGGAAAATAATGAAAAATAGTTTCAATTATACTGGTTTTAGAAAAACAAAAATCACCAAATTTGAAGTTACCTGTAGTGAGAAATAATTCCTACAATAGGGTAATTACGGGCTGAAAACAGAGCACTTCCCCGTTTACAATTCCTGCTATGAAGTTATAACCCAACAGATCCCCTACACACCCTAGGAACACCCCGTGGAATGGGAAGAGGAGGTTTGCACCTCGCTTCGTTCCTAGGACCGGACGTCCTGGGGAGTCTACTTCGAGCAGACAAAGTAAAAAGAGAGAGACTCAGACAAGCAATCAAAACAGAAACCCTAGACAGGGCTCTGATACCAAAAATGATGCAGAACAAAGACAAAGAAGCGTATGCGGAAGTAAATTTAGGATTAATTTCTTTTTTTTTTTATATATATATTTCAGAAATTGGCTTTGACTCAAAGTAAAGCTAAACTAAGTTGAAGGAAACTAGGTAAGGATTGAAAGCACAAGTTAGAAGAAACTAAATTATCAGAGTAGTTTAGAAGTAACGGATCGCTGGGGGTTGAGAAATTCCCAGACCTAGGGTTTCACTCTGAACTTTCAACAGGACAGAAATAGAGAGGAGAGATGGTTTACTAACCAGACAGTGATCTTCTCAGAATTTGGGTGGAAGAACTCTCTCGAGCAGATTGTTGGATCCTCGGAGTCAGCTATCTTCGCAATGGATCCTCCAATACTGGTCTTATGGTTTGGTCGGCTTCTCCTGGACTCAAGATCTGGGAAGAAAAAAATCAAGTGAGGGATTCAGAGACTCTGGGAAGGATTTACCAGTTCGAAGAACTTGAAGGCTGATGTCGCTGAGATCCGGAATTCTTTTGAAGGCTGATTCGACTCCCACTGGAAAGAGCTTTGGATCTGAAGTACCTGGACTGTAGCTGGATGCTGGTGGTCGGCCTGGACTTGGAGAGAGAGGCCGTGGGAGGTGGAATATGCTAGGGCTTAGTGGAAAGAGAAAGGTGATGGCGGCTAGGGTTTGGGAGTGGAGTGGCTAACCTAGGGTTTGGGTTTTAGAGATCTCACACCTCCTCAAGGTTCCTGGGGAACCCGGATTTACTCCCTCACGGAGCTCAACACCTGGATGCAAGTGCGGAAGAGAGAAAACACAAAGTTTGCTCACAAAAAAATTTGGTTTCATTCATCTGATTAATTTAAACTTACAAGAGGGGTTTAATTTATAGGGCTTTACAAGGGAGTAGGGTTTTACATCTTCCCATGTGGGACTAAAGGAGGGGATCTACAAATCAGGATAATCCATACACATATGGTCGGCCAAGGTACCAAAAAAAATTGATTTGGGTTATAAAAGGCAGGTAGATGGCGCCTCCTTGCTTGGGTCTTCAAGAGAGGATTTCTTTTCTTTCATGGATCAACTCTTTTGGACTCCTCCTTTTCTTCCTCCCTAAGTCAAGGCCCTTCCCATCTTTGTTTTGGATATTTTTGGCAGGTAGTGGGCGCCTCCTTGAAGTTCTCTCCAAGAGAATTTCTTCCCTTTCTTAGTTTGGTTCTTTTGGGAAAGACTTGGGCCGCCCCCTTGATTTGTGGACTCCTGGTGGATTTCTCCTCAACTGGCGCATGAGAGAAGGAAGCTGCTATCTGTGGTGTGGGGACCAAAGGCTGCTGGATGTAGATATGACACTCCCTGGACTCAGGCGTATGGCTGGGAGTGTGGCTGGGAGTGTGGCGCCCACTTGCTAGGCCTTGGGAGAAAATGTAACACCCCAGGTTGAAGCCCTAATCCACTACTGAGTCAACATGACTCAACAAAATAAAATGCAGGTAATGTAGACTCAAGCTAAATTGAGTTGATCTAGTCAACTCTTATTACAAACCAAAAATCCTAATTCTTCGGGCAAGGTTAATCAGAGATCCAGATGGAGCTCTGAAGTCTTTTTCTGAGTCTGGTGCCCGCACCAGATAACATAATCAAACATGCAAAAATGTAAACCATCTTATAAACTACTTGTCATAATCAGCCAATTGTATCTTCTTCAAATCCAATCTAACCAAAATGGTTGTACCATTTATATAATCATCCAGCATAATATTATAAGGTATACACTGAGTGTAAGTATCATCATCATCTTCTTCCACCTTTTTTCCCATGTCATACAAGTCTTTGGGTTTTGTCTTAATAACAGTAGCCCATTCTTTATCTTTCGAGTCTTGTACATAAAAAACTTGTCAAGCTTGAGATGAAAAGATAAATGGATCATCCTTCAATAACACACCGGTATGTATCAATCTTAAAAAATTGACAAGTATGAATCTGTTTGAGTCCTTTTTCAAACCTCTCGATGTATTTATATCCACTCAATCACATCGAAATAATACAACCTTAAAATTTTCATAATAATCCAACTCCAAAATATCTTTAAGTATACCATAATAAGATTTTTCATCTGCTTTTATTATAACACCACTGTTTTGAGTTTTTCTAAGTTTCTCGCGCTCCATGGTATGAAATTTAAAGCCATTTATAATAAAACCATTATATTTGTTCATAATATAATTTGGACCTCTGGCAAGTGCCATTAGTTCTGTTGAACTATTTTTTTCCATCAGTACCGGTACCTAGAAAATATAATATCAATTATCAATCACTTATTCGATGTTAAATGTACATAAAATTATTATATGACTTATATATACTAGCCTGATTGGCAAGCCAATTAGGAAATAACTCAACTAATCATCTTTGTTCAATCCTTGGATTAGGACGAGTGGAATGATTGGCTTGTCATTGTACAGATAAAAACTCACTGCATAATAATCAAATATAAGTTTGACAACATGTCTAATATTTAGTATTATCCATGTGTAGATATACTAACCTGCGATAGTCAGATATTATGTTACTATGTAGCAATACATAACGGTGTGCTTGTGACATGGATTTATGGTCAAGAACAATACTTTCAGCTTTTCCTATAAATCTTCCGGATGATGCAAATTTATATAGATCTGTATTCTCCATAGTATCACCATGACGTTGAGGTCGATTGAATACAGTCTCTGCACTTTCGAGATATCTTGAACAAAATGTTAAACACTCTTCAGCAATATATCCCTCTACTATTGAGCCCTCAGGATGGGCTTTGTTTTATACATAATCCTTCAAATATACAAGATACCTTCAAAAAGTATAGTATCACCATGACGTTGAGGTTGATTGAATACAGTCTCTACACCTTTGAGATATCTTGAACAAAATGTTAAACACTCTTCAGCAATATATCCCTCTACTATTGAGCCCTCAGGATAGGTTTTGTTTCGTACATAATCCTTCAAATGTACAAGATACCTTCAAAAAGTATGATATTTATATCACATTAAATAATAAAAAAGATATATAAATTATGAAATTTAAGTTTTACAGCATTACCTCTCGATAGGGTACATCCATCTGTACTGTATCGGCCCACCAAGTTTAGCTTTCGAAGCTAGGTGAATGAGTAGATGAACCATAATCGTAAAAAATACAAGAGAAAATCTTTTTAATCTGACATAATGTAAGTACAACTTGAGACTGCAACTGATCAAGCTCTTGAGGATCAAGAACCTTCGAACATAATGCCTTGAAGAATGATGATAACTGAAAAACAACCGTAATAACTTGTTTCGGCATTGACGACCTTAAAGCCAATGGAAGAATATCTTGTATTAGTATATGTCCATTATGACTTTTAAGATTTGAAATTTTATGCTCTTTCAGATTCACACATCATGAAATATTTGAGGCATATCCATCAGGAACTTTGATATTCTTTAAAACTGTCAGGAAGAGATCTTTTTCTCGACTAGACATTGTATAACATGCATGAGGGATATAAGTTCTATCATTTGCAAGAACTTGTGGATGAAGTTCATGTCGGATGCCCATTTCTTTTAAATCAAGACGCGCCTTCATGTTATCTTTAGTCTTTCCATCAAGATTTAATATTGTTCCAATCAAATTATCACAAACATTCTTTTCTATATGCATAATATCAAGATTATGCCGGAGTATATTATGCTCCCAATAAGGTAAGTCAAAGAATATGCTTCTTTTCTTCCATAATTGTTTAGTATGCTAATGGATAAATGCTGTGATTATATCATCATCATTTTCAACTTCAAAGAAATTATCCAGATCCTCGAACACTGCCATATCTAAGGTGCAAGTATTGACTTCCTCCAATATTTCTTCTTATACCGAAGTCTCAATATCATCTCTTCCTCGCTTTTTAGAGGACTTTGTCATCTTGCCATAACTGTGTCTGATTCCAAGCATTTGTCTATGAATATCAGAACCAAAAGGTAGAATTGGAGCATATCCCAACTCTATAGTACCATCAAATAAATCATTCTGAAATCGAAATGGATGATTTGCCTCCAACCATCGATGATGTCCCATATAACAGAACTTTTCTCCATGTTTTAACCAAATTGAATGGATTGATTCACCACTAGAAGGACATATAACTCGTCCCTTAGTGCTCCAGCCAGATAAATTAGCATATGTAGGAAAATCGTTAACAGTCCATAATAGAGCTGCCCGCAGATTAAATATTTAGCCATTCGAAGCATCAATTGCACTGATACCCTCCTACAATTATTTTAATTCATCTATTAAAGGTTGTAAGAAAATATCAATATCATTGCCTGGACCCTTATCACCTGTAATGACCATTGATAAAATAAGTGAAGACTGTTTCATACATATCTATGGTGGCAAATTATAAGGAATCAGAACAATTGGCCTGGTGCTATAGACAGAACTTAAGGTCTTAAATGGATTGAACCCATCACTGGCTAAACCCAGCCTGACATTACGAGCATCAGATGCAAAATCAGGATGTTTGTCATCAAATGCTTTCCATGCTAAACTATCCGCTGGGTGTCTCAGCATTCCATCTTTTGTATGGCTTTTATCATGCCATCTCATTGACGAAGCTATCTTTGATGATGTATAGATCCTTTTCAATCTAAGTACAAGAGAAAAATAACGTAATACCTTCGCCAGCTTTTGTTTAATTTATGTTGCATCCAATTTATCTAATCCCTCACTCTCATTTTCTTTTTGCTTCATCCATCGTGAACATCCATACACATGGCACGAGTCTTGATCGGCATGTTCTCCCCGATATAATATACAATCATTTGGATAGCTATGAATCTTTTCATATCCAAGATCCAATTCCTTTACTAGTTTTTTGACTTCATAACAAGATGTTGGTAAACTAGTACCTTCAAAAAATGCATCCTTTAACAACTTGAGCAACATAGTAAAACTCTTCCTGGACCATCCATTCAAGTATTTTATATGAAACAAATATACAAGAAAAATTTTTTTTAAAAAGTTCTTACAATCGGAATATAATTATTGATCTGCATCTCTTATCAGCTTTTGATAACGATCTGTTCCAACATTAGTTGGGGGTATCAGCTCTCCATCATGTACAGATTCAGTAAATATAGGATTCTCAGGTAACCCAGCTGCTACTTGTCCTCCACTGTAATCTCCAAGTTGTTGAGTACCATATTCAAAAGCATCTCTAAGCAAACCCCTGATATCATCATCTCTTGGAAGATTTTTATGTTGGTTACTGGATCCAAAATCAGGTATATGTTTCATGTTAGAGGTTTGGTTACATGTAGATTGTAACCTTGACTCTCCATGAAAAAATCACTCAGTATAACCTCTTAAAAAACCATTCCATACCAAATATTCTGATGCGGAACTAATATGCATGCGATTATTTTTGTGTGTTTTATATGTGGAGTTAAGTGATGAAATCCCAAAACTTGGATCAAAATAAGTTGTAGGAAATTCTATATGAATTTTAGAAGTCAAGCATGCAGATTAGGACCTAGAAAAGTAATAAAGAAGGATCGCTGGGGCTGAGAAGTCTCGGTTAGGGCAAGTTCTCCTACAATAAAATTACTGGTGGTAGAGGGCATGTACCTGACAACGTTTGAAGCACCCAAGGAATATCGCAGTGAAGGGATCTCTCGTTCCTCGATGGATGCGGCCTGGAAAATCGAGCCAAAGACCCGTGGATACCCAGCTTTCTGCTCAGTGGTTCGATTGAGGCTTGGCTGGAGTCGTTGGATTCATAGGAACTCGGGGACCTGTAAATGACCTGTCAAGGGTTAGAAAACTCACTAGGGAACAAGAAAACAAGGGAAAATAGCAAACATAATAAAGTTTTGGAGGGGGCGACCAGGGCTCTGGAAGGATGGTTGGCGGCAGGAATCTGTTGCAACTCTGGGAAGAAGAAAGCACCAATAAAATCCCTTTAGCACAAAGCAAGGTAGCACAAAGCAATTGAAGAAAACTCAAGTTTTAATTCATATATCAAAATCAATCCTCATACAAGAGACTAGGGTCCTTTAAATAGACCCTTAGTCTTGAGCTCCAAGTAAGGGTACATTAGACATTACATAAGAATCCTTTTCCCTCTCAAACCCTAGCTAGAAAATAAGGAAACATTAGGTAGAAAAAATCCCTAAAAATTCTCTTGACTTGGTCAACACTCCAAGGATGCCTAGGGGGGCGTGTTGGGCTTCTAAGAGCAGCAAGGGGCCAGCCCAAAGGGGCTCGGATGCATGGGTTTGGGCCTTTGGAAGCTGGGGTGGCCTGGTAGCCAAGTAGCAGGAATATTCCCTGATATCTTGCTTCTTAGGGGCTTGGGCTTGGCACCTGGGCTTGATTTCTTTGGGCTAGGATGCAGATGGACCTCTGAAATCATGGATGTCCTATTCTATGAATATACTTTGGCATTTGGAGGGGAATCTGGGCATCTGGAGAGCATTTGCAAGGAATCAGAGTTTTCTGAATTTTTCTCCTAGGGTCTTCAAATCTTCAAGCTGGGTTGGACTTGGGCTATACTTCCATGTCTTCAATCTAGTTGGACTTGGTCTTCACTTGTATGATGTGGTCTTGAGTCTTTAATATGGTTGAACAGGACTCAAAAAAATAAAATTAGCTCGACATGAGCTAACTAACACTAGACTGGACTAGCTCAAAATGAGCTGACTAATACCGAACTGATAACAACTCAAAGACTCAAATGACAAACTAAAAATAGACTCAAATGGGCTAAGTAATCCACAGAGGGCTGTGAAGCCTCTGTCTTATTCCGGTGCCTCTGGTGTCCGCACCATGTTCTTCAACAATATTTGGATATTGAGAACTGGAATTTACACATTTTCGGCATGGACATAAAATCTTCTCACTGATACTACTTCTCTCCATACCAAATTTAATGAAAATCTGTACTCCATCCAGATATTCTTTGTTATTCCTCGATTTAGTTATCCAACTCTTATCCATTGTAAGATTAAACTAATTGAAATAAACAAATATTTATAAGAACATAATAAATTTAAAATAAGTTTATTCAATAGATCAATTATAATATTATTAAATGCACCCTATCACCAACTAATAGGTAAAGAGGTCCTATCCCATTCAAGAATTGTATTAATTATATAGGTCATTTACAGTAACCAAAGGATACGCAATAAAAGTTCTAAAAAAATTTTGGCAGCATTTTTCCTTAGTTCTCCCCATACAAATAAATATGTATGAGGAGAACTAAAAGGAAATGCTATCCGAAATATATCTGGAACTCTATCCATACCGTTTGATTACTATAAGTACCTATAAAATTATTTGCAATTCTCAAACTATCCAAGCTGGACATTCAATTGACCACTATACATATTTCTTCCATCCGTATAAAAATTAAATAATTGTATGGATGCTGTAGAATATGTACTTTAATCAATTGACGGGTCAATGTTTCTATGCAATGCAAGTTTTTTAAAAAATATTTAAAAAATCATAATTGATCGTAACAAAGGTACATGTTCAGTAAGATGCAGGACAAAAATAAAATAAATACCGAGGAATTTTGTTCAGTAAGCAGTACAAGGATATGGGTCTTAAAGCTAGAAAAAAGTCCACAAATGTTACTATTGGATAGAATGTCATTTTGGATATTTGAAAATTATTTACAATTATGGATGAAGTTAGGCATTGTGCTCGCATGGCTACTATTATGTATAATATCTAAAATCATATTTGAAAGGCCTTTTTCTCGTAATCATAATAGTTGAATTTGTACTAGTACGAAGCATATTGTTCACACTAAATAGTTAACAATATAAGACATCTCTTGAAAATCGCTATCAAATTTGGAGAAATTGATCTACTATGTAAAGCATGCAAGTATTCTCCTGACCTAAGATCCTAAGATCATGACTATCCATTGTAATTTCGGTTTAATAAATTTAGAGCCAAACTTATGTGTCGATAATATTGGAAGCAGCAACGGGGAAAAGTCCCTTGTTTGGTAATTGCTGTTACACGTATCACAATAGATTGACTTAAATCAAGTTCGAGTTGGATTAAGGTAGAATAATGACATATATATATAACCTTGATAAACATTCAAAGAAGCCAAATATTATGTTGAAACTCATCGGTATACATACCAGCATCTTGATTTCCATGATTCCATCATGCTTTTCTTGACCCATTTTGACTCCACTTGATGATGAATTCATTCAACATAAAATCTACTATGTAATTTATTTTTTTTGGTTGAGATCAACTAGCATTACAAAAATTATTCCTTCTATCATTACTGGATAATTATAATGTTAGAAAATGATGCATATTATAAGATTTATCATATGTCATTTTGTTTGGTTCCATCACCATTTTCAAGTCTAGCACTACCCACATTCATAATCAAAATCCAACCCTACTCATCATAATTCATAATCTTAAAATAAAATAAATACCGAGGGAGGGATCGGTGGAGGACGAGGTTGTGCCGGGCGGATCAACCATCGGATCTAGGGCATGGAACGGTGGAGGAGCTACCAGCCGGATGATGAGGAGGAGGAGGACATGCTACGTTCGGGGATCAAGCGGAGGAGGAGGAGGATCGGTGGCTCGGGCGGGGGAGGGTCCGACGGGATCTAGGGCTCAGGCGGGGGGTGGGGAGAGGAGGAGGTCATGCATCCGCGGATCCAGCAGAGGAGGAGGAGGAGGAGGATCGGCGGCTCGGGTAGGGGGAGGGTCTGGCGGGATCTAGGGCTCGGGCGGGGGTGGGGGGGAGGAGGAGGTCTACATCCACGGATCGAGCGGAGGAGGAGGAGGAGGAGGAGGAGGAGGCTCGGCGGCTTGGGCGGGCTCGGGCGCCCGGGCGGGGGGTCGGGCGGGCTCGAGCGGCAGGGTGGGGGGAAGATCGAGCGGGATTAGGGCTGGGGCGGGGGAAACAGGTTTTTGAAAAATCCGGCGATGCTTTTTGGCGATGCTTTTAAGCGTCGGCAGGTTCTGTTGGATGCCGACGCTTTTCAAAAGCATCGGCGGGTTCCAAAGAATGCCGATGCTTTTAAGCATCAGTATTTGCCGATGCTTAAAAGCGTCGGCGGGTTCAGGAGCTTGCCGATGCTTTTCCAAAGAATGCCGATGCTTTTAAGCATCAGTATTTGTCGATGCTTAAAAACGTCGGCGGGTTCAGGAGCTTGCCGATGCTTTTCAAAAGCATCGGCAGGTTCTGGAAGATGCTGATGCTTTTAAGCATCGGTATTTGCTGACGCTTAAAAGCGTCGACGGGTTCAAGAGCTTGCTGACGCTTTTAAAAAGCGTTGGCGGTTTCTGGGTTGTTCCCGATGCTCCAAAGATGCGTCGGAAGAAAAGAGTCGGCCTTGCCCCTTTTTCCTATAGTGGCCCTTAGTGACAAAATTTCAAGCCTAAGAATCCATCACTAATAATTTTAGTGATAGATTTTGTGATAAAAAAATCTGTCACTAAAGCCCTAGCCACAAAAAATATTGTGATAGAAATTTTTGTCATTAATTTCATCATAAATAGTAATCAAATCCCAGAACAAAATTTGTCACAAATTGGGATGAATTTGTGATGGATTTGTGATAGAATGTTGTAACAAATTTGTGACAAAAATTTTCATCACAAATTCTATCATAAATAGTAATCAATATCCAAAACAAAATCTATCATAAATTAAGATGGATTTGTAATAGATTTGTGATGGTATTTTATGATAGATTTATAATAGATTAGTGAAAGAATTTTGTAATAGATTTGTGATGGGCTATTCCATCATAAATTTCTATCACAAAATTCTATCCTTTCTTGATTAAACATACTAAAAAATTGCCTCTTAGAAGTCTACTCCAATACATGCTTAACCTCAGAAGTCTAGTCCTCAGGTTATATGTATTTCTCCTGACAAAACTCAAAATAATTGAACTTAAAAAAATTTCTGTGTCATAAACTATACAATTATTTTATCCCAATCTAAATTGACTAAGTAATATAAAATTTCATGAATTTCTAGTAGATTAAAAAATCATACATACCAAATATACCATGTAGCTTCCACTTTAGTGTTGAAGAGGCCAAGGTACACATATCTATCAGAACAAATATAACATATATTAAACCAAGGGAACTATTAGATATTCGCCAACAACAATTACCATTAGCTATTCAACAAGATACATGGATGGACTCAATAAGTTCTTTGAGAAGAAAAAAAATAAAGTTGGTAAATAGCCATTGAAGAAGTAGCTGTAGTATACATTTTTTTCCAAGAAGTGGCCCATTCTAGCCTCCCCCACATTTGTGCAAGGTTACACCCCTAAATTTAGAGCTACCTCTAGGAAATCTAGTACTTTGGTGTGGAAGTACACGGACAAATTCCTGCTTGTTGAGATTGCTCATCTACCATCCACCATCCATAACCCTTTTCTTAGATTCCAATTCATGCATATATACCATAATTCATGTCGGATAATGTCACATTTACCCATATCACTCACTACATTTTACCTGTTTTAGATCCTCCTCATAATCATCCAAACTAAAGTTCAAATCTACTTCCACCCTATGAAACTTGATCATTGCTCGGTCATATATCATACATCAAAATATCTATAATCCAGAGATAAGGGTGGCCGGGTCTTGATTGGTTTTGAGTCTGAAGAACTAATTGTAAAAGATTATTAAATTAATGAAATTATGTGAAGAGAAGGTTGATCAACCCACCTAGCAGTAGCATGATCAGTGTCAAACACACCTCTATAATCAAAACCATAGAAAACATCAACAATTGCACAAAAAGAAAAAAGAAAAATAATAGAAAAGAAAAGAAAAGAAATATACATTCATAAAAATACCATAATCATCAACATGACAAAGTTTTCCAATTGATTCATATATATTCTTCACATCAAACAAATCATACATACCTAAATAAACTTGCTTTCCACCATCCCTACACATAAATGAGAGAAAGGTTCATGTAATGCCCAAAAAGGAGGTGAAAATAAAAGCCCAAACAGTGGAATCCAATTCCAAAAATTCCATTTTTTTTAGCTTGAGACAGGAAGGGAGGAAAAAGCTAACCACAAGTGGGATTCGTCGCCCCGTCCTCCAGTAAAAAGTGACCCTCCCAATATTGAGAATTTCTCTACCAGGGCCTTTGCTGACTCTTCTTTATAGGCAGCGGCATCTCCATAGCCGTCCCCACCGCCGCCGACTCCGACAACTAGCAGAACCGGACTCCAACCCAATGAGCCCGGGGCAGCGGTGCCGTCGTGGCCCCGCTAGCCTGGCCACTCTCATCCAGGCCGCCAGGGGGAAGAACTGGTGGGTAACAATGGTGGAGGGGCTCCTGTCCGAGAGCTCACATCAAGCTCAACAGCCACCACTCGGGAGTTGGATGAAGATGAAGACGAAGTTGTTGATCTCATCACGGAGGGATGTCAATGTAGATTTTGAACTAAAGTTTTATTCCCCGTGGCTCTTGAATTCGGTTCAGCTATCAATGGTCCCCCTCTCCCTCTCTACCGCCATCTCCCTCCTCCACCATCGAAGAGCCAGCTGAGCAACCGCTTGATCGAATCGGGAGGCAGGAATGCCCTCCCCTCGACCAACAACCTGGCATTGGCATGCAGGAACCCGACATATGCCTCCACCATGACCTTCACCACTGCCACCTTTATCTGTTCTCTTAGATACCATTCTAGTTTGTAGTAATCACTCCAGTACCTCCTTGGCTTCTCATACAAACCCCTCATGAAACCCTCCACATCCCCCTTCTCCATTAGTAGCCTCGCTAGCGGGCTCCATGCCTCCACTTGGTATAAGTATGCCACCTCCTCTGCCACTATCTTGTACCACCAAGCATGATCTCCTCCCCTACCAGAGCTACCAGCTCAACCCCCTTGTCCTCTTATAGATGTACCAAGTGTTCATCACTGTTATACCCTATCGGCTCACCGTCAGACTGGACCGGCCTCTCTTTGCGGTCCGATCGGGTCGCTCTTCTAAAACTCCGACGGTCATACCCTACAGAAGTCTGACCCACCAGAGTAGAGGTCCGAATGACCCGCTCCTGCTGGGATCCGGCCCATTGCTCTCCTTCGGAAAGTCTGACTTTCTATCCGATCGACTGGCCTTCTCGGTCGGCGTCCGATAGACATGCTTCAGGACCCAGAGGATTCCAGAAACCCCCTTTCTATTTCAACGGAATCCTGCCATACCAACAGTCCTGCTCCACTACTCCCATGACGCCGCTCTATCCGGGAGCCACGTGGCCACTCTTCATGTCCTCCTGGGGACAAATCAGTCATTTTTGGACTCCTCCCTAATGAATTTTGGACTATTCCGCGCATATATAAAGTGCCTGGAGGATCCTGTTCTGAGCTAAGGACTCTCTTCCCTCTCCATACGCTATCTCCTTGATTCCTCCATTCTGTTGCCTTCAAGCTCCTGCTAACTTAAGCATTGGAGAGTCCCCTGCCGGAACACCACCGGCGCCTTGGGGACTTGGTTGCAGGTCGACCAGGAAAGGAGTGCCCCAGCACAGCTGATCGAGCCCGGTCCAAGAGAAGTCGTCCAAACAAATTGGTGCTAGAGGAAGGGGGGCTCCCTCAACCCTTCTCTAAAAGGAGGAATATGTATGTTCAGTCAAGCAATGGCTAAGGGAAGAGCTCAAAATACCTTTGTCAGAAGAGGTCATTCCTCATCTAGGTCCAAGGGACCTCCCAGGGAAAACGACGTCGCCGCCACCGTTGCTGTCGCTGAGCCTACCATTACTTTGGGACTGTAGTAGTTCCAGATGTTGATGAACCGCATTGAAACGCTAACCACTACGGTTCAGCATTTCCAAGAGGTGGCCGACGTCCGGCTGCAAATGCCTGCTGCATCTTGCACTAACCCTCCAGCTACCACTGAGGGAAGCCGACAGCCGAAAGCCCCTCAGCATTATCCTCCTGCCGCCATGGAGCCCCGAAGGTCCTTGGGTGCTCGCACTAACGGCAAGAGGGCAAGATATGCTTCACCCTCCAACACTGAATCCATCCCTGCTGGCGTTCGGCCTACCGCCGAACTCCCGAGAGACTACACCAGCAAGATTTTATGCATGGAGAAGCGCATTGCTGAAATTGTTCATCGGCAGAAGATCGAAGGGGGATAGGTATACGACTCCCGTCCCCCGTTCTCCGATGAGATTTTGGCGGAGACGATTCCCCGCCACTTCAAAATCCCTCAGGTGGGCTTCTACGATGGCATCACCAACCCGCTGGACCATTTGGGCACTTATAAAGCCCACATGATGGTGCAAGGCGCCTCCGACGCCCTCTACTGCATCGCCTTTCCGGCCACTCTTAAGAAGGGCGCCTGGATGTGGTTCTCTGCCATCTGGTCATGTACGATCCACTCTTTCTCTCAACTTGAAAACCTTTTTCTTTTCCATTTCAGGACCTGCAGTCGGATCTCAAGGAACATCGACTGCCTCTTCCTCGTATTGCAAAAGGAGGGAGAGACTCTCCGGGATTACATGGCTGTTTCAACTCAATGGCCATGGAGATCTTGGACCTAAATGAAGACATAGCTATGTTAGCCTTCAAGTGAAGGCTCCGCTCGCCCATGCTTTCTTTCTCCCTGGACAAGAGGTTTCTGAAAAGCTATAGTGAACTCCTGGCCAGGGTGCAGAAGTATGCCCTGGTAGAAGAACAAGCAGCCAGCCGACACCAGGTAGAGGGAAGAACAGCCCCTAAGAAGTAGAGCAACAAGACTCTTGAAGTCCGACCTCCAAACGATAGCCACCGGTCAACCCAACTCCGAAGTCCGAAGCTGAAGGACTTCCCCGGGAGGTTCGAGACCTATGCGCCCCTCTCCCTTCCAAGGGAGAAGATCCTCCTGGAGATCGAGAATGAGACCTTCCTTTAGAGGCCTCGACCGATGAGGGGCCCTCCTGTATCCAGAAATAGAGATAAATTCTGTCAGTTCCATAGGGACCATGGACACAGCACTGAAGAATGCCTATAGCTGAAGGATGTCATTGAAGACCTCATCCTGAGGGGGTACCTATGCAAATATGTCTGACCCCATCGGGATTAGGCTGCAGCCTCAAACGCCAGAAACCCTTCGGAGGAAATTCTGTTGACAGGTTTCGGGGGAAATTCCATCAGAGTTGAGGGGGAGATAGTTCTCCTCGTAACGATGGAGATGGAGCCTTTCCAGAAAACTCTCCCCATCAACTTTATGGCCGTCCGGATGACCTCAGCTTATAATGCCATTTTGGCCCGACCGGCTCTCAATAAGTTCCGAGCCATCGCGTCTACTTATTATCTGTTGGCGAAGTTTCCAACCAGGAGCGGGGTTGGAGTTATGAGAGGAGACTGTCGGATGGCCAGACAGTGTTTAACTATTCTGAACCAACAGTCGAAAGGCCGTCCTACTCTGGAGCAGCTTGACCCGAGGGCTGAGGCCGATGGTCATGGTCAGCCAAACGAAAAAATCCTGTTTGTCCCCCTTCGGGAGGATGACCCCACAAAAGTCCTCCAGATCGGAAGCTCCCTCAGCGAAGACATCAAGTCAGAGCTGATCAGCTTCCTTAGAAGTAACACCGATATCTTTGCTTTATCGACGTCTGCCGGGCATACCATCGTATGTTACACTCACCAGCTCAAGGTAGATCCGACCTACAGGCCTGTCCGGCAGAAGAAGAGGAGCTTCACTACTGAAAGGCAGAGAGCTATCGACGAAGAAGTAAAGAAGCTCTCTAACGATGGTTTCATCAGGGAAGCTCACTATCTTGAATGGCTAGCGAATGTTATTATGGTGAAAAAGGCTAACAGGAAGTGGAAGATCTGTGTAGATTACACCGACCATAACAAGGCTTGTTCGAAGGATAGCTTCCCCCTACCAAAGATTGATCAACTAGTGGATCCTATGGCCGGCCACCAGCTCCTTAGCTTTATGGATGCCTTCTTTGGCTATAACTAGGTCAAGATGCATCCGGAGGACGAGGAGAAGACTGCCTTCATCACCGACAAAGGCCTATACTGTTATAGGATGATGCCCTTCAGCTTGAAGAATGCTGGTGCCACCTTCTAAAGGCTGATCAATCGAGTGTTCGAAGGGCAGCAAGGCAAAAATATGGAGGCTTATATGGATGATATGATAGCAAAGAAACTCCATAAGGCCGACCACATCAAGGACTTGCAGGAATCCTTCGACACACTCAGACGTCATCGAATGAAGCTGAATCCTTCAAAGTGTACTTTCAGGGTGACTTCCGGTAAGTTCCTTGGCTTTTTGGTTACATAGAGAGGAATTGAAGTTAACCCTGATAAGATAAGGGTTGTAATTGAAATGGCACATTTGACCAACAAGAAGCGGGTGCAAGAGCTCACAGGCCGAATTGCCTCCCTCAGTCGTTTCATCTCCCGTTCGGCTAAAAAGTCCCTGCCATTCTTCAAGACCTTGCACCGGTAGAAAAGTTTCATTTGGACTAACAAATGTCAGTCAGCTTTCAAAGCCCTGAAAGAATATTTGAAGAATCCCACATTACTAGCCAAACCAGCGGAAGGGGAGCCTTTGTATCTCTACCTATCGACATTGGACGAGGCGGTCGGCACCGTCCTCGTGCGAGTCAGAGAGGATGGTCAGCAGAAGCCTGTTTATTATATCAGTAAAGTCCTCTATGACGTCGAAACAAGATACCCTAAGATGCAGAAGCTGGTTTATTCTTTGGTCATATCTGCCAAGCAGCTCCGACCGTACTTCTAGGCGCATCCGATTGTGGTGATGATCGACTAACCTCTTAAGGAGATCCTCTAGAGTTCGGACACATCTAGTCGGCTCACCAAGTAGGCTGTCAAACTTGGCGAGTTTGATGTATCCTTCCAATCTCGGTCTGCCTTAAAGGCCCAGGTAATTACTGACTTCATTATAGAGTGCACTTGGAAGCAGGAGGCATCCTCTCAAATGACCGAAGCACCTGAAGCAAACGCCATCTACGAAGCCGAACCAGCCTGGACCCTCCATGTGGACGGAGCATCCAACCTTGCAGGCTGTGGGGCTAGCGTGATCTTAGCCGACCCAGATGGAGAAAGCCTGGAGTATGCATTGCATTTTTTATTTCAGGTATCAAACAATCAGGTGGAGTACGAAGCCCTCCTCGCAATATTGCGAATCGCCAACGAGCTAGGCATCAGCCGGGTGAGAGCCTTCTCCGACTCCCAGCTGGTGGTGAACCAGATAAAGGGCGATTCGAGGCAAGGGAGCCTACCTTGACCAAATACTTGGATAAGGTAAAAAGTCTCATATCTCAGTTCAAATTCTTCAAGATTCTCCATATACCCCGCCTGCAGAACTCCCGAGCAGATGCATTATCGAAGCTGGCCACAGCCGCCACCACTACCTTCGATCGAACCTTTGTGGAGCACCTATGGCACCAAGTATCATGAAGGAGCTGACCGAGGTCCACCAAGTGGAACGAGAAATCTCTTGGATGGATCCAATTCTTGCTTTCCTGGTCAAAGGGACTCTTCCGGAAGATTCGATTGAGGCTAAGCGAGTGCGCTGGACGGCCTCTAAGTATGTCATCCTTGACAGCGTCCTGTACAAGCAATCATTCTCACAGCCGCTGCTGAAGTGTTTGGGACCGACCGATGCAGACTATGCACTCAGAGAAGTCCATGAAGGCATCTGCAGTGACCACCTTGGAGGATGGTCCCTGGCCTACAAGATCATCCGACAGGGATACTATTGGCCTACCATTCAGAAAGATACGTTGGACTTCGTTCGAAGGTGCGACGCGTGTCAAAGATACTCCATTATCCAAAGGAGGCCTGCCATCCAGCTAACTCCGATCACTGCACCATTGTCATTCGCATAGTGGGGGATGGTATCTTGGAACCCTTTCTCCCGGCATTCAGGCAATGGAAGTTTCTACTTATGGCCATTGACTACTTCACCAAATGGGTAGAGGTTGAACCGCTGGTATAAATAATAGAGGCCAAGGTGGAGAACTTCGTCCGGAATGACATTATCTTCTGGTTCGGCATTCCATTGATAATCATTACTGATAATGAAAGACAGTTCGACAACTCTAAGTTTCGGGACTTCTGTCAGCAATATCACATCTCCTATCAGCTTACGTCTGTCGATCACCCTCAGTCCAATGGAGAAGCTGAGGTCACCAATCAGACGATCCTGCATGAATTGAAGACCCGACTAAACGAAGCCAAAGGGCTTTGGGCAGAAGAACTCCACTTAATGCTATGGGCATATTGGACGACTGCCCGAACGGTGACCGGGGAGACTCCATTCAACCTTACTTATAGAAGTGAAGCCATCATCCCCGTTGAGATCTCTTTGCAATCCCTATGGATTGACCACTATGCCGAACCGACTAACTCTGGGTAGCGAAGGGCTGACCTAAACCTACTTGAAGAAACTAGACTCCGAACAAGCTTGAAGATGGTGACCTACCGTCAGAAAATGGCAAAATATTACAACTCACGGGTCAAGGTGCGAGCTTTCCGAATCGGAGATCTAGTCTTGTGGACGACGGAGATTTCAAGACCGACCAAGTAAGGAAAACTTTTTCCAAATTGGGAAGGACCTTATCGAGTCGTTGAAGTAATCCGGACCAGAACCTACCGACTCGAGCATTTGGACGGATGACAGATAGCACGCCCAAGGAATGTAGACAACCTTTACAAGTATTATTAATAAAGTCCACAACTCTTTTTATGAACCATTTTCGAAACTCCGACTCTGATCGGCAAAGGCTCTAGGGCAGCCCACTTCCGAAAGTCCGACTCCGGTCGGCAAAGGCTCTAGGACAACTCACTTCCGAAAGTCTGACTACGGTCGACAAAGGCTCTAGGATAGCTCACTTTCAAAAGTTCGACTTCCGTTGCCAAAGGCTCTAGGACAACCCACTTCCGAAAGTCCGACTCCCATCGGCAAAGGCTCTAAGGCAGCCCACTTCCGAAAGTCCGACTCCCATTGACAAAGGCTCTAAGGTAGCCCACTTTCGAAAGTCCAACTCCAGTCGGTAAAGGCTCTAGGGCAGCCCACTTCCAAAAGTCCGACTCTGGTTGGCAAATGCTCTAGGGCATCCCACTTCCAAAAGTCCGACTCTGGTCGGCAAAGGCTCTATGGCAGCCCACTTCCAAAAGTCCAACTCTGGTCGGCAAAGGCTCAAGGGTAGCCCACTTCCGAAAGTTCGACTCTGGTTGATAAAGGCTCTAGGGTAGCTCACTTTCGAAAGTCCGACTTCGGTCGGCAAAGGCTCTGAGGTAGCCCACATCCGAAAGTCCGATTCCGGTCGGCACTATCTTTGGGTTTGGACCAGCCGACGGACCAACACTTTGGAAAAATTCTAAGTAAATTGGTTCAGCCTAAGCTACAGTCCTTCGCCCACCTGCACTATCTTCAAGTTCGGACAAGCTGACGTATCAACACTTGAGAAGAAAATCCTAAGTAAATTGATCCGACCGGGGCTACAGTCCGACAGCAACCTCAGCTACTCTCGACTTCGGATGAGCCGACGGATCAACACTTAGGGTGAAAATCCTAAAGTAGCTTGGTTCTGCCTGAGCTACTATCCAACATCTACTCTGATGGTTCGACTATCCGCTCAAACGAGCTGATAGGCCCATACTTAGAAAAATTCCAAAAGCAATGACTTCAGTCAATCTCACCAACTGATGATGCAAACATGCATAAGAGATACTATTAAAAGTTCTATTGAATTAAAGAGTTCTTTACAAAATGGAAGGTCAGACCTTTACAAACATCTAGGTCTAACCCTCAGGAAGTACAAATAAAATGTCGACTTCAACTTCCTCAACTCCTCCTGAAACTCCGATAGGAATGGCTGCCACTCCCGCATTGGCTTCGGCTTGGGCATCCGATCCGGCCACCACTACGATGGCTTCAACGGGGGTCTCGGCCATGTTGGCGGTCAGATCCGCCACCTCTGTGATCTCCTCTTCCACCGACTTTGGTGGCTGAAGGGAGGAGAGATCGAGTTCCGGAAAGGTGGCACCAACCTTCTCCAAACACTCTTCGTATCCGTAGCCGAAGCCGACTATGCCAACCTCGTTCATTTCCTCCATGAAGTATTCAGAGGCTTTATACTCAGTTACGGCCTTTTCAGTTGCTGTCTTCAGCAGTTCCTGGGTTGTCTTCAGCAGACCCTTGCACCACTCCACCACCGTCTGGTGACCCTTTACACACCTCTCGGATTCGGCCAGGCGCTCCCCTTCCTCTGCCAACCGACGGGCCAGCGAGTCTTCGAGCTACTTCCTTTGGGCCTCCAACTCAACCCACAGGGTAGACATTTCTCCTTCGACCGCCTGAATACAAGTCAGCTCCGCCCTGGCTGCAATCAGTGCCACCCACGCGGTGTCCCTCACCGCCTCTGCTGCCTCTGCCCTTTTGGTCAAGTGCTCCTTCAGATGAAGCAACACGCCCAAGTCGTCATCTACCAGCAACGAGTCCCAGATGAGCTGCCGGCAGATATACAATTAGAATATTATAAATAATAAAGTAAGGGCTGAAGGCTCGAACCAGAAACTCACCCCCAACAAGTGATGAAGAGAACTCTTGATGACCTCGTTCACTGACCATCCGTCGACACTGGTAACAGCCCTCTGGAGCTGCTCTTTGACCCGTTCGGCATCATGGATAGCTTGCCACCTCTGGCGGTCCCCATCATCGTCGATGTCCTCGACCCTCCCCTTGATGGCCGATGGCCCTTCAGCTACCTATTTTCACCGGACCACCGGGGAAGTCTCCTCCATCAACTCTAGTGGCGGAGAAGATGGAGTCACCTCTGCCTCGATCGGCGTCGAGAGTCCCTCCCCCACCCGAGCGGCTAACTGCCTGACCGACGAAGAACGCTCCAGTGCCATCGCCCTTTGGTGATCCACCAGCGGTACGTCATCTTCTGACTCCAATGAAATTATTATCGGGGATGGCTCTTCCGTCCGTTGCTTCTTTGGCCTCTCGGGCACCGGCTCTGATGCCCATTGTCTCTTTGGCTCCCGAGGGGTCGGCTCTGAAATGCGGATGGCCCTCCTTTATGCCGACCATGCTGAAAGGATCGCCCGATCTGGCTTCATTTTGCCACCTGCCATCAAACAAGGCTAGAGTCAGTAACAACATCAAAACCAACAAAAGAAAGAACAGTAGGTCCCTCTCAATGGCCTCCGTCCTACCCAGCATCCGATGTCGGTTGATTCCAGCCCGATGGAGACTCCCCTCTTGGAGCAGGAAGCCGACAAACTTAGGGTCTTCATCGTTTAGCTTATGGAAGTCGGCCTCATCGGCCCTCAATACCTTCCTTCCATTCATGGCATTCGGCCTCGGCTCTCTCCATATTGATTCAAAGCCCCATGGCTCTAGGCTATCTATGAAAAAGTATCGGGACTTCCATCCATGAATGGCTGACAGAAGTCCCCCTAATATCTTCTGGCTAGGATGGGGGCTAAACATCCATCACTCCTGACTCCGGAAGTCTTGTTTCAAGAGGAAAAAGTTCGAAAACAATGATGGCCTTGTTTCGATGTCGGCCTCCCGACAAAGAACTACAAAACCATAGAGCACCCGAATACTATTCGGGGTCAGCTGGGAAGGTGTAATCCTATACAGATCGAAAACCTGGATGAAGAAGTTATGGAGTGGAAATCAGAGGCTGGCTTTCAGATGGTCTTCATACAAGGGAAGGGCTCCTAAATTTAGGGGGCTGTTCACCCTACCCTCACGACTGGGGATGGTCAAGTGCAAGGTGGAGGGGATGCTGTACATGACCCTAAGACTCTCAACCCTCTCCCAGGTCATGGTCGAAGGGATGTCATACGGGCTAGGTTCCCTATTCCCACGAGCTGAACTCCGACTCCCGAAGGCCATCCTAATGGAGTTACAGAAAAGGAGGAAGACGGTTATGGGACTAACCTGGACTTTTGGTTTTCTAAAGAGGCTAGAGCAGTGGAAGGAGGAGGCTTTCTCTCCAAACCCAGGCACGGTGGAAAACTCCCTTTGAGCATTGGTCCCTCCCTTTTATAGGCACCAGGGGGCAGTTTCCCAACACCTCCCATGTGCCGCGACCCGATGGCAAGCAACTTAGCTCTCAGGTTTGGCGAGAATCCGATGGGACACGCCATATGGTATCTGGTCGCGATCAGCGTGACCGTCAAAGCAACGGTGAATGGCTCGCTTCAGACACCATGTTGACCGCTCGAATGAGCCATGTGGCCCACGTCATGTCAGGAGCTCAACGGGCATGAATTTTTGAACTGGCGATCATCATGCACCGTACCAGCAATAACTGCCTCTCCTGCCACCACCAACCCAATGCTAACACCTGTCCAAGAGTGAAAATCGGAGCAGAAGATGGCTGGTCGTAGCATGCCGGATCAGATTCACCATCATCTTGAGGACTGGCACATTAATTACCAAGTAATACCCTCGTCCTTCGAGCCTGCGAGCTCGCCCGAAGGCCAAGGGCATGGGGGCAATTGTTATACCCTATCAGCTCACCGTCAGACTAGATCAGCCCCTCTTTATGATCCGACCGGGTTGCTCTTCTAAAGCTCCGATGGCCACACCCTATAGAAGTCTGAACCACCAGAGTAGAGGTCTGAACGACCCGCTCCTGCTGGGATCTGGCCCATTGCTCTCCTTTAGAAGTCCGACCCACCGGAGCAGAGGTCCGAACGACCCACTCCTGCTAGCATCCGGCCTATTGCTCCCCTTCGGAAGTCCAACTTTCTGTCCGACCGACTGGCCTTCTCGGTTGGCGTTCGATAGACATACTTCAGGACCCAAAGGATTCTAGAAATCCCCTTTCTATTTTAACGGAATCCTGCCACACTAGCAGTCCTGCTCCACTACTCCCACGAAGCCGCCCTATCCGGGCACCACATGGCCACTCTCCAGATCCTCCTGGGGCAAATCAGTCCTTTTCAGACTCCTCCCTAATGGATTTTGGACTGCTCCGTGCCTATATAAGGTGCCTGGGGGACACCGTTTTGAGCTAAGGACTCTCTTCCCTCTCCATACGCTATCCCCTTGATTCTTCCATTCTGTTGCCTTCAATCTCCTGCTAACTTAAGCATCGGAGGGTCCCCCATCGAAACACCACCGGCGCCATGGGGACTTGGTTGCAGGTCAACTAGGAAAGGAGCGCCCCAACACAGCCAATCGAACCCAGTCTAGGAGAAGTCACCGCAACAATCGCCATCATGTATAGCACCAATCAGTCCCTGCTCTCATATTTTCCTTGCTTGGCCTCCACGTTCCTTTGTAGTGTTGGTTTTCTCCCGAAACAGTAAATTATAATTAAATAGGTATCAATAGTCTATCATAGCGAAAGCAGATATAAAAATAATTTATATTTAATCATGCAATTCATAAATAAATCTAATTTATTTATCATAAATTTATAACATACTGCAACATATGATAAAAATATCATATTGAAATAAAAATTAGTTTAAGCATAAAATACATATCTGGATCGCTATCCGGGACTGCTCTAAAAAGCATGTAGATCCGTTACTAAAAAATCGGGACTCTGTTGGAGCCGCGCAAACGCCCGACCTCTATTGGTATCCATACGAAGCTCTCGCAACTGAGTCGTAGAGGGCACCAGACTGCTAGATCCTTGCAGCCATCTCCTCTTTCAGCAAATCGCTTGCTTTAAGAACTGTGCCGATCCGAATCTGGACCGGCTTTCGACTTCTATCTTGCAAATCAGAATATGCAAGACCTTCGGACCCTTTTCTCTTTTCTTCCTCTTATGTAGAAGACCTCTCAATGCTCTTGAAGATCACAAGAAAAAAATATAGTGGAAAGGATAAGAGAAGATGGCGCCAGGAGAGAGACTCCCTAGTATTAGCACCCAAGAGAAGAGAGGACGCCCAAAAATATTCATGCAAATTTTTCTTATGGTCTGCCACCCCTCTCTCTTCCCATTTTATAAATCACAGTAATTTTATCTCTTTTATTTCTCCATGCCTAAATAAAAGGAAGTTGATTTACCTAGTTTAGGTTTTAAGAGAAGTAGAAAAGGACTCTTCCTCTCTTATTCTCTCATGCCAAAACCATATTAGCGCCCCTCTTATTTCACGCCCCATCTCTTTTGTTGCCAAAACACAAGGGGCCCACAAGGTAGGTTTGTGGAGGGAGGGGTAAACATGGAGAGAGAGTCCCAGTCTGACTGGACTCTAGGTCTTGGTCCAAACAAAATGATTTTATAGTCAAACTGAAGCCGATTTTAAATCCGATCGAACCATTTCGAAGCAGACATTGACTCGAATAAATTAGAATTAATTAATTGAGTCTAACTCAATTAAATTAAATCTAATTTAATTTAATTAATAATTAATCTATAATTAATTTATTGTAATATATACAATTAGGTCAAATCTTAATTGTAACACTTACAATTAGGTCAAATTGATTTGCTGATTGGTTACTTGAGCTCCTAATTTGTGTGACCCCTCAGGTCCTATCCTGTTTGGTAACGAGACATGCTATAATCTCCATTATACATTATCGAAACTCCTTTCGATGGACTGAAATAATTTTAACTCAACCCTAATTAGGATCATCAATCCGAAAATGATCCTAATGGACTCTCATAATCTACCAGTGACACCTAACAGTATGTAGTGGCAACCCAGCAAAATAAGATTGGAACCCTAGGTGTATTTACCATGTGATTTAGTTTCTCTATCAAAATCCCGACATCATGTTGGTTACGGATACTCGTCAAACCTATCAGTCATATGCTTAACTTAATCGACTCAAGTCCAATTATGATACTAATAAAAACACCTTTTCATTATCATGCTGCTGGCCATAGACTTTTGGACTTAGTCTCATTAAGCTTGCATAGGATTATTCATTACTACTAAGGCTGATAGATCCCTACAACTGAACACCCTACTCTTACAATAAACTTACTACAGCCAATGAACACCGCAAGGTCCCGTATGGATAGGAATAATGTGATTGTGCTGTCAAACTACAGCAACACTATTATGAGTAGCTGAGACACTCTAGGTCAAGGAACTATTCACACAATTACAGCATCAAGAAGTTATTGACGAGTGAGTAGTCATCCGTATAACTTCCTGTACATGGTCACGCTTAGTACCGTTGATCTCTATCAACTACCTGCACTCTTACTCCAGTGTCACCACACTGTAGATCAGAGACTCATCTATCCTAAAAGGGAAGTGATCTGTGCACCAATTTTAACAAATCAATCACCGTCCTCATGATATTCCAATAATCGAGAGCTTTTAGGAGTTAATCTATAAAGACACATGCCTTAGATTCTTGAGAATATGTGTCATTGCCCATTAACTCCATGGATGATTCATAGATACATCAATATGAATGAAACTAATGTCCTTTATAATAAAGAAGAATTAAGTACAAAGTTAATGCCCTAAAAATTATAATGTGTCTTGCCAATTTGGCTTTTAGGGCATACATCTAACAATCTCATACTTGCACTAAAGCCAATTGGCTACATATCTAAGTCCCATCTTCTCAAAGTGGACTTCAGCCTTTTGCTGGCTCAGAGTCTTAGTCAGTGGGTCTGCCACGTTGTCTATGAAGTCTACTCTTCGTACCTCAACATATTTTTTTTGAGGTAGTCGTGTACGATATGAAACCGCCGCTTAATATGCTTAGACTTCTGGTAAGACCTAGGCTCCTTAGCAAAAGCTATTGCACCATTATTGTCACAATATATGGGGATGGCATCAGATGGCATCACTCCAAGCTCTACAATGAACTTTTTGTACCAAAAGGCTTCTTTTGCAGCTTTAGAGACAGCGATGTACTATGCTTCCATTGTTGAATCTGCTATGATGGGCTGCTTGGAACTTTTCCAACTAGTTGCCCCACCATTGCACAAAAACACAAACCCTAATGTAGACCTTCTATCATCAGGATCAGACATAAAATTTGAGTCTGTATATCCCTTTATCCCTAATTCTGAACTCCCTCCAAAGACTAAGAACAAATCTTTAGTCCTTCTCAAGTACTTAGAATGTTCTTCACAGCTATCCAATGTTCTTCACCTGGATTCGACTGATATATACTCGTGATACTCACAGCAAGAGCTATATCAGGTCGAGTACACAACATGACATACATAAGGCTTCCAATTATCGAAGCATATGGAATCTTGGTCATGCATTGAATCTCTTCAGGTGTGTTAGGACACATTTTCTTGGAGAGATTAATGCCATGCTGAAGAGGTAACAATCCTCTTTTAGAGTTCTCCATGCTGAACCTTTTTAGCACTTCCTCTATATACAATTTTTGTGAAAGGCCAAGCATCCGATTAGATCTATCTCTATAGACCTTAATCCCCAAAATATAAGATGCTTCACCTAAGTCTTTTATAGAGAATTCCTTAGATAACCAACCTTTAACCGAAGTCAACATGGGAATATCATTCCCAATAAGGAGGATATCATCCAGGTACAATACGAGGAATATCACTACCCTCCCACCGGCCTTCCTGTAAACACATGGCTCATCCTCATTCTTGATAAAATCAAACGATTTGATTGCATCATCAAAATGAGTATTCCAGCTTCAAGAAACTTGCTTCAATCCGTAGATTGATCTATGCAGCTTGTAGAGTTTATGATCTTCATCATTGGAAGTGAAACCCAAAGGCTGCTCCATATAGATATCTTCCTCAAGATATCCATTCAGGAATGCAATTTTCACATCCATCTGCCATATCTCATAATCATGATATGCTATAATTGTGAGCAATGTACGGAGGGGTTTCAGCATAGCTACTGATGAAATGGTATCATGATAGTCAATGCCTTCACGTTGACTATACCCTTTTGTCACCAACCTTGCTTTAAAGGTCTTTACCTCACCATCTACACCTATTTTCCTTTTGTAGATCCATTTACAATCAATAGGTACAGTACCCTCTGGTGGATCCACTAAGGACCAAACTTGGTTAAAATGTATTGAATCAATTTCTGGCTTCATAGCATTCAACCATTTCTCGAAGTCAATGTCTGACATCGCCTCATCATAAGTCTTAGTATCAATCAATTGATCCTTGTTCCCAACAAGAAACATTTTTTTATATCCTCTGTAAGCATACCCAAGTAACTTTCAGGAGGTTTGGAGACTCTAATAGACCAACGAGGTGGAAGAGCATTTATGTGTATTGGTTGATTAGGTTCAATCTGATCTCCAGCTGGCTATTCTTTAGAAACTTTTTCATCGAGCTTAATTAACCTCCCACTACCACCTTCCTGAATAAACTGTTTTTCAAGAAATGTGGCATGTCTGCTCACAATCACATTATGAACTTCTAGAAGGTAAAAATAATATCCTAAAGTTTCTTTAGGATATCCTATAAACCGAGCTTTCATAGATCTAGATTCTAACTTGTCCGCCATTAGTCTCTTAACATAAGCAGGACATCCCAAAATCTTGAAATGGACAAGACTTGGTTTCTTACCATGCCAAATCTCATATGGTGTGGTAGGAACAGATTTAGATGGAACCCTATTTAGAATATAAATTAAAGTTTGTAGGGCATATCTCCAAAGAAACAAAGGCAAGTCAGTGAAGCTCATCATGGATTGGACCATATGTAATAATGTCCTGTTTCTCCTCTCAGATACCTCATTAAGCTGAGGCATACCTGGTGGAGTCCATTGTGAGACTATGTCATTGTCCTTAAGATAACCTAAAAATTTCTCACTAAGATATTCTCCTCTCCGATCTAATCGAAGAACCTTAATGGTTTTATCTATTTGTTTTTCTACCTCATATCTAAATTCCTTGGACTTTTCAAAAGCTTCAGATTTGTGTCTTATAAGAAACACATAACCATACCATGAACAATCATCAGTAAAGGTTATGAAGTAGTAAAAAACATCTCTAGACTGCATATCAAATGGACTACACACATCAGTGTGTGCCAGGATAAGTAATTCTGTGGCCCTCTTTCTATGTCCTACAAAGGGTAACGTGGTCATGTTGCTTTGAAGACATGACTCACAAGGTGGGCATGATTTAGAATTAACTGAATCTAGGATCCCATCCCTTTCTAGTTTATTAATTATATCCTCACCTATATAACTGAGCTTTAGATGCCACATAAATTTATCATTTAGGTCATCTCTAGGACATTTATGTCCTATGGCATTCACTTTAATTTTCTTGTTAATATTCAAAGATGCATCGGCATGCAAATGATAGAGACTGTCTATTAAAATAGCTTTTGTAACCAATTTATTTCTGAAATAAATACTACAAAAGTCTTTATTGAATATAAATTCAAATCCTTCCTGTGCTAGCATAGAGACAGAAATCAAATTTTTACTAACCTGCCTAAACACTCCTCTTTCTTGATTGACTCTATCCGGTAGCCTTTCTTCCCTCAACAGCCTTTCTTCTCTTCTAGGATATTTTTCCTTTCAAAAAGTACCTCAAAACCTCTCCAAAGATTCTCTTACCATCCTATTGTCCTTTCTAATTCTCTTCCTAAGTTTTTATCATAAAATAGCATACTTGTCTTAAAATAAAAGACATGTTCTAACAAAGAAAGGAAGAGAGTTGTCAGGATAAACTTTGGATGCTTTAGTTTCAATCATCGAAACCTTTAAATAGGAAGAGAGGAGGCACCTAATACACCCTTTTATCATCTCCTCATCTGATAGTTAATATATCAGATAAGACCCTTCAAGCAAAAGGAGTGTTTAAGCAGAAAAGTGCAAAGTGAAATATTGTTTCACTAACATTTTGCACCAAGAGTTGCTTATCACAACTCTTTGGGAAAAATTGATACTTAGTCTTTAATTTTAAAATTAAAGACTTGGTCCAACATCCCAATAAGCATATAAATTAGAAAGGCTTATCTAAAAAAAAGTGATTGATAAGCAAAAGGACTCTAGCCCATCCCATGTGCCATATTTTCCAAGTATCACATTCCTTCATGAAATCTCACCCATTATTACATATTTTGACCAATCAAATCTAGTCTAAATGGGTATTTATTAGAGAGGATAGTGGTTGTTGGGATAAGCTGGCTTAGTAAAGGCTAATTACTGGTTCAAGGGTCCAATTGCTAGTTCCAGGATCCAATTGAATCCTTTTTGAACTGGTCGTCCATACCAGAAGGCTCGAAGGTGACTCCACAGACTGATAGATGGTGTGGGCACCAGACTTAGGAAGAGGCTTCAACAAATGCAAAGTTCTTTATGGATAGAAGATTAGGAATTTAAGTCCTGTAATAAGTCTTTGAGTCCTATATTTGTTTTTCTTTGAATAATTGAGTCCTGTTTTATTTTTAATTTAAGTTCTAAAGTCCAATTAAAGTTAAATTTGCTTTGTATTGAGTTGGGTTCAAGAGCTACTTGAGTTGGGTTTCAATTAAGCCAGATTAAGTGTATCCAGCTTCACCAACTACTTGGAGCACCACATCATCATTGAACCATGCCATCTTGGAGGATAAGTCATGCCAACTTGGAGGACAAGTCATGCCACATCATCAAGACACTTCAACCAAGAATTTTTCCCAAGATAAAATCAGATTTGAATTAAGCTTCCACTCTTTATGGGCGCCCACCTTGTAATTAGGACTTTCAAAATTGAAAGGGCCACTCCTCTCTTCATGGGACGCCCCTTGATTTTCTTCATGAAAAGAGGTGTAATTTTAATTTGAAAGGGAGCTTAAAGTCTATAAAATCTCCTAAGTCCTCTTGTAATGTTGATGATGAATGAAATTAGCTCTTTTTTTCATGAAATTTTTTTTTGCTAGCCAAAGTCCCTTAAGAGAAGGTAGGTGTGAGGTCTAGGTTACTTAGCCAATCAAGCAACTAATCCTTCTTCCATCCTCATTCGGCTAACCTTGAAGACTCTTCTTCAAGCCACTCCAAGTTCGACCTCCCCCTCTTCCAAAGGGTGTCATCCACAAGAGAGTTCTCCATGCCATCAAGTGAAGAAGGTTCAAGCAATAGGCGCCAAAGGAGATCCACTTCAAGCCAAACCTAAGCCTTTTTCTTCCATTCCAAACTCTCCTTCTCCCTTCCTCCAACCTTCCATCTAAACCTTCTAATCTTTTTATCTATCTATGCAGGATCCCCGGGTCTCCTGCTTTCCAAGATGAAGGTCTACTGTGCCAAGGAATCAGATACAGGGTGCCTTAAAAAAACCTAGAGTAATCCCTTTGCCATTTTAGTACTTCTTCTTGAGTGTTCCTTACCACATTTCAGAATATTAATGGCCGGATAACCATCTTTAAAACCTTCTTTCAGATCTGAATTAGTAGAGTAAGCTAGCCCTAACCTGTGTGGTTTCCTAACCACAAAGGTCCCTTCTTAATTGCTTTGAAAGATTCTTTTCTAGTCAAGTTTTTCCCTTATGTTCCTTTCATATAATCATGTTTCTTTTACGTAGAATAGCTGCATGCATATCTGCTTCATTATCATTTAGTCCATCTAATTCCTAGAAATGTATCATTCAATATTTGTCCCCCATCATCATGGTATCAGAGCACGGTAGGTTAGGGTTTAATTTGAATTTCTGCATTAAGGTAGGCTACTGAAGTTTTTTGCATGCAAAGCATTCATACTTGCTACATAGTTATTTTTTAAATCCAATCTAGATCTAAGATTCATGCCTCTTGAGAGGGTGTACACTAGTACACTGTCATGACCCACGGGAATAATGAGCCCCTGGCTAGACGTGAATCTTTAGGTTGAAGTTTGGTATGTAAGTACCTTTGTTTGTTTAAATTTTGTTGTTCCATCCTACATGCTATGTCTGTGTTCTAGGAACTACCACGCCTAACACAGATTTTAATTTTTAATTTTCTTTCATCTAGTATATCATCCATGAGTTAGGAATGTTCTATATTTTTTTCTAAATTTTTGGACATTTTAACATTGCACTTTTCTGCACCACTTTGGAACTGCAACACACCAATTCTGCACCTGAAATTTGGATCCATATGCTTGTTTGCATTCATTTCATGGTATATCAAATTAAGGGCATCAAATTGACATAGGGTCAGGATTTCATTACCTATCCCTAGCCCAAAAATTACCAACTTGCATAACAAACCCAACCCTAATTAAAACGAAGTAGACATTTAATTGCTCTAGTGAGCTAGGGACACCCACAAGGTCGGGTCGAGTCAAATGTCAAGCCAACTTTGGCAACCTGTTTGTGTGTGCTTGTATTTGGTGTCTAGGCAAGTCGTTCAGGGACAAGAGCCCGAAGGAAGGTGGGTTGGTTCGCTTACTTGGCCAATTTCAAATTGGTATCTAAGGCAAGCAAAGAGGAACCTCCACCAACCTTACACTTACCTGGCCAGGTGCCAAGTTACTACAACCAGGATTGTTAATTTGACTTAACATTTGGTTTGGGCTCTAGGTCTAGTAACTTCATAGTCCAAGTTTGAGTCTGTGCATGCATGGCAACTAGATCAGGAGCACCCTATCAGCAAACCCAAGCTCAATCTAGTGTAACCATGGAACAAAACTTTGAGAGCTTGATGAAATCTTTGAATGACCAAATGACCCGGCTGAACCAAAACCTGACTGATCAATTGGCCCAGACCAACCAAAACATGACTGATCAGATAACTCTCATCACTGCTAGGCTTAATCGATTAGAAGCTCATACCCCTGGAAGAACTCATGAAGTCCATAATGAGTTAGAGCCTGAACCTAAATTTGAGACATCCATCAACCCTAGAATGGCTCTTCATCAAGACCATTTCTTTAAGCCAAATCCTAGGAGGCCCAATCCCGATCGAGTCCATGACCCGAATCCTAGGATAGCACACCATGATCCTGCCTGTGAGCCAAACCCTAGGAAACACAATCAAGATCAGATAGACCGTGACGAGCGAACCCTTTGGAGCATTAGGTTGGAAGCCCCAACATTTGATGGAAGTTTGGATCCTAAGGTTTACATAGATTAGGAAGGAGAGATGGACCAATATTTTGATTGGTATGACATGACTGAGGAAAGAAAATGCAAATTTGTGAAGCTTAGGTTAATTCGTTAAGCTAGGCTTTACTGGGAAAATGTCGAGAGGTTCATCAGACAAAGGGATGATGTTCCCATAGTAACCTGGAGGGCAATGAAACTTTGGCTTAGAAAAAAATACCTTCCTATGTCCTACCACCAGCGACTTCTAGACCAGTGGTAGAGATTGAACCAGGGAACCAAGAGTATAGCTGAATACATTGCAAAGTTTGACGAATTTGTGATGAGATGTAATGTGGATGAGTCCAAGTCAGTTACTTTGTCTAGGTTTAGGGTAGGATTGAGAGAAGAAATCCAGAAGGAGTTATTCTTGAGGGAAGTCCATGACTTAGAGCTAGCTTATCGGGTAGCACGAGATGCCGAGAGATTTCATAGGGGACCACTTTTTTGCAAACCCGAACCCCCTAGAACTAGCGCACCTAGTCAACAGCCAGGATCGAATCTGATGCGACCCAGCCGACCCAACCCTAGCACCCCTCTGACCCGTAGAGACGATAGGGGTAAAGCACCAGAAGTTCAGAGGACTCCAAACCTTAATGTTGCTTGCTTCAGATGTCATAAGTTAGGCCATTATGTAGCAATTGTCCAATTAGGGTCTTACACATAGGAGAATTAGAAGAGAATGAGACTGAACCCATAGAGCCCCTAGGTGATAGTGTTGAGGAGGTATATCAGGCTGAGGACAATTTGGCAGATGAGTATGAAGGAGACGAGGATCATGTGGAGCCTGACCTTTTGGGAGTAGTTAGATGCATCCTTACCCAGACTAAGACCCAGGAAGATTGGCGTAGGATTAATATCCTACAAACCTTTGTTAAGTTAGGGGATAAGGTATGTAAGATAATCATCAATAATGGGAGTTGTGTGAATGCCATATCCACTAGTGCAGTCAAGACTCTAGGATTAGTCATGGCCCTCCATCCAAATCCCTATAAGGTTTCTTGGATAGACTCCCACTTCAATTCCAGTCAAATTTAGGTGTCTAGTCCAAATCCAATTTTAGTCCTATCAAGAGAAAGTGTGGTGTGATGTCTTACCTATGGGAGTGAGTAGTATCATCTTAGGTCAACCCTGGTTGTTTGACCATGATGCAACCCTTTATGGTCGATCTAACTCTTGCTCATTCATGCACCAAGGAAAGAAATTTGTGATCAACCCCACACCACCTAAGGACACTGATGAGAGAGGATCGAGTCACCTAAAGGAGAAAAAGAATGGAGTCAACCTAATAATTGAAAAGGAAAATGAGAAAGAGCTCACTGGGGGTACACTTGTTTGGGTTTTAACCGCTAAGGAAATTCAAGAGCCATCCTAGAAAGAACACCCTTAGGAAGTGGTTGAAGTGTTAGAGGACTTTAAAGATGTGTTTCCAAATGACCTACTTGACAACCTTCCACCACTTAGGGATATCCAGCATGCCATTGATTTAGTCTTAGTAGCAACCTTACCCAATCTCCCACATTATAGGATGAACCCTACCGAACATCTAGAATTACAAAGACAAGTAGGGGACCTCCTTAGGAAAGGATTTGTTAGGAAGAGTTTGAGTCCTTGTGCAGTCCCAGCTTTACTGACACCTAAGAAAGATGGCTCCTGGAGGATGTGTGTTGATAGTCGTGCCATCAACAAAATCATCATGAAATATAGGTTTCATATTCCCCAATTAGATGACTTGTTGGATATGATGGCTGGAGCTACTATCTTTTCTAAGATCAACCTTAAAAGTGGCTACCATCAAGTGAGGATTAGACCAAGGGATGAATGGAAGACCACATTTAAGACAAAGGATGGGTTATTTGAATGGGTAGTGATGCCTTTTGGACTGTCCAATGCACCAAGTACATTTATGAGGATCATGACCCAAGTCCTACGAGCTTTTATGGGAAGATTTGTTGTGGTTTACTTTGATGATATTTTGATTTACAGTAGGACTAAAGAAAGCCACTTAAACCACCTTAGGCAAGTATGTTCAGCCCTTAGGAAAGAGAGTCTCTACGCCAATTTGAAGAAGTGTGAATTTATGGCCCCTAGAGTCACTTTTGTAGGTTTCATTGTTACCTCTGATGGAGTTTCAGCTGATCCTGAAAAGATCAAATCCATAGTTGAGTGGCCTGTTCCCAAAACTGTTCATGATGTTCATAGCTTTCATGGTTTAGCCACCTTCTATAGGAGATTCATTCGAGGCTTTAGCTCCATTATCGCACCAATAAATGATTGCATTAGGAAGGGTAGTTTTGATTGGACCAAAGCAGCCAATAGAGCCTTCCTTGAGATAAAAGATAAGATGACCCAAGCGCGAATTTTGAGATTGCCCGATTTTTCCAAAGTATTTAAGGTCACTTGTGATGCATCTGGAGTAGGAATAGGAGGAGTTTTAAGCTAGGAGAGCCACCCCATAGCTTTCTTTAGTAAAAAGTTAAATGAGGCCAAGCTTAAATATTCCACCTATGATAAGGAGCTCTATGCGGTAGTGCAAGCTTTAAGGTATTGGAGGCAATATCTACTACCACATGAATTTATCCTGTTTTCTGATCACGAGGCCCTTAGATTCCTTAGTTCTCAGAAAAAGCTAAATCCTAGGCATGCCAAGTGGGTAGAATACATCCAGGCCTACACATTTGTCTTGAAACACCATGCCGAAATTGAGAATAAGGTAGCCGATGCTTTAAGTCGTAGAGCCCTGCTTCTGAACTCAATTAGCACTGAAGTTGTTGGATTTAAAAGACTTACGGATGAGTATGATACTTGTCCAGACTTTAGTGAAGTTTACCAAGCTTTAAAATTAGGACCATCTAGTGACCACAGGAGTATACCCTTTTAGATGGTTATCTGTTTAAGGAAAACAAGCTTTGTGTTTCAAAGACTTCTCTAAGAGACTTTCTAATTTGGGAAACCCATGTTGGAGGTTTGGCTGGCCATTTTAGAAGAAACAAGACCATATTGATAATTGAGGAGAAATTTTACTGGCCGAGCCTTAAGAGACAGGTAGCCAATATTGTTGCCCGATGTAGGACATGTGCATCTCATAACAAATCCGATACAAATGGCTAAGGCATCTTCGACCTACTCCGAAGAGGATAGGTGCGAGGCGATCAGCCGATTCACTTCGATCCCTTCTGAAAGAATGGTCCTAAAGCAAATCTTCAATTGATTTCAAATCTTCGGACATGGATATGGTTGTTATAACCAATCATGTAGCCACTAACTCCAACGATATCAAAGTGGCCAGAATCAGCCATGTGGCCACTAACTCCAACACCAACAATATCAAGGTGGCCAAAATCATGTAGCAACCACTTATGGTTATGGGGGGGTTAAGCTAACTGACCCCATCTAACTAGAGGCAAGTGGGCTTAACCATATTTTGACACATCTACCATTATAAATATTGGTAAGAGGGAATACTCATTGTAAGAAGAAGAAAAGCAAAAAAGAAAAAGGGCTAAGGTAAACTTTCTTGAGTTTCTTTGACTCTTTCTTTAAGAACTCTCCATTCTATTGCTCGAACCTTCACTGACATAGGCATTGGAGTGTCCCCCACCAGAGAAAATCTGGTCAGGGGACCTATTTTGCAGGGATCTCGGGAGGCAAGCCAACAATCTAGCCACTCCATTCGGTCCACGGGGGTTCGACATCAATAAATTGGCATGCCATATGGGGGGCAAAGCTGCACGCTTAAGAGCAAGCAAAGCACCATCCCCTCGGGAAAGAAGAGTTTGAAGAAGCTATAATAGTGAAAGGTAGGACTCAAAATGCTTCGACAAGCAGGGGACATCTTCTCTCTTAAAGGAACGATCTCCCGATGGAGAATAATGTCCCACCTCTTATACTGGTCATGGGACAGCACCAGCTCAAAGCCCTCCTAAACCGAGTTGATGCTCTCATAACCATAATTCAGAACTTTCAAGAGATTACCCTCCAAGTGGGGCATCTGCTGACTGCCTCTAGGCATAGTCATCAGTATATAGAGAAGGGAGACCACCACCATGAGTCTACCCGATGCTCCACTCGGGATTGGCCCTCTCACGAGGGTCGAAGCTCCCAACATTTGAAGCAAACTGATGGCCGATATGTGAGGAAGAGATCCAGACAATCTCTCTCTATCTCCTCTAAAAATTCTACTCCCGAAAGTGCTAGGAAAAAGAAGCCCACTATAATTACGAAGAAAAGTCTAAGAGGCTTGAAGCACAGATCGTGAGGCTCCACAATTAGAAAAGAGATGGCAAGTTCATGGCCTACGACTCGCGACCTCCGTTCACCTCCAGAATAATGGAGAAAATCATCCTTTGGCATTTTAAAGTCCCTCAGATGGAATCCTACGATGGGACCACTGACCCTTTTGATTATCTAGATAGCTTCAAGGCCCACATGATGATCCAAGGAGCCTTCGATGCATTGTACTACTTGGCCTTTTTTGCTACCCTAAAGAAGGTGACTCGAATGTGGTATTCGAGTATACGCCCAGGTAATATCAACTCCTCTGAATTAGAAAAATTATTTGTCTCACATTTCAGGACTTGCCAAAAGATGCCCCAAAATATGGACAGCTTGTTCCTCCTTCATCAAAATGAAGGAGAGAGCCTCAAGGACTACATTGCGAGATTCAATTCGGCCACTCTTGAGATCCCTGATTTGATGCGGGACTAATATGCATGCAATTATTTTTGTATGTTTTACATGTTGAGTTAGGTGATTAATTCCTGAATTTCAGATCAAAATTATTTGTAGAGAATTTTTTATGAATTTTTGAAGATCAGCATGCAGATTAGGACCTAGAAAAGTAGCAAAGAAGGATCGCCGGGGCTGAGAAGCCTCGGTTAGGGCAAGTTCTCCTACAATAAAACTACTGGAGGTAGAGGGGTATACCTGACAATGTCTGTGAAGAATGCAGCGAAGGGGTCTCTCATTCCTCGACGGATGTGGCCTGAAAAATCGAGCCAATGACCCGCGGATACCCGGCTTTCTGCTCGGTTGTCCGATTGAGGCTTGGCTGGAGTCGTTGGATTCGTAGGAACTCAGGGACCTGCAAACGACCTGTCAGGGATTAGAAAATTCACAAAGGAACAAGAAAACAAAGAAAAAATAGCAAGGGAAGGCTTCTTTTGGAGTGGGCATCCAGGGATCTGGAGAGTTTGTTGGCAGCAGGAAGATGATTGCAAACACCGGGAAGAAGAACTCTCACAAACCCCTTTATGCACACAGCAGGGTATCACACAACTCAATAGAAGAACTCAAGGTTTTAATTCAAATCAAAAGTTAGGTTTCATACAAGAGGCTAGGGTCCCTTAAATAGACCCTTAACCTTGGGCTCCAAGTAAGGGTACATTAGTCTTTACATAAGAATCCTTTTCCCTCTCAAACCCTAGCTAGAAAATAAGGAAACATTAGGTAAAAAAATCCTAAAAATTCTCTTGACTTGGCCAACACTCCAAGGACACCTAGGAGGGCGTGTTGGGATTCTAGGAGCAGCAAGGGGCCGGCCCAAAGGGGCCCGGGTGCATGGGTTTGGGCCTCTGGAAGCTGGGGTGGCCTGGTAGCCAAGTAGCAGGAATATTCCCTGGTATCTTGCTTCTTAGGGGCTTGGACTTGGCACATGGGCTTGATTTCCTTGGGCTAGGATGCAGATGGACCTCTAAAATCATGGATTTCTTGGTATATGAACATATTTTGGCATCTGGAAGGGAATCTGGGCATCTGGAGGGCATATGCAAGGAATTAGGGTTTTTTGAATTTTTCTCCTGGGGTCTTCAAATCTTCAAGCTGGGTTGGACTTGGGCTATACTTCCATGTCTTCAATCTAGTTGGACTTGGTATTCACTTGTATGATGTGGTCTTGAGTCTTCAATATGGTTGAATAGGACTCAAAAAAAATAAAATTAGCTCAACATGAGCTGACTAACACTGGACTGAACTAGCTCAACATGAGCTGACTAGTACAGAACTGAAACTCAAAATACTCAAATAATAACTAAAATGGACTCAGATAGGCTAAGCCCTTATTACAGATGGACTCATAAATTATTGATCAATTCACAGAGGATTGAAAAGCCTCTATCTTATTCTGGTGCCTCCGGTGTCCCCACCATGATTTCAATGAATATGTGGCCATGTCCACTTTGAAGTAGGGGCTCTGATCATCTAGGCTCACATTTTCTTTGGATAAAAGGTTTTCGATGAGCTACACTGAGCTCCTAGCGAGGGCTCAAAAGTATGCGGATGCCAAAGAGCAAGTAGCAAATCGATGCCTAAACGAAGGGAAATATGTTTCCAAGAAGAAGAGCAACAGGGGGCCAAACTCCCCTGCACCCCCCGACAACGATGACTCCACTCGACGACATAGTCCCAGGCCCAAAGTATTGGACAGAAAATTTGATTCGTATACTCCCCTCAATCTCCCAAGGAAGAGGATTTTGATGGAAATAGAAAAAGAGAGCTACCTCCAATGGCCATGCCCCATGAGGACATCCTCCTCTTTAAGGAATAGAAGCAAATACTACTGATTCCATAGGGATCACGGCCAGAATACTGAAGACTGCATCCAACTTAAGATTGCAATAGAAGACCTAATCAAGAGGGGATACTTGCAAAAGTACGTCGGTCATCCAGAATCTCGACCTGTAGCTATCATCCCTTAGAGGACCATTGAAGAAGCTGAACTGCCCAACCAAAGGCCCACCGACAGAAGGATCAGCATGCTGCATCAATAAACCGACTAGAGGAGAGTCGAAGAGGATGATTCCAAGAGGCTCAAGAGCAATACTCCATATACTTCTTTGATGATGACCTCCATGGAGTTCAGCTCCCGCACAATGATCCCATTGGAGTTTCGATCATCGTGGCCAATTATGATGTAAGATGTATTGTAGTAGACAATGGAAGCTCCATACATATTTTACATTATGATGCATTTTTCAGAATTGGTCTGTCTAGAAACAAGCAACAGAAATCTCTTATACCTCTGAGTGGGTTTGGAGGCGACCAAGTTGGAGTCAAAGAAGAAATAATACTGCCTATAACCCTCAGCACAAAGCCATGTCAAAAGATATTTCCCATCAATTTCGTAGTAGTCCGACCCCCATCGACCTAATACGTGATATTGGGATGGCTTGATTTGAACAAGTTTAGGGCCGTAGTCTCGACATACCACCTTCTAATTTGGTTTCCCACCAGAAGTGGGATCGGAGAAGCAAGAGGGGACTAAAGAGCCGCCCGACAATACCTAATGATACATGACAAGTAGTCAGCTGATCTCATCACACTAGACCAGCTGGACCCAAGAGATTAGATTGAGAATTATGGGAAACTGATGAAGAAGACTATTTATATGTTTTTAGCTGAAGACGACCCCACCAAAGTGGTGCAGATTGGAAGCCTACTCGATGAAGGAATGAAGACAAGATTGATTCATTTTCTATAGAACAACACCGATGTCTTCGCTTGGTCGACTTCGGACATGCTTGGAATTCCTGTCGAAGTAATTACTCATCGGTTGGAAGTTGCCTCTAACTATAGGTCGGTTCGACATAAAAAGAGGAACTTTGCCTCTAAAAGATAGAGGGCATTAGATGAAGAAGTGGATAAGCTTCTCAAAGCTGAATTCATCAGGGAGGTATGTTATCCGGAGTGGCTAGCTAATGTTGTGATGGTAAAGAAGGCCAATGGCAAGTGAAGGATCTGTATCGACCACACATATCTCAATAAGGCTTACCCAAAAGATAGCTTTCCCCTATCGAAGATAGACCAGTTGGTCGATGCCATCGCTGATCACCAGCTACTAAGCTTCATGGATGCTTTTTTTGGCTACAACCAGATACAAATAGATCTTGAAGATGAAGAGAAGACATCATTCATAACTAAGAAGGGACTATATTGCTACAAGATGATGCCATTCGGTCTGAAAAATATCGGAGCAACATTTCAAAGGCTGATCAACAAAGTATTTGAGAAGCAATTGAAAAAGAATATGGAGGCGTATGTCGATGACATGATCGTGAAAAGCCTCCTCAAAGAGGACCACATTAAAGACTTAGAAGAATCTTTCAACGCTATGTGATGCCACGGGATGAAGCTAAATCTAGCTAAGTGTACCTTCGGGGTGACCTTCGATAAATTCCTGAGATTTCTTGTTACCAAACGAGGAATAGAGGCCAACTCAGAGAAGATATAAGCTATCTGAAGCATGATACATCCCTCTTGTAAGAAGGAGGTACAATAATTGAATGGGAGAATCGCCTCTTCAAGCCAATTCATCTCCCGATCAGCCGAAAGGTGTCTCCCTTTCTTTAAAGTCCTCCATCAGTCACAAAACTTTGAATGGTCTGAGGACTGCCATGGTGCCTTTGAAGAACTGAAGAAGTATTTGGAGAATCTCCCTCTACTTTCTAAGCATCAAGAAGGAGAAACCCTCTATGTATACCTCTTTTCTTCGGACGAGGCAATTAGTTCGGTACTCATCTGAAAAGGAATGGATAACCTTCAAAAGCTAATCTGCTACACCAACAAAGTATTACATGAAGCCGAAGTGAGATACCCAAGATATTGAAGCTCATATACTTGCTGGTGATTGCGGCGAAGCGCTTGCGACCATACTTTCAATCCCACTCTGTTATGGTCATGATAGACCAACCTTTAAAAGTTGTCCTCCGATGCCCTGATACTTCGGAGAGGATATCTAAGTGGGCCATAAAGCTTGGAGAATTTGACATCAGCTTTCAGTTCAGATTGGCAATGAAAGCACAGGTGTTGGCTTACTTCATAGCCGAATGCACATGGGACCCAGAAGATGACTCGTGATAAGCCAAAGAAGGTGAGGCCATCTGAAAGGATTCAGAGTCTACGTGAATACTCCATGTAGACGGGGCTTCAACTTAGCAGGATGCGGAGTGGGCCTCATACTAGCCAGCCCAAATGGGCACACTATAGAATATACTCTACGCTTCTCCTTCCATGCTTTGAACAACCAGGCTGAATACAAGGCCTTTCTCGCAGGACTCCAAATTATGAAAGAGCTGGAGATTCGGAAGATCCAAATATTTTTGGGTTCTCAGCTTGGTGATGAACCAGGTGAAGGGTGAGTTTGAAGCTCGAGATCCTTCCATGGTTCAATATTTAGGGAAAGTGTGAGTTCTAGTTTCCTAACTAGAATTCTTCAAGATCGCCCATGTCCCATGGATGGAGAACTCCCGAGCTGATGCACTATCCAGACTCGCCACCACCACCCCAGATTCCCTCGGTCTCACCTTCATAAAGTACCTCGAAGCTTCAAGTATAGCAGAAGAAACACTAGAGGTATGTCTGGTTAAGCACGAGCCCAGCTGGATGGACCCTATTCTCAAATTTTTAAATAAAGGAACACTACCCAAGGATAAAGTTAAAGCCAAACAAGTCTGTTAGATGGCATCCCAGTATGTTATCTTGAATGGAACTCTATATAAGAGATCTTTTACACAACCTCTGTCGAAGTGCATGGGGCCATCAGATACCAACTATACCCTAAAAGAAGTACATGAGGGCATATGTGGAGATCACTTAGGAGACAGATCCTTGGTATAAGATAATACACCAAGATTATTACTGGCCAACCATTCAGAAGGATTCTGCCAACTTTGTCCGAAGATGCGACCAGTGCCAGAATATGCTAATATTCAAAGATGGCTCGCAAGCCAGCTGACCCAGCTAACGGTGCCATGGCCCTTCGCTCAATGGGGCATAGATATTCTCAGCCTATTCCCACTAGCATCCAGATAATGGAAGCTTTTCATTGTGGCTATCGACTACTTCACCAAGTAGGTCGAAGCCGAACCTTTGGCACATGTTACTGAAGGAAAGGTTGAAAGCTTTGTGATGAACTTCATTATATTTTGATTCAGAATTTCCCATGCCATAGTCACCGACAATGGAAGATAATTTGATAACCCAAAGTTCAAGGACTTCTGTGCTCAATACCATATACTCTATAAATTGACTTCTGTCGGTCATCCCCAAGCTAACGGGAAAGCTGAAGTAACGAATTGGACCATTCTCCATGGTTTGAAGACCAAGCTAAATGATGCCGAAGGGCTCTAGGTCGAAGAACTAAGTTCAGTTCTTTGGGCATATCGGACAACTCCCAGAACGGCCACCAGTGAGTCTCCATTTTATTTGATCTACGGCACCGAAATGGTTCTTCCCGTGGAGGTTACTCTGCAATCCTTAAGGATCGACTAGTACAAGGAACCTGAGAATTCGAAATGTCGAAGAGTGGATTTGGATATATTACAAGGCACCAGACTTTGTGCTTTGATGAAGATAGCGGCGTACCGACAGAGAGTCACCAAATACTAAAACTTTAGGGTGAAGGAATGAACCTTCCGACCTGAAGATTTAGTACTACGAAGGTCCGAAGTATCCAAGTCGACGGAACAAGGTAAGCTTTTCCTCGATTAGGAAGGCCCTTATTGAATCAAGAAAGTCGTACGTCCAGGGACTTATCGGCTCGAGACTTTGGCTAGTTCTGTGCTACCTCGGCCTTGGAATGTAGAGAATCTTTGCAAGTACTATCAATAAAAGTTCCCTCTTGGAAAGACTTCAGTAAAAGTCCACTCGAAGGTGGGCCTAATCAACCTACATTATCCTCAATCAAAGGCATAGGGATGGTTCAAGTAACCTACCCTATAGCAAATCCGCTGACATGCCGAGATGAGCCTAATCAGCCTATCTTATTATAAATCAAAGGCACAGAGATGGTTCAAGTAACCTACCCTACAATAAATCTGCTAACGTACTGAGGTGGGCCTAATCAGCTTATCTTATTTTCAATCAAAGGCACAAGGATGGTTCAAGTAACCTACCCTATGGTAAATCCGCTGACATGTCGAGATGGGCCTAATCAGCTTATCTTATTCTTAACCAAAGGCACAGGGATGGTTCAAGTAACCTACCCAATGATAAATCTACTAACATGCTGAGGTGGGCCTAATCAGCCTATCTTATTCTTAACCAAAGGCACATGGATGGTTCAAGTAGCCTACCCTATGGTAAATCCCCAGACATGTCGAGGTGGGTTTAAACAACCTACCTTTTCATCCATGAAGTGCCTAAGGACGGTATCATCGACCTACCTTAATGGCGAATCCAATCAAGATGAATGGATAAATCTCTCTATGGCTTCAACGAGCTCAGACTTATCAGACCAAGAAGAAGACGAGGCCGACACAAAATCTGGAGATTCTCCATGGATGCTTTGTCTCAATGTTTATGATGTCGAAGAGTTTACACTTACCATTACTTTGGAATGCGTTCATCCATCAAAAAAAATTCTAATTTAAAGAAGAAGAATTTTCATTCATTGAAGGAAAAGCAGTACAATTGATTAAGTTACATCAGCAAGTCAAAAAAAAAAGAGAAGAGGGGGAAAAGAGAGAGAGATATAATAAGAAGCTATTTTCCTTCAGCTAACCCAGCAACCAGAGTAGGAATGGAGATCTCCTTGGCGACCCCTTTGTTAGCTGAAGGGCTGACACCTCTCTGGTGGCAAGTCTTGTTTCTTCCATCTTATCACCCGATATGGCAATGGAAGAAATATCTAGATCAGGGTAAGCCTCCGTGACCTTATTCAGGTAGTCTATGTATCAATGAAAAAGCCCTCTACCCCAGCATCATGCATTTCATCGTTAAAGGATTTAGATTTCTTGTAAGCCTCGACGGCATAGGAAGTGCTCCTCTCAGCCTGCTTTGCCCTCTGATTGGCCAATGAAACATCCATCTCCAACTGGGCAATTCTATTCACCAGTTTGACCTTGTGGGACACCGCTTCCTCGGCATGTCGAAGGCAATCCCTTATCATTAGTTCAGCTGAGATTGCCTTCTTCCTTTTCTTCTACAACTCAGCCACAAGCTCGGCCGCATACGTCTCAAGCATCCTCAATTCTTTTTCCAAGGAACCATTGGTGATGATAACTTTGTTTAGTCTTTCTTCAGCAGTGGCCCTGTTGACTCTGGTTTTAATTTTGATGATTGACAAAACACTTAAGTATATATGAGTACTAATTGTATATTTTAGTATATTCATCAGATCCTAGTACTCATCCATGTTGAATGAAGAAATACATGTTTTAAGTTGAAGAAAGTCCTTAAATTAATGGAAAATCAAGTATATGGACTTTGGAATTGATATGAAAGAAATTGAAGAGGCTAAAAATCAATTTTGGAGAAGTTTCAGCAAGTTTCAGCACTGGCACACCAAATGTCGACTCACAGAAATCAAGTGTCAACTCACAGAACACAAGCGTCGACCCAAGAAATTCAAGTGTCGACTCAAGGCCTGAGATTTTTGAAAATACAAAACTAGGCTATTTGGAGATTTTTGACTCAAGTGTCGACTCAGAAAATTCAAGTATCGACTCAGGAAACTCAAGTGTCGACTCATGAAGACTCAAGTATCGACTCACAGAAATCAAGTGTCGACTTATGAAGACTCAAGTGTCGACTCATAAAAGTCGAGTATTGACTCACGAGTTCTGACAGCCATAATGGCTATATTTTCTGAGAGACAAAATTGACTCCTACAAGCTTCCAACGGCTAGTTTTTCATCTGCAACGATCATAAATGGTCATCTATGGTTTAGAGAGCTATATAAACATTAAAAATCAAATGAAGAAGCAATCCTTTGGTGAGATTGTTGAATATCCTTCAAGGATTCAAGAGTTGAATGGTTCAAGCCTTCAAGCTTCCAAGTTTCAAAGAGTGCATCCAAAGTTCACATCATCAAGCCATAATCAAAGGCTTTAACAACTTGAAGATAAGATCTTCATCAACATTCAAAGAGCTTTAAAGAGATATTTGCTTTGTTTAAGAAAGCTTTTCTTGCATTCTTTTCATATTGTTCTTACTTTGTTTATTAATATTTTTGGTGAGCCTTGGAAAACCAAAGAGATTTTTGTTAGCCTTGGAAAACCAATTAAGTTCTTGGTTAGCCCACAAAACCAAGGAAGCTTGTTGGGGAGCCTTAAAATCAATTAGGTTCTTGGTTAGCTTGCAAAACCAAAGGAGGTTTTGACTTGTGAGCCTTGTGAAAATAAGTCGGGTTTTGATTAGTGAGCCCAGAAAACTAATCGACTGTTATCTTGGTGATTATAGTAAAATTTTCAAGAAAAACTTGGAAAGTGGATGTAGGTACCTTGGAGTGCACCGAACAATTTATATATTCTTGTGTTTGTACTTGCTTCTCTATTGCTTATTTACTCTTGCATTTATTTTGTTAATTTCGTTGCATATTTTCATTAAGCATACAAATACTTTGGCAAAACATAAGCACTTGATTTAAATTGGCACATACCTGTTCTATATTCATTGAAATAGCTCAAAAAATTTTATAAAACCCGATTCACCCCCCCTCTTGGGTTGCATCTTCATTGGGCAACAATTGGTATCAAAGCCCGGAACCCAAAATCATTGATATCTAAACTTGGTGCTCTACAATGAATCCAATGGTTTTGAGTTAAAAGATCATGGCAACCCTTGTAGGTATTAGTATTAGACCACCATTTTTTAATGGTACTAATTATACTTTTTGGAAAACTCGCATACGCATCTATATTCAATATATTAGTTATTATCTTTGGAAAGTTATAGTTAGTGGTCCTCAAATTCCTTCCATTTTGGTTAATGGTATTTCCATTCCAATGCTTGAAGAGGATTGGAATGAATTTGATCTTAAGCAATCTGAAATTAATGCTAAAGCAATGAACTTGCTTTATTATGCATTGGACTCTAATGAATTCAATAGGATCTCTACATGCCATCGACGAAGGAGATATGAGACACACTTAAAATTACTCGTGAGGGTACTCTTCAAGTAAAAAATACTAAAATTAATATGCTTATTCATTCTTTTGAAATGTTTGAAATGCTACATGTTGAGTCTATATCTGATATGTATACTAGATTTATGATTATTATTAATGAATTGAAAAGTCTTGGCAAAGTCTATACAAATATTGATTTGGTTAATAAAATTCTTAGATCTTTGATAATATCATGGATCCAAAGATGATGGCAATCCAAGAAGCTAAAGATATAGAAACCTTACCGTTGGAGGAGCTTATTGGTTCACTCATGACCCATAAGTTGAATTTAAGGCAAAAGAAAGTGGTTGCTGATCAAGAGAAGAAGAAGATAATGGCCCTCAAGGCCAAAAAGAAATTCAAGGCAATGATGGTAACTTGGAGTGATAGCGAAGATTCAAGGTCAAATGATGAACAAGAAGTTGCCCATCTTTGCTTCATGGCAAATGAGGAAAGGTATGTTCTAAAAATGAATATAATTTTATCTTTGATGAATTGCATGATGCATTTAATGATCTTATGCGTGAATACAAATTGCTAAAAATTGAGCACAAGAAATTAGAAAGGTGTGCTGACTCTTTTTCTCTTGAGAACGCCAATCTTGTCAATGAAAATCATGATTTAAATGTAAAGATTAATGTTTTAGAAATTGATAAGAATAATCTTTCTAAAGAAAAAGAAATTTTAGAAAAAGAAAATTTTGATTTGAAAGAATTATGTAATAAGTTTTCAAATAGAAAAATATTTTATTAAATGAAATAGAAATTCTTAGAAGATCTAAGATTTTTGTATCAAATGATGATCTTTTAAAGAAAAACAAAAATCTTGAGTTGAAAAAGAAGAATTTCTTTGTTGCTACTTCTTCCAATATTGCATGCTTTAAATATAAAAAATTTGGACTTAATGCATATCCTTGTAAATTAAGAAAAATTTGGATTCCAAAAGGAACCATATTTACTAATCCTAAAGGACCCAAAAAAGTTTGGGTATCAAAATTGTTCACCTAGTTTATTTTGCAGGAATGTTTTGCAGCCCAACATGAAGAAATGAAGTTTTTGAAAAGTGGCTGTACAAGACAATACAAAGAGTGGACAAGCTACATTTTGGACTAAATGGTAAAGGAAGGATTATACATATTGATAAATTCTAAATATTTTCTTCCATAATTGAAAATGTAGTTGAATATTTGTTATAAATGTTATATCAATTACTTTGAAAAATTATTTTAAATGATTAATTAGAATCAAGTTTAGACAAATAGTCATTTGTTGTGATCATGAACTTTTTAATGTTGATGGATTTCATGCTATCATGATTAAACTTGTGATTATTAGACTTTCACTTCATTTTGATTAATATAGTTTTAAACTATTTCAAATAAAATATTGTGATGAAATGTATACATTTTTGGCATCTATGCTTAAATTAGAAATGATTTGGATCAAGACTAGAACTGGTAGTTAAGGATTATATTTAAGAAGGTATGCATATTGATAAATCCTTGCTCCAGCAGCTAAACTTGGTACTAGATTACTTCTAACATTTGTATGAATAATCAAAATCATTTCAAATTATATGGTTTTCATGAAATGTATTCCATTTTGTATCCATTCTTAGACTAGAAATGAATTGGAATAAGTGTAGAACTGGTAGTTAAGGATTTGTTGCCCAGAAAAGGATGCAACCCAAGAGGAGGGGTGAATTGGATTTTAAAAAACTTTCAAACTATTTACAATAAAGTAAAGCAAGTATGTGCTAGATCAATTCAATGCTCTTGTTTTGGCAATGTATTTGTATGCTTCAAAATAATATGCAGCAAAATTAACAAAGTAAATGCACAAAGAAAACAATCACACAAATACAAAGAAATTTATAGTGGTTCGGTGCACTCCAAGGTACCTACATCCATATCCCAAGATCCCTTTGGAAATTTCAATAAGTTTGGTTTTGTAACCTAGGCTCACCAACAACCTTTACAACTTGTTTCGTCTTCGGGCTCACAAGTAAAACCCTAGTTGATTTCCAGGCTCACCAACAACCACCCTTGGTTTTATGGGCTAACCAAGAACCTAAATAACTTATTTTGTCTTCGGGCTCACAAGTAAAATCTAGTTGGATTCAAGGATCACCAACAACGACTTTGGTTTTCCAAGGCTTACCAAAAATCTTTAGTAAAACAATGTAAAAGCAATATGAAAGAGTACAATTAAAGCTTTCTAAAATAAAGTAAATATCTCTTTGAAGCCCTTGATTGTTGATGAAGAACTTGTCTTCAAGTTGTTGAAGCCTTGAATGCAGCTTGGTGATGTGAACTTGGATGCTTTCTTTGAAACTTGGAAGCTTGATGGCTTGAACCACTCAACTCTTGAATCCTTGAAGGATATTCAATAATCTCACCAAAGGATTACATCCCATTTGATTTTTGATGTTTATATAGCCCTCCAAATCATAGATGGCCATTTATAACCATTGGAGATGAAATATAGCCGTTTGAAAGCAAGTTGGAGAAGTTCTGCAGCTTAGAAAACTAGCTGTTACAGTCTAAGTGTCGACACTTCACCTCCAGGTATCGACACTTCATTCTCAAGTGTCAACACTTTACCTCCAGGTGTCAACACTTCATTTTCAAGTGTCGACAACTCATTTCCTTGGGTTGACACTTGAGGCAAAAACCTCCAGATGGCATAGTTCTGTATTTTCAAAGTTCTCAGGTCTTGAGTCGATACTTCATTTGCAGGTGTTGATACTTCATTTTCTTCAGGTGTCGACACTTCAATTCCAGGTGTTGACACTTCCTTGTGCTAAAGCAGAAACTTGCTGAAACTTGTCCAAAATCAAATTTTAACCTCTTCAAGTTCTTCCATATCAATTCCAAAGTTCGTATACTTGATTTTTCATTGATTTAAGGACTTTTTCAACTGAAATACAAGCATTTCTTCATTCAACATGGATGAGTGCTAAGATCTGGTAAACATACTTAAAATATAATTAGTACTCATATATACTTAAACATTTTATCAATCATCAAAATCAAGACCAGAGTCAATAGGGTTACATTTAAGAAGAAGCTATACATATTGATAAACCCTTGCTCCAGTAGCTAGACTTGCAATTAAATTACTTCTAGCATCTGTATGGATATCAAATCATTTCAAATAAATTTGAAATCATAATGATCATTCCCTTGCATTCAAAAAATTTTGTATATCTTGGAAATTTAAATCTTTGCTTTCAGACTTAGCATTTATGTTTATATTTTAAATTGTCTGAAACTATAATGCTTGCGCTTTCATATTTTATTCCTCAATGAATGCATATTTTTAAGGGAGAATAATATTTAGAGAGAGCATCCAAAGATTTGTTGTCATGTATGATACTTTCAATATTTTCTTGATATCATTCTTATATTGCTCTGATACTCCTCCTTGTTTTCAAATCCAATCCTTTGAGGGAAGTTACATTCATTTGGTATCAAGATTTATTAAGAATCTTAAAAAAAGGAGAGAGAAGAGCTCTTAGTAACTACTTCAGATTGGGCTAGTCACCATGGCCATCCGGTCATAGGAGCTAAGTAAGGTTTAAATAGCCTCTCTTCCCATTCAATGGGTCTCTTATGATATGTGGGGGTGCCGCTGTGGCCTTATCCCATGAACAAATAAGGTGAATGGATAATATACATATTAGAGCTAATATATATTAAATTATTTTTTGCATGTGCATATCATTTTTGTGGTATCATGTTCAATTAGTATCATATTTAATCGGTACCATGATTAATTGATTTCATGTATTGATGATCTACTTGCTATTCTTTCCACTTTCATTTTCATTTTGTATTGCCTTTCATCCTTTTTCATGATGACAAAAAGGGAGAGAAAAATGTTAAATATGAAGAGGGAAAAGATATGATAAACTTGAAAAATCATATGAGAAATGGAAGAAAATGCAAAAGGGAAGAAGAAAGCAAAATATTTTAATCTTAAGGGAAGAATTAGTAAGAGATAAAATTTGAAAATTTTGTATATTTTGAAAAATATTCTGAAGAATTTTTGAAAATTTTCTTGGATCATATTTTGAGGAGGAGCTTAATTCTTATTGATTTTGAGCTAACATGTTAATCTAATTATTAATCTTTTTAATCTTACCCTATTTATATACTTAAAGGTTTTGTCATCACCAAAAAGGGAGAGATTGTTGACTCTGGTCTTGATTTTGATGATTGACATAATATTTAAATATATATGAGTACTAATTATATGTTTTAGTATGTTTATCAGATCCTAGTACTCATCCATCTTGAATGAAGAAATACATGTTTTCAGTTGAAGAAAGTCCTTAAATTAATGAAAAATCAAGTATATGAACTCTGGAATTGATATGGAAAAACTTGAAGAGGCTAAAAATAAATTTTGGAGAAATTTCAACAAGTTTTAGTACTGGCACGCCAAGTGTCGACTCACAGAAAACAAGTGTCGACTCAAGGATTTCAAGTGTTGACTCAAGGCCTGAGATTTTTGAAAATACAGAACTAGCCATTTGGAGGTTTTTGACTCAAGTGTCGGTTCAGAAAATTCAAGTGTCAACTCAGAAAACTCAAGTGTCAACTCATAGAAATCAAGTATCGACTTATGAAGACTCAAGGGTCGACTCACAGAAATCAAGTGTCCACTCATGAAGACTCAAGTATCGACTCATAGAAGTCAAGTGTCGACTCACAGGTTCTGATAGCCATAATGGCTATATTTTTTTAGAGCCAAAATTGACTCCTACAAGCTTCCAATGGCTAGTTTTTCATCCACAACAATCATAACTGGTCATCTATGGTTTGGAGAGCTATATAAACATAAAAAATCAAATAGGAAAGTAATCCTTTGATGAGATTATTGAATATCCTTCAAGGATTCAAGAGTTGAGTAGTTCAAGCCTTTAAGCTTCCAAGTTTTAAAGAGAGCATCAAAAGCTCACATCATCAAGATGCAATCAAAGGCTTCAACAACTTGAAGACAAGATCTTCATTAACATTCAAAGAGCTTCAAAGAGATATTTGCTTTATTTAAAAAAACTTTTCTTATATTCTTTTTATATTGTTCTTACTTTGTTTATTAAGATTTTTGGTGAGCCTTGGAAAACCAAAGAGATTTTTGGTGAGCCTTGGAAAATCAATTAGGTTCTTGGTTAGTCCAAAAAATCAAGGGAGGTTGTTGGTGAGCCTTAAAACCACTTAGATTCTTGGTTAGCCCAAAAAATCAAGGGAGGTTGTTGGTGAGCCTTAAAACCACTTAGGTTCTTGATTAGCCCGCAAAACCAATGGAGGTTTTGACTTGTGAGCCTTGTGAAAATAAGTCGAGTTTTGATTAGTTAGCCCCTAAAACTAATCGGCTGTAATCTTAGTGATTATAGTGAAATTTCCAAGAAAAACTTGGGGATTAGATATAGATGCCTTGGAGTGCAACAAACTACTATATATTCTTGTGTTTATGCTTGCTTCTCTATTACTTATTTACTCTTGCATTTACTTTGTTAATTCCGTTGCATATTTTTATTAAGCACACAAACACTTTGGCAAAACATAATCACTTGATTTGAATTGGCATATACTTGTTTTATATTAATTGAAATAGCTTAAAAAGTTTTATAAAACCCAATTCACCCCCCCTCTTGGGTTGCATCTTCACTAGGAAACATGCCCGAAGCCCTTCAGCTGCTTTTCTCCCAGCTATGGCAGAAGCCAACTGGCTTCGAAGGCTTTTGCCAAAGTTGATGGATTCACAAATGCTCTCTTCTAACAGATGTTGGCTGATGTTGATGTACTTATGCCACTTACGTCGACACTCACCTATCATATCCTAGGGTAAATAAAGGAAAAAGGCTCCCCTGACCCTTGCTCCTTAATCTCTTTCCTGTCCTTCTGGAGGATGGCTGAAGTCTTCTCCTAACCCCGATTGTTGAGACCAGCATCGGCAACGGACATGCCATGTCCCCCCGAGCTCTCCCCTTCTATAGTTGAAAGTTTAGGCTTGGTATTCTCAGCGATGACGGGAGCTCTGCTCACATCCAGTGAGCCTGGCTCCCTTGATGGCCCTGCCGGACATCCAGCCAGACATCCAGGTGAAGGAACTTGCTCCTCTTTCAAGGAAGAACCTATGTCGATAAGAACTTCACCATCAGTTCGACCCATGGGAGCACCAGGATGTAGACCCGTTTTCAATCTAACCTTTTACCAGAGGGCCCATCACCGGCTGCTTCCCCATCGCTCGTCGAAGCCACGCTATGTCTGGCCTCATGATTGACAAAGGCCCTTGAAGCTAGTTATAGGAGAAAGAGGAGGAAAGATCGCTCGAGGGGCAACGTTGCTAAAGGCTCAAGAAGGTTTGATCTATGAGGGCTTCAGTCTCTTATATAAGGGTTGTTAGCGGCTCAAATTGATTGCCCATATTTTGGGCAGCCCTCCGATTATGTCATGTGTGCCTGCCCTAATTAATAGGGGCTTCGATCCATGTGAAGATGGTTATGAGAAGTCTGAGAGCTGTGATTGATCCAATTACTCACATACGCAGCTTTAATGGCTTCTGATCATCGCAGTCCCATGACCTGGGCAATAACTGCCTCACCAACGGTGATTGGACATCTAGAAGATATAGAACATCATGTTGATTGGTGAGCTAGTATCCCCATCAAACATTGAGATCCCTTAATTGTGGATCCAAATGCCAAAAAGTCTGACTCATGAGCAGGATAAAGCTGACCTAACGAGAAGCCAGAATGAATGGTTTATTTTTGAGGTTAGCAATCTTACCGAAGTCAAGTTCAAAAACCTCAGTTCGTATTCAAGCCAAAGGTTTTCCTATACCCAAAGATAGCTCTCTATCTAAAAGGCCATAGTCTATCCGAAGTCCTCACACTTAGAAAATTTATATTCAAGTTGAAGGTTATTGCATGTTCGGAAGTGGCTGCCTATCTGAAGAGTCCATACTTTGAAAATTTTGTTGGAGGTTCTTATTCAAAGAATGCTATCTATCAAAGGACGGTGACTCACTAGAAGACTCCTCACTTAGGAAGGCTTTCATTCATGTTATAAGTTATTATATCTTTCAAGAAATGGTTATCTACTCGAAGATCGCAATGTGCTCGATGACTTCATACTTGAAGAAATTTCATCCAATTGAAAGAAAAAGTATGCTTTCATTGATATCCAAGTAGACCTGATTACACATCATTTTCTTACAAAACAAAAGACAAAAGCTACAAGTCCTATTCACCTACTACGGTCGATGTAGGAACTTCTAGACCGACCGCAGGAAGAGACTCTTCGGTATGAACCGCAGGAGAGATCTCTTTTACTTGAGCCAAAGTTGTTGGATCAGCCATGGTCGGCTCTTCAACCTACTCTTGGCCTTCAGCCATGGCTGGGACTTCTTCAGCCTATCCTGGTGCTTCTTCAGCTTCAGCAGGGGCCGCGGGCTCAGTTTTGGTGAGGGCCATCGGTCCTTCCTCTTACTCAACGATCTCGTATGTCAGGATGCTCAAAAGGTCAAGATCAGGGTAAAGCCCCTGAACCTCTTTGAGCCCATCGTTAAAGCCATATTGGTAACTGACCACACTTGACTCAATTACCTCCTCCTTAAATGTCGAAGACATTTTGAAATCTTCTATTGCCCTAGCCACCTGCTCCATCCAAGCCTCGGACTCCCTGACTACTACTTCAACCCTCTTGGCCACCTCATCAGCCTTCTGCTGAATCTCCTTGGCGGAGTGTTCCAAGGAGTGCACCTGCTTCTTTCTTATTCGAAGCTTGGCCTCCTCTTTAGAGATCTTTAATTAAGCTTTCTTTAGCTCATTTTTTAGACCCTGAGCCTCAGCATCTTTATTGTTGAGCTTCTCTTCCATGGCCAGTTTCAGCTCTTCGGCCACTTCTTTCTCGGCTCTCACCATTTGAAGCTCTTCTTTCAAGCTCTTAAGGAAGTTGTCGAACCCTTCCATGCTTTCTTCCATGAAAGTGATATCATGGACTAGCTGCATTAAATCACCAAAATATAAAGTTAGTTATGCTGAAGACCACCATAAGAAGATAAAGGAAGATAAGACATCTTACCTTCAGCATGGAAGAGAATGCCGAATTAGACACCTCTACGAGGCATTGATTACGGGTGGTTGCCAAGTTGCGGGGCAGTAGTGTAGCCTTCAGTACTCTCCAAGCCACATCGGGAAGTGCAAGACCCCTTGCATCAGAGAAGAGGGAGAGGTCTATTTCGCAATCCTTGTCTAAGGGAGCGTTCCTCACCAAACTCCCTTCGACTTGAGGTGCCTTGCCCTTATCCCTCACAGATGGGCAAGGCAGTGGTAGGTCTGCAATCGAGGCTACGATCAAACTTTTCGAGATCTAAATTAGAGAACTCTCCCTAGGCGGAAGCTCTACTAGTGGGACCTCGTATCTCCCCGATGACTCCCTTGCAAGAGTGATGCTCCTGCTAGCTCCCTCCTCCCGGGCTTTTTTCCAGACTTCCAATCCCGTTGGAGCAACTTGGGCTGCTTTCTTTTTGGAAGATTGATGAAGCAAGCTAACATCAGGCTTATCCTGCTGTTGGAAATTATGTTCCAAAGCCAATCGCCTAGGTTGTAGGCGGTTGTGCTCAATATTATAATTTGTATATGAATTAATAAAATATTATTTTGGCAGCTCATCACATTATTTATTTTCCTGTAATGAACTCTATTTATGTGATGAAGCCCCTAGGACTGCACTGACTTCGATATAGAGAGGATATTCGAGTGGTCCTTTAAAAAGGTTCACAACCAAAGGATATATTGTACAGGACAGCAATGTATCAAGTGTAGGTTGTTGTGGTTCACATTGTTTGGATGTCCTCTTGACCAAAGGAGTGTGGTGACACTGATGTGATCTACAAGTGGGATGTATGACATCTTATTGAACGTGACTCTGTGGAGCTCCTTTCTGTCAAAGAATTTCTCATGATTGGATATGGGTATATGTGTCCCTCCGACCTGAGGTCACCATAGTAGCTTGTAAGCAACTACCTATGCTTTGGTGCCGGACTACCCGGATTTCTAATCTGATGATGGAAGTTTCTAGGTACAGGCGAGTACTTGTGGAGCAGTGGTGGATCAAGATGGAATTGACCTGTCCAAATTGTTTGGATTGAATATCTCGCAGTGTCTCAATTTAACAAATCCTCGGCCGGGGTAATCCTAGTGAGGAGTCACTAGACTTGCGAGGTTGAGACATGTTGTAGATTGACTCAATTAGGGTTGGCAGTCTAACCCTTGGTCATCTTGAGCATTGGAGGTCAAGAGATGAATTATACGGTAAACATATGCCAGAGGTTCGATAGATTGCTCTCACATCTTCGGCCTATCCAGATGCTGGGACCCATTGCTAGATGGTATCTTGTGCAGGTACTGGAAGTGTTCCAATGCTACCGTTTAGGTTCGAACCTATGAGGTCACACGCCATAGAGGGTTTTTTCCTGATCCGGGAGCCGATCAACGATTGGGAATCATTTTGGTATTAAGGTCAAATGGACTAATTGAGCACACATTGAATTTTTCTGGTCCATCTGGTCTGATTTGGATCGACCAAGATTGGTTTGGGTCAACTAGGAATTGTTCCTGGTTAGACTAGGACTTGACCCGTTTTTTCTTACTTGATCGGGTTTGGTCAGACCGGGGTTTGTTGAACCGATTTTTGGGTTTTTGATGAACCGATTTTATTACATAGCATGCCTAGGGTAGGTGTCCGTTGCACTAGTTCCCTTTAGTGGTATAAGAGCCACAAGTTCCTGTGTAGCATATCATGATTGCATGTGTTGGATCTGTATTTAGATTAGGGATTACTTTTAGGAATCTAATTGAGACCTTCACCATGGCCGTGTGTCCATAGAGATTAATAAGGGTTTAAAATCCCTAATTTTCTATGGCATGGGGCAGTTCGTCTGTGTTGGCCTTTTCAGGAGGATCCTTAAAGGAAACCTAGATATCAAAAATGTTTTAATATGATACATGATTATACATTGGCATGTTTAAAATTTTTTAGGCTTGCAATATTATAAATAATATGATAGGACTAGATATGATGCATGAAATATGTAAAAGAGTTTTACATGAATTTAATTAAAAATGTTTTAATTAAAAGTTAGCTTATAATCTAACAATTATGAATTGAAAGATTAATTAAATGACAAGCCTGATTAGAGTTTATGAAACCTAATGTCATTTGAATAAGCCATCTGGGTTAATTGGGTTAGCTATCTGATTGGATCCATTTATTGGGTTAGACCTAAGGTTAGTTGAATTGGACTTAAGAGAATTAATCAAATGTTGATTAAGGACCTTCTCTTTAGTATCTATCTAATAGTTAGATGGGTTAGTCCATTCTTCTAAAATGGATCTAATTAGTGGCTCTGTGGTAACCCGAGTTCTTAGGCTGGTCTAATCAAGTCTGGTAAACCGATTAGTATCTAGGCAGGTTTGGCATTTTTGATCATGGTTGCATGAGGCTACCTTTTTCCTGGCCAACTTGGTTGGTGTCTAGGAAAGATGGTTAATGGCGGATACTCACCCATGATCTCACCTACCTAGCCAATCCGGTCAACCAGAACTGATTAGAAGAGCTTATTGATTCGAGTTAACCCATGTCACCTAAGTTGATCAACCTGTCTGATCTTTAGGTGCCCATGGACCAACTTGTTGAATTTAATTCAACCCTCCTGAGAATTGATTTGATCAGTGGGAGGTTGATCCATGTTCTTCTCTCTTTTCTACTGCCATAATTTAATTAAAATCCTCTAAAATTATTAGGTCTTGAAAAAAACTAAGTCAATGAGTTGATGGTGTTTTAGCCTCCCATTGAGTGGGTTAGTAATGAGTCCTTTAGCTTGGTGTACATCGGCAGTTCCAAAAAATGGGTGTGCATCCGGTTACTGGGATTACTCTCTCATAGATGATGGTTTAGTGCAACCTTGTTGGCTCCACCCAGTGATTTTGATGAATAACAAAACATTGAGTACATATTTATTCTAATGTGAATTTCAAGTTGTGAGTTTTCAGGCAAAAAGCACCTTAAAATTCCAAATATTTATGGTGTATGGCACGCAATGGCACGGAGCAAATCTCACATATCCGGGCAGCCTCTTCATTAAAAAAAAGGGCTAACAATTGCTTAATTATTATGTGTTTATGCTTTCATGAACATCATTTTTGATTTCAAGGCTTTTACTCTTGATTCTGGATGTTTTCAGTCTCAAGTGTCGACACCTGGACAGTCAAGTGTCGACACTTCAGCATTTGGCACGGACAAAAATTCTTGGCACGCCAAGTGTCGACACCTAGAATTCAAGTGTCGACACCAAGTGTCGACACTTAGGTTTCAAGTGTCGACTCAAGGCCTGAGAATTTTGAAAATACAGAACTTGTTGGTTCGAGGATTTTTGTGTCAAGTGTCGACACCTGTGCATCAAGTGTCGACACTTGAATGATCAAGTGTCGACTCCCAGAATTCAAGTGTCGATACCTGACAGCCAAGTGTCGACACCTGACAGCCAAGTGTCGACACTTGCAGCCTGACAGCTCTGACGGATCTATTTTTCTGGCTTGCAAAAATGGGTTTTCAAGCTCCAAACGGCTATTTCCAATGCTCCAACGGTCACAAATCATTTTTAGAAGGTTTTTGGTGTATTTAATCTCTACCAACCTCATTTTAAAGCAAGAGAAGTGAAGGGAAGTAAAGAGAAAGAAGAGAGAAGTCTATTCAAGAGCATTCAAGTCCACTCAAAAGCCAAAAAGCCATTATTCTCTCCAAACTTCAAATCAAAAGCCTCTTCTAGCTTGATTCCACTGAAAAAGCCTACTTGCCCAACTTTACTACATTCCAAAAAGGAGGCAACTAGAAGAAGAGTGAAGTCAAAGCATCCCTTGGGCTTCAAAGATTCCAATCTACTCTTGAAGAGAGTTTGTTGTAGCATTTAAATTTTATATCTGATTTATTGTGCTTTAACCTTGCTTTCAAGGGTGTCTTGAAAAAAAGGTTATTGTGGTTTGTTGGTGAGCCAAAGTGTTAAAACCAACTAGGGTTAACTTGTGAGCCCGAAGACAAAACAAGTAGTTAGGTTTGTTGGTGAGCCTAGGTGATAAAACCAACTTAGGTTTTTGACTTGTGAGCCTTGTAAAAACAAGTCAACTGTAATCTGGTGTGGATTATAGTGAATTTCCCAAGGGTGGCTTGTGGAGTGGATGTAGGTACTAGGTTTGCACCGAACCACTATATATCTTGTGTTTGTGTGATTGCTCTTTTCTTTTTGCATTCTTTAATTAAGTGCTATTATCTTGCATCTAATTAATTGTTACTCACAAGCACCACTAGACCTTTTGTTTTATTGTGTTAAATCATTAAAAGACCCAATTCACCCCCCCTCTTGGGCTCCATTTCTGGGCAACAAGTGGTATCAGAGCACCGGTACTCTGTTGTAGGTCCAAGGATCTTGAGTAAAAGATCATGGCATCCCCAATAGGCATGGGTATTGTTGAAGGTCAAGCTTCAAACCGACCCCCACTTTTTAATGGCACAAATTATACATACTGGAAGACACGCATGCGCATATTTATACAAGCTCTTGATTATAATTTGTGGAGAACAATAGTAAAAGGTCCTCATCAGCCTACAATGATGATTAATGGCATTCTCACCCCTAAAATGGAAGATGATTGGGATGAGAGTGACATTAAGCAAATTGAGCTTAATGCAAAGGCAATGAACCTTTTATTCTGTTCTCTTGATCCTAGTGAGTTTAACAGAATATCTAACTGTCTCTCCTCAAAGAAGATTTGGGATACACTTGAGGTTACCCATGAGGGTACACACCAAGTAAAGACCACCAAAGTTAACATGCTAATTCACACTTATGAAATGTTTAAAATGGAACCTACTGAGTCTATCAGTGAGATGTATACCAGGTTCACAAACATTGTGAATGGCATGAGAAGTTTAGGTAAAATAATTTCTAATGGTGAACTTGTAAATAAACTTCTCAGATCTCTACCAGCTTCATGGGATGCAAAGGTCACTGCAATTGAAGAAGCAAAAGATGTCAACACTCTCCCGCTGGAACAACTGTTGGGCTCTTTAATGACATACGAACTATCTCTCAAACAGAAGAATGGAGAGGTGGACAAAAAGAAAAAGACAATAGCTTTCAAATCCTCTACCAAAGAAGACTCGAGTGAAGACTCTGAAGAGGATGACGAAGAAGATGAAACTGCTATGTTAGCAAGGAAATTCAGAAGGTTTATGAGAAAAAAGAAATTCAATCACAAAAAGAAACCTCTGAAGGGTGAGCCCAGTAAAGAAAAAGATAAGGAAAAGAAGGAGGAGCAGCCCACATGTTTTGAGTGCAAAAAGCCGGGGCATTTCAAGGTAGACTGCCCCTTACTAAAGAAAAGCAGAAGAAAGTTAAGGAAAAAGGCCATGATAGCAACCTGGAGCGAAAGTGAAGACTCCAGCTCTGAGGAAGAACAACAGGAAGTAGCAAATTTCTGTCTAATGGCCGATCAAGAAGAGGTATGTTCTGAAGCCGAAAGAATTATCTTTTGATGAGCTTCATGAAATTTTTGATGAACTAGTAATAGAATTTCAAAAATTAAAGTCAAAACATAAAGACTTAAAGAAGCAAAATCTGGAACTAGCTAAAATAAATAACAAACTTTCAAATGAGAATAAATATCTTCTAATACAAAATAAAAATCTAAATGATAAGATTATGGGTATTGAAAATGAAAAGAATATACTTGAAAAGAAAAGTAACTTACTTTCAAATGAAAAATTGTCAAGACAACACAAAGAAATTTTAATGAAAAACAAAAAATATAAAGAGGAAATCGATAAACTAAAGCCTTTTGTCAAAAAATTTACTTACAGTTCTGAAAAATTGAATTTACTGTTAAATAACCAAAGAGCAGTATTTGACAAAGCTGGATTAGGATTCAGAACTCATAAGAAACAGAAACTCCTTAAAAATTTCTTTGTACCTGCATCTTCTTCAATTACATGCTATACTTGTGGTGTTATAGGACATAAATCTTACATGTGCAACAAAAGAAAATTAAGAAAAACTAAGAAATTTTGGGTTCCAAAAGGAACCAATGCCACTAACCAAAAAGGACCCAAGATGGCTTGGGTACCTAAAGTCTCCACTTGATCTTTATTGCAGGTATGCCTTGCAACCAACAAGAAGAGAATGTGGTATCTTGATAGCGGTTGCTCAAGGCATATGACAGGAGATGTGGAGCAGTTCTCATCACTCACATATCAAAATGGTGGCAATGTAACTTTTGGTGATAATGGAAAGGGAAAAATTATCGGTATTGGTAAAATCCATATCACCCCTACCTCTTATATTGATAATGTTTTATATGTTGATGGATTAAAACATAACTTGCTTAGTATTAGTCAATTTTGTGACAAAAATTTTAAAGTTGTTTTTGAATCTTCTTTGTGCATTGTTTCTAGTCTAGATGACAATGGCATTAAATTCATCGGTCATAGGCATGGCAATATTTATATGGTTGATCTTGATGATCTCCCTATTCAAAAAGGTCAATGTCTAGTGGCAATGGAAGCCAAGATCGATGAAGCTAGTTGGCTTTGGCATCGTAGACTAGGACATGCTAGCATGCATTTAATTTCAAAACTTAGCAAAAAGAATTTAGTAAAAGATTTGCCTAAACTTAATTTTGAAAAAGATAAGATTTGCAGTGCATGTCAACTTGGAAAACAAACAAAATCTTCTTTCAAACCTAAAGGAGTAATCTCTACATCTAGACCTTTAGAATTGCTTCATATGGCCTCTTTGGGCCTACTAGAACATCTAGTTTGGGAGGTAAGAAGTTTGGTCTAGTCATTGTAGATGATTTCTCACGTTTTACATGGGTCATGTTTTTAGCACACAAAGATGAAACGTTTTCTGAATTCATAAGATTTCACAAAAGAGTTTTAAATGAAAAAGGTGTTTCAGTAATTTCCTTAAGAAGTGATCATGGAACTGAATTTGAAAACGCCGATTTTAATAAATTCTGTATTGAAAATGGAATTAATCACAATTTTTCTGCACCTAGGACACCTCAACAAAATGGGGTAGTAGAAAGAAAAAATAGAACTCTTGAAGAAATGGCACGCACCATGCTTTGTGAAAATGATTTACCTAGATACTTTTGGGCGGAAGCCATAAATACTGCATGCTATATCTTAAATCGTGTTTTAATTCGACCGATTTTAAAGAAAACTCCTTATGAGCTTTGGAAGGGTAGAAAACATTCAATCCATTATTTTCATGTTTTTGGTTGCCGTTGTTTCATCTTAAACAATGGTAAAGACAATCTAAGTAAATTTGATGCCAAGTCAGATGAGGGAGTCTTTCTAGGCTACTCCACATCTAGTAAGGCATACAGGGTCTTCAACAGAAGGACACTTATTGTTGAAGAATCCATTCATATAGTATTTGACGAAACTAACCAAAAATCTTCAAGAAAAGAAGATATACTTTTTGATGAATCAGGTAACAAGAAAACTGAGAAAAGAAACAACAATGAAGAACTTACCAAGGAACAGAATGATGATCAGAACACTGACAAAGATCAAGCACAAGGTGATGAAGATACCTCAACTGTTGATCCTTTACCAAAAGAATGGAGGTATGCTCATGGACACCCAAAAGAACTAATTATAGGTGATCCATCTAAAGGTGTAAGTACTCGATCATCTCTTAGAAATATTTGTGACTACTTAGCTTTTGTGTCTCAAATTGAACCTAAAACTATTGAGGAAGCTGAATGTGATAGTAATTGGATAAATGCTATGCAAGATGAACTTAATCAATTTAAAAGGAACAATGTTTGGACACTAGTAGATAGGCCCTCAAACACATCAATAATTAGCACAAAATGGGTTTTTCGAAACAAACTTGATGAAAATGGAATAGTAATTAGAAATAAAGCTAGACTAGTTGCCAAAGGATACAATCAGGAGGAAGGGATAGATTTTGATGAAACCTTTGCTCCTGTGGCTAGACTTGAGGCAATTAGGCTATTATTGGCTTTTTCCTGTTTCATGAACTTTAAACTGTATCAGATGGATGTTAAAAGTGCTTTCTTGAATGGATTAATTGAAGAAGAAGTTTATGTTGAACAACCCCTGGTTTTGAAAATTCTGAATTTACAAATCATGTTTATAAACTTCATAAAGCTTTATATGGATTAAAACAAGCTCCAAGAGCTTGGTATGATCGTTTAAGCTCTTTTCTGCTAAAAAATGATTTTACTAGAGGAAATGTAGATAAAACATTATTTTTAAAGAAAAAGAATGATGATCTCTTAGTAGTACAAATCTATGTTGATGATATAATATTTGGTGCTACTAATGAATCTCTTTGTCAAGATTTTGCAAGTCTAATGTAGGGTGAGTTCGAGATGAGCTTGATGGGAGAACTAAATTTCTTCCTCGGACTCCAGATAAGGCAAACCAAAAGGGGATCTTCATCAACCAAACAAAATACACAAGAGAAATACTCAAGAAGTTTGGGATGGAGAACACTAAGCCATTAGGTACCCCTATGAGCTCTACATGTAGACTTGACAAGGATGAATCAGGTAAATCAATTGATCAAAAATTATATCGTGGCATGATTGGTTCGTTATTATATCTTACTGCCAGTAGGCCAGATATCATGTTTAGTGTGTGTATGTGTGCTAGATATCAGTCCAATCCTAAAGAGTCTCATCTTTTGGCTGTTAAACGCATATTTAGATATCTATCTGGCTCAATTAAAATTAGTTTATGGTACTCTAGAGATTCTTCATGTGATTTAATTGCTTATTCTGATGCTGATTTTGCTGGATGTAAACTTGATCGTAAAAGTACTAGTGGAACCTGTCAGTTTCTTGGAGTAAATTTGATCTCCTGGAGTAGCAAGAAACAGAACTCTATTGCTCTATCTACGGTAGAAGCCGAATATATAGCAGCTGGGAGCTGTTGTGCTCAAATCCTCTGGATCAAACAACAACTCGAAGACTTTGGCATTAAACTAACTAAGACACCCATAAGATGTGATAATACTAGTGCAATCAACTTATCTAAAAATCCAGTGCAACATTCAAGAAGTAAACACATTGAAATAAGACATCATTTCATAAGAGATCATGTACAAAACTCAAATGTAATTCTTGATTTTGTCTGTACCAATGATCAATTAGCTGATGTGTTTACAAAGCCTTTGAGTGAGGATAGGTTCTGTCTGATTAGAAGAGAGTTAGGTGTAATTGATCCATTCTCCTAGGACTCTCTTAGTATCTTTTTACCTAGTCCTAAAAGCTCAATACTTATTGTTTAAAACCCCAAGAATTTTTTTTAATTTTTTCGGATTTTCTCGAATTTTCTTGGCCAAGTGTCGACACTTGGAAAGTGTCAAGTGTCGACACCTGACCAAGTGTCGACACTTGAAAAATCCGAAGTGTCGACACTTGCAAATCTGAACTATTTTAAAACGGGCCGAACGAAGGCTTTTTTGAAAATTTTCCTTCCCCAAATTTCTTGGAATAGTGGTCCCCCCTGTCCAAACCCGTCTTTTCACCCTTCAATCCATCTCAAATCAGGTATTTTCCCTCTCTAATTTAGTTTTTATTTCTCTATGTTTTTAATTTTATTATTTTTAAACCAAACGATCGTGTTTTAGGTTTTTCGAACATTTTTCTTCAATCTAACCGGATTTTTGTGTGTTTTAGTAAATTTCTAAAACTCCATTTGAGGGAATCTTGTTTTAGATTTGTTTTTCTCGAATTTTCCTCATCTTTTGGGTGTTTTTCAACCATTTTTCACAAAAATCACTGTTTCATCAATTTTGAGCAGAATAAAATGGGTTTTCATCTAATTTAAGTGTAATAAATCCTTTTATTAATGATTAGGAAGGATTTTTAGTAATGCATTTTGAATATTTTTGCCTATTTGCAAAAACCCTAAATGCTTAAAACCCAAATCCCATGATTTTTTATTTATTTTTTGGACCTTACAAAAATAATTCTTTTTGGGATTCAAATGTGCTCCACCCAACACAAGTTTTTCCTACAAATTTTACTCAAAATTTCTTTTTTGATCAAAACTTATTGATTCTGGTTTTTGAAACCAATTTGAACTCTAATCTCAACCTATGGCCAGTCCTTTGTTCTGAACCTTTTTTTTTCCATTCTTCCTGGTCAGTTGGCTGATATGGGTCCTAGGAAGAGACTTGCAGTTAGAGCAAGGCCTAGTCAGGGTAGTGAGAGGAGGTCGAAGGCTAGATTCGATCCCGCTCCGCAGAGCAGTACAGCCACTCCGAGCTCCCCCCCTGCAGAGAGGATGGCAGGGAAGTCAGTAGCTTCAGGGAGGAGAGTAGATCTACACTGTTTCGACAGGCACCATTTTGGCATTAGAGAGATACTCTCAGATGCAGGACTAGTACCCTTCTGCACCATGCAGGAGAGATACTATCCTCACCTGGTGAGAGAGTTTTACGGTGCACTGGACTGTCGACGACTCTTATGGACGACATCCGTCAGGGGTACACAGATTTCATTGACTGATGAGTTGCTGAGCCGAGTATGGGAGATACCCCGGAGAGGAGTCTGTGCTTTCTCAGTTGATGATAGAGAGGCAGCTTTCAGATGCATCCTTGAGCGAGAGGATGTTCGCGGTATCTCAGTAGTTACCACGAACCAGTTATCTTTAGAGATGCGACTGCTGCACCACATTACCGCACGGATCCTTCTACCGAAGACTGGCAGATTCGATTTCATCACAGAGAGAGGGCTGATGTTGATGACCAGTCTGATCGAGAGGAGACCAGTTGATATACCCACCTTGATGCTGTCACAGATGCATGATGCTGCCACTCAGCACCGACACTGTTTGCCATACGGGATGGCACTGACCCGTCTTTTCAGAGCTTGTGGAGTATCATTGGAGGGGGAGATCCCCAAGGAGATACTGCACACAGATGTATATGATGAGAGGTCATTGCACCGCATGGGTTTCAGGATGGTTGGAGGTCGATGGGTTCGGAGAGAGTCTGGCCAGGAGCCAGATGAGGAGGATGAGATTCGAGAGGCGAGGCTGGACCATCTGAGCCAGCAGTCCTTCCTCCAGTGGATGCCAGATGAGGAGGATGAGATTCGAGAGGCGAGGCTGGACCATCTGAGCCAGCAGTCCTTCCTCCAGTGGATGTACCATCGACACAGGCAGAGCACCTGTCACCTGATGCTTCAGTTCCTCCACCACCATCTACCGGATTATCCTTTGAGGAGCATGCCAGAGCACAGTTCACACAGATCAGAGGAGAGGTGACTCAGCTGCGTAGCGAGGTCGAGCTTCTACGAGCACAGACTACCTCAGAGCATGCTGAGATCCGCAAATCCATGGAGGAGGGATTTACACGTCTTGAGAGTCTTCTAAGATCACTTATACCTCCTGCTGCACCTGCTCCTGCTCGATCTGATGATGATGATGATGATGATGATGATGATGATGATGACGGCGGCGATCACCAGAGCGACCATGCTGATATTGCTGACGGAGGTGATCAGGATGTTGACCGAGCCACTGAGGTGGTAGGCACTGACAGCGACAGTGTAGGCGAAGCTGATGCTTATGAGATGGTCAGTCGAGATCCTCCTACTACACCTGCTCCTTCTACTGCTCTAGTTGACTTTGTTCCGGATCCTATTGAGCCAGCTGATCGTCTTTCGCCTCCCTCTACCAGATCTTCTAGGGTTGTACCCGCTTTTGGTCCTGCCGGCCGTACCAGGAGTCTTAGAGCTTTAGCACCTCCTAGGGCATTAGCCACCAAATCTAGGATTAGTGCTCCTTTTAGTCTTGATGTTCCATCTGATGAGGATTAGCCTCACAGATGACTGTTTCAGATATCTTTTTGTATGGTTGATATATGTATATTTTTTTTTACTAAAAACTTATCTCATATATATGTGTTTGTTATCTTAAACCTTTTGTACTTCAGTTTATCATATTTTAGCTCTGATATAATGGGATATTTTAACTCTGATACAAGCACAATTTCAGCTATGGTATTTGTTTTATACTCTCTTTTTTTTATCCATGCAAATTGTAAGGGGGAGGTTATTTTTATGATTGACAAAAAGGGGGAGAAAAAGTAATGTTAAAAAGTGATGTTAATTGTTATGAAAAAAAAGAGTGATGATGGATGTTTAAGTAATGATGTTAATTGTTTTTGAGAATTTGAGAACAAGTTTTTTTTAAAAAAAAGATGCATTATATTGTTTTGAAGTTTATCTTAATAAGAAGTATCTAATTAAGGGGGAGATTGTTTCCTATTAATTAGAAAACTCATGGTTTGAACTATATTGTCTCTTTTTCTCAAGGTTTTGTCATCATCAAAAAGGGAGAGATTGTTGGCTCCACCCAGTGATTTTGATGAATAACAAAACATTGAGTACATATTGTATTCTAATGTGAATTTCAAGTTGTGAGTTTTCAGGCAAAAAGCACCTCAAAATTCCAAATATTTATGGTGTATGGCACGCAATGGCACGGAGCAAATCTCACATATCCGGGCAGCCTCTTCATTAAAAAAAGGGCTAACAATTGCTTAATTATTATGTGTTTATGCTTTCATGAACATCATTTTTGATTTCAAGGTTTTTACTCTTGATTCTGGATGTTTTCAGTCTCAAGTGTCGACACCTGGACAGTCAAGTGTCGACACTTCAGCATTTGGCACGGACAAAAATCTTGGCACGCCAAGTGTCGACACCTAGAATTCAAGTGTCAACACCAAGTGTCGATACTTAGGTTTCAAGTGTCGACTCAAGGCCTGAGAATTTTGAAAATACAGAACTTGTTGGTTCGAGGATTTTTGTGTCAAGTATCGACACCTGTGCATCAAGTGTTGACACTTGAATGATCAAGTGTCGACTCCCAGAATTCAAGTGTCGACACCTGACAGCCAAGTGTCGACACCTGACAGCCAAGTGTCGACACTTGCAGCCTGACAGCTCTAACAGATCTATTTTTCTGGCTTGCAGAAATGGGTTTTCAAGCTCCAAACGGCTATTTCCAATGCTCCAACGGTCACAAACCGTTTTTAGAAGGTTTTTGGTGTATTTAATCTCTACCAACCTCATTTTAAAGCAAGAGAAGTGAAGGGAAGTAAAGAGAAAGAAGAGAGAAGTCTATTCAAGAGCATTCAAGTCCACTCAAAAGCCAAAAAGCCATTATTCTCTCCAAACTTCAAATCAAAAGCCTCTTCTAGCTTGATTCCACTGAAAAAGCCTACTTGCCCAACTTTACTACATTCCAAAAAGGAGGCAACTAGAAGAAGAGTGAAGTCAAAGCATCCCTTGGGCTTCAAAGATTCCAATCTACTCTTGAAGAGAGTTTGTTGTAGCATTTAAATTTTATATCTGATTTATTATGCTTTAACCTTGCTTTCAAGGGTGTCTTGAAAAAAAGGTTATTGTGGTTTGTTGGTGAGCCAAAGTGTTAAAACCAACTAGGGTTAACTTGTGAGCCCGAAGACAAAACAAGTAGTTAGGTTTGTTGGTGAGCCTAGGTGATAAAACCAACTTAGGTTTTTGACTTGTGAGCCTTGTAAAAACAAGTCAACTATAATCTGGCATGGATTATAGTGAATTTTCCAAGGGTGGCTTGGGGAGTGGATGTAGGTGCTAGGTTTGCACCGAACCACTATATATCTTGTGTTTGTGTGTGATTGCTCTTTTCTTTTTGCATTCTTTAATTATGTGCTATTATCTTGCATCTAATTAATTGTTACTCACAAGCACCACTAGACCTTTTGTTTTATTGTGTTAAATCATTAAAATACCCAATTCACCCCCCCCTCTTGGGCTCCATTTCTGGGCAACAAACCTTCTTAACGGTGATCAGGTGGGCCGGCCAAAGTCGGGCTTGGTCATTCGTTAGCTGGAAGCATCGAATTGTCATATTAATGGTTAGACCTAACCAGAGACCTGCAATAGGAGGCCCCAAGACCGATTGGGGGTTCTGTGGGGCAAAATTTATTACTGAAAGTTGCTTAGGGAAGCAAATAGTTAGAGAACCTACCTTTAGGCGCGTATGGGTGAGCTGGCCAAAGTCGGGCTCATACGTGGTCTATTGGATTTCAATACCCACTATGAAATGATGATTTCATAGATTGGAGTTAGAGGCTTCCGATCTGAAAAATTAGTGGGAGGAACCTTTAGACTAAAGTCCAAGTCTTTTGGTTTAATTGATTAATTCATATACTTATTTGGTCTTAATTTTCCTTTCAGATGTCTTCAAATCTTTCACTCCGGTCACTTCTCGATAGCGAGAAGTTAAAGGGTCCCAATTTCAATAACTGCTATCGAAAATTGAGGATAGTCCTGGAGCATGAGCGGATCCTTTATGTGATAACGAATCCAGCACCTGAAATCCCTCCTACTAATGCTCGGAGTTCGGTCAGGGATACTTATTTGAAGTGAGTTTCTGATCGAATTACTGTCCGATGCATAATGTTGGTGGTGATGAATGATGAGTTCAGTCACAAATTTGAGGAGGCCCAGCCAGACGAGATTCTTCAAAAGTTGAAGGAATCTTTCGGCATGCTAGATGATGTGGAGCGGTACAAAGTGTCTTGTGCCATCTACAATGCTAAAATGCGAAATGGTGGTTCGATCACTGATCATGTATTGTATATGATCGAGATAATCGAATGATTGGGCAAACTCGGATGTCCCTTGTACGAGCAACTCAGCAAGGATGTGATCCTGAATTCTCTACCCTCCTCCTATCTTGATTTTCTCGATCATTATAGAATGAATAAGCCTGCAATCAATTACCATGGTTTGATGGGATTATTGTAGACTTACGAGAAGGACCACCAACTGAATAAGGGGGTGGTGAATTTAGTGGGAGGTTCTAGAGGTTGTCATTCCTTTAAGAAAGGGAAGAAGAAAAGTAAGGGAAAGAAGGTGCAGAGTGCTCTTGGCCCTAGTCAGACCAAGAAAGTAAAAGCTGATCAAGCTAGTGCTGAGTGCTTCTATTATAAGAAGCAGGGACACTAGAAGAGGAATTGTCCTCTTTATCAGGCATCTTTAGACCCAAACAGGCCAAGGAAGGGAAAGTAGCAGAGTGCTGGACAAGGTATTTATATGATAAAACCTTGTAATTTCTCTATTTTTGTCACAGCCTGTTAATGTAATGTACACGTCTAGCAAACGTCCAAGGATAGAAAATGTCAGTGACTTGTATCTATGGCACTGTAGGCTAGGTCGTGTTAACTAGAATAGGATAAACAAGTTGTGAGGAGATGGTCTCCTCGAGGTCAGTGATTCTGACTCACTGCCCACTTGTGAATCCTGTTTGCTTAGTAAAATGACCAAGTTACCTTTTACTGGAAAAGGTGAACGAGCTACAGAACTTCTGAGACTCGTACATACTGATGTATGTGGACCCATGACAATTAGTGCCAAAGGTGGATATAGATATTTCATTACATTTACAGACGACCTTTCCAGGTATTGTTATGTCTTCTTGATGAGACATAAATCTGAGTTGTTTGAAATGTTCAAACGATATCATAATGAAGTGGAGAAACAAACTGAAAAGAGTATTAAAATCCTTCAATCTGATCGAGATGGTGAATACCATCCGATGAGTTCATGACATATCTTGAGGAGAATGGGATTCTCTCTCAGTGGGCTCCTCCAGGAACACCCCAGTTGAATGGTGTGTTCGAAAGAAGGAATCGAACCCTATTGGATATGGTTCGATCCATGATGGGCTTTGTAACTCTGCCATTATCCTTTGGGGATATGCATTTGAAATAGCTTGTTACTTGCTAAATGATGTTCCGAGTAAGTCTGTTGTCTCCACTCCATATGAGTTATGGACTGGATATAAGCCCTCAATTTCACACCTTCGGGTCTGGGGTTGTCTGGCTTATGTAAAGCATTTAGACTTAGATAAACTTGGTCCTAGGTCTGATCAGTGCCTGTTTATTGGGTACCTTAAGGAAACAAAAAGGTATTTCTTTTACTTGGAGGACGAACAGAAAGTGTTCATTGCTCTTAGGGCTATCTTTTTGGAAAAGGAGTTTCTTGGAGAAGGAACTGTAGCCTCTAAGATTGAACTTGGTGAAGTTCAACTAGTGGAAGAACCTACACACTCTAAGGACATCATAGAATCGGCTGTGATTGGATTACACCCGGAACCCATTAATAGGAGATCCGGTAGAGTACCACATCAGCCAGATAGACACTACGATTTCTTGGTTCGGGATAGTGATCCCATTAAGCTCTACGAGAACGATGAGGATCCGATCACCTATATGGATGCACTTTAAAGATCTGACTTTGAGGCGTGGCTTGGAGCCATACAATCCGAGATGGAGTCCATGGAGATCAATAATGTATGGACATTGGTTGATCCACCTGAAGGGATAAAACCCATCGGGTGCAAGTGGATTTTCAAGAGAAAAAGGGGCACAGATGGAAAGGTGGAGACCTATAAAGCCCGTCTGGCTGCCAAGGGATATCGTTAGTGATATGATATCGATTATGACGAGACGTTCTCTCATGTGGCAATTTTTAAGTCCATTCGGATCATGCTTGCTTTGGCAGCACATTTTGACTATGAGATATGGTAGATGGATGTCCAAACCGCTTTTCTGAATGGGGAGCTGGATGAGGAAGTGTATATGATATAGCCTAAAGGGTTCATATCCATAGATGAGTCAAAAGTATGCAAATTGCAGAGATCCATTTATGGACTCAAGCAAGCATCTCGAAGTTAGAACATGCGATTTGATAAGTATATCAAATCATATGACTTCGTTAGGAACGGAGAGGAATCCTGCATCTACAAGTGGGTTAATGGTTCTGTGATTGTATTCCTATTACTGTATGTTGTGACATTCACTTAATCGGGAATGACATTGCAGCATTGTAAGGAATAAAGGTCTGGTTGTCATCTCAGTTCTCCATGAAGGATTTGGGTGAAGCTTCTTACATACTGGGTATGAAGATTTATAGAGATAGATCTAAGAGGCTTCTGGGATTGTCCCAGTCTATGTACATTGATACTGTGCTGAAATAGTTCAGCATAAAAAATTTCAAGAAAGGCTATCTCCCGATAGGTTCTGGAATTACTCTTTTTAAGAAGGATTATGTGACAACTCTTGAGAAAAGAGAGCGCATGAGTAGAGTTCCTTATGCTTATGCGGTGGGCTCTATCATGTATGCTATGACATGTACTAGACCAGATGTGGCATACTCACTAGGAGTAGTGAGCAGATACTAGTCTGACCCAGGTGAGGTGTATTGGAAGGTGGTTAAATCCATCCTGAAGTATTTAAGAAATACTAAGGACCAATGGCTGATTTATGGAGAACCTGACTTGAAGCTTGTGGGGTATACTGACTCTAGTTTCTAGTCAGACAGAGATGATAGCAAGAGTGTGTCAGGGTTTGTATTTGCCCTAAATGGAGGAGTGATCTGCTGGAAGAGTTCCAAGTAGGCAACAGTTGTAGACTCGGTATACGAAGTAGAGTACATTACAGCATCAGATGTTGTAATGGAAGCCATGTGGTTGCAAAAGTTTCTTGGAGAGCTAGGGGTGGCACCTTCCCTAGATGGTCCTGTTCTTGTGTATTGTGATAGCACAGGGGCCATTGCTCAAGCTAAGGAGCCAAAGGCGCATCACCATACCAAGCATATTCTGTGGCACTATCATCTCGTGCGAGAGATTGTGGAATAAGGCGATATCAATCTTATGAAGATTGATGGAAAGGAGAATCTGGCCGACCCCTTCATTAAAGCCCTTAGAATCAAAGAGTTAGACTATTATAAAAGGGAATGGATATTAGATACTATTCTGATTGGCTTTATTTCAAGTGGGAGTTGTTGGGAATTGTATCCCAAAGCCAATCACCTAGGTTGTAGGCGGTTATGCTCGGTATTTCAATTTGTATATGAATTAATAAAATATTATTTTGGCAACTCATCATATTATTCATTTCCCTGTAATGAACTCTATTTATGTGATGAAGTCCTTAAGATTACTGACTTCGATATAGAGAGGATATATCGAGTGGTCCTTTAAAAATGTTCACAACCAAAGGATACATTGTACAGGATGGTAATGTATCAAGTGTAGGTTATTATGGTTCACATCATTTGGTTGTGCTCTTGACCAAAGAAGTGTGGTGACACTGATGTGATCTGCAAGTGGGAACGTGACTCCGTGGAGCTCCTTTCTGCCAAAGGATTGCTCATGATTGGATATGGGTATATGTGTCCCTCCAACTTGAGGTCACCATAGTAGCTTGCAAGTAACTCCCTATGCTTTGGTGCTGAACTACCTAGATTTCTAATCCGGTGATGGAAGGTTTCTGGGTACAAGCAAGTACTTATGAAGTAGTGGTGACCAAGATGGAATTGACCTATCCAAATTGTTTGGATTGAATGTCTCACAGTGTCTCAATTTAGCAAATCCTCAGCCGGGGTAGTCCTAGTAAGGAGTCACTGGACTTGTGAGATTGAGACATGTAGATTGACTCAGTTAGGGTTGGCAGTCTAACCCTTGGTCATCTTGAGCATTGGAGGTCAAAGGGATGAATTATACGGTAACCATATACCAGAGGTTCGATAGATTTCTCTCGCATCTTCGGCCTATCCGGACGCCGGGACCCATTGCTAGATGGTATCTTGTGCAGGTACTGGAAGTGTTCCAATGCTACCGTTTAGGTCCGAACCTATGAGGTCACATGCCATAGAGGGTTTTTTCCTGATCCGGGAGATGATCAACGATTGGGAATCATTTCGGTATTAAGGTCAAACGGACTGATTGATCACACATTGAATTTTTCTGGTCCATCTAGTATGATTTAGATCGACCAGGATTGGTTTGGGTCAACCAGGAATTGTTCCTGGTAGACCAGGACTTGACTCGTTTTTTCTTACTTGATCGGGTTTGGTCAGATCGGGGTTTGTTGAACCAGTTTTTGGATTTTTGATGAACCGATTTGATTACATAGCATGCCTAGGGTAGATGTCCATTGCACTGGTTCCCTTCACTTGCCACCTGTCAACAGAAAAAATCTTAAGGTCAGTTAGCTGGGATAACTATGAAGCTGGATAGAAGTCGAAGCCATCTACTGGTTATACCTAACGATGTGAACTCGCTAATCTAAGCAAGATGAAGATTCCTCTCTTCTAAAAGTTTCCGGATAGAAGTGACCTCTGACCCAGACAATAATGTGTAGTCTGGTTGGTCGGCCTTTAGAATCTTCTTACTGGCGTTCACACTCAGACAGGGTTCTCTTCATTCTGTATCGAACCCCCATGATTGAGAAGAGGAGACAAACAGAAAGCTGGATTTCAACCCATGGATGGCACTAGGCATATCCTTTACTATTTTACGGCCAAGATAGGGGCCGATGACCCACCATTCGTAGTCGTGGAAGTCTCTCTTCAAAGCAAAGAGAGAAGTGAATAGACTAGTCCTGGGCCTCATATTTGCTATGTGGCAACGAACTAAAAACCCATAAATGTTTTGAATGCTATTCGAAGTTAGCTGTGTGGGAACGACATGGTACATATGGAAGACTAGCAACAAAGGAGTGCAACGAAAAGTGAAGACCAGCTTTTAAGTGGTCTTTATATATGGTGATAGCACCAGACGGAAGCCTATTTACTCTCTCTTCGGGTTGTAGAAGTATCAAAGGAAGGTTATCGGGAATGTGATAGTATTCCCATAGGCGACCGATCCTATCAAAGATAGAGAGCTTGGGTTTAACTCCGGTCGGGACTCGATAACAATCCTTCTAACAGGGCTTGGGGTGCTGGAAGATTTGACTTCTTCCCCACCGGAGGGGGTCCTACCGGTGGCAGGGATCTCTAAAGTTCTAACCATGGTGGGAAAAGAAGAAGGAAAGGGGAGGCCCTACCTATAGGAGGAAATCAAACCAAGAAGAAAAGAAAAGTTGGGACAGCATAAAGCAAAATGCACAAGGCAGAGAAGCTTCCTCTACCAACATGTTCCCCTTTTATAGGGTAGGCGAAATGCAGTTCGGGTAGTCTCCTTGAAAGAGGAGACACCTCTCTGATATGCCATGTATGAAGGTGCTGATCGCGGATACGAAGCCCCAAACTATGCCAATCGATTTAACGGGGAAAAAACCAAACTGTCAGCCGCGATCCATGTAACCATATCTGATGGCTGGGATGGAGTTCGTACCTTATATCCAAAGAACAGGATGATGCCACGTCCTCCACCCAAACTGAAGCCGAAGAGCCTGCCAGATCACCATAATGGAAGGAAGAGACATGACTCGTCGACTTTCCATCTTCTTTTCATAAGCCAATAAGAGAACAACATCTATCCCCCACATGACTCTCAAATCAGATGGCAGTTATTGTGAACAACTGAATCAAAGATTTGCCATCATTGGTCACACCTTTTTTGCCAGTAAACGACAATCCATAAGTACTCCTACTTCTCAAAGCAAATAATTGCTTTGAAAACTGGGAGTGGGGAGCAACTGTTAGGATAAGCTGGCTCAGTAAAGGCCAATTACTGGTTCAAGGGTCCAATTGAATCCTTTTTGAACCAGTCGCCCATTCTAGAAGGCTCAAAGGTGACTCTACATGCTAATAAAGTGATGACTTGACATCACCATTCCGGTCACATCACAGGGTTAGTCTTCGGCCCGCATCAAAGAGGTCGGTCCCAAAGAATATCCTTGATCCATGCTATGCCAAGTACCAGGTGGCTAGCCTGTCTTCTTCAGATCAGTCCAAAGAAGACTGGTCCAAAGAAGACAGCCACTTCATTCCATAACTTACTCTGAAAAGGATGAATACGGAGTAAATATTCCAACCCACTCTGAAGAAGGCAATTCCGGTGCAAATGGCCAATGCATCTTTGGCCTACTCTGAAGAGGATAGGTGTGAGGCGATCAGCCGATTCGACTTCGGTTCCTTCCGAAGGAGTGGTCCTAAAGCAAATCTCTAATTGATCTCAAATCTTCAGATATGGATATAGTTGTTGTAACCAACCACGTAGCCACTAACTCCAATGATATCAAAATGGCCAGAATCTATCACGTGGCTACTAACTCCAATACCAATAATATCAAGGTGGCCAGAATCAGGCAGCAACCACTTATAGTTATGGGGGGGTTAAGCTAACCGACCCCATCTAACCAGAGGCAAGTGGGCTTAACCGCATTTTGACACATCTACCGTTATAAATACTAGTAAGAGGGAACACTCATGGTAAGAATAAGAAAAGCAAAAAAAAAGGTCTAGGGTAACTTTTTTGAGTCTCTTTCACTCTCTCACTCTCTGAGACTCTCCTTTCTGTTGCTTAAACATTCACTAACATAGGCATCGGAGTGTCCCCCACCAGAAAAAATCCGGTTAGGGGACCTGTTTTGCAAGGATCTCGAGAGGCAAGCCAGCAATCCAGCCGCTCCATCTGATCCACGGGGTTTCGATGCCAATAGGGGCTAAGGCTTATCACCAAAAAGGTGATTTAATTATAAAAGGACTCTTGGTCCTTCTTTGCCCCTTAAAAAATGCATATGCCAATATTACCGCCAAAAGTCCCAAGCCCTTGAGATTCTTTGTTAAATCAATGGATAAAGGCTATAAAATTAGGATAAATCCTAATTTAGCTATCCCACTTAAGGTTCAACCCAATTTAAGTCTCACTCAAATTAGTTAGTATAAATAGCAAGCATTTAAATCCAAACTAATTAGGTTTGGAGTTAGGCTAGCCAACATAAGCTAATATGTCAATTAGCTAGCCAATTAGGATCCTATGATCCTAATAAAAATACAAATGAATTTCTTGATCATTTCCTTAATATGTGTGACCCTTTGGGCTTCTCATCTAGCTAGTAGTAGGTCTAGGTTCATATTGATTTAGTTCAATTAGAAATCAACTAATCGAATTAGGTCAAATCAAGCTAACCCTAGCTACCAATTTGAACTATCTTTCAAATTGACTCATGAGTTCAACCAATATAATTTATGATGACCTACAAGACATGATTGACATCTAGCAATATATCATTCCTATCCAAAATATGAAAAATTTGATAGAAATTAATAAAATATCCCTCAGTGGCAAGTTACCATTCAATTCAATCCTTCGATCTTTCTTTATCCCAAATAAGTGATAGGTATGAAAAATTATCAAATCCTCATATTTTATTCATTCGAATCTCAAATCACTAATGAATACTCGATTGATGAAAAATTAGAAACCCTTTTTTAATTCATCCTGCTTTGATCAAAGATTTCCCGAGTCATCATTTGATGAGATTGCATGGGATAAATACTCCTCTTATTAGGAGTGATCGATTCCTTGTTGACCTACTCATAACCTTCATACACATTTTACCATATCCATGAACATCCCATACATGACTAAGCCATGAATGTGATAAACCAAAACATGAATTCATGTGCATAAGATACCATGGCAATCTTAGGTCTAAGGATCACTTGCACAACTTTCACTAAGAGAATCATCTTTTAACAAGTAAGACTTCCATAAGATGTTCTCAAAATAGATCAATTCAGTGAACTCATACCCTGATGAGCACCCATACCTTGTATTAGTATCCCTACACAAGTGGTCATGAGATCAATCACTCTCTTCATCGAGCATACATAAGATATGCTAGTCTTTCTAGAAATATCGATCCCTAACTCGATGATCCTATGATGGTGCGGACACCATAGGCACCAGAATAAGACAAAGGCTTCTTAACCCTCTATGGATTACTTAGTAGCATTTGAGTCCATTTATAATAAAGGCTTAGCCTATTTGAATTGTCTTTTATTATTTGAGTCTTGTACCAGTCAGCTCATGTTGAGCTAGTCTTCTTCCTAAGTCCTGTACATGTCAGTCCAAGTACAAGTGAAGACATGTCAGTCCAAGTACAAGTGAAGACCAAGCTAGTACAAGTAAAGATCAACCCAACCTGAAGTTATGAAGATCATGGAAGGCTTAATAGAAGAAATCAGAAGCCCTGGAGTCAAGTCGGAAGCCCTGAACCGCAGCCTGAAGCAGATTGGACCGGCCAAGGCCCAGGAGGGGAGCTAGGGTGCCATCCACCTTATGGTCACCACCCCTTGGTCGGCCACTAGGGTCACCTCCCTTGGCCAAACAAGGCAAGAGAGGGGATAGTGATTTGAAGGATTTTAAATCCTAGTCCTACCATGTATTCAAGCTAGGGTTTGGGTGGGATTCAAATACCTAGAAAAAGTCTATTGTAACCTTTCTTGGGGGCCAAGTTTAAGAGTCTATTTAAGAGACTCTATTCTCTTGTATGAAGCAACCTATTTAAATGAATACAATTGATTTCTCTCATTACTGTATGCTACCTGCTATGTACTAAGGGAATTCTGTGTGAATCCCTCTTCTTCTTCCTGGTGTTCTGCGCCCTATCTCAAGTCTCCATCCGCCTCTCCAAGCCCTAGCCACCCACATCAATCCCTTTCTTCCTCTTGCTATTTCTCAATTAATCCTCCATCTTTTCTTTGTTTTCTAATCCTAAAATGGCTGTTTGCAGGTCCCTCGACTCCTATGAATCCAACAACTCTAGCTGGGCAGCGATTGGATCACCGAGTTGAAAGCCGAGAATCCGCAGGTCTCCGGCTTGATTTTCCAGGCTACATCCAGGAGTGAGAGCGATCCCTTCATCTACGATCTGCATCGGGTGCATCAACTATTGTCAAGTACACCCCCTCTGCTTGCTAGTAGCCTTATTGGAGATGAACTAGCCTAACCGAGACTTCTCAACCTCGACGGTCCTCTTTCTTATTGCTTTTTAGGTTCTACCTTGCATGCTGTTGTTTCTTACTTGCATAGAATTCTCTATTTAGGTTCTTGGTCTGTTCTTTGGGATTTAGATTTGCAACTTAACCTAAAAAATACAAAAACATATTTGCATGCAATTTTAGTTCCGCATCATTTGGTATTAGAACCTGTTTGGGCTTTGTTCTCTTTGCTTATTCGGATTGGGTGCTTCACCATGGCCGTCCGGTCATATGAGACATGTAGGGCTGCAAGACCCTCTCTTTCCAATCTACGGGATCTCCTATGGCATGTTGGGGTGCCGCTGTGAATTGACCCCTGAAGAAGAACACAAAGAGTTCATTAGGATTTTTTTTGCATCTCAGCCTTCTCAATACATCCCTTGTTGTTTTAATTGTTTCTACCTGAATAGAACTTAAAGAAATCTGAAATTTATTTTGCAAAATTTCATATAATTGAAATTAATTTTCAAAATTTTCTCAAGAATTATTTTGGTCTATGGATTTTCTCCCAGTTGAAACACTATTTGAGAACAGTTCTGCTCTGTTTTGGCAGTAAGCTAATTTCGAGAAAGTTTAGGGTTCTTTTAGTATAATTTTTGCATATCCTTAATTTTAGCATGATTCCCTGCATATTAGGTCATAATCTGCAAGTTATCTTTCTATTTTAGAAAATACCATAATAAAAAAAATACATATATTCATAAAACTCCAAAAATAGCTAAACCCTAATTTGCATTTTCATCTGCCTGCCATCATTACATAAAATACTTTAAGGGCACTTTCTATATGTCAGATAAGGGGAGGAGTTGATAACCTTTCCTTAGCCCAAAACCATATCCCTTGCACTCCGTCCCAAGCCTAATCTAAAATTAACTAGACTTAATTTGTCCTAGTGGGCTAGGGACACCAATTGATTGGGTTCGATCATTATGGGATGACTAGTGCACCCAATTCAGCTCCTATTACTGAATTATAGTATCTAGGCTAAAGGTATAGTGTCAAACAACCTAAGCAGATCGATGGTTCCTTAATTGGGTCCCTACGAGAGCAGGGGGGCCTCCCACCATCCCACCTCTTACCTGGCCAGTTGAAGGACTAGGATTTGAGTTGTGTGTAAGTTAAGTCAACCCATTATAATTGGGCTCTAGGTCTAAGTAGCTGTAGTTGAGTCAATGTTGAGTCTTGCATGAGCACTAGATTGGGTATTTAGCCACTGAATTAAAAATTTTAAAAATCATTAAAAAATTAGTTTTTTGTTTTGCATCGATCTTAGGTTCGTCTCGCATCATAAAGCAGGCACAAAGAAATTCTTGAAAGTTTTTTGTTGTTTCTGTGGTTTAAAATCTAATCCTGCTTTGTTAAAATCATCTCTTTAATTATTTAAAAGCATATTGAGTTTTTCAGAACTATAAGTAAACTTTTTAACAAAAGGTTTTAATTTTTCAAGCTCATCCTTGTACTTCTTATTTTTTTGCGAAAGTTCTTTGTTTTGTTTAGCAAAATTTTCAGTTGTTGCAAAAGATTTTTTCTTTTTCAAATCTTCCTTTTCTTTTTTCAAAAAGATAATTTTATCAGTTAACTTCTTATTTTCTTGAAGCAAACAATCATTTTCAATCAAGGACTTATCACATGTTTTAATCAATTCCAAATTTTGTTTCTTTAGCTCTTTGTTTTTCATTTTAAGTTTTTGATACTCAGCAACTAAATCATCAAAAACATCATGCAATTCTTCGAAAGTAAATTCATCTTCAAGTTTAGATTTTACCTCTTCATCATTAGCCATTAAATAAAAATTGGTGATTTCTTGCTGCTCTTCATCTGAACTCTAGTTCTTGCTCTCGTTCTAGGTGGCCATCATTACTTTCTTTCTACTTTTCTTGAGTAAGGAAAAGTTCATCTTGAAGTGGCCGGGTTTCTTACATTCAAAACAAGTAGGTTGCTTTCTTTTTTTCTCTTTTTCTTTTTCTTTACTAGGCTCTCCCTTTTGAGGTTTTTTCTTGAAACTATACCTTTACTTGCTCATGAACCTCCTAAACTTCCTTGAGATGAGAGCCGTTTCATCTTCATCATCTTCTTCATCAAAATCATCACTTGTATCTTCCTTGGTTATGGACTTGAATGCTATGGTCTTCTTTTTCTTATCATTATCGACAACCTTTTGTTTCAATGATAGCTCATATATCATGAGAGATCCTAGAAACTGCTCAAGAGGTAGTGTGTTGACGTCCTTAGCTTCTTCGATGGCTGTCACCTTTGGATCCCATGATGAAGGAAGTGACTTGAGAATTTTATTCACTAATTCAGCATTAGAAATGACTTTACCCAACCTTCTCATGCCATTCACAATGTTAGTAAATTGAGTGTACATTTCACCAATAGATTCAGATGGTTCCATTCTAAACATTTAATATGTGTGAATGAGCATGTTAACTTTGGTAGTCTTCACTTGATGTGTACCCCATGGATAACTTCAAGAGTGTCCCATATTTTCTTAATAGAGAGATAATTTGAGATTCTATTGAACTCACTTGGGTCTAAAGTATAAAACAGTAAATTCATAGCCTTAGCATTAAGCTCAACTTGCTTAATGTCATTCTCATCCCATTCATCTTCCAACTTGGGAGTGAGAATGCCATTAACCAAGGTGGTAGGCTGAAGAGGACCCTTTACAATAGTCCTCCAAATATTATAATCTATGGTTTGAATATAAATGTGCATGCGTGTTTTCCAATATGTATAATTTGTACCATTAAACAAGAAGGGACGATTTGAGGCTTGTCCCTCAACAATTCCAACACCGATTTGGACAGCCATTTAGATATTTGACTCAAGATTGTTAGACCTATACGTTGAGTACCAAGCTCTGATACCACTTGTTGCCCAGCATAGTACCCCAAGAGGGGGGGTAAATCAGGTTTCTTTAAAAAACTAAAGTAGATATGTGCTGAAATTAATATGTTTATGAAGCAATGCAAGTGTGTACCAAATGAATGAGATGTAATGCTAAGAGTATAAGCAGTAAATGCAAAAAAGCAAAGAGCACTCATGCAAATACAAAGGTTTATAGTGGTTCAGTGTACACTAAGCACCTACATCCACTCCCCAAGCTACCCCTTGGAAATTTCACTATAATCAACCTAGATTACAACCAACTTGTTTTCAACGGGCTCATAAGTCAAATCCAAAGTTGGTTTTCTCACTTAGGCTCACCAACAACCTTTACTCAAGCCAACCTGGGCTTGGATCCCAATTCAAGGCTTGGAAGAGCCTAACACCTAGTTTCAAACACCCTTGAAACTAGCACAATAAATGAAATCAAAGATACAAATATAAAGCACAAGCAAACTCTCTCATAGAGTGGAATATGGAAGCTTTGAGGCTCTTGATGATTGCTTGCATTGTCTTCTCTTTGAATCACTTCAAAGACTACTTTTAGAATGCTGAAAAGAAGGCTTGTAAGCTTTTTCAATAGAATCTTCTCTTGTGCTCTCTTTTTGACTTTGAAAGTGAAGTTCTCAAGAAATGTCTTGTCTCTTGTGAGTTAGTTTTTCATGAATGAGTTTGGTGAAGCTTAAATACTTCAAAAACTTTCAAAAAATGATTTAAGACCGTTGGTGGAGCAAAACTAGCCGTTGGAAACTTATAGGGCTCAAATTTGACTCTCAAAAAATATAGCCATTATAGCTGTCAGAACCTGTGAGTCGACACTTGACTTCTGTGAGTCGACCCTTGAGTCTTCATGAGTCGACACTTGGATGAGCATGAGTCGACTCAAGGTATAAGATTCTGAAAAACTATGGTTCTATCTTTTTTCTATTCTCAGGCTATGAGTTGACACTTGAACCATGTGAGTCGACACTTGAATCTTGTGAGTCGACACTTGAGTCTCCTGAGCCGACACTTGATAAAAAATATCTCAGAAAGGCATAGTTCTGTATCTTCAATTTTCTCAGGCCATGAGTCAACACTTCATTTTTGTGAGTCGACACTTGGCATGCCAAAGGGATTTCTGCATGCCAGCCTTTTGAAGTGTCGACACTTTGCATGCCATAGTTGACACTTGACTCTGCTACTTGACAAAAACTTGTGTCAACCTTCAAAATTTAAGATGTTCTTCAATGAAACTTCAATACACTTTTTGTAATACTCTGATTGATCCATTTCAAGGTCTTTTTAAGATGAGAAGACTTCTTAAATAATGAAAATTGCTTAGCTTCCAATGAGTGCCTTGGTACTATTATATTGAAAATTTGAGGTGCCTGTATCCTGAAACTCATAACTATAATTGAAATATTAGTATAAAACATATATTCAACATTTTGTTAGTCATCAAAATCAAGGGCTAAATCCAACAATAATGAAATCCCAATTGTATAGAGAGCCTCCAACCAACTCGATGATTGAAGAATATCATATGGTGGTACTTGTACTGGTGATAGCTTGACCATCATGATCTATTCCTACTCCTACAATACTAAGGGATTCAGCAACTATGAAGGCTCTACCTCACCCCAACATCCAAGAACATCCACGATGATGGAGAAATCATGAAAAAGAATCATGACTTCTAACCATGCAACTTTGCTCAACCAGTCAGAAAGTTGGATCCCCTATGTGGGGAGACATACCACCATCCTTCGAAAGCCTTCACCTAGAAGAAATGGCAAAATACCCTCACCCTGAGCTCCATGTGATGGTGGACCATCAGGCTAAAGAAGCCAATAATGATCCTCCAGACATTAGAGACTGATATGGCAGGATCGCTGACGTGGAGTCCCTCTGAGATCCAGCTAGTGGCCATGTTGGCCAAAGACACCACTTGGATGCCATGTCCAGAGAGCCCTTTGGCCAGAGCAACTCTCCTGAGGTCGAGCCCTAGTCGACGTCGTGCCTCACTTCTTGAGCCCCTTAATCGAAGCGGCTCTCCCGAGGTCAAGCCCTAGCCGAGGTCGTGCCTCGCTTCTTGAGCCCCTTGGCCGGAGTGGCTTCCTCAAGGTCAAGCCTCGGTCAAGGTCGTGCCTCGCTTCTTGAGCCCCTTGGCCAGAGCAGCTCTCCCAAGGTCAAGCCTCAATCGAGGTCGTGACTCACTTCTCGAGCCCCTTGGCCGAAGTGGCTCCCCCGAGGTCGAGCCCCGGCTGAGGTCATGCCTTACTTCTCGAGCCCCTTGGCCAAAGTGGCTCTCCCGAGGTCGAGCCCCGGTCGAGGTCATGCCTCGCTTCTCGAGCCCCTTGGTTGGAGTGTCTTCCTCAAGGTCGAGCCCCGATCGAGATCATGCCTCGCTTCTTGGGCCCCTTGGCCAGAGCTGCTCCCTCAAGGTCGAGCCCTTGTCGAGGTCATGCCCTCCTTCTTCAAGCCCCTTGGCCGGAGCGGCTCCCTCGAGGTTGAGCCCCAGTAGAGGTCGTGCCCCCGTTCTTCGAGCCCCTTTGCTGGAGTGGCTCCCTCGAGGTCAAGCCCCAGATGGAGTCGGGCTCCCTTGCTCAAGGTCGACCCCCGATCAAAGTCAACCTCTTCCCCGGGGTCTGGTATGAATTTTTCAAGTGAACATGGCCTCTACCACAAGCGCCCCAAGGGCAGACGGGTGGGTGACATCAATAGGTGGCACCACTGCCCTTGCTAGAACCTTGGCACGACATGGAGAGCTGACATACCTAAGGGGTAGTGGCATGCCGTCTGGAACCTTTGAAGAAATGGCACCCCACCATGGCACACTGACTGTGACCCCTAAGAGATGGCATTTCATTAGAGCACGTTGCCCGCGAAGGAGCATCCTGCTAGAGCGTCAATTCCCTCAGCCCACTATCAGCACCACCTGGGAAAGGGCACTCCGCTCAGGGTGCTGCAGCCTTTTACCCACCATCTGTGCCACCCAAAAGAGGAAGGTTTTACCAAAAAATTCAGATCCTGTAGCATTGCCTCCAGACCGGTGCTCTGCCAAGTCTCCCCAAGCATGGTAAGATGATATCAGAGAGGGGTAGTATTATGTTGGAGTGTCAGGATCCATGGCATACTTCATATACCTGCCATGAAATGAATGCACACTCCTCCGTGCTCCACTACCAATGTCAGTGAATGGCCTCCCTCCCTTCAAAGGGGGGAAGGAGAGCAAGCATATGCCTTACCCACAAAGAAGAGCCTAGAGGAGGCCAAGACAAAACTCTGCACCCCGTCAAAGGGGCCACTCATCCATAAGAAACTAAAAGGGGCCTCCGATCATGGTAAGCAAGAAGGGGCAGGCAATTCAGCAAGACTCAAAGCATATCTGGAATACACCAGAACTCCCTAAGAGAGTTCCAACGGCTATGACTGCCATTGCTCAAGCCCTCCTTCTAAACCTTAACTTCCATTTCATTATTTTTCAAGACCTTTGAGAGTGGAGACCACTTCAGGATCCACCGAGGATCTGTTCTCCTTGATCGTCCACTGACTTGACCGTCAGAGTGCCCCCGCCAGGTTCTAACTTTTAACCTTAATTTTACTTACATTTAAATACATTTGAGCTTTTTAAACACCGTAATGACTTCCAAAGACTCTCATGAGCTCTCTAATGATACAAATGATCTCTCAAAGCATTTAATGATTATATAGGAGCTCTCAAACAATTCTAATGACCATATATTATCACCATTGCTCTCTACAAAAATATTCTCCAATATTTAGAAGATGTTAGTATACTATCCATGCTCCAATATTTTATAATCATCAAAATCATTTCTGGGATCAACAATAGAACTTAGAGAAATCTCCATATATACTTCTTCCTCTAAGTCCAAATGAAGGAAGGCATTCTTTAAATCTAATTAATACAATTCCCATCCTAGGTTTGTTGCACAAGAAAGAAGAACCTGAATAAAATTCATCTTTGCAATAGGAGTGAATGTCCCTTGATAATCGATTCCATATGTCTGAGTACATCCTTTTGCAATGAGTCTAGCCTTAAATCTCTCAATGGTCCCACCAGCCTTCTATTTGGTTGTGAAAACCCACTTACAACCAACTTCCTTTTTTCTTGATGAGAGAGTGATAAGTTCCCAAGTTTTGTTTTTTGCTAATACTTGCATCTCCTCCATCATAGCTTCCTTCCAATTAGGATCAGCAAGTGCTTCCTTCCAATCTTGGGGAATAGACATAGAAGAGAAAGGCGATACAAAAGTTCTATAGGAAGGAGACAATGAGTTATATGAGACGAAATTAGATATACAATACAGAATATAACTTCGAACTCCTTTCCTAATAGCAATAGGTAGATCAAGATCATCAATGATAGGTTCATAACAATTTGGAGATAGAACAAGTGACTTACTAGGAGTAGGAGGAGATTGTGGTAGAACTGAATGCAAGGATGGAACTTGACTAGGTATGGTTTGCACAGTGACTTTATCTACATGTTGTCTGCAAGTGTATGTTTGCAAGTCCTTTTTATTTTGGTTTGAGTACCTACAACTATTATCTTTCTCTCCATTCACATTTTGTTGTTCTTTCACCCCCTCATTTATAACTTTCTCTATCTCCCCCTCACTTTTGTCTAGTAAAGTAGGTGAGGAAACCCACCTTGATGAGGATGAAGGAGACTCTTCCATTGTGACACTCTCTCCTTGAAGAGATGACTTGGCAAAGTAGGCTTCAATTTCTTAAAAAGTGTTGTCCATATTAACAAATATTTTTCTAGTTTGGGGGTTTGAGGGTTGATAGCACTTGTAATCCTTTTGAGTTACAAAGTATTCAATAAATATTTTAGAGCACGTGGAACATGTTTATGGTTCTCCAATGATCATGAACAAAGCAAATACAACCAAAGACCTTAGAAGGAACAATAAACGAACAAGTACCTTAAATGAGCTCACAAGGAGTTCTAAAATCGAGTACTTGTAATGGCATCCAATGGATAAGATAAGCTATAATAAGAACTACATCTCCCCAATAGGTTTTAGGAACATTCATAGTAAACATGAGTGACTTTGCAACTTTCAAGGGATGTTGGTTCTTACCTTCAGCAATACCTTTATGGGCTAGTGTATCTATATAACTTGTTTGATGTATGATGCCATGGTTACTAAAATAATTTTGAAAAGAACCATCTATATGTTCTATACTATTATCACTCCTCAAAATCTTAATTTTTTATATTAAAATTTGTACATACCATTTTATGAAACAACTTGAAATAAGAAAATACCTCGTCTTTGCTATGCAATAAATAGACCCAAGTGGTATGACTACAGCAATCAATAAATGTGATAAACTACTGAAAACTAGATAATGACACAACTCCACTAGGATCCCAAATATCAGAATGAACAATCATCAATGGTGTAGTACTTTTATTATTAATTGAAGAATGAGAAGTTCAACTATGCTTGGTGAATTAACAAGCATCACAAAATGAGATCTTCTCGGTACACTACTAAAAGAAAGCAGGAAATAACTTCTCCATAACCCTAAAAGATGGATGACCTAACCATTGGTGTCACTAAAGTAACTGTTGTTGAGCAAGCATGAAAGACTTGAGGTGGGAAAAGTGTCTTTTAGAACTTGTACTGGTTGATGAATTAAGACCATCTTCCAGTAGATATAAGCCATCTTGAACCTTACCACAACCAATCATTCTCCCTGTCTTCAGTTCCTGAAAGACACAATAAGTGGGTTAAAATGGAACTTTATAATTCAAATCTTTTAGTGATTGAACTAATTGATGAAGATTGTGGAAAAATTAGGAACATGAAGAACAGAGGATAGTGTCGGTGTAGGAGTGCAATGAATAGAACCTTTTCTTGAAGCTGAAGAGAAAGAACCATCTGCTATATAAACTTTTTCTCTACCTAAATAGGAAAAATAATATAAGAACTCATGTGAAGAACCAGTCATATGATTGGAGGCACCAGAATCTAACCCAAGAGTTAGACTTACCAGACATGGAAGCATTAAATGCGCTAGCTGATGTACTTGTGTGAGAAAAAATAGAAGTGGAAGATGATATGTTTGAATCAAGCTTAGCCATCAAATGTCTAAGTGATTGCAACTCCTCTTTTATCTTAGATATATAAGCCTGTGGTCAAGCAGATCTAGCTCATTTACCACCATGTCCCATAGTAGGGCGGCCTGTAATTTCCACAAGTCTCTCTGGTATGTCTCATTCATCCACAATAATCACACTTCAGCCGATTTTTATCAGCAGTTACTTGGTCATCATAATAAGTTCGTCCCTTAGTTTCAATCTGACTTGAATTTACTACCATTGTAGACTTTTCATGGGTAGTAGTGTTCAACATAATAGATCTACTCTACTCTTGCTATATAAGAGTATAGGTTTGTCTCAATGAAGGAAAAGGATCTTTTCCAAGTACCTGAACTCTTATCTAGTCATACTCCACATTGAGCCCAGCCAAAAAATCATAAACACGCTCCTTATTAATCAGTTTTTGTAACTTGGCAGCATCACTAGAGCAATCTGCTTGAAAATCTTGATAAATTCTTGCCATAGGATGCTAAGTTCAGCAAAATATTGTGCCACAGTCATCTCTCCCTATCTAGTCTTATCAACATTTTTTGATGGTTCTAGACTTGAGCATCATTGCCCAATTGCGAGTAAGTTTGGGCAGTGGCATTCCAGATTTTCAATGCAGAATCGAAGAGGACGTACCTAGGAGCAATGTGAGGTTGCATAGAATTTATGAGCCAAGACATAACCGAGAAATTTTCAAATTTCCATTGGCCAAAGAAGAGTCATCAGCTGCAAGTCTCTTTTTCTCCCTAGAAAGGAACCCATACAAACCCCAGGCCTTGATAAACAATAGACAAGATGGAGACCAAGCAAGGTAATTGTTTCCATCTAACTAAACAAGACCGATTTGGAGACAGGGGTTCTCACCAAGGACTATAGCCCTACTCCCACTACCCTCACCAGTAGAGAAGTTAGAATTACTACCGGTACTAACTTCGAACATGTCCCAAACACCACGAGAACAATTAAAAGGAAAAAGTACTCATAGCGCTAGAATTAAACATCTCTATATAAATTTTAGACAAGTATTCAACCATTGCCATGATTGGACTATGCCCAAACCCTAAGCAAATCACCACCATTTTTCAATATGATCAGTCTTGACAAGGGTTGAAATCAGAACCCAGCTTTGATACCATGTTAAATAAGAAGAGATAGTAGAGAGAAAAATAAGAGATTAGTCAGGAGTAAGATGAGAAAGGGTGATTAGCCGAATAATCTTTTTTTTGACCTTCACCTCTATTTTAATTGATGTTATTATATAAATGCTCACATTGTAATCATTGATTTTACTCCTTGTTATACCCAATTAGCTTTTCTCTGAATCGGACCGGAGCCGACGGTCCTTCGGCCGGGACGGACCAAAGATCTGACCGACCCGCTTGAGGTCCAACCGACCCGTCTGAGATCCGACTGACCTACTTCAGTCGAGCCCATACTAATCAGAAGGCTCCAGAAAGCCCTTCCAGCTAGTATTAAAATTCTGTTACAACAGATCCCACAACACAACCACGTCCCGGTGCCACCTGGCCACTACCCTGATTCTCCTAGGGGCAGATCGGATATTTCCAGCCTAGGCCCTAACAGATTCTGGTAGTGTTCCGCGCCAATATAAGATAAATGGGGGACTCCGAGCAGTAAGGGCGCTTTTCCTTCTCCACGAGCGATCTCATTTTGATTCCTCCATTCTGTTGTTCTAAGGCTCCCATTAACTTAGCCATCGGAGTGTCCCCGTCGAAACACGACCGACCTGTAGGACTTCTTTGCAGAAACCGGGAGAGACGTGCTCCAGCCAGGCCGAGAGAACCCGGTCCGGGAGATTCAGCAGCAACACTCCTTAATTATAGTATTACAGATTTTCTCCCTAAACATAGCTTACCAAAAATATATTAATCAATTGTTCTCTAATTACAGCATTGGAGAATTTCTCCCTAAATGTATCTTACCAAAAATATATTAGTCAACACATTCCAAACTTTTGTTTGTTGTGTTTAACAAAGATTAAGTTTTAGTAATATACGTTAAATGTATTTATAAATTAACATATAGATTGGAAACATTGGCTATGCTAGTTATATTTATGACACAAGAGGAAGGAATTGCTCCTGATCCCTGGGAGCAACCGCCAGTAGACAAAAATTGAAGATTTACTAGAATTGGATGCCACAAATTTTCAGATATTATTCAAAACTTAAATGCACGTTTCCCTCTTTCCACTATTAGAGACATGAAATTTTGTCTCCACTTAAATATGATATAATATTTAAAATATATCAGTAATTTTATTTGGATATTGCTTTGTTACAATACTTTGATATGATAATCATGAACTTATCATCATTTTTTGTAGAGGGTACAATTCACCTGCAAAGCAAATTTGAAAGCAATTGACACTTCCTATAGTTGTTGGTACGACCTTGCTATAATTGCAGATCTGTAGTAAAAATTTATGGAGAAGATTTTTTCTATAGATTATGCAGTAAAAATGATTAACCTTTGATGCTATGGTAAAATTATAATATCCCTTCCCTTTTTCCTTTTGTTCTGAAGTAAAATATTTTTTGTTGTGTTAAATTTAACTAACAATTATTTATCAATCTTTCGTAAAAGCACAACGGTTGAGGATGAAGCATGTACGACAATCTTTGTAGTGTTTGATAAATTAGCTCAATAATTAATTGGTGTAATGGTAATTAATCTCGCAATGGATACAAGATCCAACAAATTCAATCTTTCTATTGCTATTGAGAAAATTCTTAGGGTCACCCACGTCTTTCAAGTCTCATTTGGTTCACAAAACTTTAGTCCATATATATATTGTTAATAAAAAATTCTCAGGGTCTCCTATGCTTTCTGCAAAGATGAATAGACCTTTATTGCAAACCACAGAAGAAATTATTATCTCAACCTTGGCTTGTCCCACTATAAAAAAAAACTTTAAGCAAGGATCGGGAAGTAAGAACTAAAAAAATTATTGCAAAAATGGTTATATGGCAACAGTTTTTTTTTACTGTTGACTTAAATCCAGCTTTAGGTAGCAATTTTAAAATAATTATTTTAACTCGTTATCTTAAGATACATTATACAATGGCTATGTAATGATTTTCAAATATCATTGCATAAAATTTTATATTTTAGCAGTGTTTTTTACACTATTGCATACACATCTCTCTATATACAATAGTTAGTTATAATTTTTGCCTACAATTAGCTTTTTTTTGTAGTGGCTAAAATAATCATTGTATAGAAGTATAATTTTAAATAGTGGTTTATAGTCGTAGCCTAAAATGGTATGTTTAGATAACAATTTATACAACCATTATCTTTAATCATGGTCTATAGCAGCATGTAATAACAATTATATAAAGTGATCCTTTGTAATGGTGAGTAATGTAACAATTGCAAAAAATGAGTCACTTTCACGAACCGTTGCAGGAAAGTGATGCTTTTAGGTCATGGCTTATGGAACTATTGACTAAAGTGATGGTTTTTAGCAACCATATCTTTAACTATTGCTTAAAGTATTGGTGTTTAGCAACTGTTTCTTAAACATTGCCTAAAGTGATAGTTTCTAGTAACCGTCACATTTGCCGTTGCATAAAATGATGCTTTTACATAATAGAACTATTGTATAAAGTGTTGGTCATTGATAATGAAATGCAGAGTCATTGCATAATGCAATACTTTTGAATGTTGAATTATGTAACCCTTATCTTAAGTAATGCTTTTTCAATATATGTAATTTGTCATTACATATATTGATGCTAATTTGATGATTTTGGCTTGATCTAATTGGGAAGAAAGATGAATTTTCTCAACCTGAGCAACTCGAATCTTCCAAAAAAAAATTAAAAAAATATTGAGAAACTCAAGAAAAGTAGTATCTACTTGGGCATTTCAGCCAAATTAGTACCAATTCTTCCAAATTACATTCAAAAGGTATACACATTCATTTAGTTATCAATGAACTAGGATGATCACCAAATTTGACGTGGATCATTTTGGCAACCACTAGTAGGATTAAACAAGATCCAAGAACAAGATCCACCACATCAAAAATCAAATCACAACCCAAACTTCTAGAGGTCATAATTGAGACAACATTTGACATTTGATTGCAGTCTTTTTTAAAATCGAGTAGTTAAAGGGTGGTGCACCTAGCAACCAGACCCAAATCCTTTTTTTGAGATAGAAATGGGCTAATAATGTTAAAAAATCTTGTTTAATAAGATTTTGACTGAGCATAGCTTTCAATCTAAGAAGAATTTGATAGAACGACAAAAGGCAAAATTAATATAGACATTGAGATCTGCCTCCTAAAAGAATTTTTTTTTTAAAGATTATATCTACTAAATATATCTATTTTGAATAAAAGAATCCTGCTAGAACTAGAAAGTGGAATGCGATTCGAATAATATACAAGGGAAGACCTTACCATTAGAAATAGATGCTATGACTTTGGTTTTAGCATAATCAATAAATGAAAAGAGAATATAAACCCTAGTTTCACACATTTTTTTCATTTTTTTTCTAAGCTACTTTTGAAAGATTCAAGTTGAGTAGGTTAAAAAAATTCTTTCTTCTCCCCAGTCGGATCAATTGGAGACTGCAATAGGTGATAAACTATTTAATTAGTTAATATTCTTCTGATTAAGTAATTGATATACTTTCAACCTGCAAATGTACCATTTTATGCAGGTTTGGGTTTGCCAAATCAAGCTTTTTAGAGAGAAAACTCCAATAAAAATGGCTTCACTTGCACCATAGTAATATACATAGATTATTAACCCTTTTACATTCTAGCAACCTTTTTCCTCTATTTATTTTTGGTAAAATGGATGTATTATATTAAACTAAACATGAAAAAATACATCTCCAAAAATTAGAAAATAAAATATCTAAAAATTGAATAAGAAGAGTAGCTATAAAGTTCCGCAGAATTGATCTCGAATGCTTGGCCATAAAAGAAGCCATCCAATTAGTAGCATTACTGACCTCCCAAAAAATATGAGAAACAATAAGAATAATCAAAGATCTCAGCATTCTCTAATAGTCGTGTAATAATGGATGATGTCTACTATTATACAATGGTGGATTGGAAAGCCATTTAACAACTATCATAAAATCACCCTCTATCCAAATTTTTGAAGCCCGTAATTTGTTGATAGCATATATCAAACCTTCCCACACAGCATGCAATTCTACCATAGAAACTATAGTATCAAAAATTTAAACACCTTTTGCTATAATAAAATACCAGTAGCACTATGAATAATGAAACCAGGTCCACCAATATTACCTTGATTCCATACATTGCAATCAAAATTAATCTTGAGAAAATAGGGATTTGGTGGCTCCCAAGAAAAATATATTAATTTAGAAGATGCAAAGACCACAAAAGAAGAGCCATAGATTTTTTTATTGTTGAAGATACTATGGTAATAGCCAACTGATAAAACTCTTGAGCCTAAGCTAAAGATTTTAGAAAAAGAAATTAATGTAGCACTAAATCTTATGTTTTGGAATATGCAAGCATTCTTGCCAACCAAATATTATAGGCAATAAAATAACACATAATAGCTTAGGGCATTTTAATATTAGATGAAATAATCTCTTTAACAATTTGCAAAAGTTTCTCAATTAACAAGAATGAACTAATAGATATATACTGCAATGAAAAGTAATATGATAATGAAGTATAACATGAGATATAGATTCATCCTTTTTTGAACAAACATCACAGTAACTTATAATATGAAAACTACACTAAGCTAATATTGCTTTGCATGGAAGCCAGAATCAAGTTAATTTTCACATTAACAAAGCAACTTTGGGATGAGCTTCTAATCTCTAGACCCATGCAAAATTTAAGGTTTTTGAGATTTGATATACCTAGAAATAACAAAGCCTACATGGACTTCAGCATGACTCACTACATCACCTGTCAGCTGAGCACCGAAAGTAGATTCCTTAGATCCTATCACAAGATCCCCAAAAGTTGTACTAGGAATAGCCTTGTGCACCCTTCTTCCAATAAGGGAGCAGGTAACCTAGCATGATGATTCTTTAACATTAGCCACTCATCCAGGAGCATGCACTCTATGGAAGCATGCTTACCGTGAGGACAAGCTCTGTGCAATCCCTAGCTACTTCAAGTAAATTCTTTAGGGGTATGCGCTCTACAAAAATATGCCAGCTACCACTCCTTGAATCGCAAAATGTCTCTTAGGTGACAAGTACTCCATATACCCATCTATAAAAATAGTTTCCCAGGACCTTCTAGGTAAGTTTTTTTGGAAGGGTAAGCTTTTTGCAAGTTCCTACTATCTTTGGAATAAGCCTTCCAGGAATCTCAAAAGTTCTCTCAGAGCCATCCAAAGTTCTCGATCGAAGCTTAGGTGAAGGTCAGGCCAATGAGGACCCAAGTGAGGCGAAGTAGGGAGGCGAAGTCCAGAGGAGCCTCAAAGGGAATGCACAAAGCTTCCCCCATAGTCTTGCAAGCTTCTCTAAACCTCCCTAAGGCCTCGCCTTCTCCCCATAGGCCTTGCTTGCTTTGCCTAAGCTTCGCCCGCACTCTTGCAATCTCCATCTACACTCTACTACATCCACTTGCCACTTCCACTGCTTCGCCACACTCCTCTCCATCCAAACACCATAATCCACCACCACTCCATCCACTTAGAAGCTATAGGTACTTCTCTTATGTTTGCTTCTGTAGGAGACTAACTTAGGCATCTGAGGGTCGACCATAAGAAAAACCTCCATATGGCCAAAATCCATGTTTTCATTATTTTGCAAGTTTTGAAGTGCCTGTGCATCCCGAAGGGGACCCTAAAGCCATACGCTACAATAGCCACATCTAATCCAACTAGCAAGTCTTTAATGGAACTATAATAGATTGATACTAGAGGAAGAGCTTATAATCCCAATAATTATTGAGAGACCCCATAGCCTTTTTTTCTCTTAAGCATCTATGGAAAGTGAAAGGTGGTGGCAAAATCTACAATTCCTCCTCCCATAAAGGAACCAGTGATCCCAGTGGACCCCCAAGTCCTCCTAGACCAAAGTATTGGTGAGCCCTTTGATAAGTTCTATAAACATGTCAATACAAGCATCAAGTTGCATACTAATTAATCTTTATTATTTATTAATGATTTTATTTATCTTTTGCAGAAAAATGATTACTAGTGCAAAGAGCCTAATTTGCATATTAAAAATACTCAAATTGGGAGCAAATTGGACTCAAAATGGATCCCGAATTGAAGACCAAATTTAGATCTATATCCAGCCCAAATTAGATTCAAAATGGAACCAAAACAAACTAGAAAAAACTAACCAAAATCAGTTTTTAAATCAACCGATCCATTATGGACCGGCTGCTTAGTACACAGAGGGCAATGCTTGGTCCATAATCTTCTTGCTCAGTCATGGCTATAAGGGAGCACCTGAGCAAAATGTCAATGGAAAAGATGGTTCCATCGATGAAGGCGGTGGCACTGACAAAGGGAAATGGCAGTGGCAGTGCATGGGAGGTCGATGGTGAAAATGGTAATGGCCATGGTTTTGGCCAATAGAAACTTTTAAGATGGCAGTGACAAAGATGGTGATGCCAGCGAAGGGTGACGGTAGTGGTGAAGACAATGGAGAAAGCGATGAAGAGGTCGACGGCAAAAATAGAGAGGAAGGCAATGAGGTCTTCAATAGTGTCAATGGTGGCGGCGGTGAAAGGGATCTGTATGGAGAAGAAGATGCACCAATGATGAAGGAGGTGGTAGCCAAAGGGTGTTGCTAGTTTCACTCGCAATCCATGAGCTTTCCATGTAGTCTACAAAGCAAGGGAGGCAGTCTTGCACAATCTAGCATTGGGCAAAGTATTTTCCTATGATCAAATGACCAAGTGCATATTCGGGACACCATCCAATGGCCATAATACCCCTGAACAAAGTTTGGGCTTGATTTGGTTGGAGTTTATGCATGATCAAATGGATAGGAACCGAGTTAAGTCTGATCCAATAGCCAATAAACCTTTCGACCTCAATTAGGATGCTGATAGCAGGATTTTGGGCATGATCTCAAGTGCTTGATCAAGATTCGATAGCTAGAACAATTTTAGATATTCAAAACTTAATTATGATCAAATTATTCTCCTGTTTTGAACAAGACTTGGCCGATATCTTCCTCTATTCAAGGGGTAGGCATGAGGAACATGAGGGCAGAAAGCAACAACCATAAACCTTGTATTTTTTTTTTCGTTCTTCAATTATGTAAGGGATTTTGATGGAGAAAAAGAGGGTGGTAGCCAAGGGTCTTCTTCCTTCTTTTCCTTCAGAGATGATGATGCTTGAAAATAACATGCACGGCTAAACTCCGAGTCTCTAGAGAAGTAGAAGAGTTTCTTTTAATATTTATCTTTTAGATTCTTTTTCATGTAATTAGCTCTCGAATGTAATGATCCTATCCTTCTTGAATAAATTTTTTTTCTTTGTTACTTCAATTGTTGTGCTTTTTATTTGAATTATAATTTAGATCTTTGAATAGCCTATGCTATATAGAAACGAGTAATGATCTAAGAATATGATTCATACTTAGCGAGATAGACTATAATTAGAATCTAATTATAGAAATTTTATTTATTTTTATGATTTCATACTTAAAATAATCTATGAGCAGGTAAGGGCAAATGAAAATACTACGATCTATACCTAATGGATAGGTTATCATTGAGGATCAATCATAACTCTAATAATTACATGATAAAGAACTAATCTATATTTTATTAAAAGAACCAAATCAAAACTCTGAGATGTCTTTCTTATTTGCTTGCTTATTAATTTTAATTTTTGTTTAACTTAAACTTTTATTTCTTTTCAATCATATTTTCACTCATTCTTATTTTTAATATTCATAATTTAATTAAAATTCTTAAGAAAACCTAAAGTGAATATAACTCCATTGATCCCTATGGAATCAACACTCAACTCAACCTTTACTATTTAATTGTTGAATCAGTTTATTTATTTATTTTTAGTGTTATTGATAATTATACATCAAATTTTGGCACCATTATCGAGGATCATTGACATGGTTAGATCATAAAGAAATTAACTATTTTTTTTTTTATTTTTTTCATATTTAGTTGCTTTTTAATTTACTGCTTTAAATAGTAGATTTGATTTCTTGATTTAATTGTAAGGTATCTAGTTGTCTTATATTTCTAACTTAATTTATTTTTTTCACACCTAATTAATCAAATTTAGAGCTTATCTCTTATTTCTTTTACCTAAAAGATAATATAACATAAAAAGAAATACAAAGACACCACATAACACAAACTAAAATAGAGAAACTAATTAAACCTTAAAAATTATTATTTATATTGAACATCCTTTCCTTCTGTATTGCATCTTTCCTTAAAATATCTTAAGGATATAACCCATAAACAACATAAGATAGAGATTTTATCGCCCTTCCTTGACCTACAAACTACTACCCTACATATTGCATCAACCAAATATTTAATTTAAAATTAATTAGACATTGACCCTTAAGGGTTGGACAAGGTGCCTTAGTGTTGCCCAGTAAGCAACCTAAGAGGGGGGGTGAATTGGGTTTCTAAAAATTACTTGCAAGAATATGTGCCAATATAAATATTAAATCAAGTACTAGTGTGAGGTGAAATAGTATGCTCTTTAAGAGTATGCAGCGAAAATATAAATGCAATAAATATAAGAGCAAGTAAAGAAAGCTAGAGACAATCACAAACATAAGCCAAGTATAATGGTTCGGTACTTTCTAATGCACCTACATCCATTTCCTAAGGTCCACTTGGGAATTCATTATAATCTTCCATGATTATAGCTGATTAGTTTTCCAGGCTCACTATTCAAAATCCCTTTTGATTTTTACAAGGCTCACCAAAAGAAACCTTTTGGTTTTCAAAGGCTAACCAATAACCTCCTTGGTTTTCAACTAGGCTTATTAAAAATCTCCTTAGTTTACAACTAGGCTGACTAATAACCTCCTTGGTTTTTAAATAGGCTAATCAATAACCTTCTTGGTTCTCAAATAAGATAACTAATAACCTCCTTGGTTTTGTTCTTAGGCTCACCAAAAACCTTTACAACAAAGATATGAGATAAAGTAAAGCAACAAGAAAAGCTTTCTAATGTAAAGCTGATTCTTTTTGAAGCTCGAAGAAGTTGCTTGTCTTGAACTTGATGAAGTCTCAATCAATACTCAAAGGTGTTGGACTTGAATGCTTCTTGATAGCTTTGAATGCTTGGAGACTTCTTTTTGCTTGAAGGTAGTTGCTCTCAATGAATGGGAGTGAATGCACTTGCTTATCTTTCTTTTTCTTATTCTCTTCTTATCCTCTTGTGTTCCAATTTAATTTGAATCACTTAAATACCATTCCAATGCTTCAAGGTCAGTTTATGACCATTAGACACGAAAAACTAGCCATTGGGAGCCAAGAGGGCCGAGTTCTATATTTGAAAAACTAGTCATTAATATTTTCAAAACTCCAAGTGTCGACACTTCAAGCTGTGAGTCGATACTTAGGGTCGACACTTAAATCCCATTAGTCAACACCTAGTTCAAAATTTTTCTTTAAAGCTCTCTGAAATTCTTAGGTGAGTCGATACTTGAGTCGACACTTAACATCGATGAGTCAACACTTTAGGCAAGTCTTCAACTTCAGCATATTCTGTAAACAATTTTTCTCAGGCCTTGAGTCGATCCATGAGTAGACATCTTGAGTCAATACTTGAGTGGAGTGAGTCGATACTTCAGCCATACCATCTAAAACTCTTTCTGTGTGCCAGCTTGAGTCGACATTTGCACTGCCATGAGTTGACACTTTGAGTCGACACTTGCTGAGATTTCTTCAAAAATTACTGAACTTCTGCTAAAACCTTTTTGAGTTGAACTCTTTAAGTCCTTTCAATCATTTCTCAAGTACTTAAGTCCATTTATAACTGATCTTTCATCCATACAAATGGCTTCTTCATCATTTGACAAGAAATTCAATTTAGTTGTTTTGATGAGTACCTTTTCCTATTAAACACACTTCAAAGAATATGTTAGTACTCAACTTAAACTTAAGTATTTTGCTTATTATCAAAATCAATAACGGAGTCAACAATCTCTCCCTTTTTGATGATGACAAAACCTTTAAGTATAATTCATGTAATAAGCTCTTAAAAGACTTTTCAATTTGCATAAAGCGTATCGTATTTTTTATTGTAGTAAAGAGATAAAGTCTAAAAGCTCCTTTGAATTAAATTAGAACCATAAGAGTATCCGAGCTAAAAATAATTTCATGTATCATGATACTCAAAATAAGTATTAGAGATAAAACATGCTTTAAGATAAGAAATTCATCATAGAGTAATAGTGAATGTAATAAAAAAACAAATTTGAATAAAAGATTGAAGAGTAAAAATACTCTCCCTGAAAAGATGATTTGAAAAATCAATTTTCAATGAGTTTTCATAAACGAAAAGCTGAATTTAAATATTTAAGCAAACTAATTTACACAAAACAGCAAAGGAAGGATTACTCCCCCTCACTCATTGCACTTTTTTTTCTTTCTTTTTTTTTACATTCAATTTTCTCTCATTGCTAACTCTTATACAAATCTCTCTCTTTTACTTATCACATTCAATTCTCTCATATTACTCACTTAATTCTCCCCATTTTTGTCAATATAAAAAAAGGTTAGAGCAGAGGGAAAGATGAAATCATCACAGAAATTTAGCAATACAATTCAAGGATAAAACATTGATATATATAAAAAGAATTTATTCATTAAAGTATACTTCATACATTGATACAAGTAAAGATACAAGATATCAAGCAAATATAAAAGCATACAAGAGTGCTAAATATAAGCTATCTAAGCATAAAGACTATCTTAAGCAGATTCCTCATCATCCAAGGATCCAATCTCGATCGGTGTAGTATCAGTAGAAGAACGAGATCGAGGCCACATGGATCGAAGATTAGCAAGATGGGTCCTGGTCGGTCTCGACATGCCACGACGTCCTCGTCCTTTACATCTAACATAAGTCCTGCCTCTAGCTGGTGAGAAAGTGGTAGAAGCTATGTCAGTAGTAGGAACTGTACTGATCAGAATGGTAGTATCAAGAACAGTATGAAGGGGGGTATGATCAAAGATGGGTCCTGAGTTAAGGCAGTGGAAAACAGGGGTATAGAATCCTAGTTCCTTGATAAGAGAGGATGTATGCAAAGATGGAGAATGAATGATAGGAGTATCAAAAGCTGATGGTATGACAGGAGTAGGTGCATGAATGGAAGTAGGATGTCGATCAGATCTGGAAGGTGAGGATGATAGGATCAGAGTCTGAAAAGATGATCTAGATGGGTCAAGAATAGGACTCCTAGGAAGGTCAACTGCTGCCTCTGGTGTTGGCTCTATCATCAGATCATCAAACTCAAACTTAGCAGAGTCAGTCTCATCATCATCCAAATCCAGTCCTAGAGCAGGTGGTGCTGGTGGTGAATCAGTTAAAGCTGAATGTACAGGAGCTCTACCTGAAGAAGGTCTTAGTCTCAATGCGAGTGACCCGTTCTCTAGGCTATCTGAAGCTCTAGGGATATCTGTCTGTGCTAGCTCAGCTAAGGAGCTGGCTTGGGCTGCGCTGAAGGCTCGGGCTATGTCTCAGATGTCTCTCTGTGAATCTCAGATGGTCCTGCCTCTCTTGAAAAGATGCGCTCCTCCTCTACTACCTCATCATCTCTGTCAATGACCTATCCATATATGCATGTCTCCATTGGCCTTTGACAAGTTGATACCCCATCCGGTGCAGTGATCTGATATCATAGACATCTGTGTGTAATAGCTGCCTATAGGGCTCATCATCCATGACCACTCTGTAAGCTCTAAATAGTAATGTCAAACCCATCCCATAGAGTAGACACGATCTTTGACTGATCGATGCCTTGGTCAACTGGTGTACCATAAGTACCGGGAGGCATACTAGAGTGTGCTGTACTAAAGATACCATCACCAGAAGCTTGTGCTCTGTGATGAAGTTGAATCAGCCAGTCTTCGATAGAAGGATCGGGCAACTATATGGTGTATCAACCTCATCTCAGGCGTCAGCCTCGATGCTATAATAGTGGCTCCCTCAGGAAGATCATCTATCTCAAAGATGCATCGAAGTCCACTGATCCTGTCAACTAGAGCATCCATAATTGATCCTCTCATGGAAATGTTCCATACTCTGCTTAGAATCTTTGCTAATACAGGAACATCTTTATCTCGGACCTGAGGAATCCAGCCATCACTACCTCAGGCAAGCGATCCATAAAACTCTCTAATTAGTCCTGGGTAGAATCTCTCTGATAATGAATAGAATGATGCCAAACCTGCATCCCTCAGCCACTGGCCTATCATGAAGTGTTGCTAATCTATGAAATCAAAGTTCACTCGGTGACCACCAATAATAGTCTTCGATCCCATTCTGTTTGCTACAGAAATTGGGGGTCTAGCAGGAATATCATGCTCAACCATTGCACTGGCCTCATACCTTGCTTTAGTTCTCCTTTCTTCCTCTTGAATGGATGGTCTTGGATGCCGGACAACTTGCTTTCCTAGGCCCCATTCCAAGAATACAAGATAGAAATGCAAGAAGGGAAGAAACCTAGGGTTTCTACAATGGAAACACGGTGAAACAGAATGAAGAATGGTGGAAATAGGAGAATGAACAGTGAATAATCAAATAGAACCCATTCCAATCAAAGAATCGATTGATTGAATCCAAGATTGGAGGGAAGAGGATAATGGAGCTTGATTAGGGGATGAGTCAGCTCGAACTGGAGTGAGAAAATTGAAGAAAACCATATATTTTCCCTATTTTATGTTGGTCTGTCACTATTCAAGTGTCGACTCATGACACAGAGTCAAGTATCAACACTTCCAGGTGTCGACACTTCCAGGTGTCGACACTTCCAAGTGTCGACAATTCGACTTAAAATTGAAAAAAAATGAAAAAAGGACCAATGATCAAAATAGGAAAAACTTTAAGGAATTTGAACAAGATTAAAAAGCAATTTTGATCAAACAAGGGTCAAAGATTATGAACAATTGGAAATTTCAAACAAACAAGTTGATGACCCCAAGTTCTCTTCTAATCATACTAAACTGATCTTCGTGGAGAGTCTTAGTCAATTTGTCAGCTAGTTGTATTTTAGTACTTACAAATTCAAGCATAATATCATTATTTTCTACATGATTTCTAATAAAATGATGCCTAATTTCAATATGCTTATTTCTAGAGTGCTGAATAAGATTTTTAGTTAGGTTTATAGCACTAGTATTATCATATCCTATGGGTGTCTTAATTAGTTTGATTCCAAAATATTCAGTTGTTGCTTAATTCATAAGATTTGAGCACAATAACTTCCCACTGCAATATACTCAGCCTTAATTATGGATAGTGCAACTAAAGTTTGTTTCTTGCTAAACCAGGAGATTAAGTTAACTCCAAGATATGGGCAAGTTTTACTTGTGCTTTTTTTATCTAATTTACATCCAACAAAATCAGCATCAGAATATTCAATTAAATAAATAGATGAATCTCTAGAATACCACAAACCAATATCAATTATACCAGATAAGTATTTAAATATGCGCTTAACAGCCAACATATGAGATTTTTTAGGATCAGACTAATATTTAGAATACATACAAATACTAAACATGATATTCAATCTACTAGTAGTCAAATATAATAAAGAGACAATCATTTCTCTATATAATTTTTGATCAATTGATTTACCATGTTCATCCTTATCAAGTTTACAAGAGGAGCTCATAGGTGCACCTATTGATCTGGTAGTCTCCATCCGAAACTTCTTTAAGATTTCTCTTGTATACTTAACTTGGTTGATGAAGAATCCATTTTTGGTTTGCTTGATTTGGAGTCCGAGAAAAAAGTTGAGTTCTCATATCATGCTCATTTCGAACTCTCCCTATATAAGCTTGGCAAACTCTTGACAAAGAAGTTTATTAGTATCACCGAATATAATGTCATCAACATAAATTGTACTACTAATAAATCATCATTTTTTTCTTTAAAAATAATGTAGTGTCAACATGGCCTCTAGAAAAATTATTTTCAATTAAAAACTTGTTGAGTCTTTTATACCATGCTCGGGGTGCTTGTTTTAATCCATAAAGTGCTTTGTATAGTTTAAAAATATGATCAGGATGTGCATGATTTTCAAATCTAGGTGGTTGTTCAACAAATACATCTTCGATAATAAAACCATTTAGAAAAGTGCTTTTAATATCCATTTAAAATAATTTGAAGTTCATAAAATATGCAAATGCTAAAAGTAATCTAATTGCCTCAAGTTTAGCAACAGGACCAAAGGTTTCATCAAAATCAATTCATTCTTCCTAATTATAGCCTTTGGCAACTAGCCTAGCTTTATTTCTAGTAACAATACCATTTTCATCCAATTTATTCCTAAATATCCATTTTGTGCCAATAATTGAAAATTAGATGGTCTTTCTATTAGTGTCCAAACATTATTTCTTTCAAATTGATTTAATTCTTCTTGCATGGCATTAATCTAATTAAGGTATTTTTCAGCATCTTCAAAATATTTTGGTTCAACTTGAAAAACAAAAATAATATAATCACATTCATTTATAATTGAAGATCTTATTCTTATCCCTTTTGATGGATCACCTAGGATTAACTCCTTAGGATGTCCATGAGCATACCTCCACACCTTGGGTAGATCTTGATACTTTGGTGTAGATTATATGGCTTATTCTCTTTCATTCTTGTCTTGATCTTCTTTACTTTGTTGAGAAGGTTGATCATCTAATGTCAGCTTCTTTAACTTTTCAGCACCTGCATATGCATCAAAAGTATCTCTTTTCTAGAGAATTTGTTAGCAGATTCTTCAAAGACTACATGTACAGACTCCTCTACTACTAAGGTTTTCTTGTTAAAAACTTTGTATGCCCTGCTTGATATAAAGTATCCTAAGAAGATACCTTCTTCAGACTTGGCATCAAATTTTTCTAAATTATCTTTACCATTATTTATGATAAAGCATTTACAACCAAAAATACAAAAATACTTTAAAGTTAGTTTTCTTTGATTTCGAAGATCATAGGGAGTTTTTTTTTAAATCGAATGAATTAAAACATAATTTAAAATATAACAAGTAGTATTAACTGCTTCAGTCCAAAAATATCTTGGCAAATCATTTTTACAAAGCATAGTGCATGCCATTTCTTCTAAAGTATGATTTTTCCTTTCTACAACCCCATTCCGTTGAGGTATCCTAGGTGAAGAAAAATTATGTTCAATTTTTTTTTCATTGCAAAAGTTTTCAAAATCTTGATTTTCAAATTCAGAACCATAATCACTACGAATGTAAATAACTGAAGTACCTTTTTCATTTTAAACTTTTCAGTAAAACTTCATAAATGCTGAAAACGATTTATCTTTGTGAGTAAAAAATACAACCCATGTAAACTGTGAAAAATCATCTACTTTAACTAATCCATATCTCTTACCTTCTAGGCTAGATGTCCTAGTTGGTCCAAAGAGATCCATATAGATTAGTTCTAATGGCCCAGAAGCTGTAATAAAATCTTTAGGTTTAAAAGATGTTTTTACTTATTTTCCAAATTGGCATGCTTTACAAATTTTATTTTTTCTCAAAATTAAGTTTTGGTAAATCTCTTACTAAATCCTTTTTGCAAATTTTTGATAGTAAAAACATACTTGCATGACCTAGTCTACGATGCCAAAGGCAACTAGTCTCATTAATGGTGAAATTCATTGCAACCAAGCATTCTCCATTAGGCAAAGATATATTATCCAAGTCAGCAAGATAGATATTACCATGCCTTTTTTCAATGAATTTCACTCCAATTTTATCAGGATTAGCAATCATGCAAAAAGATGATTCGAAAATAACTTAAAAACCTTTATCACAAAATTAGATGATACTAAGAAGATTATGCTTTAAACCTTCAACTAAAAGAATATTATCAATCCAAGTAGAAGGGGAGATGTAAACCTTACTAATACAAATGATTTTTCCTTTACCATTATCACCAAAGGTTACAGTCCCTCCATTTATCGCTTCAAGAGAGGTGAATTACTTCATATCTCCTATCATGTGCCTTCAGCAACTACTATCAAGATACCACAGTCTTTTGTTTTCATTGGTTACAAGACATACCTACAAAACAAATTTAGTTTTGTTTTTAGGTATCCAAGCCAACTTGGGTCCTTTAGGGTTAGTATTAAAAATGGTTCCTTTTGAAACACAAATCCTTCTAGAATCATTAATTTTTTTTAAATTATATTGAAAAACTTTATGACCTACTATTTTATAAGAAAAGCATGTAATGCTAGATGATGCAGGTATAAAGAAATTTTTAAAATACTTTTGCTATTTTTGAGGTCTATAACCAATCCAACTTTATTAAAAATAGCTCTTTGATTGTTTAAAAAAAATTAACTTTTTAGAACTGTATGTGAATTTTTCAACAAAAGGTTTTATCCTATCAAGCTCATCTTTATATTGCTTATTTTTTATTTCAAGATCTTTACTTTTCTTCAAAAGTTCATTATTTGAAACAAATGCTTTAGATCTTTTTAAAACTTCATTTTTCATAGATAAAGCGTTATTTTTCTTTTCTAAAACATCAATTATATTTTTCAAATTATTGACTTCATTTAAAAGAGTAGTGTTTTCATGTGAAAAAGTGTTTGCATACTTTTTCAACTTTCTATTTTCAAAAATCATCACTTTATGGTTATGCATCAATTCATCAAATGCAATTCTTAATTCATCAAAAGTATAATCTATTTCAAGATCAGAATTTACCTCTTCTTCTTTATGTTGTAGTGCCATGAAACATAGATTGGTGACTTGAGTTGGTTCTTCATCTGAACTGGAGTCTTCACTATCACTCCAAGTCACCATCATTGCATTCTTTCTAAGCTTTTTTCTTGATTTCTTTATGAGAGGGCAGTCAAACTTGTAGTGTACAGGCTTCTTGCATTTGAAGTAGATAGGTACCTCCTTCTCCTTATCCTTTTCTTTTCCTTTTTCTTTACTTGATTGAAACTTTTTCTTGTAAAGAAATTTCTTTCTCCTCATGAATATTCTGAATTTTCTTGCTAGAAGAGCTTCCTTACTCTCATCTTCTTCTTCTTCTGATTCTTTATTTGATGATTCTTCTTGAGTTGTAAACTTGAAAGCTATCCCCTTTTTTTCTTGTCCAAATCCATAGACTTTTGTTTCAAATTTAGCTCATAAGTCATGAGCGATCCTACTAGATGCTCCAATGGTAGTTTGTCAACATCTTTGGCTTCTTGTATGGCTGTCACCTTTGGATCCCAAGATGTTGGAAGTGACCTGAGAATTTTGTTAACAAGATTGGCATTAGACATAATTTTACCTAAACTTTTCATGCCATTTACAATATTTGTGAATCTAGTATATATGTCAGTGATAGATTCATTTGGCTCCATGTAGAACATCTCATAAGTATGCACAAACATGTTAACCTTAGTGTTCTTCACTTGATCAGTACCCTTATGGGTAACCTCAAATGTGTCCCATGTTTTTTTGGTAGATGTGCATGTAGAAATCCTATTGAACTCACTAGGAATAAATGCACAATAAAGGAGATTCATTATTTTTGCATTGATCTCGGATTGTTTAATGTCATTTTCATCCCAATCCTCTTCAAGCTTTGGGATGGAAATACCAATAACCATGATCGAAGGAATATGAGGACATTTATCAACTACTTTCTATAAATTATAATCTATAGAATGCATGTAAATTTTCATTCTAATTTTCCAATAAGTTAATTAGTTTTATTAAAGTATGGAGATCTGTTTGAGGTTTGTCCCTCATCTACACTAGTATCAAGGGGGATTGCCATAGATCTTTACTCAAGACGGTTAGACCTATATACTGAGAACATGACTCTGATACTACTTGTTGCCTAGTAAGCAACCCAAGAGGGGTAAATTGGGTTTCTAAAAATTACTTGCAAGAATATGTGCCAATACAAATATTAAATCAAGTGCTAGTGTGAAATGAAATAGTATGCTCTTGAAGAGTATGCAATGAAAATATAAATGAAACAAATATAAGAGAAAGTAAAGAAAGCTAGAGACAATCACAAACACAAGCCAAGTATAGTGGTTCGGTGCTTTCTAATGCACCTACATCCACTCCATAAGGTCCACTTAGGAATTCACTATAATCTTCCAAGATTACAGTCGATTAGTTTTTCGGGTTCACTAATCAAAATCCCTTTTGATTTTTATAAGGCTCACCAAAAGAAACCTCTTGATTTTCAACGGCTAACCAATAACCTTCTTGGTTTTTAGCTAAGCTTACCAAAACCTCCTTGGTTTTCAACTAGGCTAACCAATAACCTCCTTGGTTTTCAAATAGGCTAACCAATAACCTTCTTAGTTTTCAAATAGGCTAACCAATAACCTCCTTGGTTTTATTCTTATGCTCACCAAAAATCTTTATAACAAAGATATGAGATAAAGTAAAGTAACAAGAAAAGCTTTCTATTATAAAGCTGATATCTTTTTCAAGCTTGGAGAAGTTGCTTGTCTTGAACTTGATGAAGCCTCAATCAATACTCAAAGGTGTTGGACTTGAATACTTCTTGATAGCTTTGAATGCTTAAAGACTTCTTTTTGCTTGAAGATAGTTGCTCTCAATGAACGGGAGTGAATGCACTTGCTTCTTTTTCTTTTTCTTATTCTCTTCTTATCCTCTTGTGTTCCAATTTAATTTGAATCACTTAAATACCATTCCAAGGCCTCAAGGTTGGTTTATGACCGTTAGACATGAAAAACTAGCCATTGGAAGCTAAGAGGGCCGAGTTCTGCATTTGAAAAACTAGCCATTACTATTCCTAGAACTCCAAGTATCGATACTTCAAGCTGTGAGTCGATACTTAGGATCGATACTTAAGTCCCATGAGTCGACACCTAGTTCAAAGTTTTTCTTTAAAGCTCTCTGAAATTCTCAAGTAAGTTGACACTTCTTCAGGTGAGTCGACACTTGAGTCGGCACTTAACATCCATAAGTCGACACTTCAAGCAAGTCTACAACTTCAGCATGTTTTGTAAAAAAAATTTCTTGAGCCTTGAGTTGATCCTTGAGTCGACACTTGAGTGGAATGAGTCGATACTTCAGCCATGCCATCTAAAACTCTTTTTGCGTACCAGCTTGAGTCGACACTTGCACTACCATGAATCGACACTTGAACTGTGAGTCGATACTTTGAATCGACACTTGCTAAGATTTCTTCAAAAATCACTGAACTTCTGCTAAAACCTTTTTGACCTGAACTCTTTAAGTCCTTTCAAGCATTTCTTAAGTACTTAAGTCTATTTATAACTAATCTTTCATCCATACAAATGGCTTCTTCATCATTTGATAAGCAATCCAATTTAGTTGTTTTGATAATTACCATTTTCTATTAAACACACTTCAAGGAATATGCTAGTACTCAACTTATACTTATGTATTTTGCTTATCATCAAAATCAATAATGGAGTCAACACTTGGTCATTAGGATAAGGTACCCGAAAGAGTTGGACCAGGTCAGGATTGGCTTGTCCACTGGTATCTAAGAAAGAGATTTGAGGATAAGAGCTTAAAGAAAGGTGGCTACTTAATTCGTTCCATTGACTGACCTGGCTAATTTATTTAGGGTATAAGGAAAGAACGAGAGGATCCCCACCAACCTTACCCTTACCTTATTGGTTGTCTAGTTAGTCTTTTACTTGGAGGGCTCAGTGGCCTTGATAATTAGGAGCTATCTAGAATTAGGATAACCTAGGATAGAAATTTGCTTGACAAGTGTTTGAAAAAGTAAAAAGATAAAAATACTAATTCTTCTCGCTCTGTTAGCTATAGAATTCCTTAGGTTCACATCTTTAGAACTCTTCTCTCTTTCTTCGTTCTTCGTCTCCCTTTTTTCTCTAAATATATATAAAAACTTAATAGATTAGTGATGCGGGACTAATATGTATGCAATTTTTTTTTGTATATTTTATATGTGGGGTTGAGTGATTAATTTCCAAATTTTAGATTAAAATAAGTTATAGGGAATTTTATATGAATTTTAGAAGATCAGCATGCATATTAGGACCTAGAAAAGTTGAAAAGAAGGATCGCCGGGGCTGAGAAGCCTCGGTTAGGTTAAGTTCTCCTACAATAAAACTACTGGAGGTAGAGGGGGTGTACCTGACACGTCTGTGAAGATCGCAGCAAGGGGTCTCTCATTTCTCGATGGATGCGGCCTGGAAAATCGAGCCAAAGACCCGCGGATACCTGGCTTTCTGCTCGGTGATCCGATTGAGGCTTGGCTGGAGTCGTTGGATTCGTAGAAACTCGATGACCTGTAAACGACCTGTCAGGGATTAGAAAACTCAAAAAGGAACAAGAAAACAAAGGAAAAATAGCAAGAAAAGTCTTCTTTTGGAGTGGGCATCCAGGGATCTGAGATGTTTGTTGGCAGCAGGAAGATGATTGCAGCACTGGGAAGAAAAAACTCTCGCAAACCCCTTAATGCACACAGCAGGGTATCACACAACTCAATAGAAGAACTCAAGGTTTTCATTCATCAAAAATTCCTTTCATACAAGAGGCTAGGGTCCCTTAAATAGATCCTTAACCTTGGGCTCCAAGTAAGGGCACATTAGTCTTTACATGAGAATCCTTTTCCCTCTCAAACCCTAGCTAGAAAATAAGAAAACATTAGGTAGAAAAAATCCCTAAAATTTCTCTTGACTTGGCCAACACTCCAAGGACACCTAGGGGGACGTGTTGGGCTTCTAAGAGCAGCAAGGGGCCGGCCCAAAGGGGCCCGGGTGCATGGGTTTGGGCCTCTGGAAGCTGGGGTGGCCTAGTAGCCAGGTAGCAGGAATATTCCCTGGTATCTTGCTTCTTAGGGGCTTGGGCTTGGCTCCTGGGCTTGATTTCTTTGGGATAGGATGCAGATGGACTTTAAAATCATGGATTCCTTGGTCTATGAATATATTTTGGCATCTGAAAGGAAATCTGGGCATCTGGAATGCATCTGTAAGGAATCAGGGTTTCTGATTTTCCTCCTGGGGTCTTCAAATCTTCAAGCTGGGTTAGACTTGGGCTAAACTTCCATGTCTTCAATCTGATTGGACTTGGTCTTTACTTGTATGATGTGGTCTTGAGTCTTCAATATGGTTGAATAGGACTCAAAAAAATAAAATTAGCTCGACATGAGCTGACTAACACTGGACTGAACTAGCTCAACATGAGTTGACTAGTACAGAACTGAAACTCAAAATCAATTAAAATGGACTCAGATAGGCTAAGCCCTTATTACAGATGGACTCATAAATTATTGATCAATTCATAGAGGGTTGAAAAGCCTCTATCTTATTCTGGTGCCTTTGGTGTCCCCACCAATTCTTCCGAGATGGGAGGAACTCGACCCTGTCGAGTGAAGGTCAGACTGGCTCATATATCTCTCGAGAAGGTCTGGGTTGAGGCGTTGCAAGTCCTCTCGAGAAATTCACGAATCATCCAACTCTGGCCGGCCTTGCCATCGGACCAAGAAGCGTTGATAGTCATGGCCCTGGGTCGTGATGGTTTGATCGTCCAGGATACGCTCGATCCGTTCTCCTCTCTCAGGCCAAATTTGTTTGTGGACACTCTAGGTTAGGGTCACTCACAATGAAAAAGAATAGGTCCAAAGGCCTCACTAGGTATCACTGCCGGTTCCCTATACTCAACCAGGTCTGTAATATTGAAGGTAGAACTAATGCCCAAATCCGAAGGCAATTCTAACACCTAGGCATTTGATCCAACCTTCTCTATCACTTTAAAAGGTCCGACTCTGCGAGCATGAAGCTTCTTTTAGGCCTAAGCCTAACCAAGATAGAATCCTCTACATCAAATTCTTTGACCCTTCTTCGGGAATTAGCCAGTTGTTTTAAGATTAGTGCGGTGGTGAACATGCTAAGCACATGCAGACTCCTAACAAATGATGCAAAGGACTCATACTGACACCTAACAGACATGACTATGCATTCCTATAGAAGAAAATTTTATTGAACTCTTTAGATCTAAACCTAACAGATTATAGGTTCCCTAGGTTTGATCCTAGCTTGACATGCACATGAAAATTTACAGTGAACTCCTAGCAAATTCCAAAGAGTATGCCAGAAGTAAGATGCAAACCTAACATGCGTGATGAATGCATGCAGTATGCTAATCTCAGTTAAATGCAATCTAATAATCCTAGAAATGCTGGAGGTGTTAGGAAAGGGCAGAAAATAGGAAGTGGGTTCAGAATTAGTTTGGTAGGGTAGGGAAAAAGGTTCATGGTTAGTTGGATAAAGTAGGATAAAAGATGGGGTGTCAGGAACTAATCCTATACTAATGAGGTTAACCTTACGAGGTTGAGCTATATCTATAGGGTTTGTATAATGGAAGGATGGGTTGCCAATTTCGGGGAAGAGGTCCTTAATGGGAATTATAGGAGGGGACTCATCTTGAAGGTATTGATTCAAAGAGATCAGGTCCTTAATAAATTCTTCTGGTTCTTGTATTTTTGGACTAGACTCTATAATTTGGCTCTCCTCTATGATTTTCTCAGGTAAGGCTCTAGCAGCAGTACCTAGGTTATCTTCCTCTATTTGTTCTTCCATTATAGCTTTAGGTTGGATGTGGTCAAGGTCAACTACCTCTGGGTTGGTTTCTACCTGGGTATCTACTGGATCAGCTAATTCTAGGTCATCTAAAGGTGTCTCCTCTTCTCCCTCATACTCATCCACTAGGCTCACATCAGCTTCATACACTTCCGCGTTAATGTAAGCCTTGTCAATCTCAGGAATAGTTGGAGAAGGTCGGCTAGGGAAAAATTGGCTAAGTCCTAGTTTCTGATTATGGACACTAATCCTAGTAGGTTCAGGTTGCCTAAGGGGTAGTGGCTCACTACTGGGCTCATATTTAGGGGTACTAATCCTATGGGGTTCAAGTTGACTAGGGAAGCATGACTAGTACTAGATTGATACCTAGGGGTTATGGGCTCCCTAGGCTCATAGGACAAGGGTGCAGATCTATGGGTCAGGGGATTATAGGATCTGGGGTCATAGGATTTTGGGTCAGCTCTATGGTCAGGTTCTAAGGATGGATCATGGTATGGAGTCCTCCTAAGGTTGGGCTCCATATATGGGTCAGGATATTGGGTTCTCCTAGGGTTGGACTCCCTATATGGGTCAGAATATTGGGTTCTCCTAGGGTTGGGCTCTCTATATGGGTCAAAGTATTGGGTTCTCCTAGGATTGGACTCCCTATATGGGTCAGAGTATTGGGTTCTCCTAGGATTGGACTCCCTATATGGGTCAGAGTATTGGGTTTTTCTGGGTTCAGTATCATAATAAGGGTCATGGTAAGGGGTTCTTCTAGGTTCAGTATCATAATAAGGGTCATGGTAAGGGGTTCTTCTAGGTTCAGTATTATTGTATGGGTCAGGCTGAGGGGCTCTCCTAGGTTCAACCTCTCGGTATGGATCAGGGTTTGGGGTCCTCCTAGGTTGAGGATTGTAGTACGGGTTAGGATGAGGGGACTCAGGATCTGGATCAGACTGTGACCCATGGGTTCTTTCTATGGTCCCTACATGGCCTTCTAACTGGTCAAACCTATTGGCAAGATGGTCAATTCTATTGTTGGTTTGGATAGCAGACTGAGTTAACTGGGTAGTCAACTGGGTAGTCATCTGGGTAGCCATCTAGGCCATTTGATCAGCTAGGGCTTTTATTTGGGCTTGTAAGTTTTCCATGGGTTCAAACATTTATGAAGGAGGTGGGTGATATGAAACTCCTGATCTAGTGCTCATGTAAGACTCGATCAGACCGACTATAGCTGACTAGACCTAGAGTCCAAACTAGATGCTCAATCAGGGCGGCAAACTAGCCTATAGTAACCCTGTACTCAGCCAGGCAGGTGTAAGGGGAGTGTTAGGTCCCTGATTGCCAATCCTAGACACCAATCAGAGATTGGCCAGGTAGGTGGACCAGCACACAAGCCCTTCGGGATTGAATCACTAAACCACCATTCTAGACACTGAGCACAAGGCACACACAGGTTAACTTGACACAGTGATCTAACACTAGCCCGGACCCGACCAGTTGGTGTCCCTAGCCCACTAGGGCAAATTAAGTCTAGTTAATTTTAGGTTAAGGCTTGGGGCCAAATGCAAGAGATGTGGTTTTGGGCTAATGAGAGGTTATCAACTCCTCCCCCCATCTGATATAGCAAGAGTGCCCTTAAAAGTAAATTATGCAATGATGGCAGGCAGATGAGGATGCAAATTAGGGTTTAAATGTGTTTTTGGTATTTTTGGAGAATATGTAATTTTTTTTTTTTAAATAGAAGAAAACTTGCAAATCATGGCCTAATATGCTGAAAATATACTAAAATTAAAAAATATGCAAAAGATGCTAAACAAGACCCTAAAACTTCCAAACTTGTCTTGCTGAAAAAAAATAGAGCCGAATATTTGCAGGCTGTATTTCGGCTTGAAGAAAATTCACAGTCCGAAATAAAATCTGCAAAAATTTTAAAAATTAATTTGAATTATGATAAATCTAGAAAAACAAATTTAAAATTTTTTTGAGTTTTTAACAGAGAGGAATAATTAAAATAACAAAGTATATATGGACTGGAAAATTGTAGAAAACAAGCCCTAATCTAAGCTCTGATACCAAATGATGGGGGACTAATATGCATGCAATTTTTTTTTGTATGTTTTATATGTGGGGTTGAGTGATTAATTCCCAAGTTTTAGATTAAAATAAGTTGTAGGGAATTTTATATGAATTTTAGAAGATCAGCATGCAGATTAGGACCTAGAAAAGTAGAAAAGAAGGATCGTCGGGGCTGAGAAGCCTCGGTTAGGGCAAGTTCTCCTACAATAAAACTACTGGAGGTAGAGGGGGTGTACCTGACAACGTCTGTGAAGATCGCAGCAAGGGGTCTCTCGTTCCTCGACGGATGCGGCCTGAAAACCGAGCTAAAGACCCGCGGATACCCGGCTTTCTGCTCGGTGATTCGATTGAGGCTTGGCTGGAGTCGTTGGATTCGTAGGAACTCGGGAACCTGTAAACGACCTGTCAGGGGTTAGAAAACTCACAAAGGAACAAGAAAACAAAGGAAAAATAGCAAGGTAAGGCTTCTTTTGGAGTGAGCGTCCAGGGATCTGAGATGTTTGTTGGCAGCAAGAAGATGATTGCAGCACTGGGAAGAAAAAACTCTCGCAAACCCCTTTATGCACACAGCAGGGTGTCACACAACTCAATAGAAGAACTCAAGGTTTTCATTCATCAAAAATTCCCTTCATACAAGAGGCTAGGGTCCCTTAAATAGACCCTTAACCTTGGGCTCCAAGTAAGGGCACATTAGTCTTTATATGAGAATCATTTTCCCTCTCAAACCCTAGCTAGAAAATAAGGAAACATTAGGTAGAAAAAATCCCTAAAATTTCTCTTGACTTGGCCAACACTCCAAGGACACCTAGGGGGACGTGTTGGGCTTCTAAGAGCAGCAAGGGGCCGGCCCAAAGGGGCCCGGGTGCATGGGTTTGGGCCTCTGGAAGCTGGGGTGGCCTGGTATCCAGGTAGCAGGAATATTCCCTGGTATCTTGCTTCTTAGGGGCTTGGGCTTGGTGCCTGGGCTTGATTTCTTTGGGCTAGGATGCAGATGGACCTCTAAAATCATGGATGCCTTGGTCTATGAATATATTTTGGCATCTGGAAGGAAATCTGGGCATCTGGAGGGCATCTGCAAGGAATCAGGGTTTCTGATTTTCCTCCTGGGGTCTTCAAATCTTCAAGCTGGGTTGGACTTGGGCTAAACTTTCATGTCTTCAATCTGATTGGACTTGGTCTTTACTTGTATGATGTGATCTTGAGTCTTCGTTATGGTTGAATAGGACTCAAAAAAATAAAATTAGCTCGACATGAGCTGACTAACACTGGACTGAACTAGCTCAACATGAGCTGACTAGAACAGAACTGAAACTCAAAATCAATTAAAATGGACTCAGATAGGCTAAGCCCTTATTACAGATGGACTCATAAATTATTGATCAATTCATAGAGGGTTGAAAAGCTTCTATCTTATTCTGGTGCCTTTGGTGTCCCCACCAATTAGGATTGTCTTATATAGACCTTTTGGTTGCATGCTAGGTCGATGATCACTACAACCCAACCTGTAACCACTAGACAAAGTGCTAGAACAGACCCTTACGACTATCTTAGCTAGAAACATGGCTGAACCTGGTGAAGCTAATCTCCATGCCATGTATATAGGAATTTCCTATAGAGGCAGCCCAATATGAAATTAAGTCTAGCGTTATTCAGATGCTACCAACTTTTCATAGACTTAGTAACGAGGATCCTTATAGTCATTTAGATAAATTTCTTAAAGTTTGTTTCACAGTGAAAATCCGAATTTCTCTAACAATGCCCTTAGGTTGAAGCTTTTTTCTTTTTCACTTAAGGACAAAGTTAAATATTGGCTGAGCTCTTTAGATTTGATAACCATCTCAACCTGGGACCAACTACAAAGAGAATTTCTCAAGAAATACCTTTTCATAGAAAAAAACAATCATATTAGAAAAGCTATAACTAATTTTTTCCAAATAGATGGGAAAATATTTCATGAAACATGGGAGAGGCTAAAGGACCTAATTTAGAAGTGCCCACATACGTAATTCCAAAATTGCAACTAGTCCAATATTTTTATGATGGTTTATTAGAGAAACACAAGCAAATGGTCGATGCCTCATGTAGAGGGACATTTATGCTAAAAAGTGAGGATGAGACATAGGAAATATTCAAGAAGACATTGAGTGAAAACTTCATACATCATATGTTTGCCTCATGTCATGACAGGCTCATCCCTCAGAAAAAGGATGGAATTTATGAAATTAGTAGATACATAGATATCAACAGTAAAATAGATGAGTTGTCCCAAAAGATGGATCGTAAAGTAGATGAGTTAGCTTAGAGGATAGATTGCATACTAAATATGAAACAATCACCTGCTCCACCCATGCTTAGTGTGCAACAAAAATGTGTGCAATATGTTCTAGCCTCACCCATTGTATAACTAAATATCCCGCCATAACCTAGTTTCTTGAATTTGTTTACGAGCAAGTTCAGCAAGCTCAAGCCCAACAAACTTGCGGACTAGGAAATAATCTATATTGAATACATACAACCCAGGTTAGTGAAACCATCCCAATTTCTCATGAAAACCACAACCACCTGTTTGATTCCACCAAAACCTAATTATCAAGAAACCAATTTTTAGAATACACCCTCCCCGCAACACCAAAATCCTTCTTAACCATCTAATACTGGCTATAGCTCAACTTTTGAGGGAAAAGTTTTGAAGTCACTAGAATGGATAGAAGTCAACTCCTAGACCCTCAACTCCTGCACACAATCTATCAAGCCCACATGCAATCCATTTCCAAATTAAAAACCCAAATTGGGCAACTAGCGGCAACCTTGAGTAAGAGAAAAGGAGGTAAATTACCCAATCAACCAAAGAGCAACCCAAGAAGGCTATTCATGGTTGAGAGTTCAAACATCCCAGATACCTTTTTGAAATATGCAAAGTCAGTTATGACTCTCAAGAATGGAAAGGTGGTCGAACAATCTAGCAAAATTTTTGAAACCATCGACACTTTGATTACACCAAAAATGGTCAAAGAGGATCTAAAACAAGGGGATAAATTAACATCATCACCATCATACATACCCAGAGTACAATTTCCTAGTGCATTAGAATCTCTATTGCCTAGCAAAGCAACTCAAGAGGGGGGTAAATTGGTTTTTTCAAAATTTTAGCAAGTATGTACTAAATTTGAAAAGCAGTAAAGTGATTGTGTTGCAATATATATGTGTAGATTATAGCTATATGCAATACTTGAAATGAAAAGAGGAAGAAAAGACCAAAGCACACAAACACAAGGTTTCATATTGGTTCGGTGCACTCCTAATGGTGAACACATAATTTAGATACAAGAAATATTAAATATTTTATTAATTATATTTATTAATTAGAATTTGATGCTTTCTATTTTATTTTGCAAGTAACTAGAAGATTTGGTCACCCTAAACCTAACTTGGCTTTGATCTCTGTGAATCAATCAAATTATTGAAGAAACCAAAGGCTAGGAATAATAAGATAGAGATTTGAGTCAGGGTCTAAGCTACACTAGTACACCCACGTTGGCATCTTGTTGACGTGCAGTGAAGGGAAAGTGGCGTGTGGAAGAAGTTTGAATTAAGAAGAACGCTTGGGCATGGATATTGGAGCGCCAATTCAAGAGATGGCCTAAGATGTTTGGCACGGAAATTTTTGGAAAGAAATATAATTATGTTTAAAGGCATGAAAAGTTCAAAACCAAGTGAATGAGGTGTCCAAATCTACTAGGATTCCTAGATGATGGGGCAATCAAGAGTCCAAGATGGGCAAGAAACAAAGAAGGAAATCCCAAAAATAGAGGGAGGACGGCCTAATTTTTCTTAGGTGTGGAGTTTATTGTGCGCAGAATTCTTTAAGATGGGCGATACAAAAAAATCCTAGAGAGGCATGGGAGTTGGCATGCAGATTTGGAAGTAATGTAGATTTTTAGTGGAAGTGGCATGGAGCATGGATAAGGGAGCTGGGCACCAAACCAGACAAGGAAGAAACAAATCTGAAAATCAAATGGAGTCGTGAGAAAGAGTCCAAGATTTCTTGGACACTTGGAATACTAAACATAATCAGATATAGGGCACTAATTTAAAACAAGAAAAATAAGAAGGCTGGGCACTGAATTTCTATGAAGCATCAACGAATCAAGTAAGGATTATTTGGCGTGGAGATTGATTTGGAATTCCTAATTGGCAAGTAGATCAGTTGGGCGCTGATTTGAGAACATCTTGGTGTGAGAATTAGATAAGGAAATAAACCAGATTTTGTGGTGGCATCCTAACCCCATGGGATTCCCAATATTGGGTGACAAAAATCAAATGGTGTGGAATCAGATTTAACACTGAAAATTGAAGGGGACTTGAGGACTTTCAAAGCATGAGAGTAGGAGTCCTATGGTAGGACTTAAGATTTCGGCATCTAAGTCAAGACAACGTGCAGATTTTTTTTAAGAGGTGCAGATTTGGAAGGAAACAGGGCGCTGATTTGAAGAATCCTTTGCATGAAGAAAAATCAGATAAGGAAGGGAATGAACAAAACACTAAGTTATGGAATTTTTTTTTAGCACATTTTTAGCACAGTGCAAGACCTGTTTCGGTAGATTTCTGCGCGACAAATAAAGGACTCCCTGTCCAGATTCTCAGCAGGTTGAATGGCCTTCATGGAAATCAAGTGATCAGATTTTCAGCGCATCTCCAGCAGCAGTAAAGGTGGAAACAGATTTGTTGCAGAACTTCCTTCTTTCCCAGTAGATTGAAATCCACAAAATATGGAAAATATATGAGGGACCTTCTCTAATCACTGGAGAAATTGAATGCAAAAGACAGCAAGGCAAAATCTGGGCATTACCTTCCTAAGATGTGATACAAAAGCATCATGCTGTATATAAAAGGGGCAGCAGCACATTAATTGGGGGATCATCACTTCAACCACCCTATTCCTTCACACCTATCAAGCCTTCTTCCACCATCAAGCCTACTACTGCCCATCACCCTGTCATAACTACACTCCACCACCATATTCCTTCTCCACCATCTCCTTAGGCACCATAGCTCTAATATTCTCCACAAACTTCATCATCTCCATACTCTCCATGGCCCTCAAACCTTCCATCATTCTCTTCATCATAAACCCTAACTAGTGTTCATACCATCCACCTTTATCCATCAAAATCCTAATCCTATCACATCCTTACTCCTCTATTCTTCCTCCATTTGCCTCCCTTCCAAGCTATTACGAAAGCTCTATTCCAAGAAGAAGATAATGGTAACAACTTCTCTATGGAAGGCTAGATCCCTACGTCTCAAGAGATTATTATAAAATTACTAATATAGTGTATTGATGCTTTACCCTTCTTCATCATAAACCCTAACTAGTGTTCATACCATCCACCTTTATCCATCAAAATCCTAATCCTATCACATCCTTACTCCTCTATTCTTCCTCCATTTGCCTCCCTTCCAAGCTATTACGAAAGCTCTATTCCAAGAAGAAGATAATGGTAACAACTTCTCTATGGAAGGCTAGATCCCTACGTCTCAAGAGATTATTATAAAATTACTAATATAGTGTATTGATGCTTTACCCTTTGTACTCTCTTTTTTTGTAATTAATGAATATTTGGCTTAATTTCTCTATCTTTATATTTTTCATTTGATTTGCATCGGATTGTAGTTCGAATAGCCTATGACCCTTGGGACAAACTGTGATTTAAGGATACGATTTGTACTCTTGGAATAATTTATTTCTAACACAACCTCTCTTATTTTATGTAATCTAATCTTGATTAGCTTATACTACAAAGGGACAGGCCATGATCTAATGAGTACGAACCATGTTCTTCCTAATAAACTATATCTTAATTAGTTGTATATTTTCTTCTTACATATTATAAGGGTACCAATTATCTAACAAGAAAGCGGTTAAAATTCCGAGAACTTTCTCATCATATTCAAATCAAATATTAATTAGTATTTTTCTTTTATGTTGTTATTGCTAGTTTGCTTTGTTTTTTAAATCAATTATCATTTATTTCCTCTTACTCGATTACTCGAACATAATTCAACCCACAATCCTCATAGATATGAACCTAACTCACTACTATTCTATAGTTTTGAGCTAGAGAATTATTTTTGATGCTTTCGATAAGCGATCAAATTTTGGCATCATTGCTAGAAACCATTGGTATGATTATTTTGAGTACAAAAATTTTAAAAAAAAAGTCAAAAATATTTTTTAGATGATTATTATTCTTTTTTGTCAATCTCGGTTGCCCTAACATAATGTTGCCCTGGTATAATTAAAAGTTACATTACATGGTTATCCTAGAGTATGAAAAGGTTGAGATAATTTAAAATCCTTGAAAAAATAAATTAAAAAAGTTTCCTTCTTTAGTTGCTTTCTATATTTGCTAGCTTAATCTATTTTAGTATCTCATAACCTACTTAACTTACTTAAATTTACATTTTTTCAAGATCAAAAAATCCTACATTAACATCTCATAAGCTATTTAGGAAAGTAGATACTTAACCCTAAAATTAAAAAGAGAAACAAAAAAATTATAATTATGTACTAATTATAAGTCTGTACACCTTTCTTTTTGCATTGTATACTTTCATAAAAAATCTTAAGGCATAACCTATAAATAACATAAGATGGAGATTTCATCACCCTCCCTTGGCTCATAAATCACATACTGCATTTGCATTAATCTAAGCCACTAATTAAAATCAACTAGATATCAATCGCTAAGGAAATCAAGCTTATTAGGATAAGAGATCCTAGGAGTTGGATCAGGTTAGGATTGATCAATTGATTGGTGTCTAGGAAAGTGGTTCAAGCACAAGATCCTGAAAAAAGGTAGTTATTTAATTAGTTCTATTGACTAACCTAGATAATTTATTTGGTGTTCAATGAAAGCAATGGGAGGATCCCCACCAACCTTACACTTACCTACCCAATTGGCTGGTTAGCCTCTGACTTGGTGGGCTTGAAGGTGACTTTGGAACTTAGGAGGTTTTTGGAATTAGGATAATCTAGAATAGAAATTTGTTTATTGAGTATTTGAAAAAAAATTAAAGAGATAAAAGTATTAATTCTTCTCTATCTTCTTAGATTTATGACTCTTAGGCTCTTCTCTTTAGACTTCTTTCACTCTCCTCTATTTTATATAAAAAAAAATTATAAAAATTTGAACCACTGTTTGCTATAGAGTATCTTTGAAGGGTGTATGCTTGGGTGTCATTCCTTGCAACCTGAAATCTATCCCTTAAATCCAGAAATAAAATGAACTCGTAGAGCAAACAGATCTAGAGCCATGGACTGAGACCAAGAGATTGATCCACCAAGACAACGTAAGGGAGTACTTTACTTCTTCAACATATAATTACTCTCCTTGCATCCAAGTGCCTCTAGTAGAGGTCATACAATATGAAATTAAATCTAGTACCATTCAAATGCTCCTGTCCTTCTATGGACTTACAAATAAGGACCTTTATAACACCATGATAAATTCCTAGAAATTTGCTCAACTTTGAAAATCTATTATTTCTTTGATAATGCACTAAGGCCAAAATTGTTTCTTTTTTCATTGAAGGACAAAGCCAAATATTGGCTAAACTCCTTAGATACTATTATAATTTTATCCTGGATCAACTTTAAAGGAAATTCCTCAAGAAGTGCTTTTTCATAGAAAAAACAAATCAAATCTATAAGGCTATCACTAGTTTTTCCTAACTAGATGGAAAATTTTCTTGAGACCTGGGAGAGGTTAAAAGAATTCATTAAGAAGTGCCCACACCATGAAGTATCTAGGTGGCAACTGGTCTAGTGCTTCTATGATGGTTTGTCAAAGAAGCACCAGCAATAATGGATGCTTCATATGGTAGGACCTTCATGTTAAAGAATGAGCACGAAGCCTGGTAATTATTTAAACATTAAATGAAAATTCACTGCACCACCTATCTACTACCGGGCGAGACCCTCCCATGACTGGACCCACATGAGGTGGGATTTATGAGCTAAGAAGCTCAATTGACATCCATAGTAAAGTGGAAAAATCATCCCAAAAATTGATCGACTACTGCAGGTTTGACCCACCCATATCCTAGCTACATCTATAAGGGGTATTTGTTCCATTTGCTCAAGTCCTATACATACTATTAGTGAGTGTCTAAATGCACCACAATACCTTGAGTTCATGCATGAACAAGTAAATCAAGTCCAAACTCTGAGTAATTTTAGACCTGGATACAATCCTTACTCTAGTAACTATAATCTAGGCTGGAGAAATCATCCTAATTTTTTTGGGCCCAGCACCCTGCTGCTAGGCCCCCAATACCTAGTTATCTTAAGGGAGCCCATAAATCGGCTCCAAATACATAGTATGCATCAAACCCACAGCCTTCTCTAAACACTACCTTTGAGGAGAAGGTATTGCAAGCACTCAAGGGGTTGGAAATGAACATAGATATTTCACTCCCACATATAGTCCATTACAAAGCTAGAGACCCAAACAGGTCAGTTAGAAATAGCATTTAGTAGAAGAAAGGAGGGCAAATTACCTAGCCAACCTATTAGTAATTCAAAAGAGCAGTACATGACTGAAAGTTTCACTAGCCTAGAAATTTTTTCTGAATATGCCAAATTAGTTATGACTCTTGGAAGTAGGAAAACATTGAACCGACCTAAAGTAACCCAACAACCAAATTACCTAATGCTGGCCAAGCTACAAAAGAGGAAATCAATAAAGAGGGAGGAACCCAGTAACCCAGCACCTTAAACTAAGGCTCCATTTTCCAGTGCTTTAAAATCCCCTCTGCCTCTCAATAAGAAGGGCATAAAAATGAATGTATGTTGGAACTGTTCAAACAGGTCCAGATAAACCTACCCCTTCTTGATGCCATTAAGCAGGTTCCGATATGTACCAAATTTTAAAAGACCTATGCACAAAAAAACAAAGATATAATGCGTACACACCTAGGAAGGTCTACTTAACTAAATAGGCCAACTCAATTTTTTAATAAATTACCTCGTCCAAACTAAGAATCCTAGTACTCCAATTATATCTTATGTCATAAGGGACCTCATGATTAAGAAAGCTTTATTAGATTTAGGTATGAGTGTCAATCTTCTTCTTAGCTCTATTTATGATCTATTTGGATTTGGAGACTTGAAACCCACTTCGGTAACCTTATAACTAGTAGACCAATCCATTAAGGTATCCCGTGGAATGTTGGAAGATGTGTTGGTAAAAGTAGACGAATTCTACTTTCTTGTTGACTTTCTAATATTAGATATGGAATCTAGTAGCAACCCTAAATCATCTTAGGTAAACCCTTTCTAGCAACCACTAATGCCTACATAAATTATAGGACCAGGGTCATGGACGTGTCTTTTGAAACAAGAAGTTGAGGTTAAATATTTTTAATACATCTCAGGGACTACCTACCTACAACCATAGCAATATCAACATGCTAGAGGAAGTCATAGAAGATAAGATTCCTACCTTGCTCAATTAAGATCCTTTACAGGCTTGCCTAACACATTTCGGCATGGATGATTTTGATGTTAATGGGTATATAGAAGAAGTGCATGCTTTATTAGAACCACCAAATTATAGCACCACCCCTCCTTAGATTGTAAAGTATGAGCAATTACCAACCCAAACAAGTTCTCTAGTACCATCTTTAGAAGCACTACCTACTCTAGAGTTAAAACCTCTTCCTACCATACTAAAATATTCATTCTTTGGATCCAATGATATCTTTCTAGTAATCATTTCATCTGACCTATCTACTAACCAGGAAGACCAGTTTGTAGGTATGCTCAAATAGCACTAAGAAGCCATTAGGTGGATGATTGCCAATTTAAAAGGCATTCATCCTTCTGCTTGAATGCATCACATCTGTTGCTAAGCTAAGGCTAAGCCACATCGTGACATGCAATGAAAGTTGAGTCTGAATATGTGGAAAGTTATAAAAAAGGAAGTTGTAAAGTTACTAGATGCTGTTATTATCTACCTAAGTTTGGATAGCGAATGGATCAGTCCAACCCATGTAGTACCTAAGAAGTTAGGTATTACCATAGTAGAGAATGATGAGGGTGAGTTAATTCCTACTCATACAACAACTGATTGGCGAGTGTGTGTGGCTTACCGAAAGCTGATGCTGTTACTAGGAAAGACCATTTTCTCTTGCCTTTTATTAACCAAAGCTTAGAGCAACTAGTTGGACAAAGTTTTTTTGTTTCCTGGATGGATATTCAAGATATAACTAGGTCCCGGTATTCCTTGCTGATCAACAGAAGATCAGCTTCACATGCCCTTTCTAAACACTTACTTTCAGCGAATGCCATTCAGTCTCTACAATGCACTAGCCACTTTGCAATAGTGCATTTTGGCTATCTTTTTTGATATGGTCAACCAATTTCTTGGGATTGTCATGGATGATTTATTGGTATTTGGCCCTACCTTTGATAGTTGTCTCCAGAAATTGACTAAGGTGCTTAAGCAATGTGTGGAGACTAACCTGGTTTTAAGTTAGGAGAAGAGTTATTTTATGATTCATAAGAGAATCATACTTGGATATATTGTATCTGGGCAAGGAGTAGAAGTAGACAAAGCTAAGGTTGAAGTAATCTTAAAACTACCTCCCCCAACCTCAGTTAAACTAGTGTGATCCATCCTAGGCCATGCAGGTTTTTATAAATAATTCATTAAGGACTTTAGTAAAATCTCATGTCCCTTGTGCAACCTATTCGCCAAGGAGAACTCCTTTGACTTTAATGAAGATTGCCTAGTTGCCTACAACACACTTAGAACCGCCTTGACCGCTACACCAATCATTAAACCCCTGTATTGGACCTCACCTTTCGAGATCATGAGTGATGCTTCTAATTATGCGACAGGGGCAGTCCTAGGAAAAAGGGTTAATAGGGAACCTTACGTAATCTATTGTGAAAGCAAAACACTCTCAAATGCTTAATTAAATTACACCATAACTGAGAAAGAATTGCTTGCAATTGTATTTGCCCTTGAAGAATTTAGGTCATACCTTTTTAGCTCCAAGGTCCTAGTATACTTCAATCATGTAGTGCTAAAACATCTACTATCCAAGAAGGATACGAAACCTAGATGGATTAGATGGATTATTTTATTACAAGAATTTGATATAAAGATCTTAGGCAAGAAAGGATGCAAAAATGTAGTAGCATATCACATCTCTAGGATCCTAGTACAGTACAATTCTAAGCCAATTTGAGATAGATTTTTTATTGAACAACTCTTCTTAATCTCTTCCTCTAATCTTCCTTGGTTTGCATATATAGTTAAATACTTGGTAGTGGGATAGGTTCCGTCCCACTGGACCCAACAGAAAAAAAATAAAATTTTATTTCAAGTAAAATATTATTTCTGGGAATATCCAGACTTGTTCAAGATTTGTCCAGATCAAGTGATCCGATGTTATATCCCCGAGTGTGAAGTCCAGAGTATTCTTATCTTTTATCACTCATTAGCATGTGGGGGATACTTTTGTGGAAGGAAAACAATAGCAAAAGTGCTGCAAAGTTGGTTTTACTGACCGACTTTATTTAAAGATGCACATGATTTTAGCTTTAATTATCTATGTTGTCAACAAATATTGACAATATTTTTGAAAAGATATGATACCCCTATCCCCTATTCTTATAGTTGAAATTTTTGATGTTTAGGAAATTGACTTCATGGGGCCCTTTCCTTCCTCGTTCGGATTTGAGTACATTTAGTCATAGTGGATTATGTTTCAAAGTGGTAGAGGCTATAGCAAACCAAACCAATGATCACAAGTCATTCTCAAATTTATTTTCAACATAACTCTTTAGTTGGTTCCGGTATCCAGGAATAATTATTAGTGATGGGGGTGCATTCTTTAAGTGGTTTACAAGTTTTTGTAAGATGAATTCATTGCTCAAATTTCAACTCTTACATTTTCATTTCTTGTTTTAAGTTGTGTTGTAATTGAATATTGTAAAGAAGAAACCAAAGAAAAAAGTTAAGAAAGATCATAAAATTGGGTTACTTCTAAATGGGTTTCAAGCTTTTAAATTCTTAAAAATATGTTGAGTTTGAAGACATCTTGAAGCTTGAAGACTTGCTGGATGAATTCTGGAGATAGACTAAAAAATCATCGAAACATTCATCCGAGCCGACTTGAAGAGAAGAAAGCCGACTCTGGCATGCAGATATCCGAGCCGACTCTAAGGGACCCAAGTCGACTCATCTAGTGTACTACTTCCTGAATCAGACAGGCGAGCTGACCCAAAGGGAGTCCGAGCTAACTCTATCATATAGTCAGACATCCGAGCTGACTCTTCAGAAGATCGAGCTGATTCCTCCAGAGTCCAGAAAATGTATTTTGAGAACCATAGCCAATTGAGTCGACTAGAATGGAAGATAGCTGACTCATCCAGATTGACATTCTTGAAGGCTTGAGGATCCGAGTCGACTAGAATCAAGGCGAGCCGACTCTTATAGAGTGAGGAATTAGGACATTGTGCAAGCGAGCCGACTGGATTGAAGAGAGTCGACTAAACTAGAACTCCTTTGAGGATCCGAGCCAACTCGAGTAATCCGAGTCAACTCGAAGGTCAATTTCAGGCTTATAATGGCCTAGTTCTAGAACTTGGAATTTGAATCTAAAAATGCTCCAATGATCAAATGTCACATCCTAATTGTCTACAATGACTTAAACTTTCTTAGAATGATGGAAGACCATATATTTGAAGGATTTGAACTTCTTTGAAGTAAGTTTTTTGAGAAAGATTTTGAAAAAGGAAAAAAAGAGTTAATGCTTTATTGAATATCCAATCAAGCCAACAAGCAAGAGAGCACTGAGAGCATTCAAGATAGCCTTCAAGCCTTCACCAACTCTCATCTAAAGCTTGAAGCACTTAGTAAAGAAGCTAGAAGCTATTAAAGTGGATTCAAGTGCATTCAAGTGGGCTTCTCTCGAGCTGCATCGGCAACCATTCGACAAAAAATTTGTTTATCATTTTGTTACTTTTCTTTTCAGTTCATTTTGAATTATTGGGTTATTGGTGAGCCTAGTTGAAAAACCAAATAGGTTCTTGGTTAGCTTTTGTTAAAACCAAGTGTTGGATCCTTGGTGATCCTGGTAAAACCAAGTTGGGATTCTTTGGTAAGCCCGGTTTAAAAACCAAAGTGTAGAGATTTAGATTGTGAACCTATGAAAACAATCCAACTGTATTCTGGTGAAGAATATAGTGAAAATCCCAAGTGGTAATCTTGGATAGTGGATGTAGGAGCTGGGTTGCTCCGAACTACTATAATTGTAGTGTATTTGTGTTGTGCTTTTCTGATTTGATTTTGCTTCTGCATTTAAATACTTTATCACAGCACTTAACACTTTAAAAAGGATTTCAAAGAGTACATAATTGCTTAAATTTTTTTTTAATTCCCAATTCACCCCCCTCTTAGGAAAGCCACATGGACAACAACTGGTATCAAAGCAGCATCTCTGAATACATTTAGAGTAAAGATTGATGGCTCATCCCATGAGTACATCTTTGGCCAAAGGCCAATCTACTAATAGACCTCCTCTCTTCACTGGCATAAATTATTCTTATTGGAAGCTATAATGAAAATCTATATACAAGCAATCGATTTTCAATTATGGAAGGTCATTCTAAAAAGGCCACAAATTCCCATGATTAAAATTGATAGCGTGGATGTCCCTAAGCCTGAAGAGGATTGGGATGAACATGACATGAAGATGGAAGAATTAAATGCCAAAGCAATGAATTTATTATACTGTGCTTTGGATGCCAACGAGTTCAATCGAATTTTCACTTGCTCTTCTGTAAAGAAATTTGGGACAAACTCGAAGTGACCCATGAAGGAACTTCCCAAGTGAAGGCTTAGAAAATAAATCTTCTTGTACATAGTTACGAATTATTTAAAATGGAATCTACTGAAACTATCTCTGTCATGTTTACTCGATTTATAGATATTATTAATGGCTTGAAAAGTATAGGCAGAGTTTACTCAAATGTTGACTTAGTATAGAAGATTCTAAAATCACTTCTGGATAAGTGGGACCCCAAAGTGACTGCCATCCAATAAGCGAAAGATCTAAACACCTTATCTCTAGATGAATTAATGGGTTCACTCATCACACACGATCTGGCCATGCAACATAGAACTGATGATAATCAAAAGAAGAAGACAATTGCCTTCAAAGCTGCATTGGACTCAAAGAAAGATGAGGAATTGGAAGGTGACTCCTCCTCCTCCGAAGATGATCTAGAATATGAAGATATCGCAATGGTCGTGAGGAGATTTAGAAGGTTTATGGGAAAGAAGAAAGCAAGATTCAATAGAAAATTCCATAAATGAGGAGAGTACTCCAAGGACAAGGGCAAGGATAAAGAAAAGGAAAAAGAATAAGTCTCCACATGCTACGAATGTAAGAAATCGAGGCACATTCATCCAAATTGTCCACTGTTAAAGAAATTTATCAAGAAAAAGAAAAAGAAAGTGATGGTTGCCACATGGAGCGATAGCGAGGAATCCACATCAACTGAAGAGGAAGAGACCACAAAAATTGCTAATTTATGTCTAATGGGTCTCGAAGATGAGGTAACATCCCCCGATGCTCAAATCGAATTTATATTTGATGAATTAAATTCTGCTTTTCATCATTTATTATCTGAATTTAAAAAAGCTGGAGTAAAGATTAGATCCTTAAAGAATATCAATGATTCTTTACTAAGGGAGAAAGAAGAGATTTCAGAAAAGAATAACTTATTGCAAAAAGAATTACATGTCTTTTTTGAAAAGTACAAAGATTTGAAAACTAAAAATAATACATGTATTTAAAATAACGAAGCTTTAATTACTAAAAGTAATGATTTGAAAAAGGAGGTTGAAAAACTTAAGCCACTTGTTGACAAACTTACATTATCTTCTAACAAGCTTGAGTTGATCCTAAAAGAACAAAGAATTTATGGTAATAAATATGGAATTGATTTTAATTCTTCAATTTCAAATGGTATTTTAGCAACTACCTTTGTAAAACTAAAAGATTATGTTCCAAAATTAATATCTCAAAAAACTTTTGCAACAAATATTTTGGACCTAAAGCTACATTGTATGTTCCTAAGAGCTCAAACAGAAAATCTTTGATATTTGCATCTCATGCATCAACATCTACAACTTCAAAATCTGAATCTTTTTAGAATTCTAGAATTGAATGTTATGCATGCAAAGGGTTAGGACATAAAGCTTTTGAATGCAATATCTTTAGAAATATCAAAAATAAAATAAGAATGATTTGGGTTCCGAAAGGAACCACCTCCACTAACCTACAGGGACCCAAGTTAGCTTGGATACCTAAAAGAACTTCTTGATTGTCTTGCAAGAATGTCTTGCAGCCCAAAAATTAAAAAAAAGATGATATCTCGATAGTGGCTGTTCAAGGCATATGACGGGTGACAAGGATCAATTTATTACCCAGGAAATGAAAGAATGAGGTATGGTTACTTTTGGAGATAATGGCAAGGAAAAAATAATCGGAATCGGTAAGATCAAGATAATCCCCTGTACTTTTATTGAAAATGTATTGCTAGTAGATAAATTGAAACATAATTTGTTAAGTATCAATCAATTATGTGATAAAGGTTTCAAGGTTATCTTTGACTCATCTATGTGTATTGTAACAAACTCTCTTGACTCTAGTAGTAAGTTCATTGGACATAGACTTGGAAACATTTATGTGGTAGATCTTAATGATCTTGCTATGTCAAGTAGTTCTAGTCTAGTTGCAATGAATGCTAAGACCAAGGAGTCTTGTTTACTTTGGCATAGACGATTAGGTCATGCTAGCATGCATACTATTACCAAGTTAATTTCTAACAATTTAGTTAGAGGCATGCCTAAGTTTAAAAAGAAGACTTTGATCATGTTTGTGATGCATGCCAAATGGGTAAACAAACTAGGGACAGCTTTAAATCCAAAAATATGATTTCAACTACTAGACCTCTTGAGCTACTTCACATGGATTTATTTGGACCAACTAGGATCACAAGTCTAGGAGGTATGAAATATGCTCTTGTGGTAGTAGACGATTTCTCTAGATTTACTTGGATTTTGTTTATGGCTTACGAAGATGAAACCTTTAAAGTATTTCAAAAATTTCGAAAAAAGGTTTCAAATCAGAAAAATCTTTCAATAATTTCAATTAGGAGTGATCACAGCACCGAATTTGAAAATCAGTTTTTTAATGATTATTGCACAGAAAATGATATTCATCACAACTTCTCCACTCCTAAGACACTATAACAAAATGTTATTGTAGAGAGAAAAAATAGGACTTTGGAAGAAATGGCCCGAACAATATTATGTGAAGGCAATCTTCTAAGGTACTTTTGGGCAGAAGCGGTGAACACTACTTTTTACAATTTAAACCACATTTTGATCCGTCCTATTTTGAAGAAAACCCACTATAAACTTTGGAATGAAAAGAAATCCAATATTAATTATTTTCATGTTTTTGGATGCAAATGCTTTGTGCTTAACAATAATAAAGTTAATCTAGGAAAATTTAATGCTAAATCTGATGAAGTAATTTTCCTTGGTTATTCATTACATAGCAAAGCATATAGGCTATTTAATAAAAGAACTCTTACTGTAGAAGAATCCATAAATGTTATTTTTGATGAAACTAATCCTTCACCTTCTAAGAAAGAAGAGTGCATAGACAATGATGGAGATACAATTCAAAAGGAAATGGAAGACATGAGCATACAAGAAAGATCAATTGAAGAAGGAGAAGAAATGGTAAGTAAGGATCATGCAGATCTACCAAGGGAATGGAGGTATGTAACTTCTTATCCAAAAAAATTAATTATTGGTGATCCTTCACAAGGTATTAGGACTAGGTCATCACATAAAGATGCACATGATTACCTAGCTTTTATTTTACAAATAGAACCACATATCTTAGAAGAAGCTGAAAATGACCTAAACTGGATGATGGCCATGCATGAAGAACTAAACCAATTTGAAAGAAATAAGGTGTAGACATTAGTTGATAGACCTTCAGATCATCCAATCATAAGAACCAAATGGGTCTATAGGAACAAATTAGATGAGTAAAGAAATGTAATAAGAAACAAAGCTAGATTAGTGGCTAAGGGATATAACCAAGAAGAGGGTATTGATTTTGATTAAATATATGCACCTGTAGCAAGACTAGAAGCCATTAGATTACTTCTTGCATTTGCTTGCTACATGAATTTTAAACTTTTTCAAAAGGAAGTGAAAAGTGCATTTCTAAATTGTTTCATTTCTGAACAAGTTTTTATAGAACAACCACGACACTTTGAAGATCATGTTTTTCCAAACCATGTGTTTAAATTGAATAAAGCTTTATATGGATTGAAATAAGCACCTAGAGCCTGGTATGATAGACTTAGCACTTTCTTGATTGAAAATGATTTTACAAAAGAAAATATTGATAAAACTCTTTTCATCAAGAGGAAAAATAATGATATATTAGTTGTATAGATTTATGTTGATGATATTATATTTGGTGCAACTAATGAAGCTTTATGTAGAGAATTTGCTAAGTTAATATAGGGAGAATTTGAAATGAGCCTAATGAGTGAACTTAACTACTTCCTTGGACTTCAAGTAAAATAAACAAAGGAATGAATCATCATCAACCAAGCCAAGTACACCAAGTAAATAATCAAAAAGTTTGGTATGAAGTCAAGCAAACAAATGAACACACCCATGAGCCCATCTTGCAGATGGACAAAGATGAAAATGGATCCAACATTGACCAAAAGCTCTATAGAGGTATGATCGGATCCTTATTCTATTTAACTGCAAGTAGACCTGATATCTTGTATAGTGTATGTGTATATGCTAGATTCCAATCTAATCCTAAAGAATCATATATTCTTGCTGTTAAAAGAATTATTAGATATTTAAAAGGTATAAGTTATCGAGGTCTTTGGTTTTCAAAACATTCTTCATTGAATTTAATTGGATTTTCGGATGCTGATTATGTTGGTTATAGAATTGATAGTGTTACGGTCGTAACGATGACGTGGCATGTCTCAGATTTTGCTGGGCGTGATTCGAGCCACGTAGAGTTTTTCGGCAAAATCAAGCGCGACTCCACCTCGGCCGAAGTCGAGGTCGGTCCAAGCCTTCCTGCCGCTCTGCCAGGTGTCCACCCAGGAGGGGTCCACCTCGATCGAAGCCGGCGGCCTCCCTGCTCCCTCGCCAGGTGGCACCCTGAGACGGTCCCACCGAGGCCGAGGTCGAGCCAGGCCCCTCGCTCCTTCGCCAGGTGTCGCCCGGAGACGGGACCACCTCGGCCAAGTCGAGCGCCCCTCCGCCGCTCCGCCAGGTGTCCACCCAGGAGGGGTCCACCTCGACCGGAACCGGCGGCCTCCCCGCTCCCTCGCCAGGTGGCACCCTGAGACGGTCCCACTGAGGCCGAGGTCGAGTCGGGCCCCTCGCTCCTTCGCCAGGTGTCGCTCGGAGACGGGACCACCTCGATCGAAGTCGAGCACCCCTCTGCCGCTCCCGGGTGTCCACCCAGGAGGGGTCCACCACGGTCGAAGCCGGCGTTCTCCCCGCTCCCTCGCCAAGTGGCACCCTGAGACGGTCCCACCGAGGCCGAGGTCGAGCCGGGCCCCTGCTCCTTCGCCAGGTGTCGCCTGGAGACGGGACCTCCTCGATCGAAGTCGAGCACCCCTCTGCCACTCCACCGGGTGTCCACCGAGGAGGGGTCCACCTCGGTCGCAGCCGGCGGCCTCCCTGCTCCCTCGCCAGGTGGCACCCTGAGACGGTCCCACCGAGGCCGAGTTTGAGCCGGGCCCCTCGCTCCTTCGCCAGATGTCGCCCGGAGATGGGACCACCTCGGTCGAAGTCAAGCGCCTCTCTGCCGCTCCGCCGGGTGTCCACCCAGGAGGGGTCCACCTCGGCCGAAGCCGGCGGCCTCCCCGCTCCCTCGCCAGGTGGCACCCTGAGACGATCCCACCTAGGCCAAGGTCGAGCCGGGCCCCTCGCTCCTTCGCCAGGTGTCACCCAGAGATGGGACCACCTCGGCCGAAGTCGAGCGCCCCTCTGTCGCTCCGCCAGGTGTCCACCCAGGAGGGGTCCACCTTGGCCGAAGCAGGCGGCCTCCCCGCTCCCTTGCCAGGTGGCACCCTGAGACGGTCCCACCTAGGCCGAGGTCGAGCCGGGCCCCTCGCTCCTTCGCCAGGTGTCGCCCGGGGATGGGACCACCTCGGCCGAAGTCGAGCACCCCTCTGCCGCTCCGCCAAGTGTCCACCCAGGAGTGGTCCACCTCGGCCGAAGCCGGCGGCCTCCCTGCTCCCTCGCCAAGTGGCACCCTGAGATGGTCCCGCCTCGATCGAGGCAGGCCAACCTGCACGGAGAAGATTCCAAGAAGCAAGAACACGAGCTCCGAGATTGCCCCTCGAGCCGCGCGCGCCGCACCCCGAAGACAGTGCCCGTACGGTCGGCGATGACACACGAAACATCGCTTACATCGGCCCGACAAGCTCCGTAGTCGAGAAGCGAGGCCCTGACAAGACAGGGCCCAATAACGGACAGCGTCGGTGCCTGGGAAAGAGAGCGCTCATGCTTGGCCCAAGGTCTGGTCGGCGGTCTGACTGGCGCCCCCCTCCCCTACTCTTTCCTCACTGGGCTCGGCAAGCAAGGTCGGGAAGCCGCCTGGCTCTTTGATCCAGAAGGGGAAAGGGAAAGAAACTGAGGGGAGGAGAAAAAAGAGACAACAAAGCCTCCTAGGGGCGAAAAACGAGAAGGTAACAGGAGGAGATAAAAGAAATGAGAGAATAGACGACAAGGTAAGCAAGAAACAAAGGCTGGAGACTCGGTTCCAAGAGCAAGATCCGAGATCCCGAGAGGGGACCGTTGGCGTGAGCTCGGTGAAGGGACCTGGCCGGGTTTCTATTCTTTCTGGGACCTTTCTTACTAGCATGATCTCTAAGTCTGGGACTCCTTCGGGGGCCCGTCTCAGAGACTCTGTTCCCTCTCGCCGTCTACTAACTTGACCGTCAGAACTCCCTCGCCGGGATCCCCGGCCAGGGTTTCTGACCTTGCCTTACAGGTTCGATCGAGCCAGGAGATCCCAGGAGCGAGACGGTCTAGTCGGATCGGCGGCTCCGAAGTCACAGGCGTGGCGGCTAGATCGGCAACAGATTGGCGCACCAGGTAGGGGGCAGGACAACACCCCGAGGGGAGCTAGCTTTTTGTGAACGAAGCGCGCTCCGACCATGGTGGTCACTCATGGATGCGAAGCATCCACCAGCCGAGTAGGGGAGATTCCCTCCCCTCAAGGGCCCCCCAGCCCGGAGAGGGAGCTTCCTGCTCCCCCTCCTCTTCCACCATAGCCGACCTCGGTGGATGGACCTCTCGCGGCCGTCATCCAGTTGCTGCAGACCTTGACTACGGGAGTTCGGCAACTACAACATCAGCAGCGCTCCCTGGCCACGCAGTCTCAGCCAGGGACCCCCGCAGCTCGGGCTGTGGGGCCGCGCGGGAGCCTGCGTTCCATCCAAGGCAGGCCGTCCCAACCACGAGCAGTCTCCAATCCCCGCGGGAGCCATCAAACTCCCGCGAAAAGAAACTACTCTGGTTCGGCGGATAACGAGAGTCGATCCCCGGCCGATGAAGCCGAGATAGTGCATCGCAGCAAGCGAAGCCGAGGCAGGACTCTGCGCCGAGACCGATCGGCGCCCCCTTCACCAGTAGCCTCGGTGGAAGATTCCACCGACGAGGCCATCAGGCGCCAGGCCGAGAGGCATCTGGAGGAGCACGAGCACAAATTGACGGAGTTTGCCCGCCGATTTGCTGACCTGCAGAACTTCTCGGTGGACCCAACGGGCTACGACTCCCGTCCACCCTTTTCTGAAGAAATCCAGGCGGAGTCGATTCTGAGCCGGTTCTGCATGCCACAGATGGACCCATACGATAGAACCACCGACCCTCTGGACCATCTGGAGAGCTACAAGGCCGTCATGAGGGTCCAGGGGGCCACGGACGCTCTTTTGTGCATTACCTTCCCCGCTACCCTCCGGAAGGCCGCTCGAGTCTGGTTTACCCGCCTCGAGCCCGGATCTATTTGCTCCTTCCATCAGTTGCAAGAAAAGTTTGTGGCGCATTTTGACGCTTGTCGGAAGGTGCCGAGAGAGGTGGATAGCCTCTTCTCTAACCGCCAGCAGGACCAGGAGCTGCTTCGGGACTACATCACTCGGTTCAAGACCGCTGCCCTGGAGATCTATAGCCTGGACGAGCCCATTGCCATGCTGGCTTTAAAGCGCGAGCTCAAGATGTCCCGCCTGACCTATTCCCTGGACAAAAAACCCCCAGGACGTACTCTGAGCTCCTCCTCCGTGCCCACAAGTACATCTGAGCGGAGGAGGCCGACCGCACCCGCCGAGAGCTAGACGGGAAGACTTTGAAGAAGCCGGCCCCGAGGGATATTCCAGGAGCCCAGAGGCCCGGACCATCTGCCGACCCTCACCCGAATCCGAGGTTAAAGGGCGAGGCCACCCCGGAGTGAAGGTTCACCCCTCTCCTCGCTTCCCGAATGAAGATTCTCATGGAAATTGAGGGCGAGCACTACCTCCACCGACCTCCTCCTCAGAACCCAAGAGGCACCCGAGACAAGTCGAAGTACTGCCAGTTCCACAGCGAGCACGGCCATGACACGGAGGAGTGTCGCAACCTGAAGCAGGAAATTGAGGAGCTTATCAAAAGAGGCTACCTCAGGAAGTTCATCAGGAACGAGGTCCCGGCGGAGGGACAGCCGCTCGGCCTTACCCCGGTTCCCGCAATCGACAACCATCTGACGGAGAAGCCAGTGGGCATGATCTCTTGTGGAATCGGGCGGGCGACGAAGAGAGCCCGGGAGGTCGGGAGCTCGGAGGATGTACCCCCTTCTGAGAAGGGGAGTGGAAACAAAAGTGTAAATAACGATGCTGTGGTGGTCGAGATGACCATCGCGAAGCATCCTGTACATCGAATTATGGTAGATAGTGGAAGCTCCGCTGACGTGCTTTTTTATGATGCTTTCTCCCGAATGAATCTGTCCCATGATCGGCTAAGGCCGGTGCACACCCCCTGGTAGGCTTTACCGGGGACTTGGTGGGGGTCGAAGGGGAGATCACTCTCCCGGTCACCACTGGATCCCCACCTCGGCAGACTACAGTCATGATGATGTTTACCGTCGTCAAGCTTCCTTCACCTTACAACGCGATCCTCGGACGTCCGGGGCTCAAACAATTGGACGCCATGATTTCTACGAAGCGGTTGCTAGTGCAATTCCCCATAGCCTCCGGACTTGGGGTGTTGAGGGGGATGACCCAGCCAGTCCCGCATTGCCTTCAGACGGTCCCAGGTTCTCGGGGTGCCGAGCTCGCCCCCGACGTCGACGACCTCGACTTAAGGGAGAAGGAACCCAGGGGAGGGCCCGTAGAGCGCCTGTTGACTTATCCCCTCGGTTCAGACCCTCTGAAGACGGTGCAGGTGGGGGCCCAACTCCCGGAGGAGGAACGGACCCGCCTGCTGGAATTCCTCCGATCGAATGCGGACGTGTTTGCCTAGTCCACTGCCGATATGCCGGGCATTCCCCCCGAGGTCATTACGCACAGGCTGAACGTGGACCCGAGGTGCCGCCCGGTCCGCCAGAAGAAGAGGAGCTTCACCGTGGAGAGGCAAAGGGCCATCAACGAAGAGGTGGAGAAACTCCTCGCCATCGGCTTCATGCGGGAAGTTCAGTATCCCAGCTGGCTGGCGAATGTGGTCATGGTGAAGAAGAGCAGTGGTAAGTGGAGGATCTGTGTGGACTACACTGACCTCAACCGAGCCTGTCCAAAGGATAGCTTCCCTCTTCCAAAGATTGACCAGTTGGTCGACACCACCTCGGGGCATCGACTCCTATCTTTCATGGACGCTTTCTCCGGGTACAACCAGATCCGAATGAACTCGGAGGACGAAGAGCACACTGCCTTCGTCATCGACCGTGGAACTTTCTGTTACAAGATAATGCCGTTTGGCCTTAAAAATGCCGGGACCACGTACCAGCGACTGGTCAACAAAGTCTTTAAGGACCAGATCGGCCGCAACATGCAGGTGTACGTAGATGACATGCTGGTAATGAGCAAGCCCCACTCGGATCACGTTGCCGACCTGGCAGAGACCTTCGGCAACCTCCGACTTCATCAGATGAAGCTGAACCCGGCGAAGTGCGCTTTCGGTGTCTCCGTCGGGAAGTTCCTGGGGTTCATGGTAACCTAGAGAGGGATTGAAGCCAATCCGGAGAAGGTCCAGGCCATCCTGGACATGGAGCAGCCCGCCTCCAAGAAGCAGGTACAATGACTCACCGACCGGATAGTCGCCCTGAGTCGGTTCATCTCCAGGTTGGCCGACCGCTGCCGACCCCTTTTCAAAGTGCTGAGGAAGATGAACGACTTCGCCTGGACCGAGGAGTGCCAGGAGGCCTTTAAAGAGCTGAAGAAGACACTTGCATTGCCCCCACTACTTTCTAGGCCCGAAGAGGGAGAGGAACTCACCCTCTACCTAGCGGTCACCCCGGAGGCCATCAGCTCGGTCCTAGTTCGGATCGATGACCAGGGAGTCCAGCGGTCGGTGTACTACACCAGCAAACTTCTCTGCGATGCGGAGCTCAGGTATTCTCGGCCCGAAAAGCTCATTTTTGCATTAATAGTGTTTGCTCAGCATCAGGCCCTATTTCCAAGCGCACCCCATTGCCGTCCTGACGGATCAGCCATTGAAAGTGATCCTCAGCCGACCCGACATGTCGGGGTGATTGGTGAAGTGGGCACTCAAGCTCAGCGAATTCGACATCGCTTACAGGACGAGGTCGGCCATGAAAGTGCAAGTACTGGCCGACTTCCTGGTCGAGTGCGCGGGCCTGGGCAAGGAGTCCGAGGAGGACTCCCCGCACCAGCAGTTGAAACCGGGCCCCAAGGAGCTCGGAGAGGATGCATGGATCCTTCATGTAGATGGAGCCTCGAACTCCGGTGGGAGTGGAGCCAGACTCATTCTCGCCAACGACAGTGGGGTCGTCGCCGAATGTGCACTCCGTTTCCAGTTCACCGCAACCAACAACCAGGCAGAATACGAGGCGCTCCTCGCCGGGCTAAGAGTCTCCCGCGAGCTGGGCGTAGCCAACCTCAAAGCCTTCACTGACTCTCAGCTGGTGGCCGGACAGATCTCCGGAAACTATGCTGCGCACGATCCTCAAATGGCGAAGTATTTGGAGCTTGTCAAAATGAGCGCAGCCGGATTCCGGCGCTTCAGCATCTTCCATATCCCCCGCGAGGAAAATGCCCGTGCGGACACTCTCTCCCGGCTGGTGACCCTATTGGACTCGATGCTTGGTCGTGCTCATGTAGAGCGCCTCAAGGCCCCGAGCTACGAGATCCCGGTGGAGGTCCAATAGGTCAGCCGTGAGCCCAGCTGGATGGACAAGTACGTCGAGTACATAATCGGCGGTACCTTGGCGGAGGACCGTGCAGCGGCCTGCCTTATTAAAAAGAAGGCCGCATTGTTCATCCTGATGGATGGGCAACTGTATCGGCGGTCTTACTCCTATCCCCTCCTCAAGTGCCTGAGACCCACGGAGGCCGCACTCATGCTCTAGGAGATTCATGAGGGCATCTGCGGGAACCACGTGGGGGGCAGAACGCTAGCCTACAAGGCTCTCTATCAAGGCTATTTCTGGGAGACGATGAAGGAGGACGCCGCCGATTTCATGAAGAAGTGTGACCGGTGCCAACGGCACGCCGTGGTGCAACGGCAGCCCTCTACTCCAATCTCCCAGCTCTCAGCTCCGTGGCCATTCGTCCAATAGGGAATGGACCTCCTAGGACCATTTCCGCCGGCATCTGGACAGTGGAAGTTCCTGATCGTGGCCATCGACTACTTCACGAAGTGGGTCGAGGCCGAGCCCTTGGCACGGATCACCGAGGCAAACGTCGCCAGTTTCTTTTGGAAGTCGATCATCTGCCATTTTGGCCTCCCCCACACCGTGATCACCGATAACGGGCGTCAGTTCGACTGCCGGGAGTTCGAAGAATTATGTAGCGAACTCAGCATCCACCATCGCTTCACCTCGGTGGCTCACCCACAGACGAATGGAGAAGCCGAGGTCACGAATAGGACCATTCTGCAAGGCCTCCGAACGAGGCTGGATCAGGCCAAGGGCAGGTGGGCAGAAGAGCTCCCAAGCATCCTGTGGCCATACCACACCACCCCGAGAACGGCCACCGACGAGACCCCCTTCAATCTCGTCTTCGGAGCCGAAGCAGTTATCCCGATTGAGCTCAGTCTACCCACCTTGCGTGTGGAGCAGTACGACGAAGCAGAGAATCCCGTCAGGATGATGCTCAACCTAGACTTTCTTGAAGAGACTAGGGACAAGGCTCGAGTCTGGATGGCGGCGTACAGGCAGCGAGTGGCCATATACTATAATTCCCGGGTACGACCAAAGTCTTTTCGCCCCGGAGATCTAGTGCTCCGGTGCACTGAAGCTTCTCAGCCACGGGAGTGCGGGAAACTCTCCCCGAACTGGGAAGGCCCGTATAGGGTGGCGGAAGTCCTCCCTCAAGGGGCCTATTACCTGGAGGAGTTAGGAGGCTCCAGATTTCCTCGGACTTGGAACGCCTCGAACTTAAGGATGTATTATCAGTAATGTAAGGTTCCTCCAACCCCTGCAATAAAATTCCTTTACTTCAAATGCTTTTTCTTGCCTCGTAGGAAAATCGGTGCCTGGCTCTGAGTTCGGCATACAAGGCTATGACCGGAGACCCAAGAAAGTGAGAAGTCCTAGACTTCGGTCTGGAAGGCGGGGCAGAGCCCAGCTCGCCCACGCGATCACAGAGAACAGCTCGGCAAGCCGTGCAAGGCTTGAACAAAGCCTGCGGCCCCGGGGTTCATTCCGGAAGTCCCGGACTTCGATCTGGAAGGCGGGGCAGAGCCCAGCTCACCCACACGATCACGGAGAACAGCTCGGTAAGCCGTGCAAGGCTTGAACAAAGCCTGCGGCCCCGGGGTTCAGTCCGGAAGTCCCGGACTTCAGTCTGGAAGGTGGGGCAGAGCCCAGCTTGCCCACGCGATCACGGAGAACAGCTCGGCAAGCCACGCAAGGCTTGAACAAAGCCTGTGGCCCCGGGGTTCAGTCTGGAAGTCCTGGACTTTGGTCTAGAAGGCGGGGCGGAACCTAGCTCGCCCACGTGATCACGAAGGACGGCCCGGCAAGCCCGAAGGGCACGCGCGAGGCCTACCCTACTGTCGCCCGATCCGGAAGCCCCAAACTTTGATCTGAATGCTGGATGGGACCCAGTCCACCCGCAAACTCAGCCCAGATCGAACTGCAGGACCTCGTCTCGATACTCGACAACAACACTTCGACAAGGCACAAAAAAAAAAGACGAGGTCGGGACTTAGCAAAATTAAGGCTTTCATTGCTTTGAGAAGGTTCTACAACAAAGGAGTCCCGACAGGCCGGGAGTCCTTAGAAAAAAAAAAAAAGAAGGAAAAGAGAATATAACTGAAGGCCTAGTTCGGCGCGGTGGCGGGATCTTCAGGTTGGTGTGCGCTCACCCTCCTCGCCATCGGCGATTGGTTGCTCAGAGGGCTGCTATGGAGCTGCAGCCGCATTGCCCGCCGTAGCTGGAGCCTTGCTGGTGGGCTCTTGCCTTCTACCCCCGAGCACCACTCGACTGAGGTCGAGCTCGGGGTAGAAGGAGCCCACCTTCTCCCGGCACACTTGGAACCCCTTCAGAAAGGAGTCCACGGTGGCCTCTCGGACCTCCGAGACGTACTCATCGGAAGCTCGAAATCTCGGGAAGGCCTCCTGCGCCTCCCGCTTCGAGGCCTCCAGGAGCCCGTTGATGTAGGCGCTCCGTTCCTTGGCCGCGCTCGCCTCCCGCCGGGCCTCCTCCAGCTGGCGCTCCAGCGTCTGGGAATGAGCTCGGAGGCGAGCCCTCTCTGCCGCATCCTCCTCCGTGTGTCGCTGGTTGGAGATCCTCTCCTTGGACAGAGAGGACTCCAGGTCCTTGACGCGCCCCTCGTTGCGTGCCAGGTCCGACTAAAGGGCCTGGTTGCTCTCCCACAGCTCGATCCCCTTCTCCATGAGGTCCTTCACATCGACCGCGAGCTTGCCGAGCTTCTCCTCCTTCTCGGCATCCTTCTTGGCATACCCTACGAGGAAATTCCTCAACAGGAGCACGTCGGTCCCGATCTGCACGAAAAGGAGAATGGGTTAGCAAAGAATTGACTGGAATCAAAAAGAGAGGGATCCGAGCTCGGACTTACCGTGAAAAGCTGCGGGAGGATCCCGAGCAGAGCATCGGCATAGTCCCGGCCGCCCCGAAGTCGGTGGTCCCGGGAGGTGCAGGCGAACTCCATCACCTTCTCCGCGAGCCCCTAGTCATGAATCACGAAGCACCGGTTGGTAATTATCAGCGGCGGGGCTGTCTGATCGACGGCAGGGGCGACTGACCCCCCGGGTAGAACTGCCACCGGAGGGGCAGCTGGAGTCGCGGGCGGCACCGTCGGGGCTGTAGTGATGATGGGGCCTGCCTGGAGGGGAACCGCTGCTGATGGGCCTCCCTCCTTGACAGCCCCGTCAGGGCGGACGACTGGGGCATCGGCGGCCCGGGACCGAGAAGGCCTGGGCAGGGGAGCTGCAACTGATAGACCAGGCATGGGCACCGGCACGACCTCCTGGCTCGCCTCGATATGGGCCCTCTTCGCCGCAGGCTCGTCTACCTCGGCGGTGTCCCTCTAAGCCACGCCCTCCAAAAGTTTCTCCAAAGAAAACTTCATGCCTGCGATAGAAAGAAAGTCGGTCAGCCCAGTTAAAAGAAGAAGAAAAGAAAGATGGAGTAAGAGAAAAGCTGAGCCTCATTCAGCTCCCAGATGGGACTGATCCCCGCCTCGAACAAGTTCTGCTCCGAGAGCAGAACATCGAGCGAGGGGACCACATCGCTCAGTAGCTGGGAGTAAGCCTCCTGGTCCGCCGATTCGACCTGGGAGTTTCGGTTTGGAGACCGATCTGGTTCGCTCCAGGCCCAGTCGACGTCCTCGACTGAGGCAAAGAAGAACCGATTCTTCCAACCCTTGATGGAAGAAGGGAGGTCAAACCAGAGACACCTGGGCCGGGGCGAGATGTGCCACCAGCCGTCATCAGTGGAGTACTGCTTAAGGATGAACAGAGCCCTGAAGAGGGAGAAACGGGCAACAAACTTGTGGAAGTGACAGAAAACGATGAAGGAGAAGATGACCCGGATGGCATTGGGAGCCAACTGGGCTGGGACCAGACGGAAATGGCTGAGGAAAGAAAGGAAGAAGGGGTGCAGAGGAAATCGAAGACCCCCAAGGAGGAAGTCCTCGTAAAAAGCTATGCGACCGGGGCCACTTGAGGTGACGCGATCCCCAGGCCACGGAAGAGAGAGACGGATTGACCCCGGGATGCCATAGACCTCCCGGAGCAAGGAAAGGTCACCTTCGGTCATCGTCGAAACGTGACCGGAGGGACCGACAGAAGGAAGGGCCAGAGGAGGAAGAGAAGAAATAGGAAGGGCAGACACTACGGTGGGGGACCTAAGACCCCTAGGGATGCCTATGGTAATGCCCCCAGGCTGGAGTCGCCTGCGGGTCTCCTCCGGGATCACTTCCTCTTCCGAGGAGGAAGACGATGGAGTCATCGGTTGGGACGGACCAGCCTCGTCCGGGTTAGACGAAAAATGGCGGCGGCGCACCATGGAAAAGAAGATGGTAAGGAAAGGACACTAGAGGAAAGGGATGGAGCGAGGAAGGAAACAGAAGCACTCACCGAAATGCACTGTGCAACGCGGGGGAGTGGGAGATAGCCTGCTGCAAACTGCCAATGGAGCAAGGGAAAGGGCCTCGTTCCGAAAGTTCCCTCCTTTTCAAACTCAATCGACAGCAGCCATACCCATCATTCTGCTCCGGGCCATCAGATGGATGCCACGTGGATGCACGCCCGACACCGATGCCTCATTTGCAGGGAAACAGTCTCTGTTTCGAAGCGACGCAATAATTACGGTCGAATAGACGACACGTGGCAGCCCCTTATAGGGCTTTGGGCACACCGAGGAACGGCGACGAGGATCGTGGCAATTATGATGCAAGATCTTCGCCTCCCCACGTCATCTCCGCATTAAATCCCCACGTCCCGTTCCATGACGCCTTAACAGAACGGGGGGATGGGGGGCAACTGTTACGGCTGTAACGATGTCGTGGCATGTCTCAGATTTCGCTGGGCGTGATTCGAGCCACGTGGAGTTTTTTGGCAAAATCAGGCGTGACTCCGCCTCGGCCGAAGTCAAGGTCGTTCCAGGCCTTCATGCCGCTCTACCAGGTGTCCACCCAGGAGGGGTCCACCTCGGTCGAAGCCGGCGGCCTCCCTGCTCCCTCGCTAGGTGGCACCCTGAGATGGTCCCACCGAGGCCGAGGTTGAGCCAGGCCCCTCGCTCCTTCGCCAGGTGTCGCCCGGAGACGGGACCACCTCAATCGAAGTTGAGTGCCCCTCCGCCGCTCCGCCAGGTGTCCACCCAGGAAGGGCCCACCTTGACCAAAGCCGGCGGCCTCCCCGCTCCCTCGCCAGGTGGCACCCTGAGACGGTCCCACCAAGGCCGAGGTCGAGCCGGGCCCCTCGCTCCATCGCCAGGTGTCGCTTGGAGATGGACCACCTTGGCCGAAGTCGAGCACCCCTCTGCCTCTTCGCCGGGTGTCCACCCAGGAGGGTCCACCTCGGCCGAAGCCGGCGGCCTCCCCGATCCCTCGCCAGGTGGCACCCTGAGACGGTCCCACCGAGGCTGAGGTCGAGCCGGGCCACTCGCTCTTTCGCCAGGTGTCGCCCGGTGACGGGACCACCTCGGTCGAAGTCGAGCACCCCTCTGCCGCTCCGCCGGGTGTTCACCCAGGAGGGGTCCACCTCGGCCGAAGCCGGTGGCCTCCCCGCTCCCTCACCAGGTGGCACCCTGAGACGATCCCACCTAGGCCGAGGTCGAGCCGGGCCCCTCGCTCCTTCGCCAGGTGTCACTCGGAGACGGGACCACCTCGGTCGAAATCGAGCGCCCCTCTGCCGCTCCGCCAGGTGTCCACCCAAGAGGGTCCACCTCGACCGAAGCCGGCGGCCTCCCCGCTCCCTCGCCAGGTGGCACCCTGAGACGGTCCCACCTAGGCCGAGGTTGAGCCGGGCCCCTCACTCCTTCGCCAGGTGTCACCCGGGGACGGGACCACCTTGGTCGAAGTCGAGTTCCCCTCTGCCGCTCCGCCAGGTGTCCACCCAGGAGGGGTCCACCTTGGCCAAAGCCGGCGGCCTCCCTGCTCCCTCGCTAGGTGGCACCCTGAGATGGTCCCGCCTCAGCCGAGGCAGGCCAACCTGCACGGAGAAGCTTCCAAGGAGCAAGAGCACGAGCTCCGAGATTGCCTCTCGAGTCACGCGCGCTGCACCCCAAAGACAGCGCCCGTACGGTCGGCTGCGACACGCGAAACATCGCTTACATCTTTCCGACAGGCTTCATAGTCCAGAAGCGAGGCCCTGACAAGACAGGGCCCAATAACGGACAGCATCGGTGCCTGGGAAAGAGAGCGCTCATGCTCGGCCCGAGGTCTGGTCGGCGGTTTGACCGGCGCCCCCCTCCCCTACTCTTTCCTCGCTGGGCTCGGCAAGCAAGGCCGGGAAGCCGCCTGGCTCTTTGATCCAGAAGGGGAAAGGGAAAGAAATGGAGGGGAAGAGGCAAAAGAGACAACGAAGCCTCCCGGGGGCGAAAAACGAGAAGGTAACAGGAGGAGATAAAAGAAAGGAGAGAATAGACGATAAGGTAAGCAAGAAACAAAGACTGGAGACTCGGTTCCAAGAGCAAGATCCGAGATCCCGAGAGGGGACCTTTGGCGTGAGCTCGGTGAAGGGACCCGGCCGGATTTCTATTATTTCTGGGACCTTTCTTGCTAGCATGATCTCTAAGTTGGGACTCCTTCGGGGGCCCCTCTCAGAGACTCTGTTTCCTCTCGCCGTCTGCTAACTTGACCGTCGGAGCTCCCTCGCCAGGATCCCTGGCCAGGGTTTCTGACCTTGCCTTGCAAGTTCGATCGAGCCAGGAGACCCCAGGGACTAGACGGTCTAGTCGGATCAGCGACTCCGAAGCCACAAGCGCGGCGGCGAGATCGACAACAGATAGAAGAAGCACTAGCAGTACATGCCAATTTCTAGGGTTGAATTTAATCTCATGGCACTTAAGAAATAAAACTCGGTAGCACTTTCTACTGCTAAGATAGAGTATGTTATTGCAGGGAGTTATTGTGCACAAGTGTTATAGATTAAACAATAACTAGAAGACTTTAGTGTTACACAATCTAAAATTCCAATCAAATGTGATAATATAAGTGCTATAAATTTGACAAAAAACCTAATTTAGCATTCTAGAACTAAGCATATAGAAATTAGACACTATTTTATTAAGGATCATATTTTGAATGGTGACATTGAATTATAATTTATCCCAACTGAAAACCAATTAGCTGACATTTTTACTAAGCCACTAAATCAGGATAGATTTGAAATGATTAGAGGAGAATTAGATCTTTATGATCCTTTCTAGATTTTCCTAAACTAATTCCTTCAAAATAAGGGAAAATTATCTAGAAAATCTCCTACAACTATTCAAGTTCTTTGAACAACTTTTCTTGAGATTTTATTGAATTAATTTTAATTTTTGAATTATTTCAACTTTTGTGGAAAGTTTTTATTTGAGTCGACTCGAGCAATTTTGCTCTAGTTGAGCCAGCTCGAATCTCTGTTATTTCTGCTTTTGCTCTGGATGAGCCGACTAGGTTAATTTAGGGTTTGCCTAGCCGACTCGAATCTCTGTTTCTTTTGAGTTTGCTCTGGTCGAGCAGACTCGGATGATTTTAGGGCAAACCTAGTCGACTCGGATGTCAGGCAATCATTTTTTAAATAGAGTCGAGTAACTTTTTCTAACTTTTCATGTTCTTCATTTCAACTCCAAACCCTATCATTCCACTCGAAACAATCTCTAATCCTCCAAAATCCTTTTCCTAAAGCCTCAATTTCTTTATTCTTGCCAAATTATTGTAATGGCTCATAAGTCAACTATAGAAAGAGGTCAAAAAGATTAGCACCCTCTACAGAAATTGAAAGAAGGTCAAAACGTTGGTAAGAAGAGCTGACTCGAACAGTGGAAGAAGAAGAAGAAAGAGGACCAATAGCCGCTGATCCATCTCCAAGACAGGTAGCTTCTATGACAAATCGACCTGTCACTAGCAGTAGACGCATTCTTTTTAACTTTCTGGAAGAAATTGGTTTAAAAATCGAAGATTTAATTGAAGCACAAGGTTGGACAAACTTCCGTTCTTTAAATATTTCTACTTATCCAACACTTGTGAGAGCCTTTTATAAGAACCTCAGACTAGAGCCCAATCATATTGAGTCTACTCTCAAGGGTAAAAGGGTTATAGTCACTGAAGAAAGACTCAGCTCTATTATGCAAATACCTGCTGAAGGGATTAAACATTTGATTTTGAAGGACAAAGAAAAGGCCTTACAAGCAATCTTGGGCAAAACAAATGTTTACGGAGTAGGGACTGTAATGGCTAACACTCTATCCCTAGAGATGAGGCTACTCCATAGTTTTATTAGCAAGATTTTTCTTCCAAGAATAGGAAGATTTGATTGGGTCACTTAAGCTTCATGGAGCACATTATTCAGGGGGAGTCACTCAACCTACCCTATATAATGATAATGCAGATAAAAGAAGCAGTTAGGAAGGTAAAGGCTTGTTTACCATATGGTATGGTCTTAACTCTATTATTTCAAGTCTCCAGAGTTAGCTTGGAAGGGGAAGATGGTAAACCCCTCCATCATACTGATACCTACACTGCTAAATCACTCCTTAGAATGGGCTATATTTGTAGTGAAGGAGTATGGAAGAAAAAGGGCACTGAAGAAAGGGCAATTGCAGCTTCCAGCAGTAGTAGCAGTTCTGAGGATGACAATGAAGAAATTCCTAGGGAGATCTCCACTATAGCACCATCAACACCAGAAGAGACCATTGACACTTCAGAGCAGATATTTGATATTCCTATTGGTGAGTTTGGCACCTCTACCGAGCCTGCTTTTGAGCCAGCTGCACCTGAGTTTACTGCTATGGAGATTGAGCACATTGATCTACCAGCATCTCCACCTTTGCCTGATTCCACATATGTTCCTCCTGCATCTTCAGTCGATACTTCAGTGATCCAAGATTTTATGGCTCAACAGATGAAGACTTTGACTGACACACTAACTTGTTCCCTAACTAGCATGTTTGGCGAGTTTTGCAGTCAGTGGATGCCAGATTGGATCAGTTTGAGGGAGATCAAAGAACTGCACAGCAGGATTGACACACTTGAGACCTCTAGATCTATATCACAGCCTGATCAAGATCCCATTCTTGATATGGTATCATCTAGTTCTGAATCAATTAAAAACACTGTCAATCATACTTTAGAAGCATTCAGAACAGAATTGAATAACATAAAGTTCATAATAGGTTCATTGGAAGAAGGAAAAAGGATGGAAGAAGACTATACTAAGGGTATTGGAATCCTAAGAGTAGTGTTTGGAAGATTAAGAGGGTCTACTGAAGCCTTTGCCAATGTACAAGTGGCTGAGTTAGTTGCCTTAAATGTTGAGGTGAAGAAGACTAGTGAGGAGATGGAACATGTGCAAATTCTACTTGAAAAGCTGAGGACAATAGTCATTGCATCTTTTTCCTCTCCATAGCCTAGACCTGCTCCCATTCCTACTCCTAGGCCACAATCCACTCCCTTTGTTGGTCAGTCTACACATCCCAGATAGCCAGCTCCTCACCTTAGGCCTCAGGGTTCATATCCCACTCCTACACCTTCTGATGTACTTTACGCAGATCCTATAGCATCCATGCCTCCTGGCATTCAGATACCTAGCTATTCCACTAGCACTAGATTAGACTTAGACAGTGATTAATTATACTTCCTTTAATGTTTTGTAACTTGTATTGATCTTTTTAAATGAAATGAAAGTTATTTTGGTATTTGCTAGTACTATCTTGAAATGATTTGAGCTTATGCAATGTTTACAATACTAATGTGATGAATTTTAATTAGAATATCAAAATAAAATTGAGAAAGTAAAATTATCTCAAACAAATATTAAAAACTTTCTCATTTTATTTCAAAAATTGAGTTTTAATTCAATACCTTTTTTATTTTTTGATAAAAAGGGGGAGAACTTTGAGCTAACATGAAAAATTTGATAGCTGACATGAAAAATTTGAGCTGACAGGAGAACCTTGAGCTTCCTTGAAAAATATCTGCAACTAGTATCAAGCATTAGAGAATATACAAAAAGGGGGAGACTATTCATAAGTGCTTAAAAAGAATGAAAAAGGGGGAGAGTATAAATGATTGTGTTTAAATGAGCTTAAATGTTTCATAATTTAAGAACCTATAGAAAGGGGGAGAAATTTATTGAAAACAAATGGCTTTAGCTCAAAACCTACAATTTGCTCTCATTGCTCTAAATTTTAGCTCTAGAATTAGCTCTAATTCTTTCAATTTTGAGCTCTGATACTTCATGTTTGTGCTATTACTGATACTTTGAAGCATACAAATTTTAATACTCTGATACACACAAAAGTACTAACATTGATACTATATAATTTCTTTATAAGAACTCTGATACTTATTTGCAAATATAATTAGCTCTGATACATGTCAAAAACAATCATACATGTAATTAAAGAATTTTTCATGCCCAGTGCTCTATCATCTTCAAAAAGGGGAGATTGTTGACCCCATAAGTGATTTTTATGATAACCAAACATTGGTGCATGCATTTGTTTTACTAACAACTCTTCAAATGATTTATAAGTTTTTGTAGGATGAATTCATTGCTCAAATTTCAACTCCTACATTTTCATTTCTTGTTTTGAGTTGTGTTGTAATTAAATATTGTAAAGAAGAATTCAAAGAAAAAAGTTAAGAAAGATCATAAAATTGGGTTACTTCTAAATGTGTTCAAGCTTTTAAATTCTTAGAAATATGTTGAGTTTGAAGACATCTTGAAGCTTGAAGACTTGCTGGATGAATTCTGGAGATAGATTGAAAAATCACTAAACATTCATCCAAGACGACTCAAAGAGAAGAGAGCTGACTCTGGCATGCAGATATCCGAGCCGACTCTAAGGGACCCGAGCCAACTCGTCCAGTGTACTACTTCCTGAATCAAACAGGCAAGCCAACCCAAAGGGAGTCCGAGCTTACTCTATCATATAGTCAGACATCCGAGCCGACTCTTCAGAAGATTGAGCCGACTCCTCCAGAGTCCAGAAAATGTATTTTAAGAACCACAGCCAACCGAGTCGACTAGAATGGAAGATAGCCGACTCGTCCAGACTGACATTCTTGAAGGCCTGAGGATCCGAGTCGACTAGAATCAAGGCAAGTCGACTCTTACAAAGTGAGGAATCAGGACACTATGCAAGCAAGCTGACTGGATTGAAGAAAGTCGACTTAACCAGAACTCCTCTGAGGATCTGAGCTGACTTGAGTGATCCGAGTCGACTTGAAGGTCGATTTCAAGCTTATAACGGCTAGTTCCAGAACTTGGAATTTGAATCCAAAAAGTGCTCCAATGGTCAAATGTCACATCCCAATGGTCTACAATGACTTAAATTGCCTTAAAATGATGGAAGACCATATATTTGAAGGACTTGAACTTCTTTGAAGTGTTTTGAGAAAGTTTTTGAAAAAGGGAAAAAGAGTTAATGCTTTATTGAATATCCAACCAAGCCAACAAGCAAGAGAGCATTGAGAGCATTCAAGATAGCCTTCAAGCCTTCCTCAACTCTCATCTAAACTTGAAGCACTTAGTAAAGAAGCTATAGAAGCTATTAAGGTGCATTGAAGTGCATTCAAGTGGGCTTCTCTCGAGCTGCATCGGCAACCATTCGACAAAAAATTTGTTTATCATTTTGTTGCTTTTCTTTTCAATTTATTTTGAATTGTTGGGTTATTGGTGAGCCCGGTTGAAAAACCAAATAGGTTCTTGATTAGCTTTTATTAAAACCAAGTATTAGGTTCTTGGTGATCCTGGTAAAACCAAGTTGGGTTTCTTTAGTGAGCCTGGTTTAAAAACCAAAGTGTAGAGGTTTAGATTGTGAGCCTGTAAAAAAAATCCGACTATATTCCGGTGAGGGATATAGGGGTAATCTTGGATAGTGGACGTAGGAGCTGGCTTGCTTCGAACCACTATAATTATTTTGTTTGTGTTGTACTTTTGTGATTCGATTTTGCTTATGCATTTAAATACTTTATCATAGCACTTAACACCTTAAAAGGGATTTCAAAGATCACATAATTGCTTAAATTTTTTTTTAATTTCCAATTCACCCCCTCTTGGAAATGCCACCTGGGGAACAACTAGTATCAAAACAATGTCTCTGAATACATTTAGAGTAAAGATTGATAGCTCATCCCATGAGTACTTCTTTGGCTGAAGGCCAATCTACTAATAGACCTCCACTCTTCACTGGCACAAATTATTCTTACTGGAAAGCTAGAATGAAAATCTACATACAAGCAGTCAATTTTTAATTATGGAAGGTCATTCTAAAAGGGCCACAAATTTTCATGATTAAAATTGATGGCATGGATGTCCCTAAGCCTGAAGAGGACTGGGATGAACACGGCATGAAGATGGGAGAATTAAATACCAAAGCAATGAATTTATTATACTGTGCTTTGGATGCCAACGAGTTCAATCAAATTTTTACTTGCTCTTCTGCAAAGAAAATTTGGGACAAACTCAAAGTAACCCACGAAGGAACTTCCCAAGTGAAGACTTCGAAAATAAATATTCTTGTACATAGTTACAAATTATTTAAAATGGAATCTACTGAAACTATCTCTGCCATGTTTACTTGATTTACAGATATTATTATTGGCTTGAAAAGTCTTGGCAGGGTTTATTCAAATGCTGACTTAGTACAGAAGATTCTAAGATCGCTTCCAGATAAGTGGGACCCCAAAGTGACTACCATCCAAGAAGTGAAAGATCTAAACACCTTATCTCTGGATGAATTAATGGGTTCACTCATCACACATGAACTGGCCATGCAGCATAGAATTGATGATGATCAAAAGAAGAAGAAGATAATTGCCTTCAAAGCTGCATTGGACTCAAAGAAAGATGAGGAATCGGAAGATGACTCCACCTCCTCCGAAGACGATCTAGAAGACGAAGATATCGCAATGGTCATGAAGATATTTAAAAGGTTTATGGGAAAAAAGAAAGGAAGATTCAATCGAAAATTTCATAAACGAGGAAAGCACTCTAAGGACAAGGACAAGGATAAAAAAAAAAAAAAAGAACAAGTCCCCACATGCTACGAATGTAAGAAACTGGGGCACATTCATCCAGATTGTCCACTGTTAAAGAAATTTCTCAAGAAAAAGAAAGGCGATGGTTGCCACACAGAGCAATAGCGAGAAATCCATCTCAACTGAAGAGGAAGAGACCACGAAAACTGCTAATTTATGTCTAATGGGTCTCGAAGATGAGGTAACATCCCCCGATGCTCAAATTGAATTTACATTTGATGAATTAAATTATGTTTTTCATGATTTATTATCTAAATTTAAAAAGGCTAGAGTAAAGATTAGATCCTTAAAGAATATCAATGATTCTTTACTAAGGAAGAAAAAAGAGATTTCAGAAAAGAATAACTTATTGCAAAAAGAATTACATGTCTTTTTTAAAAAGTACAAAGCTTTGAAAACTGAAAATAATATATGTATTGACAAGAACAAAGCTTTAATTACTAAAAATAATGATTTGAAAAAGGAGGTTGAGAAATTCAAGCCACTTGTTGAAAAACTTACATTATCTTCTAATAAGCTTGAGTTGATCCTAAAAGAACAAAGAATTTCTGGTAATAAAGCTGGAATCAGTTTTAATTCTTCAATTTCAAATGGAATTTCAGCAACTATCTTTGTAAAACCAAAATCTTATGTTCCAAAATCAATATCTCAAAAAGCTTTTGCAACAAATATTTCTGCACCTAAAGCTACATTGTATGTTCCTAAGAGCCCAAACAGAAAATCTTTTATATTTGCATCTCATGCATCAACATGTAGAACTTTAAAATCTATATCTTTTCAGAATTCTAGAATTGAATGTTATGCATGCAAAGGGTTAGGATATAAAGCTTTTGAATGTAATATCTTTAGAAATGTCAAAAGTAAAATAAGAAATATTTGGATTCTGAAAAGAATCACCTCCGCTAACCTGCAAGGACCAAGTTAACCTGGATATCTAAAAGAACTACTTGATTGTCTTGCAGGAATGTCTTGCAGCCCAAAAATTGAAGAAAAGATGGTATTTTGATAGTGGCTATTCAAGGCATATGACGAGTGACAAGGATCAATTTATCACCCTGGAAATGAAAGGATGTATGGTTACTTTTGGAGATAATGGCAAGGAAAAAATAATCGAAATCGGTAAGATCAAGATAACCCCCTGTACTTTTATTGAAAATGTATTGCTAGTAGATAAATTGAAGTATAATTTATTAAGTATCAGTCAATTATATGATAAAGGCTTCAAGGTTATCTTCGAATCATCTATGTGTATTGTAACAAACTCTCTTGACTCTAGCAGTGTCATGCCCCGAATCTAGCATCGAAAATGGCTATACGACCGACCGTACAAATCCTAGGTTTTATCCTAGAGATCATGCAAGACCTAGGTACGCAAGAGTCACTTACCTCAAAAAAATATTATTCATCACCAAGCTCAAATATCTGCATAACTCTATGAAAGAAGAAAGTAGGGTTGTAAGCTTTACAGTCCAGTAAGGTCTCTAAACAATCACCATCAATAATAATAATTTGAAAATAACTGGAAAACCATAGTTCATCAAATCATGCAACCAAACATCTCACATATCAAGTATAGCAAAATCTTTGATAACATTATGCTTTCTTTTTAATCTTTCCATTAGTTATCCTTCTTCTTTAGGGTTCTGGACTAACCATGGTCATGCTTCATCTCACAACTGGCAATCTCAGTGTCACACTTTAGCCTTTGACTGACAATCTCATTGTCACACTTTAGCCTATAACTGGCAATCTTATAATCGACCATGTACAATCTGTCCATGGCCAGGCCCACGTACTAAGCCCGTGGCTCTGGCTGTGTAACCACGATCCCATGGCATGGCTAGTCTAAACACCGTTATCACTTTATCCTTTTACATCATCCTATCAAATCATATCATGATATCAAACCAAATCATGTCATTACAAACTTCTCAATGACCGGCATCACGATCCAAACCATCAAAATATAACTTTTTTGGTAAAACATGATATATAGGAATATAATTAACAATCTCAAACATACTATCCATCTCGAGAAATCAAATATATGATGCAAAATAAACATGCCTACCAATGCTCATATGCACGGATCAAATCATGCCATGTAAAATAATGTATAAAACTAGTGATCATGTCCAGAATCCTTACCTTCAAGAGCTAACCCAAAGTATCCGATATCAATCTATACCCGGAGTTCGCTCAACACTTCCTGCTCATGAGACTATCCCCTACAACATAAATAACTCTTAATGTAAATAATAATCTTAAATCAATTATAAAATCTTGAAACCTCTTAAGTGATTTTTTCATCAGTAGTCCATCCGTAAAATTCTATCCTTACAATTCCAAGAAAGGAGACTTTCCAATCATCTCTCTACTCATCTCTCCTCTTTCTCTCTTCTTTTCTTTCTCTTTCTTTCTTCCTCTCTCCTCTTTTTCCCTTCTCTTTCTCTCTCTTCTTCTCCTCTCTTCTTGGCTCTCTGGCTCTCTGTACCGTTGGCCCTCCTAAATAAAAATCCTCGATGTCCCTGATTAAAAAAGGAATAAAACCAATCCAAAACCACCTCAAACATTGTTTGAAAAGTCTAAACCATCAAGATATCTCCCCGGCCATCTGATTTGAGATCGATGCCTCAAACCACATCTAAATCCGAATCTAAAAGCCTTTAATCAAGCCTAAACTCCCTCAGATTTATCTCAACCATTCGATCTTGTGATTGGATGGTCTAGATCGTGCAAAAAGATTGTGGACTGCTATGAGCTACGCAAAACCGATGGGGAAACACCTATGAAATAAGCAAGAAACACCTCAACGGTGCCCGCCTCTGGTTGGTTCGAGCCCACGCGCCCACGCGCACCGCACTTGTGGGCCTGGGCCGCGCCTCGCACGCTCGTGCAACGGGCCGGGCCATGCCTTGTGTGCCCACACGCGTCGCTCACCCGTGCTCGTATGCATCGCCCGCATCTCGCTCGCACTCTAGCTTGCCATCTCGCACGTACCTGCCTGCCTGCGCTCGCGCACCCGCGATCATGCCTGGCCCCACTTGCGCTGGGCCGTGCGCGTCTCTGGGCTGGGTCCAGCAGGTGGGCCGGTAGGGCTTCATTTTTTTTCCCTCTTGGGGTATTACAAGCAGTAAGTTCATTGGACATAGACTTGGAAACATTTATGTGGTATTTCTTAATGATCTTGCCATGTCAAGTAGTTCCAGTCTAGTTGCAATGAATGCTAAGACCAAGGAGTCTTGTTTACTTTGGCATAGATGATTAGGTCATGCTAGCATGCATACTATTGCCAAGTTAATTTGCAACAATTTAGTTAGAGGCATGCCTAAGTTTAAAGAAGACTTTGATCATGTTTGTGATGCATGCCAAATGGGTAAACAAACTAGGGGCAGCTTTAAACCTAAAAATATAATTTCAACTACTAAACCTTTTGAGCTACTTCACATGGACTTATTTTGACCAACTAGGATCACAAGCCTAGGAGGTATGAAATACGCTCTTGTGATAGTAGACAATTTCTTTAGATTTACTTGGATTTTGTTTATGGCTCACAAAGATGAAACCTTTAAAGTATTTAGAAAATTTCATAAAAAGATTTCAAATCAGAAAAATCTTTCAATAATTTCAATTAGGAGTGATCATGGCATCGAATTTGAAAATCAATTTTTCGATGATTATTGCACAGAAAATGGTATTGATCACAACTACTCCACTCCTAGGATAGCACAACAAAATGATATTTTAGAGAGGAAAATAGGACTTTAGAAGAAATGGCCCGAACAATGTTATGTGAAGGCAATCTTTCAATGTACTTTTGGGTAGAAGCAGTGAATACTGCTTGTTATATTTTAAATCACGTTTTGATCCATCCTATTTTGAAGAAAACCCCCTATGAACTTTGGAATGAAAAGAACTCAATATTAATTTTTTTCATGTTTTTGGATGTAAATGCTTTGTGCTTAACAATGGTAAAGAAAATTTAGGAAAATTTGATGCTAAATTTGAAGAAGCAATTTTCCTTGGTTATTCATTACATAGCAAAGCATATAGTATATTTAATAAAAGAACTCTTACTGTAGAAGAATCCATGCATATTATTTTTGATAAAACTAAGCCTTCACCTTCAAAGAAAGAAGAGTGCATAGACAATGATGGAGATACAATTCAAAAGAAAATGGAAGACATGAGCATACAAGAAAGACCAATCGAAGAAAGAGAAGAAACGATAAGTAAAGATCATGTAGATTTACCAAGGGAATGGAGGTACGTAACTTCTCATCCTAAAGAATTAATTATTGGCAATCCTTCACAAGGTATTAGGACTAGGTTATCACATAGAGATGCACATGATTACTTAGCCTTTGTTTCGCAAATAGAACCACATATTTTAGAAGAAGCTGAAAATGACCCAAACTGGATGATGGCCATGCATGAAGAACTAAACCAGTTTGAAAGAAATAAGGTATGGACATTAGTTGATAGACCTTCAGACCATCCAATCATAGGAACCAAATAGGTCTATAGGAACAAATTAGATGAGCAAAGAAATGTAGTAAGAAACAAAGCTAGATTAGTGGCTAAGGGATATAACCAAGAAGAGGGCATTGAATTTGATGAAATATATGCACCTGTAGCAAGATTAGAAGCCATTAGATTACTTCTTGCGTTTGCTTGCTACATGAATTTTAAACTTTTTCAAATGGATGTGAAAAGTATATTTCTAAATGGTTTCATTTCTGAACAAGTTTTTGTAGAACAACTACCAGGTTTTGAAGATCATGTTTTTCCAAACCATGTGTTTAAATTGAATAAAGCTTTATATGGTTTGAAACAAGCACCTAGAGCCTGGTATGATAGACTTAGAACTTTCTTGATTGAAAATGATTTTACAAGAGAAAATGTTGATAAAGTTTTTCTCATCAAGAAGAAAAATAATGATATATTAGTGTATAGATTTATGTTGATGATATTATATTTGGTGCAACTAATGAAGCTTTCTGTAGAGAATTTGCTAAGTTAATATAGGGAGAATTTGAAATGAGCCTAATGAGTGAACTTAACTACTTCCTTGGACTTCAAGTAAAACAAACAAAGAAAGGAATCTTTATCAACCAAGCCAAGTACACCAAGTAAATAATCAAAAAGTTTGGTATGAAGTCAAGCAAACAAATGAACACACCCATGAGCCCATCTTGCAGAAGGACAAAGATAAAAATGGATCCAACATTGACCAAAAGCTCTATAGAGGTATGATCAGATCCTTATTCTATTTAATTGCAAGTAGATATGATATCTTGTATAGCATATGTGTATGTGCTAGATTCTAATCTAATCCTAAAGAATCACATATGCTTGCTGTTAAAAAATTATTAGATATTTAAAATGTACAAGTAATCTAGGTCTTTGTTTTTAAAACATTATTCATTGAATTTAATTGGATTTTCAAATATTGATTATGCTGGTTGTAGAATTATAGAAGAAGCACTAGCGGCATATGCCAATTTCAAGAGTTAAATTTAATCTCATGGCACTGTAAAAAATAAAACTCGGTAGCACTTTCTACTGCTAAGGTAGAGTATGTTATCGCAGGGAGTTGTTGTGCACAAGTGTTATGGATTAAACAACAACTAGAAGACTTTGGCGTTACACAATCTAAAATTCCAATCAAATGTGATAATACAAGTGCTATAAATTTGACAAAAAATCTAATTCAGCATTCTAGAACTAAGCATATAGAAATTAGACACCATTTTATTAGAGATCATGTTTTGAATGGTGACATTGATCTAGAATTTATCCTAGCTGAAAACCAATTAGCTAATATTTTTACTAAGCCACTGAATCAGGATAAATTTGAAATGATTAGAGGAGAATTAGGTCTTTGTGATCCTTTCTAGATTTTTCTAACCTAATTCCTTCAAAATTAAGGAAAAAATATCTAGAAAACCTCCTACAACTTTTCAGGTTCTTTGAACAACTTTCCTTTAGATTGTCTAAGGTAACTTTCAACTATCAGCTGTCTTTATGAATGAAGTATCAGCTAATACTTCGGTGATCCAATGAAGTATCTTTTTAATGGTTAACCAGTATCAGCTGTCTTTACGAATGTCTAAGATAACTTTCAATTCAAGGATGAGTCAATACACACCACTAATTTTCTATTTTACTTGAGGATGAGCAAAAGCTAAGTTAGGAGGTGTGATAAACACATAATTTAGATACCATAAGCATTAAATATTTTATTTATTGATGTTTATTAATTAGAACTTGATGCTTTTCATTTTATTTTGCAGGTAACTAAAAGATTGGGTGAACCTGAACCTAAATTGGCTTTGACCTCTATGAATCAATCAAATTATTGAAGCAACTAAAGGCTAGGAATCACAAGAAAGCAATTTAAGTCGGCAATTGGCATCGTTTTGACGTGCAATGAAGGGAATGTGGCATGTGAAAGAAATTTGAATTAAGAAGAATGCTTGGGCGTGGATATTGGAGCACCATTCAAGAGATGGCGTAAGATGTTTGGCATAGAGATTTTTGGAAAGAAATCAGATTCTATTTAGAGGCATGACAAGTCCAAAACCAAGTGAATGAGGTGTCCAAATCTACTAGGATTCCTAGATTCCAAGATGATGGTGTCACACCCCAAATCCATCACCAGAATCGGCTACATGACTGGCCGCATAACCCTAGAATACATTCTAGAGATCATGCAAGGCCTAAAAAAAATTTCATTTCAACTTAATCCTCTATAATACTATTGATTACAATTCATAAGAAAAATACCTAGGATAAAGAAAATAATACAGCTTATATGGTTACAATTTCAGTCATCCTTTAGTCGTATGATTGGTATTAATGACTCTCTAGCTACTCCTCATTTCTCCATGAATCCAATCCACTACCAAGCTCGGATATCCTGCACAACTCTAAGAAGGAAGAAAGTAGGGGATTGTGAGCTTTACAGCCCAATAAAGATTCTATATAAATCACACCAATAATAATATAATTCTAAAAATAGCAAGAAAAATATCATGCAATCAAACAACTCAAAAGCCATGTATAACAAAACCTTTAATAAAATTATGTTTTCTTTTCATGTTCCATTAGTTATCCTTCTTCTTTAGGGTTCTAGACTAACCACGGTCACACTCCAGCCTATGATGGGCACATAATTTATCATAATCTCGCCTATGACTGGCACACAATTTGTCACAATCTCGCCTGAGACTGGCATACTCATTGTCCAGCTTGTGACTGGCAATATCAGTAACCATGATCCCGTGGCATGGCTAGTCCAAATACCGTATTCACTTGATTAACACTTCATCAACTCACTTCATATAATCAAATCATATCATTTACAGTTTTCCAATAATCAGCATCATGGTCCAACCCATCCAAATATAACTTTACTTGATAAAACATGATATACATAAATATAAATAATAATAACAACAATCATACTATTTATCATGAAAAATCAACCATACATGCTAACGCGTATGTGCTAGGATGAATCATGTCATGTAAGATACATATATAAGACTAGCGATCATGTCTAGATATCCTTACCTTACTCGAGATAACTAGCATGCCTGATATTGGTCTATACCTAGAACCCGTACAATGTCCTTCTACTCAGAAGGCTGCCCCCTATAATAACAAATATTTTATTTAAATTTTTTCTATGATTCACCTAAAAAATCTTAACTTCATAAATTTCGAGAAAGAAAGCTTTCTGATCCTCTCTTTTATTTTATTATATTTTATTTTCTTCTCTTTCTCTCTCTCCTCATCTTCTCTCTCCTCTTTCTCTCTCCTCTCTCTCCTCATCTCTCTCCTCTTCCTTTTTTTAAATTTTTCCTTCTCTTTTTTCTTTTCTTTTTTTTTCTTTTTCTTTTCTTTTTTCCTTTTTTCTTTTTCTTTTCCCCTTCTTCTCCACTAAACCGAGATCTCCCCCCTCTCTTTTTTTTTCTTTCTTTTTCTCTTCTCCTCCTCTCCCTCTTCTTTCTCTCCTTCCTCCCCTTTACTTCCTTCTTCCTCTCTAGCCAAGTTCCTTGCCAAGACCTCCTTCTGCCAGAAGCCTCGCCCATGCGATCTTCCTCGCTGCCAAGATGGTCGGCACCCTCACTAGATCTCCCTCGTCGTCTCCCCTAACGAGACCCTCCACCAGCACCATTCCCATGGGAGACCAAAGAAGAAGGGACTCCTGACGACTTGTCCTCTGCTAAGGCTCTCGATGGCGGTAAGACCCCCCCTCCTCTTCTCTCTCTTCTTTCACTTTGGCTCAGCCGAGCAGGCCTCTGGCATCCTACGGATGTAGATCAAAGGAAGGGATGGTCCACCGGCACGTGGCTGAATGGAGGAGAAGGTCAAGGCAGTGTGGCCACCGGAGAGGGAAGCAAAATTGCTGGGAAAACTCGATGATGAGGGGGTTTTTTTAAGAGGGGAAATGAAAGAAATCCCTTGTAAGGGAAGGAACCTTGATAGATCAAACACCTTTCCCTCCATGAAACTTCCTCCGATCAACCCTGTCTCCCCCACAGCCTCTCCTCTGACTTCTCTGGTGAAATACTTAGCTGGATAAATAGGGGCTCTGTCCCCTATTTCATCCCTTTTTTTTCTAAAATTTGAACTAAAGTCGGTAGTGGCTGCCGACTTTAGCCCAAGCGGCCCAATAAACCGTGTTTTCATATTCTCCTCCCATTAAAATAATTTCATCCTCAAACTTAGCTTGATTGAAACTTTAATCTTTGAAAGTATCCAACCCTTATGTCATCCTTAAACTTCCAATTAGTTTACCTCTTAAGGTACATGCTTAAGTCTTAACATAATGAAATTATACTCAAAACTTAATCCTTTTCATTCACAATACATACTAAATTCTCTTAAGTTCTTCCAAAAAAATACTAATCTTTCGATATCAATATAATTAATTATCCTTAATTAAATTTATAAAAGCATCATGATAATCCAAATTTTAGAAATACTCAACCTTAACATCATCCTCAAGCTTTCAGGTAATCCCCCTCTTAGAATGCTCTCCTCATACGACTTTACATAACAACATGATATGACATTTTTATTTGATCATCACCATCTGTCTACATAGTGGATTCTTTCAATTTCCTTCAAATGAACCTTAGTGCCTCAACCTTAAATTAAAATACATAATTTCTCACCCCTGAAATTTATTTCTCTTGATTTACTTCATGTCATAATTGGCCCTATTCTATGTCATTAACACCAACAAAAGAACTTTGAGCATTTAACACTCTCTAGCATCTAAAGCCATTCTTCCTTTAATCTTTCCTATGATTTTATAATTAGGCTTCTATTTCAGAGAAACCTTAAACCTCTTTAAATAATGAGCCCACAATATCAAACCTAAGGGGATCTTTGTTTCAGAGTACTCTAGATCCAAGCCTGATAAAAGAATCATTATGTATCTTTTCTAAATTTGAAGATATCCAACATTTTTTTTTCTTAGAGTCCTCTACACTAGGTGAGCCTATCGATAAAAGTTGCATGGCACGCCTATAGACTAGCCCAAGGATCAATAACTTTATCCTTTCATTTATTACTAAAATCTTGTTATTGAAATTCAAATTAGTACTTCCATCAAAACATTTCTAAAGTTAGAGTTGACATTTTTAATTAATTTAAGAATAACTCAAACCACTGCACTTCCACTGCGCATTCTGATAAAATTTACTAAACTATCTAGGTTCACTAAAAGAATCCCTCCAAAATTTATCTTATTTTTGGTACTAGGAAGATCTCAAGTTATTAAAATAAAGATGTGAGTCTCTTTATCTCATTCACATCTCAGGAACATTAGATCAAGGTTTATCCTGACCCAGTTTCTATATTGAAAATCCTTGCATAAATCTCATCATCCTTTTAAAACACCAATAATTCTAGTTCAAGTCCAGATTAATCATACTTTTCTTGACAACTCAATTAGACAATCTAGATCATCTTTTCTCTTGAAAAAATTAACTTTAGCTCTAATAAAGTAAATAACTCTAAGTCAATGTTCTTAGGAGTAGGATAAATCAAGTTATTATTCATAAAGCTATTTTTATAATTCTTAATATCGGTTGGCAACTACTTGAAATCTTGCTCCTCATAAGCTAAACTCATATAAGTCTCTTAAAATCAATTCCTTTGCTTAATGTAATCCAGTAACTTGATAACCTAGATCTTCTTATAGATCTTAATTTGACTTGAGTTTAATATACTCAATAATCCCCAATAATTATAGGATAGATTCAGTAATTCATCCAAAATTGTTAATATAGGCTATCACGATTATATCAAAATATATATACCATGTTAACATAATAGAATCTAATCCACCAATAGAGAGCTACAAAGCTATACATCATCCCATCCAGCTCTTCTATATCCATCATATGCTTACTTATCATGATCAAAGAGTACAAATCATCCAGCCCTTTACATTCATCCTAAATCAATCTCATTACTTATATTATAGATCAAAAATCGTGTTCCTCTTTTTTACTAATCATATGCCAGATTTTATGCATAATATCTAAGGATTAAAAATCCAACTTCAAATCCATTCTTGTAACTTTTATAATACTAAGTTCAAATACCTCTTAAGCCATCGTCCATAATAATCATTTTTTAAATTTTGATATCATGTGAATTATATCCTAATCACTTATATCACAATCCCAAGTGATTATACTTTAAGCTTTGATATTATTTTATCATGTCCTAATAACCATCATGTGATTTCCTAATCACTTATATCACAGTCTTGAATAATCATGACCTGAATTTCGATGTCGCTTATGTCTATCCTAATCACTTATTCCATAGTTCCAAATCATCATAATCAAGGCTCTGATACCATTCTATCACATCCCGAATCCAGCACCGGAATAGGCTACGTGACCGCACAACCCTAGAATACATTCTAGAGATTATACAAGGCCTAAAAATTTTATTTCAACTTCAATCCTCCATAATACTATTGATCATAATTCATAAAAAAATACCTAACATAAAGAAAATAATACAACTTATACGGTTACAATTTCAGTCATCCTTCAGTCATCTGATTGGTATTAATGACTCTCTAGCTATTTCTCATTTCTTCATGAATCCAATCTACTACCAAGCTCGAATATCCTACAATACTTTAAGAAGGAAGAAAGTGGGGGGTTGTGAGCTTTACAACCCACTAAGGATTCTATATAAATTATACCAATAATAATATAATTCTGAAAATAACAAGAAAAATATCATACAATCAAACAACTCAAATGCCATGTATAACAAAACCTTTGATAAAATTATATTTTCTTTTCATGTTCCATTAGTTATTCTTCTTCTTTAGGGTTCTGGACTAACCACGGTCACACTCCAGCCTATGACTGGCACACTATTGTCATACTCCCTCCTGTGACTAGTACACTATTATCACAATCCCTCCTGTGACTGGCACAAATTTGTCACAATCCCGTCTATGACTGGCATACAATTTATCACAATCCTACATGTGACTAGTACACTCATTGTCCAGCTTATGACTGGCAATATCAGTAACCACGATCCCGTGGCATGGTTAGTCCAAATATCATATTCACTTGATTAACACTTCATCAACTCACTTCATGTAATCAAATCATGTCATTTATAATTTTTCAATAATCGGCACACGATCCAACCCATCCAAGTATAACTTTATTTGATAAAACATGGTATATAAAAATATTAATAATAATAACAACAATCATACTATTTATCACAAGAAATCAACTATGCATGCTAATGCTATGTGCTTGGATCAATCATGTCATGTAAGATACATATATAAGATTGGTGATCATGTCCAGATATCCTTACCTTACTAGAGACAACTAACATGCTGATATTGGTTTGTACTTGGAACCCGCACAATGCCCTTCTACTCAGAAAGCTGCCCCCTATAATAATAAATATTTTATTCAAATTTCTATGATTCATCCAAAAAAAATATTAACTTCATGAATTTCGAGAAAGAAAACTTTTTGATCCTCTCTTTTATTTTATTATTTTTTAATTTTAATTTTATTTTCTTTCTCTCTCTCCTCATCTTCTATCTCCTCTTTCTCCTCATCTTCTCTCTCCTCTTCTTTTTTTTTCTTTTTTCTTCTCTTTTTTCTCTTTCTTTTCTTTTTTCCTTTTTCCTTTTTCTTTTCCCGCTTCTTCTTCTCCACCGAACCGAGATCTCCCCCCGTTCTTTTTTTTTCTTTCTTCCTTTTTCTCTTCTCCTCCTCTCCCTCTTCTTCCTCTCCTTCCTCCCCACTTCTTCTTTCTTCCTCTCTAGTCGAGTTCATTGCCAAGACCTCCTTCTGCCAGAAGCCTTGCCCATGTGATCTTCCTCGCTGCCAAGATGGTCGACACCCTCATCGGATCTCCCTCGTCGTCTCCCTTGACAAGACCCTCCACCAGCACCATTCCCATGAGAGACCAAAGAAAAAGGGACTTTCGATGACTTGCCCTCTGCTAAGGCTCTCGATGGTGGCAAGATCCCCCTCTTTTCTCTCTCTTCTTTCACTTTGATTCGATCGAATAGGCCTTTGGCATCTAATGGATGAAGATCGAAGGAGGGGATGGTCCACCGATACATGGATGAATGGAGGAGAAGATCGAGGCGACGCGGCCACCGGAGAGGGAAGCAAAATTGCTAGGAAAACTCGACAATGAGAGAGGTTTTTAAAGAGGGAAAATGAAAGAAATCCCTTACCGTAAAGGGAGGAACCTCGACTGATCAAATACCTTTCCCTCCACGAAACTTCCTTCGATCAACCCCGTCTCCCCCATGGCCTCTCCTTCGACTTCTCCAATAAATATTTGGCCGAAAAAATAGAAGCTCCGTCCCCTGTTTTATTTTTTATTATTATTTTTTTTTTCTGAAATTCAAACCGAAGTCGGCAGAGGACTTCAACCCAGGCGGGCCAATAAACCAGGTTTTCACGGATGGGGAGGTTTTCACGGATGGGGCAATCAAAAGTCCAGGATGTGCAAGAAACCAAGGAGGAAAACCCGGTCAGAGAAAGAAGAGAGAGGATGGCCTATTTTTTCTTGGGAATGGAGTTTATTATGTGCAGAATTCTTAAGATGACCGACACACCAAAAAAAAAAAAAAAAATCCTAAAGAGGTGTGGGAGTTGGCATGCAGACTTGGAAAGAAGCAATGCAGGTTTTAAGTGGAAGTGGCATGCAGCATGGATAAGGGAGCTGGGCACCAAACCAGATAAGGAAGAAAAAAAATCTGAAAATCAAATGGAGTCGTGAGAAAGAGTCCACGATTTCTTGGACACTTGGAATATAAAACATAATCAGATTTGGGGCGCTGATTTAAAATAGGAAAATAGGAAGGTTGGGCACTGAATTTTTACGAAGCAATAACGAAACAAGGATTATTTGGCATGGAGATTGATTTGGAATTCCTAATTGGCAAGGAAATCAGTTGGGCGTTGTTGTGAGAACATCCCGTCATGACTCATGAGAATTAGATAAGGAAATAAACTAGATTTTGTGGTGGCATCCTAACCCCATGGGATTCTCAAGATTGGGAGACAAACATGAAATGGTGTGGAATCAGATTTAATGCCGAAAATTGAAGGGGACGTAAGGAGTCCTTCTATGGTAGGACTCTTTAAGATTTCGGCATCTAAGTCAAGACAACATGCAGATTTGGAAGGAAACAAGGCGCTGATTTCAAGAATCCTTGGCGTGAAGAAAAATCAGGTAAGGAAGGGAATGAAATAATCAGCAATACTCTATTTTGGAAACAGAATTAAAATCGAAGAAAACAGGGGAGCAAGCTGTATTTTTTTGGAAAAACAAAATACTAAGTTACGAAGGTTTTTAGCACATTTTCAGCAAGGCACATAACCTGTTTTGGCAGATTTCTACGTGACAAATAAAGGACTCCCTGTCCAGATTCTCAGCAGGTTGAAGTTGAATGGCCCTCACGTTGTCCTCGTGGAAGTCAAGTGATCAGATTTTCAGTGCATCTCCAGCAGCAGTAAAGGTGGAAACAAATTTGGTGCAGAACTTCATTCTTTCCCAGTAGATTGAAATCCACGAAATATGGAAAATATATGAGGGACCTTCTCTAATCACAGGAGGAATTGAATGCAGAAGACGACAAGGCAAAATCTGGGTGTTAACCTTCTCTAATCACAGGAGGAATTGAATGCAGAAGACGACAAGGCAAAATCTGGGTGTTACCTTCCTAAGATGCGATACAAAAGCATCACGCTGTATATAAAAGGGGCAGCAGCACATCAATTGGGGGATCATCACTTCGACCACCCTATTCCTTCTCCATGCCTATCAAGCCTTCTTCCACTATCAAGCCTACTACCACCCATCACCCTGTCATAACTCCACTCCATCACCATATTACTTCTCCACCATCTCCTTAGCCCCCATAGCTTTAATATTCTCCACAAACTTCATCATCTCCATACTCTCCATAGCCCTCAAACCTTCCATCATCCTCTCCATCATAAACCCTAGCTAGTCTTCATGCCATCTACCTTCTTCCATCAAAACTCGAATTTTGTTACATCCTTACTCCACCATTCTTCTTCCATTTGCCTCCCTTCCAAGCTGCTGTGAAGACTCTCTTCCGGTATGAAGATAATGGTGACCAACTACTCCATAGAAGGTGTTAGGATATGTCGGTTCAAGCACAGATCGGTCACCAATTCAACCGGCCGAAGACGTCTCTCCTGAACCATGCACTTCGAACCAAAGCACCTAGAAGAAGCCGGACGACTGACGGACAAGCCGAAGCCGTAGCTCTTAACCTCAATCAAAGAGTCAACCTTCGGCCCCCTGCTGACGACAAGGCTTTCAGCCTTAGCCGAAGACATGATCTTCACGACCGGCCGAAAGCGCAGTCTTCAGCTTATGCCGAAGATGTAGTCTTCGATCTATGCCGAAAACATAATCTTCAACATCAGCCACAGGAGCTGTCTCGAATGTATCTAAAGACGAAAGCGCTCCTCCGATTCAGCTACAAATACTTCTAAAGAAGAAGCCTGAAGACAGATCTCCGATCTGTCTCAAATCCCCACGAACGTGGTGGATAACGGTTATCATCGATTGTCTAACTATCTCCGAAGCTCAACCACGTCAAAATGGCCACGTGACCATTAATTCCAGCAACAACGTCTCCGGCTTTGCCAGAACCATTTAATAACTGCCCACGATTACGAATGGAGGGGAAAGAATTAACTCCCCCCATCGTAACCGCAGGAAAGAGAACGGAACCGCAGGCCAGATGAATCAATATAAATACTGGCAAGAGGGGATGCTCCAGGTAAGGCACAACATAGCCCTGAAAATCTTAGTCTTTTTCTCTCCATTTAGCCTCCTCAGAATCTTCCCTATTCTGTGATTGGAGCCCGTCTCTGATTTAGGCATCGGAGTGTCCCCCGCTGGAGAAAATCTGATCAGGGATTTGTTTTGCAGGTAAACCAGGGAGCGGACCTACAATCCAGTAGCTTCGTTCGGTCAGAAAAGGGACTCTACGTCGACAGATTAGCATACCAGGAAGGGAAAATAGTCTTAGCATCCATTGTTAAGCTCCCCTCCTTGAGAAAGGGGAAGTATGAGAACTTCTTGATGGCGAGAAGAAAGACTCGGATCGCCTCAGTAAGTCGAAGTCGCGTTCCTTCCCAGGGGGTGAACCTTCGATGGGGAATGATATTCCACCTCTCATACTCATCATAGGACAGCAACAGTTCAAAACTCTCTTGAATTAGGTCAATGCCCTCATGGCCATGGTTCAGGACTTCTAATATAAAGCTTTCCATGTGGGGCATCCGCCAGCTACCTCCAGACATAGCTCTCGATCTCAGATGAAAAAAGCCCCTCAAGGAGAGTCCACTCATCTTTCTCTCCATCTTCAACCCTCTCCTAAGGGCCAAAGCTCAAGAATGCCTGGGCCCACTGATTCGCTGTGGAAGGGAAAGAAGCCTAGGTAAACTCCCTCTCCTTCCTCTGAAGACTCCACTCTCGTGGAGAATCCGTCGAAGCAAGTTCTCCCCGATTATGATGGAAAATTTAAAGCACTCGAATCAGAGGTTGTGAAGCTTCGAGAGCGAAGGGACCATAATGATCTAGTAGCGTGTGAGCTGCACCCTCTTTACACTGACCGTATCATGGCCTAAGTTGTTTCCCAGCATTTTAGGGTCTCCCAGATGGAGCCCTACGATGGCACCTCCGATCCTTTTGATCACCTGGGCAGTTTCAAAGCCCACATGATAATCCAAGAAGCTTCGGATGCGCTGTACTGCCTCTCATTCCTAACCACACTAAAGAAAGCCGCTCGAATGTGGTACTCGAGCATACGCCCAGGTACCATCGACTATTTTTCCAAGCTAGAAAAATTGTTTATCTTGCATTTCATGACTTGCCACAAGACCCCCCGCAATATGGATATACTGTTCCTCCTTCACCAGAACGAAGGAGAAAGTCTGTGAGATTATATCTCCAGATTTAATTCGGCAACGCTCGAGATCCCTGATCTCAATGAGCACGTGGCCATGCCTGCATTAAAAAAAGGGCTTCGTATGTCCAGGCTCACTTTTTTTTTGGACAAGAAGTTCCCTACAAGCTACGTTGATCTCTTGTCGAGAGCTCAGAAGTATGCCAACGCCAAAGAGCAAGCGGCGAACCGGCGGTTAGTTGAAGGGAAGCCCTCTTCAAAGAAGAAGAATAACAGGGGACAAGGCCCCTTGCTCCCAACAACAACAAATATACTGACCAGCGATGGAGTCCCAGGCCTAGAGCATCGGGCGGGAGATTCGACTCTTATACCCCCCTCAACCTTCCTCGAGAAAAGATTCTACTGGAGATAGAAAAAGAAAGCTATCTCTAGCAACCACATCCCATGAAGGCATCCTCTTCCGTAAGGAACAGGAACAAATACTACCGATTCTACCGGGACCACAGCCATGACACTAAAGAATGCATCCAGCTGAGAGATGCCATAGAAGATCTAATCAAGAGAGGTTATCTGGGGCGGTATGTAGGTCACCAAGGACCTCGATCGAAAGCTACGATTCCTTAGAGGGCTCCCGAAGAGGCTAAACTGCCAAACCAGAGGCCCACCAATAGGAACGTCAGAATGCTGCATCGGCTGACTAGCTGGAGAAGAGCCGAAGATGATGCCTCAAAGAAGCTCAAAGACAATAATGCTATACTCTTCTCTGATGATGACCTCGCGAGGGTTCAACTCCTGCATGATGATCCTGTTGTAATTTCGATCATTGTGGCCAACTATGATGTAAAACGAGTCTTGGTTGATAATGGAAGCTCGGCCGATTTCTTGCTCTATGATGCATTTTCTTGGATGTGCCTATCTAAAAATAAATTACAAAGATCTCCTATACCACTTAGTGGATTCAGAGGCAACCAAGTCGATGTTGAGGAAAAAATTATACTACCTGTAACCCTTGGCACCGAACCCCGACAGAAGACACTACCAATCAACTTCACGATGGTCCGAACCTCTTCGACCTACAACGTGATTCTGGGATGGCCCATCCTGAACAAATTCTGGGCCATAGTATCAACTTACACCTCCTGGTATGTTTTTCCACCAGGAGTGGTGTCGAAGAAGCCAAGGGAGATCAGAGAGCGACACGACAGTGCTTGATGATTCAAGACAAGCACTTCAATGATCCTACAACTTGGGATCAAGTAGATTCGAGGGACCTGATCATAGACTCTAGTGAACCCATGGAGAGAACCATCTCAGTGCCACTGACTAAAGAGGATCCCACCAGGGTCGTGTATATCGAAAGCATGCTTGACGAGGAAACCAAAGCAGAGCTAATCCGTTTTCTTAAAAACAATGCTGATATCTTCACCTGGTCGACTTTGGACATGCCAGGGATTCCAACCGAAGTGATTACTCATTGATTGGAAGTCGCTCCTGAATATAAGCCGGTTCGGTAGAAGAAAAAGAACTTCACCCCCGAAAGACAGAAGGCAATAGATGAAGAGGTGAGCAAGCTCCTCAAGACAGGATTTCTTCGAGAAGCTCATTATCCTGAATGGTTGGCCAATGTGGTAATGTTGAAGAAAGCTAACGGCAAGTGGAGGATCTGCATTGATTACATAGACCTCAACAATGCCTGCCCAAAAGATAGCTTTCCCCTCCCAAAGATCAACTAACTGGTTGATGCTACCACCGGTCATCAGCTATTAAGCTTCATGAATGCTTTCTCTGGATATAATCAGATTTGAATGAATTTCCAGGATGAAGAGAAGATGGCCTTCATCACGGACAAAGGTCTTTATTGCTACAAAATGATGCTGTTTGGGCTCAAAAATGTTAGGACAACATTCTAAAGATTGATCAATTAGGTGTTCAAGGAGCAGTTAGGAAGAAATATGGAAGCCTATCTTGACGACATGATCATCAAAAGCCTCTTTAGACAAGATCACATCAAGGACTTGGAAGAATCGTTTGGTGCCCTGCAATGCCACCATATGAAGTTGAACCCAACAAAGTGTGCCTTCAAAGTAACTTCAGGCAAATTCTTGGGGCTCCTCGTTATTAAGCAAGGAATCGAGGCAAACCCCATGAAATTCCAGGCCCTTAGAGACATGAGGCATCCTTCCTGTAAAAAAGAAGTGCAACAGTTGACAGGGAGAATCGCCTCTTTGAGCAGATTCATTTCTCGATCAGCCGAGAAATGCCTTCCTTTTTTCAAAGTATTATGACAGTCCTGAGGCTTTGACTGGATCGAAGACTGCCACACTGCCTTTCTAGAACTAAAGAAGTACTTGGAAACTCCCCCCTTGCTCTCTAAGCCTTAAGAGGGGGAAGTTCTTTACCTATACCTTTCCGCTTCGGACGAAGCAGTCAGTTCAGTTGTAACACCCCAGAAAATGAAAGAAAAAAAAAAAGGGATTTGAAGGCCTGTTGGCCCACCGAATGGACCGGCCCTGACCACTGCGCGGCCCAGCACGCGGGATGCGCGGGCGCGTGCGCGGGCGCGAGGGAGCGCGGGCGTGCGGGTGACACATGGCGGGCGAGCGATGCACTGGCGCGTTGCGCAGCCCAGGCCCACACGCGAGAGCATGCAGGCACGTGGGCTTGGCCCAGCCCGAGTTGGCCATCGCGTGGGCATTTCCCATGCATTTCCTGGTCATTTCCCAGCCCGTTTCGCATGGCTCATGGCGGTCCATGGGATTTCTGAGCGATCTGGACCGTCCGATCGCCTGATCAAATAGCTGAGATTAATCTGAGGGAGTTTAGGCTTGATTATGTACTTTTGAATTCAGATTTGATGCGGTTTGAGGCATCAATCTCAGATCTGATGGCCGGAAAGATATTTTGATGGTTTTGGACTTCTCAGGTTACGTTTGAGGTGATTTTGGATTGATTTTTCTCTTTTTTTTAACCAGGATGTCGACAGGAAGCAGGGAAGAGCCTGCAAAGAGCTAGAAGAGAGAGAGAAAGAGAAGGGAAAAGAGAAGAAAAGAAGGAAGAAAGAGAAAGAGGAGAAGTAAGAGGAGAGAGGAAAGGGATCTTGGTTTGGAAGAAGAGAAAGGTTGTCATGCTGTGATGGCATGGGATAGCGACAAATTTTTGAGATATGTTGGGATTTGGGATAGAGAGAGAAAGAGGAGAGATAAAGATGAGAGAGAAGATAAAGAAAGAGAAAATCAGGGGGAACCTTCTTCCTCAAAATTTGTGAAACTAGGATTTAGTTTGAATGAATTTATTTATTATTGTAGGAGATCAATCTTTTAAGCAAGAAGGATTTGGACAAATTTCGGGTATAAATTGATACTGAATATTTGGGGTTAGCGATTGAAAGTAAGAATTCTGGACATGATCACCAGTTTTATACATTGTTTTACATGACATGATTTGATCCGTGCATATGAGTATTGGCGAGCATATTTGTTTTTCACGTATGTTTGATTTCTCGAGATGGATAGCATGTTTGAGATTATTAATTATATTTCTACATATCATGTTTTACCAAAAAAATTATATTTTGATGGTTTGGACCATGATACCGGTCATCGAAAGATTTGAAATTTCATGGTTTGACATCATGATGTGGTGAGACATCATGATATGATTTGACATGATGATGTGAAATGATAAGTGTTAGTAGTGTTTGGACTAGCCATGCCATGGGATCATGGTTATATAGCCAGAGCGGGCTTAGTATGTGAGCCTAGCCATGGACAGGTTGTACATGGTTAATTACATAGCCAAAGTGGGCTTAGTACATGAGCCTGGCCATGGGCAGATTGTACATGGTCGATTATGAGATTGCCAGTCATAGGCTAAGTGTGATATATAGTGTGCCAGTCACAAGCGGGAGTGTGACAATAGTGTGCCAGTCACAGGCTGGAGTATTGATGCAGAACAAATAAAGGAATGCGATGCGGAAGTAAATTAAGATTAACTAATTTTTTTGTTGTTTTTATATGTTTGTAGAAGTTGGCTTCAAATCAAAGAAAAGTTAACCTAACATTGAAAGATACTAATATGATAATTGAAAGCACAATTTTAAGGAAACTAAATTATCAGAGTAGTTCAGAAGCAACGGATCGCTGGGGGTTGAGAAACTCCCAGACCTAGGGTTTCGCTCCGAACTTTCAACAGAACAGAAATAAAGAGAAGAGATGGTTTACCTAACCAGACAATGATCTTCACAGATTTTGGTGGAAGAACTCTCCCGAGCAGATTGTTGGATCCTCGGATTCAGATATCTTCGCAATGGATCCTCCAATACTGGTCCTTTGGCAGGTTGGCTTCTCCTGAACTCAAGATCTGGAAGAGAAGAAAAAAATTGATGGAATCAGAGAGTCAAGGGAAATATTTACCAGGTTGATGAACTTGAAGATTGAAATTGCTGAAAACTGGATTCTCCTGGAAGCTGATGTGATTTTCCTTGGAACTTGCTCTGGATCTGAAGTAGCCGGACTGGATCTGGATGAAGGTGGACGGCTTGGACTTGTAGAGAGAGAGAGGCCGTGGGAGATGGATGGATCTAGGGTTTGATGGATTGAAAATAATGAAGGGTGGCTAGGGTTTTGGGATTTCAAGTGGCTAACCTAGGGTTTTGGATAAAGATGGAGATCTCTCACCTCCTCAAGGCTCCAATGGAACCCGGATTACCCCCTCACGGAGCTCAACACTTAGAATAGTGCGGAAGAAGAGAAACCTAGGTCACTCAACACAAGAGAGTAGCAAAAAAAATAATTTTCTTCATTGATTTTCAAAGTTACAAAGAGAGGTCTATTATATAGACCTAAAATTTTCTCCTAGCTTGTACAAATTCCCATGTGGGACTAAACTCTTCCAACCTCTAGATTAGGTAGAAAACCCCCTCTCTTGGTCGACCAAGACTTCAAAAAAAATTGGGACGGCCATAAAGGAATTTTTTTTTGGAATTTTTATGGCGCCTCCTTTGGAGTTGGATTTGGATTTGGAGTCCTCCTCTTATGGCATTTCTTCTTTTCTTCCACTCCAAGTTAAGCTCTTTGATTTTGATTTGAACTTCAATTGGATGTCCTTCTTTGATTTCTTCTCCAAGAGAAGTTTTCTTCCTTCTTTGCTTAGGTAAAATAGGCAGGTATGGGCGCCTCCTTTAAATTAGCTCCAATTTGATTTTTTCTTCTTTGGGTGTGGGGACCATGACACTGGGATGCCTCTGTGGCGCCTCCTGGACTCTGGCGTGTGCTCGGAGTGGCTGGGCGTGTGGCTTGGAGTGTGGCCTCCACTTGCTTGAACCTTGATTTGATTGGAAGACAAATGTGGCACCATTTTGGACCAAATTGAAACCACATCGGGACTTGCACCGAGTCAACATGACTCAACAAAATTTAAATGGTGACTCAAGAAATAAATAAAAATAAATAAACTGGTTGACCAGGTCAACCTTTATTACAAACCCTAATTTCTCGGGCAATGTCAATCAGAGATCCAGATGGAGCTCTGAAGTCTTCTTCTGAGTCTGGTGCCCGCACCAATTCTCCCGGGGTGGGAGGAACTCGACCCTGTCGAGTAAGGCTCAAGTTGGCTCTGGTATCTCTCCAAGAGGTCTGGGTCCAATTCTTGTAATTCTTCTCGGGAGATCCAAGAGTCATCAGAATCTGGCCTTCCTTGCCAGTGGACCAGGTACCTTTGGTATCCTCGATTACGAGTAGAGATAACCTGATCATCCAGGATCTTTTCAATCTGCTCTTTCCTCACAGGCCAGTTTGTTGGTGGACACACAGGGTCGGGATCACTCTCAATGATAGGGTTAGGCTCAAAAGGCTCACTAGGAATCACAGCTGGCTCCCTGTACTCTACTAAGTCTGTAATGTTGAAAGTAGAGCTAATGCCTAGTTCTGGAGGCAACTCGAGCACATAGGCATTGGATCCTACTCTCTTTACCACTCTAAATGGTCCAGCTCCCCTAGCATGTAACTTTCTAACGGTTCCAGGAGGAAACCGTTCAGTTCTTAACCTAATCATCACATAGTCTCCCTCAACAAAAGATTTGACTCGCCTTTGAGTATCAGCCAATTTCTTTTAAGTTTCGTTACTTAAATTTATTTTGGCTTGAATTTCTTTATGCAAGTCTTTTATATGCTGTGCAAAAACTTCGGCAGACTCAGAGACCCGTGTGTGGACTGGTAAAGGAGCTAGGTCAAGAGGTGTGTGGGGTTTGTAACCATGCACAATTTCAAATGGACTCTTACCCGTAGACCTATTGACCGAGTCATTATATGCAAATTTAGCCCTGGGTAAATACAAATCCCAATTCCTGGTATTCTCACTCAATCAAAATCTAAGACAATGTCCTAAACTCGCCTGACGATGCATTCCTAAAGAATGGACTTTTATTCAAAGGAACCCTAGGTCTAAACCTAACAAACTATGGCTCTCTGGGTTTGACCTTGGGTCGGAGGATGGTATGCAGAGCATGAAAACTTATCATGGGTGCCTAGTAGGTGCCATAAGGTCTTCCAGAAGTAGGTGGCAAACCTAGTAGATTCTGACACATGATTCACTCTAAAGACTTCGACAAAGTATACTTGGATGGTGTAAGAAGCATTAGAAGTCCTAGAGAAAGGGAGGAGATATGAGGTGGAGTCTCGAATTACCTGTTGACTAAAGGTGGTGACCTGAAGGTTTGAATGGTGATCTATGAGTGTCAACTGGTCATCCTTACGAAAGGAAAAGTTTGCTACTCCCAGGAATGGATCAAGAGATGGTTCGGGAAGCAGCCTAGGACATGTGATTGCAATAGTTAAAGTTTGTTCTCTAAGCAAATAATGATCCATTTTCTCAAGAACTGGATTGAAGAATGATTCATGGAAGGGCCTATGGATGATGACCTCAAGACTTGAAATTTGACCTATGGGTGTCGAAAGGTATACTCTATAGAAGGGTAGGTCAGTCATGCAAAGGAAGGGGTCTGGGGCCATAAGTAGGACTTCTACAAGACTGGGTGAACCAATCCGCTCAAGACAAGGATGTTCAACTGAGATTACGGGAGAGACCTTAGTGGCTGGGCATGGGACAAGGTCCAATTGTAAGAGGCTTGATTCAGTCATCCTAAGGAGAGGATCTACCATAGGGTGGGCAAACTTAAACAGTTCAGTGCAAAGATCTTCAATTGGTACTTGGGGAATGACTGTCATTAGAGGGTACGAACTAATAGCTCGGGCTAACAATATGAGTTCTTCCTGGGAGTATTTGACTAAAGGAACCCGGTTCTCACAAATCTCTTGAATTTCTGAACTAGGTCTTATCAGTTGGTTGCTTTCCAAGGTCTCCTCAGGTAAGGAACCAATAGTATCAATGTCACATTCTTCAAGTTCTTCCCCCTCACATTCATCAACTAGACTCAAGCCAGCATCATATACTTCCTCGATGCCATCTTCAATGGGTTTCGGGTCAGTGGTAATCGGGTCAACTGATTCTAGGCTTTTCATACCTAACCGTTCTTTCTCATTGGTAGGCTTGGGTTCTCCCTCATTAATGTCATCCTTAGGATTCTTACCACTTAGCTGTGCACAAGCCAGTCCTATGCATGGGCACTGACTAGATTTATGGCCTCTTTCTCCACAAAACAAACATTCTTGAGATATAGGAACCTGGGTCACACTGGGTTTCAAGCTAGTAGAGACCTTACTTGGGCATGGGTGTGGATCTAAACGGTTTGATCTAGAAGACTTGGGTTGTTGAGTGACTGGTCTAGAATATTGTAAGGACATCTCATAGACACGATCCACACTATAGATATCATGGTTAGGCTTCCTAAGGTAATGCTCGGGATCACGGTATAAGGTCCTCCTAGGCTCCTGGTATGGATGAGGTTGGGGCCTATTAAATTTTGGATCAGGGATCCAATTTTGATGTCTACGTTTCTCAAGGACTTGGACTGATCCCTAAGCTGGGTAAAATTCTCATGGACTTGTTCTTTACACTGGGTAACAGTAGCAGTCAAATCCTGGCTTAACTTGTTCATGCTCTCAGTAAGAGCTCTAACCATGGCCTCTAAATCAGGTTGGGTTTGACCAGGTTGGTAGGGCACTCTATTCCGGGTAGACATGATGCAAGCAAACACACAAAATGAGACTCAACTAAACGACTACGGGCTAACTAGACCTAGAGCCCAAACTAGATGCCCAATCAGAGTGGCAAGCTAGCCTGTAGTAACTCAGGACTCAGCCAGGCAGGTGTAAGGAGAGTGTTAGGTCCCTGATTGCCAATCCTAGACACCAATCAGTGATTGGCCAGGTAGGCGGACCAGCACACAAGCCCTTCGGGAATGGATCCCTGAACCACCGTTCTAGACACTGAGTGCTAAGCACACACAGAATAACTCAGCAAACTGACTCAACACTAGCCTAGACCCGACCAATTGGTGTCCCTAGCCCACTAGGGCAAATTAGGTCTAACCGATTTTAAATTAGATCTAGGTTCGAATGATTGGATGATGGTTTTGGGCTAAGGAGAGGTAATCAACTCCTCCCCTTATCTTAGATGCTCAATTGCCCTTAAGTAAATTATGAGATGATCACTCCAAAAGAATTGAATTGCAGAACACAAAAAACAGAGTTGCTGTATTTTAATGCTCAGAATTTTTATCGAAACCAATAAATCACAGAAAAATTATTGAAAATAGGTTCAATTATACTGGTTTCAACGAAGCAAAAATCATACAATTCGGAGTTTTATGCAGGGAGAAATAATTTAGACAACAGGGCAATTACGGGCTGCAACTAGATTGTCTTCCCCGTTTATAATCCCTGCTACGAAGTTATAACCCAATGGATCCCCTACACGCCCTAGGAACACCCCGTGGAATGGGAGGAGGAGGCTTGCGCCTCGCTTAGTTCCTAGGACCGGACATCCTGGGGAGTCTACTTCGAGCAGACAAAATAAAAAGAGAATAATCAAAGCAAGCAAGCAAATCAGAAACCCTAGACTGGGCTCTGATACCAAAAATGATGCAGAACAAATAAAGGAATGCGATGCGGAAGTAAATTAATATTAACTAATTTTTTTGTTGTTTTTATATGTTTGTAGAAGTTGGCTTCAAATCAAAGAAAAGTTAACCTAACATTGAAAGATACTAATATGATAATTGAAAGCACAATTTTAAGGAAACTAAATTATCAGAGTAGTTCAGAAGCAACGGATCGCTGGGGGTTGAGAAACTCCCAGACCTAGGGTTTCGCTCCGAACTTTCAACAGAACAGAAATAAAGAGAAGAGATGGTTTACCTAACCAGACAATGATCTTCACAGATTTTGGTGGAAGAACTCTCCCGAGCAGATTGTTGGATCCTCGGATTCAGATATCTTCGCAATGGATCCTCCAATACTGGTCCTTTGGCAGGTTGGCTTCTCCTGAACTCAAGATCTGGAAGAGAAGAAAAAACAATTGATGGAATCAGAGAGTCAAGGGAAATATTTACCAGGTTGATGAACTTGAAGATTGAAATTGCTGAAAACTGGATTCTCCTGGAAGCTGATGTGATTTTCCTTGGAACTTGCTCTGGATCTGAAGTAGCCGGACTGGATCTGGATGAAGGTGGACGGCTTGGACTTGTAGAGAGAGAGAGGCCGTGGGAGATGGATGGATCTAGGGTTTGATGGATTGAAAATAATGAAGGGTGGCTAGGGTTTTGGGATTTCAAGTGGCTAACCTAGGGTTTTGGATAAAGATGGAGATCTCTCACCTCCTCAAGGCTCCAATGGAACCCGGATTACCCCCTCACGGAGCTCAACACTTAGAATAGTGCGGAAGAAGAGAAACCTAGGTCACTCAACACAAGAGAGTAGCAAAAAAAATAATTTTCTTCATTGATTTTCAAAGTTACAAAGAGAGGTCTATTATATAGACCTAAAATTTTCTCCTAGCTTGTACAAATTCCCATGTGGGACTAAACTCTTCCAACCTCTAGATTAGGTAGAAAACCCCCTCTCTTGGTCGACCAAGACTTCAAAAAAAATTGGGACGGCCATAAAGGAATTTTTTTTTGGAATTTTTATGGCGCCTCCTTTGGAGTTGGATTTGGATTTGGAGTCCTCCTCTTCTTATGGCATTTCTTCTTTTCTTCCACTCCAAGTTAAGCTCTTTGATTTTGATTTGAACTTCAATTGGATGTCCTTCTTTGATTTCTTCTCCAAGAGAAGTTTTCTTCCTTCTTTGCTTAGGTAAAATAGGCAGGTATGGGCGCCTCCTTTAAATTAGCTTCCAATTTGATTTTTTCTTCTTTGGGTGTGGGGACCATGACACTGGGATGCCTCTGTGGCGCCTCCTGGACTCTGGCGTGTGCTCGGAGTGTGGCTGGGCGTGTGGCTTGGAGTGTGGCCTCCACTTGCTTGAACCTTGATTTGATTGGAAGACAAATGTGGCACCATTTTGGACCAAATTGAAACCACATCGGGACTTGCACCGAGTCAACATGACTCAACAAAATTTAAATGGTGACTCAAGAAATAAATAAAAATAAATAAACTGGTTGACCAGGTCAACCTTTATTACAAACCCTAATTTCTCGGGCAATGTCAATCAGAGATCCAGATGGAGCTCTGAAGTCTTCTTCTGAGTCTGGTGCCCGCACCAAGTATGACCGTGACTAGTCCAGAACCCTAAAGAAGAAGAAAAGTTAATGAAAACATATAAACAAAATATAATGTTATGAAAGGTTTTGATATGTGATTGAATTTTGGATTGCGTGACCGAAAAATTTATCGTTTTCTGTTATATGATTATGATCTTGTTGCTTTCAGTTTTTATATTAATACTGGTGTGATTGTGAGGGAACCTTACTGGGCTGTAGAGCTCATAACCTTTTTTTTTCTTTCACAGAGTTGTGCATATATTCGAGCTTGATGATGAATGATATTTTATTGAGGTAAGTGACTCTTGTGTACCTAGGCCTTGCATGATCTTTAGGATAAAACCTAGGATTTGTGTGACCGGTCGCATGCTAATTCCGGTGCTGGATTCGGGGCATGACATCAGTCCTCATCCAAAGAGAAGAAGACGGCTCCAATAAGCCGATCTACTATATCAGCAAAGTCCTGCACGATGCTGAAACAAGATATTCAAAAATGCAGAAACTGATTTACTCTTTAATAATTACGGCAAAGCGACTATGGCCTTACTTCCATGCCCACGCCATTGTGGTGCTGACTGATCAGCCTCTTAAAGCTATTCTCCATTGCCCTAATACTTCGGAAAGAATAGCCAAATGGGCTGTGAAACTAAGTGAGTTTGATATCAGTTTCCAGCCTCGATCGACTATGAAAGCCCAGGTGCTATCTGACTTCTTGGCGGAGTGCACATGGAAGTTCGAAGACGAAATGTGTCTGCCCGAAGAAGAAAGAGACACTCTAAAGGATGCGGAGCCCATTTGGGTACTTCATGTAGACGAAGCCTCCAACTCCGCCGGATATGAAGCAAGCCTCATATTGACTGAACCAGATGGGCACACAGTGGAGTGCGCCCTTCGATTTTCCTTCCATGCGTCAAACAACCAAGCCGAATTCGAAGCCCTACTTGCAGGACTTCAAATTGCCAAGAGCTTAGGGGTTCAAAGACTCCAGGCCTTTTCGAACTCCCAATTGGTAGTAAACCAAGTCAAAGGAGAATTAGAAGCTGGAGATCCCACCATGGTACAGTACCTAGAGAAGGTACCTATCTTCTCAATTAGAGTTCTTCAAAATCATTCATGTTCCTCAATCGAAGAACTCTCGGGTGGATGCATTGTCTAGACTTGCCACCACCACTCCGGAGTCCCTTGATCGCACCTTCATCAAACACCTCGAAACTTCAAACATAGTTGAAGAAACTTTAGAGGTGCACCAAATCGAGACCAAACCCAGCTGGATGGATCCCATCCTCAAGTTTTTAAATGAGGGCATACTACCGGAAGACAAAGCAGAGGCCAAAAAGATCCACTGGATGGCATCCCAATATGTCATCTTAGACGGGACCCTCTATAAAAGATCATTCTCCCAGCCTCTGCTGAAATGCTTGGGACCATCAGATACAGACTATGCTTTGGGAGAAGTCCATGAAGGAATATGTGGTGATCACTTGGGGGGCAGGTCTTTGGCATATAAAATAATACACCAGGGATATTATTGGCCCTCCATTCAAAAAGATTCAGCCAACTTTGTTCGGAGATGTGATCAATGCCAGAGGTATGCCAATATACAAAGATAGCTAGCAAGTCATTTGACCCAGTTGATGGCACCCTGGCCCTTTGCCCAATGGGGCATGGATATCCTTGGCCCATTTCCACCGGCATCTGGGCAAAGAAAGTTCCTCATTGTGGCAATCGACTACTTTACTAAGTGGGTTGAGGCCAAACCATTGGCTCACATCACGGAAGGCAAAGTCAAGAATTTTATCAAAAATTTCATCATATTTTGGTTCGGAATTCCATATACAATTATCACTGACAATGGGAGACAGTTTGATAATCCCAAATTCAAAGACTTCTGTGCTCGATACCATGTGCAACACAGGCTGACCTCTATCACCCATCCGCAGTCTAATGGAGAGGCCAAAATGACGAATCAGACCATTCTCCATGGCCTAAAGATGGGTTGAACACTGCCAAAGGACTTTTGGCAGAAGAGCTGACCTCCATTCTCTGGGCATATAGGATGACCCCGAGAATGGCCACCAGCGAGTCTCCATTCAACTTAGCATACGGTACTAAAGCAGTACTCCCTATCGAAGTCTCCCTTCAATCTTTGAAAATCGACAAGTATGAAGAGCCTGAGAACTTCGATCGTCGAAGAATTGACTTGGATCTATTGTCGAGCACCAGACTCCAAATCCAAATGAAAATGGTGACATATCAACAAAAGTTGCCAAATATTACAACTCTAGAGTAAAAGAGTAGATTTTCCGTGTTGGGGACATGGTACTGCGAAGAACTGAAGTATCCAGACCGATCGAGCAGGGCAAGCTCTCCCCTAATTAGGAAGGACCATACCAAGTCAAAGAAGTCATACGTCCAGGAACGTATCGACTCAAGACCTTGGATGTCAAAGTCCTATCTTGGCCCTAGAATGTACAAAACCTTCGCAAGTACTATCAATAAATAGAACCCAATATCTTTTATGAAAATCTGTTCAACTCTAAACAGTCCGTTGCACCAACAAAATGACAACGGTTTCAATGGCCCGATCGAAAGAATCGACCAGTAGTACAAGGGCGAGTCTGATCCACTCACCTTATCGGTATGCCCGACGAGCGCAATGGATAGCCCAATCAGGCTACCAAATGATCAAAGGCATAGGGATGGTTCATGTAACCTACCCTACGGTGAATCCGAAGATGCGTTGGGACGGGTCTAACCAGCCTACCTTATACTAAAGAAGGTACAAGGATGATTCATATAACCTTTCCTACGGTAAATTCGAAGATGCACCGGGGCAGGCCTGAACAACCTACCTTAGCCACGACAGGGACGCACAGGGATGGCTCAAATGCCCTACCCTACGGTAAATCCAAAAATGTGCTGAAATGAATCTGCATCACTCACCCTGTCAACCGCAAACATTCGATGAGATGGCTCAATCAATCCCATCCCATCACCAAATTCTTAATGGCTCTGCAAAGTCTACACTTTTGTTATACTACAAGGCATACACTTCGTAGTACTTTAAGGTATACCATTCACAGAGAAAGAAAGAAGTGAGAAGAAAGTCAGTTTCTTCATTTCATTTTTGGAAAATTTTATAAAAAAAAAAAGAAAGAAAGAAAGAAAAAAGAGAGGAGAAAAAGAGAACATGGTAGATTACAGGAAAGCAGGTTTAAGAACCACTTGTCGGCCCTTTTCCATACTGGTGGGGGGTGTCAAAGTTCTAAAAGGAGGACGAGGAGGCTCTGGAGTTCCCTTCTGAGTCAGACTCTGACTCCTCTTCAAAGTCAGAGTCAAGTTCATGACCGGGGAAGGGAACAAAAGGCCTAATGTTTTCCAGGCCCTTCAAATGATAGAACCTGAAAGTCTTGTCCCGGCACTCCCGGAACCCCTGGTGGTAAGAGTCCAGAACTGCCTCGATGACCTCGTCCTTATAGGCAGAAGATGCCATGAAGTTTGAGACAGCCTCCACCACCTTTTTTCTGGCCTCTTCCGCCTCTAAGGCAGCCTCCTCGACTCGAGCTCCGGCCTCCTCCAGACGGGCCTCCAAGACCCGGACCTTCTCCTCCAAGCGAGCAATGACCCCCTATGGGTCGTCATTGTCACTTCCCCGGGGAGCCTTTGAACTAGGCTCGCTCTCTGCCCGAGTGCTGGAGGCCCTCTTCTTAGCCGCCTTCCGAAAATTGGAAATGTTAAACTTCATCTCAGTGATGTGCTAAGGGAAGGAAGGCAACTTTCAAAATGGGAGTTTAAAATTTCGATGGCCTATGAAAGGAAAGAACAGGGTCCTATTTAAAAAGGATCTTGCACCCATGGACAACCACAGAGAAACATGCTCCACACCTTTCCCCATACGCGCCAGAGGGTGCTATGTGTTGAAACGATGCCTCGGAGCCCAGATGGCCACCTGGGAATAGTACAATCGCCAATAACTTCTCTCGGGGATAGAGATTGTTGGTGCTTTGAACCCAGAATGATCTCCCTCAGACGGTTACAACATTAATGGCCTTTTCTCTGAACAGGAAGACATGGCGGCACCCAGGATGGGTGGGGATGCAACCGTTCAAATATCCATGCACTTGACACGGGCAATGAAAAATATATTCAATGTTCTTCAATCAATGGCCAATGGGGAAATAACACCTGTCTGCCATGTTCCTTCCAAGACAGAAGGGACAATTACGATGGGTAACTAACATCAGCCTAATCGAGGTCAATCCCGACCCAAAGGACCAAAAATCGGCAATAGCATTCCAATCCTATTTTGGAGTTCGTCTTCAGTCATACCAAGAATATCGACCTCGAACCGAGTAGTCTTTGGCTTACAAACAAGAGAGGAACCACACCAAAAAGAATCAACTCAGAAGAGACTAGTTTGAAAGGAATTAGTCATTTATTTCAAGGATGAAAAACCCTTATCCAGAAGAAAAATATTATAGATAGCTGAAAAAAGGGAAAACACAATAACTTTATTTCCCGCCACCCTCTTCAGCAACTAAAATAGGAGTAAGGGTCGATGCCGCATCAGGCTAAACCTTGGTGTCCTCATCCTCATCCTTTGGGACTGCAACCAAAGACAAGTCCAAGCCAGGGTAAAGTTTCTTAATTTTACCCAGGCAATCGGCGTAACCCGAAGAGTATCCTTCCGACCTGGCTTTGCTTACCTCGTCTTTGAAGGCTTGAGGATTTTTGTAAGCCTCAACGGCCCTGGAAGACCTCTCTTCGGCCTGCACAGCCCTTTGGTTGACCATCGAAAGGCTTGTCTATAGCTCATCGATCCTTCTCTTCAATTTAGCCTGACGAGACTTCAGCTCCTCAGCATCCCGTAGGGTCTCCCTCAGCATCCATTCAAGAGAAGCCACCTTTCTTTTCCTCTCCTGCACAATGGTTTCCATTTCGACCGCCTGCGCCTGAAGAGTGCCCAGCTGTCTTCTCAAGACATCATTCGAGGCAACTACCTTGCCCATCTCCTCTTCTACAGTGGCCCAAAGCTTTTCGATGACATCTTTTTCAGCTACAGCTAAGGCCATTCGGCTTCGGAGGTCTTCTCTTTAGCTGATGGATTCGTGGGCACCTTTCTCCAGCAAAAAAAGGTCATGAGAAATCTGCATAATAAAAAATACACACAACATCAGTCCAGCCGACGAACGCGGGCAGGTGACACGCACACCAAAGGCTACCTGTTGTATCCTAAGGAGGATAGCAGGAAAAGGATTCCCAGATTCCTGCCTCCCGGCTCCAGTGGTAGGGGTGTCACACCCCACCGGCTCTTTCTCTCCCATGACCGGAGCCACAGGCTTGGCATCTTCGATGTATGAGGAAACCCCACCAACATCTTGTGGGCTTGACCTCTTAGACAGCCCGACCGGTGCGGCCCTCCCGGGGGAAATCAGTTCCTCCCATGAGGAAGAACCTATCTCGATTGGAACACAACTCCCAGCCTGGGTGCACGGCAATGCCAATACACACCTTCGCCTCCAATATGATCTTCTCACCTGGAAGCCTCTCATTGGCTTCCCCTTGGTTGCCCGCCTGAGCTGTGCTAGGTTCGGCTTCATGCTGCGGCAAACCCTCAGAACGGCATGAGGATAGAGAGGCAGGAATGGTATTGGGAATGGCATTGCCAGGAGCGAATGGTAGTCGATCCAAGGAAATCCTCTTCCTTATATCGAGCCGGGTGAGGCCTAGGTCGAATGCCCTCATTTGTAGTGGTTTCCCAGGCATGCCACGCGTGTATGCCCTAGTAAATTAGGGGCCTCAACTGATGTGTTGGGAGAGACCACCAAAAGGCTATAGCCACGATGATCCCTATCCCTAAGCATAGTCATTATTGCCCTGATCGCCACCACCTCTCCAGGCAATAGCATGGCAGTCACCACACCCCCAGTAAGCTGGTAAGCCAGAGTTTTCCCTCACGTAAGAACTTCCCTACATGTTTTGCAGTTCAAAATGAGGAGCCTATGTCCAAAAAAATTGACTCGACAAAGGGTTGCATGATTTAGTCCGAAGACAAAATTGATGACCCTACTAAAACCCAGTTCGAAGATTCTACACTTGGAAAGCTACATTTGGGAAGCCCCATAGTATCCAGCGTTCACAAAAAGTGAAATATTCATTAAACCAGGAAGATTCATTGATTACATTCCAAAAGAAAGAAAAGAGGAAACACAAATGCAAGGCTCGAAGCCTGATAGACCCCTATAGATCAGTTGAGGAAGACCCAGCATTGGCATAATGGAGTATCTCCTTAATCTGAATGGAGATGATCTCCTCTACCTGGTCCAGAGCTGGAGAACTTTCAGTTTGGATCACCTCTTTAGCCAGTGTCGTAATCGCAGTATTGGCCATGGCCAACTCATCAGCTACGACAGGGACTCCTTCGCTTTGACTAGGCATCTCCTCAATCTCATCAGGGGTCCCGACTTCTTCTTCTTCTTCTTCCTCCTCGATGTCAAACACAGGGATGCTGGAAAGATCAAGATCAGGGAAGACCACGCTGACCTTGGTGAGTCCATCATTAAAGCCATGTTGATAGCTGTACAAACTTGCTTCATTCATTTCCATTTGGAACTATGAAGATTTTCTGAAATCCACAATAGCATTAGCCACTTGCTCTCTCATGGCTTCGGACTCCCTCCTGGCTGCTTCGACCTCCAGGGCTGCCTCTTCGGCTCTTGAAGATACCTTTTTGGCTCTCGAAGATGCTTATTCAACCCTCTTGGTCGCCTCCTCAGCCATCCTATCCAAGTCTTCAACCCTCTCTTGGTTCTCTTTAGCAGAATGTTCCAAGGAGTCGATCTGCTTCTTATTCCTCCTCAACTCTACCTCCTGTCTTGAGATCGTCAAGTGGGCATTCTTCAGTTCGCCCTTCAGGCCCCGAACTTCAGCATCCACACTAGTGAGCTGATTCTCCATGGACTGCTTCAGTTCCTTGGCCACCTCCCTTTCGGCCCTAGCCACATGGAGCTCTTCCTTCAGGCTGTGAATGAGGCTATCAACGTTCCCCAGGCCCTCTTCCATAAAAGTAATGTCGTAGACCAGCTACACCAGCAAAACAAGGTGTAAGACCAGTCACAAGCTGAATGAACCATCGAGCAAAGGAGGGACGATGAAAATCTCACATGTTGTAGGGAGGAATAAGCATAATCGGACACCCTAGCGAGGCTTCGACCTCGAATGACTACCAAATCATGAGGCAGCAAAGTATCCTTCAGTGCCCGCCTAGCAATGGTGGGGACCAAAAGACCCCTCGTATAGGAAAGCTTCGAAGAGTCCATGGGATGACTCCCACTTAAAGGAACCTCCCGGACAGACTCCTCTTCGAGTTGCGATGCCTTACCCCTATCCACCGTAAGGGGGCAAGGTGGTGGTGCATCAACCACCGGAGACGGACTCTCCCTTATCTGAACTGGAGAGCTGACCATCGATAGAGACTCAACTGGCAGAGGCCCTCCCGGAGCCATCCATCATCGATACCCCATTCCCCCAGATGTTCCTCTGGAGGACGAAGCACTCCTACTTCTCTCAAAATCATCCCCTCGGGTCTTCTTCTGAACCTTTGATCCTGAAGGAGGAGCCTGAGCCACCTTCCTTTTGGAACACTGATGAAGCAAGCCCAAATTAGGCCTCATTCCACCACCTACAAGTAAAATACCTTTCTGAATCAGCTGGACCACAAAGGAGTTAAAAGCGGAGAGTTGAAAACTTCTACCATTATACCTAACACAGGGAACTCGTTGATCCCCATGAGATGGAGATTCCTCTCCTCCAACAGTTTGTGGATGGGAACGACCTCCGAACCAATCAATAAGGCATAATCGGACTGATCGGCTACCAAAACTTTTTTCCCATCAATGGAAACCAGGTGTGGCTCCCTCCACTCACTACTAAAACCCCACGGTTTGGTAGATGAAACAAAAATAAAATTAGGCTTCCACCCATGGATGGCACTAGGCATATCCTTTATGATCTTGCGACTAGGTCGAGGACCGATCACCCACCATTCGCGACCATGAAAATCCCTTTTGAGAATAAAAGGAGCGGTGAATAGGTTGGTCCCGAGGCTCACATTGGCTATGTGGCACCAGACCAAGAACCCACAGATATTCCGAATACTGTTCGGAGTCAACTATGCGGGCACTATTTGGTACATGCGAAAGACTTTGACGAAGAATGAATGCAGGGAAAATCGAAGACCAGCCTTCAAATGATCTTCATATATGGCAAGACACCCGACTTGAGGTTTATGCACCCGCTCCTTAGATGTGGGAAGTACAAGAGGAAACCCTTCGGGAACATGATAACGCTCCCGAAGGTGGGTGATCTTCTCTAGTGAGATGGTGCTAGAAACTAACTCCGGACTCACACATCATCAATCCCAGAGGGCTCAGCCTTTTCCCCTTTACTTTCTATGGTTCAGTCATGACAGGAAAAAGGAACAAAGAAACAAAAGGAATGTTCTACCTGTGGAACGGATTGATAGCCAAGAACAAGGAAAGCTAGGCCAAAGCTGAAGGTATGCAAGGATGAAGAAGCTTCCTTAGCCATACCTTTTCTCCTTCTAATAAAGGGACCAAGAGACTCCAAGACGACATCTCGATAAGGGGAACCATCTCCCCAAATCCTTCACAGACGCTCGAGATGGGTGCACAATCTTAAACAGCCCTCAACTAATTTGACAAGGAATGGACCAAAGGTCATAATCCGCACAACACCAATCAATGGCTAAGATGGAGCATGCTACTTTTCCAAGGGACAGGAAGAGGCCACGGCCTCCATCCAAATCTCGATGAAAAGATCGGCTGAACCGTTGCACAACAGAAAAAGGAGGAACAGTCCCTGGTTCGCCCGCTCCTTTTCTCCACACCCCAATCAGGGGGTGACAGCTATCCACCACCTGATCCAACCAGCAGTTATGGCAAACGGTCCAATCAGAGATTTTGCAATCATCTGCCGCACCACTCTCCAGGGGAAAATGACAACCCAGTGATACTCTCACTCTTCGAGGCAGATCATTACTTCGAAAATTGAAAGTGGGGGGCAACTATTAGGATATGTCAGTTCAAGCACAGATCGACCACCGGTTTGACTGGCCGAAGACGTCTCTCCCGAACCATGCACATCGAACCAAATCACCTAGAAGAAGCCGAACGGCTGACGGACAAGCCGAAGCCGTAGCTCTCAACCTCAACCGAAGAGTCAACCTTCGGTCCCTTACTGATGACAAGGCTCTCAACCTTAGCTGAAGACATGATCTTCACAATCGACCGAAAGCGCAGTCTTCGGCTAATGCCGAAGATGTAGTCTTCGATCTATGCCGAAAACATGATCTTCGACATTAGCCATAGGAGCTGTCTCGAATGTATCTGAAGATGAAAGCGCTCCATCGATTCAGCTATGAATACTTCTAAAGAAGAAGCTTGAAGACAGATCTTCGATCTATCTCAAATCCCCACAAACATGGTGGATAACGGTTATCATCGACTGTTTAACTATATCTGAAGCTCAACCACATCAAAATGGCCATGTGACCATTAATTCCAGCAACAACATCTCCGGCTTTGCCAGAACCGTTTAATAACCATCCATGATTATGAACGGAGGGGAAAGAATTAACTCCCTCCATCGTAACTGCAAGAAAGAGAATGGAACCGCAGGCTAGATGAATCAATATAAATACTGGTAAGAGGGGATGCTCCAGGTAAGGCACAACATAGCCTTGAAAATCTCAGAGTCCTTTCCTCTCCATTTATCCTCCTCAGAATTTTTTTCATTCTGTGGCTGGAGCCTGCCTCTGACTTAGGCATCGGAGTGTCCCCCGCCAGAGCAAATCCTACCAGGAATTTGTTTTGTAGGTAAACCAGGGAGCGGACCTGCGATCCAGTAGCTTCATCTGGTCGGAAAAGGGATTCTATGCCAACAGAAGGCTAGATCCCTACATCTCAAGAGATCACTATAAAATTGCTAAGACAATGTATTGATGCTTTAGTCATTGTACTCTCTTCTTTTTATACAATTAATGAAGATTTGGCTTAATTTCTTCATCTTTATGTCTTTTGTTTGATTTGCATCAGATTGTATTCCGAATAGCTTATGACCCTTGGGATGAACCATGATCTAAGGATACGATTTGTGATTTTAGGATAGTTTATTTGTAACACAACCTCTCTTATTTTATGTAATCTAATCTTGACTAGCTTATACTCCAAAGGAATGAGCCGTGATCCAATGGGTACAGCCATGCTCTTCCTAGATAAGTTATATCTTGAATAGTTGCATATCTTCTTCTTACATATTAGAAGGGTACCAATTGTTTAATAAAAAAGCATTTGAAATCCCGAGAACTTTCTCATTATATTCAAATCACATATTAATTAGTTTGTCTCCTTTATGTTGCTATTGCTAATTTACTTTGTTTTCTTTTAATCAATTATCATTTATTTCTCTCTTACTCGATTACTCAAACATAACTCAGCCCACGTTCCTCACGGATATGAACCCGACTCACTGCTATTCCATAGTTTTGAGTTAGAGAATTATTTTTGATGCCTTCGACAAATGATCCCTAGCACCTATGTCCAATCCCCAAGAATCTCTTGAAAATTTTACAATAATCTCTCAAGATTATAGCTGATTTATTTTTCAGGCTCACAAATCAAATCCTTGTTGATTTTCTCCCTTAGGTTTACCAACTCAACCTTACAATAAGTCAACCCTATACTTGTAATCTAATTCCAAGGCTTGGAAGAGCCTATCCTTTAGTTTCAATTTCCTTAAAACTAGTTACAACTCAAAACAATAAAATATAAGATGTTTGAAATCAAAAGCTCATAAAAAGTATAAAAAGAATGTCGATGAAGCTCTTGAAGGAATCTTTGAGTTGTCTTCTTCAATTAAAGGCCTCTAATGATTGCTAGTTATTGAGAATTGAATGAACACTCTTTAAAAATAAAGACTTTTCTTTTAGAAAGTTAGCTCTTGAAAGATTCTTTTGAAAGCATTTGACTTTCTCAAGGATTCTCTTACTTTTTTAATGAGTTTGGTGAGGAATAAATATACTTACAATCTTCAAAAATCAATTTATGACTGTTAGAGAGTGGAAACTGTCTATTTGACACTTTGTACCAACTTCTGTGGTTCAGATAATAAAACCATTAATGTGTAATTAGAATGTAAGCATCGACACTTTAGTCTATGAGTCGATACTTGAGTCTAGGCCTCGATACTTGGGATGTTCTAAAAAATACTACTCTCTAGAATTATCCCGTGGCATCGATACTTGGAGCATGAGTCAATCCTTGAGTCGATACCTTAACTCGACACTTAGAGTCCAGATGTCAATACTTGGGCCAATGCCAAAAAATCTATTCTCTATCTTTTCCTATGACATCAATACTTAGAGCTTAAGCTAACCTGTGAGTCAACACTTTGTGTCGGCACTTTGATAGTGAGTGTTGATACTTGAGCATGCTGGCTAAAACTTTGTGCATCCAACTTCCTTCTTTTCTGAGTCTTCTTTGAAGGTCGATACTTGGAACTCTTAAGTCGATACTTGAGCTGTGCCACTTGAAAAAATTTACCAAACTCTGAATTTTAAAATTTTGATCTATTTTCTTTCATTTCAACTTTCAATTATCCAATTAACTATTATATCCTTGGCTTTTCCACATATAAAGATATTCAAAATATAAAATTATTCTTGCCTAATGATTGATCACTTAAATTCATCATTTATAAGTTTGAAGGGTACTTGAAGTATCAATCTCACAACTCCAATAAATATTAGTACTTTATATATACTCAAATATTTTGTTATTCATCAAAATCAAGGTGAAAGTCAACAATTTTTCTCTTCTTTTAACAAGAAGAGATGATGAAAGGAAGAGATGATGGAGCTATTTAAACAAGTCCACATTAACCTCCCCCTTTTTAATGCAATCAAATAAGTTCCTGCCTATGCCAAATTTGTGAAGGATTTGTGCATGCAAAAATGCAAAACTAGAATATAAATCCCTAAGAAAATTTATCTTATCGAGCAGGCAAGCTCAGTATTTCAACACATTACCCCTCCCAAGCTTAAGGACCGAGGTGCCCCTCTTATCTCTTATGTTATCAAGGACCTATATATCAAGAAATCTTTGTTAGACTTAGGGACAAGTGTAAATCTTTTGCCTAGCTCAATATATAAACTCTTCAGGTTTGGCGAGCTTAGACCCATGATGGTCACCTTGTAATTAACTGATAGATTTGTTAAGGTACCATGTGACATGCTAGAGGATATACTCGTCAAAGTAGATAAATTTTACTTTCAGTTAACTTTCTAGTCCTTGACATGGAATATTCTAGTACACCAAAACAAATCCCCATAATTTTAGGGTGACCCTTCCAAGCTACCATGAATGCATGCATCAACTATAGGATGGGTTTATGGACATATCATTTGGAAATAAGAAGCTTGGGTTGAATTTATTCAATGCTTCCTAGGGACCTCAAACCAATGATTGTTTCGAAATAGATATATTAGAGAACCTAATAGAAGAATTAACTATCATAACCTTGTATAAAGATCCATTATAGACTTGCCTAGCTCAATTAGAGTAGATGATTTTAATCTAGAAGGGGATATTAATGAAGTTAGAACCCTATTAGATACACCTCTCTCTAAAATGACCCCACCATGGACCATTAAGTAAGCCTTTACATGATTTGTCAACTACTCCAATAGTGCCCTCTTTAGAAACCATCCCTAAGTTAGAACTCAAACCACTTCCAATCATACTCAAGTATGTTTTTCGAAGACTGAATGACACCCTTCCGATGATCATTACCTTAGACTTGACCAATGACTAGGAAATGTAGTTCATAGGGATCCTAAAAGAGCACAAGAAAGCTATTAGCTGGTCAATTGCTGATCTAAAAGGCATCGATCCCTCCATCTACATACACCACATCTACTGTAAAAAAATACCAAACCACATAGGGACATGTAAAAGAAACTAAACCCTAATATGTGAGAGGTAGTTAAGAAGGATGTCGTTAAGTGTTTGATGCAAGAACCATCTACTCAATATCGGATAGTAAATGGGCTAGCCCCACTTAAGTAGTACCTAAGAAATTAGGCATTACTATGATAAAAAACAAGAGGAACTGATCACTACCCGCATAATATCTAATTGGCTAATAAGCATTGATTACCATAAACTAAACTTGATCACTAGGAAAGATCACTTCTCATTACCATTTATTGATCAAATCTTAGAATGGCTGGTAGGGCAAAGCTTCTTCTACTTACTAGATGGCTATTTAGGATATAATCAAATACCTGTCTTTCTTGACAATCAAGAGAAAACTACCTTTACCTATCCTTTTGGCACGTTTGCTTTTCAATGCATGCCCTTTGACCTCTGCAATGCACACACAACATTCCAACGGTGTATACTAGCCATATTCTTTGATATAGTGGATAAGTTCTTAAAAGTTTTTATGGACCACTTCTCTGTATTTGGGATGACATTTGAGGATTGTCTTCAAAACCTATCTAAAGTGTTAGAATGACATAAGGAGACAAACCTTGTTCTAAATTAGGAAAAGAGCCATTTTATGATTTGAGAAGGGATCGTACTAGGCCATATTGTATCCAAAAGGGGGATCAAAGTAGATAAGGCTAAAGTAGAGGTAATATCAATACTACCATCCCTGACCTCGGTTTGACTGATACAATTTTTTCTAGGTTATGTTAAGTTTCATAGATGCTTCATCAAAGATTTCAGCAAAATCACCAGACCTTTGTGCAATTTATTGGCTAAGGACACACCTTTTATCTTTGATGAAGAATGCTTACAAGCCTTCTACACACTCTGCAATGCCCTTACTATAGCACCAATAGTCAAACCATCGAACTAGTCTTTCCCATTTAAAATCATGTGTGATGCATCTAATTTTATGATAAGTATGGTTTTAGGACAACAAATTAATGAGCCAGACATGATTTATTATTCTAGTAAGACTTTATCCTATGCTCGACTGAATTACACCACAAAGAAAAAGAATTAATAGCTATGGTGTTTATCCTAGATAAATTTTGATCATACCTTCTAGGGTTTGAGGTTCTAATATACTCAAATCATGCAGCCCTAGGGCACTTACTAACCAAGAAAAATACTAAGCCATGATTGATTAGATGTATCCTTTTTTTGCAACAGTTTAACTTGGAAATCCAAGATAAGAAGTGATTTGAAAATATGGTAGTTGATCACATTTCTAGAATCATATTCGAGCACCCAGAAAATATTGAAGGACCATGGACCAACTCCTAGATGAGCAACAATTCATTATATCTGCCAACCCCTCTCCATGGTTTGCTTATATTATCAATTACCTGGCCATAGGACAAATCCCTCTTCATTGGTTGAAACAGGAGTAGAACCGATTCCTCTTATAAGTTAGGCACTACTTTTGGGTGGAACTTGAACTGTTCAAATACTGCCCTGACTAGGTAATCCATCAATGTGTCCCCAAGAGTGAGTTTCAAATCATTCTCACATTCTGCCACACTCTCGCATGTGGGGGACATTTCTATGGGAAGAAGATTACAGTAAAAGTACTGCAAAGCAGGTTCTACTAGCCAACACTATTCAAAGATGCACATGACTTTGGCTATAGCTGCCCAAGGTGCCAATATAGAGGAAACATATCCAGGAAGGATATGGTGCCATTAACCCCAATTTTAATAGTAAAGATTTTTTATGTATAAGGGATAGATTTCATGGGACCGTTCTCAGTTTCCCATGGATTTGAATATATTCTAGTTGTTGTAGATTATATCTCTAAATGGATGGAGGCACTTGATAATTATATTATATACAATATACAAGCATTAATTTAATAATTAAACTACCTTTATTTATATCAAATTGATACTTTTACATATCATTTTTAGAAAAGAAAACCATCATTGTGAAGAACTCAGCTTTTGAAGTCCAATGATGCAGACGACATTCAAATCGGAGTTCAAATGAGTCCAAAATTGAATTTTGAAAATTAATAAAGGAAGTGCATGATTTTTGGAGCAGTCGGTCCACCATGGACCGACCACTTGGTCTATCGATGCCTGGGCGATCCATAGGTAGCCATTGCTATCGATCCATGGGTAGCCATTGCTACTGGTCCACGGGACCATTCCATGAATCGTCATCACCGATTCAAGCCACCGTTCACTTGAAATGTCCCCCATCGCTGGAGGATATGTCGAGAGCTCCACCACGACCGCCAATGCCGCCTAGAGGCCATTTTTCTGGTCGGCCGTCCCTTCTTCTATTCAGTCACCATCAACCCTATTTCCTACCACTGTTTGCACCATAACCAGCATCCCATCACCACTGACCACCAGCGCCACCCCCTCACGGTCGGGAGAAGCCGCCGGCCACCATCTTCCAAGCCCCAGGCATGGCCTCTATCATGATTGTTCCTCAGTTCCCTGTTGCTGGTCATCAATGCCACCATCCACCACCTAACTATCACTGGCTGGAGAAGCCTCCAAGAATCCTTCTCGTCGATTGGCCACCCAACACCAGCCATTTCTCTTAGCCTAAGACCACATCCACCCATGGCATCCCGTTCTCTATTGAGACCATAGTAACCGGCCACCCTCTTCCCTATTTTAATATCCCAATCCACTGCCTCTCGCCACCTTTCACCACCCGCCGCCTCACACTGTTGGCCACCTGATGGGGAGAAGTAAAGTCCAACTCCTACTTGAAGAGGGATCCGGGATTCAATCCAGCAAGAGTCCCTCCTGGACTCTATGTGCCAGAGAAGGAAGGTTAGCATCGATCACCACAGGCCATAAAATGAATGGCTCAGATTCCCTAAATGATATTTAATCGATTTAGAGCCTGATTGAGTCCAAATTTGACCAGAAGGAAGCCCTAAACAAACTCTATTTAAAGGATCCCTGGGTTACGAAAGAAATAATTCTAGAGAGAGGGTACGATACAGGGTAAAGGGCATAGTTTTGGATTATGGGCTGGCCTCTAAGAGTGAGGTTTTTTATAGGAGAGTTCTGCCCCCTACACCATCTTCAAGCCTACTCCATCTCCAAGATCAAGATCCAAGGAGAAAGAAGCAGAGAAAGCCAGTTCGCACTAAGGAGTACGAAGGAATAAGGGAGTTCGTCAACCATCTTCCTGATGAGGCTATGCCGATCTACTTCCAGTCTTTGTTACTATTTTTCTTAGTTATTTTTTATAGGAGAGTTCTACCCCCTACACCATCTTCAAGCCTACTCCATCTCCAAGATCAAGATCCAAGGAGAAAGAAGCAGAGAAAGCCAGTTCGCACTAAGGAGTACGAAGGAATAAGGGAGTTCGTCAACCATCTTCCTGACGAGGCTATGCCGATCTACTTCCAGTCTTTGTTATTATTTTTCTTAGTTTATTTAGTTATTATTTTTAATTCCTTATTATCAGATTTTTTTTATGTAATTTAAATTTCTATTATTTATTCTTCATGCAAGTAGATGCTAAGATCCGACTAGCAGATTGAACATACCAAGTTTTGTTTTTTGTTGCATTTTGAATATCTTTTTTCGACATCAAATCATTCTTTCATTTTTCTATTAAAATTAAAGATTTCAATTTCTTTTATGCATTCCCTTCTCCATGGATTCAACCCAACTCATCCTTTCTACGTACTCTTAATTTAATTTAGAAGTCGGTTAATTAAACTGATAACCATGGTGTCTTAACGATAACATCATGGCCTATCAAGTTTTTAGCACCGTTGTCAGGGAAGGCATGAATACTAATATTTTTTATCTCTTTTATTTCTTGTAAATTCAGTATATTAATTTTTTCTTATTTTTTTGTAGAACCCAAAAAAAAGCCAAAAAAAATAAAAAAAGAAAAAAAAGAGAAGGAAATTTTTATGATTTTGGTGTGATCAATCCTAATCCTATATTACTTTCCTTTTTCTTAGTTACTTCTAATTAATTTCTGCATTTTTATATTAACCAAAACAAATCCCTTTTTTTGTTCCCTTTGATTAGCCTTTTTATTCTAAAAAAAATCTACCAATTTCTTTAAGATTTATTTCCTTATTTTATTACTATCCTCCTTTTCAAATTAACATAAAAAAAAATTCTTTTTTTGGTTTCTTTATTTTTATTAGTTTTTTTCTTTTTCAAACTAACCTAAAAAAAATCTTTTTAAGAATTAACTAAAAAAAAATTATTACTTAAATTTTTAATTAACTGTCCTAAATACTGATTTGATTTCTTATCTTAGTTATAAGATATGTAGTTTTTTTATTTGCTTAACCTAATTTTAGTTTTTTTCCACACCTAATTAACCAAGATTAAAAGTTGCCTTTTATCTTTCTTGCTTGAAATAACATAACATAAAAAAAAACAAAAATATCCCATAACACTTAACTAAAATAGCACAACTAATTAAAACTTAAAAGATCTTTACTTGTTTGGGACATCTTTCTTTTTTTGCATAGCATATTTTCATAAAACTTCTTAAGGGCATTAACCCATAAATAATATAAGGTGGGGAGTTGATAATCCTTCCTTAGCCCACAAACCACCACCCTTCACTTGCATTGACCTAAGCCTATTAATTAAAATCAATTAGATGACAGTCCCTAAGGAACTCGAGCTCAATAGGAAAAGGCATCCAAAAGAGTTGGACCGAGCCAAGATTAGCTGATTATGATATCTAGGAAAGGGGCTCAAGGATGATGTAGCCATGAAAAAAGATGATTTTTTATTGGTTCCATTGACTGACCTGGCCAATCTATTTGATGTTTGAGGAAAGCAATGGAGGGACCCCCACGATCTTATCCTTAACTAGCCAGTTGATTAGTTAGTTTTTGACTTGGAGGGCTCCAAGGTTACCTTGGCAGTTAGGAGCTATCTAGATCTAGGAAACTCTAGGATAGAGAGTCCATGTATGCTAACTTGTTTGTAAATAAGACCAAACCCTAACTAATTCTTCTTCTCTTTTAGCTCTAGGACTCCTTAGGCCCTTTTCTTTAGAACCCTTCTCCTTCTTCATCTCACCACTCCTCTTAAAAAAGTAATAATAATAATAAATAAATATATAAATAAATAAGGATTGCTCTGATCTAAACCTTTACTTACATATCTCAATAATCAGAATAATCTGATAGACTGAATCAGTGCTAGGAGAATGAATCCTTATAATAGAGTACCCTTTCTCTCAGCATACCAAGTTTATTCGAGCCCCACTCATTTTGAGAGTGAGTGCCCAATCGGGTACCAACCTCTTGAGTTTAGGTATGATCAAGTTTATCAAGATCAAACCCAATCGGCCTACAACTCAGGAGATAATCTATACTTTAATATTTATAATTTAGGTTGGGGGGCTCAACCAGATTTTTTATAGTAACCATACCTAGTGGTTACCCCGGCAACCCAAGGATCTATGTTCATATAGACATCATATTATGATCAGCCTTGTCCCCATTATCAACCTTCTCTAATTAATTATAATCCATCATTTGAAGAGAAGGTTCAACAAGCACCATACCCACCTCCTCTACAGACCAACCAAAAGTCAATAGGTTTGCCTAATTTCAACAAATGATTATAGCCTAATAGCAATCTATCAATAAACTAATAGATCAAACTGATCAATCATTAATCAAGCTTAATAGAGAGGAGAGAGGTGAACTACCTAGTCAACTCGAGAGTAACCTAGACGAACCATACCTAGCTCAAAACTTTAATGATCCTCTAGCTTTTCCTGAATAATCAACTCTGACTCTTGGGACCATAAGGACCAATATACACAACTTGGCTAAGGCAGAAAAATATATGGAGAAATTAAACTTGTAGGATGAACCGATTTCATCATTACCTCACTCATCTATGGCCCCATTCCTTTGTGCCCAAAAATATGTATGCCTTTTAATGGGATGGAAGAATAAATAGATGCAATGATAGAATTAATTGAGCCTCCTCAAGAACCACAAATGCATGACTCAATAGAGGAAGCCATTGGCACAATCCCTTTCTAGGATATGTTAGATCCCTATATGGCTCAACTCAGGATGGATAATTTTAATGTAGATGAGTATACCTCACAAGTAAATAATCCAATACAAATACCCTACTTTGAAACCACCACACTTTTGATTGATGAGCAACAAGAGCCATCACCTAGCCCACCAATAGCTCCTTTGTTAGAATTACAACTCAATCTAGAACTGAAGCCACTTCCTGATGCACCCATTAAAACTTTTTCAGTGAACCTTACCCAAGAAGCCTAACTCAATGATATTCTAAAAGCACATAAAGAAGCTATCGGATAGGATATTATTGAAATAAGAGATCATGACCTTAAAGATTTTATAATTGATTTTCCATATTCGGTACCAACTTTGAGAACTACTTCCAAGACCTTTCCATGATATTAAAATAATATATAGAAATAGGTCTAATATTAATCTGAAAAAGGTGCCTAAATTTAAAATGAAAAAGGACATTAACCAAACACATCATGCCTGAGAAGGGAAGTAGGACAGACCAACCTATAATTGAAAAAAAATTTAAACTACCACCTCCAATCTCAGCCCAACAAGCACAATCCCTTCCTAGTTATCATATAAATTATAATAATATTTTTAAATCCTGGAATAACATGCATGCTCAATATACTTTATTGACTCGGCTAATTTGTTGGAAATTGTGTCCCAAAGCCAATCGCCTGGGTTGTAGGCGGTTGAGCTCAATATTGTATTCTTTTTATGAATTAATAAAATATTATTTTTGGCAGCTCATCATATATTGTATTTCCCTGAAATGAACTCTTTCCTTGTGATGAAGTCTATAGGACTACACTGACTTTGATACAGAGAGGATGTATCGAGTGGTCCTTAAACCCTGTTCACAACCAAAGGATATATTGTACTGGATGGCAATATATCAAGTATAGGTTATTGTAGTTCACATCGTTTGGTTGTCCTCTTGACCAAATGAGTGTGGTGACACTGATGTGATCTACAAGTGGGATATGTGGTATCTCATTGAACGTGACTCCGTGCAGCCCCTTTCTACCAAAGGGAAACTCACGATTGGATATGGATATATGTGTCCCTCTGACCTGAGGTCATCATGGTAGCTTGCAAGCAACTCCATGTGCTTTGGTGCCGGACTACCCGGATTTTTAATCCGATGATGGAAGGTTTCTGGGTACAGGCAAGTACTTATGGAGCAGTGATGGACCAAGATGGAATTGACCTGTCCAAACAGTTTGGATTGAATGTCTCACAGTATCTCAATTTAGCAAATCCTCGACCAGGGTAGCCCTAGTGAAAAGTCACTGGGCTTGCGAGGTTGAGACATGCAGTCGACTGACTCAGTCTGGGTTGGCAGCCCAATCTCAGTCGTCCTGAGCATTAGAGGTCAAAGGGATGAATTATACGGTAACCATATGCCAGAGGTTCGATAGTTTGCTCTTGCATCTTCGACCTATCCGGATGTCGGGACCCATTGCTAGATGGTTTCCTGTGCTGGTACTGGAATTGTTCCAGTGCTACCGTTTAGGTTCGAACCTATGAGGTCACATGCCATAGAGGATAACTCTCTGATCCGGATACCGATTACGATTGGGAATCATCTCGATTTAATGGTCACAGTATTTTTGAGCACTCTTTTTCCCGTCTTGCCCCTGTTTGTGTCAACCAGAAATTGTTCCGGGTTGACCAGCACTGCGCCAGGATTTTTCTAAATCAGTTTTGAACTGATTCAGAGTTCGTTTCGGCCTTCAATTGGTTATGAACCAATTTAATCCCTTGAACCAATTTTAATTGGGTTTGAACCGGTTCAATTGGATTGAACCAAGAGGTTTAAATAGGGGTTGCGCTGGTTTTGGTTGAACCGGTATTTCCTTGGACCGTTTAACATGTTTTGACGTTGTTTTTTTTCCCAAGCGCTGGTTGGAATTCCTATCGTCCCGAACGAACGACGCTGGCTATGGGCGCCTCTTCCTCTCCTCCACCCGCTGCCATTCCTCCCCTATTTAATTGCTGGTTAATGGTGTTCGGCAGCAGTTCCTCTTGGCCTCCCCATCTCTCCACCTCCCTCTTCCTACTGCTGCCTATTTAAACCAATGCCATCCCCTATTTCCACGAAGTGTTTTCAGCAGTGAAAAACACCATGAATATTGCACCTGGGCATTCTTCTTTGAGAGGTTTTGAGAGCTGGGTCTTATCTTCCTTTGGGTGCTGGGATTTGGAGGGTGAGAGGGAGAGTCTTAGGCATTATTTCCTTCCCCTTTTGAGTGCTCTAACGCAGGACTGCAGCAAACTCAAATTGCTGCCATTCACTGTGACTGTGTCTCCTTCCAGCCGCTAGCACCGCACGTGGAGGTCAATCCGAGAGCCCCGAGCATATCTCCCCTCTAGAGGGAGTATCCTTCTACTCCTAGGAGCAAGCCACGCGAGTCGGGATCGCTCCAGCTGCTCCAAAACGAAGGCCAAAGTCTGCTGCCCTGTTCTACTGCAGAAATTATGGCAGCAGACTTTGATGATTTTTTATATTTTTTTGGCTAAGTTTTTCTTGCAGATTTCAATTGGAGATCGAAGAGCACTTGTCCAAGTTGCAGCTGCTGAATTTTGGGAGCAAACGGAGGTCCGGAAGTCATCGTTCCGGCGACGTTTTTCAACCCCAAAATAGAGTTTTCAGCAGTCCAAGGAAGAAGATGACTGGAATAAGTTTATCCCACTTATTCCAGCCTATTCCAGTTTTATCCCAGAGTTATTCCAGCCAGAATAAGGTATGAAAAAATTATTTTTTTATCATGCATGAATTGATTTTTTAATTCAAATATTTTATAAATATTTTATATCATTTTACATGCCTGTTTGCAACTAGAATTAGATTAGTTTCTAGGCGGAGCAGATTTCCGCTACGTGGATTTTAAAAAAGTTTTTAAAATCCAATCTGCTCCCGCAGTTGTTTGCATGCCCAGTGTAGGATCATGTCAATCCTCCTGCACCTGGTTTCTTTCAGTGGTATCAGAGCCAGGTTGCATGTGTAATCTAATCTAGTATGCATGTTTAATAGATTAAAATTGGTTTAATCTAAAAATGTATCCAAATTTCTTTTTGGAACCTAGTTGAGACCTTCACCATGACCGTGTGTCTTTGACACGATGCGGATCGTCTATGTTGGCCTCTTCAGAAGGATCCTTAAAGAATATTAAAAATTAAAAATTGTTTTAATTTGGTGATACATGATTTTAGGCATGTTTAATATGAATATAAAATATGTGTAAAATATCTTGATGCATGATTTTTGTTATGTAAAATTGTTTTACATAGAGACTTAATTAAAAAATATTTTAATTAAGTGTTTGGCTTATTAAATTTTTTTTTTTAGGTTTATGAAATCTAATCAAAATTTGCATAAGCCATTTTGGGTTAATTGGGTTAGCTGATTAGTTGGGTCCTTTACTGGGTTGACCTAAGTTTAGTTGAACCGGATTATAAGAAGATTAAACAAAAGTTGTTTAAGGCCCTTCTTTAGAACTATCTAATAGTTAGATTAGTTGATCCGTTCATCTAAAATGGATCCAATTAGTGGCTCAGTGGATGCCCGAGTCTTTAGGCTAGTCTGATCGAGTCTGGTAAACCAACTGGTGTCGAGGTAGGTTTGGCATTGTGATCATGGTTGTATGAGGCTACCTCTTTCCTAGCCAACTTGGTTGGTGTCTAGGAAAGATGGTTAATGGCGGTTACTCACCCATGATCTCACCTACCTGGCTAGTCGAGTCGACCAGAATTGATTGGAAAAGCTCAATGACTCGAGTTAACCCATGTCACCCAGGTTGATCGGTCTGACTGATCTATAGGTGCCCATGGATCAATTGTTGATTTATATCAACCCTCCTAGAATCTGATTGATTCAGTGGGAGGATGATCCATGTCCTTGTCTTTTTTTCTGTCATAACTAAAAATTCTCTAAAATTATTAGGTCCTTAAAAAGACTAAGTCAAGGAGTTGACAGTGTCTTAGCCTCCCATTAATTCGGTTAGAAATGTGTCCAGTAGCTTGGTGTGCATCGGCAGTTCCAAAGAACGGGTGTACATCCGGCGACTGGAATTTCTATCTGATCGATGATGGTTCAGTGCAACCTCCTTAACGGAACCAGGTGGGCCGGCCAAAGTCGGGCTTGGTCTTTAGTTAGCTGGAAGCATTGGATTAGTCATTTTAATGGTTGGACCTAACTAGAGACCCGCAATAGGAGGCCCCAAGGCCGATTGGGGTGTTCTCTGGGGCAAAATGAAATACTGAAAATTGTTTAGGGAAGCAATTGGTTTACGAACCTACCTTTAGGCTCGTATGGGTGAGCCGGCCAAAGTCGGGCTCATGCGAGGCCTATTGGATTTCAGTACCCACTTGAAAAAGTGTTTTCACGGATCAGAGTTAGAGGCTACCAATCTAAAAAATTAGTAGGAGAAACTTTTAGACTAAAGTCCAAGTCTTTTGGTTAAATTATTAATTCATACACTAATTTGGTCTTATTTTCTTTTCAGATGTCTTCTAATTTATCGCTCGGGTCACTTCTCGATAACGAGAAGTTAAAGGGTCACAACTTCGATAGTTGGTATCGAAGGTTGAGAATCGTTCTGGAGCATGAACGGATCCTTTATATGATAACGGATCCTGCACCTGAAATCCCTCCCGCAAATGCATGGAGTGCGGTCAGAGACGCTTATCTGAAGTGGGTCTCTGATCGGACTACTGTCCGATGCATTATGTTAGCGATGATGAATGATGAGTTCAGTCACAAATTTGAGGAGGCCCAACCTGATGAAATCCTTCAAAAGTTGAAGGAATCCTTCGGCACCCCGGATGATGTAAAACGGTACAAAGTGTCTTGTGCCATCTACAACTCCAAGATGCCAAATGGTGGTTCAGTCACTGATCATGTATTGTACATGATCGAGCTGATTGAAAAGCTGGGCAAACTCGGATGCCCCTTGCACAAGCAGCTCGGCAAGGATGCGATCCTGAATTCTCTTCCCTTCTCCTATCTTGATTTTCTCGATCATTATAGAATGAACAAGCCTGCAGTCAACTACCATAGTCTTTTGGGGTTGCTGCAGACTTTCGAGAAAGACCACCAACTGAATAAGGGGGTGGTAAATTTAGTGGGAGGAAGTAGAGGTCGTCGTCCCTTTAAGAAAGGGAAGAAGAAAATAAATAAGAAGGGAAAGAAGGTGCAAAATGCTCCTGGCCCTAGTCAGACCAGGAAGTATAAGGCTGATCTATCTTCTGTAGAGTGTTTCTACTGCAAGAAGAAGGGACACTGGAAGAGGAACTGTCCTCTTTACATTGCGTCCCTTGATCCGAACAGGCCGAGGAAGCAGAAGTCTGCTGAACAAGGTATTTATATGATAAAACCTTGTAATTACTCAATTGTTGATACTGCTAACTGGGTATTGGATACTGGTAGTCCAATTCACGTTTGTAATTCATTACAGGGACTTCAAGTTAGCAGAAGATTTGAAGATGGAGAACAGTTTCTGAGCGTCGGGAATGGAAATCGTGTTCCAGTACTGGCGGTCGGAGTTCTGCGTCTAGTCTTTGAGTCTTGTACTGTCGAACTAGTCGACTGTCACTATTGTCCTAGTTTCATTATGAGCATAATCTCTGTAGGCCTTTTGGCCAATTGTGGTTTTGAACTATCAATAATTGGAGATTTTTGCAATGTTATTTTAAATAACTCTGTGATAATGAAAGCTAGATTAAATAATGGCATATACGTACTATCAAGGCCTGTTAGTGTAATGTACACTTCTAGCAAACGCCCAAGATTAGATAATGTCAACGATTTGTATCTTTGGCACTGTAGGCTGGGTCATATTAACCAAAATAGGATAAACAAGATGCGAGGAGATGGACTCCTCGAGGTCAATGATTCTGAATCACTGCCCACTTGTGAATCCTGTTTACTTGGTAAAATGACCAAGTCACCTTTTACTGGAAAAGGTGAACGAGCTACAGAACTTCTAAGTCTAATACATACTGATGTATGTGGACTGATGACAGTTAGTGCCAGAGGAGGATACAAATATTTCATTACTTTTACAGACAACTTTTCAAGGTTCGATTATGTCTTTTTAATGAGACATAAGTCTGAGTCGTTTGAAATGTTCAAACGATACCGTAATGAAGTAGAAAAGCAAACTGGAAAAAGTATTAAAACCCTTTGATCTGATCGAGGTGGTGAATACTTATCTGGTAATTTTTTGACATATCTTGAGGAGAATGGAATTCTCTCTCAGTGGACTCCTCCAGGAACACCACAGTTGAATGGTGTGTCCGAAAGGAGGAATCGAACCTTGTTGGACATGGTTCGATCCATGATGGGTTTTGCAACTTTGCCGCTATCCTTTTGGGGATATGTGCTTCAGACAGCCTGTTACTTATTAAATGATGTTCCAAGTAAGTCTGTTGTCTCCACTCCGTATGAGATGTGGACTGGACGTAAACCCTCAATCTCACACCTTCGGGTCTGGGGTTGTCCAGCTTACGTAAAGCGTTTAGACTCAGACAAACTTGGTCCTAGGTCTGATCGGTGTTTATTCATTGGTTATCCCAAGGAAACCAAAGGGTATTTTTTCTACTTGGAGAATGAACAAAAGGTGTTCGTTGCTCTTAGAGCTATCTTTTTGGAAAAGGAGTTCCTTGGAGAAGGAACTACAGCTTCTAAGATTGAACTTGATGAAGTTCAGCCAATAGAAGAACCTGCACACTCTAAGGACATCGTAGAACCGGTTGTGATTGAATCACACCCAGAACCCATTAGGAGATCTGGTAGAACACCGCGTCAGCAGGATAGATACTACAGTTTCTTGGTCCGGGATGGCGATCCCATTGAGCTCGATGAGAACAATGAGGATCTGATCACCTATATGGATGCTCTTCAGAGATCTGACTCTGAGGCATGGCTTGGAGCCATGCGATCCGAAATGGAGTCCATGGAAATCAACAATGTTTGGACATTGGTTGATCCGCCTGAAGGTATAAAACCCATCGGGTGTAAATGGTTCTTCAAGAGAAAAGGGGCGCAGATGGGAAGGTAGAGACCTATAAAGCCCGTCTGGTTGCCAAGGGGTATCGTCAGCGATATGGTATTGATTATGACGAGACTTTCTCCCCTATGGCAATGCTCAAGTCCATTCGGATCATGCTTGCTTTGGCAGCATATTTTGATTACGAGATCTAGCAGATGGATGTCCGAACCGCTTTCCTAAATGGGGAGCTGGAAGAGGAGGTGTATATGATACAGCCTAAAGGGTTCACATCCACAGATGAATCAAAAGTATGCAAGTTACAGAGGTCCATCTATGGACTCATGCAAGCATCTCGAAGTTGGAACTTACGGTTTGATAGGTGTATCAAATCGTATGGCTTCGTTAGGAACGGAGAAGAACCGTGCATCTATAAATGGGTTAATGGTTCTGTGATTGTATTCCTATTACTGTATGTTGATGATATTCTCTTAATCGGGAATGATGTCGCAGCATTACAAGGAATAAAGGTCTGGTTATCATCTCAGTTCTCCTTGAAGGACTTGGGTGAAGCTTCTTACATACTAGGTATGAAGATCTATAGAGATAGATCTAAGAAGCTTTTAGGACTGTCCCAGTCTACGTACATTGACACCGTGCTGAAACGGTTCAGCATGGAAAATTCCAAGAAAGGCTATCTCCCGATAGGTTCTGGAATTACTCTTTCAAAGAAGGATTGTGTGACAACTCCTGAGGAAAGAAAATGCATGAGTAGAGTTCCTTATGCTTCTGCAGTAGGCTCTATCATGTATGCTATGACTTGTACTAGACCAGACGTAGCATACTCACTAGGAGTAGTGAGCAGATACCAGTCTGACCCAGGTGAGGCGCATTGGAAGGTGGTTAAGTCCATCCTTAAGTATTTGAGAAATACTAAAGATCAATGGCTGATATATGGAGAACCTGACTTGAAACTTGTGGGGTACTCTGACTCCAGTTTCCAGTCAGATAGAGATGATAGCAAGAGTGTGTCAGGGATTGTATTTACCCTGAATGGAGGAGCGATCTGCTGGAAAAGTTCCAAGCAGGCAACTATTGCAGACACGGTATGCGAAGCAGAATACATTGCAGCATCAGATGCAGCAAAGGAAGCTGTGTGGTTGCGGAAGTTCCTTGGAGAGCTAGGGGTGGCACCTTCCCTAGATGGTCCAGTTCCGGTGTATTGTGACAGCACTGGAGCCATTGCTCAAGCTAAGGAGCCTAAAGCTCATCACCGCACCAAGCATGTACTGTGGCGCTACCTTCCTTGTACGAGAGATCGTAGAACGAGGCGACATCAATCTTCTGAAGATCGATGGAAAAGAAAATCTGGCCGACCCCTTCACTAAAGCCCTTGGAATAAAAGAGTTCAACTATTACAAATGGGAAATGGGTATTAGATACTCTTCTGATTGGCTTTAGTACAAGTGGGAGTTGTTGGGAATTGTGTCCTAAAGCCAATCGCCTGGATTGTAGGCGGTTGAGCTCAGTATTGTATTCATTTTATGAATTAATAAAATATTATTTTTGGCAGCTCATCACATATTGTATTTCCCAGAAATGAACTCTTTCTTGTGATGAAGTCCTTAGGACAACACTGACTTCGATACAGAGAGGATGTATCGAGTGGTCCTTAAACCCTATTCACAACCAAAGGATATATTGTACTGGACGGCAATATATCAAGTATAGGTTGTTGTAGTTCACATTGTTCGGTTGTCCTCTTGACCAAATGAGTGTGGTGACACTGATGTGATCTACAAGTGGGATATGTGGTATCTCATTGAACGTGACTCCGTGCAGCCCCTTTCTGCCAAAGGAAAACTCACGATTGGATATGGGTATATGTGTCCCTCTGACCTGAGGTCATCACGGCAGCTTGCAAGCAACTCCCTGTGCTTTGGTGCCGGACTACCCGGATTTTTAATCCGGTGACGGAAGGTTTCTGGGTACATGCAAGTACTTGTGGAGCAGTGATGGACCAAGATGGAATTGACCTGTCCAAACAGTTTGGATTGAATGTCTCGCAGTATCTCAATTTAGCAAATCCTCGGCCGGGGTAGCCCTAGTGAAAAGTCACTGGGCTTGCGAGGTTGAGACACGTAGTTGACTGACTCAGTCTGGGTTGGCAGCCTAATCTCAGTCGTCCTGAGCATTAGAGGTCAAAGGGATGAATTATACGGTAACCATATGCCAGAGGTTCGATAGTTTGCTCCTGCATCTTTGACCTATCCGGACATCGGGACCCATTGCTAGATGGTTTCCTGTGCTGGTACTGGAATTGTTCCAGTGCTACTGTTTAGGTTCGAACCTATGAGGTCACACGCCATAGAGGATAACTCTCTGATACGGATATCGATTACGATTGGGAATCATCTCGATTTAATGATCACAGTATTTTTGAGCACTCTTTTTCCTGTCTTGCCCTTGTCTGTGTCAACCGGAAATTGTTCCGGGTTGACCAGCACTGCGCCAGGATTTTTCTGAATCAGTTTTGAACTGATTCGGAGTTCGTTTCGGCCTTCAATTGGTTGTGAACCAATTTAATCCCTTGAACCAATTTTAATTGGGTTTGAACCGGTTCAATTGGATTGAACAAAGAGGTTTAAATAGGGGTTGCGCTAGTTTTGGTTGAACCGGTATTTCCTTGGACCGTTTAACACGTTTTGACGTTGTTTTTTTTCCCAAGCGCTGGTTGGACTTCCTATCGTCCCGAACGAACGACGCTGGCTATGGGCACCTCTTCCTCTCCTCCACCCGCTGCCATTCCTCCCCTGTTTAATTGCTGGTTAATGGTGTTCGGCAGCAGTTCCTCTTGGCCTCCCTATCTCTCCACCTCCCTCTTCCTACTGCTGCCTATTTAAACCAATGCCATCCCTGTTTCCACGAAGTGTTTTCAGCAGTGAAAAACACCATGAATATTGCACCTGGGCATTCTTCTTTGAGAGGTTTTGAGAGCTGGGTCTTATCTTCCTTTGGGTGCTGGGATTTGGAGGGTGAGAGGGAGAGTCTTAGGCATTATTTCCTTCCCCTTTTGAGTGCTCTAACGCAGGACTGCAGCAAACTCAAATTGTTGCCATTCACTGTGACTGTGTCTCCTTCCAGCCGCTAGCACCGCACGTGGAGGTCAATCCGAGAGCCCCGGGCATGTCTCCCCTCTAGAGGGAGTATCCTTTACTCCTAGGAGAAAGCCACGCGAGTCGGGATCGCTCCAGCTGCGCCAAAATGAAGGCCTGCCCTGTTCTACTGCAGAAATTATGGCAGCAGACTTTGATAATTTTTTATATTTTTTTGGCTAAGTTTTTCTTGCAGATTTCAATTGGAGATCGAAGAGCACTTGTCCAAGTTGCAGCTGCTGAAATTTTGGGAGCAAACGGAGGTCCGGAAGTCATCGTTCCGGTGACGTTTTTCAACCCCAAAACAGAGTTTTCAGCAGTCCAAGGAAGAAGATGACTGGAATAAGTTTATCCCACTTATTCCAGCCTATTCCAGTTTTATCCCAGAGTTATTCCAGCCAGAATAAGGTATGAAAAAATTATTTTTTTATCATGCATGAATTGATTTTTTAATTCAAATATTTATAAATATTTTATATCATTTTACATGCCTGTTTGCAACTAGAATTAGATTAGTTTCTAGGCGGAGCAGATTTTCGCTACGCGGATTTTAAAAAAGTTTTTAAAATCTAATCTGCTCCCGCAGTTGTTTGCATGCCTAGTGTAGGATCATGTCAATCCTCCTGCACCTGGTTTCTTTCATAATTATCATAGAGTACTCTATGAATGATTTTCCACCATGATGACAAGGCCTCTTGATTAGCCTTATCCTTTTGATGTTATGAGGGATACATTAATATTAATTATCTATTGGACTCTCTCATAATGTCCGACTGAAGACGTTAAACTTAGCACTGGTTAGAAGGAAACATCCTTTATTTTTCTTCTCCATTGAGGACAATGTTGATTAAGTTGGGAGGGAGAATAACTAATCTAATTAAGTCCTCAAGTATGATAGAAGTAATTAATTTTGTTCATAAATTTTATCTCGATTTGAAGTTAATTAGGCATCCTAATCAATGATTAATTAATGACCTAGATAGTTTTAGAGATACTAAGGGGCAAATCACTAAAAAAATCCAATAAATGGTAGGGTGTTTGTAGGTTAAGTGTCGTGGGCTAAACAAGCAATTGAAATTTTTTTTAAAACATGTTAATCTAATTAACACATGCCCTACACAGATCTTTATACATATAGAGTAATACATGCATGAATTCAAGCATGCAAAGTATGTAATTCATTGAACCATTCTTTGAATCACACAAAATGATGCAGAAGAACATTTTGTCATGCCCATAAGATAAGAATACAAGCCTTATCTACAAGGTGACAATCACCAGGAAGGGAAGTACTACAAGGAAGAAGACAAGCCCTGTAAGCAATATAAATGTCCTGCCTCTACAGGTAGTTCACACTGGAACAAGGAGATTCTTCTCCTTCCTTCAAGGAGCTAGCCTCTCCAGAAATAATGTGGCAAGGGCAGACTCCTTCTTCAACACCTTGAAGAACCAGTTGCTGAACAGAGATGGAACAAGGCACCCAAGAATGTTTCCCAGAACACTCAGGAAGGGTGAAGAGTGAATGGTTCACTATCTCATCCCCAAAACAATCCTTAATAAAACTATATAGAAGAGATAATAAGAGATTAATTAGGGAGTTTAGAGTCTCTCGAGATTCAAGGGTATTACAAACCCTTAGACTTCAGCAACTGATGCTGATAAAAATTCTGAAATGCTAAACATTAAGTGACATAGCAATTACAGCCATTAATGAAAGCATTTTTGGATTCTTTAGCAAAATCCATCAAACGAGTCGACTCATCTATGTGAGTTGACTCATCCAGATGAGTCAGCTCAAATTCAATTTTGATAACTTCTTGTCAAACGAGTTCGGAACGATTCCTAATCGTTCCCAAGCCAATAAATCAAGAAGAAACCCCATGGTGTTTGACCCCGTAAGTTTGAATACTAAACCAGTAGTACAGGAATATTTTTAGTACCAACCAAAGTCATCATCTAGCAATGACACCTGGTATCCAGATAGGTCGAAGGTTGGAGAGCAACAAGAACCTGTCGAGTATGGAATACCACTGAACTTTTTCCTTTAACCTTCTAATGCTCCGGACGGCTTAGGGTTAAACTATCCAACCCTAATTAGTCCATCTCAATAAGTCTCAAACGAAGAATCCTTGTAACTCCTTACAAGGAATGCCCTGGCTAAGGTCTTTCTCAATTAAGGCATATTAAGCATTCAATCCAAACCATTTGGAGAGGTCAATTCTATCTTGATCCTACTACCGCTACTCAAGTACTTGACTGCACCCGGCAACCTTCCATCATCGGATTAGAAATCCAGATAGTCCGGCACCTAAGCACAGTGAGTTGCTTGCAAGCTGTCATAGTGATCTCAAGTCAGAGAAATAATTCATGTCCACATTTTAATGCAAAACTTTTTTTGGCAGAAAGAGAATATTGCATGAGAGTCATGTTCAGTGAAGTGTCGAACACAACACCTGATATTATACTAGCATCTTCATGCTACTTGGTTAAGAGGACAACCAACAAATATGACATTAACGACCTACTCTCGATACACCATCATCTTGAAACAGCATATTCTTTGATCGTGAACCAGTTTATGAACTACATGACGTATCCTCTTTACATCGCATACAAGGTAGCTTAAGGGACATCATCACACAAGAGTTCAATTAAGAAGATGACATGTGATGAACAACCAGAATAATAATTCATATACATATACATGAGTTGCATAACCGTCTACAACCTAGATGATTGGCTTTGGGATACATATTTTCCAACAACTTCCACTTGGACTAAAGCCAATCGGAACAGAATTTGATTCCCATCTTCCATTTACAGTCATCAAACTCTTGCACTCCAATGGCTTTAGTGAAGGGGTCGGCCAAGTTCTCCTTACCATCAATCTTCAGAAGCTTGATGTCACCTTGTTCAATAATCTCCTTGACAAGGTGATAATGATACAGAATATGCTTGATCTGCTGATGTGACTTCGGCTCTTTGGTTTGAGCTATGGCTAGTGTTGTCACAATACACCAGAATAGGACCATCCAAGGAAGGTGCCACTCCCAGCTCACCTAGAAACTTCCATAACCACATAGCCTCTTTTGCTGCATATGATGCTGCAATATACTCTACCTCGCAAACAGAATTGCCACTATATTTTGCTTGGAACTTTTCCAGTAGATTGCCCACCATTAAAAGTAAACACAAAACCAGACACACTCTTACTATCATCACTATCTGACTGAAAACTGGAGTCAAAATATCCCACAAGTTTTAAGTCAGAATCTCCATAAATAAGCAATTGGTCCTTAGTATTTCTTAAATACTTAAGGATATTTTTAACAACTTTCCAATAAGATTGACCTGTGTCAGACTGATATCTGCTCACTACCCTTAATGAGTATGCCATGTCTGGTCTAGTACATAACATAGCATACATAATAGCACCCACTGCCGAAGTATATGGAATCCTACTCATATGCTCTCTTTCCTCAGGAGTTGATGCACAATCCTTCTTAGAAAGAGTAATTCCATGACCTATTAGGAGATAACCCCTTTTGAAATTCTCCATGCTAAATCGTTTCAGCATAGTGTCTATGTTGTAGATGGGACAGTCCCAAAAGCCTCTTAGATCTATCTCTATAAATCTTCATACCTAGTATGTATGAGGCTTCATCTAAGTCTTTCATAGAGAATTGAGATGAAAGCCAGATCTTTATTTCTTGTAATGCTGGAATGTCATTCTCAATTAGAAGAATGTCATCCATATATAAAACAAGAAATACAACTACAGAACCATTTGCCCATTTATATATACAAGGTTCCTCTCCGTTTTTAATGAAGCCATACATCTTGATACACTTATCAAAATGCATGTTCCAACTCTGAGAAGCCTATTTCAGTCCATAAATGGGCCTCTGAAGGTTGCACACTTTATACTCATCTATAGATGTGAACCATTCAGGTTGCATCTATACACCTCATCTTCCAACTCACCATTTAGGAAAGCTATTCGAACATCCTTTATCAAATTTCGTAATCTAAATATGCTGCTATAGCAAGCATAATCTGAATGGACTTGAGAATTGTCACAGGAAAAAATGTCTCATCATAGTCAATACCATAACGTTGATGATATCCCTTAGTAACCACATGAGCTTTATAGGTTTCCACCTGCCCATCTACACCCCGCTTCCTCTTGAAGATCCACTTGCAGTCAATGAATTTTATCCCTTCTGGTGGATCAACCAATGTCCATATATTATTGATTACCATGGACTCCATTTCGAATTTCATAGCTCCCAGCCATGACTCAGAATTACATTGCATCCATATAGATGATCAGATCCTTGTTATTCTGATCAAGCTTAATAGGATCACCATCTCGGACCAAAAAATCATAGTGTATGTCCGGTTGACATGGTACTCTACCATATCTCCTTAATAGTTGCACTCTGGGCTCTGGATCTGATCTAATCAAATCTGATTCTATAGTGGCCTTAGAGTGAGAAGGTTCTTCTATCTTGTTGACCCCATAAGTGATTTTGATGATAACCAAACATTGGAGAATGTACATTTATTACTGACAATTCTTCACGTGTTTTACAAGTTTTGTAGGATGTATAGCATGTTCAAACTTCAACTCCTACATTTCTATTTTCTTGCTTGAGTTGTGTTGTAAGTGTTTTTGTAAAGAAGAATCCCAATGAAAATGCTAAGAAAAATCAAGTAAAAGGGTTACTTCTATAAGTGTGTGTGCCTTAGACTTTGCCTTGAGTTGGTTTGTGTGAAATTGTAAAAGAGTTCATGAGAGTTTTCTTTAAGTTCAAATTATAAAAATCCTGAAGAAGACACTCGAGCTGACCCCAAGATAAGAAGAGCTGACTCTGCTTACTGGCACACAGCAAGGATTCTGGAACGCAGCAATCCAAGCTGACTCGATGGAAAGCGAGCCAACTCTAATGAATCGAGTCTACTGGAATCAGTCCGAGCCGACTCCTCCAGAGTCCATTTCCTAAAAGTTTTATGAGAATAGCCAGGCGAGCCGACCCGACCTAGAAAGAGCCGACTCTACCAGACCTAATTTTAAAAGCCTGAGAAAGCGAGTCGACCCGAACTGCATCGAGCTGACTCTTTCAGAGTAAGGTTTTCCGAACCTGAGAAGAAGAGCCGACCCAAGCTGAAAAGAGCCAACTCCTCAAGTTCAAGAATTTCAAGATTCAAGTTCGAGCTGACCCGAGCTGTAAAGAGCCGACTCGTCTAGAGTGACATTCTGCGCCCTGAGACAAAGAGCCGACTACATTGAAGAAATGGTGACTTGACCTATCGACTCGAAGGATCCGAGCCGACTTGATAGAATCCGAGCTGACTCGAATGTCACTTCCAGGTATCTAATGGCTAGTTCCAGAATTTATTTTTGAATGCCAAAATGTGCTCCAACGATCACAAATCATTCCCTAATGGTCTACAATGGCTAGAACTACCTTAGGATGATGGAAGACTTTAAATTTGAAGGATTTGAAATACCTTAATGCAATTAATCAAGAAGAGAGTTCAAGAAGGAAAAAGAGAGAGCTTCATTGAATATCCAACCAACCACAAGAGATAGAGCACAAGTGCATTTAAGTTTGCATTCAAGCCCTCAACAACTCTGATCTAAAGCTTGAATCAACTTTAGAAGAAGCCACTGAAGTCATTAAAGATTATTCAAGTGCATTCAAGTGGACTTCCAACAAGCTGCACCGGCAACTATCCGACAACTTGAGTTTGTCATTTATTGTTACATTTATTTTCAATTCAATCTTTGAATTGTTGGGTTATTGGTGAGCCCGGTTGAAAAACCAAATAGGTTTTTGGTGAGCCTTATTAAAACCAAGGTATAGGTTCTTGGTGATCTTGTGAAAACCAAGTTTAGGTTTCTTTGGTTAGCCTGTTAAAATCAAAGGGTGTTGGGTTTTCTTTGGTGATCCCGTAAAACCAAAGTGTAGAGGTTTTGGATTATGATCCTGTAAAACAATCATACTGTATTCGGGTATGAATATAGTGAAAATTTCAAGTGGTATCTTGGGTAGTGGACGTAGGTACTGGGTTGCTCCGAACCACTATAAATTTGGTGTGTTTGTGTTATGCTTTCTTTACTTTGTTTAGCTTCTGCATTCTATAACCTTATCACAGCACCTACCACTTGCAAAGGATTTTGAAATAGCACATTACTTGTTTAAATTCTTAAAAGTCCTAATTCACCCCCCTCTTGGGTAGCCACCTAGAAAATAACTGGTATCAGAGCAGAGTCTCTGAATACACTAGAGTAAAGATCAATGGCTCATCCCTTGAGTACATCTTTGGCCGAAGGTCAATCAACCAATAGACCTCCACTCTTCATAGGCATAAATTATTCTTATTGGAAAGCACGTATGAAAATCTATATTCAAGCTGTTGATTTTCAATTGTTGAAGGTCATTCTTAAAGGGCCACATGTTCCCATGACTAAAATTGATGGGTGGATGTCCCTAAGCCTGAAGAGGAATGGGATGAAAATGACATGAAATTAGAGGAATTGAATGCCAAAGCCATGAACTTGCTTTACTGTGCTTTGGACTCAAATGAGTTTAACAGAATTTCCATCTGCTCTTCAGCAAAGGAAATTTGGGATAAACTTGAGGTGACCCATGAAGGAACTTCACAAGTGAAAAACTCAAAGATAAATCTTTTAGTGCACAATTATGAACTGTTTAAGATGGAGCCTAATGAAAGTATTTCTGCCATGTACATTAGATTTACAGATATTATTAACGGTTTGAAAAGTCTTGGCAGGGTATATTCAAATGCTGACTTAGTACAGAAAATCTTGAGATCACTTCCTGACAAATAGGATTCTAAAGTCACAGCCATCCAGGAAGCTAAAGACTTGAATGTTCTAATAATGGATGAATTAATGGGATCTCTCATCACTCACGAATTAGTCATGCAGCATAGAACGGATGATGATCAAAAAAAGAAGAAAACGATTGCATTCAAGGCTGCATTAGAATCTAAAGATGATGAAAACACTGAAGGTGACTCCTCTTCCTCTGAAGATGATCTTGAAGATGAAGACATCACAAGGGTCGTGAGGAGATTTAGAAAGTTTATGGGAAAGAAGAAAGGAAGGTATAATAGAAAATTCCATAAGCGAGGAGAACAGTCAAAAGAAAAGGACAAGGACAAAGATAAAGATAAAGAACAAGTCTCTACCTACTATGAATGTAAGAAACCAAGGCATATTCATCTGGACTATCCTCAATTAAAGAAATCTCTAAGAAAGAAGAAAAAGAAAGCGATGGTTGCTACGTGGAGTGATAGTGAAGACTCCACTTCAACTAAAGAAGAAGAATCCATGAAAATAGCACATCTATGTCTAATGGGTCTCGAGGATGAGGTAAATTCTCCCGATACTCATATTGAATTTATTTTTGAAGAATTAAATTCTGCATTCCATGATTTACTATCTGAATTCAAAAAGGCTGGAGTAAAGATTAGATCATTAAAGCATATCAATGATTCTTTACTCAAAGAGAAAAATGAAGTTTCGGAAAAGAACAATTCACTGAAAAAGAAACTTCACATCTTTTTTGAAAAATGCAATGATTTGAAAAATGAGAATAATGAATTGAATGATAAAAACAAAGCTTTGCTAAAAGAAAATAATGAGCTAAAAAAGGAGGTAGAAAAACTCAAGCCACTTGTTGAAAAATTAACTTTGTCTTCTAATAAGCTTGAGTTAATTCTTAAAGAATAAAGAATTTCTGGAAATAAAGCTGGAATAGGTTTTAATGCTTTAAATTCAAATTATGTTTCAGCTACCACTTTTGTGAAACAAAAAGACTTTGTTCCCAAGCTTACTTCTTATAAAACTTTTATTACAAAAGACTCTATTTCCATTTCAAAACCTGCTTCATATGTTTCCAAGAATTTAAATGCAAGACCTGCTATTTCTGCACTTCATGCATCTAGAATTTCAAAAATAGAATTATTTCAAAATTCTAGAATAAAATATTTTGCTTGCAAAAGATTAGGACATAAAGCTTTTAACTGCAATATAATTAGAAATGTCCATAATGTAAGAAAGATTTGGATTCTCAAAGGAACCAACTCAGCTAGCCCGAAAGGACCCAAGTTAGCTTGGGTACCTAAAAGCACTCCTTAATTTTGTTGTAGGAATGTCTTGCAGCCTAAAATCAAAGAAAAAATGGTATCTCGACAGTGGTTGCTCAAGACATATGACGGGTGACAATGATCAATTCATCACCCTGGAAATGAAAGAAGGAGGTATGGTTACATTTGGAGACAATGGCAAGGGAAAAATATTTATAATTGGTAAGATCAAAATAACCCCCTATACTTTCATTGAAAATGTATTGCTAGTAGATAAGTTGAAGTATAATCTATTGAGTATTAGTCAATTATGTGATAAAGGCTTCAAAGTTATCTTCGAATCATCTGTGTATAGTAACAAACCTTCTTGATCCTAGTAGCAAATTCATTGGACACAGAGTAGGAAATATTTATGTGGTAGATCTAAATGATCTTGCCATAACAAGTAGTTCCAGTCTAATTGCAATGAATGCTAAGTCCATGGAGTCTTGATTATTATGGCATAGAAGATTGGGTCATACTAGCATGATACTATTACCAAGTTAATTTCCAAAAATCTTGTTAGAGGCATGCCCAAGTTTAAAGTCGATTTTGATCATGTTTGTGATGCATGCCAAATGGGTAAACAAACAAGGGGGAGTTTTAAATCCAAAAATCTGATTTCAACATCTAGACCTTTAGAACTACTTTACATGGACTTATTTGTACCAACTAGGACCACAAGTCTAGGGCGTATGAAATATGCCCTTATGATTGTAGATGATTTTTCTCGATTTACATGAGTTTTGTTTATTGCGCACAAAGATGAAACTTTTAAAGTATTTAAAAAAATTTATAAAAAGGTTTCAAATCAGAGAAATCTTTCTATAATTTCAATAAGGAGTGATCATGGCACAGAATTTGAAAATCAATTTTTCGATGATTACTATTATGAAAATGGCATTGATCACAACTTTTCTGCTCCTAGAACACCACAATAAAATGGTGTTGTAGAGAGGAAAAATAGAACATTGAAAGAAATGGCCCGAACAATGTTGTGTGAAGGTAATCTTCCAAGATACTTTTGGGCAGAAGTGGTGAACACTGCTTGTTATATTTTAAACCGTGTTTTGATCCATCCTATCTTGAAGAAAACCCCTATGAGATTTGGAATGAAAGGAAATCCAATATAAATTATTTTCATGTATTTGGATGCAAATGCTTTGTGCTTAATAATGGTAAGGATAATCTAGGAAAATTTGATGCCAAGTCTGATGAAGCCATTTTTCTTGGTTATTCACTACATAACAAGGCATATAGGGTTTCTAATAAAAGGACTCTCACTGTTGAAGAGTCAATGCATGCTATATTTGATGAAACTAACCCATTACCATCTAGAAAAGATGAGTGTATTGACGATGATGCAGGTACCATTCAAAAAGATATGGAAAAACTAAATATTCAAGAAAAACCAATTGAAGAAGGAGAAGAAATGGTAAGGATCATACTGATCTTCCAACTAAATGAAGGTACGCTACTTTCCATCCTAAAGAATTAATTATTGGTGATCCTTCTCAAGGTATAAGGACTAGGTCTGCACATCGGTCTGCACATGATTACCTAGCCTTTGTATCTCAAATAGAGCCTCATACCTTAGAAGCAGAAAATGACCCAAACTGGATGATGGCCATGCACAAAGAATTGAACTAGTTTGAAAGAAATAAGGTTTGGACATTTGTTAATAGACTTAAAGACCATCCAATTATAGGAACCAAATGGGTCTATAGGAAAAAATTAGATGAACAAGGAAATGTTATTAGAAACTAAGCTAGATTAGTGGCTAAAGGATATAGTCAAGAAGAAGGTATAGATTTTGATGAAACTTATGCACCTGTAGCAAGATTAGAAGCTATTAGATTACTTCTTGCATTTGCTTGCTACATGAATTTTAAACTTTTTCAAATGGATATGAAAAGTACATTTTTAAATGGTTTTATTGCTGAACAAGTTTTTGTAGAACAACCACCAGGTTTTGAAAATCATGCTTTTCCAAACCATATATTTAAACTCAATAAAGCTTTGTATGGTTTGAAACAAGCCCCTAGAGTCTGGTATGATAGACTTAGCACCTTCTTAATTGAAAATGATTTTTTAAGAGAAAATGTTGATAAAACTCTCTTTATTAAAAAGAAAAATAATGGTATATTAGTTGTACAAGTCTATGTTGATGATATCATCTTTGGTGTAACTAATAAAAGTCTTTGTGAAGAATTTGCTAAGTTAATGCAGGGAGAATTTGAAATGAGCCTAATAGGTGAACTAAACTACTTCCTTGGACTTCAAGTAAAATAAACAAAGGAATGGATCTTCATCAACCAATCCAAATACACCAAAGAAATCATCAAAAAGTTTGGTATGGAGATAAGCAAACAAATGAACACACCCATGAGCCCATCCTGCAGATTGGATAAGGATGAAAGTGGATCCAACGTTGACCGAAAGCTATATCGAGGTATGATCAGATCCTTATTATATTTAACTACAAGTAGACCAGATATCTTGTATAGTGTATGTGTATGCGCTAGATTTCAATGTAACCCCAAAGAAACACATATGCTTGTTGTTAAAAGGATATTAAAATACTTGAAAGGTACAAGTAATCTTGGTCTTTAGTTTTCAAAAGAATCTTCTTTAAATTTAATCGATTCTCTGATGTTGGTTATGCTAGTTGTAGAATAGATAGAAAGAGCACTAGCGATACTTGTCAATTTCTAGGGTTGAATTTAATCTCATGGCACTGCAAGAAACAAAACTCGGTAGCACTATCTACTACTGAAGCAGAGTATGTTACTGCAGGGAGTTGTTGTGCACAAGTGTTATGGATTAAACAACAACTAGAGGATTTTGGTGTTTTACAATGCAAAACTCCTATCAAATGTGATAACACAAGTGCTATAAATTTATTTAAAAATCCCATTCAGCATCTAGGACTAAGTACATAGAGATTAGACACCATTTTATTAGAGACCATGTTTTGAATGGTGATATAGAACTAGAATTTATACCTACAGAAAAACAACTAGCTAATATCTTTACCAAGCCACTTAATCAGGATAGATTTGAGTTGCTTAGAGGAGAATTAGGGCTATGTTATCCTTTCAAAATTTAGTAAACCTAAGAAAAAATTATCTAGAAAGCCTCCTATATTTATTCATGATTTTTGAACAACTTTCCTTAAATTTCTCAATATAATTGAATTAAACTTCTGAACCATTTGATCTCTTTTGGAAATCTCTATTCGAGTCGACTCGAGCAATCTTGCTCTGGTCGAGCCGGCTCGAATATCTGTGTATCTTGCTCTTGCTTTGATCGAGCCGACTAAGTCTATGCTTAGTCGACTCAGTGTTCTGTTTGTTCTGAGTTCGCTCTGTTCGAGGGGACTCGGATATTTTTAAGGCAGAGCGAGCCGACACAAAAGATGGGAAATCGCTATTTAAGAAAGTCTGATCTGTCTTTTCTCAGTACTTCACTCCCTCACCTTACTTTAAACACACTCTACATCTCTCGGAAGCTCTACCATTCTTGCAGAAATCATTCCCTAAAGTTTAAAATCCTTGATTCCTCTGTAATGGCTCCTCGAAAATTTATGAAGAAAGTTCTTCAACTCGACGAATCAAGTAATCACAATACAGATGCAGGAGAAAGAAGAGAAAAGAGAAAAAGGTCTGCTCCAGTCCAACAAAATAAGGAAAGTCCTTCTCCTCCCGGACAGCATGTCTCAATGATCAATCGACCTGTCACTTGCTGAAGAAGGATCGACTTTACATTCCTAGAGGAAATGGGAATGAAAACCGGACATTGGATAGAAAGCCAAGGGTGGAAGCATTTCTGTTCTTTAGACATACTGACCTACCCTTCACTGGTATGGACATTTTATGAAAACATTATTATTAAAGAATTTCATTTGGAATCAGTTATCAAGAGAAAAATAGTTATAATCAATGAAGAAAGATTGAGCAAGTTGCTACAAATGCCAACGACTGATGCTACTGAACTTCTTCTACCAAACAAGGAACACATTCTGAAACTCATTTTGGAAAAAGAGGAAGTGAGCACGGTCCGACATGTACAAGCCAATCTACTGTCAAGAGAAATGAGGCTGCTGCACAGTATGATCAGCAAAATTTTTCTTTCCAGAACTAGCCATTTTGACTAGGTCAGTGAGAAGGACATGATCATCATGGGACATCTGATCAAAGAAGAGTCTCTCAACCTTCCCTACATAATGATGATCCAAATGACTGAAGCAGCAAGGAAGATCAAAGCCTGTCTACCTTATGGTATGGTTTTCACTCTGTTATTTGAAGAGGCAGGAATTGATTTGTCAAATGAAATAGGCAAGTCACTACATCACTTTGATATCTACTCCTTCAACTCACTTAAAAGAATGGGTTACAAGTTACAAGAAGGAAAATGGATTAAAAAGATGACTAGTCAGGTTGCTGCCACCGTTTCTGAAGAAGATGAAGCTGCTGCTACTGAAAGGACTGAAGACACTATGATTACTCCATCTGAACTCAAAAATATGATATTTCAAAAGATGGAAACTATCTCCAACTCTTTGACAGATCATGTGAGCTCTGTAGTTGAAGAAATAAAAAAGTCAGTTGACATTAAATTGCAAGAATTGAAATCTGAACAAGAGCTTCACCAGCAAAAAGTGGAAAAAGAAATGAAGGATTTCAAGGAATAAATCAGAAGCATTCTACTGCAATCCCAGAAGGAAACTGCTCCCACTGAAGATGTTTATGAACAGATCATCAAAGAGTCACTTAACATTCTTATTCCCTCATCTGATCTACCTAAATCTACCAAGACCAAGAAAGAACCAAAAGCCAAGAAGACCAAATGTTTTAGAGCCCCTGTTAGAACTAGATTCAGGGATTTAAGATTTAAATCCCTGAAAACTAAGACCTCTGATAGAGTTATAGAGGTAGGCTCCTCTTCTTCATCTAAGGAAGAAGAAGAATAAGTTGTGTAGTTAGTCTTCTGGTTGTATTTCTGAAATGAATGTTTGTTCCACTTGTTATTTTTTTTACACTTGCAATGTACTTTCTGTCCTACAAACTTCTTAATGAAATGAATGTTTTCTGTTTAGAAATTGCATTTACTATGATGAAATTTTAATTAGAATTTCAAGTGTGAGAAAGTGAAATTATCTCAAACAAATATTAAAGACTTTCTCAATCTATTTTAAAATCTGAGCTTATTTGAAATCACCTTTTTGATTGATTGACAAAAAAGGGGAGAATTATGAAAAATTGGAAAAGAATGGGAAAATAGCTCCTTTTCAACTATTCTTAAAGTGTAATGAAAAAGGGGGAGCACAAAAAGAATAGCACTGCTTAAATTACTTTAAAATCTAGAGAAAGGGGGAGTTTCTCTTGAATGATTTTGCTCTGACTTATATTCAAATTAATCCCATTGCTCTGATCATAATTGCATATTTTAACTCTCTGATACTCCATATTTTATGCTACACTTTAATGATATATAGTAATATCATCTGTTGAGCTCTGATTTTCTTTTAAATCCAATCAACTCTGTTACATGTGAATAATTATGTTTCAAATACTGTTATACATGTAAAGTATCTTACTGATTTTTCATGCCCAGTGTTTTGTCATCTCAAAAAGGGGGAGATTGTTGACCCCATAAGTGATTTTGATGATAACCAAACATTGGAGCATGTATATTTATTACTGACAACTCTTCAAGTGTTTGACAAGTTTTGCAGGATGTATAGCATGTTCAAACTTCAACTCCTACATTTCTATTTTTTTGCTTGAGTTGTGTTGTAAGTATTTTTGTAAAGAAGAACCCCAATGAAAATGCTAAGAAAAATCAAGTAAAAGGGTTACTTCTATAAGTGTGTGTGCCTTAGACTTTGCCTTGAGTTGGTTTGTGTGAAATTATAAAAGAGTTGGTGAGAGTTTTCTTTAAGTTCAAATTATAAAAATCTTAAAGAAAATACTCGAGCCGACCCCAAGACAAGAAGAGCCGACTCTGCTTACTGGCACGCAGCAAGGATTCTGGAACGCAGCAATCGAAGCCGACTCGATGGAAAGTGAGTCACTCTAATGAATCCGAGTCAATTGAAATTAGTCCAAGCCGACTCCTCCAGAGTCCATTTCCTAAAAGTTTTCTAAGAATAGCCAGGCGAGCCGACCCGACCTAGAAAGAGCCGACTCTGCCATACCTAATTTTAAAAGCCTGAGAAAGCAAGCTGACCTGAACTGCATCGAGCCGACTCTTCCAGAGTAAGGTTTTCCAAACCTGAGAAGAAGAGCCGACCCAAGCTGAAAAGAGCCAACTCCTCGAGTTCAAAAATATCAAGATTCAAGTTCAAGCCGACCCGAGGTGTAAAGAGCCGACTCGTCTAGAGTGACATTCTACACCCTGAGACAAAGAGCGACTGCATTGAAGAAATGGCGACTTGACCTATCGACTTGAAGGATCCGAGCCGACTTGAAGGAATCCGAGCCGACTCGAATGTCACTTCCAGGTATCTAACGGTTAGTTCCAGAATTTGTTTTTGAATGCCAAAAAGTGCTCCAACAATCACAAATCATTCCCCAATGGTCTACAACAGCTAGAACTACCTTGGGATGATGGAAGACATTAAATTTGAAGGATTTGAACTACCTTAATGCAATTAATCAAGAAGTGAGTTCAAGAAGGAAAAAGAGAGAGCTTCATTGAATATCCAACCAACCACAAGAGATAGAGCACAAGTGCATTCAAGTCTACATTCAAGCCCTCAACAACTCTGATCTAAATCTTGAATCAACTTTAGAAGAAGTCGCTGAAGTCATTAAAGATTATTCAAGTGCATTCAAATAGACTTCCAACGAGTTGCACCGGCAACTATCCGATAACTTGAGTTTGTCATTTATTGTTGCATTTATTTTCAATTCAATCTTTGAATTGTTGGGTTATTGGTGAGCCTAGTTGAAAAACCAAATAGGTTTTTGGTGAGCCCTATTAAAACCAAGGTATAGGTTCTTGGTGATCCTGTGAAAACCAAGTTTAGGTTTCTTTGGTTAGCCTGTTAAAACCAAAGGGTGTTGGGTTTTCTTTGGTGATCCCGTAAAACCAAAGTGTAGAGGTTTTGGATTGTGATCCTATAAAACAATCCTACTATATTCGGGTATGAATATTGTAAAAATCTCAAGTGGTATCTTGGATAGTGGACGTAGGAGCTGGGTTGCTTCGAACCACTATAAATTTGGTATGTTTGTGTTGTGCTTTCTCTACTTTGTTTAGCTTCTGCATTCTATAACCTTATCACAGCACCTACCACTTGCAAAGGATTTTGAAATAGCACATTATTTGTTTAAATTTTTAAAAGTCTCAATTCACCCCCCTCTTGGGTAGCCACCTGGGCAACATATCTGTTGAACTTCTCCAAGTTCAACCTCAGTAGCTTGAGTCCCTTCACCAAGGTACTCCCTTTCTAAAAAGGTTGCCCTAAGACTGACGAACAACTTTTGTTCCTCAGGAAGATAAAAATAATATCCTTTGGATTCTTTGGGATACCCAACAAAAAGGCACCTATCAGACTTAGGTCCTAACCTATCCATCTCTAAACATCTGATATAAGCTGGACACCCCCAAACCCGAAGGAGTTGGCTTATGTCCTATCCATATCTCATATGGTTTTTTATTAATGAACTTACTTGAAACTCTATTCAGAAGGTAAGATGTTGACTCAAGAGCATATCCCCAAAAGGATTTAGGTAGACTTGCTAAGCCCATCATGGATCGAACCATGTCCAATAGAGTTCGATTCCTCCTTTCAAACACACCATTTAACTGAGGTGTCCCTAGAGGAGTCCATTGAGAGAGAATTCCATTCTCCTCAAGATAAGTCAAAAACTCACTGGAAAGATACTCACCACCCCGACCTGATCAAAGGGTTTTAATAAACTTCCTAGTTTGTTTTTCAACTTTATTACGATAATGTTTCAACATTTCAAATGAATCATATTTATGTCTTATCAGGTACACATAACCGTACCTTAAAAGGTCATCTATGAATGTAATAAAATAATTATACCCACCTCTTGCACTGATATTCATCGGTCCACATACATCAGTATGTACTAGACTTAGAATATCACTGGCTCTTTCACCTTTTCTAGTAAAATGTGACTTGGTCATTTTTCCAAGAAAACAAGATTCACAAGTTAGCAAAGATTCACTCTCAGTGATATCTAGGAGACCTTCTCCCACCAATTTATTTATCCTGTTCTTATTTATTGACCTAGCCTACAGTGCCAGAGATAAGTATCACTGATTTTATCTAACCAAGGGCATTTATTAGTAGTGTACAATACAGTAACAGGCTGTGACAGTACATATACGCCATTCTCCACTTATCCAAATATCACATTAGAACCATTCAATGTGAGTTTGCAAATATCATTCTTTATAGATAATTCATAACCATCTTTGGCCATTAGGCCTATAGAAATGATATTCACTAAAAAAGAAGGACAAAAATGACAATCTTAAAAAATGACAGTACATGACTCAAAATACAAAGAAATAGTTTCCAATGCCAGAACTAGAGCTTGACTTCCATTCCCAACATTCAAAAATGTTTAACCGCTTTCGAACCTCCTACTAACATGAAGCCCTTGCAAAGAATTGCAAATTTGGTAAGGACTTTTGATATCCAATACCCAGCTAGTAGTATCATAAATGGAGAAACTACAAGGATTTATCATATAAATACCTTTACCAGCAACAGTTTGCTACTTTCCCTTCCTTTTCCTATTCGGGTCTAGAGTAGCAAAGTAAGCAGAACAGTTCTGCTTCCAGTGACCTGGCTTTTTGCAGAAGAAGCACTCTGCTTGACTCTTGTCAGCCTTCACCCTCCTAGTCTGATTAGGCCCAGCTCTTTGCACCTTATTATTTTTCTTATTCTTTCTCTTCTTCCCTTTCTCAAAGGGATGATGCCCTGCTCCAGAACCTCCCACCAAATTCACCAATCCCTTATTGAGGTTATGGTCTCTCTTATAACTCTATAATAACCCTAACATCTCATGGTAGTTTACTGCAGGCCGATTCATTCTAAAATTTTGAGAAAGACATGATAGGAAGGGGCAGAGAATTCAATATCGCATCCTTGCAGAGTTGCCGTGCAAAGGACATCCGATTTTGCTTAAATGCTCAAATAACTCGATCATATACATTACATGATTAGTTACTAGAGAACCATAATGCATACGCATGTTATAGATGGCAGAAGAGATTCAGTATCTCTCCATATCATCTGGAGTGCCAAAAGACTCCTTCAACCTTTAAAATATCTCCTTTGGCTGGGCCTCCTCAAATTTATGACTGAACTCATCGTTCATCACAGCCAACATAATGCAACATACCATGGTGCAATCAGAGATCCACTTCTGATAAGTGTCTCTGACAGTGCCATGAGTGTTGGGAGCTTGGATCTCAGGTATCGGATCCGTTATCACATAAAGGATCCACTCGTGCTCCAAGACTATCCTGAATCTTCGATATCAGCTATTGAAGTTGGATCCAGAAAGTTTGTCGTTATCCAATAATGACTAGAGCAATAAAGTGTTCGGCATTATCTAGAAAGGAAAAACCTATCAGTATATGAATCATCTTAAACATCCTAAAGATATAGATTTTAGTCTAAAGGTTTCTTTCACTATTTTATTCAGATTAGTAGCCTCTATACTCCAATCTGAAGAATAACATTTATTCTTTAGCGAGTACTAGGATCCAATAGACTACACATGAGCCCAACTTTGGCCGGCCAACCCATAAGCATTTAAAGATAGGTACAATATCAATTGCTTCTCTAAGCAATTCCTAGTATTCATTTTGCCCCAGGGGTCCTCACAATCGACCTTTGGGCCTCCTATTGAAGTCCTGATTAGGTCCAACCATTAACATGATTGAATTCAATGCTTCTAACTAACCCATGATCAAGCCCAACTTTGACCGGCCTACCTGACCACGTGTTAAGATAGTTGCACTGAGCCATCATATGTTGAATGGCAATTCCACTCACCTGATGACCACCCGTTCTTTGGAATTGCCGATGATCACCCAACTTATGGACTCATTACCAATCCAACTTAATTGGAGGCTATGACTTAGGCTATCACATAACTTAGTCCTTTCATGGACCTAATAATTTAGAGGATTGAAATTTTGTGACACATAAAAAGAAGGCATGGACCTTGATCAAGAAAACTTCCACTTAACTCTTAGAGGGTTTCAAGATCAAATAGGTCCATGGGCACCTGAAACCAGTCAGACTGATTAACCTTAGTTGACATGGGTCAACTTGAATCAATTGATAATCTAATCAATCTGATTCACCACATAAGCCAGGTAAGTAAGATCAAGGGATAGGTTGTGCCAGGTAAGCCTCTTACCTTAGTCACCAACCATTAGTTGGCCAGGTAAGAGTTAGCCTTAAAGAACCTTGATCACCAATGTCAAACTTATCTTAGACACCAAGTGGTTTATCAGACTCAATTAGACTAACCTAAAGACTCGACTCACCACGAAGCCATCAATCAAGTCCATTTAGATGTATGGACTGATCTAACTCATTTGATGGGGACATCAACAAAAGAAAAAGGTTTCAAGATAACTCCTTGTGGTTTTGCAGTTAGATTTTTTAACAGGATCTACTTAAAGCCAATGGATGAAAGCCCACTTTCCTTGAGATGGCTCCATGATCTCTCAAATTCTCTCAAATAAAACCCCTCCTTATATGCCACTTGGAAGCCTCTTTTGGTCAACACTTGGAAGCATAATTGGGCACCACTTGGAAGCATTTCTTGAACAACACTTGGAAGCATAATTGGGCACCACTTGGAAGCAATTTTGGACCATACTTAGAAGCCTCTTTGGATGCCACTTGGAATCTCCTCTTGATGCCACTTGGATGCCACTTAGGTGCCACATGGGATTAGTTACAACCAAATTTTGTTAGAACTATTTTTTGTTAAACTACCTAACCCATTTTGTTAGCCTAACTAATCTAGTTGGAACTAGAGTTACTTTTCTTTCTCCTTGGCCGAACCCATGGTGTACCTTGGGGCCTATAAATAGGACCCAAGCTCTTTTTGTACCTCATGCTATGGTTGAATGAAAAGAAGTTTGTTTGATTCCATTTTTTTCTTACCGAGTTCTTGATTTTTTTGCTCCTTGTGTGGAGAGGGTGAGAGGCCCTAGTATAGCTTGTTTCTTTTGTTCCCTAGCCTAAGAGCTAGGTCACTCCTTGAGGGAGAAGGTGAGAGGCCCATTCTTCACTTCAAATAAGTCCTATCAAGGTCCTTAAAGTGCACTCCAAGAGGGAGAGGGTGTGAGACCCAAAGCTTACCGCCTAGCTTCAATCCATCTCCAAGATTTCATCTCCTTGCTTTATCTTATTCATTTCCTTCTTTGAATTTGCTTCAATGCCCTTATAACAAGTTCTTTGCAAGTTCTCTCGGCGATTTAGGGTTGAAGATGAAGGTTCCAAGTCATGAACCAAGTGCAAGGTAAGTTCTCAAGTTTTGGGAATACTAGTCTTAATATCTAGTCCTCATTTCTATGAGTGATGAGAGCTTCCCTTCCATCGAATATTTTTTTAGCCTTCATTATTGGTAGGAGAACAACTTCTTAGAAGATAATTATCTCTCTTATGCTTAATTTCGATTCATGCTTGTAATCCATTTCTTGTCAAGGATAGCTGGTAATCCAGAGTACATAATCATCCATTCATTTCATTCATTTTTGTTCTGAATCAATTTTTTTGGTATCAGAGCCATGTTCTACTAGGTCAAGTTGTTGAAATTCTGCTCTAATATAGTTCCATGATTTTTAGCTTTTTTTTTCAAAGCTCAAAAACAAAAAAACTCAAAAAAACTCTTTTGCTGCATTTTAGGACTTTAAAATCTGAGATCCAGATTTTTAAAAAAAAATTTAATTTTGAAGTTTAATTTTCATCATTTTAAGTTGCTTTTTTAGCTCATAGCTTGTTTCAATTCTAGTTTTCCCTCCATCAAGTTTGCTCCTTCAAATTTAAAAAAAAGATTCAAAAAAAAAATCTCTGAATTTCATATTTGAATCTGAGATCTCCACTTCAATTTGAATTCTGAAATTTCTTGAATTTAAATTTTAAATTTTGGGTGTTTTATGGTTAAAGGCTTGTTAGCTAAAAGTTTCTTGTAACAACTTTTACAATAGGCTTTCAAAAATGAATTTCCTAACCAAAATTCAAAAATTAAAATTTGAAATTTGAAATTTGAGATTTGGAATTTGAAATCTGATAAATCTAATTTAAAATTTAAATTTCTAAAATTTTAAACTTTAAATTTTGAATTTTCAAAACTAGTTAGTTGGAAGTTTGTTAATTGTTGAAATTTTTCTTGCAACAAATTTTACCTTCAAGAATGAATTTTTCAACTATAATTCAAAATTTAAAATTTAAAATTTGAGTTTTGAAATTTAGACTTCAAAACTTGAATTTTTCAATTTAAAATTTAAATTTTTTTAAATTTCAAAAATTAAAATTTAAATCATAAGTTTGAGCTAGTCTAGTTATTGTGTTGGCTAGTTGGTGATTTGTTTGTGCATCCATTTCTAAATCCACTTAAGGGCATTCAATATCAACATAAGGGAAGGAGGTCATTTTACCTTTCCTTGGCCAAAACAACCATCCACATCTTGCATTGACCTAAGCCTAATTAAAATCAAGTAGGAACCTAAAACTAAGGACATTAACGAGTCAAGTTCATGTGCAAGATGAAACAAAGTACTATTTAAGTTTGTATTTACTCCTAGAAATTGGTGTCTAAGGCTAGAGGTCCAATGACAATTACCTTAAGCAGACTTGCAATTTTTAATTAGGACCTCGTGAAAGTAAGGGGAGCCTCCCGCAACCCCACCTCTTACCTGGCCAGTGAAAAGGGTAAATGCATTCTTGGCTAGCACCTAGTCAATTCCTGTCACATTGAACTTCTAGGTCTAGGAGCCCTAGAAGTTAGGTTTGTACTGTATGTCCAATAGATTAGAAGCTCAATACCAACAATCCCACACTCAATCTAGTTTACCCATGGAACCCAATCTTGAAATGTTATTAAGGACTGTGACTGAAAAGTTTGATACCATAACTGAGCAATTAGGATAAATGAACAAAGAGTTAGCTCAGGTGAAGAATCGAATTGGGATCCTTGAGGAGACCCGAATGACCCCCATCAAACCTGAGTCACTTAGGCCAATTTCCCGAGATCCAAGAGTCCATCATCATGAATTCACTCCTAAGTACAATCCAAGACGACTTCACAATGACATCATAGAAGAAGCCCATAGAATCCATGCTGAGCCTGAATCACCTAGGCCAATTTCCTGTGCCTATCATCATGACTTCACCCCTGAATATACTCTTAGGCAACCCACCAAGACGTTTTAGATTAGGATGAAAGAGCCATGAGGAGCATTCAATTGGAGGCTCCTATCCTTGATGGAAGGCTAGACCCTAAGGCCTACATTGACTGGGAGGGAGAAATGGACCAATATTTTGAATGGTATGAGATGACTGAAGAAAAAAAATACATGTTTGCCAAACTGAGATTAGTCCACCAGGCTAGGCTATACTGGGAGAATGTTGATGAATGATTAGACAAAGAGGAGACATGCCCATAGCTATCTGGAGAACCATGAAGCTTAGACTTAGGGAAAAGTACCTCCATGTCCTATCACCAAAGACTCTTAGATTAGTGGCAAAGATTGACCCAGGGTAATAAGACTGTGTATGAATATATTGCTAAATTTGATGAGTATGCAATGAGATGCAATATTGATGAGTCTGAAGCTATAACACTGTCCTGATTTCGAGCTGGTTTGCATGAGGACATCTAGAGAGAGTTGTTTCTAAGGAAAGTCAATGATCTCAAGCAAGCTTATCAAATAGCTAGAGATTGTGAGAGATTCCAAAGGGGACCAATCATCCGTTGGACTGAACCATTTAGGAATAGTGCCCCTACTCAAAAACCAGGGTTCAACCAAATATGCCCAAACCGCCCCACTCCTACTATCCCATCGAGCCAATCAAGTGACAAGGGTAAGGCCCCTAAAGTTCAAAAGAGTAGTCACCCTAATGTCCATTGCTTTAAATGTAACAAAAAGAGACACTACGCCAACCAATGCCCTACCCGATCCTAACATATAGTCTAGTTGATGAAGAGACTGAACCCACTGGAAGTGTGAAGAAGAGGTTTATGAAGCTGAGTCAAATCTGATAAATGAGTATGATGAAGATGAAGAAGAGATTGATCAAAGTGAGACATTGGGAGTAGTTAGAATCTTGGCCCAAACAAAGGAAAAGGAGTGATATGGCTACATCACTGACGTAGAACGTGTATTAGATCCAGCTGAAAGTTGCAGGTGCCATATAGATTTTTCTTCCAAAATCCCTGCTCCTTCGCCAGGTGGCACCCCAAGATGGGTCCACCTCGGTCGAAGTCGAGCACCTCTCTGCCACTCCGCCAGGTGTCCGCCCAGGAGGGGTCCACCTCGGTCGAAGCTGGCGGCATCCTGCTCCCTCGCCAGGTAGCACCCCAAGATGGGTCCATCTCTGTCGAGGTCGAGCCAGGCCCCCTGCTCCTTCGCCATGTGGCACCCAAAAATGGGTCCACCTCGGCCAAAGTCGAGCACCTCTCTACCACTCTGTCAGGTGTCCACCCAGGAGGGGTCCACCTCGGTCGAAGCTGGCGGCCTCCTGCTTCCTCTCCAGGTGGCACCCCAAGATGGGTCCACCTCTGCCGAGGTCGAGCCAAGGCCCCCTGCTCCTTCGCCAGGTGGTACACGAAGACGGGTCCACCTCGGCCGAAGTCGAGCACCTCTCTGCCACTTCGCCAGGTGTCCATCTAGGAGGGGTCCACCTCGACCGAAGCTGGTGGCCTCCTGCTCCCTCACCAGTTGGCACCCCAAGACGGGTCCACCTCTGTCAAGGTCGAGCTAGGCCCCCCTGCTCCTTTGCCAGGTGGCACCCGAAGATGGGTCCACCTTGATCGAAGTCGAGCACCTCTCTGCCACTCCGCCAGGTGTCCACCCAGGAGGGGTCCACCTCAGCCGAAGCTGTTGGCCTCCTGCTCCCTCACCAAGTGGCACCCCAAGATGGGTCCACCTCTATCGAGGTCGAGCCAAGCCCCCCATGCTACTTCGCCAGGTGGCACCCCAAGACGGGTCCACCTCGGCCGAAGTCAAGCACCACTTTGCCACTCCGCCAGGTGTCCACCCAGGAGGGGTCCACCTCGGTCGAAGCTGGTAGCCTCCTGCTCCCTCGCCAGGTGGCACCCCAAGATGGGTCCACCTCTGTCGAGGTCGAGCTAGGCCCCCCTGCTCCTTCGCCAGGTGGCACACCAAGATGGGTCCACCTCGGCCGAAGTCGAGCACCTCTCTACCACTCCACCAGGTGTCCACCCAGCAGGGGTCCACCTCGATCGAAGCTGGTGGCCTCCTGCTCCCTCGCCAGGTGGCCCCCAAGATGGGTCCATCTCTACCGAGGTTGAGCCAGGCCCCGCTGCTCCTTCGCCAGGTGGCCCCTGAAGACGGGTCCACCACGGCCGAAGTCGAGCACCTCTCTGCCACTCCGCCAGTTGTCCACCCAAGAGGGGTCCACCTCGGCCAAAGCTGGTGGCCTCCTGCTCCCTCGCCAGGTGGCATCCCAAAATGGGTCCACCTCTACCAAGGTCGAGCCAGGCCCCCCTGCTCCTTCGCCAGGTGGCACCCCAAGATGGGTCCATCTTGGTCGAAGTCGAGCAACCTCTCTGCCACTCCGCCAGGTGTCCACCTAGGAGGGGTCCACCTCGGTCGAAGCTGGCGGCCTCCTATTCCCTCGCCAGGTGGCATCCCAAGATAGGTCCACCTCTGTCGAGGTCAAGCCAGGCCCCCCAGCTCCTTCTCTAGGTGGAACCCCAAGACGGGTCCACCTCGAATGAAGTCGAGCACCTCTCTGCCACTCCGCCAGGTGTGCACCCAGGAGGGGTCCACCTCGATCGAAGATGGCGTCCTCCTGCTCCCTCGCCAGGTGGCACCCCAAGATGGGTCCACCTATGCCGAGGTCGAGCCAGGCCCCCCCTACTCCTTCGCCAGGTGGCACCCCAATACGGGTCCATCTCGGTCAAGGTCGAGCACCTCTTTGCCACTCCACCGGTGTCCACCCAGGAGGGGTCCACCTCGATCGAAGCTGGCGACCTCCTACTCCCTCGCCAGGTGGCACCCCAAGATGGGTCCACCTCTACCGAGGTTGAGCCAAGCCCTCCTGCTCCTTCTCCAGGTGGCACCCCAAGACGGGTCCACCTTGGCCAAAGTCGAGCCTCTCTCTGCCACTCCACCAGGTGTCCACCCAGGAGGGATCCACCTCGGCCGAAGCTGGCAGCCTCATGCTCCCTCGCCATGTGGCACCCCAGGATGGGTCCACCTCTATCGATGGCGAGCCAGGCCCTTTTTCTCCTTCACTAGGTGGCACCCCAAAACGGGCCCACCTCAATCGAAGTCGAGCCTCTCTTTACCACTTTGCCAGGTGTCCACCTAGGAAGGATCCACCTCGATCGAAGCTGGCAGCCCCTGCTCCACTGCCAGGTGGCACCCCCTGATGGGTCGACCTCGATCGAAGTCAACCCTACTCTGCAAAGCCTCGAGGAGGCGGAGACATGGGTCACGAGGTCGCCACTAGAGCCGGCACACACCGTGCCCCATACGGGATGCCAGTACAGCCTGCAATGATACGCGAAATCTCGTTTACATCAGTTAAACAGGGCCCCACAACTGAGAAATAAAATCCTTGTGGGCAGGGGCCTGAAATGGCTAGAGGCCCATCATCAACGCCGGGAAAGGAGAGCGCCCGAGCTCGGCCTGAGGTCTCACCAGTCTTCCCCCTCTCGTGACACGCGACGGACGAGGTGGGCTGGCCACTTAACTCCCGGACTTGAAGGAGAAGGGAGAGGAGAAGACCTAAAGATCTCAGGGAGCCCCCCAGGAGGAGACATGGGCTGAAGGCGGTCCGGTGGTATAAAAGGGATGATAAAAGTGGACAAAAAGGTAAGTGAAAAAGGGGAGAGAACTTCGAGAGAATGATTCAGGGACCCCAAGAAGTCCTCAAACGTGAGCTCGGTGAACCCAGTGCAGGAACCCGGGCCTCAACTCCCCTCTTCCCCCACGCTTCTTTCATTTACATCTCCTCTAAGCATGGGAATCCTTCGGGAACCCGCCTTAGAAGGCCTATTCCATCTTGCCGCTCTCTAACTTGACCGTCGAAGTGCCCCCGCCGGAAACCCCGGCCTGGGTCTCTGACTTTGTTTTGCAAGCCCAAAATCTTGGAGATCTTGAGGTGAAAGAGTCCGAGAATCGGCGCCCAGCTCACGAGCTATAGTCCACCACGGTGAGATCGGCAACAGATTGGCGTGCCAGGAAGGGGGGCACAGAAGTGACCCCTGTACAAGCAAACTCTTTGTGGGTGAAAGCGTGCTCCGACCATGGTGGTGACGCGCGAGCGCGAAGCATCCACCAGCTGAGCAAGAGAGGTTCCTTCTCCCCAGGGGCCGCGCAGCCCGAAGAGGGAACTTCCTGCTCCTCCCCCTCCTTCTCTGCCATCCTTAGTGGACGGTCCTTTCATAGCTATCATCCAGTAGCTGCAAACTCTGACTACTGATGTGCGGCAACTGCAGTACCAACAGCGCTCCCTGGCCACCCAGCCCCAGCCAGGGACCCCCGCAGCCCGAGCCACGGGCCCCCACGAAAGCCTGCACTCCATCCAAGTCAGGCCTTCCCATCCGTGGGCAGTTTCCAATCCTCGTGGGAGCCACCAAACTCCTACAAAAAAAAGCAACTCCACTTCGGCGGATCACGAGAGTCGATCCCTGGTCAACGATACCGAAGTAGTATGGCACAGCAGGCACCATCGGGGCAAGGCCCCTCATCGAGACCGATCGGCACCTCCTTCTCCAGTGGCCTCAGTGGAAGATTCCACCGATGAGGCCATCAGGCGCCAGGCCAAGAGGCGCCTGGAGGAGCACGAGTGCAAGTTGGCAGAGTTCTCCCACCGCTTTGCCGACATGCAGAACTCCCCAATCGATCTAGCGGGCTATGATGCCTGACCACCATTCTCCTGGAAAATCCAAGAGGAACCGATCCCGAATCGGTTCTGCATGCCTTAGGTGGATCCCTATGATGGGACCACCAGCCACTTGGACCACCTAGAGAGCTATAAGGCTCTCATGAGGGTCGAGGGAGCGATGGACGCTCTTCTATGCATCACCTTCCCAGCCACTCTATGGAAGGTTGCTCGAGTTTGGTTCACCCACCTCGAGCCGGAATCCATCAACTCCTTCCATCAGCTGGAAGGAAAGTTTGTGGCACACTTCGATGCTTGCCGGAAAGTGCCAAGGAAGGTGGATAGCCTCTTCTCTATCCGTCAACAAGACCAGGAGCTGTTGCGGGACTACGTCACCCACTTCAAGACCGTCGCCCAAAAAATCTATAGCCTAGACGAGCCCGTCGCCATGCTGGCATTGAAGCGCGGGCTCAAGACCTCCCGTTTGACATATTCCCTGGACAAGAAGCCCCCCAAGATGTATTCTAAGCTCCTCCTCCACGTCCATAAGTACATCCAGGCCGAGGAGGCTGACCATACCAGGCGAGAGCTGGATGGGAAGCCTTCGAAGAAGCCTGCCCTAAGGGATGTCCCTGGGACCCGGAGGCCTGGACCACCTGCGGACTTCCGTCTGGGCCCGAAGACGAAGAATGGTGCTACCCCGAAGTGGACCTTCACCCCTCTTCTCGCTCCCAGAATGAAGATCCTCATGGAGATTGAGGGTGAGCACTACCTCCGCCGACCTCCTCCTCAGAACGCAAGAAACATCTGTGACAAGATAAAGTATTGTCAATTTTATCGCGAGCACGGCCATGACACGGAGGAGTGCCACAATCTGAAGCAGGAGATCGAGGAGCTGATCAAGAGGGGTTACCTCAGGATGTTCGTGAGGAACGAAGCCCCGGCGGAGGGTCAGCTGCTCGCAGCCCTTCCCGCCGTCCCTACAATTGACAACTGTCCAACGGAGAAGCTGGTGGGCATGATCTCTTGGGGGATAGGGCGTGCGACGAAGAGAGCCGGGAGGCAGGAGGCTTGGAGAATGTACTCCCCTTTGAAAAGGGGAAAATGCTCACGTAGACGCACTCTCCCGCCTGGCAACCCTACCGTACTCATCACTGGGCCGTGCCTACATCGAGCATCTCAAGGCCCCGAGCTATGAGACACCCATAGAGGTCCAACAGGTCAACCAAGAGCTCAGCTGGATGGAAAAGTAAATTGAGTACATCACCAACGGCACCTTTCCAAAGGACCGCATGGCGGTTGGCCTCATTAAGAGGAAGGCCGCATGGTTCGTATTGATGGACGGGCTGCTGTATCAGAGATCCTACTCCTACCCTCTCCTCAAGTATCTAAGACCCGCAGAAGCCGTACTCATGCTCCAGGAGATCCATGAGGGCATCTGTGGGAATCATGTGGGGGGCAGGACGCTGGTGTATAAGGCCCTCTGTCAAGGTTATTTCTGGGAAACAATGAAGGAAGACGCAGCTGACTTCGTGAAAAGGTACGACCGGTGTCAATGGCACGCTGTGGTGCAACTTCAGCCCGTTGCCCCACTCGCCCAGCTCTCCGTCCCATGGCCGTTCGCTCAATGGGGCATGGACCTCCTAGGACCTTTTCCTCCGGCGTCTGGGCAACGAAATTCTTGATCGTGGCTATCAACTACTTCACGAAGCGGGTCAAGGCCGAACCCTTAGCCCGGATCATGGAGGCGAACATCACCAAGTTCCTCTGGAAGTCAATTATCTACCGCTTCGACTTACCCCACACCATCATCACCGACAACGGACGCCAGTTTGACTGTTGGGAGTTCGAGGAGTTTTGCAATGACCTTGGCATCCACCATCGTTTCACCATGGTGGCACATCCTCAGACAAACAGAGAGGCCGAGGTAACAAATAGGACCATCTTGCAAGGCCTCCAGACAAAACTGGACCAGGCCAAGGGGAGGTGGGCAGAAGAGCTCCCGAGCATCCTTTGGGCATATCACACTACCCCAAGGATGGCTACGGATGAGACCCCATTCAACCTTATCTTCGGGGCGAAAGCGGTTATCCTAGTTGAGCTGAGCCTACCAACCCTGCACGTGGAACAGTATGATGAGGCGGAGAACCCTGCCAGGATGCTACTGAACCTGGACCTCCTTGAAGAAACGAGGGACAGGGAACGAGTTCGGATGGTGACTTACCGGCAGCGAGTGGCCAGATACTACAACTCCAGGGTGCGACCGAAGTCCTTTCGCCCGGGAGACCTGGTGCTACGCCACACTGAAGCTTCCCAGCCATGGGAGTGCGGAAAGCTCTCCCCAAATTGGGAAGGCCCTTATAGGGTGGCGGAGGCACTCCCCACGGGGCGTACTACCTGGAGGAGCTAGGCGGATCCCGGTTCCCTCAGACCTGGAATGCCTCAAACTTGAGGATGTACTACCAATAGTGTAAGACCCCTTAAACTTTAGCAAGAAAATCTTTTTCATCAAATGCCTACTCTCGTCTCGTAGGACAAAAGCCATCTAGCTCTAAGTTCGGCGAGCATGGACACGGCAGAAGATTCGCGAAGGCACGAGGTCCCTCTCATAAAAATCTCGGAGTTCAGTTTGGAGTGTCGGACGGAATTAAATTTCGAAATGCGGCCCCGGAGTTCAGTCCGGAAGAGGTCCGGTGACTTAGGTCCCGGTCCTACAAAATCTTGGAGAACAGCTCGGCAAGCCACGCAGGGCTCAAATCTAGCATGCATCCCCGGGGTTCAGTCTGGAAGTTTGCAAGGAACTTGGTTCCAAAACGAAGTCCCGGACTTCGGTCTGGAAGGTGGAGCAGAACCTAGTTCGCCCATGCAATCCCAGAGTTTAGCTCGGAATGCACTACAGGACTTAGTCCCAGTAGCTAACACTGGGGTTCAGTCTGAAAGATGCACAAAAAAAAAAGAAAAAGAAAAAGAAAAGAGAAGAGAGAAGAAAAGAAGAAGAAAGCAAACATGTCGGAACAAGTTGATGGAAAAAAGGATTTTTCATTGATATCAGTTCCTTACAAAAAAGGGCTCCGACAGGCCGGAAGACCCCAAAGAAAGAAAAGGAAAACATGACAAAGAAAAAGAAATGAAGCCGTGGGGCTACTTCAGTGCGGCCGCATCCTCCTCGGGCTGGGGGGCACCCTCTCCACCAGCGCCATCGATTGGAGGCTGCTCGGGAGCCACCACCTCATCACCTGCCGTAGTCGAGGCTCCTCCGGTGGGCTCCTCCCTCCGGCCGCCCAGCACGACTCTGCTAAGGTCGAGCTCAGGATAAAAGGAACTCACCTTTTCCCGGCATACCTGGAAGCCCTTCAGGAAGGAGTCCACGGCTGCCTCGTGCACCTCCGCGATGTACTCATCGGAGGCCCGGAACTTCGGCACTGCCTCTTGTGCCTCCCTCTTGGATGCCTCCAGCCCGTTGATGTAAGAACTCTTCTCTTTGGCTATGCTCAGCTCCTTGAGGACCTCCTCGACCCAGTGCTCCAACGACCATGACTGAGCCCTAAGGCGAGTCTGCTCCGTCGCGTCTTCCTCCATGCGGTGCTGGATTGAGATCCTCTCCTCTGATAGAGAGGTCTCGAGCTCCTTCACGCACCCCTCGGCGCGGCCCAAGTTTGCCCGAAGGGCCTAGTTGTTCGCTCACAGCTCGACCCCCTTCTCCATGTGGTCCTTGATGTCGGCTACGAGTTTGCCAAGCTTCTCCTCCTTCTCGGCATCCTTGGCATAGCCGGGGAGGAAGTTCCTCAGCAAGAGAACGTCTATCCCAATCTGCATCAAAAAAGACACAAGATGTTAGTAAGATCCAACTAGAACTATAAAAGGTCAAAGCTTGGAACTTACCGTAAAAAGCAGCGGGAGGATCCCGAGAAGCCCTTAGTGTAGTCCCGGCTGCCTCTCAGACAGCGATCCCGGGAGGTGCTCACAAACTCCATCACCCTCTTCGCGAGCCCTTGATCATGAATCACGGAGGAGCGGCTGGTGAGGCTCGATGGTGGAATGAGGTCATCCGCAGCGGGCTGGGTGGCCGCCCCTTCGCCAGGTGGTGCGGCCATCGGTGGAGCTGTCGTCACCCTAGTGGCCATCGTGGAGATGATCGGTGCAGCAGCGGAGCAGGCATCGCCCGGGGGGGTTCCGGCCTCCTCTCTCCCCTGACCCTGTCGAGGTCGATGACAGGGACGTCGGGCTCCCAGGCCCATGGCAACCTAGGAGCAGGAGCTGTTGCCCCAGGATCGGCGATGGCTGAGGTGGGCGCAGGCCCCCGGCTCGCCTCAGTGCGAGCCCTCTTCGCTGGGGGATCCTTAGTCCCTTCGGCAGCGTCCCTCTCCAGGATGCCCTCCATCAAGCTTTTTACAAGAACTTCATACCTGAGAAAAAGAAAGGGGGAGGGGGTCAGTTAGGCCGGCATAAAAGAAAGGAAGTGCAAAGTAGAAAATGAAGGTAGAGGGGGAAGATCCGGGGGCCTCACCCAACTCTCGGATGGGACTGATCCCTGCCTCGAATAAATTCTGCTCCAAGAGTAGAACATCGAGAGCTGGGATCACATCACCCAATAGCAGTGCATAATCATCCTGATCCGCCAGCTCGACCTGGGAATTCTGATTCGGGGACCAGTCCGACTTACTCCAGGCCAGTCGACATCCTCGACCGAGGCGAAGAAGAAGCGGTTCTTCCAACCCTTGATCGATGAAGTGAGGTCGAACCTAAGATACCTAGGCCGGGGTGAAATGTACCACCAGCCATCATCGGTGGAGTAACGCTTCAGGGTGAAGAGAGCCCTGAAGAGGGAGAAACAGGCAACGAACCCGTAGAAGTGGCAGAAGACGATGAAAGCGAAGATGACCCGGATGGCGTTAGAAGCCAACTGGGCCGGGACAAGACGATAATGACTGAGAAATTAAAGAAAGAATGGATGAAGGGGAAAACGAAGACCCCCAAGAAGGAAGTCCTCGTAGAAGGCGACCCTCCCAGGGCCACTAGAGGTTACTCGATCCTTAGGCCATGGGAGGGAAAGATGGATTGAATCCAGGATCCCATAGGTATCCCGGATCTAAGAAAGATCGTCTCCGATCATCGTCGAGGTATAACCGGAGGGACCAGAGGAAGAGGCCTTCGGAGGAGGAAGTGAAGAAATGGGACGTGCGGAAACTATGGGAGGAGACCTAGGACCCCTAGGGACACCTATGGTCACGGCCCTAGGTTGAAGCTGCCTCCGGACCTCGTCCGGAATCTCTTCCCCCTCTGAGGAAGAAGACGATGGAGTCCTCAGCCGGGAAGGACCAGTCTCGTCCGAGTTGGAAGAAATGTGACGGCGACGTGCCATGAAGGAAGAAGAAGCAAGAAAAACTAGCACAAAGATTGGGAGGTGGAAGAAGAGAAAAGGAGACATAGGCACTCACCGGGATGTTTTGAACCAAAGGAATGGCGACCCTGGAAGATGAAGGGAGACCACTGCAACCACCGGCGAGGTATGAGAAAGCGGAGAGAACTCATTTCCGGAAAGTTCCCCTCCTTTCAAACTCAATCAACAGCAGCCGTACGCCTCTTTCTGTTCTGAGCCATCAGATGACTGCCACGTGGGAGCACGCCCGACATCAATGCTTCGGATCGAGAGAAACTGCCTCAATTTCGAAACGGTACATTAATGGCCCGTTAGATGCGCACACGTGGCAGCCTCTCACAGGGTTTCTGGTGCGGGCACCAGACTCAGAAGAAGACTTCAGGCTCCATCTGGATCTCTGATTGACATTGCCCGAAGAATTAGGGTTTTCTGGTTTTGTAATAAGGGTTGACTTGGTCAACTTAATTTTAGTTTGAGTCTGTATTTCCCTACAATTTAAATTTTGTTGAGTCATGTTGACTCAATACAAGTCCTAGTAGTGGTCTAGGTCTTCTCCAAGGTGCCACATTTTCTCCCAGGACCAAGCAAGTGGGCGCCACACTCCCAACCACACGCCAGAGTCCAGGAGGCGCCACATCTCCATCCAGTGTGCCTTGGTCCCCACACCACAAGAAAGCAGGTCCCTTCTTTCATGCGCCACTTGGGGGAGAAATCCATCAAGATACCTCAATCCAAGGAGGAGCCAACTTCTTTCCAGATAAACCAAGCCAGGATGGCAAGAATTTTTCTTGAAGAGAGGATCAAGGAGGTGACCCACAATGTTCCATAAAAACCAAGTTATAAAAGGGAAGAGAGCATGTCTTGGGGAGAAAATCAAGGAGGCACCCAAAAGTTTCCTAAAGTGCCAAAGCCATGAAAGGAAGAAGCCTAAACTTGTGGAGCAAGACTAGGAGGTGTCCAAAAAAGCCAAACCATGAAGGGAAAATCCTTGATTCACGGAGAGATACTAGGAGACACCCCCACTACCTACCAAAAATGTCCAAAATAAAGATGGGAAGGGCCTTGACTTAGGGAGGAAGAAAAGGAGGAGTCCAAAAGAGTTGATCCATGGAAGGAAAGAAATCCTTTCTTGAAGACCCAAGCAAGGAGGCGCCATCTACCTGCCTTTTATAACCCAAATCAAATTTTTTGGTACCTTGGCCGACCATATATGTATGGATTATCCTGATTTGTAGATCCCCTCCTTTAGTCCCACATGGGAAGATGTAAAACCCTACTCCCTTGTAAAGCCCTATAAATTAAACCCCTCTTGTAAGTTTAAAGGAATCAGATGAATGAAAAAAATTTTCTTGAGCAAACTTGTGTTTTCTCTTGTCCGCACTTGCTTCCAGGTGTTGAGCTCCATGAGGGAGTAAATCTGGGTTCCCCTGGAACCTTGAGGAGGTGAGAGATCTCCAAAACCCTAAACCCAAGGTTAGCCACTCAATTCCCAAACCCTAGCCGCCATCACCCTTCTCTTTCCACCAAGCCCTAGTCTGTTCTACTTCTCACGGCCACCCTCTCCAAGCCCTGGCCGGCCACCAACATCCAACTCCGGTCCAGATACTTCAGGTCTGCAGCAACTCTAAGAGGAAGTCAGATCGGCCTCCAGGAGAATCCTGATCTCAGCAGCCTCGGCTTTCAAGTTCTTCAGCCTGGTAAGATCTCTTCTTGAGTTTCTGAATTCCATCTTTTGTTCCTCTTCTCTCCCAGATCCTGAGTCCAGAAGAAGCCGACCAAACCACGAAACCAGTATTAGAGGATCCATTGCGAAGATAGCCGACTCCGAGGATCCCACAATCTGCTCGAGAGAGTTCTTCCACCAAACCCTGAGAAGATCACAAGTCTGGTTAGTAAACCATCTCTTCTCTCTATTTCTGTTCTGTTGAAAGTTCAGAGCGAAACCCTATGTCTGGGAGTTTCTCAACCCCCAGCGATCCATTACTTCTGAACTACTCTGATAATTTAGTTGCTTCTAAACTGTGCTTTCAATCCTTACCTAGTTTCCTTCAACGTAGTTTAGCTTTACTTTGAGTCGAAGCCAATTTCTAAAATATAAATAAAATAAAATAAAATAAAATAAAATTAATCTTAATTTTACTTTCGCATACGCTTCTTTGTTCTTTGTTCTGCATCATTTTTGGTATCAGAGCTTCCGTTCTGCATCATTTTTGGTATCAGAGCTTCCGTTCTGCATCCATTTTTGGTATCAGAGCCCTGTCTAGGGTTTCTGTTTTGATTGCTTGTTTGAGTCTCTCTCTTTTTACTTTGTCTGCTCGAAGTAGACTCCCCAGGACGTCCGGTCCTAGGAATGAAGTGAGGTGCAAACCTCCTCTTCCCATTCCACGGGGTGTTCCTAGGGCGTGTAGGGGATCCGTTGGGTTATAACTTCATAGCAGGAATTGTAAACGGGGAAGTGCTCTGTTTTCAGCTCGTAATTGTCCTGTTGCAGGAATTATTTCTCACTGCAGATAACTCCAAATTCGATGATTTTTATTTTTCTGAAACTAGTATAATTGAAAATAATTTGTATAATTTTCTCATGATTTATTGGTTTCCGTGAGATTTCTGAGAATTAAATTACTGCAACTCTATTTTTGTGTTCTGCCATCCATTTATTTTTGAGTGTTCATCTCTTAATTCATCTTAAGGGCATTTGAGCATCTAAGATAAGGGGAGGAGTTGATAACCTCTCCTTAGCCCAAAACCACCACCCCTTCATTCGAACCTAAGCCTTTAATCTAAAAATTGATTAGACCTAATTTGCCCTAGTGGGCTAGGGACATCAACAAGTCGGGTCAAGGCTAGTGTTGAGTCAGTTTGTCTGGTTACTCTGTGTGTGCTTTGTACTCAGTGTCTAGAACGGTGGTTCAGGGATTCCATCCCGAAGGACTTGTGTGCTGGTCCGCCTACCTGGCCAATCTCTGATTGGTGTCTAGGATGGCATTCAGGGACCTAACACTCCCCTTACACCTGCCTGGCTGAGTCCTGAGTTACTACAGGCTAGCTTGCCACTCTGATTAGGCACCTAGTTTGGGCTCTAGGTCTAGTTAGCCCGTAGTCGTTCAGTTGAGTCTCATTCTGTGTGCTTGCTTGCATCATCATGTCTACCCGGAATGGTGTACCCTATCAACCTAGTCAAACCCAACCAGATTTAGAGGCCATGGTTAGAAATCTTACCGAAAGTATGACCAAATTGAGTCAGCACATGAATGAGGGTTTTTTTCAATTTAGGGATCGAGTCCAAGTACTTGAGAAACGTAGACATCAAAATTGGACCCCTGATCCAAAATTTAATAGGCCCAACCTCATCCATGCCAGGATCCTAGGAGGACCTTATACCGTGATCCCGAGCATAACCTTAGGAAGCCTAACCATGATATCTATAGTGTGGATCGTGTCTATGAGAGGTCCTTACAATATTCTAGACCAGTCACTCAACAACCCAAGTCTTCTAGATCAAACCATTTAGATCCACACCCATGCCCAAGTAAGGTCTCTACTAGCTTGAAACCCAGTGTGACCCAGGTTCCTATATCTCAAGAATGTTTGTTTTGTGGAGAAAGAGGCCATAAATCTAGTCAGTGCCCATGCATAGGACTAGCTTGTGCACAGCTAAGTGGTAAGAATCCTAAGGATGACATTAATGAGGGAGAACCCAAGCCTACCAATGAGGAAGAAAGGTTAGGTATGACAAGCCTAGAATCAGTTGACCCGATTACCACTGACCCGAAACCCATTGAAGATGGCATCGAGGAAGTATATGATGCTGGCTTGAGTCTAGTTGATGAATATGAGGGGGAAGAACTTGAAGAATGTGACATCGATACTATTGGTTCCTTACCTGAGGAGACCTTGGAGAGCAACCAAGTGGTAGGACCTAGTTCAGAAATTCAAGAGATTTGTGAGAACCAGGTTCCTTTAGTCAAATACCCTCAGGAAGAACTCATAGTGTTAGCCCGAGCTATTAGTTTGTACCCTCTAATGACAGTCATTCTCCAAGTACCAATTGAAGATCTTTGCACTGAACTGTTTAAGTTTGCCCACCCTATGGTAGATCCTCTCCTTAGGATGATTGAATCAAGCCTCTTACAATTGGACCTTGTCCCATGCTCAGCCACTAAGGTCTCTCCCATAATCTCAGTTGGACATCCTTTTCTTGAGCGGATTGATTCACCCAGTCCTGTAGAAGTCCTCCTTATGACCCCAGACCCCTTCCTTCGCATGACTGACCTACTCTTCTATAGAGTATACCTTTCCGCACCCATATGTCAAATTTCAAGACTTGAGGTTATCATCCATAGGCCCTTCCATGAATCATTCTTCAATCCAGTTCTTGAGAAAATGAATCATTATTTGCTTAGAGAACAAACTTTAACTGTTGCAATCACGTGTCCTAGGCTGCTTCCCGAACCATCTCTTGATCCATTCCTGGGAGTAGCAAACTTTTCCTTTCGTAAGGATGACCAGTTGACATTCATAGATCACCATTCAAACATTCAGGTCACCACCTTTAGCCAGCAGGTAATTCAATACTCCACCTCATATTTCATCCCTTTCTCTAGGACTTCCAATGCTTCTTACACCATCCAAGTATACTTTGTCGAAGTCTTTAGAGTAAACCACGTGTCAGAATCTATTAGGTTTGCCACCTACTTCTGGAAGACCTTATGGCACCTACTAGGCACCCATGATAAGTTTTCATGCTCTGCATGCCATCCTCCGACCCAAGGTCAAACCTAGAGAGCCGTAGTTTGTTAGGTTTAGACCTAGGGTTTCTTTGAATAAAGTCCATTCTTTAGGAATGCATCGTCAGTCGAGTTTAGGACATTGTCTCAGATTTTGGTTGAGTGAGAATACCAGGAATTGGGATTTGTATTTACCCAGGGCTGAATTTGCATATAATGACTCGGTCAATAGGTCTACGGGTAAGAGTCCATTTGAAATTATGCATGGTTACAAACCCCACACACCTCTTGACCTAGCTCCTTTACCAGTCCACACACGGGTCTCTGAGTCTGCCGAAGTTTTTGCACAGCATATAAAAGACTTGCATAAAGAAATTCAGGCCAAAATAAATTTAAGTAACGAAACTTATAAGAAATTGGCTGATTCTCAAAGGCGAGTCAAAACTTTTGACAAAGGAGACTATGTAATGATTAGGTTAAGACCTGAACGGTTTCCTCCTGGAACTGTTAGAAAGTTACATGCTAGGGGAGCTGGACCATTTAGAGTGGTAAAGAGAGTAGGATCCAATGCCTATGTGCTCAAGTTGCCTCCAGAACTAGGCATTAGCTCCACTTTCAACATTACAGACCTAGTAGAGTATAGGGAGCCAGCTGTGATTCCCAGTGAGGCTTTTGAACCTAATCCTGCTCTTAAGAGTGAACCTGACCCTGTGTGTCCAACAACAAATTGGCCTGTGAGGAAAGAGCAGATTGAAAAGATCCTGGATGATCAGGTTATCTCTACTCGTAATCGAGGATACCAAAGATACCTGGTCTGCTGGCAAGGAAGGCCAGATTCTGATAACTCTTGGATCTCCCGAGAAGAATTACAAGAATTGGACCTAGACCTCTTGGAGAGATACCAGAGCCAGCTTGATCCATACTCGACAGGGTCGAGTTCCTCCCACCCCGGGAGAATTGGTGCAGGCACCAGACTCAGAAGAAGACTTCAGGGCTCCATCTGGATCTCTGATTGACATTGCCCGAAGAATTAGGATTTTCTGGTTTTGTAATAAGGGTTGACTTGGTCAACTCAATTTTAGTTTGAGTCTGTATTTCCCTACAATTTAAATTTTGTTGAGTCATGTTGACTCAATACAAGTCCTAGTAGTGGTCTAGGTCTTCTCCAAGGTGCCACATTTTCTCCCAAGACCAAGCAAGTGGGCGCCACACTCCCAACCACACGCCAAGTCCAGGAGGCGCCACATCTCCATCCAGTGTGCCTTGGTCCCCACACCACAAGAAAGCAGGTCCCTTCTTTCATGCGCCACTTGGGGGAGAAATCCATCAAGATACCTCAATCCAAGGAGGAGCCAACTTCTTTCCAGATAAACCCAAGCCAGGATGGCAAGAATTTTTCTTGAAGAGAGGATCAAGGAGGTGCCCCACAATGTTCCATAAAAATCCAAGTTATAAAAGGGAAGAGAGCATGTCTTGGGGAGAAAATCAAGGAGGCACCCAAAAGTTTCCTAAAGTGCCAAAGCCATGAAAGGAAGAAGCCTAAACTTGTGGAGCAAGACTAGGAGGTGTCCAAAAAAGCCAAACCATGAAGGGAAAATCCTTGATTCATGGAAAGATACTAGGAGACACCCCCACTACCTGCCAAAAATGTCCAAAACAAAGATGGGAAGGGCCTTGACTTAGGGAGGAAGAAAAGGAGGAGTCCAAAAGAGTTGATCCATGAAAGGAAAGAAATCCTCTCTTGAAGACCCAAGCAAGGAGGCGCCATCTACCTGCCTTTTATAACCCAAATCAAATTTTTTTGGTACCTTGGCCGACCATATGTGTATGGATTATCCTGATTTGTAGATCCCCTCCTTTAGTCCCACATGGGAAGATATTAAACCCTACTCCCTTGTAAAGCCCTATAAATTAAACCCCTCTTGTAAGTTTAAAGGAATCAGATGAATGAAAAAAATTTTCTTGAGCAAACATGTGTTTTCTCTTGTCCGCACTTGCTTCCAGGTGTTGAGCTCCGTGAGGGAGTAAATCCGGGTTCCCCTGGAACCTTGAGGAGGTGAGAGATCTCCAAAACCCTAAACCCTAGGTTAGCCACTCAATTCCCAAACCCTAGCTGCCATCACCCTTCTCTTTCCACCAAGCCCTAGTATGTTCTACTTCTCACGGCCACCCTCTCCAAGCCCTGGCCGGCCACCAGCATCCAACTCCGGTCCAGATACTTCAGGTCTGCAGCAACTCTAAGAGGAAGTCAGATCGGCCTCCAGGAGAATCCTGATCTCAGCAACCTTGGCTTTCAAGTTCTTCAGCCTGGTAAGATCTCTTCTTGAGTTTCTGAATTCCATCTTTTGTTCCTCTTCTCTCCCAGATCCTGAGTCCAGAAGAAGCCGACCAAACCACGAAACCAGTATTAGAGGATCCATTGCGAAGATAGCCGACTCCGAGGATCCCACAATCTGCTCGAGAGAGTTCTTCCACCAAACCCTGAGAAGATCACAAGTCTGGTTAGTAAACCATCTCTTCTCTCTATTTCTGTTCTGTTGAAAGTTCAGAGCGAAACCCTATGTCTGGGAGTTTCTCAACCCCCAGCGATCCATTACTTCTGAACTACTCTGATAATTTAGTTGCTTCTAAACTGTGCTTTCAATCCTTACCTAGTTTCCTTCAACGTAGTTTAGCTTTACTTTGAGTCGAAGCCAATTTCTAAAATATAAAAAAAAAATAAAATAAAATAAAATAAAATTAATCTTAATTTTACTTCCGCATACACTTCTTTGTTCTTTGTTCTGCATCATTTTTGGTATTAGAGCTTTCGTTCTGCATCATTTTTGGTATCAGAGCTTCCGTTCTGCATCAGTTTCGGGCATAACGGGAGTGACGGCAACGATCGTGGCAATTATGGCACAGGATTTTTATCCTTTCCATGTCATCTCCGCATTAAATCCCCACGTCCCAAGCCACGATGCTTCGATGGGACGTGGGGATGGGGGGCAACTGATATGGCTACATCGCTGACGTCGAACGTGCATCAGATCTAGCTGGAAGTCGCAGGTGCCACATGGATTTTTATTCCAAAATCCCTGCTCCTTTACCAGGTGGCATCCCAAGACGGGTCCACCTCGGTCGAAGTCGAGCACCTCTCTGCCACTCCGCCAGGTGTCCACCCAGGAGGGGTCCACCTCGGTCGAAGCTGGTGGCCTCCTGCTCCCTTGCCAGGTGGCACCCCAAGACGGATCCACCTCTGCCGAGGTTGAGCCAGGCCCCCCTACTCCTTTTCTAGGTCGCACCCGAAGACGTGTCCACCTCGGTCGAAGTCGAGCACCTCTTTGCCACTCCGCCAGGTGTCCACCCAAGAGGGGTCCACCTAGGTCGAAGCTGGTGGCCTCCTGCTCCCTCGCCAGGTGGCACCCCAAGATGGGTCCACCTCTACCGAGGTCGAGCCAGGCCCCCTTGCTCCTTCGCCAGGTGGCACCAAAAGACGAGTCCACCTCGGCCGAGGTCGAGCACCTCTCTGCCACTCTGCCAGGTGTCCACCCAAGAGGGGTCCACCTCGGTCGAAGCTGGTGGCCTCCTACTCCCTCGCTAGGTGGCATCCCAAGATGGGTCCACCTCTGCTGAGGTCGAGCCAGGCCCCCCTACTCCTTTACCAGTGGCATCCCAAGACGGGTCCACCTTGGCGAAGTCGAGCACCTCTCTGCCACTCCGCCAGGAGTCCACCCAGGAGGGGTCCACCTCGATTGAAGCTGGTGGCCTCCTGCTCCCTCGCCGGGTGCCACCCCAAGATGGGTCCACCTCTGTCGAGGTAGAGCCAGGCCCCCCCTGCTCCTTTGCCAGGTGGCACCCCAAGACGGGTCCATCTAGGCCGAAGTCGAGCACCTCTCTGCCACTCCGCCAGGTATCCACCCAGGAGGGGTCCACCTCGGTCGAAGCTAGCAGCCTCCTACTCCCTCGCCTGGTGGCACCCCAAGATGGGTCCACCTCTGTTAAGGTCGAGCCAGGCCCCCCTGCTCCTTTGCCAGGTGTCCACCCAGGATGGGTCCACCTCGGTCAAAGTCGAGCACCTCTTTGCCACTTCGCCAGGTGTCCACCCAGGACGGGTCCACCTAAGTCAAAGCTGGCGGCCTCCTGCTCCCTCACCAGGTGGCACCCTAAGATGGGTCCACCTCTATCGAGGTCGAGCCAGGCCCACCTGCTCCTTCGCCAGGTGGCACCTGAAGACGGGTCCACCTCGGTCGAAGTCGAGCACCTCTCTGCCACTCTGCCAAGTGTCCACCCAGGAGGGGTCCACCTCGATCGAAGCTGGCGGCCTCCTGCTCCCTCACTAGGTGGCACCCCAAGATGGGTCCACCTCTACCGAGGTTGAGCCAGGCCCCCCTGCTCCTTCGCTAGGTGGCACCCCAAGACGGGTCCAGCTCGGCCGAAGTCGAGCACCTCTCTGCCACTCCGCCAGGTGTCCACCCAAGAGGGGTCCACCTCGGTCGAAGCTAGCGTCCTCCTGCTCCCTCGACAGGTGGCACCCCAAGATGGGTCTACCTCTACCGAGGTCGAGCCAGGCCCCCCTGCTCCTTCGCTAGGTGGCACCCCAAGATGGGTCCACCTCGGCCGGAGTCGAGCACCTCTCTACCACTCCGCCAGGTGTCCACCCAGGAGGGGTCCACCTCGGTCGAAGCTGGCGGCCTCCTGCTCCCTCGCCAGGTGGCACCCCAAGACAGGTCCACCTCTACCGTGGTCGAGCCAGGGCCACCTTGCTCTTTCGCCAGGTGGCACCCCAAGACAGGTCCACCATGGTCGAAGTCGAGCACCTCTCTACCACTCCGCTAGGTGTCCACCCAGGAGGGGTCCACCTCGGTCGCTGGCGGCCTCCTACTCCCTCTCCAGGTGGCACCCCAAGACGGGTCCACCTCTACCGAGGTCAAGCCAGGCCCTCCTGCTCCTTCGCCAGGTGGCACCCCAAGACGGGTCCACCTCAGTCGAAGTCGAGCCTCTCTCTTCCACTCCGCCAGGTGTCCACCCAGGAGGGGTCCACCTCGGTCGAAGCTGGCGACCTCCTGCTCCCTCACCAGGTGGCACCCCAGGATGGGTCCACCTCTACCGATGGCGAGCCAGGCCCTCCTGCTCCTTCGCTAGGTGGCACCCCAAACTGGCCCCACCTCGGTCGAAGTCGAGCCTCTCTTTGCCACTCCGCCAGGTGTCCACCTAGGAGGGATCCACCTCGGTCGAAGCTGGCAGCCCCTGCTCCTCCGCCAGGTGGCACCCCCTGATGGGTCCACCTCGACCAAAGTCAGCCCTACTCTGCAAAGCCTCGGGGAGGCAGAGACACGGGTCACGAGGTTGCCACTAGAGCCGATGCATGTCGTGCCCCGTACGGGGTGCCAGTATGGCTTGCAGTGATACACGAATCCTCATTTACATCAATTAAACAGGGCCCCGCAACCGAGAAATGAAATCCTTGCAGGTAGGGGCCTGAAATAGCTAGAAGCCCATCGTCAACGCCCTGAAAAGAGAGCTCTCGTGCTCGGCCCGAGGTCTCACCAGTCTTCCCCCTCTCGTGACATGTGAAGGACGAGGCGGGCCGGCCACTTAACTCCCGGACTTGAAGAAGAAGGGAGAGGAGAAGACCCAGAGATCTCAAGGAGCCCCCAAGGAGGAGACGTGGGCTGAAGGCGGTCCGGTGGTATAAAAGGGATGGTAAAAATGGATGGAAAGGTAAGTGAAAAAGGGGAGAGAACATCGAGAGTATGATCCAGGGACCCCAAGAAGTCCTCAGATGTGAGCTCGGTGAACCCAACGCAGGAACTCGGGCCTCAACTCCCCTCTTACCCCATGCTTCTTTCATTTACATCTCCTCTAAGCACGGGAATCCTTCGAGAACCTGCCTTAGAAGGCCTGTTCCATCTTGTCGCTCTCTAACTTGACCGTTGGAGTGCCTCCGACGGAAACCCCGGCCCGGGTCTCTTATTTTGTAGGTCCGAAAGCTTGGAGATCTTGAGGTGAAAGAGTTCGAGAACCGGGCCCACCTCACGAGCTATAGGCCACCGCGGCGAGATCGGCAACAAGGAGGATTGGAAAAGGACCAATGTACTTCAAACATTTATCAAGATAAAGGAGGTCTATATAATCATTATAGACAATGGAAGCTGTGTGAATGCGATTTCAACCAAAGCCCTTAAGAATCTAGGCTTGACCCCTAATCCCCATCCCAATCCCTATAAGGTGTCATGGATAGATTCAACTTCCATTCCCATCAAGTCAAGATGTCATGTTCCCATTCAGATCCAATCATACCAGAAAAAAATTTGGTGTGATATCCTTCCCATGGAGATAAGTAGTATCATATTGGGTAGACCTTGGTTATATGACCATGATGCAACTTTGTTTGGCTGATCCAATTCTTGTTAATTCACCTACCAAGGGAAGAAAATTGTTATTAATTCGACCCCACCTAAGGACAACATCAAAAGAGGATCTAGTGATCTAAAAGAAAAGAAACAAGGTCTAAATTTGATTGATGCCAAGGATTTGGGAAGAGAAATCAATGAAGGATCACCCTTCTGGATCTTGACTCTTAGGGAAGTCTGGGAACAAAACCCTAAGGAACCACCCCAGGAAGTCGAAAAGATCATGAAGGATTTCAAAAATATATTCCCAGAAGACTTACCTGATCACCTACCCCCACTAAGGGATATCCAGCATGCTATTAATTTAGTCTCGAGAGCCAACTTGCCCAACCTACCATACTATAGGTTGAATCCTACTGAGCATGCTAAGCTACAAAAACAAGTTGAAGATTGCCTCCAAAAAGGGTTCATTAGGGAGAGTTTGAGTTCTTGTGCAGTACCTGCCCTATTGATCCCTAAGAAGGATGGCACATGGAGAATATGTATCGATAGTCATGCCATCAACAAGATCATGGTCAAGTATCGATTCCCTATTCCTCGCCTAGATGATATGCTCAATATGATGACCAGAGCCACTATTTTCTCCAAGATTGACCTTAAGAGTGGCTGTCACCAGGTTGGGATTATGTTAACTAGGTGCCGGCTCATGCCCTCGAGGGGGTCTAGGTCCATGCAACGTGGTCGCCGGATTGGTGGGCTAGGGTCCAGGTTAACTCCCTCGTCTCCTCTAGCTGACTCAAGGTTAGTACGCTGGGTTGGTCTTATGGGGCTCAACGGGGTATCAACTCATGCATCCCGGGGTTGCTGCACTACCTACTTAAGAAAGATTAACCACCACTTCTAAATATGGACATTATTTTTGGATAGTTGGTTGGGGTGTCGATCCTACAGTTGGTATCAGAGCCGAGGTCATGGGTTCAAATCCTTGCAAGCAAAAAAACTCGGGTCATTTCGCTGGGGGGGATTGTTGACTGGGTGCTAGCTCACGCCCTCAAGGGGGTATGGGTCCATATAACGCAATCGCCGGCTTGGTGGGCTGGGGTCCAAATAGCTCCCTCGTCTCCTCGAGTCAACTCGAGGTTAGTATGCTGGATTGGTCTTGTGGGGCTCGGTGGGGAGTCAACTCGTGCACCTCGGGTTTGCTGCACTGCATGCTTAAAAAAGATTAACCGCCACTTCTAAATAGAGACGTTCCTTTTGGATGTTGTTTGGGGCATCGATCCTATAGATTAGACCTAGAGATGAGTGGAAGACAGCATTCAAAACTAAGGATGGTCTTTATGAGTGGTTAGTGATGCCTTTTGGCCTTTCAAATGCTCTAAGTATATTTATGAGGATCATGACTCAAGTCTTAAGGCCGTTCATGGAAAATTCATTGTGGTCTATTTTGATGATATTCTTATCTATAGCAAGACTAGAGAAAACCACCTAGATCACCTTCGTCAAGTTTGTCTTGTCCTTAGAAAAGAAAACCTCTATGCCATTCTAAAGAAATGTGAATTCGTGACCCATGGAGTAATCTTTCTAGGATTTGTTGTTACCACTGAAGGAGTATCTGCTGATCTAAAGAAAGTTAAGTCCATAGTTGAGTGGCCTGAATCCAAAAGTATACATGATGTACATAGCTTTCATGGCCTTGCCACCTTCTATAGGAGATTCATTCGAGGGTTTTGTACCATCGTTGCCCCAATCATGGATTGTCTTAAGAAAGGAACTTTTGAATGGACCAAACATGCCAATAAGCCTTCCTTGAGATTAAAGAGAGAATGGCACAAGCATCGGTCCTAAGATTACCTGACTTTTCTAAGATTTTTGAGGTTGCTTGTGATGCCTCCAGAATTGGAATTGGTGGAGTTTTGAGTCAAGAGAACCACCCTGTAGCCTTCTTCAGTGAGAAACTAAATAGTGCGAAGTTAAGGTATTCTACTTATAATAAGCAATTGTATGTAGTAGTTCAAGCTTTAAGGCACTGGAGACATTATTTGTTACCACAGGAGTTTGTTCTATATTCCGACCATGAAGCACTCGGATTCCTTAGTTCCCAATAGAGGTTAAACCCTAGGCACAACAAATGAGTAGAGTACATTCAAGCCTATACCTTTATTCTGAAACACCATGCAGGCACTGAAAATAGGGTTGCTGATGCATTAAGTCGATGTTCTATTCTCCTGACATTTGTGAGTCTGAAGTCATAGGATTTGATAAATTGAAAGAGGAATACAAAAACTATCCTGACTTTAGTAATTTTTTTTAGTTTGTTAGTCAAGGACCATCTAGTGAATATAAAGACTATATCCTTTATGATGGATTCCTTTTTAAAGGAAACAAGTTGTGCATTCCGCGAACCTCTATCCAGGAATTCTTGATTTGGGAGATCCATGCCGGGGGACTAGCTGGCCATTTTGGAAGAAATAATACTATCTTAACAATGGAAGATCAATTTTATTGGCCAAGCCTCAAAAGAAATATGGCCCAGGTTGTAGCCCAGTGTCGGACATGTGCTTTTACCAAACAGCAAAAACAAAATACTGGACTATACACTCCTTTACCTGTCCTTGATTGTCCTTGGCAAGACATTAGTATGGATTTCATGCTAGGACTACCAAAGACTATACATAAACATGATTCCATCTATGTTGTTGTTGATCGATTCTCAAAGATGGCACACTTCTTGCCCTGTTCTCAGACCTTTGATGCTTTAAAAGTGGCCAAATTATTCCTTATTAAAGTGGTTAGATTACACGGTTTGCCTAAGACCATTGTGTCTGATAGGGATGTTAAATTCACTAGCTATTTTTGGACAACCCTATGGCACTTGTTGGAAACTAAATTAAATTTCTCTACTACTTATCACCCCCAAACTGATGGCCAAACAGAAGTTGTAAATAGGAGTCTTGGAAATCTACTGAGATATCTAGTGGGGAAGAATATTGGAAATTGAGATCTCCTGCTACCTCACATTGAATTTGCCTATAATAGCTCAATCAACAGGTCTAATAAAAAAAGTTCATTTGAGATTGTCCACGGGTACAAACCAAGAAAGCCAATAGACCATATCCCTTTACCCATGCATGCATGAGTATCAGAGTCTGTAGAGTCATATGCACAATATATTAAGGATTTACACAAAGATATTAGCAAGAAAATTCATTTAAGCAATGAAACTTACAAGCATATGACTAATTCCCATAAAAGAGCCAAAGGTTTTTATGAAGGAGACTATGTAATGTTAGGCTCAAGCCTAAACGGTTACCACCCGGAACTATGAAAAAATTACATGCTCGTGGTGCAGGTCCTTTCAAAATAATAAAGAAAATTGGGCCTAATGCTTATGTGCTTGACTTACTATCTGTTGCCCATGTGGCTTTCCCAAGAGAGGGTGAATTGGGAATTTAAAAAATTTAATCAAATATGTGCTCTTTTTAATCTTCTTTAGTGTGGAGGTGTTGTGATTCAAATAATTAAAGCAGAAGCAAGTAAAGAAGAAAAAGTGCAATCACAAACCCAGCAAGTTTATAGTGGTTCGGAGCAACATTGCTCCTATATCTACTACCCAAGATACCACTTGGGATTTTCACTATATTTATCCTCGAAATACAGTTGGATTGTTTTACCAGGCTCACAATCCAAAACCCAACTTGGTTTTTCAACCGAGCTCACCAAAAACCCAACTTGGTTTTGAACAGGATCACCAAGAACCTACACTTGGTTTTGAACAGGATCACCAAGAACCCAACTTGGTTTTACAACTAGGCTCACCAAAAACCCAACTTGGTTTTTTAACCGGGCTCACCAAAAACCCACAAACTCATAAAGGAGTAGAGAAAAATAAGCAACTAATTAACAAACCAAAATTGTCTGATGGTTGCAGTTGCAACTCAAGAGAAGCCTTCGTAATTGGCCTTTACTGCTCTTCAATGGCTTCTTCAACTTCTTTAGTAAATGCTTCAAGCTTCATATTTGAGTTGGTGAAGTCTTGAAGGCCGACTTGAATACTCTTTAGTGCTCTCTAGCTCACAACCTCATATGATCATTAACTACTCATTAACTTTAAAGGTTGTCCAAATCCCTCATTTATAGAGTCTTGCACTCTTCTTAGGAGGATATAGTCATTGTAGACCATTGGGATTTGACATTTGACTATTGGAGCACTTTTTAGATTCAAAAACAAAGTTCTGGAACTAGCCGTTACATGCCTGAAACCGAAGTTTGAGTCAGCTCAGATGCTTCAAGTTGACTTGGATCCTTAGAGTAGTTGAGTCTTCACTCTGGTCAAGTCAGTTCGGATTCTCAGGTCTTCAAAATGGTACTCTACAGGAGTCGACTCTTCTCAGTAGAGCCGGCTCGCCTGGCTTGTTCTTTCAGAACTAATTTTTTTTGTACTCTAGAGGAGTCGGCTCGCCTTCTGAAGGGTTGACTCGGTTATCTGGTGGAATGGTTGAGTCGGCTCGGATTGCTTCTGGGTCAGCACATCTGTCTGATTCAAGGAATGAAGCTCTGGATGAGTCAGCTCGGGTTCTTTCGAGTTGGCTCAGATTTTTGGATGCCAGAAACCTTCAAGTGTGCCATGAAGTAGAGTCGGCTCTCCTTCCTCGAGTCAGCTCGAGTGATTTTTCAATGAAATCTTCTACTCTTCTCCAGATGACATCCAGTGACTTTTAGTCACTCAAAACACTTTTCAACTCCATTAAAAACTAATTTTAAGGAGTTTTTAAACATGAAAACATATAGAAGCAATCCATTTTCATGAATACAATATCAATTTTTCTTTGGGCTCTTCTTTATATAATACTTTTAAAACACTATACATGACATGTAACAAGGTTGTAAGAGTTGTGATTGAGCATTAAAATTGTCCTACAAAAAACTTGTAAAGCACTCAAAAAATAGTTAGTAATACAAATGCATGCTTCAATATTTTTTTATCATCAAAATCATTCAATAGGTCAACACTATCTAACTTTGGTATCAGTTCCACCTTCAACATTTCAGATCTAGTAGAGTACAAGTAACCAGCAATGATACCTAGTGAGCCATTTGGACCTAATCCAATATTTGAGAGTGAACCAACCCCTGAGTGTCTACCAGCCACACTACCAAAGCGGCAGATAGGATTGAGCGAATCTTAGATGATAAGACTATCACTACCCAAAACAAGGACTATCAATGCTATTTGATTCATTGGCAAGGTTGACCTGATTCTGAAGACTCATAGATCACTTGAGAGGATCTACAAAGGATCGATCCAGACCTACTAGAGTATTACCAAAGTCAAAATGACCCATACTCGATAGGACCAAGTTCTTTCCACCCCAGGAGGATTGATGGGGACATCGACAAAAGAAAAAGGTTTCAAGCTAACTCCTTGTGGTTTTGCAGTTAGATTTTTTAACAAGATCTACTTGAAGCCAATGGATGAAAGCCCACTTTCCCTGAGCCGGCTCCATGATCTCTTAAATGCTCTCAAATAAAGCCCCTCCTTATATGCCACTTGAAAGCCTCTCTTGGTCACCACTTGGAAGCATAATTGGGCGCCACTTGGAAGCATTTCTTTGACAATACTTGGAAGCATAATTGGGCACCACTTGGAAGCATATGTGGACCACACTTAGAAGCCTCCTTGAATGCCACTTGGAAGCTCTTCTTGATGCCACTTGGATGCTACTTAGGCACCACATGGGATTAGTTACAACCAAATTTTGTTAGAACTACTTTTTGTTAGAACAACCTAACCCAATTTGTTAGGCTAACTAATCTAGTTAGAACTAGAGTTACTTTTCCTTCTCCTTGGCCGAACCCATGATGTACCTTGGGGCCTATAAATAGGACCCAAGCTCCTCTTGTACCTCATGCTATGGTTGAATGAAAAGAAGTTTGTTTGATTCCATTTTCTTCTTACCGAGTTCTTGATTTTTTTGCTCCTTGTGTGGAAAGGGTGAGAGGCCCTAGTCTAGCTTGTTTCTTTTGTTCCCTAGCCTAAGAGCTAGGTCACTCCTTGAGGGAGAGGGTAAGAGGCCCATTCTCTACTTCAAAGAAGTCTTATCAAGGTCCTTGAAGTGTACTCCAAGAGGGAGAGGGTGTGAGACCCAAAGCTTGCTACCTAGCTTCAATCTGTCCCCAAGCTTTCATCTCCTTGCTTTACCATGTTCATTTCCTTCTTTAAATTTGCTTCCACACCCTTATAGCAAGTTCTTTGCAGGTTCTCTCGCTGATTTAGGGTTGAAGATGAAGGTTTCAAGTCATGAACCAAGTGCAAGGTAAGTTCTCAAGTTTTGGGAATACTAGTCTTACAATCTAGTCCTCATTCCTATGAGTGGTGAGAGCTTTCATTCCACCAAATATTTTTTTAGCCTTCATTATTGGTTGGAGAACCACTTCTTGGCCCTTTAGATCCAGAATTGTAAATGTTTGACCTAGTATAAATGGTTTCCTAGCCATAAGATCCTTCCAATATTAATTTGAATGTGACATGCATGCGGGTGTCTAATTTTTGATTAACTAGTTTCTTGCTTGGAAGATAATTGTCTCTCTTATGCTTAATTTTGATTCATGCTTGTAATCCATTGCTCATCATGGATAGCTGGTCATCTAGAGCACATCATCATCCATTTATTTTGTTCATTTTTGTCCCGTATCATAACTATTAGAGAGATTTATAGAGGAGAGACCTAATTCAACTTTTGATTAGTCTTTTCTCTAATTAATCCATTCACCTAAACCTAGGTCTAATCCATTTAAGGACTCAATTCTAGCCAACCCAATTAACCCATGGTTTGTCAATCATGACTTAAGATTAGATCACATCTTAAATATGAAAAGGTTTCAAAAATACAACTTAATTCTCAATTAAGTGCAACATGCCAATTGAAACATTTTCAATTAACCCAAGTTTGAAACAATTTCAAAACAAGCGAAACAATTTCACAAAAATTATGAACTTTAAGTTTACTATTTAAGGTTTTCTGGTTGAGACGACTCATGCAGGATGCAAGTCGGCTCATTCAGAAAACTTTTCTTTTCTTTGTTCTCAGATCCGAGTCGATTCCTGTAGGGACGAGTCAGCTCGAACAGAACACAAAATAGATAGACTGTTCTATCTTCAAGAAATGAGTCAGTTCGTCTGCTTGGACAAAAAATAGTAACTTTAAAATTCATCCCTTTTCACTTGAACTTTTCAAAATTTTAGATCATGCACCAAATAGATCTAATCTCAACATAGTTATGATCTGCAAACATAGATTAAAACTATTTTAACCTATCAAATCTCTCACTTTCTTCTTTATAAGGTCGTGATGAGCGGCACCCCTACATGCCATAGAAGAACCCCACCGAATCAGAAGAGATGGTCTTTAAACCATACTTTTCTCCTATGACCGGATGGCCATGGCGAATATACCTTAATCCAAGTATTATGTGAAGGATATCAAACCGATTTCATACAAAAGTATTAAACTAAACATGCATTCAACTTGGCTCTGATACTACTATAGGTTAGTGTCATGGGCCGAACAAGCAATTTGAATTTATTTTTTAAACACGTTAATCTAATTAACACAGGCCCTACACAAATCTTTATGCATATAAAGTAATACATGCATGAAATCAAGCATGCAAAGTATGTTATTTATAAAACCATTCTTTGAATCACACAAAATGGTGCAGAAGAACATTTCATCATGCCCATAAGATAGGAATACAAGCCTTATCTATGAGGTGACAATTACCAGGAAGGGAAGTACTCCAAGGAAGAAGACAAGCCCTGCGAACAGCACAAATGTCCTGCCTCTACAGGTAGTTCACACCGGAACAAGGGGGTTCTTTTCCTTCCTTCAAGGTGCTAGCCTCTCCAGAAACAATGTGGCAAGGATGAACTCCTTCTTCAACACCTTGAAGAACCAATTACTGAATAGAGATGGAACAAGGCACCCAAGAATGTTTCCCATAACACTCAGGAAGGGTGAAGAGTGAACGATTCACTATCTCATCCCCAAAATAGTCCTTAATAAAACTATATAGAGAAGATAATGAGAGATTAATTAGAAAGTTTAGAGTCTCTTGAGATTCAAGGGTGTTACAAACCCTTGGACTTCAGCAACTAATACTGATAAAAACCCTGAAATGCCAAACATTAAGTGCCATAACAGTTACAGCCATTAATGAAGCATTTTCAAATTTTTAGCAAAATCCATCAAACGAGTTGACTCGTCTATGTGAGTCGACTCGCACGAGTTGACTCATCCAGATGAGTTGGCTCAAATACAGTTTTGACAACTTCTTGTCAAATGAGTTTAGAACGATTTCCAATCATTTCCAAGCCAATAAATTAAGAAGAAACCCCACGATGTGTGACCCCGTAGGTTCAAATACTAAACCGGTAGCACAAGAACATTTCCAGTACCAGCCAAAGTCATCATTTAGCAATGACACCCGACATCCAGAGAGGTCTAAGGTTGGAGAGCAACAAGAACCTGTCGAGTATAGAATACCACTAAACTTTTTCCTTTAACCTTCTAATGCTCTGGATGGCTTAGGGTTAAACTGCCCAACCCTAAACAGTCCATCTCAATATGTCTCAAACAAAGAATCCTTGTAACTCCTTACATGGAATGCCTTGGCCAAGGCCTTTCTTAATTGAGGCATATTAAGCATTCAATCCAAACCATTTGAAGAGGTTAATCCTATCTTGATCCTACTACCGCTGCACAAGTACTTGACTGCACCCGGCAACTTCCATCACCAGATTAAAAATTCGAGTAGTCTAGCACCTAAGCACAGTGAGTTGCTTGCAAGCTACCATAGTGATCTTAAGTTAGAGGAATAATTAATGTCTTATATTCTAATGCAAAATTTTTCTTTGGCAGAAATAGAATCTCGCATGAAAGTCATGCTCAGTGAAGTGTCAAACACAACACCTGATGTCATACCAGCATTCTTCATGCTACTTAGTTAAGAGAACAACCAACAGGCATGACATCAATGACCTACTCTCAATACACCATCATCCTAAAACAACATATCCTTTGATCGCGAACCAGTTTATAAACTATATGATGTATCCTCTCTACACCGTATATAAGGGAGCTCAAAGAACATCATCACACAAGAGTTCAATTAGGAAGATGACATGTGATAAACAACCAGAGTAATAATTCATATACATATACATGAGTACACAACCATCTACAACCTAGTTGTTGGCTTTGGGACACATATTTTTCAACAGTGTTGACCAAGTTAAATTTTGGGAGTGATTCCAGAACTATTTTTCTTCTTATCTCAATAAAGAATATGTTTATTGAGGTAGGGGTGGAAATGTTAAGTATATAAAAAGTCCTTTAAAACTATATAATTAAGTTCTCAAGTATGATAGAAGTAATTAGTTTTGTGCCCAAGTTTTATCTCGATTTGAAGTTAATTAGGCACCCTAATCAGTGATTGATTAACGTCCTAGATAGTTTTAGAGATACTAAGGGGCAAATCACTAAGAAAACCCAATAAATGGTAGGGTGTTGACCAAATTAAATTTTAGAAGTGATTCTAAAACTCTTTCTCTTCTTATCTCAATAAAGAATCTACTTATTGAGAATAGGGGTGGAAATGTTGAAATATACAAAAAGTCCTTTAAAATGAAAAATTAGAAAGTCAGTCTAACCTCATAGATTTTTCTGAACTCTTATTGAGTAACCAGGCCCCTTCACCTAAGTAAGTGTTGTGGTTCATGTCAAAAGGTGAGAAGGTCAAAAGATCTGTTAGGTAATGGCACCTTACTGAGTAACCGAGCTCCTTCATCTAAGTAATCATTATGATTCGCATCAAAAGATAAAGATGCTAATACTTAAGAGGTCAAGACATTGCACTGGACTTATTAAAAAAGAGAGAGAAAGAATAAAAGGACTAAAGTGAAAAAAAGCAACAAACCCGACTCAAATTAAGTTAGAGGATTTAAAGAGTAAGTTGGGGAGATAGTAAGGAATACCTCTAAAGATTTCTATGGTCAACACTCGACCATTAATTAGGTTGACTCAATGATCCAATGAAGTATCTTTTTAATGGTCTGGCCAGGTATCAACTGCCTTTAGGACTGCATAAGTCAACTTTTAATTCAAGGATGCATTTGTATACACAACTAATTCATCTGCTTTACTCGAGGATGAGCAAAGTTCAAGTTAGGGGTGTGATAATTATATTATATATACATATAAAGGTAATAATTTAATAATTAAACTATCTTTATTTATATCAATTGATACTTTACATATCATTTTTAGGAAAGAAGATCATCATTATGAAAAGCTCAATTTTTTGAGTACAACGGTATAAACGACATTCAAATCAAAGTTCATACAGGCTCGGAATTGAATTTTAAAAATTAATAAAGAAAGTTCATGATTTTTAGAGTAGTCGATCCATCATGGACCAGCCGCTCGGTCTACAGATACCTGGGCGGTCCATAGGTAGCCATTGCTGCCGATCCATGGGACCATTCTATGGACCACTATTGCCGATTCAAGCCACCATTCACCAAAAATGTCCCCCATCATCGGAGGAGACACCGAGAGCCCCACCATGACTGCCAACACTACCTGGAAGCCATTTTTTAGATTAGCCATCCCTTCTTCCATTCGATCATCATCAACCCTGTTTCTCATCGCCGTTTGCACCATAACCATCATCCCGTCACCATCGGACAACTGGTGCCACCCCCTCATGACTGGGAGAAGCTATCAGCCACCATCTTCTAAGCCCCGAGCATGGCCTCTGTCATGATTGTTCCATGGTTCCCTGTTGGGCTATCAATGCCATCGTCCACCACCCGACTATCACCGACCAGAGAAGCCTCCGAGCATCCTTCTTGTCTATGAACTACCCAACACTAGCCATTTCTCTCAGCTTAAGACCACTTCCACCCATGGCATCCCCTTCTCTACCGAGACCATGGTCGTCAGCCACCCTCTTCCTTGTTTCACCATCCCAATCCACCACCTCTTGCCACCTTTTATCGCCCAATGCCTCACATCGCCGACTACCCGATGGGGAGAAGTAGAGTCCAAGTCCTGCTTGAAGAGGGATCTGAGATTCATCCAGCAAGAGTCACTCCCGAACTCTATGTGCCAAAGAAGGAAGGTTAGCATCGATCACCATATTAGGCCATACAACGAATGGCTCAGATTCCCTACATGATATCTAATCGATTTGGAGCTCAATTGAGTCCAAATTTGACCAGAAGGAAGCCCAAGAAAGCTCTATTTAAAGGATCCCTAGATTACAAAAGAAATAATCTTGGAGAGAGAGTACGGTATAGGATAAAGGGCATAGCTTTGGATTACGGGTTAGCCTCTAAGAGTGAGATTTCTTAAAAGAAAGTTCTACCTCCTACACCATCTTCAAGCCTACACCATCTCCAAGATCAAGATCCAAGGAGGAAGAAGCAGAGAAAACCAGTTCGCTCCGAGGAGTATGAAAGAAGAAGGGAGTTCGTCAACCATCTTCCTGACGAGGCTGTGCCAATCTACTTCCAGTCTTTGTTACTATTTTCCTTAGTTTATTTAGTTATTATTTTAATTTTTTTTATTATCAAATTTTTTTATGTAATTTAATTTTTTATTATTTATTCTTCTTGCAAGTAGATGCTAAGATCCGACTAGCAGATCGAACATATCGAGTTTTATTTTTTTGTTGCATTTTGAATATCTTTTTTTTGACTTCAAATCATTCTTTCCTTTTCTTATTAAAATCAAATATTTTAATTTGTTTTACGCACTGTGTTGCAAGCAACCCAAGAGGGGGGATAAATTGGGTTTCAAAAACTTTGTAAGATATATGCCAATTCAAAAACAATTCAAGTGCTAGTGTGATACAAGTGTTATGTGCTCTTCAAAAGTATGCAGTGGAAAATAGATAAGTAAATGCAATAAAAGTAAGAACAAGTAAAGAGAGAACAAGCAACTACAAACACCAAGAAGTATAGTGGTTCGGTGCACACCAAGGCACCTATATCCACTCTCCAAGCTTTCCTTGGGAATTCACTATAATCACTCTTGATTACAGTCGATTAGTTTTCTGGGCTCACTAATCAAAACCCAACTTGTTTTCACCTAGAATACAAGTCAAAATCCCTTTGGTTTTACGGGCTAACCAAAAATCTAGTTGCTTTTGTAACTTAGGCTCATCAAAAACCTCCTTGATTTTCACAAGGCTAACCAAAATCCTCTTTGGTTTTCTCAAGGCTCACCAAAATCTTTGTTGATTTTAATACTCAGGCTCACCAACCAACCTCAACAAAAGACAAGTAAGAATGTAAAAAATACAAGAAAGCTTTCAAATAAAAGCTGTTATCTCTTTGAAGCTCTTTGAAGTTGCTTGTCTTCAAGCTGTTGAAGCCTTAATCAATGCTAAAAATGGTTGGACTTGAATGCTCTTGAGTTCTTTGGATGCTTGAAGGCTTCTTTTCACTTGAAAGTAGTTGCTCTCAATGAATATTGGAGTGAATGCTCTTTTTTTTTCTTTCTCTTTTTCATTAGTTACTTCCTACTTGAGATTGATCCACTTTAAATACCATCCCAAGGCTTAAATGGTAGTTTTTGACCATTGGAGAGGTGAAACTAGACGTTGGGGGTGAAAAGGGCAAGTTCTGGACTTCAAAAAACTAGTCATTATTGTTCACCAAAACTGCAAGTGTCGATACTTCAGGTCATGAGTCGACACTTGGGGTCGACACTTGGTTTCCATGAATCGACACCTAGTTCAAAAATATTTCTTAAAGCTCTCTAAAAATCTCAGGTGAGTCGACATTTCATCTGGTGAGTCAACACTTGAGTCGACACTTAGCTTCTATGATTTGAAACTTGAGGGAAGTCTTGAAATTCAGCATGTTCTGTAAAAGATTTATCTCAGGCCTTGAGTCGATCCTTGAGTCGACACATGAGTTGACACTTGAGATGTATAAGTCGATACTTCAACCGTGCCATTTGAAACATTTTATGTGTATCAGCTTAGGCTTCTATGAGTCCTCACTTTGAGTCGATACTTGCACAGTGAGTCGACACTTGTTGAAAATTTCTAAAATTGAACTGAAACTTTGTTGAATCTTCTTTGAACTTAAAACTTAAGTCCTTTCAAGCCATTCTTATGACTTAAGTCCATTTATCTTCAATGTTTCATCTATAAAGAGGATTTCTTCAACTATTTGACAAGCAATCCATTCAGCTAACATGATGAGTACCTTTTTTTAATAAGACACATTTTAACAAGCTATTAGTACTCAAATATACTTAAGTATTTTGTTAATTATCAAAATCAATATAGAATCAACAATCTTCCTCTTTTTGATGATGACAAAACCTTTAAGTATATACAAATAAAAAACTCAAAAGATTTTTAACAAGTATAAAGCATTTTTCATTAAGTATCAGAGCAAATAATGAAAGTATATCAGAGTCTTAAATTATATTGAATATAAAAAATAAGACTGATTTTCAAAATATCAAAGCTATGTATATATATTCAAACTTGCACAACTTCAATATCAGAGCTATTGTTGCCCAGGTGGCTTTTTTCCAAGAGGGGGGTGATTGGGAATTGCAAAATTTTTACAAGTATGTACACAAGTAATTCCTTTTAGTGGTTAGGTTCTATGTTAATCAGAGAATAAATGCAGAAGCTAAAAGGTAAATCAAACACAACACAAACAAAGGAAGTTTATAGTGGTTCGGAGCATCCCAGCTCCTACATCCACTATCCAAGTTCACCACTCAGGATTTCCACTATATCCCCCAAACCAGAATACAGTCGGATTGTTTTACAGGCTCACAATCCCAACCTCTACACTTTGGTTTTTAAAAACGGGCTCACCAAAGAAACCCAAGCTAGGTTTTCACAAGCTCACCTAGAACCTCTACACTTTGGTTTTTAAATAGGCTCACCAAAGAAACCTCTACACTCTGGTTTTTAAAGGCTCACCAAAGAAATCTATTTGGTTTTTAAAATCGAGCACACCAATAACCCAGATTTTCTAAAAAAAATAGAATAAAGAAGCAACAATAAAGACAAACTCTGTTATCTGGGTGGTTGCTAGTGTAGCTTGAGTGAAGATCCATTGAATGCTCTTCAATGCACTTCAATGGCTTCCTTGCTTTCCTCAAAAGATGCTTCAAGCTTCTGGTAAGAGTTGTTGCAGGCTTGAAAGCAGACTTTAAAGCTCAAGTGCTCTCTTTTCTTCTCACTTCAATAAGTGTTCAATAAATGCCCAATAATTCATTCATCTCTTCAAAGATATTCTCATACCTTATCTATAGAGACTTCAACTACCTTCCCTTGATTTTGAATGTTGTAGACCATTGGGAGGTGACAGGTTACCATTAGAGCACTTTTGGAATTCAAAAACTGAGAACTGGAACTAGCCGTTGGAGGTGACCCGTCATTCCAGTCGGCTCAGATAATCTGAGTCGGCTGGGATCAAGTTCGGGTCGACTGGACTGAATGCCAGTCGGCTAGCTTCCACAGTTGAGAAAATACCTTACTCTGGATGAGTCGACTAGGTTGGAATCCAGTCAGCTCGGATCTTAGAGGCTCTTAGACCATTCTCAACCAAGTTCTGGATGAGTCGGCTAGGCTGAATTCCAGTCAGCTCGGATCCCTGAGAATCTCAGAACGTTCTCAACCATGTTCTGGACGAGTCGACTAGGCCTTGGTGCTAGTCGGCTAGATCGTGTACCAGAGAACTTCCTTCCTATGCCAGTGCCAGAGTCGGCTGGGTCCTCCATCCAGTCAGCTCGAAAATGGTTCTTCAGCTAGATCAAACTCTATCTTCCAAAACACTTGTCCCATGCTTTGAAGACTTCTTTCAAGGACTTCTTACAATAAATTCAAGAAAAATTGAAGCTTGAAAGCTACTAGAAGTAACCATTAAACTTGATTTGCATAGGAATCTTTTGCAGGGTTCTTCTTTACAAGATTCTAAACACTTTACAACTCAACACAAAGCAATAAAGATTGTAGGATTTAGAAAGTATGTCAATGTAGTTGTCCTACAAAAACTTGTCAATCATTTGAAGAGTTGTGAGATAACCAAATGATGCTCCAATGTTTTGTTATCATCAAAATCACTGTAGGGGTCAATAATCTCTCCCTCTTTGATAATGACAAAACACTGGGCATGAAAAGAATCTATTCTATTCACAAGTATGGATGTATATCAAGTTAAGTATTTATACTTGTTTGACAATTCATAAAATCAACTGTAATCTCAAATGTGTATCAATATATGCTATACAGTTATGTGCAAAATTAATTTTATAAACTGTAAGTATTAGAGAATGATTGCTTGTATGTATCAAGCAGCATTAAGTATTAACAGATAGATGTAGTAAGTTGAGAGCATCATAGTAATCATTGAAGCATGTAAATTGAACATGTAAATCTCCCCCTTTTTATAAAATTTCTAAACAATAAGAAATTTCTCAAGTTTCTCCCCCTTTATCATTCAATTGATCATTTTAACAGAATAATATAAAATTTTAACAGAACAATAAGAAATTTCTCAAGTTTCTCCCCCTTTATCATTCAATTGATCATTTTAACAGAATAATATGCAAAAGATCATTCAAAAATGCAAAGATCATTCAAAAATTCTTTAAAACTCCCCCTGTCTACTTTGCTTTAGTAGTTTTATTGCAATTCATTAAGCTTTTTCTTTCATGCACTCTATGGTTCTCCCCCTTTTTGTCATCAATTCAAAAAGGTTAAACAGATAAGTCCATAATTTTAAATAGATTGAGAAAGTTTTAAGATTTGCTTGAGATAATTTCACTTTCTCAACTTAGAGAGAGAATTCTATTTAAACAAATGGAGAGAGTAAACAAGATAATACATATACACACATTACACAGTGACCAAAAAGATGTTCATTTCTATCAAGAAGGTGTTCAGTACATCAACCATTACAAAAGTTTCAAAAAGTATCCAAAAAGTACTGAAACTACAAAAGACCATACTAAAGACCTATTCACTTTCATATTCCTCTTTAGGTACATTGGTAGGTGTACTAGCACCATCCCAAGAAGCAGGTCTAGGTGGTCTACTAGATGAAGCATGAGGAGGAGGAGCCGTAGGGTGATGAGAGGTGCTAGGAGCCCTAGTGGAAATGGGAGGTGGATCATACAATGGTATGGTCCCAACTGTGACCTTCAAGGATCTGACAGTGCCACAGATAGACACCACTCCATCCAAATTGCTCCAAGCTATTGCTCCATGTCCTTGAGGCTAACTGGCACTTTGTTTACTGCCTCCTTCATCTCACCTATTTTTTTTGCATTGACATAAGCTCTAAAGCTTGAACATTGGCGAATGCCTCAGCTGATCCTCGAAGTCTGCCAAGCTCCGACCTGATGATCCCAATGCCTCTAGTGTAATCATCAGCCATACTTCTTATATCAACAATAGTTCCCACTTTGCCTCTAAGTTCCCTCAACTCGGTTTGATATTCATTTAATGTAGTGTCCACAGACTTCAAAATTGCTTCAGAACTTGAAGAGATATAATTCAGAACTGTTTGAAGTTCTATCTGAGGAGTTGATCTTGAAGCTTCCATAGCTTCAACCTTTCCTTGTAGATTTGAAACATGCTCTTCCAGTTTGTCCAATCTGCTATCCACTAACTTTTTCAAATCACTAAATAAAGAAGTTATTGTACCTGTTAGTGTATCTGTCAAGCTTCTCATCTGTTCTTCAATCTGAACTTGACTCATTTGAGGCTGTGGTGCTGCAGAAGCGTAGTCAGGTAAAGGAACATCAGCTGCAGGTAAGTCAAACATAGGAGAAGGTTCTCTAGTCTCCTCAACAACAGCAGCAGGCTCAGATACAAGTGACTTAGGCTCAGGTACTGGTGAAGAAGATGTTCCAACTACTTCTATATTCTCTTCCTCTTCTTCTTTTCACTACTACTTGAGCTGCCAATAGCCCTTACATTAGTGCCTTTCTTTCTCCATACTCCTTCTAATTGGAAGTACCCCATCCTCTCTAGAGTTTTAGAAGTGTAGACATCTGTATGATGCAATTCCAATCCATCTTCACCATCTAAACTGACTCTATGAGATTTAAACAAGAGGGTAAGTACCATTCCATAGGGTAGACAGGATTTGGCCTTCCTAACTGTCTCCTTCATTTGCATGATTATAATGTATGACAGATTGACAGGAGTTTTTTCTAAAATGTGCTCCATAAGGCATAAATCCTTTTCACTTACCCAGTCAAATCTCACGGTTCTTTGCAAGAAAATTCTACAAATAAAATTGTGAAGCAATCTCATTTCCAGTGATAGGGTGTTAGCAAAAACTGTACCAATTCCTCCTACATCTTCTTTGCTCAGTATTGTTCTTAGAGTCTTTTCTCTGTTGTCAATTACTAGAAATCTCAGTCCATCAGAAGGTATGTCCAGTAATTCAAGTAGAGATTCCTCATTGACTATAATCCTCTTTCCTTTTACAGAAGACTCCACATGATTAGTTCCCAGTCTTAAGTTTTCATAAAAACTTTTAACCAAAGTGGGATAGGTCTTTTCATTCAAAGAACAAAATTTTCTCCACCCTTGATCTTCAATTAAATCTCCTATTTTTAACCCAATGCCTTTAATAAACTCAAACTTAATTCGATGGCCGGAGGTTACCGGACGTGTAGACATCGAAGGCACTTGGCTAGGAGTGGTTGGAGCATCTCTTGTGGCTTCCTCTACAAATTCTTCACTGTGCAAGGTGCTGCTTGGCTCTTCTTGCCGCCTTTTGGACCTTCTTTCCTTTTCAATAGTTGGAGCAACCCTAACGGAGCGTTTACCCGTCGCACGCTTGGGTGCCATTGCTAGGAAAGATGGAAAATCAAGAAATTGGAGTGCTTTGAAGGGAAAAGGAAGTCTTTGGAGCAGGTTTTGGAGATAAATGAACCGTTAAAGAAGACAACATAAAGATTAAACAGTTCGGAGAAGAGTTTATAACCTTAAGCAAAATACTTCGGCACGAAATTCCAGTCGACTCGAGTAGCCCTAAAAAGGCTCAAGTCAGCTAGGCCAGAGCTCTCCTAAAACCATCAGAGGATCTAGTCGACTCGAAACTGCTTGAGTCGGCTGGGCCAGAACTCGCTCAAAATTCTCAGAAAATCTAGTCGACTCGGATTAAGATCCAGTCGACTCGAACAGAGAAAATGAAATTTTGAAAAATTTGAACACAAATCAGAAAGATTTTGAATATAATTTTGAAGGAAATTAAGGCTCAATAAAATAGAATAAATTAAGGAGGTTCTCTAGATAAAATTTTCTTAGATTTGAAGGAATTAGGTTAGAGAATTTAGAAGGGATCGCAAAGTCCTAATTCACTCCTAATTAGCTCAAATCTATCTTGATTGAGTGGCTTAGTAAATATATCAGCTAATTGATCTTCAGTATGAACAAAATCAAGCACAATATTACCATTAGAAACATGATCTCTAATAAAATGATGTCTAATTTCAATGTGCTTGGTTCTAGAATGTTGAATTGGATTCTTTGTCAAGTTAATAGCACTTGTGTTATCACATTTAATTGGAATTTTAGATTGTGATACACCAAAGTGTTCTAGTTATTGTTTAATCCATAACACTTGAGCACAACAACTACCAGCAGCCACGTACTCAGCCTCAGTTGTGGACGAGGCTACGGAGTTTTGCTTCTTACAGTGCCATGAAATTAAATTCAACCCTGTAAATTGGCATGTACCGCTAGTTCTTTTTCTATCTATTTTACAACCAGCATAATCAGCATTAAAGAATCCAATCAAATTCAGAGTAGAATATTTAGAATATCAAATTCCTAAATTACTTGTTCCTTTCAAATATTTAATTATTCTTTTAACAGCAAGCATATGTGTTTCTTTTGGTGATGACTGAAATCTGGCACATACACATACACTACATAATATATCAGGTCTACTTGCAGTCTAATATAATAAGGATCCGATCATACCTTTATATAGCTTTTAGTCAACATTGGATCCATTCTCATCTTTGTCTAATTTGCAAGCTGGGCTCATAGGTGTGCTCATTGATTTGCTACTCTCCATACCAAACTTTTTGATGATTTCCTTGATGTATTTGGCTTGGTTGATGAAGATGCCTTCCTTTGTTTGTTTTACTTGAAGTCCAAGGAAGTAGTTTAGCTTGTCCATTTAAGCTCATTTCAAATTCTCCCTACATAAGCTTAGCAAATTCTTTACATAGAGATTCGTTAGTTGCACCAAAAATGATGTCATCAACATATATTTGTACAACTAAGATATCATTGTTCTTCTTTTTGATAAATAGAGTTTTGTCTACATTACCTCTTGAAAACTCATTTTCAATCAAGAAAGTGCTAAGTCTATCATACCAAGCTCTAAGTATTTGTTTCAAACCATACAATGCTTTGTTTAATTTAAAAATATGGTTTGGAAAAGTATGATTTTCAAAACCTGGTGGTTGTTCCAAAAAAACTTGTTCAGAGATAAAACTATTAAGAAATGTACTTTTTACATCCATTTGAAAGAGTTTAAAGTTCTTGTAGCAAGCAAATGCAAGTAGTAATCTAATGGCTTCTAGTCTTGCTACGGGTGCATAAGTTTCATCAAAATCAATACCTTCTTCTTGGTTATATCCCTTAGCCACTAATCTAGCTTTGTTTCTTATAATGTTTCCTTGCTTATCTAATTTATTCCTATAGACCCATTTGGTTCCTATTATTGGATGGTCTATAGGTCTATCTACAAGTGTCCATACCTTATTTCTTTCAAACTAGTTTAATTCTTCATGCATTGCCATCATCCAGTTTGGGTCAATCTCAGCCTTTTCTAAGCTATGGGGTTCTATTTATGATACAAAGGCTAGGTAATCATGTGCATCCTTATGTGCAGCCCTAGTCCTAACACCATGTGAAGGATCTCCTATTATTAATTATTTAGGATGAGATGTAACATACCTTCAGTCCCTCGGTAGATCGGTGTGATCCTTACTTACCGTTTCTTCTCCATCTTGAGTGTCTTTGTCTTGAATGCTTAAATCATCCATTCCTTTTTGCAATGTACCTGCATCATTGTCTATGCACTCTTCTTGTCTAGAAGGTGTAGGGTTAGTTTCAATAAATACAACATGAATTGACTCTTCAACAATAAGAGTCCTTTTATTAAAAACCCGATATGCTTTGCTATGTAATGAATAACCTAGGAAAATTGCATCATCAGCTTTAGAATCAATTTTTTCTAAATTATCTTTTCCATTGTTATGCACAAAGCATTTACATCCAAACACATGAAAATAACTAATATTGGGTTTTTTTTCATTCCAAAGCTCATAGGGGGTTTTCTTTAAAATAGGACGGATCAAAACGCGGTTTAAAATATAACATGCAGTGTTCATCAGTTCTGCCCAAAAGCACTTTGGAATATTGCCTTCACACAACATTGTGCGAGCCATTTCTTCCAATGTCCTATTTTTCTCTCTACAACACCATTTTGTTGAGGTGTTCTAGGAGCGGAGAAGTTATGATCAATTCCAAATTCAGTACAATAATCTTCAAAAAATTGATTTTCAAACTCAGTTCCATGTTCACTTCTAATTGAAATCAAAGATAATTGAAATTATCTACTATCACAATAGCATATTTCATCCCTCCTAGGCTTGTGGTCCTAGTAGGTCCGAAAAGATCCATGTGAAGTAGTTCAAGAGGTCTTGTTGTAGAAACTATATTCTTTGATTTAAAACTCCCTCTTGTTTGTTTACCCATTTGACATGCATCACAAATATGATTTAAATTAACTTTAAACTTAGGCATGCCTCTAACAAGATCTTTAAAAATTAATTTGGCAATTGTATGCATGCTAGCATAACCTAATCATCCATGCCATAGTAAACCCAACTCTTTGGTCTTAGCATTCATTGCAACTAAACTAGGGCTACTTGACATGGCAAGATCATTAAGATCTACCATATAGATATTCCCGAGTCTATGTCCCATGAACTTATTGCTAGAATTTAACGAGTTAATTACTATACACAGAAGATTCAAAGACAACCTTGAAGCCTTTATCACACAATTGACTTATACTTAAGAGATTATGCTTCAATTTGTCTACTAGCAAGACATTTTCAATAAAAGTGAAAGGAGTTATTTTAATCTTACCAATACCGATTATTCTCCCTTTGCCATTATCTTCAAAGGTGACCAAGCCTCCTTCTTTCATTTCAAGGGTGATGAACTGGTCCTTGTCACCCGTCATATGTCTTGAGCAGCCACTATCTAAGTACCACCTTTTCTTTAATTTTTGGGCTGCAAGACATTCCTACAAAATAGCCAATGAATTCTTTTAAGTACCCAAGCTACCTTGGATCCTTGCAGGTTAGCAAAGGTGGTTCCTTTGGGAACTCAAATCTTTCTTACTTTCTTAAGGACATTTCTAATATTATTGCATTCAAAAGCTTTATGTCCTATTCTTTTACAAACATAGCAAACAACTTTAGAATTTTTGATTGAAACAGAATTTGAAGATCTAAAGGTTGATGCACTTGATGCAGATTTTGAACTTTTTGAAGTATATGCATTTTTGCTCAAATTCTTAGGAACATATAACAAAGACTTTGAAGTAGAAGCAGTTTTTGGTGTGGCTGAAACTTTTTAAGATAAATCATTTTGAGCAGGTGTTTTGGATTTCACAAAAGTAGTTGCTGAAATTCCATTCATAAAAGAAATTTTAAACCCAATTCCAGCTTTATTTCCTAAAATTCGTTGTTCTTTTAAAATTAACTCAAGCTTATTTGAAGATAAAGTGAGTTTTTCAACTAAAGGCTTTAGTTTTATAACCTCCTTTTTTAATTCATTATTTTCAGCAAGTAAGTCATTGTTCTTCTTTTCACATGAAAGATTTTCATTTTTTAGCTTTTCAAATTTTTCAGAAAAGTCATGCAATTATTTTTGTAATAAAATGTTGTTTTTTGAAATATCATCCTTTTGTTTGAGTAAAGAATCATTCATATTTTTCAATAATTTTATCTTTACTCTAGCTTTCTTAAATTCAGATAATAATTCATGAAAAGCAGAATTTAATTCATCAAATGTAAATTCAGTGGAATTGTTAGAGGATGTTACCTCATCTTCGAGACCCATTAAGCATAAATTTATGGTCTTGGTGGTCTCTTCTTCTTCAGATGATGATGAGTCTTCATTGTCGGACCATGTGGCAGCCATGGCTTTCTTTTTCTTCTTCTATTTGAAGGATTTCTTTAACAGTGGACAGTCTGGAAGTATGTGCCCCAGCTTCTTGCATTCGTAGCATGTGGGGACTACCCTTTATCTTTCTCTCTGTCCTTTTCTTTCCATAATCCTTCCTGTGAAATTTTTGGTTATACCTTCCTTTCTTTCTTCCCATAAATTTTCTGAATCTCCTTACAACCATAGCGATGTCATCGTCTTCTAGGTCATTATTGGAGGAGGTGCTTTCTTCTTCAGATTCTTCATCATCTCTCTTAGATTCGGAAGCAGCTTTGAAGGCTATTGTCTTCTTTTCTTCTGCTCATCTTCTGTTCTGTGCTGTATTATCAGCTCGTGGGTGATGAGTGATCCCAGCAGTTCATCCAGCAGCAATGTGTTTAGATCTTTGGCTTCCTGGATTGCAGTTACTTTGGGATCCCATTTATCGGGCAAAGAATGAAGGATCTTCTTAACTAGAGTATACCCTGTCAAGACTCTTCAAACTGTTAATAATATCTGTAAATCTAGAGAACATGACAAAATTGTTTCAGAAGGTTCCATTTTAAACAACTCATAATTACGAACTAAAAGATTTATCTTGGAGGTTTTCACTTGAGAAGTTCCCTCATGGGTTACTTCGAATTTATCCCAGATTTCCTTTGCTAAAGAGCAAGTGGAAATTCGGATGAACTCGTTTGCATCCAAAGCACAATATAACAAATTCATTGCTTTGGCATTTAATTCTCCCATCTTTATTTCATGATCATCCCAGTCCTCTTCAGGCTTAGGGATGTCCACGCCATCAACTTTAATTATGGAAATGTGTGGCCCTTTCAAGATGACCTTCCATAATTGAAAATCTACAGCTTGTATGTAAATCTCCATTCGTGCTTTCCAATATGGATAATTAATGCCTGTGAATAGTGGAGGTCTATTTGTTGACAGGCCTTCGGCCAAGGATGTACTCATGGGATGAGCCATCAATCTTTACTCAAGTAATCAGAGACACTGCTCTAATACCAGTTATTGCCCAGGTGGCTTTTTTCCAAGAGGGGGGTGAATTGGGAATTACAAAATTTTTGCAAGTATGTGCACAAGTAATTCCTTTTAGTGGTTAGGTGCTGTGTTAATCAGAGAATAAATGCAGAAGCTAAAGGGTAAATCAAACACAACACAAACAAAGCAAGTTTATAGTGGTTCGGAGCAACCCAGCTCCTACGTCCACTATCCAAGTTCACCACTTGGGATTTCCACTATATCCCCCAAACCGGAATACAGTCAGATTATTTTACAGGCTCACAATCCCAACCTCTACACTTTGATTTTTAAAAATGGGCTCACCAAAGAAACCCAAGCTAGGTTTTCACAGGCTCACCTAGAACCTCTACACTTTGGTTTTTAAATAGGCTCATCAAAGAAACCTCTACACTCTAGTTTTTAAAGGCTCACCAAAGAAACCTATTTGGTTTTTAAAACCGGGCTCACCAATAACCCAGATATTCTAAAAAAATAGAATAAAGTGAAGGAAAAAGGGTGCAGGTGGTTTGACATAAACCTACACTAGGCATGCAAACAGGGCACGGGAGCACAGGGGATTTTAAAAATTTTTTTTTTTAAAATTGCGCAGCGGAAAACTGCTCCGCCCAGAACCTAATCTATTCAAGTTGCATGTATTAATAATAGGCATGTAACAAGGCATATAATATTTGTAAAACATATTAACAAATAGATCTAATTATGCATGATTTAAATAAAATATTTCCATACCTTTATTCCACCTGGAATAGCCCTGGAATAAAGCTGGAATAGGCTGGAATAAGTGGGATAAACTTATTCCAGTTGTCTTCCTCGTTTAGATGTTGGGAAGCTCTGTTTGTGCTCTTCAAAACAGCAACCAAAAGGTGACGTCTGGACCTCCTTTTCCTCCTAAATCGGAGCAGCAGCAGGGGGATAAGATGTTCTTTGATCTTCAACCGAAATCTGCAAAGAAAAAAATACCAAAAAGGGTCTACCAAATCATCCAAAACTTGCTGCAAAAAATTCTGCTGCAGGAAAAACAGCAAGCTGGTTCTTTGGATTTGGAGCAGCAGCAGCAAATCTGGTTCGACTCTCTTGCTCCCAGGAGTAAAGAGATACTCCCTCTAGAGGGGAGACACACCTGGGGCTCTCGGGTCCTCCCCTTTGCGCGGTGCTAGCCGCTAGAAGGAACTTTGGTCACGGTTGATGGCAGCAACTCTGGTTTGCTGCAATCTTTTGATTTGAGCACTACAATCAACAAGGATCAGGCTTGTTTCTCTCTCTAAATCTCTCTAAATCTCAGCCCCAACAGCACCCGATGGATTGAAGGATTAAGCGAAGAACTCTCATTGTTTTTCAGCCCAAAACAGCACCCAGAACATCGACTCCCAGCCAAAAACTCGTGAATAATGAAGAACAGGGCCTGCTATATTTATAAACAGTAGAGGGAAAAGGGAGAGGCAGGGAGACGAAGAGGATCAAAGAGCAGGATGCCGTTCTCCAAATAAATCAGCAATAATAGAGAGGAATGGCAGCGGGTGGAAGGAGAGGAGGAGGCATCGGTTCGGTCTCAGGGTGCTTGGAATTCTTCTAACGAAAGATCGTGTAAAACGGTCAAGCTGAAAGAAAACAAACACCGGTTCAAAACCGGTCCATTCAATCCCATCAGTTCAAAAAATGGTTCTAGGATTTTCCAACCCAATCCTAAACGGTTCAAAACCGGTTCAAAGATAAAAATTGGTTCACAACCAATTAAAGACCGAAATGAGCTCCGAATCAGTTCAAAATAGATTCAATAAAATCCTGGTTCAGTCCTGGTCAGCCCGGAATAATTTTCGGTTGACAAAGACAAGGGCAAGATGGGCAAAACAGAAGAAGGGAAAGTGTGCTCAAGAAATACCGTGACCATAAAACCGAAACGATTCTCAATCGTAATCGATATCCGGATCAGAGAGTAATCCTCTGTGGCATGTGACCTCATAGGTTCAAACTTAAATGGTAGAACTGGAACAATTCTAGTACCAGCATAGGAAACTATCTAGCAATGGGTCCAGGCGTCCGGATAGATCGAAGATGCGAGAGCAATCTATCGAACCTCTGGCATATGGTTACCGTATAATTCATCCCTTTGACCTCTAATGCTCAGGATGACTGAGATTGGGCTGCCAACCCAGATAGAGTCAGTCCACTATGTGTCTCAACCTCGCAAGCCTAGTGACTCTTCACTAGGGCTACCCCGACCGAGGATTTGCTAAATTGAGATACTGCGAGACATTCAATCCAAACTATTTGGACAGGTCAATTCCATCTTGGTCCATCACTGCTCCATAAGTACTTGCCTGTACCCAGAAACCTTTCATCACCAGATTAAAAATCCGGGTAGTCCGGTACCAAAGCACAGGGAATTGTTTGCAAGCTACCGTGATGACCTCAGGTCAGAGTGACACATATACCTATATCCAATCGTGAGTATCCCTTTGGCAGAAAGGAGCTGCACGGAGTCACGTTCAATAAGATATCACATATCCCACTTGTAGATCACATCAGTGTCACCACACTCATTTGGTTAAGAGGACAACCAAACGATGTGAACTACAACAACCTATACTTGATATATTGCCGTCCAGTACAATGTATCCTTTGGTTGTGAACCTGGTTTAAGGACCACTCAATACATCCTCTCTATATCGAAGTCAGTGTAGTCCTAAGGACTTCATCACATGGAAAGAGTTCATTTCAGGAAATAATATGTGATGAGATGCCAAAAATAATATTTTATTAATTCAAAGAAACAGTACAATACTGAGCTCAATCGCCTACAACCCAGGCGATTGGCTTTGGGACACTATTCCCAACAACTCCCACTTGTACTAAAGCCAATCATAAGAGAATCAAATACCCATTTTCCATTTACAATAGTCGAACTCTTTTATTCTGAGGGCTTTAGTGAAGGGGTCGGCCAGATTTTCTTTTCCATCGATCTTTAGAAGATTGATGTCGCCTCGTTCCATGATCTCTCATATGAGGTGGTAGCGCCATAGTATGTGCTTGGTGCGGTGATGAGCTTTAGGCTCCTTAGCTTGAGCAATGGCTCCAGTGCTGTCACAGTACACCGGAACAGGACCATCTAGGGAAGGTGCCACCCCTAGCTCTCCAAGGAACTTCCACAACCATACAGCTTCCTTTGCTGTATCTGATGCTGCAATATATTCTGCTTCGCATACCGAGTCTGCAACAGTTGCCTGCTTGGAACTTTTCCAGCAGATCACTTCTCCATTCAGGGTAAATACAAACCCTGACACACTCTTGCTGTCATCTCTATCTGACTGAAAACTAGAGTCAGAGTACCCCACAAGTTTCAAGTCAGGTTTTCCATAAATTAGCCATTGTTCTTTAGTATTTCTTAAATACTTAAGGATGGACTTAACCACCTTCCAATGCGCCTCACCTGGGTCAGACTGGTATCTGCTCACTACTCCTAGTGAGTATGCCACGTCTAGTCTAGTACAAGTCATAGCATACATGATAAAGCCTACTGCAGAAGCATAAGGTACTCTACTCATGTGCTCTCTTTTCTCAGGAGTTGTCGCATAATCCTTCTTGGAAAGAGTAATTCCATAACCTATCGGGAGATAGCATTTCTTGGAATTTTCCATGCTGAACCGTTTCAGCACGATGTCAATGTACGTAGACTGGGATAATCCCAAAAGCTTCTTAGATCTATGTCTATAGATCTTCATACCTAGTATGTAAGAAGCTTCACCCAAGTCCTTCATGGAGAACTGAGATGATAACCAGACATTTATTCCTTGTAATGCTACGACATCATTCCCGATTAAGAGAATGTCATCAACATACAGTACTAGGAATACAATCACAGAACCATTAACCCATTTATAGATGCACGGTTCTTCTCCGTTCCTAATGAAGCCGTACGATTTGATACACCTATCAAACCGTAAGTTCCAACTTCGAGACGCTTGCTTGAGTCCATAGACGGACCTCTGCAACTTGCATACTTTTGATTCATCTATGGATGTGAACCCTTCAGGCTATATCATATACACCTCCTCTTCTAGTTTCCCATTTAGGAAAGCGGTTCGGATATCCATTTGCCAGATCTCGTAATCAAAAAATGCTGTCAAAGCAAGTATGATCCGAATGGACTTGAGCATTGCCACAGGGGAGAAAGTCTCGTCATAATCGATACCATATCACTAACGATACCCCTTGGCAACCAGATGGGCTTTATAGGTCTCTACCTTCCCATCTGCGCCCCTTTTCCTCTTGAAGATCCATTTACACCCGATGAGTTTTATACCTTCAGGTGGATTAACCAATGTCCAAACATTGTTGATTTCCATGGACTCCATTTTGGATCGCATGGCTCCAAGCCATGCCTCAGAGTCAGATCTCTGAAGTGCATCCATATAGGTGATCGGATCCTCATTGTTCTCATCGAGCTCAATGGGATCGCCGTCCCGGACCAAGAAACTATAGTATCTATCCGGCTGACGCGGTATTCTACCGGATCTCCTAATGGGTTTTGGGTGTGATTCAATCACAGCCGGTTCTACGATGTCCTTAGAGTGTGCAGGTTCTTCTATTGGCTGAACTTCATCAAGTTTAATCTTAGAGGCTATAGTTCCTTCTTCAAGGAACTCCTTTTCCAAAAAGATAGCTCTAAGAGCAACGAACACCTTTTGTTCATTCTCCAAGTAGAAGAAATACCCTTTGGTTTCCTTTGGATAACCAATGAATAAAAATCGATCAGACCTAGGACCAGGTTTATCTGAGTCAAAACGCTTTACGTAAGCCGGACAACCCCAGACCCGAAGGTGTGAGATTGAGGGTTTACGTCCATTCCACATCTCATACGGAGTGGAGACAACAGACTTACTTAGAACATTATTTAATAAGTAACAGGCTGTCTGCAGCGCATATCCCCAAAAGGATAGCAGCAGAGTTGCAAAACCCATCATGGATCGAACCATGTCTAACAAGGTTCGATTCCTCCTTTCGGACACACCATTCAACTGTGGTATTCCTAGAGGAGTCCATTGAGAGAGAATTCCATTCTCCTCAAGATATGTCAAAAAATCACCAGATAAGTATTCACCACCTCGATCAGATCGAAGGGTTTTAATACTTTTTTCATTTTGCTTTTCTACTTCATTACGGTATCGTTTGAACATTTCAAACGACTCAGACTTATGTCTCATTAAAAAGACATAACCGAACCTTGAAAAGTCGTCTATAAATGTAATGAAATATTGTATCCTCCTTTGGCACTAACTGTCATCGGTCCACATACATCAGTATGTATTAGACTTAGAAGTTCTGTAGCTCGTTCACTTTATCCAGTAAAAGGTGACTTGGTCATTTTACCAAGTAAACAGGATTCACAAGTTGGCAGTGATTCAGAATCACTGACCTCGAGGAGTCCATCTCCTCGCATCTTGTTTATCCTATTTTGGTTAATATGACCTAGCCTACAGTGCCAAAGATACAAATCGTTGACATTATCTAATCTTGGGCGTTTGTTAGAAGTGTACATTACACTAACAGGCCTTGATAGTACATATATGCCATTATTTAATCTAGCTTTCATTATCACAGAGTTATTCAAAATAACATTGCAAAAATCTCCTTTTATTGATAGTTCAAAACCATAATTGGCCAAAAGGCCTACAGAGATTATGCTCATAATGAAACTAGGACAATAATGAAAGTCGACTAGTTCGACAGTACAAGACTCAAAGGCAAGATGCAGGACTCCGACCGCCAGTACTGGAACACAATTTCCATTCCCGACGCTCAGAAACTATTCTCTATCTTTAAATCTTCTGCTAACTTGAAGTCCCTGTAATGAATTACAAATATGAATTGGACTACCAGTATCTAATACCCAGTTAGCAGTATCAACAATAGAGTAATTACAAAGTTTTATCATATAAATACCTTGTTTAGCAAACTTCTGCTTCCTCGGCCTGTTCGGATCAAGGGACGCAATATAGAGAGGACAGTTCCTCTTCCAGTGTCCCTTCTTCTTGCAGTAGAAACATTCTGCAAAAGATTGATCAGCCTTATACTTCCTTGTCTGACTAGGGCCAGGAGCATTCTGCACCTTCTTTCCCTTTTTATTTATTTTCTTCTTCCCTTTCTTAAAGGGACAACGACCTCTACTTCCTCCCACTAAATTCACCACCCCCTTATTAAGTTGGTGGTCTTTCTCGAAAGTCTGCAGCAATCCCAAAAGACCATGGTAGTTTACTGCAGGCTTGTTCATTCTGTAATGATCGAGAATATCAAGATAGGAGGAGGGAAGAAAATTCAGGATCGCATCCTTGCTGAGCTGCTCGTGCAAGGGGCATCCGAGTTTGCCCAACTTTTCAATCAGCTCGATCATGTACAATACATGATCAGTGACTGAACCATCATTCGGCATCTTGGAATTGTAGATGGCACAAGATACTTTGTACCGTTCTACATCATCCAAGGTGCCGAAGGATTCCTTCAAATTTTGAAGGATTTCATCAGGTTGGGCCTCCTCGAATTTGTGACTGAACTCGTCGTTCATCACCGCTAACATAATACAACGGACAGTAGTCTGATCAGAGACCCACTTTAGATAAGTGTCTCTGACTGCACTCCATGCATTAGCAGGAGGGATTTCAGGTGCCAGATCCGTTATCACATAGAGGATCCGTTCATGCTCCAGAACGATTCTCAATCTTCGATACCAACTATCGAAGTTGTGACCTTTTAACTTCTCGTTATCGAGAAGTGACCGGAGCGATAAGTTTGAAGATATCTGAAAAGAAAACAAGACCACATTAGTGAATGAATTAATTTTAACCAAAAGACTTGGACTTTAGTCTAAAGGTTTCTCCCACTAATTTTTCAGATTGGTAGCCTCTAACTCCAATCCGTGAAAATATTTTTTCAAGTGGGTACTGAAATCCAATAGGCCACGCATGAGCCCGACTATGGTCAGCTTACCCATACGAGCCTAAAGGTAGGTTCGTAAACCAATTATTTTCCTAAACAATTTTCAGTATTTTATTTTGCCCTAGAGAACACCCCAATCGGCCTAGGGGCCTCCTATTGCGGGTCTCTGGTTAGGTCCAACCATTAAAATGACAAATCCAATGCTTCCAGCTAACTAAAGACCAAGCCTGACTATGGTCGGCCCACCTGGTCCCGTTAAGTAGGTTGCACTGAACCATCATCGATCAGATAGAAATTCCAATCGCTGGATATATACCCGTTCTATGGAACTGCCGATGCATACTAAGCTAGTGGACACATTTCTAACTGACTTAATGGGAGGCTAAGACACTGTCAAATCTTGACTTAGTCTTTTTAAGGACTTAATAATTTTAGAGGATTTTTTTTTTTTTTATAGTTGTGACAGAAGGAAAAAAAAGATAATGACATGGATCATCCTCCCACTGAATCAATCAGATTCCAGGAGGGTTGAAATAAATCAACAAATGATCCATGGGCACCTATAGATCAGTCAGACCGATCAACCTGGGTGACAAGGGTTAACTCGAGTCATTGAGCTTTTCCAATCAGTTCTGGTCGACTCGGCTAGCCAGGTAGGTGAGATCATGGGTGAGTATCCGCCATTAACCATCTTTCCTAGACACCAACCAAGTTGGCCAGGAAAGAGGTAGCCTCATACAACCATGATCATAATGCCAAACCTACCTCGACACCAGTCGGTTTACCAGACTCGATCAGATTAGCCTAAAGACTCGGGCGTCCACTGAGCCACTAATTGGATCCTTTTTAAATGAACGGATCAACTAATCTAACTATTAGATAGTTCTAAAGAAGGGCCTTAAACAACTTTTGTTTAATCTTCTCGTAATCTGGTTCAACTAAACTTAGGTCTAGCCCAATTATGAACCCAACTAGTCAGCTAACCCAATTTAACCCAAAATGGCTTATGCAAGTGTATTAGATTTCATAAACCTAAAAGTTTTTAATAAGCCAAAGATTTAATTAAAATAATTTTTAATTAAGTCACAATGTAAAATATTTTTACATAACCATATCATGCATCAAGATACAATATTTTACAAATATTTCATATCCTATAGTAAACATGCCCAAAACCATGTATCATCAAATTAAAACATTTTTAATTTTAATATTCTTTAAGGATCCTTCTGAAGAGGCCAACACAGACGTCCGCATCGTGTCAAAAACACACGGTCATGGTGAAGGTCTCGATTAGGTTCCAAAAAAAATCTAGATACATCATTAGATTAAACCAATTTTAATCTACATACATGCAAACATAAATAGATTACACATGCAACCTTGCTCTGATACCACTGAAGGAAAAAGGGTGCAGGTGGTTTGACATAAACCTACACTAGGCATGCAAATAGGGCACGGGAGCACAGGGGATTTTAAAAACATTTTTTTTTTAAAATTGCGCAGCGGAAAACTGCTCCGCCTAGAACCTAATCTATTCAAGTTGCATGTATTAATAATAGGTATGTAACAAGGCATATAATATTTGTAAAACATATTAACAAATAGATCTAATTATGCATGATTTAAATAAAATATTTCCAAACCTTTATTCCACCTGGAATAGCCCTGGAATAAAGCTGGAATAGCCCTGGAATAAGTGGGATAAACTTATTCCAGTTGTCTTCCTCGTTTAGACGTTGGGAAGCTCTATTTTTGCTCTTCAAAACAGAAACCAAAAGGTGGCGTCTGGACCTCCTTTTCCTCCCAAATCAGAGCAGCAGCGGGGGGATAAGATGTTCTTTGATCTTCAACCAAAATCTGCAAAAAAAAAAAATACCAAAAAGGGTCTACCAAATCATCCAAAACTTGCTGCAAAAAATTCTGCTGCAGGAAAAATAGCAAGCTGGTTCTTTGGATTTGGAGCAGCAGCAGCAAATCTGGTTCGACTCTCTTGCTCCCAGGAGTAAAGAGATACTCCCTCTAGAGGGGAGACATGCCTGGGGCTCTCGGATCCTCCCCTTTGCGCGGTGCTAGCCGCTGGAAGGAACTTTGGTCACGGTTGATGGCAGCAACTCTGGTTTGCTGCAATCTTTTGATTTGAGCACTACAATCAACAATGATCAAGGCTTGTTTCTCTCCCTAAATCTCTCCAAATATCAGCCCCAACAGCACCCGATGGATTGAAGGATTAAGCGAAGAACTCTTGTTGTTTTTCAGCCCAAAACAGCACCCAGAACATCAACTCCCAGCCAAAAACTCGTGAATAACGAAGAACAGGGCCTGCTGTATTTATAAACAGCAGAGGGAAAAGGGAGAGGCAGGGAGATGAAGAGGATCAAAGAGCAGGCTGCCGTTCTCCAAATAAATCAGCAATAATAGAGAAGAATGGTAGCGGGTGGAAGGAGAGGAGGAGGCGTCGGTTCGGTCTCAGGGTGCTTGGAATTCTTCTAACAAAAGATCGTGTAAAACGGTCACGCTAAAAGAAAACAAACATTGGTTCAAAACTGGTCCATTCAGTCCCATCAGTTCAAAAAATGGTTCTAGGATTTTCCAACCCAATCCTAAACGGTTCAAAATCGGTTCAAAGATAAAAATTGGTTCACAACCAATTGAAGACCAAAATGAGCTCCGAATTAGTTCAAAATAGATTCAATAAAATCCTGGTTCAGTCCTGGTCAGCCCGGAACAATTTTTGGTTGACAAAGACAAGGACAAGACGGGCGAAAACAGAAGAAGGGAAAGTGTGCTCAAGAAATATCGTGACCATAAAACCGAAACGATTCTCAATCATAATCGGTATCCGGATCAGAGAGTAATCCTCTGTGGCATGTGACCTCATAGGTTCGAACTTAAATGGTAGAATTAGAACAATTCTAGTACCAGCACAGGAAACCATCTAGCAATGGATCCCGGTGTCCGGATAGGTCGAAGATGCGAGAGCAATCTATCGAACCTCTGGCATATGGTTACCGTATAATTCATCCCTTTGACCTCTAATGCTCAGGATGACTGAGATTGGGCTGCCAACCCAGATAGAGTCAGTCCACTACGTGTCTCAACCTCGCAAGCCTAGTGAATCTTATCTAGGGCTACCCCGGCCGAGGATTTGCTAAATTGAGATACTGCGAGACATTCAATCCAAACTGTTTGGACAGGTCAATTCCATCTTGGTCCATCACTGCTCCACAAGTACTTGCTTGTACCCAGAAACCTTCTATCACCGGATTAAAAATCTGGACAGTCCGGCACCAAAGCACAGGGAGTTGCTTGCAAGCTACCGTGTTGACCTCAGGTCGGAGGGACGCATATACCCATATCCAATCATGAGTATCCCTTTGGCAGAAAGGGGTTGCACGAAGTCACGTTCAATGAGATATCACATATCCCACTTGTAGATCACATCAGTGTCACCACACTCATTTGGTCAAGAGGACAACCAAACGATGTGAACTACAACAACCTATACTTGATATATTGCCGTCCAGTACAATGTATCCTTTGGTTGTGAACCTGGTTTAAGGACCACTCGATACATCCTCTCTGTATCGAAGTCAGTGTAGTCCTAAGGACTTCATCACATGGAAAGAGTTCATTTCAGGAAAATAATATGTGATGAGATGCCAAAAATAACATTTTATTAATTCAAAGAAACAGTACAATACTGAGCTCAACCGCCTACAACCCAGGCGATTGGCTTTGGGACACTATTCCCAACATAAAGAAGCAACAATAAAGACAAACTCTATTATCTGGGTGGTTGCCAATGTAGCTTGAGTGAAGATCCACTGAATGCTCTTCAATGCACTTTAATGGCTTCCTTGCTTTCCTCAAAAGATGCTTCAAGCTTCTGGTAAGAGTTGTTGTAGGCTTGAAAGCAAACTTTAAAGCTCAAGTTTTCTCTTTTCTTCTCACTTCAATAAGTGTTCAATAAATGCCCAATAATTCATTCGTCTCTTCAAAGATGTTCTCATACCTTATTTATAGAGACTTCAACTGCCTTCCCTTGATTTTGAACATTGTAGACCATTGGGAGGTGACAGGTTACCGTTAGAGCACTTTTAGAATTCAAAAACTGAGAACTGGAACTAGCCGTTGGAGGTGACCCCATCATTCCAGTCGGCTCGGACAATCTTTGAGTTGGCTGGGATCGAGTTCGGGTCGACTGGGCTGAATGCCAGTTGGCTAGCTTCCACAGTTGAGAAAATACCTTACTCTAGACGAGTCGGCTAGGTTGGAATCCAGTCGGCTTGGATCTCAGAGGCTCTTAGACCATTCTCAACCAAGTTCTGGACGAGTCGGCTGGGCTGAGTTCCAGTCGGCTCAGATCCTTGAGAATCTCATAACGTTCTCAACCATGTTCTGGACGAGTCAGCTTGGCCTTGGTGCCAGTCGGCTAGATCTATGTGCCAGAGAACTTCCTTTCTGTGCCAGTGCCAAAGTCGGCTGGGTCCTCCATCCAGTCGGCTCGAAAATGGTTCTTCAGCCAGATCAAACTCTATCTTCCATAACACTTGTCCTATGCTTTGAAGACTTCTTTCAAGGACTTCTTACAATAAATTCAAGAAAAATTGAAGCTTGAAAGCTACTAGAAGTAACCCTTAAACTTGATTTGCGTAGGAATCTTTTGTAGGGTTCTTCTTTACAAGATTCTAAACACTTTACAACTCAACACAAAGCAATAAGATTGTAGGATTTAGAAAGTGTGTCAATGTAGTTGTCCTACAAAAACTTGTCAATCATTTTAAGAGTTGTTAGATAACCAAATGTATGCTCCAATATTTTGTTATCATCAAAATCACTATAGGGGTCAACAGCTATGAATTTAATAAAATAGAGTTGGAGATTATGAAGTATCAGAGCTATGATTAAGGAGTATCAGAGCTAAGATATATTCAAATATAATGATGCTCAAGAGGTATATCAAAACACTTTCGAAAGATAGGCATTTTAGCATGAAACATGTACAAAAAGAGTAGATAGTACCAGAGAAAATGATAGTAGATCATCAAAGAGTATCAGGTCTGACATCAAAGAGTATCAGAGCATAGAAACTAAAGTATCAAAACAAAGAATTTGATGGTATAGATACTTCCCCTCAATATATGATCTGAAAAACTGATTTTCAAAAGAATTTGAGAAAAAAATTTCAAGAAAATTCTTGCTACTAAAGAAAATTTCTTTCTCAGTCCCCCTTACTCATTGCTCTCTTCTTAAACAAAAATTCTTTCAAGAAATTCTGCATAAATCCTCATTGAATTTCTATTAATTCTCCATTAACTCTTTATTAATTTTCCCTCTTTTTGAAAATTGCTTTCTCATTTCACTTCCCCTTTTTGTCATCATTAAAAATGTAAGAAAGAGAATGAAACATTTCATTGCAGAGAGAGTGTATACACAAAATTTTAAAAAGTGAATATATATAAAAAGATTTGATACATTAATTGAAATAGAATTTGATACATCAAGAAAAATTGATACATTAGATAACGATACATAAACATAACTGAAATACAAACATAAAAAAAATATATAATAAGCACTGAGATACAGACTAGCTGAGATATAGATCAATCCGAAGGAGTTCTCTCCTCATTAGAGGAGGACTCGATCTCAAGAATGATGGGACCTGTAATCCTAGAAGGTCTAGGTCTTGACCACATCGGTCAAAAATCAGATAATCTGGTCCGGGTAGGTCTCGGTGCAATGCCACGGTCTTGGCCTCTACGTCTAGTATATGTCCTTCCTCTAACTAGTACTGAAGAGGAAGAGGGAATATCAGAAGTAGGAGCAGCAGTGATAGAATCAGCAGTCCTACTATCGTGAATAAAGGAGTATCATCAAAAACTGGTCCAGATGAAAGAATATGAAAACCAAGAGTATAAAACCCTAGTTTCCGAATCAAGGAAGATATGGAAGGTATAGGTGGAGTCCTAGTAGGAATGCTAAGGATTGGAGTAGGTAAATCAGTATCAAGGGAATCTGTGTGCAGTACAGTAGTAGGAGCAAAAATAATAGGTGGGTCAGGAAGGGTAGGTGAGGAACTGGAGAGGACTGGTGTCTAGAATAATGAACTGGAAGGATCCTAAATTGGTGTCCTCAAAACATCCTCTACTACAGCCTCTGGCTTGGGCTTTGCCATGAAATCTCTGACATCGAACTTGATGGAAGAGTCATCCTAACCATCTCCTATATCATGTCCTAGGGTTGAAGGCGCAAGAGGTGCAGGTGGTGCTGGAGGAGAGTCTGAATGTGTAGAGGGTGGTACTCTGCTTGATGAAAATCTGTCTAGAGTAGCCAAAATGGTAGAAATACTATCACTCAATCCTCTATGACTCTCTCTCATCTCCACATGAATCTGGTCAACTCACTATCAAATAATCATAATCTCTGTCTCTATGTGAGTGACCCTCTCGTCCATACTATCTCCAGTACTAGGTATCTCTAACTATGCAGGAGCAGCTAGATCAAGCTGAGCAGTAGGCTCGGGCTGTGTGTTTGGTATCTCTCAGTGTGGCTCAGAAGGCCCAGCCTCATCCATGAAAATATGCTCCTCCTCTATAGCTTCCTCATCTGCATCAATGGTCTGACCTGATACTCGTTGTCTCCACTGACCTCTAACCAGATGAAAGCCCACCTATGAAGCAATCTCTCATCATAGATATCCGTATGCAACAACAGTCTATATGGCTCTCTATCTACGATGACTCCATATGTCCTGAATAATATCGTCGACCCATACCATAGGGCAAGCAAAGCCTCCTACATCTGATGAACCATGATGACCGAAAGACAGACAGGAGTATGCTATATCAATGATACCATCACCAGTAGCTCTCACTCAGTGATAAAGTCAAAACATCCGGTCTTCGACAGAAGAATCCAGGCAACAAATGATGTAGTAGCCTCATCTCGGGCGAGAGTCTGGATGCAACTATAGTGGCTCCCCCTGGAAGATCATCTATCTCGAAGATACACTAGAGACCACTCATGCGATCCACTAGTGAGTCTGCTACTAATCCTCTCATGGAATCTGCCATACTCTGCTCAGGATCTCAGTGGTAAGTGGGATCTCTCTCTAGCAGACCTCAGCTACCCATCCATCAGCACCTCTGGCAAGTGACCCATAGAACTCTCTGACCATGCCAAGGTAGAACCTCTCGGATAATATGTAGAACTATGCTAGACCAGCATATCTCAACCACTAACCAATCCAAAAATGCTGCTAGTCCAGGAAATCAAAGTCGACCCATCGACCACCAATAATGGTCTTGGAACTCATCCTATCCGCTATTGAAACTGACTATCTAATTGGGACATCTTGCTGAACCTATGGCTCTACTGCCTCTGAATCCTCATGCCTAGCCTTTGTACGTCGCTCTACCTCTTGAGCTGATGGTCGAGGCCTCAGGACAACTTATTTTCGAGGACCCATTTCCAAGGAATTAAGAGAATGAGGCAAATATGGGGAGAAAACATGGGTTTTTCATAGTGAAAACCATGGAAAATGGATGAGGAACAGTGAGAAAGAGAGAAAAAATTACTTCAAACAAGAAATCAAAGCAAAGGAACAGTGATTGGAAGGAATTGGATGGTTGAGAATGGGTTATGGGTGAGTCGGCTCAGGTTATTTGGGAGAAAATGGAAAGAAAATGATTGGATTTCCCTATTTCTTCTTGGAATCCCGTCGGCCAAGTGTTGACTCATGACTGTGGGTCAAGTGTCGATACTTCGAAGTGTTGACACTTCAGCTAAAAAATCTGGAAAAGATAGAAAAACATAGAAAAAAAGAGATTAATTTCAAAGGATTATGAAAGGTTTAAACAAGATTTTAAAGCAAATTTAATCAAGAAAATTTTGAAGAAAATTTGAAGAGACATGAAATGATCAAAATCTAATCAAAAGGATTGATGACCCCTAATTCCCTTCTAATCAAACAAAAACTATCTTCTTGAAGAGGTTTGGTCAAAATGTCAGCTAATTATATTTCAGTGCACACAAATTCAAGCAAAATATCATTATTTTCAACATGATCTATAATAAAATGGTGCCTAATTTCAATGTGCTTGCTTCTAGAGTGCCGAACATGATTTTAAGTTAAATTTATAGCACTTGTATTATCACATCTTATGGGTGTCTTTGTTAATTTGATTCCAAAATCTTCAAGTTGTTGCTTAATCCATAGGATTTGAGCACAATAACTTTTGGCTGCAATATATTCAGCCTCAGCTATAGATAATGCAACCGAAGTTTGTTTCTTGCTAAACCATGAGATTAAGTTCACTCTAAGAAATTGGCAAGTTTCACTTATACTTTTTCTATCTAATTTACACATAGCAAAGTTAGCATCAGAATAGCTAATTAAATCAATTGAAAAATCTCTAGAATATCACAGGCCAATATCAATAGAACCAGATAAGTATCTAAGAATGTGTTTAACAGCTAATAAATGAGATTCTTTAGGAGCAGACTGATATCTAGCACACATGCAAATACTAAACATAATATCTGGTCTACTAGCAGTCAAGTATAGTAAAAAACCAATGATACTCTTATATAATTTTTGATCAACAACTTTACCACATTCATCTTTATCAAGTTTATAAGAAGGGCTCATAGGTGTACCTATTGGCTTGGTATTCTCCATCTCAAACTTCTTTAAGATTTTTCTTATATACTTAGCTTGGTTTATGAAAATTCCTTCTTTAATTTGCTTGATTTGGAGTCCGAGGAAGAAGTTTAGTTCACCCATCATACTCATCTCGAACTCTCACTGTATAAGCTTGGCAAACTCTTGACAAAGTGATTCATTAGTAGCACCAAAAATAATGTCATCAACATAAATTTGTACTACTAATAGATCATCATTTTTCTTTTTCAAAAATAAAGTGATATCAATATGACCTCTAGAGAATTCATTTTCAATCAAAAATTTGCCAAGTCTTTCATACCATGCACGGGGTGCTTGTTTTAAACCATAAAGTGCTTTGTGCAATTTGAAAACATGATCAGGATGTGCATGATTTTCAAATCCAGATGGTTGTTCAACAAAAACACCTTCAACTAAATAATCATTTAAAAATGCACTTTTAACATCCATTTGAAAGAGTTTGAAACTCATAAAACATGTAAATGCTAAAAGTAATTTAATGGCTTCAAGTCTAGCTGCTGGAGCAAAGGTTTCATCAAAATCAATTCTTTCTTCTTGATTATAACCCTTGACTACTAGCATAGCCTTGTTTCTAGTCACTACACCATTTTCTTCTAGTTTATTTCTATATACCCATTTTGTACCAATAATTGAAACATTAGATGGTCTTTCTATTAGAGTCCAGATTTTATTTCTTTCAAATTGATTTAACTCTTCTTATATAGAAATTATCTAATTAGGATCTTTTTCAGCTTCTTCAATACATTTAGGTTCAATTTGAGAAACAAAAGCAATATAATCATATTTATTTCTAATGAATGATCTAGTTCTTACCCCTCTTGATGGATCACCTAAGATCAATTCCTTAAGATGTCCATGGGCATACCTCCATTAGGTAGATCTTTGTGCTTCAATGAGAGTCTTGTAGCTTCTTCTCCATCTATCTTATTTTGATCTTCTTCATCTTCTTTGAAAGGAGGATCATCCAAAGTTAGCTTCTTTAGACCTTCAGCACCTGCATATGCATCAGAAGTATCATCTTTTCCAGAGGATTTGTTAATAGATTTTTCAAATACTATATGCACTGATTCTTCTACAAGCAGTGTTTTTTTATTAAATACTCTGTATGCCCTACTAAATGTAGAGTATCCTAAAAAAATATCTTCATCTGACTTGGCATCAAATTTTTCTAAATTGTCTTTACCATTGTTCAAAATAAAGCAACGACATCCAAAAACTCGAAAATATTTCAAAGTAGGTTTTCATTGTTTCCAAAGCTCATAAGGGGTTTTCTTTAAAATAGGTCAAATTAAAATATGATTTAAAATATAACATGCAGTATTAATAGCTTCTATCCAAAAATATCTTGAAAGATCATTTTCAGAAAGTATTGTGTGTACCATTTCTTCTAAAGTATAATTTTTTCTTTCTACCACTCCATTTTGTTGAGGTGTCCTAGGTGAAGAAAAATTATGATCAATTTCTTTTTTCATTACAAAAATTTTTAAAATGTTGGTTTCAAATTCAATACCATGGTCATTACGAATACAAACCACTGAAGTACATTTTTCATTTGAAACTTTTTGATAAAACTTTAAGAAAGTATAAAATGATTCATCTTATGAGCCAAAAATAATATCCATATAAATCGAGAGAAATCATCCACTATAAATAATCCATATCTCTTGCCTCCTAGGCTTAATCTCCTAGTTGGTCCAAAGAGATCTATATGGAGTAGCTCTAATGGCCTAGAAGTTGAAACAAAACCCTTTGGTTTGAAAGAGATTTTTGCTTATTTTCCAAATTGATATGCTTCACATATTTTATCTTTTTTAAAACTAAGTTTTGGTAAATCTTTTACTAAATTCTTTTTGCATAATTTTGGAAGAAGATGCATCTTGCATGACCTAATCTATGATGCCAAAGCCAACTAGTCTCACTAATAGTGGAATTCATAGCAACTAAGCATTCACCATCATGTAAAAGTAAATTGTCAAGATCAATAACATAGATGTTACTATGCCTATTTCTAATGAATTTCACTCCATTACACCATGCAAATTGATGATTCAAAAATAACTTTTAAAACCTTTGTCACAAAATTGATTAATACTAAGCAAGTTATGTTTCAATCCTTTAACTAACAAGACATTATCAATACATGTAGAAGGGAAGATGTAGCTTTGCCGATACCAATGATTTTTTCTTTACCATTATCTCCGAAAGTAACACTCCCTCCATTCAGTGCCTCAAGAAAGGTGAATTGCTTCACATCTCCTGTTATGTGTCTTGAGCAACCAGTGTCGAGATACTATAATCTTTTCTTTTCTTTGGTTGCAAGACACACTTGCAAAATAAATTAAGTTTTAATTTTAGGTACCCAAGCCATCTTGGGTCCTTTAGGGTTAGCATTAAGAGTGGTTCCTTTTGGAACCCAAATCCTTTTATAATTATTAATTTTTCTAATATCACATTGATATGCTTTATGACCTATCTTTTTGCAAGAATGATAAGTAATACTAGATGATGCAGGTATAAAGAAATTTTTGAAATATTTTTGTTATTTTTGAGGTCTAAAATATAAACCAACTTTGTTAAAAACTACTCTTTGATTGTTCAAAAGTAAATTTAACTTTTCAGAACTATATATATAAACTTTTTAATAAAAGGTTTGATTTTGTCAAGCTCATTTTTGAATTTCTGATTTTCTTTCTCAAGATCTTTATTTTTCTTTAAAAGTTCATTGTTTGAAATAATGACCTTAGATCTTTTCAAAACTTCATTTTCTATTGACAAAGCATTCTTTTATTTTTCTAAAACATCAATCTTAGTTTTCAATTCACTATTTTTGTTTGAAAGATTGGTGTTTTTGTAACAAAATAAGTTTGCATGATGTTTCAACTTTTTATTTTCAATCTTTATCAATTTATAATCATGCATAAGCTCATCAAAGGCATTTCTAGGTTCATCAAACATAAAATCAATTTCTGATTTAGATTGTGCCTCTTCTTCTTATGCCATGAAGCAAAGATTGGCTTCTTCTTGTTGCTCTTCCTCCGAGCTTGAATCTTCGTTGTCGCTCCAGTTAACCATCATTGTTTTCTTTCTAAAACTTCTTTTGGACTTCTTTAAGAGAGGACAATCATATTTGTAATGCTCGGGCTTCTTGCACCCGAAGCATATTGGTAGTTCCTTCTCCTTGTCCTTCTCTTTTTCTTTTTCTTTTTCCTTTTCCTTGCTTGGTTGAGCCTTCTTTTTGTAAGAAAATTTATTCTTCTTTATAAACCTTCTGAATTTCCTTGCGATGAGAGCCTCTTCATCATCATTCTCTTCTTCTTCGGATTCATTACTTGAAAACTCATCCTGTGTTGTGAACTTGAAAGCTATAGTCTTTTTCTTCTTATCCATGTCCATTGCCTTTTGCTTCAAGTTCAACTCATAAGTCATGAGTGAAGCTATAAGTTGCTCCAATGAAAGTTTCTCAACATCTTTGGCTTCTTGGATTGCTGTCACTTTTGGATCCCAAGATGTTGGAAGTGACCTGTGAATTTTATTTATAAGGTCAGTATTAGTCATAATCTTACCAAGACTTCTCATGCCATTTATAATGTTTGTAAATCTAGTATACATATCAGTAATAGATTCATTAGGTTCTATTCTAAACATCTCATAAGTATATACAAGCATATTGACTTTAGTATTTTTCACTTGATCGGTACCCTCATGAGTAACCTCAAGTGTGTCCCATATTTTCTTAGCAAAGGTGCATGTGGAATTCCTATTAAATTCATTAGGATTCAATGCATGGTATAGTAGATTCATTGCTTTCGCATTGATCTCAGATTGTTTTATGTCATTTTCATCCCAATTCTCTTCAAGTTTTGGAATGGAAATGCTATTAACAATGACTGAGGGGATATGAGGACCTTTATCAACTACTTTCCATAGATTATAATCAATTGAATGCATATATATTCTCATGCATATTTTTCAATATGTGTAATTGGTTTCATTAAAGTAAGGAGGTCTATTTGAGGCTTGTCTCTTAACTATACTAGAGCCAAGTGGGGCTGCCATAGATCTTTACTTAAGGTAATTAGACCTATAAACTGAGAACGTGGCTCTGATACCACTTGTTGCCTAGTAAGCAACCCAAGAGGGGGGGTGAATTGAGTTTCAAAAACATTTTCAAGATATGTGCCAATTCAAAAACAATTCAAGTGCTAATATAATACAAGTGTTGTATGCTCTTCAAAAGTATGCAACAAAAAATAGATAAGTAAATGCAATAAAAGTAAGTGCAAGTAAAGAGAGAACAAGCAACCAAAACACTAAGAAGTATAATGGTTCAGTGCACACCAAGGCACCTACATCTACTCTCCAAGCTTCCCTTAGAAATTCACTATAATCATGCTTGATTATAGCCGATTAGTTTTCCGGGCTCACTAATCAAAACCCAACTTATTTTTACTGAGAATACAAGTCAAAATCCCTTTGATTTTATAGGCTAACCAAAAACCTAGTTGGTTTTATAACTTAGGCTCACCAACAACCTCCTTGATTTTCATAAGGCTAACCTAAAATCTCTTTGATTTTCTCAAGGCTCACCAAAAACCTTTGTTGATTTTAATACATAGGCTCACCAACCAACCTCAACAAAAGACAAGTAAGAATGTAAGAAATATAAGAAAACTTTCAAATAAAAGATGTTATCTCTTTGAAGCTCTTTGAAGTTTCTTGTCTTCAAACTGTTGAAGCCTTAATCAATGCTTAAAATGGTTGGACTTGAATGCTCTTGAGTGATTTGGATGCTTGAAGGCTTCTTTTCACTTGAAAGTAGTTGCTCTCAATGAATATTAGAGTGAATGCTCTTCTTTTTCTTTCTTTTTTTCATTAGTTACTTTCCACTTGAGATTGATCCACTTTAAATACCTTTTCCAAGGCTTAAATGGCAGTTTATGGTCGTTGGAGAGGTAAAAATAGCCATTGGGGGTGAAAAGCGCAAGTTCTGGATTTCAAAAGAATAGCCATTACTGTTCACCAGAATTGCAAGTGTCGACACTTCAAGTCATAAGTCCTTTCAAGCCATTCTTATGTGCTCAAGTCCATTTATCTTCAATGTTTCATCCATAAAGAGGACTTCTTCAACTATTTGACAAGCAATCCATTCAGCTAACATGATGAGTACCTTTTTCTAATAAGACACACTATAATAAGCCGTTAGTACTCAAATATACTTAAATATTTTGTTAATCATCAAAATCAATATAGGAGTCAACACACTACCTTCTCCATGGATTCGACTCAACTCACCCTTTCTATGTGTTCTTAATTTAATTTAGAACTTGGTGTCTTAACGACAACATCGCAGCCTATCAGCACTTGCAACTAGGATCAATGATCACCAAGTCATGATCAGATTTATACAAAAATATTTTTAGTCGGTTTGGCTTCCGACAAGCAATTATTAGAGATGGGGGCACTCACTTCACAAACCGGCGCTTTGCAGCACTAATGAAGAAATATAACATTATACACAATGTAACCACTCCATACCACCCCCAAACTAATGGTCAGGTGAGTCTCAAATAGGGAAATAAAATATATCTTAGAAAAGATAGCTAGCCTCGATAAAAAAAATTGGTTCCTTCAATTAGATGATGCACTATGGACTTACCATACCACTTTTAAAACTCCAATTGGCATGTCACCCTCTAGGTTGGTCTTTGGAAGAGCATGCCATTTACTAGTTGAATTAGAATATCGTGCATTTTAGGCCATCAAGAAATTTGATTTTGATATGAACAGTGCAGGTTCTAATAGGTGGCTGCAACTAGATAAACTATATGAGCTACAAAATGAGGCATATGAAAGTTCATGCATCTATAAGGCTTGAACAAAAGCTTTTCACAATAAGTACATCTCTAGGAAATTGTTCTAGCGTAATCAAAAAGTAGGGCTCTTCAACTCATGATTACACCTCTTTCCTAGTAAATTGCACTCATTGGGATTGACCTTTTACTGTTACTCATGTATTTCCCCATGGGGCAATTAAAATCCAGGATCCCCAATATGGCAATACCTTCAAGGTAAATAGTCAATGCCTAAAGCCATATGTAGACAAAATTCAAAATAGATACCATATACTTGGTGGATATACTATACAAGCAATAATGAGCTATATTGTATCTGACTAAAGATGTTAAATTTAGCACTTATTAGAAGGCAACCCAATTTTCTTAATTTATTTTTTTTATTTTTCTAGGTTTCAGACAAAGCTACTCTATCATGAAGACTTGAAATAACATCTACAAGTCACCCTCATCCTGGACCACTTTTAACTCCAAACTAGAATGATCCCAGGTGACATTTCTCCTTTCTACCCTCTTTGCTTTATTTTCCTTTCTCCATTAAGGATAATATCAATAAAGTTAGGGGGTGGAAAATTAATTTAATTAAGTTTCCAAGTATGGTCAGAAATAATTAATTTTGTGTACCTAAATTTTATCTCGAATTGAAGTTAAATAGGCATCCTAATCAATGAGTAATTAATTGTCCAAATAATTTTAGAGATATTGAGGGACAAATTATTAAAGAAACTAAATAAATGGTAGGGTTTAAACCAAAAAATTTTGGAGTGATTCCAGAACCTTCTGACCATTGATCTTAATGAAAAATCTACTTCATAGAGGTATATGTGGAAAGGTTGAGGCATGCAAAAGTCCTCTTAAAAAAAAGGATTTGATCATCATCTCATTGAGTAACTAGGTCCCTTTATTTAAGTAAGCATTGTGGTTTGCATCAAAAAATGGGGATGTCAAGAGACTTGTTAAAGAGTTAGTCTCATCTCATAGCTTTTTTTTGACTTTTATTGAGTAATCAGGCCATTTCACCTAAGTGTCGTGGTTCATATCAAAAGGTAGGGATGCCAATAGATCTATTAAAGAAGGGTGCCTCACTAAGTAACCAAGCCTCTTCACTTAAGCAAGCATTATGGTTCACGTCAAAAAGTGGGAATGCCAAGACTTAAGAGGTTAAGATATTACACTAGACTCCTTGAAGAAAAAGGGAGACTAAATTGCAAGAAGACATTACACCAGACCCATAGTAAGTTAGAAGACTTAAAGAGTGAGTAGGGAAGTTGGTGAAAGTAAAGCTCTAAAAATTTTTATGGGCTTTACTTAACCACTAATTGGGTTGAATTAATAATCCAATGAGTACCTTTTTAATGGTCTAACCAGATATCAGCTACCTTTAAGAATGCTTAGGATAATTTTCAATTCAAGGATGGGTTTGTATACACTACTAATTTATTAACTTTACTTGAGGATGAGTAAAGTTTAAGTTAGGGAATGTGATAAGTTTTATAAACATGCCAATAAATGCATCAATTTATATACTAATTAATCTTATTATTTAAGAATTGATGCTTTTATTTATCTTTTATAGAAAAGATGATTGCCAGTGAAAAGAGCCTGATTTGTAGGTTAAAAAGATTCAAGTTAGGAGCAATTTGGACTCAAAATAGATCTCGAGTTGAAGACCAAATTCAAACCCAAATCCAACCCAAATTGGGTTGAAAATCGAACCAAAATAGACCAGAAAAACCCAACCAAAATCAATTTCTAAACTAGCTGATCCACCATGGATCGGTCACTTGGTACACAGAGGGTGCTGCTTGGTCCACAGTTTTCTTGCTCGGTCCATGGCCACAGGGGAGCATTCGAGTAAGAGGTTGACGACAAAGATGGTTATGGCAATGAAGGTGGCACCGGCAATGGGCAACAGTCGATGGTGAAGAAGGAGCGGCCATGATTTTGGTCAGTGAAAGCTTTTGAGCAGTGGTGAAGATGGTGGCACTGATGAAAGGCAATAGTAGCGATGAAGATGGTGGAGAAGGCAATGAAGAGGTCAATAGCAAAAATAGAGGAAGGCAATAAGGTCTTTAGTAGTGCCGATGGTGGTGGTGGTAGAAGGAATCTGTGTAGAGAAGAAACAGCACCGATGACGAAGAAGACAGTGGATAGAGGGCATTGCTAATTTCTCTCACAGTCCATGAGCTTTCCATGCAGTCTACCGAGCAAGGGAGGTGGTCTTGTGTTGCCCAGTTGGCCAACCCAAGAGGGGGGTGAATTAGGTTTGAGAATTTTTTTCCAAATATATGCCTTTTAAAATTCTTTAACTGATGAGTAAAGTATGTTGAATATTAAATACGGAAGTAAGTCAAAGAACACAATCAAAAGCAATCACAAACACCACAAATTTTATAATGATTCAGAGCAACCCAGCTCCTACTCCACTATCCAAGATACTATTTGGGATTTCCACTATATTCTTACAAGAATACAGCCAGTTTATTTTTCATCGGGCTTACAAACCAAAACCCAAACTTGGTTTTACACCGAGACCACCAAAAACCCAAACTTGGTTTTACATCGAGATCACCAAAAATCCAAACTTGGTTTTCAAGGCTTACTAAAAACCTTAAACAAATTACAAGTTACAGCCCCTGCAATGCTTGGAACAACTCAAGAATGGAGTTACAAAAGAAAGCAACACTAAAGACAAACCAAACTTTGTCGGATGGTTGCAGTTGCAGCTCTTTGAGAAGCCTTCTTGATTGCTTCTTTAATGCTCTTTAAGGCTTTCAAACTTTTTCGGTAAATGACTCAAGAAAATTGATAGAAGTTTGGTGAAGTCTTGAGCTCTAGCTTGAATGCTCGTCTTAAATGTTCAATGCTTTCATTAAAGTTCTTCAAAACTCATTCAAATTCATCATTTATAGCTCTCCTAACTATTCCTAGCTGAAAATAGCTATTGGAGTACCTTGGAAAATGAGAACTAGTCGTTGGAGCACTTTTTGGATTCAAAAAATTAATTCTGGAACTAGCCATTACACTTCAGAAAACTGAGATTCGAGTCGGCTCAGATTCTCAGACATGCAGAAACTGAACTCAGGTTGAGTCAGCTCTTCTCAGTTGAGTCGGCTCGCCTGACTAGTTTTCTTAGAATTGAAATTCACTCACTCTGAAAGAGTCAGCTCGGTTGCTCATCAAGTTGGCTCAGCTGTCTGGTTTCTTAAAACTGTAATTTTGGTACTCTGGACAAGTCAACTCTAACTTCATCGAGTTGGCTCGATTGGCAGAGTATCAAAAAAGCTTGTACCCTGCCAGAACAATGAGTCGACTCTATGCTTTTGAGTTGGCTCGCGTGATCTTTGTCCAAAAGACTCCAAACTTCTTCAAACTTCTTCTAACAGCTTCCAAACTCTTTCAAACTTATTTTAAACTTAATCTAAGAAATTTAAACTATAAAATTACATAAATTTGACCTTTTTTCACAAGAATATACATTTAAATTTTCTTTGGCTCATTAGTACATTATCATTTTCAATGAAAAACTTGATTCATTACAATGATTTCAGAATTATAGGTAGAATGATTGTTCATTTGAAGCATCTTACAAAAACTTCTTAAACACTTGAAAATAGTTAGTATCAAATTCATGCTCCAATATTTTGTTATCATCAAAATCATTCCAGGGATCAACAATCTCTCCCTTTTTGATAATGACAAAACACTGGGCATGGAAAAACTTTACACAATTAAGTATATATTAACACCTAGAAGTATCAAAGTGACTTGTATACAATTTAAATTGATGTGTGCCAGTAAGTATCAAGAAAGTATCACAATGTATCAAAGTCAATATTGATGCATCCAATATTATCAAAATGTATCAGAGCGAATATTTATCAAAATGTACTTTTGGTTTAGAATGTATCAGAGCCAATTAAGTATCAAAAAGCATCGGAGCTAATTTCCATTAATTTAGTATCAAAATATATCAGAGCATATCAAAAATGTATATCAAAATGTATCAAAGCATCCAAAATATATATCAAAATGTATCAAACCATCCAAAATGTATCAAAGCCAAGTTCCATTAAATTTCATGCATAAATATAAATAACTTACTACTCCCATAAAATATTTTCCATGAAGTTGTATTTTCCATGCACATCATTATTACTACTCCCCCTTTTTGTCATCAACAAAAATATCTTTCTTTATGGGAATACAATCAATAAAGAATTACTACATCCCCTTTTTCATGCAAATCAATGATTTTTGAAATGCTACAAGAATATTAAGATGTTTTGAGATAATTTCACCTTCTCTTTATTTTCTTCATATTATTGTTAACATTCTTTCTTTTTCAATATATCAATTGTTGAGTTCAAAGTTACATACATCACAAAAAGGTAAAACAGAATGAATAAGACATTGCACATTGCTGAAAGCATATATGTTATTACTTCAAAAAGATACATTACAAAAACATCCAAAAAGGTGTAATCAAAACAAGATACATCAATAATAACCAATGTTAAGGTTACTCTTCACTACTACTAGAGTCTAAATTTAGGGTTTGTGAAACATAAGTTCTAGAACTCCTAATAGGTAGGGCAGGTCCTCTAGAACTCCTAGTCCTAGATGCTGGTCCAGTCCTAGGTGAAGGAGGTGGTTGTCTAGCATGTGGTGGAGGCTGTCTAGGTATGGGTGAGGACTGTGGAAGTGGTTGTCTGGAAGTGGAAGCTCTGGATCCAGAATGCACTTCAGTGACAAAGAGCAGAACAGTCCTCAACTCTGTCCCCATCCTATGAACCTCCTGCTGAATATCATGTAATGCTACAGCCTGGCCTCTGGAAAAAGAATTTGCCGCACCCCAAATGATGGGGACCTCACCAGCACGAATCCCGGAGCAAGCATGAATCTTGGAGCCGTGTGAATCTTGGAGCATATCTAGAAGGATTTATCTTTTATTTGAAATTTGAATTAGGATTTGGTTGGTTAGGATTTAGATATGGATAGGCTTATCTTATCCTATCTTGTATTTGAATTTGAATCATTCCTATCTTTTTATCTTGTATTCAAATTCAAATGAGGGTCGGACAGGTCTATAAATACCACCCTCAGTCCTTTCTAGAAAAAAGAGTTTAGCCAAGTTTTGAGAATGAAAATGAGTTTTAGAAAAGAGTGGTTTTTTTTATTTCACTCCGTGAGGAGAGGGTGTGAGGCCCAACCCCAGGACATGATGTGAAGTCATGCCCAATTATCCCCTTCCAATTCTATCTTCTCTATCCCCTCGTGGCCTTTGAGATCCATCCTAGCGCCTCCAAGTATCGAGGAGGGTGTCCTACCCTAGAGGTGAGAGGTCTCTTCGTTAGGGTGAGTCCCAAAGTCTTTGAGATCCAGATCCCTATCCTACATCCCCACTATTCCTTTGCCATCCTAGAGAAAAAAATACCAAAAAACATGGTACCCTAATCTAGGTGACTTCTAGGCTCGCCAACGATCCTACCCCATCTGTCCCACATCAATTTTGGTATCATAGCCCAGAAAAAAATTATGGTACCCCACATTCCCTTCTCTCCCACCAGCCCTCATCATCCGCATCCTCCATCTTCCACCCGGTCTAGCACCCCTTGGTCGCCTCTCTGTCGGATCCTCCCTGCTCCCTGTCGGCCACTAGTCCCTTCCGCCTGCAACCAGAACAGCCGATCGCCGTGGCCGAAGCTCGTCAGATCAACACCCCCACAGCAGCAATTTTGCCTTCATCCGCTGGCCTCCCACGGGTGCTCCCTGCAGCCGATCCCATCGTGCAACATCCCGTCCACGATCGGCTTATCAATTCCCAACTGATCTTCCTTCCACGATCCTCTCAGTCCCCATCGATTGAATGTGCCATCTCCATCTTCCCCTAAACATCACCCCATCGCCATCGAGAAGCTCTGTTCTCAGCCCAACGGAGTTCCCATACATCTCAGTATTCTTCCAGACGACCCAAGCCACTAGATCCTCTTTCTTCCGATCTTCCTGACACTGGACCATCCGCCTTTGGTTTCCCATCATCCGAATCCCCTCCTCCTGTCCTTCCATCACCGGCTCTCCATCCTCTGGCCCCTCCCGTCGCCGGATCTCCCTCACCTGGTCCTCCCGAGCACCAACGGTGCCTCCTCTGGTCTTCACGAAGCCAGATCCCCTCTCTTCCATCTTCCATCATCGGACCTCCCTCCTCCGGCCTCCCATCGCCAGGCATCCCTCCTCTAGTCCGCCGCGACGCCGTCAATAGCCCCAACTTCCCTCCACAGAGTGCTTACCCGAACCAGGCACATCTTCCCTCCCCCCTGCTCCTCGAGTCTCAGTGATCATGCTGGACGTTCGCCCAGCTGATCTCCACCGGAGCCTGACCTCCCCGTCACCGTCGTCTTCTCCAAGCCACCACTCCACCAAGAGCCACCCAGATCCCCTGTTCCACGAAGCGGCCAAAGGAACTCGTCGAGCTACTGTTGAAGAAGATCGGAATAGCTAGTCTAGCTATTCTAGCTATTCCACATATATCCCGGATTTATTCTAGCTTGGAATAAATCCTATTTACTTTAAATTGGGTTATGTTTTTGGCTTTGATTGTCTTGGGCTAATCCGAGGTTAATTATGTTGGAAAAAAAAATCATTCTATAGGTCATGTGCATCTTAGAGCCAGCATAACTCGACGGAGTCGAGTTTTTCCCGCCTCAGGAGAATAATGGGGACCTCACCAGCACGAGTCCCAGAGCAAGCATAAATCTTGGAGCAAGCATGAATCTTGGAGCATATCCAGAATAAATTTAGGATTTATCTTTTATTTGAAATTTGAATTAGGATTTGGTTGATTAGGATTTAGATATGGATAGGCTTATCTTATCCTATCTTGTATTTGAATTTGAATCATTCCTATCTTTTTATCTTGTATTCAAATTCAAATGAGGGTTGGACAGGTCTATAAATACCACCCTCAGTCCTTTCTAGAAAAAAGAGTTTAGCCAAGTTTTGAGAATGAAAATGAGTTTTAGAAAAGAGTGGTTTTTTTTATTTCACTCCGTGAGGAGAGGGTGTGAGGCCCAACCCCAGGACATGATGTGAGGTCATGCCCAGTTATCCCCTTCCCATTCCATCTTCTCTATCCCCTCGTGGCCTTTGAGATCCATCCTAGCGCCTCCAAGTATCGAGGAGGGTGTTCTGTCCTAGAGATGAGAGGTCTCTTCATTAGGGTGAGTCCCAAAGTCCAAAAGATCTAGATCCCTATCCTACATCCCCACTATTCCTTCACCACCCCTAGAGAAAAAAATACCAAAAAACATGGTACCCTAGTCTAGGTGACTTCTTGGCTCACCAACGATCCTACCCCATCTGCCCCACATCACCGAAGCCTATCGAAGTCAGAATGTAGCTGTGTAAGATCTATCCTATGGTCATCCTACATCCTCTGACCCATCTCCACTGACTCCATCCTCAATGTCATCTCTCTCATCTCAGTGTGAAACTCCTCTAGGCCTCTCTCGAGTGTCTAGCGAAGATTGCCAAACATCAATCTGAAGGTGCCAGTCAGGGTCTCAGTGAACTATAAGAGCTGCTCAACTGAAATGGTGGTCTGAGTAGTAGTAGCTGAAGTCGAAGGTGCTGAAGGTGTAGCTGATGGCCCTAGCAGAGTCCTCGGACTATCAAGCTATCTATCCATCTCAGCCTGTCCCTCAGCCTCCTCATTTATAGAGTCATCACTGTCACTAGACTTAGTGTCAACATCTCCATCAAACTCAGCCTCTCCAGTAGTAGCAGTAGCAACAGTACCAGGCTTAGCCTCCTCATCATCAGAAAAATGATGCACAACCCTCTGCCCTGAGGTCTTCTTCACCCACTGACCATTATCCTATGGTAACCCATACAATGAAGAGACTTGTCAATGTATCTGTCTATATGCAGTAATGGTCTGGCATCCTCATCTGATAGGTCCACTCCAAACTCCCTGAAAATCAGTGTAAATGCCATTCCATAAGGAAGGCATGCCCTGGCTTTTCTTGTAGCATCTTTCATTTGAGACAACATGATAAATGGGAGGTTGATCTACTCCCCCTCTATAAGATAACTCATGAATACCATGTCTCTTTCACTTACCCAGTCAAAATGACATGTTCTAGGTAAGTAGATTCTGCTAATGAAATTGTGGAGTAGCCTCATCTCTTTTGACAATTGGTTGGCTTGCAAGTTCACAATCCCACTGACATCCCTCCTTTCCAAAATTGTTCTTAAGACTGCCTATTTTTTCTTCAAAACTAAGTGGCATTTTCCAGCAGTGGGTAAATATAGAACTCTGCTTAAAACTTCTTCATCTACAGTTATATCTACCCCCTTTAATAGAAGATATTATTTGATATGCCCCCAAGGATAGATTTTCAAAGAAACTTCTTACTAGAGCAGGGTAGGTGTGTAAATCCATAGAGCTAAAGAACTCCCAACCTTGAAATACAAGCCAATCCCCTATTCGGAAACCCTCATTCTCAAAAAATTTGAAAATCACCTTTCTTCCGGATGTTACTGGTCGATTTCCCATCTGAATGATGTATCTTTGAGGTGCTGGGGACTGGTCTTGAGGTTCATGTTGAGCTTCACGAAGAGTCGGCTCCTCATGACGAGCCTTTGTTCTTCTTCCCACTATGCTAGAGCTTGGGGCCTTCCGCTTTCCACGTCAACCGGATGCTTTCTTTGGAGCCATGGTTTAAGGATCTAATGGAGAGAGAGAGAAGGTGTGGTCCCAAGGGTTTGGAAAAGAAATTTCTAAAGTTCAGCTAGGGTTCAACAGGAAAGAAAGGTGCCCTAGTTTGGGGACTACGGGTTTTTTATAAAAAGCGTTACCCCGTCATCCGAGTCAGCTCGGCCAAAGACTTGTTTGCTCGAGTCGGCTCGAGCAAGGATCAAGAAAAAGGGTCCAAAACTTCACCAAAAAGATTTCTAACCCTAGATATACACTAGATAAGATGGTTTTCTGCCTTAGATTGGTGATGGAGGTTTTCTAGATAATTTGTCCTTAATTTTGAAGAAATTAGGTCAAAAATTCTAAAAAGGGTCACACAGTCTTAATTCTCCTCTAATCAACTGAAATCTATCTTCATTAAGTGGCTTTGTAAAGATGTTAGCTAATTGATTTTCTATTGAAACAAATTTAAGTTCAATATTACCAATTTGTACATGATCGCTAATGCAATGATATCTAATTTCTATATGTTTGGTTCTAGAATGCTGAATTAGATTCTTTGTCAGATTGATAGCACTTGTTTTATCACATTTGATAGGAATTTTAGTTTGAATAATACCATAGTATTCTAATTGTTGCTTAATCCAAAGCACTTGAGTGCAACAACTCCCTGCAGCCACATACTCTACCTCAGTAGTAAATAGTTCTATGCTATGAAGTTTTGCTTCTTACTGTGCCATGAGATTAAGTCAACCCTAAAATTGACAAGTACCACTAGTACTTTTTCTATCAATTTTACATCCACCATAATCAGCATTAGAAAAACTAATTAAATTCAATAAAGATTGTTTAGAATACCATAGACCTAGAATACTTGTTCCTTTTAGATATCTTATAATTCTTTTAAGAGCAAGTATGGTGCGGGCACCAGACTCAGAAGAAGACTTCAGAGCTCTATCTGGATCTATGATTAACCTTGTCCGAAAAAATTAGGGTTTTTGGTTTGTAATAAGAGTTGACTAGATCAACTCAATTTAGCTTGAGTCTACATTACCTGCATTTTATTGAGTCATGTTGACTCAGTAGTGGACTAGGGTTTCAACCTGGGGTGTTACATTTTCTCCCAAGACCAAGCAAGTGGACACCACACTCCCAGCCACACTCCCAGCCATACGCCTGAGTCCAGGGGGTGCCATATCTACATCCAGCAGCCTTTGGTCCCCACTCCACAGATAGCAGCTTCCTTCTCTCATGCGCCAGATGAGGAGAAATCCACCAAGAGTCCACAAATCAAGGGGGCGGCCAAGACTTTCCCAAGAGAACCAAAGTAAAGATGGGAAGAAATTTTCTTGGAGAGAACTTCAAGGAGGCGCCCACTACCTGCCAAAAAAATCCAAAACAAAGATGGGAAGGACCTTGACCTAGGGAGGAAGAAAAGGAGGAGTCCAAAAGAGTTGATCCATGGAAGGAAAAAAATTCTCTTGAAGATCCATACAAGGAGGCGCCATCTACCTGCCTTTTATAACCCAAATCAAATTTTTTTGGTACTTTGGCCGACTATATGTGTATGATTTTTCCTGATTTGTAGATCCCCTCCTTTAGTCCCACATGGGAAGATGTAAAACCCTACTCCCTTGTAAAGCCTTATAAATCAAACCCCTCTTGTAAGTTTAAATCAATCAGATGAATGAAACCAAATTTTTTTGTGAGCAAACTTTATATTTTCTCTCTTCCACACTTGCATCCAGGTGTTGAGCTCCGTGAGGGAGTAAATCCGGGTTCCCAGGAACCTTGAGGAGGTGTGAGATCTCCAAAACCCAAACCCTAGGTTAGCCACTCCACTCCCAAACCCTAGCCGCCATCACCCTTCTCTTTCCACCAAGCCCTAGTCTATTCCACTTCTCACGGCCACCCTCTCCAAGTCCAGGCCGGCCATCAGCATCTAGCTCCAGTCCAGATACTTCAGATCTACAGCAATTCTAAGAGGAAGTCAGATCGGCCTCCAAGAGAATCCTGATTTCAGCAACTTCAGCTTTCAAGTTCTTCAACCTGGTAAATCTTTTCTTGAGTATCTGAATTCCATCATTTGTTCCTCTTCTTTCCCAGATCTTGAGTCCAGAAGAAGCCGACCAAACCACGAGACCAGTATTAGAGGATCCATTACGAAGATAGCCGACTCCGAGGATCCCACAATCTGCTCGAGAGAGTTCTTCCACCAAAATCCTGAGAAGATCACTGTCTGGTTAGTAAACCATCTCTCCTCTCTATTTCTGTTCTATTGAAAGTTCAAGCGAAACCCTAGGTCTGGGAGTTTCTCAACCCCCAGCGATCCGTTACTTCTGAACTACTCTAATAATTTAGTTTCATCTAAATTATGCTTTCAATTCTTACCTAGTTTCCTTCAACTTAGTTTAGCTTTACTTTGAGTCAAAGCCAATTTCTGAAATAAAAAAAAAAAAAAGAATTAATCTTAAATTTACTTCCGCATATGCTTCTTTGTTCTTTGTTCTGCATCATTTTTGGTATCAGAGCTTTTGTACTGCATCAATTTTGGTATCAGAGCCCTGTCTAGGGTTTCTATTTGATTGCTTGTTTGAGTCCCTCTCTTTTTACTTTGTCTGCTCGAAGTAGACTCCCCAGGACGTCCGGTCCTAGGAACGAAGCAAGGTGCAAACCTCCTCTTCCCATTCCACGGGGTGTTCCTAGGGCGTGTAGGGGATCCGTTGGGTTACAACTTCGTAGCATAAATTGTAAACGGGGAAGTGCTCTATTTTCAGCCCATAATTATCCTGTTGCAGGAATTATTTCTCACTACAGTAACTCCAAATTTAGTGATTTTTATTTTGTTGAAACCAGTATAATTGAATCTAATTTACATAATTTTCTCATGATTTATTGGTTTGCATGCGATTTCTGAGAATTAAATTACTGCAACTTATTTTTGTGTTCTGCAATCCATTTATTTTTGAGTGTACATCTCTTAATTCATCTTAAGGGCAATTGAGCATCTAAGATAAGGGGAGGAGTTGATAACCTCTCCTTAGCCCAAAACCACCACCCCTTCATTCGAACCTAAGCCTTTAATCTAAAATTGATTAGACCTAATTTGCCCTAGTGGGCTAGGGACATCAACAACTCGGGTCAAGGCTAGTGTTGAGTCAGTTTGTCTGGTTACTCTGTGTGTGCTTTGTACTCAATGTCTAGAATGGTGGTTCAGAGATTCCATCTCGAAGGGCTTGTGTGATGGTCCGCCTACCTGGCCAATCTCTGATTGGTGTCTAGGATTGGCATTCAGGGACCTAACACTCCCTTACACCTGCCTGGCTGAGTCCTGAGTTACTACAGGCTAGCTTGCCACTCTGATTGGGCATCTAGTTTGGACTCTAGGTCTAGTGAGCCAGTAGTCGCTTTAGTCTAGTCACATTCTGTGTGCTTGCTTGCATCATCATGTCTGCCCGGAATGGAGTACCCTACCAACCTAGTCAAACCCAACCAGATTTAGAGGCCATGGTTAAAAATCTTACTGAGAGTATGAACAAACTGAGTCAGGATTTGACTGCTACTGTTACCCAGTGTAAAGAACAAGTCCATGAGAATTTTACCCAGCTTAGGGATCAAGTCCAAGTACTTGAGAAACGTAGACATCAAAATTGGATCCCTGATCCAAAATTTAATAGGCCCCAACCTCATCCATGCCAGGAGCCTAGGAGGACCTTATACTGTGATCCTGAGCATAACCTTAGGAAGCCTAACCATGATATCTATAGTGTGGATTGTGTCTATGAGAGGTCCTTACAATATTCTAGACCAGTCACTCAACAACCCAAGTCTTCTAGATCAAACCATTTAGATCCACACCCATGCCCAAGTAAGGTCTCTACTAGCTTGAAACCTAGTGTGACCCAGGTTCCTATATCGCAAGAATGTTTGTTTTGTGGAGAAAGAGGCCATAAATCTAGTCAGTGCCCATGCATAGGACTGGCTTGTGCACAGCTAAGTGGTAAGAATCCTAAGGATGACATTAATGAGGGAGAGCCCAAGCCTACCAATGAGGAAGAATGGTTAGGTATGACAAGCCTAGAATCAGTTGACCCGATTACCACTGACTCGAAACCCATTGAAGATGACATCGAGGAAGTATATGATGCTGGCTTGAGTCTAGTTGATGAATATGAGGGGAAAGAACTTGAAGAATGTGACATTGATACTATTGGTTCCTTACCTGAGGAGACCTTGGAAAACAACCAACTGGTAGGACCTAGTTCAGAAATTCAAGAGATTTGTGAGAACCAGGTTCCTTTAGTCAAATACCCCCAGGAAGAACTCATAGTGTTAGCCTGAGCTATTAGTTCGTACCCTCTAATGACAGTCATTCCCCAAGTACCAATTGAAGATCTTTGCACTGAACTGTTTAAGTTTGCCCACCCTATGGTAGATCCTCTTCTTAGGATGACTGAATCAAGCCTCTTACAATTGGACCTTGTCCCATGCCCAGCCACTAAGGTCTCTCCCGTAATCTCAGTTGAACATCCTTGTCTTGAGCGGATTGATTCACCCAGTCCTGTAGAAGTCCTCCTTATGGCCCCAGACCCCTTCCTTCGCATGACTGACCTACCCTTCTATAGAGTATACCTTTCTGCACCCATAGGTCAAATTTCAAGTCTTGAGGTCATCATCCATAGGCCCTCCCATGAATCATTCTCTAATCCAGTTCTTGAGAAAGTGGATCATTATTTGCTTAGAGAACAAACCTTAACTATTGCAATCACATGTCCTAGGCTACTTCCCGAACCATCTCTTGATCCATTCCTGGGAGTAGCAAACTTTTCCTTTCGTAACGATGACCAGTTGACACTCGTAGATCACCATTCAAACCTTCAGGTCACCACCTTTAGTCAACAGGTAATTCGAGACTCTACCTCATATCTCCTCCCTTTCTCTTGGACTTCCAATGCTTCTTACACCATCCAAGTATACTTTGTCGAAGCCTTTAGAGTGAACCACGTGTCAGAACCTATTAGGTTTGCCACCTACTTCTGGAAGACCTTATGGCACCTACTAGGCATCCATAATAAGTTTTCATGCTCTGCATGCCCTCCTCCGACCCAAGGTCAAACCTAGAGAGCCTTAGTTTGTTAGGTTTAGACCTAGGGTTCCTTTGTAATAAAGTCCATTCTTTAGGAATGCGTCGTCAGTCTAGTTTAGTTTTCTTGACCCTTTACTAGGCTTTGGCTCAGATTTTGGTTTGATTGAGAGCACCAGAAATTGGGATTTGTATTTTGTCCAGGGCTGAAATTGCATTCAATGTTTCGATCAATAGGTCTATAGGCTAGAGTCCCTTTGAAATTGTTCATGGATACAAGCCTCACACACCACTTGATCTGATTTCACTATTAGCCCACACACACAAGTCTCTTGATGCACTTGCATAGCATGTAAAGGACTTGCATAAAGAAATTCATGCCAAAATAACTTTAAGTAATGAAACTTATAAGAAATTGGCTGATTCTCAAAAGCGAGTCAAAACTTTTGATGAAGGAGACTATGTAATGATTAGGTTAAGGCCTGAACGGTTTCCTCTTGGAACCGTTAGAAAGTTACATGCTAGGGGAGCTGGACCATTTAGAGTGGTAAAGAGAGTAGGATCCAATGCCTATGTGCTCGAGTTGCCTCCAGAACTAGGCATTAGCTCCACTTTCAACATTACAGACCTAGTAGAGTATAGGGAGCCAGCTGTGATTCCCAGTGAGGCTTTTGAACCTAATCCTGCTCTTGAGAGTGAACCTGACCCTGTGTGTCCACCATCAAATTGGCCTGTGAGAAAAGAGCAGATTGAAAAGATCCTGGATGATTAGGTTATCTCTACTCGTAATCGAGGATACCAAAGATACCTGGTCCGCTGGCTAGGAAGGCCAGATTCTGATGACTCTTGGATCTCCCGAGAAGAGTTACAAGAGCTGGACCCAATCCTCTTGGAGAGATACCAGAGCCAACTTGATCCATACTCGACAGGGTCGAGTTCCTCCCACCCTGGGAGAATTGGTGCGGGCACCAGACTCAGAAGAAGACTTCAGAGCTCCATCTGGATCTCTGATTAACCTTGCCCAAAAAAATTAGGGTTTTTGGTTTGTAATAAGAGTTGACTAGATCAACTCAATTTAGCTTGAGTCTACATTACCTGCATTTTATTGAGTCATGTTGACTCAGTAGTGGACTAGGGTTTCAACCTGGGGTGTTACATTTTCTCCCAAGACTAAGCAAGTGGACACCACACTCCCAACCACACTCCCAGCCATACGCCTGAGTCCAGGGGGTGCCATATCTACATCCAGCAGCCTTTGGTCCCACTCCACAGATAGCAGCTTCCTTCTCTCATGCGCCAGATGAGGAGAAATCCACCAAGAGTCCACAAATCAAGGGGGCGGCCAAGACTTTCCCAAGAGAACCAAAGTAAAGATGGGAAGAAATTTTCTTGGAGAGAACTTCAAGGAGGCGCCCACTACCTGCCAAAAAATCCAAAACAAAGATGGGAAGGACCTTGACCTAGGGAGGAAGAAAAGGAGGAGTCCAAAAGAGTTGATCCATGGAAGGAAAAAAATTCTCTTGAAGATCCATACAAGGAGGCGCCATCTACCTGCCTTTTATAACCCAAATCAAATTTTTTGGTACTTTGGCCGACTATATGTGTATGATTTTTCCTGATTTGTAGATCCCCTCCTTTAGTCCCACATGGGAAGATGTAAAACCCTACTCCCTTGTAAAGCCTTATAAATTAAACCCCTCTTGTAAGTTTAAATCAATCAGATGAATGAAACCAAATTTTTTTGTGAGCAAACTTTGTATTTTCTCTCTTCCACACTTGCATCCAGGTGTTGAGCTCCGTGAGGGAGTAAATCCGGGTTCCCCAGGAACCTTGAGGAGGTGTGAGATCTCCAAAACCCAAACCCTAGGTTAGCCACTCCACTCCCAAACCCTAGCCGCCATCACCCTTCTCTTTCCACCAAGCCCTAGTCTATTCCACTTCTCACGGCCACCCTCTCCAAGTCCAGGCCGGCCATCAGCATCTAGCTCCAGTCCAGATACTTCAGATCTACAGCAATTCTAAGAGGAAGTCAGATCGGCCTCCAGGAGAATCCTGATTTCAGCAACTTCAGCTTTCAAGTTCTTCAACCTGGTAAATCTTTTCTTGAATATCTGAATTCCATCATTTGTTCCTCTTCTTTCCCAGATCTTGAGTCCAGAAGAAGCCGACCAAACCACGAGACCAGTATTAGAGGATCCATTGCGAAGATAGCCGACTCCGAGGATCCCACAATCTGCTCGAGAGAGTTCTTCCACCAAAATCCTGAGAAGATCACTATCTGGTTAGTAAACCATCTCTCCTCTCTATTTCTGTTATGTTGAAAGTTCAGAGCGAAACCCTAGGTCTGGGAGTTTCTCAACCCCCAGCGATCTGTTACTTCTGAACTACTCTGATAATTTAGTTTCATCTAAATTGTGCTTTCAATCCTTACCTAGTTTCCTTCAACTTAGTTTAGCTTTACTTTGAGTCAAAGCCAATTTCTGAAATAAAAAAAAAAAAAAAATTAATCTTAAATTTACTTCCGCATACGCTTCTTTGTTCTTTGTTCTGCATCATTTTTGGTATCAGAGCTTTTGTACTGCATCAAAGTATATGTGATTCTTTTGGATTAGATTGAAATCTAGCACATATATAAACACTAAACAAGATATCATGTATACTATCTAATAAATACAACAGTGATCCAATCATACCTCGATAAAGCTTTTGATCAACGTTGTTTCCATCTTCATCCTTATCAAGTCTGTAAATAGGGCTTATGAGTGTGTCAATTTCTTTAACTGACTCCATACCAAATTTCTTAATGATCTCCTTGATGTACTTATCTTGGTTGATAAATATTCCTTCCTTTATTTGCTTGATTTGGAGTCCAAGGAAGTAGGTTAACTCACCCATCAAGCTCATTTCAAATTTGCCCTGCATGAGCTCAGCAAATTCTTTACATAAATTTTCATTAGTTATACCAAAAATTATATCATCTACATAAATTTGTACAACTAACATATCATTTTCTTTTCTTTTAATGAATAAAGTGGTGTCTACATTGCCTCTAACAAAATTATTTTCAAGCAAGAATTTACTCAATCTATCATACCATGCTCTAGGTGCTTGTTTTAAACCATACAATGCTTTATTGAGTTTGAAAACATAATTAGGGAAAGCATAGTTTTCAAATCCTAGTGGTTGTTCTACAAAAACTTCTTCAGAAATAAAATCATTTAAAAATGCACTATTTACATCCATTTGAAACAGTTTGAAATTCAGGTAACAAGCAAAAGTAAGTAGCAGTCTAATAGCTTCTAATCTTACTACAGATGCATAGGTTTTATCAAAATTTATTCCTTCTTCCTGGTTATATCCTTTGGCAACTAGTCTAGCTTTATTTCTAATTACATTGCCTTTTTCATCTAATTTATTTCTATAAACCCATTTAGTTCCTATAACAGAGTGATCAGAGGGTCTACTTACTAAGGTCCAAACATTATTTCTTTCAAATTAATTAAGTTCTTCATGCATGGCCATCAACCAATTGGGATCAATTTTGGCTTCTTCTATGCTATTTGGTTCTACTTGTGAAACAAATGCTAGGTAATCATGTGCATCTCCAAGTGATGACCTTGTCCTAACTCCTTGTGAGGGATCATCTATAATTAAATCTTTAGCATGTGATGTTACATACCTCCATTCTTTGGGTAGATCAGCATGCTCTTTGCTTACCATTTCTTCTCCTTCTTCAACTTGTTTGTCTTTTAGGCTCATGTCCTTCATAGCTTCATCAATTATACCTGCATCATTATCAATGCATTCTTCTTTTCTAGAAGATGAGGGGTTAGTTTTATCAAATATAATATGAATAGATTCTTCAACAGTTAATATTCTCTTGTTGAACACCCTATATGCTTTGCTAGAAGTAGAATAACCAAGAAATATTTCTTCATCAGATTTAGCATCAAATTTTCCAAGGTTATCCTTTCCATTATTCAGTAAAAAGCATTTGCAACCAAAAATATGAAAATAATGAATACAAGGTTTTCTATTGATGTGGCACAATCGCTGATGTGGAGTGGCTATCAGACGACATGTCAGATACTCTACTCGGACTCCTTCGCTAGGCTGAGCTCCCTCAGAACAAAGGGGCCGCCCGTCGAAGCCGAGCTCCGTCCTCCACCGGGTCGAGCCCGCGAGCTCGGGATGCTTAGGCCAAAGCTGAGCGGCATCCCCCAGATTGAACCCCTTGAGATCGAGCCCCATGGTCCGGAGTAGAGCTCTGCCCTCCTCCACCATGTGGAGCCTCTCCGAGGTCGAGTCCTCTAGGCTGGGGCCGCGCTCTGCCCTCCTCCACCAGGTCAAGCTAGTGAGCCCAAGATGTATAGGCCAGACCGGAAGACACCCCTCAGATCGAATCCCTTGAGATCGAGCCCCGTGGTCCAGAGTCGAGCTCTGCCCTCCTCCACCACATGGAACCTCTCCGAGGTCGAGTTCTCTGGGCTGGGGCTGCGCTCTGCCCTCCTCCACCAGATCGAGCTCGAGCTCAGCCCTCCTTCGCTAAGTGGAGCCACATCGAGGCCGAGCCCCACGGAGTCGAGCCCTACCTCTCCAGCTCGACCCCCAGCTCGGGTGAAGGTACCGACGAGCAGGGAGACAGCACCATCATCCCAGGACACCGGCAAGCCACCCAAGGATCATAGTGAGACACCCACCAGGTTGCAATAACTACCCGCGGCCACTACTTACACCAGAAAAGGGAGAAGCCCTTCGATCAAGGCACCACGCTCTTCACCAACCACCTGAACCACCCAGAAGAGGAAGTCAACCAAGAGATTCGAATCCCGGGGGTGGCGGCCCCCCAATCAAGGCACTACCAGGATTCCCAGAATGGGATGACCAGAAGGAATGTCAGAACTCATGACAACTTCCCTTATCATGAATCGGGAAAGACATCCCGTCCATGGCCCGGGACACCGCCGCACACGCCTGACAGCCCAGCGAAGGTCCCGAGACAAGCGCTCAACGGTCACCTAGACTATAAAGAACATTCGACACCCCTAGAGGGGGGAGAGGTATGCAAGTGCAAACACAAGTGCAAGCTCAACCACAGAGTAACACACCACCAAATCCAAGCAAGTGAAGGAGAAAAGGCCATACAGGGAATCCTTCTGGTTCGGCCACCATCCTCCCGACACACATGCACCCCACTCTCACACCATTCACTTCTCCTAGCATGGAGTCCATCAAGAGGGGCTCGACCAGGATAATCTGTTCCCCTGGATCGTCACTGACTTGACCATCGGAGTGCCCCCGCTGAAATCCTCGGCCCAAGTCACTAACCCTGTTTCTTGCAAGTCCAGTAGAACAGGACTGCCCAGGAGCATCAAGTGGCATGCTCTAACCTCGATAGTAGCTACAGGCCATGATGATCTTGGCGGCAACAGATTGACATGCCAGGTAGGGGGAGTAGAACGATCTTTGATCTGGTTTAAGCCCCCCCTTTACAAGTAGTTCGATGGAAGGATGGTGACGACACGAGCGAGAGAGGCCTCCACCAATCGTGCAGGAGACTCCCCTTCCCAGGAGAACCCGCACCACCCGGAGGTGGAGCCATCCGCTCCAGCTCAACCACCTTCACCGGAATCTCAGCTGGCTGCACTCACCAAGCAGATGTAGATCCTCGCCATGGTAGTGCACCAGCTTCAGCACAGGCACCAGTCCTTGGCTACTCACCAGTAGCCAGGGACTCCCATGGCCCATGCCGTAGCCCTCCATAATAGCCTGCATTCCTTCCAAGGAAGGCCTTCGCAGCCACGGGTCATTACTGACAACCGGGGTAGCCGTCAAACTCCAGTGAAAAGATAATGATTCGGGTCTGCCAACAGGGAGAGCCTCTCACCAAACATTGTGCGGGTGGTGTCCAAGCCCCGTCGAGGTAGGAATAGCAAGACCCCCGGCCATAGGCACCATGCACCCATGTCACCTTCTCCGTCTCCCTCGATGGAGGGGTCCACTAATGAAGCCATCAGGCGCACGACGGAGAAGCACCTGGAGGAGCATGACCGCAAGCTGGTAGAATTATCCCACCGGTTTGCCAATCTACCGGGCTCCGCTAGCGAGCCAGTGGGCTACGATGCCCATCCCCTATTCTCCCAAGAAACCCAAGGGGAGCCGATCCCAGGTCAGTTCCATATGCCACAGGTGGATCCTTACGATGGAACCGCCGACCCCATGGACCACCTGGAAAGTTACCAGGCCCTCATGAGGGTCCAGGGGGCCACCGATGCCCTCCTCTGCATTGCCTTTCCTGCTACTCTCGGAAGGCCGCTCGAGTATGGTTCACCCATCTAGAGCCGGAGAGCATCAACTCCTTCGCCCAACTAGGGCAGAGGTTCGTGGCCCACTTCGATGCCTATCGGAAGATACCACGAGAGATAGACAGCCTCTTCTCCATCAGGCAGCAAGATCGCGAGCCACTACGGGACTACGTGGTCCATTTTAAGGCTGCCACGTTGGAGATCTATAATCTTAAGGAGCCGGTTGCTATGCTGGCTCTGAAGCAAGGGCTTAGGACCTCCCACCTAACCTACTCGCTCAACAAGATGCCCCCGAAGACCTACTCCGAGCTCCTCCTCCGAGTTCAGAAGTATATCCATGCCGAGGAGGCAGATCATACGAGGCAAAAGCTCGATGGGAAGCCACTGAAGAAGTCAACCCCCGTCGAAGCCGACCCCCGTCGAAGCATCCAGGATGCGAAAGCCGGGACTACCAGCTTCGAGCTCCCGGCAAGGACCAAGGCCGAGAGGTGCTCCCATTCCTGAAGGGAGTTACACCCCCCTCCTTACCCCGAGGATGAAGATCCTCATGGAGATCAAAGACGAGAACTACCTTAGGCACCTACCTCCAATGAAGCCATCCTCTGGTCATGATAAAATAAAGTACTATCGCTTCCACCATGACCATGGCCACGATACCGAGGAATGCCACAATCTCAAGTGAGAAATCGAAGAGCTCATCAAGAGGGGCTACCTCAGAAGGTTTGTGGGGGGCTGACCTGAAGCAGAACCTCAGGCGCTCGTCGCTCTCCCGCCAGTTCCAACGATCGACAACCACCCTACCAAGAAGCCAGTAGGGATGATATGCTTGGGAGCCGAGCGCATACCCAAGAAGGCCCGGGGAGCAGGGCATTCTGAAAATGTACTCCCCTTTATAAGGGAAGGGGAAGACGGGAGAAAAAATACAAATAATGATGCCATGGTCATCGAGATGATGATCATGAAGCATCCTATAAAATGCATCATGGTTGATAATGGAAGCTCCACAGATGTGCTTTTCTATAATGCTTTCTCGAGGATGAACCTTTCTCCTGCTTAACTCAAACCTGTGCACACTCCCCTTGTTGGTTTCACAGGTGATTCTGTAAGGGTGGAGGGAGAAATTACTCTCCCAGTCACTACCGGGACCCCACCTCGACAGAGCATCATCATGGTGACTTTCACGGTTGTCAGGCTTCCTTCAGCCTACAACATGATTCTAGGGTGACCCGGGCTCAACCTGCTTAACACTGTCATCTCCACCAAGAGACTACTTGTACAGTTCCCAACTCCCTATGGCATCGAGGAGATTAGGAGAGCATCCCTACCGGTGGAGCCCTACTTCCAAACCCTCCCTGGGGCCAAGGTCCCTGAGGGCGATCCCAGGGCGGACGATCTCGACCAAAGGGCTCAAGATCCTAGTGGAGGCTCGGTCGAATGCCTGCTCTCTTATCCGCTTGGAGATGACCCTGCGAAGATGGTGCAGATTGGAGCCCAGCTACAGGATGAGGAGAGGACCCACCTTTTGGAGTTCCTGTGGACAAATACAGATGTGTTTGCCTAGACGGTGATGGACATTCCAGGTATTCCCCCCGATGTCATCACTCACAAGCTAAGCATTGACCCAATGTATAGGCCAGTTCGGTAGAAGAAAAGAAGTTTCACCCCGAAAAGGCAGGCGGCCATCAATGAGGAGGTAGACAAACTAGTCACCGCCGATTTTGTTCAGGAGGTGCAATATCCAAGCTGGCTGGCGAATATGGTGATGGTGAAGAAGAACAATGGCAAATGGAGGATCTATGTTGACTACACCGACCTCAACAAGGCATGCACGAAGGATAGCTTCTCTTGTCGAAGATCGATTAGCTGGTGGATGCCACCTCGGGGCATAGGCTACATTCGTTTATGGATGCATTCTCCAGATATAATCAGATATTGATGCACCCTGAGGACGAGGAGCACACCGCCTTCATCACCGACCAATGGACATACTGCTACAAAATGATGCCCTTTGGTCTGAAGAACGCTAGGGCCACATACCAGCGTCTGGTGAATAAGATCTTCAAAGACCAGATCGGTCGGAACATGCAGGTGTACGTGGATGACATGCTTGTCATGAGCAAGCCGAGGTTGGACCACGTCACCGACCTCACCAAAGCCTTCCATAACCTCCGAGAGCACCAGATGAAGTTGAACCCCGCAAAGTGCACCTTCGGAGTTGTGGCGGAAAAGTTCCTTGGTTTCATGGTCACTCAGAGGGAGATCGAAGCCAACCCAAAGAAGGTCCAGGCGATCATTGACATGGAACACCTGACATCCAAGAAGCAGGTTCAGTGCTTAACGGGGCGTATCGCCGTCCTGAGCTGGTTCATCTCGAGGTCAGCCGATCACTGCCTTCCCTTCTTCAAGGCACTACGCAAGATGCATGACTCACCTGGACGGATGAGTGCAAGACGGCCTTTGAGGAGCTGAAGGAATTCCTGGCTTCTTCCCTTCTGCTCTCCAGACCGAAAGAAGGGGAGGAGCTCCTACTCTATATAGCGGTCACACCTGGAATCGTCAGTTCGGTTCTCATCCATGCAGATAAGGACAGATCCCAGAAGCTGGTGTACTACACCAGTAAAATCCTCCGTGACATGGAGATCAGGTATACTCACTCCGAGAAACTTATTTTTATACTAATAATGTCTGCTAAGCACCTTAGGCCCTATTTCCAAGCACACCCTATCGTGGTCGTGACGGATCAGCCGCTGAGGACCATACTTAGCCACCCCGAGACCTCCGGGAGACTGGCCAAGTGGTCCCTACTGCTTAGCGAGTTCGACATAGCGTATCGATCGAGATCTTCGTAGAAGGCCCAAGTCCTAGCCGACTTCATGGTCGAATGCACCGGGCTCGCCAAGGAATCAAAGAAGACAATAACAGAGCACCAAACGGAGCTCGGACCGGGGGAGAGCCCTGGATCCTCTATGTGGATGGCGCGTCCAACTCTAGTGGGAGCGGAGCAAGCCTCATCCTCGCCAACAGTGATAGGGTGGTGGCAGAGTGTGCCCTCTGCTTCAAGTTCACCGCAACAAACAACTAGGCAGAGTACAAGGCGCTCCTCGCAGGTTTGAAAGTCTCCCACGATTTGGGCATGCAGATCTTGAAAGTCTTCACCGACTCCCAACCAGTTGCCGGGCAAGTCTCCAGAGAATATGAGGCCAGAGATCCCCAGATGATGAAGTACCTAGATTGAGTTCACTCCAGCACGGTAGGCTTCCGATGCTTCAGCATATTCCATATCCCCCAAGGGGAGAATGCAAGCACGGATGCACTGTCGAGGGTCGCGACCCTGCCGGACTCATCACTGGGGCGCGCCTACATCGAGTACCTTGATAATCCAAGCTACGAAAGCCTAGAGGAGGTGCATAAAGTCACCCCCGAGCCAAGCTAGATGGACAGATATGCCAGGTACATCATTGGTGGCACCTTGCCAGAGGACCGCGTGGAAGCCAGCCTCGTTAAGAAGAAGGCCTCCCGGTTCGTTCTAATGGAAGGCCAGCTCTATCGCCGGTCTCACTCCTACCCGCTCCTGAAGTGCCTCAGGCCCGCAGAGGTAACCTTCATACTCTAGGAGATACACAAAGGCCTTTGTGGGAATCATGTGGGAGGAAGAACACTGGCTTACAAAGCTCTTTGCCAGGGATACTTATGGGAGACTAAGAGGGAGGACGCCATCGACTTCGTTAAAAGGTGCAACAAATGCTAGCGCCACGCCCATATACAGTGCCAGTCGATGGCGCCAATCTCCCAGCTCTCATCCCCTTGGCCCTTTGCTTAGTGGGGAATGGACATCCTAGAACCATTCTCCCCTACACCTGGATAATGAAGGTTCCTGCTAGTGGCGATTGACTATTTCACCAAGTGGGTCGAAGCAGAACCATTAGCATGGATCACCGAAGCCAATGTCCACCAATTCTTTTGGAAGTCGATTATCTGCCACTTCGGACTCCCCCACTGCATCATCACCGACAACGGGTGACAATTTGACAACCGGGAGTTCGAAGGGTTATGCATTGAGCACGGCATCCAACACTGCTTCACCTCGATAGCTCATCCCCAAATAAATGGGTTGGCCGAGGTAACTAATCGGACCATCCTCCAAGGGCTCAGAACCCGGCTGGACTAAGCCAAGGGCAGATGGGCGGAAGAACTCTCCAATGTTCTATGGGCCTACCACACAACGCCCAGAACGGCAACCGATGAGACACCCTTCAACCTTGTCTTCAGCATCGAGGCAGTTATCCCGGTTGATCTCGGCGTGCCCACGCTACGAGTACAGCAGTACAACGAGGCACAGAATTCGGCACACCTTCTGCTCAACTTAGACCTCCTCGAAGAAACAAGGGACAAAGCTCGGCTCCGAATGGTGGCATACCGGCAACGAGTGGCCCGGTACTACAACGCACGGGTAAGGCCAAAAGTCTTCAAGCCCGGGGACTTGGTGCTGCACCGAGCTGAAGCATCTCAACCTCGAGAGTGCGGCAAGCTCTCACCGAATTGAGAAGGCCCTTACAAAGTGGCCGAGGCCCTCTCACATGGGGCCTACTACCTCGAGGACCTGGATGGTGCCAGGTTCCCTCGAACATAGAATGCCTACAATTTGAGAATATATTATCAATAGTGTAAGGTTTTCTTCCATTAATAATAAAGATTTTCCTTTGTGCAAAAGGTTATTTGTCTTGTAGGAAGGTTGCAACCCGGAGCCAAGCTCTTTGGCCTCCAAGTCTTCGAGCCCAGCTCAAGACATCCAAGATCCAAAGCCAGCTCTCCGGCCTCCAAGCCTTCGAGCCCAGCTCCAAGATATCATAGCCTTAAACCAAGCTTTCCAGAACCAGAATCCGGAGCCAGCTCTCCGGCCTCCAAGTCTTCAAGCCCAACTCCAAGACATCCAAGATCTGGAGCCAGCTCTCCAGCCTCCAAGTCTTCGAGCCCAGCTCCAAGACATCAAAGCCTAGAACCAAGCTTTCCGGCACTAGGACCCAGGGCCCAGCTCCAAGACACCAATTCCTAAGCCCAGCTCTTAGGTGATCAATACCCGGGGCCAGCTCTCCGGAAGATGAGTCTTCGAGCCCAGCTCCAAGACATTAATTCCTAAGCCTAGCTCTCAGGCAAACCTAGACCGGGGCCCAGCTCTCCGGCCAGCAAGTCTTCGAGCCTAGCTCCAAGACACCAATTCCTGAGCCCAGCTCTCAAGCGATTAAGACCCAAGCCCAGCTCTCTAGAAGACAAGTCTTCGAGCCCAGCTCCAAGACACCAACTCCTGAGCCCAGCTCTCAGGCAAACCTAGATCGGGGCCCAGTTCTCTGGCCAGCAAGTCTTCGAGCCCAGCTCCAAGACACCAATTCCTTAGCCCAGCTCTCAGGCGATCAAGAACCGGGGCCCAGCTCTCCGGAAGATGAGTCTTCGAGCCCAGCTCCAAGACATCAATTCCTAAGCCCAGCTCTCAGTCAAACCTGGATCGGGGCCCAGCTCTTTGGCCAGCAAGTCTTTGAGCCCAGCTCCAAGACACCAATTCCTGAGTTCAGCTCTTAGGCGATCAAGACCCGAGGCCCAGCTCTCTGGAAGACAAGTTTTCGAGCCTGGCTCCAAGACACCAACTCTTGAGCCCAGCTCTCAGGCGACCAAGATCCAGAGCCCAGCTCTCTAGAAGGCAAGTCTCCAAGCCCAGCTCCGAGATACCAACTCCTGAGCCCAGCTCTCAAGCAATCAAGACATGGGGCCTAGCTCTCTGAAAGATGAGTCATCGAGCCCAGCTCCAAGACATCAATTCCTGAGCCCAACTCTTAGGCAAACCTAAACCGGGGCCCAGCTCTCCGTCCAGCAGGTCTTCAAGCCCAGCTCCAAAACACCAATTTCTAAGCCCAGCTCTCAGGCGACCTAGACCAAGGCCCAGCTCTCCGACCAGCAAGTCTTCAAGCCCAGCTCCAAGACACCAATTCCTGAGCCCAGCTCTTAGGCGATCAAGACCCGGGGCCTAGCTCTCCGAAAGATAAGTCTTCGAGCACAGCTCCAAGACACCAACTCCTGAGCTAAGCTCTCAGGCGACCAAGATCCGGGGCATAGCTCTTCGAAAGGTAGGTCTCCGAGCCTAGCTCCGAGACACCAACTCCTGAGCTTAGCTCTCAAGCAACCAAGACCCGGGGCCCAGCTCTCCAGAAGACAAGTCTTCAAGCCCAGCTCCAAGACACCAAGACCTGAACCCAGCTCTCAGGCGACCAAGACCCGGGGCCCAGCTCTCTGGAAGAAAAGTCTTCGAGCCCAGCTCCAAGACACCAAGACCTGAGCCCAGCTCTCAGGCGACCAAGACCCGGGGCCCAGCTCTCCGGAAGAAAAGTCTTCAAGCCTAGCTCCAAGACAAGACTTGAGCCCAGCTCTCAGGCAACCTTGGACCGGGGCCGAGCCCTCTGGCCAAGAAGTCTTCAAGCCTAGCTCCAAGACACCAAGACCTGAGCCCAGCTCTCAGGCAACCCTAGATCGGGGCCCAACTCTCTGTCCTGCAAGTCTTTGAGCCTAGCTCCAAGACACCAAGACCTGAGCCCAGATCTCAGGCAACCTTGGACCAGGGCCCAGCTCTCTGACCAACAAGTCTTTGAGCCCAGTTGCTCTCAAACCATCAAAGTCCTGAGCCCAACTTACCAACATTGAAGCCTTAAGGCCAAATCCCAGACAATGTGGAACCCTCCTCTCTGATCTCGCCACACACCTCAAAAAAAAAGAAAAAAAGAAGAGAGAAGAAAAGAAAAGAAGGAAGAGGGGAGAGGCAAGGAGTGCTCAGGACGAGGTAGTTAAAAAGATTCATTTCATTAATAAGATCTGTTTACAAAGCATCCTTGGGCCCCCAACATGCCAGGCGACCTGAACCAAGTGCAAAAAGAAGAAGGTAAGAAAAACCTACTCTACTCAGGCTGGCCCCCAAGCGGAATACGAGGCTGTGAGGTTCCATCCCCAAGGGCCTCCAACTGTGTAGCTCCAGCCTCAGGTGGCACAGCTCCAGCCTCGACTGGCGGGGAAGGCTCGAGAGTAATGGCTTCTTCAATGTCTGCATCCGGATCCAAAGCCCGAGGGTAGCTGAGGCAGCTATGGCCCTTGTCGGGAACGAACCCCTCAACCCGGCCGTGCAAGTACATAAAACATTTGAAGAAGGAGTCCGACACCATTTGTTGGATCTTGGAGGTGAACTCCTCCAAAGCTCTATACCTGGACACAGCCCCCTCAGCCTCCTTCCTCGCCTTGACGGCTTGCTCCCCTGTCATTTTCGCCAACTTAGCCACCTCCGCTGCCGTCTTCTTAGCTACATCCAACTTCTCCTTCACCGCCGCCAGCTCAATATGAAGGGATTGAGCTTTCTCCTTCTATCGAACTACCTTAGTGTTGAATGAAGTCAACCTCTTCTCAGTGGTCACGAGTTCCTCGACCTTCCTTTTCGACCGACCCCGCTCCTGGTCGAGGCTCTCTTGGAGCTCCTTTGCTCACCTCTCAAAATCGACTAGCTATTTCTCGAGATCCTTGATCTTTTGACCAAGCATCCTGTTGGCATCAGTCCTCTCCTTCAGGTCGACCTTCAGAGACTCGACCTTGCTGCTCACTGCTGATCATTCTTCATCCAATTCCTGCAGTAGTCTCTAATCAGGAGGACCTCGGCACCGATCTACATCATGCAAAAGGTTAGCAAAAAAAGAAAAAAAAAAAAAAAAAAGAAAAAAAAAAGAAAAAAAAGAAAGAAAAAGAAGGAAATGAGAAGGTTAGAGTCACTTACCGAAAAAAGCTGGGGAAAGATGTTGCGATCGCATCCCCTAGATGCTGTCCAGCCATCTCCTGATGGTCGCATGCCTGGATGGAGAAATCCATCATGTGCTTCGCCAATGCTTGGTTCCGGAGCAAAGAGCTCTCCGGCCCCAGCTTGAAAGGGATCCGGCGATGCTCCCTTTCCCTCCTACCCACCTCGGGAGCCGGATCATTTGCCCCTCCGGTGGAAGTGCCCTCTGGTGCGAGTTGAGAGCTCGGCCTCCCCTCAGGCGGTGCCTCGGCCATAGGTTCGGCTCCCCCTTGAGACTCCTCCTCCTCGACCTCAATGATGGCAGGCCCTGGAGAACGGGGGGACACGGTGACGGCAGCAGCGGCCATCTCAGGCTCTAAGACAGGGGCCGTCTCTTGTTGCCTCAATCGCTCTAGAGCTTTCTAGAATGCCCCCTGACTTGGCCCCTGCATCATGGACATCGTCCTCTCCACTTGTAAGGTAGCGGCTTCAGTTTCCCTCCTACTTGGGATGACCGACACGGCGGGAGCAGCCGTCAACACGCTCTCACCCCAAGCCCATCTCGATGGAGGCTCATCGGCCAGCCCAGTTGGCGGCCACTTCCTGGTGATCGCCAGCAAGTCGCTCTCCATGAATATCATACTTGTACACAAACCACACAATGATTAGAGCTCAAAAGGGAAGGTATGAAGAGCACAGAAGAAAGGAAAGCTTTAGCCAAACTCACCCAACCCCCTCGTTGGGTCGACCCCAGCTTCAGAGAGGTTCTACTCTGACAGCAAGACCTTAAGGAAAGAAATCTGGACGGTGTGGAGCTGCTCGTAGTCATCTCGGTCAATCGCATCAACCATAGAGCTTTGATTGGGAGACTGATCCGGGTCACTCCAGACCCAGTCGACCCCCTCAATCGTGGCAAAGAAGAATTTGCTCTTCCATCCCTTAATGGAAGAGGGGAGCTCAAACCTAATACCCTTCAGGCGAGAAGACAAGGACCACCACCCGTCCTCAGTGGGGCGGCACTTTAGGGTGAAGAACGCCCTGAACAAGGAGAACCGGGCAACAAACCCATGGAAGTGGTAGAATATGATGAAGGAGAAGATGGTCCTAATGGCATTCGAGACCAGCTGAGCATGGATAAGTCGGTAGTTATCTAGCACCGACAAGAAGAAAGGGTGAAAGGGGAAGTGGAGCCCTCCTGAGAAGGTCTCCTCATAAAAAGCTATTTAGCCTAGGCTACTGGAAGTAACCCGGTCCCCTGGTCGGGGGATTAAAAGCTAGACGGAATGCGGGATGCCATAGACATCCCATATGGTCCCCAGTTCCTCAACAGTGATTGTCGAGGTGATCCTACCGAGACCTGTTGACCAGACAGACTTGGAGATAGGTTCAGATAGGGGAGGAGGATGAGAAGGACGGGAGGGACCAGCCCCCGATTCCCTAATAGCAATGGGACCTAGGGGACGCCTCCTACTGAACTCGAAACGCGCCCTATCCCCCTCCTCATCAGAGGAAGAAGATGGCAGTCTCAACATAGAAGGACCGGCTTTGCCCTGATTGGTAGAAGGATAGAAGCCTAGATTGAAATGAGACATCTTCAGAGAAGGGAGGAGCAAGAGACTCAAGAAGAAGAAGGGACGGACTCGATTTGGAGAAGGCCCTAGACTCGGAAGAAGAACCCTACTCTAATGGAAGAAGAAGAGAAAGAGGACTAACCTAGTTCCTTAGAGGGTCTGAGATAATCGGGGAGGAGAGGAAGCTTGGGTACGACAGCGAGCATGAAGAATTCGAAAGAATAGATGTTTTGGGTAAAAACTTATTTTTATTTCAAAATGACCCATCTCATCCATACCATTACAGCCCTCCGCCAATGGATTCACGCCACGTGCTGGCCATCGGTGGGTAAGATGTCCCGACTACTCTGAATTCCATGCCGGTAATAACTACTTCTCGGACGTGGCTACATGGCACCCCTGCAATGGCCTGGAAAACTGTTTCACGAAGCGCCAGCGATCATGGCCATAATTATGCTGGATCTTTACCTTTCCACATCAGCAATGCAATTACTCCCTTCGACCCAAGCACCGTGCACTAACAAGCCTCGAGAGTGGGGGCCAAATGATGTGACATGATCGCTGATGTGGAGTAGCTGTCAGATGCCATATCAGATACTCTACTCGGACTCCTTCGCCGGGCTGAGCTCCCTCAGAACAATGGGGCTGCCCGGCGAAGCCGAGCTCTGTCCTCCACTGGCTCAAACCCGCGAGCTCAGGATTCTTAGGCTAGAGTCGAGCGGCGTCCCCCAAATCGAACCCCTCGAGATCGAGCCCCATGGTCCGAAGTCGAGCTCTGCCCTCCTCCGCCATGTGGAGCCTCTCCGAGGTCGAGTCCTCTAGGCCGAGGCCGTGCTCTGCCTTCCTCCACCAGGTCGAGCCCGTGAGCCGGATGCTTAGGCCGAAATTGGGCAGCACCCCCAAGATCGAACCCCTCAAGATCGAGCCCCATGGTCCAGAGTCGAGCTCTGCCTTCCTCCGCCATGTGGAGCCACTCCGAGGTCGAGTTTTCTAGGCCGGGGCCACGCTCTGCCCTCCGCCAGGTCGAGCTCGAGCTCAGCCCTCCTCCACCAAGTGGAGCCACATCGAGGCCGAGCCCCACGGAGTTGAGCCCTACCTCTCCAGCTCGGCCCCCAGCTCGGGCAAAGGTACCGATGAGTAGGGAGACAGCACCTCATCCCAGGACACCGGCAAGCCACCCGAGGATCGCAGTAAGACACCCACCAGGCTGCAATAACTACCTACGCGGCTGCTACTTACACTAGAAAAGGGAGAAGCCCTCCGATCGAGGCACCACGCTCTTCACCAACCACCTGAACCACCCAGAAGAGGAAGTCAACCAGGAGATTCGAATCTTGGGGGCGGCGACCCCCAATCAAGGCACTGCCAGGCTTCCCAAAATGGGGTGACCAGAAGGAATGTCAGAACAAATGACAGCTTCCCTTATCATGAGTCGGAAAAGATGTCCCGTCCACAGCCCGGAACACCGCCGCACATGCCTGAAAGCCCAGCGAAGGTCCTGAGACAGGTGCTCAATGATCACCTAGACTACAAAGAATGTTCGACACCCCCAGAGTGGGGAGAGGTACGTAAGTGCAAACACAAGTGCAAGCTCAACCACAGAGCAACACACCATCAAATCCAAGCAAGTGAAGGAGAAATGGCCATACAGAGAATCCCTCTGGCTCGGCCACCATCCTCCCGACACACTTGCACCCCACTCTCACACCATTCACTCCTCCTAGCATGGAGCCCATCAAGATGGGCTCGACCAGGAGGATCTGTTTCCTGGATCGTCACTGACTTGATCGACGGAGTGCCCCAGCCGGAATCCCCGACCCGGGTCACTAACCCTATTTCTTGCAGGTTCAGTAAAATAGGACCGCCCAGGAGCATCAAGTGGCATGCTCCGACCTCGACAGCAGCTATAGGCCACGACGATCTTGGCGACAACATCTATCATTCCAAAGTTCATAGGGTTTTTTTTTAAAATAGGTCTTATCAAAACATGGTTCAAAATATAACATGCAGTGTTCACAGCTTCTACATAAAAGTACCTTAGAAGATTGCCTTCACATAATATAGTTCGGGCCATCTCTTCCAATGTCCTATTTTTTCTCTCTACAACATCATTTTGCTGTGGTATTCTAGGAGCAGAGAAGTTGTGATCGATGCCGTGCTCAGTGCAATACTCTTCAAAATATTGGTTTTCAAATTCAGTGCCGTGATCACTTCTAATTGAAATAATTGAAAGATTTTTCTGATTTGAACCTTTCTTGTAAAATTTTTAAAATACTTTGAAAGCTTCATCTTTATGTGCGATAAACAAAATCCATGTAAATCTTGAAAAATTATCTACTATCACAAGTCCATATTTCATACCTCCTAGGCTTGTGGTCCTAGTTGCTCCAAATAAGTCCATGTGTAGTAGCTTTAAAGGTCTAGTAGTTGAAACTATATTTTTCGATTTAAAACTCTTCCTAGTTTGTTTACCAATTTGGCATGCATCACAAACATGTTCAAAATCAACTTTAAATTTAGGTTAACCTCTAACTAGATCTTTAAAATTAATTTAGCTAAAGTATGCATGCTAGCATGACCTAATCTTCTATGCCACAGTAAGCTAGATTCCTTGGTTTTAGTATTCATTGCTACTAGACTTGTACTACTTGACAAGGCTAGATTATTTAAGTCTACCACATAAATGTTTCTAAGTTTATGACCAATAAACTTAGTGCTAGAATCAAGGCAGCTAGTTACTATACACATTGAAGATTCAAAGACAACCTTAAAGCCTTTATCACATAATTGACTTATACTTAATAAATTATGCTTCAACTTGTCTACTAGCAAAATATTTTCAATAAAAGTAGAAGGGATGATTCTGATCTTACCAATGCCAATGATCTCCACTTACCATTGTCACCAAAAGTGACCATTCCTTCATCTTTCATTTCCAAGGTGATGAATTGTTCTTTGTCACCCGTCATATATCTTGAACAGCCGCTATCCAGATACCATCTTTTCTTTGAATTCCGGGCTGCAAGATATTCATTCGTGCAAAATAATCAAGTAATACTTTTAGGTACCCAAGCTTTATTGGGTCCTTGAAGGTTAGTAAGAGTGGTTCCTTTAGGAATCCAAATCTTTTTCACTTTACTTCTATTTTTCATTTTCAAATTGCATTCAAAAGATTTGTGTCCAACCCCATTATAATTAAAGCAAACTATTTTTGATTTTTTATATGAAACAGGTGCTGAAAATTTTGAAGTATAAAACTTTGTAGCTGAAACTCTTGATACAAAAGGTTTTGGAGCTGAAAACTTCAATACAAAAGATTTTAAAGCTGAAAACTTATTTGCATTCAATGGATTATATCCAATTCCAGCTCTATTATTTATTTCTCTTTGATTTTTCAAAATTAGCTCAAGCTTATTTGAACTCAAAGTTAATTTACCAATAAGGACTTGAGTTGATTTATTTCATTTTGGAAGCTTCTATTCTTTTCAAGATATTCTTTCTTTTCAACTTGCAGAACACTGCATTTTTCAGAAATGCTATTCAATTCTTTTTGCAAAATTTTATTCTTTTCTAAAACTTCACTCTTTTCTTTCATCAAAGTATCACAATTATTTTTCAAAGTCTTAATTTTTAAACTAGCCTTTTTGTATTTCGACAAAAGCTCATAAAATGCAGTATTTAACTCTTCATATATAAATTCATCGTTGGGTTCAAGAGATATTACCTCATCTTCAAGACTCATTAAACATATTTAGCTATTTTGGATGTCTCTTCCTCTTCATTTGATGTGGATTCGTCACTGTCGCTCCACGTAGCAACCACGCTTTCTTATTCTTCTTGTATCCTTTCTTTAATGTGGGACACTCAAAATGATAGAACCCCGGCTTCTTGCATTCATAATATATCGGTTGTTGCTCCATATCTCTTTCTTTATCCTTCTCCTTTTCTTTGCTTCCCCCTTTCTAAGATTTTTCTTCCAATACCTTGACTTTTTCTTGCCTATAAATCTTTTGAATCTCCTCATGACTAGAGCAATATCGTCATCTTCAAGTTCTTCATCAGAGGAGGGGCTTTCTTCTTCTATTCTTCTTCTTGCTTCTTTAATTCAGTTGCAGTTTTGAAGGTTATTGATTCCTTCTTTTTGATATCGTCCTCACTGTGGTGTTACATTATAAGTTCATGTGTGATTAGTGATCCAAAAGGCTCATCCAATGGTAGTGTGTTCAGGTCCTTAGCCTCTTGAATAGTAGTGACCTTCGGATACCATTTATCTGGTAATGATCATGGAATTCTTTGCACAAGGTCTGCATTTGAGTATATCCTGCCAAGACTCTTTAAATCATTAATAATATCTATAAATCTTGAGAACATGGCAGATATTGTTTCATCAGGCTCCATCTTAAAGAGTTTATAATAATGTACAAGAATATTGATTTTTGAAGTTTTAACTTGAGAGGATCCTTCATGGGTAACTTCAAGTTTATCCAAAATTTCTTTTGCATAAATGCAAGTAAAAATCTGGTTAAACTCATTGGTATCCAAAGCACAATACAAAAGAACATTGCTTTGGCATTCAGTTCACCCATCTTCATGTCATGTTCATCCCATTCCTCTTCAAGTTTTGGGATGTCTATGCCATCAACCTTTTTAGTGGGTGTGTGAGATCCTTTTAAGATAACTTTTCACAACTAAAAATCTACTGCTTGAATATAAATCTTCATTTGTGCTTTCTAGTAGGTATAATTTGTGCCTATGAAAAGTGGGGATCTATTTGTAGATTGGCCTTCGGCCAAAGAGGTACTCATAGGGTTTGCCATAGATCTTTTCTCTAAGTAGATAAGTTGCAGAGACACTGCTCTGATACCAGTTGTTGCCCATTGGCCAACCCAAGAGGGGGGTGAATTGGGTTTGAAAACTTTTTCCCAAATATGTGCCTTTTGAAATTCTTTAAGTGGTGAGTGAAATGTGTTGAATATTAAATGTGGAAGCAAGTCAAAGAATACAATCAAAAGCATGCACAACCACCATAAATCTTATAGTGGTTCGGAGCAACCTAGCTCCTATATCCACTATCCAAGATACCACTTGAGATTTTCACTATATTCTTTCAAGAATACAGTCGATTTCTTTTTCACCGGGCTCACAAACCAAAACCCAAACTTGGTTTTACACCAGGATCACCAAAAATCCAAACTTGGTTTTACACCGAGATCACCAAAAATCCAAACTTGGTTTTCAAGGCTCACCAAAAATATTAAACAAATCACAAGTTACAGCCCCAACTATACTTGGAACAACTCAAGAATAGAGTTACAAAAGAAAGCAACACTAAAGACAAATCAAACTTTGTCGAATGGTTACAGTTGTAGCTCTTTGAGAAGCCTTCTTGATTGCTTCTTTAATGCTCTTTAAGGTTTTCAAACTTCTTCAGTAAATGACTCAAGAAAATTGATAGGAGTTTGGTGAAGTCTTGAGCTCTAGCTTAAATTCTCCTCTTAAATGCTCAATGCTCTCATTAAAGTTCTTCAAAACTCATTCAAATTCATCATTTATAGCTTCCCTAACTGTTCCCAACTGAAAATAGCCATTGGAGTGCCTTGGAAAATGAGAACTAGCTATTGGAGCACTTTTTGGATTCAAAAAATCAATTCTGAAACTAGCCGTTACACTTCAGAAAACTTGGATTCAAGTTGGCTCGGTTGGGTCGAGTCGGCTCGGATTCTCAGGCATGTAGAACTAAACTCTGGTCGAGTCGGCTCTTCTCAGTCGAGTCATCTCGCCTAACTAGTTTTCTAAAAACTAAAATTCACTCACTCTAGAAGAGTCAGTTCGGTTGCTCATTGAGTCAGCTCGGTTGTCTGGTTTCTCAAAACTATAATTTTGGTACTCTGGACGAGTCGGCTCTAACTTCATCGAGTCAGCTCGGTTGGCAGAGTATTAGAAAATCTTGTACCATGCCAGAATAATGAGTTGACTCTATGCTCTTGAGTCGGCTCGAGTGATCTTTGTCCAAAAGACTTCCAAACTTCCTCTAACTTCATCGAGTCAGCTCGGTTGGTCTATTTAAGGGACCCTAGCCTCTTGTATGAAACTAGATTTTGATATATGAAATAAACCTTGAGTTCTTCTATTGTTTTGTGTGATTACCCTGCTGTGTGCATAAAGGGGTTCGAGAGTTCTTCTTCCCGGTGTTTGCAACCATCTTCCTGCCGCCAACCATCCTTCCAGCCCCCTCCAAAACTTTCTTTTCTTTGCTATTTTTCTTTGTTTTCTTGATTTCCTCTGAGTTTTCTAACCCCTGACAGGTTGTTTGCAGGTTCCCAAGTTTCTACGAATCCAACGACTCCAGCCAAGCCTCAATCGGACCACCGAGCAGAAAGCCGGGTATCCACGGGTCTTTGGCTCGATTTTCCAGGCCGCATCCGTCAAGGAATGAGAGATCCCTTCACTGCGATCTTCATCGGGTGCTTCAGACATTGTCAGGTACACCCCCTCTACCTCCAGTCTTTATATTGTAGGAGAACTTGCCCTAACCGAGGCTTTTCAGCCCTGACGATCCTTCTTTAGTACTTTTCTAGGTTCTAATCTGCATGCTTGGCTTCAAGAATTCATACAAAATTCCCTATAACTAATTTTGATCTGAAATTCAGGAATTAATCACCTAACCCCAAATATAAAATATACAAAATGAATTGCATGCATATTAGTCGCACATCATTTGGTATCAGAGCTTAGATTAGGGCTTGTTTTCTACAATTTTTCAGTCCATATATGCTCTATTATTTAATTATTTCTTTATGATAAAACTCCAAAAATTCTGAGATTTACTTTGTTGGATTCATCATAATTCACAGTAATTTTAAATTTTTTCAGATTTTATTTCATCCTGTGAATTTTCTGCAAGCCAAAATACAGCCTGCAAATTTTTGGCTCTATTTTTTTCAGCAAGACAAGTTTGCAAGTTTTAGGGTTTTGTTTAGCATCTTTTGCATATCTTTTAATTTTAGTATATTTCTACATATTAGGCCATAATTTGCAAGTTTTCTTCTATTTAAGAAAATACCAAAATATAAAACAAAAAAAAATTACATATTATCCAAAAACACCAAAAAAATATCTAAAACCTAATTTGCATCCTCATCTGCCTGCCATCATTGCATAATCTACCTTTAAGGGCACTCTTGCTATATCAGATAAGGGAAAGAGTTGATAACCTCTCCTTAGCCCAAAACCACATCCCTTGCATTCGGTCCCAAGCCTTAACCGAAAATTAACTAGACTTAATTTGCCCTAGTGGGCTAAGGACACCAACTGGTCGAGTCCGGGCTAGTGTTAGATCATGTGTCAAGTTAACCTGTATGTGCCTTATGCTTAGTGTCTAGAACGGTGGTTCAGGGATTCAATATCGAAGGGCTTGTGTGCTGGTCCACCTACCTGGCCAATCTCTGATTGGTGTCTAGGATTGGCAATCAGGGACCTAACATTCCCCTTACACCTGCCTGGCTGAGTACAGGGTTACTATAGGCTAGTTTGCCATCCTGATTGAGCATCTAGTTTGGACTCTAGGTCTAGTCAGCTGTAGTCGGTCTGATCGAGCCTTGCATGAGCACTAGATCAGGGGTTTCATATCACCCACCTCCTTCATAAATGTCTGAACCTATGGAAAATTTGCAAGCCCAAATAAAAGTACTCACTGAGCAACTAACCCAATCCATGGCCCAATTAACTCAATCTAGTACCCAAAACAACAATAGAATTGACCATCTTGCCAATAGGTTTGACCAATTAGAATAACGTGTAGGGACCATACAAAGAACCCATGGGTCACAGTCTAAGCCAGATCCTAAGTCCCCTCAGCCTAGGAGGACCCCAAACCCTGATCTATACCATGAGGTCGAACCTAGGAAAGCCCCTCATCCTGACCCATACTACAATCCTCAACCTAGGAGGACCCCAAACCCTGATCCATACCTTGAGGCTGAACCTAGGAGAGGTCATCGTCCTGACCCAATCCCTGAGGATCGTCCTAGAAGGCCCAATCAGGATTTTGTAGACCAGGAGGACAGATCCTATAGACATGTTAAGCTTGATGCCCCAACTTTTGATGGTTGTCTAGATCCTAAGGTCTATATAGATTGGAAGGGAGAGATGGATCAATATTTTGAGTGTTATGATATAACTGAGGAGCGTAAGTTTAGATTTGCTAAGCTTAAGTTGGTTCGGGAAGCCAGGTTACATTGGGCTAGTGTTGAGAGAACCCTTAGTCTAGGAGGGCGTGATCCTATAACCACCTGGTGGGCCATGAAGGGTAAGCTTAGGACAAGATACGTTCCAGCTTCATATCGTAGTGGTTTACTAGATCAATGGCAACGATTTAATTAGGATAACAAGAGTATAGATGAGTTCATCGCAAAATTTGATGAGTATTCCATGCGATGTGATTTGAGGGAATCTGAGGATGTTGTCTTATCTAGGTTTAGGGCTGGACTGAGAGATGACATTAAGAAAGAGCTCTATATGAGAGAGGTTAGAGACTTGGACCATGCTTACCAGATTGCTAGGGATCATGAGCGTTTTCATAGAGGGCCTGTTTATCGTAGACCTGAGCCCACTAGATACCCTAGTCAGTATCCAGGAGCTAGCCAGCCCCATCAGAGCCGACCCATGCCCAGCCGACCTAGCCCGAGTCGACCCAGTCCTAGTCAGCCAGGCCTGAATCGACCCAGTCCTAGTCAGCCAAGCTCGAGTCAACCCCAGCCTAGTAATCCTTTGATCCATAAGGATGATCGAGGAAAATCTATAGAGGCCAATAAGAGTTACACTCCCCAGAAGACCTATTTTAGATGTAATAAGCCAGGCCACTTTATGAGTCAATGTCCAGTTAGTGCCTTACACCTAGGTGAACTGCAGGAAGAAGAGCCTGAATCCATAGTCGAACCTGAGGGAGAAGTTTATGAGGCTGATGATCAGTTAATAGATGAGTATGAAGGTGAGGAGGAGGAACCTGAGTCTGAGAACCAATTAGGAGTGGTTAGGTGCATCTTAACCCAAACCCCAGTTAAGGAAGATTGGCGTAGGACTAGCATCCTACAAACTTTTGTTAAGGTAGGGGATAAGGTTCTTAAGATCATCATAGATAGTGGGAGTTGTGTCAATGCCGTCTCTGCCAAGATAGTTAAATCTTTAGGGTTAACCACAGTTCCCCATCCTAGCCCATACAAGGTTTCTTGGGTAGATTCCACCTCCATCCAGACTCAAGTTAGGTGACAAATCTTAATTAGATTGCAGACCTATGAGAAAAAGATTTGGTGTGATGTCATCCTCATGGAAGTAAGTAGTATTATTCTAGGTCGACCTTGGCTTTTTGATCATGATGCAACCCTGTATGGTCAAACCAAGTGCTTTTAACTACCATGGGAATAAGTTTGTTATCAATCCTACTTCCCCTAGGGACCCAATTAAGAGGGGTTCTAGTAGCCTTAAGGACAAGAAACCTGGAGTTAACTTGATTTAAGGCTAGGGAGTTAGAAAAGGAGATTGCTGAGGGTAACCCTGTTTGGATCTTGACCTCCAAGGAAATATTAAAGCAGACCCAAAAGGAACACCCTAAAGAAATTGTTGAAGCTCTGAAAGAATTTGAGATGTCTTCCTTGAGGATTTACCTGATCAACTACCACCCCTTAGAGACATCCAGCATGCAATAGACTTAGTTCCATGAGCCACTTTACCAAACCTTCCTCACTATAGACTGAATCCCAGTGAGCATCAAGAATTACAGAAATAAGTGGAAGAATTGCTTAGGAAGGGTTTCATTAGGGAGAGCCTGAGTCCGTGTGCAGTCCCTGCCCTACTGACCTCTAAGAAGGATGGTACCTGGAGGATGTGTGTAGATAGTAGAGCTATCAACAAAATAACTGTGAAATATAGGTTTCCCATCCCCCGATTGGATGATATGTTAGACATGATGGCCGGAGCCAGAGTTTTCTCTAAGATAGACCTTAAGAGCGGCTATCATCATGTTAGGATTAGACCTGGGGATGAGTGGAAAACTGCTTTCAAGACTAAGGATGGCCTATTTGAGTGGGTTCTAATGCCTTTCGGACTATCCAATGCACCAAGTACTTTTATGAGGATTATGACCCAGGTCCTGAAAGAGTTTATAGGGAAATTCATTGTGGTCTACTTTGATGATATTCTAATTTATAGCAAGACCAAGAAGGACCACCTTAGTCATCTAAGACTAGTATGCCAGACCCTTAGGGAGAATAGCCTTTATGCCAACTTTAAGAAGTGTGATTTCATGACACATAAGGTTATCTTCCTAGGTTTTGTTGTCACCCCTGAGGGAGTTTCTGCAGATCCTGAAAAGGTTAGGGCAATTGTTGAGTGGCCTACACCCTCTAGTGTCCATGATGTGCATAGTTTCCATGGCCTAGCAACCTTTTACAGGAGATTTATTGGGGGTTTTAGTACAGTCATCGCACCTATCACTGATTGCATTAGGAAGGGTACATTTGAGTGGACCAAAGCAGCTGATAAGGCCTTCCTAGAGCTTAAGGATAAGATGACCCATGCACCCATCCTTAGATTACCTGACTTCACTAAGGTGTTTGAGGTTGCTTGCAACGCCTCGGGAGTAGGAATAGGTGGGGTACTAAGTCAAGAGAATCACCCTATAGCCTTCTTCAGTGAGAAACTGAATGAGGCAAAACTTAGGTACTCTACCTATGAAAAGGAGTTTTATGCGGTAGTCCAGGCCCTTAGATATTGGAGACATTACTTACTACCGCAGGAGTTTATCTTATTTTCTGACCATGAGGCACTCCGATTCCTGAACTCCCAAAAGAAACTAAATCCACGGCACGGTAAATGGATTGAGTACATTCGGCTTACACTTTTGTCCTGAAGCACCGTGCCGGCACTGAAAATAAGGTAGCAGATGCCCTGAGCCATATGTCTCTACTGTTAGGATCAGTTAGCATCCAAGTCATAGGGTTTGATAGGTTAAAGGATGAATATGAAACTTACGCAGACTTTGGAGACATTTATCAGACCCTCAGGCTAGGACCATCCAATACCCATAGTGAGTATACCCTTCAGGATGGCTACCTTTTCCAGAATAATTGGCTCTGTATACCCAAAACTTCCCTTAGTGAATTCCTAATTTGGGAGACCCATGCTGGAGGTTTAGCTGGTCATTTTGGTAGAAATAAGACAATCTTAGCAATAGAGGACCAGTTCTTTTGGCCAGGATTGAAAAGGCATGTTGCACAGATTATAGCCAGGTGTAGAACTTGTGCTGTTGCAAAATAGCAGAAGCAGAACACTGGTCTTTACACACCTTTACCAGTGCCTGATCGCCCTTGGCAAGACCTAAGTATGGACTTTGTGTTAGGATTACCAAAGACCCAGAAGAGACATGATTTTATCTTTGTAGTGGTCGATAGTTTCTCTAAGATGGCTCACTTCATTCCCTGTTCCCAGACCTTTTATGCGTCTAGAGTAGCCAAGCTTTTCTTAGATCATGTGGTTAAACTCCATGGCCTACCCAAGACCATCATATCTGATAGAGATGTTAGGTTCACCAGTTATTTCTGGAAGACCTTATGGCACCTGTTAGGGACCAAGCTTAAGTTTTCTACAGCCTACCACCCTCAAACAGATGGCCAAACTGAAGTGGTGAACCGTAGTCTAGGAAACCTCCTTAGATTACTGGTAGGTGAACATGTTGGAACTTGGGATCTATTATTACCTAGAGTAGAGTTTGCCTACAACAGTTCAGTAAATAGGACAACGGGTAAGAGTCCTTTTGAGATAGTCCATGGGTACCAGCCTAATCGTCCCATTGATCTAATTCCTTTGCCTATTCACACACGAGTCTCAGAGTCTGCAGAGTCATTTGCACAGCATATTAGAGACTTGCACAAGGACATTAGCCAAAAGATAAATATAAGCAATGAAACTTATAAAAAATTGGTTAATTCCCAAAGAAGGATCAAGGAATTTGATGTAGGGGATTCTATCATGATTAGGCTTAGGCCTAAGCGGTTCCCACCAGGGACCGTTAAGAAGCTTCATGCGCGTGGAGCCGGACCTTTTAAAGTATTAAAGAAGGTTGGATCAAATGCCTATGTGTTAGACTTGCCTTCGGATATGGGCATTAGTTCTACCTTCAATATTACAGACCTGGTTAAGTATAGGAAACCGGCAACAATATCTAGTGAGGCTTTTGGACCTATCCCTTCTGTTGAGAGTGATCCTTAACCAGAGTGTCCACCAATTAATTGGCCTGAGAGAGGAGAATGGATTGAGCGTATCCTGGACGATCAAGCCATTACGACCCGGGGCCGCGGTTATCAATGCTTCCTAGTCTGGTGGCAAGGCCAGCCAGAGTTGGATGATTCGTGGATTTCTCGAGAGGACTTGCAACGCCTCAACCCAGACCTTCTCGAGAGATATGTGAGCCAGTCTGATCTTCACTCGACAGGGTCGAGTTCCTCCCACTTTGGGAGAATTGGTGCGGACACCAAAGGCACCAGAATAAGGCAGAGGCTTCTCAACCCTCTGTGGATCACTTAATTGACATTTGAGTCTACTGTAATAAAGCTTAGTCCAGCTAAGTTGTTTTTATTTGAGTCCTGTAATTAGTCAGCACATGTTTAGCTAGTTCAGTTCAATATTAGTCAGCTCATTACGAGCTTTTTTTTTTTTTTTAAGTCCTGTCCAAGCATATCGAAGACTCAAGACAACATCATACAAGTGAAGACCAAGTCCAACCTGATTGAAGACATGGAAGTTGAGCCCAAGTCCAACCCAGCTTGAAGATTTGAAGACCCCAAGAGGAAAATTTAGAAAACCCTGATTCCTTGCATATGCCCTCCAGATATCCAAATTCCCTTCCAGATGCCAAAGTATATTCATAGACCAGGGCATCCATAATTTCAGAGGTCCATCTGCATCCTAGCCCAAAGAAATCAAGCCCAGGTGCCAAGCCCAAGCCCCTAAGAAGCAAAATACCAAGGAATATTTCTGCTACCTGGCTACCAGGCCACCCCAGCTTCCAGAGGCCCAAGCTCATGTGCCCAAGCCCCTTTGGGCCAGCCCCTTGCTGCTTTTAGAAGTCCAACATGCCCCCCTAGGCATCCTTGGAGTGTTGGCCAAGTCAAGAGAATTTTTAGGGATTTTTCTACCTAATGTTTTCTTATTTTCTAGCTAGGGTTTGAGAGGGAAAAGGATTCTTATGTAAAGACTAATGTGCCCTTACTTGGAGCCCAAGGTTAAGGGTCTATTTAAGGGACCCTAGCCTCTTATATGAAACTGTATTTTGATATATGAAATAAATCTTGAGTTCTTCTATTGTTTTGTGTGATTACCCTGCTGTGTGCATAAAGGGGTTTGAGAGTTCTTCTTCCCGGTGTTTGCAACCATCTTCCTGCCGCCAAGCATCCTTCCAGCCCCCTCCAAAACTTTTTCCCTTTGCTATTTTCCTTTGTTTTTTTAATTTCTTCTAAGTTTTCTAACCCTTGACAGGTCGTTTGCAGGTCCCTGAGTTTTTACGAATCCAACAACTCCAGCCAAGCCTCAATCGGACCACCGAGCAGAAAGCCGGGTATCCACGGGTCTTTGGCTCGATTTTCCAGGCCGCATCCATCGAGGAACGAGAGATCCCTTCGCTGCGATCTTCACCGGGTGCTTCAGACATTGTCAGGTACACCCTCTTTACCTCCAGTCTTTATATTATAGGAGAACTTGCCCTAACCGAGGCTTCTCAGCCCCGGCGATCCTTCTTTAGTACTTTTCTAGGTTCTAATCTGCATGCTTGGCTTCAAAAACTCATACAAAATTCCCTACAACTAATTTTGATCTGAAATTTGGGAATTAATCACCTAACCCCACATAAAAAATATACAAAAAGAATTGCATGCATATTAGTCCTGCATCAGTCTGATCTAATGGCCAATAACACTTCTGGCCTTAATTGGGATGCTAATAGCAAGATTTTAGGCAATATCTCAGGTGCTTGATCAGGATCCGATGGCTAGAATAGTTTTAGATATTCAAAACTTAATTCTAATCAAATTATTCTCCCATTTTGAATGATACTTGGCCAATATATTCCTCTATTTAAGGGGTAGCCATGGGAAACATAAGGGCAACAAGCAACAGCCATAAAACTTGTATTTTTCCTTTTGTTTTTCAATTCTATAAGCAATTTTTGAGGGAGAAAAAGAGGGTGGCAAACAGGGGTCTTCTTCTTAGTTTTCCTTCCGAGATGATGATGCTTGAAGATACCATGCATGGCTAAACTCTGAGTCTCCAGGGAAGTAGAGGAGTGTTGCCCAGAAATGGAGCCCAAGAGGGGGGGTGAATTAGATCTTTCAAAAATTAAAACAATTATGTATAGGCTGTGTAGTGTTTATGGGTAATGTGATTAATGCACTTAAGTATTTGCAGCGAAGAAACACTAAATAGAGTGCAGGAAATAAAATGCAAGTAATTAAAGAGAGGCAATCACACACAAACACCAAGTTTTATAGTAGTTTGGTACTCTCCAAGCACCTACGTCCACTCCCCAAGCTTCCCTTGGGAATTTTCACTATAATCTCTTCAAAGATTACAGCCGACTTGTTTTCCAAGGCTCACAAGTCAAAACCTAAGTTGGTTTTGTCACCTAGGCTCACCAACAAACCTTTACACTTATTTTGTGTTTGGGCTCACAAGTCAACCCTAGTTGGTTTTGGCTCATCAACAACCTTACAACCTACTTTCAAGAACCATGAAAGCTAGGTCAAACAAAAATAAATTCATAATACAAGAATTTAAACACAAGCAAACTCTCTTCTTAGAGTGGATGAGGAATCTTTGAAGCTCTTTGATGATTGCTTGATATGACTTGACTTGAAATCTTCTCAAGAATACTTTTGAAAAGATGAAATGAAAGGAATGTAGGCTTCTTCAGTGAAATCTCTCCTTTTTAGCTTTTGAAAGTAGAGTTCTTGAAGAATGTCTTTAACTCTTGGATATTTCATTGCTTTTCTCTCTTCTCTTGCTTCATGAATGAGTTTGGTGAAGCTTAAATACATGAAAAACATCCAAAAGATCATTTTACACTGTTAGGGATCAAAAACTAGCCGTTAAGAGCTAAAAACCATCAAATCAGGCTGTCAGAAAATAAATCCGTTGAGGCTATCAGAACTCGAGTGTCGACACTTGGCTGTCAGGTGTTGACACTTGGTTTCTAGATGTCGACACTTGAACTTTCAAGTGTCGATACTTGATTTTCAGGTGTCAACACTTGACACAAAAACTCTCCAAAGGCAAGTTCTGTATTTTTAAAAAGTCTCAGGCCTTTAATCGATACTTGGAAACTTAAGTGTCGACACTTGAGTTTTAGGTATCGATACTTGAGTTTTGGGTGTCTACACTTAGCATGCCACTGGAAAATTCTGTGTGCCAAATGCTGAAGTGTCAACACTTGGACTTCTAGGTGTCGACACTTGGTTCTGTAATTTTCAAAAGCAAGTGCCAAACATGCCAAAAATACAAAGATTTTCAATGAAATTAAATGCAACATATATAAACAATAATTGAACTCATTTGTGTCCCTTTTTGATGGAAAGGACTTTTCAAAGCATAAAAAATGCTTTGTTTCCAAAGCATGCCATGATACTCTAGTTTTGAGAATTTGAGATGCTTGAAACCTGAAAACTCATAACTACAAATGATCATTAGTACAAAATATGTACTCAATATTTTATTATTCATCAAAATCATAGGGTAGAGCCAACAATCTCCTCCTTTTTGATGATGACAAAATCTTGAGTAAATAAGCATTTAAATTCAATTTTGACATTGTATCCCATAAGTATGAACTTGAAATTTCTACAATGCAATTCAATGGAGGAGATGTGCTAAATAGATATGGAAATCAACATTCTCTCCATCTAAAGAAGTTAAGTTAGGAGACAATTCAAAAGTTAATGAAAATGCTTATAACTACTCCCCTTTTTGTCAACATACAACATAAAAGGGAGTAAACTCCCCCTGAATCAATGCATTAGGCCATGATAAAGTTGGTATAAGAGTTGAAAAGAGATTAGATCACTAAGAAATCCAACAAGTATCAGAGCAAATGCATAGAGTAGGGAGTATCAGAACAAATACAAAGTTCAATACACACGTAATTAATACAAGAATGGTCATAAACTGAAACACACATATATATAATCAATGTTTTCAGTTACAAAAAGTGTTGTTAAAGATACAGACAAATCTGAAACATGATACAAGACACATAAAGCAAACAAGTACAGTGATATAAGCATATAAGCTAATACAACAACTAAATATAAAAGCAACAAGCTACTAGATAAACATTTGTGAGACTACTCCTCATCATATGGAAGCTCAAAGCTAATGGGGGCACTGATCCTGGACCTAGGTACAAGGGCCTTAGGTGGCTTTAAAATCCTACAACTCCTAGTCCAGGTAGAAGGTCCATGTGAGGGTACAACCCTGGATGATCTTGTCGACGGGGGAGGAAGTAGCTTAGCTGGAGTCACAAAATCAGGAGTGGAAATGATCTTATCAGTTAGAGGAGGGACCTCAGGAGTAGCTGATGTCTGAGTATCTCTACTGACCATCTGATATCGCCCAGCTAGATCTACACTGCCATCCGTACTGCCATCACCAGAAATATCTGTGCCACTATCTGCATCATCAACGTCATCACCACCATCAACACCATCGCCACCCTGGGAATCATCAGTAGAGGGTGGAGGAGGTGGAGGATTAGTTGGACTAGATGTCCCTGATGGCAATATAGCTCTCAGCATCTCCTCAATGCGGGTGAAACTGGCCTCCATAGTCTTGTGAATATCAGCATGCTCCTCTGTCGTATGAGCTCGAAGGCTCTCTATCTCAATCCTGAGCTGTGTGGTTCGGACTCCCAGTCTAACTATCTCACTCCTCAGCTCTATGAACTGCTGGTGAGCATGCTCCTCAAATGATGTATCAATAGAAGATGGAAGAGCAGAAGGGGTAGCTGTAGGAGTCACTGGCTCAGGCTCTGACGGTGGTCCAACTCGAGGAGGTGTAACAACAGGCCCTAATGGCCCGGCCTCAGCCTCTCTGATCTTGTCCTCCTCGTCTGGCTCCTGACCAGACTCTCTATGAACCTAGCATCCAAAGACTAATCTGTATCCCATCTGGTGCAAGGATCGCTCGTCATAGACATCTGTATGTAAGATCTCTTTGGAGGCCTCCCCCTCCAAAGGTATACCATAAGCTCGAAAGATACGTGTCAAACCCATATCGTATAGAAGACAATGTCTCCTCTGGGTAGCTACGTCTCTCATCTGAAGTAGCATGAATGTTGGGAGATCAACCGCAGTCCTCTAAGACAAGCAGACCATAAGCATCAGCTCCCGCTCTGTAACGAAATCGAATCTACCAGTCTTCGGGAGTAGGATGCGAGCAATGATGTGGTAAAGAAGCCTCATCTCAACTGATAACTGGTTCACGGTGACCACTGTCACACCACGAATATCATCTCTCTCAAGCACACAATGCAAGGCCTCCTCACGATCCTCAGTGCTGTAAGCCACAATGCCTTTGTATGGGATCTCCTATAATATGCTCAAGACTGACTCGTCCACTGGAATCCTCACACCTCTGACAGTCGCATGCCACGCGAGTCTGCTGCAATCTAAGCTACCATAAAACTCGCGGATCAGATGGGGATAGTATCTCTCTGTCATCGAATAGAAGGGGACAAAACCCGCATCCTGAAGAGTCTGCCTGATGTGAAAGTGCTGTCTATCGAAGAAATCGAGATCCACCCATTTGCCTGCTGCCACAACCTTCCCTACCATCCTCTCTGCAGGAGGTGACCCGGGGGCTGCTGAGCTACTAGTTTGACCACTGTCATGCCAAGCCTTGGATCTTTTCTTTGCTGAACTCTGACCAAACTTCCTTTTAATAGCCAATCTCTTCCTAGGTCCCATATCTACCAACCGAGGGAAGGAAAGAAGGAAGAAAGGGGTAAACTTAAGGAATGGGGATCGGTCTAAGGAAGACATAGGGAAAAGAAGTCAAAAACAGTGGATCGGCCGAGAATGTGACTAAAAGAAAGGGAAATCAAGGCTTGGTTTTGATTTAAATCGATAATAATTTGAAGAAAAACACTTAGGGTTTGGTTTAAAAGGGAAAGAAATTAAATAGGTTGGTTTAGGTTTGGGATAAACCATAAAAACATGAAATCGTAAGATAAAAGTTGGAGAAAATAGTTAAATATAGTGAAATCGGACAATGCCAAGTGAAATTAAATTTTTATTTGGTAGAAAATCGGTTTAAACAAGGGAAAAAATATCAAATGGGTGATTTTGGCACAAAAACTTCAATCCAATAGTGAAATCGTGCGGAACAAAGGGCAAAATGAGGCATAAACCATAAAATCAAAGCACATAATCCATCCAAATGAGAGAAATCCAAGAAATCCGAGCTCAAATCCAAAAGAAATAAGGATTCTTAGTGGGAAAATGAGCAAATCATGAAAAAATGCAAGAAAATGATGAGAAAACCATGGGAAAACCTAAAAGCATGTTCATGATGGAAAGTAAGAGGATTTACCGGAAAAATGAGGGGCAAGGGAGGAAGATCATTGTTCCAAGCTCCATGGACAGTAGGGGGACCACTAGGGCACGGGTGGAGGGAAAGAAACCAAATAAAAAATGATTCGGTGAAGCCCTAAAAATTCTGAAATTTCTGCGAGTGTCGACACTTTGATTTCCTCAAGTGTCGACACTTGGTCAGGTGTCGACACTTCGCAAAATCCAAGTGTCGACACTTGGCCAAGAAATTTCCAAAAAAAATCAGAAAAATTTTCAAAAAATAAAGGGACATTTTGAAAAGCTTGGGACTCAATAAAAGTGGTTTTAAGCAAAAATAAATTGGATAAAGTGGAAATTGAGAGAGTTCTAAGAGAATGGGTCAATAATTCCTAACTCTCTTCTAATCATACAAAATCTCTCTTCACTCAAGGGTTTGGTAAACACATCAGCTAGTTGATCATCAGTACACATAAATTCAAGCATCACATTAAAGTTTTATAAATGATCTCTTATGAAATGATGTCTTATTTCAATATGTTTACTTCTTGAATGTTGCACAGGATTCTTAGTTAGATTGATTACACAAGTATTGTCACATCTTATGGGTGTCTTAACTAGTTTAATGCCAAAATCTTTGAGTTGTTGTTTAATCTATAGGATTTGAGCACAATAGCTTCCAGCTGCTATATATTCGGCTTCCGCCATAGATAGAGCAACCAAATTCTGCTTTTGCTACTCCATGAGATCAAATTAACTCCAAGAAACTGACAGGTTCTACTACTACTTGTATGATCAAGTTTATACCCAGCAAAGTCAGAATCAGAATACGCAATCAATTCAAATGAAGAATCTCTAGAGTACCAAAGATCAATATCAATTATGCCAGACAAATATCTAAGTATGCGTTTAACAGCCAAAAGATGAGACTCTTTAGGGGCAGACTGATATCTTGCATACATACAAACACTGAACATAATATCTAGCCTACTAGTAGTTAGATATAACAATGAGCCAATCATTCCTCTATATAACTTTTGATTTACAGGCTTACCTTATTCATCTTTGTCAAGCTTACATTGTGCGGACACCAAAGGCACCAGAATAAGACAGAGGCTTTTCAACCCTCTGTAAATTGATCAATAATTTATGAGTCTATTTGTAATAAGGGCTTAGCTCATCTGAGTCCATTTTAGTTGTTATTTGAGTTTTTTGAGTTGTTATTTCAGTTCTGTACTAGTCAGCTCATGTTGAGCTAGTTCAGTCCAATGCTGGTCAGCTCATGTTGAGCTAATTTTATTTTTTTTGAGTCCTATCCAAGCATACTGAAGACTCAAGACCACATCATACAAGTAAAGACCAAGTCCAACCAGATTGAAGACATGGAAGTTTAGCCCAAGTCTAACATAGCTTGAAGATTTGAAGACCCCAAGAGGAAAATCAGAAACCCTGATTCCTTGCAGATGCCCTCCAGATGCCCAGATTTCCTTCCAGATGCCAAAATATATTCATAGACCAAGGCATCCATGATTTTAGAGGTCCATCTGCATCCTAGCCCAAAGAAATCAAGCCCAGGTGCCAAGCCCAAGCCCCTAAGAAGCAAGATACCAGGGAATATTCCTGCTACTTGGCTACCAGGCCACCCCAGCTTCCAGAGGCCCAAACCCATGCACCCGAGCCCCTTTGGGCTGGCCTTTTGCTGCTCCTAAAAGCCCAACATGCCCCCCTGGGCGTCCTTGGAGTCTTGACCAAGTCAAGAAAATTTTTAGGGATTTTTCTACCTAATATTTCCTTATTTTCTAGCTAGGGTTTGAGAGGAAAAAGGATTCTTATGTAAAGACTTATGTACCCTTACTTGGAGCCCAAGGTTAAGGGTCTATTTAAGGGACCCTAGCCTCTTGTATGAAAGAGAATTTTTGATGAATAAAAAAATCTTGAGTTCTTCTATTGAGTTGTGTGATACCCTGCTGTGTGCATAAAGGGATTTATGAGAGTTTTTCTTCCCAGTGCTGCAATCATCTTCCTGCTGCCAACAAGCCTCTCAGATCCCTGGACGCCCACTCCAAAAGAAGCCTTCCATTGCTATTTTTCTTTGTTTTCTTGTTCCTTTGTGAGTTTTCTAACCCCTGACAGGTCGTTTACAGGTCCACGAGTTCCTACGAATCCAACGACTCCAGCCAAGCCTCAATCGGATCACCGAGCAGAAAGCCGGGTATCCGCGGGTCTTTGGCTTGGTTTTCCAGGCCGCATCCATCAAGAAACGAGAGACCCCTTCACTGCGATCTTCACAGACATTGTCAGGTATACCCCTCTACCTCCAGTAGTTTTATTGTAGGAGAACTTGCCCTAACCGAGGCCTCTCAGCCCCGGCGGTCCTTCTTTGCTACTTTTCTAGGTCCTAATCTGCATGCTGATCTTCAAAAATTCATACAAAATTCCCTATAAATAATTTTGATCTAAATTTGGGAATTAGTCACCTAACTCAACATGTAAAACATACAAAAAAAATTGCATGCATATTAGTCCCTCATCATTTGGTATCAGAGCTTAGATTAGGACTTGTTTTCTGCAATTTTTCAGTCCGTATATACTCTGTTGTTTAAATTATTTATCCATGTTAAAAACTCCAAAAATGTTGAAATTTATTTTTCTGGATTCACAATAATTCAAAGTAATTTTATTAATTTTTTAATATTTTATTATGGCCTGTGAATTTTTTGCAAGCCGAAATACAGCCTACAAATTTTCGGCTCTATTTTTTTTCAGCAAGACAAGTTTGGAAGTTTTAGGGTTTTATTTAGCATTTTTTGCATATCTTTTAATTTTAGTATATTTCCTGCATATTAGGCCATAATTTATAAGTTTTCTTCTATTTAATAAAATACCAAAAAAAATAATTATAAAATAAAATTACATATTCTTCAAAAAAAATACCAAAAATATCTAACCCTAATTTGCATCATTTGCCTGCTATCATTGCATAATCTACTTTTAAGGGCACTCTTGCTATGTCAGATGGGGGGAGGATTTGTTCACCGCTCCTTAGCCCAAAACCACATCCCTTGCATTCGGTCCCAAGCCTTAACCTAAAATTAACTAGACTTAATTTGCCCTAGTGGGCTAGGGACACCAACTGGTCGGGTCCGGGCTAGTGTTAGATCACTGTGTCAAGTTAACCTGTGTGTGCCTTGTGCTCAGTGTCTAGAACGGTGGTTTAGGGATTCAATCCCGAAGGGCTTGTGTGCTGGTCCGCCTACCTGGCCAATCTCTGATTGGTGTCTAGGATTGGCAATCAGGGACCTAACACTCTCCTTACACCTGCCTGGCTGAGTACAGGGTTACTATAGGCTAGTTTGCCACCATGATTGAGCATCTAGTTTGGACTCTAGGTCTAGTTAGCTATAGTCGGTCTGATCAAGTCTTGCATGAGCACTAGATCAGGAGTTTCATATCATCCACCTCCTTTACAAATGTCTGAACCCATGAAAAATTTACAAGCTCAAATAAAAGCCCTAGCTGATCAAATGGCCCAGATGGCTACCCAGATAACTACCCAGATGACCCAGTTAACTCAGTCTCGTATTCAAACCAATGATAGAATTGACCATCTTGCCAATAGGTTTGATCAGTTAAAAGTCCGGGTAGGGACCCCAGAAAAAAATCATGGGTCACAGTCTGAGCCAGATCCTAATTCCCCTCAACTTAGGAGGACCCCAAACCCTGATCCATACCTTGAGGCTGAACCTAGAAGAGCCCATCGTCATGACCCAATCCCTAAGGTTAGTCCTAGAAGACCCAATCAGGATTTTATAGACCAAGAAGATAGATCCTATTTACCCTCTCCCTATAAGCCTAGTATACCTACAACCTATAGATCTTATGACTCCAAATCCTATAAACCTAGAACCTATGAATCTATAACCTATGAACCTAGATCCTATGACTCTAGATCCCATGATCATAGATCCTATGCACCCACACCCTATGAGCCTAGTAGACCCAACATCCAATATTCTGACCCATATAGGGAGTCCAACCCTAGGAGGACCCAATATTCTGACCCATATAGGGAGTCCAACCCTAGGAGAACCCAGTATTCTGACCCATATAGGGAGTCCAATCCTAGGAGGACCCAATATCCTGACCCATATAGAGAGCCCAACCTTAGGAGGACCCCATACCTTGATCCATCCTTAGAACCTAATCATAGAGCTGACCCAAAATCCTATGACCCCAGATCCTATAATCCCATGACCCATAGATCTGCACCCTTGTCCTATGAGCCTAGAGAACCCATAACCCCTAAGTATCAACCTAGTACTAGTCATGCCTCCCCTAGTCAACTTGAACCCCATAGGATTAGTATCCCTAAATATGAACCCAATAGTGAGCCACTACCTCTTATACAACCTGAACCTACTAGGAGTAGTACCCATAATTAGAGACCAGAACCTAACCAATTTCCTGCTAGCCGACCTTCTCCAACCATTCCTGAGATTCGCAAGGCTTACATTAACGCGGAAGTGTATGAAGCTGATGTGAGCCTAGTGGATGAGTATGAGGGAGAAGAGGAGACACCTTTAGATGACCTAGAATTAGCTGACCCAGTAGATACCCAGGTAGAAACCAACCCAGAGCTAATTGACCTTGACCACATCCAACCTAAAGCTATAGTGGAAGAACAAATAGAGGAAGAGAACCTAGGTACTGCTGCTAGAGCCTTACTTGAGGAAACCATAGAGAAGAGCCAAATTATAGAGTCTAGTCCTAAAATACAAGAACCAGAAGAATTTATTAAGGACCTTATCTCTTTGAATCAATACCTTCAAGATGAGTCCCCTACTATAGTTCCCATTAAGAACCTCTTCCCCAAAATTGGAGACCCATCCTTCCATTATGCAAACCCTGTAGATATAGCTCAACCTCGTAAGGTTAACCTCATTAGTATAGGATTAGTTCCTGACACCCCGTCTTTTATCCTACTTTATCCAACTAACCATGAACCTTTTTCTCTACCTTACCAAACTAATTCTGAACCCACTTCCTATTTTCTGCCCTTTCCTGACACCTCCAGCATTTCTAGGATCATTAAATTGTATTTAGCTGAGATTAGCATACTGCATGCATTCATCATGCATGTTAGGTTTGCATCTTACTTCTGGCATACTCTTTGAAATTTGATAGGAGTTCACTATAAATTTTCATGTGCATGTCAAGCTAGGATCAAACCTAGAGAACCTATAATCTATTAGGTTTAGATCCAAAGAGTTCAATAAAATTTCCTTCGATAGGAATGCATAGTCGAGTCTGTTAGGTGTCAGTATGAGTCCTTTGCATCATTTGTTAGGAGTCTGCATGTGCCTAGCATGTTCACCACCCGCACTAATCTTAAAACAACTGGCTAATTCCCGAAGAAGGGTCAAAGAATTTGATGTAGTGGATCTATCTTGGTTAGGCTTAGGCCTAAAAGAAGCTTCATGCTTGCAGAGCTGGACCTTTTAAAGTGATAGAGAAGGATTGGATCAAATGCCTAGGTGTTAGACTTGCCTTCGGATTTGGGCAATAGTTCTACCTTCAATATTACAGACCTGGTTGAGTATAGGGAACCGGCAGCGATACCTAGTAAGGCCTTTGGACCTATTCCTTTTCATTGTGAGTGACCCTAACCCAGAGTGTCCACTAACAAATTGGCCTGAGAGAGGAGAACGGATCGAGCGTATCCTGGATGATCAAGCCATCACGACCCGGGGCCATGACTATCAACGCTTCCTGGTCCGATGGCAAGGCCAGCCAGAGTCGGACGATTCGTAGGTTTCTCGAGAGGACTTGCAATGCCTCAACCCAGACCTTCTCGAGAGATATGTGAGCCAGTCTGATCTTCACTCGACAGGGTCGAGTTCCTCCCACCCCGGGAGAATTGGTGCGGACACCAAAGGCACCAGAATAAGACAGAGGCTTTTCAACCCTCTGTAAATTGATCAATAATTTATGAGTCCATCTGTAATAAGGGCTTAGCTCATCTGAGTCCATTTTAGTTGTTATTTGAGTTTTTTGAGTTGTTATTTCAGTTCTGTACTAGTCAGCTCATGTTGAGCTAGTTCAGTCCAATGCTGGTCAGCTCATGTTGAGCAAATTTTATTTTTTTTGAGTCCTATCCAAGCATACTGAAGACTCAAGACCACATCATACAAGTAAAGACCAAGTCCAACCAGATTGAAGACATGGAAGTTTAGCCCAAGTCCAACATAGCTTGAAGATTTGAAGACCCCAGGAGGAAAATCAGAAACCCTGATTCCTTGCAGATGCCCTCCAGATGCCCAGATTTCCTTCCATATGCCAAAATATATTCATAGACCAAGGCATCCATGATTTTAGAGGTCCATCTGCATCCTAGCCCAAAGAAATCAAGCCCAGGTGCCAAGCCCAAGCCCCTAAGAAGCAAGATACCAGGGAATATTCCTGCTACCTGGCTACCAGGCCACCCCAGCTTCCAGAGGCCCAAACCCATGCACCCGAGCCCCTTTGGGCTGGCCTTTTGCTTCTCCTAGAAGCCTAACACGCCCCTCTAGTCATCCTTGGAGTCTTGACCAAGTCAAGAAAACTTTTAGGGATTTTTCTACCTAATATTTTCTTATTTTCTAGCTAGGGTTTGAGAGGAAAAAGGATTCTTATGTAAAGACTTATGTACCCTTACTTGGAGCCCAAGGTTAAGGGTCTATTTAAGGGACCCTAGCCTCTTGTATGAAGGAGAATTTTTGATGAATAAAAAAACCTTGAGTTCTTCTATTGAGTTGTGTGATACCCTGCTGTGTGCATAAAGGGGTTTGTGAGAGTTTTTCTTCCCAGTGCTGCAATCATCTTCCTGCTGCCAACAAGCCTCTCAGATCCCTGGACGCCCACTCCAAAAGAAGCCTTCCCTTGCTGTTTTTCCTTTGTTTTCTTGTTCCTTTGTGAGTTTTCTAACCCCTGACAGGTCGTTTACAGGTCCACGAGTTCCTACGAATCCAACGACTCCAGCCAAACCTCAATCGGATCATCGAGCAGAAAGCCAGGTATTTGCGGGTCTTTGGCTCGGTTTTCTAGGCCGCATCCGTCGAGGAACGAGAGACCCCTTCACTGCGATCTTCACAGACATTGTCAGGTACACCCCTCTACCTCCAGTAGTTTTATTGTAGGAGAACTTGCCCTAACCGAGGCTTCTCAGCTTCGACGGTCCTTCTTTGCTACTTTTCTAGGTCCTAATCTGCATGCTGATCTTCAAAAATTCATACAAAATTCCCTACAAATAATTTTGATCTAAAATTAGGGAATTAATCACCTAACTCAACATGTAAAACATACAAAAAAAATTGCATACATATTAGTCCCGCATCATTACAAGAGGATCTCATTGGTGTACCTAATGGCTTGGTATTCTCCATCCCAAATTTCTTTAGTATTTCTTTTGTGTACTTAGCTTGGTTGATGAAGATCCCCTCTTTGGTTTGCTTTATCTAGAGTCCGAGGAAGAAGTTAAGTTCTCCCATCATGCTCATCTCGAACTCACTCTGTATTAACTTTGCAAACTCTTGACAAAGAGATTCATTAGTAGCACCGAATATGATATCATCCACATAGACTTGTACTATTAAGAGATCATCATTCTTCTTTTTCAAAAACAAAGTAGTATCAACATTACCTCTAGTAAAATCATTTTTTAGCTAGAAAAAACTTAAACGATCATACCAAGCTCTTGGAGCTTGTTTCAAACCATACAAAGCTTTATGAAGTTTAAAAACATGGTTTGGAAATTCATGATTTTCAAAATCGGGTGGTTGTTCAACATAAACTTCTTCGATAAAACCATTCAAAAGGCACTTTTGATATCCATTTGAAATAATTTAAAATCCATAAAATAAGCAAAAGCCAACAATAGCCTAATTGCCTCAAGTCTAGCAACAGGAGCAAAGGTTTCATCAAAAACAATCTCTTACTTTTGATTGTATCCTTTGGCAACCAGTCTAGATTTATTTCTAGTAACAATTTCATTTTCATCAAGTTTGTTTCTAAAAACCCATTTTATGCCAATAATTGAAACATTTGAAGGTCTATCTACCAAAGTCCAAACATTATTTTTTTAAAATTGATTAAGTTCATCTTGCATGGCATTAATCTAATTACAATCATTTTCAGCTTCTTCAATAGTTTTAGGTTCTATTTGAGATACAAATGCTAAATAATCATAAATATTTCTAAGAGATGATCGAGTACTTACACCTTTAGATGGATCACCAATGATAAGTTCTTTGGGGTGTCCATAAGCATACCTCCATTCTTTAAGTAGAGGATCAGGTAATGATGCATTTTCATTCTCTTGATCTTGTCCTCTTTCATTATTTTGATCATCTTCTTTTTTCTTGGTAGGTTCTTCATTATTGTTCACCTCTTCAGTTCTTTTGGTACATGTTTCATCACAAAGCACATCTTCTTTTCTAGAAGATTTCTGGTTATATTCATCAAATATAACATGTTTGGATTCTTCAACAACAAGTGTTCTTCTGTTGAAGATCCTGTATACCTTGCTAGATGTAGAATAGCCTAGAAAGACACCCTCATCTGACTTGGCATCAAATTTGCTTAAATTATCTTTACCATTGTTTAAGATGAAACAACAGTATCCAAAAATTTGAAAATATTTTATTGAAGGTTTTCTACCCTTCCAAAGCTCATAAGGTGTTTTCTTTAAAATTGATCGAATTAAAACACTGTTAAAAACATAGTATGCAGTGTATATGGCTTCCACCCAAAAATATCTAGGTAGGTCATTTTCAAAAAGTATGGTGTGTGACATTTCTTCAAGAGTTCTATTTTTTCTTTCTACCATCCCATTTTGTTGAGGTGTCCTAGGTGCAGAGAAATTGTGACGAATGCCATTTTCACCACAAAATTTATCAAACTCAAAATTTTCAAATTCAATTCCATGGTCACTTCTCAAAGATACAATAGAAACACTTTTTTCATTTGAAACTCTTTTATGAAATCTAATGAATGTAGAAAATGTTTTATCTTTGTATGCTAAAAACATGACCCGTGTAAAACGTGAGAAATCATCTACAATAACTAGACCATACTTCTTACCTCCTAAACTAGATATTCTAGTTGGCCCAAAGAGGTTCATATGAAGCAATTCTAAGGGTCTAAATGTAGAGACTACTCTTTTTGGTTTAAAAGATGATTTGATTTATTTTCCAAGTTTGCAAGCAGTATAAATCTTGTCTTTTTCAAAACTAAGTTTTGGCAAATCTTTTATCAAATCTTTTTTGCTAAGTTTTGAAATCAAATGCATACTAGCATGTCCTACTATACGATGCCAAAGCCAACTAGTTTCATTGATCTTGGCTTCCATTACCACTAGGCATTGACCATTTTGAACAAGAAGATCATCAAGATCAACCATATAAATATTGTCATGCCTATGACAAATGAACTTGATGCCATTGTCATCTAAACTAGAAACAATGCACATAGAAGATTCGAAAACAACTTTAAAATCTTTGTCACAAAATTGACTAATACTAAGATAATTATGTTTCAAACCATCAACATACAAAACATTATCAATATAAGTAGAGGGGGTGATATGGACTTTACCAATTCCGACAATCTTGCTTTTTCCATTATCACGAAATATTACATTACCACCATTCTGATATTCAAGTGATGAGAACTGCTCCACATCTCCAGTCATGTGCCTTGAGCAATCACTGTCGAGGTACCACATTCTTCTTTTATTGGTTGCAAGGCACACCTACAATAAAAATCAGGTGGAGACTTTAGGTACCCAAGTCATTTGGGGTCCTTTTAGGTTAGTGGTGATGGTTCTTTTTGGAACCCAAACTTTCTTAACATTGCTAATTTTTTTATTGCACAAGTAAAATTTATGTCCTACAATACCACAAGTATAGCAAGTAATAGATGATGATGCAGGCATAAAGAAATTCTGGAAAAACTTTATCTATTTTTGAGTTTTAGAACCTAAACTGGCTTTGTTGAAAACAGCCCTTTGATTATTTAAAAGCATGTTTAATTTTTCAGAACTATATGTACATTTTTTAACAAATGATTTTAACTTTTTAAGTTCTTCTTTGTACTTTTTGTTTTCTTGCAAAATCTCATTATTCTATTTTGTAAACTTTTTAGTTGAAATAAAAGAATTTTTCTTTTTCAAATCTTCTTTTTCTTTTTTAAGAAGACAAACTTTATCATTCAATTTTTTTTATTTTCTTGAAGTAAGCAATTATTTTCAATCTAATACTTGTCATTTGTTTTTGCTAAAACTAGATTTTGCTTCTTCAATTCTTTATGCTTTGATTTCAGTTTTTGAAATTAATAACTAATTCATCAAAAACCTCATGAAGTTCATCAAAAGTAAATTCATTTTCGGTTTTGGATAATACCTCATCATTATTGGCCATTAAACAGAAGTTTGCAACCTCTTGTTGTTCTTCCTCAGAATTGGAATCCTCGCTGTCACTCCAGGTTGCCATCATGGCCTTCTTTCTTAATCTTCTTCTGCTCTTTTTAAGTAAGGGCAATCCATTTTGAAGTGGCCCAATTTCTTGCACTCAAAGCATGTGGGCTGCTCCTTCTCTTTCTCCTTCTCCTTTTTTTTGGTAGGCTCTCCTTTTAGAGATTTCTTCTTGAAGTTATACTTCTTCTTTCTCATGAACCTCCTAAACTTTCTAGCCATGAGAGCCATCTCATCTTCTTTATCTTCTTCTTCTGAATCTTCACTTGATTCATCTTTATTGGTGGACTTGAACGCGATCACTTTCTTTTTCTTGTCAACATCCACATTCTTTTGCTTTAATGAGAGCTCATATGTCATCAATTAGCCCAATAATTGCTCGAGAGGAAGAGTGTTGACATCCTTGGCTTCTTCTATAGCAGTCACCTTTGCATCCCATGAAACCGGAAGAGACCTGAGAAGTTTATTTACAAGTTCACCATTAGATATAATCTTTTCTAAGCTTCTCATGCCATTCATAATATTTGTGAACCTAGTATGCATCTCACTTATAGATTTAGTAGGTTATATTTTGAACATTTCATATGTGTGAATGAGCATGTTAACTTTAGTTATTTTCACTTGGTGTGTACCCTCATAGGTAACCTCAAGTGTATCCCATATTTTCTTAGCGAAGAGATAGTTAGAGATTCTATTGAATTCACTCGGATCCAAGGAGCAAAATAATATATTCATAGCATTAGCATTAAGCTCTATTTGCTTAAGGTCATTCTCATCCCAATCATCTTCCATTTTGAGAGTGGGAATGCCATTAATCAAAATAGTTGGCTGATGAGGACCTTTGACAATTGTCCTCCAAAGATTATAATCAATGGCTTGTATGAATATACACATGCGAGTCTTCCAATATCTGTAATTTGTGCCATTAAATAGTGGGGGACAGTTTGAAGCTTGACCTTCAACAACACCCATTCCTATTGGGGTTGCCATAATCTTTTACTCAAGATCCTTGGACCTACAAGAGAGTACCGGCGCTCTGATACCACTTGTTGCCCAGAAATGGAGCCTAAGAGGGGGGGTGAATTGGATCTTTCAAAAATTAAAATAATTATGTGCAGGCCATGTAGTGTTTGTGGATAATGTGATTAATGTACTTAAGTATATATAGCAGAGAAACACTAAATAGAGTGCAGAAAATAAAGTGCAAGTAATTAAAGAGAGGCAATCACACACAAACACCAAGTTTTATAGTGGTTCGGTGCTCTCCAAGCACCTACGTCCACTCCACAAGCTCTCCTTGAAAATTTCTACTATAATCTCTTCAAAGATTACAGCCGACTTGTTTTCCAAAGCTCACAAGTGAAAATCTATGTTGGTTTTGTCACCTAGGCTCACCAACAAACCTTTACACTTGTTTTGTCTTTGAGCTCACAAGTCAATCCTAGTTGGTTTTGGCACACCAACAACCTTACAACCTACTTTCAAGAACCTTGAAAGCTAGGTCAAACAAAAATAAATTCATAATACAAGAATTTAAACATAAGCAAACTCTCTTCTTAGAGTGGATGAGGAATCTTTGAAGCTCTTTGATGATTGCTTGATGTGACTTGACTTGGAATCTTCTCAAAAACTCTTTTGGAAAGATGAAATGAAAGGAATGTAGGCTTTTTTAGTGGAATCTCTTTTTTTTAGCTTTTGGAAGTGGAGTTCTTGAAGAATGTCTTTAACTCTTGGATATTTTCTTGTTTTTCTCTCTTCTCTTGCTTCATGAATGAGTTTGGTGAAGCTTAAATACATGAAAAACATCCAAAAGACCGTTTTAGACCATTAGGGATCTTTTAAAACTAGCCATTATGAGCTAAAAACCATCAAATCAGGCTGTCAGAAAATAAATCCGTTGAGGCTGTCAGAATCCGAGTATCGACACTTAGTTGTCATGTATCAATACTTGGTTTTTAGGTGTCGACACTTGAACTTTCTAGTGTCGACACTTGATTTTCAAGTATCGACACTTGACACAAAAACTCTTCAAAGGCAAGTTCTATATTTTCAAAAAGTCTCAAGCCTTGAGTCGATACTTGGGAACTTAAGTGTCGACACTTAAGTTCTGGGTGTCGACACTTGGCATGCCACTGAAAAATTCTACGTGCCAAATGTTGAAGTGTCGATACTTAGGCTCCCAGGTGTCGACACTTGGTTCTATAATTTTCAAAAGCAAGTGCCAAACATGCCAAAAATACAAAGATTTTCAATGAAAATTAAATGCAATATATATAAACAATAATTGAACTCATTTGTGTCCCTTTTTGATGGAGAAGACTTCTCAAAGCATGAAAAATTATTTGTGATACTCTAGTTTTGAGAATTTGAGATGCTTGAAACCTGAAAACTCATAACTATAAATGATCATTAGTACAAAATATGTACTCAATGTTTTGTTATTCATCAAAATCATAGGGCAGAGCCAACAAGGAGGTTTTTTTTAATATTTATATTTTAGATTATTTTTCATGCAATTAGCTATTGAATGAAATGATCTTGTCCTTCTTGAATAAAATTTTTTTCTTCATTATTTCAATTATTGTGCTTTTTATTTGAATTATAATTTAGATTTTTGAATAGCCTATAGCTACGTGGAGACAAGTTGTGATCAAAGAATATAATTCATGCTTAGCGAGATAGGCTATGATCGAGATTTGATTATAGAATATTTTATTTATTTTTATGAATGGATACTTAGAATAACCTATGAGTATTTAGGGACAGATCAAGGTACTATGATATGTATCCAGCAAGATAGGTTATGATCAGGGATCAATCATAACTCTAATAATTACATGATAAAGAACTAAATATATTTTATTAAAAGAATCAAATCAAAACCCTAAGATATTTTCTTTATTTACTTTCTTATTATTTTAATTTCCATTTAACTTGAACTTTTGTTTATTTCCAACCATATTTTCACTCATTCTTATTTTTAATATTCATAATTTAATTAAAATTATTAAAAAACCTTAAAGTAAAAATAAACCCATTTATCCTTATAGAATCGACACCTGAGTTAACCTTTACTACTTAATTATTGAATCTATTTATTTATTTATTGTGTTATTAATGGCGTCTATACAACACCCTCGACCATTCCTTTTGTCAAAGTCGAACAGTTCCATCAGCTCCTACTGCAAGTCCAGTCATTGGTCACCATAGTCTCGGGCTTATAGTAGTCTTCGACTCAGCCGACCCTGATGTCGAATGGGTAGCCATTATCAAATATCCCTCCTTCGGTGTGGGAGGCAAAGCAGGTTGGCTTACCCCACCCCACTAAAACAAAAGGAGTCCTATTAACCTTCCAGCCAATCGATAGCCCTAAGCAGGCTCCTCATCATCGCCCATCATGACCATCAGGCCCCCGGGGGGCATCTCATGCACATCATTCACATCACCAAATGGGTCATCAAGGTAGGAATTAAGAACACAATTCTCCAATTTCACTTCTTTGTATTCTTCATTTTCACAGGATTTCTCGATAGAGGGACCATCATACAATCATTCAAAAAGGCATACCCAGCAACGGGACAAGCTAAACCAAAAGATCCATAAGGTGAATGGCTATTTGGAGGCTCTCTAATAATAGCAAGTAATGCTACTAGTGAGCCACCCCTCACCATGCATCTACCATGCTCTTAGGTGATTTTATGGAGGAGGGCATCACTTTCTGCTTTAAGGCTCCATCCATGGAGGCCTACGATGGCTCTACCAACCCCAACGACTACCTAGAAGCTTCAAAGCCCTCATGATAGTACAAGAGGCATCCAATGTCTTGATGTGCATGTTCTTTACTACCACCTTTAGGGATGCAGCTTGAGCTTGGTGCACCAAGCTCCAGCCAAACTCCATAAGCTCTTTCAAGGAGTTTGGTAAAAATTCATCACTCAGTTCCAGAGTAGTCAAAGGCCTAGAAAGAGCTCCAACATTCTTTTTCCTTCTGCTAGGAGGAGACAAAGTCTCTCCAAGATTTTTTGGGTCATTTTCAAGTGGCCATGCTAGAGGTCTGTGGCTGGAACTAGTGATCATGATGTCAGCCCTACTAAAAGGGCTTAGAGTGGGAGGCTTTTTTCACTCCCTCTCTAAGAGGTTCCTCCATGATCTTTCAAAGATCTTGTCCCACTTCAAGAGGCATATCAATATCAAAGAAGGCATGGCAAAGAAGAGAAAGGAGAGAAGGGAGCACAAGCATCTGCAGGAAAGCTGCCTCTTCCTCCTCATCAGCCTAAGAAGCAAAAAGTCAGATCCTGCCACCGCTCTAGGAGCCCACGCCACTGTCATGTGAGTTTACTCCATTGAACACTTCCTAGGGGTAGATTCTGATGAAAATAAAGAATCAAGATATCATCCACTAGCTTGGAAAGATGAGCAAAAGGACCAAGAAGGATCTCACAAAATACTACCACTTCCACCAAGAACATGGACATGACATGGAAGACAGTTTCACCTTGAAGAAGGAGATCAAGGTCCTTGTTCACCAAGGTTACCTGTGGACCTACATTAACCAGCCTAAGGACATAGAAATCTTTGGCCACCAATCCTAGCCCATCGTCGAACCTCTTGTGGATAATCTCCCATTAACGGGGTTGTCAACATCATCGCTAAAAGGTTCTCCCTCAAAGGAGTGACCTCATTAGTTAAAGGGGCCCATGCTCACATGAATCCAGTAGAAACCTCCCAGTCCAAGCGGTGTAGGCAAGACGAGGTCATCATCTTCTCAAACATCAATGTAGAGGGCATCCAAACTCTCAACAATGATGTTGTTGTAGTTAGCAAACTTTGATGTAAGGTATATTTTGGTTGATAATGGAAGCTCTGCAAATGTCTTATTTTAAGATGCCTTTAGTAGGATAAACCTCTCAAGGGACTGTCTGCAAAGGATGAGTTCTCCTTTAGTAGGGTTCTCGAGAGATGTCATTCTCATGGAAGGCATGATTACTTTACAAGTGACTACAAGACAAGCACTAAAGCAAGCCACAGTCATACTAATTTTCTTGGTGGTAAAAGTCCCCTCAACCTATAATATTATCCTGGGGAGGTCAGACTTGAATGCCCTCCATGCCATCATTTCCACCTACCACCTATTGATAAAGTTCCCTGCTGCCCGAGGAGTAGAAGAGGTCTGAGGCAATCAAGCCTTGGCTAAGCAATGCTACATGGCCACCCTCAAAGGCAAGAAGCCCCAGGAAGCACTACCCATTGACAACCTCGACCTTGAAGATAAGCAAGACCCAAAGAGAGGCCAGCTAGCAAAAGAGCTTCTTTCGGTTCCCTTAGATGAGTCCAACCCAACTCCAAGGATTCAAATTGGGTCTCGGCTAAGTGAGGCTATGCACAAACATTTCTTTACCTTTCTACGATCGAATGTAGACATCTTTGCATGGACCACCTCCGGCTTGCCCAATGTTAACCCGGAGATCATGGTGCACTGGCTGAACATCAACCCACTGATTTAAATAAAGCCTACTTGAAAGATGGCTTTTCTTTATCCTAGATAGATCAATTGGTTGATTCTACATCAGGGCACTAGCTACTTAGCTTCATGGATGCTTTCTTTAGATATAAGCAAATTCGGATGGCCTCCAAAGATGAAGAAAAGGCATCCTTTACCACAAACCAAGATCTTTATTATTATAAAGTAATACCCTTTAGCTTGAAGGACACGAGAGTCCCATACCAGTATCTTGTCAATAAGATCTTTAAAAACTAAATCAACTACAACATTGAAGCGTACATTGATGACTTACTAGTAAAGAGTTGATGGGTGGAGCATCATGTGAGAGACTTTGAAGAAACTTTTCAAAACCTAAGGAAGTACCACGCTCAACTAAATGCACCTTCACCATATCCTCTAGAAAGTTCTTCGATTTCATGGTCTCACATCATGGAATTGAAGCCAATCCAGAAAAGCTTCGAGCTATCCTAAAAATGTTGGCACCCAGTACCCGGAAGGAAGTATAATGCCTAGTAGGATGGATAGCCACATTAAGCAGGTTCGTCACTAGATCGGGTAATAAGTGCTTGCCCATTTTTAAAGCCCTAAGATAGATCAAGGCTTTTGCTAGATGGAAGAGTGCCAAACTACCTTCAAGCAGCTTTGCACATACTTGGCTGCTACTCCCCTCCTAACCAGGTCAATAGAAGGGGAGATGTTATACCTGTATCTAGCTATATCCCCAATAGCGGTAAGCTCCATTCTCATGCAAAAGAAGAAGGTGTGCAGAAGCTAGTATACTACACCAGCAAGTTGAAGGATGTGGAGACTTGCCATCTAAAACTGAAAAAGGTTGCCTATGCTCTCCTGATCTGGAACCCGATGGCTTTGGCCTTACTTTCAAGTATAGTCCATCACTGTTAATAGACTAGCCCTTGAGGTCGGTCTTTCAAAAATTGGACACCTTCGGGAGAATCACCAAATGGATGGTGGAGCTCGAAGAATTTGACATCCACTACCACCCACGGCCTTCCATCAAAGCCCAAGCATTGGCCAACTTCCTTGTTGACTATACACTTAATGAAGAAGTCAAAAAAAAAGCAAAAACATAGTAGCCCCCATCTGAGTGGGTTACATCTAGATGCTTCACATCGATGGGGCATCCAACATAGAAAGTTCTAGAGTAGAAATGATCATTGCTAGTCCTGATAGCATCATTGCTGAGCAATCCCTCCATTTCAACTTCAAAACCTCCAACAACAAGATGGAGTATGAAGCACTCCTAGTAGGGCTAAGATTGACTTGAGAGCTTAGAGTACAATACCTTAAAGCCCGCAGCGACTCCTAACTCATTGTCAACCAGGTTTGCAGGGAATATGAAGCCAAGGCTCCCACCATGGAGAAGTACCTAGAGAAGATAAAAGAAATAACCCCTTCTTTTCTCTCTTTTGAGATTGTATAGATCCCTAGGATGGAAAATTCCTAAACATACCTCCTATCAAAATTGGCGATTACAAAATATGTACCTGTAGATCCATAGAGGAGCATATATGGAGAACCTAGGCAAGCCTAGAATTGAAGATGAACCAACCTTAGTAATGTAGGTGGACTGCGAGCCATGCTAGATGGATCCACTAGTGCAGTACCTGAAGCATGGATAGTTGCTTGAAGACCAGGCCAAGGCTTGAAGAATCAAAAATTGCTTGACCCAATACGTGATGATTAAGGGGAAGCTATACAAGAAATCCTACTCAACGCCACTCCTTTGCTACCTCTAACCCGCAGAGACTGATTATGCCCTACACAAGATCCATAAAGGTATCTACAGAAGTCACCTTGGAGGCCAAGCCCTGACATACAAGATCCTTTGACAAGAATACTACTGGTCCAATATACACCAAGATGCGATTGAGTTTGTATGACACTACAATAGTTGCCAATGGCATGCAACATTCAACATTGCTCATCGACACCTCTCACTAGTATCAGTTCACCTTGGTCATTTGCTTAGTGGGGAATAGACAACCTTGGTCCATTCCCTCCAATCATCAAGTAAAGAAAGTTTCTCATTGTTGCCATCAACTGCTTCACAAAATAGGTGGAGGCAAGAACTTTAGCCTAGATCATTGAAAAAGAAGCTCACAACTTTCTTTAAAAGTGCATCATCTATCAATTCAGCTTGCCCAGATGATCATCACTGATAATGGTCAATAGTTTGACAGCGCATCCTTCCAAGATAACTTATAGATTATACACTAGTTTACATCCATCATACACCCCCAGATAAATGGAGAAGGGGAAGTCACAAACTGAACCATCCTGCAGGGTCTTAAGACTTGCCTGGACAAAGCCAAAGGGCACTGGATAGAAAAACAATACAGTATCCTTTGGACATATTAGATGACATACCAACTATCGACAGGATAGACTCAATCCAACTTGGCTTTCAGAACTGAAGAGTTGTCTCCCTAGAGCTAGGCTTGACCTCATATAGGATTGAAGCATACAACAAGTGCTAGAACTTAGAGGACATCAAAGCAAACCTCAATATACTTGAGAATGTTTGAGAGAAGGCATAAATCCACATGGCAATGCACAGTAGTGAGCAACATGCTACTTCAACTCAAGAGTCAAGAAGAAATAATTCCATCTCAAAGACTTGGTAACCAAGAAGGCCATAGTCAGCCAGCCAATCAAATGAAAAAAACTCTCACCCATTTAGAAAGGACCATGTTGTGTCATGGAGGTTATATGCTCCAGCACCTTTCATCTAGAATGGTCAAATAGGACACCCAATCCTTAGACCTAGAATTCTGACAACCTCCGACCTTATTATCAATAAGATGTGCCTTCTCAAATCATGAATCAACCCAACTTACAATAAAAGCTCTCTTTCCTTTTTGTGTGAAGTGGCCACCAAACATCTAACTCATGGAAATGGGGGTGCATCTAAAAAAAATTATGGGTGAGCTCTGTACCCCAAGTAGGGTCACCATGCCCTCAAACCTTGGGTGAGTTCCATGCCCCAGGGGGACCAACATATCCTTTACAAATTCTGGTTGACTAGCTTCCCAAATAGGACCACCATACCCTTATTCGATGCCCTGGTTGTTTAGCTTCCCAAGGTGGGCTACCATGCCCACATCTTTAAGTCCTAGTTAAGCAGTAAGACTCTCAGGTCAGACTACCATATCTATAATCCCTGGTTAAGCGGTTAGACTTCCAAGTGAGGCAACTGGATAAGCTACATACCCGAAGTTGTGTCACCATGCCCTCATCAAACTTCGGATGCCAGTGTGCATGAAACACAAAGCTCAAAAGGAATCCTGGTCAAACCACTACATCCACAAGAGACACCACTACATTAATGAAGCTTTGCATATATGTAAGCCCTAAATTCCTAGCCAAAAGCCTATGACAATTTCCAAGAGCAACGAAGGATCTCTATCTATTCCGATTGAACCCTACTCGCCACTTAACAAGCAAGTAATCCCACAACTGTAAGACAAAGCCTTGATGCCACTTCTAGAGAATAGAAAAGAGCTTCATCCATTCTTCATCAACCTTCTGGTGGAGTTGTTATACTCCCAAAAGACATTGATGCATCCACAAAATCCTATTAGACAAAACACCTTTCCGATGCCAGTAAGGAGTCTACTCCACTCTTAAATGCTCAAAAGCCAAACTATAAATCTCGAAAGCTAGTATGTCGAGAGTAGAAAAGTTTCAAGAAAAATCCTACACTGGCCTTCTCTCCAAGCCCTGGGTGAGCCAAGCACCCCAAGCAAGGTTTCCATACCCTTCTTCTAAGTCCTAGTTGAGCTACACATCATAGGCTAGGCAATATGACCTTCTCTCCAAGCTCGAGGTGAACTAAGCATCCCAAGCAAGGTCACCATGCCCTTCTCCTAAGCCTTGGGTGAGCTACACACCCCAGGCAAGGCAATACGGCTTTCTCTCTAAGCCCTAGGTAAGCTAAGCACCCCAACCGAGGTCACCATGCCCTTCTCCTAAGCTCTAGGTGAACTATGCACCCTTGGCAAGGCAATAGACCTTCTCTCCAAGTCCTGGGTGAGCCAAGCACCCCAAGTAGGGTTGCCATTCCCTTTTCCTAAGCCATGGTTAAGCTCCACATCCCAAGCAAGGCAATACGGCCTTCTCTCCAAGCCTTGGGTGAGTTGCATGCCCTAGGCATGCAATATGCACCCTTATTAAGCATTGGTTAAGCTATAAGACTTTCAGGTCAGACTACCACATCCTTAATCTTTCATGCAATCTGCACCCTTACTAAGCATTGGTTAAGCTATAAGACTTTTAGGTCGGACTACCACATCCTTAATCTTTGGTTAAGTAGTAAGACTCCTAGGCAAGGCAATTAGGTGAGCTACGCACCCCAAGTAAGACTCCAAGGATCGTTGCACCCTTTATTCTAAAATTTTGAGTGAGCCTCGTACCCTAGACAAGGTCACTATCACTTCTATTTTAGAGTCTTGAACGAGCCTTGCACCTAGGCAAGGTCATTGTACCTTAAATTCTAAAGTTCTGGATAAGCTTCATGTCTCAGGTAGGATTGCTGTATCCTCTATTCTAAAAGTCCTATATGAGCTTCGCATCCTAAGCAAGGTTACTGTACCCTCTTTTTTAAAGTCATGGACGAGCTTCATATCCCAAGAAAGGTCACTATATCCTTTATTTTAAAGTCTTAGATGAGTTTCGTACTCCAAGTAGGATCACTGCACCCTTTATTCTAAAGTCCTGGATGACCTTCACACCCTAGGTAAGTTTACTATACCTTTTACTATAAAATCTTGGATGAGCTTTGCATCCCAAGTAAAGTTGTTTTACCCTCTATTCTGAAGTCCTGGATAAGTTTTGCACCCCAGGTAGGGTCATTATACCCTCTATTCTAAGGTAATAGGCAAGCTCGATACTTCAAGTAGGATTGTTGTACCCTCTATTCTAAAGTCATTCCATGCAAGGTAACATGCCTTCTATTCTAAAATCCTGAATGAGCCTTGCACCCTAAACAAAGTCATTGTGCCCTCTATTCTAAAGTCCTAGATGAGCTTCATGACTTAGGCAGGGTTGTTGTACCTTCTATTCTAAAAGTCCTAGGTGAGCTCCATACCCTAGACATGGTCCCTGTACCCTTTATTCTAAAAGTCTTGGATGAGTTTCATGCTTCAAGTAGGATCCATGCACCCTCTATTCTAAAAGTCCTGGGTGAGCTCCATGCCCTAGGCATGGTCCCTACACCCTTTATTCTAAAGTCCTAGTGATGCTTGCATCCCAGGCAGGGTCATCGTACCCTTTATTCTAAAATCCTGGATAAGCTTCACCTCAAGGCAAGGTTACTACACCCTCTATTCTAAGTCCTAAGAAGGTTGTGCATCCTAGACAGGGTCGTCGAGCCCTTATCCTAAGTCCTGGTAGAGTGTCAAGGCTCCCGAGGAAGATGGTTTGGGCAAATCTAGCCTCCACCAAGGCAAGACCCACACCTCCTTGAAGCTTTGCCAAGCAAGCAGACTTTTGGATAACAAGTAGAAGCCTCATGCAAAGATGCAAAGAACATAGGTGAAGCATCACAATGCACCCAAGACATGATGAGCAACATGCAAACACAAGAGAAGATATAAAAGAATGAAGATTTCTTTTCATTAATAAGTCATAATTATACATGTTTGCAATGTTATACCCAAATCACATTACTATGATAATGTTTCCAAGGATACAAGAGGAGGACATGGATAAGTTAAAGCTCCTGGGAGCCCCAAAGTTCCTTCTATGCCCCGTCTAAAGTAGCAAGACATCTCCTACGGGCCTGGAAAACACCTTGGTCCTCCTACAATATGTGAAGCTGAAGCTTGATGGGGGAAAGAGGATAAATTCATTAATGAACTTGAAGCTTATCCAACCCAGAGCAAGAAAGCAGGCCACCTTCTATAGGGTTGATGCAATGAAAAGTGTGAAGCCTTGCCCACAAAAGATTAAGAGGAAACTCTGCAAGGCCTGGAATCGCATCGAGGACACTAAGAGACTATCCCTACACATCCAGGATGTAGAGAAATTGGCCACTGAGACCAACTAGGTTCTTGGAGTAGCTTCTACTCCTAGCTCAGCTACCTCTCCTAGCAACGCCATATCTCACCAAAGGAGATGTTACTCGATGAGATGCCTGGTGACCTCCCTCCTCTAGCTCCATTCTCTGGCCAATGATAGTCGCAATACAATAACTCTAATGCTAGCCATTCTCAATACCTATCATTTTAAGATAAGCATCCATCAGCATGCCTTTGATGCAATTGAGATAGCCCTCTCGGAGAGAATCCTTCCACTAAGAAAGGGAATCCGGTATCATTTCTACCAGTGCCAAATGAAGTGGATAGCAACTTTGACATCCTTCTACACATCTTGGCAATAGGCAGACTTGGTGAAGATCTGCCTCTCTAGCCCTCTATTTATAGAGGGGCTGGGAGTAAGCCTGCCACACCAGCACCCAACTGGCATGCAATAGGTATCCTCATCCCATCAGCTAAATACCCACTCTCTCTCCCAAGACTGGAAGTCAAGGCTTCAGGCACTCCATTGGGTGCTTACATTCTCTCATGGGTAGCGCATTTACATGCCAGGAACTCCTACCAAGCAATGCCACAAAGGCACTTATTACACCTCAAGGACCATCCCACTTAGAGTTTCTTCCTAGGGATCAGGTCCACATCAAGCAGCATGCCATGCCACATTAAACCTTATGATTAGGAGCCAAGTCAACTTGCATGCATTAAATGCTCAGAAGGTGATTAGACACTAAGTACTCAGGGACATCCAAGGATTAATGCAAAGGCATCCTCCTTGCGACAATGGTGCGGGCACCAGAATCAGAAGAAGACTTCAGGGTTCCATCTGGATTTCTGAATCACCTTGCCCGAAGATTAGGGTTTGTAATAAGGGTTGACCTGGTCAACTAGATTATTTTATTTCTTTGAGTCTGCATTTCATTTTGTTGAGTCATGTTGACTCAGTCTAAGTCCAAGTCAAGTCCTGGTTGGCGCCATTCCCTAGGGCATTATTTTTTCTTCCAAGGCCAAATGCAAGTGGATGCCACACTCCCAGCCACACTCCCAGGACCAGTTGGCACCACATTTCATCCCAGTGTCCCTGGTCCCCACGCCCAAGAGAGAAAGAAAATTTTCTTAGGAGAAGTCAAGGAAGGCGCCCACAAGCTGCCAAAAGTAACCAAGCTAAAGGAGCAGGGGATTTTTCTTGGAGAGGACTTCAAGGTAGGCGCCCACACCTGCCTAAAGTACCTGGCTATGAATGGAAGGAGCCTAGTCTTGGGGAGAAAGACTAGGAGATGAGTATTTTCTTCCAAGAAAGAGCAAGTCATGGAAGGAAAACCCATGACTTAAGGAGAAGAACTAGGAGGTGCCCCACATACCTGCCATATGAAGCCATCACCTTGCATTTGAGGCCGCCCACTCCAAGGAAAGAAGCCTGGTCAGTCAAGGGAAAGTTTTTCATGCTTAGGATGAATGTTTAGTCCCACATGAGAAGTAGTGTAATTTTGTTTCTCTTGCAAGGTCTATATATTGGACCCTTATGTAATCTTTTGATTTTAATGAGTAAATGAAATCTTTTCTTGTGTTGAGCAACCTTGTGTTCTCTTCTTCCGCACTTCTTTGAGTGTTGAGCTCCATGAGGGAGTAAATCCGGGTTCCATTGGAGCCTTGAGGAGGTGAGAGATCTCCAAAGTTACCAAAACCCTGCCCCGCTTTCATCCCTGGCCACCAACCCTAATTTCCTTTCATCATCCTAGCTGCCAACACCCAAATTCCTAAACCCTATTCCCACTTCATTCAAGGTCGCCATCTCCTTCTCCAAGCCACCGCCCACTATATCAAGCCCTAGGTCCTTTTCATCTGCAAGCCGCCGCCCTACCAACCAAACCTTAAATCCACTCCATCTTCCACCACCACCTCCATACTCTTCCCTCATCCTCAAAGTTCGAGCAGTCCAGAGCTATCCCAGGTAAAGGTCTCTTCCTTAAGTTTCTTACATCCTTATCTTGTTCTTCATCTTTTCAAGATCCAGAGTACGAGAAGAAGGCCAACCTTGCCATAGGACTACAATCCGAGGATCCATTGCGAAGATACCCCGTCTCCAAGGATCCTACAATCTGCTCGAGAGTGTCCTTCAATTGAAGCAAAGAGAGATATCACAGTCAGGTATAAAACCTTCTCTTCTCTCTTCGTCTGTTTCTTGAAAGAGGAGTAAACCCTAGGTATGGGGGTTTCTCAATCCCCAGCGATCCTACTTCTTTATTACTCTGATAATCTACTCTTTTGAATTGTGCTTTCTTTCAGTGCATATTTTCTTTCAATATTAGTTAGCCTTGTTTTTGAGTCAAGCCAACTTCTAACAAAACACAAAAAAAAAAAAAAAAAAAAATAGTCTTAATTTACTTCCACATCGCATCATCTTATTTGTTCTGCATCAGACAACATACTAAGTACATCTAGAATTGCAGAGAAGCAAGAATAGAGAAAAAACAAAATAAATTCTTTATTGCTTTCAATGATATAGGTAACTGAATTTGAGTTCTTCCAAGAGCTTCATCCTACTAGCCCTCATGATGAGAACCCTCTCCTCTATAGAATCATTAGCAAGAAGAAGAGGTTTAGTTACAAGGCCAATATCAAGATGACGGTTGCAAAGTATCATCTCGCAGCATGCGAAGTCCCAGTTGAAGCTAGCAATTATCATGAACTAAGGGACTGGCTATGCATAATGGACCGCAACCTGATGCTCCTTTACAGGATCCTTGCCACAAGGCTCAGACAATCTTGCCAAATAGTTGGCCTCATGCTAGGAATCAAGCAACTCTACCCTCATCTTAGCAAGACAACGTGCTACCTCACTTCACTCTAGAAGGACGATGACCCAAAGAAAGTCTACCTTATATTGCAAGTCTATACAGTCTCTATTAGACACCAAGTTCTTGCAAGCCATCAGTGCTTCCCTTTGCTTCAGCTACTACGAGGCAAACTACTTTGCTCCTCACAGCACCAGCCTCGCTAGCAATGCTAGACAACACACCTCACCCATGGAGGCTCCTTTCTCCACTTGCATTGCTAATGGAGCCTATCAGTGCACTCGAATCGTAAGGACTCCCCTTTCCATCTGTCTTCCCCTTAACACTGACTAGCGTGTGGTGAGGGTGAGAATCCAGGCCACTAGTTCCACCACCTACAATTGTCTGGACCCCCCTATTAGTGGAGCTTCACACTCCGCTAAACTCCATCTAGGTCCCTTGCTTGATGACAGCCCTCGAAGGTGCCTCGCATGCCTGACCGCTCCTCTTTAGCTTCGCCATCTCTTGATAAGTGGCCTTCAATTCCTCTTGAAATTCTTTATTTTTTGTAGATAGGCTATCGAGCTCCCATACAAGAGTTTGGCAAGCCTCTTCAGCCACTATTCACTCCTGCTCCACAGAGCCTGACCCTCTTTAGCTGCCTTCTATGCCTGCTTCATGTGAGTGACCCTTTTGATGACCACTGCTTTGTGGGCAACAACAGAATGCTCAATGCCTAAGCATAGAAGCTATTGATCCCTTGAATGATTTTGATGATAACAAAATATTAGAGCATGCACTTGAGTCTACTTTTTAAGTGCTTTACAAGTTTTTGTAGGATGATTTTAATGCTCAATCACAACTCCTACAACCTTGTTATATGTCATGTGTAGTGTTGTAAATGTGTCATGTAAAGAAGAGCACAAAGAAAAATTAAAGTAGTTTTCATAAAAATGGGTTGTGTCTATGTGTTTTTCAAACTCAAAATTCTATAGAATTTATTGTTAGTTGAGTTGGAAAGTGTCTTGAGTGATTAAAAGCTGCTAGATGATTTCTAGAGAAGAGTTAAAGATCTTATGAAAAATTCACTCGAGTCGACTCGAGTAAGAAGAGCTGACTCTAGTTCTTAGCACTCATGAAGGATTCTGGCATGCAAAGATCTGAGCCGACTCGAAGGAACCCGAGTTGACTCGTCCAGGGCATCATTTCTTGAATCAAACAGGCGAGCTGACCCGAAAGCAATTCGAGCTGACTCAACCATTCAGTCAGGCATCCGAGTCAACCCTTCAGTAATCCGAGCTGACTCCTCTAGAGTCCAGAAAAAATCAGTTCTGAAAGAATAAGCCAGGTGAGCCAACTCTACCGAGAAGAGCCGACTCCTCCAAAGTACCATTTCGAAGACCTGAGAATCCGAGCTGACTTGAATGAGGTGAGGCAACTCAACCAGAGTGAAGATTCAACTATTCTGAGGATCCGAGCTGACTCGAAGCATCCGAGCTGACTTAAACGTCGATTCTAAGCATGTAATGGCTAGTTCTAGAACTTTATTTTTGAATTTGAAAAGTGCTCCAACGATCAAATTTCAAATCCCAACGATCAACAATGGCTATATCCACCTAAGAAGAGTACAAGACTCTATAAATAAGAGATTTGGGCAACCTTTGGGGAGGTTCATGAGCAGTTAATGATCAAATGAGCTTGTGAGCAAGAGAGCACCAAAGAGCATTCAAGTCAGCCTTCAAGACTTCACCAACTCAAATCTAAAGCTTGAAGCATTTATTGAAGAAGTTGAAGAAGCCATTGAAGTATATTAAAGTGCAATTAAGAAGGCTTCTCTCGAGCTACAACTGCAACCATCAGACAACTTTAGTTTGTCAATTACTTGCTTATTTTTCTTAACTCTTTTATGAGTGTATGGATTTTTGGTGAGCCCGGTTGAAAAACCAAGTGTAGGTTCTTGGTGAGCCTGTTTGAAATCCAAGTGTGGGTTCTTGGTGATCCTATTCAAAACCAAGTATGGGTTCTTGATGATCCTGTTCAAAACCAAGTGTGGGTTCTTGGTGATCCTGTTCAAAACCAAGTTGGATTTTTGGTGAGTCTGGTTGAAAAACCAAGTTGGGTCTTGAATTGTGAGCATAGTAAAACAATCCGATTGTATTCCATGGATGAATATAGTGAAAATTTCAAGTAGTATCTTGGATAGTGGACGTAGAAGCGAGGTTGCTCCAAACCACTATAAAATTACCGTGTTTGTGATTGTGCTTTTTCTTCTTTACTTGTTTCTGCTTTAAATATCTAAATCACAACACCTACCATACAAGAAGATTTAAAAGAGCACATATATATTTATATTTTTTAAATTCCTAATTCACCCCCTCTTGAGAAAGTCACCTGGACAACAACTGGTATCAGAGCAGGTTCTCTGAATTTCAATTAGAGTAAAGATTAATGGCTCATCCCATGAGTATCTCCTTGGCCGAAGGCCAATCTACTAATAGACCTCCACTATTCACTGGCACAAACTATTCTTATTAGAAATATAGAATGAAGATATACATTCAAGCTGTTGACTTTCAATTATGGAAGGTCATTCTCAAGGGACCTCATATATCCATGATAAAAGTTAATGGCATGGATGTCCCAAAACTTGAAGAGAATTGGGATAAACACGACATGAAAATGGGTGAGTTAAACACCAAAGCCATGAACTTGTTACATTATGCTTTGAATGCAAATGAATTTAACTAAGTTTCTACATGCAATTCAGCTAAGAAGATTTGGGATAAACTCAAGGTGACCTATGAAGGAACTTTCCAAGTGAAGACTTCAAAAATTAATCTTCTAGTACATAATTACGAACTGTTTAAAATGGAACAAAATGAAACTATCTCTGCCATGTTTTCACATTTTATAGATATTATTAATAGCTTGAAAAGTCTTAGCAAGGTTTACTCTAATGCAGATTTAGTGCAGAAGATCTTAAGATCATTTTCGGACAAGTGGGACCCAAAAGTAACTGCCATCTAGGAAGCAAAAGATCTTAATACTCTACCTCTAGATGAACTGATGGGTTCTTTGATAACACATGAGTTGGCCATGTAGCACATGAATGAAGATGATCAGAAAAAAAAAGACTACTGCCTTTAAAGCTGCATCAAAAATGAAGAAACAGAAAGAGGAATCGAAAGATGATTGCTCCTCCTTCGAAGATTACTTAGAAGATGAAGACATAGCTATGGTCGTGAGAAGATTTAAAAAATTTATGGGAAAGAAGAAGGGAAGGTACTTCAAAAAATCTCACAAGAAAGGTAAATACAGTAAGGACAAGAAAAAGGAAAAAGAAAAAGAAAAGGATCAAATGCTTACTTGTTATGAGTGTAAGAAACCTGGGCATATCTGTCCTGATTGTCCTTTGTTAAAGAAAACATTTAAGAAGAAAAAGAAGAAAGTGATGGTTGCGACTTGGAGCGATAGTGAGGAGTCGACTTCAAATGAAGAGGAAGAGACCACTAAAACTGCCAATCTATGTCTTTTGGATCTCGAAGACAAGCTAATATCCCCTGAACCTCAAGTTGAATTTACTTTTGATGAGCTAAATTCTGCATTCCATGATTTACTTTCAAAATTTAAAAAAGTTGGGGTAAAAATTAAAACATTAAAGAATAACAATGATTCTTTGTTAAAAGAAAAGGAAGAGATTTCATAAAAGAACAAGTTATTGCAAAAAGAATTAATTATCTTTTCTAAAAATAATAAAGCTTTAGAAGTTAAGAAAAAGGTGTATCTTGAGAAAATCAAAGCTTTAAATAATGAAAATACTGATTTAAAAAAGGAGGTTGAAAAGCTCAAGCCTTTGGTTAAAAAGCTTACTTTAAAGTCAAATAAGCTTTAGTTAATTTTGAAAGAGCAAAGTGTTTTAGGTAATAAGGCTAGAATCTGTTATAACTCTTCAAATACAAATAGAATTTCATCTACTAGATTTGTATCTTCAAAAAAATTTATACCAAAATCTATATTTCAAAAAGCTTTTGTATCAAATGCTTCCACATCCATTTTTAGAGCTTCAATGTATGTACCTAAGATTTCAAATCAAAATTCTTTCAGATCAATTATTTCTACATCTGCATCACATGCTTCTACTTCTACAACCTCAAAATTTATATCTTTTCAAAATTCTAGAGTTATCTGTTATATATGTAATGGGGTTGGATACAAATTTTCTCAATGAAACATAACAAAAAAAAAAGGACTTATTAGAATTAGAATAAGAAAGATTTGGATTCCCAAAGGAACCAATCTGACTAACCTGAATGGACCTAAGGTAGCTTGGATATCTAAAAATACTCCTTGATTGTTTTACAGGAATGTCTTGCAGCCCAAAATGCTAAGAAAAGATGGTATCTAGATAATGGCTGCTCAAGGCATATGACAGGTGATAAAGAGCAATTCGTCACCCTATAAATGAAAGAAGGAGGACTAGTAACTTTTGGAGATAATGACAAGAAAAAAATAATCAAAATTGGTAAGATCAAAATAACCCCCTCTACTTTTATTGAAAATGTATTGCTAGTAGACAAATTGAAGCATAATCTGTTAAGTATTAGTCAATTATATGATAAAGGCTTCAAGGTTGTCTTTGAATCATCTATGTGTATAGTAACTAACTCACTTGATTCTAGCAACAAATTCATTGGACATAGACTTAGAAATATTTGTGGTAGATCTAAATGATCTAGCCATGTCTAGTAGTTCCAATCTAGTAGCAATGAATCCTAAGACCAAGGAGTCTAGCTTACTTTGGCATAAATGATTAGGTCATGCTAGCATGCATACACTTGCCAAATTGATTTCTATGAATCTAGTTAGAGGTTTACCTAAATTCAAAGTTGATTTTGAACATGTTTGCGATGCTTGTCAAATGGATAAACAAATTAAGAAGAGTTTTAAATCTAAAAATATGGTTTCAACTTCTAGATCCCTTGAGCTACTTCACATTGATTTATTTGGACCAACTAAGAGCACAAGCCTAGGTGGTTTGAAATATGCACTTGTAATAGTGGATAATTTTTCTAGATTTACATGGGTCTTGTTTATTGCACATAAAGATGAAACTTTCAAAGTTTTTTAAAAATTCTACAAGAAAGTTTCAAACCAGAAAAATCTTTCAATTGTATCAATTAGAAGTGATCACGGTACAGAATTTGAAAATCAATATTTTGATGATTATTGCACAGAAAATGACATTGATCACAACTTCTCCGCTCCTAAAATATCATAACAAAATGGTGTTGTAGATAGAAAGAATAGGACTTTGGAAGAGATGGCCTGAACAATGTTATGTGAAGACAATCTTCCAAGATACTTTTGGATAGAAGCGGTGAACATTGCTTGCTATATTTTAAACCATGTTTTGATACGACCAATTTTAAAGAAAATCCCTTATGAGCTTTGGAATGAAAAGAAATCAAATATTAATTACTTTCATGTTTTTGGTTGTAAATGCTTTATGTTGAATAGTGGAAAGGATAACCTAGAAAAATTTGATGCTAAATTAGATGAAGCTATATTCTTTGGTTATTTAATACATAGCAAAGCATATAGGGTGTTCAATAAAAGAACACTAACTGTAGAAGAATCTGTATATGTTATATTTGATAAAACTAACCCCTCACCTTTAAAAAAAGAAGTGTATAAATAATGATGCAGGTATACTTGAAAAGGAAATGAAAGATATGAGCATACAAGAGAAACCAACTCAAGAAGGAGAAGAGATGGTAAGTAAAGATCATGCTGATCTACCAAGGGAATGGAGGTATGTAACCTCTCATCCAAGAGATTTAATTATTTGTGATCTCTCTCAAGATGTTAGGACTAGGTCATCTCATAGAGAAGCACATGATTACTTAGCATTTGTATCACAAATAGAGCCATATAGCTTATAAGAAGCTGAAAATGACCCTAAATGGATGGTGGCCATGCATGAAGAAATAAACCAGTTTGAAAGAAATAATGTATGGACTCTAGTTGATAGATAATCAGACCATCCCATTATAGGAACCAAATGGGTCTATAGAAATAAACTAGATAAACAGGGTAATGTTATTAAAAACAAAGCAAAGTTGATAGCTAAAGGATACAACCAAGAGGAAGGGATAGATTTTGATGAAACCTATACACCCGTAGCAAGACTAGAGGCCATAAGATTACTACTTACATTTGCTTGCTACATGAATTTCAAACTATTTCAAATGGATATAAAAAGTGCATTTTTAAATGGTTTTATATCTGAATAAGTTTTTGTAGAACAGCCATCAGGTTTTGTAGATCATGCTTTTCCAAATCATATTTTTAAACTCAATAAAGCATTGTATGGACTTAAACAAGCACCTAGAGCCTGGTATGATAGATTAAGCAAATTCTTACTTGAAAATGATTTTGTAAGAAAAAATATTGATAAAACTTTATTTATCAAAAAGAAAAATGATGATATATTAGTTGTACAAATTTATGTAGATGATATTATATTTGGTGCAACTAATGAGAATCTTTGTAGAGAAATTGCTTAGTTGATATAGGCTGAATTTAAAATGAGCCTAATGGATGAACTAAATTATTTCCTTAGACTCCAAGTTAAGCAAACAAAGGATGGAATCTTTATAAACCAAGCAAAGTATATCAAGGAAATTATCAAGAAGTTTGGTATGGAGTCAAGCAAGCAAATGAGCACACCCATGGCCCTACTTGCAGATTGGATAAAGATAAAGATGGCAACGACATTGATCAAAAGTTCTATCAAGGTATGATCGAATCACTGTTGTACTTAACTGCTAGTAGACCTGATATCTTGTTTAGCGTATGTGTATGTGCTAGATTTCAATTTAATCCTAAAGAATCACATATGCTTGCAATAAAAAGAATTATAAAATATCTAAGAAGAACAAGTAATCTAGATCTATGGTATTCAAAGCAATCTTTAGTAAATTAATTAGTTTTTTGGATGCTGATTATGTTGGTTGTAAAATAGATAGAAAAAGCACTAGTGGTACTTGCCAATTTCTAGAGTTGAATTTAATCCCATGACACTGTAAGAAACAAAACTCTGTAGCACTATCCACTGCTAAGGCAGAGTATGTAGCTATAAGAAGTTGTTGTACACAAGTGCTTTGTATTAAATAACAACTAGAAGACTTTGGTATTATACAATCTAAAGTTTTTATCAAATGTGATAGCACAAGTGCTATTAATTTGTCAAAAAATCCAATTCATCATTCTAGAACAAAGCATATAGAAATTAGACATCATTTTCTTAGGGATCATGTTCAAAATGAAAATATTATACTTGAATTTGTTCCTACTGAAAATCAACTTGCTGATATTTTTACTAAGCCACTTAATGTAGAGAGATTTGAGTTGATTAGAGGAGAATTAGGTTTATGTGACCTATTTTGGAAAACTTATGACCTATATTCTTTAAAACTAAGGAAACATTATCTAGATAGCCTCCTGCATCAAACTAAGAATAATGACCATCTCTTTTAGTATATATCTTTCATTTGAGACCATTTCTGAACTGTTTGGAACCTTTTATGGAGTTTTGGTTTAAGTCGACTCGAGCTACAGTGCTTAAGTCGAGCTGACTCGAATTTCGAGTTAGGCATTTTTGTATAAAGCTCACATAACCCTTCTTAGAGCCTTAAGTCCATTCAAACCCTAGCTGAGCTCTTGTTTATTCTCTCCAAGCTTAGAATCACAAATTTCTACCCTACACTCTCCCAAAATCCAATCTATCCGAACCTATTAGATCCTAATGGCTCCGAAGAGGGCTGTCGGCAAGAGATCTCGACGACTTGAACCAACTATTGAAAGAGAAAGAAGAACAAAAAGAAGATAAGAAGAAATGACTTGGATAGATGAAGTGGAAGAACAGCAAGATAGTGAGGAAGACCGAAATCCATCACCCGTGCAACCATGACAGATCATCTTAATGGGGAACCGACCCGTGATTACTGGTAGGAAAATCAATTTTACATTCTTAAAAAACCAGGGTTTTTAGATTGGTAAATGGATAGAATCTCAGAGCTGGGTATTTTTCTGCATATTGGATTTACCTACGTACCCTAGCCTAGTCATAATATTTTTTGAAAACCTAACCCTAGAGGAAAATAGTGTTATTTCAACTATTAAAGGGGTTAGACTGATTGTGAATGAAGACTGTCTGAGCCAAGTTCTTCAAATGCCGAGCAGAGGAAGCTGCCATCTAGTTATAAGGGAAAGACAAAGGACTTTAAGGTTAATTTTAGAAACAAACAATATGGATGAAGTTTCTAATGTAAAGGCGAATGTCTTATCCTTAGAAATGAGGCTACTTCATAACATAATAAGCAGAATCTTTTTGCCTTGCACCGATAGATTTCACTGGCTCAGCGAGAGAGATTTAGTCTTCATGAGATATACGATTGAGTGGGAGGCCCTCAATCTACCAAACATCATGCTGACTTAGATGACAGATGCAGCTAAGAAGGCCAAAGCATGTTTACCATATGGTATGGCCTTCACACTCATATTCAGACATTTTGGTGTTGAGCTAAACAAAGAGGACAGCAAGTTATTACATAATACTGATACTTATTCAGCTAAATCACTTCAACGGATCGGTTACCATTAGGTTGAAGGAGTTTGGTTGAAGAAGGCATCAGATCAGAGAGCTGGAGCCTCTTCATATAAGGATGAGGGTGATGATGATCGAACAGTAGACCCTGTTATTGGTACTCATATAGTTGATAGAGGTGATGAGGACATACAGACTAAAGTGGATGCACAGTTATAAAGTGAGCCTGGGAGTCCTAGGACTTCACCAGCACTAGCACCATCAGCACACCATGCTTCACCAGTACCATCAACACTAGTATCAACACCTGTAGTGACTGCTACACCTACTCTAAGACCATCTGCAAATACCACATGACCATCTGTGTCTCATTACTTCTTTGCACAGCAGATGAGATAGCTATCTCGGACCTTGATGAGCACCAGTGGATCGATGTTTGGCAAGGTTTGTCAAACAGTCGATACCAGACTTGAGGAGATCTATGGAGAGCTGAGACAGCTACATTCCAGGATGGACACAGTTGAGTCTACTAGACCAGAGCTATAGATTGACATACAGTCACTGATAGATTCCTTCAGGTCAGTATCTGATGATATCCGATAGACTGTAGCTCATAGCATTGAGGAGTTGAGATCTGAGTTACGAGAGATGAGCTATAGGATGGGATCTATTAAGTAGGGCAGGAAAATGGAAGATGATTATACTAAAGGTGTGGGGATACTCAGGGCTAAATTTGGTAGATTGAGAGGTTCAACAGAGGCTTTTGCCAATGCTCATGCTAGTGAGCTCATTGCACTCCATGGGGGAAACAAGAAGATTCAGACTGAGCTGAGCACTGTATGGCTTTTTCTATCGAAGTTGTCTTCAGTCATTGAGACTCTTGGAGCATCTCTCAGATAGCAGCACCTCCTCCACCTGTTGTACCTTCTGGTGTGTTTGATCCAGATCCCATATCCTCCTATCCACCTTCTTCATCCTATCACCCTAGACAGCCTCCACCTCACTCTACTAGGGTTGGACCTTCTACTAGGGCTAGAGGTTCTTCTAGTCATCCTAGATCTTGGCAAGGTAGATCTGAGTTTGTCAAGGTAGAGTCTAGTGATAGTGAATAGACCAATCTTTTATATTTTTGTGTGTTTCTATAAGTTGTATTGAACATTTTGAAAGAAATGAAAGTATTTCCTTTCTTACTTATTGTGTATGCAATGTGATTTGAGTAATGATGTTATTTGTGTATGCAACTCAAGATAATTTTATATTAGATTATCAAAATTTTTTATGAAAAAGTGAAATTATCTCAAACAATGCTTATAATCTTCTCATTCTGTTTCAAAATTTGAGCAACTAATTGAATACCTTTTTGATTAATGACAAAAAGGGGGAGAATATTGCATGGAAATATTGAATGGGCGAGTGATATTATTGAATTGTATATGCATGGATACATTGCCAATTAATGAATGAAATAGGGGGAGATATTTGCTCATATTTGCTCTGATAAGCATATTTATAATTTTCCAAATTGCTTTGATATAATTTGAATGGCTATCTACTACTATTAGCTCTGAATAAGCTCTGATACATATTGAACTTATTTCAAAAGCTTTGATACATTGTCAATATGCTCTAATTCTTTCAAATACATTCTTGGTATACAACTCATATATGTTGATACTTCCAAATATACACATACATGTAACTATAAAGTTTTTTCTATGCCCGGTGTTTTGTCATCATCAAAAAAGGGGAGATTATTGACCCATTGAATGATTTTGATGATAACAAAACATTGGAGCATCCACTTGAGTTACTAACTACTTTTTAAGTGCTTTACAAGTTTTTGTAGGATGATTTTAATGCTCAATCACAACTCCTACAACCTTGTTATATGTCATGTGTAGTGTTATAAATATATCATGTAAAGAAGAACCCAAAGAAATATTAAAGTAGTGTTCATAAAAATGGGTTGCTTCTATGTATTTTTCAAGCTCAAAATTATTTAGAATCTGTTGTAATTTGAGTTGGAAAGTGTCTTGAGTGATTAAAAGTTACTGGATAATTTCTGGAGAAGAGTTAAAAATCTTATGGAAAATTCACTCGAGCCGACTCGAGTAAGAAGAGTCAACTCTAGTTCTTGGCATGCATGAAGGATTCTGGCATGCAGAGATCCGAGCCAGCTCGAAGGAACCCGAGCCGACTCATCCAAAGCATCATTTCTTGAATCAGACAGGCGAGCCGACCCGAAAGCAATCCAAGCCGACTCAACCATTCAGTCAGGCATCCGAGTTGACCCTTCAGCAATCTGAGCTAACTCCTCTAGAGTCCAGGAAAAAATAGTTCTAAAAGAACAAACCAGGTAAGCCAACTCTACTGAGAAGAGTTGACTCCTTCAGAGTACCATTTCGAAGACCTAAGAATCCGAGCCGACTCGATTGAGACAAGGCGACTCGACCAGAGTGAAGATTCAACTATTCTAAGGATCCGAGCCGACTCGAAGCATCCGAGCCGACTCGAACATCGATTTCAGACATGTAACAGCTAGTTCCAGAACTTTATTTTTGAATTTGAAAAGTGCTCCTACGGTCAAATTTCAAATCCCAACGATCTAATACAGCTATATCCACCTAAGAAGAGTACAAGACTCTATAAATAAGGGATTTGGACAACCTTTGGAGAGGTTAATGAGCAGTTAATGATCAAATGAGCTTGTGACTAAGAGAGCACCAAAGAGCATTCAAGTCATCATTCAAGACTTCACCAACTCAAATCTGAAGCTTGAAGCATTTATTGAAGAAGTTGAAGAAGCCATTGAAGTGAATTAAAGTGCAATTAAGAAGGCTTCTCTCAAGCTGCAACTGCAACCATCAAACAACTTTAGTTTGTCAATTAGTTGCTTGTTTTTCTTAACTCTTTTGTGAGTGTTTGGGTTTTTGGTGAGCCCGGTTGAAAAACCAAGTGTAGGTTCTTGAAAAGCCTATTTGAAAACCAAGTGTGGGTTCTTGGTAATCCTGTTCAAAACCAAGTATGGGTTATCGGTGATCCTATTCAAAATCAAGTGTGGATTCTTGGTGATCCTGTTCAAAACCAAGTTGGGTTTTTGGTGAGCCCAGTTGAAAAACCAAGTTGGGTTTTGGATTGTGAGCTTGGTAAAATAATCTGACTGTATTCCGTGGATGAATATAGTGGAAATCCCAAGTGGTATCTTGGGTAGTGGATGTAGGAGCAAGATTGCTCCAAACCATAATAAAATTATTGTGTTTGTGATTGTGCTTTTTCTTCTTTACTTGCTTCTTCTTTAAATATCTAAATCACAGCACCTACCATACAAGAAGATTTAAAAGAGCACATATCTATTTAAATTTTTTAAATTTTCAATTCATCCCTCTCTTGGAAAAGCCACCTGGGCAATAAAAGCCCACTTGCAACACCAAGCTATCAGTTCCCAACAAAGATTGTGACCAAAACTTTGGGAAAAAAGTGCCACTTACCCTAACAGTGTAGTGGTACATGCACTCAAAAGCCTCCTTGATTGACATCCATCATAACAATGCAACAACTACGAGAGGTGCGTGCCCAACATCAGCTCCATGGCCTTCAACTATCCGGGAAGCCCAAGCCATCCTACCCAATCATCCAGTGGGGAGTAAGAGCTTGAGTGGTAGATCCCGACGAAGCAATAGTAGGACTAGCAGGTTCAATAGCTACAGGTGTCACTTTCATAGGTTCAAGTTCCTCCACCGATGCCTACACTACCTCCGCTACTATTAGAAGCATCGCCTCTCCACTTGCCATCTCTATGGAAACCTCCAAGGTAGCACCACCCTCACCGTGTTTGTTCGAGGCCTTGACCAAAGTGCCGATGCCCTTTGGCAGTGCCTCCCTTTCATCTAGAGTCAACCTACATCTAGAAGAACCTCCACAATACTTTGCAGGGATGAAGGTGCCTCCTCGATAGATTGACGCCAACCCTTGTGTCTATATTAGGACCTGCATCAGCCTCCATAAGCTAGTTGCCAGCCCTTGCCACCACCTCAATACCTACCCCTACCTCAATAAGCTAGCCATTGACTTCCATTTCCACTCCAGAGCTTATACTAGCTCTTCCAATGAAGGATGTCATAGCCAGAATGCCAATGATAGGACTTATGGGAGTGGATGCCCCAATCTTCTCCTCTACCACCTTGGTCCCAGTCTCCGCAGTGACTACTCCATGACTGGAGCCTCTTTTCCTCTTCCTCAACTGTTCTGCTCTCACCATCCCAGCATACAACTCTTTCAACAAGAACTTCATTTTTTACTCAAGCATGAAATAGGGCATGAAGACCCATGTCAGAATTGCAAAAAGAAGGCACGCAAGAGAAAGATGAATACAAAAAAACTCTATTATTCAATTCCAAAATAAGTCTCTTTTATGGGGAACTCAATAATTTTTTTACAAGAAGAAAAGGAAGAAAGATAACATCAGAAGGGGGAACATTGCTTCATTACCCTCATCGATTCTAGAATTGCCTGAATCATCACTAAGGGATGACATTCCCAAAGAAAGCACACCGAGATTGAGTTCAAGGGAGTGCTTCACTACTTTCCTCTTACACCACCAGACACCCTTGGCATAAGCATCTTGACAGGACTCGAGCAGCTCTTGATGGAAGACCACTCCCTTCTTGAAAACCTCCACCACCTTGGCAGTGGCTTCTGAGGCCCTGTGCTCAGAAGAGGCCCTCTCCTCTACTTTGGCTAGCAACCTTCTCAACTTAGTCACCTCTTCTTCTACCTCAACAAGCGACCTTTTCAACATAGTTGCCTCACTTTTAGCACCAGCCAGCTTGCCCCTTGACAAGGCAACCTTATCTTGCCACTAGGCCACTTCATCTTTCAAATAGGCAACCTCAGCCTTAAGATCGTTAACCCATGTCATCTCCATTGCCAACTTGGACATGATCATCTCCACCTGATTCTTTTTAGTTTATAACTTTTTAGAGATGATGCTTAACTCTTTTATAGTATTGTCCCACTCACTCTCCACTGCCAACATGCACTAGTAGAATTGTCAATGCTCATTCTCTAGTCTCATCGAATGTTGAAGCTGCCCCCATATTGCAAAGTTGCTCTACAAAAGCATCACCTATCAAACCCCTAGCCAAACTCTTTGAAAAAGGGAAAGACTCAAAAATTTGGTGATCTTATTGCTGCCAGCGCATGCACACTCCACTAAGCGCTATGTGCAAAAGCCTCCTAAAGAAGTTTCTCCTTGTATTTGGGAGGCACGTACTCCTCCAATAGCTTGCTATAGGTCTCCATGCTAGAAACCTTGATAAAGATGGAGCTGACGACCTCACTTTCATCACTTTCTAACAAAACCCCTTAGTAGCCTGGCCCTTCTTTATGGGCGACTTGGTTACACCCTTTGCATTCCCACTGTAGCCATCGCTAGCCTCACTTGGAGCCTAACAAACCCCGTTGGCACCTAATCAACAACTATGACTATGCCACAGCCAGCTTCCGCCATCTCATCAGCCTTGTCAGTGACTCCCTCATACTCCCTGGGAGCCTCTAGAGTTCCTCTACTAATTCTAGCAACCTCGCCAGCCATCCTTACAACCTCCCTGGTGGTTACCGCTCCCTTGCCAACATTTTTTATTACTTCACCGATCGAGACCTCTACAATCCTCAGAGAAGCCTCACTTATTTTAAGGGTTTGGATATCCTTCGGGTGCCATTATAGCTTCTCAACCCTTGGAGCTTTCTCTAGCTCAACTAGTACCTACTTCTCCTTATAGAGTCTTCTATGGACAAAGTAGGTTTCTGGGTCATTGTCCCTATCTTTTAAAGTGATAAACATGCTAGATGACAAATTGTTATCCCCTATAATCAAAAGGCAAATCAGATCAGACAAAAAAGGAGACGCACTTACCAACAATAGGTGGGTCTCTGTGACTAAATGTTGCCAGAAGATCCACTCGTAAAAGATCCTCAAGAGAAAGAATTGCAGCCGCCTCCATCCTTTTCACCATTTCCTTCTCTAAAAGCTATAACTCCAAATAATCCTACACTCTCTTTCTGTCCAACAAAACCCCCACTTGGTTGGGAAAGCACAGCAAGGCCACTAGGGAAGTCACGAAAAAAACTCTCCTTCTATTGGTATACCTTGGCCGTACCCTTGGAGAACTAGTATCCCTTAATTAGCAAGGCATACCACCAACATCCTTGTATATTGGACTTTAATTGAAAGAAGAACCTAAAGACCCTGGATCGGGGCAACTCCCCACACAACAGCAAGTGATAGAACAATCCCATGATTAACCTCCATGCACTGAGAACCAGTTTAGTAAGGCACACTTGGTACTATCACGGTAACTCAACCATGACACCAGGAAGCAGAAGTTTCAGCCCAGCCTTGAATGCCTCCTTGTACAAGCCACCCGAGTCACCGACTCCATGGTCACCCTATCAGAAAGGCCTGGTAACTTGAGTCCTATCGAGTTCGGAATGGCATACTCCTCCCAGATCCGCACCAAATCCTCTTCATTCAGAATAGACTCAATCACCTAAAGAATGTCTTCAGCCACCATTGATCCCATTGAAGGACTCCTAGAAAACACAAAAAAAACAAAGAGAAAAAAGGGAGATGGAAGAAGAAGAGAGAAAAAGATCCACTACTCCAGTTGCAGCAATAGCAACAGTAGACTCCCTTAGTAGCGAAAACTCTAACTCTCTCTCTTTCTCAGTAGCAGATGGCAAATATGGAAGAGCGGTCACCCCACTCCACTCCTATTTATGACCTCCTACTAGGGATAATGCCCAAAAGCCAAGCACTAGGCGATGGTTTGTGGATGGGCATGTGTTCGTTCCCTAATAGATGTTTTGATTCACCCGAATCACCAGTCATTTCCAACCACGAACCACCATAATGCCTCCTTGAGGACTCCAAATCATCGCGTGTGCCTCTAAATATAGTAGATGCATGGGAAGCGATTAGGCATGATGCTCTAGATCTTTTTCCAAGTCATGTACAGTCCACATCTCCAACAACCAGCACCTCACCCAGCACTAGGCAAAGCATCCCCATATGCTTCGCCCACTGGGACTAAGGGCGTACCATCCAAGCCTCTACTCTGACGAATAATCTGGATTCCAACAAAGGCGGGTCTAGTGTTGAGCCCCGCAAGTTCCAGACCCTACTTCTCATGCCCAAGGCAAAGGAAATACCTTCTCTGAAAAACTAAGGAGAAACTGATACACCTAGAAATGGTTAAGCCTACATGAACTCATGCCCAAGGCAAAGGAAATACCTTCTCTGAAAAACTAAGGAGAAACTGATACACCTAGAAATGGTTAAGCCTACATGAACTCCAGCATGGTTCATCAAATCACTTGCCAACTCAGCATAAAAAGTAGATTCCTTAGATCCTACCATGTTGTCCCCAGAAGTCATGCTGGGAAAAGCCTTGTGCACCCTTCTTCCATAAGGGAGCAGGTAACCCAATGTCATGACTCTCTGACACCAGCCACTACTCTAGAAGCATGCACTCTATGGAAGCATGCCTACCATGAAGATAAGCTCCATGCTATCTCCAGCCATTTCAATCCACTCCTCCAAGAGCATGCACTCTGTAGAGACATGCCAACCAACACTCCCTATACCATAGAATGTCCCATAGGACATAGGCCCTCCATATACTCGCCTAACAAAACCTTTCCCTAGGACCCTCCAGATAAGTTTTTCCAGAAGGGTAAGCTTTTCTTAAGTTTCTACTACCTCTAAAATAAGCCTTCTGAGAGTCCCAAAAGTTCTCTCAGAACCATCCAAAATTCTAGGTTGAAGCTTTGATGAAGGTTAGGCCAACGAGAATCCAGGCAATATAAAATAGGGAGGTGAAGCCGAGAGGAGCCTCGAAGGGAGCTCATTGAGCTTTCCTCATACTCTTGCAAGCTTCGCTAGACCTCCTTAAAGCCTCACCTTCTCTCTATAGGCCTCGCCTGATTCACTTAAGATTCACCAACACTCTCACAATCTTTGCCTATACTCCATTACATCCACCAGTCACCTCCACCACTTCGCCACACTCCACTCCTTCCAAACACCATGATCTACTACCACTCCATTTACTTAGAAGCTATAGGCACTTCTCTTCTGTTTGCTTCCATTGAAGGCATTGTAGGTCCACCATCGGAAACCCCCTCCATCATGACCGGACTTCCGTGTCTTCATTATTTTGTAGGTTTCGGAACACCCATGCATCCTGGAGGGGACCCCAGAGTCACACACCATAGTAGCCACATCTAGCCCAATCAGTAGGTTCCAATATAACTGCAACAGGATTTAATTGATAAGATATGATAAAGATTAGAAACTTTCATCATTAATCCAGATGATGTACCCTAACCAATCTATCTCGAAACTCACCATGGAGGATAAGTACAAATAAAATTTTATCCACCAATTTCTGAGAAAAAACTTGTGCCAATTTAGCCTAGTTCCATATATAGACACTGACAATAAAATCTTTAACCATAGTTCCTTTAACTACCAAAATATTTACTAGTGCTAGCCATCATTACAAAGCTAAAGAGTACAACTAAGGATCCTAAATTACATTTATAGAAGTACCATCCCCTACACACTATTTAATATTAGAATAAATAGTAGGAGCATAAGAACAAATTTTCTTCCAAATTTGAGAAGCATTGCATGGACATGTTGGAATATATATCATTGACCACGAACAATGCTAGGCCTACATAAAAGTCATCACGCCATAAAAGATATCTCACGATATGCTTAAGCATAAGTGCATCACTTCTAATAAGCAAAATGAAATTATCCAAACTATCATCTCAAGTTGATTGACAAAATTGATCCCAAGAAATAAGATGCACTCTTCTAGAAATATCACTTGAACCCCAAAAAAACTCCAAATAATACATTCCATCTTCGACAGCACTATTCTTAGACTAATGGTATAAGAGAGTAAGTAAATAGGAAGAGTAAAAAATAACTGATTTAATAAGAGTCACTCTTTCTATCATAGATAAAGCTCTTCACTTCCACCCTTCCAAGTGATTTAGAAAATTCAGTATAATGCCATTACAATCAGAAGAAAATAATATCTTACCCAATATAAGAACACCAAAATACTGTCAAGTACCATCGCATTCTTTAATATGAAAATAATTTTTAATGCATTGTATGATAAGAGTATTAATTTTAGGATTGAACTTAATCATAGATTTTTCAAAATTAACCCACCATCCAAAAATTACTCAATACTTCTATAAAATGGTCAATAAGATTCATGCATTATTTAAGTGGCTCTAGCAAATAAAATACAATCATCTACAAATAAAAAGTGAGACGTGAGACACAAATACTCTAGTTTTACTGGCTAATATGCTGATAGTAAATTATTATCAACCACCACCTTCAACAATTATGATAATGCATCTACACAAATAATAAATAAACAAGGCTGTAACAAATACTGTTGTCGAACACCAATAAAAGAATTAAAAGTTCCAAAAGGAGTTTTATTAACCAAAATTGGAAAATAAAGTGACTCAATACAACCCTTAATCCAATAAATCCAAATTTCAAGAAAACCCATCTATTGCATGGAATGAAAAAGAAAATCTCAACGAATTCTATCATATGTTCTCTCCATATCAAACTTAATAGCCATGTAATTTTATCTGATTGGAGAATGCTCTAAATCATACATATTTTTTTGCCAAAAGAATATTACCAAATATACTCTTACCTTTAATAAAAGCACATTATTCCTAACTTATCAATGAATAAATAGCATTTTGCATTCACTTAGCCATCAATTTAGCAATAACTATATATGGAGTGGTACATAAATCGATTGGATAGTAGTGAGATGAAAATGATACATCTAATCTTTTAGGAATTAAGATAATGAATATATGCTTCCAAGAGACTATTATAGGTCTGAAGCTAAAAAATTGTTGTACTACAAGACAAACTTCTTTATGAATAATTGACTAGTAATATTTGAAAAAAAAAGGTGGAAAACCTAAAAGTCTAGGATCCTTATCCCCTATCATCGATTATACAATGGAATCAATCTCAATCTCTAAAACACCCCTAATAAGTAACTCCTTATCAACGTTAGATAAAACAATAGTAGGATAAGGAATAAAACCAGGATCTGTATTCTCTTCATCCTCATCCCTCCTCCATATAGTACTAAAAAAATCAACTAGTTCATGTCTTGTAGCATTATCCTCAATAGAATTTTTATTACCATCCTTAAGAAAATAAATCTCATTTTGTCACCATCTAATAATAATAGCTTGATGAAATAATTTCTTATTCCTATCTTTATCTTTTAGCTAAGAACTCCTTGGTTTTTGCCTCCATAAAGTTTCTTATTAATAGACAAGCAAATTATGTTGGGCTAGTTTAGCATGAAGAACTAACATATCACCATCAGATAAACCACCCTCATCACACTCTCTTTTTTATAATTCTAATATTTTTTTTTCAACACTCTCCAAGTCTCTAACAATATCCCCCACTACCCTTCTATTCTTGTACTTAAGTCTTCTTTTAAAAAGCTCTAATCTTCTAGATATACAATACATGGCATCCGGATGCTGGATGATGCAAGTTATAATTTTATAAACATAGAAACTAAGCAAATTCAAGTAAAGATGCAAATGAAAATGCAAGATAATTAAATATTGATACCCATTGCAATAGATTTAAGACTATTCAAGAAAAGGATCATAAGCTAGTTAAGAAACTACCTAGATTAAAATTATTCTACTTTACTTGTATCAAATCCAGTCCAAGGAGGGAATACTCAACTTACTATATGGCCATAGTAAGTATGGAATTAAATCCTAAAGTAGATCTCACCAAGGTACTAAAGATCTCAAGATCTAAGTTCAGCAATGTTTCTCAGAGCAGATCTCAGGCTTCTAGTTCTGAAAGAATTGTTATAGCCACAAGCTTTGATGAATCCTTGAGATTTTTTCATAATTTGTTGAGGGGATTTGTTAACAAAGAAAAAAGAAATTAGATCTAACGGGAATATAAAAGATGGCATGGAATGAGAAGAACGAAGAGTGGGAGATAGAAGAAGGAAAGGCGATGCAAGCAAGAAGAGGAGGGATAGTTCACGCAAGATCAAGGCATTACACCCTTAGGCTTCACACCGAATCTCATAATTACTATATCAAGGTGGAAAATAACCAGAAAAAATTATTTTTATTCATGACTCCAAAGCCTTTGTATAGGCAAAAGTATAAAATAAAGATGTATATGGACTTTTCATAGGATAACATGATAAATACAACTTCTATTTAAAATTAAATAAAAGCTCGATCCTTATCCTTTATCCTTGTGGGGTGATAAACCTTGTGGACCCAGGCTTGCATGCCATCCAATGTTTAGCCAATAAATTATTCAACAAAAAAATGTGGCATTGAATATATGGCAGCATATCTGATTGGAGAGTTTTTCTACCAATGAACCTCTAAATGCTAAACAATCCAAGCCCGAATCCATATAGACAAAATAGCTAACCCAATTGGGAATATAGTAAATGGGCTAAAAAAATAATAAAGAAACTAAGGTAAGGGCCAATTGAGCCTTTATAGCCATAAGGATGCTGTTAGTGCTATCGATATTCTGGATCATTGTCATGCCTATGCTTGAGTCTAAATTGACTTTGTAGGTAAACTGATATCCTCATCAATTCTCCTGAGATGGGAAGAACTTGACCCCATCTAGTGTGTGCCAACCCTACTCAAATATTGTTCAAGAAGATCCGGGACAATCCTCTGCAACTCCTTGCAAGTAATCCAAGAATTATCTAACTTGGGATAACCATTCCAACTAACCAAGAAGCATTGATATCGTTGACTCTGTGTGGTTACTACCTGCTCATCAAGGATTCTTTCAATCTGTTTGTGTCTCTTATAAATTTATACTTTTGAAAGTGGACATTCAAGTAAGGGTTCACTCTCAAAGAATGGAACAGGCTCAAACAGATCATTGGGTATTGTTATTAGTCCCTTGTAGGCTAACAAATTTGATACATTAATTGTAGAACTAATTTCATAATCTGATGATAGATCTACAACATATGCATTTGATCCTAATCGTTTCAAAATCTTAAATGGTCTTGCTCCACGAGCATACAACTTTCTAATGATTCTGGATGAGAACTATTTGTGTAGGTTCCAGATGAGAATCGTTTAGGCCTAACCCTTATCATTACATAATCACCTTTATTAAATAATTGAATATGCCTATATGAATCTACTAATCATTTATAAATTTGATTATTGATGTCAATTTATTTGCTAATTTTTACATGCAAATCCCTAATACATTGTATAAAATCCTAAGCTGAATGAGACACTATAGCATGCACAAGTACAAGAATCAAGTCTACTAGTTTCCTAGCTTTATAACTATGAACAATCTCAAAAGGACATGTACTGGTTGACCTATTCACTGAATTATTATAAGCAAACTCAGCACATGGCAAAATCAAATCCTAATTTGGCAAGTGTTCGCCAACCAAACATCTTACTAGGTTTTTTAAACTTCTATTTACCACTTCAGTTTGGCCATCTATTTGAGGGTGATAGGTAGAAGAGAATTTCAGTTTTGTTCCTAACATGTGCCACAAGGTCTTCCAAAAATAGTTCATGAATTTGACATCTCTATCAGACATTATGGATTTAGGTATTCCATGTAACCTAATAATCTCATCAAAAAAAGGATGGGCTATTTTAGAGGCATCTGATGTTTTTGAATAGGATAAAAAGTGAGCCATTTTGGAGAATCGATCAACTATGATATAGATAGAGTCATATTTTCTCAGAATTTATGGTAATCCTAACACAAAGTCCATACTCACATCTTCCCATGGATAAATAGGAACTCGTAAAGAAGTGTATAAGCCAATGTTCTTCTTAGTTTACTTTGCTACAACACATGTCCTACACTGGACTACTATATGGGCAACATCTCGTTAAAAACTAGGCCAATAGAATTGGACTCCGATAGCCTTTATTGTTTTGTTCCTACTGAAGTGTCTTGCTAAACCTCCAGCATGTACTTTTCAAATTAAAAAATCTTTAATTGATGTCTGAGGGATGTACAACTTATTTTCTTTGAAAAGAAAACCATTTTATATGATAAACTTGCTATACTTAATTGATAGCCTATTTCGTAAGATTTCGAAAACCTTACCAAAGTTTGAGCATTCCTCATACTCATCCTTAAATTTCTCAAATCCTGTGTATTCAGGATAGACAAAAGGGTGGCTCATTGACTAAGTGCATCGGTCGCTTTGTTCTCTATACTTGAGTTATGTTTTAGTACAAAAATGTAAGCCTGAAAAAACTCTATCGACTTACCATGCCTAGGATTTAAATTCTTTTGTGAATTCAAGAATTTAAGTGCTTCATGATCAGAGTATAGGATAAATTCATGTGGTAACAAGTAATGTCTCCAATACCAAAGTTTTTGTACCATAGCGTAAAATTCTTTATTGTAGATGGAGTATCTTTGTTTTGCTTTATTAAGTTTCTCACTAAAGAAGGCTATGGAATGTCCTTCTTGACACAATACACCACATATTCCAATTCTCGAAGCATCGCAAGCAACCTCGAATACTTTGAAAAAATCTAGTAATCTATGTATGGGTACTCTACTTATTTCCTCCTTGATCTCTTGAAAGGCTCCTTTGGTACTATTGGTCTACTTAAATTAGCCTTTTCTAATGTAATCGATAACTTGGGCTATAATCATACTAAACTATTTTATAAATCATTGATAGAAAGTAGGTAGACCTTGAAAACTTCGAACATAATAGATGTTCTAAGATATTAGCCATCTATTATCGCCTTAACCTTTTAGGGTCAGCAAACATACATTTATATATAATGATAAAACCTAAGAAGACTATATGATTAGTCATAAAGGTGCATTTCTTAAGATTTGTATATAGGTTTTCAACTCTCAAGGTTTGACAAATTTGCCTAAGGTGGTCTAAATATTATTTCTTGGAATTACCATAGATAAAAATATCATTAAAATAAATAATAACACAAACTCCCATAAATGGTCTCAATACCTGAGTCATAGCCTCATGAAGATGCTAGGTGCATTTCATAATTGAAAGGCATAACTAACCATTCATATAGACTATCCTTAGTTTTAAAGACTATTTTCACTTATCCCTTGGTCTGATTCGAACCTGACGGTAACCACTTTTAAGATCGATTTTTGAAAAGATAGTGGTTCCACCATCATGTCCAATATGTCATCAAGGCAGGGTATGGAGAAATAATATTTGATCATGGTCTTGTAGATGGCATGACTATCAATACATATCCTCCAAGAGCTATCTTTCTTAGGGATCAATAATGCAGGTAAAATACAAGGACTTAAACTCTCTATAACAAACCCCTTTTTAATTAATTCATCAATTTGCCTCCTTAGTTCATCATGTTTAGTTAGATTTAATCGATAATGGGGCAAATTGGATAGGGTAGAAACTAAGAACTAGATCAACTATATGTTGTATATCTGTCATTGGTGGTAATATATCCAGCAGATCATCGATAAAAATATCATCAAATTCACTAAGAAATCTCTTGACTTATGGGGGTACTCAATTTGAGTGGGCTTGCTAACTTCTCGAACTACTAATACCCAAAAAGTGGAGCCTTCACTCACTTCCTTTTCAATCTCTTTCATACTGATTATATTCGGACCTTTGTTCTTCCCAGATTCTTTAATTTTTGTTGACTCGAAGTTCTTACTGGGTGTAGATTGAGATGGATTAATCTTAACCTTCTTTCCATTATAAGTTAAAGAGCACAAATTAGATCGACTATAAAGTATGATATCTAAATCGAATAGTCATCATCTTCCCAAAATTATCCTACATATCTCCATATGTAGGACATCACACCAAATCTTGTCCTTATACGAACTAAATGGGATGGATAAATGACACATATACTTAATCAAAATGAATATTATGTCAATCCAAGAAACTCTATAAGGACTAAGGTGATAAGCTGAGGTCAATCCTAATTTCTTAATGGCATCAGTTGATATGGTGTTTATAATGTTAAGAATCATCATACAATCCTGGGTTGCATGCATAGGTTTTAAAATTTTTAATTAATTAAAATAAATGGTAGCAAAGTTAAAAACCTAATTTAAGCATGCATAAAAGATTATATCATGAATATGCAATATACATCTATAAATAAAACTAAAACTATTAAGTAGATTAAATCCACTTACCTGTTGTACTACTTTGTCTTCATCTGATCGAACTAGAGAAAGCCCTAGGTTCCACTGGAGTTATTGGATTAAATCTAGGGAAAGTCCATGGGTTCCATTGAAACCGCATATGCACCCGGCCTCTACTAGTATCCACAAGAAGATGGCCTGATCGAAGTCCCAAGGCTATCTAAATGCTAGTACCTTGCAACCCTCACTTCGATAATTAGATTGAATCCCCCTTTATCTTCTTGATTTGTTTTCTCTACACTAGAGTTCTTGAAATCAAGAATAGATATCTTCTTAAGAGATCAAGGAGAAAATCTATTTCTTTTTTTTGCATGAACCCTTGATACAAGATCAAGAATAAGAGGAGTGAAGGGGTGATAACAAATCTCTCTAATTATTTTATGCGGTGGAGAATGGGAAAAAGTATTTGGGGTGGCTTCTTATGAGATTCTATCTCATGTTAAACAAAGAAAAAATCACATGCCCCTTTCATAATATGCATCCCCACATCCTTTGTTTCTCACACTAACCACCAATCTTTTTCTCCCTAAAGTCCCACCTAATTAAGAATTAGGATAAGTCATTAAATCAAACTTAAACACTTAAATAGATTAGGATAGGGAATAAGAGAGAGAAACAAAGGGATGCGAATCCCTTTTATGTGCCCACTTAATTCCATGCCAATCTTGGGATTTCATGTGAAGAATATGGTGTGGCCCCTTTCTTTCTTACACATCCAAAAGGAGTTAAGACATTGGGAAAAGAGAGACTAATTAGTTAGTTAGTTAGTAATTAGTTCAACTAACTAATTCCTTATCCTAACCCTTTTAGGATTCTAACTAACTAATTCTAACTAATCCTATTAGATTTAGGTTTAAATGCATAAGTAAGTAGGAATTAGTTAGAATTAGTTAGACTAACTAACTAATTCTAACCAACTAGAAAACTAACTAGTCCAATTCCTAACTAATTTAGATTTAGGTTTAAATCTATAACTAATTAGGAATTAGATCCTAATCTAATTAGGACCACTAAATCTAAATATAATAGATTAAACTTAACTGAATTAAATCAGATTTAATTCACCTAAGACTAGGCAACCAATTAGGTTAAACTAAATTGGCTTGCAACAATTACAATTAGATTAGTCTAAAATCTAATTGGACTATTTCATCACCCAAACTCAACCAAATTGAATCCAATGCAATTTGTATCAAGCCTAATTATAATTAAATGATCAAATCATCTAATTAAATTATAATTTTTGTAATAAAATTATTCTTGCTAAAATTATCTGATGCCAAAATTAGTAGGTTTTAAATTTATAACCCTTACAAATTTAAAATTTCTAAATATATAACTCTTATATATTTTGATCTAACTGTATGATCAGGTCAAACTCATATTATGTGTGACCTCTTAAGTTCCATTCTGTCTGGTGGTGAGATATACTATGATCTCTATCATAATATCATTAAACTCTTTTGATGGACCGAAATAATTCCAGCTCACCCTATCAAGGATCGTTGATCTATCATATTTCAAATTTAATTAGCTTAAGTCCAACGTAAAACTCATGAAAATTCTTTTTCATCCATCAACCATCATGGTCATGGAATTTTCTAGACTCGGCTTCTTAAATTATATAGAATTGCACCTTAATTGCTAATATCGATAGATCCCCTATAAGTATACTCCCAACTCCTATAGTGAACCTACTATAGCAAACAAATATTGCAAGGTGTTAACCAGGTGGCTACCCAAGAGGGGGGTGAATTGGGAATTTAAAAATCTAAAGCAAGTAATGTGCAATTAAGAATCCCTTAGAAGGTGTTAGGTGCTGTGACAAAGTTATAAATTGCAGAAGCTAAAAAGGAGTAAAGAAGCACAACAGAAACACACCAAATTTATAGTGGTTCGAAGCAACCTAGCTCCTACGTCCACTATCCAAGATACCACTTGGGATTTCCACTATATTCACACTCGAATACAGTAGGATTGTTTTACAGGATCACAATCCAAAACCTCTACACTTTGATTTTATAGGATCACCAAAGAAAACCTAACACCCTTTGGTTTTAACAGGCTCACCAAAGAAACCTAACTTGATTTTACCAGGATCACCAAGAACCTAATACTTGGTTTTTATCAAGGCTCACCAAGAACCTATTTGGTTTTTCAACCGAACTCATCAATAACCCAACAATTCAAAAATGAATTGAAAGAAATGCAACAAAAATGACAAACTCAATTTGTCGGATAGTTCCCGGTGCAGCTTGATGGAAGTCCACTTGAATGCACTTGAATAAGATTTAATTGCTTCAGTGGCTTCTTTCCAAAGTTGCTTCAAACTTCAAATCAGAGTTGGTGAAGTCTTGAAGTCTAGCTTGAATGCTCTTGTGCTCTTTTGCTGTTGGTTGGTAGGATATTCAATGAAGCTCTCTTTTCTTTGAAGAACTCTCTAATTCATTGTTTCAAAGAAGTTCAAATCCTTCAAATATAAAGTCTTCCATCACTGCAAGGCAGTTAGAGATATTTTTGACCATTGGGATGTGACTTGTGACCGTTGGAGTACCTTTTGGCATTCAAAAACAAATTCTGGAACTAGCCATTAGATACCTGGAAATGATGTTCGAGTCGGCTCGGATTCCTTCGAGTCGGCTCGGATCCTACAAGTCGATAGGTCAAGTCGCCAAATCTATAGTGTAGTCGACTCTTTATCTCAGGGTGCAAAATATCACTCTAAACGAGTCGGCTCTTGATAGCTCGGGTCAGCTCGAACTTCTTTCTTTGAAAAACTTGAACTCGAAGAGTCGGCTCTTTTTAGCTTGGGTCGGCTCTTCTTCTCAAGTTCGAAAAACCTCACTATGGAAGAGTTGGCTCGATGCAGTTTAGGTCGGCTCGCTTTCTCAAGCTTTCAGAATTAGGTCTGGCAGAGTCAGCTCTTTCTAGTTCGGGTCGGCTCGCCTGGCTGTTCTCAAAAATCTTCAAAAATGGGACTCTGGAAGAGTCGACTCTGACTAATTCCAGTCAACTCGGATTAATTGCAATCAGCTCGGTTACCTTCGAGTCGGCTCGGATTGCTGCATTCCAGAATCCTTGCTGCGTGCCAGTAAGCAGAGTCGGCTCTTCAACAAGTTGGGTCAGCTGAGTATCTTCTTCAGGATTTTTACACTTGAACTTAAAGAAAAACTCTTACCAACTCTTTACATTTTCAAGCATACCAACTCAAAACTAATTTCAAGATGCACGCACATACAGAAGTAACCCTTTTCACATGATTTTTTTCTTAGCTTTTTCATTGGGTTCTTCTTTACAAAAACATATTACAACACAACTCAAACAAGAAAACAAAGGTATAGGAGTTGAAGTTTGAACATTTAATCCATCCTACAAAAACTTGTAAAATACTTAAAGAGTTGTCAGAAATAAATATACATGCTCCAATATTTGGTTATCATCAAAATCACTTATGGGGTGGTCAACAATCTCCCCCTTTTTGATGATGACAAAACACTAGGCATGAAAAAAACAATATAACACTTTACAATTACTTGTATAATTATATTTGCAAGTATATATGAACAAGTAAAACAAGTTGACTTCAATTAGTGCCAAATAATGAAAGGAGAATTAGGGCAGAGAGAGGTAATCTCCCCCTCAATAAGATACTCCATGATTTGGCTTACTTTCTATGTATTTTCATAGCTCAAAATGTTTCAAGGGAACATCAAGCATCAGAGCTATTAAAAGTCAAAACATAAAATATTATGTATCAAAAATATGTATCATTATGTATCAGAGCCTCTTAAATATGTATCATGATATATCAGAGCTTAATTTGAGCTTAGCTTTCAAGCTTTATTTATTAGAGCAAATATAATCATGAATATATTTTTTCCTTTTCATCCTTTTCATGCAATAATTTCACAACTTTCTCCCCCTTTTTGTCAATCAATCAAAAAGGTAGAGTAGGAGTTAAGCTTAGATTTTGAAATAGAATGAGAAAGTATTTAAAATTTATTTGAGATAATTTCACTTTTTCATGTTCATCTTGAAATTATAATTAAAATATCAGTCATTGTATGAACAATTGAACATAAACATTCATTTGCATAGAGAAATAGAACAATTTAAGAGACAAAAAGTGTACTTTTCATTCATTTTAAAGAAGTTCAGTACAAAGTACAAAGTGAAGAGTAATACACTTAGTCACTATCTAAGTCTACTCTAGGACGTGAAGGTTGACCGGGAATCTGAATGCCGGGTAGCAGAGAAGTAATTGGGTTAACAAATTATGGTATATCATGGGTTCCTTGTGGCCTAAGGTGTGGAGCAAGTTGTCTAGGATGAGCAGATCGACTAGGAAAAGGTGTAGAAGAAGAGGGAGGAGCACTTTGAGCAACTTAGATTTCTTCAATCTTAGTCATCATTTTCCATAAGAAGCTATTCAGAGATTTCAGTTCTGCTTCTATTTTCTTTGTGCTTCTAGAGGCAGATAAATCTTCCATTGATTCCTTTATTTGTGCCACTTCCTTTTGTAATGTAAACATTTCTGTGGCTTGAACATTAGCAAATGCTTATGTTGATCCTCTCAATCTCCCAAACTCACTTCTAATTAGACCAATACCTTTGGTATAATCTTCCTCCATCCTTTTACCGGCTTCAATTGACCCCATTCTGATTCTCAAGTTATCCATTTCAGTTCTATATGCTTCAAGAACTTGAGTGATTGAGTTTTTAGTAGATTCAGAAGTTGATGCAATCAATTAAAGGATTCGCTGTAGATCAGTTCCGGTTGCACCAGTTGCAGTCTTGGAGGTTTTAAGTGTGTATATTCTTATCTTCAGATCATCTATCTATCCTCCAAATTGAGTTAGTCTATCATCAACTGACTTTTGAAGTTCTCCAAACATTGTACACATAGAGGACTTTATAATTTCAGTCATGTTATTCATTTGCTGTGTCATGAAGTCTTGTAACAATGAAGTGTCTACAACAGGAAAGTAGTAGTGTGACTGTAAATTGGAACATCAGTAGACTGAGTAAAAGTACCTGTACCATATGGCATATCTGGTACTGAGATGTCTGGAAAAGAGATGTCGAAGTCCATCTGGACTGAAGATCCCATTTGGGGCTGTGGTTCTGGAATATGCATTGTAGTGTCTTCACCAGCCTCTAACTCTGTTTGTTCTTGAATATCTTCAGTTTCTTCAACTACTGGGGCATCAGTTTTCTTTCTCCAGGTGCCATCTAACAACAAATATCCCATCCTTTGAAAAGTTTTTGCAGTATATGTATCAGTATGGAGTAGTGTCTTGCTGTCCTCTCCTATCAAATCTACATTTGCATTTTGAAAGAAGAGTGATATGACCATTCCATAGGATAGTCAAGCTTTAACCTTTCTTACTACCTCTTTCATTTGGCAAATCATAATTGCTGGCAGATTAATCTTATCACCATTAATCAAGATCTTCATAAAGCACAGATCTCTTTCACTAACCCAATCAAAACATCCAGTTCTGGATAAGAAGATCCTGCTAATAAAATTATGTAGAACTCTCATCTCAAGAGATAACATGCTTTCTTTGAGAATCCCTATCTCATTTACCATCGTTCTCTCTAAAACTATTTGCAGTGCCTTAGTTCTGTCTTTCAATACTAAATACTCTGTGCCTTCAAAAGGCATTTCCAAAACACTTCCCAGAATTTCAGCAGATATAATTATCCTTCTTCCCTTAACAGAAGATTCAATGAAGTTCTCTCCAAACCTTAAATTTTCATAAAACATCCTTACTAGGTTTGGGTAGGTTTTAACATCTAGGGAGCACAAGTTCCTCCATCCTTGATTTTCAATAAAATAACCAATCACGAAACCTATCTCCTTCGGATATTCAAATAAAATCCATTTGCCAGTGGTGATTGGTCTCATACATAGAGAGATTTGGTGACTGGGAGAACTGGGCTAGCCTCTTCTTCAGACTATGGTGGATTCCGGGAAACATGGTCTTCTCGGAATTTCATCCTCCTTTCTTGAGGAGCCGCTTCACTAACTCTTCCTGATTTCTTCCCAACAGCTCTTTTTGGTGCCATAGAGTGAAGAAATTCAAATTTCAAAGCTCTTTTTAGAAGTTGGAAGTATTTGGAAGGTTTCATAGAAAGAGACAGAATAGGGTTTAGGAGTAAAAATAGGAAAATCAAACCCTACGGCTCGAACTAAAAAGAGCCGGCTCGACATCCGAGCCGACTCGACCAACAGTTCATCTACTCGAGTCGGCTCAAGCAGAGGGAGCACAAAAGTAATAATTTTGGATTTCAATCAAAGCTCATTTTATCATAAAATTTGAATTAGGAAGTTATCAAGATAATTTGTCTTTAAGGCTATGGGAGTATTTCTAGAGAGGGTCACATAATCCTAGTTCACTTCTAATCATTATAAATCTATCAAAATTCAACAGTTTGGTAAAAATATCAGTAAGTTGATTTTCGGTTAGCATAAATTCAAGAATAATATTATTATTCAATACATGTTCTCTTATGAAATGGTGCCTAATTTCAATGTGCTTAGTTCGTGAATGCTAAACAGGATTTTTTATCAAATTAATGGCACTTGTGTTATAACATTTGATTGGAGTTTTAAATAGTATAACACTTCTAGTTATTGTTTAATCCATAATACTTGAGCACAACAACTACCAGCAGCAACGTACTCTACCTCAGTAGTGGACAATGCTACGGAGTTTTGCTTCTTATAGTGCCATGAAATTAAATTCAACCCTAGAAATTAGCAAGTACCACTAGTGCTCTTTTTATCAATTTTGCAACTAGCATAGTCAGCATCAAAAAAATCAATTAAGTTCAAAGATGATTCTTTAGAATACTAAAGACCTAAATTACTTGTACCTTTCAAGTATTTGAGAATTCTTTTAACAGCAAGCATATGTGTTTCTTTAGGTTTGCATTGAAATCTAGTACAAACACATTCACTGTACAAGATATCAGGTCTACTGGCTATCAAATATAAAAGGGATCCAATCATACCTCTATAAAGCTTTTGGTCAACATTGGATCCACTTTCATCTTTGTCTAGTCTGCAGGTAGTGCTCATAGGTGTGTTAGCCTCTTTGCTTGCTTCCATGCCAAATTTCTTGATCATCTCTTTGATGTACTTGGCTTGGTTTTTAAAGATTCCTTCCTTCATTTGTTTGACTTGTAATCCAAGGAAGTAGTTGAGCTCACCCATAAGGCTCATTTCAAACTCACCCTGCATCAGCTCAGCAAAATCTCCACAAAGATTTTCATTAGTTGCACCAAATATAATATCATCAACATAAATTTGTACAACTAACATATCATTTCCTTTATTTTTAATAAAAAGGGCTTTGTCAACATTTCCTCTTTTGAAATCATTTTCAAGTAAAAATTTGCTCAATCTATCATACCAGGCCCTAGGTGCTTGTTTCAAACCATATAAAGCTTTATTCAATTTAAATACATGATTTGGAAAAGCATAATTTTCAAAACCTAGCGGCTATTCTACAAAAACTTGTTCAGAAATAAATCCATTTAGAAAATCACTTTTGACATCCATTTAAAAAAGTTTAAAGTTCATGTAGTAAGCAAATGCAAGAAGTAATCTAATGACCTCAAGTCTTGCGACGGGTGCATAAGTTTCATCAAAATCAATACCCTCTTCTAGATTGTACCCTTTTGCTACCAACCTTGCTTTATTCCTTATAACCTTACCATTCTCATCTAGTTTATTCCTAAAGATCCATTTGGTTCCCATGATTGGATGGTCTGTAGGTCTACTAACTAGTGTCCAAACATTATTCCTTTCAAATTGGTTTAATTCATCATGCATGGCCATCATCCAGTTATGATCAGTTTCAGCTTCTTTTAACTGTGTGGTTCAATTTGAGAGACAAAGGCTAGGTAGTCATGTGCATCTCTATGTGCTGACTTAGTCCTAACACCATGAGAAGGATCACCAATAATTAAATCTTTGGGATGTGAAGTTACATACCTCCATTCCTTTGGTAAATCAGCATGATCCTTGCTTACCATTTCACTTCCATCTTGCGTTGGCTTGTCTTGAATGCTTAGATCTTCCATTTCCTTTTGTAGAGTACCTGCATCATTATCATGCACTCATCTTTTCTAGATGGTGAGGGGTCAGCTTCATCAAAAATAACATAAATTGACTCTTCTACAGTAAGAGTCCTCTTGTTAAACACTCTATATGCTTTGCCATGTAGGGAATAACCAAGAAATATATATTCATCAAATTTTGCGTCAAACTTTCCTACGTTATCTTTGCCATTATTTAATACAAAGCATTTACACCCAAAAATATGAAAGTAATTGATATTTGGTTTTCTTCCATTCCAAAGCCCATAGAGGGTTTTCTTTGAAATTGGTCGTATTAAAACTCAGTTTAATATATAACAGGCAATGTTCACCACTTCTACCCAAAAGTACCTTGGAAGATTACCTTCACATAATATCGTTCGGGCCATTTCTTCCAAAGTCCTATTTTTTCTCTCTACAACATCATTTTGTTATGGTGTTCTAGGAGCGGAGAAGTTATAATTAATGTCGTGCTCAGTGCAATATTCATCAAAAAATTGATTTTGAAATTCAGTTCCATGATCACTTCTTATAGAAATAATGGAAAGATTTTTCTCATTTAAAACTTTCTTATAAAATTTTCTAAATACATCAAAAGTTTCATCTTTATGTGCAATAAATAATATCCACATGAATCTAGAAAAGTCATCTACAATCACAATGCCATATTTCATACCTCCTAGGCTTGTGATCCTAGTTGGTCCAAATAAGTCCATGTGAGGTAGCTCAAGGGGTCTGGTTATTGAAATAATATTTTTTGATTTAAAACTCTCCCTAGTTTGTTTGCCTAATTGACAAGCATCACGTACATAATCAATATCAACTTTAAAATATGGCAAACCTCTAACTAGATTCTTTGAGATTAATTTGGTAATTGTATGCATGCTAGCATGACCTAATCGTCTATGCCATAATAAACATGACTCCTTGGTCTTAGCATTCATTGCTACTAGACTGGAACTACTGGACATGGCTAGATCATTTAGATCTACCACATAGATTTTTCCAAGTCTATGGCCAATAAATTTGTTGCTAGAATCAAGAGAGTTGGTTACTATACACATAGATGATTCAAAGATAACTTTGAAGCCTTTATCACATAATTGACTAATACTCAGTAAATTATGCTTTAATTTATCTACTAGCAGTACATCTTCAAAAAAAGTACAAGGGGTTATTTTGATTTTACCGATTCTGATTATTCTCCCCTTACCATTATCTCCAAATGTAACCAATCCTCCTTCTTTCATTTGTAGGGTGATGAACTAATCTTTGTCACCCGTCATATGCCTTGAACAGCCTCTGTCAAGATACCATCTTTTCTTTAATTTGTGGGCTGCAAGATAATCCTGCAAAACAATCAAGGAATGATTTTAGGTACCCGAGCTAACTTGGATCCTTTCGGATTAGCAAAATTGGTTCCCTTTGGAATCCAAATGGTTTTATATTTCAATGCACCAATCATGGAATTTTTTAATGAATTGCATTGATAAGATTTATGCCTAAATCTATGACATGCATAACAAATAAGTTTATCATTTTTGAATGATGCATGCTTTGAAGATATAAAAGATGCAGAGATAAAAATATTTGGTTTGGAAGAGTTTTGCATAGAATTTTTAGGAACATATTTCAAGCCATTTGAAATAGATTTCAATGGAAAAGCTTTTTCAAGTTTAACATTTGAAGCTGAAGCTTTTGAAGATATAAATCTTGTTGCTAAAATTTCTTTATCATTTAAAGCATTAAATCCAATTCTAGCTTTACTTTTCAAATTCTTTTGTTCTTTCAAAATTAGCTCAAGCTTATTAGAACTCAAAGTAAGTTTTTCAACTAAAGGTTTAAGCTTTTCAACCTCCCTTTTTAAATCTACATTTTTGACAACTAAAATTTTATTTGTCTCCTTTAAAGTGTTTTTCTCATTATTCAAAATAATAACATTTTTAGAAAAGTTATTCAATTCTTTTTGCAAAATGTTATTCTTTTAGAAATTTCATCCTTGTCTTTCAATAAAACATCATTTTGTTTATTCAAGGATTTAATTTTAACCCCAGCTTTCTTGAATTCAATAAGTAAATCATGAAATACTAAATTTAGTTCATCATATGAAAATTCAGTTTGTAGCTCAGGGGATAATACCTCATTTTCAAGATCCATCAAACATAGAATTGCAGATTTCGTGGTTTCTTCTTTTTCTGTTGATGAGGATGCTTCGTTGTCGCTCCACATCGCTACCATAGCTTTTTCTTTTCTTTTCTTAAATCCTTTTTTCAATAATGGACAATCTGGTCGGATGTGCCATGATTTTTTGCACTCATAACAGATGGGCACTTCTTTTTATTTTTTTTTTCTTTGTCCTTCTCCTTACTGAAATCTTTGTTCTTGTGGAATTTTCTGAAGTGTCTTCCTTTTCTTCTTCCCAAGAACTTTCTAAATTTTCTAACGACCATGGCAACGTCTTCGTCTTCCATGTCATTTTCAGTAAAGGAGCTTTCTTCTTCCGATTCTTCATCCTTTCTGTAATCCATAACAGCTTTGAAGGTGATTGATTTCTTCTTCTTTTGATCATCTTAAGTTTGGTGCTGCATGGTCAATTCATGTGTAATAAGAGATCCTAGCAGTTCATCCAGCAATAAGGTATTCAAATCTTTTGCTTCCTGGATGGCAGTCACTTTCGGATCCCATTTATCTGGAAGAGATCTCAGTATTTTCTACACTAGATCTGCATTAGTATATACCCTGCCAAGACTTTTTAAGCCATTAATAATGTCAGTGAAACGTGAAAACATGACAGAGATTGTTTCATTCGATTCCATCTTAAATAGTTCGTAACTATATACAAGAAGATTAATTTTACAAGACTTCACTTGAGAAGTTTTTTCATGGGTCACTTTGAGTTTATCCCAAATTTCTTTTATAGAGGAGCAAATAGAAATTTGATTAAACTCATTATTATCCAAAGCACAATATAATAAGTTCATGGCTTTGGCATTTAATTCGCCCATCTTCATGTCGTGTTCGTCCCAATCCTCTTCAGGTTTAGGAAAATCCACTCCATCAATTTTAACCATGGGGATATAAGGATCCTTTAGAATGACCTTCCATAACTGAAAATCAATTGCTTGAACATAAATTTTCATTCTAGCTTTCCAATATGCATAATTTGTGCCAGTGAAAAGTGAAGGTCTATTAGTTGATTGGCCTTCCACCAAGGACGTACTTATTAGATGAGCCATCAATCTTTACTCTTATGTATTCAGAGACACTGCTCTGATACCAGTTGTTGCCCAGGTGGCTACCCAAGAGGGGGGTGAATTGAGAATTTAAAAATTTAAAGCAAGTAATGTGTAATTAAGAATCCCTTAGAAAGTGTTAGGTGCTGTGACAGAGTTATAAATTGCAGAAGCTAAAAAGGAGTAAAGAAGCACAACACAAACATGCCAAATTTATAGTGGTTCGGAGCAACCCAGCTCCTACGTCCACTATCCAAAATACCACTTGAGATTTTCACTATATTCACACCCAAATACAATAGGATTATTTTACAGGATCACAATCCAAAACCTCTACACCTTGGTTTTACAGGATCACCAAAGAAAATCTAACACCCTTTGGTTTTAACAGGCTCACCAAAGAAACCTAACTTGATTTTACCGGATCACCAAGACCTAACACTTGGTTTTTATCAAGGCTCACCAAGAACCTATTTGGTTTTTCAACCGAACTCATCAATAACCCAATAATTCAAAAATGAATTGAAAGAAATGCAACAAAAATGATAAACTCAATTTGTCGAATAGTTCCCGGTGCAGCTTGATGGAAGTCCACTTGAATGCACTTGAATAAGCTTTAATTTCTTCAGTGGCTTCTTTCCAAAGTTGCTTCAAACTTCAAATCAGAGTTGGTGAAGTCTTGAAGTCGAGCTTGAATGCTCTTGTGCACTTTTGCTGTTGGTTGGTAGGATATTCAATGAAGCTCTCTTTTCTTTGAAGAACTCTCTAATTCATTGCTTCAAGGAAGTTCAAATCCTTCAAATATAAAGTCTTCCATCACTCCAAGACAGTTAGAGATATTTTTGACCATTAGGATGTGACTTGTGACCGTTGGAGCACCTTTTGGCATTCAAAAACAAATTCTGGAACTAGCCGTTGATACCTGGAAATGATATTCGAGTCGGCTCGGATTCCTTCGAGTCGACTCGGATCCTACAAGTCGATAGGTCAAGTTGCCAAATCTTCAGTGTAGTCGACTCTTTATCTCATGGTGCAAAATATCACTCTAGACGAGTCGGCTCTTGATAGCTCGGGTCAGCTCGAACTTCTTTCTTTGAAAAACTTGAACTCGAGGAGTCGGCTCTTTTCAGCTTGGGTCGGTTCTTCTTCTCAAGTTCGAAAAACCTCACTATGGAAGAGTTGGCTCGATGCAGTTTAGTCGGCTCGCTTTCTCAAGCTTTCATAATTAGGTCTGGCAGAGTCAGCTCTTTCTAGTTCGGGTCGACTCGCCTGGCTGTTCTCAAAAATCTTCAAAAATGGGACTCTGGAAGAGTCGGCTCTGACTAATTTCAGTCAACTCGGATTAATTACAGTCGGCTCGGTTACCTTCGAGTCAGCTCGGATTGCTGCATTCCAAAATCCTTGCTGTGTGCCAATAAGAAGAGTCGGCTCTTCAATAAGTTGGGTCGGCTTTAGTATCTTCTTCAGGATTTTTATACTTGAACTTAAAGAAAAACTCTTACCAACTCTTTACATTTTCAAGCATACCAACTCAAAACTAATTTCAAGGCACACACACACAGAAGTAACCCTTTTCACATGATCTTTTTATTACCTTTTTCATTGGGTTCTTCTTTACAAAAATACATTACAATACAACTCAAACAAGAAAACATAGGTATAGGAGTTGAAGTTTGAACATTTAATCCATCATACAAAAACTTGTAAAACACTTGAAGAGTTGTCAGAAATAAATATACATGCTCCAATGTTTGGTTATCATCAAAATCACTTTTGGGGTCAACATAAGGGTCCAAATGGCTAGAACTAATATTTTTTGTTATCAAACTACAACAATCCCATTATGAGTGGCCAATATACCACAGGTCAAGAAACCACTCAAATAATTATAGCATCGAGAAAGTCACTAAGAGTGAGTGATATCCATGTGACTGCTCATGAAGGTCATGCTCAATACTATCATTCTCTAATGACAACCCACTGTCCCCATATTATAGACTTGAGACTCGTATACCCTAAAAGGAAAGTGATCCATATACTGATCAAACCGAATCAATCACTATCCCCATTATATCCTACGATCAGGAGATTTAGGAATTAATCTATGATGACACATATTTCAAATTTTCAACTCTTAAGAATGTGTCATTGTTCATTAATTTCTTAGAGAATATATGGACACATCATGTATGAAAAAACTACCTAATTATAAATATCAAATATAATTTTATCTCCTAGAATTAAAATGTGTCAACCAAATTTGGCTTCTGGGATACACATCTAGCAATCTTCTTCTTACGCTAAAGCCAATTAGCTATAAACTTCAGTCCCATCTTATGTGTCTCAGTTTTAGCTGGCCAAAACTTACTAAGCTAGTAGGTTCACCATATTTTATGTAGAGATTACTCTCTGTACCTTAATAAGATAGTCATGAATTGAATCATCGTTCTATATGTTTGGACTTCTAATGAGACATCGTTCCTTAGTAAGAGCTATGAAACCATTGTTGCTATGATAGAGTGTTATATCATATTATAACATCGCACTTATTTTTGTAACAAACTATTGACTAGAATACATCCTTGCACCCTTAGAGACAATGATTTAATCAGTCTCCTAAGTCATTTTCAATGATCAATTCCAAACCACCATTATACAAGAACACATCATATCTATTCTTATTCCCTCAATTCTCCTATTCTAAAGATTTAAAACTTATCTTTAATATTTTTTAAGTCTTAAAGAATGTTTTCATATTTATTCAACACTCATAGCCTAGATTTTATTGACATTCACTCGTGACATTCACAGTAAAAATCGAATTATGTATATTGCATAATTCATATGAGGCTCTCTTTGGCTCAAGCCCAAAGGAATCTAGCTTATATTAAAAATCTCTTCAAATATGTTGGCATACATTTTATAGATTAATTCCATGCTTATGGAGTTAAATCTTTAATTGAATTTTTTAGGCTAAACTTATGCAGTACTTCCTTAATTTACAATTTTTGTGATAGATATAGCATCCCCTTTAGTCAATCTCATAGACCTACATTCCAAAAATTGGATGCCTTCCAATAGGTCTTCATTAGAGAATTACCTGGGCACTCAATCTAACCAAAGTTAGCATAGGAATCAAATTCCTAATTGAGGAATATTATCCTCGTACAATGTGAGGAATCATATACTCCCATTGACCAAAAATAAACTTGTGGTTCATCTTCTTGTTCTTGACAAAATAAAACAATTTTAAGATATCATTGAAACGAGCATTCCAATTCTGAGCTATTTGCTTCAATCTATTTACATAGACCTTTTGTAGCTTAGATCTTGTACTTTGATAATGTCCATTTACCTAATCTCATCATGATTAACTGTAATAGTAATTAGTTGGATTTTACCATGGTCATGGGTGAAAAGACTTTCATAGTCAATACTTACCATAACCTTTCACTTAAGTCTTACTAGATAGATCACCATCTATTAGATACTATCCCTTTTGGTGGATCCACTAAAGTCCATACTAGGTTAAAGCACATCACATCTAACTTCATGGAATTCAATTATTTTTTAAAATTGATGTCTGGCATTGTCTCATTGTAAATTTCTAGGATCATCTCTATATTTCATATCTCCCTCAAGAAATACTTCCTCTACATTCTCTAAAAATGTACCTATATACTTTTTAGAGGATGGAAGATCCTACAATACTTACAAGGTAAAGAAGGAACCAATATACTGGCTCTACTCGAATGAGTTCTATAAGTTCTATGGTCCATTGCTCTTCTAAGATAATCCCTTTGAGCTTAATTATCTTTCCATTTCCATATTTTGATTAAACTATTTAACCATGAATATAAGTATTAGGTCATAATAATTTGTGATCCACTATGAAGTAGTATCCTAACAGCTCTTCAGGATACAGGCTATCAGTTACTTAATCTCTAACTCATCCACCTTTCTCATATAAGTGTGATAAAAAGATTTAAAGTGAACCCAATTAAATAGGTTAGCTGAGTTATGTAATCAAATTCCTTAAAGATAAATTAGTGATTACCATAATGGATTGAACCATATCCAATAGGGTTAAATTTCTCTATTCAAATACCACGTTGAGCTCATGATGCAAGAGGAGTCCATTATTAGGTTATGCCAAATAATTTTAGAAGATTCTGGAAATCTCTTCTAAGGCATTTACTTCCTTGATCTAATCAAAGAACCTTAAGAAGATTTTTCTGATCTGCACATTAAATGTGCTATATACATTAATGTATACCTGGCTAGATATCATCTCACAGGATCTCTTAGATCCCATGGTACTCACTAGTAGCTCAATAAATGTATCATATGCATGTAGAGACTAATATTTAAAAATTATCCAAACTTAATTCATTTCTAAAATATATAGATCAGCGATTTCATGCTAAATAGAAATCAAATTTCTGCTCAAGATAGTAGTTTCTTTCAGTAGCTGACATGCCTTCCAAAGGTGTGTTATTTTTATTCTTTAAGGATTCTAGGTATATGGATAATTTCTATGGTCAATGAGCTTGAATTGAAAGTACCTTTCAATTATCAATAACCATCTCCTTAGAAGATCCCAATTTCTTGCTTTTTCATAGGCTTTTTCTTCCAATTAGACTATCTTTTGGAAGAGAAGGTCTGCTCTATATCAAAAAGCATGTCAAATGAACCTTTCAATATTTCTTTATTAGTCATCGATTTGTTGACCTAATCATTTTAATCTTATTTAAATAGTAGTTTACAATAAACTATCCATATAAGTTAGACAAGATGACCAGATCAAATCCATTTGCAATCCTTATATATCAACATACCTAAGCTTCTCAAGCTCCTAATCCTTAATCATTGTCAAACAATGATCATGGATCAATTACAATTAGGTCAACTAGAATGGCTTGATAACATAGGGTAACCCTAGTTTATTATTGTAATTAGCTTATCTAATTAAATTTTAATTTGAGTCAATCTTTATAATATATTATAATTAGTCGATTGGTCTAAGAATTAAGAGGGTTGGAAGCTAACTTTAATCTATAGAGAGTAAAGATTCAAGTTAGATGATTATATTTAATCTTAAATTTATTTTAGAGAATTTAAGGAATAAATTAGGCTCCCACTATTTTCACAGATCTTCCACACTCCTCAGTAGAGATGTAAAAACCCCTATATGACTAGGATCCATAATAGGTACTACGGTCTCACTGATATACATACCTCATCATGCCCAGTTATTGGTAACATGCTATACATTGAGTGGACAACTATTATCTAATTCTTCTCAAGCATGTTGCTGTGACTCGGTCTCTAAGTCATGTGGACTCATCTAATAGTTATTGCCCATACTTCCTAGTTAAGTCAAACCTACTGTTCAATGCAAAATGAAACCATCATTGGATCCCTCACCATACCTAGTTATTGGACCCAACCCCATTTTCACCCTGTAATATCTCATATTAATAGAGTGGTTGCGCCCCTCCAATGCAACTAAACTACTATATCCAACCAAGAACAATCAACACCTGAGAGATGCCATAGCATTATAATGATGGAAGACCTATAACTTAATATTTATGAGGAGGTTTGGATTTAGATCTCTACTTAATTAATTAGTCAGTACAATCTCATATCTGACTACCTACTAACTAAACTAATTTAGATCAACTCAATTTAAAAACCCTTTCATGGTTCTTCTTCATAAGTCAAATCACAGCAGTATCCCTACATGTCATAAGAGAACCTCATCAAATAGGAAAAGAGGGCCTTTGAACCTTGCATGCCCTTATGACTGGATAGCTATAATGACACACTCAATCCAAATACTAAGCCAAAAGGTCATATCATATATGAAAAAAGGTTTAGATCATCACATCTCATATCTGATTAACCTTGTTTGGGTCAGCACATCTAATATCTGATTAACCTTGTTTAGGTTAGCACATCTAACCAACCTGGTTTAAGCTATCACATTTAATACCTAGATTAGGTCAACACATCTCATATCTAACTAGTTTAGATCTACACATTTCATGTCTAAGTGACCTAGTTTAGGTCACATCTTAATTAGTCATCACATCTTATGTCTAACTAATCAAGATAGCATGGGTGAACTCAAATCAATAAATAATCTTATTCAAAACATAATCAACTAAATTGGCCAAGTAAGTAAGATCGATGGGAGGATTCTATCATTTAACCTCTTTCCTGGATACCAACTGAATTAGCCAGGTAAGAGTTAGTCCCAATTGAAAACCATGATTGAAATTATCCTCAGATACAAATTGGTTTATTAGTTTCGAATTGATCAGCTTAAATAATTCAGGCTCGACGTTGAGCTAAATCAGGTCTTTAGATCAATTAATTGATGTTAATCATATCAACCACCTCAGACCATTGACATGGTCCTGAGCACTCTTGACCTAACCTAATCAAGTCTTTATTTGATTTGATCAAGAGCTCAATCGATTGGGTTTGACTTAACTGAAAACTAGATGCAATCTAATTGCATGACCTAATTGATTCGATCCATGCCCCACCCCTCATGTTTTATGCTTTGGGTTAAGATTTTCAATTCTTAATTTTAGATCTATAACCTTAATTTCATATCTCAAATAATCAATTTAATTCTTGAAAACTATTTTCAAATTGGGTTAATCTTGTACTAGGGCAACCTGACACTATAAGGGGTAAACCTTATAGTTGGACAACCTTATGTCGGTACAAGATTGAACCTAACCAAATTTAATTTTAGACCTCTAATTAGCTGCGTTATGAATATGAGGGTTAAGTCTAGATATTGAAACTAATTTTAGATATAAACTGTTGGGTTTAATCATCTCATGAAAAATCCAAAGATACGAAGATTTCATACCTGAAAAATTTCAGTACATATACATTCAAAAATTCATAACATAAAATTTAAAAATAGTTTTTAAGATCTACAAAATGAATATGAATTATGATTTCTTGATCTAAATTTTAGATCAAAAAATCATTTTTTTTTAGATTGATTTTTAGATCAAATCGATTGAAATTTTCAAATCTAGTTCGGTTCTAGATTGCAAAAATTTCAAATTTGAAATTTTGGTTGTCAACCAAAACTTTGGATCTAAATTTTCGTATCTAAAATCCTCAATTTTTAGATGTAAAACTGCTTTCAAGATCTAAACTTTAAATCAAAAATTAATTTTTTTAGAAACAAGTGGCTTTGATTCCTTTATTAGAAATCATCATATAATCCTGGATTGCATGCATATGTTTTAAAATTTTTAATTCATTAAAATAAATGGTAGCATAATTAAAAACCTAATCTAAGCATGTATAAAGGACCATATTATGAACATGTAATATAAATATGCAAATAAAACTAAAACTATTTAATAGATTAAATCTACTTACCTATTGTACTACTCTATCTTCATCTGATTGAATCTGGGAAAAGCCCCTAGTTTCGCTGGAGTCATCGAATCTGGAAAAAACTCCTGGGTTCCACTGGAGCCATTTACGCATCCGATCTCCATTGGTATCCACATGGAGATGGCCTGATCGAAGCTTCGAGACCACTGAAGTGCTAACACCTTGTAGGCATCGCTTTAATAGTTGGATCGATTCCCCTTTTATCTTCTTGATTTATTTTCTCTACACTAAAGATCTTGAAATCAAGAATAGATTTCTTCTCATGAGATCAAGGAAAAAATCTATTCCTTTTTTTTGCATGAACCCTTCATACAAGATCAAAAATAAAAGAGGAGGGGAGGGATGATAATAAATCTATCTAATTATTTTGTGCGTTGGAGAATGGGAAAAAGCATACGGGGCAACTTCTTGTGAGATTCTATCTCACGTTAAACTCAAAGAAGAAATCACATGCCCCTTTCATAATATGCATCTCCACATCCTTCTTTCTCACACCAACCACCAATCTTTTTCTCCTTAGAGTCCCACGTAATCAAGAATTAGGATAAGTCATTAAATCAAATTTAAACACTTTAATGGATTAGGATAGAAAATAAGAGAGAAACACAAGGATACTAAATCCATTTGTGTGCCCACTTAATTACATGCCAATCTTGGGATTTTACATGAAGAATATGGCATCGCCCCTTTCTTTCTTACATGCCCAAAAGGAGTTAATACATGAGAAGGAGAAAAAATAATTAGTTAGTTAGTTAGGAATTAGTTCAATTAACTAACTTCTTGTCCTAACCTTTTAGGTTCTAACTAACCTAACTAATTCTATTTGGTTGAGATTTAAATCCATAACTAAATAGGAATTAGTTAGACCAACTAACTAACTAATTCTAACTAACTAGGAAACTAACTAATCTAATTTCTAACCAATTTAGGTTTAGATTTAACTCTATAACTAATTAAGAATTAAATCCTAATCTAATTATGACAACTAAATCCAAATAAAATAGATTAAACCTAACTGAATTAAGTCAGATTTAATTTATCTAGGATTAAGCAACTACTTAGGTCAAACCAAATTGGCTTACAAAAATTATAAAAGTTATAATAAAATTATTATTGCTAAAATTAATAGGTGCAAAAATTAGAAGTTTCAACTTTTGTAACCATTACAAATTTAGAGTTTTTAAATATGTAAATTTTATATATTTCGTTCTAACTATATGATTAAGTCAAACTCCTATTGTTTATAATCTCTCGATTCCATTCTATTTTGTAGTGAGACATACCATGATCTCCATCATAGTATCATCAAACTCTTTTAATGGATCAGAATAATTCCAGCTCACCCTATCAAGAATCATTGATCCAAAATGATCCTAGTGAATTCTCAGAATCCACCAATAATGCATGGCAGCATGTAGTGGTATCCAACAGAATAGAAGAACCCGTAAGTATAGTTATCATGTGATAAAATTCTTTTATCAAGAATCTTGACAAGATGTAGGTCATAGAAACTCACAAAACCTTAAGTATCTGTTATATGCCAAATTTAATTAGCTTAAGTTCAATATGAAACTCATGAAAATTCTTTTCTTGCTAGACCTACCATGACCATGGAATTTTCTGGAATCAGCTTCTTAAATTATATAGGATTTCACCTTAACTACTAAGATTGATAAATCCCCTATAAGTGCACTCCCAACTCCTACAGTGAATCTACTATAACCAACGAATACTACAAGGACCCGAATAGCTAGGATAAATATGTTATGTTGTCAAACTACAGCAACTCCACTGTAAGTAGCCAAGGCACTGCAGGTCAAAAAACCACTTACACAAATACAGCATTGAAAAAGTCACTTACAAGTGAGTAGACATCCATATAACTACTCGTGATAGTCATGCTCAGTACCATCATTCTCTAATGACCACCTACACTCTCATTCTATTGTCCCCACACCGTAGACTCGAAACTCATCTATCCTAAAAGGGAAGCGATTCGTGTACCTATCAAATCGAATCAATCATTATTCTTGTGATATCCTATGATCGAGAGCATTTAGGAATTAATCTATGATGACACATATCTCAAGTTCTCAATTCATGAGAATATATGTCATTATCCATTAATTCCTTGAATGATATATGAACACATCATGTATGGACAAATTACCTAATTATAAATATTAAATATAATTTTATATTCTAGAATTAAAATATGTGTCAGCTAGATTAGTTTTTAGGATATACATGTAATAATGTTTCAATTATACTAAAGTCAATCAGCCATATACTTCAACCCCATCTTATATGTCTCGATTTTAGCTGGTCAAAACTTATTAAGCTAGGGGGTCCATCACATATCATGTGGAGATTACTCTTTATACCTTAATAAAGTAGTCATGAATTGAATCATCGTTCTATGTGTTACGACTTCTAGTGAGACCTTGTTTTTTGGCAAGAGCTATGAAAACATAATTTCTATGATAGAGTATTATGTCTTCTCAGACATCTCACTCATTTCTGTAATAAACTATTAACCAAAATACATCCTTACACCCTTAGAGACAATGATTTAGTCAGCCTCCTAGATCAAACCTACAATGATCGGTTCCAAACCACCATTGTACAAGAACATATCATATATATCCTTATTCCCTCAATTCTCCCATTCTAAAAATCTAAAACTTATCTTTAATATTTCATAAGTCTTAAAGAATGTTTTCACAGCTACCTAGTACTCATAGCCTAGATTTTATTGATATTCACCATGACATTCATAGCAAAAATTAGATTATGTACAATGCATGGTTTATATGAGGCTCCCTATGGCCCAAGCCCAAAGGAATCTAGCTCATATTAAAAATTTCTTCAAATATTGTAGGATACATTTTAGAGATTTATTCAATGTTTAAGGAGTTAATCTCTAATTGAATTTTTAAGCTGAACTTATTCAGTACTTCCTTAATGTACAATTTCTATAATAGGTATAGCATCCTCTTTGGTCTATCTCATAAACCAACATTCAAATTATAGGATGCCTTCCAATAGGTTTTCATTGGAGAATTACCTAGGCACTCATAATTTAACCATAGTCAGCATAGGAATCATATTCCTAATCAAAGAATATTATTCTCATATAATATGAGTAATCATATGCTCCCATTGACCAAAAATAAAAGAGGAATTATCTTTTTATTTGTTCTTGACAAAATCAAATAATTTTAAGATGTCATTGAAATGAGTATTCCAATTCTGAGCTATTTTTTTTAATCAATTTACATAAATATTTTATAGCTTAAACCTTGTGATTTGATCATTGTCCATTTATTTAATTTTATCATGATTAACTGTAATAGCAATTAGTATGAATTTTAGTATGGTCATGGGTGAAAAAATTTCCATAGCTAATACTGACTATAACCCTTTACTTAAGCCTTGCCATATAGATCACCATCCATTAGGTACCATACCTTTGATGGATGTATTAAAGTTCATACTAGGTTGAAGCACATCGAGTCTAACCTCATGGAATTCAACCATTTCTCGGAATTGATATCTGACATTGCCTCATTATAAGTTTCTAAGATCATTTCTATGTTCTCTATCTCCCTCAAAGAATACTTCCTCTATATCCTTTGAAAGTTTACCTGCATACCTTTTGAAGGATAGGAGATCATAATCAAATTCCTTAAAGATTTAAAGTGAACCCAATTAAATAGGTTACTTGAGTAATATAATCAAATTCCTTAAAGATAAATTAGTGATTCCCATAATGGATTGAACCATATCCAATAAGCTTAAATTTCTTTGCTCAGACACCTCGTTGAGCTCAAGATGTAAGACGAGTCCATTATTAGGCTATGCCAAATAATTTAAGATGATTCTAGAAATCTCCTCTAATACATTTACTTCCTTGATCTAATCAAAAAACCTTAAGGAGCTTTTCCTGGTCTGCACATTAAATGTGCTCACACAGTAATATGTACCTAGGCTAGATATCTTCTCATAGGATCTCTTAGATCTCATGGCACTCACTAGTAGCTCAACAGATGCATCATATGCATGTAGAGACTAATATTTAAAATTATCTAAACCCAGTTCATTTCTAAAATAAATGGATTGGTGATTTTATGCTAAACAGAAATCAGATTTTTACTCAAGATTACAGTCTCTTTGAGCAACTAACATACCTTTCAAAGGTTTGTCATTTTTATTCTTCAAGGATTCAAGTACATGGATAATTCCTATAATCATTAAGCTTGAATTGGAAACGCCTTTCAATTATCAATGGCCATCTCCTTGGAAGATCCCAATCTCTTGCTCTTCACAAGCCTCTTCTTCTAATTAGACTATCTTTTGGAAGAGGTCTGCTTTGCATCGAGAAGTATGTCCATTGAACCTTTCAATATCCCTTTATTAGTCATTATTTGGTTAACTTAATCATCTTAATCTTATTCAAATAGTAGTTTACAATAAACTATCCATATGAGCTATACAAGATGGCTGGATCAAATTCATTTGCAATCTATATACATCAATATGCCTGAGCTTCTCAAGCTCTTAATCCTTAATCATTATCAAACAATGATCATAGATCAATTACAGTTAGGTCAACTAGAATGGCTTGGTGACATGGGATAACCCTGGTCTATTATTGTACTCAGCCAATCTAATTAAATTTCAATTTGAGCCAATCTTTGTAATAGATTATGGTTAATCGATTGGTCTAATAATTAAAAGCGTTGGAAGCTGACTTTGATTCGTAGAGAGTAAAGATTTAAGTTAGATGATTGTAATTAATCTTAAATTTATTCTAGGAACTTTTAGTAATAAATTAGCCTCCCACTATTTTTATAGATCACTCGCACTCCTCAATGGAGATACAAAAACTCCTACACGACCAGGATCCCTAGTGAGTACTATGGTCCCACTGATATACGGTACCTAACTATGCCCAATTATTGGTAACACACTATATTGATGAATGGACAACTGTTGTCCAATGCTTCTTAAACATGTTGCAGTAACTCAGTCTCTAAGTCATGTTGGCTCACTAATGGGGGCACCAGGATCAGACACAGGATACTGGGCCCTATCTAGTTTACTTAGTCATATATCACAATTTTGTAATCAAGTAAGATTGAGTCCTGTAATAAGTTGAGGCTAGTTGATTTATCTCAACCCTAGTCCATTCATTGAGTCCTATACTTGTGTATTAGTCCAGTACCAGTCCAATTTTATACAAGAGAAGAGGTTACATAATTTTAGAGTTCCACCAGGCCTGATCCAAGAGCTAGAGGCCTTCACATCAGCTTATTGGGCCTATTTGCCATACAAGGTCTAAGATTCCTTCCAGATGCCTAGATGCCCTCCAAATGCATTCCAGATGCCTTGATACCCTCTAGATGCTAGAGTATATTCCAGATGCCAGGCACCCTTGATTCCAGGAATATGCTAATAACCCAGGCCAAGAGATTCCAAGCTCAGGAGTCAAGCCCATGGGCTCCAGAACCAAGATTCCAAGGAATATGCCGATACCAAGGCATCCCAGTTTCCAGGGCCTAAAGCCCATGCACCAATCCCAATGTGGCCAGCCCCTTACTGCCCCTTGAAGCCCACACACCAATAAGAGGAGGCATCCAAGAGTTTGACCAAGTCCAAGGAGGAAGAAGGAGTTCCATTCACTTAAGGAGAACTAGTTTTATTTTATTTCAAAGTGTATTCTCCTAAGCAAACTTGTATTCCCTCTCCCTCTCTATTTTGTATTCCTATCCTAACTAGGAGAGGACTTGGGGAACATCTATAAATACCCCACCTCTCCCCCTCTTGAAAGTAATCTTTATTCATGATATCAAAACTCTGGTGAATTTTATTTGAGATTGTTCTTGTGTTCTTGTGTTACTTTATTCTTGTGTTGAGGTGTGAGTGTCCTTGAGTGCCCTAGCCGACCAAGCTTGCTGCCTTCAAGCCCTAAGACACCAAGGAAAAGGAAGCCCTAGGCCACCCAAGCTTAGCATCTTTCTTCCACCTTCAAGCCGCCCATATACAAAACCCTAATCTCTTCCTTTCTAACCCTAATTCCATAATTCCACTTTTTATTTGTTCTTTAACTAATCCTCTAACGCTTGCAAGATCCCCGTGGTATTCACCTCCAAGGAGGAGGCCCTTTTTGCCTCCAAGATCGATCCCAGATAGCTGACTGATTTGAGGTTTAAAGGCTTGTCTTCCAGGCACCGATTCAGAGTGCTATAAGATCTCTTCATCGATCGGATATTCAAATCCCTACTTGGTACAATCCTTCCCCCTCCTAACTTTTGATTTACTGAAGGTACACTATCCTAAACCGAGAGTTTCTCAATCTCTGGGATCCTATCTTTTATCATTTTGCATGAATCCTTATGTAGGTATAATGATTCTTGGCATTACTAGTTTCCTGCTATGCTTTACTTGATTTTCGGGTTATTAGCCTACAAATTAAATTCTAAAAAAATACAAAAAAAAATTAGTTTATATTTTTCCTGTCGTCATGGTAGCCTTAGGATCATCCCGCATCAGTTTGGTGGGGGCACCAGGATCAGACACATATTACTGGGCCCTATCTGGTTTACTTAGTCATGTATCACAATTTTGTAATCAAGTAAGATTGAGTCCTATAATAAGTTGAGACTAGTTGATTCGTCTCAATCCTAATCCAGTCATTGAGTCTTGTACTTGTGTATTAGTCAAGTACCAGTCCAATTTTATATAAGAGAAGAAGTTACACAGTTTTGGAGTTCCACCAGGCCTCATTCAGGAGCCAGAGGCCTTCACATCAGCTTATTGGGCCTATTTGCCATCCCAAGGTCTAAGATTCCTTCCAGATGCCCAGATGCCCTCCAGATGCCTTCAGATGTCTTGATACCCTCCAGATGCTAGAGTATATTTCAAATTCTAGGCACCCCTTGATTCCAGGAATACACCAGCAACTCAAGCCAAGAGATTCCAAGCTCAGGAGTCAAGTCCATGAGCCTCAGAACCAAGATTCCAAGGAATATGCCGATACCAGGGCATCCCACTTTCCAGGGCCCAAAGCCCATGCACCAATCCCAATATAGCCAGCCCCTTGCTGCCCCTTGAAGCCCACATGCCAATAAGAGGAGGCATCCAAGAGTTTGACCAAGTCCAAGGAGGAAGAAGGAGTTCCTTTCACTTAAGGAGAACTAGTTTTATTTTATTTCAAAGTGTATTCTCCTAAGCAAACTTGTATTCCCTCTCCCTCTCTAATTTGTATTCTTATCCTAACTAGGAGAGGACTTGGGGAACATTTATAAATACCCCACCCTCCCCCTCTTGTAAGTAATCTTTATTCATGATATCAAAACTCTGGTGAATTTTATTTGAGATTATTCTTGAGTTCTTGTGTTAGTTTATTCTTGTGTTGAGGTGTGAGTGTCCTTGAGTGCCCTAGTCTTCCAAGCCCTAGCCGACCAAGCTTGCTACCTTCAAGCCCTAAGACGTCAAGGAAAAGGAAGCCCTAGGGCACCCAAGCTTAGCATCTTTCTTCCACCTTCAAGCCACCCACATCCAAAACCCTAATCTCTTCCTTTCTAACCCTAGTTCCATAATTCCACTTTTTATTTGTTCTTTAACTAATCCTCTGACACAGGCAAGATCCCTATAGTATTCACCTCCAAGGAGGAGGCCTTCTTTGCCTCCAGGACCAATCCTAGATAGCTGACTGATTTGAGGTCTAAAGGCTTGTCTTCCAGGTGCCGATTCAGAGTGCTGTGCGATCTCTTCATCGATCGGATCTTCAAATCCCTGCCTAGTACAATCCTTCCCCCTCCTAACTTTTGATTTGTTGAAGGTATGCTATCCTAAACTAGGGGTTTCTCAATCTCCGGAATCATATCTTTTATTATTTTGCATGAGTCCTTATGTGGGTATAATGATTCTTGGCATTACTAGTTTCCTGTATGCTTTACTTGATTTTCGGGTTATTAGCCTACAAATTAAGTTCTAAAAAAATAAAAAAAAATTAGTTTATATTTTTCCTACCATCATGGTAGCCTTAGGGTCATCCCGCATTAGTTTGGTATCATAGATAGTTTAAGATAGCTTGCATCTTCACCAAAAAACACAAAAAATATGCATTTCTAGTTTTCTGCATCCTATCAACTACAGTAGGTGTCTGAGATTTGGTCTTGTTCATCATATTAGGACCCTTATTTTTCATTGAAATTTGCATGACATGTTCTCTGTTTAGTCCTGATAATTATCATAGTTTTTAATTTTTTTTACAGAAACAAAAAGATTATAAAGTTTGGCATCCTAGAAACCCTAACCAGAATCCTAAATTTTCAGCATATAGTCTGATAACCCTAGGTTTTGTATCATCATCTGAATTTTGCATTACATGAAATTTGGTAGGGATCATCTACATTGTTATTCCTCTATCCTGGAGTTTTTCTGTATTTTTCTACACCAAAAACTGAATCAAAGTTTGCTTCCAAACAACCCTTAAATTCTATTTTGCATACTTGATCAAACCAAACCTAATCAACTTCCAAACCCTACCTCACCCAAGCCCTAATTTTGTTTGCTACTTAATAAACTTAAACCTAATTTGCCACCTCATAAAAAAAAGACAAAAATATTTTATTTTTCTGATTGTTAGTAGATTGCATCAGGACCATCGAATGTCATCATCTGCATTAAACTAATCTTAAGGGAACTTTCACTATCTCAGATCAGGGCAGGAGGTCATAACCTATCCTAGGCCCAAAATAACCTCCTTGCATTCTCACCCAGGCCTTAATTAAAATTAATTAGACTTAATTTGCCCTAGTGGACTAGGTGACACCAACAGGTCGGGTCCAAATTGTGTGGGCTAACTAGTGCATTCAATTCACCAACTATTACTGGAATCTGGTATCTAAGACTGGAGGTCCAGAGTCAAACGACCTAAGTGGTGTTGTAGTTTTTAATTGGGTCCCTGCGAAAGCAGGAGGGCCTCCCACACTCCCACCCCCTACCTGGTCCAAAGGAAGGATTAGTTGTTGAGTCGGGTGTAAGTTGAGTCGACCCACTCAGTTTTGGCTCTAGGTCTTGGAAACCCTAGCCTGTGCTAACCCTTGCATGATTGGTTGCATCATTTCACCTTGATTGTCTGTTTGTTAAGTGCATGACCACTAAACTAGGAACCCAATACCAAAAGCCCAAACCCCAACCCAGTTCAACCATGGAGTCCAGTCTTGAAACTCTCATAAGAACTATGAATGAATAATTGAATCATAAGCTTGACCAACCAATACCTAGATGAACCAATTGACCCAATCCCAAAACCAAATGAACCATAGGTTCGACCAAGTAGACCAAAGATTTGACCAGTTGACCCAATCCAATCATCAAGCAACCCATAGGATTGACCAATTAACCACTAGGTTAGACCAAGTAAAGAATCAATTAGGTACCATAGAAAAACCCAAGAGTCCAATACCGAACCTGATCCTGAGTCACCATGTTCCACCTCTCATAACCATAGGGGAACCTTAAATCAAGGCAACTTTATGGAACCCAACCCTAGGAGAACCCAAAACCAGGTTCAATTTATGGAACCCAATCCTAGGAGAGTCCAAAACCCTGACCCTATCCAGGAACCCCATCAGGAACCTAATCCTAGGAGTGTCCAACACCCTGACCCTATCCAGGAACCCAACCGTAGAAGGCCCCACCAAGAAGTTTGTGCTTAAGATGAAAGGGCCATGAGAAACATTAAGGTAGAAGCACCCACCTTTGATGTTAGTCTTGAACCAAAAGTCTATGTAGATTGGGTAGGAGGCATAGAATATTATTTTGACTAGTATGATATGAGTGAAGAAATGAAGTATAAATTTGGAAAGAAGAGATTGATTTGTCAGGCTAGGCTATATTGGGCTAACCTTAAGCATAATAGGAGACAACGAGAGCTACCTTTCATAACACCTGGCAAGAGAAGAAACAAAAGCTTTAGGAGAAATACCTTCCTGCATCCTATGATCAGAAACTCCAAGACCAATGGAATAAGATACGTCAAGGGAATAGGTCTGTATCTGAATACATCGCCCAGTTTGATGAATTTGCCATTAGGTGTAATGAATCAGAGTCTCTAGCACAAACCCTATCTAGGTTTAGAATCAGATTACGTGAAGACATCCAAAGAGAGCTGTACATGAGAGAGGTCAACGATTTGGAGCAAGCATACCAGATAGCTAGAGATTATGAACAATTCCAAAGGGGACCTCCATACCAGCGATCTGAACCTATTAAGAATAATGCCCCTTTCTTAAATCCAAACCCAAGTCTAGTATACCAAGGTCGACCTAACCCTAACCCAGTCCGATTCAATTATAACCTAGTCAGACCGAACCCCAATCCAGTTCGACCCAACCCTAACTCACTTCAACCTAATCCCAACCTGACTCGTCCCAACCCTAATCCACTTCGACCTAACCCGAGTTCGAGTCACTCTAGTTCTAGCAATTCCACACCTCTTAGAACTGATAAGGGTAAGACACCCATGTTTCAGAAAGCCCCAAGCCCCAGCCCCAATGCCTACTTTGGTGTAACAAGGTAGGTCATTATGCTAGTCAATGTCCCACCAGATCATTGCACATAGGGGAGCTTGAGGAACAAAAGCCTGATCTCAATAATGAGGATGTAGAAGAAGAGGTTTATGAAGCTGAGCCAGACTTGATAGAAGCATATGAAGGAGATGAGGAGGATTTTGATCAGTCTGACCTAGTAGGGGTAGTTAGGTGCATCCTTTCCCAGACCAGAACCCAGGAAGATTGGCATAGGACTAGCATCATACAAACTTTTGTGAAAATTGAGGATAAGGTTTGCAAGATTATAATAGATAGTGGGAGTTGTGTCAATGCCATCTCTACCGATATAGTTAAATTATTAGGATTGACCCCAGTTCCCCATCTTAGCCCCTATAGAGTTTCATGGATAGATTCCACATCCCTTCCAATCAAGTCTGGGTGCCAAATCTTAGTCAAATTGCACTCATATAAGGAGAAGATTTGGTATGATGTCCTTCCCATGGGAGCCAGTAGTATCATTTTAGGTCGACCATGGCTTTATGATCACGATGCAGTCCTATCTGGTCGGACCAACACCTATACTTTTAGTCACCATGGGAAGAAATTTATAATTCATCCGACTCAACCCATAGATTCTAGTAGCCTTAAAGAAAAAAACTATGAGTTAATCTAATTAAGGCTAAAGAATTAGAGAGCGAACCCATTAAAGAATTAGAGCAAAATGATCCTGAACCCACTATAAAACTTGACGAAGAGACTAAGCCAGGATCAAACATTGAAAGTGAGGGTTCTAATCCTAAGTCCAATAAATCCACAGCCCTGGATTACCTATCCACACCTGCACTAATCTCTACACAGCATTTGCATCAGGATATTAGTCAAAAGTTAAACATAAGTAATGAACTATATAAAAACTTGACTAAATCTCGAAATCAAGTTAAAGAGTTTTATGTAGGAGATTATGTGATGTTCAGCGTTAGACCTGAGTAGTTCCCTCCAGGGACCGTAAAGAATTTTCATGTTCACGAAGCTGGACCATTTAAAATAATGAAGAGAGTTGGATCCAATGCCTATGTGCTCGAGTTGCCACCCGAATTAGGTATTGGCTCCACTTTCAGCATTTAAGACATTGTGGAGTATCGGGAGCCGGAAGCGATACCTAGTGAGCATTTTGAACTAATTCCTTCCTTTGAGAGTGAACCCATCCCAGAGAGTCCACTTCCAAATTGGCCTAATAGTGAGGAAAGGATTGAGCGCATCCTGGATGACTAAGCCATAAGTACTAGGAACACAGGTTATCATCAGTATTTGGTCCGTTGGTAAGGTTGGCCGGAATTTGAGGACTCGTGGATCACCCGTAAGGATCTGCAGTGCCTCAACCCAGACCTTCTTGAGCTATATGAGAGCCACATTGACCCTTACTCGATGGGGTCGAGTACCTTCCCCCAAGAGAATTGGTGGGGGCACCAAGATCAGACACAGATTATTGGATCCTATCTAGTTTACTTAGTCATGTGTCATAATTTTGTAATCAAGTAAGATTGAGTCATATAATAAGTTGAGGCTAGTTGATTTGTCTCAATCCTAGTCCAGTCATTGAGTCCTATACTTGCATATTAGTCCAATACCAGTCCAATTTTGTATAAGAGAAGAGGTTACATAGTTTTGGAGTTCCATCGGGCCTCATCCAGGAGCCAGAGGCCTTCACATCAGCTTATTGGGCCTATTTGCCACCCTAGGATCTAAGATTCCTTCCAGATGCCTAGATGCCCTCCAGATGCCTTCCAAATGTCTTGATACCCTCCGGATGCTAGAGTATATTCCAGATGCCAGACACCTCTTGATTCCAGGAATATGCCAGCACCCCAGGCCAAGAGATTCCAAGCTCAGGAGTCAAGCCCATGAGCCCCAGAACCAAGATTCCAAGGAATATACCGATACCAGGGCATCCCAGTTTCTAGGGTCCAAAGCCCATGCGCCAATCCCAATGTGGCCGGCCCCTTGAAGCCCACACGCCAATAAGAGGAGGCATCCAAGAGTTTGACCAAGTCCAAGGAGGAAGAAGGAGTTCCATTCACTTAAGGAGAACTAGTTTTATTTTATTTCAAAGTGTATTCTCCTAAGCAACTTGTATTCCCTCTCCCTCTTTATTTTATATTCCTATCCTAACTAGGAGAGGACTTGGGGAACATCTATAAATACACCACCCCTCCTCCTACTGTAAGTAATCTTTATTCATGATATCAAAACTCTGGTGAATTTTATTTGAGATTGTTCTTGTGTTCTTGTGTTACTTTATTATTGTGTTGAGGTGTGAGTGTCCTTGAGTGCCTTAGTCTTCCAAGCCCTAACTAACCAAACTTACTGCCTTCAAGCCCTAAGACGCCAAGGAAAAGGAAGCCCTAGGCCGCCCAAGCTTAGCATCTTTCTTCTACCTTCAAGCCGCCCACATCCAAAACCCTAATCTCTTCCTTTCTAACCCTAGTTCCATAATTCCACTTTTTATTTGTTCTTTAACTAATCCTCTGACGCTTGCAGGATCTCCATGGTATTCACCTTCAAGGAGGAGCCCTCTTTGCCTCCAGAACCAATCCTAGATAGCTGACTGATTCGAGATCTAAAGGCTTGTCTTCCAGTGCCGATTCAGAGTGCTATGCGATCTCTTCATCGATCGGATTTTCAAATCCCTGCCTGGAACAATCCTTCCCCCTCCTAACTTCTGATTTGCTGAAGGTATGATATCCTAAACTGGGGGTTTCTCAATCTTCGAGATCCTATCTTTTATTATTTTGCATGAGTCCTTATACAGGTACAATGATTCTTGGCATTACTACTTTCCTACTATGCTTTACTTGATTTTCGAGTTATTAGCCTACAAATTAAATTCTAAAAAAAATATAAAAAAAAAATTAGTTTCTGTTTTTCCTGTCATCATGGTAGCCTTAGGATCATCCTGCATCACTCACCTAATAGTTATTGCCAATAGCCCCAATTAAGTCAGACCCACTGCTCAAGTCAGACCCGCTGTTCAATGCGAAATGAAGCCATCATTGGATTTCTCATCGTTCCCATTTATTGGGCCTAACCCCATTTTCACCCCACAACATTGTTGGAATTCTCCCAGGAACAGAATATTGTATAAAATCAGGAATCAAAAGCTTGATGCAGCGAAAGTAAATATGAAAACTACTTTATATAGCATGCAATTTACAAATGAATCTAATTTATTCATAATGAATTCTTAAACATGCCGTAGTAGATGAGAAAAATATCAGATTTGAAAATAAAATTATTTTGAACAAAAATAACTTACCTGGATCTCTATCCTGGCCTGCTCTGAAAACTATGCTGATCTGCTTTTATACCGGGGTTCTACCAGAGCCGCGCAATCGCCCGGCCTTTGCTGGTATCCACACAGAGCTCACGTAACTGAGTCATAGAGAGCACTGGACTGCTAGATCCTTGCAGCAAATATGGTGCTTTAATAACTGTGCCGATCCGAATCTGGACCAGCTTCTTCTTGAACTGGCTTCTATCTTGCAAACTTAGATCTGCAAGACCTTGGACCTCTTTCCTTCTTCTTTCTCTTGTGATGAACTCCTCTCCAAACTCTTGAAAAGAAGAATTAAACCTCACACAAGGAAGAAGAAAAATACCTACAAGGAAGAGGACGCCCCAAGAGAGAGATCCTCTGGAGTTGACGCCCAAGAGGAAGATGTTCATGGCCAAAAGATGTTCACACCAAAAAGAGAAGCTCTTTTGGTCGGCCACCCCCTCTCCCCTTTTATAAATCACTTCTCCCACCCCTCCAAGCCAATGTACTAGAGTTTAATCTAAACTAGTTAGATTTTAAAAGGAGTAGAAGAGAAGGACTCTTCCTTCTCTCTTAATTTTCCATGCCAAAAACTATTTGCACCCTCCTTGTTTTCATGCCAAATACTCTTGTCACACAAAGCATTTGGGCCCACTAGTCTGGCATGTGGAGACATGAGGAGATAAGGAGAGAGAGTCCCTGTCCAATAGGACTCTAAATCATGGTCCAAATAAATTGATTTGACAATCAAATCGAAGTTAATTTTAAATCCAATCGAATCCATTTTGAAAAGACTATTGATCTAACTCAATTAGGATCAATTAACTGAATCTAACTCAATTAAATTAAATCTAATTTAATTCAATTAATAACTAATCCATAATTTATTAATTGTAACATTTATAATTAGGTGCAAATGTACTAAAATTTTCAAATTTAGTAACATTTTGATTTGCTGATTGGTTACTTAAGCTCTTAATGTGCGTGACTCCTCAGGTCCTCTCCTGTCTGGTAATGAGATATGCTATAATCTCCATTATACATCATCGAAACTCCCTTCGAAGGATAAAAATAATTTCTGCTCAATCCTAATCAGGATCATCGACCCGAGAATGATCCTAATGAGCTCTCATAATTCACCAGTGACACCTAGCAATATATAGTGGCAACCCAGTAGAATAAGATTGGAACCCTTAGGTATAGTTATCATGTGATTCGATTTTTTTATCAAAAAATTTTGACATGATGTTGGTTATGGATACTCATCAAACCCATCAGTCATATGCTTAACTTAATCGACTCAAGTCTAATTGTGATACTAATGAAAATACCTTTTCATTATTACCCTGCCATGGCCATAAACTTCTGGACTTAGTCATATTAAGCTGCATAGGATTATTCCTTGCTACTAAGACTGATAGATCCCTACAAGTGAACATCCTACTCCTACAATAAACTTATTGCAGCCAACAAACACCACAAAGTCCCGAATGGATAGGAACCATGTATTTGTGCTGTCAAACTACAGCAAACTTATTGTGAGTAGTCGAGATACTCTAGGTCAAAGAACTATTCACACAACTACAGCATCAGGAAGTTATTGACGAGTGAGTAGTCATCCATATAGCTTCCTGTACTTGGTCACTCTCAGTATCGTTGATCTCTATCAACTACCTGCACTCTCACTCCAATGTCACCACACTATAGATCAAAGACTCATCTACCCAGCAAGGAAAGGGATCTGTGCACCGATTTTAATAGATCAATCACCATCCTCGTGACATTCCATCAATCAGAAGCTTTTAGGAGTTAATCTATAAAGACACGTGCCTCAAATTCTCAACTCTTGAGAATATGTGTCATTGCCCACTAATTCCATGGACGATTCATAGACACATCAATATGAATAAAACTAATATCCTTTTATTAAAAAAAATATTAAGTACAAAGTTCATGCCCTAAAAATTATAATGTATCAAGCCAACTTAGTTTTTAAGGCATACATCACCCTTTGATGCAACTAAATCACTATATTTAGTTGAGAACAATCTACACCAGAGAAATATCCATAGCTCTATAATGATGAAAGACGTATGACTTAATATTTATGAGAAGGTATAGATTTAGGTCTCTACTTAATTAATTGGTCAATACAATCTCATGACTGACTACCTACTGACTAAACTAATTTAGGTTAGCTCAATTTAAAAATTTTTCGCAGTTCTTCTTCATGAGTCAAATTATAGAAACACCCCTACATGTCATAAGAGAATCCCATCGAATGGAAAGAGAGAGCCTTTAAACCATGCTTGCTCTTATGACTGGACAGTCATGGTGATACAATTAATCCAAATATTAAGCCAAAAGGTCATATCATATATGAAATAAGGTTTAGGTTAGCACATCCCATGTCTGATTAACCTTGTTTGGGTCAGCACATCTAATATCTGATTAATCTAGTTTAGGTCAATACATCTAATATCTGATACACCTAGATTGGATCAATACATCTCATGTCTGACTAGTTTAGATCTGCATATTTTATATCTAAGTGATTTGGCTTAGGTCACATCTTAATTAGTCATCACATCTTATGTCTAACTAATCAAGATAGCATGGATAAACTCAAATTAATAAGCAACCTTATTCAAAATATAATCGACCAAATTATCCAATTAAGTAAGATCGATGGAAGGATTCCACCATTTAACTTCTTTCCTTAATACCAACCGAGTTGGTCAGGTAAAAGTTAGTCCTAATTGAAATCCATGATTGAAACTAGCCTTAGACACAATTAGTTTATTAGTATCGAATTAGTCAGCTTAAATATTTCTGGCTTGACACTAAGCCAAATCAGGTCTTTAGATTAATCGATTGATATCAATCTTATCAACCAGCTCAGATCATTGACATGGTCCTGAGCATTCTTGACCTAATCCTAATTAACTCTTGATTTGGTTTGATCAAGAGTTCGATCGATTGGGTTTGACTTAACTGAAAACTAGATGCAATCTAATTGCATGACCTACTTGATTCGATCCATCCCCCATCCCTCATGTTTTATGTTTTATGTTAAGATCTTAAATTCTTAATTTCAAATCTATAACCTTAATTTCAAATCTCCAATAATCAATTTAATTCTTGAAATTTATTTTTAAAATGGGTTAATCTTGTACTAGGACAATCTTATACATATAAGGGATTAACCTTATAGTAGGACAACCTTATATCAGCACAAGATTGAACCTAACTAATTTTAATTTTAGACCTTTAATTAAATGCATTATGAACATGAGGGTTTAGTCTAAAAGTCAAAACTAATTTTAGATATAAACTATTATGTTTAATCATCTCATTAAAAATTCAAAGATATGAAAATTTTATATCTAGAAAATTTCATCACACATACATTCAAAAATTCATAATATAAAATTTAAAAATAATTATTAAGATCTACCAAATGAATATGAATCATGATTTCCTAATCTAAAATTTAGATCTAAAAATTAATTTTTTTAGATCTGATTTTTAGATCAAATCAATTGAGATTTTCAAATCTTATGCAGTTCTAGATTGCAAAAATTTTAGATCTAACATTTCAGTTCTAAATCAAAACTTTGGATCTGAATTTTCAAATCTAAAATTCTTAATTTTCAGATCTAATTTTAGTTCTAAAGTTTTTTAGATCTAAAATCCTTAATTTTTAGATCTGATTTTAGATCTAAAACTACTTTCAAGATCTAAACTTTTAGATCAAAAATTAGATTTTTTTAGATTTGATTTCAGATCTAAGTTTGTTCATGAAATAAGTGACTTTGATATCACTATTAGGAATCATCATACAATCCCAGGTTGCATGCATAGATATTAAAATTTTTAATTAATTAAAATAAATAATAGCAAAATTAAAAGTTTAATCTAAGCATGTATAAAGAACCATATCATGAACATGTAATATAGATTTGTAAATAAAACTAAAACTATTAAGTAGATTAAATCTATTTACCTGTTGTGCTACTCTGTTTTTATATGACCGAATCTGGGAAAAGCCCCAAGTTTCACTAGAGCCATCGGATTGAATCTAGGAAAATTCCTGGTTCTGCTGGAGCCATGCATGAGCCCAACCTCTATTGGTATCTACATGGAAATAGCCTAATTGAATTTCCAAAGTCAGCGGAGTGCTAGCACCTTATAGGCCTCACTTTGATAGTTCAATCGAATCCCTTTTTATCTTCTTGATTTATTTTATCTATACTAGAGATCTTGAAATCAAGAATAGATATCTTCTCAAGAGATCAAGAAAAAAATTTATTTCTTTCTTTTTGCATAAACCCTTCATACAAGATCAAGAATAAAAGGAGGGGAGGGGTGATAATAAATCTCTTTAACTATTTTTTGCTATGGAGAATGGGAAAAAGCATATGGGATGGCTTCTTATGAGATTCTATCTTAGGTTAAAAATAAAAAAGAAATCACATGCCCCTTTCATAATATGTGTCCCCACATCCTTCTTTTCTCGTACCAACCATCAATCTTTTTCTCCCTAAAGTCTTAGCTAATCAAGAATTAGTATAAGTTATTAAATCAAATTTAAACACTTAAATGGATTAGGAAAGGGAATAAGAGATAGAAACACAAGGATGCCAAATCCTTTTATGTGCCCACTTAATTCCATGCCAACCTTGGAATTTCATGTGAAGAATATGGCATGGCTCCTTTCTTTCTTAGATTCCCAAAAAGAGTTAAGACATGGAGAGGAGAGAAAATAATTAGTTAGTTGGCTAGGAATTAGCTTAACTAACAACTCCTTATCCTAATTCTTTTAGGATTCTAATTAACATAACTAATCCTATTAGGTTTAAGTTTAAATTCATAACTAATTAGAAATTAGTGAGGAATTAGTTAGACCAACTAACTAACTAATTCTAATCAACTAGAAAATTAATTAACATAATTCCTAACTAATTTAGGTTTAGATTTAAATCTATAACTAATTAAGAATTAGATCCTAATCTAATTAGGACCATTAAACCCAAATAGAATAGATTAAACCTAACTGAATTAAATCAAACTTAATTCTCCTAGGTTAGGTAACTAATTAAGTCAAACCAAATTAGCTTGCAATAATTATAGTTAGGTTAGTCCAAAACCTAATTGGACTATTTCATCACCCAAACTCAACCAAATTGAATCTAATTTAATTTCTATCAAGACTAATTATAATTAAATGATCAAATCATCTAATTAAATTATAATTTTTATGATAAAATCCTTTTGCTAAGATTAGTAGATTCCAAAATTAGCAGGTTCCAAATTTATAACCCTTACAAATTTAAAATTTCTAAATATGTAACTCTTATATATTTCGATCTAATTGTGTAATTAGATTAAACTCCTATTGTATGTGATTCCTCAGGTTCTATTATGTCTGGTAGTGAGACATACCATGATCTCCATCATAGTATCATCGAACTCTTTCGATGGACCAGAATAATTCTAGCTCATCCTATCAAAGACTATTGATCTGAAATGATCCTAGTGAGTTCTCACAATCTACTAGTGACGTCTAGCAATATATAATAGCAACCTAGTAGAATAGAAGAAAGAATCTCTAGGTATAGTTATCGTATGATAAAATTCTTCTGGCAGGTCATGGAAACTCGCTAGACCCTAAGCATTTGTCATATACTAAATTTAATTAGCTTAAATTTAATGTGAAACTCATAAAAATTCTTTTTCATCCTTCACCTATCATGATCATGGAATTTTCTAGACTCAGCTTCTTAAATTGTATAGGATTTCACCTTAACTACTAATATTAATGGATCTCCTATAAGTGCACTCCCAACTCCTATAGCGAACCTAATACTAAGGACCCGAATGGCTAGGACTAATATTTTATATTACCAAACTACAGCAACCCCACTATAAGTGGCTAAGGCATCCTAGGTCAAAGAACCACTCACACAACTGCAGTATCAAGAAAGTCACTAATGAGTGAGTAGATATCCATGTAACTTTTCGTGATGGTCATACTCAATACTGTCATTCTCTGATAACCAGTTGTACTCTCACTCCACTATCCCTACACTATAGACTCAAGATTCATATACCCAAAAGGGAAGCGATCTGTGCACTGATCAAATCAAATCAATCACCATCCCCGTGATATTCTACGATCGAGAGCATTTAGGAATTAATCTATGATGACACATGTCTCAAATTATCAACTCTTAAGAATATGTGACATTTTTCATTAATTTCTTGGATAATATATGAATACATCATGTATAAAAAAATTGCTCAATTATAAATATTAAATCCAATTTTATGTCCTAGCATAATCCTCAATAACATTTGAATGCATAATGAACTTATCGAATTATGTGATATACTCAAAAATAGGCTTATTTTCTTGGGTCAATTATTGTCATTGATCTAATAGATGTCGATTATAAAAAACAGGTAGGTACTTTATTCTTAATTTGACTTTCAATTCATCCCATGTTCCTATTAGATCATGTCCTCTTTGAACGAGCAAACATTCCACATTTTCTAGGTATAATTATCTTGCAAGATCAAACTCAACTTGGTGAACTTAACCTTTCTATCCTTAGACATTTCGTACCAATCAAAATAATGGTCCATGCTTGACTCCCAATTGAGGTATAATTTTGGATCTAAATTATTATCAAAAGTGGGTGCCTTAATCTTAATATGCTTAAAAATCTGATCATCTTGGTCCATTGGTGTTCTCATGGAACAACCCTTTAATCTTAGACCTATATCTAAGCCTAGGGATATGAATCAATCTCTCTGGCCTATTGGTGGGGATGGAATATCTATGATGAGTTCATGATGTCTATTCACTCAATCTTCCTCTAACAAGGTTATTCACTTAGTCAGGTCATTTAGGTGATATAAAATGATATTCCTTATAGTAGTTTGATTATGTTCTATCATATTAGATTAAATGAGAAAGGGTTCTATACTAGAATTAGATTGATCAACTGGAGATGGATATCCGGTTCTGGCTCAGGTACGTATGCACAATCAAGTTTAGAGATTTTTTAAACCTAAGTACAATGTAACTTGAATTGATCAAGCATAACTGATCCTTTTGTCCAGATCTGTCAACCAACCAAGGGGTGTAGTCATGGAATGCTCCCCTTGCTCTCATAAGGATCTAATTAGAGAACTACAAGCTAGTTTCGGCATTTGCCTCTTTACCTCTTGCCTTAGATATCAAATTTTAGAATGCATTGTAGACTCAATTTTAGTTCAACCACACGAACGGACTCGTTTGGGAACCATAAGTTAGTTCTACTTGATTTTAGTTAAGGTTTGAGTTTAATTGATACTGAGGGTTGTTTGTAAGCCAAGAAAAGATGATGAAATTCCTACCTTATTTGGTTAATGCACGGTACCCTTAGATCAATTAAAGGATGCAACTAAATACAGTAGAACAAATCACAGCTCAACTTGCATATAAAATTCAAAAATAAAATCAAATGAGTTTTAGGCTCAAACTATAAGGTTCAAAAGTTTATCAAGTCTAGTTTTCAAGAAAAAAAATTGATTTTTTTCTAATTTTTTTTATAGATAATAATTTAATTTGAGTGCAAATGACATGAGGTAGAAACCTAGGATACTTTTTTTTATAAAACGTAATCTAATTTTTCAAAACCCTATCCTAACTATTTTTGAAAAATAAATTTTAGATAAAATCTTCTTGAATTTTAGAGCTTCTAATGGATCAAGTTTTGTAAATATAGGACTCTTAGCTTGGTGGAACTCTTCGAAACACCAGATCATGTATAATACAAAAAATTATATATAGATGGTAGAAATAAACATGACTTTCAAAGATCAATTCTAGGATGAAGACCTCATATGCTTATAAAATTTTAACCATAGAATTTCAAGTGAGTTGGGTATTAGTATTTTATTTTATTTTTTTAAAATTTTTTAAAATAATATTTTTATAATAGATCTTAAAGGTGTCCTGAAACCTGCTGCACATATCCAAGACAAATAAATTGATCTAATGAAAACTAACCTAATGATGCAAAAGGAAAGAATATTTTTGCATGCTATTCAAATCACATCCAGTCATAGCTCATTACTCCCATAGGTTATAATTATCAAGCCAAAAATGCAAAACTCTTAATTCTAAACTAACCTAGGGCTCTAATACCAAATATAATATGGGACGATATATGTTTTAATTTTATAAATACAGCAACTAAGCAATTCAAGTAAAAATACAAGTGAAAATACAAGATAATTAGATATTGCTATCCATTTATAATAGATTTAAGACTATTAAATAAAAAGATTGCAGGCTAGTTAAGAAACTACCTAGATTAGAATTGTTCTACTGTATTTATATCAGATCTAGTCCAAGGAAGAAATACTCAACTTACTATATGGCCAACAATAAGTATAGAATTAAATCCTAAATTAGATTTTACCAAGGTACTAAGGATCTCAAGATCCAGATTGAGTAGTGTTTTTTGGAATGGATCTTAGGCTTTTGGTTCTGAAGAAATTATTGGAGCCACGAGCTTTGATGTATCTTTGAAATTTCTTCATGATTCGTTAAAGTGATATGTTAACAAAGAGAAAATAAATTAGATCTGACAAGAATATAAGAGATGACATAGAATGAGAAGAAGAACTAGGTATGGGAGATAGAAGAGGGAAGGGTGGTGCAAGCAAGAAGAGTAGGGATAGTTGGCGTAGGATCAAGGCTTCACACCCTCAAGCTTCATACCTAATCTCACAATCACTATATCAAGGTAAAAAATAATCCAAAAAAATTACTTTTATTCATGATTCCAAAGCCTTTATATAGATAAAAGTACAAAATAAAAATGTGTATGGGCTCTTTATTAGATAACATAATAAATACAACTTCTATTTAAAATTTAACTAAAGCTCCTTTATCCATGTGGGGCAATAATCCTTGTAGAACCAAGCTTGCACACCATCCAATATTTGACCAATAAATTATATAACAAAAAAATGTGGTATTGAATATACGGGGCATATCTGATTGAAGAATCCTTCTGACGATGAACCTCTAAATACTAAATAACCCAAGCCCAAATCCAGATAAATAAAATAGCTAACCCAATTCATAAATTCAATTGGGCAAATAATAAATCAGCTAAAAAAATAATCAAGCAACTAAGATAAGGATCAATCGAGCCTTTATAGCCATAACGATGCTACTGGTACTGTCGATACTCTAGATCATCATGTACTTAGTTTAAATTGGCTTTGTAGGTAAGCTGTTGTCCTCATCACATCCCCTCTAATAAGAATAGTCCACACGAACAATATCCCCAGAATAAAGATAAGATAACCAAAAATTTTCAAACCTAAAAGGAGGTTTATGAAAAATTTTAAGGGCAATCTTAATAATAATAGGACATGATCAGAAACAATCTTAAAAAGATGACGCACCCAATAATCTAGATTACTTCAAATCTATCTCTTAGTAGCAAGAGCCCTATCAAGTATCTCCCATACTCTCTCTTGACCAAACTGATTACCATGTAAGGTGAACACCTGATGTACATCCAAGATCTCATCCAAAAGGCTAGCTGGAAAGTATTATTTAAATTTCTTGATCCTGTATAAATATTCAAGATCTTTCTAATATATATTTGATGTGGGATTAAATATATACCTACATGGATCCATACTATATGTGGGCCTTGTATACTCTTCTTGTTTAAGCTCTGGCATTCTCGCTAGGCTATGGTTTAAATCTATTCATCCATTCATAAACCACCACGATCAGTCTTTGGTCAATATATTGAACCCGTGCCATAGTATATCCTAGTCTACTTAGGCTAGAGTTAACCTGGCTATGACACCATTTACAACAACTCAGGACTACATCCAAAAAAGTTAGTCAAAAGATATTATTTAAGTTCCTAGGCCTTGATAAGTATCTAAGATAGGATTAGCGGTACCGTCCTGTACTGCCTGGTATAGGGCGTACCGTACCATACCGGCCAAGAGCCGGTACAGTTCGCCTATAAAAAATGGTCCGACCTTCGAATTGTTAAAAAAATAAAAAATATATATTCTATATCGATACAGATGGTACCGTATCAGTACCATACGGCACAGTATCGTACCGGTGTATACCGTCCAGTTCAGTCTAGTTCAGGCTCGGTTCGGGTCTGGTTCAGGTTTGGTTCAACGATTCTTGCTTGAAAGGGGAGAGGAAGAGTCCAGTTCAGTTCAGTTCATGTCTTGGTATGGTACGTGTACCGAGATTAAAAAATTAAAAAAAAACTCTCTTTCCAGTACCGATTCAGCGATCCTTGATCTAAGATCTTCTCAAAAAATAATCGATATAGAACGAAATACTCACCTGCACAAATCCTCACACTGAATATCATAGATTAGATAGATCATTTGAAGATGTAAGGGATTGAAACTCTTGTATACCAACTTTCTCAATAAAAGATTTGCCACTTAGTTTTTCAGATGGCCTATCAATTTAACTAAAGTTACCAAGTACAATTAAAGCTATTAAGCCTTAGATGATTATAGTAGAGGTCTCTATCCATAGCAATCGACGATGCAAATATTCTGGATCCACATAAATAGCTAATAGAATCCAGGGATGTTTTCATGGCTTTGTAATAACAAATATCAATTACTGTGAGTTCCTATTTAAAACTTCAACTTTCATATTATCCTATTACCAAATTACAATAATACCATCCTTAAGCGTTTAATACTCCACTGCATGAAAATGCCGACTTGGTGGAAGACAAAGTCATGCCTTATCTAAACTTCTACCAAATAATGTTATTTCAAAAAAAACACAAATAGCTATTTTTCAGCAGGGTTTTGCTGGTTTTCAGTGATGTCCGAAGGGGATCCTTGCCGTCCGACCAGAGTCTCGGACTCTAAGGAGAAGGGCGATGGTGAGAGAACTTGGGCGAAAGTAGTCAAAGGCTCGGCTCGAGCTCCAGGATGGTCAGCCTATAAGATTTCTGAAACGGAGATCGAATAGTTAGAACAGAGCTTCTCGAAGATACTCGCGATGCTAGGGTCGGTGCTAGACGACTCACCAAAAATGGAAGGGAGTTGCAGTGACTTTCCAAAGCTTGGGACGGCGTATTCCGGCAGCTTGGGTGGTTAAGGAGGTCTGGCAATGGCTGAGCTTTGACTACGACCCAGAGGTATTTCCAATTGGAGAAGACCACCTCGTTCTTCGATTGAGCTCAGAAGGTGACTGTGCTAGGGTGTTGGAATGAGGCCCATGGTTCGTCGGAGGCCAGCTGATGGAATTTTCTGCTTGGAAGTCAGACTTTCTCCCAGGACGTAAGCCGGTTCACAGATCCATCATGTGGATGCAACTCCTGGTGCTCCCTTGGAGTACTAGGTTCTGTCTGCCATCTTGGCGATGGCAGCCGAAGCTGGACACCCCCTCTCTATAGACAGCTTCACTGAAAAGATGAAGAAGATGGGATTTGTTAGAGTTCAAGTGGAGCTGGACGTGTCCAAGCCTCTGCTACCAGGGATCAAAATTCAAGGCCAACCATCGGTATTCTGGCAACAATATGTGTATGAGAATCTCCCATCGGTGTGCTTTCACTGTGGTAGGATTGGTCATCTGGCGGAGGGCTGTTGACTCTCGGATGAAGCTTCACATACCAAAGTCGGAGGTGCAGGGCTATGTCTCGAGAACCTGGTGGTCGAAGAAGGGGAGGAAGCTATTTCGAAACAGGGTTTGGAGGGTCTATAGGAGGGCCTGTTGGCTGGGGGAGGGAGTCTCCGGTTCGGCCCATGGTTGGTTACCTTGAGGAGCCATCAACCTCAACTGACGGGAGCCTTTGTGACGAGAAGGCGGGAGCCAGAAAAGGGTAAGAATCCTGTGCCTTCTTCTGGCCCCTCTTCCTCATCCCTGCCCCGATCGTCTTCGGCTCCCTTATCTTCCTCTCCCAACTCACCACCCGACTTTAACAGATGGCAAAAGCCTAAAAATGTGGCCCATTGTCGCTCACCAGAAGCAGGATCTACCAATCTGTCTGATAATAGTGAAGCTAAGCAGGGGGTGGCAGGGATCTTCGGGCCGCTCTCGGAATGCATGGAATTGGTCCTGGTTGAAACCGGTCCAAGGGATTTGGCGATGGTGGAGTACGGGATGGTATCCTTGAAGCGGAGTCGCAGTCCCTCCAGGTCCTCGTCGCCTCCATCTCCGAAGACAGTGGCCACCTCGTCAACTCAGTTTAGCACCTCGAATCCTTGTATGTTGGGGGATAAGGGGAGGAAGAAAATCAATGAGAGGATCTCACTAGTGCATTCCAAGGCTTCCCTTGAAGTCATGTCTTCGGTTGTGCGCAAATCAGGGGAGCAGAGGAGGGGGATCACGAGGGTGGGGGGGAAGATAGGGGAGGGTAGGCTGGAGCTATTAATGTTGTTGGTGGAGGGCTTGTCAAGGCTCCTACTTTGACAAGGGTGTTGGAGATGGGAGGGGTTGCTGGGGCCTCTGGGGTCTCTGATGTGGTGGGGGCTCTTAGGAGTGTTGGGGTGGTTGGGGGTCTAAAGGGCGGGGGAGCTTTTGGGTCAGAGGGGTCTCCTCGGGGCTCAGGGGTTATGGGGAGTTCCTTGGGGTTCTCAGGGGTGACAAGGGTTTCTGGGAGGGCTCGGGAGGGAGCTTGTGAGCCTGCTGCTGAGGGTGGTTTTGGTTTCTCTGGGATTTTTGTTAGCTTTGAAAAAAGTCTGGTTGATGGAAGGTTGTATGCTGGTGTTGGGAAAATGGGGGACATAGGGTCTTCAGTGCCTGGGGCCTCGCTCGGGCATGTGGCTATCTATGAAAAATTAAAGGGCAATTTGGACTCTGAGGGAGGGCTCTCTACTAGACTGGATATTCGGGAAGGTGCTGTGGAGTCAGAGGGGCAGGTCTTTGTTGATGTCGGGAGGAAGTCAACTGGGTATATAGGGTCAGGGGTTGAGCCTGGACCAGGGTCGAGCTCAGCTTAGGTCTCTGTTTGTTATGAAAATCCTTGTATGGAATGTAAGGGGGGCTAGTAAACCCTCTTTTTCTTCTGCTTACGGTAGGTTTTTGCTGTTAAATCATCCCCAGATCTATGTTCTTCTGAAGACTAGGCTCTCAGGGTCGAGTCTGGAGCGTATGCGGCACCGTGTTCCTCAGGGTTGGGGTTTTTATTCTATGGAGTCCAGGGGCCTGGTAGGTGGAATTATTGTCATGTGGGACCTGGGTGTGGCCACTGTCAATGTTTTCTATCGATCTTCTCAGTTGGTTGCTGTTGTCATTTCGGAACCCAACCACCCTACGTGGCTTTTATGCGGCGTGTATGCTAGTACGTCGTATAGGGAGCGTAAGATGGTTTGGGAAGAGGCTTTGGCTCTAATTAATCAGGGGGTGCCCACTATTGTCGTCGGGGATTTTAATTCAGTGGATCGGGCTGAGGACAAGCATGGGGGCAGACCCTTTTCAAAGGATATTGGTTCCAGGGAATTTGGTCAATTTATTCATAATAATGGTCTGGTGGACATGGGTTATGTGGGCCCTCGCTACACTTGGTGTAATAATAGGTCGGGTAATGCCAGAGTGTGGGAGAGGCTTGACAGATGCTATGCGACTCCGTTGTGGCTCATTTTGCACTCGAAGTATTCTGTTCGTCATCTTAGCCATATTGCCTCTGACCATTTCCCTATTATTCTTACTATTGCAAATCCTATCCAGAGAGCCACGCCTTTCAGATTTGAGAAATTCTGGCTTTCTTACCAGAGAGCCAAAGAGATTATTAGGGAGGTGTGGAGAATTCCAGTTCGAGACGATGCAGCTTATTGCATTTCTCATAGGTTGGATTTGCTCAGGAGGCGTTTGCTCAAATGGATAGAGTCGAGGTTGGCAATATCATGGCCAAGATCAAGTCAGTTGAGAGCACCATCAATGCCCTGCAAGTCAAGGAGGATAGGTTGGGGTCCTTATCCCAGGAGGATATGGAGGTACTCTGGTCCCATTTATCTTTGCATCACTCTCTGTTGCATAATCAAGAGGTGATCTGGAAACAAAAATCCAGAGTGCAGTGGCTGAGGGAGGGTGACAAGAACATCATTTCTTTCATCAAGCTACCATTATCCAAAGACATGGAAATACAATTCGTGCTCTATTTTTCATGGATGGGGATTGCCTCGAGGATCATGATGCCATTACCAGGGAGATTCTGTTGTACTTTACTTCTAGGTGGATGGCTCCTAGCCACCTCTCTTATTCTAATTCATCTTATCCTATAATGGTTTCTATTTCAGCTATGCAAAACTCCATGCTCCTTGCTCATGCTTTTGAGGAGGAGGTTAAGTCTGCTCTTTGGTCGCCGAGGGAGGATAAAGCCCCGGGACTAGACGGCTTTCCTCCATTCTTTTTCAGGTCTCACTGGGATATTCTTCGCACCGACGTGGTCTCTGCTGTCCAATTATTTATTCTCTCTGGTACAATGCTTGAAGATTGGAAGCATACTTATGTCATCCTTATTCCCAAGCACTCTGATGCTTCTCAACTCAGCCACTATCGTCTTATCAGGTTATGCAATACTCTCTACAAAGTCTATGCTAAACTTCTGGCCAATAGAATGAAATATATTCTTTCCTAACTGATAAGCCAGGAGTAGGGCGCTTTCGTTAGAGGTCGGAGTATATCTGATAATGTTCTTGTCGCCCAGGAATTCATGTATGATCTTCATCGGGCTCTTCAACGCCACGGTCAAATGGCGATCAAGCTAGATATGGAAAGGGCCTATGACTGCGTCAATTGGGACTTTCTACTCATAGCCATGGAAGATTTTGGTTTTCACCAATCCTGGATTTCGAAGGTCATGTCATGTATTATCCGGCCTTCCTTCTCTATTCTGACTAATGGCTCTCCTACACAGTATTTGCACTTTACAGTTGGTTTCCATCAAGGTTGCCCTCTCTCTCCATATCTCTTCATTATTTGTGATGACCTCCTTTCGAGAGCATTGCGTGTAGCAGTGCAGGATTCGGTGATCCAGCCATATATTCCTGCTCCTGTTGTCCCACCGATCTCGCATCTTTTATTTGTAGATGACTGCTTGCTCCTTGGTCGGGCCTCGATTGTCTGTGCTATGGGTTTTCAGAGAGTGATGGAGGAGTATTGTTTGGCTTCAAGCTAGAGAGTAAACTTTATTAAATTAGGTATTTACTTCAGCCTAAAGACTCCAGCCAAGCTTTGTCACAGAATCAGGGAAGCTCTTGGTATTGAGGAGCATGTTGGCCCGCTCTATTATTTGGGTGTTCCTATATCTGGCTCTAGACTGAGCAAGACAGATTGTTCTCCATTGGTGATGGCTGTCCGGGAGAGGATTGAAGGCTGGCAGGGTAGATCCCTCTCTTCTATAAGATTGATCACCTTTATCCGTTCGGTTCTCACTTCTCTTTCCATTTATCTTCTATCTAATTCAATCATCCCGAAGACTATTATCCTCACATTGGAGCAGATGATCCGTGCTTTCCTCTAGGACTCATCCTCGGCTCGGCGGAGGATTCATTTGTTGAGATGGGATATTGTCTGTCAACCTATTCAACATGATGGCTTAGGGATTCACTTTTTACTTGCTAGGAGAGAGGCTCTTATGGCTAGGCATGTTGCTAGATATTTTTTATGTCCTGACAGTATGTGATCATCTTTGATGAGAGCCAGGTATGGTGATATCTTTATGTAGCTTGATAACTCGTATACTTCTCCCAGGTATTGCTCGGCATTATGCAGAGAGATGATTGTTAGGGCTCCGCTGATTATCCCTCATCTTTTATAGGCTATTGGTAATGGCTCTTCCATCAGATTCATGCTGGATCCCTGGATTTCTGATATTCCTCTGATAAGGTGGCCAACCTTTATATCTATGCATACGCCGGAGTTCATCACTATTTCCGATCTTTTCCTTCCGGGTCGGTCCCGGTGGGATCGTGATGTCGTTGAGTTTATATTTGAGCATATCCTCGGCCACAGGGTGTTATCTATCATTTTGCTGATCTTGCCTAGTCCTAATACCAGAATCTAGAGATAGTCTACTTCTACTCGAGTGTCAATGTCCCATCTGATGACTATGTTCGCCCTAGAGTTAGCGATGCCAAGGTACTTTGGTTGGATCTGGTCTTTACTGGTCCACCCTAGGGTTTCCCTTTTCTTGTGGAAACTTGCCCGGCATCGTCTCCCTACTTCTAACTTTCTGAGCTCTAGAGGTCTCCCCTTTCCTTTTATTTGCCCTGTCTACAGGTCTAATAGAGAGACACAGGTCCATGCTCTATTTTTGTGTGGTCGGGCGGCGGCTGTATGGCAAAGGATTGGTTTTCAAGTATCTATCTACCAGGTTGACAAGTTGGATGACCTTTTCTTGACCCTCCTACGTTCGTCCTCGACTGACTCGGCTGCTTCTTTTCCCGCTTATTTAGTCTATTATATTTGGCTATCAAGGAATCAGTTTCTCTTCAATTCAGTCAATTATTCTCCCACTATGGTCATTGAGAGAGCTCGGGCTTGTGCTCTGGAGTATCGTTGCGTGTCCGTGAGGTCTACAAAGATATGGGATTCCTCTTCTGCTCTTCGAGCGTCTGGTAGGGTCTATTTCTCTTGGGAATCCCCTTCTCCGTTCTTCTTCATTGTCAGCTTCGATGGGAGCCTCCGGGATAGGCATGGGGGTGCTGCCTTCGTTGTTTGTGGTTCGACTATTAGATTTCTGGCAGCGAGTGGTTTCCCGATCCACGATTCTTCTATTCTGGGAGCTGAGCTATATGCTGCTTGGGCGGGCATCAGGTTCACGCATCTCATGCTTCATCTTAATCGGTTGATTATTGAGGGGGACTCTGCGACTGTAGTTTTCTAGATCAGACAGTCACGGCGAGCTCCATCGGCTCACCCTATCATTCGGAACATTGGCATACTATTGCGGGATTGTGCCTTTTGTGAGGTTCGCCATATTTATAGGGAGGCTAACTCGGCTGCTGACTGGGTAGCCTCCTATGTTGCTTTTCATACTGCTTTTGTTGTTTGATCGAATTGGCACACAGCTCCTGTACAGCTTAGGGATATCTTATTGTCCGACTATCTAGGTTGTATTCATTCTCGTTCCTTACAATGAATGCACCACCTTATTAAAAAAAAAAACATACAAATATAAGGATTATGTAACTGAAGTAATTTTCTAATATTTGGTAAGAGACAGGTTTAGCAAATTCTTTGCAATTTTATTAAAGAATCTTCACTGTAAATTACTGGAAGATGGATAAGTATTACTCTAAACTTTGTCTATTGGTACTCTCAATGGATGAATACAATCCATCCTCTCATCTCTCTTCTCTATCAAAGGATTTAACTCCAAATCCTCCATTAAAATAATTGTTTGAACATACTCATCTTGTTTAATCTCTTGCCTAGCTTTGTCTTCTTTTTTTGGTCTCCATTTAAAACAAGTGAAGTAGGAGCTCTCAATAGAGATTTATCATTCTCAAAATCTGAAGGAGAAGAAGCTTCCTCAACTATCTACTATTTTTTAGAAGAAAATACAAATGGCTCATTAGAAGGCAACCCAAGAATGGCATAATTAAAATTCAAAACTTTTGGATCCACCAGATAATTGGATTTGCTAATATGTACTGAATCTAGTAAATTACATCCAATAACTTAATCCATTGACTCGGGGCATGAAGAGGTGATCTAGCTCTTTTACCATGATTTGATTCCCATCTAATAGTGAAAGAAGTGGGTTGTATAGTAGAGTTCTTAAGCTTATTGTCCATAATTTCTAAATATCCAAATTTATTCAAAGCCATCCCTATCATGGATAGGAGATTTACACCAGGCCAATTTAATGGGCTTCTCCTAATCCAATTCGGGAAGTAACAGCTGAGGCAAATCAGGTATCCGAGTTGACTCAAAGAAATCAACTTGCTATGAAGTACTAGATGAGTCACCTTTGCATGACTTAATCATCTTCCTCATCACCCTTGCCATACCAAGGCTAGGGTTTCGCAATCTATTCATAGACTCCACTTTGTGCTATGGGTCAAACAATTTCTTTGGTAACTAGCAAGTGATAATTGCCAGTGATGTGAACGTGCTATGAACCACCACTAATAGCCTCATCTACCATGATAAGATTAGTTGGCTTGATTTGTTGAGAAAGAGGAGCTATCCACCTCCTGACAATCCCTTTCCAAATGTCTCAATTGATTGCCTATAATAAATGATTTGATTATTATACATAAATGATTGCCAAAAGGATAGCTTGGTATCTTGAATCGTCCATCCTAGCTGCAGAGGATTTATAAGATCCACTTTAACACAAACCTTAGCATAGCCTAGTCGCTAAGATCTACTCCATGAATTTATCAATAAATTAGATTGGCAGGCCATCAAAACAATCTTCAACAAGGTTGCTCTATTCTAATAATTCGATGAAAGATGGGGTAACCGAATTCAGACCAATAATGAGATGACCGCATCTTTAGTTAGAAAAAAAGTTTAGTGACGACTGCTTAATGATGAGAACTTGACCACCAATGATCCAGGAACTCTTTGCAATAACAGTCTCTGATTTTCTTGAAGAAAAAACAAAACAAGCAGTATCCTTGTAGATTGACTCAAAATTCTAAACCACCTGGCATCGCAATTTGATATTCATGGCAATCATGCCTATCAAAATCCGATGCCTCAATCTTTGTGCAAATAGAGAGGTCTTCTCCCACTACCCACGAGCTGTTGCTAGCTCTTTCTTTAGACATCCGCCAAACAGAAGATTGATGTTCGTGAACCACTCCTTCTATGTTCGCATACTGGAGCCCTAATTCACCATATTAGCCACGAGAAAACCTGGTGAACATAGCCAACGCCATCTTAAACCTCTCTGAGAAACCTAACACCTTTCTTTATTTATTTAAAAAATAAATAAATAAGAGCATCACCCTACAAATAAGGCAGTGGTAATTTATCCTGGCATGGAAAGCAAAAATATTTTTTAAAAGTAATCATGATAGTAACATGTGCTATTTTTATTTGGCAGGTGCTGTTCCATTTTTTTGCTGCTAAATTAATTTTGGTGTGGCTACTTACTTACTGGCACTGTGAGAAAGGTTGTATCATCGATCTTTATATATATATATATATATATATATATATATATATATATATATATATATATATATATATATATATGTGTTACAGTCGTGACAGTGACGTGGTCAGGCTCAGGTATCATCGAATACGAGCGAGCCACGTGTATATTTTCCCGGCCAAGTCAGCGCCACATCCTCAAAGCCAGGATCGGCAAGACTACACCGCCCGACGACTGCCTGAGGCAAACCGCCCTCGCCGAGGTCGAGCTCGGCTCGGAATTCCTCTACCACTTCATCGGCGCCCGGGCCCAGGAGGGGTCCACCTAAGCCGAGGTCGGCTGGTCCTTCGCCCTTCGCCAGATGGCCGCCCGGAGACGGGCCCAACTCGGCCGAAGCCAGGCGACCTCCTGCCACCTCGCCAGGTGTCCACCCAGGAGGGGTCCACCTAAGCCGAGGTCGGCTGGTCCTTCGCCCTTCGCCAGGTGGCCGCCCGGAGACGGGCCCACCTCGGCCGAAGCCAGGCGACCTCTTGCCACCTCGCCAGGTGTCCACCCAGGAGGGGTCCACCTAAGCCAGGTCGGCTGGTCCTTCGCCCTTCGCCAGGTGGCCACCCGGAGATGGGCCCACCTCGGTCGAAGCCAGGCGACCTCCTGCCACCTCGCCAGGTGTCCACCCAGGAGGGGTCCACCTAAGCCGAGGTCGGCTGGTCCTTCGCCCTTCGCCAGGTGGCCACCCGGAGACAGGCCCACCTCGGCCGAAGCCAGGCGACCTCCTGCCACATCGCCAGGTGTCCACCCAGGAGGGGTCCACCTAAGCCGAGGTCGGCTGATCCCTCGCCCCGGAGACGGGCCCAACTCAGCCGAGGTCAGACCGCTCGTATGGCGAGGGCCCTGGGGAGAGAGACGGGCCCCGAGGCCATCCCTCGGGCCGTACGAATCCCAAACGGCGTCCTGTACGGAGGGCGGCGGCACGCGGAACATCACTAGCATCGGCCCGACAGGTCCCGCAACCGAGAGACGCAACCCCGACGACACAGGCCCCATAGATAGATGGCGCCCACGCTTGGGGAAGAGGGCGCTCTCACTGGGCCCGAGGCCTGACCGGCCGCCCTGCCAGCGCCGCCCTCCCCTCTTTCTCTTCTGTCTTTGCCTTTTCCCTGCTGGGCCCGGCGGACGAGGTCGGAAAGCCGCCTGGCACCCTTCACCGAAAAGGGAAAAGAGAAGAGGACGGGGGAGGGGAGTTTCCGAGACGAAAAAGACAAATGCGCGACGGAAGGAGATAAAGAAGGAAGGATCTGGGGACGACAAGGTAAGCCAACCAGCCTGGGGACAAGGAGGAAGCACCGGCAAAAGGCCTCGCTCCGAGAGAGAAACGAGAGATCCCGAGAGGGGAACTCTGGGCGTGAGCTCGGCAAGGAGGCCCAGCCGAGATTCTGGTCCCCAGAGCGTTTCCTTCACCAGTTAACTCTCTGAGTCGGGAACCCTTTAGAGGGTCCGGCTGGAGAGTCTGTTCCTTCTCGTCGTCTACTGACTTGACCGTCGGAGCTCCCTCGCCGGGATCCCCGGCCAGGGTCCTCTAACCCCTTTGTTGCAGGTTCTCCGCGGGAAGGGAGGCTCCCTCACCAGGCGGTCAGGAAGGATCGGCTGATCCGAGGCACGGGCGCGGCGGCGAGAGCGGCAACAGATTGGCGCGCCAGGTAGGGGGGGCAGGACACTAACCCCTAGTGGGAACCAGCTTTCTGCAGGTGTCACGCTCTCCAGCAATGGTGGTCACTCGTGGTCGTGAGGCGTCCACCAGCCGTGTGGGGGATGTCCACTCCCCTCCACGGGGCCACAGCCCCGAAAGGGAGCTTCCGGCTCCCCCTCCTCTTCCACAGCAGCCTACCCCGGTGGACGGATCCCTTGCGGCCATCGTCCAGCAGCTGCAGACCTTGACCTCAGCGGTCCGACAGCTTCAGCATCAGCAACGGTCCCTGGCCACTCAGCCGCAGCCAGGGACCCCGCGGCCCGAGCCGCGGGGCAGCGTGGGAGCCTGCGCTCAATCCAGGGCAGGCCATCCCACCCGAGGGCCATCTCCAACCCCCGGGGGAGCCACCAGGCTCCCGCAAAGAGAAACTATTCCGGTTCGGAGGATCACGAGAGTCGATCCCCGGCCGACGGGGCCGAAACGGCGTATCGCAGCAAGCGACGTCGAGGCCAGACCTCGCGCCGAGACCGATCGGCGCCCCCTTCACCCGCAGCCTCGGTGGAAGACTCCATCGATGAAGCCATCAGGCGCCAGGCCGAGAGGCGCCTGGAGGAGCATGAGCGCAAGCTGGCAGAGTTCACCCGCCGATTCGCCGACCTGCAGAACTTGTCGGCAGACCCGGCGGGCTACGACTCCCGCCCCCCTTTCTCTGAAGAAATCCAGGCAGAGCCGATCCCGAAACGGTTCCGCATGCCGCAGGTGGATCCCTACGACGGAACCACCGACCCCCTGGATCATTTGGAGAGCTATAAGGCTCTCATGAGGGTCCAGGGGGCCACCGACGCCCTTCTGTGCAATCGCCTTCCCGGCAACCCTTCGGAAGGCCGCTCGAGTCTGGTTCACCCGCCTCGAGCACGGATCCATTTGCTCCTTCCATCAGTTGGAAGGAAAGTTTGTGGCGCACTTCGACGCTTGTCGAAAGGTGCCAAGAGAGGTGGACAGCCTCTTTTCCATCCGCCAGCAGGACCAGGAGCTGCTCCGGGACTACATCACCCGGTTCAAGACCGCAGCCCTGGAGATCTACAGCTTGGACGAGCCCGTCGCCATGCTGGCCTTGAAGCGCGGACTCAAGACATCCCGCCTGACCTATTCCCTGGACAAGAAGCCGCCCAGGACGTATTCCGAGCTCCTCCTCCGCGCCCACAAGTACATCCGAGCGGAGGAGGCTGACCGCACCCGTCGAGAGCTGGACGGGAAGACTCCGAAGAAGCCGCTCCCGAGGGACACCCCGGGAGCTCGGAGGCCCGGGCCGTCTGCCGACCCTCGCCCAAACCCAAGGCCGAGGGGCGAAGCCACTCCCGAGCGGAGGTACACCCCTCCCTCGCACCTCGAACGAAGATCCTCATGGAAATCGAGGGCGAGCGCTACCTCCGCCGACCTCCTCCTCAGAACCCGAGAGCCGTCCGAGACAAATCAAAGTACTGCCAGTTCCATCGCGAGCACGGGCATGACACGGAGGAGTGTCGCCATCTGAAGCGGGAGATTGAGGAGCTGATCAGGAGGGGTTACCTCAGGAAGTTCGTCAAGAACGAGGCCCCCTCTGAAGGGCAGCCGCTCGCGGCCCTACCGCCTGTCCCTGCGATCGACAACCGCCCAACGGAGAAGCCCGTGGGCATGATCTCGCGTGGGTCCGGCCGAGCAATGAAGAGAGCCCGGGAAGTCCCGGAGAATGTAATCCCTCCCAGGGGAGGGGAAGTTAATGACAATGTAAACAACGATGCCGTGGTGGTCGAGATGACCATCGCGAAGCATCCTGTACATCGAATCATGGTGGATAGTGGAAGCTCGGCTGACGTACTTTTTTACGATGCTTTCTCTCGAATGAATTTGTCCCCCGATCAGCTGAAGCCAGTTCACACCCCCTGGTAGGTTTTACAGGGGACTCCGTGGGGGTCGAGGGGGAGATCACTCTCCCGGTCACTGCCGGATCCCCACCCCGGCAGGTGACCGTCCTAATAACATTCACCGTCGTCAGGCTCCCTTCGCCTTACAACGCCATTCTCGGGCATCCCGGGCTCAACCAACTGGACGCCACCATCTCCACGAGGAGGCTGTTGGTGCAGTTCCCCACGCCTTCCGGGCTCGGAGAGATGAAGGGGACGATCCAGCCAGTCCCGCTCTGCCTCCAGACGGTCCCAGGCGCCAGGGGTGCGGAGCTCGCCCATGATATCGACGACCTCGATCTAAGAGAGAAGGAACCCAGGGGAGGGCCCGTAGAGCGCCTGCTGACTTTTCCCCTCGGTTCGGATCCCCTGAAGACGGTGCAAGTCGGGGCCCAGCTCCCCGAGGAAGAGCGAACCCGCTTGCTGGAGTTCCTCCGCGCCAACGCTGACGTGTTCGCCTGGTCAGCAGCCGACATGCCGGGCATCCCGCCCGAGGTTATTATGCACAGGCTGAACGTGGACCCAAGTTGCCGCCCGGTCCGCCAGAAGAAGAGAAGCTTCGCCATGGAGAGGCAGAAGGCGATCAACGAGAAGTAGAGAAGCTCCTCGCGCCGGTTTCGTCCGAGAGGTCCAATACCCTAGCTGGCTGGCAAACGTGGTCATGGTAAAGAAGAGTAGCGGTAAGTGGAGGATCTGTGTGGACTACACCGACCTCAACCGAGCTTGCCCAAAGGACAGCTTCCCTCTTCCAAAGATCGACCAGCTGGTCGACACCACCTCGGGCATCGCCTCTTATCGTTCATGGACGCCTTCTCCGGATACAACCAGATCCGGATGAACCCGGAGGACGAAGAGCACACTGCCTTCATAACTGACCGCGGGACTTTTTGCTACAGGATGATGCCTTTCGGCCTCAAGAACGCAGGCGCGACGTATCAACGTCTGGTCAATAAAATCTTCAAAGACCAGATAGGCCGCAACATGCAGGTGTACGTGGACGACATGCTGGTGATGAGCAAACTTGATTCGGACCACGTGGCTGACTTGACGGAGACGTTCGGCAACCTCCGGCGCCATCAGATGAAGCTGAACCCGGCGAAGTGCGCTTTCGGCGTCTCCGCCGGTAAGTTCCTAGGGTTTATGGTGACTCAAAGAGGAATCAAGGCCAACCCGGAGAAGGTCCAGGCCATCCTGGACATGGAGCAGCCCGCCTCCAAGAAGCAGGTGCAACGACTGACCGGCCGAGTCGCGGCCCTTAGCCATTTTATTTCCAGGTCGGCGGACCGCTGCCGTCCCTTCTTCAAGGTGCTGAGGAAGATGAATGGCTTTGCTTGGACCGAGGAGTGTCAGCAGGCCTTCGAGGAGCTGAAGAAGACGCTCGCATCGCCACCTTTACTGTCCAGGCCCGAGGAGGGGGAGGAGCTTGCCCTCTACCTGGCGGTTACCCCGGAGGCCGTCAGCTCTGTCTTGGTCCGAACCGACGACCAGGGACTCCAGCGGCCGGTGTACTATACCAGCAAACTTCTCCGAGACGCGGAGCTCAGGTATTCCCGGCCCGAGAAACTTGTTTTTGCGCTAATAGTGTCTGCCCAGCGTCTCAGGCCCTATTTCCAAGCGCACCCCATCGCCGTCTTGACGGACCAACCGCTGAAAGCGGTGCTCAGCCGACCCGATACTTCGGGACGATTGGCCAAGTGGGCACTGAAACTCAGCGAGTTCGACATTGCATACAGGCCAAGGTCGGCCATGAAGGCACAGGTGCTGGCCGATTTCTTGGTCGAATGTGCAGGCTTGGGCAAGGAGCCCGAGGAAGGCCCCCCGGCCCAGCCGATGGAGGTTGGCACCGATGAGCCCGGAGAGGACGCCTGGATCCTCCATGTGGACGGAGCCTCGAACTCCGGCGGGAGCGGAGCTGGGCTCATCCTTGCCAACGGCGACGGGGTCGTCGCCGAGTGTGCACTCCGTTTCCAATTCCCCGCGACAAATAACCAGGCGGAGTACGAGGCACTTCTTGCCGGACTGAGAGTCTCCCGCGAGCTGGGCGTGACCAACCTCAGAGCTTTCACTGACTCCCAGCTCGTAGCGGGGCAGGTATCCGGGGAGTACGTCGCGCACGACCCCCAAATGGCGAAGTACTTGGAGCTCGTCAAGGCGGGCGCGTCCAAGTTCCGCCGCTTCAACATCTTCCACATCCCTCGCGGGGAGAACGCCCGTGCGGACGCCCTCTCCCGGCTGGCGACCCTGCCGGACACGATGCTGGGACGCGCTCATGTGGAGCGCCTTGAGGTCCCAAGCCTCGAAGCACCGGTGGAGGTCCATCAGGTCAGCCAGGAGCCCAGCTGGATGGACAAGTACGCTGCGTACATCGCCAGCGGCACCCTGCCGGAGGACCAACAGGCGGCTCGCCTCATCAGGAAGAAGGCCGTGCGATTTGTCCTGATGGACGGGCAGTTGTATCGAAGATCCTACTCCTACCCCCTCCTCAAGTGCGTAGGACCCACAGAAGCCAAGCTTGTGCTCCAGGAGATTCACGAAGGCATCTGCGGGAACCACGTGGGGGGCAGGGCATTGGCGTACAAGGCCCTCCGTCAGGGCTACTTCTGGGAAACAATGAAGGAAGACGCCGCCGACTTCGTGAAGAAGTGCGACCGGTGCCAACGTCACGCCACGGTGCAGCGGCAACCCTCCAACCCAATCTCTCAGCTCTCAGCCCCCTGGCCGTTCGCCCAGTGGGGGATGGACCTCCTGGGCCCATTCCCGCCGGCGTCTGGCAGCGGAAGTTCTTGATAGTGGCTATCGACTACTTCACGAAGTGGGTCGAGGCCGAACCCTTGGCGAGGATCACCGAAGCAAACGTCGCCAAGTTCTTCTGGAAGTCCATCGTCTGCCGCTTCGGCCTCCCCCACATTGTAGTCACCGACAACGGACGCCAGTTCGACTGCCGGGAATTCGAAGAATTCTGCAGCGACCTCGGCATCAGGCATCGCTTTACCTCGGTGGCGCACCCTCAGACCAACGGGGAGGCCGAAGTCACGAACAGGACCATTCTTCAGGGCCTCCGCACGCGGCTGGACCAGGCCAAGGGCAGGTGGGCCGATGAGCTTCCCAGCATCCTTTGGGCATACCACACCACCCCAAGGACGGCTACCGACGAAACTCCATTCAACCTCGTCTTCGGAGTCGAGGCAGTCATCCCGATCGAGCTCAGCCTACCCACGCTGCGCGTAGAGCAATACGACGAGACAGAAAACCCGGCCAGGATGATGCTCAACCTAGACCTTCTCGAGAAAACGAGGGACAGGGCCCGAATCCGAATGGCGGCGTACCGGCAACGTGTAGCCAGATATTACAACTCCCGAGTGCGGCCTAAGGTTTTTCGTCCCGGAGACTTGGTCCTCCGGCGCGCCGAAGCATCCCAACCACGGGAATGCGGCAAGCTATCGCCCAACTGGGAAGGCCCATATCGGGTGGCAGAAGCCCTCCCTCATGGAGCATATTACTTGGAAGAATTGGGAGGTGCCAGGTTCCCCCGGACGTGGAACTCCTCGAACCTGAGAATGTACTATCAGTGATGTAAGGCTCCCAGTTTCTGTAACAAAGCTTTCCCACTTCAAACACTCCCTTCTAACTTCGACAAGAAGGCCTACGGCATCGAGCTCAGTCCGGAGATCCTGGGCTTCGGCCTGGAAGGTGGCGCCGAACCCAGTTCGCCCACGCGAGCCAGGAGCACAGCTCAGCAAGCCGCGCAAGGTTTGAGAAAGCCTGCGGCATCGAGCTCAGTCCGGAGATCCTGGGCTTCGGCCTGGAAGGTGGCGCCGAACCCAGTTCGCCCACGCAAGCCCGGAGCACAGCTCAGCAAGCCGCGCAAGGTTTGAGAAAGCCTGCGGCATCGAGCTCAGTCCGGAGATCCTGGGCTTCGGCCTGGAAGGTGGCGCCGAACCCAGTTCGCCCACGCAAGCCCGGAGCACAGCTCAGCCAGCCGCGCAAGGCTTGAGAAAGCCTGCGGCATCGAGCTCAGTCCGGAGATCCTGGGCTTCGACCTGGAAGGTGGCGCCGAACCCAGTTCGCCCACGCAAGCCCGGAGCACAGCTCAGCAAGCCGCGCAAGGTTTGAGAAAGCCTGCGGCATCGAGCTCAGTCCGGAGATCCTGGGCTTCGGCTTGGAAGGTGGCGCCGAACCCAGTTCGCCCACGCAAGCCCGGAGCACAGCTCAGCAAGCCGCGCAAGGCTTGAGAAAGCCTGCGGCACCGAGCTCAGTCCGGAGGTCCTGGGCTTCGGCCTGGAAGGCGATGCAGAAACAGTGTTGCCTGCGCAAGGATGAAGGCGACCCAAAGTCGGGCCCACTTGAGGCTTGTTCTGCTGCGACGCGACTCAGCAGGCCCCATCCTTCGACTTGAGCAATGGGAGGACCAGGCCTGCAACTGTTTCAAGTGTTCCAAACCGACATCTCAGAAAGAAAGGAAAAGAAAGGTGAGATAAATGAAAAAGAATAACTCAAGGTTTTGTTGAACTTAGATTTTCATTGATGTGAGAAGTCGATACAAGCTGGGAGTCCCGACAGGCCGGGACTCCCCAAAAAAAGAGAGAAAAGACAACACAAAACGAGAACAACAAACAGAAGCAAAAAGAGGAGGCATCAGGAAGAAGACGCCGGGTTCACTGAGGTGCAGGATCGGAGCCCTCTGCCGGAGGCGCGGGTGCTGCGTCCTCGACTTCTACAACGGCCGGCTCCTGGGGCTGCTCCGGGGCCGCGGCATCGCTGGTCGACGGCGCCGCAGGGTCGCTTCGGCCGTGCCGGAGGCCCTGCTCTCGCCCCCTGGCCTCCTGCCACCAATTACAACCCCGCTCAGATCCAGCTGGGGGAAGAAGGCCCCCACCTTCTCCCGGCACATCCGGAACCCCTTCAGGAAGGAGTCCACGGCGGCCTCCCGGACCTCCGACGTGTACTCGTCGGAAGCCCGGAATTTGGGGACAGCCTCTTGCGCCTCCCGCTTGGCTGCCTCCAGGAGCCCGTTGACGTACGCGCTCCGGTCCTTCGCCGCGGTCGCGTCTCGCCGGGCCTCCTCCAGCTGGCGCTCCAGCCATTGGGAATGGGCCTGCAGGCGGGCCTTCTCCGCCGCCTCCTCCTCAGTTCGGCGCTGGTTGGAGGTCCGCTCCTCCAACAAGGAGGCCTCCAACTCCTTGTTCCACTCCTCGGAACGTGCCAGGTCGGACTGGAGGGCTTGCTTGTCGGCTCGCAGCTCGGCGCCCTTCTCCATTAAGTCCTTGACGTCGGCCGTGAGCTTGCCGAGTCTCTGCTCCCGCTCGGAGTCCCTCTTGGCGTTCCCTACGAGGAAATTCCTCAGTAGGAGGACGTCGTTCCCGATCTGCAATAACAAAAGCAATACAGTTCAGAATAAAAGAAGTTAAGTCCCGAGAGAAGGGAAAAGGAGAAGGGAGAAGCTCGGACTTACCGTGAAAAGCTGCGGGAGGATGCCGAGCAACGCGTCCGCGTAATCCCGGCCGCCCCGAGCTCGACGGTCCCGGGCGGTGGAGGCGTACTCCATCATCTTCTCTGCCAGCCCTTTGTCAAGGATGATAGAGTCCCGGTGGGTGATCACCGGCGCCGGAGCCTTCGGGCCGGCAACTGCGGCGGCCGCCCCCTCAGCCGAGGCCGCAACCGACGGGCCGGCGGTTGCCGCAGGTGGCGCTGTCGAGCTGGCAGCAATGACGGGCCCGGCGATGGGCGGAGCAGCAGGCGCTGGGGTCCTCTCGGCGGCGCCACCAGGTCGAGCGGCCGGGGCATCAGTAGCCCCGCCCTGAGGTAGCCTGGGCGGGGAAATGACAGCAACCGGGCTAGTGACGGTCGCCACCACGACCTCCCGGCTCGTCTCCGTGCGAGCCCTCTTCGCTGCGGGCTCGTCCACCTCCACGACGTCCCGCTGGGCTGCCCCCTCCAAAAGGTTCTCCAATGAAAACTTCATCCCTGCAAAACAAAAGAAACAGGAAGTCAGCCGGCTCGGTTATGAAGAGAAAGGGGGGCAGAGGTCAGAGTGGGGCCAAGTCTCACCGGTCTCATGGATGGGACTGATACCGGCCTCAAAAAGATTCTGCTCAGAGAGCAGAACCTCGAGCGCCGGGACCACGTCGCTCAGGAGCAGGCTATAGGACTCCTGGTCCGCCGACTCGACCCGGGAATTTCGGTTCGGGGTCCGGTCCGGTTCACTCCAGGCCCAGTCGACGTCGTCGACCGAGACGAAGAAAAACCGGCTCTTCCACCCCTTGACCGAGGAAGGGAGGTCGAACGGAGACACCTGGGCCGGGGCGAAATGTACCACCAGCCGTCATCGGTGGAGCACTTCTTCAGGATGAACAAGGCCCTGAAGAGAGAAAAACGGGCAACGAACCCGTGGAAGTGACAGAAAACAATAAAGAAAAGATGACCCGGATGGCATTAGGAGCCAGCTGGGCCGGGACAAGCCGGAAGTGGCTGAGGAAGGAAAAAAGAAAGGATGTAGAGGAAACCGAAGACCCCCAAGGAGGAAGTCTTCGTAGAAGGCAATGCGGTCGGGGCCACTCATGGTGACGCGCTCCCCGGACCGCGGAACAAACAGGCGAATTGACCCCGGAATGCCGTAGGCATCCCGGAGCAGGAAAGATCGCCTTCGGTCATGGTAGAAGCATGACCGGAGGGACCGGCGGGAAGAGAAGGCGGAGCAGGAAGAGAAGGCGGAGCAGGAAGAGAAGGCAGAGCAGGAAGAGAACGGAGGGGCACGGCAGGTGCAACCGGAGGGGACCGGATCCCCCTGGGGATACCAATGGTGATACCCCCGGTTGCAGACGCCGGCGGACCTCCTCCGGGATTGTCTCCTCATCTGAGGAGGAAGAAGATGGAGTCCTCGACCGGGATGGACCGGCCTCGTCCAGATTGGAAGAGACATGGCGACGGCGCGCCATAGAAAGGGAAAGGACGAAAAAACCAGAAAAGAAATAAGAAAGAACGAGGGGGGCTAGAGGAGAAGAAGGAGGCACTCACCGAAAATACGCCAGACGAGCGCAAGCAACAGGAGTTGTTAGCCTGCAGCGAACCGCCCACGAAGCAAGGGAAAAGGCCTCGTTCTGGAAAGTCCCCTCCCTTTCAAACTCAGCCGACAGCGACCGTACCCGTCATTCCGTCTCAGGCCACTGGATGATCGCCACGTGGGCGCACGCCCGACACCGACGCCTCGTTAGCAGAGTAACGGCCTCTGCCTCGAAGCGACGCATTAATTACGAGCGAGTGGGCGACGCGTGACGGCTCCCCATAGGTCTTCAGCCGCATCGAGCCACGGCGACCAGGATCGTGGCAATTATGATGCAAGATCTTCGCCTCTCCACGTCATGTCCGCATTTAATCCCGACGTTCCGTTCTACGACGCCCCGACGGAACGGCGGGCTGGGGGGCAACTGTTACAGTCGTGACAGTGACGTGGCCAGGATCAGGTATCATCGAATACGAGCGAGCCACGTGTATGTTTCCCCGGCCAAGTCAGCGCCACATCCTCAAAGCCAGGATCGGCAAGACTACACCGCCCGACGACTGCCTGAGGCAAACCGCCCTCACCGAGGTCGAGCTCGGCTCGGAATTCCTCTACCACTTCATCGGCGCCCGGGCCCAGGAGGGGTCCACCTAAGCCGAGGTCGGCTAGTCCTTTGCCCTTCGCCAGATGGCCGCCCGGAGACGGGCCCAACTCGACCGAAGCCAGGCGACCTCCTGCCACCTCGCCAGGTGTCCACCCAGGAGGGGTCCACCTAAGCCGAGGTCGGCTGGTCCTTCGCCCTTCGCCAGGTGGCCGCCCGGAGACGCGCCCACCTCGGCCGAAGCCAGGCGACCTCCTGCCACCTCGCCAGGTGTCCACCCAGGAGGGGTCCACCTAAGCCGAGGTCGGCTGGTCCTTCGCCCTTCGCCAGGTGGCCACCCGGAGACGGGCCCACCTCGGCCGAAGCCAGGCGACCTCCTGCCACCTCGCCAGGTGTCCACCCAGGAGGGGTCCACCTAAGCCGAGGTCGGCTGGTCCTTCGCCAGGTGGCCACCCGGAGACGGGCCCACCTCGGTCGAAGCCAGGCGACCTCCTGCCACCTCGCCAGGTGTCCACCCAGAAGGGGTCCACCTAAGCCGAGGTCGGCTGATCCCTCGCCCCTCGCCAGTTGGCCCCCGGAGACGGGCCCAACTCAGCCGAGGTCAGACCGCTCGTACGGCGAGGGCCCTGGGGAGAGAGACGGGCCCCGAGGCCATCCCTCGGGCCGTACGAATCCCAGACGACATCCTGTACGGAGGGCTGCGGCAAGCGGAACATCACTAGCATCGGCCCGACAGGTCCCGCAGCCGAGAGACGCAACCCCGACGACACAGGCCCCATAGATAGATGGCGCCCACGCTTGGGGAAGAGGGCGCTCTCACTGGGCCCGAGGCCTTACCGGCCGCCCTGCCAGCGCCGCCCTCCCCTCTTTCTCTTCTGTCTTTGCTTTTCCCTGCTGGGCCCGGCGGACGAGGTCGGAAAGCCGCCTGGCACCCTTCACCGAAAAAGGAAAAGAGAAGAGGACGGGGGAGGGGAGTTTCCGAGACGGAAAAAGACAAATGCGCGACAGAAGGATATAAAGAAGGAAGGATCTGGGGACGACAAGGTAAGCCAACCAGCCTGGGGACAAGGAGGAAGCACCGGCAAAAGGCCTCGCTCCGAGAGAGAAACGAGAGATCCCGAGAGGGGAACTCTGGGCGTGAGCGCGGCAAGGAGGCCCAGCCGAGATTCTGGTTCCCAGAGCGTTTCCTTCACCAGTTAACTCTCTGAGTCGGGAACCCTTTAGAGGGTCCGGCTGGAGAGTCTGTTCCTTCTCGTCGTCTACTGACTTGACCGTCGGAGCTCCCTCGCCGGGATCCCCGGCCAGGGTCCTCTAACCCCTTTGTTGCAGGTTCTCCGCGGGAAGGGAGGCTCCCTCACCAGGCGGTCAGGAAGGATCGGCTGATCCGAGGCACGGGCGCGGCGGCGAGAGCGACAACAATAAGGATGATAAATCTCGAAATAGCTATTCTTATTAGATTTTAATTTTTTTATCATCCATGAATATGTCAGCACGGTATTATTAAGATATTGAAATAATGCACTTTCTCGTATAACCTCGATCATGTATCATAAAATAATTTTTAAATTTAATTAAATTACTGGTAAGAATCTCGGATATAGCTATTCTTATTAGATTTTAATTTTTTTATCATCCATGAATATGTCAGCATGGTATTATTAAGATATTGAAATAATGCACTTTCTCGTATAACCTCGATCATGTATCATAAAATAATTTTTAAATTTAATTAAATTACCTGTAAGAATCGTATCTTGAATCCTTGATGAATGAGACACGAGGCTAAGCTTTCACGCGCCTTAGCGGTTATCATCAATCCTTTCCAGGGAAAGAACGCACGAAAGGCTACATACATGGCAGCACCACGCCCATCCTTTGGAAGTTCCATTCGGCCTCATGGGGCGACTGCAGAGGTCGGAGGGCCCCAGCGAGGGTGAAAGCGACCAACGGGCCAACAAGCGCCCTTCCCCTCCTCTCTCTCTCTCTCTCTCTCTCGCTCTCTCCCTTCCCCTCTCCCCTAAGGCCTGGAAAGCAGCTCCCCCGCCCCCGCTCCCCCAAATCTGGCAAGGGACGTACCCGAAAAGGAAACACTTCAAAACCTTAAGATTCCCATCCCGCGCTCCCCTCCGTCCTCTCTCTCGCGTTGTTCCTGGATTGGTTCTGTTATCGGGGACGGCCGCGAACCTTACAGAGCAATTCGTGGCGGCGCCATACCGAGTAGTGGAATGTTGAATCTTATCGTACCTTTTCTGTTCGTATGTCGGTTTTCATGAAATGGTGCTGGGAATCGTGCGGTTTTGGTATTTTGATCCGCGGGGAGGCGTGGATATAATGATTTATTGGTTTTTGACGTTCCTTTTGGCGGGTAAAGTGCGGAAAGATTCAAGCTGTTTTAGGGTTTTTTTGCGGGGCACTGGGTTGGGACGCAGGGATTGGGTAAGGTCTTGGGTTTTGATTAAAGTTAGGATTTTCTGGTTATTTGGTTACGGTTTTTGGGTTCCAAGTCTGTTATTGCATGCAGTTCTTTTAAATTTTGGTTCTGAGTAACTCGTTTCATCGGGTTTTCGGTGGGTGATGCTACTGGCTTCGTCCAGATTTTCTTTAGCTGACAACTTCCTTTCATTTATTTCGTTGTATGATTCAATGGGTTTGTCGGTTAATATTGAGAACAATTTGGATTTTAGGTGTTTTGGTTAGATTTCGTGTCTAGGCATATTGTAGCGTTTTATAAAGCCATAGTTTTATATTTGCATTTAAATCGACCTTTAATTTGGTAATGCATTTTATCTTTCCGTTTGATATTTTGGCCGTTTCTATTCTTCTTCTTCTTCTTTTTTTATTTTTTTTGTAAAACTGGATTTAGGCAGTCATGCATTTTGTCTTGATGCTAAAACGGATTACTGCCTGTTTGGCTATATATCATGGCTTTCCTGTTTTCATTACTCGACAAATTAGAGGAAATATCACGTGGAGATTGTTGTAGAAGATAGCATTTGGAGAAAACTTCTGTTTTCACTCCTTTTTGAAAGCAATAAATCGCCGAAACCAGAAGCTTTAAAGATTTTACAAACAATTTTGGAAAAGAAAAGATTTTCACTGTACATGTTGTTCAATCTAGTTCATTTTTTCTTTTTGGCTTTTTGAAAACAAAAATAGAAAACAGAAGCAATACCCAGCGGGCCCTAATTTATCTGAACATAGGATTGAAATTTGAAATAGTGGTTTTATTGCACAGGCTGTGAAAGCTTATATTTATCTCATGCTTGATTTCTTTGCTCAAAATAGTTATCTAATTAAATGATTTATGACAAATTTCTTGTTGAGTAGAGTGAGGTTAGATGGCTGCGATGGAAAATTCTTGCTTCTTGGAATATGGGTTTTTGATTTTTATGATTTCGTTCAGTCAATTAGCTTATAGTACCCTGTTTCTAATAATGTTTGTGGATGCAGATATTAGTATAGCTCATTTTCCTGATTGTGCATATTCTTTCTTTGGATATTGGGTCTCAGAGAACATGCTTTTCTGTGATCTGTCTTTCTTTTGTTTGTTCTATTACTTGGTTGAATTTGTCAATTAGTTCGACCTAAAGGATTTGGTGTGTGTTTAGATGATTGTGCCAAGCTTTCTGTTTCTCCTATTGTTTAATCTGCTTATCTAGCATTTTCTCAACTACAATTTAATCTTTCTACATAACATTTTAATCAGGCATTTTGTTATTTGCCCTCCACTTCTTATTATTTAATATTTGGCTCATGCGAGTGCCCTTTTGCCACATGTGCAAGGGATTTGCATCTCTGTCCATGAATATGCCATGTTGAATTTGTAAATTATGCAATTGTTAAAAGATCAAGGAACCATTGCTTAGATTGAAAAAAAATGAACTTTTATAGGATTGGTTGATTTCCCCTTTCAATTTTTCTTCATTAATAGTAATATTCACTTTTACTTTATATTCTGTAACTTGCATGTTCCTTGGGAGTGGAACTGGTGAACAATCTGATTCAGACTTTTGAATTACAAAAGATATTACTAGTTTAAGAAATAGAGGAGTCAGGTCAGGAAGTCCATTTGGAATAAATATAATTATCAGTTATCAGAGAATACACCCATGCAAAGACCCTCTACTTTGATGCTAGAGCTTGTTGTAGTGCAGTAGGATCTTTTCTGTTTTGTGCACTTCTGTTGTTGGCACATATTGTTGCTATGTTGTGTAAGCAGGATCCTTTATCATCTTTCTTATTTGTTTCTCTTTCTTTTGGCAGGTCACACCATTCATATTATGACCATCCCCTTGAAGCAATGCCTATGAGTGACTGATGCTTAGAGTGGCTATCCCAAGAGAAATTGAGGATAAACATGTTCTTAAAATGTCTATCATTTGGTGTTGTTTCAGTTAACGGTCAATATCTATTATATAATCAGAAGCCTTTGTGCTGGGGAACATTGTTATTTATTTTCCAGTACTGAAACCACAGGCTTGGAGGGGCAATCTTGCAATTTTCTCTATATATTTTTATTCCTTTTTACCTTACATAATCAGGGGCTACTATCAAATGTCGGAAAGTGAGATGGCAATCATCAAACCAGAGGTATGTCAGATTTTGCTACGATCTTTCATATATTAACTTAATACTTCATGTGTATTGCACATTGCCCATTTTCTGTAACTGTATATCTGCTATAATGATTGTTTACTGGTGGAGCCTTCTACCTGGATCTCACTGCCTGTGGGCTTGCTTTTCAAATTTAACTGAGGATAATTTCTTATCTATTCTTTGTATGCCCACTTTTTTGCATTTTGTTTTATATCCATAGTCATTACAAGAAAATTGTTGCCATATTCTGTAACTATTAAAAAGTGTTCCATATTCATTACTGTTGAGCTTTCCAATATCAATATACCTGTGAAACTCACTAGTATAGTTCTTGAATATACAACTTCATTATACTCTAACAGGCTATGAAGTCCTATATTTGGCTCCAATGTGTTGATGGATCAATCCAACAAGTCGAAGAGGAGGTTGCTATGTTCTGCCCCATGATATGTCAGGAGATTCTTCAGACAACCATGGGGTCTTCTAAGAATTATGCTATATCTTTACCACAACGAGTTAATCCAGCCATACTTAGCTTAATTCTTGATTATTGCCGGTTTCATCAAGTTCCAGGCCGCTCTAACAAGGTATAATAAAGTTCAATACTTGTCTTATTGGTACTGCATTCTTTTTTTGGATAAAGCTTGATGTATTTGTGGTTTTTGTTACCATAGTCTCTGACAATTTAGAGTTATTTGTGGCCAGTTTTACTACTATTTATATATGACTTGCTAGTTTGCTAATATGATGATAACGTCTATTTGCTATTGCAGCTATTATGCTGCTGTAAGATCTTTTAACATAAAAGGAAACCGAAAATTGTGTTTATTTGAATACAATCACTTATGTTATAATTTATTTGTCTTGTGTAGGAGCGGAAATCTTTTGATGAGAAATTCATCAGGATAGATAACAAACGATTATGCGAGTTGACTTCTGCAGCTGACAGCCTGCAGCTAAAACCTTTGGTTGATCTCACTAGTCGAGCACTTGCTCGCATGATAGAAGGAAAGACACCTGAGGAAATTCGTGAGACTTTTCATTTGCCAGATGACCTCACTGAGGTTTTGTGGCATCAAAATCCCCATTTTCTTTTTTTTTCCTTCCATTTTTTTCTGGGGACTTCTCACAATCATCTTATTCCTTTCTTGACTATTTTAGGAAGAGAAGTTAGAGCCATTGAAAAATGCTAATGATGATCTCCGGATCAGGCTACTAAATCGACTATATGCTAAGAAAAGAAAAGAACTGGAGCGACAGAAACAAAAGGTAGCCACACTATCATAGTTTGGTGACTATTTTGTTACAACCATCTGCTTCTTTCTCTGCAATTAGAATTGAACGTATGAGCTATGAGGTCTAGACATTTATCTATTTTATTTATTACTGCAAAAGCACTGTGTCATATATTGATTTGGTTTTTGAAAGAGTAGTAACACCTTTTTCAGGATGTGGAAGTTGAATCGCGGCAAAAAGATGAACGTTCAGTTGATGAAATATTATCTTTCATAAATGGAGATGGAGGTAATTGTTATTAATTTATTTTGCCCTTTAAAAATTTATGACTTGGGTGTGCTATTGCCAGTAGTTGTCATCTTTTGTGCATTTTGTTAATGCCTGTTTTACCTGCAAGGGCAATATCTAATCTTTCTAACTAACTGAGAAGATTTCAGTAGTTTTTCTCTTTTTTTTTCCATCTTGCTTTTGTATCTAGATTTTTCATCTTTGCATGTCCATGTCCATAATGACCTCAAGTCTTGAAACAGTCACAACATTAGGATTTCTTAACTTGATTATTCAGAATAGCAACATTCTAGAATATAGGTCAGATTATCATTCAAAGTTGTTATACAATATGGTTTATTATTTCCTCTTGAATTGAGCTGTCATTCCTTGTGCATCATGCTCTCTACTTTGGAACAAAGTGGTTATAAGGTGAAAAAAAATGGCATTTTTTGAGATTTTCTAGAATTTTCTGTTGATATGTAAACATAAAATATCATACTGGTCTAGGTCTACATTAGCTTCATTCATCATTTCGGTTGCTTTATTTTTAAAACTTTCATGAAAAAATGCACTTTTAGCCCTTAGGGGGCTATTTGCTTGTTAGGTTCTATGAAAAGTGCGTGTTTCCATAAAACCTAGAATAGGTGGGTTTTATAAACACAATTGGTTGCTTCCTATAAAACTTGTTTTGTAAATTGGCATTTTGCAGAACCTAAACAATGACTTCTATAAGGAACAAGGTTTGAGGACCCTACAGGAATGTGTCGAACAAGGTTTGAGGACCCTACGGGAATGTGTTTAGTCCTACATCAACTATGCACTGGTTAGATCTTGGATACTTATACAGAGCCAAGAAATCCAAATAACAACTTCCAACTAGTCTTTTTAGATAAGATCCTGGATTGTCATAAATGATATCAGAGCGAACTTGGGCTATGACCCACATGGACTAGGAGATATTTCAGCATAAGCTCACTTGGGTTGTCCACAGGCTTAACATGGTATTTATGATTGGATTTGAATGTGCTTTGATCCTTAGTCTGGTAAGGATGCCAAGATTTAAACAGGGGAGTATGTGATGTTCCATGTAGGCATATGCTTAGTCCCACATTGTCCATTCACTAAATAGATATCGGGTACTTATATAGAGTCAAGGAACCATATAATAGCTTCCAATTAGTCCTTTTGGTTGAGGTCTTAGGTTGTTACAATGGGACTCCTATTTTCTAAGTCTTCATAAAATCAATTTTTATGATTGTCTAGTCTTATAAGTTCCGTTATAACCAAACCACTACTTTGTGCACTTTTGTTAACAAATCTCATCTTGTTGCTAATGTAGCTCCTAATTTTTTTTTAGGGATTTAATGAATGAAAGTCTTATAACTCTTGGCATTGAAGATAGGAATTATGTCACTTGTATAAATGAAAGTGTTGTCTTAATTGATCGAAGTGTGATAGCATACTTAATCAACAACCTTTGCCTAGAGTGGATTAACTTAATTGATCGAAATATGCTTCATCAAAGTTTGACATTTTATAGTGCGCTTCTAGGTCACAACCTTTTGTTTGACACCTAATTCGTGAGCAAGGGTGTATTAGCCAAGCAATATGAGGAATCATGCATTAACTTATTCACCAGCTCAGCTTGTAGTTAAGAAGTAAGATGCAAACCATGTTCATTAAAGACACGAAGGAGAAAGTAGAGACAGAGGGGAAAAGCTGACAAAGGGATATGTGGCATCCACCAAGGGAAGCTTCATAATCATTTACTGATGCTGACAACAAGTCAAAAGATCTCCCAATACATGTAAGGGTTTCGTGGATTGTAAGAAACGTGTAAAGTATCTTCACCCTTTATCTAATGTAACTAATCATGATTCTCCTTAATGAATGAGCCACCAAAACCTCTCTTACCATGGTTGGAAATTATCTTATTTTAAAAGAAGGAAAAAAGATAATAGCTTTAATCTAATTCTTGGGCTTTCAATTGAATTTGATTCGTTGAATTACTGTACTTGTTAATTTTTGTACCTAGAAAACTGTGTCAACTGTCAAGTGGTCACATGCATTGATAGATATGCCTTTGAGAAAAATAATACCAGTGGTGCCCGCGAGTCACAATTTTTATATTCGTGTCTTGATAGCATACTTCTTTTAGAAAATTCCTAGTATTACACTTGATTTTGTATTCTTCGATTATTATGTGATATCTATGTGTATTCAGATTTGCATCAAGAAGGTTGTTGATGATGATTTTTGTTCATGCTCACATGTGAAAGCCAAGTACGTTCAGACATTGTGTTAATTGAATATACATTCTACATCATCAAGCAATGAGGATCTTGAATCACATCTTAATCTACTATTTCTTTTTGGAGCACACTTAGAAACTACTTTTTTAGCTTATGGTACTGTTATGGGCGATCTTAAGAACTACTTCTATCACCCTTTGGGCTGATGAATAATATTCCTTTTGTGTTATATGGAAGACATTCTTTGGTGGTTCCATCTTCAGGTGATTCTGTGGGTGATATGGACTAAAAGAATGATTGTAAAAATGTCAAATTATTATTAATCTATTGTCATGTTTAACTTGAGTAGTGGGTTCTCTCTCACCATATCTCTCCCTCTCTTTCTGATGTTGCATGATTTGTGGATCAAGAGGTCTATTAGACCAAAGAGTTGAAATCTGATGCAATACGCATAAAGCTAATGGAAGGCATGCACAAATGTTAGATTTCCAAGATCTTGGACTTGGCAGGAAGATCTCTTTGAGTTTTATGATTGATATTATTTTCATGGATTTGGTCACTTCCAATTCCTTTAGAGTCAAAAATGATTTGGAAGCTATCTCTATAATTCAATGATGAATTTATTTCTTTTTTTATTTTTTTCATTATTGGAGTCTTTAAGTTAGATATGTATGGGGACAGGATCATGTGCAAGTTGTTTTAAGAGTTGAGTTTTATGAAACTGAATATATTGTGGTGAATTATATAGTGCCTCTTCTTTTCTTCAAAATTGTCTTCTTATTCATCTAATTCAGTCTTAATAATTCTTCTGAAGATCTATGACCTCTTAATGCTCGTTGCAGCATCACTCTCTTTCCTTAATCAGTTGCCTTGCCAGTAGATGGAAAAAAGTTAGCATATCAGAGTGCTTTTGCCTTTTTTGTCCCCAAATGGCTGGATCCATTTCCCTAGTCTGCTTTAATAGTTTTTTCCCTTGACTATTATTGTCTTGGCACAAATAAAAGAAATGGAAGTAAACAAGTTGAGTGCAATGAATATAATGTATCTGATAAATTGCTAAATGCAATGAATCTTGATGCTAAAGATCTGAGTTACATGCTTTGACACTTTTTTTTCCCAATCTCGAATGTCTCTTTAAAGCAAGGGTTAAAGTTGATACTTGCATCTCTTGCTATCACTAGTTCTCTGTTATATAGATATGTGCTAAGGAAGTTCTTTAGGTGATATATTTGCTTTTTGATTAATACTTTCATGTTAAGTTGCTTTTCCTATGAATATGCAAACCTTTGAACAAGGTCTAGTGTTGACTTGGATCTACAGTTTTCATTTATTGGAATTCTAATTTAAAATTGATTTAATTAAAAATTGAAATTATGTACCCAAAAAGTGTAGATGTTAGAACAAGAAGAGAGTGAAACTTTTACATAGACAATCTTTTTTAAGTAAGAGAATCTCTAGTGAGGGATACATCTCAAGGGATGCAATTTGTAATAAAGGCATGTAGACACAATCCTCCCTTCAAATATTAATTGCATATAGAGAAAACTCTTTTACATACTTGTAGTTCAAAGCCACCCTTACCCTAGAACTCAAGTCAAGTCTCCCTTATAGCCATAATGGAATACTCATCAAATATTCTGATCAGGAGTGATCTCTGAAAATTAATTAACAAAATTACCATTCTTTTATTTGTTGTAATAGGTGCATTTACCAACAACAATTGTATCTCATCTCTTTTATTTCTTCCCTTGTCCTAGTTCAACCCTTTGGAATTTCTAGATGGTAAGCCACTCATGCTTCTTAATACTGTAATTGCCAAGTTCAAGCCCCAAGCTACTATCGTTGCCATAGTTGGGATCTTGGTTCTCATTGCTGTGCTTGAATGGTCTGTTATTGCCATAGTTGGGATCTTGGTTCTCATTGCTGTGCTTGAATGGTCTGTTTTTTGCTACCATTTTGATGTCATTTTCTTTGTCATCATCTTTGTTGGGTTGAGCTTTCCCTTGCTATTGGCACCACTATTATTGGGAGCATGGTTCTTGTAGCCAACACTTTTATGAAAGGTGAAGTTTGTTATTACTAATCTTCTTGCCACTTTGATCGTTAGTGGAGATCTAGCCACTATGGTCATTGTTGCAAGCTTCCTATAACAATCATTGTCACGATTGCACTCCTTGCTTCTACCATTTTCCAGCTAAAGCTCCTTGCTATCCTCATTGAGATGGAGCTTTTCCCATCCTTCCATCATCATATTTGATCTCCTCATTGCTACCACTATAAGCTTTATACTCTTGGCTATGACTATCATCAGAATTGACCTTATTGTTGATATTATTGTTGTTGGGTTCAAGCTCATGATTGCCTAAATAATGATTTAGAGAATTGTATTATTTGTTTCCTGAGCAACTGTTTACAGATTTTTTGTCTTTTTTTTGGAGAAAAGAATGTTTAAGATAGGATGTGGAGGGCCATTTGGCATTTGTTCAGTTGCATATATGTATGTGGTTAAGTGACGGGTGATGGAAATTTTATTGTAGCCTCACTCGGGAATTTGGGATAAGAGAGGTATAATATGCAAATATCTAAAAGATGGTATTGATGTTGCCATTCATCCGTAAAGGGCGAGGTTTAAAATCTTGGTATTGGGAGATGTGCCAATTGGGTGCCAGTAATCTTGTTAGTGTTAGCATAGCAAAGGTGACACCAAATCTATGCAATACATTAAGGTTTCATTTGGTTGGGGTATGTTATGGGATGATTTGATAATCCCTAGAAATTATTTATTTGAAAAAATGATTATAGAAGAAAATAACTTTTACTATGTTTGGCTGGTGAAATTTTTTTTGGAAAATGACACTAGAAAAAGATTACTATGTTTGATTGGAGATAATCCTATATTGGAATATTGCCAAATTTACAAATATATCCATCAACATAAAATATTTTTTTTATACCGAGATAATATTGTCATCTTCACTCAGTTTTTATATAATGACTATTATCACAGATCCCTTTGTATAATATCATTTATATTTTAGTTATTTTGCAAAAACTCTTTATTAAATGAATTTGGAAAGACATCAAAATAAATTCAATGATTACATATGTACTTTATTAGAGATATTTTTGTCAAGTATGGATTATTATTACTTAGGAATTTTCCAAATACTAACCCTTTCATGGTATTTGTTTTACCTTCTCTCTCCAAAAAATAAACATGGGGCTTACCAATTTTTTTACCATCTCTTTCTTCCATTTTTCATTCCAAACATAGTAATCTAACATAGAATTTATTTTTCCATGCTAGATTACCCCCAACCAGATGGATCCTAAAGGAGAGTCCAGAGCTCTACACATGGCCCCCAACCAAATGGACCCTTGAGGAGAGTCCAGAGCTCTCCCCACACCATGTGTAGAGCTCTAGACTAGCCATGATGGTTTTTTTTCCCAAGCAGCATGAGGGGGGCAATGATGGTGTTGGTTTCTATGCATTAAAGTGGGATTGTGATGTGTGGTGAAGAAAGTGAAGACAGTGAGCAAAAAGATTTATTGATTGCTGGACTCACTATAGGGATGTCAGTGTACACCTATGGGCCCACTGATTTCTATGTTTGGTTTCAAGTGGGCCTCCTAAATCCTTCACTGCAAATTCATATTTTGGGTTATCCATAACATTCATATAAAGTGAGAGCAGAAAGAACGCCTAAGATATAGAGTTCTGGATTAAGACATCTAGATGTTAGGTTTATTAGCCTTTGAGTGATTAAACCTTGAACTGATGTGTATAAAACCCACATGTAGGAGAAACTACGTGACATAGTCAAATATATTTATTATTATGCTGGGATTTTGGTGGAGAGGATTTCTGGCATTGTAATAGGAAATGTCAGGCCATTGTAACTAGCTAATAGTCATTAGTTTCAGGGATTTTCCTTGGGTTATATGATATGCTAGCTTACTCAGATATTTACATGCATCTACAGTATGTTGATGGGCATATGTCTAGGTGTTTTTACATGAAACAAATTTATCTTTATATATATATATATATATATATATATATATATATATATATTACTCATATAAGTAGGAATGAGGATCTAAATTTGTATTGAATGTCAAAAGCAATATGACAGTGTTTGATAAGATCTCCTTAAATGAGTTGATCCGGCTATTCAAAATATGGAATCTTATGCTTTTCCTCCAATAATCTTGTACACATCTAATTACCATTCCCTTATTTGTAACTACTTATTCAAGGCTTATGATTTATATAACTTATGAACTATTATAGGCAAGGTTTTCTAAACCATCCCGAGCTGCCTAGTTCGGGATGTACTAAACCGAACCGGCCAAGAATCGGTATGGTTCGGCTGTGGAAAATGGTTTGGAAGCCCAAACCATCCAAAAAAGCCTGAACCGGACCAATACGGTATGGTACAGTATCGTACTAGTCCATTTTGCTCAATTCAGCTCGGTTCGGATCAGGTTCAGCCCAATTCAGATCGGACAATGTAGCAATGGGGGAGGGGTGGGTTTTTTCTCAATTTCATAAAGTACGGTACACATCCCAGCATGGTATGGTACCATATCGTATCAGTCAGTGATCGGTACAGTTGACTGGTATGGCTTCCGATATCGTTCAGCATTTCTTGATTATACCATGTATTCTTCTCGGAGTAGGTAATTTTTACTTCCCTCCCATGTGTGTGCTTATTGGAATTTTTCTAAATTTTCTTATGGATGAGATGATGTTACTTCCTTTTGTGCCTTTCTAAGTGAAACCAAGAAAACTGGTCTGCTGAATAAGTCAATTTTAGGATTAATTATGACACAGCTCAGTATATTTCAACTTGTAATATACTGAGCTGTGTCATAATTAATCTCAAACATTGACTATTTGGCCAATTGGCCATCATTTGTTTAGGGTTGGTTTTTAATCCTTTGGCTTTTGTAAACTGAGAATGATCGAGGCATGATTTGGGTTTACATATTATAAAAATGAACGAATCACTGGCCTTGCCCCTCCAGTTAACTCAATTGTAAGTTTAGTGGATTTTAAAGTACCAAAATCATACAGGTGTCCTAGTTTTTGTGCTAAAATCAGCTGTCTTTGTTGATGGTTTTCTGGTGATATTTGATGGAAGGTTTGCATATTGAATTACTGTTTAAAGAATAATTAGTCTTGAACACAGCATGTTCTAGTCAACTTGCTGTTTTACACCTTTTCAGTCTGTGATATGGAAACTACACCTTTTGTTATTCAGTGGCATTTTCTGGGAGCATAGTGTTGAATACAGCTAAGGGTTCCTGTAACTAAATTCGTGAAATGAGATTTGTTTGTTCTAATTCAGATTATGGGGGTCTTGTTGAAGGTTTGATGTCTATTGAAACTTAATTGATCAGTAATTCATTCATCCTCATAATAATGCCAGCCATTGAAATGCAACCTTTTCTGCTTAGCGATTACACTTCATTGAGATTGGTTCATGTTCAATTTACTTTTCAACAGGCTCAAAGACTGCTAAAGCTGCTAAGAATAAAAAGAAAAATAGGAGGAGAAAAGAGCAACCAAAGGATTCCTCTAGAACTGAGTCTGATAAACCACACAAGAAGGTTACCAATAGAGCATCTGCCTTTCTGCATTTATAATTTCAAGTGTATTTTATAGATTTTAATATATTTGATCTATGCATTTGTGTGTAGGAAGTATCAACTGTTTGTGTGGTAAGAAATGAAGCTGGTGTTAGTTATTCCCCTAGTCCAAGTCGAATTTCAGAAATGCAAGACAGTGCTGAAGATGCATTTTCACCAAAAGTTGATTTTGAAGATGCTGATATTGATGATGGGTTAGATCCTGCAATGAAGGAAGAGCTTGACAGGTGAGTGTTTTCTGTTTGAGCATGCTTAATGCGAACAAGTTAACTTCATTTAAATCCACTTTTTCTATTCATGTGGACTTTTGGGCATTTTGCTTATCAAGCGAGGCTAGTTGGGCTTACATGGTTTTGTTAATCCTATATGCTTTTCATAAGCATGCATGTCTATCATTAGAAATACTTGTTTCCTAGTTTGATTTAATCTTTGGTTACTCAGAACCAAGGGATTCTAGTTACAAAGTCAATATATTTTTCATTTTTTAGGTTTTTTAGTTTTGAGATATGCACTTCATTTGTTGTTAATAAGTCTTCTACTTGTGAAATTCCTTTTTCAAGTCTTGAAGAGGATATGGACGTTATTCCTATGTCTTCTGTAAGGAGTAATATATGGAAGATAGGCTATTCTTTCTTGTGACCCATGTTATTGATGAAAAGAGATGATACAGTTCTAAAGTTATTCAAAAATAGCTTCTGACACCAGGATTGTTAAGGGATCTTAGAATGTGAAGATGTACAGCAAATTTTGGTGGTAAAGATTAGCTATTGTGAGTGCTGGATATGATGCATTTAAGATATTTAAGGATAAAGTGCCCATCCTTGGTTTGAGCATTGCAAGTGACACTCTGTCTTTGCTATGGCTTGCAAATCCCTTAACCATGGATCCAGTTGGACATGATGCGACAGCTAAAGTGGGAATTGGCCAAGAAATGCCACAATAATGTAATACAATGGTTGAGGATTATCACAATTCATGAAAATTTCAATAGATGTTTGGTGCTGTTTGATTATTTCAAGTTGTATTCCCTTTCTCATAGTTTCCCGAACTAGACCGAACCATCCCATTCGGAGCGTACCAAATCATACTGTCCAAGAACTGGGATGATTCAATCGTGGAAAATTGTCCAGACCTTCGGAATGTCTGAAACCCTCCTGAACCGAAACGGTATAGATTGGCCTTGGACCATGCGTTTCTACCTGGTTCGATCCAATTCGGGTCCGGTTTGGATGGAATACTTTAGATGTGGAGGGAGGGTTTGTAAATGAATTGAGAGCTTGAGAGGCTTTCAGTTTCACAGACAACTATCGAGAAAAGCTTATTTTTCCATCCAACCCATACAAATCAAGGAAAATACAGAGAAAAGTTGGGAAAAACATTAATTAAAGGTACATAGCTCCATCCTCTTTTCTCTTTCTTCTCCCTCTTTTTTTTTAATTATAAAAAATAAAAAAATAAGAAAAAAATATGTCAATTTTTATTTTAACATAATTTTAGAATATGTTATAGATTTATGAACAATCTACAAAATTTATATCATGTGAATAGTGTCCTAGGCCTAATTTTGAAAAAAGTGGTATTTTATGTATATCCATTGTCTTAAAAAAATATATGTAGCACAATGATAGGATTTTACATAAATTTAAAATCAAATTAATTTTTTATAATATTTTAATTTTTATAATTTTTTATTTTAAGAATTAAATATATATAATTAATTTTTAAAAAATAGATAAATAAGATTTATTGAATTGATGCATTTTTTTAATGTTCAGAAATGGATTCACGAAGGAGGAAGAAGGATCCAAAGCGTAACATTAATTGGGAGTATGGGATAATACTCTCGGGTTGGCATTATTGGAAATGTAAATGGTGTATTATGGAATGCAAGGATGGTGGGATAATAAGGTTGAAGTAGTATTTGACAAGCGATTATCTTGATATATCTACATGTTGACATTGTCTATTAGAGATCCGTCGGCTGAGGAAGTACTTCACTGATTTCAAAGCAGCGAAGGAAAAATATTGAAGAAGACAAGTAGATCGTCGAGCCGTATAACCACCTTATTATTTTAGAGAATCAGAGGAAGTATCTATTCCAGATGATAAGGAGGCACAGATCAAACCTGCCATTCAAACTAGCTTGTACGAGCAGAGGCAGCTAGAGGTGGCCAGGCATATAGAGTGATTTGGACCGTCAGTTTTTGAATCGAGATCGAGTTTAGGCTCTAGGATTATTGCAAGAGTTTGAATGACAGTTTAGGAGGACTTCATCTAGAGACCACGCCAGCCATATTGCATCTATATTGGAAGAGTTTGGCAGTAGAAAGAAGGCATCCAAGAAATTCCAATAGGTGCTACTATTCACGATGTGGATTCACTTGCTTTTTCTAGCAGAGATTCCAAGCAATATTCCAAGCAATAGAGGATAGATTTTATGCTAAGGATAAGAAGAATATGTGGCAGCCTATTGGATCTTGGTTTCATTTTAGTCAAATTCCTGCGTATGCAATAGACAACCCATATGATTGTTTTACGATCTCATCTATACAGGCTATTGGTGCAGGTATAGATCTTTCAGGATCAAGGAATATCTATAGTAAGCTTCTTGACAATAATGAGCTAGAAAAATAGATTCGTATCAGAATAAGTGGCTCGTGTATGGATTAATAATGATATGTGATGGTTTGACTGGTCTTACTAGACGAAGTATCATAACTTTTTGACTTATTGTGATGAAAAATATTTTTTCATAAATATATTGATGCTTCAAATCAGGTACATAACATTAGCTACATCTTCAGATTGATGGAGAAGGTGATTGATTAGGTGAAAAAAATGTACATGTTATCACAGATAATAGATCACAGTATAAGGTCATAAAGAAAATCTTGATAGAGTGGTGACCGTATATTTTCTGGATCCTTTGTGCCGTACATTGTATCAATTTCATGTTGATGGATATTGGAAAGATCGTAGGGTACAAAAATAGTCAAATTAGCATAAAATATTATCATATTCATCTACAATCATATATGGATCTTATCATTGATGCAAAGCTATACAGGGAGAGATTGAGACCAGGCATCACATGGTTCGCTACGAATTATGTAGCACTTGATAATTTTTTTTGGTAAGAAAGTAGAGTTGCATCAAATATTTGTCAGTCTAGAGTGGTAGCATAGTAGATATGCCTAAGGCAAACACTGAGAGAAGCAATATGAAAAATTTAGTGATGAGACAGACATTCTAGCAGTGGGCCGAGAAAATAGTGAAGGCTATCAAGCCTCTATATAAGGTACTTCGGACTGTAGACTGAGCAATACTTCCAGATGGGCTTCTTTTATTACATGATAGAAAGGGCAAAAAAAAAAAGATCCAAGTGATATATCCAACATATTTCAATAAATATATCCGGATCATTAATGGATGGTAAAGCTATCAAATGGATATTGGGTTGCATTTAGGAGGCAGGTAGCAAATCAAAAATGCTTTCAAAATTTAAATTCAATTATATTTGTACAAATATACTTAATCAATTCTGAAAATCATGTAGCTTACTATTTAAATCTGAGATTCCAATTCTCCTTACCTGGGATTGTTGTGGATAATAAGCTTATGTCTGTCCTATGCAATGTAATATATAAAATGGAGTCCAATTTAGATGTCGTGGCTATGTGTCTAGAATAAGTTATGTTGAAATTATTAAGTGATTTTTATTAACCGTAACTTCAACGATTAACACAATAACAATAATTTTTTTTTTTACATACATTTAGGAAGGGCATGATTCATTTGGATATAATATAGTATTTAGAAGTAAATTAAAGATGAATTTTGGTAAGTACTAATAAGTTTAATATCAGATTCAAAGTAATTTTTGATTTTGCTAAATATGAAATTTTCGATAATTTATCTTTTGCAGCTGAATGATAGGTGCATTTTAGTGGATATGCAAAAAAATTGAAAAATTTTGCTATCAAAATTCTGTGCCAGATGGTGTCATCGAGTGAATGTGAGTGCAACTGATCAGCCTTTAGTCTTATCCACTCCAAGCAGTGAAACTGTCTAAAATAGAAATGCCTTAACCAAGGTTTCCCGAACCGTGCTGAACCGGCCGGTTCAGGGCGTACCGAACCGGACCGCCAGCCGGCCAGCATGGTTCGGCTTCAAAAAACGGCACACCCACTTACAAAACCAAAAAAAAAAGGTATCGCATCGAATCGGGCCCGAACCGGAGCCGAACCGGCCAAAACGGGCCCGAATCGGCCGGTTCGGTGCGGTACCGCGCGGTACCGTGGGAGGGGGCATGTGGGGCTGTTTCTTTTTGTTTGTCACATGGCACTGTAGTCATGTGACTTTGCAGAAAGGGGGGGATTAGCTTAGGTTTTAAGATGAGAAATGTCACAGAGAGCTCTTCAAGCTCTCTGTGTTCTCTGCAGCAGGCGCACGAAGGAAAACCCAAAAAAAAAATTCGCTCGGTCAATTTCAACCCAATTCAATCTGCAAAAATCGAAGGGGTAGGTAGAATCAAGGTCCGTATACCTTTTTTTTTCCATTTTTTCGTCTTTCGTAGCGTTAAATTTTGTTAAAATCCGTGCAAATTAGAAAATTAAGAAGAAATGCTGTCAAAATTTATTTGTTGGGAATGATTTTAGAGTATGTTGTAGATCTAGGATAGATCTACACAATGATATTAAAATCTTAATTTTTTGTTAAGTATATAATTTATTAAATTAAAAATTAATTTTGGATTAATAAATTAATTAAAAAATAATAATTAGAAAAAAAATTTGTAATTATAAATTATTAATCTAGGGCTTGTAGGCTACTCTCTTTATAAATTTCATGTCGATTTATTCAAGTTTTGTGCATCTCATGAATAGTGCCCGTATGTCTTAAATTGAAAAAAAAGTGACTTTTAATGCATTTCTTGGCTCTTAAAAAAATATATGTAACATGTATGATGGAATCCTACATGAATCTAAAATTTAATTTTTTTTTAATTTTCTTTATTTTTTGAATTTTTTTAATTAAAAAAATAAAAAAAATAAATTAAATTTTAAAAATTAGGTTAATTAACTGTTAATTAATAAATATTATTATTGATCTTATATGTAATTTAAATATTTAGGTATGGATCCATCAAGGAGGAAGAAGGATCCGGAGCGGGACATTGGCTGGTTACATGGAGAGATGCTCTCGGGTCGGCATCACTGGAGGTGTAAATGGTGCAATACCGAATTCAAAGGTGGGGGTAACAAGGTTAAAGCAGCACTTGGCTGGCGACTATCTTGATGTATCTGCATGCCGACAGTGTCCACAGGAGGTCCGTCAGTTGATGAAGAAACACTTTGTTGAGTTTAAAGCTGGGAAGGAAAGAGCAGCAAAGAAGAAGGCAGAGGTGGACCGCTGAGCCGCAGAACCACCTTCTTATCACTCTAGGGAGTTAGAGGAAGCTATTCCTTCTGACGAGGAGGCACAGATGGAGGCTGCTATTCAGGCGAGCTTGTATGAGTAGAGGCAGCAGGAGGAGGCAACCAGGCAGAGACAGTGATTCGGGCCATCAGCTTTTGAGTCAGGATCGGGATCCGCTTCTGCTAGTGCTCCAGGAGAGTCTGAGACAGTTTAGGAGGACCTCAGTCAGAGAGCCCGTCAGGAGAGGCACCGATCGTATTGCATCCATGTTGGGAGCATTTGGCAGTAGGAGGAAGTCTTCTAGGCTCAGGGACATTCCAGAGGGAGCCACTATCCATGATGTCAATTCATATGCATTTTCCAGTAGAGATTTAAAGCAACAGAGGATTGACACAATGCTGAAGAAGGATAAGAAGAAGGATATGTGGCGGGCCATCTCCTCCTGGTTTCATTTCAGTTATATCCCAGCCCATGCAGCAGACAATCCTTATTATCGCTCTGCTATTTCATCTATACAGGCTGCTGGTGCAGGTGTAGATCCTCCAGCATCGAGGGATATCTATGGTCATCTTCTGGACAGCAATAAGGAGCTAGAAGGATGGATATCCTCATATCGGAGCAAGTGGCCTATGTATGGATTGACGGTGATGTGTGATGGTTGGACTGGTCATAGACGGAGCATTATCAATTTTTTGACTTATTGTGATGGGAAGACATTTTTTCAGAAGTCTATTGATGCTTCAGATCAGGTGCACGACGCCAGTTATATCCTCAGATTAATGGAGGAGGTGATTGATCAGGTGGGAGAGCATAATGTCGTGCAGGTAATCACTGATAATGGACCACAGTACAGGACCGCAGGGCAGATCTTGATGGAGCGGCGGCCGCATATTTTCTGGACCCCTTGTGCTGCACATTGTATAGACCTCATGTTGATGGATATTGGTAAAATTCGCAGGGTGCAGAAGATTGTTGAGCTAGCACAATCTATCACCAGATTTATATATAACCATACATGGGTCTTATCATTGATGAGGAGCTTTATAGGAGGGAAATATTGAGACCGGGGGTCACACGGTTTGCAACTAATTACATTGCACTTGATAATCTTCTTAACAAGAAAGCAGAGCTGCGTTAGATGTTTATCAGTCAAGACTGGCAGGAGAGCAGATATGCCTGGGCAAATACTGAGGGAAGCAATGTGGAGAATTTAGTGACGAGACAGACATTCTGGCAGCGAGCTGAGAGGGTAGTGGAGGCTATCAAGCCTTTATATGAGGTACTTCGTGCCGTGGACTCCGAGAGGTATGCTCAGATGGGCTTCTTATATTTCATGATGCAAAGGGCAAAGGAAAAGATTCAGGAGGCAGATCCATTACATGCACATGAGTATATCCGAATCATTGATGGACGGTAGAGTTATCAAATGAGTTCGGATTTGTATCTAGCAGGTACGTAGTATTTTATGAAGTCCCTAAAAATTAAGTTTCAATTAGATTCATACAAATACGCTTGACTGATTCTTAAAATATGTGCAGCTTACTATCTAAATCCGAGATTTCAGTACACCGTACCGGACATTGCCATGGACGAGGATCTTATGTCTGCCCTGCGCAATGTTATATATAAGATGGAGCCCGATCCAGATATCGTTGCCATGTGCCTTGAAGAAGTAAGGTTGAAATTATTGAATGATTTTTAATAGCATTAATTTCAACAAGCTAATAAATTTTTTTCCGACAGATGAAATTTTTTAGGGAGAGTACAGATTCATTTGGATCCATTGTAGAAGTAAATCAAAGATGAATCCTGGTAGGTACTACTGAGTAAGTCTAATATTATATTAGGATTAAATTTTTTATTTTGCCAAATCTAAAATTATAAATGATGTAATGTCTTTTGCAGCTGAATGGTGGGTGCATTTTGGTGGATCTGCTAAAATTTGAAGGTTCTTGCAGTGAAGATCCTCTCCCAGATGGTGTCCTCCAGTGGATATGAGCGCAACTGGTCTACATTTGGTCTTATCCACTCCAAACAGAGGAACCGTCAAAAACAGAAATGCCTCAACGATCTTGTGTATGTACACTATAATTTAAGGTTGAGGCTAAAATGTATTCAGGAAGTAGAATTGAAATATCCTGATCCCACTGCAAGTTCATATATTGATGAGGATGGAGATCCAATGATTGGGTGGGTCATGGGTCAGCAGCAGCAGCAGCCAGAGCTTGATGAGCCAGGACTGCCTCCTCGACCAGCCAGTTTTGTAGCTAGTGAGGCTAGGGTGGATGCTGAACAATGGGCAACAAGTCATATTCCTCGCAGGACTCCAGCAGATACAGCACATCGTCCGTCCCCACCATCTAGTAGACCTGGAGACAAAGGAAAAGGAAAGACAGTTGCACCTCCATCGGAGCACTCAGTCCACTCAGATTTAGATACCAGAGACAGTGATGATATTACTTCAGATAGTGGAGGATCTAGTGATCAGGGAAGGGCAGGAGGACAGGAGTTGCAGCCTCCTAGTCCTATTTGATTCACTAGGGAGTTGCAGTTTTACCATGCCACGCAGGATACAGATCATGGAGCACCATCTGATAGACCTCGTGGTGATACGATTTCATATAGGCGACGGGCTCCGCGTGGTTGTTCGGGATACGATACAGCTGTAGATCTTGCACGTGGAGTAGGATCCTTGGATGTATCTGGATCATCCTCATATTCAGGATCATCTTATCCGCAGCTACTGGCAGCTTATGATCCATATAATCCATATGGTGCATCTGAGACGTCAGCATCCAGTGGTTATTATTCCAGAGCATCTTATGCATCTGATTTTGTTGCTGGTATATTTGGATTCCCCCCTGCACCTGCATTGCCATATCGTCAGTCTCTGGACAGCTCTTAGAGTCGGGACATCAGAGAGGGATCTGCGATTAGTTATGACCCGTCACGCATACCTCCTAGGATGAGCTTTGAGGAGTATCATGCTGCCTGGCAGGAGGGACATGTCGACTTTTCTATGGAGTACATACATGATCCCTATATTTATAGACATCGTCACTCTACCTGATTCTAGACATCGGTATGTAATTATATATTTATGACACATTTTACTTTCATTAATTGCTGATAATCTTAGTTTAATTATCATTTTTTTTATTTCAATTGAAATTGGTCCTAAATATTAGTATTTAGTCCTAAACCCTAAAGCGGTACGCCATTCTAAACCCTAAATCTTAAACCGGCCTAAATCCTAAATCCTAAACCGGCCTGAACCCTTAAAAAATAAATCCTAAACCCTAAACCCTTAAAAATTAAAATAAATACCTTAAACTTACAAAAAAACAAAAGAAAACCAAAAAAAAAATTTGGGCGTACCTGTTTGGACCGGTACGCCCCACCGTACCATGTATCGGCACGGTACAGTTCAATACCGAACCGGTACCGGTACCGGGAACCTTGGCCTTAACAATCTTGCATATATACTCTATAGTTTAAGGTTGAGATTAAATTGTATTCAAAAGAAAATTGACTTGAAATACTCCGATTCGATTATGAAAGATTTTGTTGATGATGATGAAGATCTGATAATTGGATACGTCGTGAATTAGCAGGAGCCAGAGCTTGATGAGCCAAGATCGCCTCCTGGACCAGCCAATTTTGTAAGTAGTGAGGTTATGGTAGATGCTGAATAATGGGCAAGTAGTAACATTCTGTACAAGACTTTAGTCGATACATCACAACATTCATCTTCGCAATTTAGTCAGCCAAAGTATCATGCGATGAGAAATCTGGCAGCTACACAGTCTAGAGCTAAAGGAAAATGAAGGATAGTTACATCTCTGGTAGAGCATTCAGTTCATTTAGATTCAGGCACTAGGGAGAGTAGTGCTAGTGATCTTTTGATGGTCAACAATTTTAGTGATCAGGGAGGGACCAAAGGAGAGGAGATGCAGTTGGCTAGTGATTTTTAATTCACTAGTGAGTCGCAGTTTATGCACACCATACAGGATAGAAATCAGGGTATACGAGCTGGTATAGTCTGTGGCAATACGATTTCATGTAGGTGATGGGCTTCATAAGGTCGTTCAGGATATGATGCAGCTATAGATGATCTTACACATGTAAGATTCATGGATGTATCAGGTTCATCCTCGTATTCTAGATTTTCTTACCTGCAGGCTCTGACAGCTTATAATCTATATGGATATAGATATGGTACATTCAAGATATCGTCTTTTACTAGCTATTATTCTATGCAGTCCGGAGCATTTTATGGATCTGATTTTGTTGCCGATATATTCGGATGGGCCCCTTCATAGTCATATCATTGAAAGAATAGTTTCCTAAAAGCCAATCATATTTCTTATGAAATAGGGATTTATCTGTAAAATTCTCCCGACTCATGTATTATGATATTAATAAAAGGCATTTTGTTTCATTATATGCTATGCCTTATACTTTGTTTTAGGATTATGATGAATTTCATAAATTAGGACAATAATTTTAGGGTTATGATAGAGTTCGTAATGATGAGACCTAAGATCTTGTAAATCCTGATCTAAAATATTCTTAATCATAACATCGAGTCGGGGATCGATGTTTTCAGAAAGACTAGCACATCCTATGTATACTCGATGGAGAGAGTGGTTGGTCTCACAACCATTTATGTAGGAACATTAATACAAGGATGTGGATGCTCATCAGGATATGAGTTCACTGAATTGATCTGTTACAAGAATATCTTATAAAAGTCTTGTCAAAAGATGATTCTCTTGACGGAAGTTGTGCAAGTGATTCTTAGACATGAGATCACCATGGTATCTTATGCACATGAATCCATGTTTTGGTTCATACTCATCATAACTTAGTCATGTATGGGATGTTCATGGATATGGTGAATTATGTATGAAGGTTATGAGTAGGTTAACAAGAAATCGATCACTCCTAGTAAGAGAAGTATTTATCCTATGAAATCTCATCAAATAATGACTCCTGATGTCTTTGATCAATGCAGGATAAAATTAGAAAAGGGTTTTTAATTTTTTATCAGTTGAGTCTTTATTAGTGATTTGAGATTCGAATGAATAAAGTGGAAGAGTTTAACAATTTTCCATACCCATCACTTATTCGGGATAGAAATATTGAAGGATTGAATTGCATGGTTACTTGCCATTGAGGGTATTTTAGTAATTTTTATCAAAATTCTCATCTTCTGGGTAGGCATGACACGTTGCTAAATGCCATTCATGTCTCGTAGGTTATCATTGTAGGGATTTTGTGGTGCTCCCAAGCCTTGGAGAGATTTGGGAGGCCATGACAAGGATGTTCGAGGACCCTAGGGCTTGAAGGCATCCCAAGCGGGTCCTGGATATATTCTAGGGATTTCCTGGAGGTGTTCCAGGGATACTCTGAGTCTGAGGTTGAGAGAACATGTGAGACATGGGTGTACATGGGTTCAGGTTTGAGTGTTTTCTCATGTGATTTAGGGAGGAGATTTTAAGAGATTGTAACATAACCCAACAGGGTTATAGGGTTTAGGTCTAGAGGTGTTGTTGGTTGTCCCTTTGGTGTATGAAAGGGGTTTGAGGCTAGGTAGTTGGTTAGTTGGTTAGCATGTGGTTAGTTGGTTAGTCGGTTAGGTGGTTGAGTCCTAACCGCTTGAGGTCTAACTAATTAGGGAGCCTAACCAACTAAGGATCATAACTACCTAGGGGTTCTAACCATCTTGAACCTAATGTCCAAGTCCAAGAATTAGTTGGTTGGTTGTAACCAACTAGGAAGCCCAACCTCTTTTGGAGTCCAAACCGTTCAAGACCAAGACCGCCTATGTGCTTGTGAAATAAGAGGAGGGCGTGCGGTTTTGAGATTGGACCGGAAGAGAGAAATATCGTGAGGGCTTTCTCACGGTGAGGAACCGAGCATGAGGGCTTTCATGCTTAGAGGGCTTGGAGACCGTGGAGTTCTTCCACGGGTTTGGAGAAGGGGACTTTCTTACAAGTGGTATCAGAGCGGGTTCGAGCGTGGAGGGAGGAGGTTTATACCCCAAGATCCCTTTAGGTGTTCTTGATCAAGGTGTTTTTTCGAATCAGGTTTCTCCAGGATTTTGGAGAAGGGTTTTGATCTAGGGTTTCCTCCAGGTGTTGAGAGGAAGGATAAGATCTGAGGCTTCTGTCCTTTCCCCTTTCATCAAGTTCTTCAAGGTTTTCAATCTTTCGCTGTTTGTGATTGTTTTGGATCATGGAAGGCAGTGGGGTGAAGATTGGTATGGAGAAAGTTTGATGGGAAAGGGAGTTTCACCATGTGGAAGGTTAGGGTGGAAGACTTGCTGGTTCAGATGGGATTAGATTTGGCTTTGGAAGATAGGCCAGGGGGTATGAATGATAAGGAGTGTATGTCCTTGGAGAAAAGGACATGTGCCACAATTAGGACTTGTTTGGCTGATGAGGTTTTGTATGACGTGTTAGAGGAGAAGACATCCAAGGATTGTGGTCGAGGTTGCACATCATGTACATGTGGAAGAATATGTACAGCAAGTTGATGCTGAAGAAGCAACTGTACAGTCTTTGGATGCAAGATGGTGAGGATGTTGCAGGACACATTCAGCGGTTTGACCGGATGAGCATGGATTTGCTCAACATTGTGGTGGATTTAGAAGAGGAAGATAAAAGTCTGCTGCTTTTATGTTCACTACCTGGGAGCTTCGATCCGTTGGTGACTATATTGCTGTATGGTAAGAAAATGCTGGTGTATGAGGAGATTATATCAGTGCTAAGGTTCAATGAGCAGCGAGAATAGATGACGAAGAGAGGTATTCCAGGAGGGTTTGGCTATCAAAGAGGTCAAGAAAATGGAAGAAGAAAGGTGAACAGGTGGGACGGGTACATTCCAGGAAAGGTAGCATGGCGAGCAAGTGCTACAGGTGTGGTGTAGTAGGGCACTTTAAGCGGGAGTGCCTGCTTAGGAAGAAGTGCAAGGATGGAGAAAAGAAAAGCCCGGATTTTTCAAGTTCAGTTGCTGGGTCACAGGAAGAGTCGGATGAGCTCTTGGTTGTTTCGGAGGAGCCTGCGGGAGGCAGTGTATCTGAAACAATCTCGAAGGGGTTCGCGGGTTGCGGAGGGTCCGAGGAGGCAACGATGGTATACGAGGTGCAGGTGTAGGTGCAGGCTCAGCAGGGCAGCGTTAAGTGGTTGGCCTCGGGATTTCATTCTGTGGCATCAGGGAGACTTCAGTCTCAGGTGGAGCACCGGGAAGAGGTGGCTTCACAGGTGGAGTAGGTTTTGACACAAGATCAGAGCAGAGAAGTGCATGGGGAGGAGTCACATCCCAGCACCAGCACCAGGGGTGCATTGAGGCAGGTGGAGCATCGTGCACAGGTAGTCAGGCGTGGCTTTAAGGAGATGGTATCAGGTAGAGCTCCAGTTGTAGCGAGTGCCGGTTCAGGTTCGTTGGGTTCTCTTCAGGAAAGTCCAAGAAAAAAATATGATGCAGCTGCCAGGCAGAAGGAAGGCTACAATGGTGGTGCCACGGTACAAGCAAGGATTTTCAGCCATGGATGTAGTCATCCCAAAGGCCTCCAAGGGCGCGTAGCAGCTGAAAGGTGTTGGCAAAGGCAAGGAGATCCGTACAAGAGGCTGTCAGGATATGCAGTTACAGCGGGGATGTGCAGGAGGACATTGCCAGGTTTGCCAAGGCTTGGAGGCACCAAGGTGGAGATTGTAGGGATTTTGTGGTGCTCCCAAGCCTTGGAGAGACTTGGGAGGCCATGGCAGGGATGTTCGAGGATCCCCGGGGCTTGGGGGCATGCCCCAAGCAAGTCCTGGAGGTGTTCCAGGGATACTCTTAGTCCGAGGTTGAGAGAACATGTGAGACATGGGTGTACATGGGCTCAGGTTTGAGTGTTTTCTCATGTGACTTAGGGGAGAGTTTTTGAGAGATTGTAACATAACCCAATAGGGTTATGGGGTTTAGGTCTAGAGGTGTTAGTTGTCCCTTTGGTGTATGAAAGGGGTTTGAAGCTAGGTAGTTGGTTAGTTGATTAGCATGTGGTTAGTTGGTTAGTCGGTTAGGTGGTTGAGTCCTAATTGCTTGAGGTCTAACTAACTAGGGAGCCTAACCAACTAAGGATCATAACTACCTAGGGGTCCGAACCACCTTGAACCTAATGTCCAAGCCCAAAAATTAGTTGGTTGGTTGTAACCAACTAGGAAGCCTAACCTCTTTTGGAGTCCAAACCGTCCAAGACCGTCCATGTGCTTGTGAAATAAGAGGGCGTGCAGTTTTGAGATTGGACTGGAAGAGAGAAATACTGTGAGGGGTCTCACAGTGAGGAACCGAGCATGAGGGCTTTCATGCTGAGAGGGCTTGGAGATCGTGGGATTCTTCCACGGGTTTGGAGAAGGGGAATCTTGCATGAGGGAGTCCGCAAGAGGGAGTTGCTTCTCGGGTGTCAGAGAGGCGCTGGTTCTTGTATCTTGTAATCAAGAGTTTCTTCTCCAAGGATTAATAAAGATCAGTCTTTCTTTTCTCCTAATCTCTTCTATATATTCTCCTGCTTCTTTTTGAATCAAGAAGGCTGCCATTATCTCGTCAGGATCTCTCTCATGGTGCTTCCGCGGCATATACTTTGATTCGGGAATTTTCTTATAATCATGAATTAAATTGATTGAATTCATGAGTCAATTTGAAAGATGGTTCGAATTGGTAGCTAGGGTTAGCTCGATTTGATCTAATTTGATTAGTTGATTTCTAATCAAACTAAATCGACATGAACGTAGACCTATTGCTGACTAGATGAGAAGCCTAAAGGGTCACACATTAAGAAATTGATCAAGGAAGTCATTTGCATTTTTATTAGGGTCATAGGATCCTAATTGGCTAGCTAATTAACATACTAGCATATGTTGGCTAGCCTAACTCTTAATCTATTTCGATTAGCTTTAAATGTTTGCTATTTGGGCCAACTAATTTGAGTGGGACTTAAATTTGGTTGAACCTAAAGTGGGGCAGCCAAATTGGGATTTATTCTAATTTTATAGTCTTTATCCATTAATTAAACCAAGAGTTCCAAGGGCTTGGGACTCTTGGCACCAATATTGGCGTACACATTTTTTAAGGACGCAGAAGGACCAAGAGTCATGCAATTAAATCATTTTTTTGGTGATAAGCCTTGGTCCCTATCATCTATGATAGGCGCCCATTTGGACTGGATTTGATCGGTCAAAATATGTAATAATGGGCATGATTTCATGAAGGGATGTGACGCTTTGGATAATATGGCGCATAGGATGAGCTAAGTCCTGCTTATCAATCACCTTTTTCTGTATAAACCTTTTTAATTTATATATCTATTGGGGTGTTGGACCAAGTCTTTAATTATGAAATTAAAGACTAATTATCAATTTTTTTCGAAGAGTTGTGATAAGCAACTATTAGCGCAAAATGTTAGTGAAACAACATTTCACTTTGCACCTTTCTACCTAAAGATTGCTACTTGAAGGGTCTTATCTAATATGTTAAATATTAGATTAGGGACTGATAAAAGGATGTATTAGGTGCCTCTTCTCTTTCTATTTAAAGGCTTCGGTGATTGAAGCCAAAACATCCAATGATTGTTTTGACAATTATTTTCCTTTGTTAGGACAAGCCTTTTATTTTAAGACAAGTCCATTATTTTAAGACAAGGGCTTAGGAAGAGAATTAGAAAAGATAATAAGATAGAGAATTTTTGGAGAGGTTTTGAGGTACTCTTTGAAAGAAAAAGGTCCTAGAAGAGAAGAAAGGCTACCGAAAGGAGTCAAGCAAGAAAGAGGGGTGTTTCCTTTATCAGTTCCTGTGTGGATCATCTTTGTAGGGCATACACTTTTGTGCCTAGTGGGATAAAGGATATTAGCATTACAGGTATTCTTCTATTTCTTAATATTTTGTCCTATTAATTAATATAATCAAAGGAGTTCTAGGTTTAAGGTTTCGGTTGACTAGGGTTTCAAGGATTAAAATTTTGAAATCTGGTCTTTCGCTGCACAACCGTAATCCAGCAGTGGTATCAGAGCTACCTTGATTCATTCAATTAATAGTTAATGAAATGTTTGGATGATTATGTCTAGCATAATAGTTGTAGCATATGTTAATTGGTGTATGCCACTGATTAGGGTTTCATTTAAATTCTAATTGATATAGAGATATGTTTAGATTATTCGGTCATCATTCTAAAATAAGGTTATCCTAATATAGCAGTGGGTGTCTGCTTTGTTATAAGGTTATCCTAGAATGATGACATACTTGGTACATATGATGTTGTGGTATGCTTGTTGGATAGTTTATAGAATTAGGATATGCATGAAACCATGAAGTTCTCTTTAAAAATTATATTTAGTCAGTGTTATAAAATCATAATGCAAATTCATTTAGGGTTTGATTGATCAATTAGTGTCTAGGAAAGTGGTTCTAGGAAGGTAAAGAGAATGTGGTTTTTAATTAGGTCCGTTGCTTGGCCAAAAAATTTTGGTGTCTAAGGCAAGCACCCTCCCACCTCTCTCACACTTAGCTGGCCAATTCGATTGATTTAGATCTTGTTTTGGAAATGCTAATTGATTAAAACACTACTAATTGCCTTCATGATAAGCCAAACTTATGTCAAAACTATCTTATGTTGTGTAATACAAGGTCTACTATAGGGTTTGATATAAAATGTCTTGGTGTATCTAATGCTTTATAGCATGATTATTGATGTTGCTTTGTTGTGTAAATATAAGGGTAACATTATTCAATCGTGATTATATGGAAATGAAGGGTCTGACTAAACTAAGACATTATAGTTTATTGTATAAACACAAGGCTGTAAGTATCTTAGAGGCAACTGTCATGTTGAGAGTTGCATGGGTTGCAATTAGAAAAGGAAATTTCTTATCCTTGAACTCATAACTGTTTGTTGTGTAAACACAAGGCATTTATGAGGAATTAGGATCTCAACCCCACTAAAAAAATCTTATTAGGATTTCTCGCTTATCATAGGTGAGGGCTATGGTATTCGTTGAAAAATAGTGGGAGATATAATTAGATTGATAAGTCCTTATCTAGTTGTGTATATCATCTTGAGTGGTCTACTTATACATTGTTCTTTATGTAGATTAATATTATGGCTTCTACTTTATCACTGCGGGGTATTTTAATGCCAATAAGTTGACCGGTCCTAATTATGTAGATTGGTTAAGGAACCTGAGAATTGTCTTAACTCAGGAGAAGGTATCCTACATCCTTGATTCTCCTGATCTAGATCTCATTAGAGATGATGCTTCGAAGGAGAAAAGGGCCACATATAAAATGTGGCAGAATGATAGTTTAACTATCAAGTACATTATGTTGGCTTATATGTGGCAGAATGATAGTTTAACTATCAAGTACATTATGTTGGCCTCTATGAGCAATGAATTGTAGAGGCAACATGAAGAAATGGAACCTCAGTCCATACTGCTCAATCTTAAAGAGCTTTATGGAGAGCAAAGTAGGGCTACCCGATATGAAATATTAAAACAGATGTTCCGAACACGTATAAGTGAGGGCTCGTCTGTTAAAGTCCATGTATTAAAGATGATTGACTTAATCACTCGATTAGGTCAATTAGGATTTATTATGGATGGAGAGCTTAATCAAGACTTGATCCTGCAGTCACTTCCTAATCCTTCTTTCAATTTGTCATGAACTAAACAAACTAAACCTTTCATTACCAGAGCTACTTAACATACAGCTGAGAGCTATTTTAAAGGGGACAAGGCTCGTCTTCTTCTAATTGATGGGAAGAAAATAGTAATGAAAAAGGGTTCAAAGAGAGTGGAACCCTAAGAAAAGCATCTAGAAGAGGAAGAAGGCAAAAAAGCCCTTTGCTGATGGAACCTGTTTTCATTTCAGCAAGGATACTGGAAGAAGAACTGCAAGTCATATCTTGCTAGTTTGAAGCATGATGCTGGTGGAGCATCAAAAGGTTTATGCATGATACAAACTAACCTGTCATTAAGTACTCCAGCAACTTCTGATTCATGGGTATTGGATACTGCAAGTGGGTCTCATATATACAAGTCTTTGTATGGACTTCACAGAATTAGGAGCTTGAAAAAAGATGACTTCGAGCTTTATGGTGCGAATGGTGAAGCCATTTAAGCAGAAGCTGTGGGCACCTATCTGATATTGCCTTCAGGCAAAATTTTAGAATTAAAAGATTGTTACTATGTTCCAAATATTATTAAAAATATTATTTCTATATCTTTGTTACAACAAGGTTTTGAAATAAATATAAAAAGCAGTGGATGCTCTATTTCTCATTCTAACAAGTTTTTTGGAACTGGTTTATTTTGTTAATGGTCTTTTAGTTATTTCACTCAATGATAAAGTTTTACTCGTTGAAAATAAGAAAGAGAAGAAAGAGAGATGTTAATGTTACTTTTCTCTGGTATTGCCGATTAGGTCATGTTAGTGAGTCTAGGATAAACAAGTTATACAAAGATAAATTCTTTGATCCTTATGATTATCAATAATTAGGAACATGTGAATCCTGTCTCATAGGTAAAATGGCCAAATCTTCATTTACTGGTCATGGAGATAGGGCAATTGAGTTATCAAGGTTAATACATGCACATGTATGTGGACCCATGTCAACTCAAGCCAGAGATGGATACTCTTATTTCATCACCTTTACTGATAATTTATCTAGGTTTGGATGTGTATATTTTGAAACATAAATCCGAAGCTTTTGATAAATTTAAAGAGTATCAAATTATGGTTGAGAAACAATTGGAAGGAGGATTAAAATCCTTCGATAAGATTGAGGAGAATACTTATCTAGTGAGTTTCTTAATCATCTTAAAGGCAGACATTCTCTCAAAATGAACACCTTCATATATACCACAATTAAATAGTGTAGCAAAAAGGAGGAATCGTATTTTGTTAGACATGGTAAGGTCCATGATGAGCTTCACTGATCTTCCTGTATCCTTCTGGGGCGTGAGATATGGGACTTTTTGGGCCGAAGTTGGCAGGCTTAGCCGGCTTCGACCCATATCGCAGAGAGAAAAAACAAAACGAAACAGGGGGAGGCAGAGTCGGACAGGAGAACTAGTTTTTTTCCCTTATCCGGCCGTCGAATTCACCGGAGGAGCCAGTGGAAAGTCATGGGGGAGCGGGACTTCATTGGCGACGAGTCCGGAAGGGATTGGGGCTCCAGTCAACGCGGTTTCCCTTCCCTAAAAGATAAGGAGACCGTCGGTAGGCTCCTTTAAATCCCCCATGTCGCCGCCAAACCGGACACCAAGGAGCCTCCTTCCATGCATCTCCTCCGACGAGCGATCAATAGTTCCTCAGCGCTAGCTGGTGAGTTTCTTTTACTGTTTAGAAGGCTTAATCTAGCTTTTTTTTGGGGTAAGTTGTCTTTGGATCGTACCCTGTTGGTGGCCGCGCCGCCGTCTACTCCGGTCTATTGGGCCTTCCCGGCAATCTCCTCCCATGGCTGCCACCGGCAACCATGGGAGGCCGGCTCGGTTGAGCCGAGGAAGGTAGTAGGGAGGGGTTCTGGGGAGAAGAGAAAAGAGAAGAAGGAAAGAAAGAAAGAAGAAAAAAAGGGCCTCTGTTCCATGGAAAAAAAAAGAAAGAAAAAAGAAAGGAAGAAATAAAAGGAAAAAAAGAAAGAGGAGAGAGAAAGAAGAAAGAAAGAGAAAGAGGAGAGAGAAAGAAGAAAGAGGAGAGGAAAGAGAAGATGAGGAGAGAGAAAGAGAAGATAAAGAGGAGAGAGAGGAGAGAAAGAGAGAGAGAAAGAGAGGAGAGAGAATTGGAAAGCCTTCTTTCTCGAAATCCATGTAATTAGGATTTTTCGGGTGAATCGTAGAAGAGTTTTAAATAAATTATTTATTATTATAGGGGATCAGCATTCTGAGCAGGAAAGTGTTGGGTGAGCTCCGGGTATGGATTGATACTGGGTATTTTAGGTTAGCTTTTGAAGGTAAGGATCTTGGACCGATCACCAGTTATATATGTGTGTTTATTTTGACATGATTTGATCCGTGCATATGAGTATCGACATGCATGATTAGTTTTGCATGGAATAGTTTGATTTTTATGTCGGATAGTATGATTGTTGTTACACACTATGTTCCAGTATATTATGTTTTATTAAATAATGTGATATTTATATGGGTTGGACCATGATCTTAGTTATTGGGATGCTGTAAATGGTATGATTTGATATGGTGTAAAAAAATAAAGTGTTAATTAAGAGAATGAGGTAATTGGACTAGCTATGCCACGAGATTGTGGTTAATGATATTGCCGGTCACAGGCGGAATTGTGATAAATATTGTCTTTCACAGGCATGGACAATGATATTGCTGATCATAGGCAGAATCGTGACAAATATTACCTTTTACAAGCATGGATAATAATATTGCCGGTCACAGGCGGAATCGTGATAAATATTGCCTTCACAGGCATGGACAATGATTTTGCCAGCCATGGGCTGGAGCATGACCATAGTTAGTCCAGAACCTTAAAAAGATAACTAATGGATAGACTAAAAGAAAATATGATATTATCAAAGATTTTGCTATACTTGATATTTAAGCTGTTTTAGTTACGTGATCCGATAAACTATTGTTTTCTTATTATTTTTAAGTTATACTATTATTGGTGTGATTGTTTGGAGACCTTACTGGGTTGTATAGCTCACTCCTTTTTGGTTTTTTCTAGAGATTCATGATACATAGCAAGGATCGGGCTGGGCGTGAGATTGAACGTCAACATTGTTTAAATAGTTTAATGAGTTTTAGTTTTTTTCGGTTATTGATGCTTATGTGAATCAGTGGACCATTTAGCAATTTTGTTCTTGGATAAATGAACTGTTTAATTATTAAATAATTATTTATATAATATTGGTTTATTGGAAGTGATTTTTGAATGAAGTGAATGTTGAGTACTTAGGCCTTGCATGATCTCTAGAATGTATTCTAGGGTTTGTGCAGCCGATCGCATAGCCGATTCCGGTGTTAGATTCGGGGCGTGACAGAGTGGTATCAGAGCAAACCAGGTTGTAGGATCTTAGGGTATAAGTTTATCGAGAGTGGGTTGATTTTTAGGTGGGGTAGATGATGTAATATATTCTTGATAATTTAAATGATAGGTATATTCTGACAATGACCGGTATAAGTTTTCCATGGTGCGTGGTGGCAGGCATGGACGTGCTAAGAGGCCCACAAGATTTGAAGATGGAGCAAATGCTTGGGAGCCTTTGGAGCAACAAGAAGATGTTGGAAGTTTACCAGATAATGATGAGCATCTACAGGAACCAACGCCCAATCCCATGTACAACACCCTGGAGACTGGGACCGTAGAAACTGGAACTCTAGGACTGGAGTTCAGCCTGGGAACCAGGTTGGCCTTCCTCAGCTAATGCAATTTTTGGCGCAACAAGAAGCCACTGTAAGACTGATACGCTGAGATTAATGAAAGCGCAACAGCAACAATAACAACTTATGCAGCAACATCAATAGTTCATGCAACAATTATTGCAACAACAAGAAATTTTGCAGCGACAGCCGAAAGCTGGGGTCCCGCAAGAGCGACAAATAACCTTGATAGATTTCAAGAAATATGCGCCACCAGTAATCAAGGAAACATTTGACCCCATGGAGGCAGAGGGTTGGTTAAAAATTGTTGAAAAAGTATTCCAGGCCTTGCGGTGCCTGATAGAAGAAAAAGTTACTTTTGCTACTTTTTGTTGCAAGATGAGGCAGTCGCTTGGTAAGAGTTGGAGCTTGGAAAGCGGGGACCGAATGATGCACCTTTTACATGGATAGATTTCAGGAAGGTTTTCTATAAGAGGTATTTTTCTCAGAGTATTCAGATGCAAAAATTTCAAGAATTTGACCGCCCGGAGCAGGTTTGTTTGACATTTGCTTAGTATGCTATAAAGTTCGAAGAACTGTCAAGGTATGCTCCGACACTGATAGCAAATGAAGGGTCCGAGCTAGAAAATTTGAAAATGGACTTAGAGATCGAATTCAACAACAGGTAACTGCTTTCGAGCTACCCACCTATAAGGAGGTCGTCAATAAGGCACTGATAATAGAAAGGGGGTTGGATGTTGCTCAAGCAGAGAGAGAAATAGCTTTGAAGAAAAGATTCAGATCAGAAGGATTTCAGGATCAACCTAATAGGAACACTGGTGTAAAGACAAGAAAGCCTGATAATGTTGCTTCAAATGACAAGACTCAACAAAATGATGATATCCAGTATTATAGGTGTGGTGGGCCACACCTTAAGCGAGACTGCACCTGGCCAGAAGGGTGGAAGTGTTATAATTGTGGCAAGGCGGGTCACAAAGCTATTATGTGCCGCAGTGAAAAGGGATCACAGTACCAACCACCTTAAGGAAGATAGCAACAAGGAGGGCAACAAAACCTGAGCACCCAAGGATGGGTGTACGCACTCACGCAGCAGGATGCGAATGCATCTAATTTAGTAGTGACAGGTATGATTATGTTATGCTGAATAAGTAGGTTTAATTATCAATTGAATGATTTTGGACTCCTGAACTTGATAGGAATGCAGATCATGATAACATACCAGTTTTGTTGTTAAATTATAAATTTCGAAACTATTGTAAGAAGATGTTTAGAGTATAAGTCATGGAAGAATTCAATGATATTAGAAAGGATATGTTTTTGATAAATCTGTATATGGATTGTGATTGAAAATATATATAAAGGAAAATATGTTTGGGATGATGTATAGCTTTGTAGCTCTTTATTGGTGGATTAGACTCTATTATGTTGACATGGTATTCATAGTTTTATAAGAATCTTGATAGTCTATGTTAGCAATCGTGGATTGGATTACTGGATCTATTCTATAAATGTTGGGGATCATTGAGTATGTTAAACTCCAAGTCAAATTAAGATCTAGGTTATCATGCTACTGATGTTGTATTGAACGAAGAAATTGGTATTAAAAGACTTATGTGGGTGTAGCTTAGGAGGGACAGTATTTTAGGTAGTTTGTTAATTGATGCTAAGAGTATGGTAAGATTGTTCTAATAGCGATAATATGATTGATTCTATTCATAAGAACATTGATTGGAAATCTTTTACTTTGTTAGAGTTAATGATAATTTTTTAGAGAAAAGTTGATCTAGATTGTCTAATTGAGTAAAGAAAATATGATTAATTCGGACTTGAACTGGAATTATTGATGTTTAAAAAGGATGGAAACTGGGTCAAGATAAACCTTGATATGATATGCCTGAGATATGAACGAGATAAAGAGACTCAACCATTTTATTTAAATGACCTGAGATCTCCGTGATATCAAAAATAGGATAATTTTTTTTTGAGGGATCCATTTAGTGAACTAGAAGGTTTCATAAATTTTATCAGAGTGCACAGTAGAAGCGTAGTGGTCTGAGTTATCCTGAAATCAATTAAGAATGTTAACTTTAATTTTAGAAGTGTTAGGATGGAAGTACTGATTTGAATTTCAGTAACAAGATTTTAGTATTAAATGAAAAGATGATGTTATTGATCCTTGGGCTAGTCTATCGGTGCTGCTATGCAATTTTTATAACAGGATCTTCTAATGTAGAGAACTCTAATAAAAAAAAAAATTGGACATCTCTAAATCCGAAATAAAGAAGTGCTGATCTTACCCGGCTAGGAATGGAAATATTTGTGATACCAAGCTTTTTTAGTTATGATATTATGATTTCTTTATTAAGGACTCGAGGTTTTATAAGATAAAAGACTAATTGTAAAATCATAGATAAGCTTAAGAGATGAAGGAATGCTAAGAACAATGGCAAGTGTCTATTGCTCAAGGCTTCTAATTTTTGGTTAAGAATGGAGTGGACTGATTATGATGTGAGGTTAATCAAGAGAAATAAATTTCAAGGGCAAAGAATTATATATTTTAATTCAAAGTTAAGGTGCTAATAATTGAAGGGATTCACAATATAAATAGATAATGTTGATAAAAATGAAAAAGTTGTCTCGTTATGAAAAGGCCATATAAGGAAAGCATTTTAGAAGAGGAACTATCGAAAGTTTGAGGATGATGTTAAGGTTAAGTATTTCTAAAATTTGGACTATCATGATGATCTTGTAAAGTTAATTAAGGATAATTAATCGTATCAAAAGGTTAGCATTTTTTTTGAAGAGCTCGAGAGAATTTGATATGTATTGTAAAAGAAAAGGATCAAGTTTTGAGTGCTATATAATTTTGTTAAGACTTGGGAAGCAAGTATCTTAAGAGACAGACTAATTGGAAGTTTGAGAATGAAATGAGGGTTTGATACTTTCGAGGTTCAAAATCTTAATCAAGCTAATTTCGAGGATGAAATTATTTTAACGGGAGGAGAATGTAAGATGAGACTTTTTGGGCCGAAGTCGGTAGGCCCAGCCGACTTCGACCCAGATCGCAGAGAGAAAAAACAAAACGAAATAGGGGGGAGGCAGAGTTGGATAGGGGAATTAGTTTTTTTCCCTTATTCGGTCGTCGTATTCGCTTGAGGAGCCAGTGGGAAGCCATGGGGGAGCGGGACTTCATCGGTGACGAGTTCGAAAGGGATTGGGGCTCTAGGCGACGCGGTCTCCCTTTCCTAAATGATAAAGAGACCGTCGATAGGCTTCTTTAAATCTCCTATGTCGTCACCAAACCGGACCCCAACGAGCCTCCTTCCACGCATCTCCTTCGACGAGCGACCGATAGTTCCTCAGCGCCGGTCGATGAGTTCCTTTTATCTTTTAGAAGGGTTAATCTAGTTTTTTTTTGGGGTTAGTTTTGTCTTTGGATCATACCCTGCCAGTAGTCGCGCCGCCGTCCGCTCCAGTCCGTTGGGCCTTCCCAGTAACCTCCTCCCATGGCTGCCATCGGCAACCATGGGAGGCCAACTCGGTTGAGCTGAGGAAGGCAGCAAGGAGAGGGGTTCAGGGGAGAAGAGAAGGAAAGAAAGAAAGAAGAAAAAAAAGGGCCTCTATTCCATGGAAAAAAAAGAGAAGAGAAAAAAAGAAAAGGGAAGAAAAAAAAGGAAAAGAAAAAAAAAAAAAAAAAAGAAAGAGGGGAGAGAAAGAAGAAAGAAGAGAGAGAAAGAGAGAGAAAGAAGAGGGAGAGGGAAGGAGAGAGGAGAGACAAGATGAGGGGAGGAGAGAGAAAGGAGAGAAAGGAGAATTGGAAAGTCTTCTTTCTCGAAATTCGTGCAATTAGAATTTTTTGGGTGAATCGTAGAAGAGTTTTAAATAAATTATTTATTATTGTAGGGGATCAGCATTCTGAGCAGAAAAGTGTTGGATGAGCTCCGGGTACAGATTGATATCGGGTATTTTGGATTAGCTTTTGAAGGTAAGGATCTTTGGACTTGATCATTAGTTATATATATGTGTATTTATTTTGACATGATTTGATCCGTGCATATGAGCATCGGCATGCATGATTAGTTTTGCATGAAATAGTTGAATTTTTATGCCAGACAGTATGATTGTTGTTACAAATTATGTTCCAATATACTATGTTTTATTAAATAATGTGATATTTATATGGGTTGGACCATGATACCAGTTATTGGGAAGCTATAAATGATATGATTAGATAGATGATATTGTCGGTCACAGGCGGAATGGTGACAAATATTGTCTTTCACAGGCATGGACAATAATATTGCCGGTCACAGGCAGAATGGTGACAAATATTGCCTTTCACAGGCATGGACAATGATATTGTCGGTCACAGGCAGAATCGTGACAAATATTGCCTTTCACAGGCATGGACAATAATATTGCCGGTCACAGGCGGAATCGTGACAAATATTTCCTTTCACAGGCATGGACAATGATATTGCCGGTCACAGGCGGAATCGTGACAAATATTGTCTTTTACAGGCATGGATAATGATATTGCTGGTCACAGGCGGAATCGTGACAAATATTGCCTTCACAGGCATGGATAATGATTTTGCCAATCATGGACTGGAGCATGACCATGATTAGTCCAGAACCTTAAAGAAGAAGGATAACTAATGGATAGACTAAAAGAAACATGATATTATCAAAGATTTTGTTATATTTGATATTTGAGCTGTTTTGGTTACGTGATCTGATAAACTGTTGTTTTCTTATTATTTTTAAGTTATACTATTATTGGTGTGATTGTTTGGAGACCTTACTGGACGTAGGGCTCACTTCTTTTTGGTTTTTTCCAGAGACTCAGGATACATAGCAAGGATCGGGCTGAGCGTGAGATTGAACGTCAACATTGTTTAGCTTGTTTAATGAGTTTTAGTTTTTTTCGGTTACTGATGCTTGTGTGAATCAGTGGACCATTTAGCGATTTTGTTCTTAGGTAAATGAACTGTTTAATTATTAAACAATTGTTTATATGATACTGGTTTATTGGAAGTGATTTTTGAATGAAGTGGATGTTGAGTATCTAGGCCTTGCATGATCTCTAGATGTATTCTAGGGTTTGTACGGCCGGTCGCGTAGCCGATTTCGGTATTGGATTCAGGGCATGATATGGGGTTATGCTCTAGAGATTGCTGTTTATATACTAAATAGAGTACTATCAAAATTAATAGCTAGCACTCCATATGAATTATGGAAAGGCAAAAGATCAAGTCTTAAATATCTTAAGATTTGAGATAGCCTAGCTTATGTTAGAAATGTATTTAGATATAAGCTGAGTGCTAGGGCTGATAAATGTCGGTTCATAGGTTATCCTCCAGAAGGTATTGGATATCTTTTTTATCATCCTACTGAACAAAAGGTTTTTGTCAATAGGCACGCCACTTTCTTGAAAAAGAAATTTATCTAAAGAGGTAGTGGGAGGATACTTGAACTTAATGAAGTACAAGATCATCAACCTACTCCTATAGACAATCAATCTCAAATTCTTCAACCACAAGTACCTATTAATAAGGTACCACCATAACACACCTCTCTGTATGTCAGAGAGTGCAATTTGCACATCTCAGATATAGTTTTGTCATTAGTAATGACAATGAAGCCAGTATCATTCAAGATGATCTTTTGACCTATATGGAAGTTGTCAAGAGTAAAGACTCTGACAGATGGCTTGATGCCATGAAATCTAAACTGGATTCCATGAAAACCAACTAGGTTTGGACCTTGGAAGATCCACTTGAGGAAGTAAATCCAATAGGGTGCAAATAGGTCTTCAAAAGGAAGATTGGAGCATATGGTCAAGTAGAAACCTACAAAACTAGGTTAGTGGAAAAAGGTTTCAAACAAAAATATGGAATTGACTTTGATGAAACGTTTTCGCCAATAGCTATGCCCAAGTCCATTAGAATTTTGCTTGTTATAGCTACATATTATAATTATTAAATATAGTAAATGGATGTAAAGACTGCCTTCCTCAATAGATATCTTAAGAAAGAAGTTTATATATGACAGTCAAAAGGGTTTGTCTCAAGTGGGAGACCAAACCAAATATACAAGCTTAAGAAATCTATTTATGGATTAAAGTAAGCATCGAGGAGTTGGAACATTCGATTTGATGAAACAATTAAGAAATTTGGTTTCATCAAAAATGTGAATGAACTGTGTATAAGAAGACAAATGTGAGTGCTATTATCTTCGTAATATTGTATGTTGATGACGTATTTATTATTGGAAATGATATTTCAATATTGCAATCAGTCAAAGCTTGGCTATCTAAATAGTTTTCTATAAAAGACTAGGGAGAAGCATCCTATATACTAGATATAAAGATCTATAGAGGTAGATCTAAGAGGATGCTCAGCTTATCTCAATCCAAGTAGATTGACTTAGTATTGAAAAGATTCAATATGGAGGGAAGTAAAAGGGGTTACTTGCCCATGAGTCGAGGCATATATCTTTCTAAGAAGTCTCCTAAAATACTTGAAGAGAGACAAAGGATGAATAAAATTCCTTATGCTTCGGCTATAGGATCAATCATGTATGCCATGTTATGTACCAGGCTTGATGTTATGCTTTAGGCATAGCAAGCAGATTCCAGGCTGAACTAGGAGAGGATCATTGGAAAGCTATGAAAAATATTTTTAAATATCTTAGAAGTACAAGATGTTTTTCTAATATATGGAGGATCAGATTTAAAACTAGAAGGCTATGTTGATTCTAGTTTTCAATCAGATCCAGATAATAATAAATCCATATCAGGATATATCTCTACTCTGTATGGAGGTATAGTGAGTTGGAAAAGTACCAAACAGCAAATTGTAGCTGGCTCAATTACCGAGGCAGAATATATAGCTGCTAGTGAAGTCGCTAAGAAAGCTGTCTAGATGAAAAAGTTCATCTCGGAATTGGATGTAGTTCCTATAATACAACAGCCAGTGCTACTTTATTGTGATAACACTGGAGCTGTTGTACAAATTAAGAAATCTAGGTTTCATCAGAAGTCCAGGCACATCCTAAGACGCTTCCATCTTGTTTGTGAGATCATTGAAAGATATGATTCTAGAATGAGTAGATATAAAGAACAACATAGTAGACCCATTCACTAGGGCCCTTCCTCCATAGCAATTTGATCGCCATTTAGATTGTATAAAAATTAAATACAAGGGTGATTGGCTTTAGTGCAAGTGGGTGATTGAAAGATTAGTGTCCTAAAAGCCAATCATATTTTTTATGAAATAGGTGCTTATTTGTAAAATCCTCTCAACTCGTATGATATTAATAAAAGGCATTTTATTTTATTATATGTTGTGTTTTATACTTTGTTGTTTTAAGATTATGATGAACCCCATAAATTAGGCCAATGATTTTAGGATTATGGAGTTCATAACAACGAGACTTAAGATCTTATAAATCCTAATCTAAAATATTCTTAGTCATAGGATCGAGTCGGGGATCGATGTTTTCGGAGAGACTAGCACATCCTATGTATGCTCGGTGGTGAGAGTGGTTGGTCTCACGACCACTTATATAGGGACACTAATACAAGGATATGGGTGCTCATCAAGGTATGAGTTCACTGAATTGATCCGTTATGAGAACATCTTATAGAAGTCTCTTGTTAAAAGATGACTCTTGGTGGAAGTTGTGCAAGTGATTCTGAGACCTGAGATCACCATGGTATCTTACGCACATGAATCCATGTTTTGGTTCATACTCATTCATGACTTAGTCATGTACGGGATGTTCATGGATATGGTGAACTGTGTATGAAGGTTATGAGTAGGTTAACAAAAAATCGATCACTTCTAGTAAGAGGAGTATTTATCCTATGCAATCTCATCAAATAATGACTCAAGACATCTTTGATCAAAGCAAGATGAAATTAGAAAAGGGTTTCTAATTTTTCATCGGTCGAGTCTTCATTAGTGATTTGAGATTCGAATAAATAAAATGTGAGGGTTTGACAATTTTTTATATCCATCACTTATTCGAGATAAAGGAAAATCGAATAATTGAATTGCATGTTAACTTGTCACTGAGAGTATTTTAGTAATTTCTACCAAATTTCTCATCTTCTGGTGGGCATGACACATTGCTAAACGTTAATCATGTCTTGTAGGTTATCATGAATTAAATTGATTGAATTCATGAGTCAATTTAAAAGATGGCTCAAATTGGCAGCTAGGGTTAACTTGATTTGATCTAATTCGATTAGTTGATTTCTGATCAAACTAAATCGACATGAATCTAGACCTATTGCTGGTTAGATAAGGAGCCCAAGGGTCACACATATTAAGAAATTGATCAAGGAAGTCATTTGCATTTTTATTAGGGTCATAGAATCCTAATTGGCTAGCTAATTAACTTACTAACATATGTTGGCTAGCCTAACTCCTAACCTAATTAGATTGGGTTTACATGCTTGTTATTTGGGCTAACTAATTTGAGTGGGACTTAAATTTGGTTGAGCCTAAAGTGGGGCAGCCAAATTGGGATTTATCTTGATTTTATAGCCTTTATCCATTAATTAAATCAAGAGTCCCGAAGGCTTGGGACTCTCGCCGCCAATATTGGCGTACGCATTTTTTAAAGGGTGCATAAGGACCAAGAGTCCTCCAATTAAATCACCTTTTTGGTGATAAGTCTTAGCCCCTATCCTCTCTAATAGGCATCCATTTGGACTGGATTTGACCAGTCAAAATATGTAATAATGGGCATGATTTCATGAAGGGATGCGATGCTTTGGATAATATGGCACATGTGATATGCTAGAGTCCTGCTTATCAATCATCTTTTTCCAGATAAGCCTTTCTAATTTATACGTTTATTGGGGTGTTAGACCAAGTCTTTAATTCTAAAATTAAAGATTAATTATTAGTTTTTTTCGAAGAGCTGCGATAAGCAATTCTTGGTACAAAATGTTAGTGAAACAATCTTTTACTTTGCACCTTTCTACATAAAGACTTCTACTTGAAGGGTCTTATCTGATATGTTAAATATCAGATTAGGGACTGATGAAGGGTGTATTAGGCGCCTCCTCTCTTCCTATTTAAAGTCTTCGGTGATTGAAGCCAAAGCATCCGAAGTTTATCCTAACAACTCTCTTTCCTTGTTATGACAAGTCTTTTATTTTAAGACAAGTCCACCATTTTAAGACAAGGGCTTAGGAAGAGAATTAGAAAGGATAAGAGGATAGTAAGAGTTTTCAGAGAGGTTTTGAGGTACTCTTCGAAAGGAAAAAGGTTCTAAAAGAGAAAAAAGGCTGCTGAAGGAAGAAAGGCTGCTGAAAGGAGTTAAGCGAGAAAGAGGAGTGTTTCCTTTATCCAATTCCTGTGTGGATCATCTCTGGAGGGCATACACTTATGTGCCTAGTGGAATAAAGGATATTAGCATTACAGGTATTCTTTTATTTCTAATATTTTGCCCTGTTAATTGATATAATCAGGGGAGTCCTGGGTCTAGGGTTTCGGTTGACTAGGGTCTTAAGGATTAAAATTTTGAAATCCGGTCTTTCGTTGCACAATCGTAACCCAGCAGTCATCAGTCTCAGGATACTGTTCAAATTCAAGATCTTAGCGAGGGATATGCGATGAGTTATGATTCAGCATGATATCTCCTGGGATGACCGTCGAGAATTACAATACTACTTGGCTAGAGGGATGGACTGATTTTCCTACTAAGTATATCAAAGATCATGACATTTATAGACATCAACACTCGACTAGATTCAAAATATCGATGTGTAACTATGTATTAATTATTTATTTAAAAATTTTGAGCATTTTAAGATTAAGTGATATTTAATCTATGTATTGATAATTTAAAAATTAAAAATCTAGGATGTCAAATTCACGTTACATGTAATTAAGAGTATATTGAAGTGATGCAAATATTAATTAGCATCAACAAGCATCTATTTGGACCTAAAAATATTTAATAAATCCTAAAAAATTATTTGAAATCACAAGAAACCAAAAAAATTATTTTTTTTTTGTATGTCAGTTTGACCGGCACTTTTGCTGTACTGGTGTATCGGTATAGTACTGAATTAGTACCAAGCATACCATATCGGTTGGTGACTTGTACAGCTTCCAGTACCAGTTCAACAATCCTTGTCTCATACAATGCACATCATAAGAGAAAAGCTCAGAAAATCTGATTTTTTTCCCCTTTATACAAGTTGATCAGGTTAAGAAAAAGAGAGTATTTATGTCCAGTAGGTAGGAAATTTAATTCATTCATATTGCATACTTTGATTTATAAGGAATGATTCATATTCTAGTAATTATATTTGAGCTTAGACTTTAGAGTGCTAAGGTTGTTCCATAGTGATCTTTGTGTCATGGGTTTGTGTTGTATATTTTCAGAATAAAACAGAAATATAATTTATATAAAACAGAAAATAAGAAACTGCTGTGGTGGTTGAGGAGGTGGCAACTAACTCCAAGGATGCTGGTTTGGTTCCTCATAAAGGCACTTAATCAGTTTATTTAATTAAAATTAGTTTAAATTTTAAAATTTTGAGATATCAATTAATAAATTAAATATTAGTTGATAAACAGCTTGATGATTTGTTTTTATTGGTGCAAGATGTGATCAGACACTAAACATCATTATATCTTAGTCTTATCGCATTTCCCTTGGCACACTGGATTGGCGGGGGTGAATAAAGTCTCAAGGAAAGTGACAATGCTACATGTGTTGAAGCCTTTCCTTGAGAATTTCTGATTTTTCTCCGATCAGTTCCAAAAGTTTGAAAGAAACAGCCTACCCGCATGTGGAGGTAAGGGTGTATACATTTGACCCTCTCCGGACCCCACAGTGCAGTAGTCTCTTGCACTAGGACATCTTTTTTTCATAATTGAAAATTTAGCCGATAGGAGACTAATACAGTGTTCTATGATGAGCTGACTAGCTACGGAAGTGATTGCCACAAAATTTTGAAGTGCAGCACAGGTGGAAGTTGAGCACTATGAACAGTAGAGGGTGGTGAACATTGCCAAAATAAGTCATCATGACTTTATTTACAAGATCAATTGCATAAATGTTATTTATTGATCACCCCTTAGAACTCTCAACTTTGAGCCAAATAAGGGAGATAAATCTGCAGAAAGTTTTACTGAAACTAAGCATTTTTGTTGGCATAATCTGTATTGAACACTGGAATCATCTGGAATCACAAATAAGTAGCAACTTATCTGACATTGTTTGGTGGATGGCATTTGGAGGTGCTAGGGAAGTTCTATTCTTATAGTATTTGTAGGTAAACAAAGTTTGTGTTATATTCAGAAACTCCGGCATTAGTTTGCTTCTAGTGAAGGGCTTGTATTTTACCTGTCCAATCATCATAAGGCTCCTTATAAACTGGCAAAGAAGGACCAGGTTCGATGTTGATTTATTGATGTTGCATTTGAAGTTTCTCTTTGTGAGTTCTGTTGTGTGGGAGCTTGAATCCTTGTTGATCAGTGCAATTCAGTTCATGGCATGGGCCTGTTGATCAGATGCAATGCAATTTGTGTCTCTGTTCTATTGTATTCAGTTTATTAAAAAAAGTGTTGCACTTTTTGCTTTGTATGGTGAAATGCTTTGTGGAAGCATCGTGTACCTAAGATTGTTGGGTAATCCGTGAGTATTATTATTCTGAGGCTGCAACATGATGGGTTCTTAAAAATAAAAAATTCCTCAAACAACACATTGAATGTTGTATGAAAAAGTAAGCCAAATCTTGTGAAATATTCATCCCTAATGGATAATTCATTTTGACAATCATTTATTAGTTTATTTGTTATCTATGTCCGTGCATGTCTCACAATCTGGAAACCCGACTGCCAGGATTCTGAAACATCCATGGGTTAAAGAAGGTCAGTGCAGGACTTGAGAACCCCTGTAATAATACCACAATTTGGCTTGACAAGGAAGGTTCAGTTATAAAAATGATACTTGAGCTTCAAGAGTGCCATGGGGATCCCAATGTACCATTACATTTAATCTTTGCTCTCTCATGATCAATTATATAGGTATGGAGTTAAGAATGATTGTTAACGCATCTTTAACATATTTCAGTTGGAAACTCAGGCAATGCCATATTAACCTGGGAGTTTTGTTTGGAGTCTATCATTGGAATTGTCTGAAATCTGTCATATGGACATAATGTACGTTTTTCATATTTCAAACAATCTGTCAGACATTGGGCTAGGTGCCCCAAATAGAGGGGCAGTGGAGAAACAATTGCACTCCATTAACTGTGAAGGAGAGGTGTCTCATAAAGAGAGCTCCTATGAGCCTCTTTGGATAGCACAGCTTTAACACATCCCATTAAACAAGGTCTAATCTAGAAAATCGAGAGAAAAATCGAGAGTTGTTCCCCCTCTTAGAAAAGTTGTATTATATATGTTACATGCATGAAGACTAAAGAGGGAAGGAGGGAGGGAGGGGGGGAGAGAGAGAGACTATACACTTCATGCTAAATCTTAGATAAAATATTTAATGGTTCAAAATCAATGATGGACTCTCGAAATTGGAGATCCATAAGTTGACCGTGATGTGGATAACCAAAAAGGTTTAGAAATAAAAAAATATATATGTTTTGTTGATCTCTAACCTATGCATCAAGTGGGTGCAAGAATGAATGATTTTAATGATATGAGGTCATGTCTCACTATGTTCTAAGAATCAAAGCTTATTGATTTTCAATCCATATTTGTTTTGACATGTCTAGATCACGACCCATAAATTGGATTCTCAATTTAAATGTCTTATTTTGTAATATAGCACACTAGCAGAATTGGAACCTTCAACTTTTGCACCTATATGATGCATAGGTTAGATATCCAAAAGATATGATTTTTTTAATTTCTAGGCTTTATGAGATTGTAGATTGTAAATGTAGAATCAGGGTTTACAGTACCGTCCAAGAATTTAGGTCCCGACGGGACATCCCACAGGACACCGGGACGGGATATTATCCCATGTGTCGGGACAGGACATCCCGCCAGTGTCCCAGTATCCCAATCGGGACACCTTGGGACATCCCCTGTCCCGAGTGTCGGGACGGGGCGGAACATCGATGCGTCCCGTTCCAAGAAAAAATCGGGACAGCCCTGTCCCATGGGATTTAAAACCTTGGTACCATCCCGTACCGTACCGGCCAAGAGTCGATACGGTTCGCCTATAAAAAATGGTCCGGCCTTCGGACCGTTGAAAAAAATAAAAAAAAATTATATTCCGTACCGGTACGGTATGGTATTGTACCGGTGCATACCGCCCGGTTCGGTTCAAGCTCGGTTTGGCTCGGTTCTGGTCTGGTTCAGGTTTGGTTCAACGATTCTTGCTTAAGAGGAGGGAGGAAGAGAGTTGTTTCTCAATTTTTTAAGCTCAGTACACATACCGGTACGGTACGATATAGACCATATCGTACCATACCGGTTGCTGTTCGGTATGGGACCCGGTACCGGTTTAGCGATCCTTGTGTAGAACTTTGATTTGGTTGCCCCAACATCGATTTTAGAATCATTAAATCTTTTTCCTAAGATGTAATTTAAAGTGTATGGTGTATGTTATTTCATATTGCAATTTATAAAGGAATATATCTTGAAGAGGTGGCTTATAATGCATTAGGAGGAATGTTGGAAGTTGAACCATTTTTTGGTTTAATAAACTCTTTTTTTTCTTGATAAGTGAAAGGGATAGGGGGTAAAACCCAATGCAGCTACTCTCGAAAGCCCCCACCCCTCCGAGAAATGTTCAATATGAAGTGCTAGATTTTTGCAGCCTTTGTACACCATGAATGGGTATGTTAATCTGACACCACCAAAGCGCCAATTGGATTGAACGGGAAACAAGTAAGATCCTGACCTCTCACTCATCCCAACTGTCGTAGGCCCCAAGGTTTAATCTTGAATTTAATTGAGTCATCTACGAAATCATGTCTTGAATCTGCACCGGCTAGGAGTGAGGCAAGGCCCAATCCAACTGGGCTACCGAGTAGGGTATGCTAGTAGCTGTTAGTTACTCAGATAAATCATTTAGAAGTAGAACATCTAATATGTTTTCTTAAGCTCCACTAGAGAGGTGAGCCTCAAATATATATATATATATATATGAGCTAGGCTAGAATCTGGTCGACCATATTTGGACTCAGATATGGTCAGGTCAAAACTAGATAAAGGGGATCCTATCTAAGTGATTTAAGCCATTGGATATGATCTATTATCTCAAAACTATATGCACTTCAAAAATCATATCATTTGGAGACTCCTAGCCTATGCATAAAGTGACCAAAAAATATATCTAATTTAATTTTATTCAGGCTATTCATTTGTTGACTACTTGATGCATAGGCCAGGGTTCTCTAAATTATATGATTTTTTATGTGCAAACAATTTTCGAATAGTACATTATATCCAATGGCTTGGATCTTCGATATAAGACCCCCATTATAACGTTTTGACCTGATTAGATTTGAGTTTAGATCAGGTCGATCAGATTCCAGCCTAGCTATATATATATATATATATATATATATACATACATACATACATGTATGTATGTATTAATTATGTTATTTAACAGTTATATTTCATCATTCACCTACTGCTTTTTGATAATTCTTTGGAAGCTAACTCATTTAGCTGACTTGACTTGACATTTACCTTGCAGAGAAGTAGAAGACTTTGCTAGGAGGCTGAACTCTGATTGGCCTGAGAGAATGCAAGAAATTTTATCCTTGAGCCAAGAAAAGACTATTCCTAATTTTATGAATGGGAATGGGCCCCTTCGAAGATACACGGGTCTAGTTCTTTTTTCATTTATTTTTCTCTTTTCTTATAGTTTGTATGGGTTGTTGTTTTCTTTTTTTTCTGATTTTCTTAATCTTTTTTAGGTAATAAGTCAGCCTTTGAATTACCTTCTAGTTTGTTATTTTAGGTTCAGTTATGAAATTGTGCTTTGAGGAGCTTGTGTGAACTATATTTTATGAGCTCTGTCAGCTTATTTTTGTGTTACATGTTCTTTCTTAAATCCAATTAAGTTCATTGTGCTTGTACAATTCTCTGGTCTTTCATTCTTTTCCAAGTTTGTGTTAGAAAATCTATTTACACCAAGTGGTAAAATTTATTTTGCTCATTTGTTACCGTTGGTTAAATCACCCACATTATAACTAAATAGGAATTGTAGCTAGATTTTTTTTTTTTTTTTAAGAGAATCTGTTTATTGGTTACATTATCTTACACTGTCATGAGAATTGGAATTATAGCTTTCATATAAAAGATGAGTACCTTTTACTAGAGAAGAATTGTTCTGCTTTCAAAAATGAGTTCATATCAAAACTATTCTATTTTACCCACATCTGCTTGAGTTGCTCAAAAGCAAAAATCTGGCCCACGTGTATGTTGGATACTTGGTCTTTTTGACATTAAGATTGTTGCATATGGGAGAACAACATATAATTGAAACAGTGGCCTGCCTTTGTGACTTTATGACTAGAAAACATCTTTTAGAATTTCTAGCAAGTTTTGTTTGCATGATATTTTTTATCCCACGTGATCCTAAACTCACATAAACAAATTTGTTCATTAACTCATATAAATACTCATGCCACCATACTAATTCTTCAGTTCATGCACTGAATATAAGATATGATACAAGGTTTTCTAAATCAATATTGATATCCATACTGATCACCGGCCGATACGGTATGGTACCAGTTGAGTACCATACCGACATATTGTATGGATAGGCGAGCTAGTCAAACTGGACTAGCATGCCAATTTTATTCTTTTTTTATTTTATTTGTTCATTTTTTTTTGCTTTTAAGGGTATAGAATTATTTTTTAGGATTTCTTGAATGATTTTAAATTGAAATCGATGCCTTTCTACCTTGTTACTTATTTTTCCAAATGTTTTGATATCTTTTTATCTTAATATAACGTGTTTTCCTCCATTATAAAATAACTATAGCTGAATCATCTTGAATCATGGATGATTATTATGAAATATACTATTATGGTATGGCTAATATAATTTTTTTCTCCTATTGTTCTTTTTTTTAATTATGTTGATGCATTTCCATCTTTATAATACGTACTTTCCTCAATTTTTATATGATAGCATAAGAAAAAAATATAGTTACGTGTTTCCTAAATGTATATTATGGTATGAAATGGCTAATATGGTTAATTATTTTCTCAAATATCTTGATGGCTTTCCATCTTTATATGGCATATTTTCCTCCATTTTTATATAATAGTCATAGCTAAATCGTTTGGAATTATAGATGATTACCATGAAATATACTATTATGGTATGAAATGGGTAATATGCTTTTTCTTGTGTTCCTTTTTTTCTCAAATGTGTTGATGCATTTACATCTTTATATAATATACTTTCCTCCATTTTATATAATAGCAAGAGAAAAAATATGGTTACTTGTTTTTTCAAATGCCTTTTATGGTATGAAATGACTAATATGGTTACTTGTTTCTTCTAATTTCTTGATACTTTTCTATCTTTATATAACATGATTTTCTTCATTTCATATGATAATCATAGCTGAATCGACGATTACTATAAAAAATACTATTATAGTATGAAATAGCTAATATGATTTTTCTAGTGCTATTTTTTTTTTTTTGCAAATGTATTAATGCCTTTGTATTTGCGTATAATAATTGTTGTATTTTTCTCTATTTTCATATAATAGCCATAATGGTATATTGTTTTTCTAGAATAATGGCTAGGTTGGGATATCCATGAGAATCTACTAGCCAATTTAAGCTAGAAACGCTAAGCAAGTAAGTATTTATATACAAATAAACTTGTAAATTTTGATAACTGTAGTGCTTATGATCAAAGTCTACTAGAAATTTTAAATGAAAATAAACAACAAATTATTACAAATCTTTTCAGATGAGATGCATTAACATTTATTATTATTGTCCCAATAAATTAAGAAACAAATTTTTGTTTGATAAAAATCAACTTAAAAATAAGGTAGGATATGAAATCAATCATGTTTGGTAGATTTAGATTAGGATATTATTGAGATTTTTGATAAATTGATTATTCAAAATCAAGTACTTCAAAAAGTTAATAGGGATAAACAAGATATTTATAGGCTTTTACAGGGATAAAGTAGAAAAAAGGCCCTTATAATTAATCTTTGATTTTTTTACATTATCTTTGTGTTTTCCTCTTTTTCTCACCATGGAAACAAGTCGGAAGATGAGAGAAGTCTCGGGCCTTCTCCTCTCATTTTAGCTACCTTAAACGGAAAAAAATACAATGGGCTGAATTGCCTGGTTCAGCCTGGAACCATGCCAAACTACTCGGTTCAGTCCAATTATTGTCAATTTGATGGCAGAACCGAATTCTACTATTGAACTGATCTGTTATGATTCAATATAGGCTAAACTGGGCAATTTGGTACAGTTCCAAAAATCATGATATGAAACAGATATTTTTTTTATTATCGAGAAAGTTCCAGTCTTCTCAACATATCAAAATAGCTTCCATCATCATGTCTAAACAACTAGAGGTGGTACACTGTTTAGATTTGAAAGTTTCATCATTTAGTGTCACACCCTCAAAGGCTTGAGTGCTATGAATCATGTTGCAAAACTTTTCACTCTACAACTTCACTCTACATTTCAAGAAAAAAAGTTTTGAAACTTCGACCCATGGTGTCTCTAGAAAAAGAGCATCCTGGTGCACAAAACTCCTGCCATTGTAGAGTTTAGGGACAGTTGGATGTATGCAGCCTTACCTTTACATGAGAGATTGTTTTTATGTTCCAAACCTATGATGCCTAGGTCACAATGGAGCAATCTTACTACCACACCAAGGCCTGTCCTCCAGACCTATGATGTTTATATATTTTGTTTATTGTGTATGATATTTTTTTTAACACCTCCACTCGTGTTAGAATCCGCTCGAAACAAAACTTCCCATCAGGGTCCAGATAGCACTTGTTCTTGTTATCAGCTCATGTCTAACCTTGTTATAGGTAGGCCCAATAGTTATTCTCACTGGCTTAAATTTTGTCTCCCAACTCCATTTATGATATCCTTCATCAGATTATTTATAATATACTAAGGGCACTAGTTATACACTTCATGCATCTTTTTGGCCTAGTCTTGCTTTATATGACTTCATTTACAATGACTTTCAAATAATTTATGATCATTCAACACATTGTAATGGGTTGCAGTTTTCTTTTTTATGCAAATGCTTGTTAGTAGAATCTGTTAATCTTCTTTCCAGATTAAGCATGTGGACTTTCTTGATCAACTGTAATAATTTAAAGCAATGTTAATTATGCCCAAAGTATAAGGGAGAACTTTAATATGTTAGCATGTTATCAGTTAATGTGGCATATTGAACAAGGATGCAAAATGGCACATACAAGCAGGGAAATTTGGACTTGTGCCTAAGGGCCAGGAAAGATTGAAAAATGTCAGATATTGTGGGTGTAAATAGTGAAACTTTTTGAGAATGGGAAGACCCGAGGTTGCGAGAATGGATTTGGAATTTTTTTATCATTCTGAAGTTTATGATGGAGAAAGGAAAAGCCCTGTTACAATACACTTCTTTTTTGTAAATTCACTTCCCCGCATTCATGCATCAATAAATGACTATAAATGAATATATAATGAGTGTATTTATCAAATCTACTGCAAATTATCCTGATTGATGGGATCGCAGCCATCCATCTACTTCTTGAAGAAACCATGTGCCTTACATCTGAGGTAGCTGGTATTTATAGTGACCTGTTTCTGCAAGAGTGATGTACTGTTGGTTACAGAGGAAAGGTGTGGTTAGCATTATTTAATACTCAACATCTCATCTCATAACATGACCTACTGTATTAGGCTATATTTGGGATTGTCTTAGGCATTCTTTTTTAGTCTTGAATCCTTGCTCAATGGGAAGCCATTCTAGCTCTTCATGTACTAATCACGCTACTACTTATATCCTATCTTTTATTTTCCCATTAACATCAAGCTTCCCTTTGTCAACAATGCACCTTTTGTGCGCTGTGGGGGCATTCGAACCTCTTTAGAAGCTTCAAATATAAAATAATGCCAAATTTGACATAAATGGCTATTATCATAGTAACTTTGGACTTGTTTTACTTTCATAATGTTTAAAGGCAAGCTAGCATATTGGAAATTTTGGTGTGGGCTACGTGGTCATCGATTAGTTGACAGATCCTTTGTAACCCGTGAAGATTGGACCTGCTGGTGAAATCAATGTCGCGTGGTCCTTGATTCACTCTTTCGGTGCCTCAAGTTTTGGCAGGCTTGGCATTTGTTTTTTCAGTTCTTTAGTTGATACATGCTGAGAAACTGAATCTTAGTTTAGATATTGGTGAATATAATCCAGTAGAAGGTAAAGGGAAGTAGATAGGAGCAAGATAAGTGACATACACATAAAAGGTACTTGATCATTTAGGAATTTAATATGTTAAACATGAACCTGTCAGTTGTATAACTTCTGTTGGATTTGCTGCTGCCTCAAATTATAGTCTTTTCTTTTGCCAAACAACCAATTATGCTTTCCTGGATGATTGGCTCAGCCTGAAGCCTCAGCATATTTTGTGTGATGCAGGGTTGGACGGGAGATAAATTATGGATGAATTTGGTGTCCTGGCTTTCGCATGACTTCCAGGATGGATGGATATGTTTTGTGAAGTCCAGAGAATGACATTGGCACAACTTTTTGGCTGCTTGCAGAAATGCCATTTCGGTGAAGGAGCATGTAACATAGTAGTGTGCCAGTGTTCATGTGCGAGCTCTGAGCTGGATAAGTCCTTGCCCCCAACCGCAGCAGAATGGCTGCTCTCTATTTGGACAATTTGTGCTTTTTTTTTCTCTGTTTTGCACTCCTGCATGGGCAATTTTTATCTGTAATTAACATTATCAGATGGTAATATTGTTGGTGTTTCTTGCTTGCATCTGGAAATAAGTAATTGTTGCATCTGTGCCCTGAAGTTTTTGAGTTTGTTTTCTATGGCTTGCTGCTTTAGCTATAAAAACCCTACCTCTGCTTTTTTTTGAAAATAATAATAATAATAATAATAATAAGTTTACCTTGTTTGAACATGGAAATTTAATTACTTCTCTCGATAAAACATTTGATAGAACGAAGACCAGCAAGTAGAAAAACATACCACGACGAATGACTGGCTCAAATTGCGTAAGGTAGGTCGATTCTGCTCAGTGTTGCCTTTAGTTTAAATGAATGAGGAAGCTCCTCTGGCAACCTTTGTTCCTTTTTCTTTTTATATTTAAAGCAATGGAGATAAAATATGTAATTTATTCTAGCTATTATTCAACCATCTAGGGATTGCCAGTGATCAAAATAATTCCAGAGATTTCCTTGAATCCTTGGTGGGAACTTGAAACGATAGCGAGTCTCTTTTCCCGTGATTGCTTCTCTCATTGGTCTGTGAGTTTCTTTGCGATTTGTCTTTATTTTCTTTGGAAACAGTGAGATATTCCAATTATTTGTGGATCATCAAATATTGTAAATGGTTTGATTCTCTCCTGGTTGATGAGAGGTATTAGGTTTGAATGTACCTGGAGGATCTCATAGCCTCCTTTTGCGGTCCATGCGTCGGGCTGTAAGCAATTTCTCGTGTCCAGCTCCAGCTTTATTTTTTGAAGGCTCGGTATCTTGAGCATCTTGGTTACCACAGCTGAAGTCAACTTTCCTTCAATCATTCCTCCAGTATTCTAGGTTGCGGTGGATCACCCTGAAGTCGGCTTTAAGTAAGCCGAGCATTTCCTGAAATTCCTCCACCAAACTGTATTAAGTGCCCCAAAATCTTTCGATTAGGACAGGCATATGGCAAGCATAAATACACCCAGAAGCCACCAAAAGTCACGGGTATAACGCTGGCATAGAAATTCAGTCTAGCATGAAATAAACATTGTTACTTCGATCAAAACATTTAGTTGTCAATGGACACTTCGCTGGAACGTCGATCGAGATGAGATGGCCAGCCCCAATTCCCATGGTTGGGATATTCCCTATGCTTGCGCCTGCTTGGATCAGAGCTAAACCTTTTATCTCTTTCACCTATCAGCTATCCAGCTTTAAGCAACCTTCACATTTCCTGGTGAGATCCCATGTCTTTTAAGTGTATTAGAAATATATAGAATATTAAAAAATATATTATCTAGAATATTTTATATAATCTTTGAGATTACTAAATATTTACATGATTTTTAGAATTGCTAATATATTTTGAATGATCTTTGGATTGCTACAATATTCTATATGATCCTTGGAATTGGCATGATCATACCATAATCTCTTTATTATCTACCTGATTTTATGTTCTTCACCTTTATATAAGGATATACATATCATGAAAAAATACAAGGAAGAAATCTTCTTCACTTACTTTTCTCCATTTCCCTCTTGTATTTTTTACATGGTATCAGAGCGGGTCGTCATTGATCCGAATTTATTCCTTTGATTAGTGCTTACAGTAAATTATTGCTAAAACAACATTTTTGCAGACAAATAGTTGCTACATCTCATTTTCATCGATTCGAGTTTATTCTTTTGATCAGCACTTTTAGCAAGTTATTACTGAAACTCTTTACACGTAGTGGGAGACAAATAGTTGGCACATCTCATTTTCATCAACATTCCAACCAAATCAAGCAGAGTACCATAATTGAATCTATGGTAGATAGTTCATCATCGACCTTAAATGCTGTGCATGACCTGGCATCTCTCTATTTCATCTCATCTTCGGAGAATCCTAGGAATGACAAGCACCAAGGAGAGGCTACTATGAACATTACCATACCATCAACAATAAGCGAAATCTCTTCAATACCAGGTTTTTCTTCCACACAAGATCGGCAACTCATTTTCTTCTTTGGACATGATAAGATTTAAAGTGCCATAAATTTTGTTAGGAAGGCCTCCCTTGATTTTTGTCATCAATCTTAGATCCTTGATAGTGGTGCTTCCAAATACTTAACATTTTGTAAATCTTTTCTTCATAATATGAAATCCCTTGACAGTTCATTCCATGTTATTCTATCTAATGGAGTCAATATGCTTGTGCATTCATATAGTGATATTGCCTTTACCAATAATATTACTTTACATCATATCTTATATACTCATAATTTTACATGCAATCTTATTTTAGTAAGCAAACTTGCTCAAAACCTTAATTGTATTGTTTTCTTCTTTTCCACATTTTGTGCTCTACAGGACCTTGCCACGAAGAAGCTGACTAGATTGGATAAACTTCGGGATGGTCTTTACTACTTCAAAGGCTTGATAATAAATCTTGCATGGGCAAAAAAAGTCAATGTTTCAGTTGATTTTTGGCATGCTCGGTTAGGACATTGCTCTTATAAGCATTTGAAACTTATCCTTATTTCTTTCAAATACTCCTTTTGATTCCATAAATAATTGTTATGATATTTTGTATCATGCCAAACAAACAAAAAAACCCTTTTTTTAAGCATTAATAAATCAACTTCATCACTTGATTTAGTGCATCTGGACATATGAGTCCCATATCACACTTCATTATATACAAAAGCTCATTTATTTTTCATTATTGTTGATGATAGCATAAGGACTACTTGGATTTATCTGTTACAAAAAAAATATGAGGCATATCAATGCTTTGTTACTTTTCATATTATGGCCAAAAATTATTTTAATACCAATATTAAATATGCACATAGTGATAATGCACAAAAGTTTATAGCTGAACCATTAAAATCATATCTCCTAGAATATTGGATCATATCACAAACTTCTTATGTCGAGACACCGGAATAAAATGGGGTGGTTGAGCATAAACATCAATATGTATTAAATGTTTCTCGTGTTCTAAGATTTGAAGCCAACTTGCATATGTCATTTTGGAAAGAATGTGTTTGGACCACCGCCTATTAGATTAACTTGACACCGATAATAAAATTGAATGGTAAGAGTCCTTATGAACTCTCATTTCATAAACCACCTATCTATGATTATTTAAGTTTTTGGTAGTCTATGTTATGTGCATGAGATATCTAGTGACAAATTTCAATCTCGTTCTCATGCTTGTATTTGTTAGATACCCTTTTAGTCAAAAGGGTTATCATGTCTATGACATAAAAACTCAAAATATTTACTTCACGTAATGTTATCTTTCATGATAACATATTTTTCTATTCTCAAACATTGCCTTTTTCTTTAGAAGCACCTCCTTTTCTATAATTGAATCAGACTAACTATGACATGTTATTTTTTTGGGAACTAATTATTTAACTCATTTAAGCCAGACTTGACAGGTCTCAAACCCTATTCTTTCTTATGAGTCAGATCAAATACAAACCAATTCCATTGATTCAAACCAAACGTCAAGTCTGAACCGAACTCTTGATGTAATTGTCACTATCTCTCCTAAAGAGCCTTTATCTTCTAAGACCATTGGTCCTAACTCGTAGCCCAGTATGATTACAAGACTATATTATCGATGCTCTAGGAGTGGGGAGATCCCCAAATACATCCACCAATTCAGTGATCTCAGATAAGCTTTATCATATTTCTTGCTACCTCACTTCTCTAAGCTTAATACTTTTCATCGAGTTTTCCTTTCAACTATCACCTTTCATGAAGAACCTAAAACCTTTTTCCAAGCTATAAAGAATCATAAATGGCAAGAAATGATAGAGGCCGAGCTCATAACTCTCCAGTAAAGCGATATTTGGAACTTGGAGCATCTACCACTTGAAAAGAAATCTATTAGATTAAGATGGGTATACAAAATTAAATGCAAGGCTAATGGTTCTATTAAATGATTCAAGGATCGTTTAGTGGCGAAGACATACACACAAATAAAAGGGCTTGACTACACTGAAACTTTTACCCCGGTGACTAAATTGACTACAATGCGATGTCTCTTAGTTATTACTTCTGCCAAACATTGGCAGTTATATCAATTGGATGTCAACAGTTCTTTCCTCCATGGTGACCTTCATGAAGAAGTGTATATGATACCCCCACCAGGATTTTTAAAGCCAAGTGATACATGTGTTTGTCGGCTACATAAATCTCTTTATGGGCTCAAGCATCAAGATAGTGATTCAAAAAATTCTCTCACTTCTTGCTCCAATATGGCTACATTCAATCTAAAGCCAATCGCTCTCTGTTCACCAAACATGATAATAAATCTTTCATTGTCATTCTTGTTTATGTAGATGATGTGATTATTGCAGGGAATAACCCTTAGAAATATCAAGCATTGAAATAATTTTTGCAAAACAAGTTCTATATTAAGGACCTAGGCACCTTAAAGTGTTTTTCGGATTAGAAGTGACTCGATCACCTTCGGGCATATTTGTATCCAAATGAAAATATATACTTGACATTCTCCAAGAGACTGGGATGTTAGGGACCAAGCCCACAAAATTTTTCATGCAGCAACAATTCAAGCTCACGATGGATGATGGAAAATTACTTGATGATCTAGGTTCATATCATCGATTGCTGGAAATACTCATTTATCTGACTATTACCAGGTCGGACACTACGTACTCGTACATGTTCTAACACAATTTATGCAATCTTCTTGACAACCACACTTGGATGCAATACTTCATATTTTATGGTATTTGAAAGGATCTCCAGGTCAAGGCATATTTTTTTCAAGCATCAACATTTTTCAATTACATGCTTATTGTGATGCAGACTGGGCAGGATGTCCCATGATAAGGCACTCTACAACAGCTTTCTATATTTTCTTAGTAGATGTTTCAATTTCTTGGCATGCCAAGAAGTAGACAATAATATTCGTTCCTCTATAAAGGTCGGGTATCGGGCTATGGCACATACTACCAGTGAATTACTATGGCTTCGAGTTCTCTTATTCTATTTCAGTGTTCCATATCATGGTCCTATATTTCTTTATTATGATAATCAAGCAGCTTTATATATTATCACAAATCCTTTGTTTTATGAATGGACCAAACACATAAGGATTGATTGTCATTTTGTCAGAGAGCAACTATAGTTTCAAGACATTGCTACACGATATGTTTCTACACATTATCAGCTTACAAATATCTTTACCAAAGCTCTTGATTGTGATCATTTTTAAGAATTATGTATAAGTTGGGCATTCGAAATCTCCATGCTTCAACTTGAGGGAAACTATTAAGAATGTATAAAATATTGAGTATATTGTCTAGAATATTCTATGTAATCTTTGGAATTATTAGAATATTTTACATAATCTTTGGGATTGCTAGTATATTCTACATGATCTTTGGAATTGCTAGCATATTCTATATAATCCTTGAGATTAGCAAGATCATACCATAATCTCCTTATTACCTACCTATTTTCTTTTCTTCACCTTTATATAAGGATATATATATCATAAAGAAATACAAGAAAGAAATCTGCTCCACTTATTTTTCTCCATCTCTCTTGTATTTTTTACAAAGTCCTCATGGCAATGGCGCAATGCACAACCTTGGCTTTTTAAGGTGTAGGCAACCTTGTACCATCCATCACAGCATATTCCGCTCATGGAGTATCGTACCATCTCAAACCCCATACATGTATGGAAAGAAAGGACTTTTTATATAAAAATTGTCATGCCCCGAATCCAGCACCGAAATTGGCTATGCGACCGGCCGCACAAATCATAGAATCCATTCTAGAGATCATACAAGGCCTAGGTATACAATATTCACCTTACTCAAAAATCACTTCAGATAAACCAATATTATTTAAACAATTATGTAATAATTAAACAATCCATTTTTTTCAAATCAAAACTACTAAAATGATCTACTGAGTTATTACATAAGAATCAGCAATAGATTTAGCTAAACAAAACTAACTACACAATCTAAATATTGATATTCAATCTCACATCCAGCTAGATCCTTGCTATGCATCATTTCACCACAAATCCAATCCTCTACCAAGCTCGAATATCCTACACATCTCTGAGAAGGGAAAACAAATAGGGGGTTATAAGCTTTACAGTCTAGTAAGATCTCCAAACAGTCACACCAATAATAGTATAACTTGAAAATAATTGAAAAATAATAATTTATCAGATCATGCAATCAAAACAACTCAAATATCAAGTATAACAATTTTTTTGTAAAATCATGTTTTCTTTTTATATTTCAATTTAATCATCCTTCTTCTTTAGGGTTCTGGACTAACCACGATCATGCTCCAGCCCATGACTGGCAACCTCATAATCAATCACGTACTATCCGTCCGTGGCCAGGCTAGCCCACGTACAAAGCCCGTGGCTCAAGCTGTTCCACGTTTTAACTGCCCGTGGCCGGCTATTCCATGTACGAAGCTCATGGCTCAAACTATGTAACCACGATCCCGTGGCATGGCTAGTCCAAATATCATATTTACCTTCACATCATGTAATCAAATCATGTCTTTTCAATTTTCTAATAACCAGTATCATAGTCCAACGCATACAAAGATCACTTTACTTGACAAAATATGGTATATAGGAATATAAATAATAACAATTATACTGTCCATCATGAAAAGTTAACTATAATATGCAAAAATAAATCATGCATGCTAATATATATGCGTACGGATCAAATCATGTCATGATATATATATACAACTGGTGATCAAGTCTAGAGATCCTTACCTTTCAGAAGCTAATCCTAGTATATCTAATATTAGTCCGTATTCGGAGCTCGTTTAACACTTTCCTGCTCAGAAGGTTGTTCTTCTATAATAATAAATAATTTCATTCAATCCAAAACCCTAGCTTCATGAATTCCGAGAAAGAAAGTTTTTTCCCGATTCTCTCTCATATAATAATATATTATTATTATTTTAAATTTTATTTCTCTCTCTTTTCTCTCTCCTTTTTCTCTCTCTTTCTCTCTCTTTCTCTCTCCTCTTCCTCTCTCCTCTTTCTCCTCATCTTCTTTCTCCTCTTTCTCTCTCCTTTTTCTTTTTTTTTTCTCTTTCTTTCTTTCTTCTATTCTCTTCCTTCTTTCTTCTCTTCTCCTGAACCCCTGCTTTCTCCCTCGACTCAATCGAATTGGCCTCCCCACGGTTGTTGATGGCCAAGGGAGGTGGTTACCAAAAAGGGAGCTCAGCGGATCAAAGGCAAACGACGGCGCGGCCACCGGCGAGGTACGGTCCTCACAAACAAACCAGAAATCCAAAAAAACCCTAATTAAAACCTCCCTAAAAATTGAAATAAATGAATAGAAGACTCACCGGTGTTGAAGGGGCACTCCGTCGCTCGCTGGAGAGGAGGAAGATGGCATGGAAGGAGGTCGATCGGCTTGGTTGGGCGGCGTTGAGGGAGCTTTAAAGCGATCAAACCGACGAGTTTCCTGCCATTTAGGAAGCAAAACCTCGTCAATCGGAGTCGTATCCCAACCCAACACATCCTCCGATCAACTCCTACTCCTTCACGGCATCCCTTCCACAAATTATGGCAAGTTTTCCGGCCGGATAAGGGGAGAACAAGCCTCCCCTATTCAAATTTTTTTTTTTCTTGTGACTTGGGCGGAAGTCGACCGGGCTTACCGTCTTCAGCCCAAAGCCCAGGTTTCACAAAAATCTTCATTTTTGTATTGGTAGGGATCGGGTGGAGAGCTAACATAAAACAATTTGAATACCTTCCTAGCAATTGGATAAATGTGCAGCATATAGGCATGGATGTGGGATATGGACAAGACTTGCTTTCAGAATTGTATAACCCAAAATCCACGCACACGAATTTTAGAAGACGGGAAGAACAAAAAACGTTGCTGCAACCACACAATGTTGATGGATTTTTATTTTTTTTATATCAAAGTCCTCTACTAGCATATATGATGGAAACACCAAGACTTTAACTAAAACTAGACTAACTCAAGACTCATTGTTTAAACCAAACAAATAAACTAAGAGTCCAAACAAAAATAAACTCTGAGACTCAATCCCACGTAGATAGGGCTGGTGTTGGTCATTCAATACTCCCCCTCAATGCCAGCACTTCATCTCTTTACTACACCGAGTTGACGACAATGATCTTCAACTTTGTTGCCACACAAGCTCTTGGTAAACAAGTCTGCAGCTTGGTCTTCCGTTCGAACATATTTCAACTCAACCTCCCCCCGCAGCACCTTTTCTCTTATGAAGTGATAATGAACCTCCACATGCTTTGTCCTAGCATGAAAAACTGGATTTTCTGCCAGCTTTATTGTAGACAGATTGTCACAATGTAAGAGAACTCCACCTTCTTCCAACTGAAACAGATCTTTCAGCAATTGCCTTAGCCAGGCAATTTCTTAAGATGCCATTGCAGCAGCTCGGTATTCAGCTTTGTGGTTGACAAAGAGACAGTGGGCTGTCTCTTACTGCACCATGAAACTGCTCCAGATCCAAGCTTAAACACATACCCAGTAGTTGACCGCCGAGTATCAAGATCACCTGCGTAGTCAGCGTCACAATAACCTTCCAATTTGCAACTGTTGTTCTTTGTGTACATGATGCCATGATCGAGCGTTCCTTTCACGTACCTCAAGATTCGCCGAGCTGCTTCCAGATGAAGGTTCGTTGGATTGTGCATGAAATGGCTTATCACCCCAACAGCAAATAAAATATCTGGCCTAGTAACACTGAGGTAAATAAGACTGCCCATCAGTTGCCGATACATAGTGATATCTGTCAGACTTTTGCCTTCCTGAAAGTAGATTTTCGCATTAGGTTCCATTGGTGTTGTGCTCGGTTTGCAACTGAGCATCCCAAATTTCTTCAACAAATCCTCGTAGTACTTTCTTTGATGTAGAAATAGCCCTTCATCAGAGTAATCAACTTCTAAACCCAAGAAACGCTTCAGTCGTCCTAGTTCTTTCATCTGAAAATGGATCGACAGGTTTTCCTTGGTTCGAATAATTTCCACCTCAAAATCTTCGGTGATAATTAGATCATCCACATACACTAATACGGCAGCTATTTTCCCTTCACTAGCTTTAACAAACAGGCTTGAGTCTGCAGAAGTTACCTGGTATCCAGAGTGAATAAGAAATTCAGCAATCTTCCCATACCAGGCCCTCGGCGCCTGCTTTAAACCATAGAGTGCCTTCCGAAGTTTGCACACATATTCAGGGTGCTCAGAACTCAGAAATCCCAGCGGTTGTTCCATGTAAATTTCCCGGTCTAGCTCTCCATGTAAGAAAGCATTTCTTACATCCATTTGCCATAAATTCCACCCTCTGCTTGCTGCCAAAGCCAGGAGAACTCTCACTGTTGTGAGCTTTGCAACAGGACTAAAGGTCTCATCATAATCTAACCCGTACTGTTGGGAGAACCCTCGAACTACAAGACGAGCTTTGTATCTCTAAATCGATCCATCAACACGGTGCTTGATTTTGTACACCCACTTGCATGAGATGGGCATCACATCCTTTGGCTTGGCCATCAGCTCCCAGGTCTGATTTCGGTCAAGTGCAGCAATCTCTTCCTTCATTGCGTTGAACCATTCAGAGTGCTATGAAGCCTCTTCAAATGTCTCTGGTTCCCTTGTATCCAGATCCTCCACTAATGCAGCATTAGCATATTTAGGATTTGTTTTTCTAATCCTGGTTGATCTTCTAAGTGCAGTCGGCATATCTTGCTGTAATGGCTCGTCCTCCTCTTCTACTCTCTGATAAACACCTGTCTGCCATGGATGTTGAACAGCTCTTTCCTCGCCATTACCGCTGCTTTCTGCAACTTCAAATTGCTGTGAACTAAGCTGAACATGTGAGGGTTCCAGATCTTCTTTGTAGACATCCGAACTTGGCAGTTCCTTCTTGTCCGCAGACCACCATGAAGATGCCTCATCAAATACCACATTCCGCGATGTGTAGCATCTTCCTGTAACTGGATCACAGCACCGCCACCCTTTTCTTTGACTATCATAACCTACAAAAATACATCTGATAGCCTTATTCTCCATTTTGCTGCGTAGATGGTCAGGTACAAACACATAGCACACAGATCCAAAAACGTGAAAATGTCCTACCGCAGGTTTTGAATTTCATAATTTTTCAAAGGGTGAAAGAAAGGATAATCTTTTTTGAGGCAACCGGTTGATCACAAAGACTGCTGTCTTCATTGCTTCAGCCCAAAATCGACCCAGTACATTCTTCGCATGAAGCAAGCTTCGACAGATTTCAGCTAGATGCCTGTTCTTCCTTTCTGATACGCCGTTTTGTTGAGTATTGGTGCAAGTGAACTGATGGCGAATTCTGCACTTCTAAAGAAAATCCAGGAACTCCTTTGAGGTGTACTCTCCCCCATTATCTGTCCGTAAACAGTGGACAGTTCTTCCAGTTTCCGCTTCTGCAGTTTCCTTGAACTCTCGAAATTTTGAGAAGGTTTCAGACTTCTCCTTCATGCAATAAATCCAAACATACCTCGAGAAGTCATCAATAAAGGTCACCAAGTATTTCATTCCACTGATGGAAGCCTGCTTGACTGGTCCAAACACATCCGAATGAATCAGTTGTAGGGGCTCCTTTGATTGAAAATTGGACACCTCATAAGGCAGCTGATGTGCTTTTCCATATTGGCATCCAGCACAAACCGTATCAGTCCTTACTTCAAGCTGTGGAAGGCCCCTCAGCATCGCCTTCTTCATCATCACATTGAGCTTGGAGTAGCTGACATGTCCCAGTCGCATATGCCAAAGATCAGCTGTTTCATTTTTCTGGGTTTTGTCTACATAGGCGGTTTGGGCAGACATCACATAAACTGAATCCAATTTCCGCCCCTTCATCACTGGTTCTTGGACAATCTGAAGATCCCGATACACCTTGACATCTTGTGGGCCAAACACAACAACATGGCCAGAAGCTGTCAACTGTACCATAGAGAGAAGATTTTTTTTCATCCCTGGAACATGGTAGACATTATGGAGCGGCACCTCACTATTATTGCAAGGAAGAGCAACTACTGTATTGCCAGTGTGAGCAATCGGTAGCTTTGAATTATTTGCTGTCACCACCACCCGGCTTCCTTATATTCAGACAGATTCTGTAGCTTCTCCTTGTCACCGATCATGTGATTTGAAACACCTGAATCAACAATCCAGTCATTTTCATAATCAACTTCGGTGACAGTTGTTACCGTGAAGGCTTGCTCAACCTCGGCTGTAGCGAAAAGTGCCTCAGTATCCCATTCATCTTCGATTTTTGAGGTTGCAACATTGCTTTCTACCTCCTTCTTCTTGAACCAGCAATCCTTTGCCATATGACCTTTCTTCTTGCAATTGTAGCATTTTCCTTCAAACCTTTTACCATTGCCAGAGTTTCTTGATCTGCCCCTGCACAAGAGTTCCCTTCGCCCTGATGATTCTCCACCTCATCATCCTTCTTCTTAGATCCTTTAACAACATGCTGCTTAGAGTTCTTCCTGCCTCTATTGGCATAGAGTGCCTCTTCTTCACCTTTTAACGAGACTCCTCCCATCTGCTTGGCTAAGGCTTCTTGGCCGGCTAACAGATTTTCAAACTCCACAAGCGATGGCTGATTTTGCCATCCCTATATAGCAGCAACAAAGCTCCTAAATTCAGGCTTCAAACCGTGGATGATGATTCGCTTCATCCTGGTATCGCCAATTGGAGTTTCTGGATCCAACTCGAAAATCTCTCGACACAAGAATTTCACCTTGTGGAAATACTGGACGATCGTCTGATCTCGCTGCGCCACCGACAGTAGTTCGCTCTCCAGAAGTTGAAGCCTGGTATCATTCTTCTTGGAGAACAATGCAGCAAGAGTATTCCAAGCTTCGTTGGGGGTCTTCAACTCACGGATATGGTCCAGCACATCTTCTTCGACCGTCGTCTTCAGGACAAACATCGCCTTGCCCGCCTTGATCTTCCACTTCCGCAGCGTCCCGTTCGTATCTTCATCAGGTTGCCGTGTTTCATTGCCGTTTACAACCTCCCACAAATCCTGGCCTGCATATACGAAATCATGCAGGTTGACCAGGAGTTGTAGTTCTGATTGTTGAGCTTCTTGATGCCACCAACAACATGAAGATCAGCCATGATCGCTGGTTATAGAATTCCTTTGATCTTCTCCGCTGCACACGGCCTTCCTCTCACGTTCTCCAAGGCTCTCCAAATAACAGCAAGGTTTGGAGGCGGACGCACAGTGGACCACGGGCACCACCGGCTCTGATACCTAAATTGTATAACCCAAAATCCACGCACACGAATTTTAGAAGACGGGAAGAACAAAAAACGTTGCTGCAACCACACAACGTTGATAGATTTTTTTATTTTTTTTATATCAAAGTCCTCTACTAGCATATATGATGGAAACACCAAGACTTTAACTAAAACTAGACTAACTCAAGACTCATTGTTTAAACCAAACAAATAAACTAAGAGTCCAAACAAAAATAAACTCTGAGACTCAATCCCACGTAGATAGGGCTGGTATTGGTCATTCAATAAGAATCATCATGGCAATTTTTTAGCCGAGGGGATGGTAAGATTCTCCACCATAGACTTCTTGATTTTAGCTACTATTGTCTTTCTCCAATATTTCAAAGTGATTATGCGTTTATGTTCATGATGATCAACACAAAGCAACAATTTTGCGGGGGAAGTTAAGAATAATGCATAGATTGGAGATGGACATTTTGTCAGATTGGTTATGGGTTAAGCCTTATGCCAAGGACTCTATGCACATTTGAGACGCATAAGGGATTAAAACAGGACTATTTGGATGATGGAGAATGTAATTCAGAGTACTGTATTCTATCTTTCAAAACAAAGAACAATTTGCTTCACACTGAGGAAGCACTTGGATGCCAGCTGGTCCGACAATTGGAAGGAAAGCTAAGCTAAACAGTCATCAGCATAGTCAGTGCCAAGAGCTTGAAGAGTACCCTTGAGTCCCTGACAAAGACAAAATATCACTGATGCTGAGGTCATTTATAGATAAATTCAATCATCTACAACTCTGTTCTAATAGAGTTGCAAGATAAATAACTTCATCTATCATTAGAATCTTTCTTTTGTACTCCAGTAGGAAACGTGAAGACTCGAACTAAGAACCATATTTAACTTGGATTAGTCGGAAAGATGTCTCATCTTTGGTAAATTTCCCCATATTTGCACTTACTGCTGCTTTTTTGACAACAGACACCATCTGCAGATATAACTCATCTTTTTGAGGGGCAAAGGAGGAAGCTCAGACACCATCTGCAGAAATAACTCATCTTTTTGAGGGGAAAAGGAGGAAGCAGGAGCTTCCTCCGAATTTATTCAGGCATCTGCAGATATAACTACACCTACTTTCTTGCAGTTCTGATGATTTAAGATGGACTTAGCCATACTGTGATGTTGAATTTTCCACTTTAGAATAGTGATCTTCTGCTATGTGCTTTGAAGTTGTGTCTACCAGCAATTTCTGCATCTCTTCGTTGATCCACATAAGCATATTTTCTCTTACAACTCTAAGATCTTGTATACTCTGCATTTATGTGAAGTTACTTGGTAGTTCATATCTGCCCTTCTTTTCTCTTTATATTATCCTTACATGATGATTTTTAATGAACTATGTAATTGTCTTCATAAATTATATTACGTACAGATTCACCTTTCTTCTTATATTCTATTATCTTAACTCTGTTGATTTTCGAAACTCTCTTTCTTTTTAATTAAGAACTTTAAAATGTTAATGTCACCATGCTCTTCAAATTTAGTTGACATCAAATCTGATACTTGTCTCAGTTTCTTAAGGACTGGTTCAGCAATCGAGTCATCATCCAAAGAGTCAATGTCATCTTGCTTTCTGAACTCTCATTGCTACTGAAATTTCTATCCTTGAGATCTTTCAAAGATGCTTTCTCAACAACAGCAAGCTATTCTAACTTCTAAAAATCATGACATCATTCCCAAACAATGTATCCTTGTATGGAAGTTCTACAATAATTCTTCAAGCAAGGACTTTGGGCAAGTAGATTTACCTGCAAGCGGTTCCTGATCACAAATTCCGATACCTGGCATCAAAAGGGCTCCATGCTCCTTGAAAGAAGCTACCTTCATAAGAAAAACAGGAACTGAGTTATAGAAAAAAATTTGCTTCAATTCCCATGGCATAAAGGCAACATATTGACCAACCTTGCTGAAACTAAAACGTATTTGATCCTAACTCGACTACTTGCTCAAATGCATATAATTCTACCAAAGCATGCATACATAAGCAACATTGATCGGAATCATGACTAGCAAGCAGTTAACAGAATAACAAATTAGAAGACCTATTATGGAAATGGAAAGCGTCATTAGGAAATTTAATGAAAATCCTCATGAATTCTATAATGGATGGGTTAAAAATGGTTATGGTTTCACAACACGCAGAAAGCAAACAACCATAAAACATCTGCTCACTCTTACAGCCTATAAAACATCTCAAGCAAAGTAATTTTCGGTTCCAGCATATAATAATCACAATGCAATCAATCAATCAAAGAGTCTTGCTGGAAAGATTCACCTCTCCAATGAGGAAGGGAAATTTGTAACTCCATAAATTTGTTCAGGCAAGAGCATGGGTATAGAATGCAACATTTAAGGGGCCTTTTAACGCCTCATTATGCCATGCAAGAGTAGGATGTTGGAGCATCTGATTGGACTTTACTAGGTGATAATATTGTTTAGATTGTGGCAGTCTCCAACCTCCATTTGCATAACACGATATATAGGTGAATCGCTATATGTTGATATATTTGGGAATATTATCCCCAGCCTCCCTGTTTTTGATCATCTCTGAACTCCAAGTAATTTTCCAGCAACAGATTGGAGACCGCTGCATGCTGTCCTGGTATAACATATACCATGGCTTCTTAAAAAATACTGCAACAGCTAAAATCCTATATAGAAAATATTATGTTCTTTTCTCTAGTTGCAATCAGGCATAATTAGAAAAATTCTCTAGGTATATTGATCAGAAATGTCTTGTACTTCTATATGCATCTGTTGAAGTTCTTGAGTCCTACCTCTTTTTTTTTTTTGGAAAGGTGCGCTGCTGTCAACTAAAAGTTAGCTTCAAGCTTTTTGAATAAAAACAGATCGAAGCAAGTGAAACTGTGCAGAGTTCTACTAGAGAAAACTTGTACAAAATAATCTTCAACTGCAGCACATCTCTCTCCATCAAAGCATCATTACCTCAAAACACATGAACCAGAAAAAAGTCACCTGTTGTTGGTGACATTTTATTCCTCGGTTATTAAGGTTTGTTGTAGGGCAACAGATTCTAGAAAGCCGAAATACAAACTTGAAGCTTTATAACGGTTGCACATATTCATGCAACCTTGGCATCTTTTGGATTATATGAAATGTTTGTTGTAGTTTAGAACTTTGTAGTTTCCTGTGAGGAAGCTGGATTGTTCCTACGCTGATAAGCACGAGGAAATTGTCTGTTGGACATGGACTTACAAGTTGAGGGGTCGTTTGTGCAGTATTAGGGAATGCGTTGGCTTGTGCCGTTGCTATGTTTTGGCACTTGACATTGCCAAGTATTGCTGGGTTGCTATGCAAATTTGTTTCCGGGTCTAGTTTATTGCTATCAATTCTGTAACTTTTTTTGAGCATTCTACATCAGATCTTCTCCTTTATGTTCTATCTATGAAAAATCAATTAGAGGGAAAACATGAAAAATAATAATAATATAACACAACACAGAAGGGCAAAAAAGAAAAGAAAACAAAAACTACAATTAGCAAAAAAATCTCCTAAACACATCAAGATTTAGAGTTTTCATGCACATTAACAATTCCCAATATCATCTTACGGAAATCAATTGGAATCCGAATGATTTGCTTTGGTGGTGCCAGGTTGGCGTACTCAACTCACGGTGGAGAGAGGCTGCATAAATTTAGTATCTCGAGTCGAACATTTCTTACCAAGAAGAGTAGCTACTTGGGTTTGCCTCTCTATCCTTTTTTTTTTTTTTTTTTTTAATAAAAAATGGAATGGGAGGTTCTCTGGGTGATAACAAAGTTGGCTCAACTATTGTTTATCATATCAAGGAAGTATGTCATTCCAGTCTTACCAAAACATCAACCGATCTAATAGCCAATCCTATGCATCTACATCCGAGCATCTAGGAAGATCTTTTCATTTAATCGATTCAGTAAATTGGACTACATTTATGCACCCAAAAAAAAAAGCCAGATTTCTCCATGAATTTATAAATTAAGAAGCCTATTTAAATATGACTCGTCAATCTAAGATCCCGACCAGCATCATGTGAGAGCAAAAGGAAAAATCTCACTGGGTTTTTTTATTTTTTATTTTTTACTGTTCGTCAAATACGGACCGTTGAGGTGACATGGTCCTGGTCAAATAGACTGCCCAATTTACAAATCGAATAGAAAATCTAATCCAACCCTGCTACTTTCAAGATTTTTTAGGTGAGTTGTATTAGATTCATAACTTAGACCAGATTAACTAATAGATGTTTTCAGATCAAGATTACCAGTTGTTTACAAATCAATAACTAGGTTAATTTCTTGCTCATGTGAAGCTTGGAAACAATCCATTGCTAACATGTTAATATGTCTTTACATGCAGAAATAGCATGCAAATTCCCAAGAATGATAGCTTTTAGGACTTTTTATCAGATCACCCTCAATGATGCAAGGTTGCAGTCTTGAAGAATGTAATAAGAGGGAGTATCTAGAATGTTTCATGCACATAGAGCCATATATGAACAGATATATATTGTGTGGGAATTCAGAGTTGATGCACCCCTCATGTTAGTTTGCAACCATTGAAACATTCAATGTTGTCTAAATTGCAACTGATATGGCAACATACCAGCATGGCACCGGCGATCCCCTAGGGCGCTGCCGGCCCAGATGACTCTAACGCTCACATGGGACCCTGCCCAAGAACTGCCAAAGCCTCCAAGCCAAGCAGAGCTCTCATGCCAAGTAGAGCCTCTAAGACCGCGTAGAGCCTTCTCGACAGACAGATCATGGCAGGCAATACCTGGACAAAAATTGTTATCCTAATTAAAAAGATACAAGCAATTGAATCTCGACACTATAACAAGAGAATCCTGATAACGGGAATTCTGGGGGGTAGAAATCCGCCACCTCAGCCAAATCCATTATGTCTGGCAGAAGCAAACACCCCTCTCAGGAGGCGTTCTAATGCGATGCAAATCCTATTCCACAGCATTTATCCCTTATATAAAAAAAAAGAGACCTCCGACCAAGGTACATGAGTTACCACACGCTTATACACTGGTTTTTTGAACCCTTCTATGGTCATCTTCCATAGTTCAGTTGTTGCCCAGGTCACCTAACTACTTTGAATGTTAGAGTGTCCCCACCGGTACCCCCAGCCAAGGTTTCTTTGTAGGCCTCCGTCCGAGAGAAGTACTTGGGAGAAAGATCCATTCCTACATGAGGAACCAATGAGAACTTCGTCGTCACCGAAGCTTTAAGCGAAAGTGATTTGCCAACAATAGATTGATGCATCAGGAAGGGGGTGGTGGGCCCCTGTGCAAGGTATTATCCGCCAGTAGCTCAGTGGATTTGCCACCTATAGCCAAGAGGTTTTGTCCCCCTTGATGGGGGGTGCCTCGTTTGACTACAAACAAGTTTGAACAGCCCCCTCTGCGAGACACTACCACTCCACAAGGAGTGCCTCCTTTTAAGGCATGACACCATGGTGGTCATGCACTCTCGAGAAGCCTCTGCCAGCCATGTTGGAAATCCTTTGCACCATGATGATCAGCACAACCAAGAGGTAAAACTTTCCATTCCACTAGCCCCACCACCTATGGACCAGCAGGACCAGATTGCCACGCTGATGCGGCAGGTCCAAACACTGGCAACGGCAATCCAATAGCTACAACACCAGCATCGTTCTATGGAGACACAGTAGTAACTAGGAACCTCGACGGTCCCTGTCGCTGCTGCCCATGTCAATCATCAATCCTTCCATCGGGGGCCATCCCTTCTATGGGCACCATTACTCCCGTAGTCTTCACCACATCACTGAGGTAGTCGTCGTTCCTCCCTGGAGAGATCTCATCACTGTTCGGCTGCACGGAGGGCCCAGCCCCCTATGCCAGGACAAAGCAGCCCTCCTCATCATGGGTGCTTGCATGGGAAGGGGCTGAAGCATGAACACTCCTGGTCGCTATCCATGTCCACCCCTATGGCTCTGAGGAGGGGTCAACCGATGAGGTATCCAGTGATTGGCTGAAGAGCGCCTGGAGGAGCATGAGCATAGGCTGGCCGAACTTGCTAACCAGTTTGCCAACCTACAAGATGTTGCTCGTGAGCCGGCAGGTTATGAGACTCGCCCCCTTCCACCCATCGGGTTTTAGAAGAGCCAATCCGCAGCCGGTTCTGCATGCCCCAGCTAGACCCATATGATGGGACCACGAACCCTCTTAACCATCTCGAGAGCCACAAAGCTCTCATGAGAGTTTAAGGGGCAATTGACACCCCTCTCTACATGGCCTTCCCGGCAATGCTCCACAAGTCGACCCGAGCTTGGTACTCCTGGCTTGAGCCGAGGAGCGTTGATTCTTTCAGGTAATTGGAGAAGAGATTCGTGGCATACTTTGATGAATGTCGAAAGGTACTACAAGAAGCTGAGAGCCTCTTTTCCATCTTCCAGCAGGATAGAGAACCCTTGAGGGATTACGTGGCCCAATTCAAGGTCGCCGCATTAGAGGTGTACAACCTAGATGAATCTATGGCCATGCTGACCATGAAAGGGAGATTTAGGACTTCTCGATTTACCTATTCCCTCGATAAGAAGTCACCGAAGTCCTAATTAAAATTACTCACCCATGCTCAAAAATATATTTGCATGGAGGAGGCTGATCATGCCCGAAGGAAGCTGGATAGGAAGACAGAAAGAAGCAAGCCCGGGAAGAGCCAAGTGAAGCCCAAGTGCAAAGGACGGACCCATCCCACCGACCCGATTCCAAGCCAAATGACTTTCCCGATAAGAATAGAAGTACACTCCTCTCCTCGCTCCTAGAGCCAAGATCATGATGAAGATTGAGGACGAGCACTACCTGTACAGGCCTCCCCCATTGAGGCCATCAGGTAGCTATGACAAGAATAAGTACTATTAATTTTGCTAGGATCATGGCCATGATACTGAGGAATGTTTCCATATGAAGAAGGAGATTGAAGACTTAATTCGGCATGGCTACCTCGGGAAGTTTATCCATAGAGGGGCTCCACCCAGCATCCAAAGCACTGATAATTGCCTAACTTTGACCAACATTGACAATCGATCAACAAAGATGCCAGTCGAAATGATCACCTGGGGGGCAGGGTGAGTCTCGAAGAGAACTAAGGGGAGGAGAGAATTGCAACTATAATTCCAATAATGATGCTGTCATCATATACATAATGATAGCGAAACATTCTATAAAAAGAATCATGGTTGAAAGTAGAAGCTCCACCGACATCCTTTTTTATGATGCATTTGTCAAGATGAATCTATCTCCTAGTCTACCCAAACTAGTTTTTGCTCCTTTGATCGGCTTCACCGGAGACTTAGTTGGAGTCAAAGGTAAGATCACCCTACTAGTCACGACATGAACCCCACCTTAACAGAACACAGTCTTTATGAATTTTACTATCATCTGCCTGCTGTCAGCTTATAACATGATTTTGGGGCGACTCGGGCTCAACCAACTAGACACAATCATCTCCACCAAATGCCTACTTGTCCATTTCCTAACCTTGCATAGAATCGAGGAAATGCATGGCAACCAATAGCTTACCAAGCATTGTTTTCAAATGGCTCCAAGAATCAAGAAGGCTAAGGAGGTTCCAGCCATAGAGCAGTTAGATCAAAGGGAGCTATAGATGAGGGGAGGACCCGTTGAATAGCTACTATCTTTTTCCCTGGGAGAGGACCCGACAAAGATGGTCCAAGTTGGGGCCCTCCTAGTAGCTATTCTTGCAACAACATGCTAATTCTTGGGACCAGCAAAGATAGTCCAAGTTGGAGATAAGGAGAGGAACTGATTATTTGACTTCTTAAGGGTCAATTCTAGCATATTTGCTTAGATGGCATCCAACATGCCCGGGATTCCTCCAAAGGTGATCACTCACAAGATGAACATCGACCCTACATACAGGCCGGTATGTCAAAAAAGGATAAGCTTCATGCCCAAAAGGCAGAAAGCCATAGATGAAGAAGTCGAGAAACTCCTTGCTACCAGATTCATCTGAGAAGTCACTACCCTAGCTGGCTTGCGAACGTGGTCATGATCAAGAAGGCCATTGAGAAGTAAAGGATTTGTATCGACTATACCGACCTCAATAAGGCATGCCTGAAGGATAGCTTTCCACTACCTAAAATTGACTAGATGGTCAACACGACATCCGGACACTGGTTGCATAGCTTCATGGATACCTTTTTTGGGTACAACCAGATTTATATGAATTCAAAAGATAAGGAAAACACTGCATTCATAATAGACAAGGATACTTATTATTATAAAGTGATGCCATTTGGTTTGAAGAACTTGGGAGCAACCTACCAACACCTGGTCAATAAGGTCTTCAAAGACCAGATAAGTTGAAAAATGTAAGTTTACATTGATGATATACTTGTTAAAAGCATGGATGAAACCGATCACATCGCCAACCTGGACGAAGACTTCAATAATCTTTACCTTTATTGGATGAAACTGAATCCGAGCAAATGTACATTCAGTGTTATAGCAAGAAAGTTTCTCAATTTCATGGTCACCCGACGAGGGATTGAAGCGAATCCAAGAAGATCCGGGTGATAGTTGATGGTGCGGGCACCAGAATGCAAAAGAGGCTTCAAGCAAACCTGATCAACCCAAGCTCCTTATGGATTGCAAGTGAATAAACTAAACTCTGATTTTGGTTTCAACTTTGTGCATAATTCCATAAGTCCTTTAATTTCAGCATGAGTCCATTAGAGTCTAGTCAACTTTAATTTTAATTTAGTCTTGTAATTTGACCATGTTAGGATCAATTTGGTCAAGTTGGGTTCAATAATGGTCTTATAATTAGTCAAGTGGAGCTTAATTGGTCAAAAGCATGAACCATGGATTGATCAAACCCAAGTGAAGGCGCATCAAGTTTGGATGAAGCAAACCACCTCACCTCCACACCAAGTCAATCCAAGTTGGCATGCCACTTCAACCTCCACTCCAAATCAGCATTCCACCTCACCTTCCACACCATTTATGCGCCCAAGGCATGAAGACTTCAAATTTGAATTCAAGATGGGCGCCCCCCTTATTTCTCCACTCTTCATGCATGTAATCCCACTCTTCTCTCCACTCTTTATGCTTGTAATTCAAATTTGAAAAGGGCTAGGAAAGTTTATAAATACCCTTAACCCTCTTGTAATCAAACCATGTTATGAATGAATGAAAGCTTCTTTCTTCTTCCATTGCTTTGTTGCATTGACACTCCATGAGGGAGAGGGCGCGAGGCTCAATCTATTCAACCTAGTTCCAAGAAGACGCCAACCACCATCTTTCTTCCCCTCCTTTCAATTTTCTCAATTCCCTTTTCCTTTCAATCCTTCCACGGCCACTAATAATTTTCATTACAAGATCCTCCATGATCTCAAGCTGAAGATGAGGTTTACTTTGCTTCAGAACCATCTACGTTAGGAGTCTTCCATCCAAGGAGTGATAATCTTCAAATCCAACCGCTAGTCCTTGGAGAGCTGAAATTAAACCACCACCAAAAGTGTGTGTTGCCCAGGTGGCTTTCCCAAGAGGGGAGTAAATTGGGAATATAAAAAAAAATTAAGCAGATAATGTGCTCTTGAAAATCCCTTTTGAGTGTTAGGTGCTGTGACAAAGTAATTAACTATAGAAGCTAAATAAGATCAGAGAAGCACAACACAAACTCACAAAAATTATAGTGGTTCGGAGCAACCCAGCTCCTACGTCCACTACCCAAGATTACCACTTGGAGATTTTCACTATATCTCCCACTGGAATACAGTCGGATTATTTTAACAGGCTCACAATCCAAACCTCTATACTTTAGTTTTACCAGGATCATCAAAGAAATCCATCTTGGTTTTACCAGGATTACTAAGAACCCAACTTGGTTTTACCAGGATCACCAAGAACCTAACACTTGGTTTTTAATAAAGGCTCACCAAGAACCTATTTGGTTTTTCAACCGGGCCTACCAATAACCCAACAATTCGAGAATGAATTAAAAATAAATACAACAAAGTGACAAACTAAATTTTGTCGAGTGGTTGCCGATGAAGCTCAAGAGAAGCCCACTTGAATGCACTTCAATGCACTTTAATGGCTTCTTTTGCTTCTTTACTAAGTGTTTTAAGCTTTATATGTGAGTTGGTGAAGACTTGAAGGCTGTCTTGAATGCTCTTAGTGCTATCTTCCTTGTTGGTTGGTAGGATATTCAATAAAGCATCTCTTTCTTTTGAAAACTCTCTTATTCTCTTATAAAGAAGTTCAAATCTCTCAAATATATGGCCTTCCATCATTCTAAGGCAGTTTAAGTCATTGTAGTCCATTGGGATGTGACATATGACCATTGGAGCACTTTTTGGATTCAAATTCTGAGTTCTAAAACTAGCCGTTGCAAGTCTGAAATTGACCTTCGAGTCGACTCGGATCACTTGAGTTGGCTCGGATCCATAAAGGAGTTCTGATTGAGTCGACTCTCTTCAATCCAGTCGGCTTGCTTGCATAGTGTCTTGATTCTTCACTCTGTAAGAGTCGGCTCGCCTTGATTCCAGTCGACTCGAATGGCTACTCTTCTCAAAAACCAATTTCTAGACTCTGGAGGAGTCGGCTCGATCTTGTGAAGAGTCGGCTCGAATGTCTGACCATGTGATAGAGGCGGCTTGGAGTTCCTTCGGGTCGGCTCACCTGTCTGATTCAAGAAACAGCACTCTGGACGAGTCGGCTCGGGTACCTTAGAGTTGGCTCGAATATCTGCGTGCCGGAAGTCTCATACGTGCTACAGTCAGCTCTCTTCTCCTCGAGTCAGCTTGGATGAAAGTTTCAATGATTTCTCAATCTTTCTCCAAATTTCATCCGGCAAGTCTTCAAGCTTCAAGATGTCTTCAATTTTAACAAGTTTCTAAGAAACTAAAAGCTTGAAACACATTTAAAAGTAACCCAATTTATGATCTTTCTTAATTTTTCCTTTGGGTTCTTCTTTACAAATTTTAATTACAACACAACTCAAAACAAGAAATACAAATATATGAGTTGAAGTCTGAACAAAGAATTCATCCTACAAAAACTTGTAAACCACTTGAAGAGTTGTTAGTAAAACAAATGCATGCACCAATGTTTGAGTATCATCAAAATCACTTATGGGGTCAACAATCTCCCCCTTTTTGATGATGACAAAACACTGGGCATAAAAAATTCTTTATAATTACATGTATAATAGTATTTGAAAGTAAGTATGCACATGTATCAGAGCTAATTTTATTTGCTAATAAGTCTCATAGCTCTTGTAAGGAAACTATACAGTTTCAATGTTAGTGCTTTAGTGTGTATCAAAGTATTAAGCTTTATATGCTTCAAAGTTTCAGAAGTAGCACAAACATGAAGTATCAGAGTTTAAAATTGAAAGAATTAAAGCTAATTTTAGAGCAATCAGAGAAAAAGATAGGGTTTAAAGCTAAAGCCATTTGGTTTCAATAAAATTTCTCTCCCTTTCTGTATGTCTTTAAATACTTAAGCACTTAAGCTCATTTAATCACAATCATTTCACAATCACTTATATGCTCCTCTTTTTCATTCTTTTTATGCACTTTATGAATAGGAAGCTCAAAATTTTCTTGTTAGCTTAGATTTTTTACTCAGATTTTTCATGACAGCTCAATGTTCTCCCCTTTTTGTCAAACATTCAAAAAGGTATTTTCAATAAAGTTTAATTCTTAAACAGAATGAGAAAGTTTTTAATATTTGTTTGAGATAATTTCACTTTCTCAAATTCATTTGGATATTCTAATTAAAATTCATCATAGTTGTATTGAAGACATTGCATCAGCTCAAAATGATTCAAGATAGTAAATATCAAAAGATCTTTCATTTCATTTAAAAAAGTTCAATACCAGGTACAAAATATGAAAGAACTGATACCAGTATAATCAATCACTGTCTAGATCTACTCCAGTGTTAGTTGAACATCTAGGAATTTGAATGCCAGGAGGCATAGAAGCTAGAGGATATGGATCTAATACATCAGAGGGTGCAGAGCAGAATGAGATCCCTGAGGCTTAAGGTGTGGAGTTGGCTATCTGAGGTGAGCAGACTGACCAGCAAAGGATGAGGGCTGAGGCCTAGGTGTAGATTGTGGAACTACAAGTGCTGCAATCACTCTGTTTGACAGCTGATCTAACTTGAATTGCACAGAGTCAATTTCTTCATCCAGTTTCTTTATATCTTTGTGCAATTGGACCAGTTCAGATGCTTGTTCATTTGCAAATGCCTCTACAGATCCTCTTAACCTTCTAAATTCTGCTCTCAAGATGCCAATTCCTTTAGTATAGCCCTCTTCTATTCTTCTTCCTTCTTCCACTGAACCCATTTTAAATTTAAGTTCATTCAATTCTATTATGAATGCTTCAAGTGTAGTACAGACAGAGCTTTTAATGGATTCAGAACTAGATGAAATTAATTCAAATATTGGTTGAAGGTCAGGTTGAGATGAACTTTTGGAGGTCTCAAGAATTTCCATTATGGTGCACAGGTCACTTATTTCTCCTCCAAATTTGTCTAACCTTGCCTCTACAGACTGGCAAAGCTCACCAAACATGTTAGACATAGTGCAAGTGATTCAGAAATCGTGCTTAGCTGCTGAGATATAAAAGTCTGTAGAACTGATGTATCAACTGAAGATATGTGTGGTCTAGGAGTAGTAGGTGCTAATGGAGATGTAGGTAAAGAAGTTCCAATGTGCACAGTCTCCATAGCTTCAAGTGAAGTAGGCTCAGACCTAGTAGGTGCAAATTTTGTCTCAGTTGGTACAGAAAATTATTCAGTAGAAGTCCCAAACTCACCAATAGGAATGTTGAAAATCTACTCTGAGCTAGGAACAACTTCTTCAAGTGCTGCTGGTGATGCAGTGGAGATTTTCTAGGGAATTTCTTCACTGCTGTCTCCTGAACTACTGCTGCTGCCTGCAACTGCTCTTTCATCTGTTCCCTTTTTCTTCCATATTCCTTCATTGCATACATAGCCCATTCTCATTAGTGATTTAAAAGTATATGTGTATGTATGGTGCAAGGGCTTTCCATCCTCTCCTTCCAAATTAACTCTGGAGGCTTGAAACAGTAGTGTTAGGACCATTCCATAAGGAAGGCAGGCTTTTATCTTACGGACTGCCTCCTTCATTTGCATGATCATAATAAATGGTAAGTTGATTGATTCTCCTTGAATGATAAGATCCATGAAACTCAGATCCCTTTCACTGATCCAGTCAAATCTCCTAGTCCTTGGGAGAAATATTCTACTTATGAAATTGTGTAATAATCTCATTTCTAAAGGCAAAGTGTTGTTGGCCAATACAGTATTAATTCCATCAACTTCTTCTCTGCTGAGAATTGTGTGCAAAGCCTTTTCTCTATCTTTTAAAATTAGATGCTTGATTCCATTAGTAGGCATGTTCAGTAAACTGCTTAAACTTTCTTCTGTTACAAAAATTCTTTTTCCTTTCACTGTAGATTCAATGTGATTTGCCTCTAATCTGAGATTTTCATAAAATGTCTTACAAGTGAAGGATAGGTGGAAACATTTAATGAACAGAAATAAACCCATCCTTGAGTTTCGATCAGATTTCCAATTCTCGACCCAATTTCTTCTATAAAGTTAAACATAATTCTTCTCCCACTAGTTACAGGTCTGTTTGATAAAGAGACTACCTATCTCGGAGATGAAGCTGCAGCCATTGGTTCACTTTCTTCTTCTATTGCCTGAGTGGGCTCTTCCTGCTAACACTTCATTCTTCTTTATGTCTCAACAGAGGGGGCGGCTCATTTAGATCTCTTTCCCACAGCCATTTTTGGAGCCATTGTAGCAAATTTGCAAGAAATAGGAAATCAAGGCTTCGGGGAAAGGATTTTGGAGTTTTGGTGAAGGTTTCGAGTGGAATGACAGAGTTTAGAGTGAAAATGAAAGCATAAGAAATGAAAAAGAGTTTACTCAGCTCTATTAAAAAAGCTTTTTCCCGACACCGAGTAGGCTCGCTCAGCCTTAAAATCATTCGAGTCGGCTCGACCAGAGCGAACTCAAAACAAATAGAAATTTGAGTCGGCTAGGTAAACCCTAAATTGACCTAGTCAACTCGACCAGAGTAAAAGCAAAAAAATTAGAGATTCGAGCCGGCTCGACCAGAGCAAAATTGCTCGAGTCGACTTGAACAGAAACTTTTCACAGAAGTTGAAATGATTCAAGAATTGAGTTTAATTCAATGAAATCTCAAGGAAAGTTGTTCAAAATACTTGAATAGTTGTAGGAGGTTTTCTAGATAATTTTTCTTAATTTTGAAGGAAATTAGGTTAGGAAAATCTAGAAAGGATCAGAAAGACCTAATTCTCCTCTAAGTAGTTCAAATCTATCTTGATTCAGTGGCTTAGTAAAAATGTCAGCTAATTAGTTTTTAGTTAGGATAAATTCTAGTTCAGTGTCACCATTCAAAACATGATCTTTAATAAAATGATGTCTAATCTCTATATGCTTAGTTTTACAATGCTGAATTAGATTTTTGGTCAAATTTATAGCACTTTGTTATCACACTTGATTGGAATTTTAGATTGTGTAACACCAAAGTCTTCTAGTTGTTATTTAATCCATAACACTTGAGCACAACAACTCCTTATAGCGACATACTCTACCTCAGTAGTAGAAAGTGCTACAGAGTTTTGTTCTTACAGTGCCATGAGATTAAATTCAATCCTAGAAATTGACATATGCTACAAGTGCTTTTTCTATCAATTCTACAACCAACATAATCAGCATCCGAAAATCTAATTAAATTCAATGAAGAATGTTTTGAAAACCAAAAATCTAGATTACTTGTACCTTTCAAATATCTGATAATTCTTTTAATAACAAGCATATGTAATTCTTTAGGATTAGATTGGAATCTAGCATATACATATATGCTATACAAGATATCAAGTCTACTTGTAGTTAAGTATAACAAGGATCCGATCATACCTCTATGGAGATTTTGATCAATGTTGGATCTATTTTCATCTTTATCCAATCTACAAGTTGGGCTCATGGGTGTGCTCATTTATTTGCTTGACTCCATACCAAACTTTTCGATTATTTCCTTGATGTACTTGGCTTGGTTAATGAAGATTCCTTCCTTTATTTGTTTCACTTGAAGTCCAAGGAAGTAGTTAAGTTTATCCATTAGGCTCATTTCAAATTCTCCCTGCATTAACTTAGCAAATTCTCTATAAAGAGTTTCATTAGTTGCACCAAATATAATATCATTAACATAAATCTGTACAACTAATAAATCATTATTTTTCTTCTTGATAAAAAGAGTTTTGTCAACATTTTCTCTTGAAAAATTATTTTCAATCAAGAAAGTGCTAAGTCTATCAGACCAAGCTCTAGGTGCATGTTTCAAACCATATAATGCTTTATTGAGTTTAAACACATGATTTGGAAAAACATGATCTTCAAAACTTAGTGGTTGTTCTACAAAAACTTGTTCAAAAATGAAACCATTTAAAAATGAACTTTTCACATCCATTTGAAAAAGTTTAAAATTCATGTAGCAAGCAAATGTAAGAAGTAATATAATGGCTTATAGTCTTGCTACGAGCGCATATGTTTCATCAAAATCAATGACCTCTTCTTGGTTATATCCCTTAGCCACTAATCTAGCTTTATTTCTCATTACATTTTCTTGTTCATCTAATTTATTTCTATAGACCCATTTGGTTCCTATGATTAGATGGTCTGGAAGTCTATCAACTAATGTCCAAACCTTATTTCTTTTAAACTGGTTCAATTCTTCATGCATGGTCATCATCTAGTTTGGGTCATTTTCAGCTTTTTCTAAGGTATCAGGTTCTATTTATGATACAAAGGCTAGGTAGTCATGTGCAATTCTATATGATGACCTAGTCCTAATACCTTGTGAAGGATCACCAATAATTAATTCTCTAGGATGGGAAGTTACGTACCTCCATTCTCTTGGTATATCTGCTTGATCCTTACTTACCATTTCTTCTCATTCTTCAATAGGTCTTTCTTGTATGCTCATGTCTTCCATCTCTTTTTGAATTGTACCTGCATCATTGTCTATGCACTCTTCTTTCTTAGAAGGTGAAGGATTAGTTTCATCAAAAATAACATGCATTGACTCTTCTATAGTAAGAGTTCTTTTATTAAATACTCTATATGCTTTGCTATGTAATGAATAACCAAGAAAAATTGCTTCATCAGATTTAGCATCAAATTTTTCTAAATTATCTTTACCATTGTTAAGCACAAAGCATTTACATCCAAAAACATGAAAATAATTAATATTGGGTTTCTTCAAAATAGGATGGATCAAAATGCAGTTTAAAATATAACAAGCAGTGTTCACCACTTCTGTCCAAAAGTACCTTGGAAGATTACCTTCACATAACATTATTTGGGCCATCTCTTTCAAAGTCCTATTTTCCTCTCCACAACACCATTTTGTTGTGGTGTCCTAGGAGCGGAGAAGTTGTGATCAATGCCGTTTTCTATACAATAATCATCAAAAAACTAATTTTCAAATTCAGTGCTGTGATCACTCCTAATTGAAATTATTAAAAGATTTTTCTGATTTGAAATCTTTTTGTAAAGTTTTTGAAATACTTCGAAGGTTTTATCTTTGTGAGCAATAAACAAAACCCATGTAAATTTTGAAAAATTATATACTATCACAAAGGCATATTTCATTCCTCCTAGGCTTGTAGTCCTAGTTGGTCCAAATAAATCCATGTGAAGTAGTTCTAGAGGTCTAGTAGTTGAAATCATATTTTTGGATTTAAAGCTCTCCCTAGTTTGTTTACCCATTTGGCATGCATCACAAACATGATCAAAGTCTACTTTAAGCTTAGGCATGCATCTAACTAAGTTTTTAAAAATTAACTTGCAATAGTATGCATGCTAGCATGACCTAATCATCTATGCCAAAGTAAACAAGACTCCTTGGTCTTAGTATTCATCGCAACTAGACTTGAATTATTTGACATGGCAAGATCATTAAGATCAATCACATAAATATTTCGAAGTCTATGTCCAATGAATTTGCTACTAGAATCAAGAGAGTTTGTTACAATACACATAGATGATTCAAAGATAACTTTGAAGCCTTTATCACATAATTAACTGATACTCAAGAAATTATGCTTTAATTTATCTACTAGCAATACATTTTCAATAAAAGTACAGGGAGTTATCTTGATCTTATCGATTTTGATTATTTTTCCTTACCATTATATCCAAAAGTAACCATACCTCCTTTCATTTCCAGGGTGATGAACTGATCCTTATCACCCGTCATATGCCTTGAACAGCCACTGTCGAGATACCATCTTTTCTTCAATTTTTGGACTGCAAGACATTCCTGCAAGACAAACAAGAAGTTCTTTTAGGTACCCAAGCTGACTTGGGCCCTTGCAAGTTAGTGAAGGAGGTTCCTTTGAGAAACCAAATCTTTCTTGATTTACTTTGGACATTTCTAATAATATTGCATTCAAAAGCTTTATGTCCTAACCCATTGCAAGCAAAACATTTCATTCTAGGATTCTGAAAATGTGTAGATTTTAAAGTCCTAGATGTTGATGCATGAGATGCAGAAATAAAAAATTTTCTATTCAAGTTCTTAGGAACATATAATGTAGCTTTCAAAGTGGAAGCAGAAACATTGTAACAAAAGCTTTTTGAGATACTAGTTTTGGAACATAAGCTTTTGATTTCACAAAAGTAGTTGCTGAAATACTATTTGAATTTGAAGTGTTAAAACCAACTCCAGCTTTGTTACAGAAATTTTTTGTTCTTTAAGAATCAACTCGAGCTTGTTAGAAGATAAAGTAAGTTTCTCAACAAGAGGCTTGAGTTTTTCAACCTCCTTTTTCAACTCATTATTTTCATTCTTCAAAGCTTTGTTTTTGTTAAGATAATCACTATTCTCAGTTTTCATTGCTTTACAATTTTCAGAAAAGACATGAAATTCTTTTTGCAATAAAATATTCTTTTATGAAATCTCCTCTTTTTCTTTGAGTAAAGAATCATTGATATTCTTTTAAAGATTTAATCTTTACTCCAGCCTTTTTAAATTTAGATAAAAGATCATGGAATACAGAATTTAACTCATCAAATATAAATTCAATTTGAGCATTGGGAGATGTTACCTCATCCTCGAGACCCATTAGACATAAATTGGCTATTTTAGTGGTCTCTTTTTCTTCAGTTGTGGTGGATTCCTCACTGTCGTTCCATGTGGCAACCATCATTTTTTTTTTCTTCTTCTTGAAGAATTTCTTCAATAATGGACAATCTGGATGAATGTGCACCGATTTCTTACATTCATAGCAGGTGGGGGCTTATTCCTTTTCCTTCTCTTTGTCCTTGTCCTTTTTCTTGGAATGCTCTCCTCGTTTATAGAATTTTCTATTGAATCTTCCTTTCTTCCTTCCCATAAACTTTCTTAATCTCCTCATGACCATTGTGATGTCTTCGTCTTCTAGATCGTCTTCTAAGGAGGTGGAGTCATCTTTCGATTCCTCATCTTTTTTTGATTCTAATGGAGCCTTGAAATCAATTATCTTTTTCTTCTTTATATCATCATCAGTTCTGTGCTGCATGGCTAGTTCATGTGTGATGAGTGAACCCATTATTTCATCTATAGGCAAGGTATTTAAATCTTTAGCTTCCTGGATGACCGTCACTTTAAGGTCCCATTTATCCAGAAGTGATCTCAAGATCTTCTGTACCAAGTCAGCATTTGAGTAAACCCTGCCAAGACTTCTCAAACCATTAATAATATCTGTAAATCTAGTATACATGGTAGAGATATTTTCAGTAGGTTCCATTTTAAACAATTCATAGCTATGTACTAGAAGATTTATTTTTAAAGTCTTCACTTGGGAAGTTCCTTCGTGGGTCACTTCAAGTTTATCCCAAATTTTCTTTGCCGAAGAGCAAGTGGAAATTCAATTAAACTCGTTTGAATCCAAAGCACAGTATAGCAAATTCATTACTTTGGTATTTAATTCTCCCATCTTCATGTCGTGTTCATCCTAGTCCTCTTTAGGCTTAGGGACATCCACGCCATCAATTTTGATCACAGGAACATGTGGCCCTTTAATAATGACCTTCCATAATTGAAAATCAACAGCCTATATATAGATTTTCATTCTTACTTTCCAGTAAGAATAATTTGTGCCGGTGAAGAGTGGAGGTCTGTTAGTAGATTGGTCTTCGGCCAAGGATGTACTCATGAGATGAGCCATCAATCATTACTTTAATGTAATCAGAGACACTGCTCTGATATCAATTGTTGCCCAGGTGGCTTTCCCAAGAGGGGGTGAATTGGGAATATAAAAAAAAATTTAAGCAGATAATGTGCTCTTGAAAATTCCTTTTAGAGTGTTAGGTGCTGTGACAAAGTAATTAACTATAGAAGCTAAATAAGATCAGAGAAGCATAACACAAACATAGAAAAATTATAGTGGTTCGGAGCAACCCAATTCCTACATCCACTACCCAAGATTACCACTTGGGATTTTCACTATATCCCCCACTGGAATACAGTTGAATTATTTTAACAAGCTCACAATCCAAACCTTTACACTTTGATTTTATCGGGATCACCAAAGAAACCCAACTTGGTTTTACCAGGATCACCAAGAACCCAACTTGGTTTTACCAGGATCACCAAGAACCCAACACTTGGTTTTTAATAAAGGCTCACCAAGAACTTATTTGGTTTTTCAACTGGGCTCACCAATAATCCAATAATTCAAGAATGAATTGAAAATAAATGCAACAAAGTGACAAACTAAATTTTGTCGAGTGGTTGCCGATGCAGCTCGAGAGAAATCCACTTGAATGCACTTCAATGCATTTTAATGGTTTCTTTTTCTTCTTTACTAAGTGCTTCAAGTTTCAGATGTGAGTTGGTGAAGACTTGAAGGCTGTCTTGAATGCCCTTAGTGCTCTCTTCCTTGTTGGTTGGTTAGGATATTTGATAAAGCATCTCTTTCTTTTGAAAACTCTCTTATTCTTTATAAAGAAGTTCAAATCCCTTAAATATATGGCCTTCCATCATTCTAAGGTAGTTTAAGTCATTGTAGTCCATTGGGATGTGACATATGACCGTTGTAGCACTTTTTGGATTCAAATTCTAAGTTCTGGAACTAGCCATTGCAAGTCTGAAATCGACCTTTGAGTCGACTCAGATCACTCGAGTCGGCTCGGATCCACAGAGGAGTTCTGGTTGAGTCGACTCTCTTCAATCCAGTTGGCTCGCTTGCATAGTGTCTTGATTCTTCACTCTGTAAGAGTCAGCTCGCCTTGATTCCAGTCGACTCGGATCCTCAGGCCTTCAAAATATTAGTTTGGTCGAGTCGGCTAACTTCCATTCCAATCAACTCGAATGGCTGTTCTTCTCAGAAACCAATTTCTGGACTCTGGAGGAGTCGACTCGATCTTCTGAAGAGTCAGCTCGAATGGCTGACCATGTGATAGAGTCGGCTTGGAGTTCCTTTGGGTCGGTTCACTTGTCTGATTCAAGAAACAGCACTCTAGACGAGTCGGCTTGGGTCCCTTAGAGTCGGCTTGAATATCTGCATGCCAGAAGTCTCATATGTGGCAGAGTCGGCTCTCTTCTCCTCGAGTCAGCTCGGATGAAAGTTTTAATGATTTCTCAGTCTTTCTCCATATTTCATCTAGCAAGTCTTTAAGCTTTAAGATGTCTTCAATTTCAACAAGTTTCTGAGAAACTAAAAGATTGAAACACATTTAGAAGTAACCCAATTTTATGATCTTTCTTAATTTTTTCTTTGGCTTCTTCTTTACAAATTTCAATTACAACACAACTCAAAACAAGAAATACAAATGTAGGAGTTGAAGTTTGAATAAAGAATTCATCCTACAAAAACTTGTAAACCACTTGAAGAGTTGTTAGTAAAACAAATGCATGCACCAATATTTGGTTATCATCAAAATCACTTATGGGGTCAACAGTTTGAGAGCTCATTGTTGGTAAGAGAACCCCTCCTAGACTCTTAGTCTAATTGTTTGAAAGCTCATGTCCTAGTTAGAATAGTTTCTCAACCATTCGGTCCTTTCTACTTTTGATTGAATGGAAACTACATTACGGTAATATAACTTTTATCTAGTAGTCTCTTTTATTAAGTTTATTTGCTCTCTTATGCATGAATATTGCTGATATGTGAAGGAGTCCTTGCTCATTTTAGTTTGCTAAGTTCATAAGTTATGAACTCCATCTAGCATCCTGCATCATTCTTGGTATTAGAGCATGGTTAACTAGGATAAGTTATGCATGTTGCTAAAATTTTTGCATCATCTAAGGACTAGACCTGAAAGCTAATTTCATAGTTTTCAGATCTTAGTTTAATTTACAATTTCTAAGTAATTTTTTGCTAAACCAAACTAGATCTGGAATCTTTTTCCATAGAATTCAGATTTGAATTTTCAAAAATTTATTTTTATTTTCCTAGCTTACCTTCTAATCGAAGGAAATCACGCCTCCTGAACAGGTATAAGAAAGTATACTTATGACTCATGGGAGTAATGAGCCAAGGCCAGACATGATAACCCAAAATTGGAGGGCCTGTTGTGCTAAGTGCATGCTTGCAAGATTAGAATTATTGAATGTTTCATTGCATGTTTACTCCTCTAGCACAACTTAGGTTCTAAAATTTTCTAGCACAATTCAAATTTGAATCCACTTAACCATAATTCAAAATTTTAAAACTTAAAATTTGAATTCTGAAATTTAAAATTTAAAAATTCAAATTTGAAATTTGAAATTTGAAATTTGAATTTTGAAATACATGTTATTCCTAGTCTTTATGTTCTATTGATTAGCTAGATTGTTGGATGTGCATTCATTTTAAAATATTTAAGGGCAATCCTATCACAAGATAAGGAAAGGATTTCATCACCTTTCCTTGGTCCAAAAATAACCAACTACATATTGCATTGATCCAAGCCTAACATAAAATTAAGTAAGAACATAAAACTAGGGACATCAAGTCAAGTTCATGATCATGTTGAGACTTAGCATTGATTGATTATATATTTACTCCTGGATATTCGTGTCTAAGGCTAGTGGTCCAATGGCAAACACCTTAAGTGGATTTGTGATTTTTAATTAGGACCTCGTGAAAGCGACGGGAGCATCCCACAATCCCATCTCTTACCTAGCCAGTTGAAAGGGTGACTACAGTCTTGATTAGTATTTTGGCAATTTTTGCTATCTTGAACTTCTAGGTCTACGAGCCCTAGAAGCTAGGTTAGTATTACATGACCACTAGATCAGGAATTCCATACCAACACTCCCAGATCCAACCAAGTCTCACCATGGACCCCATTCTTGAAACTTTGATGAGAACTATGATTAAGCAATTCAGGCAACTAAAAAATAGGTTTGACCAAATGGAGGAGCGAATTGGAACCCTTGAAGAGACCCATTTGACCCACACTGAACCTGAATCACCTAAACCAACTCCCCTTGGACCAAGAGCCCATCTCCAAGATCCCACCCCTGAACATAACCCTAGATGCCCACACTAAGACTTCGTGGATTTGGAGGAAAGAGCCCTTAGAAACATACATCTCGATGCACCTACTTTTGATGAAAATTTAGACCCTAAGATGTATGTTGATTGGGAGAGTGACATGAATCAATACTTTGAGTGGTATAAGATGTTGGAAGAAAGGTAGTACAAATTTGCTAAACTTAGGTTAGTCCGACAAGCTAAATTATATTGGAGAAATGTTGAGCACATTTGTCGACAGAGAGGAGACATGCCTATAGTCACATGGAGAGCCAAGAAGATCAAACTTAAGGAGAAGTACCTACCCTTATCCTATGAGCAGAGGTTTTTGAATCAATGGCAAAGATTGAGCCAAGGGAATAGAAACGTATCTGAGTATATCGCTAAGTTTGACGAATTTATCATGAGATGTGGTGTGGTTGAGTCGGAGGCCGTCACCTTGTTTTGGTTTAGAGTAGGCCTACATGAAGAAATCCAAAGGAAATTATTTCTGAGAGAAGTCCATGACCTAGAGCAGGCTTACCAAATCACTAGGAACTGTGAGAGTTTCAGAGGGGACCCCTGATCTGTCGACCTGAACCTAGTAGGATTAGTACCCCTCGAAATAGGTCAAATTCTAATCAAATTCCCTCAAACTGACCCAATCCTACTACCCCACTAGCTCACAAAGATGATAGGGGTAAGCCCCTGAAGTTCAATGGGATAATTATCAAAATGTACATTGCTTCAGGTATCATAAAGTTAGCCACTATGTTAGTCAATGTCCTACCCAAGCCTTACACATAGAAGAGTTAGAGAAAGGGACTCCAGGAACCTTTGAAGAATTTGAGAAAGAAGTCTATGAAGCTAGGTCAAATCTAGTGGATGAGTTGAGGAAGATGAAGAAGATATTGATCCGACTAAAACATTAGGAGTTGTTAGATGTATCCTGGTCCAAACAAAAGAGCATGAGGATTGAAGAAGGACCAATATACTTCAAACTTTTGTCAAGATAAAGAAAAAGGTTTATAAGATCATTATAGATAACAGGAGCTGTGTTAATGCCATTTCAACTAAGGCCATTAAGAATCTAGGCTTGACTTCCGCTCCCCATCCCAATCCCTATAAGGTGTCTTGGATAGATTCGACTTCCATCCCCATTAAGTTAAGATATCAAGTTCTGATTCAGATCCAATCATATTAGAAAAAAGTTTGGTGTGATGTTCTTCTTATGGGGGTTAGCAGTTTCATTTTAGGTAGACCTTGGTTGTATGATCATAATGCTACCTTATATGGCCGATCCAACTCTTGTTCTTTCACCTACCAAGGAAAGAAAATAGTTATAAACTCATCACCAAATAAGGATAATCAGAAGAGAGGATCTAGTAATCTAAGAGAAAAGAAAGCAGGGTTACAATTAATCAATACTAAGGATCTAGAGTGACAGATCAATGAAGGATCACCCATTTGGAAATTAACCACTAAGGAAATCCATGAACAAACCCTAAGGAACAACCCCAGGAAGTCGTAGAGATCTTGAGGGACTTTCAAGATATATTTCCAAAAACCTACCTAATCACCTTCCTCCATTAAGGGACATCCAACATGCCATAGATTTGGTCCCAAAGCCACCTTACCAAACCTCCCACATTATAGGCTGAATCCCACTGAACATGCAGAGTTGCAAAGACAAGTTGGAGATCTCCTTCGAAAAGGATTCATTAGAGAATGTTTGAGCCCTTGTGCGGTACCTGCTGGTGTGGGCACCAGACCTTTGATTAGGGTTTCAACTTTTCGGGTCTTGTAATAAAGATTCAAGCCTAAACCTTGTAATATTTTTAGCTTTAAATTGAGTCTCAAGTGTTTGTGTCTAGTCTGTACTTTGACCAATTTGGTCTAGTTGTGTCCTATATTGAGTCCAGTCCCGTATTAAGTCCAGTCTGAGTCTATTTGAAGTATGGGCCCAAGCAAGATTGGTCTTTAAGTCTAGTCACTTTTGAGCCAAGCCTTGGAGGATGCCAACTCAGCCCTGGGGTGCCACTTCATCATCCTATGTGGTGGCACAAATCAGGTTTTTTTGGATGAGAACTGGAGCGCCACTTCATCATCCTATATGGCGACACAAATCAGAATTTTTTTGATAACAAAGGAGACAATATTACTTGACACTTGCCCTCTTTCCCTCCCCCTATCATGCTCATCTCCAAAATTAGGTGGCCAGCCAAGGGAAGGTCAAAGGGAGTTAGAGATTTGAAGAGATAAAGCCTTGCTTCAAGCCCTCACATCAAGCTTTCTTCCCAAAGTAGTTGACCAAGTATGGAAGGAAGAGCAAGAATCCATGGGCGCCAAGACAAGCTCCATCTTCCACTCCCCATATCATGTCTTGTACCAAAGGTGGATTAACAACCAAGGAAAGGAGGAGAACACAAGCCTTGCTACAAGCCCCATGCCATGTCTTCTTCTAAAGTGAGAGACCAACCTTCCAAGTCCAAGGGTGCCAAGACCCTTCTTCCAAGCCTCAAGACAAGCCATGCCCAATCACTTTGAAATTCATGGTCGGCCAAGGAAGAGAGATTTCTGAAATTTTTTGGCGCCTTATTAAAGAAGACTTGTATTTTCATTTGAAATTTAAATTGGGTCCTAAGGTGCCTATATAAAGGACCTTACCCCCTCTTTTGTATGCTATTAATGATGAATGAAAAAAATACAAGTTTTGAGAGCCAATTCTCTTTAGTTGCCTTCGTTCCTTAAGAACGTTGATCTCCATAAGGGAGTGCCTTCACCTTCGAACGAGAGGTGTGAGGCCTCGAGTTACTATCTCTTCAACAACTCCATCCTCCAACTTCGAGTCAAAATCCATTGGGATCATCTAACCAGGCGCCTAGCAAGAAGAACTCCACCCATCACCACATCAACTCTCATCCTTTCATCTATTGCTTTCTTTTGATTGAATCCTAACTCTTCTCTTGAATGCTCATAGGTCCTCCAGGTGCCACGAACATGGAGTCGGTTGCCCTTGCCGTCGTGACCTTCGATAGAAAGCCGGCGCATCCGCGGGGTTGAATGCTCGATCATCCAAGCTGCATCCGTGAGAGCGAGTGAACTCGGCATCAGGCGCTTTGGATCTTTAAGGTTTGACACCTTGACTCCTAAGTAGGTATTGATCTGAGAGCTAAGTCTTACGGGGTTTCTCAATCCCGGGGTCCTCTTTTTATCCTTGCTTAGGGACTTGCTTGCCTGAAGTTCTTGTTAGTATAGAACCCTAGATCTATTCTCTCTTGTCTTCGAGAATCCTCAACTTCATTAAAATCCTAAAAATCATAAAAGAAAAATCACCTGCATTATCCTAGCATCTAGTTAGTCCCGCATCATTTCTGGTATCAGAGCATAGTTAGGACTTTGCACTTCTTAAGTACTTGGATTAGGTGCTTCACCAGGCCATCCGGTCTTAGGAGAAAAGTAGGGTTTCAAGACCCTTCCTCCCATTCCACGGGGGTCTCCTAAGGTGCATAGGGGTGCCACTGTAAAAGGCCTTTGAAGAGGAACACAAGAAGAAAAGTTTTAAAAATCCAAAAGAAAATTTTTGCATCATTAGATCTCATCTTCTTTTAATTTTTGCAATTTTTTCTTTTCATACATGATCTGTTATTTTAGGTGTTGCTATTTGTAAAGACCTCCAAACTCTATTTTTTTTTTGTTAGATCACACATAATTGAGAGTATTTTTGATAATTTTCTCAGATTTTATTGCAGCTTGTAGAATTTCTACAAGCTGGAATACTACCTGAGAGCAAATTCTGTTCAGTGAATTCAGCAAGTGCATCTTTTCATGTTTTCATTTGTTAAATAGTTTAATCTTGCATTTAGGGTCATATCTTTTTATTTCCATCATCTTATTTCTGTTATCATACATCAAAAATCCAACAATATAACTTAGGTGCATCTCATTAGATCATTTGTATGTCATCATTCTCATAAATCATCTTAAGGCATCAATTTGACATAGGATCAGGATTTCATTATCTGTCCCTAGCCCAAAAATCATCAACCTGCATAACGAACCCAACCCCTAAGTAAAACAGAGTAAACACTTAACTTGCTCTAGTGAGCTAGGGACACCCACGAAGTCGGGCAAACCAAGTGTCAAGCCAAGTTAGACAACTTGTTTGTGTGTGCTTGAGTAGCTGGTGTCTAGAAAAGTGGTTCAGGGACAAGAGCTCGAAGGAAGGTGGGTTGGTTTGCTTACCTAGCCAATTTCAAATTGGTGTCTAAGGCAAGCAAAGAGGAACCTCAACCAACCTTACACTTACCTGGCCAGGTGCCAAGTTACTACCACCAAGATTGTCTTCTTGACCTAACATTAGGTTTGATCTTTTAAGTCTATTAAACCCAAAACTTCTTCCGTTGTGTGTGCATGTTGACTAGATCAGGAGTCCCCTATCATCCCCATCATTTCCAATCAAGTGAACCCATGGAGAATGAACGAGAAGATCAATTAAAGGTCATCATTGAACAATTGACTAGGATGAAAAGTAGGTTTGATAAGTTTGACGATAGAATTGGAGCCTTAGAGAAGAATATCGAATCTATCGAACCTGAGTCTGAGTCACCTTTTCCCCCTAGGGATTACCCTCATCATGAACCATCCATAGAGGCTGAACCCAGGAGAATTCCCCGTTTTAACCCAGCCCAAGAGATTCACCCTAGGAGACCTAATCAGGAGTTCCTGAACCAAGAAGAACTACATGAGTCTGATGACCTGTTAGGAGTAATTAGGTGCATCCTTATCCAGGACATAGTGCAAAAAGATTGGCATAAGACTAACATCCTACAAACCTTTGCCAGACTAGGGGATTAAGGTATGCAAGATCATAGTTGATAGTGGGAGCTGTGTCAGTGCCATTTCTTCAAGTACTACCAAATTCCTAGGATTGACCCCAGATCCTCACCCCAATCCTTATAAGGTCTCGTGGATTGATTCAACCTCCATATCCATAAAGTCTAGGTGCCAAGTCTTGATCAAGCTGCAATCATATGAAGAAACGATTTGGTGTGATATCCTTCCCATGGGCGTCAGTAGTATTATCTTAGGTCGACCCTGGCTTTACGATCACTATGCCACCCTTTATGGTCAACCATAGATGTACCTTTAACCACCATGGGAAGAAATTTATAATCAATCCAATTCATCCTAAGGACCGGGTTAAGAGAGAATCGACTAGCCTAAAGGAAAAGAAGCTAGAAGTTAACCTGATTAAGGCCAAAGAGTTAGAGAATGTAATGACTGAGGGAACCCCTGCCATAAGAGAGACTCATGAATCAACCCAGAGAGAAGAACCTTCTGACAAATTTCAGGAAAAAAAATTGAGCCCATTAAGAATGTAAGTGAAGAAACCATTGAGCCTATTGAGGAATCGCAAGAAGACATCCATGAATCAAGTTTAGAAGAAAAGTGTGATGAAGATGGGCCCAAGATGGAAATCATTAAGGAATCAAAGGATAATGATCCTGAACCCACTAGAGAATTTGAAGAAGAAATGATCAAGTCAGGATCAAACAAAGTAGATGAAAGTAAAGGTTCTCAAGTATTGCCCATAGAAAAGGTCCAAGAACAAGAAGTAGACTTTAGTTTAGAGGACTTTCAAGATAAACTTTCCAAAGACCTTCCTGATGACCTTCCACCTTCTAGGAGCACCCAGCCTATCCTAGAACTTGCACTTATAAATCCTCCTAGTACTAATCATTAGGTTAGGATAAGCACACCCATAGACCAACATTCATACATTAAGGTCAGTCTCTTTAGCTTTGAACCAGTCCCTGAGTCTCCTTCCTATTTCCAACCCTTCCCTGAGCCTTCTCACATTTCTAGAGCCATGGAGTTACTTTTTGTTGAGATTACCATAATGCATGACTCCTTAGAACCCATCCCTTTTGCCACCTACTTCTGGTATACCTTATGGCATTTGCTAGGGATCCATGGTAATTTTTCTTGTGCAAACCAGACCAGGGTCAAACCTAGAGAGTCAATAATCTGTTAGGTTTAGGCCCTAGAGAGACCAATAAAATTATGCTCTATAGGCATACTTAGTTAGTATGTATTTTATATCATGTTAGGATTCTGCATTAAGTATTAATTTTAAAAGAAAATTTGGCTAATTCTCGAAAGAGAACTAAAGAGTTTGATCAAAGGGATTCTGTAATGATTAGGCTTAGGCCTGAACGGTTTCCACTGGGAATTGTTAAAAAACTTCATGCTCGTGGAGCCGACCCCTTTAGAGTGATAAGGAGAGTTGGCCCTAATGCCTATGTGCTTGAAATATCCCCGAATTATGGCATTAGCTCAACTTTCAATATCCCAGACTTAGTCGAGTATAGGGAACCAGCAAACATACCCAGTGAGCCATTTGGGTCTAACTTTTCATTTGAGAGCAAACTCGACCCAAAGTGTCCACCTCCAATTTCACCTGAGAGAGGAGAGCGGATCGAGCATGTCCTGGATGATCAAGCTATGACCACCCGAGGCAAAGGCTATCATTGTTACTTGGTCTGATTGCAAGGTCGACCACAGTCCGATGACTCATAGGATACCTGAGAGGACTTGTAGCACCTCGACCCCGATCTTCTGAAAAAATATCAAAGTCAAGTCAATCCTTACTCGATAGGGTCGAGTTTCTCCCACCCCGGGAGAATTGGTATGGGCACCAGACCTCTGATTAGGGTTTCAAATTTTCGGGTCTTGTAATAAGGCTTCAAGCCTAAACCTTGTAATATTTTTAGCTTTGAATTGAGTCTCAAGTGTTTATGTCTAGTCCTGTACTTTGACCAATTTGGTCTAGTTGTGTCCTGTACTGAGTCCAGTCCTGTATTGAGTCCAGTCCTGTATTGAGTCCAGTCTGAGTCTATTTGAAGTATGGGCCCAAGCAAGATTGGTCTTTAAGTCTAGTCACTTTTGAGCCAAGTCTTGGAGGATGCCAACTCAGCCCTGGGGCGCTACTTCATCATCCTATGTGGTGGCACAAATCAGATTTTTTTGGATGACAACTGGGGTGCCACTTCATCATCCTATGTGGCGGCACAAATCAGAATTTTTTTGATAACAAAGGAGACAACATCACTTGACACTTGCCCTCTTTCCCTCCCCCTATCATGCTCATCTCCAAAATTAGGTGGCCGGCCAAGGGAAGGTCAAAGGGAGTTAGAGATTTGAAGAGATAAGGCCTTGCTTCAAGCCCTCACATCAAGCTTTCTTCCCAAAGGAGTTGACCAAGTATGGAAGGAAGAGCAAGAATCCATGGGTGCCAAGACAAGCTCCATCTTCCACTCCCCATATCATGTCTTGTACCAAAGGTGGATGAACAACCAAGGAAAGGAGGAGAACACAAGCCTTGCTACAAGCCCCATGTCATGTCTTCTTCCAAAGTGAGAGACCAACCTTCTAAGTCCAAGGGCACCAAGACCCTTCTTCCAAGCCTCAAGACAAGCCACGCCCAATCACTTTGAAATTCATGGTTGGCCAAGGAAGAGAGATTTCTAAAATTTTTTGGCGCCTCATCAAAAGAAGACTTGTATTTTCATTTCAAATTTAAATTGGGTCCTAAGGTGCCTATATAAACGACCTTACCCCCCTTTTGTATGCTATTGATGATGAATGAAAAAAATACATGTTTTGAGAGCCAATTCTCTTTAGTTGTCTTCGTTCCTTAAGAATGTCGATCTTCATGAGGGAGCGCCTTCGCCTTCGAGCATCGAGAGGTGTGAGGCCTCAAGTTACTATCTCTTCAACAACTCTATCCTCCAACTTCGAGTCAGAGTCCATTAGGATCATCCAACCGGGCACCTAGCAAGAAGAACTTTACCCATCACCACATCAACTCTCATCCTTTCATCTATTGCATTCTTTTGATCGAATCCTAACTCTTCTCTTGAATGCTCGCAGGTCCTCCAGGTACCATGAACACGAAGTCGGTTGCCCTTGCCATCGTGACCTTCGGACAGAAAGCCGGCGCATCCGCAGGGTTGAATGCTCGATCATCCAAGCCACATCCATGAGAGCGAGTGAACTCGGCATCGGGCACTTCGGACCTTTGAGGTTTGCCACCCTGACTCCTAAGTAGGTATTGATCTGAGAGCTAAGTCCTACGGGGTTTCTCAATCCTGGGGTCCTCTTTTTATCCTTGCTTAGGGACTTACTTGCTTGCCTGAAGTTCTTGTTAGTATAGAACCCTAGATCTATTCTCTCTTGTCTTCGGGAATCCTTAACTTCATTAAAACCCTAAAAATCACAGGAAAAAAATCAACTGCATCATCCTAGCATCTAGTTAGTCCCGCATCACCTGCCCTTTTGACCCCCAAGAAGGATGGCACTTGGAGAATGTGTGTGGATAGTGTTGACCCCATAAGTGATTTTGATGATAACCAAACATTGGAGCATGCATTTGTTTTACTAACAACTCTTCAAGTATTTTACAAGTTTTTGTAGGATGAATTCATTACTCAATTTCAACTCCTACATTTCTATTTCTTGTGTTGAGTTGTATTGTACTTGAATCTTGTAAAGAAGAACCCAAAGAAAAACTTAAGTAAAAACCAATCAAATGGGTTACTTCTAGGTTATTTCAAGCTTAAAATTATCTTGAGTATGTTGTAAGAAGAGTTTGAAGATATCTTGAAAGCTTAAAGCCTTGCTAGATGAATTCTGGAGAAGAATTAAAAATTCACTGAAGAACTCATCCGAGCCGACTCGAAGTGAAGAGAGTCGACTCTGGCACATGGCACGCATGAAGGTTCTAGCACACAGATATCCGAGCCAACTCTAAGGGACCCGAGCCGACTCGTCCAAAGTACCACTTCCTGAATCAGACAAGCAAGCCGATCCAAAGGAAGTCCAAGCTGACTCTTTCATTTAGTCAGACATCCGAGCTGACTCTTCAGAGAATCGAGCCGACTCCTCTAGAGTCCAGAAAAAGAGCTTTGAGAACTACAGCTAACCGAGCCGACTCTAAAGAGAAAGAGCCAACTCTTCCAGACTCATTTTGAAGGCCTGAGGATCCGAGTCGACTAGAATCGAGATGAGCCGACTCTTACAAAGTGAGGAATCAGAACATTGTACAACCTAGCCGACCAAATTGAAGAGAGTCGACTCAACCAGAACTACTCTAAGGATCCGAGCCGACTTGTGTAACCCGAGTCGACTCGAAGGTCGATTTTAGACTTATAATGGCTAGTTCCAGAACTTGAAATTTGAATCCAAAAAGTGCTTCAACGGTCAAATGTCGCATCCCAACAGTCTACAATGACTAAAATCATCTAAGAAGAGTACAAGACTATATATTTGAGATTTGAACTACTTTAAAAAAGATATAATGAGTAAATGCTAAATTGAATATCCAAGCTACCTTAAGAGCAAGAGAGCACTACAAGAGTATTCAAGACAGTCTTCAAGCCTTCACCAACTACCAACTAAAGCTTGAAGTATTTATTAAAGAAGTTGAAGAAGCCAACCAAGTACATTGAAGTGCAATCAACTGGGCTTCTCTCAAGCTGCATCGGCAACCATTTGACAAAAATCTGTTTGTCATTAAGTTGCTTTTCTTTATAATTTTTTTTTTAATTGTTGGATTATTGGTGAGCCCGGTTTAAAAACCAAATAGGTTCTTAGTTAGCCTGTGTTAAAATCAAGTGTTGGGTTCTTGTGATCCTGGTAAAACCAAGTTAGGTTCATGGTGATCCTGGTAAAACCAAGTTGGATTTCTTTGGTGAGCTCGGTTTAAAAACCAAAGTATAGAGGTTTGGATTGTGAGCCTGTGAAAACAATCCGACTGTATTCTAGTGGGGTATATAGTGAAAATCTCAAGTGGTAATCTTGGGTAGTGGATGTAGGAGCTGGGTTGCTCTGAACCACTATAATTTGCTTGTATTTGTGTTGCGCTTTTCTTATTTGATTACACTTTTGTATTCAATTATCCTATCACATCACTTAACACTTATAAGGGATTTTCAAAGAGCACATTATTGCTTAAACTTTTTAATTTTTTAATTCACCACCCACTTGGAAAAGCCACCTGGGCAACAACTGGTATCAGAGCAGCATCTCTAAATACATTTAGAGTAAAGATTAATAGCTCATCTCATGAGTACATCCTTGGCCAAAGGCCAATCTACTAATAGACCTCCACTCTTCACTGGCACTAATTATTCTTACTGGAAAACTAAAATGAAAATCTATGTATAAGCTGTCGATTTTTAATTATGAAAGGTCATTCTAAAAGGGCCACATATTCCCATGATTAAAATTAATGGCATGGATGTCCTAAAGCCTGAAGAGGACTGGGATGAACACGACATAAAGATAGGAGAATTAAATGCCAAAGCAATGAATTTATTATACTATGCTTTGGATGCTAACGAGTTTAATCGAATTTTCACTTGCTATTTAGCAAAGAAAATTTGGGACAAATTCAAAGTGACCCACGAAAAAACTTCCCAAGTGAAGACTTCGAAAATAAATCTTCTAGTATATAGTTACGAATTGTTTAAAATGGAACCTACTGAAACCATATCTGCCATGTTTTCAAGATTTACAAATATTATTAATGATTTGAAAAGTCTTGGCAGGGTTTATTCAAATGCAGATCTAGTATAGAAGATTCTTAGATCACTTCCGGACAAGTGGGACCCCAAAGTGACTGCCATCCAGAAAGCAAAAAATCTAAATGCCTTACCTCTAGATGAATTAATGGGTTCACTCATCACTCATGAATTGGCTATGCAGCACCGAACTGAAGATGATCAAAAGAAAAAGAAGACTATTGCATTCAAGACTGCATCTGATTCTAAAAGACAAGATGAGGAATCGAAATATGACTACACCTCCTCCAAAGACGATCTAGAAGATGAAGATATTGCTATGATCGTGAGGAGATTTAAAAGGTTTATGGAAAGAAGAAAGGAAGATACTATAAAAAATTCCATAAACAGGAGAGTACTCCAAGGACAAGGATAAGGATAAAGAGAAAGAAAAGGAACAAGTCTCCACATGCTATGAACGTAAGAAACCGCGGCACATTCATCCAGATTATCCATTATTAAAGAAATTTTTCAAGAAAAAGAAAAAGAAGGCGATGGTTGCTACATGGAGTGACAGCGAGGAGTCGATTTCATCTGGAGAGGAAGAGACCATGAAAATTTCTAATCTTTGTCTAATGGATCTCGAAGATAAGGTAACATCCCTCGAACCTCAATTAGAATTTACATTTGATGAATTTAATTCTGTTGTACATGATACAAACCGATTTATCATTGAGTGAATCTATTTCTAATTCATGGGTATTGGATATCGCATGTGGGTCACATATTTATAAATCTTTACAAGAACTCCACAGAATTAGAAATTTGAAGAAAGTTGACTTCAAATTATATGGGACAAATGGAGAACCCATATATGCTGAAGCTGTGGGCACCTATCTTCTATTATTACCTTCGGGTAATATCATAAGGTTGGAAGAATGCTACTATGTGCCAAATATTGTAAGAAACATTATTTCTATACCCTTGTTGTTACAACAAGGATATGAATAAGTGTAAAGAGCAGTGGCTGCTCTATTCTTCATAATAATACAATATTTGGGCATGGTTGCTTTATGAATGGTCTTTTAACTTTAGTCTCAATGATGAAATATTTCTTGTAGATGATAAGAAGAGAAAAAGAGATAATGTCAATATCACATATATCTGTCATTGTCGGTTAGATCATATCAGTGAGTCAACGATAAACAAGTTAGTCAAAGTGGATTACTTTGACCCTGATGATTTTCAATCATTAAGAACTTGTGAGTCTTGCCTCAAAGGAAAAATGACCAAGTCTCCATTCACTAAAAATGGAGAAAGGGTAACTAAATTATTAGGTCTTGTACATACTGATGTGTGTGGACCTATGTCAACTCAAGCCAGAGGAGGATATTCTTATTTCATCACTTTTATTGATGATTTATCAAGGTTTGGTCATGTGTATCTTATGAAACACAAGTCCGAAGCCTTTGATAAGTTTAAAGAATATCAGAGTATGTTGAAAGACAAACTGGACTTAGTATTAAAGCTCTTCAGTCTGATCGAGGAGGGGAATACTTATCTAGTGAGTTTTTGAACCATCTCAAGGACAAAGGCATTATTTCTGAATGGACCCCTCCTTATACATCCCAGTTAAATGGAGTGGTAGAAAGGAGAAATCGCACCTTGTTGGATATGGTGAGGTCCATGATGAGCTTCATAGATCTTCTCATTTCCTTCTAGGGACATTCCTTGGAGACTACTACATACATATTAAACAGGGTTCCATCTAAGTCAGTAAGTAGCATTCCATTTGAGTTATAGAATGGTAAAAGACCAAGTCTTAAGTACTTAAAGATTTGGGGTTGCCATGCTTATGTCAAGAATAACTTTGGGCATAGGTTAAGTGCTAGGGCTGACAAGTGTAGGTTTGTTGGTTACCCAAAAGAAGGTAAGGGATACCTCTTTTATAATGCTACTAAGCAGAAGATAATTGTCAATAGGCATGCTACATTCTTGGAATATTAGTTTATCCAAGAAGGATGTAGTGATTCTTCACTTGAGTTGTGTAAAGAATAGAACCAACAAACTGATGAGCTTTCAAGTGAAGTTCCTCTACCAGAGGTTCTTGTGGATCAAGAACAGCCACAATACACACCTCCTCTTCGAAGGTCAGAGAGGGTGTGATGGGAGACTAACTAGATGCGAATATGAAGAATGATGCAAGTGATTTATTGGTTTTGTGATTTTTAGATTTTTATGATTTTCTTTGGATTCCCAAAAATAAGTAAGAGTTGATCTAGGATTCAATAATAACAAGAACTATGAGTAGGTGAATTAGTCCCTAAGCAATGATAAAGAGACACCCCGAGATTGAGAAACCCCGTAGGACTTAGCTCTCCGATCAATACCTACTTAGAAGTCAGGGGGCAAACCTCAAAGATCTGAAGTGCCTGATGCAGAGATCCCTCACTCTGGCGGATGTGGCCTGGATGATCGAGCCGTCAACCCTGCGGAGGTGCCGGCTGGCTGTCCGAAGATCTCGATGGCAAGGGCAACCATCTCCGTACTCGTGTCACCTGGGGGACCTGTGAACATTCAAAGAAGGGTTAGGTTTCAATCAGAAGTAAGCAATAGAAGAATGAAAGAGAGTCATTGTAGTGAAGGTGGAGTTCTTCTCGATTCGGAGTCGGATGATGGAGTTGTGGAAGTGACAGTAACTTGAGGCCTCACACCTCTCGATGCCCGAAGGCGAAGGCGCTCCCTCACAGAAATCGACGTTCCTAGTGAATGAAGGCAACTAAAAGAAATTGGAACCCAAGAAATGTAGTTTTTCATTCATCAGCATTAACCTTACAAAGGAGGGGTTAGGTCCTTTAAATAGGCACCTTAGGACCCTTTTGAAATTCAAATGAAAAATTACAAGATTTCTTGAATGGGTGCCCAAAACTTTTGACTTTCTTCTCTCCTAGGCCAACCAAGAGCTGGTCTTGAATGGGCGTGGCATGATGCTAGTCTTGGAGGAGAGATCTTGGTGCCTTGAACTTGGAAAGTAGCTCCTTTGTTTTGGAAGAAAGCATGAAGTGAGGCTTGGAGCAAGGCATGTGTTCTTCTTCCTTCCTTGGTTGTGCATCCCTTTTTGGTACAAAGCATGACATGGGGAGTGGGAAGTGGAGGCGTCCATGGATCTTGTCCCTTCCTTCCAAAGAGGTTCAAACAATTTAGAAAGAAGACTTGATTGGAGGGCTTGAAGCAAGGGATTTGAATTCCCAACTTCAACTCCCCTTTGACCTTCCCTTTGGTCGACCACCCTTGTTTGGAAAAGAACTTGATAGGGGAGGGAAAGTGGGCTAGTGTCAAGTGATGTTGTCTTCCTTTAAGCCTCCAAAATTCAGTTTTTGTGCCGCCCACATGGCAAAGTGAAGTGGCGCCACATAGGATGGTGATGTGGCATCCCAGGGTTGATTTGGCATCCATCATGTCTTGGCCCAAAAGTGACTTGGTTTCAAGACCAATCTATCTTGGGCCCATACTTCCAACAGACTCAGACTGGACTCGATTTATGACTGGACTCAGTACAGGACATAATTTGACCCAATTGATCAAAGTACAGACTAGACATGAGACTTAATTCAAAGCAAAAGAAAATTACAAGATTGAGACTAGGCTTGAAGCCTTATTACAAGACCCGAAAATTGAAACCCTAACTAGAGATCTGGTGCCCACACCAGGGTACGGGGAGTACCTCTCAGATATGGCTTTGTCATCGGGGATGATAATGAAGCCAGTATCATACAGGATGATGATCTTGTGACCTATTCGGAAGCTGTCGAGAGTAGGGACTCCGACAAGTGGCTTGGTGCCATAAAATCTGAAATGGACTCTATGTATTCCAATCAGGTTTGGACCTTGGTAGATCCACCTGAAGGAATTAACCCGATAGGGTGTAAATGGGTCTTCAAGAAGAAGATTGGAGCAGATGGTCAAGTTGAGACCTATAAGGCTAGGCTGATAGCAAAAGATTTTAGACAAAAATATGGTGTAGACTATGATAAACCTTTTCTCCAATAGCCATGCTCAAGTCCATTCAGATACTGCTTGCCATAGCAGTATACCATGACATGAGATCTGGCAAATGGATGTAAAGACTGCTTTCCTCAATGGAAACCTTGAAAAAGAAGTCTATATGTCACAGCCAGAGGGGTTTGTCTCAAGTAGGAGACCAAACCAGGTATGCAAGTTAAAAAAGTCCATTTATGAACTTAAGCAAGCATCGAGGAGTTGGAACATCCATTTTGATGAAATAATTAAATGATTTGGTTTTATCAAAAATGTGGATGAACCATTTGTGTATAAGAAGACAAGTGGGAGTGCCATTGTTTTCTTAGTTTCGTATGTGGATGACATATTGATCATTGGGAATGATATCCCAATATTGCAATTGGTTAAAACTTGGCTATCATCAAAGTTTTTCATGAAAGATTTGGAAGAAGCATCCTATATACTAGGTATAAGATATATAGAGATAGATCCAAGAGGATGCTAGCTTATCCCAATCCAGGTTCATTGACTTAGTATTAAAGAGATTCAACATGGATAGAAGTAAGAAAGGTTACTTACCTATAAGTCAAGGCATACATCTCTCTAAAAAAATGTCTCCTAAGACATCAGAAGAAAGAGAGAGGATGGCTATGATTCCATATGCTTCGGCTGTAGGATCGATAATGTGTGCCATGTTATGTACCGACCTGATGTTGCATATGCCTTGGGCATAGTGAGCAGGTTTCAGGCAAATCCCGGAGAGGTTCATTGGAGAGCTGTGAAAAATATTCTTAAGTACCTGAGAAGGACTAAAGATATTTTTCTAGTATATGATGGATCTGAGTTGAAACTAGAAGGTTATACATATTCTAGTTTTCAATCAGATCCAGATGATAGCAAATCCACATCAGGGTATGTCTTCACCCTGAATGGTGATGCAGTGAGTTGGAAGAGTACAAAGTAGCCAACAGTAGCTGACTCAGTCACTGAGATAGAGTACATAGCTGCAAGTAAAGCCGTGAAGGAAGCTATCTGGATGAAGAAATTTATCATGAAATTGGACGTGGTTCCAGATGTACAACAGCTAGTGCCATTATACTGTGATAACACTGGGGTGTTGCACAAGTTAAGGAACCGAGGTCTCATCACAAGTCCAAGCACATTCTAAAACAATTCCACCTCGTTCGAGAGATTATTGAAAGACAAGATGTCATCATTGAACAAGTTGACACAAAGAATAATATAGCATACCCATTCACTAAAGCTTTAGCCAAGCAGCAGTTAAATCATCACTTAGATTGTATGGGCATAAAATACAAGGGCGATTGGCTTTAGTGCAAATGAGAGTTTGATAAAAAAATGTCCTAAGAGCCAATCATTATGAGGGCCTTTTTATAAAATTTCATATTAATATGTCATATTTTCTTATTGATTATGATGAACCCCATAAATTAGGACAATGGAGTTAGGGTTATGATGGAGTTCATAATAGTGAGACCTAATTCCTATAAACCCTAATCTAGAATGTTCCTAGTCGTTGGACCAATGATTCGGGGATCAATGAATCCGGAAAGACTAGCTTATCCTATGTATGCTCAGTTGATGAGGGTGGTTGATCTCACAACCACTTGTGTAGAGATACTAATATAAGGATAAGGGTGCTCATCAGGGTATGAATACACTGGACTGATCCGCACCGGGACTATCTTATGGAAGTCTTACTACTTGTCAAAAGATAGATCCCAGAGTAGAAGTTGTGCATGTGATCTTTAGACCTGAGGTCACCATGGTTCCTTGTGCACACTAAGCCATACTTTGGTTCATACTCATTCATGCCATTGCGGCATGTACGGGGTGTTCTAAGTATGGTGGAAGGTGTACAAAGGATGTGAGTGGACCAACAAAGAATCGATCATTCCTAGTAAGAGGGATTGTTATCCCATGCAATCTCTTTGATGAGAGACTCAAGGAGCCTTTGATCAAAGCAGGATGAGATTAGTGGAATCTAATCAGTCATCAGTTGAGTCCTCATAATCAAGCTGAGATTTGATATGATTAAGTGTTAGGGTTTGACATATATCTATACCTATCACTTAATCGGGATAATGGGAGATCGAAAGATTGAATTGCACGGTAACTTACTACTGAAGGGTATTTTGGTATTTTTCATCAAATTCTTTATCTTTCGGGTAGGCATGACATGTTGCTAGACGTCAATCTTGTCTTGTAGGTTTTCATGAACAAATTGGTTTGGTTTCATGAGTCAATTCGATGTGTGATTCGAATTGGACAATTAAGTGAGCCAATTTGACCTAATTAGGTAAATCGGGTTCGATCGGATCGAATCAGCTCAAACCTAAACCTATTGCTGGCTAGATGTGGAACCCAATGGATCATACACAATAAAGACTTGGCCAAGGAAGTCATTCATAATTTAATTAGGGTTATAGGATCCTAATTGGTTAGCCAGATTGCATGCTAGCATATGTAGGCTAACCTAATTCCTAACCCAATTGGATTGGGTTCAGTTGCTTGCTAATTGGGCTAACCTAATTATGGGAAACCTAAATTAGGTTGAGTCCTAAGTGGGGCTAGCCAAATCAAAGCTTGATCTTATTTTTATTTGGATTTTTGGGCATGTTAGGCGCCATATATGAAGAGTCCCAATGGCATGGGACTCTTAGTACCTAAATGATACCTTAACTTCAAAAAGGCACAGAAAGAGCTACAGACCTCTGATCTGAAAATAAAAGATATGGTTAGAAAGCTTATTTGATGCCCTTTCCAATGACACCCATATTTCATATGTTTGACCAATTCAATTTGATTCTTTGGGAAGACTAAATGGAAAGGGAAAGACTATTGGCGCCCTTTGGCGCACCCGAGAGAAAGTATGGCGCGTAGATGGACTGAGAGTCCTTCTGTAGATGAGACTCTAGGAGCTTCATCAAAAATACACCTCTTAGCTCAATCCCTACACCTTGAGAAGTCAAAATATCAGTTTAAAGTTTGAATGGGATGGCTTGAAGAGGTGTGAAAGGTGGCGCTCACATGAAGAGTCGAGCCTCTTCATATGCGCGCGCACAACAAGGGCAGAGTCCTTCTTCCTCTGAAACTCTTCAAGCCTTGCATTACTTCAGATTGGAAGAGGCATCTCCCTATCTCAGAAACTGGTATTTGACACATGGCATGATGGGGATTGATCTGGTAAGTAAAAGAACACAGATATGACTCTCCATTCCGAAGAGTCTTATCAGATCTGATATTTCATATCTGATAAGTGTTGTCAGGATGCATTTCACGCCTCATTTGAGATCATAAATAGAGGTACAATGAAATGAGAAACACTACTTCTTCTTCTTCAGTCTTCTGATATCAGTGTTTTTATTTTTTCGAGAGTTTGTCTGAGAGTCTTCCACTTTCTCCCTCCCTCCTTCTTGTTTTAGGACAAGACTTGTCTTGTCAAGACAAGTTCTTCTACACTAGGACAAGGCTTGGTTTTAGGACATAAGCCTATAGGATCCTAGTGGAGGGTAGTCCTAGAACCTAAAGTGGTTTAGGACAGTGTTTTGAGTGCCCTTCAGTAGGACAGGGTGTCCTACAGTGGTCAATAGACCAAAGGCTACCGAAAGAGTTCCACTTCTCCAAGCAACTTGAAGGAGTTCTTCCTTGGTTCGAGTTTTGTGTGGATCACCGTTGGAGGGTTTGCGCTTGTGAACCTTGTGGAAAAGTTAGGTTTCAGCGATCCAGGTATTTTTCTTGACTCTATTTTATGATTCATTAGTTGATATTCCACAAGGGGTTCCTAGGAATTAGGGTTTTCTATACATGTTATACATGTTAGGCTATCATGCTATGAAATTTTGTTTTGAAAGTCAATTCCGCATGCTGCATGATCCCCGGCACCTTGGGAGAATTCCCATCAATACCAACCTATGATCCTTTCGGGAGGGGCCATTGCATGCGGCTTCCTGCTCGCGGGGGGACCACCAGATGATCAGAAAGAAGTCGCAACATGATCCGATCGACCGGGGAAGCCGATCCTCGGTCTCAGACCATGGAATGCATTCACATCAGTGGTGCCAGCATGGCCAGGAACTCAGGCGGGAGTTCCTCCATTTCAACTGCCCTTCACCTCCCATGGTCTCTTCCGAGGGGTCCATCAATGAGGCGATCCATCATCAAGTGGAGAGGCACCTCGAGGAGCAGGAGTGCAAACTGGCAGATCTATCCTGCCAGTTTGTTGAGATTCAAGGCTTCTCTAGGGAGCCCACAGGTCATGACACCCATCCCCCTTTCTTCCATAGGATCCAAGAGGAACCGATCCCCAGCCAATTCTGTATGCCATAGGTTGATCCCTACGATGGGATGATCGATCTCCTGGACCACCTGGAAAGCTACAAAGCACTTATGAGGATCCAGGGGGCTACTGATGCTCTCCTTTGCATCACCTTCCTGACCACCTTATGGAAGGCTGCTCGAGCCTAGTTCTCCATGCTCAAGTCTGGTTCTCCAAGCTCGAGTCTGAGAGTATAGATTCCTTCTCCCAATTGGAAAAAAGATTTGTGGTGCACTTCGATGCATGCAAGAAGGTGCCACGCGAAGCTGATAGTCTCTTTTCGATCCGTCAGTAGAACCAAAAATCTCTTTAGGAGTACATGTCCCGGTTCAAGGCCACCACTGGAGATCTACCACCTTGATGAGCCGGTCACCATGCTGGCCCTGAAGAGGGGGTTGCGGACCTCCCACTTTACCTACTCTTTGATAAGAAACCTCTGAAGACCTACTCGGAGCTCCTCCTCCGGGGCCACAAGTATATCCATGCAAAGGAGGCCGACCACACCAAAAGGGAGTTGGACAGGAGGCCCTTGAAGAGGCAGGCAATCGGGAAACGTCCACTCCCCTGGCTTTGAAAATGGTGCCTAACCAGTGGCCAGGGTCGAGGCTTAGAATCAACCCCACCAAGGAAAAGAAGTTCACTCCTCTCCTTTCCCCAAGAATAAAAATCCTAATGGAGATCGAGGGCGAGCACTTTCTGTGTAGACCTCCCCTGCTAAAGCCATCCACCGAGTGGGATAAGTCCCGCTACTGCCGCTTCCATCGGAACTATGGCCACGATATGAAGGAATGTCGCCATCTAAAGAGGGGCATAGAAGACCTAATCAAGCATGGATACCTTGAGAAATATGTGGATGAAGCGACGCCCCTGGCAACCCGGGGCGAAGAGCCTTGTCCACTTGTCATTGACAACTGGCCCACCAAGAAGCCGGTGGGGATGATATCCTGGACAGGGAGGACCCCGAAGAGGGCTAGGGGAGAGAAGGGAGTGATGATGTACTCCCCTGTGTGGGAGAGGGGTCAGCTGGGGTGGATAATCCAAATAATGACATTGTCATCGTGAAAATGATGATAGCAAAACATCCTATAAAAAGAATCATGTTGATAGTGGAAGCTCTACAAATTTCCTTTTTAATGATGCTTTTGCAAGGATGAACCTATCTACTGTCCAGAAAAAGTTGGTGTTCATGCCCTTAGTGGGCTTTATTAGAGATTCAGTTGGAGTAAAGGAAGAGATTACACTCCCAATAACTGTCGGGACTCTACCTCAGCAAAGCACAATGCTGATAATGTTTACCGTTGTAAAGCTTCTTTCACCTTACAACACGATCTTGAGGCATCCCGGACTCAATCTGCTCGATGCCACCATCTCCATGAGGCATCTCCTCGTTCAGTTCCCAACCCCTTGGGGGATCGGGGAGATGAGAGGGTCATGCCAACTGGTCTAGCACTATCTGCAGACTATTTTGGGGCCCCAAGGGGCCGATCTAGCCTAGTCCTGGACCAACCGAATCCAACGGAGCCAGACCCCAAGGGTGGACCAGTTGAGCCCTTGTTACCCTTCCCCTTAGAGAGGATCCCTCAAGGATGGTACGAGTGGAAGCCCTACTGCCTGAGGAGGAGAGGTCCTGCCTGCTCAGCTTCTTGCAGGCCAATGTGGACATTTTTGCTTGGACAACTGTCGATATTCTTGGCATCCCTCCAGAGGTGATCACCCACAAGCTGAATGTTGATCCCAATTACCACCCAGTCTGGCAGAAGAAGAGGAGCTTCACTCCATAGCGATAGAAGGCAATCAATGAAAAGTTGAGAAGCTTCTCACAGTAGGCTTCATCTGTGAGGTCCGATATCCTGACTGGCTTACCAATGTGGTGATGGTCAGGAAAGCCTCTAAGAAGTGGATAATTTGTATCGACTACACTAACCTTAATTGGACCTGCTCGAAGGACAGTTTTTCACTCTCCAAGATTGACCAGCTGGTGGATGCGACCTCAGGTCACAGGTTCCTCAGGTTCATGGACATGTTCTCCGGATATAATCAAATTTTCATGCATCTGGAGGATGAGGAACACAGCATTCATAACCGACTAGGGTATGTATTATTACAGGATGATGCCGTTCGGCCTTAAGAATGCAGGGGCCACGTACCAGTGCCTATCAGCAAGATTTTCAAAGACCAGATCGACCGCAACAGGCAAGTCTATATGGACAACATGCTTGTCATGAGCGATCCAGAGTCGGGTCACATCATTGACCTGGCAGAGGTTTCGATAACCTCTACCTTTACTAGATGAAGCTGAATCCTACCAAGTGCACATTTGGCATCGCGGTAGAAAAGTTCCTGGGATTCATGATCACCCAGAGAGAATAGAGGCCAACCCTGAGAAGATCCAAGCAATCACCAATATGAGGCATCCTACTTCCAAGAAGGAGGTCCAGCGCTTAACCGGGCACATTGCAGCATTGAGCCACTTCATCTAGTGCTCCACCGAGTACTGCCAGCCATTCTTTAAGGTGCTGTGGAAGATGAATAGCTTCACTTGGATGGAAGAGTGCCAGGAAGCGTTCGAGGGACTGAAGAAGCTCCTCACCACTCCGTCACTGCTGTCGAGGTCGGAGCCTGAAGAAGAGCTCCTCCTGTACCTGACAGTTTCACCTAAGGCGGTCATCTCTGTACTGGTCTGAATCAACAAGGACATGATGAGGGACGGATTCTAACATGATGCAGGATGACATGAAGAGATGAACATGCAGACTAACCAGATTAAAGAATACAATTATGTCAAATTTTATTGTGGTTTAATTTCTAAAAACTAGTCTATATTGGGTTAGGGTTATCCTGTATTAGTTAGTATCCTACCCACATGCTAGAAACAATCAAAGATAAAAGAAACAAGGATCCTAGGGTTAAGAAACACCTATAGGACATGCTTAAACTTCAATAAGATAGACTATGTGAGAAGGGAAAGGGTCTACGTATCTGGCAATGATGTTCTTGAAGTTGCAGAAGAGATCTCTCAACTCGGATCGTTGCCTGGACAAAGAAGTCGCTTTCCCATGGATCCATTGGCTTTTTATTAGATCAATTCAAGGGCAAAGAAGACCTCATCCAGAGGGCGTGGCACTGGAGAGATCCTACAAATGTCAACAGTTAGTGTCAAGGATGATGAGAAAAATATAGATGGAAGATTGGAAGAAAAGGAGAAGCGGGAGGATCGCGGCGCTGATTGAAGGCTTGATGGAGGATGGACGCCTGGATCCTTGGAGGGCTGCCTGGGCTTGATGAAGAGGGTGCCTGGATGCTGGAGAAGGGCATCCTAGAGGAGAGAGAAGCCCTGGTGACTGGGGCTAGGAGGAAGAAAGCAATTGGTGGCCATAGATGAAAGAGGAGGGGGTGGCCTAGAAGGGGTTTGGAAGTGGGCGTCTTAGGTTTTCTTGAGTATGGGTGGGGCGACTAGGGTTTGTTGGAGGGAGAGAGGTGTTGGGCAGCCTAGGGTAGGGTTTGCCAAGCAAGAAAAAAGAAAAAAAGGGGTCTCACACCCACTCCTTTTGGAGGCAACAATTACACAAAGAAATCACTCAAATTTTATTTCATGAAAAAGTTTGATTACAAGAGGGGAGGGGTGAGTATTTATAGATTCATCCAGGTTACATGACATGAGGCCAAGAAATTACAAACTTATGGGCCAAGAAAACTCTTTTCCTTGTTGGACTTAATAGCTTGAATCTTCTTGGACTTGGTCAAAGGGGCTCCTTATGGGCTGGGATGCCTCATTACTTGGGCTTGGACCTGGGGATGCCACTCCTTGCGGTCTTGGGCAGCAACTTCATGTGGATGGTCGGCCTCTAGGTAGACTTTGGTGCAAGAACTTCAGCTGGGCTTGAGAAGGCCCGGGGCACCAATGTATGATGGGCTGGGGAAGGCTTGGGGCGCCAATTGACCTACTAGGTGCTTGTGGATTTGGGGCACCTTCTTGGAGGCCTGGGGCACCACTGCTTCATGGGTTGGACGGCATAAGTAGAGTCCAGATATCTGGCTGGGTGATTTGAGTGGGATCTGGGTCCTCTTGAGTCCTCTTGAATATGACTTGAATGAAAGCAAATACAGGACTCAAACTGGCTTAATTTACTGGACTGAGTCAAAAGTTCTTCAACTGACTTAGTGAACCTAACTGACTCACTTTATTATAGGACTCCATGTCTACAGGACTCAATGTACTTATCAAAAAATTTTAACTACTTTTTCAACACATGACTTAGAGAACAAAAATTGGAACCTTGAAATTCTGGTCTGCTCATGATGTCCTATCCATTCTCCCGGGGTGGGAGGAACTCGACCATGTCGAGTAAAGGTCAATCTAGCTCTGGTGGGTCTGGGTTGAGGCATTGTGGATCCTCTCAAGTGATCCACGAATCCTCAAGTCTCGATTGACCTTGCCAACAAACCAAGTGCAGGGTAGCCTTGGGTCCGGGTACTAATAGCTTGGTCATCTAGGATATGCTCAATCATTTTCCTCTCACAGGCTAATATGATGGTGAACACTCAGGGATGGGTTCACTCTCAAGGAAAGGGTTAGGCTCAATAGACTCACTAGGTATCATTGCTGGCTCTCTATACTCAACTAAGTCTGAGGTATTGAAGGTTGAGCTTAATGCCTAATTCGGGTGGTAACTTAGGCACTAGGTCTAACTTTCTTTATCACTTTGAAGGATCCAGCTCATGGGTATGTAGCCTAATCATCACAAGATCTTCCTAGCAAACTCTTGGACTCTTTTCGAGAATTAACCATGTCTTTATAAAAACATTATTCACATTAATATTATGATTAATTCCTCATACAGATCTCTAATCTTGCAGTGCAAAAACTCATAACACCTAATGCAGGTAAATGACTCATGCTAACACTTATTGATATGCAGACTTGAGTAAACCCTAAACTACAACTATGGGTTTGGCCCTTGGTCAGGTGGGGACATGTAGATGAGAACTTGTGATGCACTCCCAACATATGCCATAGGATCCTCCAGAAGTAAGATGCAAACATGATGAGGGATGGGATTCTAACATGATGCATGTAGATGAATGACATGAGAAGGATGAATAAAAAAACTCAAATTAAAGTAAACAATTATTTTCAGATTTATTAATGATTAATTCTCGAAAAAGAGATTAGACTAGGTTAGGATTTCGTGTAATGGTTAGAATCCGACCCACATGCTGGAAGCAATCAAAGAGAAAAAGAAAACTAGGATCCTAGGACTAAGAAATCCTATTAGGACATGCTTAATGAATGTATGCAACATGCTAACCTTTATAAAATGCAATCTAATGATCCTAGAAATACTGGAAGCTTCAGGAAAGGGAAGAAAATAAGAGGTGGATTCAGGGTCAACATGGTAGGGTCGAAAATAAGAAGAGGGTTCGAGGTTGATCGGATAGAGTAGGATGTAAGAAGGGGTTTCAAGGATTAGTCCTAGGCTAATGAGGTTGACCTTACGGGGTTGAAGGATATCTATAGGGTCTGCCTTATGGAAGAATGAGTCATTAATTTCAAGAAGAGATCTTCAATGGGAACTACAGGAGGGGATTCATCCTGAGGGTACTGGATTAAATAAGCCAAGTCCTCACTTATTTCATTTGGTTCTTGAATTTCATGACTAGGCTCTATAATTGGGTTCTCTTCTAGGGTTTCCTCAGGTAAGGCTCTAGCAATACTATCTGGGTTCTCTTCCTTTAACTGTTCTTCCACTAGAGCTTCAGTCTGGGTGTGGTCTGGGTCAACTAACTCTAGGTTGGCTTTAGTCTGGGTAGGGTCATGGTCAACTAATTCTAGGTTGGCTTCGATCTAGGTATGGTCAGGGTCAGCTAATTCTGGATCAGCCATATGTAACTCTTCTTCTTCTCCCTCATACTCATCCACTAAGTTCACATCAACTTCATACACTTCCACTTCAATGTCATCCTTGTGAACCAATGGGATGGTAGGAAGGGGTCGGCTCAGGGGAACTTGGCTAGGTCCTGGTTTCTGATTAGGTGATGCATGAGGCAAGGGGAGTTAGGGCTAGGGATGCTGGGATGGATGCTTATGATGCAAGGAATTTTTTTTTTTTGTTTTGTTTTAGGGTTGATGATTTTTTTTTTTTTTTATGTTTCTTGTTGTTCTTCTTTGTCGTTTAGGGTTTCGATTCCCGATCACAAGCAAAGATAAGAAATATGAAGAGCAGTAAGGGAAGCTTATGCTAGCAGTTCAAAGCCCTAAAAGTAAGAACAAGAACAGGATACCGGGATTAAGAAATCCCGGTAGGACTAGCTCGACCTACAATATCTACTTTGGAGATATAGAGAAGGCAAACCTCAAACTTCTGAAGTGCCCGGTGCAGAGATCGCTCAACTCGGTGGATGCGGCCTGGATGCCCGAGCAGTCAAACCCGTGGGAGCTCTGGCTTTGGGTCTGGAGATCGCGATGGCAAAGCTAACTGTCTCCAATGCTCGAGATGCCAGTGAGGACCTGTAGGCAAACAAAAGAGAGGTTAGCGGAATGTGGAGATGTACGGAAAGGAATTGAACTGGAGTTGGGAAGGGGCTTCGAGCCCAGCGTCCGGCTGGATTCCAAAGTCGAAGTTGGAGATAACTTGGGGCCTCGCACCCCGCGACGTCCCTGGAGGACGAAGGAATGTGGCCTCACACCACGCGACATCCTGGAGGATGAAGGATTCGCGTCGCCCTGGGGCGACGGACAGGTGGCCTCGCACCACTCGACGTCCCTGGGGACGAAGGCAATTCCACTCGAACCTAGCCTAAGAGACAAGGGTTGGAGGGTGGAAGAAATTCAAACTCAATCACTCAAATTTTCATTCATTCATTCATTCATTAGTTCTACAAAGGAGGGATTGGGTCCTTTAAATAGGCACCCAAGGCCCTTTTGAAATTCAAAATACAAGACTCATGGTGGCGCCAAAAATTTTTCACATCCCTATTTCCTTGGCCGACCAAATATTTGGAGTTGGGCATGGCATGAGCAAAGGCTTGGAGAGGGGGATTGGTTCCTTGACTTCCTTCCTTAGCATGCTTAATTTGGGAAGAGGAGTGGGGCATGGCTTGCTTGGAGGGATGTGTTCCCTTGGGCTCTTCACGCCATCTTCTAGGAATGATTCTTGGCCGACCAAGGGAGAACTCCATGGGGCGTTGCATGGTTGAGGGCTTGAAGAGGGGAGGGTGTCTTTTGACCTTCCTTCCTTGCAAGATCACTTTGGGAAGAAAACTTGGGAGGAGGCTTGCTTTGAGGCTTGGTTCCCTCAAGGATCTTCAACGCCCTCTTTAGATGGAACAAGGCATAATGTGGGGGAGGGAAAAGGGGGATGTTGTCCAAGGCATGTGGAAAGTAAGAGGAGGCCACTTTGTTTCCCTTTGTGGATGCCCAAGTGGCAGCTGATGTGGTGCCACGTAGGTAGCTGAGGTGGCACCTGAGTTGGCATTATCCCAAGTAGAAGGGGTGGGTTGGCCCACCAGAACTTGAGTTGGTGACGAAAACTAGAGTGACTTCAATTGGGCTTGGGCCCAGACCAAACTCAGACTTGAACAAATACAGAACTCAAGACCTAACTTGACCCAAATTGGCCAAGGTACAGGACTAAACAACTTTGATAAGAAATTATAACAATGTTTTTGGGCTCAAGGCCTTATTACAGGACTCATAGAAAGGGGAACCCTAATCTGAGATCCACAGAGGGTTGAGGAGCCTCTGTCGGATCCTGGTGCCCACACCAATTCTCCCGGGGTGGGAGGAACTCGACCCTGTCGAGTAAGGGTTAGTCTGGCTTTGGTACCTCTCCAGGATGTCGGGGTCGATGCGCTGCAAGTCCTCCCGTGTGATCCATGAGTCATTAGATTCGGGTTGGCCTTGCCATCGGACCAAGTAACGTTGATAGCCCTTGCCCCGGGTAGTGATGGCTTGGTCATCCAGGACACACTCGATCCGCTCTCCTCGCTTAGGTATATTTGGAGGTGGACACTCAGGTTCAGGTTCACTCTCAAAAGGGAGGTCAGGCCCAAATGGCTCACTGGATAAGTTTGCGGGTTCCTTATACTCGACTAAGTCAGAGATATTGAATGTCGAGCTAATTCCATAATCCGAGGTAATTCTATCACATAGGCATTAGGGCCCATTCTCTAATCACTTTAAAGGGACCAGCCCCACGAACATGAAGCTTCTTAACGGTTCCAGGTGGAAACCGCTTAGGCCTGAACCTAATCATTACAAAATCACCTATTTCAAACTCTTTGGCTCGCTTTCGGGAATCAACCCAAATTATTTTAAAATTATATTTAATGCATAATCCTAATATGATGCAAAATGCAGACTTAACTTATGCATCCCTACTGAAAAAAAAAAAAATTATTGGATGCTCTAGGGCCTAAACCTAACAGATTATGGACTCTCTAGATTTGACCCTAGTCTGGTATGTACAAGAAAAATTATCAAGGATCCCTAACAGATGTCATAAAGTGTACCAAAAGTAAATGGCAAAAGAGATGGGTTCTAATGAGTCATGCAGCCTGGTGATTTCAACAAAATGCAACCCCATGGCTCTAAAAATGTGAGACAGCTCTGGGAAGGGGAGAAAATAGGAGTCGGAGTCTTGGGGTAATCTCTGGGCATCATGAAATAGACCTTGGTTGTTTAGGATAATCTTAAGATTTGGACATTGTTCTACATGTGCAAGTTCCAAGGCTAGATGGGTGTTCCTAGATGGTGGAAGGTCATTAGGAAGGTCTTTGGGAATGTTATCTTGAGAGTCCTCAAAATGATGTCTACCTCCTGGGATAGTTCTATAGGGACTTGTTCCTGGACCTCCTCTAAGGGCAATACTTGTGAACCCTCACCATCCTCTACAATGTCCGATCCTGGCTCAATTACTCCTTCACAATCTCTAATGGGTTCAGGATCTTTTTCTTTTGGTTCCTCGATGAATTCTACCTGGGGCCCATCTACACCATATTCTACTAAACTGGATTCACAGATGTCTTCTTTCAATTCTTTAATGGGCTCAGGAGTTTCTTTCCATAGATTTTTAATGGGTTCAACCTTAAAGTCTTCAAGGTGTTCAACAATGGGTTCAGGTTCAGTTTCAGTCGGTTCATCTATTAGTAGGGTAGGGGCGGTGCACTGACTAGCAAAATGCTCAGGTTATGGCACCTATAGCTGTTACCTTGGGGATCGGGTCTCCCCTGGACTTCAATAACCTTATCCTTGTCCTCTCTACTGTATTGGGGTCGATTCGGACTGGGAAGACTAGGACTGGGTCGGGCTAGGCTTGGTCGACTGGGGTCAGATCGGTTCAGGCTTAGTCGACTTGGGTAAGCCTGGATATAACCTTGGGTGGATCCGGGATACGCTCTGGTTCCTAAAGGGCTCAGGTCTTCTGTAGGCGGGAGCTCTCTGGAAACGCTCACGGAGCCTAGCGGCTTCCTCTATGGGTCCTAGTCTGGCCTCTATTTGATCAACTCTATTAATCAACTGGTTGCTTAAATGAGTCATGGATTGAGTTAGGGATTGAGTTAGGGCTCCAATGTTAGCTCGAAGTTGGTCCATGGCTTCGGTAGGGGGTGGAGAAGGTGGGTGAAAAGAGGTTCCTGATCTAGTGCACATGTAACACACACAGAACGGTGCTACGGTTTGCTAGACCTAGGAGATCTCTCCAAATGTAAAGTCAAGAAGATGAACCTGAAAGCAGTAACTTGGCACCTGGCCAGGTAAGTGTAAGGTTAGTGGAGGTTCCTCTTTGCTTGCCTAGACACCAATTAGAAATTGGCCAGCTAAGCGAACCAACCCCTTCCCTTCGGGCTCTAGTCCCTGAACCACTTGCCGAGACACCAGCTACTCAAGCACACACCAACAAGCAATCTAGCTTGGCTCGGCACTTAGGTTGACCCGACTTCGTGGGTGTCCCTAGCTCACTAGAGCAGATTAAACATCTAATTGATTTTAGTTAATGGCTAGGGTTCGATATGCCGGGTGGTGGTTTTTGGGCTAGGGACAGGTAATGAAATCCTGACCCTATGTTAATTTGACGCCCTTAAGATAAGTTATGTAAAATGAAGCACAATAATAACTAATGAAATGACTTAAAGTTTTTCTTGTTTTTTTGTGCCTTTTAGATGGGTGAATGCTAAACAAAATGCAGGAATTAAAACATGCAAGAAGCAAGCCAGATGGATGAATGAATCAAAAGATGAGATGCTTGCTGAAATTTCAGACTTGTAAAAATTTTACAAACTGAAATAAAATCTGAGAAAATAAAAAAAAATACTTTGAATTACTGAGATCTAACAAAACAAAAATCATAAAATTTCTACGTCTCTGCAGAGAGAAACAATCCAATGATCATACCATATATGAACTGATCAAATGCAGAAAATGAAAGAAAATAAAATGCACTAGTCCAAGCCTTGCTCTGATACCAGAAATGATGCAGGAGGCAAGGGCTAGGGATGCTGGGATGGATGCTTATGATGCAAGGATTTTTTTTTTTTTTTTTTTGTTTTAGGGTTGATGATATATATATATTTTTTTTGTTATGTTTCTTGTTGTTCTTCTTTGTCGTTTAGGGTTTCGATTCCCGATCACAAGCAAAGATAAGAAATATGAAGAGCAGTAAGGGAAGCTTACGCTAGCAGTTCAAAGCCTAAAAGTAAGAACAAGAACAGGATCTCGGGATTAAGAAACCTCGGTAGGACTAGCTCGACCTACAATATCTACTTAGGAGATATAGAGAAGGCAAACCTCAAACTTCTGAAGCGCCCGGTGCAGAGATCGCTCAACTCGACGGATGCAGCCTGGATGACCGAGCAGTCGAACCCGTGGGAGCTCTGGCTTTGGATCTGGAGATCGCGATGGCAAAGCTAACTGTCTCCAATGCTCGAGATGCCAGGGAGGACCTGTAGGCAAACAAAAGAGAGGTTAGCGGAATGTGGAGATGTACGAAAAGGAATTGAACTGGAGTTGGGAAGGGGCTTCGAGCCCGGCGTCCGACTGGATTCCGAAGTCGAAGTTGGAGATAACTTGGGGCCTCGCACCCCACGACATCCCTGGAGGACGAAGGAATGTGGCCTCACACCACGCGACGTCCTGGAGGATGAAGGATTTGCGCCACCCTGGGGCGACGGATAGGTGGCCTCGCACCACTCGACGTCCCTGGGGACGAAGGCAATTCCACTCGAACCTAGCCTAAGAGACAAGGGTTGGAGGGTGGAAGAAATTCAAACTCAATCACTCAAATTTTCATTCATTCATTCATTCATTAGTTTTACAAAGGGAGGGATTGGGTCCTTTAAATAGGCACCCTAGGCCCTTTTGAAATTCAAAATACAAGACTCATGGTGGCGCCAAAAATTTTCCACATCCCTATTTCCTTGGCCGACCAAATATTTGGAGTTGGGCGTGGCATGAGCAAAGGCTTGGAGAGGGGGATTGTTTCCTTGACTTCCTTCCTTAGCATGCTTAATTTGGGAAGAGGAGTGGGGCATGGCTTGCTTGGAGGGATGTGTTCCCTTGGGCTCTTCACGCCATCTTCTAGGAATGATTCTTGGCCGACCAAGGGAGAACTCCATGGGGCGTTGCATGGTTGAGGGCTTGAAGAGGGGAGTGTGTCTTTTGACCTTCCTTCCTTGCAATATCACTTTGGGAAGAAAACTTGGGAGGAGGCTTGCTTTGAGGCTTGGTTTCCTCAAGGATCTTCAACGCCCTCTTTTGATGGAACAAGGCATGATGTGGGGGAGGGAAAAGGGGGATGTTGTCCAAGGCGTGTGGAAAGCAAGAGGAGGACACTTTGTTTCTCTTCATGGATGCCCAAGTGGCAGCTGATGTGGCGCCACGTAGGTAGCTGAGGTGGCACCTGAGTTGGCATTATCCCAAGTAGAAGGGGTGGGTTGGCCCACCAGAACTTGAGTTGGTGAAGAAAACTAGAGTGACTTCAATTGGGCTTAGGCCCAGACCAAACTCAGACTTGAACAAATACAGGACTCAAGACCTAACTTGATCCAAATTGGCCAAGGTACAGGACTAAACAACTTTGACAAGAAATTATAACAATGTTTTTGGGCTCAAGGCCTTATTACAGGACTCATAGAAAGGGGAACCCTAATCTGAGATCCACAGAGGGTTGAGGAGCCTCTGTCGGATCCTGGTGCCCACACCATTTGGGGCACTAATTCTAGTGGGTTCAGGTTGATTAAGGAGACGTGGATTACTACTGGGCTCATATCTAGGGGTACCAGCCTTATGGGATTCAGGTCGACTAAGGGGAACCTGACTAATACTTGGCTGATACTTAGGGGTACTAATCCTATTGGGTTCGGGCTGACTAAGGGTTATGGGTCCCTTAGGCTCATAGGATATGGGTTCAGATCTATGGGTTATGGATTCCTTTGGCTCATAGGATATGGGCTCAAGTTGACGGTAAATGGGTCTCCTCTAGAATCTCTCATAGTCTATAGCTATCTGGTAAGCTTGCTCAAGATTATTGACCTCCCTCAAGAACAGCTCTCTCTGGATGTCAGCACTAAGTCCAGCTCTAAACCTAGATATGGTCACTGAGTCAGGCTCATCTATGCTACACCTTATGGCACACTCATCAAACTTGGCTATGTATTCTGACACAGTCCTATTTCCTTGACTTAACCTTTCCCAGTGGTCTAGGAGTCTCTGACAGTAGGATGCAGGAAGGTATTTTTTCCTAAGTTTCAGCTTTATAGCTCTCCAGGTGACTATGGAAAGTTCTTCTCGTTGCCTGATTATGCGCTTAACATTCTTCCAGTATAGCCTAGCCTGGCTGAGTAACCTTAGTTTGGCAAACTTACACTTCCTCTCCTCACTCGTCTTATACCATTCAAAATTTTGTTCCATGTCTCCTTCCCAATCTATGTAGGTCTTAGGATCTAGGCTGCCATCGAATGTGGGTGCATCTAGCCTGATGTTCCTAATGACTCTTTCATCCTGATCCATGAATTTAGGATTGGGCCTCCTAGGGTTAGGCTCCAGAAAAGGGTCAGGAGGTGGGGCTCTCCTAGGGTTGGGCTCCCGAAACAGGTCAGGAGGTGGGGTTCTCCTAGGGTTGGGCTCCAAGAATGGGTCAGGGTGTCGGGCTCTCCTAGGGTTGGGAGGCATGGGAAGAGGTGACTCAGGCTTGGGTTCAATGTTGGACTCTTGGGTTTTGTCTATGTTTCCTAATCGATCTTCTATTTGGGCAAGCCTATGGGTTGTTTGGTTATTCGATTGGGTCAGTTGGTCAAACTTGTGGTTCATTTGGGTGGTCAATTAGGCAAACTGGTCATTCATGGTCTTCATAAAAGTCTTGAGGGTGGATTCCATGGTTGAGCTGGGTTGAGGTTAGGAATGATGGTAATGGGTTCCTGATCTGGTTGTCATGCAATCAAACATACAAGGGTTATGATGCAACCAAGCACACAAGGGTTAATCGTACTAGGGTTTGCTAGACCTATAGCCAAAGTCAAGTGAGTCAACTCAACTTACACCCAACTCAATACTTAATCCTTCCACTGGCCAAGTAAGAGGTGGGGTGGTGGGAGGCTCCCCCTGCTTGTCACAGGGTCCTAATTAAAAACCACCAGTCCACTTAGGGCATTTGCCTCTGGACCTCTAGCCTTAGACACCAGCTTCCAGTAATAAGTGGAGGGTTAAGTGCACTAGTTTTCTCACTATACTCGGACCCGACCTGTTAGTGTCCCTAGAGCAATTAGGTTTCTAATTAATTTTAATTATGCTTGGGTTCATTTGAGGGTGATTATTTCGGGCCGAGGATAGGTGATAAAATCTTGCCCTGATCTGATAGAGTAGAGTGCCCTTAAGAATAGGTTAATGCAAAATGACGCACACACTTATGAAACCCTATTGCAATCTAAAATCAAAAAAATCAGAATATATATATATATATATATATATATATATATATATATATATATTGTGTTTTATGAGGTGGAAAACTTAATTGTCAGTTGATTAATTGAGCAAACAAATGTGGCTTGGGTTTGGGGGGGTTTGGATGTAAGTTAAGTTAACCCTAATCCAAACATGCAGAATTCCAGCAAATAGGGTTTCGGTTTCATGCAGATTTTGGTTCTATTTTCAGATCAAAAAATAAAAAAAATTATAGAAAAATAGAGGACAAAATAAGAATAATCACTGCAAAATTCAGAAAAAAATAGTAAGGTTATGATGAAAAATTAGACCTAAGTTTTGACTCTTAACACAGAAATCAGCATGCAGTTTTTTGGTCAAGGTTTTTCTTTTACTGAGTTTTATTTGTTTTTGGATCTGAAAAACTCGAGAAAAATCACAGAAAAATAGAGGATTAAATAGAGACTAATCACCTTGAAAATCAAAGGAAAAAAAATGTTTTGATGGGTAAACATCCCATGTTTATACTACTATCGCAGATTTCAGGATGCAGAAATTTTACCTACTATGCAAGAACATGCCCTAATCCTGCTCTGATACCAAAAATGGCGAGGGACGGGAGTCTAACATGATGCAGGATGACATGCAAGAGATGAACATGTAGACAAACTAGATTAAAGAACACAATTATGTCAGATTTTATTATGTTTTAATTCCCGAAAACTAGTTTAGATTGGGTTAGAGTTATCCTATATTAGTTAGTATCCTACCCACATACTAGAAACAATCAAAGAAAAAAGAAACAAGGAACTTAGGGTTAAGAAACACCTATAGGACATGCTTAAACTTCAATAAGACAGACTACGTGAGAAGGGAAAGGGTCTACGTACCTGACAATGATGTTCTTGAAGTTGCAGAAGAGATCTCTCAACTCGGATCGGCACCTGGACGAAGAAGTCACTTTCCCACGGATCTACTAGCTTTTTATCAGATCAATTTGAGGGCAAAGAAGACCTCATCCAGAGGGTGTGGCACTAGAGGGATCCTACAAACATCAATAGTTAGTGTCAAGAATGATGAGAAAAATATGAGATGGAAGATTGGAAGAAAAGGAGAAGCGGGAGGATCGCCGGCGCTGATTGAAGGCTTGATGGAGGATGGACGCCTGGATCCTTGGAGGGCTGCCTGGGGCTTGATGAAGAGGGTGCCTGGATGCTGGAGAAGGGCATCCTAGAGGAGAGAGAAGCCCTGGTGACTGGGGCTAGGAGGAAGAAAGCAATTGGTGGCCATAGATGAAAGAGGAGGGGGTGGCCTAGAAGGGGTTTGGAAGTGGGCATCTTAGGTTTTCTTGAGTATGGGTGGGGCGACTAGGGTTTGTTGGTGGGAGAGAGGTGTTGGGCAGCCTAGGGTTAGGGTTTGCAAGTAAGAAAAAAGAAAAAAAGGGGTCTCACACCCACTCCTTTTGGAGGCAACAATTACACAAAGAAATCACTCAAATTTTATTTCATGAAAAAGTTTGATTACAAGAGGGGAGGGGTGAGTATTTATAGATTCATCCAGGTTACATGACATGAGGGCCAAGAAATTACAAACTTATGGGCCAAGAAAACTCTTTTCCCTGTTGGACTTAATAGCTTGAATCTTCTTGGACTTGGTCAAAGGGGCTCCTCATTGGCTGGGATGCCTCATCTGCTGATGGGCTGAGGAAGGCTTGGGGTGCCAATTGACCTACTAGGTGCTTGTGGATTTGGGGCACCTTCTCTTGGAGGCCTGGGGCACCACTGCTTCATGGGTTGGGTGGCATAAGTAGAGTCCAGATGTCTGGCTGGGTGATTTAAGTGGGGTCTGGGTCCTCCTCTTGAATATGACTTGAATGAAAGCAAATACAGGACTCAAACCATCTTAATTGACTAGACTGAGCCAAAAGGACTTCAACTGACTTAGTGAACCTAACGGCTTACTTTATTATAGGACTCCATGTCTACAAGACTCAATGTACTTATCAAAAAATTTTGATTTACTTTCCCAACACATGACTTAAAGAACAAAAATTGGAACCTTGAAATTATGGTCTGCTTGTGATGTCCTCATCAGGACGACTCCCAATGGCCAGTCTACTACACTAGCAAGTTGCTCTGCAACATGAAAATCAGGTATACCCAATTCGAAAAGATTATTTTTGTACTGATAATGTCTGCGCAGCATCTCAGGCCCTACTTCCAAGCGCATCCCATTGCTATTCTCACTGACCAGCCCTGAGGGCTATCCTAAGTCGTCCTAACACTTTGGGGCACTTGGCCAAGTGGGTGGTGAAGCTCAATGAGTTCGACATCATCTATCACCCACAACCGATGAAAAAAGCCTAGATCCTTGTAGATTTCCTGATGGAGTACACCTAGACAGACGGAGAAGACATAGGGACAGAAGACCGGCAAGCCGAGCCCAAATCTAACCCGACCCCGGAAGCAATGATGTGGATCCTTCATGTCGACAGTGCATCGAACACTGGAGGAAGCGGGGCTGGCCTCATTTTGGCCAACCCCGATGGTGTCGTCGTGGAGTATGCATTATGGTTATTGTTCAAGGCGACAAATAACCAAGCTGAATATGAGGTACTCCTTGTGGGGCTGAAAGTGACCCATGAACTGGGCGTTAAGAGGCTGAAGGTCTTCACCGACTCTCAACTGGTGGTGGGACAAGTCTCCGGTGAGTATGAGACTCGGGATCCCATGATGACGAAATACTTGGACAAGGTGCTATCATACACGGTGAACCTCCAACACTTCAGCATCTTCCATGTCTCGCGGGTGGAGAATGCCCAGGCCGATGTCCTCTTCAGACTGGCCACCCTGTTGGAGTCGGCACTGGGGCATACCTTCATCAAGTATCTCGAGGGTCCCAGCTATAAGGCCGTAGCCGAAGTCTAGCAAGTCACCATCGAAACCAGCTAGATGGACCCTACATCAGGTACATCACCACAAGCACCCTACCCAAGGATCGGAAGGAGGCCGGCCTCGTCAAGAAGAAGGCTGCATGTTACGTAATGATGGATGGGCAGCTGTACCGGAGGTCATACTCCTACCCCCTATTGAAATGTCTAAAGTACTCAGAAGCTGCCTACGTGCTCCAAGAAATACATGAAGGCATCTGCAGTAACCACGTGGGGGGCAGGACCCTGGCCTACAAGGCAATCCAACAAGGATATTTCTGAGAGACCATGCGAGAAGATGCTGCTAACTTTGTGAAGAGGTGTGACCGTTGCTAACGTCATGCCCATATCTAATGGCAGCCGGTGGCTCCGCTCCCCTAGCTATCAGCTCCGTGGCCATTCTCCCAATGAGGAATGGATATCTTAGGTCCCTTCTCTACCACATCCGATCAATGAAAGTTTTTGATTATGGCCATCGACTACACCAAGTGGGTCGAGGCCAAACCCCTGGCCCAAATAATGGAGGCAAAGGTCAGGTCCTTCTTCTGGAAGTTGGTGATCTATCGGTTCGGCCTCCTGTATACTATCATCATTAATAACTAGAGCTAGTTCGATAGCCAGGCCTTCGAGGAGTTCTGCGCCAACCTCGGCATCCACCATTGCTGGCCTTGGCCCTTGATTTTGATGATTAATAAAATGTTGAGTATATGTTCTATACTAATGTTTCATTTGTAGTTGTGAATTTAAAGATATAGGCATATCAAGTTTTCTATACAAAAGTATCAAACTCACTCAATTTGAAGCTAAGTGAATTTCAGTGCTTTCGAAGTCTTCTCACTTTGGAAAACCTTAAAATGGATCAATCTAGGCTCTATATTGCCCAGGTAGCTTACCCAAGAGCGGGGTGAATTGGGTAATTAAAATTTTTGCAAGTATGTGCTCTTTTTTAAAGTTCTTAGTGTAGTATGTGCTGTGAGTTAAGTGACTAATGCGAAAGCAAGTAAGAACACAAGAAACACAATCACAAACACAGCAGATTTTATAGTGGTTCAGAGCAACCTCGCTCCTACATTTACTACCCTAGATAGCACTTGGGATTTCTACTATATTCACCCTCGGAATACAACTGGATGTTCTCACGGGCTCACAATCCAAAACCCAAACTTGGTTTTATCCCGGGCTCACCAAAAATCCAAACTTGGTTTTATCCCAGGCACACAAAAACCTAAAACAATGTTAGTTTTATTCGGGCTCACAACAACCCACTCTTGGTTTTCAAAGTCTCACCAAAAACCTTTACAAACCCAAGCTATACCTCCTGCTATACTTGGAACAATTTAAAAGAGTAGAAAACACAAAGCAACTCTTTGACAAACCGAAGTTGTCAGATGGTTGTAGTTGTAGCACTTGAGAAGCCCTCTTGATTGCTCTTTGAATGCTCTTTAAGGCTTCTAGCTTCTTCAATAAATGCCTCAAGAATTCAGATGGAAGTTAGCTATGGTCTTAAGTGCTCTCTTGAATGCTCTCTTGAGTATTCTTTCAAAAACTCATTAATTTCTCATTCACTGCTCATTCTCTATTTAAAAGTGATTCATATCCCTTAAATATATTCTCCTTAACTGATTTCAGGAGGACATAGCCATTGTAGACCGTTGGGATTTGAAATATGACCGTTGGAGATCATTTTGGATTCAAAAAGAGAGTTCTAGAACCAGTCGTTACTCACCTAGAACCATCATTCGAGTCAGGTCGGATGGGTCGAGTCGGCTCGGTTCCTCAGGTAGGTCAAAACTTCATTCTGGTCGAGTCGACTCTTCTCCATCGAGTCGGCTCGCCTGGCTGGTTTTTCAGAACTGAGATTTTCTGAACTCTGGAAGAGTCGGCTCTTCTAACTCGAGTCGACTTGGCTGTTTGTCTGAGAAACTTTTACTCTAGTCGAGTCGGCTCGACTTACCTCGAGTCGGCTCAAACTCTTAAAACTTTAAAAATCACACTCTGCTAGAGTTGGCTCTTCATTCTTGAGTCAGCTCGAATGTCTGCACGCCAGAATACTGCATGCCATGACAGATTTCGAGTCGGCTCTAGTGACTTGGCTCCAAAAACTTTCCAAACTTCTCAGATATCTTCCAAAGAAATTCAATCAAGTCCATAAGCTCTCCAACTCCATCAAAGTTAAATCTAAGAGATTTTGACTAGAAAAATACATAGAGATATCCCATTTTATAAATACATTGTTGAGGTTTCTTTGGGACACATCATTACAAAATACATTTATAAAAATAAGCTTGTCATGCACCAAGGTTGTAGGAAGAGTGGTATTTCATTTAAAACATCCTACAAAAACTTAGAAAACACTTGAAAAGAGTTAGTAATTAAATACATGCTCCAATGTTTGGTTATCATCAAAATCATTCCAGGGGTCAACACTCTATGAAGAAGAAGTTAAGAGTTTATTAAAAAAAAATACTTTGAATTTTGAAGCTTGGCATAGAGTTTTTTGAATGGCACTACCAAGTGTCGACTCATGGAACATGAAGTGTCGACATTTTAGAAGAACTGGCAAGCAAAAATCTCTTTGGCACGCCTTGAGTCGACTCACAAAAGTCAAGTGTCAACTCATGAAGAAGTCAGGTGTCAAATCAGAAGAACCAAGTATCGACTCATGGCCTGAGACAAAAGATTTTACAGAACTATGTCATTTTAAGGATTTTGTTAAGTGCTGATCCAAGTGTCGACTCAGAAGACTCAAGTGTCGACTCACAAGCTCCAAATATCGACTCAGAGGTTGATTCATAGCCTGAGAACAAATTACAACAGAACCCTATTTTTTCAAGAATTATACCTTGAGTCAACTAATGAAGATCCAAGTGTCGATTCATGAAGAACTCAAGTATCGACTCATTGGTTCCGATAATAGTAACGGTTATATTTTCTGAAGCACAGATTTGACTCCTAAAGGCTCCAAATGGCTAGTTTTACTCTACCAATGATCATAAACCATTTTTAGAAAGTTTTTGAAGTATTTAACTCTCACCAAACTTATTCATAAAGAACTAACTCACAACATACAAATTCTATCTTTGACAATATCACTTCAAAAGTCAAAAAGAGCTTGAAAGAACATTCCATCTGAAAAAGCTTCTAATCTTGCTGTTGAGCCTTCAAATCAACATTCCAAAAGTGGTCTTTCAAAGAATCCAAGGAGAAGACAATTCAAGCAATCAAGAAGAGCTTCATAGCCTCTACTTTCTACTCTATAGAGAGTTATTCTTGTGCTTTACTCTTGTACTTCTGATTTTATTTATTATGACTAGTTTCAAGGATATTTGAAACTAGGTGTTAGGCCATTCCAAGTCATGAATTGGAATCCAAGCCTAGGTTGGCTTGAGGAAAGGTTGTTGGAGAGCCTAAGTAAGAAACCAACTTTGAGTTTGACTTGTAAGCCCTTGAAAACAAGTTGGCTATAATCTAGGTTGATTATAGTGAAATTCCCAAGGGATAGCTTGGGAAGTAGATGTAGGTGCTTGGTGTGCACCGAACCACTATAAATCTTTTGTATTTGTGTGTGTGATCTTTCTTCTCTTGCATTTACTGCTTATCTCACATAGCATTTCATCTTATTCATATTGTGCTCATTTGCACTACTTCACAAATACTTTAAGTTCAGTACATATTTGCTTAATTTTTTTAAAGAAACTCAATTCACCCTCCCTCTTGGGTTGCTACGCTGGGCAACAAGTGGTATCAGAGCTTGGTACTCAGTGTGTAGGTCTAACGATTTTGAGTCAAAGATCTAATGGTAGCCCAAATTGGTGTTGGGATTGTTGAGGGTCAAGCCTCAAACCGTCCCCCACTGTTTAATGGCATAAATTACACGTATTGGAAGACATGCATGCTCATTTATATTCAAGTCATTGATTATAATATTTGGAGGACCATTGTTAAAGGTTCTCATCAGCTAACCATCTTGGTTAATGGCATTCTCACTCCCAAATTGGAAGATGATTGGGATGAGAATGGCATTAAGCAAGTTAAGCTTAATGCTAAGGCTATGAATTTATTATTTTATGCATTAGACCCACGTGAATTCAATAGAATTTTAAATTATCTCTTCACCAAGAAAATATGGGACATGCTTGAAGTTACCCATGAGGGTCCATATCAAGTGAAGACTACCAAAGTTAACATGCTCATTCATACCTATGAAATATTTAGAATGGAACCATCTAAATCTATTAGTAAAATGTATACTAGATTTACTAACATTGTGAATGGCATGAGAAGCTTAGGAAAAGTCATTTCTAATGCTGAATTAGTTAACAAAATTCTCAGGTCACTTTTTTCATCATGGGATCCAAAGGTGACAACCATTGAAGAAGCCAAGGATATCAACACTCTACCTCTTGAGTAGCTTTTGGGATCTCTTATGACATATAAGCTATCCCTGAAACAAAAGGTTGCGGACAATGACAAAAAGAAGAAAACCATAGCATTTAAGTCCACAACCAAGGAAGATTCAAGTGATGATTCTGATGAGAAGATGATGAAGATGAATGGCTCTCATCTCAGGGAAGTTCAAGAGATTCATGAGAAAGAAAAAGTACAATTTCAAGAAGAAGCCTCAAAAGAGAGAGCCTAGTAAAGAGAAAGAAAAAGAGAAGGAAAGGGAGCAACCCATTTGCTTTGAGTGCAAGAAACTCGGTCATTTCAAGATGGACTGACCCTTACTCAAAAAGAGCAAAAAGAAATTCAAAAAGAAAGCCATGATGACAATCTGGAGTGAGAGTGAAGACTCAAGCTCCAATGAAGAGCAGCAAGAGGTCGCCAATTTCTGCTTGATGGCTAACGATGATGAGGTAAAATCTGAATCTGAAAATGAGTTAACTTTCAAAGAATTGCATGATATTTTGATGAATTAGTAGTAGAATATCAAAAGCATAAAATGAAAAACAAAAGCTAAGAAAGCAAAATTTGGAGTTGATTAAAATAGATGATAAGTCTTTGATAGAAAATGATTGTTTGCTTCAAGAAAACAAAAGGTTAATTAATAAAATTACCTCTCTAGAAAAGAAAAAGGAAGATTTGAAAAAGGATAAGTCTTTTGCAACAATTGAAAAATTTGCTAAACAAAATAGACAGCTTTTGCAAGAGAACAAGAAGTACAAAGATGAACTTAAAAAAGTAAAACCTTTTATTGAAAAATTTACTTGTAGTTCAGAAAAACTTAACATGCTTTTAAATAACCAAAGAACTATTTTCAACAAAGCTGGATTAGGTTTTAGACCATAAAAGCAATAAAAATATTTCAAAGATTTTTGTGTCTGCTTCTTCTACTATTACTTGTTATTCTTGTGGCAAAGTAGGACATAAATCTTATATGTGTGACAAAAGGAAATTAAATCAGGTTAGAAAAGTTGGGTTCCAAAAGGAACCACGTCTACTAACCCTAAAGGATCCAAGATGACTTGGGTACCTAAAGTCTCCACCTGATTTATTTTTATAGGTATGTCTTACAACCAATAAAAGAAGATTATGGTACCTCGACAGCGGTTGCTCAAGGCACATAACTGGAGATGTGGAGCAATTCTCATCTCTTGAGTATCAAAATGGTGGGAATGTAACCTTTGGTGATAATGGAAAGGGCAGAATCGTTGGTATCGGTAAAATCCATATCACCCTCTCCACTTATATAGATAAGGTTCTTCTTGTTGATGGTTTGAAGCATAATTTGCTTAGTATTAGCTAATTTTGTGACAAAGATTTTAAAGTTATTTTTAAATCTTCCATGTGCATTGTATCTAGGTTTGATGATAATGGCATCAAGTTTATTGGTCATAGGCATTGCAACATTTACATGGTTGATCTTGATGATCTACCGGTGCAAAATGGTCAATACCTAGTGGCAATGGAAGCCAAGATCAATGAAACTAGTTGGCTTTTACATTGTAGACTATGACATGCAAGTATTCATTTGCTTCCAAAACTAAACAAAAAGAATCTTATAAAAGATTTGCCAAAACTTAGTTTTGAAAATGACAAGATTTGTAGTGCTTGCCAACTTGGAAAATAAACTAAATCTTCTTTCTAACCTAAGGGAGTAGTCTCTACATCTAGAATTACTTTATATGGACCTCTTTGGACCTACTAGAATAACTAGTTTAGGAGGTAAGAAGTATGGTCTAGTTATTGTAGATGACTTCTCACGTTATACATGGATCATGTTTTTAGCTCATAAAGATGAAATATTTTCTATATTCATTAAATTTCATAAAAGAACTTCAAATAAAAAAAGGTGTTTCAATTATTTTATTACGAAGTGATCATGGTACAGAATTTGAAAATCATGATTTTGAAAAGTTTTGCAATGAAAATGATATTCATCACAACTTTTCTGCACATAGGACATCTCAACAAAATGAAGTGGTAGAAAGAAAAATAGAACTCTTGAAGAAAAGGCACACACTATGCTTTGCAAAAATGATTTATCTAGATATTTTTGGATGGAAGCCATAAATACTGCATGCTATATTTTAAATCATGTTTTAATCTGGTCTATTTTAAAGAAAATACCTTATGAGCTTTGGAAAGGTAGGAAACCAACTATTAAGTATTTTTGTATTGTTGGATGCTGTTATTTTATTTTAAACAATGGCAAGGATAATCTAAGTAAATTTGATGCCAAGTCATATGAGGGTATCTTTTTAGGTTACTCTATATCTAGCAAGGCTTACAGGGTCTTTAACAGAAGAACACTTCTTATTGAAGAATCCATCCATGTTGTTTTTTATGAGACTAATAAAAAATCTTCTAGAAAAGAAGATGTTTTTGATGATGAAACAAGTATTCAAAGGATTGAAAAAATGAGCATCAATGAAGAGCCATCTAAGGAGCAAAATGATGATCAAGACAATGAAGGAGAACAAGTACAAGGAGTTGGAGCCTCATCAACACCTAAGCCATTATCTAAAGAATGGAGATATGCTCATGGACACCCCAAAGAACTTATAATTGGTGATCCATCGAAAGGGGTAAGTACTCGTTCCTCCTTGAGAAATGTATATGATTACTTAGTTTTTGTTTCTCAAATGGAACCAAAATCAATTGAAAAAGCTAAAAATCATTGTAATTAGATAAATGCTATGTAAGATGAACGAAATCAATTTTAAAAAAATAATTTTTGGACTTTAGTTGAAAGACCTTCAAATATTTCAATAATTGAAACCAAATGGGTTTTCAGAAACAAACTTGATAAAAATGGAGTAGTTACTAGAAATAAAGCTAGGCTAGTTGCCAAAGGCTACAATCAAGAGGAAGGGATTGATTTTGATGAAACCTTTGCTCCTGTTGCTAGACTTGAGGTAATTAGACTATTATTAGCATTTACATGTTTCATAGATTTCAAACTATTTCAAACAGATGTCAAAAGTGCATTTCTAAATGGATTTATTAAAGAAGAAGTGTATGCAGATCAACCCCCTGATTTTGAAAGTCATGAATTTCTTAATCATATTTTTAAACTTCACAAGGCTTTATATGATTTAAAACAAGCTCCAAGAGCTTGGTATAATAGATTAAGTAAATTTCTACTTGGAAATGATTTTTCTAGAGAAAATGTAGATACTACATTATTTTTGAAAAAGAAAAATGATGATCTCTTGGTAGTACAAGTATATGTTGATGATATTATTTTCGGTGCTACTAACAAAATACTTTGTCAAGAGTTTGCCAAGCTTATGTAGAGTGAGCTCGAGATGAGCATGATAGGAGAGCTGAATTTCTTTCTCGGACTCCAGATCAAGCAAACTAGAGAAGGGATCTTCATAAACCAAGCTATGTATACAAGAAAAATCTTTAAAAATTTTGGAATGGAGACTACCAGATCAATAGGTACACCTATGAGCCCTTCTTGTAAGTTAGATAAAGATGAATCAGGTAAAAGTCTATATCAAAATTATATAGAGGTATCATTGGTTCACTGCTATATTTAACTACTAGTATGCCGATATTATGTTTAGCGTATGTATGTGTGCAAGATATCAGTCTGCTCCTAAAGAGTCTCATTTAATGGCTGTTAAATACATACTTAGATATTTGTCTGGCATAATTGATATTGGACTTTGGTACTCTAGAGATTCATCTATTGAATTGATTGCATATTCTGATGCTGACTTTGCTGGGTATAAACTTGATAGAAAAAGTACAAGTAGAACCTGTCAATTTCTTGGAGTTAATTTGATTTCATGGTTTAGCAAGAAATAGAATTCAGTTGCTCTATCTATGGCAGAAGCCGAATATATAGTAGCTGAAAGTTATTGTGCTCAAATCTTATGGATCAAACAATAACTCGAAGATTTTGACATCAAATTAACTAAGATACCCATAAGATGTGATAATACAAGTGCAATAAATTTGACCAAAAATCCTTCAACACTCAAGAAGCAAACATATTAAAATAAGACATAATTTCATAAGAGATCATGTACAAAATTATAATGTAATGCTTGAATTTGTATGTACTAATAGTCAATTAGCAGATAATTTCACTAAATCCCTTAGCGAAGATAGATTTTGCATGATTAAAAGAGAGTTAGGCATCATTGACCTCTTTGATTAGAACTCTTTCAAACCTTCTTTTTATTTGATTCCTTGAGCTCAAAATTCTCTCATTTTGTCTTAAATCATTCACTAGAACCCCCTTGATTTTTGGCAATTTATTGAGAATTTTCTAGATTTTTTTTGGGTTTCCTGGCCAAGTGTTGACACTTGAGTTCTTGGCCAAGTATCGACTCATGCAAGTGTCGACACTTGACCAAAACCCAAATGTCGACTCACGAACATCGAACTGTGTTTTTAGGGAATCAATAGGACCTTCCAAAATTACTTCTTTTTTGTTTTTCTCTCACCCAAGTGGTCCCCTAGCATCTTCTTAGTCCCAAAATAGTGGATTTCCGACCTTATCCCTCCATTTTCAGGTAATTTGTTCCTTTTTGCCTATCATTTTGTCTTCAATTAGTCCGATTTGATACTGTTCTTCATGGTTTTTTTGAGGTTCAGCTCAAGCTTTCATTGTTTCATTCATGTCTCTCTTTCCTCCAGACTTTTCCCTCTCTTTCAGTCTACTTTTGGTCCAATTCTTGCTCGGATTCTCCCTCCTTCCCACTGATTTTCTCCTCTTTGGCCTGTTTCTTCCTTTTTGGACCATTCTTGATACGATCCATCCCCTTTTCCTTTTTCCTCTTCCTAGTTCATCCTTTCCTCCCTAGTTCTTCCACTCTTGTTGTTCCTTGTGAGATGGGACCACGTAAGCAAGTTTCTTCCAAGAAAAGGACGAGCCTAGCTAGAGAGGATCCCAGTCCAACCAAGAGGAGATCCAAGACACGTTTCAATCCGGTCAGGGATTAACAGCACAGTGAGTAGAAGAGAGTGCCCCCTCAGCCGTCCCTTACGACGGAAAGAGTATCTGGAAAGATTATTGCTTGTGGATGCCGAATCGATGAGGAGTTCATGGACCGAGAGGGTTTTGGCAAATGTGAGTTGCTTAGAGCTACTAGATTGTTTTCTTTCTGTACTATGAAGGAAAAGTATTACCCTCATTTTATTAGAGAATTTTATGGGAGCCTTGCCACCAATGGTCTCATGTGGAGTGCCGTGGTCTAAGGTGTTAGGACTCCTATGACTCAGGACACTCTGAGCAGGGTTTGGGATATACCTCTATGCGGCATTGTAGCTACTTGTGTTTATGATCGGGAGGCTGCATTTCAGTGTGTACTTGAGAGAGATGATGTGCGGGGTGTATCGATTGTCACTGCAAATCAATTGTCTGTTGAGATGCATCTGCTTCACTACATCATTGCACGCATCCTGCTCCCAAAGACTAGACAATTTGATTTTATTTTAGAGTAGGAGCTTACTTTGATGGTCTGCCTCACATAGAGGACTGCCATCAATATCCCTGCACTGATGGTTTGTCAGATGGGCGAGGCAGTGACTCGATAATGGCTCTGCTTGCCCTACGGGATGGGGTTGACATGTCTATTCCGAGCATATGATATTTCTTTGGAGGAGGAGGCCTCCAAAAAGATTCTTCGTACAGATGTATATGATGAGCGGTCCCTGCACCGAATGGGTTACCAGAGAGTGGCAGGTTGTTGGGTGCACAGGGAGTCAGGGTAGGAGCCTGACGAGGAGGACGACATCCGAGCTACTGAGGCTGGCTCGTCTGCATCCCAATTTAGTCCACCAGCTCCAGATGCACCTGAGCAGCATGAGTAGCATGAGCTAGTTACTCCCTCAGCAGCATCAGTTCTAGCTCCAACACCTCAGCCCACTGTAGAGACTGTTTCTGATCTTTAGCAGAGGATCTTAGACTAGATCACGGGGGTTCATAAGGAGATATCTCAGTTATCAGCTATGATCACCCAGGTACAGATCGAGCTGTAGGGCTTACGGGTGCACACTAATATGCAGATCAGTTCTCTTCGTGGTGTGATTGAGACTGGATTTGCGCAAATTCAGGACATGCTGAGATCCTTGATGCCTTCTGGCACTTCTGGTCCGTCTGCACCTCCACGTCCTCCTGCTGATGATGATTCTGATGGTGACACTGATAGAGTTAGCAGTAGCGATACTGATGGTGATGATGGGCATGATGGACAGTCTAGTGGTGCCAGTACAGTTCCAGAAGATCAGCCTCCAGCTCCTATAGTTGACCCCCTTCTCCAGCTCCAATTGATCCTTCTCCAGTTCCTGATGATCCTACTCCGGCTACTGTTTCCTTTTATCAGACTCTGGCTGAGACTACTGTGTTCCACTCCACTAGGACTCGTAGGACCATAGAGAGATCCGGACCATCTCTTAGGACTAGGAGTCTTACCCACAAGACCCCTAGGACTTCCTTTTCTCGGATCATGGCTCCAATTGTCCTAGAGTTCCCATCTGATGAGGACTAGCCTTACAGGTGTCTATCTTGTTGTTATGTTTTTTGTTGTTATGCTTTTTGTTATGTATCAGTCTTTTTTAGTTATGTATCAGACTTGTTAAGTTATGTATCAGACTCTCTTTTATACTGAAACTTTTTATTTGAATTGCACTGAAATGAAACTTTTTACTCATCATCTTTGCATTATTTTTTTCTTCTTTGTATGATGAATGCATAATTTAAGGGGGAGAAAGATAAGAAAATTACTTAACTTCATTAATGATGACAAAAAGGGGGAGTAAGAAAGGATTAATTATCTATATAAGCAATTTTTCAAAAATTTTTGATACTATGCTTGGCACATTACCTAATATAGGGGGAGAGAAAATGAAATTTAACTATACTTGGCACTTTACCCCTATGAAATTGTGTTGTATGAACTTTGATATGCTGAATTTGACTCAATTCACACGAGCTTTAAGTGTATGCTCACTTGAAAGTGTGGTACAGCACCTTTAATTAAATTTAATTTCTTATATACTCAAGGTTTTGTCATCATCAAAAAGGGAGAGATTGTTGGCTTTGGCCCTTGATTTTGATAATTAACAAAATGTTGAGTATATATTTATACTAATATTTCATTTGTAGTTGTGAGTTTCAGGATACAGGCACATCAAATTTTCTATACAAAAGTATCAAACTTACTCAATTTGAAGCTAAGTGAATTTCAGTGCTTTAGAAGTCTTCTCACTTTGAAAAACCTTAAAATGGATCAATCTGGGCTCCATGAAGAAGAAGTTGAGGGTTTATTGAAAAAACACTTCGAATTTTGAAGCTTGGTACAAAGTTTTTTGAATGGCACTACCAAGTGTCGACTCATGGAACATGAAGTGTCGACACTTCAGAAGAACTGGCACGCAGAAATCTCTTTGGCATGCCTTGAGTCGACTCACAAAAGTCAATTGTCGACTCATGAAGAAGTCAGGTGTCGACTCAGAAGAACCAGGTAACGACTCAAAAGAACCAAGTGTCGACTCATGACCTGAGATAAAAGATGTTACAGAACTATGTCATTTTAAGGATTTTGTCAAGTGCTGATCCAAGTGTCGATTCACAAGCTCCAAGTGTCGACTCAGAGGTCGACTCATAACCTAAGAACAAATTACAACAAAACCCTATTTTTTCAAGAATTATACCTTGAGTTGACTCATGAAGATCCAAGTATCGACTCATGAAGAACTCAACTATCGACTCATAGGTTCTGACAACAATAACGGCTATAGTTTTTGAAGCACAGATTTGACTCCTAAAGGCTCCAAATGGCTAGTTTTGCACCACCAACAGTCATAAACCATTTTTTAGAAGTTTTTGAAGTATTTAACTTTCACCAAACTCATTCATGAAGAACTAACTCACAAGAGACAAATTCTACCTCTAAGAATATCATTTCAAAAGTCAAAAGAGAGCTTGAAAGAACATTCCATCTAAAACAGCTTCCAATCTTACTGTTGAGCCTTCAAATCAACATTCCAAAAGTGGTCTTTCAAAGAATCCAAGGAGAAGACAACTCAAACAATCAAGAAGAACTTTATAGCCTCTACTTTCTACTCTATAGAGAGTTTTTCTTGTGCTTTACTCTTGTACTTCTGATTTTATTTGTTGTGACTAGTTTCAAGGGTATGTGAAACTAGGTGTTAGGCCCTTCCAAGCCATGAATTAGAATCCAAGACTAGGTTGGCTTGAGGAAAGGTTGTTGGTAAGCCTAAGTAAAAAAACTAACTTTGGGTTTGACTTGTGAGCCCTTGAAAATAAGTTGGCTATAATCTAGGTTGATTATAGTGAAATTCCCAAGGAGTAGCTTAAGGAGTGGATGTAGGTGCTTGGTATGCATGAACCACTATAAATCTTTTGTGTTTGTGTATGTAATCTTTCTTCTCTTGCATTTACTGCTTATCTCACATAGCATTGCATCTTATTCATATTGTACTCATTTGCATTGCTTTACAAATACTTTAAGTTCAGCACATATTTGCTTAAATTTTTTAAAGAAACCCAATTCACCTCCTCTCTTGGGTTGCTATGCTGGGCAACAACCATCATTTCACTTCATTAGCCCACCCTCAGTCCAACAGGGAGGCCGAGGCGACTAACCAAACCATCTTGCAAGGACTTCGCACGAGGATGGATGAAGCCAAGGGTCGGTGGGTCGAAGAACTGCCCAGCATATTATGGGCCTACCACACTACACCCCCCACTGCTACCGATGAGATGCCTTTCAACCTCGTCTTCAGCACCGAAGCCATGATCCTAGCAGAGCTTGGAATACCCATACTACGGATGGAGTAGTATGATGAAGCTGCTAATATAGCCCATCTCCTTCTCAACCTAGATCTATTGGATGAGATGAGAGACAGGGTCTAACTCCAGATGGCAACCTACTGGCAACGGGTAGCGCGCTACTAGAACTCCCACATGAGGCCTAAGGTCTTCTGCCCAGGCAACCTTGTCCTCGGTGGGCAAAAGCATCACAACCGGGGGAATGTGAAAAGCTCTCCCCAAACTAGGAGGGAACCTATAAGGTGCTCAAGGCTCTTGAAAGAAAAACAGTGCAGGTTGTTTTACAAGATCCTACACTAGGCATGCAAACATCTGCGGGAGCAGATTGGATTTTAAAACAATTTTTAAAATTCGCGCAGCGGGTATCTGCTCCACCAGGAACTAATCTAAGTCTAGTTGCATTTAGGCATGCATGATCTTATAAAATATTTATAAAATATTAAACAATTTAATCTATCCATGGAAGATAAAAAAAAATTAATTTTCCATACCTTTATTTTGCCTGGAATAACCTTGGAATAAACCTGGAATAGACTGGAATAACTGGAATAAAGTTATTCCAGTCGTCTTCCTCCTTGGGATGAAGTTTTTAGCTTGCAAAACATTGTCGGAATGCTGCCTTCCGGACCTCCGTTTGCTCCCAAATTTGAGCAGCGGCTTCTTGGACAAGTCTTCTTCGATTTGCCACCAGTTGTTGCAATCAAATCTAAGCCAAAAAAATTAAATAATTCACCAAAGTCTGCTGCCAGATTTCTGCAGCAGAACTGGTTAGCAGACTTTGGCCTTCGTTTCGGAGCAGCTGGGGCGATCCCGGCTCGCGTGGTTTGCTCCTAAGAGTAGAGTGGTACTCCCTCTAGAGGGGAGACACGCCCGGGACTCTCGGATCCGCCTCCACGCACGGTGCTAGCCGCCGGAAGAGGGTTTCACGGTCACAGGTTTTCTGCTGCAGTGCAGAACTTTGAGCACAACAAAAACAAGGGATTAAGGCCTTGTTTCTCTCCCTCACACACTCCTAAACCCAGCCCCAAGATCACTCCAAAAGAGCCTCTCAAGGAAGAAGAATACCCTGAGATTTTTGTTGCTTTCCCTCAATTCTCACACGTGGAATAAACACTTATCTCTTGTTGAAAACTTAACAAAAACCAACAGGAGATGGCAAGGTGTTTATATAAGCTACATGGAGAAGTGAACGGATAGGGAGGGAGGCCAAGAGGTGGAGTTGCAATTTATTCCATTTAACAGCCATAATACAGGGGATTAAAACCAGCAAACCAGCTCACGGGCGAGGGAGAGTAGAAGACGAGATGCCAGGGAAAAAGAAAGGACGTTTTGGCTTCTTCCAACGCTAAAAAAAATCCCAGCTAAACACCGTGAAAACGGTTACAAGGAGAGAAAATTCAACGGTTCAACCAAAACCGGTCCAAGCCAAAAAAAAAAGTCCAATCCCATTAAACCAATTTGGTTCAAACCCAACGGTGGTTCAATCATTGAACCTGGTTCAAGGAAAAAAATTGGTTCACAACAAATTGGAGGCCGAAACGAACTCCGAATCAATTCAAAACTGATTCAGAAAAATCCTGATGCAGTGCCGGTCAACCCGGAACATTTTTCGGTCGACACAGACAAGGGCAAGACGGGAAAATAGTGCTCAAAAAATAATACTGTGACCATAAAACCGAGACGATTCCCAATCGTAATCGGTATCCGAATCAGAGAGTTATCCTCTGTGGCATGTGACCTCATAGGTTCGAACCTAAATGGTAGCACTAGAACAATTTCTAGTACCAGCACAGGAAACCATCTAGCAATGGGTCCCGGCGTCCGGATAGGTCGAAGATGCGGGAGCAAACTATCGAACCTCTGGCATATGGTTACCGTATAATTCATCCTTTTGACCTCTAATGCTCAGGACGACTGAGATTGGGCTGCCAACCCAGACTGAGTCAGTCGACAACATGTCTCAACCTCGCAAGCCAATGACTCTTCACTAGGACTACCCCGGCCGAGGATTTGCTAAATTGAGATACTGCGAGACATTCAATCCAAACTGTTTGGATAGGTCAATTCCATCTTGGTGCATCACTGCTCCACAAGTACTTGCCTGTACCCAGAAACCTTCCATCACCGGATTAAAAATCCGGGTAGTCCGGCACCAAAGCACAGGGAGTTGCTTCCAAGCTACCGTGATGACCTCAGGTCAGAGGGACACATATACCCATATCCAATCGTGAGTATCCCTTTGGCAGAAAGGGGCTGCATGGAGTCACGTTCAATAAGATATCACATATCCCACTAGCAGATCACATCAGTGTCATCACACTCATTTGGTCAAGAGGACAACCAAACGATGTGAACTACAACAACCTATACTTGATATATTGCCGTCCAGTACAATATATCCTTTGGTTGTGAACAGGATTTAAGGACCACTCGATACATCCTCTCTGTATCGAAGTCAGGGTAGTCCTAAGGACTTCATCACATGGAAAGAGTTCATTTCAGGGAAATTCAATATGTGATGAGCTGCCAAAATAATAATTTTATTAATTCATAAAATGAATACAATACTCAGCACAACCGCCTACAACCCAGGCGATTGGCTTTGGGACACAATTCCCAACAGCCCTACCAGGGGGAGCCTCTTCCTTGTCGGGCTCAACGGTGCCCGATTCACACAAACCTGGAATGCTTGAGAATATACTACCAGTGATGCAAGACTTCTTCTTAATCATTAAAGTTTCTTTTTGGTGCAACTTTGTCTTTCACCTATGCAAGAACATATCCGTCCAACTCCAATCCGATGGACTAAGCCGAGAAACTTATGAATCCTCATACCTTAAGCCGAGAAACTTATGAAGCCCCACACCTCAAGCTGGGATACTTACGAAGCCCCACACTTTCAAGCTAGGAAACTTACGAAGCCCCGCACCTCAAGCCAAGAAACTTACGAAGCCACGCATCTACTGCTAAACTCACAGTCCAGAGATGTTTACTGGGAAGCCACAGAAGCCCCACCATCTATCGCTTGACTCACAGTTCAGCACCCTCAAGCACGAAAACTGATGAAGCCCCGCATCTGCTACCGAACTCACAGTCCAGAGATGTCTGCTGAGAAGTCCCGGAAGGCCCTCCATCAACCGCTTGACTCACAGTTCAGCACCCTCAAGCCGAGAAATTTATGAAGCCCCTCTATCTACCGCTTGACTCACAGTTTGGCACCCTCAAGCTAGGAAGCTTACGAAGCCCCTCTGTCTACCACCAGACTCACTGCTTGGCAAGGCATTCGAGATCTAGAAGGCCTACATCAGGACCTACATGATCTCGAGATTGGAAGAAGGGGAGTGGAATGCTCTCAAAAGGTCCTGATGCTGACTCTAAGGCCTCAAAGCCAATTTAAAACAACTAAAATTGGGGAGAAGCATGTACGCAGAAGTTAGAGAACGAAGGAAAGACCATGCTAAGTTCGTAGGTCAAGATGGCCTTTCCCCTCATACATTTTGAAGAATGTTCTGAGAGGAAAAAAAAGAAAGAAGAGAAAGGCAGAGATAGTAATCATGAAAGGGAGAATATTTGCATTGCTAAGTTTTTCTCACAACCTATGAAGGCTCGCGACAAGCCAAGAGACCTTCCAAAGTTTTAAGTACAAAAATAGTAAAAGAAAGATAAAGAGTGGATGGCCTATTCTGCCGCCAGCTCCTTTCCTGGCTGGCGGGTGACTTCGATTAGAGGAGGGGCATCCTGGATGACTTTGGGTCTTGCCCCCTCCTCGACCCTGGGCTCAGCCTCGAGTTCAGCCACCTCTGCCTCCGGCTCGCACTCCACCTCGGTAGTAGCCATACTCGGTTGCCCAAGGAACGGGAGTGAAGGCTGGATCTTATCCAGCCCCTTCAGTCCGAAGAAGCCAAAGGCCTTGCCTTTGAAATCCCTAAACCCCTGATGGTAGGAGTCCAGCATAACTTTGGCGACCTCATCCTTAAAGGCCTGAATGCCATGAACTTGGGGATGGCCTTAGCAGCTTCTTTCTTGTCCATCTCCATCAGTGCAACAACCATTGTGGCCTTCTCCATTGCTGCCACGGCCCTCATGGCCTCATCTTCTAACAACCCCTGAAGGGTCTGCACCCTACCCTCTAGGCGAGAAATCTCCAACTTCGAGGTTGCCAACTCTGCGACCTTGAGGGAGCACTCCCCCTCCTTACCCTTCAGGGCCTCCCCAAGCTTAGCAGACCTCCCTTCTAGCTCCGTCGCCCTCGCCTGGGCGCTGGACAGCTAGGCATCCAATTCTTGTGCCCGAGTCGTTAGGCTTCGGGTCTCGTCCCTCTCTCGATGGAGGCGTTCCTCGCACCTCAATAGTGCTCGATAGGAGTCCCGTAGGAGCTAGACATCGACCACCACCTACTCCAAAAACAACAGTCAGCACCACTTGCTGGAGCAAGGAGAAAGGGCAGCAGCCCAAGAATCTACTCACTGACATCAGTTGGGGAAACACCCCGGTGGCAACCTCCACCGACGGCCTCCGAACCCTGCCCTGTCGGTCTACCGACTGGACAAGGGAATTAAAGATCCCATCCACCAACATCCCATCTTGGGTTATTCCGATATTTTGAGGGAGGATGACGATGAGCTTCTTGACCATTTCGCATGATGCTCCAGGCGGCTGGGAGGCATTCAGCTAGGTCACTAGCAATGGTGTAGTGCCGGTCGAGTGAACATCGCTGGCCTCGACTCTAAGTGACAGAGTTAACCCTTCGGTGATGTCAGGCACTGCCACCTCCTCCACCTCCGGTTGAGGTGGGACTGCGGTGCTTGAGGGGGTCACCGAAGTTGATGGCGGGGCCCCCTCCAAGCCTGGGGTCCCCGAATCAGGAGCAACCGGCATGTCAGTCGGCCTCCCCCTCTCTGGTTCTGCCCGGGCTTTCTTCCTGGGCTCTCCTCCTAGCCTCGTAGATGGGGCCCTCTTCCTGGACATCCCGAGGAGCTCTTCAAAGCTGAACTTCAAGCCTACAAGATAAAGCAAGTTGGTTAGCCACACCTCGAAGCTAGGCCCATCGCTAAAGAAGGAAAAAGGGCCCTACATCAAGCCTTATCCAGGGGCTGGGCCTAGCTGACTCCAGCATTGACAAGATTCCACTCGATCAGCAAATACCAAAGTGTTGGAACCTCAGACTGGATGAGCCGGTCGAAGATCTCCTTATCGATCGGCTTGACTGTAGATTGTCGGTTGGGGGAGGTGTTTGGGTCACTCCAAACCCAATCCACCCCCTCGATCGAGGCAAACAAAAATATGCTCTTCCATCTCTTAATAGAAGTGGGTAGATCAAACATAAGGCCCCCCTTCCGGGGGGGCACAAACCACCACCTGTTGTTGGTCAGGTGATGCTTAAGGGTGAATAAGGCCCAAAAGAGGGAGAAACGGGTGACGATACCTTTAAAGCTACAAAGGATAATGAAATAGAAAATGGTCCAGACTACATTAGGAGTGAGCTGAGCCGGAACCAGGCGATAGTGGCCCAGAAAAGAAAGGAAAAAGACATGAAAAGGGAGATGAAGACCTCCGAGAAAGAAGTCTTCGTATAAAGCTATGCAACTCGGGCCACCAGAAGTGACCCGTTCCTCCGATCTGGGAACAGAGAGTTGAATGGAATCAGGGACCCCGAACGACCTCTGGACATGGAGGAGATCCTCATCGGTCATCATCGAAGCGACACCGGATAGACCGCCAGGTGCCCTAACAAAAAGAGCAAGTGGAGGGGGAACCGTAGGAGTACCAATGATGATCCCCTTCGGCGAGGACCCATGTGGAACATGACTGGAACTTCCTCCTCCTCACTATCCGAGGAAGGAGGCCTCAGTTGGGAGGGCCCTGCCCCATCAAGGGGACCCTGGTGGCGATGCCCATTGTCGGAGGGACTCATTAGAACCAAGAAAAAAGGAAAAAAATAAAGGAAGGAACCTAGAGGACCTAGCAGGAATGCTCCCCCGGCTAGAACCGAAGGAGGAAGGAAAGAGGCAAAAAGAGGGCAAAAGGGGGTCTAACCTGCTAAGACCTTGAGACCTTGCTCAAGAAAATGGAGGAAGATCACCTCGCGGAAGAAATTTTGTCCTTGCCGCTCAAAAACCCTTAAGAAATAAAAGGACAAGTCTCTTTCAAATATCCCGGAGCCCCCGTCGTGTCATAGCTATCAAGGGCAAGCACCATATCTTGCCCTGGACCAATCGGAGGGTGCCACATGTCAGGATCCATTGGAAGCATCATTCTAATTCGAAGACAACTTCTTCGGGCCTGGTGCGACAATGATGGCCCCTTCGAAGAGAGGTGATGTGGCATCAATCTGTTGGTATGGAAGCACGATCTCTAGAGCATCGATGCACAAGGCATTGAAGGCGTAGAAGATGCGCCCCTCCATCTCAGCATGGTCATTACTCTCGGTGCCCCGAGCACTGCTTCGTCCTCTGGGCTCAAGAGTGGGAGGCATCTGATGTGACACTTTCACTGACATGGAGTCTCCGCTGACGGCCACGGTGGCAAGGGACACGCCACCTGGATATGGTGACCTAATGAAAGGCCAAGGTGAGCCCTCCAGCTGAGGTTAACTCCCAGCCAGGGTCGTGCTTATGAGGCGAGCCCCCCACCTAAGGCCAGCTCCCGGTCAGGGTCATGCTCATGCTGCCAAGGGGAGCCCTCCTGTCGAGGTCAGCTCTCAGTCGGGGTCGTGCTCATGAGAAGAAATCCTCACTTGAGGCCAACTCCTGGCCGAGGTCGTGCTTATAAAGCCAAGGCGAGCCCTCTTGCCAAGGTCAACTCCCAACCGAGGTCGTGCTCATGAGACGAGTCCCCCGCCTGAGGCCAGCTCCCGGTCGGGGTCGTTCTTATGTTGCCAAGGCAAGCCCTCCTGCCAAGGTAAGCTCCCAACCCGGGTTGTGCTCATGAGGTGAGCCCGCCCCCCTGAGGCCAGCTCCTGACCGGGATCGTGTTCATGCTGCCAAGGCGAGCCCTCCTATCAAAGTTAGCTCCTAGCCGAGGTCGTGCTCATGCTACCAAGGTGAGACTCTCCTCCTTCTGTTTGCCTTACAGGGGCCTAAAAAGTTTCCACAGGTGGTAAAAGAAGAGTCAACGAGAATTCAAACCATAGCAAGGAGGTTATCGGCCGCCTACATCCTCTGGAGGGTGGCGCATGCCCTGTCATAAATTCAAACTCTACAACATGCCATTCATTCTAAGCCCTGAGTGGCATGCGGCCTGCCAGGTTCCGGGCCCTATAACATGCCACCACATCGACGACCGTGCAACCGGAGGCTTCAAACCCCGCAACATGATACCTGAACCTCCCCTGAAAGGAGTACTTTATTAAGGCCCTAAGGCCCTGCAACGCGTTGACGATCCCTCCAGGAATGGAAAAACCTCACCATGGCAGGGGGCTCAGATGCTCGGCGCCCGCCCCTTCCACAGGGAACCATACCACTAAAGGGACAGGACCTAAACCATGCCAGCATACACCCCTAATGAAAGGTCTCCTCCTAAGGACCGGTCTAAGAGGAGGGGGGTCACAGGCAACGGTAAGCCCCTCCCAGAGAGGGCACACGAAAAGGGACACCTAGGCAAAGCCCCAGATCCACTCTAGGCCACCCCACATATATAAGGTCAGAGAGAGGAAAACCAAAAGGTAAGAAAAAATAAATAGGCAAGAAAGAGACAGGGGGCGAGCGAGCAAGGGATCCCTAGCAGACACTTCCTAGCTCTCTACTCCCATCTCTGCCTCCCCTTCTTCACCAAAAATTCTACCTTTCACCCTCTACGCAGAGAGCCCCCCAAGCACTCCACCGTAAAGGTTATGTTCCCCTTGATCATCCCATCTGACTTGATCATCGGAGTCTACCTGCCGGAATCCCCGGCCTGGGTCTCCTCTTTTAGCAGGGTGGCTAGACCAGGAGCCAACCATGTAAGGGAGGGATGAGCGCCCCATGAAAACCGACACGTCCGTGATGTATCGGAGCTATAGGCCACAGCGATCTTGATGGCAACAAATAGAATTGACTAGAAACAAAGTTAGACTAGTTGCTATGAGATACAATTAAGAAGAGGGCAATGATTTTGATAAAACATTTATACTTATTACTAGATTAGAGATAATTAAATTACTACTTACATTTGCATATTTCATAGATTTCAAATTATATCAAATGGATGTTAAAGTTGTATTTTTAAATGGATACATAGCAGAAGAAATTTATATAGAAAAACTACCTAGTTTTGAAGATCACACTTATCCAAATTATGTTTTTAAACTTCATAAGTTCTTTATGGTTTAAAACAAACTCGTCATGCATGGTATGAAAGATTAAATAAATTTTTACTTGAAAATGGTTTTACAAGAGAAAATATGCATACCAGTATGTTTTTGAAAAGAAAGAATGATGACTCATTAGTGATACAAATTTATATTGATGATATTATATTTGGTGTAACTAATGAAGTTCTTTGTCAAGAGTTTGCTAAGTTAATGTAGGAAGAGTTTGAGATGAGTATGATAGGAGAGCTAAATTTTTTCTCGAACTCCAAATCAAGCAAGATAAAGAGGGATCTTCATCAACCAAATAAAGTATACTAGAGAGATTCTAAAAAAGTTTGAGATGGAGATAATAAAACTACTTGCACATCTATGAGTCCCTCTTATAAGGTTAACAAAGATAAAAACAATAAGAGTATTAATCAAAAATTATATAGAAATATCATTGGTTCTTTATTGTATCTTACTATAAGTAGGCCAGACATCATATTTAGTTTTTGTATGTATACTAGATATCAGTCAAATCCTAAGAAATCATATTTATTAGCTATTAAATACATACTTAGATATTTATCTGGCACTATTGATATTGGCTTATGATATTCTAGACAATCATCAATTAAGTTTATGACATTTTCAGGTGCTGATTTTGCTGAATATAAGTTAGATAGAAAGAGCACTAATGAAACCTATTAATTTCTTGGAATAAATTTAATCTCTTGGTTTAGCAAGAAATAAATTTTAATTATACTATCTATGATCGAGGCCTAATATATTGTAGCTGAAAGTTGTTATGTTCAAATCTTGTAGATTAAACAATAACTCAAAAATTTTGATATTAAATTAAACAAAATTCTCATAAGATGTGATAATATAAGTGTAATCAATCTAACTAAAAATCCTATTCAATATTCAAGAAGTAAGCGCATTAAGAAAAGACATCACTTTATAAAAGATCATGTACAATATAGAAATGTATTGATTGATTTTGTGTGTATGGATAGATAATTAGTAGATATTTTTACTAAACCTCTTAGTGAAGATTGATTTTGCATGATTAGAAGAGAACTTAGAGCTATAGATCCTTTTGAGTAGGATTTTCATCTTTTCTCAAACCCAACTCTTAGCAATCTCAATTGAATTGAAATCACATCTCCTTGAACCTCTCTAAACCTCTTAATATCATTTATGAAACCCCCCTTGAACTCCTTTTTCAAAGAAAAATTAGATTTTTTTTAAGCCTACCAAGTTTCGACACTTGCATTTTCACCAAGTGTTGACTCATCGAAGTGTCAACACTCGAGTTAATTCCAAGTGTCAACTCACCAACAAAAATCTAATTTTTTAGGGCATAGCCTTAACCCCATTTTCTCACTTTCCTTTTCATTTTTTCTTCCCTAAACCTTCTAAAAACTATCCTAATCCTTCCAAAATAGTAAATCATATGATCTCATCCCTCCATCTGTCGAATTCTCATTCATTCCTTTCCTATTCGAGTGCTATAGGTCCACAAAAGTAGGTAGCCCATCGATCTAAGTGCCCTCATCCCTATTCTGGTGGATCTAATGATGGGGAATGAAGATCCAAGGTGCAACATGATCCGAAGGAATGAAGAGCTGCTCACGGTCCTCCTTCACTGGCAGCAGAGAGGGAAGCCGGCAAGGCCATTTCTAGTGGGCAGTGCATCGATTTTAGGTACTTCGATTGGGAGGGATTTTCTTTTAGATAATGGATTTAAGCTACTGGATGTGGGGCTTTTTTCTCCATGAGGGAGAGATACTACCCTCACCTCATCAGGAAGTTTTATGGTTCTATGACTCGAGGTGGAGACAAGTGGGTTGCTATTGTTAGAGGGATTTCGATCCCTGTCACTCATCAAATGTTGAGTCAAGTATGGGAGATTCTCTTCCATGGCCCTATTACGTATAGCTTAGGAGACAAGACAAAGGGATTCAAATGTATCTTAGAAAGGGAGGATATACAGGGTATATCAATGGTGGTGGCCAAAAAGTTATTAGATGAGATATGACTCCTGCACCATATTATTGCTAGGATATTAGCATCAAAGACTGGTCGCTTTGACTTCATCACTGAGAGAGAGCTCATGCTCATGGTGGCACTAGTCCGGGGCACAGCCATGAATTTATCAGGGATCATGGCTAGGTAGATCTAGGAGGCTGCTACCAGCGTGAGGCTATGTCTACCCTATGGCATGGGACTGACCAGGATTTTTAGAGCATTCGATGTACCCTTTCAGGGTGAGGCTTTCAAAGAGATTCTACACACTAATACCTATGATAACAAGTTCCTGCATTGAATAGGGTACAGGAAGATAGACAAATGGTGGACATGATGAGCATCAGGGTAAAAGGCAGAGCCAGATTCAGAAGATGAGATTAGAGCAGCAGAGGCTAGGCCTTCTAAGCTAGCCACCAACACAGTAGCTGAGGGGGGCTGTTAGAGCCAGATACTAGCAGTGGCAAAATATGACCCAACCAGCCAATCCAACCCATGTTCAACCCATCTTAAACAGGTTTGGGTTGAGCTTAAATAGGTTTCGATCATAAATGGATCAACTCGTTTAACCCATTTAATATATGGATCTGGTTCAAGTTTGAGGTCCTTGACTTGTTTAACCAATTTAACCCATTTAATATATGAGTCCAAATGGGTCAAGTTGGGTTGGGTAATATATAACCTGCTTAACTATTTAAGGTAACCCACATGCCATAGATGATGGGTCCTACCACTTCACGCTGGGCCTAGCCCATTAGTGGGATGGGTTGGGACTCCCAAGTGCTGACTACCGAGGCCAAATATTTTTTTCCACTAGAGTTTCTTATAAAAAAGGGGCTAGGGTTTCTGGATTCTTCTCCTTGCTTCTTCACTCTTCAGCGATGGCTAAGGGCTAACCCTAAGGTCCCAAACTCCCTTTCTCTTACTCCATCAAATGAGCTCTTTGGCCATCCATCTTGTCAGAGAGGGTGACTACCACCGGTGATCACCATCGAATATCAAGGAGCAAGAGCTACGGGTGAAGGATCAGGGCATGATATGGAACGGAGGAGTGGAGGAGAGGCAACTCAGGTGAGGGAGATCACTTCTTTTGTTTTCTTGATGGTGGAGGGGGAGTGGGGAGTGGAGCAGGCCCGATGGAGGAGGGGGTCTTGGAGGCCAGCGAAGGCATGGACTAGTGGGTGGAAGAAGGCATGGGGTAGGTCCATGAAGTTCTCGAGGCCCGGGGCAAGGGCTGGGTGGTGCGAGCACCAAGGCTAAAAGAAATCGACAGGTTGAACCCATATCCCTATGGATCATATGTGAGTAAAATCCTGAACCCAAACCCTTTTTATCATGTAAATATTTATTTTAAATTATGTTATTTTGGTTTATTTTGAGATAAAACCCTTTTTACCAAGTTGAGTCGAAATCCTAATTGAGTCGAACCCTATTTACCCAATTGGGATTTAAATGGTCCAGTTTGAATTAGCCCTTTTTATCAACTTTAATTGGGTTTTTATTCGCAAGCCTAATTAAGTGTAGTTGGTTATTTAGTTGAGTCATGTGATTTGTTATTTATTGAGTCCATGTAACTAGTTGAGTCATTGAGTCCTGTATTACAAAAGGGGACTCAAGACAACATCCCATGTGTATCCAATTGAAGACCCATGTGATCCCATGTGCTAGCCTAAGTCACAACCTCTTCTTGGCACCACCTTTTCAAGGATTTGGACATTAACACATGTCATATTTGGATATGTCTTTCGGACAACACTGCTTGGCACTTCAACCAGGACAAGAGCACATGATATGTCTAAAATTTGCTTGCCATTAAGACAACACATTTGCCACATCATTTTTATCTTGATCGGCCTATGTGAGAGACTTAATTGGCACCCCTCCTTTTAAGATAAGTAAGTGTGAAGGACTCTCATCCTTGGCGCCCCTCCTCTCAAATTAATTCATGCCAAAAGTATCAGAAGTCGGCCAAGAATTCCACTCCTTCTTGTCGCCCACTTCAAAGAGAGTTCCAAGGTATCCATTCACTAAATAAAGAGGTTCAAAGGTTCTCTACCACAACATTTCACTCAAACATGTTGGAACCTGCTTAAGTCTCAAGAACTCAAGAGTCTCACCAAAACACTTGAGTCCTCTCCTATCCAGATTGAAGAGTCCACTCACCTACAAAAGACAACATCATCCAGACTCTAGAGTCCAAGAAGCAAGGCCAAGTGATGGAGCATCTTGACTCTACATCAAGCCATCTCACCAATCCACCACTTGGATGCCTATTTTGGATGAGAAGCGTCAAGTTGTCGCCCACTTTGAAAAGAGTCTAGATCTTCTCAGCAAACAAGAGTCCAGGCTACCTAAAGCAGGATTCTAGGAGTTGTAGTCCAAGGGAGAAAAAGACTAGTAGTTTATCCCTTACACCACTGGTTGGAGGTCTATAAATACCCCTCCAACCCCCCTTGTAATTAATCAATTATTATTCATCAATAAGAGTGTTATGCTGTCAAAATCTTCTTCCTTTGCTGTGTGCATCACGGGGCGTGAGGCCCTTCCTTTGTTCTACATAACATCGCAGGGTATGAGGCCCTACCTATCCAGCCGACCAGAAAATCCAAAAACCACAAATTCTAAACCTTCCTTTCCTTTCATTCTTTCTTTTTCTTTGCTGCTTCTTAATTCATAATTTTCATTGTTGAATGTTACAGGTGATCAGGAGTCAAGATCTGGTATTCTTGCCTCGAAACCAGCTTCACACGGAAGATCGAAGCTCGGGATCGAGTTCTTGAAACCCTGCCATGAAGATCTTGAGAGTTCTGTCAGATCCGATTCAGAGTAGGATTTCTTCGTTGGTAAAATCAAAATTTATTCTTTTCTCATTATTCTCTGATTCATTGATAAGATAAATCCTAGTTTACGGTGATTTTTCAATCACCAAGTCCGGCTTTCCTAGTTAATTTGTAGGTTTACTTGCGGGTAGATAATTATAATTAGTTTCCTTTTCTGTCTCCATTGAAGTCTTCTTTAAAAGTCTAAAAAATATAAAAAAATTAGTTTCTATTTTTTTCAGCTAATTAGTTATTAATATCAGTAGTTTAATTTTAATTATTGTCCCGCATCATCGGGTAGTCAGGGAAGGGGAGGACAAGGGGAGCAACGGAGGAGGGGGTCTTGGAGGCCAACAAGGGCATGGATGAGGGAGTAGAAGAAGGAGTGGGGTAGGTCCATGGAGTTCTTGAGGCTTGGGGGAAGGGCCGAGTAGTCGTTGAAGGGGAGGACAAGGGGAGCGACAAAGGAGGGAGTCTTGGAGTTTAGCGAGGGCATGGACAAGGGGGTAGAAGAAGGCATGGGGTAGGTTCATGGAGTTCTCAAGGCCCGGGGGAAGGGCCGGGTAGTCAGGGAAGGGGAGGACAAGGGGAGCGATAGAGGGATAGTGGGAGAGGAGGGGGTCGAGGAGGGGCTAGTTCTTGTTGGTGATAGCTATCGTGATAATGAGGCAGGCATGATAGGAGAGGAGGTGACCGAGGTCCATAAGGGGGAGCATTTGGCCCTAGGACCTTCCTCTTTTATTTTATTTTCATTGATTTTTTTTCTTGCAGGATTCTGAGAAAATGCATTGATTCGATCTTAATTCTTGCATCCTACTTTTTTTGCATGGTTGTTCCTTACCTTCCCCTCCGCCCTCCTAGATATTTTTTCCTTTCTCTAACCCCCTCGTGTTTGGTGTAGTTGGAGTGAAGGCAAGTCCAAAGGTAATTTTCTGATCTAGTTTCTGAGATTAGCCTTGTGATATAATCTGATTTTTGGATAATTTCCTTTGCTGCTCATAATCTATGATTCATGATCTTGTTGGTAGTTCTTTTATCATATAAATCTATTTTGTTGTTTATTTCATTTGGATATGAGTTGTGGTTGGAAGATACAACCCAGAAATGCATAGATCTGATGGTTTTTAGCTTAAAATATATGTCAATTAGATGTGTTTCTCAATTATGTTGCTTTTGATTACATTGCATGTGAGGCTGGTGATAAGTACATAAAAATTAGTAATAAGTGCATTAATTTATTGATCAAATTTATTTTATTTTATTAAAATTAATATTTGTATGCAGTGTTGTAATAAAAGAACCCTGCCAATATGAAGAGCATGATTTTTGGAATCTAATGGCATGAATGGCGTGCAAATCGGACCTCAATTAAGATTTTTTTGAAGGAATTAACAAGTATTTGCACAGCTTTTAAAGCAGCGGTTCACTATGAACCAGTGGGACGGTTCATGGAAGCCTTGGCCGGTCCACAGCTGCCACTGCAGCTGGTCCACGACCCCTGCCCGTGGACCACAGACCTCCAAAAGCCACGAACTCGCCGGAGAAGATGCCGGAGCTCCCTCTCTTGTCTCCGGGACCCTCCTCGCCGGACGGTGAACCCTCCTATTATGCCGGAAGATTCCAGGATCCGTCACCTTCTTCTCCCATGGCCGTTCATCTTCCTTGTTGATGCTGCTGCCGCTCCCATGGCCATCCGAGCTCTCCATCAAGCCACTCTTCCCTCCATGATCGGACACCGTCGTGCACACCAGGGAGAGGAAGGAATCGCCATCGTTCCACACGTCTTCTTCCTCCTCCCCTGTTCAAAAGCCGAACACCGCCTGCTGCTGTCCCAGATGGCCGCCTATCCTCTGTTTGCTGCCGTCTTCCCATGGAAAATCCAATCGCTGTGCACAGTCCATCACCGGATCACCACTATCCACCAAACTGCTGTCACCTCCCTGTTTACCGTGAGTCGCCATGTCCTCCTCAATGCCAAGAAGACCGACTGCTTCTACTTCCAGGGGATTCATCATCGTTCCACCGCACCATCGAGCAACCTGGTGAAGAAATCCGTCTCCCAATTAAGATGCTGTCAGAAAAAGAAGGAGAAACTTCAAGATGTCTGAATAACAAAAAAAATGTCGAGTGGATATGCGGTGGTTGAATTGGCTACGGGAACGAGAATAGAGAACCGGAAGGAACTGAGAGGAGAGTCCAACAAAGATTTTCCACTCTGACTACTCTATAAATTAAGGTCTATCGATCGGGGAAAAAAGCCAGAGGAGCAGAAGCCAGAGCCCCTCGTCCCTTTTCTCCATCCCATCTCTCCTTCCCACCTTCCCACGGAGAGTTTTAATTTTTTTTTTATTTTTATATTAACTCCAAGCCCCTATGATAACTTAGGAATTAAATATCCTATAATTCGATTATTTTCTTTATAATAAAAAAATTTATTTTCTTTATTTAAGTTATTTTTGTTTTTTTAAGCATTAAATTAAATTAATTTTCTGAAATTTATTTTATGTAATTTACATTCTTGCAATTAGAGTAGTTTTTATTTTTACAATCCTTAATTTATTTTATGCCATTTAAATTTTTATAATTAGAGTAATTTTTATTTTTACAATCTTGCAATTTAAATTTCAGCAAATAGTTAATTGATTTTTTTTAAATTATGTAATTTACATTTTATGATTAGTTTAGTTTAATTTCTGTAACTTTAATTTCTTGTAATTTATATTTTAGTAAGTAAAGTAAAATTGATTTTATAATTTTTAAATAATTTTTACAATTTTTATTTTTATTATGTCTGGCTAAGCAAATCCTTTTGGGATTGACGATGAAGCTAGATCATGATTAGAAATCATTTCCTTAAGATTTATTTTCTTGGGCTTTTAATGTTTTAAGAGTTTTTGTTTCTTTTTAACCTCTTAGCCAAGGGACTTGATGAGCTATTGTTGGGTTTCATCCCCTTCATAGTTCATACTTGATTTGGTGCAACAGGGGAAATAGATAGAATACTCAATATTTTTGAATCCCTTTTCCTTCTTTTTGTAGAAACTTTGATAGAGTATTGTTATGAATCCTTTCATACTCTATACTTGGTTAATACAAGAAAGAGAACGGATGATATGAAAGTAATCTTAGGAATGTTTTCTAAATCATTTTCATATTTAGATTCGGTACAAGAGGAAAAATAGATAGAAGACTCAATATTTTTGAATTCATTTTTCTTCCTTTTGTAGAAACTTTGATAAAGTATTTAAAATCCTTTCATACTCTATACTTACAAGAGGAAAAATAGATAGAAGACTCAATATTCTTGAATTCATTTTTCTTCCTTTTGTAGAAACTTTGATAGAGTATTGTTAAAATCCTTTCATACTCTATACTTGGTTAACACAAGAAAGAGAACAGATGATATGAAAGTAATCTTAGGAATGTTTTCTAAATCATTAATCTAGTGGATTCGAAGGCCCTAGATCTTTAATTATTTATTTCTTCAATTTAATTAATTGTTGCTTCAAGTAGAAAATAAAAAATAATTCTTAGCTTCTTTGTTAAAACTTTCTTGAGCAAGGGTTTTGAACACATTTCAAAAACACATTTTCTCATAAGATCGACCCGTATTCGTTGGACATGCTACTTTGCACACCATGCACTTACGGTTAAACTAAAGTTCACATCAAGTTTTTGGCACCGTTACCGGAGAATTGGTTTGTTCTAAATTATATTTTCATTTCTTGCTTTAATTTGATATGTCTAGTATTTATTTTTAAGTTGGTGAGTGCTGGAAGCCAAGTACACAATCTAAACTATTTCTTTTTCTTTCAGCCACCTTATTTTGATTTTAGTTTAATATTAGTATTTAGTTTAAATTTATTTTATTTCTTTCTATTTATGCATAGTATTCTTAAATCACTTTAAGGGCACGAACCTAAACAAGATAAAGTGGGAAGTTCATCATTCTTCCTCCCACAAATAAGACTCCTTCATTTGCATCAACCTAAGCCTTTAAAATAAAATTAATTAGATGCTGACCCTAGGGACATCTAAGCTCATTAGGACAAGGATACCTAAGAGTTATACCAAGCTATGTTCAATCATTGAATTGGTGTCTAGGAAAGTGGTTTAGGAATTAAGTCCTGAAAAAAGGTGATTACTTAATTGGTTCCATTCGCTGACTTGGCCAATCTAATTGGTGTCTAAGAAAAGCAACGGGGGACCCCCGCTAATCTTACACTTACCTAGCCAATTTAGTGAATTGGTTGAACTTGGAGTGCTTGAAGGTTGACTTGAACAGTTAGGAGCTGTCTAGATCTAAGTTATCCCAAGATAGGATTAATTTTGTGTGGAACTTTCTTCTGAACTTGTCTGAAAATTTTTTTATTTTTGAATTTTTTTTTCTTTAGAAACTTTTTTAAATCAATTCAACCTTTTCATACCCTAAGACAATCATGCAACATAACTTCCAGTTATGCCAGGGATAACCTAGCAAGAAAGTTCAGAAAATTCATAAAAGAAGGAAGTTTCCTTATAAGAAAAAGTTCCAAACAAACAAAGAAAAGGGAAAAGAAAAGGAGAGGAAAAAAAAAGAAGAAGGAGATACCTACATGCTTCGAGTGCAAGAAGCTTGGACATTATAAATTTGACTGCCCTCTCCTAAAGAAGTCAAGGAAGAAGCTTAAAAAGAAAGCTATGATGGCAACCTGGAGTGATAGTGATAGTGAAGACTCCAGCTCAGAAGAAGAACAAGCTGAAATTACAAATCTATGTCTCATGGTACATCAAGATCAAGAAGAGGTAATTTTTAACACTGAAGTATATTTTACCTTTGATGAATTAAAATATGCTTTTGATGAGTTAATGCATGACTACAAACTGATTTTGTCTGAAAATAGAAAATTAAAAAAGCATGCAAATAGGTTTTCTCATGAAAACAATTATCTTTTAAATGAAGTTAGTAAATTGAAAATTAAACTTGATGTTTTAGAAAAAAAAATAAGGTTTTAACTATGGAAAATAATGTTTTGAAAAGACCTAAAACTATCATTTCAAATTGTGACCTTTTGAAGAAAAACAAGGATTTAGAATTAGAAAATAAAAATTACAAAAATGAGCTTGACAAAATAAAACCTTTCGTTGAAAAGTTCACCTGTAGCTCAGAAAAACTAAATCTTCTTTTAAACAACCAAAGAGCTGTTTTTAACAAAGAAAGATTAGGTTATAGACCCCAAAGACAAGAAAAGTATTTAAAAACTTTTTTGTACCTGCATCTTCAAGTATAACATGCTTTTCATGCAAAAACAAGGACACAAAGCTTTTCAATGTAATATGAGAAAGATCAATGACTCTATAAAAGTTTGGGTTCCAAAAGGAACCAATTTAAGTACTAATCCCAAAGGATCTAAGTTGGCTTGGATACTTAAGAACAAAACTTGATTTGTTTTACAGGTATGTCTTGCAACCAAGGAAAATAAAAGACTTTGGTATCTTGATAGTGGTTGCTCAAGGCACATGACAGGAGATGTGAAGCAATTCACTTCTTTTGAAGCAATAAATGGAGGGAGTGTGACCTTTGATGATAATGGCAAAGGTAAAATCATTGGTATAGGTAAGGTTCATATTACCCCTTCTACATGTATTAATAATGTACTTTTGGTTGAAGGTTTAAAGCATAATCTTTTAAGTATTAGTCAATTTTATGATAAAGATTTTCAAGTTATTTTTAAATCATTTTATTGCATGATTGCTAGTCTTGATAAAAAATGGAGTACAATTCATTGGAAAAAGGCATGGTAATATTTATTTGGTAGATTTAGATGATCTATCCTTGCCTAATGGAGAATACCTAGTTGCAATGAATTCTACTAAAGATGAGACTAGTTGGCTTTGGCATAAAAGACTAGGACATGCTAGTATGTATTTACTTTCAAAATTTTGTAAAAAGGATTTAGTAAAAGATTTACCAAAACTTGTTTTTGAAAAAGATAAAGTTTGCCAAGCTTGTCAATTTGAAAAACAAGTCAAAATTTCTTTCAAAACTAAAAGTTTTGTTACCACTAATAGACCACTAGAACTACTCCATATGGATCTCTTTGGACCAACTAGAATATCTAGTCTTGGAGGTAAGAGATATGGATTGGTTATAGTTGATGATTTTTCAAGGTTTACTTGAGTTTTCTTTCTTGCTCATAAAGTTGAATCATTTTCTGCATTTGTAAAGTTTTATCGAAAAGTTTCTAATGAAAAAGGTACTTCTGTTATTTATATACGAAGTGATCATGGTTCTAAATTTGAAAATCAAGATTTTGAAAGTTTTTGTAATGAGAAAGGTATAGAACATAATTTTTCTGCACCTAGGATACCTCAACGAAATGGGATAGTAGAAAGGAAAAATCGTACTTTAGAAGAAATTGCACGTACTATGCTTTGCAAAAATGATTTGCCAAGATATTTTTGGAATGAAGCAATTAATACTGCTTGTTACATTTTAAATCATGTTTTAATCCGGCCTATTTTAAAGAAAACTCCTTATAAACTTTGGAATCAAATAAAACCAACTTTGAAGTATTTTCGAGGTTTTGGTTGTCAATGTTTTATTTTGAATAATGGTAAAGACAATCTTGAAAAATTTAATGCCAAGAATGATGAAGGTATCTTTCTAAGATACTCTACATCAAGCAGGGCATACAGAGTTTTTAACAAAAGAACTCTAGTTGTAGAAGAGTCTGTAAATGTGGTTTTTGAAGAGTCAACTAACAAAGCCTCCAGAAAAGAGGATACTTCTGATGTAGTACAAGTGCTGATAAGTTGCAAAAGTTGACATTGAATGATCAACTCTCTCAACAAAATAAAGAAAATCAAGATAAAGATGAAAAGAAGGAAGTCATACAATCCACGCCGAAGCACTAAGATCTATCTAAGGAGTGGAGGTACGCTCATAGACATCCTAAGAAATTAATCCTAGGTGATCCATCAAAAGGAGTAAGAACTCGAGCCTCAATTAAAAATGAATGTGATTATATTGCTTTTGTTTCTCAAGTAGAGCCCAAATGTTTTGAAGATGCTGAAAAAGGCCCTAACTGGATAAATGCTATGCAAGATGAACTAATTCAGTTTGATAGAAATAATGTTTGGACATTAATAGAAATACAATCTAATGTTTCTATTATTGGCACTAAATGGGTGTTTAGAAATAAGTTAGATGAAAATGAAATTGTTATTAAAAATAAAGCTAGGCTAGTTGCCAAAGACTACAATCAGGAGGAAGGAATTGATTTTGATGAAACATTTGCTCCTATTGCTAGACTTGAGGCAATCAGACTACTGTTAGCATTTGCTTGTTTTATAAATTTCAAACTTTTTCAAATGGATGTTAAAAGTACTTTTCTGAATGGTTATATAGTAGAAGAAGTTTTTATTGAACAACCACCTGGTTTTGAAAATCATACACATCCTGATTATGTTTTCAAATTACACAAAGTACTTTATGGTTTAAAGTAAGCACCCCGAGCATAGTATGAAAGACTCAGCAAGTTTTTGATAGAAAATAAATTTTCTAGAGGCCATGTTGATAAAACCTTATTTCTAAAGAAGAAAAAAGATGATTTATTAGTAGTGCAAATCTATGTTGATGATATTATTTTCGGTGCTACTAATGAGAAACTTTGTTAAAAGTTTGTTAAGCTAATGTAGGATGAGTTCAAAATGAGCATGATGGGAAAACTCAATTTCTTTCTCGGACTCCAAATCTCGCAAACCAAAGATGGAGTCTTTATCAACCAAGCTAGGTATACAAGGGAAATCATAAAGAAGTTTGAGATGGAGAATACTAAGTTAATAGGTATACCTATGAGCCCCTCTTGTAAATTTGATAAAGATGAGCATGGTAAATCTGTTGATCAAAAATTATATAGAAGTATGATTGGCTCTTTATTATATTTGAATGCTAGTAGACTAGATATAATGTTCAATGTATGCATGTGTGCTAGATATCAGTCTGATCCTAAGGAATCTTAACTGTTGGCTATTAAGCGCATTATTAGATACTTATCTGGTACAATTAATATTGGTTTATGGTATTCTAGAGACTCATCTGCTAATTTAACTAGATATTCTGATGCTGATTTTGGTAGGAGTAAATTAGATAGAAAAAGTACTGGTGGAACTTGCTAATTTCTTGGAGTTAACTTAATCTCCTGGTTTAGCAAGAAATAAAATCAGTTGCACTATCCATAGCTGAGGCTGAGTATGTTGCAGCAGAAAGTTGTTGTGCTCAAATCTTGTGGATTAGGCAATAACTTGAAGATTTTGGAATTAAATTAACTAAGACACCCATAAAATGTGATAATATTAGTGCTATTTGCTTAACTAAGAATCATGTTCAGCATTTTAGAAGCAAACATATTGAAATTAGGCATCATTTTATTAGAGATCATGTTGAAAATAATGATGTTGTACTTGAATTTGTTTGTACTGAATTGCATTTAGCTGATATTTTGACTAAGCCTCTCCAAGATAATCAATTCAGTATAATTAGAAGAGAACTTGGGGTCATTAATCCTTTTGATTAAGATTTTCCTACTCTTTGACCCATAAAAGATCAAATTTGACATCAATTACATTTAATTATCTCGAATGTCATCGTATTCCTAGTGATTTTGCTCTGCACTTCATTTTTTTTTTTTCGATTTTAAGTTGATGTGTCGACACCTGTATATGTCGACACCTTGATGTGCTAACATATGGCCCTGTATCGTGAGTCGACACATGAACGGCAGCAGACTAAGAATAAAGATAGAAATTGAGTGTTTTCTTGGCATTTTCTCCTCAAATTTGTGCCGACACATGCCCTAGTACTGTTTAAACCACTGTTTCCCTCCAAATTCCATTAAAAACCCTCTCAAATTCCCATTTTGAACAGTTCTTGGTTCGGTTTTTGCTACAATTCTCCTTCCATTTTCATTTTGAACAGTTGAAATCTAGTTTCATCTCCTCTTTTGTTCAATCCATGAATCTGTGGAATGGGACCTAGAAAACAAGTTGTTTGTCGCCCTCAGCTATCCAATCATGAAGAAGAAAGACGGACAAAAGCCAGACATGAAGCTAGAGCACCTGATCCACCTGCTCGACCACTTTTTCCAACTTCCAATCATATTGGTTCGAAGACAGTTGTCGGAGGATGTCATGTAGACTTTGGATTCATCGACTAGCAGTACTTTCGGATTGGTTAGTGGCTTAGAGATGCTGGTTTGACTTCATTCTGCTCGTTGATTGAGAGATTCTACCCAGGCCTAATACGAGAGTTCTACGGATCTTTAGCCTGTGGCAGTGATGGATGGATAGTGCAGGTTCATGGTAGAGATATCTCGATGACTGCAAAGGTTCTGAGCAGAGTATGGGATATACCCCTGACAGGATCTATCGTTGATAGCTTAGTGGATAGGTTCAGTGGACTCCGGTGCATTTTTGAGTCAGATGTTCTACCTGAGGGAGCCACTGTTGCAGCATCCTGACTTTCTGCTGAGATGAGGTTAATGCATCATATCGTTGCCCGGATTCTTCTATCGAAGACCGGACATTTTGACTACATCATAGAGAGAGAGCTGCTTGTCATGGTCTCTTTAGTTTGGCATATACCAGTTTGCCTTCCGGTACTTATGGTACATTAGTTGACGGAGGTTTTTATCAGTCAGAGACTATGCTTGCCCTACGGGATGGGCTTGACCTTGCTCTTCAGAGCATATGGAGTGACATTTGATGATGAGCCCTATTGGATACTTTTACACACTGATGTCTACGACATCAGATCACTTCACCGGATGGTATATCAGTTGGTCAGAGGCCAGTGGAGTCATCGAGTATCAGGACAGGCTGATGATAGAGATGATGACACTACGGAGGAGGAGCACATATATTCAGGTGAGGCAGGACCTTCGGAGGTACATTTGCCTGAGATTCAGCCTGAGCCAGCAGCACAGCCAGAGACTGCTCCTCAGCTTGAGCTAGCTACCCAGCCTGAGCCAGCACGACCAGATGTTTCAGGAGCTTCAGAGAGTTTTATGGATAGAGTTGGTCGCATTGAGACAAATATTATGATTGTTCACCAGTGACTTGACTGTTTCATTATGAAGACCAGAGAGAGCCATCGAGGATTAAGTGATGGCATCTCTACTATATTGTTTGCACTATCTAGACCCTCTTCTGGGAGTGTTCCTGATTCAGCTATAGTTCCACCTACTCCGGGACCAGACACTGATGGTGATGATGAGACTGACTCTAATGGATTCGACTTTCTAGATGTGATGACAGAGCCAGTGCCGGAGACAACAACTAACTTACCTAAGAGTCCCATTCATGATCCTTCGAGTTCATCTTTTCATATTCCTATCCTACCTACTCCACCTTCTAGATCTGTTGATCATTCTGCCATTCCTATACTTTCACCTATTATTGATTCACCTATTAGTGATACACCTATTGTTTCTTCAGCTGATACACTCATCATTAATATACATGTCATCTCTTTAGCTGATACACCAATTTTTGATACACCTATAGTTGATACACCATCCTTGCATACATCTTCTTTTATCCGAGAGCTAGGATTCTATACTCCTAGTTTTTACTATCTTGATTCCGATCCTTCATTTGATCATATACCACATCTGACAATTGTTAAGACTGTCACTCCAATTTGATCTGTTCCTGCTCCCGACATAGCCTCCACCTCTTCTGCTTTAGCTAGAGGGAGGACTTATGTTCGACGCAGAGGACATGGTGGTCATACTCCTTCACAACCGACCAGGACTCGTCTTCATGATCTTAGATCGATGTGGCCCCAATCTTGAGCTTTCACTGATACTGGACCGATCGAGATTGGATCCTCAGATGATGAGGATGATGCTTAGGATAGCTTTTATATGATTTATATTTCTATACTTTTTATATTTTGATGATCACTTTATGTATCAAACTTTTGTATCAAGTGAATGAAATAGTATGTTCCACTTTACCTTGTAACCTTGAGTGAATGAAATGCATTAGTTACTTTCAGTAATTCATTATCTTCTTTTATGATTTAGTGAATGGCTTACATTTTTACTCAAACTTATTAACTTCTTCCTTCCTTTTTTAATGATAACAAAAAGGGAGAGAAATTTTAGTATAAGTATAAATGAGAAATAAGTATAAATATGTATGATTGAAAGAAATTTATGTGTATTGAGTGAGGGGGAGTAATACCTCCTTTGTATTGAAAATCTGTTTTGAATTGGATTTCATGTCCAATTCTAATCTTTAGATGTTTAAAAAATGTCCACAATTCTTTTCTTTTTATGGATCATCTCTTCAAGGGGAGTATTGTTTATTGCTGAAATTGTTTCTCCTGAGCATGTTTTCTTTTAGAGTATCATGAAACATGATTTTATCTCTTATATGTTTTAAAGTTCTGATACTCTTAGCCATGATATATCTCTTTTAGTATTTCAATACCTATTGCAATATGTTCTATGCATATTGAAAATTTTTTATGAAAGCTTTTTATGTAATTTATACTTAAAGATTTTGTCATCATCAAAAGGGAAAGATTGTTGATTTCGTTATTGATTTTGATGATAAGCCAAATGCTTAAGTATAAGTTGAGTACTAATCATTTCTTTGAAATATGTTCTTATAGAAAAAGGTGCTCATCAACTTAACAAAGATTGATTAATTGAAAAGTCCCAAATATGGATGGAAGATCTGCTCAAAGAGGACTTTGGTAGTTGAATAATGCTTGAAAGGACACAAGAAGTTAACACAATTTTACTTCAGATAAAGTTCAGCTGTTTATGTGAAAATCTTAGTGAAGTGTCGACTCAAAGTATCGATACATGACTGAGGAAGTGCCGACTCAAGCCGGTATGCAAATAAAGTTTCAGTGGCATGGCTAAAGTGTCAACACATGGTTATCTAGTGTCGACTCAAAGTGTCGATACATGGATCAGCTCATTGCTTTGGATTTTTGGATTACAGAACTTGCTGAAGTTAAAGATTTGCCTAAAGTGTCGACACATGAATATCAAGTGTCAACTCAAAATGTTGACTCACAGAAGAAGTGTTGATACATTTGAGAATTCTAGAGAACTTCATTGAAGATATTTGAACTAGGTGTTGACACATGAAATACAAGTGCCGACCCTATGTGTCGACTCACAGCTTGAAGTGTCGACACTTGGAGTTCTGGGAACAGTAATGGCTAGTTTTTCAAATACAGAACTCGCTCCTCTTGGCTCCCAATGGCTAGTTTTTCGTGTCTAACGGCTAGAAATTGAGTTTGAGACCTTGGGAAGGTATTTAAGTGATTCAAATCAAATCAAAACATAAGAGAATGAAAAAGGAATAACCAAGAGAAAATAAAAGAGAGCATTCACTCCTATTCATTGAGTTCAACTGCTTTCAAGCTAAAAGCAAGTCTCCAAGCATTCAAGAACCTTCAAGAGCTTTCAAGTTCAACCTTCTTAAGCATTAAAAGAGGATACATCAAGTTGGAAGCAGCACTACAACAAAGCTTCAAAAAGATATTCGATTTTATTAGAAAGCTTTCATGGTTTTTTTACTTCAAACTTATATTTGTTGTAAAGGTTTTTGGTTAGCCTATTAGAAAACCAAGGAGGTTATTGGTGAGCCTTTGAAAATCAATTAAGTTCTTGGTTAGCTCACAAAATCAAGGGAGGTTATTAGTTAGCCTTTGAAAATCAATTAGGTTCTTGGTTAGCCCGCAAAACCAAGGAAGGTTATTGATGAGCCTTTGAAAACCAATTAGATTCTTTATTATCCGAGAAAACCAAGTGAGCTTTTAACTTGTGAGCCTTGTGAAAACAAGTCGGGTTTTGATTAGTGAGCCCGGAAAACTAATCGGCTGTAATCGGTTGAGATTATAGTGAATTCCCAAGTGGGTCTTGGGGAGTGGATGTAGGTGCATTGAATAGCACCGAACCACTATATTTTCTTTGTATTTGTAGTTGCTTATCTTTTCCATTTACTCCTCTTTAATTACTTTTATATTTTCGCTGCTTACTTATTAAAAGTATATTACACTTGCATTCATAGTACTAAGTTTAATTATTGGATTGGTGCACACACTTGCATTTAAATTTTTAGAGACTCAATTCACCCCCCTCTTGGGTTGCTTACTGGGTAACACTAAATCAATTTAAAAGAAATAATGTTTGGACTTTAGTTGATAGACCTACAAATGTTTCAATAATTGGCACTAAATGGGTTTTTAGAAATAAGCTTGATAAAAATGGTATTATTACTAGAAATAAAGCTAGACTAGTTGCCAAAGAATATAATCAAGATGAAGGGATTGATTTTGATGAAACCTTTGCTCCTGTTGCTAGATTTGACGTAATTAGGCTATTATTAATATTTGCATATTTTATAAATTTTAAATTATTTCAAATGGATATCAAAAGTGCCTTTTTGAATGATTTTATTAAAGAAGAAGTTTATGTTGAACAACCTCCTGGTTTTGAAAATCATGAATTTTTAAATCATGTTTTTAAACTTCATAAAGCTTTGTATGGTTTGAAACAAGCTCCAAGAGCTTGGTATGATAGATTGAGTTCTTTCTTGCTTAAAAATGATTTTACTAGAGGTAATGTTGACACTACTTTATTTTTAAAAAAGAAGAATGATGATCTCTCAGTGGTACAAGTTTATGTGGATAATATAATATTCAGTGCTACTAACAAATGTCTTTGTCAAGAGTTTGCAAAGTTAATGCAGGATGAGTTTGAGATGAGCATGATGGGAGAACTTAACTTGATGCGGGACTAATATGCATGCAATTCTTTTGTATCTTTTATATTTGGGGTTAGGTGATTAATTCCCGAATTTTAGATTAAAATTAGTCGTAGGGGATTTTATATGAATTATTGAAGCCAAGCATGCAGATTAAAACGAGAAAAGTACTAAAGATGGATCGCCGGGGCTAAGAAGCTTCGGTTATGGCAAGTTCTCCTACAATATAAAGACCGGAGGTAGAGGGGGTGTACCTGACAACGTCTGAAGTGCCCGGTGAAGATCGCAGCGAAGGGATCTCTCATTCCTCGATGGATGCGGCCTGGAAAACCTAGCCAAAGACCCGCGGATACCCGGCTTTATGTTCGATGGTCCGATTAAGGCTTGCTGGAGTCGTTGGATTCATAGGAACTCGGAGACCTGCAAACGACCTGTCAGGGGTTAAAAAACTCAGAGAAAATCAAGAAAACAAAGGAAAATAGCAAAGGGAAGAAAGTTTTGGAGGGGGCTAGAAGGATGGTTGGCGGCAAGAAAATGGTTGCAAACACCGGGAAGAAGAACTCTCAAACCCCTTTATGCACACAGCAGGGTAATCACTCAAAGCAATAGAAGAACTCAAGGTTTATTTCATATCAAAAATCTCCCCTCATACAAGAGGCTAGGGTCCTTTAAATAGACCCTTAACCTTGGGCTCCAAGTAAGGGCACATAAGTCTTTACATAAGAATCATTTTTCCTCTCAAACCCTAGCTAGAAAATAAGGAAACATTGGTAGAAAAAATCCCTAAAAGTTCTCTTGACTTGGCCAACACTCCAAGGATGCCTAGGGGGGTGTTGGGCTTCTAGGAGTAGCAAGAGGCCTGCCCAAAGGGGCTCGGGTGCATGGGTTTGGGCCTCTGGAAGCTGGGGTGGCCTGGTAGCCAGGTAGCAGGAATATTCTCTGGTATCTTGCTTCTTAGGGGCTTGGGCTTGGTGCTTGGGCTTGATTTCTTTGGGCTAGGATGCAGATGGACCTCTAAAATCATGGATGCCTTGGTATATGAATATATTTTGGCATCTAGAAGAGAATCTGGGCATCTGCAAGGAATCAGGGCTTTCTGAATTTTTCCTCCTGAGGTCTTCAAATCTTCAAGCTGGGTTGGACTTGGGCTATACTTCCATGTCTTCAATCTGGTTTGACTTTGTCTTCACTTGTATGATGTGGTCTTGAGTCTTCAATATGGTTGAATAGGACTCAAAAATAAAATTAGCTCGACATGAGCTGACTAACACTGGACTGAACTAGCTCAACATGAGCTGACTAGTACAGAACTGAAACTCAAAAGACTCAAATAACAACTAAAATGGACTCAGATGGGCTAAGCCCTTATTACATATGGACTCATAAATTATTGATCAATTCACAGAGGGTTGAAATGCCTCTGTCTTATTCTGGTGCCTCCGGTGTCCCCACCAATTCTCCCGCGGTGGGAGGAACTCGACCCTGTCGAGTGAAGATCAGACTGGCTCACATATCTCTCGAGAAGGTCTGGGTTGAGGCGTTGCAAGTCCTCTCGAGAAATCTACGAATCGTCCGACTCTGGCTGGCCTTGCCATCGGACCAGGAAGCATTGATAGTCACGGCCCCGGGTCGTGATGGCTTGATCGTCCAGGATACGCTCGATCCGTTCTCCTCTCTCAGGCCAATTTGTTAGTTGACACTCTGGGTTAGGGTTACTCACAATGAAAAGGAATAGGTCCAAAGGCCCTACTAGGTATCGCTGTCGGTTCCCTATACTCAACCAGGTCTGTAATATTGAAGGTAGAACTAATGCCCAAATTTGAAGGCAAATCTAACACCTAGGGATTTGATCCAACCTTCTCTATCACTTTAAAAGGTCCGGCTCTACGAGCATGAAGCTTCTTTTAGACCTAAGCCTAACCAAGATAGAATCCACTACATCAAATTCTTTGATCCATCTTCGGGAATTAGCCAGTTTGTTTAAAATTAGTGTAGGTGGTGAACATGCTGGGCACATGCAGACTCCTAACAAAATGATGCAAAGGACTCAAACTAACACCTAATAGACTCGACTTTGCATTCCTATCGAAGGAAATTTATTAGACTTTTATGGGCCTAAACCTAAGAGACTATAGACTCTCTAGGTCTGACCCTAGTGTGGTATGCACAAGAGTATTTACAATGGACTCCAAGCAAATGCCAAATGGTATGCCAGAAGTATAATGCAAACCTAACATGCATAATGAATGCATGCAGTACACTAATCTCAACTAAATGCAATCTAATGATCCTAAAAATGCTGGAGGTGTCTGGAAAGGGTAGAAAATAGGAAGTGGATTCAAAATTAGTCTGGTAGGGTAGGGAAAAAGGTTCAAGGTTAGTTGGATAAAGTAGGATAAAAGACGGGGTGTCAGGAACTAATCCTATACTAATGAGGTTAACCTTACGAGGTTGAGCTATATTTATAGGGTTTGCATAATGGAAAGATGGATTGCCAATTTCGGGAAAGAGGTCCTTAATGGGAACTATAGGAGGGGGCTCATCTTGAAGGTATTGATTCAAAGAGATCAGGTCCTTAATAAATTCTTCTGGTTCTTATATTTTTGGACTAGACTCTATAATTTGGCTCTCCTCTATGGTTTCCTTAGGTAAGGCTCTAGCAACAGTACCTAGGTTATTTTTCTCTATTTGTTCTTCCACTATAGCTTTAGGTTGGATGTGGTCAAGGTCAACTAGCTCTGGGTTGGTTTCTACCTGGGTATCTACTGGGTCAGCAATTCTAGGTCTACTAAAGGTATCTCCTCTTCTCCTTCATACTCATCCACTAGGCTCGCATCAGCTTCATACACTTTCGCGTTAATGTAAGCCTTGTCAATCTCAGGAATGGTTGGAGAAGGTCGGCTAGGGAAAAATTGGCTAGGTCCTGGTTTTTGATTCTGGACACTAATCCTAGTAGATTCAGGTTGCCTAAGGGGTAGTGGCTCATTACTGGGCTCATATTTAGGGGTACTAATCCTATGGGGTTCAAGTTGACTAAGGAAAACCTGACTAGTACTAGATTGATACTTAGGGGTTATGGGTTCTTTGGGTTCATAGGACAAGGGTGCAGATCTATGGGTCATGGGATTATAGGATCTGGGGTCATAGGATTTTGGGTCAGCTTTATGGTCAGGTTCTAAGGATGGATCATGGTATGGGGTCCTCCTAAGGTTGGGCTCCCTATATGGGCCAGGATATTGGGTTCTCCTAGGGTTGGACTCCCTATATGGGTCAGAATATTGGGTTCACCTAGGGTTGGACTCCCTATATGGGTTAGAATATTGGGTGTTGGGTCCACTAGGCTCATAGGGTATGGGTGCATAGGATCTATGATCATGGGATCTAGAGTCATAGGATCTAGGTTCATAGGTTCTGGATTCATAGGTTTTAGGTTCATAGGATTTTGAGTCATAAGATCTATAGGTTATGGGTATACTAGGCTTATAGGATGTGGGTAAATAGGATCTATCTTCCTGGTCTACAAAATCCCGATTGGGTCTTCTAGGACTAACCTTAGGGATTGGGTCATGACGATGGGCTCTCCTAGGTTCGGCCTCAAGGTATGGATCAGGGTTTGGGATCCTCCTAGGTTGAGGATTGTAGTACGGGTCAGGATGAGGGGCTCTCCTAGGTTCGACCTCATGGTATAGATTAGGGTTTGGGGTCCTCCTAGGTTGAGGGGACTCAGGATCTGGCTCAGACTGTGACCCATGGGTTCTTTCTATGGTCCCTACATGGCCTTCTAACTGGCCAAATCTATTGGCAAGATGGTCAATTCTATTGTTGGTTTGGGTACTAGACTGAGTTAACTGGGTAGTCAACTGGGCCATGGATTGGGTTAGATGCTCAGTGAGTGCTTTTATTTGGGCTTGCAAATTTTCCATGGGTTCAGACATTTGTGAAGGAGGTGGGTGATATGAAACCCCTGATCTAGTGCTCATGCAAGACTCGATCAGACTGACTATAGCTGACTAGACCTAGAGTCCAAACTAGATGCTCAATCAGGGTGGCAAACTAGCCTATAGTAACCCTGTACTCAGCCAGGCAGGTGTAAGGGGAGTGTTAGGTCCCTGATTGCCAATCTTAGACACCAATCAGAGATTGGCCAGGTAGGCGGGCCAGCACACAAGCCCTTCAGGATTGAATCCCTAAACCATCATTTTAGACACTGAGCACAAGGCACACACAGGTTAACTTGACATAGTGATCTAACACTAGCCCGGACCCGACCAGTTGGTGTCCCTAGCCCACTAGGGCAAATTAAGTCTAGTTAATTTTTAAGTTAAGGCTTGGGACCGAATGCAAGGGAAGTGGTTTTGGGCTAAGGAGAGGTTATCAACTCCTCCCCTTATCTGATATAGCAAGAGTGCCCTTAAAAATAAATTATGCAATGATGGCAGGTAGATGATGATGCAAATTAGGGTTTATAAGTTTTTGGTATTTTTGGAGAATATGTAAATTTTTTTTTATTTTTTTTATTTTTTTGGTATTTTCTTAAATATAAGAAAACTTGCAAATTATGGCCTAATATGCAAGAAATATACTAAAATTAAAATATATGCAAAAAATGATAAACAAAACCCTAAAACTTCCAAACTTGTCTTGCTGAAAAAAAATAGAGGGGAAAATTTGTAGGCTGTATTTCGGCTTGCAGAAAATTCACATGCCATAATAAAATCTGAAAAAATTTTAAAAATTACTGTGAATTATGATGAATCTACAAAAATAAATTTCAGAATTTTTGAAGTTTTTATCAGGGATAAATAATTTAAAAAACAGAGCATATACGGACTAAAAAATTACAGAAAACAAGCCCTAATCTAAGCTCAAATACCAAATGATGCGGGACTAATATGCATGCAATTCTTTTTGTATGTTTTATATGTGGGGTTAGGGGATTAATTCCCTAATTTTAGATCAAAATTAGTTGTAGAGAATTTTATATGAATTTTTGAAGCCAAGCATGCAGATTAGAACCTAGAAAAGTACTAAAGAAGGATCGTCGGGGCTGAGAAGCCTCGGTTAGGGCAAGTTCTCCTACAATATAAAGACTGGAGGTAGAGGGGGTGTACCTGACAATGTCTGAAGTGCCTGGTGAAGATCGTAGTGAAGGGATCTCTCGTTCCTCGATGGATGCGGCCTGGAAAACCGAGCCAAGGACCCGCGGATACCTGGCTTTCTGGTCAGTGGTCCGATTAAGGCTTGGCTGGAGTCGTTGGATTCGTAGGAACTCGGGGACCTGCAAATGACCTGTTAGGGGTTAGAAAACTCATAGAAAATCAAGAAAACAAAGGAAAATAGCAAAGGGAAGAATGTTTTGGAGGGGGCTAGAAGGATGGTTGGCGGCAGGAAAATGGTTGCAAACACCGGGAAGAAGAACTCTCAAATCCCTTTATGCACACAGCAGGGTAATCACTCAAAGCAATAGAAGAACTCAAGGTTTATTTCATATAAAAAATCTCCCCTCATACAAGAGGCTAGGGTCCTTTAAATAGACCCTTAACCTTGGGCTCTAAGTAAGGGCACATAAGCCTTTACGTAAGAATCATTTTCCCTCTCAAACCCTAGCTAGAAAATAATGAAACATTAGGTAGAAAAAATCCCTAAAAACTCTCTTGACTTGGCCAACACTCCAAGGATGCCTAGGGGGGCGTGTTGGGCTTCTAGGAGTAGCACGAGGCCTGCTTAAAGGGGCTCGGGCGCATGGGTTTGGGCCTCTGGAAGTTGGGGTGGCCTGGTAGCCAGGTAGCAGAAATATTCTCTGGTATCTTGCTTCTTAGGGGCTTGGGCTTGGTGCTTGGGCTTGATTTATTTGGGCTAGGATGCAGATGGACCTCTAAAATCATGGATGCCTTGGTATATAAATATATTTTGGCATCTGGAAGGGAATCTGGGCATCTGGAGGGCATCTGCAAGGAATCAGGGTTTTCTGAATTTTTCCTCCTGGGGTCTTCAAATCTTCAAGCTGGGTTGGACTTGGGCTATACTTCCATGTCTTCAATCTGGTTTGACTTGGTCTTCACTTGTATGATGTGGTCTTGAGTCTTCAATATGGTTGAATAGGACTCAAAAATAAAATTAGCTCGACATGAGCTGACTAACACTGGACTGAACTAGCTCAACATGAGCTGACTAGTACAGAACTGAAACTCAAAAGACTCAAATAACAACTAAAATGGACTCAGATGGGCTAATCCCTTATTACATATGGACTCATAAATTATTGATCAATTCACAGAGGGTTGAAATGCCTCTGTCTTATTTTGGTGCCTCCGGTGTCCCCACCAATTCTCCCGGGTGGGAGGAACTCGACCCTATCGAGTGAAGATCAGACTAGCTCACATATCTCTCGAGAAGGTCTAGGTTGAGGCGTTGCAAGTCCTCTCAAGAAATCCACGAATCATCCGACTCTGGCTGGCCTTGCCATCGGACCAGGAAACGTTGATAGTCACGGCCCCGGGTCGTGATGGCTTGATCGTCCAGGATACGCTCGATCCGTTCTCCTCTCTCAGGCCAATTTGTTAGTGGACACTTTGGGTTAGGGTTACTCACAATGAAAAGGAATAGGTCCAAAGGCCTCACTAGGTATCGCTGCCGGTTCCCTATACTCAACCAGGTCTGTAATATTGAAGGTAGAACTAATGCCCAAATTTGAAGGCAAATCTAACACCTAGGCATTTGATCCAACCTTCTCTATCACTTTAGAAGGTCCGGCTCTACGAGCATGAAGCTTCTTTTAGACCTAAGCCTAACCAAGATAGAATCCACTACATCAAATTCTTTGATCCATCTTCGGGAATTAGCCAGTTTGTTTAAAATTAGTGTAGGTGGTGAACATGCTGGGCACATGCAGACTCCTAACAAAATGATGCAAAGGACTCAAACTAACACCTAATAGACTCGACTTTGCATTCCTATCGAAGGAAATTTATTAGACTTTTATGGGCCTAAACCTAAGAGACTATAGACTCTCTAGGTCTGACCCTAGTGTGGTGTGCACAAGAGTATTTACAATGGACTCCAAGCAAAAGCCAAATGGTATGCCAGAAGTATAATGCAAACCTAACATGCGTAATGAATGCATGCAGTACACTAATCTCAATTAAATGCAATCTAATGATCCTAAAAATGCTGGAGGTGTCTAGAAAGGGTAGAAAATAGGAAGTGGATTCAAAATTAGTCTGGTAGGGTAGGGAAAAAGGTTCAAGGTTAGTTGGATAAAGTAGGATAAAAGACGGGGTGTCAAGAACTAATCCTATACTAATGAGGTTAACCTTACGAGGTTGAGCTATATTTATAGGGTTTGCATAATGGAAGGATGGGTTGCCAATTTCGGGGAAGAGGTCCTTAATGGGAACTATAGGAGGGGGCTCATCTTGAAGGTATTGATTCAAAGAGATCAGGTCCTTAATAAATTCTTCTGGTTCTTATATTTTTGGACTAGACTCTATAATTTGGCTCTCCTCTATGGTTTCCTTAAGTAAGGCTCTAGCAACAGTACCTAGGTTATTTTCCTCTATTTGTTCTTCCACTATAGCTTTAGGTTGGATGTGATCAAGGTCAACTAGCTCTGGGTTGGTTTCTACCTGGGTATCTACTGGGTCAGCAATTCTAGGTCTACTAAAGGTATCTCCTCTTCTCCTTCATACTCATCCACTAGGCTCGCATCAGCTTCATACACTTTCGCGTTAATGTAAGCCTTGTCAATCTCAGGAATGGTTGGAGAAGGTCGGCTAGGGAAAAATTGGCTAGGTCCTGGTTTCTGATTCTGGACACTAATCCTAGTAGATTCAAGTTGCCTAAGGGGTAGTGGCTCATTACTGGGCTCATATTTAGGGGTACTAATCCTATGGGATTCAAGTTGACTAAGGAAAACCTGACTAGTACTAGATTGATACTTAGGGGTTATGAGTTCTTTGGGTTCATAGGACAAGGGTGCAGATCTATGGGTCATGGGATTATAGGATCTGGGGTCATAGGATTTTGGGTCAGCTTTATGGTCAGGTTCTAAGAATGGATCATGGTATGGGGTCCTCCTAAGGTTGGGCTCCCTATATGGGCCAGGATATTGGGTTCTCCTAGGGTTGGACTCCCTATATGGGTCAGAATATTGGGTTCTCCTAGGGTTGGACTCCCTATATGGGTTAGAATATTGGGTGTTGGGTCCACTAGGCTCATAGGGTGTGGGTGCATAGGATCTATGATCATGGGATCTAGAGTCATAGGATCTAGGTTCATAGGTTCTGGATTCATAGGTTTTAGGTTCATAGTATTTTGAGTCATAAGATCTATAGGTTGTGGGTATACTAGGCTTATAGGATGTGGGTAAATAGGATCTATCTTCCTGGTCTACAAAATCCCGATTGGGTCTTCTAGGACTAACCTTAGGGATTGGGTCATGACGATGGGCTCTCCTAGGTTCGGCCTCAAGGTATGGATCAGGGTTTGGGGTCCTCCTAGGTTGAGGATTGTAGTACGGGTCAGGATGAGGGGCTCTCCTAGGTTCGACCTCATGGAATAGATTAGGGTTTGGGGTCCTCCTAGGTTGAGGGGACTCAGGATCTGGCTTAGACTGTGACCCATGGGTTCTTTCTATGGTCCCTACATGGCCTTCTAACTGGCCAAATCTATTGGCAAGATGGTCAATTCTATTGTTGGTTTGGGTACTAAACTGAGTTAACTAGGTAGTCAACTGGGCCATGGATTGGGTTAGATGCTCAGTGAGTGCTTTTATTTGGGCTTGCAAATTTTCCATGGGTTCAGACATTTGTGAAGGAGATGGGTGATATGAAACCCCTGATCTAGTGCTCATGCAAGACTCGATCAGACTGACTATAGCTGACTAGACCTAGAGTCCAAACTAGATGCTCAATCAGGGTGGCAAACTAGCCTATAGTAACCCTGTACTCAGCCAGGCAGGTGTAAGGGGAGTGTTAGGTCCCTGATTGCCAATCCTAGACACCAATCAGAGATTGGCTAGGTAGGCGGGCCAGCACACAAGCCCTTCAGGATTGAATCCCTAAACCATCATTTTAGACACTGAGCACAAGGCACACACAGGTTAACTTGACATAGTGATCTAACACTAGCCCGGACCCGACCAGTTGGTGTCCCTAGCCCACTAGGGCAAATTAAGTCTAGTTAATTTTTAAGTTAAGGCTTGGGACCGAATGCAAGGGAAGTGGTTTTGGGCTAAGGAGAGGTTATCAACTCCTCCCCTTATCTGATATAGCAAGAGTGCCCTTAAAAATAAATTATGCAATGATGGCAGGTCGATGATGATGCAAATTAGGGTTTAGAAGTTTTTGGTATTTTTGGAGAATATGTAAATTTTTTTTTATTTTTTTATTTTTTTGGTATTTTCTTAAATATAAGAGAACTTGCAAATTATGGCCTAATATGCAAGAAATATACTAAAATTAAAAGATATGCAAAAAATGCTAAACAAAACCCTAAAACTTCCAAACTTGTCTTGCTGAAAAAAAATAGAGCCGAAAATTTGTAGGCTGTATTTCGGCTTGCAGAAAATTCACATGCCATAATAAAATTTGAAAAAATTTCAAAAATTACTGTGAATTATGATGAATCTATAAAAATAAATTTCAGAATTTTTGAAGTTTTTATCAGGGATAAATAATTTAAAAAATAGAGCATATACGGACTAAAAAATTACAGAAAACAAGCCCTAATCTAAGCTCTGATACCAGATGATGCGGGACTAATATGCATGCAATTCTTTTTGTATGTTTTATATGTGGGGATAGGTGATTAATTCCTGAATTTTAGATCAAAATTAGTTGTAGAGAATTTTATATAAATTTTTGAAGCCAAGCATGCAGATTAGAACCTAGAAAAGTACTAAAGAAGGATCGTCGGGGCTGAGAAGCCTCGGTTAGGGCAAGTTCTCCTACAATATAAAGACTGGAGGTAGAGGGGGTGTACCTGACAATGTCTGAAGTGCCCGGTGAAGATCGTAGTGAAGGGATCTCTCGTTCATCGATGGATGCGGCCTGGAAAATCGAGCCAAAGACCCGCGGATACCCGGCTTTCTGCTTGGTGGTCCGATTAAGGCTTGGCTGGAGTCGTTGGATTCGTAGAAACTCGGCGACCTGCAAACGACCTGTTAGGGGTTAGAAAACTCAGAGAAAATCAAGAAAACAAAGGAAAATAGCAAAGGGAAGAATGTTTTGGAGGGGGCTAGAAGGATGGTTGGCGGCAGGAAAATGGTTGCAAACACTGGGAAGAAGAACTCTCAAATCCCTTTATGCACATAGCAGGGTAATCACTCAAAGCAATAGAAGAACTCAAGGTTTATTTCATATCAAAAATCTCCCCTCATACAAGAGGCTAGGGTCCTTTAAATAGACCCTTAACCTTGGGCTCTAAGTAAGGGCACATAAGTCTTTATGTAAGAATCATTTTTCCTCTCAAACCCTAGCTAGAAAATAAAGAAACATTAGTTAGAAAAAATCCCTAAAAACTCTCTTGACTTGGCCAACACTCCAAGGATGCCTAGGGGGGCGTGTTGGGCTTCTAGGAGTAGCACGAGGCCTGCCCAAAGGGGCTCGGGCGCATGGGTTTGGGCCTCTGGAAGCTGGGGTGGCCTGGTAGCAAGGTAGCAGGAATATTCTCTGGTATCTTGCTTCTTAGGGGCTTGGGCTTGGTGCTTGGGCTTGATTTCTTTGGGATAGGATGCAGATGGACCTCTAAAATCATGGATGCCTTAGTATATGAATATATTTGGCATCTGGAAGGGAATCTGGGCATCTGGAGGGCATCTGCAAGGAATCACGGTTTTCTGAATTTTTTCTCCTGGGGTCTTCAAATCTTCAAGCTGGGTTGGACTTGGGCTATACTTCCATGTCTTCAATCTGGTTTGACTTGGTCTTCACTTGTATGACGTGGTCTTGAGTCTTCAATATGGTTGAATAGGACTCAAAATAAAATTAGCTCGACATGAGCTGACTAACACTGGACTGAACTAGCTCAACATGAGCTGACTAGTACAGAACTGAAACTTAAAAGACTCAAATAACAACTAAAATGGACTCAGATGGGCTAAGCCCTTATTACAGATGGACTCATAAATTATTGATCAATTCACAGAGGGTTGAAATGCCTCTGTCTTATTCTGGTGCCTCCGGTGTCCCCACCAATTCTCCCGGGGTGGGAGGAACTCGACCCTGTCGAGTGAAGATCAGACTGGCTCACATATCTCTCGAGAAGGTCTGGGTTGAGGTGTTGCAAGTCCTCTCGAGAAACCCACGAATCGTCCGACTCTGGCTGGCCTTGCCATCGGACCAGGAAGCGTTGATAGTCACGGCCCCGGGTCCTGATGGCTTGATCGTCCAGGATACGCTCGATCCGTTCTCCTCTCTCAGGCCAATTTGTTAGTGGACACTCTGGGTTAGGGTTACTCACAATGAAAAGGAATAGGTCTAAAGGCCTCACTAGGTATCGCTGCCGGTTCCCTATACTCAACCAGGTCTGTAATATTGAAGGTAGAACTAATGCCCAAATTTGAAGGCAAATCTAACACCTAGGCATTTGATCCAACCTTCTCTATCACTTTAAAAGGTCCGGCTCTACGAGCATGAAGCTTCTTTTAGACCTAAGCCTAACCAAGATAGAATCCACTACATCAAATTCTTTGATCCATCTTCGGGAATTAGCCAGTTTGTTTAAAATTAGTGTAGGTGGTGAACATGCTGGGCACATGCAGACTCCTAACAAAATGATGCAAAGGACTCAAACTAACACCTAATAGACTCGACTTTGCATTCCTATCGAAGGAAATTTATTAGATTTTTATGGGCCTAAACCTAAGAGACTATAGACTCTCTAGGTCTGACCCTAGTGTGGTGTGCACAAGAGTATTTACAATGGACTCCAAGCAAATGCCAAATGGTATGCCAGAAGTATAATGCAAACCTAACATGCGTAATGAATGCATGCAGTACACTAATCTCAACTAAATGCAATCTAATGATCCTAAAAATGCTGGAGGTGTCTGGAAAGGGTAGAAAATAGGAAGTGGATTCAAAATTAGTCTGGTAGGGTAGGGAAAAAGGTTCAAGGTTAGTTGGATAAAGTAGGATAAAAGACGGGGTGTCAGGAACTAATCCTATACTAATGAGGTTAACCTTACGAGGTTGAGCTATATTTATAGGGTTTGCATAATGGAAGGATGGGTTGCCAATTTCGGGGAAGAGGTCCTTAATGGGAACTATAGGAGGGGGCTCATCTTGAAGGTATTGATTCAAAGAGATCAGGTCCTTAATAAATTCTTCTGGTTCTTATATTTTTGGACTAGACTCTATAATTTGGCTCTCCTCTATGGTTTCCTTAGGTAAGGCTCTAGCAACAGTACCTAGGTTATTTTCCTCTATTTGTTCTTCCACTATAGCTTTAGGTTGGATGTGGTCAAGGTCAACTAGCTCTGGGTTGGTTTCTACCTGGGTATCTACTGGGTCAGCAATTCTAGGTCTACTAAAGGTATCTCCTCTTCTCCTTCATACTCATCCACTAGGCTCGCATCAGCTTCATATACTTTCGCATTAATGTAAGCCTTGTCAATCTCAGGAATGGTTGGAGAAGGTCGGCTAGGGAAAAATTGGCTAGGTCCTGGTTTCTGATTCTGGACACTAATCCTAGTAGATTCAGGTTGCCTAAGGGGTAGTGGCTCATTACTGGGCTCATATTTAGGGGTACTAATCCTATGGGGTTCAAGTTGACTAAGGAAAACCTGACTAGTACTAGATTGATACTTAGGGGTTATGGGTTCTTTGGGTTCATAGGACAAGGGTGCAGATCTATGGGTCATGGGATTATAGGATCTGGGGTCATAGGATTTTGGGTCAGCTTTATGGTCAGGTTCTAAGGATGGATCATGGTATGGGGTCCTCCTAAGGTTGGGCTCCCTATATGGGCCAGGATATTGGGTTCTCCTAGGGTTGGACTCCCTATATGGGTCAGAATATTGGGTTCTCCTAGGGTTGGACTCCCTATATGGGTTAGAATATTGGGTGTTGGGTCCACTAGGCTCATAGGGTGTGGGTGCATAGGATCTATGATCATGGGATCTAGAGTCATAGGATCTAGGTTCATAGGTTCTGGATTCATAGGTTTTAGGTTCATAGGATTTTGAGTCATAAGATCTATAGGTTTTGGGTATGCTACGCTTATAGGATGTGGGTAAATAGGATCTATCTTCCTGGTCTACAAAATCCCGATTGGGTCTTCTAGGACTAACCTTAGGGATTGGGTCATGACGATGGGCTCTCCTAGGTTCGGCCTCAAGGTATGGATCAGGGTTTGGGGTCCTCCTAGGTTGAGGATTATAGTACGGGTCAGGATGAGGGGCTCTCCTAGGTTCGACCTCATGGTATAGATTAGGGTTTGGGGTCCTCCTAGGTTGAGGGGACTCAGGATCTGGCTCAGATTGTGACCCATGGGTTCTTTCTATGGTCCCTACATGGCCTTCTAACTGGCCAAATCTATTGGCAAGATGGTCAATTCTATTGTTGGTTTGGGTACTAGACTGAGTTAACTGGGTAGTCAACTGGGCCATGGATTGGGTTAGATGCTCAGTGAGTGCTTTTATTTGGGCTTGCAAATTTTCCATGGGTTCAGACATTTGTGAAGGAGGTGGGTGATATGAAACCCTTGATCTAGTGCTCATGCAAGACTCGATCAGACTGACTATAGCTGACTAGACCTAGAGTCCAAACTAGATGCTCAATCAGGGTGGCAAACTAGCCTATAGTAACCCTGTACTCAGCCAGGCAGGTGTAAGGGGAGTGTTAGGTCCCTGATTGCCAATCCTAGACACCAATCAGAGATTGGCCTGGTAGGCGGGCCAGCATACAAGCCCTTCAGGACTGAATCCCTAAACCATCATTTTAGACACTGAGCACAAGGCACACACAGGTTAACTTGACATAGTGATCTAACACTAGCCCGGACCCGACCAGTTGGTGTCCCTAGCCCACTAGGGCAAATTAAGTCTAGTTAATTTTTAAGTTAAGGCTTGGGACCGAATGCAAGGGAAGTGGTTTTGGGCTAAGGAGAGGTTATCAACTCCTCCCCTTATCTGATATAGCAAGAGTGCCCTTAAAAATAAATTATGCAATGATGGCAGGCAGATGATGATGCAAATTAGGATTTAGAAGTTTTTGGTATTTTTGGAGAATATGTAAATTTTTTTTATTTTTTTTAATTTTTTAGTATTTTCTTAAATATAAGAAAACTTGCAAATTATGGCCTAATATGCAAGAAATATACTAAAATTAAAAGATATGCAAAAAATGCTAAACTAAACCCTAAAACTTCCAAACTTGTCTTGCTGAAAAAAATAGAGCCAAAAATTTGTATGCTGTATTTCGGCTTGCAGAAAATTCACATGCCATAATAAAATCTGAAAAAATCTTAAAAATTACTGTGAATTATGCTGAATCTACAAAATAAATTTCAGAATTTTTGAAGTTTTTATCAGGGATAAATAATTTAAAAAATAGAGCATATACGGACTAAACAATTACAGAAAACAAGCCCTAATCTAAGCTCTGATACCAAATGATGCGGGACTAATATGCATGCAATTCTTTTTGTATGTTTTATATGTGGGGTTAGGTGATTAATTCCTGAATTTTAGATCAAAATTAGTTGTAGAGAGTTTTATATGAATTTTTGAAGCCAAGCATGCAGATTAGAACCTAGAAAAGTACTAAAGAAGGATCGTCGGGGCTGAGAAGCCTCGGTTAGGGCAAGTTCTCCTACAATATAAAGACTGGAGGTAGAGGGGGTGTACCTGACAATGTCTGAAGTGCCCGGTGAAGATCGTAGTGAAGGGATCTCTCGTTCCTCGATGGATGCGGCCTGGAAAACCGAGCCAAAGACCCGCGGATACCCGGCTTTCTGCTCGGTGGTCCGATTAAGGCTTGGCTGGAGTCGTTGGAATCGTAGGAACTCGGGGACCTGCAAACGACCTGTTAGGGGTTAGAAAACTCAGAGAAAATCAAGAAAACAAAGGAAAATAGCAAAGGGAAGAATGTTTTGGAGGGGGCTAGAAGGATGGTTGGCGGTAGGAAAATGGTTGCAAACACCGGGAAGAAGAACTCTCAAATCCCTTAATGCACACAGCAGGGTAATCACTCAAAGCAATAGAAGAACTCAAGGTTTATTTCATATCAAAAATCTCCCCTCATACAAGAGGCTAGGGTCCTTTAAATAGACCCTTAACCTTAGGCTCTAAGTAAGGGCACATAAGTCTTTACATAAGAATCATTTTCCCTCTCAAACCCTAGCTAGAAAATAAGGAAACATTAGGTAGAAAAAATCCCTAAAAACTCTCTTGACTTGGCCAACACTCCAAGGATGCCTAGGGGGTGTGTTGAGCTTCTAGGAGCAGCAAGAGGCCGGCCCAATGGGGCTCGGGCGCATGGGTTTGGGCCTCTGGAAGCTGGAGTGGCCTGGTAGCCAGGTAGCAGGAATATTCTCTGGTATCTTGCTTCTTAGGGGCTTGGGCTTGGCACCTGGGCTTGATTTCTTTGGGCTAGGATGCAGATGGACCTCTAAAATCATGGATGCCTTGGTATATGAATATATTTTGGCATCTGGAAGGGAATCTGGGCATCTGGAGGGCATCTGCAAGGAATCAGGGTTTTCTGAATTTTTTTCCTGGGGTCTTCAAATCTTCAAGTTGGGTTGGACTTGGGCTATACTTCCATGTCTTCAATCTGGTTTGACTTGGTCTTCACTTGTATGATGTGGTCTTGAGTCTTCAATATGGTTGAATAGGACTCAAAAATAAAATTAGCTCGACATGAGCTGACTAACACTGGACTGAACTAGCTCAACATGAGCTGACTAGTACAGAACTGAAACTCAAAAGACTCAAATAACAACTAAAATGGGCTCAGATGGGCTAAGCCCTTATTACAGATGGACTCATAAATTATTGATCAATTCACAGAGGGTTGAAATGCCTCTGTTTTATTCTGGTGCCTCCGGTGTCCCCACCATAACTTCTTTCTCGGACTTCAGATAAAGCAAACAAAAGAGGGGATCTTCATCAACCAAGCTAAGTACACAAAAAAAATATTAAAGAAGTTTGGGATGGAGAGCACCAAGCCATTAGGTACACCTATGAGCTCCTCTTATAGACTTGACAAAGATGAATCAGGTAAATTTGTTGACCAAAAGCTATATAGAGGCATGATTGGTTCTTTGCTATATCTTACTGCTAGTAGGCCAGATATTATGTTCAGTTTTTGTATGTGTGCAAGATATCAGTCTACCCCTAAAGAATCTCATCTTTTGACTGTTAAATGTATACTTAGATATCTGTCTGGCACTATAAATATTGGTCTTTGGTACTCTAAAGATTCATCATTTGAATTGATTGCTTATTTTGATGCTGATTTTGCTGGGTGTAAACTTGATAGAAAAAGTACTAGTAGAACTTATCAGTTTCTTGGAGTCAATTTGATTTCATGGAGTAGCAAGAAACAAAATTCAGTTGCTTTATCTATGGTAAAAGCCAAATATATTACAGCTGGAAGATGTCGTGCTCAAATCCTCTGGATCAAACAATAACTCGAAGATTTTGGCATCAAACTAACTAAGACACCCATAAGATATGACAATACTAGTGCAATCAATTTAACTAAGAATCCTGTGCAACATTCAAGAAGTAAACACATTGAAATAAGACATCACTTCATAAGAGATCATGTGCAAAACTTTAATGTGATGCTTGAGTTTGTTTGTACTAATGATCAATTAGCTGATGTTTTTACTAAACCATTGAGTGAAGAAATGTTTTGCATGATTAGAAGAGAGTTAGGTATTATAGACCCCTTCTTATAGAACTCTCTCAAATCTTGTTCATGCCCAAATTCTTATTGCTCAAAATCATATTCTATAAGTCCTAAACCTTTCACTAGAGTCCCCCTGATTTTTCAAAATTTTATTGGATTTTTTCTTATAATTCTTGGCCAAGTGTCGACACTTGATATTTGACGAAGTGTTGACACTTGACCAAGTGTTGACACTTGACAAATTCTAAGTGTCGACACTCAGGCAAAATTTTTATTTTTCTAGGGCATCAACCCATCCTTTTCTTTTGTTTATTCCCTTTCTCTCCCATGCCCTAGTGGTCCCCAAACATTCCCTTGCCCGCGGAATAGTGATTTTCCACTCGTATCCCCGCCAAATTACGGTAATTTCTTCTTCTCTTCTCGATTTGGACCGTTCATTCACTATTTCCTTCCATTTTTTCTTTAATTTGATACTATTCCTCATCGTTAATCACTGTTTTTAAACCATATTCATCCCTATTTGATTTTCCCTCTTTTTGGACCGATTATCTTTGGATTTTCCTTAGGTTGAATCGGCACTTTGCTCTCTTTCCTCCCATTTCTCCTCCATTTTACTTTTCTTCACCGTTAATCACCGTTTTTACTGTTTTTGAACTGTGTTCATCCCCATTTACTATTTTTCCCTCTTTGATCGATTTTCATTGGTTCTTCCTATGGATTCTTTCGGCACTGTGCTCACCCTCTCCGTTTCTTCCCTTTTTGTCTATTTGTTCTTGGCCGAACCTTGTTTTTCTTTTCTCTTCTCGTTGGTTTCTTTTCGGTTGGACTATTGTCATTTCCTGTTTCAACCATTTCATCTCTTCCATTTCATCCCTTAGTTGGTAGTCATGGGACCAAGGAAGCAGCTTGCATTTAGAAGGAAACCAAGTCAGGGTTCAGTAGAGAGAAGGACCAAGCCAGGAATGACTCTAGTCAGCAGACTGAGAGAGCAGTACCTCCTTCTTCACCTTCAGCTGAGAGAGTATCTAGGAAGGTGATTGTTGCAGGTCGTAGAGTGGATTTGGATTTCTTTGACCGTCAGGGCTTCAGACTTCGACAGATTCTCGAGTCAGCAGGGTTGATCTCCTCTGTACTATGAAGGAGAAGTACTACCCACACTTGATTTGTGAGTTCTATGGGAGCTTTGACTGCAGCAGGATGTTATGGAGTGCCACTATTAGAGGTATTCGCATTTCGGTCTCTAAGGAGGTTCTTAGCCATATCTAAGAGATTCCCCACCATGGGATCATTGCTTCATGTACAGAGGACTGAGAGGAGGCCTTCAGAAGCATTTTAGAGCGCGATGACGTTCGTAGTGTGGCTACAGTCACCGTGAACCAACTTTCAGTGGAGATGCGCCTCCTGCATCACTTTATTGCCTGGATCCTATTCCTGAAGACTGGACGTTTTGACTTCATTACTGAGAGAGAGCTGATGATGATGGTGTGCTTGACACAGAGGACTACTGTTGATCTTCCTGCTCTGATGCTAGCGCAGATAAGAGATGCAGCGACCCAGTGATGCCACTATCTACCTTATGGGATAGCGCCAACACGTCTGTTTAGGGCTTACGACATGCCTTTGGAGGGGGAGGCCTCCAAGGACATTCTACACACAGATGTGTATGATGAGCTCTCACTTCACCGCATGGGGTACAGGAGATTAGCAGATAGATGGGTGCACAGGGAGTCTGGCTAGGAGCTGGATGAGGAGGATGAGCTTAGAGAGGTAGAAGCAGGGCCATCTGGGCCTTCTGATACACCTCCTAGACTGGCACCAGCAGCAACGACTGAGCCAGAGCTTGTCACACCTGCACCAGCTATTTCACCTTCTGCTGCTCCTCCTTCTACTATAGGTTCATCTTTTGAGGAGCTTGTTAGGCAGTTCTCAGAGGTTCGGAGTGAGATTATTGGATTGGTTGTTAGGTCTACCCAACTGAGGATTGAGGTTGAGAGTTTGAGAGCTCATACCGACTCTCAGCTCTTAGGTATTTGGGAGACCATGGAGGCTGGTTTTAGAGAGATCAGAGATTTACTAAGATCACTTTTACCTCCAGCAGCACCTTCAGATCCACCTCCACCGGTAGATGATGATGATGATGACCATCCTGATGGACATGATGACATTCATGGTGATGGTAATGGTGGCGATAGAGAGACTGATATTGTTGACAGTTCTGGTGGGAGTGATGACCGAGTAGGTGATTATGAGATAGTTAGTAGAGACATCCAGACTCCAGCTATTCATCCTGATGATCCTTGTGATACTCCGATTTCGATTGCTCCCATCTTTTTGACACCCGCTGAGACTCTTCCTCCACCATCTACTCGTTCTTCCTGAGTTGTACCCAGAATTGAACCATCCACTAGGACTAGGAGTCATAGTATCCTTAAGACCCCTAGAGCCCTTGTTCCTAGGTCTAGGATTACTGGTCCTATTTCTTTTGAGATTCCATCTGATGAGGAGTAGCCTCACAGATGTTTATCCTAATGCTTATGTATTAGTTTTTCATGTTATCATGATATTTATCCTGTTGCACTTGTTTATGTATCATATTTCAGTGTGTGCTGAATGTATCAACAATTTTGTACTGAAAACTTATATATATATATATGAAAACTTGCATTTTAGTTCATTACTTGTGTATCCATCTTGTATCATTTATGTATTGTACTTGGTTACTCCCTATCTTGTTCTTTGGCTCTGATACCGGTTGAATTTTTCTTATCTAATATTGTATCATGGCCCCTAACAAATTTCTTTGCATTAATGCATCAATTTAGGGGGAGTTTACTCCCTTTATTATTTAATGTTGACAAAAAAGGGGAGTAAGATAAGATATTATGATATAAGTCATTCTCATATGATATAAGGTATTTTCTTATATTGTGAGATGTTTCATATCTCAACTCATTTAGAAGGAGAGAAAATTTAACTTCAACACTTAATTTGTACCTCTCCTCTATTAAATTATGTTATATGAGCTTTAAATTCATGATCATGGGATGCAATATCTAAAAATTGATTTTGAATGCTTATATACTCAAGGTTTTGTCATCATCAAAAAGGAGGAGATTGTTGGCTTTGCCCTTGATTTAGATGACTAACAAAACATTGAGTACATATTGTATACTAATGTGTCAATTGTAGTTATGAGTTACAGGATACAGGCACCTCAAATTCTCAAAATGAAAGTATCATGAAGCTAAGCAATTTTCAAGTCTTCTCAACTGAAAAGGCCACAAAGATGATCAATTATGGTTTACAAAAGATGCTTTGAAGTTTCATTGAAGATCTCTTAGTTTTTGGGAGTTTTGGCACACTTTTTGGCAAACTGCAGAACCAAGTATCATCTCAAGAATTGCCAAGTGTCGACACTTCAGAACTGGCATGCAAAAATTCTTCACTGGCATGCCAAGTGTCGATACCTGAAACTCAAGTGTTGATACCTGAAACTCAAGTATCGATACCTAGAATTCAAGTGTCGACTCAAGGCCTGAGATTTTTGAAAATACATAACTTGCTATTTGAAGTATTTTTGTGCCAAGTGTCGACACCTAAAATGTAAGTGTCGACACCTAAAAATTAAGTGTCGACACCTACAGGACCAAGTGTCGACACCTGGGAGCCAAGTGTCGACACCTGAAAGTCAAGTGTCGACTCACGGGTTCTGACAGCTTCAACGGCTCAATTTTCTGAGTTGCAGATTTCATCTTTTCAAGCTCCCAATGGCTAGTTTTGATCCTGCAATGGTCTCAAACCATTTTTTGAAAGTTTTTGAAGTATTTAAGCTTCACCAAACTCATTCATGAAGCATTGAACTTTATTGAACACACAAGACAAATATCCTTTCAAGAACTTCACTTCCAAAAGCCAAAAAGGAGAGATTCCATTCAAAAAGCTTACAAGTCTATCTTCTCAACTTTTCAAAAGTGGCCTAGAAGAGATTCCAAAGAGAAGTCAAATCAAGCAATCAACAAGAGTCTCAAAGCTTCCACATTCCACTCTTTGAAAAGAGTTTGATTATGCTTTTATTCTTGTATCTTTAACTTTATACTTTATTGACCTAGCTTTCAAGGGTTTTTAAAAGTAGGTTGTTAAGGTTGTTGGTGAGCCAAAGGTATAAAACCAACTAGGGTTTTATTTGTGAGCTCGAAGACAAAATAAGTTGTAAGGTTGTTGGTGAGCCTAGGTGACAAAACCAACTTAGGTTTTGACTTGTGAGCCTTGGAAAATTAGTCGTCTGTAATCTTTGAAGAGATTATAGTGGAATTTCCTAAGGGAAGCTTGGAGAGTGGACGTAGGTGCTTAGAGTGCACCGAACCATTATAAAACTTGGTGTTTGTGTGTGATTGCTCTTTCTATTACTTATACTTTATTCTTTGCATTTAATTTACTGTTATCTGCTGCATATCCATTAATGATAATTCATTTTGCTCACAAACACTTCAAAACCTGCACATAATTGCTTAAGTTTTTGAAAGACCCAATTCACCCCCCTCTTAGGCTCCATTTCTAGGCAACAAGAAAGAACCATACCTTCAAGAGGTGGAATGCACCAAATGCAGACTTCCTTAGCTGCAGAAGCTAAAATTGCAACCTTAACACGTAGGTTAGAGGCCTTAGAACTTCAGAGACCAGCCAGTTTGAACCAAGTGTCTGCACCAATATATAATGGGTGTAATGCATCAGACCATATCCTTGAGGAATGTCCACTCCTGATGAACCCAATAGAGAATGGATGTGCACTGGTGAATGCTACCTATCAAAGACCCATGAACAATCCCTATGCACTCACATATAACCCAGGATGGAGGAATCATCCAAATTTCTCATGGTCATAGAACCCAAATGTAGGTGGTCCTAGCTTCAATCAATAAAACCCAAGGCCTAATCTTGTGATAAACAACCTACCACCAGGCTTCAATATTAATGAAAAGAAACTGAGTTCTTTAGAAAAAAGTTTGAAGCCCTAGTCAAATCCAATGCTGACACTAATGCCACATTGAGTAATTTCATGCAAACTACGGGCCAACTTCTGAATTCAAACTCTCAGGCCATAGCCCGCTGGGAAATGCAAGTGGGTCAGCTAGCATCTACCATCAGTGAACGTGAATGAGGTAGGCTACCTAGCCAACCTAAGACCAACCTAAGAAATCAAAATGATCATCCATCCCAAGGAAATCAAGTCAGTCAAGTTAATGCAATTCACACTTTAAGATCAGGAAAATAAGTGGATAATCAGGTAGGTACGTTTGATACTAGAGAAGACTCAACTACTGAGTCAGCTGAGCCATCTAATGAATAATCTACCTTACAAACTCAAGCTGCTGAAACCACTAATAGTCCACTAAATCAGGTACCTGAAATTTCTAGAGCTCTTTTTCCAAATCGATTAAGGTCTAATAAATAATCAAAACAATTAGACAAAATGTTAAAGGTGTTTAAGCAAGTTCAAGTAAATATTCCTCTACTAGACATGGTCCAATAGGTTCCAACTTATTCTAAATTCTTAAAAGATCTTTATACCAAGAAAAGGACTACTAATATACCAAAAAGAGCTTTCTTAGCAGCAAGTGTGAGTTCATACTTGTTGAGTCATATGCCCATAAAATATAAGGATCCAGGATCTCTAACAATTTCTTGTGTTATAGGAGAAACCCACATTGAGAAGGCCTTACTTGATTTAGGGGCTAGTGTAAATATCCTGCCCTATTCAGTTTATGAGCAATTAGGATTGGGAAAACTACAGCCAACAGGGATCACATTATAATTAGCAGACCGATCTTTTAGAATCCCTAAAGGAATGGTATAAGATATTTTGATCAAGGTTGGAAATTTTATCTTTCCTATAGATTTTATCATTTTGGAGACTGAACCAGTATCAAGTCCTAAAGGTCATATCCCAGTTATTTTAGGAAGAGCATTCTTAGCTACTACTAATGCTAATATTAATTATCGGAATGGACTTATGAAGCTATCATTTAGGAACATGACTATTGAGCTAAATATATTCGATTTGGAATAGGAATCTACCAAACATGCTAATGTGAGTGTAATCCAAGATGAAATTTATGAATCTATAGATATTAACGAAGAAGAAGTCGATCTTGAGTCTAGTATCTGGTCAACGCATGAGCATGAAGATATTGATAAATTACTTGGTGATGATAAAAATAGCCAGAGATGGGAGCCTCCTCTAAAACACTCATAGAAATGGTTAAACCATCAACTAAACCATCAATAGAGAAAGCACCCAAATTAGAATCAAAATCCCTCCCTAAGTACTTGAAGTATGCATATTTAGGTCCAGAGAAAACCTTGCCTGTAATTATTACCTCAGACCTAAATTCTAAATAAGAGGAGGAGCTATTGACTATTCTAAAAGATAATCGAGAAGCAATAGGTTGGACCATGATAGATATTAAGGAAATAAATCCTTCCATAGTTCAACATAGGATACACCTAGAGGAAGAGGCTAAACCAACTAGAGAAGCTTAAAGGAGATTAAATCCAGCAATGAAAGAAGTAGTCAAGAAAGAGATTTTGAAGTTACTTAACAATGGAATTATTTATCCTATTTCTGATAGTTCATGGGTAAGTCCCGTTCAAGTGGTACCTAAAAAGTCTGGAATAATAGTGATTCAAAATGAAGCAAATGAACTTATCCCAACCATAACCCAAACAGGATGGAGGGTCTATATAGACTATAGGAAATTGAATGTAGCAACAAGGTAAGATCACTTTTCTTTGCCATTTATTGATCAGATGTTAGAGAAATTAGCCGAACAAGAGTTTCACTATTTTTTTTACGGATATTCTGGCTATAATCAGATCCCCATAGCCCCTAAAGATCAGGAAAAGACCATATTTACTTGCCCATTTGGAACCTTTGCTTATAGGCATATGCCCTTTGGGTTATGCAATGCACCAGCAACCTTCCAAAGATATATGATCAGCATTTTCTCTGACATGGTTGCATGAATCTTAGAAATTTTTATGGATGACTTTTCAATGTTTGGCCCTACCTTCTCTGAATGTTTAAACCATCTAAGACTAGTCCTGGAGAGATGTAAGGAAAAGTATTTAGTTCTTAATTGGAAGAAATATCAATTCATGGTTAGAGAAGGTATAGTTCTTGGCCATGTAGTTTCAAAAAGAGGAATAGAAGTTGACAAAGCCAAAGTTGACCTAATTGCAAGTCTTCCACCACCCAAGTTTGTTAAAGAAATTCATTCATTTTTAGGACATGCTAGATTTTATTGAAGGTTCATACCCAATTTTAGCAAAGTGGCTCATCCGTTGACAAATTTATTAGCAAAGGAAGTGAAATCTGAGTTTACTCCTGAGTGCCTAGAGTATTTTGAATTCCTTAAAAAGGCACTCATTTCTTCTCCCATCATTTATCCACCCATATGGAGTGAACCCTTTGAACTCATGTGCGATGCATCTGATCATGCTGTAAGTGCAGTTTTAGGTCAAAGGATTAATAAGCTGCCTAGAGTTATTTATTATGCTAGTAAAACATTAAATGATGTGCAGCTTAATTACACGACCACAGAAAAGGAGTTCCTAGACATTGTCTTAGCCCTAAAAAAAATTAGGTCATACTTGGTTGGGTCACACACCATTATTGATACTAACCACTCGGCTATTAAATATCTCCTAGCAAAGAAAGATGCTAAGCCATGCCTAATAAGATGGATTTTGCTCCTTCAAGAATTTGACCTAGAAATTAAGGATAAGAAAGGAACAAAAAATGCAGTTGTGATCACTTGTCCCGAATCATTGTCGCACCATCTAGTGAACCACCAATCAATGAATTCTCTTTAGATGAACAACTCATGTCTGTGTCCACTGAGCCATGGTATGTCGATATTATAAATTATTTAGCCATTGGTAAAGTTCCTTCTCATTGGATAGCTCAGGATAAACATAAATTCTTTTTTCAAGTGAAATACTTCATTTGGGATGATCCTTACCTATTTAAACAATGTCCTGATCAGATCATTAGGAGGTGTGTTCCAGTTAATGAGGTTAGAAGTATTCTGTCATTTTGTCATGATCAAGTGTGTGGTGGTCACTTTGCATATAAGAAGATAGCTGCCAAAGTACTTCAATGTGGATTTTATTGGCCTAATTTATTAAGGATGCATATGTGTACTATAAGAGTTGTGCACGATGCCAACAAATGGGTCGGATCACCAAGAGAGACATGATGCCGCTTAATCCAGTCTTGGTGGTTGAGATTTTTGATGTACGGGGAATCGATTTTATGGGACCATTTTCAAACTCTTTTAGAAATGAATATATTTTAGTAGCTGTTGATTATATTTCTAAGTGGATAGAAGCTATTCCATGTAGATCCACTGATAGCAAAGTGGTCATTAAATTTCTCAAGAAAAATATTCTCTTCCGTTTTGGTATTCCTAGAGCAATCATTAATGATCGGGGGACACACTTCTGCAATCGACCCTTTGCCATATTAATGAAAAAATATAATGTTACTCACAAGCTGGCCACACCATATCATCCTCAAACTAGTGGGCAAGTAGAAGATCCAGTAGACAAATCAAACAAATCTTGGAGAAGACTGTTAATGCTAATAGAAAAGATTGGTCTTTGAAATTAGTTGATGCACTCTGGGCATATCGCACTACCTACAAGACCAACCTAGGAATGTCTCCTTACAGGATTGTGTTTGAAAAATCATGTCACTTGCCTGTTGAATTAAAACACAAAGCTATATGGGCAATTAAAAAATTGAACATGGACTTGGACTTAGCTGAAAACCATAGGAAGCTTCAGATCAATGAATTAGAAGAACTTAGAAATGAAGCTTACGAGAATGCCAGGGTCTACAAAGAAAGAACAAAAGTATTTCATGATCAAGCAATTCTTAGAAAATCTTTTACTCTTGGACAAAAAGTTCTTTTATATAATTCAAGATTACATATTTTTCTTGAGAAGCTTAGGTCTAGATGGACAGTACCTTTCATAATTAAAGAAGTCTTTCCATATGGGCTGTAAAAATTGAAAATCCAAGCAATGGTGTTGTTTTCAAAGTTAATGGTCAACGATTAAAACCATTCTTGGAATTATCCAATGAATCTATGGAAAAAGCCATGGTTCTTTATGAACCAACATATCTTGATTAGTCTGTTATCACTGCTTAGTCTGGCTGAAGACTTTAAACTTAGTGCTCTTGGGAGGCAACCCAGTTTTTTTTTTCTCTAATAATTTTCTTTTTAGCATGTTTAGGTTTAGCAAATCCTGACTCAAATGAGCTCTATTGGCTAAGTTGGGGGGAGAGCTCAAGAAAATTCCTTAGGTGTCTTCATTTTCTTTTATACCATATCTTGCATACATTTAGAAATTATTTTTATTCATGGGGGATATAAAGCTGAATAAATATATATTTGGAGCTACCTTTACTTTAATATTCTTATACTTGTTGATCTTAGACTAAGGATAAATCACACTTTTTATAAGTAATTGATTGAACAATCTAGATAATTTTTAAAATATTGAGGGATAAAATATTAATAGACTCAAGTAAAATGGTAAGTAAGAATGAAATCAATTTCTAGATAATTCTAACCCTCCTCTTCGCATCGAACAATAATCTATTTCTTGGATGTGTGCGGGGGTTGTTAAATACAAAGTTCCTTTATTAGCGAAGAAAAAAAAGAAAGAAAAAAAATGAATGAGAGAATAAAGCAAGTTCTAGACATTGTTCTACCGAGTAACCGGGCCTCTTCGTCTAAGTAAACGGTTGAGTTTCGCATCAAAAAGTAGAGATGTGAAGAAATTTTGCTATATAGCCAGTTTTGATCTGTAGCCTTTCTAACATAAGCCAGTAAGCCCGATGGGTGTTTTATACCTAGTGCCCTAAGGCCAACTAGTCTTGGGGACATTGGTTGAAAACTTGTTACAATGGTCAAATAGAAGCTTAAAAGATTAAGACATGGTCCGTATTTAAAAAAAAAGAAGTGAAAGAAAAGTGTGGAATAAGAAGAATATACTTGCACTAAAACGATATCTCACCATTCCATGGAATAGAGGATTTACAAATAACAGTAGAAGTTGGTTAAAAATTATTTAGAAATATGAGGAGTTTGTACTTAACCAATTTACTTGAAGCTATTAATATCCCAATGACCAATTTCATCTATTATCTAATGAAAAATCTTCTACTTATAAAAAGGGTATGAGAACAACATTTAGGTCTACGTAAACTTGTATGAGATATTAAGAGTTTTTCCTATATTATTCGTAAACTTGTATGAGATATTAAGAGTTTTTCCTATATTATTTAATTTTTACTCAAAGACGAGTAAGATTTAAGTTGGGGTTAGTGATAGGTGCATAAAAATTAGTAATAAGTGTATTAATTTATTGATCAAATTTATTTTATGTCATTAAAATTAATATTTTTATATAGTGTTTCAACAAAAGAAGAGTATGATTTTTGGAATCTAATGGCATGAATGGCGTGCAAATCGGACCTCAATTAAGATTTTTTGAAGGAATTAACAAGGATTTGCACAGCTTTTAAAGCAGCGGTTCACTATGAACCAGTGGGACGGTTCACGGAAGCCTTGGCTAGTCCACAGCTGCCATTGCAGCTGGTCCACGACTCCTGCCCGTGGACCATAGACCTCCAAAAGCCACGAACTCGCCGGAGAAGATGCCAGAGCTCCCTCTCTTGTCGCCGGGACCCTCCTCGCCGGACGGTGAACCCTCCTATGTCGGAAAATTTCAGGATCCGTCGCCTTCTTCTCCCATGGCCGTTCATCTTCCTTGTTGCTGTTGCTACCGCTCCCATGGCCGTCCGAGCTCTCCATCAAGCCACTCTTCCCTCCATGATCGGACACCGCCATGCACACCAGGGAGAGGAAGGAATCGCCATCGTTCCGCACGTCTTCTTCCTCCTCCCCTGTTCAAAAGCCAAACACCGCTTGCTGCTGTCCCAGATGGCCACCTATCCTCTGTTTGCTACCGTCTTCCCATGGAAAATCCAACCGCCGTGCATGGTCCATCACCGGACCAAGCTCTCCACCGGGTCACCACTGTCCACCAAGTTGCTGTCACCTCCCTGTTTACCGTGAGTCGCCATGTCCTCCTCAATGCCAAGAAGAACGACTGCTTCTACTTCCAGGGGATTCATCATCGTTCCACCGCACCATCGAGCAACCTGGTGAAGAAATCCGTCTCCCAATTAAGATGCTGTCAGAAAAAGAAGGAGAAACTTCAAGATGTCCGAATAAGAAAGAGATAAGAAGATCGGAAGAATTTGACTATGGACTTACGCGGGATAACAACGAAGAAGTCGAGTGGATATGCGGTGGTCGAATTGGCTACGGGAATGAGAATAGAGAACCGGAAGGAACTGAGAGGAGAGTCCAACGAAGATTTTTCACTCTGATCTATCAATCGGGGAGAAGAGCCAAGAGCCAGAGAAGCAGAAGCCAAAGCCCGTCACCCCTTTTCTCTTCCCATCTCTCTTTCCCATCTTCCCACGGAGAGTTTTAGTTTTCTTTTATTTTTATTTTAACTCCGAGTCCTCTTAATGACTTAAAAATTAAATATTTTATAATTAAATTATTTTTTTATTATAAAAAAATAATTTTTTATTTAAATTGTTTTTATTTTTTAAACATTAGATTAGTTTAATTTTCTGAAATTTATTTTATGCAATTTACATTCATGTAATTAAAGTAATTTTTATTTTTACAATCCTTAATTTATTTTATGCTATTTAAATTCCTGTAATTGGAGTAGTTTTTATTTTTATAATCCTGCAAATTAAATTTCAGCAAGTAGTTAATTAATTTTTTTTAATTATGTAATTTACATTCTATGATTAGTTTAGTTTAATTTCTGTAACTTTAATTTCTTGCAATTTACATTTTCGTAAGTAGAGAAGAATTGATTTTATAATTTTTACATAATTTTTAAAGTTTTTATTTTAATTATGTCTGGCTAAGCAAATCCTTCTGGGGTTGGCGATGAAGCTAGATCATGATTAGAAACCATTTCCTTAAGATTTATTTTCTTCGACTTTTAATGTTTTAAGAGTTTTTCTTTCTTTTTAACCTTTTAGCCAAGAGACTTGATGAGCTATTGTTGGGTTTCATCCCCTTTATAGTTCATACTTGATTCGATACAAGGGGAGAAATATAGAAGACCGATATTTTTGAATCCCTTTTTCCTTTTTTTGTAGCAAGAGGGGAAATAGATAGAAGACTCGATATTTTTGAATCCCTTTTTCCTTTTTTTTATAGAAACCTTTCCTACTCTATACTTGGTTAACACAAGAAAGAGAATGGATGATATGAAAGTAATCTTAGAAATGTTTTCTAATCATTGATCTAGTGGATTCGAAGGTCCTAGATCTTTAATTATTTATTTCTTCAATTTAATTAATTGTTGCTTCAAGTAGAAAATAAAGAATAATTCTTAGCTTCTTTGTTAAAGCTTAGCAAGGGTTTTGAATACAGTTCAAAAATCCATTTTCTCGTGGAATCGATCCATACTCGCTGGACGTGCTACTCTGCACACCGTGCACTTGCGGTTAAACTAAAGCTAGTGTAATAGACAATTGTATTGATCCAAGTTTTGTATAAATACTTCGCACACAATATTATCAAGTTTTTTAGAGGGCTTTTTTTTCATTTACAAAATTATATGAGTACTTTTTTTAGCATACCTGATGGAACTTTGATTGCATATGGGCATTGATAGAGTTAGTAAATTTTCTCAAGTAAATCATTATATGGATTTGCCAAGAAAAATTGTTGGTAGCCTCCCCAAAATCAAGCTCAAATTCTTCAATGGGCCTGGACAGTTGGCTCACATTCCATGCCATTAGGTGTAAAGAAATATATTAGTGGAGGGGCCCTTGGGCCAATAATATAACTCATTTCGGTCTACCCATTTGGACTATGGACATCTTGCTTTTATTGGAAAAGTTATGCCGGTCATAGTCTTCTATGAGATATATTGTTGGTCACAAGTTTCATTGCACATTATATCTTCAATGAGATATATTTATCCCTATTTTCTTCTTAAACTATTATTTTCTTTATAGTTCAATTTTTTTGTAGTTTTTTTTTATGTAGATCTGGTTGTACAGGGAATAATCTTTGTTTTTGTTTGCTTCGATTAATGATCCTATACAGTAAATGCTCTCTTTGTATTTCCTCTACTCTTAGATCCTATATAGCTATTGCATTAGACTCTCTCTTATGAGGTATTTGGATGGTAAAGAAGCTTTCTTGTTGAGATTTTAAGGAATTTGAAATTGCTTTAAGGTTTGTATATGAATGCTATGATGATTTTGGGATGTCTTTCTGCTGATTCAACGATTTTTAATGGCAACAATCTTGGATGGCCTTTTTTAATAAGCAACTGATTATAGTCGTTTTGATTTAGTTGCAGATTAAATACAAATCCAAGCCTCCTCTTTTTCTTCCCCTTTTTTTTCAAGCAAGTAACCATCTTTTCTATATAGCTTAATACATATATTTTTTTTGTAGCTTATTGGTGGATACTCATTATGGTTTTTTTTGGTATGCTAACTTATCTGTTATGGAAGGAGGTCCTATCTAAAGGAGGGTCTATCTACAATTCTAGAGAATTAGTAGTATAGATGAAGAATGTTTCCTTGATATCCTCTATTTCTCTATAGAGAAACTTTAAAGCTTTCAAGTATTTATAATTTCATTCAATCCATGTGTATCTCAAATGCTTTTATTGTCTCACAAAGGTCTTGGCGGATTGATTTTCATGGCCAAGCCCAAAGTTGTGCAATTTTGTTGAGTGGAAAGGATACAAGGTTGTGTATAGAAGGTAATGTTATATTATAGAAATTTGTATCAATATGCTACAAGTGCTGCTTTTGTGCTGCTTGTTGGGGTTACCAAGTAATGTTCTTGTTTTATCTTTTCAAATATGCTAGCCTCTACTTCTGCATGGGCATTGATGCTGATGACAATGAACTAAAAATTATGGACTTCTCTTATCTGATTTAGCCTTTAGCTTTTTTTAGGTTTTTCTTTTGTATTTGTCAAATCTTTTAAGTTTTGTATTATTGTATTTAAGCTATTAATCAGGATATTTTCTTCACATAGTTTAATGGTTGGTTAAGAATTATTTTATATATGTTGTTATTTTGATAGCCATTTTTATTTTGAAATGATTTCTATATCTAGATTCTTTATTTTTTTTGTATTTAGCAAGTTGGGCTCGGTTGGGCTAGGCTAGGTTCTATTTTAAATAGGTTAAATGGGTTGGGTCAGGTTGGGTTGTGTTAATAGATTATCTATATATTAATTAGGTTAAATGGGTTGGATCGGGTTAGGCTATATTAATAGATTACTTATTTATTAAACGGGTTAAATGGATCGAGTTGGGTCGGGTTAGCAGGTTACTTGTTTAATAAATGGGTTAAATGAGTTGGATTGGGTTACTTATTTATTAATTAGATCGGGTTCAGGTTTTAAATTATAACTTATTTAATAAATAGGTTGGGTTTAGGTTAAGGCTTTTCTGACCTGACCTGAATCTGGCCCAATCTGTATATATTCGACCCGACCCAATTGCCAACCCTACTAGCTACGTCACTGATAGTACTTGCAGATACAGAGATAGCACTTGTAGATACAGAGATAGCAGCTCAGCCTTCATCTTGGACACCTTCTACTCCTCAGCCTAGTGTTCAGGTTGATAATGAGATGGGCCAGAGGAAGCATCTATGGTAGCCAGCTCTTTCAGGATGGAGATTCATACATTATCCAGTAGAATTGATTGTTTACAGATTGAGTTGCATGACTTAAGGACAGATACACATGATTCTTTGGAGCAGCTTAGGGGAAAGTAGAGGCTGAGTTCATGAAGATACTTGTAGCTATCAATGACTGATACCTACTCCAGCTATAACTAGTCCTTCAGATCCTCCTCCGAATTCTCCACCTCTACTACCTCCAGCAGCACCGGAGCATCCACCTACAATGGATTCAGATCAGCCTCTAGTAGTGCAGTAGCCCCCACCATAGATGATCCAGCTCCTATGATAGATTAGCAGATGGATCAGCCACCTCCTCCTCCTCCACCTGCTCCACCTTCTGATCCTACTGCTCAGTTTACTTCTATAACTCTAGGTTTCCACACTCCTGGTTTTCACTGTTATGGTCCCTCTAGTAAGACCAAAAGCTTGACCTATAGGATACCCAAACCCTCTACCTCTAGGATCATGGCACCTATTGTTATAGAGTTCCCATCTAACGAGTAGTCTGTTAGGGTATATCTATAGGATCTTGCTTATCTCTGACTAATTGTATCGTGATGTCCTATAGAACATCCTTTTTGTATCTTGATGCCTACAGAACATCGATTTTGTATCTTGATACATATATATATATATGCTGTGTTTCCTCTTCATTTATTTATCATGAAATTCTTTAATGGAATGAAACTCCCTTTTCTATAATGCTTGCTATGGTACAATGATATTATCTTACATTGTCAAGAGGGAGTAAAGAATTACTTTGTAAATGGCAAATATACTATTGATCAAATGATGACAAAAAGGAGTAGAGAGTGTTGATTATGTAAGCACATAAAAGTAACAGTAAGGGGAGGCATAATTAAGTTAGTAATATGAATAAGGGGGAGAAAAATTAAAAATTTAAAGAAAACTTATAATTTTTTAAAGTCTAAACATCATCACTCAATACACACTGCTACACTAGTTAATTAACTTTGATATGTCTTCATTTATGATCTAATACACTTTTGATACTTTTTGAAATATCTACAATCCATGTTATGATATATTAACATATGGACTGATTCATTGATACATTTCTCGATACAGTGCCAATATATAAGTAAATGCCTTGAAACATTGATATTCAAGCATCTTTTTATGTATCTAATACATCAATTCTCTGATACATCAATTAATTATAAGTAATTATGTTTCGATATGATCATGCTTGGATACTTTGAAGAACATGATCAATAAATCACTTTGATACCTTGATAAATTGAAAAATCAATCTTATTTTGATACCAAGGCTCTTAGATTAAATTCATCTGCTTTGATACTCCAAATTTTATATACTTATATACTTAAAGTTTTGTCATCATTAAAAAGGGAAAGATTGTTAATTCTGGCCTTGATTTTGATGAATGACACAACGCTTGAGTATATATGAGGTACTAATAATTTATTTGAGTTTTGAAATCAATGTTTTAGGTACCTTTCAAATTTAATAGAAGATGGGCTAAAATGATCAACCATTAAATAAGATAATTACATGTTTTTGGAAGTTTTCATAATATTGAAAAGCCAAAAAAATCATGAATTATTGGATGTTTAAGAGTTAGAGTGGAAGAAATCATATTAATACTTTAAAATTCAAGATTTGGCACACATTTTTCAGATGGCATAGGTTAAGTTTGACTCAAGAAAATGGTGAGTCAATCCTTAGAAAAGACTCGGGAAATAAAATGAACTGGCATGCAAGATTTCAGCCAGCATGGTCAAGTGTTGATACTTGCTATTGAAGTGTCGACTCAAGAATCAGCTCAAACTTCATGGTCGCAATTGCAGGAAATAACAAAAACTTGAATTTTTAGCATGGGCTTAAGTGTCGATACTTGCTTTCAAAGCATCTACTCAAGGTTCGACTCATGCTCCAAGTATTAAAGTCACAGAGAGATCTAGAGCAAAATTTTTCAGGATAGCTCAAGTATCGATACTTGCTCTTGAAGTGTCGGCTCACCAATTACTTTAGCTTCTGACATCACAGTAACGACTATATTTTTAGGACCGTAGAAGTTTATATTTTGTGTCAAATGACTAGTTTTTACTCTCCAATGGCCATAAACTAATTTTTGAAGATTCTAAGGATATTTATTCCTCACCAAATATATTAAAGAAGCAAGAGAATCCAAGAAAAAGTCAAGTGCTTCCAAAAGAATCTTCCAAAGAGCTAACTTCCAAAAAGAAAAGCTAGTTCTTAAAGAGTGTACAATCAATTCTCAACCACCAATATTCAACCAATCATTAGAGGCTTTTCATTAAAGAAGATAAATTAAAGATTCCTTTAAGAGCTTCATCGACATTTTTTTTACTCTTATAGATAGCCTTTTGGTTTTGTTACTCTTATACTTTGTTGTTTTGAGTTATAACTAGTTTCAAGAAGATTAAAACTAGGAGATAGGCATATCCAAGCCTTGAAATTAGATTACAAGCCTAGGGTTGGCTTGTTGTGAGGTTATAGTTGGTAAGTTTAAGAAAAAATTGACTGGATTAGGTTTGTGAGTTTGAAAAACAAACCGACTATAATCTTAGAAGATTATAGTAAAATTTTCAAAGGATTCTTGGAAGGTAGATATAGGTACTTAGGATGCACAGAACCACTATAAACCTTGTATATTTGTTGTGGCTTGCTTTTGTTTTCTTCTTTACATAAGTATCGCATTTAGCATCAATTAGCATATACATTTTGCTGCACTTTCACTTTACTTTTTTTTAAAATTAGCACATGCTTATTAAAAATTTCTGAAAAATCCAATTCACCCCCTCTTAAATTGCTTTGCTGGGCAACAATATTGATAATAGTTATTTATCTGTATAGATTCTTACTGTTGGTGTGTGAAGAGAGAACCTGTTAATTTGGTCCATGGGTATATTATCTTTTTAAAGGCTGATGATATAGTGATTGCTGATACTCATATCCTCTAGGAGGAGATGTTAGCAACCAAGTCTCCTTAGGATCTTAGATGGGGCCTTACCAGATTCCATGTGTAGTTGCCACTGGTGCATGTATGGCCACCAATAAAAAAATTATCCATATTAGCACAAATAATCTAGATAGCCAAGGAACTCTATTTCAACAATCACCAATTTATGTGTCCCTGTCCAATAGGGGAGTCTTCAGTAAGGCTTGAAACAAAGTTTTTAGCTACTTAACAGAGAGACTCAAGATTAACTTAAAGTAGTGTAATATGATGGTGAATTAGTCTGTATTAGCTTGGATAAAGATGAGCGTGTTATCTGTAAATTGCAAGATCATTGTGCAACAAGCCCAATATAAATATAGGATAAAGTTGCCTTGTCAAGCATTTTGTATAATGAGTCAACAACAAGGATGAACAAAAAAGATGAAAGAGGGTCTCTCCGCATCAATCCATGCCTGCATATGATCCAATTTCTAGTATCTCCATTTACAAGCACAACAATCTTACTGGTGGTGATTAGGTTCTCAATCCAAGAGATCCATACCGATGGAAAGCCCCTTCTCAATCCAACAGAAGATGTTGGGGCTTGATCATTTCTAAAGTTTTTGAAAAGTCAAGTTTACAAATAACTCTGTTAGGAACTCTCTATTTAGAATAGTAGATGATCTCACTAGCAGAGAGAAAATTGTAAAGAATTAATCTACCCTTTATATAAGCCGATTGAGCATGGTCAATAAGAGCATTCCTAAATGGCTGAAGATAGTTTGTCAACACTTTAGAGAAGAGGTTGATACAGTTATGAATGAAATTGATAGGTCTGAAGTTTAGGAGATCTAGTAGTCTCTTTTTTAGGGATGAGCACCAGGAAAGCAAAATTCAACCTAGAAATATTCATATTGTAGCCATGAATCTGCTAGAAAAAGAAGAAGAAATCCTCGTTGATCAAATCCCACAAATGCTGAAAAAGGTCCACGGAGAAACCATCCAGCCCTAGTCTTTTCTCTTCATCCATTTTAAAGATAGTTTTTTTTTTTTTTTTTGGTTTCCTCTAAAGAAGGAGAGCTTGAACTCTATAGGTTAGGGAACAACATTTTGTAATGTTTTCCAATCCAAGTCCAATCTCACTTCAGAAGGGTGTCCAAGTATCTTTCAGAAGAATTTAATGAAGGCCAATTTAATACCATTCTAGTTGAACACAGCCTGTCCATTTCAATCTCAATTAGATATTTAGTTGCATTTTTTGCGGCAGTTTGCCATTTTGTGCAGCAGCTTCGTTCGCTTTGAATAATGGTAAAATATTCAGGTATCCATCCCTCTTGACATCCCTAGAGTCCAAGGGAGAACATGAGTTTTGTAGGGCGGAGCATGGCCTATAAAGAAAGGAGTTCAAAGTCCGCAGTCCCCTCCCCTATCGGATTGATTGCTTGGCCTGCGGTGAAATTTGAGTTTAGCACAAGCACTGTAGAGATCGGATCAATTAGAGATGGATGGTTTGATTCCATGTAGGGGGAAGTAATCGCTTCCTCTAGCTGAGTTCCTTTTGACATCGCAGTGGAGTGATTAAAGAGGGAGAAAGTCAGAGCTACGGACTTGGATCAAACCCAGCTCACCATCCGAGTGTAAGGGGAATTCAAACAGATTGGAGCAGGTTGCAACTGTCACCGTTCGACTTCGGGACAACTGAAACCAAGGAATCAAGCCCCGTTTCCTCACGATTCCCGTAGGAGTAGGATTCAGGGTGGGCTTTTCAATAGCGATCGAGGTGGGATCTGCAGCTCGGTTGCCAATATGCAGCAACGAGTGGCACCTGAGGGAGGTCCATCAAGTTCCCTTGTTGATCTTGCAAGGGACTGGAGATTGGACAAGAGGTCGCCTATTGCAAGGATGAGAGTGGTGTGAGGACAGGGCTGGTTGGCTCGTCGTGAAGGATTTTGCTTGGTTATCCTCCAAAACAAAGTCTCGAAAATAAGTAAGATCGGATGGGGGAGGAACTCACGGGGATGGCGTTTTCATGGATCTCCGGCCCCACTTTGTAGGCAAGAAACTTTGTCAATCGTTACACGCGCCGACCGCATGCATTGCGGAACGGGGCCACCTTAAAATGGGACCGACGACACAAATACGTCGCGGGATGCAAGTGGAATTGAATTATGCAATCAAGGGCATATTCGGAATGCTGAACAAAATTCAAATTTTGGTCCCTGTATAAATTGCGCCCCGTTCTTCGCCCCGCCTGCCGAAAACTCCACTCCCTCATTTTCTCTATAACAAAACCAGAAGACGATTCATTTCAGATCTCCTGCGACAAATCTAGGGATCCAAAAACTGCCGATCTCTTCCAGAAATATCCGAGAACAGATCGGGGATTAGGGCTTCTAGCGATCCAGAGATCGTTCCAAGGATCAGATGAAGCTAAAGATCAACAAGGCCTGCGATCTCAGCTCCATCTCCGTGCTTCCTCCTAGGTTTCGATCCATCTCCTTCCGATCCCAGTTTTGATCCTTTATTTATTAAGCTTTCATTAATTCATTGATGGATTCCTTCGTTTGATTCGTTAGCAGATCGAAGGGAATGAGCTCCGGAGCGGATGGATCGGGGTTGGGGAGGAGCCAGGGGTCTCAGCTCAGATCCCAATCTCAGCAGTCGTTTTCCCAAGGGCCGTCGCTCTCCCAGCTCTCTCAGAGCTCGCTGGAAGAGTCTCTGATGATCGATCAGGTATAGAGTTTGATTTCTTCTCGACGTCGTATGTTACTGTAGATCAAAATGTTAGCTCCAGATTGCTGTCTTTCCCTCTTCGTTTCTCTGTGGTTGAGCGAGCGATTTCGATATTTTGTGAATCACTTGTTTCTGGGAGAGTTTTTGTGGTTTTGGAGGTGATAGACCTGCGCACGTGGTCTCTCTGTCCTTCTCTGTTCTCTGTATCATTCCTTTTATGTTGTCTTTTTAGCTTGGAATTATTGGAATCGGGGATTTTTTTTATATTGGAGCAGACCTCCAATTTCCACTTCTGCCAGGCAAAGTAGGATTTAATCTCAGTTCCTCCGTTTTTAGTCCTATAGTTCTAAGTTTTGGACTTTCACTGTAAATCCAGGGCCAAATAAGGAAGTCATAATAGTGGATTGGCTACTAAATTTCTAGATGTTAGGTTGTGATTGGTAACAGGTAATTTATCTGTTGGGATACAACATATTTAGTCTACTTATATTGATCTGGTGGGGTTTAAACCTGGTTGACCAACGCCAAGGGATATAAAGCCGATCAACGCTTAAGAGGCATAAGGCCGATCAACATCCAAGGGGCATAAAGCCGATCAACACCCAAGAGATGTAAGGCCGATCAATACCCAAGGGGCATAAGGCCGATCAACGCTCAAGAGGCGTAAGGCCGATCAACACCCAAGGGGCATAAAGTCGATCAACGCTCAAGAGGTGTAAAGACGACCAACACCAAAGATGCATAAGGCTGATCAATGTTCAAGTGATGCGAAGTTGTTCAACATCCGAAAAATAGCTGATCAACTATAGATAACGCTTGTTGCACGTGCTGATGTTTTAACAAATTAACTGTTTACAGCTGGAGTTGGCTGGAATCGGTTAAGTTTGAAGTCTATAAATATCAGGGAGCGCGACGGAAAAGGGGACTTGATTTTTTTTCCAGAAATACTTTTCACTTAATTTTTCTTCAGACTTTATCTGTCTAGTCCGGATTCCATTGACAAGCTTGAGGACAAAAGCATTTCAACATGCAGAGCCTCCAAGAAGATGATGAAAAGCTAGACTAACTAGCTTAACCTGATTCTTTTTGATCTAATTCGAGCTCAAGCATCGTTGCAATTTGTCTGGATACAACAGATTGGCGCGCCAGGTAGGGGAACTCAGTGAAAGAGTTTCAAGAATCTAAAAGAAAATACGGTGAAAGGTAGAAATCGGAATCTTTCCATTGAAGATTTTCCTCATCCTCCAAAGGAGAATGATCCCATTCTTGGCGAGAGGATGGAAGTTCTTCCTGCTGGAAACATGGATCAAGGAAGATTAGATACTCTTTTGAACAAGATAGAAGTGCTCACTGCAGCAGTGCAAAATCTCCAAGAAATCGCCGCGAATGAACCATCGCGACCTGCTGCATCAAGAAGTAGCCGGCAACCTTCTCTTCAGGTAAGTAGACATCTCAGTCCAAGAAGACAATCATCTTATCAATGTTCTTCAGGTCAATAGTCTCCTTCAAAGCAACATCATCGATCTTATCATCACACCAAGAAACGAAATAAGGGGAAACGTCCGCGATCTCGTTCGACATCCTCTAGGGAATCACTCCTGACAGTGCTCAAGTCCCAAATCCTGCAAGGGCAAGTGATTTTGAGAAAAAGTTTAGAAAACTGGAACTATAGATTGCCAAAATTGGTGAGCAGAGGAAAACAAAGGATCCAACACCAAGCTATGATATCTTACCTTCCTTCTCCAAGAAGATCATGGAGGAAAGAATCCCTCATCACTTTAAAATTCCACAAGTTGAGCCATATGATGGATCACATAAGCCCATTTATTACATCAGCAAAGTCCTTCATGATGCTGAAACAAGATACTCAAAACTTCAGAAGATTGTTTATACCTTGGTAATATTAGCCAAACGTCTCAGGTCATATTTTCAATCCCATCGTGTTATTGTATTGACCGATCAACCTCTGAGAACTATTCTGCAGTGTCCTGATACTTCTGGTCGGATGGCAAAATAGGCAATCAAGTTAAGTGAATATGATATTACCTACAGCCTCGATCCGCGATGAAGGCTCAAGTACTGGTTGATTTCATAGCTGAATGTACTTGGAGTGACAATGAAAAGGAAACTCAACCATCTGATGACATGGAAAAGGCCGATGTACCTTGAATATTACATGTAGATGGAGCTTCAAATTTTTCTGGTTGTGGGGCTGGATTGATTTTATCCAGTCCAAATGGGGATATCACAGAATATGCCCTCCGATTCTCTTTCAAAGTTTCTAATAATCAAGCTGAATATGAAGCTCTCCTGGCTGGTTTAAGAATTGCTAAGGAATTAAGTGTCCGAAGGTTACAGGTACTATCTGATTCACAACTAGTTGTCAACCAAATAAAGGGAGATTTTGAAGTTCGCGACGCCACTTTAGCTTTGTATATGAAGAAAGTTCAAGAGCTTAGAGCTTTATTTGATTCTTAGGACATCAGTCACGTCCCTAGAACTGAAAATTCTCGAGCCGATTCATTATCCAGATTGGCTACTTCTACACCTGATCTAATGGGTCGGACTTTTGTGGAACATTTGGAGACCCTAAGTATTTTAATAGGTAAAAAAGAAAAGGTTCTTCAAATAGAATCGGAAATGGGTTGGATGAATCCGATAGTTAGATATCTGACTGAAGGGATATTGCCTGAAGATAATGTAGAAGCCAAATAACTCCGAAAGATTGCTTCTCAATATATTATCTTAGATGTCTTGTTATATAAAAAATTATTTTTCCAGCCGCTATTGAAGTGTTTATCTCCTTCAGATGCCGATTATGTTCTCAGAGAAGTGCATGAAGGAATATGTGGTGATCATTTGTGAGGAAGGTCATTGGCTTATAAAATCATAAGGCAAGGATATTACTGGCCGACTATACAAAAGGATGCTACAGATTTTGTAAGAAGATGTGATTCCTGTTAAAGGTATGCAAATATACAAAGGCATCCTGCCAGTCAGCTAACACAGCTAACGGCTCCTTGGCTATTTGCTCAATGGGGAATGGATATACTTGGTCCGTTTCCTCCAGCTTCTGGACAACGAAGTTTTTGATTGTTGTCGTTGATTATTTTACCAAATGGATAGAAGCTGAGCCTTTAGCTCTAATTACTGAAGCAAAAGTTGAAATGTTCGTCAGAAATTCCATCATATATAGGTTCGGAATTCCTCATGCTATCATTATTGATAATGGTAGGCAGTTTGATAATCAGAAATTTAGGGATTTCTGTGCTCAGTATAATATTCTTTACAAACTGACATCTGTTGGACATTCGCAAGCTAACGGGGAAGCTGAGGTAACTAATCGGATAATTCTTCATGGATTGAAGACCCGATTGAATGAAGCCAAAGGATCTTGGGTTGATGAACTCAACTCCGTTTTATGGGCTTATCGGACGACTCCCTGATCTACTACGGGAGAGTCTCCGTTCAACCTTGCTTATGAGAGTGAAGCTATGTTATCTATAGAGATTGTTCTTCGTTCGAGAAGAATTGACTGCTTTGAAGAGTCGAATAATGTTGATCAAAGGAGAATTGACCTAAATCTGTTTGAAAATTCCATATTACAGGCACAATTGAAAGTGGCAGCATATCGACAAAGAGTGGCGCGATATTATAATTCAAGAGTCAAGGCTCGAATCTTTCGGATTGGAGACCTTGTCCTGCACCGAACAATAATATCCTGACCAACTGAACAGGGCAAACTTGCTCCAAATTGGGAAGGCCCTTATTGCATCACTGAAGTTGTGCGACCTGGGACCTATCAACTTGAAAGTCTGAATGGTTATCCAATGGCTAGACCATGGAATATAGAGAATCTTCGTAAATACTATCAATAAAGAGATTTTTTTCTCTTTTGCTCCTTTCACGTAAAGGGAAAGTATGAAGTTGAAACATCCTCTTAAAAGAAAAGAGAGGTTGGCCTGACCATAATCCGACGAATCGAGTTGGTCTGACCCACTAGCTCATCGGTATTTTGTGATCAGAAAAACTGATCAAACGAAGGTTGGCCTAATAAGCTAACCATAATCCGATAAACTGAGTTGGTCTGACCCACTGGCTCATCGGTATTTTATGATCAGAAAAATTGATCAAACGAAGGTTGGCCTTATAAGCTGACCATAATCCGACAAAGAGAGTTGGTCTGACCCACTAGCTTATCGATATTTTATGATCAGAAAAACTGATCAAACGAAGGTTGGCTTTCTAAGCTGAAAATAATCCGATAAAGAGAGTTGGTCTGACCCACCATCTCGTCAATGATCAGCAAAACTGATCAAACGAGGGTTGGCCTGATAAGCTGACCATGGTCCAATAAAGGGGGTTGGTCTGATCCACTAACTCATCGGCATATTGATATTGGAAGTAAGAAACCAACAAGTTAGAAGGTTGACCTGATAAGTCGACCATGAAACATACAATAAGAGCTGGCTTAATTCATCACTTTATTGATGTTGTTACCTTCAAATATCAGAAATGTTAGAAAGATAGTATGATGTATTGAACTGTTGGCTTAACATGCTGATTGTGTAACAATAGACAGAGAAAAAAGGATTTCATTGATGTTCTGTAAAAAAAAAAGCAACAACAACAAATATTGATGAAAGTTCATGATTATAAACTAGTATATTATTCCTGATTGACTTGGTTACAGGTAATTTTCTCTTGCACGGATGTTGGTTTCTTTATCTCTTCTTCTTCCACGATATCCTCTATAGAGATGGAAGAAATATCAAGGTCAGGGTATAACTTTTTGACCTTGTGAACACAATCTTCAAAGCCGAATTTATAGCCTTCTGTCCTTGCTTCGTATATCTCGTTATCAAATGCCTCAGAATTTTTGAATTCTTCAACCGCAAGAAGCCTCCGATGAATAGCTGAAGCAGTTTCTTGTTTACTTTATTCCAATTTTCGCTCAAGAGAAGCTATTCTCTCTTCCATTTCGGACTTTTGGCTCAGTACCTTTTTATATGCCTAAGTTTTCTCTTCTATTGCTTTATCTGCCTGTCGAAGTATTTCCCTTCTTTTTTCTGCATCGGCCAAAAGATCCACAGCATGTTTTTCAATTATTCCTAATTGATTCTTCAATGACAAGATCATTGCAGTTGATCGGACAACTCTTGATTCTAAGATTTTTCGATTAGCATCGGCCTTGTCTTTTTCTTCCTTGGCCAATGCTAACTGGTTGTGAAGATCTGCCTGAAGGTCAGTTGATTGATGCCAATTTTTCTCAATCATGGAAATATCATTGACAAACTAGACAAAAGAGTCAGAATGTTATTAGAACAAAAATACACATTTTTGTGAAGGAAGAAATGGTATTTACCTTCATTATGCCTAGATACATGGAGGAGAGAATTTCTTTTACCCCGCGCTTTATTGCCATCTCCCAGTCTTTCCGAAGGATGGCCGATTGCAATATAGTTTTCGCTAGTTTCGGATTGTCGAAAATATTGTCTGCGACGAGCATTTGGACGCCTTTATCTTTATTTGGATTGAATGACTTTTCTATAGGAGCTTTACCTTTTTCTGTTGAAGTATGTTTATCGGATGGGCCACATTTTGGTTCTTTTGAAAGAGGAACGGATGGTTCTTGTCTCTCTTCTTCAGATGAAGATGCAATATATTCAGGAGATTCTGGCTTATTAGAAGTGCTTTTTGACAAGCGGCTTCTTCTCACACATGATCTTTTTTCTCTGAATCGTATAGGTCTGGCTTTCCTCTTGAATGTTTGATGAAGTTTCTTGCCATATGGTTCCATCTTTCAGATACAATGAAGATTTCTTTTTGGAAGTATTTCTTGAAACAAATAGTTCCGAAGGAGAAGAAACTCAAAATACTTCAGACAAAATTGGCTCAAAACTCGGGCCTGAAATCTCTTTATATAAAGAGTATCAATGACCATGATTTATGGTCCAAATTCCGAGATATCTTGAGATCTTGACACGTTGGAGACCCTAATTTGGTGGGAGTCCGTATGCCGTTTCTGATTTTCAGAAAGTCAGTTATAAAAAATATATATTTGGTATTTGATTTGAATTTGAATTCAAATCATATACGGTTTCTGAAATACTGACAAATGCGGTTATACGACCTACCGAACAATTGCTCTTCCAATAGGAAGATGACACTTGGTCAAGCTTATATGGTGATTTATTAAATTTCATCTTGAAAGGTTTCTTATGAAAGATCCTTCTTCTTAAAATATAAGAAGCAAAATGATATTTGATAAATCCGATTGAAAAATTGGACTATTTATGATTAATGTAGGGGTTTGGCTGATTTAAAGATCAGCACTCCTAGATGGTCAATAAGTGCTGATTTCTTCTTCAGGAGAAGCTGGAGAGTATATTTTCCGATCAACTTATCCTGTTAAAGATCTTTGTTTATTGAACTTGTTTGAAATTGATTTGATTTTTCTGAATGTTAATCGATATTTATAATTTAATAATATTGGATAATCATTCATTTTATTCGGATAACCTTATGATTAAATTAGTCTTTTTCGAAAATTCTCTTGTATGATCCGATGATTCCATACTTAGAAAATTTTCTGTTTATAAAGATTTAAGCTCTTTGATTTTTGTTGAAATAATCCATCATATCTTCCTTCTTTTAAAAAAAAAGAAAGAGAGGAAAAGAAAGGTATTTGCCTTATTCAAAATCCGATAGACATTGTTAAAAGAAAAAAATTTTCATTTCATGTTAAAAGCAAAACGAGTTCCTACATTATTCATACAGATTGGTCATTTACATTCTTTTCAATTACATGGCTTACAGTAGGAACTATTGTTGTTTCTTCTTGAATTTGAGAGCCTAGTGCTGGTTCTTCAGTTTGGTTTTCGACTGGTTCTTCGATCTGATCTTCTTCGTCAGAATCCTTTTCATCAGAATCTTCCTCTATTTTTGAAGTATCTAGATCAGGATAAAATTTTTTTACTTTGTTTAAACAATCGGTGCGGCCATAGTTGTAGCTCTCAACCCCTGCTTTATGAAGCTTGTCGTCGAAAGCTTGTGATTGAACATATTTCTTCACAGCTTCGTTAACAGCTTGTTCTGCTTCTTTTCTTGCTGTCAAAACCTTTCCTTCAGCTATTAAAATTTTTTCTTCAGCTCTTTCTAGTTTGACGGCCGCTGATCGAAGTTTCTTTTTCTTCTTTTTCAGTTTTGATTCCATAATGCTTATTTTTGATCGGGCCTCTTTAAGCTCTGCTTCCAGAGCTAATATTTTGGTTGCTTTTTCTTTTAATTTCGTTTCCATAGCGTTTTTTAGTTCTTCAGCAATCTCTTTCTCCGCCTTTGCAACATTTACTTTGTTGCACATGGCTTGGCGGAATTAATCGAAGTTTTTTAAACTTTCATCCATGATGGTAATTCCATGAATGAGCTGTATATTTTCAAGTTAAATTGATCAGATTTGATATTAAGCAAAAGATGATCAACTATTCAATTGTTTGAAGTACAATTTAATTCCATACCTTCAACATTATCGGGTGGAGTGATAGAATTGTGTCATCGATCTGCCGGGACTTGGTAATTTCCCAGTCTTTTGGAATGATGTTAGATCTTATAATTCGACGAGCCAGTATTGGGTCATGCAGGCCAGACTCGTCGGCATGGATATGGAAGCCAACTGTGACAGTTCCAGCTGGCATTCTTTCTTCTTTTGGTAATCTTTCTTCTTCTTCCTCCATCATTGGAGCTTTTCCTTTGTCGGCTTGGTCAGTAGAAAATGATGATGGACCAGCTTCGGAAGTTCCGATTGATTGTTTTTCTTATATTGGAGGTTGAAGGGATGTTGATAGAGGCATTTCGTCATCTTCCGATACATTGGCTATTAATATCGGAGATGCAGGATCTGTTGAAATCGCTGAAGCTGTTGAAACAGTTGTCTTTATCTTCTTCGATTTCTTAATTCTTCTTTCTTCTTGGTCGGATGGGGTGGCTTCTGCTCTTCTTTTCTTCGATAACTTTTAGAGTTTTCGAACATCCACCATGACCGATGTATCTGTAATAGCCAAAAAGTCGGATGTTAGAATCAATCGTCAGTAAACAGTTGAAAATGTAACGTTAGCAATAAAGATACCTAAAGTGGGATTGGGGCTGATTTCAGCCGAATATAATCCTCTTTCATTGAGAAGTTCTTTTATCGGGGGGATCTCCATTCCCGTAAGCTTCTCATAATCTTCTTTGTCGGCTGTCAGGATCTTTTTGCCATCATTGGAAGTTAGTCGGGGTTCCTTATGGCTAATGATGAAATCCTAAGGGAATCTAGAAATAATATAGAAGAAGCAAGGCTTCCAGCCGTGAATGGCCGAAGGAAGCCTAAGGATAAATTTCCAACCATGGCGTGGATTGATTACCCACCATCCATGGCCATAGAAATCTCGTTTCAGTATAAAAAGGCAGTAAAAAGGGAAGTTTTGGGGGTTATATCTGCGTCCTTGCAAAAGATCAAGAAAGCGCAGATTATTCGAATGCTATTGGGTGTTAATTGGGCTGGTAATACCCAATATAGCCTAAAGATCGTAAGAAAGAAGGGATGAAGCGGGAATCTAAGTCCGGCTCTTAAGTGTTCTTCATAAATGGTTAAGCTACTGGGCGGAGGTCGGTCTATTTACTCTTCAAAGTTTGGAAGAACTACGGCATAATCATTCGAAATATTATAATGCTTCTTCAATGCTAAAATTTGATGTTCTGTTAAGGAGGACCTAATGGCATCTATCCTTACTGATTCGGTTAGTTTTTTCCTCTTCTGAGAAATGGATTCTTCGGGGTTATCAATACGACTAACTTCTAAGATTCTAGCCATAGAAAAAGAAAGGAGCGGATGAAGATTAACTTAAATAGAAGGTAAAGAAGAGAAAGGGGCCGACCTGGAAGGGCTTTTTTGCTCCTAAGGTGAAGAAACTGAAATGGTGGAAAACCTATTTTTCTATAGAAGATGGTGTTTATATCATGTCTTTTGACGGTTTAAATTTTTTCTCGAATAACGTGATTAAGTCAGATTATGCCACCTATTCATAATATTCGGTAAAAAGATATAGTTTTTCGAAGAGTTGAAATGACTATTCGTAATCCGACGGCAACGTGCTACTGAGAAGATGTTCGCATTTATTCTATGATGAAGATCTTTCGGCCTTCTGCGAATTTCAAAAATTGTAATGATGGTGGACGATACAGCTGTTAGTTTTTGTAACCGCTTTCCCTATCAGAGATTGACATATCATTGAAGCTTGCCGTCCAAGAATAGAAGTTTCTGACAGTTTCTGATAGACAATTAATGAATTTAGAAACTGGGGGGACTAGTGTTGGGATACGACATATTTGGTCTACTTATATTAATCTGGTGGGGTTTGAATTTGGTTGACCAATGCTCAAGGGGCATAAAGCCGATCAACGCTCAAGAGGCGTAAGGCCGATCCACATCCAAGGGGCATAAAGCCGATCAATGCTCAAGAGGCGTAAGGCTGATGAATACCCAAGGGGCAAAAGGCCGATCAACGCTCAAGAGGCATAAGGCCGATCAACACTCAAGGGGCATAAAGCCGATCAACGCTCAAGAGGCGTAAAGGTGACCAACGCCCACGATGCATAAGGCTGATCAATGTTCAAGTGATGCGAAGTTGTTCAACATCTGAAAAATAGCTGATCAACTATGGATAATGCTTGTTGCACGCGCTGATGTCTTAACAAATTAACTGTTTATAGCTGGAGTTGGCTGGAATCGGTTAAGTTTGAGGTCTATAAATACCAGGGAGCGCGACGGAAAAGGGGACTCGATTTTTTTCCAGGAATATCTTTCACTTAAATTTTCTTCATACCTTATCTGTCTAGTCCGGACTTCATTGACGAGCTTGAGGACAGAAGCACTTCAACACACAGAGCCTCTAAGAAGATAATGAAAAGCTAGACTAACTAGCTTAATCTGATTCTCTTTGATCTAATTCGAGCTCAAGTATCGTTGTAATTTGTTTGGACACAACACCATCCAAGTTACTGGTAATTTAATAGGACCATACTATACTATATTATTGTATTTGGTATATTTTTCTAGATGGTAATCTACCATGTCTCATAATCTGGTAATCTAGATTACCGCCTCTTAGATAATTTTTTGGACAATATTATCCTTCCATTCTTTATTTCTATTATAAAAAAAATAAAATAAAATATTATAATAATATAATATAATATTACAATAATATAATATAATATAATATTATTATAACATATTTACAATAATATTGTATAATATATATATAAACTATATAATATATTATAATATTAATATTTTTTATCAATATAATATAATATATTATGTTATATTATAACATATGAATATTATAAAAAATATTTTAATTATGTATTATATTATAAAATTTATTATATAATATTATATTATTATAATACTATATAATACTATTATATAATATAATAATATTATAGCAAATAATATATATAATATAATATTATATTAATAATTTTCTATTTTTTAATATTATAAAATATAAATTATATAATATATTTTTTAATATTATAATATTATACTATTAATATAATATAACATAATATAAAATATATTTTATTTTTTATAGTATAAAATATATTTTATTTTATAATATAAAATATATTATATTAAATTAAATATAATATAATATATTAAATATAATGTAGTGTATTTATATTAAATATATTTATATATATAATATAAATATATTTTATTATATTTAATAATGTAATATATATAAATTTAATATATTTAAATAATATATTAAATATATTATTTATTCAATATATAAATTTTTTATATTAAATTTATTTATTATAAAAAATAATAAAAAATATATTTTAATGATATATTATATTGTATTATAAACTTTCTTATATTATATTATATTAATATAATATTAGATAAAAATATAATATAATATAATGTAATAATATTATAAATATAATAATATTATAAATATAATAATATTATAGTATATAATATAATATTATACTATATTATATTAATATTTTTTTATTTTATAATATCATAAAATATAAATTTATATAATATATTATATAATGTTATAATATTATAATATTAATATAATATAAATTATATTTTATATTTATAATATAAAATATATTATATAAAATAAAATAAAATAAATTAAATGTGATTTAGTATATTTATATTAAATATATGTATATATAATATAAATATGTTATATTAAATTTACAATGTCATATATAAATTTAACATATTATTTAATATATTTAAATGATATATTAAATATATTATCTATTTTATATATTGATTTATTATATTAAATTTAATAAGTATAAAAAATAATTTTAAATTTTTTATTTTAATATAATAATATAAATTATTTTATATTTAATATATTTAATAATATAAAATATTAAAAAATATATTTTTATAAATAAAATATAGATTTAATTTTGTGATATTTTGAAAATTTGATTTTATCATTTGTAATATTACTTGTATGTACCTGTTGCTCAGGTGGCTACCCTAAAGGGGGTGAATTGAGAATTTAAAAATTTAAAGCAGATAATGTGCAATTAAAATTCCTTTTCAAAGTGTTGCGTGTTGTGATTAAAAATTAAATGCAGAAGCTAAAGAAAATCAGAGAATCACAATACGAACATACAAGGTTTATAGTGGTTCGGAGCAACCCAGCTCCTACGTCCACTATCCAAGATACCACTTGGAATTTCCACTATATTCACACCCGAATACAGTCGGATTGTTTTGCAAGATCACAATCCAAAATCTCTACACTTTAGTTTTAACGGGATCATCAAAGAAAACCCAACACACTTTGGTTTTGAACAGGCTCATCAAAAAAACCTAACTTGGTTTTACCAGGATCACCAAGAACCCAACACTTGGTTTTTATCAAGGCTCACCAAGAACCTATTTGGTTTTTCAACCAGGCTCACCAATAACCCAACAACAATTCAGAAAAAGAATTGAAGTAAATGCAACAATAAATGATAAACTCAATTTGTCGGATAGTTGCCAGCGCAGCTTGATAGAAGTCCACTTGACTTACACTTGAATGAGCTTTAATTGCTTCAGTGGCTTCTTCTAAAATTGCTTCAAGCTTCAGATCAGAATTGGTGAGTCTTGAAAGCTTGCTTGAATGCTCTTGTGCTCTCTTTCTTTTTGGTAGGTAGGATATTCAATGTAGCTCTCTAAACTTTGAAGAACTTTTTCAATCTCTTACTTCAAGGAAGTTCAAATCCTTCAAATATAAGGTCTTCCATCACTTAAAGGTAATTCTAGCCGTCGTAGACCATTGGGAAGTGGTTTGTGACCATTGGAGCACTTTTTGGCATTCAAAAACAAATTCTGGAACTAGTCGTTGGACACCTGAAAGCGATGTTTGAGTCGGCTCGGATTCCTTCGAGTCGGCTCGGATCCTTCGAGTCGATAGGTCGAGTCGCCAAATCTTCAGTGCAGTCGGCTCTTTGTCTTAGGGTGCAAAACTTCACTCTGGATGAGTCGGCTCTTAATAGCTCGGGTCGGCTCGAACTTATATCTTCGAAAAACTTGAACTCGAGGAGTTGGCTCTTTTGATCATTAGTCGACTCTTCTTCTCAGGTTCTGAAATCATCACTCTAGAAGAGTCGGCTCGATGCAGATCGGGTCGGCTTGCTTTCTCAGGTCTTCAAAATTAGGTCTGGCAGAGTCGGCTCTTTCTGGTTCGGGTCGGCTCGCCTGGCTGTTCTCAGAGATATTCAAAAACTGGACTCTGGAGGAGTCGGCTCGGACATATTCCAGTCGATTCGGATTCACTGGAGTCGGCTCGGTTACCTTAGAGTCGGCTCGGATTACTGCGCACCAGAATCCTTGCTGCGTGCCATGAAGTAGAGTCGGCTATTCAACATGCTGGGTCAGCTCGAGTATTTTTCTTCAGGACTTTTACAATTGAACTCAAAGAAAACTCTCACCAACTCTCTTACATTTTTAATGCAAACCAACTCAAAATAATTTTAAGGCGCACACATACAGAAGTAACCCTTTTTACATGATTTTTTCTTAGCTTTTTCATTGGGTTCTTCTTTACAAAAACAAATTACAACACAACTCAAACAAGAAACAAAGGTGTAGGAGTTGAAGTTTGAACAATTAACTTATCCTACAAAAACTTGTAAAACACTTGAAGAGTTATTAGAAATAAATGTACATGCTTCAATGTTTGGTTATCATCAAAATCACTTATGGGGTCAACAATCTCCCCCTTTTTGATGATGACAAAACACTGGGCATGAAAATTTTTTTACGCTTTACATGTATAAAAGTATTTGAAAGTTAAATATTCACATGTATCAGAGCTAATTAAATTTGTAAATAAGTATCAGAGCTCAAGAGATGATATTATTGTATATCCTCAAGGTATCAAACTTTTCATGCTTCATAATATTAAAATTAGCACAAAACATGGAGTATCAGAGTTTAAAAAAAATTGACATAATTAAGATCATTTTGTAGAGCAATAGCAATCAGAGCATTAAGATTAAATAGCAATCAGAGCAAAATCATTCAAGAGAATCTCTCCCTTTTCTAGGTTTTAAAGTAATTAAGCATTAGGGTCGTTTGAATACTATCACTTTTATGCTCCCCCTTTTTCATTCTTTTTAAGTACTTTATGAACAATTTGTAGGAAGCTCAACATATATAAGAGAATTTTCATAACATACATAAGAGAATTTTCATGACAACACATTTCTCTAATATATTTCTCCCCCTTTTTGTCAATCAATCAAAAAGGGGATTTCAAATAAAGCTCAGATTTTGAAATAGATTGAGAAAGTCTTTAATATTTGTTTGAGATAATTTTACCTTCTCAAATTGGAAATTTTAATTAAAATTCATCACAGTTGTATCAAAGCATTGTTTTAGATAGTATATGACAACAAAGAAAATTGCTAAAAGATTTTTCATTTCATTGAGAATATTGCGATACGAAGTGAGAAGGAAAGCACATTCACATTGTAAAAGATATAAAGTAAAACATTAACAAAGTCATAATTACAACCAAAAGACTAGTCAAATAAACTATTATTCTTCTTCTCCACTAGAAGAAGAGGAGCCTACCTCTATAACATTATCAGAAGTCTTAGTTTTCAGGGGTTTAAACCTTAAATCCATGAACCTAGTTTTAACAGAGGCTCTAAAAGCCTTAGTCTTCTTGGTTTTGGGTTTCTTCTTGGTCTCAACAGGTTTAGGTTCAATTGAGGGAAGATCAGATGAAGGAATAGAAGCAGGAGTTTCAAGTGATTCCTTGAAGATCTGTTCAGGAGCATCTTCAGTAGTGATTGTTTCCTTTTATGATTATAGCAGGATGCTTCTGATCTCTTCTTTAAAATCTTTCATTTCCTTTTCAATTTTTTCTTGGTGAAGCTTCTGTTCAGATCTCATTTCCTGCAAGCTTGCATTAACTATATTTTTCATTTCATTAATTGCAGAGTTCATGTGATCTGTCAATGAACTTGAAATTGTTTCCATCTTCTGAAATATTAGCCTTTTGAGGTCAGATGGAGTAATCATTGTACCTTCAGATCTTTCTTCGACAGCAGTAGCTTCATCAACCTCTGAATAAGTAGTAGTAACCTGACTATACACTTTCGTTGTCCAAATTCCTTCCTGTAGCTTATAACCCATTCTTTTTAGTGAATTGAAGGAGTAAGTGTCAAAGTGATGTAGTGGCTTGCCTATCTCATTAGTTAAGTCAACTTCAGCTTCTTCAAACAGTAGAGTGAAGACCATACCGTAGGGTAGGCAGGCTTTGATTTTCCTGGCTGCTTCAGTCATTTAAATCATCATTATATATGGAAGATTGAGAGGCTTCAGCTTCTTCAAACAGTAGAGTGAAGACCATACCGTAGGGTAGGCAGGCTTTGATTTTCCTGGTTGCTTCAGTCATTTGAATCATCATTATATATGGAAGATTGAGAGGCTTTTCTTCTATTAGATGTCCCGTAAAGGTCATGTCTTTCTCGCTGACCCAGTCAAAGCGACCCTTCCTAGGAAGAAAAATTCTACTGACCATATTATGTAGAAGCCTCATTTCCTTTGACAGTTAGTTGGCCTGAACATGCTGAATGGAGCTCACGTTTTCTTTCTCCAAAATGAGATTTAATATATGTTCTTTGTCCGGTAAAGTAAGCTCAGTGGCACCGTCCGTAGGCATTTGTAGCAAATTACCCAACTTCTCTTCATCCACGATGATCTTGATTCCCTTAAATGTTGATTCCAAATGAAATTCTTGAAGAACAATATTTCCATAGAAGATCCGTACCAGTGAGGGGTAGGTTAAGATGTTCAAAGAACAGAAATGCTTCCAGCCTTGACTTTCTATCCATTTTTTGATCTTTATTTCCATCTCTTCTAGGAAGGAGAAATCTATTCTTCTTCCGCAAGTGACAGGCTGGTTGGCCATTGAGACAATCTGTCCGGGATGAGGAGTTTCTTCTTCTTCTTGCACAGGAGCAGACCTTTTCCTCTTTTCTCTTTTTCCTTTTGCATCTTCACTGTATGCGCTTGATTCACCAACTTGAAGAATCTTCCTTGCAGATCTTCGAGAAGCCATTGCATTGGAATTTAGGAAATTTAGATTCTAGGGAATGAATTTTGGAAGTTTGGTAAAGTTTCTGAGAGGAGTAGAGTGTGTTTGAAGTAAAATAAAAAGAGTGAAGTACATGAAAATACAGCTCGGAACTACTTAAATAGTGATTTCCCGACTTTCGAGTTGGCTCGCTCAACCCTAGAAATATCCGAGTTGGCTCGACCAGAGTGAACTCGGAAAAAAATCAAAACATTGAGTCGGCTAGGCAAAGACTTAGTCGGCTCGACCAGAGCAATAGACAGAGAACTCAGACATTCGAGCCGGTTCAACTAGAGCAAGATTGCTCGAGTCGACTCGAACAGAAATTTTCCATTGAAAAATGAAATGATTCAGAAATTAAATTCGATAAAATGAAAGTCCAAGGAAAGTTGCTCAACAATCATAAATAAATGTAGGAGGTTTTCTAGATAATTCATCCTTAGTTTTAAAGGAAATCAGGTTATTTAAATCTAGAAAGGATCACATAGTCCTAATTCTCCTCTAAGCAATTCAAATCTATCCTGATTTTGTGGCTTAGTAAAAATGTCAGCTAATTGTTCTTCAGCAGGAATAAATTCTAGTTCAATGTTACCATTCCAAACATGGTCTCTAATAAAATGGTGTCTAATCTCTATGTGCTTAGTTCTAGAATGCTGAATAGGATTTTTGGTTAAATTTATAGCACTTGTGTTATCACACTTGATAGGAATTTTGCATTGTGTAACATCAAAGTCTTCTAGTTGTTGTTTAATCCATAATACTTGTGCACAACAACTTCCTACAGCAACATACTCTGCCTCAACAGTAGAAAGTGCTACCGAGTTTTGTTTCTTGCAATGCCATGAGATTAAATTCAACCCTAGAAATTGACATGTACCACTAGTGCTCTTTCTATCAACTTTACAACCAGCATAATCAGCATCAGAAAATCCAATTAAATTTAAAGATGATTCTTTTGAAAACCAAAGACCTAGATTATTTGTACCTTTCAAATATCTTAATATTCTTTTAACAGCAAACATATGTGTTTCTTTAGGATTACATTGAAATCTAGTACATACACATACACTATATAAGATATCCGGTCTACTTGCAGTTAAATATAATAAGGATCCGATCATACCTCTATATAGCTTTTGGTCAACATTGGATCCGTTTTCATCTTTGTACAATTTGCAAGATGGGCTCATGGGTGTGCTCATTTTTTTGCTCGTCTTCATACCAAACTTCTTGATTATTTTCTTAGTATATTTGGCTTGGTTAATGAAGATTTATTCCTTTGATTGCTTTACTTGAAGTCCGAGGAAGTAATTAAGTTTACCCATTAGGCTCATTTCAAATTTTCCCTGTATTAGTTTAGCAAATTCTTCAAAAATTTTCATTAGTTACACCAAATATCATCCACATAAATTTGTACAACTAATATATCATTATTTTTCTTTTTGATAAAAAGAGTTTTATCAATATTCTCTTGAAAAATCATTTTCAATTAAGGAAGTGCTAAGTCTATCTAACCCAAGGTCCGCTGAACCAGTACCGGGACCCGTACCGGTCGATCGGCGGTACGGTACGGTACGGTCCGTACCGTATCGGTATGTGTACCGACATGCCAAATTAAAAAAAAAACAATCTTTCTCCCCTCTCTCACTGAACCGACCCCGAACCGACCCGAACCGGGCCGAACCGAGCTCGAACCGGGGGTTTCGTACCGTACCGGTACCGTATCGTACCGTTTCGGTATGAAATTTTTTTTTTATTTTTGTCAATGGTCCGGTGTACGGACTGTTTTTCAATGGCAAACCGTACCGGCTCTTGGCCGGTACGGTATGGAGCATCCCGTACCGGGCAGTACGGGATGGTTCCTGGAACCCTGATCATACCAGGTTCTAGGAGCTTGTTTCAAATCATATAAAGCTTTATTGAGTTTAAACACATGGTTTGGAAAATCATGCTTTTCAAAACCCGGTGATTGTTTTACAAAAACTTGTTCGGAAATAAAATTATTTAGAAATGCACTTTTTACATTCATTTGAAAAAGTTTAAAATTCATGTAGCAATCAAATGCAAGAAGTAATCTAATGGCTTCTAGTCTTGCTATGGGTGCATAGGTTTCATCAAAATCAATACCTTCTTCTTGACTATATCCCTTAGCCACTAATCTAGCTTTATTTTTAATGACATTTTCTTGTTCATCTAATTTATTACTATAGACCCATTTGGTTCCTATGATTGGGTGGTCTTTAGGTCTATCAACTAGTGTCTAAACCTTATTTCTTTCAAATTGGTTCAATTCTTCATGCATAGCTAACATCCAGTTTGGATCATTTTCTGCTTCTTCTAAAGTGTGAGGCTCTATTTGTGATACAAAGGCTAGGTAGTCATGTGCAGTCCTATGCATAGACCTAGTCCTAATACCTTGAGAAGGATCATCAATAATTAATTCTTTAGGATGGGAAGTAGCGTACCTCCATTCAGTTGGCAGATCGGTATGATCCTTACTTACCGTTTCTTCTCCTTCTTCAATTGGTTTTTCTTGAATACTCATGTCTTCCATCTCTTTTTGAATAGTACCTGCATCATTGTCAATACACTCATCTTTTCTAGATGGTAAAGGGTTAGTTTCATCAAAGATAACATGCATTGACTTTTCAACAGTAAGAGTCCTTTTATTAAATATCCTATATGCTTTGCTATGTAGTAAATAACCAAGGAAAATTGCTTCATCAGATTTAGCATCAAATTTTCCTAGATTATCCTTTCTATTATTAAGTATAAAGCGTTTGCATCCAAATACATGAAAATAATTTATGTTGGATTTCTTTTCATTCCAAAGCTCATAAGGGGTTTTCTTCAAAATAGAACGGATCAAAACGCGGTTTAAAATATAACAAGCAGTGTTCACCGATTCTGCCCAAAAGTACCTTGGAGGATTACCTTCATATAACATTGTTCTGGCAATTTCTTCCAAAGTCTTATTTTTCCTCTTTGCAACACCATTTTGTTATGGCATTCTAGGAGCGTAGAAGTTATGATCAATGCTGTTTTCAGTGCAATAATCATCGAAAAATTGATTTTCAAATTCATTGCCGTGATCACTCCTAATTAAAATTATTGAAAGATTTTTCTGATTTGAAACCTTTTTGTGAAATTTTCTAAACATTTTGAAAGTTTCATCTTTGTGAGCAATAAACAAAACCCATGTAAATCTGGAAAAATCATCTATAATCACAAGGGCATATTTCATACCTCCTAGGCTTGTGGTCCTAGTCAGTCCAAATAAGTCCATGTGAAGTAGTTATAGAGGTCTAGAAGTTGAAATCATATTTTTGGATTTAAATCTCCCCTTAGTTTGTTTATCCATTTGGCATGCATCACAAATATTATCAAAATCAACTTTAAACTTAGGCATGCCTCTAACAAGATTTTTGGAAATTAACTTGGCAATAGTATGCATACTAGCATGACCTAATCTTCTATGACATAATAAACAAGACTTTTTAGTTTTAGCATTTATTGCAACTAAATTGGAACTACTAGTCATGGCTAGATCATTTAGATCTACTACATAGATATTTACAAGTCTATGTTCAATGAATTTACTACTAGAATCAAGAGAGTTTGTTACCATACACATAGATGATTCAAAGATAATTTTGAAGCCTTTATCATATAATTGACTAATACTTAACAAATTATGCTTCAACTTATCTAATAGCAATACATTTTCAATAAAAGTACAAGGGATTATTTTGATCTTACCAATTTCGATTATTTTTCCTTTGCCATTGTCTCCAAAAGTAACCATACCTCCTTCGTTCATTTCCAGGGTGATGAACTGATCCTTGTCACCCGTCATATGCCTTGAACAGCCACTATCGAGATACCATCTTTTCTTCAATTTCTTTGCTGCAAGACATTCCTACAAGAAAATCAAGGAGTTCTTTTAGGTACCCAAGCTAACTTGGGTCCTTGCAGGTTAGCCGAGGTGGTTTCTTTGGGAACCCAAAATTTTCTTGATCTATTGTAGACATTTCTAATAGTATTGCAGTTGAAAGCTTTATATCCTAGTTCTTTGCAAGCAAAACATCTGATTTTAGAATTTTGAAATGATCTATACTTTGAAATTATAGATGCATGAAGTGCAGAAATAACAGGTTTTGAAATTGAATTTTTTGGAACATACAAAGTGGTTTTTGAAGTGGAAGTAGAACCTTTTGTTACAAAAGCTTTTTGAGAAGTAGGCTTAGGAACAAAATCTTTTTGTTTCACAAATGTAGTTGCTGAAATGAAATTTGAATTTGAAGCATTAAAACCTATTCCAGCTTTATTACCAGAAATTCTTTGATCTTTAATAATCAACTCAAGCTTGTTAGAAGATAAAGTTAGTTTTTCAACAAGTGGCTTGAGTTTTTCAATCTCCTTTTTTAGCTCATTGTTTTCTTTTAACAAAATATTATTTTTGTCATGAAACTCGCCGTTTTCAGTTTTCAAGACAATACATTTTTCAGAAAAGGTATGAAGTTCGTTTTGCAATAAAACATTCTTTTCTGAAATGTCCTCTTTTTCTTTGAGTAAAGAGTCATTGATATGCTTTAATGATCTAATCTTTACTCCTGCCTTTTTAAATTCAGATAAAATATCATTAAATGCAGAATTTAACTCATCAAATATGAATTCAATTTGAGTATCGGGGGAAGTTACCTCATCCTCGAGATCCATTAGACATAAGTTAGCTGTTTTCGTGGTCTTTTTTTCTTCAGTTGAAGTGGAGTCTTCACTGTCGCTCCACGTGGCAACCATCCTTTCTTTTTCTTTTTGAAAAAAATTCTTAAGTAGTGGACAGTTCGGACGAATGTGCCCTGGTTTCTTACATTCATAGCAGGTGGGAACTTTTTCCTTATCTTTCTCTTTGTCCTTGTCCTTTTCTTTTGAATGTTCTCGTTGTTTATGGAATTTTCTGTTGTATCTACCTTTCTTCTTTCCCATAAACTTTCTGAATCTCCTCACGACCATTGCAATGTTTTCATCTTCAAGATCATCTTCGGAGGAGGTAGAGTCATCTTCCGTCTCTTCATCATCCTTTGATTCTAATGCAGCCTTGAATGCAATTGTTTTCTTCTTTTTCTGATCATCATCCGTTCTATGCTGCATGGCCAATTCGTGTGTGATGAGAGAACTCATTAGTTCATCCATTGATAACGTATTCAAATCTTTAGCTTCCTGGATGGAAGTAACTTTAAGGTTCCATTTGTCAGGAAGTGATCTCAATATCTTTTGTACTAAATTAGCATTTGAGTATACCCTGCCAAGACTTTTCAAACCGTTAATAATATATGTAAATCTAGTATACATGGTAGAGATATTTTCATTAGGCTCCATTTTAAACAATTCATACTTGTGCACTAAAAGATTAATCTTTGAAGTTTTTACTTGAGAAGTTCCTTCATGGGTCATCTCAAGTTTATCCCAAATTTTCTTTGCCGAAGAGCAAGTGAAAATTCGATTAAACTCATTACTACCCAAAGCACAGTAAAGCAAGTTCACGGCTTTGGCATTCGATTCCCCTAATTTCATGTCGTGTTCATCCCAATCCTCTTCAGGCTTAGGGACATCCACGCCATCCACTTTAATCATGGGAACATGTGGCCCTTTAAGAATGACCTTCCACAATTGAAAATCAACAGCTTGAATATAGATTTTCATTCTTGCTATCCAATAAGAATAATTTGTGCCTGTGAAGAGTGGAGGTCTATTAGTTGATTGGCCTTCCGCCAAGGACGTACTCATTGGATGAGCCATCAATCTTTACTCTAATATAATCAAAGACACTGCTTTGATACTAGTTGTTGCCCAGCTGGCTACTCAAGAAGGGGTGAATTGGAAATTTAAAAATTTAAAGCAGATAATGTGCAATTAAAATTCCTTTTCAAAGTGTTGTATGTTGTGATTAAAAATTAAATGCAGAAGCTAAAGGAAATCAGAGAATCACAATACAAACACACAAGGTTTATAGTGGTTCGGAGCAACCCAGCTCCTACATCCACTACCCAAGATACCACTTGGGATTTCCACTATATTCACATCCGAATACAGTCGTATTGTTTTGCAGGATCACAATCCAAAACCTCTATACTTTGGTTTTAACGGGATCAACAAAGAAAACCCAACACCTTTTGGTTCTGAACAGGCTCACCAAAGAAACCTAACTTGGTTTTACCAGGATCACCAAGAACCCAACACTTAATTTTTATCAAGGCTCACCAAGAACCTATTTGGTTTTTCAACCGGGCTCACCAATAACCCAACAACAATTCAGAAAAAGAATTGAAGTAAATGCAACAATAAATGATAAACTCAATTTGTCGGATAGTTGCCAGCGTAGCTTGATAGAAGTCTACTTGACTTGCACTTGAATGAGCTTTAATTGCTTCAGTGGCTTCTTCTAAAATTGCTTCAAGCTTCAGATCAGAATTGGTGAAGTCTTGAAAGCTTGCTTGAATGCTCTTGTGCTCTCTTTCTTTTTGGTAGGTAGGATATTCAATGTAGCTCTCTAAACTTTGAAGAACTTTTTCAATCTCTTACTTCAAGGAAGTTTAAATCCTTCAAATATAAGGTCTTCCATCACTTAAAGGTAATTCTAGTTCCTGTAGACCGTTGGGAAGTGGTTTGTGACCGTTGGAGCACTTTTTGGCATTCAAAAACAAATTCTGGAACTAGTCGTTGGATACTTGAAAGCGATGTTTGAGTCGGCTCGGATTCCTTCGAGTCGGCTCGGTCCTTCGAGTCGATAGGTCGAGTCGCCAAATCTTCAGTGCAGTCGGCTCTTTGTCTCAGGGCGCAAAACTTCACTTTGAACGAGTCGGTTCTTGATAGCTCGGGTCGGCTCGAACTTATATCTTCGAAAAACTTGAACTCGAGGAGTCGGCTCTTTTGATCATTGGCCGGCTCTTCTTCTCAGGTTCTGAAATCATCACTCTAGAAGAGTCGGCTTGATGCAGTTCGAGTCGGCTCGCTTTCTCAGGTCTTCAAAATTAAGTCTGGCATAGTCGGCTCTTTCTGGTTCGGGTCAGCTTGCCTGGCTGTTCTCAGAGATATTCGAAAACTGGACTCTGGAGAAGTCAGTTCGGACATATTCCAGTCGGCTCGGATTCACTGGAGTCGGCTCGGATTGCTGCGCACCAGAATCCTTGCTGCGTGCCATGAACTAGAGTCGGCTCGAGTATTTTTCTTCAGAACTTTTACAGTTGAACTCAAAGAAAACTCTCACCAACTCTCTTACATTTTTCATGCAAACCAACTCAAAATAATTTTAAGGCACACATACAGAAGTAACCCTTTTTACATGATTTTTTCTTAGCTTTTTCATTGGGTTCTTCTTTACAAAGACAAATTACAACACAACTCAAACAAGAAACAAAGGTGTAGGAGTTGAAGTTTGAACAATTAACTCATCCTACAAAAACTTGTAAAACACTTGAAGAGTTGTTAGAAATAAATGTACATGTTCCAATGTTTGGTTATCATCAAAATCACTTATGGGGTCAACAGTATCAAACATAATAATCCACATTACCTATAATCTACATTGCTAGCAATCCACATTACTAGTAATCCACATTACCTTTTAGGATTGCTTTGCAATGTACCAAATGCAACCTTAGGATTCATTACCCCCATCTTTTTGAATTAAGGTGCATCATCATGGTTCCTCAATAAAGTCCAGGAAGATAGTTATTATGTAAATTTGAGGCATGTTCTGTATGAGTTTGTTGCATTAAATTTATATGGTCGGTTCTGTAATTGCACTTCATATTTCAATGCATTTTCTTGCTAACAACTTGGGTCTTAAAATTGATACTGTCATTCTTCAATTAATGAAATCAGAGTACCCACAGATTAATGAATCCTTCCAAATTATATGAAAATATTTAGAAGATAGCATCGATATCAATTTATTTGTCAAAATGAAGAATATTTAATAGTGACTATGCAGTTTTCACTTCAAATTATGAGACTAGGCTCAAATGAGGCCATGCTATTGATAGATTTATTGTGGAGAAAGTTTTAAGATTGATTTTATGATGTCTGTAACATAAGGCTAAATCACACTTATTATCATCGATCTCCGGGGATCACATATGGCTGGCTCGCTGGTGAAGCATATCTGCACAAAAGTCCTTAGCTAGAGAAGGTGGGGGGTTCTTTGGTGGGGACCTTTCGATATCTAAGTTAGGAGATCAGTGATATAGCTAAAATCGATTGCCCTTTTGAGAGCTAAGTTGTGCATACTTGTGTCCTTGCCATCCCTAATTTATAAGAGATGCCTTATATGTTACCTTTTAAAACCACGCCACTAAGGATGTGGGATAACCACTCGTGCCATGGCATCAAAGTCTATTCGTTGCACGATGAATTATGCGCGGCATGCTCAATTGCTCATACCCATGATGATCGTGAAAAGTGGGCTTCCTAGTTAGATGGTAATCGATTTGTCGGTTACCAGGGCTCAATCGAATACCATAGTCAAGAATTTGTCAGAATCCTTTCGAAATTGGTTGAGTTACAGTCTTCCCGGAGGCCTCTAGGACCTATCACAAAGTCTCCTCGGGCTATTTGCCTTTTCTCCTTAGACCTGGTCAGCCAGGGGCTGATTAGGAGCACTTTTTAATGAGCCTAGTTGGCTAGTCGATTAGGAGCCAACTAAGCCTTCTCTTTGAGGTCCTAGTCAGACAGGGGCTGACTAGGCTCATTTGTATTTAGAATCTAGTCAACCAAGAGTCGATTGGGCATTCTTCTTGAGGACCTAATCGGCCAGGGATCGATTAGGCTTCTTTTATTTGGAGCCTAGTCGGCTCCTTTCTTCTCCTCTTCTTTCGGACCTAGTTGGCCAATGCATTTCCTTTTGGGCTTGGTTGGTCATGGGCCGACTAGGTGTCTTCTCCTTTGACTCTACTCGATCAAAGGCTAGGTGGATTGTTGCAGTGTCGTCGCAGTGTCTTGTCGGATGTCGAGTCGAATAAGTTATCATTGGATGGCTCTCAGGACAACTTGTCTCTATGTCGAATTATTCCTAGCTCACCCAGTCTTATTCTTTTCTTTTTAGTTAAGTAGTCATAGGTGCAGATTTCCATCCCATCAGTTACCCCCCACTCCTATGTTCGAACCATTGTTGCTGTCTCGGACGAAGGTAGTATGCTCGCGAAGTCTACCAGTTACCCCCCACTCCTTGTTATTCCCAATCGGCTTTTCCCTGAGGTCCGTCCGACCCACTTCATCGAAGGTCCGACCGACCCACTCCAGTAGAGGTCCAAACGACCCGCTGTAGCAAAGGTCCGTTCGACCCACTTCATCGAAGGTCCGACTCAGAGGTCCGTCTGCCCAATTCCAGCAGAGGTCCGAACGATCCACTGTAGCAGAGGTTTGACCGACCCACCTTCAGCAAGGGTCCAACCGATCCCCTCCAGCAGAGGTCTGAATGATCCGCTGTAGTAGAGGTTCGTCCGACCCATTTCATCGAAGGTCCGACCGACCCACTCTGGCAGAGGTCCGAACGACCCGCCGTAACAGAGGTCCGTCCGACCCACTTCATCGAAGGTCCGACCGACCCACTTCGGCAGAGGTCCGAACGACCTGCTATAGCGGAAGTCTGTCCGACCCACCTTCAGTAGGACCTAGCCTGAAGGCTCTATAAGCCTCTTCCAACTGGTACCAGAATCTGTTATAACAGACCTCATGACGTGGCAGCGTCTTGAGCCACCTGGCCACTACCTTGATTCTCTTAGGGGCAAATCGGACCTTCCCAGCTCAGCCCCTAACAGAATTTGGCAATATTCCGTGCCTATATAAGGTAAATGAGGGACTTCGAAAGGGGGCGAAGCACTCTCTTCCTGCTTCATAAGTTCATCTCGTTTGACTCTCCCATTCTGTTGCCCTCAAGCTCCTGCTAACTTAAGCATCGGAGTGTCCCCCGCCGGAACACCACCGACCCTTGGAGACTTTTTGCAGGAACCGGGAGAGGTGCGCTCCAGCCAAAGTCGATCGAACCCGGTCCGGGAGAAGTTGCAGCAACAGATTGGCACTAGAGGAAGGGCCGAACCTCCGTTCCTACTTCCCCTTCTCTAAAAGAAGGAATCTGCTGTCCAGTAAGAGCAATGGCAAAGCGAAGAGCCCAGACACCTTCGCCAGGAGAGGTCACTCCCCGTCCAGATCGGAAGTACCTCTCAGGGAAAATGACATCGCCGAGCCCACTGTCACTTTGGGATAGCAGCAGTTCCAGACACTTCGGAATTGCATCGACACCCTCGCTGCCGCGGTCCAAAACCTCCAGGATGCTGCTAACGCCAGACCATTGTCGCATGCTGCGTCTCGAACCAGTCATCGACCTGCTGCTGAGGGAAGCCGACAGCGTGAGATCCCTTAGCCCCACTCCCACGTTGTTCCTGAGCCTCGAAGGTCCTAGAGGGCTTATGTTGATGGGAAGAGAGTGAGGTCCACCTCACCCTCCTCCGCTGACTTAGTCCCTGACAGCGACTAGTATTGCAGCGAGGTCCCGAGGGACTATACCAGCAAACTCCAACGTATGGAGGAGCAGATCGCTGTGCTGGTCGATCGACGAAAAGCCAACGGGAGGCAGGCGTACGACTCCCGCCCGCCTTTTTTTGCTGAAATTATGGGGGAGCCTATCCCCCACCGCTTCAAGATTCCGCAGGTGGACCCCTACGACGGCACCACTGACATGCTGGACCATCTGGGTACCTACAAGACCCACATGATGGTACAGGGTGCCTTTGATGCCCTGCACTGCATCGCCTTCCCTGCGACCCTCAAGAAGGCGGCTCGGATGTGGTTCTCCGCCATCCGGCCGGGTACGATCCACTCCTTCTCCCAGCTTGAAAAACTCTTTCTCTTCCATTTCAAGACTTGCAGTCAGACGCCAAGGAACACCGACTGCCTCTTCCTCGTGCTGCAAAAGGAATGAGAGACTCTCCAGGACTACATGGCCCGATTCAACTCAGCGGCCATGGAGATCCTAGACCTCAATGAAGATGTAGCTATGTCGGCCTTCAAGAGAGGGCTGTGCTCGTCCAGACTAATATTCTTCCTGGATAAGAAGTTCCTAACAAGCTACTCCGAGCTGCTGGCTCAGGCGCAAAAGTATGCCCTGTTAGAAGAGCAGGCGGCGAGCCGATGCCAGGTTGAAGGGAGGTCGGCTCCCAAGAAGCGGAGCGACAAGGCTCCCGAAGTTCGACCTCCCAGCGATGGCAATAATCTGGCTCGACGTCGCAGCCCAAAGCCGAAGGACTTCCCCAGGAGGTTCGAATCCTATGTGCCCCTCCCTTCCGAGGGAGAAGATTCTCATGGAAATTGAAAACAAGACCTTTCTGCAAAGGCCTCATCCAATGAAATGCCTCTCTACATCCAGGAATAGAGACAAGTACTGCCGGTTCCATTGAGACCACGGACACAATACTGAAGAGTGCCTCCAGCTGAAGGACGTATTTGAAGACCTCGTCAGAAGGGGGTACCTGCACAAGTATGTTCGACCCCAGAGGAATCGGGCTAAAGCTTCGACTGCCAGAGATTCCCGGAGGAGGTGGAGCTGCCTAATCAGTGTCCGATCGACGAGAATGTTGGCATGCTACACTGTCGGTCTGACTCGAGATATGAGGAAGACCAGGACATTGTGAAAAGGTCTAGGGGTTCTAATATAATTAGCTTCTCCGATGAAGACCTCCAAGAATTCCACATCTCTGGGAATGATCCCGTAGTTGTGTCGGCAGTGATTGCCAATTATGATGTAAAGAGGATTCTTATTGATAATTGAAGCTCCACGGAAGTTTTGCTGTATGATGCTTTTATCAGAATGAACTTGTCCAGATCAAGGCTGCAATAATCCCCTATGCCATTGATAGGCTTTGGAGGAAACTCTGTTGGAGTAGAAGGAGAGATAACTCTGCCCGTGATAATTGGGATAGAGCCTTATCAGAAGACTCTCTCCATCAACTTTGTGGTCGTACGTACGACGTCGGCTTACAACGCCATTTTGGGTCGACCGGCCCTCAACAAGTTTTGGGCCATTATCTCTACCTACCACCTGCTGGCGAAATTCCCGACTCGGAACGGGGTCGGAGTTATAAGGAGAGACCGCAGGATGGCCAGGCAATGCCTAACTATCCAAGACAAGCAATCAAAAGATCATTCCACTCTGGAACAGCTTGACCCTAGGGCCGAAGCCGATGACCGTGGCCAACCAGTCGAAAGGATTCTATTCGTTCTCTTTCGGGAGGACGATCCCACCGAGATTCTGCAAATTGGGAGTACACTCAGCGAAGAAGCTAAGTTAGAGTTGGTCAGCTTCTTACGGGAGAATGCCGATGTCTTCGCTTGGTCGGTGTCGGACATGCCAGGCATTCCGTTGGAAGTCACAACCCACCAGCTCAGAGTGGATCCAACCTTCAAGCTTGTCAGACAAAAGAAGAGGAGCTTTGTTCCCGAGAGACAGAGGGCAATTGACAAGGAGGTCAAGAAGCTCTCCGATACTAGCTTCATCAGAGAGGCCCACTACCCCGACTGGCTGGCGAATGTTGTAATGGTAAGGAAAGCCAATGGAAAATAGAGGATATGCGTGGACTACACCGACCTCAACAAGACTTGTTCGAAGGACATCTTTCCCTTGCCAAAGATTGACCAGTTGGTGGATGCTGTGGCGGGTCATCAGCTCTTGAGCCTTATGGATGCCTTCTCTGGCTACAACCAAATCAAGATGCACCCGAAGGATGAAGAGAAGACAGCCTTTATCACCAATAAGGAACTGCACTGCAACAGGATGATGCCCTTCGGTCTAAAGAACGCCAGTGCCACTTTCCAAAGATTGATCAACCGGGTCTTCCAGGGACAACTTGGAAGGAATATGGAGGCATATGTTGATGATATGATAGTCAAAAGCCTTCGCAGAGCCGACCACATCAGAGACTTGCAGGAATCCTTCGATGCCTTGAGGTGTCATCGCATGAAGCTGAATTCGACCAAGTGCACTTTTGGGGTAACCTCTGGAAGATTCCTCGGCTTTTTGGTCACGCAAAGGGGGATCGAGGTCAACCCTGATAAGATCAAAGCCGTCATCAACATGGGGCATCCGACCAACAAGAAGCAAGTACAAGAACTCACAGACCGGATAGCCTCTCTCAGCCGCTTCATCTCCCGGTCGGCTGAGAAGTGTCTTCCTTTCTTCAAGACATTGCGGCAGTCGGATCGCTTTTAGTGGACCGACGAGTGTCGATCGGCTTTTGAAGCTTTGAAAGATTACTTGAAGAACCCTCCTTTGTTGGCCAAGCCGACGGAGGGAGAGCCTTTATATTTGTATTTGTCGGCGTCCGACGAGGCAGTGAGCTCCATTCTTGTTCGGATAGGGGAGAACAATCAACAAAGACCTGTTTATTATATCAACAAAGTCCTTCATGACGCCGAGACAAGATACCTTAAGATGCAGAAATTGGTTTATTCCTTAATCATAGCAGCCAAGTGATTGCGGCCCTACTTTCAAGCGCATCCGATTGTCGTCCTGTCCGATCAACTTTCAAGACGATCCTCAGGAGTCCGGACACATCCAGTCGGCTTGCCAAGTGGGCCGTCAAGCTTGGTGAATTCGACATCTCTTTCCAACCTCAGTCGGCCATGAAAGCTTAGGTAATCGCTGACTTTATAGTAGAGTGTACCTGGAGACAACAGGCACCCTCACAAGCAGCCGACGCACCTGGGGATGACAACATTGAAGAAGCAGAGCCTGCCTGGACCCTTAATGTGAACGGAGCGTCCAACTTCGCAGGCCGCGGGGCAGGCCTAATCCTAGCCACCCCCGATGGACAGAGCTTAGAGTATGCTTTACACTTTGCATTTCAGGTATCAAATAACCAAGCAGAATATGAAGCCCTCCTTGCGGGACTGAGAACAGCCGATGAGCTAAGCATCAGTCGGATCAGAGTCTTCTCCGACTCCCAGCTGGTGGTGAACCAGGTGAAGGACGAATTCAAGACGAGAGATCCGACCCTAGCCAAGTACTTGAGCAAGGTATAAAGCTTCGTGACTCGGCTTAAGTTTTTTCAAATTCTTCATATACCTCGATTGCAGAACTCCTGGGCGGACGCTTTGTCGCGGTTGGCTACGGCCGTTACCCATACCTCCGACCGGACCTTCATGGAGTATCTGCAGTGCCCAAGCATTGCTGAAGAGACGACAGAAGTCCACCAAGTGGAATAAGAAGCCTCTTGGATAGACCCCATTCTTGCGTTCCTTGTCAAAGGGACCCTATCGGAAGATACGACTGAAGCCAAGCATGTACGCTGGACGGCCTCAAAGTACGTCATCCTCGACAGCACCCTTTACAAACGGTCATTTTCGTAGCCCTTGCTAAAGTGCTTGGGGCCGACTGACGCCGACTACGCACTCAGAGAAGTGCACGAAGGCATCTGTGGCGACCACCTGGGAGGAAGGTCCCTAGCCTATAAAATCATCCGACAGGGATATTACTGGCCGACCATCCAAAAAGACGCATCGGACTTCGTCAAAAGGTGTGACATGTGTCAAAGATACTCCAACATTCAAAGAAGGCCGGCCAGTCAGCTGATCCCACTCACCGCACCTTGGCCGTTTGTGCAATAGGGAATGGACATCCTGGGGCCGTTCCCCCCGGCATCCAGCCAGCGAAAATTTTTGATTGTGGCCATTGATTACTTCACTAAGTGGGTGGAAGTTGAGCCACTAGCATAGATTATAAAAGCCAAAGTGGAGAATGTTGTTCGGAATTGCATCATCTTCCGGTTCGGCATACCACAGACAATTATCACACACAATGGAAGGCAGTTTGACAATCCCAAGTTTTGGGAATTCTGTTAGCAGTACCATATTTTCCATCGGCTAACATCAGTCGGCCATCCTCAATCCAATAGAGAAGCCGAAGTTACCAATCGAACGATCCTGCATGGACTGAAGACCCGATTGAACAACGCCAAGGGACTTTGGGCGGAAGAGCTTCACTCAGTGCTCTGGGCCTATTGGACAACCTCCCGAACGGCGACTGGACAGACTCCATTTCGCCTGATCTATGGGAGTGAAGCAGTCATACCTGTGGAAGTTTCCTTACAATTCCTGCAGATTGATCATTTTGCCGAACCGACCAACTCAGAACAGAGGAGGGCTGACCTAGATTTACTTGAAGAAACCAGACTCTAGGCGAGTTTGAAGATGGCGGCGTACCGTTAGAAGGTGGCCAAGTACTACAACTCTCGAGTCAAGGCTCGAACCTTCCGAGTTGGGGACTTAGTTTTGCGAAGGGTGGAAGTCTCAAGGCCGACCGGGCAAGGAAAACTCTCCCCCAACTCGAAGGGCCCTTATCGAGTGATTGAAGTGATCCGAGTCAGAACTTACCGACTCGAGCATCTGGATGGACGGCAAGTGGCGCGTCCGTGGAATGTAGACAACCTTCGCAAATACTATCAATAAAGGCCACAACTTCCTCCAAGGCAGCCTACTTTCGAAAGTTCGACCCCGGTCGGCAAACACTCTAGGGCAGCCCACTTTCGAAAGTCCGACTTTGGTCGGCAGAGGCTTTAGGACAGCCCACTTCCGAAAGTCCGACTTCGGTCGGCAGAGACTCTAGGGTAGCCCACTTTCGAAAGTCCGACTCCGGTCGGCAGAGGCTCTAAGGCAGCCAACTTCCGAAAGTCCGACTCTGGTCGGCAGAGGCTTTAAGGCAGCCCAACTTCGAAAGTCCGACTCCGATCGGCAGAGGCTCTAGGGCAGCCCACTTTCGAAAGTCCGACTCCGCTCAGCAGGGGCTTTCAAACAGCCAACTTGAAGGTCTGACCTCGCTTGGAAAATATGACTTGGAATCCTTAAGCGCTTGGAAGATTGCCCTACGAATGGCTAAGTCCAAGGTTTCCTCAGAAATACTTCCAAGAAAGAAGGGAGTTCAGGCTGAAGCCGACAGACCAACACTTAGAAAAATTTCTAAGGGTTTGGGTTCGGACTGGGCAACCATTCAAAGTTTACTTTGGAGGACTTGTGTTCAAATTGAGCCGACTGTCCAACACTTAGAAACATTTTTGAATGAAACAAGTTTCGGTCAATCTGACCGACCCCACATTCACAGAAGATGTATCAAAAGAAAGAGAAACAGATGGGTTCGGACGAAGCCGATCGCTCCACATCCAAAGAAGCACACATCAAAGACATACATCAAAAAAGAAGAAACTTTATTAGTTAACAAAAAGTTTCATACAAAGTGGGCAGGCTGTTATAATCAGTCAGCCTTGCTCGGCGGGTATAAAGAGAAATTGGATTGAAGGGCTTCAGCTTCGGCTTCCCCCGCCGTGTCCGAAATCCCGGTCGGAACCTGCGATGGACCTGCTTCAGAAGGAGCTTGGGCATCGGCCCCACCATCGGTCGGGCGCTCCTCTCTCTCGATTGGCTGGCTTAGCTGGGTAGCAGACAGATCGAGTTTTGGGAAGATCTCGGCTACCTTCTTTAAGCAGTCGTTGTAGCCGTTCATATAGAAATCCGATGCGGCCTCTTCCACCTCGTCAATGAAGTCCGTGGAAGCCTTGTACTCTGCTATGGCGTCATGAATCCGTTCTGCCAACAGCACCTTAGCCTCGCTCAGCTAGCTCGCCCACTTCGCTGCCGTCGCCTGGTCGACCTGAGCCCTCCTGTCGGCTTTGGCTGATTGCTTCTTCTCTTTCTTAAGATGACGAACGAGAGAGCTGACCTAGGCCATCGTCCATTAAGGAGATCCCGTGAAGAAGTTGCAAGCAAGAGGCTAAGTTAGTCATATACAAGACAAATGGGAAGGAAAGGATAAGGGTGTAGAATCGGTGTCTTACCCTCATGAGGTCACGATAAGAACCCTTTGCCACGTCGCTCAGGTTCCGCTGGCTCGACTCCTCCCAGTCGGCATTCGTCATTGCCTCTCTAAGCAGGCCTCACACCTGCGTTGCATCGTGGAGGGCATGCCAGTGCTGATGTGCCTCTTGGCAGACTTCTTCGGCTGCCTCTCCTTCGGTCACCTCCTTCCCCTTGTCCACAAGGGGGACCGCATATGCCGGCTCGGCGGGTGGTGGGGCTGGAGCCGTCACTGCATCGGACAGCTCCGGCTGCTCCTGCTCCGGTCGGGCGGTCGACTGCCCAACGGGAGTTGAGGACCCCGATGCCTTTGCTGCCAATCGCTCCGACAGAGGGACGTCGTCCTCGTCGGAGTTTATAGTTATGACAGGTGCGGGCCACTCCTTCGCTCGCCTCCTTTTCAGCCCTTCTGCGGTCGGCTCCGCATTCTGGGCAGCCCTCTTCCTCACCGCCCGTTGGACCACCCTGGCTCTGTCAACCTTCATCCTTTCTCCTGTTTCGAGGAAAGACTAGGGTGAGTGAAGAGAAGGAAGGCAGCAAAATCAATAGAATAAATATGAGAAGAAAGGTCGGTCAACGGTGGCGGCCTCCTTTGTCCTACCTAGGATTCTGTGGCCGCTGACCCCTGCCTGATGAAGGGTGTCTTCCTGAAGCAATTCATACACCATGGTAGGGCTGACCCCTTCCATGTCGCTAAAGCTGTCCTGGTTGGCCATCAGTACTGTCCTTCCTTCGTTGGTTCTCGGCCTCGGTTCCCCCCACAACGGCTCAAAACCCCAAGGCAGGAGATTATCTACAAAAAAGAACTTGGCCTTCCACCCGTGGATGGCCGACGGGAGGCCTCCTAATATCCTTCGACCAGGGCGGGGACTAAACATCCACCACTCCTAGCTCCTAAAATCCTTCAAAATAAAAAAGTTGGCGAAGAGGGAAATTCTAGGTTCAGTCCTGGCTCTGTGGCACAGGACCATGAAGCAGCTGATCGCCTGAATGCTGTTCGGGATTAGCTGTGCGGGGTCATCCTATAAAAATTGAAGACCTCTACGAAGAAACTGCACAATGGGAACCTAAGGCCAGCCTTGAGGTGGTCTTCGTACATCGGAAGGTTTCCTGGCCCCAGTGGATTGTCCACTCTTCCCTCTCTGTCCGGGACCGTAAGATGCAGGGTCGAAGGTATGTTATACCTTACCCTGAGGTTTTCAACCCATTCCCGGGTCATCTCTGATTGGATCTCGCTCGGGCCTGGTTCCCTATCTCTATGAATGGAACCATGGCCGCCGGAAGCCATTGATATGAAGATGGAAAAAGGGAGGGACTAACCTGAGACTGGTTTCCTAGAAGATTGAAGGCGATGGAAGGGGGAGGCGCTCTCTTTCTCTCGTCGAACGTGATTGTAGCGAGAAATTCCTCCTAGGTACCTCGCATCTTTTTTTATAGACCTTCGGAGAGCCACCTCCCCCGGTCCCTCGGGCGTCACGACCCTTCCGTCAGACGGTACGACTCTCCATGTTGTGGAAGTCGATGCGGTGAATGGGAGCAAGCAGACGGTGATCCACATAACTGCCAAATCAACGGTGAAGGGATCGCCCCGAACGCGACACCGATCGCTCAAATGTTGCCACGTCGCGCGGCTCGTCTCCGGAGCCCAACGATCGAGCAGGCCAGGTTGGCCCTTCATCATTGTGCCCCTTTCTCATTAACTGCAACTCCCGTGCCCCCAACGCGGGGTCAACACCTATCTCCGATGCTGATCATGGGAGATTCGAAGTGACCAGATGCGATGCACCCAATCAAATTCGCGGTCATTTCAAGGACGAGCGCATTCAGCACAAGGATGATGCTTTTGCCCTTCGAAGCCACGTGTCCTCCCGAAGGCCAAGAGCAAGGGGGGCAACTGTTATACCTAATCGGCTTTTCCCTGAGATCTGACCAACCCACTTCATCGAAGGTCCGACCGACCCACTCCAGCAGAGGTTCGAACGACCTGCTGTAGCAGAGGTCCGTCCGACCCACTTCATCAAAGGTCCAACTTAGAGGTCCGTCCGCCCCACTCCAGCAGAGGTCCGACCGACCCACCTTTAGCAAGGGTCCAACCCACTTCATCAAAGGTCCGACCGACCCACTCCAGCAGAGGTTCAAACGACCCGCTGTAGCAGAGGTCCGTCCAACCCGCTTCATCAAAGGTCCGATCGACCCACTCCGATAGAGGTCCGATCGACCCACTGTAACAGAGATCCGTTCGACCCACTTAATTGAAGGTTCGACTGACCCACTCCGGCAGAGGTCTGAACGACCCGTTGTAGCAGAGGTCCATCCGACCCACCTCCAGCAGGACCTAGCCTGAAGGCTCCAGAAGCCTCTTCCAGCTGGTACCAGAATTCTGTTACAACAAACCTCATGATGTGGCCGCGTCCTGATGCCACCTGGCCACTACCCTGATTCTCTTAGGGGCAAATCGGACCTTCCCAGCTCAGCCCCTAATAGAATTTGGCATTATTCCATGCCTATATAAGGTAAACGGGGGACTTCGAATGGGGGCGAAGCACTCTTTTCCTGCTCCATAAGTTCATCTCGTTTGATTCCTCCATTCTGTTGCTCTCAAGCTCCCGCTAACTTAAGCATCGGAGTGTCCCCCGCTGGAACACCACCGGCCCTTGGGGACTTTTTGCAGGAACCGGGAGAGGAGCGCTCCAACCAAAGTCGACCGAACTCGGTTCGGGAGAAGTTGCAGCAACACTCCTCTATCCCTTTCTTCTCTGCCACTTCTTCCCATTCGAGTGTTTAAGGCTTCTTTGTTCTTCCTCCCACCTGAGACAAGAAAGAAAATTCTAAAGAAGTCTTCTTAGTGGCAACGAGCATCCGGTCGGCATGTGTCTACTCGACGGGGGGTGGCTGAATTTTCATGCGAGCTTGGTCAGTGGGCATCCACCAGCGACAAGTATCTTGGTCAGTGGGCATAGAGCTAGTCAGCGATGCGCGTTCGATTTGGCAGTGACTTGGGTGTCGGGTATTTAGCCAACGACTTCGATAGGGGTGCCTAATCGGTAGCCTATTTGGAGTCTTGACCATTGTTTCCTTCTCTTCTCCTCCTATTTGGTTGAGTTGAGGCCTCTTCTAGTCTCGGTCAGAGTCTTTCGCCTTGCCTTTTCCCCTTTCTTTTATATATTGTCTAGGTCTAGGTTTGGATCTAGGGGCAAGGATTTGGCTCAAGGGCTTGGCCCCTTAGACTTAGGTTCTTGGGTGTAGGTTGAGGGAGTGGTTCGACCTGATCTCAAGGAAGTTTCTTCTACCCACCAGAGTTGCTCGAGTCTTTAACCATCTAATGTCTGACATCAAGCCCATGGGCCTCCTCGACATTGCTTCTAAGCTAATCGACGCAGCCATCGAGAGGCTCAGGGTTTAGTGCCAAGTGTCGGGTAGGGTATTGGTTCCTAGCCCCTGACCAGGAAGGTCGGGTCATACATCCTCCGGGGGAATAAGTCACGGTTTACGAGGAGTTCCTCCTATCCGGGCTTTGATTTCCCTTACATTTCTTTTGTGATATTTTTCACTGTATCCAGCCATTTTGGCTCAGCTTGCCCTTAACTCTATTTGGATCATTTTAGCTCAGCTTGCCCTTAACTCTATTTGGATCTTGTGTTCTTTTGTTGTTCTCTATAGCATCCTCCAGATAGATACGAGAGTCTCTCTCTTCCGATCCTTGTTGTTTTGAGAAAACTTTCAGGAAAAATGGATTGGTGGTTCTTTGTTCCTTGGCCGGGTCGATAATTTATCACTGGGCTTCCCTCTTCTATCCATGGATAGAAGAAGAGGTTCTTCTTTGTGTCGGTGTACCATCCTTGTGGTTTTAGTTGGGTTTGGAGTGACCTGAGTCGGGCCCCCAACAGGGATGACATTATGCTTGACGAGGACGTAGAGGACTCCATAAGGTCCAGGAAGCCAATGTCTCTGCTCAGAGAGTACTCTACTTTCTGAGCAGAGTTTGTATGACACCAGGTTAAGCCTAGTGAACTCTCTCGATACTATTTTTTTATCCATTCTACTTTTTAATAGTTTTTGATAACTTTGTTACTTGTACCAACTTTTCTTTTGATGTTGCAAACATGAAGCCTACTGCTAAATTGGTTCAGAGCATGATTCAGAAATTTCCTGCTTCTTGCAAGATCGCCTCCTCGGAGATAGTGAAGAAGAAGGGGAAGTCTTCTTGAGAGCAGAAGGCAGTTCCCACATTGACGATTGGGATTACCACCTTGACCACTTCTCAAGGGCTGACCTTCAGGACCCCGAGATCGAGGACTTCGCACAATATCTAAGTTGATACTAAGAGCGTAGCGGTGGTGAGCACTCTCCCTGCTACGAAGCCCCAATCATATCGACTATTTCCAGGCCGGGCCCTTCCTAACCATTGCCCTCGCCACCTCTGGGTGCGCAGGCTTCGGTGCAAGCGGGACCATCTTTTACCCCATCGACCAACCTCCTCGTGATTCATTAGAGGAAGTATGCTTTACATAGGCATGAAGGTCTAAGAGTGCTTCAGCTTTGCACGGACCTATCTTAACTTGGGACCTTCTAAAGTTGATCTTGCTTCCAATTGATTAGGAAACAAGGAAGTCTTGTCTGCTGGATGAGGTTATATCTTTATGTCGCACTTCTCTACTCGGGGTACGTTCACCTCTTGTCCTTTAATGTCCTTTCTTTTTATTGGATGCCATGTTTATTTTTCTTTTTGTGCACAGTTAGTGCATGATATTTTAATTCTCAATGAGGGGTTGTCTAGGTTAAGTTTACTCAGCCGATCCCTCAAGGACGAGGCTCAAACGGCCACCGCCCGAGTAGAGGTGGTAGAGGAGTTCCTTAAACCTGTTGCGAAGCAAGAGAGGAGGTATCAGGAGGATCTCACTCGACTGGATAATGAGATCATTCCTGTTCTAATTGCAAACCTCTCCCGAGAGAGGAAGGAGATTGGCAAGCTCAGGAAAGTCGGAGAGCTCAAAAGGACAATGGCCATCATTAAGGAGGGCAAGCATTTGGCCGAGTAGGAGGTCCAAGTTGAGAGAGAGAGTGGCTTCGGCAAAGGAGAGGGCCACCTCATAGAGGAGAGAGCAGCTGTTGTTGAGGAGCGGATAGCTTGAGCCGTTGATGACTACAAGGCCTCCCTAGCTTTTGAGGCAAAGGTTGCTCAGGGTTGTGTCGAGGCTTATCGGTTTGGGTTTAGTGACTTCAAGGAGGTGGTCCTCTCACACTTCCCTGACCTTGACTTGGCTATCATCAAGGTCCCTGCAACTGAGGAGGACGATACTTCACCCAATGAGGATGCTATTGCTTCGGCTCCTGGCCCACAACCTTAGGCCTTTTATCATTCTTCTTCTTGTATATACTTTGGCTATTAGTCGACTTTTGTTTGGAAATGAAATGAAACTCTTTTATTGAAATTTCTCGAAGAGTCGAAGTTGGTTACTTAGTAGTCGTAGCAAATGTTTCGCTTCCTATTGCTCTTCTCTTTCTTCTTTTTTTTTTGCATGCATCATCCGATTGTCGGCGATTAGGCCAGGGGTGACCATCTCACGATTGTCAATAATTCGACCGAGTGCGAGTTAGTCGCATATTCAGTTAGTTATTCGATCGAGTACAAGTCAGCCATAAACTAGTTGGTTATTCGACCGAGTGAACGTTAGCCATAAACTAGTTGGTTATTCGATTAAGTGCAAGTCAGCCATGATCTAGTCGATTGTCTTGACTTCATCCTTTGGTTAAGTGCAAACCAACCTTATTCTAGTTGATCGTTTGCTGACTTTATTTTTTCTTTCTTGACAAGTTATAATGTCATTGGTCATGTAGTTGACTTTTCAACAAAACTTAAGATAGTTTTTGACAAAACTTAAGAAAGTAAGATAATTTTTTATTAAATAATTTTTATTGGTAATACATGTGAAGATTCTTGGCATTCCAAGTTCAAGGAATTTCGGAACCGTTGAGATCTTCAAGTTTATAAGCACGGGTCGAAGTACTCTGACTCAATAATGGCCCTCCTAATTTGGAGACAATTTGTTCTTGTTGAGTTGGTTTAAATACTTTAACCTTCCTCAGGACTAGATCTCATAATCGAAAAGCTTTCGATTTTACCCAGGAGTTAAAGTACCGAGCTACTCATTGCTGGTATGATGCCATCCTTAGTTGAGCTTGTGTTCGGGTTTCTTTGACCAGGTTGAGATTTGCTCATTGTCATTCAGAGTTATTGGGCTCTTCGCAATTTTCCACTTGTGTTGTCGGTAATCCAATTTCTTTCAAGATGCCTCCATCCTTAATGCTAATTGAAGGGACTTTCACCAGTCGGAATATGCAGGGTCATTCGATAAGACCAAAGAACATTGTGCAGCTTGTCGATCTAGAGACCTTTGGCTTTATCTAGTCTTGTTTTAAGGCCATGAAAGATAGTTTTATTGGTTATCTCGACCTTTCCATTTGACTACGGATGTCCGATCAAAGTAAGCTTGTGGATGATATTGAGCTCGAAGTAGAATTCCTTGAATTTAGGATTGTCGAATTATCGACCATTATCTGTGATTATTACCTTAGGTAATCTGAAGTGGCAGATGATCGACTTCTAGATGGAGTCCCATGCTTTTCCTTCGATAATCTGGGCTAAAGGTTCAACCTCTACCTGCTTATAAAGTAGTCGATCACCACGATCAAAAACTTTCTTTGTCCAATAGCAGGCAGGAAAGGATCGAGAATGTTGACTCCTTATTACACGAAGGACCATGGAGCTAAAATTGAAGTCAATTGAGTTATGGAGAGGGATGTTAGAGTATCTTTGGCACTGGTTGCACTTTCGTAATAGTTCGGCTGCATCCATTCTCATAGTTGGCCAATAATACCCTTGTCATAGAATCTATGCCAGCGATCTGCTCCCAAAGTGGTTGTTGCAAATCCCTTTATGAACTTCTTGGAGGGCGTAGTTAGCTTCCATAGGTCATAGGCACTTAAGAAAGGGTAGAGAAAATGCTCTTGTAAAGCTTTCCTTCGAGTAGCAAGTATCGATAAGCTATCCACTTTATCCATCGAGCTTTGGAAGGATAAGATGGTAAAGAATCATCCATCAAATAGTTGGCATATGCATCCATCCAACTCGGCTCATGAATAACTTGTTAGACCTCGTTAGCCTAGTTAATACTTGGCATGTCAAGATGCTTAATAAAGGTCCTCCCAAGTTCTTCATATCTCGTTGTTGCCATCATAGATAATGCATCAGCCCAAATATTCTCCACTCTCAGGATATGACAAATTTCAAAGAAATCGAAACAAGTCTTCAAGAAATGTAGTTTTTGGAGATACCTCATCATAGTAGGTTCTCGAGTTTCATACTCTCCTCGGACTTGTTTGGCCACCAATAGTGAATCTTTGAGCACTTTTAATCTCTTTACACTGAGTTCTTTGGCCACCTTTAAGTTGGCAAGTAGGGCTTCCTACAATTCTTGGTTGTTGGAAGCTTTGAAAGTGAACTGGAGATCATACTTAGTGACTACTCCTTGCGAGTTAGTTAAAATGAGGCCAATGCTGCTACCTTGCAAATTGGAAGCTCCGTCCATATGCAAGACCTGAATTAAGCTCCATTCAGCTCTTCCTCAGGTCCTTTGGCTTGTAGGTCCTCGGGTATCGTACATTCCACTATGAGTTAGCCAAAACTTGAGATTTGATAGAAGGACAGGGTTGATAAGAGATGTTGAATTTCTCAAGCTTTATCATCCATTTCGCCATCCTTCCCAAGATATCCAGCCATTGTAGAACTGTTTTTAGAGGTTGATCAGTGAGGACTACTATCAAATGAGCTTGAAAGTATGGTCGAAGTTGTTAAGTCGAGATGATAAGGGCATATACCATTTTCTCAATCCGAGAGTATCTAGTCTTCGCATCGTGTAGGATTCTACTCATATAATATATTGGTCTTTGGACCTTCTTATCCTCTCGGATAAAGACCTAGCTAATAGTCTCTTGAGAAATGCCTAAGTACATAAATAGTATCTCTTTTATACTTAGTTTGGAGAGTAAAAGAGGTGAACTCAAATAGCCCTTCAACTCGTCAACGGCCTTTCGCCATTTATCTGGCCAACTAAAATCTTTCATATGCTGTGGATCTCTGGGAGGTGGCACTGACTCAGGCTCGACTCGGACAAGGCTGGAGCAGGAGTGGCTGTTGATACGAAGCCGGGCCTTGCAGGATCCTATTGCAAGAATTGGTCCTGCAAGACAGAGAGGACCAAAAAGTCTGATATACCGAGAGTGGGTTCCCGATGGCGGACCCGCTAATGCCTAATCAGTCTCTGGGAGAGGCAAATAGAGGAGGCTTGGAGTTCCCTTTGGACTTAGAGTAAGAGTGGAAGAGGACCCGGAGAAGAAGCGAAGGAGGGAGACAGAACAAAATCTATGGGAGAAGGGGATCTCAGTGCATATAAGTCCCACTTCTCGGGGGACGGCACATAGATGAGTGGAGTTGCGGAGGCCAAGAAACATTAGAGAAATGGGAAGTGTGTGGGATGGTCTACAGGGATTTCACTTAGGTGACAAGCTATGAAGATTCAACCAGGGAGCTCAGGGTGTGTCTTTAGATGAGAGCAAGAAAACAGTTTCTTTATGGTGGAAGGGGCTTTTAAGAAGAATGGGCTCTCGGTTCCATCTCTGTTGTCTCCCCTTATTCTTCTCCTTGTGTAGTTACCATGCCTTTGTTCGACTTATCTAGAGGATCTCAGGGAATCAATTTATAGGTGTGTACCCGATATCTAATGATAGGAAATGATGGTTGGCATATTCTAGTTGTTGCAGGCATACTTGGGATGGAAGATCATGCCATGGTAGGTGAGGAAGGGAGTGGTGGCCGGCACGGCATGTCCTTGCGAGGGGGCATCCCTCAGGCAGTAACATCAATGACCACCATACCTGGAGCATGCACGGATGGATGGACAAGACAGGCTTGGCAGTGATTGGTGTGCACGCAGGAAACTAGGCTACTGCTTTAAAGGTCTTTAACCCTAGTCACCTGAGTATGGCATTGTAAGCCAAAGGTACTCGGACAACAAGGTACTTCAAGAATGCCATAGTTTGTCGAGGGTGTTGTCCTAGCATCATCGAGAGAATGATTTCTCCTTCTACCATCACAAAGTCACCCGAAAATCCGAATAAGGGAATATTAACTTTCTTTAATCATTCAATTGATAGTCGCATATGGGAGAAAGCATCGTAAAATAAAATATTAGAGAAACTTTCATTATCCACAAGGATTCTTTTTACATAGAAATTCGTTATCGTCATGGAGATGATGATTGCATCATCATGAGGAGTGTCCACTCCTCATAGGTTCTCATATGAGAATGAGATTATATTTTCTTTTTCTCCCGAAGACCCCTCCAGTGGATCTGCCCCTAGGTTGGTTAAGCATTTCTCCTTCCACTTGAGGTTGCACGGGTTGACCAATTGGGGTTTGGACTTGTCAATTTTTGATAAACTTCTAAAGATAACCCCTTCGGATGAGAACTTCAATCTCATCCTTTAACTAAATATAGTTCTCAGTGTCATGCCCATGGTCCTGATGATATCGATAATATTTCTTCCAATTGTGAGAATTCAGGGGAGCTCTCATCAATGGGGGTCTCTAAAGGTAGCTTTCCTTCTTGATCTCCATGAGGATCTAGGACCGAGGAGCAGTGAGTGGAGTGTAGTTGCCATAATTGTAAGTTGGGCTCCTCAATCTTGGGACCAATTGTTGTCGAGTGGGTTTTGATAAAGAACATCCCCAATTAGGCCCCTCTTGGACTTTTTTGTTCTTCGGCACTCTCCTATCTTCAGACTCTCATCAAGTTATAGCACCTTCATCAACACGAATGTATTTTTGCGCCTGTGCTAGGAGTTCTGAGAATGATCTTGGGGCCATCTTGTCTAGGGAATAGGTGAACTACAAGATGCATAGTCCTTGGATTATGGCCATCATGGCTATATCTTGGTTGAGGTCAAAGATCTCCAACATGGCAGCGTCGAAGCATGCTAAATAATCTTTCAAAGATTCCTCTTCTCACTTCTTTATAGAGAAAAAGTTGCTAGAAGTTCGTGGCAACTTCTTTCTAGTATTGAGTGTGCCACGAACGGCTGTTCTAGTCAGTAAAAAGAATTGATGCTTCCCAGATGGATCCCGAGTATTATACCCTAGCTATCTTTCAGAGCGTAGCTGGAAAAGCCAGGCAGAGTCCTATAACTCTCGAGGTGGTCTATAACTCTCAAGGTGGTCTAACAGATCCGAGGTACCACCATTCGGATCCATCTATGGCATTCAAAAATGAGATAGGATTGGTTTGTCCATAATTCGTTGAGTGAATGGTGGACAACTGTTGAACTCCAAATTAGTAGGCGGCCCTTTCTGGTCCATCTGAAGTCTATTGATTTGGAGGTCTAGCTCTTGAAGCTTCTACTCGTAGTCATCCATGCATCAGGATTCCTCTTGATACCAGGAGTATCCTGTAGTAGATCCCTCCTCAAATGACTGAGAAGGTGAGTAGTGCCACTTACCCTTGACATTGTCACGAGGAGAGGCATGACTGGTGCTCCAAATATAGGGAGTGATGCATCGGTAGTTGCGGCTCCTCCCATCAATGTGGGGACGTTGACTCCATGGAGGTGCTGCGGGAGATCATCAACTATGCCTGGATGATGCAACCGGTGACCAATGATCATGGCGAGATGGAACTGTTGGAGGCAGTGGCAGCTCCGATTGTGGTTGAGGCCTCCCAGCTACTTGCTGTAAGCTTTGTGTGGTAGTGGTTAGGGATTGCACCTACTACGTGAGGTTAGCGAACTATTGGTTGTTCGCCTTACTACCGAGCACGAAGGATTAGACTTCGTATAATTTTGGAATTCATCTTGTCGTGCTACCGGCTCAATAGTGCCACTGATAGCATTTCCTGCTCTTGTAATGGGCATTATGCTTTTCTTGGAAAGGGAGAGATTCGAAATTTTCTAAAATAAAAATATTTTGCTTGCAGCCCCTACCTGACATGTCAATCTATTACCGCCAATCTTCGGGGATCACATGCATCTGACTTGTCGGTGAAGTGTACGTGCATATAATTCCTTGGCCGGAGAAGGTGGGGGGTTCTCTGGCATGGGACCCTCCGATGACTAAGGAGATCAGTGGTATAGATAAAATCAATTATCCTTTTGATAGCTAAGTTGTATGTACCTGGGTCCCCCTCACTACTACTAATTTATGAGATGCCTTATCTGCTACCTTCTAAAACTACGCCACTAAGGATGTGGGATAACCACTCATGTCATGGAATCAAAGTCTATTCGTTGCATCATGAATTAAACACGATGTGCTTAACTGCTCATACCCATGATAATCGTGGGAAGTGGGATTCCTAGTTGGATAGTAACCGACTTGTCGGTTATTAGGGCTCAATCGAATGTCGTGGCCAAGAACTTATTGAAATCCTTTCAAAACTAGTTGAGTTGCGATCTTCTTAGAGGTCTCTTGGACTTGTCGCAAAGCCTTCTCAGGTTGTTTGCCTTTTCTCCTTGGACCTAGTCGGCTAGGGGCCGACTAGGAGCACTTTTCTTTGAGCCTAATTGGCTAAGGGTTGACTAGGCACCTTCTCTTCAAGGACTCGTTTGAGGACCTAGTTAGCCAAGAGCCGACTAGGCCTTCTCTTTGAGAACCTAGTCGGCTTCTGGCCGACTAGGCTCCTCTTTATTTGGAACCTAGTCAGCCAGGAGCTAACTAGGCCTTCTCCTTGAGGACCTAGTTGGCCAGGGGCCGATTAGGCTTCTTCTCCTCTTCTTTTGGACCTAGTAAGCCAATGCATTTTCTTTTGGGCCCGGTCATTCATGGCCTGACCAGGTATCTTTCCTTTTGACTCTACTCGGTCAAAGGCCAAGTGGATCGTCGTAGCATCTTGTCGGACATTAAGTATTCAAGCCACCACTGGGTAGCTCTCAGGACAACTTGTTTTCATGTCAAATTATTCCCAGCTCATCCAGTTTAATTCTTTTCTTTTTAGTTAAGTCGTCACATGGATGGGTTTGCACCCGAACAATATCTAAATTGTGCAAATGACAAATGAGGTGAATCATGTCAGAAGTTACAGGGGTATCATTAGTCCAAGAATTCATTTATGACAAGCTGAAGTGGATCCCACATAATGATCAATGTGCTATGATTGGTTTGGTGTAAGACACCACGTACAAGGAACATTTGCTTATTTAGATGCAAACCTATTCTTGCAGCCAACAATGATCAGTCTCCATGGTGGATTTAATTCCTAACATGATCGATAGATTAACCTAGAAATTTAACATAGCCATTCACAAACAGGATCCGCGGCGCAATGGTAGCGCTCAATCCTATTAACTCTTTTTTTTTTTGTTTTTGAAAAAAAAAACTCTAGATCTTAAAAGTTTTCAATTTTCTAAAAATTTCAGATATAAAGAGGTTTGATCATGCCATAGGATGATAAAATCATTTTCCTTTGACAGCCTTTTTTTTGTTTTTTTAATCCTGATCTAGAAAAGTTGGACCATGCCATGAGATGATAGAATCATTTTCCTTTGAACTGCCACCTTTTTTTTTATAAAAGTCCAGATGTAAAAAGTTTGTTCACGCCTTAAAGTCAGATCTGAAAAAGTATGATCATGAAATCAGATGATAAAATCATGTGTTATACAATCAATTAATTAATGATTTTCTTTGCTTCAAATAATAGCCTGTAATTCCTCTTTTCTTGCTGGTTTGAGTTAACAGTTACATAGCTTGAAGCTTACAGCTTGTTGGCCTCATTTCTTTCATTCTTTCCTTAATTTTTGAAATCTCCTTTTCATTTATTGTCTGTTGCTTTAGAGGTTTGGCTCTCAAGAAAAGGATAATTCATCAAAGCGGATCTCTTTTGATCCCACAACCGCAATTTTTCTATTTTTTTGAAAAATTCTAGATCTAAAAAGTCTTCTATTTTATAAAAACTCTAGGTCTGAAAAGTTCGATCATGCCATAAGATCATGAAATCATTTAACTTTGAACTGCCGCATTTTTCATTTTTTGTAAAATTTCAGATCTACAAAAGTTTAAGCATGCCACAAGACAATGAAATCATTTTATTTTTTAAACAAATCCCAGATCTGAAGAATTTTGAGCATGCCATCAGATGATAAAATCATAGGTTAAACAATCAGTTAATTGAGGATTTTCTTTGCTTCAAATCATAGCTTGCAATCCCTCTTTTGCTGGTTTGACTTGACAGTCGTATAGCTTGCTACTTACAGCTAATTGGTCACATTTGTTTCTTTCTATGATTTTCAAATCTCCTTCTAATTTCGTCTGTTGCTCTAGAGGTTTGGCTCTCAAGAAAAGGATAATTCATTAAAGAGAGTTTCATTTGCTCCAAACAAATCAGCACGAGAAGAATCTCAGTTGCAGCTGTCAAGAGCATCCAACAATGTCTTGCGGCGTTGGAACACATGCTCTGTTCCAGATAATAGATGTAAGTCCTAGACAGTTAGGTCTACTACCTGAAATTAAATGGATGATAACTGGTAAGATTTGATCAATGATAAATCTGAATTTATGACTTAAATACAATCTTTACCATGCTGCTTCACTCACTACAATAATATAAATTGAATATACCTTACAGGTTTCAACATTCAAAGTGGAAAATAAAAACTTTTTTTTTTAGTGCCGTGAAAGGAAAACATCAATCTGAGATTCTAGGTCTATATGACAGATACATATCACAAATATACCAATTCTAATTTTTTGAACAGGTCAGATTAGCGATGAACTTGAACACAGTATTCGACTGATGGAAGGTTCAATAAATAGGCTGGGCATGGTGTTGGACTCTGTTCAGGGTGATGTTATACAAGTAAATAGAGCTGTGAAAGAAGTATCACTGGAAAGTAAGTGTTCGTAATGAACTAATCTACATATAGAAAGAGATTATAGTGTTAAATAAAGTTTTTCTGTCTTGATAATATTGTGGTAGATTTACTAGCCCAATTCTTTTTGCTGCATCTAATTATCTGCATAGAGGACAGAATATTTTGGCATGCTATTTTGAGTGCTAGTTCTCGATACGGTGCTTCAAAGCTCTAACTAATAAATTGTTTTAATTAATTTCTGCAAAATGGCATTCAAATTCAGTGGAGGGAATACGGCAAAAGATTTTTCTTCTTGATAATTCAGTGCAGCAAATGGTAAGAAAACAGATATTGGGCATGCTGTATTCTGTTTTAATCTTCTTTAGCATTGCTGTATATTAATCAATAGCAATGAACTTTGCCAACAGCTCAACAGGGAAGATGATATCAAGGCTTTCCTTGATGAAAGCCTCAAGTCCATTGCTGCCCAAGTAGTCAAGACCTCTAACTCTAACAAATTAAATGAGATTGTCTCAGCTTTTTCAGCTTTACCAGAGAAGATACTGAAACTACAAGAAGTTTGTAGGGTCTTTACCAATGAGATGGAGGTAATCATAACATGTTTCTTATGCCATCTGTATACTTCGTTTAATTCTATTCAATTCAATTACTGTGTTGCTTTTTTTCTTATTCAAAAGATAAGGTGCGTTGCAGTTATTCCATTTTCCCTGGTATGTGATATATGGAAGCTAGCTTATTCATCTCAGCAGGGATCTATACTCTCGTTCCCTAACTCTTGCTTTTCAAATCATTTCCCAAAACATCTATCCATGTTCCTTTTATCTTTTATTCTCTCATGAGTTTTTAGCACAATCATGAACGCACTTCATTTCTGAGGACTACCCAGATATATGCTGCACTTGCCTGTCTGTTTAGGTCCATCTCTATCAAATTGCCTTCAATCCGTTCAATTCATATACTTCCTTTTAAGATGCTCACATGCTGCAAAATCTATCCATTATCCAAGATCTACAACTTCTTTAATATCAAAATTTTCTATGTAATGTTCACATTATGTGCCTCGATCCTGTTAATTGCAGAATATTATGATTGTTGCAGCTTTCTTGATCATGTTGTCTTATAGAATTTTTCTTTAATTCTCAAGACTTGAGGCAATTGCACTAAAGAACCAAATATTGTAATGTTCACATTATGTGCCTCAATCCTGTTAATTGCAGAATATTATGATTATCGCAGCTTTGTTGATCATGTTGTCTCATTGTACTTTTCTTTAATTCTCGAGACTTGAGGCAGTTTCACTAAAAAACCATATATTGTAATGTACTCATAGTTTTTCTTTTTCCTAATTTCATGCAGGTGATAGTTAGTGGCAGGAAGCCTTCCAACAATAAATGTGCAGATTCAATCCAGTCCACATTGGTACTTTTCACTCATAGCATAATGATGTGAATTTTGAATAACCTCTGATTTGACCAGCATAAAGTTTATGTACCTTATTTTCTCGTAATGCCTTATGCTTGCAGAAGATGATCAATATGGATCCTAAACGGTCCCTAAAGAGCCACATACCAGTAGTAGAGCTGTACATTTCTGACATTTATATTTCCTCTTCTTCTTCTTTTATTGTTGAATCAAAACAAAGATATCTATGTTTATTTCTTTCAATTTATCTTGAATCTAAAGCTGGATATGGGGAATTACATGGAGGGCTTTTTAAAAGGATATTCAGAGGGAAGGGTGTGAACATTCCATATTTAGCATGCTAAATATGCTGAAGGGGTTCCTCGTTACATGGCTTAAGCTTTTACTGAAATTTTGCTGTAAGCTGATCTTCAGATGGAGTTAGGAACTGAATTTTGTTTCTTAGACCACGGTCATTTGTTGAATTAGAATACATGTTTAAAAAGGAAATATGACCATGCTTTTCGACTGGGTTTTTTCATTTATGCCTACTATTTGTAATATTAGAAATATTCCTTCTATCCTGAGCTAGGTTTTCAGTTGCCCGGTTATTCAAGTATTTGACTGTAGCTTGTCTTGCTATAATTCAAACTTATATATTGATGCCAGTCCAGATGTGCCTTTGTTGGGTAATAAGAAAAGGATTCCAGTTTCATGGGTTGAAGAGGAAAAATCAAGAGCACTGGAACCAAAATTGACTGATTCTAAGCATCATATGGCACTCATACAGGAAGCAATTCCTCAGAGGATGCAGGTGATTGTTAAAGCTTTCCTGCTTTTAACTGAAGAAAAATATGCCTGGGGTTTAATCATTTAGCTTAACTTTTGCTATTAAAACTGAAACAGAATTTTTATCGAACCACTTGTTTTTTCAGTCTAGTTCATTACTTTTTATTACTCTTTTTTTCGGTGAATTACTTTTTATTACTCTTTAATGCTGCACCTCAACACTAAAAAATGAAGGCTGAGTCCTGTTTATTCTTCATACATGCTGGCTTAATCTACAAGAATGTGATTTTCTACAATCATATTGATCATGCTTATATGTCATAACTGTTTTGGTGATTGCTGATTCAGGAAAAAGATTTTAGGGTAGTCATTGACTCAGATGAGGACAATGATGGAGTTGGCTCCTGCTTTCTGGTGAAGAAGGAAACAGGTAATTTCTTAACATGGATGTGTAGACTAGACAACTGGATATAAGAAGTCCTTCAAGTCTAACACATCATACTTCTATGATCGCGCATATTCTATTTTCTGTTATCTTAAGGCAAACTTAAGCATATTCCATAAATGTCTTAATGTTGATTTCTTTTCATGCTGTGGGAGATTACACAATTTTAAACTGTTGCTGTTCCCATTGATGTATTATCATTATCATTATCATTATGAGCACTGGTATTTGGCACATAGTTTATCGAGTAATGAGCATGACGGATGGATGTGAAACCAATGATCAATTTGGTAAGAACAGATTTGATAAATACAACACCAAATTGATACAATGTGCTTTCCTGCACCATGTCATAGAGTAAATTCAGAGGTCTGTGTTTATTAGAAAAGGAGTTTGTACAGGGAAGGCGGGTGGAGATGCAAATGCATTAGGGGGGAGACAGGAGTTTGAATTGTTTGTAGAGAGTGTCGATGTTGAAAGTGATATCTTTAACTTGAGTGTTGAATAACGATGATTCAAATTTCAAAAGATGCTTGATAAGGAAGATTCAAATGCTTGCATATTTTGTCCTTTAGAAAACTTTAATTTATGATGCACATAAATTGGATATGCATGAGGGCAGCGAAAACCATATTTTGCATTATTTTGATTTTGTATATCTCTGTTATCGTGACAGGAAAGGAGAGCTATTTGATGGATGAAGCTAGGGAAGAGACAATGAGAATCCTTAGGAAAGCAAGGAAGAGAAGGAGAAAACTCATGAATCCTGTAATTGTAATTTGAAGTTATGATGCCAACCCGCATGTACCAACCAGTTGGCATCACAGGTTCACAGTTACTCAAAATTTCCAATTTTATATTAGGACAATTAAGACGCTCTTGTTGAGACTATAATATGAATGCAATTGTTACTGCCAGTGCAATCTGTTGTAAAAGAAAAAATATTACTCTCTTCAATTAATATAGTTTTTTACATTCTGATGCAACAAATGTATGTATCATAATGTTTTCCAAATTTGATCATGTACCTATATTCTCATGTCACAGTATTTGATCTATATTTGATGAACATGGATGATGATTCCGGCCTTTTATTTTTTACTCCTTAGAAGCAAATTTAGTGAGAAAGAAAAATATCCGATCAACTCTTCTATTTCTTTCTCACTAGAATCTTGAATCTGAAGGAAAGAGGCAATTAAAGAAAGAGCGTCAATAAAGCTCTGGCAAGAGTCTCTTATTATGCTTTTCTAAATTCAACTTGCAATGTTGCAAATTGTGAATCTAGGATGTTAGCCATTGTAGAATGTGCATGAATACCAAGCCTTGTTTCCTTTCATAGTTCATCTACTTCTTTCAACAATGTCATGTTGAATTCTCCTTTTAGTGCAATTTCATCTGTTCGTATCCAATTTCACCAACATATGTCCACTGTAAAACAACTCTTTAGGATAGGCTACTCTTCTTTGATGGTTTGAAAAGAACAGCTCATTCCTTGGACAACTAGGATGCCAAGGGAACTGACTAATTGATGTTAACCAATAGTAAGGCTTCATTGGCTTTTCTTATATATATATATAATAGATAGATAGATAGATAGATAGATAGATAGATAGATAGAGGGGACACCACCTAATATACTTACATAGCTAGCTTGGAAAACACCATCAAGATTGGAACCTGGAACTTTCCTTCATGTGGATGAAGGGTTGTATCACTGGGCTTGCGATGAAAATCATTTAATCTCTTCCCCAAGACTTAACCTGTGGAATTTTTATTTCAAAACAGTATAAAAAGGCCCACATAACTTTTAGGTCTTGTGCTGATCACTGGTTTCTAAGTTGTTTCTTTAAAGTTCTCTTCTTTTGCAGAGTATGCAATGCATGATGGTGTCCACCACTCGTGTTGAGCCTGGTGCATGTAATTGTCACAGATGTATTATGGTGGTTTCTTGCATTCGTTTGATTTCATTTCTTAGCTCTTGCTTCTTTAGCCTTCTCATTAATACATGGCATGTCCATGTAGGCACCGCACTTTGTCAATGAAGTGAAACAGAGGACCATCTATTCTTACAACTTCAACAAGCTCAAAGACTCGAAGTTACCTTGGGAATTGTCTCAATTTTTAAAAGGGTCAGAAGCCCATAAGAAATAATGCAAAGAACGTGTAATCATAATTGTTTATGGCTATCTTATCACTGGATTATTAGAGTAATGAAATGAGCAAATCATTTACTTGTTTAGTGCTGGATGGCTCCCTCATTAGTGTCTTATTAGATGACTAGAGATCACCCTGAAGGACAATGACTAGTGCTGACATCTTTTAGTCAAATATGCATATGATATCAAACCTTGCTCTTATCTCCATGATTTAAGCATTGAAACCGTGCTTTGTAAGAACTATTGAGTCCTAGTGAGGACCCATTCGGATGCCATTTAAGATCTTTACACCATCATTGCCAAAGTGGAGATTTTGCAGTTCCTCCATTTTAACGTAAATAAAAGCTACGTAGATGAGCATACCTGATCACTAGTGGACCTAAGATTGTTGACCGCAATGTAGGCATGTTCATTTTTCGTTCTTTCTGCTAATTGTGCTTGTTAAATTATGGTAAAGTTAAATTTTATGAAGTACTAATAATATTATTAATACTAGTAAATTTAAAAATCTAGTATTTATTATGTTATAGAGTTAACTCTTGTATTTATGATATTGAAGAAATCAAGAATTAACTTAAGGAAGATTAAGAGACTAAGAGTTATAATATATCTTGGTAGTTTAAAAGTCATCTTGTTATTAATATATTTTGGAAGTCTAAGCATCTTTTATTAGGTTTAGAAATTATAAGAGTCATTTAGAATTTCAAGGATTGCTTTGTATTCATGAGGGTAGACTAAAAGTCATCTTCATGTATCTATATATAGGGTCTTATATTTTGAATTTTATGTATGAAGTGGTTTGTACAAGCTTCATTCTAGTGAAGTCTTTATCAATTGTTTCTTCTTCTATTTGGTTGTGCGGTCTTGGAAAAGGATTGTATTTTCCCTTTTTTCTTTTACAGTACTTTTATATAACTTTAATCATCATATTTTATTTTTTTGTTTTGGCTTACTTATGTCAAAAATTTTCATTTTTTTAAAAAAGTTTTTATTTTAAATTTTAATACATTGCAATCAAGTTTTTTAACTTTTGAAATGTTGTAATTATTTTTTTTAATTGTTGCTTCCGTCTAACGATCCTGATGAATATGGTCATAGGTTTTCACATGATAATTAATGGATATTGACGGGCACAAAACTGGATGACATGAAAAAAGTTGGTTTCCATTCTCCTCCATCTTTCTCCTTCAAAACCCCTACCAGCCGCATGTTTGCCTACACCAGCTCCAAATGCTTCGGTATGCCCACCACCGCCACCAAGATAGCCTCTGCCACCTCCATCAAAGCCATCACCAGCACCACCCCTTAAGCTGTCACGATCATTATTGCCATAGGTATACTGCAATGATAGTGCCAGTAAGCATGGTACATATTATGATAAACCGGTTCAAAAAGATAATTGCCGGTCTAAGAATTTAATTGATCCTATTTGGACTGGTCGGCCAGACGGATTGACATGAAGATACTTCCGAAACCCGACGGGAGGACGATTTGGTGCTACGCTTCAGCCAGCGACAACGCATGGCTTAGGATCAGCCTTCGGTCTGCTCCGAAGAGGATGGCTCTGAAGTAAATGACCGATCCACAATGTGCACTTCGAAATAAACAGCTCCGAAGTAAATGGCCGATCCATAATGTGCACTCCGAAGCAAATAGCTCCGAAGTAAATGACCTATCCACAATATGCACTCTGAAGCTAACAGCTCCGAAGTGAATGGCTGATCTACAGCCCATGAGATAACTGCTGGCCCAACTCCGAAGTGAATGGCTGACCTACTTTAAACTAAAACCATCAAGAACGGACTTTGTTACTATAACCAACCAATTATATGACAGCCATGGCTTCAGTAAGACCGAGGTAATTAACCTCCGACAGTAACTATAATTAGTTGAAAGGAAGTTATTTTAATTAACATCCCTAACAGAAATCAAGAAGGCTTAACTACTTTCATTACAACAACCCCTATAAAAAGTGGTAAGAGGGGACCTCCAAGGTAGGCCATTCCATGTGAGTCTGAGCCGGTCTATGACTAGCTTGCACTATGCACATTTTACTCTCCACTTATTTCATCTCACTTTCTTTGAGCTCTCCATTGTGGTATGAATTTTATTGACTTAGGTATTGAAATATCCTCCATCGAAGAAAATTCGGTCAGGGGTTTATTTTGTGGGAACCTAAGGAGGTGAACCGGCGATCCAGGCACTTCGTCCGATCCGCAAGGATCAGCATCAATAGATTGGCACGCCAGGAAGGGGACGATTTTTAATTATGAAATTCGTTTCCTCCCAGGAAAGGAGAGCCTTCGAGAAATACAAGATGGTGAAAGGGAGAGTCCAGAATGTCTCAGCAAGTAGGGGACACCCTGTGTCCCAGAGGAATGAACCCCCGTTAGAGAATGATATGGCACCTCCTGCATTCATTGTAGGACAACAACAATTGGAAGCCCTCATGAATCGAGTGGATGCATTGACGACCATGATGCATAATTTTCAAGAAACTGCACTCCAGGAACGATACCTGCCAGTGACCTCCAAACACAACCATCAAGCTAGGAGGAAAGAAGATCAACATCCAGAATTCACTTGACACTCCTCTCGGGATTGGCAATCTTACAAACCCAGAAGTTCTTGGTATCATAGGCACGTGGAGAGCCGACACGATAAAAAGAGAATTAAAAGGTTTTCCTCAGCTTCTTCTGGAGATTCCATGCCAGGAAGCACCAAGCAAAAGGCAATATGCACTGATTATGAAGAAAAGTTCAAAATGGTGGAATTGCAAATCACGAGACTCAATGACCAGTGAAGAGGTGATGAGATCATAGCATACGACTCGCGGCCTCCTTTCTCTCCCAGAATAATGGAGAAAGTTATTCCCCACCACTTCAAGATTCTCCAAGTGGAATCATATGATGGAACCACAGATCCTCTCGACCACTTGGGGAGCTTCAAGGTACACATGATGATACAGGGAGCTTCCGATGCTCTGCATTACCTCGCCTTCCCAGCCACTTTGAAGAAAATCACTTGAATATGGTATTCGAGCATTCGCCCAGGTACTATTCACTCTTTTTGTGAATTGAAGAAATTGTTTGTATCACATTTCAGGACTTGCCAAAAAATGTCCCGTAATTCAGATAGCATCTTCCTCCTTCAACAGAATGAAGGAGAGAGCCTCAAAGATTACATCACCAAATTCAACTCTATCACCCTTGAGATCCTAGATCTCAATGAATATGTGGCTATGTCTGCTATGAAGAAAGGTCTCCGATCATCCAAGTTTACCTTCTCTCTGGATAAGAAATGTTCTACAAGCTACGCCGAGCTACTAGCGAGAGCTCAAAAATATGCAATAGCTGAAGAGCAAGCAGCAAGCTGATGACTAACTAAAGGGAGGTCAACCTCCAAGAAAAAGAGTAACAAAGGGCCGATTCCACCTGTACCCTCTAGCAATGACGCGCTGGCTCAACGATGCAGTCATAAATCCAAGCAACTAGGTAGCAGATTCGACTCCTATACTCCTCTCTCTCTCCCAAGAAAGAAGATCCTAATGGAAATAAAGAAAGAGAGCTACCTACAAAGGCTGCATCCCTTGAAGGCACCCCCTGCATTAAGGAACAAAAATAAATACTGTCGATTCTACCGAGACCACGTCTACAACACTGAAGAATGCGTCCAATTCAAGGATGCGATAGAAGATCTGATCAAGAGGGGATACCTGAAAAAGTATTTTAGCACCCAGGAACCCTAAACTAAAACTACTGTCCCTAAGAGGGTCGTGGAAGAAGCCAAACTACCCAACCAAAGACCGATCGATGGAAGGGTAGGCATGCTTCATCATTGGACCAATTGGAGAAGCGAAGTTGAAGAAGATGCTCCCAAAAGATACAAAAGTCATAACACCTATGCTTCTCGGACGATAATCTATAAGGAATCCAGACTCCTCATGATGATCCTATTGTAATCTCAGCTATTATAGCCAATTATGATGTAAGAAGGATTTTGGTAGATAATGAAAGCTCCATGAAAGTCTTACTATATGTGCCTTCCTCAGAATGAATTTGTCCAAAAATAAATTACAAAGATCTCCTACACCTTTAACGGGATTCGGAGGCAACCAAGTTGGAGTAGCAGGGGAAGTAATGCTACCAGTGACCCTTGGCACAGAACCATTCTCAGCATAGAACCATTTCAAAAAATACTTCCCATTAATTTTGTGGTCGTACAAACGCCGTCAGCATACAACGTTATCTTGGGACGACCCGCTTTGAACAAGTTCCATGCCATAGTTTTGACCTATCATCTCCTAGTATGGTTCCCTACTAGGAATGGCATCGGAGAAGTGAAAGTAGACCAAAAAGTTACCAGACAATGTCGATGATACAAGACAAATAATCAATCGACCTCATGACGCTGAAATAATTGGATCCAAAAGATCGAATGGAGTGTGGAGAACCTGTGGAAAAGACTATTTCCATACCACTGGCCAAAGATGACCCAACAAATCAGAAGTCTACTCGACAAAGAAACGAAGGCAAGGTTGACCCACTTTCTACGAAGTATTTCCCATGTCTTCTCCTGGTCGACTTCAAATATGCCTGGAATCCCGGTCGAAGTCATCACCCATCGACTAGAAGTCACCCTTGATCACAAGCATGTCCATCAAAAGAAAAGAAACTTTGCACCGGAGAAATAGAAGGTGATCGATGAAGAGGTAGATAATCTTCTTAATGCTAGATTCATAAAGGAAATACACTATCCCGACTGGCTAGCCAATGTCATAATGGTGAAGAAAGCTAATGGCAAATGGAGAATCTGTATCGACTATACTGATCTAAACAAGGCTTGCCCAAAAAATAGCTTTTCTCTACCAAAAATAGACCAACTGGTCGACACCATTGCTGGTCACTAGCTGTTGAGTTTCATGGATACTTTTTTTAGATACAATCAAATACAAATGGATCCCGACAATGAAGAAAAGACAGCATTCATAACAGAGAAGGGACTCTACCGTTACAAAGTAATGCCATTCGGACTGAAAAATATCGGGGCAACCTTTCAAAGGTTGATCAATAAGGTATTCAAAAAGCAACTTGAAAGGAACAAGAGGCGTATGTCGATGATATGATCGTAAAAAGCTTCCAAAAGGTTGATCACATCAAAGATCTTGAGAAATCCTTTGACGCCCTATGACATCATCAGATGAAGCTAAATTTGACCAAATGCACATTTGGAGTGACATCGAAAAAGTTCTTAGGATTCCTCGTCACCAAACAGGGGATAGAGGCCAATCTAAAAAAGATCCTAGCTATTCGAAGTATGAGACATCCTTTCAATGAGAAAGAAGGGCGACAACTAACTAGAAGAATCGCTTCTTTAAGTCGATTCATTTCTCAATTGATGGAAAGATGTCTTCCTTTCTTCAGAGCCCTCAGCCAAACTAGAAGTTTTGAGTGGTCGGAAGATTGTCGACTCGCTTTCAAAGAACTAAAAAGTATTTGGAAAGTCCTCTACTTTCTAAACCTCAAGAAGGTGAAGCTCTATACTTATACCTTTCAGCTTTGGATGAAGCAGTCAGCTCAATACTTGTTAAAAAAGGAGCCAACAACCTACAAAAGCCGATCTACTATATTAGCAAGGTGTTGCATGAAGCCGAAGTGAGGTATCCTAGAATACAAAAACTCATATTCATTGGTGATTGCAACAAAATACTTGCGACCCTACTTTCAATCCTATGCCATTGTAGTGCTAACAGACCAACCCTTGAAAGTCATCCTTCGATGTCCTGATACTTCGAGAAGGATAGCCAAACGAGCCATCAAGCTAGACGAATTCGACATCACATTCTGATCCAGATTGGTAATGAAGGCACAGGTACTAGCCGACTTCATAGTCGAATGTACGTGGGGCCAGGAAAATGGTCAACAGAGGATCAAAGATGAAGTAGTCACCAAAAAAGACTTAGAATCCATGTGGATACTTCATGTAGACGAAGCCTCCAACTCTACTGGGTGTGGAGCCGGACTCATAATGGCCGACCCCGATGGGCAGACCATGGAATACGCCCTTTGCTTTTCCTTTCAAGTTTCAAACAACCAAGCAAAATATGAAACCTTCTTGGCAGGACTCAGAATCACCAAAGAACTAGGGATTCAGAGGATTGAAGTCTTCTCGGATTCTCAATTAGTGGTGAACCAAGTGAAAAGCGAGTTTAAAGCTTGAGACCATGTCATGATCCAATACTTGGAGAAGGTACGAGATATGTTGTCTCAACTAGAATTTTTCGAGATAGCCCGTGTGTCGTGGGTCGAAAATTCTCGGATTGATGCCCTTTCTTGACTTGTAACCACTACTTCGGATTCCCTCGATTGGACCTACATAGAGTACCTGGAAGATCCAAGCATATTGAAAAAGACTTCAAAGGTACACCAAATCGAGCATGAGCCCTGTTGGATGGACCCTATTCTTAAATTTTTGAATGAGGGTGTGTTACCTAAAGATAAGGCCGACACCAAACAAGTCCGTTGGATGGCCTCCCAATATGTTATCCTAGATGAAACTTTATACAAGAGGTCTTTCACACAACCCCTACTAAAATGTTTAGGATCATTGGACGCTGACTATGCCTTCAGAGAAGTGCATGAGGACATATATAGAGACCATCTGGGGCGCAGATCGCTAGCCTACAAGGTGATTCGTCAAGGTTATTATTGGCTGACTATCCAGAAGGATGCAGCTGACTATGTCCAAAGATGTGACCAGTGTCAAAGATACTCTAACATCCAAAGATGCCCTGCAAGCTAGCTGACTTAGCTAACAACCCCGTGGCCCTTCGCTCAATGGAGAATGGATATTCTCGGTCTGTTTCCTCCGACCTTTGGATAACAGAAGTTTCTCATTTTAGCCATCGACTACTTCACTAAATAGATCGAAGCCAAACTCTTGGCTTATATTACTGAAGGAAATGTCAAAAACTTTGTCAGAAATTTTATTATCTTCTGATTCAGGATTCCTCATGCCATCATCATCGACAATGGAAGGTAATTTGATAACCCCAAGTTCAAGGACTTCTGCACCCAATATCATATTCTCCATAGGCTGACCTCTAGCAGTCATCCTCAATCCAATGGAGAAACTGAAGTAACCAATAGGATGATTCTCCATGATTTGAAGACCAGGTTGAACGATGCCGAAGGGCTATGGGCCGAAGAACTGAACTCAGTCCTTTGGGCATATCGGACAACCTCCAGGATGGCTATCGAAGAATCTCTGTTCAACTTGGCCTACGGCACTGAAGTGATTCTCCCAGTGGAAGTCACTTTACAATCTTTAAGGATTGACCACTTTAAAGAATCTAAAAATTTGGAGTACCGTAGAGTAGACCTAGATCTACTTCAAAGCACTAGATTTTAGGCTCAGATGAAAATGTTTATGTATCAACAAAAGATTGCCAGATATTACAACTCCAGGATAAAGGAATGAACCTTCCGACCTGAAGACCTAGTATTGCAAAGGTGTTGGGTTTGCCCTTAATTTTGTTGATTAACAAAACATTGAGTACATAGTTTGTACTAATATTTCAATTATGGTTATAAGTTATAGGATACAGGCACCTCAAATTCTCAAAATGAAAGTATCTTAAAGCTGAGCAAAACTCATGTCTTAAGAAGTCTTCTCACCATGAAAAAGGCCTAAAAAATGTTCAATTATGGTTTACATAAGTGTATTTAAAGTTTGATTGAATATTTTTATGTTTTTGGGAGTTTTGGCACTTATTTTAGCAAATTTCAGAACCAAGTGTCGACTTATGATTGCCAAGTGTCGGCATTTCAGTGACTGGCATGCAAAAATTCATACTGGCACGTCAAGTGTCGACACCTAAAATCCAAGTGTCGACTCAAGGCCTGAGATTTTTTTTTTTGAAAATATAGAACTTGCCATTTGGAGGGTTATTGTGTCAAGTGTTGACACATGAGCTTCAAGTGTTGCACTTGAAATTCAAGTATCGACACTTGCAGGACCAAGTGTCGACACCTGCAAGACCAAGTGTCGACACCTGCAGGACCAAGTGTCGACACCTGAAAGCCAAGTATCGACACCTGGAAGTCAAGTATTGACTCATGGATTCTGACAGCTTCAACGGATATATTTTCTGAGTTACATATTTTATCTTTTCAAGCTCCCAACGGCTAGTTTTGATCCTCCAACGGTCTCAAATCATTTTTTGGAAGCTTTTGAAGTATTTAAGCTTCACCAAACTCATTCGTGAAGCATTGAACTCCATTGAACACTCAAAAGTCAATATTCTTTCAAGAACTTCACTTTCAAAATCCATAAAAGGAGAGATTTCCTGAAAAAGCTTACAAGCCCATCTTTTCATCCTTCCAAAAGTGAGCTTGAAGAAGATTCCAAAGAGAAGACAAGATAAGCATCTTCAAGAGCCTCAAAGCTTCCACATTCCACTTTAGAAGAGAGTTTAATTGTGCTTTTATATTGTATCTTTATCTCTATACTTTGTTGACTTAGCTTTCAAGGATTTCTTGAAAGTAGGTTGTTGGTGAGCCAAAGGTACAAAACCAACTAGAATTTAACTTGTGAGCTCGAAGATAAAATAAGTTGTAAAGGTTGTTGGTGAGCCTAGGTGACAAAACTAACTTAGGTTTTGACTTGTGAGCCTTGTAAAACAAGTCGGCTGTAATCTTGGAAAGATTATAGTAGAATTCCTAAGGGTGGCTTGGGGAGTGGATGTAGGTGCTTGGTTTGCACCGAACGACTATAAAACTTGGTGTTTTGTGTGATTGCTCTCCTTATTTTTTGCTCTTTATTTTCTGTAATTAATTTACTATTAATTGCTACATATTATTGAGTTATCTACATTGCTCACAAACACTTCAAAGACCGGCACATAATTACTTTAATTTTTGAAAGACCCAATTCACCCCCCTTCGTAGGCTTCAGTTTTGGACAACAAGTGGTATCAGAGTACCGGTACTCTACTTGTAGGTCCAACGATCTTGAGTAAAATATCATGGCAGCCCCAATTGGTATGGGTATTGTAGAAGGTCAAGCCTCCAACCATCCCCCACTATTTAATGGCACCAACTACACATATTGGAAGACATGCATGCACATTTTCATTCAAGCTCTTGATTATAATCTTTGAAGGACTATCGTTAAGGGTCTTCATCAGCCTACTATGTTGATTAATTGCATTTTCGCTCCCAAAATGGAAGATGATTGGGATGAGAATGATAATAAGCAAATAGAGCTTAATGCAAAGGCTATGAATCTATTATTTTGTGCTTTAGATCCAAGCGAATTCAATAGAATCTCAAATTATCTCTCTACAAAGGAAATATGGGATACACTTAAAGTTACCCATGAGGGTACACATAAAGTAAAAACTACTAAAGTAAACATGCTCATTCATATATATGAAATATTTAAGATGGAACCTACTGAATCTATTAGTGAAATGTATACTAGGTTCACTAATATTATGAATGGCATGAGAAGTTTAGGAAAGAGAATTTCTAATGGTGAACTTGTCAATAAACTCCTCAGGTCTCTTCCGGCTTCTTGGGATGCTAAGGTCACTACTATAGAAGAAGCCAAGGATGTCAACACTCTTCCTCTTGAGTAACTCTTGGGCTCATTGATGACCTATGAGCTCTCCTTGAAACAAAAAAATGTGGACGTTGATAAGAAAAAAAAAGTGATAGCCTTCAAGTCCACCATAAAAGAAGAGTCAAGTGATGAGTCTGAAGAAGAGGATGAAGAAGATGAGACAGCTCTTATTGCTAGAAAGTTTAGGAGGTTTATGAGAAAGAAGAATATAGCTTTAATAAGAAACCTCAAAAGGGAGAGCCTTGCAAAGAGAAGGACAAAGAGAAAGAAAAGGAGCAGCCCACATGTTTTGAATGCAAAAAACCTGGCCACTTCAAGATGGACTGCCCCTTACTCAAGAAAAGTAGAAGAAGATTGAGAAACAAAGCTATGACGGCAACCTGGAACGACAGCGAGGATTCAAGCTCCGAAGAAGAGCAGCAAGAGGTTGCAAATTTTGTCTAATGGCCAACAATGATGAGGTAATATCTGAACCTGAAGAAGAGTTTACTTTTGATGAACTGCATGAAGTTTTTGATGAACTTGTTATTGAATTTTAAAACTTAAACTGAAGCATAAAGAGCTAAAGAAGCAAAATTTGGATTTAGTTAAATCAAATGATAAGTTTTTAATTGAAAATGATTGCTTACTTGAAGAAAATAAAAAGTTAAATAATAAAATCTTTTTTCTTGAAAAAGAAAAGAAAAATTTGAAAAAGAAAAATTCTTTTGCTTCAACTGAAAATTTTCCAAAACAAAACAAAGAGATTTTGCAAGAAAACAAAAAATACAAAGATGAACTTGAAAAATTGAAACCAGTTGTTGAAAAATTTACTTACTGTTCTGAAAAACTTAATATGCTTTTAAATAACCAAAGAGCTATTTTTAACAAGGCTGGTTTGGGTTTCAAAATACAAAAATAACAAAAGTTTTTCAAAAATTTCTATGAGCCTGCTTAATCTTCAATTACTTATTATTCTTGTGGTAAAGTAAGACATAAATCTTATTTATGCAATAAAAGGAAATTAAGCAAAGTTAGAAAAGTTTGGGTTCCAAAAGGAACCATCACCACTAACCTTAAAGAATCCAATATGACTTGGGTACCTAAAGTCTTTACTTGATTTTTTATTATAGGTGTGCCTTGCAATCAACAAAAGAAGATTGTGGTACCTTGATAGTGTTTGCTCAAGGCACATGACTGGAGATGTGGAGCAGTTCTCCTCACTTGAGTATCAAAGTGGTGGTAATGTTACTTTTGGTAATAATGAAAAGGGAAAGATTGTTGGAATTGGTAAAGTCCATATCACCCCCTCTACTTATATAGATAATGTTTTATATGTTGATGGTTTAAAGCATAATTTACTTAGCATTAGCCAGTTTTGTGATAAAGATTTTAAAGTTATTTTCGAATCTTCCATGTGCATTGTTTCCTTGATGACAATGGCATCAAGTTTATTGGTCATAGGCATGGCAATATTTATATGGTAGATCTTGATGATCTACATGTTCAAAATGGTCAATGCCTAGTGCCAATGGAAGCCAAGATCAATGAAACTAGTTAGCTTTGGCATCGTAGATTATGACATGCTAGTATGCATTTGATTTCAAAACTTAGCAAAAAGGATTTGATAAAAGACTTGCAAAAACTTAGTTTTGAAAAAGGATAAGATTTGTAGTGCTTGCCACTTGGAAAATAAATCAAATCATCTTTTAAACCAAAAGAAGTATTCTCTACATCTAGATCCTTAGAATTACTTCATATGGACCTCTTTGGGCCAACTAGAACATCTAGTTTGGGACGTAAGAAGTATGGTCTAGTCATTGTAGACGATTTCTCTCGTTTTACATTAGTGATGTTTTTAGCTCATAAAGATGAAAACTTTTCTGTATTTATTAGATTTTATAAAAGATTTTCAAATGAAAAAGGTATTTCAATTATTTCTTTAACAAATGATCATGGTACAGAATTTGAAAACCATGACTTAAAAAAATTTTGTAGTAAAAATGGCATTCATCATAATTTTTCTGTATCTAGGACACCTCAACAAAATAGGATGGTAGAAAGAAAAAATAGAACTCTTGAAGAAATGCATGCACCATGTTTTGCAAAAATGATTTACCTAGATATTTTTGGACGGAAGTCATAACACTGCATGTTATGTTTTAAATCATATTTTGATCCGACCTATTTTAAAGAAAATACCTTATGAGCTTTGAAAAGGTAGAAAACCTTCAATCAAATATTTTTGTATTTTTGGATGCCATTGCTTCATCTTAAACAATGGCAAGGATAATCTAAGCAAATATGATGCCAAGTCAGATGAGGGTATCTTTTTAGGCTACTCTATATCTAGCAAGGCAGACAGGGTCTTCAACAGAAGGATACTTGTTGTTGAAGAATCCATCCATGTTGTGTTTAATGAGATTAACCAAAAATCTTCTAGAAAAGAATATATTCTTGATGATGATACAGGTATCCAAAGAAATGAAGAAGTGAACAACAATGAATAACCCACCAAGGAGCAAGATGATAATCAAAACAATGAAAAAGATCAAGTACAAGGAGGTGAAAACACATCTACACTTAATCCTCTACCTAAAGAATGGAGGTATGCTCATGGACACCCCAAAGAACTTATCATTGGTGATCCATCAAAATGAGTAAGTACTCGTTCATCTCTTAGAAATATATATGATTATTTAGCTTTTGTCTCTCAAGTAGAATCTAATTTTATTGAAGAAGCTGAAAATGATTGCAATTGGATTTATGCTATGCAAGATGAACTAAATCAATTCAAAAGAAATAATGTTTGGATTTTGGTTGATAGACTTACTAATGTTTCAATAATTGGCACAAAATAGTTTTTTAAAAATAAACTTGATGAAAATAGTATAGTTACTAGAAATAAAGCTAGACTAGTTGTTAAAGGATACAATCAGGAGGAATGAATTTATTTTGATGAAACCTTTGCTCCAGTTGCTAGACTGTTGCCTAGAAATGGAGCCCAAAAGGGGGGGTGAATTGGGTCTTTTAAAAATTTAAAGCAATAATGTGCAGACCTTATGGTGTTTGTGAGTTACAAAATTGATTCACTAGATTATATGCAGTGGAAAGCAATAAATAGAGTGCAAGAAGTAAAGAGCAAGAGATAGAAGAAACAATCACACATAAACACAAGGTTTATAGTGGTTCGGTGCAAACCTAGCACCTACATCCACTCCCCAAGCCATCCTTGGAAATTTCACTATAATCTCTCCAAGATTACAGCCGACTTGTTTTTCCAAAGGCTCACAAGTCAAAACCTATGTTGGTTTTGTCACCTAGGCTCACCAACAAACCTTTACACTTGTTTTGTCTTTGGACTCACAAGTTAACCCTAGTTGGTTTTATCATCTTGGATCACCAACAAACCACAACAACCTTCTTTCAAGACACCCTTGAAAGCAAGGTCAAATTAAAAGAGAATTTTAGATATACAATTCAAAATAGACAAAACAAACTCTCTTCAAGAGTAGAATAGAATATTTGAGGCTCAAGTTGATGCTTTGTCTTGTCTTCTCCTTGGAATATTCTTCAAGCTCTCTTTTTGGAAAGATGAAAGGATGGGCTTGTAAGCTTTTTCAGGGAATCACACTTTAAATGGCTTTTGAAGTGAAATTATTGAGGGAATATTGGCTTTTTAGCTTTCAATGGACTTCAATGCTTCAGGAATAAGTTTGGTGGAGCTTAAATACTTCAAAAACTTCCAAAAAATGGTTTGTGACCATTTGAGCTTCGAATCTAGCTATTGGGAACTTGAAAAGACACTTCTGCAACTCAAAAAATTAGATCCATTAGGCCTGTCAGAACTCGAGTGTCGACACTTGGTTTGTCAGGTATCGACACTTGACTTCCAGGTGTCGACACTTGAACTTTCAAGTGTCGACACTTGATTCATAGGTATCGACACTTGACACAAAAACACTCCAATAGCCATGTTCTGGATTTTCAAAAAGTCTCAGGCATTGAGTCGACACTTGGGAACTTAAGTGTCGACACTTGAGTTTCAGGTGTCGATACTTGAATTCTGGGTGTCGACATTTGGCATGCTAAGGAGTTTTTCTGCATGCCAAGAGCTGAAGTGTCGATACTTGACTTCCCAGGTGTCGACACTTGGTTCTGAAAAAATTCACAATTAAGTGTAAATTAAGCCAAAAACATAAGTGTTGAATATAAAACTCAAAACCAATGTAAATAACAAATAAATGAACTTTTTTAAGCCCTTTTTGCATGGAGAAGACTCCTCAAATCATGAAAAATGCTTCGTGCCACAGTGTGCCATAATACTTCAATTTTAAAAATTTGAGGTGCTTGCTTCCTGAAAACTCACAACTAGAAATAAATATTAGTACACAATATGTACTCAACATTTTGTTATTCATCAAAATCACTAGGTGGAGCCAACAATCTCTCCCTTTTTGATGATGACAAAACCTTGAGTATCTCAACATTTAATTTCAAATCTCAGATTTGATAATTCAAGAATATGATTTCATGCTAATACATCCACAACTTGCATAGTTAAGAAGGATGAATCTCTTCCTTAGTTAGACAATTCTAATCAGAACAAGCAGAATATTGGTATCAGATCTATGCAATATTGGTATCAGATCAAATTTGAAATTCATAAAAATAAGGATTCTACTCCCTCTTTTTGTCAATCATTAGAAAAAGGGAGTAAACTCCCCTTCAAAACGAGCATGGAGACAAAAGGTAATAGAGTATTAGAGTTGATTCAAGAGTTAACAGGTATCAGAGCCAAAATGTATATCTATTTGTCAAAAGCAATCATAGTGATGCACAAATTGTAAACATCAAGTAAAGCATATATATCAGTTAAGTAATGTTTTCAATACAAAATTTGCTGACTCATCAGCAATACTGAAACAATCAAACTACATCATGAGACATAAATTATAAATAACATGAGTCATAAATAGCATACAACACAATAAACATTTGCGAGGCTAATCCTCATCAGATGGGATCTCAAAAGATATAGGACCTGTAATCCTAGACCTATGGGCTAGACCACTAGGAGTCTTCAAAATACCATGACTCCGAGTCCTAGTAAAAGGTCCAAAATGGGGTACAACCCTAGAAGCTCTAGTAGAGGGAGGTGGGAGATTCTCAGCAGGAGTGGCAAAGGCTGGATCAGTGGAGACAAGTGTGCCAGTCGAATCAGCTAGAGGAATAACAGGAGACTGCGGCTCTTGGCTAACTACCTCATATCCATCTGCGCCATCACCACTGTCACTATCATTGTCGTCATCAATAACATTAGTATCTCTGTCCTCAATCCCATCAGCACGGTCACCACCATCAATAGTGTCATCATGTCCATCTTGGTGGTCATCGGCATCATCATCATCACCAGCATCAGGAGGTGGAGCTGTAGGTACTGCTGGAGGTACAAGGGATCTCAGTAAGTCCTCAATACGAGCAAAACCCTCCATAGTCCGACGAATCTTAGCATGCTCCATGGTAGTGTGTGCTCGAAAACTCTCAATCTCGATGCATAACTGGGTCATGCGGACACCCAGTCCAATCATCTCGCTCCAGAGATCTGTGAACTGCTATCTCGCATGCTCCTCAAAGGATAAGTCCATAGAAGGTGGAGGAGGACCCGAAGATGTAGTTGTCGGGGTCATCGGCTCTGCCTCTGATGTAGGAGCTGCCTGAGGAGGTGAAAAAGGGCTAATTTTTTGTAATTTTATAGTTTAAATTTCTTAGATTAAGTTTAAAAGAAGTTTGAAAGTGTTGGAAAGCTGTTAGAAGAAGTTTGAAGAAGTTTGGAAGTCTTTTGGACAAAGATCACTCGAGCCGACTCAAAAGCATAGAGCTGACTCATTGTTCTGGCATAGTACAAGCCTTTCTGATACTCTACCAATCGAGTCCACTCGATGAAGTTAGAGCTGACTCATCCAGAGTACCAAAATTATAGTTTTGAGAAACTAGACAATCGAGCCAACTCTATGAGCAACCGAGCCGACTCTTCCAGAGTGAGTGATTTTCATTTCTAAGAAAACTAGTCAAGCAAGCCGACTCGACTGAGAAGAGCCAACTCGACCAGGGTTCAGTTTCTACATGTCTGAGAATCTGAGTCGACTCGACCCAATCGAGCCAACTCGAATCCCAGTTTTCTGAAGTGTAATGGCTAGTTCAAGAATTGATTTTTTTAATCCAAAAAGTGCTCCAATGGCTAGTTCTCATTTCCTAAGGCACGATAATGGCTATTTTCAACTGGGAACAGTTAGGAGAGCTATAAATGATAGATTTGAATGAGTTTTGAAGAACTTTTGAGAGAGCATTGAATATTTAAGAGGAGCATTCAAGCTAGAGCTCAAGACTTCACTAAACTCCTATCAATTTCTTAAGCCATTTACTGAAGAAGTTTGAAAGCCTTAAAGAGCATTGAAAGAGTAATCAAGAAGGCTTTTTAAAGAGCTGCAACTGCAACCATCCGACAAAGATTGGTTTATCTTTAGTGTTGCTTCATTTGTAAATTTATTTTAATTATTCTAAGTACAGCAGGGGTTGTAGCTTGGGTATTGTTTAAGATTTTTAGTGAGCCTTAAAACTATGTTTGGGTTGTTAGTGAGCCCATGAAAACTAATGTTGTATTGGATTCTTAGTGATCCCCGTGTAAAACCAAGATTGGGTTTTGGTTTGTGAGCCCGGTGTAAAATAAATCGATTGTATTCCTATGAGAATATAATGGAAATCCCAAGTAGTATCTTGGGTAGTGGACATCGGAGCTGGGTTGCTCCGAACCACTATAAAATATATGATGTTTATGATTGCTTTTGATTGTGTTCTTTGACTTGCTTCCGCATTCAATATTCAACACACTTCACTCACCACACTAAGATTTCAAAAAAAGCACATATCTGTGAAAAAGTTTTCAAATCCAATTCACCCCTCCTCTTAGGTTGGCCAACTGGGCAACAAGTCCAAGCATCAATTCTTTCAGCAAATTTTGCATAGTTTATTTTCTTTTTCTTTTATTTTAGATTATTGTATTAGGATTAGAAAAAAGGTGAATTAGAGAGGAGATGCTGGTGGCAGCGATGCGCGGCTAGACTCCTTCAACTTAGGATGAAGATGAAGCCTATAACCAGTTTCTATCTTTCTTTTTATACTTGATTCCTAAGTAATAAAGATTATGCTTTTCTTGTTTATATTTCTTGAGTTATTTTTCTAATCGAGGTTTTGATCTAGCATACATGGCCTATACCCTCTATCGATGTATCGTGATCTTAGGGTACAGTACATACCTTAGAGAGGTAAATCGTATTATGGTAGATTAGATCCCTAATCTTGCAAGTCAAGTAGATAGTTTATACTCTGAGTAAACATATCGTGATCTCCAAATATGACCCATGCCCTATAGGAGATAAATTGTTCTAACATTGAACCTACAAGAATTATTGATATTGCAACATAAAGAGAAGAAGATAAAATCCTGTCTGCATGGTAGATTCGGATTCCTAGATTACTTCTCATGCTAACTGATTTAACTAAGTAATTAGTTGTTATCTTTTAATAATTACTACTTTCAATTTAATCTTTACAACCAATTCTTCTTTTTTCTATTTTTATGAAATAATTATCCTTGATCCCTGAGGATACGATCCCAACTCGCTGCTAGTTATAATAATAAGTAGGTTTTATTTTTGACCACCTATGATAGCAATCAATTTTTGGCACCATTGTCGAGGATCCATGCATGATTATTTCATGAAATTTTTTTTTGTATATATTTATTGCTCTCTTTAGTCCATTATATTTTTATTAGATTTTTTTATTTTCTTCTTAACATACAAAAATTATTTTCCTTCTTTTCACAAATCCACTTCTAACCTAATTAACATTTCCTTTTGATTAACCTATCCTAAATAACCCACAAGAAAACCCTAAGACACTTTCCACAAAATTTAATTATTTTAAGGAAACAAATTAATAAACCCTAAAATACTTCTTAACTTATTTGACATCTTACTTGATTTGCATTGCATTTTCATAAAACACTTTAAGGGCATAACCCCTAAATAACATAAGGTGCAAATTTCATTACCTTTCCTTGGCCTGCAAACCACCACCCTGTATACTGCATAACGTAAGTCTTAAATTAAAATTAATTAGATGTTGGCCCTTAAGGATTTTCAAGCTCACTAGGACAAGGGACCCTGAGAGTTGGACTAGCTTAGTATTAATTGGTTCACTGGTGTCTAGGAAAGGGGTTCAAGGATGATGTAGCCCTGAAGGAAGGTGGTTCTTTAATTGGTTCCATTGTTTGACTTGGCCAATTTAATTGGTGTCTAAGAAAAGCAATGGGAGAAACCCCACCGACCTTACCTTACCTAGCAAGTGGCTAGTTGGTATCTAACTTCGAAGACTTAAACAAAAAATTTGACAGTTAGGAGCAGTCTAGATATAAGGTAACCCTAGGATAGAGAGTCCATTATATGATAACTTGGTTATGCTAACAAAATTCTAACATAATTAAACCACCCTTCTCTATCATCTATAGATTTAGAATCCTTTAGGTTTTTTATCTTTAGACTTCTCTCTTTCTTTCCTCTTCTTCTCTCCTCTCTCTACATAATATTTTAAAAAAAAGCTAATCAAAAAAATCAAAAAATTATTCTTGCTAAGATAAAAGGATGATTGGTCAGGTTCAATCTAAACCATACAAGATTAAAAGGTCATGGATCCTACTGAACGATCCAAAAGTCTAATGGAGTATTGCTTCCCTGATCCTCTTGAACGACCTCAAACATTACAAGAATATTGGGACAAGATTGACTCTGACCGATCATTTAGAATAAGAGCCCAAGCTAACAATTATATGAATCAACCACAACGAATTGATATGCATCCTAATTTTATGAGATTTGAAGATGCGTACAATCATCCAAGGGAACCAATAGGAACTATACTAGCATCATTGATCCATAGGGTTGAGGTCTTAGAATGTAAAGGCTATGCCCAATTTCATCATATGCTAGCACCTATGTGCACGACATGTGACGCACCAGACCATGTCATTGAGGGATGTCCTTACTTGATACACCCAACCCAAAATAGGTTTACACAGGTGACTGTAGCCAATAACGGATAGATAACTGAACCTTATATCCTAACCTATAACCCAGGATGAAAGTATCACTCCAATTTTGTGTGGTCACAAGATGCAACATTAGGAGCCCATGATTTTTATTAACCTTATCCTAGGCCTAACCAAGCACTTGATCATCAACCAAGTTTAGATCATGAGAAGGAACCTAGCCCCCAAAAAAAAGCCCTAGAAGCTATGGCTAAAGCCCGTGCTGACCTTAAAGCTATAATTAAGAGCACTAATGCTACCTTCAATAGTCTCATGCAGACCATGGACCAATATATGACTCCTAACACCCAACCTTGTGCCCATTTGGAGATGAAATTATAACCATTAGCCATAGCTACTAGTGAAGAAAAGCTGCCTAGTCAACCCAAGAGTCATTAAGAGGGACAATACCCGAGTTTAAATTTTGATATCGATGTGACAACCCTTAAGCAATCAAATATTACTCTCAGAAATGAATTGGTCATGGAGCAAACCTGTACAACTAAAGAGACTGACCTATATAATTTGATTAAGATAGAAATATATGAAGAGAAATCATAATGAAGGGACAAACCACTTCCATCATCACCCAACTTACCTATGGTCCCAATTCCAAGAACCCTAGAATCATCTATCACTTTCAATGAGAAGGGAGAATAAATAGATGCAATGATAAAATTAACTGAGACTTTCCCAGGATCATAAATGTATAATGTAATAGAGGAAGCCATGTATGAAAGTTTCCCCCATGACTCGTTAAACCTTACTTTGGCTCACTTGGAGATGGATGATCTTGATGTAGAGGGATGTACCATAGAAATGAATGACCTAGTAGAAACATCCTATCCTAACACCACCTCATCTTGGATCAAGCAATATGAGCCATTACCCAAACCTCCAATAGCTTCCTTGTTAGAATTACCACTTGATCCAGAATTGAAGCTACTTCATGGCACATCCGTTGATACCTCACCGATAATATACACTCAGGAAGTCCAAATTGTAGGTGTTCTAAAGGCATATAAGAAGCTATTAGATGGGACATTATATATATGAGGGATAACAAATTTAAAACTTTTATATCTGATTTTTCTATATTTTGCAATACCTTTGAGACCTGCCTCCAAAACTTATCTATAGTATTACAACGATGTATGGAGATAGGGTTGATACTGATTTGAAAAAGTGCCAAGTTATAGGTCAGGAAGGGCTTGTGCCATAGTCTAAATTATTAGCTAGACCCCTCATGACTCTAGTTGGACCTTTGCTTATGAAGGAAGAGGCATCACATGGGGATCCTAAAATACTCCCTTCATATATCAAGCATAGAGTACATAGATCTAGGTCCATTAGAACCCCAAATGGTATTGAAGTTATACCTAGTTCTAAGTATAACAAAAGAATTGTTAGCTATTAGGGGAACGAGCTACTTAGTGATCCTAGGTAGGAAATACTCTACATCTGAATCTGAATCACATATGGAATTATAAATCGATGTCAAGATTCGGACAAGAATAGGATAAGAATCCTGAGAGGTCTGGCTGAAGACGTTAAACTTAGCACTTGTTGAAAGGCCATCCAATCTTTTTACTGATTTTTATTTTAGTAATTTTTATTTTTCTAGGAATAAGAGACTGATCCACTCAGTCACTCCTGGTAGCACATGTGGCATACATCGTCTAGGTGGTATCTCTCTTTGTTTTATTCTTCCTTACTCCATTGAAGACAATGGAAATTAAGTTGGGGGGGTAAGGAAACCTTTTTAAGAAAATATATTTTAAAATAACTTGTAATCTTTGAAAAATTTTGAAAAAAAACTAAAAAATATGTCATGAAAGAAATTCTTAAAAAAAATAGGCTAGAAAAAGGTAATAGAGTTAGAAAGTATGTGCTAACTACTGTAGCCAGCCAAGGAGTAGATTAGATGGTCAGATTTTTAGTGACCTACTTAGATCACCTAAAAGCTATTAGCACTTCTTTCATACATGTACACTGATGAGGTAAACTAGGTATTAGTTATAAGATCAATTGGAGATTCAATAATTATTGAAAATTAGTAATTAATATACACCCTATTGAGAAAAACTTAGATTTAAGGAAAGAGCTACCTACCTGAAAATAGAAAAAAAAAAAAAGAGGCAAGTTATAAACATTGATTTTCCACCGAGTAACCAGGCACCTTCACCTAAGTAAGCATTGTTGTTCACATCAAAAAGTAGGTAGTGTAAAGAATCACCAACAAAAAAAAAAAAAAAAAAAAAAGAAAAAAATTAGGCAGTGTAAAAGCTATCTCAGTTCATGTATTTAATTTGAGGGGTATATAAAAAATTTACCAAAGTAGGTAAAAAGTGAAGATGTAATTGTTTTTTACAAGCTAATACTGAAATACCAAGTTAGTCATCACAAACACAAGTGCTATAGATTTTGGATGACTCTAAGAAAGTTTCTAACAGTTCTGACCATGAAATCTACTTTGAGAACCCAATACTTAGTTAGTGATACTAGCTAGCTTTTTTAACCTTAAGCCTAGATCCAGTTTTGCAAGGGAGGATCTAGTGATACATGATTCTACTTTAATTACATTACTATGAAACTAGCAATGATTAAGTTTGGGGTATCATAAGTCTATTAATTATCCTAATATAACTATTAAAATAAATATTAATTACTTTGAATTTATTAAAAATTTATACTTTTTATTAGAATTTTGTAGAAAATGAGTCCATGGATGAAAAGAGCATAATTTTTGGACTTTAATAGTGCAAATGGCACTCAAATCAGAGTTCAACCAGGCCCAAAATCAAAGATTAAAAATTATTAAAGAAACAGTATGAATTTTGGAGCAGCCCCTCCATGGTAGCTGGTTGCTTGGTCTATAGAATAGGGAGCGGTCCATGGGTAGCCATTAGAGCCAGTCCACAACCTTGCCCATGGAACACCATCACTATTTCATCCTGTCCATCCACTGGAGTTGTCCCCAGCTGTCCATCTCACTGCCGGGAGCATCATCATGGCTGGAAAGCTTGCCAGAAGGCTATTTTTCTAGTTAGCCACCACTTTCCTCTTTGTCGATCACAGTGAGTCATCCACCACTAGCTCACCGCCATCGATCGCCAACCTTCCTTACATACTGGCCAACCATAGCTCCTCATTGCTGGATGTAGCCACTGGTCTCCCTGCTTCTTCCCATCAAGCTGCCAAGTCCACCACCATTTTCTTCCCTGTTGGTCAGCCTCCCTATCACCAGCACCACTACCGGCTACCACCCACCATTGTCGTCGGCTGCTACCCATCTGCTACCAGGAGAAGAGTCCGATTTCTAGTTGGAGAAGGAGATTGGGGGTCAGCGAGAGTCTGGATCAGACTCAGTTTGCCCAAGAAGGAAGAAGAACTGTTCACACAAATCATGGCATGATCTAAGATCTGTGATGCAGAATGGATCGCTGAGATATTTTCTCATGATATATGGTCGATCTTGAGCTTGATTGACTCTAAATTTGATCAGGAGGAAGCCCTAGACGAGATCTATAAAAGGAGAACCCCAGGCAGCAGTCCAAGCATCAATTCCTTCAAGAAATTTTGCATAATTTATTTATTTTTTTATTTTAGATTATTGTATTAGGCTTAGAAAAAAGATGAATTATAGAGGAGATGCTAGCAGCAGCGATGCACGGCTAAACTCCTTCAACCTGGGATGAAGATGAAGCCTGTAACTAAGTTCTATCTTTCTTTTTGTATTTGATTTCTAAGCAATAAAGATTATACTTTTCTTATTTATATCTCTTGAGTTAATTTTCTAATCAAGGTTTTGATCTAGCATACACGACCTACACCCTTTATCTACGTATTGTGATCTTAGGATATGGTACGTGCCTCAAAGAGGTAGATCATAGTATGGTAGATTAGATCCCTAATCTTGCAAAGATAGTTTATACTCTGAGTGAACATGTCATGATCTTTGGATATGACCCGTGCTCCATAGGAGATAAATTATTCTAACATTGAACCTACAAGAATTATTGATATTACAACATAAAGAGAAAAAGATAAAATCTTGTTTGCATGGTGGATTCGGATTCCTAGATTACTTCTCCTACTAACTGATTTAACTAAGTAATTAGTTGTTATCTTTTAATAATTACTACTTTTAATTTAATCTTTACAACCAATTTTTCTTTTTTCTATTTCCATGAAATAATTTTTCTTGATTCTCGAGGATACGATCCCGACTCGCCGCTAGCTATAGTAATGAGTTGGTTTTATTTTTGACTGCCTATGACAGCGATCAAGCATCCTTGCCATGAGTCCTGGATTAGGAGCCAAAGCTAGGAAAACTTGTGCCAGATTGCACAACAATACTGAATGGGGGCCTAGTAGGGATAGGCTAGGACTGTTGATGTGGGGGTTGACTAAACAAAGTCTAACCAATATAATTGGGTGGTGAGGGATGTGCAATGGGAATCCCCATCTAGGACTCTAACTGAGTAATGGCCTGGCGGATAATGCCAATGCTGCTAAGTTGAGATATTATCATGTCCTTTATCTTCTTGGAGAGTTTGGTAGCCTCTTATATTAGTACAAATTTATATGTGAGTCTAGCCTGCTATTTCTGGGTCTTCTCCAAGACCTCAACTCACAAGGTCAATGCAATCAAATCACAATGAAGCTCATCATATGATTTCTGAAATGCACTTTGGAGCTTATCATGTCTAGTTAGAATATTATCTCTAAGACTTGAGAATAGAGACTCCATCATCTGAATGATCACATTAGCCACCCTTAGATCAATCTATGTCTACTTCACTGGTGGTGACCTGAGTGTAGCTGGTGGAGTAGGAGTTGAGAGGGTAGAGTTTATTGAAGGTGTTGCTGCTAAAGGCATAGATATAGAAGGTGATGGCTCAGATGCTAGTGGTGCTGGTGGTGATGAGAGAGGGATAACTGGCTCTGCATCTTCATCATCAACTCCTACACGTTCCTATCTTGAACCTTTACATATCTATCTTCCATCCATCTTATGGTACCCCATCCGATGAAGTGACAATTCATTGTAAAAGTTTGTGTGCATCATCAGCCTTTTAGAGTCTTCACTATCCAAGCTAACTCCAAACTCAGTAAAACCCAAAGCGAAGACCATGCTATATGGTAGACAAGCTCTGGATCTTTTAGCAGGTTCTTTCATTTACTTTATCACTTCAATGGCATGTTCATTGGTTTCCCTTGAGTTGTTAGGCACATCATAGCTATATCTTTCTCAGTAACCCAATCGAACTTGCCTATCTTGGGGAAAAAGATCTTGTTAACTATATTATGGAGAATTCTTATCTCCACCAAAATCTGGTTAGCAAATAAATTACCCAAATCAATCACCTCTTCCCTCTCTGATATGACCTTTAGACTATTTTCTTTTTCTAACTTGGGCACATAACATCCTACCTAAGGCATGTCAAACAAGCCACCTATCCTTTGTTCATCAAAAACAATGAGGGTTCTTTTAATAGTAGATTCAATAGAACTTGTCCCTATTCTTATGTTTTCAAAAAATTTCCTTACCAGCTTGGGATAGGTTAGAACCTCTAGTAAGCATAGCTTCTCTCATCCTTGCCCACATATCTAGCTCCCAATCTAAAAGTGTTCTCCTTCAAGGAACTCAAAGTTCACCTTTCTCCCCATGATGACTGCTCTATTTTTCATGGAAAGGTGTGGGAGAGGAGAGGGACATGCCAGGGGCTGGCCTTGGGCATCATTCCTTCTCTTGGATCGCCACTCAACTGAAAAATCAACCCTAGGTCTTTTCCTTTTAGAGACCATTGCCTTTCAGGGTCCCATAGCATGTGGATCTCACCGAAAGTCATGGAAAAATAGTGGGAAATGGGGCCTTAAGGGTGAAGGAAGGAATGTTTGATTAAATGGATTAGGGGAGATAGCTCAGGGGATTTTAGAAATAGTAAGAAATAGTAAAGGTTTGAGCCCCTTTTAAAAAACTAGGTCCTTATCGCACAAGTAGACACTTGGGGATAATAGGCAGACATGAGTCAACTCATCCTAGATGAAAATTGAGAAATAAAGGAAATTTGACTAGAGAAAAATTTAGGCATTCTAGGAGGCTACTAAATAGTTAGAATTAAAAGAATTTGAGCATGAGAGATAGAAAAAATTAAAGAAACTAAGTCAGTCAAAAGGGATTTTGATGTTTGTCAAACTAAAAGGGATCACACATACCAAGTTTAACTTTTATCAATAAAAATCTATCTTCGCTAAGGGATTTGGTAAAAATGTCTATTAATTGTTTATTAGTACAAATGAATGCAAGAACAATATCATTATTTTAAACAAGATCTTTAACAAATTAGTATCTAATCTCTATGTGTTTGGTTTTTGAGTACTAAATTGGATTATTTGTTTAGTTTATAGTACTTGTATTATCACATCTAATGAATTTTTTTTTAATACTAAAGTCTTCAAATTGTTGCTTAATCTAAAGTACTTGAGTACAATAACTTTTAGTAGCAATATATTTAATCTCAACTATGGATAATGCTATAATGTTTTATTTCTTGCTATGCTAGGAGATTAAGTTCAATCCTAGAAATTAGCATATTTTACTAGTATTTTTCTATCAGTTTTACATCTACCAAAATCAACATTAGTATAATCAATTAAAAAATAGATGGATGCTTAAAATACTATAACCTAAGTTTTAAGTTCCTTTTAAGTATCTGATTATCCTTTTAATTGCAAGAAAATGAGATTCTCTCAAATATGATTGAAATCTAGTACAAATGCATATACTAAATAATATAAGACCTACTAGTACTTAGGTAAAATAGAGATCCAATCATATCTTGATAGAGCTTTTAATCTATATTATTACCATTTTTATCTTTATCAAGTTTGCATATAGGACTCATAGGTATACCAATCTCCTTTGTATTCTCCAATCCAAACTTTTTAAGTACTCCTTGATGTACTTAGTTTGGTTAATAAATATTTATTTATTTATTTGAAGTCCAAGAAAGAAGGTCAACTCTCCCATCATGCCCATTTTAATTTTTTTCTACATTAGCTCAACAAATTCTTGACAACGATCTTCATTAGTAGTACCAAAGATGATGCCATCTACATATATTTGCACTACTAAGAGATTATCTTCTTTTCTTTTAAAAGTAGAGTTGTATCTACACTATCTCTAGTAAAACCATATTCCATGCATGCTAGATCTAATTTGCTTTACATCTAAAGATCTAGTTCATATGCAAGACAATGAAGAAAAACTAAAATTATAAACTTCATATTCAAAAGCATACCTTATACATTGTTCTTCTCCAAGCAAATCAGATCTATATGTCTTGGGTTTCCTTTGAAGCCATTCAAGCATCCGACATTTACAGGTATCCATATAGAGATAACTTGACCAGAAGCACTCTACAATCCCCAAAGTGCTATCTCTCTTGCAAATCTAGCTTCTAGAAGGTCGGATCTTCAACTTCTACTTGGTTTTTCTTAAGATCCAAGTACAAGACAACAATCTTAAAAAGGCTGCACAAACTACTTTATGCATGAAGGAGGAGAAGAAGAGAAAAAGATGGATCAAGAATCTCTCTTATTTTCTTTTTCTTCTTGCTTTCTAGAATCTATAGATTGGCTCGAGGAAGGAAATGGATACCAAGAAAGAAGGATGGTGTTGGGAAGGATGTGCACGGAGTATTTTGGCATTCAAGATTTTTCACGATGAAATTTAGATAAGCATTCAAGGAGAACCCCTTCTTAATCACGCACCTTCTCACAAGATCTGATGAAGACATCGCCTAGCACAGATCTAGATGTACATATTTAAGTAGATATTTATATTTTTTATTTTATATGGGTATATTAGGATTGACATATTATTTTTATTTTTATTATTCTTGTTCCAACTCATGCATAAATCTCAGAGCAAGAATACTGGATTAGTCTAGAATCTAATTTAGATTAGGCTAGTTATTTCATATTGATTTGAGTCTTAGTATTTTGGTATATCTAGTCTCCAATCTGTTGGAGAGTCCTAGAATTTTGGTCTCCAATTTGTGGAGTACCAGGATCTATTTAAAGAAGTTTCATGAATCAATTGAGGATCGACAAAGAATTGAATAAAGTATTTGGTTTTCCCTGACTCCTTTTTCTTCTTCCTCTTCTCTTCTCCTTATTCCTCTCTTCCTCTTTCCAGGTTCCCTTCTTCTTCCTTCTTCTTCCTTCTTCTTCTTCTCCTCTCCTCCTCTTCTTCTTTCTCTTCTTCCCGATTCTTCTTCCTCCTCTTCCCTTCTTTCTCTTCTTCTTCTCCTTCTTCCTCTTCTCTTCTCTTCCTTCCTCTCTTCTTCTTATTCTCTTTCCCCTGCCACTCAAAACTCCTTAAGGATTAACTCATCTGAGCACACCCATCTAGCTTCTCCCATGCCACCGTTAATCTCCCTAACCTGAGCCAACCACGCCGCCTCTCATCTGACCTCGGGGACCCCTCACCCGTGACCCAACTACCGTTGCCAATCCATGGAACAATTCCATGAAACTCAGCCTTCACGCCACTGAGTTTCCCTCATCTGGTGTGTGATTCCCCTCTGAGACCTCCGGTGACTGCCCCTCCTTACCCATGGTGATTCTCTCGCTTCCTCCCAACCATGCCAAGTTCTGGAATAGGGTAACCATGCTATAATCTCATGTGGTCTGATTATGTGTTGAGTGAGATCCTCCCCTTCATCTCCAACTTCCCACCACCGGTGCCTCACCCTAGCAATCACTAGAATAGAGCTATCTCGCCTTCTCCCATGACTGTCATCAACTCAACTGCTACTGACCATGCCGTTCCGTCCTCCAGCCATGCCGGTCATTTCCTATGAGCCATCTTTTTGCATCGTCGACCATTAGTTGTGTTGCCCCTTCTCCAGCGATGGCTCCTTCAAAATCATCGCCAAAATCCTGTCGGATCTTCCTTTGAAGCCACCTCCCCTATTCAGCATAATTATGAAGGCACCAAAGGGCCAGCATGATCATGAAAGCAAAGATGCCCCCCTATTGCCAACTTTAGGCTAAAGCAGGAAAAAGAAAGAAAGAAAAAAAAGAAAGAGTGGGAAAAAATTATTGAGCTTTAAAATAAAAAAATTTAGGCTTCCCATCATTGGGTTCCCGAGCATCATGATCAGTGCATGATCAAAGAGTCCGCACACTTTTTAGAACAAATCTAGAAACTGCATTGACTTATAATTTTGGATTTATTAGACCAAATCTAAAATTATTTGATTTGGAAAACTCCAACTACAATTATTATCTTTTGGTATTCCAGGTCCAAGAACTTTACCGGACTTGCCATCCAACCAGGATCACAACCCGACTTGGTCAATGGCTCCTCTTTTAGTTTCGACCACAATCAAATTTTGTGAGCACCCTTTTCACTTAAAATATTTAATTGGTACTGGTAGTGAATCTTATTCTTTAATTTTATTATATTAATATAATAATTGCTTATGCTTAGCCTAAACTTATGGATAGTTTTTAAATTATCCACGTTCCTAATTTTTTTTAGATCTAGGGCTTTTATTATTGCTTGTAGCTATAAAAAAATTGATTATAGCTTAATCCCTTCCATATTCAAAAAAATAATTAGCTAATTTTGATTTATAATTTTAGTTTGCTGATAATTTTAAAAAAAAAATCTGCATTAGTTCCACCATTGCATCCCTAGATAAGCCCATCCTACATCAAGATCAATCCTATCCCCAATCAAATTAGGCCTCATCCTAACCACTTTGAATCATATTCAAACTTAGAAAGTTAGGATAAAATGGAAAGTCCCTAACCAAAAAGGACTTTAGAAGGTCAGGTGCCAACTCTTGGCATCTGATTTTTTTCAAAAAAAAACCCATGCATAAAATTCTTCATGCCATCCCACTTCATGCCAAAAAGAGATGTTGTGTGTCAAATTGGATTCCTACTTGGGCATAGGAAGTGGGAAGAATTCCAATACAATTGGGTTTTAATTCCTATCCAATTAGGACTTATCAAACCCAATTCCAAACTGATTCAAAATTGATTTAAACCAAACCCAATTCCTGATCCAATTAGGATTTAAATCCAATTCAAAGGAGAAGTAGAGAGGAAGATGGATCAAGAATCTCTTCTCTTTTCTTTTTCTTCTTTTTCTCTAGACTCTCTAGATTGGTGTGAGGAAGGAGATGGATGCTAAGAAAAGAGGATGGTGTCGGGAAGAATGTACGTGGAGTATTTTGACATTCAGAATTCTTATGATTGTTGTCTTCTACTTGGATCTTGAAAAGAACCAAGTAGAAGTTAAAGATCCAATATTCTGGAAGCTAGATCTACAAGATAGCTAGTATCTTGGGGATCGTACAGTGCTTCTAGTCGAGTTAGCTCCATGTGGATATCCGTAAAAGTTGGATGCTTAAACAACTTTGATGGAAATCTGAGACATCTAGTCTAATTCATTCAGAGAAGAATAGCGCATAAGGTATGCTTTTGAATTTTAAATTTATGATTCAGTTTTGCTTTGTTTTCTTGTATATGAACTAGATCTTTAGATATAAAGTAGATTAGATCTAGCATGCATAGATCAAAATGTTTAATCTTATGTCTTCTCCTGTGCTAAAAATTTAGCTTTCAAAAAGAAAATTATGCATGCTACACCTTAGATCAATGAGTCCTAATAGTGGTATCAAAGCCAGATTCTGATCCTGGAACCCGTGGGTTATGGGTCCATAGGTCCCAGGATCTTTGATATCACTATTAGGATTCATCGATTTAAGGTATAGCATGCAAACTTTTTTAATAAAATTGGCCATGTCTATCAATCATTTTGATAATTAGGCTTTAATCCAACTGTTGGCCCCTAGAATGATTTTGATGATAACAAAATATTGGAGCATGCATTTGATACTAATACTTTTTATATATTTAAGAAATTTTTATAGGATGTTTCAAATGGACAATCATTCACCCTACAATTCTGAGATCATTGTAGTGTATCAATGTACTCATAAGATAAGTTTCATATATTTAAGAGCCCTAGATAAATTTTTTTGTATATTCATGTAAAAAGGGCCAAATTAATATAATTTTAAGTTTAAAGATCTTAGAAGTTGTTTGGAAGAAGTTTGAAGATGTTTGGAAGAAGTTTGAAGATTTTTGGAAGAAGTTTGAAGTTGTTTGGAAGCTTTTGGAGAAGTTTCACACGAGTCAACTCCAGCAAATAGAGCTGATACATTTTCTTAGCACAGCACAAAAGTTTCATAAAATAGTCATCCGAGCCGACTCAAGGAAGAATCGAGTCGACTCCTCTAGAGTGATAGAAATTGTGTTCTGAGAACTCAATCATCCAAGCCGACTCAATTGAAATGAGCTAACTTTGATAGACTTTAATTTTTACTTGACTGAGAATCCAAGTTGACTCAATCATCCGAGCTGACTCTAATCTTTGGTTTTCAACAGTAACGGCTAGTTCCAGAATTCAAATTTCTTGGTTCCAAAAGTCTCCTAATGGCTAGTTTTCAACTTCCAAGGCAGTCTAACGATAATATTCACCTAGAAATACTTCAAGAGACTATAAATGATAGATCTAAAGCAAGAAAAAGAAGTTTTTTGACAAGTAGTAAATGAGAGCATTGAATATTCTAAGAGCTTTCAAGTGAAAACTCAAGTTCTTCAACTACTTCCTACCAACTTCTTGAGTTATTCTTTGAGGAATCAAGTGAGCCTTGAAGAGCATTGAAGAAGCAATTAATAAGGCTTCATTAAGAGCATCAACTATAACCATTCAACAACTTTGGATTTGTTTTAGTGTTGCTTTTCTTTTGATACTCTACTTTGAGTTGTTTCAAGTATAGCAAGTGGCTATAGCTTGTGAATTATTTTAAGATTGATTGGTTAGCCTTGAAAACCAAGTTAGGTTGTTAGTGAGCCCGGAAAAACTAACATTGTACTGGATTTTGGATTGTGAGCCCATTGCAAAACAATCTGGCTGTATTCAGGTGAATATAGTAAAAATCCCAAGTGTGCATCTTGGGTAGACATAGGAGCTGGGTTACTCTGAATCAGTCTAAATCTTGTTATGTTTGTGATTGGTCTTGTTTTCTTATTTACTTTTGCGCGCATTACTCTAATCACTTCCTCACCACACAAGTTTTAATTGGCACATGTTAAAATTTTTCAAACCTAATTCATTTCTCTATTGGGTTGGCCTACTAGGCAACAAGTGGTATTAGAGTCTCGTCTTAGTGCCATTAATCCCATGATTAAGAGAAAAGATCTATGGCAACCCAAATGTGCACTTGTTTGGTCGAAGGTCAATCAAGTAATAGACCTCCACTTTTCATTGGCACAAATTACAGTCATTGGAAAGCTATAATGAGGATTTATATTCAAGCTATTGATTTTCAACTATAGAAAATTATCTTAAAAGGATCAGACATACCCACCCTGAAGGTTAATGGAGTTGACATCCCAAAATTGGAAGAGGATTGGGATGACAATGAATGAAAATGGGTGAGCTCAATGCCAAAGCCATAAACCTTGTTTATTATGCTTTGAATACAAATGAGTTTAATCGGATTTTCACTTGTACTTCGGTAAAGAAAATTTAGGATAAACTACAAGTCACTCATGAAGGCACCACTCAAGTTAAGACCTCAAAAATTAATATACTTGTGCACAATTATGAACTTTTCAAAATGAAACCAAATGAGATAATATCTCAAATATTTTCTAGATTTACATTTATTATTAATGGTTTGAAAAGTCTTGGTAGGGTCTACTCAAATGTAGATATCGTACAAAAGATTCTTCGATGCTTACCTGACAAATGGGATCCTAAAGTCACTACAATACAAGAAGCCAAAGACTTAATTGAACTTCCACTTGATGAGCTTCTTGGCTCCTTGATCACTCATGAATTAACCATGCAACGCCGCAATGAAGATGATAATAAGAAAAAAAAAATAATAGCATTCAAGGCTGTAGTGAATATTAAAAGGCAAGAAGATGAAGATGAAGAAAGCCCATCTTCAAATGAAGAACTAGGAAATGATGAAATAGCACTAGTCATGAAAAGATTCTGAAGATTTATGGGCAAAGAAAAATCAAGGTTTAGGAGGAAGCATCTTGGCAAAGGAGAACAAAGCAAAGAGAAAGAGAAGGATAAATAAATAAAAGGAGCAACTACCCATATGCTATGAATGTAAAAAGTTGGGGCATTACCATTCTAAATGTCCCATATTGAAAAAGGAATACAAAAAGAAGAAGAAGAAAGCTATGATGGCTACATAGAGCGACAGCGACGAATCAACTTCCAATGAAGAGGAAGAGACAACAAAAGTTGCAAACATATATTTGATGGGTCTAAAAGATGAGGTAACATCTACTGAACCCACTGATAAATTTACTTATGATGAATTACATACTACTTTTTATGAGCTTTTAACTAAATATAAGAAAGCTGGTTTGAAAATTAAAACCATGAAAAATAATTATGATGCATTTTGAAAGAAAAGATTGAGATTTCTGAAAAGAATAATCTTTTGCAAAAGGAATTAAATAGTATCTCTAAAAAATATAAAGTTTTATAAGTTGAAAAAGATGAATGCCTTGAAAAGAATAAAAGTTTGCAAAATGAAATGGATAGACTCAAGTCCTTAGTTGATAAATTGACTTTAAGTTCAAACAAACTTGAGTTAATTTTAAAAAATCAAAGGGAATCTAATAATAAAGCTAGAATTGGATACAATATAATGTACACAAATAAGTTTTCAGCTTTAAAACCTTATGCATCAAAATTTTTAACATCTATATCTTTTCAAAAGTCAAATGTAGTTTGTTATTGTTGTAACGGGGTTGAACATAAAGCTTATGAATGTAATTTGAGAAAGAAAAATAAAAATAAAGTGAAAAAGATTTGGGTTCCTAAAGGAACCACTGTTACTAACCTTCAAGGATCCAAGAAAGCTTGGATACCTTAAAATTTAACTTGACTATTTTGCATGAGTGTTTTACAGTCCAAAATTCAAAGAAAAGATAGTATCTAGATAGTGGCTATTCAAGACATATGATAGGTGACAAGGATCAATTCATCATCCTTGAAATGAAAGATGGTGAAATGGTAACATTTGGTGATAATGATAAGGAAAAAATCATTGAAATGGGTAAGATCAAAATAATCCCTTCACTTATATTGAAAATGTATTGCTAGTAGACAAATTGAAGCACAATTTATTGAGTATTAGTCAATTATGTGATAAAGGCTTCAAAGTTATTTTTGAAACTTCAATGTGCATAGTAACTAGCTCTCTTGATTCTAGCATTAGGTTTGTTGGTCATAGACTTGGAAATATTTATGTGGTAGACTTAAATGATCTAGCCATGTTAAGTAGTACAAGTCTAGTGGCTATGAATGCTAAAACCAAGAAATCTAGTTTACTCTGGCATAGAAGATTGAGTCATGCTAGCATGCATACTTTAGTCAAATTGATTTTCAAAATCTTAGTTAAAGGTTTGCCTAAATTTAAAATTGATTTTGATCATGTTTATGATGCATGTCAATATGGTAAACAAACTAAAAAGAGTTTTAAATCTAAAAATATTGTTTTAATATCAAGACCCTTAGAACTACTATATATGGACTTATTTGGACCAACTATGACCATAAGCCCAGGAGGTATGAAATATGGACTTGTGATAGTGGTGATTTCTCACGATTCATATGGGTTCTATTTTTAGCACACAAAGATGAAGCCTTCAAAGTTTTTCAAAAATTTTATAAAAAGGTTTCAAATCAGAAAAATCTTTCAATTATTTCAATTAGAAGTGATCATGGTACTGAATTTAAAAACCAATATTTTGAAAGATTTTATACTGAATATGGCATTAATCATAACTTTTTAGCCACTAGAATACCACAACAAAATAAAGTTATGGAGAGGAAAAATAGAATATTAGAAAAGATAGCCTGAACCATGTTGTGTGAAGACAATCTTCCAAGGTACTTTTGGGTAGAAGCTGTGAACACTGTATATTATATACTAAACCGTGTTTTGATTAGACCAATTTTGAAGAAAACCCCATATGAGCTTTAGAATGATAGAAAACCAAATATTCATTACTTTCATATTTTTGATGCAAATGTTATATTTTGAATAATGGAAAGGATAGTTTAGAAAAGTTTGATGCTAAATCTGATCTAGGCATATTTCTTGGATATTCAACTAATAGTAAAGCATATAGAGTTTTTAACAAAGAACTTTAACTGTTGAATAATCAATTCATGTTGTTTTCAATGAGTCTAACCTCGTACCTTCAAGAAAACAAAAGTGTATTGATAATGATACAGGTTCATTAAATGATGGAGTAAAGGAAATGAGCTTTAAAAAAATAAGTTGAGCAAGAAAAGGAGAAGGTAAGTGCAAAACATGACGAGCTACCAAAAGATTGGAGGTATGCATATTCTCACCCTAAAGAATTAGTTATTAGTGATCCCTCTCAAGAAGTAAGAACTAGATCATCTTTTAGAGATACCTTTATTTATTTAGCATTTATTCCTCAAGTTGAACCAACTGCATAGAGGAAGCTGAAACTGATTCATATTGGATGATGGCTATGCAGGAGGAACTTGATTAATTTGAAAGGAACAATGTATGGACCTTAGTAGCTAGACCTAAGGAACATCCTGTTATAGGTTCTAAATGGGTCTTTAGAAATAAATTAGATGACAAAGATAATATAATTAGAAACAAAGCTAAATTAGTTGTTAAAGGATATAATCAAGAAGAAAGAATAGATTTTGATGAAACTTATGCACTTGTAGCTAGATTAGAAGTCATAAGACTTTTACTTGCATTTGCATGTCATAGGGAAATTAGATTTTTTCAAATGAATGTAAAAAGTATTTTTTAAATGGCTACATTGAAGAAGAAGTTTTTGTAGAACAACTTCCCGGATGTGAAAATCACTCTTATCCAAATCATGTTTTCAAATTAAACAAAGCTTTATATGGTTTAAAATAAGCACCTAGAGCATGGTATGAGGGGTTGAGCAAGTTTCTTATTGAAAATGATTTCAAAAGAAGTAAAGTAGATATAACTTTGTTTATCAAAAAAATGATGATGAATTATTAGTTGTGCAAATATATGTTGATGATATAATCTTTGGAGCAACTAATGAAACTTTACGTCAATGTCGGATCGATGCCCCTAACCTACTTTACAAAAGGAACATCCCTATTATAAGAGGTGGAATCATCTCTCTTAAGTATGGCAATGTAGCGACCCCGGGGCACACAAGTCGACTCGGACACCAACAGGATAGGCAAAGCCCTTTTGAGCCAGCCCCAGGATTGCTCCAGCCCTGGACCCCAACTCACCTAGCCCGTGACCACATTACATGGAGTGGGACTCGAAGGCATGAGCTGGCACCCAGTCAACAATCCCCCTAGTGAAATCACCTAAGAAAATCCTGCTTCCAGAATCAAAACCATGACCTTGGCTCTGATACTAGCTATCGGATCGATGCCCTTAACCTACTTTACAAAAAGAACATCCCTATTATAAGAGACGGAATCATCTCTCTTAAGCATGGCAGTGCAGCGACCTCGGGGCATACGAGTCGACCCGGACACCAACAGGATAGGCAAAGCCCTTTTGAGCCGGCCCAAGGATTGCTCCAACCCTGGACCCTAACTCACTTAGCCCATGATCGCATTGCATGGAGTGGGACTCGAAGGCATGAGCTGGCACCCAGTCAACAGTAAAGAATTTGCAAAGCTTATGCAGGGAGAATTTGAAATAAGCATGATGGGTGAACTCATTTCTTCCTTGGACTGCAAATTAAACAAACAAATGAAGGGCTTTTCATCAACCAAACAAAGTACGTCAAAGAACTCTTAAAGAAATTTGGGATGGAATCCACAAAGAAAATTGGCACACCCATGAGCCCAACCTGCAAACTAGATAAAGATGACGAAGGTAACAAAGTTGATCAAAAACTATATCGAGGTATGATTGGATCTTTACTTTACTTAATTGCAAGCATACTTGATTATTGTTTAGTGTTTGTATATTGCAAGATTTCAAGCTAATCCTAAAGAATCACATATACTTGCTATTAAAAGAATCATAAGATATCTTAAAGGTACATCTAACTTAGGATTATGATATTCTAAACCTTCATCTTTAAATTTAATTGGTTATTCTGATGCTGATTATGGTAGATGTAGAATTTATAGAAAAAGCACAGTGGCACATGTCAATTTATAGGATTGAACTTAATCTCATGGCACAGTAAGAAATAAAACTCCATGGCACTATCCACTACTGAGACAAAGTATGTGGTTGCAGAGAGTTGTTGTGCTCAGGTGTTATGGATTAAGCAACAACTAGAAGATTATGGTGTTATTCAATCTAAAATTCTAATCAAATGTGATAACACAAGTGCTATTAATTTAACAAAGAATCCTATTCAGCATTCAAGAACTAAGCATATTAAAATTAGACATCATTTCATTAGGGATCATGTACAGAATGGTGACATTAAACTTGAATTCATTAGTTTTGAACATCAATTAGTTGACATCTTTACTAAACTCCTAAGTAAGGATAGATTTCAAATGATTAGAGGTGAATTAGGATTTGTAATTCTTTTTAGAATTTTGACCTAAATTCTTCAAAAAATTAAGAAAAAATCATCTAAACGACCTCCAATAATTTTTAAGTCATTTAGACACCATTCTCAGTATTTTTCTATGCTTAAAAACCTTTCCCAAAATTTTTAGAGCCTTTCTTATAGTTTTCAGTCGAGCCAACTCGAGCCGTGAGACCTATTCGGGCCGAGCCGACTCGGGTGACGGATCAACTTAAGAAACCCGTCATGCCCTAGTTTTCATTTCCCATATATTCGTCACTGTTGAACTTAAGCCTAAGTAAAACTTTCCCTCTTAGCCTTAGAAACCTTTCTTACTATTCCATTCACTCCAAATCCACCTCGTTCCCTTGATCCATGATCTATGGCCCCTAGAAAAGCCGTGGCAAAGAAGAAGAGGCAAGGGCCGGCTCCCAGTTTCGAAAATGTGGAGAGGAGATCTAAAAGAAGACAAGAAGAGTCGACTCCCCAAGAAGAAGAAGAGCTTGTTCCTCCTCCTCAAAGGCAGATTATCCCAATGGGGAACAGGACAGTCACTTCAGGTAGGGAAATCGACTTTGATTTTCTTGAACAAGAGCATTTTAGAATTGGTGAATGGATTGAGAAACAAAGTTGGAAGTTTTTTTGTACTTTGGATATCCCTACATACCCTACACTGGTTAGATCTATTTTTGAACACCTTTCCCTTGGAGCAAACCAGATTTTGTCCACTGTTAAAGGGATTACCATTTCTGTAGATGAGGGCAGATTGAGCAGGGTTTTGTAGATGCCCAGGAGTGGTAAGTGTTACTTGAATATTAAAGATAAGCAAGGGCCACTTCAGGCTATTTTAGAAAGAAGAAATGTAAAAGGCATCTCAAATTTGCAAGCCAATCAGTTATCCCTCAAGATGCAACTGCTTCACAATATCATTAGCCGAGTCTTCCTACCCAGGACAAGGCGATTCGATTGGGTGAGCGAGCGGGATCTGATGTTCATGAGATACTTGATTGAGGGGGAGGCCCTCAATGTACCTTTTATTTTGATGACCCAGATCAGAGACGCAGCCAGGAGGGCCAGGGCATGTCTGCCCTATGGCATGGCTTTTACACTTCTATTTCAGGATTATGGTATAGACCTGACTGGTGAGAATAGCAGACCTCTACTTCATACAAATAGGTACTCGAAGAAATCCTTACATAGGATGGGATACCACCGAGTAGAGGGAGTTTGGATGAGAAAAATTTCAGGTCAGAGGGTAGCACATTCTAATGATTATGATGAAGACATTCCAGTTGATGTAGATGTTGCTAATCAAACTGTTGATGATGATGAGCCAGTTGAGGATGAGGATGGACTTTTAGAGCCAGCTCCTACTACACCCCCTCCTACAGTTCCATCTGAGCCCAGTGCTGGTGGGCATCATGATGCTGAGCAGATACAGTTGCTTCGGACTGATATTTTGACTTTGAGATCTGACTTACAATCTATCAGGTAGAGGTCATGCGAGGATTGATCTGCTACAGATGAAGATGCGAGATGGATTTAGTCAGATTCTGGCAGCTATTCATCAAACTACTTTGACTGGACCATCCAGATCATCTCCACCACCACCAGATCATGATGATGATCACCAAGCAGATGAGCATGACATAAAGACCCTGCAGCACCAGAGCCTAAGTAGCCTGAGTAGAGCTTTCATGATACCCCAGCTACTCAGATACTCATAGGGACTAGCACACTTGCTCTATCAGATGCCTTCACAAATTAGCAGACTCTTGTTCTTTTAGAGCCTCCTACAGTACCTGAGCTAGAGACTACTCCTCCTCTAGCACCCACTCGAGACACTCCGAGACAGTACCATAGGACTAGAGTTCCTAGAGCCGGACCCTCACTTAGGACTAGGAACTTGACACACTAGACTCTTAGATCCACTGCACATAGGGTTGTGGCTAATATTATACTGGACCTTCCATCTGATGAGGACTAGCCTCATAGATATTACATGTATTACTGGACCTTCCATCTGATGAGGACTAGCCTCATAGATATTACATAGGGTTGTGGCTAATATTATACTGGACCTTCCATCTGATGAGGACTAGCCTAATCTTTTGTTGTGTCTCATGTATATTGTATTTCAATGTATTACATGTATTGAACTGAAATTCTAATGTTTATGAAATTTTACTTTTTATGGAAAATACAGTTATTCATTCTTGTTTCTCTCTAAATGTGTGATAATGTTGAACTCTATAATAAGGGGGAGGAATATGAAATGCAAAGTTTATACTTTTTGTTGATGACAAAAAGGGAGAGAAATCTATAAAGCATGAAAAATAATCATTTAATATGATAAAATTATGTAATGCACTAAGCTAATGCACAAAGCTCTGATATTTGGATACAAAGATTACAAAGCTCTGATATTTGGAAAATATGGATTACAATGAAAAATTTTATGAACAATTATATGTGCAATGTGAGTATATTTCTTGAAACTACAATGAGCCTTGATATTTTACTTTAAAAGCTCTGATACTTTTGTTAAAGCTCTGATACTTAGTAAAATTGCAAAAGCTCTAATCCTCAAGTTAAATTATAAAATAAACTCTCATATAAGCTCTGATACTTCAGTCTATTTGTAAATTGAATGCTTGACAGCTCTGATACATAACTTAGCTCTGATACTTAACTTATACAACTCTGATACTTAACTTGCAAAGTTTTGATATTTCAATCAAGCTGTGATACAGTAATCAAATAGTAGATCATAATTTGAATAGATAATTTGAATTGCTCGATATACTGTATAGCATTTTAAACTTATTTACTCTGTTACAGTTGTCATTTACTCTGATATAATTAAAATGTAAAGGTACTTATTATATTTCCATGCCCAGTGTTTTGTCATCATCAAAAAGGGGGAGATGTTGGCCCCTGGAATGATTTTGATGATAACAAAAAATTGGAACATGCATTTGATACTAATACTTTTCATATGTTCAAGAAGTTTTTATAGGATATTTCAAATGGGCAATAATTTATCCTATAATTCTGAGATCATTGTAGTGTATCAATGTACTCATAAGATAAGTTTCAGGTATTTAAGATCCCTTGGTATATTTGTTTATATATTCATATAAAAAGGGTCAAATTAATGTAATTTTAAGTTTAAAGATCTTAGAAGTTGTTTAGAAGTTGTTTGGAAGAAGCTTGAAGATGTTTGGAAGAAGTTTGAAGTTGTTTGGAAGCTTTTGGAGAAGTTTCACTCGAGCCAACTCAAGCAAATAGAGTTTATACATTTTCTTGTCATAGCACAAAAGTTTCATGAAATAATCATCCGAGCCGACTAAAGGAAGAATCGAGCCAACTCCTCCAGAGTGATAGAAATTATGTTCTAAGAACTCAGTCATCCGAGCCGACTCATTTGAAACGAGCCGACTCTGACAGACTTTAGTTTTTACTTGACTGAGAATCCGAGCCAACTCGATCATCCGAGCCAACTCTAATCTCTGGTTTTCAACAGTAACGGCTAGTTCCAAAATTCAAATTTTTTGGTTCCAAAAGTCTCATAATAGCTAGTTTTCAACTTCCAAGGCATTCTAACGGTCATATTCACCTGGAAACACTTCAAGAGACTATAAATGATGGATCTAAAGCAAGAAAAAGAAGTTTTTTGACAAGTGGTTAATGAGAGCAATGAATATTCTAAGAGCTTTCAAGTGAAAACTCAAGTTCTTCAACTACTTCCCATCAACTTCTTGAGTTATTCTTTGAGGAATCAAGTGAGCCTTGAAGAGCATTGAAGAAGCAATCAAGAAGGCTTCATTGAGAGCTTCAACTGCATCCATTCAACAACTTTGGATTTGTTTTAATGTATCTTTTCTTTTGATACACTACTTTGAGTTATTTCAAGTACAGCAGGTAGCTATAACTTGTGAATTATTTTGAGATTGATTGGTTAGCCTTGAAAATCAAGTTAGGTTGTTAGTGAGCTCGGGAAAACTAACATTATACTAGGTTTGGATTGTGAGCCCGTTGCAAAACAATCTGGCTATATGCGGATGAATATAGTGGAAATCCAAAGTGTGCACCTTGGATAGTGGATGTAGGAGCTATGTTGCTCCGAACCACTCTAAATCTTGCTGTGTTTGTGATTGGTCTTGTTTTCTTATTTGCTTTTGCATGCATTACTCTAATCACTTCCTCGCTACACAAGTTTTAATTGGCACACACTTGTTAAAATTTTTCAAACCCAATTCACCCCCCCCTCTTGGGTTGGCCTACTGGGCAACACCAACCAATTGATCATGTTTAATCCTAATTATATGACTCTATAGGTCATATTTTATCTAGTACTGAGATATACTATGATCTCTATTATGGTATCATCAAAAACCCTTTTAATGGATTGGAACGATTTTAACTCATCTCGATCAAGGATCATTGATAAAAAAATGATCTAAGTAAATTCTCATAATCTACCAGTAATGCTTAGCAATATGTAGTAGCAATTCTAGCGGAATAGAATATCTAGAATCTTTATGTATGGTTAACGTATAATTCGGTTCTTTTATCATGGTCCCAATAAGATAGAGGTCATGAAAAACTCATCAAACACCATTATTCATTGTATGCAAGATTCAATCAGCTCAAGTCTAAATAATAAAACTTTATGTAAACTCTTTTTCATGCTTTGCATTGCCATAGCCATGGTTTTAAGGACTTAGCTTCTTAAATCACATAAAATTATTCTTTTACCGAGCTCAATAGATTCCATCTAGATGTATACCTTACTCCTAAGCTAACCTAATGTAGCCAACATACATTGTAAGGACTCAAATGGCTAGAAAACTAAGTGATTGTGTAGTCAAACTATATCAAGCTCACTGTGAGTAGCTGAGGCATCACAGGTCAAAAGACCATTTAGACTACCACAACATTGAGAAAATCACTAATGAGTGAGTACACATCCTAGTGACTTCTTATATGGTCACACTCAGTATCGTTGTTCTCTAACAACCACTTATACTCTCGCTCTAATATTTCTATACTATAAACTCAAGACTTGTCTATTCAAAAAAAGAGATTGGTGTACCGATCTTGATGGATTAATCATCATTCCCATAATGATCCAACAATTGGAAGTAATTTAGGAATTAATTTATAATAATATATTTTTCAAATTCTTAACTCTTGAAAATATATATCATTGTCATTAACTTCTTGGATGATTCAAGGACATATTATATAATAATGAAAAGAATGTACATTTTATTAATATAAAATAAATTAAGTACAAAAGATGATCTAGAAAAGTATAATGTGTCAGTCAAAATAGTTTTTAGGGCATATACATCTAACAATTACGTCAACTTTTTAAGTATACTTTTAAAAATTTTATTATAATCTTTCCAAGATTATAATATCATTCTTTTTTAGGCTCACAATCAAACTCCATTGATTTTATCAATGAAAATCAACCAGAGCCACTCTTCCAAGCCATTCCTAGATTTAAACAATCAATAAAACCTAATTCAAGACTTTATAGGCTCTCTCTCAAGTTTCAATTTCAATTAAAATTTATAATAATAGAAATTGAGAGTATATTCAAGAATATAACGAAAAGCTCCAACAAAGCACAAGAAAAAGTTATTGAAGCTCAAGTTAATGTTGATGTAGAAGCTTAATAATTAATGCTCTTTTTCTTCTCCCTTAATATCAATCTTAAGAGCAAGATAGTTGAAATAAATATTCTCCCTTAAATGAATACTCAATGTATCTTAAGTTGTATTTGGTAATGGGCAATCCATCCAGATTACTGGTAATTTAATGGAATCTCACCATATTACTATATTTGGTATACTTTTCTGGATAGCAATCTATCATGTTTAATAATCTAAATTATCTCTAAAGGGGTGGTAATCTCAATTACCAAATTACCCTCTCATTCTCCCTTCCTCTTCTCTTCCATATAATATAATAAATATAATATAATATAATATATTTTATAATAATATAATATTCTATAATAATATAATATATATTTTATAATATAATATAATACATTATTATATTGTATTATACTATATTATATTATTCATATATTATATATTATATTACATTTATAAATTTATTTATTTAATTTTATTTATTATATTATGTTATCTATATTGATATTATATTAATATTTTATTTTATTTTTATAATATAAAATATTATATTATACTATATTTATAATATAATATGTAAATTTACTATATTATTTAATATATTTAAGTAATATATTGAATATATCATCTATTTAATATATAATTTTTATATTAAATTTATTTTTTATAATTTTTTATTTTTATATAAAAATATATAATAAAGTATTTTAATATTTTTTAAATATTTTATAATAAAAAATATTTTATAAATAAAATATAGATTTGATTTAAGGATATTTAAAAATTTTGTTTTATATTATACAGCATTACCTGCATGTACTAAATATAGTAATTTACAATATCTACAATTAATATTACTGGCAATCCACATTACCGATAATTCATATTATCTTTTAAGATTGCTCAGAAAAATACCAAATATAACCTTAGATTGAATTTGGTGTATTGCCGGACAATCCTGAAAGGTAATGTGGATTATCAGCAATGTAGATTGCCAGCAATATAGATTATAGATAATGTAGATTATTGTATTTGATAATGTTGGATGATATAAAATCAAATTTCTAAAATACTCCTAAATTAAATTTATACTTTATTTATAAAAATATAATTTTTATATTTTACCTATTTATCAAAAATATAATTTTTAAATATTTTTATCATAAAGTTTATTGAATATAAATATTTTATATTTATATATTAAAATTAAAAAAATAAAAATTATTTTTATACTAAATAAATGTAAAAAATTATATATTATCTATTAAATATATTAAATAATATACTAAATTTATGTATTATATTATTAAATTTATGCAGCATATTTATATTATATATAAATATACTATGTTATATTAATATATTATATTAAATATAATATAATATGATAAAATATATTTATGTAATAAAATGTAATTTATAATTTATATTATTATATATTATATCATAGTATAATATTATATAATATAATATTTTATAATATAATATAAGTATTATATTATATCATAAAATTTATTATATTATATTATATTATATTATTATTATATAATAATATAATATAATAATATTGTAAATATAATAATATTATGGTATATAATATAATATTATTCTACATTATATTAATATATTTTATTTTATTTGTAATTTTCTAAAATATATATTATGTAATAATATACTATAGTATAATACAATATAAATTATATATTATATTTTGTAATATAAAATATTATATTATATTATGTTGAATATAGTATAATATATTTAATATAATGTAATATATTTATATTAAATATATTTATATATAATATAATATTTAAATTTAATATATTTAAATAATATATTAAATAATGTAATATTGTATTATATACTATAACAATATTCTAGTTTATAATATATTATATAATATTAATATATATATTATATTATAATAATATAATATATTATAATATTATAATATTAAATATAATATAATATTATTATAATGTTATATTATATTATATTATATTATATTATTACAGAAAGAGAGATGGGAGGATAATATTGTTTAAAAGATTATCTGAAAGGTGATAATGTAGATTACCACCACTCTTAAAGATAATCCACATTATTTTTTAAGAAGCAATCTAGATTACTAAACATGAGATTGTCGTTCAGGAAAACATACCAAATACAATAATATGGTGGAGCTTGATACCTAGCACAATGTGGTAGAGCTCTATTAAATTTTCAGTAATATAGATAGATTACCTGCTATCAAATATAATTTTATAAAAAAAAAATATTTTTTTATTTTTTTAATATATTTGGTAGTCGGTGGATACCGAAGGTTCTTATAAAAGTTTAAAAATGAATTTTTGTTTATTAAAAATTTGAAATTAGGTATTGAAGGTTTTTTACATAATCTTATGATTTTTATAAAACAGTCGTCGGAGCTGCGAGGCAATGGAGTTTGACTCGGATAAATCCAACCATGTTCGAGAATCTTCCGACCAAGCGGACGCTTGATTCAAACCGTGACGGGAACTCTTACGCCCGCTGCATCTTGGATCCCTTGTCCCGCACTATTCTTCCCCAGATGGAACGTTCTTCGTTTCAAACGCCTTCCCCGTTCTCCGCATGGCGAATCCCGTCTTTCTTTCCTGCTACTAATTTCGGTCTCCATGGCTGCCGATGCCTCGAGTTCTAAAAGCTTAGAAGCCCTCAAACCGTTTTCCGTCTCCAATGTCTCTTCCCGCTCTCTCCCTCCTCTCATTCTCCAAACCATCCTCCCCTCCTCTCTCCCTCCGCCGCCGAGCCTTCTTGCTCCCGTCCGCGCTCGGCCCCAATGGCGAATTCCATCCGGAATCCCATAAAGAATCCTACCGTGGTGGCGTTCTCCAGCTCCAAGATCCGATTTTGACCACGGAGGTAGGATTTCTTCGAGACAATCCCGTGAAATTGCCCGCTAAAGAGGCGGTTGGTAAGGAGTGGGCGTCATCCACTGATAATGGTCTTGTTAGTTTACCAAAATCGCGGGCTCGAATTCCAGTGCCCGAGTTCCGAATGACGTTTGCCGAGCTTGTAGATGAGAGCGGAGTTGCGCCGGTGTCGGTATATGGAGATATGGAGGTTTCGATCACGGGAGTTCAGAACGACTCGAGGAAGGTGATGCCAGGTAATGTCTTCGTTTGCTCTGCCGGGTACAAAACCAATGGCACACTGCTATGTTGCTGAAGCCATCGAAAGGGGGGCCGTTGCAGTGGTGGCTAGTAGAGAGCTTGGTATAAACAAAACATTAGCCTGCAAGGCTCTTTTAGTCGTGGAGGATACTAATTCGGTGCTCCCCGTTCTTGCTGCAACCTTTTATGGGCATCCATCGAAGAGCTTGCGTGTGATTGGGATCACAGGAACGAATGGTAAGACCACAACGGCGCACCTGGTTCGGGCAGTCAGTGAGGCAATGGGAAAGAAGACTGGAATGCTGGGATCGGTGGGGTATTATGTTCTTGGGGATCATCGGCTGGAAGCTCCCAACACAACTCCTGATGCAGTCATGGTCCAGGAATGATGGCAAAGATGGTGCGCAGTGGGACCGAGGCGGTGGTCATGGAGGTTTCTTCTGTGGGAATGTCTGTGGGGAGATGCGATGAGATAGATTTTGATATTGCAGTCTTCATGAATCTGACAAGAGACCACCTGGACTTCCATGGGACAGAGGAGGAGTATAGAAATAGCAAGGCTAAGATGTTTGCGAGGATGGTCGACCCGAGATTTCACAGGAAAATTGTGAACATTGATGACCAGAATGCATCATTTTTTATTGCGCAGGGAAATCCGGATGTTCCTGTTGTGACATTTGCCATGGAGGTAAGGTTGCTGATGTGTACCCTATGAAGATCGAGCTCTCATTGCTTAAGACACGGGTTGCGATCAACACACCAAAAGGAATGTTGGAAATTTCTTCGAGTTTGGTTGGGAGGTATAACTATATAACATGCTAGCTGCAGTGGCTGTTGGGATTGCAATGGATGCCCCATCAGGGAATATTGTTAGGGGCATTGAAGAAATGGATGGTGTCCCTGGTAGATTCGAGCTCATAAATGAAGGGCAAAACTTTGGAGTAGTTGTAGATTATGCACATTCACCGGATTCTTTTTCAAGACTTCTGGATGCCGCAAGGGAACTAGGAGCACGGAGAATATCACTGGTACACTATTTTCTGTGGTCCCTCTTTATCTTTTTTTCAAAATCTTGTCTTTTCTTGTTCATTTGGGTCTTTGTAGTTTGCCCATATTGAATGAATTTTATAAGTAATTATCATGGTTTTCTATCGCTAGTACTGAAATAACAAATTTTGATGCTTTTGCTAGAAATTTCTTCGAGCAAAGTATTCCTTTGAAACAGCAGATTTTGTTTCTAATCATTTGAAATGTCCATTCTTCCGTTAGTAGTATATTTTTGATGTTGCATGTTGTAAATGATATTAAGTTTGCTATTGCTAATTCAGGCTGTTAGTGGCAAAGATTTGTACATCATGTTGGTGACATCTATATTATCTTTGCACTCTAGTGTGTAGACATAACTTATTGGAAGTTTGGACTTCAAAAGAAACTAGTGACAAGCCATACTCCATGTGGCTAAACTGAACTAATAAGATGTGACTTGTTGTACATTCTTTTGATATGCTTTCATTTTCAATGTCCAATCCCAGAATATTTTTCAATTATTGATGTGTGCTTACAATGTTTTTCTATTCACTCTATCCAGTATTTGGATGTGCTGGAGAAACTGACAAAGGGAAGAGACCAATTCTGACAAAAATCGCTTCAGAAAAAAGTGATGTAATTATTTTACATCTGGCAATCCAAAGTCAGAAAACCAATGTATGTTTTTGAGGTTCCCTTTATATTACTTCAAGAACTTGTTATGCTTTCCATTAATCTTATGTTATAGGAATAAAGAAGTAGCTGATATTTTTCTATTTAGTTATTGAATTTGATGCTGATATGGAATTAATGTGTTAATACATCACACAGTTACATCTTTGATGACATGCTGGCTGGCATTGGATTGACCTTGCAAGAGTATTTGCAATATGGTGAAAATTTTCTCTACCCTGTTCTTCCAAATGGATGTAGGCTTTTCCTGCATGATATCAGACGGGTTGCTATACGAGCTGCTGTAGCCATGGGAAAGGATGGTGATATGATTGTACGCTCTTTTCCACCAACATTATTCTGTCCTTAGATTCTATGTTCAAACATGATTAAGAACCATCTCTCGTTTGTTTCTATATTCAGGCAAGGAGGTAACATGGATGTACACTTGAGGCAGTCACATGTATTTGATTGACACACAAACATGCATACTGATATGAATGGAAAACCACATTACAACTCGACAATAAAATACATTGAGTAGTACTTTCATGAAGCCATGGCTTTGGCTTTGGCAAGAAATTCTCATTTCTGTGCTTTTTATAAAGATGAGTTTTTTTCCAAAATACTAGGCACCTTTTACTCCCTTTGATAATCTTTTAAACAATTCTTTTACATAAAATGTTCTAGCAGTTTCTCTTCAGTCTCTTGTGTGAACATTTTAATTGTTTCGAGCATTTGATTTCTTACATGAGAATCATAATGCAATTTGCCCTAGACTAACATTTTTAATGTTTTGAAAAATCTGCTCTTGACATGAGAACCATGTCACAGTTTCTCCTAGGCAGAGGTCATGAATTGTATCAAATTGAAGGTGTGAAGAAGAGATACATCGATGATAGGGAAGAGTGTAGAGAAGCCTTGCAACATGTTGATGAGCTGCGAAGGGCAGGATTAGATAAGCGAATTCCTATGGTATGTTCTGAAATCACTGTTGAATATTTGAGTTTTAGATGCAGTTCCAATTGTGCATTTTTCATTTTATAATTTTTTGTGATTTCTTCAGTGTGATCTTCGAGTCATTTTAAACTTGTTGTAATTTTGAGGTGCAATTCAATTAGACAAAATGCTGAACAAAACTTGATAGGAGAGGAAACATAGAATCCTACCGGATTCCTTCTTATTAATATTGGTTCTCTGACCATAAATAATTTAATATCGTTAAGACTATCTATGGTTTGCTGTACCACCCGAACTGCTTGGTTCGGGCCATACGAAGACATACTAGGGGCAGCATGGTTTCCCCCTATATTTTGAGACATTGGGGAGTGAGTGGGAGAGGGAGAAGGACGAGTGGAAAAGAGATAGAGAGGGAGGAGGGAGAGAAAGAGGTCAAGAGAGAAAGAGTAGCACTTTCAAGCCTCCTCTCCTCCAATGCAGTGTAACGGAAGTGGAGTCCCTGTTTCAAAATGACATGGGGCTCCATCCCTCATTTAAGTGAAGCCGAGGGCTGATATCACTTTAGAACAATTCAAAAAAAATTAATGAAATAAGAGCTCTACCCTCATTACTGGAAGAGGTGGGCTTGAAAGCCCTCTCTCTCTCTCTCTCCTTATGTCATGGCCAAACGAGAGGGGACTCACCTCTCAAGGCCTCTGCCATCATCCTTCCTTCCTTATCCCTCTCTCTCTCTCTCTCTCCTCTCTCTCTCTCCCTCTCTCTCTTCTCTCTTTCCTTCTCCATCTCTTCTTCCCTCTTAGTTCTACTTTGTTAGCATGCTACAAGTCGGTATAGCATGGTATCGTACCATATCATCGTGCAACCAATATGAGTTTTATTATTACATTTCCATCAACTTTAAGACTACTAATGTTACTTTATTATAGCACAATGCCCAAATTTATGTTTATAGTTTTGCATTAGTATTAAACAATAATCCAATAATAAATATTTAAAAATCTTGTAATGCAAGTAACATACATGCTTGTTACTTGCAGTGTTTGGAATTATTGACTAATCATTATAAATATAATAATTGTGTTGAAATTATAGTTTAATAGTTGTGTATCATGCAAAGATTAAATACACATTTGGGATTTATAGAGATGATAGCCTGCAACTCTAGACTGACATTCCATACCCACCAACTTGTATCGATAGGGAACCAGTACTTGATATGCCTGCCTTATTGAGGGTCAATACCAAGGGTACCAATCGACTACTAACATGAGTATTGAAACCAGTATTATAATCTTGATATAGATCAACTTTACCTGATTACAGATCACATCTGAACTTGTTTGGGTAGGTTTTTTGGTTTGCTTCAAGTTTATGAAATTGGAGGAAGAAATCAGAAATCCCATTTGTTTTTCTTGAATTTCTCGCACAGAATTCTTTGAATTATTTATTTAACTAAAGATCCCTGGATTTGATGTAGAAAATATGTATGTGTTTATACAGCATATCATAATGTTTCAAGCAGAGGAGGAGGATTATTATAAGTTTGCCCATGTTCGAACCTATGAATTTTGAATTAGCCCTCATTCCTTTTTTTTTTTTTTTGGCTTCCAACATTCCTTAGAAAGTCATGAGAATCAGGGTCTGGGGACCTACCCAAACAAAATAACTGAACAGTTATAAATTTCTTTATTCAAATATCATGTCAATCCAAGCCGACCAAAAACAGTGGATTATTATAAACATGGCAATGCATATTGCTGCCTCATGATATGGATTTTGCATCGCGTATAGACTATAGTTTGTCAGCAACCATATTTTATGATATGGGAGATGGTATGACCTGTTCCTTCCTTCGAGCCTCTCATTTCAAGCAATTATTCTCTTGAGTTCCAGTATCCCAATCAAATAATCTTTGCAATTGTTTCGTTCTGCCACCAATGAAGCAATGAATACAACTTTTGTCTTATTTTGTTTTGATTTTGATATGATGTTCATTATAGTCTATTGATACATGATTTACCCATGAGCTCTCATGTATTTGTTTCTCCCAAGACAATCCCTGTTCATGGTCATTTCTTAAGAGACTAACCAAGCTCACAAATGTGCATATGACATTAGGGACTTTGAAGCATCCCAAATGAAATTTCAGTTTTCTGAACTTTTACTCATGCAAGTTACGGTGACACTGTCATGGCCTTTTATCATTCATGTTTTGAGATTGAATGGCCTTTCGAATTTAATCATTGTAGGCTTGCTAAGTTTTTCAGCTGGTGTAGTTTCAATAGTTTCAATTTCAAACTTTCCATTTCTTGAAGCTCAAATTTACCATTGATGACTCCAGTTTCAAAGAATAACATTTTGTAGTCATATGCAAGTGATGTTTTGATAGAATTAGTTTCATTAATGCATGGTCTTTAATACATCAAGTACTTGAACAATGGTAACTTAATTGTTGACCAGACATTAACTTTTGTAGAAAGATGACGACCATTTTTGGCTCTTGGTTTTGTTCGATTATGACCTATTCCTTAGGAAGAGGGGGCCAAATATTTTAGTGGATATTTGTTCTGGTCAACGAGAATTATGTTTTGTACCCCAAGTTTAAGAGTGGAGGTCATTGTTGATGGCCTCATTTCTGATACCATAACATGTTGTTCCTAGTTAAAGAGATGAAGATAAGAGTAGCTTTTTCATCAGAGGTAATTTACAGAAATGCTATATAAGGGAGAGGTGAACTTAGTGGGTATTTGCGAATGCAGAGCTTTTTGAATTGCTGTTCTTTCTGTTTATAAGGAATATGACTGTTTCCTGAAGAAGTTTTGTTTAGGAAAATTTCTCGGAGCTGACATTTCTATATAATCTGCTCATGTCTATCAATTTCTTGACATAAGACTACCAAGGATGCTTCCAAATCTGTATTGTGTTATCCGTGCGAGGAAGATGGAAAAGTTCTGGTTGTAAGTTTTAAGAAAATTCTTGATTCCTTGCCACTTTGGTTTGTGATGGACCTTTTCTGGGCTCACAGTAGAGTATTTAGACCACAGTAAACATGGTCACTTTGGGAGCATATGGTGATGGTGCAAATAAAACTTTTGTTCAATCTGGTGGATCATTAGGGGTAACCAAATCTTTGTCCAAGGTAGAGAAGTTGGGATAATGTTTGGTTTATGGCTTCCCATGAGATGGCACTAGTGATTGTATGCCTGGACATATGAGAGGTTGTGAGACCATACCTTCATCTTCATTACTCTGAATTGTTCTTTCTCGTGTACCACTTGTCTTCCGGATCTGGTAGACATGTAAATATTTGGTTGTATATATTTTCAGAAAGGAAAATAATTATGTGACCTATAGGATGCAGAAACAATAACCATCCTATCAATTAACCTTATCTCCCAGCGCTGTGTTCTGAAACAGCAGTAGAACAACACCAAGATTAACTTATTTTAAGTATGAACATCCTGTATCCTAATAATTTTCTACTGAATATCTATTCTACTATGTCATGCAAACTCTGCTAATGTGTCCAAGCATGATGCATGTCTCATCATCTGGATTTCCCATCCCACATTTCCTTTCCTTACATTTCTGCTATCTGGTCAAATCTGGAGCATTAGTTTGTCAAAACCACAAGGTTGAAGGTTCAATCCTTCCTTTGACACTGTTATTTATTTATATATATTTGAAATTTATTTTAAAAACATGTGCATTGCATGTGCCACATTCTAGTGCATTGATAACTGATACTTTTTGTAGAGCTACTTAGAATAACCATCTCTTTTGTTTTGCTAAACTGGAACAGGTTAGAGACTTACCAGCATCCTATGATGAAGTTGAATCCACATTAGCAGGCCCAGTGAATACTTGTTCTGTATGATAACAGCAAGCTCCATGGACAAGAATACATTTGGAAAGCAGCTAAGTGCATATACCCTTGCAAATTTCCTCGTGATACAGAAACCAGTATGATATAATTGGATATACTTATGATCAAGATATGCATGAAGACATATTTGCTTATGGAAAGACTTGTGTAAGACCATGAGGCTGCATGATAAAGGATTTCCTCATTCTATTATTTAACTGCCGGTGTTATGGCTTGACCAATTTTGTAGAAAGTAAAGATTATTATGGATCAACTTTCTGACAGTAGTCACAAAGTCTCGCTAGATCTTTGATCATGCCATGATATAGACACGTGTTGACCATTAAAAAGATCAATGTCTTCCTGAAGCCTTTCACTCATGAGCATGCTTTTGTGATATTTGAAATTCTTATATATTTATCTTTTAATCCAGGCTCCTAGCTGCACCTCAAGCTTGTTGCCTTATTGTAATTTTCATTTGTTTTGTCTTTCCATATCACAGCTCCTGACTTTAATCAACAATTGTTTAGATCATATTGCCATTGCAACTGTGGATATGACTAGAGCGTTGAAAGCCATGGTGAAATGTGTTAAGACTTTATATTTACATCTATATTTGGACTTGCATGCTGAGTTCCTGAATTCTGATCCTCCTGAAATGCAATCTACTGTAACTTAGAGATTATGTTGATCCCAAAAATGATTTTGATGTTTACAAAATATTGGATCATAAAAACTATACTAACACTTTTCAATGGTTAAGAATGTTTTTGTGAAGAACATTTAACTTCAAAAAAAGATGCATGAATTATTAGAATATTTATGGAGGTTACAAGGATCTGATGGGGGACTGTATCGAATGATTCATTTGAAGAATTAGATGGACTAAATGAAAATGAAAGATAACATGTAGCTATTCTACGCAAAAGAAATAGAATTATATGAAAGGATATAAGGAAAAGAACTAGACTAGAAAAGAATCTCTCAAAGTAATTAAGAAGGGATCTTCGTGGTTAGAAACCACACAGGTTCGGACTAGCCTACTTTCCTATTTCAGATCTGAAGAAGATTATAAAGATGGCTATCCGGCTATTATATCTGAAATTCAGAAAATGGACACTCAAGATGAAGTACTAAAGAAAGCAAGGAGTTACTATAGATCTAAAGGCACCTTGTTTATGATTCCTTGACACAGTAGACCTTCATCTTGAAAACTAGGAGACTCGGGGATCCTGCATAGATACATAGTAAAATTTAAAGATTTAGGTGGAAGAATGGAGAAATGGAAGAGGAATTAGGAATGGAAAGAAATGGCTTAGATTTGGCTTTAAGTAGATCTCCTTTGGCGTCCTTTGCTTGAATCATCTTCAATTGTTGGCGTGGAGAACTCCATTATAGATGATCTCTTTTGGAGATGGGAAGGTTGAAATTAGAGAGGCTTGAAGAGGATTCTTCAAGGGTGGCCGAATGGGATTGGAAAAGGAACTAGTAGCTTGTTGGTTAAGTATCCTAGGTCTCACACCTACCTTCTCTCAAGGATCTTTGGTAGCAAAGGAAGAAAGCTTTCTTAGAAAAAAATTCATTTCATTCATCATTCCATTACAAGAGATTCTATGAGCTTTTATAAACCTTAAGCTCCTTTCAAATTCAAAATGCAACACTTTTCATGGAGAAAATCAAGGGGTGTCCCTGAAGATAGGAGTGGCCCATTCAAATTTAAATCTCCTAATTACAAGGTGGGCACCCATAAAGAGTGGAGCTTCATTCAAATTTGAAAATTCATGGTTGATGTGTCTTGGTGATGTGGCATGATTTATCCTCCAAGTTGGCATGACTTGTCTTCCAAGGTGGCATGGTGCTTTGATGTTGTGCTCCAAATAGTTGGTGAAGTTGGTTGCACTCATTCTTGCTTAATTGAAGCCCAATGCAAGTAGATCTTGAACCCGACTCAATACAAAGCCAATTTAACTCTAATTGGACCCAATTAAAATAAACAGGACTCAATTATTCAAATAAAATAAATACAGGACTCATAGACTTATTACAGGACTTAAATTTCTAGTCTTCTATCCATAAAGAACTGGCATTAGCTGAAGCCTCTTCCTGAGCCTGGTGCCCGCACCAATTCTCCCCGGGTGGGAGGAACTCGACCCTGTCGAGTAAGGATCGGTTTGACTGTGGGATTTTTCTAAATATCTGGGTCAATTTGTGTAGATCTTCTGGTGGTAAGTAATCCAGGAGTCTTCAGATTCCGGTCGACCGTGCCAACGAACCAGATAACGCTGATAACTTATTTCTAGTAGTATCACTTGGTCATTTAAGATACTCAAATCTTGTCTCTCCGGTATAGTGAAACTGCTGGTGGACACTCAGGTAGGGTTTCACTCTCAAAGGAGGGTGAAGTTTAAAGGCTCTCTCGGAATTAATGCCGGTTCTTAAATTCTTTCAGATCAGAAACATTAAAAGTGGAGCTAATGCCATAATCAGGTGGTAACTCTAATACATATGCATTAGATCCTATTTTCTTAATATTTTGAAGGTCCAGCTCCCCGGGCATGCAATTTCTTCATAGTTCCCGGTGAAAACCTTTCAGGTCTAAGTTTTATCATGACAGAGTCCCCTTCATTAAATTCCTTTATCCGTTTAGGTGAATCATCCACATGCTTATAAACTTCATTACTCATTTGAATTTTCTTACTATTTTCCTATGTAATTCTTTAAGATGCTGTGCATATGACTCGACAGACTCAGATACACGGCATGTGTGGGTAATGGGATAAGGTCGATAGGTCTCCTAGGTCTGTAACCATGGACAATCTTAAAGGGACTTTTACCAGTAGACCTATTGACCGAGCTTTTGTATGCGAACTCAGCACGAGGTAAAAGTAAATCCCAATTTCCCAGATTCTCTCCAACAAGGCACCTTAATTAAGTTCCCTAGACTTCTATTTACAACTTCAGTTGTCCAATCCGTTGAGGGTGTAAGACAGTGTTGAGAATTTAGTTTTGTTCCTAGTAGGTGCCAAAGAGTTTTCCAAAATAGCTTGTGAAACGGACATCCCTATCTAAAACAATGGTTTAGGTAATCCATGTAACTTGACTACTTGATCGAGAAAAAGCTTGGCTACCCTGGAGGCATCAAAAGTTTGGGAACATGGTATAAAATGGGCCATTTTCGAAAATATCTGTCGACCACTACAAAGATTGAATCGTGTTTTCAAGGTCTTGGGTAGTCCTAAAACAAAGTCCATTGCTAAGATCCTGCCATAAACAATCCGGCACAGGTAAAGGAGTGTATAACCCGGTGTTTTGTCTCTGATGTTTGGCAACCGCACATGTCCTACATCGGGCAACAATATTGGCTACTTGTCTCTTAGGGCCTGGCCAGTAAAATTCTCCTCAATTATCAATAGGTCTTGTTTTCTTCCAAAATGGCCAGCCAAACCTCCAGCATGGGTTTCCCAAATTAGAAAATCTCTCAGGAAGTCTTCGGAACACAAAGCTTGTTTTCCTTAATAGATAACTATCTAAAAGGGTGTACTCACTGTGGTCACTAGATGGTCTAATTTCAAAGCTTAGTAAACTTCACTAAGTCTGGACAATTACATACCATCCGTAAGTCTTTCAAATCCAACGACTTCAGTGCTAATCGAGTTCAGAAGCAGGGCTACGACTTAATGCATCGGCCACCTTATTCTCAGTTCCAGCACGATGTTTTAGGACAAACGTGTAGGCCTGGATGTATCGACCCACTTGGCATGCCTAGGATTCAGCTTTTTCTGGGAATAAGGAATCTAAGGGCCTCGTGATCAGAAAACAGGAGGAACAAATCATGCGGTGTAGATAGTGAATCCAATACCTTAAGCTTGCACTACTGCATAAAGCGCTTTATCATAGTGGAATACTTAAGCTTGGCTTCATTTAATTTTTCACTAAAGAAAGCTATGGGATGGCTCTCTTGGCTTAAAAACCCACACTATTCCAACTCCAGATGCATCACAAGCAATCCAAAAACCTTGGAAAAATCAGGCAATCTTAAGATAGGTGCTTGTGTCATTTTCTTCTTAACATCTAGGAAGGCCCTATCAGCAGCTTTTGTCCATTCAAATTGGCCTTTCTAATGCAATTGTGATTGGCGCAAATATGGTACTAAACCCTCGAATGAATCTTCTATAAAAAAGTAGCTAGGCCATGAAAACTTCGTACTTCATGAATACTTTTTGGCACTGGCCACTCAACAATTGATTTGATCTTTTCAGGGTCAGCAGAAACTCCGTCAGGTGTGACAACAAAACCTAGGAAAATGACTCTATGAGTAAAAATGTCACATTTCTTAAGGTTTGCAAAGAGACTATTTTCCTAAGAGCTAAACAGACTTGATTCAAGTGGTCCAAATGGTCCTTTCTGGGTCCTGCTATATATAGAATGTCGTCGAAGTAAACTACGACAAACTTCCTATAAATAACCGTAGGACTTGATTCATAATCCGCATAAAGGTACTAGAGCATTGGACCCGAAAGGCATTACTACCCACTCAAAAAGACCCTCCTTGGTCTTGAATGCAGTCTTCCACTCATCCCCTGGTCTAATCTAACCTGATGATAGCCACTCTTAAGGTCAATCTTTGAAAATATTGTTTGCTCCGGCCATCATATCTAACATGTCATCCAAACGGGGTATGGGAAACCTATATTTCATTGTGATCTTATTAATGGCACGACTATCAATGCACATCCTCCAAGTGCCATCTTTCTTAGGGGTCAGTAATGCTGGTACTGCACAGGGACTCAAACTTCTCTCTAATAAATCCTTTCCTAAGGAGATCCTACTTGTCTTTGTAACTCTAAATGTTCGGTAGGGTTCATCCTATAGTGTGGAAGGTTGGGTAGGGTGGCTCCTGGGACCAAGTCAATGGCGTTGCTGGATGTCCCTAAGGGGTGGTGGAAGCTGGTCAGGTAGGTCATCTGAAAATACATCCTTAAAGTCTTCTAAACACTTTAGCGCACTTCCTGAGGGCGTTCTTTTGGGAAGGCTCCTGAATTTCCTTAGTGGTTAAAATCCAATATGTGTACCCTCAGTGAGTTCTTTCTCAATTCCTTTTCAGTGATAAATTGACTCCCGTTTTCTTTCCTTTAGGTGGCTTGATCCTCTCTTAACAGTGTCCTTAGGTGGTGTTGGGTTAATCACAAACTTCTTTCCTAGGTGCATGAATGAGCAAGAATTTGATCGACCGTATAGGGTCGCGTCATGGTCAAATAACCAGGGTCGACCTAGGATGATACTGCTCACTCCCATTGGTAAGACATTACACCACACTTTCTCCTGAGTAGGACTGTAACTAGATTTGGACTAGGCACCTATGTTTGATAGGAATCGAAGTGGAGTCTATCAAGAAACCTTATATGGAGTCGGATGGGAAACTGTGGACAAGCCTAAAGTTTTGACAGCACTAGTGGATATGGCATTTACACCAACTCCCACTATCTATGATTATTTTACATACCTTATCCCCTACTTGATAAATGTTTGTAGGATGTTAGTCCTACGCCAATCTTCCTGTGTAGCGTGTTTGGGTAAGGATGCATCTAACTACTCCAACATATCAGGCTCTAATTTGTTCCTCGTCTCCTTCATACTCTTCAGCCAAATTGTCCTCAGCCTGATATACTTCCTCGACATTATCACCTAGGGTTCTTTGGTTCAAAACTCACTTTCTTCTAATTCTCCTATGTGTAAGGCCCTAGTTGGATAATTGCTAGCGTAATGGCCTAACTTATGACATCTATAGCAAGCCACATTAGAATTTGGAGTCCTCTAAACTTCTGGTGCTTTACCCCTATCATCTCTACGGGTCAGAGGGGTGCTAGGGTTGGGTCGACTGGGTCGCATCTGATTGTTCCTGGCTGCTGACTAGGTGCACCAGTTCTAGGGGGTCGGGTTTGCGATAAAATGGTCCCCTATGAAATCTCTCGACATCTCGTGCTACCTGGTAAGCTAGCTCTAAGTCATTGACTTCTCTCAGAAAAACTCCTTCTGGATCTCTTCTCTCAATCCTGCCCTAAATCTCGACAAAGTAACTGACTCAGACTCATCTACATTGCATCTCATTACAAATTCATCAAATTGGCAATGTATTCGGCTACACTCTTGTTCCCTGGGTCAATCTCTGCCACTGGTCTAGAAGTCTCTGGTGGAAGGACATAGGAAGGTACTTCTCTCTAAGCCTAAGTTTCATTGCCCTCCAGGTTACTATGGGAACATCACCTCTTTGCCTAATGAACCTCTCGACATTTCCCCAGTACAGCCTAGCCTGACGAATTAACCTAAGCTTCGCGAACTTGCATTTCTCTCCTCTGTATGTCATAACAATCAAAGTACTGATCCATCTCTCCCTCCCAATCTATGTAAACCTAGGATCCAGTTTTCCATCGAATGTTGGTGTGCTTCCAATCTAATACTCCTAAGGGTTCGCTCATCACGGTCTGTCTGATCTGATTGTGTCTCCTAGGTTTGGCTATAGGCTAGATCATGGTGTGCTATCCTAGGATTTGGGGTCATGGACTCGATCATGATTGGGCCTCCTAGGATTTCGCTCGGAGAATGGTCTTGATGAAGAGTTCTTCTAGGGTTGATGGGGTCTCAAATCGAATTCAGGGTCTAACTCATTTTGGACTTCATGATTTCCTCCAGGGGTATGAGCTAATCGACCAAGTCTAGCAGTGATGTGGGTTATCTGATCAGTCAAGTTTTGATTGGTTGGGCTAATTGATCAGTTAAGTTTTGGTTCAGCCTGGTCATTTGGTCATTCAAGGATTTCATTAGACTCTCAAAGTTTTGTTCCATGTTACACTAGATTGGCTTGGGTTTTGCTGATAAGGTGCTCCTGATCTAGTTGCCATGCACACGGATCAACTCGGACTAGGGGTTTTGCTAGACCTAGAGTACAAATCAAATATAAGGTCAAATGGACAATCCGGGTTGTAGTAACTTGGCACCTGCCAGATAAGTGTAAGGTTAGTGGAGGTTTCTCTTGCTGCCTTAGACATCAATTTGAAATTGGCCAGGTAAGCGAACCAACCACTTTCCTTCGGGCTTTAGTCCCTGAACCACTTGCCTAGACACCAGATACAAAGCACACAAACAGGTGTCAAAGTTGGCTTGACACTTGACTCGACCCGAGACCTTGTGGGTGTCCCTAGCTCGCTAGAGCAATTAAATGTCTAATCCATTTTAATTAGGGTTGGGCTCGTTAGGCAAGATGATTTGGGCTAGGGACGGGTAATGAATCCTGACCTATGTCAATTTGATGCCCTAATTTTGTTTACCATGAAATGAATGCAACAAACATGGATCCAAATTTCAGGTGCAGAATTAGTGTGTTGCAGTTCTCAAGTGATGGAAAAGTGCAATGTAACAGATTCAAAAAAATTTAAAAAACTCACAGAAGATTGCTACTTCTAGATGATATGCCATATGAAGAAAATTTAAAAAAAATTTTTTATACTATGCTGAGCAGATACTGAAAACTAGATTAAAAAATCAGGACTGAACATAAAAGAATTTCAGTGATAGTGATGGGATACGAGAATTTCCATTTTTTTTTTGTAATTTTTTTCTGAAGATGAATTTACGTGATGATAACTAACTTAATATGAGAGTAGAAAAAAAATTTATTTCAATAAAAAAAATAACTACTTTCATTCAGACTTTTATGCAAATCTCAGTCAGCTCATTCAGAAATATAGTAGCAGAATTTAAACAAACAAAGGCATTTACATACCAACTTCAACCAAAAATTCACGTCCGGCCAGAGGCTCATTATTCTCATGGGTCGTGACAGTGTACTGGTGTACACCCGCTCAGGAGGCGTGAATTTTAGATCTAGATTGGATTTTAAAAATAATAACTAAGTAGCATGTATGAATGCTATGCATGCAGAAAATTTCAGCAACCTACCAAATGCACAAATTCAAAAGTAACCCTAACCTACCATGCTCTGATACCAAAATGATGGGGGACATGTATCGAATGATGTATTTGAAGAATTAGATGGACTAAATGAAAATGAAATAGATAAACATGTAGCTATTCTACGTAAAAGAAATAGAATTATATGAAAGGAACATAAGAAAAAGAACTAGACTAGAAAAGAATCTCTCAAAGTAATTAAGAAGGGATCTTCGTGGTAGGAAACACACAGGTTAGGATAGCCTACTTTTCTATTTCAGATCTGAAAGAAGATTATAAAGATGGCTATCCGGCTATTAATATCTGAAATTCAGAAAAGGGACACTCAAGATGAAGTACTAAGAATAGCAAGGAGTTACTATAGATCTAAAGGCACATTGTTTATGATTCCTTGGCACAGTAGACTTCACCTTGAAAACTAGGAGACCGGGGATCCTGCATAGATACATAGTAAAATTAAAAGATTTAGGTGGAAGAATGGAGAATGGAAGAGGAAATTAGGAATGGAAGAAATGGCTTAGATTTGCTTTAAGTAGATCTCCTTTGGCGTCCTTTGCTTGAATCATCTTCAATTGTTGGCGTGGAGAACTCCATTATAGATGATCTCTTTTGGAAGATGGGAAGGTTGAAATTGGAGAGGCTTGAAGAGGATTCTTCAAGGGTGGCCGAATGGGATTGGAAAAGGGACTAGTAGCTTGTTTGGTTAAGTATCCTAGGTCTCACACCTACCTTCTCTCAAGGGTCTTTGGCTAGCAAAGGAAGAAAGCTTTCTTAGAAAAAAAAATTTCATTTCATTCATCATTTTTATTACAAGAGAATTCTAGGAGCTTTATAAACCTTAAGCTCCTTTTCAAATTCAAAAGCAATACTTTTCATGGAGAAAATCAAGGGGGTGTCCCATGAAGATAGGAGTGGCCCATTCAAATTTAAATCTCCTAATTACAAGGTGGGCACCCATAAAGAGTGGAGCTTCATCAAATTTGAAAATCATGGTTGATGTGTCTTGGTGATGTGGCATGATTATATCCCAAGTTGGCTTGACTTGTCTTCCAAGGTGGCATGGTGCTTTGATGATATGGTGCTCCAGTAGTTGGTGAAGTTGGTTGCACTCATTCTTGCTTAATTGAAGCCAATGCAAGTAGATCTGAACCCGACTCAATATAAAGTCAATTTAACTCTAATTGGACCCAATTAAAGTAAAACAGGACTCAATTATTCAAATAAAATAAATACAGGACTCATAGACTTATTACGGACTTAAATTTCTAGTCTTCTATCCATAAAGAAACTGGGCATTAGCTAAAGCCTCTTCCTGAACCTGGTGCCCGCACCAGGATCATTGTAAACTTCTATGTATCACTGAAAATCATTTAGATGCTTTAAGAAATCCTTTGTATGTTTCAAAAGTTCATTTGTACCATTAGAATTCATTAAAATGTTTGAGCCTAATTGTACTTAATTGATGATGAAATAGAAGTTAAAATACATGTTTAGAGTGAAGAACTGACTCATAAAAGTATGAACCGATTCTAGCACATTCTGGAAGCACATGGACGAGACAGCTCCTGCAGAGCACGAGCCAGCTCTCTCATAATAAAATGCATATTTACCAAAGAGAAAGACTCCACACAACAGAGTTATTTTTAGTTCCATATAATAGACATGATGCTTAGGTAGATACATATATTTAGTTTCTTAGGCACATAAACTCATTTACTAAAAGGAGTGCATCTCTAATAAAATGCATATTTACGAAGAGAGAAAGGCTTCACACAACAAAACTATTTTAGTTGCATATAATAAACATGATGCTGAAGTAGATACATATTAATAGTTTTCTTCGGCACATAAACTCATCAAGTCTTCTTCCATGCATGTTATGTGACTGCTTCTACCATAATCACCTTAGCTCAGATGTTTTGTTTTTTTTGTTTTTTTTTTTTGTTTTTTTTTTTTTTTGCACATTCACTTGGTCAATATTTCAAAGTGGATTAACTTATTTAAAGTGAGGGGGGACAAAAATCATTCATGGGGCAACTTATACTTAGGTCCACATGGATGGCAAGAAGTATGAGGTGTACTCATACACCTGCTCGTAATGGAGGGAATATGCTTCAAGGAGCTTTAGCAATAGAAGATCAACTATATTGTTGTAAGAATTGATGCTGGTGGTGCCAACAACATTCCCACATGTGGACAGAAGAGAGGGAATGCATTTTAGGAATTGAATTCTTAAGACTGGCTCAGGTTGGGCTCCATTATTCTAAGGTTGAAGGATGATCTTTTGATTCAAGGATTATTCTATTGCTAAAGCCTTCCAGTGTTCATGCACTTTCGCATAGCCATTAGTCCTGAAGGGCAAAGATATGAGGATAACCCGAAAGACTAATAGCTTTTGAGCCAACTAAGACTACATAAGATATTGTTAAACCAAAACTTGAAGTGAATAGCCTTCCTGTGTGTTAATCCTAATGGCTATGTAGATCTCTAAGGACCGAAACCATGAATTCAAGTGCAAAGGGGATCACAGTAAAGGTCTACGATTCATGCTTCACCCATAACACAACTCAACGGATAGATTATTCAGCAGTTAAATCTTTATGGGGCTGCTGGAAAGCCTCATTGTCAATCTAACTTCATCGATAAGAAAACGTTACCAATCCAAGAAGGCAAAAGATATCTTGCAGATTCAAATTAAAATCTCACTACAATAAGACTGTGATAATTGAAGAGGCTAACCTCCAGATCAAAAGTTAACAGCCAAAACCTTAAAGGAATAATTCTAATAACGTTGATTGCTTTCAATTTCTATACGATTAGTCGCATCAAGTTTTGATTACCATGCATAATCGTTAAATAGCAATCATCATAGCTTTGATTCAAATACAGCATCTCCATCTCGATCCAAAATAAGCATCATTATCTTTAGAAACGGAGAGAAAGAAACAAAGTAAAATAAGAGCATCATGAAAATATAAATCTCCACGAATGATCAGCAAAATATAGCTTCCGACACCACAAGAAATCAAACAAACCTCCAGTAAATTCCGTTCTTCTTCGAATCAAAACCCTAGATCTGGTTAAATTAGCGAAGAAAAAGAAATCCGGCGAACAAGAGAGAGATCAGATCAAACATAACCAAATCTAAGCCAAAAAAAAATGCAAAGAAAGAGGACCTGAGAGCCGGATCTATCAATAAAAGTACAAAACCCCTCTCCCAACTAGATCAAATCAGATTTATTCTCGAAACCCAAGTTACCAAACCAAAAGCCCAAGATCTCGCCAGAACGGCAACGGGGACGGGGTGAGAGAGAAAGGAGGGGAGGTACCCGGAGGTTCCCGCAGAGTAACTTGGCGTAATCCCCTGGGAAGGGCCTGCAGGGCACGTCGCCCGCTTTCTCCTTCACCTTTTGTTTTATTTTATTTTAGTTTATAAGACACCGCTATCCTTCACCTTTTGTTTTATTTTATTTTAGTTTACAGGACATAGCAAGGACATAGCGAGAGCACTTTTTTAAAATAATTTTTTAAAAAAAATTATCGAAGTAGATAGTTTCAGATATATTTATTAAAATAGATGAATCGTTTGACATGGATAAAAACACTTCGTTTTTTAAAAAATAATTTCTGTTTAAACGAATTTATTTTATTTTTTATTTGATTTTAATTTCGACGTGATATTTTGAATTAATTTTGGTGTGATAATTAAATTCGTTTTTTGGAAAATGAATTCAGGATTTGAATTCGTTTTAAAATTTTTTTTTCATTTCAAAAATATTATTATTTTTTAAATCTAATTAATAAATTTTAATTTTATAATTAATTGATTTCAAAAATATTATTATTTTTTAAAATCTAATTAATAAATTTTAATTTTAAATAAATAATAAATAAAAATTAATTAATTAGTATTAATTAAAATTATATAGGTTGCCACCAAGATCGTCGCGGTCCGTAGCTGCTGTCGGTGTCGGAGTGCGCTCCTCCTCTGCCGCCCGCCGTTCTCGGTTCCCGGACCTCCGTGCTGGGTGCGACCGCCTCGCCGCACGGCGGTCCTCCGCTCCTGAGCTTGCGAGACAGCGGTTAGAGACCTGAGCTGGGGTTTTCGGCGGAGGCACTCCGATGATCAAGTAGTGATGATCCAGGGGAACAGATCCTCCTGGACGGGCCCTTCTTGATGGACTTCGTACTAGGAGGAGTAAAAATATGCGTGAAGTGAAAACGTTGCAGGGGAAGAGTGATAGCGGGGTCTGAGGGGTGCTCTATTCCTCGGCCTCTCTTTGTGCCCCTCGTTTCCCTTCAACAGTGGTGGTAGTGGCGCTTCGCCCTTATTTCCGGGCTTGCGCTTGTGCTTGTGTGGTGGGCCATCCTCCCTTGTTGGTGGGGGTCGCCCTTTCTCTCTTCTTTTTTTTGGCTTGTGTTTTTGCCTGTGTCTTGGAGTTGTTGTGTTACCTTCGGGTTTGTTGTGAACTTGGTTACTGTTTGGCGCTTGTCTCGGGATCCCCGCTGGGCTGTCAGGTGCATGCGGCGATGTCCCGAAGAGCCTTTCTCGATTCATGATAGGGTGTGTTGTCAGGCGCACCGACACTCTTCTGGTTGCCTCGTCCCGGAAAATTTGGAGGTGCCTCGAATGGCGGGCCGCCGCCCGCGTGATTCGAATCTCCCGGTTGGCTTTCTCTCTTGGATGATCTGAGTGGTTGGTGAGGAATTTAGCATTTCGATCAACGTACTGCTTGCCTTTCTAGTGCAACTAGTGGTTTCAGGTGGTCCACACGATCTGGGAGGTGCTCCGATACAGTTTTCAGGCGGCTCGCTGGTGCCCTCGGCTGGTGAGGACCTCGTCCGGGCTGGGGCCGAGCTGGGACGGCAAGGCTCGCTCCATTCTAGGTGCTCCGAGCTTGCGGGGGGTGCCTAGGCAGAGGAGGGTGAGGTGCGGGCCCGGTCTGGAGGGCGCGTGCTCGGAGGGCTCCACCCCGGCGGTGAGCTCTCAGCTCGACCTCGACCGCAGGGCACTAACCTCCGAGGGTCTCACTCCGGAGGGTGGAAGGCAGACCCGGTCCAGAGGGCGCGCGCTCGGAGAGGCTCCATATCGGCGGGTGAGCTCTTAGCTCGACCTCGACCGCAGGGCACTAACCTTCGAGGGTCTCGCTCTAGAGGGCAGAAGGCGGACCCGTTCCAGAGGCACGCACTTGAGAGGCTCCACATCGGCGGGTGAGCCTTAGCTCGACCTCGACCGCATGGTACTAACCTCCGAGGGTCTTGCTTTGGAGGGCAGAAGGTGGATCCGATCCAGAGGGTGCTCGCTCGGAGAGGCTCCACATCGGCGAGTGAGCTCTTAGCTCAACCTCGACCGCAGGGCACTAACCTCCGAGGGTCACGCTCTGGAGGGCAGAAGGCGGCTCCGACCTAGGCATCCCGAGCTCGTGAGCTCGACCTGGCGGAGGACCGAGCTCAGTTTGCCATTCTGAGGGAGCTCAGCTCAGCTCGGTAGTGGGATCCGAGCTGGAGAGTAGACGCGGCGTCTCTTCTTGACGTGGTGCCTGCCAGTTCCTCCACGTCAACGAACTATCCACATCATTTGCCCCCCACTCTCGAGGCCCGTTAGTGCACGGCACTCGAGTCGAAGGGAGTAATTGCGATGCTGACGTGGAAAGGCAAAGATCTGGCATGATGATGGCCAGATTGCTGGCGCTTCGGGGACCGACCCTGCGGGCCAATACGGGGATGCATGTGGCCATGTCCGAGAAGCAGTTTTGATTTGGCGCAGAATGCAAAGCGGCCGGATGCCATTCTCACCGATGGTGGCACGTGGCGCAGATCTGTTGGTGGAGCGGGTGAATCAGTACGAATCCCTTGGATCCTTTGAATTAAAAGAAGGCATTACCCGACCATCCATTCTTTTTGATTCTCCGTGCCTGCTGCCGCCACGTCCAAGCTTCTTCTTCCTGAAAGGAAAACTAGTAGCGAGCATGCTTTCTATTTTAAAACTTTTTCAAAATAACATGCAGCGGAAGCATGATAAAAGGATTAACATTTAATCTAAGCATGCTTTTAGAATTATTCTATGCTACTTAGCCCAAGATCTTATATGAATGATTTTTATAAACTATGAAATCATGAACTCATGCTATGAACATTTCAAAGCAATATATCTATACATGTAAAACCATACCTCGTATGAAGTGGAGACGCTCTCCGCTGCGAGATCCAGGAGGAGGAAGAAGAACTCTGCTTAGCCGCACACGTGTCCGGCCTCTACAGTGGTTCACACCAGGGCTCTTTCAAAATCTACTTCCACTCCAAGTGCTAGCTTGTTGTGGAACGATTGATCGGAACTCCTTTTTCTTCTTTCGATGCCGGACTCTCCGAATGAATGAAGAAACTCAAGAGGTGGAGAAGTGTTTGAAACCCTTCCCAAACACTCAATCCCAAGACCTAGATCACTAGGTAAAAATATGCACACTTTTTCAAAAACTTCACACCCATACAAAAACTAGAACCTTTCCTATTTCTTCCTTTCTTCCTTTTGATTTTCCAGCATTTCTTTGCTGAATTCTTCCTTATTTTCGTCCTCCCATTTCAGCCCATTATGTAGGTGGAGAGGGAAAGGGAGAGTGGGGAGTTATGGGTGATAATGGAGTGGTAATGGATAGTTATGGGAGTTATGGTCATGGGAAGTTACATAACTCCCCAAAACTGAATTTAAACTTATTTAAATTCAGATTAATGTCTAATTAATTTCTGAAATCAATTGGGTCAAGTATGCATACATTGGATTCAACCCAATTGGACCCAAACCTATTTTGAACCAAATCCCATTTGATTCATTCCAGATTTTTATAGCTCAATCAAATTGGGCTATCAAGTAATCACATTACTTAATTCACCTCCATGCATCACCAACTATTAGTGAAAATTTTATGTCACAACCTTTTGTGACATCAAGTGTCTACACTTGCAAAATCAACAAGTGCGATACTTACAAGTGTCGACACTTTCAAGAATATCAAGTGTCGATACTTGGATAAAGAAAAACACTTTTCCTTTTGTGAGTCCACGAACGATTCTCATCGTTCTCCGATCACTAGATCAAGTAGAAATCCCTATGGTGTGTGACCCCATAGGTTCGAACACTAAGCCGGTAGCACTGAACATTTCCAATACCAGTCAAAGTCACCATCTAGCAATGACACCCGACGTCCGGATAGGTCGAAGTTGCAGAGCAACAATCAAGAACCAGGAGATATGGAAACCTTGTAATTAATCCCTTTGACCTCAATGCTCAGGAAGACTTAGGGTTAAATTGCCCAACCCATAAAGTCCATCAACAATGTGTCTCAACCTCACAAGTCATGTAACACATTACAGAGACTACCCTGGCCAAGGTTTTACTAAATTGAAACACAGCAAGATATCTGCTCCAAACACTTTGGAGGGGTCAATCCCATCTTGATCCATCACTGCTACACGAGTACTTAACTGTACCCAGAAACCTCCGTCCCTGGATTAGAAATCCAGATAGTCCAGCACCAAAGTACAGTGAGTTGCTCGCAAGCTACCATGACGATCTCATGTCTGAGGGATAACTACGTCCATATCAAAACTCTAGGCAGAAAAAATACAGACGGGTCACGTTCGATGAAATGTCAAACACAACATCTGCATGCCATACCAGTGTCTCCACACTCTCCTTGGTTAAGAGGACAACCAACGACTATGGCACACAACGACCTATACTTGATATACTATCATCTTGAAATAAGTGTATCATTTGGTCGCGGACAATTTTAGGACTATATGATATATCCTCTCTATATCACATACAAATAGTCCTAAGGACTTCATCACTCAAGAACTCATTTCAGAAAGATGAAATAGTGATGAACTGCCAGAATAAACATTTTATTCAATAATATATTCATATACAATTACATCAAATGTACAACTATCTACAATAAATTGGCTTTGGGACACATTTCCCACAACTCCCACTTGGACTAAAGCCAATCAGAATAGTATCGTATACCCATCTTCCATTTACAATCATTGAGTTCTTGAATTCCAACGGCTTTAGTGAAGGGTCAGCCAGGTTCTCCTTTCCGTCGATCTTCAGAAGGTCGATATCACCTCGTTCCATGATTTCTCACACAAGATGAAAACGACGCAGAATATGCTTGGTATGCTGATGGGACTTCGACTCTTTGGCTTGAGCAATGGCTCCAGTGCTGTCACAGTACACTGGAACAGGACTATCCAGGGAAGGTGCCACTCCCAGCTCGCCAAGAAATTTTCGCAACCAAACAGCTTCCTTTGCTACATCAGATGCTACAATGTATTCCGCTTCGCATACAGAGTCTGCTACAGTATGCTGCTTGGAACTCTTCCAGCAGATAGCTCCACCATTCAAGGTAAAAACAAAGCCAGATACACTCTTGCTATCATCCCTATCTGACTGGAAACTGGAGTCAGTATACCCCACAAGTTTCAAGTCAGGTCCTCCAAAAAGAAGCCACTGGTCCTTGGTATTTCGCAAATACTTCAGGATGGTCTTTGCAACCTTCCAGTGTGCTTCACCTGGGTCAGACTGGTATCGACTCACTATTCCTAATGAGTATGCCACGTCTGGTCTAGTACATGTCATGGCGTACATGATGGACCCTACTACCGAAGCATAAGGAATCCTACTCATACGCTCTCTTTCCTCAGGAGATGTCGGACAATCCTTCTTTGAAAGAGAAATTCCATGGCCTATCGGAAGATAGCCTTTCTTGGAATTCTCCATGCTAAACCTTTTCAGCATGGTATCAATGTACGTAGACTGGGACAAACCAGAAGCTTCCTTGATCTATCCCTATAGATCTTCATACCTAGTATGAAAGAAGCTTCACCCAAGTCTTTCATAGAAAACTGGGATGACAACCAGACCTTTATTCCCTGTAATGCAGGGATGTCATTCCCGATTAAGAGAATGTTATCCACATACAGTACAAGAAATACAACTACAGAACCATTTGCCCACTTATATATGCAGGGTTCTTCTTTGTTCATAACAAAACCATACGTCTTGATACACTTATCAAAATGCATGTTCCAACTCCGAGACGCTTGCTTTAGTCCATAGATGGACCTACTAAGCTTACATACCTTAGATTCATCTGTGGATGTGAACCTTTCAGGTTGCATCATATACCCTCCTCATCTAGCTCACCATTTAGGAAAGCTGTTCGGACATCCATTTGCCAGATTTCATAGTCCAGATATGCAGCTAAGGCAAGCATAATCGAATGGACTTGAGCATTGCCACAGGGAAAAACGTCTCATCATAGTCAATACCATAACGTTGACGATAACCCTTGGCAACCAGACGGGCTTTATAGGTCTCTACCTGCCCATCTGCATCCCGTTTCCTTTTGAAGACCCATTTGCACCCAATGGGTTTTAACCCTTCAGGTGGATCAACCAAAGTCCATACTTTGTTGATTTTCATGGACTCCATTTCAGATTTCATGGCTCCCAGCCACAACTCAGAATCAGACCTCTGCATCGCGTCCATATAGGTGATTGGATCCTCGTTGTTCTCATCGAGCTCAACGGGATCACCGTCCCGGACTAGAACCGTAGTATCGTCCGGTTGACGCGGTACTCTACCATATCTCCTTAATGACTGGTCAATAGGCTCAGGTTTGATCTTATCATAACGGGTTCTGTAGCAGTCCTTGAATGATTTGGTTCTTCTATATGTTGAACTTCAGTAAGCTCAACATTGGCAGCTTAAGCACCTCCAGTAAGGTACTCCCTTTCCAAAAAGGTAGCTCTAAGACTGACAACAACTTTTGTTCCCCAGGCATATAGAAGAAATAACCCTTAGACTCTTTAGGATACCCACAAAGAGGCACCTGTCAGACCTAGGTCCAAGTTTATCTGTTTCCAAATGCTTGACATAAGCCGGACATCCCAAACCCGAAGGTGTGAAAGACTCGGCTTACCCCATTCCATATCTCATATGGAGTTTTGTTAACAGACTTACTCGGAACTCTATTTAGAAGATAGCACGCTGACTCCAAAGCATACCCCCAAAAGGAAGTTGACAGAGTTGTAAATCCCATCATGGATCTAACCATGTTCCACAGAGTCCGATTCCTCCTTTCAGACACACCATTTAACTGGGCATCCCAGGAGGTGTCCATTGAGAGAGAATCCCATTCTCTTCAAGATAAGTCAGAAACTCCCCAGAAAGATATTCTCACCTCGATCTGATCGAAGGATTTTAATAAGCTTCCCGTTTGTTTTTCAACTTCATTACGATACTGTTTGAACATTTCAAACGATTCAGATTTATGTCTCATCAAAAAGACATAACCGTACCTTGAGAGGTTGTCCGTAAATGTAATGAAATATTTATACCCATCCCTTGGCATCGACATTCATTGGTCCACATACATCAGTATGTACTAAACACAAAATGTCATCGGCTCGTACACCTTTTCCAGTAAAAGGTGACTGGTCATCTTACCAAGTAAACAAGATTCACAGGTGGCAGTGATTCACAATCACTAACGTTTAGGAGACCTTCTCCCACTAACCTGTTGATTCTATTCTTGTTTATATGACCTAGCCTACAGTGCCAGAGATAAGCATCATTGACATTATCTAATCTAAGGCGTTTGCATGAAATGTACATTACACCAACAGGCTGTGATCAAACATAAATGCCATTCTTAATATTTCCAGTCATAACCACAATATCATTCATAATGACTTTGCAAAAATCACTCTTGATTAATAGTTCATAACCATTACTGGCCAACTGGCCTACAGAGATGATATTTACAAGGAATGATGGACAATAGTGACAATCACTAAGAAACTTTACAAAACTCGAAAAGCAGATTGACAATTCCTAACGCCAGGACTGGAGCTTGACTTCCATTCCCCATATTCAGAAATCTCTCGCCATTCTCGAATCTTCTACTAACTTGTAGTCCCTGCAACGTATTGCAAATGTGATAAGACTACATGTATCCAATATCCAGTTAGTAGTATCACAAATAGAAAAAACAAGGATTTATCATATAAATACCTTGTCCAGCAACCTTTTGCTGCTTCTTCTTCTTCGGCCTGTTCGGGTCAAGTGTAGCTAGGTAAGCATAACAATTCCTCTTCCAATGACCCGGCTTCTTGCAGTAGAATTTCTGCCTGACTCTGGTCAGCCTTCTTCTTAGTCTGACTGGGCCCAGCACTTTGCACCATTTTACTTTATTCTTTTTTTTTTCCCTTTCTTAAAGGGATGACGCCTTGCCACACTGCCTCCCACTAAATTCACCAAGCTCTTTTGGAGCTGGTGATCATTTTCATAAGTCTGTAGTAACCCCATCAACCCATGGTAATTGACTACAGGCCTTGTTAATCTATAGTGATCTAGAAAAGGTAAGTAGGAGGGAGGCAAAGAATTCAAAATCGCATCCTTCCCAAGCTGCTCGTGGAAAGGATATCCGAGTTTGGTCAAGCGCTCGATCATCTCGATCATGTACAATACATGATCAGTGACCGAGGACCCTTCAGTCATTCGAGCATTGAAGATGGTAGAGGAAACCTTGTACCTTTCAACGTCGTCTGGGGGCACTAAAAGATTCCTTCAACTTTTGAAGGATTTCCTCCGGTTTGGGCCTCCTCGAATCTGTGACTAAACTCGTCGTTCATAGCCGCCAACATAATGCACCGCACCGTAGTACGGTCAGAGACCCACTTTTGATAAGCATCTCTGACTGCAGTATGTGCGGTGGGGCTGGCCCCTCAGGTGCCGGATCCGTTAATACATAAAGGATCCGTTCGTGCTCGAGAACAATTCTCAGTCTTCGATACCAGCTATCGAAGTTGGGTCCCATGAGCTTGTCATTATCTAATAATGATCGGAGTGACAGATTAGTAAACATTATCTGAAAAAGAAAACCAAGACTATTCAGTATATGAATTATTTAAAACTTAAAGACATGGACTTTTGTCTAAAAGCTCCTCCCACTATTTTATTCAGACTGGTAGCCTCTACCTCCAATCCGAAGAATAACACTTATCCCTTAGTGGGTACCAGAATCCAATAGACAATGCATGAGCCCGACTATGGTCGGCCAACCCATGCTCATCTAAAGGTAGGTTCATAACCAGTTGTTTCTCCAAACAACTCCTAGTAATTTATTTTGCCCCAGGAACACTTCAATCGGCCTTTGGCTACCTGCTAAAGAAGGTCCCAGTTAGGTCCAACCATTAACATGACTGATTTTAATGCTTCTAGCTAACAAATGATCAAGCCCGACTATGGCCGGCTAACCTGACCACCTGTTTAAGAAAGTTGCATTATGTCATCATATAATGAATGGCAATTCCAATAGTATGATGACCACCCGATCTATGGATCTGCCGATACTTACCCACTACTAGACTCATTACCAACATCTTATGGAAGGCTAAGACAAAAATTATCATATAATTTCCATCTTTTTAAGGACCTAATAATTTAGAGGTTTTATACATGTTGTGACAGAAGAGAAATGATAAGTCATGGATTATCTTTCACTAACTTCATATTTAATGAAAGGGTTACATGAACACAAAATCCATGGGCACCTAAATCAGTCAAGCTGATTAACCTTATTGGCATGGGCTAACTCGAATCAATGAGCTAACTAATCAAATATGGTTGACCATATTGGCCAGGTAAGTGAGATCAAGGTTATGGGTTAAGCCATTAACCTTTTTCCTTAGACACCAATATCATTAGCCAGGAAAGAGGTAGCCCCCAAAACATAGATCAAAAGCCATACTTACCTTAGACACCAATTGGTTCACCAATTTCAATTAGGCTAGCCTAAGGAATCGGGTCCTACCACGAAGCCAAGATTAAGTCCATTTAGATGTATGGACCAATCAATCTAACTATTAGATAGATACTAGAGAAGAACCTTAACTCAACATTTGATTAAGTTAATTCTCTATTAAGTCCAATTCATCTAAACTTAGGTCTAACCCATTAGGACCTAATTCAAGCTAACCCATTTAATCCAAAGTTATGAATATGACTTAGATCTTAGAATCATATCCTAGGTCATTTAGTCACTTAGATTTACTTAATTCATAATTAGTTAATCATACAACAGATTGAACATTTTCAGTAAACTTTATAAAATATTTTTACAAGAAAATCTAACTTTGAATTTCTATTCACTGTGAAGTGTCGACACTTCAGTAGCAAGTGTCGACACCAAGGTGTCGACACTACTCTGAGACAGGTCGACACACAGTGAAAAATAGTGAACCATTTCTGTGTTTTTGTTCATGAGTCGACACCCAGAAGCCCAAGTGTCGACACATAGACTCCCAAGTGTCGACACTTGGTAAGCTAAGTGTCGACACTTGATCCAACCCAAGCACAAAATGCAGGAATCCAAAATTTGTCTTTTCTAAACTTGAATCTATGTTAAACTATTTAACATAACAATCATAAACTAACTTTAGAACATTTCTAAAACATTTTATGACTTCAAATTTAAACATAATAAAGATCAAAATATTTTAATCTTTACTTTTTCTTTTCTTTTTCTTCTTCATGAGTCCTTCACAATGGCACCCCGACACGCCATAGGAGATCCCTTTGAATGGGAATAGGGTCTTGCAGCCCTACTTCTCTCCTATGACCGGACGGCCTGGTGAGGTACTCAATCCGAGTACTTGCAAGATATTAAACTGATTTCATAATGTTTATACTAAACATTCATGCTAGAGCAACCTGGCTCTGATACCAATTGAAAGGAAAACTAGTAGCGAGCATGCTTTCTATTTTAAAACTTTTTCAAATAACATGCAGCGGAAGCATGATAAAGGATTAACATTTAATCTAAGCATGCTTTTAGAATTATTCTATGCTACTTAGCCCAAGATCTTGCATGAATGATTACTATAAACTATGAAATCATGACTCATGCTATGAACATTTCAAAGCAACATATCTATATATGTAAAACCATACCTCGTATGAAGTGGAGATGCTCTCCGCTGCGAAAGATCCAGGAGGAGAAGAAGAACTCTGCTTAGCCGTACATGTGTCTAGCCTCTACAGGTGGTCACACCAGGGCTCTTTCAAAATCTACTTCCACTCCAAGTGCTAGCTTGTTGTGGAACAATTTGATCGGAACTCCTTTTTCTTCTTTCGATGCCGGACTCTCCGAATGAATGAAGAAACTCAAGAGGTGGAGAATGAGTGGTTGAACCCTTCCCAAACACTCAATCCCAAGACCTAGATCACTAGGTACAATATGCACACTTTTTTCAAAAACTTCACACCATAAAAAACTAGAACCTTTCCTAGTTTCTTCCCTTTCTTCCCTTTTGATTTTTTCCAGCATTTCTTTGCTGAATTCTTCCTTATTTTCGTCCTCCCATTTCAGCCCATTATGTAGTGGAGAGGGAAAGGGAGAGTGGGAAGTTATGGATGATAATGGAGTGGTATGGATAGTTATGGAGAGTTATGGTCATGGAAAGTTACATAACTCCCCAAACTGAATTTAAACTTATTTAAATTCAGATTAATGTCTTAATTAATTTCTGAAATCAATTGGGTCAAGTGTGCATACATTGGGTTCAACCCAATTGGACCCAAACCTATTTGAACCAAATCCTATTTGATTCATTCCAGATTTTTTATAGCTCAATCAAATTGGCTATCAAGTAATCACATTACTTAATTCACCTCCATGCATCACCAACTATTAGTGAAAATTTTATGTCACAACCTTTTGTGACATCAAGTGTCTACACTTGCGAAATCAACAAGTGTCGACACTTACACAAGTGTCGACACTTTCAAGAATATCAAGTGTCGATACTTGGTAAAGAAAAATGTTTTTCCTTTTGTGAGTCCACGAACGATTCCCAATCGTTCTCCGATCACTAGATCAAGTAGAAACCCCTATGGTGTGTGACCCCATAGGTTCGAACACTAAGCCGGTAGCACTGGAACATTTCCAATACAGTCAAATCGCCATCTAGCAATGACACCCGACGTCCGGATAGGTCGAAGTTGCAGAGCAACAATCAAGAACCAGGAGATATGGAAACCTTGTAATTAATCCCTTTGACCTCAATGCTCAGGAAGACTTAGGGTTAAACTGCCCAACCTATAAAGTCCATCAACAATGTGTCTCAACCTCACAAGTCCTGTAACACATTACAGAGACTACCCTGGCCAAGGTTTTACTAAATTGAAACATAGTAAGATATCTGCTCCAAACACTTTGGAGAGTCAATCCCATCTTGATCCAATCACTGCTACACGAGTACTTAACTGTACCCAGAAACCTTCCGTCCCTGGATTAGAAATCCAGATAGTCCAGCACCAAAGTACAGTGAGTTGCTCGCAAGCTACCATGACTCTCATGTCTGAGGGATAACTACGTCCATATCAAAATTCTAGGCAGAAAAAATACAGACGGGTCACGTTCGATGAAATGTCAAACACAACATCTGCATGCCATACCAGTGTCTCCACACTCCTTGGTTAAGAGGACAACCAACGACTATGGCACTCAACGACCTATACTTGATATATTATCATCCTGAAATAAGTATATCATTTGGTCGCGAACAATTTTAGGACTATATGATATCCTCTCTATATCACATACAAATAGTCCTAACGGACTTCATCACTCAAGAACTCATTTCAGAAAGATGAAATAGTGATGAACTGCCAGAATAAATATTTTATTCAATAATATAATTCATATACAATTACATCAAATGTACAACTGTCTACAGTAGAAATTGGCTTTGGGACACATTTCCCAACACTTCCTTCCAGTCGCCTCGAGTTTTCTAAGGCAACAGGTCAGCTTCTTTTCTTCCTCCTTCCCCCACGAATAGGGTTCTTTCCCGAGGTCCGGAGACTTCTTTCAGTTAATCTCCTCTTCGGTCTTCTGCTTTGATTTTCTTCCTCTCCTTGTCCTTGAGGATGTTCCGTTTGGTCCTGGGCTTCCGCCCCTCTACTGATCAGAGCAAGGCCGGTCCTTCCGAGTGGAGGCCGGTGTCCTCCTCTTCTTCCTCCGGTGGGGAGGAAGACGTAGCTTGCTTTGAGCTCGGTAGGAGGCATCCTCCTGGTCCGGTTCTCATTAGGGAACCGGGATCCGATCCTTCTTTGCCTCCTTCTCCTGCTCCTATTCCCGAGTCTGCTCGGCCTGCAGGTCCTGGTGGGGTCACCTCAATGATCATCGCCGAGCAACTCAGGACTGTCCGGGATGTCTATGGCATCCCACCTTCCGTCCGGCTCACAATCCCTTGTCCGGAGGAACGGGTCACTTCGAGTGGCCCAGGCCATCTGCTCTTTCTATGAGGGGACCTTCTCTGGAGGTCTCCGCTTTCCCTTCCATCCTTTCTTTCTGTCAGTCTTAGAAAATTATCGTCTGATCCCGGCGCAGCTGGTGCCAAACGCTATTAGGGTCATTTTTTCCTTCATTGTGCTTTGTCATCTTCATTGGTTCATGGCCCGATTTTCTTTGTTCAGGATTTCTTTGCCCTGAAGTGCCATCCACCGAGGATGGGTGGTGGTCTTTGTCCTCCCGCCCGAAGGGCATTAAGTTTGAGCTTCCCTCTTCCATCAGGGGATGGAAAAGCAAATTTTTCTTTGTTGAGATCGAGGAGGTCGACTGAGTCTGGAGCGATCCGGACAAGTCTTCCAACTGAAACTCTGCGATCGATGCGGCTGACCGGGATGACTACGAGCAGCTCCGCACCACCCCAGATTCCTCCTCTCGAGGTCCTGTTGTCTGAGCAGAACCTCGCCGACTCCGGGGTCGACCCCAATGGGTTGGGTGAGTTCGACTTGAACCTTTTATTTTCTTTTGCACTTCCTGCACTTCTTGCACTATTCCCCACAAATTCTAACTGTTGTGTGATCTGCATGCAAGAATGATCTTCTCTGAGAATGACCTCCTGGCAATCACCAAGAAGAGGCCGCCGACCGGGCTGGCCGGGGAGCCCTCGTCGAGGCGGGCGCGGAGTGAGAGTGCCCCTGCAGCCGCCCCCGCGGTGGTGATCAGTCTGAGCTCGGCTGCCCCAATGGGCCTGAGCTCAGAGGTATCCTGTGCTGCTTCCGTGCCGGTGGAGAGGGCAGCTCCTGCGGCACCGAGGCCCGCCCAGCAGGCCCCCGCTGCATAGCCCGAGGTGGTAGAGGGCGAGGGCTGCCGCTGCTGTGGCTACACCTGCACGGCTGGGTCGAGGCACTTATTCCCGACAAGGATTGCAGCTGCCTCAGGATCCTTCAGCCTCGGAGGCGAAGGATGACGAGGAGGCCATCGCAGGAGCGGTGGGCTCGGAGCCTCCGTCACCAACCGAGGGTGATCCTCCTAAGTTAGGCAGCTCAGCCAGAGACTTCTGAGGGCAGGAACTCTCGGCCTCAGGACCCAGCAAAGAAGCCGACCGGCATGGAATGACCCTTTTCTTCCTTGTCTTGTTTTATACTTTTTGTTTCTACTTATTCGGGTCTCCCGGCATGTTGGGGGGCCCAGAAGACATTTGTAACTTGTGTTTTTGATCAATGAAACTTGAGCTCCTTTGTTACATGTTTCTTTTACCTAGTTCTTCCCTTTTCTCTCTTTCATCTCCTCTCCTCTTCTTTTTGTATGGGAGACCAGAGAGAAGGCTGCACCATGCTTGAGGCTAAGTCATGACACTTGAGAGCTGCTAGGCTCAAAGGTGTTGTTGACTGAGGGTCATGTGGCTCGAAGGTCCCTTGGCCGAGACCTGGGCTCCGGTCTTGGGTTAGTGTCCTGGAGCTGGGCTCAAGGACGTGGATGATTGAGAGCTGCGTGGCTCGAAGATCTCTTGGCCGGAGGTCTGAGCTCCGGTCTTGAGCTGGCATCCTGGAGCTGGGCTCGAAGACGTGGATGATGAGAGCTGCGTGGCTCAAAGGTCTCTTGGCCGGAGGTCTGAGCTCCGGTCTTGAGCTGGTGTCTTGGAGCTGGGCTCGAGGACGTGGATGATTGAGAGCTGCGTAGCTCGAAGGTCTCTTGACCGGAGGTCTGAGCTCCGGTCTTGAGTGTGGAAAGTGCCCTCTTCTGCTCTCCTTCTTTCCTTCCCCACTCTCCTTTCTTTTCTCTCTCTTTTCTTCACTTCTCTTTTTTTTTTTTTTTTGAGTGGGAGATCAGAGGAGGACGCTGGTTGTACCCCCATCTTGTTCTCTTTCTTTCCTTTTCCTCTCATCTCTTCTTTTCGAGTGGGGAGATCAGAGAAGGGGGCTGCCGGGCTCCCCCTTTATTCTCTTTCTTTCCTTCCCCTCTCGTCTTCTTTTCGAGTGGGAGATCAGAGAAGGGGTTTACCGGTCTTGATTGCTTTGGAGCTAGGCTCGAGACCTTCCTGGATGTGGAGCTATGCTTGGGCCCAGGGGGTTGCCTGAGATCTTAGCTCAGGTCTTTGTGCCTGCCTTGAGCTAGGCTCGAGGCGTTGATGGGAGCTACGTGGCCCCATGATCTCTTGGCATCTCGAGCTGGGCTCGGAGACATTTGAGATAGAGAGCTGCTTGGCTCGAGGATTCTTCTACGTCCTGGAGCTGGGCTCGGGGATGCTTGGAGTTGGAGAGCTACGTGGCTCGAAGATCCTTCTACATCCTGGAGCTGGGCTCGGGGATGCTTGGAATTGGAAAGCTACATGGCTCAAAGATCCTTCTACATCCTGGAGCTGGGCTCGCGGACGCTTGGAGTTAGAAAGCTACGTGGCTCGAAGATTCTTCTATGTCCTGGAGCTGGGCCGGGGATGCTTGGAATGGGAGAGCTACGTGGCTCGAAGATTCTTCTATGTCCTAGAGCTGGGCTCGGGGATGCCATTGGTCCTTTCCTGCAAAACATGCGGATACCCATACAAGGAAGAAAAATCGTTATCATGATCGTTGGTAGGGGAACTTACCTTACTGAGGGCATCTTTATAGGTTGCAGGCCCACCTCCCTCTGGGGAGCCTAACGTCGTCGAGTTCTTCGAGGTAATGGACCCTTCATGATGGAACTTAGGCCGTCTCGTGGGGGCCTTCCTATGGTGGTTCATGATCGCCGTCCCGACAACCGTGGCATCTTTGCTCGCCTTTCTCCCTCGCTTTCTCCTCTCCTCATGGTGGGGAGATCACCCTCGGGGTCTCCTGCCCCCCGAGCCTTCTTAGGCGCATGCACAGTTCCTCAGGCAATTGCACCCACCGGTTCCACGATAGGGTAAGTGTCGGTGGTTGAAGCCGATGGGAGAGTGGCGAGCGCTTGGGGCCTTGCTTGATGTCTGCCCCCGCAAACCTTTGGAGGTGGGTCTCCTTGATGAGCTTCTCGATCTCTTGTCCACGATCACGACGTCTTTCGATGTCATGGCCGTGATCGCGGTAGAGGTGATGTTACTCTGCCCCGCTGCGACCGGTGAAGGGCTTCGCTGATGGTGGCATTGTAGTCCAGAGACTCGCCAGTTGGGCCTCGCATGTTGACGAACCGGCAGAAACCCCCGCCAGCTTGTAGTCATGCCTCTCCGGTGCGCTTTTACTGTGTGCATGATGGTTTCGTCAGCGATTCCCCATCGAAGGGATGGAGGGAGTGACATCCTGGAGAGGCCTAGAGAAGATCGCCCATCTGTTGACCTTTCCAGCTTGTGTCGTCACCGTTCTTCTGCGGTATGTTGACTTGGGGAGTGGTGAAGGACTTAGTCATGCCCCTACCTGGTGCGCCAATCTGTTGCCGCCAAGATCATCGCGGCCCGTAGCTGCTGTCGGTGCCGGAGTGCGCTCCTCCTCTGCCGCCCACCGTTCTCGGTTCCCGGACCTCCGCGCTGGGTGCGGCCGCCTCGCCGCCCGACGGTCCTCCGCTCCTGAGCCTACGAGACAGAATTAAAGATCCAGGCCAAGATTTCCGACGGGGGCACTCTGACGATCAAGTCAGTGACTATCCAGGAAACAGATCCCCTGGATGGGCCCTCTTGATGGACTCCATACTAGGAGGAGTAAAAGATGTGTATGAAGGTGAAAACATTTTCACCTTCACGCACATCTTTTACTCCTAGTATGGAGTCCATCAAGAGGGCCCGTCTAGGAGGATCTATTCTCCTGGATCGTCACTGACTTGATCGTCGGAGTGCCTCCGCCGGAAATCCCGGCCCGGGTCTCTAAATCGCTGTCTCGCAGGCTCAGGAGAGGAGGACCGCTGGCGGCGAGGCGGCCGCACCCAGCACGGAGGTCCAGGAACCGAGAATGGTGGACGGCAGAGGAGGAGAGCACTCCGGCATCAACAGCAGCTACAGGCCGCGACGATCTTGGCGGCAACAGATTGGCACGCCAGGTAGGGGCATGACTAAGTCCTTCACACTCCCCAAGTCAACATACCGCAGAAGAACGGTGACGACACAAGCTGGAAAGGTCAATAGATGGGCGATCTTCTCTAGGCCTCTCCAGGACGTCACTCCCTCCGTCCCCTTCGACGGGGAATCTGCTGACGAAACCATCAGGCACACAGCGAAAGCACACCCGGAAAGGCATGAGTACAAGCTGGTAGGGTTTTCCCGTCGGTTCGTCAACATGCGAGGCCCAACTGGCGAGTCTTTGGACTACAATGCCCACCATCAGCGAAGCCCTTCATCGATCGCAGCGGGCGGAGTATCATCGCCTCCACCGTGATCACGGCTGTGACGTCGAAAGACATCGTGATCGTGGACAGGAGATCGAGAAGCTCATCAAGGAGACCCACCTCCAAAGGTTTGCGAGGGACAGACCTCAAGTGGGGCCCCAAGCGCTCGCCACTCTCCCGTCGGCTTCAACCACCGATACTTACCCTGCCGCGGAACCGGTGGGTGCAATTGCCTGATGAACTGTGCATGCGCCTAAGAAGGCTTGGGGGGCAGGAGACCCCGAGGGTGATCTCCCCGCCATGAGGAGAGGAGAAAGCGAGGGAGAAAGGTGAGCAAAGATGCAACGGTTGTCGGGACGGATCACGAACTACCATAGGAAGGCCCCCACGAGACGGCCTAAGTTCCATCAGGGGTCCATTACCTCGAAGAACTCGATGGCGTCAGGCTCCCCCGAGGTAGGTGGCTTGCAACTACAAAGATGCCCTCAGTAAGGCAAGTTCCCCTACCAACGATCATGATAACAAATTTTTTTCCCTTGCATGGGTATCCGCATGTTTTGTTGAAAGACCAACAGCATCCCCGAGCCCAGCTTCAGGACGTAGAAGGATCTTCGAGCCATGTAGCTCTCCAACTCCAAGCATCCCGAGCCCAGCTCCAGGACGTAGAAGAATCTTTGAGCCATGTAGCTCTCCCATTCTAAGTATTCCCGAGCCCAGCTCCAAGACGTAGAAGAATCTTCGAGCCACGTAACTCTCCAACTCCAAGCATCCCTGAGCCCAGCTCCAGGACGTAGAAGGATCTCTGAGCCACGTAGCTCTCCAATTCCAAGCATCCCCAAGCCCAGCTCCAGGATGTAGAAGAATCTTCGAGCCATATAACTCTCCAACTCCAAGCATCCCCTAGCCCAGCTCCAAGACATAGAAGAATCCTCGAGCCAAGTAGCTCTCTATCTCAAACGTCTCCAAGCCCAGCTCCGAGATGCCAAGAGATCTGGGGCCACGTAGCTCCCATCAATGCCTCGAGCCTAGCTCCAAGGCGCCAAAGACCTGAGCCAAGATCTCAGGCAATCCCTTGGGCTCGAGCCTAGCTCCACGTCCAGGAAGGCCTCGAGCCTAGCTCCATGGCAATCAAGACCGGTAACCCCTTCTCTGATCTTCCCACTCAAAAGAAGATGAGAGGGGAAGGAAAGAAAGAAAACAAAGGGGGGAGCCCGCAGCCCCCTTCTCTGATCTCCCCACTCGAAAGAGATGAGAGGGGAAGGAAAGAAAGAGAACAAGGTGGGGTACAGCCAGCATCCTCTCCTCTGATCTCCCCACTCCAAAAAAAAAAAAGAAGAGAAGAAAAGAGAGAGAAAGGAAAAAAGAGTGGGGAAGGAAAGAAGGAGAGCAGAAGAGGAACTACAGCAACAAGACTACCACTTTCCACACTCAAGATCGGAGCTCTGACCTCCGGCCAAGAGACCTTCGAGCCACGCAGCTCTCAATCATCCACATCCTCGAGCCCAGCTCCAGGATGCCAGCTCAAGACCGAAGCTCGGACCTCCGGCCAAGAGACCTTCGAGCCAGCACTCTCCATCATCATCCACGTCCTCGAGCCCAGCTCCAGGATGCCAGCTCAAGACCGGAGCTCAGACCTCCGGCCAAGAGACCTTTGAGCCACGCAGCTCTCATCATCTACGTCCTCGAGCCCAGCTCCAGGACAACAACCCAAGGCCGGAGCCCAGGCCTCCGCCAGAGACCTTCGAGCCACGCAGCTCTCAATCATCCACATCCTCGAGCCCAGCTCCAGGATGCCAGCTTAAGACCGGAGCCCAGGTCTCCGGCCAAGGGACCTTCGAGCCACATGGCCCTCAGTCAACACACTTTTGAGCCCAGCAACTCTCAAGTGTCATGACTTAGCCTCAAGCAAGGTGCATCCCTTCTCTCTGGTCTCCCCATACAAAAAGAAGAGGAGAGGAGATGAAAGAGAGAAAAGGGAAGAACTAGGCCAAAGAAACATGTAACAAAGGAGCTCAAGTTTCATTGATCAAAAATACAAGTTACAAGTATCTTCTGGGCCCCGACATGCCGAGAGACCCCGAATAAGTACAAGAAATAAAAAGTACAAAACAGGACAAGGAAGAAAAGGGTCATTCCATGCCAGCCGGCTTCTCTGCTGGGTCCTGAGGCTGAGAGTTCCCGCCCTCAGAAGTCTCCAGCTAAGCTGCCCTAACTTCAGGAGGATCACCCTCAGCTGGTGACGGAGGCTTCGAGCCCACCGCTCCTGCGATGGCCTCCTCGTCATCCTCCGCCTCTGAGGCCGAAGGATACCTGAGGCAGCTACGATCCTTGTCGGGAATAAGCGCCTCGACCCGGTCGTGCAAGTATATGAAACCCTTGTAAAAGGAATCTGACACCATCTGCTGGATTTCAGCGATGAAGTCCTCCGAAGCCTTGAACCTGGTGACGGCGTCCTTAACACCCTTCGTGGCCTCAGTGGCCACCCTCCTCAACTCGACGGCTTCCAGCCTGGCTGCCTTCGTCGAGTTGGTTGCCATCTCTGCTGCCTTCTCAATAGCGGCAAGTTTCTCCTTCACGGTTGCCAGCTCCGCCTGGGCAGCTCGAGCGATCTCCTTCTACCGGTCGGCCTCGGCACTATACCAATTCAGTTTTTTCTCGATGATAGAAAGGTCATCGATCGCCTTCTTCGAGCGGCTCCGCTCCAGATCACGAGCCATCAAGAGTCCCTTCACTCGCCCCTCGGCATCGGCGAGCTCTTTTTCGAGGTCCTTGACCTTCACCTCAAGGACCCCGTTTGCCACGGTCTTCTCCTTAAGGTCAGCCTTTAAAGATTCGATCTCAGCGGCCTGTTGCCGCTCGAGATGCTCCCAGCTCTGGAAGCGGCCCCTGATGTAGAGGGCCTCGGCACCAATCTGCACCATGAAAGAAGGTCAGTAAAAAAAAATGAAATGAAAAAATGAATGGATGAATGATAAAAAAGTGAAAGAGCTTACCGAATATAGCTGGGGAAAGATGGTGCTGATGACGTCGGTCAGCCGCATCCCAGCCATCTTTTACCGATCGCATACTTGGATGGAGAAATCCATCATGTGCTCGGCAAGCTCGGGGCTCCAGAGAAATGAACTCTCCGGCCCCATCTTGAAAGGGAGATGGCACCGCGCCTCCTCCCTCCGACTCTCTCCGTGGGCGAGCGGCCTTGCACTGCTGGATGAAGGACCCTGGGGGCAGGCTGGAAGGTCAGTGTTGGTGCAGACAGCACCCCCGTCGTGGTCCTGGGTTCGGCCCAGGTCTCCTTACCCCTAGCATCGGCGATGGACTAACTCGGAGGATGGCAGGGTGTAGCAGCAGCAGCGGCAGCCCTCGCCTGGACTACCACCTCGGGCTCTGCAGCGTGGGCCTGCTGGGCAGGCCTTGGTGCCGCAGGAGCTGCCCTCTCCACCGGCACGGAAGCAGCACGGGACATCTCTGAGCTCGGGCCCGTTGGGGCAGCCGAGCTCAAATCGATCACCACCGCTGGGGCGGCTGCAGGAGCACTCTCACTCCGCGCCCACCTCGACGAGGGCTCCCCGGCCAGCCCGGTCAGCGACCTCTTCTTGGTGATTGCCAGGAGGTCATTCTCAGAGAAGATCATTCCTGCATGCGGATCACACAACAATTAGAATCTGTTGGGAATAGTGTAAGAAGTGCAGGAAGTGCAATAAGGAAAAGAAAAGGTTCAAGTCGAACTCATCAACCCATTCGTTGGGTCAACCCCGGATTCGGCGAGGTTCTGCTCAGACAACAGGACCTCGAGAGGAGGAATCTGGGTGGTGCGGAGCTGCTCGTAGTCATCCCGGTCAGCCGCATCGACCGTAGTGTTTCGGTTGGGAGACTTGTCCGGATCGCTCCAGACCTAGTCGACCCCCTTGACCTCAACAAAGAAAAATTTGCTCTTCCATCCCCTGATGGAAGAGGGAAGCTCAAACTTAATTCCTATCGGGCGGGAGGACAAAGACCACCACCCATCCTCAGTTGGGTGGCGCTTTAGGGCAAAGAAAGCCCTGAACAAAGAAAATTGGGCCACGAACCCATGAAGATGACAAAGCATAATGAAGGAAAAAATGACCCTAATAGCGTTTGGCACCAGCTATGCCGGTACCAGACGATAATTATCTAAGACTGACAGAAAGAAAAGATGGAAGGAAAAGTGGAGACCTCCAGAGAAGGTCCCCTCATAGAAGGCAAGACGGCCCGGGCCACTCGAAGTGACCCGTTCCCCCGAACGAGGGATTGTGAGCTGAACGGAAGGTCGGATGCCATAGACATCCTGGACAGTCCTGAGTTCCCCGGCGGTGATCGTTAAGGCGACCCCACTAGGACCTACAGGCCGGTTAGACTCGGGAGTAGGAGCAGGAGAAGGAGGAGGCAAAGAAGGATCGGATCCCGATTCCCTAATGAGAACCAGACCAGGAGGACGCCTCCTACTGAGCTCAAAGCGAGCTACATCTTCCTCCCCCGCCGAGGAAGAAGAGGAAGATGTCGGCCTCTACTCGGAAGGACCGGCCTCGCCCTGATCAGTAGAGGGGCGGAAGCCCAGACCAAAACGAGACATCCTCAAGGACAAAGGAGAGGAAGAACTCAAAGCAGAAGACCGAAGAGGAGATTTAACCGAAAAAGACTCCGGACCCCGGGAAAGAACCCTATTCTAGTAGGGGAAGGAGGAAGAAGAAGAAGCTGACCTGTTGCCTTAGAAAACTCGGGATGACTGGAAGGAAGAAGAAGCTTGGGCGTGACGGCAGCAGGCACGGAGAATTCAAAAAGAATGGATGGTTCAGGTAAGGCCTTCTTTTAGTTTCGAAATGACCCAAGGCATTCGTACCGATTGAACCGCTCCACCAACGAATCTGCGCCACGTGCCACCCATCGATGAGAATGGGGTCCCTGCCGCTTTGCATTCTGCGCAAGTATTAACTGCTCCTCGGACATGGTCACATGGCATCCCGCATTGGCCCGCAGGGTCGATCCCCGAAGCGCCAGCAATCATGGCCATCATCATGCCAGATCTTTGCCTTTCCATGTCAGCATTGCAATTACTCCCTTCGACCCGAGCGCCGCGCACTAACAGGCCTCGAGAGTGGGAGGCAAATGATGTGGATGGTTCGCTGACCTAGAGAAACTGACAGGCGCCATGTCAAGAAGAGACGGCATGTCTACTCTCCAGCCCGGATCCCACTACCGAGCCGAGCTGAGCTCCCTCAGAATGGCAAACCGAGATCGGTCCTCCGCCAAGTCGAGCTCACGAGCTTGGGATGCCTAGGTCAGAGCCGCCTTCTACCCTCCAGAGCGAGATCCTCGGAGGTTAGTGCCCTGCGGTCGAGGTCGAGCTAAAAGCTCACCCGTCGATGTGGATCCTCTCCGAGCGCGTGCCTCTAGATCGGGTTTGCCTTCTACCCTCTAGAGCGAGACCCTCGGAGGTTAATGCCCTGCGGTCGAGGTCGAGCTAAGGGCTCACCCATCGATGTGGAGCCTCTCCGAGCGCACGCCCTCTGGAGCGGGTCCGCCTTCTACCCTCCAAAGTGAGACCCTCGGAGGTTAGTACCCTGCGGTCGAGGTCGAGCTAAGAGCTCACCCGCCGATGTGGAGCCTCTCCGAGCATGTGCCCTCTAGACCGGGTCCACCTTCCGCCCTCCGGAGTGAGACCCTCGGAGGTTAGTGCCCTGCGGTCGAGGTCGAGCTGAGAGCTCACTCGCTGATGTGGAGCCTCTCCGAGCGCGCGCCCTCTTGACCGGGCCCGCACCTCACCCTCCTCCGCCTAGGCGCCCCTCGCAAGCTCAGAGCGCTTAGAATGGAAAGAGCCTTGCTGTCCTAGCTTGGCCCCAGCCCAGACGAGCTCCTCACTAGCCGAGGGCACCGGCGAGCCGTTCGAGGACCGTACCGAAGCACCTCCCAGACCATGCGGACCACCTGAAATCGCCAGTTGCACCAAAAAGGCAGGCAGCATGTTGATCTAGATACTACATTCCTCACCAACCACTCAGATCATCCAAGAGAGAAAGCCAACCGAGAGATTCGAATCCCGCGGGCAGCGGCCTGCCATTCGAGGCACCCCCAAATTTTCTGGAATGAGGCAACCAAAAAGAGTGTCGGAGCGCCTGACAACACACCCTATCATGAATCGGGAAAGGCTCCTCGAGATACTACCGCATGCACCTGACAGCCCGGCGGGGATCCCGAGACAAGCACCAAATGGTAACCAAGTTCACAACAAACCCGGAGGTAACACAACAACTCCAAGACACAAGAAAAAACATAAGCCAAAAAAAAGGAAGAAGAAAAAGGGCGACCCCCACCAGCAAGGGGGGATGGCACCACCACCACCACAAGCACAAGCACAAGCCCGGCCAAGAGGGCGAAGCGCCACTACCACCACTGTTGAAGGGAAACGAGGGGCACAAGGAGAGGCCGAGGAATAGAGCACCCCTCTGTCCCCGCTATCACTCTCCCCCTGTAACGTTTTCACCTTCACGCACATTTTTTACTCATAGTACGGAGTCCATCAAGAGGGGCCCGTCCAGGAGAATCTGTTCCCCTGGATCGTCACTGACTTGATCGTCGGAGTGCCCCCGCCGGAAATCCCGACCCGGGTCTCTAACCGCTGTCTCGCAGGCTCAATAGCAGAGGACCATCGGGCGGCAAGGCGGCCGCACCCAGCGCAAAGGTTCGGGAACTGAGAACGGCGGGCGGCAGAGGAAGAGCGCTCTCCGGCGTTAACAGCAGCTACGGGTCGCGACGATCTTGGCGGCAACAATATAATTTTAATTAATTCTAATTTTTTATTTATTTAAAATTAATATTTTTTAATTAGATTTAAAAAAATAATAACATTTCTAAAATCGGGAAGAAAAAAAAATTTATTTGAATTCATGTTTTGGGAAGACGAATTCAAATGCTGAATTCGTCTTTCCAAAAGACGAATTCAGTTGTTACATCAAAATTAATTCAAAAATATCACATCAAAATTAAAATTAAATAAAAAAAACTAAATTGTTTGAACAGAAATCATCTTTTAAAAGATGATGTTGATTTCGTCTTTTGAAAAGATGAATTCAGGTATCCCGTGGCTGCCACGTCGGACGAATTACCTATTTCAGTAAATATATCTGAAATCACCTACTTCGATAATTCTTTTTAAAAAAAGATATTATTTTAAAAAAAACTCTAGCAAGTCATAGTCCACGATGAATATAATTAATAAAATTAAAATAAAATATTTCTAAAAAAAGGTCAGAGATCAATTTCATGCAAGTTTAGATCATATCATTAAAATGTTGAGCAACAAACAAGACAACCCAATCAGTAATAGAGTTTATCTCGGGATATACATATCGGATGACCAACAAAATGATATCCCTAAATAAAAAACTGATATCCTGTAATAAAAGATGAGTGGTAATTTTCTTTGCATAGAACTAGATCCAGCCAATTATAGTAAAAGAGTCGCTCTTAATCACCAGTCGATTAGCCCGAAGGGTAAGTTTCATGTAGATTATACCTGTCCAAGCTATATGTAACTTAACCTTTGAAATTGAAGGCCCAAAATGATGACTACCTTCCACAGCCACCAGTCTAGATTCAGGGCCTTTAATGACAAAGCCCACTCCTTTAGTACCACCCACAATGCTGCCATCAAAGTTGATCTTGAAAAAAGTCAAGGGTGGATCTTCCAAGAAATAAAGATCCTATAGGGTACTCGAAGACTAGAGCGACGGTCCCAGGAGTCCAACATCCTCACAATCAACTTAGCAGAGTCTAGGTGAGTCCACTCAGTTGCCTAAATTAGAGCATGCTCCAAGATGGTCGGTTGACGGTCTCTTCAACTCGAACACCTAGCTATTTCTCGACAGCCAAATATGGTATGCCATATACGCTATCTATACAACCTAAATCCTAGTCAACTCCAAATCTAAGCTTCGCTCCATGCTTTGAAAAGGGGCTAAGTAGGGTTATCTCTCAGATCGACTGTGGATCAAAGACCAGCCATCATCCAAATCTGCACTGTTCTTGGATAGCAAACAAGGGTATGATCAATTGTCTCCTCCTTATACTCACACCACAAACACCTAGCTTGAAAAGGCAGATCCCTATCTCTAAGGTTACGTTTGGTGGATTGCCAGGAATTCTGAATGATAATCTGGATTACCTGCAAGATAGATTACTACTGCATAAATTATCAGTAATGCTGATTTGTGTTTGGTATATACAAGTAATCTATCAGTGAGATTGATTACAGTATTTGGTATGACAAATAGATTACCAGTAATCTAAGCTTGAATTTTCAAAATATCTCTATGTCAAATTTATTAAAATTCATATATTATTACATCGCGTTGCACCGGTTAATTTGAGAAATAATCGCTAAAAAAAGTCCACCTACGCCACGATAACGCGACCAAGGGGAGATTGGGATCGACCGCATCTAGGGATCGAGCAAGGATGACGTGAAGGTTTGTATGTGACCAGAGAAGATGGGAGAGGGATCTTGAAATCCCCCACACTGAGAAGTCAGGAATAAAAAGGCATCCTTTTTGCAGTCGATGTCGACTTTGCTCTCCGATTTGGATTGGTATGGAGGCATATAGGGAGGACCTAATAAAATCTAACAGGATGCCGCTAGGTAGGAAATGGGGAGAGAGAGAGTTGGAAGGAGGGAGAAATATAGAGAGTGAGTGAGAGAGCAGCCATATCTTGGGTGAAGGAACTGGAGCGCGGGCGAAATGGGTGTGCCTGGAGGATGATGATAACGAGGAGAAAGGAAAAGGACTATCGTCTATCGCGGGATTAAGAAAAGATCCCGACGAGCACCTAGAGGAGTGGGAGGAGGAGACGGTTTCGTTCTCACCGAAGCGAAAGGGATGGGTTAATTTTATAAAAAAAATAACAGATTACCACATCTCCGGTAATCTAGATAGCCATCCCTCTCTAAGATAATCTGGATTGCCACATAAGAGATAATCCGGATTACCACTATAAGATAGATTACCACTTTCCTAAAATACCAAACATAATATCTGGTGGGCCCAACTTAAAATTATCGGTAATCTAGATAGATTACTATCTACCAAATGTAACCTAAGAACCAACCTGGTAGGAAGATGATCTCAGGCCAATTATCAAAGAAACAGATTGACTCTTGAGTGAACATTAATCCTCTAGATCTAGGCTGCATCGAGTCTCTGTTACGGTATCTCACAATACATGGTATAAAGATCTCTCGCCCTCACCCTTTGCCCGTAAGAGGATCTCTACATTTTTACATCCTGGTTATGATGAGTAGGGATAGCAAAAGAAAGCACTTTGCTAGCAAGGTCAGAGCCAAAAACCTAAGCCACCTGAACATCATGCCATCTACCTCTCCCACTATGCATCAGCTCCGACATCTTGACAGTCTTCTCATTTCCATACTAACAAAAGTAGGCCATCTACTCAATAGGAGATCAGATATCGATGGATCATGAAAGAAATCAGCAATATATCCATCTCCGATCATCTAGTGAATCTAAGTCATAATTCCCTTGCATGGTTGTATATCTCCCTCCGAATAATAGAGTGGCTCTGAGGTCTAATCCCATCTGGCATTGTCTAAGGGCCAAACTTAGCCCTCATTAAAGAACTTCAAACACAGTTAGGGCAAAGCAAGAATTTCGCCGCATGTCTAGCAATAAGGACCTCCCTCCTCATCATCAGGGACTAGATCCCAAGCCTCTTGTCCTTCACTAGATTGTAGAGAATCTCCCAGGCTAGAAGATACACCCCTCGACCCCCTAGTAAGAGCCCCAAAGAAAATGTCGAAAGAGTTGCTCCAGCTTAAGCAGGCAAACCTTCAGCATCCAAGTGTTAGATAAGAGATATACAGATATAGAGCTAAGAACCAATCTAACTAGGATTACTTTATCTATCATTTGAAAAGCTCTGGCCTATCACCCTTGTAGCCATTCCTGGATGGTTCATCCAAGCTCGAACAATTCGCAATCCATAGCTTCAGTCTGAGATGGGAACACCCAAGTAGCACCATGCCCCCTCCTACTCTATCACCCCCAATACTGTCGGATGACATGTATGAGATGGGGCTTGGTTTTTTGGCTGAATATGATCACTGATTTGTGGAAGTTCACCTGCTATCCTAAAGCCTAGCAATATAGATAAATAATCCTGGAGAAGACTCCTATATTTTGAATAGATGCCCGATCCACAAGCAAATAACAAATAGAAGATCGACATAGCACCCGAGGCCGGCCTATAGAGGTCTAGGATAGAACTCCTCGTTGCCACATATAATGCATGGGAAAGAATGTCAACACAACATATAAAGAAAGACAAAGGACAACCTTGGCATATTCTAATAGAAGAGAAGAAGAAATTTGAAAGCATGCTACTGAGAATGATGACAAAGGATTGGCGGCATACACAAATCATAATCCAATCAATCCATCTAACATAAAATCCAAAACTATATAGATCACGCTCCAAGAAAGACCACCTCACTCAATCATAGGCCCGCTACATGTCCAACTTGATCGCCATAAAATAATGATTACCTAGGGCCCACTGCAGATCATGCACAAACTCCTAAGTAACCAATACATTATCAATAATACTCTAATCTTTGACAACTGTCCCTGCTCAAGATAGATCAAATATGGTTAAATAAACTTCATCCTCACCATCATTAGCTCAGCTTAAATCTTATATAAAGTGGTAAGAAGCTAATGGGCCGAAAATGGCTTGGATCAATATCCTCTAGCTTCTTGGGAACCAAAGTGATACAGATCCTCATCTAGGCCAATGGCATCTCTCCAGTAATAAAAAACTCCATAATTGCCTCCCCCACCTCTACCTGAATGATAGGCTAGTATCTAAAAAGTGGAGGAAAACTATTAGGTCCCGGGGTTTTATCCTCGGCCATAGACCAAAGCATCCTCCAATCTCTTCAAGTGATACTGATATGATCAACACCCTATTTTCCTCATCAATGATATAGCTTATGGGGTCTGGGAGTGTAAAAGAAGGGTCACCCTTAACATCAACCGACCACCTTGATCTGAAGAAAGATACAAACTCATTCCTGACTTTCCCTTAATTATCTAGCCACTACCCATTACTGTCCCTAATCGTCCTGATCTGATATCTATGCTGCCTAATCCTCCTCCTTGTTTCATTGGATCCTAGACTTTTGCCTCCAGAGCATCTCCTGCTACCTACAATAGAGAGTGATAGGAAGATAACAACCCCTAGAGATCAGCCAGGTCCTCAGGAAGATCACCCTCTCAATCCTCTCTTTTTTATTGAGTAGAAATATTGGCTTCCGTAGCTTCCAATGTCCTAAAAATATCTCTAACCTCCTCATAGTTCCACCGCCATTTCAGTAACTCGGTCTCCTCTCACCTGGTATCCAAACATTATCTTGAACCAGGAGCCTCTAAACCTTTCGACCAATGTTCCAAGAAAGCAGGCATGATTCTTCCACCGGTTTAGGCTCGCTATATACATATTAACAGCCAGTCAATTCTAGCTGCCATGCAGTGAAGCACGCACCTTTTCTCATTGACCTGGACGAGCCCGATTGGACTCAATTGATTCTCTAACTCTCACAAAATACTTACACGGAGCCAAATATGTGTGCAAGGGAAGTTCCCCGGGCTTTGTTATCCTGGCTTGGCTGGTTTGGCAATTCAACATTCAACCATTCTATATATTGCATCAATTTTTAAATTATATTAATCTTTTCATTCAATATTGCTTATATAGACAAAAGAATTAGCCCTTAACAGTGAGATTTGAATTGGCTAGAATTGTGCAGTAGGCATGCACCTATAGTCTGCTTCTCTTGTTTAGTTCAAAAGTATAATAAATGGGTGGTTAGATGTTAAATTATTAAGCCAACAATATATGAGCTCATGGAAGTTAATTTTCATGCATATTTAATGAGCATCCGAAAGTAATTTTTGTTATAAATATTGTAAAAGGTTTATGCTATGATGAGAACATTTGCACATTCAAACTCGATTTTTTATCGTTAGATTGTATCGAGATTTGCCATATTGGCATATTGTAAGATTTAGGCTTGGGCTGAAGTCGGCAGACCCAGCCGACTTCAACCCAGACTGAGAAAAAAAAAAGGGGGACGATGACCAGAACAGGGGAAGGAGAGGCAGAGTCGAACAGGGCTCCTCAGACCGAATTCTTCGTCGGAAAAATTGGTGGAAGCATCGTGGAGGGGAGGGAAGAGATCGACGATGAGTCCGAGACAGTGAAAACCCCGATTTCATGGGTTTGAGTTCCAAACGGTAGCGAAACCCGATGGATTTTCTTTAAATTTCCCTCACCACCACCGATCCGAGCCTCATCGAACTTCTTTCACACGACGTCCTCCTCTCCGGCCGGCGACGAAGAATTCTTCAAGCACCGGTAAGTCTTCCAATTTTTTTTGAAAATTTGTTGTTTTTTTTTATTTTTCTGGTTCGGTTGGGTTGGGGCCGTTCACCGTTGCTGCTGCCGTCGCCGCCATCGCCTACCGTTGACGGTCCGAGAAGACTGCGGCAACCACCGTGGTTGCCGGTAGTGGGGGAAGGGATGAAGACGGTTCGGTCGACTGAGGAGGAGAAACAGGGGTGGTTTGGGAGAAAGAAAAGAAAGAGAAAGAAAGAAAAGAAAAGGAAAAGAAAAAAAAAAGAAAAGAAAAGGGGGTTTCTGTACGGCCAGAAAAAAAAATAATAAAATAATAATAATAAATATATATATATATATATATATATAATAAGAGGAGAGAGAAGGAGGAGAGAGAAGGAAGGGAGAGAAGGAAGAGAGAGAAAATCAGGAATTTTTTCAAGATTTGAAAAAAAATTGAGAATTTAGTTTTAATTAAAATTATTTATCTATGTAGAGAATCAGTCCTGAGCGAGAAGGCGTCGCACCGATTTCGGGTACGGATTAGTATAGGCGTGGATAGTTGATTGTAAGGACTTCTGGACTTGATCACCCGTAATATTAATATATTTTACATGACCTGATTTGATCCGAGCATATATTAAATATTTTCATGCACGGTAGTTTTCGGATAACATGATTTGATTTCCGGGTTACGGAACGAGTTTGTTGATATTTTGATTGCATTTGCCAAGTGATCTTGAAATGTGTTTGATCATGATATCGATCGTTGGAAAGTGACATGATCTGACTATGTGAGAAGAAATGATAAGTGTTAAGTGAACTGGTGTTGGACTAGCCATGCCACGACGGTACCGTGGTTTCTCAGTGTGCCCGTCACAGGCTGGAGTGTGACAATTTGTGTGCCCGTCACAGGCTGGAGTGTGACAATAGTGTGCCCGTCACAGGCTGGAGTGTGACAACAGTGTGCCCGTCACAGGCTAGAGTGTGACAATAGTGTGCCAGTCACAGGCTGGAGTGTGACCGTGGCTAGTCCAGAACCCTAAAGATAATGGTTAAATAATCGGAAATTCTAAAAGAAAAAAAAATGTAAAAAATTCCAAAGTTTTTGGTTAAACATGAAATCTGAATTGTTGATTTCGTCACATGTTATACTAATGTTTTGCTGTTTTCATATACATGTAAATTATTATTGGTGATCATTTGGAACCCTTACTGGGCTATGTAGCTCACTCCCTATCATTTGTTTTCTTTCAGAGATTCAGGATACTTAAAGAGGATCTGGGCTGGGCGTGAGACAGAGCTTTATAATTGTTGAGCTAGTTAGTTAGTTAGTTTCGGTTACTGATGTTTGTGAGTCAGTAGACCAATTAATGACATCGATTTAAATACTGAATTGTATATTTATTATTGATTTGTTTATATAATATTAATTTAAATTGGATATATTTGAATTGTTGTGTACCTAGGTCTTGCATAATCTCTAGGGTAAAACCTAGGGTTTGTACGGCCGGTCACGTAGCCGATTCCGGTACTGAATTCGGGGCGTGACACATATATGAACGTGCTTTCTGTAGTCCAATCCATTGCAAAATCCTGAACAATAAATATTCTAGGATTTTACTATGGTACTCCTATAAGAACCGGATGATGCAGTTTCTACCATTTGATTCAAAAATAACTAAAATTGATCATTTATGATTATTTGGAAGTACACGTTAAAAGTGTACAGTTTACCTTTAAATCTTTTGAAGACCATACCTTAATCCAAGATATTTTCCGCCTTCCTCCAATCCCATCCCTTTTGAGTGTGAATTCTTAAGAGATTTTTTTTTTTTTTTTTTGGAGAAATAAGGAGGGGGTTACGCATCTAATTCATTAAGATGATATTTTTTTTAAAAAAAGGTACAATATCCATAATAGAACTGAGCAACCATACATCCATGTAACATATGAGATAGCACATGAAAACAATACAAATCTCAAAAACGAACGCATTAAACATTAGCCCCCCCAGATTCAAAATTCAGATATCAAATCAAGTCATCATACAAATTTTAGATTTAGATCTTTGACCCATTAAACATATTTTAATTTATTTAATAAATGGGTCAAGTCATTATCTTTAATAATTTAACTTGTTTAACATTTATTTAATCTATTTAAAATTTATTTAGCCCATTGTCTCATTTAATACATTTAAGTTGTTAAAAAAATCCATTCAACCTATTGAATCTATTCGACTGGTTTAGAACATGTTATGTGAATTAAGTTGAATTATTTATTTAATAAACATATTGGGTTTAAATCTAAATTTTTGATTTATTTAATGAATAAATTGGATTCAAGTTAATAAATTTTTGATCTAATCCATATCTGATCTAACTTGACCTGACCAAATTACCACCTTTACAATTAGATTGATAACATTAATCCAGACAAGTCCTTAGTTAATAAGATACTTGAATGATGAGAAATTATTAGATAGATTTATGTTCTATTTAAAATTGTTGTTAGTAATAGAGATTTTAAAACTTTTGGAAGGTTTTTGAGAAGTCAAACTTTTGGAAGGAAAGTTTTTAGAAAAACTATTTGCGGTTAGATAAGCATATTTATAAAATGCTTCGAAACTTTAATATATATTTGTAACTAAAATAAACAAAATTTGATATGATAAAATGACACTAAAAGACATTACATATGTAGTGAAGAATAATATAATATAATGAATTATAATATAATAATATAATAGTACTATAATATATTATATTATATGTTTATAATATATCATAATATTAATTTATTATTATATTATATTTATGGCATGATAATATAATATAAGATATAATCATGAGATTTATTGGTGGGTATTTCGGTTATCAAAAAATATTTAAATCAAACAACTTCTCAATATTGATGAGAAAGCATTTTTTAGGGAAAGCTCTAAAATAATTTTTTCAAATAGATTTTTCAGCATCATTCTATTATCCAAAAATATTTTTGAAGAGCTAATTAATACATAAATATTATATAAAAATATTCAAATTATTAATATTTAATTTTTATTAATTAATATTTGATATTTTTTATATTTTATTTTAGGTATTTTAATTATGAAGACCCCATCATCAAAATTATAAAAAATTTAATTACACGGATAGTCCAAATCTATATCAAAGTGAAAGAAGTGTACACTAGAAACGAGCCGGATACATATATGGAAGGCCTTAAGCACGTGAACGAGGAGATAAATGGGATTTAATTTTCAACTTGTAACGGGTAAATCGCAGTCATATGAAATTTATTTATTTATTGGTAGAAGAAAAGGGATAGGAGGGGATAAATCCCTGTGTAGCTACCCCCACAAGTTTCCATCCCGTCAGGTAATGTTCGATATGAGGCGCTAAGATTCGCGCAGTATCTCTCTATCTAATGGTGAGTACGTCAACCTGACACCACTAAGATGCCGGCCAGTAGATCGGGGATAAAGGAGAAGACCCTGACTTTTCACTCACACCAACTATCGAGGGCTCCAGGAAAATCCTGAATTTAATCGAGTCACCCACGGGATCATGTCTCGAATCACCGATCAACGAATCACCGACCAGTTGATCGAGGACATAGGGGGAGACCCTGATCTCTCACTCACGCCAACTATCGAGATCATATCTCAAACCGCCGACCTATTGGTAGTGAAGAATGACCTCTACAAATCGGGCTGTCACGCCCCGAATCCAGCACCAGAATCGGTACACGACCGGCCGCACAAACTCCAGGTTTTATCCTAGAGATCATGCAAGGCCTGGGTACACAAGAGTCACTTACCTCAAAAAAATAATCTCATTCCTTACCAAGCCCGAATATTTGCACAACTCTATGAAAGAAGAAAGTAGGGTTGTGAGCTCTGCAGCCTAATAAGGTCTATCACAATCATACCAGTATTAATATAAAAACTGAAAGCAGCAAGATCATAATCATATAACGGAAAACGATAAATTTTTCGATCATGCAATCCAAAACCAATCACATATCAAAAATATCAAAACCTTTCATATCATTGTATTTCCTTTATATGTTTTCATTAACTTTTCCTCTTATTTAGGGTTCTGGACTAGCTATTGTTATGCGACATCCATGACTGGCAACCACACTATCAACCATGTATTCTAAGCCCATGGTCAGGCTAGCTCACGTACAAAGCCCATGACTCTGGCTGTTCCATGTTTTAAATGCCCATGACCGGCTATTCTTCATACGAAGCCCGTGGCTCCGAAAACTTCAGATCCATGGCTAGTCCAAACATCGTTATCACTTTAACCATCTACATTATCTTATCAAATCGTATCACGATGTTAAACCTGAAATCTCAAATCTTTCAATGACCGGCATCACGGTCCAATCCATCAAAAGTAATTTTTGTCCAATAAACATAATATCCAGAAATATAAAATAATAACAACCATAGTCATATTGTTCTTCATAAAAACTCAACTATACCATGCAACAATAAATCATGCATGCCAATGCTCAAATACTCGAATCAAAATCATGCCTTGTAAAATAATATATAGACTGGTGATCATGTCCAGAATTCTTACCTTCAATCGCTAATCCCAGATATCCGGTATTAATCTATACCCGAAATTCATCCAAATCCTTCCTGCTCAAAAGATTGATCCCCTACAATAATAAATAAATTCATAAAATCCTAGTTTTCACAAATTTTGAGGAAGAAGATTCCTTCATGATTTTCTCTTTCCTCATCTTCCAAACCAAGATCCCTTTCCTCTCCACTTCTCTCTCTTCTCCTCTTTCTCTTTCCTCCTTCTTCTCTTCTCTTTTCCCTTCTTTTTCTCTCTCTTCTGGCTCTCTGCAGGCTCATCCCTGCTTCCTGTCGATGTCCTAGTTAAAAAGAAGAGAAGAACCAATCCAAAATCACCTCAAACATAACCTGAGAAGTCCAAAACCATCAAAATATCTCCCCGGCCGTCAGATCTGAGATCAATGACTCAAACCACATCCAAATCTGAATCCAAAAGCATCAGATCAAGTCTAAACTCTTCAGGATCATTCTCAGCCTTTCGATCAGGCGATCGGACGGTTCAGATCGCTCATAAACCCCGTGAACCATCGTGAACCGCACGAAATGGGCTAGGAAACACCCGGAAAATGCCAACGCGACGGCCGACTCAGGCTGGGCCAAGCCCACGTGCCTGCGCGCTCGCGTGCGTGGGCCTGGGCCGCACATCGCACGCCAGCCATGATGGGTCGGGCCGTGCATCGCGTGCTCGCGCGTCCTCGCCCTTGCTCGCCCGCCACGCGTCGCCCGCGTGCTCGCGCGTCGCTCGCCCTCGCTCCCGCGCCCCGCCCCGCGCTTGCGCCGCGTGTCGCGCTCGCACGTTCGCTCCCCGTGTCGCGCTCCCGCTCACGCCTGGTCTCACCCATGCATGCTCGCACCCACACGTCTTGTGCCCGTGTGCGCTTGCTCGGTTTCTCGCCTGGGCCACGCGCTGACCTGCGCACGTGGTCTGAGCCGACGAGGTTCTTTTTTTTTTCTTTTTTTTTTTCTGGGATGTTACATTCTCCCCCCCCCCTTAAAAATAATTTCGTCCTCAAAATTAGCTTGATTGAGTTCTAAATCAGTGCTCCCATCATAACAATTCTAAATCACTACGCTTCCACTGTGCACTCTGATATAATTTACTAAACCATCTAGATTCACTAATAAATCCTTCCAAAAATTTCTGTCATGTCTTACTAATCATTGTATTTATTTCTTAATCCCTTATAACACAATTTCAAACAATTATGACCTAATTTCAATATCACTCATATCTATCATAGCACTTATACCACAATTCCATGTCATCATAATCTAAGCTTTGGCACAATTCTTATCATATCCTAATAACCATTATGTCATTATAATTTTAATCACTTGTATCACCATCCCAAATGATTATATCCTAAGCTCTGATACCACTATGTCATGCCCGGAATCCAGCACCGGAATCGGCACGCGACCGACCGCACAAACTCTAGGTTTTATCCTAGAGATCATGAAAGGCCTAGGTACATAAGAGTCACTTACCTCAAAAAAATAATCTCATTCATTACCAAGCCCGAATATCTGCACAACTCTATGAAAGAAGAAAGTAGGGTTGTGAGCTCTACAGCTCAGTAAGATTCCCTCACAATCACACCAATATTAATATAAAAACTGAAAGCAGTAAGATCATAATCATATAACGGAAAATGATAAATTTTTCGGTCACGCAATCCAAAACCAATCACATATCAAAAATATCAAAACCTTTCATATCATTATATTTCCTTTATATGTTTTCATTAACTTTTCCTCTTCTTTAGGGTTCTGGACTAGCCATTGTCATGCGACGTCCATGACTGGCAACCACACTATCAACCATATATTCTAAGCCCGTGGCCAGGCTAGCTCACGTACAAAGCTCGTGACTCTAGCTGTCCCATGTTTTAAACGTCCATGGCCGGCTATTCTTCATACGAAGCCCGTGGCTCCGAAAACTTCAGATCCATGGCTAGTCCAAACACCGTTATCACTTTAACCATCTGCATTATCTTATCAAGTCGTATCACGATGTTAAACCTGAAATCTCAAATCTTTCAATGGCCGGCATCATGGTCCAATCCATCAAAATTAATTTTTGTCCGATAAATACAATATCCAGAAATATAAAATAATAACAACCATAGTCATATTATTCTTCATAAAAACTCAACTACACCATGCAACAACAAATCATGCATGCTAATGCTCAAGTACTCGAATCAAAATCATGCCTTATAAAATAATATATAGACTGATGATCACGTCTAGAATCCTTAGCTTCAATCGCTAATCCCACATATCCGGTATCAATCTATATCCGAAATTCGTCCAAATCCTTCATACTCAAAAGATTGATCTCCTACAATAATAAATAAATTCATCAAATCCTAGTTTTCACAAATTTTGAGAAAGAAGATTCCTCCCTGATTTTCTCTTTCCTCATCTTCCAAACCAAGATCCCTTTCCTCTCCCCTTCTCTCTCTTCTCCTCTTTCTCTTTCTTCCTTCTTCTTTTCCCTTTTCCTTTCTCTTTCTCTCTCTTCTGGCTCTCTACAGGCTCTTCCCTGCTTCCTGTCGACGTCCTGGTTAAAAAAAGGAGAAAAACCAATCCAAAATCATCTCAAACGTAATCTGAGAAGTCCAAAACCATCAAAATATCTCCCAAGCCGTCAGATCTGAGATCGAAACCTCAAACCACGTCCAAATCCGAATCCAAAAGCATCAGATCAAGCCTAAACTCTTCCGGATCATTCTCAGCTGTTTAATCAGGCGATCGAACGGTCAAGATCGCTCATAAACCCCGTGGACCACCGTGAACCATGTGAAATAGGCTGGGAAACGCCCGGGAAACGCGTGGGAAACGCCCACACAACAGCCGTCTCGGGCTGGGCCAAGCCCACCTGCCCACGCGCTCGCGTGCATGGGCCTGGGCCACACATCGTGCGCCCATCGCGATGGGTTGGGACGTGCACCGCATGCCCGCGTGCCCGCGCGTCGCTCGCCCGCGTGTCCTAGCCCTCGCTCGCCCGCCATGCATTGCCCGCGCGCTCGCGCGTCACTCGCCCTCGCTCGCCCGCCACGCGTTGCCCGCACCCCGCCCCGCGCTCGCGCCGCGTATCACGCTCGCGCCGCGTATCGCGCTCGCGCGTTCGCTCCCCGTGCTGCGCTCGCGCTCTCGCCTGGCCGCACCCGCGCACGCTCGCACTTGCTCGGTTTCGCGCTTGGGCCACGCGCTGACCCGCGCGCGTGGTCTGAGCTGGCCAAGTTCTTTTTTTTTCTTTTTTTTTTCTGGGATGTTACATTCTCCCTCCCTTAAAAATAATTTCGTCCTCGAAATTAGCTTGATTGAGTTCTAAATCAGTGCTCCCACCATAACACTTCTAAATCACTACGCTTCCACTGTGCACTCTGATATAATTTACTAAACCATATAGATTCACTAATAAATCCTTCCAAAAATTTCTGTCATGTCTTACTAATCATCGTATTTATTTCTTAATCCCTTATAACACAATTTCAAATAATCATGACCTAAATTCAATATCACTCATATCTATCATAGCACTTATGCCACAATTTCATGTCATCATAATCTAAGCTTTGGCACAATTCTTATCATATCATAATAACTATTATATCATTATGATTTTAATCACTTGTATCACCATCCCAAATGATCATATCCTAAGCTCTGATACCACTCTGTCACGTCCCGAATCCAACACCGGAATCGGCACGCGACTGGCCGCACAAACTCCAGGTTTTATCCTAGAGACATGCAAGGCCTGGGTACACAAGAGTCACTTATCTCAAAAAAATAATCTCATTCCTTACCAAGCCCGAATATCTGCACAACTCTGTAAAAGAAGAAAGTAGGGTTATGAGCTCTACAGCCCAGTAAGGTTCCCTCACAATCATACCAGTATTAATATAAAAACTGAAAGCAGCAAGATCATAATCATATAACGGAAAACGATAAACTTTTCGGTCATGCAATCCAAAACGAATCACATATTAAAAATATCAAAACCTTTCATATCATTATATTTCCTTTAAATGTTTTCATTAACTTTTCCTCTTCTTTAGGGTTCTGGACTAGCCATTATCATGCGACGCCCATGATTGGCAACCACACTATCAACCATGTATTTTAAGCCTGTGGCTAGGCTAGCTCACGTACAAAGCCCGTGACTCTGGCTGTCCCATGTTTTAAACATCCATGGCCGACTATTCTTCATACGAAGCCCGTGGCTCCGTAAACTTCAGATCCATGGCTAGTCCAAATACCGTTATCACTTTAACCATTTACATCATCTTATCGAATCGTATCACGATGTTAAACCTGAAATCTCAAATCTTTCAATGACCAGCATCACGGTCCAATCCATCAAAATTAATTTTTGTCCGATAAACATAATATCTAGAAATATAAAATAATAACAACCATTGTCATATTATTTTTCATAAAAACTCAACTACACCATGCAACAATAAATCATGCATGCCAATGCTCAAGTACTCGAATCAAAATCATGCATTGTAAAATAATATATAGACTGGTGATCACGTCCAGAATCCTTATCTTCAGTCGCTAATCCCAGATATCCGGTATCAATCTATACCCGAAATTCATCCAAATCCTTCCTGCTCAAAAGATTGATCTCCTACAATAATAAATAAATTCATCAAATCCTAGTTTTCACAAATTTTAAGGAAGAAGATTTCTCCGTGATTTTCTCTTTCCTCATCTTCCAAACCAAGATCCCTTTCCTCTCCCCTTCTCTCTTCTCCTCTTTCTCTTTCTTCCTTCTTCTCTTCTCTTTTCCCTTCTCTTTCTCTCTCTTCTGGCTCTCTACAAGCTCTTCCCTGCTTCCTATCGACGTCCTAGTTAAAAAGAGAAGAAAAATCAATCCAAAATCACCTCAAACGTAACCTGAGAAGTCCAAAACCATCAAAATATCTTCCCGGCCGTCAGATCTGAGATCGACGCCTTAAACCACGTCCAAATCCGAATCTAAAAGCATCAGATCAAGCCTAAACTCTTTCAGATCATTCTCAACCGTTCGATCAGGCGATTGGACGGTCCAAATCGCTCAGAAATCCCGTGGACTACCGTGAACTATGCGAAACATGCTGGAAAATGTCCGAAAAATGCGTGGAAAATGCCCACGCGATGGCTGGCTCGGGCTGGGCCATGCCCATGCACCTGAACGCTCGCACGCGTGGGCCTGGGCCGCGCATTTTGGGTCCGTCGTGATGGACCGGGCCGCGCACCGCACATCGCTCGCCCGTGCATCCTCGCCCGCACGTTTTCGCCCTCGCTTGCCCGCTACGTATCGCTCGTGCGCTCGCACATTGCTCGCCCTCGCTCGCCCGCCACGCATCATCCGTGCCCCGCCCTGTGCTCGAACCGCGTGTCACACTCGTGCGTTTGCTCTTCGTGCTGCTCTCCCGCTCATGCCTGGCCGCACCCGCGCATGCTTGCACCCACGTCCTGTGCCCGCACGTGCTTGCTCAGTTTCGCGCCTGGGCCGAGCGCTGACCCGTGCGCTGACCCGTGCGCGTAGTCTGAACCGACCAGTTTTTTTTTTCTTACCTGGGATGTTACACGGGCTACCGCCTTAGCGGTGAAATTTAATATTTTAAATAGGCATCAAGTTGCTTAGTGGGAATTCACGTGGGGGCAAGCATGGGATGCAGCACGTGGGGACGAATGCATGAAGACAATTGGAATGGCCAGCAGACTTGGTCAATGCGCTAAAGAAATTAATGTTTGGCACGTGAAGCCTTTCTATCGTGGCATATGGGGTTTAGGGTGGTCTTCATCGCGGTCGGGGATAGTATGATGTGGTCCATGTGCCACTACAGCGATCCAAAGGCTCAGGAGAACGGTTGGGACGCTGGGGCTCGACACATAATACGTTCGACGGCAACTGATGGCTGGATTTGTAGAGCAAAGCGCTGCTGTTGGAGCTCGGTGCGGAACAGAAGGGTGGGTTGCTGAGATGGTTACGGAACAGAGAGCGTTGAACAGGGTTTAACGCGGGATGTGTGAAAGGCTGGATACGGATGCGGAGCAAAGAATAGAGAGCCAGATTTGCTGGCCGAAGGTAGCTGGGACATGTTTGTAGCTGTTGGAGATTGATAAGGATCAAGAAATAGAGTGATTTATGGAACTGAAGGTCTGAACAAAGCATTGGAACGCGATCGATGGCCATTGGAGCTCTATCAGCTGACTATTGGGATTCGAGGCAATGGGACTTCTGGCTTGGTTTTGACATGAGGTGTGTGGAAGGCTAGAACGGCTGAGAGAAGTACGCCGGATTTATGGAGCATGGGATTTGTGATGCTGAAGTTGGAATGGCACATGGAATAGGTGGGATTGAAGCTAGGATCGGCAGAAGATTTCTGGGCTATTGGAGTTTGGTGCTAAATGGCCAATACAGAGAGATGAGCCTCCACGAGAACAAGGAACAAAGTGCACAGAGCTAGAGTCCCTAGCTGTTGAATTGAGATAGAGTAGAACCTAGATTCGTTGAAGCTGGAGGTGGAACAATGCAGGATATGTGGAATGGGATGCCGGATTGCTTCTGAGATCGACACCGTGAAGACGCATCTTTTTTCATCTTTAAAAAGGCAGCAGCGCACGGGGGGAAACATTATGAAGCCATTCAGCCTTCTCCACGCTACCATTCACCTTTCTCCATCCATCTAAATTAGGTGTTACGCTCCGATCCCAAAACCCGAGCCAGATATACGCTCCGATCCCAAACCCGAGCCAGATATATGCTAAACAACGGTGTATTCTGGAATTTATCTCTTTCCAAATTTAATACAATACCTTTATCAAAATATAATTTCAGTAATAAATTATTCAGCCAGGCATACGCATAATATTTAAATCCTAACTTCTCAATGGCTGATCCCAAAATTTGATTGATTTTCTGGATATGTAATAAAAACATAGAAAAACAGGAGATGAGCTATACAGGCTCAGTAAGTTATCATCACCTTCAATATACATATACAAATATGTCATTAACAAACAACGAGCATAAACACATCATACAACAAGATTTCCAGTAATATAATAATATAACCAGCAACATGATACAAATATGTACACTTAATTCCAACCGACACCGACACGACTATGGATGGACAATCATATACTTTACTCTCCTAGTCCCTTTAACTATAGCCACGATCAGCCCGTGGCTAACCTCGAAAGAGACTATATCCTATATACACATACCGATCATCGGTCATGTGCTGGTGATAGTCCCACTGGAGGTCCAAAAGGAAAACTAGCTCTGAAATCATACGAGAAGACATGCATCCCTAGCATGTGCTAGCAACTGCCACGCATGGCTAAAATAAGATAACTAGTTCTTATGTCACAAACCGCTCATCGATCATGTGCCAGTGATAGCCCCACTAGAGGCCCAAAAGGAGACTAGGTCCTCGTATGATCATACTCAGACTAGAGAGTATCCACAACAACACAATGCATAAAACCCAATGCAATCCAATGCAGATTAAAATATATTACATATATTTAATATTTCATAAATACATAACATATTTGGCATATAATATCAGAGGTCAAAATAACTTACCGAAGAGTATCCATCAACTAAGTACAATTCAAATACTAGACCTGGTCTCCAAGGATAACGATGATCCTGACCAACAAATTTAATCATACAATTAATTTCTATTTAAAAAAACTAAAAAAAAATATATTATTATGGGACCACTCGTCAATCCAGTTTAAATTCTGGTCCAGAATTTAACCCTTCCTCTCTTTTTTTCTCTCTCCTCCTATCTCTCCCTTCTCTCTCCTTTCTCTCTCATCATCTCTGCTTCAACTTTCTCTCTCCTCCTCTCTCTTCCTTCTCTCTCCCCTCTCTCTCCTTCATTCTCTCTCCTCTCTCCTTCCTCTTTCTCTCTCCCCTTTCTCTTCCTTCTCTCTCCTTCCTCTTATTTTCGCTCTGTTTTTTTTCCTTCTTTCTTTTTTTTTTTCTTTTTTTCTCTTTTCCTTTTTCTTTTCTTTCCTTTTTTCCTCTTCTTTTTCTTTTTTCTTCTTCCTTCTTTTTTCTTCTTCCATTTCTTTCTCTCCATCATCTTCATCGAACAGTCCCCTCTTATCATCTCATTTTTTTTTTTTCTTTCTTCTCTTCCTTTCCTCTTCTCCTCCTCTCCTTCTCCTTTCCTTCTTCCTTTCCTTCCTCCCTCTCTCTTCTTCTCCATGTAATAGAGGGTCCTCCCTCTTTTTTTTTTTCTCTTCTTCTCCCGACTCTCTCTTCTTTCTTTCTCTCTTAAAAATCATTTTTCATCTCTAACAGAGCCGACCCATCCCTCAGATCAGTTTCCAGCAAACTCTAACCCAAGCCCTGCCGATCGCGATCCCGGAACGAGGAAAGGAAAAGAGATCTGATGGATCTTCCTAGATTCTCCAATCTCCTTTCCCTTTCCCTCCTTGTTGCTCTCCCCCCTTTTTTCCCTTTACCGATCGTCTCTACTCATGCTTATGCTGGAGAGGAGACGACTCCCGCCGGTCGTCCTTGCTCAAGCTCACCCTCGAGAGGAGACGGAGAAAGGAACTTACCGGTGAGGTCAGCATCAGATTTTGGCGGCCACCGGAGAGACAGATTCTGACAAGGGCTGGGGCACGCGAGGAATCATCCGGCGAGGTTGGCATCGGGTTTCGACGGCCATCGATGGAGGTTGGGTTCTGAGATGGATCGAGGCACGCGAGAAAACCTTTTGTTATAGGGAAGGATCCCTAATCTCCTTGCTATCGACTTCCTTCTCCAACCCCTCCGCTGAGAAATCTAGATGGATAAGAGAGGAAAACGAATCCCCTGTTCCCTTTTTTTTCTTAGTCTCGAACTGAAGTCGGCAGCGACTTCAGCCCAAGGCGGCCCAATGAAGCAGGGCCTCACATTCTTCCCTCCTACAAAGAAATTTCAGCCTCAATTTTTTTTTAAAAAAAAATTCTAAGTCTTCCAAAACTCAAATATGTGTGATCCAAAACTCACCTGATTCATTCTGTCTAAATTCAGTAATCTCAATAAGAGCTCCCATTCTTCCATCATAAGATACTTTAAATTAATCATAATATTTTTAGTCCACACTTCCACTGCGCACTCTGATATAAATTATCAAATCCTCTAATTTCATTAAATAAAATTTTGATAAAGATATCACTTCTCATTAGAATCTAAACCAAATCTAACCTTCAAATAAAACGAGATCAAAACTATTAAATTTTCTTATTCTTTTTAGGCCTCGAGCATATCACTTCAAATTTAAACCATGATTCAATTTCCTATGTTTAAAGTCTTTATCTGAAATTATACCATCTAAAATGTTATCTGTTGGCGTGGAGTCCCTGTTCTGGTCGGTCAGAGCTGCTGCTCCATAGGACCGCTCCCTGGTTCACCTGTAAAATAGGTCCCTTGCCGGAGTTGTTCTGACGAGGGACACTTCGATGCCTAAGTCAGAGGTGGGTCTCAGCCACAGAATGGGAAAGATTCTCGAGAAGCAGAGGGAAAGGCTCTTTGAATTTAGAGTGTGTATGTGTGTGTACCTCTCTCGATCGTTTCTTCTTACCGCTATTTATAAGGGGGTGCCCGGCCTGTGGATCCGTTCTTCTTCTAGTGATTACGGGGAGTTAATTTCTCCCCATGATTGGCAATCGTGGCTTGTTATTAAGCGGTTTCGGTCTGACCGGAGGCGTGGCAGCTGGAGTTGCGCGCCATGATCGTGGCATGGAGATAGTCGATAGTAACCGTTGGTTACTGTTGCCTATCCGGGACAGATCGTGGACCCATCTTCAGATTTTTCCTATTTAGGGAGATTCTCATAATTGAACCGGGGATCTTCCCGTCTTCAGATCTTCTCGGTCGGAGATCCTGTCTTCTGCATGAGTCGAGGACTTGGTATTTACCAAGGGCTGGAGATCGTGTCTTCGGTAGGAAATGAAGAGTATGTCTTTGGAAGTCGGTATGGAGCCTGGTCTTCGGTTAGGGCCAAAAACATAATCCGAAGGTCTTGCCTTTGGATGTCGTAGGCTTGTGGGGAGCCTTGGGTTGCCCATGGTTGGCCTGATCTTTCTAGGTCCGAAGTCACTGGTTTAGAGGAAAGGTCTTCGGCCAGTCGAACTGGTGTTCGGTTCACACTTGGACCGGTATACCCCAATAGTTGCCCCCTACTCTCAATTTCGAAGCGAAGGTTTGTCTCGAGAAGTGAGAGTACCAATGCTTTGTCGTTTTTCTCCTGGGGGATAGTGTAGTGGATGATCATGAGATCTCTGATTAGACTGCTCATCATGACTTCTAGTTGATTTGGAAATCAGGCGGTGGATAGCTGTCACTCCCTGGTTGGGGGAGAAGAAAAGAGCGAGCGGCCCTGGGGCCATCTCTTCTTTTCCTGTTGCATGGTGGTCCAGCCAATCTTTCGGTTGAGATTTGGGTGGTTGTGGTGGCTTCTCCCTACCCGTTGGAAAATGGATGCGCTTCATCCTGGTCACTAGTTCGGGATGGGTTACCTCCCTGGGTAGCCCTTTGTCAAATCAACCCGGTGGAACTTCAGAGGCTCCTAGTTTCCTTTTGGGAAAGAGAGAAGGTCTGGCTAAAGAAGCTTCTTCAACCTCGTATCATTCCCTGTTCTTGACTACCAGTCTATTCCGCAGGTAAAATCTTCCTTCTACCTTTTCGTTTCATTCTTTTATCATGAAAGAAACTGTAGAAAGTCAGGGGGGACAAGTTGGGCCCTCAGGGGCCGGTGACGTAGTAGGTCCGGAGTTGATCTCTAGTTCGGTTTCTCAGGGGAAGATGGCCCTTCTTCGGGAATGCTATCGCATTCCCGAGGGGTTCCCTTTTATCCTCCCCGCATTCGAGGAACGGGTGAACAAACCTCCCCCCGGGTGCTTAGCCGTGTATGAAGATCATCTGAAGGCTGGCCTTCGATTTTTCCTGCACCCTTTCTTCATCAAAATATTTCATCTATACCAAGTGGTGCCGGTGCAGTTGATCCTGAACAGCATCTGGAATATCTGCAGGTTTCTGGTCCTATGCAGCATTGCAAACATAGAACTTAGGACCAACTTATTCACTGCCCTTTCTGAACTCAAGAGGGATTTCCATAGCAACGGATGGTGGGTGATCGGCCCTCAACTGGGCCGCAAGGTCATCAAGGACATGCCCAGCGCCATCCACGGGTGGAAACCTATTTTTATGTTTATACTATCTATTGATCCATGGGGCTTCGACACTGTTTGGAAGAAGCCTTATTTAACCGCCAATGATGGGAATAAGGTCTTGGCGGCTGACCAGTTGGATTACGATATTCAGATTAATTTGGAAGTCGTCCCTATCCGTGAGTTGTTAGAGGAGAGAAATCTCTATCTTGCAGGGATTAGCAAGTTCTCTGTATTAGGTATAGTGATGGAGATTTCTGTCCCTCTTCCCCCATTTTTGTTGTAGCTCAGTCGACTTAAAGAAACTTTTCTGCTTGTAGGTGGCAGAATGAAGCCTGGTGTGAGCTGGCTCCGTCAGACTTCTAAGAAGAGGGTAGCTCAAGCCTCTCTCACAAGGTCGGCAGTCCGGAAGAAGGCTCGAAGAAATGGTCCTGAGGGGGACCAGAGCACTTCATCTTCCCGGGGGACCTCAGGGAAAGATGTGGTACCCATGGAAGGGGCCCCGTCAAGATCTTGTCCAGTTGAAGTTCCACCGGTGGTTTCCTTCCCGGTTCGCATAAGGTGGAGTCCACCTCAGGCGGTGGATGCACCACCGCCTTGCCCCCCTGCAGTTGATAGGGGCAAAGCGCGGCAAGTCGAGGGAGAGTTCGCTCGTGGGGCTTACCCGGCTGGAAGCCTTCGGTAAATTCTTTGGAGCTTTCACCTACGGGGGGATTGCTTGTCCCCGCCATAGCCAGACAGGCACTAAAAAGCATATTGCTGCCTCATGACTTGGCAGTTCTCCGATGTCGGAACCTTTCCAGGATGCCTGATTCTGCTTTTTTCGCCCTGCAACAGGTATGGTCCTTGTTGTCTCCTTTGCTTTGATAATTGTTCGATCCATAACTCCACATTTTCGATGCAGTTGGTCTACGACCTTACCTTTATGGAGGAGGGCCTAGAAAATGTTAATAGTCTCATTCATGGCCTCAAGGAGGAACTTTACACAGCCAAAGCTGCAAAAGAGGTGGCCGAAGAGTTGAGGCAGTCCATGGAAAACCGTTTCACTCGAGCAGATGCTGAAGTTCAGGAGCTGAAGAGTGAACTGAAGAGTGCCCAGCTAACAATAGCAGAGCAAGGGGCAGGGTGGAGGAAGAGCAAAAAGCAAGTCGACTCCTTGGAGCAAGCTGCCAAGAAGAATCAAGGAAAGATAGATAGTTTGACCAAGGCAGCGGAGGAAGCTGCCATAAGGACTAAAGAGGTAGTTCTGGAGTCCAAAGCGGCCAAGAGAGAGTCCGCGTCCCTGAGAAAGTTGGTGGACGATGCCGTAGCAGATTTCCGGAAATCCTCACAGTTCCAGGAGGAGATGAATGAAGCATCCCTGTACAGCTACCAGCATGGCTTCAATGACGGACTTTCCAAGGTAAAGGAGGCCTTCTCTCACCTCGATCTCTCTGGCATCCCTTCCTTTAACATAGCCAAAGAAGAAGAAGAGGAAGAGGAGGAGCCCGAGGTCGCGGAAGAGGCCGAAGAGGTGCCGCATCCGGGAGAAGAGGCCTTTTCCTCAGTCAAAGACCTGGGGGTGGCTCCAACTTTGATCCCGGTTCAGGAGGAGATTCAGGTTGGGGGGGCCCAAGCTGAAGGTTCTCCAGTCCTAGCCCAAGTCGACGAGATCCTTTCTGCGCAGGTTGACAAGTTGCTTCAATCCTACAATACTGGGTCTCCTCCAGTTGATGTTGAATAATATAAGTAGCTTTAGGTGCGTTTTCTTTTTTTGTGCTGTCAACGGTTTTTGTATGGCAACTTGCCTAGATTTTGAAGTATCTTTTTCTTCTCCTGCATATGCTATATTGTATTTTCGGATGTAGTTTGAACAAAGTTTACTGTTCCTTCTTCTGCTTGGTCGAACAGCTGTTTGATTGGTAGTTGACGAAGATGAATTCGGGGATAAGTTAGAACTCCGTTGCCGAAGACCGTCTATGGTCGATTAGGCTGGTGTCACCTTCCTCTCATAACTAAACCTGTCCGCTGGGGTAGACAGGCATCAACTTCCCATTGACCGGTGATTAAGGAAGTTTGATTGCGATTCTTGTTATCCACGCGGCGTATCGATATTCGTACAGTCACGTTTTCTTGCGCTTTGTGTGCTGCCAGGTCTCCTTTTTCCAAAAAGGAGCCATTAATGTCGCTGCCGCACGAAGGAAATTCCTCCGTATTCGAAGCGACAGTAGTTGTCATCCTGAGAATGACCCTCAAGCAGTCTTCCGGTTCTCGAAGCGTCGCTTGGACATGTGGCACTCTCTGATGCGGCTAGGAAAAGATGTGGAGCATGCCTCCCCGTAGTCAGTCGTGGGTGTAGGCTCTCTATAAATAGGACCTTGTCCTCTGCTGCCAAGGGTCATCATCCTCTCAGACTTCTTCTTTCAGTCAAAAATGAGGTTCAGCACCTCTGAGCTTCGACGGGCAGCGAAGAGGAGGGCTGTGGATCCCAAAAGGAAGAGGAGTTCGGAGTTCTTCGAACCGGGCGATGATGATGAGCCTCTCGTGGACCGCCTGGAGAAGAGGTTCCGCATGTTGGAGGCTCAACTGAAGGAGGCCAGGGCCCAGGTCACGGCGGCAGTCGCGGAGGCGGAGGAGGCCAAGAACGAGGTGGCGAACGCTGTTTCAGACTTCAAGGCATCCGCTGCCTTCAGGGAGGAGGTCACTGAAGTGGCTCTGGACTCCTACCATCAGGGGTTCCGGGAATACAGGGGGAAGGCCTTCAAGTTTTATGACTTGAAGGACCTGGAAAACATCAAGCCCCCTGTTCCCTTTCCCGGACACGAGTTTGATTCTGACTCCGATGAGAGGTCGGATTCTGGTTCGAATGGGAACCTCGGGGCCCCTTCATCGTCCCTCCAGAGCTCCCCCCACCGGTATGGGAAAAAGCCAACGAGAGGTTATTGAAAATATTTTCTCGCAATCCTTCTACTCTTTTTTTTGTCCTCTCTTTGTGAGAGTTTTTCCTTTTCCTTTCTTTCTTTTTTTTTTGTGAGAGTTTTTTCTCTCTTCTTTTTTTTTTTGTGAGAGTTTTTTCTCCTTTTTTGTAAAAAATCAAAAAAGAAAGAAATGTCTTAACTTTTCTTACATCTTCTCATGTGTCTCTTGTAATATGTTGCATCATGTCATGTCTAGAACGTGGATTGCTCGGACCATTTGCGGTCTATAGGAAAGATATGAGGTCAGTTGGATTGTTCTTGAGATGTTTGTTGTCGATAGGGAGGATGACATTGGTCCTTCTAGGCACGTTTTCGGATTTACCGTAGGGTGGGGTGTTTACACCATCCCTGTGCACTTCTGTCGTGATCAAGGTAGGCTGTTCAGGCCCGCCCCGTCGCATCTTCGGATTTACCGTAGGGTAGGTTACGAAAACCATCCCTACACCTTCTCTATTTTTTTTTTGTAATGTAAGGTAGGCTAATTAGGCCCGCCTCGGCACGTCTTCGGGTTTCCCGTAGGGTAGGTTGCCAGAACCATCCCTGTGCCTTCGATCTTCTTGGTGGCCTGACTAGGTCATTCGTTGCGCACGTCGGGCATACCGATAAGGTGAGTGGATCAGACTCTCCTTTGGACAGTTGATCGATTTCTTAGATCGGGCCACTTAGGCTGTTGTCGTTTAGTCGATGCAACAAGTCGTTCTGAGTTAAGTAGGGTTGAGCAAATTTGTATAGGAAATTTAGGAACCCATTTATTGATAATATTTGCGAAGATTTTGTACATTCCATGGCCGGGATAGAGGCTTCCCATCCAGGGTCTTGAGTCGATATGCTCCTGGTCAAATGACTTCTTTGACTTGGTACGGGCCTTCCTAGTTGGGGAAAAGTTTACTTTGTTCTATTGGCCTGGATACTTCTGCCCTTCGTAATGCCATGTCCCCTGTGCGGAAAATCTGCCCCTTCACTTTGGAGTTGTAGTATTTGGCGACCTTTTGTTGGTACGCTGCCATTCTTATTTGGGCCTGAAGTCTGGTGCTTGGCAGCAGATCCAGGTTGATCCTTTTACGATCGAAGTTCCCAGGCTCTTCGTAGTTGTCAATTCTCAGGAACTGTAGGGAGACTTCGATAGGTAGTATGGCTTCGGTACCGTATGCTAGGTTGAACGGAGATTCGCCGGTGGCCGTTCTTAGGGTAGTTCGGTACGCCTAGAGAACGGAGGTCAGCTCTTCAGCCCAAAGTCCTTTGGCGGTGTTCAACCTTATCTTTAGACCATGAAGAATGGTCCGATTAGTTGCTCCGGCTTCTCCGTTGGACTGTGGGTGGGCAACGGAAGTCAGCCAGTGCTGAACATGATATCGAGCGCAGAAGTTCTTAAACTTCGGATTGTCGAACTGTCTTCCATTGTTCGTGATTATGACATGTGGGATGCCAAACCGGAATATGATGAAATTTTTTACAAAATTCTCCACCTTGCCTTCTGTGATATGGGCCAGTGGTTCGGTTTCTATCCACTTTGTGAAGTAGTCAATGGCCACAAAGAGGAACTTCCTTTGTCCAGAAGCCGGCGGGAATGGGCCAAGAATATCCATTCCCCATTGGACAAAAGGCCAAGGACCTGTCAGTTGAGTCAGGTGACTTGCAGGTTGCCTCTGAACATTGGCATACCTTTGGCACTGGTCACACCTTCGCATAAAGTCAGCCGAGTCCTTCTGGATGGAGGGCCAATAATATCCCTATCGAATGATCTTGTATGCCAAAGACCTACCCCCCAAGTGATCACCGCATATGCCCTCGTGGACCTCTCTCAGGGCATAATCCGCATCTGTTGGTCCCAAGCACTTTAGCAGTGGTTGAGAAAATGATCTCTTATAGAGGGTTCCGTCTAAGATGACATACTGGGATGCCATCCAGCGGACCTTCTTGGCATATGCTTTGTCTTCTGGTAGCACGCCCTCATTTAGGAATTTGATGATGGGATCCATCCAACTTGGCTCGGCATCGATCTGGCACACCTCCATAGCCTCTTCGGCTATACTTGGAGTTTCAAGATGTTCAACAAAGGTACGCCCGAGAGATTTTGGTGTTGTAATAGCCAGTCGAGACAATGTATCCACCCGGGAATTCTCTGATCGAGGGACATGGATAATCTCAAAATGCTCTAGTTGAGAGGATAAGGCCCGTACCTTCTCTAGGTACTGCATCATGGTTGGATCCCTGGCTTCATATTCTCCTTTAACTTGATTCACAACTAGTTGGGAGTCTGAGAAGGCTCGGAGTTGTTGAACTCCCAAACTTTTGGCGATCCAAAGTTTGGTGAGCAATGCTTCGTATTCAGCTTGGTTGTTAGAAGCATGGAAGGAGAATCGAAGTGTGTACTCTATGGTGTGGCCATCAGGTTCAGCTAGCATAAGACCAGCTCCACATCTAGTAGCATTGGAAGCTCCGTCCATATGGAGCACCCAAACGGACTTCGTCTCCTTCGGGACTTCATCTTCTGCCGAAGGTACTTCGTCTTCGGACCTCCAGGTGCATTCAGCCAAGAAATCAGAGAGCACCTAGGCCTTCATAGCCGATAGGGACTGAAAGCTGATATCGAATTCACTCAACTTCACGGCCCACTTGGCTATCCTTCAAGAGATATTTGGAGACAGGAGAATGGCCTTGAAGGGCTGATCGGTCAGCACCACGATGGCGTGGGCATGGAAGTACGGCCGTAGTTGCTTTGCTACAATTATCAGAGAGTAGATCAACTTCTGCATCCTCGCATATCGCGTTTCAGCATTATGTAGAACCTTGCTAATATAGTAGATCAGCTTATGGGATCTGTCTTCATCTCTCCGAACAAGGACTGAGCTAATTGCTTCATTTGAAGCAGAGAGGTATAAGTAAAGTACCTCACCGTCTTGAGATTTGGAAAGCAGAGGTGGAGTTTCTAGGTACTTCTTTAGTTCTTCAAAGGCAGTGCGATAGTCTTCGGACCATTCGAAGCCCTTTGATTGCCTAAGTACCTTGAAGAATGGGAGACATTTCTCGGCTGAACGAGAAATGAACCTTCTTAGGGAGGTAATTCTCCCTGTTAACTGCTAGACTTCTTTCTTGCAGGAGAGATGTCTCATATCCTGTAGGGCTTGGATCTTCTCAGGATTTGCCTCAATCTCTCGTTTGATGACAAGAAAGCCCAAGAACTTTCCCGAAGTGACCCCGAAGGTGCACTTCACCGGGTTTAGCTTCATGCGGTAACATCGTAGAGCATTGAATGATTCTTCCAGGTCTTGGATATGATCTTTTTGGAGGAGGCTCTTGATGATCATGTCGTCAACGTAGGCCTCCATATTTCTTCCCAGTTGCTTTTCGAACACCTTGTTGATTAGCCTTTGAAATATTGTCCCGGCATTCTTGAGGTAGAATGGCATCATCTTGTAGCAGTAGAGACCTTTGTCGGTGACAAAGGCCATCTTCTCCTCATCTTGGGGATCCATCCTAATCTGATTGTAGCCAGAAAAAGTGTCCATGAAGCTCAATAGTTGGTGGCTGGCAGTGGTATCGACCAGCTGATCAATCTTTGGGAGAGGGAAGCTATCTTTCAGGCAAGCCTTATTAAGGTCTGTGTAATCGATGCAGATCCTCCACTTGCTGCTAGCTTTTTTCACCATTACCACATTGGCCAACCATTCGGGGTAGTGGGCCTCTCAGATGAACCCTGCTTTAAGGAGTTTGCTTACTTCTTCATCCACGGCTCTCTGTCTTTTAGGAGCAAAGCTTCTTTTCTTCTGCCAGACTAGTTTATACCTGGGGATAACTTTTAGTTGATGAGTGATTACTTCGGCAGGAATCCCTGGCATATCTGAAACTAACCAGGCGAAGACATCGGCGTTGTCTTTGAGGAACCAGATCAGCTCCATTCTGGTTTCCTCATCAAGCGTACTCCCAATCTGCACAACTCTGGTGGGGTCTTCCTTTGTCAAAGGTACTAGGACATTTCTTTCCATGGGTTCACCAGAGCCTGTAGTTGTATCCCTCAGATCCACCTGATCCAGAGTTGCAGAATCATTGAAGTGCTTGTCTTGGATCATCAGACACTGCCGTGCCACTCTCTGATCTCCTCTAACTTCTCCGGCACCATTCATGGTGGGGAAGCATACCAGGAGATAATGAGAGGAGATCACGGTTCGAAACTTGTTCAAGACGGACCGCCCCATAATGATGTTGTAAGTCGAGGGGGTCCGGACTACCGTGAAGTTGATCGATAGTATTTTTTGTTGAGGTTCAGTGCCAAGGGTCATAGGTAACACTATTTCTTCCTCGGCATGAACCTGATTACCCCCGAAGCTAGTGAGCGGTATGGGGGATCTTCGTAGTTGATGTCTAGGCAAGCACATTTTAGAGAATGCATCATAGATCAAGACATCAGTTGAACTTCAATTATCAACAAGAATTCATTGTACATCATAGTTGGCCACAATGGCCTAGATTACAAGAGGATCATCATGTGGGAGTCGGACTCCCGCAAGGTCATTATCAGAGAAGAGAATAGCGTTGTTATCCTTGAGTCATTTTGGGACATCATCCTCATCCCTCCTCCAGTCGATAGGCTGGTGTATCATCCCCACACTCCATTGGTGGGCCTTTGATTTGGTAGTTCAGCCTCTTCAGGAGGTGGCTGGGGAACAGTAGCTTCTGACCAAGGTCCTTGATGACCAATGTACCATCCCAAATATCCTCTTTTGATGAGATCCTCAATCGTATCCTTCAGCTGGAAGCATTCTTCAGTATTGTGGCCGTGGTCCCGGTGGAATCGGTAATATTTGTTCCTATTCCTTACGGAAGAGGAGGCCTTCATGGGATTCGGCAGTTGGAGATAATTCTCTTTCTCTATCTCTATGAGGATCTTTTCTCGAGAAAGGTTGAGGGGGGTGTAAGAGTCGAATCTTCCTCCCGATGCTCTGGGCCTAGGAGGACTTCTTCGGCGGTCAGTATATTTGTTGTTATTGTTATTGGAGATCGGGGGACCTTGTCCCCTATTGTTCTTCTTTTTTGAAGGGGGCTTCCCTTCGATCAGTCATCGGTTGGCCGCCTACTCTTTAGCATCAGCATATTTCTGAGCCCTCGACAAGAGCTCAGCATAGCTTTTGGAGATCTTCTTGTCCAGGAAAAAGATGAGTCTGGATGTACGAAGTTCCTTCTTCAGTGCAGATATTGCCACATGCTCGTTGGGATCGGGGATCTCAAGTATGGTCGTATTAAACCTAGAGATGTAGTCTCGCAGGCTTTCTCCTTCATTCTGGTGAAGGAGGAACAGTGTATCCGTATTTCGAGGGGTCTTGCGGTAGGTCTTGAAATGCAAGACAAACAATTTCTCTAACTCGGAAAAAGAATCGATGATACCTGGGCGTAGGCTCGAGTACCACATCCGAGCGGCTTTCTTCAAGGTGGCCGGGAACGCGTGGTAGTACATCATGTCCGAAGCTCCTTGGATCATCATATGGGCCTTAAAATTGTCCAAGTGGTCAAAGGGATTGATGGTGCCATTGTAGGGTTCCAATTGGAAAACCCTGAAGTGCCGAGGAGTGACTTTGGCCATGATACAGTTGGTGTAGGGTGGGCATAGATCACCCACTATCAAGTCATCGAGATCCTTTAAATCCCGCATTCTCTGCTCCCGCGCCCTCGCCATTTCCGATTCAATGGCTCTAAATCTTCCATTGTAATCAGGAGTTTGTTTCGGCGCCCTCTCTACGGGAGTAGAGTCTTCGGAGGAGGGTGAGGGAGTTCGCCTAGGTCTTTTCCCTTTTTGCAAGGAATCGACGGGCCTAGGCAGTCTCGAACTTTGACCTTCAGGAGAGGGCCAAGAACGGGGGGAGAGATGTGTAGAATCCTCCCGTGGAGCTCTCTTCATTCGGGATTGAGAGCTATGTCTGGAAGCGACCGGTGGGTTTTCCACCGGAAAAGCTCTGTTATGAAAACCTTGAGCCATGGCCATAAGGTTGGTGACCTGGTTCACAAGGGCTTTAAATTGCTACAATCCCACGATGACTGTGGGAGGTGGGATGTTGTTCTCTCCCGGGGGCGCGCCCCCTTTGGATGGAACACGACTTCGACTCGTGGAGACGATCTGAGTCTTTCCTCTCGCCATTAGGAACTTCTTACATTCCCTTGTGTTACAGCCGTGACAGTGACGTGGCCAGACTCAGGTATCACCGAATATGAGCGAGCCATGTGTATGTTTCCCCGGCCAAGTCAGCGCCACATTTTCAAAGCCAGGATCGGCAAGACTACACCGCCCGACGACTGTCTAAGGCAAACTGCCCTCGCCGAGGTCGAGCTCGGCTCGGAGTTCCTCTACCACCTCATTGGCGCCCGGGCCCGGAGGGGTCCGCCTAAGTGAGGTCGGCCGAGGTCGGGCGACCCCCTGCCGCCTCGCCAGGTGTCCACCCGGGAGGGGTTCGCCTAAGCCGAGGTCGGCTGATCCTTCGCCCTCCGCCAGGTGGCCACCCGGAGACGGGCCCACCTCGGCCGAAGCCAGGCGACCTCCTGCCACCTCGCCAGGTGTCCACCCAGCAGGGGTCCACCTAAGCCGAGGTCGGCTGATCCTTCGCCCTTCGCCAGGTGTCCACCCGGAGACGGGCCCATCTCGGCCGAAGCCAGGCGACCTCCTGCCACCTCGCCAGGTGTCCATCAAGGAGGGGTCCACCTAAGCCGAGGTCGGCTGATCCTTCGCCCTTCTCCAGGTGTCCACCCGGAGACGGGCCCACCTCGGCCGAAGCCAGGCGACCTCCTGCCACCTCGCCAGGTGTCCACCCAGCAGGGGTCCACCTAAGCCGAGGTCGGCTGATCCTTCGCCCTTCGCTAGGTGTCCACCCGGAGACGGGCCCACCTCGGCCGAAGCCAGGCGACCTCCTGCCACCTCGCCAGGTGTCCACCCAGGAGGGGTCCACCTAAGCCGAGGTCGGCTGATCCTTCGCCCTTCACCTGGTGTCCACCCGGAGACGGGCCCACCTCGGCCGAAGCCAGGCGACCTCCTGCCACCTCGCCAGGTGTCCACCCAGGAGGGGTCCACCTAAGCCGAGGTCGGCTAATCCTTCGCCCTTCGCCAGGTGGCCACCTGGAGACGAGCCCATCTCGGCCGAAGCCAGGCGACCTCCTGCCACCTCGCCAGGTGTCCACCCAGGAGGGGTCCACCTAAGCCGAGGTCGACCGATCCTTCGCCCTTCGCCAGGTGGCCACCCGGAGACGGGCCCACCTCGGCCGAAGCCAGGCGACCTCCTGCCACCTCGCCAGGTGTCCGCCCAGGAGGGGTCCACCTAAGCCGAGGTCGGCCGATCCCTCGCCCCTTGCCAGTTGGCCCCCGGAGACGGGTCCAACTCAGACGAAGTCAGGCCGCTCGTACGGAGAGGGCCCCGGGGAGAGAGAGAGATGGGCCCCGAGGCCATCCCTCGGGCCGTACGAATCCCAGACGGCGTCCCGTACGGAGGGCGGTGGCACGCGGAACATCACTTGCATCGGCCCGACAGGTCCCGCGGCCGAGGGACCCGATCCTGACGGAACAGGCCCCATAGATGGGTGGCGCCCATGCTTGGGGAGGAGAGCGCTCTCACTGGGCCCGAGGCCTGACCGGCCGCCCTGCCAGCGCCGCCCTCCCCTCTTTCTCTTCTGTCTTTGCCTTTTCCCTGCTGGGCCCGGCGGACGAGGTCGGAAAGCCGCCTGGCCCCCTTCACCGAGAAGGGAAAAGAGAAGAGGACGGGGGAGGGGAGTTTCCGAGGAGGAAAAAGACAAATGCACGACGGAAGGAGATAAAGAAGGAGGAATCTGGGGACGAGGAGGTAAGCCAATTAGCCTGGGGACAGGGAGGAAGCACCGGCAAAAGGCCTTGCTCCGAGAGAAAAACCAGAGATCCCGAGAGGGGAACACTGGGTGTGAGCTCGGCAAGGAGGCCCAGCCGAGGTTCTGGTCCCCAGAGCGTTTCCTTCACCAGTTAACTCTCTAAGTCTGGAATCCTTTCGAGGGTCCGGCTGGAGAGTCTGTTCCTTCTCGTCGTCTACAGACTTGACCGTCGGAGCTCCCTCGCCGGGATCCCCGGCCAGGGTCCTCTAATCCCTTTGTTGCAGGTTCTCCGCGGGAAGGGAGGCTCCCTCGCCAGGCGGTCGGGAAGGATCGGCTGATCCGTGGCACGGGCGCGGCGGCGAGAGCGGCAACAGATTGGCGCACCAGGTAGGGGGAGCAGGACACTAACCCCTAGCGGGAACCAGCTTTCTGCAGGTGTCACGCTCTCCAGCAATGGTGGTCACTCACGGTCGCGAGGCGCCCACCAGCCGTGTGGGGGAAGTCCACTCCCCTCCAGGGGGCCACAGCCTCGAAGGGGAGCTTCCGGCTCCCCCTCCTCTTCCACAACAGCCTACACCGGTGGACGGATCCCTTGCGGCCATTGTCCAGCAGCTACAGACTTTGACCTCAGCGGTCCGGCAGCTTCAGCATCAGCAACGGTCCCTGGCCACCCAGCCGCAGCCAGGGACCCCCGCAGCCCGAGCCGCGGGGCCGTGCGGGAGCCTACGCTCAATTCAGGGCAGGCCATCCCATCCGAGGGCCATCTCCAACCCCCGGGGGAGCCACCAAGCTCCTGCAAAGAGAAACTATTCCGGTTCGGAGGATCACGAGAGCCGATCCCCGGCCGACGGGGCCGAAACGGTGCATCGCAGCAAGCGACGCCGAGGCCAGACTTCGCGCCGAGATCGATCGGCGCCCCCTTCACCTGCGGTCTCGGTGGAAGACTCCACCGACGAAGCCATCAGGCGCCAGGCCGAGAGGCGCCTGGAAGAGCATGAGCGCAAGCTGGCGGAGTTCGCCCGCCGATTCGCCGACCTGCAGAACTCGTCGGCAGACCCGGCGGGCTACGACTCCCGCCCCCCTTTCTCTGAAGAAATCCAGGCGGAACCAATCCCGAAACGGTTCCGCATGCCGTAGGTGGATCCCTACGACGGGACCACCGACCCCCTGGATCATTTGGAGAGCTATAAGGCTCTCATGAGGGTCCAGGGGGCCACCGACGCCCTTCTATGCATCACCTTCCCGGCAACCCTTCGGAAGGTCGCTCGAGTCTGGTTCACTCGCCTCGAGCCCGGATCCATTTGCTCCTTCCATAAATTGGAAGGAAAGTTCGTGGCGTACTTCGACGCTTGTCGAAAGGTGCCAAGAGAGGTGGACAGCCTCTTCTCCATCCGCCAGCAGGACCAGGAGCTGCTCCGGGACTACATCACCCGGTTCAAGACCGCAGCCCTGGAGATCTACAGCTTGGACGAGCCCGTCGCCATGCTGGCTTTGAAGCGCGGGCTTAAGACATCCCGCTTAACCTATTCCCTGGACAAGAAGCCGCCCAGGACGTACTCCGAGCTCCTCCTCCGCGCTCACAAGTACATCCGAGCGGAGGAGGCTGACCGCACCCGTCGAGAGCTGGACGGGAAGACTTCAAAGAAGCCGCTCCCGAGGGACGCCCCGGGAGCTCGGAGGCCCGGGCCGTCTGCCGACCCTCGCCCAAATCCAAGGCCGAGGGGCGAAGCCACTCCCGAGCGGAGGTACACCCCCCTCCTCGCACCTCGAACGAAGATCCTCATGGAAATCGAGGGCGAGCGCTACCTCCGCCGACCTCCTCCTCAGAACCCAAGAGCCGTCCGAGACAAATCGAAGTACTGCCAGTTCCACCGCAAGCACGGGCATGACACGGAGGAGTGTCGCCATCTGAAGCGGGAAATTGAGGAGCTAATCAGGAGGGGTTACCTCAGGAAGTTCGTCAAGAACGAGGCCCCCTCTGAAGGGCAGCCGCTCGCAGCCCTACCACCTGTCCCTGCGATCGACAACCGCCCAACGGAGAAGCCCGTGGGCATGATCTCACGCGGGTCCAGCCGAGCAATGAAGAGGGCCCGGGAAGTCCCGGAGAATGTAATCCCTCCTAAGGGAGGGGAAATTAATGATAATGTAAACAACGATGCCGTGGTGGTCGAGATGACCATCGCGAAGCATCCTGTACATCGAATCATGGTGGATAGTGGAAGCTCGGCTGACGTACTTTTTTACGATGCTTTCTCTCGGATGAATTTGTCCCCCGATCAGCTGAAGCCAGTGCACACCCCCCTGGTAGGTTTTACAGGGGACTCTGTGGGGGTCGAGGGGGAGATCACTCTCCCGGTCACTGCCGGATCTCCGCCCCGGCAGGCGACCGTCCTAATAACATTCACCGTCGTCAGGCTCCCTTCGCCTTACAACGCCATTCTCGGGCGTCCCGGGCTCAACCAACTGGACGCCACCATCTCCACGAGGAGGTTGTTGGTGCAGTTCCCCACGCTTTCCGGGCTCGGGGAGATGAAGGGGGCGATCCAGCCAGTCCCGCTCTGCCTCCAGACGGTCCCAGGCGCCAGGGGTGCAGAGCTCGCCCATGATATTGACGACCTCGATCTGAGAGAGAAGGAACCCAGGGGAGGGCCCGTAGAGCGCCTGCTGACTTTTCCCCTCGGTTCGGATCCCCTGAAGACGGTGCAAGTCGGGGCCCAGCTCCCCGAGGAAGAGCGAACCCGCCTGCTGGAGTTCCTCCGCGCCAACGCTGACGTGTTCGCCTGGTCAGCAGCCGACATGCCGGGCATCCCGCCCGAGGTTATCATGCACAAACTGAACGTGGACCCAAGTTGCCGCCCGGTCCGCCAGAAGAAGAGAAGCTTCGCCATGGAGAGGCAGAAGGCGATCAACGAGGAAGTAGAGAAGCTCCTCACCGCCAGTTTTGTCCGAGAGGTCCAATACCCTAGTTGGCTGGCAAACATGGTCATGGTAAGAAAGAATAGTGGTAAGTGGAGGATCTGTGTGGACTACACCGACCTCAACCGAGCTTGCCCAAAGGACATCTTCCCTCTTCCAAAGATCGACCAGCTGGTCGACACCACCTCGGGGCATCGCCTCCTATCATTCATGGACGCCTTCTCCGGATACAACCAGATCCGGATGAATCCGGAGGACGAAGAGCACACTGCCTTCATAACTGACCGCGGGACTTTTTGCTACAGGATGATACCCTTCGGCCTCAAGAACGCGGGGGCGACGTACCAACGTCTGGTCAATAAAATCTTCAAAGACCAGATAGGCCGCAACATGCAGGTGTACGTGGACGACATGCTGGTGATGAGCAAACTCGATTCGGACCACGTGGCTGACTTGACGGAGATGTTCGGCAACCTCCGGCGCCATCAGATGAAGCTGAACCTGGCGAAGTGCGCCTTTGGCGTCTCCGCCGGGAAGTTCCTAGGGTTTATGGTGACTCAAAGAGGAATCGAGGCCAACCCGGATAAGGTCTAGGCCATCCTGGACATGGAGCAGCCCGCCTCCAAGAAGCAAGTGCAGCAACTGACCGGCCGAGTCGCGGCCCTTAGCCATTTTATTTCCAGGTCGGTGGACCGCTGCCGTCCCTTCTTCAAGGTGCTGAGGAAGATGAATGGCTTTGCTTGGACCGAGGAGTGTCAGCAGGCCTTCGAGGAGCTGAAGAAGACGCTCGCATCGCCACCTTTACTGTCCAGGCCCGAGGAGGGAGAGGAGCTTTCCCTCTACCTGGCGGTTATCCCGGAGGCCGTCAGCTCTGTCTTGGTCCGAACCGACGACCAGGGGCTCCAGCGGCCGGTGTACTATGCCAGCAAACTTCTCCGAGATGCGGAGCTCAGGTATTCTCGGCCCGAGAAACTTGTTTTTGCGCTAATAGTGTCTGCCCAGCGTCTCAGGCCCTATTTCCAAGCGCACCCCATTACCGTCTTGACGGATCAACCGCTGAAAGCGGTGCTCAGCCGACCCGATACTTCGGGACGATTGGCCAAGTGGGCACTGAAACTCAGCGAGTTCGACATTACATACAGGCCAAGGTCGGCCATGAAGGCGCAGGTGCTGGCCGACTTCTTGGTCGAATGTGCAGGCTTGGGCAAGGAGCCCGAGGAAGGCCCCCCGGCCCAGCCGATGGAGGTTGGCACCGATGAGCCCGGAGAGGATGCCTGGATCCTCCATGTAGATGGAGCCTCAAACTCCGGCGGGAGCGGAGCTGGGCTCATCCTTGCCAACGGCGACGGGGTCGTCGCCGAGTGTGCACTCCGTTTTCAATTTCCCGCAACAAATAACCAGGCGGAGTACGAGGCACTTCTTGCCGGACTGAGAGTCTCCCGCGAGCTGGGCGTGACCAACCTCAGAGCTTTCACTGACTCCCAGCTCGTAGCGGGGCAGGTATCCGGGGAGTACGTCGCACACGACCCCCAAATGGCGAAGTACTTGGAGCTCGTCAAGGCGGGCGCGTCCAAGTTCCGGCGCTTCAACATCTTCCATATTCCCCGCGGGGAGAACGCCCGCGCGGATGCCCTCTCTCGGCTGGCGACCCTGCCGGACACGATGCTGGGACGCGCTCATGTGGAGCGCCTTGAGGTCCCAAGCCTCGAAGCACCGGTGGAGGTCCATCAGGTCAGCCAGGAGCCCAGCTGGATGGACAAGTACGCTGCGTACATCACCAGCGCCACCCTGCCGGAGGACCGAGAGGCGGCTCGGCTCATCAGGAAGAAGGCCGTGCGGTTCGTCCTGATGGACGGGCAACTGTATCGAAGATCCTACTCCTACCCCCTCCTCAAGTGCGTAGGACCCACAGAAGCCAAGCTTGTGCTCCAGGAGATTCACGAAGGCATCTGCGGGAACCACGTGGGGGGCAGGGCATTGGCGTACAAGGCCCTCCGTCAGGGCTACTTCTGGGAAACAATGAAGGAAGACGCCGCCGACTTCGTGAAGAAGTGCGACCGGTGCCAGCGTCACGCCACGGTGCAGCGGCAACCCTCCAACCCAATCTCTCAGCTCTCAGCCCCCTGGCCGTTCGCCCAGTGGGGGATGGACCTCCTGGGCCCATTCCCGCCGGCGTCTGGCCAGCGGAAGTTCTTGATAGTGGCTATCGACTACTTCACGAAGTGGGTCGAGGCCGAACCCTTGGCGAGGATCACCGAAGCAAACGTCGCCAAGTTCTTCTGGAAGTCCATCATCTGCCGCTTCGGCCTCCCCCACACCTTGGTCACCGACAACGGACGCCAGTTCAACTGCCGGGAATTCGAAGAATTCTGCAGCGACCTCGGCATCAGGCATCGCTTTACCTCGGTGGCGCACCCTCAGACCAACGGGGAGGCCGAAGTCACGAACAGGACCATTCTTTAGGGCCTCCGCACGCGGCTGGACCAGGCCAAGGGCAGGTGGGCCGACGAGCTTCCCAGCATCCTTTGGGCATACCACACCACCCCAAGGACGGCTACCGACGAAACCCCGTTCAACCTCGTCTTCGGAGCCGAGGCAGTCATCCCGATCGAGCTCAGCCTACCCACGCTGCGCGTGGAGCAATACGATGAGACAGAAAACCCGGCCAGGATGATGCTCAACCTAGACCTTCTCGAGAAAACGAGAGACAAGGCCCGAATCCGAATGGCGGCGTATCGGCAACGTGTAGCCAGATATTACAACTCCCGAGTGCGGCCGAAGGTTTTTCGTCCCGGAGACTTGGTCCTCCGGCGCGCTGAAGCCTCCCAGCCATGGGAATCCGGCAAGCTATCACCCAACTGGGAAGGCCCATATCGGGTGGCAGAAGCCCTCCCTCATGGAGCATATTACTTGGAAGAGTTGGGAGGTGCCAGGTTCCCCCGGACATGGAACTCCTCGAACCTGAGGATGTACTATCAGTAATGTAAGGCTCCCAGTTCCTGTAACAAAGTTTCCCCACTTCAAACACTCCCTTCTAACTTCGACAAGAAGGCCTACGGCATCGAGCTCAGTCCGGAGATCCTGGGCTTCGGCCTGGAAGGTGGCGCCGAACCCAGTTCACCCACGCGAGCCCGGAGCACAGCTCAGCAAGCCGCGCAAGGCTTGAGAAAGCCTGCGGCATCGAGCTCAGTCCGAAGATCCTGGGCTTCGGCCTGGAAGGTGGCGCCGAACCCAGTTCGCCCATGCGAGCCCGGAGCACAGCTCAGCAAGCCGCGCAAGGCTTGAGAAAGCCTGCGGCATCGAGCTCAGTCCGGAGACCCTGGGCTTCGGCCTGGAAGGTGGCGCCGAACCCAGTTCATCCACGCGAGCCCGGAGCACAGCTCAGCAAGCCGCGCAAGGCTTGAGAAAGCCTGCGGCATCGAGCTCAGTCCGGAGACCCTGGGCTTCGGCCTGGAAGGTGGCGCCGAACCCAGTTCGCCCACGTGAGCCCGGAGCACAGCTCAGCAAGCCGCGCAAGGCTTGAGAAAGCCTGCGGCATCGAGCTCAGTCCGGAGATCCTGGGCTTCGGCCTGGAAGGTGGCGCCGAACCCAGTTCGCCCATGCGAGCCCGGAGCACAGCTCAGCAAACCGCGCAAGGCTTGAGAAAGCCTGCGGCACCGAGCTCAGTCCGGAGATCCTGGGCTTCGGCCTGGAAGGCGGTGCAGGAACCGTGTTGCCTGCGCAAGCATGAAGGCACCCAAAGTCGGGCCCGCTTAAGGCTTGCTCTGCTGCGACGCGACTCAGCAGGCCCCATCCTTCGATTTGAGCAATGGAAGGACCAGGCCTGCAACTGTTTCAAGTGCCCCAAACCGACATCTCAGAAAGAAAGGAAAAGAAAGGTGAGATGAAATGAAAAAGAAAACTCAAGGTTTTGATAAACTTAGATTTTCATTAATACAAGTAGCTAGTACAAGCTGGGAGTCCCGACAGGCCGGGACTCCCCAAAAGAAGAAGAAACAACAAACAGAAGCAAAAAAGAGAAGGAGACATCAGGGAGAAGACGTCGGGTTCACTGAGGTGCGGGGTCGGAGCCCTCTGCCGGAGGCGCGGGTGCAGCGTCCTCGACTTCTACAACGACCGGCTCCTGGGGCTGCTCCGGGGCCGCGGCATCGCTGGTCGACGGCGCCGCAGGAGTCGCTTCGGCCGTGCCGGAGGCCCTGCTCTCGCCCCCTGGCCTCCTGCCACCGATCACAACCCTGCTCAGATCCAGCTGGGGGAAGAAGGCCCCCACCTTCTCCCGGCACATCCGGAACCCCTTCAGGAAGGAGTCCACGGCGGCCTCCCGGACCTCCGACATGTACTCGTCGGAAGCCCGGAATTTGGGGACGGCCTCTTGCGCCTCCCGCTTGGCTGCCTCCAGGAGCCCGTTGACGTACGCGCTCCGGTCCTTCGCCACGACCGCGTCTCGCCGGGCCTCCTCCAGTTGGCACTTCTGCCATTGGGAGTGGGCCTGCAGGCGGGCCTTCTCCGCCGCCTCCTCCTCTGTTCGACGCTGGTTGGAGGTCCGCTCCTCCAACAAGAAGGCCTCCAACTCCTTGTTCCGCTCCTCGGAACGCGCCAGGTCGGACTGGAGGGCTTGTTTATCGGCTCGCAGCTCGGCCCCCTTCTCCATCAAGTCCTTGACGTCGGCCGCGAGCTTGCCGAGTTTCAGCTCCCGCTCGGAGTCCCTTTTGGCGTTCCCTACGAGGAAATTCCTCAATAGGAGAACGTCGTTCCCGATCTGCAACGACAAAAGCAACACAGGTCAGAATGAAGGAAGCTAAGTCTCGAAAGAAAGAAAAAGGAGAAGGAAGAAGCTCGGACTTACCGTGAAGAGCTGTGGGAGGATCCCGAGCAGCGCGTTTGCGTAATCCCGGTCGCCCCGAGCTCGGCGGTCCCGGGCGGTGGAGGCGTACTCCATGATCTTCTCCGCCAGCCCTTTATCGAGGATGACAGAGTCCTGGTGGGTGATCACCGGCGCCGGAGCCTTTGGGCAGGCTCCTGCGGTGGCCGCCCCCTCAGCCGAGGCCGCAACCGACGGGCCGGCGGTTGCCACAGGCGGCGCTGTCGAGCTGGCAGCAACGACGGGCCCGGCGATGGGCGGAGCAGGAGGCGGTGGAGTCCTCTCGGCGGCGGCGCCGCCAGGTCGCGCGGCCGGAGTATCAGTGGCCCCGCCCTGAGGTAGCCTGGGCGGGGAAATGACAGCAACCGGGCTGGGCACGGTCGCCGCCACGACCTCCCGGCTCGTCTCCGTGCGAGCCCTCTTCGCTGCGGGCTCGTCCACCTCCACGACATCCCGCTGGGCTGCCCCCTCCAAGAGATTCTCCAGTGAAAACTTCATCCCTGCAAAACAAAAGAAACAGGAAGTCAGCCGGCTCGGTTATGAAGAGAAAGGGGGGCAGAGGTCAGAGTGGGGCCGAATCTCACCGGTCTCACGGATGGGACTGATACCGGCCTCAAAAAGATTCTGCTCAGAGAGCAGAACCTCGAGTGCCGGGACCACGTCGCTCAGGAGCTGGGTATAGGACTCCTGGTCCGCCGACTCGACCCGGGAATTTCGGTTCGGGTCCGGTCCGGTTCACTCCAGGCCCAGTCGACGTCGTCGACCGAGGCGAAGAAAAACCGGCTCTTCCAGCCCTTGACCGAGGAAGGGAGGTCGAACCGGAGACACCTGGGCCGGGGCGAAATGTACCACCAGCCGTCATCGGTGGAGCACTTCTTCAGGGTAAACAAGGCCCTGAAGAGAGAAAAACGGGCAACGAACCCGTGGAAGTGACAGAAAACAATAAAGGAGAAGATGACCCGGATGGCATTAGGAGCCAGCTGGGCCGGGACAAGCCGGAAGTGGCTGAGGAAGGAAAGAAAGAAAGGATGCAGAGGAAACCGAAGACCCCCAAGGAGGAAGTCTTCGTAGAAGGCAATGCGGCCCGGGCCACTCATGGTGACGTGCTCCCCGGACCGCGGAACAAACAAGCGGATGGACTCCGGGATGCAGTAAGCATCCCGGAGCAGAGAAAGATCACCTTCAGTCATGGTGGAGGCATGACCGGAGGGACCGGCGGGAAGAGAAGGCGGAGCAGGAAGAGAAGGCAGAGCAGGAAGAGAACGGAGGGGCACGGCAGGTGCAACCGGAGGGGACCGGATCCCCCTGGGGATACCAATGGTGATACCCCCGGGTTGCAGACGCCGGCGGACCTCCTCCGGGATTGTCTCCTCATCTGAGGAGGAAGAAGATGGAGTCCTCGGCCGGGATGGACCGGCCTCGTCCGGGTTGGAAGAGACATGGCGACGGCGCGCCATAGAAAGGGAAAGGACAAAAAAGATCAGAAAAGAAACGAGAAAGAAGGAGGGGGGCTAGAGGAGAAGAAGGAGGCACTCACCGAAAATACACCAGACGAGCGCGAGCAACAGGAGTTGTTAGCCTGCAGCAAACCGCCCACGAAGCAAGGGAAAAGGCCTCGTTCTGGAAAGTCCCCTCCCTTTCAAACTCAGCCGACAGCGGCCATACCCATCATTCCGTCTCAGGCCACTGGATGATCGCCACGTGGGCGCACGCCCGACACCGACGCCTCGATAGCAGAGTAACGGCCTCTGCCTCGAAGCGACGCATTAATTACGGGCAAGTGGGTGACGCGTGACGGCTCCCCATAGGTCTTCAGCCGCATCGAGCCACGGCGCCGAGGATCGTGGCAATTATGATGCAAGATCTTCGCCTCTCCACGTCATGTCCGCATTTAATCCCGACGTTCCGTTCTACGACGCCCCGACGGAACGGCGGGCTGGGGGGCAACTGTTACAGCCGTGACAGTGACGTGGCCAGGCTCAGGTATCACCGAATACGAGCGAGCCACGTGTATGTTTCCCCGGCCAAGTCAGCGCCACATTTTCAAAGCCAGGATCGGCAAGACTACACCGCCCGACGACTGTCTAAGGCAAACCGCCCTCGCCGAGGTCGAGCTCGGCTCGGAGTTCCTCTACCACCTCATTGGCGCCCGGGCCCGGAGGGGTCCGCCTAAGTGAGGTCGGCCGAGGTCGGGCGACCCCCTGCCGCCTCGCCAGGTGTCCACCCGGGAGGGGTTCGCCTAAGTCGAGGTCGGCTGATCCTTCGCCCTCCGCCAGGTGGCCACCCGGAGACGGGCCCACCTCGGTCGAAGCCAGGCGACCTCCTGCCACCTCGCCAGGTGTCCACCCAGGAGGGGTCCACCTAAGCCGAGGTCGGCTGATCCTTCGCCCTTCGCCAGGTGTCCACCCGGAGACGGGCCCACCTCGGCCGAAGCCAGGCGACCTCCTGCCACCTCGCCAGGTGTCCACCTAGCAGGGGTCCACCTAAGCCGAGGTCGGCTGATCCTTCGCCCTTCGCCAGGTGTCCACCCGGAGACGGGGCCACCTCGGCCGAAGCCAGGCGACCTCCTGCCACCTCGCCAGGTGTCCACCCAGGAGGGGTCCACCTAAGCCGAGGTCGGCTGATCCTTCGCCCTTCGCCAGGTGTCCACCCGGAGACGGGCCCACCTCGACCGAAGCCAGGCGACCTCCTGCCACCTCGCCAGGTGTCCACCCAGGAGGGGTCCACCTAAGCCGAGGTCGGCTGATCCTTCGCCCTTCGCCAGGTGTCCACCCGGAGACGGGCCCACCTCGGCTAAAGCCAGGCGACCTCCTGCCACCTCGCCAAGTGTCCACCCAGGAGGGGTCCACCTAAGCCGAGGTCGGCTAATCCTTCGCCCTTCGCCAGGTGGCCACCCGGAGACGGGCCCACCTCGGCAAAAGCCAGGCGACCTCCTGCCACCTCGCCAGGTGTCCACCCAGGAGGGGTCCACCTAAGCCGAGGTCGGTCGATCCTTCGCCCTTCGCCAGGTGGCCACCCGGAGACGGGCCCTCCTCGGCCGAAGCCAGGCGACCTCCTGCCACCTCGCCAGGTGTCCGCCCAGGAGGGGTCCACCTAAGCCGAGGTCGGCCGATCCCTCGCCCCTCGCCAGTTGGCCCCCGAAGACGGGTCCAACTCAGACGAAGTCAGGCCGCTCGTACGGAGAGGGCCCCGGGGAGAGAGAGAGACGGGCCCCGAGGCCATCCCTCGGGCCGTACGAATCCCAGGCGGCATCCCGTACGGAGGGCGGCGGAACGCGGAACATCACTTGCATCGGCCCGACAGGTCCCGCGGCCGAGGGACCCGATCCTGACAGAACAGGCCCCATAGATGGGTGGCGCCCATGCTTGGGGAGGAGAGCGCTCTCACTAGGCCCGAGGCCTGACCGGCCGCCCTGCCAGCGCCGCCCTCCCCTCTTTCTCTTCTGTCTTTGCCTTTTCCCTGATGGGCCCGGCGGACGAGGTCGGAAAGCCGCCTGGCCCCCTTCACCGAGAAGGGAAAAGAGAAGAGGACGGGGGAGGGGAGTTTCCGAGGAGGAAAAAGACAAACTCACGATGGAAGGAGATAAAGAAGGAGGAATCTGGGGACGAGGAGGTAAGCCAATTAGCCTGGGGACAGGGAGGAAGCACCGGCAAAAGGCCTTGCTCCGAGAGAAAAACCAGAGATCCCGAGAGGGGAACACTGGGTGTGAGCTCGGCAAGGAGGCCCAGCTGAGGTTCTGGTCCCCAGAGCGTTTCCTTCACCAGTTAACTCTCTAAGTCTGGAATCCTTTCGAGGGTCCGGCTGGAGAGTCTGTTCCTTCTCGTCGTCTACTGACTTGACCGTCGGAGCTCCCTCGCTGGGATCCCCGGCCAGGGTCCTCTAACCTCTTTGTTGCAGGTTCTCCACGGGAAGGGAGGCTCCCTCGCCAGGCGGTCAGGAAGGATCGGCTGATCCGTGGCACGGGCACGGCGGCGAGAGCGGCAACACCTTGTTTAAGAGGGAGCTTAAAGAGTGATGTTTGTCGTCCCCCCTTCCTAGCGCGCCAATCTGTTGGTGTGGAGTCCCTGTTCCGGCCGGTCGGAGCTGCTGCTCCACAGGACCGCTCCCTGGTTCACCTGCAAAATAGGTCCCTTGTCGGAGTTGTTCCGGTGGGGGACACTCCGATGCCTAAGTCAGAGGCGGGTCCCAGCCATATAATGGAAATGATTCTCGAGAAATAGAGGGAAAGGCTCTTTGAATTTAGAGTGTGTATGTGTGTGTACCTCTCTCGAGTGTTTCTTCTTATCACTATTTATAAGGGGGCACCCGGCCTGTAGATCCGTTCTTCTCCCAGTGATTACGAGAAGTTAATTTCTCCCCATGATTGGCAATCATGGGTTGTCATTGAGCGGTTCCGGCCAGACCGGAGGCGTGGCAGCTGGAGTTGCATGCCATGATCGTGGCATGGAGATAGTCGATAGTAACTGTTAGTTACTGTTGCCTATCCAGGATAGATCGTTGACCCATCTTCAGATTTCCCTTATTTAGGGGGATTCTCATAATTGAACCGGGGATCTTCTCGTCTTCAGATCTTCTCGGTCGGAGATCCTGTCTTCTGCATGAGTCGAGGACTTGGTGTTTACCAAGGGCCAGAGATCGTGTCTTCGGTAGGAAACGAAGACTATATCTTCGGAAGTCGGCGTGGAGCCTGGTCTTCGATTAGGGTCGAAGACATAATCCAAAGGTCTTGCCTTCGGATGTCGTAGGCCGGTGGGGAGCCTTGGGCTGCCCGTGGTTGGCTTGATCTTTCTAGGTCCAAAGTCACTGGTTCGGAGAAAAGGTCTTCGACCAGTCGAACTGGTGTTCGGTTCGCACTTGGACCGGGATACCCCAACATTATCCCTTATAGACTAAACCTATATAAGTTTTTCAATATCCATTTCTTCGCTCAATATAACATCAATAGCAAGGTAATCTAAATCTTCTCATATCTTAAATTTAACTTGGAGTTTAATAAACCCAATTAAATCCCCAACAAATATATGGAAGATCAGAAATCTAATTCCAAAATTGCTAACATAAGATATCAAAGATTCTACCAAGATAAGCATGCCATGTCTATATAATATCATTAAATCCACGAATAGTAAATTACAAATTTATGCATTATCTCAAACATATTTTTCAATATTAATCCCCACACAGATTCATCAAAATTTTTCCTTTGATATCATAAAACTTTTTCATAACCTTCGTCCTAAACATTTTCTTGCAACAATCCTAAATTTATAATCCAGTAATTAATAACAACATTCGTATACTATCATGATCTACATCCATATCAAGTTTAGAATTCTAATATCATTTAATTAATAATTGAATATACATATTTAGCATAACATAATACACTATACTTCCAAGCTAACCCTTCTAAAGCTTGATCAAATCCATTTATCGAAGATGAAGATATATCTTATCTAGCTCTTCAATATCCATAATATGCTTACTTATCATGATCAAATCATTCAGCTCTTCTATGCTTATCCAAAATCAATCTCATTACTTATATTAAGGACAACAATCATGTTCTTCTTTTGTACTAATCATATGCCAGATCTTATACACAATACTTAGGGATTGAAATCCAACTTCAAATATATTCTTGTAACTTTTATCATATTTCGATTGATCATAATACTAAGTTTAAATATCTCTTGAATCATAGTCGATAATGATCACAACCTAATTTTCAATATCATTCCAATCATATCCTAATCACTTATATCACAGATCCAAGTGATCAAAATCGAAGCTTCGATATCATTTGTTATGCCTTGATAATCATCATATTAATTTCTTATCACTTATATCATAGTCTGCAATTTCATCAAAAATAGATTTCCAAAATAAATCAAATCCATAATATAACTTAAAATATACCTCCATATATCCATTGTCTAGCCTCGATAACATTCTTTCAAAAATTAAGTTAGGGGAGTTTAATCCAATATTTTATTTATTCAAGCCTTCAAAACTTAGCAAAATTCTTGAAACTATAATATACACCTATCAAAGGAACTTAAATAAACTCTTAGTATCGACAACTATTCCAAAATATTTTATCACAAACCTAATTCTACCCCACTCTCACTAACTAAATATCTTGATATTAAACCTTTGCTCTGATACCAATAAATCTATCACGCCCCGACCCCAAACCCGAGCCGGATGCGCAACAGACAATCGTGTGCCCTAGGATTTATTTCTCCTTTAGACACACAAGGTCTGCATCAAAACATAATTTCAGCAATAAATTATTCAGCCAGGCATACACACATAACACCTAAATCCTAGCTCCTCACTGACTGGTCCCAAAGCCTGATTGATCTTCTGGATCTGTAATAAAAATATAAGAAAATATGGGGTGAGCTATACAGGCTCAATAAGTTATCATTACCTCCAATATACATATACAAATATGCCATTAACAAATAACAAGTATAAATACATCATATAACAAGATATCCAGCAATATAATAATATAACTAGCAACATGATGCAAATATGTATACTTAACTTCAACCAACACCGACACGACTATGGATGGCCAACCATGTACTTTACTCTTCTAGTCCCTCTGACTATGGCCACATCAGCCCGTGGCTAGCCCCAAAAGAGACTAAATCCTATATACATATACCGCTCATCGGTTATGCGCTAGTGATAGACTGGTGGGGACACCAGGATCAGACACAGATCCCTAGATCCCATATGGTTTATTGATTAGGATTTTAATTTTAGAACCTTAGTCATGTCTCACAATTTTGTAATCATTAAGACTGAGTCATGTAATAAGTTAAGGTTAGTTGATTTGTCTCAACCCTCACCCCTAGTCAGTATTTTAAGTCCTGTACTTCAACCATGAGTCCGTATGAGTTCAAATTTTGTGCAAGAGGAGAGCATACGCTATTTTGGAGTTCCATTAGGCCACATCCATGAGTCAGAGGCCATTACATCAGCTTGTTGATTTTGTGTGACACCCCAGGATCCAAAATGCTTTCCAGAAACATTGATTCCTTCCATATGCTTTCCGGATACCCAGATTCCCTCCAGATGCTAGAGTATATTCCCAGACCATGTCATATCATGCAGCCAGAGGTCCATCTATGCCCAGCCCAGGATAAATTAAGCCCAAGCACCAAGCCCAAGTCCTTAGAAGCAAGATTCCAAGGAATATTCCTGCTACTATGCTACCAGGCTACCAGGCCATCCCAGCTTCTAGGAGGCCCAAGCCAATGCGCCCTTCATCTCTTGGACTCCCCTTGCTGCCCCCATGAAGCCCAACATGCCTAAGAGAGGCATCCTCACTTGGTTGACTTGGTCCAAGGGTTGGTTGAAGACTAGGTCAAAGCATGAAGGGAGAAGGAGAAGACTAGTCAAAGTCCTAACCTCTTAAGGCTTTCTTTCCTAACCTATTAAGGATTACTTTTCCTAATACCTTAAGGAGAGTTAGTCCTAACTTAAGTATAACCCTAGTTAGGAGAGGGCATGGGAGCTCTATAAATACCCCACCCCTCCCCCTCTTATAATAACTTTTATCTCATGAATTAAATTTTTGCTGAAATTTTGGTTTAAGAACTTGTGTTCTTGTGTTGGTATTGGAGTTTTTGTATTTCTTTGGTTACTTTTTGTGCCCTAATCATCCTTGCTGCCCTAGCATCCTTCCACGCCCTAGCTTGCTGCCATCCAAGTCTTCACATGCCCAAAGGAAGAGTACCCTAGGCCGCCCAAAGCAAAGAACAACATCCTTCTTCAAGCCACCACATACAAACCTTGATTTCAGATTTCTACAAAACTTAATCTCCTTTTATTATTTTGTTGTTGCTATTTTGATTGACCCCTAACGTTTGTAGGATCCCTGAGGTGTTTTACCTCCCCAGAGGAGGCTTTCCTTGCCTCCAGGATCATCCAAATCAGTCATCAAATTCAAGGGAACCGAGCTTCATCATCCAGGCTCCAATCAGAGTGTTGTGTGTTCTCTTCATCGGAAGTTCTTCAAATCATTGATTGGTAACATCCTTCCCTTCTCTTGATATTTGATTTGATAAAGATTAGCTATCCTAAACTGGAAGTTTCTCAATTCTTAGGTCCTGTCATTCATTATCTAGCATGAGTTATTTTGTGATACGATGATTCTTTACATTGCTATCATATTTGCTAGTTCTTACTTTTATTTGGAAATATAGCCTTCAAACTTAAATTATAAAAATTACAAAAAAATTTAGTTTACTATTTTTTTTGCATATTTAGCAATTCTTAGAGTCATCCCGCATCATAGCCCCACTAGAGGCTCAAAAAGAAAACTAGCTTTGAAATCACACGAAAAAATATGCATCCCCAGCATGTGCCAGCAACTGCCATGCATGACTAAAATAAGGCAACTAGCTCTTGTGTTACATACCGCTCATCGGTTATATCCCAGTGATAACCTCACTAGACATCCAAAAGGAGACTAGGTCCTTATATGATCATCGTCGGACTAGAGAGCATCCACACCAATATAATGCATGCAATCCAATGTAGATTAAAATATATTACATACATTTAATATTTCATAAATATAAACATATTTGGTATATAATATTAGAGATCAAGATAACTTACCAAAGAGTATCCACCAACTAAGTACAATTCAAACACTAGACCTAGTCTCCAAGGACAACGACGATCCTAACCAACAAATTTAATCAGATAATTAATTTCTATTTAAAAAAAACTAAAAAAAACTATATTATTATGGGGTACTCTCATTAATCCAATCCTAATTCTGGTCCAAAATTTAACCTTTCCTCTCTTCCTTTCTCTCTCCTCGTCTCTCTCCTTCATCTTTCTCTCTCCTCCTCTCTCTTCCTTCTCTCTCCTCGTCTCTCTCCTTCATCTTTCTCTCTCCTCCTCTCTCTCCTCTCTCTCTCCTTCCTTCTCTCTCCTTCCTCTTTCTCTCTCCTCCTCTCTCTTCTTTCTCTCTCCTTCCTCTTATTTTCTCTCTCTTTTTTTTTTCCTTCTTTTTTTTTTCTTTCTTTTTTCCTTTTTTTTCTCTTTCTTTTTTTCTTTTCTTTCCTTCTTTCCTCTTCTTTCTTCTTTTTTTTCTTCTTCCGTTTCCTTCTTCTCTCCATCGTCTCCATCGAACAGCCCCCTCTCATCATTTCATTTTTTTTTCTTTTCCTTTATTCTCTTCCTTTCCTCTTCTCCTCCTCTCCCTCTCCTTTCCTTCTTCCTCTCCTTCCTCCCCTCTCTTCTTCCCTCTTTCTCTCTTCTTCTCCACGTAACAGAGGGCCCTCCATCTTTTTTTTCCACTTCTTCTCCTGACTCTCTCTTCTTTCTTTTTCTCTTAAAAATCATTTTCGATCTCTAACACAACTGACCCATCCCTCAGATCGGTTTCCAGCAATCTCTAACCCAAGCCATGTGGATCGCGATCCCGGAACGAGGAAAGGAAAAGAGATTTGATGGATCTTCCTAGATTCCCCAATCTCCTTCCCCTTTCCCTCCTTGTTGCTCTCCTCCCCTTTTTCCCTTTATCGGTTGTCTCTACTCACACTTATGCTCGAGAGGAGATGACTCCTGCCAGTTGTCCCTGCTCAAGCTCACCCTCGAGAGGAGACGGAGAAAGGAACTTACCGGTGAGGTCAGCATCAGATTTTGGTGGCCACCGGAGAGAGGTTTTGACAAGGGCTAGGGCATGCGAGGAATCATCCAGTGGGGTTGGCATCGGGTTTCGACGACCACCAATGGAGGTTGGGTTCCAAGATGGATCGAGGCACATGAGGAATCCTTTTGTTATAGGGAAGGATCCCTAATCCCCTTGCTATCAGCTTCCTTCTCCGACCACTCCGCCGAGAAATCCAGATGGATAAGAGGGGAAACGAATCCCCTGTTCCCATTTTTTTTTTCCAGTCTCGAATTGAAGTCGGCAAGGGCTGCCGACTTCAGCCCAAGGCGGCCCAGTGAAGCTAGGCCTCACATTAGGAATCAGGCCTTTTTCATGTTATCATTCACATTCCTCCATTCCATCGAGCCTTCACCCATTCATTATCATCTCCCGCCTAGAAGCCGCCATTTCCAATTTTTCCTTCTTCCACTTCATACCACCTCTATCTTTTCTTATTTCCATCTACGCCTCCATCTTCCACACCCTGCTATACCTCTCCCTTAGAATTCCTAGACCAAGTCCTTCACCAGTCTTAGCCACTATTATGATAAACTGGTCCAAAGAGATAATTGCTAGTCTGAAGATTTAATTAATCCATCCAGACCAGTCGACTAGATAGATTAGTATGATGGTACTTCCGGAATCCGATAGGAGAATAGATTGACACTATATTTCAGCCAACGACAACATACGACATGCAATCGACCTTCAGCCCACTCCAAAGAGAATAACCGATTTATAGTTGGCCTACTCCAAAGAGAGTGGCCGATCTTCAATTAATATACCCCGAAGAAGAATTTCCAATCAACAGTCAGCCCACTCCGAAGAGATTGACTGATCTACAATTGACATCCTTCGAAGGGAACAACCGAACTATAGTCAATATGCTTTGAGACGAATAGCCGATCTTCAGTCGGCCTACTCTGAAGAGAATGGCTGATCTACTTCGAGCTAGGGCCCTTCAAGAATAAGCCTGATTGTTATAACCAACCAAGTATATAACTAATAGCCATAGCATCAGTAAACTAACTATCAACAGTAATTATAATCAGCCAAGGAAAAGCTGCATTAACTAACTTCTCTAATCGAAATCAAGAAGGCTTAACTACTTTCAGTTATGGCAATGCCTATATAAAGCGATAAGAGGGGACCTTCAAAGTAAGAAATTCCGAGCCAGCCTAAGACTAGCTTGCACTATGCCAAATTGACTCTTCTCTTTTTCCATTTTCTTTTCTTTGTGCTCTCCATTTTGTGGCTTGAACTCTACTGACTCAGGCACCGAAGTGTCCCCTACCGGAGAAATTCCAATAAGGGATTTGTTTTGTAGGAAACATAGAAGGTGAATCGGTGACCTAGGCACTCCATCGACCCTCGGGGATTAGCGTCAACAGATTGGCGTGCCAGGTAGGGGTTTGAATCTTGACTGTAAAATTCATTCCCTTCTTGAAAAGGAGAGTTGCCAAGAAATGACAAGATGGTGAAAGGGAAAGCCCATAACATCTCGACGAGTAGGGGATACCTTACTTCCCAAAGGAATGACCCTCCGCTGGAAAATGATATGGCACCTCTTGCATTAATTATGGGATAACAATAGTTAGAAGCCCTCATGAATCGAATGGACGCACTGACAACCATAGTATAAAATTTCTAAGAAACCACCCTCCAGGGACAACACCCGCTAGCAGCCTTTAGACATAGCCACCCATCCGGGAGGAAGGAAGACCGGCGATGAGAATTCACTCGACGGTCCTCTCGGGATCAGCAATCTTTTGAGCCCTAAAGTAATTGATACCACTGGCATGCGGAGAGCCGACCCAACAGGAAGAGAACTAGAAGATCTTCCTTGGCTTCCTCTAGAAATTCCACTCCGGGAAATACCAGGTGAAAGGGAATGTATAATGACTATAAAGAAAAATTCAAGATGCTGGAATTACAGATTGCAAGACTCAATGACCAGTGAAGAAATGATGAAATCATGGCATATGACTCACAGCCTCCTTTCTCCCAAAGAATAATGGAAGAAGTCATTCCTCACCACTTCAAGGTTCCCCAATTGGAACCATATGATAGTTCTAATGATCCTTTAGATCACCTGGGAAGCTTTAAAGCACACATGATGATACAGGGAGCTTCTGACACCCTACATTGCCTCTCCTTCCCTGCCACTCTGAAGAAAGCAGCTTGGATGTGGTATTCGAGCATCTGTCCAGATACTATTAATTCTTTTAACAAGCTGGAGAAGTTGTTTATATCATATTTCAGGACTTATCGAAGGATGCCCCACAATTCGGACAACCTCTTCCTCTTGCAACAGAATGAAGGAGAAAGTCTAAGGGACTACATCACTAGATTTAACTCTGCCACTCTCAAGATCCCTGATCTCAGTGAACATGTGGCTATGTCTGCTATGAAAAAGGACCTTAGATCATCCAGGTTTATCTTTTTCCTAGACAAGAAGTTTCTTACGAGCTATGCTGAACTGTTGGCAAGAGCTCAAAAATACATAATGGCCAAAGAGCAAGCAGTGAGTCGGTGTCTGACCGAAGGGAGGTCGGCCTCCAAGAAAATGAGCAGCAAAGGATCAATTCTGCCTGGACCCCTTAGCAATGATGCATTGGCTCAACAGCATAGCCCCAAACCAAAGCAACTGTGTCGTAGATTTGATTCATATACTCCTCTCTCTCTCTCCCCAAGAAGAAGATCCTAATGGAGATAGAGAAGGAGAGTTACCTGCAAAGGCCACATCCCATGAAGGCACCTCATGTATCAAAGAACAAAAATAAATACTATCGATTCCATCGGGACCATGGTCATAATACTGAAGAATGCATCCAACTCAAGGATGCAATAGAAAATCTGATCAAGTGGGGATACCTGGAAAAGTATGTCAGTAACTAGGAACCCCGGATCGAAGGCATTGCCCCCAAGAGAATTATGGAAGAAGCAAAACTACCTAACCAAAGATCGACTGATGGAAGGGTAGGCATGCTGCATCTTCAGACCAATTAGAGAAGCGAAGCTGAAGAAGGTGCTCCTAAAAGATACAGAAGCACCAACACCATATGCTTTTTGGACGACAATCTGCAAGGAATCAAGAATCCTTATGATGATCCTGTTGTAGTTTCGGTTGTTATAGCCAATTATGATGTAAGAAGGATTCTAGTAGATAATGGAAGTTCTGAGGAGGTCTTGCTTTATGATGCTTTCCTCAAAATGAATTTACCAAAAAATAAGTTGCAGAGATCTCCCATATCTTTGACAGGGTTCAGAGGTAACTAAGTTAGAGTGGAAGGAGAAATAGTATTGCCCGTAACCCTCCGCACAGAACCGTTTCAAAAAATATTCCCCATTAACTTTGTGGTCATACAAACACCATCATCATACAATGCTATCTTGGGGCAACCCGCTTTGAACAAGTTCTGTGCCACAGTATCGACCTACCACTTTTTGGTATGATTCTCCACTAAAAACAAAATTGGAAAAATGAGAGGAAATTAAAGAGTCGCCCGACAGTGTTTAATGATACAAGATAGACAGTCGGCATACCATATGCTCTGGAGTAATTGGATCCGAGAGATTGGATGGAGGACTGCAGACCACCTGTGACCCAGAGGAGATGATCAACGATGGATACCGATCTGGACTGGAGAGGGGGGAAGCATCGGTGGTCCGCGATCGGCCATTGAGGGGGATGGACCGAGGGAGGAATAGGGATCGAATGGAAAAGATTTAGGGTTCAGTTCAATAAGGTCTTTTATATTAAAACTAATATTGATTTTTAATCATTAGATCTTGATCTAATGGTTCATAATTATAATATTATATATAAATATATATAATATTATTTTATATAATTGGGTCTCAGGTCTAACAGGTCTGGATATTTAATATCCAGATCCGGATCCATTTAATTATAGCTAAATGGGTCTGGGTCTGGATCCGAGTAAATGGGTCCAAATTTAATACCAGACTCAGACTTGTCAGGTAAATACCCATGGGTCTCATGTCCGGACCTAATCCATTGACATCTCTATCTTGTAGGACCGATCGATCATGAAGGTACGAGGATAAAGAGCCCGACTCTCTCAAGAAGGCCAGCTAAACTGGGCCCCATTAGAGCTATAGGTCACGGTGACCTAGACGGTAACAGTAACAGTTCTAACAATTATCTCAACTTTCATGCTCCTTGTAGTGCAAGATAAAATGGAAGCTTATCTGATCTACAAGAATTACTTGCAAAGGTTTGGGAGAACTGGCCACCATGTTTTTTTATTAATTTTCATTATCTTTGTATTGCACATACCTTGTTCTTCCTGTACAATGGTACACTACTTAATATTGAATGTACACTATTTAATACCAGTGTTTACATCAAGCATCATGATTTATGATGTAAAGCACACAAAGTACTCATGTAAGGTTGACCTACAAGATTGCACATGCTCTTGTAATAAATGGCAAATCTTTCGGATGCCATTTAAGCATGCATGTGCATGCATTGAGAAGGCTGGCAGGTCATTATATTACTTCACTGATACTTATTTTTAGGCTGAAATGTATAGAGCAGCATATGAAGAATGTATCAATCCAATTCATGATATTGAGATGAGCCATGGTAGTTCAGATGAGGTGCATATTTTACCTTCTATCATCAAGACTTGTCTTGGTAGGCCTAGGAAGAAGAGAAGAACTTCATAAATGGATTCATCGAGAACTACACAATGTGGATGATACAGAAAAGGATACAATAGAAGGACTTATAATAAGATTGTTGAGTAACATCTGTTGTTGTTTTGCATTTACTATTCTTTCTTATCGAAATAAAATAACTGAATTGGCATAATAGAAAGAAGGCTGTTGATATTATTTTATTCTTATTTTGAATTTTATATTTTTCTCTTAAATAACTGAATTTCGCATAATGTTAATTGGGCTGTTGATATTTGTTTGTTCTTATCTTAATGAATTATGAATTCTATTTTTTCTTTACTATAACAAAATTTGGCATAATGTTAATGGGGATATTGATATCAATTTGCTCTTATGTCAATGAATTCTAAATTTTGATTTTTGTTTATTGAATTTGCCATATTGTTTATATTAGGACTATGTACTGAAATGCTCTAATTCTTATTAAAAGAAGTAAAATTGATACAATATTGAATATACCACCTTGTACTTCATCTTACTGAATCCTGAATTTGGTATAATATTAATGGGACTATTGATATCAGATTGTTCTTATCTTAATGAATTTTCAAACTTGAATTATGATATTTGTTTACTATACTAATAAGCTTCGACACATTATACTACACATAATTAAATTGAGCTATCATACAATTAATTTGGCATATAATTAAACTACTACTGTACATAGTTAATTTAGTTATGCACATAATTAATTAAACATGGTATATAGTTAAATTATCACTATACATAATTAAATTGAGCCAGCTCATAGTTAATTTAACACTACACATAGTTATTTAATAGTACACAGTTAAATTGAGCCTGCACATAATTAACTAAATATAGCATACAGTTATTTTACTACTGCACACAATTATTTAATAATTATAGTTAAACTGAGCCTGCACATAATTAACTAAACGTTGCACACCGTTATTTTAGTTTTGTACATAGTTATTTAATAGTACATAGTTAAATAAGCCTGCACATAATTACCTAAATATAGCACACAGTTATTTTAGTTATGCACATAGTTATTTAATAGTACATAGTTAAATTAACTAAACATGGTACATTGTTATTTTACTACTGCACAGTTATTTTTAGTCCTACACATAATTAACTAAATATGGCATACAATTAATTTAGTTCTATACATAATTAACTAAACCTTACACATAGTTAAATTACCACTACATATAATTAAATTGAGCCAGCTCATAGTTAATTTAACACTGTACATAGTTAATTTAATAATACACAGTTAAATCAAGCCTGCACATAATTAACTAAACATAGCATACAGTTATTTTACTAATGCACACAGTTATTTAATAGTACATAGTTAAATTGAGCCTACACATAATTAACTAAACGTAGCACACAATTATTTTAGTTATGTACATAATTATTTAATAGTACACAATTAAATTGAGCCTACACATAATTAACTAAATATAGCACACAGTTATTTTACTATTGCACATAGTTATCTAATAGTACACAGTTAAATTGAGCCTGTACATAGTTAACTAAATGTAGTACCCAGTTAGTTTACTATTGCACACAGTTATTTAATAGTATACAGTTAAATTGAGCCTGCACATAATTAACTAAACGGTGCATAGTTATTTTACTATTGCACAAGTTATTTTAGTTCCGTTCATAATTAAATGGCACACAATTAATTTAGTTCTGCACATAATTACCACTACACATAATTAAATTGAGCCAGCTCATAGTTAATTTAATACTGCATATAGATAATTTAATAGTACATAGTTAAATTAAGCCTATACATAATTAACTAAATATATTACACAGTTATTTTATTACTGTACACAGTTATTTAATAGTACATAGTTAAATTGAGCCTATACATAATTAACTAAATATATTACACAGTTATTTTATTACTGTACACAGTTATTTAATAGTACATAGTTAAATTGAGCCTGCACATAATTAACTAAACATAGCACATAGTTATTTTACTACTACATACAATTATTTAATAGTACACAGTTAAATTAAGCCTGCACATAATTAACTAAACATATCACGCAGTTATTTTACTATTGCATATAGTTATTTAATAGTATACAATTAAATTGAGCCTGTACATAATTAACTAAATGGAGTACATAGTTATTTTACTATTGCACACAGTTATTTTAGTTTCGGACATAATTAAATGGCACATAGATAATTTAGTTCTGTACATAATTAATTAAATGTTGCACATAGTTAAATTACCACTATATATAATTAAATTGATCTAGCACTGTAATGCTAGTTTTGTACTTTGTTATACTATTGCATGCCAGTAAATGTGGCAGAATATTATGGTAGCAATTAGCCTTGGAATAGACTGGAATTAACAAAATTAAACAAAATAGCCTCTTAGCTTTACTACTACATATATTTCTGTGCTAATCAACATGGATAAAATAAATTCATATTGAAGGGCCTTAGCAACAAGGAACTCATGGAGATATATGCAACTTCTTGTCATTTCAGTTTATTTTAGTATACCATAATAACTCATTGAAAAGGAGAAAAAATAAAGAATCTGAAGTATTGACACTTACAGTCAGTTAACATGCCGTGCATTCAAACATGGCACATCGTACAAATTTTTTTGAATTGTATTAATTTATCACTTTATATGTATGAAATAGGTACAAACATAGTATTTATAATTGAAACAAACTTCCATGATTATTTTAGAACTAATGATGTCCTAATCTTTTATACTTTGCATCTTCCTTTCATACCATAACCAAAATTTTCTATAAGTAACCGAGTACCCATGGAACAAAATATTTCATGCAACCCAACTCATATATAATGATGCATCTTTCTTAAAATCATCATGCAGCGATCTCGAGCATCCTCTTGTAAGGATCTCGGCAAACATCAGCATATACACTCTACAATCTACACTATTAAAGTTTTGCTGTGCACAGTCATGAACATTATGAACTTGACCTTCAGGGATGTGGAATCCTACTCGCTCGGACAACCAAAAATATACAAACATTGCCTATACCAGCATGGTATGAAATATAATATATTAGTTAGACAAGTTGTTATATGTATAAGCAACAACACAAATGTCAAACAATGTTACATACATATTTATTTGCATCATTTGATACATTGATGCTCCACATCGAGTTGTAGCAGTAAAATTATTGGTCCTTCAAATCCAAAATTAACAGGTACCAATGCCATGCTGTATTCATCGGGATGAATAAGTATCTACATTACTTGAGGACTGATAAATAGATATTGGCCATCAATTTTTTTATACTTGGTTGTGCTGAAATCTATGATGTTATTTGTAATTTTCAGGGGTCATTAAGGTGACCCCTGAAAGGGATTGAAGCACATCAGTCTACATGAAATAGAAATAGAAGAAAAAGAACATTGATTGATAAGATGTGTTACTTTAAAAATAAAAAAAATAATTCTAAAAATTATTATACCTGTATCTTACAATGCAAAAATAAAGCAGTATTCTCCACATGCTCCCTATACTCTATGTGGAATAGCTCCATGATACGGAAATACATATTAATGAGCTATACATGATTCAAAAAATATAATATTAGCATCAAAAAAAAGAACCAGGATCAATAGAAATGGACTAGTAATTAATTTTCATACATCAGTCCAAAGAGGCCCATCATGAAGGAGTTGATCCAATGCATGGCATGTGCAAGAAAGTTTGGATGTACTTGGATCCTCCTAGATATTCTTACTACATAAAAAATGCAGATATAAACAAAAGAAGTAATATGAACAATGATGTATAGAAATATAATTATATGGCTTACTCAAAATGATCTTCATTGATGTAGAAATCAATTGATGCTTCAAGATAAGATGGAAGTACACCTTTCCCCTTCCCATGATAGGTGCCCCTTCATGCCAATTATATTGTCATATCTGGGACCACTGATGTTTCAACATCTATAACTGTACTAAAATTTTGAATATGCTGTAAAATAATAAAATAAAAATAATATTTTAAGTGTATTAAATGTTTAAAATTGGAGTCATACAAGAACATACAATATGAAGAAAAAATCTATCATAGTGATTTAATAATAAGTACATGCACATAATAAATACATCTCTCTAGGAAGAGATCGATCTTCTTGATTCTTAACTGACTGATGTAGCTCCATCTGTGCAGTACTTATATATTCTAAAGGATCTGAAGTATCTAGATCACTCTTGGTGATGGGTAAGGCCGAACTTTTTTCAACTATGATACCCTCTTGTTATTTTTTTCTTGCATATTTGTAGGTCTTAGGAAGGTATGATATGGCCTTTTCCTTCTCACTAGGCTTTCTCTCATGAGCTCCCATTTTTATGCGCCTACATAATGATGACACATGTTTCATGGTGGCACTTTTCTTCTTGCACTCAACTTCAACAACCTTTGTCTGATAAAAATAAAGACAGTTAGGACATAACAAGCACTCATAAATATAATATAAAAAATAAATATTTGACTACTACCTCCACATCTTCATTGCTATAAGGGACACAAGGTTCCCCTTCAGCTGTATGGGGCTGTTCATGTGAAGAAGAACACTCTGCCCTCACCTAAATAATAAAAATTATTTAGACCATAAATGATATCATATCTATATATGTATATTATGATTAAAGTAAAAAACTAACCTCAATAGGATGCATATCCATGTCTTCAGTGTCATCTGCCAGCAATAAACCCTTGTCCCAGAGGGTCTTCTCAATCAATGAAAGCTTCATATCAAAGGCATGAATCTGTGCATCTTCAGCTATGACATCTTTGATGGGCTGAGGATCCTCTAAGTGGAAACCATGACAAATCAAAGTCCTCTCAATCGCTGCCAAACATGTCACTAAAACATGAATTGGATGTTGTTTAGGCTGGCTAGATGACAGAACTTGCTGCACGTAATTAAATTAACATAGTATCATATACATACTAGGTACATAGTTACATTATAACAGGAGGTGCAACTCATCCTCCTTAGGCTCTATCATCTTCAACACCTGATAAAGGACAAAAAAATATAGTTATGCTTTAATTTAAATATATATGATGTTAGATACAAAATATAATGCCTTAAATCTTTTTAATTTCTTTATGGCTTCAGTGATCGCCTCCACCTTGCGAGAGAATGGGGAATTGCTCCAATGCAAGAGATGAGGATAGATTAATGGTGGTCCATATTTTTCAAGTAGATTGTTTGCATGCTCAACAGCCCATGCTTGCACAATAAAATAATATAAACAAAAATAATATTAGATCAACTATCAAGCAATTAAATCGAAAGTATAAATAAACAAGCTTACCACTAGAACCACTGTACATCCATCCATATACCTAGCACAACCACTTCTATTTTTGTTTCTTATGTGCACACTCTTCGCTAGATAAAAAATTTGCTGTCAGAGAAAAGTAAAAACAGCAAGACCTTAACTATAGGATTCCAGGCGATCCAAATCATCAAGATACTGATATAATGCTTTTAGAACATGATAGTGGATAGTTGAAAAAAGAATAGTTATAAAAAGATAAAGAACCCAATACTTTATAAAATTCTCTACATCTTGCAACCCTTACTTTCCAACAAGATAAAATAATTTATTTTTAACTACATCCCTAGTAGTTAATTTATAGTCACCATTAAAAAAATGAGTGACAAGGTCCGACTGCACACTCCCTTTGCTATAATAATCAATCTCATTACCCATGGCCTTCAAACCAAGAATGAGAGCAATTTCAGTCCCCACAAAAGGAACCACAATCGTACCAAATCTAAAGTCATCCTTGTCATCATCCCACAAGAAGAGTAGTGCATCTAATAATGGCCTGCTCTGCTTGATGTATGGAAGACAGAGCAAATGACCAAATGGAGTCATAGACACCCTTTCCTTTTGCTCCTCAAACATCGACTTCATAATTCTTTCCATAACATCCACATAGTGATTAAAATAATACCATTCATTTACCATATTTGTCAAGTCAATATAAAATTTGTTGCTTCTCCTTGCAGTAACCATCATCTACTATGTTATAAATCAAATTCATACGATACATATTACAAATATCATTAACATATTATTAATATATATTAATCAAAAAAATATAAACAACTTAGGAAGATCATTGTGAATACAAAACTATTTCCAAAGAAGTATAATTATATTTCATAATATTTAAAGAAGCCATATTATGGACTAGGCCATTAATCAAAATATAAATTAAAAATACTTTATCATAACTAATATCCAAATCTATAGAAACCTCCTTCCTAAACTTTGAGCATTTTTCCTATTTAAACTGTATGAAATCCACAGTAATCTAAAATAGCCTTCCAATAAAGGCCTTCATTCAGAATATGAATCAAGTAATTATTTCTAAGAAATACATACAAAAAAAAATGGAGTTTTATTTAAAGAGAGTCTATTTTGTAAAATTGAATTCCAATTACTTTGCTATCATTTGAATTTGAGATGGAGATATTGTACAAACAAACATGTACAAGATGAAGGAAAGAAGGCATCTTAAAGACCAGTATTTCTAATGATTCATACTCCAACATGATAGTAAGAAATGCATCTTAAAACATTGTTATTATCTTTAACTCTTCAACCAATGGAATACAAAAGAAAAGATCCAGCAAAGTCATCTTGTCGTACTAAAATTCAAGAAAGAAGGCCTTCGAGATGGACGATTGGAACAAGGAAAAAAAAAAAAAGATCAAAAACCAATCCCCTCCTTAAATAAGTAAATTATTCCTTTAGTTTCTTGCAAAAAATCCAACTCTGAACAATTTGGAAGAAAAAAATGTGAAGCAATGCATTCACTACCAGTTTGTATTAACTTAAAAAAAAACTTCTGATAATAAAAAAAGATGGATATCCTACGATGATAATGGGTGAAAATATGAATTTGAAATTTTCTTTTAAACTAGAAATTTATAATGTGATTTTTATAATATTGCATTGCATAGTATAACACCTAATAATAAAAAAATTTATATCTTATAATTTCAAGAAGAAAAAGGTAAAATCATGAAATGTTATAATTTTGCATAACATATGAAAAGTAGTTCATATGTAGGGATGTTATGTTGTAAGATAATGGCTTAGAAATTATGGATGAATATTCATCCCGAGATAAAACAAAAGGATAGAAAATTAAGAGAAGAAAATAGTTTTCTAGTGCATGATTACTATATGATGTTGTGAGATCGTTGATGTGGAGTACACCTCAGATCTGCCAGGCAGCGGGGCAGGTAGATGTCGCCACTCAGATTTCTTTCTCAGCTCCTTCACCAGGTGGCTCCCCAAGGGTCGAGCCCATCTCGACCGAAGTCGAGCTCCTGCCAGCTCCTTCACCAGGTGGCTCCCCAAGGGTCGAGCCCACCTCGACCAAAGTCGAGCTCCTTTCGCTCCTTCGCCAGGTGGCTCCCAAAGGATCGAGCCCACCTTGACCGAAGTAAAGCTCCTTCAGCTCCTTCGCTAGGCGGTTCCCCAAGGGTCGAGCACACCTCGATTGAAGTCGAGCTCCTGCTAGCTCCTTCGCCAGGTGGCCCTCCAAGGGTCAGCCCACCTTGGCCGAAGTCGAGCTCCTGCCCGCTCCTTTGCCAGGTGGCTCCTCAAGGGTTGAGCCCACCCTGGTCGAAGTCGAGCTCCTGCCAGCTCCTTCGCTAGGTGGCTCCCCAAGGATTGAGCCCACCTCGGTTGAAGTTGAGATCCTGCCAGCTCCTTCGCCAGGTAGCTCTTCAAGGGTCGAGCCCACCTCGACCGAAGTTGAGCTCCTTCCGCTCCTTCGCCAGGTGGCTCCACAAGGGTTGAGCCCACTGATAATTATATTATATATATATAAATATATTAAATTATTAATTAATTATCTTTAAAATTAATACTTTTATATATCATTGGTAAGAAAGAAGATCATCAACTTGTAAAGCATAATTTATGGAATCCAACGACGTAAACCGGATCCAAATTGGAGTTCATATGAGGCTACAATCAATTTTAGAAGAATTTAGCATGGATTTCAAAGCAGCACAAATTTTGGAAATTATTATAGCCGGTCCACCATGGACCGGTTGATTGGTCCATAGATCTCCTGCTGGTCCATGGCTACCATGGCCAGTGGTCCACGAAGCAGGACCATGGACCACAGTGCTCGGATTACGCCAGAATTCGTCGAAGAGTTGCCCCCACCATCGCCCAAGCTTCCGACACCTTCACCATCGACCGGAGAGGCCTCTCTTGGTTAAGAAATGGTTGAAAAATGATCAGCTCTCCTCTTTCCCTTCTTCACCACCATCCCATGTTGCTCAAGCCATCGGAGTTCCTGCCCACTCCACCATCGGTCGAAGAAGATGCCGGCGCCAGTTCTCTCGCTGGTAAAGGGATTCCTTGGTTGAAAAAATCACCTAGCACCTTCGAAGCCGTTGATCACTGCCTACTCCACCCGTGGGTTCCTCCATACTGCCAGCACTGCCTTCTTTCCCCTAAAAAATCCTCTTCCACCATAGAGCCATCGGACCTCCTCTTTCATGGTGCTTCTTCCCTGCTGCTGGTCTTCTCCCACGGTTTCATGCTCTTCTTGCTGCAGTCCACTGAAGTCATTCTAAGGAGACCCCTTTTACCGTGAAGATATTGTCGAAAGCCAGATGATGTCCGAACCAAGGAAGTTCGCTAGAAGTGGGACACAAAAGAGGCTATTTGGATGGCATAAGGTTGTTGAACATGGAAGAAGATCAACGCGGAGTTTGGTTGGAATGCAACAAGGGGATTACCTTCATGGGGATCATGCGATGGATAAGCAAGGGCATTGGGACGGTCACGAAAATCATGTAAGCAGGTGCAGCAATCGAGTAGATAACATTGAGACTGTTAGGTAGATTGGGATGAAGAACCATCGCGGTTCTCACGCGAGCCCGACATGATGTTTCTCATTTATAAAATCTTTGCACTTCGCCCGATGTCGGCATTATATATACTCCACCTCTGCCCCACTCTCCTCTTTATTCCATGACTCCATTCCACTTAGCCATAGCCATGCACCTCTACTTTCATCCCCGGGATCCTGATTTATTATTGAAGTACTGTCGAGTCTCCGCCGCTTCCACCACTCTAGCAAGCATATTATTCAAAAAATAGAAGAAAGGGGAAAAGGGACCCTTGTTCCCATAATTCTTTCATTTTCTTTAATATGTATTTCAGATTTTATGAAATGAATGTTTTCTTTTGATATATTTTACTTCATATTGATTCATACCTTTTTATCTTGTATGAAGTAATTTAAATGCTGGGATAAGTCATGATAGGGATACGAAACTTTTGAGGTAAGTTTTCTATTCTAGTGAAGAAATTCTTGACTGAAAATTCTTTTTGAAAAAAAAAAGAAATTCTTTTTGAAATAACCCTAAAGTTCCTGAAGATTCGACCCTTACTCCCACTATTCTATTTTAGATTAGTGGATTTAAGATAATTTAAATCGATGCATAGTGACATGCACCACCCACCTCGACTGAAGTCAAGCTCCTTCCATTCCTTCACCAGGAAGCTCCCCAAGGGTCATGCCGACCTCGACCAAAGTCGAGCTCCTTCTGCTCCTTATCAGGTGGCTCCCCAAGGCCTGAGCCCACCTTGGCCGAAGTTGAGCCCGCTCCTTAGAAGCATTGCAAAAAAAAAAAGATGTCAGAACCAAGTCTGCAATTGAAGCCGGTGCGTGCAATATGGTGCGTCCAGTGCAGCACCCCAAAGCTAGAAAGGTGTACCTACCATCATTTGCATCATTCGGGAAGGAGTGCCCCGATCGAAGCACCAGGTCCTACAGCCGGCCACCGGCACCACCCACAAAGAGAAGGCTGCGTTAGGGACCCCAGATCCAAGGGCGGTTGCCCCCGGATCAAGGCCCTGCTAAACTTCCCCAACCGTGATAACCCGTCGAAAAAATAATGTTTGTAACATAACTCCCTACCGTAAGGGGAAATGACCTCGGGAGCGCGGTCACAGATGCCGTTGACCCTCGAGCACCCCAAGAGGGGGAAGACCAAGGTAAGAAGGGGGAGAACTGGTGATCTAAAAGGATGACCCAGTGGGAGAGAACGAGGTAAGCACGAAGGCAGAGGAGAAGGAGCTAGAAGCAAAAAAGAGAGGGCACACGGAGACTACTATAGGAACTCCCAGAGAGAGTTCTGATGGACACGGCCATCACTCGAGCCTCATTCCTCACCTACCCTTCCCACTCAATCCTTAGCTAAAAACTCTCCTTCAATCATGGTGACCGAAGAGGTTGCCACCTTGGAGAATCTGTTCCTCTTTACCGTCTGCTAACTTGATCATCGGAGTGCCCCCACTGGGATTCCCGGCTTGGGTCTCTAACACTGTTTTGCAGGATCGGGAACCACAGGATTTCGAGAAACGAGGTTGACGTCCGGTGCCACATCCGAGCTAAGGGCTACGATGGTAAGGGTGGCAACAGATTGGCATGCCAGGAAGAGAGAGAAAGCCTCTGTCCGAGAAAGCCCCTCGTAATTTTTAGAACAGCTCCACTCGAAGCATGGTGGTAACTCATGCAAAGAAGCTTCCACCAGCCAAGTAGGGGATGCCCCTTCTCCTGCGGGCTTGTGTAGCCCAGAAAGGGAGCTCCCCGCTCCAATACTGTCGCTCCCGGTAGATGCCCAGTATGCAGCACTCACTCAGCAGATGCAGGCATTGGCCGCAGTCGTGAGGCAGCTGCAGCACCAGCAATGCTTTGTAGTCACCCAGTCATGGCCAGGGACCCCGCGGTAGCTTGCGCTCCATCCAAGGCAGGCCATCACATCTACGGGCCACAACTGATCCTCGAGGGAGTCACCAGACCCTTGTAAAAAGGAATCACTCTGGGTCGGCTGACCGGGAGAGCCAATCCCCAGTGGACGGCAACGCTGTCATCAAACATGGCAAATGTCACCGGGGCAAGGCTCCCCGTCACGTCCATCTCCAACAGTCAACCCCATCTTCTCCAGTGGCCTTAGTGGAAGGTTCTACTGATGAGGCCATTAGGCACATGGCTGAATAGTGCCTAGATGAACAAGAGCGCAGGCTGGCGAAGCTCTCCCGCTAGTTCGCTAATATGCAAGGCTCCTCCAAGGAGCCAGCGGGCTATGATGCCCAACCCCCTTCTCCCGGAAGATTCAAAAGGAACCGGTCCCGAGTCGGTTCCACATGCCTTAGGTGGATCCCTACGACAGGACCACCGACCCCCTGGACCACTTAGAGAGCTATAAGGCTCTCATAAGGGTCCAGGGAGTGACATACTCTCTCTTGTGCATCACCTTACTGGCAACTCTCTAGAAGATTGCTCGAGTCTGGTTCACCCGCCTCGAGCCCGAAAGCATCGACTCCTTTTCATAGCTGGAGAAGAGGTTTGTGGCCCACTTCGATGCCTGTCGGAAGGTGCTATGAGAGGTGGATAGCCTCTTTTCTACCAGGCAACAAAATCATGAACCCCTACGGGATTATGTGACTCGCTTTAAAGCTACCGCTCTTGAGATCTACAGTCTGGACGAGCTCGTCGCCATGCTGGAATTGAGGAGAGGGCTCAGAACATCCTGCCTAACCTACTCCTTGGACAAGAAGCCATCGGAGACATACTCTGACCTCCTCCTCCGCGTCCATAAATACATCTGTGCCAAGAAGGCCGACCGCACCAGAAGGGAATTGGATAGGAAGCCCTTGAAGAAGCCAACCCTGAGAGAAGCACCTGGGACACGGAGGCCTGGGTCATCCACGGGCTTTCGACCGGGACTGAAGCTGAATGGCGGTCCCATCCCGGAGGAAGCTTTCACTCCCCTCCTCGCTCCGAAGTCAAAAATCTTGATAGAAATTGATGGCGAGCACTATCTATACCGACCTCCCCCATTAAGGTCATCGAGCGATCATGACAAGACAAAGTATTGCCATTTCCACCACGATCATGGCCACGACACTAAGGACTGTTGCAACCTCAAAAGGAAGATCGAGGACCTGATAAGGAGGGGCTACCTCAGAAAGTTCGTGAGGGGCGAGAACCCGATGGAGAATTAGCCACTTGCAGCTCTTCCCCCCATCCCTGCAGTCGACAATCGACTCACCAAGAAGCCTATGGGTATGATATGTTGGAGGATAGAGCACGCCTATAAGAGAGCTCGGGAGGGAGAGAGTCTGGAAAATGCACTCCCCTTTATGAAGGGGAAGGGAAGCGAAAAAGAAAATATAAATAATGATGCTGTCATGGTCGAAATGACCATTGCCAAGTATCCTGTAAGATGGATTATGGTCGATAGTGGGAGCTTGACTAATATCCTTTTCTACGATGCTTTCTCTCGGATGAACTTACCTTCTGATCGATTGAGACCGGTGCACACCCCTCTCGTGGGTTTTACTAAAGATTCTATGGGAGTCGAGAGAGAGATCACTCTCCCCGTCATGGTCAGGTCACCACCCCGACAGAGTACGGTCATGATGACCTTCACTGTCGTTAAGCTCCCATCACTTTACAATGTAATTCTTGGCCACCCCGGGCTCAAATTGCTTGATACGGTCATATCCACCAAACAATTGTTGGTGCAGTTCCTGATCCCCTACGGTGTGGGAGAGATAAGGGGGGCAACTCAGCCAGTCCAACATTGCCTCTAGGCCATCCCGGGGCCCAGAGCACCGGGGATGATCCAGATGTCGACGACCTCGACCAAAGGGCCTAGGACCCTAGGGGCGGCCCCGTCGAGCACCTTTTGACGTATCCCCTAGGTGCGAACCCATTGAAGACGATGTAGGTAGGAGCCCAACTACCAGAAGAAGAACGGGCTTGCCTACTGGATTTTCTTCGAGCGAATGCAGACATGTTTACTTGGACCACGGCCGATATGCCGGGATTCCCCCTGACGTTATCACCCATAAGCTGAATGTTGACCCAAAGTGCCACCCAGTCTGGCAGAAGAAGAGAAGCTTTACCTCAGAAAGACAGAAGGCGATCAATGATGAAGTGGAGAAGCTCCTCGTGGCCGGATTCATTCATGAAGTACAGTATCCCAGCTGGCTGGTGAATGTGGTCATGGTTAAGAAAAGCAATGGGAAGTGAAGGATCTATGTGGACTACACTGACCTCAACCATGCTTGCCCGAAGGACAGTTTTCCACTTCCGAAGATTGACCAACTCGTGGATGCTACCTCGGGACACCACTTACTCTCCTTCATGGATGCATTCTTTGGGTACAACTAGATCCGAATACATCCGGAGGACGAGGAGCACACTGCCTTCATCACAGACCGCGGGAGTACTGCTATAGAATGATGTCTTTTGGCCTGAAGAATGCTGGCATCACTTACCAACAGCTAGTCAATAATGTCTTTAAGGACCAGATCGGCCGCAACATGCAAGTTTACGTAGATGATATGCTCGTCATGAGCAGGCTAACTTCGGATGATGTGGATGACCTGGCAGAGACCTTTCGTAACCTTCACCTGTACCAAATGAAGTTGAACCTGATGAAGTACGCTTTTGGCATGGCAGCTGAGAAGTTCCTTGGCTTCATGGTCACTTAGAGAGGGATCAAGGCCAACCCAGAAAAGGTTTGAGCAATTTTTGGTATGGAGCATCCCACCTTAGCAACTCATTGGCCATATAGCGGCCCTGAGCTGGTTCATCTCGCAATCTTTTGATTGCTGCCAACCCTTCTTTAAGGTACTACGCAAGATGCATGACTTCACTTGGACAAAGGAGTGCCAAGAAGTCTTCAAGGAGATGAAGAGGACCCTGGCATCACCACCACTGCTCTCCTGGCCGAAAGATGGAGAAGAGCTCCTCCTGTACATGGTGGTCACCCTGGGAGCTGTCAGTTCAGTCTTGGTCTGCACGGACAAGGATGGAGTCTAGAGGCTAGTATATTATACTAGCAAGCTTCTCCGTGATGCCGAGATCAGGTATTCTCGCTCCAAGAAGTTAATTTTTGTGCTTATCATGTCTACCCAATGCCTCATGCCTTACTTCCAAGCACACCCGATCACGGTCTTGATGGACCAACCATTGAAGGCCATAATCAGCCACCTCGACACATCCGGATGCCTAGCGAAGTGGGCGCTAAAGCTCAGCTAATTTGACATTACCTACAAGACGAGGTCGTCCTTGAAGGCACAGGTATTGGTGACTTCCTGGTCGAGTGTGCAGGCCTAGGTGAACAGCCAGAAGAAATCTCTTTGGAGCAACAGACAGGACCGAAATCAGAGGGTGATATCTGGGTCCTGCACGTGGACAGAGCATCCAACACCGGTGGTAGCGGAGCCAGACTCATTCTCGCCAACAGCGAGGGAGTTGTTGTTGAATGCACACTCCATTTCCAATTCACAGCCACCAACAATCAGGCGGAATATGAAGCGTTCCTCGCAAGACTTAGAGTCTCTTGCAAGCTGGGTGTACCCAACTTGAAAGTTTTTACCGACTCACAATTGGTGGTCGGGTATGTCTCGGGAGAATTTGAGGCTCGGGACCCTCAAATGTCGAAGTACCTGGAGCTGGTATGCATAAATGCAATAGGCTTTAGATGCTTCAGCATCTCCCATATTCCATAAGGGGAGAATGCTCGTGTCGATGCCCTCTCCCGGCTGGCGACCCTGCCGGACTCGTCCTTGGGGCATGCCTATGTCGAGCACCTTCAGACCCCAAGCTACGAGGCATCTGGGGAGGTCCAGTAAGTCATCCCGGAGCCCAGCTGGATTGACAAGTATGTCAGGTACATTGTCGATGGTACTTTGTCCAAAGATCGCATAGAGGCCAGTCTCATCAAGAAGAAGGCCACATGCTTCGTACTGATGGACGGGCAACTCTATCGAAGGTCCTACTCTTACCCACTCCTGAAGTGCCCGAGACCCTCGAAGGCAGCCTTCATACTCCAAGATATACACGAGGACCTCTGTGGAAATCATGTGGGGGGCAGAATATTGGCATACAAGGCCCTCCGACAGGGGTACAACTGGGAAACTATGAAGGAGGATGCAGCCGACTTCGTAAAGAAGTGTGACCGCTGCCAACGCCATGCCAATATGCAATGTCAGCCGGCTGCACCACTCTCCCAGCTCTTTGCTCCTTGGCCATTCGCCCAATGGGGCATGGACATCCTTGGTCCTTTTTCTCCCGTACCTGGGTAGCGCAAGTTTTTATTAGTCACCATCAACTACTTCACTAAGTAGGTTGAGGCCGAACCCCTAGCATGGATCACGGAGGCCAACGTCAGCAAGTTCTTTTAGGAATCAATCATATGCCGCTTCGGACTCCCTCATACAATCATCACCGACAATGGACGACAGTTTGATAATCGAGAGTTCGAGAAGTTTTGCGATGACCTCAACATCCGCTATCGATTCACCTCGGTGGCCCACCCTCAGACGAACAGAGTGGCCGAGGTGACCAACCAGACCATCCTTCAAGGACTCCGGACTAGGGTTGATCAGGCCAAGGGCAGATGGGTCGAAGAACTTTCCAGTATCCTGTGGGCGTACCATACCATGCCCAGAATGGCCACAAAAGAGACACCCTTTAACCTCATCTTCGATGCGGAAGCAGTGATCCCGATGGAGCTAAGTCTACCCACGTCGCGAGTGGAGCAGTACATTGAGACCGAGATTCTAGCTCGGCTTCTACTCAACCTGGACCTCCTTGAAGAAACAAGGGATAAGGCTCGACTCTGGATGGTGGCCTACCAGCAATGGGTGGCCTGGTATTACAACTCCAGGGTGAAGCCGAAGGTCTTCTGCCCCGGTGATCAGGTACTATGGTGGGTAGAGGCCTCCCAGCCTCGAGAATGTGGCAAACTTTCTCCGAACTAGGAAGGCCCGTACAAAGTAGTCGAGGCCCTTCCTCATAGGGCCTACTACCTCGTCGAACTCGATGGGGCACGATTCCCTCGATCTTGGAATGCCAGCAACTTATGGATATACTACCAATGATGTAAGGTTTCCTCTCATCAATAATAAAATTCCCTTTTTGCACAATAATTTTTTTGTCTCGCAGAAATACTTTCACCCGACCCCAGTTCTGGCGATCGAAGATAGGAGATCTAGAAGTCCCGCAAATAAATTGCTGGAATCTAGTTCGGCGAAGTCAAGATCGAAAACTCACAAAGCCCGGCACCTCAAGACCAGAAACTCACAAAGCCCGACATCTCAAGACTGGAAACTCACGAAGCCCGGCACCTCAAGACGTGAAACTCCAAGAAGTCCCACACTTGCGGCCCTGCTCGTAGTCCTGGGATGTCGGCCAGGAAACCCATGATTCCTGCCATCTGTCACCTGGACTCACAGTTTGGCCCCTCGAACCAGGGAGCTTCTGAAGCTCCGCATTCAGACCAAGAGCTGAAGTCAAATTCCTCTCTAAGGCCAAGTTCCTCCCTGGAATCGAGCTCCAGCTCAAAGTCAAGTTCCCCATTGAAATCGCACCTCAACTCATGGCATGAACGGAAGGATCCTAAATAGGCCGTCGGCCCCGGGCGGGTGGTGGGCGCCCGGAGTCTTCCAGCAGGTGCCCCGGCCCAGCACAGATGATCCCTTTGGAGACTTCCAGATCCCTTCTAACTCATTTGCTATGACTGAGGCCTCCTAGAAAGGCCTAAAATTTGGAGCTCTGGATGGCTGGGACCAGGCAAAACCTAAGTCCGTGGAATTACAAGAAGACACATGAAGTGCAGAAGAAACAGAAGATCAGAATATGAGGCATGAAGACTTGAAGAAAGGAAACTTCATTTCATAAAAGGTTTACAACCTGGAAGGACCCCCGACTGGCTGGGCAATCCCAAAATAAGGTTAAAAATCCTATCCTAAATACAAAAGTAAAGGGGGAAGGCCCCTAGAAGATCACTCCATCATCGGCTCCTTCCCAGGTCGGTGCACCAGTGTGTCAGTATCCCCCTGGATGACCATCGATGCCATCGTCCACTCGACCTGCTCCTCGACAGTTGCTGCCTCCGTTGTCTCAAATAGGGCCCTCACCTCTTCTGACTGCTCCCCGGCATCGTCGATGATGATGCCCTCCAAATCAAGCTCCGGGAAGGCTGATGCCACCTTCTCCCGGCAGGCTTCGAACCTCTCGATGAAAGAGTCCATTGCTGCCTCGTGGACCTCATCATCATGCTCCTGTGAGGCCCAGAACTTGGGCAGGGCCTCGAGGGCTTCCTTCTTGGCGGCCTCCTTCAGTGCCAGTGCCTCCTTGCCTTATCGTCAGCCGCCACCAGCTCGGCAAGGACCTCGTCCACCCGGACCTCAGGGGTCCGGGATCGCCCCTCCAGGTGAGATATCTTTGCCGCAGACTCCTCCTCGTGGTGCTTCATCTGTGCCCTCTCCTCAGCCAGGGATGCCTCAAGTCCTTGACACACCCCTCGGACTGGGATAGGTCATGACGAAGAAATTTGTTAGCTTCCTTCATCTCTTGTTCCCTCTTCAGCAGGGTCTTCACGTCAGTTGCAAGGTTTCCCAGCCATTTCTCCTTCTCGGCCTCCTTCTTCACCCATTCGGTGCAGAAGTCTCAAAGGAGGAGAACATCAGTTCCAATCTACACCAAAAAGAAGAGATCATTCCCAGTGACTCAACTGGGATATTAAAGAAGCAGGGCACTCATCGAAAAGAGTTGGGTAATTATCCCTTGAATGGCCGTCGAATAGTCCCTGCCTCCCCTTGCGTGGTGGTCCCGAGGTTAAATGGCGTACTCCATCATTCTTTCCACCAGGGCAGGGTCCTTGATCATTGAGGCATTCATTGGGATCCCCGTCGGTGTGTGCCAGGATCCGAAGGATGATGGTGTCGAGGCCTCCTTGGTGCTGGACGGTGGGGCCGAGGGAAGCACCTCGGCCACTACCGGAAGGCCTATCGTCGGTGCAGGTAGCATGGCAGGTCGCTCGTCCCTCCTCCCTTCCTCGACCTCGACAACTTCTGGTGAGGGAGCTCACCGTGGTGGAGGCCTGGGAGCCAGCTCAGCCATCCTCACCCCTGAAGAGGGAGTGGGCCTAGATCGCTGGCCGGTCTCCACCCAGGCCCTCTTCGATGTCATGTCCCCGGGCTTGGCCGAAGAGCTTCGCTTATGAGTGGACTCCATCAGGCCCTCTACCGAGTACTTCATCCCTACAAGAAAGAAGGAAAGATGGTTAGCCCTATGTCAAAAAAAAAAGAGACACGTCCAATGGAGACTCACCGAGTTCCTGGATTGGGCTGACTCCAGCCTCAAACAAGTTCTGCTTCGATAGCAGAACATCAAGGGAGGGGAGCTGGTCACTAATCAATTGGATGAAGACCTCCCGGTCAGTGGACTCCACCAGGGAGTTGCATTTTGGGGCCCGATCCGGATCACTCCAAACCCAATCAACACCCTTAATCAAAGAAAAGAAATATCGATTCTTCCATCCTTTGATAGAGGTGGGGAGGTCGAACCTAAGGCACTTCGGCCGGGGAGAAAGAAACCACCACTCATCGTCGGTAGGGTGGCGCTTCAGCATGAAAAGAGCCCTGAACAAAAAGAAACGGACAACAAACTCGTGGAAGTGACATAAGACAATGAAGGCAGCGATGACCCTGATGGCATTGGGGGCCAACTAGGCTGTCACGAGATAGAAATTACTGAGGAAAGAAAGAAAGAAATGGTGAAGAGGAAAACGAAGGCCCCCGATGAAGAACTCTTCGTAAAAGGTGATTCGACCTGGACTGCTTGAAACAGCCCTTTCACCTGGCCTCGAGAGCGAGAGCTGGACGAAATCCGGGACCTCATACATCTCCCAGATCAGGAAAAGGTCCTCTTCGGTCATCGTCAAAACGATACCGAAGGGACCAGTCGGAACCGCTATCGCCGGAGGAGTGACAGTGGGAGTAGAGGAAGCAGGGGGAGCCCTAGGACTTCCTATGACAATCTCGGTGGGATGCAGACGCCTCTGGACTTCGAGAAGAACTTTGTCCTCCTCATCGGAGGATGGAGTCCTCAGCCGAGAGGGGCCTACTCCATTAATATTACTAGAGGATCGAGGGAATCAGCCTGAAGGAGCCATTCAAAAGAAAGAGGATGAAGATGAAGGGGACAGAAGACCTAAAACAAGGGTTCGAAAAAACTTGGACACTACCAATCGGGAAGAAGAAGAAGAAGAAGGGAAGAAGGATAAGTGACAAACCTATTTGTCTTGAAGGGAGAGGATAGCGAATGAAGGAGAAAACTCTGAATCGCCAGCGAATGCAAGAAGTTTGAAAGAGCAGGTTTGTGGAAAGTCCTCTCTCCTTTCAAAATCGATGGATAGCGGCCATACGGATTTTTGCATCTCCACCATCAGATGAGTGCCATGTGTGGGGGATAGCTGATGATGATGCTTTGGTGTGCTGAAAACCGCTTTGGGTCTGGTACCAGCAATTATGGTTCCTCGAACTCGCAGACATGGCGCCCCCGCATTGGATCTCGATACACAACCTACAGAGTGGTGGTGATCATAGCAATAATGGCACCAGATTTTTTGTCCTTCAACATCAAACCCGCATTAACTCCCTTACCCCAGTCATAATGTTTCGATGGGACTCAGGAGTGGGGGGCAAATGATGTGGTGAGACCGTTGATGTGGAGTACACCTCAGATCTGGCGGGCAGCGGGGCAGGTAGATGTCGCCATGTCAGGTTTCTTTCTCAGCTCCTTCGTTAGGTGGCTCCCCAAGGGTCGAGCCCACATCGGTCGAAGTCGAGCTCCTGCCAACTCTTTCGCCAGGTGGCTCCCTAAAGGTCGAGCCCACCTTGGTCAAAGTCGAGCTCCTTCCGCTCCTTCGCCAAGTGGCTCCCCAAGGGTCGAGCCCACCTCGACTGAAGTCAAGCTCCTTCCGCTCCTTCGCCAGGTGGCTCCCCAATGATTGAGCCCACCTTGGCTGAAGTCGAGCTCCTTCCGCTCCTTCGCCAGGCAGATCCCCAAGGGTTGAGCCTACCTCGGCCGAAGTCAAGCTCCTACCAGCTCCTTCGCCAGGTGGCTCCCCAAGGGTTGAGCCCACCTCGGCCGAAGTCGAGCTCATGCCCTCTCCTTCGCCAGGTGGCTCCCCAAGGGTCGAGCCCACCTCGATCGAAGTCGAGCTCCTTCCACTCCTTCACTAGGTGGCTCCCCAAGGGTCGAGCCCACCTCGATTGAAGTCGAGCTCCTACAAGCTCCTTCGCTAGGTGGCTCCCCAAGGGTTGAGCCCACCTCAACCGAAGTCGAGCTCCTTCCGCTCTTTCACCAGGCGGCTCCCCAAGGGTCGAGCCCACCTCAGCCGAAGTTGAGCTCTTCCCGCTCCTTCGCCAGGCGGCTCCCCAAGGGTCGAGCCTACCTCGGTCGAAGTCGAGCTTTTTCCACTCCTTCACCAGGTGGCTCCCCAATGGCCAAGTCCACCTCGGCCAAAGTTGAGCCCGCTCTTTAGAAGCATCGTGAATAGGAAAAAGATGTCAGCACCAAGTCTGTAATCGATACTAGCGTGCATAATACGGCACGTCCGGTGCGGCGCCCCAAAGCTAGAAAGGTGTACCTACCGTTGTTTGCACAATTCAAGAAGGAGTGCCCTGATCGAAGCACCAGGTCCTATAGCCGGCCACCTGCATCACCCGTAAAGAGAAGGCCGTGTTAGGGACCCCAGACCCAAGGGTGGCTGCCCCGAATCAAGGCCCTACTAAACTTTCCCAACCGTGATAACCTGCCTGAAAAACAAGGCTTGTAACATAACTCCCTATCGTAAGAGAAAATGACCTCGGGAGCGCGGCCACAAATACCGTTGACCCTCGAGCACCCCAAGAGGGGGAAGACCAAGACATGAAGGGGGAGAATCGGTGATCTAAAAGGAGGACCCAGCGGGCGAGAATGAGGTAAGCACGAAGGTGGAGGAGAAGGAGCTAGAAGCAAAAAAGAGAGGGCACACGGAGGCTACTGCAGGAACTCCCGGAGAGAGTTTCGACGGACACGGTCGTCGCTCGAGCCTCATTCCTCTCCTACCCTTCTCACTCAATCCTTAGGTAAAAACTCTCCTTCAAGTGTGGTGACCGAAGAGGTTGCCGTCTTGAAGGATCTGTTCCTCTTTACCGTCTGCTGACTTAATCGTCGGAGTGCCCCCACCGGGATCCCTGGCTCAGGTCTCTAACACTGTTTTGCAGGACCGGGAACCACAGGATTCCGGGAAACGAGGTTGACATCCGGTGCCACATCCGAGCTGCGGGCCATGACGGTAAGGGCGGCAACACTATGATTTATGGATATCCAATAAACTTCACAAGCCCAACCTGCACAACTATTTCCACAACTTAAACAGAAAAAAAGGAAGAAAAACTAAAGAATAGTTGGTTTGCCTGTATAAATTCATACAAAAAAGAAGGAAATGAGAAAAAAAGTACAAGATATTAGAAATGTTACAATTTACCTGGTCATGGGAAGGGGGGAGGGGGGGCTAGTGCTGTCACCGCAGGAAGGGGAGCGGGCTGCTACCGCCGTGGGGATGTGAGGAAAAAAAATTAACAAAAGGACGAGAAGCAAAAGACGGGAAGGGGGGCTAATCGATCACAGGCGGGAGGCCCGCGGAAGGGAGGGGCGATGCAAGGGTTTGATGAAATCAGGGCGGTATTTTGTTCATTGGAGCTTCTCATCAAAAAATGAGAATAGAAAAAATACGAGAATTCAAACATTAAAAGGGGAAAAGGGTTTTGAAATAGGGATATTTTTATCTTCTAAAAATTTAAAACTAAGTATGGACCGGAAGTTATGATTTGAGTCAACAGGGACTAAAAGTTTTAGTCCGATCTATAAATGGACCCGGTGTTAAGTCCCCCATTTTTATATAGTGGGTTCCGTAGTTGTGCTTCATATTTTAGTGCATTTGCTTGGTAACAGCCTGGGACCTAAAATTTTAACTGTTATTCTTTCCAGATTGTATAAAAATCATAGTTACCCACGGATCAATGAATCTTTCCAGATTGTATAAAAATATTTAGAAGATAGCATCAATATCAATTTATTTGTCAAAAGGCAGAAAATTTAGTGGTGAGTATGCAATTTCCACTTCAAATTATAAGACTAGGGTCAAACGAGAACATGCTATTGATGGATTTACTCTGGAGGAAGTTTTAAGATTGATTTTATGATGTCTGTAACCGTAAGGCTGGATCACATCTAAATTGACATATAAGGTGAATCAAATCGGAAGCTGCACGAATATAGTTAATCCAAGAATTTATGTATGACAAGCTGTAGTGGATCACACGTAATTATCAGCTTGCTATGATTGGTTTAGTGTAAGACACCACATACAAGGAACATTAACTTATTTAGATGCAAACCTATGCAGCCCATCTACCTAATATGATTGGGCGGAAGTTTGTTTCTCAGGTTACTCAATTCTTGCAGCCAAAACGATCAGTTGCACGGTGGATTTTATTCCCAAATAAGTTGGTAGATTAACTTTGAAATGGCAATTCGTAACTTGGATCCGTGGCGCAATGGTAGCGCGTCTGACTCCAGATCAGAAGGTTGCGTGTTCGATTCACGTCGGGTTCAATTCCAATTTTTTTTTTTTTTTTTGATTTTCTAAAAATTCCAGGTATAAAGAGGTTTGATCATGCCATAAGATGATGAAATCATTTCACGTCGGGTTCAATCCCAAAATCTCGTCTTTTTTCCTTTTTTTTTTTTTTTTTTTTTTTTTTTTGATTTTCTAAAAACTTCAGGTATAAAGAGGTTTGATCATGCCATAAGATGATGAAATCATTTCACGTCGGGTTCAATTCCAAAATCTCGTTTTTTTTTTTTTGATTTTTGATTTTCTATAAATTCCAGGTATAAAGAGGGTTTGATCATGCCATAAAATGATGAAATCATTTTCCTTCGCCTTGAGATGCAACATGTTTTTTAAAAAAATTCCTGACCCAAAAATATCGGACCATGCCGTAAGATTAGACTTGGGCACTGGGCTATACCGGGTCCGGTCTGGCCCAAGCCCACCTGGCCACAGGCTAAATGGGACGTGCCTGTTACTAAACGGGCCGTACCTGGCACGGCCTGCTTAATCTGAAATCTGGGCCCGGCATGGTCCTAGGCCCGGGGGTGGCGGGCATATTTTCCTTCAAAGTGGATCTTACGAAATGATCTTATGCAAAGAAAATTCTAGAAAATTTTCTAAGAAATTTAAAATTTTTTAGAAAATTAAGAAAAGAAAGAAAAAAACTTTTTAAAAAAATTATTTATGAAATGACCTCATGGCATGGTCCAATATTTTCCTCCAACTTCAACTGCCACGCTTTTTTTAAAAAAAATCCTGACCGAAAAATATTGGACCATGCCCTAGGATGATAGGATCATTTTCCTTTGAACTCCAATTTTTTTTTAATAAAAGCCCAGATGTAAAAATGTTTGATCACGCGTTAAAGGGATCAAATAATTGTATTTTTTTAAACAAATTCCAGATCTGAAAAAGTATGATCATGAAATCAGGTGATATAATCATGTGTTAAACAATCAATTAATTAATGATTTTCTTTGCTTCAAATAATAGGCTGTACTTCCTCTTTTCTTGTTGGTTTGAGTTAACAGTTTTCTTCTTTCCTTAATTTTTTAAACAATCAATCCCAAAACCTTCTCTTTTTTTTTGATTTTAGATTTTCTAAAAATTCCAGATATAAAGAGGTTTGATCATGCCATAAGATGATGAAATCATTTTCCTTCGACTGCCACTTTTTTTTTAAAAAAAATCCGGATCGAAAAATGTTGGACCATGCCGTGAGATGATAGAATCATTTTCGTTTGAACCGCAATTTTTTTTTTTATAAAAGCCCAGATGTAAAAATGTTTGATCACGCCTTAAAGGGATCAAACAATTGTATTTTTTTAAACAAATTCCAGATCTGAAAAAGTATGATCATGAAATCAGGTGATAAAATCGTGTGTTAAACAATCAATTAATTAATGATTTTCTTTGCTTCAAATAATAGGCTGTACTTCCTCTTTTCTTGTTGGTTTGAGTTAACAGTTTTCTTTCTTTCCTTAATTTTTGAAATCTCTTTTTCATTTGTTGTCTGTTGCTTTAGAGTTTTGGCTCTCAAGAAAAGGATAATTCATCAAAGAGGATCTCTTTTGATCCCACAACCACATTTTTTCTATTTTTTTGAAAAATTCTAGATCTATAAAGTCTTCTATTTGTCTAAAAACCCTAGGTCTGAAAAGTTTGATCATGCCATAAGACGGTGAAATCATTTAACTTTGAACTGCCACATTTTTCACTTTTCGTAAAATTCTAGATCTATAGAAGTTCAATCATGCCATAAGATGACAAAGTTATTTTATTTTTTAAACAAAATCCACATCTGAAAATTTTGAACATGCCATCAGATGATAAAATCATAGGTTAAACAATCAGTGGTTGATGATTTTCTTTGCTTCAACTCAAAGCCTGTAATCCATCTTTTGCTGGTTTGACTTGACAGTCATATAGTTCGCAGCTTACATCTAAGTGGTTACATTTGTTTCTTTTTATGGTTTTCAAGTCTCCTGATTTCTTGTCGGTTTCTCTAGAGGTTCAGCTCTCAAGAAAAGGATAATTCATCAAAGAGGGTTTCATTTGCTCCAAACAAATCAGCATGAGAAAAATCTCAGTTGCAGCTGTCAATGGCATCCAACAATGTCTTGCAGCGTTGGAACTCATGCTCTGTTCCAGATAATAGATGTAAGTCCTAATCAATTAGGTCTACTACCTGTAATTAAATGGATAATAACTGGTAAAATTTGATAAATGATAAAATTAAATTTATGACTTAAATACAATCTTTGCCATGCTGCTTCACTCACTATAATAATATAAACTGAATATACCTTTTGGGTTCCAACATCAAGGAGGAAAATAAAAACATTTTTCTGTAGCGCTGTGAAAGAAAAACATCATTCTGAGATTCTAGGTGCATATGGTAGAAAAATATCACAGGAATATCCCAATTCTAATTTTCTGAACAGGTCAGATTAGCAACGAAATTGAACACAGTATCTGTCTGATGGAAGGTTCAGTAAGTAGGCAGGGGATGGTGTTGGACTCTGTATTTTTGGCAAAAGTGTTGGACTCTGTTCAGGATGATGTTGTGCAGGTAACTAGAGCTGTGAAAGAAGTGTCACTGGAAAGTAAGTGTTAGTAATGCACTAGTCTATATATGGAAAGATATTATAGTGAAAAAATCAGGGTTTTCTCACTTTTTGTCTTGATAATATCGGGGAAGATTTACTAGTGCAATTCTTTTTCCTGAATCTGATTACCTACAAACAGGACAGAATATTTTGGCATGCTATTCTGAGCACTAATTCTTGATAGGGTGATTCAAAGCTCTAACTAAAAAATTGCTGTAAAATGGCATTCAAATCCAGTGGAGGGAATACAGCAAAAGATTTTTCTTCTTGACAATTCAGTGCAGCAATTGGTAAGAAAACAGACATTGAGCATCTTGTATTCTTTTTTAAACTTCTTTAGCATTGCGGTATATTAATCAATAGCAATTAACTTTGCTAACAGCTCAAGAGGGAAGATGATGTCAAGGCTTTCCTTGATGAATACCTCAAGTCCATTGCTGACCAAATATTCAAGACCTCTAGCTCTAACAAATTAAATGAGATTGCTCAGCTTTTTCAGTTTTACCAGAGAAGATCAAAGCATGTTTACTGAAACTACAAGAAGAAGTTTGTAGGGTCATTACCAATGACATGGAGGTAATCATAGCATGTTTCTTATGCTATCTGTATACTTTATTTATTTCTATTCAATTCAATTATGTTTTGCTTCTTTCCTTGTTCGAAAGATAAGGTGCATTCCATTTATTCCATTTTTCCTGGGAGGTGATGTATAGAAGCTGGCTTATTCATCTCAGCAGGGATCTATAGTCTGGTTCCCTGATTCTTTCCTTTCATTTCATTTCCCAAAACATCTATCCATGTTCCTTCCATCTTTTACTCTCTCATGCACTTTAGCACAAATATGAATATACTTCTTTTCTGAGGAGTGACTGGTATATGCTGCAAATGCCAGTCTATTTAGGTCCATCTCTATCAAACTGCCCCCAATCTGTTCAATTCATATGCTTTCTTTAGGATGCTCACATGTGGAAAAATCTATCCAAGATCTACAACTTCTTTAATATCAATATTCTCTATGTGATGTTCGCATCATGTGCCTCGATCATGTTAATTACAGAATATTATGATTGTTGCAGCTTTGTTGATCATGTTGTCTTACTGAAGTTTTCATTAATTCTCGAGACTTGGGGAAATTGCACTAAAAAAAACATATATTGTAATGTACTCGACTTTTTCTTTTTTCCTAATTTCATGCAGGTGATAATTAGTGGCAGGAAGCCTTCCAAAAATAAATGTGCAGATTCAATCCAGTCCTCGATGGTACTTTTCACTCATAGCATAATGATGGAAATTATGAATAACTTATCAATTTAGCTAGCATAAAATTTAGGAACCTTACTTTCTCTTAATGCCTTATGCTTGCAGAAGATGATCAATATGGATCCAAAACAGGCTCTAAAGAGCCACATACCAGTAGTAGAGCTGTACATTTCCGACATCTATGTTTTCTCTTCGTCTTCTTTTACAATCCAATCAAAACAAAGCTATCTATGTTTATTTTTTTCAGTTTACATTGAACCTAAAGCTGGATATGGGGAATTACATGGAGGGCTTTTTAAAGGATATTCAGAGTGAAGGGTGTGAACCCGCCATATTTAGCATATTAAATATGCTGAACGGCTTCCATGTTACATGCTTTAAGCCTTTTTTTTTTTTGGGTAAAGTACATGCTTTAATCTTTCACTGAAATTTTGCTGTAAGTTGATCTTCAGATGCTGTCAGAAGCTGGATTTTTGTTTCTTAGACTACAGTCAATGCTTTCTCCTGACTTCTTTCATTTAAGCCTACTTTGTGTAATATCAGAAATATTCCTTCTACCCTGAGCTACGTTTTCAGTTACCTGGTTATGGATGTGTTTGACGGTAGCTTGTCTTACTATAATTCGAACTTGTACATTGAAGCCAGTCCAGAAGTTCCTTTGTTGGGTGGTAGGAAAAAGATTCCAGTTTCAAAGGCTAAAAGGGAAAAATCAAGAGCAGTGGAGCCAAAATTGACTGATTCTAAGCATCATATGGCACCAAACAGAAAGCAATTCCTCAGAGGATGCAGGTGATTCTCAAATCTTGCTTGCTTGTAACTGAAGAGAAATATGGTGCCGGGTAGAAATATGCCTAGGGTTTAATTGTTTAGCTTACCTTTTGCCATTAAAACTGAAACAGAATTTTATCAAACCACTTGTTTTTTCAGTCTAGTTCATTACCTTTTATTACTCTTCAATGCCACATCTCAACACTAAAAACTGAAAGCTAGGTCGAGTTTATTCTTCATACATGCTGGCTTAATCTACAAGAATATCATTTTATTCAATTATACTGATTCATGCTTATATTTCATAACCGTGTTGGTGTTTGTTTATTCAGGAAAAAGATTTTAGACTAGTCATTGACTCAGATGAGGACAATGATGGAGTTGGCTCCTGCTTTCTGGTGAAGAAGGAAACAGGTAAATTCTTAATATGCATATGTGTAGGACAGACAACTAGATAGAAGTCCTTCAAGGCTAATGCAGCACACTTCAAAGCTCTTATCTTAAGGCAAACTTAAGTGTTTTCCATGATACTTATAAATGTCTCAATATTGATTTCTTTTCATACTAGGGGAGATTACACAATTTTAAATTATTGTTGTTCTTATTCTTTCATTGATGTAGTTATAATAATAATTAATAGCATAAATGATGTTGTTGTTATCATTATTATCATCATCATTATTATCATCATCAACACTAGTATTTGGCGCTTATTTTGTCCAAGGGTCACGGGCATGATGGATGGCTGTGAAATCAATGACGAATTTGGTAAGATTAGATTTTATAAATACAACACCAAACTGATACAGTGTGCTTCTTTCCTGCACCATGTCGTAGAGTATATTATGAGATCAGTGTTTATTAGAAAAGGAGTTTACGTAGGGAAGGGGGGATGGGTGGACATGCAAATGCATTGAGGGGGAGTGTCGTTGTTGAAACTGATATCTTCAACTTTAATGTTGAATTAGATGATTCAATTCCATAAGATGCTTGACAAGGAAGATTCAAATGCTTACATATTTTATCCTTTAGAAAACTGTAACTGATGATGCACATAAATCAGGTATGCATAAAGGCAGCGAAAACCATATCCACATTCTTATGACTTGATGTATCTCTGTTATCATGACAGGAAAGGAGAGCTATTTGATGGATGAAGCTTTTTGGAAGCGACTACGAGAATCCTTAGGAAAGCAAGGAAAAGAAGAAGAAGAAGACTCATGAATCCTATAACTGTAATTTGAAGTTATGATGCCTATCCACATGCTAGTAACCAGTTACTATCACATGTTTACGGTTACTCAAAATTTCCAATTTTGATCTTGTTGAGACTTATATGAATGCAATTGAAAATGGTCAGTACAAATTATCATAAAAGAAAATTATTACTCTCTTCAATTAATATAGTTGTTTTCATATCTGATTCATGAAATATATGTACCTTAGCATTTTCCATATTTGATCATGTACCTGCATTCCCATGTCACTATTTGATCTATATTAGATGAACATGGACGATGATTCCTACCTTCCATTTTTCACTCATTAGAAACAAGTCTTGCGAGGAAGAAAATTAGCTAATCATATCTTCTATTTCTTTCTCACTAAAATCTTGAATCTAAGGGAGAGGCAATTAGAGAAAGAGCGTCATATAGCTTTGGCAAGAGTCTCTCATTACGTTTTTCTAAATTCAGCTTGCAATGTTGCAAATTGTGAATCTAGGATGTTAGCCATTGTAGAATGTGGCAAGTGAATACCAAGCCTTGATTTCTTTCACAGTTCATTAACTTCTTTCAACAATGTCATGTTGAATTCTCATCTCCAGTGCACTTTCATCTATTCGTATCCAGTTTTGTTTTGCTAATATATGTCTGCTGTAAAACAAGTCTATAGGATAGGCTACTCTTCTTTGATGGTTTGAAGAGAGAGGCACATTCCTTCGGCAACCAGAATGCTGAGGCCCTGAGGGAACTGACCAATGGATGTAAATCGATGCTAAGTCTTCATTGACTTTTCTTTTTCTTTTTTTTTTTCTGAGAGGAATGGTGGGGGCACCACATAATATATTTACCTAGGTTGGAAAACACCAATATTGGAATCAGGAACCTTTTTCATGTAGATGAAGTGTGGTATAACCGGGACAGAGCCTTGTTTGCTATGAAAATAATTAAATCTCTTTCCCAGAATTTAACCCATGGAACCTTTATTTCGAAACAGTATAAAAATGCCAATATAACTTTTAGTTGTGCTGATCATGACTAGTTCCTAGGTTGTTTCTTTGAAATTCTCTTCTATGAAGCACACAGTGCATGATGATGTCCATCACCGATGCTGAGCCTGATGCATACAATTTTCACTGATGCATGGTGATGGTTTCTTGCATTTGTTTGATTTCATTTCTTGGCTCTTGCCGCTTTATCCTTTTGATTAATGCATGGCTATGGCCCTGTAGGCACCACACTTTGTCAATGAAGTAAAACTGAGGACCATCTATATCTTACAACTTCAACATGCCCAATATTACCTTGGATTTGTCTGAATTTATATCGTTCAGATGCCCATAAAGTAGCAGAGAATACATAATCGCAATTGTTTATAGCTATCCTATCACTAGATGATTAGAGTAATGAAAAGAGCAAATCATCTACTTGTTTGGTGCTTAATTAGGGCTCCGTTAGTATCTTATTAGATGACCAGAGATCATCCCCATGGACGATGACTGATGCTGATATCTTTCGGTCAAATATGTATATGATAAATCAAATCTATCTTGTTGGGATATCCTGGTTCAGCTACGAACCAGGCTCCGGTTCGACTTATCGAAGCCCCGGTTCTCCGGACTACGGACTTCGGACTTCGGACTAAGCGAAAGCCAAATGCAAGCAACTCAAGGCTTCACACCGAACTACAACATCTGAAAGCCAGTCCTTCGGGTAGCACCTTCGGCCCTGGTCGAAGTCTGAACTACTCATCGACTTCCGAAGACACGAACTTTGGTCCCCGTCATAGACATGATCTCCGGCCTCGGGGAAATATCAAGCTTTCGACCCATGCAAGGGAAAACCCGAAGCTTGAACCACAATCTGTTCCAAAAAGGAAACTGTAACCAACGGTTACAATCGACACTCATCATGCCATGATCATGGCGTGCAATTCCTGCAGCCACGCCTCCGATCTGGCCGGAACCGCTCATTGACAATCCACGATCGCTGATCATGGGAGAGATTGGCTCCCCATGATCTCCAGGAAAAGAGCGGGCCACAGACCGGAGGCCATCTTCTAAATATGGGTAAGAAGGATGGCTCGAGAGATACGCGTGAATAATCTAGTACATATAAACTTTCAATATTCAAGAACTCTTTTTCTCTTATACTCTCGACATCTTCCCCATTCTGTGGCTGGAATCCGCCACTGATTTAGGCATCGGAGTGTCCTCCACCGGAACAACTCTGGCAAGGGACCTGTTTTGCAGATAAATCAGGGAGCGGTCCTGCAACACAGCGACTCTGACTGGCCGATCCAGGGACTCTACGCCAACAGATTGGTGCGCCAAGTAGGGGGGCGTATTACTAACATTTGTTAAGCTCCCTCCCAGACAAGGGGAAGAAACAAAGAATTTTTTGATGGCAAGAGGAAAAGCACAAAATTATTCTACAAGCCGGAGTCATGCTCCGTCTCAGGGGGGTATACCCCCGGAGGAGAACGATATTCCACCTCCCACGGTTGTTGTGGGAGCACAGCAGTTCGAAGCTCTTATGAACCAGGTCGCCAACCTGACGGCTATGGTTCAAGAGTTTAAGATAGAGCCTTTCTGGTGGCAAACCCCCGGCTATTTCTAGACATAGCTCTCGATCCCGAAGAAGGAGAGCACCACGGGAGGATTCAGCGCATCCCTCCCCTCGTTCTCGACCCTCTCCCGAAGGCCGAACTTCGAGACTGCCTAGGTCTGCCGATTCCCCATAAAAAGGAAAAAGGCCTAGGCAAACTTTGATGCAGAACAAATAAAGGGACGCGATGCGGAAGTAGATTAAGATTAACTAATTTTTTTGTTGTTTTTATATGTTTGTAGAAGTTGGCTTCAAATCAAAGAAAAGTTAACCTAACATTGAAAGATACTAATATGATAATTGAAAGCACAATTTTAAGGAAACTAAATTATCAGAGTAGTTTAGAAGCAACGGATCGCTGGGGGTTGAGAAACTCCCAGACCTAGGGTTTCACTCCGAGCTTTCAACAAAACAGAAATAAAGAGAAGGGAAGGTTTATCTAACCAGACAATGATCTTCACAGATTTTGGTGGAAGAACTCTCCCGAGCAGATTATTGGATCCTCGGAGTTGGATATCTTCGTAATGGATCCTCCAATACTGGTCCTTTGGCGGGTTGGCTTCTCCTGAACTCAAGATCTGGAAGAGAAGAAAAACAATTGATGGAATCAGAGAGTCAAGGAAAAGATTTACCAGGTTGATGAACTTGAAGATCGAAATTGCTGAAAACTGGATTCTCCTGGATGCTGATGTGATTTTCCTTGGAACTTGCTCTGGATCTGAAGTAGCCGGACTGGATCTGGATGAAGGTGGACGGCCTGGACTTGTAGAGAGAGAGAGGCCGTGGGAGATGGATGGATCTAGGGTTTGATGGATTGAAAATAATGAAGGGTGGCTAGGGTTTTGGAATTTCAAGTGGCTAACCTAGGGTTTTGGATAAAGATGGAGATCTCTCACCTCCTCAAGGCTCCAATGGAACCCGGATTACCCCCTCACGGAGCTCAACACTTAGAATAGTGCGGAAGAAGAGAAACCTAGGTCACTCAACACAAGAGAATAGCAAAAAAAATAATTTTCTTCATTGCTTTTCAAAGTTACAAAGAGAGGTCTATTATATAGACCTAAAATTTTCTCCTAGCTTGTACAAATTCCCATGTGGGACTAAACTCTTCCAACCCCTAGATTAGGTAGAAAATCCTCTCCCTTGGCCGACCAAGAGTCCAAAAAAAATTGGGACGGCCATAAAGGAATTGTTTTGGAACTTTTATGGCACCTCCTTTGGAGTTGGATTTGGATTTGGAGTCCTCTTCTTCTTATGGTATTTCTTCTTTTCTTCCACTCCAAGTTAAGCTCTTTGATTTTGATTTGAACTTCAATTAGGAGTAGGTTGGATGTCCTTCTTTGATTTCTTCTCCAAGAGAAGTTTTCTTCCTTCTTTGCTTAGGTAAATTAGGCAGGTATGGGCGCCTCCTTTAAATTAGCTTCCAATTTGATTTTTTCTTCTTTGGGTGTGGGGACCATGACACTGGGATGCCTCTATGGCGCCTCCTGGACTCTGGCGTGTGCTCGGAGTGTGGCTGGGCGTGTGGCTTGGAGTGTGGCCTCCACTTGCTTGAACCTTGAGTTGATTGGAAGAGAAATGTGGCACCATTTTGGACCAAATTGAAACCACATTGGGACTTGCACCGAGTCAACATGACTCAACAAAATTTAAATGGTGACTCAAGAAATAAGTAAACTAAATAAACTGGTTGACCATGTCAACCTTTATTACAAACCCTAATTTCTCGGGCAATGTCAATCAGAGATCCAAATGGAGCTCTGAAGTCTTCTTCTGAGTCTGGTGCCCGCACCAATTCTCCCAGGGTGGGAGGAACTCGACCCTGTCGAGTAAGGCTCAAGTTGGCTCTAGTATCTCTCCAAGAGGTCTGGGTCCAATTCTTGTAATTCTTCTCGGAGATCCAAGAGTCATCAGAATCTGGCCTTCCTTGCCAGCGGACCAGGTACCTTTGGTATCCTCGATTACGAGTAAAGATAACCTGATCATCCAGGATCTTTTCAATCTGCTCTTTCCTCACAGGCCAGTTTGTTGGTGGACACACAGGGTCGGGATCACTCTCAATGATAGGGTTAGGCTCAAAAGGCTCACTAGGAATCACAGCTGGCTCCCTGTACTCTACTAAGTCTGTAATGTTGAAAGTAGAGCTAATGCCTAGTTCTGGAGGCAACTCGAGCACATAGGCATTGGATCCTACTCTCTTTACCACTCTAAATGGTCCAGCTCCCCTAGCATGTAACTTTCTAACGGTTCCAGGAGGAAACCGTTCAGGCCTTAACCTAATCATCACATAGTCTCCCTCAACAAAAGATTTGACTCGCCTTTGAGTATCAGCCAACTTCTTATAAGTTTCATTACTTAAATTTATTTTGGCATGAATTTCTTTATGCAAGTCTTTTATATGCTGTGCAAAATTCTCAGCAGATTCGGAGACTCGAGTGTGGACAGGTAAAGGGACTAGGTCAAGAGGTGTGTGAGGTTTGTACCCATGTACAATTTCAAATGGACTCTTACCCGTAGACCTATTGACCGAGTCGTTGTACGCAAATTCTGCCCTTGGTAGGTATAAATCCCAATTTCTGGTATTTTCACCAACAAGACATCTCAGCAGATTTCCTAGGCTACGGTTCACTACTTCAGTTTGGCCATCAGTTTGGGGATGATAGGCAGTTGAAAACTTAAGTTTTGTCCCTAACTTATGCCAAAGGGTCTTCCAAAAGTAACTGGTGAACCGGACATCCCTATCTGAAATGATTGTCTTAGGTAGGCCATGGAGTCTAACTATCTCATTGAAGAAAAGTGTGGCTACCTTAGACGCATCAAAAGTTTGGGAACAAGGCAAGAAGTGGGCCATTTTAGAGAATCGGTCGACTACGACACAGATAGAATCATGTCTCCTCTGGGTCTTAGGTAAACCTAACACAAAATCCATACTCACATCTTGCCAAGGACGATCTGGGACAGGGAGTGGGGTATAAAGGCCAGTGTTTTGTTTTTGCTGTTTGGCAACAGCGCAGGTTCGACATCTAGCTACAATATTAGCTACATCCCTTTTTAAGCTAGGCCAGAAAAAGTGGTCTTCAATAGCTAGAATGGTCTTGTCTTTTCCAAAATGGCCAGCTAAACCTCCAGCATGGATTTCCCAAATCAAAAATTTCCTAAGAGAAGTTCTAGGGATGCAAAGCCTATTTTTGAAGAACAAAAAACCATCTACAAGGGTATAATCCTGGTGATTACTAGATGGTCCTTGAACTAGATCCTGATACACAGTTGTGAAATCCGGACAAGACTCATATTCCTCTTTGATTTGCTCAAACCCTATGACCTCAGTTCTAACAGAAGTTAATAACAGAGATCGGCGACTAAGGGCATCAGCTACCTTATTCTCAACTCCAGCCTTATGTTTCAGGACAAAAGTATAGGACTGGATATATTCTACCCACTTAGCATGCCTAGGGTTAAGCTTCTTTTGGGAGTTCAGAAATCTAAGAGCCTCATGGTCCGAAAATAGTACAAATTCCTGCGGTAGCAAATAATGTCTCCAGTAACGCAAAGCTTGCACCACCGCATAAAATTCCTTATCATAGGTAGAATACCTAAGCTTAGCATCATTAATTTTTTCACTAAAGAATGCTATGGGATGATTCTCTTGGCTTAGGACTCCACCTATTCCTACACCTGAAGCATCACAGGCAACCTCAAATACTTTAGAAAAATCGGGTAATCTCAGAATGGGTGCCTGGGTCATTTTCTCCTTAAGATCTAGGAAGGCTTTATGGGCTGACTTAGTCCAATGAAATTCTCCCTTCCTAATACAATCAGTGATAGGAGCAGCTAAAGTACTAAACCCCTTGATGAATCGCCTATAGAAGGTAGCCAAGCCGTGGAAACTTCTAACTTCATGCACATTGGTTGGCTCTGGCCAGTCTACTATGGACTTAATCTTCTCAGGATCGGCCGCCACGCCGTCAGGGGTTACTACAAAACCAAGAAAGATAACTCTACTAGTCATGAATTCACACTTCTTAAGATTACCGTAGAGTCTCTCATTCCTCAAAATTGGCAGACTGCTCTCAGGTGGCCTAGGTGATCTGCTGGGGTCTTACTATAGATCAGGATGTCATCAAAATAGACCACCACAAATTTTCCTATGAAAGCTCTAAGTACCTGGGTCATAATTCTCATGAAGGTACTAGGGGCATTGGACAACCCAAAAGGCATAACAACCCATTCATAAAGACCATCCTTAGTTTTGAAAGCAGTTTTCCATTCATCTCCGGGCCTAATCCTAACCTGATGATAGCCGCTTTTGAGATCAATCTTAGAAAAAACCATTGCACCAGCCATCATATCAAGCATGTCATCTAGTCTAGGGATGGGAAACCTATATTTGATTGTAATTTTATTGATGGCACGACTGTCAACACACATCCTCCACGTGCCATCTTTCTTTGGGGTCAGTAAGGCTGGGACTGCACAAGGGCTAAGACTTTCTCTAATAAACCCCTTCCTCAATAATTCTCCAACCTGCTTTTGCAGTTCTTCATGCTCAGATGGATTCATCCTGTAATGGGGCAAGTTGGGCAAAGTCGCTCCTGGGATTAGATCTATGGCATGCTGGATATCCCTAAGAGGTGGAAGGTGGTCTGGCAAATCCTCGGGAAAGACATCCTCAAATTCTTTTAACACAGGTTTAACTTCTTGAGGAGGCTCTGAGGGTTCCGAAGTTCTAAGTTCCTTAGCAGTCAACATCCAGATGGGTGAACCACTATGAATTTCTTGTTCTAGATCCTTAGCACTGATTAGGTTCACTCCAGTTTTCATCTCCTTAACCTTACCGGCTCCTTTAGTTACCTTGTCCTTAGGGGGAACGGAATGGATCGTAATCTTCTTCCCATTGAAACTAAAGACACAGGTATTGGATTTTCCTAAGAGGGTGGCATCATGATCATACAACCAAGGTCTTCCGAGAATTATACTGCTCACCCCCATGGGTAAAACATCGCACCAAATCTTTTCGTGATAAGATTGCATTTGGATTTGGACTTGACATCTAGATTGGATGGGTATGGAGGTAGAATCTACCCAAGAAACCTTATAGGGGTTGGGATGGGGAACTGGGATTAAGCCTAACATCTTGACAGTGCTAGTAGAGATGGCATTTACACAGCTCCCACTATCTATGATGATCTTACATACCTTATCCCCTAATTTAAGAAAAGTTTGTAGGATGTTAGTCCTACGCCAATCCTCTTGAACTAGATTCTGGGATAGGATGCATCTTACAACTCCTAATTGGTCAGATTCATTGGGTTCCTCCTCTCCTTCATACTCCTCAACCAAATTCATTCCGGCCTCATAAACTTCTTCTTCAAATTCCTCACTGGGCTCGGAATTATCATTCTCTCCCTCTTCTATGTAAAGGGATCTCCGTGGGCACTGGCTAGCAACATGACCTACCTTATGACACTTGAAACAGGCTATGGCAGTACACTGACTGGAAATGTGACCTGGTTTCTGACACTTAAAACAGGTGATATTTGAACTAGGGGTTCTCGGGGTGTCAGGTGCCTTACCTTTGTCCATGGGCCTAGGGGTAGAAGTACCCTGAAAAGGTTTACTAGGGATAACTTGGCTAGGTCCATTCCTTGGGATTGGGGCACTAACCCTAGAAGGTATAGGTCCTCTCTGAAATTTCTCAGTGTTCAGTGTAATCTGGTAGGCTTGGTCTAGATCAGTAACCTCTCTCAGAAATAATTCTCTCTTGATATCTTCCCTCAGTCCAGCCCTAAATCTAGACAAAGTGACTTCGTGGGCTTCACTCACATCACATCTCATTAGGTATTCATCAAAAGTAGTTATGTAGTCTGAGACAGATCGGTTTCCTTGTTTCAGGTTTTGCCATTGGTCTAACAGGTTTTGCTGATATGAAATGGGTAGGTATTTATCTCTCAATTTTTCTTTCATACCCTGCCAAGTGGTTATGGGCTCAACATTCCGTCTCCTAGTGGTTAGCTCAATGTTCCCCCAGTATAACCTAGCTTGACGCACTAATTTCATCTTGGCAAACTTGTATTTCCTCTCCTCAGACATAGCATACCACTCAAAGTATTGATCCATCTCACCCTCCCAATCAGAATACACCTTAGGGTTCAGACTACCATCAAAAGTGGGTGCATCTAATTTGATGTTCCTGATGAACCTATCATCTCTATCTTCAGGCTCTGGGTCATGCCTCCTATGATTAGGTTCAGGATCTCTATATAAAGGCCTTCTAGGCTCTTGATGTGGGTGAGGTTGAGGCACATTAAAATCGGGGTCAGGAGTCCAATTCCGATGTCTAGGTTCTTCAAGTACTTGGACTCGGTCCCTAAGTTGGGTAAGATCCTCATGAATTTGTGCGCTAAACTGGGCCACAGTGTTTGTCATATCCTGATTCATTTTAGCCATACTTTCAGTAAGAGTTCTGATCATGGCCTCTAAATCAGGTTGGGTTTGACCAGGTTGATATGGCACTCTGTTTCTGGTAGACATGATGATTCAAGCAAGCACACAAAATGAGACTAGACTAAATCGACTACTGGATCACTAGACCTAGAGTCCAAACTAGATGCCCAATCAGAGTGGCAAGCTAGCCTGTAGTAACTCAGGACTCAGCCAGGCAGGTGTAAGGGGAGTGTTAGGTCCCTGATCGCCAATCCTAGACACCAATCAGTGATTGGCCAGGTAGGCGGACCAGCACACAAGCCCTTCGGGACGTAGTCCCTGAACCACCGTTCTAGACACTGAGTGCTAAGCACACACAGAATAACTCAGCAAACTGACTCAACACTAGCCTAGACCCGACCAATTGGTGTCCCTAGCCCACTAGGGCAAATTAGGTCTAACTGATTTTAAATTAGGTCTAGGTTCGAATGATTGGATGGTGGTTTTGGGCTAAGGAGAGGTAATCAACTCCTCCCCTTATCTTAGATGCTCAATTGCCCTTAAGTAAATTATGAGATGATCACTCCAAAAAAGAATTGAATTGCAGAATACAAAAACAGAGTTGCTGTATTTTAATTCTCAGAGTTTTTACCGAAACCAATAAATCACAGAAAAATTATGGAAAATAGGTTCAATTATACTGGTTTCAACGAAGTAAAAATCATGCAATTCGGAGTTTTATGAAGGGAGAAATAATTCAGAAAACAGGACAATTACGGGCTGCAACTATGTTGTCTTCTCCGTTTATAATCCCTGCTACGAAGTTATAACCCAATGGATCCCCTACACGCCCTAGGAACACCCCGTGGAATGGGAGGAGGAGGCTTGCGCCTCGCTTAGTTCCTAGGACCGGACGTCCTGGGGAGTCTACTTCGAGCAGACAAAATAAAAAGAGAACAATCAAAACAAGCAAGCAAGCAAATCAGAAACCCTAGACTGGGCTCTGATACCAAAAATGATGCAGAACAAATAAAGGGACGCGATGCGGAAGTAGATTAAGATTAACTAATTTTTTGTTATTTTTATATTTTTGTAGAAGTTGGCTTCAAATCAAAAAAAAGCTAACCTAACATTGAAAGATACTAATATGATAATTGAAAGCACAATTTTAAGGAAACTAAATTATCAGAGTAGTTTAGAAGCAATGGATCGCTGGGGGTTGAGAAACTCCCAGACCTAGGGTTTCACTCCGAGCTTTCAACAAAACAGAAATAAAGAGAAGGGAAGGTTTATCTAACCAGACAATGATCTTCACAGATTTTGGTGGAAGAACTCTCCCGAGCAGATTATTGGATCCTCGGAGTTGGATATCTTCGTAATGGATCCTCCAATACTGGTCCTTTGGCGGGTTGGCTTCTCCTGAACTCAAGATCTGGAAGAGAAGAAAAACAATTGATGGAATCAGAGAGTCAAGGAAAAGATTTACCAGGTTGATGAACTTGAAGATCGAAATTGCTGAAAACTGGATTCTCCTGGATGCTGATGTGATTTTCCTTGGAACTTGCTCTGGATCTGAAGTAGCCGGACTGGATCTGGATGAAGGTGGACGGCCTGGACTTGTAGAGAGAGAGAGGCCGTGGGAGATGGATGGATCTAGGGTTTGATGGATTGAAAATAATGAAGGGTGGCTAGGGTTTTGGAATTTCAAGTGGCTAACCTAGGGTTTTGGATAAAGATGGAGATCTCTCACCTCCTCAAGGCTCCAATGGAACCCGGATTACCCCCTCACGGAGCTCAACACTTAGAATAGTGCGGAAGAAGAGAAACCTAGGTCACTCAACACAAGAGAATAGCAAAAAAAATAATTTTCTTCATTGCTTTTCAAAGTTACAAAGAGAGGTCTATTATATAGACCTAAAATTTTCTCCTAGCTTGTACAAATTCCCATGTGGGACTAAACTCTTCCAACCCCTAGATTAGGTAGAAAATCCTCTCCCTTGGCCGACCAAGAGTCCAAAAAAATTGGGACGGCCATAAAGGAATTGTTTTGGAACTTTTATGGCACCTCCTTTGGAGTTGGATTTGGATTTGGAGTCCTCTTCTTCTTATGGTATTTCTTCTTTTCTTCCACTCCAAGTTAAGCTCTTTGATTTTGATTTGAACTTCAATTAGGAGTAGGTTGGATGTCCTTCTTTGATTTCTTCTCCAAGAGAAGTTTTCTTCCTTCTTTGCTTAGGTAAATTAGGCAGGTATGGGCGCCTCCTTTAAATTAGCTTCCAATTTGATTTTTTCTTCTTTGGGTGTGGGGACCATGACACTGGGATGCCTCTATGGCGCCTCCTGGACTCTGGCGTGTGCTCGGAGTGTGGCTGGGCGTGTGGCTTGGAGTGTGGCCTCCACTTGCTTGAACCTTGAGTTGATTGGAAGAGAAATGTGGCACCATTTTGGACCAAATTGAAACCACATTGGGACTTGCACCGAGTCAACATGACTCAACAAAATTTAAATGGTGACTCAAGAAATAAGTAAAATAAATAAACTGGTTGACCAGGTCAACCTTTATTACAAACCCTAATTTCTCGGGCAATGTCAATCAGAGATCCAAATGGAGCTCTGAAGTCTTCTTCTGAGTCTGGTGCCCGCACCAAACTTCCTCCTCCTCTGAAGACTCCACTCCGGTGGAGAGAGCGCCCAAGCAGACTCCCGATTATGACGGGAGGTTCAGAGCCATCGAATCAGAGATGGCAAGGGCGCGAGAACAGAGAATGCGGGATCAGAGAGATCCCGAGGACCTGATTGTGGGTGATCTACGCCCACCCTACACCGACCGCATCATGGCTGAGGACATTCCTTGGCACTTCAGGGTTCCCCAGATGGAACCCTACAACGGCACCTCCGACCGCATCATGACTGGGAGGGGCGTATTATTAACATTTGTTAAGCTCCCTCCCACACTTTGTCAATGAAGTAAAACTGAGGACGATCTATATCTTACAACTTCAACATGCCCAATATTACCTTGGATTTGTCTGAATTTATATCGTTCAGATGCCCATAAAGTAGCAGAGAATACATAATCGCAATTGTTTATAGCTATCCTATCACTGGATGATTAGAGTAATGAAAAGAGCAAATCATCTACTTGTTTGGTGCTTAATTAGGGCTCCGTTAGTATCTTATTAGATGACCAGAGATCATCCCCATGGACGATGACTGATGCTGATATCTTTCGGTCAAATATGTATATGATAAATCAAATCTATCTTATTGGGATATCCTGGTTCAGCTACGAACCAGGCTCCGGTTCGACTTATCGAAGCCCCGGTTCTTCGAACTACGGACTTCGGACTAAGCGAAAGCCAACTGCAAGCAACTCAAGGCTTCACACCGAACTACAACATCTGAAGGCTAGTCCTTCGGGTAGCACCTTCGGCCCTGGTCGAAGTCTGAACTACTCATCGACTTCCAAAGACATGAACTTTGGTCCCCGCCGTAGACATGATCTCCGGCCTCGGGGAAATATCAAGCCTTCGGCCCATGCAAGGAAAAACCCGAAGCTTGAACCACAATCTATACCAAAAAGGAAACTGTAACCAATGGTTACAATCGACACTCATCATGCCATGATCATGGCATGCAATTCCTGCAGCCACGCCTTTGATCTGGCCGGAACCGCTCATTGACAACCCATGATAGTCGATCATGGGAGAGATTGGCTCCCCATGATCTCCAGGAAAAGAGCGGGCCACAGACCGGAGGCCATCTTTTAAATATGGGTAAGAAGGATGGCTCGAGAGGTACGCGTGAATAATCTAGCACATATACACTTTCAATCTTCAAGAACTCTTTTTCTCTTCCACTCTCGACATCTTCCCCATTCTGTGGCTGGAATCCGCCACTGACTTAGGCATCGGAGTGTCCTCCACGGGAACAACTATGGTAAGGGACCTATACTGCAGGTGAACCAGGGAGCAGTCTGCAACACAGCGGCTTCGACTGGCCGATCCAGGGACTCTATGCCAAAAGATTGGTGCGCCAGGTAGGGGGGCGTATTACTAACATTTGTTAAGCTCCCTCCCGGACAAGGAGAAGAAACAAAGAATTTTTTGATGGCAAGAGGAAAAGCTCAAAATGCTTCTACAAGCCGGAGTCATGCTCCGTCTCAGGAGGGTATACCCCCGGAGGAGAACGTTGTTCCACCTCCCACGGTTGTTGTGGGAGCACAGTAGTTCGAAGCTCTTATGAACCAGGTCGCCAACCTGACGGCCATGGTTCAAGAGTTTTAAGACAGAGCCTTTCTGGTGGCAAACCCACCGGCTGTTTCTAGACATAGCTCTCGATCCCGAAGAAGGAGAGCACCACGGGAGGATTCAGCGCATCCCTCCCCTCATTCTCGGCCCTCTCCCGAAGGCCGAACTTCGAGACTGCCTAGGTCTACCGATTCTCCACAAAAAGGGAAGAGGCCTAGGCAAACTTCCTCCTCCTCCGAAGACTCCACTCTGGTGGAGAGAGTGCCCAAGCAGACTCCCGATTATGACGGGAGGTTCAGAGCCATCGAATCAGAGATGGCAAGGGCGCGAGAACAGAGAATGCTGGATCAGAGAGATCCCGAGGACCTGATTGTGGGTGATCTACGCCCACCCTACACCGACCGCATCATGGCTGAGGACATTCCTCGACACTTCAGGGTTCCCCAGATGGAACCCTATGACGGCACCTCTGACCGCATCATGGCTAGGAGGGGCGTATTACTAACATTTGTTAAGCTCCCTCCCACACTTTGTCAATGAAGTAAAACTGAGGACCATCTATATTTTACAACTTCAACATGCCCAATATTACCTTGGATTTGTCTAAATTTATATCGTTTAGATGCCCATAAAGTAGCAGAGAATACATAATCACAATTGTTTATAGCTATCCTATCACTGGATGATTAGAGTAATGAAAAGAGCAAATCATCTACTTGTTTAGTGCTTAATTAGGGCTCCGTTAGTATCTTATTAGATGACCAGAGATCATCCCCATGGACGATGACTGATGCTGATATCTTTTGGTCAAATATGTATATGATAAATCAAATCTATCTTGTTGGGATATCCTGGTTCAGCTACGAACCAGGCTCCGGTTCGACTTATCGAAGCCCCGGTTCTCTGGACTACAGACTTCGGACTAAGCGAAAGCCAAATGCAAGCAACTCAAGGCTTCACACCGAACTACAATATCTGAAGGCCAGTCCTTTGGGTAGCACCTTCGGTCCTGGCCGAAGTCTGAACTACTCATCGACTTCCGAAGACATGAACTTTGGTCCCCGCCGTAGACATGATCTCCGGCCTTTGGGAAATATCAAGCCTTCGGCCCATGCAAGGGAAAACCCAAAGCTTGAACCACAATCTGTTCCATAAAGGAAACTGTAACCAACGGTTACAATCGACACTCATCATGCCATGATCATGGCGTGCAATTCCTGCAGCCACGCCTCTGATCTGGCCGGAACCGCTCATTGACAACCCACGATCGCCGATCATGGAAGAGATTGGCTCCCCATGATCTCCAGGAAAAGAGCGGGCCACAGACCGGAGGCCATCTTTTAAATATGGGTAAGAAGGATGGCTCGAGAGGTACGCGTGAATAATCTAGCACATATACACTTTCAATCTTCAAGAACACTTTTTCTCTTCCATTCTCGATATCTTTCCCATTCTGTGGCTGGAATCCGCCACTGACTTAGGCATCGGAGTGTCCTCCACCGGAACAACTCTGGCAAGGGACCTGTTTTGCAGGTGAACCAGGGAGCGGGCCTGCAACGCAGCGGCTCCGACTGGCCGATCCAGGGACTCTACGCCAATAGATTGGTGCGTCAGGTAGGGGGCGTATTACTAACATTTGTTAAGCTCCCTCCCAGACAAGGGGAAGAAACAAAGAATTTTTTGATGGCAAGAGGAAAAGCTCAAAATGCTTCTACAAGCCGGAGTCATGCTCCGTCTCAGGGGGGTATACCCCCGGAGGAGAACGATGTTCCACCTCCCATGGTTGTTGTGGGAGCACAGCAGTTCGAAGCTCTTATGAACCAGGTCGCCAACCTAACGGCCATGGTTCAAGAGTTTCAAGACAGAGTTTTTCCGGTGGCAAACCCACCGGCTGTTTCTAGATATAGCTCTCGATCCCGAAGAAGGAGAGCACCACGGGAGGATTCAGCGCATCCCTCCCCTCGTTCTCGACCCTCTCCCGAAGGCCGAACTTCGAGACTGCCTAGGTCTGCCAATTCCCCATAACAAGGAAAAAGGCCTAGGCAAACTTCCTCCTCCTCCGAAGACTCCACTCCGGTGGAGAGAGCGCCCAAGTAGACTCCCGATTATGACGGGAGGTTCAGAGCCATCGAATCAGAGATGGCAAGGGCGCGAGAACAGAGAATGCGGGATCAGAGAGATCCCGAGGACCTGATTATGGGTGATCTACGCCCACCCTACACCGACCGCATCAGGGCTGAGGACATTCCTCGACACTTCAGGGTTCCCTAGATGGAACCCTACGACAGCACCTCCGACCCCTTCGACCATTTGAGCAGCTTCAAAGCCCATATGATGATTCAAGGAGCTTTGGATGTAACGTACTGTCTGGCATTCCTGGCTACCTTGAAGAAGTCCACTCGGATGTGGTACTTGAGCCTGCGCCCAGGTACCATCGATTCCTTTTTTGAGTTCGAAAAATTATTTGTTTTGCATTTTAGGACATGCCGCAAGACTCCTCGGAATACGGACATACTCTTCCTCCTTCACCATAATGAAGGAGAGAGCCTGAGAGATTACATCTCCAGGTTCAATGTGGCCACGCTTGAGATCCCCGATCTCAACGAGCACGTGGCCATGTCAGTACTGAAGAAGGAGCTTCGAACCTCCAGGTTTACTTTTTCCCTGGATAAGAAGTTCCCTAAAAGCTACGCTGAGCTCCTATCAAGGGCTCAGAAATACGTCGATGCTGAAGAGTAGGCGGTGAATCGACGTTTGATTGAAGGGAAACCCCCTTCAAAGAAGAAGAATAATAGGGGGCAAGGCCCCCAAACTTCCAATAATAATGGTGGCAGATATGCAGACCACCGGAGAAGCCCTCCTAAGCCCAGAGCATTGAGAGAAAGATTTGATTCATACACCCCCCTCAACCTCCCTCGAGAAAAGATCCTCATGGAGATAGAAAAAGAAAACTATCTCCAACGGCCCCGTCCGATGAAGGCCTCATCTTTCGCAAGGAACAAGAACAAATTCTGTCGATTCCATCGGGACCACGGCCACATCATAGAAGAATGCATCCAGCTGAGGGATGCGATCGAGGATCTCATCAGGAGAGGATACCTAGGGCGGTACATCAGTCACCAAGGACCCCGGTCGGAAGCAACTGTTCCCCAGCCACCTCCTGAAGAGGCTGAATTGCCAAATCAAAGGCTTACCAACGGAGGTGTAGGGATGATACACTGGCCCGCCAACTGGAGAAGGGATAAAGATGAAGCTTCAAAGCGACTGAAAGATAACAACTCCATCATCTTCTCCGATGATGACCTTGTGGGAGTTCGGTTCCCGCACGATGACCCTCTTGTAATTTCGACCGTAGTGGCCAATTATGATGTACAGAGAGTTCTTATTGATAATGGAAGTTCGACTGATGTCTTGATGTATGATGCATTCTCCAAAATGTGTTTGCCTAGACATCAACTACAAAGATCCCCCATACCACTCTCCGGTTTCGGGGGCAACCAAGTTTATGTCAAAGGGGAGATAGTGTTGCCTATAACCCTCAACTCCGAGCCTCGACAAAAGACATTGCTGATCAACTTCACGATGGTCCAAATCCCCTTTGCATACAACATTATTCTTGGGAGGCCTGCCTTGAATAGGTTCCGGACCGTGATCTCCTCTCACTACCTTGTGGTACGCTTCCCCACCAGGAATGGTGTTGGAGAAGTTAGAGGGAACCAGAGGACGGCACGACAATGTCTAATGATTGAAGACAAACATTTCAAAGATTCGACTACTCCGGATCAGCTAGATCCGAGGGATTCAACTACAAACCTTGGTGAACCCATGGAGAGGACCATCCCGATACCTTTGAAAGAGGAAGATCCCTCCAGAGTTGTGCAAATCGGGAGCGCCCTTGATGAGGAAACCAGAATGAAGCTGATCCGTTTCCTCAGGGACAATGCCGATGTCTTCGCCTGGTCGGCTTCAGACATGTCCGGGATTCCCGTCGAAGTGATTACTCATCGGCTAGAAGTAACCCCTGGGTACAAGCTGATGCGACAGAAGAAGAGGAGCTTCGTCCCCAAAAGACAGCAAGCTGTTGATGAAGAGGTTGGCAAGCTCCTCAAGGCAGGGTTCATCAAAGAGGCCCGCTACCCTGAGTGGCTGGCCAATGTGGTAATAGTGAAGAAAGCTAGCGGCAAGTGAAGGGTCTGCATCGACTATACAGGCCTCAACAAGGCTTGTCCAAAATATAGCTTCCCTCTTCCAAAGATTGATCAACTGGTCGATGCTACCGCCGGCTACCAGTTGCTGAGCTTTATGGACGCCTTCTTTGGCTACAACTAGATCAAAATGGATCCGCAAGATGAGGAGAAGACGGCATTCATCACTGACAAAGGTCTCTACTGCTACAAGATGATGCTGTTCGGCCTCAAGAACGCCGGAGCAACATTTCAATGACTCATCAATAAGGTATTTGAAAAGCAACTGGGAAGAAATACGGAGGCCTATGTTGACGACATGATCATCAAGAGTCTCCACCGGAGAGACCACATCCATGACTTGGAGGAGTCATTCAGCGGTCTCCATCGCTACCAAATGAAGTTAAACCCGACGAAGTGCACCTTCGGGGTCACGTCGGGTAAATTCCTCGGCTTCCTTGTCACCAAACGAGGGATTGAGGCCAACCACAAGAAGATCCAGGCCTTGAAGGATATGCGACATCCCTCCTGTAAAAAGGAAGTCCAACAGTTGACAGGGAGGATTGCTTTCATAAGCAGATTTATCTCTCGGTCTGCCGAGAAATGTCTTCCGTTCTTCAAGGTACTTCGGCAATCAAAAAGCTTTGAATGGTCCGAAGAATGTCGCGTTGCCTTTAAGAAAGTGAAAAAGTATTTGGAGACCCCGCCCTTACTCTCCAAGCCAAAAGAAGGCGAGGTCCACTACCTGTACCTCTTTGCTTTAGACGAAGCAGTGAGTTCGGTCCTTGTCCGGAAGGAAGAAGATGGGTCCTACAAGCCGATCTACTACATCAGCAAGATCCTGCATGATGCAGAAACGCGATATGCAAGGATGCAGAAGCTGATCTACTCTTTAGTGATTGCGGCAAAGCGACTACGGCCATATTTCCAGGCCCACGTTATCGTGGTGCTGACTGATCAACCTCTCAAGGCCGTTCTCCGATCTCCGGATACTTCTGGAAGAATAGCCAAGTGGGCTGTGAAGCTAAGCGAATTTGACATTAGCTTCCAACCCCGAGCGGCTATGAAGGCCCAGGTGCTCTCCGATTTTCTGGCCGAGTGCACCTGGAAGTCCGAAGATGAAGCCTCTTCAGATGAAGAAGAAACCCGAAGGAGATGAAGTCCGTTTGGGTGCTTCATGTGGACGGAGCTTCCAATGCTACCGAGTGCGGGGCTGGACTCATGTTGGCCGAACATGATGGCCAGATTATAGAGTATGCACTCCGTTTCTCCTTCCACGTCTCTAATAATCAGGCCGAATATGAGGCCCTACTCGCCGGGCTTTGGATTGCCAAAGATCTGGGAGTCCGGCAACTCCGAACTTTCTCCGATTCTCAACTAGTTGTGAATCAAGTCAATGGAGAGTACGCAGCCAAAGATTCAACCATGGTGTAATACCTGGAGAAGGTTCAGACTTTATCCTCCCAACTGGAACATTTTGAAATTATTCATGTTCCCCGATCGGAGAACTCCCGGACAGATGCACTGTCTCGACTGGCAACTACAGTACCGAAGTCTCTCGGACGCACCTTTGTTGAACATCTTGAAACTCCAAGCATTGCCGAAGAGGCTGCAGAGGTGCGCCAGATTGATATTGAGCCAAGCTGGATGGATCCCATCGTCAGATTCCTGAATAAAGGAGAATTGCCCGAAGATAAGGCAGAGGCCAAGAAGATCCGCTGGATGGCGTCTCAGTACGTCATCTTAGACGGAACCCTCTATAAGAGATCGTTCTCCCAACCACTGTTGAAATGCCTCGGACCCATCGATGCAGATTATGCATTGAGAGAGGTCTACGAGGGCATATGCGGGGATCACTTGGGAGGCAGATCTCTAGCATACAAGATTATTCGACAAGGGTATTACTGGCCCTCCATTCAGAAAGACTCAGCTGATTTCATGCGGAAGTGCAACCAATGCCAGAGGTATGCCAATGTGCAGAGACAACCTGCGAGTCACCTGACTCAGTTGGCAGCCCCATGGCCCTTTGCCCAGTGGGGGATGGACATTCTTGGCCCATTTCCACCAGCATCAGGGCAAAGGAAGTTTCTCCTAGTGGCCATCGATTATTTCACGAAATGGGTGGAAGCCGAACCATTGGCCCAAATCACAGAGGGCAAGGTGGAAAGTTTTGTGAAAAACTCCATCATCTTCAGGTTCGGTATCCCACACGTCATCATCACGGACAACGGGAGATAATTCGACAATCTTAAGTTCAAGACTTCTGTGCTCGATACCATATCCAGCATCGGCTAACATCCGTTGCTCATCCATAGTCCAACGGAGAAGCCGAAGTCACCAACCGGACCATCCTCCATGGTCTAAAGATAAGGTTGAACGCTGCCAAAGGGCTTTGGGCCGAAGAACTGACATCTGTTCTTTGGACATACCGAACTATCCTAAGAATAGCCACCAGTGAATCTCCGTTCAACCTAGCCTATGATACCGAAGCCGTGCTACCTATCGAAGTCTCCCTACAGTCCCTGAGAATTGACAACTATGAAGAGCCTGAGAATTCCGATCGTAGAAGGATTGATCTGGATCTGCTATCAAGCACTAGGCTACAGGCCCAGATAAGAATGGCGGCATACCAGCAAAAGGTCGCCAAATACTACAACGCAAGGGTGAAGGAGCAAACTTTCCGCACAGAGGACATGGTATTGCGAAGAGCAGAGGTGTCTAGGCCAACGGAACAGGGTAAACTCTCCCCCAACTGGAAAGGCCCATATCAAGTCGAAGAAGTCATTCGATCAGGGACATATCGACTCAAGACCCTGGAGGGGAAGACCCTATCCCGGCCATGGAATGTACAAAACCTTCGCAAATACTATCAATGAAAAAGTTCCAAAAAACTCCTGTGCAAAGCTCCTCAACCCAACTCAACTCAGAATGGCTAATTGCATCGACTAAACGACAACAGCCCTAATGACCCGATCTGAAAAATCGGTCAACTATGCAAAGGAGAGTCTGATCCACTCACCTTATCGGTATGCCCGACGAGCGCAATGGATGTCCTAACCAAGCCACCAAAAAGATCAAAGGCGCAGGGATGGTTTTCGTAACGTACCCTACGGTGAGTCCGAACACGCACCGAGACAGGCCTGAACAGCTTACCTTAATCACGATAGAAAGAGCACAGGGATGGTGTAAACACCCCACCCTACGGAAAATTTGAACACGTGCCTAAAAGGATCACTGTTGTCCTCTCTGTCAACAACAAACACTCCCAGAACGGTCCAACGAACCCTACTTCTTTTCTACAAACCGCAAGTAATTTATGGAGTCTACATTATGGACAAATCGTGATGCAACACATCGCAGAAAATACACGAGAAGAGGTAAAAGAAAAGATCTTTCATTTCTTTTAATTTTTTTTTACAAAAAGAAAAGAAAAGAAACAGAAAAGAAAGAAACAAACTCTCCTGAAAAGAAAGTAAGAAAAAAAAAAACTCTCCTAAAGAGAGATAAAAAAAAAAAAAAATAGCAGCGGCAACAGTAAGGTTGGGAAATTTACATTAACTCCCCTACGGATTTTTCCAGTACCGTCGGGGATAGACCAGAGATCATCCCCATGGACAATGACTAATGATGATATCTTTCGGTCAAATATGTATATGATAAATCAAATCTGTCTCTTTATCACTGTGATTTAAGCATTCGAATCGTGATGTTTCAGAACCATTTAATCCTGGCGAGGACCCATTTAGATGTCATTTAAGATCTTTAGACCATCATCCTTGCCAAAGCGGAGATTCTGCAGTCCCTCCTCCACTTTAACATAAAAAGAAGCTATGCCAGACGAGCATACTTGATCACCAGTGGACTCGAGATTCTTGACCGAGATGTAGGCATGCACATTTTTATTTGGGTTCTCCCTGCTAAATATACCCCTCTAGTTTTCCCATTTAATTGCAACCATCAAACTATGGCTTTTGGTTTCTGAATGAAGACCATCATATTATTGTCGCCGTGCTCTTGATTTAATTTGAGGTCAACCGGGGAAGAAGGCCTTTTTGGCTACACCACCTTGTTTTTCTTTACAGATAGATTGTTACTTTTCTTTCTATCATGTGATTAGGCTCGCCAAGGGCGGCCTTTTGTTGCTAGAACTCAACAATGGCAGACCTAAAAGGTAGAATCCGCTCGAGAGAAAAGCGTGGGCCGGGGAAGCATCGAATGCAATCCCAAAAAGATAAAGAAGTGCCCAACCGACCGCATCACCTGAGTGGTCTTTTTTTTTTTTTTTTTTTTTTTTTTTAATTAGTAAAATAAAAAGTGGAAGGGAAAGGAGTTAGATCCCGGACATGGTCATCCCCAGATAGTCCGTTCCCCATATGAAGGTGAGTACGTCAACCTGACTACCACTGGCGTAAGCCGAGTGAACGGAATTTATTATATATATCCCTAATCTTTTCACTATCACCCGTCAATAACGGTTCCAGAATTATTTTATTAATTTTTTTCTTTTTTTTATTTTATTTCTAGATTTTTAGTCAAAATATATCCAAAACGGAGTTCGAATCCTTGTCAATTGATTTTGAAAAATATTTCACAGCCAGCTATGCCACACGTCAGTCCTTGATGAAGGATTCCAGTTTTATCTTTCGTAAAAGAATGATTCGCCTTTCTTTGCAACGTGCACCTCTAGATCGCACGATAGTCACCATGAGATCTATTTAGAGAGACGGAGAGATTAATTTGAATTGCTTTGAAATCTGTGTTACATATGATCCAGTGGATGGTGTCGAGAAAAAGATCAATGATTATTTCGCTTAAAAGATATAACCTGAAACCCTCAAAGGAAATAGTTCCCACACATTAGCTAAGGCTAACGTGGTCATGGAAGCTAGGCCTGTTCCTATCACAGTGCTGATTCTTTGCTTCCACTTGACCCCATTATTTTATTGTACTAGAAGGAAACAGAAAGATAGCGTTACGGAGGCCTCAACCTTTATAAATCTGGTACGATGACTCAAGGTGTAGGCATTCTCTAAAAAATAAATACATACAAAGATAAATCTGGTACGATGACTCAAGGTGTAGGCATTCTCTCAAAAATAAATACATACAAAGATAAATCTGGTACGATGACTCAAGGTGCAGGCATTCTCTCAAAAATAAATACATACAAAGGAGGGTAACGGTAACATCCTGATCATTAGGTGACGTGTCTCAATCCTATTTTTCAGAGGAAGGCAATCAGAAATGAGCCTAGACTTTGGATAGAGAGGGTAATTCTTTGTCCACCGTGGATGGTATAAAAAAAATACACCATGAAATATGATTGGATCATATAAGTATGGCTTTTCAATGCATATTTAATACTTGTAATCTTATTTTTTTGTTAAAAATTTTGAATGACAAAAATATTCCTTTCTTAAAAAATTATGATAATTCGTGGCTTACATCATAACATCTTGTGGCTAGAATTATGATATCCCTGTATCATAAGGTCGATAATATTTTCATCATCAAAAAAATTTAAAAACTTTTGAACGACAAAAATACTTTCAGTTTTATGATATCCTGTAAATAGGATTATAACATCATGTTTACAAATAAGTATCATAAGAAAAGAACATTTTCATCATTCAAGATTTTTAATAAAAAAATAAATTGCAAGCATTAAATACATATTTAAATGATAAAAATATCCTCTCTTTATAACACCTTTTTGTCAATAGGATATGTTATACCCATCCGGCTGGCCAGGGTTAGGCTGGACAAGGCGTCCAGTCGGCTGACCCGGGTTGAAGGCTGATCCGGGTTAAAGGTCCCATCGATCGGCTCTCGTAGAGGTCAGGACTGGTTCCTCACTCGGGGTCCAATGAGCCGACTGACTGCAAGGCCGATTGGTTTGGAGGCCGACCGACCCAAGAGGCTGGTCAGTCTGAAGGTGGCCCCATCCAGCCAAGGTATGGCTGACCCCCTGCGAGGGTCTCTTGGAATCTCCGAAGGCCCCTCCTCTTCTACACGCCGTTCGGCCTCTCCAGGACTCCCTACGGACCCTCGGTTGGTCAGATGACCTACTCCTATTAGGTCCGATCGGCCCGTCTCCATATGAGAAAATTCTGGGAGCTCCCTCTGCATCCATCGATCGGCTTCTCCAGATATCAAGACGAGCACCCCTGTCAGCCGGGTGATAGCCTCCACCTGAGTTCGGCCAACCAGGGGTCTTTCTCAAAACCGCTCGAAGGTTCTGGAAGATTCTCTCCATCTGGTACCAGAATTCTGTTGCAACGGACTCCACGACTTTATACTACCTGGCCATCACTCTGATCCTCCCAGGAGCAAATTAGGGTCTTTTATTCTGTCCTCTAACGGATTTTGGCAGTATCCCACGTCCATAAAAGGTGCCAGGGGGACCATTGAAAAAGGGTGTTCTCTTCCCTCTCCACGCTACTCTCTTCTCTTTTCTCTCCATTCTGTTGCTCCAGATCCCCTGCTAACTTAAGCATCGGAGTGTTCCCTGCCGGAGCACCTCCGACGCCTAGGGGACTTTGTGTTGGTCGACCGGCGGAGGAGCTCTCCAGCGTAGCAAGTCGAGCCCGGTCCAGGTGGAAGCGCGGTAATAGATTGGTGCTAGAAGGAGGGCTACGTTGAACCTTGGTTCCGCTCTTTACTCTAAAAGAAGAGACTGACTGAGGAAAGCCATCAATGGTAAGGGGAAGAACACGAAGTATCTCCGCCAGAGGGAGGCATTCTTGCCACGGGTCTGAAGCACCCCGCGGGGAGGACGCCACAGCCGCTGTCGCCGAGCCCATCATCACTCTAGGGCTGCAGTAGTTCCAGACGCTGGTGAACCGCATTGAGACACTTACCTCAGTGGTCCAGCATTTCCAGGAAGCGGCTGACGACCGGCGACAACCACCTGCAGCGTCCTGCATCAATCATCAACCGGCTGCCTGGGGGAGTCAGCAGCCGGAGGTGCCCCCACCTCCTTCCCACACCACTCCGGAGCCCCGAAGGTCCTTAGGGGCCCACGCTAGCGGGAAGAGGGTGAGGTCGGCTTTCCCATCTTTCGTTGACTCCGCCCCCCTCGATGGTCGGTGCCCTGTTAAGGATTGACATGACTATGACAGTAAGATCATGTGCATGGAAGAGCGCATGGCGAAAAATTATCGAGCGCCAGAAGGCCGAAGGGGGGCAGGCTTACGACACCCGCCCACCTTTTTCTGCTGAGATCTTGGGGAAGCCTATCCCTCGACACTTTAAAATTCCTTAGGTGGACCCCTATGACGGTACCACTGACCCATTAGATCATTTGAGTACTTACAAGGCCGACATGATGGTACAGGACGTCTCCGACGCTCTTCATTGCATCGCCTTCCCAGCAACCTTGAAGAAGGCCGCCCGGATGTGGTTTATAGCTATCCGACCAGGTATGATCCGATCTTTTTCTCAACTTGAGACCCTTTTTCTTTTCCATTTCAGGACATGCAGTCGCGCCCCGAAGAACACCGACTGTCTCTTTCTCATACTCCAGAAGGAGGGGGAGGCCCTCTGGGACTACATGGCCTGCTTCAACTCAACGACCATGGAAGTCCCAGACTTGAACGAGGCGGTAGCGATGTCAGCCTTCAAGAGAGGGCTCCGATCGTCCAGGCTCACATTCTTCCTAGACAAGAAGTTCCCAAAGGACTATGCTGAGTTGTTGACTAGGGCACACAAGTACTCCTTGGCGAAGGAGCAGTCTGTGAGCTGCCGCCAGGCAAAGGGAAAATCAGCCCCCAAGAAGCGGAGCGATAAAGCCCCTGCGGTCCAACCTCCCAGTGACGACAGCCGACCCACTTAGCGCCGAAGCCCGAAGCCGAGGGACTTCTTCAAAAAGTTTGATACTTACGTGCCCCTCTCCCTTCCAAGGGAGAAAATCCTTGTGGAGATTGAGAATGAGGCTTACTTCTAAAGGCCTCGACCGATGAGGGGCCCTCCTGCCGCCAGAAACAAGAACAAGTACTGCCGGTTCCATAGGGACATGGACATGACACTGAGGAGTGCCTCCAGTTGAAGGACGCCATTGAAGACCTCATCATAAGAGGGTATCTGAGCAAGTACGTCCGACCCTGCCGGGATCGGGCTGAGACCTCAACTATCAGAGACCCTCCGGAAGAGGCCGAACTCCCCAATCAGCATCCGACGGGCGGAGGCGTTGGCATGTTGCATCGACGGTCTGACTGGGGGTGCGAAGGGGGCCAAGACATTGTAAAGAGGTTCAGGGGCTCCGGTGTGATCAGTTTTTCTGATGAAGACCTCTTGGAACCTCACCTCCCAGGAGATGACCCCGTCGTTATGTCAACAATCATTGCTAATTATGATGTAAAGCGTGTCCTTATTGATAATTGAAGCTGTGCGGAAGTTTTGCTATACGATGCCTTTGTTCGAATGAACTTGTTTAAATCAAGGCTGCGGGAATCCCTGATGCCGCTCACTAGCTTTCAGGGAATCTTCATCGGAGTAGAAGGAGAGATCACCTTATCCGTAACCCTCGAGACGGAGCCTTACCAACGGACTTTCTCCATCAATTTTGTGGTCGTTTGTACGACCTCAGCGTACAACGCCATCTTAAGCCAACCGGCTCTTAACAGGTTCCGTGCCATTGTATCCACTTATCACTTGCTGGCAAAGTTCCCAACTTGTAATGGGGTTGGGGAAATGAGGGGAGACTGCAAGATGGCCAAACAATGTTTGGCCATACATGACAGGCAGCTAGATGGGCGCCTCACGCTTGAGCAACTTGACCCTAGAGATGAAATTGACGACTGCGGTCAGTTTGTCGAAAAGATTGTATTTGTTCCACTCAAAGAGGACGACCCTACTAAAGTACTTCAAATCGGGAGTACACTAAGTGAAGAAGCCCGACAGGAGCTGGTGGGGTTCTTGAGAAGCAATGCTGATATCTTTTCCTGGTTGGCCTCAGACATTCCAGGCATCCTGTCGGACGTCATCACTCACCAACTTAAGGTGGATCCAACATATAGACCCGTCTGACAGAAAAAGAGGAGCTTCGCCGCCGAAAGGCAAAAAGCCATCGAAGAAGAAGTGAAGAAACTCCTCGATGCTGGCTTCATTAGGAAGTCCAACTATCCAAATTGGTTGGCCAATGTCGTTATGGTGAAGAAGGCTAGTGAAAAGTGGAGGATCTGTGTAGACTACACGAACCTCAACAAAGCTTGTCCGAAGGACAGCTTCCCCCTACCAAAGATTGATCAGCTGGTGGATGCTACGGCTGGCCACCAGCTCTCGAGCTTCATGGATGCTTTCTCGGGGTACAACCAGATCAGGATGCACCCCCAAGATGAGGAGAAGATGGCCTTTGTCATAGACAGGGGCTGTATTGTTACAGGATGATGCCCTTCGGCCTGAAGAATGCGGGTGCCACCTTCCAACGGCTGATCAACCAAGTTTTTGAAGAGCAACTCGGAAGGAATATGAAGGCTTACATCGATGATATGATTGTTAAGAGCCTCTGTAAGGCCGACCACATCAGGGACTTGCAGGAATCCTTTGACGCACTGAGATGTCATCAGATGAAGTTAAATCCTGCAAAGTGCATATTTGGGGTAACCTCCGGGAAATTTCTTGGCTTCCTGGTTACTCAAAGGGGTATTGAGGTCAACCCCGAGAAGATCAAGGCCATTATGGACATGGCGCACCCGACCAGTAAGAAGCAGGTGCAAGAGCTTATGGGCCGCATTGCCTCTCTCAGCCACTTCATCTCCCGGTCGGCTGAGAAGTCTTTGCCCTTCTTCAAAACCTTGCACCGGTCGGATCGCTTTTAGTGGACCGATGAGTGTCGGTCGGCCTTCGAAGCCTTGAAGGACTATCTGAAGAACCCTCCACAGTTTGCCAAACCAATGGTGGGGGAGGTGTTGTACCTATACTTGTCGGCCTCTGATGAGGCCGTCAGCGCCGTCCTTGTATGGGTGGGGGAAGACAGCCAGCAGAAACCTATCTACTACATCAGCAAGGTCCTCCACGACATCGAGACAAGGTACCCTAAAGTCCAAAAACTGGTTTATTCATTGGTTATAGCAGCGAAGCGCCTCCGATCCTACTTCCAGGCGCACCCGATCGTTGTGCTAACTGACCAGCCTCTCAAGGCAATCCTCTAAAGCCTTGACACCTCCGGACGGCTTGCCAAGTGGGCTATCAGGCTGGGCGAGTTCGAGATCTCCTTTCAATCCCGATCGGCCTTGAAGGCTCAAGTAATCACTGATTTTATTGTAGAATGAACATGGGGGCCAGAGGCAACCTCTTCGATAGCCGAAGTACCTATGGCTAATCCAGCGGAAGGGATCGAGCCCGCCTGGACTCTCCATATGGACGGAGCTTCCAATCTCGCTAGATGTGGGGCAGGCCTGATCTTAGCCGACCCTGACGGGTAATGTCTGGAGTATGCTCTACACTTTGCATTTCAGGTATCGAACAACCAGGCAGAATATGAAGTCTTACTTGCAGGGTTGAGGATAGCTGGTGAATTAGATATTGGTAGAATCCAGGCCTTCTCTGACTCTCAGTTGGTAGTCAATCAAGTGAAAGGCGAGTTTGAAACAAGGGACTCTACCTTGGCTAAGTATTTGGATAAGGTACGAGGCTTTACATCTCGGCTCAAATTCTTCGAGATTCTCCATATACATTGGCTGCAGAACTCCTGAGCGGATGCCCTATCACGGTTAGCTATAGCTATGGTCAGCACCTCCGACCGAACCTTTGTGGAGCATCTGCAGCACCTGAGCATTGCTGAAGAGCCGATTGAGATCCATCAAGTTGAGCAGGAGGCATCATAGATGGACCCGATTCGTACCTTCCTGGTTCAGGGCACTCTTTCGGATCACCCGTTGAAGCCAAGCGTATATGCTCGACAACCTCTAAGTACGTCATCCTCGACGGGACCCTCTACAAGCGGTCATTTTCACAGCCGCTGCTGAAGGGCTTGGGGCCGACCGACATAGACTATGCGCTCAGGGAGGTACATGAAGGAATTTGCGGTGACCACCTGGGGGGAAGATCCCTAGCCTATAAAATTATCCGGCAGGGATATTATTGGCCCACAATTCAAAAGGATGCGTCGGACTTCGTGCGGAAGTGTGACGCGTGCCAAAGGTATTTGTGTGTCCAAAGGAGGCCCGCCTGCTAGCTGACCCCGTTTACAGCATCGTGGCCATTTGCCAGTGGGGCATGGACATCCTGGGACCCTTTCTCCCAGCGTCCAGCCAACAGAAATTTCTCCTTGTGGCCATCGATTACTTTACCAAATGGGTAGAGGCTGAAGCAATGGCACAAATAAAGGAGGTCAAGGTGGAGAACTTCATCCAGAACTGCATCATCTTCCGGTTTGGCATCCCACGGACAATCATTACTGATAATGGGAGACAATTTGATAACTCAAGGTTCCGGGATTTTTGCCAGTAATACCACATTTCTCATCGGCTTACCTCGGTCGGCCACCCTCAGTCCAAAGGAGAGTCTGAAGTCACTAATCGGACGATTCTACATGGGTTGAAGACTCGGCTGAACGAAGCCAAAGGACTTTAGGCGGAAGAGCTTCACTTAGTACTGTGGGCATACCGGACGACCGCTCAGATAGCAACCGAAGAAACTCCGTTCAACTTGACGTATGGGAGTGAGGCATGTAAGGGTTTTGGTGACCAGGGCGGAAGCATGGATTTTAAGAATTTATTATGAAACTACTACCAAACCCTTAACCCAAGACCTCCTTACCAGGAATTAAAACATATAAACATGCATATATAATATAAACTATAGTTTAGGCACCAACCTGAACCGCTAGTATCCAATATGATGAAGAAAACCCTAATTCAGCCTTCTTCTCCACTAGGTGCCCAAACGTTCACCCTCCAACGGTGATCCACACGAAACTCAGACTAAGGAAGAACTCCTTCTTCAAGTTGCTTGGAGAAGTGGAACTCTTTTGGCAGCCTTTGGTCTATTGACCACTGTAGGATACCCTGTCCTACTGTAGGGCACTAAAGACACTCTCCTAAACTACTCTTGATTTTAGGACAACCCTCCTCTAGGACCTCTTAGGCTTATGTCCTAAAACAAAGCCTTGTCCTAGTAGAAAAGACCTTGTCTTAACAAGACAAGTCTTGTCTTAAAGAAAGAAGGAGGGAGAGAGAGACACTCAGAATAGTACTTCGATGGAATTCTTTTTTTTTAATTATCAGACTCATTTCATCGCCCCCTATTTATAGATATTAGAGGGGCGTGTGATATGTCCTCCCATCAACTTATCAGATACGATTTTTTAAAATCGAAGAGAAGTTATCTGGCTTGAAAAATCATATCTAATAAGCCCATTCAAGCACCGAAGGCCTTATTCACATCCCTTCTCTTATCTGGACGAATTCTCACTTGCCACATGTCAATTACCGGTCCCTAGGAAGATAAGAGGTGCCTTCTCAATCTTCAAACGTCGGAGATTATAAAGAATCATGATAGCAGAAGAACTCTCCATCAGAACCGCGCGCCACATGAAAAGTTGTGACTCTTCATGCACCCCGCGCGCCATCCTTCTTCCATGCAAATTTCAAAGAATGTTGACTAGTCAAAATATATGCAATATGGGTGTCATTGGAAAGAGCATTAAATTTCCTTTCTGTTCAAATCAGAGATCTATAGCTCATTCTATGTCTTTTTGAAGTTAAGGTATCATTTAGGTACCAAGAGTCCCATCCCATTGGGACTCTTCATGTATGGTGCCTAAAATGCCTTTAAATCCAAATTAAAATCAGATTTAGCTCTGATTAGGCTAGCCCCACTTAGGACTCAACCTAATTTAGGTTTTCCATAATTAGGTTAGCCCAATTAGCAAGCAACCGCACCCAATCCAATTGGGTTAGGAATTTGGTTAGCCTACATATGCTAGTATGTAATCCAGCTAACCAATTAGGATCCTATAACCCTAATTAAATCATGAATGACTTCCTTGGCCAAGTCTCTATTGTGTGTGACCCATTGGGTTCCACATCTAGCCAGCAGTAGGTTTAGGTTTGAGCCGATTCGATCCGATCGAACCCGATTGACCTAATTAGGTCAAATTGGCTCACCTAATTGTCCAATTCGAATCACACATTGAATTGACTGATGAAACCAAATCAATTGGTTCATGAAGACCTACAAGACAAGATTGACATCTAGAAACGTGTCATGCCTACCCGGAAGATGAGAAATTTTGGTGGATTTACCAAAATACCCTTCAGTAGTGAGTTTCTGGGCAATTCAGTCCTTTGATCTACTTGCACCCTGAATATGACTATGGATATGGATACTTGTCAAATCCAATTTCATATTTATTCCTTGCTCAATCTGATAATGATGATTCATTAATGAACCATTAGAAACTATTTCTAATGTTCATACTTTGATCAAAGATTTTCTGAATCATCATTTGATTGAAATCAGCTGGATGCGCTTCCCTCTTACTAGGGTTGATCGATTCCTTTTTGACCTACTCACAACCTCCATATGCAATCCACCATACCCAGTATCACCCCATGCATGACTCAGTGTCATGATTGAGTGTGAACCAAAGTATGGATTCATGCATACAAGGTACCATGGCAGTCTCAGGTCAAAGGACCACATGCACTACTCCCACTATGAGAACTATCTATTAACAAACAGATAAGGTTCCATTAGATGTTCTCAAGCTGGATCCATTCAGTGAACTCATTCTCTAATGAGCACCCACATCCTAGTATTAGTGTCAAACACAAGTGACTATGAGATCAGTCACCCTGTTCACCAAGCATACATAGGATGTGCTGGTCTTACCGGAAATATTGATCCCCTACTCAATATCCCATTGACCATGAATATTCTAGATTAGGGTTTTAAGGCTTTGGGTCTCACTATGTTGACCTCTGGTGTCGATCTCTGGACAGGTGTTGACCTCTGGTGTCGACCTCTAAATAGGTGTTGACCTCTGGTGTCGACCTCTGAAGCGTACCACTGAAATTTTGCCGTGCCGGCCTTGCTGAACCATCTTCAAATTGAAACTCGGTGCTCTGATTGAAAATCTAACGATTTTGAGCTAAAGTTCATGGTAACCCTTGTAGGTATTAGTGTTAGACCACCATTTTTCAATGGCATAAATTACATATTTTGGAAAACTCGCATGCGCATCCATATTCAATCTATTAGTTATCATCTTTGGAAAACCATTATTAGTGGTCCTCATATTCCTTCCATTTTGGTTAATGGCATTTCCATTCCAAAGCTTGAAGAGGATTGGAATGAATATGACATTAAACAAATTGAACTCAATGCTAAAGCAATGAACTTGCTTTATTGTGCATTGGACTTAAATGAATTTAATAGAGTTTCTACATGCACATCAGCGAATAAAATATGGGACACACTTGAAGTTACTCATGAGGGTACTCTTCAAGTGAAGAACACTAAAATTAATTTGCTTATACATTCTTTTGAAACTTTTGAAATGATGCATTATGAATCTATATCTGATATGTTTTCAAGATTTATGACTATTATTAATGAATTAAAAAGTCTTGGCAAAATCTATACTAATGCTGATTTGGTGAACAAAATTCTTAGATCCTTGCCAAAATCATGGGATCCAATGGTGACGGCGATCCAAGAAGCTAAAGATGTAGAAACCTTACCTTTGGAGGAGCTTATCGGTTCACTCATGACCTATGAGTTGAACTTATGGCAAAGGATAGTGGAAGCTGATACAGAAAAGAAAATAATAGCTCTCAAGGCTAAAAGGAAATTCAAGGCAATGATGGCAACTTGGAGCGATAGCGAAGATTCAAGTACGGATGATGAAGTTGCCCATCTTTGTTTCATGGCAAATGAGAAAAAGGTATGTGCTAAAAATAATTATGATTTTACCTTTAAAGAATCACAAGATGCATCTAATGATCTTGTGCATGAATATAGATTGCTAAAAATTGAGCACAAGAAATTAAATAGGCATGTAGATTCATTTTCTCTTGACAACACCAATCTTGCAAATAAAAATGATGATTTAAATGCCAAGATTGATATTTTGAAAAATGAAAAGAATAATTTTTCTAAAGAAAAAGAATTTTTAGAAAAAGAAAATGTTATTTCAAAAGATTTATGTGAAAAAGTTTTTAATGAGAAAAATATTTTGATTGAGGAAAAGAAGCAAAAACTCTTGAAGAACTTCAATATTCCTGCTTCTTTCAATTCTTGTTATAAATGTGGTTTCAATGCTTATCCTTCTAGATTAAGAAAAGTTTGGGTTCCAAAAGAAACCATAATTACTAATCATAAAGGACCCAAGAAAGTTTGGGTACCAAAAATGTCCACTTAATTTGTTTTGCAGGAATGTCTTACAACCCAACATGAAGAAAGGAAGTTCTTGAAAAGAGGTTGTACAAGACAATTTAAAGAAGTGGACAAGCTATATTTTGGACTAAATGGTAAAAGGAAGGATTATGTATATTGGTAAATTCCAAACATCTCCTTCCATAATTAAAATTGTAGATTAATTTTTATTGCATCAATTACTTTGAAAAATTGTTTTAAATAGTTAATTAGAATCAAGTTTGGACTTATCATCATTGGCTATGACCATGAACTTTTTGGTGTTGATGAATTTCATGCTATCATGATTAAATTTATGATTGTAAGACCTTCACTTGATTTTGATTAATGTATTTCATGAAAAATACTTTTAAAGATGCATATTGATTTGAAAAATGTTTTAATTGATTGATTAGAATCAAGCTTAGACTAATAATCATTTATTGTGATCATGACCATTTTGATGTTGATGGATTTCAAGCTCTCATGGTCAAACTTGTGATTATTAGATCTTCACTTGATTTTGATTAATATAGTTTCTAAATTATTTCAAGTGAAATGCTATGATTTATATGTTTTTATTTTTGGCATCTATGCATAATCTAGAAATAATTTGGATCAAGTATAGAACTAGTAGTTAAGGGTTACTTTTAAGAAGAAGGTATGCTTATTGACAAACCCTTGCTCTAATAGCTAGACTTGATATCATATTACTTCTAGCATTTGTATGGATATCAAATCATCTTAAAATGAATTTGAAATAATGCTAAACGTTTTTATGCGATATAAATGCTTTATATTTTGAAAATCATGAATATCTTAAAAAATTTCAAATCTTGATGCATAAGCTTTCATATTTTATTCCTGAAATAAATGCATATTTTTAAAGGAGGAATAACATTCAGGGGGAGCATCCAAAGATTTGTTATCATATTTGATGCTTTGAATATCTTGTTGATATCATGCTTTGCTTATATTGCTCTGGTACTCCTTGTTTTCAAATCTAATTCTTTGGAGGAGTTACATTCAAATGGTATCATATTCTATTGGCATCAAAAATTTTTTTATAAGAATTCCTAGTAACCGCTTCGGATTGGGTTAGTCACCATGGCCGTCCGGTCATAGGAGATAAGTAGGGCTTAAAGACCATCTCTTCCCATTCAACAGGCTCTCTTATGACGTGTAGGGGTGCCGCTGTGACCTTATCCCATGAACAAGTAAGGCGAATGGATAATATACATCAAATCATTTCTTGCATGTGCTTACATTCTTTGGTATCTTGTTCAATTTATATCATATTCAATTGATATCATAAATATTTGATTTCATGCATTGATTTTGATGACATACTTGCTATTCTTTCCAACTTCATTCCCACTTTGTATTGCCTTTCACCCTTTTTCATGATGTCAAAAGGGGGAGAAAATTGTTAAGTATGAAAAGGGGAAGATTGGATAAACATGAAAAATCTTTTGAGAAATGAAAGAAAGTACAAAAGGGGGAGAAGAATGTAAAATATTTTTATCTAAAGGAAAGAATTAGTAAGAAGAAGAAATTTTGAAATTTTTTTTTTTTTTTTTTTGGATCATATTTTGAGGGGGAGCTTGGTGCTTATTGTTTTGAGCTTACATGTTTATCTTATTGTTAATTTTTTAAGCTTACCCTATTCATATACTTAAAGGTTTTGTCATCATCAAAAAGGGGGAGATTGTTGACTCTAGTCTTGATTTTGATGATTGACAAAATGTTTAAGTATATATGAGTACTAATTGTATTTTAAGTGTATTTCTCAGATCTTAGTACTCAACCATGTTGAATGAAGAAATGCTTGTATTTCAGTTGAAAAAGTCCTTAAATTAATGGAGAATCAAATATATGGACTTTGGAATTAATATGAAAGGACTTGAAGAGGTTAAAGTTTCAATTTGAAGATGGTTCAGCAAGGCCGGCACGGCAAAATTTCAGTGGCACGCTTCAGAGGTCGACACCAGAGGTCAACACCTGTTCAGAGGTCGACACCAGAGGTCAACACCTGTCCAGAGGTCGACACCAGAGGTCAACACCTGTCCAGAGGTCGACACCAGAGGTCGACTCATAGCCTGAGAATTCAAACTGGGCAGAACTATGGTTTTCTGGATTTTTGCCTAAGATAAACTGGAGGTCGACTCATGAGGTCGACACTTGATCCAGAGGTCGACTCATGAGGTCGACTCATGGCATAACGGCTAGTTTTTCTGAACTTTTGATTTGATTTCTAACGGCCATAAACGGCCATATTTTTTATTCTAACGGTCTTGTGGAGTTGTTTCAGCTTGAATGAGGTATTTAACCTCCACTAAACTTCAAAAAAGTGATGGAGACAAAGTGAAAAGGATTAGAGTGAAAGTAAAAAGCCTTCAATCAATTCCAAGCCAAAAAGAGTGAGAAATCCAAGAGATTCCTTAGCCAAAAGCTTTCCATCTTTGAGGAATCCAACTTTCAAGAGTTTGGCATTTAGTGAGGTCCAAGATTCCAAGAGAAAGGCTTGAAGAGTCTCCATCAAGAGCTACATCGAATTACCTTTTGCTCAAAAAGGAGTTTGTCTTGTTTTTATTCATTGTATTCATATTCTATTTGTGGTAGGCTAGTTTCAAGGGAATTTGAAACTAGTGTGAGGTTTGTTGGTGAGCCAATTGATAAAACCAACTAGGGTTGCTTGTAAGCCCGAAGCCAAAACAAGTGAGTGAGGTTTGTTGGTGAGCCAATTGATAAAACCAACTAGGGTTGCTTGTAAGCCCGAAGCCAAAACAAGTGTATAAGGTTTTGACTTGTGAGCCTGGTAAAACAAGTCGGCTGTAATCTAAAGATTATAGTGAAAATTCCCAAGTGGAGCTTGGGGAGTGGATGTAGGTGCTAGGTGCACCGAACCACTATACTTCTTGTGTGTTTGCATTGCTTTACTCTTTATCTTCTTTTGCTCTTTAATTGTTGTTTTATTTCATTGCTTCCGTTGCACAATTACTTGAGCACTATCACTCTTCACCTTTGAACTTGATAGCACATATATTGCTTTAATTTTTAAAATACCCAATTCACCCCCCCTCTTGGGCACCATATCTGGGCAACACACTAGTATGATCTCATCATAACCCTAGAACTATAGCCCTAATCTATGAGGTTCATCATATCTTAATAAAATTAATAGGACACAGCATATGATGAAAATAAAATGCCTTTATTAATTGATAATGTCAATACACTGGTTTGAGATACAAAAGAAAATCCCATCGAAATACAACATTTCGATTGGCCTTTAGGGCATAATCCTTTCAATCTCCCACTTGCACTAAAGCCAATCGCCTTTAAATTTTAACCCCATACAATCGAGGTGGCGATCAAACCCCCGGTGTGGTAGAGGCTTAGTGAACGGGTCTGCTATGTTGTTCTTCGTTTCTACTCTTTTAATGCAGACTTCTTGTCTTTCAATAATCTCTCGAATGAAATGGAAGCGTCTTAGAATGTGCTTTGATTTGTGATGAGCTCTAAGTTCCTTAGCTTGAGCGACGGCTCCAGTATTATCACAGTAAAGTGGTACTGGACCATCAATCTTCGGAACAAACCCAACTCTGAGATGAACTTCTTCATCCAGATAGCTTCCTTGGCAGCTTCACTAACAGTAATGTATTCTGTCTCAGTTATTGAGTCAGCTACAGTCTGCTGTTTAGAACTCTTCCAGCTTACAGCTCCTCCATTTAGGGTAAAAACATACCTTGAAATAGATTTGCTATCATCTGGATCCGATTGAAAACTAGAATCTAAATAAGCTTTCAGTTTAAGATCAGATCCTCCGTATATCAGAAAAATATCCTTAGTCCTTCTCAAGTTCTTAAGAATATTTTTCACAGCCTTCCAGTGATCCTCTCCTGGATCAGCCTGAAATCTGCTGGCTATACCAAGGCATATGCCACATCAGGCCTGGTATATAACATGGCATACATTATAGATCCTACAGCCGAAGCATAAGGTATAGCCATTGTTATTTAAAATTTTTAATGAAAAAAGCTGCATGTATTAAATGTGCATTAAAAATGAGATTTATGTGGTCCAATTAGATTGTACGGTATATTTTTTCTTCACCAGGCATGGTGTACAAAGACTTTCTCTAGATAGAAATGACTTTGTTAGTATAAGCCATGGCTCTCCAACTTTGGTTCCTCCCCGGTCAGTGGTTTAGATGACAAATTGGGCCTTGACTTTAGATGGATAGCTGGATTGGAAAATGGGCCTAGACTTTAGATGGCAATGACCTTGTGTTACTTATATAGTCCATGATTCTCAAGCTTTGATTTACACACACACACACACACACACACACATATATATAGAGAGAGAGAGAGATTTGGCTATAATTAAGTGAATCTACATTCAGATTTAGTCATATTTTAATTGGACATAGAGCTCCATATCGATGATCCAAGCTCTTAAATATAATTATTATCAAATTACTCATATAATTAAAATTATATGATTTGGAGATTCCTTGTCTATGCATTAAATGATAAAAAATATATTTATTATTTTTTACTATGTAAATTATTCAAGTTTTTGATCCCTTGATGCATTAGCTAGAGTTTTTTACTATACGTATTCCAATGAATGTCATAGATGCTATCAAATACAAGTCATGCTTGAAGGAAAGTATTTATCTTTCATATAAATTTTTTTTTACATGGGATATAATGGTAATAACCCAAGACTTCATCCAAATAAGTTAACTAGAGGGTATTATTTGAATTTTTTAGTTCTATATAACTATTCAAAGTTTTTCCAGCAAATAATCAATATGGAACTAAATACATATCAGCATGGATCCTCACAAACTCTTTTTATTTAAATCTTGGCATCAATATCAATCTAAATCCACACATCTATTCATAACTATCATGATTGGCCTGTAATACCATCAATCTAAATCCAACATCGGCTTTAATACCATTTGTAACAATCTAAGATCTCATCCAAAAAGACTAATCCAAAAGTATTATTTGGATTCCCCTATGTTGTATAAGCATCTTAGATCTTTTCAATAAATAACTAATTTAGAACTAAATATATATCTACATAGATTTTCATAATAACTATAGTCATTGTTTTCTATTCATAAAAATTGTAGTCACTATTTTAATTAAATAAACACCCCTTATGACCATCTCTCCATGATAGTTACGTAGGGGACAAAAACAAAAAAAAAGAAAGCGATGCTTGTTTATTCCCGTTATCACGAAGTCATAGGAAAAATTGTGAAAAAGATTAAGAATTTTTTTGGTTCTAGGGAATTTTTTTAAGAATATTATTATTGGAAAGCTAATTCCTAAAAATATGATATCTAAACAAGTAGTTTTGGCATATTTTGTTGACTATAAAAAAGTAGCGTATTTTAGAATGGCTTATGCTTGATTGAATATCCATTATCCCAAGAAAAGTTTATAAAATACTATTATATCCTTAAAATAAGAAAAAATCTTATCATATTCGAATATTATCATTGTTTGCAATTAAAAAAATTTGAAGTTAGGAGTATTTTTAGCCATAGATCATGGTGCAGGAGCATTTGAGATGTTGTGATAAATAGTGTATATTTCAACATAGATCTTTTGATGGCTTAAAAGGATACTTTAGAAAAAATAGTCTTAATTACCATCTCATAAAAAAATAAAAAATCATTGTCTTAAATGAACTTCTAGATCCTAAGGAGCTTACTGGCATCCAATCGCATTCAGCTTGTTTAGCTTGAAAAGGTACAGTAACAAATTGGTACTGGAGAAAGGGTCTTGCCCAAATCTTTCAAGAAAATGATGAGTGGAATACCTCCACTCCACTTCACTCAACGGTGATCTTCTTAAGTGTTCTCAGTATAGCAAAAGTTAAGATAGAAATTTTCGACTCATTCTTGCTACTGATCCAAGAATGGATACTCTGATTGAGTAGGTCCAGTTACTGACAAGTATCATCCATCTTCTTTAATAATATATTGCCCAGCTTCTTGCTCCACCAGCTGAATCATCTTAGTGGAACCACCAACATCAGTTAGGTAGAGGTAATAGAAGTCACGAACCTCTTTGTAGGGAGAAAGAAATCCGGCAATCAACTTCTCTTTAAGAAGGAAGGAACCATCGCCATCACCCTCTAGACGATTCCTAGAAGGATTCAACTCTAGTGCACTCTTTGAATTATCACTCTCAACGAGAGAATGATATCGAAAAAAATATCTACTAGCTGGAAGCTAAACTCGGAGAAATCTATATGGAAGATCATCATTGGAATAACTTCCAAGACTTCAACACTCAATCCCCTTTCTCTGGAGAAATAATAAATGAGCCGATTCCCTATTGGTTTAAGATGCCTTTGGTCGAACCCTATGATGGTTCTACTGATCTGTTGACCGTCTAGAAGGATATAAGGCCCTCATGAGGCTCCAAGGTGCATCAAATGCCTTATTATGTTGGCTTTTTTGATAACTCTGAAGAAAGCCACTAGGATATGGTTTTCAAGCCTACTGCCCAGATCCATCTATTCTTTCCAATAGCTAGGCAACTAATTGTAATCCACTTTGGCAGCCATCGAATACTATCGAAGAACAATGACAATCTCTTCCCCATAAAGTAAAAAGAAAGAGAAACACTCGAGAGTTATTTGGTGTGCTTCAATGCATCTATATTGGATGCCCAAGATCTCAATGAGTTCATTGCTATGTCAGCTTTAAAGTGAGGACTTTGGAATGCTTACCTGAGCTTCTCTTTGGATAAAAAAAAATTAAGGAGTTATGCTGAGCTCCTTGCACATGCAGGAAAGTATACCCAAGTTGAGGAAGGCTATTCCCTTTGCTGGAAAGAGGAAGGAAAGAAGAAAAGTAGATAGAAATGAGCTCGCGAGGAAGAAACTCGTGTTCAACTAGAAGCCACCAAACTTTCGAAGAGTTCAAAGCCAAATTATCCTACTTGGTAATTCATCGACTATATCTCCTTAACTGCCTCTTGATCTCAGATCTTGATGGAGATCAAGAATAAGAATTTTTTGCACTAACTACCTTCCATGAGAGGTCCACCAAAGGTGAGAGGTAAGAACAAATACTACTACTACCACAAGGACTATGGTCATGATATGAAAGAGTATCAGCAATTAAAGTAGGAGATTAAGAACTTGATTCATAAGGGCTACCTCAACAAGTACAATAATAGCTAGAAGAAAGAAAAAGCCCCTTAGACATAGTCCAAGCATGAAGCTAAGCTAAATAACCTACCAATTGAAGGGACATTGATATGATTTCAGACCTCTCCAAGGTCTGGGGGATAGGAAAACTTGGATGGAACTCCAATTCTAAGATTGTGGTGTTAGAAGTCACCTAGAATTTTATGCATGATTTTTTTATGAATTTACAGTGGAAGTGAATCTATTCTAAAACTATTTTAAATAAAAATATGCATTTAGAATAATTTTAATAAATCCTAAGTAAAATCATAACATGATATACATTATAAAAAATAAAATCAGCATGCATTGATCTACCTGATGTATGCTATAGATCTAATCTACAAATAATATGAAATCTAATTCATATCTAATCATGGGTCGATGTTCACCTTTATTGATGACACATGGTAAGAGCTCTCCACGTTACTTTATAGTTACATAGGATGTTCGGCCTCTATGAATCGTCTACATGAAGCCTCAATGCAATCAACCTTTTCAGACTACTAGATCCACACAAAGGCCACTAAATGATTAAAAATAATTTATTTCTTGAATTTTCTTGAGCCTTCCAAGAAACCCAAGAAGAGAATGAAGAGGTCTAAATCAAGGAGGAAGAATACTAAAAACAAGAAACCCTTTTTTATTATTTTTCTTTTATTTCCTCTCTCCCTTCAACCCTTGCTCCTAAAAGAACCTCTCACTTTCATCCAGAATTCATGCCCTCTTTTTCTCTTATTTTCTTAGTAATTTCACTTCAGATTTTACATGTTAATTGGCCTCTTAATGTTTCATATATAACAAAAAACTAAAGTAAGATTTCATTGATTAGAGGAGGGATTAGTTAAGATAAGAATGAAGAGGTCTAAATCAAGGAGGAAGAATACCAAAAATAAGAAATCCTTTTTTACTATTTTTCTCTTATTTTCTCTCTCCCTTCAACCCTTGCTCCTAAAAGAACCTCACTTTCATCTAGAATTCATGCCATCTTTTTCTCTTATTTTCTTAGTAATTTCACTTCAGATTTTACATGTTAATTGGCCTTTTAATGTTTCATATATAACAAAAAACTGAAGTAAGATTTCATTGATTAGAGGAGGGATTAGATTAAGATAAGATGATGCTATTTGAATAAGACCGGATGTTCTATTCGTAATAGAACTCCTCCAATTAAACTCAAATAATGCTAAATTTAATTTAAACCAAAACTAATCTAAATGAAAATGAGAGAGGATGAGAAAAACTAATTTTATTATGGAGAATTCAAAAAAAATTCTAGGAAGGCATGGATAATTTTTAGTAAAGAAAATAAGTTGGACTAGGTTAGGGTTTGACCAAGTTTTGACCATAATTAGTTAGGAACCAAAACTAATTTGGTTATAACTAATTTAACCAACTTAGACTCAATCCAAATAGATTTAATTAAATTCTAATTAAATTTAAAATTAATCAAGCTCAAGTTTGAATCAAACCATAATTAGAAATCCTTAGCAATTAGACCATCAAATAACCTAATCGGGTGAAACCTAATTGATCCAAATTCAATTAGACTTAACCTAAACCTCTTTACTCAATCAAATTGAGCCAAATAGAAATTAAATATCTAATTAATCCTCTTATAATTAATTTATAATTAATTAATTATTAATTTATAATATTTGTGTAGGGTTAATTGTTTATCATATTCATAATTTTGTTACTTAATAATTCTTAATCGTTAATCAACCATCATGATCAATCAAAATTTTTTTATGTATGTGACCCCATAGGTTCAACCACTAAGCTAGTAGTCGATGAACTAAATTCTAAACTTATCAATGTGACCATCTATCAATAGTGCCCGACATCTAATAGGTCGAATGTTTGCGAAGCAATATTCAAGAACCTAGGCATATAGTTTTTATAATAATTCCCCTTTTGTCTTAATGCTCAAAATGATTTTACAGTTAACTACCAACTCTGAATAATGCATCCAAATATGTCTCAACTTACTAAATCCTGTGACTCACAAGGATTGCCCTGACTAAGATCTTGCTAAATTAAAACATAGTAGAATATTTTTTCTAATACCTTAGAGTGGTCAATCCCATCTTGACTCATCACTGACTTAACAAGTACTTAACTACATCTAGTAACCTTCTATCACTGGTTAGAAATCCAAATAGTCTGGTACCTAAGTATAATAAGTTGCTTGCAAGTCACCATGGTGATCTCAGATCAGAGAGATAATTATATCCATATCCTTTTGTGAGATACTCTCGATAGTAGAGTACTCAATAAAGTTGGTTACATTCGATGCAATGTATACCTACACTCATCAACATGCCATATCTGTATCTCTACACTCCTTAGTGTTCACTCTTGTATTGATTTTGATGATTAATAAAATATTTAAGTATATTTGAGTACTAATTGGTTATTAAAGTGTGTTTTATTAGAAAAGATACTCATCAGGTTAGTAAATTGGATTGCTTGTCAAATAGTTGGAGAAGCCCTCTTTATGGATGAAACATTCAAGATTAATGGACTTAAGTATATAAGGATGGCTTGAAAGGACTTAAAAGTCAAGTTTAAAGAAGATTCAGCAGAGTTTCGATTGAATTTCAGAAAGTTTTAGCAAGTGTCGACTCATTGTGCAGTTGTCGATTCATGAAAGTGAAGTATCGACTCAAGCTGATACATAGAAGAAAGTTTCAGATGGCATGTTTGAAGTGTCGACTCATGGATCGACTCAAAGCCTGAGACAAAATTTATATAGAACATGTTGAATTTCAAGACTTCCCTCAAGTGTCGACTCATGGAAGCTAAGTGTCGACTCATGAAAGCTAAGTATCGACTCAAGTATTGACTCACCAAATGAAGTGTCGACTCACCTGAGATTTTCAGAGAGCTTCAAACAATATTTTTTGAACTAAGTATCGACTCAAGTGTCAACTCATGACCTAAAGTGTCGACACTTGAAGTTCTGATGAACGATAATGGCTACTTTTTTCAAATACAGAACTTGCCCTTTTCATCCTTCAACGGTTAGTTCTCCTCTCCAACTGTCATTTGGGGTTTGAAAAGGTATTTAACGTGATTTTAATTGAAGAGGGATAAGAGGAATGAGTTTACATTGAATATTCATCAAGAGTTCATCTACTTTCAAGTCAGGTTAAGCCTTCAAGCTTTCAAAGCATTCAAGAGCATTCAAGTTCAACCATTCAAGCTACATTCAAGGCTTCAACAACTTGAGGACAAGCATTTATAACAACTCTAAAAGAGCTTCAAAGAGATACTTACTTTTATTGAAAGCTTTTTGTATTCTTTACAATATTATTGAATCATTTCTTTTGTTTCTAGTTTCAAAGGGATTGGAACTAGAAGTGAAAGTTTGTTGGTGAGCCTTTGTGTTAAAACCAATAGAGATTTTTGGTTAGCCTAAGTCACAAAACCAAGGAGGTTGTTGGTAAGCCTAAGTTACAAAACCAACTAGGTTTTTGATTATCCTGCAAAACCAAAGGGGTTTAGACTTGTGTTCCTGGTGAAAACAAGTTGGATTTTAATTAGTGAGTCCAGAAAACTAATCGGCTATAATCAAGAAAGATTATAGTGAAAATCCCAAGTGGACCTTGGGGAGTGGACGTAGGTGCTTTGGTGTGCACCAAACCACTATGAGATGGAATTTTCCGTTTCCTAATTTTGAACAGAAAATCTAGATGGAGTTTTCCATCTTCTTAGACAATGTAAGACCTTCATCCGATAGCAAAAAGCTGTCCCTTAGAGCAGCTCAAACTTATTTCGGGTATGAAGAAGCGGGAGTGCACCACATGGAGGAGAACCCGAATTTTGTATGTTTGTATTGCTTGCTCTTTCTTATCTATCTTTACTTACATTACATTTGCCTTTTAATCCTGCTACACGTTCTTGAGCACTCACAAACACTAGCTACACAAGGACTTTAATTATTTTTGAATTGGAACTCATTTCTATTAATTTTTTTAGAAACCCAATTCACCCCCCTCTTAGGTTGCTTACTGAGCAACAAGCGATATCAAAGCGACATTCTCAGTGTATAGGTCTAACCACCTTGAGTAAAGATCTATGACAGTCCTACTTGGTACTAGTATAGTTGAGGGATAAGCCTTAAATAGACCTCCTTATTTTAATGGCACCAAATACACATATTGGAAAACATGAATGAGAATTTATATGCATTCTATAGATTATAATTTATTAAAAGTAATGGATAAAGGTCCTCATATTTCTTCGATTGTTGTTAATGGTGTTTCTATCCCAAAACTTGAAGATGATTGGGATAAAAATGATATTAAATAATCTGAGATCAATGTTAAGATAATGAATCTTCTTTACTGTGTGTTGGATCCTAGTGAATTCAATAGGATTTTCACATGCACCTCAGCCAAAGAAATATGGGACATACTTGAGGTCACTCATGAGGGTATCGATTAAGTGAAAAATACTAAGGTTAATATGCTTGTACATACTTATGAAATATTTCAAGTGGAACCTAATGAATCCATTACTGACATGTACACCAGATTTATGAATATTGTTAATGGCATGAGAAGTCTTGGTAAAACTATGTCTAATGCTGATCTTATGAATAAAATTCTCAGGTCTCTACCAACATCTTGAGATCCTAAAGTGACCGCTATCCAAAAAGCCAAAGATGTTGAGAAACTTTTATTGGAGTAGCTAGTAGGTTCACTCATGACTTATGAACTGAACTTGAAGCAAAAAGAAATGGATATGGATAAAGAGAAGACTATAGCCTTCAAGTCTACAACACAAGAAGAGTCTTCAAATGAGGAATCAGAAGAAGAAGAGAATGATGATGAAGAAGTACTCATAGCAAGAAAATTTAGAAGATTTTTGAAGAAAAAAAAATTCCTTCAAAAAAAAGGCTCAACCAAGCAAGAAAAAGGGAAAAGAGAAAGAAAAAGAAAAGAAAAAGGAGAATGAGCTATCAATATACTTCGAGTGCAAGAAGCATGAATATTACAAATATGATTGTCCTCTCCTAAAGAAGTCAAAGAGAAGATTTAGAAAGAAGGCAATGATGGCAACATGGAGCGATAGTGAGGACTCCAGCTCAGAAGAAGAATAAACTGAAGTTGCCAATCTTTGCTTCATGGTACAACAAGAAGAAGAGGTACATTTTGAATTTGAAATTGATTATACTTTTGATGAACTAAGAAATGCTTTTGATGAATTAATACATGATTATAAATTGGTAATGATCAAAAATAAAAAAATTGAAAAAGCATGAAAACTCTTTCTCTCATGAAAATACAAATCTTATGAATGAAGTTAGTAATTTAAAGAATAAAATTAATATTTTAGAAAAACAAAGAAATGCTTTATCTATGAAAAATAAAGTTTTGAAAAGACACAAAGTCAATATTTCAAACAATGAGCTTTTAAGGAAAAATAAAGACCTTGAGACTAAAAATCTGAAATTCAAAAATGAGCTTGAAAAGATAAAACTTTTTGTTAAAAAAATCTACTTTTAGTTCTGAAAAGTTAAATCTCTTGTTGAGCAATCAAAGAACTGTTTTCAACAAAGCCGGTTTGGATTTTAGATCACAAAAATAATAGAAATATTTCAAAAACTTCTTTATTCCAGCATCATCTAGCATCATTTGTCATTCTTGAAGAAAATTAGGTCATAAAGCATATTAATGTGACCTTAAAAAGCTAAAGTGTTCTAAAAAAATTTGGGTTCTAAAAGGAACCACTATTAATACTAACCCTAAAGGATCTAAGATGGCTTGGCTACCTAAAATCAAAACTTAATTTATTTTGCAGGTGTGTCTTGCAACCAAAGAAAAGAAAAGATTATGGTATATCGACAATAGTTGCTCAAAATACATGATAGGAGATGTGAAGCAATTCATTTCTCTTGAAACACTGAATGGAGGGAGTGTAACTTTCGGAAATAATAACAAAGAAAAAATCATTAGTATTGATAAAGTTATCATCTCTCCTTCTACTTGTATAGATAATATTTTATTAGTTGAAGGTTTGAAACATAATTTACTTAGCATTAGTCAATTTTGTGATAAAGATTTTAAAGTTATTTTTGAATTATCTCTTTGCATGGTAGCTAGTCTTAATGATAATGGAGTGAAATTTATTGAAAATAGGCATGGCAACATCTATCTTATCATCTTGATAATTTACTTTTACATGATGGTGAATGCTTAGTTGCTATGAATTCCACATCTAATGAAACTAGCTGGCTTTGGCATCGTACGTTAGGTCATACAAGCATGCATCTTCTTTCAAAATTATGCAAAAAGAATTTAGTAAGAGATTTGCCAAAAAATAGTTTTGAAAAAGATAAAATATGTGAAGCATGCCAATTTTGAAAATAATCTAAAACATCTTTCAAACCAAAAGATTTTGTTTCAACTTCTAGACCATTAGAGCTACTTCATATGGATCGCTTTAGACCAACTATGACAACTAGCCTAGGAGGCAAGAGATATGGATTAGTTATAGTGGATGATTTCTCTAGGTTCACATGGGTTTTGTTTTTATCACATAAAGATGAATCATTTTAGCTTTTATGAAGTTTTATTGAAAAGTTTCAAATGAAAAAGGTACTTCAGTTATTTTTATTCGAAGTAATCATGGCACGGAATTTGAAAATCAGGATTTTAAAAACTTTTGCAATGAAAAGGGAATTGATTATAATTTTTCTGCACCTAGGACACCTCAACAAAATGAGGTGGTAGAAAAAAAGAATAAGACTTTAGAAGAAATGACATGCACAATGCTTTCTAAAAATGATTTACCAAGATATTTTTAGGCTGAAGCAGTCAATACCGCTTGTTACATCTTGAATTGTGTTTTAATCTAACTTATTTTAAAGAAAATACCTTATGAGCTTTAGAAAGAAAGAAAACCCACTTTGTAGTATTTTCGAGTATTTGGTTGTCGTTGTTTTATCCTAAATAATGGCAAAGATAATCTAGAAAAATTTGATGCAAGGTCAGATGAAGGTATCTTCTTAGGATACTCTACATCTAGCAAGGCATATAGAATATTTAATAAAAGAACTTTATTAATTGAAGAATCAGTGCATGTTGTATTTGAAGAATCTTCTAACAAATCCTTGAGAAAAGAGGATATTTCTGATGAATGTGCAGGTGTTGAAGAATTAAAGAATCTAACTTTGGATGATCCCCCTTCCAAGGAAGATGAAGAAGATCAAAACAAGAAGGATAGAGAACCTACAAAATCTACACCAAAGCATCAAGATCTACCAAAAGAGTGAAGGTATACTCATAGACACCTTAAGGAGTTAATCCTAGGTGATCCATCGAGAGGGATAAGAACTAGAGAATCAATTAGAATGAATGTGATTACATAGCTTTTTTTTCTCAAATTGAACCTAAATGTATTGAAGAAGCAGAAAAAGATCCTAATTGGATAATTGCTATGCAAGAAGAATTAAATCAATTTGAAAGAAACAAAGTTTGGACTTTAATAAAAAGACCATCTAATATTTCAATTATTGGTACAAAATGGATATATAAAAATAAACTAGATGAAAATAGTGTTGTTACTAGAAACAAAGCTAGGTTGGTAGCTGAAGGTTATAATCAAGAAGAGGGTATTGATTTTGATGAAACATTTGCTCCAGTAGCTAGACTTGAAGCCATTAGATTCCTTTTAGCATTTGCATGTTTTATGAATTTCAAACTATTTTAAATGGATGTTAAAAGTGCTTCTTTAAATGGTTATATTGGTGAAGAAGTGTTTGTTGAATAACCACCTGGATTTGAAAATCATGCACATCTTGATCATGTTTTTAAACTTCACAAAACACTTTTTGGTTTAAAACAAACACCCCGAGCATGGTATGAAAGACTCAGCAAATTTTTGATTGAAAATGATTTCTTTAGAGGGCATATTGATACTACCTTATTTCTAAAAAGGAAAGATGATGATCCATTAGTAGTACAAATCTATATTGATGATATCATTTTCGGTACTACTAATGAGTCTCTTTGTCAAGAGTTTGCCAAGCTTATGTAGGAAGAGCTCGAGATGAGTATGATGGGTGAATTAAATTTTTTCTCGGACTCCAAATCAAGCAAACCAAAGAAGGGATCTTCATCAACCAAGCTAAGTATACAAGAGATATCTTAAAGAAGTTTAGGTTGGAGACAACCAAGCAAATAGGTACACCTATGTGCCCTTCGTGTAAACTTGATAAAGATGAATGTGGTAAAAGTGTTGATCAAAAATTGTATAGGGGTATCATTGGGTCACTACTATATTTAACTACTAGTAGACCAGATATCATGTTTAGTGTTTGCTTGTGTGCTAAATATCAGTTTGATGTTAAAGAATCTTATTTATTGGCTGTTAAGTGCATTTTTAGATATTTATCTGGTACTATTGATATTAGACTATGGTATTCTAGAGACTCATCTATTGAATTAATTGGTTATTCAGATGCTGACTTTGTTAGGTGTAAATTAGATAGAAAAAACTCAAGTGAAGCTTGCCAATTTCTTGGAGTTAACTTAATCTCATGGTTTAGCAAGAAACAAACTTCAGTTGCACTATCTATAGCTAAAGCTGAATATGTTGTAGCTGGAAGTTATTGTACTCAAATCTAGTGGATTAAGCAACAACTTGAAGATTTTGGAATCAAATTAACTAAGACACCCATAAGATGTGATAATACTAGTGCTAAAAATTAAACAAAAATCCTGTTCAGCACTCTAGAAGTAAACACATTGAAATTAGGCATCATTTTATTAGAGATCATGTTAAAAATAATGATGTGCTAGAATTTATGTGCACTGAAATGCAATTAGCTGACATTTTGATCAAACCACTTCAAGAAGATCGGTTCTATATGATTAGAAGAGAGGTAGGGATCATAAACCCTTTTGCCAAAATTCTCATCTCTTTATAATCTTTAAAATTCTCCTTAAAATTTATTGATTAAATTGCTTGAAGATCATGTTTATACTCTTACAAACCTTTGAAATCATGTTCTAATTTGTTCAATGATCCTTTTCCATTTTTTTCTCAGATTTTAAGTCGAAGTGTCGACACTTTGAAGTGTTGACACCTATAAGTATCGACACTTGAACCACAGTCATGAGTCAACACTTGATCGATGGCAAACCAAGATAAAATAGGGAAAACAAAGTGTTTTCTTCAAATTTTTTCTTCAAATCTGAGCCGACTCACCCTACAACAGTAATCCAGCACTCCATTCACTCCAATCTAAGTTTTAACTACCCAATTCTTCAATTGGAATAGTTTCTTTTGGTTCCCTCATTGTTCCTCATCCACTTTCACCATTTTTCTTGTGAAAATCCTTGATTTCTTCCCGCATTCCTTTTTACCTTGTTTCCTTGGAATGGGTCCTAGAAAGCAAGTAGTCCAAAGACCTCGACCATCTGTTTAGGAGGTAGAGTGACAGACAAAAGCCAGACATGAGGATCAAGCAGTAGTTAAGCCCGAGGACCAGCTTGATGTTCCTATTCGATCACTATTTCCTGCAGCAGATAGGATGAGCTCGAAGACTATTATTAGTGGTTGTCGAGTGGATTTTGATTTCCTAGACCAGCAGCACTTTCGGATTGATTAGTGGTTGAGAGATGCTGGTCTAGCACACTTCTGCATACTATCCGAGAGATTCTATCCTAGCATGATGAGAGAGTTTTATGGATCACTAGCCAGAGGTACTGATAGATAGGTAGCACAGGTATGTGGGAGAGAGGTCCCACTATCTGCTAAGATTCTGAGCCAGGGAGATACCTATGAGAGGTTCAGTGGCGAATGCCTTAGTGGATAGGATCAGTGAACTCTGGTGTATCTTTGAGTCAGATGATCTTCCAGAGGGAGCCACTGTAATTGCATCGAGACTCTCGGAGAGATGAGGCTACTGCATCACATCATCACCCGGATCTTACTATCGAAGATCGGATGATTCGACTTTATTACTGAGCGAGAGCTACTAGTCATCGTGTCACTGATTCAGCACACTTCGATATGCCTCCTCATTCTTATGGTTCATCAGATGACAGAGGCATCAACCAGCCGGAGGCTTTTCCTGCCCTATGGTATGGGATTGACTATATTATTTAGGGCAAACGGAGTAGTCATAGATGGAGAGCCATACAGGCAGCTTCTACACACAAACGTTTATGATGCGAGATCCCTTCATAGGATGGGATATCATCTGGTCAGAGGTCAGTGGAGACCACGCATATTAGGTCAGACCACTGATGCAGATGATGAGATTGCAGAGGAGGAGCACATTTTTAGAGATGAGGTCGGGCCCTCAAAGGTACATAGAGAGATTCCGGAGGCACAGCCCGAGCCTTCTACATAGCTTGAGCCTGCAACTCTGCCTGAGCCAGCTACTCCACCACACTCAGAGATGCCAGCCATTGGAGATTCTATAGAGGACAGGATCGTCCATTTGGAGTAAAATACCATGATCATCAGACAGTGGGTTGATCAGATTCATTTGGAGATGAGAGAGAGCTACCAAGGCTTGAGAGATGGTATATCTACTATTTTAGTTGCATTGGAGAGACCTTCATCGAGCAGAGTACCTCCCTCTACTCATTCAGATTCACCTTCAGCACCACCAACACCACCAACACCCCCAACACCAGAGACAAGAGATGATTAGACTGACTCCACAGAGTTTGATGTTGCAGACTTCATGGTGGAGCCAGAGGTAGATATAGCTGCTGATGTGTTTGGGACACCCATTCCCGATCCTTCCCGATTTTCCTTCCAGACTCCCATTTTACCAAGCTCTTCCACGATTCCTGACCCTTTTGTCACTTCCATTTCCCCTTCTACTCCTGTCATTCATTCTACTGATACACCTATGATTCACTCTACTTCTCTACACTCATCCTCTATGATCCGGGAACTAGGCTTTTCACTCATGGTTTCCACCATCTTGATTTAGGTTCCATCTTTGATCATACCCCCTTTCCCACTGATACTGTTGCCGCTTCAGTCAGTGTTGCTCCTACTACTAATATAGCCTCTTCCTCTTCAGCACCAGCCAGAGGTAGAGCATATGTCAGACGCAGAGGCCGAGGCCATCATGATGTATCAAGATCTACCCAGACCAGACTTTCTAATCTCCGACTGATGTGGCCACGATCCCGACCTTTTAGAGATACTGGACTGATTGAGATTGGGTCCTCCTCTGATGAGAAGAGTACTCCTTAGGGTGGTCTCTATGTTAGCTAGTTTACATTTCAGCACTTTTTAATTGTATTAGTGTTTGGTTGTTTATTTGTCTATTTGTATCAAAATTGATGTATCAAATTTTAAAATTTATCTATATATTAACTCTTTCAGACTCTACTGGTATCATTAACTCTTCTGCTTTCTTGCTTAAATTCTGTGTAATATGTCTTGTTTTCCTTTCCACCTTTTTTAATGATGACAAAAAGGGAGAGAAATAATGATAGTAGAAATAGGTATAATTATACTAAATTGTTTTATGCTAAAATGGTATTATCTAAAATGGTATTATGGAAGCATAAATTCAATTAAGAAGAGAGCAATGAGTAAGAGTTGAGCAATGAGTAAGAGCTGCAATTTCTTGAAATCTCTTTGAAATTCAATTTTTTTTTTCCGGATCACTTTTTGAGGGGGAGTATTTATACCCTTCAATCTCTTGTTCTAATACTTTTTCTTTATTGTCATATCTTAACACTCTTTATGATCTGATACTATCTTCCTTTTCGGAACATATTTCAAGTATAGAAGATTTTCTTGTTGTTTTCACTCAGATGTTTTCCATGCTAAAATTCTTATCTTTAAAATATGCTTTAGCTCTGATACACCTTTGAGTATCATGGTGCATGTAATATTAACTCTGATATCTTTTTATTTATAGCTCTAATATAATGCAAATGAGTCTTAGTTCTCAATGGTCTATTTAAGACTCTAGCTTCTGTTTATCATTTGCTCTAATACTTATTGTATAAGGCTTTATACCTATTGAAATCTTTTAAGCTTTTTATATGCTTATATTTAAAGATTTTGTCATCATCAAAAAGAGAAAGATTTTTGACTCCTATATTGATTTTGATGATTAATAAAATACTTAAGTATATTTGAGTACTAACCGATTATTGAAGTATATTTCATTAGAAAAGGTACTCATCAGGTTAATAAATTGGATTGCTTGTCAAATAGTTGGAGAAGCCCTCTTTATGGATGAAACATTCAAGATTAATGGACTTAAGTATATAAGGATGGCTTGAAAGGACTTAAAAGTCAAGTTTAAAGAAGATTCAGCAAAGTTTCGGTTGAATTTTAGAAAGTTTCAACAAGTGTCAACTCAAAGTGTCGACTCATAGTGCAGGTGTCGACTCATAAAAGTGAAGTGTCGACTCAAGCCGATACATAAAAAAAATTTTAGATGGCATGCTTGAAATGTTGACTCACGAAGATAAAGTGTCAACTCATGTATCGACTCATGGATTGACTCAAAGCCTGAGACAAAATTTATATATACATGCTGAATTTCAAGACTTCCCTCAAGTGTCGACTCACTAGATGAAGTGTCGACTCACCTAAGATTTTTAGAGAGTTTCAAAGAACATTTTTTGAACTAAGTGTTGACTTATGGAAGCCAAGTGTTGACTCAAGTGTCGACTAATGACCTGAAGTATCGACACTTGAAGTTCTGATGAACAGTAACTACTAATTTTTTAAATACAGAATTTGCCCTTTTCGTCCTTCAATGTCTAGTTCACCTCTCCAACGATCATAAACTGTCATTTGGGATTTGAAAAGGTATTTAAGATGATTTTAATTGAAGAGGGATAAGAGTATGAGTTTATATTGAATATTCATCAAGAGTTCATCTACTTTCAAGTCAAGTTAAGCCTTCAAGCTTTCAAAGCATTCAAGAGCATCAAGTTCAACCATTCAAGCTGCATTCAAGGCTTCAACAACTTGAGCATAAGCATCTACAACAACTCTAAAAGAGCTTCAAAGAGATACTTGCTTTTATTGAAAGCTTTTTCTATTCTTAACAATATTATTGAATCATTTCTTTTGTTTCTAGTTTCAAAGGGATTGGAACTGGAAGTGGAGGTTTGTTGGTGAGCCTTTGTATTAAAACCAATGGAGGTTTTTGGTTAGCCTAAGTCACAATACCAAGGAGATCGTTAGTGAGCCTAAGTTACGAAATCAACTAGATTTTTGGTTATCCTACAAAACCAAAGGGGTTTTGACTTGTGCTCCTGGTGAAAATAAGTTGGATTTTGATTAGCGAGCCTGAAAAACTAATCGGCTGTAATCAAGAAAGATTATAGTAAAATCCCAAGTGGACCTTGAGGAGTGGATGTAGGTACTTTGGTATACACCGAACCACTATAAAAATTTTGTGTATTTGAGTTGCTTGCTCTTTCTTATTTGTCTTTACTTACCTTGCATTTGCCTTTTAATTTTGCTGCACATTCTCGAGCACTCACAAACACTAGCTACACAAGGACTTTAATTATTTTTGAATTGGAATTCATTTGCTATTAATTTTTTTAGAAACTCAATTCACCCTCCCTCTTAGGTTGGTTTTTGGGCAACACTTGGTTATGAGGATAACCAACTCATAAGGCATATAATGACCTATGCTCTATAAACATTGTCATTTTAGATAACAACACATCATTTGATTGCGAACATGTTAAAGAACTACTCAATAAATCCTTCTTTATTGAATTAAAATAATTCTAAAGATTTTATCTTAAAAGAGTTTAAAGGAAGATGCAAAAAGTGATGAACTGCCAAAAATAATTTTTATTTCATTAATAATTCATGTATAAATTATAAAAAGCTCAGCCATCTATAATCCAAATAATTAGCTATAGGATACATTTCTTAATAACTCCTACTTGGACTAGAGCCAATCAAATTAGTATCGAATACCCATCTTCCACTTGTGGCCATTGAACTCTTTGATTTTGAGGGTTTAAGTAAATGGGTTAGCTAAGTTCTCCTTTCCATCAATCTTCTAAAGATCAATGTCACCTCGATCCATTATTTTCTGGATAAGGTAGAAGCAGCATTGAATGTGCTTGGTCCGCTGATGAGCCTTTGGTTCTTTCACTTGAGCTATGACACTAGTACTATCACAATATAAGTGAACTGGGTTATTAATGGAGGTTGCCACTCCAAGCTTGGTGATGAACTTTTATAGCCAAACAGCTTTTTTTACTGCATTGGATGCCACAATATACTCTGCCTCGCCTATAGAATCAGCCACAGTGTGCTACTTGAGACTTTTCCAGCAAATAGATCCTCCTTTCAAGATAAACATATAATCCAACACACTCATGCTATCATCCCTATATGGCTGAAAACTTGAGTCAGTATAAATATCTAGTTTCAAGTCAGAATCTTCATAAATGAGCTACTGATCCTTAGTATTTCTCAAATACATAAGGATGGTTTTTACAACCTTTCAATGGTTCTCACCTGGATTAGATTGTTATCTACTCACTACTCTTAGTGAGTATGCCACATCTAGTCTCGTAAATATTAGAACATACAATATAGATCTCATTACTGAGGCATATGGAATCCTAGTCACATGCTATCTCTCTTGAGGACTTGTTGACAATCCTTGTTTGAGAGATTAATTTTATAGCCTAACAGAAGATAGCCTTTCTTGGAATTTACTATGCTGAATTGCTTCAGCATGGTCTCACTATAAATGGACTGGGTCAACCCTAGCAACTTCTTAGATCTATCCCTATAGATCTTCATTCCAAGGATGTAGGATGCTTCTTCCAAATCTTTCATGGAGAATTGAGAAGATAGTCATACTTTTATTTCTTATAATGCAGAAACATTATTTCTGATTAAGAGAATGTTATCCACATACAAAACAAGAAATACTATAACTGAACCATTAGCTCATTTATATATGTAGGGCTTTTTTCCATTCTTAATGAAGCCATACATTTTGATCACATTATCAAAATACATGTTCCAACTCCGAGATGCTTGCCTCAATCTATAAATGGATTTTTGAAGCTTGCACACCTTTGTTTCATCTACAGATGTGAACCCATCAGGCTATATCATATACATCTCTTCTTCTAGCTCTCCATTTAGGAGGGCTATTTTCATAACCATTTGTCAGATTTTACAATCAAGAAGAGCCACTATTACAAGTATGATCCAAATAGATTTGAGCATTGTTACAGGTAAAAATGTCTCGTCATAATTAATACCATAATACTGATGATATCCCTTGGCAACCAAACAAGCTTTATAGGTCTCCACCATCCTATCTACATCCCTTTTTCTTTTGAAAATCCACTTATAACTTATAGGTTTTATGTTGGGACCCGGCCAGCATAGCGAAAGACTGGGTTTCAAAATTTTTCATTATTAAAATCCTAAACCTTAGGACCATTTGACCATGACAACTAATAAATCAAAATTTTAGGATTATAGAAGAATACCTGGAGTGCTATACTCCTTAATTCCCACAAGGCACACAAGTGTATGACCTTAAGAGGTGATCCATAGAGGAACCGGACTAAGGAAGCACTCATACCAAGCTTGCTTATTTGACTAGGACTCTTCCGATAGCCTTTCAGACTTTTTTCCTTTGCTAGAACCCCTACCCTCCTGTAGGGCATTCAGAGATCTCTCTGAATCCTCTCTCAGAATTTGATTATCCCTCCTATATCTCTTCCTAGACTCTTGTTTTAAAATGGCAAGTCTTGTCTTAAAAAGATAAGCCTTGTCTTAAAGGGACAAGCTTTATCTTAAAAGGACAAGGAAGAGAAAATAGATATGGACTTCTTTCGGATGTTTTTTGGATACTCTGGCATCTAATTATTGATGCCTATTTATAGAGAGGAATGAGGCACCTGATAAGTCTTTTTCTCAGCCCTTTGATAAGATCCTTCAAGCAGAAGGAGTCTTTTGGGTGAGTAGACTTATCATGAAAAGTCAATTCATGCGTCAAGAGACATATATATGTCTCTTCATATTTTCAATGAATTCTCCATATGCCATGTGGCATGTTACTGGTCAGATAATGGCTAAGGGGCGTGGGCTCTCATAGGACATATCAGAGAAACCATAAGCCTTCTAACAGAAGGACTCTAGATTTCAAAATCTGTGCCAAAATGAAGGGATGCGACCCTTCATCGTACATGCCACATTTCTCATGCCATTTTGCCATGTTTTAACTGGTCAAAGTCCATCCAATTGGGAATGGAGATAAGGGAGAAGAGCTTAGAGTGGATTCAAAATTTCTGATTGACTGGTAGAAGGACTCTTGGTCCTTCTGTGCCCCTTAATTTGGCATACGCCAATCATGGCACCAAGAGTCTTACCCACTTAGGACTCTTCCATAAATCAAGGATAAAGCCCAAATAATTCTAGATAAAATTATATAGTTATTGCCTCAATTAGGACTCAACCCAATCTATGACCCACTTAAATTGGTTATCCTAAATAGCAAGCTAATTGATCCAATCCAATTAGGTTAGGAGTTGGGCTTGCCAACATATGCTAGTATGTTAATTAGCTAGCCAATTATGATCTTATGACTCTAATTAAAAATACAATTGACTTCCTTGGCCAATTTTCTAATGTGTGTGATCCTTTTGGCTCTACATCTAGCCAGCAGTAGGTCCAGGTCCAAGCTATTTCGATCCAATCAAAATCGATTGACCTAATTAGGTCAAATCAAGCTAACCCAAGTTGCCAATTCGAACCAATTTCTAAATTGACTCATGAATCTAACTAATTTGATTTATGAAAACCTATCAGATATGATTGACATCTAGCAACATGTCATGCCTATCCAGAAGATGAAAAATTTGATAAAAATTATCAAAATACCCTTTAGTGAAAAGTTACCATGCAACTCAATCCTTTGATCTCTCTTTATCTCGAATAAGTGATGGGTATAAAGAATTGTCAAACCCTAACACTTAATCCTTTTGAACTCAATTTGATAATGAAGACTCAATTGATGAAAGATTAGAAACCCTATCTAATCTCATCCTGCTTTGATCAAAGACTTCCTGAGTCAATAATCAAAGAAATTACATGGGATAAGTTCTCTTACTAGGAGTGATCGATTCCTTATTGATCCACTCACATCCTTCATGCACAATCCACCATATATGAGAACACCCCATGCATGACTTTTTGTCATGAATGAGTGTGAACTAAAACATGGTTTTATGTGCATCTCAAGTTTAAGGATCACTTGCACAACTCCCACTATGAAAACCATCTTTTGACAAGTGGTAAGACCTCCATAAGATGTTCTCAAGGCAAATCAGTTTAGTGAACTCATATCCTATTGAGCACCCATATCCTTGTATTAGTGTCTCTACATAAGTAGCTGTGAAACCAACCACCCTTTCCATCAAGCATCATAGGATATGCTAGTCTTTCTGGAAATATCAATCCTTAAATCGATGATCTAAGGACTAGGAACATTTTAGATTAGGATTTATAGGAATTTAGATTTCACTGTTATGATCTCCATCATAACCCTAGTTCTATTACCTAACCTATGAGGGTTCATCATATTCTTGATAAGATGTAGCAGTATGATAAATCAATAATTATTTTTTATTAATAAATAATATCATACATGAGTAGAAAGATTATAAAAATGCCCGTTCAAAGATTGACTTTTAAGACACAATTCTTTCACTCTTCCACTTACACTAAAGCCAATCATCCTTGTATCATATACCCATATAATCTAAGTGGTGATCAACCTGTTGCTGTGGTAGTGCTTTAGTGAATAGGTCTACTATGTTATTCTTTTATCTACTTATTCAATGACAACATCTTGTTTTTCTATGATCTCTCGAATGAGATGGAAGCACTTAGGATGTGCTTGGTCATTTGATGAGGCCTCGATTCTTTAGCTTGCATGACAACTCCAGTGTTATCATAACAAAGTGCCACTGGTTATTGTATAGCAGGAACCATGTCCAATTTCATGATAAATCTCTTCATCCACATAGCTTCCTTTGCAGCTTCACTTGTAGATATGTACATTACCTCAATGACTGAATTAGCTACAGTTTGCTACTTTGTACTCTTCCAACTTACTGCACCATCATATAGGGTAAAGACATATCCTCATATGGATTTGCTATCATCCAAATCTGATTAAAAACTAGAATCTGTATACCCTTCTAGTTTCAACTCTGGTCCACCATATATTAGAAAAATATTTTTAGTACTTCTCAGTTACTTAAAAATATTTTTCATAGCTTTTCAATGATCCTTCCCTAGATCAGCCTGGAACCTGCTTACTATGCCCAAGGCATAAGCAACATCAGGCTTGGTACATAACATGGCGTACATAATTGATCCTACAACCAAAGCATAAGGAATCAAACTCATCCTCTCTCTCTTCTGGTATCCTAGGAGACATCTTCTTGGAGAGATGTATATCTTGACTCATGGGTAAGTAACCTCTCTTACTTCCCTCTATGTTGAATCTCTTCAACACCAAGTCAATGTACCTGGATTGGGATAAGCCAAGCATCCTCTTAGATCTATCTCTGTAGATCTTTATACCTAGTATATATGATGCCTCTCTCAATTCCTTTATGAAAAACTGCTTTGATAGCCATGACTTGATCGATTGCAATATTGGTATATCATTCCTAATGATGAATATATCATGAACATACTAAACCAAGAAAACAAGGGCACTCCCACTTGTCTTCTTATACACACACGGTTCATCCACATTCTTGATAAAACCAAACTCTTTGATCATCTCATCAAAGCGAATGTTCCAACTCTTTGATACTTGCTTCAATCCATAAATAGATTTCTTAAGCCTGCATACTTGGTTTGGTCTCTCACTTAAAATAAATTTCTCTGGCTATGACATATAGACTTCTTCCTCAAGATATCTAATAAAGAAAGTAGTCATTACATCCATCTACCAGATTTCATAGTCATAGTATGCAGCTATGGCAAGCAATATTTGAATAGACTTGAGCATGGCTACTAGTGAAAAAGTTTCATCATAGTCAATACCATGTTTTTGTTCGAAACCTTTTGAAACCAGCCTGGCCTTGTAGATTTCTACTTGACCATTTGCTCCAATCTTCTTCTTAAAGATCTATTTACACCCAATTGGGTTTACTCGCTCAAGAAGATCAACTAATGTTCAAACCTGATTAGAGTACATAGAGTCCATCTCAGATCTCATGGCTTCCAGCCATTTGTTAGAGTCTTTACTTGTGATAGCTTATGTATAGGTCACAAGATCATCATCCTGTATGATACTGGCTTCATTATCATTTCTAATGATAAAGCCATATCTAAGAGATGCACTTCACACTCTCTCTGACCTACAGAGAGGAGGTGTGTGTTGTGGTTGTTCCTAAACCTTAGGAACATCTGGTTAAGGAATTACTTCAGGTGTAGGTTGAATTTCTTCAAGTTCAAATATCCTCCCATTGCCCCCTTCTTGGATAAACTCTTTTTAAAAAATGTGACATGCCTACTGACAAAGACCTTTTGCTCAGTTGGGTGGTAGAAAAGGTAACCCATACCTTCTTTAGGATATCCTACAAATCTGCACTTATCAGCCCTAACACTAAGCTTATGTCCAAAAACATTCCTGACATAAGCAGGGCAACCCTAAATCTTAAAATACTTAAGACTTGGCCTTTTCCCTTTTCATAATTGATATGGAGAGCTTTTAACTATCTTTGATGGTACCCTATTTAGTATGTAGGCTGCAGTCTCTAGGGCATAATCCCATAAGGATACTAGAAGATCCATGAAGCACATCATGGACCGTACCATGTCCAACAAGGTATGATTCCTCATTTCTGTTACACCATTTAATTATGGTGTATATGGAGGGGTCCATTTAGAGAGAATGCCTTTATCTTTAAGATGATCGAGAAATTCACTAGACAAGTATTCACCTCCTCGATCGGATCAAAGGATTTTAATACTATGCCCAGTTTGTTTTTCAACCTCACTTTGATACTCTTTGAATTTATCAAAGATTTTGGACTTGTATTTCATAAGATACACATACCAAACCATGATAAATTATTAGTAAAACTGATGAAATAAGAGTATCCACCTCTAGCTTGGATTGTCATAGGACCACACACAGATGTGTACTAGACCTAACAACTCAGTTGCCCTTTCTCCATGTCCAGTGAATGAAGACTTGGTCATCTTATCCATGAGACAGGACTCATAAGTTTCTAATAATTCATAATCAAAAGGTTTAAAGAAATCTTTGTATAACTTGTTTATCCTGGACTCACTGATATGACCTAAATGGTAATGCTAGAGATAAGTGACATTCACATCATCTCTCTTTCTTTTCTTGTTCTCAACAAGTATAACCTTATCATTGAGTGATAGAATCAAAAGACCATTAGAGAATGTACCACAACCAAAGAATTTCTTTAAAAAGAAAATCGAGCACCCATGGCTCGATAAATTTATTTTATAACCTTGTTTCAACAACAAAGGTATAAAAATTATATTCTTTATAATGTTGGGTATATAATAATAATCTCTTAATTCATGAATATTGCTCGATGGCAATAACAACAGATAGGTGCTAATAGCTTCATCTTGAATGGGATCACCACTCGCACCAAACAGCTTGAAGTCACCCTTCTTCAAGCTTCTAGGTCTCTGTAACCCTACAATAACTTACAGATATGAGACTCATATGCAGTATCTAATATCCATGAATCTGAAGGTGAAAAACTCAATGACAAGTTTGTTTGTAATATGTATAAACCTTTAGATACTCTACCAGCATCATGCTTCAAACTTGCAAAAATAATTTGCAATTCTTCTTCCAATGCCCTTGCTTTCCATAATGATAGCAGGTCCCATCAGTAGAGGGCTTCCTTACTTTTTTCCTTTTTTGAAAGATACTTTTAGGGTTTTTCTTTTTCATTGAACCCTTCTTCATTGCTTGCTTCTTCTTTCCATCAACCAAAAGAAGCTGAGCCTTATCACCTTTGAAGTGGATCTCTACTATCTTGAGCATATTTAGTAGCTCAGGCAATGACATATTCAGTTTATTCATGTGGTAATTCATGACAAATTATGAGAAAGATTCTGGGAGTGACTATAGGATCAAGTCCTAATTAAGTTCTCTATCCATCACAAATCCTAATTGACCTAATCGAGTGATCAGGTCAATCATCTTGAGAATATGTGCCTGAACAGAAGAGCCCTCACTCATCCATGCTCAAAACAACTGCTTCGATGTCTCATATCGAGCAATCCAACTATGCACTCCATAAAGCTCTTTAAGATTGAGCAATATGGATTGAAGTTCCATTTTCTCATGTTGCCTCTACAACTCATTGCTCATAAAGGCCAACATGATGCACTTGAAAGTCATGCTGTCATTTTGCCACATTTTATATGTGGCCCTTTCCTCCTTAGTAGAATCCTCTCCTACCGAATCTGGGTCAGGAAAATCGAGGATATAGGCAATCTTTTTTTGAGCTAATACAATCATCAGGTTCCTCAACCAGTCTACATAATTTAAACCAATCAACTTGTTGGCATCCAAGATGCCCCGCAATGAAAGAGTAGATCCATAATGTAAAATCTACATTAAATTAAAGAACAACTATAATCAGATCACTCATGATGATATTCATAATTAGACAAGGACTTTTGCATCTAATTGTGTCTCACATTATTTTCTTTCGAATACCATAACCCTCAACTATGGTAAGTGCGAAAACCCTCTCAGGGCTTCCTTAGTGTGGTTGAGATGCCAATCCCTTATGAATGCCTTGTGTTAATTACAATAAACATCCATGAGTTCAAGGGTAGAAAAATCTCTTTCTAATAGCAACCCATGCAACTCTCAATATAACACCTGCCTCTAAGACACTTATAGCCTTGTGTCAATCATAACAAACTATAATATCTTAGTTTAGTCAGATCCTTCATTTTCATACAACCATGTTTGATAAATGTTGTCCTTGTGTCAATCACAACAAAACAACACCACCAATCATGCCATAAAGCATAAAATGCACCAAGATAAATATCATATCAAATCCTAGAGTAGGCCTTATATTAATCACAACAAACTTACTATAGTTTTTGACATGGATTTGGCTTAACATGAAGGAAGGTAATTCGTAGTGTGCTGAATCAATTAGCATTTCCAATTTATGGTCTAGATATAGCCAAATTGGCCAGGTAAGTAGGAGAGATAAGAGGGTCCTCCTGTTGCTTTTCTTAGATACTAAACAAATTAGCCAGGTCAGACACCATAACCAATTAAAAACCTTATTCCCTTTACCTTCCTAGAACCACTTGCCTAGACACCAATTGGCTAATCAAACCCTAAATGTATTTGCATCATAGTTAACTTACACTATGACTAAATATAATTTTTATAAGGTGATGGGGACATCAGATCAGACATAGACTTCAAGCTTCAATTTGTCCTCTAAGTCATGTGTTGGTCAATTTTAATTAAGTCCTGTAATGAAGTCCAAATTTTATGAGTCCTGTAATAAAGTGTGCTAGTTAGATTTATTAAGTCGGTGGAAGTTTCTTGTTTAGTCCATTGAGTCCTGTTTATCTGTTTAGTGAGTCCATTATTTATTTAGGCCTATTTTGAGTCTTGTCAGTTAGGCCTTTTGAGTCAATGTAATTTTTATTTAAGAGGAGAACCTTTGGATCCACACTTAAGTCACCAACCCAGCATCTGGGTTTTTTCATGCTGCCCAAGCCCTCCAGGAGATGGTGCCCCAGCATACCAAGTCTTAGGCACCTCAAGCCCATAAGATTTCATGAAGAAGTGCCGCCCCAAGTCCCTATCCTTGGTGCCCCAGTCCAAGGCCCATAGTAGTTGACGCCCCCCAGCCCATCATGAAGTTGGCACCCCATATTTTGACCCAGTCCAAGATGCCCAAGGCTTTGACCCAGTCCAAGCCCAACAAAAATTTTATACCAGTCCAAGCCCATGGAGAAAAATCAAAGCTTCAAAGTCCAAGAAGGAGTGATGTCCAAGTTCTACAAGGATTTAAGTCTACCAATTCTATTCAAATTATGTACTCCTTATTCTACTCAACTTTATTCTCCTAATCCTATTCATACCGTGTACTCTTATTTTGATAGGAAAAGGGTTGGATGAATCTATAAATACCCACCCCCTCCCCCTCTTGTAATCAATCTCTTTTCATGAATTAAAACTCTGGTGAATTTTTCTTGTGACAATTTATATTTTTTGGAAGTGTGTAAGACTTGCTCCTTTTTCTTCTTACTAAACCTTAGCCATTGTCCATCCAAGCAAGAGCCCTAAGACACCCACCATCAGCCCTCTCCAAGATCTAGACACCCAAAGCTTCCTCCAAGGCTGCGAATCCCTGCAACTCCATCTTCCAATCATCCTTCAACCCGATCTCCAGTTTCTTATTTTTTCTTTCTTGCTTGCCTCTAACCTTTGACGTTTATAGGATCCCTCCAGTGTTATGTTCCTCAGATGAATTATTCTTTGCCCTCGAATGAAGCTAATAAAAAGCCGGTGAATTCATGAAAAGTACCAGGACATCCAGGCGCCGATCTGAGCGGAGCGATCTCTTCTATAGCAACTAGAAATCATTGCCTAGTATATCAAACCTAAATCCCATCTCTTTTTGTCTGATTTCTTGAAGGTGAACATGCTCTTAATTGGCCTTCTTAGACCTAGGATCCTTTACTTAATTTATTTATTTGATAGTTCTAGCATGTAGGTCAGAATTCTAACTGTTACATGAAATCCTAACCTAGTCTTAGCTATTTCGGGAACTAAACTTAAATAACATCAGAAATCATTGCTCCTTTAATCTATTTTTCTTTATGTTTCTCTCTTTCATGTCATCATTCATCATGTTAGAATCCCGTTCCTCATCAATTTTGGTATTAGAGTAGGATTAGGACATGTTCTTGCATCTTAGTTTAGATTTCTGCATCCTGAATTCTGCATAACCCCTCAAAACATAGGATTGTTTCCCCGATCAAACATTTTTATTTTTTTATGACTTTCATGATGAATATCCTCTCTTTTGTATTCTATTTTTTTATTATTTTTTTCTACTTTTCAGGTCTAAAAATACACAAAAAAATAGTAAAATTAAAACCCTAACAAAAATCTGTATCCCGTCATCTGCATTAAGGGTCTGAGTTTCAGTCTGATTCACTATCTTAGATATTTTATTTTTCTCTTAAATTTGCATCACATCATCTCTGTTGAGTCCTCTATTTTTCTAATATTTCTCTTAGATTTTACAGAACCAAAAATTATAAAAAAAATCGGCACCCTAGAAACCCTAACCAGAATTCTATGTTTTCTTGCACATAGTTAGAAACCTTAGGTTTTGCATCATAATACTATTTTAGTTTTGCATGAAATTTGGTAGGAATTATCCTTACACGTCATTCTCTATTCTATGAATTTTTAAAATTTTTATGCATTGAAATCTATGCTAACTTCTACATCAAACAAACTCTAATTTTAGTTTTTGCATATTTAACTAAACCAAACCTAATCAACTACCAAACCCACTTCTTCCAAGCCAATTTTTGTTTGATAACTTAACCAACTCAAATTTAATTTGTCATCTCATTAAAACACAAAAAAAGTATTTTTTAATTTTTGATTGTTATTAGATTGTATCAGGTTTCATTGTGTGTTCATCATCTCATTCAATTAATCTTAAGGGCAATTTCCTATCTCAGATCAGGGTAGGATTTCATCACCTGTCCTAGGCCCAAAATAACCACTCAGCATCAAAACCCAAGCCTTAATTAAAATCAATTAGCAACCTAATTTGCTCTAGTGAGCTTAGGGACACCAACGGTTGGGTCCGAGTTGCGTGGGTTAACTAGTGCATTCAATTCCTCAACTATTACTGGAAACTGGTGTCTAAGGCTAGAGGTCCAGAGGCAAATGCCCTAAGTGGACTAGTGGTTACTTAATTAAGACCCTGTCATAGGCAGGGGGAGCCTCCCACCACCCCACCTCTTACCTGGCCAGAGAAAGAATTAGTTATTGAGTTGGGTGTAAGTTGAGTCGACCCACTCAATTTTAGCTCTAAGTCTAGCAAACCCTAGAACGTACTGATCCTTGCATGCTTGACTGCACCGTACCACTTTGAATGATTGATTGCATGACCACTAGGTTAGGAACCAAATATCAACAGTCTAACCCCCAACCTAGCTCAGCCATGGAATCCAACTTTGAGCTCTTCATGAAAGCCATGACTGAACGATTTGACCGGATGAATCAATTGAATGCCCAATCCACTACCCAATTAACCACCCAGATTAACTAGTCCAATATCCAATCCCAAAACCAGTTTGCCCAGTTAACCTCCCAGATAAACCAAATAACCCAATCCAATAACCAACCAACCCATAGGATTAGTACCTTTAGATATGAGCCCAGTATTAGTCCACTTCCTCTTAGTCAACCCACCCCTACCCTAGTTATTAGTCAATTTTTCCTTAGTCAACCCCCTCTTACCATCCCATTGGTTCACCAGAATGACCTTGAAGAGGAGATATATGAAGCTGATGTGAGCTTAGTGGATGAGTATGAGGAGGAAGAAGAAGAGATACCTATAGAAGACCTAGAATTAGTTGACCCTGATCCTACCCTTACTAAAGCCAACCTAAAATTAGTTGACCCTGACCAAACCCAGATAGAAGCCAACCCAAAATTAGTTGACCCTGACCCTACCTACACTGAACCTATAGTGGAAGACCAGTTAGAGAAAGAGAACCTATATACTACTATTAGAATCTTACCTGAGGAGCCACTAGAAGAAAGCCCAATTACAGAGCCCAATCTTAAATTTCATGAACTAGAAGACTTTATTAAGGACTTGATCTCTTTAAAATAGTACCCCAGGATAAAGTCACTCCTTTGACTCCAATTGATCTCTTTCCTAAAATTAATGACCCATTCTTCCATACTGTAGACCCTGTAGGTATCCATCAACCCCATAAGGTCAACCTCATTAGTCTAGGACTAATCCCTGACACTCCTTGCATCCTATTCTACCCAATCAACCCCAAACCCTTTTCTTACTTTCTACCCTACCAAGCTAACCCTGAACCTACCTCTTATTTTCTATCCTTTTTTGAAGCTTTTCATGTTTCTCTAACCTCTAGATTGCATTTTGTAGAAGTTTGCATATTGCATTCATTCATTACGCATGTCATGTTTGCATCTTACTTTTGGAGGACCCTATGGTATATGTTAGGAGTGCATGTCAAGTTCTCATCTGCATGTCACCCACCTGATTGAAGGTCAAACCCATAGCTGTAGTTTAGAGTTAGTCGAGTTTGCATATCAATAAGTGTTAGTATGAGTTATTTGCCCGCATTAGGTGTTTTGTCAGCATGTCAATAGGAGTTGTTGTATGTCATTTGCACTGCATGATTAGAGATCTGCATGAGGAATTAATCATAAGATTAATGTAAGTAATATTTTTATAAAAAAATATGGTTAATTCTCGAAAAGAGTCTAAGAGTTCGCTAGGAAAATTTTGTAACAATTAGGCTACATACTTGTAAGCTGGATCTATCAAAGTGATAAAGAGAGTTGGACCTAGTGCCTGAGTTATCTAATTAAGAATTAAGCTCAACCTTTAATATCTCAACCTTAGTTGAGTATAGGGAGCCAGCAATGATACCCAGTGAGTTTGAGCCTAACCCATTCTTTGAGAGCGAACCCAACCCTAAGTGTCCACATCAATTTAGCCTATGAGAGGAAAGATTGAACGTATCCTGGATGACCAAGCCACTAGTACCCGGATCAAAGGCTACCAGTCACTTGGTTCGTTGGCAAGGTCGACTGAGATCTAAGGATTCATGGATCACTTAAGAGGATCCGCAATGCCTTAACCTAGACCTGTCAGAGAAGTACCTGAGCCAGATCGACCTTCCTACTCGACAGGGTCGAGTTCCTCCCACCCTGGGAGAATTGATCGGGACATCAGATCAGATATAGACTCCAAGCTTCAATTTTTCCTCTAAGTCATGTGTTGGTCAATTTTTATTAAGTCCTGTAATGAAGTCTAAATTTTGTGAGTCCTGTAATAAAGTGAGCCAGTTGGATTCACTAAGTCGGTGGAAGTTCCTTGTTCAGTCCACTGAGTCCTATTTATCTATTCAGTGAGTCCATTATTTATTTAGGCCTATTTTAAGTCTTGTCAATTAGGCCCTTTTGAGTCCATGTAATTTTTATTCAAGAGGAGGATCTTTGGACCCACGCTTAAGTCACCAACCCAGCATCTAGATTTCTTTATGCTGCCCAAGCCCTCTAGGAGATGGTGCCCCAGCATACTGGCCTTAGGCACCTCAAGCCCACAATATTTCATGAAGAAGTGCCACCCCAGATCCCTATCCTTGGTGCCCCAATCCAAGGCCTATAGCAGTTGACGCCCCCCAGCCCATCATCAAGTTGGCGCCCCATATTTTGACCTAGTCCAAGATGCCCAAGGCTTTGACCCGATCCAAGCCTAGCAAGAGTTTCGTACCAGTCCAAGCCCATGGAGAAAAGTCAAAGCTTCCAAGTTCAGGAAGGAGTTAATGTCCAAGTTCTACAAGGATTTCAGTCTACCAATTCTATTCAAATTATATACTCTTTATTCTACTCAACTTTATTCTCTTAATCCTATTCATACTGTGTACTCTTAGTTTGACAGGAAAGGGTTGGATGAATCTATAAATACCCACCCCTTGCCCCTCTTGTAATCAATCTCTTTTCATAAATTAAAACTCTGGTAAATTTTTTTCATGACAATTTATGTTCTTTGGAAGTATGTGTGAGACTTGTTCCTTTTTCTTTTTACTAAACCCTAGCCATTGTCCATCCAAGCAAGAGCCCTAAGACGCCCACCATCAACCCTCTCCAAGATCCAGATGCCCGAAGCTTCCTCCAAGGCCACCAATCCCTGCAACTCTATCTTCCAATCATCTTTTAACCCGATCTCCAATTTCTTATTTTTTCCTTCTTGCTTGCCTCTAACTTTTGACGTTTGTAGGATCCCTCCAGTGCTATGTTCCTCAGATGAATTCTTCTTTGCCCTTGAACGAAGCTGATAAAAAGTTGGTGGATTCGTAAGAAAGTGATCGGGACATCCAGGCGTCGATCTGAGTAGAGCGATCTCTTCTACAGCAACTAGAAATCATTGCCTGGTATATCAAACCTAATTTTCATCTCTTGTTGTCTGATTTCTTGAAGGTGAACATGCTCCTAATAGGCCTTCCTAGACCTAGGATCCTTTACTTGATTTATTTCTTTGATAGTTCTAACTGTTGCATGAAATCCTAACCTAGTCTTAGCTATTTTCGGGAACAAACCTAAATAATATCAGAAATCATTGCTCCTTTAATCTATTTTTCTTTATGTTTCTCTCTTTCATGTCATCATGCATCATGTTAGAATCCTGTCCCTTATCATAAGGGCTTTGATGGTCTCAAACACATTTTAATTAAACATGCCAAATGACACATTCCAGGAAATAAGCATATTAACCCTAACAGTTATAACCAAAGCATGATTAAAATAATAATCATTCCCTCACTTGTTCATGGAATAAGGCCACAGTGGTATCCCAACACATCATAGAAGATCCCATTGAATGGAAAGAGAGGGCCTTTAAACTCTACTTAGCTCCTATGACCAGATGGCCTTGGTGACTAACCCAATCTGAAGCAGTTACTAAGATCAAAATAGATAACATATGTAATATGAACTAATCATGTGTGAGTTATAGCAAAGCAAGCAATTAATACTAAAGTGATTAATAATTGCATGCATCAAGATAGCTCTGATACCACTATTGGGATTCGGTCAGCGTAGCAAAAGATTGGGTTTCAAAATTTTTCATTATTAAAATCCTAATCGATCGAAACCTTAAACCCTAGGACCACTTGACCATGACAACCAATAAATCAAAACTTTAGGGTTATAGAAGAATACCTGGAGTGCTATACTCCATATTTTTTACAAGGCATATAAGTGTATGCCCTTTAGAGGTGATCCACACAAGAACCAGACCAAGGAAGCACTCCTACCAAGCTTGCTTATTTGACCAGGACTCTTCTAGCAGCCTTTCAGACTTTCTCCCTTTGCTAGAAGCCCTACCCTCCTGTAGGGCATTCAGAGACCACTCTAAATCCTCTCTCATAATTTGATTATCTCTCCTATATCTTTTCCTAGGCTCTTATCTTAAAATGACAAGTCTTGTCTTAAAAGGACAAGCCTTGTCTTAAAGGGACAAGTCTTGTCTTAAAAGGACAAGGAAGAGAAAATAGAAAGGGACTTCTTTCAGATATTTTTTGGATACTCTAGCATCAAATTATCGATGCCTATTTATAGAAAGGAATGAGGTGCCTGATAAGTCTTTTTCTTAGCCCTTTGATAAGATCCTTCAAGCAGAAGGAGTCTTTCGGGTGAGTAGACTTATCATGAAAAGTCAATTCATGTGCCAAGAGACTTATATATGTCTCTTCATATTTTCAGTGAATTCTCCACATGCCATGTGGCATGTTACTAGTCAGATAATGGCTAAGGGGCATAGGCTCCCAAGGGACATATGCGAGAAATCAAAAGCCTTCAAATAGAAGGACTCTAGATTTCAAAATTTATGCCAAAATGAAGGGACAGGACCCTTCATCATGTGAACCACATTTCTCATGCCATTTTGCCATCTTTTGACTGGTCAAAGCCCATCCAATTGGGCACAGAGATAAGCGAGAATAGCTTAGAGTTTATCTAGAATTTGTGATTGACTAGCAAAAGGACTCTTGGTCCTTATGTGCCCCTTAATTTGGCCTACGCCAATCATGGCGCCAAGAGTCCTGCCCACTTAGGACTCTTCCATAAATCAAGGATAAAGCCCAAATAATTTTAGATAAAATTAGATAGTTTCTGCCTCAATTAGGACTCAACCCATTCTAAGATCCACTTAAATTGGTTAGCTCAAATAGCAAGCTAATTGATCCAATCCAATTGGGTTAGGAGTTGGGCTAGCAACATATGCTAGTATGTTAATTAGCTAGCCAATTAGGATCCTTTGTCCCTAATTAAAAATATAATTGACTTTTTTGGCCAATTCCCTAATGTGTGTGACCTTTTAAGCTCCACATCTAGCCAGCAATTGGTCCAGGTCCAAGCTATTTCGATCCAATCAAAATTGATTGACTTAATTAGTTCAAATCAAGCTGAACTAAGTTGCCAATTCGAACCAATTTTCAAATTGACTAATGAATCCAACTAATTTGATTCATGAAAACCTACAGGACATGATTGATGTCTAGCAATGTGTCATCCCTACCTGGAAGATGAAAATTTGATAAAAATTATCAAAATATCCTTCAGTGAAAAGTTACCTTGCAATTTAATCCTTCGATCTTCCTTTATCCCGAATAAGTATAGGTATGGAGAATTGACAAACCCTAGCACTTAATCTTTTCAAATCTCAATTTGATAATGAAGACTCGATCAATGAAAGATTAGAAACCCTATCTAATCTTTTCCTGCTTTGATTAAAGACTTTCTAAGTCAATAATCGAAGAGATTACATGGGATAAGTCCTCTTACTAGGAGTGATCGATTCCTTGTTGATCCACTCACATCCTTCATGCACAATCCACCATATCTAAGAACACCCTGTATATGACTTTTTGTCATGAATGAGTGTGAACCAAAACATGACTTTATATGCATAAGGAACCATGGTGAGTTTAGTTCTAAGGATCACTTGCACAACTCCCACTATGAGAACCATCTTCTGACAAATAGTAAGACCTTTATAAGATGTTCTCAATACAGATCAGTTCAGTGAACTCATATCCTAATGAGCACCTATATCCTTATATTAGTGTTCCTATACAAGTAGCTATGAGATCAACCACCCTCTCCATCGAGCATACATAGGCTGTGAGACCAACCACCCTCTCCATCATAACCCTACTTCTATTGCCCTAACCTATGGGATTCATCATAATCTTGATAAGATGTAGTAGTAAGATGAATCAACAATTGCCTTTTATTAATAAATAATATGATACATGAGTTGGAAGATTATAGAAATCTCGTACAAAGATTGGCTTTTAGGGCACAATTCTTTCATTTTACCCCTTCAGGTGGCTCAACCAGTATCCGTACACCGTTGATTTTCATGGACTCCATTTTGGATTTCATAGCTTTAAGCCATTTCTTAAAGTCATAACTCTACATCACATCCATGTAGATGATCGGATCCTTGTTATTTTCATCAAGTTTAATAGGATCACCATCCTGGACTAAGAAATCATAGTATCTATTCGGTTGATGCGGTACCCTACATATCTCTTTAAGGTTGCCTCCATAATAGGCTCCAGATTTGATTGAGTTGGTTTGGTTAATTGTATTGGTTTTTCTACTTGTCAAACTTTTTTAAGTTCAACTTAGAGATAGTGGTCTCTTTTCCAAGAAACTCGCTTTCAAAAAGATTGCCTTATTACTAATAAACACTTTGTGTTCATCAGTATGGTAGAAGAAATAATCCTTAGATTTCTTTGGGTACCCTATAAAGTATACCTATTAGACCTAGGCCTAAGCTTGTCTAATTTTAAATGTTTGACATAAGCTAGACATCCCTAGACCCTAAGGTGTGAGAGTACCAGCTTACGTACTGTCCATATTTTATATAGAGTTTTGTCTATATACTTGTTAGGAACTCTGTTTAGAATATAACAATCCGACTCTAATGCATATCCTTAGAAGGAAATAGGCAGACTCGCAAACCCTATCATGGATTGAACCATATCAATAGGGTTTGATTCCTTTTTTCAAACACTCCATTATACTGAGGTGTCCTAGGAGGAGTCCATTATAAGAGAATCCTATTATCTTCTAAATATGTCATAAATTTACTGGTAAGATATTTACCTCTTTAATCAGATCGAAGGATTTTAATATACTTACCAGTTTGTTTCTCTACTTCATTATGAAGTCATTTGAATATCTTAAATAACTCTAACTTATGTTTTGTCAAATAGACATTCCTATACCTCGATAGGTCATCAGTAAATGTAATGAAGTAGTGATAACTGTCTACAGCTAAAGTGTTCATAGGTTCATATATATTAGTATGTATTAGACTCGGAACCTTAGTGGCTCTTTCACCTTTTTTAGTAAAAGGTGACTTAGTAATCTTTTAAGAAGATATGATTCGTAGGTTAGCAATGATTTAAAATCATTGACCTCGAGGATTCTTTCATTAGATAACATATTCATCCTATTCTTATTAATATGACCTAGCTTATAATACCAAAGGTAGATATCAATCACATTTTGAATCCTAGGGCATTTATTGGACGTGTACATTACATTCATAGGCTATGACAAAACATAAATGTCATTCTTTAGTTGTTCATGTATTATAGTAACACCATCAAAATGATATCATAATTATTATGTTTTATTGATAAATGGTCTACAGAGATCATATTCATAAAAAAACTAGGACAACAACGACAATCACCTAAAACAATTAACTAGAATCAAAAAACAAGCTTGAGTATTTCTGAAGCTAAAATTAGAATAGATCTTTCATCTTCAACATTCAAGAATTTCTTACCATTTTTGAATCTTCTACTAACTGAAGTCCCTACAATGAATTACAAATATTAATAGAGCTTCAGTATCTAATACCCAGGTACCGATATCACAAATAGAAAAATTACAAGGTATTGCATATAAGTACCTTGTATAGCAATATCTTGCTGATTCTTCTTCTTCCTTGGCTTGTTTGGTATAGCGAGGCAATGTAAAAAGAACAATTTCTCTTCTAGTATCCCTGCTTCTTACAGTAAAAGCATTCAGCTTGAGTCTGGTCGTCTTTCAACTTCTTAGTCTGATCTGGCTTAGTCATCGAAGTACTTTGCATCTTTTTCTTATTTTTCTTTTTCCATTTTTTAAAGGGATAACATCCTGTCGATCATTCTACTACATTCACCAATACCTTATGGAGATGATGATCCTTCTCATAGGTTTGTAGTAACCCCAATAGATCATGGTAGTTTATAACAGGCCTTATCATTTTTTAATGATCAAGAAAGTTGATAGGTACATCAGGATTAGACAAGAACTTCAAGGTTCCATAAAGATCTCTAATTCATGTGTTGGGAATTCTGTTATTTTTTCAAATTGAGTCCTATAATAAAGTGAGCCAATTGAGTTTATTAAGTCCATTGAATAGGGTTAAGTCAGTTAAGTCCATTTGTTTCAGTCCAGTCAAGTGTGTTCATATGAGTCCTATAGTGTGGCTTTGTTTCAGTCCAGTCAATTGTGTTCATATGAGTCCTGTAGTGTGGCTTCTTTCATTCAAGTCAAGACCAAGAGGAGAGCTACTGGACCCTCACACAAACCATCCCAGTTCATGCACTTGGACCCCCACTTAAGCTCCCAGTCCCAGGCCCTTGGCGCCCCAGGTCCATAACACATGGTGCCCCACTCCCAGGTCCCTACCAGCTGGTGCCCCAGTTCCAGGCCCATGTCATGCTTGGCACCCCTCCCAAGCCCATATTGGATGGTGCCCCTCCAGGCCCACAAGCATTGGCACCCAGACAAGTCCAAGTTGGCACCCCACCAGTCCAAGCCCAGTCCAAGAAAAGTCAATCAGTCCAAGCCCATGGAGAAAAGTCAAAGCCTCCAAGTATAACAAGGAGTTGATGTCCAAGTCCTACAAGGAGTTCAATTTCTAAGTCTTACAAGGACTCCAGTCTCTTTATTCTAATCAAACTATGAACACCTTATCCTACTCAACTTTGTACTCCTTATCCTAATCAAACTATGTACTCTTACTTTGATAGGGAAAGGGTTAGATGATCTATAAATACCCTACCCCTCCTCCCTTTTGTAACTAATGAATGAATGATGTTATAAGTTATTGAATGAAAAATTGAGTGTTTTTTCTTTATTTTCCATGCAATTTCTGCGTTGACGCTCCGTGAGGGAGAGGGTGTGAGGCCCGTTTTCACTCTGCAAGGAGGGCATGTGAGGTGCAACCCAACCTATCCAAACCCTAGCCGCCCCACTTCTTTCATCTTAGGCTGCCCATCATCATCAATCCTTGGCCGCCCACCATCAAACATCCATAAAACCTTTTGGCCGCCCCCTTCTTTCTTCCATCCTAGGCCGCCAACACCCAATCAGCCCTAACCCATGGATGCTTGTCCCTCCTCCTCCAGGCATTCCCCTCCTGCCAGGCACCATCCCCTCCAGGCTGCCAGATCCAAGTTCCAGGCATCATCCATCATCAGGCCATCCATCATCTTCAGCAAATTTTTCCACCTTCAATCTTCATCCTACCTCCCATTTTTATTTTTTCCATATTCATAAGCCCTAACCTTTGATGTTTGCAGGATCCTTTCAATGCCATGCCCTCTAGATGAAGTCTTCCTTGCCCTCGAAACTAGCTGATAAACAATTGGAAGATCCACGGGAAAACTGCTTCATCATCTAGGCATCGATCCGAGTGGTGAGATCTCTTCTACAACATCAGGAAAATCATTGCTAGGTATTTAGACCCCTTCCCTTCTCTTTTAGTCTGATTTATTGAATTTTGAAGCATGCCCTATAGTAGTTTCTCAACCTTAGGATCCTTATTCTTTATCTCTTTGATAGTTTCTAGCATGTGGGTAGAACTCTAGCTATTACATGAAATCCCTAACCTAGTCTTGACAATTTTCAGGAACTAAACCAAACAAAACCTGAAAATAATTACTTTCTTTAATCTGATTTTTTCTTTATGCTCATCCCTTTCATGTCATCCCCTTGCATGCATCAGTTTAGAGTTTGTCCCTCATCATTTATGGTATCAGAGCTTAGGTTTAGGGCATGTTCATACATCTTCTATAAACAAAATAACACCAAAAAAAATTTCTGCATGCTAAATTCTGCATTAGTAGTCTAAACCTAGGTCTAATTTTCTACTAAAACCTTACTATTTTTCTCTTATTTTTGCATCAATTGATCTCTGATTAGTCTACTTATTTTCTGCAATTTTATTTTAATTTTTCAGATCTGAAAACCCAAAAAAACTATATAACAAAAACCCTAACACAAAAAAATTCTGCTTTGCTGAAAATCTGCATACTAGTCATAAAACTCTAGGATTTCCTTCATCAAACCTCATCTATTTTGCATCAAATTTAGCAGTAATTAAGTATGGTATTAATTCCTTATTTATATATTTTTTTTAATATTTTTTCTGCTTTGAAAACTAGGAGAAAAACCTGCATACAAAAAACCTTGACAAAAAAACACTTGCTGAAATTTTTGCATGCTTAGATTAGGGCTGAAACTAATTTACAATCAAACCCTCCCAAACCCAAGCCTCTTTTCTTGCACTTAATTAACTGAAATTAAATTCACCATCTGCATAAAACAAAAAAAAAAAAATTATTTTCTGCAGTTTTTCTGATTTTTAGTCTCATGTTGGATCTTAGGTTCATGTGTGTGCATCATACTTAAATCAACTTAAGGGCAATTTTGCTATGTCAAATCAGGGAAGGATTTCATCACCTTTCCTGGGCCCAAAACAACAACCCTGCATTCGATCCCAAACCTAATTAAAATCAAGTAGCTACCTAATACAGCTTAGGGATACCAACCGGTCGGGTTCGAGTCTTGTGGGAAAACTAGTGCATTCAACCCTCCAATTATTACTGGAAGCTGGTGTCTAAGGCTAGAGGTCCAGTAGCAAATGCCTTAAGAGGACTGGTGGTTTTTAATTAGGATCTTGCGACACATAGGAGGAGCCTCCCACCACCCCACCTCTTACCTGGCTAGTGGAAGGATTAATTATTGAGTTGGATGTAAGTTGAGTTGACTCACTCTTCTTGGGCTCTAGGTCTAGGAAACCTTGGAACGTTTGTGTGCTTGTTGCTGACCATTAGATTAGGAGTCTAACCCTACTAGTAGTCTCAACCCTAACCTAATCAAACCAGGGAGTCCACTATAGAAACTAAAGAAAGTTTACTGAGGACCTTAAATGAGCAATGTGCCCAAATGAACCATAGGTGTGATCGAGTGGAGGGACGATTAGGATACCTAGAAAGAACCCGTAAGACCCATCCTGAACCTAAACTAGAGTCACCTTTGCCCACACCATGATCCAATCTGGGAACCCAATCCTAGGAGACCCCCACACGATGACTTAATCTGGGAACCCAATCCTAGGAGACCCCCGCACCCTAACCCAACCCTAGGAGACCCCCACATCATGAACCAAGCTGGGATCTTAGTTTGAGGAGACCCAATTATGATTTCATGGACCAAGATGAGAGAGCCACTAGGAACATTAGGTTAGAAGCACCTACTTTTAATGGTGATCTTGATCTTGAGGATTATATTGATTGGGAAAGAGATATGGATCAGTATTTTAAGAGGGTTCTAATGACTGAAGAAAGAAAGTTTAAGTTTGCTAAACTCAAGTTAGTTCGCCAGGCTAAAATATACTGGGGTAATGTTGAAAGGATAACTAGAAACAGAGGAGAAGTACCCATAGCTACCTGGAGAGGCATGAAAAGCAAACTTAGGGAGAAGTACCTTCCTCCACCCTACCATCAGAGATCCCTAGAATAATGGCATAGGCCAAGTCAAGGACCCAAGCTTGTATCTGAGTACATATCCATGTCCTACAAGCCTAGTATACCCATAGCCCATCAATCCGAGCCCATGTCTTATGAGCCTAAGAGACCTATGACCCCTCGACCTGAACCCATGTCTTATGAGCCCAAGAGACCCCTAACCCATAGATCAGAATCCATGTCCTATGAGCAGAAGGAACCCATAGCCCATTGATCTAAGCCCAATAGGATTAGTACTCCTAGATATGAGCCCAGTATTAGTCCACTTCCCCTTAGTCGACCCAAGCCCAATAGGATTAGTACCCCTGTACATCGGCCAAGTACTAGCCAAGTTCTCCTTAGCCGACCTACCCCTACTATCCTAATTCTTTACAAGGCTAACATTGAGGAAGAATTCTGTAAAGCTAACCTAGAATTAGTTGACCAGGTGGATACTAGATTGAAGTTGTATTTGAAGAATAGTTAAAGAAAGAGAACCTAAATATTGCTACTAGAGCCTTACCTGAGAAAATCCTAGAGGAGAGCCAAATTATAGAGTCTAGTCCTAAAATTCAAGAACCCAAGGAACTTATTAAGGACATGATTTCTTTAACCTGGTACCCTCAGGGTGAAGTCACTTCTTTGATCCCAATTGAAGATCTCTTCCTTAAAATTAATGACCCATTCTTCCATAAGACGAACCCTGTAGATGTATATCAAACCCGTAAGGTCAACCTCATTAGTCTAGGACTAATCCCTGAAACCTTTTCTTATATCCTACCCTATCCGATCAACCCTGAACCCTCTTCTTTCCTACCTTACCAGGCTAACCCTGAATCCACTTCTTATTTCCTACCCTTTCCTGAAGCTTCCTATGTTTCTCTAACCATTCAATTGCACTTCATTGAGGTTAGCAAGTTGCATCAGCCCTTTGAACCTATTCAATTTGCTACCTATTTTTGGAAAACATTGTGGCATCTATTAGAAGTATATTTTAAATTTTCATCTGCATGTCACCCACCAACCAAGGGTTACACACATAGTTGTAGTTAAGGTGTTGAGTCATTTGCATGCATATCATTAGGTATTGGTATGAGTCAGTTGCATGCATGTCATTAGGCATTGGTATGAGTCATTTACCCTGCATGATAGAAATCTGCATAAGGAATTAATCATAAGATTAATGAGAGTAATGTTTTTATAAAAAAAAACATGGTTAATTTTCCAAAGAGTCAAAGAGTTCGCTAGGGAGATTATGTAATGATTAGGCTTAGGCCTAAAAGTCCCATACCTGTGGAGCTGGACCCTTCAAAGTGATAAAGAAAGTTGGAACCTAATGCTCAAGTTACCACCTAATTTGGCATTAGCTCAACCTTCAATATCTTAGACTTAGTTGAGTATAGGAAGCTAGCAATAATACCCAGTGAGCCCATTGGACTTAACCCTTTATTTGAGAGTGAACCCATCCCTGAGCGTCCACTAAATTAGCCTGGGAAAGGAAAGATTGAGCATACCCTGGACGGCCAAGCTAGTAGTACCGGATCAAAGGCTACCATGTCACTTGGTTTGTTGTCAAGGTCGACCATTATCTGAGGACTCGTGGATCACTCGAGAGGATCTGCAATGCCTCAGCCTAGACCTATTGAGCCATATCCAGAGCCAAAATGACTTTTACTAGACAGGATCAAGTTCCTCCCACCGCAGGAGAATTGATAGGGACATCAAGATCAGACAAGAACTTTAGGGTTCCATTAAGACTTTGATTCATGTGTTGGGAAGTCTGTTAATTTTTTTAATTGAGTCCTGTAATAAAGTGAGCTAATTAAGTCATTAAGTTCATTGAATAGGGTTAAATCAGTTAAGTCCATTTGATTCAGTTCAGTCAAGTGTGTTCATATGAGTCCTATAGTGTGACTTCTTTCATTCAAGTCAAGACCAAGAGGAGAGCTACTGGACCCTCACACAAACCATCCCAGTTCATTAACCTGGACCCCCACTCAAGCTCCCATCCCCAGGTCCTTGGTGCCCTTGGTCCATAACACATGGCGCCCCACTCCTAGGTCCCCACCAGCTGGCACCCCTATTCTAGGTCCATGTCATGCTTGGCGCCCCTCCAAGCCCACATGCATTGGCACCCAAACAAGTCCAAGTTGGCACCCCACTAGTCCAAGCCCAGTCTAAGAAAGTCAATCAGTCCAAGCCCAAGAGAACTTCATGCCAGTCCAAGCCCATGGAGAAAAGTCAAAGCTTCCAAGTCCAACAAGGAGTTGATGTCCAAGTCCCATAAGAAGTTCAATTTCCAAGTCTACAAGGACTCGAATCTCTTTATTCTAATCAAACTATGAGCTCTTTATTCTACTCAACTTTGTACTCCTTCTCCTAATCAAACTATGTACTCCTACTTTGATAGGAAAAGGGCTAGATGATCTATAAATATCCCACCCTTCCTCCCTCTTATAACTAATGAATGAATGATGTTATGAGTTATTGAATGAAAAATTGAGTATTTTTTCTTTATTTTTCGTGCAATTTCTATGTTGACGCTCCATGAGGGAGAGGGTGTGAGGCCCATTTTCACTCCAAAATGAGGGAACATGAGGTGCAACCCAACCTATCCAAACCCTAGCCGCCCCACTTCTTTCATCTTAGGCTGCCCATCGTCATCAATCCATGGCCGCCCACCATCAAACATCCATAAAACCTTTTGGCTGCCCCCTTCTTTCTTCCATCCTAGGCCGCCAACACCCAATCAACCCTAACCCTTGGACACCCATCCCTCCTCCTCCAGGCATTCCCCTCCCACCAGGCACCATCCCCTCCAGGCTGGCAGATCCAAGTTCCAGGCATCCTCCATCATCAAGCCATCCACCATGTTTAGCAAATTATTCCACCTCCAATCTTCATCCTACCTCCCGTTTTAAATTTTTTCCATATTCATAAGACCTAACCTCTGATGTTTGCAAGATCCTTTCAATGCCACACCCTCTGGAAGAAGTCTTCCTTGCACTCGAAACCAGCTGATAAAAAGCTGGCAGATCCGTGGGAAAGCTGCTTCATCATCCAAGCGCCAATCCGAGTGGTGAGATCTCTTCTACGACATCAGGAAAATCATTGCTAGGTATTTAAACCCCTTCCCTTCTCTCTTATTCTGATTTATTGAATTTTGAAGCATGCCCTATAGTGGTTTCTCAACCATAGGATCCTTATTCTTTATCTCTTTGATAGTTTCTAGCATGTGGGTAGAACTCTAGCTGTTATATGAAATCCCTAACCTAGTCTTGATAATTTTTGGAAACTAAACCAAACAAAACCTGAAAATAATTGCTTTCTTTAATCTGAATTTTTTCTTTATGCTCATCCCTTTCATGTCATTCCCTTGCATGCATCAGTTTAAAGTTCATCCCTCTTCAAAAGTCAATGTAGATTTTCAACAAAGAATTAAGGATCACATCCTTCTCCAACTATTTATGCAGGAGAAATCTAAGTTTGCATAGGTGCTCAATCAATTCGATCATGTACAATGCATGATCAGTGACCGAGACCCTTCTCTCATCCTTGTCTTGAAAATGGTACAAGATATTTTATACCTTTCAATATTGTTGGGAGTGCCAAAGGATTCTTTCAATACTTAGAGCATGTCCTCTAGCTAAGCATCCTTAAACTTGCAATTCAATTCATCATTCATGAATGCCCGCATAATATAATAGATCATAGTTCAGTCATTGAGTCATTTCGATAAGTGTCTCGGATTGTACCATGAGCATTCTAAGTAGGCTCCTCAGGTGTCAGATCTATCAGCATATATAAAATTCATTTATACTTCAGGATTATTTTTAGCTTTGATACCAGCTATCAAAATTGGGTCATATTAATTTTTTATTGTCTAGGAATAAATGGAGCAACAAAGTGGTCGCCATATTAATTTGAAAAGAAAACAAGACCTAATTAGTATATGAATCATCTAATCCTAAAGACATGGACTTTAGTCTAAAAGTTCTCCGGTTATTTTTTATCAAATTGATAGTCTCTGCCTCCAATTCGAGGAATTACACCAATTCCTTAGCAGGTACCATAATCCAATAGACTATACATGAGCCCAACTTTGGCCAACTCATCCATGTGCATCTAAAGATAGATTCTTAACCAATTATTTCTCTAAAAAATTCTTGATAATAATTTTATCCCAAGAATTAATTAATGAGCCTTTGGCTACCACTGGAGTCCTGCTTAAGTTCAACGATTAACATGATAAGATTGAGTGCTTCTAGCTAACCATGCCCAAGCTTGACTTTGAAAAACCTGACCATGTTTAGAAAGGACTAAGCCACCATAATATGAATAATAATTTCAATCACCAGATGAGCTCTGGGTCTTTGGACCTCCAATAATCATCTTAACTATTGGACTTATTATCACTTTTTTAATAGATGGCCATGACTCAATTATCTCCATAATTTTATCACTTAAGGGATCTAATAATTTTTAAAAAATTAATTAGAAAAAAGAGAAGAAGACATAGACTAATCAACAAACCTTCCATTAACTTCATCAAGTGATGAAGGTTGAATCATATTAGTCCAAGGAAACTTAGATCAGTTAAACTGATCTTCCTTACTGGCATGGGTTAACTCAAATCAATGAGTTATCTGATCAAATTTTGATTGATCACATTAGCCAAGTAAGAGAGATCAATGGGAGAGTTCTACCATTAACCTCTTTTCTTAGATACCAAATAAATTGGCTGGATAAGAGGTAGCCCCAATTAATGACTAGGATCAAAATGCCATACTTACGTTATATACCAATTGGTTTATTAGATTTGATTAGACTAGCCTAAGAACTTGGGTCTAACCGCTGACCCATGTTAGGTCCAATTATTATAATATGAATTTGATCAAACTATTACTATAAATTTGATCTAGGGAAAAAATTGATTCTAGTGCTAATTAACATTTAGTTAGATTAAATCCAATTCTCTATTTGGTCTATATTATTCTAAATTTTAACCCTAGGTCTAACCCAGTTATTTGACCTGATTCAAGCTAATCCAACATTCATGATTTATGAAATATGATTAGATCTTTAATTCATAATTCTAAATCTAATATTAAATCTCTTAATTTTAGTAATTAATCTAGGTTAATTTTACTAAATTTTAGATCTAAATAATTTATATGCATCACATATACATTTAACACTTTTAGATCTCAACTATATGATACAATCTTATGTTGAGATTAATTTTATGTTTCATGTTCTAAACATCAAAACAAAACCTAATACATTAATTTCAGATCAAAAATAGTTAATTAATAAAGATTAAATTACTAAAAAATATATCTAATTATTAAAATAATTTTAATAATATTTTTTATCTCACTTGTTCATGGGATATAACCATAAATGGCATCCTACATGCCATAAGAGACTCCATAAAATGAGAAAAAAGAGCCTTTAAACCCTATTTTTCTTCTATGAATAAATGGCCATGGTGATCAATCCAATCCGAAGTAGTTACTCAGATTAAGATTATACATAACATATAAGATTCTACATCTATATATCATGTTATGGAAACCTATCGCTTTGATACCACTATTGAAAATCACATAGGATTTCATGAATAGTTTTTTATATAAATTTACAACAAAAGTGAATCTATTTTAAAACTATTTTAAATAGAAAATATGTATTTAAAATAATTCTAATAAACTCTAAGTAACATCGTAACATGATATGTAGTATAGAAAATAAAATCAGTATATATTGATCTACCCGATGCATACTGTATATCTAATATACAAATAATATGAAATCTAATTTATACCTGATCATGAGTCAATGATTGTCACTATTGATGGTACATGTTAGGACTCTCCACATTGCTTCACAACCATTCAGGATATCTAGCCTCTATGAATTATCCACATGAAGCCTCGACATGATCAACCTTTTCAGATTGCTAAATCTATGTAAAGGCCACTAGATGGCTGAAAATAATTTATTTCTTGAGTTTTCTTGAGCCTTCAAAGAAATCCAAGAAGATGATGAAGAGGTATAAATCAAGAAGGAAGAAAATAAAAAATAAAAAACACTTTTTTACTATTTTTCTTTTATTTTCTCTCTCCCTTCAACCCTTGCTCCTAAAAGAATCTGTCATGCCCATCCAAATTCACACCCCCTTTTTCTCTTATTCTTTTTATTAATTTTACTTTAGATTTTATACGGTAATTGGTCTCATAATGTTGCATACATAACAAAAAATAGAAGTAAAATATCATTGATTAGAGGAAGGATTAGATTAGGATAAGATGATGTTGTTTGAATAGGATTAGGTGTTCAATTCCCAATAGAACTCTCCAATTAAATTCAAATAAATGTAAATTAAATTTAAACCAATCCTAATCTACATAAAAATGAGGGAGAACAAAAAAAATTAATTTCTTTCATGGAGTATTCAAAAAGATTTTAGGAAAGCATGGAGAATTTTTAGGAAAGAAAATAAGTTGGACTATGTTAGAGTTTGACCAAATTTTAATCAAAATTAGTTAACTAAAACTAATTTAATTATAACTAATTTAACCAACTTGGACTCAATCCAATTAGGTTTCAATTAGGCTTAATTAAATTTTAATTAAATATAAAATTAATTGAGCCCAAGTATGAATCAAATTGTAATCAGAAATCCTTAGCGATTAGATCATTGAATAACCTAATCAGATAAAACCTAATTAGACCAAATTTAATTAAATGAATCTAAACCTCTTTGCTTAATCAAATTGAGCCAATTAGTAATCAAACTGCTAATTAATCCTCTTATAATTAATTAATGATAGGATCATGATGTTGTCATTAAGATACCATAATTATCAGTTTAAAATCTGACTTCTAATTAATTAAACTTGCATAGAAAGTAGCAAGTTGGGTCAAATCCATGGAGAAGCAGTGCATAGGATAATTTAAAATCTTTGATTTTAAAAAGAAAAGAAAAATATTTTAAAATCAAGAAAATGGAAATTAAAAGTGTGAAAAAAATTAAAACTCGGTATGTTCAATCTACTAATAGATCTTAGCATCTAATTACAATAAAAATAAATAACAAAAAATTATATTACATAAAAATAAACTTTGCATTAATTAAAATCTAATTACAAGAAATTAAAAATAATAATTAAATAAACTATAAAAAGTGATAACAAAATATTTGAAGTTGATTTACTACAATCTCGTCGGGAAGTTGGTTGATATCACTTCACCTTCTTCCATCGTACTCCATAGAGCAAACTAGGCTTCCTCTTCTTCTTTCTCTTTAGATCTTGATCTTGAAGATGGAATAGGCTTGAAGATGGTATAGGAGCAAAATTCTTCTTTAAGAAACCTCACTCTTAGTGGCCAACTCTCAATCCAAAGCTAAGCCCTCTATCCTGTACCATACTCTCTCTTCAGGATGCTTTCTTCTATAACCTAGGGGTCCTTTAAATAGATAATGGTAAAGGCCAAATTAGATTAAGACTGGAATTAGACTCCTAATAGAACTCTTAAAATTATTATGGGCCATCATATTATATCAAATCTATTAATCATCACTTAAATTGATTGAGCTCAGTGAGGGTTATCAGATTAGCTTGAATCATGCTTGAATTTGTTAAAATTATTTTGGATCGATTATTAATGGGAACCCATCTCATGGAGCTGTGGATTTTGATTTGGATTGTACTCAGCCCTCAAATCATGCTCACAGGACCAAGTTTTTCGAGCCCTCTTTACCATGGATAGTGTGAATGGGATAGTGGACCAGGTTGAGAGGAGGAAGGAAATGGCCATGGTGTCAAGTAGATAGGGGAGAATAGCAACTGGTAGCGATGAGGATGAAGCAACTGGTGATGGGGAAGAATGGCCAGTGCCTCTTAAGCTAGGGAGGAGGAAGATAACTAAGGGCTCGAGCAGTAGCTGGAAGGAGGTCGATGGTGGCTCAGGAAGAATGACCAACTGCTAGATTTGAGGGGTGGCAGCATCTCCTTGAGCCAACAATGATGAGGAAGATGGGTTATGCCAGCGATGATGGAAAGGGTAGCAACTAGGTGACAGAAGGAGATGGGCAATGGCATGGGAGCGATGGCCAACGGCAAATTGGGCTACCTCTTAGGCTAGTGGTGATGGTTGATTAGGCAATGTAGATGATAGCTTGGTGGCTCTAGGAACAGGAAGGATAAAGGTGGTGGTGTTGGGCAGTGACCATGGTAGATTGGGTGGAGGAGATGCATCACATATGGTAATGGCGATGTGGAATAGGGAGTGGGGAGGTGTCAGGCAGCTTCTCTAGCTGGCGAGGAAGGTGTCGATGGCATCTCGAAATGGGCGACGGCTATAATCCCTCTACAATCCACAGCACTGGGCCATGGACCAAAAATAATGACTACCAATAGACCATTTGAGCTTTTATAGACCAAGCAGCCAGTCCATGGTGGATCAATTGCTTTAAAAATTTATGCATAATTTGATTGATTTAATTTTTTCTTGATTCTGGGTCTATTTGAACTTTGATTTATATGTTATTTGATTCATTGGATTTTACAAATAGAGCTCTTCATGTTGGTAAGCTTTTTAATCAATAATCCAATCAATTTTCTTAGATTTCAAACTTTAAAAATTTTATCAATCTTAATGTACCTACCAAAAGGAAGAAAAAATATTAAATATTTTAATAGATGTATGATGCTTTGATTCAATATCTTCTTGTCATAAATGCTTACTAACTTCATAGTTTTCAAAATTATTTTAAAAATAATTAATTTTGCAAGAAAATCTAGTTTAGTTATGAAATTAAGATTTTTATAAGATGTTAGCACTAATAATTACTTAAAATACTTAAAATAAATATACAAATATGTGATTCATCACATCCCCTAACTTACTCATTACTAGTCCCTTAGAATACAATAGATATATAAGTATTAAATTATAATTGTGTCATTAAGAGATTTCTTTACAAAAATAGATCTAGGATTGAAAGTAAAAAGATCTAGTAAGCATCACTAAGTATCAAGTTTCCAAAGCAATTTTCATAGTCAGCATAATTAGAAACTTTCTTAGAATGTATATAAAGATCTATAACACTTGTATTCATGATGACTAACTTAGTATTTCGGTGATAGCTTGTAAAGGACAAATAAAAATCTTCGCTTAACACCTACTTTGGCTAATTTTTTGAACACCTCCAAATTAAGTTCATGAATATAAGGTAGCTTTCATACTATCTAATTTTTTTTAGTACTAAGCATCATGGCTTTTCCTTCATCATTTGATGCAAATCTCTAACTTGACTTAGGGACAGAAATCTAGTTACTAAGCTTAGGACAATTTACATATACTCTATATTTTGCACTTTTATTTCAAATAAATAGCTCATTCCTTAAATTTAAGATAGCTTTCACACAGCTTATTTTTTTTAGATAGGTAGCTTTTCCCTTAAATTCAAGTTTCTTTAATTGGTGTGTATATTATTTATCTATTTTTAATGATAATTAGATCCTTAGTTAACCTTATAATTAATACTTACTTTGCCTTGTCAGTGTGCATGTGCAATTGGAAGTGTTAATAGCCTTTAGGTGATCTAAAAAGGCTACTAAAAGACCAACCAACTAGTCTACTCCTTGACTCACTACAATCATTGACAAATACCTTATAATTATATTATTTTTTCTTGTATATTTTGCTTAAGATTTTCTTTTTTGATACATAATTTATTCAAGATATTTTTTTTATTTTCAAAATTTTTAAAATATTTTCAAATTTTTTAAAAATTTCTAAAGATTTTTAAAAGATTTTTTTAAAAAAATTTGAGATTTTTTTTACCCTCCAATTTAAATACCATTATCCCTAATAGTATAAATAAGTTAAAGAAATAAATTCAAACCATAAAGATAAAAGAAAAATATATTGGGATAGAAGTTACCTAAGAAGAGGAGCTCATCAACAAAATAAAAGTTACAACAATTAATGCAAATTGTATTTCTTTTTTAAGAGTTTGAAAATAAATATTGGATTGCCTTTCAATAAGTGCTAAGTTTAACATCTTCAGCCAGACTTTATTAGGAAGTCTCATATATAATCAATGTTAGCATTTTTCTCAGGATTTTAAAAGGACAAGGCCAATTAGGAGGCCTTGTCATATGTAGAAAAATATTCATAGAGTACTCTATGATGATTAGCCCGAATCAATAAAGTATACAGGGCAAGCATGTTATTCCAAGATTTAAAAATATTATTATAGTTTATATAATGATTAGAAAGGGATTGTATTTGTTGGGTCGATATTGGTGATGATAGTTAGAATTTCTTCAATTGTGGGTTGATCTACCCTACTCCTCTTCTTAGACATGATGTGTTTGGGCAATATCCCTTCCCATTTTAAAGCTAGGCACTTTTTCTAACTTAATATTAAACTTGTCTCCATATATCTTTTTAATATCATGAAAAGATTTTGGAGGCAGTCCTCGAAAGTGGTGCCAAAAGTAGAAAATCTATTATAAAATTTTTAAGATCATGATCCCTCATTTTAGTAATATTCTATCTAATAGCTTCTTTATGTGCTTTTAGAATGCTACTATGTTGGGCTTCCTAGATAAGGATTACCAAAAAAAGTTTCAATAGGTGCATCAAGAAGTGGTTTCAGTTCTAAAGCAAGTAGTGATTCTAATAATGGAGCTATTGGAGGGCTAGATGTTAGCTCATGCTTTTCAATCTCTAGTGGGATAGTTTCAAAGTAGGTATTTTTACTAAGTTGTTTACTTTAGTATTATATCCATCTACATTAAAGTCATCTACCCTAAAATGAGCCAGATAGGGATCTAATAAATCATGGAAAAGAATTATGGGGATGGCTTCCTCTATTAAGTTATGCATTTATAGTTCTTGGGAAGTCTCTAATAATTCCACCATTGCATCAATTTGTTCTCTCATCCCATTAAAAGGCATGGATGTTTTAGGGCAATGGAAAATGGGGTTATAGGTGAGTAGGGTAATGTTGGAATTGGTTCATGCCATCAGTTTAATATCTCCATGTATTTTTTTGTCTTAGCCAAATTATCTATATTGGTCTTTATGATTGTGTAGAGTTGCTCTAAGATCAGTTCATTCCTGAGAGTTAGAGTTGATTGTTCAGGAAAAAATAAAGGGTTATTAAAATTTTGAGCTAGGTATGGTCCCTTTAGATTACTCTTGCACTAATAAGGTAGTTCTCTCCCCTCTTCTCTATTAGGTTCGATTAATTGATAATCAGTTTGATCCATTAGCTTATCAATAGATTGTTGTTGGGCTATAATTATTTGTTAAAATTAAGCAAAACCTATCAATATCTAGATTAGTTTGTAGAGGAAGTGGGTATGATGTTTACTAAACCGTCTCTTCAAATAATGGGCTATAGTTAGTTGGAGAAGGTTGATAACGTGGATAGCACTAATCATAATAGGATGCATCTATAAACATGGATCCTTGGATTGTCAGGGTAACCACTGGATATGGTTGCCATAAAAAATCTATTCGAGCACCCCAACCTAAATTATAGGCATTAAAGTATAAATTATTTTTTGAGTTGTAAGCCATTTGGATTTGATCTTGATAAACTAGGTCATACATAAACTCAAGAGATTGGTATGCGGTTGGGATTCTTTCATAAAGTGGGTAGGGCTCGAATAAAATTGGTGTGCTGGCAGAAAGGGTACTCTACTATAATAATTCATGCTCTGGCATTGATTTAGTTTGTTAGATTGTTCTTATTATTCGAATATACAACTAGAATTTTAGATCAAAGCAATTCTTACTTATTTATGCATTTATTTATTTTATTTATTTTTTTAAAAGAGAAGAGGTGAGATGAAAAAGAAAGAAAAATAGAAGAGAGTTCTAAAGATGAGGATCTAAGGAGTCCTAGAGCTAAGAGAGAGAGAAAAAAATTAGTTAGGGTTTGATATTATTTATAGACAAGTTGATGCGAGATGGTATGATCTAAGAATGTAATGCAAATTATTTATTAATATATATATATGTATTAATTTAAATTGTCAGCAAATCAAAACTATAAATCAAAATTAGCTAATTGTTATTTTCTTAATATGGGAGGGATTAAGCTATAATCAAATTTTTTTAATAACTATAAGTAATAATAAAAAAGACCCTAGAAAAGAAATTAGGATCGTGGATAATTGAAAAACTACCTATAAGTTTAGGCTAAGCACAATCAATTAATATATTAATCTAATAAAACTAAAGAAATAAACTCACTACCAATATCAATTAAATATTTTAAATGAAAAAGGGTGCTCACAATCTTAATCGTGGTCGAAACTGGAAGAGGAGGCATTGACCAAGTTGGCTATGATCCTGGCTAGATGGAGAGTCCGATAAAGTCATTGAACCTGGAATACCGAAAGAAAATAGTTGTAGTCAGGATTTTTTAAATTGAAATAATTTTAGATCTGGTCCAATAAATCCAAAATTATGGTCGATGCAGTCTTCTGAAAGTGATATGAAAGATGTACAAACTCTTCAATTGTGCACTGATCAGGATGCTTGGGGTCTTAATGGTGAAGCCCAAATTGATTGTCTTAAAATCAATTTATTTTTTTTCTATATTTTCTTTTTTTTCCCTCTGAACCTTAAAGTCGGCAATAAAAGCCGACTAAGCTTTCACGTTCATGCGGGTCTTCTCCGATGGCAAGGTGGTATAGGGGTCGGCTTTAGAAATGATGGCCACGCCCAGCATTGGGGAGCGATGTCATGAATGAAGGGGAAGACGATTGCTGGTGGTCTCGGAGAGGATTGGTCACTGAAGGGAGGGAGGTCTAGTGGCACGAAGGCTCAATTCCAAGGAGAAGATGGCATGGGAAGAAGAAGAGTGGCACGGTCAATGGTTCGGCATGATCGGTGGCTATGGCTTTGATGGTGACCAAGGGAGAAGGTGGGTTAGCTTTGTTTCGGTGATTGCCAATGGGGTTGTGGTCAGGAAGTCGATTGTTGAGGTCGGCGAGGGAGGATGGGGCTATTCCAGTAAGTGGGGGTGAATTCTTGGCAAGAATGGCAACCAGACAGTGGGTGGATGGTGGTCAGTTTGGTCGGTCATAGGTGGCAGCGTGGGATCGGCAATCGTTCAATGGTGAGGCATTGGAAAATGGGAGGCAGTTTTCAAGGGCTTTGGATGCTTGTTGTTGGTTTGATAATAGGCTCAGGGAGTTTGACTTCTTGGATTGGCAGGAGGAATAAGTAATAGAGAAGAAGAGGAAGAGGAGAGGAAGAAGGAGAAGAAGAGAGGAAGGAGAAGAGAAGAAGAAGAGAGGAAGAAGAAGAAGAGAAGAAGAGAAAGAGAGGAGCCGGGAAACAAAATTCCTTTATTCAATATTTGTCGATGCTTGAACTGATACATGGGACTTTTTTAAATAGACCTCGGTCCTCCATGAATTGGAGACCAAAACTCTGGGACTCTCCAATAGATTGGAGACCAGACGAACTAAAATACTAAGACTCAAATCAAACTAAAATAACTGGCCTAATCTAAAAATATACCTCATACTAATCCAGAATAATCAAACTAATCTAAAACAAACTCTAAATAATCCACTATTCATGCTCTGAGATCTATGCATGATATGGTACAAGAATAATAAAAATAAAATATCATGCCCAATCCCCATATGCCAAGATAAAATAAAATAAAAAAATAAATGCATAATCTACTCTCGAGAATGTTGGGTGTGCATCGGGATCTATACTGTGTGATGTCCTCATCATTCTCCTAGGATGGGAAGAACTTGACTCCATCGAGTTAGGCTCCATACTACTCTTGAGATCTTAGACAATCCAGGTATTCTCTAGATCCAGTCTATTCTTAAGGTCTTAGATAATCTAGGTATCCTCTAACTCCAGTCTATCTCGTCAGTGAACCAAATAGCCTTGCTCATCCAAATACACCGAACATATAGAAAGTTAAATAATATTTTTTTATATAATGCAAGTATTTTAACCTAACCTAAACCATGCTCGGATACCAGAATTTGATGCAAGATGGTATGATATAGGGATGCAATGTAGATTATTTATTAATATATATATTTAATTTAAATTATCAGTAAATCAAAACTATAAATCAAAATTAGCTAATTATTATTTTCTTAATATGGAAGGGATTAATCTATAATCAAAATTCTTTTTAATAACTAAAAGCAGTAATAAAAAAACCCTAGATCTAAAAGAAATTAGGATTGTGGGTAATTGAGAAACTACCTATAAGTTTAGGCTAAGCATAATCAATTAATATATTAATCTAATAAAATTAAAGAAATAAACTCACTACCAATATCAATTAAATATTTTAAGTGGAAGAGGGTGCTCACAAACTTGATCATGGTCAAAACTGGAAGAGGAGGCATTGACCAAGTCGAGTTGCCATCTTGGTTGGATGGTGAGTTCGATAAAGCCCTTAGATCTAGAATACTGAAAGACAATAGTTGTAGTCAAGATTTTCTAAATTAAAATAATTTTAGATCTAGTCTAATAAATCCAAAATTATGGTCAATGTAGTCTTCTGAAAGTGATCTAAAAGATGTGCGGACTCTTCGATCGTGCATTGATCAAGATGCTTGGGATCTCAATGGTGAAGCCCAAATTGATTATCTTAAAACCAATTTATTTTTTTCTATATTTTCTTTTTTTCCTCTAAACCTTGAAGTCAGTAATGAAAGCCGACTAAGCTTTCACGTTCATGCAAGTCTTCTTCGATGGCTAGGTGGAAAGGGGTCGGCTTTGAAAAGGATGGCCGTGCTCGGCATTGGGGAGAGATGTCATGGACAAAGGGAAAGATGATTGTCGATGGTCTCGCAGAGGATTGGTTGTTGAAGGAAGGGAGGCTCGGTGATGCAAAGGCTCAATTTTGAGGAGAAGATGGCACGAGAAGAAGAAGAGTGGCATGGTTGATGGTTCGGCATGGTTGATGGCTATGGATTTGATGGTGGCCATGGGAGAAGGTGGGTTAGCTCTGTTATGGTGATTGTCGATGGGGGTTGTGGTCATGAGGTCGCTTGTTGATGTTAGCCAGGGAGGATGGGGCTATTCCGGTCGGTGGTGGTGGATTTATGGCAAGAACGGAGACCAAATGGTGGGCGGATGGTGGTCGGTTTGGTCGGCTGTAGGTGGCATCATGGGATCAGCTGTTGTTCAATGTGAGACATTGGAACAGGGGAGGCAGTTTTCAAGGGCTTAGGATGCTTGTCGTTGGTTTGATAATGGGCTCGGGGAGTTTGATTTCTCATATTGGCAGGAGGAATAATAATAGAAAAGAAGAGGAAGAGGAGAGTGTTGACTCTGTTATTAATTTTGATGATAAATAAAATACTTAAGTATAAGTTGAGTACTAACTATTTCTTTGAAGCGTGTTTTTATAGAAAAATATACTCATTAATTCAAAGTTTTGATTACTTGTCAAAGAAATGAAGTAGTCCCCTCCATGAATGAAAGATCTATTTTAAAAGGACTTAAGCACTCGAAGATTGCTTGAAATAACATAAAGAGTTTAGCACAAATTGGTTCCAGTGGTTTTTGAAGAAATCTCAGCAAGTGTCGACTCACAACTCAAGTGTCGACTCATGATAGTGGAAGTGTCGACTCAAGCCGGCATGCAGAAAGAGTTTCAGATGGCATGACTGAAGTGTCGACTCAAGGATCGGCTCATCGCTTGAGAAAATTTTGATACAGAACTTGTTGAAATTGAAGACTTACCTGAAGTGTCGACTCATGGATGTCAAGTGTCGACTCAAGTATCGCTCACCAGAAGAAGTGTCGACTCACCTGAGAATTCTAGAGAGCTTCAATGAAGAAACTTGAACTAGGTGTCGACTCATGGAATGTAAGTGTCGACCCTAAGTATCGACTCACAGCTTGAAGTGTCGACACTTGGAGTTCTAGGAATAGTAACGGCTAGTTTTTCAAACACAAAACTTGGCCCTCTTGGCTCCCAATGGCTAGTTTTTCATTTCTAACAGCCATAAATCGACTTTGAGGCCTTGGGAAGGTATTTAAGTGATTGAAATCAAATCTAAACACAAAAGGATCAACAATGGAAAAGAAAAAGCAAGTGCATTAACTCCTATTCATTGAGCAACTACCTTCAAGCAAAAAGAAGTCTTCAAGCTTTCAAAGCCTTCAAGAGCATTCAAGTCCAACATTCTTGAGCATTAATTAAGGCTTCATCAAGTTGAAGACAAGCAATTCCTTAAAGCTTTAAAGAGATATCTGCTTTTATTTAGAAAGCTTTTATTGTTGCCTTACTTCAAACTTTATACATGTTGTAAAGGTTATTGGTTAGCCTGGAAAACCAAGGAGGTTATTGGTTAGCCTTGAAAACCAATGAGGTTATTGGTTAGCCTTGAAAACCAAGGAGGTTATTGGTAAGCCTTAAAATCAATTGATTCTTGGTTAGCCGTAAAACCAAGGGAGGTTTTGACTTGTGAGCCTTGTGAAAACAAGTCGGGTTTTGATTCGTGAGCCGGGAAAACTAATCGGCTGTAATCGATAGAGATTATAGTGAATTCCAAGAGGTCCTTGGAGAGTGGATGTAGGTTCATTGGAAAACACCGAACCACTATACTTGGAGTGTGTTTGTGATTGTTTGTCTCTCTCTTTTGCTCTTACTTTTATTACTTTTTAATTTTTGCTGCATACTCTTTAAGAGCATATTACACTTGCATTTCAATGTACTTAGATTGTTTATTGAATTGGTTCACACACTTGCAATTAATTTTTAGAAACCCAATTCACCCCCCTTTTGGATTGCTTACTGAGCAACAAGTGGTATTAGAGCCACGTTCTCAGTATATAGGTCTAACCGCCTTGAGTAAAGATCTATGGTAACCCCCCTTGGTACTAGTATAGTTGAGGGACAAGCCTCAAATAGACCTCCATATTTTAATGGAACAAATTATACTTATTGGCAAACTAGAATGAAAATTTATATACATTCAATAGATTATAATTTATGGAAAGTTATTGATAATGGTCCACATATTCCTTCAATTATGGTTAATGGTGTTTCCATCCCAAAGCTCGAAGAGCATTGGAATGAAAATGACATTAAACAATCCAAGATTAATGTGAAAGAAATGAATCTCCTTTATTGTGTACTAGATCCTAGTGAGTTTAATAGGATTTCTACATGCACATATTCTAAGAAAATATGGGACACTGATGCGGGACAAAGGAGGGCTAGGAGGATCGTTGGAGAGCTGAGAAGTCTCCTGTGATTAGGGTCAAGAAGGCAAAAAAATATATAGGGAAAGAAATATGGATACTCTATGGACTTGGGACTTACCTTCACGGAGAGACGTCGCACCTCTAGGGTATCTCACCCACCCCACTACATGTAGTCTAGGGCATCCCACCCATCTCACTACATGCGGAGCCTAGGGCATCCCACCCATGTTGCTACTTGGGGCCGTGAAGGAGAAACTCCAAGATCATAAAGGGACTCAGCGAGGAAGAAGATAACTAGGGCCTCACACCCCTCGATGCTTGAAAGCGAAGGCAGTGGGGTCTCACACCCCTCAACACCCACAGGTGAAGGAAAGACAGGCCTCATGCCTACTCCTAACGGTGGCAAAACCAAGAACACTCTTTTCTCAAAAATTCATAATTCTTCATATATTATTCAAGAGAGGAGGTGCCTTTATATAGGCTTATAAAACTTGGGGTCCAAGTAAAGAATACAAGACATGTAGCTCATAAAAGGTGATACCCCAAACCTGCTTTGTTTGTATTCTAAAAATATGGTAGAAAACTAAACACAATCATCCCTATATGGTAGAAAAATCAAACTAATTTTAATCTAAAACTAATTTAAATAACTTCCTAATTGGTCCATACATCTAGATTTAAAATAAATAAATTAGGCATACTTTGAATTCACCAAAATCAGTGCCTATTCTGAAATCCGTGTAAAAGGATTGAGACCGCTTTGAAATCTGTATAAAATTAGCTTTACTTTGAGATCTGTGCAAACTCTTAGGCTTTGAGATCCGTGCAGCATGAAGTTGGCAACAGGGAGGGGAATATGCATTCACAATCGTGCGCTCATTCCTCTCTTGGACTGAAGGGTGGAACAGGGGAGACGAAGGCTGGTGGTTCGGTGGCATGGGTAGACGGCGGCGCTGGGGAGAGGGGCGCGACATGGCATGGGCAGAGCAGCAGGGGCAGACGGTGGTGCAGGGGAGAGGGGCACGGCACGGCATGGGTGGAGCAGTAGGGACGGACGGTCGTGGGCGATTTCGGTGGGATTCGCCGACGTTCCCACGAGAAGATCGTCGCCGGGGGGGAGGTGGATGGCCATCGGGGGTCGCCGGTGGTCGGGCGTGGCGGATCCGGGATCGACGGCAAAAAACTGGGAGTTCTAGTAACATAGTCTTGAGGTTGAAGATGACGGGATAAGGAAGAATAAGTCAGGAATAAAAGAGGGATAAAGTGGGAATAGTAGGGATAACTGGAATATGGGATAAAAAAGAAAAATCAGAAGGGTTTTAATGTCCCCATCAAACATACTTGAAGTTATCCATGAGGGTATTGATCAAATGAAGAACATAAAAGTAAATATGTTAGTGCACACTTATGAGATGTTCCAATTGAACCAAATGAATCTATCACTGACATGTACACTAGATTCACAAACATTATCAATGGCATGAGAAGTTTAGAAAAAATCATGTATAATGCTGATCTTGTCAACAAAATTCTTAGATCACTTCCAATTTCATGGGATCCAAAGGTGACCACCATACAAGAAGTCAAAGATGTTGACAAATTATCCTTGGAATAATTAGTGGGATCGCTCATTACTTATGAGCTAAATCTGAAACAAAAATCTATGGACTTGGATAAAAAGAAAAGGGGGATAACCTTCAAGTCTGCAATTCAAGAAGAATCCTCAAATGAAGAATCAGAAGAAGAAGAAGAGGAGGAAAGTGAGGAAGTTATTTTAGCAAGGAAGTTTAGAAGATTTATGAAAAGAAGAAAGTTCCCTTACAAGAAAAGGTTCCAAACAAGTAAAGACAAGGGAAAAGAAAAGGAGAAAGAAAAAGAAAAGGAGAAAGAAAAAGAAAATGGAGAAGGAGATACCAACATGCTTCGAATGCAAGAAGCCTGACATTACAAGTTTGATTGTCCTCTCCTAAAGAAATCAAGAAAGAAGCTTAGGAAGAAAGCTATGATGGTGACCTGGAGTGACAGCGAGGACTCCAGCTTAGATGAAGAACAAACTGAAGTTGCCAATCTATGTTTCATGGCATAACAAGAACAAGAAGATGTAATTTCTGACTCTGAAATAGATTTTACTTTTGATGAATTGAAAAATGCATTTGATGAATTGATGCATGATTATAAATTGATTTTATCTGAAAATAAAAAATTAAAAAAGCATGCAAATAGTTTTTCACATGAAAACAATTCTCTTTTAAATAAAGTTAGTGAATTAAAAAGTAAACTTGATGTTTTAGAAAATAAAAATAAAGCTTTAACAATGGAAAATGAAGTTTTAAAAAGATCTAAAGCTTTTATTTCAAATGGTGATCTTTTAAAGAAAATCAAAAATCTAGAGATAGAAAACAGTAACTATAAAAATGAACTTGATAAAATAAAATCCTTTGTTGAAAAGTTTACTTATAGTTCTGAAAAACTAAATCTTCTTTTAAATAATCAAAGAGCTGTTTTTAATAAAGCAAGATTAGGATATAAATCTCAAAAATAGTAAAGGAATTTTAAAATTTTTTTTGTACCTGCATCATCAAGTATTACATGTTTTTCATGAAAAAACTAGGTCATAAAGTTTTTCAATGCAATTTGAAAAAATCAATAATTTGAAAAGGTTTGGATTCTAAAAGGAACCAATTTAAGCACTAACCCTGAAGGACCCAAGTTGACTTAGGTACCTAAAAATAAAACTTGATTTATTTTACAGGTGTGTCTTACAATCAAGGAAAACAAAAGGCTATGGTATCTTGATAGTGGTTGTTCAAGACACATGATAGGAGATGTAAAGCAATTCACCTCTCTTGAGGCAATAAATGGAGGGAGTGTGACCTTCGGTGATAATGATAAAGAAAAATTATTGGTATTTGTAAGGTTCATATCTCCCCTTCTACTTGCATTAATAATGTACTTTTAGTTGAAGATTTAAATCATAATCTTTTAAGTATTAGCCAATTTTATGATAAAGGTTTTCAAGTTGTTTTCAAATCATCCTATTGCATGATTGCTAGTCTTGATAAAAATGGAGTGAGATTCATTAAAAAAAGGCATGGTAATATTTATCTGATAGATTTGGATAATCTATCTTTGCCTAATGGAAAATGCCTAGTTGCAGTGAATCCTACTATAAATGAGACTAGTTGGCTGTGGCATCGTAGACTAGGACATGCTAGCATGTATTTACTCTCAAAACTTTGCAAAAAGGATTTAGTAAGAGATTTTTCAAAACTTAGTTTTGAAAAAGATAGAGTTTGTGAAGCATGCCAGCTTAGAAAACAAGTAAAAACATCTTTCAAATCTAAAGGCTTTGTTTCTACTAGTAGGCCATTAGAACTACTCCATATGGATCTCTTTGGGCCAACTAGAACATCTAGTCTAGGAGGTAAGAGATATGGATTAGTTATAGTGGATGACTTTTCAAGGTTTACTTAGATTTTTTTTCTCGCTCATAAAGATGAATCATTTTTAATATTTATAAAGTTTTACCGAAAGGTATCTAATGAAAAAGGTACTTCAGTTATTTGCATACGTAGTGATCATGGTTCTGAATTTGAAAATCAAGATTTTGAAAATTTTTACAATGAAAAAGTTATTGAACATAATTTTTCTGCACCTAGGACATCTCAACAGAATGGGGTAGTAGAAAGGAAAAATCATACTTTAGAAGAAATGGCACGCACTATACTTTATGAAAATGATTTACCAAAATATTTTTGGGCTGAAGCAATTAATACTAGTTATATCTTGAATCATGTTTTAATTCGTCCTATTTTAAAGAAAACTCCTTATGAACTTTGGAAACAAAGAAAATCAACTTTAAAATATTTTTGAGTTTTTGGTTGTCAATGTTTCATTTTGAACAATGGTAAAGACAATTTTGGAAAATTTGATGCCAAGTTCGATGAAGGTATTTTTCTAGGATATTCCACATCAAGCAAGGCATACAGAATTTTTAACAAAAGAACCCTAGTTGTAGAGGAGTCTATACATGTAGTTTTTGAAGAGTCTGCTAACAAATCCTTTAGAAAAGAGAATACGTTTGATGCATGTGCAGGTGCTGAAAAGTTAAAGAAGCTAACATGAATGATCAACCCTTTAAACAAAGTGAAGAAGATCAAGACAAATATGAAAGAGAAGAAGCCATACAGTCCATACCAAAGCAACAAGATCTACCCAAGGAGTGGAGGTATGCTCATGGACATCCTAAGGAGTTAATCCTAGGTGATCCATCAAAAGGGGTAAGAACTCGATCTTCAATTAGAAATGAATGTGATTATATTACTTTTGTTTCTCAAATAGAGCCAAAGTGTTTTGAAGATGCTAAAAAAGACCCTAACTGGATAAATGCTATGCAAGATGAACTAATTCAGTTTGAAAGAAATAATGTTTGGACATTCATAGAAAGAACATCTAACATTTCTATTATTGGTACAAAATGGATATTTAGGAATAAATGGATGAAAATGGAATTGTGACTAGAAATAAAGCTAGGCTAATTGCCAAAGGTTACAATCAGGAGGAAAGAATTGATTTTGATGAAATCTTTGTTTCTGTTGCTAGACTTGAAGCAATTAGACTACTATTAGCATTTGCTTATTTTATGAACTTCAAACTTTTTCAAATGGATGTTAAAAGTACTTTTCTGAATGGTTATATAGCAGAAGAAGTATTTGTTGAACAACCACTTGGTTTTAAAATCATGCATATCCTGATCATGTTTTTAAATTGCACAAAGCACTTTATGATTTAAAGCAAGCACCTCGAGTATGGTATGAAAGACTCAGCAAGTTTTTAATTGAAAATGAATTCTCTAGAGGCCATGTTAACACAACTTTATTTCTAAAGAAGAAAAATTATGATTTATTAGTAGTACAAATTTATGTTGATGATATTATATTCAGTGCTACTAATGAGATTCTTTGTCAAGAGTTTACCAAGCTTATGTAGGGAGAATTCAAAATGAGCATGATGGGAGAACTTAATTTCTTCCTCGGACTCCAAGTCAAGCAAACTAAAAATGGGATCTTCATCAACCAAGCTAAGTATACAAGATAAATGTTAAAGAAGTTTGGGATGGAAACTACTAATTCAATAGGTACACCTATGAGCCCCTCTTGTAAACCTGATAAAGATGAACATGGTAAATATATTGATAAAAAATTATATAGAGGTATGATTGGCTCTTTATTATATTTGACTACTAGTAGACCAGATATAATGTTTAATGTATGTATGTATGCTAGATATTAGTCTGATCCTGAAGAATCTCATCTATTGGCTGTTAAGCACATATTTAGATACTTATCTGGTATAATTAATATTAGTTTGTGGTATTCTAGAGATTCATCTATTGACTTAATTGGATTTTCTGATGCTGATTTTGCTAGGTATAAACTTGATAGAAAAAGTACTAGTAGAACTTACCAATTTCTTAGAGTTAACTTAATCTCTTGGTTTAGCAAGAAACAAACTTCGGTTGCACTATTTATAGCTAAGGCTAAGTATATTGCAGCAGGAAGTTGTTGTACTCAAATCTTGTATATTAAGCAATAACTTGAAAATTTTGGAATCAAACTAACTAAGACACCCATAAAATGTGATAATACTAATGCAATATGCTTAACTAAAAATCCTGTTTAGCACTCTAGAAGTAAACATATTGAAATTAGGTATCATTTCATTAGAAATCATGTTGAAAATAATGATGTGCTTGAATTTGTTTCTACTGAAATGCAATTAGCTGATATTTTGACTAAGCCTCTCCAAGAAGATCGGTTCAGTATGATTAGAAGAGAACTTAGAGTCATCAACCCTTTTGATTAAAAAATTCTATCTCTTCATATCCTTTGACCCTTGATTAATCAAATTCATTATTAATTTTGTTTAATTTCCTTGAATTCCATTGAAATTATATTCTTTTTGATCAAGGCTTCATTTCCATTTTTTTTTATTTTAAGTTGAAGTGTCGACACCTGGAAGTGTCGACACTTGACTCAATGTCATGAGTCAACACTTGAATGGTGACAGATCAAAATAAAAACAGGAAAATGAAGTGTTTTCTTCATCATTTTCCTTCCAAATCGAGCTGACTCATCCCTAACACTATTCCACTCACTTCTTCCCTCTAAATTGGTCCTCCAACCTTCTCAAATTTTCATTTGGGATGGTTTTAGCTTCGATTTCTACCATTTTCTCCCTTCTTTTTGATTTTGAATTGTAGAAACCCTAGGTTTCTTTCCCTCTTGCAATTCAATCTTGTATCTTTGGAATGGGGACTAGGAAGCAAGTTGTTCGGCGTCCAAGACCATCCAATCAAGAGGAAGAAAGGAGAACCAAGGCTAGGCATGAAGCCAGAGTAGCAGATGCACCCGATGTTCCTGCTAGACCTCTCTTTCCTGCGACTAGTCAGATGGGATCGAAGACCATCATCAAAGGATGTCATGTGGACTTCGAGTTCATTGATCAGTAGCAGTTTAGGATAAGTCAGTGGCTCAGGGATGCAGGCTTGGTGCCATTTTGTTCTTTGACTGAGAGATTCTACCGGGTTTGATTTGAGAGTTTTATGGTTCACTAGCCCAATGTAGTGATGGATGGGTTGTTCAGGTGCGAGGCAGAGATTCCCAGTGACAGCAGAGATTCTGAGCAGAGTATGGGACATACCAATGAGAGGATCTGTCATGGATAGTCTAGTGGATAGATTCAGTGGTCTCCATTGTTCTTTCGAGATAGATGACTTACCTGAGGGAGCCACTGTGGTTGTTTTGAGACTATCAACTGAGATCAGGTTGCTGCATCACATAGTAGCCCGGATTCTTTTATCGAAGACTGGCCGTTTTGACTTCATCACAGAGCGAGAGCTATTAGTAATGATTTCTCTGGTATAGCACACTCCTGTATGCCTACCGATACTTATGGTACATTAGTTGACGGAGGCATCTATCAGCCAGAGATTGTGTCTGCCCTATGGGATGGGCTTGACTTTACTCTTCAAAGCTTATGGTGTAGTGATGGATGATGAGCCCTACCGGCAGCTACTGCACACTGATGTTTATGACTTCAGATCTCTTCACCGGATGAGATACTAGGTTGTTAAAGGCCAGTGGAGACGATGCATATCTGGTCAGGCCACTGACAGAGATGAGGATATAGCAGAGGAGGAGCGCATCTTTTCAGGTGAGGCAGGGCCCTCAAAGCCACCTACTGATATGCCTGAGATATAGCCCGAGTCTTCAGTGCAGCCAGAGCCAGCTCCTTAGCCTGAGCTAGCACGATTTGATATCCCTGGAGTTTCTGAAAGTCTAGAGGATAGGGTTGCTCGCATTAAGACTGAGTTGATGATCATTCGTCAGCGAGTCGGCATATTTCATATGGGGATTAGAGAGAGTCATCGAGGATTGAGAGATGGGATCTCTGCCATTTTGTTCACTTTGAGTAGACCCTCTTCCAGGAGTGCTCCTGATACTTTGCTCCAACTAATTCAGTTCCAGCACCACCTGCTCCGAGACCAGATTTGGATGAGACTGACTCTGATGGGTTTGACATGGCAGATTTTGTGACAGAGCCAGTGCTGGAGTCAGCAACTGACCCTCCTAGGAGTCCCATTCATGATCCATTTAGTTTATCTTTCCAGACTCCTATTCTACCCACTCCTCTTTCCAAACCAGCTGATCACACTTCCATTCCTGCACCTACACCTATCATACCTTCAGTTATTGATACACCTATCATTGATTCTCCCCCATTGCATATATCTTCCCTTATCAGGCAACTAGGATTTTATACCCCTGGTTTCCATCATCTTGATTCAGGTCCTATATTCGATAATACACCTTTCCATACAGTTGTTGATATTGCCACACCGATCCATTCTTCTCCTGCTATTGACATAGCTTCTACCTCATCTGCACCAGCTAGAGGCAGGACTTATATTAGATGCACAGGACGAGGCCGTCGTGTTCGATCGAGATCGACCAGGATCGATCTTCGTGATCTTCGATCTATGTGGCCTCAATCTTGTGCTTCTACGAATACAGGGCCGATCGAGATTGGATCCTTGGATGATGAGGATAGTGCTTAAGATAGTCTTTATGTTTAGATAGTTTACATTTCTATACTCCCAGTATGTTATTTAGATAGTTTTTATATTTACTTACTCTTTGGTATCAAACATGTATCAATGAATGCAATATCATGAATGATTGAAATGTTCTCTTCATGTTATGACTTTGGATGTTGTCACCTCCGAATGAATGAATGAATTTTTGTGCTTCATTTTCAGTGTTTATTTCTCTCTATTCCTTTTTAATGTTGACAAAAAGGGGAGAGGTAAGTATAAAAGATATAAATAAGTATAAATGAGAGATAAAAGATACATATATATTTCTTGTGCAATGAAGATATGTTTTAAAATGAAGATGAAATGAAAACTCTATTTTGTTCAAGAAAAATGTTTTGAGCATTGAGTAAGGAGGAGTAATTCCTCCTTTGAATTGCCAAATCTGTTTTACTAAAATTTCATGTCCAATTCTTAATTTTAGATATTTAATTTCAGCTTTATGTCATTAAAAGATCTTTGAAAATAAATTTTCAAATCACCTCATGAGGGGGAGTATTTATACTCTTCAATCTATTATTCAAAATTTTTTTTGACTACTTTCACCTTGCTTCATTGCTAAATTTATTATTCTTGAGCATGTTCTCTTTAGAGTATCATGATACATGAATTTCTTTTTTAGCTCTGATATTCTTAGTCCAAATTTGATTCAAATGAGCCTTTAAACTTTCTTTTTTTATTTGAATACATACTGTGATAAGCCGTATGCATATTGAAAATTTCTTTTAAAAGCTCATTATGTGATTTATACTTAATGGTTTTGTCAAAATCAAAAAGGGAAAGAATGTTGACTCCGTTATTAATTTCAATGATAAACAAAATACTTAAGTATAAGTTGAGTACTAACTATTTCTTTGAAGTATGTTTTTATAGAAAAATGTACTCGTCAATCCAACAATTTTGATTGCTTGTCAAAGAAATGAAGAAGTCCCATCCATAAATGAAAGATCAGTTTTAAATAGACTTAAGTACTTGAAGATTGCTTGAAATAACATAAAGAGTTTAGCATAAATTGGTTTTAGCAAAGGTTCAGTGATTTTTGAAGAAACCTCAGCAAGTGTTGATACAAAGTGTCGACTCACAACTCAAGTGTCGACTCATGATAGTGGAAGTGTCGACTCAAGCCAGCACGCAGAAAGAATTTCAGATGGCACAGCTGAAGTGTCGACTCATGCCAGTCAAGTATCGACTCAAGGATCGGCTCATCGTCTAAGATAATTTTAATACAGAACTTGCTGAAATTGAAGACTTGCCTGAAGTGTCGACTCATGGATGTCAAGTGTCAACTCAAGTGTCGACTCACTAGAAGAAGTGTTGACTCACTTGAGAATTCCAGAGAGCTTCAATGAAGAAATTTGAATTAGGTGTCGACTCATGGAATGTAAGTGTCGACCCTAAGTGTTGACTCACAGCTTGAAGTGTTGACACTTGGAGTTCTGGGAATAGTAACGGTTAGTTTTTCAAACACAGAACTCAACCCTCTTGGCTCTCAATGGCTAGTTTTTCATGTCTAACAGCCATAAACTGACTTTGAGGCCTTGGGAAGGTATTTAAGTGATTGAAATCAAATCTAAACACAAGAGAATCAACAATAAAAAAGAAAAAGTAAGTGCATTCACTCCCATTCATTGAGAGCAACTACCTTCAAGCAAAAAGAAGTCTCCAAGCTTTCAAAGCCTTTAAAAGCATTCAAGTCCAACATTCTTGAGCATTAATTGAGGCTTCATCAAGTTGAAGACAAGCGATTCCTCAAAGCTTCAAAGAGATATCTATTTTTATTTAGAAAACTTTTATTGTTGCCTTACTTCGAACTTTATACTTGTTGTAAACGTTATTGGTTAGTCTTGAAAACCAATGAGGTTATTGGTTAGCCTTGAAAACCAAGGAGGTTGTTGGTAAGCCTTAAAACCAATTAGGTTATTGGTTAGCCCACAAAATCAAGGGAGGTTTTGACTTGTGAGCCTTGTGAAAACAAGTTGGGTTTTGATTAGTGAGCCCAAAAAACTAATCGGCTATAATCGGTGAAGATTATAGTGAATTTTCAATAGGTCCTTAGGGAGTGGATGTAGGTGCATTAGAAAGCACCGAACCACTATACTTAGATTGTGTTTATGATTGTTTGCCTCTTTCTTTTGCTCTTACTTTTATTGCTTTTAAATTTTCTTTATATACTCTTTAAGAGCACATTACACTTGCATTTCATTGTACTTAGATTGTTTATTGAATTGGTTCACATACTTGTAATTAATTTTTAGAAACCCAATTCATCCCCTCTCTTGGGTTGCTTACTGGGCAACAGAGAGGAAGAAGGAGAAGAAGACAGGAAGAAGGAGAAGAGAAGAAGAAGAGAAGAAGAGAAAGAGGGGAGTCAAAAAAAAATTTCTTTATTCAATATTTGTCGATGCTTGAACAGATACATGAGACTTCTTTAAATAGACGTTGATCCTCCATGAATTAGTGACCAAAACTCTGGGACTCTCCAACAGATTGGAAACCAAATAAACAAAGTACTAAGACTCAAGTCAAACTAAAACAACTAGCCTAATCTAAAAATAGACTCCATACTAATTTGGAATAATCAAACTAATCTAAAACTGGCTCTGAACTAATCCACTATTCATGCTCTGAGATCTATGCATGATCTGGATACAAGAATAATAAAAATAAAATATTATGCCCAATCCCCATATACCAAGATAAAATAAAATAAAAAATAAATGCATAATCTGCCCTCAAGAATGCTGGGTGTGCATCGGGATCTATACTGGATGATGTCCTCTTCACAAGTTAGCATAACATTGACTCTCTATCCTAAGATAATTCTAAATCTAGATAGCTCCTAACTACCTAGGCTATCTTGGAGCCCTCCAAGTCGAAACTAACTAATCAACAGGTCAAGTAAAGATAAGATCAGTGGGGGTCCCCTCATTACTTTCCTTAAACACTAATTAGATTGACTAGGTTAATTAATGGAACCAATTAAAAATCACCTTTCTTCAAGGCTACATCATCTTTGAATCCCATTCCTAAATACCAGTTAATCAGCTAATCCTGACCTGGTCTAACTCTTCTGGGTATCTTATTTTATTGAGCTCGAGTTCTTTAGCGGCTGACGTCTAGCTGATTTTAATTAAAAGACTTTGGTTAATACAAGATGCAGGGTAGTGATTTGTGGGTCAAGAAAGGGTGATCAAATCTCCACCTTATATTATTTATGGGTTATTGCCCTTAAGATGTCTTATGAAAACATGAGATACAAAAAGAACAGATGTCCAAAACAAGTAGTAAGTTTTTAAGGATTAATTATTTTCTATATTTTAGTTAAGTATTATGTGAATTTTTATTTTATTTTTATATTATGTTAATTTAAGCAAGAGGAATAAAAAGTATATTTTAATTTTGGTTAATTAGATGTGAGAGAAAAAAGACTAAAACAGGTTAGGTATATAAAGTAACTATAGATCCTATAATTAAGACAAGAAATCAAATCTAGTATTTAAGGTAGTTAATTAAAAGGTTAAGTGATTATTTTTTGGTTAGTTTTAAAAGAAAGAAATAATTAAAAGAGAGCAACAAAAAATATTTTTTTAATATTAATTTGAAAAGGAAGAAAAAAAGAAATTTTTTTTAGATTAATTTGAAAAGAAAGAAACTAATTAAAAGCAAATAAAAATATTTTTTTTCTTTTTATGTTAATTTGAAAAAGAGAAAAGTAATTAAAAGAAAGCAAATAAAAAAAAAGAAACAAATCTGGGGTTAGGATTTATCTTACCAAAATTGTGGAACTTTCCTTCTCCTCTTTTTTTCTTTTTTTGGTTCATTTGATCTACAAGAAAAATAAGAAAAGTTAGTAAACTAATTTTACAAGAAATCAAAGAAATCAAAGCATTAGCATTTGTACCTTTTTTGGTAATAGTGCCAAAAACTTGATATATTTTCAATATTATCATTACAGATACCATGATTATTAGTTTAAAATCCAACTTCTAATTAATTAAACTTGTGTAGAAAGTAGTGAGTCAGGTCGAATCTATGGAGAAGGTAGTGCTTAGGTAATTTGAAATCTTTAATTTAAAAATATATATATATTTTGAAGTCAAGAAAATGAAATCAAATGTGTGAAAGAAAATTAAAACTCAATATGTTCGATCTACTAATCAGATCTTAGCATGTACTTGCAATAAAAATAAATAATAAAAATTTAAATTATATAAAATAGACTTTGCATTAATTAAAATCTAATTACAAGAAATTGAAAATAATAATTAAATAAAGTATGAAAAGTGGTAACAAATTATCTGAAGTTAATTTATCATAGTCTCATCGGGAAGTTGGTTAATGTTACTTTGCCTTCTTCCATCATCCTCCATGGAGTGAACTAGGCTTCCATTTCTTCCTTTTTAGATCTTTATCTTGGAGATGGAATAGGCTTGAAGATGGAATAGGGGCAGAGCTCTACTCTAAGAAACCTCACTCTTAGAGGCCAATCCTTAATCCAAAGCTAAGCTCTCTATCCTATACCATACCCTCTCTCCAGGATGTTTTCTTCTATAACCTGGAGGTCCTTTAAATAGAGATTGGTAAAGGCTGAATTAGTGTAGAACTGGGATTAGACTCCTGATAGAACTCTTGAAATTATTCTGGGTTGTTAGATAATATCAAATACATTGATCATCACTTAAATTGATTAAGCTCGGTAAAGGTTGTTAGATTGATTTGAATCCTGCTTAAATCCATTAAAATTATTTAGGATTGATTACTGATGGGAATCTATCTCATGGATCCATGGATTTTGATTTGAATTGCACTTGATCCTTTAATCATGCTCACAGGACCAAGTTTCTTGAGCCCCCTTCAGCATGGACAATGCCAATGGGATAGTGGACCAGGTGGGGAGGAGGAAGGAAATGGCCATGGCATCAAGTAGACAGGGAAGAATGGTAGCCAACAGCGATGAGGATGAAGCTACCAGTGATGGGGTAGAATGGCCAGTGGCTCTCAAGTTAGGAAGGAAGAAGATGATTGAGGGCTCGAACAGTGGCTGGAAGGAGGCCAGCAGTGGCTCAGGAAGAATGATTGGCTATTGGATCTGAGGGGTGGCGGCATCTCCTCAAGTCGATGGTGATGGAGATGATGGGGCATGCCAATGGTGATGGAAAAGCAGCATAGGGTGACAAAAAGAAGATGGGCGATGGTATGGGAGTGGTGGCTGACAGTAGAATGGGCTACCTCTTAGGCTGATGGTGATGGCTAATCAGGTGAAGGTGATGATGGCTTGGTGGCTCTAGGAACATGGAGGATGAAGGCAATGGCACTGGGTGGTGGCCATGGTGAATTGGGTGGAGGAGATGGCAGCACATCTGATGGTAGCAACATGGAATAGGGAGTGGGGTGGCATCGGGCATTTTGCTGACCAGTGAGGAAGGTACCGATGGCATCTTGAATGGGCGATGGCTGCAATCCCTCCACGATCAACGACTCTGGGCCATGGACAGAAAACAATGAATATCAATGGACCATTTGATCTTCTACAGATTAAGTGACCAGTCCATGGTGGATTGGCTACTTTAAAATCTATGCATAATTTGATTACTTCAATTTTCTTGATTCTATATTTATTTAAACTTTGATTTGTGTGCCATTTGATTCATTAGATTTTATAAATCGAGCTCTTCATGTTGGATAGCTTTTTAATTAGTAATCCAACCAATTTTCTTTGGTTTTGGAATTTCAAAAGTTTTTATCAATCTTAGTGTACTTACCAAAGAAAAAATTTATTAAATATTTTAATAGATATATGATACTTTGGTTCAACATTTACTTGTCATAAATACATACTAACTTTATAGATTTCAAAACTATTTTAAAAATAATTAATTTTGCAAGAAAGTCCAGTTTAGTTATGAATTAGAATTTTTATAATATATTAGCTCCAATTATTACTTAAAATACTTGAACTAAATATATAAATATGTGATTCATTAATTATTTATTAATTTATAAGATTATGTAGGTTAATTGTTCATGATATTTATAATTTTGTCATTGAATGATTCTTAATTGTTAATTAGATATCATGATCGATCAAAAACTTCTTATATGTGTAATCCCATATATTCGAATACTAAGCCAATAGCTCAGGAACTAATTCTTGAACTAATCAATGTGATCATCTAGCAATGGTGCCAGATATTAGGATAGGTCGAATGTTCTGAAGAAACATTCAAGAAACTAGGCATATGGTTTTCATATAATTTATCCTTTTGACTATAATGCTCAGAATAATTTCAAAGTTAACTATCAACTCTGAATAATGTATCCAAATATGTCTCAATCTACTAAATCTTGTGACTCCTCATAAGGATTGCCCTAGCCAAGATATTACTAAATTAAAATACAATAGAGCATTTTTTCCAACACCTTGAAGTGGTCACTCCCATCTTGACTTATCACTAACTTAACAAGTACTTACTACACCCAGTAACCTTCTATCACTAGATTATAAATCCAGATAGTCCAGTATCTAAATACAATAAATTGCTTGCAAGTCACCATGGTAATCTCAGGTCGGAGGGATACTTATGCCCATATCCTTTTATGAGATACTCTTAATAGTAGTATTCAACAGAGTTGGTTACATTCAGTATATATACATCTACACTCACCTGCATGCTATACCAATGTCTCAACACTTCTTAGTTATGAAGATAACTAACCCATATGGCATAAAAAACCTATGCTTGATAAGCATTGTTGTCCTCGATAATAATGCATCATTTGGTGATGAACATATTTAAGAATGACCTATACTCAATAAATCTTTCTTTTTCGAATTGAAGTAGTTCTAAGGATTTCATCTTAAAAGAGTCCAAAGGAAGATGCAAAAATAGATGAACTGCCAAAAAAATCTTTTATTTCATAATGATTCATGTATAAATTATAAAAAGCTCAACTATCTATAATCTAGATGATTAGTTATACAACACATTTCCTAACATGTGAAATTCTGATAATTTCAAAAAATATTATCCATAAACTTTTTCTTTTAAGAAGATGTCTCTCTATTATTTTGCAAAGTGATCAGATAGAAGGTACATGTTTGCCCAAATCTTTGATCAGGTATTCTCTATCAAAGTGATCGGGTAGAGGGCATAAGTTTATCCAAACTTTTAATCAGCTTCATCTACTCCAAAATGATTGAGTAGAGGGTAAAAGTTTTTCCAAACTTTCAATCAGGTTTTCTATCAAAGTAATTAGATAGAGTATATGACCTTGTCGAAACTTTGATCAGCTTTATCTATCCAAAGTGATCGGGTAGAGGGCACATGTTTGTCCAAACTTTTGATCAGGTTTTCTATCAAAATAATTGGATAGAGTACAAATGCATTATCTAAACTTTTAATTAGCTTCATTTATCCAAAGTGATTAGGTAGAGGGCATAGATTTGCCTCAACTTTTAATTAGGTCTCTATCAAAGTGATCAGGTAGAGGACATGGTTTGCCCAAACTTTAAATTAGGCATTCTCTATCAAAGTGATTGGATTGAGGGTACAAGTTTACTCAAACTTTTAATCAGACTCTATATCAAAGTGATTGGGTAGAGGGCATAAGCTTGCCCAAACTTTCAATCAGGTTTTCTATCAAAGTGATCATGTAGAGGTCACATGTTTGACCAAACTTTTGATCAGATTTTCTTTCAAAATGATCAGGTAGAGGATACAGGCATTATCCAAACTTTTGATCAACTTCATCTATTCAAAGTAATCGGGTAAAGGGTACAGGTTTGTCCAGATTTTTTATCAGATTTTCTATCAAAGTGATCAGATAGAGGGCACATATTTATCCAAAGTTTCGATTAGTTTCTCTATCAAAGTGATCAGGTAGAGAGGACAGGTTTGTCCAAACTTTCAATCAATTTCATCTACTCCAAAGTGATCAAATAGAGGGCACAAGTCTATCTAAACTTTTAATTAGGTACTCTCTATTAAAGTGATTGGATAGAGGACATAAGCATTGTCCAAACTTTTAATCAAGTTTTTTATTAAAGTGATCAGGTAGAGGGCATATGTTTGTCCAAACTTTCAATCAAGTTTTCTATTAAAGTGATGGGTAAAGGACATGGGCATGTCTAAACTTTCGATTAGCTTCATCTATCCAAAGTGATCAGGTGGAAGGCACAGGTTTGCCTAAAATTTTGAACAAGTTTTCTATCAAAGTGATCGGATAGAGGGCACAGGTTTGCCCAAACGTTTTATCCGATTTTCTATCAAAGTAATTAAGTAGAGGCACAACATTATCTAAACATCCAATCAGGTACTCTTAATATTGACTAAAGTGGTCAGAAAAGACTTGAATAGCCCATATATTCTCAAAAAAGTGATAAAAAAAAGCTTATATGAAGCATATGTTCCCAAAGCTAACTAGAAAAGAATTTCTATGGCTCAGAAAGTTCAAGATCTATCCCCAAAAACTAATCAAAAAAATGCAGTTAAATGATTATTTATGTCTCAGATATATAAATTTTGGATAAGTATCTCAAAGCTCAGGAAGAAATATACAATCTTTATTCACAAAAAAAATGAAAACAAAAATACAAAATTCTTTCATTGATCTCAGAAGATTGCTTATAGAGTACATTAATGAGATTCTTTCATTAATCTCTATGTATTACACTAATAAAAGAAAAAGAAAAAATACATCTATCTTTTTCTTGTCTTTGACCTTGGAGCTTGTAGAGGTTTAGCAAATGGAGAATCGGGATCTTTGTCTCCTTTTCTTGAAACCCTCACACATTTTGGAGAAGGATTATCTTTAGTTAGGGGACTAGAAGTTGCCAACTCCAGTCTGATCTCCAAAGTGGTTCTAATAGTGTCTATGAAGGTATATGGGTTGCCACCTAATACCTCCTCTATCAAGGATTGAGCATCTAGTTTATTAATATAAGAAAATTTGGATCGATATTCTAAAAAAAATCTTTTACCTTTTGGATGCACCTATTAAAATCTAATTTGAAGGTGAAGAAGAAAACTCCCGAGTTCTCAACAATCGCCATGCACCTTATCGCATCAGTTTTAGATAACTTTGGTACCATTCTAGTAGCTTCAGGGGCAATGATCTCCTTTTTAGCCTATCCCTCAGCTAAAGGCCTTAGAAGGTCACTGACCTCTTGTTTAGGTACACCTTCTATTAAGTCAATTATTGATGAAGGCTCGTCGATCTCTTTTTAAGTCCTTGGAGAAACTCCAAGTCCCTCCCTAGGTGCAAGTAATACATTGACAACCTCATCCGCTACGATGGCCACTAAGTTACCACAAGCTATGCAAGTCATATTGTGTGGATGCATGCATTCAACATATTAGTAAAATGAAAATATTGGTTGAAAAATAGAAATTTCATTGCTCCAAATATTTTTACAAAATTTTTTAAACTCCAAGTGGGAGAGACAATAATTGAAGAAAAGAAAAATAAAAATAAAGTACAAAAAGCCTTTATACTTTCGCTGCTTGATTAGTTGGAGCTTCTAGCTAGGCATTTATAGGTGCTTCTAGTGTCTCAACAGTGTTTGTGACTTCTGAAGTGGTTGGTGGAGGGACTTTAGCAGGTGCACTGGCATCTTGCACCTCCGTTGCTTTCCCTACCATTGGGTCATGGCACTGGGGATAAGGAGAGAAGTGTTAATGGTTGGGAAGAGTTCTCTCACCTTGTTCTAGCAATCTTTGAATCCCTTATGAAAAATGCATAGCGATCCCTTGGCAATGTCATCCAAGAAGTTCTTGAATGACTTATATTCCTCCATAGCCTTTTTTTTAGCTTCTTCAATCTCTTTCTCCAACCTCTCCTTTTCTTTCTAAAGTTTTTGGATGAAGGCTCGAGTTACTTCCACCTCCTTATTAGCATCGAAGAAGCTGAATTCCAAGCGATTTGTTTCTATGGAGCTTGCAACCTCTAACTCAGTCTTTTGGACCTTAGCGACACTCCTCTAGGCCTCTGCAGCATTTTCTAAGGCCACTGTAGTATCCCTTTGGGCTTCTGTGGCACTTGCCTAGGTGTTGGCCACTTCAACCTCATCAACTACCTTCTTCATCGTTTTATTGGCTGCCAACAACTTTTTATTTAAGTTATTTTTTATCTTCTCATATATGATGAAGAAGTTCCTAAGATGACTAGCATTGGAGAGAAGCTAGAGAAAAGAAATAAGAAGATTAATTTAGAATGAAGACAAGAAAAGCAAAAGAAAAGATAGTAATCATGAAGAAATAACTACCTTGAAGATTCCAAGATAACTATCACCGAGCACTTGGAAAAGAGGATGTGTTTCCTACTCTGCTCTATTACCAGGAAGTAGAATCATCTCTGAGTGCACTTTGGATCCTCATGACCAACATTGGCTGCCCTCAACCTCTTTTGCAAAATGAAGTGCTCATCTTGAGCACTTGAAGACATATCAGCATTAACAGATCATGGTGATTGGATAGTTTTCGATGACATTGCAGGACGGGTCATCAAAAGTAGTCGGATGGCCTTCGATGACCTAGCAAGACTAGTCATTAGAGGTGGTTGGATAATTACAATAGCCTAGTTAGGTTAGTCATCAAGGATGGGCATTGGTGTCTCTATTGGTATAAGAGATTAGCTACTTCCTGATGAGGGGGTACTTATAGAAGATATCGACAATGAAGACTCCCCTAGCTTCTTCCTTTTGACTTCCTGGGTGGTATCTACCCCATTTTTCTTGGTAGCCGTCTGTAATCTTTCTATATTGATCTTCATCTCTACAAACATAATAACCCAAGTAATGGTCAAGTGATCCATGAAGTCCAATAACTATGTATAAAAAAAGGAAGAAGAGAAAGCACAAAGTGATTGGATATACTTTGGAGACCAACTAGACTGATGCCAATATCATAGAAGGCTTGATCGGTTAGAAGAAATTTGAACTCTAAGACTTGGGTCTCCAGTAGCTTATTGTAATGCCCTAAGTCTTCATCCAAAGGGGTTTTACTGAAGTTGGGTTTAATCTAGGCTCTACCCTAAGAAGACCTAATACTTAAGGGTTGATTCGAAGAAAGGAAGAAAAACCTATATTTCTACCCATCGATGGAAGACAGGATGCCTCTATGAATTTGCAAGACTATTTGTAAGCAAAGTAATAATAGTCCTTATCATATGGATGAGATTTTAATATGAAGATGGCCCGGAACAAAGAATATCTTAGCTCTACTTCTATCAGGTGATAGATAAGGATAAAACTGATGACACTCTGAAACCATTCAAAAAAAATTGGATCGAACTAACCTTATAGTAATTGAGTACATTCCTAATAAAAGGATGAATCGGGAACTGAACCCTAGCATCGAATGCATCCTTATAGAAGGTGATGCACCCAAACGGAGAAGAAAAAAACAGTTCATCAAGGCCAGGAATGGTCAATTTGATGTTATCAGGGATAAGGTACTTATTCCTGAGATTCTTAAGGTCTACTTCCTTTATATTGGACTTCTCCTAATTAGGACCTAAAGGGGCCCTCCTATGGCATCTCACAATAGTAACAGGAGGAGCTAGGTGCCCCTCCTCCACTAGGTTTGGAATCGCTATAACCTTAGTGGGACCTATTCTAGAACTCCTCACTTTCTTGATAGCTTTCCTGATCCTAGGGGCCATGGCTATAAAGCAAGAAACTATGAAAGAAAGAGGGAACTAAGATCACTTATTAATGGAAGTAGGATCCTATATCTCCTAGAGAAATAAGCCAAACATCGAAGAAAGGTCTCATGCTAGCTCTCCTAAAGATGAAAGTAAAAGAACAAGAAGACAAAGGATCCATATTGGAAGATGAAACCACTATTTATAATAATGCTCAACCATCTGGATTAAATCATCTCGCTATTGGATGCCAGCCGCATCGCTTGATCTCCGATTCAAGGTATGGGCCACTCTCTTCATGAGACATGGATCATCCTCATTGGCTAGGAGGTGAGCTCTATAGATTAAGGGGTCCTTGTCATTTCGAAAATTATCCACTGCCAGACCTAATGATGTTTTTGTGAAAAGCGCACGCAAAATTAAATGCCATATAGTGAAATGGTGATACATAAAGTAATCAGTTTTCTTTTCCCTCATCAAAGACCTATAGAAATATGTTCATTATACTTTCGAGTTGAATTGAGTAAATCACCTCGAACTTGGAAGTGGGGAGCAACTATTACAAGGCTAATGACCTATTATAAGCAATTAATGGTGTGTGGAAAAGTATTCAATATGGAGCTAATCACTTATTTGAGGCATAGAATGTCAGATAGTCAGGGGTCGATCACTTATTGAAGGTATAGAATGCTAAACAGCTAGGAGCCGATCACTTATTTACGGTACAAAATGCCTAATGGTCAAAATTCATCACTTATTTGAGATATAGGATGCCCAACAACTAGGAGCTGATCACTTATTTAAGGCATAGGATGCCCGATGGCTAGTGGTCGATAATTTGTTTGAGGCATAGGATATCCTATGGCCAGTAGTCGATCACTTATTTGAGACATTAGGTGCCCAACGAATAGGAGCCAATCACTTATTTGAGATACAATATGTCTGATGGCCAGGAGTTGATCATTTATTTAAAGTATAAGATGTTAGATGGTCAGGGATCAATTACTTATTCGAGGCACAGGATTCTAGATAGCTAGGAGCCAATCACTAATTTGGGTTACAGGATGCTTGATGACCAAAAGCCGATCATTTATTTGAGGTATATGGTGCCCAATGGCTCGAAGCCAATCACTTATTCGAGGCACAGGATGCCCGATGGTCAAAAGCCGATCATTTATTTAAGAGACAGGATACCCCATGGCTAAGAGCCAATTACTAATTTGAGATACAACGGCCAGGAGTTGATCATTTATTTGATGCATAATGTGCCTAATAACCAGGAGATAATCATTTATTTGAGGCATAGGATGTCACATAGCCAAAAGCCAATTACTTATTTAAGGTATAGGGCACTCAATTACTCATTAAATAGGTATCAACTACTTATCTAAACTAGGTATAAAAGTATATAACTTTATTTAATATGAAGCATATATTTTAAAATTGTTAAGGCCGTTATGACAAGATTCGTAAAGTGATTATCCAAAAGTATTACATACTACTTAACAAACTACTTCACAAACTGTCCTTTTAATGGACTAACTTAATAACTTTTTTAATGGTATAACCATCTCATAAATGGTTATAACCACATAACCAACTCGGCTCTAAATATTTATAAATAGGGAATTAAGAAAAACTCCAGAGGACTTCTTATGCACATTTACACTATCTTTCCATTTTCTTCTCACTATTCTTTATCTTTAAACTAATTTAAGTATTGGAGGGTTTCCAGAGAACTTCTCATGCATAATGTGCTGCTTAAGGCTATACAGAATAGATCGACCACTCCTCCAAAGAACTTCAGGATCCTCGGGAGCCTATTGCTATTCCATCACATCTAACTTGTTTAGCTCGAAGAGGTGCAGCAATTCAATGGAAAAGGATTCCTACATTTAACTCCTCCTTTCTTCCATGACGTTTGGTTACATTGTCGTGGAAATGATGATGTCCTCTTGACGCATATAAGTGGGTAGGTTAGAAATGTGGGGTGTGTCTTCCACTATAACTCACCACCTTATTGTGTTAATTATTAATCCCTCAGGGTTAGATGAGTGGTGGTTGAGGGTTGTCATGACTGAGAGGATGGAAGATGGTAAATAACATAAGCTGTGCTTATCGGAACTATCAGAAATATGTATTAAAGTTTTACTAATACAGCAGATAATAGTGTAATTAGTATTGACCATCTTAAGATAGAAGTGCCTTTTTCTAGGTCTTTGTTCTATATTATTTTCCGGCTTAGCAAAGGTCCATGGAGATGGAAGGAACCTGCAGAGTTTTATGATGGGTTCATAACTTTGCAAAGCTTCGAGTAACCAGATGTTAAAACAGGTCCAAAATTAGATCTGAACTGAACCTGCTGAGCTTTGTTTTTCATCAGTTTAAGCTTTTCCTAAATTTGGGCTTTTCCTGGGATTATTTTTCTCTTTATCATAGCTAAGCTAAAGTCTACCAAGAGATAAAAAAGTAAACACATCAATCCCCAATGATTAAGGATACATAGAGTTAGAATCTAATATAATAATTAAAAGGCACCTTCTTTTCTATGTTTTGAGAAAGAATTAAGAAGCACGGCAAGGTAGCGGCGACACGTGAACATTATATAATAAGATAGATCAAATCTCCTCACAACTAGAGGTGAGACATGGCAATTTCTTAATCTATCAGTCATTAAAAAAATTAGAGCCCCGAGAAAGAAGAATAAGCCTTCTCTTTGGTCACAAAGGAATCAAGATTTCAAAGCACAGAAATTGAGGAGTTTGTAAGAATCCACATTCCCAGTCACTTCATACTACCATATATATCAAATGAAACAAGATAGCATAAAATATGTTTTTAGTGGTAGATGCTTTGGTTGGATTGGTTGATGGGTGATGTTATATCTAAGGCGACCTTTAGTGATACGGTGGGCAACACCTCTACCAAAACAATATCAAAGAGGACCACCTATTGACAACGTCCAACGTCATTCAGAGAAATATTGTTTCAAGATTTACGTCGATAAATTAAATTGTTGCATACAAGAGAAGAGCAACGAAAAAAAGCTTTATTGATGCCTCCCTCCCACTCTTGTTATTCTAATCTGCAACTTAATTCTCACTCACGTTAAACAATCAACTAATTCTACCAAACATGGTAGGCCAGCAGTCGTTGCCTGTGATACATTGATGTATGGTCCAGATCATTATAGAACTGCCAACAACTAATTGGAGGTTGAGATGTCAGTGATCAGTCTCAGAAATCCACCTCAATTGTGGAGTGTTAGCCACCTTAATCTTCATGCACAGGAAAAGGATTAGTGTCGGTCACCGGTTCTCCAATTGACCGGTTACGAACCGAGACTGGTTCCAATTGTTTGTGGTTCTAATCGATTCAGTAAATTCTGATCCTCTCAACCTTGGAGATGCCATCCAGTTGCAATCAGGGCCATTCATATTTTTTGCTACAGCAATGATATATTAGGCCTTGTGTTTTGCAAGAGCTATTGTCCCATCTATAGTGTGGACTTCGTTGCTGCGTCTATCCAAGCTAAACAAACTGGGTGCTCCAAGATGACTTTATGTTTTTGAGAATCTAGAAGTCCTTTAGATAACTAGTCGATGACATTTAAAATACATTTGATTAGCTCCTAGATCTACAAAAAAAAGTCCCCTTCATTAAAAAATTTTGTGGGATTTTTCCAAAAAGGGAACCTTCCAATGCTTAAGTTGGCTTAGAGAGGGAGAATAGTGAAAAAAAATGAAAAGAGTGAGTTCGAAAATTTTTTTGGAGGTCCTCTTAGCCTCCTATTTATAGAGATTTCAGGTTGAGTTAGTTAGGCGGTTGCAACTATTCATAAGGCAATTATATTATTAAGTGACTTGTTAAGTCGGTCAGGCTATTAAGAAGTTAGCTTATAAAGTGGCTTGCTAAGTGGTCTATTACTTTTCTTGATAATCACATTATCAATATTGTCATAACAACTCTAATGACTTTTAGAGATATCTTCATGTTAAATGAAGTTATGAAACTTTATACCTAACTAAGGTAAGTAATCGGTACCTATCCGATGAGTAATTAAATATCTTATACTTTGATAAAAGATCGTTACTTGATCGATAGATGCCCTGCACCTTGGTGGGAGACCAGCTCCTGGTCACTAGGTATCATGTGCCTAAGATATCAGTTTTAGCCGATAAATACTTCACATCTTGATGAGCGGTTAGCCTCTAGCCGTCTATCATCATGCGCACATCTTGATGAGTGGTCAGCCTCTAGCCATCAATCATCCTATGCTTTGGTAGGAGATCAGCTCTTGGCTGTCAAGAATCCTGCACTTTAGTAAGAGATTGCCTCCGGTTGTCAAGCATCCTATGCCATAGTAAGAGATCGATTCCTAGCTATTAGGCATCCTACACCTTAATAAGAGATCAAAGAATGGCCGAATATTTTTTTGTTTATCAGCAACTGATCATAATTAGATCAAAAAGATTAGGCATGGCTGTCAAGAATCCTGCACTATAATAAGAGATTGGCTCCGGTTGTCAAGCATCCTATGCCATAGTAAGAGATCGATTCCTAGCTATTAGGCATCCTACACCTTAACAAGAGATCAAAGAATGGCCGAATATTTTTTTGTTCATCAGCAATTGATCATAATTAGATCAAAAGAGATCAGGCAGGTTATTTAATACTTGCCCCTTACTTTCGAGTTTGGAGCGATTCACTAAATTCAACTCAAACGTATAACAATAAATTTTCATTAGCTTTTGTAGGACAAGATATCTAATCCTGTTGCACCACCATTTTACCATATGGTATTTAATGTTGTGCATGCATTTTTACAAAAAAATCATTAAACTAGTAACAAATGGTTTTCAAAGTGACAGGGACCCCTCGATCCATGGGGTATGCCCTCCAGCCAGTAAAAGTAATCCACGTGGTGCAAAATAAGTGGCCTACACCTTTAGCCAGTGATCAAGCGATGTGGCATAAATCTCAATGGTGAGATGATTTGATCCGGGCTGTCGGATAACATTATAAATAAAGCTCTCCTCCTTCAATCCAAGTCTTTCGTATCCTACTCTTTTGCCTTCATCATCAAGTTGATTAATAGATGACCCCCTTTGGAGTTATGTTCATTGGCTTCATGGGACCTAAGTCCTCATCTTCCCTAGTAAGAGACCCTAGCTTTCTCTTTTGTTCAATTATCCTACTTGTAGCCATGGCCCTTAATGTGGCAACATTCGTTGACATGGAGCGCTCGGGCAGCCACGATGACAAGAGACCTACTACTTGGATAAGATAGCCTAACAAAGAACTGAGGCAGGCCCCTTACAAAGGTCAGCTCCCAACCAAGGCTGGGCTCATTAGGCGAGCCCCCCGTCTAAGGTCAGCTCCTGGCTGGGGTCGAGCCCCTCTTTTGAGGCAGGCCTCCCTGTCTAGGTCAGCTCCCAGCCGAGGCCAGGCTTATTAGGCGAGCCCCCCGTCTGAGGTCAGCTCCCGGCCAGGGTCGAGCCCCTCCTTCCAAGGCAGGCCTCCTTGTCGAGGTCTGCTCCCAACTGAGGTTGGGGCTAACAAAAGTTCAAAACTACGATAAGGGAAAGCCTGATCACTCATCACCCTTAAGAAGAGGCGCATGCTCTACCATGAGCACAGGTCCTGCGATGCACCTTGAGCACAACTTGCACGATCTGAGCATCACCAGCCTCATAGCCTTGCAGTGTGCCACCATGTCGACAATCGCATGGCTGGAAGACTGCAACCTTCACGATAGGATGCCTGGACCTTCCTAAGAAGGACATCCCGCTCAAGTCCCAAGGCCTGCAGCGCTCTGACGATTCCTCCTAAAATGGTAATATTCCATCACGACTCCAGGCTTAACAGAAAGCTGGCCCGACAGAGGGGCGATAGCAAACAATAGAAAGCTTTCTTCGAAAAGGACCCGGAAACCAACAAAATTCATCCATCCATATAAGACCTGCAAGGGAAGGTAAGTGAAGATAAGCAACAGACTCGCTTTCGGTTGAGTATTATCTTTCTTTCATAGAATTCTTATTACTCCCTCTGGACACAGAGAGTCCCCTAAGCTCTCTGTCATAAAGGTTCTATTCTCCTCGATCGTCCCACTGACTTGATCATTGGAGTGTCCTTGCCAGAATCCTCGGCCTAGGTCTTCTTTGTTTTGCAAGACTTTTGAATGAGCGAGTTGGCTGCGAAATAGAAGGACAAGATCCAGTGGAACCCGACGCACTAGAGTTATAGGCCATGACGATCTTAGCGGCAACAGATTGGCACACCAGGTAGGGGGGATGCGGATAAATATACTGTAGGGTTCCGGTGCAACGCAGCGGAAGGGTAATTTCAAAAATTGAAATTAATATGCACAAAAATCCTAAAATAGGAACTCCTTAATAAGACTAGAATGTATGAAGACAAATATTTCTATGCAAATTGAATTAGAATACCAACCTGTAATCGCTAATTCCAATTTACGAAGACTTAAAACTTGAAGATCGACGGGCTATTTGAATTCACCAGGCATCCAAGTGTCCGCCCTCCGATGGTGATCCACACAGAGCAATGATCAAGAACACTATCTTCTTGTCCAACGGTTCCTCCTATTGAGTTCTTCTTCCTAGAACTCAATTCTTCAGATTATGGCTGGAATTCTTCCACACAAGAGGTTGCCTTCCTTTCTTTTATCACTTCTCCTCCTTCCACTAAGACCTTGACCCTCTAAGACACTCTTGTCTTGAAGATAAGACTTTGTCCTAAGGGGATTTAGCTTGTCTTAAATTGGAGGAGAAACTAAGACAAGAATGTCTTAATGTAAGAAAGAAAATAAAATCAGAACTCCTTCTTTCCATTACCGTTGGAGACTTTTGCTCTTGTTCTTGTTCAGTAGCAGAGTTTCGACAGAGATGTACTTGTAAAGGAAACAGTGCAAGAACAAGAAAAGAGAGAAAGAGTCTTTAGGAGAGGAAGAAGAAAAAAATTACAATTACCGAGTTCTGATTTTCCTGACCCCTTAAATAGATTTCAGAGAGGCGCCCACACAACTCTCCGTGAAAAACTTCTCACGCCCTTTCTCATTTTCTCACGCCCCATCCTTCCTTCTCACGGCCCTCCAGATAAATCCCACGGCTTTTCTTAAATGAAAAATCATGATGTTCTTAAAAGAAAGGAGTCGCGTCTTTTAATCTCCGAAGAGATGTTATTTCGCGCAACCATGAAGCAACGAATGCTTTCTGCCTTTCTCAAAAAAACATCAATCCTTGGATTCCAATCCAAGGGGGGACATCTGAGGCGCTAAAAGAAAGAAGGAATGCCGCCCCATCTTAATTCATCGGAGAATTAAGTGGGCGCGCTAAGAGTCCATGCGCCCATGAACTCCTCCATTTGGCACGCCAAGAGTCCATTAACACATGGACTCTTGGCATTTTGGCGTGCAAGGGCTAAGGAGTGGGTGGGGGGCTAGCCTAGATACCTGGTTAGCCAATAGGGTTAGCCATAATCCTTATAACCTCAATTAGGGTCTAATTAGATCCAATTAGAACCCAAATTGAACTAATCCAGAACCCTAATTCGAATCTAATTCGAATAGAAGCTAGGATTTGCAACACCTGCTAGAGTGTCATCATGCAAAGATGATTTAATTATAAAATTAAACCCTTGATCAATTCTCTTAAGTGTGTGACCCATTGGGTTCCACATCTAGCCAGCAGTGGGTTCGAATACAAGTTGACCTAATTTGATTAGAACTCTTTCTAATCGATTTAGGTCAAATCGGGCTTACCCGATTATGATCAGTTAGGACTCTTCCTAATAAGTGATCATTCAATTTAATCAACCCACAAGACAAGATTGACGTCTAGCAACGTATCATGTCTACCCGGAAGATATGGAAATTCTGGTGAAATACCAAAACTACCCTTCAGTAGAAAGTTACCGTACAATTAAATCCTTCAATCAGCCTGCACCCAAAATATAATTATGGATATGGATATATGTCAAATCCAATATTATATCTGTTTCTAGCTCAATCTTATATTGATGATTCAATTATCTTGATATTAGAAACCATCTCTAATATCTTTACTTTGATCAAAGATTCCCTGAATCATCATTCGATTGATAACTAGCTAGATGTAATCTCCTCTTACTAAGAGTGATCGATTCCTTGTTGACCTACTCATTACCTTCATATCCAATTCACCATTCCCAGTATCAATCCTATTCATGACTCAGTGTCATGATTAGGATTGAACCAAAGCATGGGTTCATGTACATAAGGTACTTATGGCAGTCTCAGGTCAAAGGATTACTTGTACCACTCCCACTATGAGAACCTTCTATTGACATGTAGCTAAGACTCCATTATATGTTCTCAAGTTGGATCATATCAGTGAACTCATTCTCTAATGAGCACCCACATCCTAGTGTTAGTGTCATACACAAGTGACTGTGAGAGCAGTCACCCTCTCCAGTATACATGGGATGTGCTAGTCTTACCAGAAAAACCCTGATCCCCTACTCAAGGTTCCTTTGACTAGGAATATTTTAGATTAAGGTTTTAAGACTTTAGGTCTCACTGGTATGATCTCATCATAACCCTAAAATCATAGCCCTAATCTATGGGGTTCATCATATAATAATAAACACAGCGTATGATGAAAAATAATGCCTTTATTAGAATATTGTCAATTACAATGGTTTGGGAGATACAACATAGATTGGCTTGTAGGGCATATCCCTTTCAATCTCCCACTTGCACTAAAGCCAATCGCCTTTAAATCTTAATCCCATACACTCGAGATGGTGATCAAACTCTCGCTGTGGTAGAGCCTTAGTGAACGGGTCTGCTACATTGTTCTTTGTATCAACTCTATTTATGTAGACATCTTGTCTTTCTACTATTTCTCGGACGAGATGGAAGCATCTCAGAATGTGCTTGGACTTATGATAAGCTCTTGGTTCCTTAGCTTGAGCAACAGCTCCAGTGTTATCATAGTAAAGTGGCACTGGATTTTCAATCTCAGGAACAACACCCAACTTTGTGATGAACTTCATCCAGACTGCTTCCTTGGCGGCTTCACTGACAGCTATGTATTCTGTCTCTGTGGTTGAGTCAGCTACAGTCTGTTGCTTAGTACTCTTCCAACTCACTGCTCCACCATTTAAGGTAAAAACATATCCCGAAATGGATTTGCTATCATCAGGGTCTGATTGAAAACTAGAATCAGAATAAGATTCTAGTTTAAGATCAGAACCACCATAAACCAAAAAATATCCTTAGTCCTTTTCAGGTACTTAAGAATATTTTTAACTGCTTTCCAATGATCCTCTCCTGGATCAGCCTGAAACCTACTGACAATGCCTAAAGCATATGCCACATCAGGCCTGGTACATAACATGGCATACATTATGGACCCTATTGCCGAAGCATAAGGTATAGAATTCATTCTATTTCTTTCTTCAGGTGTCTTAGGAGACATCCTTTTAGAAAGATGTATGCCTTGACTCATAGGAAGATAACCTCTTTTACTTCCATCCATGCTGAATCTTTTCAGCACTAAGTCAATGTACCTAGATTGGGATAAACCTAGCATCCTCTTAGATCTATCTCTATAGATCTTAATACCTAGTATATAAGATGCTTCTCCAAATCTTTCATGGAAAACTAGTTTGATAGCCAAACCTTGACTGATTGTAACATTGGGATATCATTCCCAATGAGGAGTATGTCATCTACATACAGAACCAAGAAGACTATGGCACTCCCACTAGTCTTCTTATAAACACAGGGTTCATCCATATTTTTGATAAAACCAAACTTTTAATAATTTCATCAAAGCGGATGTTCCAACTCCTTGAAGCTTGCTTTAATCCATAAATGGATTTCTTTAGCTTGCATACTTGATCAGGTTTATTCTTTGAAATAAAACCTTCTGGCTGTGACATGTAGACTTCTTCCTCAAGGAAACCATTGAGGAATGTAGTCTTCACATCCATCTGCCAGATCTCATAATCGTGGTATGTTGCTATAGCAAGTAAAATCTGAATTGATTTGAGCATGGCAACAGGTGAGAATGTTTCATCATAATCAATTCCCTGTTTTTGTCTAAAACCTTTTGCCACTAATCTAGCTTTATAGGTTTCAACTTGGCCATCAGCCCCAATCTTTTTCTTATAGACCCATTTGCACCCAATAAGATTAACACCTTCTGGTGCATCGACCAAAGACCATACTTGGTTGACATACATAGAGTCTATCTCGATTCCATGGCTTCTTGCCATCTATCTGAATCAGTACTCAAGATAGCTTCCGTATAGGTCAGAGGTTCATCATTTTGAATGACTTGGGCTTCATTATTTTCAATAATAAACCTATACCTCTCAGGTGCCCGTGGCACTCTATCAGACCTACGGGGAGGAGTTTTGTGTTCTGGTTCTGTCCTAACTATATGTTCTATTGATTGAGAATTGTCTATCTGTGTTTCTTGTACTTCTCCAAGTTCAATAGTTCTACCATTGCCCTTTTCTAAAATAAACTCTTTTTCTAGAAAAGTGGCATGTCTGCTGACAAAAATCTTTTGTTCAGTTGGATGGTAAAACAGATATCCTCTACCCTCTCTAGGATATCCTACAAATAGACATTTGTCCGCTCTAGGTTCCAACTTATGTCCAAATTTCTTTTAACATAAGCTGGACATCCCCATACCTTAAAATATTTAAGATACAGTTTCTTTCCACTCCAAATTTCATATGGAGTACTAACAACGGATTTAGAAGGTACTTTGTTCAGAATGTAAACAGCAGTTTCTAGGGCATGACCCTAGAAGGAAATGGGTAAATTTGTGAAGCACATCATGGATCGTACCATATCTAATAAGGTACGATTCCTCCTTTCAGCTACACCATTTAGCTGTGGTGTATATGGAGGGGTCCATTCAGAAAGAATTCCATTAACTTTAAGATAGTCTAAAAACTCCGTGGATAAGTATTCTCCTCCTCGATCAGACCGAAGAACTTTAATACTTTTCTCGGTTTGTTTTTCGACCATACTTTGATACTCCTTAAATTTATCAAAGGCTTCAGATTTATGTTTCATAAGATACACATATCCGAACCTAGATAAATTATCTGTAAAAGTGATAAAATATGAGTATCCACCTCTGGCCTGAGTTGTCATTGGACCACATACATCAGTATGTATAAGTCCTAATAACTCAGTTGACCTTTCTCCATGTCCAGTAAATGGAGCTTGGTCATCTTACCCATGAGACATGATTCGCAAGTTCCTAATGATTCATACTCATAAGGATCAAGGAATTTTTTCTTGTATAACTTGCTTATCCTAGACTCATTAACATGACCAAGTCGATGATGCCAAAGTAAAGTATCATTAAAGTCTTCTCTTTTTCTTTTATTATTGACATGAAAAACACTATCATTGGAAGAAATAGTTAAGAGCCCATTGCTAAATATGCCAGAACAAACAAATTCATTAGATAACATTATCGAGCAACCAGTGCTCGTTACATCCATTACATATCCTTGTTTTAATAACAAGGGAATAGATATAATGTTCCTAATAATCTTAGGCATACAATAACAATTTTCTAACTCCAAGATCTTCCCTGAAGGCAACTTCAGAATATAGGTCCCTACAGCTTCTACTTGGATGATATCACCACTAGCACCGTAGAGATTGAAGTCACCTTCCTTCAATACTTTAAGCTTGTGGAGGTCCTGCAAAGATTTGCATATATGGTAACCACAAGCGGTATCCAATATCCAAGTATTTGATATAGATGAATTTAATGTCAATATAGCATGTATCTCATACATACCTTTTGGTGCATCTGATGCACCAGGCTTCACAGTTGCAAGGTAAGCCTTGCAATTCCTTTTCCAATGTCCCGCTTTGCCGCAAAAGAAACAGGTCGATTGTTTGGAGGCCTTCTTTCCTTTCTTATTCTTATTGATGCCACTCTTAGGGTTTAGCCTCCAATTAAAACCCTTTTTGCCTGATTTCTTCTTATTGGTCTTATCAACAAGAAGAAGTGGAGCCTTTTCTTTCTTAACGTGGCTCTCCGCTGTTTTTAACATATTTAACAGCTCAGGCAAGGAAGTGTTCAGTTTGTTCATGTGATAATTCAAGACAAACTGAGAAAATGACTCCGGGAGTGATTGCAGGATTAAATCCTGATTCAACTCCCCATCCATGATAAAACCTAATTGACCCAATCTGGTGATTAAGTCAATTACCTTCAGGACATGATCCTGAACGGATGTTCCTTCTGTCATCCTAGCACGGAATAACTGCTTAGATATTTCATATCTAGCAGTTCTGCTATGTTCTCCATAAAGCCCTTTTAAATTGAGCATTATGGATTGAGTATCCATGCTTTCATGCTGTCTCTGTAACTCATTGGTCATAGAGGCTAGTATGATACACTTGACAGTTAGGGAGTCATTCTGCCACATTTTGTATGTGGCCATATCTTCCTCTGTGGCATCATCCCCTAGTGGATTAAGACTAGGGGTATCAAGAATATAAGAAAGTTTTCTGAACTCAGCATAATCTTTAAATTTCTCAACCAGTCCACATAGTTCGGACCAGTCAGTTTGTTGGTATCTAAGATACTTCGCAGTGATAATGAAGATGCCATTTATCTACATTTAATAAAGAACAATACATAAGCAAACAACCATGAAATGAATTACATAATTAAATTAGGTCTTCAATTTAATTATGTCTCCCACTATTTTATCAAAAATCATAGCCCTCACTATGATAATCGAGAAGAACCCTGGTCGATTTTTCTTAGTGAGATTGAGATCCTAATAACTTATAAAAGATCTTGCAGAAAACACAACAAATCTTTTATAAGCTCAAAGGTAGGAAACTCTTCCAATTATATCTCATATAATTCTCAAGAAGTAACTTGGCCTCTAGAACATTATTAGTCTTGCAGAAAACACAACAAACCATAATGTTCTAGTTAAGTCAAGACCCTTTCATTTTATACAGTCAATACTCAAATATAATGCCCTTGCAGATAACACAACAAAGCATTATACTGAATATACTGTAAGCATATCTATGCACTAGACTAGTATTATGTCAATCACCATATTAGGTCTTGCAGATAACACAACAAACCTAATGTGGTTCATAACACAATAATGATCCAGCATGAAGGAAGGCCAATATATAGTATTTTTAACACTAAGCATTTTAGTCAAGATTTAAATTTAATCAAATCGGCCAGGCAAGTGGAAGAGATGTGGGAGTCCCCCCGTTGCTTTCCTAGACACCAATAAAAATTGGCTAGGTCAGTCAACGGAACCAATTAAAAACCACAATTCTCTTTACCTTCCCAGAACCACCTTTCTAGACACCGAATGATCAATTGTACATCATGACTAGTGATGCTTATTAGTTAAATATACTAAGACTTAATATAATTTTTAAGAGGAGGGATTTATAAATTGCCAGCACATTCTTATAGAACGTATCACAATCAACATATCACACTTATAAATAAACAAATATGTGCTAAGTGTGTCATCATACTAGGACAACCATTTACCACATAATGGATCCACCATTATGCCAGGGCAACCTTATTTCAGTATGATGACTTCAAAACTAAACATATCTCTATAATAATTAGGGTTTGAGTGAAAAACCCTAACTAGTGGCATACATCAAAACATATATGCAATCAAAGATATGCTAAGTGTAGTAACATATTAGGATTTTAAAAATCCTAAGATGTGACATACAAACTATCATAGATTATAGTCCTAATTAAGGTGGCTCTGATACCACTGTAGGGTTCTGATGCAACGCAGCGGAAGGATAATTTCAAAAATTGAAATTAATATGCACAAAAACCCTAAAATAGAAACTCCTTAATAAGACTAGAATGTATGAAGACAAACATTTCTATGCAAATTGAATTAGAATACCAACCTGTAATCGCTAATTCCAATTTACGAAGACTTAAAACTTGAAGATCGACGGGCTATTTGAATTCACCAGGCGTCCAAGTGTCCGCCCTTCGATGGTGATCCACACAGAGCAATGATCAAGAACACTATCTTCTTGTCCAATGGTTCGTCCTATTGAGTTCTTCTTCCTAGAACTTAATTCTTCGGATTATGGCTGGAATTCTTCCACACAAGAGGTTGCCTTCCTTTCTTTTATCTCTTCTCCTCCTTCCACTAAGACCTTGACCCTCTAAGACACTCTTGTCTTGAAGATAAGACTTTGTCCTAAGGGGATTTAGGCTTGTATTAAATTGGAGGAGAAACTAAGACAAGAATGTCTTAATGTAAGAAAGAAGGAATAAAATCATAACTCCTTCTTTCCTTTACCGTCGGAGACTTTCGCTCTTGTTTTGTTCAGTAGCAGAGTTTCGACAAAGATGTACTCTGTAAAGGAAACAGTGCAAGAACAAGAAAAGAGAGAAAGAGTCTTTAGGAGAGGAAGAAGAAAAAAATTACAATTATCGAGTTCTGATTTTCCTGATCCCTTAAATAGATTTCAGAGAGGCGCCCACACAACTCTCCGTGAAAAACTTCTCACGCCCTTTCTCATTTTCTCACGCCCCATCCTTCCTTCTCACGGCCCTCCGGATAAATCCCATGACTTTTCTTAAATGAAAAATCATGATGTTTTTAAAAGAAAGGAGTTGCAACTTTTAATCTCCGAAGAGATGTTATTTCGCGCAACCGGGAAGCAATGAATGCTTTCTGCCTTTCTCAAAAAAACATCAACCCTTGGATTCCAATCCAAGGGGGACATTGAGGCGCTAAAAGAGAGAAGGAATGCCGCCCCATCTTAATTCATCGAAGAATTAAGTGGGCACGCCAAGAGTCCATGCGCCCATGGACTCCTCCATTTGGCGTGCCAAGAGTCCATTAGCGCATGGACTCTTGGCATTCTGGCGTGCAAGGGCTAAGGAACGGGTGGGGGGCTAGCCTAGATACCTGGTTAGCCAATAGGGTTAGCCATAATCCCTATAACCTCAATTAGGGTCTAATTAGATCCAATTAGAACCCAAATTGAACCAATCCGGAACCCTAATCGAATCTAATTCGAATAGAAGCTAGGATTTGCAACACCTGCTAGAGTGTCATCATGCAAAGATGATTTAATTATAAAATTAAACCCTTGATCAATTCTCTTAAGTGTGTGACCCATTGGGTTCCACATCTAGCCAGCAGTGGGTTCGAATACAAGTTGACCTAATTTGATTAGAACTCTTTCTAATCGATTTAGGTCAAATCGGGCTTACCCGATTATGATCAATTAGGACTCTTCCTAATAAGTGATCATTCAATTTAATCAACCCACAAGAAAGATTGACGTCTAGCAACGTATCATGTCTACCCGAAGATATGGAATTCTGGTGAAATACCAAAACTACCCTTCAGTAGAAAGTTACCGTACAATTAAATCCTTCGATCAGCCTGCACCCAAAATATAATTATGGATATGGATATATGTCAAATCCAATATTATATCTGTTTCTAGCTCAATCTTATATTGATGATTCAATTATCTTGATATTAGAAACCATCTCTAATATCTTTACTTTGATCAAAGATTCCCTGAATCATCATCGATTGATAACTAGCTAGATGCAATCTCCTCTTACTAAGAGTGATCGATTCCTTGTTGACCTACTCATTACCTTCATATCCAATTCACCATTCCCAGTATCAATCCTGTGCATGACTCAGTGTCATGATTAGGATTGAACCAAAGCATGGGTTCATGTACATAAGGTACTTATGGCAGTCTCAGGTCAAAGGATTACTTGTACCACTCCCACATGAGAACCTTCTATTGACATGTAGCTAAGACTCCATTAGATGTTCTCAAGTTGGATCATATCAGTGAACTCATTCTCTAATGAGCACCCACATCCTAGTATTAGTGTCATACACAAGTGACTGTGAGAGCAGTCACCCTCTCCAGTATACATGGGATGTGCTAGTCTTACCAAAAAAACCCTGATCCCCTACTCAGGTTCCTTTGACTAGGAATATTTTAGATTAAGGTTTTAAGACTTTAGGTCTCACTGGTATGATCTCATCATAACCCTAAAATCATAGCCCTAATCTATGGGGTTCATCAAATAATAATAAACACAGCATATGATGAAAAATAATGCCTTTATTAGAATATTGTTAATTACAATGGTTTGGGAGATACAACATAGATTGGCTTGTAGGGCATATCCCTTTCATATACCAGGTCCCCCATAGCGACGAAAATATCCCTAGAAGCCCTTGACCCGATGGTGACCACACAGGTGCACAACGCTTCCACCGGCCGGGTGGAGGACCCCTCCCGTCGAGGTGACCGGGGCCCGGAGAGGGAGCCTCCCGCCCCATCGCAGCCACCTTCGGCGGACCCTCAGTTCACCGCACTCGCCCACCAGGTCCAAGCCCTAGCTACGGCAGTGCACTAGCTCCATCAAAAGCAACGGTCCCGGGAATCCCAGCAACAACCAGGGACCCCTGCCGCTCATGCCGTCAATCCCCACACCAGCTTATAGTCCTTCCGCAAGGGGTCGCTGCACATGCCTTCTCCTCTGAGAGGGGACCATCAAGCGAATAGGAAGGGGCTGTACCATACTCCGACCAGCCAGGAAAGTCGCTCCCAGCCTCGGACCATGGTGTGCCCTTGCACCAGCAATGTTGGCATGGCCAAGAACTCAGGAGAGAGTTCTTCCAGTCCAACCCTCCATCACCCCTAACATCTTCTACCGAGGGGTCCACTGTTGAGGCCATCCACCATCGAGCGGAGAAGCACCTTGAAGAACAAGAGCGCAAGCTGGGAGATATAGCCCGCCAATTTGCAGAAGCTCAGGGCTCTCCTAGCAAGCCCGCGGGTTATGATACCTATCCCCCCTTCTCCCGGAGGATCCAAGAGGAGCCGATCCTTGGCCGGTTCTGCATGCCATAGGTCAACCCCTATAATGGGATGACCAACCCCCTGGACCCCTGGAGAGCTATAAGGCCCTTATGAGGCTCCAAGGGGCTACCGACACCCTCTTTCGCATCGCCTCCCCACCACCTTGCGGAAGGCCACTCAGGTCTGGTTTTCCATGCTCAAGCTTGAAAGTATTGATTCCTTCTCCTAGCTGGAGAGGAGTTCGTGGCACACTTCGATGCTTGTAGGAAGGTGCCATGCAAGGCCGACAGCTTCTTCTTAATCCGACAGTAGGATCGAGAGCCTCTCCGGGATTACATGTCCCGGTTCAAGACTGCTGTCTTGTAGATCTACAACCTTGACGAGCCAGTTGTGATGCTGGCCCTGAAGAGGGGGCTGCAGACCTCCCATTTCACCTACTCCCTCGACAAGAAGCCTTTGAAGAGTTACTCGGAGCTCCTCCTCCGGGCCCATAAGTACATCCGCAGAGGAGGCCGATCATATGAGGAGGGAGTTGGACGGGAGGCCCCTGAAGAAGTAGGCTGTAGGGGGGTCGTCTGCTCCCCCTCCCTAGAAAGCGATGCCAGTCCAGTAGCTGGGGTCGAGGCCTAGAGTCGACCCCACCAAGGAAGAGAAGTTCACTCCTCTCCTCGCCCCTAGGACAAAAATTCTCATGAAAATTGAGGGCAAGCACTTCCTATGTCAACCTCCCCCATTGAAGCCGTCCGCTGGGCTGGATAGGTCCTGCTACTACCATTTCCACCAGGACCATGGCCATGACACCGAGGAATGCCGCCAGCTAAAAAGAGAGATAGAGGAGTTAATCAAGCGTGGCCACCTTAACAAGTTTGTGGATGATGGGGCAACCCCGGCGGTCCAGAATGAAGAGCTCCAATCGCTCGCCATTAACAACCACCCCCCAAGAAGCCGATGGGGATGATATCCTGGAGGGTAGGAAAAACCTTGAAGAGGGTTAGGGGAGAGAGAAGAGCGATAATGTACTCCCCTGCATGAAAGAAGGGTCAGTCAAGGTGGACAACCCGCATAATGATGCTGTCATCGTAGAAATGACGATAGCCAAACATCCTATAAAAAGAATTATGGTAGACAGTGGAAGCTCCTCGAACATCCTTTTTTATGATGCTTTCGTACGGATGAACTTGTCCACTGATCAAATAAGACCAGTATTTATGCCCTTGGTGGGCTTCACCAGAGCCTCAATTAGGGTTGACGGAGAGATTACGCTCCCAATAACTACTAGGACACCCCCTCAAAAGAGCACTATGCTAGCAACCTTCACCGTGGTGAGACTCCCCTCACCCTATAATGCTATATTAGGATGCCCGGGGCTCAATCTGCTCGATGCCACCATCTCCACAAAATGCATCCTTGTTTAGTTTCCAATCCCATGGGGGATCGGAGAGATGAGAGGGTCCCGGCAGCCGGTGCAGCACTACTGGCAAACTATCCCAGGCCCGAGAGGAGTAGATCCCAGTCATGCCATATACTAGCCTAACTCGGTGATGCCAGAACCGAAGGGCAGGCCAGCTGAACCCCTGTTATCCTTCCCCTTTGGAGAGGATCCCTCGAAGACCGTACAGGTTGGGGCTCTATTGCCTGAAGAAGAGAGATTCCATTTGCTCAGCTTCCTGCAGGCCAACATGAACATTTTTGCCTGGACTACCGCCGACATGCCCGGCATCCCACCGGACATGATTACCTATAGGTTGAACATTGACCCTAACTATCATCCAGTCCAGCAGAAGAAGAGGAGCTTCACCCCAGAGTGGTAGAAAGCTATCAATGAGGAGGTCGACAAACTCTCGTGGCAGGCTTCATTCGAGAGGTACGGTACCCTGACTGGCTTGCTAATATGGTGATGGTCAGGAAAGCCTCCGAAAAGTGGAGGATCTGTGTTGGCTATACCAACCTCAACAAGGTATGCTCGAAGGACAGTTTCCCCTTCCCCAAGATCGACCAACTGGTGATGCGACCTCAGGTCATAAGTACCTCAGCTTTATGGATGCATTCTCATGATACAATCAAATCCATATGCACCAGGAGGATGAGGGGTGCACAGCATTTATGACCGACCGAGGCACGTATTGCTATAGGATGATGCCCTTCAGCCTCAAAAATACTAGGGCCACCTATCAACTCTTGGTCAGCATGGTCTTCTTTGCGACCAGATTGGTCGTAACATGCATGTGCATGTGGATAACATGCTTGTTATGAGCAGTCTAGAGGAAGATTATATCACTGACCTGGCAGAAACTTTCGACAACCTCTGCCGCTATCAAATGAAGTTGAATCCCACCAAGTTCACCTTCGACTTCGCGGCGGGGAAGTTCCTGGGGTTCATGGTAACTCAAAGGGGAATAGAGGTGGTGGGGACACCAGGATCAGACACAGATCCCTGGATTCCATATGGTTTACTGATTAGAATTTTTTTTTAGAACTTTAGTCATGTATCATAATTTTGTAAGCAAGTAAGATTGAGTCCTGTAATAAGTTGAGACTTGTTGTTTTGTCTCAACCTAGTCCAGTCCATTGAGTCCTGTATTTAAGTATGAGTCTAGTGAGAGTCTAGTTTTTGTACAAGAGAAGAGGATACCCTATTTTGGAGTTCCACCAGGCCTCACCCGAGAGCTAGAGGCATTTACATCAGCTTATGAGATTTTGTTTGACATCTTAGAGCCCTAGATACCCTCCAAATGCTCTACATATGTCCTGATTCCCTCCATATGCCATTCCAGATGCCAGACTCCCTCCAAATGCTCCGAAAGATGCCAAATGCCAAGTGCCCCATGATTCCAGGAATATGTCAGCACCCCAAGCCAAGAGATTCCAAGCCCAGGAGTCAAGTCCATGAGCCCCAAAACCAAAATTCCAAGGAATATGCTGATACTAGGGCACCCCAACTTCCAACATCCAAAGCCCATGCACCAATCCAAAGGAGGATGCCCCTTGCTATCCTAAAGCCAAGCCCAACTCCATATTGGCACCCAAGCCTAAAGAGAGCCCTTGGACCAAGTCAAATGAGGAGAGAAATCCAAGTAGAATAAGGAGAACTAGTTTTATTTTCATTCAAAGTGTATTATCCTAGTCTTAAGCAAACTTGTAATCCCTCTCCCTCTCAACTTTATAATCCTATCCTAACTAGAAGAGGACTTGGAGAACATCTATAAATAACCGACCCCTCCCCCTCTTGTAAGCAACTTTTATCTCATGAATTAAATCTTTACTGAAATTCTGATTTAAGAACTTGTGTTCTTGTGTTGGTGTTGGAGTTTTTGTGTTTCATTGGTTACTTTGTGTGCCCTAATCATCCTTGCTGCCCTAGCATCCTTCCATGCCCTAGCTTGCTACCATCCAAGCCATTACACGCCCAAAGGAAGAGTACCCTAGGCTGCCCAAAGCAAAGAACAACATCCTTCTTCAAGCCGCTACATACAAACCCTGATTTCAGATTTCTACAAAACCTAAGCTCCTTTTATTATTATGTTTTTGCGGTTTTGATTGACCCCTGATGTTTGCAGGATCTCTAGGGTGTTTCACATCCCCAGAGGAGGCTTTCTTTACCTCCAGCACCATCCAAATTAGTCATCAAATTCAAGGGAACTGAGCTTCATCATCCAAGCTCCAATTAGAGTGCTGTGTGTTCTCTTCATCGGAAGTTCTTCAAATCACTGATTGGTAACATCCTTTCCTTCTCTTGATATCTGATTTGATGAAGATTAGCTATCCTAAACTGAAAGTTTCTCAATTCCCAGGTCCTGTCTTTCATTATCTTGCATGAGTTATTTTGCGATACAATGATTCTTTGCATTGCTATCCTATTTGCTAGTTCTTACTTTTATTTAGGAATTTAGCCTACAAACCTAAATTACAAAAATCACAAAAAATTAGTTTAATATTTCTCCTATATCTTTGGAAATCTTAGAGTCATCCCACATTATTTTGGTATCAGAGCAGGTTTAGGATAGCATTCATCTTCATTAAGATCATAAACCCTAATTTCTGCATCCTGCTAGCAGCATTAGGTTTCTGTTTTTTCATCTGATTTTGATCACCTAGGAATTTTATTTTTTCATGAAATTTGCATGAATTTTTCTCTGTCTTGTCCTTTATTTATCATAATTTTTAATTAATTTTACGGAAAACCTAATTCACTAAAATTTGGCATATTAGAAATCCTAACTAAAATCTTGAGATTTCTATATTAGTTTAAAAACCCTAGGATTTGCATCATCATCTGATTTTTGTTTATATAAATTTGGTGGAGTTCATTATCACTGTCCTCCCTCTATTCTATAATTTTTTAGATTTTTTTCTGCATTAGTAACTATGTCAAATTCTGCATCTTCTGAAATCCTAATTTTCTGAATTCTGCTATTTCTGCACCTTGACTCAACCTAACCTAATCAACTTCCACACCCCAATCCCAAGCCCAATTTGTTTGGAAACCTAATCAACCTAAACTTAACTTGCACATCATAAGATATATATAAATATATATTTTTTTTTATTTTAGATTGTATCAGGACCATCGATTGCCATTATCTGCATTAAATCAATCTTAAGGGCAACTCATATTCCAGATCAGGCAAGAGTCATAACCTGTCCTGGGCCCAAAATAACCCTCCAGCATTTCCACCAAGCTTAATTAAAATTAATTAGACTTAATTTTCCCTAGTGGGCTAGGTGACACCTAACAGGTCGGGTCCGAACCATGTGGGCCAACTAGTGCATTTAATCCTGTGGCTAATACCGAAATCTGATGTCTAAGGCTGAGGTTCCAGAGTCAAACGACCTAAGTGGTGTTATGGTTTTTAATTGGGTCCTTGCAAAAGCAGGGGCCTCCCACACTCCCACCCTTTACCTCTGCCAGAGGAAGGATTAGCTACTGGGATAAGTGTAAGTTGAGCTGATCCATTCAGTTTTAACTCTAGGTCTAGGAAACCTTAGATTATACAAACCTTTTTTCTTTTGCATGCTTGGCGGCACCACATCCCTTTGATTGATTGTTTGTTGCATGACCACTAGACTAGGAACTCAATACCAAAAGTCCAAACCTTAACCCAGCTTAGCCATGGATTCCAATTTAAGGCCTTCATGAAAGCCATGACTGATCAGTTTGCCCAATGAACCACAGGTTTGACCAATCTGATACCCAGATGAACCAAACCCAAACCCAGCTTACCTAGTTGACCACTTAAATTAACCAGATAACCCAATCCAATTACCAAACAATCCATAGGATTGATCCATTAGATGACCAAATAGGAACCCTAGACAAGGCCCATAGAGCTGAACCCTTGCCCTATAATCCCCAGGAACCCTTGCCCCTAGATATGAACCCAGTAGTAACCCACTATCCCTCAGTCTACCTGAACCCAATAGGATTAGTACCCTTAGATATGAACCCAATGTTAGTCAGGAACACCTTAGCCAGCCCACCCTTGTCACCCCAGTCATTAGTCAGTTTGTCCTTAGTCTACCCCCTCTTACCACCTCATTGGTTCACCAAATGACCTTAAAGAAGAGATATATGAGGCTGACCCAAGCTCAATGGACAAGTATGAGGAGGAAGAAGAGAATTCCCCATAGAAGACTTAGAGTTACTTAAATCAATAGATACCCAAGTAGAAGCCACCCTAGAATTAGTTGACCCTGACCATACCCAGTTAGTAGTCGACCCAAAGTTAGATGACCCAGATCATACCCAAGCTACAATGGAAGAGCAATTAGAGGAAACTTAGAAGAGGATCCAATGTAGAGCCTAGTCTTGAATTTCCTGAGCCAGAAGAGTTTATCGAGGACTTGGCTTATCTCACCCAGTACCCTTAGGATGAAGTCACTTCCTTGATCCTAATTGAAGATCTTTTTTCCTGAAATTAGTGACCCATTCTTCCATAAGGCGAACCCAGTAGATAGACACCGACCCCTTAAGGTCAACCTTATTAGTTTAGGATTAATCCCTAACACCCTTCTTATATCCTACTCTTTCCAAATAATCTTGAACCCTTTTCTTACTTTCTACCATACCAGACTAACCCTGAATCCATCTCATATTTTCTACCTTTTTATGAATTCTCTTATGTTTCTTTAACCATTCATTTTCATTTTGTAGAAGTAATCATACTGCATACATACATTGTGCATGTTAGGTTTGCATCTTACTTCTTACATACCCTCTGGTATTTAGTAAGTATACATAGTAAATTGTTATGTGCATGCCATGATAGGATCAAACCTAAAGAGTTTATAGTCTATTAGGTTTTGTCCCTTAGAGTCCAATAAATATCCTTTGATATGGATGACTGGTCGAGTCTATTAGGTATTAGTTGAGTCCAATAAATTCACACAGCCTGACTTATGTCTGCACCTATACTTACCTCTGCACAACATTTGCATTTAGAAATTAGTCAAAAGCTAAACATAAGTATGAACAAATAACAACTTGGCTAATTCCCAAAGGAAAGATAAGAATTTTATGCAAAAGAATATACGATTGTAAAATTTTCTGTTCGTGAAGCTGGCCCATCCAAAATAATGAAGAGTAATGGATCCACTGCCTATGTGCCTGAGATATCACTTAATTTAGGTATAGCTCTACCTTCATCATCTCAGATCTTATAAAGTATAGGAAGCCAGCAGTGATACCTAGCAAGCCCCTTGAGCCACTCCCTTTCTTTGTGAGTGAACCCACCCCAGAGCAACCACATACAATTTGGCCTTTTGATGAGAAAAAGATTAAGAGAGCTCAGGACGATCAAGCTATCGGTACCTGAGATAGAGACTACAGCGGTACTTGGTCCAGTGGCAAGGTTGGCCAGAATTTGAGGACTTGTGAAATGCTGGTGCAGATCTGTAGTGCCTCAACCCAGACCCTCCTTGAGCCAAATTGACCCTTACTCGATGGGGTCGAGTTCCTCCCGCCTCGGGAGAATTGGTGGGGACACCAGGATCATACATAGATCCTTGGATCCCATATGGTTTACTGAATAGGATTTTTTTAGAACCTTAGTGATGTATCACAATTTTATAAGTAAGTAAGATTGAGTCCTGTAATAAGTTGAGACTAGTTGATTTTCTCAACCTAGTCCAGTCCATTGAGTCCTGTTTTAAGTATGAGTCCGTAAGAGTCCAATTTTTATACAAAAGAAGAGGATACCCTATTTTTGGTTCCACCATGCCTCACCCGGGAGCCAGAGGCATTTACATCAGCTTATGGGATCTTGTTTGACACCTTAGAGCCCTAGATACCCTCAGATGCTCTCCAGATGCCCTGATTCCCTTCAGATGCCATTTCAGATGCCAGATTCCCTTCAAATGCTCCAGAATATGCCAAATGCCAGGTGCCCCATGATTCCAGGAATATGCCAGCACCCTAGGCCAAGAGATTCCAAGCCTAGGAATCAAGCCCATGAGCCCCAGAACCAGATTCCAAGAATATGCTGATACCAGGGCACCCCAGCTTCCAGGGCCCAAAGCTCATGCACCAATCCAAAAGGATGCCCCTTTCTACCCTAAAACAAGCCCAACTCCATATTAGTGCCCAAGCCAAAGAGAGCCCTTGGACCAAGTCAAATGAGGAGAGAAATCCAGTAGAATAAGGAGAACTAGTTTTATTTGCATTCAAAGTGTATTCTCCTAGTCTTAAGCAAACATGTAATCCTCTCCCTCTCAACTTTGTAATCCTATCCTAACTAGGAGAGGACTTGGGGAACATCTATAAATACCCCACCCCTCCCCTCTTGTAAGAAACTTTTATCTCATGATTTAATCTTTGCTGAAATTTTGGTTTAAGAACTTGTGTTCTTGTGTTGGTGTTGGAGTTTTTGTGTTTCATTGGTTACTTTGTGTGCCCTAATCATCCTTGCTTCCCTAGCATCCTTCCATGCCCTAGCTTACTGCCATTCAAGCCATCACATGCCCAAAGGAAGAGTACCCTAGGCCGCCCAAAGCAAAGAACAACATCCCTCTTCAAGTCGCCACATACAAACCTTGATTTCAGATTTATACAAAACCTAATCTTTTTTTATTATTTTGTTGTTGCTATTTTGATTGACCCCTGATATTTGCAAGATCCCTGGGGTGTTTCACCTCCCCAGAGGAGGCTTTCCTTGCTTCCAGGATCACCCAAATTAATCATCAAATTCAAGGGAACCGAGCTTCATCATCCAGGCTCCAATCAGAGTGCTGTGTATTCTCTTCATCGGAAGTTCTTCACTGATTGGTAACATCCTTCCCTTCTCTTGATATCTGATTTGATAAAGATTAGCTATCCTAAACTAGGAGTTTCTCAATTCCCAGGTCCTGTCTTTTATTATCTTGCATGAGTTATTTTGCGATACGATGATTCTTTGCATTGCTATCCTATTTGCTAGTTCTTACTTTTATTTAAAAATTTAGCCTACAAACCTAAATTATAAAATCATAAAAAATTAATTTACTGTTTTTCCTACATCTTTAGCAATCTTAGAGTCATCCAGCATCAAGAGGCTAACCCTAGAAAATTTTGGTAATTACAGACATGAGGCATCTCGCCTCTAAAAAAGAAGTCCAGCGCCTAACTGGGCGCATCGCGGCTTTGAGCCACTTCATCTCATGCTTTGCCGAGCGCTGCTAGCCATTCTTTAAGGTGCTCCAGAAGATGAATGACTTCACCTGGATAGAAGAGTGTCGAGGTGTTCGAGGGCTAAAGAAGTTCCTCACCTCCCCGCCACTGTTATCCAGATCGAAGCCCAGAGAAGAGCTCCTTCTATACCGGGCGATCTCACCAGAGGCAGTCAACTAAGAATTGGTTCATACTGATAGGGATGGCTCTCAACGGCCGGTCTACTATACCAGCAAGCTGCTCCGTGATGCCGAAACCAAGTACACTCGATTAGAGAAATTCATTTTTGTATTAATAATGTCTGTGCAACATTTCAAGCCCTACTTTCAAGCGCACCCCATCACCGTCCTTACTGATCAGCCTCTGAGGGCTATTCTAAGTCATCCTGATACTTTCGGGTGCTTGCCAAATGGGCATTGAAGCTCAGTGAATTTGACATCACCTATCGCCCATGGCAAGTGTAGAAGACCTAGGTCCTAGCTGATTTCTTGGTGGAGTGCACCTGGGCCGAGGAAAGCTCAGACGAAGCAGACCAACAAGCCGATCTCTGGAAGGATCGGACCTTGGCGAAAGAGACATGGATACTCCACGTGGATGATGCCTCTAATGCAGGAGGGAGTGGAGCTGGCCTCATCCTTGCCAATTTTGATGGGGTCCTCCTCAATCTAGATTTGCTGAAGGAAACAAGGGACAAAGCCCGACTCTGGATGGCAGCCTACTGGCAGCGGGTCGCCCGCTACTACAACTCCCATGTGCGGCCCAAGGTATTTTGCTGGGTGACCTTATTCTCAAGCAAGCGGAAGTCTCCCAAATGGGGGAGTGCGGGAAACTCTCCCTGAACTGGAAAGGTCCTTACAAAATAATCGAGGCCTTGCCAGGTGGCACCTATTACCTCATCGGGCTCGATGGAGCTCGCTTCCCGTGAACCTGGAATTCCAACAACTTAAAAATATACCATCAATAATGTAAGGCTCTTTCATAATAAATTCGAGTTTCTTTTTGGTGCAACTCTATTTTGCACCTATACAGGAACTCATCCGTCCGACTTCAGTCCGACACTTCAAGCCTGGAAACTTATGAAGCCCAGCACTCTAAGCTCGAAAACTTACGAAGCCCGGTACTCTAAGCCCAGAAATTTACAAAGCCTAGCACTCTAAGCCTAGAAATTTATGAAGCCTGGCACTCTAAGCCCAGGAACTTACGAAGCCCGACCTCCAAGCCCAGAAACTTATGAAGATCGGCACCCAGAAACAAGCAATCTCATCACCTTGCTCACAGTCCAGAGATGTCAGATGGGAACTCTAAGTAAGTCCCCCATCCACCGCTCGGCTCACAGCCAGGCAGAGCAAGAAGACTTGGAAGTCTGGCACTTGAAGACTAAAAACAAAGGAATGAGGGGCCCCCGGGAAAGTCCCAAAAAAAAAAAGAAAGGAAGGAGCAGAGTGATAGCCATAAAAAAGGCATGTTTTATAGATAAAAACTTCCTTTACATCTCCTACAAGGCACCCCCGACAAACCAAGAGTTCTCCTTGACTTCCAAGTACAAAAAGAAAGGAAGGATCTAAGCATTGACCGCTGGCTCCTTTCCGGGCTAGTGGGTGGTCCCAACCTTCTACGAAGCACCGGGGGCGGCGTCAGATCTCGTCTTGACCTGAGCCTCCTTCGATTCGTATTCCTCCTTGAGGTTGGGCTCCTACTGCTGCTTGGGGAATGGGAGAGAAGGCTTGATGTTGTCAAGACCTTTCAGCCCATAAAAATGAAAGGCCTTGCTCTTAAAATCCCTGAATCCCTAATGAAAGGAATCCAAGACAGCCTCAGCGACCTCATTTTGGAAGGCCTGGGATGCCATAAACTTGGGAACGGCCTCATTGGCTTCCTTTTTGGCTGCCTCCATTGATGCAACGGCCTCCACTACCCTCTTGACCACCTCCGTGCCCCGAGCCTTCTCCTCCTCTAGTTGGGCCTGGAGGGTCTGCACTTTCCCTTCTAGGCGGGCCATCTCACGGGCCATCTCCCTGACCTGGAGGGAGTTAGCATCCCTCTCTCCGACAAGAGCCACCTCAAGTTCAGCCACCTTCTACTCCAGCTCTGCTACCCTAGCTTGGGCGGCAGCCAGTTGACCTTCCATCTCATGTGCCCAGTCGACCAAGTTCCGAGCTTCATCCCTCTCCTAGCAGAAGCAGGCCTCGCGCATCAGCAGTGCTCGATTGGCATCCCGCAGGATTTGGATGTCCACCACCACCTGCATGAAAAGTGGCGATCAATGCCCCTCAAGGAAAAAGAAGATAGGAAAGCGGCCTAGGAGAATGCTCACCGACATCAATTGAAGAAACAGGCTGGTGGCAAGTTCCGACACCAGCTTCTCAACTCACCCCCAGCGATCCGCCCTATGGACAAGAGAGTTCAGGTTACCCTCCGCCATCCTCCCATCATGGGTGATCAGGGAACCCTCGGGGAGGAAGATGGGGAGGGTTCTGCCCCTTTGGCTCGGCTTGCTGGGTGGCTGATCAGGCCTAGGCGAGGCACTAGGCATAGGCACCACTCTAGCCGGGCTATCCCGGAAATCCTGGCTTTAGTGGGTGGAACCGGTGTTTCGGTGGCAGCCACACCTTTTGCTCCCACCGCTCCTGAGCAAGCCAGGTCCACAACACCGTAAGAGACCTCCAGAGTGGGAGCGACTTCCTCCATGGCCCCAACATCACCCTCTCATCGACCAGTGGGGTCCTGACCCCGCGACTCGGACACCACAGGTAGGACCGTTGGCTCCCCCATCGGGTCAATCATGAGGTCCTTGCCGGGTTTCTTCTCAGGCCTTGTTCCTGGGCTCCCTCTTAGACTCTTCGGTGGTAGCCCTCCTCCTTCGGGACATCTCTCGGAGATCCTTAGAGTTGAACTTCATCCCTGTAGCATGAAGCAAATCCGTTAGCCTTGTTTCTAAACCAGGCTTGCCACTAAGAGGAACGAGGCCCGATGTGGAGTTTTAACCTGGGGCTGGGCCTGAATGACCCTAGCTTCAATGAGATTCTACTCGCACAATAAAGCCCGAGGAGACAGAACCTAGCAGGAAACGAGATGGTCAAATACTTCCTAATCGACCGGCTTGACTAAGGATTGTTGATTGGGAGAAGTGTCTGGATCACTCCAGACCCCGTCGTTCCCTTGACTGAAGCAAAGAAAAATCAATATTTCCACCCCTTAATGGAGGTGGGTAGATCAAGCTTGAGACACCCCTTTCGGGGAGACACAGACTACCACTCACTATCGAAAGGATGGCGCCTCAAGGTGAACAAAGCCTTGAAGAGGGAGAAATGGGCAGTAATCCCGTTGTGGCTACAAAGGATAATGAAACAAAAAATGGTCTGGATGGTGTTAGGGGTAAGTTGGGCTGGAACCAGACGATAGTGGCCAAGGAGAGCAAAGAAAAAGGTATGGAAAGGGAGATGAAGGTCAGCAAAGAAGAAGTCCTTGTATAAGGCTACCCGGCCCGATCTGCTGGAGATAACCTTATCCTCTGGCCTGGGAACAAAGAGTTGGATTAAGTTAGGGGCCCTAAACAACCTTCGGACGCGGACTAGATCCCCGTCGATCATCACTGAAGCAATGCCGGTGAGACCCCCAGACTTCCTAATAGAGGGGATGGTAGGAAGAGATTGCAGGTGGTTCGACCATGATCCCCGTCCGGTGGGGACCCCCGCATGACATAGCCGAACCTCCCTCCTCCCCGCTATCCAGGGAAGAAGGTAGCAGTTAGAAGCCCTGGTACTACTGGTGGGCCCCTGACGGTGGTGCCCCTCACCGAAAGAACTCATTGGAAATGGCAGAGATGGAGGGAAAGACAGACAGAGACCTGAAAACCCTAACAAAGGTACTCCCCCAGCACAGGCCGAAGGAGAAGTAAGAAGGAGCGAAAGAAAGAGGGAAGCCTAACCTACCATAACTTTGTGACTTCATCCAAAAAGTGGAAGGAAGGTAGCCCTAAAGAAAAAGCCTTATCGCTTGAAAAGCCTCCAAGAAACAAAGGACAGGTCCTCTTTAAGCAACCTGGAGCCCTATCGCCTCGTACTTATCAAAGATGTACCCCATATCTCACCGAGCTAGCCAAGAGGTGCCACGTGTTGGAGCGATGCTTCGAATCAGGAGCACTCCCCTTTGGGATGATGCGGTGATAATAACCGCTTTTAAAGAAAGGAGACATGGTATCACCTAGATGGTATGGGCACACGATCTTCGAGGCACCAGCGCATATAGCCTTGATACCGAAAAGAGGCGCATCCCCTCCATGCCAGCACAATCATTACTCCCTTCACCCCGAGTGGCCGCTTTGTCCTCTGGGCTCGGGAGGGGGGGCATCTAATATGGCAACATCCACTGACATGGAGCGCTCAGGCGGCCACGACGACAAGAGACCCGCCACCTGGATAAGATAGCCTGGCAAAGAACTGAGACAGGCCTCCCTACCGAGGTTAGCTCCCAGCCAAGGCTGGGCTCATTGGGCTAGCCCCCCATCTAAGGTCAGCTCCCGACCGGGGTCGAGCCCCTCCTTTCGAGGTAGGCCTCCCTGTCGAGGTCAGCTCCCAGCCGAGGCCGGGCTCATTGGGCGAGCCCCCTGTTTGAGGTTAGCTCCCGATCAGGGTCGAGCTTCTCCTTCCAAGGCAGGCCTCCCTGCCAAGGTCAGCTCCCAACCGAGGTTGGGCTCATTGGGCAAGCCCCCAGTTTAAGATCAGCTCCCGACTGAGGTCGAGCCCCTCCTTCTGAGGCAGGCCTCCTTACCGAGGTCAGCTCCCAGCCGAGGTTGGGGCTAACAGAAGTTCAAAACTGTGATGAGGGAAAGCCTGATCACTCACCACCCCTGAGAAGAGGTGCATGCTCTGCCATGAGCACGGGTCCTGTGATGCACCTTGAGCATGACCTGCATGATCTGAGTGTCACCGCCTCATAGCCTTGCAGTGTGCTACCACGTCGACAATCGCATGACTGGGAGATTGCGACCTCCACAATAGGATGCCTGGACCTTCCTAAGAAGGACATTGGACTTAGGTCCCAGGGCCTACAGCACTTTGACGGTTCCTCCTAAAATGGCAATATTCCATCATGACTCTAGGCTTAATGGAAAGCTGGCCCGATAAAGGGGCGATAGCAAATAACAGAAAGCTTTCTTTCAAAAAGGAGGACCCGGAAACCAATAAATTCATCCATCCATATAAGACCCGCAAGGGAAGGTAAGTGAAGGTAAGCAACATACTCGCTTTCGATTGAGTATTATCTTTCTTTCATAGAATTCTTATTACTCTATCTGGATGCAGAGAGTCCCCCAAGCTCTCTATCATAGAGGTTCTGTTCTCCTCGATTGTCCCACTGACTTGATGTCAGAGTGTCCTCACCAGAATCCCCAGCCCAGGTCTCCTTTATTTTGCAAGACTTTTGGACGAGCGAGCTAGTCATGAAATAGAAGGACAGCTCCAGCTAGAACCCGATGCACTAGAGTTATAGGCCACAATGGTCTTGGCGGAAATAGCCCTTAAGGTAAAGAAAGACATTATGAAGATAAAGAGTTCTAAGGTTAGTTTTGCCAACCCATAGCAAGTCCAAATTTAGTTGGAGAGGAGCATCTAGTTTTTTTTTATGTCCTTGCAAACACCATAGGAGGGCCTCTTTGGGCCCTCACCAAGAGAAGTCTATGATTAGGAAAGTGGACTATAGGAGACTTAGGGATAAGTATGCCATCCATGATAGCATTAGGTTAACTATTCTAGGCCTTAATGATCGAGTTCTGTTTCCTTTGTCTGGAAGCATCGTTTTCTATGAAGACATTCGATACTAGAGTTCGGTTCCCTCTTCATCTATTTACTAGGAATGTCTTAGATTTTTGTACGTTACCTTGATGTAGTTTTTTTCCAAATAGTTTTAAAGTGATTATCAGCTTCATCCTTATCTGTTACCTGGTCAAAATAGAGCCAAGGTGCTCCTTATTCCAGAAAATTTTCATGTTGAAGTCTTGCTCATATGATAAGGAATGATATTACATTGTCCATAGACAATCCTGTAAACTTGTAAAATGAATTTTGATTTTCATCCATGGGTTGAAGAATAGATTCTTTTTCATTTTCTTAGATCAGTCTTTAGGTATTACGTCCTCTTGGAGCAAAGCTTACACTAAGCCCAATGATAATAAAATCCCTATAAATGAAGACTTGGAGCACTACAATAAATTTCTTGAGGTCCATGTACTGGAGTTAAACTTCTTCTGATTGATCAGGCTTTATACGACATAAGTATTAGCTTGATTGGTCTTCATAGTTTGTCTGACTACTTTGGATATCTTTTATTTTTATTTATTTTTATATAGTTATTAGATTTTACTGATCTCTTAACCACTGTTCATATTTAATGTTAGCAAAAATGAAGCTTGGTTTAGATAGACTCTAAAAGTGGCCAAGAGAAGTGATCGGATGTTGCTTGGGAAGCCAAAAAGAAGAACCTTGGTGAGTCATCACTTCCAATATCTTCATCAAGCATGCCTATATCAAAGAGTAGCCGATCTCCTATTCCAATTAAGGCATTGATGCCTACTCCTCTGATGGTCAACCTGACCAGGTCATCGAAGACTATCCAATCACCTTGCCATTCTACTACTATTTAGTCCTTGGATACTTAAGGAGAGCATCTTATTTTGCAGAAGTGGTTAAGGGTGAATGATGCAAGCCATAGAGATCCGAAGCTCACCCAAGAGTTGTTAGAGATGGTTCTTCTTCCTATGGACAAAGTGGAGCAAGAAGCACAACCCCTCTCTTAAATACTCAGCGATAGCTATCTTGGAATTTTCCAGGTAACTATTCATTTATCTTGCTATTTTCTTCCTTTATCATTTTCTACTTCTTTTTCCTTTCTTCTAAAGTTCTCTTTAGTTTTTTTTCAACTTATCTTCAATGTCAGTCACTTTAAAAAATTTCTTGTCATGTATGATTAGGTGAAAAATAGCCTAGAGAAGAAGCTATCAGTAGCCAATGAAGTAGCAAAGAAGGTGGCTGAGCAGGTGAATACTGTGGATGCCCAAAAATAGAATTGAAGGTCGCTATCTCCAATCAAATAAATCACCTAAAAATTGATCTCTCTTATGCCAATAAAAAGATCAAAATAAATTGAGCTTTTCTTCAAAAACTTTGAGAGGAAAAGGAAAAATTAGAGGAACTCAAAGAAGTTAAGAAAAGGGCCATGAAAGAATACAAGTTATCTAATAACTTTTTGGTTGACATAGATGAGGGGTCAGTAAGCTCCTTCCACGAGAGGTTCAAGGATTGCCAACAAAGTGAAGGAGCTCTTTACGGATCTTAAAATAGCTCTCCTGATTCCAAGCATTGGCAACCCTAAAGAAGAGGAGGTAGCGGAGGAGCAAGAAGATGTTGGCACACCTGCTAAAGTGAAGGATGTTAACATAGCTCTTCAGAAGCCACATCTGCTGCTGATGTGCCTATGCAAACTCAGCTTGAAGATCAATCAGATCAAGAAGCAGAAGTATGAAAGCTTATTTTGTATACTTTACTTTTGTTCTTTGTTCTTTTCTTTTTAATTTTTTCCCTTTCACTAGGAGTTTGAAATATCTTACTTTGTAAAAGTATTTGAAGCAATGAAATCTCCATTTTTGGATTAGTATTTTCTTTCTTCCATTTTCTTAATATCTTGAATGTAAACAGTCATATGGAATCACTTGCATTGTTTGTGGTAACTTAGTAGCCGTTATCATAGATAAGACAGTCAATGTATTGCCTATACTTGGAGAATAGTTTGGAGTTTCTCTTGAGGACTTTGGAAAGAGGTAAGTAATCCTTTAAAAATAGTGGATTTAATAGAAAGTCTGCCCAAAGAAATGGTCAGTGTTCCTTCAAGGACTTCAACTAAGACAAGTTAGGAGGAAGAGATGATTCTTTTTGATGCAATAAGGATGGCACTCGAATTACCAGGAGATGATGCAAGGTGTCAAGCAATCGCTAACAACACTGGCATCTTCTTCTTTGCCTTGAGCTTGGCTTCAATAGATGCATCTTGAAGGCAAAAGAGTTCTTCACAAATATGGATACTAACTTCCTCACCCTTATAGATCTAGACTCTAATCTTTGATAGATGAAGTGTTAGGGGAAGATCCATACACTTTCATAGATATCGCTGGTGCTACTCTAGACACTGAACTAGAGATAGCAATTTTTGGCCCTCTAGTGAAAGATGATTCCCCCTTGAAGGCTTCGAGAGATGAGAAGAATAAAAGTCCCAATTCCTTTGTTGCCAAGCCTTAAAGAGCTATGAGATCAAAAAGAAACATAAAATGAATGTATCTATTTTTCACTGATGTAATCTATAAAGAACTTTCTCAAAGGTAATAAAAAAGAAATTGCTTTTCTCTATTGTTTCCGTGTTTGTAGAGCATATGTCCTCTAAGATTTAATATATCTATCTAAAATCTAGATAGACATTTATCGATATTCTTTTGATAAATCATTGAGAATAGATAAGTTGTATGAATCTTAGGCTTCTGAAGCAACAAAAGTCTATTTCTAATTAGTTTTGAGAACATATAGGCTACCTTATTTAATATATCTATCTAAAATCTAGATAGACATTTATCGATATTCTTTTGATAAATCATTGAGAATAGATGAGTTGTATGAATCTTAGGCTTCTGAAGCAACAAAAGTCCATTTCTAATTAGTTTTGAGAACATATAGGCTACCTTGCCAGATAGTCAGAATTCTAGCTTCTTGAGCTATTGAAGTAGAACATATAGGTTACCTAAGCATTTTTCAATTACTTTAGTTAACATTTTACCTTCTTGATCTTGGTCAAAAGTTGAGGCATTACCTGTGCCTTCTACCTGATTACTTTAAAGTAAGTAATGACTTTTTGAGCCTGATTTGAAGTTTAGGCATTATCTATGCCTTTCACCTGATCACTTTGGAGTAAGCAATGGCTTCTTAAGCCTGATCGAAAGTTTAGACATTACTTGTACCATCTACCAATAACTTTAGAATAAGCAATGGCTTCTTGAATCTAATCGACAATTTTGGCATTCCTCGTGCCCTCTATCCAATCACTTTTGAGTAAGAAATGATTTCCTAAGCTTGATCGAAAGTTTGGACATTATCTGTGCCATCTACCTGATTATTATAGAATAAGCAATAGCTTCTTAAACCTGATCAAAGTTTAGGCATTACCTGTACCTTCTATCCAATCACTTTAGAGTAAGCAATGGCTTCCTAAACTTGATCAAAAGTTTAGACAATTCCTATGCCTTTTACCTAATCACTCTAATAAATTTTGGCTTTTAAGTCTAATCAGAAATTTAGGTAATACTTGTACCTTTCACTTGATCACTTTGACAAATTTTGGCTTTTTGAGTTGGATTGAAAGTTTAAGTAATACTTATGCATTCTACTCAATCACTTGGATAAAGTTTGGTTTCCTGAGCTTGATTAGAAATTTAGGCAATACATGTGCCTTCTACCTGATCACTTTATTATTAAAATAATGAAGAAATATTTTTTCAAAAAGAATTCATTGATAATATTTCTTCAAGTTATCAAAATTTCATGATCTTAGAATTGGAGTTCCATCAAAGTTTTCCAAGTTATATGCCCCATGTTTAATGACCTTAGATATTTTGTAAGGTCCTTCCTAGTTGGATGCAAGTTTTCTTTGTTGAGTTGGCTTTAAAACTTCAGCTCACTGAATGATAAGATCTTCTTCTAGTTGAAAAATTTTAGTTTTGATTCTAGAATTATAATATCTAGTGACCTTCTATTTATAGGCCACCATCCTAATATGTGCTCTCTCTTGGACTTTTTCCAAAAGGTCTAGGCTTATCTATATTCTTTCTTGATTAATATTTTCATCATACTCTTTTATCCGATCAGAAGCTAAGCTGATCTCTAAAGGGATAACTACTTCCATCCTAAAAGTCAATTTGAAAGGTGTTTCACCAGTTGAAACATGAGTTGTCTGATATGACCAAAGGATGTTGTCCAATTCACCGATCCAAAGGCCTTTTGCCTGATCAAATCTAGATTTCATGCCTTGATGGATAATTCAATTGGTCACTTTTGCTTCTCTACTAGATTGTGAGTGCCCTATTGATGTAAACCTATGCTCAATATGTAGGTTCAAGCAGAATTCTTGGAATTTTTTTATTGAAATATTGGTCTTTATCAAAAATAGTGTATTTGAACAATCTAAATTGATAGATAATAGAATTCTAGATAAAGTCTTGAATTTTCTTCTCGATGATCTAGGTCAATGGTTTAGTTTCTATCTACTTCGTGAAGTAGATTTTTTTTGTCCAATTGCCATTGAAAATAGTTCGGGAATATCAATTTTCCATATGTCAAATAGCCATAGGGCCAGGATTTGAGTGATCATCATCAAAGGCCTCCTTTGAATGTTAGCAAATTTCTGGCACTTATCGTGTTTTTGGACAAAATCTATAACATCTTGTTACATAGTGAGCTAGTAAAATCTTTATTTAAGAACCTTGGAGGCTAGAGTCATTCCTCTAATGTGACTACCAAAAATATCTTTATGAACCTCTTGAAGGGAATAATCAGATTCTGATGGATGCAGACATTGAAGTAGAGGTATTAAATATTTTTTTATAAAGCTGCCCATCTCGGAGGACATACCATAAGGCTTGTTGTTAGATTTCTTAGGCTTTTTTCTCATCTATAAGAAATCTTCTTTATTAAGGAATCTGACTAGCAAATCAATCCCACTTAGCTCATGTTCCAATTATGCATCAATAGGGGCTTCTTTAATACTAGAGATCTCTAAGTTTTCAATAAAAATCCCTTTTTGAAGGTTTAAGTAGTATGATATGGCAAGAGGTGATAAGGCATTTTCTTGGATATTTTTGGAGCTGGATATCTACTAAATTTTCATAAATTTAAAATCTAAAGATAGATCTTTGACTTTTCAAAGATATTTGATCATAGTTGGCTCTTTGACTTCGTACTCTTCCCACTTGTTCAACGACCAGTTAGAATTTAGAATAGACCTTGATCAGGTCGATGCCGATCTCTCTAGCTATTTTTAAGCTAGCAATCAGTGTCTCATATTTAGCTCCATTATTGATAGTGTTAAAGCTAAATCTTAAGGCATATTCCATTCTAACTCCATCAGGATTATTGAGGATTAGTCCAGCTTCACTTCCTTGAGAGTTTGAGATGCTATCAACATGTAGAAACTGAGTGATCAGCTCTTCTTCTGATTTCTTTTTTTCTCTTTCTTTATTAGGTATAGTACATTCTACGATAAAGTCTGCTAGGACTTGAACTTTCATGTTGGGGCAAGATTTGTATTCAATATCAAACTCCCCTAACATAATAGCCTACTTGGCTAGGAACCCCTATATGTTTGGCTTTCAAAGTATAGATTTCAGAGACTGTTTATCAGGACAATTATAGAATGGAACTAAAAATATAGTCATAGCCTTCTTGATATAATGACAAAAGTATAAATCATATTCTTAGCCTTGGTGTATCTTACTTCTGTATCCTTTAATATTTTGCTATTGTAATAAATGAGTTTTTGTACATCTGCATCTTCTCTGATCAAAATAGAGCTAATGGTATTAGAAGAAATAGATAAATTAATATAGAAATGCTCACCTCCTTTTGGCCTAGACAATAATAATGAAGAGCCAAGATACTTCTTCAAATTTTTAAAGGCTAATCGGTTACTTTCCAACTACTCGAAGTTGTTAGTCTGCCTTTTGACTTTGAGAATGGTAGGCATTTTTCAAATGATCAGGAGATAAATCTGTTAAGCGAAGTCTGACCAATTAAGCATTTCAACTTCCTTTTTATTTTGAGGGGCTTGATAAGTTATCCATATTTATATTTATTTTAAGTATTTTAGATAATTAATGGTGCTAACATCTTCTAAAGAATCTAATTTCATAACGAAATTAGACTTTCTTACAAAATTAAATATTTTTAAAAATAATTTTTAAAAATTTAAAATTAGAGCATATTTTTGGAAAGTAGATATTGAGCTAATTAATCAATTTGAAAACCAAAATAATTTCATACCAATTAAAAGTTTAATAAAAATTTTAATTTATGCTTCTTCTTTATTTAGCAGGTATACTCAAATTGCTAGAGATGTTTGGAATCCTAGAACCCTGGAGATTATTTGGTAGATAAACAAAAGATGTTCACCAACATTGCGAGCCTAATCTATAGGTCAAGAGGAAGCAAATTGGAGCCAAAATAGAAGCCTAAAATCCTCTTAAAGCCAGCCTAACAACCCATAAAGCTTGCTGGTCCACCATGGACCAGCAATTTTGGTCCACCATGGACCAGCAATTTTGGTCCACCATGGACCAGCAATTTTGGTCCACCATGGACCAGCAATATTGGTCCATAGGGGAGGCATTGATCATAGAGGAATAGTCCATGAAAAAAAACCACCGCCCTTCACATCTCGTGTCACCATTGCCACCTCTCATGTCACTGCTCCCCGCAACACTGATAGTCAAAGATGGGCACGAATGGGGCAAAATAGCCTGTTGTCTTCTCCCTGTCACCTGTCATTGGAGCCGCCATAACTCACAATCACTGCCTTCCCTACCACATTTTCCCTTGCAGTCCATCATCTCTACCTTCTCCGATGCTGCCACCCTTCGCCACCATTACCCCAAAGACCACTTAGTCGATATGGATGTTATCATGGTCTATAAAAATTTAGTCGGTCTATTCACGCATTCTATGGGAATCTAGGAGGTAAGAAGATGGTTTCTTCTGCCATCATGCATTCCTAGCCACCCATGCATTGATCCAATAATCAACATCTATCCTAACTCGTAAAAGGATGCCCCAGCATAATTCATGCCCGATGTGCACGATCCAACAATCCAAACAATTTTTGAAGCCTGATCCAATGGTTAAAGCCTGATCCAATTTTTAAGCATTGATCCATGTGATCCAGGATGATTTTGGTGGATTTTGATAGATATCAGGCAACCCAATAACCAACAGACCTCTAGTTGGTGGGGGCACCAGACTCAGAAGAAGACTTCAGAGCTCCATCTGGATCTCTGATTAACCTTGCCCGAAGAATTAGGGTTTTTGGTTTGTAATAAGAGTTGACTAGATCAACTCAATTTAGCTTGAGTCTACATTACCTGCATTTTATTTTGTTGAGTCATGTTGACTCAGTAGTGGACTAGGGTTTCAACCAGGGATGTTACATTTTCTCCCAAGACCAGGCAAGTGGACACCACACTCCCAGCCACACTCCCAGTCCAGGGGGCGCCATATCCACATCCAGCAGCCTTTGGTCCCCACTCCACAGATGGCAACTTCCTTCTTTCATGCACCAGATAAAGAGAAGAGCACAAATCAAGGGGGCGGCCAAGACTTTCCCAAGTGATTCCAAGCAAAGAAGGGAAGAAGTTTTTCTTGGAAGAGAATATCAAGGGGCGCCCATTACCTGCCAAAAACACCTAAAACAAAGATGGGAAGAGCCTTGACTTAGGGAGGAAGAAAAGGAGGAGTCCAAAAGAGTTCATCCAGGAAAGGAAGAAAATTTTCTTGAAAAATCCCAAGCAAGGTGGCGCCATCTACCTGCCATTTATAACCCAAATCCTAATTTTTGGTATTTTGGCCAACCATATGTAAGGGATTTGCCCTAATTTGGAGATCCCCTCCTTTAGTCCCACATGGGAAAATATGAAACCCTTCTCCCTTGTAAAGCATTATAAATTACATCCCTCTTGTAAGTTGCAAACAATCTATGAATGAAAGAAATTTTTTTATGAGCAAACTTATGTTTTCTCTTCTTCCGCACTATTCTAAGTATTGAGCTCCGTGAGGGGGTAATCCGGGTTCCATTGGAGCCTTGAGGAGGTGAGAGATCTCCATCTTTATCCAAAACCCTAGGTTAGCCACTTAAAAATCCAAAACCCTAGCCGCCCATCATTATTTTCAATCCATCAAACCCTAGCTCCTTCCATCTCCCACGGCCTCTCTCTCTCTCTACAAGTCCAGGCCATCCACCTTCATCCAGATCCAGTCCGGCTACTTCAGATCCAGAGCAAGTTCCAAGGAAAATCACATCAGCTTCCAGGAGAATCCAGTTTTCAGCAATTTCAATCTTCAAGTTCATCAACCTGGTAAATTTTTCCCTTGACTCTCTGATTCCATCAATTATTTTTCTTCTCTTCCAGATCTTGAGTTCAGGAAAAGACAACCCGCCAAAGGACCAGTATTAGAGGATCCATTGCGAAGATATCTGAATCCGAGGATCCAACAATCTGCTCGGGAGAGTTCTTCCACCAAAATCTGTGAAGATCATTGTCTGGTTAGGTAAACCATCTCTTCTCTTTATTTCTGTTCTGTTGAAAGTTCGGAGCGAAACCCTAGGTCTGGGAGTTTCTCAACCCCCAGCGATCCGTTGCTTCTGAACTACTCTGATAATTTAGTTTCCTTAAAATTGTGCTTTCAATTATCATATTAGTATCTTTCAATGTTAGGTTAACTTTTCTTTGATTTGAAGCCAACTTCTACAAACATATAAAAACAACAAAAAAAATTAGTTAATCTTAATTTACTTCCGCATCGCATCCCTTTATTTGTTCTGCATCACTAGTCCTGTTTTGAATATACCAAAGCATGATTTAAGTGGATTTAGGTATGATTTGAGCTTGATTTGAGATGATCCAATGGCCACAGGCAGAATAAAAATTCTATAGCAAGTCTAACACCTAGTTCTATACTAATTTAGCCTATCTTCCCTCTATTTTTAGTATCCCAGGCTACAGAAGAAATCATCTGAGAGTAAAAGGTATGGTACACGAAAAAAGTCATAACATTGGATTGCAAGTTGGCTTCGAAGAGAGAAGTATCTTAGAGGAGAGTTTTGTCTCTTATACCATCTCAACACCTACTCCATCTCGAGATCAAGATCTAAAAAGGAAGAAGAAGAGGAAGCCAGTATGCTCTAATGAGTACGAAAAAAAAAGGGAGTTCATCAACTATCTTCTCAACAAGACTACATCAATCAATTTTGAACCTTTGTTATAGTTTTATTATTTTATTTACTTGTTATTTTTAATTTTATGTAATTAGATTCTAGTTTAAATTAATGTAAATTTTATTTTCATGCTATTTAAATTTTTGTTCTTTATTGCAAGTAAATGCTAAGATCTAGATAGCAGATCTTAGTACCAAATTTCTTTTCAATTCTTTACTATTATCGCAAGTAGATGCTAAGATCTTGATAGTAGATCTTAGTACATAGTTATTTTTTGTACTTCTAATTTTTATTTTCTTGATTTCAATTTCTCTCTTGAATCTTTTCTTTTCTTTTATAAAAATCAAAGTTATCATGTTATCAAAAGCACTACCTTCTTTATGGATTCGACCTGACTTACTATTTTCTAAGTATTTTTAGTTTTTAAAAAGTTAGATTTAAACTAATAATCATGGTATCTTGACAACAACATCATGAAATATCAAGTTTTTAGCACCGTTGCTACGGATCATGCCAAAATCATTTCCAACAGTGCTTGAATTTTATCAGGATTGGCCTTGATCTCTTTTTGGATCATCATGAAGCCTAGGAACTTTCTTGACGTAACAACGAATGCACACTTGTTTGGATTGATCTCATCTGATATCGCCTTAATTTGCTAAAGGCTTCTTCTATATCTATTACATGATGATTTTCCTTTGTACCCTTGACAAGCATACCATTCACGTAGACTTTCTTGTTTCTCCTTATCTAATTTTAAAGACTCGGTTGACCAAATACTGGTAAGTAGCTTTAGCATTCTTTAACCCAAAAAGTATTATTTTATAATAGTAGAGTCCTTTTTCTATAATAAAGGCTATTTTCTCTTCATCTTCTTTTACAATTTGGATCTGATTATATCCTTAAAAAGTATCTATAAAGCTTGATAATTCATATTTAAAAATAGCATCTACTAGTTGGTCAATTCTTAGCAAAAGATAGCTATCTTTGGGATAGAGTTTATTAATATCAATATAGTCTATTTGGATCCTCTACTTCTCATTTGCCTTCTTGACCATGACTACATTGGCTACCAGTCTGTGTAATGAATTTTTCTAATGAAGATTGCTTTCATGAGTTTGTCTACTTCTTCTTTGATGGTTTTTTCCCTCTCTAGAGTGAAACTTCTTTTCTTTTACCTGCTAGGAGGGTAAAGAGGGTTCATACTAAGTTTGTGGGCAATGATATCAGGAGGTATACCTGGCATATCAGCAACTATCCAAGCAAAGATTTTAGCATTTGTCCAAAAGAATGTAATCAGCTATTATTTGACTTTAAGTGCTAGAAGGGATTTGATTTGCACAGTTTTATACAGGTCATTTCCTAGAAGAATGCTCATCAACTATTTTGTAGGCTCTACTTTATTTGTGGAAGTATCTTCTCTGATATCTAGCTTGTCCATCTGCGAGAGCCCTAATTTGCTTTTGAGTTTTAATAGTTGTAAGAAAATACTATTTTGCTAATATTTGATCTTCTTTGATTTCCCAAACTCTGTAACTGGTCAAGAAGTGGACGAGAAGGCAGTAGGTGGAGACTACTACTCTTAAAGTATTAACCCTGGTTATTCAAGAATAGCATTATAGGATGATGGTACTTAGATGACCAAAAAATTTAATAAGACTGTCGCCTGTTTAGGTAGTTAACCTATAGTTATAAGTAAGAGGATCTCTCCGATAGCAACCGAGTGCCTAGAGATCCCGATGAGTAGAGTATTTAACCTTTTTAGCTTTTCATATGGCAGTTTTATTTTCTAGAAAGCATCATATAATAAGATGTTGACAAAGTTTTTATTATTAACTTTTTTTTTTTTACAACATAAATGGCCACTATCATGGTGACAATGATCGTATCATCATGTGGCATTTGAATTTCCCTTACATCATTATTAGAAAAAGAAATAATGTTCTCATCCATAGAACTGATCGGCTCTGACCGATATCTTTTTTCTAGTGGCTCCTTATCCCACACTTCTTCCCTCCTACCTTTGGAGAGGTCTAAGAACATGTTGATTACACTAGCGATATGCAAGTTACTTGGCCTAGCTTCTTACTTAAGGTGCATTCTAAGAGTCTCTTCTTTCTTCTAGCTGTTGATATACTTGTTGAGATAGCCCTTATAGATCAAGTTCTCAATCTCTTATTTAAGTTATGGATAGTCTTCTATATCATGACCATGATTTCTACGGAAGCAGCAGTACTTGTTCTTTTCTCTCTTCTCTAGCAAACTTCTCATGGGTAGTGGTTGTTTCAAGTATCTTTATTCTTGATCTCCTTTAGCATTTAAGATTGAGGGCAGTCAAAAGGGTATAATCGGCAAATCACCAAGCAGGGTGATTTGGCTTTGAAGTCTTTAGGGGTTTGGAAGCTTCTTGCTGAACATGAGTTTCTTCTTTGCGAGCCCTCTTCTTCCCACTCTTTTTTGTCCTTCTTTTTGATAGAAAAAATAGCATTCCTTGGCTTAGGCATATTTTCTTGTATGCATAAGGAGCTCAGTATAACTTCTTAAAAAGTTTTTATCCAAGGAGAAACTCAAGGAACCACTTTGGACTCCTCACTCAAGGTTGACATAATGACAATGGACTTGTTAAAGTCTTTGACTTTTAATATGGCCGCATTGAAGTGCACCACATAGCTTCGAAGTATCTCTCCTTCTTCTTGCTTGATATAGAAGAGGCTATCATTATTCTTCAACTATAGTCGATGACTGTCAAAGTATGTTATTAGTTGACTACTTAGCTATTAAAAAGAGTAGATAGATTTAGATAGTAGACTCAAAAATTACATCCTAGTAGCTTTTTTTAGAGTTGCTAGGAAAGCCAAGCATAGTAAAGCATCAAACTTGCCTTGGAGACTAATGAGGACCTTGTTTCCCTCCAGATCATCATTGGATTAGTGCAACCATCGTAAGGTTCAACTGATAGCATCTTGAACCGATTGGGGATTGGCTCATTTATTATTTCTTTAGAGACAAGAGATTGTATATTAAAATCATAGGAGTTATTGTAGTGGCGATCTTCTACAAATATTTCACCAAGTCTGGCTTTTGGCTCTTAGACTTTCCTCTTGATGTCCCCTTCTCATTAGGAGTGATGATTTAGAGGGTTCACCAGAGTCGAATCCTCTTAAAAATCCTTCAAAAAATGGTGGCAATGGTTCTTTCCTTCTTGAGGAGGTATCAACTGCCAGATTTCTTCCTCCTTATAGGGAGATTGATGATTTCTATCCCCTCCACTAGGTAGGTGCTAGTGGCTCCATTGGGATGATTCAGCTAGTGGTGTCAAGTGCCAAGCGGTATATTATTGAAAGAGATAGATGATACTCCTCAGTAGTTGGACTTGCTCAATCAAAGTGTCCAGTCTTTGATCAGCAGTAAGAGTATGTTGAGAATTTATTTTTCCAGCTTTTTCTATGTTTGGAGTATTTCGATAAGATCACCATAGAATGGTGGAGTTGATTAGAGATTTTCCTCGTGCCATTTTCTTGAAAGATTTGGACAAAACCCCTTCCTCCAGTGCCAATATGTTGTTGCACCTCTCTAAGCTAGATAATCTAGGTGCATTGAGATGTTTTGAGCTTCTAAGAATTTGGAGGTCATTTAGATGACTAGCCGATGACTTTCAAAGCAAACTTGATCAGCTCTTAGACCTACAAAAGAAATCCCTATCGTTAGAGAAATTGGTGGAATTTCTTTGATGGGGGACTCTCCAATGATTAAGTCTGCTTAAAGGGGGAGAAAAGTGAGAAAAAAATTGAAAAGAGTGATTTTGAAAATCTTCCTATAGATTCTCTCAATCCTTTATTTATAAAGATTTTGGGCTGAGTTGGTTAGGCAATTTTAACCATTTATGAGATATTTATGCCATTAAGTAAGTTGTTAAATCGTTTAGGCCATTAAGATGTTAGTTTATGAAATGGTTTGCTAAATGATCTATTATACTTCTTAATAACCACTTTACCAATCTTATCATAATGGCTCTAATGATTTTAAGAGATATCTTCATGTTAAATGAAATTATAGAACTTTATACTTGGCTCAGGTAAGTAATCGGTACCTATCTAATAAGTAGTTGAGCATCTTGTGCTTTGATAAAAGATTGTCTCCTGATTGATGAAGCCTTACACCTTAGTGGGAGAATGGTTCCTAGCCACTAGGCATCCTATGCCTAAGATATTGGCTCATGGTCAATAAGTACCTCACATTTTAATGAGTAGTTGATTTCTAGCCATCAGGCATCCTATGCTTTGGTAAGAGATCAGCTCATAGCCATCAAGCATCCTTCACCTTGGTAGAAGACTGGCACTTGTCCGTCAAGCATTTTGTGTCTTAGTAAGAGATCGGCTCCTAGCCATCAGGCATCCTTTGCCTTAGTAAGAGATCGACTCCTGGCCATCAAGTATCTTATGCTTTAATGAGAGATTGGCTCCTAGCCATTAGATATTTTGTGTTCTAATAAGAGATTAAAAAATGATCGAATACTTTTCTACTTATCAGCAATTGATCATAATTAGATCAGAAGAGATTAGATAGGTTATTTATCCTATAATAGACTCGGATCCATTATAGCCATTATATAATATATGGATGGCCATGATAGCAAAACCAAACCGTCAAGTTCAGTTGGACTCATTAAATGAAAATGTAGGAGAGGGTCCACTGGTGTTTAGATACACCCAAACAGGATGTGATGATTTTAAAAAGTGGTCAATATAATCATATTGCTATAGTTCCATTACCAAAAATCATAAGAGATCTATAATAATAATCTTTGTGATTGCAATAAAGTAAACCAAGATGGAGTTTGGTCCTCTATGGTGAGGGTTTTGCAACATGGAGTATTGTACAACCTTTAATAGCCACCATGTCAACCATATTGAAAATGGAAGGCTATAGCTCATCCTCACAATGCATTTTATTTAGCATCCACCACAATCATCTCCATTCCCCATATTAGTCATAGCTATCTATCTTTGAGATGGATGACATGGTGGTGGCCCGAGACTATATAGCTTTGTATTGCAATAGAATTGAACTTAACCAAGATGAATTGCTTGGACTAAAAATGAAGTTATACTAAAATGCCCTGGTTATTTATTATCAAAACATTCCTATCATTTATATGTACCTATTGTTAGGGGTATCTAGAATTCTACACATACAATGCATAAGACTTAGAAGAAGAGTGGGAAGAAAAATTGGAGACCAGTATAAAGAAGAATGTAGGGCTAGATTTTCTTGCAAGTCAAGAGTTAAAATTTTGAGATGAGAAGCAGAAAAGGCAAATTGAACAAAAAGAAAAAAAATTATAGGATGCCCCTTAAATTTGGGTTAATCTCATTTATACCTTCTCAACTTTGAAAAGTACCAAACTAGCCATTGAAGTTCTCAAAATATTTCACACTAGTCCTTTGGCTCTCGAATCAATGGACAATGTTAGCCTACCATTTTAATTAACAAAAATGCATTCTCCCATTTTTAGCCTATTTAAAATTGATTTTAGTTACCCCCTCCTAATTTGGAGTATTGTTTCCTTTGAATCCCTTGATCCTATCCTCCACCCTCCAGTAATTTTTTGATGAGCACCAATAATCCCACTCTTCATTTGGGTCTAGCCATCCTTCCTTGCACACCATTATAGTAGGTATCGAATAACTTAAGAAGTCTCCATCAAGATATAAAGAGAACTTCACCTCTTCTTTGGCCAATAATGTTTTTTTCTCAATTTTTTTTCTTGACAAAGCTTGATTTAGTTCACATTATTTGCAATGGTATCTATTTTGAGGCCAACTTTATTTTACCATCAAAACCGTAGATTTAGAGGCCAAAATTTGTTTGTTCATGCATAATGTTGATAGTTTTATATGGTGTTGTTTATACACATGTAATGTTCACCAGTATGTGGTATGTTGTAGTTCCTTTTACCTTTGGCCTGATGATTTGTGTCCAATAGTCCCTTCTTAAGTTTTTTTGTTTGACTTATATGTTGTAGTCTCTATATGATTTGGATACTATATTCATTATTTTTTTGCGTCTCATTCCCCTTTTATGCTATAATGGAAACATAAAAAAAGTTTTTTAGATTGCTATAGCCATTGTGGATGCTGAACTATATTTTGGCTATAGTAGCTATAATAGAGTCCTTAAGAGCACATATTTTTTGATTAATGCTATGGCTTTTTGAATGCATAATGAAAATATAAGAAAGCCTTAACCATTATTATGATTTTTTATGCTAAACTGGTCGACAAAAAGTTAGTTGACTTGAATATTGTTTTAGTTTTTTAACCCTTGAAACAAGAGGCAAGGCATGCATGCAATAATTTTCAACTTAGTGCAAGGCATTTATATCTTTTGCAAGGGAACCATGGTTCCTTTTATGTTATGGTTGCCCCTGTCACTGATTTCATGTAAGTTACAATGTACCATTTCATATGGTTTTCTATTTTCATGTAAGTTCATTGATGTGGTTATCTCTTTTTATCTGATGTGGTTACCTTTTTTTATCTATTTCATGAAGTTAACTATGTTCTATAAGTTCATAAAAGTATCTTAAGTTTGAAGTTATCTATTTTCATGTAAGTTTTATGTTAGTATTGTTTCTATTCCATCCAATGATGCATTATTTCATCTTGTTAATGTGATTAACTTTCATTGTGAATTACTTGTTCATGTGTAATGTTATTGTGATTTACTTATCCATTCTTGTAGGGATGGATAGTGATTTATATACTAAAAGATTCATTATGGTGGATCCATAAAGCATCTCCGCCATTTCACAACAATGGAAGATCTGTTAGCCACTTTGATAACTATGATCTAGATAAGTTCAATATCATAAAGCTTGAAGATATGATGAAGCAGTTAGGATATAAAAATTGCACCAATTTCTACTACCTCATGCTAGATGCACCTTTAAAAAAGGCTTGAGAGAACTTAGGTATGATAGACATAATTTAGATATGTTGCAGGCTACAAAAGGGTGAGATATTGTTGAAATGTATATGGTGCACCAGGTGGATGAAGCAGTGTGAACTACCAAGATGTTTCATTACTTCCATCCCATTAGCCTTCATAGATCACTATTGGGTCTACTAGTATCATGATAGTAGCTGGTGAAAGGATTCTTCCTCAAGAGGGATGAGACTGAGGTAGTAGGGTCTACAATCATTGTCAAGATAGCAATTGTATCCCAAAGCACAAAGACTAAGATTAAGGGTGTATCTATCAAAAAGGTTGGCAGGAGGAAATTAGCTACAGCTAGAAAGGGGAAAGCTATTGATAGAAATGGGAAGGGAGTAGCAACTACATATAGGAAAGAGAGCTACTAAGAAAGGGAAGAAGACAAGAGGTGTTACTACTACAGAGCCTACATATAGCAATGGCATAAATGCATCTCTTAGTGATCTAAGGGAGTCAAATGAGAAGGATGACAATGATTTATTGGATGAGTATGTTGATAAAGATCTTATCATCTTATCGAGGAGTAGATGAGAGCCTAGATAGAGCATTCTAGGCTTAATGTAGATGCAATTTTTTTTAGAGAAGAGTAGCCTGTGAGGAGAGGACCAGAGACTAGTGATAGATGTGAGCGCTGCATCTTGATTGATGATAGTAATTTAGATGATGGAATTTAGGGTATAGGTTATCCTTAATTTAATAAAATCTTAGATATTAAGAAGATAATCAAGGTTACGATTGGCATGAAGTTCAACTTTGCAGCTATTTTTAGAAAGGTGTTGAGCTTTTGTTTGATTCAACAAGGATTTAATTTTGTGTGTAGAAAGAATGAGAGAAGCTAGGTTATGATGACTATATGTAAGAAAGTCTATGGGAGATGGATACATGCTTTACTAGTATAGAGAGAGGACACCTACTAGATCAATACCTTCCCGCTATTGCACAAGTGTGGAAGGCAATTTAAAAATCATAATGTGACATCAAGGTTTCTAATGAAGAAGTATCTTGATGAGATCATATTTAATGCAAAGTGGTGTGTTAAAGGCTTTAGAGAGTAAGTGAGGAGGAGAGTTAATATTTCTATTTCTATAATCCATTGTTATGGAGCCAAGGTAAGAGCACTGGAGATCATTCAGATAAGCCACAAGGAGTAGTTTGCCCATCTATGAGAGAACTGCAAGAATACTAGGAAGACTAATCTCGAGAGCACCATATTATTAGAAGTCAATTGGCTAGATGAGGCTAACTAGCCCATTTTTAGAAGGTTGTATTGCTATCTTGCCTAATGCAAGTTTGGGTTTGTAAGAGAGTGCAAACCTATCATTGGTTTAAATGGATGCCACCTAAAAGGATCCTTTGGATGGGGGGAAGCCTACTAGCTTTAATGGGAAAGGAAGTGTTGACGCTGATCCCTGCAAACCAGATGGAGTGCCTGGGTTGTTGGTTCACCTCATGAGATCTCTATAAAACAAACCCCCTACCGAATTTTCTCCGGTGGGGGACACTCCAATGCTTAAGTCAGTAGAGTTCAGGCCATAGAATGGAGAGCTCAAAGAAAGAAAGTGAAATGGAATGAATGAGAGTCCAAATAGGCTAATCCAGACTAGCTTAGGCTTGCTGGGGTTGGCTTGGCCTTGCTTGGAATTGCTTACCTCAAAGGTCCACTCTTATTGCTATTATAAGTGTTATTGTAACTGAAAGTAGTTAAACTTCTTAGATTTTTGTTAGGGAAGTTAGTCAATCTAACTTCCCTTCAATTACTTGTAGTTAATGACGGGTATTAGTTACCTTAGCCTTGCTGAAGCCATAACTGTCAGGTCCGTTCTTGACATCTTTAGGTGAAACTAGATTGGCTATCCTCTTCAAAGTTGGCCGACAGTTATTTCATCGATGGTAGGTCAGCCATTTACTTCAGAGTAGTACTCTTCGGAGAGGGCTGATAATAGATCAGCCATTCAATTTGAAAGTGTGAGGGTCAGCCTTTTACTTCAGAGCTGTTTGCTTCGAAGTATGCATTGTATTGTGAATCAGACTTTAGTTGAAGGCCGATCTCAAGTTGTGTGCCATCGTAATCAAAACATAGCATCGATCCGTTCTCCCATTATAAATTAGGAGTGTCTTTATGTTGATCTGTCTGGTCAACTGGTGGAGGTTGGATTAATTGAACCTTTGGACTGGTAATTACATTTTTGAGCTAGTTTATCATAGCAGTTGCTCCCCACTCTCAATTTCAAAGCAATAATTACCTTTTTGAGCTAGTTTATCATAGCAGTTGCTCCCCACTCTCAATTTCAAAGCAAGTTATTGCTTTGAAAAATGGGAGTACTAATAATTTGTCATATTTTAAAGGAAGAAAAGATAGCCAATGATGGCAAATCTTTGATCCAGTTGATCAAAATAATTGCCCCCTGATTCGAGCATCATGCTTTGGACAGGTGTCGGGCTCTTATTGGCTCTTGAAAAAGTGGTGTGAGCTCGAGAGTCGTGTCAGTTTCTCCCATTATGAGGCCTTCGATGATGAGATGAATGAAGTGGGGGTGGAGAGTTATCACATCAGCTTTCAAGATTGTTTGAAGAAAATTAAGATACTATATCCCAATTTAGACGTCTCCACCCTTACCATTGCCAGCAACGATATTAACAAAGGAGCATAAAAAATAGCTAAGAAAATGTCGGCTCCTTCGACTGATGAAGTAGTGGACCGAGAGGCAATCACTTCTACTTCGACTTCTGGGCTGACTGAAGGAAAATGATCCTGATGTACACATCTTCCTTTTTTCTTTTCATTCATGTAGATCGACTTCCGTTCAAAAGTCTGTAAAAATTTTCAAAGTGAATGAAGTTCTTCCTTTGCTCAATTCTTTGTTCAATGGGTGTCACATGATAACCATGCTTTGAAATTTTTCCTAGTATGGATTGGTTAGCATGATAGAAGATGAATCAAGATAGTTTCCTGGGGGACTTCAGGAATCTTTCATGACTTTGATCAAGTTTGTCTTCGTCGCAGACCGAAGAATCAAATTTTGCCGATTCCATAGGCAAGTCAGGTTCATCCGCTTGCACTTGTCGGTGAGGTGGGCTAATTAAGCCCATTCTTTCCTTTTTGATAATAAGGCAGGCTGGTTAGGCCCACTTCTATACTCGTCAAATTTATTGTTAGGGTGGACTGATTAAGCTACCATGTATATTTTTTTGATAACAAGGTAGGCTGGTCAGGCCCACCTCTGCACTTCTTCGGACTTATCATTATGGTAGGCTGATTAAGCCATCCTGCATATTTCTTTTGATAATAAGGTAGGCTGGTCTGGCCTGTCCCTGCACTTCTTCAGATTTACCATTAGGATAGACTGATTAAGATGCCCTGTGTATTTCTTTTATTAATAAGGTGGGCTGGTCAGGCTTGCCCCTGCAGTTCTTCGAATTTACCATTAGGGTAGGCTGATTAAGCCATACAGTACATTTCTTTTGATAATAAGGTAGGCTGGTCAGGCCCACCCCTGTACTTCTTCATATTTACTATTAAGATAGGCTGATTAAGCCATCCTGTACATTTCTTTTGATAATAAGGTAGGCTAGTTAGGCCCGCCTTTTAGACTCAAGGGATCTAGTGGGCTTCAGTGGGCCCGTTTTAGGCTTTAGTGGGCCTTGATAAGGTGGCTTGTCAGGCCACCTTTTAGAGCTCAAGGGATCCAGTGGGATTCAGTGGGCCCATCTTAGGCTTCAGTGGGCCTTGATAAGGTAGGCTGGTCAAGCTTGCCTTATAGATCTCAAGGGATCTAGTGGGCTTCAGTGGGACCGTCTTAGTCTTCAGTGGGCCTTGATAAGGTAGGCTAGTCAGGCCCACCTTTTAGATCTCAAGGGATCCAATAGGCTTCAGTGGGCTCGTCTTAGGCTTCAATGGGCCTTGACAAGGTAGGCTGGTCAGGCCCGCCTTTTAGATCTTAAGGGATCCAATGGGCTTCAGTGGGCTCGTCTTAGGCTTCAGTGGGCCTTGAATGGGGGCTATCAATCTTGTGTTAGGAGTTCGGCCAGAAAGAAGAGTACCGTTGATGTTTTCAGAGATCAGCTAGCAAGAAGAGATTAGCCTTTAAGAAGATATCGGCCATTAAGAAGAGATCGACCATTAAGAAGAGATCGGCTATTAATAAGAGATCGGTCTTGTGCATGGTTCAACCTTGGGCATTGATTGGCCTTGTGTCTTGATCGGCCTTGGGCTTTGATCGGCCCTATGCATTGATCAGCCTTGGGCGTTGATCGGCCTTGCATGTAGATCGACCTTGGGCGTTGATCGGCCTTGTACCTTGATCGACCTTGTGCATGGATCAGCCTTGGGCATTGATCGGCCTTGTGCATAGATCGGCCTTGCCTCTATTTCTTTGTTGACTCCTATATTGATTTTGATAATTAACAAAACACTTAAGTATATTCGAGTACTAATTATTTATTTAAGTATATTTTATTAGAAAAAGGTACTCATCAACTTAGTTAAAAGGTTGCTTGTCATACAGTTAACGAAGTTTCCTTCCCAAATAAAAATCTCAAGTTTGAATGGACTTAAGAACATAAGAATAACTTGAAATGGATCAAATGTTAAGATTGAAGAAGATTCAGCATTGTTTCAAAAAGTTTCAATGAAGTGTCGACTTATGAGAATGAAGTGTCGACTCACGGAAGCCAGAATCTGATACACAAAAAAAAGTTTCAATGGCACACTTCAATTGTCGACACATAAAGACCAGGTGTCGACTCATGTGTTGACTCACGTGTCGACTCAACGCTTGAGACAAAAAGTTTACAGAGCATGCTATGTTTTGAAAAATTTACTCAAGTATCAATACATGAAGATCAAGTGTCGACTCATGTATCGACTCACCAGAAGAAGTGTCGACTCACCTGAGATTTCTAGAAAGTTTCAAGGAATAATTTTTGAACTAAGTGCTAACTCACAGAAGACAAGTGTCAACTTAGGTGTCGACTCATGACTCGAAGTGTCGATACTTGGAGTTCAGACTGCACAGTAATGGCTAGTTTTTTGAAGAGCAGAATTGACCCTTTCACCCTCCAACGGCTAGTTTCATCCCTCCAACAGTCGTATTCAGCCATTTGAGGCTCTAAGAGGTATTTAAAGGGTTCTTAAATGAAGAGGAAAGAAGAGAACAATTTTATATTGAATATTCTTCAAGTTTTCATCTACTTTCAAGTGAAGAAAAGCCTTCAAGCTTCCAAAGCATTAAAGTGCATTTAAGTTCAATCATTCAAGCAACATTTAAGACTTCAACAAATAGAGGACAAGCATCCACAACAAGTTTTCAAGAGCTTCAAAGAGATACTTGCTTTATATTGAAAGCTTTTTGTATTCTTTTCTATATTCTTGATTTCTTTCTTGTGTTTCTAGTTTCAAGGATTTGAAACTAGAAGTGGAGGTTTGTTGGTAAGCCTTTGTGTTAAAACTAATGAAGGTTTTTGGTTAGCCTATTTTACAAAACCAAGGAGGTTGTTGGTGAGCCCAGGTCATAAAACCAACAAGGCTTTTGGTTAGCTTACAAAACCAAAGGGGTTTTGACTTGTATTCCCGGTGAAAACAAGTTGGGTTATGATTAGTGAGCCCGAAAAACTAATCGGCTGTAATCAAGAAAGATTATAGTAAAAATCTCAGTAGATCTTGGGGAGTGGATGTAGGTGCTTTGGTGTGTACTGAACCATTATAAAACCTTGTGTGTTTGTGTTGTTTGCTCTCTCTTTTTACCTTCATTTGGTTTGCTCTTGTCCTTTTAAATTCCATTGCGTATACTTGAGAAACTCATAAGCACTAACACTTGAATTATTTTGAATTGATACTTACTTGCTTTCAAGAATTTAATTTTTTATAGAAACCCAATTCACCCCCCTCTTGGGTTGCTTACTAGGTAACAAATGGTATCAGAGCCATGTTCTCAGTGTATAGGTCTAACCACCTTGAATAAAGATTTATGGCAGCCCCACTTGGTACTAGTGTGTTGAGGGACAAGCCTCAAATAGACTTTCTTATTTTAATGGCACAAATTACATTTATTGGAAAACATGAATGAGAATATATATGCATTCTATTGATTATAATTTATGAAAAGTTATGGATAAAGGTCCTCATATTCCTTCAGTTGCTATTAATGGTATTTTCATCCTAAAACTTGAAGAGGATTGGGATGAAAATGATATTAAACAATCCGAGATCAATGCTATGGTAATGAATCTCTTCTACTGTTCATTAGATCCTAGTGAATTCAATAGGATTTCCACATGCACCTCAGCTAAAGAAATATGGGACACACTTGAGGTCACTCATGAGGGTATCGATCAAGTGAAAAATATAAAAGTTAACATGCTTGTACATACATATGAAATATTTTGTATGGGACCTAATGAATCTATGACTGACATGTACACTAGATTCATAAATATTATAATTGGCATGAGAAGCCTTGGTAAAACTATGTCTAATGTTGATCTTGTCAATAAAATTCTCAGGTGTCTTCCAACATCTTGGGACCCCAAATTAACAACCATTCAAGAAGCCAAAGATGTTGAAAAACTTTCATTGGAGCAACTAGTAAGTTCACTCAAGACTTATGAGTTTAACTTGAAGCAAAAAGCAATGAATATTATGGATAAGAAAAAGAATACTATAGCCTTCAAATCCACAACACAAGAAGAGTCTTCAAATAAGGAATCAGAAGAAGAAGAGAATAAGAATGAAGAAGCACTCATAACAAGAAAGTTTAGAAGATTTATGAAGAAAAAGAAATTTTTCTATAGAAAGAAGGCTTAACCAAGCAAGGAAAAGGGAAAAGAAAAGGAAAAGGAAAAGGAACTACTAATATGCTTTGAATGCAAGAAGGTGGGGCATTACAAATATGACTGCCCTCTCCTAAAGAAATCCAAGAAAAAATTTAGAAAGAAAGTAATGATGGCAACTTGGAGTGACAGTGAAGACTCCAGTTTAGATGAAAAACAAATCGAAGTCGCTAATCTTTATTTCATGGCACAGCAAGAAGGAGAGGTAAATTCTGAATTTGAACTTGATTATACTTTTGATGAACTTAAAAATGCTTTTGATGAGCTTATGCATGATTGCAAACTGATTATGATTGAAAATAAAAAATTTGAAAAAGCATGCAAACTCTTTCTCTCATAAAAATAACAATCTTATGAATGAAGTTAATGATTTAAAGAGTAAAATCGATGTTTTAGAAAATAAAGAAATGCTTTATCTATGAAAAATGAAGTTTTGAAAAGATCCAAAGTAAATGTTTCAAACAATGAACTTTTAAAGAAGAATAAAGATCTTGAAAATGAAAATTGAAATTCAAAAATGAACTTGAAAAGGTAAAGCCTTTTATAGAAAAGTTTACTTTTAGTTCTGAAAAGTTAAAACTTTTATTAAATAATCAAAGAGTTATTTTCAACAAAACCAGTTTAGATTTTAGATCTCAAAAGTAGCAAAAGTATTTCAAAAAAATTTTCACACCTATATCATCAAGCATCACATGCTTTTCATGTAAAAAATTAGGTCATAAAGCATACCATTATGACCTAAGAAAAAAAAATAGTTCCAAGAAGGTTTGGGTTCCAAAAGGAACCACTCAAGTTACAATCCTAAAGGACCCAAGATGACTTGGGTACCTAAAATCAAATTTTAATTTATTTTGTAGGTGTATCTTGCAACCAAAGAAAAGAAAAGATTGTGGTATCTCGACAGTGGTTGTTCAAGACATATGACAAGAGATGTGAAGCAATTTACCTCTCTTGAGGTACTTAATGGAGGGAGTGTAACTTTCGGAGATAATGGCAAAGAAAAAATAATTGGTATTGGTAAAGTTTACATCTCCCCTTTCGCTTGTATAGATAATGTTTTATTAGTCAAAGGTTTGAAACACAATTTACTTAGCATCAGTTAGTTTTGCGACAAAGGTTTTAAAGTTATTTTCAAATCATCTCTTTGCATGGTAGCTAGTCCTAGTGTTAATGGAGTGAAACTTATTGGAAATAGGCATGGCAACATCTATCTTGTTGATCTTGATAATATACTTTTACATGATGGTGAATTCCTAGTTGCAATGAATTCTACACTAAATGAAACTAGTTGGCTTTAGTATCGTAGTTAGATTAGGTCATGCAAGAATACATCTTCTTTCAAAATTATGTAAAAAGGATTTAGTAAGAGATTTACTAAAAATTAATTTTGAAAAAGATAAAATATGTGAAGCATGTCAATTTGGAAAACAATCTAAAATATCTTTCAAACCAAAAGGCTTTATTTCAACTTCTAGGCCATTAGAGCTACTCCATATGGATCTCTTTGGACCAACTAGGACAACTAGTCTAAAAGGCAAGAGATATGGATTAGTTATAGTGGATAATTTTTCTAGATTTACATGGGTTTTGTTTTTATCTCATAAAGATGAATCATTTTCAGCTTTTATGAAGTTTTATCGAAGAGTTTCAGATAAAAAAGGTACTTCAATTATCTCTATTCAAAGTGATCATGGCATAGAATTTGAAAACCAAGATTTCAAAAATTTTTGCAATGAAAAAGGAATTGATCACAATTTTTTTACACCTAGGACACCTCAATAAAATAGGGTAGTAGAAAGAAAGAATAGGACCTTAGAAGAAATGGCATGTACAATGCTTTCTGAAAATGATTTATCGAGATATTTTTGAGCTAAAGCAGTTAATACAGCTTGTTACATTTTAAACCGTGTTTTAATATGACATATTTTAAAGAAAACACCTTACGAACTTTGGAAAGAAAGAAAACCCACTTTGAAGTATTTTCAAGTTTTTGGTTGTCATTGTTTTATTCTAAATAATGGAAAAAATAATTTAGTTAAATTTGATGCCAAGTCAGATGAAAGTATCTTTTTAGGATACTCTACATCTAGCAAGGCATATAGAGTATTTAATAAGAGAACTTTAGTAGTAGAAAAATCAGTACATGTTGTATTTGAAGAATCTACTAACAAATCCTCGAGAAAAGATGATGTTTTTGATGAGTGTGCAGGTGCTGAAGGATTAAAGAAGCTGACTTTGGATGATCTCACTTCCAAAGAAGATGAAGAAGATCAAAGCAAGAAGGATGGAGAAGAAGCTACAAAGTCCACTCCTACTCACAAAGATCTATCAAAAAAATGGAGGTATGCTCAGGGACACCCTAAGGAATTGATCTTAGGTGATCCATCGAGAGGGGTAAGATCTAGAGCTTCAATTAGAAATGAATATGATTACATAGCTTTTGTTTTTCAAATTGAACCAAAATATATTGAAGATGCTGAAAAAGATCCTAATTGGATAATTGCTATGCAAGAGGAATTAAATTATTTTAAAAGAAACAATATTTGGACATTAATAGAATGACTATCTAATATTTCAATAATTAGTACAAAATGGGTGTTTAGAAATAAACTAAATGAAAATGGTATAGTTATGAGAAATAAAGCTAGGTTGGTAGCAAAAGGATATAATCAAGAAGAAGGTATAGATTTTGATGAGACTTTTGTACCAGTTGCTAGATTAGAAGCTATAAGATTACTACTTGTTTTTACATATTTTATGAATTTTAAACTCTTTCAAATGGATGTCAAAAGTATATTTTTAAATGGTTATATTGCTGAAGAGATTTTTGTAGAACAACCACCTAGATTTGAAAATCATGCACATCTTGATCATCTTTTCAAACTTCATAAAGCACTTTATGGTTTAACACAATCACCCCGGGCATGAAAGGCTCAATAATTTTTTGATTGAAAATGATTTCTCTAAAGGACATATTGATACTACTTTATTTTTGAAAAAGAAAAATGATGATCTTTTAGTAGAACAGATTTATGTTGATGATATCATTTTTAGTGCTACTAATAAAACACTTTGTCAAGAGTTTGCTAAGTTCATGCAGGGAGAGTTCAAGATAAGTATGATGGGTGAACTCAATTTCTTCCTCGAACTTCAAATTAAGCAAACTAAAGAAGGGATCTTCATCAACCAAGCTAAGTATACAAGGAAAATCCTAGACAAGTTTGGGATGAAGGGAACCAACCATTAGGTACACCTATGAGTCCTTCTTGTAAACTTGATAAAGATGAATGTGATAAAAGTATTGATCAAAAATTATATAGAAGTATCATTAGTTCTTTACTATATTTGACTGCAAGTAGACCATATATCATATTTAGTGTTTGTATGTGTGCTAGATATCAGTCTAATCCTAATGAATCTCATTTATTGGCTGTAAAGCGCATTCTTAGATATCTATATAATTCTATTGATATTGGTTTGTGATGTTCTAAAGATTCTTCAATTGATTTGATTGGATATTCTGATGCTGATTTTGCTAAGTATAAATTAGATAGAAAAAGCACTAGTAAAACTTGCCAATTTCTTGGAGTTAACTTAATCTCATGGTTTAGCAAAAAATAAATTTTGGTTGCACTATCTATAGCTGAGGCTGAATATATTACAGCTGGAAGTTGTTATGCTCAAATCCTGTGGATTAAGTAACAACTTAAAGTTTTTGGAATTAAATTAAGTAAGACACTCATAAGATGTGATAATACAAGTGTAATAAATCTAACTAAAAATCCTATTCAGCACTCTAAGAGTAAACACATTAAAATTAGGCACCATTTTATTAGAGATCATGTTGAAAATAATGATATTATGCTTGAGTTTGTTTGTACTGAGATACAATTGGCGGATATATTGACCAAACCGCTTTAAGAAGACAGGTTCTATATGATTAGAAGGGAATTAGGAGTCATCAATCCTTTTGACTAAACTTTGATCTCTTTTCTTAAAATTTTGTAAGATAAAACTCTTCAAAATCATATCAAATCAATCATTTTTACTTGAATTCATTTATCATGGATTTCTATAATTTTTTCTCTATTTTTTGTCGAATTTTTGTTGAAGTGTTGACACTTCCAAGTGTTGACACCTCCAAGTGTCGACACTTGACCTACAATCGTGAGCCAACACTTCGTTGATGGGATTCCGAGAAGAAATTAGGCATTATGAGCAATTTCTTGTCACTTTCCTCAAAATTTCATGAGCCGACTCATCCCTAAAGTATTTTCCACCTTCCATTTCCCTCCAAACTCTATTCAATTGGCTTGATTTCTTATTTGGAGTTGTTTTTCTCTTGTTTTCACTGTTCATCACCCGATTCTCATGGTTTTTCCACCATGAAAACCCTTGATTTTCTCCCATATTTGCCCTTCAATCTATTTCCTTAGGAATGGGGCCTAGAAAACAAGTTATCCGGAGACCTCGAACATTTGAGCTCGAAGCAGAGCATCGAACAAAAGCTAGACATGAAGATTCAGCACCAGCGGAGCCCCAGGTTCAGCCAGATGTTCCCGTCAAACTGTCAGCAGTGAATAGGATAAGTTCCAAGGCTGTTGTTGGTGGGAGGCGAGTTGATTTTGAGTTCTTGGACATGCATCACTTTTAAATTGGTCAGTGGTTGAGAGATGCTGGCCTAGCTAAGTTCTGCACTCTTTCCGAGAGGTTCTACCCTGGCTTAGTCAGAGAGTTCTATGGATCTTTAGCTAGAGGTGCTGATGGATGAATAGATAAGGTTCGCAAGAGAGAGATCCCTTTGACTACTGAGATCCTGAGCAGACACTAGCAGATTCCTTTGGTTGGATCAGTAGCAGATGCATTAGCAAATAGATCCAGAGGACTGAGATGCATTTTTGAGACTGATGATACCATTGAGGGAGCATCAGTTGTTGCTTCCAAACTTTTGCCAGAGATAAGGCTGCTACATCATATCATCACCTGGATCCTTCTACCGAAAATCGGATAATTCGATTTTATTATTTAGCGAGAGTTATTGGTCATGGTTTCTTTGATTCAGCATTCTCCAGTCTGTCTTCTGGCACTCATGGTTTATCAGATGATGGAGGCAGCAACCAGTCGGAAGCTTTGCCTGCCTTACGGTAAGGGATTGATGATACTGTTTAGGGCATATGGGGTGACTGTAGACAGAGAGGATTATAGATAGTTATTGCACACAGACATCTACAACATGAGGTCTCTCCATATGATGGGCTATCATCTAGTTAGAGGTCAGTGGAGATGATGCATATCAGGTCAGACCACCAATATAGATGATGAGGCAGTGGAGGAGGAGCATATTTTTGCTGGTGAGGTCGGGCCTTCTGAGATACACAGAGAGATTCCGGAGGCACAACCTGAGCCTACAGCTCAGCCTGAGCCAATTGGTCTGCCACACTCAGAGATGCCAGCCACTAGAGATTCTATAGAGGACAGGATCCCCTGTTTGGATTCAGATATGATGATCATCATATAGTAGGTTGATCAGATACATCTGGAGATGAGAGAGAGCCACTAAGGCCTGAGAGATGGTATATCTACTATTTTAGCTACATTGGCAAGATCTTCATTGATTAGAGCACCTCCCTCTACTCACTCAGATTCACCTCCAGCACCAGCAGCACCCCCAACACTAGATACTGCAGATGATCAGGCTGACTCCTCCACAGGGTTTGATGTCAGAGATTTTATAATGGAGCCAAAGACGGATGTAGCTGCTGATGAGTCTAGGATCCCTATTCCTGATCCTTCCCAATCATCCTTCCAGACTCCTATCTTACCCAGCTCATCTACTTTTCATGATCCATTTGTTACTTCCCTTTCTGCTCCTACGCCTATCATTCATTCTAATGATACACCTGTGATTCATTCACCGACTCTTCACACATCATCTTTGATTCGGGAACTAGGTTTCTATATGCCTGGTTTTCATATCTTTTCTCCAGGACCAGTATTTGATGACACACCCCCCTTTTTTGATGTAGCTGCTGCTCCCACCACTCACTTTGCTGCTACTTCTGATATTCCTTCTCCCTCCTTAGCACCAGCGAGAGGAAGGACCTACATCAAACGTAGCAGAGGCAGAGGCAGAGTGCATGGTGAGACACCTAGACCAACCCAGACTAAGCTATCTTATCTCTTGCCGATGTGGCCACGACCTCGACCTTCTAGGGATACAGGGCCTGTTGTTTTAGACATTCCATCTTCCTCTGACGAGGAGACTACTCCTTAGGTTTAGTCTATGTATTAGCTTGTCTGTGTTTGATGTTTTTGTGTCTGTACTAGTCATAAATATCTTATATTCAATTCCTGATGTATCATGTATCAAATTCTTGCAATATTATATATATATATATATATATATTGACTTTTCTTATGTCATGTACTTTTTTTTTATCTGTACAACTTTCTGCAATGAATCAATATTTTTTGTATACCTATAGTTTTATTTTTTTTCTTTTTTCTAACCACTTTTAATGACAACATAAAGGGGAAGAATATTTGGAGGATTATTTTTTTAAAAAATGTAGGAATACTTGAAAATTTAATTGAAAGTTCAAAAGTTTAAAGATTTAATAGGAAATACAAAAATGCTAGTATTAATGAGCATTAATGAGAATTGATAAAACCTTTTTGGCATAAATCAATGCCATAAGTGAAGGGGAGCAAGAAAGTCTTTCTACTAAAGTAGATAATATCTTTTTCAAAATCCTTTCAAACAAAATTCTTTTGAAAATCAATTTTCAGATCATTGATTGAGGGGGAGTTTGTTTTTAATGTTTTGTTTTTCATTCATACCCTTCAGTTGTATGTTTTATTACACTTTTATCACTTTGATCTAATACTTTTCAATTTTACATATCTTGATACTTCTTATGACCTTGGTGCTTGGTTAATGATTTGTTACTCTTAAAAGCCCTTTCTTACTATCATTTTTGCTCTAATACTCTTAATGCTAAAATGTTTATCTTTTGAAAATATTTTAATACTCTTTTTGAGCAACATTCATATATACATATTTATACATCTTTGCTCTGAAAGCTTTTTTATCATAATTCTGAGACATTATGATCTACAGCTATGGTACATTAAAATCACTATTTTTAATAATTACTTTAATGTATATCTTTGCATTTCTTCATACATTTATATACAGCTCTGATACAGTATCAATAAGTCTCATTCCTTGTCATTTAACACTTTTGTAGACTTTGATATGTATCATCATTAGCTCTGATATTTGTTGTCTTAAGCTCTATACCTGTTGAAGATCTTTAAGCTTTCATATGCATATACTTAAAGGTTTTGTCATCATCAAAATGGAGAAGATTGTTGACTCCTGTATTGATTTTGATGATTAACAAAATACTTAAGTATATTTGAGTACCAATTATTTATTTAAGTATGTTTTATCAGAAAATGGTACTCATCAACTTAGTTAAAAGGTTGCTTGTCATACAGTTGAAGAAGTTCCCTTCCCAAATAAAAATCTCAAGTTTGAATGGACTTAAGAACATGAGAATAACTTGAAATGGATCAAATGTTAAGATTGAAGAAGATTCAGCATTGTTTCAAAAAGTTTTAGTGAAGTGTCGACTCATGGAAGCCAGAATCTGATATGCAAAAAGGAGTTTCAGTGGTACGCTTCAAGTGTTGACTCATGAAGACTAGGTGTCGACTCATGTGTCGACTCACTTGTCAACTCAATGCCTGAGACAAAAAGTTTACAAAACATGCTGAGTTTCGAAAAATTTTCTTTACAAAACATGCTGAGTTTCGAAAATTTTTTTCAAGTGTCGACACATGAATATCAAGTGTCAACTCACGTATCGACTCACCAGAAAAAGTGTCGACTCACTTGAGATTTCCATAAAGCTTCAAGAAACAATTTTTGAACTAAGTGCTGACTCACAGAAGACAAGTGTCGACTCAGGTATCGACTCATGACTCGAAGTGTCGACACTTGGAGTTCAGACTGCATAATAATGGCTAGTTTTTTAAAGCGCAGAATTGATCTTTTCACCCTCCAACGGCTAGTTACAGCCCTCCAATGGTCATATTCAACCATTTGAGGCTCTAAGAGATATTTAAAGGGTTCTTAAATGAAGAGGAAAGAAGAGAACACGTTTACATTGAATATTCTTCAAGTCTTCATCTACTTTCAAGTGAAGAAAAGCCTTCAAGCTTCCAAAGCATTAAAGTACATTCAAGTTCAATCATTCAAGCTACATTTAAGGCTTCAACAAATAGAGGACAAGCATCCACAACAAGTTTTCAAGAGCTTCAAAAAGATACTTACTTTATATTGAAAGCTTTTTGTATTCTTTACTATATTCTTGATTTCTTTCTTGTGTTTCTAGTTTCAAGGGATTTGAAACAAGAAGTGGAGGTTTGTTGTTGGTAAGCCTTTGTGTTAAAACCAACGAAGGTTTTTGGTTAGCCTATTTTACAAAACTAAGGAGGTTGTTGATGAGCCTAGGTCATAAAACCAACAAGGTTTTTGGTTAGCCCGCAAAACTAAAGGGGTTTTGACTTGTATTCCCGGTGAAAACAAGTTGGGTTGTGATTAGTGAGTCCAGAAAACTAATCGACTCTAATCAAGAAAGATTATAGTAAAAATTCCAAGTGGATCTTGGGAAGTGGATGTAGGTGCTTTGGTGTGCACCAAACCACTATAAAACCTTATATGTTTATGTTATTTGCTCTCTCTTTTTACCTTCATTTGGTTTTCTCGTCCTTTTAAATTCCACTGCATATACTTGAGAAACTCGCAAGCACTAACGCTTGAATTGTTTTGAATTGATACTTACTTGCTTTCTGGAATTTAATTTTTTTTTTAGAAACCCAATTCACCCCCCCTCTTGGGTTGCTTACTAGGCAACATTCTTTGTCTAGCATACTTTCGATTTGCATGAGTCTTGTTGGGTCGTCTTCAGCCAGCGATATGGAAATGGTTTTTTCCACAGATTCTCCGCATTCCACTAGCTGATCTCTCGGGTCGAGTTATTCCAACGTCATGGAGTCTGTAGATTGTTTGTCCTGTATCATTAGACATTGTCGGGTGACTCTTTGGTCTCCTTTACTTCTCTGATGCCATTCTTAGTGGGGAACCACACCAGGAGATGGTAAGTTGAAACTATAGCATGGAACTTGTTTAAAATGGGTCATCCCAAGATAGCATTGTATGCTGATAGAGTTTGTACGATCACAAAATTAATGGAGAGTATTTTTTGAAATGGTTCGATGTCGATGGTATTGGTAGCACAATTTCTCCCTCTACTCTGACTTGGTTACCTCCGAACCTAGTTAGAAGTATAGGAGATCTCTGTAGTTTACTTTTAAATAAATTCATTATGAGAAAAGCATCATAGAGTAAGACTTTCGTAGAGCTTTTATTATCAACCAGAATCTGTCTTACATCATAGTTGGCTATCACAGTCGAGATTACAAGAGGATCATCATGAGAAGTTTGGACTCCTTGTAGGTCATCGTCGGAGAAACTTATGGTATTATTGCTTTTGTACCTTTTAGGAGCATCCTCTTCGACTTCACTTCTCTAGTGGGTCCGTCGATGAAGCATGCCTACTCTTCCATCAGTCAGTCTTTGGTTAGGCAATTCGGCTTCTTCCGCGGCCCTTATGGGGGCAGTAGCTTCAGTTAGGGGTTCCTGGGTGCTGATATATTTTTCTAGGTATCCATTTTTTATCAGATCTTCTATCGCATCTTTGAGTTTGATACATTCTTCAATATTATGGTCGTGGTCCCTATGGAATTGGCAGTATTTATTTTTGTTCCTTAATATAAAAGATGCCTTCATAGGATATGGTCTTTTCAAGTAACTTTCCTTCTCTATCTCCATCAAGATTTTTTTCCTTGGAAGAGAGAGGAGTATAGGAGTAGAACTTGCCGCCCTATGGCTTGGGTTTAGGACTGTGTCGTTGTTAAAGGGTATGGATGGAACCGACCCTTTGTTGTTCTTTTTCTTGGAGGATGGCCTCCCTTCAGTTAAGCATCGGCTTATCCCTTGTTCTTCAGCCATCGCATATTTTTGAGCTCTTGCCACTAGTTCGGTGTAACTTGTAGGAAACTTCTTATCCAGAAAGAAGGTGAACCTGGATGATCGGAGGCCTTTCTTCATAGAAGACATGGCCACATGTTCATTGAGGTTAGGAATCTCAAGAGTGGCAGAGTTGAACCTAGCGACATAATCTTTGAGGTTCTCCCCTTCATTCTGCTAAAGTAGGAAGAGGCTATCCAAATTACGGGGCATTTTTCTGCAAGTCCTGAAATGTGACACAAATAATTTTTCTAATTCATTAAAAAAATGAATGGTACCTGGTCGAATGCTCGAATGTGGTATTCGAGCTGCTTTCTTTAAAGTGGCAGAGAAGGTGAGATAATGTAAGGCATCAGAGGCTTCCTATATCATCATATATGCCTTGAAGCTCTCCAAGTCATCGAGAGGATCAGTAGTTCCATCATATGATTCCAATAGGGGGATCTTGAAGTGACGAGGAATGACTTCCTCCATTATTTTGGTAACGAAATGAGGCCATGAGTCATATGTTATAATCTCGTCACCCCTTCGCTGATCATTAAGCCTTGCAATCTGTAATTCCAAAATTTTGAATTTCTCTTCATAATCATTGCAGACTACCCTTCACCTAAAGCTTCTTGGCGTGGAGTCTCTAGAAGAAGCTGAGGGAGACCGTCTGGTTCTCTTCCTGTCGGGTTAACTCTCTGCATGCCAACGATATCGAGAGCTTCGAGGTTCACAAGAATGCCGATCCCGAGAGGAGCATCGAGTGAATTCCTAATGTTGATCCCCTCTCCCCCTATATTGATAGCTGTGTCTGGAGGTGGCTAGCGGGTGTCGCCCTTGGAGTGCTGTTTCTTAGAAGTTCTGCACCATGATTGTCAGCGTGTTGACTTGGTTCGTGAGGGTCTCTAATAGCTGTTGTCCCACAATGAATACAGGAGGTGCCCTATCGTTCTCTAGTGAGAGTTCATTCCTTTGAGAAATAGGGCATCCCCTACTCACTGAGATATATTGGGCTCTTCCTTTAACCATCTTATATTTCTTGAAAGCTCTCCTTTCATAAGAGAAAACGAGTTTCTCAACTAAAAATTGCCCCTTATCTGGTGCACCAATCTATTGATGCTAATCCCTGTGCACCGGACGGAGTGCCTGGGTTGCTGGTTCGCCTCCTAAAATCCCTGCAAAATAAACTCCTTGAATGGATTTTCTCCGGTGGGGGACACTCTGATGCCTAAGTCAATAAAATTCAGATTACAGAATGGAGAGCTCAAAGAAAGAAAGTCAGATGGAATGAATAAGAGTCCAGAACAAGCAAATCCAGACTAGCTTAGGCTTGCTGGGGTTGGCTTGGCCTTGCTTGGAATTGCTTGGAACTTCTTGGAATTGCTTGGAATTGCTTGGAATTACTTACCTCGGAGGTCTCCTCTTACTGCTATTTATTGGTATTGTTGTAACTGAAAGTAGTTAAGCTTCTCAGATTTTTGTTAGGGAAGTTAGTCAATCTAACTTCCCTTCAACTACTTGTAGTTACTGTTGGGTGTTAGTTATCTTGGCCTTGCTGAAACCATAACCGTTAGGTCCGTTCTTGATGGCTTTAGGTGAAAGTAAATTGGCTATCCTCTTCGGAGTTGGCCGACAGTTATTTCATCGATGGTAGGTCAGCTGTTTACTTCGGAGCAGTACTCTTCGAAGTGGGCTGACAATAGATCAGCCATTCACTTTGGGAGTGTAAGGGTTAGCCTTTTACTTCAGAGCTATTTATTTCGGAGTATGCATTATCTTGTGAATCGGATTTCAGCAAAAGGCCGATCTCAAGTTATGTGCCATTGTAATCGAAACATAGTATCGATCCATTCTCCCATCATAAATCGGGAGTGTCTTCATGTTGATTTGTCTGGTCAGCCGATCGAGGTTGGATTAATTAAACCTTTGGACCGATAATTACCTTTTTGAGCCGGTTTATCACAACAAGAAGTAATACCAACATGTTCTCCATTGCATGGGCCATAATCAAAGTAAAGACCAAGAATAGTTGAAGCTGGTTTCTTATATGCTAATTAGGATATATTGAGCCCATGTAGAAATATAGAAAGACATAAAGTAAGTATTGGTCTATTGTTCCTAGTGTTGATCATAGATTTTGTTGTAGCATATGCAAATTTTAAAATAAAGGGTTCAAGGGAAAAAGTTTTAGAGATGCACTTTGGAAATGTGCCAGGGAGACCATATTATATGACTTTGAAACTACCATATAAGGGATTCAACAGTTGGATGTAAAGGCATGGTAGTGGCTCACATAACAGCCAACTAAATTATAATCAAGGCACTCATTCAGCCCAAGATACAAATCCAACATGCTGCTGAATAACATATGTGAGCCTTTCAATAAGTATATAATTGATGCTTGAGACAAGCCTATAATCATGTTGTTAGATACTATAAGAAGATTGTTAATACAACAATTCTAAGCTAATAGAGAAGGCTTGGATAAAACTGAAGGTTTTCTATGTGTCAAGATATGGAATAAGATGAAAAGAACTAAGTTAGAGGCCAAAGATTGCTAATGAATATGGAGAGGAGGGCTGAAATTTGAAGTTGAGCATCGTAGTGAATGATATGTCATAGACTTGGGAGAGAGTACTTGTAGACATAGCAGATGGAAACTATCACACATCTCATGCTTCCATGTTATGGCAATAATTATGTCCATTACAAAAGTGGGTGAGCACTTTGTTAATGCTTGGTATGAAATATCATATATTTGCCGGGGCTTATGAAAAAAACATACAACTAGTCCCTAACATGTAGTCTTGGCCAAGGATAGCATACCCACTATTGTTCCCCCTCCCTTAGGGGCTCCTTTAAGAAGATATAAAAAGGTAAGAAGAAAAGAAGAGAATGAGAAAAAAAATTCTACTAGAATTAGAAGAAAGGAGGGCATCTTTTTGAGATCAAGCCATTGCCTTCAATGGGGCCATAGCTCTAACACTTGCAAAGGGCATAAGAAGGAAAGGTTAAAAAAAAGGATTAGGGCATTAGATCTGATCAAGCCAGTAGCCAAGGATATAGCAAAATAGAAAGTGGATAGATATATGATGGGGACATCAGCCTGCATGAATCTCGAAGCAGCATGAATTTCGGAGCAGCAAATAAATTTGAAGAATAAATTTAGGATTTATCTTTTATTTGAAATTTAAATTAGAATTTTGTTGGTTAGGATTGAGATATGGATAGGCTTATCTTATCCTATCTTGTATTTAAATTTGAGTTATCCCTATCATGTATTCAAATTCAAATGAGGGTTATGGAGCTTATAAATAACCCCTCATTCCTATTGTAAAAGGATAGAAGAAATTAATTTTTGGGATTTGGTTTGTCAGTTGGTTTGGCAGTTGTTGTTCAGGGCTATGGCCCATTATGTCTTCACCTACGGGTGTTGATGTTGTCTTTGTCCTTCGGGACATTGTAGGGGCGTGATGCCCTAGTTATCCCCCCATCTTCGTTTTCCTCCACGTTCTTTGAAATCCCCCTCATGGCTCCAGGAGTGACCAGGGTGGCAGGTGAAATACCCTAGGCTCCGCATGTAGTGAGATGGGTGGTAGGTGAGATACCCTAGACTGCATGTAGTGAGGTGGGTGGTAGGTATAATGTCCTAGAGGTGTGAAGTCTCTCTGTGAGAGTGGGTTTAAGGGTTCGTGGTAGTCCATCCTCGTTATCCTCCATCCCTATTTTTTTTCCTTCGTCACAACCATAAAGAAATCAAAAAATAGAAAAAAATAGGATACCCTAATCTTCGACGACTTCTCAGCTCGCCGACGATCCTATCCCTATCCCGTGCCCCATCAACTTGGTATCAGAGCATGGTTGCATTAGGGTAGAATAGTTTTCTTTAAATCCAAGCAAGATCTAAAATTCACGCCTCCTGAGCGGGTGTACTCCAGTACACTGTCACGGCCCATGGGAATAATGAGCCCCTGGCCGGACGTGAATTTTTTTAGATTGAAGTTTGGGTAAGCCATTGCACTGTTTGATTAGGTTCTGTTTTCTGAAAATTTGCATCTATTTACTGTAATCCATCTGCAGTTCCAAAGGCAAGTCATTGATTTTTTGTTGAAATATTTTTTTTCTTGTTCCTTCTTAAGTCAGTTATCACCATATTAAATTTCATCATTAGAAAAAAATTATAAAAAAATTGAAAATTTCTGCAGTTTGACACTGTCATTAGGGTTATGTTCTGTCCTTTTTATTTATCTTCATTTGTATGATCTGCTTAGAGTAGTAAAGATTTTAGTTTTAAAATTCCTTTCATCTACATTGAAACATATAAGTTAGGAATCCTCTGTGAGTTTTTCAGAATTTTTGGACATTTTTTTCATCATGTTTTCTACACCACTTTCAAACTGCAACACACTTCTGCAGCACCTTTGCATTTCATTCATCTCATGAGAAATCAAATTAAGGGCATCAATTTGACATAGGGTCAGGGTTTCATCACCTGTCCCTAGCCCAAAAATCACCAACCAGCATATCGATCACAGCCCGTTAATTAAAATTGAGTAGAACGTTAATTACCCTAGTAGGTTAGGGACACCAACAAGTTGGGTTCAGGTTAGAGTCAAGTTAACTGTGTCAGCTAATTGGTGTGTGCTTACTGGCTTGGTGTCTAGGATTGGTGCATCAGGGCTTGTGATTTGGTCTGCCTACCTGGCTAATCTCAGATTGGTGTCTAAGGTTGGCAATCAGGGACCTTCACTCCCCACCACCTACCTGGCTAAGTCCCATAAGTACTACTAGCTAGTTGGTTCACTTAATTAGACCTCTAATTTGTGCTCTAGGTCTAGGAAACCTTAGCTCGAGCTTGAGTCTACTTGCATGCATGAAAACTAGATCAGCCTCATACTCACCAGTCCAGACCCAGTCTAGTATAGCCATGGACCCGAATCTTGAAACCATGCTGAGAGGCCTAAATGATCTAATGGCCCAATTGAACCAAATGCTGGCTAAACAATTTTTCTTAGACCAACCAACTCCTACTATCCCATTAACTCATATGAATGATAGGAGTAAGAACCCTGAAGTACAAGTTGAGTTCATGAATACTCAAGACTTAGGGTATCCTCAAACTGAAGGGCTAGGGAAGGAAGAAGGCAAATTTGAACCTAGTAAATATGTGTGTGAGATTGACATAAGTTTAATAGATGAATATGAAGGGGAAGACTGTGAAGAGAACAACTTTAGTACCTTACCTGAGGAAAACTTTGGTAAAGAAAAGATTATTGAGCCTAGTCCTGAAACATCAGAACAACCAAAATTTAGTGAGGACTTGGTTCCCATAAGACAATGCCCTCAGGAAGAACCCAATACTTTAGCTTCGACACAAGAACTCCTTCAGGTACCTAAGAAGAACCCAATCATTATTTTAGAAGACTTTCCTAGAAGCATCCCACCTATAGATTAAAATTCTAATCTTAAGGTCGTCATGAGTAACCAAGGTCTGTTTCAAGATTTTCCTAAATTACCCCAAGTCTCGGATTCCTATTTCCTGCCTTTCCCTGAGTCTTATCATAATTTTAGAGCCATTAAGTTTCATTTTGATGAGATTACTAGGATGCATGAGCTTTTAAAGCCTATTCCTTTTGCTACCTACTTTTGGAAAACCTTATGGCATTTGCTAGGAACCGATGGTAAATTCTCATGTGCATACCAGACCAGGGTCAAACCTAGAGAGTCATTAATCTATTAGGTTTAGGTCCTAGAAAGTCCAATAAAATTCCTCTCAATAAGGATGCCTAGTTCAGTTTGCATTTTGTAAGTGCTTGTGTAAATTTCTGAGTCTGTTGAATCTTTCGCACAGCATGTCATAAATTTGCATAAAGAAATCAGTAATAAGATCAAACTGAGCAATGAGACTTACAAACATTTAGCTGATTCACATAAGAGAGCTAAAGAATTCTATGAAGGGGATTATGCAATGATTAGGCTCAACCCTGAATGGTTCCCACCTGGAACTATAAAGAAGCTGCGTGCCCGTGGTGCGGGACCTTTCAAGATCTTAAAGAAAATAGGGCCTAATGCATATGTTTTGGAACGTCCACCTGATATGGGTATCAGTACAACCTTTAATGTTTCAGACCTAGTAGAATACAAAGAACCAGTACTAATACCTAGTAAGCCTTTTGGGCCAGAAACTTTCATTGAGAGTGAACATATTTTGAGTGTCCACCACCAACCCTACCTGAGCGGAGAGAGAGGATTGAGAGAATCCTGGATGACAAGACCATTACTGCCAGGAATAAGGACTATCAGCGATACCTGGTTCAATGGCAAGGTCGACCTGAGTCCGACAACTCTTGGATTACTCGAGAGGACCTGCAAAGACTTAACCCAGACTTGTTCGAGCATTACCAAGGCAAAACTGAACCATACTCGACTGGGTCGAGTTCTACCCACCCCAGGAGAATTGGTGTGGACACCAGAAACTGAAAGAAACTACACTCCAACAAGATTAGCCTTATCCCAATTTGGATCGAAGATAATTAGGTTACCTTGTATCCTTTAGTTCAAAAATATTTTATTTTCAAGAGCCATTTCCTTTTCAAGAGTCCTGTATATGTTTTCAAGAGCCATTTCCTTTTCAAGAGTCCTGTAATTAATCAAGAGTGTTTATTGAGTCCTGTAATTACTTTTAAAAAAAAAAAAATTCATTTCCTGTAAGTCTGTTTCAAGTTTAGGTCAGTCAAGTCAGTTCAGTTGAGTTAAGTCTATTTCAGTTAATCAAGTCTTAAAGCAATGAAAGCCAGCAACAAGACTCAAATTATGGACCCCAGAATTTGACCACATGAAGAAGAGAAGACACATCAACCAAGCAAGAGAAAAGGACCATCAACTAGGACCACTTGGCGCCACATGTCATTCCTTATCCAAGTAGAAGACCATCTCATCATGCCACGTCATTAGGCACCACCTCACTAGCCACCTCATCACTCTTTGGCGCCAACAAGGAAGATTCAAATTCAAGGAGGTTGGCCACACCCCTCCAAGTCCTCCACCAAATCCTCCAACCCCCCCATCCCTCCAAACTCTCCACCAAATCCTCCAACCTCCCCTTGTAATCCTCCTCAATTTGGGAAGTTTTTAAATTTCAAAAGCTAGCTTTGTGAGGCTATTAAAGGCCTTGGATGCCCATTGTAAAGGGAATTTGATTATTGATGGAGATGAATGAAAAATGAAGTTGAAGTTGAAGTTGTAGTCTTAAGTTATTTCTTTGAGTGATTGTTCCTAAGCCCCCCCCCCCCCACTCGAATCTACTTTCTTCTCCAAGCCATCCAACGCCAAGTTCAAGAAGGAGACATTGGAGCCGACCAAACCATCTCAGACTTCCTTCCTTGCTCATAAATTATTCCATCCCTTCCATATGTTTCCTTTCTTCTTCCTTAACTTTTGATCTTCATTGCAGGGTCCTTCGAAGTCTTTGAGTTGTGAATAGGGTTCCCCTTGACAATGAACCAACAAGCTGAAGCCCAAGCCCAGCGTTCTGATCTCTGTTATCCAAGTTCTCCAGTCCAGAGCATCGGTAGTTTCAAGGTTTGAAATCATTAGAAGGTTGGAAATCTCAAGTCCTCAATCATTAGCCCCTATTGTCTAGATCTTCTTCCTTCTTAGTTTTAGAATTGTGTCTAATCATGTAATAGTCCATTTTCATGTAATCCTTAAGTCTTATTATGATGAGTACAATGCTAGTGTAATTAGGTTTCATTGCTTTACATACACTAATCAAATCATTAATCATATGCTTGCCGCATCATCTTGATATCAGAGCTATAGGTTAGGTTAGGGTATGTTTCTTCCCCAATCCTTGTCAGCTACCAGTCCCTTCCGCCTGCAATCAAAAATAGCTGATCATCGTGGCTGAAGCTCATCAGATCGGTACCCCCACAGCAACAATTTTACCTTCATCCACTGGCCTCCCATGGGTGCTCCCTGCAGCCGATCCCATCGTGCGTCATCCCACTGTTCTCCCAGTCATCTTCCCCGAAGCACCGTTCAACCCTCGATCCAGTCCACAACAAAAAGTTCCCGTCCCTCTCGGTGTTCTTCGAGACGATCACGAGCCGCCAAGACTTCCCTCCCCCTATCTCCCAATGCCAGATCTCCCCTCCTCACTATCTTCCCAGGTGCTCAGATCCAAGCCCATCGCTCAGAACCACCACCCTCCATCTCCCGTAGCCTAAACGGCCTCCTCTGGTGCTCCCATTGACCGTAAGCCTCCTTCGGTCCTCCCGAGCCTCCTTCTTTCAGTCCTTCTATCATCGGCTCTCACTCCTCCGACCCCTCCCGTCACCGGATCTCCCTCAACCGGTCCTCCCGAGCACCAATGGTGCCTTCTCCTCATGTCTCAGTGACCATGCCGGACGTCCGCCCGAGCTGACATCCAATGCCCGACGCCTCCCCACCGGAACCACCACCCCGAGCTGCCGTTCTCTGCCCCAGCACCGCCGCTGGCGAACACCCACCCAGATCCGCTCATCTGCGACACCCTCGGCCACGCAGCGCCATCGCCGGCCACCATCGTCACCCCTGCTGCCGTCGTCGAACACCGCCGCCTCCATGACTGCCCTGCAGGACGGTCTCCGCCCAGCCTTGACACCGGCGAACTCCATTGCGCCTCTCCCTGGTTTGGTCCGTGTGGAAGAAAGGGACCACACGAACGTGAAGGCAAATGCCTTCACTATTACCGACTTCAACGCACGCTTTCTGGAGCATCACGAATCTCAGTGCTATACAATCTTCAAAGCTTCACTAATCCCAGAGCAGCCAAAAAAAAAAAATTAAGCTAGTTTCTTTGCTTTGATTAGTTCCGGTTCTGTCAAATCCCGCTAAGCCTGACTCGACAAAGTCAAGTTTTTCCCCACCCCAGGGGAATGATAGGGACATCAGCCTGCACGAATCTCAAAGCAGCATGAATTTCGGAGCAGCAAATAAATTTGAAGAATAAATTTAGGATTTATCTTTTATTTGAAATTTAAATTAGAATTTTGTTGGTTAGGATTGAGATATGGATAGGCTTATCTTATCCTATCTTGTATTTAAATTTGAGTTATCCCTATCCTGTATTCAAATTCAAATGAGGGTTATGGAGCTTATAAATAACCCCTCATTTCTATTGTAAAAGGATAGAAGAAATTGAATTTTTGGGATTTGGTTTGTCAGTTGGTTTGGCAGTTGTTGTTCAGGGCTATGGCCCATTATGTCTTCACCTGTGGGTGTTGATGTTGTCATTGTCCTTCGGGACATCGTAGGGGCGTGATGCCCTAGTTATCCCCCATCTTCGTTTTCCTCCACGTTCTTTGAAATCCCTCTCATGGCTCCAGGAGTGACCTGGGTGGCAGGTGAAATATCCTGGGCTCCGCGTGTAGTGAGATGGGTGGTAGGTGAGATACCCTAGACTGCATGTAGTGAGGTGGGTGGTAGGTATAATGTCCTAGAGGTGTGAAGTCTCTCTGTGAGAGTGGGTTTCAGGGTTCGTGGTAGTCCATCCTCGTTATCCTCCATCCCTATTTTTTTTCCTTCATCACAACCATAAAGAAATCAGAAAATAGAAAAAAAATAGGATACCCTAATCTTCGGCGACTTCTCAGCTCGCCGACGATCCTATCCCTATCCCGTGCCCCATCAATATATATACTTATATTTCATCACTTGACAATATTATCTCCTATATATTTATGTTTCATCTTCCATATAGTTTTTTAGGTTCAGAATATTGAAAGCCATTAAAAAAGAAAGCTACAAGCTCATAACCTACCTCATATCTATCATCCTCCATGCTTACCTCATTATAGCCAAAAGCCTCTCTACCTACCTCTTTATTTGCAACCTCTCTACCTGCCTCCTCACAATCTATAGCCTCCCTACTTGCCTCTTCATAATTTGTAGCCTCATCTATCTCCTCATGGCAAGCACCCTCCTCACAACAAGCAAAAGCACTCATGGAGCTATAATGTTCTGTATTTATTTTCAAAGAGAAATTGGAGGGTTATGTTTATGTGTTGGCATATATTGAGATACTTTTGGTATAATACTTTTTGTGTATATTATGATACTTTTAGAGGTTCACTTTTGGTGTGATACTTTTGGTGTTTATTGTGGTACTTTTAGTATATATTGTAAAACATTGTGATATTTTGTGTTGCATTATGATGCATTATTAGACATTAGGTACTATTTGTTTTGACTTTGTTTTTAGACATTCATATGCATGCTAATATAATGACTATTCTCTTTTGATTATATATTATTTGTGTTTCAATTCTTTATTTATGAAATAGTAGCTATAGTATGTATTTAAGTGTTTTAATTATATTTTATTTTTTATTTCATGATTTTGTTCTAAATTGTTAGGTATCAATAAATAATGTAGCAATTATCCACGTATAATCATATAGATATGTACCCATAACCTAATCTACTAGGGTACCTCTATTTGCCATTTTTAGCCTATAGGTGGTGCATCTACAATATCTTAAAAGAAGAAAGGGTGTAGTTGAAACATAATTAAAGTATAGGGGGTGTCAATGGAATAGATAGAAAGGTAGAGGGTATGTAATTAGAACAACATAAAAGTTTAGGGATTGTTTTTGGTGAATATTTAGTTATGCATTTCAGCTTTGAAATGTGCAAGGGAATTGAAAGATGCTTAGAATTAGAAACCTTTGTAACTTTTAGAATGAAAAAATTGATCTTACTATGTCGAATAGAGCCAATTATTTAAGGAAAAATATCATTTTTATTGCAAAAATATGCTAGAGATTATAAAACAAGTTAGGATAGCTTCCAAAACAAAATATCCAACCTAGAACAAACACCAAATCATCTAACTTGGGACACTCAACAAGCCCTAAATATTCAACCTGAGACCCTCAACACATCAAAAATTCAAAATTGAGACACCATAAAATAATTAGAAATAACAACCCAAGATGCCAACATACAAAATATCATCCATTTGATCCTTCTTTTGTAGCTCAAAAGCTAGGCCTTGAGCTTCTTAGTCTTTACAGTATTTATGATTAGTTTAGAATAAATTTAGATGCTTATCTTGGTCAGAATGCCAGAATTTAAAATAGGAGAGTATGTGAGAACCTATATGGGTGTGTTTAGTTCCATATCAACTATATACTTGGTAAATTTTGGATACTTATATAATATCCAAAATATAAATATCACCTTTTGGTTTGCTTGTTTTAGTGAAGTCCTATGTCGTAACAAATTATATCAAAATACATCCAGCTCATAGCCCATGTGACACTATAGAATGAGCCCATTTGAAGTGACTACAAGATTAATCATGATGTTTGTGATTAGATTTATTATACTTATGATTGAATTTCAATAAATTTTATTCTTAACTCAGCTTAAACCCGGAGAGCATGTGAGGACTCGAGTATTTGTATATTTTGGTTTACATTGGCTATGTATTGTATATATCTTGAATACTTACACAAGGCTAAATAATTCAAATAATACCTTTCAACCAATTTATTTTTAAATAGTTTTGTATTGTTATAAATGGTATTAGAGTGAACTTGGCTTTTATGGTACTTGTGATTGAATCTAAATAGATTTGGATTTTTAGCCTACTAAGGATATTAGAGATTAAATAAAGGATATATTTAAAAATAGCTGCAAGTATATATTTAGTCCCATATTTGGCTATATATATATATATATATATATATATATATATATATATATATATATATATATATATATATATATATATATATATATATATATATATGTATGTAGACTTAGCTATACTTGAGTAGATCTCCATTCAGACATAGTCAAATCTAGATCAGATAAAAGGGATCCTACATTGGTGATATGAGTCATTGGATATGATTTACTACCTCTATATTGCTTACATACTAAAAATTATATAATTTAGAAACCTTGTCTATATATCAAGTGATCAAAATATAGAAATCCTAGATAACATTAAATTATATATGTATTTTTTTATTACTTGATGCATAAGCAAGGAAGCTCTAAATCATATCATTTTTTGTGTTAAGTAGATGAAAGGTGATAGATCATATCTAATGGCTTAGATCATCAATTTGGAATCTTTATTATCTAATGTAGATCTAACTGAATCTAAGTGAAGATTTATTTAAGTGTAGCCAAGCTGAGTATGTGTATGTGTATATATGAGCTAACTTGGATACACTCAAATACATCTCCACTTAGATTTAGTTAGGTTTAGATTGATAATAAGAGTTCCACATTAATGACTCGAGCCATTGCATGTAATCTAGTATATTTAAGTTGCTTACAATTGCCTTGTATGTTCGAATATTATTATCCTTTTGATAACATTTCTTGCTTGTTCACTATTGTTGACCCCTTGAGTGATTTTGATGATAACAAAATATTGGAACATGCATTTGTCATACTAATAACTTTTCAAGTGAATCACAAGTTTTTGTAGGATGATCTATATGCTCAATTGCAACACCTACAATCTTATTATGTGTTATGAGTTATGTTGTAAATGTGTCATGTATAGAAGAGCCCAAAAGAAGAATTAAAGAAAAATTCTCGAAAATAGGTTACTTCAAGTGCTTTCAAGCTTAAATCTCTTAGATTCAATTGTTAGTTGAGTTGTGAAGTATCTTGAATGTTAAAAATATTGCTGGATGTAATATGGAGAAGAAATGGAAGATTTTCTGAAAAATTCATCCGAGCCGACTCGAGTAAAGAGAGCCAACTCTAGTTCATGGCATGCATGAAGGATTCTGGCATGCAGAGATCCGAGCCGACTCATAGGAACCCGAGCCAACTCCTCCAGAATCCATAAGAATCAGTTCTAAGAGAACAGCCAAGCGAGCCGACTCTTCCAGAGTACAGTTTTGAAGACCTGTGAATCCGAGCCGACTCAAACAAAGGTGAGCCGACTCATCCAGAGTAACGAATCAAGATCACTATGAAATCGAGCTGACCCAAATGAAGCAAGATGACTTGACCAGAACTTCTCTGAGAATCCAAGTCACTCGAGAGATCCGAGCCAACTCGAAGGTCGATTTCATGCAGGTAACGGCTAGTTCCAGAACTCCATTTTTGAATTTAAAAAGTACTCCAACGATTAAATGTCACATCCCAATGGTCTACAATGACTATTTTCACTTAAGAAGAGTTCAAGACTCTATAAATAAAGGATTAGGACAGCTTTTCAAAAAAAATTGCTTAGTTGAATATTAAATGAACTTATGAGCAAAAGAGCACAAAAGAGAACATTCAAGTTAGTCTTCAAAACTTCACCAACTCCCATCTGAAGCTTAAAATATACATTGAAGAAGTTGAAGAAGCCATAAAGAGCATTAAAGTGCAATTAAGAAGGCTTCTCTTGAGCTGTATCGGCAACCACCAGACAACATCAGTTTATCATTTTGTTCTTATTTTCTTTAACTCTTTTTATGAGTTTTGGGTTCTTGGTGATCTTGTTCAAAACCAAGTTGGGTTCTTGGTGATCCTATTCAAAACTAAGTTGGGTTCTTGGTGATCTTGTGTAAAACCAAGTGTTGGATTTTTGGTGACTCCAGTTGAAAATCCAAGTTAGGTTTGGATTATAAGCCTGATAAAACAATCCGACTGTATTTCTATGGTGAATATAGTGAAAATCTCTCGTGATATCTTAGGTAGTGGATGTAGAAGCTGGGTTGCTCCGAACCACTATAACTTGATGTGTTTGTATTATGCCTTTTTCTATTTGCATCTGCTTTCGCTCTTATTTATTTGAATCACAGCACTATCACACTAAAGTAGATTTAAAAGAGCATATTTCTATTTAAATTTTTTAAATTTCTAATTCACCCCCCTCTTGGAAAAGCCACCTAGGCAACAACTTGTATTAGAGCAGTATCTCTGAATTTACTAGAGTAAACATTGATGGCTCATCCCATGAGTACTTCTTTGGCCAAAGGCCAATCTACTAATAGACATCCACTATTCACTGGCATGAATTATATATACTGAAAGCTAGAATGAAAATATACATTCAAGCTATAGATTTTCAGTTGTGGAAGGTCATTCTTAAGGGTCCATAAATATCCATGATTAAAATTGATGGCATGGATGTCCAAAACCTGAAGAGGATTGGGATGAACACGACATAAAAATGGAAGAATTGAATGCCAAAGCCATGAATCTACTATATTGTGCTTTGGATGCAAACGAGTTCAACCGAGTTTTATTTGCTCATCTACAAAGAAAATCTAGGATAAACTCGAGGTGACCCATGAAAGAACTTTCCAAGTGAAGACCTCTAAAATCAATCTTCTAGTACATAGTTATGAATTATTTAAAATGAAACAAACTGAAACTATCTCTACCATGTTTTCATGATTTACATATATTATTAATGGTTTGAAAAGTCTTGGCAGGGTTTACTCAAATACAGACTTGGTACAGAAGATTCTAAGATCACTTCCAGATAAATGGGACCCAAAGTAACTGTCGTCTAGGAAGCAAAAGATCTAAACACTTTAACACTGGATGAACTGTTGGGTTCTCTCATCACACATGAATTGACCATGCAACATAGAATTGAAGATGATCAAAAGAAAAAGAAAACAATTGCCTTCGAAGCTACATTGGACTCAAAGAAACATGATGATGAATCGGAAGAAGACTGCTCCTCCTCCGAAGATGACTTGGAAGATGAAGATATTGCTATAGTCATGAGAAGATTTAGAAAATTTATTGAAAAGAAGAAAGGAAGATACTTTAGAAAGTTTCACAAGAAAGGGGAACATAGTAAGGACAAGGACAAGGAAAGAGAGAAAGAAAATGAACAAATGCCTATATGCTATAAATATAAGAAACCAGGCATATTCGTCCCGACTGTCCTTTACTAAAGAAGACATTGAGGAAGAAAAAAAGAGAGCATGGTTGCCACTTGGAGCGACAGCAAGGAGTCGACTTCAACGAAGAAGAAGAGACCACAAAAATAGCAAACTCATGTTTTATGGATCTTGAAGACGAGATAATGTCCCCCGATCCTCAAATAGAATTTACTTTTGATGAATTAAATTCTGCATTTCATGACTTATTATCTAAATTTAAAAAAGCTGGAGTAAAGATTAGAGCTTTAAGTATATCAATGATTCTTTACTAAAAGTAAAGGAAGAGATTTCATAAAAGAATAATTTATTGCAAAAAGATTTGCGTATCTTTTCTGAAAAGAACAAAGTTTTGGAAATTGAAAAAAATGCATATATTAGAAAAACAAAGCTTTGACTGTTGAACATAATAATTTGAAAAAGGAGATTGGAAAACTGAAGCCATTAATTGAAAAACTTGCATTAAGTTCAAATAAGCTTGAATTGATTTTAAAGGAACAAAGAATTTCTGACAATAAGGCTGGAATTGGTTACATCTCTTCTAATGCAAATGGAATTTCAGCTATCAAATTTATACCTTCAAAAGCTTACATTCCAAAAGGTTTATCTCAAAAAGCTTTTGTTTCAAATCCTTCAACATCCATTTCTAGAACTTCAAAGTATATTCCTAAGTTTTCAAATCAAAAATCTTTGAAGTCAAATGTTTCTGCATCTACATCTACTTCTAGAACTTTAAAGTTTACATCCTTTCAAAATTCTAGAATTATTTGTTATAATTGCAAAGGGGTAGGACATAAGGCCTTTTAATGCAATACTTTTAGAAATGCTAAAAGTAAAGTAAGAAAAGTTTGGGTTCCCAAAGGAACCACCTCTGCTAACCTGCAAGGATCCAAGGTAGCTTGGGTACCTAAAAAAACTTGTTGATTATTTTGTAGGAATGTCTCGTAGTCCAAAAATTGATAAAAAGATAGTATCTCAATAGTGACTGTTCAAGGCATATGACGGGTGACAAGGATCAATTTATCACCTTGGAGATGAAAGGAGGTTTGGTAACCGTTGGAGATAATGGCAAGGAAAAAATAATCGGTATTGGTAAGATCAAATTGACCCCCTGTACTTTTATTAAAAATGTATTGCTAGTAAACAAATTGAGCATAATTTGCTAAGTATTAGTCAATTATGTGATAAAGGCTTCAAGGTTGTCTTTGAATCATTATGTGTATTGTAACAAACTCTCTTGATTCTAGCAACAAATTCATTGGACATAGACTTGAAAATATTTATGTGGTAGATTTTAATGATCCAGCTATGTCTAGTAGTTCCAATCTATTAACAATGAATGCTAAAACCAAGTAGTCTTGTTTACTTTGGCATAGACGATTAGGTCATGCTAGCATGCACACCATTGCCAAGCTAACTTCCAAGAATCTTGTTAGAGGTTTGCTTAAATTTAAAATAAATTTTGAACATGTTTGTGATGCTTGCAAATTAGATAAACAAACTAAGAAAAGTTTTAAATCAAAAAATATGATTTCAACTTCTAGACCCATTAAGCTACTTCACATGGACTTATTTGAACCAACTAGGACTACAAGCCTAGGTGGCATGAAATATGCTCTTATGATAGTAGATAATTTCTCTAGATTTACTTGGATTTTGTTTATTACTCATAAAGATGAAACCTTTAAAGTGTTTCAAAAATTTTACAAAAAAGTTACAAATCATAAAAACCTTTCAATAGTTTCTATTATGAGTGATCACGGCACAAAAATTGAAAATCAATTTTTTGATGATTATTGCACAGAAAATGGCATTGATCACAACTTCTCCGCTCCTAAAACACCACAACAAAATGGTGTTATAAAGAGAAAGAATAGGACTTTGGAAGAGATGGCCCGAACAATATTATGTGAAGGCAATCTTCCTAGGTACTTTTGGGCAGAAGCGGTGAACACTACTTGTTATATTTTAAATCGTGTTTTGATTCGTCCAATTTTAAAGAAAACTCCTTATGAGCTTTGGAATGAAAAGAAACCTAATATTAATTACTTTCATGTCTTTAGTTCTAAATGCTTTGTGCTAAATAATGGTAAGGATAATCTAGAAAATTGATGCTAAATCTAATGAAGTAATTTTTCTTGGTTATTCAATACATAGCAAAGCATATAGAGTATTTAATAAATGAACATTGACTGTGGAAGAATCAATATATGTTATTTTTGATGAAACTAATCCCTCACCTTCTAAGAAAGAAGAATGCATAGATAATGATGCAGGTATAATTCAAAAGAAAATAAAAGATATGAGCATTCAAGAGAGACCAACTCAAGAAGGAGAAGAAATGGTAAGTAAGGATTATGTGATCTGCCAAGGAATGGAGGTATGTTACTTCTCATCCAAGAGATTTAATTATTGGTGATCCTTCTCAAGGTGTTGGGACTAGGTCATCACATAGAGATGTACATGATTACCTAGCCTTTGTATCCCAAATAGAGCCACATAGCTTAGAAGAGGCTGAATATGACCAAACTAGATGATGGCCATGCATGATGAACTAAACCAATTTGAAAAAATCATTGTATGGACTTTAGTTAAGAAACCATCAGACCATCTAATCATAGGAACCAAATGGGTCTATAGGAACAAACTAGATGAATAGGGCAATGTAGTTAGAAACTAAGCTAGATTAGTAGCCAAAGGATATAACCAAGAGGAAGGTATAGATTTTGATGAAACCTGTGCACCCGTAACAAGACTAGAGGCTATTAGATTACTTCTTGCATTTGCTTGCTACATGAATTTCAAACTTTTTCAAATGGATGTGAAAAGTGTATTTTTGAATGGATTTATTTTGAACAAGTTTTTGTAGAACAGCCACCAGGTTTTGAAAGTCATGCTTTTTCAAATCATGTTTTTAAACTCAATAAAGCATTATTGGTTTGAAACAAGCACCTAGAGCCTGGTATGATAGATTAATCAAATTCCTACTTGAAAATGATTTTGCAAGAGGAATGTTGATAAAACTCTTTTTATTAAAAAGGAAGAGAATGATATATTAGTTGTACAAATCTTTGTTGATGATATTGTATTTGGTGCAACTAACGAAGAACTTTGTGGAGAATTTGCTAAGTTGATGTAGGATGAATTTAAGATGAGTCTAATGGGTGAATTAAACTACTTCCTTGGACTTCAAGGAAAACAATCAAAGGATGGGATCTTCATAAACCAAGCCAAATACATCAAAGAAATCATCAAAAAGTTTGGTATAGAGACAAGCAAAGAAATAAACACACCCATGAGCTCTACCTGTAGATTGGACAAAGATGAAGATGGCATGAATATTGATCAAAAGCTCTATCGAGGTATGATCAGATCACTATTGTATTTAACTGCTAGTAGACCTGATATCTTGTTTAGCATATATATTTGTGCTAGATTTTAATCTAATCCAAAAGAATCACATATGCGTTCTGTGAAAAGAATTATAAGATATCTAAGAGGAACAAGTAACTTAGGTCTATGGTACTCAAAGCATTCTTCATTAAATTTGATTGGATTTTCTGATGCTGATTATGGTGGATGCAAAATAGATAGAAAAAGTACTAGTGGCACATGCCAATTTCTAGAGTTGAATTTAATCTCATGGCATTGTAAGAAACAAAACTCGATAGCACTATCTACTGCTGAAGCAAAGTATGTTGTTGCTCGAAGTTGTTGTGCATAAGTGTTAAGGATTAAACAATAATTAGAAGACTTTGGTGTTACACAATCTAAAATTTCATCAAATGTGATAACACAAGTGCTATAAATTTGTCTAAAAACCCAATTTAGTATTCTAGAACAAAGCACATAGAAATTAGATATCATTTTATTAGAGATCATGTTTTGAATGGTGATATAGTGCTTGAATTTGTTCCTACTGAAAATCAACTTGCTGACATTTTTACTAAACCTCTCAATCAAGATAGATTTGAAATGATTAGAGGATAATTAGGACTTTGTGACCTCTTTAGAAAACCTAATCTAATCTCTTCATAATTTAACGAAACATTATCTAGAAAGCCTCCTACATCAAACCAAGTTCATTGACCATTTTTTCTTGCAGAATTCTGCCATTAAGTTTTAATTTTGAACCTTTTTGACTCTTTGTGACCCTCTTTAGAAAACCTAATCTAATCTCTTTATAATTTAAGGAAACATTATCTAGAAAGCCTCCTATATCAAACCAAGATCATTGACCATTTTTTCTTGCAGAATTCTGCCATTAAGTTTAATTTTGAACCTTTTTGACTCTTCTAGAGAGTTCTGTTTCGAGTCGACTAGAGCAATGTGCTCAAGTTGAGCTGACTCGAATTCCTGATTAAGTCTTTTATATCTCTACTCGAGCCAACTCGAGCAAACTAGGGCTTGTCGACCCGACTCGAATGTCAGGCAAGCAGTTTTTTAATAAAGCTATAGGACTTAATCTAGAATTTTATGCTTTAAGAGTTCACTTCCTACTACCTTGGAACCCTTGCTTCCGACCAGAAAATCCTTTCCATCCATCCAAAACCTACATTTTCGAGCTCCGATTCTCGCATTCTTTTGGAGATTGTGTAATGGCTCCTAAGAGGGCAGTTGGCAAAAGATCGCAACGGGCTGAATCCACTGTGGAAAGGGAAAGAAGGATGAAGGATCGGCAAGAAGAGCCGACTCGGTCAGTTGAAATGGAAGAACGAGAAATGGAACCTATTGCAACTCCTTCTTCTCCATGACAACCTATTTCAATGTCCAACCGACCCGTGACTAGCGGAAGAAGAATCATCTTCTCATTCTTGAAAGAGCTAGGGCTACAAATTGGAGATCTAATTGAAGATCAGGGTTGGAGCTTTTTTTGTTCGTTGGATGTACCACCTATCTAAATTTGGTAAGGAGTTTTTATGAAAATTTAAGATTGGAATAGCAGCATGTTGAGTCTACAGTTAAAGGAAAGAGGATCATAGTGACAGAAGAAAGACTGTGTAGCTTACTTGAGATGCCAAATGAGGGTTTGAAACACTTAATTCTTAAAGATAAGGAGAAAACCCTCGAGATAATTTTGAACAGAGCAGATGAGAGTGGTATTGGCAATGTAATGGCCAATACACTGTCCCTAGAAATGAGAATTTTGCATAATTTTATTAGCAGGATCTTTCTCCCGAGAACTGGAAGGTTTGATTGGGTAAGTGAGAGGGATCTTAGCTTTATGGAACATGTAATTAAGGGGGAGACCCTCAACTTACCTCACATTATGCTGCTGTAGATGAAAGAAGCAGTCAGGAAAGTGAAGGCATGTTTGCCTTATGGAATGGTTCTTATCCTATTTTTCCAGGCCTCCAAAGTGAACCTTGATGGTGAAGATGGTAGGTCTCTTCACCACACTGATGCCTACTCCTCCAAATCTTTACAATGAATGGGATATCAATTAACTAAAGGAGCTTGAGGAAAAAGGGATCAGATCTGAGGGCTATTGGATCATCCAGCAGTGATGAGGATGATGATGATGATGAGCAACTGCCTAAGGAGATTATCACTGATACTACTGCTGGCCCTTCCACACATGAGGAGACTACTACCACTACCACTACTCCTGTTGCTGCTGAGCCTACTGCTACTGAGCCTATTACTCATGATGCTATGGAGACAGAGTATAGAGAGTTTGGGAGTCCCAGGATCTCTTCAGGACCTCCACCTGCAGCACCTACATCTCCATTGATTCCACCACCTACACCTTCTATGACTTCTGCTCAGGGACCATCTGTTGATACATCAGGAGCTTCAGTGTCTCAGGACTTCATTGCAGATCAGATGAGACTACTTACTGAGTCCTTGACTAGTTCTTTTGGTTCGATGTTTGGCGACCTTCGCCAAACTATCGAAACCAAACTTGATGACATACATGGTGAGATCAGACATCTTCACTCCCGTGTGGATAGTGTTCAGTCCACAGGACCTAATCCATAGGTGGATTTATAGCCTATCATAGACTCTTTCAAGGCAACTTCTGAAGAAATTAAAAAATCTGTTGATCACAGCATTGAAGAGTTCAAAAATGAACTGAGAGAGATGAGTTACAGGATGGGTTCTATGGAACAAGGAAAAAAAGTAGAAGATGATTACACTAAAGGGGTTGGTATTCTTAGAGGTGAATTTGGGAGACTGAGAGGATCTACAGAGACATTTGCCAATGCCCAAGCAAGTGAGCTGGTTGCACTCAACATAGGGATGAAGAAGATGGAAGAAGAGCTCAATTCTATCTGGGTGACCCTTTGTCAACTATCCACTACTATTATAGCAGCCTACGATTCTACTCCTAGACAACAGGCACCTCCTCCTAATCAGACTACACCTTACCCTAGGCAGCCTGCACCACATCTTAGACAGACTCCACCTCAGTCCACTCAGCCATCTTTTGTTGATCCTATCTCTTCTATGCCACCACCTGGACCATCAACTAGCACTAATGCAAACATTCACCTTACCCTAGGCAGCCTGGACCACATCTTAGACAGACTCCTTCTCATATACTCAGCCATCTTTTGTTGATCCTATCTCTTCTATGCCACCACCTGGACCATCCACTAGCACTAATGCAAACATTAAAGTAGAACTGGTAGAACTTATTGTAGAACTGCCTAGTGATAGTGAATAGACCAATGTTTGTATGTTTACTTTCAAACTTTTGTAATGTGTATTGAAAATCATTGAATGAAATGAAAGTATTTGTTTCTCTCCTATTGTGTTTGCAATGATATCTTTGCTTTAGTAGATTATCAAATCCTTTTACAAGTGACATAATCTTAAACAATGTTTTTAATCTTCTCATTCTATTTCAAAAATCATGCTTTGTGTACTTAACAAAGGGGGAGATTGATTTTAACTGATTACTTTTTTGATTAATGACAAAAAGGGGGAGAACAATGATATAAATATTGTCAATGCATGGAAAATATACAAGCAATGCATGGAAATATACAAGTAATAAATATTGTCAATGCATGGAAAATATACAAGTAAGAGGGAGAATTTTGAAAAATTGACATCGATTTTACAATAAAACTTGCTTATATTTGCCTTGATAAATTTGCTCTAATATAGTATCAATTGCTATCCATTATTAGCTCTGAACAAGTTTTAATTTGGTTTAGCTTTGATACTCTCTGCAAAATATACAAGCTCTAATAAATATTAAAATTATTCCTAAAAGCTCTGATACATATTGATCATATTTCAAATGCTCTGATACATTATCTATATGCAAGCTCGATACATTGATTTAAAATACATTCTTAGTATATAACTCATACATGTCTATACTTATTTTCAAATATACTTTTACACATGTAATTGTAAAGGTTTTCCATGCCCGGTGTTTTGTCATCATCAAAAAGGGGGAGATTGTTGACCCCTTGAGTGATTTTGATGATAACAAAATATTGGAGCATGCATTTGTCATACTAACAACTCTTCAAGTGAATCACAAGTTTTTGTAGGATGATCTATATGCTCAATTGCAACTCCTACAATCTTATTATGTGTTATGAGTTGTGTTGTAAATGTGTCATGTATAGAAGAGCCCAAAAGAAAAATTAAAGAAAAATTCTCAAAAATGAGTTACTTCTAAGTGCTTTCAAGCTTAGATCTCTTAGATTCAATTGTTAGTTGAGTTATGAAGTATCTTGAATGTTAAAAATATTGCTAGATGTAATCCGGAGAAGAAATGGAAGATTTTTGAAAAATTCATTCGAGCCGACTCCAGTAAAGGGAGCCAACTCTAGTTCATGGCATGCATGAAGGATTCTAGCACGTAGAGATCCGAGCCAACTTATAGGAACCCGAGCTGACTTCTCAGAATCCATGAAGAATTAGTTCTGAGAGAATAACCGGACGAGCCAACTCGAATGAGAAGAGCCGACTCTTCCAGAGTATAGTTTTGAAGACCTGTGAATCCGAGCCGACTCAAACAAAGACGAGCCGACTCATCTAGAGTAACGAATCAAGACCACTATGAAACCGAGCTGACCCAAATGAAGCGAGGTGACTCAACCAGAACTTCTTTGAGAATCCGAGCCGACTCGAGGGATCCGAGCCAACTCGAAGGTCGATTTTAGGCAAGCAACGGCTAGTTCCAGAACTCCATTTTTGAATTTAAAAAGTGCTCCAACGGTCAAATGTCACATCCCAATGGTCTACAATGACTATTTTCACTTAAGAAGAGTTCAAGACTCTATAAATGAAGGATTGGGACAGCTTTTCAAAAAAAATTGCTTAGTTGAATATTAAATGAGCTTATGAGCAAAAGAGCACAAAAAAGAGCATTCAAGTTAGTCTTCAAGACTTCACCAACTCCCATCTGAAGCTTGAAGCATACATTGAAGAAGTTGAAGAAGCCATTAAAGAGTATTAAAGTGCAATTAAGAAGGCTTCTCTTGAGCTGCATCACAACCACCAGACAACATCAGTTTGTCATTTTGTTGCTTATTTTCTTTAACTCTTTTTATGAGTTGTTGGGTTCTTGGTGATCCTGTTCAAAACCAAGTAGGGTTCTTGGTGATCTTGTGTAAAACCAAGTGTTGGATTTTTGGTGAGCCCGGTTGAAAAACCAAGTTAGATTTGGATTGTAAGCCTGATAAAACAATCCAACTGTATTCCGGTGGTGAATATAGTAAAAATTTCAAGAGGTATCTTGGATAGTAGACGTAAAGCTGGGTTGCTCCGAACCACTATAACTTGTTATGTTTGTATTGTACCTTTTTCTGTTTGCATCTACTTCTGCTCTTATTTATTTGAATCACAGCACTAACACACTAAAGTAGATTTAAAAGAGTACATTTCTGTTTAAATTTTTAATTTTTCAATTCACCCCCCTCTTGGGAAAGCCACCCGGATAACAACTATTTCTTTAACATGCTTTCCATTAGTACTTAAACTTGCTAAATTTCTTACAATCTTTATAATTTAAAACTGGAGGATTTTAAGAACAATACTATTAACAAATTTTTCTACTTAGCTGCATTGTGTCATCGATTGAGAAGAAGCTACGTAGGGTTCTCATCACTAACACTTTGTTCTTTTAGTAGATTCTTAGTTAATGTCTATACGTCTATGATTGTAGACTCCACATCCTTCATAACAAGATATCATGTCTTAAGAAAGGTACAACCATCATATGATAATTTTAAAAGCTCTTTAAATAGTCCATTAAATCTTATTATTCTTGATGTTGTTTCTATTTAACCTTCAATTGCCCTCGTAGCCACATCTATTCCTTCTTCATTTGCATACATATTTGGTTTAATGCTTTAATATATACTGTGCAGAGATGCAATGAATTTTCAAATGAATAAGGACTCTTCAAACATGAGTGCAATGCAACAAGTTTTTAAATGAATAAGGATCTTCAAACATCAATGTAAAGAATACCATTGAATTTAAATATTAGACTTGTATATAAAATTCTTTATATGATAGGATACATCTTATGCAATATGGTGGTCTCTTATTCTAGTTCTCGTTGGAAGCTTCGATCTCTATTATATAATATAAGTTGTACTTCTCAACCTCCATGTCATATATAGTGGTTATTTTGAGTTGCTCTCTGAACACCATAAATATACTTCTAGAATACAATTCAAGAGGATGCTTCTCGCTTGGGTACCTAAATCATAAAGTTAGTAGTAAATGCATTATGCTGAAGTTCTCCTTATCCTTTTGATTATATCAGATCTCCAAAACTACTGTATATTGAGTCACAAACTCTTAAAAGCATTTATGTTATTATCAGCAAAATCTTTGAATGACAAGTAAATACTTTCACTCTATTGTGTTGTAGATATTCAAGTGAAGAATATGTGCCTAAAGTATGCAACAACCCATTGGTCTTATGTGCTCAACAAGTATTGAAATTAAGTGTTGGATTCTAAAGAGTGCTTTTTGATAAAGGAGTCCTAGTGATACTCAAACTACTTTGAAGAAATAGAAGCATTGATGGAAAAGTAAATATCATCTTTTAGTCCATCTTTTGTATTAACTAGACTACTCAGATATTTCTTAACATTTTTCCTAACATGCCATTTGCAAAATTAGTGGATAAGTTTACGGAACACTTTCTCAATTGCCTTTTTCAAGGTCAAGTCATTATTGATTGAAACTAATTTTGGGTGCTCATTGTATTATTGCCTCTAGAAAAGTTTGGAAGATCCAAACAAATGATTATATACTGTCATCTCATACTAGTACACAACCAAATAAAATGGACTGTAAATGGTGGTTAACACCAATAAATGGTGCAAAAGGCATGCTATATTTATTTATCATATATGTAGTGTCGAAAAGTAACCACAATGAAGTACTACCAAGACATTTTGAACTTTTCATCAATCCCAAAAAATATTATACATATTGTTGTTGATATCTAATTGGATGGTGTTAGAAAGGATTGGATTTTCAGTTTGTAAAGTTTGGAAATAATTAACTATTATTTGAAGATCAATGTTGAATAACTATTTTTAGAGGTTGGATCTAAGGTTGCTCAGATCCTTCATGATGAAGTTTACATTGTATATACCTTCATATAGTTGTAAGATAATATTCATGATTTATTAGATAGAAATATTTTGCTCATGTGTAGTCCCTATAAATTTCCTATCTTTTGTCATAATGTTTTTATATGATCAAAGGCAATGAATTTTAGGTAGGCTATGAATAGCTCATATTTACGAATATCAACAAAAATCCTAACCTCCCACTTGTTGACTTCATTTTTCTTAATGAGTATTTTTGCTTTGCTTCTAGTGTGGATGCTCTATGCATCCTTGTGTGGAGTTGTAGGTCCTACATGAGCTTCTCCATTGACAAGCACCTTGATCTTAGGCTTATACATCTCCTATTTGCAACAAGTGTATTATTGCTTGGTGATTGCATTATCCTTGGAAGATCAATAATATGATGCCTTCCAAAATATCAAATTCTTTGTGATATGCATATTAGCCTATCTACCTAATCACCAAATATGTCGAGTGATACATAATCAGGTACATTACTTATTCTAACTATAATACTGCCTAGTGTACTGAAGATGGTTATTATATTATTAATATACATACTTTCTACTTTCATCTACATTATAATTTGATATAATTTATGCTAATGAAAATAAATAATAGAGTTTAGCTAAGCTTAATGTATATATAGTAAACATATATTTAAATTACGTTTCTATACTTGCCTCTAATTGCTTGAAGATGCTACCACTTGCTCTGGAAATTGTAATTTGACTCCTTTACATAGAGTTTTGAAGTGATTTTATGCTCCCATCTTAGCTTCTTTTGACCTTGAATGATATGTAAAGTGAAAAACTTAGGTATATTGCTGTGGTAGTATAATTGAGATATCATGATCTATGATTATCTTCTATATATATTATCATTATACATAATTAAGAAATCATGATCTCTTAATTATTTTTCATATATATTATCACTGTACATAATTGAGAGATCACAATCCCTTGATTATTGTCTATATATATTATTTTTATAGATAATTAAGAGATAATAATCTCTTGATTATTTTATATATATATTACCATTGTATTTGTATAAATACCTTACTATTGTATATAGTTGAATCAATCAATAAAACACATTTTTTTGTCACTTTCTCTATCTTTGATAATAATAGCTATAAAATAGAGTTCTCCTTGCAAAGTAGGGTAGGTAAAGCAATGGAGGAATAGAGGGAGGGAGATAGAGGAAAAGTAGCTTGCAATAATGGAGTGTTTTCGATTTTTCCTTTACTGATAAAGAGGGAGTAAGGGGTAGCTTGTTAAGGATGGCGGAGAAGGATATATTCTAATGAGCAGCCAAGCAAGAAGGTTCGAGGGTTTGTGGTCTTCCTTTTGGATAAGAGACAACAAAGGTGTTTATATCTGTGCAAGTTAGAGACATGTAATAAAGAGATATTCTTTGTGGGCGAGACAAAAAGAGAAACTGATTTGAGGTTTCCATCTGAGCAAGAGAAAAGAGAGGTGCCCATTTTGGCCAAGAGAAAGAGAGAGGTGTAAGAGAGGGGCAAATGTGAGAGAGAGAAAGAGAGGTCTATAAGAGAGAGGTAAGTTTTCTTCCGATGAAATAGAGAGAGAGGGAGAGAGAGCTAGTTTGAAAGAAGAGATTGAGTAAAACTACCAAGGAATACTTATTCTTCAATGCAAGGGATTTACATGCCACCATTAATCTACTTGGACCAAAAATAAAAGAAAAAATAAAAGTAAAGAAAAAGGAATTTATGTGAGGAAAAACTTAAAAGAGATGTGATAAAAAAAAAAAAATACAAAGAAAAAGAGGAGGAAAAAAAGTTGAAATATGAAATATTTTCACTTACCTTATTGTTGTTGTGTGCAAGTTCCCTTCATCCATATTAGGCCGACTAAAGTTTTGCTGTTAGATACCCTATTTATAGTTCATATTATTCTAACAAGGTCATTATACTAGGTTCTGGTTTACTTAATCTTTTATCCTTACAACTCATTACAGATTTATAATTCTATTAGATACCATCCCGAGGGCTATTATATGATTTGTTGCATTTATAAGGATATAATCCTATTACTCTTGTTCTATTAAAACATGTAATAACATAAAGGTAGACATTATTATAAATAGGCTTTAATTGTGACCCTGAACAACTTTCCTTTAAAGCCTTTCTATGCATCTTCTATAATTTAAGAGATTTATATGCTACTATTAACCTTAATGGATACTTCTTCAATACTAACATTGCAAGGGACTCAAATGTACTGATATGTATATTATTTATTTATGCTAATCTTGGTCATCATGGAATATTCAGTAGAGTATGTTGCATTGATGTAATTGTATTATTGTTTTATTAATCATATTTAAGTACAAATTATTTTATTTTAAGGGAGCAACCTTTTATGATGCAAAATATAAATTGAGCATGCTCAAAATATGTACAATACACAATATATATATTATAACATAGAGCATATTAAAATTTATAGCACATCACAATATGGAGCTATTGATTTTGGATCCTGCTACTATTTAGTTCTGTATCATAGTCAGGCATCACTTTGCTAGATGAGGATCATCTACTTCTACAATAATACTTGCTATTATTGCTATTGCTATGTACTTTTATATCTTATCAGATATTGCTTTGCTAGCTGTGATCATTTACTGCTACAAGAATTTTGAATATTGTATCATCTTTGGCAGAATAGTTGGTTCTTTTTCTAAAACATAGTGGCTTCTTCTCTTTTTATGCTCCTTATATAGACATGTGGTAAACGTTTGTATATTATCTGATCATACAGTTACCTTTTTCTCCTTTTATTCTTAGCTAGACTTATAATTTAGTATTATTCAGCTTTTTTTTAATTTGTATGATACTAAATAGATGAGTTTTTTAATGAGTTAATGCATATATTTAAAAAGAAAAAAAAAAAAGATTGAGGGATGGGCTTGCACCTAGGGTTTTGCCCTATCTTATTAAATACTTTGTTTTTTCTTCTTCGAAACAGCTAACATTAAAGAAAGTAACTGCTTTGTGATTTGTGTTGACCGAATAGTTTGGTATTTGATCAGATCTGAACCCAAATTTATTATATTATAATATATATATATATATATGAGCGCACTCGGCAGCCATGCACTCGAGGGAGCCCTTCGGATTTTGGGACCCCGGACCCTCACACTCGAGGATCCCTTGCCTGAACGATCACCAGCGGAGCCGCAGCACAACGTCTTCATGCCCTCCTTTTTTTTTCCTCCCTTCTCTCCCTTCCTCTTCCCAAAATGCCCCTATAGCATCCTTGCTTTATGGCGGCCGCGTGCCGTCACCAACAAAGGCGTCGTTACGGGTGGCGAAAGAACTTTTTTGTGCTCCTTTTTGACTCTTGATAGATAGCTTAGATCATTTGTTCTCCGTCCCTTTCTTAGCCTCTGAACCAGAGGAAAAAATGAAGAAAGTTTTGATTTATTGGGAGTTCTCTGCGAACCCGGTGGGTTGTTTGAATGTTAAGAGTTTTTGAGTTGGGCTTCAGTTGAATTTAGGGGAGGGAGATGATGAGGGAGGTTATTTGGATCTCTTTTCTTGGTGGAAAATAGATTCAGGGCTGATGGCTTTAAGAAGTTTTTCATGATCATGATGCTTGTAATTAGTTTTTTTATTTCTTTTCCTTCTTGAGTTGTATCTTCAATAATCGGTCATCGTATATGGGAATCCGAGAAAACAGAGGAGTAGTTATCTGAATTCTGAGTTTTTACTGGTAATTGGTGGCATATGTGGCTTGAATTTGACTGAAGAAAGAAGCAAAAAAGAGGGTTGTTTGGAATCGAACTTCATGCGAAAAAGCTCCACTGTATCTTGAGTGTAAAAGATCTTGCTTTCACTATCGTTGCTTTTCTTCGATGAAGGCTCCAATTTGGAATTTTTGATTCAGAGGAGAGTGGAATCGGCATTTGGATTCTATACCTTTGTGACCGTGGGTGGAGGATGTTTTGTTTGAGGTCTTTGCTTTTGCTTTGAAAGGGTGGGTGCCACTGCCTAAAGCCATGCGTGGGCTGTGGTGGCTTTTATTTGATTAAAGGAAGGGGGAAAAATATGTGGAGTTGGGCTTACGGTGGAAGAAAAGTTTCGATTCCTTTCCCCATCAGAGAACAAAAAACAGCTCAGATTCCATAGCTTTAGCTGTTGGGAAGGGAGAAAGGCCTTGAAATTGGAAGTTGTCTTTTTATCCTTCTTCTCTGCCAGACTTGCCATTGGAACTGTTATTCCTTGCCATTCTGAATGGCCTTCATAGTCTCAGGTACATTCTTTTATCTTTTTTCCCCTATTTTAATAATTGCACTGCTAGTTTTGTCATACAATTTTTTCATTCTTTATTGTTCGTGTATTGTTCTGAATAATCTAAAAGTGGATAGTATAGCTGAATCTACTATCATGTTCTTTCATGCTTGGATGTTGCAAGGACTAGAACATAACAAAACCAGTTATCAAAGAAACTTATACTTCTAATCCTTTGCTAGGGTCCTTATCTTACCACTAGAACATATGGCAGTTGAGATTTACATCCTTGTTTTGCAATATACTATATTATTCTATTATCTTGAGGAAAATGAAATCGATGGCTTACTCTTTTCATTTATTATATAAATAGATATGGATATGGGTTTACTAGCATTTTTAATCATTTTTTTGTTATGTTAGCAGTAGAATCTTGCAGAACATAAACTTGATGTTGTATAGTTATTACTAAATTTTTGATGACAAAGAGAGTAATAATTAACGAGATGCATTGAGGCCAATATTGAAGTTGTACATGACCTGCTATCCTGTAAATGAATCTTTATGATGTCGGCTTCGGCAAATAATATTTATTTTTCCTTTTTTTCCCCAGGGAATTGGTATAATTCTTTTGACTATTCCGTTGATCATGGGCAAAACCTGTCAAGAAAGGTGAAACAAGACAGTAAGCTGCACCTTATATGAATTGAAAGAGATATGTACTATATATAGTTATATACTCATCAAATTTGTCAACAGTTAAACCAAAATTAGATGGATTAGCTAAAGTTTCTAGTCTGGGAAACAAATTCTTCTCCTTCTCGGTCTGTAACTCTCAGTGAAGGACTACCTGTTCCTGATTTTTCCAAAGAGTGATGATGGATTTGAACATTCTTCAGATCAAAGAACTGGCTAAAAATTTTCTAACCATTTTATAGCATCTAGAATCGTAAACCATTGGCTTATCCAACAAGATCTATCCCTAATCTTTGGGGTCAGCTGTATGGGTCCTCAATTTATGCCTATCAAGGTTTACATCTTAACCCCAAAAAAACCCTAATGTATTGGTTTTTACCAACTAGATGTTCATATCTCTAACTTCTCTTTCTTGACCCACATGTAAGCTTTGGCACAACAGTATGGTTGCTCTTTAGTGACCTGAAGTTCATGGGTTTGAAACGTGGAAACATCTTTTTCACATGCGGGCATAAAGCTACATATATCTAACACTCCCCAAACCATGCAATGGTGGGAACCTCGTGCATGAGGCTACCTTTTTGGTTCCTTGACCCTCATCCATGCTGTTCTCCTTATGAAGGTTTGAATTTTTTGGTAATCCTATCTAAGTTGGTTATCCATCAGATATCCTTGAATGGTATAGCTACAATGCCTCTGCTAACATATAGGAGACTCTTTCTTATGTGCTCAAACCCCTTTAAGGCTGTAAATGATCCAAGTTGCTAGGCTCAGCTAGAACCCATTCAGGTTCCGCTCAGTCAATAATTGAGCTGAGCTTAAACAGTTTTGATAGTTCAGCTCATAAACAAGAGAAGCCTAAACATGGGCTAGCTTGCAAAACTGTAGGGAAGCTCAGCTTGGCTTGATAAAAGTTAGGCTCGGAGCTTGTATGAGCTGAGCTTGAAGACCAGAAGTCAAGCTAAGTTGGAGCTTGAGCAAAGCTTATGCAACCCCAGTATATAGAGCCAGATTAAGCAGCCTGATACTTAGTTCAGCTCTTCTAATTTGCACTCTTGGATCCCTTTATCATCCTAGATTCTAATAGTTTAACTAATCTTTAGTTATAGACCTAAAGCCTCTAAGCATTGTGAGTATCACCTCACATTCACAAATCACTTCACTTCATCCATCACATTTAGTTATTTCACATATTTTTGCAAATCTGTCTCCTTATTATTTGCATAATAGAGAAATGATACTAAAGCAGAAGTCTATTTCCCATCACTTTTTGTTGAGGCCTTATTTTTTGTTCCTATCCCCTTTTATCTTACATTCCACTTTCTGTGTTTAATTGCAAATGGTTTCTTTGACCAGCCCAACTAAAGACTTCTTGATAATTCTTGTTTAGCATTTGATAGTATTCTTGATTTACTAGGTAATACTAATTTTTTTGGAAATAACATATGCTGTTACACTTTGATGTGAATTTCTGACTAGCTATTGCATGTATGTGATAATGAACTCAAACTTCTAATAATGGTGAATGAAAAAGAAGGAAAAAAGGAAGACAAGGGAAAAGAAAAAAAAGATCAACCACAGAAGAAAAATACTTAAAAATATTTTACCAGGCATGTTTAATATAGCTCATGTAAATCTGTAACTCTGTGAAGACCAATATTTAAAGACACTAAAACAATCATTAGATATTGTTTTCATATCCATAAAGGACTTTGCAACTGGTTTATGATGTGTGAATCCTCTTTAAAATTCATACTCAAAAAGGAACTCCTGGAAAACTTGAGAAGGGAATAATAATGAACCAATCCTGGAACCTATTTGGTGACACTTTGGCATGCCATTAAAACAAGAGCAGGCATCAAACTAAAAAGCATCATTTCAAAACTAAACTAGTTGAAGCACTAGTCCATATGGTCTGGCTTAACAAAATTAACATTGTGTATATATGTAATACTGGTGCATGATGGTTGGTTAGTCTTGTGATCACCATTCCTCTTGTGTTTTGAATCCCTCAGAAGGCATTCTGTCTGAGTAACTGTGTGCTTGAATGGCATTTAGCTTGTTTTGTTTATTCAGTGGGTTGGTTTGTGTGGTCAAACAGCTGTAAAATTGAACCTTCTAGGCCATATTTGGCTCCATGTCATATTTGGTTAAATCTTTTCTATGTTGAAATCTCATTATGTGGTTCCTTTCAGCTTCCAATCTTGTTTGATGCTTCCATATTTTTTCGAGTGACCTCCCAACAAAAGCTGGAGCTAAGGGCCCATTGATCCATTATGGGAAAGAGATCTTACAAGCAAGCTGCACGGTCTGAAAAGGACAACACAGGCTGTATGTGGGGTTTGATTAGTATGTTTGATTTCCGCCGGGGTCATTCAAATCAGAAGTTGCTTTCAGATAAGAAACATAGGTGTGGTAGACATGTTGGTAAGATGTTTTTTATGGCTGATCTTAAGCATGTAGTGCAGTATTCTATTTGAATTTACTCTGCTTATTTGAAAATTGTGGATGTGGTGCTTTTTCTTTCTTTTTTATCCATTTAACATAGATAACAGAATAACTATAATTTGTTATATTACTTGAAGATGCTATCTTATATGCAACTTTAGCTGCAATTTTGAACACGAAAGAAGTGTAAGGTTCTTATTAACTCTTTGTCGGAACATTTATTTTTCTTGATGTCCCAAAACAATGCTCAGCTCACTTGAACAATGTAATTGGCATGTGGATCTCATTTTTTACTGGCATGCATATCATCAACTGGGCATTTGATGGATGCAGATAGTCAGATATGTTTTGACCTTTGTGTGGTATTAGAAAGGTAAGTATAGTCTGGAGTATTAGGCAGAAGAGAGACAATTCCCTTCTCTGCATATACAGATATTTACAGAACATACAGACAGACTACTCTCTGATAGGATCAGGCTTCAATTAAAATGGTGTGCAGTCTGTGATGGGTGTTTGAAAATGAGGATCCATTCTGTTGATCATGATTGAAAACATCTGAAAATATCTTGAAATTGAAAAGTGTTTTGGAGATCATTTACTTATGTGTCAAGTGGGCACAAAATGGAGGCTGCCATTAGTGCTATTATGGTAAACTAGAAGGTGACGGACTTTGGATCCACACTATTAATTATATGATATACACATCTTAGAACACGTATGAACCTAAATTTGACTAGTTTGGATGCTTGAAAGGCATATCTTATATTGAAACATTGTACTGAGCTGCTGTAACTAACTCTTTTTGGACCACTTGGTGACTAGGGGGATGACCTCCATAACTCATCATGTTGTATTATGTAGGTACTTTAAATTTTATATGTCATCATCAATTGTATGGATCCTTGATTTGAAATGCTTGTCATTTATTTTGCACTGGTAGGGTTGAAGCATAAATCCTATTAGAAGGGGAGTATTCTTATCTCTATCTTCTTATGTATGTTTTGAATGATTACAATATGGGGATACCCTTATAAGTTTTTAACATGGAGATACCCTTATAATAAGTTTTCTTGAGGCAATTATATTTAGGTGGCCACTGAACTGGGTACTTATGTTCATCCTCTACAAGGTATTAAACAGTGGTACATGGCACTGAACTGGGTACTTAGGTGGCTTACATTTTAAAAATATTCAGAAATTAAATGAAATTATTAAAAATAGATAAGGAGAAGAAACATAGAAAAAAATGATTAAACTTCAGAAAACTAAAAAACTAAAGAGAAGGTGGATGTCTGGGGAAGAGGAGAAAGAGAAGGTAGAGGAAGAGGTGAGGAGAGTAGGAAAATAAATTCCTGTATTGAAGTCTACAACGGTCTCAGTTGTTTTCCATCCCCTACTGCCTCTCACTTCTGCCTGCTCCCGCTGCCTGCCCTTCAAGACAACCCACCATTGCTTGTCTGCCTTATAGCCCCACAATGCAGTTAAGGTTTAGGGTTTGTTTGCCCAGAACCCAGAACCCTCAAAGTAAGCAAAGCAATGGACTTTTTTTGTACCTCATGCCTGACATGCACGTATCACTACTTGATCTGCATGGCCAATGCACCACCTTGCTTGACCTCGACTAGGCTGCATATGCAAGTGCCTAAGCTTATTTCAGTCTTTTGAATGCCCGCTGCACAGCCATCTGCACCAAAGTACCATTCGAGCCTGATGATGGGTGCAAAGTGGCTGCAGATGCATGTGTAACCACATATTTGGCTACATAGATCACCTTTTAAGAACAATAACCTATTGTTCCAGCAAGAAGTTGGATTGTGATGAACAATGAAGTATTTTATTAGTTACATCTGCCTTTTTCTTTCCCTTTGCTTTTATAAAACTAGCACCACCATCAATTGAAAAAATTAGGCAACTTGTTCAAAGTCATGAACGATTAGTTTTAGTCCCATCTTGATGCTCGGCCTTGCCAAGCTGATTAACTGGCAACTGCTGAAGCAGCTGAACCCTTTTGACTTGCCACCAACTTAATACCTGCATATTAAGGACATGGTAATGTTTCATTTGGAACCAGTCAACTCAGACAAGGGTTTTCCTAACATGCTTAACCTTGAGTCTTTTTGAAAGTATACATTCATATATATCATAGATTGATTACAAAAAATAAGGAATATTCTTTCCAAGGATCACCTGAATTTTATTAGATTTCCAAGGAAGAGATAATTGTTGAAATATTTTCAGGAGACATGCATATTGAAGATGTTGATTTCTATGTTACTCTTAGTTATCATAATTTCTCCCATACAATATCATATAGATAGAGAGATTCGCCATGAAACAATAGTATATCAAATCCAAAAATGAACAATTATCTCTTCCTGAGAAAAGTTTCTTTACTACAGATGTTCTGCTTCCAGGAGATCAGCTTTGTATGGTTAGTCATACATGCTGCCTCTTGATATTTACTGTTAGCTTGATGATGCTCTTGTGAATTCTAGAAGATCTGTAATTTTAGAGGGGTTGAAGCTGCAAGGGGACTTTGCAGAAAAAAAAATCACTTTTTGCATATTTACAGAAAGAGATCACTTTTAGTTGTTTTGGCAAAATATGGTCCATTCTGGACTTTACTGGACCATTATGCCCTTGCTCTCAAATGTCTATGCACATGTTAATGATGGACATGCACATCAAGGTATTCAATCCCAATACCGGAACTTGTACCAGTAGCGTACTAGCACAAGTCAGGTTGGTAGGTACACCACTGTACTATGTGTGCTATTGAAGGCAGGACAGCATCTGTACCATGTATCAGTACAGTACTGTATGGAGCCATTGTACTGTACTGGTACCTTATTGGTTCCGTACATACATCCAGTACCAGGTGGTCAGGTCAGTACAAAAAAATATTGGTACATATAATGCAGGTTGATAGACATGTAAAAAAGTTTTTATAATACTCAAAAGGCAAGTTATTGTGGTCTATAAATTCCAAAATGGAGATTTTTTTCCTTTATTAGATTCATTTCTGCATTAATGAAAAATGAAGTGGTTTTTTCTTGCAAAACTCCAAAGGTGCAAAGTCTAAACAATGCCTCTTGGATTCCAGAATTTTTGTGATTGAGCAACCATTGAGTAATACTTATGGTCAATATGGACAGTATCATTTGTTTTGAAAAAAAAAGAAAAAGAAATACTGCATCTGTTGCATGGATGTTGCTAGAGGTGGGCACATCGCTTTCTGCCTCCTATAAACTGGAATGGACTAAGGAAGGGTTCAGAAAAGTATTTCTGTCAGCCATTTCAAATTCTGGTTACCTATAAAACTAATGAATTAAATTAACATTTAACTTTTTTCAAGTAAAAGTTGATAAATGATGTCTAAAATGCTAAGAAGAATGGAAGAAAGAAAGAAATAAGGAAGGTTTAGTTTGCCAGTTTGCCCTGAAATTTTCTTAACTTACCAACTTACACACATCTAGATGGTATTGACCTAATAATGTTTTAGTGCTAAGAAAATGTTCTTTATGATAACAGTCTGCAAGGAAATGTATTTCAAGATTAGGTGTATGGAAATTATAATCAGCTACCAAGACTTTCCTCAGGCAGTTTGCTAACTCTAAATAAGTTCAGATATATCTCCAATTATGTTCTTAGACATTATGTGGCTTGACCTTGGCTTGGAACCTATAGAAACTTTTTCACACATTGCAACCTGATTGGTTAAATGAAATTATGATTTCTTTAAAATTTGATTGAAATAGCATTAGGAAGTTCTTATTCCATTATTAGATGAAAATGCAACGATAGTTGGTCTTCAAGTAAGGCATTTACATTTTCCCTATTAAGCAGTAGATGGGAAGGCACATTGCTCATTAAAACCACCCTAGCTTCGGTGCATTTTCTTCAAAAGACTATCACTTTTCTTGAATAAATTTACAATCCTACACTTGAGATATTGACATGTCGAAATATCTGTCACTTTTATATGAATGTAACTGTGGAAGCCACAAAATTGGCATCTATCCTGGTGCAGATACCCAAGCTTGTGGGTTATTGTTTATCAAGGTATACATATAGGTTATTTCTTACTCTAAAATGCTTTACGTAATGTTTCTTCTTCTAACTTAAAATTATTTTTTGATCACATACAACTATTAATTCTTTTATTATCTAATTTAATTGACAGGGGTTATTTTTCCTATAAAATTCAGCAACAACTTAACCAAAAAAAGGTGGGATAAAAAATAAAGAATATGTTGTTTTCGTGCACACTTAACAATTCTGATGAAAAAGCAATAATAACTCTTTTTTTTCTCAATCATGGAATTGTTATAATGAAATCTTTTATTAATTTATTCTGTCTTCTTTTGTTCTTTTTGTCATCATCCTCATATTTGATGTGTTACAGGCATCAGATATTCAAGAAATGGACTTGACAATTGTGAGGAGAAACAAGAAATTGAAGATGTAAGTTTCATTACTTTATTAAGAATCCCAACATTCGATGCATTCTTTTTGTGAATTTGTCAATTGACTAAAAATATGTAGATGTCTTCCTGGTCGATGATTGGATTATAAAAATATTTATGAGTTTATTTTGTATATCTTGCAAAAGCTATGTATCTCCTCTTGGTGATTCACTGCCATAGATATCGAGCAAATTATATTACTTATTCTACCTTGAAATAGAACTATTTGTTTTTCTATAATAATTATATGGATCTTGCTTTGGTACCACTATATTTTGCCGAGGCAGTCATTCATTCATTTTGATTGGGAGGCTTGGTTTGAATATTGCTGCAGGTAGGTACCTGCTGTGTTACCTGATGCGATGGTCAAAATCAGTTTCCCAGTATAATTAGTTAAGAAATCCTGGGGTTACTTTGTAAAATTACATAGGGTGTCCATGTCACTCTGTAATTCAAGAAAACAAATTGCTAATTGATAACAAACTTTTTCTTCTTTATCTTGATTCGAATCTCCTCGTTATCTTATTCTCAAAGCATTCAAATGCCTGATCTTTTTTATGGATTCTCCCCCATCTCTCCACCCAAATTTCTGCAAAAAACAAAAAGACTGTTCCTTCACCCCTTCTCTCCTGTATTTCTATCCCATCTCGCCTGCCTCTCCCCTCCCCTCCCCTCCCGTCCTATCCCTACAAAAGGAAAATTGAAAAAAAAGGAAACACTTGTCCACCTCTTTCTCTCCTGTATTTCTGCCCCATCTCACCCGTTCCTCTCTCTCCTTCCTCCTTCCACACCCCTCTTTCCGAGTAATGCAAAGGTGAACAAGATTAGAGGTTGAAGGAAGGGAAAGCAATAGAGATGTAGTGGAAGGGGAAGGCCTGGGATATTATTTGATGAGAGAGGGTCCACCTTTTAGTTCAATTTAATCAGGCAACCGGCTAAACCTGTTGGTACACCTTATGTCTAATTTATACCTCCTTAATTTAGTGGTTAAGATCTAATATCAAAGAGATGCTAAAGAAACTAATGAGTACAGAAACAAATTTCTAATTATTTTTTACTTTTCTTTACCTAAGCTTTCTTCTTTTCCTTTTTCTTCTAATCATCAACCTTAGTGCTACCCTCTACTGCTCTAGTATGCTCTTTTCATCAGTCAAAACTGCGCACTGAATTATGAACATGGGTACATTATTGTAGTTTGATAAGCTCATAATCAGATTCTGGAATCCAGGTTGACATACAAATCAAGATCAAGGTTTAGATATCTTTTAGCTTTTCAGTAATGTAGAGAATATAATTTTTCTCTATTTGAGGGTCTATTTGGTCAAAAGCAGTAAAGCTTGATATCAATAACTACAGTTTAACAAATTGTAGTTCCCCTTTTCAATGCATGATGGAACGTATGACATTGTGATAGAACTGCAGTTCCATCTACTTCAAGGGGTTATTCTGAAGTAATGATGCTAAAGTCATCTCAGCTTAGGCCAAATCAGGTTTACCTGAATCAAGTTGTGCTGAATTGGTTTTCATCAAGTATATTCAGGTAGATGAGTTACAATGGGTTCCCATGGTCAGGTTGAATTGAAATTTTTCTGGTCAAGTTAAATTAGGTTTAGGTTTTGTTTTGTAAGGTTGAGTTCAGATATGTAAACCTGCATTGTCCTTTCTCTCATGTTTCTTAGCATGACTTGAGCTTCCACCATGCTGAGTTGCTACAGTAACTTGTACAGAAGACCTGGTGTGCCTCCGCGGCCACCATTTACAAATATCCAGGAGTGTGCGGTTTTGAATAAACACTAGTTTGGGCACTCTACTTCTACCAAAAATTGACTCAATTTCTTTTCTTTCTTCTCTTTTCTTTACTCCCATGCCTCGCTAGTCAAAAGCTTCATAAATATTGATTTGACATGACTTCTTGGATGGTCAAATCTCTTCTAGTGGGCTAATCTTAATTGTAGTTTCACAGGAGTTTTATCTACCAGATGCTTTCATGATAGTCAGATTTCTCTTTTTCCAATTTTATTGCTTTATGTTCAAAGACATTCTTTGATTCAGTTCTGCTTACTCACTGGATACCAGGGGAAAATTACAGTTTTAGCTCTGTGATTGATCTTTGATCAATTTCATCGTCACAAAAGTGGTCAATATAATTTAGCCATTGTGAAGTTTACCAAATTGTCATATTCTTTATGAATATATATATATATATATATATATATATATATATATATATATATATATATATTTCATTCATCATGGTGTGCAAGTACACTTCAGATTTTGTATCTTGAGATGCATATGGAATTGCTATGTTTAGCTAATAGGGCTACCTCCTTTTAATGGAACATTAACTTCTTACATCAGACTCCAATGTAAATTCATTCCCATTGTATTCGTTATATTTTTTATTTCTTAGCATTATCTTGTTTGTTTGCTCATCATTGGAATTGCAGTTCTTTCTTTATAGTTGGTACTGTACACAATAGTCCCTTAAGCTCTCTTCCTTTTTTCTGAACTTTGTTTTTTGAAGAAAAGCTTGTCATCTATATCATTTTGAATTGAAACTTGACCACATTGACCATTTTTGGAGAACTACGGAGTCAGGGTATTATTAATTAACAAAAATCAAGGAAGATTATTTGAAGAAATCATCAAAACTAGAAATTACTTGTTTATATATAGTGTCCTTTAATCTGCAAACTTTTTTTTTTTTTTTTTAAACCAAGGAGTCTTATAAGGTAAGGGGGTGACTGAAACAGGAGTGCTTGCTTCCTCCTCACATTTCTGGAATCTTCCTAGAGGAAATCCATGATTTTGGGAATTTTTTTTAGGCATGGATAGCCATTATTTGGAATTTCTTTTGTAAATCTGTTCCTGATTCACTGTCATCTCTTTATTGAATAATAGCTATCCATCAAATACTTGCAGAGTTTGCAATTATTGTTGGAGCAGCTAAGGGTTTTTGTTTTTTTTATCCAAATAATACTGTCCCATATCAATTTGATTTTGTTCATTAGGTACACCCATCGATCAAATACTCATCCCCTGAACCAGTAATGTGCACTATAAGTATGTATGAACACAGAATCTGTTATCATGATCCCAATTTGAATTGTCCCTTTATAAGATCACCTACATTCAGCAAATACTCCTTCCTCTGAGAACAGCCATTAGGACTTCACATACTGAATTCTAGTACATATAGAGAGATCTAGTATATGTAGATGATAATATATAAATTTAAAAGTACCAGGATTTTTGGAACCGGACCAAACTACCCGGTTCGGCCCATCCTGAAATATACGGGATTGAACCAGGACGGTTTGGCCTTGAGTTTCAGTCCAGTCTCCAAACTCGGTGGTTCAGAATGGTTCAGCTTTTTTTTTTAATCTTTTAAAGATAGTGAGATGAGAGGAGGAGGCCTAAGATTTCTCTCCTCTTTTGACAAAAATCCAATTGAAAAAAAAGAAAAATATGGATAAAGTATGGAAAAATCAATAATTAGATGTACGTATCCTTATCCCCATCTCTCTTTCTCCTCTCCCCCTCTCTTTGTTTTTTTTGAAAATTTGTAGAAAATGGTAATAATGAGAAAAACCATGTATTTATAGAATTGGTAATGTAGATTTTAATAAATTCATAGAAATCTTTTTATGAGTGTGCACATAAATTATTTTTGTGCATATGAATCACAGAAAAATCATTTTTTTGTGTGCATCTGATTTTAATATAAATGAATATTCATGCAAGTTTAATATATATGGATCAATTTTAACGTAAATTCTTCTTTTGGGCATATGATTTTTAATGTAAATAAATTTGCATACATTTTTAAGATAAATGGATTTATTTTAACATAAGTTCTTTTTTGTGTATATAATTTTAACATAAATGAATGTGCATGCAATATTAGCATAAATGGATCGATTTTAACATAGTTTTTTTTTGTGTGTGTATAATTTTTAACATAAATAAACATGCATACATTTTAACATAAATGGATTGATTCTAATATAAATTATTTTTTAGATGTATGATTTTAATATAAATAAATGTGCACATGATTTTAACATAGATGGATGAATTTTTAAATAAGTTTTCTTTTTTGGGCATTTTTGGTCATGTAATTTTAACATAAATAAATGCTAGTATGCCTTTAGCATAAATGGTTTGATTTTAACATAAATTTCTTTTTTTATTAACATAAATTCCATTTTTGGTTGTATGATTTTTTAAATAAATAAACATGTATACGTTTTTAACATAAATGGATTGATTTTAACATAAATTCTTTTTTTGGATATATGATTTTAACATAAATAAATATGAGCATTATTTTAACATAGATGGATCGGTTTTAAAATAAATTTTCATTTTTGGGTGTATGATTTTAACATAAATAAACATGATATATTTTTAACATAAATGGTTTGATTTTAACTTAAATTCCTTTTTTGGGCATATTATTTTAACATAAATAAATGTGCATGCAATTTTAACAAAAATGAATCAATTTTAATAAAGATTTTTTTTTTTAATATAACTTTCAAAAATATCTAGATTTTTCTATGAATTCTTTTCTAATCTTTCTAGATTAATAAGAACCCAAAAAAATCCTATACCATGCATCGGTATGGTATCGAAGTGGTATAGTACTGTCCTAGTTGGCAACTGGTATGGGTATGGATACCTGTTCAGAAAATTTTGTTTAAAACAAACATACATCTAAATAGTTATATATTGAATTTCCAACAAAAGATATTATTTTATTGAGCATTTGGTATAGGCTTACTTGTATGCATGTGAAAACATTTTGGATCTATCTTTTTGTATCATTTGTATTTACTACATCAAGCATGAACTTTCTCTCTTTGAAGATTTAATATTTGAAGGATGAATAAAAGGTTGAAGCATAAAGACTTCCAATTATTTTGACATCACCATGTACATAGTTAGGTGAATAGAGAAATTCTATCTTTTATTTTTTTTTCTTTAATCATTTTAATGGAACTTGTCTCTTGACATTTTTAAGAGACTTGGAGAAATATAAAGTAACAATTGTTGCATATTACATTTTTCCAACATACCTTTTAGTGGAGAATCTGACATGAGACTTTTGGTCGAGCCTAGCAGTGCCAACTACCTAGTGCCAACAAGAAAACTGCCATCCTTGTGGCATCGGAAAATGAAATTTTGAGAAGTTTGGTCACATCATGAATTATCCAAGTATCGATGCACATCTTTAACCCAAAGTTCTAGACATTGATATATTAAATCCATTACATTTCAGGATTTTGATGAAGAAAAAGAAGGAACGGTTAGTTTGGGTATGCCTAGTGTCAAAGCACTCATGGAGGAAGAAATGTCTAAAGCATATTCTCCGAAGAAGATTCCGAGTGATGAGGTTGAACAGATACTGTCCGACTTGGGACATAATGTCCATCTTGAGAAAAACGTAAAACAAGAACCAAGAATCAGAAAGTAAACTCATATTTTCATGTCAATGATTTGAATGCTCCTGCGAGCTTGGATTGTCATATGAACTCAATGGAAAGATCTCTCAATTTTGACTTAGCTGCATTTTTCACAGAATTATATGGTTACGATGATGGATGCCATGAAAGGCATGCAGATTGTAAAAGAATGATTGACTCCAGCCCTTCCTTAAAAGCTGTTGATCTGGGGAAGCATTATCATGGTGACGAACCTGATCCCCAAATTGAACAGAAGAAATCTATTCTTCAAAATGCGCTTGGTAGAGTAGCAGAGGCTATTTTAAATCAGAAGCTTGTTGAAGCAAAACAACATGCTGGCAACAGGGCAGCCCAATCCAAAGAGTTCATCAATGCATTAGAGATACTGAATTCGAACAAGGAATTGTTTTTAAAGCTTCTTCAGGATCCAAATTCAGTTCTGTTAAAACATATTCAAGATATCCAGAATTCTCAAATTGGAAAACTTTTTCAGATGAAGTCTGGTCAAAACTTGGAAGAAAGTGAATTGCTAGAAGAGAGTGGCAGTTCACTGCACTGTGAAGAATCTGCCAGTAATAAACCTTTTCACAAACGAAGCACACATAACTTCTTTAGAAACAAGGATCAGTCAAAAGGGACAGGACCACCAGCAGGAAATCCCAGTTCCCAGGATTTAAACAGGATTGTTGTTCTGAAGCCCAGTCCAACAAGAATTCAAAATCCCTCAATCATAATCAGTCCAACCTCTTCCCCACAATCACATCATAGCTTGAACCATCAAGAAGATGGTCAAAGATTTGTTTCTCATTTTTCTCTTAAAGAAATTAAAAGAAGGTTCAGACATCTCATTGGTGAAAGCAAAAGAGACCGTCATTTGGTCTCCATGGATGCCGTTCTACACAAAATTCCATACAGATCTAAAGCATCAGGTGATACAGGTAAACAGATTGCTGGGGGGAATGAAGTCACAGGTTCGGCAAGTAAAACTTCCTGCAATACTGATAACAGTTCCCAATCCTCTGTCATTTCCAAGAAAACAGACAAAAAAATCAGGCCCAAAGAATGCCAACTTAATGTCAAGAGTGATGTCGCTTTCCGGAGTGTTGGATCTTTCTTCTATGTGGAGGCCAAGAAGTATCTTTCTGAGATGCTACATACTGGAGATCAAATCAATAATTTGCCAAGCAAAGATGGCTCAAAATCCTTGGGAAGAATACTTTCTCTGCCAGAATACAACTTGTCATCTGCTAGAGATAGTCCTGCAGGTGATAAGGAGCTTGACTTATCACCTAAACAGACAAGATTGTCCCCATCGCAACAGTTCAAACAAGAAGATGCTGGCAGCCATTTAAGCCCATCGGGACAGAATTCCAAAAGTACAGAATGCAATGTTAGCAATCAAGTTGATGAGACCCAGGTTCTTGAGTCAAATCCAGAACTCATTGATACTCAAATACATGAGGAAAATTGCATAGGGGAAGCTTTAATCCCAAAAGGTACTTTATTCATTTGTTATGAGTGGCATCAAGAAGTATCATTAATGCATTTTTCCGTGCTTTGTTTGTCTCATGATAAAATTCTGTGAAACCCTTTACATGAACCTCAGAAATTGTGCTAGTAGCAGATGCCAGTTTGGAAGGGTGTAACCATGCGGTTGAACTTTCAGAATCATGTAGCACTGCACCCATTGCTATTGGTGAAATATTCGTTGAAGGGCCAGAGCTGGTTAGTTTGTAACTTTTAATATGGTGTAAATCATTATTACCAATACTTTTTTATTATGATTTCTGTTGTTTTAAAGGGCTAAACTAACTTCCTCATCTATTTCTCTAGGGTTCATTGTTAGAGAAACCACAACCAACGAGCCCATTGATATCCTCTATCTTGCCTAGCTCATATGAGAGCATCAGTGAAAAGCTAGACCGGCCAAGTCCTGTATCGATTCTTGAACCTTTCTTCTCAGACGACACTGTCAGTCCTGCAAGCACAATTGTTGAGAGAAGTATGATCCCATGCATACAAATTAGCAATGATGTTTTTATTTTTCAAAATTTTCCCTCTTTTGTCCACTAAGACACATAATTATACATATTGGTTGCAGCTGAGTTGCCGATACAACCTCAAGGGTTACATTTTGAAGAACATGATATTTCTTCAGTAGTTCTAACATCATCTAATTCTGAAGTCAACCGAAGATTTCATTTGGATGACAAAGAAGCAAGGTTTCAATACATGAAAACCGTTTTGGAAATATCGGGCTTAAGCATGGATGAACTGTTGAAGAGATGGAATATGAATGATCAATTTCTTGAACCATCTTTGTTTGATGAAGTGGGAACCTCATATGGTCAATTACAAAACAATCCAAAGCTTCTCTTTGATTGCATGAATGAAGTTCTCATGGAGATGCAGGAGAGATTTTTCAGATTCTCCCCATGGGTATCTTTTATCAAGCCTAATGTTCGGCCAGTCCCAATAGGTGGGGACTTTATCCAGGAAGTGAGCAAAGGCATTGATTGGCATCTACGCATGCAGTGTCCGAGCACATTAGATCAGATAGTGCGGAAAGACTTGGATGCTGGAACGTGGATAAACCTCCGGTTCGAAACTGAGGACATTTGGATTGAGATTGAAGATACCCTGTTGGATGATTTACTGGAAGAAACTGTATATGAATTCTGGTTTGAACCTTAAGCTTTCTAAGCGGATTGCATTCTTCAGAGTTGAAGATAAATGTGCAAGTGCAACACAGCTAATATGATACAAATAAAGGATTTTTCCCTGATGAACGTCATTTATTTCTGTGATCTGGCCTTTTTAGTGAAGTATGGTTGTGGATTTGGTAGGCTAAACAGGATTTTTATTTTTCTTTTTCTATATGTTTTCTACTTTTTCAGTCACAGCTATGACGCCAGAAAATATCCAAGTGTAGCATTTACTGCTAATTCAAGGGTTTTTTTTAAAAAAATTTTTTTTTTTTTTTTTTAATAAACAGTTGTGGATATAAATGGAGGTTGGAGTATATGTAAGTTTCATCAAACGTACTACTGAGAATAACCCGGAAATGAAGCTATCAGCTGATGTCTTCTATTTATACTTTATTAGCAGTTCTCCAATGCTGTAATAGGTGATTGGCAACGTTGATGTTGTTTTATGCTTTGTAATCCTTACTGTTCAACAGAAACGGTATCAATTCTGTCCTCGAAGTCTGCAAGCCTGTCGCGAGATGCTTAAATGTGATATGGCAATTGAGACTCCATTTATTTCATGAGGAATGTTGTGTTTGGGTCTTTGACTAGAACACGGCTAGTGTTCAGTGATCTACCTTAGCTTTAGTCTATATTCTATTCCTGCATCACATATTGAGTTCTGAAGGTTTTGCAGCTTTCAGTGGCAAATTGGTGATGGGCAGACAACCAGAGTACAAGAGAATCCTTGGATTACTTGTCTAGCGTTAAACCAATGGCCTACCTTTCTAAATATGTCCACATACTGATAATTTCTCTGCATCAAATCTTATTGATAGTTCTGGAAAATGGAATGTTAACCTTCTGCTTGAGTGTCTATCCATGAAGCTGGTGCACATAGTTGTCTCTTCCAATTCCAAAATATGCTTCGGAAGACAGGCTGCCTTGGAGCAGAACTTGGAGTTCTAAATTTCAGGCTCATGATTTTTACAACTTCATTATTATGGTAGATCCAGCTCCAAGGATTTCAAATTCTCTTGGTTATCAAAGTTTAGAGCTGCACCCGGAGTTAAGCTATGCCAGTGGAAAATCATTTGGTGTCGGCTTCCGCATAACTGTCTGGTTGCTAAGAGAAATTTGACTAATCCGATTCTGATCAATTTTGAATCTTTGATATTTGCCTTGATAAAATTGAAGATGGGGCATGCTTTGTTAGCTGTCAGATTGCTATTGATAGTTGGAAGCATTTGTCCTCTAAATATCGTTACCTAGTTTTAGTATCTCAACAATCTTTACTTGATATGTGTTATACCCAATTAGCTCACCTTCGAACCGGACCGATGCTGAGGTCCAAGCGATCCACTCTAGCTGAGGTCTGATCGACCCGCTCTAGTTGAGGTCCGACCGGTCCACTCTTGCTGAGGTCCGAGCGACCCACTCTTGCTGAGGTCCGATTGACCCGCTCTAGTTGAGATTCGACCGGTCAACTCTTGCTGAAGTTCGAGAGACCTACTCTTGCTGAGATCCGAGCGACCCACTCCAGTTGAGGTCTGATCGACCCGCTCCAGTTGAGGTCCGACCAGCCCACTCTTGCTGAGGTCCGATCGGTCCACTCCGGCCGAGGTCCAAGAGACCCACTCCAGCCGAGGTCCAAGAGACCCACTCCGGTCGAGGTCCGATCGACCCACTTCGGAAGGGCTTGTATTGATCCAAAGTGAGCCACTCCAAAGATAGCCCTAGGGGACTCCAGAAGCCTCGTCTAGCTGGTACCATAATTCTGTTGCAACAGAACCCTGACACATCAGCGCCACTACTCTACTAGTTCCACGATGCTGCCTCATCCTGGCACCATGTGGCCACTCCTGGATTCTCCTAGGGGCATATCGGTCATTCTGTACCTAGCCCTAATAGATTCTAGTAATGTTCCGCACCTATATAAGGTAAAACGGGGGACTTTGGGCGGTAAGGACTCTTTCCCTCTTCGCGAGCTGATTCTCTTTGATTCCTCCATTCTGTTGTCTACAAACTCCTGCTAACTTAAGCATCGGAGTGTCCCCTGCCGGAGCACCATCGATCCTTGAGACTTTTTTGCAGGAACCGGGAGAGGAGCACTCCAGCCAAGCTGACCGAACCCGGTCTGGGAGAATCTGTAGCAACAGATTGGTGCTAGAAGAAGGGCATCATCTTCCCTTCTCTAAAAGGAGGAATCCACCCGCTAGGCAGAGCAATGGCAAAGGGAAGAGCCCAAAACACCTCCGCCAGGAGAGGTCACTCCCCGTCCAGGTTGGAAGGACCTCTCAAGGAGAATGACGTCGTCGAGCCCACCATCACTATGGGACAACGCAGTTCCAGACCCTGCTGAACCATATTGATACACTCGCCGCCGTAGTTCAGAACCTCCAAGATGCGGCTAACAACTGGCAGCAGCTGCTCACAACGTCTCGCACCAACCATCCACTTGCTGCTAAGGGAAGTCGATGACAAGGAGCCCCTCAGCCTCGCTCCTGTGCTGCTTCGGAGCCCCGAAGGTCCCAAGGAGCTCATGCTGATGGGAAGAGAGTGAGGTCTGCTTCACCTTCCTCTGCTGACTCAGTCCCTGACAACGACCAGTACTGTAGCGAGGTCTCGAGAGACTACACCAACAAACTCCAGCGCATGGAGGAGCAGATCACTGTACTGGTCAATCGGCAAAAAATCAATGGAGGGCAGGCGTATGTCTCCGCCTGCCTTTTTCTACCGAAATCATGGAGGAGCCTATCCCCCGCCACTTCAAGATTCCTTAGGTGGATGCCTACGACGGCACCACCAACCCACTGGACCATCTGGGCACCTACAAGGCCCACATGATGGTGCAGGGCACCTCCGACACCCTCCACTACATTGCCTTCCCTGCGACACTCAAGAAGGCGGCTCGGATATAGTTTTCCGCTATCCGACTAGGTACGATTCATTCCTTTCCCTAATTGGAAAAATTTTTTCTCTCCCATTTCAGGACTTGCAGTCGGACACCGAGGAACATGGACTGCCTCTTCCTCGTGCTGCAAAAAGGAGAAACCCTCCGGGACTACATGGCCCGATTCAACTCAACGGCCATGGAGATCCCGGATCTCAATGAAGACATAGCTATGTCGGCCTTCAAGAAAGGGCTGCGCTCGTCCAGGCTCACATTCTTCCTAGACAAGAAGTTCCCGACAAGCTTCTCCGAGCTACTGGCCCAGGTACAGAAGTACACCTTGGCAAAAGAGAAAGCAGCGAGCCGACGCCAGGCTGAAGGGAGGTCGGGTCCTAAGAAGCGAAGCGGCAAGGCTCTTGAAGTCCGACCTCCCAGCGATAGCAACAACTCGGCCCGACGCCGCAGCCCAAAGCCAAAGGACTTTTCCAGGAGGTTCGAAACTTATGCACCCCTCTCCCTTCCAAGGGAGAAAATCCTCATGAAAATTAAGAACGAGACCTTCCTGCAAAGGCCTCGTCCGATGAGGGGCCTCTTTGCATCTAGGAGCAGAGACAAGTATTATCGGTTCCACCGCGATCACGGACACAACACTGAAGACTGCCTCCAGCTGAAGGATGCAATCGAAGACCTCATCAGAAGGGGGTACCTGCACAAGTATATCCAGTCCCAGAGGAATCAGGCTAAAACCTCAACTGCCAGAGACCCTCCGGAGGAGATAGAGCTGCCTAACCAGCGTCCGACCGACGAAAATGTTGGCATGCTCCACCGTCGGTCCTACTAGAGGTACGAGGAAGACTAGGATGTCGTGAAGAGGTCTAGAGGTTCTAATATAATTAGCTTCTCTAACGAAGACCTCCTAAAATCCCACATCTCTAGGAATGATCCTGTAGTAGTGTCGGCAGTGATTGCCAACTATGATGTAAAGAGCATCCTCATTGATAATGGAAGCTCCACGGAAGTTTTATTGTATGATGCTTTTGTCAGAATGAACCTATCTAGAGCAAGGCTACAAGAATCCCCTATCCCGTTGACAGGCTTCGAGAGAAACTCCATCGGAGTAGAGGGAGAGATAACTCTGCCCATGACAATTGGGACAGAGCCTTACCAGAAGACTCTCCCTGTCAACTTTGTGGTCATACGTACGACCTCAGCTTACAATGCCATATTGGGCCGACCGGCCCTCAACAAGTTTCGAGCCATCGTCTCTACCTACTACTTGCTGGCAAAATTTCTAACTCAGAATGGGGTCAGAGTAATAAGGGGAGACCGCAGGATGGCCAGGCAATGCTTAACTATCCAAGACAGGGAATCAGAAAACCGTTCCACTCTAGAACAGCTTGACCCTAAGGCTGAAGTCGACGGTCGCAGCCAACCAGTCGAAAGGATTCTATTCATTTTCCTCCGGGAGGACGATCTTACCAGGGTCCTCCAGATTGGAAGCACACTCAGTGAAGAGGTCAAATTGGAGCTGATCAACTTCTTAAGGGACAATGCCGTCATTTTTGCTTGGTCGGCGTCGGACATGCCAGGCATCCCGTCGGAGGTCAAAACTCACCAGCTTAAGGTGGATTCAACTTACAAGCTTGTCAGACAAAAGAAGAGGAGCTTTGCTCCTGAGAGACAAAGGGCAATTGATGAGGTGGTCAAGAAGCTCTCCGATGCCGGTTTCATCAGAGAGGCCCACTACCCCGACTGGCTAGCGAATGTCGTAATGGTGAGAAAAGCTAATGAAAAATGGAGGATATGCATGGACTACACCGACCTCAACAAGGCTTGTCCGAAGGATAGCTTCTCCTTGCCAAATATTGATCAACTAGTGGATGCCACGGCTGGTCATCAGCTTTTGAGCTTCATGGATGCCTTTTCCGGCTACAATCAAATCAGGATGCACCTGAAGGATGAAGAGAAGACAGCCTTTATCACCGATAAGGGACTATACTGCTACAAGATGATGCCCTTCGGCCTAAAGAACGCCGGTGCTACTTTCCAGAGATTGATCAACCGGGTCTTCGAGGGGAAACTTGGAAGAAATATAGAGGCATATGTTGATGATATGATAGTCAAAAGCCTCCACAGAGCCAACCACATCAGAGACTTACAGGAATTCTTTGATGCCTTGAGGCATCATCGGATCAAGCTGAATCTGACCAAGTACACTTTTGGGATAACCTCCAAAAAATTCCTTGGCTTTCTAGTTATGCAGAGAGGAATCGAGGTCAACTCTAACAAGATCAAAGCCATCATTGACATGGGTCATCTGACCAACAAGAAGCAAGTGCAAGAACTTACAGGCCGAATAGCCTCTCTCAGCTGCTTCATTTCCCGGGAGGCTGAGAAGTGCCTTCCTTTCTTCAAGACCTTGTGGCGATCGGATCGCTTTCAGTGGTTAGACGAGTGTCGGTCGGCCTTTGAAGAATTAAAAGAATACCTGAAGACCCCTCCCTTGCTTGCTAAGCCTGTGGAGGGAGAGCCCCTATATTTGTATCTATCGGCGTCTGACGAGGCAGTGAGCTCCATCCTCGTCCGGATAAGAGAGAACAATCAGCAAAAGCCTATCTATTACATCAGCAAAGTTCTCCATGACACTGAAGCAAGATATCCCAAGATGCAGAAACTTGTTTACTCCTTGGTCATAGCAGCCAAGCGACTACGGCCCTATTTTCAAGCACATCCGATCATTGTCATGACTGATCAACCTCTTAAGATGATCCTCAGAAGCCTTGACACATCCGGTCGGCTTGCCAAGTGGGCTGTCAAGCTGGGTGAATTTGACATCTCATTTCGGTCCCGGTCGGCCATGAAGGCTCAGGTGATCGTCGATTTCATAGTGGAATGTACCTATAAATCAGGCACACCTCCTCAACCGGCCGGCACACCTGAGGAAGACCTTACCGAAGAAACTGAATCCACCTGGACTCTCCATGTGGACAGAGCATCTAATCTCATGGGTTGTGGAGCAGGTTTGATCCTGGCTGACCCCGACGGGCAGAGCCTAGAGTATGCCTTGCATTTTGTATTTCAGGTATCTAATAACTAGATGGAATATGAAGCCCTCCTTGCAGGACTGAGAATAGCCGACGAGCTAGGCCTCAATCGACTTAGAGTTCTCCGACTCCCAACTGGTGGTGAACCAAGTGAGGGGAGAGTTCGAGGTGAGAGAACCCACCCTGGCCAAATATTTGAGCAAGGTACAAAGTCTCGTGACTTGACTTAAGTTTTTTGAGATCCTCCATATACCTCGATTGCAGAACTCCCGGATGGATGCTTTGTCACGATTGGCTACTACTGTCACCAACTTCTCTGATCGCACCTTTATGGAGCATCTGAACGCCCAAGCATTGTCGAAGCGATGACAGAAGTCCACCAAGTGGAGCGAGAGGCCTCTTGGATGGACCTTATCCTTACATTCATCATCAAAGGGACCCTACTGGAAGACACGATCGAAGTCAAGCATGTGCGCTAGATTGCCTCAAAGTATGTCATCCTCGACGGCACTCTTTATAAACGGTCATTCACACAACCATTGCTGAAGTGCTTGGGGTCGACTAACATCGATTACGCACTCAGAGAAATGCATGAAGGCATCTATGGTGATCATCTAGGAGGAAGATTCCTGGCTTATAAAATTATCTGACAGGGATACTATTGGCCGACCATCCAGAAAGATGCTTTGGACTTCGTTAGAAGGTGCGATGCATGTCAAAGATACTCCAACATTCAAAGGAGGCCGGCTAGTCAGCTGACCCCGCTCACCACCCCTTGACCGTTTGCGCAATGGGAGATGGACATCCTGGGGCCATTCTCCCCGGCATCCGGCCAGCAGAAATTTCTGATTGTGGCCATCGATTACTTCACCAAATGGATAGAAGCTGAGCCGCTAGCATAGATTACGGAAACCAAAGTGAAGAATTTTATCCGGAATTGCATCATCTTCCGGTTCGGCATACCATAGATGATCATCACAGACAACGGATGGCAGTTCGATAATCCCAAGTTTCGAGAATTCTGCCAGTAGTAACACATTTTCCATCGGCTAACATCGGTCGGCCATACTCAATCCAATGGAGAAGCTGAAATCACCAATCGGATGATCCTGTATGGATTGAAGACCCGACTAAATGGCGTCAAGGGACTTTGGGCGAAAGAGATTCACTCGTGCTCTGGGCCTATCGGACAACCTCCCGAACGGTGATTGGACATACTCCATTTAGTTTGACCTACGGGAGTGAAGCAGTCATACCTGTGGAAGTTTCATTGCAATTCTTGCGGATTGATTATTTTGCCGAACCGACCAACTCAGAACAAAGGAGGGCTGACCTAGACTTGATTGAAGAAACCAAACTCCAGGTGAGTTTGAAGATGGCAATGTATCGTCAGAAGATGGCCAAGTATTACAACTCTCGAGTCAAGGCTCGAACCTTCCGAGTCGAAAACCTGGTTCTACGAAGGGTGGAAGTTTCAAGATCAACCGAGCAAGGAAAACTCTCCCCCAACTGGGAGGGCCCTTATCAGGTGATTGAAGTGATTCAAGCCAGAACTTACCGACTCGAGCATCTGGACGGATGGCGAGTGGCGCGTCCGTGGAATGTAGACAACCTTCGCAAATACTATCAATGAAGGCCATAACTTTTTCTAAGGCAGCCCACATCCGAAAGTCCGATTTTAGTCGGCAGAGGCTCTAGGGTAGCCCACATCCGAAAGTCTAACTCTGATCAGTAGAGGCATTAGGGCAGCCCATATCCGAAAGTCTGACTCCGGTCGGTAGAGGCTCTAAGGCAGCCCACATCCAACTGTTTGACTCCAGTTGACAGAGGCTCTAGGGCAGCCCACATCCGAACGCCTGACTCTGGTCGGTAGAGGCTCTAGGGCAGCCCACATCCGAAAGTCCGACTCCAATCGGCAGAGGCTCTAGGGCAGCCCACATCTGAAAGTCTGACTCCGGTCGGCAGAGGCTCTACGGCAGCCCACATTCGAAAGTCTGACTTCGGTCGATAGAGGCTCTAGGGTAGCCCACATCCAAAAGTCTGACTCCAGCAGAGGCTTTAAAACAGCCCACTTGAAGGTCCAACCTCGCTCGGGAAATACAACTTGGAATCCTTAAGCACTTGGAAGATTGCCCTACAAATAGCTAAGTTCAAGGTTTCCTCAGAAATATCTCTAAAAGGAAAGAGGAGTTCAAACTGAACCAACTCTTCTATACTTAGAAATATTTCTAAGAATTTGGATTCGGACTGAGCAACAGTTCGACAATTATTTCCGAAGACTTGCATTCGAATGAGCCGATGGACAAACACTTAGAAATATTTTTAAAGGAAAAGAGCTCGGACCAATCTGACTGACACACACTCAGAAGAAATAAATACAAAAGACTTCAAAGGAAAAAGTATCTATCATTCCTTGGCAAAAAGTCTTTACAAGGAGCAGGACAGACTTTTACAAACAATCTAAGTCTAACCCTGTGAATGTACAAGAGAGACCTCAGCTTCGGCTTCGGCTTCGACCTCCTGTGCCGGTCCCGTATCAGCGACAGCCTTGGCCTCGGCCCCGTTGCTAGTCGAGCCCACTTCTTCTTCCACCCCTTCTTCCGCTCGCTTCGGTAGCTGCAGGAAGGCAAGGTCAAGCTCTGGAAAGATGTCGTCGACCTTCGACAGGCATTTCTCATAGCCATAATCGAAGCCGACCGTCTTGGCCTCCTCCATCTCCTCCTTGAAGCTGTCGGAAGCTTTATACTTCTTTACGGCGTCGTCAGCCGCCTCAACCATCTGCTCCTCGGACTCCTTTAGCAGGGCCATGTACTTCCCCACCACAGATTGCTAGTCTCACCAGTTCCTCTCATTTTCGGCTACCCACGCCTCCTCCTTCTCAAGCCGACGAGCAAGGGAACTCAGCTTCTTCTTCTTCCTTTTCAGGCTGGCCTCCCGATCGGCCTGTCGGGCCTGCAAGTCTTTCCCTTGCTTCTTCTGAGCTTCTACCTCGGCCCGATGGGCCGACAGCTCTTCTTCGACGGCCTTTTGTGATGCCTCCACTGCAACTCTAGCCACCTCCGACTCCTAGAGCTTCGTGGCTATCACCTTTGTTGTGTAATAAAGCTTGTCGAGGCCGTCATCCATTAATGCAACCCCGTGGACAAGCTGCAAGGGAAAATCCGGGTTAGTCGAGTACGAAGAGAAGAAGATGAGAAGAATAAGATAAGAGGATGGTGACCTACCCTCAACAGATCAAGGTAGGCAGTCTTCACCACCACGTTCAGTTCTCTCTTGCCCGACTCCTCCCAGTCGGGCTCCGTCATTGACCCCCTGAGGAGCTCCTTGGCGTGCTCTGCATTGTGGAGGCCGTGCTAGTGCCGGTATGCCTCAGACCTGGCATGACAGCTTCCCCTTCTTCAGCTGCTCCCTTCCTTCTGTCCATCTGGGGAGCCTCTTCTATCAGTTCAACCGGAGGCGAGGTTGGGGCAGTCTCCAAGTCGGTCGGCCCTGACTCCTCTCCCTCTGGTCGGGCGGCCGACGTCCGATGGACGATGAGTGCTCAGGTGCCCTCACCACCCATCGCTCCGACAGAGGTATGTTGTCGTCGGAGTCTATCGATACGATAGTCGCGGCCAGCTCCTCCACCCATTGCCTCTTTGGCTTTTCCACGACCGATTCCGTGACCTAGACGCCCCTCTTCTTGGCCGGCCGCCCATGATCTTCGCTTGGTCTGACTTCATTTTCTCTCCTGTCACAGAACAGAGTCAAAGTCAGCAGCAGAGGAATAAGCTGATGAAGTGTATGAAGAACCTAGGACAGTGCCCTCTATCCTACCTAGGTATGGGAGGCTGCAGATCCCGGCCAGGTGGAGGCTATCCTCCCTAAGCAGATCAAATACAAACGTCGGACCAACCTCCTCCATTCTATTAAAGTCAGCCTCATCGGCCCTCAACACCTTTCTCCCGTCTATGGCATTCAGCCTCAGCTCCCTCCATATCGGCTCGAAGCCCCAGGGCTGCAGGCTATCTATGTAAAAGAACCGAGACTTCCACCTATGAATGGCCGATGGAAGACCCCCTAAAATCCTCCGACCAGGGCGGGGACTGAACATCCACCACTCCTGACTTCGGAAATCCCTCTTCAAGAGAAAGAAATTGGCAAAAAAAGACACCCTTGGCTCAGCTTCGACCCTCTTGCAGAGGATCATGAAGCAGCTGATCGCCCGAATGCTATTCGGGGTTAGCTGCGTGGGGGACACCCTATAAGAATTAAAGAGTTTGACAAAAAAATCATGTAAGGGAAGTTGGAGGCCAGCTTTGAAGTGGTCCTCATACACCAGGAGGGCTCCCAGATTCAGCGGACCAGTCACCCTTCCCTCCCAGTTTGTGACGGTAAAATGCTAGGTGGAGGGTATGTTATATCTCACCCTAAGGCCCTCTACCCTCTCCCGAGTCATCTCTGATAGGATACTATTTGGGCCTAGTTCCCTATCCCTATAAACGGAGCCACGGCTGCCAGAAGCCATAACTATTACAAAGAAGAAGGCTGAGGAAGCTAACCTGGAGGTTGGGATTCCTAAGAAGGTGAAAGCGGGGGAAGGGGACGTTTTCCCTCCTCGAGCACGATTGTAGCAGGAAACTTCCTCTCGGGGACTCTCAACACCTCTTTTTATAGCCCTTCGAGGGGTCGCTTCCCACTGCCCCTCGAGCACCGCGATCAGCCATCAGATGGTGCGACTTTCTAATCCAATGGAGAAGCCGATGAGACGTGACAAACTACGTCCAAACCACGATCTGCGTGATCGCCAAACCAGCAGTAGATTACTTGCCTCGGACGTGGCGCCAACCGTCTGGATCTCGCCACGTCGCCCCAAGTCACATTTGAAGCTTGATGGCCAGCAGGCCAGGCTGGCCACTCATCATTGCACCCCATCTGCATTAACTACCTCTTCCCCTGCTTTCAATGCGGTGCTGACACCTGTCCTGAGTGTAGGATTTTGGAGTAGGAAACGATTGGTCACAGCACACCTGACCGGATCCATGATCATCCCAAAGATAGATGCATTAAAGGCCAAATGATGCTCTCGTCCTTCGAAGCCGTAGGTCCCCTCGAAGGCCGAGAGCAAGGGGGCAACTGTTATACCCAATCGGCTCACCTTCGAACCGGACCGGTGCTGAGGTCCGAGCGACCCACTCCTGTTGAGGTATGATCTACCCGCTCTAGTTGAGGTCCGAGCGACCCACTCCTGTTGAGGTATGATCTACCTGCTCCAGTTGAGGTCCGATCGGCCCACTCTTGCTGAGGTCCGAGTGACCCACTCCAGCTGAGGTCCGATTGACTTGCTCCAGTTGAGGTCCGACCGGCCTACTCGTGCTGAGGTCCGAGTGACCCACTTCTAAGGAGGTCTGATCGACCCGCTCCAGTTAAGGTCCGACTAGCCCACTCTTGCTGAAGTCCGAGAGACCCACTCTTGCTGAGGTCTGAGCGACCCACTCCAGTTGAGGTCCGATCGACCTGCTCCAATTGAGGTTCGACCAGCCCACTCTTGCTGAGGTCCGATCGACCCACTCCGATCAAGGTCCGAGCGACCCACTCCGGCCAAGGTCCGAGAGACCCACTCCGGCCGAGGTCCGATCGACCCACTTCGGAAGGGCTTGTATTGATCTAAAGTGAGCCACTCCAAAGATAGCCCTAGGGGACTCGAGAAGTCTTGTCCAGCTGGTACCAGAATTCTGTTGCAACAGAACTCTGACACATCAGCGCCACTACTCCACTAGTTCCACGATGCTGTCTCATCGTGGCGCCATGTGGCCATTCCCGGATTCTCTTTAGGGCAGATCGGTCATTCTGTGCCTACTCCTTAACATATTATGGTAACGTTCTGCACCTATATAAGGTAAAACTGGGGACTCTGTGTGGTAAGGACTCTTTCCCTCTCTGCGAGCTGATTCTTTTCGATTCCTCCATTCTATTGCCCACAAACCCTGCTAACTTAAGCATCGGAGTGTCCCCCGCCGGAATACCACCGGCCCTTGGGACTTTTTTGCAAGAACCAGGAGATGAGCGCTCCAGCCAAGCCGACCAAACCCGATCCGGGAGAATCTGCAACAACAATATGGAAATCTCAAAATGAGAAAAACTAAATTTCTTGTGCTAGGTAACTATTTTGGTTTTCTAAAAATCAAAGGCTCTTTCAAAATCAATCGTGCGAAGCAATTCTCTTAAGCTTTCAACAATTTTTTTTGCTACTTTATTGAAAATTACCGGTAGCTCAACGTGGCACTAGGATACTGGTAGCTCTATGGGCTCTTAAACATCTACGCCCAACATTGGTCAATTAGGTACCCCACCCCATGATGTGGTGAGGATGAATTTCAATGCTTCGGTCAAAGATGGTAGTACTACAGCTGGCAATGTTATTCCCAATAGTTTAGGACAAGTTAGGTTAGTGGACTACCATGTTTTCCATTCAGACTTTGTGCCGGCTGCAGAGCTTGACATTACTCGTGAGAGATTAGGGTTGGGAATGATTTATTTAAAGTGCATAAAAGTATGGTTTGAAGGAGATTCAGCCAAATTTATAAGCTAGATTGATGGTAGCAGAGTGGACTGATGGACCATCCTCAACCGAGGGATATCGCTAGGACTAAATCCTCCCTATTGTTCTTTATAGCAAAACACTTTTGTAGAGAGGCTAATATACTTGCTGATTAGATGACTACTCGAGGCATTAAAGTTGATCTAATGGAAAAAAAAAGGAATTTATTCAACTTTCTCGACTTAAATCTTTTTAAAAAAATTTAAAAAATGGTGAAAATAAAGTTTAGATCCCTTTTACTTTTATTAATGAAAAGCAAATTGAGTAACATAGCCTCTACTTATGTTTGTATTAGTAAGACCTATTCTTGTACAATTTACATCAGATTCCTCTTCTAGTAAAATAGGATATAGCTTTCTTGAAAAATAGATACAAGTAGTGAAAATAATTATGAAAAAGTTAAAATTCTTTAGGAGATATATCTCAATTTCTATATCAATTTTGTCTTCAGCCACTTTACATAATTTTTTTTTAGATTGAGAGATATACCTAATCAAAATCCTTCTCAAAAGAAAAGTTTTTGCATTGATCGGTCCATTTTAAGGCCTGGAGATAGAATTTATCCTTTAATTGCTTGGTAAGCAAACTTAGGAGGGCTCTACGTCATAGAACTCGGAAACTCAACTAATTTCTAAAAGAAAAAAAAGAGTACATAAATTGAATGTCCTACGACCAAATTAGTGCATCCAAAAATTTGGTGCACATTTAGATACATAGTGTTGCCGCCAAGATCGCCGTGGCCCGTAGCTCCTGCCGGTGCCGGAGTACGCTCCCTTCGCTGCCTGGCGGCCCTCTGCTCCTGAACCTGCGAAACAAGGGTTAGTGACCCGGACCGGGGTTTCCGGCGGGGGCACTCTGACAGTCAAGTCAGTAAGGGCGGAAACATTACAGGGGGAGAATGATAGCGGGGACAGAGGGGTTCCCTGTTCCACCGCTTCTCCTTGTTTCCCTCGTTTCTCCTCGATTGTGGTAGTGGTGGTGGAGCTTTGCCCTCTTGGTTGGGCTTGTCCCTGTGTTGGTGGTGCCATGCCCCTCTTCCTCGCGGGGATTGCACCTGTGTTCTTCTCTTTTTTTTGTCTGGCTTGTTGTTTTTTATGTGTGTTGGAGTTGTTGTTGTGTTACATCCGAGTTTGTTGCAGCTAGGTTACCGTTGGGAGCTTGTCTCGAGATCCCCGTCGGGCTATCAGGCTCATGCGGCGGTGTCCCGAGGAGTCTTTCCTGATTCATGATAAGGAGAGTTGTCAGGCGCTCTGACACTCCTCTTAGTTGCCTCATTCCGGGAAACCTGGCAGTGCCTTGAATGGTGGGCCATCGCCCGCGGGATTCGAATCTTCCGGTTGGCTTCCTCTCTTAGGTGATCCGGGTGGTTGGTGAGGAACGTGGCACATCGATCAGCGTACTTCTTTCCCTTCTAGTGTAACTGGCGGTTGCAGGCGGTCAGTACGGCCTGGGAGGCACTCCAGTGCAGTCCTCGGGTGGCCCACTGGCATTCTGGGCTGGTAAGGACCTCGTCCAAGCTAGGGCTGAGCTAGAATGGCAGGGCTCACTTCGACCTAGGGTCTCTGAGCTTGCGAGGGCATCTTGGTAGAGGAGGGCAGAGTGCGGGCCCGGTCCGGAGGGCGCGCGCTCGGAGAGGCTCCATGTTGGCGGGTGAGCGCTGAGCTTGACCTCGACTAGGGCACTAGCCTCCGAGGGTCTCGCTCTGGAGGGCAGAAGATGGACCCGGTCTAGAGGGCGCACGCTCGGAGAGGCTCCAAATTGGCGGATGAGTGCTGAGCTCGACCTTGACCACAGGGCACTAACCTCCAAGGGTCTCGCTCTGGAGGGCAGTAGACGGACCCGGTCCAGAGGGTGTGCACTCGGAGAGGCTCCATATTGGCGGGTGAGTGCTGAGCTCGACCTCGACCACAGGGCACTAACCTCCAAGGGTCTCGCTCTGGAGGGCAAGAGGTGGACTCGATCCAGAGGGCGCGCGCTCGGAGAGGCTCCACATTGGCGGGTGAGTGCTGAGCTCAACCTTGACCACAGGGCACTAACCTCCGAGGGTCTCGCTCTGGAGAGCAGTAGACGGACCCGGTCCAGAGGGCGCGCGCTCGGAGAGGCTCCACATTGGCGGGTGAGCATTGAGCTCGACCTCGAGCATAGGGCACTAACCTCCGAGGGTCTCGCTCTGGAGGGCAAGAGGCGGACCAGGTCCAGAGGGCGCGCACTCGGAGAGGCTCCATATTGGCGGGTGAGCACTGAGCTCGACCTCAATCACAGGGCACTAACCTCCGAGGGTCTCGCTCTGGGGGGCAGGATGCGGCTTCGACCTAGGCATCCCAAGCTCGCAGGCCCGATCTGGCGGAGGACAAAGCTCGGCTCGCCGTACTGAGGGAGCTCAGCTCAGCTTGGTAGTGGAATCCAGGCTGGAGAGTTGACACGGCATCCGACGAGGCATCCTTTTTTGACGTGGTGCCCACCGGTTCCTCCACGTCAGGGATCCCACCATATCATTTGCCCCCCACTCTCGAGACTCGTTAGTGCGTAGCACTCGGATCGAAGGGAGTAATTACGGTGCTGACATGGAAAGGCAAAAATCTGGCATGATGATGGCCATGATTGCTGGTGCTTCGGGGAGCGGCCCTGCGGACCAATCCGGGGGTGCCATGTGGCCACGTCCGAGGAGCAGTTAATGTTGGCACAGAATTCAAAGCAGTCAGGATGCCGTTTTCACCGATGGGCAGCACATGGCATGGATCTGTTGGCGGAGGGGTTGAATTGGTACGAATCCGTCGGGTCATTTCGAAATGAAAAGAAGGCCTTACCCGAAATATCTATTCTTTTTGAATTCTCCGTGCCTACTGCTGCTGCTGCCCAAGCTTCCTTCTTCCTTCCAGTTGCCCTGAGTTTTCTAAGGAACCAGGTCAGTTTCTTCTTCCTTCTCCCCCTGCTAGAATACTGTTTTTCATCCAGGTCTGGGGTCTTCTTCAGGTTAAGTCTCCTCTTCCGTCCCCCACTTTGAGTCCTTCATTCCCCTTGTCCTTGAGGATGACCATTTTGGTCCGGGCTTCCGCCCCTCCACTAATCAGGGCGAGGCCGGTCCTTCTGAGCGGAGGCCGGCGTCTTCTTTTTCTTCCTCTGGCAGGGAGGAAGATGCAACTCGCTTCAAGCTCAGTAGGAGGCGTCCTCCCGGTCCGGTACTCATTAGGGAACCGGGATCCGGTTCTTCTCTCCCTCCTCCTTCTTCTGTTCCTGCTTCTGAGTCCATTAGATCCACTGGTCCTGGTGGGGTCGCCTCGATGATCCCCGCCGGGGAACTAAGAACTGTTCGGGATGCCTATGGCATCCCGTCTTCTGTCCGGCTCATGATCCCTCGTCCAGAGGAATGGGTCACTTCCAGCAGCCCGGGCCATCTTGCTTTTTATGAGGGGACCTTCTCTGAGGGTCTCCAGTTTCCTTTCCACCCTTTCTTCCTGTCCGTCTTGGACAATTATCGTTTGGTCCCTGCTCAGTTAGTGCCAAACACCATTAGAGTCATTTTTTCTTTTATTATGCTCTGCCACCTCCACGGGTTTGTTGCCCGGTTTTTTTTGTTCAGAGCCTTCTTTGCCTGAAGCACCACCCAACTGAGGATGGGTGGTGGTCCTTGTCCTCCCGCCCGAAGGGCATCAAGTTTGAGCTCCCCTCTTCGATCAGGGGATGGAAGAGTAAGTTTTTCTTTGTTGAGGTTGAGGAGGTCGACTGGGTCTAGAGTGATTCGGACAAGTCTCCCAACCGAAATTCCATTGTCGATGCCATTGACCAGGATGATTACAAGCAGCTCCGCACCACCCAGATTCCTTCCCTCGAGGTCCTGTTATCTGAGCAGAACCTCACCGACTCCGGGGTCGACCCAACGAATGGGTTGGGTGAGTTCGACCTGAACTTCCTTCTTTCTTTATATTTGCATTTCTTGCATTTTTTCCCGTGGACTCTAACTGTTGTATGACTTGCATGCAGGGATGATTTTCTCCGAGAATGATCTGCTGGCGATCACCCGGAAGAGGCCACCGACCAGGCTGGCCAGGGAGCCTTCGTCAAGGCGAGCCCAAGGCGAGAACGTTCCTGTGGCTGCCCCCACCGTGGTGCCTGACCTTAGCTCGGCTGCTCCAGCCGGCCCGAGTTCGGAGGCGGCGCGCACTGCTCCTGCACCGGTGGAGAGGGTGGCTTCTGTGGTGCTAAGGCCAGCCCAGCAGGCCCCTGCTGCGAAGCCCGAAGTCGTGGTACGAGCGAGGGCCGCAGCTATGGCTGCTGTACCCCACCGCCCTCCGAGTCCACTAGTTGTTGAGGTCAGGGATGAGGAGGTCCGGGCCGTCACCAGGACCATGACCGAGGCACCGCCTGCACCGATGTCCACTTCTCAGCCTACCCCCCACGGTCCTGTAGTTACTGGGACGAGGCCGCCCACTCCGGCATAAGGTCGAAGGGAGGAGGGGCGACGCCATCTCCCCTTCAAGATGGGGCCAGACAGCTCGTTCCTCCGAGCCCCGAGCTGGCCGAGTGCATGATGGACTTCTCAATCCAAACATGCGATCGACAGGACATGGCCGAGATGCGGCTGACCGATGTCATCAGCGCTATCTTCCCCCAGCTTTATTCGGTGGGCTATTCCTCCCTCTCTTTTCTCCTTTTCTTTCTCTTCTTTCTTTTCTTCTTTTTTTTTTCTTCTTCTTCTTTTTTTTTCTTCTTCTCTTTTTTTTTTGGGTCTGACCTCTTTTCTTGGTGCAGACCGATGTCGAGGCCCTCTACATCAAGGGCCGCTACCAGAGATGGGAGCATCTTAAGCGACAACAGGCTGTCGAGATTGAGTCCTTGAAAGCCGACCTGAAGGGGAAGGTCGGGGCGAACGGGGCCCTCGAACTAAAGGGCAAGGACCTTGAGCAGCAGCTCGTCGATGCCAAGGGACAAGCGAAGAAGCTCTTAGAGGCCCGCGACTTTGAGCGAAGTCGCTCGAAGAAGGCCATCGATGATCTCTCCATCGTTGAGAAAAAGCTGAACTGGTATAGTGTCGAAGCAGATTGGCACAAGGAGGCCTCCCGGGCTGCCCAGGCGGAGCTGGCAGCTGGGAGGGAGAAACTTGCCGCAGTTGAGAATGCGGCAGAGGGGGCGGCCAGGTCGGCGAAGGTAGCTAGGCTGGAGGCCGCCGAGTTGATGAGGGTGGCTGCTGAGGCCAAGAAGGGCACCGAGGATGCCATCACAAAATTCAAGGCCTCGGAGGAGTTCGTCGCTGAGATTCAGCAGATGGCGTCGGACTCCTTCTACAAGGGCTTCATGTTTTTGCATGGCCGAGTCGAGGCGCTTGTTCCCGAGAAGAGTCGCGATTGCCTCAGATATCCTTCGGCCTCAGATGCGGGGCCAGAGGAGGAGGCCGTGGAGGAAGCCATGGCCTCAGAGTCTTCGATGCCAGCTGAGGCTGAACCATCCGCTGTTAGAGCCGCCCAACCGGAGGTTCCTGAAGGCGGAGACTCTCAGCCCCAGAGCTCAGCAGAGAGGCTGGCCGGCGTGGAGTAGCCCCATTTTCTTTTTCACCCTATTTTGTATTTTTGTTTCTTGTACTCAGTCAGGGTCACCCGGCATATCGGGGGCCCGCAAGACACTTGTAACTTGTGCTCAATCAATGAAACTTGAGTTTTTCTAACATCTATTTTCTGTCTAGTTTTTCCTTCTTTTTCTCTTTCTTTCTCTCCCCTCTCTTCTTTTTCTTCCTCTTCTTTCTTTTGTGCATGAGCGGGGAGATCAGAGAGAGGGGCCTCACCTTGCCTGAGGTTGAGTTATTAGACTTCAATGTCAGCAAGCTGGATGCAGGTTCATGACACTTGAGTGCTGCTGTGCTCGCAGGTCCCTTGGCCGGAGATCTGAGCTCCGATCTTGGATAGGTGTCCTGGAGCTGGGCTCGGGGACGTTGTTAACTGAGAGCTACTTGGCTCGAAGTTCTCTTAGCCGGAGATCTGAGCTCCGATCTTGGGTAGGTGTCTTGGAGCTGGGCTCGGGGACGTTGTTGACTGAGAGCTGCTTGGCTCGAAGTTCTCTTGGCCGGAGATCTGAGCTCCGGTCTTGGGTAGGTGTCCTGGAGCTGGGCTCGGGGACATTGTTGATTGAGAGCTGCTTGTTTCGAAGTTCTCTTGGCCGAAGATCTGAGCTCTGGTCTTGAGAAGGTGTCCTGGAGCTGGGCTCGGGGACGTTGTTGACTGAGAGCTGCTTGGCTCGAAGTTCTCTTGGCCAGAGATCTGAGCTCCGTATTGGGTAGGTGTCCTGGAGCTGGGCTCGGGGACGTTATTGACTGAGAGCTGCTTGGCTCGAAGTTCTCTTAGCCGAGATCTGAGCTCCGGTCTTGAGAAGGTATCCTGGAGCTGGGCTCGGGGACATTGTTGACTGAGAGCTGCTTGGCTCGAAGTTCTCTTGGTCGGAGATCTGACCTCCGATCTTGAAAAGGTGTCCTGGAGCTAGACTTGGGGATGTTATTGACTTAGAGCTGCTTGGCTCAAAGTTCTCTTGGCTGGAAATCTGAGCTCCGATCTTGAGAAGGTGTCTTGGAGCTGGGCTCGGGGACGTTGTTGACTGAGAGCTGCTTGGCTTGAAGTTCTCTTGGCCGGAGATCTGAGCTCCGGTCTTGAGAAGGTGTCCTGGAGCTGGGCTCGGAGACGTTGTTGACTGAGACTGCTTGGCTCGAAGTTCTCTTGGCCGGAAATCTGAGCTCCAGTCTTAAGAAGGTGTCCTGGAGCTGGGCTCAAGGACGTTGTTGACTGAGAGCTGCTTGGCTCGAAGTTCTCTTGGCCAGAGATCTAAGCTCCGGTCTTGAGAAGGTGTCCTGGAGCTGGGCTCGGGGACGTTGTTAACTGAGAGCTGCTTGGCTCGAAGTTCTCTTGGCCGGAGATCTGAGCTCCGGTCTTGAGAAGGTGTCCTGGAGCTGGGCTCGGGGACGTTGTTGACTGAGAGCTGCTTGGCTCGAAGTTCTCTTGGCCAAAGATCTGAGCTCCGATCTTGAGAAGGTGTCTTGGAGCTGGGCTCGGGGATGTTATTACTGAGAGCTGCTTGGCTTGAAGCTCTCTTGAACGGAGATCTGAGCTCCGATCTTGAGAAGGTATCTTGGAGCTGGGCTCGAGGATGTTATTGACTGAGAGCTGCTTGGCTCGAAGCTCTCTTTGCCGGAGATCTGAGCTCCGGTCTTGAGAAGGTGTCCTGGAGCTGGGCTCAGGGATGTTGTTGATTGAGGAATGGCGGCTTGTCCCCCTCTCATTCTCTTTCTTTCCTTCCCCCCTTCTTTCCTTTTTCTTCTTCTTTTCTTTCTTCTTCTTCTTCTTTTTATTTTTTTTTGGAGTGGGGAGATCAGAGAAGAGGGTTCTTGCCATGTGCCCCTCTCATTCTCTTTCTTTTCTTCCCTTCTCATCTTCTTTTCGAGTGGGGAGATCAGAGAAGAGGGTTTTTGCCGGGCTTCCCTCTTGTTCTCTTTCTTTCCTTCCCCTCTCATCTTCTTTACGAGTCGGGAGATCAGAGAAGAGGGTTACCGAACTTGATTGCCTTGGAGCTAGGCTCGAGGCCTTCCTGGACGTGGAGCTAGGCTTGGGCCCAGGGGTTGCCTAAGTGCTTAGCTCAGGTCTTTGGCACCTTGGAGCTAGGCTCGAGGTATTAATGGGAGCTACTTGGCCCCATGATCCCTTGGCATCTCGGAGCTGGGCTCGGAGACGTTTGAGATTGAGAGCGGCTTGGCTCAAAGTTTCTTTGGCCAAGATCTGAGCTTTGGTCTTGAGTAGGCATCCTGGAGCTGGGCTCGGGGATGCTTGAGGTTGAGAGTTGCATGGCTCAAAATTTTTTGACATCCTGGAGCTGGGCTCGGGGATGTTTGAGCTTGAGAGCTGCATGGCTCGAAAATCCTTTGACGTCCTGGAGCTGGGCTCGGGGATGCTTGAGGTTGAGAGCTGCATGGCTTGAAGATCCTTTAACATCCTGGAGCTGGGCTCGGGGATGCTTGAGGTTGAGAGCTGCATGGCTCAAAATTCTTTGATGTCCTGGAGCTGGGCTCGGGATGCTTGAGGTTAAGAGCTGCATGGCTCGAAGATCCTTTGACATCCTGGAGCTGGGCTCGGGGACGCTTGAGGTTGAGAGCTGCATGGCTCGAAGATCCTTTGACATCCTGGAGCTGGGCTCGGGGATGCTTGAAGTTGAGAGCTGCATGGCTCGAAAATCCTTTGACGTCTTGGAGCTGGGCTCGAGGATGCTTGAGATTGAGAGCTGCATGGCTCGAAAATCCTTTGATGTCCTGGAGCTGGGCTCGGGGATGCTTAAGGTTGAGAGCTACATGGCTTGGAGATTCCTTGATGTCCTGGAGCTGGGCTCGAGGATGTCGTTGATTTTTCCCTGCCAGACACATGGATACTCGTGCAAGGAAAAATCGTTATCATTATTATCGATAAAAACCCTTACCTTGTGGGTGGCATCTTCGTAGGCGCGAACCCTCCTCTTTTGGGGGAGCCTGACACCGTCGGGATCTTCGAGGCAACAGGCCCCTCGTGATGGGGTTTCGACCACCATGCAGGGGCTGCCCGTGGTGGTTTGCGATCGTCATCCTGACGACTGCGGCATCCTTATTTACCTTTCTTCTCCCAGCATAATGGGGAGTACATTTTCTAGGTCCCGTGCCCCCAAGGTTTCCTTGGACGCGCGCGCAGCTCCCCCGGTGACCACGTCCATCGGCTTCACGGTGGGGAAGCTATTGATGGTTGGAGACGGCGGGAGGGCGGCAAGCGCCCAGGACCCCGCTTGAGGTCTGCCCCCCACGAACCTTTTGAGGTAACCTTTCTTGATGAGCTTCTCGACCTCCTACTTGAGATTGCGGCATTCCCTGGAGGCACGGTCGTGATCGTAGTGAGGGCGACACTACTTCGTCTCATCACGACCGGTGAAGGGCTTCAAGGGTGGCGGGCGTCGCCGCCCGGTGGCTTGCTGGTTGAGCCTTGCATACTGGCGAACTGACGGGAAAGCTCCGCCAGCTTGTGCTCATGCTTTCCCCAGGTGCGCTTTTGCTGCATGCCTGATGGTTTTGTCAGCAGATCCTTTCACCGAAGGGGATGGAGAAGGTGACATGGGTGCCCTTGAGAAGGGGGAACCCCTTGCACGGTTGATAGAGGCCTTTCGAGTTCATCTCGTCACCATCCTTCTATGGGGTGTTGCTTTGTAAGGAGGTGGAAGGCTTGATCTCGCCTGTCATGTCCCCATTCTTGGCACGCCAATCTATTGCCGCCAAGATCGGTGTGGCCCGTAGCTCCTGCCGGTGCCGGAGTGCGCTCCCTTCGCTGCCCGGTGGCCCTCTGCTCCTGGACCTGCGAAACAAGGATTAGTGACCCAGATCGGGGTTTCCGACGGGGGCACTCCGACGGTCAAGTCAGTGATAATCTAGGGGAACATATCCTCCTGGTTAGGCCCCTCTTGATGGACTCCGCACTAGGAGGAGTAAAAAATGTGTGTGAGGGTGGAAACGTTGCAGGGAGAGAATGATAGCGGGGATAGAGGGGTTTCTTGTTTCGTCGCTTCTCCTTGTTTCTCTTGTTTTCCCTCGATTGTGGTAGTGGTGGTGGAGCTTTGCCCTCTTGGTTGGGCTTGCCCCTGTGTTGGTGGGCCATGCCCCTCTTCCTCGTGGGGATCGCACCTGTGTTCTTCTCTTTTTTTTGTCTAGCTTGTTCTTTTTTTATGTGTTAGAGTTGTTGTTGTGTTACCTCCGAGTTTGTTGTAGCTAGGTTACTGTTGGGAGCTTATCTCGGGATCCCTGCCGGGCTGTCAGGCGCATGTTGTAGTGTCCCGAGGAGTCTTTCCTAATTCATGATAAGGGGAGTTGTCAGGCACTCCGACACTCCTCTTGGTCGCTCATTCGGGGAAACTTGGCAGTGCCTTGAATGGTGGGCTGCCGCCCGCGGGATTCGAATCTCCCGATTGCTTCCTCTCTTGAATGATCCGGGTGGTTGGTGAGGAACGTGGTGCCTTGATCAGCGTGCTTCTTTCCTTCTAGTGTAACTGGCGATTGCAGGCGGTCAGTACGGCCTGGGAGGCGCTCCAGTGTAGTCCTCGAGCGGCCTGCCGGCGTTCTGGGCTGGTGAGGACCTCGTCCAAGCTGGGGCTGAGCTGGAATGGTAGGTCTCGCTCCAACCTAGGCGCTTCGAGCTTGCGGGGGCATCTTGGAGGAGGAGGGCAAAGAGCGGGCCTGGTCCGGAGGGCACGCGCTCGGAGAGGCTCCACGTTGGTGGGTTAGCGTTGAGCTCGACCTTGACCACAGGGCACTAGCCTCCGAGGGTCTTGCTCCAGAGGGCAAAAGACGGACTCGGTCCAGAGGGCGCACGCTCGGAGAGGCTCCATATTGGCGGTGAGCGCTGAGCTCGATCTCGACCACAGGGCACTAACCTCCGAGGGTCTCGCTCTGGAGTGCAGTAGACGGACCCGGTCCAGAGGGCGCCGCTCGGAGAGGCTGCACATTGGCGGGTGAGCGCTGAGCTCGACCTCAACCACAGGGCACTAACCTCCGAGGGTCTCGCTTTGGAGGGCAAGAGGTGGACCTGGTCCAGAGGGCGCGCGCTCGGTGAGGCTCCACATTGGCTGGTGAGCGCTGAGCTCGACCTCAACCACAGGGCACTAACCTTCGAGGATCTCGCTCTAGAGGGCAGAAGACAGACCCGGTCCAAAGGGCACGCCCTCGGAGAGGCTCCACATTGGCTAGTGAGCGCTGAGCCCGACCTCGACCACAGGGCACTAACCTCCGAGGGTCTCACTCTGGAGGGCAAGAGGCAGACCCAGTCCAAAGGGCACGCACTTAGAGAGGCTCCACATTGGCGGGTGAGTGCTGAGCTCGACCTCGACCACAGGGCACTAGCCTCCGAGGGTCTCGCTCTGGGGGGCAGGATGCGTTTCCGACCTAGGCATCCCGAGCTCGCGAGCCCGACCTAGCGGAGGACAGAGCTCGGCTCGCCGTATTGAGGGAGCTCAGCTCAGCTTGGTAGTAGAATCCGGGCTAGAGAGTTGACGCGGCATCCGACGCGGTGTCCTTTCTTGACGTGGCGCCTGTCGGTTCCTCCGCGTCAGCGATCCCACCACATCACATAGAATGACTAATCTCACTTTTGGACTTTGTTCAATCTTTCTTATAGTAGCTAGAATGGTCGATATGAAATGCGATGATCCTCCTAGATAAAAGGAGATCTTTACCTAGAATTTAGTTTACCATCCAAGCTTTGTTCACTTCTATATGTTGGTGCTTCTAGAATCACTTAGAAGATAAAGTATTGTTCTTGCTTTCAGCTTCTTGAGGTTACAAACCTCGTTCAATAATAAAAGAAGAAAAAAGTTTTAGGCTTCCCCTCATAAAGTTATCTTAGGTAGATGCTCTATAATAGGAATCCTATAGGTGATCAAGGGTATTACTGACCTCATGTAGATCCTTTGAGTACTACGAGTAAGGCTGGATAAGTTTCAAGATCTAGTCCACCACATCGAGAAATTGAATCATATATCAATTTTTTTAAGGCCATAACTTGGTTATATGATGCTTAATTGAAAAAATCTTTTTTTTTCAAGAAAAGGATATCTTTTCAAGTTCTATAACATCGCATTATTTTCTAAAAGGTGCAGTGCAACCAGCAACCAGACCCAATTCTATCTTTTGGGCCCTCAAATGGGTTAATCAAACTATTTTTTTTTTTCAAAAAATACTTCAATTAGACAAACCTTCCAATCTAGAAAAAATTAGGTGAAATGTCTATAATCAAAGTTAATATAAGAGTTGAAATATACCTCTTATAAGATTTTAGCTTTTTCATATTTATTTCTATTATTATGTTTACTTTGAAAAAAAAATTATGTTATTTAAACTATAGAAGGAATCTAATCCAAATTTTGTAAGGGCAGATCTCACTAACATAAATAGATGTTATGTATCTCAAATTTTTACTCATCAAGGAAAGAAAGTGGGATATAAATTCTACTTTTGTTGAACTTTCCACTTTTCTTAAATCTTTTAGAGAGATTTATGTTTAACATATTGAGAAAATCCTTTCTTCTCCTTAATTGAATCGAGTATGTAGCTATTTCTCGTCCCTGATTAAAAAGTTCTACATAAAAGCTTCTAGACCTATGAACTTTGGAATATAATAAGGAAATAGGCTCCTAATTGGATGTTTAGTTATTTATTCATCTCAAATAAAATATTTTTACAAAACTCTATGGTTACTTAAAACTGTTGGAAATCTGAGATGCAATTGAGAGGAAACATAAGTAATTGGAATCTTTTCTTTTGTAAGCTGAAAAGAAATATTTGGTTTTTCACATTCTCTCCTTTATAAGCAGCATGATTTGAAGTAAGATGATTCAATTTATTAAAAACAAGAGAATCAAAATCCATGAGGTGGCAGTTGGAGTTTCAAGGAGTTGGCATTATCCAGAAGTTTTAAATCTACACATGCATATAATTGCTTAGAGGCAAAAAATAAAAATTGTCATATCTTATCATAACATTATCTAGCATGACAATGCATCATAAAATTAGTATCAAAAAAATCTTATCTAGATTATAGTTAATTTTAGATGGAGCTTTGATCTCATTGAATTGGGCCGCACCTTCATGTCTCACAATATGGTCACCTCATTTGATTAAGTTGAAATTGATTAAGTCAGATGGAACAAAAAAGTAATTTTGCTCAATCCAACCTAAATGGTGAAGGAATAGACATGCAATTTCATGCATGGTTTTTAAGATTTTTTCAAAAATAAGCAGCGGAAGATAGATTAATCACATTAATCTAAAAGTACATTAGATCAAATCTATAAATTACCTACCACATGATCTATGATATGAAAATATTGCATGTATGAAAACTGAATACAAGAAAGCAAGCATAGATCATATCTATGCTATAAAATCGACATTGCAAATCATATTTACAATATCAATGAGTTCAAAACTCATTACCTTTGCATGGGTCAACGATCACTATAGCTAAATACCATGGTCTAAAGGCTCTCCTAGCCATATACACGTATGGTCTCTACAGGTGATCCACATGAAACCCTGCGCTGACCAATCTTCTTAGAGTGCTAGCTCCTTGTAGAGACCTTGAAGGCTGATCAAACCTTCTTCTTCAATCATTGGGATGCTCCAAGAGATGAAGAAGAATATCTAGGAGATAGGAGGTGGTGGAAGAAAATGGTGGACAAGAGATTAGAAACTTTTCTTTTCTCCCTTCCTAAATCCCAATAGAAGAACTAGGAGCTCACACCCATGAACCATTTCTCTTAAGCCCCACACCTCTTTTTTCTTTAGCTAGAAGACTATCTTCAACATACTCCAGCCATCTCACACTCCCACCAGCAACCTCTTAAAAAGAGGCAACCAAGTGGTTAGGAAAAGTTATGGAGTTAGGATGTGGGTTGGATAAGCTAAGGTGGTTTTAATTCAAAATCAAAACCAACTCCCATTCAAATCTAAATTCATGTTCAAATAATTTGAATTTAAATTCAAATTCAAATTCAAATTTTAAATTCAAAATTCAAATCATGGAACTAGGGTGTACAGGTGTGATCCAATCCAACTGGACTCAAGCTTGACCAAATCATATTTGTGCAAGGAAACATTATGTAGGCAATAGTGATGCAACTTTAAAATTTTTTAACCTTGCATCACAGCAAAAATTAGATTAATCATATTAATCAACATATAATATTAGAACATTTCTAATAGAGGCCTACAAATAGGATCATGTATGAATATTAACATGTAAATGAAAGACAATACAAGCATACAAAGTTGTGCATCACATAGAATCATTCTATGTTCGATGCACATACCAAAGAACACTTCTTTAGAAAACTCACCAAGAGCCTTATCTTTAATCCGATGCGACACTCACTGGGTTGAGGAGAAGCTCACCAAGGAACAATCACTCTGAAAGCTACACATGTATCCCACCTCTACAGGTAATCCACACCGGAGTTCTTCTTTGACCTTTTTCCTTTAAAGTGCTAGCTTCGCCAGAACAAATTGGATTATGGACTCTTCTTCTTCTTCTTCAGGATGCTCCAGGAGATGAAGAAGCACTATGGAGGATGTAGAAAGTGCACTCAAAAACCTTTCCCAAGATACTCTTCCCAAGCCCAGAACACTAGGCAGCACACACCCAAACCCAAACCTTTCTTCCCCACACAAAGGTTTCAAGCTTTCTTTTTTCTTTTTTCTTTTTCCTCTCCTTTTTAAAGACTTTCCAGCAAATAAACTTCAGAAATCACTCACCTTCATATCCTCATTAAGCCCCCATATGTAGGTAAGTTGGGGGAGAAGAAAAGGGGAGAGTTTCATAAGTTATGGGGGGGGTTACAAAACATTCAAGCCCATGGGAGTTACATCTTTTAAATTCAACCTAAATTCTGGGTTTAAAACTTAAATCAAAATTTGAATTCATAATTTAAACTTAAATTTGAAATGGGATGCAATAATTCAGCCCAATCAAATTGGACCTAACCCGAGCCCAAATCGAATCACATTCGGTTTGACCTAAACTAGATTGCTCAATCAAATTGAGTTAATCAAGCAATCACATTGCTACTAACCTTCCATATGATTACCAACATTTAGTAATTATAACCTTTATCAAAATATTTATAAATGATGTGTCAATATTTGACAAATCATCAAATCCCTACAACTGAGTCGACTCATAACTCTAGTCGACTCTGAAATGTAAATGGACAATCAAATTATCCAAAGAGTCCAAAAACGATTCCAATCATTCAATAGCCATTAGGTCAATCAGAAATCCCTATGATGTGTGACCCTATAGGTTCAAACACTAAACCGGTAGTACTGAATACTTCCAATACCAGCCAAAGTCACCATCTAGCAATGATACCCGACATCTGGATAGATCGAAGGTTGCAGAGCAACTATCAAGAACAAAATGGATGTGATAATCATATAATACATTCCTTTAACCCTCAATGCTCTGGATGACTTAGGGTTTAACTGCCCAACCCTAGAATAGTCCATCATAATATGTCTCAAACTTAAAATCCTTGTAACTGTTTATAAGGACTACCTGGCTAAGGTTTTACTCAATTGAGACATAATGAGTCATTCACTCCAAACTCTTTTGGAGGGGTTAATCCCATCTTGATCCAACCACTGCTATGCAAGTACTTGACTGTACCCAGCAATCTTTCATCACCAGATTAGAAATCCAGATAGTTCGATACCTAAGGACAGTGAGTTGCTTGCAAGCTACCATGGTGATCTCAAGTTAGAGGAATACTTATATTCATATCCTAATGCAAACTACTCTTTGGTAGAAAGAATGTTTTACAGATGGGTCACATCTAGTGAAGTGTCATACACAACACTTGCATGCCATACCAGTGTCTCTACACTCTTAGTTAAGAGGACAACCAACGACTATGACATATAATGACCTATACTTGATATGCTATCGTCCTGTGATAATATATCATTTGGTCATGAACGAATTTAAGGACTAGATGATATATCCTTTCTATATCACATCAAAGTAGTTCTAAGGAATTCATCACACAAGAGTTCATTACAAGAAGATGTAAAATGTGGTGAATAGCCATAATAAACATTTTATTCAATATAATTCATATATAATTAGAACAACAGCTCAACCGTCTATAAGCTAGATGATTGGTTTTGGGACATATTTTCCAACAACTCTCACTTGGACTAAAGCCAATCAAAGCAGAATCATATTTCCATCTTCCATTTACAATCGTTGAGCTCTTGAACGCCAATGACTTTAGTGAAGGGGTCAGCCAGATCTCCTTTCCATCGATCTTCATAAGTTTGATGTCACCTCGTTCCATGATCTCTCGTACAAGTCATAGAGACGTAAAATGTGCTTGGTACGCTGATGGAACCTTGGCTCTTTGGCTTGAGCAATGGCTCTAGTGCTATCACAATACACCAGAATAGGACCATCTAGGAAATGTGCCACTCTCAGCTCACCTAGGAACTTCCGCAACCACACAGCCTTCTTTGCGGCATCTGATGCTTCAATGTGCTCTGCTTCGCATACTGAGTCAGCCATTGTATGCTGCTTGGAACTTTTCCAGTAGATGCTCCTCCATTCAGGGTAAACATAAATTCGGATACACTCTTGCTATCATCTCTATCTGATTGAAAACTGAAATCAGTATACCCCATAAGTTTTAAGTTAGGTTCTCCATAAATTAGCCATTGGTCTTTAGTATTTTGCAAATACTTAAGGATAGTCTTTACTACCTTCCAATATGCCTCACCTAGGTCAGATTGGTATCTACTCACTACCCCTAGTGAGTATGCCATGTCTGGTCTAGTACATGTCATGGCATACATGATAGAATCCACTATCAAAGCATATGGAATCTTATGCATATGCTCTCTCTCCTTAGGAGTTGTCGCATAATCCTTCTTGGAAAGAGTGAAGATAGCCTTTCTTGGAATTTTTTATGCTGAACCATTTCAACACAGTGTCTATGTACGTAGATTGAGACAATCCCAAAAGCTTCCTAAATCTATCTCTATAGATTTTCATACCAAGTATGTAGGAAGCTTCACCCAAGTCCTTCATAGAAAACTGAGATAACAACCATACCTTTATTCTCTATAATACAGAAATGTCATTCCCGATTAAGAGAATGTCATCCATATACAGAACAAGAAATACAACTACATAACCATTAGCCCATTTATATATGCGGGGTTCTTCTCCGTTCCTAACGAAGCCATACGTCTTGATACATTTATCAAAATGCATGTTCCAACTCCGAGATGCCTACTTCGGTCCATAAATGGACCTCTACAACTTGCACACTTTAGACTCATCTGTGGATATAAACCCTTTAGGTTACATCATATACACCTCCTCTTCTAGCTCATCATTTAGAAAAGCTGTTTGGACATCCATTTGCCAGATTTCATAGTCTAGATATGCTGCCAGAGTAAGCATAAGCTGAATAGACTTGAGCATTGCCATAGGGGAAAACATCCTATCATATTCTATACCATAATGTTGACGATATCCCTTAGCAACCAAACGGGCTTTATAGGTCTCCACCTACCCATATGCGCCTCTCTTCCTCTTGAAGATCCATTTGCACTCAATGGATTTTATCCCTTCAGGTGGATCAACCAATGTCCACACATTGTTGATTTCTATGGACTCCATTTTGGATTTCATGGCCTCAAGCCATTTCTCAGAGTTAGACCTTTGCATTGCATCCATATAGGTGATCGAATCCTTGTTGTTCTCATCGAGCTCAAAAGGATCACCGTCCTAGACTAGAAAATCATAGTATCTATCCGATTGACATGGTACTCTACCGGATCTCCTTAATGGTTGCATAATAGGCTTAGATCTTATCAAGTCTGGTTCTATAGCAGTCCTAGAATGGGTTGTTTCCTCTACCTATTGAACTTCCCCAAGTTCAATCTCAGTAGCTTGAGTACCTTCAATAAGGTACTCCCTTTCCAAAAAGGTAGTCCTAAGACTTACGAACACTCTATGTTCCTTAGGCATATAGAAGAAATACCCTTTAAACTCCTTTGGATACCCAATAAAGAGGTATCTATCAGACCTAGGTCCAAGTTTATTCGTCTGCAGATGTTTGATAAAAGCCGAACACTCCCAAACTCGAAGATATGAAAGTGTTGGCTTACACCCAGTCCATATCTCATATGGAGTTTTGTCAACGGATTTACCAGGAACCCTATTCAGAAGATAACATGTTGACTCAAGAGCATATCCCCAAAAGGATATAGGTAAAGTGTTTAAGCTTATCAAGGATCGAACCATATCTAATGGAGTCCGATTCCTCCTTTTAGACACTCCATTTAACTGAGGTGTCCTTGGAGGAGTCCATTGAGAAAGAATCACATTCTCTTCAAGATAAGTTAGAAACTCACCCGAAAGATACTTACCACCTCGATCTGATAGAAGGATTTTAATAAACTTTCCAGATTATTTTTCTACTTCATTACGATATCATTTGAATATTTCAAACAACTCATATTTATTTCTCATTAAGAAGACATAACCATACCTCAATAGGTCATCTGTAAATGTAATGAAATAGTTATACCCACCCTTGGCACTAATATTCATTGGTCCATATACATCAGTATGTATCAAACTAAGAATATCATTGGCTCGCTCACCTTTTCTAGCAAAAGGTGATTTGGTCACTTTACCAACAATACAAGATTCACAAGTTGGCAGTGATTCACAATCATTGATATTCAGGAGATCTCCAACTAATTTGTTAATCATGTTCTTGTTAATATAACCTATCCTACAGTGCCAAGATAAGTATCACTAACATTATCTATCCTAGGGCGTTTGCAAGAAGTTGTCATTACTATAACAGGTCGTAATAGTAAGTATATGCCATTACTTAAACATCCATCCATAAGTCTCACACCATTCACAATGATAGAAAAAATATCATTCTTTATTGAAAATTCATAATTTTTATTGGCCAACTAGCCTATAGAAATGGCATTCATTAGAAAAGATGGACAGTAATGACAGTCATTCAAAATGACATTACAAGACTCAAAAACTAGCTTGATAACTCCCAATGCCATGACTGGAACTTGACTTCCATTTTCCACATTCAGGAATTTTTCACCATCATCGAATCTCCTACTAACTTGAAGCCCCTACAAATAATTGTAAATATGAATAGGACTTTCGGTATTGAATACCCAATTAGTAGTGTTGCCGCCCAGATCGTCGTGTGGTGCGGGCACTAGAATCAGAAGAAGACTTCAGGGTTCCATCTGGATCTCTGAATGACCTTGCCCGAAGATTAGGGTTTGTAATAAGGGTTGACCTGGTCAACCAGATTATTTTATTTCTTTGAGTCTGCATTTCATTTTGTTGAGTCATGTTGACTCAGTCTAAGTCCAAGTCAAGTTCTGGTTGGCGCCATTCCCTAGGGCGTCATTTTTTCTTCCAAGGCCAAATGCAAGTGGACGCCACACTCCCAGCTACACTCCCAGGACCAGTTGGTGCCACATTTCATCCCAGTGTCCCTGGTCCCCATGCCCAAGAGAGCAAGAAAATTTTCTTAGGAGAAGTCAAGGAAGGCGCCCACAAGCTGCCAAAAGTAACCAAGCTAAAGGAGCAGGGGATTTTTCTTGGAGAGGACTTCAAGGTAGGCGCCCACACCTGTCTAAAGTACCTGGCTATGAATGGAAGGAGCCTAGTCTTGGGAGAAAGACTAGGAGATGAGTATTTTCTTCCAAGAAAGAGCAAGTCATGGAAGGAAAACCCATGACTTAAGGAGAAGAACTAGGAGGTGCCCCACATACCTGCCATATGAAGCCATCACCTTGCATTTGAGGCCGCCCACTCCAAGAAAAGAAGCCTAGTCGGTCAAGGGAAAGTTTTTCATGCTTAGGATGAATGTTTAGTCCCACATGGGAAGTAGTGTAATTTTGTTTCTCTTGCAAGGTCTATATATTGGACCCTTATGTAATCTTTTGATGGAATGAGTAAATGAAATCTTTTCTTGTGTTGAGCAACCTTGTGTTCTCTTCTTCCGCACTTCTTTGAGTGTTGAGCTCTATGAGGGAGTAAATCCGGGTTCCATTGGAGCCTTGAGGAGGTGAGAGATCTCCAAAGTTACCAAAACCCTGCCCCGCTTTCATCCCTGGCCGCCAACCCTAATTTCCTTTCATCATCCTAGCCACCAACACCCAAATTCCTAAACCCTATTCCCACTTCATTCAAGGCTACCATCTCCTTCTCCAAGCCACCGCCCACCATATCAAGCCCTAGGTCCTTTTCATCTGCAAGCCGCCGCCCTACCAGCCAAACCCTAAATCCACTCCATCTTCCACCGCCACCTCCATACTCTTCCCTCATCTTCAAAGTTCGAGCAGTCTGTAGCTATCCCAGGTAAATGTCTCTTCCTTGAGTTTCTTACATCCTTATCTTGTTCTTCATCTTTTCCAGATCCAGAGTACGAGAAGAAGGCCAACCTTGTCATAGGACTACAATCCGAGGATCCATTGTGAAGATACCCCGTCTCCAAGGATCCTACAATCTGCTCGAGAGGGTCCTTCAATTGAAGCAAAGAGAGATATCATAGTCAGGTATAAAACCTTCTCTTCTCTCTTCATTTGTTTCTTGAAAGAGGAGCAAATCCTAGGTCTGGGGGTTTCTCAATCCCCAGCGATCCTACTTCTTTATTACTCTGATAATCTACTCTTTTGAATTGTGCTTTCTTTCGGTGCATATTTTCTTTCAATATTAGTTAGCCTTGTTTTTGAGTCAAGCCAACTTCTAACAAAACACACAAAAAAAAAAATAGTCTTAATTTACTTCCGCATCGCATCATCTTATTTGTTCTGCATCATCATGGCCCATAGCTACTAATGGCATCAAAAATCGCCCGTCCGTCTCTCTGGGATGCCTCCTGTACCTCAGGACCTGCAGAAAACAGTATCAGTGACCCGGGCTGGGGATTCCGGCAAGGATGCTCCGATGGTCAAGTCAGTGACGATCCAGGAGAACAGATCCTCCTAGTCGAGCCCCTCTCAATAAGCTCCATGCTAGGAGGAGTGAATGTGGAGTGAATGAAAGTGAGAACGGGCAGGGAGAGGTGACAACCAAGGTGGAAAGATCCTCCTGTGTGGCCTTTTTTCCCTCTTCCTTTCTGTTGCCCACCTCAGTGATCAGTGCCTCTTTGCAGTTATGTTGCTTTGTATTGTTTTTTTGTTGTTGTTACCTTTTTCTTGCTCGTGTTGGGTTTTTACCTTGGCCTGCCTCGGGATCTTCCCCGTGTTGGCAGGCACGTGCGGCGAGGTACCGTGCCATAGACGAGACATCTTTCCTGACATATGGCAGGGGAAGCTTCCATGTGCTCTGATGTTCCTTCTGTCTGCCCCATTCTGGAAAACCTGGCAGAGCCTCGATCGACGGGCCACCACCCTCGAGACTCGTGCCTTCTGGCTGGCTCCTTCTCCTGGCAGTATGGCAGGTTGGTGGAGAGTATGGTGCCTCGATCAGGGGGTTTCCTTCCCTTCTGGTGTAAGTGACAGCTGTGGGTATTAATTGTGGCATGGCAGGTACTGCTTTGTGGCCCTCGGGAGGCCCATCGTCGTCCTTGGAGAGGAGGTGCCGCTTCCTTGGCGGTTGGTGCCTCTGCCCGGGTTGAGGGCCGAGTTGGAGAGGTGGGGCCCAACTCCGAGGGGCTTAGCCTCGAAGCGGCTCAGCTTGGTGGAGGAGGGCTGAGCTCGACTCCAGACCAACTGTGCTCGACTTCGGGCAAGCTCGACCTGATGGAGGAGGGCGGGGCGCAGTCTGACCCAGGGGACTCGACCTCGGAAGAGCTCCTCATGGCAGAGGAGGACTGAGCTCGACTCCGGTCCATGAGGCTCGATCTTGAGGGGCCCGTCGTGGGGGGATCCTACTCGGCTTCGTCCTAGGCATCCCGCCCTCGCGAGGACCGACCTGGCAGAGGGAGGAGCTCGACTTCGACAGTCGACCCCACTGCTCTGGGGGAGCTCAGCCCAGCAAAGGAGCCCGTGTTGAGTATCCACCATGGTGTTTGACAGGGGCTAATTGGCTAGGGGAAAATTGGCTAGGTCCTAGTTTCTGATTATGGACACTAGTCCTAGTAGGTTCAGGTTGCCTAAGGGGTAGTGGCTCACTACTGGATTCATATTTAGGGGTACTAATCCTATAGGGTTCAAGTTGACTAAGGAAAACCTGACTAGTACTAGATTAATACTTAGGGGTTATGGGTTCTCTGGGCTCATAGGACAAGGGTGTAGATCTATGGGTCATGGGATTATAGGATCTGGGGTCATAGGATTTTGGGTCAGCTCTAAGATCAGGTTCTAAGGATGGATCATGGTATGGGGTCCTCCTAAGGTTGGGCTCCCTATATGGGTCAGGATATTAGGTTCTCCTAGGGTTGGACTCCCTATATGGGTCAGAATATTGGGTTCTCCTAGGGTTGGGCTCCCTATATGGGTCAGAGTATTGGGTTCTCCTGGGTTCAGTATCATAATAAGGGTCATGGTAAGGGGTTCTTCTAGGTTCAGTATCATAATAAGGGTCATGGTAAGGGGTTCTTCTAGGTTCAGTATTATAGTATGGGTCAGGCTAAGGGGCTCTCCTAGGTTCAACCTCTCGGTATGGATCAGGATTTGGGGTCCTCCTAGGTTGAGGATTGTAGTGCGGGTCAGGATAAGGGGCTCTCCTAGGTTCGACTTCATGGTATAGATCAGGGTTTGGGGTCCTCCTAGGTTGAGGGGACTGAAGATCTGGCTCAGATTGTGATCCATGGGTTCTTGCTAGGATCCCTACATGGCCTTCTAACTGGTCAAACCTATTGGCAAGATGGTCAATTCTATTATTGGTTTGGGTACTAGACTGAGTTACTGTGAATTATGATGAATCCATCAAAACAAATTTTAAAATTTTTGGAGTTTTTATCAAGGAGAAATAATTAAAATAACAGAGCATATACAGACTAAAAAATTACAGAAAACAAGCCCTAATCTAAGCTTTGATACCAAATGATGCGGGACTAATATGCATGTAATTCTTTTTGTATGTTTTATATGTGAGGTTAGGTAATTAATTCCCGAATTTCAGATAAAAATTAGTTGTAGGGAATTTTGTATGAGTTTTTGAAGCCAAGCATGCAGATTAGAACCTAGAAAAGTACTAAAGAAGGATCGCCGGGGCTGAGAAGCCTCGGTTAGGGCAAGTTCTCCTACAATATAAAGACTGGAGGTAGAGGGGGTGTACTTGACAACGTCTGAAGCACCCGGTGAAGATCGCAGCGAAGGGGTCTCTCGTTCCTCGACGGATGCGGCCTGGAAAACCGAGCCAAAGACCCGTGGATACCTAGCTTTCTGCTCGGTGGTCCGATTGAGGCGTGGCTGGAGTCGTTGGATTCGTAGGAACTCGAGGACCTGCAAACGACCTATCAAGGGTTAGAAAACTCAGAGAAAATCAAGAAAACAAAGGAAAACAGCAAAGGGAAGAAATTTTGGAGGGGGTTGGAAGGATGGTTGGCGGCAGGAAGATGTTTGCAAACACCGGGAAGATGAACTCTCAAACCCCTTTATGCACACAGCAGGGTAATCATACAAAGCAATTGAAGAACTCAAGGTTTATTTCATATATCAAAATCTCCCTTCATACAAGAGGCTAGGGTCCTTTAAATAGACCCTTAACCTTGGGCTCCAAGTAAGGGCACATAAGTCTTTACATAAGAATCATTTTCCCTCTCAAACCCTAGCTAGAAAATAAGGAAACATTAGGTAGAAAAATCCCTAAAAATTATCTTGACTTGGCCAACACTCCAAGGATGCCTAGGGGGGCGTGTTGGGCTTCTAGGAGCAGCAAGAGGCCGGCCCAAAGGGGCTCGGGTGCATGGGTTTGGGCCTCTAGAAGCTGGGGTGGCATGGTAGCCAGGTAGCAGGAATATTCCCTGGTATCTTGCTTCTTAGGGGCTTGGGCTTGGTGCTTGGGCTTGATTTCTTTGGGCTAGGATGCAGATGGACCTATAAAATCATGGATGCCTTGGTATATGAATATATTTTGGCATCTGGAAGGGAATCTGGGCATCTGGAGGGCATCTGCAAGGAATCATGGTTTTCTGAATTTTTCCTCCTAGGGTCTTCAAATCTTCAAGCTGGGTTGGACTTGGGCTATACTTCCATGTCTTCAATCTGGTTGGACTTGGTCTTCACTTGTATGATGTGGTCTTGAGTCTTCAATATGGTTGAATATGACTCAAAAAAATAAAATTAGCTCGACATAAGCTGACTAACACTGGACTGAACTAGCTCAACATGAGCTGACTAGTACATAACTGAAACTCAAAAGACTCAAATAATAACTAAAATGGACTCAGATGGGCTAAGCCCTTATTATAGATGGACTCATAAATTATTGATCAATTCATAGAGGGTTGAAAAGCCTCAGTCTTATTTTGGTGCCTCCGGTGTCCCCACCAGATCTTGTCCTCATCCGGGACTTCTACCATAACTAGGCCAAAAGGGACAAGGAGCGGCAAGCAGAGCTCGAGTCCTTGAGGACCGAAGTGAGGCGGAAGAGCGACGAGGCCTGGGAGGCCAACCTGAAGGTTAAGAGCCTTACGGGCGAGGTCTCCAATGCCACGGGGCTTAGGAAGGAGCTCGAAGGGAAGCTCGAGGCGAAGAGGACTCGACTGAAGGAGCTCTGAGCCGAGTCGGAGGTGGCAAGAGAACAGGCCGTCTATGCTGAAAAGAAGGCCACAGCCGCAGAGCAGAGGGCCATGGAGGCAAAGGAAAAGGCTTCTACCACTGCCCGCACTGCCGAGGTAGTGGAGAAGGGAATGGCCGAGGTGCTTCGGTGAGCTGAGCATGCGGAGGGGGAGTCGGCTGAGGTGTCCCGCCAATTGGAGGCCGCGAGGAAGGAGGCCGCCAATGCAGTCGCCGATGCGGTGGCCAACTTCAAGGCCTCTCTGACGTACATTACAGACTTCAAGGAAGCGACGATGGACTCCTTTTTCAAGGGGTTCGCCTACTGCCAATCCCAGCTATGTGGGATCCTTTCAGAGGAGCAGATGGCCACGCTCTGACTCCCTGGCACAAAGGCTTCATCCCCGGCAGCGGCCACAGTCGAGCCTCCTCCGCGGGTGGCCTCAGCGGCACCGGGCCGTGTTGAGCCTGCTCCGACGGTGATGGCGGCTGAAGGAGCTCAACAGGCAGCGGTAGCTGAACCGACTCCGAGGGTGACAGTGACCGAGCAAGTTCCTGTGGCAGCTATCACCGAAGAAGGCACCCCCGCAGTGGAGGTGGAAGAGGGGGAAGTCCCGGTTGGGCACCGTCCGAGGAAGGAGCCAGCCAAGTAGAGTAAGATTTTCAAATATCTTGTAATTTTTTGACTTTTTCTTTTGTTGGTCTGGGCTACCCGGCATGTCGGGGCCTGGGGAATAGTGTAACATCCTTTAAGTAATGAAGAGTGCTTTAATTAATGCAACTTCCTCTTTCTCCATTTTTGTGGTGTGATTGCTTTCTCCTTTCTCCTCTCTTTTTCTTTTTCTTCTTTGTGGGGGAAGGTCAAAGAGGAGAGCTCTACCTTGTCCGGGTTCAAACCTCGTTGTCTTGGAGCTGGGCTCGAAGACATGCTGGCTGGAGAGCCGGGACCCGGTCCTTGGTCGCCTAAGAGCTGGGCTCAGGAATTATTGTCTTGGAGTTGGGCTCGAAGACGTGCTGGCCGGAGAGCAGGGCCCCAGTCCAGGTTGGCCTGAGAGCTGGGCTCAGAAATAGTTGGTGCCTTGGAGCTAGGCTCGAGGCATGTCTTCAGGAGAGCTGGGCCCCGAGTCTTGATCGACTGAGAGTTGGGCTCAGGAATTATTGTCTTGGAGCTGGGCTCGAAGACATGCTGGTTGGAGAGCTGGGCCCTGGTCCAGGTTGGCCTAAGAGCTAGGCTCAGGAATTGTTGTCTCGGAGCTGGGCTCGAAGATGTGCTGGCCGGAGAGCTGGGCCCCGATCCAGGTTGGCCTGAGAGCTGGGCTCAGGAATAGTTGGTGCCTTGGAGCTAGGCTCGAGGCATGTCTTCCGGAGAGCTAGGCCCCGGGTCTTGATCGATTGAGAGCTGGGCTCAAAGACGTGCTAGCCAGAGAGCTGGGCCCCGGTCCAGGTTGGCCTAAGAGTTGGGCTCAGGAATTGTTGTCTCGGAGCTGGGCTCGAAGACGTACTAGTCGGAGAGCTAGGCCCCGGTCCAGGTTGGCCGAGAGCTGGTCTCAGTAATAGTTGGTGCCTTGGAGCTAGGCTCGAGGCATGTCTTTCGGAGAGCTGGGGCCTGGGTCTTGATCGCTTGAGAGATGGGCTCAGGAATAGTTGGTGCCTTGGAGCTAGGCTCGAGGCATGTCTTCCGGAGAGCTGGGCCCCGAGTCTTGATCAACTAAGAGCTGGGCTCATGAATTATTGTCTTGGAGCTGGGCTCGAAGACGTGCTGGCCGGAGAGCTGGGCCCCAGTCCAGGTTGGCCTGAGAGCTGGGCTCAGGAATAGTTGGTGCCTTGGAGCTAGGCTCGAGGCATGTCTTCCGGAGAGCTAGGTCCCGGGTATTGATCGCCTGAGAGCTGGGCTCAGGAATTGTTGTCTTGGAGCTGGGCTCGAAGACATGCTGGCCAGAGAGCTAGGCCCCGATCCAGGTCGGCCTAAGAGCTGGGCTCAGGAATAGTTAGTGCCTTGGAGCTAGGCTTGAGGCATGTCTTCCGGAGAGCTGGGCCCTGTGTCTTGATCGCCCGAGAGCTAGGCTCAGGAATTGTTGTCTTGGAGCTGGGCTCGAAGACGTGCTAGCCGGAGAGCTGAGCCCCGGTCCAGATCGGCCTCAGAGCTGGGCTCAGGAATTATTGTCTTAGAGCTGGGCTCGAAGACGTGCTGGCCAGAGAGCTGGGCCCCGGGCAGCGACATTCCTACAAGGCAAACAACTTGTTGTGCAAAGGAAAGTCTTTATTCTTAATGGAAGGAAAACTTACACTATTGATAGTATCTCCTCAAATTACAGGCATTCCATGTCCGAGGGAACCTGGCACCATCCAGGTCCTTGAGGTAGTAGGCCCCGTGTGAGAGGGCCTCGGCCACTTTATAAGGGCCTTCCCAGTTTAGCGAGAGCTTGCCACACTCTCGTGGTTGAGACACTTCGGCTCGGTGTAGTACCAGGTCGCCAGGTCGGAAGGTCTTCAGCTTCACCCATGCATTGTAATATCGGGCCACTCGTTGCCAATACGCCACCATCCGGAGTCGAGCCATGTCTCTTGTTTTTTCTAGGAGGTCTAAATTGAGCAGGAGATGCACCGAGTTCTGTGTCTCGTCGTACTGCTGCACCTGCAGTATGGGCACACCGAATTCGATCAGGATGACCGCTTTGGCATCGAAGATGAGGTTGAAGGATGTTTCGTCCATCACCGTTCTGGGCGTTATGTGGTAGGCCCATAGGATGCTTGGAAGCTCCTCTGCCCACCTGCCCTTGGCTTGGTCCAACCTGGTCTGAAGTCCTTGAAGGATGGTCCAGTTAGTAACCTCGGCTTCTCCATTTATTTGGGGGGTGAGCTACCGAGGTGAACCTGTGCTAGATGCCATGCTCGGCGCAGAACCCTTCAAACTCCCGGTTGTCGAATTGCCGCCCGTTGTAGGTGATGATGCAATTTGGAAGTCTAAAGCGACAGATGACTGACTTCCAAAAGAATTGATGAACATTGGCTTCTGTGATTCGAGCCAGCAGCTCCGCTTCGACTCACTTGGTAAAGTAGTCGATCGCCACTAGCAGGAACTTCTGTTACACCGATGCGGCGGGAAATGGTCCCAAGATGTCCATCCCCCATTGAGCGAAGGGCCAGGGGGATGACAGTTGGGAAATTGGTGCCACCGGCTAGCACTGTATGTGGGAATGGCGCTGGCATTTGTCACACTTCTTGATGAAGTCGGCTGTGTCTTCCCTCATTGTCTTCCAGAAGTACCCCTGGCGAAGAGCTTTGTATGCCAGAGTCCTCCCTCCCACATGATTCCTATAAAGGCCCTCGTGGATCTCCTGGAGCATGAAGGCTGCCTCCGTAGGCCTGAGGCACTTCAGGAGTGGGTAGGAGTGAGATCGGTGGTAGAGCTGACCATCCATCAGAATAAAATGGGTGGCCTTTTTCTTGATGAGCCTAGCTTCCTTGCGATCTTCTAGCAGGGTGCTGTCCTGGATGTACTTGACATACTTGTCCATCCAACTCAGCTTGTGGGCTACTTGCTGCACCTCCTCTGGGTTTTCATAGCTCGGCTTCTCAAGGTACTCGTTGTAGGCGCACCCTAGCGATGAGTCTAGCAAGGTTGCGAGCCTCGACAGTGCATCCGCACGAGCGTTCTCCCTATGGGGGATATGGAAGATGCGGAAGTGACTGAAGCCTGCCATGCTCAAGCGGACTCTCTCCAGATACTTCACCATCTGGGGATCTTTGGCCTCGTACTCTTCGGATACCTGTCCGGCAACCAGTTGAGAGTCGGTGAAGACCTTCAGGCTCTGTACGCCCAGCTCGCGGGATACCTTTAGGCCCGCGAGGAGCACCTCATACTCCACCTGGTTATTTATAGCGGCGAACTTGAAGCGGAGGGCACATTCTGTCACCACTCCATAATTGGTGAGGATGAGGCCTGCTCCGCTCCCGCCAGAATTGGAGGTGCCATCCACGTGGAGGATCCAAGGGTCCTCCTATGGTCTGGGCTCAATCTGACTCTTTGGGGCCATCTGCTCTGGCTTCTCAGCGGGTCCTATGCATTCGACCACGAAGTCAGCTAGGACTTGGGCCTTCTACGATGACCTCGATTGATATGCGATGTCGAACTCGCTCAGCGTCAGGGACCATTTAACCAGCCTCCAGAAAGTTTCGGGATGGCCTAGTATGGTCCTCAGTGGCTGATCAGTCACAACCATGATGGGGTGTGCTTGGAAATAGGGCCTGAGGCGCTTAGCAGACATGATTAGTGCAAAAATGAGTTTCTCGAAGCGAGTATACCTGATCTCCATGTTGCGGAGGATTTTGCTGGTGTAGTACACCAGTTTTTGGGATCCGTCCTCATCTGCACGTATTAGAACCGAGCTGATGGCCCCAGGTGTGATCACCAGGTAGAGTAGGAGTTCTTCCCCTTCTTTCGGTCTGGATAGTAGAGGTGGGGAGGCCAGGAACTCCTTCAATTCTTCAAAGGCTATCTTGTACTCCTCAGTCCAAGTGAAGTCGTACATCTTGCACAGCGCCTTGAAGAAGGGGAGGCAGCGGTTGGCCGACCTTGAGATGAACTGGCTTAAGGCCGCAACCCGTCCCGTCAAGCGCTGGACCTGCTTCTTGGATGTCGAGTGCTCCTTATTGACGATCGCCAGGACCTTCTCCGAATTCGCCTCGATGCCTCTCTAGGTGACTATGAAATCGAGAAACTTCCCAGCTACCAACCCGAAGGTGCACTTTGCCGATTTGAGCTTCATCTAGTGCTTCCAGAGGTTATGGAAGGCTTTAGTGAGGTTGGCAACATGGTCTGAGCTTGGCTTGCTCATAACAAGCATGTCATCCATGTATATTTGCATGTTTCGACCAATCTGGTCCTTGAAGATCTTGTTGACCAGATGCTGGTACGTGGCCCCAACATTCTTCAAGCCAAAAGGCATCATCCTATAGCAATACGTCTCTTGGTCAGTGATGAAAGTGGTGTGCTCCTCGTCCTCTGGATGCATCCGGATCTGATTGTACCTAGAGAATGCATCCATGAAGGAGAGCAGCCTGTGCCCTGAGGTGGCGTCCACCAGCTGATCTATCTTCGATAGAGGAAAGCTATCCTTTGGGCATGCCTTGTTGAGGTCGGTGTAGTCTACACAGATCCTCCACTTGCCATTGTTCTTCCTTACCATCACCACGTTTGCCAGCCAACTCGGATATTGTACTTTCCGGACGAAGCCAGTGGCCAGGAGTTTATCCACTTCTTCGTTGATGGCCGCTTATCTTTCTGGGGCAAAGCTTCTCTTTTTCTGCAGAACCGGCTTGCACTTCAGATCGATGCACAGCTTGTGGGTGATGATTCCAGGGGGAATACCCAGCATGTCCACCACTGTCCAGGCGAATACGTTCGCATTCGCCTGTAGGAACTGCAACAGTTGAGCCCTCTCCTCCTTGGGCAGCTGGGCTCCGATTTGCACTGTCTTCTCTGGTCAGCTCCGAGCTGGTAAGAAAGTAAGCGCTCGATCGGGCCTCCTCTGGGATCTTGAGGCCTCTGGTAGAGTTCGTCTACCTTGGGACCACCCTCGGGGGCCTTGGCCCTAGGGAAGGTTTGGAAACAGTGCTGCACCAGCTGGGGTGCACCCCTCATTTCCCCGATACCACAAGGAGTTGGGAACTGCACAAGTAACCACTTGGTAGAGATGACGGCATGAAGGAGGTTGAGCCCTAGTCAGCCCAGAATCACGTTGTAGGTCGAAGGAAGCCTAACAACCGTGAAGGTCATCATAATGGTGCTCCGCCGAGGCGGGGTCCCGGCAGTGACCGGGAGAGTAATTTCTCCCTCTACCCTTACAGAATCACTTGTGAAACCAACAAGGGAAGTATGAGCAGGTCTGAGCTGCGCAGGAGCGACATTCATCCTGGAGAAAGTAACATAAAAAAGCACATCTATAAAGCTTCCACTATCAACCATGATGCATTTTACAGGATGCTTCGCGATCGTCATTTCAACAACCACGGCATCATTATTTACATTTTTTCCTCCGTCTCCCCCCTCCCTCACAAAGGGGAGTACATTCTCAGAATGCCCTACCCCCCGGGCCTTCTTAGGTATGCACTCGGCTCCCAGCATATCATCCCTACCGGCTTCTCGGTAGGGCGATTGTCGATCGCTAGGACTGGTGGGAGAGCAGCGAGCGCCTGGGGTTCTGCTTGAGGTCTACTCCCCACGTATCTTCTGAGGTAGCCCTTCTTGATGAGCTCTTTGATTTTCTACTTGAGATTGCGGCATTCCTTGGTGTCATGGCCGTGGTCATGGTGGAAATGACAATACTTCATTTTATCGTGGCTAGAGGATGGTTTCATAGGCGATGGGCGCCTCAGATAGGTCTCACCTTCGATCTCCATGAGGATCTTCATCCTCGGGGTGAGGAGGGGAGTGTAACTCCCCTCAGTAATGGGAGTGCTTATCGACCTCAATCCTTGCCGGAAGCTCTAAGCTGGCGGTCCTGGATTCTGCATTTTGGATGCTTCAGCGAGGGTCGACTTCTTCAGTGGCTTCCCATCGAGCTCCTGCCTCGTACGATCCACCTCCTCGGCACGGATGTACTTCTGAGCTCAGAGGAGGAGCTCGGAGTAAGTCTTCGAAGGCTTCTTGTCAAGCAAGTAGGTCTGGCGGGAGAACATGAGCGCTCGCTTCAGAGCCAGCATCGCAACCAGCTCCTCAAGATTGTAGATCTCCAGCGCGGTAGCCTTGAAACGAGCCACATAGTCCCGCAGTGGCTAGCGGTCCTGCTGCCTGATGGAGAAGAGGCTATCTACCTCCCGTGGCATCTTCTGACAAGCATCGAAGTGGGCCACGAACCTCTGCCCTAGCTGGGCAAAGAAATTGATGCTCTCTGGCTCCAGGCGGGCAAACCACACCCGGGCCGCCTTCCGAAGAGTAGCAGGAAAGACGATGCATAGGAGGATGTCGGTGGCCCCCTAGACCCTCATGAGGGCCCCATAACTTTCCAGGTGGTCCAGGGGTCGGTGGTCCCCTCGTAAGGATCCACCTGCGGCATGCGGAACCGATGGGGGATCGGCTCTCCTTGGATCTCTTGGGAGAAGGGGGACGGGTGTCATAGCCCGTTGGCTCGCTGGCGGAGGTCGGTAGATTGGCAAACCAGCGGGATAACTCCGCTAGCTTGCAGTCATGCTCCTCTAGGTGCTTTTCCGCCATGCGCCTGATAGCTTCATCTGTCGACCCCTCTGCTGAGAGAGGTAGAGAAGGTGACGCGGGTGCACGGTGCCCGTGATGGGGAGTCTTGCTCTTTCCACCTTGACGGGATCTAGATGCCCCCCACTCGAGGTTTAGCGAGCGGCTCTTTCTATCAGCAGACCCGGCTCGTTGTCTCTTCGCTGGGGTTTGACGACTACCTTGGGGGTCAGTAATGGCCTGCGGCTGCGAAGGCCTTCCATGGAAGAAATGCAGGCTGTCACGGGGGCCTGTGGCATGGGCTGCGGGAGTCTCTGGTTGCTAGTGAGTAGCCAGGGATCGATGCTGGTGCTAGAGCTGGTGCACCGCTGCAGTGAGGACCTACATCTACTGAGCGAGTGTGGTCAGCTGGGCTTCCGATGGAGGTGGTTGAGCCGGAGCGGGTTACTCAGCTCCTAGACCATGCGGGTTCCCATGGGAGGGGGATTCTCCCGCGTGACTGGTGGAGGCCTCCCTCGCTCGAGTCGTCACCATCCTCCCAAGGGGCTATCCACGTGGGGCTTAAGCTGGATTAAGGATCATTCTATTTTGCTGCCCCCCTTCCTGGCGCGCCAATCTATTGCCACCCGGATCGTCATGGCTCGTAGCTGCTGATGGTATCGAAAATCGCCCGTCCGCCTCTTCGAGATGCCTCCGGTGCCTTAGGACCTACAGGAAATAGCGTCAGTGACCCGGGCTGGGGATTCTAGCGGGGGCGCTCTGACGGTCAGTCAATGACGATCCAGGAAAATAAATCCTCCTGGTCGAGCCCCTCTCGATGAGCTCCATGCTAGGAGGAGTGAATGTGGAGTGAATGAAAGTGAGAACGGGCTGGGAGAGGTGACGGCCGAGGTGGAAAGATCCTCTTGTGTGGCCTTTTTTCCCTCTTCCTTTCTGTTACCCACCTCAGTGATCAGTGCCTCTTTTGCAGTTATGTTGCTTTGTGTTGTTTTTTTGTTGTTGGTACCTTTTACTTGCTCATGTTGAGTTTTTACCTTGGCCTGCCTCGGGATCTCCCCCGTGTTGGCAGGCACATGCGGCAAGGTACCGTGCTGTAGATGGGATGTCTTTCCTAACATGTGGTAGGAGAAGCTTCTATGCGCTCTGACGTTTCTTCTGTCTGCCCCATTTCGAGAATCCTGGCAGTGCCTCGATCGATGAGCCGTCGCCCTCGAGACTCGCACCTTCTGGCTGGCTCCTTCTCCTGGCGGTACGACAAGTTGGTGGAGAGTATGGTGCCTCGGTCAGGGGGTCTCCTTCCCTTCTAGTGTAAGTGACAGCAGCGGGTATTAATTGCAGCATGGCGGGTACTGCTTCGTGGCCCTAGGGAGGCCCACCGTCATCCTTGGAGAGGAGGTGCCACTTCCTTGGCGGTTGGTGCCTCTGCCCAGGCTGAGGGCCGAGCTGGAGAGGTGGGGCCCAATTCCAAGGGGCTTAGCCTCGAAGTGGCTCAGCTTGGCGGAGGAGGGCTGAGCTCGACTCTGAACCAACTGAGCTCAACTTCAGGCGAGCTCGACCTGACGGAGGAGGGCGAAGCGCAGCCCGACCAAGGGGACTCAACCTCGGAAGAGCTCCTCATGGCAGAGGACTGAGCTCGACTTCGATCCATGGGGCTCGATCTCGAGGGGCCCACTGTGGGGGGATCTTGCTCGGCTCCGGCCTAGGCATCCCACCCTCGCGGGGACCGACTTGGCGGAGGGAGGAGCTCGACTTCGGCAGGCGGCCCCGCTGCTCTAGGGGAGCTCAGCCCGGCGAAGGAGCCCATGTTGAGTATCCACCGTGGTGTTTGACAGGGGCTCCACATCATCGATCCGCTCCACATCAGTGATCCTGCCATATCAAGTAGTATTACATATAGAGAAATTATAAGGTGTTATCATATAATTACCTTATGCAGCAACAGCTTGCTGCTTTCTCTTCTTTGGCCTGTTTAGGTCAAGAGTAGCAAGGTAGGTAGGACAGTTCCTCCAATGACCCTGCTTTTTGTAATAGAAGCATTCTGCCTTACTCTGATCAGCCTTCTTCCTCATCTGGCTAGGCCTAACACTTTGTACATTCTTGGATTTATTCTTTTTCTTTTTTCCTTTCCCAAAGGGACGACATCTTGCCTCATTGCCTCCCACTAGGTTCACCAACCCTTTATTAAGTTGATGATCTTTCTCGTAGGTCTACAGGAAACCCAACAAACCGTGGTAGTTTATTACTAGCCTATTCAATCTATAGTGATCGAGAAAGTCCAAGAGCGAGGCAAGGAATTCAAAATCGCATCTTTTCCCAGCTGCTTATGCAAGGAAATTCTGAGCTTGCCCACATGCTCAATCAACTCAATCATGTACAGTACATGATTAGTGACTGATGCTCCATCATGCATCAGAGTGCTGAAAATGGCAGAGAAAATCCTGTTCCACTTAACATCATCAAGTGTGCCAAAAGACTCCTTCAACTTTTGAAGGTTCTCCTTTGGCTGGACTTCCTCGAACCTGTGACTGAACTCGTCATTCATCACCACCAATATAATACATCACACCATTGTACGGTCAGAGAGCCACTTCTGATAAGCATCCCTGACTGTAGTACAGGCATTGGCAGCAGGTTCCTCAGGTGAAGGATCCGCTATCACATACAGGATCCTTTCATGCTCCAGAACTATTCTGAGTCTTCGATACCAGTTATCAAAGTTATGACCCATAAGTTTGTCATTGTCAAGCAATGATCAGAGTGACAGACTGGTAGACATGATCTGAAAGAAAAAACCCCCAAGAATATTAGTGTTTATAAATTATTAACATCCTAAAGACATGGACTTTAGTCTAAAGGTTTCTCCCACTATTTTGTACAGATTGGTAGCCTCTACACTCCAATCCGAAGAATGACACTTACTCTTTAGCAGGTACTAGATCCAATAGATTACACATGAGCCCGACTTTGGCTGGCCAACCCATGTGCATCTAAAGGTAGGTTCACAACCAATTACTTCTCGAAGCAATTTCTAGTAAATAATTTTTGCTCCAGGATGCCAATCAATTGGCCTTTGGGCCTCCAATTGAAGGTCCCAGTTAGGTCCAACCATTAACATGACCGAATTTAATGATTCTAACTGACAAATGATCAAGCCCTACTTTGGCCGGCTAACCTAACCACTTGTTAAGATAGTTGTACTAAGCCATCATATTATGAATGGCAATTCCACCAGCCTGATGACCACTCGATCTTTGGATCTGCCGATGATCACCCAACTAATTGACTCATTACCATCCACTTAATGGGAGGCTAAGATTAGGTTATCCTATAACTTTGTCTTTTAAAGGATCTAATAATTTAAAGGATTTAATTCATTGTGACACATTAAAAGAAGATATGGATGTAATCATGAAACCTCCCACTAGCTCATAGAGGGGCTCATGATCAATTGGTCCCTGGGCACCTAATAACCATTCATGACTGATTAACCTTAATTGACATGGGTTAACTCGATTCAACAAGTTATCCAATCAATTCTGGTTCACCACATTGGCCAGGTAAGTGAGATCAAGGGATGGGTTGCGCCAAGTAAGCCTCTTGCCTTTGACACCAACCTTAAGTTGGCTAGGTAAGAGTTAGCCCCAAAGAATCTTGATCAAGATGCCAGACTTACCTTAGACACCAATTGGTTTACCATACTCAATTGGACCAACCTAGAGACACGGGCTCACCACGAAGCCAAAAATCAAGTCCATTTAGATGTATGGACCGATCAAACTAACTAATTAGAGTGATCTATAGAGAAGAGACCTAATACAATATTTGATTAGACTTATTCTTTATTTAATCCATTTCATCTAAACTTAGGTCTAACCCAATTAAGGACTAATTATAGCTAATCCAATTAATCCAAGGTTATGATCATGTCTTAAGATTTTTGAATCACATTCCTAAATCTTAAAAGGTTATTAGACAACTTAATTCATAATTAAGTTTATCAATTCTAATTGATATATTTTTAATTAATCACTTCTTATTTGAAACAATTTCCAATATGTGAAACAATTTTACAGAACATTTAAAGATTTTCACTAAACTTTTCAGTGAATTTAGATCATATCATTGCATTAGATCATATCTAAACAAATTAAAGATATAACATACAATATTAAAACTATTTTAATCTACTAAACCTTTCACTTTTTTTTTTATATAATCATGATGTAAGCGGCTCCCTTACACACCATAGGAGATCCCATTGAATGGAAAAAGAGGGTCTTTAAACCCTACTTCTCTCCTATGACCAAACAGCCATGGTGAATTCACCTTAATCCAAGTACTTGTGTAAAAGGAAACTAAGATTTCATATCTACATATTAAATAATCATACAAATGAACCTGGCTCTGATACCATTATAAGGAAACATTATGTAGGCAATAGTGATGCAACTTTAAAATTTTTTAACCTTGTATCGCAGTGGAAAACTAGATTAATCATATTAATCGACATATAATATTAGAACATTTCTAATATAGGCCTACAAACAGGATCATGTATGAATATTAACATGTAGATGAAAGACAATACAAGCACACAAAGTTGTGCATCACATAGAATCATTCTATATTCGATGCACATACCAAAGAACACTTCTTTAGAAAACTCACCAAGAGCCTTATCTTTAATCCAATGCAACACTCGTCGGGTTGAGAAAATCTCACCAAGGAAGACAATCACTCTGGAAGCTGCACACATGTCTGGCCTCTATAGGTAATCCACATCGGAGTTCTTCCTTGACCTTCTTTCTTTGAAGTGCTAGCTTCGTCAGAATAAATTGGATTATGGACTCTTCTTCTTCTTCTACGGGATGCTCCAGGAGATGAAAAAGCACTATGGAGGATGTAAGAAGTGCACTCAAGAACCCTTCCCAAGACATTCTTCCCAAGCCTAAAACACTAGGCAGCACATACCTAAACCCAAACCTTTCTTCCCCACACAAAGGTTTCAAGCTTTCTTTTTTCTTTTTCTTTTCCTTTTTAAAGACTTTCCAGCAAATAAACTTCAGAAATCACTAACCTTCATATTTTCATTAAGCCCCCATATGTAGGTAAGTAGGGGGAGAAGAAAAGCGAAGAGTTTCATAAGTTATGAGGGGGTTACAAAACATTCAAGCCCATGGGAGTTACATCCTTTTAAATTCAACCTAAATTATAAATTTAAAACTTAAATCAAAATTTTAATTCATAATTCAAACTTAAATTTGAAATGGGATGCAATAATTTAGCCCAATCACATTGGACCTAACTCGAGCCCAAATCGAATCACATTCGGTTTGACCTAAACTAGATTCCTCAATCAAATTGAGTTAATCAAGCAATCACACTGCCACTAACCTTCCATATGATTACCAACATTTAGTAATTATAACCTTTATCATAATATTTATAACATGATGTGTCAACATTTGACAAATCATCAAATTCCTACAACTGAGTTGACTCATAACTCTAGTTGACTCCGAAATGTAGATGGACAATCAAATTGTCCAAAGTTTCCAAAAATGATTCCTAATCATTCAATAACCATTAGGTCAATCAGAAATCCCTATGGTGTGTGACCTCATAGGTTCGAGCACTAAATCGGTAGTATTGGAACACTTTCAATACTAGCCAAAGTTGCCATCTAGCAATGACACCCGGTATCTGGATAGGTCGAAGGTTGCAGAGCAACTATCAAGAACCAAATGGATGTGATAATCATATAATACATTCCTTTAATCCTCAATGCTCTGGATGACTTAGGGTTTAACTACCCAACCCTAGAATAGTCCATCATAATATGTCTCACACACAAAATCCCTGTAACTGTTTACAAGAACTACCCTGACCAAGGTTTTACTTAACTGAGACATAATGAGTCATTCACTCCAAACTCTTTTGGAGGGGTTAATCCCATCTTGATCCAACCACTGATATGCAAGTACTTGATTATACCCAGCAACCTTTCATCACCGGATTAAAAATTCGGGTAGTCTAGTAACTAAGCACAGTGAGTTGCTTACAAGCTACCATGGTAATTTCAAGTCAAAGGAACACTTATATCTATATCCTAATGCGAACTATTCTTTGACAAAAAGAATATTCTACAGATGGGTCACATCCAGTGAAGTATCATACACATATCTGCATGCCATACCAGTGTCTCTACACTCCTTGGTTAAGAGGACAACCAACGACTATGACATACAACAACCTACACTTGATACGCTATCGTCCTGTGATAATGTATCATTTGGCCACGAATGAATTTAAGGACTAGATGATATATCCTCTTTATATCACATCAAAGTAGTCCTAAGAACTTCATCACACAAGAGTTCATTACAGGAAGATGTAAAATATGATGAACAGCTAGAATAATATTTTATTCAATATAATTCATATACAATTACAACAACAGCTCAACCATCTACAAGCTAGACGATTGGTTTTGGGATACATTTCCTAATAATTTGGTTAGACCCAAAGAAATAAGTGAACCTAATCAAATTAGGAACCCAATCTCATTAGCCAAATCCTAATCTAGTTAGGAATTAAGCCCAAGACCTGATTTGATCAAGAATTAAATCTTTTTAATGATTAGATTATCATATAACCTAATTGAATCTAATTTAATTAGACTTGAACTTGCTTAATCAAATTAAGTTAATTAATAATCCAATTGCCAGTTAGACTTTCCAAAATTCACCAACTCTTAGTGAATCACCTGATGAGTCTACTCATAGCATATACCTTTAAGTCAATTGATAGATGAGTCAACTTACTAATGAGTTGGCTCAAGGTTAATATTTAATCATATTGATGATTAAACCCAGAAATGATTCTTAATTGTTGATCAGCCATTAGAACAGTCAGGAACTTCTATTGTGTGTGACCTCATAGGTTCGAATACAAAGCTGGTAGCGTAAGAACAATTCTTGTGCTAATTGAAGTAACCATCTAGCAATAATACATGATATCCACATAGGTTTAATAGTTGCAGCAACATTCTAGAACCTTTGGCATATGGTTACCATATAATTTATCCCTCTGACCTTCAATGCTCAGGATGACTTCTAGGTTAAACTGCTAGCCCTTAATTAGTACATCAACATAGTATCTTAATCTTACAAATCCTGTGACTCCTCACAAGGATTACCTTGGCTAAGATTTTTGCTAAATTAAAACATGAGACATTTTCTCCAACACATTAGGAGCTATCAATCCCATCTTGACTCACACATCGACTTCCAAGTACTTGACTGCATCTAAAAACCTTTCATATTAGATTAGAAATCTAGGCACTCCAGCACTAAAGTATAGTGAGTTACTTGCAAGTCACTGTAATGATCTCAGGTTTGAAGAACACTAATATCCATATCCTTTGTGAGCAACTCTTGACAGTAGAGTGCTTCGTCAGTGGGTCATGTTTAGTAAAATATACTCCTACATTTCACCTACATGCCATACCAGTGTATTCACACTCCTTGGTTAAGAGGACAACCAACTCATATAGCACATAATGATCTACACTCAATGAACGTTGTCATCATATAATAATTTATCATTTAGTTGTAAACAAGTTTAAGAACTACATGATAAATTCTCCTTTATAAAATAGAAGTAGTTCTAAGGACTCCATCGTAAAATAGTTTATACCAGGAAGATGTCATGTGATGAACCATCCAATAACTTTTATTAAACAATAATTCATATGCAATTACAAATAGCATAATTGTCTATGGATTAGATGATTGATTTTAGGACAATTTCTAATAACTCCCACTTAGACTAAAGCCAATTGGAATAGTATTTAATATCCATCTTCCATTTGTGATCATCGACTCTTTGATTCCTAGGGCTTTAGTAAATGGGTTAGCCAAGTTTTTCTTTTCGTTGATCTTCTAAAGCTTGATATCATCTCATTCTATAATCTCTCGTACAAGGTGATAGCGATGCAAAATATGCTTGGTTTGCTGATGGGACTTTAGTTCTTTCACTTGAGCTATGGCTCCAATGCTGTCACAATATAAGAGAACCGAACCATTAATGGAGGGTGCCATTCCAAGCTCATAGACGAACTTCCACAACCAAATAGCTTTCTTTATAGCATCAGATACTGAAATGTACTCCACCTTACAAACTAAATCGGCCACAATATGCTACTTGAGATTTTTCAAGTCATCACTCCACCATTCAGGATAAAAATAAATCTGGATACTCTTACTGTCATCCCAATTTGACTAAAAATTGAAATCAATATATTTTATAAGCTTTAAGTTAGATTCTCTATAAATGAGCCATTATCTTTAGTATTTCTTAAATATTTAAGGATTATTTTTATAACCTTCTAATGGTTCTCATTCGAATCAAAGTGGTATCTAATCACTATCCCTAGTGAATAGGCCACATCCGATCTCGTACATGTCATGTCATACATGATAGATCCCACTGTCGAGGCCTATGAAATTCTACTTATATGCTCCCTCTCTTTAGGAGTTGTCATACAATCCTTCTTAGAGAGTAAAATTTCATGGCCTATTGGTAGATAGCCTTTCTTGGATTCTCCATGCTGAATCATTTCAGCACAGTATCAATGTATGTGAATTGGGATAATCCAAGTAATATCTTAGATCTATCTCTATAAATTTTTATTCCAAGGATGTAGGATTCTTCTCCAAATCTTTCATAGAGAATTGAGATGACAACTAAACTTGTATTTCCTGTAATGAAAGAATATCATTCCCAATTAAAAGAATATCGTTTATATATAATACAAGGAATACAATAATAGAACCATTAGCCCACTTTAGATATAGGATTCTCCATTCTTAATGAAGCCATATGTTATAATTATCTTATCAAAATGCATGTTCCAACTCCGAGATGCCTACTTCAATCTATAAATGGATCTTTCAAGCTTACATACATTTAATTCATCTATGGATGTGAACTCTTCAGGTTGTATCATATATATTTTCATCATGTTCTTCATTTAAGAAAGTTGTCTTGACATCCATTTACTATATTTCATAACCAAAGAATGCAACTATCGCAAGCATAATCCAAATAGACTTGAACATTACCATAGGAGAAAACATCTCATCATAGTCAATACTATAATGTTGACGATAATCTTTGGCAACCAAATAAGATTTATAGGTCTCCACTTTTTCATCTATGCCCCTTTTTCCTTTGAAAACTCATTTGCACCAATGGATTTTATCCTTTCATGCAGATCAACAAGTGTCCATATACTATTGATCTCCATGGACTCCATTTTGGATTTCATGACTTCAAGCCACTTATCAAAGTTAGATCTTTGTATGGAATCCATATAGGTCATTGGATGCTCGTTATTCTCATCAAGTTTAATAGAATCATTGTCTGGGACAAGAAACCATAGTATCCATTGTTAAATGTGTATGCCCTAGAAGCCAAGTTGGCTGACATAATGTAATTTTTGGAATATCAAATTTTTATCAATAAAATGAGAGTTTTTTCATTCATATTTTTTGTGTCTATGAATTATCTATAGTGTTAATGGACAATGACACATATTCTCAAGAGTTAAGAATTTGAAACATATATCATTGTAGGTTAGCTTCAGCAAACAAGCAGTAGCATCTACTACTATCAAGGATCCTTGAGCCAAGAATAGGAGAGGGTTAGCTAGGCAAAGCAAGCTTGGGATGAAGCCTTAGTCGAAGCTCAATTCCTTCATCACGCACTCAAAGAGGAGAGGAGGAATGCCTCAAAGAGGGCATGGGCCCATCGAGTTCGCATCGAGGAGGCACGGGAGGTAGTGACTCTGAAGAGCAATCTTAGGATCGTGGAGAAGACCATCTAGAGCTTGAAGAACACCATTAATGAGTGTAGACAAGAGGTTAGGGAACTCTATAGAAAGTTATTGATGAGCAAAGCACAACTCAGTTCAGCTGACCTTTGACTACAATGGGTGGAGAGAAAAGTTTATGAAACAACATTCAAAGAATGGAAGTCCTTAGTGAAATAGATTCTTTTGTCAGCCAACATAAGCTTGCTTAAGATTCCTACTCTGGCAATTTCCTAATGCCTTAGCCATTCTCTGCACCAATCAAGGCTGAAGGATGCACCTTCTTCTCTTTTATTTTTGTATTTTTGCCTCCCAGTAATTAGTTGGTTGGAGAATGAATAAAAATTCCTAATTTTCATAAATTCTTTGTTTATGATCTAGTGGCATTCCTGAAGATTAGATGTCAGATGCTAGTCTTATGGACCCTGGTCTACTTTGTTGAATACCCGATGGGTTATCCATCATGAGACATTATCTAGGACCATAGCTTGAAAATACCATGTTCCACCAAGTTTGATGGGTTGGCCTCAAGTGCTCTATTAGATCTTAAGGAAGGTGTGATACTTGTCGAGGGATCCTTTGGCCTCTTTTTAGCATGGCCAAGGGGCATGTTCTCCAAGGCACATGGGGATGAGGGCAGTGCCAAATCAATAGGGCTCAGCACCTTAGAACCCAACATTCTATCACCAGTTTTATGGAGAATGAAGTATCACCCACCTTAAATGCGATGTGGTGGCTAAGGGGGTATGGAGCTCAAGATATTATGAATCTCCTATGATTGCAGGAAGTGAACCATCGATGCACCTTGCCTTTAAATGCCTACTTCCTCGCAATTTGCAAGAGATGGATTGGCCCAGTCTTGGCCTGCCAAGTATCAAGCATCCAATGGTGGTGATCTTTTTATCACAAAATCCTGACTGTTGGAGGGCTTTATAAATGGCTGAGGTCCAGACCTTTGCTTGCTACCTTGCTTTCTCTTATCTTCGCTTACTTTCTCTTGCTTCTTCTTCCTTCTCCTTCCACCTGAGAACCTTAGAGCTTACTTCAGTTGGCCAGGTGGTTCCACAGGCATTTTCTCTAGCAACCTTCCTCACGCCACCTTCTAGGCTGGTTCTCTCTCCCAATTCTCCAGCCCTTTCATCCTTTTCCAAGGATTCCTTTTGTTTTAGTGTCGTCCCTCCCCTACAGTGTTCAAGGTTTTAGGGTCATCTTTTTGTCAATTTTTTGAATCAATTTTTTTTAATTTTAATTTGATTTTTAGAGACATGCAAAATCTCTAGCTCGGTCAGTTCTTAGACCACTAAACAAGAATTAACTGAGGCTTGGGTCTCGGCCGAGGCTCCAAGGGCTTCCCCAAGACATGGTGATTTAGAGTTGGAAGAATTTCCTTTTGAGAAATTTCAATCAATGCTCAAAGAGGTAGATCTAGGCCTAATTCATCATCGATACCAGATCCCCCTTAAGTATGAACTAGAAGTCTCGAGCCCGAGTGATCAGGTAAGTAATCCACTCTTGGACGGATCGCTTTATATGAGGAATATTTTTTAGCCAAGCTGAGGCTCCTCCTTTACATATTTTTTATTGAACTATTTCACCTTTTGAGAATGCTTCTATATGCGGTTATGCCAAACTCATGGCTGTACATCTATAATTTCATGGTAGTTTGTCTCTTAGCTAGTGTTCAGCCAACTTTATCACTTTTTAAAGCTTCTTTCTCTTTTGGAAAACATCCTTGCCTCTTTGGGTGGTGGTACGTCTACCCTCAGAAGAGGTAGGATGGTTCCCCTCTAATCCAAGGTGCTCCTTCTTTAGTGCACCACTAGAAGGAGTGCTCTCTTTTTTTCGTAAAACATTCATTTGGGGAAGATTAGGGGTTTGAGTCATGGGGCATCCCCCTCCATTGGGTGATCCAGGCTTTGACTCTATATGAGCAAGATAGTGAACCCTATGGGACCCTTCTCCGCTTCAAGGTTCTCAAGTTGAAGGTCCTACTATTTGATGAAACCCTTTTTAAGGTGAGAATCAGCTAGGCACAACCAAGAGGTGGGGAATGGGTCTTTGACTATTCATTTTCTTCTTCTTCCAGGGCCTTTTGCTTTCATCCTTCTAATGGTTCTCTGATTTTTGTAGATATGGATCTCTCAGAGATGAAGAAAGTAAAGAGGGTGGGAAAATCCAATGAGATCAAGGGTGCTTCGAGGAAGCTAAAGAGGATCTACTTGGTCTTGTCTCACTCGTGCCCTCCATCCAAAACTACTATCAAGGCTGAGGGAGTGGTCCTCCCCATCCCTCCAGACCCTCCACTAGCCACTATCCTAGTGGGCACGTCGACCTACATTAGTCTCCAAGGTTGGGGCCTCCTCATCTGCCCCTAGTCTAAAGGCAAGGCTCAAAAGGGCAAATCGCTTATGCGGACCAATCTAGGGACTATACCTTGGATGATTGATGGGTCACCTAGGATTTTTTCAAGGGCATCATCCTCCTGGTTGATGTAGAAAAGATGATCGAGGAGGGGCCCCTAACCACCAAAAGGGGGTTATTTAGACCTTCCTCTAGGTATTTGCAACCATTTTTTTGGATTAATCATGAAAAAACCCTGAACTATTTGGAGATTTTTAATTTTATTCTAAACTTTAATTTCGTGCAATCAGGTCATTAAACTTTTATAAAAGTTCAATTCAGATCTTGGTTGGTAATTTCATCCAATTGCTATTCCAAAGTACTGGTGTGGGTCACATGAGGGGCACATGAGAGGAAAATAGGATCTGATGTGGCAACCATTTATTTTTTTTCCATTATTTCTATGTTCATCTAGGACTTATAAAGTGTTCATCCCTCCAATTCTTGGCGACTCTGATGGGTTTCTTAAGGGTCATCAAGCATGTATGTGCATTGAATTTCAAAAATTTATACAAAGAAAAACCCTTATTAGCTAGAAACCCTAATCCCAAGATCCCCTCATTCATATACAACTAATATAACACTAATATGGTTCATGATAAATACCTGGAATGCTGTTTTCCATTCCTTTCCACTAGACTCACAAGTGCAAGCCCTCCAACGGTGATCCACACAGGATTGACCCAAGAAAGAACTCCTACTTCAGTTGCTTGCTTGACTAGGACTCTTCTTGACAGCCTTCTAGACTTTGACCTTTGTATGACACCCTATCCTCCTATAGGGTACTCTGAATGCCCTCCAAAACTACTCTTGGATTTGGTATTGCCCTCCTCTAGAACACTCTAGGCTTATGTCTTAAATTCTAAGACTTGTCCTAATAAGAACAACCTGGTCTTAAATAGACATGGTTTGTCTTAAAGGAGGAGGGAGGGAGAATAAACTCTCAAAATAACTTTACGGTGGAATGTATATCTGAAAATCATATCACTGCCCCTATTTATAGTTTTAAGAGGGGCATGTGATATGTCCTCCCATCAACTTATCAGATATGGTTTTTTAAGATCGAAGAGAAGTTATTTGGCTTGAAAAATCATATCTAATATGTCTTATCATGCATCAAAGCCCATATCAGCATCCCTTCCCATTTCTGGATGATTTTTCACTTACCACATGGCAAGTACCGGTCTCTGGGAAGCCAAGGGACGTCTCTTCACTCTCCAAGCATCAAAGAACTTGAAGAGTCCTGATAGTAGAAGGATACTGCTTCAAAATCAGGCGCCATATGAAGAGTTGCGACTCTTTATGCACCCGCACACTTCTCCCAACATCCACGCCAATTTCAAAAGTTTTGACATGTCAATTAAATTCAAATGAGGCATGGGATGTCAGCCAAGAGAAGTCCAGATAAAATTAACAAAGGAACTTCATCTGCAGAAGGACTCTTGGTTTTTCTGTGCCCTCTCCTCCTTGGCGCATGCAATATTGCGCCCAAGAGTCCATGCCGACTTGGACTCTAGTCTAAGTGGCATGCCAAGTCCAAATAAATCAGGATAAAACCTGATAAATGTTGTCTTAACCCAGACATAACCCAATTTAAGTCTCTCTTAAATTAGTGAATCAAAATAGCAAGCAACTAGACCCAAATCGACTTGGGTTAGGAATTAGGTTAGCCTACACATGCTAGTGTGCAATCTTGCTAACCAATTAGGATTCCATGACCCTAATTAAATTATGTATGACTTCCTTGATCAACTTCCTAATGTGTATGACCCTTTGGGTTCCACATTTAGCCAGTAATAGGTTTAGGTTTAGCTGATTCGAATCAATCGAACCCAATTGACCTAATTAGGTCAAATTGAGTTGATCTAAATTGCCAATTCGATCTGTCCATCGAATAGACTCATGAAACCAATCCAGTTGGTTCATGAATACTTACAAGACATGATTGACATCTAGCAACATGTCATGCCTAGCCAGAAGATGAAAAATTTAGTAAAAAGTACCAAAATACCCTTCAATAGAAAGTTACCCTGCAATTCAATCTTTCGATCTCCCATTATCCCGATTAAGTGATGGGTATGGATAAATATCAAACCCTAGCACCTAGTCATTTCGAGTCTCTATTCGATAATGAAGACTCAGCTGATGACTGATTAGAAACCACTTCTAATCTCATCCTGCTTTGATCAAAGACTCCTTGAGTCATCAATCGAAGAGATCACTTGGGATAACAATTCCTCTTACCAGGAATGATCGATTCCTTGTTGGCCCACTCATATCCTTCATACACCTTCCACTATATACGAGAACACCCCATACATAACTTAATGTCACGAATGAGTATGAACCAAAACATGGCTTAGTGTGCACAAGGAACCATGGTGACCTCAGGTCTAAAGATCACATGTACAACTCCTACTTCGAGATCTATCTTTTAACAAGTAGTAAGACTTCCATAAGATAGTCCCAGTATGGATCAGTTCAGTGAACTCATACTCTAATGAGCACCCTTCTTGTATTAGTGTCTCTACACAAGTGGCTGTGAGACCAGCCACCCTCTTATCAGAGCATACATAAGATAAGCTAGTCTTTTCGGACTTATCAATCCCCCGAACCGATGGTCCATCGACTAGAAATATTTTAGGTTAAGGTTTAAAAGAACTTAGGTCTCACTATCATGATATCCATCATAACCCTAATTTCATTTGCCATAACCTATGGGGTTCATCATAATCTTTAAACAAGACACAACAATATGATGAAACAATATGCCTTTATTAATATATTAAATATCATATAGGAGTTGGAAGATTACAAAAATGCCCTTTCATAAGATTGGCTTTTAGGGCACTTTTCTTTCAATCTCCCACTTGCACTAAAGCCAATCACCCTTATACTTTATACCCATATAATCTAAGTGGCGATCAAATTACTGCTGAGGTAATGCTTTAGTGAATGGGTCTGCTATATTGTTCTTAGTATCAACTCGTTCAATAATAACATCTTATCTTTCTATGATTTCTCGAGCGAGGTGGAAACATCTTAGGATGTGCTTGGACTTATGATGAGACCTTGTTTTTTTACTTGTGTGATAGCTCCAGTGTTATCACAGTATACCAACACTGGCTGTTGTATTTCAGGAACCATGCCTAATTTCATGATGAGTTTTTTCATCCAAACAGCTTCTTTCGCGGCTTCACTCGTAGCTATGTATTCTGCCTCAGTGACTGAGTTAGCTATGGTTGGCTGCTTTGTACTCTTCCAACTTACTGCACCACCATATAGGGTGAAGACATACCCTGATATGGATTTGCTATCATCGAGATCTGATTGAAAACTAGAATCCGTTTATCCTTCTAGTTTCAACTCTAATCCTCCATAAATAAGAAAAATATCTTTAGTCCTTCTAATGTACTTAAAAATATTTTTCACAGCTTTCCAATGATCCTCACCTGGATCTGCCTGGAATCTACTTACTATGCCTAAGGCATAAGCAACATCAGGCCTGGTACATAACATAGCATACATAATTGATCCTATAGCTGAAGCATAAGGAATCATAGCCATTCTTTCTCTTTCTTCTGATGTCTTAGGAGACATTTTCTTAGAGAGATGTATGCCTTGACTCATAGGTAAGTAACCCCTTTTACTTCCATCCATGTTGAATCTCTTCAACACTAAGTCAATGTACCTGGACTAGGATAAGCCTAGCATCCTCTTAGATCTATCTTTATAGATCCTTATACCTAGTATATAGGATGCTTCTCCCAAATCCTTCATGGAAAACTTTGATGATAGCCAAGTTTTAACCGATTGTAATATTGGGACATCATTCCCAATGATCAGTATGTCATCAACATACAATACCAAGAAAACAAGTGCTCTCCCACTTGTCTTCTTATACATACATGGTTCATCCACATTTTTGACAAAACCAAATTCCTTGATTATTTCATCAAAGCGGATGTTCCAACTCCTCGATGCTTATTTTAGTCCATAAATGAACTTCTTTAGCTTGCATACTTGATTTAGTCTCCCACTTGAGACAAATCCCTCTGGCTATTTCATATAGACTTCTTCCTTAAGATTTTCATTAAGAAAAGCAATCTTGACATCCATCTGCCAGATTTCATAATCATGGTATGCAGCTATTACAAGCAATATCCGAATGGACTTGAGCATGGCTACTGGTGAAAAGGTTTCATCATAGTTAATGCCATATTTTTGTCTAAAACCTTTTGCTACCAACCTGGCCTTGTAAGTTTCTACTTGACCATCAGCTCCTATCTTTTTCTTAAAGACCCATTTATACCCTATTGGGTTAATTCCTTTAGGTGGATCTACCAAGGTCCATACCTAATTGGAATACATGGTGTCCATCTCAAACTTCATGGCACTTAGCCATTTGTCGAAGTCTTTTCTCTCGACAGCTTTCGAATAGATCACAGGATCATCATCCTGAATGATACTGGCTTCATTGTCATCCCCGATGACAAAACCATATGTGTATTGTGGTTGTTCTTGATCTACAAGAACTTCTGATTGAGGAATTTCAATTGAAGACTCAGCAGGTTGTTGGTTCAATTCTTCACTTAATTCAAGTGTAGAATTACTACTTCTTTCTTGGATGAATTCTTGCTCCAGAATGTAGCATGCCTACTGACAAAAATCTTTTGTTCAGTAGTATTATAAAAGAGGTATCCAACACCCTCTTTAGGATAACCAACAAACCTACATTTGTCAGTCCTAACACTTAACTTATATCCAAAATTATTCTTGACATAAGCATAGCAACCCCAAATCTTTAAATACTTAAGATTTAGTCTTTTGCCATTCCATAACTCATATGGAGTGCTAATCACTAACTTAGATGGTACCCTGTTCAAAATATAGATAGCAGTCTCCAAGGCATGTCTCCAAAAAGAAAGGAAAAGATCTGTGAAGCTCATCATGGATCTCACCATATCTAACAAAGTACGATTTCTCCTTTCTGCCACACCATTTAATTGGGGTATATAAGGAGGGGTCCATTCAGAGATTATGCCTTTGTCCTTAAGATGGTTTAGAAACTCACTAGACAAGTATTCACCTCCTCGATCAGAACGAAGAGTTTTAATACTATGTCCAGTTTATTTTTCAACCATGCTTTGATATTCTTTAAACTTATCAAAGGCTTCAAATTTGTGTTTCATTAGATATACATGACCAAACCTAGACAAGTCATTAATAAAAGTGATGAAGTAAGAATATCCACCTCTGGCTTGAGTTGTCATAGGTCTACACACATCAGTATGCACAAGACCTAATAACTCAGTTGCCCTATCCCCATGTCCAGTGAATGGAGACTAGGTCATTTTTTCTTTGAGGCAAGATTCACAAGTTCCTAATGATTGAAAATCAGAAGGGTCAAAGTGATTATCTTTGACTAACTTGTTTATTCTTGACTCACTAATATGACCTAACTGGCAATGCCAGAGAAAAGTGACATTAACATTATCTTTCTTTCTCTTCTTGTTATCAACAAGTAATATTTCATCATTGAGTTCTAATGTCAAAAAATCATTTATAAAATAACCATGTCCAAATATTTTATTGCAATGAAGAATAGAGTAGCCAGTGCTCTTTACATTTATCTCAAAACCTTGTTGTAGCAACAAGGGTATTGATACAATGTTTCTTACAATATCCGGTACATAGTAGCATTCTTCTAACTTTAAAATATTACCCATAGGTAATAATAGAAGATTGGTGCCCACAGCTTTAGCATACATGGCTTCTCCACTTGTGCCATATAGTTTGATTCTCTAATTCTATGGAGTCCCTGTAATGATTTACAGATATGACACCCACATGCGGTATCCAATACCCATGAATTAGAAATGGAAGCACTCAATGATAAATTAGTTTGTATCATGTACAAACCTTTAGATGCTCCACTAACATCTGGCTTCACACTTGCAAGATATGTCTTGCAATTCTTTTTCCAATGCCGCTGCTTACTGCAGTGGAAATAGGCTCTATCATTAATTTCCTTCTTGACTTTCTTCTTCTTCTGGATGCTCCTTTTAGGGTTGAACTTTCTTTTCAAACACTTTCTAGTTGCCTGTTTCTTCTTTCCATCAATGAGAAGAAGATAAGCCTTATCACCTTTTGAATGGCTCTCTGCTGTCTTTAACATATTCAACAGTTCAGGCAATGATATATTTAGTTTGTTCATGTGATAATTAAGAACAAACTGAGAGAAGGAATTTGGAAGTGATTATAGGATTAAATCCTGATTGAGTTCACCATCCATCACAAACCCTAATTGACCTAATCGGGTGATTAAGTCAATCATTTTTAGTACATGGGTTTGTACAGATGAACCCTCACTCATCCGTGCACGGAACAACTACTTCGATATCTTGTATCGAGTAGCCCTACTTTGCTCTCCATATAGGTCCTTTAAGTTGAGCAATATGGACTAAGGTTCCATACCTTCATGTTGCCTCTGGATCTTGTTACTCATAGAGGCTAACATGATGCACCTGACAGTTGTACTATCATTTTACCACATTTTGTGTATGGCAATTTCCTCCTCTAATGCATCTTCTCTGACCGACTCAAGGTCCGGAGAGTCCAGAATATAAGAAAGTTTTTCCTGAGTAAGAACTATTCTCAGGTTCCTCAACTAGTCCACATAATTGGGACCAATTAACTTGTTGGCATCTAAGATGCCCCGCAGTGATAAATTTGAAGCCATTATAAAAATCCTATATTTAATTAAGAACAATATCAGCAGACCACTCAAGATGACATTCATAACTAGATAAGGACTTTATATCTAATTATGTCTCCCACTATTTTATTCGAATACCATAACCCTCAATTTATGGTAAGCAAAAAACCTTACTGGTTTCCTTAGTGGGGTTGAGATCCCAATTCCTCGTGAGTGCCTTGTGTTACACAACAAACACTCATGAGTTCAAAGGTAGGACTTCCTTTCTAATTACAATCCATGCAATTATGAACAAATAAACTACCTCTAAGACACTTATAGTCTTGTGTTATACAACAAACTATAATATCTTAATTTAGTCAGACCCTTCATTTCTATACAGTCATGATGGAATAATGTTGCCCTTGTGTTACATAACAAAGCAATAATTTCCAATCATGCCATAAAGCACTAAGTGCACCAAAACAAATTTTATATCAAATCCTAGAGTTCAAAGGTAGGACTTCCTTTCTAATTACAATCCATGCAATTATGAACAAATAAACTACCTCTAAGACACTTATAGTCTTGTGTTATACAACAAACTATAATATCTTAATTTAGTCAGACCCTTCATTTCTATACAGTCATGATGGAATAATGTTGCCCTTGTGTTACATAACAAAGCAATAATTTCCAATCATGCCATAAAGCACTAAGTGCACCAAAACAAATTTTATATCAAATCCTAGAGTTCAAAGGTAGGACTTCCTTTCTAATTACAATCCATGCAATTATGAACAAATAAACTACCTCTAAGACACTTATAGTCTTGTGTTATACAACAAACTATAATATCTTAATTTAGTCAGACCCTTCATTTCTATACAGTCATGATGGAATAATGTTGCCCTTGTGTTACATAACAAAGCAATAATTTCCAATCATGCCATAAAGCACTAAGTGCACCAAAACAAATTTTATATCAAATCCTAGAGTAGGCCTTGTGTTACACAACAAACCTACTATAGTTTTAATATTAATTGGCTTAGCATGAAGGAAGGCCAATTTTAGTATGCTCAATCAATTAGCATTCCCAAGTTAAGGTTTAGATATGACCAAATTGGCCAAGTAAGTGGAAGGGGTGAGGGGATCCCCCCGTTACTTTCCTTAGACACCAATTGAATTGGCCAGGTTAGACAACGAAAACAAGTAAAAAATCTCATTCCTTTTATCTTTTCAAAACCACTTGCCTAGACACCAACTGGCTGATCAAACCCTATTCAGTCTTGCATCATGATTGAGTTTATAATATGACTAAAAATGTTTTATGAGGGCTTTGATGGTCTCATACACATCCTAAATAATCATGTTATCATTGTTCATAACAAGCATATCAATCTAGCATATGCAAAAATATGATTATCCATCAAGCATATTTATCTTAATATGCAAATCATAGCATGATTTTACAATTGTCCATTCACCTCACTTATTCATGGGATATGGCCATAGGGCATCCCTACATGCCATAGGAGATCCCATTGAATGGAAAGAGATGGCCTTTAAATCCTACTTAACCCCTATGACCGGACGGCCATGGTGACTAACCCAATCCAAAACAGTTACTATGATAAGACATGTTATTAAGATGCATTTGATTAGTAATATGCATAATTTCATATTGAAACAATAACATGCTCTATTCATGATAATATTCTCTATCATTCATAGATTAGGGTTTAAGAATAATATCCCCTAATTCAATGGAAAACATCATACTATGATCATTTTTCATAATCATACAGCATTCCACTGAACCCTAAGTAATGGCATGCATCAAAAGCTTATAATCAAACTAGCTATCTAATAAGCATTTGATCATATAGATGACAATTAATTTAAGGAACTAAGGGTTGCTCTGATACCACTGATGGGTTTCTTAAGGGTCATCAAGCATGTATGATGCATTGAATTTCAAAAATTTATACAAAGAAAAACCCTTATTGGCTAGAAACCCTAATCCCAAGATTCCCTCATTCATATACAACTAATATAACACTAATATGGTTCATGATAAATACTTGGAATGCTGTATTCCACTTCTTTCCACTAGACTCACAAGTGGAAGCCCTCCAACGATAATCCACACAGGAATTGACCCAAGGAAGAACTCCTACTTCAGTTGCTTGCTTGACTAGGACTCTTCTCGACAGCCTTCTGGACTTTGACCTTTGTATGACAACCCTATCCTCTTGTAGGGTACTCTGAATGCCTTCCAAAACTACTCTTGGATTTGGTATTTCCATCTTCTAGAACACTCTAGGCTTATGTCTTAAATTCTAAGACTTGTCCTAGTAAGAACAACCTTGTCTTAAAGAGACAAGGTTTGTCTTAAAGGAGGAGGGAGGAAGAGAGAATAAACTCTCAAAATAACTATACGGTGGAATGTATATCTGAAACTCATATCACCACCCCTATTTATAGTTCTAAGAGGGGCATGTGATATGTCTTCCTATCAACTTATCAGATATGATTTTTCAAGATCGAAGAGAAGTTATCTAGCTTGAAAAATCATATCAATATGTCTTATCATGCACCAAAGCCCATATCAGCATCCCTTCCCATTTCTGGATGATTTTTCACTTGCCGCATGGCAAGTACCGGTCTCTGGGAAGCCAAGGGATGTCTTTTCACTCTCCAAGCATCGAAGAACTTGAAGAGTCCTAATAGCAGAAGGATACTGCTTCAAAATCACGCGCCACATGAAGAGTTGCGACTCTTCATGCACCCGCACACTTCTCCCAACTTTCATGCCAATTTCAAATGTTTTGACCGGTCAATTAAATTCAAATGAGGCATGGGATGTCAGCCAAGAGGAGTCCAGAAGAAACTAACAAAGGAATTTCATCTGCAGAAGGACTCTTGGTCCTTCTGTGCCCTCTCCTCCTTGGCGCGCGCAATATTGCACCCAAGAGTCCATACCGACTTGGACTCTAGTCCAAGTGGCATTCCAAGTCCAAATAAATCAGGATAAATCCTGATAAATATTGTCTTAACCCAGACATAACCCAATTTAAGTCTCTCTTAAACTGGTTAATCAAAATAACAAGCAACTAGATCCAAATCGACTTGGGTTAGGAATTAGGTTAGCCTACACATGCTAATGTGCAATCTAGCTAACCAATTAGGATCCCATGACCCTAATTAAATTATGTATGACTTCCTTGATCAACTCCCTAATGTGTATGACCCTTTGGGTTCCACATTAGCCAGCAGTAGGTTTAGGTTTAGCCGATTCGAATCAATCAAACCCGATTGACCTAATTAGTTTAAATTGAGCTGACCTAAATTACCAATTCGATCTGTCCATCGAATAGACTCATGAAACCAATCCAATTGGCTCATCAATACTTACAAGACATGATTGACATCTAGCAACGTGTCATGCCTAGCCGGAAGATGAGAAATTTGGTGGAGAGTATCATACTCTTCAATAGAAAGTTACCCTGTAATTCAATCTTTCGATCTCCCATTATCTTGATGAAGCGATGGGTATGGATAAATGTCAAACCCTAGCACTTAGTCATTTCGAGTCTCTATTCGATAATGAAGACTTAGCTGATGACTGATTCGAAACTACTTCTAATCTCATCCTGCTTTGATCAAAGACTCCTTGAGTCATCAATCGAAGAGATCACTTGGGATAACAATTCCTCTTACCAGGAATGATCGATTCCTTGTTGGTCCACTCATATCCTTCGTACACCTTCCACCATATCCGAGAACATCCCGTACATGACTTAATATCATGAATGAGTATAAACCAAAACATGGCTTAGTGTGCACAAGGAACCATGGTGACCTCAGGTCTAAAGATCACATGCACAACTCCTACTTCGAGATCTATCTTTTGACATGTAGTAAGACTTCTATAAGATAGTCCTAGTACGGATCAGATCAGTGAACTCATACTCTACTGAGCACCCTTATCCTTGTATTAGTGTCTCTACACAAGTGGCTGTGAGACCAACCACCCTCTTATCAGAACATACATAGGATAAGCTAGTCTTTCCGGACTTATCGATCCCCGAACTGATGGTCTATCGACTAGGAACATTTTAGGTTAGGGTTTAAAGGAACATCATAACCCTAATTCCATTTGCCATAACCTATGGGGTTCATCATAATCTTTAAATAAAACACAGCAATATATGAAACAATATGCATTTATTAATATATTAAATATCATACAAGAGTTGGAAGATTATAAAAATGCCCTTACATAAAATTGGCTTTTATGGTACTTTTGTTTCAGACTCATCATTGGTGAGGGTTATGTGAGTGAAGGTTTTGCCAAATGGTAAGAAGGCAGTGATTTGTTATCCATTCTAGGGACAAAGGTAATTTCTTTACCTTATATTTTGTTCATTCTTCTGGGTAAGTTTTTACCTTGCAGAATCCATCTACTCTTTTCTTCTAGCTTCTTATCGCTCGACTCTAGTTATAACTGGCAAGGGCTGGACATCAATAAGAGAAAGATGAGTGTTTAAGGACATGGCATCTAGAAGAGTTGGAATGTCTTCACATGACTTCCCAATCTTTAGTATGGAGTTAACTGGAAGCTATGAAGCTGCTGTTCAATGCATGGTCTTGTAGCTAAATTGTAGACTTCATGGAGTGATAATAATTTTAGATGGAGGTTTAGGGGTTGTCCAAATTATCAGGTGAGTGTGACTGGTATCAACTGACTCTTTTTTTAATATTTAATTTCTTAAATTATGCTATTATGAGTTATTTAGTTATAATATGGATATTAATTGGTGGTAGAATGATTTGTATTATATATATTTTCTTGGATTTATCCAGAGATAAGGGGTAGAGCCAAAGTAGTTCTACTTGGAAAAAGAGATGAAGCAAGGAACTTGAAAGCTGATGTTAAAAGATTGTCTGCTATAGTTGGAAGGTATAAAGGAGAAAATTCTGGTTTAAAAGAATACATGTCTAAACTCAAAGGAGAGACACTCAATTTATTAAAAAAGGTAGAGGATTTAAAGAAAGTGGCAAGTGACATTAAAGTTGAGGCATCAAGGGTGAAAGCAGAATATGCAGAGTTAAAGAGAAAGTTTGTAAAGCATGCTGTAAGGGAGAAGCAATATGTGATTGTAATCATGTTTTTGTTCATTCTGCTAACAATAGTGGTCATGTTTTGATCAACTTTGATGTATGCTATTATATAATGATTTTAAAAGTGGTGGTCATACAGAGGATAAGCTCTAAAATGTTAAAGATTTTAGAAATTATCTTTGTAATCAATGTTATACTCAAAAGTTATTGAATGTAATGGTTTATGTTTATATTTGCATCTCTTCTTAGTAATTCCCCTACCACTATTAATTAGGTCATGCATCATGTACCTTTCATTTTTTGACGGAAGTGGTTCATGAATGATTACAAAGTTTCATTCCTACTATTGCTTTGATAACAATGCTCAAATAGGTCAACCTTATCAAAATAATGCCCTGCTTTGCTTTGATAACCCTACTATCAAAACTATCAATGGAGATGAAAGCCAACAGCACATGCAGGTGTTGTGAGCGGAAATCATTCCGATCAATGCTCCAGAAGAAGCAATTCAGCAATCCAGATGCGCGAACGACCATCTGCCAGCGATCCAAAGACGATCACGGTAGGATACAGGTCAAATAAAGATCAAACGATTCCTTGGAACGATCGAGAAGTAAAGAAGAAGGAGAAGACATAAAAAATGAAATCTGGAAGAAATGAAGGTTCTCTTTCTTGATTGGTTTTCTTGGACTGTTACAGAATGACCTCTCTTTGACTAACCATCCCATATACATATATACACACACCACGATCAAGAAGAACCAAAACTCTCTAAAACTTCCCAGTGCTGCAACATGTGATTCAAAGAATCCCGTCATCCGAGCCAGTTCGAACTACTCAAGTCGACTCCTTGCTGCAGAGAGTACTCTGGAAGAGTCAGCTCGAACCCCTCGAGTCGGTTCTTCCAGACCACTGATTATTCGTTCTATGTATGAGAGTCGACTCCCAGACATCCGAGCCGGCTCCCAGCAGAACCGAGCCAACTTGCTTGAAACCAAGCCGACTCCTCTCAGAATCTAGCTGACTCGCATGAACCCGAGTCGACTCTTCTCCCTGCAATCATGCCATGCCAACCATTAGAGTCGACTCAAACTAGAACCGAGCCGACTCCAATGCCCAAACTGACCAAAACTCAGTCTAACATCTAGAACTTTTTCCGGACACAATCCTAATCCTAGATACATCATGAGAGACCATGATAACCGGACCAACTTTAACCTTGGCCCAACCTCCTAGAATCTTGGATACACCACCTGAGACTTAATAATCTCCACCTTGGTGATTCAAGATTATAGGTTTATTACACTAGACTCCTCAGACCCATCAACCATATACATGACTGAAAGCTTTCTCCCAGTAGAGCCTTGGTAAGTACATCCACCTGGTTCTCCTTGGTATGGACCTTTGAAAGTATTATGCCCTAAAGGCCAATCAAAATATTGTATTTTGATGGGATTTTCCTTTGTATCCCAAACCAATGTATTGACATTATCAATTAATAAAGGCATTTTATTTTCATCATACACTGTGTCTTAATTATTTTATTATTATATGATGAATCCCATAGATTAGGGATATGGTTCTAGGGTTATGATGAGATCATACCAGTGAGATCTAAAGCCTTAAAACCCTAATCTAAAATATTCTTAGTCGATGGGACATTGAGTAGGGGATCAATGTTTTCGGCAAGACCAGCACATCCTATATATACTTGGTGAAGAGGGTGACTGATCTCACAGTCACTTGTGTTTGACACTAATACAAGGATGAGGGTGCTCATTAGAGAATGAGTTCACTGAATGGATCCAGCTTGAGAACATCTAATTGAACCTTATCTGTTTGTCAATAGATAGTTCTCATAGTGGGAGTAGTGCATGTGGTCCTTTGACCTGAGACTGCCATGGTACCTTGTATGCATGAATCCATACTTTGGTTCACACTCAATCATGACACTGAGTCATGCATGGGGTGATACTGGATATGGTGGATTGCATATAAAGGTTGTGAGTAGATCAAAAAGGAATCGATCAACCCTGGTAAGAGGGAATCGCATCTAGCTGATTTCGATCAAATGAAGATTCGAAAAATCTTTGATCAAAGTATGAATATTAGAAATAGTTTCTAATGGTTCATTAATGAATCATCATTATCAGATTGAGCTAAGAATGAATATGAAATTGGATTTAACAAGTATCCATATCCATAGTAATATTCAGGGTGCAATCTGATCGAAGGACTGAATTGCCTGGTAACTCACCACTGAAGGGTATTTTGGTAATGCCACCAAAATTCCACATCTTCCGGGTAGACATGATACGTTGCTAGACATCAATCTTGTCTTGTGGAAATTTGATTGAATTATGGTAATTCAATCAGTTAATTAGAATTGGATTCTAATTGACCTAGTCGGGCCTCAATCAGTTTGGATGTGATCTAATCGAATCAGGTCAAGTTAAACCCGGACTCACTGGTGGCTAGATGTGGAACCCAATGGGTCACACACAAAGGGTTCTGATCAAGGGTTTAATTGGATTAAACCATGTTTGCAGGTGAACATGCTAGCACGTGTTGCAAACCCTAGCACCTATAATCGAATCGATTTCGAATCAGGTTCCGATTTGGGCTAATTTGGATTAATTAAAGTCAAATTAAATTTGGCTCAAGTGTTGGGTCAGTCCTTGGCTAGAAGACCAAGGTTTAAGTCAGCCAATTTGGATTAATTAACCTGAGATTATCCATTTAGCAATTGGGCTAAGTTGGGCGTGTGAAATGTTTGGACTAAGTGGGACTCTTGGGTGCCAACATGTTTTCTACGTAGAAATTGTGTGAGAAAATAATCCAGAGGTGCCCCGTGGCCAAGAGTCCTTCTACATTAAGGACCAAGTCAAACATGCTTTCACGCCTCTTGGAGTCTTCCACGTCCCTTTGGACACATCTTCACTCCAAAAGAAGAAGAGTCCACACCCCTTGGGACTCTTGGCGCTAAGAGTGGTGTCCCCTTTTTTTCATGCACATTTTGAGAAAGATAAATGGCGTGGACTCCTCTGGTGCATGTCCTAACACCTCTTAGGCACAGATTAAAAATCCAGAAGTCACTTGGTTTAAAGTATGGCGTTTGGATTTAAGAAGAGAAGCGACTTTTGATTTAAAGAGTCACTCTGCTTCTTTTTCTCGAAAGTTTTGAGTCCAAGGATCGCAATACTTGCCAAGCTTCATGTCCTAATAGAAGAGTCATGTATTCTGGCATGAATGGATATCTCAGAAGCCCCTTGGTGCGCTATAAATAGTGTAGCCTCTCAGGGTGTTAAATAGATTTGATCCCGAAGACTTCTTTCTTTCTTATTTTTATTACATCCTATCCTCTTGTCCTAAATACTCTAGCCATTTTAGGACAAGGTCTTTGGAAGGCCTAGGAGTGTTCAAATCAGGAGAGGAATTAGAGAAAAGTAAAGAAGAGAAGAAGAGGAAGAAGAAGGGAAGGAGTAGAAAGGCTGATTCAAAGAAGAGTTAGTCCAATTGGATTGGAATTTGCCCAAATCCAATTAGGCTTAAGTTTGAAAGTCTAGTTGGTGGAACCAAGTTCTTTGAAGGTGCTGGTGTCTTGTTCAAGCCCCATGTGGATCACCGTTGGAGGGCGAACGTTTGGGCGCCTGGTGGAGAAGAAGGCTGAATCAGGGTTTTCTTCATCGGATTGGATACTAGCGGTTCAGGTTGGTGCCTAAACTCTAGTTTATATCATATATGCATGTTTATATATTTAAATTCCTAGTAAGGATGTCTTGGGTTAAGGGTTTGATAGTAGTTTCATAATAAATTTTTGAAATCCATGCTTCCGCCCTGGTCACCAAATCCAACAAGTGGTATCAGAGCTACCTTATTAGGGCTAAATCATACAAAATTTGAGGTTGCCCATTTTGGTAGGACTCTACAAAATTGAAGTTGCCCAGTTTTGTAGAACTCTTGAGGTTTCCCATTTTGGTAGGACTCTACAAAATTGAAGTTGCCCAATTTTGTAGGACTCTTGAGGTTGCCCATTTTGGTAGGACTTTACAAAATTGAAGTTGCCCAATTTTGTAGGACTCTTGAGGTTGCCCATTTTTGTAAGACTCTACAAAATTTGAAGTTGCCCAATTTTGTAGGACTCTACAAAAGTTTAAAGTTACATATGATTGATATGTTTATGCATATATGTATGTCACTGGTTAGTGTTTTCACTTAAACCTTAACCGATATAGAGATATGTTTAGCTTTCTAGTCATCATACTGAAATAAGGTTGCCCTGGCATAATGGTGGATCCATTATGTGGTAGATGGTTATCCTAGTATGATGACGCACTTGGCATATTATAAAATGATATATGATGCATGGTTGATTGAATGGTAATATTAGAATGTGCTTCTGCTTGAATTGCCCTCTATTAAAATTATATTAAGTTGTAGTGTCATATACCAAAAGCAAAATAATCAAGATGATTAGTTGATCATTCGGTATCTAGAAAAAGTGGTTCATGATTGGTAAAGAAGACATGGTTTTTAATTTGTTCCGTTGACTGACCTGGCCAATTTTTATTGGTATCTAGGAAAGCAACGAGGGGACTCCCACTACTCTCCCACTTACCTGGCCGATAAGATTAACTTAATTCTTGATTGATATGCTTAGTGTAATATTCACTATATTAGGCCTTCCTTCATGCTAGGTCATTATTATGTTATGATCCGTATTAGGTTTGTTGTGTACACACAAGGCCTATTATGATGACTAACACAATTTTGGCCTGGTGCATTTGATGCTTACGGCATGATTTAATATAATACTTTGTTGTGTACACACAAAGGTATTATTATTACAATCATGACTATAAAGGAATGAAGGGTCTTACTTAACTAAAATATTATAGTTTGTTGTGCACACATAAGGCTATTAATATTTTAGAGGCCACGATATGTTGAGAATTGTTTGAGTTACAATTGAAAAGAGTTTTCCTACCTTTGAACTTATATAAGATTTGTTGTGAACACACAAGATCTTTATAAGGAATTAGGATCTCAACCCCACTAAGAAAACCAATTATGGTTTCTCGATCATCATATAGAGGGTTATGATGTTTGATAAAATAGTGGGAGACATAATTAAGTTAGTCCTAATTTAATTATGTTTTGTCAACATTGGTTGTTTGCTTATGTTATGTTCTTTGTTAATGTAGATTAAATGGCATCTTCACTCTCACTCCGTAGTATACTTGATGCCAATAAATTGACTAGACCGAACTATGTTGACTGGTTGAGAAACCTAAAGATAATACTCAGCCAGGAAAAACTTTCTTACATTCTTGATACCCCTACCTTGGAACCTTTAGGAGAAGATGCCTCGCGAGAGGAAAAGACCACATACAAGATGTGGCAAAATGACTCACTCACTGTCAAATGTATCATGCTTGCCTCTATAACCAATGAGTTGCAGAGACAACATGATAGCAGGGACACTAACTCCATACTGCTCAATCTAAAAGAGCTATATGGAGAACATAGTCGAACTGCTAGATATGAGATATCTAGGCAGTTGTTCCGTGCGAGAATGATAGAAGGTGCATCCGTACAAGACCCTGTACTGATGGTTATTGACCTGATCACTCGATTTGGTCAATTGGATTTTGTTATGGATGGGGAGTTGAATCAGGATTTGATCCTGCAGTCACTCCCGGAGTCATTTTCACAGTTTATTCTTAATTATCATATGAACAAACTTAACACTTTCTTGCCTGAGCTGTTAAACATGTTAAAAACAGCAGAGAGCCATTTAAAGAAAAATAAGGCTCCACTTCTTCTTGTGGATGGGATCAACAAGAAGAAGTCAGGCAGAAAGGGTTCCAAAAGGAGATTGAACCCAAAAAGGGGCATCAAGAAGAAGAAAGGAAAGAAGGCCTCCGGACAGATGACCTGCTTTCACTGTGGCAAGCCGGGTCATTGGAAGAGGAACTGCAAGGCTTACCTTGCAGGTGTGAAGCCTGGTGCATCGGATGCACCAAAAGGTATGAAAGAAGTTCATACTATTTTGTTATTGGATTCTTCCATTTCAAATACTTGGGTATTGGATACCGCTTGTGGTCATAATATCTGCAAATCATTGCAGGGCTGCAGAGGCTTAGAGCATTGAAGGAAGGAGACTTCGAGCTCTACGGTGTTGGAGGAGAGTCCATCCAAGCAGAGGCCGTAGGGACTTATATCTTGAAGTTACGTTCGGGAAAGATCTTAGAGCTGAAGATTGTTACTATATGCGTAAGGTCATTAGAAATATCATATCTGTACCCTTGTTACTTAGACAAGGCTATACTATGAATGTAATGAGCAATGGTTGCTCAATCAGCTTTTCTAATGAAATTATATGTTGTGGCGTATTTTGCAATGGTCTTTTCACTCTATCTACTAATGATAATATACTTCATGTAAGTAACAAATGAAAGAGAGATGATGTAAACAATACTTTACTCTGGCACTGTCAGCTTGGACTTATTAGTGAGACTAGGATTAGCAAGTTATACAAGGAAAATTTTCTTAATCCTTATGATTATGAATCATTAGGAACTTGTGAATCATGTCTCATGGATAAAATGACCAAGACTCCATTTAGTGAATATAGAGAAAGGACAACTAAGTTATTAGGACTCATATATACAGATGTATGTGGGCCTATGACAACTCAGGCCAAGGGTGATACTCTTATTTCATCACGTTTACTGATGATTTTTCAAGGTACGGATTTGTGTATCTTATGAAACATAAGTCCAAATCCTTTGATAAATTTTTAGAGTATCAAAGTATGGTAGAGAAATAAATGGGAAAAAGTATTAAAATCCTTCGATCAGATCGAGGAGGTGAATACTTATCCACCAAGTTTCTCGATCACCTTAAAGAAAAGGGGATTATCTCTGAATGGACCCCTCCTTACACACCACAATTAAATGATGTTGCTAAAAAGAGGAATCATACCTTATTAGATATGGTACGGTCTATGATGTGCTTCACAGAGTTACTTGTTTCCTTCTAGGGATATGCCTTGGAAATCGCGGCTAATATCTTAAAGAGAGTACCATCTAAATCTATCTCTAGCACTCCATATGAGATATGGAGGGGTAAGAAATCCAATCTTAAGTATCTTAAGATATGGGGATGTCTAGCCTATGTCAAAGGAAATTTTGGACATAAGCTGGATGCTAGAGCAGATAAGTATCTATTTGTAGGATATCCTAAAGATAATATAGGATATCTGTTCTACCACCCTACTGAACAAAAAGTTTTTATCAGTAGGCATGCCACTTTTCTGGAGAAAGAGTTCATCCTACAAAAGGGCAGTGGGAGAAATATTGAACTTAAAGAAGTTCAACAAATAGATACACCTCAACCAAATGATAACATAGTTAGTATAGAATCAGAACACACTACTCCTATCCGTAGGTCTGATAGGGTGCATCATGCACCTGAGAGGTATGGGTTCATTATTGAGAATAATGAAGCCCAGATCATTGAAAATGATGAGCCTCTGACCTATACGGATGCTGTCATGAGTAAGGACTCAGATAGATGGCTGGAAGCCATGAGATCTGAAATGGACTCCATGTATGTCAACCAAGTGTGGACTTTGGTTGATGCACCAGAGGGTGTTAACCCTAATGGATGCAAATGGGTCTATAAGAAAAAGATTGAGGCAGATGGCCAAGTCGAAACTTATAAAGCCAGATTAGTGGCTAAGGGTTTCAGACAAAAACAGGGAATAGATTATGATGAAACATTTTCTCCTGTTACTATGCTCAAATCTATTCGGATCATGCTTGCTATAGCAGCATATCATGATTATGAAATATGGCAGATGGATGTGAAAACTGCATTCCTTAATGATTTCCTTGAGGAAGAGATCTACATGTCACAGCCAGAAGGTTTTGTCTTGGAGACTAAACCTAATCAGGTATATAGGCTGAAGAAATCCATTTATGGATTAAAGCAAGCATCCAGGAGTTGGAACATCCGATTTGATAAGACAGTCAAAGAGTTTGACTTTATCAAAAATGAGGATGAACCTTGTGTATACAAGAAGACTAGTGGGAGTGCCATAGTTTTCTTGGTTCTGTATGTGGATGACATACTCCTCATTGGGAATGATATCCCAATATTACAATCAGTCAAGGTATGGTTATCTAAACAGTTTTTCATGAAAGACTTGGGAGAAGCATCCTATATACTGGGTATCAAGATCTATAGAGATAGATCCAGGAGGATGCTAGGCTTATCCCAGTCTAGGTACATTGACCAAGTGCTAAAGAGATTTAGCATGGAGGGAAGTAAAAGAGGTTACTTACCCATATGTCATGGCATACATCTTTCTAAGAAGATGTCTCCTAAGACACCTGAAGAGAGAGATAGAATGAGTTCTATACCTTATGCTTCGGCAGTAGGGTCTATAATGTATGCTATGTTATGTACCAGGCCTGATGTGGCATATGCCTTAGGTATAGCCAGCAGGTTTCAGGCTGATCCAGGAGAGGATCACTGGAAGGCTGTGAAAAATATTCCTAAGTACTTAAGAAGGACTGAGGATATTTTTCTAATATACGGAGGATCTGATCTTAAACTGGAAGCTTATTCAGATTCTAGTTTTCAATCAGATCCAGATGATAGCAAATCTATTTCAGGGTATGTTTTTATCCTAAATGGAGGAGTTGTAAGCTGGAAGAGTTCTAAATAGCAAACTGTAGCTGACTCAACAACTGAGGCAGAATACATTGCTGTTAGTGAAGCTGCCAAGAAAGCTGTCTGAATGAAGAAGTTCATCTCAGAGTTAGACGTTGTTCCAGAGATTGAAGGTCCAGTACCACTTTATTGTGATAATACTGGAGTCGTCACTCAAGCTAAGGAACCAAGAGCTCATCATAAATCAAAGCATATTCTGAGACGCTTCCATCTCATTCGAGAGATTGTCGAAAGATAAGAAGTCTGCATTAAAAGAGTTGAAACGAAGAACAACATAGTAGACCCGTTCACTAAGGCTCTACCATAGTGGGAGTTTGATCGCCACCTCGATTGTATGGGGTTAAAATTTAAAGACGATTGGCTTTAGTGCAAGTAGGAGATTGAAAGGATTATGCCCTAAAGGCCAATCGAAATATTATATTTCGATGGAATTTTCCTTTGTATCCCAAACCAATGTATTGACATTATCAATTAATAAAGGCATTTTATTTTCATCATACACTGTCTTAATTATTTTATTATTATATGATGAACCCCATAGATTAGGGCTATGGTTCTAGGGTTATGATGAGATCATACCAGTGATACCTAAAGCCTTAAAACCCTAATCTAAAATATTCCTGGTCGATGGGACGTTGAGTAGGGGATCAATGTTTCCGGCAAGACCAGCACATCCTTTGTATACTTGGTGAAGAGGGTGATTGATCTCACAGTCACTTGTGTTTGATACTAATACTATGATGAGGGTGCTCATTAGAGAATGAGTTCACTGAATGGATCCAGCTTGAGAACATCTAATGGAACCTTATATGTTTGTCAATAGATAGTTCTCATAGTGGGAGTAGTGCATGTGGTCCTTTGACCTGAGATTGCCATGGTACCTTGTATGCATGAATCCATACTTTGGTTCACACTCAATCAAGACACTGAGTCATGCATGGGGTGATACTGGATATGGTGGATTGCATATAAAGGTTGTGAGTAGGTCAAAAAGGAATCGATCAACCCTGGTAAGAGAGAATCACATCCAGCTGATTTCGATCAAATGAAGATTCGGGAAATCTTTGATCAAAGTATGAACATTAGAAATAGTTTCTAATGGTTCATTAATGAATCATCATTATCAGATTGAGCTAGGAATGAATATGAAATTGGATTTAACAAGTATCCATATCCATAGTAATATTCAGGGTGCAAGCTGATCGAAGGACTGAATTTCCTGGTAACTCACCACTGAAGGGTATTTTGGTAATGCCACCAAAATTCTACATCTTCCGGGTAGGCATGATACATTGCTAGACATCAATCTTGTCTTGTGGGGATTTGATTGAATTATGGTAATTCAATCAGTTAATTAGAATTGGATTCTAATTGACCTAGTCGGGCCTGAATCAGTTGGATGTGATCCAATCGAATCAGGTCAAGTTACTCCTGGACTCACTACTAGCTAGATGTGGAACCCAATGGGTCACACACAAAGGGTTCTGATCAAGGGTTTAATTGGATTAAACCATGTTTGCAGGTGAACATGCTAGTACGTGTTGCAAACCCTAGCACCAAGATTCGAATCAATTTCGAATCAGGTTCCGATTTGGGCTAATTTGGATTAATTAAAGTCAAATTAAATTTGGCTCAAGTGTTGGATCAGTCCTTGGCTAGAAGACCAAGGTTTAAGTCAGCCAATTTGGATTAATTAACCTGAGATTATCCATTTAGCAATTGGGCTAAGTTGGGCGTGTGAAATGTTTGGACTAAGTGGGACTCTTGGGCGCCAACATGTTTTCTACGTAGAAATTGCATGAGAAAATAATCCAGAGGCACCCCCTGGCCAAGAGTCCTTCTGCATTAAGCAGAGGACCAAGTCAAACACACTTTCACACCTCTTGGAGTCTTCCATGCCCCTTTGGACACATCTTCATGCCAAAACAAGAAGAGTCCACACCCCTTGGGACTCTTGGCGCTAAGAGTGGCTCCCCTCTTTTTCACGCACATTTTGAGAAAGATAAATGGCATGGACTCCTCTGGTGTGTGTCCTAACACCTCTTGGGCACAGATTAAAAATCCAGAAGTCGCTTGGTTTAAATTATGGAGTTTGGATTTAAGAAGAGAAGCAACTCTTGATTTAAAGAGTCACTCTGCTTCTTTTTTTCGGAAGTTTTGAATCCAAGGATCGCAATACTTGCCAAGCTTCGTGTCCTAACAGAAGAGTCATGTCTTCTGGCATGAATGGATATCTCAAAAGCCCCTTGGTGCGCTATAAATAGCGTAGCCTCTCGGGGTGTTAAATAGATTTGATCCCGAAGGCTTCTTTCTTTCTTATTTTTATTACATCCTATCCTCTTGTCCTAAACACTCTAGCCCTTTTAGGACAAGGTCTTTGGAAGGCCTAGGAGTGTTCAAATCAGGAGAGGAATTAGGGAAAAATAAAGAAGAGAAGAAGAGGAAGAAGAAGGGAAGGAGTAGAAAGGCTGATTCAAAGAAGAGTTAGTCCAATTGGATTGGAATTTGCCCAAATCCAATTAGACTTAAGTTTGAAAGTCTAGTTGGTGGAACCAAGTTCTTTGAAGATGCTAGTATCTTGGTCAAGCCCCGTGTGGATCACCGTTGGAGGGCGAACGTTTGGGCGCCTGGTGGAGAAGAAGGCTGAATCAGGGTTTTCTTCATCGGATTGGATACTAGCAGTTCAAGTTGGTGCCTAAACTCTAGTTTATATCATATATGCATGTTTATATGTTTTAATTCCTAGTAAGGAGGTCTTGGGTTAAGGGTTTGATAGTGGTTTTATAATAAATTTTTGAAATCCACGCTTCCGCCCTGGTCATCAAACCCAACAACCTTCACCAGTGACACTTCTCCTTCCTCCACCAACTCTTGAATCCTGTGATACCTCACGTCTATATGCTTTGTACGTGCATGATAGACTAGGTTCTGAGTCAAATATATGGCAATCTGACTATCACTATGTAGGACCACCATACATTGTTCCACCCCCATCTCAACCACTAGACTCTTCAGCCATAGTGCTTCCTTTGTAGCCTCGGTAATACCTATATACTCAGACTCTGTTGTTAATAGAGCAGTGATAGGTTGAAGGGTAGATCTCCAAGAAACCGGTCCACCATATAAGCAGAAAATATAACCAATAGTATACCTTCTTGTATCAAGATCACCTGCATAACTAGCATCCACATACCCTTCCAAAGGACCCAAACCTCCATATGACTCCCTGGAGTTCCTTCCTTGTCCTTCTGGCTACCCACCAAATACTAGTCCATGCTTTTGAGTCCCTCGTAGATACCTTAGAATCCACTTCAATGCTTTCTAGTGTTCCTTCTCAGATTTGCCATGTACCTGCTCACTTGGCTTACAACATATGCTATGTCTGGCCTGCAACACACCATAGCATACAAAACACTGCCTATAGCATTTGCATATGGAACTCTCTCCATGTACTTTCTCTCTTCATCTGTCTGGGGGCTCTGCATCTTTGAGAGAGATATGTGCCCTGGTAATGGTGTCTTCACTGGTTTGGCTTTCTCCATCCCAAACCTATCAAGAATCTTCTTGATGTAACATCCTTGTGACAAATGAAGAATCCCCTTGCATCTATCCCTGCAAATCTCCATTCCAAGGATTTTCTGAGCGTACCTAAATCCTTCATCTCAAACTCAACAGATAATGCTTTCTTCAACTGATTCACATCACTCATACTTCTGCTGGCTATCAACATATCATCCACATATAGAAGTAGATACAAAGCATTATCAGTATCCACATCCTTGACATACACACAGCAGTCGTGTTCACATCTGAGAAACCCAAAGCTTAAGATAAATGCATCAAATCTTTGATACCACCAGAGAGATGATTGTTTGAAACTATACAATGATCTTTGAAGTAAACATACCTTATCTTCCTGTCCAATCTCTATGAAGCCATCAGGTTGCTTCATATAGATCTCTCATCCAGACTTTCATGTAGAAAAGCTGTCTTTACATCCATTTGCTCAATTCCCTATCATGTTCTGCCACCAATGATAGCAACACCCGGATTGAAGTATGGCATACCATAGGAGAAAATATCTCGGTGTAGTCAACTCCTTCCCTTTGTGAGTATCCCTTTGCAACCAGCCTTGCTTTGAATCTCACTCCACCTTGCTCTAAAGGTATTGATTTCTTTGTGAACACCCATTTGGAGCCAATTGCATGAGCATCTTTCGGTAGATCCACCAACTACCATGTCTTGTTGTTCCTAAGAGATTGCATCTCTTCCATCATGCCTTGCTTCCATGATTCTTTATCAGAGCTCTCCATGGCCTCCTTGTATGTTTCTGGATCTCCATTTACAGATATGAGAGCATAAGATATGCTTTCATCCATACCATATCTCATCGGTTTCTGGATTGTACACTGAGATTTATGCAAAGCCTCTCCCCTTGCACTGGCCTGCAAGTCTTCTATATGTGGCTGTTCCAGCGCTTGTTCCTGTACTTCACTTTGAATAACTAATTTTTTCTTCTGATCATTCAACACAAAAGGACTTTTCCCGCCTAACTCCACCTCAACTAAAGCAACCTTGTCAGCTGACATAGATGGCCTATCCTCCACCTATGAAGGACAATCACTGCTATTCATCTTTGAAGTTACAGTTCCATCCATACTTCTTGATATCTTCAAGATGCTCTTCCTATCAAAAATGACATCCCTACTGATCACTGCCTATTGAGACTATGGATCCCATAGTAGGTAACCCTTGACTCCTCCTGGATACCCAATGAAGATCATCTTCTTTAACTTTAGGTCCAACTTACTCCATTCAGTTGCCTCCACATGTGCATAGCTGGGCAACCAAACACCTTCAGGTGGCCAATCTCCACCTTCTTCCCACTCCAAGCTTCCTCTAGAAGTCCTCCATCCAGCTTGAAATGAGGGGACCTGTTTATAAGAAAACATGACAGAGTAATGGCATCACCCCAAAAGGCCTTAGGCAGTGATGACTGCAGCCTCATACTCCTTGCCTTCTCCAATAGTGTTCGGTTCATCCTTTCTGCAACACCATTATGCTATGGAGTCATCCTTACTATGAAATGGTGTTTAATCCCATTCTCCTCATAGTAATTTCTGAACTCTATGCTAGAGTATTCTCCACCATTATCAGACCAAAGGCACTCACATGTTTCCCCGTCTCCTTCTCTACTTCAGCCCTCCAAGATTTGAACGGTTGAACACCTCTGACTTTTCTCTCATCGGATACACCCACAATTTCCTAGAGAAGTCATCAATGAAGGTAACAAAATACCTTGCTCTACCCTTGGAAAAAATAGGTGCCGGTCCCCATACATCTGAGTGAACCAGTTCTAAGACTTCTTCACTCTGCTTGGTACCACTGGCAAACTTCACCCTATGCTGTTTTCCGAAAATGCAGGGCTCATACAGGTCATTTCCTTCCTTACTCAGCACTGGAAGATTTCCTTTTCTGCTTAATTCTGTAAGCCCTCGGTCACTCAAGTGACCCATTCGATAGTGCCATAACTGGTAGGAAAGCTTCTCCTCCTATGCTGCTACAAGCACCTCCGCACTATCAATCACCACTGAGCCTTCCATCTTGTACAGATTATTGCTCAGTCTTTTCCCTCTCATCACTACCAAAGCTTCCTTGGTAATCCTCAAACATCCAGTACCAACCCTGTAACTAAAGGCATAACCCTGTCCTTCCAAATAGCCCAAAGAAATCAGATTCTTCTTCAATTCTGGTATATGTTTGATATTAGATAGAGTCCTTATCACTCCATCATACATCCTCACCCTAATGGTGCCAACTCTGGCCACTGAACAAGGGTGATCATCACCAAGACTTATGCTACCTCCATCAGCCTTTTCATAAGTATCAAACCAGTCCCGATGTGGGGTATAATGATAAGAGCACATTGAATCCAATATCCAAGCATTATCCCAATCAACTGATCCATCTAAAGTATTAATACATCATCTTTATTGCCTTCAGATACACCAGCACCACTAGTGTTGGCCTTTCCTTTCTCGGTCTTCAAAAGAGGGCAATTCCTTTTGAAGTGACCCAGCTGATAACACTTGAAGCACTTCAAACCCCTCTTACTGCCTTGTGACTGTGATCTACCCTTTGATTTCTCCCTAACTCTTTCCTTGGTCTCCTTGCCTCTCATTCACAGCAAGAACCTCCGAGTTAGGACTTCCTTTGCAGAGCTTCTCCCTTTACTCATTTGACCTGAGCACTCCAACAACCTCTTCATAGATCAAGGTTTCTTTCCCATACACCAAGGTTGTTGTTCAACCATCATATGATCCCGGGAGCGAACACAACAGCAACAATGCCCGATCCTCCTCGTCAATTTTCACATCCAGACTCATAACCTCTGCACAAACCTGGTTGAACCTCTGAACGTGAGCCATGAGGTCACCTCCTTCAGGCATTCTCAGACTGTACAGCTACTTCTTCAACCACAACTTGTTAGTCATGTTCTTGCCCATGTATGTGTTCTCCAATCTCAGCCAAAGACCCCTTGCCATAGTCTCGGTACACACCTCCAACAAAACATGATCTGCCAAACACATCTTGATGGTGCTGAATACGATCTCTTCCAACTCTTCCCAATCCTCAACACTGATCTTTTCCGGTCTCTCTTTAACCAAGACCTTATAGATCCTCTGTTGAACCAGCAAGTCTTTTACCCTTTGTTGCCATAGGGTAAAATTTCCCTTGCCATCATACTTCTCAAAATCCACCTTGAAAATACTTGACGCCATCACCACAATCAAGAAGAATCAAGAACGTACTAGATCTTACCTTCTAGCACTCCTTGGATATAGAGATCTTCCTTCCTTCACACAATCAAAGCTCTGATACCAAATTGTGAGCAGAAATCATTCCGATCAACGCTCCAACGGAAGCAATTCAGCAATCCAGATGCACGAACGACCATCTGCCAGTGATCCAAAGCTGATCACGGTAGGATACAGGTCAAACAAAGATCAAACGATCCCTTGGAACGATCGAGAAGTAAAGAAGAAGGAGAAGAGAGAAAAAATGAAATCTAGAAGAAATGAGGGTTCCCTTTCTTGATTGGCTTTCTTGGACTGTTACAAAATGACCTTTCTTTGACTAACCGTCCCATATACATATATATACACACCATAATCAAGAAGAACCAAAACTCTCTAAAACTTCCCAGCGCGGCAACACGTGATTCAAAGAATCCCGTCATCTAAGCCGGCTCGAACTGCTCGAGTCGACTCCTTGCTGCAGAGAGTACTCTAGAAGAGTCATCTCAAACCCCTCGAGTCGGCTCTTCCAAATCGTAGATTATCCGTTTTATATATGGAGTCGACTCCCAGACATCCGAGCCGGCTCCCAATAGAACCAAGCCGACTCGCTTGAAACCGAGCCGACTCCTCTCAGAATCTAGCTGACTCGCATGAACCCGAGCTAACTCTTCTCCCTACAATCATGCCATGCCAACCATTAGAGTCGACTCAAACCAGAACCGAGCCGACTCTAATGCCCAGACTGACCAAAACTCAGTTTAACATCTAGGACTTTTTCCGGACACAATCCTAATCCTAGATACATCATGAGAGACCATGATAACCGGACCAACTTTAACCTTGGCCCAACCCCCTGGAATCTTGGATACACCACCTGAGACTTAACAGGTGTTTGCTTCATAATTTGTTTAAATCTTAAATTTAATAATGACAAATTTGTGCATTATTTGGTTATGCCTCTTTTGTTGGTGCAAATGATAACAATTCTCTATTAATGAAGGCCACAAACAAGCATTTATCTATTAAAAGCTATAAAAAACAAAACATATGTAAATTACTTTTAACTAAGCATTAAATGCTCTTAGCTAATCTCATAATCTATTAAACAGAGTGTCAAATCCATATAATATTTGGTTTTGATCTAAGATTTTTCTATGAGTTTGACTCCTCTTAGCTGATCTCATAATCTGTTGAACAATTTGAAGGCTCAAATCTTTCATAAGTGATTTATAGTATTACCTTGATCTCTACCATCTCCAATGAAATAAGAATACATGGAAAAGTGTGATTGAAGAAATGATAGTTAATAGCAGACATCTTTTCCTATGAGACATTAGCTTGCCAACATCATACAGATGAATTGAATGGAGTTCTCAGAGTTATGTTATTGTTTGCATATGGCGTGAGAGACATGAGCTTTTCATCTCCGCAAATGTTATTATCAGCATATGGCATAGAATTACAAATGTTATCGTTGGTATATGGCATAGAATTGAATGAAGCTCTTCATCTCTTCAGCAAAAATGAAGGGAAAAATGAGAGATTTTCAATTACAATAGACACGAGCTTTTCATCAAAGACAATCATTTAAAAACATCTTTGCAAACATCAACAATTAATACATTGAAACATTGAAACCAAAGTTAGGACATGTAATTCACAACATCAATAGCTAACACTCATTTCTCAATACACTCTGTAGTTAACACCTAAACATTGAAACCAAAGCTAGGACATGTAATTCCAAATAACAAAAGCTAACACCCATTTCTATGAAAACATCAACATTGAACACATTGAAACATTACTTTTCTTATGAATGCCCTACTATTGAGATAAAACTGAAACAAGGCCTTGTTTTTAAGAACGAACTAAAACATTGAAACAATTCTCTTCAAATCCACTATTCTCAATAACTGAAAATAATGCCCTGCTTTTTCTTCAAATATTGCACATAGATTTATTCTCATATAACATTGAAACATTGATACCGAACCATATAACACTGAAGCATTGTTCTCATTTAACACTGGAAGTTAATAGTTAATGATAAACATCAATAGTGAACATTTAGCACTGAATTACAAATATCAAAGTCATTTGTTCTATTACATATAACATTGAAATTTCATATACTCAACATTTGTAATACCAACAAAGACTTTTAACAATACATGTAATTCCATTGTCCAAACACAATCCATAGAATTACACTAAATTATAATAATGAAAATCCATTTTCCTTTGTAATTCTAACAAAGCATTGTCAAACATTTAACAATGAACACAACATCCAAAATCCTCTATTCCACAGTAGCAACACAATCCACAAAATAAACCAACATTGTCAACAGTATTACCCTGGGTTCCTGGCTGATCAGACAATGACTGTGTCCCTTCATTCTATTTCTTCCTTATAGCATCTACTTGTGCTCTTAGTGATCCCATATCAATTTGAGTTACACTTCTTCCACTGATGTGTCTCACCCGGGATGGTCCCTGTACAAACCAGTTTCATATATACATCAATAAATATGACATTAAATAAATCAATTTATGGATAGAAATCTTAGCATAAAAAATCATTTTCTTGTATCTAGTGAAACATATATCCCATAACCCTTGGGAAGCATTTCTTGCCTTTGCCTCTTCCTTGTGTGACTGGAGCATCAGCATACTATTGCTCAAGAGTTCCTAGAGAAGACATTTGTCCCCCCCTTTTCTTAATTGGCAGTTTTGCTCAGTCCCTAGAAATGGCTTTGATAGATATAATCTAAAATAAGAAAGGTAATAAGCCATTGATATACAATAAATAAAGTAAAAAGGCATGCAATTATGAAGTAAGGTTTTTTCTTTTGGTTGTTATAACCTTATTTTTTTCTTGGCTATCCTCTAGGTCTCTTTGAAGGTTCATCAATAAATGATTATTCACTTTTATTAGGGTAACCCTGCTTGTTAGGGCCTATTTTGAAGCATATATAATAGATCATCTATCTTCCATGTCTTGAAATCTTACAAGGGTTCTTGGACTCCTCGTGTGGGTCCTTCCTTCTCAGCTTCTTAGGCCTGCCTGGCATTACTCTTACTAGTAAAGTAGCATTGCCTCCGCACTAGTCCTAGGCCATAACCTTTTTCCATTTATATGTTAAAGTACAAACTCATAACAACTTCTCCATGCATCCTTTGTATAACATGCTGCCATATAATCTTCTACATTATCATTCTTATGCCATATAGTAGATAGGGCATGACTACATGGTATGCCTGTTAGGTTCTACTCATTGCATGTACAGCTCCTATCAACCAAGTTGACTTTGTTGGACTGTCCCATGCATGTTATTTCATATTTTCTATCACCATTATAAATGCTTCACACCATCGACTATCTGACTTATTTTTTTCAATCTTTTCTTGTATTCGAGGACAAATATTTCCATGCTACTTATCAATTTGTTCCCTTTTCTTTGCCATATGGACTATTAATGCCCACCTAATATCTTCAGCATATCAATCAATGGCTTTTTCCTTGCTTGAAGTATGTAACCATTGAATATTTTAGACAAATTATTGTTAATGAATCATAGTTTGGGATTGGGTTGAAGAAGGCTTTGACAAACTTCCTTGGCTTTGCATCCATGAAGTCTTTTCATGTTCTTTGGATTAAGCCTTCATCTCATCTAGTACATTAATGAAGTCTCCCTCTATAGTATGCTTGGCAGCTTTGAAGAAGATGGACTTTAGAACTCCATCCCTAGTTCCTCAAATTTCCATATACATGCCTTGCATAATTTCTATGCTCAGCATGTTGTAGCAAATCACTATTTGATTGAACCAATCCCTACATATAATATATATAAAAACAAATAAGTATAATGTTCGATAAATAAGCATTATATAGATTTAAAAGGCAATGACTTCAATTTACCTTTTGCTGGTCACTAATAACAGTCCAATCTAACTCATCACCAAGTAGTAAACCTTTAGCCAAGAGATTAATGAAGCAACTTCAAGAATCCCTGCATTTAACCTTCTACTACAATCCATGCGATTGAGAATATTTGGTTATTAGCATCTCTACTAAGTATAGCTAGTAGCCTTCCCTTTCAAATCCATTTTAAGAAACAACCATTAAGGCCAAAAATAGACCTACAACATGCCAAAAATCCCTTTCTAAGAGCTTCAAAACCAATGTGTAATAGTAAGCCTTCAGCAGACCTCTCAACCTTCATGATTATTGTTGTGTCCTTGTTGCTTCTCTTGATCACTTCACAATAATTAGGTAGCCTTACATAATGTTTACTATGAGACCCTCTAATAGTCTCCAAAGCCATTTGCCTTGCCTTTCAATACTTAGTAATGCTTACATCAACTTCAAATCTTGTTATAATATCATGCTTCATCTCTTTAGGCTTGTAACCAGGACATACCCTAAACTTTTCTACAAATTATTTTGCAATCCACCTAGCTATCATTTGACTATTCTTATAGCTTCTTACACATCTATGCTCATCAACATAGGTCTTGATTTGAAATCTATCAAGACTTTTCTCATATAAACACCATATTCTGAATGGGCAACCATTAAAAGTACATCTTACCTCTACTCTAGTAGTCTCATTCTTCACAAACTTTAGATCACACCTTTATGCTATACTATACTTGATAAAAGCATCTTTAAAATGTTCAATGGTGTTGAATATCATACCTTTACAAAATTTGACATGCTGCATATCAATTTTTGGGTTGAAATAAGCCCACCTCTTCCTCTTCATGAGATCACCAAGCACATGCTCAGGACTTGATTCAGGTATGTCTACCTCAATGAATCATGATAATCACTGTAATACCCTTTCTACTCTTCAAGTTGATCTAAAGGGTGGATATGCTTGCTCCCGCACTCTCACCCATTTATTGCGGATGCTCTCTCTATACATGATCATCCTTCTTCTTTGTATTTTTTTTTTTCCTTCACTTTTTCCTTGATAAATATCAACTCATCATCATCTATTAAAAGCTCAATATCTATATAATAGATGCCATCAGTCTCTTCATCTTTACTATCATTGAATGGGGTATACTCTTCAACACCTGAAGATTCCTCATCAATCCTTGTATCCCTAACTCTTCTATCAAGTACCTTCTTTTTTTCCTTTTTTTATCATTGCTTGCTGAATTTGCTTGGCAATTACTTTCTTCAATTTACCCTTTATTGGCTGCTGTCCAATTCCTTTGCTTTTCACTAGTTCTAGGCCTTGCTTCTCCATAATCTGTTTGGTAACACTCTAGTCCTAGGTCTATGTATCATTGGTTTGTTGATTACTTCTTCATGGTCAACATAAACATAAAGATACTCTCTTGTATCCAATGCAATATTTATCATTTCTTGAAGCTAACTATCTTCATAAACAAGCCTCATTTCGTAATTGACGTTTGGAACATGGACCCTTCAAAATAATCTTACAACTTTATCCATGCATAGGTTGTCCACCATATCATGTAACTTATTATAAGATAAGTTATCTATCTTATGGATGTCATAATATGCCACATTCCCTCCTACATAATTAGTAGATTTTCCCTTCTTGGCAAATTTTCCATCATGTTGTACAACGCTGGTAAGACAATCCATTTTGTGGTATTCAAAAAGGATTATATTGAAATATTAGTAGTAATAACAAAAAAATTATATCCAACAACAACAAAGTAGTCATACAAGATTTTTCCAGAAACTTACTAAAAAGGGACATGTACAAATAGTAAAACTCTGCTTTAAGAAGTAGCATAACACAATGTGTTGCTTTAATAAGGCATACTATCATGCTATACTACGATGCCCTATCTTGCTAAAGCAAGACATACAGCAAAAAAGGAAATTGATACCTCCTTATCCATAGAAAAGGAAGAGATCCCAATATCAATTGATACCTTCTTATCCACTAAAAAAAATTTATTCAAAATCCATGAATATTGAAGACAACAAGTAGGCACTGCAGTCTACTAAATCTAGAAAATATGGTTAAACACAACTATGGGATCATGTTGAGATGACTTGAGACCCATTTCACTACAAATAGAAGCTTTAATAAAGCTTTGGGACCACATAGATATAGATTCTTTGAAAGCTTCAACAGTTTTGGGACCCTATTCCATAAAAAACCAAAAAGCTTCAATAGTTTTGGGACCACATCGATACAAAAAAACCTTTTTTTGGTCACTTGCTACTCAAAATCAAAAGTAAAAAGTAAAATCTTTGTTATTTTTTATTAGGTTAAAGAAAACTAAGGTTTATTAAAAATACTTACACAAACCCTAATCCGGATATCTAGTCACCAAAAATGGAAGTTTATGATGAAGAACTTACCTTGCAGAAATGGAGGACAGATCACTGCTTTCTCGCTAACCGAAAAAGCATCACTCTTGAACCCCTGAATTGTCGATTTCCAATCACTGGAAATGGAAGAAAAATAATGAATGCTTAGGACGAGGTAGAAACAATGAGAAAAAATAAATGCTTGCCACATCAACCCCATTTTCCCTCTCATATGCACCTCACGTGACCCAATTTAACATATCCTAATGGCAATTGGATAGAATTGCCAACCAGGGTCTGAAATAAACTTTTTCAAAAGTTTAATGAACTGATTGCAAGTTTAGGATGAAATTAAAAACCCTCAAATAGTTTAGGATTTTTTTTCATGATTAATCCTTTTGTTGGTCTTGACTCAACCTTCTTCGATCATCTTATCATGTTGCCCAGTTGGCCAACCCAAGAGCGGGGGGGAGAATTGGGTATTTAAAACTTTTTCATAAGTATGTGCTCTTTTAGAAACTTAGTGTAGTGAGTGATGTGATTTAAATATGAGATGCGGAAGCAAGTAAGAAACACAATCAACACAAGCACAAACACCAGCAATTTATGATGGTTCGGAGCAACCCGGCTCCTATGTCCACTACCCAAGGTACCACTTGGGATTTCCACTATATTCACTCATGGAATATAGCCGGTTTGTTTTACACTGGGCTCATAAACCAAAACCCAAACTTGGTTTTACACCAGGATCACCAAGAACCCAATACAATGTTAGTTTTTCTGGGCTCACTAACAATTCAAACTTGGTTTTCAAAGGCTTACCAAAAATCTTAAACAATCCCCAAGATATAGCCCCTGCTATACTTGGAATAACTCAAATAAAGAGTTAAAAATAGAGCAACACTAATAACAAACCAAACTTTATCGGATGGTGGTAGTTGATGCCCTTTGAGAAGCCTTCTTGATTGCTCCTTTAATTCTCTTCAAGGCTTCTAAACTTCTTCAATAAATGTCTCAAGTAGCTGATGGGAAGTAGGTGTGGACTTGAGTTCTTCCTTGAATGCTCTTGAGTTTTTTCTCTTTCTCTCAAAAACTCTTCTAAAACTTGACTTTAATCCTTCATTTATAGTGTTTTGAATTGATCCCAGGTAGAAATAACCATTGTAGTTCCTTGGGAGTCGAAATATAACTATTGGAGTACTTTTTAGATTCAAAAAATCAATTCTGGAACTAACCATTACTCACTAGAAACTGGGATTCGAGTTGGCTCAGTTGGATCGAGTCGACTCAGTTGGGTCGAGTCATGTTGAAACTGCACTCTGGTTGAGTCAGCTCTTCTCAATCAAGTCGGCTTGCTTGACTAGTTTTTCATAACTAAGTTTTTGTACACTCTGGAAGAGTTAGCTCAGTTGCATATGAGTCAACTCGATTGTCTGGTTCCTCAAAACTATAATTTTGGTACTCTGATCGAGTCTGCTCTAACCTCTCCAAGTCGGCTTGGTTGACAGAGTATTAGAAATGCTTGTACTATGCTAGAACATTGAGTCGGCTCTGCTCCTCGAGTCGGCCCAAGTGACTTAAGTCAAAAAGTGTCCAAACTTCTTCAAAACAGCTTCCAAACACTATCAAACTTCTTCCAGTTATAATCTAAGTAAAATAATATAGAATTGCCCCTTTTATAAGAATTTACACTTAAGTTATTTAGGACTTTTCAATATTTGAATATCTTTTCATGATTACATTGATACACTATAAAGATTACTGAAATATAGGTAGAATGATTGTTCTTTTGAAATATCCTATAAAAACTTCTCAAATATTCAAGAGTGTTAGTAACAAATACATTTTCCAATATTTTGTTATCATCAAAACATTCTAGGGATCAACAATCTCCCCCTTTTTGATGATGACAAAATACTGGGCATGGAAAAACTTTACAAATAAGTATTATATAAACATATATCGAGAATGTATCAAAATGTATCGACAAGTATCAAGAAGTATCAGGGTTTTTTGTATCAGAATCAATATTTGTTAAAAAAACTGCTTTTGCTTTAGAATGTATTGAGTATCGGAGTCAAATATATTTGAACCAATTAAGTATCAAAGTATATCAAAGCAAAATAAGTATCTAAAGTGTATCAAAAGCAATTAACTTCCATTAATTTAGCATCAAGAAAGTATTAAAGTTAATTGAGCATTAAAATGTATCCGGGTTAATTTAGTTTCATTGATTTCCATGTATCAGAGCTTATTGAATTCAAGAAAATATCAGAGCTAACTAATTTTCATTGAATTAGTATTAAAATGTGTCAAAGCTAAAATCCATTATCTTCCATGCATAAATAACTTCTCCCCTTAACTTGCATATTCTTATGAAATTTGAATTTTCCATGCATAACATTTTTCAACATTTTTCCATGCACAACACAAACATTACTCCCCCTTTTTGTCATCAACAAAAAGGGTTCTTTAAGCATTCAATAACTTTTGAAATATAATAAGAATATTAACATGATTTGAGATAATTTCACCTTCTCTTCATAATTTTGATATTCTTATTAATATTTTCCTTTCTTTTTCAATGATAATTATTTGATATTTAATGTTGAGTGCAAGCTTTATGCATCACAGAAGAGCTAAAAGAGTAGAATGATAATGACAATGAAACAAAGTTCACACACACATATATATATATATAGCAAGTTTTTTTGATACAAAAGATATAACCAACAAAAACAAGATCTAATCAGATCTAATAATCTTCTTCCTCACTAAAGGAAGAACCTATTTCTAAAATAGTAGAAGAAACCTTAGTTTTTAAAGGTTTATGCCTAAGATCTCTAAGTCTAGTTTTGGTAGGAGCTTTAGGTACAGTAGTTTTGGTCTTAGGCTTAGCTCTAGATCTAATAGGAGTAGGCTCAGTCTGGATAGAGGGTAGATCAATCTGAACAGGAGGTGGTGGTGGCTATCCTGATGGTCTGGCATGAGGTGGTGGCTGTCTCGGTATTGATGAGTGCTGTGAAGGTGCCTGCCAAGAAGTAGAAGCTCCAGATCTCACACCAGTGACGAAGAGCAAAATAGTCCTCAACTCTGTCTCTATCCTCTGAACTCCCTGCTGTAACTCATGCAATGTAAGGGCCTGAACTCTGGCAAAGGAGTCAGCTACTCCTCGAAGTCTTCCAAAGTCAGAGCGTAAGTCTCTGAGGTCTGCACTGTGATCATCCTGGATCTGCTATCTCATCTCTACAGACTCAACTCTGCATGTCAGCTCCCTCATCTCTGTCCTGAACTCCTCTAGGCCTCTCTCAAGTGTTTGGCGAAGATTGCCAAACATCGATCTGAAGGATCCCATCAAAGTCTCAGCAAACTAAGTAAGATGCTCGAAGGAAAGACCAGTCTGAGTGTCAACAGATGTCGATGGTACTGAATGAGCTACTGGTGCTACTGATGGTGCTGGTGGAGTCCTGGGCTACCAGTCTAACTAGTCATCCCAGCCTATCCTTGGGTCTCCTCATTTGTGCAATCCTTATCACTGTCACTAGAATCACTGTCACTATCTCAATCAGACTCCTCTTTGACAGTGCCAGTAGCTACAGTCTCGTGCTCTACCTCCTCCTCATCTGATGACTGATGCAGCACTCTTTGACTTGATGTTTTCTTGATCCAAACTCCTTCAACTTGGTGATATCCTATCCTATACAGGAATTTCACCGAGTATCTGTCAATGTGGTGAAAGAGTCATCCATCGTCTCTGATCAAGTCTATACCAAACTCCTGGAATAACAAAGTAAATATCATCCCATAAGGCAGACAGGCCTTCGCTCTCCTGGCTACGTCCCATATCTGTGTCAGCATAATGAACGGAAGATTGAGGACCTCCCCCTCAACCATATATCTCATAAACATCATATCACGTTCGCTGACCCAATCGAAGCGACCTATATGGGGCAGAAAGATCCGACTGATAATATTGTGTAAAAGTCTCATCTCCAATAATAACAAGTTGGATTGAACATTAGTAATTCCCCCAACTTCTCTTCTTTCGAGTATAAGCCTCAGGGTTTTCTATTTCTCTTTCAAGTTCAAATGAAATTTTCCCATGTTAGGCATATGTAAAACCTGACTTATCCTTGATTCATCAATAGTCATTCTCACTCCTTTCACAGTTGATACCACATTATTTTCTCCAAAAGATAAGTTTTCAAAGAAACTTCTAACAAGGCTAGGGTAGGTAGGTGTATCCAATGAGCAAAAATACACCCAGCCCTGAATCTCAATCCAGTTACCTACTCTAAAATTTTGATTTTCAAGAAATGAGAAATCAATCTTTCTACAGCTAGTTACTGGATGGTTTCCCATAGGAATAACTTGCCTTGTAGGTGCCAAAGACAGATTCCTTGGTTCCTCTTGTTCTTCAACCCGAGTCAGCTCATCCTCACACCTTTTGGATCTCCTTTTCCATTGAATGGAGCTCGGATCTGCATGCCTTGGTCTCTTGGCAACTACCTTCTTTGGAGCCATTGGTAGAAATCCTAGGTGGAAAGGAAATATTCAGGTAGTTTTTGGAATGGAAGAGAGAGTGGTCCCCTAGGGCTTCTTTAGAATAGTGAATGGGAAATGAAAGGGATTTTTTAAGGTTGTCGGCTTTATAACAGAGTCCAACATTCGAGTCGACTCGACTCCTACTCGAGTCAGCTCGAGCCAAAACTCAGAAAATGGCTCAAAAAGCTCTAAAAAAGGTTTCATTCCCTAGATATACTCTAAATAAGGTAGTCAGTAGGCTTAGATTGATAATGGAGGTCTTCTAGATAATTTTTTCTTAATTTTGAAGAAATTAGATCAAAAGTTCTAAAATGGGTCACACAAACCTGGTTCTCCTCTAATTATTTGAAATCTATCTTCATTAAGTGGCTTAGTAAAGATGTCAGCTAATTGATTTTTAGTTAGAACAAATTCAAGTTTAATATTACCATTTTATACATTATCCCTAATAAAATGATGTCTAATTTCTATGTGTTTAGTCCTAGAATGCTGAATTGGATTCTTTGTCAAATTAGTAGCACTTGTGTTATCATATTTGATAGGAATTTTAGTTTAAATAACACCATAGTCTTTTAGTTATTGCTTAATCCAAAGCACTTGTGCACAACAACTTCCTGTAACCACATACTTTACCTCAGCAGTAGATAGTGCTATAGAGTTTTGTTTCTTACTGTGCCTGAGATTAAGTTCAATCCTAGAAATTGACAAGTACCACTAGTGATTTTTTATCAATTTTACATCCACCATAATCAGCATCAAAAAATCTAATTAAATTCAATGAAGATTGCTTAGAATATAATAGACCTAGATTACTTGTTTCTTTTAGATATTTTATGATTCTTTTAACATCAAGTATATGTGTTTCTTTTGGATTTGACTAAAATCTAGCACATATACAAATGCTAAATAAGATATTAGGTCTACTAGAAGTTAAATACAACAATGATCCAATCATACCTCGATAGAGTTTTTGATCAATGTTGCTTCCATCTTCATCCTTGTCAAGTCTGGAAGTTGGGCTCATGGGTGTGCCAATTTCTTTGGCTGACTCCATACCAAACTTCTTGATGATTTCCTTGATGTACTTAGCTTGGTTGATAAATATTCCTTCTCTTGTTTGCTTAATTTAGATTCAAAGGAAGTAGGTCAGTTCACCCATCAAGCCCATTTCAAATTTATCCTGCATAAGCTCAGCAAATTCTCTACACAAATTTTCATTAGTTTCACCAAAAATTTTATCATCTACATAAATTTAGACAACTAACATATCATTTTCTTTTCTTTTAATGAACAGAGTGGTATCTACATTATCTCTAATAAAATCATTTTCAAGCAAGAACTTACTCAATCTATCATACCATGCTCTAGGTGCTTATTTTAAACCACATAATGCTTTATTAAGTTTGAAAATATAATTTTGAAGAGCATGATTTTCAAATCCTGGTGGTTGTTCTACAAAAACTTCTTCTAAAATAAAACCATTCAAAAATGCTTTTTACATCTATTTGAAATAATTTGAAATTTATGTAGCAAACAAATGCAAGTAACAATCTAATAGCTTCTAATCTTGCTACCGATGCATAGATTTCATCAAAATATATTCCTTCTTCTTAATTATATCCTTTGGCCACTAATCTAGCTTTTTTTCTAATTATATTTTCTTTTTCATCTAACTTATTTTTATAAACCCATTTAGTGACTATAACAAGTTGATCAGAAGGTCTATTCACTAAAGTCCAAACATTATTTCTTTGAAATTGAATTAGTTTTTCATGCATGGCCATCATCCAATTGGGATCATTTTCTACTTCTTCTATGCTATTTGGTTCTACTTGTGAAACAAATGCTAGATAATTATGTGCATCTCTAAGTGATGACCTAGTTCTTACTCCTTGTAAGGGATCACCAATAATTAAATCTTTAGGGTGTGATGTTACATACCTCCATTTCTTTGGTAAATCACCATGATCTTTACTTACCATTTCTTCACCATGTCCTGTTTATTTGTCCTTTAGGCTCATGTCCTCCATAGTTTTATCAATTGTATCTGCATCATTATCAATGCACTCTTCTTTTCTAGAAGGTGAGGGGTTAGATTCATCAAAAATAATATGAACAAATTCTTCAACAGTCAATGTTCTCTTATTAAATACTCTATAAGCTTTGCTAGAGGTAGAATAACCGAGAAATATAGCTTCATCAGATTTAGCATCAAATTTTCCAAGGTTATCCTTTCCATTATTAAGTACAAAGTATTTGCAACCATATACATGAAAATAATGAAGGTTTTCTATCATTTCAAAGTTCATAAGGGATTTTCTTTAAAATAGGTCTAATCAAAACATGATTCAAAATATAACATGCAGTATTTATAGCTTCTACCTAAAAGTACCTTGAAAGATTGCCTTCACATAACATAGTCAGGCCATCTCTTCCAATATCCTATTTTTCCTCTCTACAACACCATTTTGCTATGGTGTTCTAGGAGTGGAGAAATTATGATCAATGTTGTGCTCAGTGCAATACTCTTCAAAATATTGATTTTCAAATTCTATGCCATGATCACTTCTAATAGAAATAACTGAAAGATTTTTTTGATTTGAAACTTTCTTGTAAAATTTTTGAAATACTTTGAAAGCTTCATCTTTATGTGCAATAAATAAAATTCATGTAAATCTTGAAAAATCATCTACTATCACAAGTCCATATTTCATATCTCCTAGGCTTGTGGTCCTAGTTGGTCCAAATAGGTCCATGTATAGTAGTTCTAAAGCTCTAGTAGTTGAAACCATATTTTTCGACTTAAAACTCCCCCTAGTTTATTTACCAAATTGACATGCATCGCAAACATGTTCAAAATCAATTTTGAATATAGGTAAACCTCTAACTATATCTTTGAAAATTAATTTAGCTAAAGTATGCATGCTAGCATGACCTAATCTTCTATGCCATAGTAGGCTAGATTCCTTGGTTTTAGCATTCATTACCACAAGACTTGTACTACTGGATATGGCTCGATCATTCAAATCTACCACATAAATATTTTCAAGTCTATGACCAACAAACTTAGTGCTAGAATCAAAAGAACTAGTTACTATATACATTGAAGATTCAAAGACAACCTTAAAGCCTTTATCACATAATTGACTTATACTTAACAAATTGTGCTTCAACTTGTCTACTAGCAATACATTTTTAATGAATGTAGAAGGGGTAATTCTGATCTTACCAATGCCAATAATCTTCCCCTTACCATTGTCACCAAAAGTGATCATTCCTCCATCTTTCATTTCTAGGGTGATGAATTATTCTTTGTCACCCATTATATGTCTTGAACAGCCGCTATCCAGTACCATCTTTTCTTTGAATTATTGGCTGCAAGACATTCCTGCAAGACAATCAAGTAATTCTTTTAGGTACCCAAGCTTTCTTGGATCCTTGCAGGTTAGTAGGAGTGGTTCCTTTGGGAATCTAAATCTTTTTCACTTTACTTTTAAGATTCTTTCTTAAATTGCATTCAAAAGACTTGTGACCAACCCCATTATAAGAATAACATATTATATTTGATTTTTGAAAAGATTTAGATATAGAAAACATTGATGCAAAAGATTTCGGAGCTGAAAAGTTTAGTACATAAGATTTTGAAGCTAAAAACTTAGTAGCTAAATTTGTATGCACTAAATTATAACCAATTCCAGCTCTATTATTTGTTTCTCTTTGATTTTTCAAGATTAGCTCAAGCTTATTTGAAGTCAAAGTTAATTTTTCAGCTAAGGGCTTAAGTTTTTCAACTTCTTTTTGCAAACATGTATTTTCTTCATGTAAAGCCTAATTCTTTTCATGATATTCATTCTTTTTCTCTTGCAAAACATTATATTTTTTAGAAATACTCTTAAGTTCTTTTTGCAAAATATTATTCTTTTCTAAAACTTCACTCTTCTCTTTTATCAAAGCATCACAGTTATTTTTCAAAGTCTTAATTTTTAAACCTACCTTTTTGTATTCAGATAAAAGTTCATAGAATGCAGTATTTAATTCTTCATATGTAAACTCATCATTAGGTTCAAGAGACATTACCTCGTCTTCGAGTTCCATGAGACAAATATTTATAGTTTTGGATGCCTCTTCCTCTTCATTTGATGTAGGCTCGTCACTGTCGCTCCACATCGCAACCATCGCTTTTTTCTTCTTTCTGAATCCCTTATTTAGTGTAGGGTAATCTGATCGGAAGTGCCCTAGTTTCTTGCACTCATAGCAGATAGGTTATTACTCTTTATCTCTTTCTTTTTCTTTTCTTTTTCTTTGCCATGTTCCCCCTTTCTATAGTTTTTCCTCCAATATCTTGCCTTTTCCTGCCCATAAATTTCTTGAATCTCCTCATAACTATAGCAATATCATCATCTTCAAGTTCATCTTCATCTATGGAAGGGCTTTCTTCTTCTATTTCTTCTTCTTGTTTCTTGAGTTCAGCTACTGCTTTGAAGGCTATTGACTTTTTCTTCTTAATATCATCATCATTACGGTGTTGCATTGTAAGCTCGTGAGTGATCTAAGAATCCAGTAGTTCATCCAATGGGAGTGTGTTGAGGTCCTTGGCCTCTTGAATCATAGTGACCTTCGAATCCCATCTATCCGTAGAGATCTTAAAATTTTCTGCACAAGGTCTACATTTGAATATGTCTTGCCAAGACTCTTTAAACTGTTAATAATATCTATAAATCTTGAGAACATGGTAGATATAGTTTCATTGGGCTCCATCTTAAATAATTCATAGTTATGTACAAGAATATTAATCTTGGAAGTTTTCACTTGAGAGGTTCCTTCATGGGTTACTTCAAGTTTATCCCAAATTTTTTTGTAGATATGCAAGTAGAAATCCGATTACACTCATTAGCATCCAAAGCACAATACAAAAGATTCATGGCTTTGGCGTTCACCCATCTTCATGTCATGTTCATCCTATTGCTCTTCAGGTTTTGGGATGTCTATGCCATCAACCTTCTTTGTGGGTGTGTGAGGTCCTCTTAAAATAACTTTCCACAATTAAAAATCTATTGCTTGAATGTAAATTTTTATTCGTGCTTTCTAGTTGGTATAATTAGTGCCTGTGAAAAGTGGAGGTCTATTTGTAGACTGGCCTTCGGCCAAAGAGGTACTCATAGGATTTGCCATAGATATTTTCTCTAAAAAAATAAATTATAGAGACACTGCTCCGATACTAGTTGTTGTCCAGTTGGCCAACCCAAGAGAGGGGGATGAATTGGGTATTTAAAAATTTTTCACATGTATTTGCTCTTTTAAAAACTTAGTATAATGAGTGATGTGATTTAAATATGAGATGCGGAAGCAAGTGAGAAATAAATTAACACAAGCACAAACACTAGCAATTTATGGTGGTTTGGAACAACTCGACTCCAACTCCTACATCCACTGTCCAAGGTACCACTTGGGATTTTCACTATATTTATCCATGGAATATAGCCAGTTTGTTTTACACGGGGCTCACAAACCAAAACCCAAACTTAGTTTTACACTGGAATCACCAAGAACCCAATATAATGTTGTTTTTCCAAGCTCGCTAACAACCCAAACTTGGTTTTCAAAGGCTCACCAAAAATCTTAAACAATCTCCAAGATACAGCCCCTACTGTACTTGGAACAACTCAAATAAAGAGTTAAAAATAGAGCAACATTAATGACAAACCAAACTTTATCAGATGGTTGCAGTTGATGCCCTTTGAAAAGCCTTCTTGATTGCTCCTTTAATGCTCTTCAAGGCTTCCAAACTTCTTCAATAAATGTCTCAAGTAGCTGATGGGAAGTAGGTGTGGACTTAAGTTCTTTCTTGAATGCTCTTGAAAATATTCAATGAACTTTTCTCTCTTTTTCTCAAAAACTCTTCTAAGACTTGACTTTAATCCTTCATTTATAGTGTTTTGAATTGATCCCAGGTAGAAATGACCATTGTAGTACCTTGGGAGTTGAAATATAGCCATTGAAGCACTTTTCAGATCCAAAAAATCAATTCTGGAACTAGCCATTACTCACTAGAAACTAGGATTCGAGTTGGCTCGTTGGGTCGAGTCGAGTCGGCTCGGATTCTCAGACATGTTGAAACTGCACTCTGGTCGAGTCGACTCTTTTAAGTCAAGTCGGCTCGCCTGACTAGTTTTTTAGAACTAGGATGTTGCACACTCTGGAAGAGTCGGCTCGGTTGTCTGGTTCCTCAAAGCTATAATTTTTATACTCTGGTCGAGTTGGCTCTAACCTCTCCGAGTTGGCTCGGTTGACAAAGTATCAGAAATGCTTATACCATGCCAGAACATTGAGTCAGCTCTACTCCTCGGGTCGGCCCGAGTGACTTAAGTCAAAAAATGTCCAAACTTTTTCAAAACAGATTCCAAATGCTATCAAACTTCTTCCGGTTCTAATCTAAGTAAAATAATATAGAATTGCCCCTTTTACAAGAATTTACACTTAAGTTATTTAGGACTTTTCAATATTTGAACATTTTTTCATGATTACATTGATACACTATAAAGATTATTGAAATATAGGTAGAATGATTGTTCTTTTGAAACGTCCTACAAAAACTTTTAAACATTTAAGAGTGTTAGTAACAAAACATTCAAGAGTGTTAGTAAAAATACATGCTCCAATGTTTTGTTATCATCAAAATCATTCCAGGGGTCAACATATTGCCTCTTCTCTTCTTTGTAGCTAGCCCATTATCTAAATGATTACTTCAAAGTCTGGGCCTACGCTGGAGTAGCTGAGAAAAAGGTGTCAGAAGTTTAGGCCCACCTCGACATTGAATCAGCAAAATCCTCTATAGTGGCTGAGGCCAACTGCTTGAAATAGGTAGTTAAGGAGCTTAAAGAGAAACTGTCTTTAGAGAATAAGAGGAGGGAGGAAGCAAGGGAGAAGAGAAAGAAGTTAGACATCATAGCCACCAAGGCATATAAAAAATTGTTCGACACTGATGCTCGTCAATGGCAATGGTCTAGGCAAGCATGGAGGCCTACAAACTCTTTGCTGACTGCTTGGATTAGAAGATCTAATATTCTACCAAGGGCTACCTCACCAGGAAGGATGAGATCTAATCCAAGGTGGCCATCTGCTTCCCAGACTTAGATCTAGCATTCCTGGATGAGGACTCCAAGGATGATGAACCTGCCTCCAAGCTTGAAGCTACCACGAACCTTCTTGCACCGGCCAAATGAAGATTTTTTAATCTTTTTTTGTGCACAGCTTCGATTTTCCTTAAAACAAATCCCCCTTTTTATAGTAGGCCTTCGGCCTTTCTCTTTGAAAATTCTAATACAAAATCATTTTTCCTTTTATACTACATTATATTGTGATTCTTTGCTTCCATGGTCATGCTTTCACATTTTTTTTCATACTCATACAGTTTAGGGCATCATGAGTTCTTTATAAGGTCACTAATAGCATTGCCTAGGTTACATCTTCTTGGGGGTAGTGGTTAGGATGGTTTTTGCACCTTCATCATTGGTTCAACTTATTTGATCGAGGGTTTGTAACTTGTCTCGTCTTCGGGATGAAGGGCCTTCGAGGATTCCTGCTGAGGTTAGCCCTCACTTCTCGATTGGCTGGGGCTCTTAGCTCATACAACACTATGGGACAGAGGATCCTAAAGTGATTATCCCTCACCTTCTTGGACATCACCAGTCTAGGGGCCGTATGATGCTTCATGAGTCAAGGATCCTATTGCTTAGCCCTCGCCTTCTTGGATGTTGCCAGCCTAAGGGCAGTATGATGCTTCATGGGCTGGGGATCCTAGTGGTTAGCCCTCACCTTCTTGGATGTTGCTGGGCTAGGGATCGCACAACCCTTCAAGGGCCAAGGGTCCTAGTGTTTATCCCTTGCCTTCTTGGACGATGCCAGCCTAAAGACCGCATGATGCTTCATGGGCTAAAGGTCCTCGTGGTTAGCCCTCGCCTTCTTGGATGTCCCCGGCCTAAAGGCCATATGACGCTTCATGGATTGAGGGTCCTAGTGGTTAGCCTTTGCCTTCTTGGATATCACCGGCTTAGGGGTTGTGCAATGCTTCATGAGCCAAGGGCCTTGTGGTTAGCTCTCGCCTTCTTAGACATTGTTGGTAGGTTTTTGAAGGTGTTCACACGTAGAATTTTAACAAATAGATTTTTATTATCATGGTAGAAGAAAAGATTAAAATAATTTTAATCTATAACATGCATAGATCTAATCCATAAACACCCATGGATCTATTTCATATAAAATATGAGACATAAAATTTGAAATATGAAAGTAAGAAACAAGGAAGGTCAAATCTTGAACCTTTTTGTCCTTAATCCATCACCTAACATTCATATCTGGATGTCTCCAAGTTCTAATGAAGCCACCAAGCATCTAGCCTTTACAAGTATTTACACGGAACCAACTTGACTAGAAGCACCTGAGATCACCGAGGTGCTAGTGCTCTTTTAGATCTTGCTTCTTGAAGGTTGGGTCTTGATCTTCTACTTCATTTCTTCTTAAGAATGAAGCACAAGGCAACAACTTGAAGAAGATGATCACATGAACACTTCATGTTAGGAGGAAGAGAAGGGAGGAAGAAGAAAGATACTCTTTTTTTTTCTTTTATTCTCAAGGATGGCATGAGGAAGAAAGGATGAGGAGCCAAAGACCAAGGGTGGATGCTAAATATTTTTACACCTCTCCTTTTTGCATTGGAATATGGAAGAAAGAAGATAGATGGCACAAGAAAGAAGTCTTTCCTTTAATTGATGCACCACCCATATTGATAGACCCCATCTCCATTCATATTATCCTCTTCTTCATCTAGTTTGAATCAAATTCAAACTTGGAAGATAGGATAAGAAAGAAAGTCCCAAATGAGAAGGACTTTGGAGGGGGGGTTGCCACCTCTTGGTGCAAGAAATTCCTTCATGAAATTTTTCAACCATAAATTCCACATGGACGCCACTCTTTTGTGCACTAATGCTGATTGGGGTTTCCTTCTTGGGCATGGGATGAGAAAAGAGTCTAGTCCAACTTGGTCTCTAATTCCTAATCCAATCAAGAATCAATCCAAGCCCAATTCAAAATCAATTTGAAACTGATTTGAGTCAAACCCAATCCTAATTTGATTAGGAGTTAAGTCCAATTTCTAATTAGACTGGCAAATACAATTCGACTCAAATTAGACCAAGCCTAATTAAATTAAATCTTATTTAATTTAATTAAGACTTGATCCCTATTTTGATCAAATCAAATTACATTGCAACTATTGTAATCAGGTCCTCCTTATTAATTCTTCTTACTTATAACTTTCATAAATTGATCCTAACATTTACCATATTGATAATTAGGATATGATCTAATCAATTGATCAATTCTAAACCCCTATTATGTGTGACCCATAAGATCTATTCTATCTAGTAGTAAGATATACTATGATTTATATAATGGTTTCATTGAAACTCTTTTCAATGGAATGCACCTCAATCAAGGATCATTGATTTGAAGATAGTCCTGGTAAGTTTTTATAATCTATCGGTGATGCCTAACAATATGTAGTGACATCCAATAGAACAAAATGCATGGAATCTAGGTGTAGTTACCATGTGATTCAGTCTTGTACCATGAGTCCTAACGAGATAGAGATTATGGAAAACTCGTCAAACCCTTCATCTGTCATATATAAAATTCAATCAGCTCGAGTCTAAATTATGAAAACTCATAAAAATCCTTTTCCATTATTCATATTACCATGACCATGGTCTTTGCTACATGATAAATAACCTATTTGATCTCTTCTGATCTAGTTATGATCAATTACCAATGAGCAAAAATGTATTTGGCCATTCTCCTATCTTTTATTAAAGCACAAGACATCTATCGATTAGGAACCAATATCTTATCAAGGCATAGGATGCCTATCTATCAGGATGCCTAATGAGTAGGGACTGATCTCTTATTAAGGTATATGATGCCTATCAACTAAAATGCCTGATAGCCAGGGATTGATCTTTTATTAAGGCACAAGATGCCTGATAGCTAAAGACTAAAAATCACTTATAAAGATGTGAAGTACTTATCAGATAGTAGTTGATATCTTAGCCATGGGATGCCTAACGATCAAGAGACAATCTCTTATCAAAGCACAAGATGCTCAATTTTCATTAGCCAGGTGCTGACCAACACTTGAGCTAGATACAAAATTTTATAACTTTATTTAACATGAAGCATATCTTTTAAAGTCATTAGAGCTATTATGAAAAGATTAGTAAAGTAGTTATCAAGAAGTGTACTAGATCACTTAGCAAACTACTTTATAAATTGACCTCCAATGGCCTAACCGACTTAATAATTTACTTAACGGTATAACTATCTCATGAACAGTTACAACTGCCTAACCAACTTGGCTTGAAACCTTTATAACTAAGGGGTTGAGGGGATCTCTAGGGAAAATTCAAATACTAACTCCATTTTTTTCTCATTATTTTCCCTCTCTAAGTTGAGTTAAGCATTGGAGGGTCCCCTCATTAGAGAAATTTCATCTATTTTTTCAATGACAGGGACTTATTTTGATAGTCCAGAAGCTAATCAAGTCTACTTCCAAAATCATCGACCCGTCTTCTAAAGGATCTTTAGATTTTTAGAAGCTCAAAGCCATCTTGGTGCATCCAGTCCATCTAGCTTGGAGAGGTACAATAACAAGTTAGCACTAGAGGAATGACTTTTGTCCAAATTTTTCAAGAAAATGGTGAGAGGAAGATCAACAATCAATTCCACTCCTCAATAGCGATCTTCTCAAAATAATCCTTACATATCAAAGTTAAGGTAAGAAATCCTTAATCTATTCTTATTACTGATCAAAGGCTAGATACTCTGATTGAATAGGTCCAACTATTGATGAGCACTGTCCATCTCCATCTACAAACTACTATTCAGCCTCCGACCCCACTAGCTGAACCATCACCATGGAGCAACTGTCACCCGTTCAATGGAAGGGACAAAAGTCATCAATCTTTCCACGGGGAAGAGGAAATCTGACAATCGATTCCTTCTCAAGAAGGAAGGAGCCATCCCACTGCCCCTGAAAGATTTCTAGAAGGATTCAACTTCAGCACACCCTTCAAATCATCTCTCTTAATGAGAGGATGATATTAAGAGGAAAGATTAAGAGCGGGAAGCCAGACTTGGTAAAATCATGTGGAAGACCACCACTGGCATAATTTCTATGACTTCATCACACAGTCCCCTTTCTTTAAAGAAATAATGAATGAGTTGATCCCCAGTCGATTCAAGATGCCATCAATTGAACCTTATGATGGTTTCACTGATCTGATTGATTATCTAGAGGGATACAAGACCCTCATAACACTCTAAGGTGCGTTTGATTCCTTACTATGCCTGGCCTTCCCAGTAACTCTAATGAAAACTACTAGGATATGGTTTTCAAGCCTACAACTTGGGTCCATCTACTCCTTCTAATATCTAAGCAGTTAGCAGATAACTCACTTCAGCAATTGTTGACCATAGCCAAAGAATAGTGATAGTCTATTTTCTATCAAGCAAGAAGAAGGAGAGATACTTTGAAGCTATGTGACATGTGTCAATGTAGCCTCATTAGAAGTCAGAGACTTCAATGAGTCCATTCTCTATTTGGATAAGAACTTTTCAAGAGTTATGCTGAGCTCCTTATATGTGCAAGGAAGTATGCCCAAGCCAAGGAAGGCTATTTCCTTTATCGAAAGGAGGAAAATAAAAAAAGAGTGGGTAGAAGTGGGCTTGCAAGGAGGAAACTCATGTCTAGCTAGAGGCTTCTAAACCCCCAAAGAATTCCAAGCCAAATCTTCTTGCTCAGCAATTTGCTAATTGTAACCCTTTGACTGCTCCTCGATCTCAAATTTTGATGGAGATAGAGAATAAAGACTACCTATGACAACCACTTTCTATAAGAGGTCCACTAAAAAAGAGAGATAAGAATAAGTATTGCCACTTTTACAAAGATCATGGTCTTAATATGGAAGACTATCGATAGTTAAAACAAGAAATTAAAAACTTGATCTACAAGGGCTACCTTAATAAGTATATTAACAATTAAAAGAAATAAAAGACCCTTAAGATGCTCCCTAAGCAAGAAGCCAGGCCAAACAACCTACACATTGCAAGCATAATCAACATGCTCTCAAACCTCTCTAAAGGCACGAGGGTAGAATTGCGGGATGATGAACCACTAGAAAAGAAACATCGGTCAAAGTCGACCAGTTCTATGGATGAGAACATTATTTTCTTTTCAATAATAATATAAGAAAAATTCAAACCCCACATGATGGTGCAATTATCATCACCATGACAATGGCCAATTATGTTGTATAAAAATTTTAGTCGATAATAGAGGCTCTATCGATATCTTATTCTATGATGCCTTCCAAAAAATGAAATTGTCACTTGAAAAGATAAAAAGGTTAAATACTCCACTGATCGGGTTCTCTGGGAGCTCGACTGCTATAGAAGGAGAGAACCTCTTACTTATGACTATAGGTCAACCACCTAAATAGGCGATAATCTGATTGAGTTTTCTGGTCATTTGAGTACCATTAGCCTTTAATGTTATTATTAGATGACTAGGATTAAATTCTTTGAGAGCAATAGTCTCCACCTACCACCTCCTCGTCTGCTTTCCAATGAGCATGGAGTTGAAAAAATGAAAGGAGATCAAATGTCAGCAAGCCAGTATTTTCTTACAATTGTTAAAAACAAAAAATAAATCAGGTTCCCATAGGTGGACAAGCTAGATGTCAAAAAGGACATCACTACAAATACAGGGGAGCCTACTGAGCAGTTGATTAGCATTCTTCTATAAGATGACTTGAATGAAACTATACAAATCAAATCACTTCTAGCACCTGAAGTTAGAGAATAACTGATTACACTCCTTTGGGCAAATATTGATGTCTTTGCCTAGATAGCTGCCAACATGCCAGGTATACCTTCTAATATCTTATCCACAAACTTAGTGTGGACCGTCTTTATCCCTTGTTAGGTAAAATAAAAGAAGTTTTACTCTAGAAAGGCAAAGAAACATTGAAGAAAAAGTGGATAATTTGTAAAAGCTTCATCAGGGAAACTCATTATCCAAACTAGATAGCCAAATGATCATGGTCAAGAAGGTAAAAGGAAAGTGGATGATCTAGATTGACTACACTAATCTTAACAAAGCCTATCCAAAAGATAGCTATCCTTTGCTAAGAATTGATCAAATAGTAAGTACCACTTCTTAATATGAATTACTAATCTTTATGGATACTTTTTATGATACAATCAAATCCAAATGGTAGAAGAAGATGAAGAAAAAATGGCCTTCATGATAGAAAGAGGGCTCTACTGTTACAAAATGATGCCCTTTGGGTTAAAGAATGATGTAACCATTTACCAACTTTTAGTCAATAGAGTTTTCAATTACTAGATAGGAAGAAACATGAAAGTCTACATGGATGATATACTTGTCAAGAGTATAAAGGGTAATCACGACATAGCTAATTTGGAAGAATTCTTTAGATAATTAAGGTGATAACAAATGAAGCTCAATCTGAACAAGTGTGCATTTGACATTACATCAAGGAAGTTTTTAGGCTTTATGGTTACTAAGAGAGGGATCAAGGTCAATCCTGAAAAAATCTTAGCACTTCTAGAAATGAAGCACCCTTAAAATAAGAAGAAAGTTTAATGCTTAATTGGTTAGATTGCTTCACTCAGCCAATTATAACCGGATCAACTAAAAAATGCCTATCATTCTATAAAGACATAGGTATACCGATAACTTCGAGTGGTCAAAAAGCTACTAATCAGTCTTCGAAGATCTGAAAAGTATCATGGCCCTCATCCATTATTGTCAAGGTCAAAAGAAGGTGAGCAATTTTATATTTACTTATTTATTTCTCCTAACACCATTGCTCTATTTTGGTTAGAGAAGATGCAGGTTTACAAAAACCCAATTATTATAATAGCAAAATATTAAGGGATGCAGAAGTAAGATACACCAAGGTCAAGAAGATGATCTATGCTCTTATCATTATATCAAAAAGACTGTGGCTATATTTCCAATTCCAGTATATAATTATCTTGATAGATTAGCCTTTGAATCTATACTTCGAAGGCCAGACACATCAAGGTGACTAGCTAAGTGGGCTATCAAGTTGGAAGAGTTTGATATTGAATACAAACCTTGTCCAATTATAAAAGCTCAAGTCCTTGCAGACTTCATTATGGAATGCACTATATCTGATGAAGAAAAAAGAGAAAAAAATCAGAAGAAAAACTGACCACACCTTCTTGGGCTGTATATGTTAATGTTGCCTCAAACTCCCAAGGGAGCAGAACTAGACTAATCCTCACTAATTTGATGGAGTAATAGTGGAATATGTCCTAAGATTCGGCTCTAACATTACCAATAATAGAGCAGAATATGGGGCATTGATTGCTTCCTTAAAAATAACTAGAGAGATCATCATTAACTAGATTATGGTTCTTTTTGACTCCAAGCTAGTTGTTGAATAAAAACAAGGAGAGTATGAAGCCAAAAAGCTAACTATGATCAAATATCTTAAAAAATCAAAGACTTATCCTCTAATTTTAGAATTTTAGAAATCTAGCGGATACCTAGATTTGAGAATACTTAAGTAGATGTCTTATCATATCTTGCCATATTAGATGCTCAAATCTACAAGAAAGGTATCTTTATTGAAAACTTTGAAACTTCCAGTATTGAAGAAGTCCCTATTGTTGCACAATTGGAACACGAGTCAAGTTGGAATAACCCATTAGTCAGATTCCTTGATAAAGGAGATTTTTTAATAGATAAAAAAGAAGTTCGATAAATCAGATGACAAGCCTTATGGTATGTCCTCCTAAATAGATAACTTTATAAAAAACCCTTTTCAATATCTCTACTTCAATCTATGTCTCTCAAAAGCTAATTATGCCCTTCAAGAGGTTCATGAAGGTATTTATGATAGTCACATTGGAGAAAGGATCCTAGCCTACAAAGTTCTCAAATAATAATTTTACTGACCTACTATGCAACAAGATGATATGGAGTTTGTTTTAAAATATAAGTGCCAGAAATTTGCTAATATTTAAAGGAGGCCTTCTGCATCAATCACTCAGATCTTGGCTTCATGGCCATTTGAAATGTGGGGAATTGATACTCTTGGACTATTTCCAATAGCAACTAGGCTAAGAAAATTTTTGATCATGGCAATTAACTACTTTATAAAATATGTAGAAGCTAAAACTTTGGCCCATATCATTGAGAAAAAAACTTAAGATTTCACTTGGAAGTCCATTATCTACTGGTTCAAATTATCCAGATGTATTATTTTCAATAATGGATGCCGATTTTGTTGAGTCTCGGGTGGTGCGTTCAAGGCTTGTTGGGTCAATGTCCATGTATTGGTCCGGTCTATCATGATTTTTCATGATGTATCTATGGCTATGAGCGAGTTCAGGGTGAGTCCTAGATGTTTAGGCTGAGTTTGGTCAGTCTGGGTCTTAGAGTTGGCTCTTCTGGTGTAAGAGTCGGTTCTTCTGGTGTAAGAGTCGGTTCTGCTAGTTGGCATGGCTCATAATAGAGGAACGTGTTCTGGTCGAGTCGGCTCATGGGATTCGAGTTGACTCGATTTTATAGCCAGGAAATCTTGTGGTCTGGATGAGTCGGCTCTGATGCTTAGAGTCAACTCAATTCCAAGGTCTAGTCGACTCTAGTGTCTAGAGCCGGCTCGAATGATGGGTGAGCTATTTTTAAACGATGCCAGCTAGAGGGAGTTTTGGGGTACTCGGCCATGTGTGATCGAGGTATATATATTATAACTTCCTAAGATGTTATGGAAGAGGGTGTAAACAAACTTCTTGGACGAGGAATCAAGAAAATCCCCTTTCTCCCAAGAGTTTCTTCTTCTTCTCTCTTCTTCCCTTTATTCTTCCGTTATTGGATCTTGATGTGTTTGATCTTCAAAGACTTGTATCCTACCATGTTCTCCAAGGAGATCGCTGGTAGAGGGTCATCCATAGGCTAGTACGCTTCCGCTATTGCTTTGTAGATCAGGCATTTGTTCTTGATCAGGAACAAGGCTATTCTTGTGTATTTGATTCAACGTTTAGATAGAAGTTGGATCCAAATTCTTAACATTTGGTATCAAGCCATAAGGTTCATGGAAGGAAGATCTCAAGATTAGAAGGTTTGAAGGAAAGCTTCTTGCAGGTATGGTTTTCAGATCTCTTGATTTCTTGATTGTGGTAATGGCATCAAGTGATTTCAAGGTAGATTTTGAAAAACATGATGGCAAGGGAAACTTCACCCTGTGGCAGCAAAGGGTTAAAGATTTACTGGTTCAACAAAGGATCTACAAGGTCTTGGTTAAAGAAAGACCAGAAAAGATCAGTGTTGAAGAATGGAAAGAGTTAAAAGAGATTATGGTGTGGGCACCAGACCTCTGATTAGGGTTTCAATTTTTGGGTCCTGTAATAAGGCTTCAAGCCTATACATTATAATTTTTAGTCATGAAGTTAGTCTCAATTATTTTTGTTTAGTCCTGTACATTGACCAATTGGGTCATGTTGTGTTATGTATTGAGTCCAGTCTTGTAATGATTCCAGTCCAAGTCTGTTTGAAGATTGGGCCCAAGCTGGAGTGGTCTTCGAGTCTAGTCCAATTTGTAATGGGTCAAGCCATCTTCCAAGCCAAGAAGGATGTCACTTGGCGCCACCTCATCTATCCCATGTGGCACCACATCACCTTGACAAGAAGGAAATGCTGGAATTTTTGGGCACCATTCCTTCCTCCCTTCTCTCCTCCTATCAAGCCTCTTTCCAAAGGAGCTATGGACATCCAAGGAAGGTCAATGGGCAATGAAGGCATGATCCTTGTTTCAAGCCCCATATCAAGCCATCTTCCTAAAGTGCAAGGTCGGCTATGGAAGAAAATCATTGACCCGCAAATCAAGAAGACAACTCCCTTGTTTCAAGCCCCATATCAAGCCATCTTCCTAAAGTGCTTGGTCAGCTATGGAAGAAAATCATTGACCCTCAAATCAAGGAGACAATTCCCATCTTTCAAGCCCCAAATCAAGCCACAAAATCTTGGAAAAACAAATTTAAATTTGGGCACCCTTTTCATGAAGCTTTGTATTTTTGAAATTTGAATGGGTTTCAAGGTGCCTATATAAAGGGCCTTACCCCTCCCTTGTAAAGTTTAATATTGATGAATGAAAAAAAAAAGTTATTGGAGTGTTATTCTTAGTTGCCTTCGTTCCTTAAGAACGTCGATCTCCGTGAGGGAGTGCCTTCGCCTTCAGGCATCGAGAGGTGTGAGGCCTCAAGTTACCATCTCTTTCGCCAATCCATCTTTCATCTTCGAGTTCGGAGGCCAAGTGGATGTTCCATCTAGGCACCCAGCAAGAAGACCCCAATCAACATCATCTCCCAGCTCTCTTCCCTTATTTCTTCCTGATACTTATTGTTTCCTAATCTTTCTATTGATTGTTCGTGGGTCCTCCAGGTACCACAAATACGGAGTTGGTTTTCCTTGCCTTCGGGACCTTCAAACAGAAAGCCAGTGCATCCACGGGGGTTGAAGGCTCGATCATCCAAGCCACATCCATGAAAGCGAGTGAACTCAGCCAGGCACTTCAGAGCTTTTAAGGCTTGTAACCCTAGAACTCCTAGGTAGATATTGACCCGAGAGCTAAGTCCTATGGGGTTTCTCAATCCCAGGGTCCTCATTTTATCCTTGCTTAGGAGCTAATTTACGTGCTAGTAGTTCTTATCATTATCGAATCCCTAGATCTGCTGTTGTCTTTTCTTCAGGAATCCTAAATCCTAAGAAAACTAAAAAAATCGCAAGAACAAAAATCACCTGCATCATTTCATCCTGGCATCTAGTTAGTCCCCCATCATTTCTGGTACCAGAGCATGGTTAGGACTTAGCACTTCTTAAGTACTTGGATTAGGTGCTTCACCAGGCTATCCAGTCTTAGGAGAAAAGTAGGGTTTCAAGACCCTCTCCTCCCATTCCACGGGGATCTCCTAAGGCATGTAGGGGTGCCACTGTGATAGGCCTTTGAAGGGGAACACAAGAAGAAAAGTTTTAAAAACCCAAAAGAAAATTTTTGCATCATTAGATCTCCTCTTCTTTTAATTTCTGCATTTTTTTTCCTTGCCGTACATGGTCTATTGTTTTAGGTGTTGTTGTTTGTAGGAATATTCAAATCTTCTAATTTTTATTTTGTTAGATCAGTCGTAATTGAAAATATGTTTTATAATTTTCTCAATTTTATTACAGCTTGTAGAATTTCTACAAGCTAGAATACTACCTGAGAAGAAATTCTATTCTGAGAATTTTAGCAAGTGCTTTTTTTTTTTGTTTTCATTTCTTAGATAGTTTAATTTGCATTTAGCTTCATCTCGTGTCATTTCCATCATCTTATCTCTGTTATCATACATCAAAAATCCAAAAAAAAATATAACTTAGAGACATCTCATTAGACCATTTGTTTGCCATCATTTTCATAAATTATCTTAAGGGCAGCAATTTGACATAGGGTCAGGATTTCATTACTTGTCCCTAGCCCAAAAATCACTAACCTGTATAATGAACCCAACCTCTAATTAAAATTGAATAGATACTTAATTGCTCTAGTGAGCTAGGGACACCCACGAAGTCGGGTCGAACCAAGTGTCAAGCTAAGTTAGACAACTTGTTTGTGTGTGCTTGTGTAGCTGGTGTCTAGTCAAGTGGTTCAGGGACAAGAGCCCGAAGGAAGGTGGGTTGATTCACTTACCTGGCCAATTTCAAATTGGTGTCTAAGACAAGCAAAGAGGGACCTCCACCAACCTTACACTTATCTGGTCAGGTGCTAAGTTACTACTACCGAGTTAGTCTTCTTGACCTAACATTTGGTTTGATTTTTTTTAAGTCTAGCAAACCCATAGCATCTTCCGTTGTGTGCATGTCGACCAGATCCGAAGTCCCTTATCATCCCCATCATTCCCAATCAAGTGAACCCATGGAAAACACCCGAGAAGATCAATTAAAGGTCATCATGGAATAATTGGCTAAGATGAACAGTAAGCTTGATCAGTTTGACGAAAGATTTAAAGCCCGCAAGGCCCATGCTAAATCCAACTCCTCTAGGCCTAATTTCCTTGATCCAAGAGTCTATGATCATGATCTTTCCCATGAGTCTAGCCCTAGGAGCCCATACCCATACTTGGTTGACTCCGAGGAGGGACCCATTAGGAGCATCGAACCTTATGCATCCACTTTTGATAGAAGACAAGAGGTGTATATCGATTAGGAGGAGAGCATGGATCACTATTTCGAGTACACTAGGATGTCGGAGTTAGAAAAACTAAGATTGGCCATACGTAGGTTAACCTGATATGCTAAGTGGCATTGGACAGCTATTGAGGATGAATGTTATCAAAGAGGAGAAATAATACGTAGCTTAAAAACCATGAGAAGTAGGCTAAGAGAAAAGTACCTAGGTAGATTTTGAACAAAGACTTTTAGACCAATGGTACAAACTGAGACAGGGAGATAGACCAGTGTCTCAGTATATTGAGAAATTTAATGGGTTTATTAGAAGATGTAGCATAGTTGAGTCTGAGGCTATAATCATATCGAGGTTTCAAGCCGGCCTTCGTAGGGACATCCAGGAGGAACTATTCCATTGGAAAATTTAGAATCGTGAGGAAGCCTATGACATAGCTAGGGAGTTCGAGTCTTATCAAAGGGAATTCACGACCAGTCACTCTCAGTCCAACAGGGTTAGTACCTCTGAAACCAAGCCCAACCCTGACCCGAGTCGACCCACCCCTGCTACCCCATGTGTTCACCATGGTAACATTAAAGAGGAGGAATATTTTGCAGACATTGAATTGGTTGACCAAAAGAACACCTAGGCTGAATCTATTTTAGAAGGACCTTCAGAAGATCCTGAACCCACCAGTGAGTCTGAAGTAGAAGTATATGAGGCTGACATGAGTCTGGTAGATGAATATGAAGGAGAAGATTGTGAGAAGGACAACTCTAGTACCTTACCTGAGGAAACCCTTAGAGAAGATAAGATTGTTGAGCCTAGTCCTGAAACATCAGAACAACAAGAAATTAGTGAGGACTTGATTCCTGTAAGTCAATGCCCTCAGGAAGAACCCACTCCTTTAGCCTCAACCCAAGACCTCATTCCTCTAGCCCCAGTTGATGATCTTTTTCTGGAACTGACTAAGTCTTCCCTTCTTGAAAAACCTGCATATACAATGACCAAATTTGACCTTATGACACCCATAGGCCAATATTCAAATCTTCAGGTCATCCGGAGTAACCATGGTATGTTTCATGCCTCGCATAAATTTCTCCAAGACTCTGATTCCTATTTCCTACCTTTTCCTGAGTCTACACATGTTTGTAAAACCATTAGGTTACATTTTACTGAAATCACCAGGTTGCATGAACTTTTAGAGCCCATCCCATTTGCGACCTACTTTTGGAAGACCTTATGGCATTTGCTAGGAACCCATGGTAAATTCTCATGTGCATACCAGACCAGGGTCAAACCTAGAGAGTCATTAGTCTGTTAGGTTTAGACCCTAGAGAGTCCAATAAAATTTTGCTCTATAGGAATGCATCGTTGAGTCTGCATTTTGCATCATGCATTAAGTATAAATTTTAAAATAATTTGACTGATTCCCGAAATTGAACCAAGGAGTTTGATCAAAGGGATTCTATAATGGTTAGGCTTAGGCCTGAACGGTTTCCACCAGGAACCGTTAAGAAATTTCATGCTCGTGGAGCTGTCCCCTTTAGAGTGATAAAGAGAGTTGGCCCTAATGCCTACGTTCTTGAGCTTCACCCGGATTATGGCATTAGCTCGACTTTCAATATCTCAGACTTAGTCGAGTACAGAGAACCAGCAAACATACCTAGCGAGCCATTTGGGCCTGACCTTTCTTTTGAGAGTGAACCCGAACCTGAGTGTCCATCTCCAATTTCACCTGAGAGAGGAGAGCAGATCGAGCGTGTCCTGGATGACCAAGCTATTACCACCCGGGGCAAAGGTTATCAATGTTTCTTGGTCCGATGGCAAGGCTGATCTGAGTCCGATGACTCATGGATTACCCGAGAGGACTTGCAGCACCTCGACCTCGACCTTCCGGAAAAATAGCAAAGTCAAATCAACCCTTACTCGACATGGTCGAGTTCCTCCCACCCCGGAAGAATTGGTGTGGGCACCAGACCTCTGATTAGGGTTTCAATTTTTGGATCCTATAATAAGGCTTCAAGCCTATGCATTATAATTTTTAGTCATGAAGTGAGTCTCGATTATTTTTTTTTAGTCCTGTACATTGACCAATTGGGTCATGTTGTGTCCTGTATTGAGTCTAGTCCTGTAATGATCCCAGTCCGAGTCTGTTTGAAGATTGGGCCCCAGCTGGAGTGGTTTTCAGTCTAGTCCAATTTGTAATGGATCAAGCCATCTGCCAAGCCATGAAGGATGCCACTTGGTGCCACCTCATCTATCCCATGTGGCGCCACATCACCTTGACAAGAAGGGAATGCTGAGTTTTTGGGCACCATTCCTTCCTTCTCTCCTCCTATCAAGCCTCTTTCCAAAGAAGCTAGGACATCCAAGGAAGGTCAATGGGCAATGAATGCATGATCCTTGTTTTAAGCCCCATATCAAGCCATCTTCCTAAAGTGCTTAGTCAGCTATGGGAGAAAATCATTAACCCTCAAATCAAGAAGACAACTCCCTTGTTTCAAGCCCCATATCAAGCCATCTTCCTAAAGTGCTGGGTCGGCTATGAAAGAAAATCATTGACCCTCAAATCAAGGAGACAATTCCCATCTTTCAAGCCCTAAATCAAGCCATAAAACCTTGGAAGAAAAAATTTGAATTTGGGCACCCTTTTCATGAAGCTTTGTATTTTTTGAAATTTGAATGGGTTTCAAGGTGCCTATATAAAGGGCCTTACCCCTCCCTTATAAAGTTTAGGTTGATGAATGAAAAAAAAAGTTATTAGAGTGTTATTCTTAGTTGCCTTCGTTCCTTAAGAACGTCGATCTCCGTGAGGGAGTACCTTCGTCTTCAGGCGTCGAGAGGTGTGAAGCCTCAAGTTACCATCTCTTTCGCCAATCCATCTTCCATCTTCGAGTTCAGAGGCCAAGTGGATGTTCCATCTAGGCACCCGCAAGAAGACCCCAATCAACATCATCTCCAACCTTTCTTCCCTTATTTATTCCTGATACTTATTATTTCCTAATCTTTCTATTGATTGTTCATAGGTCCTCCAAGTACCATGACTACGGAGTCGGTTTTCCTTGCCTTCGAGACCTTCGGACAGAAAGTTGGCGCATCCACAAGGGTTGAAGGCTCAATCATCCAAGCCGCATCCATGAGAGCGAGTGAACTTGGCATCAGGCACTTCAGAGATTTTGAGGTTTGCAACCCTAGAACTCCTAAGTAGATATTGACCTGAGAGCTAAGTCCTACGGGTTTCTCAATCCCGGGGTCCTCTTTTTATCCTTGCTTAGGGGCTAATTTACGTGCTAGTAGTTCTTATCATTATCGAATCCTAGATCTGATGTTGTCTTTTCTTCGGGAATCCTAAATCCATAAGAAAACTAAAAAAATCACAAAAACAAAAATCACCTGCATCATTTCATCCTGGCATCTAGTTAGTTCCATATCAAATTATTTTTAGCACCATTAGTATGTGTTTGGCTGATTAGGTTTTACCTGAGGTTTGTTCGGAGACTACCGTAAAAGGTCTTTGGAAAAGATTGGAGAACACATATATGGGAAAAACATGACGAACAAGCTATGGTTGAAGAAGCAATTGTATAGCTTGAGAATGCCTGAAGGAAGAGACCTTGTTGCTTATATTCAGAGATTCAACCATGTATTTTTATAGGTTATCAATCTAGATGTGAAGATTGACGAGGAGGATCGAGCATTGTTACTGTTGTGTTCACTCCCTAGATCGTGTGATGGTCTCATAACAACCTTGGTGTATGGGAAGGAAACCCTGAATTATGAAGAGGTTGTTGGTGTGCTCAAATCTAATGAGCAAAGGAAAAAGATCTGTAAAGGTAATCCTAACTCAGAGGTTCTTGCTATGAATGAGAGGCGAGATAGACCCAGGGAAAGAGCTAGGGAAAAGTCCAAGGGCAGATCTCAATCTCGAAACCATAAGAACTTGAAATGCTATAAGTGTCATCAGCTTGAGTATATCAAGAAGCATTATCCTCTTTGGAAGACAGAAAAAGGAAGAGTCAACACAAGTGGTGCAAATGTATCAGAAGGTAATGGAGGAGATGTATTAATTGTATCAGATGGATCAATAGATTGGGATAATACCTGGATTTTGGATTCTGCATGCTCATACCACTAATACCTCACATCAGGAATGGTTTTACATCTACGACAGGTCAGATGGAGGTAGTGTAAGCCTTGGTGATGATCATCCTTGTACGATAGCTGGAGTTGGTACCATTAGGGTGAGGATGTATGATGGAGTGATAAGAACTTTGTCAAATGTCAAACATATACCAGAGTTGAAAAAGAATTTAATTTCTTTGGGCTACTTGGAAGAGCAAGGATATGCTTTTAGTTGCTAATATGGTAATGGATGTTTGAGAATAACCAAGGGGGCTTTGGTGGTAATGAGAGGAAGAAGACTGAGCAACAATCTATACAAGATGGAAGGCTCAATTATGAATGATAGTGCAGAGGTGCTTGTAGTGGCACAAGAAAAATAGTTGACATATAAACTGTGGCACTATCAGATGGGTCATATGAGTGGCCGAGGGCTCACAGAGTTAAGTAAAAGAGAGAATATTCTAGCTTTGAAGAATGATGGAAATGATCTGTGTGAGCTGTGTATCTTTGGTAAATAGCATAAGATGAAATTTGTGTTTGTACCAAACCAAGTGAAGGAGTGCTAGATTTGGTGCAATCGGATGTATGGGGACCGACACCTATTTTATCCAGGGGTGGAGCAAGTTATTTTGTTACCTTCATTTATGACTTCTCTAGAAAATTATGGGTGTATCTGATGAAAGAAAAATCAGAGGTATTTGCCCGGTTCAAAGCCTAGAGGGCTGAGGTAGAGAAGGAGACAGGAAAATATGTGAAGTGCCTTCGATCAGATAATGATGGGGAGTACTCTAGTAAAGAGTTCAGGAGTTACTATGAGGAAAATGGGATTAAATGCCATTACACAGTAAGGATGACCCCATAGCAGAATGGTGTTGCGGAAAGGATGAACCAAACACTATTAGAGAAGGCAAGGAGTATGAGGCTGCAGGCATCACTGCCAAAAACCTTTTGGGATAATGCTATTACTCTATCATGTTTTCTTGTAAACAGGTCCCCTCATTTCAAGCTGTTTGGAGGACTTCTAGAGGAAGCTTGGAGTAGAAAGAAGGTGGAGCTTGGTCACCTGAAGGTGTTTGGTTGCCCGGCCTATGTACATGTGGAGACAACTGAAAGAAGCAAGCTGGATCCTAGGTCAAAGAAGATGATCTTCATCGGGTATCCACAAGGAGTCAAAGGTTACCTACTGTGGGATCCTCAATCATAGAGGATAGTGATTAGTAGGGATGTTATTTTTGATGAAATGAGCATCTTGGAGAGATCGGGTAGTATGGATGGAATTGCAGCTTCAAAGGTGAACAGTAGTGATTGTCCTTCACAGGTGGAGGATAAGCCATCTACATCAACTAGCAAGGGTGCTTCAGTTGAGGTGGAGTTAGGTGGGAAAGAATCTCTTATAATGAAGGATCAGAAAGGAAAATCAGTTGTTCAATGTGAAGTGCAGGAACAGCCACAATCAGAAGACTTGTAGGATAGTGCAAGGGGAGTGGCATTGCATAAACCTCAGCATATAATCCGGAAGCCGGTGAGATATGGCATGGATGAAACTATATCATATGCTCTTAAATTTGTTAATGGAGATCCAGAAAATTTTATGGAAGCCATGGAAAGTCTTGATAAAGAGTCATGGACGCAAGGCATGATGGAAGAGATGGAATCTCTCAAGAAGAATAAGACATGGCAGTTGGTGGATCTACCTAAAGATGTTCAGGCAATTGGCTCCAAATGGATGTTCACAAGAAAATTAGTACCTTCAGAGCAAGATGGAGTGAGATACAAGGCAAGGCTGGTAGCAAAGGGATATTCACAGAGGGAGGGAGCTGACTACACAGAGGTGTTTTCTCCTATGATACGCCATACTTTAATTTGGGTATTGTTGTCATTGGTGGCAAAACATGATATGGAATTGGAGCAGATGGATGTGAAGATAGCCTTTCTACATGGAAGTCTGGAAGAGAAGATCTACATGAAGCAACCTGATGGCTTCAATGAGATTGGACAGGAGAACAAGGTATGTCTACTCCAGAGGTTATTATATGGTTTGAAACAATTACCTCGTCAGTGGTGTCATAGATTTGATATATTTATCATGAGCCTTGGGTTTCTCAGATGTGAACATGACCATTGTGTTTATGTCAAGGATGTGGATACTGTGGATACTCTGTATTTACTTCTGTATGTGGATGATATGTTGATAGCCAGCAAAAGTATGAAAGCTGTGAAAGGGCTGAAGAGAGCATAGTCTCATGAATTTGAGATGAAAGATTTGGGATCAGCGCAGAAAATCCTTGGAATGGAGATTTGCAAGGACAGATGCAAAGGAATACTCCATTTGTCACAAGGTGGGTACATCAAGAAGGTACTCGAAAGGTTTGGGATCGAGAAGGCCAAACCAGCAGATACACCATTACCATGGCATATTTCTCTCTCAAAAAATTAGAGCCCCCAGATAGACAAGGAGAGAGAGTACATGGAAAGAGTTCCATATGCCAATGTAGTGGGCAGTTTGATGAATGCCATGGTTTGTTGTAGGCCAGACATAGCATATACTATAAGCCAAGTGAGCAGATACATGGCTGACCCTGGAAGGAACATTGGAAGGCATTAAAGTAGATTTTGCGATATCTACAAGGGACTTAAAAGCATGGACTGGTATTTGGTGGGTAGCCAGAAGGACATGAATGGAACTCCATAAAATCATGTAAAGATTCGGGTCCTTTGGAAGGGTTTGTTGATGCAAGTTATGTAGGTGATCTTGATACAAGAAAGTCTACAACATGTTACATCTTCTGCATGTATGGTGGACCGGTTTCTTGGAGATCAACCCTTCAACTTATTACTACTTTGTCTACAATAAAAGTAGAGTATATAGGGATTATGGAGGCTACAAAGAAAGCACTATGGCTGAGAAGGCTAGTGGTTGAAATGGGGGTGAAACAGTGTATGGTGATCCTGCACAGTGATAACCAGAGTGCCATACATTTGACTCAAAATCCAGTCTATCATGCTCGCACCAAGCATAGAGATGTGAGATACCACAAAGTCAGAGAGCTGGTGGAGGAAGGAGAAGTGATTCTAGTGAAGGTCCATACAAAGAACTAGGTGGATGCACTTATAAAGGCTCTACCAAGGAAAAGCTTTTACTATCTTATGTGGTTGATGGGTTTAAGGAGTCTGGCATATGTAGACTTGAAGCACCAAGGTGGAGATTGTTGAGTCTCGGGTGGTGCATTCAAGGCTTGTTAGGTTAATATCCATGTATTGGTCCGGTCTATCATGGTTTTCCATGATGTATCTAGGGTTAGAAGTGAGTCCGGGGTGAGTCCTAGATGTATAGGCTGAGTTTGGTCATCTGGGTCTTGAGTTGGCTCTTCTGGTGTAAGAGTCAGCTCTACTAGTTGGCACAGCTCAGAATAGGGGAATATATTTTGGGCGAGTCGGCTCGTGGGATTCGAGTCGGTTCAATTTCACAATCAGGAAATCCTGTGGTCTGGACGAGTCAGCTCTGATGCTTTGAGTCGACTCGACTCCAAGGTCTAGTTAACTTTAGTGTCTAGAGCCGGCTCGAATGACGGGTGAGCTATTTTTTAAACGGTGCCAGCTGGAGGGAGTTTTGGGGTACTCGGCCATGTGTAACTAAAGTATATATATTGTAACTTCCTGAGAGGTTATGGAAGAGGGTGTAAACAAACTTCTTGGACATGGAATCAAGAAAATTCCCTTTCTCCTGTAAATTTCTTCTTTCCTCTTCTTCCCTTTATTCTCCCGTTCTTGGTTCTTGATGCGTTTGATCTTCAAAGACATGTATCCTACCATGTTCTCCAAGGAGATCACTGGTAGAGGGTCATCCACAGGCTGGTACACTTCTGCTATTGCTTTGTAGATCAGGGCATTTGTTCTTGATCGGGAACAAGGCTATTCTTGGGTATTTGATTCAACGTTCAGATAGAAGTTGGATCTAAATTCTCAACAGGTTTGATAACAGAAAATTCTAAGAATTTTGTTTGAACATGCATATTGAGCATAAGTTCACATTAGTAGGGCACTCACAATCCAACAAAAAAAGTAAAAGTGACCAATTTGACCATCCTTCAAGACTTGAAATCTAGATTTGATTGGGCAAAAGGCTTCTAGATCGATGAATTAGATAGTGTCCTTTGGTCATATGAATAACTTCTCATGTCCCAACTAGTGAAATACCTTTCAAATTAATTTTTAGGATAGAAGTAGTCATTCCTTTAGAGATTAGCTTAGTTTTTGATCAGATAAATGAGTATTATGAAAGCACTAATCAAGAAAGATTACAAACAAGCCTTGATCTTTTAAAAGAAATTTTGGAGAAGACATATATCATGATGATAGCTTAAAAATAGAAGGTTATCTAATATTATAACTCCAAAATTAAAATCAAAGTTTTCTAACAAGGAGATTTTGTCCTTCGATGAGCTGAAATCTCAAAGTGAACAAAATAAGGAAAACTTGTACCTAACTATGAAGGCGCCTATAAAAAATAAATAAGGTCATCAGACCTGAGGCATATAATTTGAAAATTTTGGATAGGACTACAATTCCAAGATTATGAAATTTTGATAACTTGAAAAAATATTATTAATAAACTCCTTTTTCAAAGAAAATGTTGTACCATCATTTTATCAAAGTAATCAGGTAGAAGGTACAAGTATTGCCTAAACTTTTGATCAGGCTCAGAAAACTATTACTTATTCTAAAGTGATCAAATAGATGATACAAGTATTGTCTAAACTTTCGATCAAGCTCACGAAGCTAAAATCTTATCAAAGTAGTCGGGTGTAAGGTATAGGTATTGCCTAAACTTATGATCAGGCTTAAAAAGTCCAAAATCTTGTCAAAGTAATCGGTAGAAGGCACAGGTTTTGTTTAAACTTTTGATCAAGCTCAGAAAGCTATTACTTATTCTAAAATGATTGGGAGATGGCACAGGTATTGCCTCAACTTTCAATCAGGTTCAGAAAGCCAAAATTTTGTCAAAGTGATCGGGTAGAAGGGATAGATATTATCTAAACTTTCAATCAGGCTTAGAAAGTCAAAATCTTATCAAAGTGATTGGTAGAAGGTACAAGTATTGCTTAAACTTTTGATCAGACTCAGGAAGCTATTGCTTATTCTAAAATAATTAGATAGAAGATATAGGTAATGCCTAAACTTTCGATCAGGCTCAGGAAGTCATTACTTACTCTAAAGTGGTTGAAAAAAAGGCACAGGTAATGCCTAAACTTTTGACCAGGGTCAAGAAGGCAAAATATTAACTAAAATGGTCAAGAAAGGCTCAGGTAGCCTATAATATTGTCAAAACTAAATAGAAAAGGACTTTTGTTGCTCAAGAAGCCTAAGATTCATATGGTTTATCTATTCTCAATAAGTTGTCAGAAGAATACTAATAAATTTCTTTTAGATAGATATGTTAAAGTTCAGAGGATATTCATTCTTCAAGCATAAAAATAGAGAAAGCAGATAAAAAGAGAGAACAAATTTCTTTTTCATTAATCTTTGAGAAAGTTTCTTACAAGTTATATAAACAAAAGAAAAAAAAGATACATCTATTTTATTTTTCTCTTTGATCTTGAAGCTCTTGGGGGCTTTACAGTGAACAAACCAGGACCTTTATCCTTCTCATCTTCAAAGCCCTTAAGAGGGGATCATCTTCCACTGGAAGGGAAAAAGTTGTCATCTCCAATCCAACATCCAAAGCAGCACCAACAATGTCTATGAAGGTATATGGATCTCCCCTTAGAACTTCATCTATCAAAAATTGAGCATCCATATCTATCAAGGTGAGAATGTTAGGATCTATATTTGGAAAGAACTCCTTCGCCTTCTGGATTCACCTGTTAAAGCAGAGTTCAAAAGCAAAGAAAAAGATGCCAGTGTTGTTTACAATTGCTTGATATCTTATTGTCTTAACTCCTAGTATTTCAGGTGCCATCCTCATTACATCAAAAATAGTCATCTTCCTCTCGACCTGTATCTCAGTTGAAGTCCTCGAAGGAACACTGACTAGCAACATCATTTTGCAATGTTATTCTTGATGCTAAAAAAATATGCTCATTCTCATTCTTATTATAAAAGTTTTCAAAGTTTGGATTTTCAATTCAATACCATGATCACTACAAATTGAAATAATGAATAAATTTTCTTGTTCAAAACTTTCCTATAATATTTCAGAAAAATAGTGAATGGTTTATCTTTGTATGCAAAAAACAAACCTCATATAAATCATCTACTATCACAAGTCCATATTTCTTCCCTCCTAGGCTTGTGGTCCTAATAAGTCCAAATAGGTCCATGTGAAGTAGTTCCAAAGGTCTTGAAGTTGAAATAATATTTTGAATTTGAAAGATCTCATAGTTTGTTTTTCATATTTACATGTATCACAAATATGATCTTTTTCAAAATTCAATTTAGATAAGCCTTTAACTAGATCTTTTGAAATCAATTTTGAAATGATGTTCATACTAGCATGTCTAATCTATGATGCCAAAGCTAACTAGTTTTTTTTATCTTAACATTTGTAGCAACTAGACTTGCACTACTTTTTATAGCTAGATGATTCAAATCTATTATATAAATATTACCAAGTCTATATCAAATGAATTTAACACTTATATCAAAAAACTAGTGACTATGCACATAAATGATTCAAAAGTAACTTTGAAACATTTGTCATAGACTTGACTAATACTTAATAAGTTATGTTTCAAGCTATCCACTAATAAAATGTTTTCAATAAAGGTTGAAGGAGTGACTTTGATTATATCAATTTCAATAATCTTTCCTTTACCATCATCTCCAAAGGTTACACACCTCCTTCTTTTATTTCAAGGATGAAGAATTATTCTTTATCAATTGTCATATGTCTTGAACAGCCACTATCTAAGTACCATCTTTGTTTTGATCTATTAGCTGCAAAACATTCATGCTAAATAATCAAATAGTATTTTTAAGTATCTAAGCTTTCCTGGATCCTTTGTAGTTAGCAATAATGATTCCTTTGGAAATCCAAGTCTTTTTCACTATGTTTTCCTTTCATTTTCTAAAATTATGTGCATAAGCTTTGTGTCCAACTTTCTTACAACAATAGCAAAAACTTTTTAAGTTTTAAGAAGACATAGAGGCAGAAAATCGATTTGTTGAAAATCTTTGATTATAAGTTAAGTTAACCCCAATTCTAGCTTTGTCAAATGATTTTTTTGGTTATTAAGAATCAATTTAAGTTTGTTGGATCTAAGCATCAGTTTGTCAACCAAAGGATTTAATCCATTTTCTTTTTGCAAAATTTCATTTTTTTGTTTCAAAGCATTATATCTTTGCAAACTTTCATTCTTATCCTTTTTCAAGGCTATGTTTCTTTTATTAATTTCATCTATCTCCTTTTGTAAAACTTTACTTTTCTTCAAAACTTCATCCTTTTCTTTTATCAAAGTATCATTTTCTTGTTTGAGAGACTTATTTTTCAAACCAAATTTCTTAAATTTAGTAATCAAGTCATAAAATACAGTATGTAATTTATCAAAAATAAATTTTAGATTAGGTTCAGAATTTTCCTCATCCTCTAAAGTCACAAGGAATAGATTTGCTGCCTTTCCTTCTTCTTTGTTGGAGCTAGTATCCTCACCGTCGCTCCAAGTAACCATTGCTTTCTTTTTACTTCTCTTGTAGTTCTTCTTCAAATTAGGATAATATGATATAAAATGATCCAATTTCTTGCACTCATATGGGTTAATCTTTTTCTTTTTCTTTCTCCTTTTCCTTCTCCTTGCTTGGCTCCCCCTTAGCCAAATTTCTTCTTCTATATCTAGATTTTCTTTTACCCATAAATCTTCTAAATTTTTTTAATTACTAGGGCCATGTCTTCATCCCCCAATTCTTCTTTAGTTGAAGGATCTTCATCTTCTTCATTTGCAACTCATTTAAGGGCTATGGTCTTCTTCTTTCTGTCCTCCTCATCATTGTATTGCTTTATTACCAATTTGTGTGTCATCAAAGATCCAAGGAGCTCTTCATGTGGCAAGTTGTTTAGGTCTTTAGCTTCTTAGATAGCCATGACTTTAGCTTCCCAATTCCTTGGCAATGATCTAAGATCTTTCCTCATCAATTTATAGTTGAAATATGACTTACCAAGACTTTTAAGATCATTAATTATATCAATAAAATGAATGAATATTTTAACTATAATCTCAATGCGTTTCATCTTGAACAGTTTATAATTATGTACAAGCATGTTAATTTTAGATTCTTTGACTTGATTTGTACCCTTATGAGTCAGTTCAAGTCTATCCCAAGTTTTTTTAATATAATTGCAAGTGAAAATTTGATTGAACTCATTAGGGTCCAAAGCACAATACAATATATTCATTGCTTTAGTATTCAATTCTACTATTTTCATATCATGTTCATCCTAATCATATTCTAGTTTGGGAACATCAAAACTATTAACTTTAATTACGGGTGTGTGTGATCCTTTGATTATAACCTTCCATAGTTGATAATCAAGAGCTTGAATATATATTCTCATTCAAGCTTTTCAATATGCATAATTTATGCCACTAAAGAGAGATGGCCTATTACTTGATTATCCTTTGATAAGTGTACTATCTGTGTGAGTTGTTATGATCTTTGTCTCTTGATTATGAGATCAATTTCATTGAGAACGTGGCTCTAATACCACTTGTTGCCTAGCTAGATAACCCAAGAGGGAGGGGGTGAATTGGGTTTTCAAAAATTTTAGTAAGTATATCCACTTTTGAAACCTTTATATTAGTGAGCCAAGCAATGTGTAAGTTAAGCTAGATGTAAAGATAAAGAATGTATGCGCACACACACAAGTAATCAAGGTTTATAATGGTTTTGTACACTCCTAGTGCCAACATCCACTCCCCATGCTCCAATTAAGAATTTTTAATATAGCCAGATTATTTTTTGAGCTCATAATCTACAACCCAATTAGCTTTTACAGAGTAGCTAATCAAAATGTTACAACCTCTCCAAGGTTATAATCTCACATCCCAGGTTTCAGTCCCTACTGAAACTTGTAACAAAAATAGTAAATGAAAAAAAATAAAAACAAACTCCTCGAGAATGGGTTATTGCCATTGAATCTTGGCAAAAGAATGCTTCAATGAATGCTCTTCCATCCTCCTCCGATTGCTCACTAAATGCTTTCAAGAGAAGTAGTTGGGAAGTAGTTGAATTCTCTTAAGTTTCAATAAATGCTCATACTTTTTCAAGTTTCTCAATAACTCTTTCTTGTATCTTCTTTTTTTTAGCTTAGTACTTGATTTTTTCCATGAATTTCCATCTGTTCAGAGACTCTTTTGACCATTCTAGTCATTGAAATTTAAAAAAAAGCTATTAGAATCACTTTTTGCTAAAATCTAGAAGTCTGCGAAACTAGCCATTAAGGCCTATCAAAGGGTCATGAGTTGGCTTGCTTGAAGGATTTCAAAAAATCAATATTTTATATCCTTTGAGAGAGTTAGCTCTTCTTCTTGTTAGGAAAAACTATTTTTCTGTATCCATTGAGAGAGTTGGCTCAGTTGTCCAAGAGTCGGCTCATTTGAGTGGTTTGAATTTTCAGCCTTATGTTTTCCTTGAGCGAGTCGACTCTTCTTCATAAAAGTTGACTCGCCTGCCTGAGACAGAAAATCACTCCTCTATATGCATTAAGAGAGTTGACTCGTTCTCATAAGAGTCGACTCATCATCGTGCCAAAATTTTATGCCATTTTTAGAATGCACCAGAATCAACTCTCACTTGTATGAGTCGACTCTTCTTTTCAAAATTGGATTCTAATCTCTTCCTCTTTAAATAGTATTCTTTTGAGCTCATAAAATCTTCCAATGCTATGGATCAATCTTTATAAGTAATTATTCTCTACAAAAATATTCATAAATAAGTTAAAGGATATTAGTATGCTTTTCATACTCCAATATTTTGTATTCAATAAAATCATTCCTGGAGTCAACAAAACCTTAATGCCAAGAGGTCATACACATAATATTAAAGGTGACCATATCACAACAACTATTTTGCAAGTTTGAATGTGGGTATCAGCCTATTACATCTCTTCGATATGTGGAATGGCATACTACCCAAAGTAGAATGACATGCCAGCCCAAGATCTAACAAACACCAATGAAGCACATGGAAAAAAAATGTTGGAAGAAGAAAAAATATGAGAAAGATATAACTCTGTAAGAGAAATTGAACCATATTAAGGATTCCTCATGCCTCACTAAGGAAAAATCTCTAACATCTCTCTCTCACAAAATTTTCTCCATACTTCCATACTTTCACCCATGCAAAGGAGACACCATAGGTCCCTTTAAATATTTAAAGTTCATATGGATGGGAGTTAGACTCCTACCCTAACTAAAACTATAAGACCCACTAAGACAAATCCTAGACCAAATATGATAACTCTATAATTAGAGACCTACTTGGAATATGATATATAGGACATAATTAAGGAAAGTCCTAAAACTATTAAGACTAATGTCCAACTAAAACTAGGGTACTAATTAGAGTAGAACTTGGCAACGAGTCTCAACACTCCCTCTCATTGCAAAGTTCATACTAGCACTACCGAATTTGTCGATGTTGTGAACCACCATCATAGCCATAGCCATCATTGCCATAGTAACAACAACATGTAGTGACTTGTTGAACCAAGAATTACATAGTAGAGTTTCTTTTTTGGCTCAAATAGTAATTCCATTGTTGACTTGTCCTCTTCGATGGATATGTCAAAATTGATGGTGTCCATCAAGACTTTCTTTTGGCATTGACTCCATGATCTCGATATTGAAATTCTTTTGAGCATCCAGATTATCTCAATGAATATCAAGTTGCTGGTTACAATAATAGTGAGTATCAGTCATTACCTACATGTACATAAATAAAATCATAAGCAAAAATTTGGTCATTTCCCCATGTCTCCACATATGGAGCCTCAAATATTGACACAAGGTTGGCTTCTACATATGGAATCAAATCTTTATGCATGGAGTCTTCTAACAACTCAAACATTGGAGTAGCTTCCAAATCAACTAATGTACCCGAAACCTTATTGATTGCTAAAGCATAATAAGAATCACCTTCACCAAGCTTATCTCTTGGCTGCATAATCTTTGAAGATACATCAAAATTAGTCAGCTCTTTATCCTCATAATTGACTACATTTCTCTAAGAATTATCCATATCTTAGATAATTTCAACAAAAAACTCATCTACATGATTTGATTTCTCAATAAGAATCTCTATAGCTAGATCAACTATAACATTCTTTAATTCTTCCTAAGCATTTTTAGAATCAATGGATCCTTCAATCACAATCTTTTTCAAACTTGATACAATATCTACTTGATCAAGCTCCTCCTGCTCCAAATTCTCTTTTGGACTGATTGATCCTCAAGTCGATAATCATGCTCTGAGTCATCAAAAGTTGATCCAACCTTGAATTTATCAAGATCCTTCTATTTCAAATCTTCATCTTTGAACCAATTTTGTTCTTCTTTTAGATCTTTGGGAAAGTCTAGAACCAGAATCCACTCTTTACATAATTTATATTTGTGATATGTCATATTGCCAAAATTTGAGTGGATAACTACAAGAATATCCCATGCTTTCTTTGGCTCCTCCATATCATGAATATGAAGATAAATTTCTTCATCAACAAAAATTTGAATAATTTATAATATCTTTTTGGATTTCAGATTCTACCTTCTTCTCACAATCTCATCATTGAGAATATCTGATGGCATTATCATCGACTCATCTGGGATGTTCTATAAATTATGCCCTTTCAAATAAGCCCTAACAATATCCTTTAGTATAGATAGCAGGTCTTGTTCAACTTACAAAAAGAAGTGGTAGTAGTAAAAGTAGCCTTATTGATATTAGTAAGATCAAGCAACTCATAACTCAATCCATTAATAGAGATGGTAATAGCATCAACCATGATGATTCACCTTTTGAATTACTGAACAAGAGTCGACATACTTGCACCACTGTAGAATGAATTATTTGAAGCTCTTCGACTATGCCAAGCTGATGGGGGGAAGGGCATCTCCCTTTCCTTTTCTCCTCAATGGCCCAATGACACACAGGTCTAGCCCCTAGGTAAAATGGATGATGTCGAGTCCTTTTTATATCTGCCTCTCTGAAGGAAATGAACAATTCCATCTCCACCCTTTCTGACTTTTATAGCCGAAGGTGGTCCTGATGCCTACCCCTAGATACATGTGATAAGGAGGGGTTGGCCAGAATGCTTCTATCCAACTATGGGTATATCCGACACCCAAGATAAAGTAGTCAGGAGGAGTTGACTCCTTGTCTATTTCCTTATTCTCAATTAGACCCGAGTCATCGTTCTTCAACTCGATGTTCGGTTACATGAAGTCCCGGCTCCCATCATGGTTGCATACTGGCACATGCAATTTGAGGCCATATCTAGAGCCACTGGGTAAGTTGTAATCCTTGGCAGGCAAACCTTAATGTGCAGACTCAGTGTTAGCCCCTCAGTGTAGCCAACTCCTAGTGAAATGGTGACGATTGAACCTGTAACTATGACCTTTAGCTAGCAAGCCAACACCCCAAAGCATGGTGTGTTAAGATCCCATAGGTGAGGCTGTCCAGCTTATGTCCTTATCAACTTGAGGACATGATCTAGAGATCACATATAGTAACACTGATAAATACTCTAATAAAGGAGACATGACCTTTTCGTTAGGCTATGTTCTAAATAATAGTTAATGGAAACGTTTGAAAGCAAGATGAAACAAAGACTTTATCATCGAAGAAACAAATAGGTAGCATGGCTTTCCACATAATCATTTGACACGGCTCTCACCTAGTAGGATTTGATAATTGACCAGGTTCCACTAACCTGCTTTTCACCCTCTCATCACCCCGATGACCTACGATATAAAAGGGGAGGGAAGAGAAATGAAGGAGGATATATCCAAACCTAGAAGCTCCACCCCCTTTCGAGGCTCCACTTTCTTCCCCTGTTATCTGGTATCTCCTGATCCACTAGAGTGACTCCATCGGAATTGTCCCCAAAAAGGCTCTTTACAGGTATAGCCCATGAGCACCTCTTCTCAGCATACTTCAATGATAGGTCAGATATTAGCCACAACATATAGAGAAAGGGTTGATACCAAAGGTTTACCTTTGAGATGCCTATTTCAGAGGGAGAAAATGAAGTAAGGTGCCATGTGGTGCAGGGCGGTTGTCAAACGCCTGCAGTGACCAAAACCCCGATTCAGGAAGAACGGGTTCTGGGAATTCTTGAATGCTAGGATTAAGCAAGATGGGGAAGATACTTTGAAACCTGCAATGATCAAGCACTGGAAGGGCCGCGTGATTCCTCATGTTGCCAGCCCTCTACCGGATTTCAATCTGGGTCTTCAAGATTGGAAGGGACGAACGATGGGTTTCTCACCGTGAGTCCCTGTTTCTTTTTTTTTTTTTTTTTAATCAGGAACTTGGAACGGAAGGAAGAGATTCCTCACGGAATCTCTCTCCCAACCAGGCTTTCGGCCTGGTGTGCGCAAGGGAAAAAAATGGCGGCCTTCCATGGAAAGAAGATGCCCAAAAAGAAAATCACGGTGAAATTTTCCAAAACCAAACAACACGCTCCAATTGTATATTCCAAAACAAAAAACCAAAAACGTTGCCTTTCCTTGGTTCGGGTTTTAAAAAAAAATACAAGCATAATGACCCCCACGTGACTAACAAGGGAGGGAGAAAACAATTGTAACACAATCCAACATGTTGACTCTTGCATGAAAACTCCAAACGATTTTTTTTTATATATATAAAAAAAAAAATCAAGAGATCACGCCACTAATAAAATTATAATAATAATAATAAGACTAAAGACTCCGGTGTTTTCCCGGATCCAAAACTTCACGGACGCAATTAGTGTATTGGGCCTTCGGCCCAATTCCCAATTAATTATTTTCATCCCAAAAACGGGTCAGATTTGAAACTTGCTTCCCTTGAAGGCATCTGGACCTGCGCACGTTTCCTGCTGGCGGCCCCAAATCATCATGGGCCAGAAGCTGAACCAAAATGTCTGGGTTGGGCTTCGCCGAACTATCACCAGGTTGTCCTGATATATGAGTCAGTTGATCAGGTTCAATATTCATCTCATGTCCGCATCACTCTCCCCTTCCTCTGAAAAGCTTGTCCTCAAGCTTGAATTATCACCTGCATAAGGGGTTAGATGTCGAATATTGAATACATCAGAAATAAGGACATCGTCTGGTAATTCAACTCGGTAGGCATTGTCACTAAATTTCCCCAACACCTGACAAGGACCAATTTTCTTTGGTTTGAGTTTGGTGTAGGCCCCCTGTGGATATCGTTCTCTTGGCAAGAAGACCCATGCCAAATCACCAACCTCAAAAGTCTGCTGTCGACGCGTCGATCAGCCTTAGCCTTATACTTAGCATAATTTTGCTCTAGATTGGCTTTAACAGTTGCGTGCACCTCACGGAGATCAGCCACTCGATCTTCAATTTTCTTACTTGATTTGTTTGGCACATCAACAGGTAAAATATCAAGTGGTCCTCTTGGCAGAAATCCATACAATACCTGAAAGGGTGCAAAACCAGTAGAACGGTTCACCGAAGAATTGAACTCAAACTCAATCTTTGGCAAACATACATCCCAGTTTTTAAATTCTTGAACATTGGCTCTCAACAAGTTACCAAGACTTCGGTTGACAGTCTCGGTTTGCCCATCGGTCTGAGGATGATAGGGACTACTGAATTTTAATTTTGTACCCAACTTTTTCCATAATTCATGCCAGAAATGCCCCATAAACTTGCTATCTCGGTCCGAAACTATTGACGATGGTAACCCATAATGTCTAACAACTGCAGAAAAATAAAGATCAGCTACTTTCGATGCATCAAATATTATTTTGCATGACAAGAAACAAGCCATCTTGCTGAACTGATCTACGACTACCATAATTGAGTCTAGACCTCTCACTGTCCGCGGTAAACCTACAACAAAATCCATAGATACCTCTCGCCACGGCTCATCTGGAATCGGTAAAGGGGTATATAAACCTTGATTTGTATCTGTTCCTTTGGATTCTTGACACAAACGGCATCTCTTTACAAAGGTTTTGACATCTCGGTCAAGCCCAGGCCAATAAAACCGTTGACAAATTAACCATGCAGTTTTGTCTCTTCCAAAATGTCCTTGATTATGCAGCTCCTGAATAATCAATACACACAGTGAAGTGTTAGGAACACAAAGACAATTACCACGGAACAAATATCCATCATGTAGGACGAAGTCAGATCGACCTCCAGCTTCCAATTCAGTCACAATGCTCTGGAAATGCTCATCTGCACGGATATCATCCTTCATGCTTTCAAACCCAAGGGTATATACTTGCATAGCACCAATCAATAAACTCCGTCTACTTAAAGCATCTGCTACTTTGTTCAAAGTGCCTGACTTATGCTTGATGCTGAAAGTATACACCTGTAGAGTACTTACCCATTTTGTATGTCTGGAGCTCAACTTATGTTGTCCCTATAGAAATTTTAATGCTTGATGATCTGAGTACAGCACAAATTCTTGCTGGATCAAGTAATGTCGCCAATGTTGCAATGACCTCACAATGGCGTATAGCTCCAAATCATAAACCGAATACAACAGTTTGGCACCTCCAAGCTTCTCACTATAGAAAGCAACAGGTCTCCCATCTTGGCTGAGTACTGCGCCAATCCTAGTCTTCGAAGCATCACAATCCACTTCGAATACCTTGTCAAAATCTGGAAGAACCAACAGTGGTGCTTGTGTCAACTTGACTTTCATCTCATCAAATGCTGCCTGAGCAGTGTCATTCCATCCAAACTGATTTAATTTCAACAAGTCTGTTAAGGGTGCAGCAATCTCACTATACCTCTTCATAAACCTTCTGTAAAAACCCGCAAGACCCAAAAAGGATCTCAATTCAGTCAAAGTTGTAGGTGCTGGCCAGTCCACTATCGCTCACACCTTACTTTCATCTAGAAGAATCCCATCACCAGTAACAACATATCTCAGAAAAATTAATTTGTCTACCATCCAAATACACTTCTCTGGGTTAGCAAAAAGCTGGTTTTCACGTAATACTGTTAGAACTTGTGAAACATGCTCAACATGTTCTTGTGATGTCTTACTGTATATTAATATATCATCAAAGTATGCAACAACAAAAACTAAAGAATGGACGCAAAACCTGGTTCATTACTCGCATAAACGTACTAGGCGCATTAGATAGCCCGAATGGCATCACCAACCATTCATATAGGCCTTCCTTTGTCTTGAAGGCTGTCTTTCATTCATCACCTGGCTTCATTCCGATATGATGATACCCACTCTTCAAATCAATCTTAGTAAAGAACATGGAACCACTCAACTGATCTAGCATATCATCCAGCCTCGGTATTGGAAATCTATACTTCACAGTAATTCTGTTTATCGTCCGGCTATCAACACACATACGCCATGAACCATCCTTTTTCGGCACCAAAAGTGTTGGTACCGTGCACGGGCTAATGCTTTCCCGTACAAAGCCTTTGTCCAAAAGATCTTGAACCTGCCTCTTCAGCTCCTCATGCTGCTGCGGGGTCATTTGGTAATGAGCCTTATTCGGCAACACAGAACCCGAAATCAGATCAATCTCATGCTGAATATCTCGAAGTGGTGGCAAACCCGCAGGAAGCTCACTTCGTACAACATCCCGAAATTCCTCCAAAACTGACACCAACTCCTAAGGAAGATCATGTAGCTCCTGCTCCCCATTCTGGCCAAACTCTTCTGGCTTACTAACCAGGGCAAAACAGAAATCTTCTCCCTCTAAACTCGCCTCAAACTCCCTTCTTGGTAAACAAATTATTACCTTCTGTTCAGCCATGTCCTGTAGCGGTTTCAAGATCACTTTTCTCCCTTCTGGTCGCAGCAAATAAGTATGAGTGTAACCATTATACACTGCTTTATTATCAAACTGCCAAGGTCATCCCAAAATGATGTATGTCGCATCCATCGGTACAACATCAGCTACTATTGACGTCTCAAGCTGAGGACCAAAAGACAAGGCCAACCTACAACGTCGACTGACCTGAATATCTGCATCCCGATTCACCCAACCGAGCTTGTATGGTTGAGGATGGGGCTCTGTCATCAACCCCAATTTCTTCACAACTTTCTCAGCAATCACATTCTCCCAACTTCCAGAATCAATAATTACCTTGCAAGTTTTACCAGCTACAGTGCACTTTGTTGAGAAAATATCGTGCCATCGCCAATCTCCACTAGCTCTTGGTGCAAGACACATCCTCCTAATAATCAAACTCTCTCCCTGGATGTGGTCTGGGTCAATCACATACATCTCATCCTCGAACTCCTCATCCTCGAGAAATTCAACTTCCTGCTCCTCCTCCATAAGTAACTGGGTACGCGCCTTGGGGCACTTATTGGCATAATATCCTAGGTCATGACACCGATGGCAGCGAATATTGGCTCGATTTTTGCCCACCCTCTGCTGGGAACCTAAAGCCCCACTCGGCACTGTAGGTCTCGGAGGAACTGCCGAAGTTTGTTGCCTCACCACAGGAGGTGCACTCCTACTACCAGAACTCTGCCCCGAAAACTGACCAGATAATTTTTCTCTACTCTGGAACCCTCTATTCCGCATCAGGCTCCGCTCCATCGCTTGCGCCTGCATGTGCGCATCACCAACACTGTCAATCCGATGCAGAGCCAATGCATCCTGGATCGAGAATCGCAGTCCAAGCAAATACATAGCTACCAACCTCGGTTCTAACTCCATCGATCGGTTTCGAGCCACCAGTCGGTAGAACTCTGTAGTATAATCTTCCACGCTTCGATTTCCTTATGTTAAACCATGCAATTTAGAATAAAGGACCTGTTCATGATTCTGAGGAAGGAACTCCCGATTCATCTCCTACTTCAAGGCTGCCCATGATGCAATTGGTGGCCTCCCATCCATATACCTCTGGTAGTGCTGTGCATGCCACCAAGCCGCTGCTCGATCTCGGAATCGGATTGTGATAAGCGACACTTGCTTGTCCAAAGGCACTTCTTTCAGCCGGAAAACATCATCAACCTGCAGGGTCCAATCCACATACTCATCAGGATTCAAACCACCTCTGAACTCCGGTATCTCAATCCGAAACCCGGACTCCCAACGAGTCTAATTGTCATGCACAGGCGGTGGTCCGAAATCCTGGGAAGCGCTACATCACGCCGCGATTGCTGCCCTCTTTGCAATGGTGGAGGATCTTCAATATTCTGGAAAGGATCGGCATCACCTTCTCGATGTTCATCAGGTACATTGCGATCTTGATGAAGTATAGCACGATCTTGCACCTCCAACCGAGCCATCATTGCTTGCAAAACAGCCATCATCTGCTGCTGGGTCTCCACAACGTCACGAAGAGAAGGCTCCTCGTTGTTCCGCTCCATGGTTGCCGGCAGAATTTTTTTTTTTTTTTTAAATCAAGAACGGATCAAGGACAGATCAAGAACAGAACCTGGGACAGATCAAGAACGGATCAGGGACAGATCAAGAGCGGATCAAGGCCCTGATCAAGAATGGAACCTGGGACAGATCAAGAACGGATCAGGGACAGATCAAGAACGGATCAAGGCCCTGATCAAGAATGGATCAAGGCTCTGATACCAAGCTGGTCCAGGGCGGTTGTCAAATGCCTGCAGCGACCAAAACCCCGATTCAGGGAGAACGGATTATGGGAATTCTTGAATGCTAGGATTGAGCAAGATGGAGAAGATCCTTTGAAACCTGCAACGATCAAGTGCTGGAAGGGCCACGTGATTCCTTACGTTGCCAGCCCTCTACCGATTTCAATCCGGTCTTCAAGATTGGAAGGGACGAACGATGGGTTTCTCACCGTGAGTCCCTGTTTCTTTTTTTTTTAATCAGGAACTTGGAATGGAAGGAAGAGATTCCTCACGAAATCTCTCTCCCAATCAGGCTTTCGGCCTGATGTGCGCAAGGGAAAAAAATGGCAGCCTTCCACGGAAAGAAGACGCCCAAAAAGAAAATCACCGTGTAATTTTCCAAAACCAAACAACACGCTCCAATTGTATATTCCAAAACAAAAAAATCAAAAACGCTGCCTTTCCTTGGTTCGGGTTTTAAAAAAAAAATACAAGCATTAATGACCCCCACGTGACTAACAAGGGAGGGAGAAAACAATTGTAACACAATCCAACACGTTGACTCTTGCGTGAAAACTCCAAACGAATTTATATATATATATATAAAATCAAGAGATCACGCCACTAATAAAATTATTATAATAATAATAATAAGACTAAAGACTCCGGTATTTTCCCGGATCCGAAACTTCATGGACGCAATTAGTGTATTGGGCCTTCGGCCCAATTTTCAATTAATTGTTTTCATCCCAAAAATGGGTCAGATTTGAAACTTGCTTCCCTTGAAGGCGTCTGGACCTGCGCACGTTTCTTGCTGGCGAGGCTGGCGACCCCAAATCATCATGGACCGGAAGCTGAACCGAAACGTCTGGGTTGGGCTTCGTCGAACTATCACCGGGTTGTCCTAATATATGAGTCAGTTGATCAGGTTCAATATTCATCTTGATGTCCGCATCACCATGCCACCTAAAGGTGTGTTAACTCGGCACACTGGCACCGTCTCTTCTTGGCAAGTTGCTTAACTTGCATAGAGCACAATTCTAGAGCATTAAACTAGAACCAACCACCAAGAGAGCCAGCCTAATCACCTAGAGTAGTTGTCCCAACAAGTTCAAGTGCTAGCAGCCACCATCCAGGCGATTCAATACCCATTGGTGTCCGTAGCATGATAATTATATTATATACATGTATAAAAATATTAATTTAATAATTAAATTATTTTTATTTATTTTAAATTGATACTTTTATACATCATTTGAAGGAAAGAAGAGTGACAACATAAAGAGCTTGATTTATGAGTTCAAATGAAACAAGTTTGAAGTGAATCAAACCTGAAATGAGCCCAGAATCAGTTTTTGAAGATTTAGTTCAGAATTGCATAGTTATTGAAGCAACGATCCACCATGGACCAGCTGAATAGCCTACATAGTGCCCCATGATCCATAGGCAGCCATGGCTAATAGTCCACAGTTCAGAGCCATGGATCATGGAGTATTTTTTGTGATGAGCTCATCGGAGATGCCATCTCGCCATCCTGCCACCCACCGGAACCATCGATGCAACCTCCTCCACTTGGAGAAGCACCAAAAGCCACCAGCTCACCATGTTAGCCATCATCCCTCATGGCTTTCTCCACCTCTCCTCCTCTCTACCACGAAATAGACCCATCTGCCACCAACTTGCCCTGTCGGGATCTGTCTTGCCACTGATGGAGCCATTCCCTGCCACCTCTAACTGCCATCAGACCATCATGGCAGATTCGGCTATTCTTCCACTGATCAGGCCATGCCTCTGCTATTGCCAAGCACCACCTAATGCTGCCCCTTCTTGGCCAAGCTAAGATTTCAATGACAAGGCTTCGATAGCATGAGGAGAGTCCGATGGTAGTGCGTGGGCTATTCCATCCCAAGCTTTGGTGGTAGCATTCAGGTGATAGCAACCAATGGAAGAGAAGGTGCATGGATCTCGAAGTAATCCAAATGCTCAAATTTTTGGGTGATTAAATATTAAGAGAAATTGGAAGTCTATTAGGATTTGGGATTTACCATCTAACCATTAATTTATTGTAATAATAAATCCTAGCCACCCGTGCATTTTGCATGTTTAGTCCCATACCGGAAAAACATGAAGAGCCCTCCCCTGCTAAACCCTATAAAAATGCTCCTATGCCTCTACCTGAGGAATCAACTCCATGAAGTCCCTCTAGAGCCTTTGCATAGGAGGAGAGGAAGGGAAGACCATGAGTGACTAAGGAATTTCTATCTTCGGGAAGTAGATAAGATTTTTGGTATTTATATTTTATATTTTTTTTATATAATTAGTGCTTGATTGTAATGTTTGCTTTTCATGAATAAAATTATTTTTCATTACTTCAAGTAGTGTTCTGCATGTCTAGACTATGTTAGATTTTAGAATTGTCTATGACTATGCGGAGACGAGTCATGATCCTAGGATATGATTCAAGCTCAGCGAGATAGGCTATGCTGAGAATTTGATTATAAAAAAAATTTATTTATATGATTAGAGACTTTGAATAGCCTATAGCTATATAGGAGCATATCAAAGTCCATATCCAGTGAGATAGGCTATCCTCGGGGATCGATCATAATTTAATAATTATATATTGAATAAATACTTAATATAATATCAAATACCGAATCGAAATCCAAGATGTCTTTCATATTAATTTCTTGCTTAGTTTAATTCTTGTTCTTAGTATAATCATATTCTTACTCTTTTATCTCTCTAACCTAATTAATTCTAAAAGTGAACATAACCCCAACTAATCCATAAGGATACGATCTGACTCACTCTAGCTATAGAGTTGAGTTGGTGAATTATTTTTGACTACCTACGATAGTGATCAAATTTTGGCACCATTATCGAGATCATTGGCATGGTTAGTTCATCCAAAAAAATAAAACAAAACACAAAAAAATTCATAATTTATTAGGGTTTTTTTAGAAACTTAAACTAACTCATTTTGATATCCATTTGCACTACATTGCATCTACATAAATCATCTTAAGGGCACTAATCCCTAAACAATATAAGGTGGGAATTTCATCACCCTTCCTTGACCCACAAACCACCATCCTCATATTGCATTGATCTAAGCCTTTAATTAAAATCAATTAGATGTTGATCCTTAAGGACTTTCGAGATCACTAGGACAAGGGATCCTGAGAGTTGGACTAGCTCAAAATTAACTGGTTAACCAGTATTTAAGAAAGGGGTTCAAGGATGATATAGCCCTAAAGGAAGGTGGTTCATTAATTGGTTCCATTGCCTGACCTAGCCAATTTATTTGGTATCTAAGGAAAGTGATAGTTATTAAAAATATTTTAATTAATCCAACTTTATACAATTAAAACTGAGACTTTTATATAGTATTTTATAGAAAATGATTCCATCAATGTGAAGATCTCTATTTTAGAAGTCCAATGGTACCAACGGCACTCGAATCGGACTTGAAATGAGCTTAAAATTGAATTTCAAAAAAATTAACAAGGAATGCACGAATCTTAGCGCAGTCAGTCCACCATGAACCGGTTGAATGGTTTACAGTTTGGCTTGTCATCCATGAGCAGCCATGGCTAGTGGTCAACAGAGCAGAATCATGAACCATGAAGCTCCTTTTGAGCTGAAACTTATCAGAGATGCCACCTACACCCTCTCCTCCACCTAGAGACATCGTCGGAGCTACCGATCGCCAGTTATCCCCTCCAGAAGTCCTCTCCACCGTGGAGCTACTAGTCTTCTTCATCATTCCATCACTACCCAAGCCACCAGGATCACCTAAGAAGTATTTCATGGCTGAAAAAACCCATCCAAGACACCAGGAACCTCCCTGGTTTGCTTCTCCCATGGACCATCTTCCCTGATGCTTGCTGCCCGATGTCAATCTCTCAGTCGCTAGCCATCTTTCTACCTCCTGAGATCCCCATCGCTAGCCATTCTCTTATGAATCTGAACCACCAGAGTCACCACCGATTGCTGTGAGTCATCCGTTGGAGCTTAACGGAATGCAGTTGGATGCTGGGAACAGAATGCAGTTGGAGCTCAACGGAATGCAGTTGGATGTTGGGAATGGACAGTCGTTGGAGCTCAGTTGGGATTGTTGGAGCTCAGTTGGAATGGTGGAACAGAATTCGAGTGAAGAAACCGTGGGTTGTTGGGTTGTTGCCTATAAAATCCTAACCTCTGAATCATGGGAAGAACATCAAGTCCATAGTCCTGCTCTTCTCTTAATCCTTTCTCTGCTCCACTCCAAGTATTGTCTTCTCCATTTTCGTCTCCTGCTTCCACTTCTTTTCCATCTTTCTGACCCCCTGACTAGTTCCTACTCCTACTACACTGGCCCTGGTTCCCACTATTCACTCTCCACCACATCTCCAGACTGCTCCCTCTTCTGGTATCTTCGAATATGCTGCAGCTTCAATCTGGAAGCCTGATCTCCATCAAATTTGGAAAAGGGGGTTTATATTTTAGATGTGTTCATTTGATGTACTCCTCATTTTATAAAAATAAAAGAGCTTTTAATTAATTCATATTTTTCTATATCTTGTTTGAAGCAGATTCATGAGCAGTGATAAGCTTTTGAGGTAAGTTTCTCACGTGGATATAATTTTGATTGATCTATTCTAAAAAGGGACAGGTCATACTCTTATTAGGATAAATCATATCTGGATTATTTTCACTATTAATTTTCTTATTTCTAAAAGGGACGGTCCGTGATCTACGGGTACGGGCTATACTCTCATTAAGACAGATTATATCTGGATTATTTTCACTGCTAATTTCCTTCTAGTTCAATTTGGATTGCATATTTTACTTTTGAAATAACTCAAAGGTCCCTGCGAATTCGACCCTTATCTCACTACTCTATATAAGAATAGTGGAATTAAGGTATTAAATCAATGCATAGCGACATGCATCAGAAAGCAACGGGGGACCCCCACGGACCTTACCCTTATCTAGTAAGTTGACTAGTTAGTATCTGACTTCGAAGGCTTGAAGCTGACCTTGGAATAGTTAAGAGCAGTCTAGAATTAGGAAACCCTAGGATAGAGAGTCCATTGATTACTAACTTATTTGTAATTAACCTATAACTTTAATTAATAATTCTCTATCCCTCTTAGCTCCAAGACTCCTTAGGCTCATATCTTTAGACCTTTTCTCTATCTTTCTTCTCTCTTCTCCCCCCTTTTTCCTCTCTAATAAAAAAAAGAAAAACCTAAATCATAAACTGAGGTTAGACCATGGATACACATAGTGAGACCAACCTACCATGCCAATTGAGGGAGTACTTCACTCCTTCATCATACACATATTCTTTGTGTATTCAAGCACCTCATATAGAGGCAACCCAATATGAGATTAAATCCAGTATCATACAAATGCTACTATCCTTCTATAGCTTAGTTAAGAGGACCCATACAAACATCTGGATGAATTTCTTGAGATATGCTCTACTATGAGAATTCAAAATCTATCTAATGAGACCCTTAGGTTGAAATTATTTTTCTTTTCACTTAAGGACAAGGCCAAATATTGGTTATGTTCATTAGAGTCCGTGATCATTTCAACTTGGGATCAATTTCAAAAGGAATTTCTAAAGAAATATTTTTTAATAGAAAAAATAAATCAGATTTGAAAAGCCATAACTAGTTTTTTTTAATTGGAAGGGAAGATATTCCATGAAACCTAGGAGAGGCTCAAGGAACTTATTCGCAAGTGTCCACACTATGCCATACCCAAATGGCAACTAGTTTACTGCTTTTATGATGGATTGTCAGAAAAACATAGGCAGATGGTTAATGCATCCTATGGTGGGACATTCTGGCTCAGGAGTGAGCATGAGGCCTGGCAATTATTTGAGACCCTGAGCAAAAACTCCTTGCACTATTGTCTATCACATCTAGAGAAACTTCCAAGCTAAATCCTAAAAAAAATGAAAATCTAAAATAATATTTTTTAAAAAATCTTGACATCTTCATAACTTGGTAGGAGATTAGAAACTTAACCATCGAATTAAATTAAAAAAAAATAAATAGTATAATTTTGTTTGTTTGATAACTTCAAGATTTGGACACCTTGCTTGCTGCATTCATCTTTTCATAACTGACTTAAGGGCATTTAACCTCATTAATCAAATAAGGTGGGGAGTTCATTACTCTTCCTTAGCCCACAAATCATTCCCCTATATGTGCATTGACCCAAACCTTAACTCTAAAATTAATTAGATGCCAGTCTTTGAAAATTCTGAGCTCAATAGGACAAGGGAACCCTAGAGTTGGCCCGGGTCCAAATTAGTTAGTTGCTCGGTGTCTAAGGCAAGTGGTTTAGGGATAAAAGTCCAAAGGAATGTAGATCTTTAATTGGTTCCGTTCGCTTACCTGGCCAATTTTAATTGGTATCTAAGCCAAGCAACGAGGGGGCCCCCACCAACCTTACACTTACCTGGCCTGGTCAGTTGATTGATCTTTGGCTTGAGTGATCGAAGGTAACCTTGGAATAGTTAGAAGCTATCTAAATCCAGGTTAACCCTAAGATAGATTTGATTTTGTTTGTTTTAATTATTTGAAAAAAAAAGAAAATAATAATAACAAATAACATAACTCTCTTTTCCATCTAGCTTAGGATTCTCTTAGGAGTCTTTCTTTCAACTATCCTCTTGTTCTTCCAATTTTCTATTAATTCAAAAAAAAATCTTTCTTCCTCTTCTCCTCTTCAAAATAAATAAATAAATAAAACACTCAACCATGTACCAATTCTCTGAGTCTAGGTATGACCAAATTTATCAAGATCAAACTCATATATCCTATAAACTAGGAGAAAATCTAAATTTCGATACTTACAACCTAGGTTGGGGGATTCAACCAAATTTTTCGTGGCAACCACACCTAGTGGTTACCTCAGAACCTCAAAAACCTTCGTTCATAGATGCACTTTATTATGATCAGCCCTATTCAGATTGTCAACCTTTTCCCACTCCTTATAGCCTATCTTTTTAAGAGAAGGTTTTACAAGTAATAGACCAGATCAAAAAAATTAGTCAGAATCCATCTCCCCCTCAAACTAACCTAGAAGTCGATAGATTTGCCCAATATCAACAACCAATCATGCCTCAGCAGCAATCTATCGATGAACTTATAAATTAGACTGATCGATTATTAATTGAAATTAATAGGAAGGAGGTCGGAACACTGCCTAGTCACTCCAAGAGTAACTTAGAGGGATGTTACCTAGTTAAGAATTTTAATAGTAATTTAGAGGGACACTACCAAGTTAAAGATTTTAATGACCCTTTAATTTTTTCTGAATAATCAATCATAACTCTCGAAAATAAATTGATCACGGAACAATCCTATACCAACATAGAGACCTATATTGATGATTCGACTGAGGTAGAGAAACCAAACTGGTAGGATGAACCACTTCCATCATCATCCTACTAATCAATGCCCCCCTTTCCAATGCCTAGAATCATCCACTCCTTTTTATGGGATGGAAAAAGAAATTGATGATATGATGAAATTAATTGAGGCTCCCCAGGAACCACAACAAAATGACATAACAAGGGAAGCCATACCTCCAAATTGTCCCTAGAAGTCATTAGATCCCTATATGGCTCATTGTGAGGTAGATAATTTTAAAGTAGATGAACATATCATAGAGAAGGATAACCTATTTGATACATCCGCATTTCAAACCCACCCCACTCTGGATGGAACAATATGAGCCAACACCTAGTCCTCCAATAACTCTCTTATTAGAATCACTACTTGATCTAAAATTGAAGCTACTTCTTGTTACACCTATGAACATCTTACCAGTGATCTTTACCCAAGAAGACTAAATAGTCGGTATTCTAAAGATGCATCAAAAGGCTGTTGGATGGGATATTTATAAAATAAGGGATAATGATTTTGAAAATCTTATAATTAATCTCTCCATATTTGAAAAGGCTGTTGGATGGGATATTTGTAAAATAAGGGATAATGATTTTGAAAATCTTATAATTAATCTCTCCATATTTGGTACTACTTTCAAGGATCGTCTCCAAAAACTATCTTTTATCCTAAAATGATATATGGAGATAGACTTAAAGTTAACTTGGATAAAGTACCATCAAGAAGAGATGAGATCAAGACAGACCATACCTGAGAATGAGATTAAGGTAGACCTTTCTAGAGATAGAAAAATTTTTAAGCCCCCACCCCTACTCTTGACCCAACACACACAATCCCTTCCTAATCTTCAACCAAATTGTTATAAAATTTTTAAATCTTAGTCTAGCATGCTTACTTGGTATACTTTTTGGATCATGGATAATCATCATAGAGTACTCTACGAACATTTTTCTACCATGATAACAAGGCCTCCTAATTGGTCCTATCTTCTAAAAATCTTGAAGGACATACCTAAGTTCAATATCAGTAACTCTCCCTCTTAGCATCTGGCTGAAGACTTTAAACTTAGCACTCCTGGGAGGCAACCCAGTTTATGCTTTTATTTTTAAGTATTTACTTTCCTTCTTAGAAGAATAATAAAACTAAATCGGAGAGGAGTATGGCAACAAAGGAACAATCAATAATCGAGTACCCTTCCAGGTGGTATCTTTCTTTGTCATGTATTTTTAATATCTCCTTCATTAGGGACAATGGAAATTAAGTTAGGAGGGATAATTAAATTCTCGAGTAAAACTTTAATCAATCTTTGTGTACCAAACTTAATCTTGATTTGGAAATAATCAAGCTTTCTAAATGATGAATGATTAACGGTTTAGACAATTTTAGAGATACTGAGAGATAAATTATCAAGAAAACCCAATTCATGGTAAAGTTTAGACTAGAAAATTTTTTAAGTAATTCCAGACCCTTATGCCTATTGATCTCAATTAAGACTCGACCTTATACTGATATAGGTGGAAATATCTAAAAAGTCATATTTAAAGTGTAATAAGTATAAGGTTTTTTGCATCTCTCACTGAGTAACCAGGCCCCTTCGTCTAAGCAAGCGTTATTGTTCGCATCAAAAGGTGAGGATGTAAAAAAATTATTTATAGAGACAGTCTTAACACATAGCCTTTTTGACTCGAGTTAGTAAGCTTGAAGGGTGTTTTACACCTAATGCCCAAAGCTAACTAGTTTGGGGTCATTGGCTTAAAGCTTGCTGCAAGGGTCATCTAGAAAGCAAGATGTTAGGACATTGCACTGACTCTACATTATTCAATTAAAAAAAAAGATAGAAGAAGAAGAAAAAGAGAACTAAATAAATTGGTACTACACCATAACAAAGGTAAGTTAGAAGACTTAAAGAGTGAGGTAGAAAGTTGGAAAAAGAACTCTTGAAATTTTCATGGGCTTCACTCAGCCACTAAATGGATAGAATTGGTAATCTGATGAAGTACCTCTTTAATGGTCTAACTAGGTATCAACCAACTTTAGAATTAGTAAGATAATTTTTACTTCCTGGATAAGTTAGTACATATGACTAATTCAACTACTTTACTCAAGGACGAGCAAAGTTCAAGTTGAGGGGTGTGATAGTTATTAAAAATATTTTAATTAATCCAACTTTATATAATTAAAATTGATACTTTGATATAGTATTTTGTAGAAAATAATTTTATTAATGCAAAGAGCTCGATTTTAGAGGTCCAACAGTTTAAATGGCACTTGAATCGGACTTGAAACGAGCTTAAAATTGAATTTCAAAAAAATTAAACAAGGAATGCACGAATCTTGGCACAGCCGATCCACTATAGATCGGCTGAATGGTTTACAGTTTGGCTTATGGTCCATGGGCAACCATGGCCAGTGGTCCACGGAGCAGAACCGTGGACCACGAAGCTCCTTTTGAGCCGAAACTCATCAGAGATGCCACTTGCACCGTCTCCTCCACCCAGAGACGTCACCATAGTTGCCGATCGCTGGTTCTCCTCTCTAGAAGTCCTCTCCACCATGGAGCTACTGGTTCTCCCAAGCCATCAGGATCACCTGAGAAGTGTTTCATGGCTGGAAAAACCCATCCAAGTCATCGGGAACCTCCCTTACCATCTAGTTTGCTTCTCCCATGGACCATCTTCCCTGTTGCTTGATGCCTGATGCCATTCTCCCGATCGTTGGCCATCTTTCTACCTCCTAAGATCCCCATTACCAGCCATTCCCCTATGAATTTGAACCACCAGAGTCACCACCGCCTGCCGCGAGTCATCCATTGGAGCTCAACGGAATGCAATTGGATGCTAGGAATGGATAGTCGTTGGAGCTCAGTTGGGATCGTTGGAGCTCAGTTGGAATGGTGGAATAGAATTTGAGTGAAGAAACCATGGGTTGTTGGGTTGTTGCCTATAAAATCCTAACCTCTCAATCGTGGGAAGAACATCAAGTCCATAGTCCTCCTCTTCTCTCAATCCTTTCTCTACACCACTCCAAGTACTGTCTTCTCTATTTTCCTCCCTTGCTTCCACTTCTCTTCCATCTTTCTGACCCCCTGACTGGTTCCTATTCCCACTACACTAGCCATGGTTCCCACTCTCCGCTCTCCACCACATCTCTGGACTGCTCCAGCTTCTGGTATCTTTGGATATGCTGCAGCTTCATTCTAAAAGCCTGATCTCCATCAAATTTGGAAAAAGGGGTTTATGTTTTAGATATGTTCATTTGATGTACTCCTCATTTTATGAAATGAAAAGAGTTTTTGATTAATTCATATTTTTCTCTATCTTGTTTGAAGCAGATTCATGAGCAGTGATAAGCTTTTGAGGTAAGTTTCTCTACGTGAGTATAATTTTGACTGATTATTCCTAAAAGTGACAAGCCATGATCTACGGGTACAGACTGTACTCTTGTTAAGATAGATCATATCTGAATTATTTTCACTACTAATTTCCTTATTCCAAAAGGGACGGGTCATGATTTATGGGTACGGGCCATACTCTCGTTAAGATTGATCATATCTGGATTATTTTCATTGCTAATTCCCTTCTAGTTCAATTTTTGTTGTGCATTTTACCTTTAAAATAACTCAAAGGTCTCTATGGATTCGACCCTTACTCTTACTACTCTATATAAGAATAGTGGAATTAAGGTATTAAATCGGTGCATAGCGATGCGCATCAGAAAGCAACGGGGGATCCCCATCGACCTTATCCTTATGGCCAGTTGACTAGTTAGCATCTAACTTCGAAGGCTTGAAGGTGCCTTGGAATAGTTAGGAGCAGTCTAGAATTAGGAAACCCTAGGATAGAGAATCCATTGATTACTAACTTATTTGTAAATAACCTAGAACTTTAATTAATAATTCTCTATCCCTCTTAGCTCTTAGACTCCTTAGGCTTGCATCTTTAGACCTCTTCTCTATCTTTCTTCTCTCTTCTCCCTCATTTTTCCTCTCTAATAAAAAAAAATCAAAATCATAAACCGAGGTTAGACCATGGATACACATAGTGAGACCAACCTAGCATGCCAATTGAGGGAGTACTTCACTCCATCACACACATATTCTCCATGTATTCAAGCACCTCATATAGAGGCAACCCAATATGAGATTAAGTCCAGTGTCATACAAATGCTACCATCCTTCTATGGACTTAGTTAAGAGGATCCATACAAATATCTGGATGAATATCTTGAGATATGCTATACTGTGAGAATTCAAAATCTATCTAATGAGGCCCTTAGGTTGAAATTATTTTTCTTTTCACTTAAGGACAAGGCCAAATATTGGTTATGTTCATTAGAGTCCGTGACCATTGATGTGCATCGCAACATATCGATTTAGTACCTTAATTCTACTATTCTTATGAAGCATAGTGGGAGTAAGGGTCGAATCCATAGGGACCTTTGAGTTATTTTAAAAGTAAAATGCACAACAAAAATTGAACTAAAAAAGGAATCAATAGGAAATTAGTAGTAAAAGTAATCTAGAGATGATCTATCTTAGCAAAAGCATGGCCTGTACCCGTAGATCATGGCCCATCCCTTTTGAAAATAGATTAGTCAAAATGATAGGGAAAATAATCAAGATATGACCTACTTAGTGAAAGCACGGCCCGTACCCATAGATCACGGTCCATCCTTTTTGAAAATAGATCAGTCAAGATTATAGTCATGTAGAGTGACTTACCTCTAAAGCTTTGCATTGCTCATAAACCTACTTCAGACAAGATAAAGAAAAGAAGAGAATATGAATTAATTGGAAGCTCTTTTCATTTGATAAAATGAGGAGTACATCAAATGAACATTAAAATATGAACCCCTTTTTCCAAATAGGCTTCCAGAGTGAGCTACAGTATATCCGAAGATGGAGCAGTCCAGTGATGCAATGGATAGTGGAGATTGGGAACCAGTGCCAGTGCAGTGAAAATAGGAACCAAGCCAGTGCAGTGGAAGTGGACACCCATCAAGCTGATAGGAATTGAAGAGAGGTGGAGCAGAGAAGGGAGAGAAGAGGAATAGAAGAAGAATAGGAGAAGAATAGCAAAGGAATAGAAGAAATAGAGGAGGAATAGAGGAGGAATAGAGAGGAATAGAGAAAAAGAATAGGGGATTAGCAGAGGAATGGAAGAAGAGGCTCTAGGCCTCGATGCCTCCTGGCTGGATTCTCTCCACCCCCTTTTATAGGCATCAAACCACCATTCCAAATGGTCCAACAAATTCCAACTGAATTGGTTCAGCTCCAACAATCTCCACTGCACCCAACTGAATTCAATTCGTTCCAACGATCAAGTGGTTGATCGGTTCCCATTGTTCCAACAATCCCAACGGTTCAACCAACGCCCTAACGGATCAACAGCTCAAACAGATCCTTGGATAGCAGAGGCGTGGCTGGCGATGGTCGATGTGGCATTGCCGGTGATGGGCGGCATGGAGTGGGGATGCTATGATGGATGACGAGGATCTCAAGAAAGGAAAATGACCCGGTGAATGGCAATGAAAAGAGGGTTGTTGCAAGCATAGATTCTGGCCTCCTCGATGGTGATGGGGAGGACGTCGGCTGCTCTTCCGGTGCCCAAATCAACTTTGAGAGCCATAGGGAAGAAGAAGGAAACCACAGTGACTTTTGGCTACTTTTCCGGTCATGAGAGGCTTCTTTGACCAATGGTGAACATCCCGGAGGCTTTGGTAACGATGGGGGAGTATCTCCAGCAAGTTTTGGCTTAAACCAGAGTTTGTGGTCCATGGCACTATTTCGTGGACCACAGCCATGGCAGCTCGTGGACCACGGGATGTGCGGTAGACCATTCAGTTGATCCATTGATGCGGGACAATTAAGAAAAATAGCAATTCATATTTTTTTTATTATTTTCAGATTTTAATGGAGAACTCAAAGGAAACAGTAAAGGAAACTATTAGGTCTATTACCCGCACAAGTAAACCTAAAAGCAATTAATAAAGTAGGACCTGGTGGTTGAAAAACTACCATAAACTAGGATTTTTTCAATGATTCAGAATTTATGAGAAGGGAAAGGTTTAGTGTTACCAATGTAGATCGCTCTTTTGATGCAGATCCGGCAGAACTCTCAAGATCATAAAGTTGGGACTTCAAGATCTTGCTTTCGAGCTCCGATTTTCCACACGATGCCGGTTCCAAGGCAAGAACAATAGGTCTGGATTGTTGGTCACCTGCAAAGCACTCAGCAAAGGAAAATAGGGTTAAAAGCAGTAAGAAAAGGGAAGGGAAAGAAGGAAAAGGTTTAGAAGTAATTGATGGATCTTCTCGTCGGATGGATAAGTAGGACCTCACACCCCGCGATGCTCCAAAGGAACAAAGGAAGGGCCTCACACCCCGTGATGCACATAGCAAAGGAAAGATTTAGCATAATTTTGTTGTATTTCACTAGTAATTCATGAATTACAAGGGAGGGCTGGTGGGATATTTATAGACCCCCAACCAGTGAAGTAAGGGACTCAGATACAAGACTCTTGTTCCCTTTGAACTGCAACTCCGGAATCCTTACTTCTGGCGTCATGAACTCTTATCTTTGAATTCTCCTTGGGCTTCATCAGCTTGGACGACATCTGGAGTGGCTTTTATCTGAGTTAGGCGACAAAAGAGTGGGAGAGAGGAGAAGTCCTTCTCTCTTACTCATCTTAAAAGTGGCAACAATTAATTGAGATGGGGTGACTTTTCTTCTCCCTTCTTGGCGTGAATCCTCTTGGACTCCATCTTGATCCTCCTTGAATTTGAAAGTTGATAGGATAAGCTTCATTTTGGATTTGGACTCTTCATAATAGGATAGATAATAACCCATTTGAATTCTTCCTTGAAAGTTGGCGTCAAGATAAGGAGTTGGCCGAATTCTCCCTTGGTTTTGGCATGAAGGAATAGAGTGGAAGGGTGCCATTTTGGGGAAGTCCTTCTGCTTTACTTCTCTTAAAATTTAATTGGCATGAATTCCCTTTCTTAAGTGGCCGACCACATGGCATATGTTGTCATGTGATGATGTCCAAACTTGTTGCATGTCCAAATAAAATTAACATGCCATGTGTTAATTTCCTAGGTGATGTGGTGAGCGATGTCCAAAGATTTTGCAAAGATGGTGACATAAACAATTGTCTTGGACTAGCACATGGCTTGTCATGGGCTAACACATGGCTTGTCTTGGGCTAGCACATGGCTTGTCTTGGGCTAGGCTTATCTTGGGCTAGCACATGGCTTGTCTTGAGTCTTCAATTGGGTGCACATGGGATGTTAACTTGGGTCCCCTCTTATAATATAGGACTCAATGACTCAACTAATTACATGGACTCAAGAATAACTGACTAATTGAACCAACCATACTTAATTAGGCTTTCAAATAAAAATCCTAATTAAAGTAGGTAAAAAGGGCTAATTAAATTGGACCACTAAGATCCCAATTGGATAATTAGGGTTTGACTCAATTGGAGTTTTGACTCAACTTGGATAAAAGGGTTTTAGCCCAAAATAAATAAAATCCTAATTTCAGTTGGTAAAAGGGGTTTACCCTAACCAAACCAAAATAACAAAATTAAAATAAAATATTTACATGATAAATAGGGTTGGGTTCATGATTTTATACACAGGTGATCCACAGGGATATGGTTCAACCTGTCGACTTCTTTTGGCCCTGGTGCCCGTACCATCCTTGGTGGACCGACTGCATCAAAACCTATACTTTTTCTTTAAAAATTAATTATGGGCTCATTTTAAGTCCGATTTGAGTGCCATTTGTACCGTTGGACTTCTAAAATCGAGCTCTTCACGTTGATACTCTCCTTTTTTATAAATAATATATAAAAGTACTAATTTTAAAAAAATAAAGATAATTTGATTATTAAATTAATACTTTTATATATGAGTATAATGTAGTTATCACACGCCCAACTTGAACTTCGCTCGTCCTCAAGTAAAGCTGATAAATTATCCATGTGTATCAACCCATCCTTAAATTAGATGTTAATCTAAGCAGCCTTAAAGGCAGATGATACCTGGTAGACCACTACTGAGATACTTTATCAGATTATTAATTCAACTCAATTAGTGGTCGGGTAGAGCTCATAAAGATTTCTAGAGTTCTTCTTTTGCCAATTTTCCACCTCACTCTTTGAATCCTCTCACTTTCAAGGATTTAGTACCTTTCTGCTAGCTGGTTTTCTCCTCTTTTTTTTTTAAAGTATAGTGTCATGTCCAAGCCTCTTAAGTATTAGTATTCTTCCCTTTTAATGCGAACCATAATGCTTACTTAAGCAAAGGAGTCCGGTTACTTAGAGAGGTACCATTGCTTAACAGATTTCTTGACCTTCTCACCTTTTGATGCGAACCACAATGCTTACCTAAGCGATGAAGCTCGATTTCTCAGTAAGAGTTCAAGCAAAGCTGTGAGGCGGGACTAACTTCTTTCTCTTTTTTTTCAAGGGAAAAACTTTAGCATACTTGACCTTTTGATTTATACCCCCATAAAGTAGATTCTTTATTGAGATCAATGATCAAAAGATTCTAGAATTACTTCATAAAATTATTTATGATCTAAACCCTGCCATTTATTAATTTTTTTTAATAATTTATTCCTCAGCATTTTTAGCATTATCTAGATCATTAATCAATCATTGATTAAGATGCCTATGTAACTAAAATTCGAGACAATAATTAGGTACACATAACATGATCATTTCTAATCATACTCGAAGATCTAAGCAAGTCAAGTTTTTCTCTCCCCCCTAACGTAATCGACATTGTTCTCAATGGGTAGGAAAGAAAATAAGAGGTACAATAGAAAAGAATATACCTGGAGTGAATGTTCTTTAGAAGCTGAAGAGGGCTTCATGAAGTAGCGGGTTCCTTTGTTGCTGTACTCCCCTTACTTTATTGCTCTTCTAAAAGAAAAGAAAGTAACTAGTTAAAAATAAAAGTATAAACTGGGTTGCCTTCCAGGAGCGCTAAGTTTAACATCTTCAGTCGAACTCTATGAGGAAGTGTTACTGATATTCAACTTGGGTACATCCCTCTAGATTTTCAGATGACAGGACCAATCAGGAGGTCTTATCATCATGGCAAAAAATGTTCGTAGAGTTTTTGACAATGAGTATCCTTGATCCATAGAATACATTGGGCAAGCATACTAGACCAAGATTTAAAAATTTTATAACAATTTGGTTTAAGAGTAGGAAGGGATTGTGTGTGTTGGTCAAGAGTGGGGTGGTAGCTTAAAAATTTTTATAACTTTAGAAAGATCTACCCTAATCCCTTCCTAATGGCACTTTAACCAAGTTAATTATAGGCCTGTCTCCATACATCATTTCAGAATAAAAGATAGATTTTGGAGGTGATCCTCGAAAGTAGTACCAAATATAGTGAAATTAGCTATAAAATCTTGAAGATCATTATCCCTCATTTCATAAACAATCCATCCAACAGCTTGTCCATGCATCTTTAGAACACCAACTATTCGGTCTTCTTAAGTAGAGATCACTGGTAGGGTGTCATTGGTGTGACAGGAAGCGGCTTCAATTCGAAATCCGGTGGTGATTCTAATCGAGGAGCTATTGGGGGGCTAGGTGTTGGCTTAACTTGTTCAATCAAAAGTAGGGTGGGATAGAAATGTGGTATATTCATCCTCTTTAAAATTATCTACCTCACACTAAGCCATATAGGGATCTAATGACTTCTAGGGACAACTTGGAGTATGACTTCCCCTGTTATGTCATTTGTTGTAGTTCTTGGGGATCCTCAATTAATTCCATCATATCATCAATTTTTTTTTCATCCTATAAAAAGGAATTAATGATTTTAAGGCACTTGGGAAGGGAAATATTAATGAGTGAGATGATGATGGAACTAGGTCATCCCACCATTCTGCCTTAGTCGAATCATCCATTGGTTTCTATGATAGTGCAGGGTTGTTCCGTAACCAATTCATTTCCAAGAGTAATGATTGATTGTTCAGAAAAAATTAAAGGATCCTTAGAATCTTCAACTTGGTAGTGTCTCTCTAAATTACTCTCGGACTGACTAGGCAGTATTCCTTCCTCCTCTCTATTAATTTCAGCTATTAATCGATCAATCTAATTTATAAGTTCATCAAGAGATTGCTATTGAAACTTGATTGATTGCTGCTGTAGCATAATCCTGTCGATAGATTATTAGAATTGAGTAGTCCAGTCAACATCTGGGTTGATCGGTTGGAGAGGTGGGTATGACCAATTTCTTCGATTCGATCTATGGCTTGCAAAACCTTCTTTTGAAATGATGAACTATAATTAGGAGAAGGTTGATAATATGGATAGGGCTAATCATAATAAGGCCCATCTACAAACGACGGTCTTTGTGGTACCGAGGTAACCATTGGGTGTGGTTGCCACGACAAATCTGGTTGAGTTCCCCAACCTTAGTTGTAAGCATTGAAGTGTGGGTTTTCTCCTGGTCTGTAGGCCATATGAATTTGATCTTAGTAAACTTGATTATACCTAGACTCAGAAAATTGCTACATGGCTGGGCACTCACTTACAAAGTAAGTTGGACTCGGATATATGGAGCATGCCTGTTGTGTTGGAAAAAATGATTGAGTGGAAGAGTGTCTAATAGTTTGTAGATGATCAAATTTATAGGATATGGCATCGAGGGCATGGGACAACTTATCCACTCCACTATTGGGATACATGTTCCTAGCACTGCTTCAATTCATCAGATTGTTCTGATGATTCTAGGATATTTAATCAAATATCCTAAATTAGAGCAATCCACTTCTAAGTTTTTTTTTAATATTTTTTTTAGAGAGGAGAAGAGGAAAAGAAAAGAGAAGAAAGATAGAAAGAAGACTAAAGATGAGAGCCTAAGGATTCCTAAAGCTAAGAGTGATAGAGGAGGAGCATTAGTTAAGTTCTAGGTTAATTGCAAACAAGTTAGCAGTCAATGGACTCTCTATCCTAGGGTCCCTAGTTCTAGATAGTTCCTAACTGTTTCGAGGTTGCCTTTGAGCACTCCAAACCCAAGACCAATTAACTGACCCGCTAGGTAAGTGTAAGGTTGGTGGGGGTCCCCCCGTTGCTTACCTTAGATACCAATTAAAATTGGCTAGGTAAGCGAACGGAACCAATTAAAGAACCACCTTCCTTAGGCACTTGTCCCTGAACCACTTGCCTTATACACCGAGCAACTAAATGATCTGAACTCGGTCCAACTCTAGGGTTTCCTTGTCCTAGTGAGCTCAAAAATCCTTAAGGGCCAACGTCTAATTGATTTTAATTTTAAGGCTTAGGTCAATGCGATATGCAGGGTGGTGGTTTATGGGCCGAGAAAGGGTAATGATATCCCAACCTTATGTTGTTTAAGTGTTTAATGCCCTTAAGATGTTTTATGAAATATACAATGCAAAGAAAATAGATGTTTAGTACAAGTGGTTAAGAGAGTAGTTAAAAAAAAAAATTGCTTCTATTTTTTACTTTTTTTATTATTTTATTATTTTTTAATTCGATGGTTAAGTGTCTAAACTCCTACCAAGTTATGAGGGTGTCAAAAAAAAATTTTAAGTCTTCAATCATACATAGAAAAATATTAACAAATATTTTTTTTTTTTTTGATTTTTTTGTTTCTTTTAAAATAACGCCAAAAGATTCCTGGCAACAGTGCCAAAAATCTGATGCGCATCACAACGCACTGATTTAGTACCTTAATTCCACTATTCTTACGAAGCATAGTGGGAGTAAGGGTCGAATCCATATGGACCTTTGAGTTATTTTAAAAGTAAAATGTGCGAAAAAATTGAACTAGAAAGGGAATCAACAGGAAATTAATAGTGAAAATAATATAGAGATGATCTATCTTAGCGAGAGCTTGGCCCGTACCCGTAGATCACGGCCATCCCTTTTGGAAATAGATTTATCAAAATATAGTGAAAATAATCAAGATATGACCTATCTTAGTGAGAGCACAGCCCGTACCCATAGATCACGGTCCATCCCTTTTGGAAATAAGTAAGTCAGGATTATAGTCACGTAGAGTAACTTACCTCTAAAGCTTTGCATTGCTCATAAAACTACTTCAGACAAGATAAAGAAAAGAAGAGAACATGAATTAATTGGAAGCTCTTTTCATTTGATAAAATGAGGAGTACATCAAATGAACATTAAAATATAAATCCCCTTTTTCCAAACAAGCTTCCAGAGTGAGCTGTAGCATATCTGAAGATGGAGCAGTCCGATAATGCGATGGAGAGTGGAGATTGGGAACCAGTGCAGTGGAAGTGGACACTCGTCAAGGTGATGGGGATTGAAGAGAGGTGGAGCAGAGAAGGGAGAGAAGAGGAATAGAAGAAAAATATGAGAAGAATATCATAGGAATAGAAGAAATAGAGGAGGAATAGAGAGGAAGAATAGAAGAATAGTAGAGGAATGGAAGAAGAGGCTCTGGGCCTCGATGCCCCCTGGCTGGACTCTCTCCACCCCTTTTTATAGGCATCAACCCACCGTTCCAAATGGTCCAACAAACTCCAACTAAATTGGTTTAGCTCCAACAATCTCTACTGCACCCAACTGAATTCAGTTCGTTCCAACAATCAAGTGGTTGATCGGTTCCCATTGTTCCAACGATCCCAGCGGCTCAACCAATGCTCCAATAGACCAGCAGCTCAAACAGATCCTTGGATAGCAGAGGCATGGCCGGCGATGATTGACATGGCATTACCGACGATGGGCGGTGTGGAGTGGGGCTGCTGTGACCGACGATGAGGATCTCAGGAAAGGGAAATGACCGGGAGAATGGCAGTGAGGAGAGGGTTGTTGCAAGCATAGATTCTAGCCTCCTCGACGGCGATGGGGAGCACACCGGCTGCTCTTCCAATGCATAAATCGGCTTTGAGAGCCATGGGAAAGAAGAAGTAAACCACAGCAACTTTCGGCCACTTTTCGATCGTGAGAGGCTTCTCCGACCGGTGGTGAACATCTGGAGGCTTGGGCGGTGATGAGGGAGTATCTCCGACAAGTTTCGGCTCAAACCGGAGTTTGCAGTCTATGGCTCTACTTTGTGGACCATAGCCATGGTAGCTCGTGGACCACGGGACACGCGGTAGACCATTCAGCCGGTCCATGGTGGACCGTCTGCATCAAAATTTGTGCATTTTCTTTAAAAATTAATGTTGAGCTTGTTTTAAGTCCGATTTGAGTACCGTTTATGCCGTTGGACTTCTAAAATCAAGCTCTTCATATTGGTACTCTCTTTTTCTACAAACGACTCATAAAAGTCAAGTGTCAAATCATGGGTTTTGATAGGCATAACGGCTATATTTTCTGAGAGGCAGAATTCATCCCTACAAGCTTCCAATGGCTAGTTTTGATCCTCCAACGGTCTTAAACTATTTTTTGAAAGTTTTTGAAGTATTTAAGCTTCACCAAACTCATTCATGAAGCATTGAACACATAAGAAACAAATATTCTTTCAAGAACTTCACTTCCAAAGCAAAAAGGAGAGATTCCGTTGAAAAAGCTTACAAGCCTATCATTTCAGCTTTCCAAAAGTGTCTTTGAAGAGATTCCAAAGAAAGACAAGACAAGCAATCTTCATGGCAGTCCTAGAAGGTGCTTGTTTTGTTATAAGACATGCAACTAATAGACCACCATTTTTCAATGGCACTAATTATACTTTTTAGAAAACTCATATGCACATCTATATTCAATCTATTAGTTATTATCTTTGGAAAGTTATAGTTAATGGTTTTCATATTCTTTCCATTTTGGTTAATGGCATTTCCATTCCAAAGCTCTAAGAGGATTGGAATAAATATGATATCAAGTAATATGAAATTAATGCTAAAGCAATGAACTTGCTTTATTGTGCAGTGGACTCTAATGAATTCAATAGGATCTCAACATACACATCGATGAAGGAGATATGGGACACACTTGAAATTACTCATGAGGGTACTCTTCAAGTGAAAAGTACTAAAATTAATATGCTTGTTCATCTTTGAAAATGTTTAAAATGTTGCATTATGAATCTATATCTAATATGTATACTAGATTTATAACTATTGTTAATGAATTAAAAAGTCTTGGCAAAGTCTTTACTAATGCTGATTTGGTTAATAAAATTCTTAGATCTTTGCCAATATCATGGGATCCAAAGGTAATGGCGATCTAAGAAGCTAAAGATATTGATACTTTGTCTTTGGAAGGGCTTATTAGTTCACTGATGATCCATGAGTTAATTTTTGGCATAAAGAAGTAGTTGCTGATCAAGAGAAGAAAAAGATAATAGCCCTCAAGGCCAAAAAGAAATTCAAGGTAATGATGACAACTAGGAGCGATAGCGAAGATTATAGTTCAGATGAAGAATAAGAAATTGCCAATCTTTGCTTCATGGCAAATGAGGAAGAGGTATGTTCTAAAAATAAATATGATTTCACCTTTGATGAGCTATATGATGCATTTAATGATCTTGTGCATGAATACAAAGTATTAAAAATGAACACAAAAAATTAAAAAGATATGTAGATTCATTCTCTTGAGAACACCAATCTTGTCAAAAAAAATCATAATTTAAATGTAAAGATTGATATTTTAGAAATTGATAAGAATAATCTTTCTAAAGAAAAAAATTAGAAAAAGAAAATTTTGATTTGAAAGAGTTATGCAATAAGTTTTTAAATGAGAAAACTATTTTATTGAATGAAATAAAAATTCTAACAAGGCCTAAGATTTTTGTATCAAATGATGAGCTTTTAAAGAAAAACAAAAATCTTGACTGAAAAACAAGAATTTCTTGATGCATCTTCCATTCTGACTTATTTTAAATATTGTAAAATTAGGCAAAATGCGTATCCTTATAAATTAAGAAAAATTTGGATTCCAAAAGGAACCATATTTACTAACCCTAAAGGATCCAAGAAAGTTTGGGTACCAAAATTATCCACCTAGTTTATTTTGCAGGAGTGTCTTGCAGCCCAACATAAGAAATGAAGTTTTTGAAAGGTCGCTGTACAAGACAATACAAAGAATGGACAAGCTATAGTTTTTGACTAAATAGTAAAGGAAGGATTATACATATTGGTAAATCTAAATATTTCTTTCTATAAATAAAAATATAGTTGAATATTTGTTATAAATGTTACATCAATTATTTTGAAAAATTATTTTAAATATTTAATTAGAATCAAGTTTATACTTATAGTCATTAGTTATGATCATAAACTTTTTGATGTTGATGAATTTCATGCTAATGATTAAACTTGTGATTATAAGACCTTCACTTGATTTTAATTAATGTATCTTAAATTACTTCATGAAAAATATTTTTAAAGTTGTATATTGCTTTGAAAATTGTTTCAATTAATTAATTAGAATCAAGTTTAGATTAATAGTCAATGGTTATGATCATGAACTTTTTGATATTGATAGATTTCATGTTCTCATGATTAAACTTATGATTATTAGATTTTACTTAATTTTGATTAATATAGTTTTAAACTATTTCAAGTGAAATGTTATGATTTATGTGTTTTCATTTTTCGCATCTATGCTTAAGTTAAAAAGGATCTGGATCAAGACTAGAACTGATAGTTAAGGATTATATTTAAAAAGAAGGTATGCACATTGATAAACCCCTAATCCAGTAGCTAGACTTGGTATCATATTACTTCTAGAATTTGTATGGATATCAAATCATTTCAAATAGATTTTAAATCATGCTAAAAGTTTTTAAATGTCAATCTCTTGTTTTCTTTAAAATAATGTATATCTTAAAAATTCAAATCTTTGATTAGTATGTATGTTTATATTTCAAAATGTCTGAAATTACGTTGCTTGTGCATTCCTATTTTATTCCTCAAATTAACGCATATTTTTAAGAAGGAATAATATTTAGGGGGAGCATCCTAAGATTTGTTGTCATATATGATGCTTTCAATGTTTTCTTGATATCATGCTTTATTTATATTGCTCTATTACTCCTTCTCCTTGCATTCAAATCTATTTTTTTTTAGGGGAGTTACATTCAAATGCTATCAAGATTTATGTTTTGCATGTGCATGTCATTTTTGTGGTATTATATTCAATTGGTATCATATTTAATTAGTATCATGTATTGATTTTGATGATTTACTTATTATTCATTCTACCTTCATTTCCATTTTGTATTGCCTTTCATCCTTTTTTATGATGACAAAAAGGGGGAGAAAAATATTAAGTATGAAAAGGAAAAAGATTTGATAAACATAAAAAATTATATGAGAAATGAAAGAAAATGCAAAAGGGGAAAAGAAAGCAAAATGTTTTAATTTTAAGGGAAGAATTAGCAAGGGGGAGATGTTTAAAAAACTTTGAATGATTTTTGAAAATATTTTTGAAATCATATTTTAAGGGGGAGCTTGATACTCATTGATTTTGAGCTTACATGTTTATTTTATTGTTAATCTTTTTAAGCTTACCCTGTTCATATACTTAAAAGTTTTATCATCATCAAAAAGGGAGAGATTGTTGACTCTAGTCTTGATTTTGATGATTGACAAAATATTTAAGTATATATGAGTACTAATTATATTTTAAAGTTTGTTTATCAGATCTTAGTACTTATCCATGTTGAATGAAAAAATACATGTTTTCAGTTGAAAAAAGTCCTTAAATTAATGGAAAATCAAGTATATGGACTTTGAAATTTATAAGGAAAAACTTGAAGAGACTAAGAATCAATTTTGGACAAGTTTCAGCACTGGCTAGGTAAAGTGTCGACTCGTGAAAATCAACTATCGACTCAAGGTGTCAACTTAGGCTGATATGTAAAAAATTTCAACTGGCACATTGAAGTGTCGACTCATGGAAGCCAAGTGTCAACTCAAAGTGTCGACTCATGAATAGTAAAGTGTCGACTTATGAACAGTGAAGTATCGACTCAAGGCCTGAGACCAAACAGAAGACAGAACGAGTGATTTCAGGATTTTTGTCAAGTGTTGACTCACGGACTGAAGTGTTGACTCATCAGATGAAGTGTCGGCTCACCAATGCAGAGTAAAGACTTCAAAAACTTTTTTGGTCAAGTGTTGACTCACTGTTTCAAGTATCGACTTAAGATGTCGACTCATGAAAGTCAAGTGTCGACACTTACTGTAACGGCTAGTTTTTCTGAAGCATAGAACTTTTCCAGATTGTGTCTAACGGCCATATTTTTTCTCCAACGATCATCAACGGTTATTTAAGGATTGGAGAGGTATATAAACTACACAAATCAAATGGGAAAGCAATCCTTTGGTAAGATTATTGAATATCCTTCAAGGATTCAAGAATTGAGTGATTCAAGCTTTCAAGCTTCTAAAAATAAAAGAGTGCATCCAAGCTCACATTATCAAGTTGCAATCAAAGGCTTCAACAACTTGAAGACAAGCTTCTTCAACATCATCCAAAGAGATTCAAAGAGATATTTGCTTTTATTAAAAAGCTTTATTATATTTTTTACTTGCATTCTTACATTATTGTATCAAGGTTTTTAGTGAGCCTTAGAAAAACAAAGAGGTTGTTGGTTAGCCTTTGTGTAAAACCAACATAGGTTGTTGGTGAGCCCATAAAACCATCAGAGATTGTTGGTTAGCCTAAGTTATAAAACCAACAAGGAGTTTTGACTTGTGAGCCCGATGAAAATAAGTTGGGTTTGATTAGTGAGCCCGGAAAACTAATCGACTGTAATCTTGGTAATTATAGTGAATTTCTGAGAACTTGGGGATTGGATGTAGATGCCTTGGAGTATACCAAACCACTATATATTCTTGTATTTGTGATTGCTCTTATTTATTGATTATTTACTCTTGCATTTACTTTGTTAATTTCATTGCATATTTTCATTAAGCACACAAACACTTTGGCAAAATATAAGCACTTGGTTTGAATTGGCACATACTTGTTTTATATCCATTGAAATAGTTCAAATAATTTTTAAAATCCAATTCACCCTCCCTCTTGGGTTGCATCATCACTGGGCAACAAACCTCTGATACCAAGCTCTAGGTGCTTGTTTTAAACCATATAAAGTTTTGTTTAGTTTGAAAACATGATTTGGAAAAAAGAGATTTTTAAAACCAGAAAGTTGTTCCACAAAAACTTCTTCTTCAATGTGGCCATTTAAAAAAGCACTTTTTATATCCATTTGAAAAAGTTTAAATTCCATGTGACATGCAAATGCAAGTAAGAGTCTTATGGCTTCTAATCTTGCTACAGGCATATAAGTTTCATCAAAATATATTCCTTCCTCTAGGTTATATCCTTTAGCAACTAATCTGGCCTTATTTCTAACTACATTGTCTTTGTCGTCTAATTTATTTCTAAAAACCTATTTAGAACCTATAATAGGATGTTCCTTAGGTCTAGCTATTAAGGTCCATACATTGTTCCTTTCAAATTGATTAAGTTCCTCCTACATAGTCGTCATCCAATATTGATCATTTTCAACTTCCTCTATGCAATTAGGTTCAACTTAAGAAACAAATGCTAAATAGTCAAAGGTGTTTCTGAAAGATGACCTAGTTTTTACTTCTTGAGAGGGATCATCAATAATCAATTCTTTGGGATGAAAATATGCATTCCTCCAATCTTTTGGTAGCTCAACATGTTCTACACTTACCTTCTCCTTTTCTTGCTTAACTTGCTTTTCTTTTAAGATCATGTCCTTTACTCAATCATTTAAGGAACATGCATCATTGTCAATATACTCTTCTTTTCTTAAAGGTGTGAGGTTAGAATTATCGAAAACAACATGAATTGATTCTTCAACAGTTAACGTTCTTTTGTTAAAGACTCTATATGCTTTGCTTGTGGTTGAATATCTAAGAAATATACCTTGATCATATTTTGCATCAAACTTTTCTAAGTTATCTTTTCCATTATTTAAGATATAACATTTACATTTAAAAATATGAAAGTCATGAATATTTGGATTTCTATCATTCCAAAACTCATAGGGGGTTTTCTTCAAAATTGGTCTAATCAAAACACGGTTAATATGTAACATGCAGTGTTCACAGCTTCTACCCAAAAGTATCTCGGAAGATTACCTTATACAACATGGTTTGGGCCATCTTTTCCAATGTTCTATTTTTTCTTTCCACAACTCCATTTTGTTGTGGTATTATAGGGACTGAAAAGTTATGATCGATGCCATGTTCTGTGCAAAATTCTTCAAAGTATTGATTTTTGAATTCAGTTCCATTATCACTTCTAATTAAGATAATTGAAAGATTTTTCTGATTTGAAATCTTTTTGTGAAATTATTGAAAAACTTTGAAAGCTTCATCTTTGTGTGCTAAAAACAAAATCCAAGTGAATCATGAGAAATCATCTACTATCATAAGTCCATATTTCATACCCCTAGGCTTGTGGTCCTAGTTGGTCCAAACAAGTCCATGCATAGTAGTTTTAAGGGTCTTGATGTTGAAACAATATTTTTAGATTTAAAATTTTTCTTAGTTTGTTTACCGTATTGACATGCATCATAAACATGATTAAAATTAACTTTAAACTTTGGTAAACCACTAACTAAGTATTTGAAAATTAATTCGGCTAATGTATGCATGCTAGCATGACCCAATCTTCTATGCTAAAGTAAACTAGATTCCTTGGTTTTAGCATTCGTAGCCACTAGACTTGTACTACTTGACATGGCTAGATCATTCAAATCATTTATATAAATATTTCCAAGTCTATGACCAACAAACTTAATGCTAGAATCAAGAAAGCTAGTTACTATGTACATTGAAGATTCAAATAAAACTTTGAAGTCTCTATCACATAATTGATTAATGCTCAATAGATTATGCTTCAATTTGTCTACTAGCAATACATTTTCAATATAAGTGAAAGGGATAATTTTGATCTTACCAATCCCAATGATTTTTTCCTTTCTATTATCACCAAATGTAACCATTCCACCATCTTTCATTTTAAAGATGATAAATTGATCTTTGTCACCCATCATGTGTCTTGAACAGCCGCTATCTAGATACTATCTCTTCTTTCAATTTTGGGCTGCAAGACATTCCTCATCGTCTAGACCCATTAAACATATATTTGCTGATTTTGTTGTTTCTTCCTCTTCATTGGAAGTGGATTCATCATTGTCACTCCATGTAGCCATCATTGCTTTCTTTTTCTTCTTCTTGTATCCCTTTTTCAGTGTAGGACATTCAAAATGGTAGTGCCCTGGCTTCTTACATTCATAACAAATAGGTAGTTGCTCATTTTTCTTGTCTTTGTCTTTCTCTTTTTATTTGCTTTGCCCACCTTTGCTAAGGTGCTTTCTCCAGTATCTTGACCTTTTTTTGCCCATAAATCTCCAAAATCTTCTCATAACTAATGCTATATCATCATCTCCCAATTCTTCATCCAGGATGAGCTTTCTTCTTCTTTCTCTTCTTGCTTCTTAATCTCCGTTGCTACCTTAAATGCTATTGATTTCTCTTTTTTATTGTCATTTTCACTGCGGCGCTGCATTATTAGTTCATGGGTAATCAAAGAACCAAGAAATTCATCAAGTGGAAGTATGTTTAAGTCTTTGGCTTCTTGTATTGCAGTGACTTTGGGATCCCATTTATCCAATAAGAATTGGAAAATCTTTTATACCAGATCAGCATTGGAATATACTCTGCCAAGACTTTTTAAATTATTAATAAAATTTGTAAATCTAGCAAACATTTCAGATATAGTCTCATTTGATTCTATTTTGAACAGTTCATAATTGTGCACAAGTATATTAATTTTAAAGGTCTTTGCTTGGGTAGTGCCTTCATATGTAACTTGTAGTTTATCCCAAATTTCCTTTACCGAAGTGCAAGTGGAAATCCGGTTAAATTCAATTGTATCCAAAGCACAGTAAAAAGGTTTATGGCTTTGGCATTAGGTTCATCCATTTTCATGTCATATTCATCTCATTCCTCTTCAAGTTTAGGGATATCTATTCCATCTACTTTCTTTATGAGTATGTGTGGTCCTTTCTAGATTATTTTCATAATTAAAAATTAACAGCTTGTATATAAATTTTCATCCTAGTTTTTCAATAGGTGTAATTGGTGCTAGTAAACAGTGGAGATCTATTACTTGATTGACCTTCGATGAAAGATGTGCTCATTTGGATTGCCATATAACTTTTCTTTTAATCATTGGATTAATGGCACTAAGATGTACCTCTGATACCACTTGTTGCCCAGTTGGCCAACCCAAGAGAAGGGTGAATAGGGTTTATAAAAATTTTAACAAGTATGTACCTTTTGAAATCTTGTGTGATGAGTGAAGTAGATAGAGTATTGCGTGCGGAAGTAAATAAGAAAGCAAAATCAAGAGCAAACACAAACACCATAAGATTTAAAGTGCTTCGGAGCAACCTAGCTCCTACATCCACTACCCAATGTGCACTCTTGGGATTTCCACTATATTCACCATGAATACAGTTGGATTATTTTCCTACAGGTTCACAATTCAAAACCCAATACACCGTTAGTTTTTCTTGGCTCACTAACAACCCAACTTGATTTTCAAGGCTAACCAACAACCTAAAAATAGCTCACAAGCTACAGCCACCTGCTGTACTTGTAGCAACTCAAAAACAAAGTAGCAAAAAAAAGCAATACAAAAAACAAATCCAATGTGTTGAATGGTTGCAGTTGAAGCTCTTAATGAGGCCATCTTGAATGCTTCTTCAATGCTCTTCAAGGCTCTCTTAACTCTTCAAAGATTAACTCAAGAAAGTAGTTAGAAGTTGTTGAACTTAAGTTTCTACTTGAAAGCTCTTAGAATATTTAATACCCTCATAAAAGCTCTTTCTCTTCTCTTAAATCTATTATTTATAGCTTCTTGAAGTGTTCCCAGATGAATATGGCCGTTGGAATCTCTTGGAAATCGAAAACTAGCCATTTGGAGGCTTTAACTTCAAAAAAACTAAATTCTAAAACTAGATGTGACTGTTGAATTCTAGGAGGTGAGTCAGCTCGTAGAACTTGAGTTGGCTCAGATTGTCAGTAAAGTAATTCTGCAGTCTATGAGAGTCGGCTCCTATCAAATAAGAATTAGCTTGATTGACTAAAATATCAGAAGCTACTTTATATCACTCTGTGAGAGTCAACTCTAATTTTCTTGGAGTCAACTTGAATGTTCTGTATCAGAAAAGTGCTGTGTCATGCCAAGAAATGTATCAGCTCTATTCATTAGAGTCACTTCTCCAAAGTCTTCCAAATAGCTTTAAACTTCTTCCAAACAAATTCTAAACCTATTCTAAAATATTTATACTTAAAATTACATTGATTTAGGTCCTTTTTCATGAATATACAATTAAATTAAATTAGGACTCTCAAATAATTGAAAAATACATGAAGTTTTTCTTGTATATATGGATTTATTCTAATGGTTTTGAGAAACATAGGGTTGATGATTGTTCATTAGAAATGCCCTACAAAAACTTCTTAAATACTTCAAAAGCATTAGTAGCAAATGCATGCTCCAATATTTTGTAATCATCAAAATCATTCCAAGGATCAACATGCTCGAGCTTCTCAAGTTCCTAATCTTTAGTTATTGTCAAATAGTAATCATGGATGGATTGCAATTAGGTCAGCTTGAATGGCTTACTAACAAAGGTAATCCCGGTCTACTACTATACTCAGCCTGTCTAATTAATTTTCAATTCGAGCCAGTCTTTATCATGGGTTATACTTAATCGATTTGTTTAAGAATTAAGAGGGTCAGAAGCTGACTTTTAATCTACAAAGAGTAAAAATTCAAGTTAGATGATTGTATTTAATTTTAAATTTATTCTAGAAACTTTAAGAACCAATTTGGCCCCCATTATTTTTATGGATCTCTCACACTCCTCAGTGGAGATACAAAAATTCTTACATGACTAGGATTTCTAGCGGATACTATGGTCTCATTGATTTTGTGCACCTCACTTAATAGTATTTGGTAACATAAAAATAAATGAGTAGATAGCTCTTATCTAATGGTTCTCAAGCATGTTGCAGCGACTCGGTCTCTAAGTTATGTACGCTCACCTGACAGTTACTATACACACTCCCTAGTTAAGTTAGTCCATCATTCAATGCAAAATGAAGCCATTATTAGGTTCCTCACCTAATAGTTATTGGGTCCAATCCCATCTTCACTTCGTAACATCTCATGTTAATAGAGTGGTTATGCCCCTTATACAACTAAACCATTGTATCCAACGTGTTGCCCAGCTAAAACAACCCAAGAGGGGATGAATTGGATTTTAAAAAACTTTTTGTAAAGATTAAAATAAATGCTAGTGCATTTGCAAAGTGTTTGTGTGCTTAACAAAAGTATGCAGTAGAAGTATAAAGTAAATGAAAGAAAATAAAGATAAGCAATCATAAACACAAGAATTTATAGTGGTTCGGTGCATACCAAGCACCTACGTTCACTCCCCAAGGTCCACTTGGGTATTTCACTATAATCCTTAATTATAGTAGATTAGTTTTCCCGGGCTCACTAATCAAAATCCTTTGGTTTTCATAAGGCTAACCAAAAATCTAATTGATTTTCACATGGCTGACCAAGAACCTAGTTGGTTTTCAAACAAGGCTCACCACCAACCTAGTTGGTTTTCACAAGGCTCACCAACAACCTAGTTGGTTTTTCAAACAATGCACACCAACAACCCAAGCACTAGTTTCGATTCACTTGAAATTAGAAACAACAAGATAAATCAAGTATAATGTAAGAATACAAGTAGCTTTCAAAAATAAAAGCAAATATCTCTTTGAAGCTTTTGATGTAGTTGAGAAGCTTGCCTCCAAGTTGTTGAAGCCTCAATCAATGCTTAAGAATTAGACTTAAATACTTCTTGAATGCTCTTGAATGCTTGAAGGCTCAACTTCACTCACAAGTAATGAATACTCAATGAACTCTTAATGGATAATCAATGAATTACTTCCCTCTTATATTTAGTGGACTTTAAATACCTTTTCAAGCCTTAAATGACCATTGGAGAGGAGAAAATAGCCATTAGAAATAAATTGGGGAAGTTCTGTACTTCAAAAAACTAGCCGTCACTATTCATCCATACCTGCAGGTATCGACATTTCAGGTCATGAGTCAATACTTGAGTCGACACTAGGTCAAAAATATTTTTTGAAGCTCTCTGGAATGCACTAGTGCATCGACACTTCTTCTGATGAGTCACACTTCAACTTCATGAGTCGATACTTAGACAAAATCTAGAATTCAGCATGTTCTGTCTTCATTTTGGTCCCAAGCCTTGAGTCGACACTTGCTTGATCATGAGTCGACTAATGTATCGACACTTGGTTTCCATGAGTCGAATTTCATGCATGCCAGCTAAAACTCTTTTTACATATCAACTCAGGGTTCTGTGAGTCGACACCTTGAGTCAAACTTGATCTTCATAAGTCGACACTTGGCTGAAACTTGCTGAAACTTTACTAAAACTTTGCCAAATTCAAAATTTGACTCCTTCAAGGTCATTTTTATGTGCCAAAGTCTATATAACTTTAAATTCCATTAATTTAGGTAACTTCTTCAACAATTTGACAAGCACTTGAATCCTTCAATACAGTATAGCTTTGATAAGTACCTTAATCTGCTAAACATACTTGTAACACATAGTTAGTACTCCAATATACTTAAGTATTTTGTTATTTATCAAAATCAAGATAGGAGTCAACAAATCGAGAACAATCAATACTCGAGAGACGTCCATAGCTATACAATGATGGAAAACCTATGTCTTAATATTTATGAGGAGATTTGTGTTAGGTCTTTACTTAATTAGTCAGCATAATCTTATATTTGACTAACCTTCTACTAAACTAATTTAGGTTAACTCAATTAAAAATCCTTTCACAGTTCTTCTTTTGAGTCAAATCATAGCAGGACTTTTACATGTCATAGAAGAATCCCATCAAATAGGAAGAAAGGGCCTTTAAAACCTACTTGCTTTTATGACCGGACGGCCATGGTGGTGTACTCAATCCAAGAACTAAACTAAAGGGTCATATCGCATATGAAATAAGGTTTAAGTCAGGACATCTCATATTTGATTAGCCTTCTTTGGTTTAGCACATCTAATATCTAATTAACCTAGTTTAGATTAGCACATCAATGCCTGACATACTAAGATTGGGTCAGCACATTTCATATTTGATTGGTTTATATCTACACATTTTATGTTTAAGTGACCTAGTCCAAGTCACAACATAATTATTCAACCCATCTCATGTCTAACTAATCAAGATGGCATGGGTAAACTCGAACCAATAGGTAACCTTATTCAAAAGATAATCAACCAATTAACTAGGTAAGTAAAATCGATGGGAGGGTTCTACCATGTAACCTATTTCATCAATACCAACCGAGTTGGCTAGGTAAGATTTATCCCTAATTAAAAATTAGGATCAAACACTAGCCTTAGACACCAATTGATTTATCAATTTTGAGTTGGTCCGCTTAATCGATTCAGGCTCGACCACTGAGCCAAATAAGGTCTTTTAGGTTAATTGACTGATATTAATCATATCGACCGGCTCAGACCATTAGTATGATCTTGAGTACTCTTGACCTAATCCTAATCAACTGTTGATTTAGTTAGATCAAGAGTTTAATCAATTGAGTTTGACCTAACCCAAGATTAGATGCAATCCAATTGCATAACCTAATCGATTCGACCCATGTTCCATCCCTCATGTTTTATACTTTGGATTTATATCTTAAATTCTTAATTTTAGATCTATCAACTTTAATTTCAGATTTCAAATAATTGATTTAATTCTTGAAAACCATTTTCAAAATGGGTTAACCTATAAGGAGTTAACCTTACACTATAAGGAGTTAACCTTGCACCTTAAGGAGTTAACCTTATATCAGTACAAGATTGAACCTAACCAATTTTAATTTTAGACTTTTAATTAGGTGCATTATGAACATGAGGGTTTAGTCTAGATATTGAAACTAATTTCTAATCTAAATAATTAGATTTAATCATCTCATGAAAAGCATAACAGACATGAAAATTTCAGACTCGTGCATTCAAAAATTCCTAACATTAAATCTAATAATAATTTTTAAGATCTACAAAATGAATATGAATTATGATTTCCTAATCTAAACTTTAGATCTAAAAATCAAATTTTTTGGATTAGATTTTTAGATCAATCTAACTGAAAATTCAAATATAGTGCAGATGTAGATCATAGAAATTTTAGATCTAAAAATTTTGATTTTTAACTAAAATTTTGGATTTAAATTTCTAGATCTAATTTTAAATCTAAAATTTCTTTTAGGATCTGAATTCTTGATCAAAAATTAGAATTTTTAGATTTGATTTCATATATGTATATATTCATGAAACCTGTCTCTAATACCACTTGAAGGAATCATCTAATGATTCCTCGGTTGCATGTAGATTTTGTAAATTTTTTTAATTAATTAAAATTAATATATAGTGAAAATAAAAATATACTCTAAGAATGCATAGTAGGAATCAATCATGAATATGTAATATAGATCTGAAAATAAAATCAAAAGTATAAAATACATCAAATCTACTTACCTATTGTGATACTCTATCTTCATCGGATTAGATCTAGAAAAAGTTCCGGGATTCTACTAGAGCCGTGTACATATCTGGCCTTTGCTGGTATCTACATGGAGATAGCCTACTCGAAGTCCTAAGGCCACCAGAGTACTAGCACCTTGCAGGCCTTACTTTCACAGTTGGATCATATCTCCCTTCTGCTTATTTTCTTTTCCTTTATATTAGAGATCTTGAAAGAAGATTGATCTTTTCTCAAGAGATTAAGGAAGAGAGTTTTTTCTTTTCTTGAACAAAACCATTCATTCAAGATCAATGATAGGAGGAGTAGAAGGGTGATCAAATAATCTCTCTTTTAATTTTGTACGATGGAGAACACAAAAGAAAGCGTGGGCTTTTTTTAAGATCTCTCTCACGGTCAAAACCAAAAAGAAAGTCCACGCACCCAAAATTTTTTTTTTGCATGCACTCCTTTTCTCATGCCACACAAAATCTCCTCTCTCCTTAGAGTCCTTTTTCATCTAGAATTAGGACAAGAGTTTTAGACCAAACTCAAACTCTTAGAACTAGATGGATAAGGATAAAATCAAGGGAGAGAATCCATGGACTCCAAACACCTTTTGGGCATCCCAAAAATTTCTCCCATGATATTTATTCTTTCACGTGAAGAAGTGGCGTTAAGCCCTTCTTCCTTACATGTTAAAACAAGTGAAATGGCATGGGAGGGAGAGAGAATAGTTAGAAATTAGTTAGGCCAACTAACTAACTAATTCTAACCAACTAGGAAAACTAACTAACCTAGTTCCTAACTAATTTAGATTTAGGTTTAAATCTATAACTAATTAGGAATCAATTTCTAATTTAATTAGGACCACTAAAATATAATATAATAGATTAAACCTAACTAAATTAAATCAAATTTAATTCATCTTGGATTAGGCAACCAATTAGGTCAAATCAAATTGGCTCGCAATAATTACAATTAGGTTAGTCCAAAACCTAATTCAACTAGGTCATCACCCAAACTCAATCAAATTGAATCTAATTTAATTTATATCAAGCCTAATCATAATTAAATAATCAAATCATCTCATTAAATTATAACTTTTATAATAAAGTTCTCCTTGCTAAAATTAGCAAGTTCTAAATTTATAATCCTTACAAATTTAAACTTTTAAATGTCACTCTTATATATTTCGATCAACTGTATGATCAGGTCAAAAATCTATTGTGTGTGACCCTTCAGGTTTTATTTTGTTTGGTAGTAAAACATTTCATGATCTCCATCATAGTATCATAAAACTCTTTTGATGGATCGAAATAATTCCAACTTACTTCATCAAGGATCGTTGATTCAAAATGATCCTAGTAGATTCTCACAATCCATAAGTGATGCCTAGAAATATATAGTGGTAACCTAGTAGAATAGAAAAAAGAACTCCTAAGTATAGTTATAGTGTGATTAAGTTCTTTTATCAAGAGTTCTAATAAGATACAGGTCATGAAAACTTACCAAATCCTAAGCATCTATCATATGCCAAATTTAATGAGCTTAAGTCTAATAAGAAACTTATGGAAACTCTTTTCCATCCTTTACCTTACTATGATCATAATCTTAAGGACTTAACTTCTTAAATCATATAAGATTATACTTTAACTACTAAGATCGATAGATCTTCTATAAGTACACTCCTAACTTTTACAATGAACCTACTATAGCTAACGAACACCGTAAAGGCCCGAATGGCTAGGATCAATATTTTGTGTTGTCAAATTACAGCAATTCCACTGTGAGTGGTTAAGGTACCGCAGGTCAAAGAACCACTCACACAACTACAGCATCGAGAAAGTTACTGACAAGTGAGTAGACATCTATATGACTTCTTATGTTAGTCATGCTCAGTACCATTATTTCTATAACGACCACCTACACTCTCATTCTAGTATCCCTATATTATAGGCTTGAGAGTCGTCTATCCAAAGGAAAGCGATCCATGCACCAATCAAACTAAATCAATCACCATTCTCATGATATCCTATAATCAAGAGAATTTGGGAATTTCTTTATGATAACACATGTCTCAAATTCTCAACTCTTAAGAATATGTGTTGCTGTCCATTAGTTCTTTGGATGATACATAGACATATATTAAATATGTATGGATAAAATTACATAAATTAAAATATGAAATATAATTTTGTAGCCTAGAAGTAACTGTATCAGCTAGATTAGCTTCTAGGGCACACATCTAATAGTGGAGGCCCATCAAAAGGCTGAGGTGGTAGAGGTAGCATCTAAGAGCTTAGAGGAGGCAGTTTCTAAGGTGAAGGCCAAATTGGCAAAAGTTAAAACTGATTGGGCTTGGGAAAGAGAGAGGGTGGAGCTTGACTTGACAAATGCCAAGAAGGGGGCAATAGAGGTGGTGGAGAAGTTCAAGGCTTCCAAATGCTTCGAGGCAGAGAAAGCTCAAGCAGTGGCTGGCTTGTAGAAGTCAGAGAAATTCTACACCCTCTCCCAAGACTTTGGTCAAGAGTCCTATAAAGAGGGTTTTAATAGGGGGAGTAGGAGTGCCGAGAGACTATTCTGGATCATTTCTCGAGAATAAAGCTTGACTTATTGGATATGGGGGAAGAGCCCGAAGGCGAGCATGCTGGGGCTCTTACTGAAGCTCCTTCCACCAAGCTCATTGCTGTCGACTCTTCCACCATCTCGAAACCTGCTCCAGCCAATCCAACCACCACCAATTCCACCCCGATCAATCCTACCTTTTCTATTGATCCTCCAACCGGGGTTGAGCCCTCTTCTATCACCACCGATCCCAATGAGGAGGTTGGAAACTAGAACTTTATCTTTTTGTTTTTCTTTTTTAAGCTCGTAACTTTTTGAACTTTGTAATTTCCTTTCTAAAACTATAAGAAAACCTTCTCGGATGCAATGAAATAAGATCTTTTCTTTATACCTCACCTTTTGTATTTATTAGCTATAACTTCTCCTAAGATGTCATTTTATTGCTGGAAGCACCGATGCTAGCCAAACACCTTCACAAGGCTATCGACATCAGGGCATATATTTCAGAGCAAGAATCCAAAGCCCAGTCCATGAAAAGAAAGGCCATCGACCAAAAGGGGAGGTTGCTGAAGGTGCAAGAGGCACTAAAAAGACCTACAAAGAAGTCGATCACTATTGCTCAAAGTGTATAGAAACATCCTTGAGAAGACTGCACTCAAAGAGGAATTGAAGAAGTCATCAGAGTAGATTTCTTTAGTAACTTGGGATGCTACTGCTAGGGTAGCCTAGAGGTGAGATCAACTTTCATCTACTTACAGAGAAATTTTGGATTTAAGATCACTACTCGCATCCAAGGATGCTCGGTAAGAAATTACTACCCGATTGATAGAATTTTGAGATGAACTCCATTGGGTTCAGGAAAAGATTTCCAGTCTTGAGTAATCATCAAAGGGCAAGAGTGCAGCAATCAACCCCAGGGTCGGAGGGCCACCATTGGCTATTACTCCTATATCGATCAAGTAGCCTTTGATAGGATCACACCCATCGACAGCTCTTGAAGCTGAGCCAGGGAAACTCTCCATGGTGCAATATCGGTCTTATCGATTGCCTCAATAGGATGCATGCCACATGCTAGGCACTATTGTCATGACTGGTCCTAAGGCTCGGTTGATATAATGATCAATAGTGGCTCATCGGTCTGGCTGATGGTCCTGATCATGGAGCCGTTGCTGGCTAGGTCGTCGATCCCACTTGAGGAGTCATCACTGATCGAGGCAACAATCTTGATCGAGGGTGTGCTGCTGCACGATTGTCACTCAGGAGGTGCAAAAGAGTGGATCTTTAATGTTCGACCATGGTCACCAAGTGGGGTACTCCAACTGCAAGGCTCTAGTGCAACTCCTTTTCCGAACCTTGATCTTCATCGATTGTCACTTTTGAGTATAAATGTAGCTAAGTTTATCATGGAACTTGTGGCGAAACTGAGCATGCCCTAGAAGATAGGTTCCAATGCTTCCACATGAGGAGCATCATTTTGGATGAGAGATTCTCTAAGGGACTTGGGAATTGTAAAAGATCCTTCGCCTATCATGAAAGGGTTTGCATAACTGGAGAACATCGGGGGTCCATCATCTAAGGGAGGATTTTGGAGTGATGGTGACAATCAATAGCCATCTAGAATGGGCACCATAGATTCTTGGGCTGCAAAGGGTTAGCCTTTTATTAGTGTTTTATTTTGCTTTACTTTTTTTGTTTTGTAATCATCCTTCTGTAGCCCTCGGGCATCCTATTTTGAAAGTAATGAAACTTGTCTTTATCTTTCTGTTCTTGTTTTTTCTGTATCTTCGTTCAAGTTTGGATAACCAAGTAATCTTCTTTCTTCTTAAGCCAATCTTAGGGCTTTACCCGACCGGAGGTTCCCGGAACTTGGTCATCCAAGGATATTGGGACTACAGTTATTGACTATTTTTAAGATCCTGACCGATTATGAGTCAGGTCATTTGGAATCGTAAGCTCAAATACTCAAAGTCAGGGGATTCGCTCGTCTTTGGGCTCTAATCGAGTGCTCACGGTCACTTGAAGTTGGTGGATGCTGATCATCTTGGGATTTTGATTGAGTCATACTTGATCACTTGGGGCTAATGGGTGCTGATCGACTTAGGGCGCTGATTGACTTGGAGTGCTAATTGCTCTAATCCAGGCACTTGCTGATGCTAGCTCAGCTGGAGGCACCTAGGATTCAGCATCGGGCTAAAGGCTTTTCAAGCTAGTTTGGTCAAAGACTTTTAAGCATTGATTCTTCTTGTCCCGGTCAATGGCTTTCAGGAGTTGAGCATCAAGCCAAAGGCTTTCTAATACTGACCAGTCAAAGGCTTTTGGGTGTTTTTTTTTTTTGTCCCAGTTAAAGGCTTTTGAGAGTTGAGCATCAGGTCAAAGGCTTTTCAATATTAATCCGGTCAAAGGCTTTTGGACATTGATTTTTCTTGTCTTGGCCAAAGATTTTTGAGAGTTGAGCATCAAGCTAAAGACTTTTTAATGCTAGTTTGGTCAAAGACTTTTAGGCGTTGATTTTTCTTGTTCCAATCAAAGACTTTTGAGAGTTGAGTGTCAGACCAAGACTTTTCAATGCTGGCCTAACCAAAGACTTTCAAGTGTTGATTTTTCTTTTCCCAACCAAAGGCTTTCGCGAAGTTAGTATTAGATCAAAGGCTTTTCAACATTGGCTCAATCAAAAGCTTTCGGACATTGATTCTTCTTATTTCGATCAAAGGCTTTCAAGACATCTTGTAATAAATAATCTCTATCCTTTACACATTTCTGGGTGCTTGGTGGTGAAAATATGATTGACATGTAATGCCAAATCTTGGTGATCTCGGGTTATTTTCTTGAGCCATGGGCATGTCTACGATGCTATTTGGGGGTCAAGAATCTGCAAGATTTTCATGATGATTTTAGGATAAAATGGATGAGATTTAACTCTAAAAACTTGCCATGCATGTTTTCTATTTTAGGAGTCTTTAGTATCAAAAAGGATGTGTGTCAGTCTTTGGTTGGTCATTAATTTGGCCAACTCTTGCCTGGCTCCCTTATAAATAGGAAATTTTGCCAGTTTCTTCTAGCGGTGCATTTGGCTGTGGATACTAGTACTGAAAATTTGTGATTTTCTTTCCAGATGTATGAGTGTTTTTAGGAAAAGGTGTATAGATGAGACTAACGGCACGGTAAAGGAGAGTTTACCTTAAAATGGGAGGTATTAGAAGCAACCAGTGGTTCGGCGGCACTGCTATTACCCTCACTAGTAAGGGTATGAAACTAGGGGAGGGTTCTCGTGGTGAACCTTCCTCTTAGTTTCCCCTCATCACCCAGTGTCAATGGCCACTATAGCAAAGCAAGAGGCGGTGGGGGAACCTCTAAGATGTTCCTCTCCTTTTCCTTCTTCTAATAGGTGGAGGCATGTGGTCTACATGAGCTCCCTCTATTTCACTTGTCGACAGACTAGAGAGGGCCTTTTCATTGCCTTAATACCATGCAGCGAGGGCCCAGACATGCTATTCATTGGCCCCACTTGCATGCATGGTGTACCTCTCTGCCACAATCTTCTTAACAATTTTCTATATCCCACCTATATTTCATAGAATGACTTCATTAAACATGTAACTCGATTGAAACTATAATATATATATATCAGAACTTTTAAGGAGGAAAGGTTATTTGCTATATTTCTCATGCATGATGTTGTATGATTGCTATATATCATATCTTGGGGTTTATGGTTGCCTGCATTTTCATCAATAGCTTGCATCTTAGTTCTAGGAACTCTAGCAAGAGCTTCCTCCTTTCCCTTAGGATCTTTAGTTTGGCTGCCATGTCAGCCTTTTGTATTTCTTGTTAACCAGAATATGTAATTATGGCTTTCAAAAAGAGATAAGTACACTATTAATAATACATTCGTAGGTTTTCCAAATTCCAAGATCAAGATAGGGGGTTCCATCTAGCTATGTCAAGTGGTAGGTATCGGGCCAAATGACTTCCTTCATCTGGTACGGTTCCTTCCAATTCGAAAAAAGCTTTCCTTGATTAGTCAGCTGGATACTTTGGTTCTTTTCAAAACTAGGTCCCCGACTTTGAAAACTTATCTTGAATGTGAGTGTTGTAGAAGTGAGGGACTCTCCATCGATAATAGCCATTCTTATGGCAGCACACTCCAAGACTTCCTCTAGCAAGTACAGGTTCACCCGAAGTCATTCAAGGTTGCTACCCTCATCAAAATTTTCTATTCTTGGTTATAGAAGTTTGATTTCCAAGGGGATGATGGCCTTGGTCTCGATGGCCAAATTAAAAGGGGTTTTGCCTGTTGGAGTCCTTTGTGTGGTTCGGTAGGCTCAATGGACATGATATAACTCATCCACCCACCATCCTTTCGCTCGATCTAAGCGTATCTTCAACCCTTACAGCATAATTCAGTTAGCAACTTTGGCATCCCCGTTAGCTTAGGATGGCCGACAGAAGTGAAACATTGGGTTACTCCCAAATCTTGGCAAAACTCAGCAAGTTTTTGACCATTGAATTGCTAACCGTTGTCAGTAATGATGGTTTGGGATAGTCTAAACTGGCAAATAATGGACTTCTAAATGAAGTCCTTGACTTTAGCTTTAGTAATTTTTATAAGTGGTTCGGCTTCTATCTATTTAGTGAAATAATCGATCACCACAACCAAAAATTTCTATCCTCTGGTGGCTAAGGTAAAGGCCCCAAGATGTCCATACTCCATTGAGTAAAAGACCACGGTGCACTTAAGTGAGTGAGCAAAGCGGCTGGCATACATTATATTTGCAGTGGTAGTGACACCGGTCATGTTTTCAGACCATTTCCCTTGCATCTTGCTTTAGGGTGGGTCAGTAGTACCCTTATTTCATGATTTTAAGAGATAAGGCCCTACCCCCAAGTGGTTGCTACAGATTCTTTCATAGATTTTTTGAAGAGCATAGCTTGCTTTAGAGGGGCGAAGGCAATTCAACAAGGGTTGAAAAAATTCTCTCTTGTAGAGCTTTTCTTCGTGGAGCATAAATATGGAGCCTCAACTCCGCATCTTATAGACTTCCTCTCTATCTGAAAGAAGGCTCTTATCATGGAGATACTAGATGAGCATGTCCATTTAGTAAGGTTCAGTATTTATTTGGAGCATTGAAGTAGGCTTATTGATATTGAGCTTCTCCAATACTTCAAAAAAGACTTGCATGCACAAGTTGTTGGGTATAGATGTAGCAAGCTTAGATAAGGTATCAACCTGGACATTCTTCTCTCCACAAATTTGCTAGATATCAAAACTACAGAAAGCCAAGATTAGATCCCTAGCCTTTTGGAGATATTGCTTTATGTTTTCTTCATGGGCCTTATACTCATTCAGGATATGGCTCACCACAAGCTAGGAGTCGTTGCAGACCTTCACCTATCGCACTCTCAATTTCATAGTAATGGTGAGGCCTGCAATTAGGACCTCATATTTAGCTTCGTTATTGGTAAAAGAGAACCTGAACCAGAGGACATATTGGATATCCTATCTTTTCTAGCTAATGAATATAAGCCCTGCTCCAACCATTAGCATTTGAGACCCTATCCATGTATACCGTCCATTGGTTCTCAGGGTCTTCAAGCTTTGGATCTTCTTTGGGTTCTTCTTCGAGAATGGTACACTCAATGATAAAAATAGTGAGCACTTACACCTTAAAAAAGAGGGTCTCGGGTAGAATACCAAATCGAACTCAAAATGTTCGAGAGCCCACTTAACCATTCTCTACCTGAGGTGTCTGGCCGGTGCAATATCATCCGGAGGAATTGGTCCATGAAGACCAAACTATATAAGCTTGAAAATATGGCCAAAGCTTTCTGGCCGATGTTATGAGAACAAAGATAAGTTTGTTTAGCCGGATATACTTGGTTTTGACATTTTGCGGAACCCAGCTGACATAATACACTGGCTTCTATGTCCGATCTTCTTCTCGAATAAGGACAGAATTGATGTCAGAGAGGAAAATTGCCAAGTATGGATATAGCTCCTCCACTTTCTTTCAGCTGGCTAAGAAGTAAAGGAGCACCGAGATAGGATTTGAGATCCTCGAATGCTTTTTAATATTCTTCGATCCATTAAAAGTCTTTCAACTTTTTTAAAGTCTAGAAAAAAAGGTAAGCATCTTTTAACAGATTTGGAAACAAATCAACTGAGGGCAACGATTCGTCTGTTGAGTCTTTAGACATTCTTCACGATCTTTGGGGTAGCCATCTATTATAGCCTAAATCTTCTTTGGGTTGGCCTCAATCCATCGGCCATACACTATAAACTTAAGGAACTTTCTGGAGGTCACTCCAAATACACATTTGATGGGGTTCAGCTTCATCCACTATCGATGTAGTGTGGCAAAGGCTTTCTCAAGATCTTCTATATGGTTTGGTAAGGCATGGCTCTTGACTAGCATGTCATTAATATAAATCTCCATATTGTGGCCAATCTAGTCCTTGAAGATTTTGTTCACCAATCATTGATAGGTTGCTCTTGCATTTTTTAATCCAAATGGCATTATCCTGTAACAAAACAAACCTTGGTCGGTGATGAAATAAATTTTCTCCTCATCTTTGGGCACCATTTGGATTTAGTTGTATCCTAAATACATTCATAAAGGTCAAGAGATCATGACCAACCATTGCATCTACTAGCTGGTCAATGCGAGGAAGAGGATAGCTATCCTTTGGATAGGTCTTGTTAAGATCCATGAAATCTATACACATCCGCCACTTCCTGTTGGCCTTTTTTATTAGCACTACATTCGCTAATCATTGGGATAGCCGACTTCTCTAATAAACCTGACATCGGTTAACTTATGTACTTCTACTATGGTTGTTTGGCACTTTGGTGCAAAACTTTTTTTCTTCTACTTCACGAGATGATGATTTGGGTCCATCTTCAAATGGTGTGTCATTACTCTAAGATCAATTTTTGGCATGTTTGCAGGAGTCTAGGCAAAGATATAAGCATTTTTTTGTAAAAAGGAGTCAGCCGTAGCTTTAAGTCTTCATCTAATCTCGAGCCTATTTGGACATGTCGGGGGTCCCCATCATGTAGGGGTATAGTAATATGATCCTTTACAAGCTTCCCTTTTTCTTTGATTAGTTTATCTCTAGTATCTACTCCTTCGACAGGAACATCGTCTAGAGGTTTGATTTGCTTAGTTTAGCGGGCTACTAGATAGCATTGTTTTGCCAAGACTTGGTTTCTATACGCTTCTCTAACTCCTTGTAATGTAGGGAATCTCATTGATAGATAGTAAGTTGATACTATCTCTTGAAGAGCGTTCAATCTCGATCAGTTGAATATGACATATAGGTCGAGAGGGTCTTTACAACTATAAATTGAGGCACACTTGGGATCTTCGAGGAGCACTCCTTACTATCACTGGCAAAGTAATAGTACCTTTAACGAAAATTGATTCTTCGAAAATCTTGTTATCATTGTATCTACCATTTTCAGTCATGTGAAGAAAATATTCATTTTTAAGTGTGCATCACAAAACAAAACATCCACTGAACTTCCATTATCAACAAGTACATGGTGAACGTTATAGTCATCAAGACTTGTCAAGACTCTCCTCTGGATTGCTAGCTTTGGCTTTTTCCTTCGATCCCCCGGTGATAGTGTGGACATCATCTCTGGTGAGTCGATCAATGGATTCCTCCATGATGCAGAACAAAAGAGATGATGCGAAGCGGAAGTAAATTAAGACTAATTCCTTTTTTTTTTTTTTTTTATATTTTCAGAAGTCGACTTTGACTCAATGAAAGTTAAACTAAATTGAAAGAAACTATATAATAAATGAAAGCACAATTCAAAGAAACTAGATTATCAGAGTAGTTCAGAAGTAAAGGATCGCTGGGGGTTGAGAAACTCCCAGACCTAGGGTTTCGCTCTAAACTTTCAACAGGACAGAACTAAAGAGAACGGAAGGGTTATGTACCAGGCAGTGATCTTCACAGAGTTTGGTGGAAGGACTCTCTCGAGCAGATTGTTGGATCCTCGGATTCGGATATCTTCAAATGGATCCTCCAATACTGGTCCTTTGGCAGAGTTGGCTTCTCCTGAACTCAAGATCTGGGAAATAAGAAAAACAAGTTAAGGAACCAGATACTCAAAGAAAGGATTTACCAGATAAGAAGAACTTGAAAATTTGATGTTGCTGAAATCCTGATTCTCCTGGATGCTGATCTGACTTCCTCTGGGATTTGCTCTGTATTCGAAGTAGCCGATCTAGACCTGGATGCTGGTGGTCGGCCTCTACTTGGAAGAGAGGGGCCGTGAGATGATGAGGTAGATTAGGGTTTGGATGATTGGTGGAATGAAGAAGATGATGGCGGCTAGGGTTTGGAATTGAAGTGGCTAACCTAGGGTTTTGGTAGGTTTTGGGGTTGGAGATCTCACACCTCCTCAAGGTTCCTAGGGAACCTGGATTTACACCCTCACGGAGCTCAACACCTGAATACAAGTGCAAAAAAGAGAGACACAAAGTTGCTCACACAGAAATTGATTTCATTCATCATTAAATTCAAGAGTTACATAGAGTTGAATATATAGACATAACAAAGAAATAAAATTTTATACATTTTCATGTGGGACTAATAGGACTAACCCATACTTTAGGCATCAAATTCTCTTCCTAAGACTCCTTCCATGAGTGGGCAGCCCAAAAACTCCAAGAAAACTTGAAAATCAGCTCCAAATGGCAGGTTATGGGGGTGTCTCCTAGTATCTCTCTATGAATCAAGGATTTTTCCTTCATGGTTTGGCTCATTTGGACACCTCCTAGTCTTGCTTCACAAGTTTAGGCTTCTTCCTTTCATGGCTTTGGCACTTTTGGAAACTTTTGGGAACCTCCTTGAATTCCTCCCCAAGACATGCTCTCTTCCCTTTTATAACTTGGATTTTTATGGAACATTGTGGGGCACCTCCTTGATCCTCTCTTCAAGAAAAATTCTTGCCATCCTGGCTTGGGTTTATCTGGAAAGAAATTGGCTCCTCCTTGGATTGAGGTATCTTGATGGATTTCTCTCCCAAGTGGTGCAAGAAAAAAAAGGAACTTACTTCTTGTGGTGTAGGGACCAAAGACACTGGATGGAGATGTGGCGCCTCCTGGACTCTGGCGTGTGGCTGGGAGTGTGGCACCCACTTGCTTGGGCCTGGGAGAAAAAATGTGGCACCCTGGACCTTGACTTAACTGAAAAAAAGTGGCACCAACCTGGAGAAGACCTAGACCACTACTAGGACTTGTACTGAGTCAACATGACTCAACAAAATTTAAATTACAGAGAAATACAGACTCAAGACTAAAATTGAGTTGACCAAGTCAACCCTTATTACAAAACCAGAAAATCCTAATTCTTCGGGCAAGGTCAATCAGAGATCCAGATGGAGCCTGAAGTCTTCTTCTGAGTCTGGTGCCCGCACCAATTCTCCCGGGGTGGGAGGAACTCGAGCCTGTCGAGTATGGATCAAGCTGGCTCTAGTATCTCTCTAAGAGGTCTGGGTCCAATTCTTGTAATTCTTCTTGGGAGATCCAAGAGTCATCAGAATCTGGCCTTCCTTGCCAGCGGACCAGGTATCTTTGGTATCCTCGATTACGAGTAGAGATAACCTAATCATCCAGGATCTTTTCAATCTGCTCTTTCCTCACAGGCCAGTTTGTTGGTGGACACACAGGGTTGGGATCACTCTCAATAACAGGATTAGGTTCAAAAGGCTCACTGGGAATCACAACTAGCTCCCTGTACTCTACTAGGTCTGTAATGTTGAAAGTGGAGCTAATGCCTAGCTCTGGAGGCAACTCAAGCACATAGGCATTGGGTCCTACTCTCTTCATCACTCTAAATGGTCTAGCTCCTCTAGCATGTAGCTTTCTAATGGTTCCAGGAGGAAACCGCTCAGGCCTTAACCTAATCATTACATAGTCTCCCTCAACAAAAGTTTTGACTCACCTTTGAGAATCAGCCAACTTCTTATAAGTTTCATTACTTAAAGTTATTTTGGCATGAATTTCTTTATGCAAGTTCTTTACATGCTGTGCAAAGTCTTCAGCAGACTCGGAGACTCGTGTATGGACTGGCAAAGGAACTAGGTCAAGTGGTGTGTGAGGCTTGTACCCATAAACAATCTCAAAAGGGCTTTTACCTATAGACCTATTGATCGAGTCATTATATGCAAATTCAGTCCTGGGTAAAATACAAATCCCAATTCCTGGTATTCTCACTCAACCAAAATCTGAGTCAATGTCCTAAACTCGACTGACGACGCATTCCTAAAGAATGGACTTTATTCAAAGGAACCCTAGGTCTAAACCTAACAAACTACGGCTCTCTAGGTTTGACCTTGGGTCGGAGGATGGCATGCAGAGCATGAAAACTTATCATGGGTGCCTAGTAGATGCCATAAGGTCTTCCAGAAGTAGGTGGCAAACCTAATAGGTTCTAAGGAGTCTTGTAACCTAGAAATCTCAGTAAAGTGTAATCCCATAGCTCTAGAAACATGAGAAGATTCAGGGAAGTGTAGGAAATAAGAATCAGAGTTTTGAGGTGGCCTATAGGAAACAAGAAACATACCTTGGTTATTCAGGACGACCTTAAAATGAGGACATTGTTCTATAGGTGCACTCATCCAAACCTCATGATTTGCTCTAGGAGGGTCTACAAGTGCAAGTTCTAGGGTAGGCTGGGTGCTCCTAGAAGGTGGAAGGTTATCAGGAAGGTCTTTGGAATGTTTATCTAGAAAGTCTTCTAAGATACTGTGTTTTTCTTGTTCTTGGACCTTCTCAATGGGCAATTCTTATGAACCCCTTCCTTCTTCACACTTCTCTACCAGATTTGACTCAGGGGTGTCTTCTTTGGATTCCTCAATGAGTTCAGGGGTATTCTCACTTAAACTCTCATTGGGTGCAATTTCCTTTTCCTGAACTTCCTCAAAAGGGTCTTCTCTTAGGGTTAGCTCCTGAATTCCTTGAGTAGCAGGGGTCCCCTCAATAACCCCATCAGGTAGGAGTGGTTAATTGAATTATCGAGAGAGATATCCTCAAGTTCTTCTTCTTCATATTCATCTATCAAACTTATGTCAGGCTCATATATTTCTTCCTCAATCTCATTGAAAGGTTCTAATCTATTCTCCTTTGATTCCTCTTTAAGTACGGCTCTGGTCAGGTCAACTAATTTTGGGATGGCCATGCCTAACTCCTTCTCAGTGTTATCTTTCTGGTCAAGAGGTGACACAAGTGGGAATTGATAAACAAAAGTCTGGTTCACTACGGGTGTCGGATCAATCTGAACTTGACTCAAGTTGGTAGAGGTTGGCTTTAAGTCCAAAGTACTTGATTGGTTATATCTTAAAGACCACTCATAGTCTTGGACTTCTTGGTAGGCTCGGTCTAACTTATTGGTCTTTTCAAGGCATAGCTTCCTATAAATGTCTGGGTGTAACCTAACCCTAAACCTCGATGTGATATGAGCTTCGATCTCAATGGTATTGCATTTCATGTCATACCACTGGAAGTCCTCGATATATTTAGACACAGGCCTATTACCTTGTCGCAATTGGTACCATTGGTCTAAAAGTCTTTTCTCATAGGATCTACCTAGGTACCTATCTCTCAACTTACTTCTCATATCTCTCCAAGTATATATTTCCTCTTTTCTTTGATAACACTCACGCTCAATAGCATACCAATGCGACCTAGCATGTTTGGTGAACTTGGTTTTGGCCAACCTAACTTGTCCTAATTTCGATATGTTAGTGCACTCAAAATACCGATCCATTTGTTCTTCCCACTTAATATATGTCTCTTGTCTTCCATCAAAAGTGGGTGCATAAGGTTCGGTGTTCCTAACGGGTCCCTTCTCTAATTCAACCAAGTATGGGTATAGGCTCCTAGGGCTAGACTCAGGGGCAAGATCATGGTCATAGGCTCTTAGATCAAACCTCCAATGATTAGGTTCAGGATCCCTATATAAAGGTCTCCTAGGCTCTGGGTATGGGTGAGGTTGGGGTCTACCAAATTCTGAGTCAGAGTCCAATTTCGGTGCCTAGGCTCCTCAAGTACCTGGGCTCGGTCTCTAAACTGGGCAACAGTATCAGTTATATCCTGACTCAATTTGGTCATACTTTCGGTAAGAGTTCTAATCATGGCCTCTAAATTAGGTTGGGTTTGACCAGGTTGGTAGGGTACTCCATTCCGGGTGGACATGATGATGCAAGCAAGCACACCAAATGAGACTCGACTGAAATGACTACGGGCTAACTAGACCTAGAGCCCAAACTAAATGCCTAATCAGAGTGGCAAGCTAGCCTGTAGTAACTCGGGACTCAGCCAGGCAGGTGTAAGGGGAGTGTTAGGTCCCTAATTGCCAATCCTAGACACCAATCAGTGATTGGCCAGGTAGGCGGACCAGCACACAAGCCCTTCGGGACGTAGTCCCTGAATCACCGTTCTAGACACTGAGTACAAAGCACACACAGAGTAACCAGATAAACTGACTAAACCCTAGGCGGGACCTGACCAGTTGGTGTTCCTAGCCCACTAAGGCAAATTAAGTCTAATAAATTTTAAAATTAGGCTAAGGATCGAATGAATGGATGGTGGTTTTGGGCTAAGGAGAGGTTATCAACTCCTCCCCTTATCTTAGATGCTCAATTGCCCTTAAGATGAATTAGGAGATGATCACTCAAAAAAAATTTGAATTGCAGAAACATAGAAATAGAATTGTTGTAATTTAACTTTCAGAAATTTCACAGAAACCAATAAACTTCAGTAAAATTATGTAAAATAGTTTCAATTATACTGGTTCCATCAAAATAAAATCACATAATTTAGAGTTATCTGCAATGAGAAACAATTCCTACAATAGGATAGTTACAGACTGAAAATATAATGCTTCCCCCGTTTACAATTCCTGCTACGAAGTTGTGACCCAGCGGATCCCCTACACACCCTAGGAACACCCCATGGAATGGGAAGAGGAGGCTTGCACCTCGCTTCATTCCTAGGACCGGACATCCTGGGGAGTCTACTTCGAGCAGACAAAGTAAAAAAGAGAGACACTCAAAACATGCAAGCAAGTCAGAAACCCTAGACAGGGCTCTGATACCAAAATTGATGCAGAACAAAAGAGATGATGCGATGCGGAAGTAAATTAAGACTAATTCCTTTTATTTTTTTATTTTTATATTTTAGAAGTCGGCTTTGACTCAAATGAAAGTTAAACTAAATTGAAAGAAACTATATAATAATTGAAAGCATAATTCAAAGAAACTAGATTATCAGAGTAGTTCAGAAGTAAAGGATCGCTGGGGGTTGAGAAACTCCCAGACCTAGGGCTTTGCTCTGAACTTTCAACATGACAGAACTAAAGAGAAGGGAAGGGTTATGTACCAGGCAGTGATCTTCACAGAGTTTGGTGGAAGGACTCTCTCGAGCAAATTGTTGGATCCTCGGATTCGGATATCTTCGCAATGGATCCTCCAATACTGGTCCTTTGGCAGAGTTGGCTTCTCCTAAACTCAGGATCTGGGAAAGAAGAAGAACAAGTTAAGGAACCAGATACTGAAAGAAAGGATTTACCAGATAAGAAGAACTTGAAAATTTGATGTTGCTGAAATCCTGATTCTCCTGGATGTTGATCTGACTTCCTCTGGGATTTGCTCTGTATTCGAAGTAGCCGATCTGGACCTGGATGCTGGTGGTCGGCCTCTACTTGGAAGAGAGGGGCCGTGAGATGATGAGGTAGATTAGGGTTTGGATGATTGGTGGAATGAAGAAGATGATGGCGGCTAGGGTTTGGAATTGAAGTGGCAAACCTAGGATTTTGGTAGGGTTTTGGGGTTGAGATCTCACACCTCCTCAAGGTTCCTAGGAAACCCGGATTTACTCCCTTATGGAGCTCAACACCTGAATACAAGTACGGAAGATAGAGACACAAAGTTGCTCACACAGAAATTGATTTCATTCATCATTAAATTCAAGAGTTACATAGAGTTGAATATATAGACATAACAAAGAAATAAAATTTTATACATTTTCCATGTGGGACTAATAGGACTAACCCATACTTTAGGCATCAAATTCTCTTCCAAGACTCCTTCCATGAGTGGGTAGCCCAAAAACTCCAAGAAAACTTGAAAATCAGTCCAAATGGCAGGTTATGGGGGTGTCTTCTAGTATCTCTCCATGAATCAAGGATTTTCCCTTCTTGGTTTGGCTCATTTGGACACCTCCTAGTCTTGCTCCACAAGTTTAGGCTTCTTCCTTTCATGGCTTTGGCACTTTTGGAAACTTTTGGGAACCTCCTTGAATTCCTCCCCAAGACATGCTCTCTTCCCTTTTATAACTTGGATTTTTATGGAACATTGTGGGGCACCTCCTTGATCCTCTCTTCAAGAAAAATTCTTGCCATCCTGGCTTGGGTTTATTTGGAAAGAAATTGGCTCCTCCTTGGATTGAGGTATCTTGATGGATTTCTCTCCAAGTGGTGCAAGAAAAAAAAGGAACTTACTTCTTGTGGTGTAGGGACCAAAGACACTGGATGGAGATGTGGCTCCTCCTGGACTCTGGCGTGTGGTGCTTGGGCCTGGGATAAAAAATGTGGCACCCTGGACCTTGACTTGACTGAAAAAAAAGTGGCACCAACCTGGAGAAGACCTAGACCACTACTAGGACTTGTACTGAGTCAACATGACTCAACAAAATTTAAATTACAGGGAAATACAGACTCAAGACTAAAACTGAGTTGACCAAGTCAACCCTTATTATAAAACCAGAAAATCCTAATTCTTCGGGCAAGGTCAATCAGAGATCCAGATGGAGCCCTGAAGTCTTTTCTGAGTCTGGTGCCCGCACCACTCTACTCTTGGTGGATGCTTTAGCAGGGCTAGGATTGGAGCATTGTATTTTTCTCCTCAATCCCAAAGGAATTTGTCTAATTTGTTGCGACAAATGAGCTTCTCGATCTCGTGTAGAAGCTGCATGCAGTCTTCTATCTCATGGCTATGGTCTCAGTAGTGAAGACAATACTTGTTCCGATTCCTTCTTTCTAGCTTTACTTGCATTTTTTGGCTTTAGGCAGCTATCCTCGAATCTGTATTAAAACATAAGCACATGGAATATTGAGAGGGGTATACCAACTAAACTTTCATGGTGATAGAATGCTGTCTAGTCAGGCTTCGTAGATGCCGAATTTAGGGAGACATCCTTCATTATGGGGGTGACTGGCTTCTCGGCCATTTTCTTCGTTCTTCCTTTCTTGGATGAAATCCTAGGATCGAGGGCAGCTCCTTAGATGTTAAAGCAGATGGCAGAGTAGAAGGTGGAGTAAGAGCTAGTGGGGACAGAACGGTCAGAGAGATGTGGGCACCGTATGCTTCCTCCGCACATGTATACTTTTTCATTCTAGTGAGCATCTTGAAAAAGTCCGCTGGTGGCTTCTTTTCTAGGATGAAAAGAAAAGGACATTGCTGGAGACTGCATTTCAAAGTGGTCATAGCTATCGAATGATCAAGATTATTGACCTCCAAAGCCGTTTCATTGAATCGGCTTACATAAGACTTGAGGTTTCTCCCTCCCCTTGCTTAACATGAATCAAGGAGTCCGAACTTTGTTAGGACTTCCTGCTACTTGCAAAATATGAAATAAAAAATTGACTTAACTGATCGAAGGAGTGGATGGAACCTGATTTTAAGCTAGAATACCAATATCATACCAATTTTTTGAGAGTCGAGGGAAAGGCATGACATAGTACCGTGTCTATAGCTCCATGCAAGAGCATCATCATCTTGAAGCCTTGTAGATGATCCACCAAATTGGTAGATCCATCATATGTCTCCAACTATGGCATCTTGAAATGTCTTAGCCATGGCTCCTACATGATATGGGCTTCGAAATGCAGTTCAATGATGAAACCAAGGTCATCATCTCTGGGTGGTACTAAGCCTTGCAGGACTTCGATGCATCAGTTTATCTCTTGAAACTTGCAATCCACATCAGCATCTCTAACTAGGTGTACTTCAGAAGGTCATGGGCATGAACGAGCTGAAGTGGACCCTTCATCCGATCAAGGTGAAATAGAGCGTCTCCTTGCTTGTTTGGGATTTTCTGATGCTAAGAGAGAAATTGGTTCCTTTCGGATGACACCTTGCGGTAGTGGGAGTCATCGTGGCTTAAGGCACGCCATTTCTAGGGGTGGAGTCTATAGTGGAATAGTCGATGCCATAGACACTGCTGGACATTGCATAGCTTGGATAATAGCAGTCAACTCATGGACTTATAAAGTGAGCCATTCTAGACTGTCGGTTGATTTCTTTGTGGGATGGTATCAGCCTGAGTCCCTAGATTTGGGTTCTCAGTGGGTTAACTATTTCATTAGGATGTCGTAGCGCTAGAGCACTAGGTAGACACACCTTTCGGGGCATGTGATTTGTATTTGAAGTCTTAAATAATGAATGAATAGTAGGCCCTTTCTCTATATGATGGTACTAAAATATGCTCAATACCAGAGTAAGCTAGAGACAGGATGTCGGTGGCTGTACTTGCAAAAGAAGTTTTGACCAGAGATGGCTCCGGTAAAGACCCTTCGATGCTTAAGTCAGTATCTAAAACCACAGTGCAAAAAATGAAGTGAAAGTAGAATGAAAATACATGCATGCACATAGAGGATGCATACCTTTGGAGGGTTCGTTGAGAATTTCTTTTATACTCAAGCTATAGGGATAGTTCGGAGATGCCTTAATATACTATAGGGATAGTTTAACATAAACTTCCTTTCAATAAATCCATTTAAAAAAGCACTTTTAACATCCATTTGAAATAACTTGAAATCCATAAAACAAGCAAAAGCAAGTAAAAGTCTAATTGCTTCTAGCCTAGCAACAGGAGCAAAGGTTTCATCAAAGTCAATCCCTTCTTCCTGGTTGTAGCCTTTAGCAACAAGTCTAGCTTTGTTTCTAGTTACAACACCATGTTCATCAAGTTTATTTCTAAAAACCCATTTTGTACCAATTACAGAAACATTAGGGGGTCTTTCAGTTAAAGTCCAAACGTTATTTCTTTTAAATTGATTTAGTTCATCTTGCATAGCATTAATCCAGTTACAATCTTTTTCAGCTTCTTCAATTGACTTAGGCTCTATCTGAGATACAAAAGCTAAATAATCACAAACATTTCTAATAGAAGAGCGTGTACTTACTCCCTTTGACGGATCACCAATTATTAGTTCTTTGGGGTGTCCGTGTGCATACCTCCACTCTTTAGGTAAAGTTTTGGTGAAGTTGCATTGATCTCATGAGTTTGATCTTCATTTTCTTGATCATCATCTCCTTTGGGCTCATCTTCATTGATTATCAATTGTTCAAGCTTCTTTGTACCTGTTTCATCATCAATAGAATCTTCTTTTCTAGAAGATTTTTCGTTAGATTCATCAAACACTACATGAATTGATTCTTCAACCAGAAGAGTTCTTCTGTTGAAGACCCTGTATGCCTTGCTAGAAGTAGAGTATCCTAAGAAGATACCCTCATCTGACTTGGCATCAAATTTACTGATATTGTCTTTGCCATTGTTTAATATGAAACAGCGGCAACCAAATACACGAAAATACTTAAGATTAGGTTTTCGATTTTTCCAAAGCTCATATGGTGTTTTTTTCAAAATAGGTCGAATTAAAACACGATTTAAAATGTAACAGGAAGTATTAATGGCTTCTGCCCAAAAATATCTAGGTAAATCGTTTTCGCAAAGCATTGTGCGTGCCATTTCTTCAAGAGTCCTGTTCTTTCTTTCTACCACCCCATTTTGTTGAGATGTCCTAGGTGCAGAAAAATTATGACTAATGCTATTTTCATTACAAAAAGCTTCAAAATCTTGATTGTCAAATTCAGTTCCATGATCACTACGCAAAGAAACAATAGTGAGATCTTTTTCGTTTGAAACCCTTTTATGAAATTTAACAAAAGCTGAAAACGTTTCATCTTTATGAGCTAAAAACATTACCCAAGTAAATCATGAGTAATCATCTACAATTACTAGCCCATATTTCTTACCTCCCAAACTAGTTGTTCGGGTTGGTCCAAAGAGGTCCATATGCAATAATTCAAGGGGTCTAGTAGTAGATACTACTCCTTTAGGTTTGAAAGTAGATTTAGTTTGTTTTCCAAATTGACATGCAGCACAAATCTTATCTTTTTCAAATGTGAGTTTTGGCAATTCTTTTACAAAATTCTTTTTACTTAATTTTGAAATCAACTGCATACTAGCATGCCCTAGCCTACGATGCCAAAGCCAACTAGTTTCACTTGCCTTGGCTTCCCTAGCCACTAGGCATTGACCACTTTCCATGGCTAGATCATCAAGATCAACCATGTAAATGTTTCCATGCCTATGACCAGTGAACTTGATGCCATCGACATCTAGACTAGATACCATGCACAAAGATGATTCAAAAATTACTTTAAAACCCTTATCACAAAACTGACTAATGCTGAAAAGATTATGCTTCAAGCCATCAACAAATAATGCATTATCTACATAAGCATTGGGGGTGATATGGATTTTACCAATCCTGACGATTTTACCTTTTCCATTATCACCAAAAGTAACGTTTCCACCATCAATAACTGTTAGTGATGAGAATTGCTTCACATCCCCAGTCATGTGCCTTGAGCAACCACTATCCAGATACCATATTCTTCTTTTATTTTTGGTTGCAAGGCACACCTGCAAAAATTAATCAAGTTGAAACTTTAGGTACCCAAGTCATCTTGGGTCCTTTAGGGTTAGTCAAATTGGTTCCTTTTGGAACCCAAATCTTTCCAAAGATATTTAATTTTCTTCTATTACAAATATATGATTTATGTCCTAACTTACCACATGCATAGCAGGTAATATTAGAAGATGCAGGTATGAAAAAGTTTTTGTAAAGTTTTTGCTGATTCTGTGGCTTAAATCCAAGTCCAGCTTTGTTAAAAACTGCATGTTGACTATTTAAAAGCATACTTAATTTTTCTGAACTATAAGTAAACTTTTCTACAAAAGGTTTTACTTTTTCTAACTCTTCTTTGTAATTCTTGTTTTGAAGCAACAGTTCTTTGTTTTGTTTTTCAATTTTCTCATTAGTTTCAAAACTTCTATTATTTTTCAAAGAATCATTTTCTTTTAAAAGATTGTCATTATCATTTTTCAAGATCTTTACATGTTCAGTTAATTTCTTATTTTTTTGAATTAAATTTTCAATTTCAGTTGAAAACTTGTCTGAATTTTTGGTAAGTTCTTGATTTAGCTTTCTTAATTTCTTATTTTTCAGTTTTAGTTTTTCATATTCCATAACTAGATCATCAAAAGCATCATGTAGTTCATTAAAAGTAAATTCAATTTCAGGTTCAGAATTTACCTCATCATCTTCATTAGCCATGAAACACAGGTTGGCGACTACCTGCTGCTCTTCATCACTGCTGGAGTCTTCACTCTCACTCTAGGTAGCCATCATGGCTTTCTTTCTCAACATCCTTCGACTCTTCTTAAGCAAAGAGCAATCCGTTTTATAATGTCCAGGCTTCTTGCACTCGAAGCAGATGGGTGGATTCCTTTCTTTTTCTTTCTCTTTATCTTTATGGTGATCACCTTTTTGTGGCCTTTTCTTGTAGAAGCCTTTCTTCTTTCTCATGAATCTTTTGAATTTTCTTATAATGAGGGCTATCTCATCATCATCAGCTTCTTCTTCTGATTCATCACTTGACTCTTCCTTTGTAGTGGACTTGAAGGCTATGGCTTTCTTTTTCTTGTCATTGTCCACTGTCTTCTGCTTTAGTGAAAGCTCGTAAGTCATCAGTGATCCAAGAAGCTACTCAAGAGGTAGAGTATTGACATCCTTGGCTTCTTCTATGGCTGTTACTTTCGCATCCCATGAAGCCGAAGAGACCTGAGAAGTTTGTTAACCAGTTCACCATTAGATATAATTTTTCCCAAACTCCTCATACCATTTACTATATTGGTAAATCTAGTATACATTTCACTTATACTTTCAGTTGGTTCCATCCTGAACATCTCATACGTATGAATGAGCATGTTCACTTTGTGGTCTTCACTTGGTGTGTACTCTCATGGGTAATCTCAAGTGTATCCCAAATTTCTTTGATGGAAATACAATTTGATATTCTGTTAAATTCACTAGGATCAAGTGCACAGAATAGCAAATTCATCGTCTTAGCATTTAACTCAGCTTGTTTGATGTCATTGTCATCCCATTCTTCTTCAGATTTTAGGGTGATAATGCCATTAACCAAGTGAGTGGGCTGATGAGGCCCTTTAGTAATCACTCTCCATATATGATAATCTACAGCTTGTAAATAAATACGCATACGAGTTTTCCAGTATGTGTAGTTTGTGCCATTAAATAAAGGAGGGTGATTTGATGCTTGACCTTCAACTACACCCATTCCAATTGGGGCGGCCATGATCTTTCACTCAAGATCGTTGGACCTACAAGAGAGTACCGGTGCTCTGATACCACTTGTTGCCCAGATATGGTACCCAAGAGGGGGGGTGAATTGGGTATTTTAAAAATTAAAGCAATATATGTGCTATCAAGTTCAAAAGTGAAGAGTGATAGTGTTCAAGTAATTGTGCAACGGAAGCAATGAAAGATAACAACAATTAAAGAGCAAAAGAAAGTAAAGCAATGTAAACACATAAGAAGTATAGTGGTTCGGTGCACCTAGCACCTACATCCACTCCCCAAGCTCTACTTGGGAATTTCCACTATAATCTTCTTTAGATTACAGTCGACTTGTTTTACAATGCTCACAAGTCAAAACCTTACACACTTGTTTTGGCTTCGGGCTTACAAACAACCCTAGTTGGTTTTATCAATTGGCTCACCAACAAACCTCACTCACTTGTTTTGGCTTCGGGCTTACAAGCAACCCTAGTTGGTTTTATCAATTGGTTCACCAACAAACCTCACATACTTGTTTTGGCTTCGAGCTTACAAGCAACCCTACTTGGTTTTAATAATTGGCTCACCAACAAACCTCACACTAGTTTCAAATTCTCTTGAAACTAGGCTACCATAAATAGAATATGAATACAATGAATAAAAACAAGACAAACTCCTTTTTGAGCAAAAGTAATTCGATGTAGCTCTTGTTGGAGACTCTTCAAGCCTTTCTCTTGGAATCTTGGACCTCACTAAATGCCAAAGACTTGAAATTTGGATTTCTCAAAGATGGAAAGCTTTTGGCTAAGGAATCTCTTGGTTTTCTCACTCTTTTTGGCTTAGAATTGATTGAAGGCTTTGTACTTTCACTCTCTTCTTTTTCACTTTGTCTCCTTGTCTTTTTTGAAGTTAGGTGGAGGTTAAATACCTCATTCAAGCTGAAACAACTCCACAAGACCGTTAGAATCAAAAATATGGCCGTTTATGGCCGTTAGAAATCAAATCAAAAGTTCAGAAAAACTAGCCGTTATGCCATGAGTCGACCTTATGAGTCGACCTCTGGATCAAGTGTCAACCTCATGAGTCGACCTCCAGTTTATCTTAGGCAAAAATCCAGAAAACCATAGTTCTGCCCAGTTTGAATTCTCAGGCGATGAGTCGACCTCTGGTATCGACCTCTAGACAGGTGTCGACCTCTGGAGCGTGCCACTGAAATTTTGCCGTGCCGGCCTTGCTGAACTTTTCTTTTCTTCATGAGTCGACCTCTGGTGGTCGACCTTTGGCAAGGTGTCGACCTCTGGGGGTCGACCTCTGGTCTGAAAATTTCTGAAACTCTGGAGAGGTGCGTGCCATGCTTGAGTTTCTCAAAGTCTTTGTTTCTTTTATCAATTGCTTCTTAATTAATAAGGTCCAATATGAGAAATTTGATCTTGTTTAACGTAGAAAAGCTCTTTGTAAAATCAAGCAAGCTTGGTTTCATCATTATACTCTTGATACTCTTTTTGAATAACCTAAGTCTTGAAACTTTATCTTGAAATGAAACATTAGTCCAAACATATACTCAACCTTTTGTTAATCATCAAAACTAAGGAGCCAAAGCCAACACAATAGGACCGGGAGTTGAAGTGTTTCTCATGACTTTTTACTTTTGCAGGTAAAGCTAGATGATCCAAAAAATACTCTAGGAAACTATCCCGAAGCAGGATTTATCCTTTGAATGAGTCAATATCATGCATTCTGATCATCTAGAAACTATATATTTAGCACTGGAGGTAGAAGCAGTCCAATGTAGTTTCATCCCATGCCAATATAGATTTAGTCATTTTTCTCTCGGTCTTAAAATATTCGGGATCCCAGGAGTAGGGTTTCCCCATATCAGTTATATAAGCAAAAGCCTGTGCTTAGCAAAATTATATAAAGTAGCAAGGTAACAAAATAATATTTATAAATAATTCTTACTTAGAAAAATGACTTGATGTATGATTTGCTTTTAGACCATTTGCTTATATGCCACCGTAGAAATTTGCCTTTATATGACCATGTTATATAGGGATGGCAATGGGCCGGGTTCGGGCCGGGTGTATAACTATCCAAACCCAAATCCAAATATTCAATACACTATCCAAACCCGGTCCAAACACTATCGGGATTGGATTTTTTTTATCCAAACCCATCTCAAATGGGTATCAGGTAATCGGGTTTACCTGGCCCGAACCCAACTAAGTCATATTAAATATTTTTTTATTTTTATCAACTTTAAAATCATCTACAATTTTATAAATTATACATACATTAAACAAATAAAATTTAACTACATTTTTAGTTCAATAACATTTAATTTCATATTCAATCAAAATTTATATTATGAAGTTGGTAAATTATTAATTATGATCTTGTTTTGAATTCACCCTGAATGGAATAGGATGAAAAAAATTTCAATATATATATATATAATGATTAGGATACAGGGTTCAAGTATTTTAAATTTAATAACTAATAATTATAATTAATAATATATATATTAATTATATATATATTTAAATATTAAAATAATTCGGGCCGGGTTCGGGTTGGGTGTATATCTACTCAGTCCTGGCTCAAACCCAAAGTTAAGCATTCAGGTTTTACCCAAACCCGGCCCAAACCCAGTCAAAGCGTTGACTACCCAGCCTAATTAGGTCGGGTCGGGTTGGGTATCCATGAGTTTGGATTTTATTGCCATCCCTAATGTTATATTCAAATACGATATTAGTGCTACCTTTAATCTTTTTCATTTTAGGTGGTCATTTGTTGGCTTCTAATGCAAAAAATATATTAGTTAAAGTTAAGATATTATTTAATAGTTAAAAATCTTAATCAAGAGAGATATATCGACCATTGGAGGTTTTTTAGTACAAATAAAGATGAATTATCAAATAAATCTAGTTTGATCTTATCCTATGATTGACATGATATGAATATGTAAATCTTTTCCATGCTAATATATTATATAACCACCACTATGATGGTAACGCAGTTGGTAAAAGCACGGCTCCACCTCTCTCCGATCACAGGTTTGAGGCATGATTTCTTGGATAACTCGATTAAATTTTGAATTTTCTGGGTGCACGTGAATGGGAGGCGGAGCAGCTGATACTCCGGCGCCGTCGTAGGGTTAGGTTGACGTACTCACCGGTTGGTGGGGAGGGTACATGAAAATTTACAATCCGAATCAAATAATCGTCTAACGGGTTGGGGACCCGATGGAGGAGCTACACCGAGGTTCATTTCCCTATCCTTTTATTCTATCAATATATATATATATATATATATATATATATATGTATAACCAAATGGTTGTGTTTTATAAGCTGCAATTTAGCTAGTGAAATTTTATGATGTAGTATCTCTTCAAAATAAAATCAAATAAGTGTTTTTAGTATTTATGTAACCCTCTCATGTGCCATATATTTGGATGATTTCAATTAAAGTAGTGCTCAAGGAGGATGCCAAATGGTTTGGTGAAAGAAGATATTGAGGTTCAACTTGTCCTTACTTTGATATTTAGCTATACTTCTATGTGTCACAGTTCTCACAGCATCCAACAACACAAATAAAAAAGTTGATAAGGTTAAGATATAAAACAATAACTATGCCAAATGGTTTTTTTTTTTTTTTTTCCATCAAAAAAAAAAAAACTATGTTGATTTAGTATCAGTTTGGTGAAGAAATTGACTTTATAAAATCTTCTTGAAATATATGTTGCAATAGAAGACCTTTTATCGGGAAAATTTATTTACCAAATAATCATATTTAGTTCCACGATGGTACTTGAAAGAGCTAAGCAGAGTTGGTTTAATATATATATATATATATCAAATAAAAGGCATAGATTATTCCTTACATAAAATTTGAATAACTAAAAAAATACTGTTATATTAGTGACAAATCCATTCGACCTTTATCCCGACATAATATCGTCCCTGTTTGGCTGACGTGGTCACGAGCTTTGTGTGACATCCCCGAGGCCTCCCATCCCAAATAAAAAGACTGAGCCTCTCCCACCTGGCTGCAAGGAGCCCATTCTAGCTCCTCTCATCCAACTTCGGTGACATAGTTCAACGCCGGCTAACGTCCCATTATCACACCACACCCTCAAGAGTGGTTTGACCCAGGCCTTCACCCAAGTTGTGGATCGACCCAAGGCTTCGCCCAAGCCGGGCACTTCGTTGCCCAACTTGGACTAGGCAAGCCAGCCATGAACACCACCAATACCCAGACCCACGGGCGTGACTCATGGAGTGCACATCGATGCACCATCCCGTCCGGCATGGGACGCTGCCTCGGCCTGTACATCGGAGTCGTCGGGGAAGGGAACCCGCTCGCACATCCTTGGGTGAAGGTGAGGGGCACGCAAAAGACCATCGTGAACCACTGATAGATCCCGGGCAATGGAGGGAGGGTGGTTGTGGAAGGGATCCACGGGGATCCACGAGTTTGGCGCCGAACTTCGATGGGAGGCCCGTTTTGGCCCATGCGATGGTCGCTTTCCAGCGCCCCAGCCTGCGTGTCGGCATCACTGGGAGCAGCGATCCAGCACATCAACACTTCGGCTAGCCCGGCATGCTCGGCAGCGATCCAGAGCAATGATCTGGCTTGGCCCTGACTTCGATGGGAGGCCTGCCAGGGCCCCTGCGGTGGCCAGTTTGGCTCCGTCCAGCCCATCCAGGTCCACCTGCCTTAGCACCGGCTAGCCCCGTGGCCACCTTGGCCTGGCGTGGAGTCCCGCTTCGGGCATGCTCATCTCAATCGGTGCATTGCTAGGGAGCAGCACCCCAGCTAGTTTGGCACTTCGGTGCCTCAGGCATGCTCGCGTGGATTCGGCTCCACCCATTTCAGTCTGGCGCTCTACGTCCGGCTCGGTTGCTGAGACGGAGCTCTCCGCTTCTCCCATTCTTGGTCCGGCGTGGAGTCCTACTTTGGGCATGCCCGCCTCAACTGGTGCATCGTTGGGGAGCAGCGCCCCAGGCACACCCGCATGGGTCCATCTTTGCCCACCTCGGTCCGATGCGGAGTCATGCTTCGACCATGCCCACCTCAACCGATGCATCATTAGGGAGCAGCACCCCAGGCATGCCCACATGGGTCCATCTCTGCCTGCCTCGGTCCTGCGTGGAGTCCTGCTTCGGGCATGCCCACATGGATCTAGCTTCGCCCATCACGATCCCGGCACCTTCAATGGCCAGACCCGGCACCTCGGGCATGCCCAGTCTGACTCAACCGCTAGGAGCAGTGCACAGTTCGGCTCCGTCTGTCTCAACCTGGCATGCTTCCCAAGAGGCAGACGCAAAGGAGGTCAGGATGGCGACCTTGGCACATAAAGTCACCATCTCCGCCGGATTTGCTACAGCTCCTCGAAAAAAGTGTCTTCTACGGGTAGTGTGCTCTGCCGAGATCCCAAGTCCTATAGCATGCTGCCTGCATCCCCTATAAAGAAGGACTACACTAAAACCTCCCAGGCCTGTCATAGCCTCATAGGCCTACAAGAGCCTCACAGGCCTGTGTCAAGAAGAGCACGCCTCCCTAAATAACAAGGGCTACGTGGAGTAATCTCATAAATAGGTAAGAGGGACCTCCGGCCGAGGTAACATAAAACTACCACATGCTCATTCACTAGCTCTCAGGCTATTATTCTTCTACACAGCTCTGGCTATTCCCTAGAGAAAAAAACCTGACTTGAGCATCGGAGTGTCCCTGTTGATAGCCTCGGCCGGGACTTCTTGCATGTCTCCATACTTGAGGAGCGTTCGGGGCAAGGATCTCACCCCACCGGAGAGGCCAACAGGGTGACCGTCAATTCCAAGCCCCCAGGGGCTGGAGATCTTGAAGCAAGCCAGAAGGAGCCAAGATGAGGGCAAGAGGAACATCTGAAGACTCCTCCAAAAACTCCTACCACTTCTACTCCCACTCCACTCCCACTTTGTTATCCGAAAAATCCTCCGAACACGGTGACTCCACCAAGTCCCGTAAAGGAGGGCATGTTCCCCTTGATCGCCTCACCAACTCGACCATCGGAGAGCTCCCGACCCGGTTCTTTTCTCTTTGGTAGGATGGGCTGCCCCTGGAGAGTTTCGATCGGTGAACCCGGTGATGCTAGCAGGGAGTCCACTCACCTAAGCTACATAGGAGCTACAGGACATGGCGATCTAGATGGTAATAGATTGGCGTGCTAGGTAGGGGGAGAAGATTCAGGTGCTAAGAAAATCCTAGCAAAGGCTAGAGATCAAAGCTCCTCAACTAGTGGGACAAAAGTAGCTACCTTTGTCCCTGGAGGGCAGACTGGGGGCACGAGAGCCCCCCTCTCTCGGGGCTCCAAGAAGTGGTCTGGAGAAAAGATCCTGAGATTTGAAGGGGCATCGTCATCCTCGACATGGTAATGGGCGGCAAACCAAAGGGGGGATCACCCCCAATAGATGCCGCCCTTCTAGTGTGCCACCCCCGATCTTCGGCTAGATCAGACGGGGAATGTGCCAAAGCCGGTGGAAAAGGAGGATGTCAATGGCACCTCTGTTAGCAAGGAAGATCCAAACCAACGCCAATGCCATGGATGGCTGGCTGCACGGGTTTCAAAAAAAAAGGAAAGAAGAAGAATGAAGAAGAGAAAGCTCCTATATCACCATCAATGGCAAGTAGCACAGCTCGTCGGAGCCTATCTAGTCTCGTTACAGTCCGCCGAAACTAAAAAAGGCTCGCTGCTCACTGCTTGCAAAGTTTCTTGATAAAAGCCAAAGTCGGGAAACTTCCAAAGTCCCGTACTCAAGTCGGGAGCCTCAGTGCCCTGCACCATAGCTGGGAAACTTTCGAAGCCCTGCACTCAAGCCGGGAGCTTTAGCACCCTGCTCCAAAGCCGGAAAATTTTTGAAGCCCTGTACTCAAGCCAGGAGCTTCAGCACCCTGCACCAAAGCCAGGAAACTTTTGAAGCCCCACATATATCGCCTAACTCAGTCTGGAGATGTAAGCCGGGAAATCTCAGAAATCCCACCATCTATTGCTTGACTCATAGTTCGGCACCTCAATCTGGGAAACTTTCAAAGCCCCGCATCTACCACCTAACTCACAGTCCAAAGATGTAAGCCGGGAAATCTCAGAAATCCTGCCATCTACCGCTTAACTCATAATTTGACACCTCAAGCCGGGAGACTCCAAAAGTCATGCATCTTTCGCCTTACTCACAGCTCGAAGATGCCAGCCGAGAAATCCCACCATCTACCGCTTGGCTCACAGTTTAGCAAATCAAGCCAGGAAGCTTCCGAACCTCCGCATTTAAACCAAGAGCTAAGGTCGAGCTCCCTGTTAAGGTCGAACTCCCATCTGAGATGAAGACTCCCAGAAGATGGAACGAGGAACAACTTCTAGAAGGTAAAAGCAGGGAAGACCCCGTCACCTCATGCTTACCATGCAATACTATGGAGTGGGATGTCATCCTCCACTCCATACAACATGGTGCAAAAAAGGATCCTATTACTCCATGCAACATTGGTGTTGGATGGTCAAAGTTCATCAGTGCATGCACTATACTGCCCCCCTCCTGAGGACTTCCACAACACCATCATCACCAACCTCATCAAACATCCTCGGCCACTGAAGTGCGTGGAGCCAACCACCATGGGAGCTTGTAATGGTTGCACCTCCACCAACTGGAGCTTGCGACAGCTGCACCTACATTAGTGACTCACAATGGAGAAACACTACAATAAGCATGAAGGAGACCTCCATCGTCAAGGCCCCTAGCAATCCAACTAGGGGGACCTTGATCTAGCAGAAGATGCCACTTAGGCTCCATCTCCAAAGAGTCCTTCCATCGGGGTGGGTCTCTCGAGATCGAGCCCGGCCAAGGCGAGCTCTCCTACCAAGGCTAGCTCCCAGCCAGGGTCGTGCACATGAGACGGGCCCCCATTTGAGGTCAGCTCTTGGTCGGGATCATGCTCATGCTGCCAAGACAAGCCTTCCTGCCGAGGCCAACTCCCAATCGGGGTCGTGCTCATGAGACAGGCCCCCCATCTGTGGCTAGCTCCTGGTCGGGATCGTACTCATGCTGCCAAGGCGAGTCCTCCTGTCGAGGCCAGCTCCTAGCTAGGGTCGTGCTCATGAGGTGAGCCCCCGTCTGAGATCAGCTCCTGAGCGGGGTCGTGCTCATGCTACCAAGACGATCCCTCCTACCGAGGCCAACTCCTAGCTAGGGTCGTGCTCATGAGGCGGGCCCCCCGTAAGTGATCAGCTCCCGGTCAGGGTCGTGCTCATATTGCCAAGGTGAGCCCCCTGCCGAGGCTAGCTCCTAGCCGGGGTCATGCTTATGACGCGAGCCCCCCATCTTAAGTCAGCTTTCGACCGAGTCGTGCTCATGCTGCCGAGGCGAGCCCTCCTGCCATGATCCGCTCCCAGTTGGGATCGTGCTCATGAGACGAGCACCCCGTCTGAGGTCAGCTCCCGGCCGGCGCCGTGCTCATGCTAGCGGCTCACAATGGAGGAACACTATAACGAGCATGAAGAAGACTTCCACCATCAAGATCCCCCAGCAATCCAACTGGGAGGACCCTGATTGGGTCGTTGTCCCAAGGATGGGGGCAACTTCAACAACATCTATGACTTCATCAAGGGCTTCGAGGGGTGCTATGAGCTTGGCCATGTCAACCATGTGCCAGGTCATGCATGTGTGCACCCAAGCTGTGCACCTCACCAACCTCACCCTCCTCGGCACCACCTTCTATTCGGCCGACAAGGAGTCAGACTGAAGTGCTAGCATATCACCATGCGATGCTGTCTCATATCTGGCCGACTAACCTTCGATCGAGGTACAGGCAGACTCTTAAAGTCCTATAACTAACCTCCGAGAAGTTTGGTCCCATTTAGTGACTGATTTTTTGCGACCAGTGCAAAGCTTGCAGTAGCACAGGGCCGAATGGATAATGCTACTCCCTTCATCCAAAATGATAAGAGCTAAAAATTAGTAACATTTTAGATTCAGGGAGTGGGGGCATTTGTTATAGTAGTGACAAATCCATTTGACACTTGCCCTGACATAGTATCGCCCCTGTTTGGCAGACGTGGTCGTGAGCTTCGTGTGACATCCCTGAGCCCCCCATCCCTAATAAAAAGGCAGAGCCTCTCTCACCTAGTGGCAGGGAGCCCATTCTAGCTCCTCTCATCCAACTTCGATGACACAGTGCAACGCCGACTAATGTCCCTTTATCTTACCGCACCCTCAAGAGTGGCTTGACCTAGGCCTTCGCCCAAGCCGTGGATCGACCCAGGCCTTCGCCCAAGCCGGGCGCTTCGCTACCCAACTTGGACCGGGTGAGCCAGCCGTGAACACTGCCTACACCTAGACCCATGGCTATGACCGGTGGAGCCCACATATGGCGCACCATCCCGTCCGACGTGGGACCCTGCCTCGGCCAGCATGTCGGCATATCGGGGAAGGGAACCCGCTCCCACATTCTCGGGCGAAGGCGATGGGCACGCAAAGACCACCGTGAACCACTGATAGACCCCGGGCAATGGAGGGAGGGTGGTTGCGGAAGGGATCGACGGGGATCCATAGGTTCGGTGCTAGACTTCGATGGGAGGCCCTATTTGGCCCCTGTGATGGCCGCTTTCCAGCACCCCAGCTGGTGCGGGGCGGTTGTCAAACGCCTGCAGCGACCAAAACCCCGATTCAGGGAGAACGGGTTCTAGGAATTCTTGGATGCTAGGATTGAGCAATATGGGGAAGATCCTTTGAAACCTGCAACGATCAAGCGCTGGAGGGGCAGCGTGATTCCTCACGTTGTTAGCCCTCTACCGGATTTCAATCCGGGTCTTCAAGATTGGAAGGGACGAATGATGGGTTTCTCACTGTGAGTCCCTGTTTCTTCTTCTTCTTCTTCTTTTTTAATCAGGAACTAGGAACGGAAAAAAGAGATTCCTCACGGAATCATCTTCTCCCAACCAGGCTTTTGACCTGGTACGCGCGAAGGGGAAAGAAGAGAGGCCGGTGGCCTTCCACGGAAAACAACAGCACGTCCAAATTGTTTCCCAAAAGAAAACGCTCCAAAACACAAGCTCCAATTGTATATTCCAAACAAAAACACCACACTGCCTTTCCTTGGGTTCGGGTTTAAAGAAAAAAAACAAAACAAAGCATTAATGTCCCCCACGTGACTACAAGGGAGGGAATAATAAATAAATAAATAAAACTAATGTAAACACTAATTTAAATAAATCCAAACGCTGACTCTTGCGTGAAACTCTTCAAACGGATTTTTTTTTTTAAAAAAAAATCAAGAGATCATGCCGCTAATAAAATAATAATAATAATAATAAAACTAAAGACTCCGGTGTTTTCCCGGATCCAAAATTTCATGAACGCAATTAGTGTATTGGGCCTTCGGCCCAATTCCCAATTAATTATTTTCAATCCAAAAATGGGTCAGATTTGAAACTTGCTTCCCTTGAAGGCGTCTGGACCTGCGCACTTTCCTGCTGGCGAGGCTGGCGGCTCCAAATCGTCATGGGCCGGAAGCTGAACCGAAATGTCTGGGTTGGGCTTCGCCAAACTATCACCAGGCTGTCCTGATATATGAGTCAGCTGATCAGGTTCAAAATTTATCTCGATGTCCACATCACTCTCCCCTTCCTCTGAAAAGCTTGTCCTCAAGCTTGAATTATCACTTGCATAAGGGGTTAGATGTTGAATATTGAATACATCAGAAATAAGGACATCGTCTGGTAATTCAACTCGGTAGGCATTGTCACTAAATTTCTCCAACACCTGACAAGGACCAATTTTCTTTGGCTTGAGTTTGGTGTAGGCCCCTTGTGGATATCGTTCTCTTGGCAAGAAGACCCATACCAAATCACCAACCTCAAAAGTCTGCTGTCGACACGTCTGATCAGCCTTAGCCTTATATTTGGCATAATTTTACTCTAGATTGGCTTTAACAGTTGCGTGCACCTCACAGAGATCAGCCACTCGATCTTCAATTTTCTTACTTGATTTGTTTGGCACATCAACAGATAAAATATCAAGTGGTCCTCTTGGCAGAAATCCATATAATACCTGAAAGGGTGCAAAACCAGTAGAACGGTTCACCGAAGAATTGAACTCAAACTCAATTTTTGGCAAACATACATCCCAATTTTTAAATTCTTGAACATTGGCTCTCAACAAGTTACCAAGACTTCGGTTGACAGTCTCGGTTTGCCCGTCGGTCTGAGGATGATAGGGACTACTGAATTTTAATTTTGTACCCAACTTTTTCCATAATTCATGCCAGAAATGCCCCATAAACTTGCTATCTCGATCTGAAACTATTGACGATGGTAACCCATAATGTCGGACAGCTGCAGAAAAATAAAGATCAGCTACTTTTGATGCATCAAATATTGTTTTACATGGCAAGAAACAAGCCATCTTGCTGAACCGATCTACGACTACCATAATTGAATCTAGACCTCTCACAAACCTTCTGTAAAAACCCGCAAGACCCAAAAAGGATCTCAATTCAATCAAAGTAGTAGGTGCTGGCCAGTCCACTATCGCTCGCACCTTACTTTCATCTGGAAGAATTCCATCACCAGTAACAACATATCCCAGAAAAATTAATTTGTCTACCATCCAAATACACTTCTCTGGGTTAGCAAAAAGCTGATTTTCACGTAATACTGTTAGAACTTGTGAAACATGCTCAACATGTTCTTATACTGTCTTACTGTATATCAATATATCATCAAAGTATGCAACAACAAAAGAACTAAGGAATGGATGCAAAACCTGGTTCATTACTCGCATGAACGTACTAGGAGCATTAGATAGCCCGAATGGCATCACCAACTATTCATACAGGCCTTCCTTTGTCCTGAAGGCTGTCTTCCATTCATCACCTGGCTTTATTCTGATCTGATGGTACCCACTTTTCAAATCAATCTTAGTAAAGAACACGGCACCACTCAACTGATCTAGCATATCATCCAGCCTCGGTATTGGAAATCTATATTTCATGGTAATTCTGTTTATTGCCCGGCTGTCAACACACATACGCCATGAACCATTCTTTTTCGGCACCAAAAGTGCTGGTACCGCGCATCGGCTAATGCTTTCCCGTACAAAGCCTTTGTCTAAAAGATCTTGAACCTGCCTCTTCAGCTCCTCATGCTGCTGCGGGGTCATTCGGTAATGAGCCTTATTTGGCAACATAGAACCCGGAATCAATTCAATCTCATGCTGAATATCTCGAAGTGGTGGCAAACCCGCAGGAAGCTCACTTCGTACAACATCCCGAAATTCCTCCAAAACTGACACCAACTCCTGAGGAAGATCATGTAGCTCCTGCTCCCCATTCTGGCCAAACTCCTCTGGCTTACTAATCAGGGCAAAACAAAAATCTTCTCCCTCTAAACTCGCCTCAAACTCCCTGCTTGGCAAACAAATTACTACCTTCTGTTCAGTTATGTCCTGTAGCGGTTTCAAGATCACTTTTCTCACATCTGGTCGCAGCATATAAGTATGAGTGTAACCATTATACACTGCTTTATTATCAAACTGCCAAGGTCGTCCCAAAATGATGTGTGTCGCATCCATCGGTACAACATCAGCTACTATTGACGTCTCAAGTTGAGGACTAAAAGACAATGCCAACCTACATCATCGACTGACCTGAATATTTGCATCCCGATTCACCCAACCGAGCTTGTATGGTTGAGGATGGGGCTCAGTCATCAATCCCAATTTCTTCATAACTTCCTCAGCAATCACATTCTCCCAACTTCCAGAATCAATAATTACCTTGCAAGTTTTACTAGCGACAGTGCACTTTATTGAGAAAATATCGTGCCGACGCCAATCTCCACCAGCTCTTGGTGCAAGACACATCCTCCTAATAATCAGACTCTCTCCCTGGATGTGGTCTGGGTCAATCACATACATCTCATCCTTGAACTCCTCATCCTCGAGAAATTCAACTTCCTGCTCCTCCTCCATAAGTAACTGGGTACGCGCCTTGGGGCACTCATTAGCATAATATCCTAAGTCATGACACCGATGGCAGCGAATATTGGCTCGATTGCTGCCCACCCTCTGCTGGGTACCTGAAGCCCCACTCGGCATTGTAGGTCTCGGAGGAACTGCCGAAGTTTGTTGCCTTACCACAGGAGGTGCACTCCTACTACCAGAACTCTGCCCCAAAAACTGACCAGATAATTTTTCTCTACTCTGGAACCCTCTATTCCGTATCAGGCTCCTCTCCACTGCTTGCGCCAGCATGTGTGCATCACCAACACTGTCAATCCGATGCAAAGCCAACGCATCCTGGATCGGGAATCGCAGTCCAAGCAAATACATGGCTACCAACCTCGATTCTGACTCCATCAATTGGTTTCGAGCTACCAGTCGGTAGAACTCTGTAGTATAATCTTCCATGCTTCGATTTCCTTGTATTAAACCATGCAATTTAGAATAAAGAACCTGTTCATGGTTCAGAGGAAGGAACTCCCGATTCATCTCCTGCTTCAAGGCTGCCCATGATGTAATTGGTGGCCTCCCATCCATATACCTCCGGTAGTGCTGTGCATGCCACCAAGCCGCTGCTCGATCTCGGAATCGAATTGTGATAAGTGGCACTTGCTTGTCCAAAGGCACTTCTTTCAGCCGGAAAACATCATCTACCTGCAGGGTCCAATCCACATACTCATCAGGATTCAAACCACCTCTGAACTCTGGTATCTCAATCCGAAACCTGGACTCCCAACGAGTCTGATTGTCATGAATAGGTGGCGGTCCGAAATCCCTGGGAAGAGCTACGTCACGCCATGGTTGATGCCCTCTTTGCAATGGTAGAGGATCTTCAATATTCTGGAAAGGGTTGGCATCACCTTCTCGATATTCATCAGGTACATTGTGATCTTGATGAGGTATAGCACGATCTTGCGCCTCCAACCGTGCCATCATTGCTTGCAAAACAGCCATCATCTGCTGCTGGGTCTCCACAACGTCACGAAGGGAAGGCTCCCCATTGTTCTACTCCATGGTTGCCGGCATAATTTTTTTTTTTTTTTAAATCTAGAACGGAACAAGGACAGATCAAGAACAAGAACGGATCAAGGCTCTGATCAAGAACGGATCAAGGCTCTGATCAAGAACGGATCAAGGCTCTGATACCAAGCTGGTGTAGGGCGGTTGTCAAACACCTGTAGCGACCAAAACCCCGATTCAGGGAGAACGGGTTCTAGAAATTCTTGGATGCTAAGATTGAGCAATATGGGGAAGATCCTTTGAAACCTGCAACGATCAAGCACTGGAGGGGCCGCGTGATTCCTCACGTTGTCAGCCCTCTACCGGATTTCAATCCGGGTCTTCAAGATTGGAAGGGACGAATGATGGGTTTCTCACCGTGAGTCCCTGTTTCTTCTTCTTTTTTTTTTTTTTTAATCAGAAACTAAGAACGGAAGAAAGAGATTCCTCACGGAATCATCTTCTTCCAACCAAGCTTTTGACCAGGTACGCGCGAAGGGGAAAGAAGAGAGGCCGGCGGCCTTCCACGGAAAACAACAGCACGTCCAAATTGTTTCCCAAAAGAAAACGCTCCAAAACACAAGCTCCAATTGTATATTCCAAACAAAAACACCACGCTGCCTTTCCTTGGGTTCGGGTTTTAAGAAAAAAAACAAAACAAAGCATTAATGTCCCCCACGTGACTACAAGGGAGGGAATAATAAATAAATAAAAAACTAATGTAAACACTAATTTAAACAAATCCAAATGCTGACTCTTGCGTGAAACTCTTCAAACGGATTTTTTTTTAAAAAAAAAAAAATCAAGAGATCACGCCGCTAATAAAATTATTATAATAATAATAAAACTAAAGACTCCGGTATTTTCTCGGATCCGAAATTTCACGGACGCAATTAGTGTATTGGGCCTTTGGCCCAATTCCAATTAATTATTTTCAACCCAAAAACGGGTCAGATTTGAAAGTTGCTTCCCTTGAAGGCGTCTGGACCTGCGCACGTTTCCTGCTGGCGAGGCTGGCGGCCCCAAATCGTCATGGGCCGGAAGCTGAACCGAAACGTCTGGGTTGGGCTTCGCCGAACTATCACCAGGCTGTCCTGATATATGAGTCAGCTGATCATGTTCAATATTTATCTCGATGTCCACATCACTAGCCCACGTGTCGGCATCGCTGGGAGCAGCAATCCGACAGGTTGGCACTTCGGCCAGCCCGGCATGCCTGACAATGATCCGGAGCAACGATCCGGCTTGGCCCAAACTTCGATGGGAGGCTCACCTTGGCCCCTGCGGTGGCTAGTTTGGCTCCGTCCAACCCGTCCAGCTCTGCCTGCCTCGGCACTAGCTAGCCTCATGGCCACCTTGGTCCAGTGTGGAGTCCCGCTTCGGGCATGCCCATCTCAACCGGCGAGTTGCTAGGGAGTAGCACCCTAACTAGTCCGGCACTTCGGTCCTCAGGCATGCCCGCGTGGATCCGACTCCGCCCATTTCAATCCAACACTCTGCATCCGGCTCGACCGCTGAGATGAAGCTCTCCGCTTCTCCCATTCTCGGTCTGGCACGGAGTCCTACTTCGGGCATGCCCGCCTCAACCGGTGTGTCACTAGGGAGTAGCCCCATAGGCATGCTCGCATGGGTTCGTCTCTGCTCGCCTCGGTCCAACCCAAAGTCATGCTTCGGGCATGCCCGCCTCAACCGGTGCGTCACTGGGGAGCAACGCCCTAGGCACGCCCGCATGGGTCCGTCTCTGCCCACCTCGGTCCGACGTGGAGTCCAACTTCAGGCACACCTGAATGGATCCTGCTTTGCCCATTTCGGTCCCGGCACCTTCAATGGCTAGACCCGGCACCTCGAGCATGCCTAGTCTGGCTCAACTGCTCAGAGCAAAACACAGTTTGGCTCTGTTCGTCTCAGCCATGCATGCTTCCCAAGAGGCAGATACGAAGGAGGTCTGGATGGCGACCTTGGCATGTAAAGTCACCATCTCCACCGGATTTGCTACAGCTCCTAGAAAAAGGTGTCTTCTGCGAGTAGTGCGCTCTTTCGGGATCTCAGGTCCTATAGCACGCCGCCTGCACTCCCTATAAAGGAGCGCTACACTAAAACCTCCCAGGCCTATCATAGCCTCACAGGCCTACAAGAGCCTCATAGGCCTATGTCAAGAAGAGCACGCCTCCCCAAATGATAGGGGCTACGTGGAGTAATCTTATAAATAGGTAAGAGGGACCTTCGACCGAGGTAAGAGAAAATTACCACACGCTCATTCACTGGCTCTCAGGCCATTATTCTTCTATACAGCTCCGGCTGTTCCCCAGAGAAAAAAATCCAACTGATTTGAGCATCGGAGTGTCCCCACCGATACCCCGGCCGAGACTTCTTGTAGGTCTCCGTACGTGAGGAGCGCCCGGGAAAAGGATCTCACCCCACCAGATTGGCCAGCAGGGCGATCGTCAATTCCAAGCCCCCAGGGGCTAGAGGTCTTGAAGCATGCCAGAAGGAGCCAAGACGAGGGTAGAAGGAACATCTGAAGACTCCTCCAAGAACTCCTACCACTTCTACTCTCACTCTAGTCCCACTCTGTTATCCAAAAAATCCTTCGAACATGGTGACTCCGCCAAGTCCCATAGAGGAGGTTTTGTTCCCCTTGATTGCCTCACCAACTCGACTGTTGGAGAGCTCCCGACCCGGGTCTCCTCTCTTTGGCAGGATAGGCTGCCCTTGGAGAGTTTCGATCGGCAAACCCAGTGATGCTATTAGGGGTCCACTTACCTAAGCCACGTAGGAGAAACAGGCCACGACGATCTAGGCGACAATAAAAACTAAGAATATGTTTGGTAGCTGGCAATCTATTTAGATTATCAATAATTTAATAGAGCCCTACCATGTTATTGGAAATCCAGATTATCATGTTCCAGGTAATTTAGATTACTTAATTAATCTCCGACTTAGGGATGACAACAAAATCCAAACCCATAGGTACCCGACCCGGCCTGACCTGATTGGGTCGGGCAATCAACACTTTGTCTAGATTTGGGACTGGTTTGGATAAAACCCGAATGCTTAACTTTGAATTTGAGCCGGGACTGAGTAGATATACACCTGACTCGAACCCACCCGAATCATTTTAATATTTAAATATATAATTAATATATATTATATGAAATATATTTTATTAATTATTAGTTATTAAATTTTAAAATATTTAAATCCTTTACCCTAATCATTATTTTTCATAAATAAGGAAATTATAAATTTTAATTTGTAATCGATAAATCCTGATTAATCTCCAGCTCCCCTTTTCCTCTTCGATGGCTCTTTCTCCTCTCGAATCGGTGTTGAACTAAAAATGTAGTTAAATTTTATTTGTTTAATATATGTATAATTTATAAAATGGTAGATAATTTTAAAGTTGATAAAAATAAAAAAAATATTTAATATGACTCAATTATGTTCGGGCTAGATAAATCCAAATACCCGATACCCGATTGAGATGGATTTGGATAAAAAAACCCAGTCCGATAGTATTTGGACCGGGTTTGGATAGTTTATTGAGTATTCGGATTTGGATAGTCTATTATTATACAATATATAATATTATTATATTATATTATATTAATATATTATACATTATAATATAATAATATAAAATATAATATATTATTAAATATAATATAATATAATATATTTTATATAATATAAAATATAATATAAATATATTATATTATATTATATTTAATAATATAATATGTAAATTTAATGTATTATTTAATATATTTAAGTAATATATTAAATATATATCATCTATTTAATATATAAATTTTTTATATTAAATTTATTTAATATAATCATGTTGTACCCTGACGGCTCACCCTCAAGCGGAACCGGCCCATTCTTGTAGTCGATCGGGCCACTCCTTCAGCGGTCCGACCCACCAGAGCTGAGGTTCGAATGACCCTCTCATATTGGGGTCTGGCCCGTCGCTCTCCTTCAGCGGTCCGACCCACCGGAGCTGAGATCCGAATGACCCTCTCTTGCTGGGGTTCAACCCGTCGCTCTCCTTCAGCGATCCAATCCACCGGAGCTGAGGTCTGAACGACCCTCTTCTGCTGGAGTTCGGCCCGTCACTTTCCTTCAACGGTCCGACCCACCGGAGCTGAGGTCCGAACGACCCTCTCTTGTTAGGGTCCGGCCTGTCGCTCTCCTTTAGAGGGTTGGCTTTTAGTCAGGCCGACCGACTTTCCCACGATCGACGTTCGACAGGTAAGCCTTAGCATCTAGGGAATTCCAGAAGCACCTTTATGTTACTGTGGGATCCTGCATCCCAACAGCCCTACTCCACTACTTCTACGATGCCGCCGTATCTGCGCACCACGTGGCCATTCTCCAGATTCTCCTAGGGGTAGATCGGTCCTTCTCAGCCTCTCCCCTAATGGATTTTGGACTGTTCCGCGCCTATATAAGGTATTTAGGGGATCCCGCTCGAAGGTAGAAGAACTCTTCCCTCTCCATACGCTATTCTTGGGCTGATTCCTCTATTCTGTTGTCTTCAACCTCCTGCTAACTTAGGCATCGGAGGGTCCCTCGCCGGAACACCACCGGTGCCCTTGGGGACTTTGTTGCAGGTTCACCCGAGATAGGAGTGCTCCAGCATATCCAGCCTCAGTCTAGGAGTTGACGTCGCAACAGATTGGCACTAAAGGAATGACACTGCTTCTTTCTCTAAAAGGAGGAATCCACCACCCATGTTACCAAATGGCTAAGGGAAGAGCTCCAAATGCCACTGCCAGAAGAGGTATCTCTCCTTCCAGGTATGAGGAACCTCCCAGGGAGAATGATATCGCCGCCACCGCCACTACTACCGCAGAACCTACCATTACACTAGGGTTGCAGCAGTTCCAAACTTTGGTGAATTGCATCGAAATGCTTACTGCTGCAGTTCAGCATTTCCAGGAAACGATCGACAATCGACAGCAACTACCAGCTATTTCCTGCACCAATCCTATAATTGCTGCTGAGGGAAGCCGACGTCCGGAGGTCCCTCAACATTGTTCTCACGTCGTCGAGGAGCCCCGGAGATCATTGGGCGACCGCGCCGACGACAAAAGGGCAAGGTCTGCTTCGCCTTCCTATGTCGAATCTATCCCGGTCGGTGGTCAGCCTGCTGCCGAACCTCCGAAGGACTATGCCAGCAAGATCATGTGCATGAAGGAGTGCATTACCGAAATCGCCCTTTGGCAGCAGGCTGAAGGGGGACAGGTATACGACTCCCGTCCCCCGTTCTCCGATGAGATTCCAGCGGAGAAGATTTCCCGCCACTTCAAGATTCCACAAGTGGACCCCTACAACGGTACCACTGATCCGATGGACCATCTGGGCACGTACAAAGCCCATATGATGGTACAAGGCGCTTTGATGCCCTCCACTGCATCGCCTTCCCTGCTACCCTTAAGAAGACCACCCGAATATGGTTTTTCGCCATCCGACCAGGTACGATCCACTCCTTTTCTCAACTCGAATTACTTTTTCTTTTCCATTTTAAGACTTACAGTCGGACCCCAAAGAATACGGACTGCCTCTTTCTTATGCTGCAAAAGGAGGGAGAGACCCTTCGGGATTTCATGGCTTGTTTCAATCAGTGGCTATGGAAGTCCCGGACTTGAATGAGGCAGTGGCCATGTCAGCCTTCAAGCGAGGGCTCCGCTTGTCCATGCTGACCTTCTCCCTGGACAAGAAACATCCGACAAGCTAAAGCGAACTACTGGCCAGAGCACAGAAGTACACCCTGGTGGAAGAGCAAGCGGCCGGTCGACGTCAAGCTGAGGGAAAGCCGACCCCCAAGAAGCAGAGCTATAAGGCTCCTGAAGTCCGACCTTTGAGTGATAGTCGGCGGTCGGCCCAACGTCGAAGTCCGAAACTGAGGGACTTCCCTCGGAGGTTCGAGACTTACGCGCCTCTGTCCATGCCAAGAGAGAAGATCCTTATGGAGATCGAGAACAAGACATTTCTGCAAAGGCCTCGGCCGATGAGGGGCCATCCTACCCTAAGAAATAAAGATAAATTCTGTCAGTTCCATAGGGATCACGGGCACAGTACTGAAGAGTAACTGCAGCTGAAAGACGTCATTGAAGACCTCATCCAGAGGGGATACCTGTGTAAGTACATCCGACCCTATCGGGACCGGGCTGAAGCATCAAACGCCCAAAACCCTCCGGAGGAGATGGAGCTCCCTAATCAGAGGCCGACCGGCAGGGATGTCGGCATGCTGCATCTGCGATCCAGAGGAAGTTATGAGGACGGGACCGATATTGCTAAAAGGTCCAGGGGCTCCAATGCAATCACTTTCTCTGATGAAGATCTTCTGGAGACTCATGTTTTTAAAATGATCCTGTAGTCATGTCGGCAGTGATTGCCAATTACGATATAAGGAGAATAATTATAGATAATGGAAGCTCAACAGAGGTATTGCTGTACGATGCTTTTGTGAGAATGAATCTATCCAGGTCCATGCTGCAGGAATCTCCCGCACCGCTGACAGGCTTCAGGGGTAACTCTGTCGGAGTGGAAGGGGAGATAGTTCTCCTTGTGATGATCGGGACGGAGCCTTTCCAGAAAGCCCTCCCCATCAATTTTGTGGTCGTTCGGATGACCTCGCCTTACAATGCTATCCTGAGCTGACCGGCCCTCAACAAATTCAGAGCCATTGTGTCCACTTACCATTTATTGGCGAAATTTTCGACTAGGAGCGGGATCGGAGTGATGAGGGGAGACCGTCGGATGGCCAGGTAGTGTCTGACCATTATGAACCAACAGTCAGAAGGCCGTCCCACTCTGGAGCAACTTGACTCGAGAGCTGAGGCGATGGCCTTGGTCAGCCAGAAGAAAAGATGTTGTGTGTTCCCCTTCGAGAGGATGATCCCACCAAAGTCTTTCAGATTGGAGGTTCCCTCAGTGAAGACATTAAGTCAGAACTGATCGGCTTCCTTAGGAGTAACGCCGACATCTTTGCTTGGTCGGCGTCGGACATGCCCAGAATACCGTTGGAGGTCATCACTCACCAGCTCAAGGTCAATCCGACCTACCGACCTATCCGACAGAAGAAGAGAAGCTTTGCCGTCGAAAGGTAGAGAGCCATCGATGAGGAAGTAAAGAAGATCTGTGATGCTGGCTTCATCAGGGAAGTCCACTACCCTGAGTGGCTAGCGAATGTAGTTATGGTGAAGAGGCCAACGGGAATTGGAGGATCTGTGTAGATTACACCAACCTCAACAAGGCCTGTCCGAAGGACAGCTTTCCAGTGCCCAAGATTGATCAGCTGGTGGATGCCACGGCCGGCCACCAACTTCTCAACTTTATGGATGTCTTCTCCGCTACAACCAAATAAAGATGCATCCGGAAGATGAGGAGAAGACCGCCTTTGTCACCGACAAGGGTTTGTACTATTATCGGATGATGCCCTTCGGCTTGAAGAATGCCGGTGCCACCTTTCAAAGGCTGATCAACCGAGTGTTTGAAGGTCAGCTGGGCATGAACATGGAGGCTTATGTGGATGACATGATAGTGAAGAGTCTCCATAAGGCCGACCATATCAGGGACTTGCGGGAATCCTTTGACGCACTCAGGTGCTATCGAATAAAGCTGAACCCCGCAAAGTGTACTTTTAGGGTAACCTCTGGTAAGTTCCTTAGTTTTTTGATCACACAGATGGGAATTGAAGTGAACCCCGACAAGATAAAGGCCATCACTGAGATGGCACATCCGACCAGCAAAAAGCAGGTGCAAGAGCTCACCGACCGAATCGCCTCTCTCAGCCGTTTCATCTCCCGTTCGGCTGAGAAGTCTCTGCCATTCTTCAAAACCCTGCATCAGTCAGAAAGCTTTGTTTGGACTGACGAATGTCGATCGGCTTTCGAAGCATTGAAGGAGTACTTGAAGAACCCCCATTGCTGGCCAAGCCGACGGAGGGGGAACCTTTGTACCTCTATCTTTCGGCATCGGACGAAGTGATTGGCACCGTCCTCGTGCGAGTCGGAGAGGACGAATAGCAGAAGCCTATCTATTATATCAGCAAAGTCCTCCACGACGCCGAAATAAGGTACCCCAAGATGCAAAAGTTGATGTATTCTTTGGTTACGTCTACCAAGCAGCTCCGACCGTATTTCCAGGCACATTCGATTGTGGTGATGACTGACCAACCCCTCAAGGCAATCCTTCAGAGCCCAAACAAATCTGGTCGGCTTGCCAAGTGGGCTATCAAGCTAGGCGAATTCGACATCTCTTTCCAGCCACGATCTACCTTGAAGGCCCAAGTAATTGCTGACTTCATTGCAGAATGTACATGGAGATAGAAGACGCCTCCTCAAATGGCCGAAGTACCTGAAGCTGATGCCATCTACGAAGCCAAACTAGCATGGACCCTCCATGTGGACAGAGCGTCCAACCTTGTGGGCTGCGGGGCCGGACTGATCCTGGCCGGCCTGGATGGAGAAAACCTGGAGTATACATTGCATTTTTTATTTCAGGTGTCAAACAATCAGACAGAATACGAAGCCCTCCTCGCGGGGCTACGAATCGCCAATAAACTGGGCATCAGTCAACTCAGAGTCTTCTCCGACTCCCAACTGGTGGTTAATCAAGTAAAGGGGGAATTTGAAGCAAGGGATCCGACCCTGGCAAAATACTTAAGGGTACAGAACCTTATCTCTCGACTTAGATTTTTCGAAATCCTCCACATACCTCATCTGTAGAACTCTCGGGTGGATGCTCTGTCAAGGTTGGCTACGGCTGCCATCGGGACTTCCGACCAAACTTTTGTGGAGCATTTGTGGCATCCAAGTATTGCGGAAGAGCCGACCGAGGTCCACCAAGTGGAACAAGAAACTTCTTGGATGGATCCGATCCTTACTTTCCTGACTAAGGGAATTCTTCCGGAAGATCCAACGGAGGCCAAGTGGGTGCGCTCGACGGCCTCAAAGTATGTCATCCTTGGCGGCATCCTGTATAAGCAGTCATTCTCCCAACCGCTGTTGAAATGCTTGGGGCCGACAGACGCTAACTATGCACTCAAAGAAGTCCATGAAGGCATCTGTGGCAACCACCTCGAAGGAAGGTCCTTAGCTTACAAGATCATCCGACGGGGGTATTACTGGCCTACCATTCAGAAAGACGCGTCGGACTTCATCCGAAGGTGCGACACGTGTCAAAGATACACCATTATCCAAAGGAGGCCTGCAAGTGAGCTGACGCCGATCACTACCCCATCGCCATTCGCACAGTGGGGGATGGATATCTTAGGGCCCTTTTCTCCAGCATTAGGGCAATGGAAATTTCTACTTATGGCCATCGATTACTTCACCAAATGGGTGGAGGCCGAACCACTAGCACAGATAACAGAGGCCAAGGTGGAGAACTTCGTCCGGAATAACATCATCTTTCGGTTTGGCATTCCCCGAACGATTATTACTGACAATGGAAGACAGTTTGATAACTCTAAGTTTCAAGATTTTTATTAGCAATATCATATTTCTCACTGACTCACGTCGGTCGGACATCCTCAGTGCAATGGAGAGGCTGAAGTCACCAATCGGACAATCTTACATGGACTGAAGACCCAACTGAATGAAGCTAAGGGGCTTAGGGCGGAGGAGCTCCACTCAGTATTATGGACATACCGGATGACTGCCAGAATGTCAACCGACGAAACCCCATTCAACCTCACTTACGGGAGCGAGGTCGTCATTCCTATTGAGACCTCTCTTCAATTTCTACGGATCGACCACTACGCCGAACCGGCCAACTCCGAATGATGAAGGGCTGACCTGGACTCGCTCAAAGAAACTAGGCTTCAGGCAGGCATGAAGATGGCGGTCTACCGCTAGAAGATGGCAAATATTACAACTCGCGAGTTAAGGTGCGAGCTTTCCGAGTCGGAGACCTGGTCTTGCGAAGGATCGAAGTTTCGAGGCCGACCGAGCAAGGCAAGCTTTTCCTAAATTGGGAAGGACCTTATCAGGTCGTTGAAGTGGTTCAAGCCGGCACCTATCGACTTGAATTTTTGGATGGACGATAGATGGCGCGTCCGTGGAATGTAGACAACCTCTGTAAGTATTATCAATGAAGTCCACATTTCTTCTATGAACCACTTCCAAAAGTCCGACTCCGGTCGGCAAAGGCTCTAGGGCAGCCCACTTCCGAAAGTCCGACTTCGATCGGTAAAGGCTCTAGGGCAGCCCACTTCCAAAGTCCGACTCCAGGTCGGCAAAGGCTCTAGGGCAGCCCACTTCCGAAAGTCCACTCCGATCGGCAGAGGCTCTAGGGCAGCCCACTTCGAAAGTCCGACTCCGGTCGGTAGAGGCTCTAGGGCAGCTCCACTTCGAAAGTCCGACTCCGGTCGGTAGAGGCTCTAGGGCAGCTCACTTCCGAAAGTCCGACTCTCGGTTGAGGTCTAGGGTAGCCCACTTTCAAAGTCCGACTCTAGTCGAAAGTCCGACTCTGGTCGGCAGAGGCTCTAGGGCAGCCCACTTCGAAAGTCCGACTCTCGGTAGAGGCTCGGGCAGAGAAAGTCTCTAGAGGCAGTCCAATCTGGAAAGCAGATGGACCAACACTTGGGTTGAAATTCCTAAGCTCATTGCTCAGCCTGAGCTACAATCTGACCGCTGTCTCAACTACTTCTGGGTCCGGAAAGCCGACGGACCAACACTTAGGTTAAAATTTCTAAGCTTGTTGCTTCAGCCTGAGCTACAATCCAACCACTACCTCAACTACTTCTGGGTCCGGAAAGCCGACGGACCAACACTTAGGTTAAAATTTCTAAGCTCGTTGCTCGCCTGAAATGAAATCCGACCGTCGCTTCAACTACTTCTGGGTCCGGAAAGCCGACGGACCAACACTTTGGTTGAAACTCCTAAGCTCGTTGCTCCAGCCTTAGCTATAATCCGACCGCTGCCTCAACTACTTCTGGGTCCGGAAAGCCGACGGACCAACACTTAGGTTAAAATTTCTAAGCTCGTTGCTCTGGCCTGAGCTGAAATCCGATCGCCGCCTCAACTACTTCTAGGTCCAGAAAGCTAATGGACCAACACTTAGGTTAAAATTCCTAAGCTCGTTGCTCCGGCCTGAGCTACACTCCGACCGCTACTGCAATTGCTCTTGGTTTGGGCAAGCCAACGGACCCATATTTAGAGCGAAAATCTTAAGAAAATCTAGTTCGGACTGGGCCACTATTTGACGTTTGCCCTGGAGGTCCGGTCGTCTGCTCAGATCAGTCGACTAGTCTACACTTAGTAAAATTTCAGAGGGAAGAAAACGAGACATTATGAAAAAAAAGTTCTTCATTACTTCAAAAAAGTTTCTTTACAAAATTGAAGGTCAGACCTTTACAAACGACTAGGTCTGACCCTCGAGAGGTACATTATCTACGGTCGCTCCGACCCCCTCGGTGATAACAGCCGCTTCGGCCTCCTCGGTCCCTTTGGCTGCTTCTGCTTCGGCTCCAACTGGGGCGTCCGTTTCGACCACTTTTACGATGGCCTCCACTGGAGCATCGGTCGCTCGGGCAGTCGGATCCGCCGCCTCCAAGCCCACCTCTTTTGCCAGCTTTGGCGGCTGAAGGAATGATAGATTGAGGTATGGGAAGGTTGCACTAACCTTTCCCAGACACTCGTCGTACCCGTAGTCAAAGCCGACAGTCCTAGCTTCGTTCATCTCCTCGGTGAAGTCCTCGGAGGCTTTATAGGTTGCAACGGCCTTCTCACTGGCCGTCTTCAGTAATTCCTGGGCCGTCTTCAGCAAGCCTTTGTACCTCTTCTCTACCGCCTGATGGCCTTGTGCGCGGACCTCGCGTTCGTTCAAGTGCTCCTCCTCGACGGCCAGCCGATGGGTCAGGGCCTTGATCTTCTTCTTTGTATTTTTCAAACTTGCCTCCCGGTCCACCTCCTGGGCCAGCAAGTTCTCCAGCTGCTTTTTCTGGGCCTCCGATTTGGCTCGCAAGGTGGACACCTCTTCGACTAATGCCCTTAAGCTGAGCACCTCCCACTGGAGGCTGTCAGTGCCACCCAAGCCATGTCCCTCGCCAGCTCCGCTGCTTCGGCTCTCTGGGTCAACTACTCTTTCAGATCGAGCAGCTCACCCAAGCTGTTGTCATCAGCAGGTTATCTTTGACAAGCTGCGCCGACAGACGCACATAGTTAGAAAGTCACCACCCATGAATTTGGAGTGGGTGATAAAAAGCGTTACTGACCCCTATAAGATGGTGGAGGGAACTCCTAGCGGCCTCGTTCACTGATCGCCCGTCATTGTCGGGGGCGGCCCTCTGAAGCAGCTCCTTAGCCTTAGCATCATGCCACTTTTGGCTCTCCTCCTCATCGAGAGCACCGCCGGTCCCCTCATCAACGGCCGACGGCCCCTCCCCTATAGGGGTTCCCCTGATTGTCGGGGAGGTCGCCATAGTTAGCTCCAACAGCGGGGATGAAGGAGCCGCGTCCACCTCGGTCGGCATCGGAAGCCTCTCCTCTGTCCAGGGCGACCAGTTGCCCGACCGAAGAGGATCGCTCGGATGCAATCACCCTTCGACGTTCAGTCAGAGGCATGTCATCCTCTGACTCGACCGACACCACCGTGGTGGACGGTTCTACCGTCCGTTGTTTCTTCGGCCTCTCGAGCACCGGTTCTACGCCCGCTTCTTCGGCACCTGTGGGGTCGGCTCCGCAATGCGAACATCCCTCCGCTGTGCAAATCATGCCGAAAGGATCGCCTGATCCGGCTTCATTTTGCCACCTGTCAACAAACAAAGTTAAAGTAAGGTACGGTTGCAAAGCCGGCAGGAGATAAAGTAGCCGGTCTCTCTCTCCCTCTATGGCTCTCGTCCTACCTAACATCGGGTGCCGGCTGAGTCCAGCCTGATGAAGACTCCCCTCGTGGAGCATGAAGCCGACGAACTTGGGTCCTCATCATCCAATTTATGGAAGTCGGCCTCGTCGGCCCTCGAGACCTTCCTCCCGTTCAAAGCATTCGGCCTCGGCTCCCTCCAAGCTGTCTCAAAGCCCCACGGCTCTAGGCTATCTACAAAAAAGTATCGGGACTTCCATCCATGAATGGCGGATGGAAGCCCCCCTAGTATCTTCCGGCCAGGGCGTGGACTGAACATCCACCACTCCTGACTTCAGAAGTCCTACTTCAACAAGAAAAAGTTTGAAAACAGGGATACCCTCGGCTCGATGTCAGCCTCCCGACACAGGACTACGAAGCCACAGAGAACCCGAATGCTATTTGGGGTCAGCTGGGAAGGAGTGATCCTATAGGTGTTGAAGACCTGGATAAAGAAGTTATGGATTGGGAAGCGAAGGCCAGCTTTCAGGTGGTCTTCGTACATGGGGAGAGCTCCTAAGTTTAAAGGCCCATTCACTCTACCCTCGCAACTGGGAACGGTCAGGTATAAGGTGGAGGGAATGTTATACACAATCCTAAGGTTTTCAAACCTCTCTTGGGTCATGGCCGAAGGGATGTCAAAAGGACCGGGTTTCCTATGACCACGAGCCGAACTCCGACTCCTAGAAGCCATTCTAAAATGGGTTGCAGAAAGGGAGGAAGACGGGGGAAGATGGAGACAGGACTAACCTGTTCCCTGGTTCTCTAAGAGAGGCTAAAGCAATGCAAGGAGGGAGGAGACTGCCTTCTCTTCAAGCGTAAGCACGGTGAAAGGTTCCTTCTGGGCACTGCCTCCCCCCTTTTATAGGCATCCGGGGGCAGCTTTCCAATGCCTCCCCCCCACGTGCCATAATCCGACGGCTGGCGCCTCAGTTCTTGAGTTGGATTGGAATCAGAGGGGACGCGCCGACCATATCCGATCGCGATCCGCGTGACAGTCAAGCAACGACGGATGGATCACTCCGGAAATTGCACCAACCGCTCTGATGAAGCCACGTGCCCCACATCGTGTCAAGAATCCGAACGAGCAGCTGCCATGCACCGTACTAGCAATAACTGCTCTCCCTGTCTTTGCCAACCATACACTAACACCTGTCCCGGAGCAAAAATCGGAGCAGAAGGCGGCTGGTCGTAGCACGCCGAATCGGATTCGCCATCATCTAAAAGACTGATGCATTTAATGCCATTTAATGCCTTCGCCCTTCGAGCCTACGGGCTCGCTCGAAGCACAAGGGCAAGGGAGACAACTGTTGTACCCTGACGGCTCACCCTCAAGTGGAATTGGCCCATTCTTGCGGTCCGACCGGGCCACTCCTTCAGCGGTCCAACCCACCAGAGCTTAGGTCCGAACGACCCTCTCTTGCTGGGGTCCGGCCCGTCGCTCTCCTTCAGCGGTCCGACCCACCGGAGCTGAGGTCCGAATGACCCTCTCCTGCTAGGGTCCGCTCGTCACTCTCCTTCAGCTGTCTACCCACTTGAGCTAGGTCCGAACGACCCTCTTCTGCTGAGGTCCGGCCCATCACTCTCCTTCAGCGGTCCAACCCACCGGAGCTGAGGTCCGAACGACCCTCTCCTGCTGGGGTCCGGCTTGTCGCTCTCCTTCAGAGGGTTGACCTTTAGTCAGGCCGACCGACTTTCCCACGTCGACGTCTGATAGGCAAGCCTTAGCATCCAGGGAATTTCAGAAGCACTTTTCTGTTACGGCGGGATCCTGCTATCTCAACATCCCTGCTCCACTACTTCCACGATGCCGCCGTATCTACGCGCCACGTGGCCACTCTCCAGATTCTCTTAGGGACAGATCGGTCCTTCTCAGCCTCTCCATAACGGATTTTGGACTGTTCCGCACCTATATAGGGTATCCGGGGACTCCGTTCGAAGGAAGAAGAACTCTTCCTTCTCCATACGCTGTTCTTAGACTGATTCCTCCATTCTGTTGCCTTCAACCTCCTGCTAACTTAGATATCGAGGGTCCCCCGCCAGAACACCACCGGCATCTTGGGGACTTTGTTGCACGTTCACCCGGGAGAGGAGCGCTCAGCATATCCAGTCCCGATCCACGAGTTAGACGCCGCAACAGATCATATTTTTTATTTTTATATAAAAAAAAATATATTTATATTTTATATAAAAAATAATTTTTTATTTTTAATAAATAAATAAAATATAAAAAACTATATTTTATAAATAAAATATAAATTTTATTTAAAAATTTAATTTAACCAATCCAAACTACCAAACCAGCTCTTGGCCACCACTACGTTGACATCCACTAGCGCAACAACCAGGTCGTTGGAGTAATTTTCTCTCCCCACCCGAAAGTAGAGCAATTCCATCATAATTGCAAATGTGGGAGTACAATCTGGGAAAATAACCCCAAATATTTTCCCCAACCTGCCATTTATTCACCAGATCCCTTCTCTGCCTTCTCGCTACGGAAGTTCTAACAGCCCAAAACAAAGCCTCACACAGTCACACGCGCACATTACTACACGGCGCTATATGTCTCTCTCTCTATATATATATATATACCATCATCATCAGCGCGAGCTAAAAAGAGTCAAACGCCTCGCCATCTTCCTGCGCCTCTCGCCATACCCTCTCTCTAAAGGGTACGTCTCGCTCTCTCCTCTCTTCTTCAATTTCTTTTAATTATTTTCCCTCTTCTAGGGTTTGTGAGCTTCCGCGGGTCGCGAAACCCTAGTTCTCCGGCCCTCGGAATTCCTCGCCTGAGGAGGGTGAGGAACCCTAGCTCGCGCCGAGGAATCGGGTGGGCTTCTTTTCTCTTTTCTTTATCGGCTCGTGCGGGGCTTTTGGTGGGGAAGATTTGATCTTGGGAGTTTTCCGGGGCGGATTTGGGATCTGGGTTTCGTAATCCCCTTTGTTCTGGATTTGAAGGAATTGGATTGTTTCCTTGATGCAAAGCTAGGGTTTTTCTTTTTCTGGGTTGGGTTGGTGGGGTGTCTGTTATCGTTGTTCCTTTGCTTGGAAGGATTATTTTGGAGGCGGGTTTCAATGGGTAGGAATTGATTTAGCACCGTAAAATTCCATTGTTTGAGCTGTGCTTTGAGTTATAGACTGGGCTTCTTCTCTCCTTCTGCTAGAAAATTGGCTAGATCCTTAGCTTTAGTTTGTTTGGCTGCTATTATGCTCTATTTATTGATTCTTGATGCTCAAGACCTTAAATTTTTGGTACAGATGATCTTTTTAGTAAAAACGTTGCCGTATTTTGCTAGTCAACTGATGTTACTTAATTGATCTATGGTAATAATGCAGTAATTTGTAAAGAGCTTGCATTTTTTTGTGACCAAGTTATAAGCGGCAGCAGCAGCTCTTCTGTCTGGGATACATTCAGTAGTTGGATGCGTTACTATTTTGGCAAAGTGCAGTGGACGGATACTGATTGGATATAGTTTTGCATTATAGTTTGCTTGTTGCACGTCTTCCCACATCTTCTGGGTGCAAAGGACAGTAGGTCTAATTGTGAAGTGGTGATTGGTTGGCCATGCACAACCGATACTACAGAGGTAGCATTCATCAGGGTGATTTGACCTGCCTCATGAGACAATAAGAATTTGGGCATTTGAATTGCTTGTTTTTTAATTGAAGCAACTTGTTAGCATCACCTGTACTATCTTCATTGGCATTGACTCAACTCATACACCTGTGGGGACAGCTACTTGAAGACCTTGAGTGTTATTCAGTCAAGAGTTTTTAAGATCAACTCTTGTTCTGTTATCTTATACCAAGGCCTAATTCCAATGATTCATGGTCAAACATAACTCTATTTTGTGATGGACTTTAGTATAAACTGTTTATATCAGCTTTGATGTTGGAGGCAGTATGCCGGTAATTGTAAAGAGAGATGCAAAGATTTTCTGTTTCCAGCTGTGGTGCTGGAGTTAGTAACAGTGCCATTGGTGGGGCATCTGCTAGGGAAAATACTAGGTCAGAGTCATCATTCTCCTCGACGAACTTTTCTTTGAACCCAAGGTGATTCTTGTCTCATGCTTTTCCAGTTATTTAGTGTTTTGCTGCTGTTTGCTTGTTTTATGATTACTCTTGCTTTGTTCGTTGTGCTTGTCAACTAATATTTTCTGTTAGGTGGAGTGTATAACTATTTTTTTGTGATGATACTTTTGGTAATGCTGCTCCTAGAATAGAAGAGTGTTATACTTTGAAAGGAGAATAACCTTAAAACTGGTCTCTTTCTGTGATGACAATTTTGGTCATGCTGCTTCTAGGATAGGAAAATGTTGAAGTTACCTTGAAAGGAGCACACTTATGAAGCTAATCTCATTTTGACTTTTCCTATTGTTTATGGTTCCACGAATGTGTGCACGCGCCAACTAGTTGGTACCGAATTGCATGGATACAATTTTTATATGTTTAGGATTTGAAGAATAACATTTTTTGAACAATGATCCAAATTTGATGGTGCAACGAAGCCCAAAGGTGAACTTCTCATGTTAACATTAGTGCCTGCAAATAAGTGGCATCCATTTGTTTAGGTCAATGTGTGTGTAGATTTATTGTTAGTTTTGCATAAGATGGAGGGACTCTCATGAGGGATCCTTTAGTAGCTAAACAATCATCTCATTTTGAGTGCTCACATATCTTCAAGAGCTTGTTGAGTGCTTTAGCTTTCTAGTTCATTTAAATCTTCCAGCAACTTGAACCATTACCATTTTTATGGTCCCTTGCAATGATAACTAAGAGTTCTGTCATTGATGAGAGCCTTTCATGATGAACATCAACCAAATTATGTAGGAGACCAATTGGTATTCGCTCATCATGAGCAATGAAACTAAGCATTGCATTTGGACTGATTGTGTCCATGCAATGCAGTATGTGAACAATGGAAATAGGAAAATTTCAGTCTGTGGTTATGTATGGTGCTTCCAACTACAAGCTAATGAATTCTTATCTTTGCTGCAACAATGTATAATTTTGAAATAAGATTTGGCAGAACTCGAGTCCATCGTGTCTAAAAAAATGCTTCATATAAACTCAACTAGGGATATGTTTCTATACATCTGAAAAGCTTCTTCTAAAAATAATTCATGAAACCTTTTAAGTTTTTTTCATAAAGCATGTCTTTTAAAAACATCCAATGCAATAACCTTTTGTTCTACCAGTCAAGTCTGCTAGTACTATCTGCACATCAATTACCCAGTGCTGAAGGAATTGTTGGGCCCCATTTGCTACATGGAATAGAGGGGGAATATATAGTCCCAGAAGTGTACTTTATACAGCCAAACACCATTTTAAGCCTCTTGGAATAGAGTTATACCCTGTCTTAGGCTAAGTAGGGGAAAGGGTATAATTCTATTCTACTATTTTGGTGGGATAGACTTATTTCGTAGAATAGAAGAAAATTATCATCTTCATTTTCATTTTGCTCTTAAAACATACGAAATAGTGGGAGGGTAACTTCTTGTGATAAAATCAAAATCATTGCAAAATCCAATGACATTAAATGCGTGCACTAATCTCGTCAACCAAATGCACAAAATTCCTATTTTGCGGAATGAGTTCTATCCCATTGAACTTATCTGTGGCTAATTTTCCTTATCCCTTCAAAATTTATTATGCTACGAAACTCTACCTAAACATATGGAGTGATAATACTTTGGTTTGAGGAACTAAGATTTGTTTGAAAACCTACATCCTAAGAGCTTACATCCTAAGTAGAGTTACAAAGAATGTCTCTTATATCAAGAATCAAAGCCTTGCTTTCCATTGGATGATAGCTTATTCTTGATATACTTTGATGATTAGAGCGTTGCATGTTAGTGACACGCGATATGGTGTTCTTTTATTTATTTTATTATTGCACAAACTTATTAAGCGCTGATATAACCTTACAAGTAATGTCTTAGATAAAAATAAATTGAACAACCATGCATGCTACTATATCATTGACAAGAAATAATTGATATTGCACCAAACATCAGAAAAGCTAGAGGTTCAATGTTATCAAAATATATGCCTTTAACCACTCCTCTAAAAAATATTGTTTTTAATTGTCCCTGCTTACCTCATTTTTTCATGTCCTCTCCTATCCTACTCTTTGTTCTTTGTTTTCATAAATGAGTGTTGGTAATTTGATTGTGATCACCACCACTACAGACAAGAAGATTGTTGAGGAAAGGAGAAAGAGTAGTTGAGATTATTTATATTTGCTACTACAACCATGCTGTTTAGAACTCTTGTAATAAGCACTCCCTTTGCCCATCTGATTTTGCCATTCTGTCTGTATCTCTTCTGCCATCTGCCATCCTTTTTCTTTCTTGCAATCTTTTTATCGACATAAACTTTTAACATGTATTTATATGAATATCTGTGGGAAGCTATGGCCAGTTGTAACTGTATGAATTGGGTTATTGCCCCTCATCAGTAATCGCTTTTGAAACTCGAAGATATTGTTCTTATTATATGACATGAAGAAAACACTTAAATTTAGAGTCCAAAAGGAGGCAGCTTATAATTACAGAAAATTATTAGGTAGCTTAACTGGATATGGCAAGGTCATGATCAGATTCTCTCTTCTAGTTTTCTAGTTTTTTTTTTTGTCATAGGAAAAACCTTTTTTCTATCACAGGACTGCTTTCAATAAATCTGTATTATATAAGCCTCTTATGTGTTGATGTATTTTTAAGTAATATGGCTTTAGTTGAGCATTTTTAACTAATATCTTATGAGGCATTGGTAAGGGACTAAGGGTTATGTGCTTGGATGTGCATTTGGGAACCTCGAATGACAAGAGAAAGTCCTTGGCTTACATGGATGGAATTTGTTACAATGGCAGCTTTGACCGGTCACAAATTAGGTTTGATTCAGTCCTATTTTGATAAGAAATGTAATAATCATAGTTGCAAACAAATAGGGCGGCTAAAGGACTTCTATTTCAGTATGCATCTGGGTTTGGTCAATTATCAAGATTCCTATTCTATTAAGGAGCTTTGTTTGGGAGCAAATCAAAAGCAAATAAAGGAGGACATCACATCATATCAGCAATAAATCAGCAGTCATTAGCAATAAATCAGCAGCAGTAATTGCTAAAATTACAAACCAGCCCTAGCTAATAGGGTTTTTCTTTATTTCTTTATCAATCCTATCTTTCTTAGAAGTGTAGAAGGCTATAAATAAGCATGGCTGGCCATCCTTAAGGGGGGAGAAAAGAAAGGAACTGATTGCTATTTTCCTTTTGTTCTTTCTAATTTCTAGCATTAATAATATTGCTTTTGGAGGCCTTCTTATTCAATTTGAGAGACTCTTGTTAGGGGAGTATAAATCTCAACAATTTGGTATTAGAGCCCTACAACGATCCACTTTCCTTGCTGATTTTTTCTTTGATTTCCATGGTGACTTCTCCTACATTCGAATCTATGATGAAGAAGAACGATGGCGAAGTTAAAAGCACTCAAGCGCCATTGATCGAATAATCTCTTCAAAAGATCTTATCTTTCATTAATGCCTTGGCATGGTAGTTGGAGAAAGTTAAAGATAACCAAAGGTTCTTCACTCTCTGGTGCTCAATAGTGTTGCACAAACAATGCCTTCGACTCCGATGCGGCATATAGAGTTGTCAACGGGTTAGGTCCAGGTACGAGACCGGCGGTGGGTATTTATCCAATGGGCCTGGGTTTAGTACTAATATAGGACCATTTATCCAGACCCGGACTCGTTTAACTATAATATAAACAAGTAGGTCTGGATATTTAATATCCAGACTTGATAGACTCGAGACCTGACCAATATAATATGTAATTATATATATATATTTATAAATATATATTAAAAATGTTTGAAGCCAATCTAACGGTTCAAAATCTTCATTAGAAAGGCAAAAGAAAAGAAACCCTTGCTTAGCTGCCTTCTCTCCCCGGCTCCCCTCTTCTCCAATCATATCAGTCGTCTCCTCCCCCTCCTCCTCCCTCGTCCTCCACCTCCTTCGTGAGGTTGCTGGCCTCAGCCTCTATTTCGGCATGGGTGTATCCGATGGCGAGGATGGCACGCGCCATGGCCCCTTCGTTATGCCCGGCGGCCATCTCTAGGCCTACCATAACGTACAAGACATCCTTGCCTATGTCGCTGCCCAAGTCGACGATGGCCCTTGCATCACCTTCATCGACGGGGGTGGTGCCAGCAACTTCATCAAGATGGTCTATAATGGCATCGAGTACGGTGACATGCATCTAATTTTCGAGGCCTACGATGTCCTTTGCATTGTCGGGGGCCTCTCCAACCGCAAGATCACAGAGATCTTTGTTGACTGGAATCGTGGCAGGCTCGAGAGCTTCATTATAGAGATCACTGCCAACATCTTTAGGGTCCTCGACGAGCATGGGGAGGGCGAGTTGGGGGACAAGATCGGGATGAAGGGGATTGGGAAATGGACGGTCCAACAGGTGGTAGATCTCTCTGTTGCTGCCCCTACGATTGCCACCTCCCTCGATAGCTAGTACCTTAGCAGGCTCAAGGAGGAGAGGGAGGCCGTCGCAAGAGTTCTTGACTAGGTCGGGATAGGCATCGAGGTCTCGGGGCCATCTCTGGGATGATCGATCGACAAGAAGCATCTCATTGACGATGTTTGCTAGGCTCTGTACGCCTCCAAGATTTATAGCTATGCCCAAGGGATGAAACGCATCTAGGTATGTTTTGGGTCCCGGATATGGGTCCGGATACTTGGCATCCATTAAGGTCTAGGTTTGGTACTTCAAGACTAGACCTGTCAGGTATTCGGGTCCGGGTTTGGATATCTAGGTTCTGACATAAACCCGATCCATTGATAGGTCTAGCGGCATACTTCATTCGGATTCCTCACTAATGTGCAAAATGGTCCGGCACAAATAGGGTTGCATGGGTAGACGCTTTTCCTTTGCCTCCAATTTTTATCGAAGAAGGATATGTGGTGTCCCCACAAGTCACCGTCTCCTTTACGAGTAGGGGAGGTGCTTCGGTGCAGCCCCACACAATTGATGCACGTTATGGCCAAGGAACGGTGTTGGGATGCGGTAAGAACCTCTTGTTTTTGATTTAGGGTAATTTCTTTCAGCAAACCAGCAGTCCAAAAGTTTGCATAATTAGCCCATCTTTACCTACGCGCTGCCCTTGCAAGAACCGTACATTGATGAGAAGTATGATGACGAGTACTTGGAAGACTATTGTCCGACCACTTTTACCATCAAGGACGGCCATTGTACTGCTGTTTCAGGCCAGCAAGGGGCCGGTTTCGCAGTTGCCTGGCTTCCAACTATTACTTAGACAAAGATACCAGCAGCCTGCCATGAGGTTTTACCTCGACAAATTAATTATGGCTGAAATTTTTGTGATCATGGTGATGGACAGCAAGGGGCTGCAGGGAGCAATGTGGGATTCGAGCGGACTTCCTTTGGCCAACCTTGGATCCCATGCGAACGTCGCTTCCTTCAGCAAGCAGTGCAACCTCTATCTTTGAAGATTGACTTTCCCAAGTTCGGTAGTAAGACAAACCTACAAATTTGGCTTTTGTTGCTGAAAATTATTTCAGGTGCACAAACACACAAGATGATTGCAAGGTGGCAATCGCATTGCTTTATTTGGAGGCTGCACAATGGTACAAGTGATGCTTTACGCGAATGCGGCAGCCAGCGTGGGAGGACTTTAAGCAAACAATTGTGATGCGATTCGGGTCGGATTGCATAATGAACTGTATGATAGCACTTCACTAACTTCGACAGAGGGGGTCTGTTGCTGACTACCAAGTTGAATTTGAACAGATCTCCAATATGTTGCCATACCTCTTCAAAGATGCTTTGATTGGCTTCTTTATTGGCAGCTTGGAATCTAGCAGGTGGAGGTGTTGGCTTGTGAACCTACATCAATTTTAGAGGCTTATAAAGAAGTAAAAGTGGCGGAGAAGTGGGCTTTGACTGTCCCATCATATGGAGCTCATCCACAACCTCACTTTAGCTAGCAAGCAACTACAACAACCAACTAGCAAGCACACTTGCTGGCCTCCTACATCCAAGACCCCTCCATGGTGGCTTGGCCACTAGTGGAGCCAATAAGGCTCCAACCAATCAACCAATGCATGGTCAGCGGCGAGGAAAACATGGTCAGCGGCGAGCTTTTCCTCTTTTACCACCCCCCACCCCCCCGAAAAAGAAGCAAACCTTTACCTCCTCTTAAGTTGAGGAAAGAAGGAAGCTGTGCTTCCACTGTGATGAAAAGTGGAGGCTGTGGCACAAATGCAAAACTCAACTGCACTTGGTGTACTTGGTGATGCCTGATGATGAGCAATGTGATGTCGATGTTGATGGCGAGGAAGCTTATGACGAAGAGCTACAAGACAGATGAGGAGGCATTGCCACAAGATTTTGAAGAGCCTATGCTTTCCCTCCATGCTTTAGCTAGAGTCGCAAAGAAGTCCCAAGCACTGTGATTTTTGGTAAACATAAGAAAGATGGCAGTTTCGGTGTTGGTCAACACCAAATCCACTCATTGCTTTCTTTAACACCGGTATTACAAATAAGTTGAAGTTAAAGATGGAGCCAGTCTTTTGCTTCGAAATGATAGTCAGCAACAGCCAAAAGATGAAGGCACTGGAAAGTGTGCCAAAGTGTCCCTAAACATACAAGGTGAGTACTGTGAATTTGATTTATATGCAATAACTTCAAAGTGAATAGATGTGGTGCTTAGTTTGTCTTGGCTTTATAACGCAATGAAGGATGTCCATTGGAGTTTTACAAAGATGACAATGACCTTCGAAAAAGATGGTAAATTACAATTAAAGCAAAAGAGCTCATCGAGGCAGAGCCAATCACCCTCCAATAATTTTTCATGAGGCTTGCATTGACTTCTCCGGCTTTTATGTTACTGTCCGTTGAATCTTTTGAGACCACAACACAAGAATTGCTGCTTTTGGACAGCAGCATAGCTGGCCACCAAAGGATTGTTCTAGCAGCCCAGGAGGAAGGTTTGGCTGGCCATGAAGTGTCAGATCGAGGGGCAGACCAGCAGCAAACTTTTGAAGAAATCGTGGACTTGATGCAGAAAACCTGCCAATAATCAATCGCTGATTGTGACTATGTTCTCTGTTGGTGACCATGCTCTTTTTTGATTGCCGAGATAACAATAAGCTTCTACCAGGAGTTCTTCTTCAAGCTATCCCCTACCGTCTATGGTCCTTTTGAGGTGATAGATAAGATTGGACCAGTGGCTTATAGATTGAAGCTTCCTCCTGGAGCCCTTATTCATGATGTTTTCTATGTTTCCTAATTGAAGCTTTTCTGAGGTGAACCTCCTACCACTTCTACTTTGCCTCCTATATGACTTGAAGATCGGCCACATATTTCAATGGAAGTGTTGGATTGCCATTGCCGCTGTGTCAATGGTTGTCTCCAAATAGAGATTCTTGTTTGTTGGAGCATTGGCATAAGAGAAGAAGCGACTTGGGAGGACCATGATGACTGCACCCTTTGCTTTCTTGATATTGTACCTTGGGGCAAGGTGTCTCGAAGTGGTAGAGTGTTGTTATAATGGCAGCTTTGATTGGTCACAAATTAGGTTTGATTCAGTCTTATTTTGATAAGGAATGTAGTAATCACAGTTGGAAACAAATAAGGTGGCTAAAGGTCTCGATGTTAGTTTGGATTTTGGATTAGTTAGTTATCAAGATTTCTATTCTATTAAGGAGTCTTGTTTGGGAGCAAATAAAAAACAAATAAAAAAAAGGAAATCACATCATATCAGTAACAAATTAGCAGTCATTAGCAATAAATCAGTAGTAGTCATTGTTGAAATTACAAACCGGCCATGGCTATTAGGGTTTTTCTTTATTTCCTTATTAATCCTAGTTATTATAGAATTCTATAAGGCTATAATATAAATAAGCCTGGTCGGCTAATCTTCAGGAGGGGGGAGGGAAAAGAAAGGAATTGATTGCTATTTTTCTTTTGTTCCTCTTGATTTTCGGCATTAATAATATTGCTTTCGGAGGCCTTATCATCCTCGAATTTGAGGGACTCTTATTTGGGGAGTATAAATCTTAATAGAATCTCTGATTCGAAGATGCTAGCATTAAAATGGGAGGCGATCCTTGACATGAAGTTGAAGGAATCGTCTGACGATCCTTAGATTGCATGCAACTTTTTCAAAAACTTTTAATTAATTAAAATTAATTCGCAGCATAAATAAAAATCTATTATAAGCATGCATAGCAGGAACCAATCATGAATTTCTACTATAAATAAGCAAATAAAAACAAAAATATCAAGTAGATCAAATCTACTTACCTGCTATACAATTCCATCTTCATTGGATTGAATTTGGGGAAAGCCCTAGGTTTTGTTTGAGCCGCGCATGTGCTCAGTCTCTGCTGTTATCCACATGCAGATGGCTTGATCAAAGTTCCAAGACCACCGGAGTGCTAATACCTTATAGGCCTTGCTTTGACTGTTGGATCAAATTTTCCTTTCTTTTCTTTTCTCTATACTAGAAATCCAAGAAAGAAGATGTTCTCTTCGTAAGAGAACAAAGAGAATATTTTTTTCCTTTTCTCATACAAACATTTCATGCAAGATTAAGAATGATTGGGTGATGAAATATTTTTCTCCCTATTTATTTTTGTTTGGTTGAGAACAATTAAAGAAGGATGGGCGGCTTATCTTTGAGAACTATTTCGCATGAATTCTCAAAAGGACTCTCACACACATACCAAAAATCTTTTGCACCCACACTTACTCCTTTTCTTATGCCATATCTTTATCTTATCTCTTCCTAGAGTCCCTTCTAATCTAAATTAGGACAAGAGTTTGAATCAAATTCAAAAACCTAGAACTAGATGGATAAGGATAGGGATGGAGAAAATTAGATGCACTCAAACTCTTTTGACATCCCATAATTCCTCCATGCAAATTTTCTTGGGATTTCATGTGAAGAAGGGGGCGTGACTTCTTTCTTACATGCATAAAGGGAGAGAAAGGCATATAGAGAGGGAGAGAAAACTAGTTAGGATTAGTTAGAAATTAGTTCAACCTACTAGCCAACCAAGTCTAACAAACTAGGAAATTAACCTAATTTCTAACCAATTTAGGTTTAGATTTAAATCTATAACTAATTAGGAATTAGATCCTAATTTAATTAGGACCACTAAATCCAAATAGAATTGATTAAACCTAACTGAATTAAATCAGATTTAATTCATCTAGATTAGGCAGCCAATTAGGTCAAACCGAATTGGCTCGCCACAATTGCAATTCGATCAATCCAAAATCTAATTAGACTAGGTCATCATCCAAACTCAACCAAATCGAATCCAATTCATTTTGTTTCCAGCCTAATCATAATTAAATAATCAAATTATTTAATTAAATTATAACTTTTGTAATAAAGTCTCATTGTTAAAATTAGCAGGTGCCAAAAATAGTAGGTTCCAAATTTGTAATCCTTATAAATTTAGAATTTCCAAGTATGTAACTCTTGTATATTTCGATCCAATTGTGTGTTCGGGTCAAGCTATTATGTGTGACCCCTTCCATTCTATCTTGTAGTGAGACATACTATGATCTCCATCATAGTATCATCGAACTCTTTTGATGGACCTAAACAATTTCAGCTCATCTTATCAAGGATCGTTGATCCGAAATGTTCCTAGTGAGTTCTCATAATCTACTGGTGATGCCTAGCAACATGTAGTGGCAACCCAGAAAGAATAGAAAAAAGAACCTTTAGATATAGTTGCTGTGTGATTTTCTTCTATCGAAAGTCCTTACAAGATATAGGTTATAGAAACTCGTCAAACTTTAAGCATCTGTTATATGTCAAATTTAATTAGCTTAAGTTCAATGTGAAATCCATAAAAACTCTTTTCCAACATTCACCTATCACGGCTACAGATTTTCTGGACTTAGCTTCTTAATTACATAGGATCGCATCTTAACTACTAAGGTTTATAGATCTCCTATAAGTGTACTTTCACTTCTATAGTAAACCTACTGCAGTCAACGAGCACCGCAGGGGCCTGAATGACTAGGGTCACTGTTTTGTGTTGTCAAACTATAGCAACCTTACTAAGTGGTCAAGACACTACAGGTTAAAGACCATTCATACAACTACATCATTGAGAAAGTCACTGACAAGGGATTAGATATCCATGTAATTTCTCATGATGGTTATACTTGGTACCATCGTTCTCTAATGATCAACTGCACTCTTGTTTCAGTGTCCCTACACTATAGGCTCGAGATTCGTTTATCCTAAAAGAGAAGCTATCTGTGCATCGATCAATTACCATCTTTGTGATATCCTATGATCGAGAACATTTAGGAATTAATCTATGATGACACATTTTAAATTGTTAATTCTTAAGAATATGTATCACTGTCCATTTATTTCTTGGACGATACATGAACATATTGAATATGTTTGGATAAAATTATTCAAATTAGAATATTAAATATAATTTTATGTTCTATAATTAAAATATATGTCAGTCAAATTGGTTTCTAGGATATACATCTAATAATCTTCCACTTGTACCAAAGCCAATTAGCTATATACTTCAATCCTATCTTATGTGTTTCAATTACAATTGGCCAAAATTTACTAAGCTGGTGGGTTCATTACATCTCATATTGTGTTTACTCTTTGCACCTATATAAGATAGTCATGAATTGAATCAATCGCTCTATATGTTCGGACTTCTAGTTAGATTTTGGTTTCTTAGCAAGAGCTATGGCATCATCATTGCTGCTATAATAGAGTGTTATGGTATTTGATGATATGACACTTAATTCTGCAATAATCTGTTGACTAGAATACATCTTTGCACTTTTAGAGATGATTTAGTCAGCCTCCTTGGTCAAATCTACAATGATTGGTTCCAAACCATTATTATACAAGAACACATTATATGTATCCTTATTCCCTTAATTCTTCCGCTCTAAATATCTAAAACATATATTTAGTACTAAAGATTTAAAAAATGTTATCACAGTTATCCAGAACTTATAGCCTAGATTTCACTGACATTTGCTCGTGACATTCATAGCAAAATTCAGATTATGTATATAATATGGTTTATATGGTATTGAGATCCCTAGGCACTGATCCGACTTATTGGGAGATCCGGACCAGCGCCTATACGCAACAGAAGCAGCCTGTTCTTGGATTCAAGATTCATACAAGAAAATAGAAGAGAGATATAGAAGAAAAAGAGAGATTGCTTTATTAATCCTTTGGAGAAGGACCTTATTACAAGACAATAAGACCCACACGGCACCCCTTCTGAAATCCCAAAAGCTTCTCGCTGTCCCGCACGTCTTCTGTCTTGCAGGTCTCATATCCCAAGAACCCATATACGGCCATGTACGGACAATACCTTAACGTGCATCCCTTCCTCTCTGAAACCTGAGAAGAAATCCACTCTGCGGACTCTCTCACGCAGGGTCTCTTCTCCAAAGTCCTGTGATGTACCTCATGGACCAAGCCCTCCATGTAGGGCTAGAAATGGGCCAGCCAAAAGCCTATTGTTTGGAACTGGGCTGGGCCAGCTCAATAAACTTCGGGCTGGCCTGAAGTTGGTTCAGGCTGCGGACGAGATTTTAAGCATATTCGACTAGTATTAGGGTTGTAAAATAGAGTCCATTTAATTTTTGGGCCAAAGGGATGCCGGATTCGGTCCAAAAATTTTTAAAATATAGTCTTTGGGCCGGCCCAATGGACTTTGGACCGGTCCATTTCCAGCCTAACCTCCATGTGATATCTTCCTCACGTGCGTCTCTCTGAAGTCCAAGCCATGACCGTGCCTCCTCTCACCGGAAAGAGCTCCACCTGCGGACTTCTTCATGCAGGATCCTCTCACGGCCAAGTCCCCACATGAAAAATCCCTCCACGCGGTCTCTCTGAAGCCCTCCACCGTGGCCTCCTTGAAACCCAGGAGGTCTCCCACAGTCATGCCTCCAAGGGGCGTTCCAAGCATCCACGCTCGGCCTTTTCCAAACTGAGAGACCACTCCACATCGTGAGAAGTCCTCACGGTCTTCTCTCCACTCTAATCTTGTGCGGACAAGACTCCACGCACGGCCTCTTGGATCCAACCGGACCAAGACCCATAAAAGGTTGGCCCTTCTCTCTACATCACGCACGCCCTCCTCTCTTTTAAATAAGAGTGGGCAGTGAAATCCTGGTCTCCTTGGGTGTCTTGGACTTCTTGGAATTCTTAGGCTCAACTAATTCTTGGGTGGTTACAAACCTGAGGCGGTTAGGACTTGGATTTTTGGGCCAATAACAAATTGGTTAGAACACCTCATATGGTTGGGCTTCCTAATTGGTTACAACCAACCAACTGGCTAACCTCCTAACCAACTTAACAAATCTGAACCCAACTCCATAACCCACAAACCGGGTTATGTTACAATCTCTCAAAAAAACTTCCTTCTAAGCCCATATGAAAATACTAATCCTTTTGGATCAAATCTCCTGACCCAACATGTCGTGATCCAAATTGACTCAGAGCCCTGGGGACGACCTCAGAAATCCCTTGGAACACCTCCAGAATAGCTTGGGACACGCCCCCAAGCTCCTAGGGATCGCCTCCAGCATTCCTGCCATGTCCTTTCAAGTCTCTCCAAGGCTTGCGAGCATCATGCAAAACCTTACATGAGGCTCCTTATAGTCAAAGCTCAAAATGATCTAGTCCATATTTAAATTTCTTCAAATATGTCGAGGCACGTTTAGAGGTCAATTTCATGCTTAAGGAGTCAAATCCCTAATTGGATTATTGGGCTGAACATCTTCAACACTTCTTTAATGTAGATATTCTATGAAAGACTTAGCATCCTTGGTTTAACTCATAGGCTTACATACCAAATGTAAGATGCTTTCCTAAGGTCTTTATTGGAGAATTACCTAGACAATCATGACCTAATGTTGGCCAGCATAGGATTCACACTCCTATTAGAAGAATATTATCTATGTACAATGCGTGGAATTACATACTCTTAATCTTTTATAAATATGTGGTTCCTCTTCTCGTTTTTGACAAAATCAAACAATTTGATTATATCATAAAAATGAGAATTCTTATTTCGAGCTATTTGCTTTAGTTTATTTACATAGATTCTTTGTAGCTTATACCTTGTGAACTCATCTCTATCCATTAGCATGATCTTATTATGGTTAACTGCAATAGCAATTAGTATGGATTTTAGCATGATCACAGGTGAAAAGATTTTCATAATCACTACTGACTATAATCTTTCTCTTAAGCCTTGCCTTATAGATCTCTATCTATTTTTCTTATATACATCCATTAGGTATTATACCTTTTGGTAGATCCATTAAGGTCTATACTAGGTTAAAGCATATCGAGTCTAACTTCCTGGGATTCAACCATTTCTCAGAATCGATATTTGACATCATCTCGTTGCAGGATTCTTCTATGTTCTATTTCTTCCTTTAAGGAAAAACTTTTTTTGATCTTCTGCAAGCATATCTTTGTACTTTTTAAAGGACGGGAGATCCTACCAGTGTTCCGAGGTGGAAGAAGAACTAATGTACTGGCTCTATTCGAATAGATTCTTTAGATTCTATGGCTCTTTGCTTTTCTGAGACTATCTCCTTAAGCTTAATTATCCTTCCACTGCTGAATTTAGGATAAACTATTTAACCATTACTCTTGACATTGGGTTACAATGATTTGTGATCCACTGGGAAGAAGTATCTTAATAACTCTTTAGGATACAGGCGATTAGTGATCTAATATTTAACTTATCCACCTATATCTTATATAAATGTGATAAAGGGATCTAGAGTGAATCTAATTAAATAGTTCGGCTAAGTTATGTAATCAAATTCTTAAACATAATTAGTGATTTGTATAATGGATTGAACCATATCCAATAGGATTCAATTTCTCTATTCAGACATCTTGTTGAGCTGGAGATGTAAGAGGAGTCCATTGTGAGATTTTGTCGAACAATTTGAGATGATTCTGGAAATCTTCTCTAAGATATTTACTTTCTCGATCTAATTAAAATACCTTAAGGAGCTTTCGCTGCTCTGCTTATTGAATGTGCTACACACATTAATGCATAACCGGGTAATCATGTATGTGGTCCTCACCTACACCCTTTGTCTTATAAAAGATAGCTCAGTCAATAGTCTTCAAGATAATATTCATAAATTGGAAACGACTCAATAGTTAATTAGCCAAAAGGCCCATGGTTTTTGATTTTTAAATTGTTCATCTTTTTTCTTTGACTTGACCAAACCTGAGATGCTACCAATATGCTTTAGGTTGACATTATTTCATAGGATCTCTCAGATCCCACAGCACTCACAACTACTTAGTAGATAATAGTCTCTTTATGCAGCTAACATACCTTTCAAAGGTATATCATATTTATTCTTCAAGGATTCCAGGTACAGGGATAATTTCTATGGTCATTGAGTTGAAATTGGAAACATCTTTTCATTATCAATGGCCCTCTCCTTGGAAGATCCCGATCTCTTGCTTCTTCGCAGGCCTCTTCTTTCAATTAAACTATCTTCTGGAAGAGGTCTGCTCTGTATCGAGAAGTATGTCCCTTGAACCTTTTAATGTCCCTTTATTAGTCATCAATTTGTTGATCTAATCATCTTAATCTTATGCAAATGATGGTTTACAATAAACTATCTATATTAGTTAAATAAGATGGCTGGATCAAATCCATTTTCAATCCTTTATGCATCATCATGTCTGAGCTTCTCAAGCTCCTTAACTTTAATCATTGTCAAACAATGACCATGGATCGATTGCATTTAGGTCAGCCTGAATGGCTTGATAACATAGGATAATCCCGGTCTATTGCTGTACTTAGCATGTCTAATTAATTTTTCAATTTGAGCCGGTTTTTATAATAGACTATGGTTAATTGATTGGTCTAAGAATTAAGAGAGTTAGAAGTTGACTTTTAATCCGCAGAATAAAGATTTTTGTTCGATGATTGTATTTAATCTTAAATTTGTTCTAGGGACTTTAAGAAACAAATTAGGCTTCCACTATTTTCATAGATCTCTCATGCTTTTCAATGGAGATGTGAAAATCCTTACGCAGCTAGGATCCCTAGTAGGTACTACGGTTTCACTGATTTTGTACACCTCACTAATAGTTATTGATAACACATAAATCAATGAGTGGACAACTCTTGTCCAATACTTCTTAAGCATGTTGTAGTGACTCGGTCTCTAAGTCATGTGGGCTCACCCGATAGTTATTGTCTACATTTTCTAGTTAAGTCAGACTCATCGTTCATGCGAAATGAAGCCATCATTGGATCCCTCACCGTGCCCAGTTATTGGTTCTAACTCTATCTTCATCTCATAACATCTCAGGTTTATAGAGTGGTTGTGCCTCCTGATGCAACTGAATCATTGTATCCAGCTAGTTAAGTCAGACCCACCGTTCATGCAAAATGAAGCCATCATTGGGTCCCTTGCTGTGCCTGGTTATTGGCTCCAACCCCATCTCCACCCCACAACATCTCATGTTAATAAAGTGATTACGCCCCCTGATGTAATTGAATCATTGTATCCAGCCAAAACAATTAATACTTAAGAGATGCCTGCAATTTTACAACGGTGAAAGACCTATGACTTTATATTGACGAGGATGTTTGGATTTAGATTTTTACTTAAGTAATCAGCATAATTGCATGTCTGATTAACCTTTTGATTAAACTAATTTAGGTCAGCACTATTTAAAAAGCCTTCATGGTTCTTCATGAGAAATTATATCAACACCATTACACGTCATAAGAGAATCCCATTGAATGGAAATAGAGAGCTTTTAAACTTGCTTGCTCTTATGACTAGACGACCATGGTGATACACTCAATCCAAGTACTAAGTTAAATGATCATATCATATATGAAATAAGATTTAGGTCGATACATCTTTTGTCTGTCAAACCTTATTTGAGTCGGTACATTTTATGTTTGACTAACTTGATTTAGATCAGCACATCTAATATCTAAGCTGGTTTAGGTCAGCACATCTGATGTCTGACACATCTAGATTGGGTTAGCACATCTTTTGTTTGACTGGTTTAGATCTGCATATTTCATATTTAAGTGAATCTAGTTCAATTCATAGCTTAATTAGTCAGCTTATCTCATGTCTAACTAATCAAGATAGCATGGGTGAACTCGAATCAATAAGCAACCTTATTCAAAACATAATCGATCAAATTGGTAATGCAAGTAAAATCAATGGGAGGGTTCTATCATTTAACTTCTTTCCTAGACATCAATTAAATTGACCAGGTAAGAGTTAGTTCTAATTAAAAATCTTGATTGAAACTTGCTTTAGACTCAAGTGGTTTATCAGTTTCGAATTGGTCAGCTTAATCGATTCAAGCTCGACCATTGAGCCAAATCAGGTCTTTAGGTCAATTGATTGGTGCCAATCGTATCAACCAGCTCAGACCATTGACATGATCTTGAGCACTTTTGACCTAATCCTAATCAACTCTTGATTTGGTTTGATCAAGAGTTTAATCGATTGGGTTTGACCTAACCAAAGACTAAATACAATTCAATTATATGACCTAATCGATTCGACCCATGCCCGATCCCTCGTGTTTTATGTTTTGAATTAAGATGTTAAATTCTTAATTTCAGATTTATTAATTTTAATTTTAGATCATAAATAATTAATTTAAATCTTGAAAATTATTTTCAAAATGGGTCAATCTTGTACTAGATAACTTTTGTACTATAATGGGTTAACCTTATAGCAGGACAATCTTATGTCAGCTCAAAATTGAATCTAACTAATCTTAATTTTAAACTTTTAATTAGGTGCATTATAAATATGAGGATTTAGTCTAGATGTCGAAACTAATTTCAGATCTAAATAATTAGGTTTAATAATCTCATGAAAAACATAATAAACATGAAAATTTCAGATCTAGAAATTTTTTTACTTATGCATTCAAAAATTCATTATATTAAATGTTAAAATAATTTTTAAGATCTACGAAATGAATATGAACCATGACTTCCTAATCTAAATTCCATGTCTAAAAATCAAATTTTTTGGATTTGATTTTCAGATCAATTTGATTGAAATTTCAGATATAGTATAGATTTAGACTGCAGAAATTCCAGATATGAAATTTTGATTTTCAACTAGAACTTCGGATCTAAATTTTCAGATTTAAAACTCTCAATTTTCATATCTGATTTCAGATATGAACTCCTTTCTCGATCTGAATTTCAGATCAAAAATTAGAATTTTAGATATGATTATAGATTTATACATGTTCATGAATTGTGGCTCTTATATCATTTGAAGGAATTTGATGATTCCTGAGTTGCATGCAGGCTTTTTAAAAATTTTAATTAATTAAAATTAATTTGCAGCAGAAATAAAAATATATTCTAAGCATGCATAGCAGGAGCCAATCATGAATATGTAATATTGATCTACAAATAAAAATAAAAATATCAAGTAGATCAAATCTACTTTCCTGTTGCGTAACTCCATCTTCATCGGATTGAATATAGGAAAAGCCCCGGGTTTTGCTAGAGCTTCGCATGCCCTCGATTTTGCTGGTATCCACATGAAGATGGTTTGATCGAAGCCCCGAAGCCATTGGAGTGCTAGCACTTTGCTGGCCTTGCTTTGACCGTTGGATCAAATCTTTCTTTCTTTTTTTCGTTTTCTCTATACTAGAAATCTAAGAAAGAAGTTCTTTTTGTAAGATAACAAGGAAGAATATTTTTTTTTTTTTGCTCATATGAACATTTCATGCAAGATCAAGAATAGGAGGAGGATTAAAGGACGGTGAAATATTTTTCTCCTTATTTTTTTTTTGGTTGAGAACAACTAAAGAAGAAGGATGGGCGGCTTATTTTTGAGAACTATCTCACGTGAATTCCCAAAAGAACTCTCACGCGCACCAAAAATTTTTTGCGCCTACACTTATTTTCTCACACCATATCTCTATCTTATCTCTCCTTATAGTCCCTTCTAATCTAATTTAGGACGAGTTTAAATCAAATTCAAAAACCTAGAACTAGATGGATAAGGATGAGGGAGTAAACTAGATGCACTTAAACTCTTTTGTTGCCCCATAATTCCTTAACGCAAATTTTCTTGGGATTTTACATGGAGAAGGGGCATAACTTTTTTCTTACACGCTCAAGAGGGAGAGAGAGAGAGGCATAGAGAGGGAGAGAAAATTAGTTAGGATTAGTTAAAAATTAGTTCAACCAACTAACTAACTAATTCTAATCAACTAGGAAACTAACCTAAATCCTAACTAATTTAGGTTTAGATTTAAATCTATAAGTAATTAGGAATTAGATCTTATTTAATTAGCACTACCAAATCCAAATAAAATAGATTAAATGTAACTGAATTAAATTATATTTAATTTACCTAGGATTAGGCAACTAATTAGGTTAAACCAAATTGGCTCGCAACAATTGTGATTAGGTTAATCCAAAACCTAATTGGACTAGGTTATCATCCAAAGTCAACCAAATTGAATCCAATTCAATATGTATCGAGCCTAATCATAATTAAATTGTCAAATCATCTAATTAAATGATAATTTTTACAATAAAGTTCTTCTTGCTAAAATTAGTAGGCTGCAAAATTAGCAGATGCCAAACATAAAAAAAATAGAATTTCTAAATTTGTAACTTACATATTTCAATCCAATTGGGTGATCAGGTCAAGCTCCTATTGTGTATCCCTCAGGTTGCATTCGGCAGTGAGATATACCATGATCTCCATCATAGTATCATCGAACTTTTTTGATGGATTGAAATAATTTTAGCTCATCCTATCAAGGATCGTTGATTCGAAATGATTCTAGTAGATTTTCACAATCCACTAGTGATGTCTAGCAGCATGTAGTGGCAATCTTTAGATATAGTTACTATGTGATTAAGTTCTATCGAAAGTTTCGATAAGATGCAGGTCATGGAAACTCATCAAATCCTAAGCATCTGTTATATGCTAAATTTAATTAGCTTAAATCTAATGTGAAACTTATAGAAACTCTTTTCCATCCTTTACCTATCGCGGTCATGAGTTTTCTGGACTTAGCTTCTTAAATTGCATATGACTGCACCTTAACTACTAAGATCGATAGATCTCCTATAAATGCACTTCCACTCTTACAGTGAATCTATTGCAGTCAACAAACACTGCAAGGTCCCGAATGGCTAAGTCCAATATTTTGTGCTGTCAAATTAAAGCAATTTCACTAAGTGGCCAAGGCATCACAAGTCAAAGAACCATTCATCCAATTATATCGAGAAAGTCACCGACAAGTGAGTAGATATTCATTTGAATTCTCATGATTATCATGCTCGGTACTGTCATTCTTTAACGACTACTTGCACTCTGACTCCAGTATCCCTGCACCGTGGACTCGAGACTCGTCTATCCTAAAAAGAAAATGATCTGTGTACCAATCAAACCGGATCAATCACCGTCCTTGTGATATCCTATAATTGGGAGCATTTAAGAATTAATCTATGATGGTACATGTCTCAAATTCTTAACTTTTGAGAATACGGGTCACTGTCCATTAATTTCTTGGACGATACATGGACATTGAACATGTATGGATGGATTCTTTCAAATTTAAATATTAAATATAATTTTATGTTCTATAATTAAAATATGTATCAGCTAGATTGGTTTCTAGGACATACATCAAATAGAAGTGGGTTAAGCCTTTAAGGGTTTATAAGGCTGAACTTAAATAGTTGACATAAGGTTTGATCGTTAAAGCAGATCACATTGACAGTTTACATGGATCATGTTTTAATTTAACGAAGCTGTGTGTGCTTGCTTGCATTCGTGCATGCTTGCTTGCTGGCTGGCATCTTAACTTTATTGTAAAATTACTGTACAATACATGGTTCGGCACTGCTTTGAGATTGCTATTTAATTAGAGGCTTATGTTTGCTGAACATGATTGACCTTTTCCACTAGGTCTTTGTATTTCCTACAGTGCCAGGAAAGCATGGTAAGAAATGTGCTATTAGTGATGGTGACTAATTGATATGCATTATTAAGTTCTCTTGCTTGGGGAACAATGCATATTTTTGCAGTCTAGTTATCAGACCATGTGACTGGTTGCATAAGCATGGGTGAATCCTCATGTAAGTAAATATGGCTCAATGGCTCAGCTGTATGTGCACCCTTAGTCAGATTTCTTCATATATATATATATATATTGCACGGGAATATTTTTCTATCATTTATTTTTTTCCCAGGATATGACTGGATCTCCATTAGCATCTAAATGTTAGTCATGTGGTGATGAATATTGTATTTTTCCCCTGCATAATTTAAGCATGAAACCAATTAGAAAAGATTACGCTGGTGAATTTAATAATACATGTTTTTTGCTTCTTTGAATTTGTGTTTGAATGCATGCCTGATGACATCATATTTTATCTATGGGTATCTTGTGAAACCTGAATGAAGCTGAAAGTTCATGGTGATTATAATTAAAGGAAACCCGTTTCTACTTCTCTTCAAAATGTTTCTACCTTCCCAAGGTTGTTGTAAATTATTTTTTAAATTTCTGATATATTTATTTTTGCAGGCGACAGCCACAACTGTCCCCTTACAAGCTAAAGTGTGATAAAGAACCCCTCAATTCCAGGTGAACTTTACACTTGAAAATAAAACCACATTAGCTTGTTATTGTTGGGGGAGACGGTGCACATTATCAACTATGTTGGAACTCATTGATTTCTTCCATGATAAACATATTCTTTTTTCCTCTGTGTTTTTATTTTATTATTTTATGCTTTCTCCTTCACCTTGCAGCTACACAGTGAATTGAAAAAAAAGTATGTTTTTATATTTTCACAGAATTATATGCCTCTTAGTTTCATTCTCTCTAGTAGATGATGCAAAGTGATATTAAGAATTAACCTTACACAAGAAATTATGTCTGTGCTATACCTGTTTTACGTACTGGATTTTTTTATTCTCCCTTATAATTCTTAAAACTTTTCTTTAGATTTGGGCCACCGGACTTCTATCCCCAAACCACAACCTGTCCTGAAGAGAAGCTATCAAGAGAATATCTACAATCTGGATACAAAGAGACTGTTGAAGGCATTGAGGTGTGTTTCTTTATCACTTTTTAATTTTTTAGTTCTTTTGCTGCCACTATAGCTTTAGCTTACTACCTAAAATGTTTTGTTTTCTATCTTCTCTTCTGTATTCATGTATTTTTGTAATTTAGGAGTATGTTATTCTTTTTGATGCTAACTTGTTGGATAATAAGATGGCAAGAGGAGTGGAATCATCTGTTTACTTTGAATTTGATTAACAAGGTTTAAGAGACGTGGCTCCTTTTGTTACTGTTTTTACATTAATGTAAAAATTGTTAGTTCAAGGTTGTCTGACTGCCAGAGCTTTTTTTTTTTTTTTTTTTTTTAATGGAGGTCAACTTTACCTGATCTTTGGATGTATAATCTGAAGTTACTATCAAGTCAATGCAAGATTTGCTGAATCGGTACTGGGTGCCGTATTGGTCGACTGCCGGTATGGTATGATACTTGTACAACAGAGTATCGTATCGATACATGATATGGGCTAGCATGCCAGTCATTTGACCACTACATTGTTTTATTTATTTATTTATTAGTTTTTTTAGTTTCTTTTGTTTCCTCAATTTTTTGTGTCTGCCTATGATTTCGATGATTATGGTTTCATTTGTAATTTTGATGTGGTTTTAATATTTTTGTGGTCATGAAATGAAATTAAAGTATAATTGAAATATTTATAAGTGAACATGCATACAATACAACAAATAGAGCCGATTTTATGTACTTAGAGTATAAAATATGTATTGATCTTTAAAATTTTGGGGAATGTTGATGTTCTTTGTAGATGTTGGGACTGCTATTGTAGTCCGGCCTTGTGATACCACTTTAAAATTTCATGAGGTGTCACATTCTTGCTTGCCTGTTGAATAGCTACCCTAATACTGGGCCTCTGTCTAATTCTAGGCTAGCTATTCAAAAATCGCTGCAACTCATGAGTTGCCTAAGGCTGTGAAGGATAGTACCATGTGGATTATATTTCACTGTGGAATAGATCCCTGGTGTATGACTTGGATCCATATACATCCAAAAATCTTACTCCGCATGCAATGTCATTTGTAGCAACAAATTATGTCCAGAATAACATTGAGGGGCCTTTCTGTTGTATGCAATGGTATCCTTTTGGGCTCTACCAAGTTGGGCACCATGGTTTCTATTCTGTATGGCATGAGTAAGCTAAGACTTGCCAGTGAATGGAAGACCAATTTGAGACCAAATCATATACTATTGTGCAATGTCCATTGCTATCTTCTTGGCCACCAGGTGTATCATTGCATGAACTATTATCATTGCTAGTGTCGTGGGACGATCTGTGCAATAGGTCATCCAAGGGTTCACTGGTCTCCAAATCTGAGTGAACAGACTCCTCAACTCTCCTATGGAATTATAACTTCTTTTTCTATTCTTGTTGGCCTGAGGAGCTGCTTTCTTTCCATGGATGTCCTTTGCCTAGCTATGCTGGGTGGATAACTGTGTGCTCCACTTGAGTGGACCAGATACTGTGGTGACCTCTTCTTAGCATCTCTTTGTCAAATCTCTAGAAGGATGTCTTGGACATGGAGCTTTGCTATGATCAGCTTTTCCTAACCCCCATAGCTGCTCGAATGGATGTGAACGTGGCATGTATTGTTTTGCCTAGTATTCTGCATTATTTCCATCTTCCTTGGCTACAAAATTGGTTGGTCAGCAAGGCAATCCTGTCCTTCAAGTTAATCAATCCTCGGATCCTCTTCATCATGCATACAGTTATTGTGAAGTGGATCATCATACTTTTGTGCCACTTCCTCATCAGTGCACTTAGTATATACAAGGTCATTCAGGTGCTTTTGTGTGAAATTGTGGATAAGAGCGAAGATAGACCAGTTGTACTCATAGCCACTGGAGAAAACTATTTGCAGGATGATTTCAGATTGCCAGCTTTGGTTCCTAGATGACTGCTCAAAGTGGAACCATCATTCAGTTGCATATGCATTCAAGAAAATTGCATATCACATACTATTAATTATGAAACATCAAAGGAGCATATATAGTCTGTCTCAAAATACGTGGATTCATGCTTCTTTTGTTTACTCTAGCTAGCTTGTCGCTGAAGTTGTAGGTGCCCTTGCTAAACATTTTTTTTGTTTGTGGAAAAGACTTAGAATGTGATGACAAATTGGCATTGTCAATGGTTTACATGAGTTGACAAAGTCATGATCCTGAATGCCACTCAACTGACCACTTTCAAACACTGGGTAGCAATTTCCAGATCAGTCTCCATCTTGTATGTGACATTACACAGTGTGGCCAAAAGTTCCCGTTCATACTTGTCTCTGGGATGTTGTATTGGAGTTTTGGATCGAGGTTGTAGGTTGTCAATATATTTTGCAGTTGATTTAGTATAATATAGCACAACTATAGGATGAACAAGTATATGATCAACAGTACCTATCAGATGTAACCCCTTACCCATCTGATAATCCCATCTCTGCTCAATAATGTCAATATATTCCTAGGCATGCTTAGGATATGCCTGCTTGATCTGGATCTTAGCAACTATCATCATGTGATCGAGAAAGCCCATTTGGAGTTATCTCTCACCATCCATGGATCTTAGCACTTGATACAATGTTGTGATGGCCTTAGGAATTCTTTTAGTTCGCTACCAAAACTGCTGGTTCATGACAAGCCTTGGATGTGACTCTTTAGTGTCGTCTAGGCATATCTGCTATCCTACTGCTTGGTACTACTGAACATTTGATGTAGGCTTGCTTTCTACTTGATGAGACTATCGGGTGCAATGTAATTAATGGCAAAATGAGTGACTACTAGTTCCAATATCTCACTGTTGCACGCTTCCTCAGCCATGATAACATCTATGTTTGGTTGGACTGGACCATCTTGACAACCTACTTCACTCTACAAATCATCTTTATGTCCATTAACATCAGATTTACATAGAATCCAGCTCTTGGAGTCCAAAAAACATGGCTGTCTGCCCATCAAAATTCTCTCCAGTCATCTTAAAATGTGTTACCGCTTGCACGGTAACCTCCATCAATTTAAGGATGTAATGGGTGTCATCAAAGTTTTAAATTCCATAGGTAGAGGTGTCCCGGTTTCTTCATCGAACGGGACATCCTATTGTCCCATCTCATATTGGTAGATATCTTTCATCTCTCTCCCATTCTTTTGTCCTTTCTTTCTTTTTATTTTTCTTTTTTCTTTATTTTCTTTCATTTCTTTTCCCTTCCTTTCTTTTTTTCATTTTTCTTCTTCTTTTCTCATTCTTTCCTTTTCTTCATCTTTCTTTCTTTTTTCTTCTTTCTGCATGGATGGATCTCGGAATCTCAAATCTATTCCACTCTCATTTTCTCACAGGAAAGGGATGGTTGAGATACCTCCTATTTTGCTAGGATGTAAAATCTTGGGTGTCATGCATCTGATTTGAAGCATCAATTGATTCGTAACAAATGTCTTCAAGCCATAATGTGTTAGAAAATTGATGATGTTCCACCTATTAGGACCTTTCCAACTATCATGCATTAGAGTTGAATTATAGATGCCTCACTTGCTATGGTAGGAGGCTATCCACTTCTCTAAGTTCTTATTATTGCTTGGTAGCTCACTATATATATATCCTTCAGCCTAGGAGGATCTACATCCTAACCGGTTCTTTGGATGGAGGCAATGGCATATTGATAATATATATTGTTTACCATATTTGCGGGAGTGTGGTTGAAGCGGAACTAAGATGCAATTAATTTTTTCCTATCCTTCACCAACATGAATCCCTACTGGGAAATACATATTGGTCTACATCGTGAATGGTGGCTCCCGTTGGTATCTCTTTGGACTTCTTTCCTTTTTTGACTGCTAAAGGCTTCCAATATAGAGGCTATATGGCCGTCGCCTTTGTTGATGACCTCGCTAGCAGACTGCTGATGAAGTCATCTTATAGCCTCGATCTACTCTAGCGGACTTGGAACCGACTCGATTGTAAGGGCCCAAATTGAGTCTTGTTTGAGACGATCTGCTTCCACCACCAATGGTCATTTGTGCTTTCTTGGATGGTAACATGCATGATCATACCCGAATTGAAATAAGTTGCTACCAAATTTAGATAGGGAGTAGCATGCATATCCCCAACCATTCATTTACAAGATTTTTTTGATCATTATTTATTATTATTATTAATTTTTAATACGAAAATATATATTTTAATTTAAAAATTGATAGACTTAACAAAAATTTATGATTTTAGTTGCATTGCATAGATCATCCGTAGGTCTGCACTGTATCATGAAATTATGCCAAAATCCAAAATTTTGGCATGATCTTCCCTCATTCTCTTTTTTTGCCTTTTTTTGGCATGAAAAGATAAAAAGAGAGAAGATGGAAAGGGGGGAGGTCATTTACCTGTTTTTGGCTTTGATTTGGGTTGAAATTCATGGAATCTGGTCCTTTTCTTTTCTTTTTTTTTCCCTTCGAGTTAGCAAAATACAAGTGGAGAGGTGGAGAAGGCCTTTTTCTTCTTCTTTCTTTGAGTTGAACAAAATACAAGTGGAGAGGCAGAGAAGGCCTCTCTTGCCTTCTCTGCCTCCCTCTCAATTTTAAAATGGGGAGAGGGCTGAAGCACCTTGAATGGAGTTGAACCCGATGATTCAGATCAAAGTTTTAAATCCTGTGGGACATGGTTGTCCCCGTTTTTTCATAGAACGGGATGCGTCACTGTCCCATCCTGACACTTGGGACAAGTGATGTCCCAAGATGTTCCATTCGGGATGCTGCGGAGATGGTCATGTCCTGATACATGTGATGATACCCCATCTGGTTGTCTTGCAGAACGTTCTGCTGGGACTTGAATCCTTGGTTCAGATTGCTTCGGGCCTAAATCAAGCGGTTTGGCCTTGTTCTGATACAAATAGACGTACTGTCCTTGTTCGGAAGCGGTATAGCCTTCCTTGGGTTTATGCATTTGGCATCCATTTGCAGCTTTTGAAGTGTAGATTTGTGTAAGTTGTTGGCTTGCATAGGATTTATAACAATGTTAAATCTTAATAATAGGGTTTTGGGGTTTGTTTACAAATGTCTGATATATTTAGTAGGTGAAGATCTCATATCCTATTATGTTTTATGGAGTTAATGGGGCTGAATCATATTATCTATTCTCTAACTGAGAGGTTGTTACATGTGTTATTTGGGCCAGTCAACTTCTTTTCCCTTGCCCTTGCAGTTGAGCACTTTGGGTTGATGAGAGGTTATGGATCTTCTTTGGTGGTAACTTTGAAGGACCCAAATCTACCTTCTAGAAAATAATCTTTTTTAAACTTCTATCAATTAGGATAAGGTGGAAGAAGGGAGACTTATAGTTTCAGCACATTATTTCAGAATTGAGAAGGTTGGTTAGAGGACTGTTGTGATGGTGCCTAGATGCATTTAGTTTTTTGGTGTATAAGGTGATAGTGAAGGGAAAAATATTAGGTTTTCAGCAAAAATAATAGGTTAGTTTTTGATTCTTGTTGTACTTTTTTTGGATCTTTTTGTGGCAATATTAAGTGTTAGTTTTAGTGTCTTACTTTGGGTTTGATTATTGTATGGTGTTCATGTTTGGTACAGATTGGACTGTTTAATTTGTTAAGTTAATGGGGTCTCGCTCTAAAAGCTTGCCTGTATATCCAAGTTTTTGGGGGGACTATTTTGATTTTTTGTAGATCACTTTGAAAACCAAAGTTCATGGAATTCCTGGTTGGTTCTTCCTTTCTCTTCTACATCTCTTCTTTATTCTTCATGTCTTTCTCGTTCTTTGTTTTATCTCTCTATATTCTTTCTATTTCTTCTTCTCTTTTCCTTCATTTTTTACATATGTTGCTGTCCTCTTTCTATCGCATGTGCACATGAATATGTATGTGTTCACTATATATGTGTGTATGTCTGTACCCTGGAAGATTGTAATTGAAGTGAGATAAATCTTGTGACAGACTCTAGAGGCATCTTAACTTGAGAGTTGCCATTTTTAAGTTATAATGTTAATTTTTGCACAGCATCTCATTGTGACCTAAAAGTCAACTTTATTCCCCATCAGATTGTATTTGGAAGCACTAAAACCTTAAAATCTATCTCTCTAATACTTATATGGGCTCTCAAATCCCTTGGTTGTAGTACAGAGCTTTTCTATTTCTTTAATGCACAAATAATTTGCTTGTATTTTGATTTCTAATTATGCAGCTGCAAGTGTTTGTTTGAACTGAATTCTTGGATGTTGTAATCTCTATGGTTCACAGTTGCAGGCATGGAGAAACTTAAATTGGTTTTGCACTGTCAGTTGGTACACTATTTTGGAATTTATTATGATTTACGGCTAGTGCATCTGTTCTCTATATCATCTTGATAAAGGATTGTTTCTTGTCCAAATTTTTGAGTTCATAGAGTTTATTTTGTCTAGATTATGCAGTCTTCTTCTCCACTAAATAAACCCTTCCATTATCCTTCAATCTCATTCTTTTAAGTTATGGTTTTGTGACCTTTATTTTAAGAATGTTTGTGAAAGATCTACGAGTATATACTGCAAGAAGCCCAGTTTACATTTTTCCATTTTTTTCTGTGTCATTTGGAAAGTAATGCTTGTGATATGGCAGATGAAATTATCTTAAATATTTAATCGGTTAGGATTTGCTGACTACAGGTTTGCTTGTTTTTGGGAAGGGAGGTCATTTTGTTGATTGTGCTGCTTGCTAACAACATGACTTCCTGTTCTGGGTTATTCAGTGTAATAGTGTTAATCAGTTGGGCTTTTGTGACTACTTAATTTTGTTTGTGTTCTTAAAACTTAATTACTCTGATGATTTTAGAGAGACTTGTTAGCATTATTAGTTCTTGTGAGTGTAAATAGACAGTAGTGACAGTGACTTTTAATGGTGGTAATCAATCATAATGAGCGGATCTTCTGTAATAGCTCTTAGAAGTGGGTGGTGATGGCCTGGGGTGATAATCTCTTGCATCGAATGGATAAAAGACTATGGAGCATGTCTTGGTGCCAACTTCATCTCTCCTTCAATGAATTAAGCCTTAAAGACTATAATGGGTCAGGATGGCATGGAATACTATGGGACAAGGATCGCTGAACTGGTACCGGGACCCGTATCGGTTAGCGATTGGTATGGTATGATCAAGGATTCAGGTCTTGGCGGGACATCCCATGGGACACCGGGACGGTATTATCCCATGTGTCGAGACAGGACATCCCACCAGCGTTCCAGTGTCCCAATCGGGACACCTTGGGACATCCCCTGTCCCGAGTGTCGGGACGGGGTGGGACGCCGATGCATCCCGTTCAAGGAAAAAACCGGGACAGCCTTGTCCCACGGGATTTAAAACCTTGGGTATGATACCATAATGTATCGTACCATACTAGTACATATACCAGTCTTGGTGAAATTGAGAAAAAAACTACCTTCCCCTCCCCTCTCAAGCAAAAATCATTAAAACAAGTTCGAACCGGATCCGAACCAGATGAACCGAGCTTGAACCAGAGTGAACCGGGCCGTACCATACTAAACCGACCTGTACCGGATTGAATGACTCGTACCCGTCCGGTTCAGGTCATTTTTGATGGTCCGAGGTCCCGAACCATTTTGTAGGGCTGAACTGTACCAGTTCTTGGCCGGTACGCTATGGTAGGCTCCGAATCTAACGGTTCAGGATGGTTTCGAAAAACCTTGCTATGGGGTATATGGAGAACCATATATGAATTATATAAGATACAATCTGTGGAATGTAGATATATGGAAGGAGTATTTTGTGTGCTATCATACATGAATGAACTAATATGAAAAAGACAACAAAATAAAATTTCTTGGGTTTTGGTGTTGGTATTGAATCATAAGATACATGGTAAATCATGATGGAGTGGCACAGACAGAACAAACCTGCACATTGTGAGTGACCATGTATCAATATGTAATGAGACGGTTGCAGTCAGTATCCCTTCATATTAAGCTTCTTAACTATTAGACATCTAATGCACTTATTGATACTATAACATGTATCAAACTAATCTTTTTTGTTCATTTTTTGTGGAAGTTTATTTTTTTTTGGCATTGATATATATTCAAGTTGGTGAGTTGCTTTTGTATCTCAAAATGGTTTACAATATGCTTTGTTGGTGATTGATGGAGATATGACAATATTTTTTCCCCTCCATGTTGTGTTTATAAGAAAACATGTCTGCTAAGAAATGGAAGTATGTCAATTCTTTGTTAGAAGCTAAACATAATTGTTTAACTGGTTAGGAATCTCTTCGAGGTTCTCTTTGTGCAACTTCATAGCATCAATTTACATCTCAGATATCACTAACTATTTCATGGAATTGGAAATGTGTATTTTGTTGAATGCTGGACAGGTCATGTGGATGGTTGCTTAGGCTTGTGTATGTCACAATATTACCATGGTCTAAACTCTGTTGTAATCTTTTACTACTTTTATTAAGCAAAGGATTGTTAAAAATGTGAGGAAAGATATGAGAAACAATGTAAGCCTTAAGCTAGCTTTCACCTGACAATTGCTTCTTTTTGTCGTTGATTCTATTACAGGCTGCTTTCTTGTTAAACAAGTTATTTCAAATCCTTTCCTACAAATTCTATCCATGTTTTGTGGATAAGGCAGTATTTCCAAGTCAATGCAGAAATGATATGGAAAATTTTTGCGGCAAAAAAATAGGAAATTTCCTTTTATTTGTTGACAACACATTCAAAATATAAGTTTTGTTCCAATCTAACCCTATTGACATATTTTGCCAATATGTTCATATAATGATGGTATATTTACCTGTGGTATTGTTATATGAATTGTTGATTGTGTTGCCATAAAAACTTTAATGTGGTTAAGCTGAACTTTAAAATCTTCTGTCATACCTTAACCGGGTCTTTTTTTCTTTTTTTTATCAAAAACAAAATTGTCAGCATGAAAAGTATATACCCAAATGTTTATCTCATTCTTGGCTAAGTATTAATGTAGTTATTTGCTTTTCTGATCTGTATCTTTGCTTAATTGTTCTGATACTAATGTAGCATATGTGCCTTGAGATGCTATGCTCCTTTTATTATATAATTTGGTTTAGTCGACTGATTATATTTTAGGTTGTACTTTATTTTACATGCATTTTTCTTGTGGTTTTGCTTATTCATCACGCATTCTTCTTGTTATTGCCAGAATAATAATATATTTTTTTTGCTCGGATGTTAGGAAGCTAGAGAGATTGCATTGGGTCAGATTCCAACTTTTTCAAAACCTGAGAACTTTGTAAAATGCAAAGAGGTAATCTTATTATTGATTAACCATTAATGTTAAATGCTGATACTGAGGCTGATGTATACTTTTCTGTATTTGCAAATTCTTTCACTGCAGAAACAGTTCTTTTGGTGAATATAGTTCCTAAAGCTCAAATTATGCAGTATTTAATCTATCTGAATTATATTTAATAATGTAAATGATTATGTTGTCTTTTTATGATTGATTTTATTTGTTGAGACTTGAGAGTAAAAATGTGGAGTAAAGGCATACATACAATCTGAATCCAGGAGCTGGGGAAAAGCAATCTTGGGTGATGTTATGAACCCCCTGCCCTTAAGAAGAAGAAAGAGGAAAAAATGTCTTGTATTTATTTGTATCACATTCATTTATTGAACGTATTGGAAGTGCAAAAATGCTGTGGTTGGTGGTGTGGGCGGTTTGGTTGAAAGGTTACAACATGCTATATTTTGGTGCGTGTGGAGTGAACATTACGTTAGGTAGAATACCAATAAATGAAAAACAATATCCTCCTATAAGCTTCTGAAAGTCTTCAAATGCCAAAATACCAATGAGACTGCCAAGAAGACTTGCAAATATGTTCTTGTAGGTGTAGAAAAGGAATCATGTCCTATAGTTAGGGGTCCAAATGGATTTGTTTGATTTTGAGTGAGGCTGGAATTGGACCGGACATGCATCGAATACTAGTATGTCCAGATCCATATTTGTTTTGTTGGGTGAACATAGATAGGAACATGGATGTTGGTTGGATGCAAAAATTCATATTTGTTTCAAACATATACTTGAAATATGGTTATAAGTCTGATAATTAAACTTTATGCCACATAATTAACGGTATTTCTAAGTGGATGATAAATCAAGTTAATAGCATATTAGTGCAATCATTTATTTTTCTTAAAAGTTCATGCTTATATAAAATTAAACAGAGTTATAAATATAATTGGATATTCGGATATGTATCGGGTAGTTGTCTATCCATATTCATATCCATATTTGTTTGATGGATATGGATACGTATATGGATTTTAGTTGGATGCTCAAATTTCTATCCAACTTTAGATATATTCGGATACAAAGATGGTTCTAAATGGACATTATCCAATCCACTTTCATCCATAGTCTTGAGAGTGGCTTTATCTTTCTCGGTGCAGATTGATTTTTGGCTCATGATGTATTTCTGGTTCCAAGGTTGGCTGAATTAGTATTGGTACCCGTACCGGTCAACCACTAGTTTGGTACTGTAATGACACAGTATGATTGGGCATGTTGGTCAAACCAGCACGTCATATTTTTGTTTTTTTTGTTTATCAATTTATTTTTCTTTCTTAAGATATTTAAATATTTTTTTAGGATTTTTTAAATGATGTTTAATTTTAAGTGATATTTGTTGATTTTAATTAATGTCTGCATCACTTCGATACACCATTAATTGTGTGAGGCGGAGCTAAATCCAATATGATATGTTAGGGGAGACAGCATTCATGGGCTAGATATCATTGAATCCTAAAATGCTCAAATTAATTAAAAAATATAAAAAATAAATAATCAATACATATCGATATTTAGAATCTCGTTGAGCATCGATTCATTTGTAAATATCATGATCATTTACATAATTAGGAGGAATATCAGTCTAGCCCTTTAACCAAGTAGCATTGTAGTTTTCTGCACATCCCATAAGGTAAGCATGTTGGATTGAACTTGTCACAGATCTCTTGTTGAAGCCTTGGCTCTAAGGGGTGTCCTTGGATTGATAGTATGCTTGTGGAGAGGTCCATTCGAATATGCCGGTAGTGAAATCCGATTTGTAAGATGCTCCGGGATACATGGCATGGTAGCCACTAGAAGATGTCTCGGACGCACTATATCCGTATCTATATGGATTATAAGTTTCTTGTTGCTATGAATAAGAGGATCCATAATAAGATGAACTTGATACGTTCATGGATCCTACTCTGTGTGCAAAGTCATCTGCAACTATATTTTGTCTTGAACGACCTCAAGGAGCCCCTCGTCTATATGCAATCGTATCCTCACAGTCTCTGCTAGCTCATACCTTGTGATCTTTATCCTACATGGCATGCATAAACACTTACCACTGAATCGAAGACCATCATGCAGCTGCATCTTATAAATGGTGGTTTGTTGTCCTCGATCTCTTTCAGATCACTAGATCCATGATCATCTGAAGAACCAGAACTGCTCTGCTTGGTCTTTGAATCTGAGTGAATTGACTGCTTTAACCTCTCCATTGGAGTTGCAATTACCTTTTCTTTTGTCTCTGTGCCGAGTAGTTGTCTGCCCTTTGTCCTGCTTTGCTGTGGCTATCTAGACTGTGAGGGTGGATGTTGTGGCATATCAACTTGAATTATGTGTGGAATGTTGCTGCTTGTATATTGCTTAGCATCCATCATAGTATTGTTAGCTACAAAACTGTCTGGTCGTAGAGGTGATTCTGGCTTATGAAGCTCTGGCTTCTATTGCTGGCTCACAAGCCATTCAACCATTGGATTTTCATCATCAACAAAGTTATTCGTAGTTGGATTCGAGTACTTCAGCTCTAACATTTTTCTGAATGCATTTGAATCTTAATCTCAAATTATAGTGAACATGTATAAGGTCATTGAAGTGTTTGTGTTAGATAGTTCGTCCACTTGTTGCGGATAAGAGCGAAGGTCGATCAATTACGTTTATAGTCATTTGATGAGGCTGTTTGGAAGAGGATCCTAATGCAAGTCCCATAAGATTTCTTGTTGCTCTAAAATGAACCTGTTGTTCAGTTGCAAAAGTATTGAGATTCCACAAAATTAAAAAAAAAGATTGTATCATATTAGACATATTAGTAGCTACTTGCATTCATCTTTTTTCTTTTTGCTTGTGATCACTATATTGGATTCAAATGTGTTGGTGCCCTTCCTAAACATTTTCGTCTATTAAAAAAATATTTGCTATAGTGTGTTATTGGTGGAATATATAGCTTAGTTAAAAAAAATCATGCAACCTTCTTCTAGGTACATAGCTATGATTACATAGCTATGATTTTTGGATCGGGCTCCTTGTTTATCACATTTCGTAGGGCGGTTAGAAGCTTGTCATCCATTATAATCCTAGGTACAGAGTACTAGAACCTTAGGGTCAAATAGTAAGCTGCATATATATTTCATAATTGGTTAAGCTTATTTGTACAAATACAAAATTATTATAAATTCAGAATATTTTTTATTTACGGCTTACCTATTAGATACAATTCCTTATCTATTTGATGGTTCTATCGTTGCTAATGATATGGATGTACTCATGGGCATATTTTTGATATGCCATCTTGATTTGTTGCTTTGCCCTCTCCATCATATGATACAAGAAGTCTATCTGAGAATATCTTTTACCATCTACAGTTCCAAGCACCTCATATAAAGGCTTGATAGCCTGCACTATCTCTTTGGCCCACTGCTAGAATGTCCGTCTCGTACCAAGTTTTTCACATTATTTCTCTTAGTGTCTGCCCTGGCATATCTATTGTCTTGTTATGTGGAATTAACAAATATTTGATGTAGTTATACTTGTCAAGAAGGCTATCAAGTGCTATATAATTTGTAGCGAGCTGTGTGACACTTTGTCTCAATATCTCTCCTTCTATATACTTCTGCATCGATAGGATCCATGTGTGGTTGTAGATGAATCTAGTAATACTTTGTACTGAGTCCACTATTTTCTGCATCGTACTAAACTTTTCAATATTCATTAACATAAGATCGATACAATGTGCAGCACATGGGATCCAGAAATTATGTAATTGCTGCTTCGTCAGGATCTTCTTTGCAACCTTTACTGTTGTCCATTATTTGTGATAACCTGCATGGCAGTCTGCTCTCGTACTTAATTGATTTCCTTTATCAATTTGAGGATGTAGTAGGCATTGTGCATGTCTAAAGCATTAATGATTTCTAAAAAAAATATTTTTCCAACACTATATGTTAGGAAGTTGATTATGCTTCGTCTGATAGGACCAATCCATCCATTACATATCACCACCAGTCCATATATAAGTCACTTGCTCTAATATGATACAATCCATTTATGTAGCTCCTTATTATTGTTAAGAAGCTCATCGTAGATATCTTTCGATCCTAGAGGATTTACACTTGGATCAGTAGTATGGATGGAAGGATAGAGCGATAATATGTGCTGCCTATTGCATGTACTGGGATGTGGCAGAAGTGAAACCAGGATCCTATAGCTTGCTATATATCCTTCTTCCTAGCCTTTTTTAGCCTACTGTCAACCCTTTGTTGCTTGGAATCCTAGCTAAGAAAGGCGTGTGGATCCAAGTTATGAATAGTGGCTTATGGGGGAATCTTTTTAGAGGACTTCTTCCTGTTGCCAAAAGCTCTCAACATTGATGCAATACTGCTTGTGTCCCTATTGACGGGCTCTCTGAGGAGCTCCTAACCTTGACTCTATTGAAGTGCTCCTAGAGTCTGACCCTGACTCATAAGCTGATGGTCTAATTTGCGCTATGCCTGGCCACCTTCTCCAGCTATCATTGATCATCCAAGCTCACTTGAATGGCTGTCTGGATCTTTGCCTCATCATCTGGAGAGGATGCTTCCTCTAACTTCTCAGAGTGATAGGAAGGTGTTCACCTTGGTTCGGAACCCGGACCGAAAATCAAGGCCAAACCGACCTGGTTTAGGGCTGGTATGGTTCGGTATGGGTCAAATAGGGTGGTTTGGTTTGGTTCTGCCTTCCATGCTTGGTTCTTCTTATTGTTAAAAGATTTCGGTTGGCTTTAGTCTAATCCACTTTTGGTTTTCTTCGTATATGAATTTTTAAGGTCAGACCCATCTACGAAGATGATTTTTTTTTTTCCAGGTTTGATTAGGTTTTCTTTTTTCTGGCAAGGTTTAGCTTTGTTAAACATGAATACATCTGTTTAGTCCACATAGGTTCCTTATCAGATCTGGATGGGTCTTTCTATGTGCCCAGTGTTCTCTTAATCAGATAGTTCACCATGAAAGAAAAGTTGATGATCTATTCTTATAGTCATTGATAAAAAAGTCTAGGCAAACTTCTTTGGATGCTCTAAAAGATGTTAGCCATTGCTGAAGAGTAGGGCTTGTTGGCATGTTTAACCTGCAGCTTTAATACATAACATAACACATATTACAAAGTGGTACTGTGGTAATGAGAGGGAATTCCAAGAATTTTGGGCTTGTGAACAAAGGAGGAGGAGGAAAGCCTGTGTTGCTTTAATGCTGCTTGCTAGGTGCATTGTCCCAATTGGCAGAGTAGTTCTTATTTCTATAGCTTTCAAGACTAGTCATTCTCCATTTTACTATGTATTAGGTTAAAAGTTTGAGTGCTTAACTAACATTATCATGCTGTTGTATCTTAAGGGAATACGAAAACGTCTCAGGGCTATCAATGAATCTCGTGCTCAAAAGAGGAAGGTAATCATATACGTGTTTTGCACCAGATTGCTATAAAGTCTACAATTATTTGCTACTTGCAAATTTATAAATATTCTGCATAATTTTGTGAACTAATCCTCCAGTCTCTGATGTTCAACAGGCTGGCCAGGTTTATGGAGTGCCTCTTTCTGGACCTTTATTGATAAAACCTGGCCTTTTTCCTGATCAAAAGCCTTGTAGTGAAGACTTCCGCAGGAAATGGATTGAGGTTTGTGAGTTTGATTATGATGCCGTATTTTGTCTTTTAACTATAATAATTTGCTGATCGCTTGAGATTTTTTTTCATTGTCTGTTAACTTCATCATCATTTTGGATTTTTAGATTTTGATCCATGCCAAATAGAATTTGTTTTACCTATTCTGTTTTTTATTTTGAAGATTATATACTTGGTGCTTATTTTCCCCCAACATTTTCCATTAAATTTCAACTACATAACTTTTTATATAATGGATGACACTCAGGTGCTTTTTCCCCTCTGTTTCGTCCTGAATTCCTGATTTATTATCTTTCTGATGTTTGTCATCAACATTTTGAATTCTTCATTGTTCAGGAGTCACTATCTTGTTAACACATAATGTTTGGCTGCAACTTATCGGCCACTTTATTTTTTCTTTTTATTTTTATCAGCTTTGCATTAGCCTTTAGTAATAAATTCCAAATCTTTTTTGGATTTTTATTCATGATTTATTTTGAAGATGTTGACGTGTCACCATTTTGTGCAGGCTCTATCGCAACATCATAAACGATTGCATTCCTTGGCCGAACATGTTCCTCATGGTTATAGACGAAAGTCTCTCTTTGAAGTTCTTATTCGCCATAATGTTCCATTTTTAAGGGCAACATGGTTCATCAAAGTTACTTATCTTAATCTTAATCAGGTGAAGCTACTTAAAGCCATTTAAGCACATTAGTTTGTCGTCTGAATTTCTGTTCTACTTGATAGCCGCTTATGTCCAGTTAATGGCAATTAAAGTCAGTGTATTTTGTAGGTTCGGCCTGCCTCCACCAGTGTTTCTTCTGGGCCTTCAGATAAGACACCATTATGGACCAAGGATGTTATTGATTACTTGCAGCAGCTTTTGGATGAATTTTTCTCTAAAGATGGTTCTTTTGCACCAATACCCAGTAGGGATCAATCATCGCAGGGTCTTATTGCTGGACCTGGACCAGCACAACACAAAGGTGACTCTGTCCCAGCTACTCCTGATGCTGAGGAACCTTCCCTGCCCTTTAAATGGTGGTACATGGTGCAGCTTCTACGATGGCATTATGCAGAAGGGTTGCTTCGTCCTTCTCTTGTCATTGACTGGCTTTTCAATCAACTTCAGGTAAATGATCTTCTTGCCTGGGAAAAAAGGGATCCTCATTAGATCTCATTGTGCCTTAATTGGATTCCCCCTTGAGAGATTTGTCGGGATTTAATGCTTTGTTCAATCTATGCGTTCAGGAGAAGGATTCAGCTGAAGCTTTAGAGTTGCTTTTGCCTGTCATATTTGATTTAATGGATAGCATTGTGCTGTCACAGACCAGTGTACGCTTGCTTGTAGACATAGCTGTTCGGTCCATCAATGATGTGTCTTCTGGTGACTTGAGTTCAGTAGATAATTTGAAAAAACCATCGCCCACTTCTGCACTGGTTGGGATTCTGCAGTACATGATTTTTTCTGTGCCAGATACTTTTGTTGCTTTGGATTGCTTTCCTCTTCCACCCTGTGTGGCACCTGATTTAGATTGCAGAAATATCATACTGAAGGTACCTGAGGGTGTAGATAGTGTACATTTCGATGCTCGAGATGCTTATCTTCAGTACTTGTCCTGTGGCTATACTGTTTCCTCCATTCAGAAGCGTGCAGGTAATATTGCCAAAATTGCAAACCCCAGCCTTCAAGGACATGGTGCAGCTAAAGTTGTGCAGGCTTTGGATAAGGCTTTGATAACAGGAGATTTTAAGTTTGCCTATAATTCTCTCTTTGAAGATTTGTCTGATATTGCTATTGAAGAACAATGGATTGCTGAAGTCAGTCCATGCTTGCGGTCTTCTTTGAAGTGGATTGGAACTGTTGGCTTGCCTCTTATTTGCTCTGTGTTTTTTTTATGTGAATGGGCGACTTGTGACTATAGAGATTGCCGTACTTCCCTGCCACCGAATCAGAAATATACAGGCAGAAAAGATTTCTCACAGGTGTATCTTGCAATTTCTCTTTTGAAGCTTAAAATTGAAGACATGTGTAGCTCATCCCAGTCTAAGAGTGGTTGCACATTGTTATTTAGTACCAACGGGAAAGCAGCTTCTGTTCGTGACACTTCCTTGGTGGAACATTGGTGGAAAAATTTTCTGCTATGAATAATATGAAGAGCTCTAGCAACAGAAAACATAAAATGGATATATTCCAAAGCCCTGGTCCATTGCATGACATTATTGTCTGTTGGCTAGATCAGCATGAAGTTGGGAGCTCTGCAGGTTTCAAGCGTGTTGAAGTTTTCATTATGGAACTCATTCGTAATGGCATCTTCTATCCTCAGGCTTATGTAAGGCAGCTAATTGTTAGTGGAATTATGGATAGGAATGTGACTGCTGTGGATTTGGAAAGACAATGTAGACATCAAAAAATCCTGAAGCAGCTGCCAGGGTCCTGTTTGTTTTCTGTTTTAGAAGAAGCAAAGATTGTGGAAGCACCATTGTTGAACGAGACTGTATGTGTTTACTCAAATGAGCGTAGACTCATGCTTCACGGACTTCTGAGTGGTGCGTCCAATCACATGAGCACCAAAGGTGACAGTTATCAGAGTTTTGTTCTACAAAAACATAGGGATCATTCTGCTGCTGTAAGAGGTGGTAAGCATGTCAAAATGAAGGATGAAACTGCAGAGCTGAAGATTTTGATTTCAACTCTTTTGCATTTTCCGTATCCCTATTCAATTCCAACAGGAACATGCCCTGATGAATCTCAGGGGAGTTTCAGGAGACCTTTGGGTTTGTTTGACGTAAAAGTTGATTTGACAGAAGGGACACCTGGCTGCGAGGAATGTAGGCGTGCAAAGAGGCAGAAGTTAGGTGATGAAAGGGGCTCTCCTCTTCAAGGTTTTTCTTCTAACCAGTCAGATGATGAAGATAGTTGGTGGGTGAGGAAGGGACCTAAATCCCAGGAGTCATTCAAGGTGGAGCCACCTCCTAAATCAACTAAACATCCTTCAAGGGGTAGGCAAAAAACTGTGCGTAAAACACAAAGTCTAGCACAATTGGCAGCTACTAGGATTGAAAGCAGCCAGGGGGCATCTACCAGTCATGTGTGTGATAATAAAGTGAGCTGTCCTCATCACAAATCTGTCAGTGAAAGTGAAGTTCCTAAAGATGTTGACCTGATGAAAGCAACACATCTCGGTGATATCAGGAAGGCCATAAAGCAGCTGAGGTGGCTTGAGAAGAGATCCATGTCAATTTGGTTGTTAAAAACAATTAGGCAACTTGTTGAAGAAAATGAAAAAGCTACTTCCAAGGTGAGCAATTGTACTGGGGTCTTTTCTGCACCTACTGATGATGGAATATCTGTACGGTGGAGAATTGGTGAAGATGAGCTATTGTCCATTCTGTATATATTGGATACAGCTTCAGACCTGGTTTCAGTGTTAAAGCTGTTGCTGTGGTTGTTACCAAAGACTCTTGGTGCTCCAAGCACTGCTGTTCATGTTGGGAGAAATATTACGTTACCAAAAAATAGAGAAAACCAAGTCTGCAAAGTTGGGGAGTCATTTCTTTTATCATCCCTGCAAAGGTACATATGCCTTCTTTATATTGGATTTTATTTTCCATTGCCTGAAAATCTTGTGAATGATATTTGTCTTGATTTATGGTGAATGTATTTGATTTTTTTCCCTTACTTTTTTGGTTGGTGCGGTCTTGTTCATAATGATTCTATGACCAAAGTCTGCTTGGTTTTTTTACCTTTTCCTTTAGTTTTAGACAACTACACCTGGCTGATGTGCTTTTCTTAAATCCAATGATTTTCATTTTGTTGGTAGCAGCTGTCATTACAAAACTCCTGCACTTCCACCTCTCTTCACTATTAGCATTGTTTACCTTTTTTTTTGTCATTATATTATCTTAATGGTGTCCTGTACTTTGTTTCTAATTTTTCATTCTATATGTTAGTTTCTTCTTTTTTGTCATGATGTGTGTGAAATTAATGGGAATAATTGTGGAAAACTATGCGAACTTGCTTATTTCACTACATTATCAAAACACAATTCTGTCTTGCTCTGGTTGTCCAAGAAGTGCAAAATTGCTGCAGCTGTTCAGAAGTTCAAGTGGAACTTATATGTTGAACAAAGCACTCCTGTCCTGACTCCAAGTACGGGTCAGTGCAATATTTTTCTTGACAAGAAGACAAGCATAGCATTATCTCTGGTATACCGGTATTTGGACATCAATAAGGACTTGTTCAGTTCGTGGGAAGAACTTCTATTCGCTGGAATGTTATTCTTGGGAAGTTGATGCTCGGAAAAATTGTTTTGGCATGTTTGGATTGACCATGGAAAAGTGGCTTATTCTATAATGATTTTTGTTTAGCTGAGTATTTACTTTTATGAGAAAATTATGTAAAATATCTATTATACCCTTGATAGATATATGACTGTACCTTTATGCTCCCAAACTTTATATAAATATAATATAATATTTATATAATATAAATATAATATAATATATATAAATATAAATATAAATAATATATATAATATAAATATAAATATATATATATAAATATAATATAAAAATAATATTTATATTAAATATTATATTATATTTATATTTATATAAATATAAAAATAATATTACAATTTGTATTAATATTAATATTAATTTATTACATTTTATTTAGTATAAAATTTATAATATATTAATATTTATATTAATTTAATATAAAAAGATAGCATTATGGGGTATTTTCGGGGGAAAAAGGGGCCTCCTATTCTCCTCCCATGGGAATTCCAAAAACCAATTCCCCCATGGGTTTTTGTTTCTATGAAACATGGGCATGTATTCCCATGGGAAGACCTTTTTCCAATCTCTTCTTTGAAAACTCCAACCAAACAAAAGGGGTTTTTTCTACTTCCCAAGAATGACACTTTCAGCCCTCTAATTCCTACAAACCAAACGGGTCCTAAGAGAAAAGTTCCCCTATAGGAAAGGAAGAAACTCACCATCTCAATAATTGTTAGGAAAATATAGCACAAGCTAGCCATACTATCCAATTAACAATATGATATAACAATAAAGCAAGAAAACCATGTGAAGGACAACTCATTAAACAGGCAGCATAGGGGTTGAGGCCGACCCTTGATTGATTGCCATTTTATGTTTAAACCTTGTTGACTGAAGTATTTTATCTGGTCCTGGATTTTTATGGCCAACTTTTGTTTAATCCCTGGTTCGTGTATAATTTTGTGGAAAATAAGGACAACTCTATACAAAACCAAGCCCAACTCTGTAAAAACCAGAAGCCTAACTATTTACAGGGACTAAAATTAAAATACTTTGTATGAGCAAAATATATAATGGCAGTCAAAGGACTGGGTGCTAAGTTCTCTGGCAATGGATTATAACAAATTCATATATAACGAGCTCATTATATACCAAGATCAAAGGAGAAATAAGTGGTGGATGCCTAACCCTTCAACAATTTTAGACTAAAACATCACTATTAGCTTATACATATTTTATATTGATTTCCACATCTGCTTGGATGTGCTACATTGTAATAAAATGAGAAAAATCTTGATTTGCTAAAATAATTTTTACTGAAGAACCAAGAAAAGTTTGACAATGTTAGATGCTTTTTACAATTCATTTAAATGATATTTAGTCTCTTGTAGCTTAGAGTGGAGAAAAATCAGACTACATTGGAAAGTGCATTCAAATATAGTTACTTGAACCCCATTACAAAGTCCTTTTTTTGGTCAAAGATCAAGTTACAAACCTGAATTGATTATTCTGGTAAAGGCATGGGATTGAAACGGAGGTACTTAAGAATATGAACACATCAGTCTGGCATGGAAGAGGGGTGGCTTCAGTAACATGATAACTGTGAAAACAGACTTTCATGAACAAGAGCATGTTTGGATGTCAGCTTGAGGAAAGTGTGAATCCATGTAATAAAGGATCCATGAATAAAGGGTAAAAGCCTGTTAAAATCCCAGAAACACAAATGCAAAGGAAAGACTTTGAGAAATCCCTGAAATAAAAATTGAAGCAAACCTTTTAACCTCTTTCATTGTGGGAGAAGGTGCGAGTAGTGTCATATTCTTTGGTGTTTCGGGGGGGGGGGGGGGGGGTCACAACTTATGACACATATAGTTGTAATCCGTATCATGATTGGTCTTGTCACTCAGAAATTATAGTTGTTTATAAAGGGAGGCTAGGCAACGATGATATGATTATGACACCAATTGCTGTTGTGGGAATTTTGGTAGGGATAAAATCAATATCCTGTGACAAGGATAGCGAAGTAAAGATGTGTCTATGGCTTAAGGTTTCTTGTGGGAATGATCACTGCAAGAATTTTTCCGACACCTTGAATTTCCCAATCTGTGAGTTTGCCTTTTCCTAGGTTCTATTTTTTCGTTGTGTGTTTATACATGCCACATTTTCTTATGCAATATTGTGTTGCTAGCACTATTTATTGGCATGTCCTTTCTCTCCTCCATATATGCATGCACGATATGTTGTCAAATCCATGGAGCATTACTAATTTGTTGAACCATTAATCTGCATTTTCAGCATGTTCTGATTGCTATAAAATTTTTTATTTTAAGGATCTCTCTCCCCCACCCTTTCTATCGAGGGGTGGGCGACGGGTATGCAAGTTGGAATTATCTTGAAAATTCATGCTTCCTGGTCAATGTGAAATGAGAACCATATTTTCCACAAAAATCAATGTAAATTCTGATATATAAGATGAATAATCATTACTTCTTATGATAATATTATGTTGAAGACTAATAGTTGACAATGGGTTGGCTTATTGATAGTATTCTATCATTATTTCTGGAATATAAATTCGGATGTCAAATATGTTGAGCTTGAACTTAGGTTATCATGACAATGGATGTTGTTGCTTACTTTTCTTAGATCTAATATTTAGCTTGGTTCAGGTATGAAAACGTACTTCTAGCAACAGATCTTTTACCTGAAGTGCTAACTACTTTAATGCACCGAACTGTTTCTTTGGTGATGCCCAATGGAAGGTCATTTGGACCAGTGGCTTTTGCTTATGCTCGAAATTTACTGAAGAAATATAGAGATGTGGCTAGTGTGACAAAATGGGAAAAAACTTTTAGAGCTACATGTGATCAGAGGCTGCTTGCAGAACTTGATGCTGGACGGTCACTTGATGGTGATCTAGTGTTTTCATCTGGAGTGCCAACAGGAGTTGAAGACACTGATGAGTATATCCGTCAAAAGATGACTGGGAGATTATCAAGGACTAGCCCCAACCTGAAAGAGATGGTGCAACGACGTATTGAGGAAGTTGTGCACTATTTTTATGGAAAAGAAAGAAAAAATTTTCCGGTCAACAATCCTAAAGGTTCATCATTAGAAAATTGGGAAGACAGCAACCAAATAGCTCAAGATGTTGTGTCAAGCCTACTAGACTGTATTAGGCAAAATGGTGGAGCAACTCTGGAAGGAGATCCCTCAATAGTGGCTTCTGCTGTTTCTGCGATTGTTGGTAATGTGGGGCCTGCCATATCTAAACTGCCAGATTTTACAAGTGGTAATTACCAAAGCTTTTCATCTACGACAAATTCATTGAATTGTGTACGGCACATTTTGCAAATTCACATAACCTCTCTCTGCTTGCTTAAGGAAGCTCTTGGAGAACGTATGAGCCGCATATTTGAGTTAGCTTTGGCTACTGAAGCTTCTTCATCTATTTCTGGGGCTTTTGCTCCTGGGAAGACACATCGAAGTCAGTTTCAACCATCTTCTGAAACTCATGACATATATGGAAATCATTCAAATGAACTTGTGAACAATTCTGCAAAACTGTTTGTTGGAAGGGCTGCCAAAGCTGCAGCTGCTGTATCTGCGCTTGTTGTTGGGGCCATCATTCACGGTGCTACCAGCCTGGAAAGGATGGTAACATCCTTCAAATTGAAGGAGGGCTTGGATGTTCTGCAATTTATTAGGAGTGCAAGATCCAGTTCGAATGGGATGTCCCGTTCTGTTGGCAGTTTCAAGCTAGATCATTGCATTGAAGTATACGTACATTGGTTTCGGCTCCTTGTTGGGAACTGCAGAACAGTGTTTGATGGACTAGTTGCAGAAATCCTTGGTGAATCATATATCTTAGCTCTTTCAAGGATGCAGCGCATGCTTCCACTTAATTTGGTTTTTCCTCCTGCTTACTCAATCTTTGGAATGGTCATTTGGAGGCCATATATTCTCAACATCAATATTGCGACTCGGGAAGACATCCAACTGTACCAGTATTTGTCAGTGGCAATTGGTGATGCTCTAAGGCACCAACCATTTCGAGAACTATGTTTTAGAATTACTCATGTTCTTTATGATCTTCTTGCTACTGATGTTGGTGATTCTGAATTTGCTGCAATGCTTGAACTGCGTAGCCCAGATAAACATTTGAAAACAATGGCATTTGTTCCTCTTCGGGCACGGCTGTTTCTGAATGCACTCATTGATTGCAAAATGCCAGCGTTTACTATGATGCAGGAAGATGGATCATGTATTTCAGGGCCTAATGAACAAAGAGCATTTGCTGAAAATGAGGCAAAGCTTCAGGATCAGCTCGTGCATGTTTTAGATAACTTGCAACCTGCAAAGTTTCATTGGCAGTGGGTTGTTTTGAGGCTTCTTTTGAATGAGCAAGCTCTTATTGAAAAAATTGAGACTCAGGGCATGTCTTTAGTGGAGGCAATTCGATCCCTAACTCCAAATGCTGGAAATGTACTTTCTGAAAGTGAAAAGAGATTTACTGAAATTATTCTTACAAGGATCCTAGTTAGACCTGATGCAGCATCTCTCTACTCAGAAGTTGTCCATCTGCTTGGAAATTTGCAACAGGAGTCACTTGTAATGGACATAAAATGGATTTTGGCTGGTCAGGATGTCCTTCTGGGACGGAAATCCATCAGGCAGCAACTATTACATGTTGCTCAGCGGAAAGTTCTTTCAACAAAATCCCAGTTTTGGAAACCGTGGGGTTGGTCAAGTTCCATAGCTGATGGCGTAGCTAACAGAGGTGATAAGAGGAAGTTGGAAGCCATTTCTATTGAAGAAGGGGAACTTGTGGATGAATGCATTGATGTTAAAAAACCTGGTAAAATGAATTTTCATAATATTGATGCTGAAGGCTTCACTTCTAACCAGCAGTGTATAACTGAGAAAGCTCTTGCAGAATTAACACTTCCATGTATAGACAGGAGTTCCATTGATATACGGAATTTATTTGCAGCTGAATTGATAAAGCAGATGGGTGCTATTGATCAGCAAATTAATGCAATAACACGTGGTGGTAATAAGCAGTCTAGTGCATCATCTTCTGGAGCTGAAGGTTCATCAAACAAAAGCAGCATCCGCAAAGGTATGCGTGGTGGCAGCCCTGTGTTGGGCAGGCGAACAACTGGAGTTAGTGATTCTACGCCACCGTCTGCCACAGCATTGAAAGCATCCTTGTGGTTGCGCTTGCAATTTCTTTTGAGATTGCTTCCTATCATTTACAACGATAGGTAACTGATCTTAAAACTTATTCTTGATTATTGCCTTATATTATTCTTATTCATACAGGTGGCTATTGTCAATTGTCTTAGAATGTTGCAACCGGATCTGTTATTTTTTGTCACCTTTTCCCCCTTGTCTTCTTGATAACATTTTTCCACCCATAATTTTATTGTGTTAATGATCTTTTTAAGATACTTATTTCTTTTATTTTTTTCTTGTTACCATGTTAGTGTAACATCAGTAGACTGACCTTTATTTTTTAAATAACCATTCAGTTGTGTATTGCCTCCCAAGATATCCAATTAATTCTGTCCTTTTTCGACAAGCTCATGGTCTAATGTTTGGTAGATTTTCTTGTAGAGTGATGTTTACTAGAATTCTAGTGTAAGCATCAGAGTTTCGAGGAAGTTTGTTCTTGCATGTTTAATTAAACCGCCTTACATCTGGAGGGGCACTTGGCCTTCGGTGGTATACCCCAGCTTTTGTTGGGCAAGAAATTTCAGTTTAGCTCCTTTCTGTAACTCTAAGTTTTCACTTTCTTCAGGCCATTTAAGATTGTTGTGAACTTGGAGTTCCACATTTTCTATTTGCTTTTTCAATGTCTTTTTGCAAAGTTCTTTTCACTATTCTAGTTTTCCTCCTAGATGAATGTATTAGGGTATATTTGGATGCTAGAAAACCGTTCTGAAAATTCATTGTTCTTGGAAAATCAAGTTTTCCATTAGAAAACTAACAAATCTGGAAAATTATAACTAGTTTTCTAAAGATTTTTTCATTTTCATGCAGAAATCTTAGTTTTCCTTTTCCTTTTTCATGGATTTCCTTGCAACAAAACATAATCTTGAGGGCTGGGGAAATGGAAAAGTAGGGCTTTGTTTCCATTGAAGCACAACGATTTCATTTCTGCAGTGACGAGGAAGATCCTTGGATTTGATTAGTTGTTTGTGGAATCCAGAATTTCACCATTTGGTCTCTCTTCCTGCCCACCCCATTCTCCTTCTGGATGATTGCGAGGGTTTGAGATGAAAATTGGGATATTTTGTGGTGCATATATCTGTATCTAGAAATGCTTTTATGTAGATTTTGTATAATATTTACATCTTTGTACTTTATTCTTAGGTGTTTTTTACTATATATTATTACATTTTATTGGGGAAGGGATAAGTATAATAGTTGCCTAAAACAACATACTTTAGAAGCTTTTTTATGAAGTTGCATGGTGAACTGACAGTAATGGGTAATGGCTGATATGCCATTAAGGGATGCAACTGCCTTGTCACATTAGTAATGCTTTTCGATTTGAGGACCAGCAAGCTAATGCGTAGGGCCAAGATCTTAATCAATTGCCTATGTAAACTCTGATTTTTGACATGGATTTAGTTAGTTGATTCTGATGTTATCATCTCAAGGCTTCAATGATGACATTAACCATCTGACATCTGGTAATAATTTGAATCTTTTATATCTCCTACCTAGCAGCCTTTCCTGCTGATTTAGTGAGAGAGGTAGCTGTCAGTTTTTTGGAGAGCAGTAGGTAAAACTCAGACATAATGGTACAAATTTCAAGTTCTGTTTATGCTCTCCCTGATCTATCATCGTCAGCAACAGAAACAAGTGACTCGGGTAGGGCATATAGTTTTGGATAAGCAACAACCAGATCTTCTCCTGGGGTACTAGTGGAGGAGTTTTAATCAAAAGATCTGTGGCATGATTCCCTTCTCTCCATAGAGGACTGACCTGATAATCATCTTGCTCACAAGTAGGTGGCAGACATCCCAAGATGGTTCCCATTTCTTATTAATCTACTCCACAACTACTCTTGAATACTATAGAATCCATAATAAGAGAGTTCTGTCTGATATTATTTCCTTTCAGTTAATTTCTTATTACTCTAGAGAGGACTGATATGATTTCATTTCAGTTGTATGGCACGTCTCACTTGTTTGTAAGAACTCAACAATTCAACAGATGGTACATGTGGATGGAACGATGGCCTACCTTGGTAGTTGGTACAATAATAGAGGATTGCTAGCTTTATCCCTTCCAAGCCACCATAACCAGCATTTGGATGATGTAGAGCCATCAAATTTAAGTTGAGCACCATTAGTGCAATCCCATGAAAAGAAATGTGCTGATATTCCTTACACAAGTTGCTATTCCAATTTTTTCATTTGGCTATTTCTAAACCAGTAGCCTCAATTTTCAAATTGCAGTTTCATTCCAATTCTGCAACATGGCTATTTTTAAACCAGTAGCCTTGATTTTTCCAATTGCAGTTTAAAATGGCATTAGATATGGTGGCAATTATTTGCTTCAACAGATCCACCTTATGCATCTTATTGCCTTCAAAATTATGTCCATCTTTTCTTGTCAAAGGTACCATACCATACCATACCATACCACTACGGTGGTAGCGCGGTTGGTAGAAGTGCGGCTTCGCCTCTCTCCAGTCACGGGTTCGAGGCATGATCCCGTGGGTGACTCGATTAAATTCCAGATTGCTGGGTGCACGTGACTGGGGGCGGAGCGGCTGCCACTCTGGCGCCATAGTAGGGCTGAGCTGACGTACTCACTGGTTGGTGTGGAGGGTATGCGGAAATTTGTTGCCCGAATCGAACAATTGTCTAATGGGTTGGGGCTCGAGTGGGGAGCTACACCTGGGGTTTACCCCCCCCTCACCCTTTCGGTTCATAAAAAAAAAAAAAAAAAGGTACCATACCATAGCTGACAGGATTGCTCTTGATAGTATGTATGCTTGATCCTTGGTTTGTAAGATCCTCTTAATATCATCAAGTTCATGCAATAATTAGGAACTACAATGCAGTGAAACCCCATTTTCATCCTGCAAGACTGCCATATGTAAGTAGAGTACGAGCATTGAAAGAATAATTAGTCTTGAGTTTCTGGTTGGATCTAGATAATGTACATGATGCATCTAGTTGTATTCCAAAAGGTTGTAACTGGGATCGAACCAACAACCTGTCCATAACTGCTTTATGCAAGCAGCAACTAGATTTATGAATCTAATTAGGAAAACATACATCAATCCGCCAACTAGCTAGTAGATATTTGGATTTAATAAGCTTCCAAACACTTCAAAGAAAGTTAATGAGAGTCTAAGACAAAATCCAGCAATCATCATAGCCCTTGTTAGGAAAGTGAATGTCTTTGATCACCTTCCATACTACATCCATGTTATATTTCAATGGAGGTGGCAATTGCCGGGCATCATTATCGATAGAGTGCCAAATAGGAGTGGCAAAATAAGACCCGACCGGGCAACCCAACCCATGTTCGACCCGTCTAAAGCAGGTTCGAGTTGTAAACAGGTCAACCCGTTTAATTATTTGGGTCGGATTTGTGTTTTTATCTTCTAACCTGCTTAACCCATTAAACCTATTTATTAAATGGGTTAGGTGAAAATTTTTATTCAGTTTCCGTTTAAATCCCGCCCATCTTAGTCTCGCACTCTGAAAATAAGAAACCGTGCCTAATTAATGTGCACATGGTTTCATGGTGGTTTTACTATCACTGCCAGGCTGCCAGCTTTTTCTTTCTTTTTTTTTTCTCTCTCCCCCGTGACCATCCTACCTCCGTGTCCCATGACTTTTTTCCCCTTCTCCATCTTTGACTCGTGTTTCTGACCGCTTCCATACATCCATGGCTTCTCTTTTTTTTTCCATCTCTTTTTGTCTCTCGTTCTGTGAGGAGGACCGTGACCATTTCCATGGCAGAAGCATCGGAGGCCCAGGACCGTGGAAGAAGTCAGCATGGGCTTCTCCAAGGAGCTTGCCTTCCAAGCCCTTGCTGCCACGGGCGACTGCTCTTCCCTCAAAGCCACCAAGTGGATTCTCTTCCAACCCTCCTTATCCTCCTCCAAACCCTCTTCTCATTTCCCCTCCTTCCAACACATCCTCTGCTGCTGCTTCATCTCCAACAACGAACCCTTCTCCAAATGCCCCCACCGCTCAGCCGTGGTCCTTGCTTGCTCCACCTGTGCTGCTCTTGTCATTGCCACCCCCACCACTGCACCTCTCCGAGCATATGCACCCCTGCCACCCTCGACGCTGTCCTTGGCCAGGACCATCTCCTTGAGGGCGGAGAGAAGTCCGAGACTGGAGAGGTCAGCGAAGTCCCTTTGGTTAGTTTTCTTTTTCTTTTTCTTTTTTTTAAAACCGGATCTGTAAACGGGTTATAAATGGGTAACCTGTTTATTAAACAGGCTGGTTTGGGTTTTAAAACCTGACCTGTTTAATAAACAGGTTGGGTTTGGTTTCAAACTTTTTATATTCAATTCGTATATGATCCGACCCATTTATGCTTGACCTGATTGCCACCCCTAGTGCCAAACAGTTTCAAAGCTGCTCCTAAGTTGTCTGCCCGGTGAAGCCTATCAACAATCTGTCCTGGTAGCCAAGGATCAAAGAAGCAGCTTTCAGAATGTCCATCACCAATCATCTTTCTAACATCTTACATCAATAATCATGAATAAAAGCACTGGAAGCATACAAATTATTTTCGACCAATACAACTTTTCACTGGATAATTGTTGTACAACCTGAACCAAGTTGTTTCACTTGTATAGCCTCTGGCTGTGCTTTCAACTTTTGCACTTCATCATCTCTTCAAGCTCTATAGCATATGACATCATGGATGAGTAGTCAGTATAGGTCTTGCATGTATTGGGGTAACTAAACATTAATATAATCAGGATGGTTGTTACCTTGTTTGAGGACTATTTGAGTGTGGATGAAATCAAATTAGGACCTGGGAGTTTGGCTACTAAAGGTTCCTTTTTGTTGCATCCAAAGATTTTGGACATTCAACTCCTACAAACTTCTTAAATGACTTTTCCCCACCATAGTTTTGATCTTCAAATTATGTTTATAGTAGTCAAGTAGCTAACCCCAACTAGTTTGGGATTAAGGCTTGGTTGAGTTGAATAGTCAAGTACATTTAACTAAGAGCATCCAAATATCCATAAAATGTTATAGAAACTTAGACCTAAGTATTTGTGTTATGATTACATGATTTGGTTAGGATGGCATGCCCCCCTAAAGTAGTGTCATCTATCAGTTGCAGAAACATCATTTGTGTATTCGGTCAGATATTTAGTAACTTAATATTAAAAGTGCATCTTATCACCAGTCTGCAGAATTACTAGTGTACCTTTATGTTGCTAGGAAGAAGGAAATAGGCTTGCTGTGGTTAACAGAATAGAGATGCTTTGTGATAATTGAGCCATATCTTTTCATCAATCCAGTATATAATGTTTGAAGAGAACATGTAGAATCTGGTTGCCATGCTTCTCTAGATTCTATTATGAGCAACAGGATTGTGACTCCATGTATGAAGTTAGTAATCAGTTTGATAATATCTTCACCCAAGGCTAACATTCCATGCTGAGTTGACTTTTTAATATTTTATTCTGGGGTTGTTGTATATGTGTTGAGTTATATGAACTATTCACATGTTGGAATGTAGGCTATGGTTGAATGTGTTTGTCCTAATTCTAGGAAAATTTTGTTCTTGTAGAACACTATCTAGCTGGCTATCCTTGAGTCAGGGGATGGGGATTGCTTTTTGCTGCCTCATGTAAGACTACTGATGTAGGGTGGACTAATTTACACTGCCAACTGTGACCCCCTTCGCAAACATGCGCACACAGACGTGTTCTTACACATCCTTTTTCTTTACAATTCATGTGATCTTACCAGATGAAAAGAGATGAACATGTGTGTACTAGTATAACTAATGAGGGATAAACTCCGATGAGAGACTAGGTTTACATTTCCTGATGTTTTAAAGTGTCATCCATTTTGGAAATCTGGTAAGAACTACCTGGTTGCTGCCAATTATGAGCTACCATTAAAATCATTACATGTTCGATTACCTCTGGAGCACAAGGTAAGGGTTTTGTTGTCAATTGTTTAACAGATTTGAATTTCAACAAATAGTAAATTAAATGTACTGATTGTGAATGGTACTGACAGGAGTCAGCATTATGGTAGGTAACAGCATTATGCCAGAACCGGGATACTCTCATTTGCTTAGAGTACTATTTGCAAGGCATTTTAAGTACAAGGACATCTGTTTATGCAATCTGTTATATAAAGGCAATTCTGGGAATCTTACTGGCATGAAGTTTTCATCATTATATCAGAACTCTTCTACACACTGTTCTATCACTCATCATCATATTCCCATCATCATGTGCAAAAAACATAATGCCTGAGTAATCTTTTTGCTCAGTAGTTTGGAGTAAAAAGAAAATTTAAAATATTGCAACAGAAGCAGTTATTTACTGGGGCATAACCTAATAAGGTGTGTGTGTGTTTTGTGTTTTTTTTTTTTTTTGGGGGGGGGGGGGGGTTGGGGGGGGTTTTTGCTGATGATGCTACAAAATTAATAAATAAAAAAGGGGGGGGGGACTAGTATCTATCTTTGTGTAATTATTTACACACAATTTGCCTTTTTTTTGCTGTATTCATACTTAATTTACTTTTTTTTCTTGTTTTGTTTGTTGCGGGAATCCACCAACAAACAAGGGGTTAATCTTGCTTATCGTACCTCTATTGATTGAATAAACCCGAGATTTTTTCTTTACTTTATCTCTTTCGTATTTTTTTCATCCAAATTTATTATTTTTTTTATGTTGTGCCAATCCAACACAAGTTCTTATTTGATTTACTTAAATTTGTTTTCTTAACATTGGATTCATATTGACAATGGTGCATCGAAGAAATATAATTCGATCGTAGATAAATAGATCCGTTTATCTCCACCCCATATTGGTTTTTTCTTTCCTTCACTTCAGTCAAATGATGGGTTTGCCCTGCCGGATTTACTGGCATACAAGATGTATGTTCATTCCATACCGGACCAGACCGGAATAGGGTCATTTACATTCTTATTATGAGAAGGGGTCATTCGAGTGTATGTAAATAGATACTATGTTTACATATGGATCCCTACATCATTACATTCTATTTAGGATTAGGAATAGGCGTAATCGGACCTGCTTTTGACATATCTATTTTGGGTACCATATTCTTTAGGCTTCTATTGAATCGAGAAATAGGTTTGATTGTATATCTTTTTGATATATATAAGGTATCCCCCGGATAATTCAAATCGAAGCAATTTAATGTCTGAACCTATGTCAAGTTGGAAGTGATTAAAAATTTGCCATGCTTGATAGGGTGATCTGTAAAGAGAACCTGTGGAAATCTAATGGTTTTCCTTTTATGTTTGTGGAGAAAAGGCATATTAGAAACTGATAGATTGATTTTGTATCTTTGTTTTCTATTCTTTTATTAGTTTTAGCTATATAATATGTTCACATCGCTCGTTTGGGTGAATGTTAAGCTTATTAGAACTCTCTGGAAGTTTCCTTTTTGTCCTGAATTCTTATCTTTACAGGGAACCATCTGCAAAGAACATGAGGCAAATGCTTGCATCTATCATACTTCGATTACTTGGAGCAAGAGTTGTGCATGAGGATGCGGATTTATACCTTCCCATGCATGTAGGTGCTTCACAAAAGGATGCAGAGTCACTAGCGGAAGGTTCTGTTGCCGCCTCATTGGATTATTCTAGTGATAGCCTATTTGACAGGCTTTTGTGTGTGTTTCATGGTTTGCTGAGCAACTGCAAGCCAAGTTGGCTGAAGCCCAAGTTTGTCTCCAAATCGACTGTTAAATCTCTTCGAGATTTTTCTGCTTTTGATCGTGAGACAGCAGAGAGCTTGCAGGTCAGTTCCATTTGCATGGTTTGATAAAAAATAAACTTCAAAGAAATGGGAAAATTAAAATTTTTTGAAGCGAAACCTGTAGAAATTCCCTGGTTGCGTATGATTTGATGCTTTTAAACAGAACTGCAAACTCTTAGTGGGTTCTTTTTGAAAGAGAGGTTTTTCTTATTATCCCAGCCCTTCTGTCTGTAATCCGTGAATGGTTCATGTGGTAACAGTTGCCATTGCTTTGACTTAAAAGTTGTAATCTACGTAATAGTGGTTGTGTTAACTGTGGAGCTGCCAATTACTAATTGAAGGATAACCAACCTTCTATTCCTAATTTCCACTTTTTAAAATGTTTTCATGGTTGGTTTCCATCTCAAATATCACCTTAGCATTACTGTCCTACTTTGCTGATAAATGTTATTTTTCCTTTGATGCTTTGGGCTACAATGGAAATTCGGTATTTCTTTTCTACTCTGTTATTATCATGTTATCTGTACATCAGTTTCCAAGTCAAAAGTCCTTTTGTACTGACACGGTCATGCTTTTGCCACATTGTTGGTCAACCATTTGCTCTGCTGAATGGTCAGCTATTTAAAAAAATGATGATTTCAGTTCTTTATTTGATCGTTACCTATAATTGTTGTTTTATATTTTTGTAGGCTGAGTTGGACCGCATGGAGTTGCCTGCAACAATTCAGCGGCGTATCCAAGCTGCAATGCCAATTCTCCCTGCATCGCTTCCTTTCTTTAACCCTGGCCATCCTCCGACATCAAATTCAGTGGAGCTTGCATCACTTCAGCCGATAACATCTATAAGTGCCCACCAAAGATTTCTTCCCACCACCCGCACTTCTACTAACTTATCTGGCAGAAGCAAGACGGTGACATCCCACTATCTGGACATGGAATTTGACCCATGGACGCTGCTGGAAGATGGTACAGGTTCTGCTTCTGCCTCAGGTGGTAACAGCAATATGATTGGTGCTGGGGGGGATCATTCTAATCTCAAGGCTTGCAGCTGGCTCAAGGGGGCTGTGAGGGTGAGAAGAACGGACCTTACATATGTTGGAGCTTTGGATGATGACAGCTGACTCCTTTTTCTTGTACAATTATTTGGCAATGGAAGTCTGGCAGCAATTTTTATAGGCTCACGCAGATGGCTTTCAAATCAATTAGTACGGGCACTGTTCTCTCGCTGGCATAGCTAGAATGATCTCTCTTGGGAGAATGTTGAAGGGGGGTTTTGTATTAAAAAACACTGGCCATGCCCTGTGGGTATTTGGCTTGTACCGGGCCAGTTAAACTAACACTCCAAAGACCCCCATTTTGTTGCCATGCCTTTGCCGAGTCTGTTGTATATATAGGGAATATATAATTTATTTCTCATTTGAGATGAGTAAAATGCCTTTGAGGAATGGCTTGTAGCTATTTACATCCCAGTCCCAATCTTGTCATCACGCTGTACTCTTAAAGAAAAGGTGGCTTATGCTGCAGTGGGAAGGATATGTTGCATTATCATGAAAGGTGGGAAAATGACTGAAGAACCATGGATTGATATAAATGTGATTTGCAGAATGTATTTCCATTTTCATTCTTAATGCAGCTGTTTTGCCTTGCCTGTTCAGCTATGTAATTTGAGGGGGGGGGGGGGGGGGTGTGTGGGTGGTAGCGGCGGGGTGCTTATTTTGCATCGAGTTATATAGCCTTGCTCGTTACCCTTTTTTTTTTTTTTTTGTTTAATCGTGGTTTCTTATGATTTAATCTTTTTTCGTCTGTGATTTGTGCTGCTTTTGAGCTACAAACTAGTAACTTTTTAACCACTCTTGGGAGACAGGATGGGGAAATCTTATGCTTGATTCTTCCAACCCTGTGCATCCATGGTGATCTTGAAGTGGATGCCTGCCATTTGCCTCCGAAAATGAGCATTATTTTCTTGCCAACTGAACTGCTTGTTCATTGCCAAAAAAACTGAACTGCTTATTGAAATGGTAAGGGCAGATCACTGGTGGTTCGATGGCAATCGAGCAGGCAGTTGCGCTTGGATCAGCATAGATCCTGCTTTTAACACTTGGCTTCCACGCTGTGCTGCAACCTCTTTAAATGTAACTAGAGGCTACGAACCATGTTTTCCATTGGCTTACATGCACCTCTGTTAAAATACAAGGTGTATGATGGTTTGCAGGATACCAGCATATTGACATAGGTGTAGAACATGGGTTTCTGTTTCTTTGAATGATATCTGATGTACGCCTCCGATCTCAACTGGCTACATGATCATATTTGTTTTATACTTATTGCCTAGCGTTGATATCTTATGATATAGCTGAGAAATTAATACTCGAGTTTGGTGAGAATCATTTGTGGAACATCTTGCTGATGGGGCTTAAAACGATCGTTCTTAAGTTGTGTTCAAACCCCAAAATCGTTTTCGGGGGTGGCCTTTGCATCAATTTGAAGAGGTTGTGCAAGAAAGGGGAGGGGGATGTGGCTTCAATGTTTGCTAGGTAGTCTGCGATCTGATTATGTTCTTGTTGATGGTCACAAGCAGGAAAAATTGGAGATTGTGGCGAGGGTATGATACTCCTTAAAAAGGAGTGATGGCCATTAATCCATGATATTATTATAGTCATTATTAATGTATCCAAATTAATATCCTACTTCAGCCACCATGGACATGTTGACGAGGAGATCAATCTTCAAGTTCCACCCATGTCCAAGTTTTTGCGAACAAACAAATCCTGATGATGCTTTTGTTCCGCTCACAGTTACGGCTACTTCAAGATGCTATTGTATCCACTCACAATTGTGGCTACCAGAAGTCTCTAGTTCGATGGAAGAATAGGCCTTATGAAGATGGTGCATGGATTCACGGAAGATTTACAATGCTTGATCTGGACCTTCATGAAATGTATACGGTAAAGAATTCATCAGGAGCCAAATTTTCCTAGCAAGGGGAGAGATGATGCAGCAAGGATGATTCCTGTTGTACTCATCCGGCTTTTCCTAAATTGAACTGGCGTAAATGGGCTCCCGGCTGGTCCGACCGCTCCTTTCGCCACCAGGCCGACCCACTGAAGTAAAAGGTCCGGCCACTCCATTCTATCAGAAGTCCGATCGACTGACCCTTGGAAGGAGAGGTCCGAACAACCCACTTGAGGTCTGACCGGTCCCCTCCCTCAGATGCCTGACGGACTTTGCTTGTCAGCCGGACGACAACCTCTGTGAAGTCCGACCGACCCATTTTCCTCCCGGGAACTGCTCGAAGGCTCTAAAAGCCATTTCTGATTGATACCGGAATTCTGTTACAACGGACTCCACAACATGGCCCTGATTCCGTGCCACCTGGCCATTACACCGATTCTCCTAGGGGCAAATTGGGTATTCTCAACCATCCCCTAACAGAATCTAACAGTATCCTGCACTTATATAAGGTGACCAGGGGACCTCCACTTACGATGAAGTATTCTTTCCCTCTCCATACACCGCTCCTCTGATTTCTCCATTATGTTTCTTCTAAGCTCCTACTAACTTAAGCATCGAAGTGTCCCCATCGGAACACCATCGGCGCCTAGGAGACTTTGTTGCAGGTGGACCAGGAGAGGAGCACTCCAGTGCGGCCAACCGAGCCTGGTCCAGGAGATGCGGTAACAGATTGGCGCTAGAGGAAGGGGCTAACCTCTGTTCTGCTCTCTACTCTAAAAGGAGAAATCGACTGAGAAAATTTGGCAATGGCGAAGGGAAGGACTCATAATACCCTCACTCGGAGAAGTCGTTCCCAGCACGGGTCTGAGGCACCTCCCAGGGAAAACGACACCGCTGCCGTCGAGTCCACCATCACTCTGGAACTACAACAATTCCAGACCCTGCTGAACCACATAGACACTCTCATCACCGTGGTCAGCACCTCAGGGAGGCGGCCGGCAACCAGCCACAATCGCCTGCGATATCTTGTATCAACCATCAGCCGGTCGGCGGGGGCGGGGGAAGCTAGCGACCGGAGGTTCCTCCACCTTCGTCCCATGCCATCCCGGAGCCCCAAAGGGGGCTCGCACTGATGGGAAGAGGGCAAAGTCGGCTTCACCCTCCTTTGCCGATTCCGTCCCTCATGACGGTCGGCATCCTCCCGAAGCCTCGAGGGACTATGGCAGCAAAATCTTGTGCATGGAAGAGAGCATTGCTGAAATTATCGAGCGACAGAAGGCCGAGGGGGTAGGTGTACGATACTCGCCCACTTTTCTCCACCAAAATTTTGGGGGAGCTGATCCCCCGTCACTTTAAAATTTCCTAGGTGGACTCCGTCACTTTAAAATTTCCTAGGTGGACTCCTACGATGGCACCAACAACTCGCTAGACCATCTAGGCACCTACAAGGCCCACATGATGGTACACGGCACCTTCGACGCCCTTTACTGCACTGCCTTCCCAGCAACCCTGAAGAAGGCCGCTCGAATATGGTTCAACGCCATTCGACCAGGTATAATCCACTCTTTTTCTCAGCTTAAGAATCTCTTTCTCTTCCATTTCAGGACCTGCAGTCGGATCCCGAAGAACACCGACTGCCTCTTCCTCGTGGTGCAAAAGGAAGGAGAGACCCTCCGGGACTACATGTCCCGTTTCAACTCAGCGGCCATGCAGATCCCGGATCTGAACGAGGCTGTGGTTATGTCGTTCTTTAAGAGAGGGCTCCGCTGGTCCAGGCTCACATTCTCCTTGGACAAGAAGTTTTCGACGAGCTGAGCTGTTGGCCAGGGCGCAGAAGTATGCCCTGGCAGAGGAGAAATTGGCGAGTCGATGCCAAGTTGAGGGGAGGTCGGCTCCCAGGAAGCGAAGAGACAAGGGCTCCCGAGGTTTGACCTCCCGGCGACCGCAACCGATCTACCCATCACCAGAGTCCGAAGCCGAAGGACTTCCCCAGGAGGTTCGAGACTTATGCGCCCCTCTCCCTTCCAAAGGAGAATATCCTCCTGGAACGAGGCCTTCCTGCAAAGGCCTCATCCAATGAGGGGCCCCTTTGCTTCCATAAATAAAGACAAATATTGCCGGTTCCATAGGGACCACAGGCACAACACTGAAGAGTGCCTCCAGAAGGACGCCATTGAAGACCTCATCAGGAGGGGATACCACGTTCGACCCCGCTAGGATCGGGCTGAGACCTCAACTGTCAGAGACCTCTCAGAGGAGGCAACCTCCCTAACCAGCATCCGACCGATGGGGGCGTTGGCATGTCACCGACGGTCTGACTGGGGGCATGAAGGGGATCAAGACATTATGAAAAGGTCCAAGGGCTCCAATGTAATCAGTTTCTCTGATGAAGACCTCCTGGAGCCTCATCTTCCTGGAGACAACCCTGTAGTTGTATCGGCAGTCATTGCCAACTATGATGTAAAGCGCATCCTCATTGATAATGGAAGATGTGTAGAAGTTTTACTGTATGATGCCTTTTTCCGAATGAATTTGTCTAGGTCGAGACTGCGAGAATCCCTAATACCGTTGACTGGTTTCGGGGGAAACTCTATTGGGGTTGAAGGAGAAATAACGCTGCCCATGACCATCGGGACGGAGCCGTACCGGAGGACTTTCCCCATCAACTTCATGGTCGTACGAACGACCTCGACGTACAATACCATTTTGGGCCGACCGGTCCTCAACAAGTTCTCGGCCATCGTATCCACTTACCATTTGCTGGCGAAGTTTCCAACTCGTAACGAAGTCAGAGAAATGAGGGGAGACCATGGAATGGCTAGATAATGCCTAGCTATTCATGACAAACAATTGGAAGGGTGCCCCACTCTTGACCAACTTGACCCTAGGGTCGAGAGATTGACGATCGTGGTCAGCCTGTCGAGAAGATCATATTTGTTCCCCTTAAGGAGGATGACCCCACTAAGGTCCTCCAAATTGGGAGCACACTCGATGAGGAAGCCAGGTGGAGCTGATTGGCTTCTTGAGGAGCAACGCTGATATCTTTTTTTAGTTGGTGTCTGACATGCCCGGCATTTCATCGGACGTCATCACTCACCAGCTTAAGGTGGATCCGACCTATAGACCCGTCCGACAGAAAAAGAGGAGCTTTGCCACCGAAAGGCAAAGGGCCATCAAGGAAGAAGTAAAGAAGCTCTCTGATGCTGGCTTCATCAGGGAGGCCCACTACCCTAAGTGGTTGGCAAATGTTGTCATGGTGAAGAAGGCTGGATTTTGTGTGGACTACACCGACCTCAACAAGGCCTGTCCGAAGGACAGCTTCCCCTAACAAAAATTGATCAACTGGTGGATGCCACGGCCGGCCATCAGCTCTTGAGTTTCATGGATGTCTTCTCCAGGTACAACTAGATTAGGATGCACCCTGAAGACGAGGAGAAGACAGCCTTTGTCATGGACAAAGGACTGTATTATTACAAGATGATGCCCTTCAGCCTGAAGAACGCGGGTGCCACTTTTCAAAGGTTAATCAATCGAGTCTTCGAAGGGCAGCTAGGAAGCAATATGGAGGCATATGTTGATGACATGATTGTCAAGAGCCTCCACAAGATCGACCACATCAAGGACTTGCAAGAATCCTTTGACGCACTGAGATGCCATCGGATGAAGCTGAACCCTGCCAAGTGCATATTCAGGGTGACCTCTGGAAAGTTCCTTGGTTTCTTGGTTACTCAAAGAGGGATTGAAGTCAATCCCGACAAAATTAAAGCTATCATTGACATGGCAGATCAGTAAGAAGCAAGTACAAGAACTCACAGGCCGCATAGCTTCTCTCAGCCATTTTATCTCCCTGTCGGCTGAGAGGTCTTTACCATTCTTGAAGACCTTGCGATGGTTGGATTGTTTCCATTGGACTGACGAGTGTCGGTCGACCTTCGAAGCCCTCAAGGATTATCTGAAGAACCCTTTGCTGTTGGCCAAATCAACGGAGGGAGAAGTGTTGTACTTATACCTGTCAGCATTGGATGAGGTGGTGAGTTCCGTCCTCGTGTGGGTAGAGGAGGATGGCCAGCAGAAACCTGTCTACTATATCAGTAAGGTCCTCCACGATGCTGAAACGAGGTACCCCAAAGTGCAAAAACTGGTCTATTCCTTGGTCATAGCGGCAAAACACCTCCGACCCTACTTCTAGGCGCACTCGATCGTCGTGCTGACTGATCAGCCCCTTAAGGCAATCCTTCGAAGTCCTGACACCTCCGGTCGGCTCGCCAAGTGGGTCGTCAAGCTGAGGGTGTTCGACATTTCTTTCCAATCCCGGTCGGCTTTGAAGGCTCAGGTAATTGCTGATTTTATTACAGAGTGCACCTGGAGGCCAGAAGCCACGTTATCAGCAGCTGAAGCACCTGAAGCCGATCCCGTGGAAGAAGCCGAACCTGCTTGGACCCTTCATGTGGATGGGGCGTCCAACCTCAGGGTGTGGGGCAGGCCTAATTTTAGCTGACTCCGATGGGCAGAGCCTAGAGTATGCTCTCCACTTTGCATTTAAAGTATCAAATAACCAGGCAGAGTATGAAGCCTTACTTGCGGGGCTAAGGATAGCCAATGAGTTAGGCATTGGCAGAATCCGGGCCTTCTCTGATTTCCAGTTGGTGGTCAATCAAGTGAAAGGCGAATTCGAAGCAAGGGATCCGACCTTGGCTAAGTACTTAGATAAGGTACGAAGCCTTATATCTCAACTTAAATTCTTCGAAATTCTCCATATACCTCGGCTACAAAACTTCCAGAAGGATGCTCTGTCAAGGTTGGCCACCACCGCCATCAGCACCTCCGATCGAACCTTTGTGGAGCACCTGCAGCGCCCAAGTATTGCCGAAGAGCCGATCGAGGTCACCAAGTTGAGCATGAAGCCTCATGGATGGACACAATCCTTACGTTCCTGGTCAAAGGGACCCTTCCGGACAATCTGACCGAAGCTAAGCACGTGCGCTGGACAGCCTCTAAGTACACATCCTTGACGACGTCCTCTACAAGCGGTCAATCTCACAGCCTCTTCTAAAGTGTTTGGGCCAACCGACGTGGACTATGCACTCAGAGAGGTACATGAAGGCATCTGCGGTGACCACCTCAGAGGGAGATCCCTGGTTTATAAAGTCATCCGGCAGGGATATTATTAGCCTACAATTCAAAAGGATGCATCGGACTTCATTCGGAAGTGCGACGTGTGTCAAAGGTACTCTAATATCCAAAGGAGACCCGCTAGCCAATTGACCCCGCTTATGATGCCTTGGCCATTTACACAATGGGGCATGGATATCCTGGGACCCTTTCCCATGATGTTCGGACAATAAAAATTTCTCCTTGTGGCCATCGACTACTTCACCAAATGGGTGGAGGCTGAACCACTGGCGCAAATAACAGAAGCCAAGATGGAGAACTTCGTCCGGAATGGCATTATCTTTCGATTCGGCATTCCACAAACGATCATTACTGATAACGGAAGACAGTTTGACAACTCTAAGTTCCGGGACTTCTATCAACAATATCACATCTCTCATCGGCTCACCTCAGTTGGCCATCCACAGTCCAACGGAGAGCCTGAAGTCACCAATCGGACAATCCTACATGGATTGAAGACCCGACTGAATGAAGCCAGAGGTCTTTGGGCAGAAGAACTCCATTCAGTGCTTTGGGCATATCGAACTACCGCCCGAACAGTGAATGGAGAAACCCCATTCAACCTGACCTACGGAAGTGAGGCAGTCATCCCCGTAGAAGTATCTCTGCAATCCCTGCGGATTGATCACCTCGTCGAGCCAACTAACTCAAAGAAATGGAGGGCTGACCTAGACTTACTTGAAGAAACCAGGCTCCAGACAGGCTTGAAGATGGCAGTCTACCATCAGAAAATGGCCAGATATTACAACAAACGGGTCAAAGCACGAACCTTCCAGGTCGGAGATCTGGTTTTGCGAAGGGCGGAGATTTCGAGACCGATCGAGCAAGGGAAACTCTCCCCTAACTGGGAAGGACCCTATCGAGTCGTTAAAGTGATTCGACACGGAACCTACTAACTCGAACATTTGGATGGATGGCAAATAGCACGCCCATGGAATGTAGACAACCTTCGAAGTATTATCAATAAAGTCTACAATTTCTTCTATGAAGGACTTCCGAAAGTCCGACCCTGGTCGGCAAAGGCTATAGGGCAGCCCACTTCCAAAAGTCCGACCCCGATCGGCAAAGTTCTAGGGCAGCCCACTTTCGAAAGTCCGACCCCGGTCGGCAAAGGCTCTAAGGCAGGCCACTTCGAAAGCCCAACCCTGGTCTGCAAAGGCTCTAGGGTAGCCCACTTCCGAAAGTCCGACCCCGGTTGGCAAAGGCTCTAGGGCAGCCCACTTCCGAAAGTCCGACCCCGTTCGGCAGCAACTCCAAGACAATGCACATGGAGATCCGGCCTCAAATTTGGATGAGCCAATGGACCAGTACTTGAAAAAATTCTTGAGTACTCGAGTTCGGACTGAGCTACAGTTCATTGGCCATCCTACAAATCTTAATTTCGGACGAGCCGACGGATCAATACTTGGAAAAATGCCTAAGTACCAAAGTTCGGAATAAGCTAACGTCTGGCAGCTATCTCGAAAAACTTACAATCTTAAAGAGCCAACCAAAAATACTTAGAAGAATTTCAAGGAGTAACAAAAGGGTTCTTCTATTAAGATCAAAAGAAGTCATTTACAAAAGGGGGTCAGACCTTTACAAACTCCTTAGGTTTGACTCATAGAAGGTGTGGCAAGGACCTCAGCTTCGGCCCCGCCCGCTACAACTGAAGCTTCAACTGGTACATCCACCATCCCTACATCGGCCAAGGCTGGAGCTTCAGCCCTACCCTCTTCCACACCGCCTTCAGCTTGGGGCTCGCCCCTAGCATCTGCCAGGTGCTCTTCTTCCTCCGCTGGTCCCTTTAGCTCAGTGCTAGACAGGTCGAGCTCTGGGAAGAGTCTGGCCACCTTCTTCAGGTAGTTGTCGTAGCCTTCTGTATAGAAGATCGACGCTACCTCCTCCACCTCTTCTGTGAAGTTGTCGGAAGCCTTGTACTTCGCCACGGCATCTTGGACCTGCCCTGCCACCAGTTCTTTGGCTTCCTCAAGCTGGATCGCTAACCTCACCGCAGCTTCCCGCTCGGCTTGGGCCTTCTTGTTGGCCTCAGCAAGCCGTTCCTCCTCCTCCCTCAGCCGACAGGTGAGGGAGTTCACTTTCACCTTCTTCCTCTTCAATCTAGCCTCTCGGTCGGCTAGCTGGTCCTGCATCCCCTTTGATGCCTCCTTTGATGACTCGGCCTCCGCCTGGATAGCCGACATCCTTTCCTCCATGGATTTCAAAGATGTCTCTATGGCTGCCAGGCCGCCTCCAACTCCTGCACCCTCTTGGCAGAGGTCTTGGCTACATACAGTATCCGATCGATGCCGTCGTCCATCAAGGAAATGGCATGAAGAAGCTGTAAGCACAAAGTTAAATTAGTACTATACATGGCAATTGAAGGAAGAAGAAAAATAAGGGAACAGGTGGGTGTTTCACCCTCATGAGGTCGCGGTAGGAGTCCTTAGCCACGTTGCTCAGATTTCTCTGGATGGATAGCTCTTAGTCAGCGTCCGTCATTGCCCCTCTGAGAAAACTCCGTGCTCTTCTTGAGTTATCTAGGGCATGCCAATGCTGGAAGGCCTCCCGACGGATCTTTTCCTCAGATTCCTCTCCGGCCGTCTCTTCTTCGACCGCTTCCCTCTCGACCGTCTCTCCTCCAGCCATCCCCTTCCCCTTGTCTGCAGGGGGAATTGCCTCTTCTGGGTCGGCGAACACTGGGGCTCACGCTGCCCCCATGTCGGACAGTTCTGGCCATTCCTGCTCTGGTCGGGCGGCTGACCCCCCGGCAGGAGTCGCGGATCCTGCAATCTTCTTTGCCAACACCTCTGTAAGAGGGGTATCATCTTCATCAGAATCTACGTCCACCACAGGCATGGGCCGTTCTTCCTCCCGCCTCTTCTTTCATCTCTCGGCGGTCGGCTTCGTGGTCGGCTCTGCTACTGGGGCAGTCCTCTTTTGTACTGCCCGCTGGATGACTCTGGCCTTGTCGATCTTCATTCCCCTTGCTGCTCCAAAAAGAGATTGGGGTAAGCAAAAGGAGGTACAATGAAACAAGTGAAGTGAAAGCGCGAGAGAAGATCGGTCGGCCTTGGCGCCCCCTTTGTTCCTACCTAGGAATCCCTGGCGGCTGATCCCTGCCTGGTGAAGGACATCCTCCCCGAGCAGTCATATGCCATGGTCGGGCCGACTTCGTCAATTTCCTTAAACTTGGCCTGGTCGGCCATCAAGATCACCCTTCCCTCGTGAAGCCTCGACCTCGGCTCTCTCCATAGCGGCTCAAAACCCCAGGGTTGAAGGCTATCTACAAAGAAAAATCTGGCCTTCCACCCGTGGATGCCGATGGAAGGCACTTCAGGATTTTCCGATTTGGGCGGGGACAAAACATCCACCACTCTCGTCTCCTAAAGTCCTTTTTCAACAGGAAAAGGTTGCCAAAGAGGGACAACCTAGGTTCGATTTCAACCTTATGACAGAGCATTATGAAGCAGCAGATCGCCCGAATGCTATTCGGGGTCAGCTGCGTTGGAGTCACTTTGTAGAAGTTGAAGACTCTACGAAAAAGGGGTATAAGGGAAACCTAAGGCCGGCCTTGAGGTGGGCCTCGTACGTGGGAAGGTTTCCTGGCCTTAAGGTGCAGGGTCGATGGGATGTTATACACGGCCCTAAGGTTTTCAACTCGTTCCCGAGTTATCACTGACTGGATCTCACTCGGCCCTGGTTCCTTACATCTATGGATTGGACCTTGGCTATTGGATGCCATAGCACTAAAGAAGAAGAAAGGCCGGGAGACTGACCTGAGACTGGACTCCTAGAAGAATGGACTTGCAGAGGGAGAGGAAGAAGCCCTCTTTCTCTCGTGGGGCACGGTCACAGCAAAAAATCATTCCTGAGCGCCTCACCTCCCCTTTTATAGATCTCTAGATGGGCGTTGGCCTTTGTGTTGTGGTTGCTGTAACTATCCTGCCGGCAGAAGTGACTTCCCATACCTCTGAAATTGAAACGATTGGTTGATCAAAACTGGCAAGCAGCGATCCGTGTGAAGACCAGATCAACGATGCTAAAGTTGCCCAAGAAGCGACAGCGGCCGCTCGGATGATGCCACGTGGTGCGGCACGTCCTTCCACTCCAATCGTCGTGCGGATCAGCCTGGCCCCTAATTATGGCACCTCCTCCGCATTAACTGCTCCCCCAATGCGGATCGACATTTGTCCCGGACGCCGGTCGTGCGAGATTTGAAGCGATCCGATGCAATGATTCCGGATCGAGCAACGGACGGACACGACTTGTGCAAAAATAATGCTCCTGTCCTTCGAAGCCACGTGTCTCCTCAAAGCCCAGGAGCAGGGGGGAAACTGTTGTACTCATCCGGCTTTTCCTAAATTAAACCAGTGCAAATGGGCTCCCGGCTGGTCCGACCGCTCCTTTTGCCACCAGGTCGACCCACTGAAGTAAAGGGTCCGGCCACTCCATTCTATCAGAAGTCCGACTGGCTGACCCTTGGAAGGAGAGGTCCGAACGACCCACTTCCATTGAGGTCTGACCGGTCCCCTTCCCTCAGATGCCCTGATGGACTTTGCCTGTCGGCCGGACGACCACCTCTGTGAAGTCCGACCGATCCATTTTCCTCCCACGAACTGCTCGAAAGCTCTAGAAGCCCTTTCCGACTGATATCGGAATTCTGTTACAACGGACTCCATATGTGGCTCTAATTCCGTGCCACCTGGCCATTACACCGATTCTCCTAGGGACAAATCGGGTATTCTCAACCTATCCCCTAACAGAATTGGCAGTATCCTGCACTTATATAAGGTGACCGGGGGACCTTCGCTTATGGTGAAGTATTCTTTCCCTCTTCATACACCGCTCCTTTGATTTCTCCATTATGTTGCTTCCAAGCTCCCGCTAACTTAAGCATCGGAGTGTCCCCCGCCGGAACACCACCGACGCCCAGGGGACTTTGTTGCAGGTCGACCGGGAGAGGAGCACTCCAGCGCGGCCAACTGAGCCCGGTCCAGGAGAAGACGCGGCAACAATTCCAAATCGAACTAGGAAGTGATGAATGGGTGGAAATCCATAATTTTAGAATTATTTTCCTTTCAGAATTTGTACATAGTTGACCTATACCCTAGAGCCTATTTCATTATCTGATTAGAACTAGTATAAGGGTTACCCATTGCCTATAAACAGGCCTTAACTGTGTTCTTTTGACATCAAGAAAATATCAATTAAGCTTTTGAAGTTGTTCTTCAATTCCTAGCTTGAAATGATTCCTTATGATGGTGTGAAACTACAATCTTGTGAAAGATGACTGGTGCGAGGGTAGAATCTTTGACCATTCCTTAATAAGGTCAGAGGTGCAAGGCCGAGACCCTCAAGGAGTTGATGTTAGTCCATCAGTTATCATTTCTTCTTGTTATTTTCTACTTCTAGTTTAGATTCTTAACGTGCTACCTTAATCTTGTGCAATCTTGTGAGCATTGTTCACATACTCTGATTAATTATGTAGCGCAGTTCCAAAATTCCTGTGAAAGTTTATTCGCGTGGCTCCAATCCTGCCACTTAATTTCCACTTGGCATTACCCATTCATCTCAAATTGTATTTGTACATCCTTGTCATCGTGAACTTGTGTAGTCATGATTAGTATTATACTAAATCCATTATTATGCAAAAGATGAATAACTTCCATATGACAATCATTAATTATGTGTTAATCTCTATATATTATAACACATTCCAATGCACCCTACCTTCCTCTTTGATCATTTGCCTTTTCTAATCATCATATCAAAGCATCTAGTATTTACAACTGTTTTTTTTTGGTTCACAGTCGTCTATGTGTTATCTCCACCTATCTTTTGTGCATCTTTGGTTCCAAACCCAAATGAAGGACAGCGGTTCTGCTAGGTGACTGTAAGAAAAAAAAATATAGTCAAATTCTACAAACATAAATCAATAAAAGAAAAATTAGCAGGGTGTTTCTTATTAGCACCATGTTGCATTGACTCTAGGTGAAGTGAAAAGAGAGCAAGAATTGACTAGGACCTTCCTCAAATGTGTTGCAATGTATCGGTCTAGGATGTGGTGAAAAAGTAGCCTAGGATTCTCATACTTTAATGGATAGGTGAGGATTAAAAAGTTTAGTCCAGGAAAGGAAAATATATTTAGCAACTTGGATAGGATCTTGATGAAACTAATAATTACAATGATTAGGAGGAGAGCTATCATAGCTTGTTTGCGAGAAACTGAGAAGATACATAAGAAACCAAATGAAGTTTGTAATATGGGTTCGGTATACTACAAACAAAAGTGATAGAAATTGTTGTAGATAAGAGTAAAAGATAAGATTATTGACATTTAGAGAGGAGGTGATATAATAATCTTGATAAAATTAGTATTAGGAGAGGAGTATTAATATTATTAGTGCATATGCTTCTCTAGGATTGAATGATACTACAAAGCAACAGTTCAGGAAGGACATGGATAAATCAAGAGATTTCTAATAGAGAAAAGATATTTATTGGAAGAAATTTGAATGGGTATAGGGAAAAATATAATGTAGATTTTGAAAGGGTGCATGAAGATTACTGTTGTGGAAATAGAAATAAGAGATGAAATGCCATTTGAGAGTTTGTGAAGGACTCTCACTTAGATAACTTTAAAAGTGCATGTAATACTAGTTAAAGAGAATCTTTTCCTTACTAGAAATTAAAGATTGACTTTTATGTATATTCTAAAGTTTTATTGAGTTAGAGTTTAGCTACCCAATGTGAATTAGTCATTTAAAATGTGTATGTTAGAAAATAGAAGAGAAAAAAACTAATAAACATAGGAATTTGAAGATTAGATTGTAGAATTTACGAGAGAAACAAATGGTTTTGATGGATAGGATGTTGAAGAAAGAAAAATAAGATCTTATAGTAATATGAAGAAAATGGCTTTGGAGGAATTATGAAGATCAAAGAAAAAAGAGCCATCCACTATGAAAACTTGTTGGTGAAAAAAGTTTAGTTGATGGTTAAGGCTAAAAGAGAGTGTTATAGAACTACCAAAATTTATAGAATCGCCTAAATGTTGGAATAAACAAAAGTATCAAAGTTATAAAGTGGCTACAAAGGAAGTTAAGAAGGTTGGTCCATATTCAAAGCAAAAAGCAAAAAGTTATACTGTAGTTGAACGAGGAGAAAGAGATTCATAAGAATTCAAGACTAATATAAAGAAAAGTTAGAGATCGACATAGCTTCAAAGCATCAAAAATGAAAATCAAAAGTTTAGGTTAAGGAGACAAGATTAAAGAAGAAGATGGAGGAGTTATTTCAGTAAACTATTTAATGGTCATGTAAACAACTTATGGTATCTTACTAGTTTCATTGTGAATAAAATGTCAAGTATACAAGTAGAATAAGAATATCTAAGGTAAAGGAAGATATGAAAAAGATATAGAAAAAGCAACCGGATAGAATTTCTACTGAGGTTTGAAAGTGATACGCTACTCCAGCATGGCTCGCCACATCCCTGCTAACTCAAGAGAGCTCATCAAATCTTGCCATATGATCTTTTTTAAGTCATGCTGGAAGAAACCTTGCACACTCTTCTTTATATAAAGGAGCAGGTAACCAGTAGGTAATCTAGTGCCACACCTCTTTAATACTGGCCACTCCCATAAGGGCATGTACTCTACGAAAACGTGCCTGTCATGTAGATGAGCTCTGCACCATCCATAGCCATGCCAGCCACTCTTCCAAGGGCATGTACTGTGCCTGCCATAAAGACATGCCAGCCATCATTTTTTATAATGTGGAACATTTATTAGGCAACAGGTACTACCCACCTATAAAAATTATTCTATAGGATCCTCCAGAAGAAAAAAAGCTCCTAAAAGTATTAAGTTCTTTTGCCTCTGGAGTAAGTCTTTTGAGAGTCTTAAAAGTTTTTTTTAAGCCTTCCAAGTTCTAGGATGAAACATTGGCGAAGGTCAGGCCAACAAAAGTCTAAAAAAGATGAAGCAGGGTGGCAAAGCTAATAGGAGCCCAGAATGCATTAAACTTCCCCTGCACTCTTATGAGCTTTGCTAGCTCTCTTGGAAGCCTCTCCCTCTCCCTCTCACTTGCCTTCCTAAGCTTTGCTCGTGCTCTTTCAAACCTCACCTACATTCCGTCTCATCCATCTGCTACTCCCATCGCTTTGCCCAACTTCATCCATACATCGTGATCCACCACCACTCCATCTACCTAAAAGCTACAGAACTCTTTTTTTTATTTGCTTTTAAAGGGTCTACCACTAGGAAACCCCCCTAACTATGGCTGGATATCTGTCTCTTTATTATTTTTGTAGACCCTGGAATGCCCACGCATCCTAGAAGAAATCCCAGTGCCGCATGCCGAGGCAACCTCATCTAGCAAGATCAATACATCTCTAGCAGAACCATAACATATTGGCATAGAGGAAGGTTAAAGAATTGTGCCCTGAAAGCCGATCACAATTATTATATTAGTAGCATTTTTGTATTCTCTCAACTCAAGATTGATATTAATAAAAGACATTTGTTGATTCATTATACTATAGCATCTTATCAAAATTATGATGAACGTCAATAGGTTAGGGCAATGGAATTAGGGTTATGATGAAGATCATAATGGTAAGACCTAAGTTCCTATAAATTCTAATTTAAAATGTCATAGTCATTGGATCATCAATTTGGGGATCGATGTTTCTGGAAAGACTAGCACATCCTATGTATGCTCAATGGAGAGGGTGGTTGGTCTCACAGCCACTTATGTAGGGATACTAATACAAGGATGTGGGTGCTCATTAGGATATGAGTTCACTAAACTGATCTGCCTCGAAAACATCTTATGGAAGTCTTACTACTTATCAAAAGATGGTTCTTATAGTGGGAGTTATGCAAGTGATCCTTAAACCAAGATCATCATGGTTCCTTATGCACATAAAGTCATATTTTGGTTCATACTCATTCATGACAAAGAGTCATGTACAGGATGTTCTCAGATGTGGTGGATTGTGCATGAAGGATGTGAGTGGATCAACAAGGAATCGATCACTCCTAGTAAAAGAAGGACTAATTCCATATAATCTCTTCGATTGTTGACTCAAAAAGTCTTTGATCAAAGCAGGATGAGATTAGAAATGATTTCTAATCTTTCATTTATTGAGTCTTCATTATCAAATTAAGATTCAAAAGGATTAAGTGCTAGAATTTGATAATTCTCTATACCCATCACTTATTCAGGATAAAGGAAGATCAAAGGATTGAATTACACCGTAACTTTCCATTTAAAGATATTTTAATAATTTTTATCAAATTTCTCATCTTTCGGGTAGCCATGACATGTTGCTAAATGTCAATCATATCTTGTAGGTTTTTATAAATCAAATTGAATGGATTCATGAGTCAATTTGGAAATTAGTTTGAATTGGTCAACTTAGGTCACCTCAATTTGACCTAATTGGGTCAATCGATTTCGACTGGATCAAAATAGCTTGGACCTAGACCTGCTGGCTAGATGTGGAGCTTAAAGGGTCACACACGCTAGGGAATTGGTCAAGAAAATCAATTAAATTTTGGTTAGGGTTATTGAATCCTAATAGGTTAGCTAATTTGCATACTAGCATATGCATGCTAGCCTAACTCCTTACCCAATTAGATTGGGTCAGTTTGCTTGCTCTTTGGGCTAACTAATTTAAGTGAGACTTAGAATGGGTTGAGTCCTAATTGAGATAGCATTTATCTATATTTATCTAGAATTAATTGAGCATTATCCTTGGATTATGGAAGAGTCCAAGTGGGATTGGACTCTTAGTGCCATGTTTGGCATGCGCCAAGATTAAGGGGCATAGAAGGACCAAGAGTCCCTCTGCCACTTAATCACTTATTCCAGATAAATGCTAGGCCACTCTTCCTTATCTTCACACCCATTTGGATTGGGCTTGACCGTCAAAAGATGGAATTGGCATGGAAGAATTGAGGCACATAAAATGAAGGGACATGTCCCTTTATGTGTGGCATGCAATCTTAAACCAGAAGTCCTTCTGCTTGAAGGCTTCTGGTTCTCCGATACATCCATTAGAATCCCATGTCCCATAGCCAAATTTTTATTGGTTACTTGCCATATGGCAAGTAAAAAAATTTCTAGAAAATTGAAGAGACATATATATCTCTTGGATAGTGATGTGACATATCATAATAAGACCTTTCATCCTAGGAACTCCTTCTGCTTGAAGGGTCCTATCTGATCATTAGAAAATCAGATCAAGGGTTGAGGAAAAGGTTTATCAGGCACCCCCTTAGTATAAAAAGGCATCAGTATTATAATGCCAAAAACATCCAAAAAATAATCAAAAAGAAATCCTTTCTATTTCTCTTCCTTCTCTTAGGACAAGAGTCCTATTTAAGACAATACTTGTCATTTTTAAGACAAGAGCCTAGGAAGAGATATAGGAGAAATAATCAAATTTTGAGAGAGGATTCAGAGAGGTCTCTGAGTGCCCTACAGGAGAGTAGGGGTTCTAGCAAAGGGAGAAAGGTTGCTGAAGGAAGAAAGGCTACTTGGAGGAGTCCTAGTCAAATAAGCAAGCTTGGAAGGAGTGCTTCCTTGGTCCAGTTCCTCTGTGGATCACCTCTGGAGGGTATACACTTATGTACCTTATGAAAATTAAGGAGTATAGCATTCCAGGTATTCTTCTATAATCCTAAATTATGATTTATTAGTTGTCATGATCAAGCGATCCTTGGATCTAGGGTTTCAGCTGATTAGGGTTTCAATAATAAAAATTTTGAAACTTAGTCTTCTATTACATCAACCCGAAACCCTATAGTGGTATTAGAGCCATCTTGATTCATGCAATTAGTAGTCATTTTAGTGGTAATTGCTTGCTTTGCTATGACTCTTGCATGATTAGTTCATATTACATATGTGATATATTATGCTCCTAGTAACTGCTTCAGATTGGGTTAGTCACCATGGCCGTCCGGTCATAGGAGCTAAGTAGGGTTTAAAAGCCCTCTCTTCACATTCACTGGGGTCTCCTATGACATGTTGTGGTACCGCTGTGGCCTTATCCCATGAACAAGTGAGGTGAACGGATTGTTTTTTAATCATGCTATGGTTATGCTTATTAGGGTTAATATGCTTATTTACTGGAATATGTGTCATGTTGGCATGGTTAATTAGGATGTGTTTGAGATCATCAAAGCCCTCATAAAAATTATATTTTGTCATAGTATTATATAAAATCCTATTGCAAATCCTTTTTAGGGTTTGATTGATTGAATGGTGTCTAAAAAAAGTGGTTCTGGGAAGGTAAAGATAATGTGGTTTTTAATTGGTTCCATTACTTATCTGGCCAAAATAATTTGGTATCTAAGGCAAGAACGAGGGGACTCCCACACCTCTTCCATTTACCTAGCCAATTCGATTAATTTAGATCTTAGAATTGGAAATGCTAATTGATTTTAAACATACTTTAATTTGTTTTCCTTCATGCCAAGCCAAATTTGTATCAAAATTATAGTAGGTTTGCTGAGCAAACTCAAGGCTTACTATTAGGATTTGATAAAAAAAATTGACGTGGTGCATTTTATGCTTTATAGTATGCTTAATAATGTTACTTTGTTGAGCAAACTCAAGAGTGACATTATTCAATCATGACTATATAAAATGAAGGGTCCGACTAAACTAAGACATTATAGTTTGTTATGTAAATACACGACTGTAAGTGTCTTAGAGATAAGTATTATGTTGAGAATTGCAAGGGATGCAATTGGAAGAGAATTTTCTATCCTTGAATTTATAAATGTTTGTTGTGCAAATATAAGACATTTATAAGGAATTGGGATCTCAATCCCACTAAAGAAACTAAATATTGATTTTTCGTTTACCATAGTTGAGGGTTATGGTATTCAAAAAAAATAGTGGGAGACATAATTAGATTTAAAGTCTTTATATAATCGTGATTATCATCTTGAGTGGTCTGCTTACGTATTATTCTTGTATGACTGTAGATTTAAATTAATGACTTCATCATTATCACTACGGGGCATACTAGATGCCAATAAACTGACCGGACCAAACTATGTAGATTGGTTAAGGAACCTGAGAATAGTACTTGTTCAGGAAAAGATATCCTACATCCTCGATTCTCTAGATCTAGATTCGATCGAAGATGATATGACAAAGGAGGAAAGGCCACTTATAGAATGTGTTAAAATGATAGCTTGATTGTCAAGTGCATCATGTTAGCCTCGATGAGCAATGAGCTACAAAGGTAATATGAAGATATGGAATCTCAATCCATACTGCTCAATCTCAAAGAGCTGTATGGAGAGCATAGTAGGACTACTAGATATGAGATATCGAAGCAATTATTTTGGGTACGTATGAGTGATAGCTTGCCCATACAGGTCCATGTTCTCAAGATGATTTACTTAATCAACCGATTAGGTCAATTAGGTTTTGTCATGGATGGGGAGCTTAATCAGGATTTGATCCTACAATCACTCCTAGATTCCTACTTTCAGTTTGTCATGAACTACCACATGAACAAATTAAACCTTTCATTACCAAAGCTGCTTAATATATTTAAGATAGCTGAGAGCCATTTCAAAGATGATAAGGCCTTCTTCTAGTTGATGGGAAGAAGAAAGGAGTGATGAAGAAGGGTTCAAAGAGAAAGCTGAACCCAAAGAAGAGTATCAAAAAGAGGGATGACACTAATAAAACATTTCTTTGGCATTGCCGATTAGGTCATATAAGTGAGTCAAGGATTAACAAGTTATACAAAGATAATTTCTTTGACCTTTATGATTATAAATAATTAAGAACTTGTGAATCTTGCCTCATGGATAAAATGACCAAGTCTCCATTCACTAGACATGGTGAAAGGGCAACTGAATTGTTAGGGTTAATATATTCAGATGTATGTGGACCTATGTCAACTCAGGCTAGAGAAGGATACTCTTATTTTATCATATTTATCGATGATTTATCTAGGTTCGGATATGTATATCTCATGAAACATAAATTCAAAGCCTTTGATAAATTTAAAGAGTATCACAATATGGTTGAGAAATAAACTAGAAAAAGTATTAAAGTCCTCTGATCTGATTGAGGAGAAGAATACTTATTTAGTAAATTTCTTAATCATCTTAAGAAAAATGATATTCTCTTTGAATAGACCCCTCCGTATACACCACAATCAATGGTATACCAGAAAGGAGGAATCATACCTTGTTTGACATGATAAGGTCCATGATGTGCTTCACAGATCTTCCAATATCTTTCTTGGGATATGCCCTAGAAACTGCTGCATATGTATTAAACAGGATACCATCAAAATCAACACTTAGCACTCAGAATGGCAAGAAACCAAGTTTTAAACATCTTAAGATTTGGGGTTGTTCAGCTTATGTTAAAAAGGAACTAGGACATAAGCTAAGTGCTAGGACTGAAAAATATAGGTTTGTTTGTTATTCTCATGAGGGTGTTGGATGCCATTTTATCATCCTACTGAATAAAAGGTCTTTGTTAGTAGGCAAGCCATTTTTTTAGAAAAAGAATTTATCCAAGAAGAAGATAATAAAAAAAAAATTAATTGAGTGAAGTTCAAAATAAACAAACTCAAGTTCCTCAACCAAAAGTACCAGTTGATCAAGTACAACCATAATACACACCTCCTCTTCGTAGGTCAGAAAGAGTCTAAGAAGCACATCTAAGATATAGTTTAATGATTGGAAATAATAATGAAACTAGCATCATTGAAGATGATGATCCACTGACCTATATAGAAGCAGTCATGACTAAAGACTTTGACAAATGGCTCAGTGGCATGAAATTCAAAATGGACTCCATGTATGGCAACCAAGTTTGGACCTTGGTTGACCCACCTGAGGGAATTGTCCTAATAGGGTACAAATGGATCTTCAAGAGAAAGATTGGAGCAGATGGGCAAATAGAAACCTATAAGGCTAGGTTGGTAGCAAAAGATTTCATGCAAAAGCATGGTATTGACTATGATGAAACTTTTTTGCCAATTGCCATGCTCAAGTCCATTAGGATTATGCTTGCCATTGCTGCATACTATGATTATGAGATTTGGTAAGTGGATGTTAAGATTGCATTCTTCAATTGGAATCTTGAGGAAGAAGTCTATATGTCATAGTGGAGGGTTTTGTCTCAAGTGGGAGACCAAACCAAGTATACAAGCTTAGGAAATTCATTTATGGAATGAAGCAAGCATCAAGGAGCTGGAACATTTGTTTCAATAAAACTATTAAGGAATTTGATTTCATCAAGAATACGGATGAGCCTTATGTGTATCAGAGACAAGTAGGAGTGCCATTGTCTTCTTGGTCTTGTATGTCGATGACATACTTATCATTGGAAATGATATTCCAATGATGCAGTCAGTTAAAACATGGCTATCAAAATAATTTTTCATGAAGGATTTGGAAAAAGCATCCTATATTCTAGGAATAAAGATCTATAGAGAAAGATCTAAAAGGATGCTAGGTTTATTTCAATCCAGGTACATAAACTTAATATTGAAGAGATTCAATATAGAGGAAAGTAAGAAGGGTTACTTACCCATGAGTTAAGGCATACACCTATCTAAAAAGTTGTCACCTAAGACTCCAGAAGAAAGAGTAGGATGAATAAGATCCCTTATGCTTCGATAGTGGGATCAATTATGTATGCAATGCTATGTACCAGGCCTGATGTTGCTTATACTTTAGGCATAGTAAGCATGTTCCAGGTTGATCCAGGGGAGGATCATTGAAAAGCTATAAAAATATTTTTAAGTACTTGAAAATGACTATGGATGGTTTTCTAATATATGAAGGATCAAATCTAAAACTAGAAGGCTATACAGATTCTAGTTTTTAATCTGATCCAGATGACAGTAAATCCATAACAAGGTATGTATTTACTCTGAATGAAAGAGCAATGAGTTGGAAAAATATCAAGTAGCCAACTGTAGCTGACTCAGTCATTGAAGCAGAATACATAGCTGCTAGTGAAGCTACTAAGGAAGCAGTCTGGATGAAGAAGTTCATCACCAAATTAGGCATAGTTCCTGTAATACAACAACCAGTGCCATTGTATTGTGATAACATTGGAGCTGTTGCACAAGTGAAGGAACCAAAGTCTCATCATAAGTCCGAGCACATCCTGAGATGCTTTCACCTCGTTCGAGAAATTATTGAAAGAAATGATGTGGTAGTAGAAAGAGTTGATACAAAGAATAATATAGTAGACCCATTTACTAAGGCTCTTCCTCTATGGTAGTTAGATCACCATCTAGATTATATGGGTATTAAATATAAGGACGATTGGCTTTAGTACAAGTAGGAGATTGAAATAATTATTCTCTAAAAGCCAATCACAGTTATTATATTAGTGGCATTTTTGTATTCTCTCAACTCAAGATTGATGTTAATAAAAGGTATTTGTTGATTCATCATATTGCAACATCTTATCAATATTATGATGAACCCCATAGGTTAGGGCAATGAAATTAGGATTATGATGGAGATCATAATAATGAGAGCTAATTCCAATAAACCTTAATCTAAAATATTCCTAATCGTTGGATCATCAATTCGGGGATCGATATTTCTGAAAAGACTAGCACATCCTATGTATGCTCGATGAAGAGGGTGGTTAGTCTCATAGCCACTTGTGTAGGGATATTATACAAGGATGTGGGTGCTCATTAGGGTATGGGTTCACTGAACTGATCCACCTTGAGAATATCATATGGAGGTCTTACTACTTATCAAAAGATGGCTCTCATAGTGGGAGTTGTAAAGTGATCCGTAGACCTGAAATCACCATGATTCCTTATGCACATAAAGCCATGTTTTGGTTCATACTCATTCATGACAAAGAGTCATGTATGTGGTGTTCTCGGATGTTGTGAATTATGCATGAAGGATGTGAGTGGATCGACAAGGAACCAATCACTCTTAGTAAAAGAACTTATCCTATGTAATCTCTTCGATTGTTGACTCAGGAAGTCTTTGATTAAAGTAGGATGAGATTAAAATGATTTCTAATCTTTCATCGATCGAGTTTTCATTATCGAATTGAGATTCAAAAGGATTAGGTGCTAGGGTTTGATAATTTTTAATATCCACCACTTATTTGGGATAAAGGAAGATCGAAGGATTGAATTACATAGTAACTTTTTATTGAAGGATATTTTGATAATTTTTATTAAATTTCTCATCTTTTGGATAGGCATAATATTGTCTAGCATAGAAATCCAAGAGGGAGGGTGAATTGAATTTTTAAAATTTAAACTAAGTATGCGCTGAACTAATGTGTTTGTGTAACAATGTGAATGTGCAGAATGTAATCTAAATGCAGTGCTTTAAAGAATAAAGAGCAATGCTAGAGAAACAAATAAGAATGCAAACCACACACACAAACACAAGAAGTTTATAGTGGTTCGATGCACTCCAAGCACCTACATCCACTTCCTAAGCTCTCTTGAAAATTTCACTATAATCTACCAAATATTATAGCCAACTTATTTTTAAGGACTTACAAGTCAAACCCACAGTTGGTTTTCACACTTTGGCTCACCAACAAACTTTTCTACAAGCCAACCCTAGGCTTGTTTTCCAATTCATGACTTGGAAGGGCCTAACCCCTAGTTTCAATACCCTTGAAACTAGTTAAAGTAAATAAGACCAAGGTATAGTTTTAAGCACAAGAAAAAGCTCGCAAAAGAGAAAAAATAATATCGATGAAGATCTTTTTGAATGCTTGAGTTGTCTTCTTCTTCTTGGAAGCTTTCAATGATCACTTTTGGATATTGATTTGAAGACTCAACGGCTAGAATGAAGGCTTTTTCACTTGGAATCTTTTCTTTAGCTCTCTCTTGTCTTTTCAATGCTTTCTAAAAAGATAGGATTTATCTCTTGTATTTCTTGTGTATTCAATGAGTTTGGTGAGTATAAATACATCAAAAACCTTCAAAAAATTGTTTGTGACTGTTGAAGAGGAGAAACTAGCTATTATGGACTGTTTGAATCAATTCTAAACTTCTGAAAATATAGCCATTACTATTGTCAGAACCTATGAGTCGATACTAGGGTCGACACTTGGACCGACACCAGGTGTAATTCTTGAAATCCATGGTTCTGCTTCATTTATGGTCTTAGGCTATGAGTTGACCTATGAGTCTACACTTCAGCTTGTGAGTCAACATTTGAGTCAGCACTTGACAAAATATTCAGGAATGATACTGTTCTGTAATTTTCTTGTCTTAGGCCATCAGTCGATCTTTGAATCGACACTTGGGTCAACACTTTACTGAAGTCCAAAAAATAATGTTCTATCCATTTCTGGTCTTAGGCCTTGAGTTGACCTATGAGTTGACCTGTAAGTCGATACTTTGATCGACACTTGGTATGCCGGCATAATTTTTGCATGCCAGTCTTCAGAAGTGTCGACACTAGACTTCATGAGTCAACACTTGAGTCGATATTAAGCTTGACACTTGATCTATGCCAATTCTAAAGTATGTGCCAAGCTTCGAAACTCTAAATTTTGTCCAATATAATTCCAGTTTCTTCTTCATAATGACCAAAGTGATCAAATTCTTGGCTTTCCAAAGTGAGAAGACTTCTTAAACTTTGAAATTCATCTTGTATTAATGTAAATGACTTTGATGCTTTTGTGTAAAGAATTTGATGTACCTGTAACCTAGAATTCACAACTCTAATTGAAATATTAGTACAAAACATATACTCAATATTTTGTTATTCATCAAAATCAAGGGCCAAAGCTAACAATCTTCCCCTTTTTGATGATTGCAAAACTTTGAGTATATAAGCATTTGAGTTCAAACTTAGCTATTGTATTAAACTTTTAAGTAAGCATATTTTCGAAGACATTGAAAATTAAACAAGTTTATCAAATAAACTTCACATTTGTTAGCATATCAAAGTTCATAAAGGTATTTAGATGAAGATGTATTAGCTCTTTAGTCCATACAATAATATTTTAAAGTTAGTGAGTCAAACAAAGTGAGATTTTCTTCCCCTTTCTTAAGTAGAAAGAGAATTCTTGAAAATTTTTAATTTTTACTGAAAATTTTGGATTTTTGCTTTTATAATCTATCTTACTCCCCCTTTTTGTCATCATTAAAAATTAAAAGAATTTTCTCCCCCTTAATTAGTGCATTTGTCAAAAAAAGTAAATAAGATAAAAGGAAGAGTAATAAAAGAAAATATAATTGTCATAGATAGAGAAGTTTCATTACAGCAAAATAGCATACATGAACTGAAATACACTATAGAAAGTACAAGAAACATAAGACAAGCATAGCATATGTGAGGCTACTCCTCATCAGATGAAAAATCTAGTACAATAGGTGCCATGATTTTAGATGCAGATGATTTAGGGGTCTTGTGGGTCATGCTTCTGGTCCTAAGGGATAGGCCAGAGCGATCTAAGATCCTAGAGGTCCTGGTGGCACGAGTCTTAAGAGTATCAACCGGTGTGAGGAATGGAGAATCTGTGGCACGCTGATCAGCAGCAGTATCAGGATCCATAGTCTGAGCTAAAGTATCTGCTATCTCAACTGGAGGCTGATGCTTAGTGGATGGTGCGACATCTGGTGTAGACTCATCACATGCTGCATCGCCACCATCTACTGGGTCATCATCACCAGCATCACTATCATCATCATCATCATGCTCAGTATCCTCTGCATCATCATTAGCTAGAGGAGGAGATGGAGGTGGAACAGAAGGTCCTGCTGAAGATGGAGGTGGCAACATGGATCTCAAAAGATCTCGAAGCTCAATAAAGCCTGCCTCCATACTCTATCTAATCAAAGCAAGCTACTCATCAGTATGTGCTCTCAGACTCTGCAGCTCTATCTGTAGTCTAATGGTCCTAACAGATATGCTTAATATATCCTCTCAGATCGTAGTAATCTGCTCTGTCAGTCTCATCTCTAATCCAAAATCTATCACTGAAGTATGTCAAGGAGCTTGAGCAGAAGGGGGCATAGCTAGCTCAGACTTAGATCCAGCGACTGGTGCTCATCTGGAGGGAGTCATCTGAGGAGCGGGTGCAGAAGGTCCAGCCTATGCTGTCCAAATCTCATCCTCCTCATCAGGCTCATGGCCTGACTCTCTCCTCATCCATCTGCCTCCCACCTTCTTGTATCCCATCCGATGTAGTGATTTCTCGCCATAGGTATCAGTGTGCAATATCTTTTTGGAGGCCTCGCCTTCCAAGGGTATCCCATAAGCACGGAAAATACAGGTCAAACCCATCCCATATGGTAGACATAACCTCCTCTAGGTGGCCACCTCAACCATCTGATGCACCATCAGCACTGGAAGGTTGATGGCTATCCTTTGGGTCAGAGTCACCATCAAGACGAGCTCTTGCTCAGTGATGAAATCAAAGTGACTTGTCTTCGAAACAAGAATGTAAGCAATAATATGATGTAGCAATCTCATCTCCATAGATAGCTGACTCGTAGAAATAGTAGATATACCTCTGATGTCATCTCGCTCCAAAATGCATTTGAAAGTAGCATCTCTGTCTGCCACATAGCTAGCTGCCAGTTCGTGCTGGGAAATCTCCCATAGCTAACTGAGTGTCTCTGGAGTAACTGGGATCTATACTCCCCTGATATGAGCAGTCCAAGTAATCCCATCTGTGGCCATACTACCAAAAACTCTCTCATCAGATACGGATAGTATCACTCATGCATGGTGCAGAAGGGGACCGGTCCCGCAGCTCTCTGCAGATCACCTATCACGAAATCCTCAAAGTCCAGAAATGGCAGATCTATCCTCTTGCTGTAGGCAATGACCTTCCTTGCCATCCTTTTGGCCACAGGAGAAGGCTGCGGAGGGGGTGCTCTCGCATCCACCTGAATCTCAGGCTCATCTCGCTGCCCAGCTTGATCTTGTCGTGCCTTCGATCTCCTTTCTCCCATGCTTGCTTCTCCACGCTCGAAATTGGACCTTTTCTTTCAGAATGCTACTTGCTTCCTTGGACCCATGGCCACTGAAACAACAAGGGATGGTTGGGATTGATGGAGAGAAGGGGGATTTTGCCAAAAATGGAAGGATAAGGTTGGGAAATCATGGTTGGAGGATGATGGGAGAGGCTAAGGACCACTTAGGAGAGAGAGAATGGAAAAAAGGAATGGAAAAAATCATTTGGTGATGCCCTAGATAAATAGGTATTCGGTTATAAGTCAACTCTTGCGATGTGCTCAAGTGTCGACACTTCGATGAGTCGACTCTTGGGCACATCTCAAGTGTTGACACTTGGTCAGGAATTTAGAAAAAAAAATCAAGAAAAAATTCAATAAAATAGTAAAACTCAAGGGTGTGTCTAGGGATTATTACCAAGTGATATTTGAGAGGATTTGGAACTTTTGAAAGAATTCAATGAAGTGTTTGAAAGAGTTTCAATCAAAAGGGTCAATGATGCCTAATTCTCTCTTGATCATGTAGAACCTATCTTCGCTAAGGGGCTTAGTGAAAATGTCTGCTAATTGCCTATCAGTACACATAAAATCAAGCATTACATCACTATTTTGTACATAGTCTCTTATGAAATGATGTCTTATTTCAATGTGTTTGCTTCTTGAGTGTTGAACTAGATTTTTAGTTAAATTGATTGCACTTATGTTATCATATCTTACAGGAGTTTTATTTAACTTAATGCCAAAGTTTTGAGTTGCTGTTTGATTCATAAGATTTGAGCACAACTTCCAGCTGCTATATATTCAGCTTCTACCGTAGATAGAGCAACTGAACTTTGTTTCTTGCTAAATCATGAAATCAAATTAACTTCAAGAAATTGATAAGTTTTACTAGTACTTTTTCTATCTAGTTTACAACTAGCAAAGTCAGCATCAGAATAAGTAATCAATTATATTGATGAATCTCTAGAATACCATAGTCCAATATATATTATACCAGATAAATATCTAAGTATGCATTTAATAGCCAATAAATGAGATTCTTTAGGAGCAGACTGATATCTAGTACATAAACAAATGCTAAACATAATATCTGGCCTACTTACAGTTAAGTACAATAATGAACCAATGATATCCCTATATAATTTTTGATAAATATTTTTTCCAGATTCATCTTTGTCAAGTTTACAAGAAGGGCTCATAGATGTACCTAATAGCTTGGTTGTTTCCATTCCAAACTTCCTTAAGATTTTTTTTTGTATATTTAGCTTGGTTGATGAAGATCCCTTCTTTAGTTTGCTTGATTTGGAGTTCGAGGAAGAAGTTTAGTTCTCCCATCAAACTCATCTTGAACTCTCCCTGCATAAGCTTGGCAAACTCTTGACAAAGTATTTCATTAGTAGCACCAAAAATGATATCATCTACATAAACTTGTACTACTAAGATATTATTATTTTTCTTTTTCAAAAATAGTGTAGTATCTACATTGCCTCTAGAAAAGCCATTTTCAAGTAGAAATTTACTTAACCTATCATACCAAGCTCTTGGAGCTTGTTTTAAATCATATAAAGTCTTGTGATGTTTAAAAACATGGTTAGGATATGCATGATTTTCAAAACTAGGGGACTGTTCAACATACACTTCTTCTTCAATAAAATCATTTAAAAATATATTTTTAACATCCATTTGAAATAATTTAAAATTCATAAAGCAAGGAAAATCATGTAGTAATCTGATTGCTTCTAATCTAGCAACCGGAGCAAAAATTTTATCAAAATCAATACCCTATTCTTGATTATAACCTTTTGCTACCAATCTAGCTTTATTTCTAGTTATTACTCCATTTTCATTAAGTTTATTTCTAAAAACCCATTTGGTTCCAATTATTGAAATATTAGTAGGCCTTTCAACTAAAGTCTAAATTTGTTTCTTTTGAATTGAATTAATTCATTTTGCATGACATTTATCCAATTAGGATCTTTTTCAGCTTCTTTAATTGATTTAGGTTCTACTTGTGATATAAATGCTAAATAATCATACACATTTCTTAGTGAACAATGAGTGCTTATCCCTTTTGATGGATCACCAATTATAAGTTCTTTAAGGTGCCCATGAGCATACCTCCATTCTCTAGGTAATGGATTGGGTGTCGATGAAGCCCCAACTTCTTGTACTTGTTCTTCTTCATGGTTTTGATCACCTTCTTGCTCTTTGAAAAGTTCTTCATTGATTATCAATTTTTTAATCCTTTGGATACCTGTTTTATCATCAAAAGTATCTTTTTTTCTAGAATATTTTTTGTTAGTTTCATCAAAAATAATATGAATGGATTTTTCAACAAGAAGTATTCTTCTATTGAAGACTCTGTATGCCTTGCTAGAAGTAGAGTATCCTAAGAAGATACCCTCATCTAACTTGGCATCAAATTTACTTAGGTTGTCTTTGCCATTGTGTAGAATAAAACAGCGACGCCCAAATACATGAAAATACTTGATGGTTGGTTTTCTACCTTTTCAAAGTTCATAAGGCATTTTCTTCAAAATCGGTCAGATCAAAATAGATTTAAAACATAACATGCAGTGTTTATGGCTTCCATCCAAAAATATCTAGGTAAATTGTTTTCACCAAGTATAGTGTGTGCCATTTCTTCTAGTATCCTATTCTTTCTTTCTACCATCCCATTTTGTTCAGGTATCCTAGGTGTAGAAAAGTTGTGATGAATTTCATTTTCATTACAAAATATTTCAAAATCATGATTTTCAAACTCGATTTCATGATCACTACATAAAAAAATAATTGAAATACCTTTTTTATTTGAAAATTTCTTATGAAACTTGATGAATGCAGAAAATATTTCATCTTTATGAGTCAAAACAATTATCCATGTAAAACATAAAAAATCATCTACAACTATTAGACCATACTCTTGCTTCCCAAACTAGTTATTCTAGTAGGTCTAAAGAGGTCCATATGAAGTAATTCTAAGGGTCTAGATGTAGAGATTACTTCTTTTGGTTTGAAAGATGATTTTATTTATTTTCCAAGTTGGTTTGCACTACAAATCTTATCCTTTTCAAAGGTAAGTTTTGGAAATTTTTTTATAAGATTCTTTTTATTCAATTTGAAAAGCAAATGGATATTTGCATGCCCCAGTCTACGATGCCAAAGTCAACTAGTTTCATTAATCTTGGCTTCCATTGCCACAGGCATTGACCATTTTGCATAGATAGATCATCAAGATCAACCATGTAAATGTTTCCATGCCTATGACCAATGAACTTAATGCTATTGTCATCAACGCTAGATATGATGCACAAAGAAGATTCAAAAGCCACTTTGAAACCTTTATCACAAAATTGGCTTAAGCTAAGCAAATTATGTTTTAAACCATCAACAAGTAAAACATTATCAACATAAGTAGAGGGGGTGATATGGACTTTACCGATACCAATAATTTTATCTTTTTCATTATCACCAAATGTCACATTTCCACCATTTAGAGCCTCAAGAGATGTGAATTACTTTACATCTCCGGTCATGTATCTTGAGCAACCGCTATCAAGGTACCATAATCTTCTTTTCTCCTTAATTGCAAGACACATCTACAAAATCAAATCAAATGGAGACTTTAGATCCCTAAGTCATCTTGGATCTTTTAGGGTTAGTTGATGTGGTTCCTTTTGAAACCCAAACTTTTCTAACATTATTTAGCTTTCTTCAATCACACATATAAGATTTATATCCTAGCTTACCACAAGAATAAGATGTAATGTTAGAAGATGTAGGAACAAATAAATTCTTGAAATATTTTTGCTATTTTTGAGGTTTAAAACCTAGGCCTACTTTGTTGAAAACCACTATTTGGCTATTCAAAAGCATATTAAGTTTTTCCAAACGATAGATAAACTTTTCAACAAAAGATTTCACTTTTTCAAGCTCTTCTTTGTATGTCTTATTTTCTTGCAAAAGTTTTTTGTTTTGTTTGATAAGTTTCTCATTTGTTATAAAAACTTTATCCTTTTTCAAAACCTCTTTTTCTCTCAAAAGATCTTCCTTTTCATTTTTCAAAGAAGTAATTTGATCATTCAATTCTTTGTTTTCTTGAAGTAGGCTATCATTATCTTTCAAAAGCTTATCATTTATTTTAGACGGCTCTAATTTTTGCTTTTTCAATTCTTTGTTCTTCATTTTAAGTTTTTGATACTCTACAACAAGTTCATCAAAGATGCACATAATTCTTCAAAGGTAAATTCAATTTCGGGTTTAGACCTTACCTTTTATTCATTTACCATGAAGCAAATATTGGCAATCTCTTGCTGCATTTCATCGGAGCTTGAGTCTTTACTCTCACTCCAAGTCACCATATTGCTTTCTTTTTGAATTTTTTTTGGCCTTTTTGAGATTAGAACAATCCATTTTATAATGACCTGGCTTCCTACACTCAAAATAGATTGGTTGCTCCCTTTCCTTCTCCTTTTCCTTCTTCTTACTAGGCTCTCCTTTTTGTGGCTTCTTCTTATAGTTTTACTTTTTCTTCCTCATGAATCTCTTAAACTTTCTTGAGATAAGAGCTGTTTCATCTTCCTCATCTTTCTCATTGGAATCATCACTAGAATCCTCCTTATTTATGGACTTGAATGTGTTAGTCTTCTTTTTCTTGTCATTGTCCACCACTTTCTACTTTAGGGATAGCTCGTATGTCATAAGTGATCCTAAGAGCTGCTCAAGAGGAAGAGTGTTGATGTCCTTGGCTTTTTTAATAGAGGTGACTTTTGGATCCCATGATGATGGAAGAGACCTGAGGATTTTGTTGACAAGTTCAGCATTAGATAAAACTTTTCTTAAACTCCTCATACCATTAATAATGTTAGTAAACCTAGTGTACATTTCACTGATTGAATCATTTGGTTCCATCCTAAATATTTCATAAGTATGGATAAGCATGTTGACTTTGGTATTGTTTACTTGATGTGCACTTTCATGAGTAACTTCAAGTGTATCCCAGATTTTCTTAACAGAGGAACAATTAGATATCTTATTGAACTCGCTAAGGTCCAATGCATAAAATAACAAATTCATAGCTTTTGCATTAAGCTCAGCTTGCTTAATGTCATTCTCATCCCAATCATCTTCTAATTTGGGAGTGGGAATGCCATTAACCAAAATAGTGGACTGATGAGGACCTTTAACTATGGTCTTCCAAATATTGTAATCTATGGCTTGAATGTAGATGCGCATGCATGTCTTCCAGTAAGTGTAGTTTGTGCCATTAAAAAGTGGGGGATAGTTTGAGTCTTGACCCTCAACAATACCAACACCAATTTGGACAGCCATTAGATCTTTGACTCAAGATCGTTAGACCTATATGCTGAGTACCAAGCTTTGATACCACTTGTTGCCCAGCATAACAACCCAAGAGAGGGGATGAATTGGATTTTAAAAATTTAAACTAAGTATATGCTAAACTAATGTGTTTGTGTAACAATGTGAATGTATAGAATGTGATCTAAATGCAGAGAAACAAATGAGAATGCAAACCACACACACGAACACAAGAAGTTTATAGTGGTTCGGTGCACTCCAAGCACCTACATCCACTCTCCATGCTATCTCTTGAAAATTTCACTATAATCTACCAAAGATTACAGCCAACTTATTTTTAAGGGCTCACAAGTCAAACCCATAGTTGGTTTTCATACTTAGGCTCACCAACAACCTTTTCTATAAGCCAACTCTAGGCTTGTATTCCAATTCATAGCTTGGAAGGGCCTAACCCCTAATTTCAATACCCTTGAAACTAGTTACTGCAAATAAGACCAAGAGTACAGTTTTAAGAAAAAAAAGCTCTCAAAAGAGCAAAAATAATATCGATGAAGCTTTTTTTGAATGATTGAGTTGTCTTCTTCTTCTTGAAAGCTTTCAATGAACATTTTTGGATATTGATTTGAAGGCTCAACAGCTAGAATGAAGGCTTTTCCACTTGGAATCTTCTCTTTAGCTCTCTTTTATCTTTTCAATAGCTTTCTAGAAAGATAGGATTTATCTCTTGTGTTTCTTGCGTATTCAATAAGCTTGGTGAGTTATAAATACATCAAAAATCTTCAGAAAACTGTTTGTGACTGTTGAAAAGGAGAAACTATCCGTTATGGACAGTTTGAATCAATTTTAAACTTCTAAAAACATAGCCGTTACAGTTGTCAGAACTTGTGAGTCGACACTAGGATCGACACTTGGGTCAACACTTGGACCGACACCAGGTGTAATTCTTGAAATTCATGGTTTTGCTTCACTTCTAGTCTCAGGCATGAGTCGACCTGTGAGTCGACACTTCAGCTTGTGAGTCGATACTTGAGTCAGCACTTGACAAAAATCGAGGAATGACATTGTTCTATAATTTTCTTGTCTCAGGCCATGAGTCAATTTGTGAGTCGATACTTGGGTCGACACTTGGATCAACACTTCACTGGAGTCCAAAAAATAATGTTCTATCCATTTCTGGTCTCAGGCCTTGAGTCTACCTGTGAGTCGATACTTGGATTGACACTTGGCATGCCGGCAGAATTTCTGCGTGCTAGTCTTCAGAAGTGTCCACATTAGGCTTCATGAGTTGACACTTGAGTCGACACTATGGTCGACACTTGATCTATGCCAATTCCAAAGTGTGTGCCAAGCTCCGTAACTTTAAATTTTGTCCAATATACTTCCAGTTTCTTCTTCATAATGACCAAAGTGATCAAATTTTTAGCTTTTCAAAGTGAGAAGACTTTTTAAACTTTGAAATTCATCTTGCATTAATATAAATGACTTTGATGCTTTTGTGTAAAGAATTTGATGTACCTGTAACCTAGAATTCACAACTCCAATTGAAACATTAGTATAAAATATATACTCAACAATTTGTTATTCATCAAAATCAAGTGCCAAAGCTAACACATAACATGTTCCTAGATATCAATCATGTCTTGTAGATTTTCATGAATCAAATTAGATGGATTCATAAGTTAATATGGAAATTGGTTCGAATTGGCTAACTTGGATCAGTTTGATTTGACCTAACTAGATCAATCAATTTCGATTGCATCGAAGTAGCTTGGACCTGGACCAACTGCTGGCTAGATGTGGAGCCTAAAGGATCACACATTCTATGAAATTGGTAAAGAAAGTCAATTGGATTTTGGTTAGGGTCATTGAATCCTAATAGGCTAGCTATTTTGCATACTAGCATATGCATGCTAGCTTAACTCCTAACCCAATTGGATTGGATCAATTTGCTTGCTATTTGGGATAACCAATTTAAGTGGGACTTAGATTGGGCCGAGTCCTAATTGGGGCAGCATTTATCTATATTTATCTAGAATTAATTGAGCATTATCTTTGGTTTATGGAAGAGTCCAAGTGGGATTGGACTCTTGGTGCCATGTTTGGCGTGCACCAAGATTAAGGGCATAGAAGGACCAAGAGTCCTTCTGCCACTTAATCACTTATTCTAAATAATTGCTAGGCCACTCTCCCTTATCTCCATGCCCATGTGGATTGGACTTGACCGGTCAAAAGATGGAATTGGCATGGAAGAATTATGGCGCACAAAATGAAGGGACGCATCCCTTCATATGTGGCATGCAATCTTAAATCCAAAAGTCCTTTTGCTTGAATGCTTCTGGTTCTCCGATACATCCATTATCGTCCCACATCCCTTAGTCAAATTTTGACTAGTTACTTTCCACATGGCAAGTGAAAAATTGCTGAAAAATTAAAGAGACACATATATATCTCTTGGCATAGTGATATGACATATCATGATAAGACCTTTCACCCAAGGTCTCCTTCTGCTTGAAGGGTCCTATCCGATCATTAGAAAATTAGATCAAGGGTTGAGGAAAAGGTTTATCAGGCACCCCCTCACTCAGTATAAAAAGGCATCAATATTCTGATGTCAAAAACATCCAAAAAAATAATCTAAAAGAAATTCTTTCTATTTCTCTTCCTTCTCTTAGGACAAGAAGTCTTCTTTAAGACAAGACTTGTCATTTTAAGACAAGAGCCAAGGAAGAGATATAGGAGAGAAAATCAAATTTTGAAAGAGGATTTAGAGAGGTCTCTGATTGCCCTACAAGAGTGTAGGGGTTCCAGTAAAGGAAGAAAGGTCGCTGAAGAAAGAAAGGCTACTTGGAGAGTCATAGTCAAATAAGTAAGCTTGGTAGGAGTGCTTCCTTGGTCCGATTCCTGTGTGGATCACCTCTGGAGGGCATACACTTGTATGACTTATGAAAGTTAAGGAGTATAGCATTTCAGGTATTCCTTTATAATCCTAATTTATGATTTATTAGTTATCATAGTTAAGCGATCCTTGGATCTAGGGTTTTGGTCTATTAGGATTTCAATAATGAAAATTTTGAGACTCAGTCTTCCATTGCATCTGCCCGAAACTCTCAGAATGGCCATGGTCCCAGTAATTGTTGATAGGGGATGTAGCTTTCTTTCCTTTTCCACATCAATGGTAAAGCAGAAGGTAGTGGCAAAATCCATCATTCCTCCTCCCTAGAGGAACTGGCAGTCTTGGTGGACCCTCAAGCTCTCCTGAACCAGAATGCTAGCGAGCACTCGACCATTCCTCCTATCATGGTCAAATAGCTTTATTAGGTCCTGCTCCAAGTCTAGTCACTATCTGCCACAGTCTAGAGCTTGAATAGCCCCTGGCATAGCCAGCCTTCATGCCAAGTGGCACCCACTTTCTGACCTCCCTCCTTCAGCCTGGGGGGCAGAGTAGGTTGATTTACCCCAACTTGCTAGAGCGGACGGAGCCCCGAGGGCCTCCTACTTAGTTGGCAACCCTGAACAGGCCTCCTATCATCATCTGTCATGATCATCTATCCTTTAGGGGGGCATCTCATGCATACTATTCCCATCATCGAATTGGTCACCAAGGTAGAAATCATAAACATAACTCTTCTATTTCACATTTTTCTTCTTCTTCTTCAAATCAATCCTTAAAGGCTTCATCAAGCCTTAATTGATCATCGAATCTACAGGAGCAGGGTTTACCCTGGTTTCTAAATTGTTCCACCATTGGCTGCCAGCCATGGATCAGTTTTTCAATGGTCGTTGTCACCATTATAGTTCACCATTGGAGATTGCACACTTCTCGCTCTCTTTCTTTCCATCAATGTCCCTCTCGCTTTATCTCTCTACCTCTTTATCTTTCTCATTTTCTCTCAAATCAGGTTGAATATATTATAGATCAAGATGAGTGCGGAGCACGGGATCTAGGACACGGACAGGTTATGGGGACCAATCCCACCATCGAGGTGATTACAACTCCTACGATTCCTAGATGAAGACTAGATAACATTAGCAGGACTAGGATAGGTTTGGGATATGCACTAGGGTCCTGGATACTAGTCAAGCAGATCAGGGTCACATCCTTGATGTAGACTTTTTTGAATGATGAAACTTTCAAAAGGCCCCATAAACTTGGAAATCCTTTAGATGCTCAAGTTTTAAATTATAATATGCACTTGTTTTAGATTTAAAATAAATCATTGATTGTATTTATCTAAGTCATATATATATATATAGTACCTCGAAGATAATTTTATCTTATGAGCTAAAGGTAAGTACCTTTATCTAGTATTTGGTTATATACATGAATTACCTCACTTTACATAGCTTGACATGTAGATGTTAACTTAAATGTTGATATTTTATAATAAATATCATCTATGCATATTTAAAATTATATTATGTATGCTTTGCGTAAACAAACTTTAAACAACTAGATTAAGCATGAAATAAATTTCATGGATATGAGTTGTATTTTTACTGCTTTGAAATATTGTTGATTTTATTGATTATGATGTATCCTCTCTTTTTTGATCATGATCACATAGTTTAGAATTTAGTATCCTTTTAGGCCTCCGATGGGATAATCATTGAAACATGTTAATTAATAATATATTATAATTAGGAGTTAGTTTTTTTCTATGCCACACTAGTGGGACGATCACTAGTATATACTACCATGAGCATATTTTTCATATGATTTCAGAGCTGGTTCCTTTTGGATCACTAGAGTGGTGATCACTGGTATATACTGATGGGTGATATGTTGTAGTCAAGATCTAGACTCTTTGGGAGAATACTATAGCTAAATCATGAACATAGTCAAAAAGGCTATAAGTGAGTACGAATAATTGAATACAATAATTAAAAAAATTATTTTTATTATTTTTTTATTAAGATATGTTGATTATTTTGAATATATGTATACTTTATATCATGCCTTAAATTATAAATTGAAAATCTTATATTACAGTCTTGAGTTTTGTGCACATTATGCTTAATCAAATAGTGATGAGATGATTTACTATGCTTTTAGCTTAGTTTCATTTTCTCACCCTTTTTTAGAGACCAATATCTAATGCAGGTGTGATTTTGTACCGTGAGTGGAAGGATTAGGACCTAGAAGTATTTTTTATTTTTATTTAAAGATAAATATAATGAATTAATATAAATTGAGTTTGAAAATAATGTTGGACTTTGTTTATTAAATTAGAAGTTTTAAATATCATAGATTACTTGCATTGATATTAAGTAAAATTCATTTTTAGGCCTTCCATATTTTATAGGTAAAATCCTATAGGATATGCAGTCGTCTGTCATGTGCTCACTTATGGTAGTGAGATAGGACATGATAAATTTATAGTGTCAAAGAATAGGCTTTGATCCTTAGGCTATAAATTAGGTAGTGAGAGTGGGTAGAATGTTAGGAAAAAAAACTCATTTCTAGATATAGATTGACATGACCCCAAACAAGACCTAGAGAGTGGTTGACCTTGTCTAGGGATCTTGAGTATCTAACACTCACCACACTATGAGTGCTACCTAAGCAAGACATGCATGTCATGTCTCTTCCACCTTTTGGATGGTTAATATCCTTTCAATAAGAGAGGCAAGGGAGCAAAATGCTAAGTCCACCCACCATCAATATGATAGCTAACAATTAGTCAAGGAGTTGTTGGAGATTCGGGAAACCAAGGCCAAATTGCTGATTTTGTTTGGGCCTTGATTGAACTTTTGTTGTAGGTGTAGCCAATGATTAAGGCTAGACAAATAACAAGGGTAGAGAAAGGCATTATAGAGTTTAAGAAAATATCACCACTAATCTTTGAGGGATCTCATTATTGACTCCTATATTGATTTTGATGAATAACAAAATACTTAAGTATATTTAAGTACTAACTGTGTATTAAAAGTATGTTTATTAGAATAGGATACTCACATGTTCAATTGCTTGTCATCTTATTGAAGAAATTAGTTTTATGGATGAAATTTCAAGTTAAATGGACCTTGGTACATAAGAATAACCTTAAAGGACTCAAATCTTAAGTTTAAATAAGTTTTAGCAGAGTTTCAAAAGAGTTTCAGAAAAGTTTCATCCAAGTGTCGACTCATGGAAGTGAAATGTCGATTCAAGGTATCAACTCATAGAAGCTTGAGCTAATATGCAGAAGAAGTTTTAGATGGCATGCATGATGTATTGACTCATGAAGCACAAGTGTCGACTTAAGTGTCGACTCAAGGCCAGAGACAATTGATACAGAATATGCTGAATTCAAATATTTCCTCAAGTGTTGACTCTTAAAGATGAAGTGTTGACTCAAGTATCGACTCACCAGAAAAAATGTCAACACATCAGTGCATTCTAGAGAGCTTTAGAAGATAATTTTGACATTAGTGTTGACTCATGACTTGAAGTGTCAATACTTGCAAGTCTGGATGAACAGTAATGGTTAGTTTTTTGAAGCACATAAATGGTCCTTTTCATCCCTAACAACTATTTTCACATCTCCAATGGTCAAAAATAGTCATTTAAGACTTGGAAAGGTATTTAAAGTGGACCAAACTCAAGCGCAAAGAAAACTAATAAGAAACTAATGAGCATTCATTGAGTATTCATTGCTTTGCAGTGAAGTTGAGCCTTCAAGCATTCAAGTGCGTTCAAGAAGCAGTCAAGTCCATCCTTCAAGTATTGATTAAGGCTTCAACAACTTGAAAACAAGCATCTTCAACAGCAATCAAAGAGCTTCAAAGAGATATTTGCTTTATTTTTGAAAACTTGATTGTATTATTACTTTGTATTCAACTTTATTGTTGTTTCTAGTTTCAAATGATTTGAAACTAGTGCTTGGATTGTTGGTGAGCCTTGTTTCAAAAAGCAACTTAGAGTGTTGGTGAGCCTTGTGAAAACCAATTAGGTTTTTGATTATTCCAGAAAATCAAGAGATTTTTGGTGAGCCTTGAGAAAACCAAGAGGTTTTTGGTTAGCCTTGTAAAAACCAAAGGGTTGTGACTAGTGAACCCGGAAAACTAATTGGCTGTAATCAAGTAGGATTATAGTAAAATTCTCAAGTGGGTCTTGGGGAGTAGATGTAGGTGCTTTGATGTACATTAAACCATTATATATCTTGTGTTTGTGGTTGCTTGCTCTTTCTCATTATTTGATCATATTTATTCTGCATTTATTTTACTAATTCTGTTGCATATCTTCAAGCATACATATACTTGAATCACCAGCACTTTCATTGTATTTGAATTGGCATATACTTGTCTAAATCATTTTTTAAAAGGTTTTTAAAAAACCAATTCACCCTCCCTCTTTGATTGCTTCGCTGGACAACAAGTGGTATTAGAGCCACGTACTCGGCTTTTAGGTCTAACCTCCGTAAGTTAAAGATCTATGGTAGCCCCTTTAGGTTCTAGTATTATTGAGGGTCAAGCCTTAAATAGACCACCTTACTTTAATGGCACAAATTATATATATTGGAAAACTCGCATGTAGATTTATATGCATTCTATAGATTACAATCTTTGAAAAGTTGTTGATAAAGGTCCACATATTCCTTCAATTATTGTTAATGGTATTTTCATTTCAAAACTTGAAGAGGATTGGGATGAAAATGATATTAAGCAATTCGAGCTCAATGCTAAAACCAATTCACCCTCCCTCTTTGATTGCTTCGCTGGGCAACAAGTGGTATTACAGCCACGTACTCGGCTTTTAGGTCTAACCTCCTTGAGTTAAAGATCTATGGTAGTCCCTTTAGGTTCTAGTATTATTGAGGGTCAAGCCTCAAATAGACCACCTTACTTTAATGGCACAAATTATATATATTGGAAAACCCGTATGCAGATTTATATGCATTCTATAGATTACAATCTTTGGAAAGTTGTTGATAAAGGTCCATATATTCCTTCAATTATTGTTAATGGTATTTTCATTTCAAAACTTGAAGAGGATTGGGATGAAAATGATATTAAGCAATTCGAGCTCAATGCTAAGGCAATAAACTTGCTCTATTATGCATTGGATCCTAGTGAATTTAATAGGATTTTTACATGCACCTTTGCGAAGGAAATATGGGATACACTTGAAGTTACTCATTAAGATACCAATCAAGTAAAAAATACTAAAGTAAATATGCTTATACATACATATGAGATATCTAGAATGGAGCCTAATGAATTTATTACTGATATGTATACTAGATTTACTAATATTATAAATTGTATAAGAAGTCTCAGGAAGGTTATGTCTAATGCTGATCTTATAAATAAAATTCTTAGGTCATTGCCAACATCTTGGGATCCGAAAGTAACAGCAATTTAAGAAGCTAAAGATGTTAAAACACTTCCCTTGGAGCAACTTGTTGGTTCACTCATGACTTATGAGTTGAACATGAAGCAAAAGGCAGTGGATGCGGATAGAAAGAAAAAGCAGATAGCATTCAAATCCACTACACCAGATGAATCTTCAAGTGAAGAATTTGAAGAAGGAGAAAGTGAGGATGAAGAGACACTTATTGCAAGAAAATTTAGAAGATTTATGAGAAACAAAAAACTTTCCTACAAAAAGAAGCCTCAGCCTAGCAAGGAAAAGGGAAAAGAAAAAGAAAAGAGAAGGAGAAGGATCAACCAATTTACTTCGAGTGCAAGAAGCCTGGACACTACAAGTTTGATTATCCTCTCTTCAAGAAATCCAAAAAGAAGTTTAGAAAGAAGGCAATGATGGCAACATGGAGTGATAGTAAAGACTCCAGTTTAGAGGAAGAACAAGCAAAAGTCATCAATCTTTGCATCTTGGCTCAAGAAGATGAGGTACAATCTAAACTTGAACTTGATTTTATATTCGATGAACTTAAAAATACTTTTGATGAACTCATGCATGAATACAAATTGCTAAAACTTGATACTAAAGAGTTGAAGAAGCATGCTAATTTATATTCTCTTGAAAACACCAACCTTGCAAAAAAATAATGATTTGAAAACTAAGATGGATGTTTTAGAAAAACAAAAGAATGCTTTATCAATGAAAATAGAAGTTTTGAAAAGACCCAAGGTTGTTGTTTCAAATAATGAACTTTTAAAGAAAAATAAAGACCTTGAGGTAGAAAACAAGAAATTCAAAGATGAGCTTGACAAAGTTAAACCATTTATTAAAAAATTTACATTTAGTTCTGAAAAGTTAAATCTATTATTGAACAATCAAAGAGTTGTATTTGATAAAGTAGGACTTGGTTACAAGCAGCAAAAGAAATAAAAATTTTTCAAGAATTTCTTTGTTCCTGTATCTTCTAATAATACTTGTTTTAGTTGTAGAAAACTTGGGCATAAAGTATATCAATGTGATCTAAGAAAGTTAAATAATTCTAGAAAGACTTGGGTTCCAAAAAGAACCACCATTAGTACTAATCCTAAAGGATCCAATATGGCTTGGATACCTAAAATGAAAACTTGATCTATTTTACAGGTGTGTCTTGCAACCAAAAAAAAGAAAAGATTATGGTATCTTGATAGTGGTTGCTCAAGATACATGATAGGAGATGTAAAGCAATTCACATATCTCAAGGCTCTGAATGGAGGGAGTGTAACTTTTGAAGATAATGATAAAGGAAAAATCATTGGTATCGTTAAAGTTTATATCTTCCCTTCTACTTTTATTGATAATATTTTGTTAGTTGAAGGATTAAAATATAATCTATTTAGTATTAGTCAGTTTTGTGATAAAGGTTTTAAAGTAGTTTTTGAATCTTCTCTTTGCATGGTTTTTAGTCCTAATAGTAATGGAGTGAAATTCATTAAAAATAAGCATGGTAACATCTATCATGTTGATCTTTACAATGTATTGTTACATGATGGTGAATGCCTAGTTGCAATGAATTTCCTAATTAATGAGACTAATTGGCTTTGGCATCGTAGATTAGGTCATGCAAGCATGCACCTACTTTATAAATTATGCAAAAAGGATTTAGTTAAAGATTTACTAAAACTTAGGTTTGAAAAAGATAAAATTTTTGAAGCCTGTCAATTTAGAAAACAAACAAGAACATCTTTTAAAACTAAAGGAATGATTTCAACTTCTAGGCCACTAGAATTACTCCATATGGATCTCTTTGGACTAAATAGGACCACTAACCTAGGAGGCAAGAGATATGGATTAGTCATAGTAGATGATTTCTCATGATTTACATGGATTTTATTTTTAGCTTATAAAGATGAATCCTTTTCGGCTTTCATGAAATTTTATCGAAAAGTTTTAAATGAAAAAGGTACTTCTATTTTTTGTATTCTAAGTGACCATGGAACTGAATTTGAAAATCAATATTTTAAAAATTTTTATAATAAAAAAGGAATTGAGCACAATTTTTCTGTACCTAGGATACCTCAATAGAATGGAATGGTACAAAGAAAAAATAGGACTTTAGAAGAAATAGCATGTATAATGCTTTGCAAAAATGACCTTCTAAGATATTTTTGAGCAGAAGTTGTTAATACTATTTGTTATATTTTAAATTATATTTTAATCAGACCAATTTTAAAGAAAACACCTTATGAGCTTTGGAAAGAAAGAAAACTTACTTTAAAGTATTTTTGAGTATTTGGTTGTCGATGTTTTATTTTGAATAATGAAAAAGATAATTTAGACAAATTTGATGCTAAGTTAGATGAAGGTATCTTCTTAGGATACTCTACATCTGGCAAGGCATACAAAGTTTTTAACAAAAGAACACTTGTAGTAGAATAGTCCACGCAGTAGTGTTTGAAGAGTCAACTAACAAGTCCTCTAGAAAAGATGATATTTTTGATGAATGTGCAAGTGTTGAAGGACTCAAAAAGCTGACTTTAGATGATCCCCCTACCAAAGAGAGTGAAGAATATCAAAATAAGAAGAATGAAGAAGAAGCCATAAGATCTTCATCAAAGGATCTACTAAAAGAATGGAGGTATGCTCATGAACATTCTAAGAAATTAATCTTAGATGATCCATCAAGAGGGGTAAGAACTAGATTCTTTATTAGAAATGAATATAATTATATTCCTTTTATTTCTCAAATTGAACCTTAATGTGTTAAAGAAACTGAAAAAGATCCTAATTGGATAATTGCTATGTAAGAGAAACTAAATCAATTTGAAAGAAACAATATTTGGATACTAATAGAAAGACCATCTAATACTTTCATAAATTGATACAAAATAGGTATATAGAAGTAAATTAGATGAAAATGGAATAGTAACTAGAAACAAGGCTAGACTGATAGCTAAAGGTTATAATCAAGAGGAAGGAATTGATTTTGATGAAACCTTTGCTCCAGTAGCTAGACTTGAAGCTATTAGCTTACTTTTAGCATATACATGTTTTATGAATTTCAAACTATTTCAAATGGATGTTAAAAGTGCATTTTTGAATGGTTATTTAGCTGAAGAAGTTTTTGTTGAACAACTACCTGGTTTTGAAAATCATGCACATCCTGATCATGTTTTCAAACTATAAAAAGTACTTTATGGTTTAAAGCAAGCCCCCCGTGCATGGTATGAAAGACTTAGTAAATTTTTGATTGAAAATTTTTCTAGAGGTCATGTTGATACTACATTATTTTTAAAGAGAAATGCTGATGATCTTTTAGTAGTATAGATCTATGTTGATGATATTATCTTTGGTGCCACTAATGAATCTCTTTGTCAAGAATTTGCAAAGCTAATGCAGGGAGAGTTCGAGATGGGCTTGATGAGAGAATTAAACTACTTCCTCGGACTCCAGACTAAGCAAACAAGTGAAGGGATCTTCATCAACCAAGCTAAATACATAAAAGAGATCTTGAAAAAGTTTGGGATGGAGAAAACCAAACCAATCGGTACACCTATGAGCCCTTCATGTAAGCTTGACAAGGATGAGTCTGGTAAGAAAGTTGATCAAAGATTTTATAGAGGCATCATTGAATCTTTACTGAACTTAACTGCTACTAGATCGGATATTATGTTTAACATATGCATGTGTCCTAGATATTAGTCTGAGCCTAAAAAATCTTATTTATTGACTGTTAAGCATATACTTAGATATTTATCTGGCACTATTGATATTGGTTTATGGTATTTTAAAAATTTAGCTATTGATTTAATTGCATATTCTGATGCTAAATTTGCTAGTTGTAAATTAGATAGAACAAGTACATATAGAACTTGTCAATTTTTTGGAGTTAATTTAATCTCATAGTTTAGCAAGAAACAAAATTCAGTTGTACTATCTACAGCTGAGGCTGAATATATTGCAACTGGAAGTTGTTGTGCTCAAATCTTATAGATTAAATAACAACTCGAGGACTTTAGCATTAAATTAAGTAAGACACCAATAAGATGTGATAATACTAGTGCTATAAACTTAACTAAAAATTCTGTTCAACATTTTACAAATAAGCACATTGAAATTAGACATCATTTTATTAAAGATCTTGTTCAGAATAATGATGTTATGCTTGAATTTGTTTGCACTGAAATGTAATTAGTTGATATACTGACCAAGCCTCTCCATGAAGATAGGTTCTATATGATTAGAAGGAAATTAGGGATCATTAATCCTTTGATTAGATCTTGATCTCTTTATCACCTTTCAAATTTCACTTGAAAATTCCTAGATCAAATACCCTTGAAAATTATGTTTAATCACTCATAGATCATTAAAATTAGATTATGTAATTTTTTGTGATTTTCTTTTCATTTTTTTTGGATTTTTATTGAAGTGTCGATATCTCCAAGTGTCGACACTTGGCCTGAAGTCATGAGTCGATACTTGAACGGCAGGAACCCGAGAACAAATAGGAAAAATTGATCATTTCCTCTCATTTTCTCTTCCAATCCTTGAACCGACTCATCCCTAAAATAGTACCCTAACCTCCATTAACCTCCAATCACTATTTCAACCGTTCAATTCCTTATTTGAGCATGTTTCTTCCCTGGTTTTTTCACTGTTCTTCCTATTTTCTCATGATTTTACCATGAAATCTCTGTCCATTTTGCCCTAGATTGTTTATATCCTTTCTTTTGGGAGATGGGGCCTAAGAAGCAAGTTGTCAGGAGACCTCATCAGTCTACACAGGATATAGAGCAGCACACGAAGGTGTGCCATGAGAATCAAATAGTGGAGCCACCTATTCAGCATAAGATTCCAGTCAGATCGCCAGTCTATGGAGCAGATAGGATGGTCTCCAAGGTCATTGTTGGAGGACAGCGAGTAGATTTCGACTTTGTGGACTAGCATCATTTTCGTATAGGACAGTGGTTAAGAGATGCCAGGTTGGCCCACTTCTCCTCGCTGATAGAGAGATTTTATCTTGGCCTGATTCAAGAGTTCTACAATCCTTTGGTCAGAGGAGCAGATGGATGGATTGCTGAGGTCCGAGAGATAGCAATTCTACTCACTGTAGAGGTTCTGAGTAGGGCTTGGGAGATCCCCATGAGGGGTACCATAGCTGACTCCTCGGTGGACAGAATGAGTGGATTCCGATGTATCTTTGAGTCAGATGATCTCAGAGAGGGAGCCATGTGGTAGCCTCCAGACTCTCACTAGAGATGAGATTGCTTCATCACATCATCGCCCGGATACTTCTACTAAAGACTGGATGCTTTGATTTTATCATGGAGAGAGAGTTGTTGGTTATAGTATCTTTGATCGGACGGACTCCAGTCTGCCTCCCAGTTCTTATGGTACACCAGATGACCGAGGCCGCTATGAGCAGGAGGCTAGGCTTGCCATACGGCATGGGTCTGACCATCCTATTTCGAGCTTACGGAGTTGTCGTAGATGGAGAGCCTTTCAGGCTGTTACTTCACACAGACATCTATGATGAGAGATCATTACATAGGATGGGATATCATCTACACAAAGGACAGTGGAGATGGAGGGTATCCAGACAGATCACTGATGCAGATGATGAGGACATTGATGAGGAGGAGCAGATTTATAGAGATGAGGCAGGGCCATCTGAGCCACCAAGAGACATTCCTGATACTCAACCCGCACCATCAGTTTTGGCATAGCCAGAGGTGCCACCTCCTACTGATATCATTGAGGATTGGTTGACTCAACTGGAGATAGAGATGATGATCATCAAACAGCGAGTCGATCAAATGCATTTAGAGATGAGGGCAGGTCATCAAGAGTTAAGAGATGGCTTCTCTGCTATCCTGGCTGCACTAGATAGATTGACATCTACCAGGGCACCTTCACCTCCCTCATCAGACTCTCCACCATCACCTCCAGCACCTTCAACTCCTACTCCAAACATAGACACAGGAGATGGTCAAAGAGATTCTTCTGCTGATTTTGATGTGGTGGACTACATAGCGGACTCTGAGCCAGACATCGCAGCTAAGCAGCATCTTGAGAGGACTTCTGAGACTGCTCCTACCCCATCCAATCCACCTCATCAGACACCTATTCTTCATAGCACCCCAATGATTCCTTCCGATCATGATATCTCTACCCCCGTTCTGTACTCTGATCCACCAGATCCCACTCCAATGATTCCATCTTCTACCCTACATACTTCATCATTGATCTAGGAACTAGGGTTTTATACACCTGATTTTCACATTCTTCCTTCTGGACCCATTTTTGATATTACTCCATCTGACCCTGTCACATCTTCTGTTCCTGCCACTGACATTGCATCTTCTTCAGCACCAATACGAGGGAGAGCATATGCCAAATGCAGAAGTCGAAGCCGTGATGACATTCCTAGACTTGTTAGGACTAGACTTTCTGATCTCCGACCGATGTGGCCATGACCCCGACCCTCTAGGGTTACAGGGCCTATTATTTTGGAGATCAGATCTTCCTCCGATGAGGAAAGCACATCCTAGGGTCAGTGTACTATGTAGTAGCATTTTCTTTGATGTATGTTTCTTTTTGGTGTATGTTTACTTTGTTATGAATCATATATCAAGTTTTGTATCAAGTGTATCAAATATATGAAATTTTATATATAAAATATCTTTTCTGGCAACTCTTGGTATTCTGATCTCTTTACTACTACAATGTCTTATTTCCATCTTGTTCTATTCTTTTTTGCACCCTTTTTCATGATGATAAAAAGGGGGAGTAATTAACGAAGCAATTAATGAATGACATTAATGAATGACATAAAGAAGGAGAGATTTTTGAAAAGATTTTTGAAAAAGAGAGCAAAAAGTAAGGGGGAGAGAAATTTCTAAATTCCTTTGAATTTTTTTTTTTGAAATGCTAAAACTTGTAAGTTTTGAAAGTTGTTTTCAGATCATACATTAAGAGGGAGCTTTTGTTCTATGGTTCTATGCTCTGATATGATTCATTTTATGCTCTTATTCCTATTTGTTATGTTCTGATACTTCTATTCCTTATTTATATGTATATGCTCTGATACTCCTTATTTTCATGCTCTAATACATTTCATGAGATGATAATTTTGCTCTGATACCTTCATTTTGTATATTATTTGTGTTGACATGCTTTGATATCCTTCAAGTATTGATACTCTTAAAGCTTGTCTTTTTTATTTTTGCTCTAATACTCTTCATGATTCAACCTATTTTTGCTGAAGTATCTATCTTTCAAATACATTTTATCTCTGATACACTTCTTGCGCATCTTACATATATAACTTAGCTCCGATACTTTTTAATCATAGCTCTGATACTCCATAATTTCTAGCTCTAATATATTGTAATTATAGCTCTAACATTAAAGCTATATGAATTGAATTCATTCTCATACATATATCTAGCTCTGATACATTATAAATGAGTCTTAGCTCTTAATAATCATTACAAGTTTAGACTCTAATACTTATCATCATTAGCTCTGATACTTATAGCAAAATGCTCTATATCTATTACAATTCTTTTGAGCTTACTATGAAAATTATATTTAAAGGTTTTGTCATCATCAAAAAGGAGAAGATTGTTGACTCCTGTATTAATTTTAATGAATAACAAAATACTTAAGTATATTTGAGTACTAACTATATGTTAAAAGTGTATTTATTAGAACAGTGTACTCGCATGTTCAATTGCTTGTCATCTTGTTGAAGAAGTCAGTTTTATGGATGAAACTTCAAGTTAAATGGACCTTGGTACATAAGAATAACCTTGACGGACTCAAATCTTAAGTTTAAAGAAGTTTCAGTAGAGTTTCAGGAAAGTTTCAGTCAAGTGTCGACTCATGGAAGTGAAATGTCGACTCAAGATATCGACTCACAGAAGCTTGAGTTGATATGTAGAAGAAGTTTTAGATGTTATGCATGAAGTGTTAACTCATGAAGCTCAAGTATCGACTCAAGTGTCGACTCAAGGCCTGAGACAAAATTGATACAAAACATGCTGAATTCCAGTCTTTCCTCAAGTGTCGACCCATGAAGATGAAGTGCCGACTCACCAGAAGAAGTGTTGACGCACCAATGCATTCCAATGAGCTTCAGAAGATAATTTTGACCTAGTGTCGACTCAAGTGTTGACTCATGACTTGAAGTGTCGATACTTACAGGTTTGGATAAATAGTAACAGCTAGTTTTTTGAAGTGTAGAAATGATCCTTTTCATTCCTAATGGCTATTTTTACCTCTTCAATAGTCAAAAATAGTCATTTAAGGCTTGGAAATGTATTTAAAGTAAACCAAACTCAAGAGGGAAGAAAACTAATGAGAAACTAATGAGCATTCATTGAGTATTCATTGCTTTGGAGTGAAGTTGAGCCTTCAAGCATTCAAGAGCATTCAAGAAGCATTCAAACCCATCCTTCAAGCATTGATTAAGGCTTTAACAACTTAAAGACAAGCATTTTCAATAGCAATCAAAGAGCTTCAAAAAGATATTTGCTTTATTTTTGAAAGCTTGATTATATTATTACTTTGTATTTAACTTTATTGTTGTTCCTAGTTTCAAGTAGTTTGAAACTAGTGCTTGGGTTATTAGTAAGCCTTGTTTCAAAAATTAACTTAGGTTGTTGGTGAGCCTTGTGAAAACCAACTAGGTTTTTGGTTATCCCAAAAAATCAAGAGATTTTTGGTGAGCCTTGAGAAAACCAAGAAATTTTTGGTTAGCCTTGTAAAAACCAAAGGGTTGCGATTAGTAAGCTCGGAAAACTAATCGACTGCAATCAAGTGGGATTATAGTGAAATTTGTTGACTTTGATTTTGATTATGACAAAATACTTAAGTATATTTGAGTACTAATTATGCATTAAGTGTGTAAATCAGATATAGGTACTCAAGATTTGAATTTAGAGAAGTTTCAGCACTGGTACAACCAAGTGTCGACTCAAAGTATCAACTCATGAACAGTGAAGTGTCGACTCAAGGCTTGAGACCAAACATGATACAGAACGTGATGATTTCAAGAGTTTGGTCAAGTATCGACTCACGGAACTAAAGTATCAACTCAAGGTGTCGACCACCAGATGAAGTGTCGACTCACCAGTGCAGAGTAGAAGACTTCAAAAAATATTTTTGGTCAAGTATCGACTCAAGAAAATGAAGTGTCGACTCATGAAGGTCAAGTGTCAACACTTGCTGTAACAACTAGTTTTTTTGAAATGCAGAACTTTCCAAACTTGGCTCCAATGGCTATAATTTCTCCTCCAATGGTCACAAATGATCAAAAAGATATGGAGAGCTATTTATACACCACTAAGCTCTTGGAGAAGAAGAGAATCCATGGTTTGAACGATAAATCCTTTAGTTTACAAGAAAAAATATATGAAAGATTTTTAAGGATTCAATATTGAGAGTGTTGAGCTTCCAAGGATTCAAAGTGAAAAGGGAGCTTCCGAGAGTGGCATCTTCAAGCATCCATTGAAGCTTCTATAACATGAAGACAAGTTCAACACAATAATCAAGTACCTCAAAGATAAATCTACTTTTTGTAAAAAAACTTTTATATTTTCATTGTTATTCTTGTACTTGTATTGCTTATTAATTTCAATGGAATTGAAACTAGTATCTAGGTTATTAGTGAGCCTATGTGATGAAAAACAACAAGGGTTTTGACTTATGAGCCCGTGAAAACAAGTTAGGTTGTTGGTTAGCTCAAAAAATCATCAAGGTTGTTGGTGATCCCATAAAACCAATATAGGTTGTTGGTAAGCCCGTAAAACCAACTCGGTTCTTGGTTAGCCCACAAAACTAAGGAATTTTTGGTGAGCCCATGAAAACCAAAGAGTTTTTGGTTAGCCCGTGAAAACCAAGGGGTTTTGACTTGTGAGCCCAGGAAAACAAGTTGGGTTTTGATTAGTGAGCTTGGAAAACTAATGACTGTAATCTTGGTGGTTAAGTGAAATTCTCAATAGAAACTTGGGGAGTGGATGTAGGTGTCTTGGAGTGTACTGAACCACTATAAATCTTCATGTGTTTGTGATTGCTTTTATTCTTGTATTTATTTCTTTATTTTTATTGCACATTATTATCTTGCTCACAAACACACACTTTGAATTAGCACATTATTTGAAGTATTGCAAAAAAATTTTAAAGTCCAATTCATCCCCCTCTTGGGTTGCATCTTCATCACTGGGCAACAAAATCTTCAAGTGAATCTTGGGGAGTGGATGTAGGTGCTTTGGTATATATCGAACCACTATATATCTTTGTGTTTGTGGTGCTTGCTCTCTCTCATTATTTGATCATATTTATTTTGCATTTGTTTTACTAATTTTGCTGCATATCTTCAAGCATACATGCACTTGAATTACTAGCACCTTCATTGTATTTGAATTGGCACATACTTGTCTAAATTATTTTTGAAAAATTTTTAAAAACCCAATTCACGTCCCCTCTTGGATTGCTTCCTGGGCAACACTCATGAACCTTCAGAGGCATTAAAATAGTTAAAAGAGATAGAGAAAGCCTTCACTATCTTGGACTACATAGATCAAAAGAAGGTTTGCTTTGCAGCCTACCAATTATAAGACGAAGCTTATGAGTGTGGGAAGCCATGAAGATGATCCAGAGCTGGTCACCTAAGATATATTTTATCTGAATTTCCTGGACATGTATTACTCCCAGAGCCTCCAATACCCAAGGAGGAGGAATTTATAAAGTTGACCCAAGACACATGACAGTTGCTTAATTCAAGGCTAAATTTATTGAATTATCTTGCTTTGCTCTTAATGTAGTTGTAGACCCAATAAGTGATTTTGATGATAACTAAACATTGGAGCATGTATATTTATTTCTGACAACTCTTCAAGTAATTTACAAGTTTTTGTAGGATGGATTAAATGTTCAAACTTCAACTCCTTCACTTCTGTTTTCTTGTTTGAGTTGTGTTGTAATATGTTTTTGTAAAGAAGAACCCAATATAAAAGCTAAGAAAAAATCATGTGAAAAGGGTTACTTCTGTGTGTGCGCGCCTTGAAATTAGGTTTGAGTTGGTATGCTTGAAAATGTAAAGAGTTGGTAAGAGTTTTTCCTTAAGTTCAAATGTAAAAATCCTAAAGAAGATACTCGAGCCAACCCAACTTATTGAAGAGCCGACTCCGCTTACTGGCATGTAGCAAGAATTTTGGAACGTAGCAATCCGAGCTGACTCGAAGGTAACGGAGCTGACTCCAATGAATCCGAGTCGACTGGAATCAGTCCGAGCTGACTCCTTCAGAGTCCTATTTCTGAAGATTTCTGAGAACAACCAGACGAGCCTACCCGAACCAAAAAGAGCCGACTCTGCCAGACCTAATTTTGAAGACCTGAGAAAGCGAGCCAACCTGAACTGCATCGAGCCGACTCTTCCAGAGTAAGATTTTTTGAACCTGAGAAGAAGAGCCGACCCAAGCTGAAAAGAGCCGACTCCTAGAGTTCAAGTTTTTCAAAGCTTCAAGTTCGAGCTGACCCGAGCTATCAAGAGCTGACTCGTCCAGAGTGATGTTTTGCGTCCTGAGACAAAGAGCCGACTGTACTGAAGATTTGGTGACTCGACCTATTGACTCGAAGGATCTGAGCCGACTCAAAGGAATCCGAGCCGACTCGAACATCATTTCCAGGTATCTAATGGCTAGTTCCAGAATTTATTTTTGAATGCCAAAAAGTGCTCCAACGGTCATAAGTCACATCCCAACACTTAAAAACATCTCTAACTGCCTTGGAGTGATGGAAGACCTTATATTTGAAGGATTTGAACATCCAAAAAATAATGCTTGACAAGTTTTTGAAAAGTTCTTCAAAGTTAAGAGAGCTTCATTGAATATTCTACCTACCAATAGCAAAAGAGCACAAGAGCATTCAAGCTAGTATTCAAGACTTCACCAACTCTAATTTGAAGTTTGAAGCAACTTTGGAAAGAAGCTACTGAAGTAATTAAAGCCTATTCAAGTACATTCAAGTGGACTTACATCAAGCTGCACCGGCAACTATCCGACAAATTGAGTTTATCATTTTTGTTGCATTCAATTCAATTTTTGAATTGTTGTGTTATTGGTGAACCCGGTTGAAAAACCAAATAGGTTCTTGGTGAGCCTTCATAAAAACCAAGTGTTGGATTCTTGGTGATCCTAGTAAAACCAAGTTAGGTTTCTTTGGTGAGCCTATTAAAACCAAAGGGTGTTGGATTTTCTTTGGTGATCCCGTAAAATCAAAGTGTAGAGGTTATGGATTGTGATCCTGTAAAACAATCCTACTGTATAGTGTGAATATAGTGGAAATCCCAAGTGGTATCTTGGATAGTGGATGTAGGAGCTGGGTTGCTCCGAACCACTATAAATTTGGTGTGTTTGTGTTGTGCTTCTTTACTCCTTTTTAGCTTCTGCAATTTATAACTCTATCACATCACCTAATACCTTCTAAGGGATTTCAATTGCACATTACTTGCTTTAAATTTTTAAATTCCCAATTCATCCCCCTCTTGGGTAGCCACTTGGGCAATAACTGGTATCAGGGCAGTGTCTCTGATTATACTAGATTAAAGATTGATGGCTCATCCCATGAGTACATCTCTCGCGGAAGGCCAGTCAACCAATATTCCTCCACTCTTCACAGGCACAAATTATGCATATTGGAAAGCACGAATAAAAATCTATATTCAAGCTGTTGATTTTCAATTATGGAAGGTCATTCTTAAAGGGCCAAGTATCCCCATGATCAAAGTTGATGGTGTGGATGTCCTTAAGCCTGAAGAGGACTGGGATGAACACGACATGAAATTAGGAGAATTGAATGCCAAAGCAATGAACTTGCTTTACTGTGCTTTGGATTCAAACGAGTTTAATCAAATTTCTATTTGCTCTCCAGCGAAGAAAATTTGGGATAAACTTGAGGTGACCCACGAAGAAACTTCTCAAGTGAAAACTTCAAAGATTAATCTTTTAGTGCACAATTATGAACTGTTCAAGATGGAGCCTAATGAAAGTATTTTTGCCATGTATACTAGATTTACAGATATTATTAATGGTTTGAAAAGTCTTGGCAAGGTATACTCAAATGCTGATTTAGTACAGAAAATCCAGAGATCACTTCCTGACAAATGGAATCCTAAAGTCACTGCCATCCAGGAAGCCAAAGACCTGAACATTTTTTCAATGGATGAATTAATGGGATCTCTCATCACACACGAACTAGCCATGCAGCATAGAATGGATGATGATCAGAAAAAGAAGAAAACAATTACATTCAAGGCTGCATTAGAATCAAAGGATGATGAAGAGACGGAAGATGACTCCTCCTCCTCAGAAGATGATCTTGAAGATGAAGACATTGCAATGGTCGTGAGGAGATTTAGAAAGTTTATGGAAAAGAAGAAAGGAAGGTTTAACAGAAAATTCCATAAACGAGGAGAACATTCCAAAGAAAAGGATAAAGACAAAGACAAAGATAAAGAACAAGTCCCCACCTGCTATGAATGTAAGAAACCAAGGCACATTCATCCGGACTGTTCTTAATTAAAGAAATTTTTTAGAAAAAAGAAAAAGAAAGCGATGGTTGCCACATGGAGTGATAGTGAAGACTCCACTTCGATTGAAGAAGAAGAGACCACGAAAATAGCTAACCTATGTCTAATGGATCTCGAAGATGAGGTAAATTCTCCCGACACACAAATTGAATTTACATTTGATGAGTTAAATTTTACATTTTATGATCTTTTATCTAAATTTAAAAAAGCAGGAGTCAAGATTAGATCATTAAAGCATATCAATGATTCTTTACTCAAAGAAAGAGAAGAAATTTCATAAAAGAATTATTTACTGCAAAAAGAACTTCATATCTTTTCTGAAAAGTGTAATGTTTTGAAAACTGAGAACAGTGAGTTTTATAACAAAAATGATACTTTATTGAAAGAAAATAATGAGCTGAAAAAGGAGGTTGAGAAACTCAAGCCACTTGTTGAAAAATTAACTTTATCTTCGAACAAGCTTGAGTTAATTCTTAAAGATCAAAGAATTTATGGTAATAAAGCTGGAATAGGTTTTAATGCCTCAAATTCAAATTATATTTCAGCTACTACATTTGTGAAACAAAAGGATTTTGTTCCCAAGTTTACTCCTCATAAAACTTTTGTCACAAAAGGTTCTACTTCCATTTCAAAACCTACTTTATATGTTCCTAAGAATTCAGATATAAAACTTGCTATCTCTACATTTCATGCATCTAGAATTTCAAATTATAGATCATTTCAAAATTCTAGAATCAGATGTTTTGTTTGCAAGGAATTAGGACATAAAGCTTTCAATTGTAATATTATTAGAAATGTCCATAATACATCAAGAAGAATTTGGGTTTCCAAAGGAACCACCTCTGCTAACCTGAAAGGACCCAAGTTATCTTGGGTACCTAAAAGAACTCCTTGACTTTCTTGTAGGAATGTCTTGCAGCCCAGAAAATGAAGAAAAGATGGTATCTCGATAGTGACTATTCAAGGTATATGACGGGTGACAAGGATCAGTTCATCATCCTGGAAATGAAAGAAGGAGGTTTGGTTACTTTTGGAGATAATGGCAAGGAAAAAATAATCAGAATTGGTAAGATCAAAATAACCCCCTATACTTTCATTGAAATTGTATTGCTAGTAAATAAGTTGAAGCACAATTTATTAAGTATTAGTCAACTGTGTGATAAAGGCTTCAAAGTTATTTTTAAATCATTTATGTGTATAGTAACAAACTCTCTTGATTTTGGTAGTAAATTCATTGGACAAAGACTTGGAAATATTTATGTGGTAGATCTAAATGATCTTGTCATAACAAGTAGTTCCAGTTTAGTTGCAATGAATGCCAAGAGCAAGGAGTCTTTTTTATTATGGCATAGAAGATTAGGTCATGCTAGCATGCATACTATTGCCAAGTTAATTTCCAAAAATCTTGTTAAAGGCATACCTAAGTTTAAAGTTGATTTTGAACATGTCTGTGATGCATGCCAAATGGGTAAACAAACTAGGAGGAGGTTTAAATCAAAAAATATGATTTCAACGTCTAGACCTTTGGAACTACTTCACATGGACTTATTTGGACCAACTGGGACCACAAGCCTAGGAGGTATAAAATATGTTCTTGTGATTGTAGATGATTTTTTTAGATTTACATGGGTTTTATTTATCGCTCACAAAGATGAAACTTTTAAAATATTTAGAAAATCTCACAAAAAGGTTTCAAATCAGAAAAATCTCTCGATAATTTCAATTAGAAGTGATCACGGCATTGAATTTGAAAATCAATTTTTTGATGATTATTGCACTGAAAACGGCATTGATCATAACTTCTCCGCTCCTAGAACACCACAACAAAATGGTGTTGCAGAGAGAAAAAATAGGACTTTAGAAGAAATGGCCCGAACAATGTTATGTAAAGATAATCTTCCAAGGTACTTTTGGGCAGAAGCAGTGAACACTGCGTGTTATATTTTAAACCACGTTTTGATCCATCCAATTTTGAAGAAAACCCCATATGAGCTTTAGAATGAAAAGAAACCCAATATCAATTATTTTCATGTGTTTGGATGCAAATGCTTTGTGCTTAATAATGGTAAGGATAATCTAGGAAAATTTGATGCTAAATCTGATGAAGCTATTTTCCTTGGTTATTCTCTACATAGCAAAGCATATAGGGTTTTTAATAAAAGGTCTCTTACTGTTAAAGAGTTAATGCATGTTATCTTTGATGAAACTAACCCTTCACCATCTAGAAAAGATGAGTGTATTGATAACGATACAGGTACCATTCAAAAGGAGATGTAAGATATGAGTATTCAAGAAAGACCAATTGAAGAAGGAGAAGAAACGGAAAGTGAGGATCATATCGATCTACCAACTGAATGGAGGTACGCTACTTCCCATCTGAAAAAATTAATCATTGATGATCCTTCTCAAGGCATTAGGACTTGGTCTGCACATAGGACTGCATATGATTACCTAGCCTTTGTATCTTAAATAGAGCCTCACACTTTAGAAGAAGTAGAAAATGACCCAAACTGGATGTTAGCCATGCATGAAGAACTGAACCAGTTTGAAAGAAATAAGGTTTGGACATTAGTTGATAGACCTAAAGACCACCCAATTATAGGAACCAAATGGGTCTATAGGAACAAATTAGATGAACAAGAAAATGTTATTAGAAACAAAGCTAGATTAGTGGCTAAGGGATATAGTCAAGAAGAAGGTATTGATTTTGATGAAACCTATATAGCTGTAGTAAGACTAGAAGCCATTAGATTATTATTTACATTTGCTTGCTACATGAACTTCTAACTTTTTCAAATGGATATGAAAATTGTATTTTTAAATGATTTTATTGCTGAACAAGGTTTTATAGAACAACCACCAGATTTTGAAAATCATGCATTTCCAAACCATGTTTTTAAACTTAATAAAGCTTTATATTGTTTGAAATAAGCCCCTAGAGCCTGGTATGATAGACTTAGCACTTTTTTGATTGAAAATAATTTTTCAAGAGAAAATGTTGATAAAACTCTTTTTATCAAAAAGAAAAACAATGATATATTAGTTGTACAAATTTATGTTGATGATATTATCTTTAGTGAAACTAATGAAAGTTTTTGTGAAGAATTTGCTAAGCTAATGCAGGGAGAATTTGAAATGAACCTAATGAGCGAACTTAATTACTTCCTTGGACTTCAAGTAAAGCAAACAAAGGAAGGAATCTTCATCAACCAAGCCAAATACACAAAGAAAATCATCAAGAAATTTGGTATGGAGACGAGCAAACAAATGATCACACCCATGAGCCCATCCTGCAAATTAGACAAAGATGAGAGTGGATCCAATGTCGATCAAAAACTATATAGATGTATGATTGGATCTTTATTATATTTAACTGCCAGTAGACTAGATATCTTGTATATTATGTGTATGTGCTAGATTTCAATATAATCCTAAAGAAATACATATGCTTGCTGTTAAAAGAATATTAAGATATTTAAAAAGTAGGTCTTTGGTTTTCAAAAGAATCATCTTTGAATTTAATTGGATTCTCTGATGCTGATTATGCTGGTTGTAAAGTTAATAGAAAAAGTACTAGTGGCATATGTCAATTTTTAGGATTGAATTTAATATCATGGCACTGCAGGAAATAAAACTCGGTAGCACTTTCTACTGCTGAGGCAGAGTATGTTGCTGTAGGGACTTGTTGTGCACAAGTGTTGTGGATTAAACAACAACTAGAAGATTTTAGTGTTATACAATGCAAAATTCCTATCAAGTGTGATAACATAAGTGCTATAAATCTAACAAAAAATCCTATTTAGGATTCTAGGACTAAGCACATAGAGATTATACACCATTTTATTAGAGACCATGTTTTGAATGGTGACATTGAACTAGAATTCATCCCAATAGAAAAATAATTAGCTGACATCTTTACTAAGCCACTAAATCAGGATAGATTTGAATTGCTTAGAGGAGGATTAGGGCTTTGTGATCCTATCTAGATTTAGTCAACCCAATATCCTTCAAAAATTAAGAAAAAATTATCTAGAAAATCTCCTACAATTACTCATGATTTCTTGAACAACTTTCCTTGAATTTTCAATTGTATCAAATTCAATTTCTGAATCATTTGATTTTATGTGGAAAGTTTCTGTTTGAGTCGACTTGAGCAATTTTGCTTTTGTTGAGCCAGCTCGAATGTCTGAGTTCTCTACCTATCGCTCTGGTCAAGCCGACTAAGTCTTTGCCTAGCCGACTTGATGTTCTAATTATTCTGAGTTCGCTCTGGTCGAGCTGACTCGGATGTTTCTAGGGTTGGGCAAGCCGACTCGAAAGTCAGGAAATTACTATTTAGGTAATTCTGAACTGTCTTTTTTATGTACTTCACTCTTCTTACTTTACTTCAAACTCACTTTACTTCTCTCAGAAACTTTACCAAACTCCCAAAAATCATTCCCCAGAGCCTAAAACTCCTTAATCCCTCTGCAATGGCTTCTCGAAGATCTGCAAGGAAGGTTCTTCAGATTGGTGAATCAAGTGCTCGCAGTATAGATGCAAAAGAAAAAGGGGAAAAGAGGAAAATATCTGCACCAGTGCAACAAGATGAAGAAACTCCTCCTCCCAGATAACATGTCTCAATGGTCAACCAGCCTGTCACTTGCGGAAGAAGGATCGACTTTGCATTCCTAGAAGAAATGGAAATGAAAATTGGAAAATGGATAGAGAGTGAAGGCTGGAAGCACTTCTGCTCTTTGGACATCTTGACCTACCCTTCACTGGTATGGATTTTCTACGAAAATATAGTCATTAAATAATTTCACTTGGAATCTACTGTCAAGGGAAAGGTAGTAATGGTGGATGAAGAGAAATTGGGCAATTTGCTCCAAATGCCTACGAACAGTGCAACTGAGTTTCTTCTATCGGATAAGGAACATATTCTAAAGTTGATTCTGGAAAAAGAAGACATGAGCACAGTTCAGCATGTACAAGCTAATTTATTATCGAAGGAAATGAGGCTTCTGCACAATACGATCAGCAGAATATTTATTCCTAGAACTGGCCGCTTTGATTGGGTCAGTGAGAAAGATATGATCTTTATGGGACACTTGATTGAAGAAAGGCCTCTCAATCTTCCTTATATAATGATGATTTAGATGACTGAAGTAGCAAGAAAAGTCAAAGCCTATCTACCCTACGGTATGGTTTTCACTCTATTGTTTGAAGAAACAGGAGTTGACTTAACTAATGAAATAGGCAAGCCATTACATCACTTTGATATCTACTCCTTCAATCCACTGAAAAGAATGGGTTACAAGCTACAAGAAGGAATATGGATAAAAAGGATGCCTAGTCAAGTTGCTGCTACCTTTTTTGATGATGATGAAGCTGCTACTGAAGAAAGGACTGAAGGCACAATGATTACTCCATTTGACCTCAAAAAGCTAATATTTCAGAAGATGGAAGCAGTTTCAAGCTCATTAACAGATCACATGAATTCTACAATTGATGAAATGAAAAGTATAGTTAATGCAAGCCTGCAAGATTTGAGATCTGAACAAAAGCTTCACCTGCAGAAAATTGAAAAGAAAATGGAGGATTTCAAGGAAGAGATCAGAAGCATCCTACTGCAATTCCAAAAGGAAACAATTTCCACTGAAGATGCTCCTGAACAGATCATCAAGGAGTTACTTGACATTCCTGCTCCTATTCCTTCATCTGATCCACCCAAACCAGTTAAGACTAAGAAGAAACCCAAAACCAAGAAAACTAAAGTTCTTAGAGCCCCTGTTAGAACTAGGTTCAGGGATTTAAGGTTTAAACCCCTAAAAACTAAGACTTCTGATAAGCTTATAGAGGTAGGCTCCTCTTCTTCTATTGAGGAAGAAGAAGAATAGTTTATTTGGTTAGTCTTTTGGATGTAGTTCTGATTTTGTTAATGTTCTACATGTTATCTTTTATATTTGCACTGTACTTTCTTTCATACTTTGTATGCCAAACTTATCAATGAAATGAAAGTTTCTTTAGCAATTTCATTTGTTCTAATATACAATGTTTTGATACAACTATGATGAAATTTTAATTAGAATCTCAAATTGGAGAATGTGAAATTATCTCAAACAAATATTAAAAACTTTCTCAATCTATTTTAAAATCTGAGCTTTATTTGAAACTACCTTTTTGATTGACTGACAAAGAGGGGGAGAAATATGAAAAATGTGAAGAAAAAAAAGAGAGAAATATGAAAAAAAAAGGGGAGAAATATGAAAAATGTGAGAAATAGGAAATCTCCTACCAACTATTCTTAAAGTGCATAAAAAGAATGAAAAAGGGGAGCACAAAAATGATAGTATTCAAAAAGACTTAATGCTTAAATTGCTTTAAAACCTAGGGAAAAGGGGAGATTCTCTTGAAATGATTTTGCTCTAATTGATAATCAAATTAATTTAAATGCTATGATTGCTTTTGTCAATTTTTTTTTCTCTGATACTCCATGTTTTGCGCTAATTATAATATTATGAAGCATGGAAAGTTTAGCACTTTGATGATATACAATAATATCATCTCTTGAGCGCTGATACTTATTTACCAAATTTAATTAGCTCTGATACATGTGAATAATTAATTTTCAAATACTTTCATACATATAAAGTGTAAAGAATTTTTCATGCCCAATGTTTTTTCATCATCAAAAAAGGGGAGATTGTTGACCCCATAAGTGATTTTGATGATAACTAAACATTGGAGCATGTATATTTATTTCTGACAACTCTTCAAGTAATTTACAAATTTTTGTAGGATGGATTAAATGTTCAAAATTCAACTCCTACACTTCTGTTTTTTTGTTTGAGTTGTGTTGTAATGTGTTTTTGTAAAGAAGAACCCAATGAAAAAGCTAAGAAAAAATCATGTGAAAAGGGTTATTTCTATATGTGTGTGCCTTGAAATTAGTTTTGAGTTGGTATGCTTGAAAATGTAAAGAGTTGGTAAGAGTTTTTCTTTAAGTTCAAATGTAAAAATCCTGAAGAAGATACTCGAGCCAACCTAACTTGTTGAAGAGCCGACTCTGCTTACTGGCATGCAGCAAGAATTCTGGAATGCAGCAATCCGAGCCGACTCAAAGGTAACCGAGTCGACTTCAATGAATTCGAGTCGACTGGAATCAGTCCGAGCTGACTCCTCCAGAGTTCCATTTTTGAAGATTTTCGAGAACAGCCAGGCAAGCCGATCCGAACCAGAAAGAACCGACTCTACCAGACCTAATTTTGAAGACCTGAGAAAGCAAGCCGACCCGAACTGCATTGAGCCGACTCTTCCAGAGTGAGGTTTTCTGAACATGAGAAGAAGAGCCAACCCAAGCTGAAAAGAGTCGACTCCTTGAGTTCAAGTTTTTTAAAGATTCAAGTTCGAGCCGACCAGAGCTATTAAGAGTCGACTTATCCATAGTGATGTTTTGTGCCCTGAGACAAAGAGCTGAATGCACTGAAGATTTGATGACTTGACCTATCGACTCAAAGGATCTGAGCTGACTCGAAGGAATCCGAGCTGACTCGAACATCATTTCCAAGTATCTAACGGCTAGTTCCAGAATTTATTTTTGAATGCCAAAAAGTGCTCCAACGGTCACAAGTCACATCCCAATGATCAAAAACATCTCTAACTGCCTTGGAGTGATGGAAGACCTTATATTTGAAGGATTTGAACATCCAAAAAATAATGCTTGACAAGTTTTTGAAAAGTTCTTCAAAGTTAAGAGAGCTTCATTGAATATTCTACCAACCAACAGCAAAAGAGCACAAGAGCATTCAAGCTAGTCTTCAAGACTTCACCAACTCTGATTTGAAGTTTGAAGCAACTTTGAAAAGAATCCATTGAAGCAATTAAAGCCTATTCAAGTGCATTCAAGTGGACTTACATCAAGCTGCACCGGCAACTATCTGACAAATTGAGTTTGTCATTTTTGTTGCATTCAATTCAATTTTTGAATTGTTGGGTTATTGGTGAGCCCGGTTGAAAAACCAAATAAGTTCTTGGTGAGCCTTCATAAAAATCAAGTATAGGGTTCTTGGTGATCCTGGTAAAACCAAGTTAGGTTTCTTTGGTGAGCCTGTTAAAATCAAAGGGTGTTGGATTTTCTATGGTGATCCTGTAAAACCAAAGTGTAGAGGTTTTGGATTGTGATCCTGTAAAACAATCATACTGTATTCGGGTGTGAATCTAGTGGAAATCCCAAATGGTATCTTGGATAGTGGATGTAGGAGCTGGGTTGCTCCGAACCACTATAAATTTGGTATGTTTGTGTTGTACTTCTTTACTCCTTTTTAGCTTCTGCAATTTATAACTCTGTCACAGCACCTAACACATTCTAAGGGATTTTTAATTGCACATTACTTACTTTAAATTTTTAAATTCTCAATTCACCCCCCTCTTGGGTAGCCACCTGGGCAATAGTAGTAGATATCAATGATTGCAAAGTCCAAGGATTTAAGAATGGATTGAGGCTAGAGATTAGGATGGATGGGGCTGACCATTTATAGGAAAGTAGTCAACAAGAGTGGTGGAGCAAGAAGTATAAAACATGGAGTGGGGAAGAGACTACAACATGGAGAAAAGACCCAGACTTGGAGGGTAGTAGGGAGGTTAACTGTCAAATAATTGCTCCAAGAGATGAGCATCATTCAAAAGATATGATAGGATCTAACTGGAGAAAGAGCATCAGTGTACCAACTATCCACTCCTTTGTTTCTTCTAAATTTTTTAGAAAAAGTCATATTGTCCTTGCACCTCTAAAATTTAAGCTTAGTGTCTCTACTCCAAATGGAAGTGTCATTATATTTAGCATGGTCTGCAAGTCTTTGAAGTGGGCATTAGAGGACATGTTCTTTTGGTAGACATAATGGTCAAATAACTACTCCAAGAGATGAGCATCATTCAAAAGATATGATAGGATCTAACTGGAGAAAGAGCATCAGTGCACCAACTATTCACTCCTTTGTTTCTTCTAAATTTTTTAGAAAAAGTGGTATTATCCCTGCACCTCTAGAATTTGAGCTTAGTGTCTCTACTCCAAATGGAAGTGTCATTATATTTAGCATGGTCTACAAGTCTTTTGAAGTGGGCATTAGAGGACATGTTCTTTTGGTAGACATAATGATCTTGGGTATGAAGGACTTTGATGAAATTCTAGGAATGAATTGGCTAGTAGCCCATCATGCCTTAGTACATTGCTTTGAGAAGAGTGTAACTTTTCACATTCCTAGGTAAGAAGAGTTTAGCTTCTCTGGTAGTAGAGTAGGTGCTCCTCTTCAAATTATATCATTCATGCAAGCTTCTTGAATGTTGAGAAATGGGTGCATAGGGTATCTAGCCAATATAATCAATATTTAATCGGAAGAGCTAAGATTGGAGGTCATTCCCATTGTAAAGGTGTATCCTAATATTTTCTTGGATGATCTTCTAGGAATGCTTCCAAATAGAAAAGTGGAGATCTTTATTGATCTAGTACCCAGTGCTGAACCTATCTCTAAGGCTCCTTACCAAATTGAGCTAGTTGAATTAAGAAAATTAAAGAAGCAACTTCAAAAACTATTAGACAAAAAACTTATTAGGCCAAATGTCTTCCCATGGGGTGCCCTAGTGCTCTTTGTTAGAAAGGATGGTAGTATGCAACTATGCATAGACTATAAAGAGCTAAACAAAGTGACCATCCATAATTGATACCTTCTATCGAGCACTGATGATCTCTTTGATTAGGTTTAAGGTGCTAATTCTTCTCCAAGATTGATGATGCTGTACCTAAGACTACTTTTTGGACTAGAGACGGTTACCATGAGTTTCTAGTTATGCCATTTAGACTCATGAATGTCCCCCAATAGCATCTTCAAATCAGGACCACTGCATAGTACATAGTCTTCATTAACAATGCTTTACTCCAAGAGCCATGAAGAGCATGAAAAGCACCTATGAATAATCTTGTAATTTTGAGCAAGCAAAATCTACATATAAAGTTAAAGATGTGTGAGTTTTGATTTGAAAACATCTCCTTCCTTGGTCATATAATCTTGAAGGAGGGTGTTTCAATTGATCTAAAGAAGGTGAAGGTATTGTAAATTAGAGCTGGTTGACTAATGTGGCTAAGATTCGTAGCTTTCTTGGGCTAGCTAGATATTATAGAAAATTTGTTGATGGTTTCTTTCATAATATAATGCTTCTAACTCAACTAACTCAAAAGGGAGTCCAATTATATAGGAAAAAGGATTATGAGTAGAGCTTCCAAGATTTAAAGAACCACCTAGTGATGGCTACAATTCTCACTTTGCCTTCTAGGAAATCGTGGATTGACCATTTCTAGTGATGCTTCCAAGAAGGGCTCGGGTTGTGTATTAATACAAAATGGGAAAGTTATGGCTTATGCTTCGAAGAAACTAAAATCATATGAGTAAAATTACCTGATCCATGACTTGGAGCTAGCAATAATAGTTTATGCTTGGAAAACTTGAAGACATTACTTGTATGGGAAATCTTGTGAGGTCTTCACTGACCATAGAGCCTTAAGTATATTTTTGTCAAAAAGGAGTTGAATTTGAGACAAAGAAGATAGTTGAAATTATTGAACGACTATAACCCCATTAGCTACCACCCATGGAAAGTTAACATAATAGCAAATGCTTTAAACTAGAAAATCTTTGGTGACATAGTAGCTCCAATCACTTCATAAAAGTCTATATTAGAAGAATTGGAGACATCATGAACTAAGATGCAGCTACACAACTCTAGATGTTTGCTTGCTATGCTCATAGTGTAGCCCACATTGATCAAAAAGACAAAAGACTCTCAGAGAGAAGACTAGACTTAGTAAGACTTAGATAAGTAGTAGAATCTGGTGACCAATCAAATTTAAGGATCCATGAGCATAGCTCTTGAAGGTTTGGTAATTAACTGTGAACCCTAAAGAACCTAGAATTGAAATAGGAGATTCTACGAGAGGCTCATAGCTTTGCATATACTATGAACCTTAGTGGTACGAAAGTGTTCAAAGACTTAAGAGAGAGTTTTTGATGGAGCAGAATGAAGCAGGAAATTACTTAATATATCACCCAATGTCTGACGTGATATCAAGTTAAGTCTAAGCACCAAGGCTAGCAGAATCACTGCAACCTCTTTCTATTTCAATATGGAAATGGGAGCACATGGCTATGCATTTGTGTCAGGACTACCAAGGACCCCCAGAGATAATGATGCAATTTGGGTGATTGTGGACTGACTCACAAAGTTAGCACACTTCTTACTCATTTGCATTGGTTTCTCACTTGAAAAGCTAGCCAAGCCATATATTGATGAAATCTTGAGACTCTATGGCGACCCTATATCTATAGTATTTGATTGAGATTCGAGGTTTATCTCTTAATTTTGAAAATGTTTGTAGCAATCCATGAGTACCAAGATAGAATTCAGTACAGTCTTCATATCCAAATAGATGGGTAATCAAAAGGTCAATTCAAATATAGAGAATATGTTAAGAGCTTGTATGTTGGATTCGAAGGGTTCTTGGGGTAAACACTTGCCTTGTAGAGTTTGCTTATAATAATGCTACTGGTCTAGCATTTAGATGGCTCCATTTAAGGATTTATATGGATGAAAATGTAGATCTTTATTTGTTGGAGATATGTGGGAAGAGAAAATTGTTAGGTCTAGAGAAGATTCAACAAATAGTGGATAAGATCCAGCATATTCAAAAGAGGCTTCTAATTGCTCAGAGTAAACAAAAAGTTATGTTAATAATAAAAGAAGAGAACTAACTTGTAAAAGGAGAGATTATGTATGTCTCAAAGTATATTCTACTAAGGGTGTAATGAAGTTTAGAGTTTGAGATAAATTATGTTATAGATAAGCAAGTCCCTTCAAGATCTTAGACAAAGTTAGATTGGTAGCCTATTATTCAGTTCTTTTACCAGCTTTAGCAAGGGCGCATAATATATTCTATGTCTCCATATTGAGAAAGCATATATCGGATCCTAGTCATGTGGTGAGGTTCGAATCTATATAGCTCAATGACAATCTCTCTTTTGAGAAGTAGCCTATCGAAATTATAGGTAAAAGGATCAAGTTTTGAGACTATATGTCATACCATATATGAAAGTCCTTGAGCAACCATATTAAGGGCGAGATCACTTGGGAGATTGAAGATAAGATGAGATCTAGATATCCTCAACTTTTTTGAAGGTTTTAGTATGTTTTAAATTTTGAGGATAAAATTTTATTTAGAGGATTAGGATATAATAGTTGCAACAGGTGAGGGTTGACTTTCGTCCCTCATTTCTATTATATTCTCTTCACCCAACTTATCATTTTTGGGCAGCTAGCCAGAAAGGATTGGAGGCTTGGCTGGCTTCTCAAATTAGGTGGAGGCATTTAAATTTTTTTTTTCTTGCTTAATTAAAAAGGAACAACAAGGATTAGTGTCTCCCCTTCTTTATTTGTCATTGCCAACTAGCATTTGAATTTTTTTTTTCTTGTTTGGTCCTAATAAGGAAGGATGACAAGGGTCACAACCCTTCCTTATTTGTCGTTGCCAACCAAGGAAGGAAATCATCCCCTCCCTTTTTTTCCTCGTTTGCATGTAGGTGAGATGGATGCCCATGATGACTTTAAAATCTAACTCTAAACATCTACCTTGCATTTCTTGAATCACCCCATTCCCCTTTTCTTCTTCTCCTTAGTAAAAAAAACACCATCACCTTGCATGCCTATAGAGCCATGATGTCGATGTTTCCTACCATCACCCTCCTTGCTTCTCTAACAACGAGGAACTTACCTTTCACTCGTAAGATAGAATTATCTCCAAGGTATTACACATGATCTAAATAAATATAATTAATGATTGATTTTATATCTAAGACAAACACATATTATTATTTAAAGCTCAAGCATTTGAAGGGTTCCTAGTATAATAGCTAAAATCGAAAAGGGCTAACTTTTTTTTCTTATTTTCATTCTTTTATCCCCACCCAACCTACCATCTTTGGGTAACTAGCAAGAGAGGATTGAAGGCTTGGCTAGCTTTACGAATTAGTTAGAGGTATTTGAAAATTATTTTTTTTGTTCAGCCCGAACAAAGAAAGATGACAAGGATCACAACCCTTCAATTCCTTCCTTGTTTATTATTGCCAACTAAGGAAGGAAATTGTACCCTCCTCCTTTTTTCCCTCCTTCACATATGGGTAAAATGGATGCCCATGATGACCTTAAGATTCAACTCTTTGCAATCTGCCTTGCATCTTTTGCATCACTAAATTTTCTTTTTTTCTTATCCTTCCTCAGATCATAGAAACAATACCATCACCTTGCATGCCTGGGAAGCCACGATGTTGGTGAGCTCCTCCATCACCCTCCTTGTTTCTCTAGCATCTATCTTGGAAATCCCTTGATTTGAGCCATAATTTGATTGATTTTCCAAGGTGTCTTCTTGGATTTTTTGTTGATTCGACTTTAGGATCTTACTAAAGTTACAAGAAGCTTGAATCCTTCTTCTTCCCTCTTAGTAATATCTCTCTCAAATGAGCCCTTGAAAGCTTGATTAAGTTCAATTGATTTCTGGATGTCTAGGAACAAGGTCTCCTCTATTTCTAGATTGTTCCATGCTTTGCATCCATCATTGGCCATCGGCCATGGCTCACTGATCTTGGCTTGATTTTTCAATGATTTCTGCCACCAACATGGGTTGCAATCGAGGATCACCACCGTGTGGGGATGCTCTATCTTTCTTTCTTGTGAGAAGAGTGTCATACACTATTTTGAGAAAAAAAAGGAGAGTTCTCTCTCTTCTCTATATTTCTCTCTTCTATCTCTAATTTCTCTCTTTTCCCTTTTTCTTTCTCTCTTCTCTCTCTCTTATATTTTTTTCTCTTCCCACTGTCCCTTGGATCCTCTACCACTTAGATATCAGCATAGGGTCAACCACCATCTTCTCACCTCTCTATCTCCATTCGTATTCCTCTAGCTTTCTCTGTCTACCTCTTCATCTCTCTCTTTCTACCTATCTAAGTTGATTATTTTATAGATCAAGATGAGCATGGAGCACTAGATTTGGGGTATACATCGAATTCTGGGCATCGATCCCACCATTGAGATGATTATAACTCCTCCTTTCATGATTCCTAAATTTAGAATATATGACATTAGAAGGACTAGATTATGTTTGAGATGTGCACTAGGATTCTAGCCACCGATCAAGTAGATATGGAGTCACATCCTTAATATAGACAAATGATGAAACTTTGAATGGGCCCCATGAACCTGGAAATCTTTTAGATGCTCAAGTTTTAAATAATAATATATTCTTGACTTAGATATAAATTAATCATTGATTGTATTTATCTAGTTCATTTGTAGTACCTTGGAGATAATTCTATGCATTATGAGCTAAAAGTAAGTATCTCTATCTAGTGATCGATTATGTATATGAATTGTTTCACTTCGCATAACTTGACATATAGATATTAACTTGATTATTAAAACTTTATAATGAATAACATCAAAGCATATTTGAAAATATACTAAGTATGTCCTTTGTAAGTAGACTTTGAACAATTGGATCAAGCATGAAATAAATCTTGTGGGCATGAACTACATTTTAGCTATTTTGAAATATTATCGATTTTATATATTGATTATAATATGTTCTCTCTAGTCTGATCGTGATTACACAGTCTAGGATTTAGTCTATTTTAGGCCTTCGATGGGGTGATCATTGGTGCATACTGGTTGATTTTATGTCATAGTCAAGAACTAATTTTTTTTGGAGCCCACCAGTAGGATGATCATTGATACATACTATTATAGATATATTTTCTATATGATTTCAAAATGAGTTTCTTTTAGACCTCTAGTTAGGCGATCAATAGTGCATGCTGATGGGTGGCAGTTGCAGTTAATCTCTAGATTCTTTTGAGATTTGTCATGAGAGAGTGTGAACAACTAAATATAACAACCGGAAGTTGTATTTTTTTCTCTTACTCAGATATGTTGATTATTTTGAATATATGTATACTTTATATTGTTTAGCATTCTTTAAATTATAAATCAAAAATTTTATATTTTATGATTTTAAGTTTTGTACATATTATGCTCAGTGACATGGGTAATTTACTAAGCTTTCAGCACACTTTGATTTTATTATCTCTTTTTAGATGCGAACATCTAAAACATATGGGATCATGGACCACTAGTGGAAGGATCCGGACCTACAAATATTTTTTTTCTTTTTACTTAAAAATAATTATTATGTAACTAATATTAAATAAATTTGAAAAGAATGTTGAACTTGTTCATTAAATTAGAAGTTTTATCTATCCTAGATTACTTGCCCTGGTACCAAGTAAAATTCTTTTAGGCCTTGAATATTTTGTGGATAAAACTCTACAGGAATGCGGCCATTTGTCACACGCTCGCTCTCGCTTGTGCTAATGAGACGGGGCGTGACAACTCCATGTCCCTGACACGTTGTGCCTCTAATCAAAGCGACTCTACCGTATCTGTTTCCCCAAACGGATAAGCGTATCCTTACCATCCCAAGGCCTTCGATGTAAACCAAGGATACTTCCCTAGTGCAGTAATGCATGTCATCCAAACCTCAATCTACCCCTCCACTTCACCCGCAAGCTCAGTCTCAACCTTAGACTCAGCCTCAGGTGCTCCATAATTCTAGTTACCCTCCCCGACCATGTGCAACAGCTCCTTCAAATGCCAACACCGATCCCTGGCCTTTGCATCTACTTCCCCTTTGGTAAATATTACTGCTCGCACACCAAATGCTTCAATCAAGCCTCCACAGTACTGCAATTCATCTGGTTCCATAATTTATAGCACCCATCTGCCAATCGGGAAAGGGCGAATGCAACCCTGAGGCCAATTGGGCCAGAAAGTCCTCCCAAAACATATAGTTTGAAAAATAGATAATTCGTGGATCTGATAGACTTGAGAAATGCCGATGGAAGTATAAAGACAATCAGCACATGCAGAACCTAGTTTGTCCAGCGCATCCCGTCAAGGTATGACCGGTTGGAAGAAAATAAAACCCTTGATGTGTGATTCTAATGTACCATAATTAGCAGGAAAATTTTTCTTCAGACTTCTTCATCAGTTTGTGAATGCGTTGTATGATCTTGATTTTTTTTTCATATTTTTAAATTTTCTTTTTACATCGATCAATTAGTATTAGCAATGTCGTCTTTGCAAGCCATCTAGAGTCTTTTGAAACATCAAGTATTAACGTGCTTGGAATTCAATGTGGATGGATAATGGTTTAGGCTATTTCCAAGGTCTCATCCTGGCCATCTGTCATCTCTTGAGCATCGTTCAGATAGATACATGCCTAGATATCTCTGATAAAAAAGAGGGCAAAGGAAGCCAAAGAATTGAAGAGATCTAGACCGTAATAAACCACACAAACAAAGAAAGATGATCAAGGAGAAGAAAATATCCTTAATTTTTTATTTTCTGTGTTGCACCATACGTATTATCACACGCATTAATGCTATATATGACAAGAACCCTGATCTCTCTTCCGGGGACGGTCATAATCTCAGCGGACAGGGAGGCTGTCTATCTTGGATCAGGTCGAACCATGTCAGTTACCCTCCGGTACTTGTAAAGCTTTGCACAGAGTAGATAATATCCAAAGTTGATCGTCCCCAGCGCAGCAATCAACCAGTACACCAACTCCAACCTAGAGGTGTTTAAGTTATCCGGCAGCCAATTTGTGGCCCTCAGAATCAAGCCCACAACAGCCGTGCTCAGGTAATAGGCGATGGCGATGATCAGTCCAGCCATCGCTGTTGCCATGCTCCGTAGCGACTGGGGGAACTCCTGGTAGTAGAGCGCCACCTGGCCCGGAAAGTGCAGAGCCTCGCCGGCTCCGGTGATCACCAGCGGCAGTGCGAGCCACAGCGCCGACATGGGTACGATCCACGCGGCCTCGCCCCCGGCATGGTGCGCGTGCACGATGGCAGCCCGCCTCCGCTCGACCAATGCGGAGGCTGCCATGGCGGCAGCATTGAGGACATGGCCAAGGCCGATGCGCTGTAGAGGCGTGGGGAAGTGCTCAGTGAGGCAGTGCCACGGCAGGAGGAGGAGGCGGTCGAAGATGGAGATGAAGATGGCGGTGGCGGTGAGGGTGACGACTTGCATAGAGCCGGCGGGGATGGTGAAGTGATGGCCGAGGGAACGGTCCATGATGAGGGCTTGGAGGATGGTGAGGCTGTTATGCGTGGCAAGTAGCACGCTGACAAAGATGCACGAGGTCCAGAGGGGGAACATTCGGATCAAGACCTTGAGGTCTTCCACTTGTTGGATGGTGCACAGGCGCCAGGGCTTGGCGATGGAACCGTCCGGGTTAGCGTCGCCTTGGGAGATCAATGCAGCGCGGTTTAGGAAACTGCCATGAGCGCAAGGCACCTTCGGGTCAGCAACAATAGTGTGGCCATCCACGAGTACACCGCACTCCACGGTGCCACATGATTCATGCGATTATTAAAATTAAGCTGAAACATGGCCATATGATGGAGAAGACTTTCTAATCAAATATAATTTTTTTTCATTTTTTCCTTATTTTGTACATTTTTTATTTTTTATTTTTGTGGATTTAGTTTCGTTAAATATGTTTATATTTTGCACTTTTATCTTAAGTCTATTTTTGTTATTTTGTTTTAGTTTAGTATTTGATATAGCTTTGATCTTCTTTAACCATTTTCTGTACAGTATTCGAGTATCATTTTTTTCTCTCATTTTGTATAATTTTTATTAATAGTCTAATTTATTTTGCTAGCCACATTTGTATTTAATTTTTCTTTTTTTAATATATCCCTGTTACTATTTTGATTATCATATTGGCGCTTTATTTTTTCTGTCTTTTGTATTTTGAAGTTTAATTATCTTTCGTTTTCACCATTATATTTTATTTTTCATATTTTCAATTTTTAATTTTAGTTTTTTATGTTTTATTTTTCTTTTAGTTTGTGTTTGTTTTTGTATCATTTACTTTAATTTGCAAGTTAAATTAGTGAGGGAAATGTGAAGAAAAGAACAAGATGAAGTTAACCAGGTTTATCTATTTTTTAGGTGCTAATTCATTGAGTTTATCACAGTATTTTGAGCTCTTAAGCTTTAATTTGTCTAATTTAATTGCTAATCATATCCTAACCTTCATATAACCAACAATCAAAAGAAATCTAAAATTCAAAAATATAATATATAGTATATTGTTTTATTTTTCTTCAAATTTGTACATTTTTTGATGAGATGCAAAGGTGACTGTCATCCAGGTGATCATTTCTCATTTCTTTTGTGCGACGATGAAAAGACAACCTATCTAAAGCCTAAAGGCAGCGAGGCCACAACGTTGGTTGGTGTTGGTGGGTAACTAATATAATTTGCGAGAAGGCCGTTTTGCAGCACCGTGGCATTATCAAAAGAGTTTCCGAATATTTCGTTGGTAGACGAGTAGCTTCTATCAAGGTTTTTAAATCTCAATATATCAATCACTGACCGATAGTCAAATGAGATAAAATTTATTTGCAATATAAATTTAATAAGATCATCATATTTTTGTAGAAGAAATATCACACAAAGAGTACCTGATGGGTTAAATTGAGGAAAAACTTTTTGTAATAGAAATATTTTAGTTATGAATGGAATAAACGGATGAATATATACATCATGGAATGGGAATCCAAATAAAGACCTTGGTTATGGCAGGCAAAATGTGGTATCTATACTCTCTCTTTTTGGAATGAAAGATCACTACATTTGAATGAAGAATATGTCACTAGCATATGTTCTAATAAGATAGGCAAGAACAGAAGGAAAAGCTTCCAATCGGAAGAAATAAGAACAAAATAAAGAGTTTGCACCAGAAAAGCTTTATCCTTACCCCCATTATTTAGATATGTTAGAAATTAATTTGTAATTAAAGTTTTCATTAATAGTAGCAAGTTTAAGAGTCATCTTAAAAAAACTAAGGATTATTGGAAATTCAAGGATCACTTTTATGTTCATGAAACATAGTAAAAGTTACCTTTATATCTATAAATAGGTGGACTAGAACCTTAGATAAGGCAAGCCATTGGAAATCTCTTGTATTACTTCACTATTCATGGATGAAAATCTTCCATATTTTCTATTAAAAAAGTCCTATTTCTTATATCATATTCTCTATAATTCTTCTTTCACCCAACAAGATATATAATCTCATATTAAGGTAGTGCTTAATGACAATCCCTATTTGATTATTGAAACTTACCATTTGTTTGACTGCGTACCTGAAACTTTGAGATGGAAGGTTCGACGATGAAGAAGGCTTCCCCGCCTCGTCGGGCCCATAGCAGTAACCCAAGTTGTTCGGTGGCACCACAATCCTCCTCTTCCTAATGGCGGCGACGACAACACGAGCAAGGTCTGTGAACGGGCTCCCTTGGGCTGAGGGCTTGTGGTATAATCCAACTCCAAGGAGAAGAACGATCGCACTGATGGCACCAATAGCGGCGCACAGGCCGAAGCCTAGAGCCCAGCTAACACTGTCCTCGACGTAGATGATGGCAGTGCCCCCGAGAATTGCTCCGGCATAGAGGCCAATGAAGTACCAGTTGAAGAAGATATCTTGATCTCGGGGCTTGTCGAACTGGTCGGCGCCCATGGTCATGGTGTTGAACCGCGTCCCCCGGTCCCCACGGCCAACAGGCCCAGTGAGATATAGAGGACTGCAAGCTGCCCTGCTGATGCTGTTTCGCAAATGCTGGAGCCCACCGGGCATGGAGATGGCCTTAGAGTTTGAAGGGCGGCCGTTAATTATGCGATCCTTTTTGGCTGATAAAAGAAAATATCAATTTGTAAAATTTGGTGTCATATAATTTACTTTCGAAATCACAAATGGTCTTCACTAAGTTTTATAATGGATTTGAGTGGCTACCAGCAAGATCGTGACGGTAGCGAAGGCAACGACGGGGAAGGAACCAAAGTAGGCATCGGAGATGATGGCTCCGGCCACCGGGGTGAGACTGGTGCAACCACTAACGATGTTGTAGATCTGGGTGGAGTCGATGCTCTTCACGTTGTACTCTTTTATCAAGTACACTATAATGTTGCTCAACTGTCCGCTTGCGGCCAGCGACACCGCGAACGCGCTCACTGCGAGTAGTCCTCCAGGGCCTGTTTGGTTGCGGAATACAACGGAGAATAAGGGGAATAAGTCTCTTATTCTTCCAAACGGCTCCGAAATCGAGGAAGAATAAGAGCTATTCTTTATTCTGGTCAAACCTAGAAATTTCAGAATTCGTATTCCACCTTTTCCGTGGAATAGGGTAATTCCTGTTTTCGTATTCCAGGATAATTTGGTCTTTTATATAAATTTATTTTTAATTTAATATTTATATCAGAATTTAAATTTAATATTAATAAATTTATTTTTAATTTAATATTTACATAAACCATACTAATAAATTATTTGGTATAACATCTTTTTAATATATCATATTATTAAATTATTATTAATATAATAATATATTTATTTAAATATAAAATTAAAAAAGAAATTTATAACTCATTTTATATTAATATTTGAGTAGGGGTATTTTTGGGATTTCAAAAAATTCCTTCCCTATTCTTGGTGGAATACCGGCTTATTCCCGTCTCATCCAAACATCATTTAGAATAACACTGCATTAATTGCACTGGAATAAGGTGGAATACCAGATTTTCATCCAAACACAAATCGAGAATAACAACAAGAATAACCTATTCTTGAAGAATACCAATCCCTATTCCAAAAATCCTTATTTCGTTACCAAACACTACCCTAGGGTTAGAAAGAACAGAGAGAGAAATCTAGAGATATCTAGAGAGAGACCTGTGATGAAGGGGAATGTGATCCATCCACCCTTCTTGCGAGGGGTTTGGGCTTGAGCTTCGTCCACGTTAAACTGTCGTTCTTCAGATACATTGGTTTCCATTCTCTCTCTCTCCCTCATTCGCACCGCGAGACACCACCCTTTCTTCACTCATACCTCGCTTAGCAGGGGAGTTTGTGATGTGGAGAAATTATTGATGAGAGCCTTACTCATGTTCATTTAGAAGGGTATCTCTTTATATATTTTTTATAACAATTATGAGGGCATTGGAAAATTGGACAAGACCCCATCCTAATCTCTCCCTCACTTATATCAGCTTACTGTGGGAGTTTGGTAGCCTTCAATTATTGGCAAGTTGTTCTTCCCGTTTTTCCTTTTGTTTTTTTTTTAAGAAATAAGGAGGCAACAGCCGCACAGTTTTACTGAAAGTAAAAAGTTTTACATGAACCATTTACAAATGGAATGGTAGGGCGTTAACCCTTCTGTCTTAGGTGAACAGGATAACATTAATTTAAAGTTTCAGCTCAAAGGCAAAATGCACGAGAGACGAAGAGTTGACAACCTGTTGAGTCTTCGGATGCCTACCTAACGAAGGGAAGAGCCTTAAAGAGTTGCCCAGCTTGCATTTGGGATGTTGTCATTGCATATCAACCTATCTGTTGGGAAGCGGTGAACCAACCTCTTTAGGCTTCTCTAGAGTTGATCATGGCTATCTAACATCTTTGTTTGTCATAAGTGCTTCCAGTAATGAAAGGTATGCCGGCACTACAGCGAAAAGGATAATTGGCAACCCTTTTCTCTCGACATTTTGGAAGAGCGTTGGAAGATTTCGCAAACCTGTCGATGTTTTTAGAAAGCGTCGCTATCCTCCGATGCTTTAAAACGTTGCCAAGGATCCACGTGTCCCGACGCTTTTAAGCGTCGCCAGATTTTTCAACAAACGTCAGGAGCTCTGCCACAGTACCGACATTTTTGGCAAAAAAAGAGGCTACCAATACTTATATGCATCATCAAGTCCCCCTTCTTTTCTTTCCCCGATCGAGCCCTAATCTCGGTCTTCCACCACCGCTCCCCCATTTCTCCTCTTCCCTCTCCTCGTTCATCTCCTCCGCTGGTTCATCCCCATCCCGTCGTCGCCGTCCCATGCCTCGTCGCCGTCCCGCGCGCGTCATCGCTGTCCCAGCTAGGACCGGGTCGAGCCAGCCCTCCTCCATTTTTCCTCTTCCCTCTCCTCGTTCATCACCTCTGCCAATTCGTCACCGTTCCAAGGTCACCGTCCCGTGCCTCGTCGCCGTCCCATCATCGCCGTCCTGGCTAGGACCGGATCAAGCTGGCAAAAAACCGTAGGTATAATGTTTGATCCCATTTTATTTGTCTTTTCACTGTTCATCTCCCCTTCTTTCTTTTTTTTTTCCCAATTTAACTTTCCTTCCCGAGTGAAAAAATGATTTTTAATTTTAACAGTGAACACCACCATTATTTTCTTGTTGTCTGTTGTTTTCATGTTTAAAATAGCTAATAATCATTCCAAAAATAAACCCAATTCAGGACACCACAGGATAATAATAGCTGTTATATCCATTACGTAAAAATAATAGTTCCAAATAGGATCAATAACAGCACAATTTGAATCATTGCCTCGCACTTCAGTATACAATATCAACACACACCTTGAGGATCCCGGGTAATGCTATATGAAATGGTGACATGCATGTGAGGCGCACATCTATAGTTGTTTAATGCTTTTTTATTGGACAAATACACATCCCTTGATTAATGTCAATATCATATAGGATATTAAATGCTATCAAAAACTTAAAAAAAGGGAATTGCTCTCCCTTGTATATCATATATGTTTGTGTGCATGTGCATTGCACATATTTTGCAAAGTAAATTAAATTACTCGTAAGTAATCCTAAATTTCTAATAACTATAGATGCGCCCTTGTACTAAATAATCCAATATGTTGGTTTACATGGTAGTAAGTTCCTTCAAGTCTAGACCCCCGCGGGTCTAGATGCCAATCACGCCCCCATCTGAGCAGCACATGGTTGCTATTGGCATGTGTAGTATTCGAGCATGTCAGTCCATGTCCAACATTGGTATTGCCTGGAATACAGAACTTAAAACCTTGCCCTGCAACTTTCATGGGGTTCATATCATGGAGTTCCATGGTGTAACATGGTGCTTGCCCCCTTAGCAGGATATATCATTAACTTTAATGGAATAGAATAGATGCTAGTTTTTTAATTTGAGATTCCAAAGATTCTATCCTGGTGGCACTAAATTTCAAATTAGTGAAATATATGGTGTTGGGATATCCTGGTTCAGCTACGGACCAGGCTCCGGTTCGACTTATCGAAGTCCCGGTTCTCCGGGCTACGGGCTTCGGACTAAGCGAAGGCTAACTGTAAGCAATTCAAGGCTTCACACCGAACTACAACATCAGAAGGCCAGCCCTTCGGATAGCACCTTCGGCCCCGGCCAAAGTCTGAACTACTCACCGACTTCCGAAGACACAAACTTTGGTCCCCGCCGTAGACATGATCACCGGCCTTGGGGAATATCAAGCCTTCGGCCCATGCAAGGGGAAACCCGAAGCTTGAACTACAATTTGCTCCAAAAAGGAAACTGTAACCAATGGTTATAGTCGACACTCATCATGCCATGATCATGGCGTGCAATTCCTGCAGCCACGCCTCCGATCTGGCTGGAACCGCTCATTGACAACCCATGATCGACTATCATGGGAGTGAATGGCTCCCCATGATCTCCGGGAAAAGAGCGGGCCACAGACCGGAGGCCATCTTTTAAATATGGATAAGGAGGATGGCTCGAGAGATACGTGTGAATAATCTCGCACATACACATTTCCAATCTCCAAGAGCTCTTTTTCTCTTCCACTCTCGACATCTTTCCCATTATGTGACTGGAATCCGCCACTGACTTAGGAATCAGAGTGTCCTCCGCCGGAACAACTCCGGCAAGGGACCTGTTTTGCAGGTGAACCAGGGAGCGGTCCTGCGACACAGCAGCTCCGACCGGTCGATCCAGGGACTCCACGCCAACAGATTGGTGCGCCAGGAAGGGGGGGCAGTTTTACTAACATTTGTTAAGCTCCCTCCCAGACAAGGGAAAGAAACAAAGAATTCTTTAATGGCAAGACGAAAAGCCCAAAATGCTTCTACAAGCTGGAGTCATGCTTCGTCTCAGGGGGGTGCACCCCCGGAAGTGAACGATGTTCCACCTCCCATGGTTACTATGGGAGCACAGCAGTTCGAAGCTCTTTTGAACCAGGTCGCCAACCTGACGGCCATGGTTCAACAGTTTCAAGACAGAGCCTTCCTGGTGGCAAACCCACCGGCTGTTTCTAGACATAGCTCTCAATCCCGAAGAAGGAGAGCACCACTGGAGGATTCGGCGCATCCCTCCTCCCATTCTCAGCCATCTCCCGAAGGCCGAGCTTCGAGACTGCCTAGGTCCGTCGATTTCCCACAAAAAGGGAAAAGGCCTAGGCAAACTTCCTCCTCCTCATCCGAAGACTCCACTCCAGTGGAGAGAGCGTCCAAGCAGACTCCCGATTATGACGGAAGGTTCAGAGCCATCGAATCAGAGATGGCAAGGGCGCGAGAGCAGAGAATGCGGGATCAGAGGGATCCCGAGGACCTGATTGTGGGTGATCTACGCCCACCCTACACCGACCGCATTATGGCAGAGGACATTCCTCGACACTTCAGGGTTCCCCAGATGGAACCCTACGATGGCACCACCGACCCCTTCGACCATTTGGACAGCTTTAAAGCCCATATGATGATTCAAGGAGCTTTGGACGCGACGTACTGTTTGGCGTTCCCGGTTATCTTGAAGAAATCTGCTCGGATATGGTACTCAAGCCTGCACCCAAGAACCATCGATTCCTTTTCCGAGTTAGAAAAATTGTTTGTCTTGCATTTCAGGACCTGCCGTAAGACTCCTCGGAATACGGACACACTCTTCCCCCTTCACCAGAATGAAGGAGAGAGCCTGAGAGATTACATCTCCAGGTTCAATGTGGCCACACTTAAGATCCCTGATCTCAACGAGCACGTGGCCATGTCAGCTCTGAAGAAGGGGCTTTGAACCTCCAGGCTTACTTTTTTCCTGGACAAGAAGTTTCCCAAAAGCTATGCTGAGCTCCTATCAAGGGCTCAGAAATACGCCGATGCTGAAGAGCAGGCGGCGAATCGATGTGTGATTAAAGGGAAACCCCCTTCAAAGGAAAATAATAACAGGGGGCAAGGCCCCCAAACTTTCAATAACAACGGCGGCAAATATGCATACCGCTGAAGAAGCCCTCCCAAGCCCAGAGCATTGGGAGGAAGATTCGACTCGTACACCCCCCTCAACCTCCCTCGAGAAAAGATCCTCATAGAGATAGAAAAAGAAAACTATCTCCAACGACCCCGTCCCATGAAGGCCTCCTCTTCCACAAGGAACAGGAACAAATTATGCCGATTCCACCGGGACCACGGCCACAACACAGAAGAATGCATCCAGTTGAGAGATGCAATCGAGGATCTCATCAAGAGGGGGTACCTGGAGCGGTACATCGGTCGCCAGGGGCCCTGGTTGGAAGCAACTGTTTCCCAGCCACCTCCCGAAGAGGCTAAATTGCCAAACCAAAGGCCCACCAACGGAGGTGTAGGGATGATACACCACCCCGCCAACTGGAGAAGGGATGAAGATGAAGCTTCAAAGCAACTGAAGGATAACAACTCCATCATCTTCTCCGATGACGACCTTGCGGGAGTCCGGCTCCCGCACGACAACTCTCTTGTAATTTCGATCGTAGTGGTCAATTATGATATACAGAGAGTTCTTATTGATAATGGAAGTTCGACTGATGTCTTGATATACGATGCATTCTCCAAAATGTGTTTGCCTAGACATCAACTACAGAGATCCCCCATACCACTCTCCAGTTTTGGGGGTAACCAAGTTTATGTCGAAGGGAAGATAGTGTTACCTGTAACCCTCGGCTCTGAGCCTCGATAAAAGACATTGCCGATCAACTTCACTGTGGTCCAGATCCCCTCTGCATACAACATTATTCTGGGGAGGCCCACCTTGAACAGGTTCCGGACCGTGATCTCCTCTCATTACCTCTTAGTATGCTTCCCCACCAGGAATGGTGTTGGAGAAGTTAGAGGGAACCAGAGGACGGCACGGCAATGTCTAATGATTGAAGATAGGCACTTCAAAGATTCGACTACCCCGGATTAGCTGGATCCGAGGGATTCAACCACAAACCTTGGTGAACCCATGGAGAGGACCATCCCGATACCTTTGAAAGAGGAAGATCCCTCCAGGGTTGTGCAAGTCGGGAGCGCCCTTGACGAGGAAACTAGAATGAAACTGATCCGTTTCCTTAGGGACAACGTCGATGTCTTCGCGTGGTCGGCTTCGGATATGCCCGGGATTTCCATCGAGGTGATTACTCATCGGCTGGAAGTAACCCGTGGGAACAAGCCGGTGCGGCAGAAGAAGAGGAGCTTCGCCCCTGAAAGACAGCAAGCTGTTGATGAAGAGGTTGGCAAGCTCCTCAACGCAGGGTTTATCAGAGAGGCCCGCTACCCCGAGTGGCTGGCCAATATGGTAATGGTGAAGAAAGCTAGCGGCAAGTAGAGGATCTGCATCGACTATACAGACCTCAATAAGGCTTGCCCAAAAGATAGCTTCCCTCTTCCAAAGATTGATCAACTGGTCGACGCTACCGCCGGCCACCAGTTGTTGATCTTTATGGACACCTTCTCTGGCTACAACCAGATCAGAATGGATCCGCAAGATGAGGAGAAAACGTCATTCATCACTTACAAAGGTCTCTAATGCTACAAGATGATGCTGTTCGGCCTCAAGAACGTTGGAGCAACATTTCAAAGACTCATCAATAAGGTGTTTGAAAAGCAACTAGGAAGGAATATGGAGGCCTATGTTGATGACATGATCATCAAGAGTCTCCACCGGAGAGACCACATCCATGACTTGGAGGAGTCATTCAGCGCTCTCCGGTGCTATAAAATGAAGTTAAACCCGGTGAAGTGCGCCTTCGGGGTCACGTCGGGTAAATTCCTGGGCTTCCTTGTCACCAAACGAGGGATTGAGGCCAACTCCGAGAAGATCCAGGCCTTGAAGGATATGCAACATCCCTCCTGTAAAAAGGAAGTCTAACAGTTGACAGGGAGGATTGCCTCCCTAAGCAGATTTATCTCTCGGTCCGTCGAGAAATGTCTTTCGTTCTTCAAGGTACTTCGACAATTAAAGGGCTTCAAATGGTCCGAAGACTGTCATGCTGCCTTTGAGAAATTGAAGAAGTATTTGGAGACCCCGTTGTTGCTCTCCAAGCCAAAAGAAGGCGAGGTCCTCTACCTGTACCTCTCTGCTTCAGACGAAGTAGTGAGCTCGGTTCTTGTCCGGAAGGAAGAAGACGGGTCCCACAAGTCGATCTAATACATCAGCAAGATCCTGCATGACATAGAAATGCGGTATACAAGGATGCAGAAGCTGATATACTCTTTAGTGATTGTGGCAAAGAGGCTACGGCCATATTTCCAGGCCCATGCTATCGTGGTGCTGACTGATCAACCTCTCAAGGCCGTTCTCCGATCTCCAAACACTTCTGGAAGGATAGCCAAGTGGGCTATGAAGCTAAGCGAATTTGACATTAGCTTCCAGCCCCGAGTGGCTATGAAGGCCCAGGTGCTCTCCGATTTTCTGGCCGAGTGCACCTGGAAGTCCGAAGATGAAGCCTCTTCGGATGAAAAAGAAGCCTCGAAGGAGATGAAGTCCGTCTGGGTGCTTCATGTGGGCGGAGCTTCCAATGCTATCGGGTGCGGAGCTGGACTCATGTTGGCCGAACTTGACGGCCAGATTATAGAGTATGCACTTCGTTTCTCCTTCCACGCCTCCAATAATCAGGCCGAATATAAGGCCCTACTCGCCGGACTTTGGATCGCCAAAGATCTGGGAGTCCAGCAACTCTGAGCATTCTCCGACTCTCAACTAGTAGTGAATCAAGTTAATGGAGAGTACGCAGCCAAAGATCCAACCATGGTGCAATACCTGGAGAAAGTTTAGGCTTTATCCTCTCAACTGGAATATTTTGAAATTATTCAAGTTCCCCGATCAGAGAACTCCCGGGCAGATGAACTATCTTGACTGGTGACTACAGCACCGGAGTCTCTCGGGCGCACCTTTGTTGAACATCTTGAAACTCCAAGCATTGCCAAAGAGGCTGCAGAGGTGTGCCAGATTGATGCTGAGCCATGCTGGATGGATCCCATCATCAGATTCCTAAATGAGGGAGAATTGCCTGAAGATAAGGCAGAGGCCAAGAAGATCCGCTGGATGGCATCTCAGTATGTCATCCTGGATGGAACCCTTTACAAGAGATCGTTCTCCCAACCACTGCTGAAATGCCTCGGACCCATCGATGCAGATTATGCATTGAGAGAGGTCCATGAGGGCATATACAGGGATCACTTGGGAGGCAGATCTCTAGCATACAAGATCATTCGATAAGGGTATTACTGGCCCTCCATCCAGAAGGACTCAGCTGATTTCGTGCGGAAGTGCGACCAAAGCCAGAGGTATGCCAATGTGTAGAGACAACCTGCGAGTCACCTGACTCAGTTGGCAGCCCCATGGACCTTTGCCTAGTGGGGGATGGACATTCTTGGCCCGTTCCCACCAGCATCAGGGCAAAGAAAGTTTCTCCTAGTGGCCATTGACTATTTCACGAAATGGGTGGAAGCCGAACCATTGGCCCAAATTACAGAGGGCAAGGTGGAGAGTTTTGTGAAAAACTCCATTATCTTCAGGTTCGGTATCCCACACGTCATCATCACGGACAACGGGAGACAATTCGACAATCCAAAGTTCAAGGACTTTTGTGCTCGGTACCATATCCAGCATCGGCTGACATCCGTTGCACATCCACAGTCCAACAGAGAAGCCGAAGTCACCAACCGGACTATCCTCCATGGTCTGAAGACAAGGTTGAATGCCACCAAAGGGCTTTGGGCTGAAGAACTGACATCTGTTCTTTGGGCATACCGAACTATCCCAAGAACAGCCACCGGCGAATCTTCGTTCAACCTAGCCTATGGTACCGAAGCCGTGCTACCTATCGATGTCTCCCTACAGTCCTTGAGAATTGATAACTATGAAGAGCCTGAGAATTTTGATCGCAGAAGAATCGATCTGGATCCGCTATCAAGCACCAGGCTACAGGCCCAGATAAGAATGGCGGCATACCAGCAAAAGGTCGACAAGTACTACAATGCAAAGGTAAAGGAGCAAACTTTTCGCATGGGGGATATGGTATTACGAAGAGCAGAAGTATCCAGGCCAACAGAACAGGATAAACTCTCTCCTAACTGGAAAGGCCCATATCAAGTCGAAGAAGTCATTCGACCAGGGACATATCGACTAAAGACCTTGGAGGGAAAGACCATATCTCGGCCATGGAATTTACAAAACCTTCGCAAATCCTATCAATGAAAAAGTTCTAAAAAACTCCTGTACAAAGCTCCTTAACCCTATTCGACTCAGAACGGCTAGTTGCATCGACTGAACGACAACAGCCCAAATGACCCGATCTGAAAAATCGATCAACTGCGCAAAGGAGAGCCTGATCCACTCACCTTATCGGTATGCCTGACGAGCGCAATGAATGGCCTAACCAGGCCACCAAAAAGATCAAAGGCACAGGGATGGTTTTCGTAACCTACCCTACAGTGAATCCGAACATGCGCTGAGGCGGGCCTGAACAGCCTACCTTAATCACGACAGAAAGTGCACAGGGATGGTTTTCATAACCTACCCTACGGTAAATCCGAACACGTGCCTAACAAGACCATTGTCGTCCTCTCTGTCAATAACAAATACTCTCAGAATGGTCCAACAGACCCTACTTCTTCCCTACAAACCGCAAGTGGTTTATGAAGTCTACATTATGGATAAATCATGATGCAACACATCGCAGAAAATACATAGGAAGAGGTAACACAAAAGATCTTTCATTTCTTTCAATTTTTCTTACATAAAAAAAAGAAAAGAAAGAAAAAAGAAAGAAACTCTCCTATAAAGAGAGTAAGAAAAGAGAAAAACTCTCTAAAAGAGAGATACAAAAAAAAAAAGCAGCAGAAGCAGCAACAGCAGGTTGGAAAATTTACATTAACTCCCCGACGGGTTTTCCCCGTACCGTTGGGGAGAGACCAGATTGGACGACGAAGGGCCCCCGGGGTTTCCATCCGAACTCGAGTCCGACCCCTCATCGGAGTCAGAATCAAATTCGTGGCTGGGGAAGGGAACAGAGGGTTTGATATTATCCAAGCCCTTCAGGTCATAAAACCTGGAGGCTTTCCTCCGACACTCTCGAAACCCCTGGTGGAAGGAGTCCAGGGCCACCCCGGCGACCTCATCCTTGAATGAGGCAGAAGTTCTGAAGCTTGCAACGGCCTCTGCCGCCTCCTTCTTCGCCTCCTCCGTCATCGTGGTCACCGCCGTGACTTGGGCCTAGGCCTCCCTCAACTGAGCCTCCAAAAGGTAGACCTTCTTCTCGAGATGGTCAACCAGAGGCTCATCCTCTTCGCCAACGGGCCCAGGTGGCCCCGGACTTCGTCTCCTCTCAGGGTCAATAGCCCTCCTTTTCGCTGCACGACGAAGCTCGGAAGTGCTGAACCTCATGGCTGATAGAAGGAAGACACCAACAGAAATGATGGCCTTCGACAGCAGGGGACAGGGTCCTATTTATAGAAGCCCTGCGCCCATAATCGACTGCGGGGAGGCACGTCCCACATCCTTCCCGACCAACTGAGAAGGCGCCATGTGTCTAGGTGATGCTTCGAGAAACAGAACGTCTCTCGGAAGCCATCCCCAGGACCGCAACAGCCATCGCTTCGAATCTGGAGAAATCCGCGTCATGTGACGGCTTCATTAATGATCTCTTTTTGAAAAAAAAGGCCCGGCGGCTCATAAGGTGCAAGAGATCGTGACTGTACAAATTTTGATGTGCCACGTGGACAACGGTGATCCTAATCAAATCTCCCTAATTATTGATTGGCGGGGAGATGACTCCTGTCTGCCCCAACGGACAAGCTAATCGTTCGAAGGAAGGCAACGCAATGGAGTTTTGGTCCGTTCGGGGGTTTGTCCTTATCGACTGAACGGCCTTCGGCCACGACTATTCGACTAAGCGAAAAAGAGACCGGTAAAACCGGCTCCTATCAACTAAATGGCCTTCGAAGGCTATCGTTCGACTATGCCAAAGGAGAAATGGTAGAACCGTTTCAGACTACACATGAACACATGAGGCACAACAATGCATATGCAAAGAAAGGAGAATTCATTCCAAAATCTGGGAAAATTGCAATACAAAGTTCATTGGCAATACAAAAAAAAAAAAAAAATACATTCGGAGTGATCCAGGTCACTCAACATCAACAGGACTAGAGCAACCTATCTACTTGATCGGAGAAGGTCTCATCAATCTGGGCCGGGACGGGAGAACCTTCAGTCTGGACTCCTCTAGCCTAAGTCGCCTCCTGGGCCGAGATCACAACCGGGATCACCTCCGGGTTTTTGACTGAGGTAGCAGCCTCCTCCGCCGGACATGGTGGCTCCTCAACCTCCCCTGCGGCTTCGGCCTCCTCCACTTCTTCCCCTTCCTCTCCAATTATGTTGAAGGAGGGGATCCTCGAAAGGTCGAGGTGAGGGAGGGTCTCTTTCACCTTGGAAAGTCTATCATTGAAGCCGTGCTGGTAGGCATACAATGATGCTTCATCAATCTCTGTCTGAAATTGTGAAGACATCTTGAAGTCAGCCACGGCATTGTCCATCTGCTTCCTCAAAGCTTCGGACTCCCTCTTGGCGGCTTCGGCCTCCCTCTTAGCATTTTCGAATTCTAAGGTCGCCTCTATGGCCCTCCTAGAAGCCTCCTCCGCCACCTTGGACAGGCTCTCCATCCTCTCCTGGTTCTCCCTGGCAGTCCGTTTCAGGGATTCAACTTGCCTTCTGCTTCTGTTCCACCCTGCCTCTTGTCCCGCTATCCTCGAGTGGGCGCTTTTCAGTTCGCTCTTCAGGTCGCGAACTTCATCGGTCACCCGGACAAGACGGTCCTTCATGGATTGCTTCAGCTCCTCGGCTACTTCCCTGGCAGCTCTAGTAGCCTGAAGCTCCTCCTTGAGGTCGTAGATGAGGCTATCCACGTTCCTCAAGCCTTCCTCCATGAAGGTGAAGTCATAGACCAACTACATCAAAAAACAAGAATCGAGGGTCAAGTAACTCTCAAGGCAAGGGAGGCGGTGATAATCATACCTGTTGCATGGCAGCAAAGCCAGAATCGGACACTTTGTGAAAGATTCGGTTCCGGAGAATTGCCAGGTTATGGGGCTGAATCATGCCCTTCAATGCCTGTCTGGCCTCGTCCGGGACCAGCAGTTCTCCCATAGGCGAGAGCTCCGAAGGGTTCGTCGAGCGTTCTTCGGTTGAAGAAGCTCCGCAGACGGACTCTCCTTCGATTTGCCGTGCCTTGCCCTTATCAGCGACAGATGGGCAAACCGGCGGCACTTCCACTCCTTGAGGCGGGCCCCCCGTCGTGTCAACTGGGGAGGCAACCGCCGCTTGAATCTCAATTGGGCAGGGCCTCGCTGGAACCTCTTCCGCGGCCACTGCATTTTCCTTCGAGATGGCTCGGGAGGATGGAGCGCTTTGGTCCCCTTCGGGACCATCTCTCCGAGCTCTCTTCCGAGCTACAAACCTGGTGGAAGGGGCTTGTGCCACCCCTCTCTCCAAAGTCTGGCGAAGCCAGCTCAAATTGCGCTTCATCCCACCACCTGCAGGTAAAGAGGATCACCTCAGTTAAATGAGCTACAATGAAACCTAAAGAAGAAGAGCAGAAATTTCCACTACTATACCTAGTGAGGAGAATTTATTGATTCCCGCTCGATGGAGGTTCCTCTCCTCCAACAACTCCCAGATAGGAGCAACTTCCGAGTTGGTCAGAAGATCATAATCCGACTAATCGGCCACCAAGACTTTCTTTTGGTCATTGGCGGTCAGGCGAGGTTTCTTTCACTCAGTGTCGAAGCCCCATGGGTCGAAGGATAACACAAAAACAAAGACAGGTTTCCACCCGTGGATGGCGCTGGGCATATCCTTGATCACCCTGCGGCCCGATCTGGGACCGATCACCCACCATCTGTTGCTGTGGAAGTCCCTCTTGAGGATGAAAAGGGCCGAGAACAAGTTGGTCTTAGGCTCTACATTGGCGATGCTGCACATGACCAGGAACTCGCAGATGTTCCTGATGCTGTTTGGGGTTAACTGTACTGGCACCACCCGGTACAAGCAAAAAATTTTAACAAAGAAGGGGTGCAGGGAAAATCGAAGAGTAGCCTTCAAGTGATCTTCGTATACAGCTAGGCATACAGGGGGAGCTTCGTTCGCCCGCTCCCCGGGCGCGGAGAGGACAAAGGGAAATTCCTCAGGAATGCGGTAGCGTTCCTAGAGAAGGGTTGCCTTGCTTTGAGAAACCGAACTGGGGACCGACTCTGGACCTACTATATCTCCAGCCCCCGAGGGCCCAACCTGCTTCCCCTGACTCTCTATGGTCTCCTCTATGACAAAGGAATGAAGCAAAGGGGTGGAAAGAGGATTCTACCTGAAGAGTAGACTGGTACTCCAGAATGGTCTGGGCGGAGAATGAGACGAGGTTGAAGACACTTCCTTGCCCAGACCTTCACTCTTTTCCAAAAGAAAAGTAAGGATCTCTGGATCCCCGCAGAGGGTTAATTTGACTCAAGGTTATCCTAGGAGGTAACCCACTTACGACTGACCGCCAGGATAAGATCTATCCTTCATCCAACGGGTGGAGAACAGCCACCACAACTATCCAGATCCCAACCAAAAGATTGTCTCAACCACTGTGCAACGGGACGAGGAGAGATAGCCTCAGGGCCACCTACTCTTTCCCAATCAGGGAATGGCACCTGTCCACCATCTGATTCTCAGATCATGATGGGCAGCTCTATAAAGGTCCCGTAATCATTTACTGCACCGTCTCTCAGGAAGAAAGCGACAAGGCAATAATACTCTCACTTCTCGAGGCAGATCTTTGCTTCGATAATTGAGAGTAGGGGGCAACTGTTGGGATATCCTGGTTCAGCTACGGACCAGGCTCCGGTTCGACTTATCGAAGTCCCAGTTCTCCGGGCTACGGGCTTCGGACTAAGCGAAGGCTAACTATAAGCAACTCAAGGCTTCACACCGAACTACAACATCTGAAAGCCAGCCCTTTAGATAGCACCTTCGACCCCGACCGAAGTCTGAACTACTCACCGACTTCCGAAGATACAAACTTCGGTCCCCGTCGTAGACATGATCTCCGGCCTTGGAGAATATCAAGCCTTCGGCCCACGCAAGGGGAAACCCGAAGCTTGAACTACAATCTGTTCCAAAAAGAAAACTGTAACCAACGGTTATAGTTGACACTCATCATGCCATGATCATGGCGTGCAATTCATGCAGCCACGCCTCCGATCTAGCCAGAACCACTCATTGACAACCCACGATCGACTATCATGGGAGTGAATGGCTCCCCATGATCTCCGGGAAAAGAGCGGGCCACAAACTGGAGGCCATCTTTTAAATATGGATAAGGAGGATGGCTCGAGAGGTACGGGTGAATAATCTCGCACATACACATTTTCAATCTTCAAGAGCTCTTTTTCTCTTCCACTCTCGACATCTTCTCCATTTTGTGGCTGGAATCCGCCACTGACTTAGGCATCGGAGTGTCCTCTGCCAGAACAACTCCGATAAGGGACCTATTTTGCAGGTGAACTAGAGAGCGGTCCTGTGACGCAGCGGCTCCGATCAGCCGATCCAGGGACTCCATGCCAACATATGGGTTCCTAAGGTTGAGCTTCAAGTTGCTTGGGCCTTGGAGGGTATATTTGTTAGTAATATCTTGTAAGCAAAATCTCTATGAATTATAGTTACTTTATGACAGTTCGGCATTTGATTAGTACTAGAAATCTTAAAAAAGATATTCCTTGCTATCCATGTCTACATGATATTAGGGAGGTGGCATCCAAATTTGCTTTGTTTTCCTTTTTTTTTGCTTCACAAATTTGTGTGGAAGGTAAGGAAGATGCTGATTGGTTTGTCCCGAAAGCTATTGGAGATGGATCGATCTTCAAATGAAGTTTCCATCATGTAGAGAATTAAGTTGCATCACCATTATGTAACACTATTTGGCATTCATTCAAATGAGATATTATGCTAGTCTTTATCTATATCTTACATGTAGCTACTTTGAAAAGATTTGTAACATTGTACACTCAGAATTCTAGCTGGCTATTTATCATTAGTATTTGCTTATGCACTTTCCTTTTCAATCTTTCATTATTAAAATAAATTAGTGCTTCATAAATTTTTCAAAACATGCATTGCATAAAAACATAGACCCATCAATTGATTAATGTACATATTCTATAGCATCCGTATATTAATTTTTTTTTTGTATGGATGGAAGAATTATGTATAGTGGTCAATTGATTGTCCATGCTGGATAGTTCAAAAATTGCATTAATTATATGTTATCAATTACAGTGATCAAATGATGTGCAACAGGAGTTAAAAGCAATTTTGGATAGTATTTTCTTTTAGTTTTCCTCACATATAAATATTTATGTGGAGAGAACTAAGGAAAAATACTGCCAAAATTTTTTTCAAACCCTATTGCATAACGTTTGATTACCATATTGATAACATATAATTAATCCAATTTTTGAATGGGATATGACCTATCTTTACCTACTAGTTGATCATAGGATGCATTTAGTAATTGATATATTGAATAAACTCATTTTTAATTTATTTTGTTCTTATAAATATTTATTTATTTTAGTTAGTTTTATCTTACAATGGATAAGAGTTGGATAACTAAACCGAGAAAGAGCAAAGAATATCTGGATGGAGTTCAGAATTTTATTAAATTTGGTATGGAGAGAAGCAGCATCAATGGGAAGATTCTATGTCCATACCGAAAATGTGTAAATTCCAGTTCTCTATATCCAAATACTGTTGAAGAATATTTGGTATGGAATGATTTTTTAAGAGATTATACAAAGTGATTTTTTCATGGAGAGTTAATGTTACCATCTACATGTAACCAAACCTCTAACATAGAATATATACATGATTCTGGATCCAGTAACCAACAGAAAAATCTTGCAAGAGATGATGATATTAGGGATTTGCTCAGAAATGTTTTTGAATGTGGTGCTCAAAATCTTCGAGATTTCAGTGGAGGATAAGTAGCAGCTAGGCAACCCGAGGGTCCTATATTTGCATCTTCCAAAAGATTTATAAAAAAAGCTGAAAGTATTATTTTTGACCATAAATCCTTGTCACAAGTACACCATTATGTATTACTATATAGTGACATAATATCTGACTATCGCAGGTTAGTCTATTTATACATGAATAATACTAAATATTAAACATATTATTGTCAAACTTATATTTGATTGTCATGTAGTGAATTTTTAGCTGTACAACGACAAGCCAATCATTCCACTCGTCCTAATCTAAGGATTGAACAAAGATAATTGGTTGAGTTATTCTCTAATTAGCTTTCCAATCTGGTTAGTATATATAAGTTGTATAATAATTTTACATACATTTAACATCGAATAAGTGATCGATAATTAATATTATATTTTTTAGGTATCGGTACTGATGAAAAAAAATTGTTCAGCAGAACTAATAGCACTTGCCCGAGGTCCTAATTATATTGTGAACAAATATAATGATTTTATTATAAGTGGCTTTAAATTTCATACCAAGGAGTGCGAGAACTTTAGAAAAACTCAGAACAGCGGAGTTATGGTATAAGCAGATGTGAAATCTTATTATGGTATACTTAAAGATATTTTTGAGATGGATTATTATGAAAATTTTAAAGTTGTATTATTTCGATGCGATTTTATGGATATAAATATCTCAAGAGGTTTGAAAATGGACTCAAATGGATTTATACTTGTCAATTTTTCAAGATTGATACATATAGGTATGTTATTGAAGGATAATCCATTTATCTTTCCATCTCAAGCTTGACAAATTTTTTATGTACAAGACTCGAAAGATAAAGAATAGGCTACTGTTATTAAGACAAAATCCAGAAACTTGTATGACATAAGAAAAAGGATGAAAGAAGAAGATGATGATACTTATACTCAGTTTATGCCTTATAATATTGTACCGGATGATCATATAAATGATACAATCATTTTGATTAGGTTAGATTTCGAAGAAGGTATAATTGGTTGATTATGATAAGTAAGTAGTTTAAAAAATGGTTTACATTTTTGCATGAATAATTATCCTATCTTTTAAATAGCAATTCATTTCCATTATAATTTGATTATAATGTTGACTTTTTTAATGATGCATGTTAGGTACACCATGCCTTGAAGGAAGCGCCTATCAGATGTACAGTTTTAATTTTCTCAAACTGAGGATGGTACTTCATCACAGCAGCCCGATGACAGTCGATCAGTTTCACGTCGGTCTGATGCCAGTCTCTCCATTCTACACATTCGATCGAGGCTAGTACCTCTCCTATACATCAGGCCGAAGCCATTCTTTCTGATTCAGCATATCACGATCCTCCTATGAATCATCTAGATGATGAGCTTATCATCGATGATATACATATACAGGATAATTTAATAATTTCAACTTATTTCAATTCATACATATGCAATAGTTTTGATATATAATTTTCTGTATTTTTTTGTAGATAGATCCGGGAGACTTAGGAGGAGGCGAGGACTCACACTAGTCCGTGATGTATGGCAGTTACCTGAGGATGAGAGGATTGTCATTGAGTGCAACAAGCTAGGCCAACCTATTAAGAAATCTGCTAGCTTATTGACCAGCTTTTTAGGGACAGTAGCACGCTGGGGTCAGCTATGTCTTCTAAATTATTCAAAGTAGAATGATATGCTTCCTTCCTATAAAGTAGAGATGCTACGACTTGTGCAGGTAAAAAATTTGATATATTATTTTATATTTTTAGTTTTTAATAATTTCATTACTTATTTCATTTAATACTTATTTTATTATTTATTTACATTGTAGAGCAAGTTCATACTCCCTCCAGATTTTAATGATTTTGTGCTTAAGTCTCTCAATCGCAAGTGGAAAGAGTATAGGGCAAAGTTGAAGGGAGACTATAAGATAGAGGGTAAGACAGAGGAGCAGGTTGCAGCTACTTGTCCTCCTGATGTACACCCTTATCAGTGGAGGGAGCTGGTGCACTATTGGTTCTCCGAGAGGATACAGGTTGGTAGCATTATCAAACTTATAAACTTATTAATTTTTAATATAAATTACATTTATACAATATATAACATAGTTTTAATTTTATTTTGTAGACATATTCTGCTATTGGTAGAGCTACACGAGCAGCTCAGTCTGTTCCTCACACAGCGGGGTCCAAGAGTTGTGCACAGCTCAGGCATGAGTTTGTATGTTTCTCATCCTATAATATTTTTAGTATACTTTTAGTTTTAATATTATGTATCATCATGTATCATGTATGTGCCATGTATCATGGTATGGGAATATAAGATGTATCATTTTAGATTTTTTTGTAACATTTATTCTTTTTATAGGCTGATCAGTAGAGGAGGGAGCCTAGTTGGGTGCAGTTCTATCGGATGACTCACGTTCACCAGGATGGTAGTTTTGTACGGGAGGAGTCCAGAGATTTATTTATTTATTTATATTATATTATGATTTATAATTTTATTTTTATTAAGTATTGATATATGAATTTTTTATAAAACATAGAAGAGGGCTATCTCTATGATCACCGAGTATGCTGGCGGGTCTACATCATCTACGCAAAGTAGTCGCATCGAGGTCGAGGTATTCTCGAAGTTGATGGGACTAGAGCGTCATGGACGGTGAGGGGTTATGGGATTGGAGTTACCCCTACTCAGTTATCTGAGATGAGTAGATTTACTCGGGATGCTAGAGATAGTCATGATGATTTACGTGTTCGTCGACTCGAAGATGAGATAGCAGAGCTCAGACATACATGTGATACAGACAGAGCAAAGATGTAAACTATAAGGGCTCAGCTTGAGCATGTTACGTCTGTGCTGCATATGTTCATGTCATCTCAGGTAAGTAATTGTTTATAACTACAAATATATATATATATTGTATGTATATAATAATTTAGAATATATATAATGTAGGTACCGTAACTATATATATGTATATCTTGTAGGTTCCTGATGCATCTGCCAGTTGCAGACAGGACGATGACCAGCCTCCCGCGGACCATTGATGCCAGTAAATATATTTTTTTATTATTATTTTTGTATGTCATATGATGTATTTAAACTTGGATACTTTTTATATATATAAAACACTTTATAATGACTCCATGTATATTTGGTGTTTGGAAGTATGATTGTTGTGTTTGTGTGATACAATTTTTAATGAAATAATGTTTGATTCCATCTTTGTATGATACAGATTTGAATGGAATGATATTTGATTTTGGTGATAATGTATACATGTTTGTACAGATTTGTGTTGATACATATTTCATTTTGTATGAGTTTGAACATCATAGAGATATTTTTTTTAAAAAAAAAATCTTGTCGATGCTTTAAAGCGTCACTATCTTACCGATTGCTGATGCTTTAAAGCATTGCTATCGTGACGATTGCCGACGCTTTAAAGCATCGCTATCATGATGATTGCTGACGCTTTAAAGCGTCGCTAGATTTAAACCTGCCGACGCTTTTTAAAAGCGTCGTTAAGTTTAAAACCTAGCGGCGCTTTAAAGTATCGGCAAGTTTAAATCTAGCGACGCTTTAAAGCGTCGACATTTATCGATGCTTTTTACTATGTCCCAACGCTTATATATCCGATGCTTTTATGACATTTTAAAAAGCATCGGGAGCTTTCTTGCCAATGCTTTAAAGCATCGACAAAGATTTATAAAAACTTCAACAAATCTTCTTTTTCCTGTAGTGCAGGCCTTTGAAGCATAGAGTAGACAACCAGTTTACCTAAAGAATATCCTTTCATTCATCTCTTTCCAGACCTAATAAATTTTCCCATTCAATGATCCTTCGCCCTCCTAGATGTTGATAGAAATTTTTATATCTCCAATATATGGGTCCATAAGTCATGTACATTCAATGGCCAACCTCTCTAATTTAATTAGATTTTGATTGCATTCCAAATACTGCGAGTGAAGGAGCATCTAGTGAATTGACGAGACGCTGACTCGAAGCTCGATCCACGTGGCACACGACTGTGTTTACTTTCCATCCCTTCCTTGCAAGTCTCTCACACCTGTATCATGTCTCATAGTGCAAGCCAAAAAAATATCTTTCACCTTTTCCGGTTGAGAGGCCTTCCAAATCACCATGTAATAAGGACAGATAAGGCTCCCATTATTGATGAAGCTGGAGAATGAATCCACAGCATAAGTGCCATTTTGGATAAGCTTCTAAGATGGAATATCCCCGATCCTTGACGGTCTTTCTCCAGATAGAGATCTTTAAAAGAACTTTCAATGGTTGCTCAGCGATAGGACAATGGTTGCACTGCAGCTTTTTTTTATTTGTTTTGGTAACAGTCAATTTTTGCTTGGTTGCTGTCGGTGTCAACCAGAGAACTACGGCAACCAAAAGGTTTTTCTTCTTGATTGCCTCCAATTATTGGTAGGCTGTTGGTAGTGTCAGAAAACTATAGCTTCGCTTTTTTGTTTTTTCTGTAATGCCTGCTTTCCAACGCTGTTGAAAATGAGGGCGGTCCACTACAAGATCGTAAGCACTCCTCTATCACCTGCCCTACGTCTTATCACATTTATTGCATTCTTTCCTCCTTAATTTTCTTATCGTAAGTTTTGATTGTTTATCATCATGTTTGCACCCATCCGACGGCTGTGAGCCAAGAAAATGATTTGCTCTTTTTCGCGCGGATAGGCTCTGGTTGATCTATTAATGGCAAATATTTAGTTTGTTCCTTGAATTATCTTTGATGCTAATTTTACATCCAATAATGCTATTGTTAATTGCTAACTATTATATAGTCAGAGTAAAACCATATATCATAAATTATTTTTTAAAAAATAAAATAATTATACTAAAGTAAAATATTAAAAAGATAATTTTTTTTTTAATGATAAGATGGAGCATTGAAAGGTAGCACACAACTACCGATGCTTTTAAAAAATATCACCAAATAATAATATTTATAAGCTTTGACAAATAAAACATTGGAAAGAGTGGAAACATGCCAATGCTTTTTAGATATATTGTTAAATAATAACATCTTAAAGTGTCAATAATATTATTAGATGACATTTTAAAGCACCAATAATATTATTAGACAATGCTTTAAAACATCGTTAATTGATGACATTTTAAAGTATCATCAGACTTCCCTCCTTCCTAAATTTTATTGTTTATCTTTCCCTCTAATTCTTAATTTTCCTGTTCTCCCATCCTCCCAGGTTTAACGCTGAAGCCATCCTCAGTGGATTCTTAGTCGTTTTTCTTCCAATCGGCCTTCTCCCATATTGATCCTCCCCTCTACATTTACCTTTTCTATTTCGACCGGGCCCCTTCGTGGGTGTAACATATTTTGGGTTTTCTAGTTTTTTGTATGATGCATGATCTTGAAAAAGTAATTATTTAATTTTCTTGTTCCTAAAAAGGGGTGGACCTTGGATTTTCTTGGAAGATTTGGTAGAATTGAAGGATAATTTGAGGGATTTGAGCTGGGATTTTATATTTTAGATATCGAGCTAGAATCTTGATCTAGTCGCTTCATCCAAAAATAAGCCGGAGAAAAGATTGGCCATAGCCCAATCAGCTTCATTGTGATAATGAAATAGAAGGATTTTAAGGTAGGAAAAGCATGAAATGCCCTTAACTCTAATAGCCCATTATCTTTAATTTTTCCATCCACCAACGACTATTTATCAAACTAATATCCTTGTTAAAGATATGTAAAGGAGCAAAATCATGTCTAGTTTTTTTATGTGCTCTTCATTTTCTAAGCATTGGACTAATTGCAATGATACCCAAGTTCAAAAGTTTCATCACAAGAAAGTAATAATATGATACAATTTCTCAAGCTTTATCATATTTAAATTAAGAAGCCAAACAACCAGAACAAAATTTTCTTGAGAGTGCGATCATCATCCACACCCCATTTAGCTGTATCTTTTCTTTTTTATATTTGTGTAGGTCCAAGGGTTAGTGTTTTTGACCTAAAGTTTAGAGAATATATAAAATAATCATTTAAATATCTGAAAAAATCTTGAATTATCCTGAACTATATTTTTTTCTCAGCTGAAAATTTTTTTAAATTATTCTCCGAAAGTCAAATTAATCAAGATTGTCCAGCGATTCTGGTGTCGTTTTCCTTCAATCTTTCATGCTTGTTTTCACATGAACAAATGCAAGAATGTGTTTAGCTAATATTTTTCTGAATTTTGGTAATCTAAATCCTTCCAAAATTTTTGATTGAATTCTCCAAATCTTCTTGGATTTCCAAGTCCCTTTCTCGACCACATATGCCATGGCGATTGACAAACTTGTATGGAGTCTAAGATGGGGACACCTTTTCTGATGGAAGAATGGGGACCCCACCAATTAATTGCAGCCAAGTGGTTATAATTGTAGGAATTTTTCAACGCAAACCATCAACGAGAATTGCATTTGAAAAGGCCAATTAAATTCTCAAGCCTCTTTTGATAGCCTTAGCAATGCAAGGATAGTGATGTACAACCCTATCATTAGGAAAATCCTCAATAGTTGCCATGTTATTAAAAATATCTGCCTCCGCTACTGGGCTACAAAGTCGTTATATATATTAGATAATTGTTCATCTATTTACGAGTATTATAATTTCTAATATTTTTACTTATTGCATTGGTATTAATTATATATATATTTTTTATTTTTAGATAAGTTACAAATTTAGTCATTTTATCCAACAATAGATAAAAGTTGGATAAATAAACTTAGAAATAATAAAGAATATTTTGATGGAGTTCATGATTTCATTAAATTTGGTATGGATAAAAGTAGTTTGAATTGAAATATTTTATGTCTATGCTGGAAATATATAAATAGTTCTTCTCTAGATCCATAAATTGTTGAAAAACATTTAGTATAGAATAATATTTTAAGAGGTTATACTGAGTGAGTTTTCATGAAGAATCTATGTTGCTATCATCAAGTAATTAACCTTTATCTGATCTTGGATCCACTACCATACAAGAGAATTCTATAGGAAATGATGATATGAAGGATTTGATCATATATTCTTTTGAACATGATGTTTAAAATTTAAAAAATTTCGGTAGTATATATGAAGTAGTCGGAATGGTTGAGGGTTCTACGTTTATGGAACGTATGGATTTTGAGAAATATATACAACCATTTACTAATAAGACAACTCGGATTATAATTTAATAAAATATGTAGATGAAGAATTATATCAGGATTGTATGAAATTTTTTAAGATTTCTTTTCTTATACAATTATTTCATGTAAAATATTTGAATGTATATAGTTTGGCAAGAGTTTTACTATACTTCTCAAGTTATTAAAGGATGCATTTTTAGAAGGCACTAGTTTACCCTCCTCTTTATGAAGCCAAGAAAGTAGTAAAGGAATTAGATCTTAGATATGAAAAAATTCATAGTTATCCGAAATACCGTATGTTATATCGGGATGTAAATGTTGATCTAGAATCATATAATGTATGTGGATCTTCACAATGAGCAGTATATAAAAAGATGAAGATGACGTAATGAATGAAGTGGATGCAATACGGAGTACAAAAAAATCAACGAAGGTATTGCAATACTTTTCTCTTACTTCAAGATTGAGAAGGATCTATGCATAATCAAAAATAACTTTATCAATAAGATGGCATGATGAATGATATATGAAAAACAGAATATTGAGACATCTAGCAAATAATCTAGCATGGAAAGTATTTGATGATAGATATCTTGATTTTGTCTTTGATATTAATAATGTTAGGTTGGGTTTAACTTCTAATATCTCAAATCTATTTTGGACTCTGAGTTCTATCTATAGTACTTTATCAACTATTCTGATATCTAATAATTTGCCATCATGGAGATGCATGAAATAATTTTTACTTATCTTTTCAATGGTTATTTTAGGTGATAAGAGTTCAGATAATGATATTGATATTTTTCTACAACCTTTAATAGAAGAATTGAAATAATGGAAAGGTATCGATGCATTTGATACTTTAAACGGCCAAATATTTAAACTATTGGTAGTTTTGTTATAGACCATTAATGATTTTATAGCATATGCTAATTTATTTGACTGGAGTATAAAGGAATGGGTTACATGTCCTTGTTATGCATACTCAACACATTCAACTTGGTTAAAACATGGAGAGAGATTTTGTTACATGGGATATCATCGATGGTTGCAAACAAATTATGATTTGTTTTGGTTTCAAAAATATTTGTTTGTGGTACTATAGAATTGGGATGTGCCATATTTTATCTTTTGGAACTGATGTTCATAGATAAATGGATGGCATCAATTATAGAATCCCAAAGACTTTTAAAAATAGAAGAAGGGATGATCAAGAAGGGTTATTAGAGAGTGAAAACTAGTATTATGGATGTAGAGGTGTTCGAAGATCTTGATAATTTTTTTGAAGACTAGGCTTATCCCAATTCAGGTACAATGACTTAGTGTTGAAGAGATTCAACATGGATGGTAGTAAGAGGGGTTAATTACCTATGAGTCAAGGCATACATCTCTCCAAGAAAATGTCTCTTAAGACATTAGAAGAGAGAGAGAGGATGGCTATGATTCCTTATGCTTCGGCTATAGGATCGATTATGTTTGCCATGTTATGTACCATGCCTGATGTTATTTATGCCTTGGGCATAGTAAGCAGGTTCCAGGCAAATCCAAGAGAAGATCATTGGAAAGCTGTAAAAAATATTCTTAAGTACTTGAGAAGGACCAAGGATGTTTTTCTTCTATATGGTGTGGTGGGGACACCAGAGGTACTAGAATAAGATAGAGGCTTCTCAACTCTCTGTAGATTAATTAGTAGTGTTTGAGTCCATTTGTAATAAAGGCTTAGCCTATTTGAATTATCTTTTTATGATCTGAGTCCTATACTAGTCAGCTCATGTTGAGCTAGTTTTCTTTCTGAGTCCTGTACATGTTAGTTCAAGTCCATTGAAGACTTAGCACAAGTGAAGACCAAGCCAGTCCAAGTAAAGATCAACCCAGCTTGAAGCTTTGAAGACCATGGAAGGCCTAGTAGAAGAGATCAGAAGCCCGAAAGCCAAATCAGAAGCCCTGGAGCCCTGAACTGTAGCCTGAAACAAACTGGGCCAGGCAAGGCCCAGGAGAGGAGTTAATTGGCACCAAGGCCTTATGCTCACCACCCCTTGGTCGGCCACTAGAGTCACCACCTTTGGCCGACCAAGGCAAAAGAGAGGGGAAAAAATAAAGGGATTTCAATCCTAAGACCTGCCATGTATTCTAGCTAGGATTTGGGTGGGATTCTAACTCCTAGTAAATGTCTCTTATAACCTTACTTGGGGGCCAAGTTTAAGAGTCTATTTAAGAGATTCTATTCTCTTGTATGAAGACAACTTTATTCATGAAATATAACTAAGTTTCTTCCAATTGCTATGTGCTACCTGCTGTGTGCTAAGGGGATTCTGTATAAGCCCCTCCTTCTTTCTGGTGTCCTGCGCCCTGTCTTCAACCACCATCCAGCTCTCCAAACCCTGGTCGCCCAACCTCAAACTTTTTTTCCTTGATGTTTTTCCTTTACTACTTTATCCTTGCTTTGTTTTCTAACCCTTGAAAGGCTGTTTGTAGGTCCATCAGCTTCTACGAATCCAACGACTCTAGTGGGGCAGCGATCAGGTCACCGGGTAGAAAGCCGAGAATCTGCGGGTCTCTGGCTTGATTTTCCAAGATGCATCTGGAAGCAAAAGTGATCCTTTCACCTATGATCTATACCAGGCACATCAATCATTGTCAGGTACACCTTCTCTACCTGCCAGTCGCTTTATTGGAGAAGAACTAGCCCAACTGAGACTTCTTAGCCTTGGCGGTCCTCTTCTTATTGCTTTTTAGGTTCTACTTTGCATGTAGTTGTTTCTTTCTTGCATAAAATTCGCTTCTTAGATTCATGGTCTATTCTTTGGGATTTAGATATATAACATAACCTAAAAAATTACAAAAGTATATTTGCATGCAATTTTAGTTCCGCATCATTTAGTATCAAAGCCTGTTTTGGGCTCAGTTCTCTTTGGATATTCAAATCAAGTGCTTCACCATGGCCGTCCGATCATAGGAGACTAGTAGGGCTGCAAGACTCTCTCTTCCCAATCTATGGGATCTCCGATGGTGGTAGGGGTGCCACTGTGAATTGACCCCTGAGGAAGAACACAAAGAGTTCCATTAGGATTTTTGCATTCTCCTATTTTCTCAATTATTGTTGCCTGTATAGAACTTAGAAAAACCTAAAATCTATTTTTCTGAATTCCTTATAATTGATATTAATTTTTAGAATTTTTTCAGGAATTATTTCGATCTGTGAATTCTCTCCCAATCGAAACACTGCCTGAGAATAGTTTTGCTCTGTTTTGATAGCAAAGCCAATTTTGGAAAGTTTAGGGTTCTTTAATATAATTTCTTGCATATCTTTAATTCTGGCATGTTCCCTATATATTAGGTCATAATATGCAAGTTATCTTCCTATTTAAGAAAATACCAAAAAAAAAAAAATTTACATGTATGCATAAAACATCAAAAAATAGCTAAACCCTAATTTGCATTTTCATCTGCCTGTCATCATTGCATAAAATACTTTAAGGACACTTTCTATATGTCAGATAAGGGGAGGAGTTGATAACCTCTCCTTAGCCCAAAACCACCTCCCTTGCATTCAGTCCCAAGCCTAATCTAAAATTAACTAGACTTAATTTGCCCTAGTGGGCTAGGGACACCCATCGGTCGAGTTCAATCATTGTGGGATGACTAGTGCACCCAATTCATCTCCTATTACTGGATTCTGGTGTCTATGCTATACAGTGTCAAACGACCTAAGCAAATCGATGGTTCCTTAATTGGGTCCCTGCGAAAGTAGGGGGGCCTCCCACCATCCCACCTCTTACCTGGCCAGATTGAAGGATTAGGATTTGAGTTGTGTGTAAGTTGAGTCAACCCATTCTGAATGGGCTTTAGGTCTAGGCAACTGTAGTCAAGTCAGCGTTGAGTCTTGCATGTGCACTAGCTTAGGAGATGATGTGTGTGTTTGATTACATGACCATTAGATTAGAAGTCCAACACCAATAGCCTCAACCCAACTCAACCTAGTGAAACTATGGAGTCCAACTCTAGGAGAACCCCATACCATGACCCCTATTTGGAGCCCAACCCTAGGAGAGCCACTAGGTACGTTGTGTTGGTAGCACCTAAATTTTGTGATCCTGAGTGTGAGGATTATCTTGCTTAGGAGAGAGATATGGACCTGTATTTTGAACAAAATATGGGTTTCTATTCTGAAAGACATCAGTTCAGGTTTGCTAAAGCTAAGTTAGTTCACCAGGACAAGGTAAACTGGGATAATGTTGAAAAAATACTTAGGCAAGAAGGCCGTAAACCCATAACTACTTGGAGTGACATGAAACTTGAACTAAGGATAAAGTACCTACCCAATTCCTATGAGTCCAAGAGACCCACAAACTATAGATCTTATGACTCCAAATCCTATGAACTTAGAACCTATGTATCCAAAACCTATGAACTTAGATGCTATGACTCTAGATCCTATAAATCCACACCCTAAAAGCCCAGTAGACCTATGACCTATAGATCTGAACCCATGACCTATGAGCAGAATGAACCCCTAGGCTATCGACCTAAACCCCATAAGGTTAGTAGCCCTAGATATGAGCCCAGTAGTAAGCCACTACCCCTTAGGCAACTTGAACCTACTAGGATTAATGCCCATAATCAGAGACCAAAACCTAGCCAATTTCCCCTTAGCTGACCTTCCCCTACCATCCCTTTGATTCACAAGGCTGACATTAAAGTAGAAGTGTATGAAGCTGATGTGAACCTAGTGGATGAGTATGAGGAAAAAGAGGAGACACCTCTAGAAGACCTAGAATTAGTTGACCCCGTAGGTACCCAAGTAGAAGCCAATCTAGAGTTAGTTGACCCTAACTATACCCAGCCTAAAGTCATAGTGGAAGGACAATTAGAGGAAGAGAACCTAGATACTGCTGCTAGAACCTTACCTTAGGAAACCATTGAGGAGAGGCAAATTATAGAGTCTAGTCCTAAAAAACAAGAACCAGAAGAATTTATTAAGGACCTGTTCTCTTTGAATCTGTACCCTCATGATGAGCCCCCTCCTATAGTTTCCATTAAGGACCTCTTCCCTGAGATTAGTAACCCATCCTTCCATTATGCAAACCCTGTAGATATATCTCAACCTCATAAGGTTAGCCTCATTAATCTAGGATTAGTCCCTGACACGCCTTCTTATATCCTACTTTATCCAACTAACCCTGAACCTTTTTCCCTATTCAACCAGACTAATCTTGAACCCACCTCTTATTTTCTGCCCTTTCCAGAAACCTTCAGCATTTCTAGGATCATTAGATTCCATTTAGTTGAGATTAGCATACTGTATGCATTCATTATGCATGTTAGGTTTGCATCTTACTTCTGGCATACTCTATGAAATTTGCTAGGAGTCCACTGTAAATTTTTGTGTGCATATCAAACTAGGATCAAACATAGAGAACCTATAATCTGTAGGTTTAGGTCCAAAGAGTTTAATAAAATTTCCTTCGATAGGAATGCATAGTCGAGTCTGTTAGGTGATAGTTTGAGCCCTTTGCATCATCTGTTAGGAGTTTGCATATGCCCCGCATGTTCACCACCTGTACTAATTTTGAAACAAACTGGCTAAATCCCAAAAAAATGGCTAAGAAATTTAATGTAGTGGATTCTACCATGATTAGGCTTAGGCCTGAGCGGTTCCCACTTGGGACCATTAAGAAGCTTCATGCTCATGGAGCCTGACCTTTTAAAGTGATAGAGAGGGTTGGACCAAATGCCTATGTGTTAGATTTGCCTCTGGATTTGGGCATCAGTTCTACCTTCAATATCGCGGTCCTGGTTGAGTATAGGAAACCGGTAGCGATACCTAGTGAGGCCTTTGGACCTATTCCTTCCATTGTGAGTAACCCTAGCCCAGAGTGTCCACTAATAAATTGGCCTAAGAGAGGAGAACGGATCGAGCATATCCTGGATGATCAAGCCATCACGACCCGGGGTCGTGGCTAGCAACGCTTCCTGGTCCGATGGCAAGGCCGGCAAGAATCAGATGATTCATGGATTTCTCGAGAGGACTTGCAGCACCTCAACCCAGACCTTCTTGAGAGATATGTGAGCCAGTGTGACCCTTACTCGATAAGATCGAGTTCCTCCCATCCCGGGAGAATTGGTGGGGACACCAAAGGCACCAGAATAAGACAGAGGCTTCTCAACCCTCTATGGATTAATTAATAGTGTTTGAGTCCATTTGTAATAAAGGCTTAGCCTATTTGAGTTGTCTTTTTATTATTTGAGTCCTATACTAGTTAGCTCATGTTGAGCTAATTTTTTTTGAGTCCTATACATGTTAGTCCAAGTCCAATGAAGACTCAGCACAAGTGAAGACCAAGCCAGTCTAAGTAAGGATCAACCTAGCTTAAAGCTTTGAAGACCATGGAAGGCCTAGTAGAAGAGATCAGAAGCCTGGAAGCCAAATCAGAAGCCCTAGAGCCATGAACCGTAGCCTGAAGCAAACTGAGCCAGCCAAGGTCCAGGAGAGGAGTTAATTAGCGCCAAGGCATTATGCTCACCACCCCTTGGTCAGCCACTAGAGTCACCACCTTTGGCTGACCAAGGCAAGAGAGAGGGGAGAAAATTAAGGGATTTCAATCCTAAGACCTGCCTTGTATTCTAGCTAAGGTTTGGGTGGGATTCTAACTCCTAGTAAATGTCTCTTGTAACCTTACTTGGGGGCCAAGTTTAAGAGTCTATTTAAGAGACTCTATTCTCTTGTATGAAGAGAACTTTATTCATGAAATATAACTGAGTTTCTTCCAATTGCTGTGTGCTACCTACTGTGTGCTAAGAGGATTCTATGTGAGTCTTCCTTCTTCCTGGTGTCTTGTGCCCTGTCTCTGGCCGCCATCCAGCTCTCCAAACCCTGGCCGCCCAACCTCAAACTTTTTTTTCCTTGCTATTTTTCCTTTACTACTTCATCCTTGCTTTGCTTTCTCACCCTTGAAAGGCTATTTGCAGGTCCCTTGACTTCTACGAATCCAACGACTCCAGCTGGGCAGCGATCGATTCATCGGGTAGAAAGTCGAGAATCCACGGGTCTCCAGCTTGATTTTTCAGGCCGCATCCGGGAGTGAGAGCGATCCCTTCACCTACGATCTGCACCGGGCACATCAACCATTGTCAGGTACACCCTCTCTGCCTGCCAGTCACTTTATTGGAAAAGAACTAGCCCAACCGAGACTTCTCTGCCTCGGGCTTCATATTGCTTTTTATGTTCTACTTTGCATGCAGTTGTTTCTTTCTTGCATAGAATTCTCTTATGAGATTCATGGTCTATTCTTCGGGATTTAGATTCACAACTTAACCTAAAAAATTACAAAAATATATTTACATGAAATTTTAGTTCCGCATCATGGTGGATCATATTTGAAGCTAGAAGGATATATAGATTCTAGTTTTCAATTAGATCCAGATGATAGCAAATCCATATGAGGGTATATCTTCATCCTATATGGTGGTGCAATGAGGAAGAATGCATAGCTGCAAATGAAGCCATAAGGGAAGCTATGTGAATGAAGAAATTCATCGTGGAATTGGGCATGGTTCCTACTATAGAACAATCGGTGTCACTTTATTATGGTAACATTGGAGCTGTTGCGCAAGTTAAGGAACCAAGGTCTCATAACAAGCCCAAGCCATCCTAAGATGCTTCCATCTCATTCAAGGACAAGATATTATCATCGAACGAGTAGATATAAGAATAATATAGCAGACCCATTCACTCAAACACTATCCCAGCAGCAGTTTGATCACCACTTAGATTGTATGGGTATAAAATACAGGGGCAATTGGCTTTAGTACAAGTACGAGATTGAAAGAAAAGTGTCCTAAAAGCCAATCTTTGAAAGGATATTTTTGTAATCTTCCAACTCTTGTATGATATTAATATATTAATAAAAGGTATTTGTTTCATCATACTACTGTATCTTATTTAAAGATTATGATGTGTCGGATTTATCCCGGGATTGGTATATTGCATCAAATATTAGGCCTCACAATCAGAGTGACGCAGCAAAAGTAGATATAAAAATAATTTTATATCTGGTATGCAATATAAATAAATCTAATTTATTCATGATAATATTCTTAAACATGCATTAGAGGATGTGAACAAGATCTAATATGAAAATATGATAATTTTAAGTAACAATTACATACCTGGATAGCTATCCTGGCCTGCTCTGAAATCCATGCCGATCCTCTTTTGGACCAGGGTTCAATTGCAGCCATGCAAGCACCCAACCTCTACTGGTATCCACACAGGGCTTGTCATAGCAGAGTCGTAGAGAGCACTGGACTGCTAGATCCTTGCAGCCCTCTCATCTTTCAGCAAATCAGGCTTGCTTTAAAAGCTATGCCGATCGACAACTGGACAGACTTTTGGCTTCTATCTTGCAAACTGGCCTTTGCAAGATTTAGGACCTCCTTTTCTCTTCTTACTCTTATCTAAATAACCTCTCAATACTTGGAAGAAAGACTAAGAGATAAAGTAAGAATGAATGGAAGGGAGAGGGAACCTTTGGTAGCAAAATGCCTAAAGATCCTCACTCACCCAAGTGGATGGAATGAAAATTTTTTACCCCCTTCTCTCATTCATTCTGATGGCTTGGCCTTCCACCCCCTCTCCTTATATAGGCTAACATCCCATTAATGGCATAAGACTAAGTGTATGAAGACATTTAAAGAGGAGAAGAAAAACTTCTCCCTTTTAATGCTTTCACACATCATGAAAGACCTTCTTAAGTCTTTTCTTGTTTTCACATAAAAGAATTTCTTCCCTCTTCTCCTCTTCCATGAACAAGGTCAAATTCTCCATTCCATGTCACCACCCTCCTTTTTCATGCCAAAATAATGAAGGCCTTTCCAAGTCAAAAATGGGAGGAGACTAGTGCGAAAACAAGACTTAAGAAACCTTTCAAGTCATTAAATAGGAGGAGACTTGGTTTCCTCATGTCATTCCTCTTCATTCATGAAAACTTCATGCCAAGTGGCATGTAAAAACAAGAAGAGAGGGAGAGATATGGAGAGAGAGTCCCAGTCCAACTGGACTCTGACTTATGGTTCAATTTTAAATTAATTTGATAATTAAATCAAAGCTAGATTTCAACTCAATCGAACCTATTTCGAAAAGGCTGTTGATCTAATATAATTTGGATTAATTAAAATTAAATTAAATTTGATTTAAGTTAATTAACAATTAATCCATAATTAATCAGGTCAAATATTTATTATAACACTTACAATTAGATCCAAATTGATTGCTGATTAGTTACTTAAGCCCCTAATGTGTGTGACCTCTCAGGTCCTATCTTGTTTGGTAATGAGACATGCTATAATCTCCATTATACATCATCAAAATACCTTTCGATGGATAGAAATAATTTTTGCTCAACCCTAATCAAGATCATTAGGGTATGAGTTCACTGAATTGATCCGTAATGAGACTATCTTATGGAAGTCTTACTACTTGTCAAGAGATAATTCTTATAGTGGGAGTTGTGCAAGTAATCTTTAGACCCGAGGTCACTATGGTTCTTTATGCACACTAAGCCATGTTTTAGTTCATACTCGTTCATGACATTGAGTCATGTACGGGATGTTCTCGGATATGGTGGAAGGTGTATGAAGAATGTGAGTGGACCAACAAGGAATCGATTATTCCTAGTAAGAGAAAATATTATCCCATGTAATCTCTTTGATTGATGACTCAGGAAGTCTTTGATCAAAGCAGGATGAGATTAGAAGTGATTTCTAATCGGTCATCGATAGAGTTTTCATTAATGTATTGAATGTGGATAATATATGTTTAAAAATGAACAGTCTCTTCAGGTTCATGAATATGTAGAATCGAAGGATCTTTCTTTTACCTATAAATGTCCCTTATATTTGTCATTTGGATTTAAGCAAGCAATGAAGAAACACTTTTCTTCCTAATTTCCTCTCCTAATAATTTTTTCATTAGCTGAATGCAAAGGAGACAGTTAGAAAGTATATTTAGCTACCATTACAAGAAATCATTTAAAAGTTCACATTCTATCAAGATAATGTAGGGCACTTTTCTTTCTCATCTTGCTCAATGCAGAAGACCGTGCCAATCCATGGAGCATTCAGGAATAAATCTTTTTCCTCAAATATCTTCAATCTAACAACTAATAACTCTACTGATAGAAATTACAATGTTCTAGGTCAACAATATAAATTACTTTCCACGGTTAGTTTTTTTTTTTTTTTAAGGCAACAATTGTTAGAATGACGTGATGAGAATTCTGTCTGCAACCCTCATTTGACTTGTAGGTTGGAGTGAACTGATCGTCGCCTTTTAACAAATCAATCTACAAAAAGAACGTCATCAATCCATGCAACAATGTTAAATGCCAAACTTTCCAGCACTCTGGAGTAGCTCTCCAGGATTGCTTGCCCAACATCCTGTGGCAGAAAAATATTAGCATCATCTGCATGTGAATAGTTTGCAGCAAGTCACCCGGTGAAATTGAGATCATGTCAATGACTACATGGAAATTGAGATGCGGAATGCACCACCCTAGTAGCTTCTTAGCAATAGTTGTGTAAATTCTGCTTCCATTACTAGTATATTTAAGCACCATACACCATGTTGTATTCTTACCTTATTGTACTGGATCTTGCTTGTATCTAGAGTTGTTTGTGACAATTCTGGGTATCTCAGCTTCAGACAAAGCAAGAGACTCTCAGCTCTACTCACAAGCATGTGATTTTTGTCTCCATCAGCCATTAGGTCCTTGACCATGTCCCATGAAGATTTTGAATTGCTCATGCCTGCTTTGCGCTGCCACACATAGATTGCAGCTTCCACACGGTTGGCAATCTCAAGTGCTTCATGATCACAAGTCTTATCAAGACCATCTAGAAGAAAGTCAGGGGAGAACTTGTTTGGAGTGGATATCTGGCGATAGATAGAATCTCCTATGCTTGAACGCCCACTCTGAAGCATCAAAAGCAATTTTCAGCAGGAGGAATAAAATTAGCTAGTTTGATTGCAATGAATTGCCCTCATTTCCATTCCCAGCCCTTTCACTTTTTATCATCAGATTAGAATAAAAGTAGAGAAGATTTACTTCTTCTCTATTTGGTTTCCGAGAAAGCCATGCAGGCCGTGGATCTTCTTGCTACAAAGTTACGAATTATGCAAGGTGTGGATCATTTTGCTGGAAGGGCTGTTTGGGCACTGTTTTAGGGGTGATGAAGGGTTGCTGATCCACTGAACATGTACTTCATGTTAGTTTTGGATTTTATACCTTTGGAAGTGCTGCAAGGTATGATTCTGGGACCTCCATTTCAGCAAGAATAGCACTGTTGATTGCCTTGGCTGCTTTGTGAATCTGATTTGCACATTCGCGTTTTTGCAGCAGCTCCTTCTGTGATCCCTCAGGGAGGCCAGAATCAGGAACGCATGGGATAGGGAGCCACCATTTTTCATCATTCCGATGAATCACCTGCCGGAATGACCTTGGGGTACAGGCAATCGATGATTGCTTCCCCTCATCAACGTACCAGAATTCTGTATTCTGGAAGCTGTCCAATATTTCCTGCAGTAAATTCAGGCATTTGATGAGATAACTTTGTGCATGCTTCTTAATTCTTTGAGAAATATTTGACCGTATCAAAGCTTTTTGATAAAAAAAAGGCCTTGTCAATAACATACATCATGTCAAAGTGATGGATCAATAAAATCTTACAAGCAGCATGGTATCCCGCTTTTCGAGTGCAGGAAGATTGATATAAATATCTGATCTTGGCCTGCTTGCCATCACCTGAAAAATAAAGCTGCATTAAAGACAAGAAAAGTGAAGCAATGAAAGCTAGGAAAAGTTTTGCTTATCCAGATTTATCCTTGCCTCCAGAGTAGTCCCATCTGGCAAATTCTGGAAAGAAGGGAAGAATTCAACTATGTAATCACAGACAGACACAAGGCAATCCATCTCTCTCCTCCACATGGACTTCTTCTCAGGTGACAGAGGCTCCAATTTGTGACAGTGGCCAAAAACGGTAGCTGTGGAAGAAGAGAGGGAAGGAGGAAGGGAGATAATATGCGGATGAACATAAAGCTGACTCAACATCACCAGGAATCATAACTGTAGCACAAGCCCTTGTATTTAAGAAATCGTATTATTGTGATTTTGATATGAAGACTCAAAGATGACAGAGAATTAACAGATAAAGAGATTTAGTGACTTAGGTACAAGACATTTAAACGCACAAACCATAGAGGTTTGTAATGGCATTTGAGATTGCAACAGCTGAGCAAACACCCTTCCCACTTCCTGACATGTCTTCTTCGCTCGACAAATGCTTCGAGAATTTCTCCTTCATCATTTCCAGCTCTGGCAGTCTCGCAAAAATCAGAACAAGAAACAAGATTTGAACAGGTTACGTTTTCAGAATGTGAACTGACCTGAATTTGTTATATCATCATGGCGCAATTTCTCTTCCAGCACATCAGCATGCTGTTTTATCCTGAGTTCGGTAATAACTGCTGAAGCTCGCCCCACTAGCTTAGAATTTGGCAATCCCAAAGGAAGGGGAAGGGGCTCATCCAAAAAGCTGGGCTCTGAGTAGCTTGAGACTTCAGAGATTGTACGGCTATAGTCGAGCGAGTGGCCGCCGGGAGTGGAGTATCCAGTGTCTGTATTTGATCTCTCAATCTGGTCTTCTGAGGAGGGAGGGTAATCCATCTCCGAATTCTCATCACACACCCAGGAGCTGTCCATCTTGAGTATAAAAACTCCAGTTGGGTCCACTGAAACCTGCAGCCAACTGTGTCTAGCTTCAATGGAGTGGAAACGGGCTGTCACGGAAGAATCGTTGGCAATAGTTGACTTCCTGTTTTACAGAGAAATGCATGTGTTTTCAGGTAATTTATATTATATGACAATGAAAAATTAGATATATCAATAAGGATTAATCATTCCACAATTTCTAAAGCAAAAAAATATGGATCAAATGTCTTTTAAGAAGCTTAGTGCTTGATTGCTTTCTCTAATGAAATTTTCCTTGCTGCCTGATGGTGAAAATAGTTAAAGATTTTTTTTTTTTTTTCTCTTGTAAAGAAAATAGTTAAAAGATGCTGATATTATATAATCTTCCACAAAATCTGGTGAAGAGCAATTTTGGAAAGAACTTACTCCAAATGGTAAGAAAGAATAGAGCAGTTTATTTCGAAGGCATACCTTCTGATGACGAACAGGAAACCACCAAAGAGAATGGTACCAAATATAACACAGGAAGAAAAAGAAAAGGCGAAGATTTAAGCTCAAAAGCCTTCTTAATTTTTATGAACAGCATGAGTTAGAAACTGGATCTTTTTGCTTTTGTGTCAATTGCTTTTGCTTTCCATGTTCTCTAAGAAAATTTTAGTAGAGTTTAATTGCTTGGTTCATAAGATATTGATTTTCATAATATCTTATCTTTCTAGTCCCAAAGCAACAGGCATGAGATTCAAAAACAAACCAAAAGAAAAAACACTGTTGCAGAGAAAAGCAATGGTCCCTCCTTACCTTTTTGTAATTATTTGAATTCCAAACTTCTAGTCATTGCCGTCGGTTTGAATCCCTTCCCTCCCACTATTTTTCTTCTCTGCAACCTTTACTCCAAAAGATACCCTTCGCTTTCCTTCCACTGAATTCTAATCCTGATCTTTGGCTACCTGGCTTTGAAGTTGAAGGCTAGCTGGCGATCAGAAGTTACTTGCAAAATCTTTAAGGAACCCACCTATCAGGAATGGGTGGTCTTGGAAGAAATTGAGTTATGGTATGGGGTGCGGACATGGTCATGTCACCAACGGTGGAATATTGTGACTTCAGAGCTTATAATAATGTGGGCATGGGAAATTGGTATCTGAGAAGCAATGGAACAGATGCCAAGTTCCTTCTCAGTGATTAATTGTTATGCTGGTTTCAAAATAATTACAAGAAGGAAAAATAAGGATTAGTAGTGAAAAACTATATTTTATTATAAGGGAGGGATTTTAAATGTTAATTTTATTGATGTTGGATTGTTTACCTTGTGGAGGGTTTAGTTAGACCTAACTATTAGATTAAGTGAATCAACCAGGAGATTGCAAGCAATCGCGGAGTTGTGTTCGTGGAAAAATAATTACTTGATTGAGAAATAACTTGAGAAAAATGGGTAGAATATAAAAAATGGCAGTGAGTTTGGTCCTAGGAATTTTCTACATATTTTCACAATCTCCACCAACTTGGCATTTTGCGCCTTGGGTGGTTCCAGTGAAACATGTCATTTGTACTTGACAATAATAAATTGAGGACATTCCAAAGAATTGCCTTCTTTCATGGGCCTGTATGTCATGCATTTGAACTAAACTACATGGATCTCTAAATTTAACGGGAAGTAATGGCATTTTTTTTATTTTGGTTGAAGATTGAATTATAAACATCAAATATAGATAAAAAGGTGGGCTTGTCCTTCTCATTGTTCTGGATGTGGTTTTTGAACATTTTTACTTCATTATCTCCTCTGTCTGTAAGCTGCTCCCTTCAAGAGCTGCCGAACTGTCTCTATGTATATGGTCTTCCTTTGCATTCTTTCAGCTTATTACGAAATTAAACATGGGTGGTTTCTGCCTCCCTTATCATCAAAAAAACTTCATTTTCTCCTATTTAACACCAAATTTTGTTTCCATCTTAGCTTTCACTTCCCTCTTCTTCTCCAGCACCTGGACCTGTGTCAATGGACCTTCAAAGATTTACACCTGCAAAGATTTCAAAGTGCAAGCATACATCATATGAATAATTAATTAAACCAGTCTAGGATAGACTCAGACCATTTCTATTGTCTGAAGTGCTTGTCGACCTATCCCACAATATTCGCAAGGAAAGTCATTGTATTGTTTGTTTGTTTTTGGCCACACACTTCTGGTACACTGAATTCACTCATGTTCGAGGCAAAATATTCCTACCGTCTACAGGCCGCTTGTAAACATTGTAGCCATAAAACTTTTAATAATCAAGGAGCTCTGAAAGAGAATTAATAACCCAATCCCTTCTTCTTCGGGTTGTCATAATCCTGAATATCGGGGGTTCAGAGTACGTTATATTATTTGGTGTAAGAGATGAACGTTGGTAGTCCATTTTTATATAACAAGGTTGGTAGTATTGCTTAGCACGTAAGCCCACAAAGTAAATGAAGAGGCTATTAAACTACCATAGATCACCGGGATGGTAGCCCTATTAATAGTGACCTTGCCTCACTATCGATCGGTCATGGATTTGAGACATGATTTTATAGATAACTTGATTAAATCCAAAAATTTTTTTGGAACCCATTACTGTTGGTATGAATGAGAGGTCATGGTCTTTCTCTTTGTTTCTATTCTACTAACCGGTATTTTAATGGTATCAAGTTGACCTACTAACCGGCATCTTAGTGGTGTCAAGTTGACCCATGACTGGCTGTTAGTATGAATGAGAGGTCAGGGTCTTCCTCTTTGTTTCTATTCTACTAACCGGTATTTTAATGATATCAAGTTGACCTACTAACCGGTATCTTAGTGGTGTCAAGTTGACCCATGACTGCTAGTATGAGTGAGAGGTCAGGATCTTCTTCTTTGTTTTTATTCTACTAACCGGTATTTTAGTGGTATTAAATTGACCTACTAATCGGCATCTTAGTGATGCCAAATTAGCCTACTCACATTTAGATAAAAAAAGATGTAGCTACACCGGAAAAACTACCATACAGTCATGGGTTGTTTAGAAACAAGCAGAGACAGAATCTGTAATTATTTGTGCCTAAAAATACTGTTCAGGTACGGATCAGTTGATATTTTAAAAAGGTTGCAACTTATGAACCATGGTTTGGGCATCCGAGTTGTTTGGATAAGGCATCCTTGAAAGCCCTAACGAGATACTTCATTCACCTTCAATATATCCAAATAGGCTCTTAATATATGGAAACTATTTATCCTGAAGCTCCACCTGCAATATTTTCCTCAAAACAAAATATCTCAGCTAATTAATGCATCTTATTACAAACATTTTAGCCAACATATTTCAAACTTTTGTATGTAGTGATATGATACAACACATTATGTAGCCTCCTTGTGTTTGAAAGTCATGATTAATTTGTTGTAGTATAAATACTCGAGTCCTGCTGACATAAAGTGCATATGTGATATGGGCATGGTTGAGTCACTCCAATGGTGAATGGAACGGGATTATGTCAGACATTATCAAGTATGAAAATTAAAAATTTGACACCTGAATGATACCTATAATAAGAATGGGTTTAAATTTCATTATGGTGCTTCAACATTTCTTTGCATAGAAAAGGAAAAAAAGAAATTAACTCGATCTATAGAAATTTGTATCGTACTTTAGAGGCATACGAACTCAAAAATAAACCGAGATAATTCGGTAAGGTAAAATTAGCAACATACACTTTTATAGTCTGATAATAACCTTACCATGGATTCATCCGATAATAACCTGTTCATGCAATTTTTGTTGGAGCCTCGTGTACTTGTTGGGTTATGATCCACTTCTAAATGCAAATCAAATATGCTTTGAGATAATCTAATAATATGGATGGCAACGGGTTGGGTAAGGGTCGGATAGAAAATGTGTTTAAGTGCGGATATCCACATTTATACGGACATATTTTATCTTTACCTCCATGGCAAACATGAGACTGTGGACCTGTTAAACCCTTGGAAGTTGTATTCATTAATTAATTTACATCTAATATATTCATATCTATATAACAACTTGATACCTCACCTAACAAGGCCCATAAGAAGTTATAAGAAGTCATAATTTGAGATCCTTGGTCATGCTTAGATAATGAAGTTCTTTCAAGTGCAAAACCAATGTGGGACTAAATTCATAGTTACATACTTATATGAGTCTCATGCCTTTATATGCTCATCTTTAAACCCTAGCATCTAAGAAAAGGGTCCCATTACAAATCTAATCATAAATACTACAATCAACTTAGGATACTTTCCTTGAGATACGTGTAAGTGGATGAATAAAGTTCCGAGTAGGGATGGCAATGGGCCGGGTTTGGGCCGAGTGCATAACTACCCAAACCCAAACCCAAATTTTTAATACACTATCCAAACCCGGCCCAAACACTATTGGGACTGGATTTTTTTTATCCAAACCCATCTCAATTGGGTATCGGCTAATCGGGTTTACCTGGCCTGAACCCAACTGAGTCATATTAAATATTTTTTCATTTTTATCAACTTTAAAATCATCTACAATTTTATAAATTATACATATATTAAATAAATAAAACTTAACTACATTTTTATTTCAACAGTATTTAATTTCATATTCAATCATAATTTATATTATGAAGTTGGTAAATTATTAATTATGATCTTGTTTTGAATTTACCCTGAATTGAATAGGATGAAAATTTTTTTCCAATATATATATATATAATGATTAAGGGTATAGGGTTCAAGTATTTTAAAATTTAATAACTAATAATTATAATTAATAAAATATATATTAATTATATATATATATATTAAATATTAACATAATTCGGGCCGGGTTCGGGTCGGGTTTATATCTACCCAGTCCCGGTCCAAACCCAAAATTAAGCATTCGGGTTTTATCCAAACCCGACCCAAATCCAGTTAAAGCATTGACTATCCGATCCAATCGAATCGGGTCGGGTCGGATCGGGTCAGGTACCCATGGATTTGGATTTTATTGCCATCCCTAATTCCGAGTGCTTTGAGTATGTGCATGGATGATCCAGTGATAGATTTATATGAAGAAAAGGAAATCCTTCTATTGCGAGAAAGAACCACAGTCCATTTTACTTTGTGTGCATCGGATCTTTTAGATTTTCCATCTCCTTTCCTTTTTCTTTTTAAATATTTTATTTATTTTTTTTCCTTCCTTTCTTTCTTTATTTAGATAAAAAAAATATAGATTCATTTTGAGCATTGTGAATCAATCTCGTACACTTCTTGACTTCGTTTTGCCGCACCATCCAATATTGCTGTCACCTTTAAACAATATAATATTTTTATTTAACTATTAGTTGAAAATAGGGCAATCAATGGGCATAGGTATGAAGCACATCTACTGTACTTTTTTGATATGATGAATAAATCATTCAACATAAGTATGAATATATCCTAAAAGATTAAAAAAAATTATTCAAAAAGATATTGGCCAAAGAGAGATGTCATTCAACAAGCTCCAATCAAAATGCTAAGCAAAAGGAAGAAACATAACATACCTACTGTACTTGATTACATAAATAAAGAAAATTAGTTTTACTAAATGGAAAATCACATTCATAGTTTCTTTCTCTCAAATACATAGTCCAATTTAAATTTCAGGATAGCTCCAGAAAAGTTATGCAATTGCCAACCCTGACTCGCTCTCCATGAGCCTTCCTCTACCTTTTGCATATAAAAAAGCTCTAAGATATACCTAGCAATATAGGTGGGCCTATTAGATGTATGCTCTATAAGCCAAGTTAGCATAACACGTTGTATCTTTTTTAGGATATATTTTTATACTTAATTAATTAAAATTAATAAAATTAGATATTTTTCTTTTCCATTCATATGTAATATGTTTGTGAGTTGTTCATGGAGTTAATAAACAATAATATATTTTCTCAAAAGTTGAGAATTTAATACATGTGTCATTATAGGTTAACTCCTAAATACTTTCAGTTATTGAATCATCACGGGAACAATGATCAATCCATCAAAACTGGTGCAAGGATCTCTTCCTTTTAGGATAAACGAGTCTCGAGCCTACAATGCGGAAATATTGGAGCGAGAATGCAAGTAGTTGATACATATCAATGATACTAAGCATGACCAAGTAATGAGAAATCATAAAAAAGACTACTCACTCATTAGTAACTTCTTGATATTATAGTTGTGTGAATAATTCCTTAACTTGCGATGCCTCAACTATTTATAATAAGGTTGCTGTAGTTTGACAGCATATAAACATAATTGTAGTCATTCGGGACCTTGTGATGTTCATTAGCTATGGCAGGTTCACTATAAGAGAAGGGAGTGCGCTTATAGGGAACTATTAACCTTAACAGCTGAGGTATAGTCTTATGCGACCTAATAAGCTAAATCCTTAAATCTATGACCATAATAGTATGATAATGAAAAGAAGTTTTCATGGAAGTCATGATAGGAATCAAGCTAATTAATTCTAGCATATGATGGTTGCTTAGGGTTTGACAAGTTTCCATGACCTACATCATGTTAAGACTTTCGATAGAGGAACTTGATCACATGGTAACTACACCTAGGAGTTCATCTTTCTGATCTGCTAGGTTGTCACTATATATTACTAGGTCACTGGTGGATTGTGCAAACTCATTAGGATCATTTTCAGATCAACAATTCTTATTAGGGTTGAGTCAAAAATATTTTGGTCATCGAAAAAGTTTTGATGATACTATGATAGAAATCATAATATATCTCACTACTAAATAAATTAGAACTTGAGAATCACATACAAAAGAGGCTTGACCTGATCAAGAACTTAGATTAAAGTTAAATTATCAATTAGATCAATGATTTGAATTTAGAAACTACTATTTTGTAAGGGATAAAAATTTAGCAGCTACTAATTATTAGCACAAGGGGTTTAATTATAAATATTATAATATAATTAGATTTAGTTGAATTATGAATTAAATATCAATTAATTTAAATCAAATCTAAGTTAATTGGACTTGATTTAATTAAAATTTAATTGGTTTTAATTTTCTTAGTTGGACTAGGAATTAAATCCTATTTAAAATAAGATTGACAGCCTTTTCAAATTTGATTCAAATTGGACTCAATTTAAATCTAAATTGAATCAAATTTGAATCTAATTAAACTAGACTCCTAACCCAATTAGATTGGATTTTATCCTCTTAGATTGGCTAACTAGGAGAAGGATTGTATGACAATTATTCACAGGCTTTTCTTCTTGGCATGTAATAAGAAATTGTGGAGGTTCAAATCAAGTTTCTTTCCCCATTAGGACTATTCAAATTAGAATTGAATTAATCTCTTTGAGGCATGAATTATCTAGGATTTGTGTGATAAATTCTATGTTAAAAAGAGAGGAGAGTTGGGGCATGTGACAATTAATCCTCTTCTTCGTCTCCCTTTCTCTACCTAACTTCCCATCCCTTTTCTCATTCATTCCATGCCTAAAACCCTATAAAAATAGAGAGAAATAAAAGGGCCAATCAAGAGAGGATTAAGAGAAAAAAAAATTAGATTTTTTTTCTAGGTGTGATAGGAGAAATCCCTTCCGCAGCATGAAGTATTTAGTTTTCAGCCTTTTAGTTCTAGCTCTAGAAGGAGGTTATAGATCCAAGCCAGAAAAGGGGCCTGCGAAGGAACTAGCACTCTAGGAACCTCGAGAACTCAATTAAGAGCTCATCTCATATCGATACCAGTAGAGGTTATGTATTTTCGTGGCTCTGATAGAAATCCCATAATTTAGCCAGATCTGAATCTGATTAGAAGAAGAAAAGGATTTACACTTCAAGTAAGTTATTTTCTTCTCATCTAATTTTTATAAATTCAGATCTGATTTTTTTTATATTTCTAAGCATATTTGTTTATGAAATAAATGAATATTTAATAAGAATTAAATCAACATGCATCTATAAAAAAGTCGTCATAGTTGTTGCTTCTATGATTAGGGTTTTATGAATCGATTTCTGCATGCTTTCACCTGTCAATTCCAATGGTGGTATCAAAGCTATGATTTACAAACTTGCATGTTTAGATTCAGATTTGAATCCTCTTTAGATACGAAGGTTTTGATTGGGTTTAATCAATCTTGTGATGATTATAAGGTTATCTTGTTATAGGATTTATCCTCTATAGTGTAAAGGTTGTCCTATCACAAGATTGGTTATTTTTGAAAAAATTATTTTTGAAACAAAAATCCATAAAATTAAGATCTATTTTTTTATATATCAAATATATTATTTTATGTTAAGATCTGAAATAAATCAATTAGGTTAACATCGGAGTGATTATAAGGTTGTCCTGCTATAGGGTTTACCTCTTATAGTACAAAGGTTGTCCTATTATGATTGGAACATATTTTAAAAATATTTTTAGTTGAATTTTAGATCTAATTTACATATGAAATATATATTTTTCTATATTTTAAATCTGAAATTAATTACATGAGTGTAGGTTAAACAGTTTGATCTAAAACTATATGTATGAGACATAAATTAGGTTTAGATATGAAAAATAATTCAAGATCATAAAGCAATAATTTATTGAAATTAAACATAATCTAAGATCAGTTTTAGGTTTTGATTTTTCAGTTCATGGATGTGGGTGTGGGTACTAAAATTAGGTCTAATAATTAGATTATAAATTAGGATTTTGATTAGATCAGGCTAGAACCCTATTTCGATTTTGAGCAGTTGATCGAACTTAATCAATGATTGATTAGGGTTAGGTCAAAGGGGCTCGAAATTGATCTTAAATATAGTTTGGTCACATCAATTCATACTTAATATGAATTGATCAATTTAAGACCTAATTTGGCTCAATAGTTTGAGCCCAAGTCACTAGGCTGATCTATTTATACTTATTAACTAATTTGTGTCTAAGGCAAGTCTTGATCATGGTTATTAATTGGGGCTAACTCTTATCTGGCCAACTTAGTTGGTGTCTAAGAATAGAGGTTAAATAGTAGAACCCTTCCATTAATTTAACTTACTTGACCATTTTGGTCGATTAAGTTTTTAATTAAGTTGCTTTTTTATTCAAGTTCACTCATGCTAACTAGGTTTGTCAGACATGAGATTGTGCTGACATAAACCTAGTTAGTTAGACATGAGATTAGACTGACTAATTTAAATGGGACTTGAATCCAAACCTCTTCATAAGTATTAAGTCTTAAATCTTCCACCGTTGTAGGGATATGGGCATCCTACGGGTATTGACTATTCTCAGCAAGTTACAGTGGTTTATTTGTACGGCAAGATGCAACCACCTTATAAACATGAGATATTACTAGGTATAAATGGGGTTGGACCTAATAACCATGAATGATAAGGGACCCAATGATAGCTTTGCCTAAGTGTTAATGGTGGGTCAAACTTAACTATGGATTGGGCCATAAATAGGCATGGTGAGGCTTCATGACTTAGAAACCAAGCTGCTGCAACATATATAAGATACATTGAATAAGAGTTATCTACTTATTGGTATAGTAAGTTACTAATAATCGGGAATAATAAGGTACCATATATCGATAGGACCACACCATCCACTAGAAACCTTGGTCGTATAGAGATTTCCGCATCTCCATGGAGGAGTGTGAGAGATCCATGAAAATAGTGGGAGTCGAAATTATTACTTAAAGTTCTTAGAATAATTTTTATAATTAACTACAAAAGTCTAACTTAATCTTCTACATTCGCTGCTAAACCATTTTAGGTTCCAACCCATTAGCCCATATCCTTGAGTATAACCAACTTGTTAGCCTAAACTATAAAGATTAGTTCAGGAACCTCAAAATTATTTTGAGTTCGGAGAAGTTGAGCTATGTGCTCAACCAGACCCCTCCATCTTACCTAACCATCTTAGTGACTGCCAAATAGTAGCATATAAAAAATAGATGGAAGATGATAACAAGGTAAAGTGTTACATGTTTGCTTCAATGTCAAACAAGTTACAGAGCTAGTATGAGGATATACTAACAACCAAGATTAAAATTACTCACCTGCAAGAGATGTATGGTGAGCAGAGTCATAAGGCACACTTTGAGGTCTCCAAAAGGCTTTTTAATACCAAAATGCATGAAGGACAGTTAGTCCATGATCATTGTATGATAATGATCAAAGACATAAAATAGCTTAAGAAGTTGGGCATTCCAATCCATGGGAACTGCAAGTCAATTTGATCCTTCGGTCCGTATTCATTTGCTCAGTTCATCTTAAACTACAATATGAACAAACTAAGTTGCACTTTGCCTGAGTTATTGAATGTGCTAATAAGCAATGAGGGGACCTTGAAAAGTTCAAAGAACTTTGTCTGGCTATGGAGCAGGTATCTTTCTTCAAAAGAAAGTCTACTTGGAAGAAGAAGAGCCCATGAAAAAGTAGAAGGAGAACAGCCAACGGAGAAATATGCTCAAAAGAAGTCTACTGTAAGCAAAGTATTTCCACTACAACACAGATAGCTACTGAAAGAGAAATTGCCCACTATACCTAGAGATTCTGAAGAAATAGAAGGTGGACACACCTTCAAAAGATATGTCCATGCTCATTATTGAATCAAACCTTATGGTATCTTCTACTTCTAGCTGGGTATTAGACTCTGATTCAAGTGCTTATATCTACACTTTAATGCAAAGTCTAGTAAGAAGTAAAGCATTGAGAGAAGAAGAGATGATCCTACATATCAATGATAGAGTAAGAGTTGCTGTAGTCATCATTGAAGTGTACCTTCTATCATTGCTGTTAAGATTTAGTTTGATTCTGAAAGATTGTTATCATATATGTGACATCTTAGGCTTGGCTACATTGGAAAGGATAGGATTAATGAACTAGGAAAAGGATAGAATTCTAGACTTAATTAATTTTTAGTCATACCAAGTTTGTGAATCATACCTTCAAGAAAAAATGATCAAGTTATTCTTTATGGGACATGAGGAGAGGGCCATTGAATTGCTTGCCTTGGTACACACTAATATGTTTGGGCCATTTGATGTACAAGCTAGGATTGATTTTTAGTACTTCATTACCTTTACCGATGATTACTCACGGAATGGGTATGTATTTCTTATGAGATAGAAGTCTAAAGCCTTTAAAAAGTTTGAAGAATTCAGATATGAGAGAAGCAAAAAGAAAAAACTATTAAGGTTCTTCAATTAGATTGAGGAGATGAATACCTTAGTGGTGAATTTCTGGATTATCTTAAGGATAATAGCATAATCTTATAGTGGACTTCTCATGATACATCTCAACTCAATGGGATGTCTAAAAGGAGGAATAGGTGTTGGGAATTGTGTCACAAAGCTAATCATCTAGGCTGTAGACGGTTATGCCATTTTGTAATTATATATAAATTTTTAATGAATAAAAGTTATTTTTTTGGCTGTTCATCGTATTTATATTTTTCTGGAATGAACTCTTGTATAATGGAGTCCTTAGAAGTATATTATTTGATATAGAGAGGATATATCAAGTAGTTCTTAAACTAGTTCACAACCAAATGATACATTGTTAATAGGACGACAATGATCAAGTGTAGGTTGTTGTATGTCACATTTATTGGTTGTCCTCTTAATCAAGGAGTGTGGAGACACTGGTATGACATGCAAGTGAAATGTGTGACATCCCACTGAACGTGACTATCTGCGGAGCTCCCTTTTGCCAAAGGGTTGCTTGTGAAGGGATATGGATATATATATCCCTCAGACCTGAGATCACCATGGTAGCTTGCAAGCAACTCATTGTACTTTGGTGCCAGACCACCTGGATTTCTAATCTAGTGATGGAAGGTTTCTGGGTGCAGTCAAGTACTTGTGGAGCGGTGGTGGATCAAGATGAAATTGACTCCTCCAAATAGTTTGGAGTGAATGACTCATTGTGTCTCAATTTATCAAATCCTTGGCTAGGGTAGTTCTTGTAAAGAGTCACAGAACTTGTAAAGTTTAGATACGATCTGGATAAACCAAATTAGGGTTGGTAATCGAACCCTAGGTCATCCTGAGCATTATGAGGTCAAAGGGATGAATTATGCGGTAACCATATGCCAGAGGTCCTAGAGAGGTGCTTTGCATCTTTGACCTATCCAGACGTCGGGTATCAATACTAGATGAGGACTTTAATTGGTAGTGGAAGTGTTCTAGTGCTACCGGCTTAGTGTTCGAACCTATGGGGTCACACACCATAGAGGTTTCTATCTGATCTTAAGGTTGATCGATGAACATTTGCCATCACCAAAGGTCAATATGATTGACCATATTCCAAGTGTCGACAATTGCTTGAGTCGACACTTAGAAAGTGTCGACACTTGATAATTTTGTATGAGTCGATACTTGCTGTGATGAGCAGAATTTCTGGAAAGAATTTCTTGAAGGTTTTGACTTCGAATTTTGAATTCGAGTTTGGGTTTTTGGGCATTTTTGGCTCCAGGCTTTCTTGGTATGATAGTCATACTTACCTTCTTTGGCTTGGACCCATTTGGTATGGCCCTTGACCTTCTCCCCCAATCTCTCCTCCTTCCCTTTTCTCCCTCTAATGGCGGCCCCTATAAATAAAGTTTATTCTATAGGGCTTTTACTGATTTTTTGGTTCTTTGTTTGTCTTGTTCACTGGTTTCAAGGTCTCCAGGCCATAAGAAGAATAGAGAGAAAAGGGTTTATTAGGTCTTTGGGATTGGGTGTGAGAAACCTAGCATTCAAGCTTGGTCTTGGGAAGAGAGTTTCTTAGGAAGGGTTTCATCTCTCCTCCTTGTCTTCCCAAAAGTAGAAGATTGGCCCGAAGGATCCCGAAGAGCTAGCACTCCAAGAGAGTTGATCAGAGTCGAGCCCCGGTGTGAACTACCTGTAGAGGTCAAACACGTGTGTGGCTCAAGAGCACCATCCTTGGAGCACCACCACTGCATCCTTCAAAGGTATAACAGTAAGGTATCTATATATCTTTAAGTTTTATCATGTTTTTAATGTTTATTGCATGCTATATCATTATACTAGATCCTGTTGCAGGCAGATAGATAGATCATTTGATCGATCTACCAAGTCTTCAACTATGCTTGTTTTAAAATAGTTTTAAAATACATGTTTCTGCCTTGCTATTGCATATTGGTATGCTTTCATGTTTTTACCTTCAATGGTATCAGAGCACAGGTTCATCATATTATAATAATGTTAGCATGCTTTAACATCATGTTTTTCTTTTAAAGTACTTGGAATGAGTGCTTCATCATGGCTATCCGGTCATAGGAGAGAAGTTGGGCTGCAAGACCCTCTCTTCCCATTCAATGGGATCTCCTATGGCGTGTAGGGGTGCTGCTTGTGATTGACTCATGAAGAGAAAAGATAAAATAAAATGTAGATTAAAAATATTTTAATCCAATATTATGATCTTAAAATAAATTTAGATAAGATCTAAGAGTTTTATTTTGATCAGATTTGATTGAAAGTTTGGTGAAACTTTGATTTGAAATCATTGTTATTGCCCTGTGACAAGCCTTGAGTTGACTCATGAAGGTTGAAGTGTCGACACTTGACCAGGAAGTGTCGACACTTGGGCTCATGAGTCGACACTTTGCCTTGAAGGTGTCGACTCATGAGCGCTTCCCAGAAAATATAATGTTCTCTTTTCTTCCTGTCTCAAGCCTTGAGTTGACCCAAGTATCGACACCTAGTATCAACACTTGTCCCTGGTGAGTCGATACTTGACATGAAAAGTTGCAAAAACAGTGAATTCAAATTTCTTATTATTATAAAATTGTTCTACATTTGTAAATTAAAATTATTTTAATTTATTAAGGCTATTGAACTTAATTAAGAATTAAGTCACTTTGAATGACTAAAAACTCTAGGAATATGATTCAAAGATTTTAAGTCATTTTAATCAGCCTTAAGGGTTATGGATTAGCTTTTATTAGGTCCTTAATTGGGTTAGCCTAAGTTTAGATGCATTGGACTATGTAAAGAATCATTATAATCAAATATTGAGTTAGGACTTTTCTATAGATCTCTCTAATAGTTAGATTGATTAGTCCATAGATCTAAATGGACCTAATTTGTGGCTTAGTGGTCAACCTGAGTCTTTAGGCTAGTCTAATCAACTTTGATGAACTAATTGGTATTTAGATAAGTTTGGTAGTTTGATCATGGTTCTTTGGGGCTATCTCTTACTTGGTCAACTCGGTTGGTGTATAAGGCAAGACGGTTAATGGCGGAACCCAACCCATGATCTCAATTACCTGATCAATGTGGTCGATCAGAATTGATTAAATAGCTCACCGACTCGTGTTAACCCATGTTACCCAAGGTTAATCAGTCTTGACTGATTTTAGGTGCCCATGGATCATTAGTTATGAGTAACCCTCCTTGATTACTGATGTGGTCAGTGGGAGGTTGATCCATATCTTCTCATCTCCTCTTCTGTCATAATAAGATTAAATTCTCTAAATTATTAGGTCCATAAAAGGATGAAGTTATGGGGATAACCGAGTCTTAGCCTCCCATTAAGTGGGATGGTAATGGGTCCAATAGTTGGGTGTTCATCGATAGATCCAAAGATCAGGTGTTCATCGGGCTATTGGAATTGTTGTTCCTAATATGATGGCTCAGTGTGACTCTCTTAACGGTGGTCAGTTGGGCTGATCAAAGTCGGGCTTGACTATTCGTTAATTAGAAGCATCGAAATTTGTCATGTTAATGGTTGAACCTAACCGGGACCTTCAATAGGAGGCCCAAAGGCCGATTGAAGTGCACCTTAGAGCAAAACCTAAATACTAAAGATTACTTGGAGAAGTAATCGGTTGAAGAACCTACCTTTAGACGCGCATGGGTGGGCCGACCAAAGTCGGGCTCATGTATTGTTTATTGGACTCTAGTACCCACTTAGGAATCAAAGTGATTCCACGGATTGGAGGTAGAGGCTACCAATCTGAACAAAATAGTGGGAGAACCTTTAGACTAAAGTCCATATCTATAGAATAATAATTCATATACACTAATTAGCTTTGATTTTTCTTTCAGATGTCTTCCAACTTGTCGCTCCGGTGTTTTCTCGATAACGAGAAGCTTAAGGGTCTCAACTTTGATAGCTGGTATCGAAGGCTCAGGATTATCCTAGAGCATGAACGGATCTTGTATGTGATATCGGATCTGGCACCTAAAATCCCTGCTCCCAATGCTCGGGGTTCGGTCAGAGATACTTATCAAAAGTAGCTCTTTGACAGGACCACTATCCGATGCATAATATTGGCAGCGATGAATGACGAGTTCAGTCGCAAGTTCAAGGAAGCCCAGCCAGAGGAAATCCTTCAAAGGTTGAAGGAGTCCTTTGGCACACCAGCTGACGTTGAGAGGTACAAGATCTCCTATGCTATATACAATGCATGGATGCGTGATGGGATCTCAGTCACTGATCATGTATTGTACATAATCGAGATGATTGAGTACCTGAGCAAGCTCGAATGTTCCTTTCATGAATAGCTCAGGAAAGATGCGATTCTGAATTCCCTATCCTCTTCCTATCTAGATTTTCTCGATCATTATAGAATGACTAAGCCAGCAGTTAACTACCATGGTCTATTAGGGTTGCTATAGACTTATGAGAAAGACAACCATCTGAACAAAGGGGTGGTAAATCTAGTGAGAGGATCTTCAGTAGGGCATCGTCCCTTTAAGAAAGAAAAAAAAAATAAAGGAAAACAGGTGCAGAATGCTTCTGGGCCCAGTCAGGCTAAGAAGGAGAAGGCTGATAAGAGCCAAGCGAAGTGCTTCTTCTGCAAGAAGTGGTGACATTGAAAGAGGAACTGTCATCTTTACATTGCATCCCTTGACTCGAACAGGTCCAAGAAGAGGAAGCAGCCAAAAGGTGCTGGACAAGATATTTATATGATAACATCTTGTAGTTTCTCTATCTGCAATACTACTAACTAGGTATTGGATACTTGAAGTCCAATTCATATTTGCAATTCTTTGCAGGGACTTCAAGTTAGTAGAAGATTCAAGGATGGCGAGAGATTCTTGAACATGAAAAATGGAAGCCAAGTTCCAGTCCTGGCATTGGGAGTCCTCAAACTAATTTTCAAGTCTTGTACAATCATTTTGAATGAGTGTCATTATTGTCCATCTTTTATTTTAAATATCATTTTTGTAGGCCAATTGGCAATGTATGGTTATGAACTATCAATAAAGAATGACATTTGCAAAATTATTTGGAATGGTTCTGTTGTAATGAATGGTATATGAATAATGGCATTTATGTACTATCGCGACCTGTTAGTATAGTGACCATGTCTAGCAAACGCCCTAGAATAGATTATGTCAATGATGCGTACCTATGGTATTGTAGGCTAGGTCATATTAACAAGAGCAAGATAAACAAGTTGAAGTGCGAGGGTCTCCTTGACTTTAGTGAAAGTGGTTCGCTTCCAACCTGTGAGTCCTGTCTTCTTGGAAAGATGACAAAATCACCTTTTACTGGAAAAGGTGAATGAGCCAAAGAAATTCTAAGTCCGGTACAAACTAATGTATGTGGATTCATGAATTTTAGTACCAAAGGTGAGTACAGTTATTTCATTATATTTATAAATGATCTTTCGAGGTACGGTTATGTCTTCTTGATGAGACATAAATCTGAGTCACTTGAAATGTTCAAACGATATCGTAATAAAGTAGAAAAACAAACTGGAAGATGTGTCAAAATCTTTTGATTAGATCGAGGTGGTGAATATCTTTCCAGGGAGTTTCTGACATATCTCAAGGAGAATGTGATTCTCTCTCAATTGACACCTCCAGGGATACCTTAATTAAATGGAATGTCTGAAAGGAGGAATCGAACCTTGTTAGACATGGTTTGGTCCATGATGGGCTTTGCTTCTCTACTGCTATCCTTTTGGGGATATGCTCTAGAATCAGCCTGTTACCTTTTGAATAGGGCTCCAAGTAAATCCGTTAACAAAACCCCATATGAGATATGGACTGGACGTAAGCAGACACTCTCACACCTTCGTGTCTAGGGTTGCCCGACTTATGTAAAATGTTTGGAAATGGATAAACTTGGATCGAGGTATGACCGGTGCCTATTTGTTGGGTATCCAAAAGAGTCTAATGGGTATTACTTCTACTTGGCTGAGAAACAAAAATTATTCATCAGTCTTAGGGCTATCTTTTTGGAAAAGGAGTTTCTTGGTGAAGGAATTGTAGCTGCTAAGATTGAACTTAGTGAAGTTCAACAAGTAGAAGAACCGACACACTTAAAGGACAACATAGAACCGATTGTGATTAGATCATATCCAGAGCCTACACAGGAACCATTAAGGAGATCCAGTAGGGTACTGAGTCGACCGGATAGATACTACAATTTTTTGGTCCGGGACGGTGATCCCATTGAACTTGATGAGAACAATGAGGATCCAATCACCTATATGGATGCAATGCAGAGATTCAACTCTAAGAAATGGCTAGGAACCATGCAATCTAAAATGGAATCCATGAAAATCAATAATGTATGGACATTGGTTGATTCGCCTGAAGGGATAAAATCCATTGGGTGTAAATAGATTTTCAAGAGAAAAAGGGGCACAGACGGGCAGGTGGAGACCTATAAAGCCCATCTAATTACCAAAGGATATCATCAACATTATGGTATTGACTATGACGAGACGTTCTCTCCTGTGGCAATGCTCAAGTCCATTCAAATCATGCTTGCTTTCGCGGCATACTTTGACTATGAAATTTGGTAAATGGATGTCCGAACAACTTTCCTGAATGGTGAGCTAGAAGAGGAGGTGTATATGATACAACCTGAAGGGTTCACATCCACAGACGATTCAAAGGTGTGCAAGCTTCAAAGGTCCATCTATGGACTGAAACAAACATCGCGGAGTTGGAACATGCGATTTAATAAGTGTATCAAATCGTATGGCTTCGTTAGGAATGGAAAAGAACCTTGCATTTACAAGTGGGCTAATGGTTCTGTGATTTTGTTCCTTGTGTTGTATGTGGATGAGATTCTCTTAATTGGAAATGACATCCCAGCACTACAAGGAATAAAGGTCTGGTTGTCATCTCAGTTTTCTATGAAGAACTTGGGTGAAGCCTCTTACATATTGGGTATGAAGATCTATAGAGATAGATATAAAAGGCTTCTGGGACTATCACAGTCTATATACATTGACACTGTACTGAAGCAGTTCAGCATGGAAAACTTCAAGAAAGGCTATCTTCCGATAGGCACTGGAATTGCTCTCTCCAAAGAGGATTGTACGACAACTCCTGAGGAGAGAGAGCATATGAGCAGAATCCCATATGCTTCGGCAGTGGGTTCTATCATATATGTTATGACATATACTAGACTAGATGTGGCATACTCACTAGGCATAGTGAGCAGATACCTGTTTGACCCAGGTAAAACTCATTGGAAAGTGGTAAAGACTATCCTTAAGTATTTGCGAAATACTAAGGACCAATGGCTGATTTATGGAAACCTGACTTGAAACTTGTAGGGTATACTGACTCTAGTTTTCAGTAAGATAAGGATGACAGCAAGAGTGTATCAGGTTTTATCTTTACCTCAAATGGAGGAGCGATATGCTGGAAAAGTTTCAAGCAGCCTACTATGGCGAACTCAGTATGCGAAGCAGAGTACCTTGCAGCATTAGATGTAGCGAAGGAAGCTGTGTGGCTGCGAAAGTTCCTTGGCGAGTTAGGAGTGGCACCTTCCCTGGATGGTCCTATTCCGTTGTATTGTGACAGCACTGGAACCATTGCTCAAGCCAAAGAGTCGAAGTCTCATCACTGCACAAAGCACATTCTGTAGTACTATCACCTTGTGTATGAGATCATGGAACGAGGTAACATTGACCTTCAAAAGATCGATAGAAAGGAGAACCTGGCTGACCCCTTCACTAAAACTGTCAGAATTCAAGAGTTCGACAGTTGTAAATGGAAAATAGGAATGAAATTCTGTACCGATTGGCTTTAGTCCAAGTGGGAGTTGTTGAAAATTATGTTACACAGCCAATCATCTAAGCTGTAGATGGTTGTGCCATTTCATAATTGTATATGAATTTTTAATGAATAAAAATTATTCTTTTGGCTATTCATCATATTTATATTTTTCTGAAATGAACTCTTGTATGATGGAGTCCTTAGAACTACATTATTTGATATAGAGAAGATATATCAAGTAGTTCTTAAACTGGTTCATAACCAAATGATACATTGTTAATAGGACGATAATGCATCAAGTGTAGGTTATTGTATATCATATTCATCGGTTGTCCTCTTAACCAAGGAGTGTGGAGACACTGGTGTGACATGCAACTGAGATGTGTGACATCCCACTAAACGTGACCATCTGCGGAGCTCCCTTCTGCCAAAGGGTTGCTCGTGAAGGGATATGGGATATGTGTCCCTCAGACCTGAGGTCACCATGGTAGCTTGCGAGCAGCTCATTATACTTTGGTGCCGGACCACCTGGATTTCTAATCCAGTGACGAAAGGTTTCTGGGTGCAGTCAAGTACTTGTGGAGCGGTGGTGGATCAAGATGGAATTGACCCCTCCAAATAGTTTGGAGTGAATGACTCATTGTATCTCAATTTAGCAAATCCTTGGCCAGGGTTGTTCTTGTAATGAGTCACATAACTTGTAAAGTTGAGACATGATCTGGATAAACCAAATTAGGGTTGGCAATCGAACCCTAGGTCATCCTAAGCATTATGAGGTCAAAGAGATGAATTATGTGGTAACCATATGCCAGAGGTTCTAGAGAGGTGCTCTGTATCTTCGACCTATCCAAATATCGGGTATCATTGCTAGATGAGGACTTTGACTGGTACTGGAAGTGTTCTAATGCTACCAGCTTAGTGTTCGAACCTATGGGGTCACACACCATAGGGGTTTCTATATAATCTTATGGCTGATCGACGATCGTTTGCCATCACTGGAGGTCAATATGATTGATCATGTTCCAAGTGTTAACACTTGGAAAGTGTCGACACTTGGAAATTTTGCGTGAGTCGACACTTGCTGTGATGAGCAGAATTTCTGGGAAGAATTACTGGAAGGTTTTGACTTCGAATTTTGAATTCAAATTTCAATTTTGGGCATTTTTGGCTCCAGGCTTTCTTGGTATTATAGTCATACTTACCTTCTTTGGCTTAGACCCATTTGGTATGGCCCTTGGCCTTCTCCCCCAATCTCTCCTCCTTCCCTTTTCTCCCTCTCATGGCTGCCCCTATAAATAAAAGTTATTCTATAGGGCTTTTGCTGATTTTTTGGTTCTTTGTTTATCTTGTTGGCTGGTTTCAAGGTCTCCAGGTCACAAGAAGAATAGAGGGAAAAGGGTGTGAGGTCTTTGGAATTGGGTATGAGAAACCTATTACTCAAGCTAGGTCTTGGGAAGAGAGTTTCTTAGGAAGGGTTCCAACTCTCTTCCTTGTCTTTCCAAAAGAAAAGATCGGCCCGAAGGATCCCGAAGAGCTAGCACTTCAAGGGAGTTGATCAGAGTTGAGTCTCGGTGTGAACTACTTGTAGAGGCTATACAAGTGTGTGGCTCAAGAGCACCATCCTTGGAGCACCGCCACTGCATCCTTCAAAGGTATAATGGTAAGGTATCTTTATATCTTTGAGTTTTATCATGTTTTTGATGTTTATTGCATGCTATATCATTATACTAGATCTTGTTGTAGGCAGATAGGTAGATCATTTGATTGATCTACCAAGTCTTCCACTGTGCTTGTTTTAAAATAGTTTTAAAATGCATGTTTCTATCTTGCTATTGCATATTGGTATGCTTTCTTATTTTTACCTTCAATAGGACCCTATTGGATATAGTCCGATCCATGATAAACTTCACCAACCTACCTATATTTTTTGGAGATATGCCCTACAAACTTTGATTTACATTTTAAATAGGATTCCCTCTAAGTCCATTCCTACCGCACCATATGAGATGTGGCATGGTAAGAAACAAGTCTTGGTCATCTCAGCATTTGAAGATGTTCGGCTTATATTAAAAGACTAATGATAGATAAATTAGAGTCCAAATTTTTATGAAAGGTCATGTCATAGTGTATCCTAAAGAATCTATTGGGTACTATTACTTTCTAGAAGATCATAATATGATTGTGACCCAGCATGCCACATTCTTGGAGAAACAATTTATTTCAGAATGGTGGTAGTGAGAGGTTAATTGAGCTCAATGAGAATATCTCTGAAGAGCGGCCAACTAGAGATCAGATTAAACTTAATGAACCAATAGATGTAGTTGTTCCTCTACCTCATAGGTCTAATAAATTCTTTTGTCCTCCTGAAAGGTACCTAGGTATGCTTACAGAGGACATAGAAGAAATATTTCTTGTAGAAGATAAGGATCAAATAGATGATCCTAGAACCTATGATGAGATGATATTAGACATTGACTCTGAGAAATAGTTGAGTTCTATGAAGTCAAAAATTGACTCAATGCATTCAAACCAGGTCTAGTCCTTAGTAGATCCACTTGAGGGTATAGTATCCATTGGGTATAAATAGATCTACAAAAGAAAGATAGGTGTAGATGGTAAGGTAGAGACATGTAAAGCTAGGCTAGTGGCAAAGGGATATAGTTAGTGTGAAGGCATTGACTATCAAGATACCTTTTTATCGGTAGCCATGCTGAAATCCATCTGTACATTGCTTGCCATTATAGTATTTCATGATTATGAAATATGGTAGATGGATGTGAAAACTACATTCCTTAATGGATATCTTGAGAAAGAATTTATATGGAGTAGCCTTTGGGTTTCACTTCTAATGTAAAGATCACAAAGTTTGCAAGCTGCATAGGTCCATTTATGGATTAAAGCAAGCTTTTTGGAGCTGGAACACTCATTTTAATATTATGATTAAATTGTTTGATTTCATCAAGAATGAGGAGGAGCCTTGTATATACAAGAAGGTCAATAGAAAGGTTGTGACATTTCTCGTGTTGTACATGGATAGCATCTTCCTAATTGGAAATGATATCCCCATGTTAACTTCAGTTAAAAGTTGGTTATCTAAAGAATTTTCCATGAAAAACCTGGATGAGGCATCTTACATTCTAAGAATTATGGTCTATAGAGATGGATCGAATCGAATGCTTAGCCTTTTATAGAAAACGTATATAGAGAAAGTACTAAAAAGGTTCAGCATGGAGAACTCTAAAAGAGGACTTTTATCCCTTAGACATGGCATTAATCTCTCTAAATGGATGTATTCTAGTACACTTGAGGAGATATAGCACATGAGCAAGACCACATATGCTTCGACAATTGGGAGCCTTATGTATACCATATTATATACTTGATCTGATATTGCCCTTGCTATAAGTATCATGAGCAAGTATCAGTCGAAAGGCAAAGAGCACTAGATTGTTGTGAAGAATATCCTTAAGCACTAAAAAAGAACTAATGATTTGTTCTTGATCTTTGAAGGAAGTTCTAAGTTGCGGGTAGAGTGATACACTAATTTAGACTTTATATATGATCCTAATCATAGAAGGTCTGCATCATGTTATATGTTCCTTTGTAATGGTGGTTCTACTAGTTGGAAGAGTTTCAAGCAATCTATCATTGCTAATTCTACCATGAAAGCTGAGTACATCGCTGCCTCTGAAACTACAAAAAAACCTTCTGATATAAGAAATTTGTTACGGAGCTCAGAAAGATGTCATCAGATGCCATCCCCCTATACTATAACAATAACAGTGCCATAGCCCTTGCTAAGGAGCCTAGGTTTTATCAGAAGTCCAAGCATGTTGAGCAGCGATTCCATATCATATATGACTTCCTCAAGAAGAAGTACGTCGAGGTGCGAAGAATAGACTCTGTTGATAATATGGTAGACCCACTGACAAAGCAATTGAGCTAGCAGAAGATTGGAGTTCATCTTGAAATGATGGGACTTAGGTATATGGCCAATTGGCTTTAGTGTAAGTGAGAGATTGTCAGATGTATATTTTAAAAGTTAAGTTGACATGATATATTATATCTTTTTTAGGATATATTTTTGTACTTAATTCATTGAAATTAATATAATTAGATTTTTTTTCTATTTATATGTAATGTGTTTGTGAATTGTCCATGGAGTTAATGGATAATGATATATATCTTTAAGATTTAAAAATTTGAGACATGCATCATTATAGATTAACTTCTAAATATTCCCGGTCATTGGATCATCACGAGGACAATGATTGATCCATTAAGATTGGTGCAAGGATCACCTTCCTTTAGGATAAATGAGTGTCGAGTCTATAGTGTGGAAATACTAGAGTGAGAATATAAGTGGTTAATACAAATCAATAGTACTGAGTATGACCAAGTAACAAGAAGTCATATAGATGACTACTCACTCATCAATGATTTCTCGATACTATAATTATATAAGTAGTTCCTTGACTCATGGTACCTCAGCTACTCCCAGTGGGATTGCTATAGTTTGATCGCACATAAACATGGTCTCTAGCCATTCAGGGCTTTATGGTGTTGGTTGACTACAGTAAGTTCATTATAGGAGTAGGGAGTGCACTTATAGGATCAGCCTTAGTAGTTGAGAAATAGTCATATACGACCTAATAGGCTGGGTCCTTAAATCTATGGCAATAGTAGCATGATAATAAAAAGGAGTTTTTATAAGAATCACGATTGGAATCAAGCAAATTAAGTCTAGTATATGACGAATACTTAGGGTCTGATGAGTTTCCATAACCTGTATCTTATCGGGATATTTGATGGTGAAACTTGATCACATGGTAACTATACCTAGGGATTTATCTTTATGATATGCTGGGTTGCTACTACATACTACTAGATATCATTGGTAGATTTTGAAAACTCACTAGGATCATTTTTGGATCAATGATCCTTGTTAGGGTTGAGCCGGAAACGTTTCGATCATCGGAAGAGTTTTGATGTACTATGATATGGATCATAATATGTCTTACCATGAGATAGATTAGAACTTGAGGGATCACGCACAAAACAAGCTTGACCTAATCAAGAGCTTGGATCAAACTTAAATTATCAATTAGATTGATGATTTGAATTTAAAAGCAGCTATTTTGCAAGGATTACAAATTTAGCAATTGTTAATTATTAGCACAAGGGGTTTAATTATAATTGTTGCAATATAATTAGATTTAATTAAATTAAAAATTAAATCTTGATTAATTTAAATTAGATCTAATTTAATTAGACTTTATTTAATCAAAGTCTAATTGGATTTAACTTTTTTAGTTGGACTAAGAATTGAATCCTATTTGGAATATGATTAAAAGTCTTTTCGAATTTGATTCGAATTGGGCTCAATTTAAGTCCAAATCAAGTCATGTTTGAACCTAATTAAACTACACACCTAATGCAATTGTATTGGGCTTTATCCTCTCAGATTGGCTAACTAGGAGAAGGATTGTGTGATAAATATTCATGTTTTTTTCCTTCTTGGCATGTGATAAGAAAGATTAGAGGTGTTAATTAAGTTTCTTTCCCAATTAGGACTCATTTAATTAAAACTCATCCTAATCCTTTTGTATTCAAATTAAGATTGAAGTATTGTCTTTTAGGCATAAATTATCTAGGATTTGTGTGACAAACTCCATGTTAAAAAGAGAGGAGAGTTGGGGCATGAGACTTAATCATCTTCTTCTTTTTTTACTACTATTTGCCTTCCCATCCCTTTTCTCCTTTACTTCATGCCTAAAATAATGCAAAAATAGAGAGAAATAGAGGGCCAATCATGAGAGGATTAAGAAAAAAAATCAGATTTTTTCTCTAGGTGTGCTAGGAGAAATCCCTTCTGTAGCAGGAAGTATTTGGTTTTCGACCTTCTAGTTCTAGTTCTAGAAAGAGGCTACAGATCTAAGCTAAACGATAGGCATGCAAAAAAGCTAGCACTCCGGAGGCCTCAAAAACTTGATCAAGAGCTCATCTCTTGTGGATACCAGTAGAGGTCTTGTATTATCATGACTTTGATAGAAATCCTTGGATTCAGCCAAATCTGGATTTGATTAGAAGATGAATAGGATTTGCACTCCAAGAAAGTTATTTTCTTCTTATTTAATTTTTATAAATTTAGATATGATTTTTTCTATATTTATAAGCATGTTTGTTTGTGAAATAGATAAATATTTAATTGATTTTAAATCAGCATGCATCTATGAAAATGTCTTCATATTTATTGCTTCTATGATTAGGATTTTATGAACTAATTTCTTCATGCTTTCATCTATTGATTCCAACAAGGCCTGCAACAACTTCCAACATCCCAATTTGATGGTCCATGTTTTCTTAAAATATGTAAGAAAAAAATAAAAAATAATACATAGAAAAATATTAAGCAAATGGGAGAGAGAAGACGGTCGAGGAGTTTTTTGAAACCCTTCATTTATTGCCATTGGAGAAGGAGAGATGGCAAGCAGAAAACCAGTAAAAACCCAAACCATAGGGAAGCTGAGGCTAGTGGATGAGGCATTAGCGAAGGAAAGAGAGATCTAAGAGCTAGAATCGGAGGTAGGTAAGAGTGCTTGGATATATATATATATATATATATATATATATATATATATCGATAGTCTTGCCTCCATTTAAATGGATTTGGAACCAAATATGATCAGATCAAAACTCTATAATGAAGGCCCTACATCAATGATCCAAGCCATTAAATATGATCTACTATCTTAAAACTATTTACACACCAAAAATCATATGATTTGGAGACTTTTGCCTATATATCAATAGACAAAAATTGGATAGTCAAAATAGAATTAAATTAGATATATATTTTTATAACTTGATATATAGACTAGGGATTTTCAAATCATATAAATTTTGATATATAAGTAGTTTTGATATAGTAGATCATGTTTAATAATTTAGATCATCGATATAGGATCTCCATTGTCCAATTTTAATTTGACCGGTTTAGCTCCAAATCTATTTGAATGGAGCCAAGTCTACCTCTATATATATATGTGGACTCAGCTTCTTTCAAATGGATTTGGAGCAAAATCCGATCAAATTTCCCACCATCTAATTTGTACAGATCTCTATAGAGCAAACTAAAAAGTCAATAGTCACTTTTTCTGTATGTTTGGATTTGTATTTATTCTGAAATATTTTTGTTTATTCTATAATACTTGTATTTATTCTAAAGTATTTGTGTTTATTAATAGAAAAGTAGAATATACCATCATCATTAATAATTCCAACGATCATTGATACACCATCAATGCAAGTAAAAAGTTTGTATTTATTCTGAAGCATTTTTATTTAGTTTGTTTATGTTTATTCTAAACTTATTTGTGTTTATTTTGGAAGGATTTGTGTTTATTCTAGAGAAGTTTGTATTTATTCCATCCAAAATTTGTGTTTATCCTAGAGGAGTTTATATTTATTATAACAACCATTAATTTTTTAGTTTACTGCATGGAAATCTATGCAAATTAGATGATGGGAAACTTAACTGCATTTAACTCCAAATCTATTTAAAAGAACATTTAAAATTTGGTATCAAAATGCATTTTTGCTAGATGGCAGTCTATTATCTATATTTGATTTTGACATTGAGTACATCCAAGAAGCTAAAAACTCTCTCCTTGATTTTCATTTTCGCAAATTTTTACAGGAAAACCAAAATTAAGATGCCTCCTAAAAAGGCAACTAGGAGTCTATCCATTATCTAAAAACAAACAAAAACTAGCTATACCCAACCTTCTAATGTCCAAACCAAATTACCTACTCCCTAAAACAATCAACCAAAACTCACCTAGTATGACATAGTAGCCCAGGAAGGGGAATCCCAAGAAAAATCCTATGGCTCTCCAAAAACTCCTCTTTCTTAAGAAAAAATGGTACAACTAGCAAAGGCTTACCCACCTTAATGGGGCTTGAGGTTTTTCAAAAAATCGTAGTAAAGATTGAAAATAAAACCTTGCTATAGAAAGACATAAGGTAAAAACAAATAATGGGGATTTCTAACCCTACTCTACCTTAAACAATTTTTTTCCAAAAATTCTCATTCCTAATTTTTTGAAAAGAAGAGGATCCAACCAATCCTCACCTTAGAAGATGGGAATTTCAAAAATAACCTAAAAATGGAAGTGGAGAATATTCTTTTCCCAACATGGCACTTTCAACCAAAAGATCTCAAATAGAGTTTTTTTTTAAAAAAAAATATTTTTATTAAATATTTATAGAATTGATGCCATACCATATATATTTTCCTAACTAGGTATTTTAGAGGACATGAAAAGTATGGATGGGAGGGGAGATTTACATGGAGAAATCATAGATTGTACCTATAATTTCAATGAGAAACCTATGATTTCAATGTGAAATCACACATACATCATGCTATTTTTCCATGTAAATTATCCCTCCCATCCATATCCCACTTTAAAATTGATGCGAGAAGATATGATCTAGGGATGTAATGTGTTGCCATCTAGATCATCATGGCCTGTAGCTCCTGCTCGGCGTCAGTTGGTGGCACTCCTGTCTGGCATCCAACACACGTGCCCGGACCTGCAAAAGAAAGGAGACCTGGGCCAGGGATCCTGGCGAGGGCACTCTGACGATCAAGTCAGAGGGCGATCTAGAGGAACAGATCCACATTGATGGATTCTGAAGAGGTCTCCACTCTCGGAGGTTTCTAAGAAAGAGACAAAGTGAAATTCTGAGTCGAGAAGAAGGGCAAGAGCGGTGGTGGCCATCCGGACCTTTTCTCTCTGGGAGTTTTTAGGGGCTCCTGGTGTGCCTTGTGAGGGGAACATCAGGTTAATCCTAGTTCACTATGGGTCCCTGAATTTTGAGTCCCTTAGCCATTTTTCAAATTTTGTCTTTGAGTCCAATAATCAAGTCCTTTAGCCCTTTGAGTCCTGTAAGTAGGGTTTTAGTCATTGAAGTCATCTAGAGTCATGTAATAAGGGTTAAGTCATGAAAGCCCGGTAGTGTCCTGTGATTAGTGTTTTCATTCACTTTGAATCCTGTAATGAGGGCTTGGCCCATTTAGGCCCAAGTTAGTTCTTTTAAGTCCTGCTTTAGCCCTTGATATCATTGAGTCTTGTATTCAGAGTTCGATTCATGCCATTAGGGTTTTGGATCAGTTTTTGGGACATGTTCGGCTCAGTGAGCCTAGTTGGTCAAGTCAGCTCATTTTGAGCCTTAAGTCAATTGAGTCCTGTACTTTTAATTTTTTTATGTCAAGTCCAGTTCGGCAAAAGAAGATTCAAGCCAGTGAAGGACCCCAGCCAGTGTGCCACTTTAGCAGCTGTGTAGAGTCCCTGCCACACCTTGGATTGTGCCACACCAGGATTACATGGAGGATCACATGAAGTCGACCCATGCATAAAGATTTGGTGTCCACATGCCAGCAAACCCTTCCACCCTCCAGGCATTCTACCTCCACACACCATCAAGCTAGGAAGGAAGGTTAAATGGATATACTTCAATCCTGCAAATCATGGAGGCTTGTCTTGGAATGATGTGGGCCTCCCCAAGCCCAAGATGGAATATGTTTGGCACCCCATGCTCCCCCCTTTTGGCTGCCCCATATATACCATAATTGGAGGGATTTTGTTTTGGAATATGTTTGAATTCTACCATGTGTTCTAGAGGCACAATAGGAAGGTGTTGGGCACCTTTTATCATAAGGTTTTTCCATGTATTCCATTACTTGGGTCCTAAGTAATGAACATCTATATAAAGGACCCCTCTCATGTACTTTGAGAATGATGTTATGATTAATGAAAAAAATTCTTGAGTCTCTTCTCAATTATCCTTTGCCTTTGTGCATCGAACTCCATGAGGGAGTAAATTGTCTTTGCTTTTTTAGTATCGAGGGGTGTGAGGCTCTAGTTATCAAACCCTAGCTGCCCTGTTTCTTCCAACCCAAAGATGCCCATCATCAACCCATCCTTACCGCCACCTGCTTCCTTTCTCTTCCATATTTCCTTCAGTCATCTAGCCATATTTTCTATCATTTTCTAACCCTCTTTAGGTGTTTTATAGATTCCTCGAGTTTCACTTGAATTAGAGTCCGTCTGCCTAGCTTCGGGCCAGCGGATAGAAAGTCGACGGATCCACGAGTCTTCATCTTGATCTTCCAGGCCGTATCCGAGAGTGTGGAGTGATCTCTTCAGGGAAGCAGCAACAAACATTTCTAGGTACACACCCCCTAGCCCTCTAAATCGAGTTATTGCATAAAAGCTTGCCCTACCGGGGTTTCTTAGTCCTGGCAGTCCTGTTTTCATCTCTTTTAAGGATCTTTTTTGCATGCTTACGCTCTAGAATTTTTATAGGATCACCCTTACATCCTTTTGACTTGAAATTCGGGAATTAAAATCTTAACTTAATTCTAAATCCACAAAAATTCCCTTGCATGCTAATTAGTCCCGCATCATTTCGTATCAAAGCTCAGAGTTTTAGGGTATCCATTATTTCCTTTTTATCCCATCTTATTCCTATTATTCCCACTATTCTCTTCTTATCCCTGACTTATCCTCAAGTTATTCTCATCATCTCCTTCCTTGATCCATCCACCACCACCTCCATAGAAATTTAAAAAAATAAAAGAAAATCTAGTGATACTCGAATCCCTGGCGACTTCTCAACTCGCCAACGATCCTACCCCCCTTGTCCCCCATCACATTTGGTATCAGAGCTCTTTTAGGGCTTGCTTTTTTCACATCAAAATTTCTGTATATAGCATGTTCATTTAATTGTTTCTGTATATAGGTAGCTCAGAAAATTTTGATTCTTATTTTTCTAGATTCATCATATTTTATAATATTTATCAGAATTTTTTCATGATTTAATTCAGCTAATAAATCTTTTGCACATCTGATTTTCTGCCTAGAAATTTTCTGCACCTAGAATTTCAGCAAGTAGTAATTTTAGCATGTTTAGGGTTTTGATTACATAATCTCTACATATTTTAATTTTTTTGCATATTTCCTACATATTAGGTAATTTCCTGCATATTAGAGATCTGCTAAAAATACAAAAACAAAAGAAAAACAAAAACAAAAAAAAAACTTTAGAGACATTGCATCATTAGGGTTTCATTTGCTTGTCATCATTTGCATAAAATATTCTAAGGGCAATTCTACTATGTCAGATGGGGGGAGAAGTTGATCACCTCTCCTTAGCCCAAAACAACAATCCTTGCATTCGAACCCAAACCTAATTTAAAATCAAGTAGCAACCTAAAGCAATTTAGGGACACCAACAGGTCGGGTTCGAACCTTGCAGGAAGACTAGTGCACCCAATACCTCACCTAGTACTGGAAGCGGGTGTCTAAGGCTAGAGGTCCATAAGCAAACGCACTAAACAGACTGGTGGTTACTTAATTGGGTCCCTGCAAAAGCTGGGGGCCTCCCACTACCCCACCTCTTACTTGGCCCGTGGAAGGATTAGGGGTTGTGTTGTATGTAAGTTAAGTCGACCCATTCTGTTTGGGCTCTAGGTCTAGGTAGTCTTAGTCCGTTTCTCTAGTGTGTATTGCATGTGCACTAGGTCAGGAGTCTCATATCATCCACCACACCCACAGTTGGCTAAACCTATGGATAATTCTAATCTTGAAGCCCAAATAAGAGCCCTCACTGAGTAGATGGCCCAATCATTTACCCAGATGAACCAGAGGTTCAACCAAGTGGAAACAAGGGTAGAAGCTCATATGGTCCATGCTAAATGTAAATCATCTAGGCCAAATTCCCTTGATCCAAGAGCCTATTATCATGATCTTGCCCCTGAGTCTAACCCTAAATGTCCATACCCATACTTGGTTGACTCAGAGGAAAGACCCACTAGGAGCACCCAACCCTATGCATCCACTTTTGATGAAAGCCTAGATCCTAAGGTATATATTGATTGGGAGGAGAGAATGGATCAGTATTTTGAGTACACTAAGATATCGGAGTTAGGAAAAGTTAGATTGGCCACATGTAGATTAACCCGACATGCTAAGTAGCACTGGAAAGTTATTGAGGATGAATATTATCAAAGAGGAGATGAAATACTTACTTGGAGATCCATGAGAAGTACATTGAGAGAAAAATACCTAGGTAGATTTTATGAGCACAAACTTTTAAACCAATGGTACAAATTAAGATAGGATAATAAAACTGTCTGAATACATTGACCAATTTAATGAGTTTATTAGGAGATGTAACATAGTTGAACTCGAGCCTAAGATCATAGCTAGATTTCAAGATGGCCTATGTAGGGACATCTAGTGGAAACTATTCCATTGGAGAATTTATGACCTGGATGATGCCCATCGACTTGCTAAGAAATTCGAGTCATGTCAGAGGGAACTCATGAACTTTCGAGTTGAGCCCAGCAAGATTAGTACCTCTGAACCCAAACCCAACCCTAGTCGACTTCCTTTAGACCAACCAACTCCTACTGCCCCAATAGTTCATATGAATGATAGGAGTGAGGAACCTGAAGAAGAGGAACAAGAGAGTGAACCCACTAAGGACCTAATAGAAAAAGATCGTGAACCCACTATAGAATTTGAAGAAGAAGTAACAAAGCCAGGATCAAACATAGTTGATGAAAGTGAGGGTTCACCAAAATTGTCCACTGAAGAGGTCCGGGAACAAATCCATAAGGAATAAACCCAGGAAGTAGACATTATTTTAGAAGACTTTCAAGATAAGCTTCCCAAAGACCTTCTTGATGACCTTCCACTAGTAATGGATTCCCAGCTTACTCTAGAACTAGTTTCTGTAGACCACTTTAGTGTCAAACATGTGATTAGGACAGGCAAGCCATTAATTTCTCTTAAGCATATGAGCCTGTTGAACCATGTCTACCCTAAATACTTCCATGCTGCAATTCATGTCCTACAATTCTGGAGAGGATATTTACTGCCCCTAGAAAACTTACTGTACTCATACCTTAGAACTTTCAGGTTTTATGATTCCCAAAAAATTTTAAGTTTGAAACTTGAAAGGTGGATTGAGTTTTGGATCTACGTCCTTAGCATAGGGGACGAAGTGAATATAGATACTGAGGTGCTATCTGGTTTCGATCCTAAAAGCCCCTTAGGCCTAATTCCACTGTTCACACCTGCACAGATCTCTGCACAGCACCTGCATCAGGACATTAGCATTCACTTGAACACTAATAATAACATGGCTAATTCCCGATATCAAGTCAAAGAGTATGCTGAGGGAGATCACGTAGAGATTATGTCTAGATCTGAGTGGTTTCCACTGGGAGCTATTAAGAAGCCACATGCTTGTGAAGTTAGACCCTTAAAAGTGATAAGGATAGTTGACCCTAGTGCCTATGTGTTTAAGTCACCACCGGATTTTGGTATTAGCTCAACTTCCAATATCTTGAGCCTAGTTGTGTCTAGGGTACCAGCAATGACATCCAGTGAGATTTTTGGATCTCACCCTATTCTTGAGAGAGAAACCTTACCTGAGTGTCTACAAAATTGCCCTGGGAAAGGAATACGGATCGAGCGTGACTTGGACAACCAAACTGTTATGACCCAAGACCTAGGCTATCCATATCATTTGGTCTGATGGCTAAGCCGACCAGAGTTTGAGGGTTCATGGGACACCCAAGAGGATCCACAGCATCATGACCCAACCCTCTTACTGCACCAGACTGACCCTTACTCGACAGGGTCGAGCTTCTCCCACCCCAGGAGAATTGATGGGGACATCAGGGTAACCCTAGTTCACTATGGGTCCCTGAATTTTGAGTCCCTTAGCCATTTTTCAAATTTTATCTTTGAGTCCAATAATCAAGTCCTGTTAACCTTTTGAGTCCTGAAGTAGGGCTTAAGTCATTGAAGTCATCTGGAGTCCTATAATAAGGGTTAAGTCATGAAAGCCCGGTTGTGTCCTGTGATTAGGGTTTCATTCACTTTGAGTCCTGTAATGAGGGCTTGGCCCATTTAGGCCATAGTTCTTTTGAGTCCTGCTTTAGCCCTTGATATCATTGAGTCTTGTATTCAGAGTTCGATTCATGCCATTAGGGTTTTGGATCAGTTTTTGGGACATGTTCGGCTCAGTGAGCCTAGTTGGTCAAGTCAGCTCATTTTGAGCCTTAAGTTAATTGAGTCCTGTACTTTTAATTTTTAGAGTCAAGTCCAGTTCGGCAAGAGAAGACTCAAGCCAGTGAAGGACCCCAACCAGTGTGCCACTTTAGTAGCTACGTGGAGTCCCAGCCACACCTTGGATTGTGCCACACTAGGATTACATGGAGGATCACATGAAGTCGACCCATGCATAAAGATTTGGTGTCCACATGCCAGCACACCCTTCCACCCTCTAGGCATGCCACCTCCACATGACATCAAGCTAGGAAGGAAGGTCAAATGGATATACTTCAATCTTGCAAATCATGGAGGCTTGTCTTGGAATGATGTGGGCCTCCCCAAGCCCAAGATGGAATATGTTTGGCGCCCAATAGTCCCCCCCTTTTGGCTGCCCCATATATGCCATAATCGGAGGGATTTTGTTTTGGAATATATTTGAGATTTACCATGTATTCTAGAGGCACAATAGGAAGGTGTTGGGAACCCCTTATCATGAGATTTTTCTATGTATTCCATTACTTGGGTCCTAAGTAATGAACATCTATATAAAGGACCCCTCTCATGTACTTTGAGAATGATGTTATGATTAATGAAAAAATTTCTTGAGTCTCTTCTCAATTATCCTTTTCCTTTGTGTATCGAGCTCCATGAGGAAGTAAACTACCTTTGCTCTTTGAGCATCGAGGGGTATGAGGCCCTAGTTATCAAACCTTGTTGCCCTATTTCTTCCAGCCCAAAGATGCCCATCATCAACCCATCCTTGCCGCCACCTGCTTCCTCTCTCTTCCATGTTTCCTTCAGTCATCTAGCCATCTTTGTTTTCATTTTTGAACTCTCTTTAGGTGTTTTGCAGATCCCTTGAGTTTCATGCGAATCGAGTCTGTTTACATAGCTTTCGGGCCAGCTGATAGAAAGTTGACGGATCCGCGGGTCTTCAGCTTGATCTTCTAGGCCGCATCCAGGAGTGTGGAGTGATCTTTTCATGGAAGCAGCAACAAACATTACCAGGTACACACCCCCTTGTCCTTTAGATTGAGTTATTGTAGAAAAGCTTGCCCTACCAGGGTTTTTTAGCCCTACCGGTCCTGTTTTCATCTCTTTTAAGGATCTTTTTTGCATGCTTATGCTCTAGAATTTCTATAGGATCACCCTTACATTCTTTTGACTTGAAATTTGGGAATTAAAATTTTAACATAATGTTGAATCCACAAAAATCCCCTTGCATACTAATTAGTCCCACATCACCTTGCGCTTCGCAGAGTAGCCTGCTCCTTCTCGCTTCCCACTTTCCTTCTGCCGGAGGCTCCTTTTGCTTTTCTTATAGGCGGGTTGCACCTCGAGTGAGGTATGGAGTTTTGTCTCTTTTGGGTGCTCCCTACACCAGTGGGACATAGGCCCGATTTGCTTTTCCCTCCCCTCCGAGGTCGTAGGGGGCCTGTTACCTGCTGAGCCTGTAGAACGTGGAGGGGTCTGCATCCCCTTGTGGCAGGGAGATGTGCTATTGACCCTGACACCCTAACAAGATGCTGGTTATTATTGGTGCTATCCCACCATCTGAGGGGAGAGGACTTGGCAGAGCACTGGTCCGGGTGCAGGTGCTACAAGGTCTGAATTCTCTAACGAGACATTCCTCTTCTGGGTGGTGCAGATGGTAGGTAGCGGAGCTCCCTTTCCCAGATGGCACTGGTAGCGGATTAGGAGTTCAGCAACTCCAGTGAGGTGCTCCCTCATAGACCGGTGTGCCCTGGTGAGACTCCGCTTCGCAGAGATACAGTCAGCATGCTCTGGAGGAGAGCCATTCCTCTAGACATTCCAGGCGATGTGCCATCACCTGTCAGGTGTGCTAGCCTCCCCAGGCTTGCCAGGGTGAGGGTGATGGCGCCACTTGCCGGCACCACCGCTTGTCTGCATAGGGGAGAGGTTGACTTTGACCATGGGATCGATCTCGAGCGGGAAGGGGACTTCCCCTACAAGCATGAAGAATAAGGGCCTAACCTCGACCGAGGCTCGACCTCGGGGCAGCTGCTCTAGCATGAGGGGTGTGAAGAATGAGGGTCTGACCTTGGCCAGGGCTCAACCTCGAGGGAGCCACTTCGGCATGAGGGGTGAGAAGAACGAGGGCCTAACCTCGGTCAGGGCTCGACCTTGGGGGAGCTGCTATGGTAAAGGGGCATGAAGAATGAGGGCCTGACCTCAACCGTGGCTCAACCTCGAGGGAGCCACTCCGGCATGAGGGGCATGAAGAATGAGGGCCTGACCTTGACCGGGGCTTGAACTCAGGGGAACCACTCTGGCACGAGGGGTGCGAAGAACGAGGGCCTGACATTGGCTTGGACTCGGTCTTGGGGGAGCCACTCCGGCACGAGGGGCATGAAGAACGAGGGCCTAACCTTGACCGGGGCTCAACCCTCGGGGGAGACACTCTGGCATGAGGGGCATGAAGAATGAGGGCCTGACCTCGACCGGGGCTCGACCTCAAGGGAGCCAGCCACTCTGACACGAGGGGCACGAAGAATGGGGGCCTGACCTCGACCGAGGCTCGACCTTTTGGGAGCCGCTCTGACATGAGGGGCATGAAGAACGTGGGCCTGACCTCAGCTGGGGCTCGACCTTAGGGGGGAATGAAGAACAAGGGCTTGACCTCAGCCATGGCTTGACCTCAGGGGAGCCACTCTGGCATGAGGGGACCATACTAAAGGAGGTTCTGCTAGAGTCTTTGTCCATTTGGCATTACCTGCCAACGTGTTTTCCAGCTGGGTCTGAGAGGGGCTCCACGTCAGTGCTCCGCCACATCAGTTGCCCCCTACTCAAGAGTCTCGATGCAACATGGTGCTCAGGATGAAGGAAGTTATGGTGATGCTAACATGAAAAGGACAAACATCCAGCACTATTAAATGCCACAATCACTGATGATTCGTGGATTATGCCCCGAGACCAATGTGGGGATGCCATGTTAGCGGGTCCAAGGTATCATAATGGTTGATGACGTGCTCGAGGTGATCTTCGAAGTATCGAGGCACCATTCTTGGTTGATGTCAACATGTGGCATGCATCCAGCGACGAGAGGACCGAAAGGATGCACGAGCATAGTCTATCCATTTTGAAAGGGAGGAAAACTTTTTCCAAACCATCTTTTTCAAACCTTCGAACCTCGCAGATGAGATAAAGCCCTTCTTTCCTAGTCCGCCCCCTTTTTACTCAAGGTGTCCAGGTCAGTCTTTCCCATCCTTATCATCTTCCTTGTCTTCCTCGCCTTTGATTAGGTTGAGAGAGTCCTGCCTTAGGACCTGTAGGCCTTCTTCTCCTTGTTCTTTCACCTTTTTGTCTAGAGATGAGTCCATCGGGTTGGGGTCATCCTCCCTCCAGTAATCCTAATGAAGCTAGACCTTCCTGGTCGAGGACCCCATCCTCTGATGAGGAGGATGAAGTTCCATTGAGCCTTAGTGTCCGTAGGAGCATTCGACCAATAGGGATAGTAATAAGTGGTCCCAGGGTCCCTCACCCTGCTCCTCCTCCTTCTAGACCCCCAACCCCTCCATCTTGTTTGACTAGTCCCTCCAGCATCACCTCGATGATGACCGAAGAGGACCTCTCATAGCTCTAGGACACATACAAGATCCCGAACTCTGTTCGGCTCTCTGTTCCGGGGTCGAGGGAATGGGTCACCACCGATGGCCCGGGTCAGATAGCTCTGTACAAGGACTTCTTTCTCAAGGGTCTTCATCTACCTTTGCATCCTTTTTTCCTCTCCTTTCTTAGCAACTTTCGCCTAGTTCTGGCCTAGCTCGCTCCTAATGCCATTAGAGTCATCTCCTGCTTCATAGTTCTCTGTCATTTCCATAAGAGTGTTGCCCATTCTTCCCTCTTCAGGGCATTTTTCACCCTGATGCACCACCCAACCAATGAGGGTTGGTGGTTTGTCACTCCTTGCCCGAAGGGCATTAAGTTTGAACTCCCCTCTTCCATCAAGGGATGGAAGAGTAGGTACTTCTTCACTTTGGTCGAGGGGGTCAACTGGGTTTGGAGCGATTTGGATGGGTCTTCGAACCATAACTCCCAGGTGGAGCCAGCAGATCGGGAGGTGTACGACCAGCTCGTCACCTCCCAAATTCCTTCTCTTCAAGATTTGCTAACTGAGCAGAACCTGCATGATGTCGGGTTCAGTCCAATCCGGGCCCTAGGTGAGCCTTCTTCGATCATGTCCCTTTTCCTTCCTTGGATCATTCTTGGCTTCGGTACTAACTTGCCTTCCTTTTTTTGTAGGCATGAAGTTCTCCCTTGATCAAATTCTGGAGATGACCCGGAAGAGGGGCACATCTCCTAGGTCTAGGGAAAGCCCAACAAAAAGGGCCTACAAGGAACCCAGCCAGGGGCCTAGACTGACAGCCCCGTCCAGCCGGGAGAGCAGGCCGGTTGGGCCAGCCTCCTCTTCACCTGGGCCGCATGCCCAACTCCCAGTCTCGGGGCCCAATATGGTGGTGCGGGCCAGGCCTGATGTGGCGGTGCTGCAGTTGAAGCCCCGGAGGTGGCCGAGGTGGAGGTCGAGCCAGAAAAGAGAGAGAGGATGCCGCATCCACCACCCCCATTGGTGAACAAAGTGGCAGGTCCCCAACCGGCAGCCTAGGTTCCCCAGCCATCGACTTCCTCGGGTTCGATGACAGCCACAGTGCTGCCAACCCTAGCGGTTCGTCGAATCTCAATAACCGTGCATCCAAACTCGAAGGTCATCCAAGACATCACATTGGCCGAGCGGATGATGGAGTTCGTCGTCCAATCGTGCGATCGCCAAGAGAGGGATGGCAAGATGTTCTCAACAGCCAAGACCAGCATCCTTCCTCAGCTCTTCACGATAAGTTTCTTTTTCATAGCTTCTTTCCTTCACTACTAGTAGAGTTGCATTTTCTGATGCTTCTGCTGATGCAGATTGGCACTGACATCCTCCTCATCCGGGACTTCTGCACCTAGTGGGAGAAACGGGAGGCTCAATGGAAGGTGCAGATGGAAGTTCTCGTGGAGGAGGCCAAGACCCAAACAGAAAGGGTTCGGACTCTTAAGGACCGGAGAAGGGCCCTCCTCACCGAGCTGGTCAATGCAAGGGTAGTGGCAACCAGAGATGACAAGCAGGCCAAGGACATGGAGGTGTCCTTGGTCACCATGAGGGGGAAGGCTGCCCGTCAAGCGGAGAAGTTTGCCGCAAAGGTGGCACGTCTGGAGGGGGAGTCCCGGGTCCTCCAAACCCACCTAGAGACAGTGCTGGCATGAGCAGTGTCAGTAGAGGAGAAGGCGGTTGCAGTGAAGGAGAAGGCGACCATGGTGGTGGCTCTGATGGAAGCCACCAAGAAAGAAATGGCAGAGACAGTGCTGAGGTGCAAGGCCTCGGTGGAGTTTGCGGAGGAGGTGTAGGAGGTGATCATGGACTCCTACATGAAGGGGTTTGATGCGGGATGAACCTAAGACTGATGCAAAATAGTAAACTATTTTTTTTATAATTTTTTTAGATATTAATTCAGTGGCCAAAGATCCAAAAATAAGAAAGAATCAGTAGAAAGACTAGTAATGCTAGAAACTAACATACCCGCAAGATAACTCATACAGAATAATCAATTCCAGGATCTGAGAATTAAGAAACTCCCAGCTTAGGATAGCGTACCTATCATCAGATCAGAACTCAAGAGGGTAAAGGCTTTTACTAGGCAGCGATGGTAGTTTCTTCGATGAAAAGATCTCTCAGCCTTTGGATGGCGCCTGGACGAACAAGCTTTTGGTTCCTGAATCTGAAGGCGATCTGGATCCGGTCTGAAGGCAAAGAAAGCATCCTCTGGGGAGGGGAAACACCTTGGGGATCTGTAAAACTTCAAGGTTAGGCATGAATAAGGTAATCAAAAAAAAAAATAACAAGATGAAACAAGGAAAGGGATTAGGGCAAAGGGTTGGCGGCAAGGAAGCAGAAAGAGCTCTTGACTTAGGCATCTTCAAGGCTGCCTTTTGGATGTGGCTGATGCTTGGAGATCTAATTTGCTGTTTGGGGCATGGAGGATTGCAAGGATGGGTGGTCGACCAGCACAAGAGAACAATAACCAAACACAAAGAAACCAAAAGAAAACATAAGACACCTGTCTCAAAACAATTCAGTAGAGTTTTAATTCATAAGAGTAGATTGATTATAAGAGGAGGAGGGGTTGGATATTTATAGAGCTCCATGCCCTCTCCTAAAGGGATTACAAGCCTTCTCCTAGTTAGAAGAGGTTTGCATAATTTAAGTGGGAGAATGACTACAAAATAAACCTAGAACTAGAAGTATACTAGTTGAATAGAATAAGAACTAGGTTTCCTTCTTCTATTTGAATTTCTCCTTCTTAGCTTGGACCAAGTCAACACTTTGGACATGTTGGGCTTCATGGGGGGTAGCAAGGGGCAGCCAAGGATGGGTTGGGTGCATGGGCATTGGGCCTTGGAGGCCTAGGATGCCTGGAGCAGGAATATTCCAGGTATCTTGGTTCTGGGCTAGAATATACCTGGAATCTTGGTTCTTCATGGACCTGGGCCTTGCATTCACTTGGGCTGGGGCACAGGTAAGTCTTTGGGATCATGTTATGACTTGGTCTGGGAATATACTTTCGAATCTGGAGGGAATCTGGGCATCCGGAAAATATTTGGAAGGAATCAGGGTATCTAGAAAGGCATCTTGGATCCTGGGATGTCTCGCAAAATCCAATAAGCTGATGTAGTGGCCTCTGACTCCTGGATGAGGCCTAGTGGAACTCCAAAATAGGATAACCTTATCTCTTGTACAAAAATTAGAGTCATACTAGACTTATACTAAAATACAGGACTCGATACTGGATTGGGATTGAGACAAATCAATTAGCCTCAACTTATTACAGGACTCAATCTTAATTGATTACAAAATTATGACACATGACTAAAACCCTACTCAGTAAACCTTATGGGATCCAGGGATCTATGTCTGATCCTGGTGTCCCTACCAATTCTTTCGGGGTGGGAGGAACTCGATCCCATCGAGTAAGGGTCAATTTGGCTGCTCAAGGAGGGTCTAGGTTGAGACGCGGCAGATCCTCACCAGTGCTCCACAAATTCTCAGATTCTGGCTGACCTTGCCATCTGACCAAATACCTTTGATAACTTTTGTCTAGGGTGCTGATGGCTTGATCATCCAGGGTTCACTCACTCCTTTCCTCACTTATTGGCCAAATTGTATGTGGACACTCTGGGGTGGGTTCACTCATAAAGGAAGGAATTGGCTCAAGGTGCTCGCTAGGTATCACTGCTGGCTCCCTGTTCTCCATAAGGTCTGAAATGTTGAAGGTTGGGCTAATACCTAAATCAGGTTCTCATGCATATAGGCATTGGATCCACTACTCTTCATTAATCTGAATAGGCCAGCTTTGCGAGCATAAAATTTCTTTACAATCACATAATCCTTTGCAGAAAATTCTTTATCTCTCTTTCAGGAATTAGCCAAGTTGTTATTTAGTTCATTATTTTTGTTTAACTCTTGACTAATATCCTGATGCAAATGCTGTGCAGAGGTCAGTGCATGTATGGATAGATGAATCAGGATTGTAAATTTATTGGACTCAAGACTAACACCTAATAGACTTGACTAGACTTCCTATCAAAGAAATTTTATTGGACTCTTTGCGTCTAACCAACACACTATAGACTCTTTAGGTTTGACCCTAGCATGGCATGCATATAAGAATTTACTATGTACTCCTACTAGGTGCCATAGGGTTCTCCTAAAGTAAGATGCAAATATGATAAACTCAACGAATGAATGCAACATGTGAACCTCTATAAAATGCATATGAATGATTAAAGAAACATAAGAAGATCCAGAAAAGGGTAGAAAATAAGATGTAGGTTCAGGGTTAGTCTGGCAGGAAAAGGGTTCTGGATTAATTGGATAGAATGGAATGCAAGAAGGTGTGTTAGGAATTAGTCCTAGACTAATGAGGTTTACCTTATGGATTTGGGGTATTCCTATAGGGTCTGCATTATGGAAGAATGGATCATTAATTTCAGGGAAGAGATCAACTGGAGTCAATGGAGTGACTTCATCCTGAGGATACTGGTTTAAAGAGATCAGGTCCTTTATGAATTCTTCTGGTTCTTGAATCAAAGGCCCGGGCTCTACAATTGGACTCTCTTCTAAAGTTTCCTCAGGTCGTGTTCTAGTAACAGGATCCGGGTTCTCTTCCTTTAACTGCTCTTCCATTACAACATCAACTAAATCTAGATTGGCTCCTACTTGGATATCTATTGATTCAGCTAACTCTAAGACTTTTATGGGGACCTCCTCTTCTTCTTTCTCATACTCCACTACTAGGCTCACATCAGCTTCATATATTTGCTCTTCTAAGTCATTTTGGTGAACCAACGGAGTGGTAAGAGGGGGTTGACTAGGGAAAAATTGACTAATACTAAGCTTAAATCTAGGGGTATTAATCCTATAGGATTCAGGTTGACTGAGGGATAGTGGGTTACTACTGGATTCATATCTAGGGACTATGGGTTCCTGGGGTTCATAGGGCAAGGGTTCAGCTCTATGGGTCTTGTCTAGGGTTCCTACTTGATATCCTACTTGGTCAAAGCTATGGATTGCTTGATTACTTGATTGGATTAGTTGGTTAAGCTTAGCATTAATTTGGGCATTGGATTCGTTATTGGATAAATCGATTCGGTCAAATCGTTCGATCATGGTTTTCTTGAAAGCCCCTAGACTGGAGTCCATGGTTGAGCTAGGTTGGGATTTAGACTTCTGGTATTGGGTTCCTAGTCTAGTGATCATGCAGTCAAATAGTCAGTCAAAATGAGATGGTGCAGCCAAGCATGCAAATGGGTTAGCTTAATCTAGGATTTCCTAGACCTAGAGCCAAAATTGAATGGGTCAGCTCAACTTACACTTAACCCTGCAGCTAATCTTTCCTCTAGCTAGGTAGAGGGTGGGAGTGTGGGAGGCCCCCCTACTTTCGTAGGGATCTAATTAAACACCACAACACCACTTAGGTCATTTGACTCTGGACCCTCAGTCTTAAACACCAGATTTCAGTAATAGCCATAGGATTAAATGCACTAGTTGGCCCACACTGTTCGAACCCGACTTGTTGGGTATCACCTAGCCCTCTAGGGCAAATTAGGTCTAATTAATTTTAATTAGAATTGGGTAAGAATGCAAGGAGATTGTTTTGGGCCCAAGACAGGTTATGACCTCCTGCCCTGATCTGAGATAGAGAAAGTGCCCTTAAGATTAGGTTAATCAAATGATGCACGTTCAATGAGTCCTAATGCAAACTAAAACAATCAAAAAAATAAAAATATTTTATGTGTATTTAATGATGTGGAAAGTTAGGTTTAAGTTGATTAGGATAGCAATCAAATTGGGCTTGGGATTGGGGTGTGTGGAAGTTGGTTAGGTTTGGTTGAGTCAAGTGTGCAGAATTAGCAGAATTCAGGAAATTAAAGTTTTAGAAGATACAGATTTTGACACAGATCCTGATGCAAAAAAAATCAAGAAAATTCTAAGACAGAGAATTGGATGGTGATGATGATCTCTACCAAGTTTGATGCAAAACAAAAATCAGATGATGATGCAAATCCTAGGGTTTTCAGACTGATGCAGAAATCTTAGGTTTTCAGTTAGGGTTTCTAATATGCCAAATTTTAGTGAATTAAGTTTTTATAAAATTAATTAAAAATTATGATAAAATAGAAGACAAGACAAAGAATTCTTCACGCAATTTTCATAGAAAAATAAAATTCCTAGGTGATCAAAATCAGATGAAAAACTGATACCTAATGCAATGGACAGGATGCAGAAAATTCAGAAATTAGGGTTTTATGAATCTAATGCAAATGAAAACTATCGTAAACCCGCTCTGATACCAAACTAATAAAGGACAAACCTAAGACTGATGCAAAATAGTAAAATATTTTTTAATAATTTTTTTAGATATTAATTCAGTGGCTAAAGATCCAAAAATAAGAAAGAATCAACAAAAAAACTATTAATGCTAGAAACTAACATACCCGCAAGATAACTCATGCAGAATAATCAATTCCAGGACCTGAGAATTGAGAAACTCCCGGCTCAGGATAGCATACCTTTCATCAGATCAAAACTCAAGATGGGGAAGGCTTTTACCAGGCAGCGATTGTAGTTTCTTCGATGAAGAGATCTCTCAGCCTCTAAATGGCGCCTGGAAGAACAAGCTTTTGGTTCCCGAATCTGAAGGCGATCTGGATCCGGTCTGAAGGCAAAGAAAGCCTCCTCTGGGGAAGGGAAACACCTTGGGGATCTACAAAATGTCAAGGTTAGACACGAATCAGGTAATCAAAGAAAAAAATAACAAGATAAAATAAGGAAGGAAAGGGATTAGGGCAAAGGGTTGGCGGCAAGGAAGCAGAAAGAGCTCTTGATCTGGGCATCTTTAAGTCTACCTTTTGGATGTGGCTGATGCTTGGAGATCTGATTTGCTATTTGGGGCATGGAGGATTGCAAGGATGGGTGGTCGGCCAACACAAGAGAACAAGAACCAAACATAAAGAAACCAAAAGAAAACACAAGACACCTATCTCAAAACAATTCAGCAGAGTTTTAATTCATAAGAGTAGATTGATTATAAGAGAAGGGGGGGGGGGGGGGGGGGGGGGGGGGGGGTGTTTATAGAGCTCCATGCCCTCTCCTAAAGGGATTACAAGTCTTCTCCTAGTTATAAGAGGTTTGCACAATTTAAGTGGGAGAATGACTACAAAATAAACCTAGAACTAGGAGTATACTAGTTGAATAGAATAAGAACTAGGTTTTCTTCTTCCATTTGAATTCCTCCTTCTTAGCTTGGGCCAAGTCAACACTTTGGATGTGTTGGGCTTCATCGAGGGAAGCAAGGGGCAGCCAAGGATGGGTTGGGTGCATAGGCTTTTGGCCTTGGAGGCCTGGGATGCCTGGACAGGAATATTCCAGGTATCTTGGTTTTGGGCTGGAACATACCTGGAATCTTGGTTCTTCATGGACTTGGGCCTTGCATTCACTTGGGTTGGGGTGCAGGTAAGTCTTTGGGATCATGTTATGACCTGGTCTAGGAATATGCTCTGGCATCTGGAGGAAATCTGGGCATCCAGAAAATATCTAGAAGGAATCAGGGTATCTGGAAAGGCATCCTGGATCCTAGGGTGTCTCACAAAATCCAATAAGCTGATGTAGTGGCCTCTGACTCCTGGATGAGGCATAGTGGAACTCCAAAATAGGATAACCTCTTTGTACAAAAGTTAGACTCATACTGGATTATACTGAAATATAGGACTCGATACTGGACTGGGATTGAGACAAATCAATTAGCCTTAACTTATTACAGGACTCAATCTTAATTGATTACAAAATTGTGACACATGACTAAAACCCTACTCAGTAAACCTTATGGGATCCAGGGATCTGTATCTGATCCTGGTATTCTCACCAAGGTTCACGGTATGCCGATCGAAGGTGGTGCAGGCCCTTCTCGGAGCTAGACCTGGAGGCCATCGTCACTTTGGCAACCCCTAGCACCAATGTTGAGGAAGCGGAGCCTTCGATCGAAGAGGAGGAGGCAGCGGGCCCACTATCAGCTTTCGAGGTGGCACCCCCACTGGCGAAGAGCCAGAGGGATGCCAGTGACCCCCCTCGCTGTCCCGGGAAGGAGCCCATGAAATAGTAGTTGTGCTAAGGATTTTCATTTTCTTTTTGACTTCTTTGGGGGGTGCCCAACCTGTCGGGGTCTCCTCTATTGTAAAGAAATCTCGATTAATGAAATCCATCTTTTTCTTCATTGAATACTCTTCTCTCTTTTTTTTTCTTCTCTTCTCTTTTTTGACTCCTCATACTTAGGAGTTTTTATTCGGGGACATCTTAATGGAATTCCTCCTTTTCCATCAGATTATCTTCTTCCCTTTTCTTTTCCTCCTGGTGCATGAGTCTGAGTCTTCGTTGTGACCACTGCACCAATACTTCTCAGGCTCTAGTTCCTCCCAATGGTCCCTTAGAGATAGCTGGCGACTGAAGGGGACTTAATGGGCTCGTTATTTGCCTTTGCCATGTCAAGTGATTTGCCAAGGGTCCTCAGGGGTTTGGCCAGAGTTGACCACTTATCTCGGGGCCTCCAAGGTTCTACAGCTCCCTCCCTGATTTGGGAGTTGGTGGAGCATTGGGAAGACCTTGGAGGTTCTTGGAAGTCATCCCTACTAAGCTGGGATGCTGCTAGTTTGTGAGGCAGGAATCTCGAACCCGCCATCGCTGGCTGGGGAGGCCAGTCCGTCATTACCGGATGGAGGGTCTGATGGGTTGAATATGGGACTTCAAAAGCATCCCAGCTTGCCACCACCAGACTGAGGGTCAAAGGGGTTGAATGCGATGTTGGGAATTGTATCCCAAAGCCAATCGTCTAGGTTGTAAACGGTTGTGCTATTTTGTATCTGTATATGATTTTTGAATGAATAAAAGTTTTTCTTTTCTTATTGGTTGTTCATCATATTTACATTTTCCTGAAATGAACTCTTGTATGATGGAGTCCTTAGAACTACATTGTTTGATATAGAGAGGATATATCAAATAGTTCTTAAACTGTTTCATAACCAAATAAAACATTGTTATAGGATGACGATGTATTAAGTGTAGGTTGTTGTATGTCATATTTGTTGGTTGTCCTCTTAACCAAGGAGTGTGGAGATACTGGTGTGACATGCAAGTGAAATGTATGATATTTCACTAAACATGACCATTTGTAGATCTCCCTTCTGCTAAAGGATTGCTCACGAAAGGATATGGATATATGTGTCCCTCAGACCTGAGGTCACCATGGCAGCTTGCAAGAAACTCACTGTACTTTGATGCCGGACTATCTGGATTTCTAATCTAGTGACGAAAGATTTCTGGGTGCAGTCAGTACTTGTAGAGCGGTGGTGGATCAAGATGGAATTGACTTCTCCAAATAGTTTGAAGTGAATGACTCACTATGTCTCAATTTAGCAAAACCTTGGCCTGGATAGTTCTTGTGAGGAGTCACAGAACTTGTGAGGTTGAGACATGATCTAGATAAACCAAATTAGGGTTGGCAGTCGAACCCTAGGTCATCCCGAGCATTATGAGGTCAAAGAGATGAATTATGCAGCAACCATATACCAAAGGTTCTTGTGAGGTGCTTCGCATCTTTGACCTATCCGGACATCGGGTATCATTGCTAGATGAAGACTTTGACTAGCACTGAAAATGTTCCAGTGCTACCAACTTAGTGTTCGAACCTATGGGGTCACACACCATAAGGGTTTTTATCTGATCTTAAGGCTAATCGACGATTGAGAATCATTTGCCATCACCGGAAGTCAATATGATTGACTTTGTTCCAAGTGTCGATACTTGGAATTTTGTAGGTATCGACACTTGGTGAAGTGTCGACACTTGACAATTTTCGTGAGTCGACACTTCCTGTGATGAGCAGAATTCTAGGAAGAAATTTTAGGAGGATTTTGGGCAAGTTTTGATCTAGTTTGAATTTCAAATTCAAACCAATTTTGGCTCCAAGGTTATATGGTATGATAGTCATACTTACCTCTTTGGGTTGGACCCATTTGATATGACCTTGATCCTCTCTCCCATTCTCTTCCCTCATCTCTCCTCCTTCCACTTTCTCCCTCTCCCTGCTGCCCCTACAAATGAACATCATTTCTGTGGATGCAATAGATTTTTGAGAAAAGCTTTGAGAGAGGAAGATAGAGAAGGGTTGTGAGAGGTTTTGGGATTTGATGTGGGAATCCTAGCATTCTAACTAGATCTTGGAAAGAGAGTTCTCTTGGAAAGGGGTTCCAGCTCTCCTCCTAGTCTTCCTGGAAGAAGAAGATCGACCCAAGGATCCCGAAGAGCTAGCACTCTAAGGGAGTTGATTAGAGTCGAGCCTAGGTATGGATTACCTGTAGAGGCCAGACACATGTATGGCTCGAGCGCCCTCCTCCTTCCACAACTTCTCTCAGTATAAAGGTATGGTACTTTTATATTTATGTTCCTCTCTTGCTTTGATGTTATGTTGCATGCTAGGTCATTATGCTAGATCCTGTTACGGGCATATCGGTAGATCATTTAGATCTATCTACCGAGCCTTTCACTGTGCATATTTTAAAATTATTTTAAAATACATATTTTCTACCCTGCTTTCATGAATGCATGTTTGCATATTGGTATGCTTCGTAGATGCACTTCACCTTCAAATGGTATCAGAGCAATAGGTTCCTTTTTATAGTATAATAATTCTAGCATGCTAATAACACACTTCTTAAGTACTTGGATTGAGTGCTTCACCATGGCCGTCCGGTCATAGGAGAGAAGTAGGGCTGCAAGACCCTCTCTTCCCATTCAATGGGGTCTCCTATGGCATGTAGGGATGCCGATGTGATTGACTCTTGAAAAGAAAAATAAGAAGAAAGAAATTGTAGATTAAAAATATTTTAATCTAATGAAATGATCATAAAACAACTTTAGATGAGATCTAAGAGTTTTTATTTATCGATTTTGATTGAATGTTTGGAGAAACATTGGATTTGAAGTCACTGTTCTTCCGCTGTCTCAGGCTGTGAGTCGACACTTGGCCTTGTAAGTGTCGACTCATAAGTATTTTTGCCTGAGAACTGGGTTCTATTTTTTTCTCTATGACAGGTTGAAGTGTCGACTCATGAGCAGGTGCCAGAAAATCTAGAGTTCTATTTTCTACCTATCTCAGGCCTTGAGTCGACCCAAGTGTCGATACTAGGTATCAACACTTGCTTCTCGTGAGTCGACACTTGGGATGAAAATGCTGAAAAATAGTGAATTCAAATTTTAAAAATTTTGTAAAATTATTTTAATTTATTTAAGGCTATTGAACTTAATTGAGATTTAAAAATGACAAAGAACTCTAGGAATGTGATTCAAAGATTTTAAGTCATTTCAATAAGCCTTAAAGGTCATGGGTTAGCTTCTATTGGTCCTTAATTGGGTTAGACCTAAGTTAGATTCATTTAACAAATTAGAGAACTAATCTAATCAAATGTTGAGTTAGGATTTCTTCTCTAGATCTATCTAATAGTTAGATTGATTAGTCCATAATCTAAATGGACCTAATTTGTGGCTCAATGGAAAGCCCGAGTCTTTAGGCTAGTCTAATCGAGTTTGATGAACCGATTGGTGTCGAGGTAAGTTTGGCATTGTGATCGTGGTTCTTTGGGGCTACCTCTTACCTAGCCAACTCTATTGGTGTCTAAGGCAAGACGGTTAATGGCAGAACCCAACCCATGATTTCACTTACCTGGCCAATGTGGTCAATCAGGATTGATTGGATAGCTCATTAACTCGTGTTAACCCTTGTCACCCAAGGTTAATCAATCTTGACTGATTTTAGGTGCCCATGGATAATTTGTTATGAGTAACCCTCCTAGATTACTGATTTGGTCAGTGAGAGGTTGATCCATGTTTTCTCATCTCTTCATCTATCACATTATTTAAAAACCCTCTAAATTATTAGGTCCTTAAAAGGGCAAAGTTATGGGGATAACCAAGTCCTAGCCTCCCATTAAGTAGGATGGTAATGGGTCCAGTAGTTGGGTGTTCATCGGCAGATCCAAAGATCGGGTGTTCATTGGGCTATTGAAATTGTTGTTCCTAATATGATAGCTCAGTGCGACTCTCTTAACGGTGGTCAGGTGGGTTGGCCAAAATCGGGCTTGACTATTTGTTAGTTAGAAGCATTGAATTTTGTCATGTTAATAGCTGAACCTAACCAGGACCTTCAATAGGAGGCCCAAAGGTCGATTGAAGTGCTCCTTGAGGCAAAACCCAATTACTAGAGGTTACTTGGAGAAGTAATCTGTTAAAGAACCTACCTTCAGACACACATGGATGGGCCAGCCAAAGTCGGGCTCATGTGTTGTCTATTAGACTCTGGTACCCACTAGGAAATTAAAGTAATTCCTCGGATTGGAGGTAGAGGCTACCAATCTGAGCAAAATAGTGGGAGGGACCTTTAGACTAAAGTCCACATCTTTAGGTTAATAATTCATATACACTAATTAGCTTTGGTTTTCCTTTCAGATGTCTTTTAACCTGTCACTCTGGTCTCTTTTTGATAATGAAAACTCAATGGATCCAACTTCGATAGCTAGTATCAAAGGCTCAGGATTGTCTTGGAGCATGAACGGATCCTGTATGTGATATCGGATTCGATACCTGAGATCTTTGCTACCAATGCTCGGGGTTCGATCAGAGATACTTATCAGAAGTGGCTCTCTGACAGGACCATTATCCAGTGCATAATGTTGGCTGCGATGAACAGTTCAGTCACAAGTTTGAGGAAGCCCAGCCAAAAGAAATCCTTCAAAAGTTGAAGGAGTCTTTCGGAACACTAGACGACGTTGAGAGGTACAAGGTCTCCTATGATATCTACAACACGCGGATGCATGATAGGGCCTTGGTCATTGATCCTGTATTGTACAAAGGCCCAGGAGTAGTACTATCCAGAGCTGCTAGTGATTTCCTAGTGATCATCATCTAGGTACACTTTTAGATTATATGTTAGACATATTATTCTTTGTCGTATCATTGTATGGTTATATGAATAGTTCCATATTTCATACTATAGATACATAATTTCATATTTATATTACTCTAGATGCATCTAGATCCTGGTAGGGGCTTGTGTTAACTAGATTAACATCTATAGATAAAATAGTTTTATCACTTTCCGCTATTGCATGCCTTTAGAAAAGTTTTAAAATGCATGTATCGTCCCTAAGAACGGTTTCCTTATAGTGGTATCAGAGCATCTAGGTTGTGTATGCATCTAGTTTAAAGTTTTTTTGAAATCGATTTGATTTCCTTCTCGTAGTACTCAGATTGAGGTGGATTCGCCATGGCTATCCAGTCATAGGAGAAAAGCATGGTTTAAAGACCATCTCTTCCCATTCCAAGGGGTTCTCCTATGGCATGTAGGGGTGCCGCTACGTCATGACCTTATGAAGAAGAAAGTGAAGAATTTAATGAATTAAAATTATTTTAATCTATGATTTATTGATCATAACTATGTTTAGATAAGATCTAAAAGAAGTTTGATCTAAAACTTGGAAAATATTTCAAATAGTGTGATACACTTAATTAGAAATTAAGATGTATAATTTTAAGATTTAGGATATGATTCTAATCTTAAGTCATGATTCATAAATCATGGGTTAAATGTAGGGCTGGAACTGGGTCAGCCCAGTCTAAAATTGGATCAGGTTTCGGACCATATTTTAAGAATTTTTGGATCGAATCTGGACATCCCTTTGGTCCAAAAATTAAATGGACTCTATTTTACAGCTCGAAGTCTAGCCCGATATGCTTAAAATTTGATCTGAAGTCTGAATCGATTTTGGGCTGGCCCGAAGTTTATTGAGCTGGCCCAGCCCATTTCTAGGCAATGGGCTTTGGGCCAGCCCAGTTCCAGCCCTAGTTGAATGCGTTAGCTAGAATTGGGTCCTTAAATGGGTTAGACCTAGGTTTAGATGAATGGATTAAATAGAGAAAAGACTAATCAAAAGTTGAATTAGGTCTCTCCTCTATAGATCTCTCTAATAGTTAGTTAGATCAGTCCATACATCTAAATGGACTTGATTCATGGCTTCGTGGTTAGCCCGGGTCTTTAGGTTAGTCTGATTAAGTCTGGTAAACCACTTGGTATCTAAGGTAACTTTGACAGTTGTAATCAATGTCCTTTGGGGCTAACTCTTAACTGGCTAACTCATGGTTGGTGTCTAAGGCAAAAGGCTTACCTAGCATAACCCATCCCTTGATCCTACTTACCTGGCTAATATGGTGAATCAGATTAAATTAGACTATCTATTAATTCAAGTTGACCCATGTCAACTAAGGTTAATCAGTCTAACTGGTTTAAGGTGCCCATGGACCAAATTGATCTAGAAACCCTCTAAGTATTTGGTGAGAGTTTTCTTAATCAAGGTCCATGTCTTCCTCTTAAATGTTACAAAATTGAAATCCTCTAAATTATTAGGTCTATAAAAAGACTAAGTTATGAGATAGCCTGAGTCTTAGCCTTCCATTAAGTTGGATTGGCTGAGTTCATAAGTTGGGTGATCATCGATAGTTCCAAAGAACGGGTGGTCTCAGGCGAGTGGGATTGCCATTCAGCATATGATGGCTCAGTGCGACTATCTTAACACGTGGTCAGGTGGGCCGGCCAAAATCGGGCTTGATCATGGATTAGTTAGAGGCATTGAATTTGATCATGTTAATGGTTGGACCTTCAATAGGAGGTCCAAAGGCCGATTATAAGGACCCCTAGGGCAAAATAATTACTAGGAATTGCTTGAAAAAGTAATTGGTATTGTACCTACCTTTAGATGCATTTGGGTTGGCCGGCCAAAGTCAAGCTCATATGTAGTCTATTGGATCCTAGTACCCGCTAAAGGATAAATGTTATTCTTCGGATTGGAGTGTAGAGGCTACCAGTCTAAATAAAATAGTTGGAGAAACCTTTAGACTAAAATGAATATCTTTAGGATTTTTAAAATAATTCATATCCTGATAGGTCTTGTTCTTCTTTTTTAGATAATGTCGACTACTTTGTCACTCCAGTCATTATTAGATAATGACAAACTATTTAGACCCAACTTCGATAGCTGGTATCGAAAACTCAAGATAGTCATGGAGCATAAGTGGATCCTTTATGTGATAATGGATCCGGCATCTAAGATCCCAGCCCCTAATGCTTGTGGCACTGTTAGGGACACTTACCAGAAGTGGATCTCTGACCGCACCATGGTGCGTTGCATTATGTTGGCTACAATGAATGATGAGTTCAGTCACAAGTTCGAGGAGGCCCAGCCAGAAGAGATTCTTCAAAAGTTGAAGGAGTCTTTTGGCACTCTGGATGATACAGAGAGATACCGGATCTCTTTCGCCATCTAAAACATGCGTATGCGTGATGGAGTTTTGGTGACTGATCATATAATGTACATGATCGAGTTATTTGAACATTTGGGCAAACTTGGATGTCCTTTGCACGAGTTGCTCGGTAAGGACACGATTCTGAATTCTCTACCCCCTTCCTACCAGGTCTTTCTTGATAATTTTAGAATGAATAGGCCTGTAGTAAACTATCATGAGATGTTATGGTTACTGCAGACTTATGAGAGAGACCATAACCTCAACAAGGTGTTAGTAAATCTAGTGGGAGGTTCTGGGGCAGGACGTCGTCTCTTTGGGAAAGTGAAGAAGAAAAAAAAGAATAAAAAGGTGCTTAGTGCTAAGCCAAGTCAGACTAGGAAGGTAAAGGCTGACAAGAGTAAGTTAGAGTGCTTCTTCCGCAAGAAGCCAGGTCACTGGAAGCGGAACTATTATGCTTAGCTTGCAACTCTAGACCTGAACAAGCAACGGAAGGGAAAGTAGCAAGGTGTTGCTGGTCAAAGTATTTATATGATAAATCCTTGTAGTTTCTCTGTTTGTGATACTACTCGCTGGGTGTTGGATACCGAAAGTCCTTACCATATTTGCATTTCTTTGCAGGGACTTCAAGTTAGTAGGAGATTCGAAAGCGATGAAAGGTTTCTAAACATTGGGAACGGAAGTCAAGCTCCAGTTCTAGCATTGGAAACTATTTCTTTGTATTTCGAATCTTGTACTGTCATTCTTAATGAATGTCATTTTTGTCCTTCTTTTTTAGTAAATATCATTTATGTAGGCCTATTAGCCAATGATGGTTATGAATTATCAATAAAGAAAGATATTTGCTACATCACTTTGAATGGTTCTAATGCGATGAATGGATAATTGAAGAATATATATACATAGCCCATTATTGTATTGTACACTACTAATAAATGGCCTAAGATAGATAAGGTCATTGATATTTATCTCTAGCACTGTAGGCTAAGTCATATAAATAAGAATAGGTATAAAAAGTTGGTGGGAGAAGGTCTCCTAGATCTCACTGAGAGTGAATCCTTGTAGACTTATGAATCTTGTCTTCTTGGAAAAATGACCAAGTCAGCTTTTTTTGGAAAGGGTGAAAGAGCCAGTGATATTCTAAGTCTGGTACATACTGATGTATGTGGACCTATGAATATTAGTGTAAGAGGTGGATATAGTTATTTCATTATGTTTATAGACGATCTTTTGAGATACGGTTATGTCTACCTCATGAGACATAAATCTGATGCATTTGAAATGTTCAAACGTTATCGTAATAAAGTTGAAAAATAAACTGGAAAGTTTATTAAAACCCTTCGATCAGATCGAGGTGGTGAATATCTTTTCAGTGAGTTTCTAACTTATCTTGAGGAGAATGAGATTCTCTCTCAATGGACTCCTCTGAGGACACCTCAGTTAAATGGTGTGTCTGAAAGGAGGAATCGAACTCTATTGGATATGGTTCGATCCCTGATGGGCTTAGCTAATCAGCCTAAATCCTTTTGGGGATTTGCTCTAGAGTCAACATCCTACCTTCTGAATAGGGTTCAAAGTAAGTCCGTTAACAAAATACCATATGAGATATGGACTGGACAGAAGTCGACTTTCTCTCACCTTCGGGTTTGGGGGTATCCGGCTTATGTCAGACATTTGGAGATGGAGACCTAAGTCTGATAGGTGTCTTTTTGTTAGGTATCCTAAAGAATCCAAAGGATATTATTTCAATCTACCTGAAGAACAAAAGTTGTTCATCAGTCTTAGGGCAATCTTTTTAGAAAGGGAGTACCTTGGTGAATGCACTCAAGCTGCTAAGATTAAACTTAGGGAAGTTCAACAGATAGAAGAACCTTTTCACTCTAAGACCACTATAGAACCGGATTTGATTAGATCAGATCCACAGCCCATAGTGCAGCCATTAAGGAGATCTGGTAAAGTACCATGTCAATCAGCAAATACTATGGTTTCGTGGTCCAGGACGGTGATCTTGTTGAACTCGATGAGAACAACGAGGATCCAATCACCTATATGGATGCAATGATAAGGTCTGATTCTAAGTCATGGCTGGGAGCCATGAAATCCAAAATAGAGTTCATGGAAATCAATAATGTATGGACATTAGTTGATCCACCTGAAAGGATAAAATCCATTGGATGTAAATGGATCTTCAAGCGGAAGCGGGGCGTAGATGGGCAGGTGGAGACCTATAAAGCCTGTCTGGTTGCAAAGGGGTATCGTAGTGTTATGGTATTGACTATGACATGACATTTTTTCCTGTGGCAATGCTCAAGTCCATTCGGATTATGCTTGCTTTGGCAGCACATTTAGATTATAAAATCTAGTAAATAGATGTCTAAACAGCTTTCCTAAATGGTGAGCTGGAATAGGAGGTGTATATGATGCAGCCTGAAGGGTTTACATCCATAGATGAGTCTAAAGTATGCAAGCTTCAAAGGTCCATCTATGGACTGAAACAGGCTTCTCGAAGTTGGAACATGTGCTTTGATAAATGTATCAAGATGTATGGCTTCGTTAAGAACGGAGAGGAACCTTGTATATATAAATGGGCAAACGATTCTGTAGTTATATTTCTTGTTTTGTATATGGATAATGTTCTCCTAATTAGGAATGACATTCCAGCATTACAAGGAATGAAGGTCTGGCTTTCATATCAATTCTCTATGAAAGACTTGGGTGAAGTCTCATTCATACTGGATATGAAGATCTATAGAGATAGATCTAAGAGGCTTCTGGGACTGTCCCAATCTATGTACATAGACACTATGTTGAAGCGGTTCAGTATGAAAAATTTCAAAAGGGGCTATCTTTCGATAAGTCATGAAATTACTCTTTCCAAGAAAGATTGTGTGACAACTCCTAAGGAAAGAGAGCATATGAGTAGGATTCCATATGCTTTGGTAGTGGGTTCTATTATATATGTTATGCTGTGTACTAGACCAGACATGGCATACTCACTAGGGGTAGTGAGCAGATACCAGTCTGACCCAGGTGAAGCTCATTGAAAAGTTGTTAAGAGCATTCTTAAGTATTTTAGAAATACTAAGGACCAATGGCTTATTTATGGAGATTCTGACTTAAAACTTATGGGGTACACTGACTCCAATTTCAGTCAGATAGAGATGATAGCAAAAGTATGTCTGGTTTTGTGTTTACCCTTAACAATGGAGCTGTCTGCTAGAAAAGTTCCAAATAGATGTAGTGGCTGATTCTGTTTGCAAGGCAGAGTATATTACCGTATCGGATACAGCAAAAGAGGCTGTGTAGTTATGAAAGTTCCTAGGCAAGCTGGGAGTAGCACCTTCCTTGGATGGTCCTATTCCGGTGTATTGTGACAGCACTAGAGCCATAGCTCAAGCCAAAGAGCCAAAATCACATCAACGAATAAAACATATTCTGCATCGCTATCACCTTATCCGGGAGATCATTAAGTGAGGTGACATCGAGCTTCTGAAGATTGATAGAAAGGAGAACTTGGCCTACCCCTTCACTAAAGCCGTTGGAATTCAAGAGTTCGATAATTGCAAATGGAAGATAAAAATTAGATTCTATTCTGATTGGCTTTAGTCCAGGTGGGAGTTGTTGGGAATTGTGTCCCAAAGCTAATTATCTAGTATGTAGATGGTTGTGCGACTCATGTATATGCATGAATTATTGAATTGAATAAAAGGTTTATTCTAGTTGTTCATCACATGTCATCTTCCTAATTGAACTCTTGTGTGATGATATCCTTTGAGCTACCTTGTATGCGATGTAGAGAGGATGCATCATATAGTTCATAAATTGGTTCACGACCAAAGGATACGTTGTTTCAAGATGATGGTGTATTGAGAGTAGGTCGTTGATGTCATATATGTTGGTTGTCCTCTTTACCAAGTAGCATGGAGATGCTGATATGATATCAGGTGTTGTGTTTGACACTTTACTGAACATGTCTCTCATGTGGGATTCTCTTTCTGCCAGAGAGAAGTTTTGCATTAGAATATGGACATGAATTATTCCTTTGACTTGAGTCACTATGGCAGCTTGCAAGAAACTCACTGTGCTTGGGTACCGGACTACCCGGATTTTTGATCTGGTGATAAAAGTTTGCTAGGTACAGTCAAGTACTTGTATAGCGGTAGTAGGATCGAGAAAGGATTAACCTCTCCAAATGGTTTGGATTGAATACTTAATATGCCTCAATTGAGAAAGACCTTGGCCAGGGCATTCCTTGTAAGGAGTTATAGGGACTATTTGTTTGAGACATATTGAGATGGATTGATTAGTATTGGACAGTTTAACCTTATGCCATTCAGAGCATTAGGAGGTTCAAGGAATAAGTTTGGTGCTATTCCATATTCGATAGGTTCATGTTGCTATGCAATTTTTCAACCTATTCGGACACTGGGTGTCATTGCTAGATGACGACTTTGGCTGGTTCTGAAAATGTTTCCGTGCTACCGGTTTAATATTTGAACCTAATGGATCACACACATTAGGGGCTTAAGTAACAAATCATCAAATCAATTTGGACCTAATTATAAGTGTTACAATTAAGATATGACCTAATTAATTATGGATTAATTGTTAATTAAATTAAATCATATTTAATTTGATTTTAATTAATCCATATTGTGTTGTCAACAGCCTTTTCGAAATAGGTTCGATTGGATTTAAATCTGGCTTTTGATTTGAGTGTCAAATCAATTAGAAATTGGACCATGAGTCAGAGCCCAGTTGGATTGGGACTCTCTCTCCATATCTCTCCCTCTCTCCTTGTTTCCACATGCCACATGGCATGAGGTTTTCATGAATGAAGAGGAATGACTTAAAGAAACCAACTCTCCTCTCATTTATGATTTGGAAAGTTTCTTAAGTCTTGTGTTCACACTAGTCTCCTCCCATTTTTGACTTTGTAAACCCTTCATTAATTTGTCATGATAAATGAGGGTGGTGACATGGCATGGAGAATTTGACCTTGTCCATGAAAGAGGAGAAGTGGAAAGAAACTCTCACATGTGAAAACAAGAAAAGACATAAGAAGAGTTTTCATGAGGTGTGAAAGCATTAAAAGAGAGAACCTTTTCTTATCCTCTTTAAATGCCTTCATACACTTAGTTTTATGCCATTAATGGGGAGGTGGGCTATATAAGGAGGGAGGGGGTGGCTGGCCAAGCATGAGGGAATGCTTGAGTGAGTGAAGAGAAGGGGAGAAGGGAATGAAAGATCATCCACTTAGGTGTGTGAGGCATTTTGCTACCAAAGGTTCCCTCTCCCTTCCATTCATTCCTACTTCTACTCTTAGTCTTTCTTCCAAGTGTTGAGAGGTTATTTAGATAAGAGCAAGAAGAGGAAAGGAGGTCCTAATCCTTGCAAAGGCCAGTTTGCAAGATAGAAGCTAGAAGCCGGTCCAGTTGTCGATCGGCATAGCTTTTGAAGCAAGGCCGATTTGCTAAAATAGGAGAGGGCTACAAGGATCTAGCAGTCTAGTGCCCTCTACGACTCTGCTACGACAAGCCCTGTGTAGATACCAATAGAGGCAGGATGCTTATGATGCTGGTAGAGCTCTGTGGTCCTCATTACGGTACTATGCTTGGCGGTGATTATCACTTTGTAGAGGCCCTCGTTCACCCAGGAGTAGTGTTATCCGGAGCTACTGGTGATTTCTTGGTGATCGTCATCTAGGTATACTTTTAGATTATATATTTGACATATTATTCTTTGTCATATCATTATATGGTTATATAAATAGTTCCATATTTCATACTATGGATACATGATTTCATATTTATATTAGTCTAGATGCATCTAGATCCTGGTAGGGGCTTATTTTAATTAGATTAACATCTATTGATAAAATAGTTTTATCACTTTCTGCTGCTGCATGCCTTTAGAAAAGTTTTAATATGCATGTATCGTCCCTAAGAACGGTTCCCTTATACAACCAACTCTATATAAGGTCTCATGGATAGATGCAACATCTATCTCTATTACATAAAGGTACTTGGTTTCTATTCAGTTGAGTTCATATGAAGACAAGGTATGGTGAGATGTGCTACCAATGGAGGTTAGCAACATTATTTTAGGGAGGCCATGGCTATTTGACCATGATGTGACCTTGTTTGATAGGTCAAACTCATATGCTTTAAGGACAAAGGTAAGAAGATCACCATTAAAACTGTCCAACCAAAGACTACACCCAAGAAGGCATTCAAAGGGTCCAAAGAGAGTAATGGAAAAAAAAAAAATACATTTGATTGTGCTTGAGACCTAGAAAAGGAGATCGAGTATGAAATACCTGTTTGGGCCTTGACCTGCAAAGGGTCCCCTAAGGAATCCCAAATCAAATATCCACTAAAAGTAAGGATCCTTTTAGAAGGATTTAAGGATGTCTTTTTCGAAGCATTACCCAATCAACTACCACCCATGCGAGACATCCAACATGTGATTAACCTAGTCCTTGGATCTACCTTACTAAACCTGCCATACTATAAGTTAAACCTAACTGAGCACACTGAGTTACAAAGGCATGCCAACTTGCAAAGGTAAGTTAAGGAGCTACTAGACAAAGGATTTATTTGGGAGAGCTTAAGTTTATGTACTATGCCTACATTATTGATGCCCAAGAAGGACAAGTCATGGAAAATGTGTGTAGACAATAGGACGATCAATAAAATAACTATAAAGTATAGATTTTTCATACCCCGTCTAGATTGCATGTTAGATATGATGGCAGGTTCCACCATCTTTTCTAAGATTGACTTTAAGAGTGGATACCATCATGTTAGGATTAAACCGGGAGATGAATGGAAGACTACCTTTAAGATGAAGGATGGTTTATATGAATGGTTGGTCATATTGTTTAGCTTGTCTAACATACCTAGCACTTTCATGAGGATTATGACTTAGGTATTGCAACCCTTTATTGAATTACTTGTGATCATATACTTCGACGATATCCTTATCTTTACTTGATCAAGAGAGGACCATCTTGGTCCTCTATAACAAGTATGTTTGACCCTTAGAACTAAGAGTTTATACACGAATCTCAAGAAATGTATTTTCATGATCGATAGGATATATTCTTAGGATTTGTTGTAACATCTAAGGGAATAACTGTAGACTCCAAAAATATTTGAGCCAAGTAGAGTGGCCTGTACCTAAGAGTATTCATAATGTTCAAAGTTTTCATGATTTAGCCACCTTTTACCATCAATTTGTTAGAGGATTTAGTTCAACTATGGATCCTATCATAGACTGTATTCGTAAGGGAGTATTTGAGAGGACAAAATCAGTTGATAAGGCTTTTTGGGAGATTAAGGATAAAATGACTCAAACTCCTATTCTACAACTACCTAATTTTAATAAAGTTTTTGAGGTTAAGTATGATAAATCAAGTATAGGAATAGGAGTGTTGATTCAAGAAGGCCAACCTATCATATATTTCAGGAAAAAAATTGAATAAGGTTAAATACAAATATTTTATATATGATAAGAAATTTCATGAAATAGTGCAAGCTTTGACATTTTGGAGGCATTACCTGTTGCCTTTCGAGCTCATCTTATATTCAGATCATGAAGCCCTTAGGTTTTTAAAATCATAAAAAAAACTAAACCATATACATACCAAGTGGGTTAAATTTCTTCAATCCTATACATTTGTACTGAAATATAAGGTTGGAACTGTAAACCAAATTGCAGATGCTCTAAGTCATAGAGTCATCCTTTTGTTTGCTATTAGTATTAAAGTTGTGGGATTTTGAAGTTAAAGGAAAATTATTCTAACTACCCCGACTTTAAAGAGATTTATGCTACTCTACAACAAAGACCGTCTAGAAACCTTAGTATGTTTTTCAAGATAGATTCTTATCTAAAAATAATAGACTGTATGTCCTGCAGACATCTATATGAGACTTTTTAGTGTGGGAGTTGCATGCTGGAGGACTGACTGGATATTTTGGAAGGAATAAGATGATTGAAGCTATGGAAAGTCAGTTCTACTAGCCTATTTTGAAGAGAGATGTCATAAGAATCATAGTCCATTGTCGTATGTGTGCCATAGTGAAACATCCTAAATAAATTACTGGCTTGTACATGCCATTGCCTATTTTCGACTGTCCATGGCAAGATGTTAGCATTGACTTTGTCTTAAGCTTGCCTCGAACCATCCTTAAGAATAATTCCATTTGTGTTGTAGTAGATAGGTTTTCAAAAATGGCTCACATTTTGTCATGTCCCAAAACTTCATATGCATCTAAAGTAGCTCATTTGTACTTTGATGAGGTTGTGAGACTGCATGGCTTACCTAAGACCATTGTTTCAAACTATGATGTTATTTCTTAAGTTACTTCTAGAAAACTTTATGGTATTTGCTTGGAACAAAACTTAATTTCTTATCTACATATCATCCCCAAATTGATGGTCAGACTAAAATAGTTAATAAGAGTTTAGGCAACTTTCTTAAGAATCTAGTAGGAGAACATGTCAATAATTGGGATTTAGTCTTATCCTGAGCTGAGTTTGCTTACAATGATTCTGTCAATACGTCTATTGGTAAGAGCCCATTTGAAATCATATATGGTTATCATCCTCATAAGCAAGTAGACTTAATTCTGTTACCATGGCATAATAGATCATCGAAAGATGTAGAGTCATTTGCACAGCATCTTAAGGATCTGCATGAATATATTAAAAACAAAATTAATGTTAGAAATAAAATGTATAAGCAGTTTGTAGATTTACATCGTAGATCTCATGACTTTGTTAAAAAAGACTATGTAATGATTCGAGTAAGGCTAGAATGGTTTTCACCAGGAACCATCAAGAAACTTCATGCACGTGGAGCTAGACCCTTCAAGATCTTGAAGAAACTTGGATTGGATGCCTACATTATAAATTTACTTTTTGATTATGGCATAAGCTCAACATTCAGTATATTAGATTTAATAAAATATAAGAAGCTAATAATGATACACAGTTGTTGCCCAGAAATGGAGCCCAAGAGGGGGGGTGAATTGGGTCTTTTAAAAAATTAAGACAATAAAATGAAGGTCTAGTGGTGCTTGTGAGCAATGATAAATTTGATGCAAGATGTTAGCAACAATTAAAGAGCAAGAGAGGAAAAGAGCAATCACACACAAACACAGGGTTTATAGTGGTTCGGTTCAAACCTAGCACCTACATCCACTCCCCAAGCCACCCTTGGGAATTTCATTATAATCCACACTAGATTACAGTCGACTTGTTTTTCACAAGGCTCACAAGTCAAAACCTAAGTTGGTTTTGTCACTTAGGCTTACCAACAAACCTTAACACTTGTTTTGTCTTCGGGCTCACAAGTTAACCCTAGTTGGTTTTATCCCATTGGCTCACCAACAAACCACAATAACCTTCTTTCAAGACACCCTTGAAAGCAAGGTCAAATCACAATAAAAACATATATGTAATTTAAAACTACAACAAACTCTCTTCAAGAGTAGATTGAAATCTTTGAAGCTCAAGTGGATGCTTTGTCTTCACTCTTCCTTGGAATCTCCTTCAAGGTGCCTCTTTTGGTAATGAAGTAAGGATGAGCTTGTAGGCTTTTCAATGGAATCAAGCTAGAAGAGGCTTTTGATGTGAAGTATGGAGAGAATATTGGCTTTTGAGTAGACTTCAATGCACTTGAATACACTTCTCTTGCTTTAAAATGAGGTTGGTGGAGCTTAAATACACCAAAAACCTTCCAAAAAATGGTTTGTGATCGTTGGTATCTTGGAAATATCCGTTTGGAGCTTGAAAAGTAAGTTCTGCAAGCCAGAAAAATAGATCCGTTAGAGCTGTCAGGCTGCAAGTGTCGACACTTGGCTGTCTGGTGTCGACACTTGGCTGTCAGGTGTCGACACTTGATCTCTGGGTGCCGACACTTGAACATTCAAGTATCGACACTTGATGCACAGGTGTCGACACTTGACACAAAAATCCTCAATATTACAAAGTTCTGTATTTTCAAAAATCTCAGGCCTTGAGTCGACACTTGGTGTCGACACTTGAATATAGGTGTCGACACTTGGTGTGCCAAGGATTTTTGTCTGTGCCAAATGCTGAAGTGTCGACACTTGAGACTAAAAACTTTCAGATTCAAGTGTAAATGCCTCGAAAACATAAATAAAATTCTTGAATACATAAACATATAATATTTAAACATTTAGATATCCTTTTTCAATGAAGAGGATGCTCGGATTTGTGAGAATTGCTCCGTTCCATACACCATAAGTTTTTGAGATTTTGAGGTGCTTTCTTCTTGAAAACTCACAACTTGAAATCCTCATTAGAATACAATATGCACTCAATGTTTTGTTATTCATCAAAATCACTGGGTGGAGCCAACAATCTTTCCCTTTTTGATGATGACAAAACCTTGAGTAAAAAGGCAACATATTTCAAACTTTAACCATTTAATTTTTGAATATGAATTTAAGTCCATTAGAGAGGCAAAACTTCATGGTTAGGAAGAATCAATCTCCCCCTTAATTAGATACTTCATATTAAGGTAAACTTCAAAGATTCTTACAAGGTGAAAAATCAACACAATCAATTCAATTTCTCAATTTATGAATTAACACATTTTTCTCAACAAATTTATACATCAATAAAATCAATACTTTTTCTCCCCCTTTTTGTCAATCATTAGAAAGGGAAATTTTTTCTCCCCCTCACAATGAGCATGGAGACAAAAAGATAGTAGAGAAAGACATATCATAGATATCAGAGTCAAAATTATGCTAATATCAAAGAGTATCAGAGCTAAAATATACCAAGATAAAAGAGTATCGAGCCAAAAAAATAGTAAATTGATTCATTGAAGCACAAATAAAGAGTACTGAACAGAAATATATATATAAGATAAGTTTTCAGTACAAAATTTGCTGAGTCATCAGCAAGAGCTGAAACATACATATATCACCAGAGTCAAATAAGTATCAAACATACAACATAAGAGCTAAAACAGACATCTGTGAGGCTAATCCTCATCAGATGGAACATCAAGACTGAATGGAGCACTGATCCTAGATCTGGTGGCTAATGCCCTAGGAGGTGCTAAAGCTCTACGACTCCTAGTACTGCCGGAAGGACCAAAGGCGGGTACAATCCTAGATGATCTAGTGGAAGGAGGTGAAAGACGATCAGCTGGCGTAATAAGGTCCGGTGTGAAGTCAACCAAGACAGTAGTAGGAGCTGGTGTAGTAGGAGGATCTCGACTGACCACCTCATAAGCATCGGCACCTCCAACACTGTCACTATCACTGCCCACTACCTCTGTAGCTTGATTAATATCATGATCACCACCCTCAGCAGAATCAGCATGGTCGCTCTGGTGATCGCCGCCATCATCATCATCATCGTCATCATCGTCAGATCGTGCAAGTGTAGGGGCTGTAGGAGGTATAAGGGATCTCAACAGACTCTCAATGCGAGAGAATCCCTCCTCCATGGATCTGCGAATCTCAGCATGCTCCGAGGTAGTATGTGCTCGTAGAAGCTCGACCTCGCTACGTAGCTGAGTCACCTCACCTCTGATCTCTGTGAACTGTGCTCTGGCATGCTCCTCAAAAGATAGTCTTGCAGACGGTGGTGGAGGAGCTGAAGTGTCAGGAGACAAGTGCTCTGTTTGTGTCAATGGGATATCGATTGGAGGAAAAACTGCTGGCTCAAATGGTCCAGCCTCAGCCTCTCGAATCTCATCCTCCTCATCTGGCTCCTGGCCAGACTCTCTGCGAACCCATCGACCTCCAACTAACCTGTATCCCATCCAGTGTAATGACCTCTCGTCGTACACCTCTATGTGTAGTATCTCCTTGGGGATCTCCCCCTCCAATGATACTCCACACGCTCTAAAAAGTCGGGTCAGTGCCATGCCGTATGGTAAACAGTGTCGACGCTGAGTAGAAGCATCATACATCTGAGTGAGCATCAGAGACGGAATATCTATCTGCCTCCTCTCAATCAGACTCGTCATCACCATCAACTCCCTCTCGGTGATGAAGTCAAATCTTTCAGTCTTCGGTAGTAGGATCCGTGCAGTGATATGGTGCAAAAGGAGCATCTCCAATGACAACTGGTTCGTGGTAACTACTGATATACCGCAAACGTCCTCTCTCTCAAGGATGCACCTAAATGCCGCCTCTCTATCATCCATTGAAAAGGCACAGACTCCTCTCCAGGGGATCTCCAATACTCGGCTCAGAAGCTCATCAGTCAATGAAATCTGAATACCCCTGACTGATGTCGTCCACAGTAGTCGTCGACAGTCCAGTGCACCATAAAACTCCCTCACTAGGTGAGGATAGTACCTTTCCTGCATGGTGCAGAATGGTACTAGTCCTGCATCAGTGAGTACCTGTCGAATGCCGAAGTAGTGCCTGTCGAAACACTGCAAGTCGACTCTCCTCCCTGAAGCTACTAACTTCCCTACCATCCTCTCTGCAGAGGGGGGAGCTCGGTGTGGCTGTACTACTCGACTGTGCTGTATCAAATCTGGCCTTCGACCTCCTCTCAACACCATGACTGGGCCTCTCCCTAACTGCAAGTCTCTTCCTAGGACCCATTACAGCCAACTGACCAGGAAAAAGGAAGAAAGGCTTAGAACAAGGGACTGGCTACAGGTTAAGATAAGGAGAAAAATGTTCAGATAGGTTTTGAAAACTAGAAGCAACAACGTTTGAAAAATTGTAAAAATAATATTTGTAGAAAATATACTTTCATTAAATGACAAACTTTCGAACAATATTTGGCCTACTGGCAGTAAGATATAACAATGAACCAATCATGCCACGATATAATTTTTGGTCTATAGACTTACCTGATTCATCCTTGTCAAGTCTACATGTAGAGCTCATAGGGGTACCTAAAGGCTTAGTGTTCTCCATCCCAAACTTCTTGAGTATTTCTTTTGTGTATTTTGTTTGGTTGATGAAGATCCCTTCTTTGGTTTGCCTTATTTGGAGTCTGAGAAAGAAATTCAGTTCTCCCATCATGCTCATCTCGAACTCACCCTGCATTAATTTTGCAAAATCTTGACAAAGAGATTCATTAGTAGCACCAAATATTATATCATCTACATAGATTTGTACTACTAAGAGATCATCATTCTTTTTCTTTAAAAATAAAGTTTTATCTACATTACCTCTAGTAAAATCATTTTTCAGCAAGAAAGAGCTTAAACGATCATACCAAGCTCTTGGAGCTTGTTTCAATCCATATAAAGCTTTATGAAGTTTATAAACATGATATGGAAATTCAAAATTTTCAAAACCAGGGGGTTGCTCAACATAAACTTCTTCTTCAATTAATCCATTTAAAAAGGCACTTTTAACATCCATTTGATATAGTTTAAAATTCATGAAGCAAGAAAAAGCCAACAATAGCCTAATTGCCTCAGGTCTAGCCATAGGAGCAAAGGTTTCATCAAAATCTATCCATTCCTCCTGATTGATCCTTTGGCAACTAGTCTAGCTTTATTTCTAATTACTATTCCATTTTCATCAAGTTTATTTCGAAAAACCCATTTTGTACCAATAATTGATGTGTTTGAAGGCCTATCCACTAGTGTCCAAACATTGTTTCTTTTAAATTGATTAAGTTCATCTTGCATAGTAGTTATCCAATTACTATCACATTCAGCTTCCTCAATAGTTTTAGGTTCAATTTGAGACACAAAAGCTAAGTAATCACAAATATTTCCAAGGGATGATCGAGTACTTACACCTTTAGATGGATCACCTATAATTAGTTCTTTTGGGTGTCCATGAGCATACCTCCATTCTTTTGGTAATGGATCAACAGTTGATGTATTTTCATCATCTTGTGCTTGATCTCCTTCAGTGTTTTGATTATCGTTATGTTCCTTGGTAAGCCCTTCATTGTTGTTTATTTCTTCAGTTTTCTTGCTACCTGTTTCATCAGAAAGTACATCTTCTTTTCTTGAAGATTTTTGGTTAGTTTCATCAAATACCACATGTATGGATTCTTCAACAACAAGTGTTCTTCTATTGAAGACCCTGTATACCTTACTAGATGTGGAGTAGCCTAGAAAGACTCCCTCATCTGATTTGGCATCAAATTTACTCAAATTATCTTTACCATTGTTTAAGATGAAACAATGGCATCCAAAAACATGAAAATAACGAATTGAGGATTTTCTACCCTTCCAAAGCTCATAAGGTGTTTTGTTTAAAATCGGTCTAATTAAAACTCGATTTAAAATATAGCATGCAGTATTTATGGCTTCCGCCCAAAAATATCTAGGTAAATCATTTTCACAAAGCATGGTGCGTGCCATTTCTTCAAGAGTTCTATTTTTTCTTTCTACTACCCTATTTTGTTGAGGTGTCCTAGGTGCAGAAAAATTATGATGAATTCCATTTTTAATACAAAATTTATCAAAATCGGCATTTTCAAATTCGGTTTCATGATCACTTCTCAAAGATACTACCGAAACACCTTTTTCATTCAAAACTCTTTTATGAAATCTAATAAATTCAGAAAATGTTTCATCTTTATGTGCTAAAAACATGACCCATGTAAATCGTGAGAAATCATCTACAATGACTAGACCATACTTCTTACCTCCCAAACTAGATGTTCTAGTTGGCCCAAAGAGGTCCATGTGAAGCAATTCCAAAGGTCTAGATGTAGAGATCACTCCTTTTGGTTTGAAAGATGATTTTGTTTGTTTTCCAAGTTGACATGCACTGCATATTTTATCTTTTTCAAAATTGAGTTTAGGCAAATATTTTACCAAATTCTTTTTGATAAGTTTTGAAATTAAATGCATGCTTGCATGTCCTAGTCTACGATGCCAAAGCCAACTAGTTTCATCGATCTTGGCTTCCATTGCCACTAGACATTGACCTTTCTGAATAGGGAGATCATCAAGATCAACCATATAAATATTACCATGCCTATGACCAATGAACTTAATGGTCATCTAGACTAGAAACAATGCACAAAGAAGATTCAAAAACAACTTTAAAATTTTTGTTACAAAATTGACTAATGCTAAGCAAGTTATGTTTTAAACCATCAACATATAAAACATTATCAATATAAGAGGTAGGGGTGATATAGATTTTACCAATACCGATAATTTTGCCCTTCCCATTATCACCAAAAGTTACATTGCCACCATTTTGATATGTGAGTGATGAGAACTGCTCCACATCTCCTGTCATATGCCTTGAGCAACCGCTATCAAGGTACCATATCATTTTCTTGTTGGTTGCAAGGCATACCTGCAATAAAGATCAAGCAAAGATTTTAGGTACCCAAGCCATCTTGGGTACTTTTTGGTTAGTGGCATTGGTTCCTTTCGGAACCCAAACTTTCTTAGTGTTATTTAATTTTCTTTTGTTGCACATATAAGATTTATGTCCTTTGATACCACAAGTATAGCAAGTAATGGATGAAGATGCAGGCACAAAGAAATTTTTAAAGAGTTTTTGTTTCTTATGAGTTCTGAATCCTAATCATGCTTTGTCAAATACTGCTCTTTGGTTATTTAAGAGTAAATTCAATTTTTCAGAACTGTAAGTAAATTTTTCTACAAAAGGTTTTAGTTTTTCGATTTCTTCTTTATATCTTTTGTTTTCAATTAAAATTTTTTTGCTTTGTTTTGACAAATTTTCATTTGAAAGTAAGTCACTTTTCTTTTTAAAGATATCCTTTTCTTTTTCAAGTACCATAATCTTATCATTTAATTTTTTATTTTGTATAAGAAGGCATTCATTTTCATTTGAAAGGTTGTTATTTGTTTTAGCTAAATCCAAATCTTGCTTCTTTAAATCTTCATGTTTTGACTTTAACTTTTGAAATTCTATGACTAGTTCATCAAAAACCTCATGAAGCTCATCAAAAGTAAATTCATTTTCGGTTTCAGAACATACCACTTCTTGATCGGCCATCAGACAGAAGTTTGCTACCTCCTGTTGTTCTTCCTCAGAACTGGTGTCTTCACTTTCACTCTAGGTTGCCATCATGTCTTTCTTTCTCAGCTTTCTTTTGCTTTTCTTTAACAAGGGGCAGTCTACCTTGAAATGGCCGGGTTTTTTGCACTCAAAGCAAGTAGGCTGTTTCTTCTCCTTTTCTTTATCCTTCTCTTTGCTCGGCTCACCTTTCAGAGGTTTCTTTTTGTAGTTAAACTTTTTCTTCCTCATGAACCTTCTCAATTTTCTTGCTAACAGAGTCGTTTCATCTTCTTCGTCATCTTCTTCAGAGTCTTCGCTTGATTCCTCTCTAGCAATAGATTTGAACGCGATCGCCTTCTTCTTTTTGTCCACCTCTCCATTCTTTTGTTTGAGGGAGAGCTCATAAGTCATTAAAGAGCCCAGCAGTTATTCCAGCGGAAGAGTGTTGACGTCCTTAGCTTCTTCAATGGCAGTGACTTTTGTATCCCATAAAGCTGGTAGAGACCTGAGAAATTTATTCACAAGTTCACTATTAGAAATTATTTTTCCTAGGCTTCTCATGCCATTCACAATGTTTGTGAACCTAGTATATATTTCGCTAATTGACTCAGTAGGTTCCATTTTAAACATTTCATATGTGTGAATAAGCATGTTGACCTTGGTGGTTTTCACTTGGTGTGTACCCTCATGGTAACCTCAAGTATATCCCAAATCTCCTTGGTGGAGAGATAATTTGATATTCTATTAAATTCACTTGGATCAAGAGAACAAAATAAAATGTTCATTGCCTTAGCATTAAGCTCAATTTGCTTAATGTCATTCTCATCCCAATCATCTTCCATTTTTGGAGTGAGAATGCCATTAATCATCATTGTGGATTGATGAGGACCTTTTACAATTGTTCTCCACAAATTATAATCAAGAGCTTGTATAAATATCCGCATGCGTGTTTTCCAGTATGTGTAATTTGTGCCATTAAAAAGTGGGGGTCGATTTGAAGCTTGACCTTCAACAATACCCATTCCTATTGGGGCTGCCATGATCTTTTACTCAAGATCCTTGGACCTACAAGAGAGTACCAAAGGCTCTGATACCACTTGTTGCCCAAAAATGGAGCCCAAGAGGGGGGTGAATTGGATCTTTTAAAAAAATTAAGACAATAAAATGAAGGTCTAGTGGTGCTTGTGAGCAATGATAAATTTGATGCAAGATGTTAGCAACAATTAAAGAGCAAGAGAGGAAAAGAGCAATCACACACAAACACAAGGTTTATAGTGGTTCGGTGCAAACCTAGCACCTACATCCACTTCCCAAGCCACCCTTGGAAATTTCACTATAATCCACACTAGATTATAGTCGACTTGTTTTTCACAAGGCTCACAAGTCAAAACCTAAGTTGGTTTTGTCACTTAGGCTTACCAACAAACCTTAACACTTGTTTTATCTTCGGGCTCACAAGTTAACCCTAGTTGGTTTTATCCCTTTGGCTCACCAACAAACCACAATAACCTTCTTTCAAGACACCCTTGAAAGCAAGGTCAAATCACAATAAAAATATATATGTAATTTAAAACTACAACAAACTCTCTTCAAGAGTAGATTGGAATCTTTGAAGCTCAAGTGAATGCTTTGTCTTCACTCTTCCTTGGAATCTCCTTCAAGGTACCTCTTTTGGGAATGAAGTAAGGATGAGCTTGTAGGCTTTTCTATGGAATCAAGCTAGAAAAGGCTTTTGATGCGAAGTATGGAGAGAATATTGACTTTTTGGCTTTTGAGTAGACTTCAATGCACTTTAATACACTTCTCTTCACTTCTCTTGCTTTAAAATGAGGTTGGTGGAGCTTAAATACACCAAAAACATTCCAAAAAATGGTTTGTGACCATTGGTACCTTGGAAATAGCCGTTTGGAGCTTGAAAAGCAAGTTCTGCAAGCCAGAAAAATAGATCCGTTAGAGCTGTCAGGCTGCAAGTGTCGACACTTGGCTGTCAGGTGTCGACACTTGATCTCTGGATGTCGACACTTGAACATTCAAGTGTCGACACTTGATGCACAGGTGTCGACACTTAACACAAAAATCCTCAATATTATAAAGTTCTGTATTTTCAAAAATCTCAGGCCTTGAGTCGACACTTGGAACCTAAGTGTCGACACTTGGTGTCGACACTTGGAACCTAAGTGTCGACACTTGGTGTCGACACTTGAATATAGGTGTCGACACTTGGCATGTCAAGGATTTTTGTTTGTGCCAAATGCTGAAGTGTCGACACTTGACTGTCCAGGTGTAGACACTTGAGACTAAAAACTTTCAGATTCAAGTGTAAATACCTCGAAAACATAAATAAAATTCTTGAATACATAAACACATAATATTTAAACATTTAGATGCCCTTTTTCAATGAAGAGGATGCCCGGATTTGTGAGAATTGCTCCGTGCAATGCACCATAAGTTTTTGAGATTTTGAGATACTTTCTTCCTGAAAACTCATAACTTGAAATCCTCATTAGAATACAATATGCACTCAATATTTTGTTATTCATCAAAATCACTAGGTGGAGCCAACAACAGTGATCTATTTGAACCTGATCCTTTTCTTGAGAGTGAACCCCACCCTGAGTGCCCATCGTCCACTATTCCAAAAAAACATGATCGCATCAGCAAGATCTTAGATGAGCAGGTTGTGTAAACTAGAAGGTGCAGGTATCACCAATATCTAGTTTGATGGCAAGGCCAACCTAAATCCAAGGATGCATGGATACCCGAGAAGAGTGACAGGAGTTGCAATGGATAAATCCAGATTAGCTTGAACAATTCTAGAGCTACAATGGATCGTACTTATTGGAGCTGAGTTTTTTCCATCCTAGGAAAATTTGTATGGACACCAATTTGCAAGCCACCACCTGGCTTGACTAAGCCAGACCCAACTATCTTGTAACTTTATTAGTAGAAGTTTTTAAATTTTAGCAAGTTGTTATTTTTCTAATGTGTTAGTTTTTAGCAGCTGCTATTTTGGATGACCATATGTGCCACTTGGATACCACCTCTGTACTACATTACCATCCAAGTTGGAGCCTTGATGAACCCCTAATACCACCGAAAAAAGAGTCCCACTACCTAGTTTGTGCCATGAAGAAGTCCAAGTGAAGGAGACACTATGTTGGCGCCACTTCCAGATAATCCTTATCCAGGGTTGGTGCCAAATCCAGAAGACCTATTTTCTTTGTCTAGCCACATCAAAAGTCTTAGAAGATCAGCCAAAAAAGTCCACATAGCAGTTGTTGATTGGTGCGAAACATGGTTCAAGTTTATCACAAGATGGTGCTACCCATAATTTAAGTAGGATTCACTTATTAGTGTTTGGATTATTTTTTAATTGTTAGCATTTGAATTATTTTAAACTCTTGTTATTTTGCTTATAAATACCTATGTATTGATTTTCTTTTTATTGAAAAAAAAGTTAGCCGCATCTTCATCTGCATACTTGTCCCGCATCACTGATGTTATCTTCTTTGCAAGCTAGCAATAAGACTCCATCATCATCTTCTTTTTTCTTTGTATAGTGAGCTTTCTCTTCAACTTAGTTAGCATCATTATACCACTAGTTCGAAGCATAATGACTCTGCTTGTTACAAATGAAACAATGACCTTTGAAAGTATCATACCTTCAATCTTTACATAAGCCTCCTTATCCATGCCATCCTTTTGGAATTTGGTTTTTCTCCTCTTTGTTATTGTAGCCTCCTCATCCATGGCCACGTCCATGTCCATGGCCTCTCCATTAGCCATGGCCTCATCCTCGACCTCTTTAACTCCTTTCATTCTTCGAGTCTTCTTTTTCCTCCTTTAGAGTGAACTTAGATTGAAGAACTTGCTCCAAAAGCTCTTGCTTTTTCTTGTTAAGCCTTTTTTATCGGCGTGTAAGGAACCCATGAGTTCATCAATTGTCATGGCTTCTAAATTCTTCGATTCTTTGATAGCAACTATGATGTAGTCAATTTGGCATTCAACAAGTGTAGAATTTTCTCTACTACTTGTGTATCATTCAAAATCTAGTCGTTCCTTCTCGAATAGTTGATGATGGTCAAGACTCTTATAAAGAAATCCAAGATAAATTTAGACTCCTTCATTTATAGGGCTTCAAATTTGCTTCTAAGAGTTTGAAGGTGAATTTTCTTCACTTTCTCAACTCTTTTATATGATTTTGGAGAATCTCCCATGCTTGTTTGGAGGTGGTGACCATTACTATCTTCTCAAAAACTGACTAATCTATGCTTGGTAGATGAAATAGAGAACCTTGTTATCTTTCTTCCTCAAGTCCTGCAAAGCCTCTCATTGTTGCGCCATGAGAGTATCTCTATCTTCTGCTTCTTCATAGCCTCTTTCAATTATACCACAAATATCTTGGAATCCAAGCAATGCCTTCATTTGGATACTCCAATTCTCATAGTTGGTATTAGTGAGACTGATGGGAACATCACCAGCATGGATCCCGAAGCAAGCACGAATCCTGAAGTTGCACGAATCTTGGAGTAGCATGAATTCCGGAGTAGCATGAATCATGATGCAGTATGAATTTCAATGCAAATAAATTTAGATTTGAAGTTCATTTCATTCTCCATATAAGAAGGTCCCCATATGAATGCCAAGTAGCACCCAACACATGAAGACACAAGAATGCCCACATGACTGCCATGTGGCGTCCATGCATGCAGATTTTCAGATTTAGATACTTGGTAACCACAAGGAGACACTTGGCACCTATGCATTTTGTCACCCCTTTTCATGAAACTTGAAATTCAAAACTACATCCCCCTCTTTCCATGTAAAATTTGAATTTCAAATGGGGCTTAGAAGGCTATAAATATGTCCCTAATCTCTTTGTAAAAGATGGATGTGATGAATGAAGTTTTTTTAGAGAAGAGTGATTCTTCTTTTGCTCCGTGAGGAGAGGGTGTGAGGCCCAACCCCAGGACACGATGTGAGGTCATGTCTGGTTATCCCCTTGATTTCATCTTCCTTACCACCCTCATGTCTTTTGAGATTCACTTTATCGGCTCCATTAGTGTGGTGGGTGAGATGCCCTAGAGGTGAGAGATCTCTCCATGAGTGTGAGTCCCAAAGCTCATGAGATCCAGATCCCTATCTTTCATCCCCGTTATTTCTTTCGCCACCCCTAAAAAAATACAAAAAAACTAGTAGTACCCTAATCTTGGTGACTTCTCAGCTCACCGACGATCCTACCCCGATCTCGTGTCCCATCAAAGACGAGGAAAAGATAATCATACTATATTAGCCTTGGCTCTAATACCACTTTGATAGGTAACTAGAAGAGGAAGAAAAATAATGATAAGTTTCTCACATAAGAGAAGAAGAAAGTATGACTATTAATGAAAGGAAATTTAGTATTTCATTTGAGATCTCTCAACTTTCATTATCCAAAATGGTTGAAACATATCCCTTTATATAGTTGATTTTACAACCCTTTAACTACCTTCTATACAAAATTCCAAGAGTCATATTTATAATTGTTTTAACGTAAATGATTCTTTGGTTTCATACATATAAAGGAATACTAAATAACTTTCATAGAAATACCATAAGTCATTATTAATAACAAGATAACATTAATTCTAATAATTACTTGACTCTTAGACTTCAAAAACCTATTAAGTTTAATTATTTCTAATAGTAAGAACCATTTCAAATTGCAATCTGTCACTTCCATCTCAAAGGCAAGACACCACCACCAAGAGGATGGGGGGTGTATATGGGTTGTTAGAAGTTTTAAGACAATGCTTGGACATAGCCACCCATTCTCCTGAGGCTTTAGGCTAAGGTGGTTTCAAAAATCCAGTGGCTTTCATGTTGTTCAATAAATTTGAGGCATGGTGTGAGGTAATTTTTTGGTGAGAGACCGAAGACCAAAGGATATAAGAGATGCATGACAAGAAAGGGTTGTCTCATCAATGTACTAATCTAGATGGTAAGGGAGTCGATGTGGTTTAATCATCATAGCTGGTAGTAGAGGTGGAAGCATATTGGGTGGGGGTGTATAGTTAGGTCGACCAAATTGGAAGGTTGATGAAAGGAGAGGAGGTGGGGATGAACAAGGTCTATAGGGTGAGGAGGGGGGCACTCGAGAGGGGTTCCCATGGTGAGAGGTGTTGCTCATGCTAGGTTCCCCACCTACCAAATGGAAAGGATGGTGCAAGTTCCAAGTCTCTGAATGCAACAACTATTGTGGTACCACCTGCATTGATACAACTTGTTGAAAATTTCTTGTATATAATATGGATCCCCGTATCCAAGATCACGATACATTATTGATGTTGCAAGAAAAGGAAGAAGAGAAAATGAAATAAAAGATACCGTGTAATAGGACATATAAGACTTTATTATGAGAAAAATAATTACTTACAAGATAAGAACTTGCACTTTCAATCTCGTATAATTTTTCTCAACAAGAAATCTCAAAAATCTCTCTTAAAACTCTCAACTCTCAAGAAGACCCTCTAGTCCCTATAGACTTTTTCTATCACTACCACAACTCCTAGAAGCCCTCTGGATCCTCACACTTAATCCTTGGCCCACATGCCTCCCTTTTTTTTATCCCTGGCCCATATGCCTCCCTTTTTTTATCCCTGGCCCATATGCCTCCCTTTTTTTATAACTTCTATATCAAAGAGCATTTTGACAAGAGTTTGATGATTCAAACTACATTGAAATTGGACTTTTATTCCTTTTCCAATCAATATTTGACCCCAGAAGACCTTCTGGCCTCTCAATCATCATTGAACATGCTAAATCATGCTCATCGAGCCTAAACAAAGTCAAAATCTCCCTGGACCATAAGATCTTTTTTTGGATTGTGCAAAACATGCATGTAGACCGCGATAATAGACCCATGGACTATACCAACCTATCCATGGACCACACCAACCTCTCAGCATGGTGGACCATACTGAGTTCATTGTCACTAGGCGACGCATGTAGTGGGCTGCGCCCACAGTCCGCATGCATGGGCTGCACATGCTAGGTCATGGCCGTGCATCCGCATGCACGGGTCTGGGCCAGCACCCACTTGGGCTGCATGTGCTGTAGCCTGGACCAGGCTTGGTTCCTTTCTAGGTTGGGTCTCCTCGCAGGTTTCGCTTTAATAGACCAAATCGAGGCATTTTCTTTAACAATCTCTACCTTGACTCGTATTTGATCTCTATTTGACTTTGAGAGCTCTTGAAGGATCCTGCCCCTATGCTTTGGGGCAAATGCCCACTACTCATAGATAGTGTTGCCCAGAAATGGAGCCCAAGAGGGGGGGTGAATTGGGTCTTTTAAAAAATTTAACACAATAATGAGAGAGACTAGTGGTGCTAGTGAACAATGATGAATTCAATGCAAGATATTTAAAGCGGTAGCAATAATCAAGGAGCAAGAGAGGAAGAGAGCAATCACACACAAACACAAGGTTTATAGTGGTTCGGTGCAAACCTAGCACCTACATCCACTCCCCAAGCCACCCTTGAGAATTTCACTATAATCCAAACAAGATTACAGTTGACTTGTTTTTCACAAGGCTCACAAGTCAAAACCTAAGTTGGTTTTATCACTTAGGCTTACCAACAAACCTTAACACTTGTTTTGTCTTCGGGCTCACAAGTTAACCCTAGTTGGTTTTATCCCTTTGGCTCACCAACAAACCACAATAACCTTCTTTCAAGACACCCTTGAAAGCAAGGTCAAATCACAATATAAAAACAGATATACAATTTTAAAACTAAAACAAACTCTCTTCAAGAGTAGAATGAAATCTTTGAAGCTCAAGTTGATGCTTTGTCTTGACTCTTCCTTGGAATCTCCTTCAAAGTGCCTCTTTTGGAATGAAGTAAGGATGAGCTTGTAGGCTTTTCAAGGAATCGAACTATAAGAGACTTTTGATGTGAAGTATTTGAGAGAATATAGGCTTTTTGGCTTTTGAGTAGACTTGAATGCACTTCAATACACTTCCTTGTCTTTAAAATGAGGTTGGTGGAGGTTAAATACACTAAGAACCTTCCAAAAAATGGTTTGTGACCGTTGGAATCTCGGAAATAGCCGTTTGGAGCTTGAAAAGCAACTTCTGCAAGCCAGAAAAATAGATCCGTTAGAGCTGTCAGGCTGCAAGTGTCGACACTTGGCGTCAGGTGTCGACACTTGGCTGTTAAGTGTCGACACTTGATCTCTAGGTGTCGACACTTGAACTTTCAAGTATCGACATTTGATGCACAGGTATCGACACTTGACACAAAAATCCTCAAATAATAAAGTTATGTATTTTCAAAATTCTCAGGCCTTGAGTCGACACTTGGAAACCTAAGTATCGACACTTGGTATCGACACTTGGTTTTGGGTGTCGACACTTGGCGTGCCAAGGATTTTTGTCTGTGCCTAATGCTGAAGTGTCGACACTTGACTTTCCAGGTGTCGACACTTGAGACTGAAAAAGCTCAGATTCAAGTATAAATTACCTCGAAAACATAAATATAATTCTTGAAATTTAAATGAATCATAAACATATAATATTTAATCATTTAGATGCCCTTTTTCAATGAAGAGGATGTCCAGATTCGTGAGAAATGCTCCGTGCCATTACGTGCCATGAACCATAAGTTTTTGAGATTTTGAGATGCTTTCTTCCTGAAAACTCATAACTTGAAATCCACATTAATATACAATATGCACTCAATATTTTGTTATTCATCAAAATCTCTGGGTGGAGCCAACAATCTCTCCCTTTTTGATGATGACAAAATCTTGAGTAAAATAGCAATACATTTCAAACTTTAACTATTATAATTTATGGATATGAATTTAAGTCCATATGAGAGGTAAAAATTTCATAGTTAGGAAGAATCAATCTCCCCCTTAATTAGATATTTCTTATTAAAGTAAATTTCAAAGATTCACAAGGTGAAACCACAGAAATTCAAGAAATTATGCATCAACACAATCAATACTATTTCTTCCCCTTTTTGTCAATCATTAGAAAGGGGAATAACTTCCCCCTCACAATGAGAATGGAGACAAAAAGATGGTAGAGAAAATAAGATAAGTATCAGAGCCAAAAATATACCAAGATAAAAGAGTATTAGAGCTAAAGAAGGTAAATTGAACTATTCAAGCACAAATAATGAGCACTAAACTGAAATATATATATATATATAATAGACAAGTTTTCAGTACAAAAATTTGCTGAGTCATCAGCAAGAACTGAAACATACAGATATCATCAGAGTCATACAAATATCAGAAACATACAACATATGAACTATAACAGACATCTGTGAGGCTAATCCTCATCAGATGGAATCTCAAGACTAAATGGGGCACTGATTCTGGATCTAGTGGCTAAGGCCCTAGGAGGTACTAAAGCTCGACGACTCCTAGTACGGCCAGAAGGACCAAAGGCGGGTACAACCCTAGATGATCTAGTGGAAGGGGGGAAAGAAGATCAGCTGGTGTAACAAAGTCCGGTATGGAATCAACCAAGGTAGTAGGAGGAGCTGGTGTAGTGGGAGGATCGCGACTGACCACCTCATAATCATCAGCACTGTCATCACTGTCACTATCACGGCCCACAACCTCTGTAGCTCTATCGTCATCCATATATGCTCGATCACCACCCTCAGCAGTATCAGCATGGTCGCTCTGGTGATCGCCACCATCATCATCACCATCATCATCATCATCGTCGTCGTCATCAGAGGATACAACTGCAGGGGCTGCAGGAGGTATAAGGGATCTTAACAGATCCTCAATACGAGAGAATCCCTCCTCCATAGATCTATGGATCTTAGCATGCTCCGAGGTAGTATGTGCTCGCAGAATCTCAACCTCGCTGCGTAGCTGAGTCAACTCATCCCTGATCTCAGTGAACTGCTCTCTGGCGTGCTCCTCAAAAGATAGTCCAGTAGAAAGTGGCGGAGGAGCTGAAGTATCAGGAGTCGAATGCTCTACCTGTATCGATAGGATATCAATGGGAGGAAAAACTGCTGGCTCAGATGGTCCTACCTCTGCCTCTCGAAGCTCGTCCTCCTCATCTGGCTCCTGGCCAGACTCTCTGCGCACCCATCGACCTGCAACTAGTCTGTATCCCATATGATGCAAAGACCTCTCGTCATACACATCTGTGTGTAGTTCTCCTTGGGGATCTCCCCCTCCAGTGATACTCCATAAGCTCTAAATAATCTGGTCAGTGCCATGCCGTAAGGTAAACAGTGACGGCGCTGTGTCGCAGCATCATGCATCTGCACTAGCATCAAGGATGGAAGATCAATCTGTCTCCTCTCTATCAGACTCGTCATCACCATCAACTCCCTCTCAGTGATGAAGTCAAATCTCCAAGTCTTCAGTAGTAGAATACGTGCTGTGATGTGGTGCAATAGGCGCATCTCCAAAGACAACTGGTTCGCGGTAACTATGGATATACCACGAACATCCTCTCTCTCAAGAATACACCTAAAGGCAGCCTCTCTGTCATCTATCGAAAAGACACAGATTCCCCTATGGGGGATCTCCCATACTCTGCTCAAAAGCTCATCTGTTAGTGAAATTTGAACGCCTCTGACTGTAGTAGTCCACAGAAGTCGTTGACAATCCAACGCACCATAGAACTCTCTCACTAGGTGAGGATAGTACCTCTCCTGCATAGTACAGAATGGTACTAATCCTGCATCAATGAGCACCTGTCATAGACTGAAATGGTGCCTATCAAAACACTCTAGGTCGACTCTCCTCCCAAAGGCTACTAACTTCCCTGCCATCCTCTCTGCAGGGGGGGAACTTGGTGTGGCTGAACTGCTAGCCTAAGCAGGGTCAAATCTGGCCTTCGTCCTCCTCTCTACACCATGACTAGGCCTCTCCCTAACTGTAAGTCTCTTCCTGGGACCCATTACAGCAAGCTGACCAGGAAAGAAGGAAGATAGGTTTAGAACTATGGGACTGGCTACAGGCTGAGATAAGGAGAGCTTCATTTCTTCACATGTGTTCAGATAGGTTTTGAAAACCAGAATTAAACCAATTTTGGGTTGTAAAATACCTCAAACAACATTTAGAAAAAACTGTCAATCAGTTTAAAGGTGAGATTTTTACAACATATACTTTGATTAAATGATAATATTCCGAACATATAATTATAGAAAATATTTTTGTTCGTCAAAACACATTTGAACTTTTGGAAAATACTTTTTGTAAGGCCAAAAAGTCAAAACCCATGGAATTTGGGTCTAAATCACTTAGGGTTTTAGCAAAGTGGTGAAAATGTCGCAAGAACATTATGAAAAACCTTTCCAAAACAATAATAAATGGATTTAGCATACTTAATTTAGATGAAAACCTAAATTATTTCGGCCAAAATCAATAAAACAGTATTTTTTCGAAAAATGGGTGAGATAAGCATGAAAACGACCAAAAAACATGGGAAATCCGAGAAAAATACCTTTAAATTACCATTCCCTCAAATAGAACTTTAGAAATCCACTAAAACACGTGAAAATCTGGTTAAAATTCCTAAAGAGGTTCGGAAAAACCCTATTCATGGTTTGACGGTTAATAAACGAAAAAATGCAAATTCAAGAAAAATAAAAAAGAAATTAGAGTGAAATCGGAAGAAAGATTACTTGATTTGTGATGGGTTAAAAGGTAAATGGAAGGATTTGGATAGAGGGGACCACTGTTACAAGAAATCAACGGGTGAAGAAAAATGACAAAACCCTCGGTCGGCCTTTTTTAAAAATAATTTCTGTTTCGCAAGTGTCGACACTTAGAATTTGTCAAGTGTCGACACTTGGTCAGGTGTCGACACTTGACAATTTCCAAGTGTCGACACTTGGCCAAAAATTTGAGAAAATCTGAAAAATTTTTAGGAAAATAGGAAACAATTTTATCAGATTTTTTGGGCTTTAAGCAAGTGGTTTTGAGCGAAAAGATTTAGACAAAATTAAAACTAAGAGAGTTCTAGGAGAAGGGGTCAATGACACCTAACTCTTTTCTAATTAGACAGAACCTATCCTCACACAAAGGCTTGGTAAACACATCGGCTAACTGATCATCAGTACATACAAAATCAAGAATGACATTAGAGTTTTGTACATGATCTCTTATGAAATGATGTCTTATTTCAATGTGTTTACTTCTTGAATGTTGCACAGGATTTTTAGATAGATTGATTGCACTAGTATTGTCACATCTTATGGGTGTCTTAGTTAGTTCAATGCCAAAATCTTCGAGTTGTTGTTTGATCAAAAGGATTTGAGCACAACAGCTTCCAGCTGCTATATATTCAGCTTCCGCCATAGATAGAGCAATTGAGTTCTGTTTTTTGCTACTCCAAGAGATCAAATTTACTCCAAGAAACTGACATGTTCCACCAGTACTTTTACGATCAAGTTTACACCCAGCAAAGTCAGCATCTGAATAAGCAATCAATTCAAATGAAGAATATCTAGAGTACCATAAACCAATTTCAATTGAACCAGATAGATATCTAAGTATGCGTTTAACAGCCAAAAGATAAGACTCTTTAGGATTAGACTGATATCTAGCACACATACAGACGCTAAACATGATATCTGGCCTACTGGCAGTAAGATATAACAATGAACCGATCATGCCATGATATAGTTTTTGGTCAATAGATTTACCTGATTCATCCTTGTCAAGTCTACAAGTAGAAATCATAGGGGTACCTAAAGGCTTAGTGTTCTCCATCCCAAATTTCTTGAGTATTTCTTTTGTGTATTTTGTTTGGTTGATGAAGATCCCCTCTTTGGTTTGCTTTATTTGGAGTCCGAGAAAAAAATTCAGTTCTCCCATCATGCTCATCTCGAACTCACCCTGCATTAACTTTGCAAAATCTTGACAAAGAGATTCATTAGTAGCACCAAATATTATATCATTTACATAGATTTGTACTACTAAGAGATCATCATTCTTTTTCTTTAAAAATAAAGTTTTGTCTACATTACCTCTAGTAAAATCATTTTTGAGCAAAAAATAGCTTAAACGATCATACCAAGCTCTCGGAGCTTGTTTCAATCCATATAAAGCTTTATGAAATTTGTAAACATGATTTGGAAATTCAGAATTTTTAAAACCAGGAGGTTGCTCAACGTAAACTTCTTCTTCAATTAGACCATTTAAAAAGGCACTTTTAACATCCATTTGATATAATTTAAAATTCATGAAGCAAGCAAAAGCCAACAATAGCCTAATTGCCTCAAGTCTAGCTACAGGAGCAAAGGTTTCATCAAAATCTATTCCTTCCTCCTGATTGTATCCTTTGGCAACCAGTCTAGCCTTATTTCTAGTAACTACTCCATTTTCATCAAGTTTATTTCGAAAAACCCACTTTGTACCAATAATTGAAGTGTTTGAAGGCATATCTACTAAAGTCCAAACATTATTCCTTTTAAATTGATTAAGTTCATCTTGCATAGCATTTATCCAATTACTATCACATTCAGCTTCCTCAATAGTTTTAGGTTCAATTTGAGAAACAAAAGCTAAGTAATCACAGATATTTTTAAGGGATGATCGAGTACATACACCTTTAGATAGATCACCGATAATTAGTTCTTTTGGGTGTCCATGAGCATACCTCCATTCTTTTGGTAATGGATCAACAGTTGATGTGTTTTCATCACCTTGTGCTTGATCTCCTTCAGTGTTTTGATCTTCGTTCTGTTCCTTGGTAAGCCCTTCATTGTTGTTTATTTCTTCAGTTTTCTTGCTACCTGTTTCATCAGAAAGTACATCTTCTTTTCTTGAAGATTTTTGGTCAGATTCATCAAATACCACATGTATGGATTCTTCAACAAGTGTTCTTCTGTTGAAGACCCTGTATGCCTTACTAGATGTGGAGTAGCCTAGAAAGACTCCCTCATCTGATTTGGCATCAAATTTACTTAAATTATCTTTACCATTGTTTAAGATGAAACAACGGCATCCAAAAACATGAAAATAACGAATTGAGGGTTTTCTACCCTTCCAAAGCTCATAAGGTGTTTTCTTTAAAATCGGTCGAATTAAAACTCGATTTAAAACATAGCATGCAGTATTTATGGCTTCCACCCAAAAATATCTATGTAAATCATTTTCATAAAGCATGGTGCGTGCCATTTCTTCAAGAGTTCTATTTTTTCTTTCTACTATCCCATTCTGTTGAGGTGTCCTAGGTGTAGAAAAATTATGATGAATGCCATTTTCAATACAAAATTTATCAAAATCAGCATTTTCAAATTCGGTTCCATGATCACTTCTCAAAGATACGACTGAAACACCTTTTTCATTTAAAACTCTTTTATGAAATCTAATGAATTCAAAAAAAGTTTCATCTTTATGTGCTAAAAACATGACCCATGTAAATCGTGAGAAATCATCTACAATGACTAGACCATATTCTTACCTCCCAAACTAGATGTTCTAGTTGGCCCAAAGAGATCCATATGAAGCAATTCCAAAGGTCTAGATGTAGAGATTACTCCTTTTGGTTTGTAAGAGGATTTGATTTGTTTTCCAAGTTGACATGCACTGCAGATCTTGTCTTTTTCAAAATTGAGTTTAGGCAAATCTTTTACCAAGTTCATTTTGCTAAGTTTTGAAATTAAATGCATGCTTGCATGTCCTAGTCTACGATGCCAAAGCCAACTAGTTTCATCGATCTTGGCTTCCATTGCCACTAGGCATTGACCCTTTTGAATAGGGAGATCATCAAGATCAACCATATAAATATTGCCATGCCTATGACCAATGAACTTAATGCCATTGTCATCTAGACTAGAAACAATGCACAAAGAAGATTCAAAAACAACTTTAAAATTTTTGTCACAAAACTGACTAATGCTAAGCAAGTTATGTTTCAAACCATCAACATATAAGACATTATCAATATAAGAGGTAGGGGTGATATGGACTTTACCAATACCGATAATTTTGCCCTTTCCATTATTACCAAAAGTTACATTGCCACCATTTTGATATACGAGTGAAGAGAACTGCTCCACATCTCCTGTCATATGCCTTGAGCAACCGCTATCAAGGTACCACATCCTTTTCTTATTGGTTGCAAGGTATACCTGCAATAAAGATCAAGTGGAGACTTTAGGTACCCAAGCCATCTTGGGTCCTTTTTGGTTAGTGGCATTGGTTCCTTTCGGAACCCAAACTTTCTTAGTGTTACTTAGTCTTCTTTTGTTGCACATATAAGATTTATGTCCTTTAGTACCACAAGTATAGCAAGTAATGGATGAAGATGCAGGCACAAAGAAATTTTTAAAGAGTTTTTGTTTCTTATGAGTTCTGAATCCTAAACCTGCTTTATCAAATACTGCTCTTTGGTTATTTAAAAGTAAATTCAATTTTTCAGAACTATAAGTAAATTTTTCTATAAAAGGTTTTAATTTTTCAATTTCTTCTTTATATCTCTTGTTTTCATTTAAAGTTTCTTTGCTTTGTTTTGCCAAATTTTCATTTGAAAGTGAGTCATTTTTCTTTTTAAAGTGCTACAATCTTATCATTTAATTTTTTATTTTGAATAAGAAGGCATTCATTTTGCTTCTTTAAGTCTTTATGTTTTGATTTTAATTTTTGAAATTCTATGACTAATTCGTCAAAAACTTCATGAAGCTCATCAAAAGTAAATTCATTTTCTGTTTCGGAACACACCTCATTATGATCAGCCATCAGACAGAAGTTTGCCACCTCCTGCTATTCTTCCTCAGAACTGGAGTCTTTACTTTCACTCCAAGTTGCCATCATGGCTTTCTTTCTCAGCTTTCTTCTACTTTTCTTTAGCAAGGGACAGTCTACCTTGAAATGGCAGGGTTTTTTGCACTCAAAACATGTAGGCTGCTCCTCCTTTTCTTTGTCCTTCTCTTTACTTGGCTCACCTTTCAAAGGTTTCTTTTTGAAGTTGAACTTTTTCTTCCTTATGAACCTTCTGAATTTTCTTGCCAATAGAGCCGTCTCATCTTCTTCATCATCTTCTTCGGAGTCTTTGCTTGATTCCTCTCTAGCAGTAGATTTGAACGCGATTACCTTCTTCTTTTTGTCGACCTCTCCATTCTTTTGTTTGAGGGAGAGCTTATAGGTCATTAGAGAACCCAATAGTTGTTCCAGTGGGAGAGTGTTGACATCCTTAGCTTCTTTAATCGCTATTACTTTTGCATCCCACGAAGCTGGTAGAGACCTGAGAAGTTTGTTCACAAGTTCACCGTTAGAGATAATTTTTCCTAGGCTTCTAATGCCATTTACAATATTTGTGAACCTAGTATACATTTCACTAATTGACTCAGTAGGTTCCATTTTAAACATTTCATATGTGTGAATAAGCATGTTGACCTTGGTGGTTTTCACTTGGTGTGTACCCTCATGGGTAATCTCAACTGTATCACAAATCTCCTTGGCGGAGAGACAATTAGATATTCTATTAAATTCACTTGGATCAAGAGAGCAAAATAATAGATTCATAGCCTTAGCATTAAGCTCGATTTGCTTAATGTCATTCTCATCCCAATCATCTTCCATCTTTGGAGTGAGAATGCCATTAATCAACATCGTAGGCTAATGAGGACCTTTTACAATTGTCCTCCACAAATTATAGTCAAGAGCTTGAATAAATATGCGCATGCATGTTTTCCAATATGTGTAATTTGTGCCATTGAAAAGTGGGGGATGATTTGAAGCTTGACCTTCAACAATATCCATTCCTATTGGGGCTGCCAAGATCTTTTACTCAAGATCCTTGGACCTACAAGAGAGTACCGGTGCTCTGATACCACTTGTTGCCCAGAAATGGAGCCCAAGAGAGGGGGTGAATTGGGTCTTTTAAAAAATTTAACACAATAATGAGAGAGACTAGTGGTGCTAGTGAACAATGATGAATTCAATGCAAGATATTTAAAGCGGTAGCAATAGTCAAGGAGCAAGAGAGGAAGAGAGCAATCACACACAAACACAAGGTTTATAGTTGTTCGGTGCAAACCTAGCACCTACATCCACTCCCCAAGCCACCCTTGGAAATTTCACTATAATCCAAACAAGATTACAGTTGACTTATTTTTCACAAGGCTCACAAGTCAAAACCTAAGTTGGTTTTATCACTTAGGCTTACCAACAAACCTTAACACTTGTTTTGTCTTCAGGCTCACAAGTTAACCCTAGTTGGTTTTATCCCTTTAGCTCACCAACAAACCATAATAATCTTCTTTCAAGACACCCTTAAAAGCAAGGTCAAATCACAATGTAAAAACAGATATACAATTTTAAAACTAAAACAAACTCTCTTCAAGAGTAGAATGGAATCTTTGAAGCTCAAGTTGATGCTTTGTCTTGACTCTTCCTTGGAATTTCCTTCAAAGTGCCTCTTTTGGAATGAAGTAAGGATGAGCTTGTAGGCTTTTCAAGGAATCAAACTATAAGAGGCTTTTGATGTGTAGTATTTGAGAGAATATAGCTTTTGAGTAGACTTGAATGTACTTCAATACACTTCCTTGTCTTTAAAATGAGGTTGGTGGAGGTTAAATACACCAAGAACCTTCCAAAAAATGGTTTGTGACTGTTGGAACCTCGGAAATAGCCGTTTGGAGCTTGAAAAGTAACTTCTGCAAGCCAGAAAAATAGATTCGTTAGAGCTGTCAGGCTGCAAGTGTCGACACTTGGCTATCAGGTGTCGACACTTGGCTGTCAAGTGTCGACACTTGATCTCTAGGTGTCGACACTTGAACTTTCAAGTATCGACATTTGATGCACAGGTGTCGACACTTGACACAAAAATCCTCAAATGATAAAGTTCTGTATTTTCAAAATTCTCAGGCCTTGAGTCGACACTTGGAAACCTAAGTGTCGACACTTGGTTTTGGGTGTCGACACTTGGCGTGCCAAGGATTTTTGTCTGTGCCAAATGCTGAAGTGTCGACACTTGACTTTCCAGGTGTCGACACTTGAGACTGAAAAAGCTCAGATTCAAGTGTAAATTACCTCGAAAACATAAATATAATTCTTGAAATTTAAATGAATCATAAACACATAATATTTAATCATTTAGATGCCCTTTTTCAATGAAGAGGATGTCCGGATTCATGAGAAATGCTCCGTGCCATTACGTGCCATGAACCATAAGTTTTTGAGATTTTGAGGTGCTTTCTTCCTGAAATCTCATAACTTGAAATCCACATTAGTATACAATATGCGCTCAATGTTTTGTTATTCATTAAAATCACTAGGTTGAGCCAACAGATAGGCAAACATGGGATTCGAGTTAAGTTACTCGATCTCATCTCCGTTGTGCGTTGTGTTCACTTTTGAGCATAAATGCCAAACTTCGAAGATTATAATTTTAATTAATAAATAAAAAATTCTAAAAATCCTGATATTAATTAATATATTTTTATTAATTTTATTTTGTTAAGACAATATAAAATATATAAAAAAATTAAAAGTTAGAATTTGTTTATATGTATACCCTCCTAAACATTCAAATTTGTATTATTATTCTTGTAAAATTGACATTTACACATATACCTTTATATATATTTCTTTTTTTTATATCTATCCATAAAGATATTTAAATCATTTTAATTTTAAATAATTAATCATTTAATAGTATTAGATGATATGAATATGTATGCAAAAATTTAAAAAAAAGGTACACATGCAAGAATAAAGTTGATAAGGATATACCTATAAATATGAACTTTTAAAAAGTATTCATGTAAATTTTATTATTTAAGAAGGTATACATGATAAAAAATTTAATTTTTAATTATTATATTTTAAGAAGCAGGGATACACTCCCACTTGTGGGTCCCATCATTAAAATTGTTATACCCAACCGGCTCACCATCGAACCGGACCGCCACTCTTGCTGGGGTCCAACCATACCACTCTTACAGACATCCGGGCGACCCCTTTTATCAAAGGTTCGACGGACGCACTCCATCGGAGGTCCAGCTGACCCACTGAAGTCGAGGTCCGAACGACCCACTTCTGTTGAGGCCCGGCTGACCCGCTCCCACCAAAGGTCTAACGGGTGCACTCCTTCGGAGGTCCGGCCGATCCACTGAAGTTGAGGTCCGAACGACCCACTTCTGCTGAGGTCCAGCTGTCCCGCTCTCATTGAAGGTTCGATGGATGCACTCCATCAGAGGGTCGACCCACTTCTGCTGAGGGCCGACCGACCCACCCCTGTTGAGGTCCGACCGACCCACTCTCGAAAAGCCACTTTAAAGATAGTCTAGGGGGCTATAAAAGCCTCTTCCAGCTGGTACAAGAATTCTGTTACAACAGAACCCTGCCACATTAGCACCACTACTCCCACGATGTCGCCTTATCCTGGCACCACGTGGCCACTCTCCATATTTTCCTAGGGGCAGATCAATCTTTTTCGGCTTCACCCCTAACGGATTTTGGCACTGTTCCATGCCTATATAAGGTAAACCGGGGGACTTCGAAAGGCAAGGACTCTCTTCTTGCTCCATACGCTTATCTCCATTTGATTCCTCCATTCTGTTGCCCTCAAGCTTCCACTAACTTAAGCATCGGACTATCCCCCGCCAGAACACCGCCAGCCCTTGGGGACCTTTTCATAGGAACTGGGAGAAGAGCACTCCAGCCCAGCCATCTGAGCCCGGTCCAGGAAAAGTTGCAGCAACAGATTGGCGCTAGAGGAAGGGCCTTTCCCTACTCTAAAAGGAAGAGTCCGCCCGCTAAGAAGCAATAAAATGGCAAAGGGGAGAGCCCATAACACCCCTGCCAGGAGAGGTCACTCCCCGTCCAGGTCGGAAAAACCTCTCAGGGAGAATGATGCTGCCAAACCCACTATCACTCTAAGACTGCAGCAGTTCCAAACACTCTTGAACCGCATCGATACACTTACCACCGCGATTCAGCACCTCCAGTACGTGGCTAACCATTAGCAGCAGCCGCCTGCTGCATCTCGCACCAACCACCAACCTGCCACTGAGGGGCCGTTTCCTAGCATCCCTCGAGCATCGCGACCGTCCATTAGACGATGCGACTTTCCAATCCAACGAAGAAGCTGATGGGACGTGGCGAATCACATCCAACCGTGATCCGTGTGATCGCCAAACTAGCAACGGATGAGCCGCTCCAGATTATGCACCAACCATTTAGATCTCGCCACGTCACCCATATCGCATTAGGGACCGACGGATGGGCGTATCGGGCTGGCAGCCCATCATTATGCCTCACCAGCATTAACTGCTTCTCCCATCGCCTACAATGCGGCACCGACACCTATCCTGGGCACATAATTTTGGAATAGGAAATGACCGATCGCAGTACACATGATCAGATCCGTGATCGTTCCAAGGACAATCGCATTAACAGCCTAATGATGCTCTTAGCCTTCGAAACTGCAGAACCTCTCGAAGCCCAAGAGCAAGGGGGGCAATTGTTATACCCAACCTGTTATAACCAACTGGCTCACCATCGAACCGAACCGCCACTCTTACTAGGGTCCGACCAGACCACTCTTACAGACATCTGGGAGACCCTCTTTATCAAAGGTCTGATAGACGCACTCCATCGGAGGTCTGGCTGACCCACTGAAGTCGAGGTCCGAAAGACCCATTTTCGCTGAGGCCTGGTTGACCCGCTCCCGCCAATGGTTCGACGGGCTCACTCCTTCGGAGGTCCGACCGATCCACTGAAGTCGAGGTCCGAACGACCCACTTTTGCTGATGTTCGGCTGACCCGCTCCCGTTGAAACTACAGAACCTCTTGAAGCCCAAGAGCAAGAGGGCAACTGTTATACCCAACTTGTTATACCCAACCAGCTCACCATCGAACCGGATCGCCACTCTTGCTGGGGTCCAACCAGACCACTCTTATAGACATCCGGGCGACCCTTTTTATCAAAGGTCCGATGGATGCACTCCATCAAAGGGCCGACCCACTTCTGCTGAGGGCCGACCGACCCATCCCTGTTGAGGTCCGGCCGACCCACTCTCGAAAAGCCACTTCAAAGATAGTCCACAGTGCTCCAGAAGCCTCTTACAGCTTGTACCAGAATTCTGTTACAACAGAACCCTACCACATCAGCACCACTACTTCACTACTTCCACGATGTCGCCTTATCCTGGCGCCACGTGGCCACTCTCCAGATTCTCCTAGGGGCAGATCAGTCTTTTCTGGCTTTACCCCTAATGGATTTTGGCACTGTTCCGCACCTATATAAGGTAAACCGGGGAACTTCAAAAGGCAAGGACTCTCTTCCTGCTCCATATGCTTATCTCCATTTGATTCTCCCATTCTATTGCCCTCAAGCTCCTGCTAACTTAAGCATCGGAGTGTCCCCCGCCGGAACACCACCGACCCTTAGGGACCTTTTTGTAGGAACCGGGAGAAGAGTGCTCCAACCCAGCCGTCCGAGCTCGGTCCGAGAGAAGTTGCAGCAACAGATTGGCGCTAGAGGAAAGGCCTTTTCTTTCTCTAAAAGGAGGAGTCCGCCCGCTAAGAAGCAAGAAAATGGTAAAGGGGAGAGCCCAGAACACCTCCGCCAGGAGAGGTCACTCCCCGTCCAGGTCGGAAGGACCTCCCAGGAAGAATGATACTGTCGAGCCCACTGTCACTCTAGGACTGCAGTAGTTCTAGACGCTCTTGAACCGCATCGTTACACTTACCACCGTGGTTCAGCACCTCCAGGATGCGGCTAACCATCGGCAGCAGCCGCCTGCTGCATCTTGCACCAACCACCAACCTACTGCTAAGGGGCCATTTCCCAGTGTCCCTCGAGTGTCGCGACCGTCCATCAAATGATGCAACTTTCCAATCCAATGGAGAAGCTGATGGGATGCGACGAATCACATCCAACCATGCTTTGCGTGATCGCCAAACTAGCGGCAAATGAGCCGCTCCAGATTCTGCACCAACCATTTATATCTCGCCACGTCGCCCATATCACGTTAGGGACCCGACGGACGGGCGTATCGGGCTGGTATTCCATCATTACACCTCACAAGCATTAACTGCTTCTCCCATCGCCTCTAATGTGGCGCCGACACCTATCCTAGGTGTAGATTTCCGGAACAGGAAATGTCCGGTCGCAGTACATCTGATCAGATCCGCGATCGTTCCAAGGACAAGCACATTAACAGCCTAATGATGCTCTTGGCCTTCGAAACTGCAGAACCTCTTGAAGCCCAAGAGCAAGGGGGTAACTGTTATACCCAACCTGTTATACCCAACCGGCTCACTATCGAACCGGACCGCCACTCTTGCTGGGGTTCGACCATACCACTCTTACAGACATCCGGGCGACCCTCTTTATCAAAGGTCCGACGGACGCACTCCATCGGAGGTTCGACCGATCCACTGAAGTCGAGGTCCGAACGACCCACTTCTACTGAGGCCTGGCTGACCCGCTCCCGCCAAAGGTCCGACGGGTGCACTCAAGTCGAGGTCCGAACGACCCACTTCTGCTGAGGCCCGGCTGACCTGCTCCCGTTGAAGGTCCGACGTATGCACTCCATCAGAGGGCCGACCCACTTCTGCTGAGGGCCGATCGACCCATCCCTGTTGAGGTCCGGCCGACCCACTCTCGAAAAGCCACTTCAAAGATAGTTCACGAGGCTCCAGAAGCCTCTTCCAGCTGGTACTAGAATTCTGTTATAACAGAACCCTACCACATCAGTACCACTACTCCCACGACATCGCCTTATCCTGGTGCCACGTGGCCACTCTCCAAATTCTCCTAAGAATAAATCAGTTTTTTCTGGCTTCACCCCTAACGGATTTTGGCACTGTTCCGCGCCTATATAAGGTAAACCGAAGGACTTCGAAAGGCAAGGACTTTATTCCCGCTCCATATGCTTATCTCTATTTGATTCCTCCATTCTGTTGCCCTCAAGCTCCCGCTAACTTAAGCATCAGAGTGTCCCCCGCCGGAACACCACCGGTCCTTGGGGACCTTTTTGTAGGAACCAGGAGAAGAGCGCTCCAGCCCGGCCATTCGAGCCCGGTCCGAGAGAAGTTGTAGCAACAAAAATGTTATTATTTTTTGATAAATATGTATAAAACAAAAGGCCTGCATTAATAAAAGGCATAAATAATGGCACTAATATGCATAACACGTTCCATTTTTTAATGGCAAGTGACAAAAGAAGAAGTTTTTAGGAGAATTTACATCATTTAAATTTATGTGGAATACCAACCCAAAAAACCAAAAAAAAAAAACCGAGGACTTTCATTGAATATGTCACTTGTAGGTCTGTTGTGCTATTATTCTAACTCTTATTTTATATTGCAGGGTTCAAATGTTTGACGAAGAAGGGTGCTGCTTTGCTATCTCTACCAAGATACGGATATAAAACAGTTGTAGCTTAACGTAGCAAGTATTCTTTGAATAAAAACTCACTGTTAGCTAGTGTCATGCAATTTTAGTGCTAGTTTTAATGGTTTAGTACTTCAAATCCTGTCTTTCATTGGATAATAATGATCCAATGTCTCCCATCTCACACTAGACTTGACTACCGAGAGTCGAGGCAATGTCCAGCCAACAAGTTTTAAGCCAATGAAGCATAAAAATGTACAGGCAAAATGCAACTCTCAATTTGTGTGATTGCATGGTTTCGGTGCCTAATCTTGAAACCAACTTGGTAGTCTTTTTAAATGCCTTCTATGTTGGTTGCAAAGCTTTTTTTCATCTGTGGTCCAGCTGAAGAAATCAGGTCATATAAAATAGATAGCAAAATTATGACCAGTGTTTACGTTTTTTCCTGGACTACTTTAATTGGATAGGTTTTACTTTTTTATTTATTTGTTTATTTTTATTTTCTCTTTGCTTTCTTTTATTTTATTTTCTTTTTTTTTTGCATAAAAAAAATAATTTATTTTGGCATTGTAAATCAATCTTATAAACTTATCGTATTACCACTGGTGAGCGGTACAGTTGGTTGTGAGAATCTCACAACCAGCTGGCAGGGTTCGAGTTTTGATTTGGACATATTTCGACTGGAAAGTCCGGAGATAAAATAAAAATAGAAAATTAGTACGGAAGTAAAATCAAAAAAAAAAAAAATTAATAAAATAATATAGAAATTTCTGTTGGTCGATGATAGTGAAAAAGTTAAAGATATATATAATAAATCCTGTTCACTCGGTTGACGCCGCCAGTGATAGTCAGGTTGATATACTCACCTTCAGGTGAGGAACGGCAAGATTAATATGCGCAATATATCGAACATTCCCTAGCTGAAATTGAGGAATCACCTGGGATGGTCACGCCTGGGATCTAACTCCTCCTTTTTTTTTTATTATTATTCTACCAAAAAAAAACTTATTGTCTTCTATTTGTCCACAGTCAAATATTGCTGTCATCTTTAACAATATAACGATATTTTTATTTGATTACTAGTTAAAGATAGGCCAACCAATGCATATAGCTTTGGAGCATGGTTACATAAAATAAGTCCGGTTCAAATTTCCATGAGCCTCTCTCACACGCTTTCCACGAGCCTTTCTCCGCCTCCCGGACTATGAAAAGTTCCCCAGAGATACCACAACGTAAGCGGGCCCGCGTCCAAGGACCCCGGTCCGTGTTTCACTAAAATCTGGTGGAAAATGAAGATAATTCAAGGGATTAAAAAAAAAAAAAAAATAGAGCGGGCGGGTGCGAGGGAGGGGGTTGCGGTGGATTTCGGAAATACCTAATTTTTTGCCGTTGGAGAAGGGGTGATGGCAAGCGAGAAGCCGCAGGAAACCCTAACCCTAGGGAAGCGGAGGCCGGTTGAAGAAGCGGCGACAGAGGAGGAGGAGGGAAGGAGGGAGGAGGAGGAGGAGGAGAGGGAGATCCAAGAGCTGGAGCGGGAGGTGGGCGAGATGGCCCGGAGCATACTCGATTTCCGGAGGACCACCCCGGAACGGCTCATGGAGGCCTTCTCCTCTGGCCTCGTGGCTCAGAGACCACTTCTTCCGCCGCAGATTGGAGCTCCGTCCCAAGTCATGGTGGGCACTGATTCCGGAGCTGGTATGTTCCTACTGTTATTTTCTTGAATCAGTTACTCTATTTTTTTTAAAAAAAATTGTTAATATTTTATTTGGTCCAGTTCCTCGTTTGTTGATGTAGTTGTTGTTGGTTTTTTTTTTCTTTCATCTTCATAAAGGTAGGAAATGGACCTTTTGGATTTTATTGGAGAGTTGTTTTCACATTGATTTGGTTTTCTTTATTGTTAACAACACTGAAAGAGTGCAATGTGGTCTCTCCTAGCTCCCCGTAACTTGATTTGCTGTAAATTTTGCTTTTAATAAGTAATTACATAACTTGGATTCGATGAAAAAGGAGAACAGAGTGGTAGAAATTGTGAAAGGATGCTGGTGTTTCTTGTTTGATTGGCGGGAAAATACTTATCATTGTGCATCAATGAAGGCATATATCAATTGAAGAAGTGAGGTAACATTGGATGAATGCACAGCGGAGCCTGTTACACAACACTAAAAATCAAGTGATCGTCTACACATCTACAAACTTTGTGTTTGTGTACTGAAAGCTTTTAAGTGCAACAAAGTTCATCAGCAGGGTTCTTGACAAGCATAGGTGGTCGTAAGTTTTTTATTCAGAAACACAAAAAATCACCTGGTTGAATTCATCATGTTGTGAAGACAGTCAAAATGTGACAAATGAAGGAAAAAGGAGTCTGCCACTTATAATTACAGATAGTCTGATATTACTAGGTTACATGGTTGACAAAAGGTAGACCAAAGTTTATGAAACCACAGTAACAACACTTCTAAGTTTATTTAGAGAATGACTCATCATCCAAGATGAAATTACCTCATAGTTTTCAATGGAATGTGGATGTCAATAAGTGACTAATTGATTGGAGGTGGCAAATTCCGTAGAGGCTTCAAGAGGTTCTAATTCGATAATGTTGCAAAAGCCGCCTAAGCTTTCTTAAATAGTGTGGAGGATATGACATGCATGGACATAACAATAAATAATTCTTCATATTCTTTCACAATGCATGATAGATATGATTATTATGATGATACCAATTTTGTTGCCTTTGCAAAGGCATAACTGGATAGATGCTTGTTTGAAATAGGGTACCAGCAACTTGTTAGACACAAGTTTCTATTTATTTTAATAGTCTTCAAGCATTGTACTTGATGAGCACTAAAATGCCAATTGAACATATCAAAAAGTTTCAATGTTTAGGATTTGAAAATCAACAAGACAAAAGCACAATAACATGCAAATATGTAATTCTTATTGAAGATTTGTCAAGATTGATGAGGGTGAGCCTTGGTGTAATTGGTAAGGTTGCTCCATTATGACCTGAAGGTTATTGGTTCAAAACATGTAAATATCATCTTTGCACATGGGGGTAAGGTTGTGTATATCTGGCCTTCCCTGGATCCTTTTTATTTGTCATGATTACAATGGCTGGAGCTTCATGCACTAGCATTCCTTTTTAGTTTTCATGACTGATAGAGAAGCTATATGTAGTGCAATTGGTTTGGTATCTTGGATTTATTGTTAAGAGAAAGAGCTAATGTATTAGGACCGGGTGGTTAAGTGGAGTACTGCTTCATGGGTATCAAGCTTTGGACACATGCCTTTGCCACTTAAGTGAAATTTTGATAAGATGGTAAGCCTTTTGAATGTTTCAAAGTATTGGGGTAAATGAAGATCCCAACCAAACAAGATAACAATTACGGAAACGAGATTGTTGAGATGGATTTATGGTAGAACTTGGAAAGACAGATAGGGAAATGAATACACTAGAGGAAATACAGGATTGACTCCAAATGAGGACAAAAAATTGTTGGAAACTTGAAAAAGGTGTTAGGGGCATGTTCAACAAAATTTTTAGGAAGCATTGATTAGGAAGATTTTTGAATTTACATCATAGATTCTTGAATGAGAAATACGGATGGAAGTTCTGGGAAAGTATTTAGAAAAGCTTGATGTAGATTTGTAAAGGCAACAACAAATGGCTGGAACAAGGCTTGATGGCTATGCTCATTGGTTCTTTATGTACTATGAAAAGTAGCTCAAAGTATAAACATTGCAGTCAACTAAGGGTGGGAATGGCTATACATTTGCTTCTGCATGAAAAATGCGATTCTAATCAGGGGCCTAAATTTGGAGGGTGCCAACTAGTGTAGTTGGTAAAGTCTTTGGGGGTTGGTATGAGGGACCAGCATTCAAGTCTTGCCATCACCACAATTTCAGCCACGATTTCTTCTTTTCCAGTTCTCAGAAAATAAAAAAAGAATCCAGGGGTTTACATTGGATAAAATTTAGGGCAATATGGTTCAAGTACCTTGACTGATGTAGGTAGCAAAGAGGACACACTATTAGTTATTAGATAATGAATGAATTGATGGCTTTGCTTGGTGGACTCTGAGTGTTCTTCTTGGTAGATTTTAGGCAATTCTATTCTTTTCATGTCCCTACATACTTCTTACTTTATTCATATTTCATGACTTAGCCCTGGTACTAGACTTGATAAGTGGGTGCATTCTTTCCTCCATGATATTGAAAATTTTGAAGAAGTTCTATGAAATGTAAGGAGTTCATGTGATTTTATGGAGAGTGACTTGCAGAGTTAATATGAGTTGAGGACACTTGTTAGATATTCTTTTGAAGACTATTTTATAATGATGGGTCTACTGGTAACAGTGACTACATTGCGGGGTACCTTGGTGTGATAAGCAAATTCTGCGGCATTCAGCATTTAAGTTTGGACATGCAAGGCTACTTTTATGTGCACCTCGTTTATAGACTTTGGAATGGCAGTGGAAATCATATCTTGAGCATTACCTAGATGATGATAACATTAATGATTGCTTGTGAAGAATGGATATTGATAAGGTATTGTAGTTCTTATCACATACAAGCTGATAAATAAATTACACAATTCGAATATTCTTCATAATTCAGTTATTTAACAACTAAAGCAATTGATTACAATCTTGTTCAACTTTTTTGTGGCATTACAACATTACATGGCTCCAAAAGTAGCTCCAGTTTTGACATCGATGATGTTGTGATTATCTAAAAATAGCCATAAAAATTTCCCATTTTATGATACTAGCAATTTAGAAGCTAATAGAAAGTTTCTATCAGTGAAGGTCATTGATATGAGGCATCTGTTAATGATGATATATCCTTGCTTGGATCTCCATCAAACAAGTTGTGATATGCCAGCAACCGAAGGTATGGCCTTGTCTAGTTATAAAAGTTGATTCACAAATGCTTATCATCTGGGACTGCCAAAAATGAGCCAATTAGCCTGATATCCAACTTTATATCCATTTGAGTATCATGGTGAAATTAATACTTTCAATTGGAAAGGTTGAAATGTTTTACATGATTGACACTTGAGATATGGTATGACCAAGGACGTGCTTTTGTTCCTGGAATGATGGTGATACTATTTGGAACAAAAGATTTTTGGATACTGATTAGCTGCTAAAAGATGCTAATGAGAAAATTCCCTTGAAGATATGATGATTTATTCCTATTTCGCAAGGTTGTTTAAGAGACATGCTTACAAGGACAAACCTCAAACTGCAGTTTTGGGTGGAAGATCATGCTTTAAGAAAGAAAGGCTTGGCTCACTAATCAATCTTAGGTGTCTAGTATCTTACTAATTGAATTATGCTTGAGGGATTTGCGAGAAGATCATTTGGTACTGTTAGATCAAGTTTCTTTGGGGAGATTTAGTGCAAGGTTAAGAATACCGGTTTTTGGCCCCTATTTGATTAGCCTAGGGTCTAAACTGATTTATGAAAGCAGATGCGTCTCATTCTCGTCATAATTTTTTGAGCTAATTCAGTCGAAATCGATTCATCTGACTGTGGGTTGCTTTCTTTGCTTTTTTTGTTGCAGCCGGAGCATTTTAGTTTCAGTTTTAACTTGTTTTAGTTTCATATGAAATTTGGACTTACGAGAGATTTGACATCAATATAGGTAATATTGATTGTAACACCCATTTCAATGGGCATAGGGTTCATATTTATGTGCAGAAGTAGAATTGCTTGCTGACATGGGAGATTTCAACCAAATGCTGTCAAAACCAATTCAACAATCTAGTGCTGTTTCAGATGGTTTTAGTTGGTTCCTGTCTGTCTTAACTAAAAGCTTTTGATTTTAATTTTAGCATATTTGAGCTTCAGATAAAACTTGGCTGATTTTGGCCAAAATTTACTTTTAGATTCATATTCCCAAGTGAAAAACTAGCTTAAATCAGAGTGATTTGAAGAGTGAATTTGGGTGTGGGAGTAAGGAATCAGTACTATAAAAAAATATTGGGATGTGAAACTGCCTAGGAAGTGCCTCTATAATCTATTTTAAAATTTTTTAAAGAACTAAAATATACTTGGGTTATTGATTTTGGAAAAAAACATGTGGTGGCATTTTTTTATGGATGGAGTTGAAAGCATTAAGAAGTGGCACAAAATTTTGGCATGATCACAAGTCGAGATTTTTTCTATGCTGGTTCTAAAACAAGCTGATATTGTAATTGACAACACCTGACTCATCTTGTGTGAAATGAGGTTTAATGAATTTCTTCTTTTTTCAATCTCTTCTGTCTCAGTCTGTCTAGTGAAAAGAATTCCCACCTGGTGTTAACTCATTTCCTTTTAATTACTCTCTGCTCCTTTGTTCACCAAATTAGCTTTTATCTTTGCTAAAAGAAACAATGCCCTCTCATTTTACATTGTTAATTGCATATGCTGATTTTAAGATATGCAAGATACTGAAGGTGGCTGTGTAACCATAATCATCAAGCCTTCCCCCAGTTGGCTTGTGAATTTGTTTTTGCAATATCCCCATATTAGAGCCATGTGCTGGTGTGTTTAAACTTTTCCTTGCTCGTAGGTATCATCCTTGCCAGCGTATAGTATATATTTCCATACTCTACAGGCACCACTCCTTACTGTGACCTCCTTATTGTTGTTGCACATACACAGTATCATCTTGATTCATTCTGTCATTCTACCCTCATTCAATGCAACTCTTAGACCTTGTTTTATGTGCACATTTCTGGCATTAGAGTCGCCCCCCCTCCATCCATCACAATATTCTCAATTATTTCATGCATTTCTTTACTGGGGAACCCTTCCTTTTCAACATTTCAACCCATCCAATGTTATTTCTTATAACTGTCTTATAAAATTTTCCACCAAATTGCCAAGGCATGCTTATGCTTAGGGCTTCTATGCTATATAAATTCTCACCTTAAGGAAGCAGTTTGAAGTAGTTGCTATGAAGTAATCAGTTTGAAGAAATCAGCTTTTACTTATTTAATTTAGATGTTACTCTTGACACTTTGAAAAAATGCAGTTTGATTATGAAAAGTTATCTGTCTAAATTTAGTTTATAAATTTACTGCTAATTGGATTCACATAATTTATACCCATACTTATTTGCTTCCCACAAATTATCATGATGACATTTAGTTATTAAGAACAGATGATTTCTACATGACATGGAACAAACAAAATTATTCTAGTAAGCTGAGCCTTTTCTAGCCCCTGTCTTTAAGTTACAAATATATGCAAAATGAGTGTTTTCTTGAAAAATTGTATGACTTCTTTGTTGGCTTATCTGACTCAGAAATCGGAATCAATTTCAGTCAGATGAATTATCCTACTGCTTTCAATTTACTCTTATGTGATGTGCAGATGTAAGAGCAGAATCTGAGTTGAATGAGGGGACATGTCTTGCAGAAGCTGATCAGGCGATGCTTGAGAAGTTAGATATTTTCAAAGCCAAAATTGCTAGCAATGTTGCTACGATGCCCGTCATTTTAAAGAGATTGAACGAATGCATTGCAAGGATTGATAAACTTGATCAGTATAATGTAAACATACATCCAGTTTTCAGAAGAAAACGGTAGTGACCTATAACATTCTGTTTTACAGTTATGATGTATATTTTAACAAATCGAAAATGAGTGTGTTTTGGGTGTACCATCTGTACTCTGTATTCTGGTATCAACAATCATTGGTTTGATGGAATTTGTTTAAGAGAACGTGACTTAATCTAGACCAAAAAGTCTCAAGTGTTTCTTTGGAAAATGAAAGGTCCATGGTAATTTTGTGAAATATGATATTTACTCTTTATAGGTTTGGACAACCTTTTGTGCACAATTTGTTGAAACATTGTGGATGAGATTTGCACCATTGATGCATTTAAATCATGCCATATGGTTGTTGGGAGTATTCTGCATATAATGCTTGGAAGCCTGATATTTAATGTCAAGAAAGTTGTGATCGGTGCTCATTCAAAAGCATTTGTATTTTTAACATGGAGTTCACGGGTGTCACAAAACGAGTTATCTGATTTTCTTGTTTAAATATTAGTATAATGTCTTAATTTTGTTCTGATCAAGTAATAATTACCATGCTTGCTGTTTTATAGGCTCGTATATGATAATGCTGTATGAATAATGTATGATACCTTGTTTTGTATTGCCAGGCCCATCTCAGTAGAAATTTAGCTTGAGATATAAAGGTAAAGTGAGCTGCCAGAAATTTTGTAACAAAATAGTGTAAAGAGAAATAAGTGGAAGACAATACAAGTGAAGAAGAGGACACGGTTGATTTGCAGGATTCCTCATGATCTGTCCCTATACATGCATGGAAAAGATTGATGATTTCATCAATTCTTTGCAGGAATTATCTAATGGTACACCAATATATGGTTTTCCCACTCATCCGGTTATGCGCATGCTAGAGTTCAAACGGTGTAATGGAGTTGCACACTCATTTCCACGTATCACACTTGTATTACATAATGACTTTGGATGCTTCATTCACGTATGGTAATACTTGAATTGGTATTACATATAGAAATCTGCCAAACTTATAGCCAGATGACTTTGCTGTGGAACATGAATAATTATGGGAATCAAGATTTACCATCTTAGTATTGAATCCTATACCAATGTCATCCTGTTATAGTGTTAAAATGAGATACGGTATAGTATGAGGCAGTATACTGAATATTGATATAATATGAGATATCAATTTGGTATTAAAATGATAAGCTCTCTACCAAGCAGCATGGCAGATAGGATCGTAATAAACTAATTTTTTCATCTCTTGGTTGGTAAACAAATGCACTTTTCATATCACATGTAAAGCAGCCATGGAATCTGATAATATAAAAGAAGCTTACCTTGAAAAAAGAAAAGTACCAGAATGTAGGCACTTCCTTGAGTAGTTGAGAGTCGGCTACTCTTGCCTATAAGTAGCGTGAGTGCTCTGTGCTGTTATAAGCCGAGAAGAAAAACTAAAACTCTCTTACTGTATGTGTAAAACCTTACCCAATAAATTCCATTATTCTTTCAACTGAGCTGCCGTGCTGTTGAAAGTGCAAAGCTATTCTTGGGGATATTAAGCCTGTCGTGGACGATATCCCACAAATCATGGGATAGAAAAAATGTCCTAATTTTAATGCTTCAAAAATCATAGTTGTTACCATCAAAATTTGGAAATGGAACAGGGATAGATGGAGAGTTGAGAACATGATTGTTCATGGTAAAATGACGATATATTAGGAAATATTGAAAAATATTACCCTGGTACCTACTGATGATCAGCCTAGGGTTCTTGGAATAGTTTGGCATTTGGTTTTGTTAATAGTTGGTTTAGATAGTTGGGATAGTGTGATGTTTAGATGGGTTAATATTAGTCCACTAGCACTGGTCGATGCTTTTTCCAAGAATTATTGGAACAGGTGCGAAGAAGGCATGGAATTCATTAAACTCCACTCCTTGCAACGAGAATTAGAAAATATTGAACTGAAAGATCCTGAGCAGAAGATTATTATGGTAGAATGAAAGAGATAGTTCATCAAATCAGAGCCTATGAAGAAAATGTCGCTGATAATAAGGTTATTGAAAAAAAAACATTAGTTAGTATCACTAAAAAAATATGATCCAACTTTGGCCAGCATTAGATAATCAAAAGATTTAACAACTCTTACAGTGACTGATTTAGTGGGTTCTCTAAAAGCTCATGAAAAAAGACTGATGAAAGCTTGCTAGAGTGCACCTTTCAGTCTAAACTAAACAAATGGTCTTAGAAATCTAAAAATAGCAAAAGTAAAGTGAGAAAATCTCGTCCAGGAGAAAATTCTAAAACTCAAGGAAATCAAAAGGAAACAATATAAAAATATCCTTCATGCAGCATATATATATATATAAAGGACAAATCACTTAGAGAAAAATTTTTAGCATCACAGAAACCCACAATGTCACTATTGTGAAAATTTTGGGCAAGAAAAATCAATGAGATTATTTTTCATTAAAAAAAGAAGACAAGAATATGTTCTATGTTCATCAAGAAGAAAACAACATACAAGGTATATCAACAGTGCATGCAACAATCACGTGACCAGAGATGAAAGTATTTTCTCCAAATTAGATACATCTATCAACTCTTAAGTTAGATCCAGAAATGGCACTCTTTTCAGGGCTAAAGTCAAAGGAATGATAGCTGCAGAGACCAACAAAGGTATGGAATTCATCAATGCTGTTTTTCTTTTTTCAAGTTTGAAACAGAATCCGCCAAGCATTGGCCAGAAGGAAAAAAAAGAAATTCTCTACTCTTTAATGGAGATTCCTACACCATATATGATCAAGAAAAATAAAAGCCCAAGGATAGCATCCGCTGGCGATATGCTAATGATACAGTGAAGAAGCTCAAAGTAAATTCATGACTTTGGCACCAAAGATTTGGCCACATCAACTTTTACAGATTGAAGATTCTTTATCAGAAGAATATGAGAGACCTTCCATCCATAACGGAGGTGCATGGCATGTGCTAATGGAGATGCATGACATATACGAAGGTTGTCTACTTGGCAAGCAACAATGGCAGTCATGATTTGGAAGAGAATGGAGAGCCAATAATCTGTTAGAACACTTACAGATGTTTGTGGACCCATGATAACACTTACATCTTCTCAAAACAGGTACTTCATTCTCTTTGTTGACAATCACACGAGTGGTTTGGGTGTAGTTTATGCGGGAAATATCATAAGTTTTTCGCATCTTCAAATAATTCAAAAAATATTTACAGAAGTGTCCACAATATCAAGATTTTAAGATGCCATAGAGGTAAAGAATACGAATCAAATGAGTTTGACAAAGTTAGTGAAGATGAAGGCATGAAACATCAATTAACCACCAGATATACTCTTGAACAAAATAGAGTACCTGGAGAAAGAATAGAACAATCATGAAAATGACAAGAACGATGCTAAAAAGGAAGAGACTTCTAAACTCATGCTGGGCAGAAGCAGTAGTGCAGAACAAAATACCAATCAGAGCATGGAGTGGAAGAAAGCATCTAGTAAAGCATCTCAGATTTTTGGGCTGCATTTTCTATGATCATAAAACAGAGAATAAAAGAAGCAAATTATTTGATAAGACAGAAAAAGGAATTTGTAGGATCTGCACCCAATCAAAAGGATATCAAACATGTAGTATAAAGACAAAGAAGCTCAGAATAAATAATGATGTAGCATTTGATGAAAATGCCACTTGAAATTTCAATGAAGAAAAAGTAGAAAAGAGAAGTCTTATCTTGCCTGATCAACCGTGAATAATTCGAAGATGTGTGCAACTTGAGAATACTGGAGAGAAAATATTAGCCTGATAACAACTTGATTTGACTGGTCTTCTACAGGTACAGGTGATGTGATTATATTACTGAGTGTACTTCTATGTGTATAATTGAAAAATTGTAACTACTATGCTAGAACCAACGTGTGAATCCTAGCCGACCCATCCCGTTTCTATGAAAAAACGAAAATGGGATGTGGTTGACTCTAAAACCTATCTATACAGGGAGAGAAGAAGAAAAGAAAAAAGAAACAAAGGAAGCAAAGATGAGAAAAAGAAAAAACTGAAAGGAAAGAAGAAGAAGAAAAAAAGAAAGGAAGGAAGATGAAAAAGAAAGAAATGAAGGAAAGGAGGAAAGGAAATAGAAAGAAAAGGGAAAAAAAAAGAAGAGATAACAAAAGAAAGGAAAGGGGAAGAAAAGCAATGTACAAGACAAGAAAGAAAGGAAGGAAAAAAAGAAGCAAAACAAAGAAAGAAAGGAAGAAAATAAATAAGTAAAAGAAAGATGAGGATATCTATGAGGATGCACAACCCAGACTGCTATTGGGATGGGATGGCAGAATCCCATTTAGAGATTTGAGGATATCTATGAGGATGCACAACCCAGATTGCTATTGGGATGGGATGGCAGAATCCCATTTCAAAGAGAAACTGAGACACTCCTATCTCACATGATTTAAAACCTTGACTAGAACACAAATATTTGAGATGTCGAGATTATAAGCTTGTGGAATTATTTTATTTTTCAAATTTTATATGTTTTAGTGACTTAATTAAATTCTGAAATGATTTATATCATAAATATGAACCATGATGCTTGGCAATTATTAAAATTCATTGCTTGGTGTGTAACATACATTAAGCTATTAGAGTTTTCTATTTATTATAATTTATTATATTACTATATTGTATTTCAAGAACAGTTAAAAATTTATCAAATATACACCATATACCACCATTAACTCTTGTACACATCTCAAAAACATTACAAGACATGTGATTTTTATAAATTTAATTGATATAACAAGTTCTAACAGATAAGAGGCAATTGAATATCTGCTATAAGATGCATATCATCTTATGATAACTATCTTACAATTTGAACAAACCTATAAATTTTTTTGTTTTGCTTTTTCTTCTTCTTTTTGGGTAAAATAAGGTGTGAAGGTGATTTTAATCATTAATTACAAAGATGACCTAGCAAATCTATTGTTTCGAAAATCACCTTCACACCGTGCATATTTATTTTACACAAAATTACAGATTTTGATTGGAATCTTAATCTATAATTTTATTATCTAGAAAAAAATTGCATTAGTAAAATTCAGAGGTTTTGATTAGGTTATAACAATGATTATGACTTATTCAATAGAACTTTTCCTCTCTTATTATCCTAATATTGTTCATCAAATAGTATTTTTCATGAGGATGCATACTGGTTGAGTTGATAAAGTCATTGGACCTTGGATTCAATCTTACCTTACACTGATTTCATTCAGGCTTTCTTCTTACCTAGTTCTCAAAACACAGTAACAATATAAAATTAATGTATAGCAAATGGTGGAGTTTGATCAAACTATTCTCCTCTTTTTTTCAAAAATAATACTCTTATCTACAAATAACTTGATTAGGTAAATTATATAAAAGAAATGCCCTGAGTTGTTGGTGGGGTAAAAACATACGTGTGTATAAATAATGTCCTACCTTTAGTTTTATGCTTTAAAAAATAAAGGAAGCAAAATAAACCACTAATATTAACTAGAAGTAGGGTTGAAATTGGATTGGATATCCTATCCATATTTATTTTGTTTGATGAATACATATACAAATACTGATATTAGTTAGATACAAAAATTTATATCCAAATTTATTTTAAACAGATGCCAATACAAATCAAATACTAAAAATATGGATATAAATATAGATAAAAGTTAGATAATTAACCTTTAGGATTACAGAATCAAAGATATTATTAAGTAGATGGTAAATCAAATTAATAGTATATTAATATATATAATTATATATTTTTCTCAAAAACTCAAGAATACTGTATAAAATTAAGGATAAAAAATAAATAACCCCTACATTTTATCCCCCATGCTATATTTTGGTCCTTGAATTCTTTTAAGTCCATGCCATATTCCAAGCCATTTTAAAATAACCCAATAAATCTCCATCAATCACCTAACTTCTAATAATTTGTCATGTAGGCACCATTAACAAGTTTTGCTCCAATTTGAAAGGTTAGTAGGGGACATTACAACAAATTGAAAAATATAAAATCGATATTATAGTAACTAGAGATGCAGAGAATATTTGAAAATAGAGATAAAATTCAGTGTTATTTATTTTTTATCCTAAAATTAAATATGGTTACAAGCATAATCGAAAATTCAAATATGGATCGAGTAGTCATCTATCTATATCTATATCCATTTTTCTTTGACGGACATAAATACGGATATGGATATAAATCAAATCTCGAATTTCTATACATATCCAAAAATATTCATATACGAAAACAGATCTAGATGCATGACATCTGGTCCACTTTCACCCCTAACTAGAAGGGTAGGTTGAACATGAAATAATTTATGTTACCAAAAAAAAAAAATGAAACAATTTAATTTACTTGTGCTATTTTCTATCTTGGCTACTTGCTAAGAATAATTGATCCTCACACAAAAAATAAATGCTCCAATATTTTCATTGCCTTCCACTTCATGATTTTTGTTTTCCATTGCCAATCAATGGTAATAACACAATTGCCTAAATAATTTTCTTCACCTCATTTTTTTAGCTAAATGATGAAGCCTAAAAGTGCAATGTGCTTACTGACAAAGAAATTATCAAGAACCTGAAGTTTACATGGATGACCAAAAATTAATTTAGAAAATGAAATCTAGATCCTCCAATATCATCTAGCATGCTTGATCAGCTATGAACTATTTTATCTGAGTAATAATTGCCCCCACCCTATCATGACTAAAATATAACCTTGGACTATGATAATTAGAATTTAGAACAAGTGGTCATGCTTAAGAGTAGGCATTCCTTATTGATTGTAGGGTAAAAGTGAGGGTTCATAGGGGTGAAGTAATATAGCGAATAGTTGTTTTCTTTAGAATAGAAAGCTTCAATATAATGCTTAATACAAATTTCTAGGATCTTGAATTTGTCGGAAAGGTCAATTTGTGATGCGAACCTCAATCAAATTCCCAGTTTTCAGGGTGAAAAATGTTTAGGAACTGATTATATTAAGTCATTTGATTTTTTATTAGGCTCTTAATAGAACCAAAAGAAAGCATATTTGACATAGATCTACAGTTCAGCCCACACATGAAAAGGAAAAAAAGAAAAAGAACAAAGGAAGAAAACCCATTTTCAAATATTTTCCATATATTATATTTATGCAACAAAATAGAACACCATGTTTTCTTTATCAAACCTAGGGTGGCAATCGGGTCGGGTATAAATAGATCAGGTTAGATACAGGTCGAGTCTAAAAAACTTAAAACCGAACCTGACCTATTTATTAAATACGTCAACTTTTAAAATTCAGACCTACTTATTTGATAAACAAGTTACCCATTTACGATCCAGTTAAAAAATAATAATAAAGAGAAATACCAAAGGAGGAAGGAATTCATCGGGGAGGATGGCGAAGAGAGAAATCTCGGCATTCGAATGCTGAAGGTGGAGAGAAGGATCAAGGAGGCGAATGATCCTATTTATCACGATTCATGAATTTCTCTAGCAGCCCAATTGAAGCACGAACTCAAAAGAAACAATCATGATGATCATAAGGAAAGAAGAAATTAAAGTCTCATCCAAAAATAAATAAATAAATAATATATATTAATCCTTATCGAGGAGATTTGAAATTTCCTCCCTTCTTGATTCTTCTCGGAGACAAAATTGAATCAAGATGTATGAGAGAATGGACACAGGAGAAGAGGGGATGGAATGGCCACTGCACATTGATGGCTACCTAAAGAAGCCCCCAAGAACCGACTACTGAATTGTTTTAACTTCTCTCTTACACCCGCAAGAAAATTGAGAGAGCTAAATCCACTCAAAGATCGTGATCAATGAGAAAGGGGAATGATAGAATCAAAATAGAGAAAAAAAAGAGAGGAAGCAACAGAGAAAAGCGGAGAGGTCAGACCATCAGACAAGCAGAGCAAGAGTGGCACAGCCCCCTCCATGCCTCCCCCTTAAATCATCCATCTCAAGAAAGCAGCAATGGCAGCGACTTCTAAGGTTAGGGATTTATCTTGACAGGAGGAAGGAGATGAGAAAAGGGATGAAAAAATTTAAACAGGATGGAAGCCTTTGGAAAGCCGGACCCTCTGCGCGAGGTCCACGGACCACGTGAGTGACAACCACAGGAAAGGACCAAAGGCTGAATGCAGAATTTAAACGAACCATAAAAAGGCTTTAAAATTTCAACAGACCACATCAAAAGCACGGTAACATATATTTTAAAAATAGACAAACGGGTTAAACAGATTAGGCAAGTTAAAAAACTTAAACCAAATCTGACTTGCTTAATAAATGGATTAAACGGGTCAATTCATTTACGACTGAAACACTCTTATTCCAAATCCAAACCTATCAAACATGAGTCAGATCGAGAGATTGGATCATTGTCATCCCTAATCAAACCACTCAGATTTGGACAATTTTATTTAATTATTTATTACAGGTTTCCTCATCATAAATATTTAAAATTGAAACTGTTTATTTGCAGTTTCCTTGTCAAAGTCTATATTAATCTTACATAAAGTAAATATGATCATTGGGATTGAGAATTCCTTCTAAACTACCAACAATTTAGAAATTCATCCGAGTAGAGCTTTTCTGCTCCACAATCACCAATCCTTCCTGAACCAATTATAGCTTTCAATCTTACCAAATGCAATTGGTATATTGCAAAAGTGGACTGCTCACCACAATTTGAGAAGCTGTCATATGGAGACCGTAAGCTCAAGAATTTGATATAAACAATAAAAGAAAATATAGAACATTAAATATACCAGTATACCACATAATGAGTACTGAATTTGGAATCACCGTTCCATGTTGAATTTGGACCACAAGTTGATGAGAAAGGTGCTAAGCAGCTGACCATGTCATGTTGGCTGCATTGGTGTAGTAATATAAGATACACAAGTTGATGATCAGGAAGAAACAAAAATGCTTTAAAAGTCCTTAGAGCTTCGCTTTGGCAATTTGATTTGGTGATTTTGCCTTCCTAATTAATGCTTCCTGGGTCAATGACATGATGAGCTGCATATTGACAGACAGGATTGGTACTCGTTGAAACAGTTGGAGACATTATAAAATCCTATAATCAAGAAAAGAAGGAAAACTAAAATACCTCTCCTTTCCTGTTAAACATGCGACCGGTACAGAACCCACGGCCACCACAGGCAATTGGGCTCTCAATCTACAGAAATAAAATCATGGCATGTTAGATTATCCATTTGCATGAGTTTCAGGATAAAAAGATACACTTTTACCAATACTTACCACGTATAATAGCCAATCATCCGCTCTCACAGGCCTATGGAACCACATCCTAATAAAGGAAAAGCAATATTAAGAATTACACCAAGTTCAATTTAAATTAGTTTAATCTACATTTTCATCTACCATGCTTTACAATCTGGAACTTCTTTTCCTTTTTTTCTTTTCTTTCAAGGAATGTGATAAAAAGGGTTGCATTTTTTAAAAAGTTAATATGGTGGATCAAGCAATAAACCCTGTAATACACTTACGGTTCCTATCTTCCTCCAAGGTATAAAATTCATTACACACAAGAGAATGAATAGGGAACTGCATTTGATCCCAGCAAGAGGACTGCATGAAGCATCTTTCTGCAAGAAAGCAGCTGAAAAAATACCCTCCATCGAATTGTTTGTAGCCCTGAAATTCTTAAGCATGCTGATTGCAAATTTCTAATCACCCATGCCAATTAGAATTTGAGGACCATTTGCATGCCAGACCTGCCAGACTTTATTTGCAAGCATCTTGCAAGTTTGTCCTTAGAGCAACCTAAATTCAAGGGGATGGCTTTATCTGATTGTAACACTCGAAAACTAAGAAGCCACCATTTTTTTCATTATACCATTAATCATGCAAGAAATAGCCATGTTGAACATCACAAATGACTGGAGCATCTTTCTGAGTATTTTCCATCAAAAAACTCGGGCTACAGTTACTTTTTGATCATCCATTAATTGACAAAGGAATGCTATCAGCAAAATGAATATTGGAATTTATTATCTAATATACATGCATTTCAACTTCTCAGGAAAGTAGCTTCTAAGAGTGGATAACTTGTCTAAAAAAACTCCACTTTTTGCATAGCATTACATTTTTTATGAAGTAGAAGATCAAACTATATACTTGTCTCACGTAGGAGTCAAGGTTTCAAATCCTGTGGGACAGAGCTATCCTAGTTTTTTCATGGAATGGGATGTGTTGACATCCCGCCCTGTCCCGACACTTGGGATAGGGGATGTCCCAAGGTGTCCCAATTGGGACATTGTGATACTAGCAGGACGTCCTGTCCTAATACATAGGTTAGTATCCCGTCCCAGTATCCCACGGGACATCTCGTCAGGACTTGAATCCGTAGCAAGAGTATTGCATTTTAATAGACTGTATTCTTGGTAGGGGTGGCAATCGGGTTGGGTCGGGTATATACATATACAGGTCGGGTTAGATACAGGTCGGGTCAGAAAAGTCTCAACCTAAACCTGACCTATTTATTAAATGGATTGTAATTTAAAATCTAAACTTGACCCATTCAATAAACAGGTAATCTAATATGACAAGTTTAACCAATTTATTAAATAAGTAACTTGCTAACTTGACCCGACCCGATTTGTTTAACCTAGGATTCCCGGTACCGGTACCAGGACCTGTACCGGCGACCGGCCAGTATGGTACGGTACCGGTACCGTACCGACACGCGGTATGGCGAGGCATGCCGGTTCGCATCTTGAATTTTGGGTTTTTAAGATTTTTATTTTATTTTTTAAGGGTTTAGGATTTAGGATTTAAAAAATGCTATTAATTTAATTCTAATTGAAATAACATATAAAATGATAATTAAACTAAGATTATCAGCAGTTAATGAAAGTGAAATGTAATATAAACATATAATTACATACTAATGTCTAGAATCGGGTAGAATGTCGATATCTATAAATATAGGGATCATTTATATACTCTGTAGGAAGATCAGTATATCCCTCCATCCAGGCAGCATGATACTCCTCTAAGATCATCCCAGGAGGTATGCTGATGGATTATAACTCATCGCAGATCCCTCGCTGATGTCCCGACTCTAAGAGCTATCCAGAAACTGATGATATGGCAGTGTAAGGGCCCATCCAAATATACCAGCAGTAAAATCAGATTTATAAGATGCTCCAAACTGCATAGGATAATAATCACTGGAAGATGACGTCTCAAATGCACCATATGGACTAGAAGCTGCCGGTAGCTACGGATAAGAGGATCTTGAATATGAGGATGACCCTGATACATTCATAGATCCTACTCCACGTGCAAGAGCTGCAGTTGCATTGTGTCCCGAACAACATCGCGAAGCCCGTCGCCTATATGGAATCGTATCACCACGGGGTCTATCAGATGGTACTCCATGATCTGTATCCTGTGTGGCATGGCTAAACTGCAACTTCTCAGTGAATCGAATATGAATAGGTGGCTACGACTCCTATCCTCCGACCCGTCCCTGATTACTAGATCCTTTACTATCTGAACTCTGAAGCACTATCATCATTCTTTCTGGTATCTGAATCTGAATGAACTGAGTGCTCTGATGGAGGTGCAACTTCTTTCCTTTTCCTCTATCTCCGGACCAAATAGATGGCTAGGAGGGACGATGTGCTGTATCTGTTGGAGCCCTGTGAGGAATATGGCTTGTTGCCCATTGTCCAGCATCCATCCTAGCCTCGCTAGCTATAAAACTGGCTAGTTGAGGAGGCGATCCTGGCTCATTAAGCTCTGGCTCCTACTGCTGACTCATGACCCATCCAATTATTGAATCTTCATCCTCATCAACATATGAACTTGCAGTGGGATCGGGATATTTCAATTCTATTTCCTCCTGAATATACTTTAACCTCAACCTTAAATTATAATGTACATGCACAAGATCGTTGAGGCATTTCTATTTTAGACGGTTCCTCTGCTTGGAGTGGATAAAACCAAATGTATACCAGTTGCGTTCACATCCACTGGATGACACAATCTGGGAGAGAATCTTAATTGCAGGAACCTTCAAATTTTTAGCAGATCCATCAAAATGCACCCACCATTTAGCTACAAAAGATATTACATCATTTAAAATTTTAGATTTGGAAAAATTAAAAATTCAATCCTAATATAATATTACACTTACTCCTTAGTAGTACCTACCAGGATTCATCTTTGATTTACTTCTGATTGCTACAGTGGATCCAAATGAATCTGTGCCCTCCCTAAAAAATTGTCTGCCAGAAAAAAGTTTTGTTATCATGTGCTACTTGTTGAAATTAATGCTAATAAAAATCACTCAATAATTTCAACCTAACTTCTTCTAGGCACATAGTAGCGATATCTGGATCGGGCTCCATCTTATATATAACATTGCATGGGATAGACATAAGATCTTCATCCATGGCAATATCCGGTATGGAGTACTGAAATCTCGGCTTCAGATAGTAGGCTGCACATATTTTAAGAATTAGTCAAGCGTACATGTACAAATCTAATTGAATTTAAATTTTTAGGAACTTCATAAATTACTGCGTACCTGCTAGATGCAAATCCGAACTCATTTGATAACTCCATCGTCCATCAATGATCCGGATATACTCAGATGCATGTGATGGATCAGCCTCCTGGATCTTTTTCTTTGCCCTTTGCATCATGAAATACAAGAAGCCCATCTGAGCATACCTCTCGGAGTCCACGGCGCGAAGTACCTCATATAGAGGCTTGATAGCCTCTACCATCCTCTCAGCTCACTGCCAGAATGTCTGTCTCGTCACTAAATTTTCCACATTGCTTCCCTTAGTATTTGCCCTAGCATATCTGCTTTGCTGCCACTTCTGACTGACAAACATCTGACGCAGCTCTGCTTTTTTGCCAAGAAGACTATCAAGTGCAATGTAATTAGTAGCAAACCGTGTGATCCCTGGTCTCAATATTTTTCTCCTGTAAAGCTCCTCATTAATGATAAGATCCATGTATGGTTATATATAAATCTAATGATAGACTATGCTAGCTCAACAATCTTCTGCACCCTGTGAATTTTTTCAATATCCATCAACATGAGATCTATACAATGTGCAGTACAAGGGGTCCAAAAAATATGCGGTCTCAGCTGCATCAAGATCTGCCCTGCGGTCCTGTACTGTAGTCCATTATCTGTGATGACCTGCACGACATTATGCTCTCCTACCTGATTAATCACCTCCTCCATTAATCTGAGGATATAACTGGCATCGTGCACCTGATTTGAAGCATCAACAGATTTCTGAAAAAAAGCCTTTCCATCACAATAAGAAATTGACGATGCTCCATCTGGTAGGACCAGTTCAACCATCATACATCACTATTAATCCATACACGAGCTACTTGCTCTGATATAAGGATATCCATCCTTCTAACTCTTTATTGCTATCCAGAAGCTGACCATATATATCCCTCGATCCTGGAGGATCTACACCTGCACCATCAACCTGTGTAGATGAAATAGCAGAGCGATAATATGTATTGCCTGCTGCATGCATTGAGATATGACTGAAATGAAACCAGGAGATGGCCCGCCACATATCCTTCTTATCATTTTACAGCATTATGTCAATCCTCTGTTGCTTTGAATCTCTATTGAAAAAAGCATGTGGATCGAATCATGGATAGTAGCTCCCTCTAGAATGTTCCTGAAAGACTTCCTTCTACTGCCAAATGCTCCTAACATTGATGCATTATAGCCGGCGCCTCTTCTGACGGGCCCTTTGACTGAGAAGGTCCTCCTAAACTGTCTGACTCTCCTGCAACACTAGCAGAACTGGATCCTGATCTCGACTCCAAAGTTGATGGCCTAAATCACTGTATATGCCTGGCTATCTCCTCCAATTGCCTCTGCTCATACAAGCTCGTATGAATAGCAGCCTCCATCTGAGCCTCCTCATCAGAAGGAATAGATACTCCCTCTGACTTCCTGGAATAATAAGGTGGTTCTGCGGCTCTGCACTTCACCTCTACCTTCTTTTTTGTTGCTCTTTCCTTCCCAACTTTAAAATCAGCAAAGTATTTCTTCATCAACTGATGGATCTCCGATGGACACTATCGACATGCAGATACATCAGGATAGCTGCCAACCAAGTACTACTTCAACCTTGTTACCCCCCACCTTTGAATTCAGTATTGCACCATTTACACCTCCAGTGATGCCGACCCGAGTGCATCTTTCCATGCAACCAGCCAATGTCACGCTCCGAATCCTTCTTCCTCCTTGATGGATTCATAGCTGAATATTTAAATTATATATAAGATCAATAATAATGTTCATTAATCAATACTTTATTAACCTAATTTTTTAAATTTAAATTATTTTTTTTAGTTTTTTTAATTTAACAAATTCAAAAAATGAAAAAAAATTTAAAAAAATTTGATCTTAGATTCATGTAGGATTCTATCATACATGCTACATATATTTTTTTAAGATCTTAGAAATGTATTAAAAGTCAATTTTTCTTCAATTTAAGACCTGGAGTACTATTCAGAAGATACATCAAAACTTGGATAAAACGACATGAAATTTATAGTGAGAGTAGCTTACGAGCCCTAAATTAATAATTTATAATTAGAATTTTTTTTACTAATTATTTCTTTGATTAAATTTTTAATCCAAAATTAATTTTTAATTTAAAAAAATTATATACTTAATAAAAAATCAAGATTTTAGTATCATTGTGTAGATCTATCCTAGATCTACCACATACTTAAAAATCATAGCCACAAAAAAAATTTGATAGCATTTTTCCTTAATTTTCTATTTTGCATGGATTTTAATAAAAAAGAAGGGAGAGGGAAATAGGGAAAAAAAGCTATACGTACCTTGATTTCACCTTTTTCTTCAATTTCTGGACGTTTGACTGCATTGAAATGGAGGAATTTTTTTTTCGAGCCATCGTCGTTTGAAAAGGAACGAACACAGTAAAACTCAAAAGCCAACATGGTTGGCTTCACGGATTCCCCGCCCCACCCCACTCACATGGCTATAGTAGCCATGTGAGGAAAGAAAAAAAGAAAAAGGCTCGAACTAGTTTGAAACGAGCCGAATCGGTCTCGAACCGGCCGAACCGAGCGGTTCGACCTTATTTCGCCCAGTTCAGGACCGGTTCGGCCTGGTTCTACGTCGGTTCGGGCCAGTACATGTTATTTTTTTTATTTTTTAAGACCGGGAATCGTTTTATATAGCCGAACCGTGCCGGCCGGCCACCGGTCCGATTCGATACGCCCCGAACCGGCCGGTTCAACACGGTTCGAGACCCGACCCAACCCATTTAGTAAATAAATAAATCATGTTAAATGGATTACTCGACCCGACCCAAAAATTAAATGGGATAAATGGGTTAAACATTTCAGACATAAAAAAACTTGAACTAGACCTATATATTAAATGGGTCGACTAGTTCATGATCTGAACCCGTTTATCCCAAACCCAAACCTATTTATGACAAGTCGAACATGGGTCGGGTTGGCGGGTCAGGTCATATTGCCACCCCTAATTCTTGGTCCATATCTCATGTCACATAGGAGCTCAAGGTGTAACACCAATTTATCCAAATCTGCACTATAGCAAGAAAAAAGCATTGGTCATAACAAACACAGCAAGCTTTTTGAAAGGTATATAGAAAAGTTCTTTAGATAGACAAACAGTAGACACTTGGAAATTTAAACTAATCATAACAAGGTGGAAATGTGAATAACAAAATTAGAAATTTGGAAGCATGAACATCACCATACAATTTTTTAATTGGTACAGAGAAGGTAGAATTGGTTATAGAGAGCTACAATGCTAATGTACAGTTCGAGAAGTCAAAAAGTTCAGGAGACAAACGAGTGATCCAGGCTGAGTGATGTTGTTTTTAAGCCCCTCTTCCTGTGAGGATTTAGGCTAACACCAGCAAAGATAAGATCTGAAGCATATGCTACGACACATCTGCAACACAATCAATCAGGTAGTTTGTTCACGCTCATGTAATAAAATGAATAGAAACTGACAGCGTAAACCAAAAATATAACAGGATTCTTAGGCTCAGAAAAAAAAAAAAACTTATTTTATCACCAGACAGAAAGATATATGTTTTCTTGATGGAAAAGTTAGGCAAGGTCTAACTGCTTTTGTTTAGTATCTGAAAGAATGGTAAAAAGTAAATAGAAGAGAATGACAGAATAAAGGAAAGAAGGTAGAGAGGTGGTTGAATAACAAACAAAACAGTTTTGGGCAAGGACATTCTGAAGCTTCAAAGAAGCAAAGAAGGTGCTAAGTCATCATCACTAACATAAGACAGGTGACTGATTGCAAGAATATTCTGTTATCACAAGCATTTCCCATTTGGTCCATATATTTGGTACACTCACAAAATAGGATAGAAACTGATCAGGTTTTATCGAGATTCCAATTTATTAGCATAATTACCTGTAATTTGCTGCTTCTGACAGCTTATAGGACTGGTTTTAATCATTTCCAGGAAAATGATCCCTCAACTTAAGGTTATTCCTCTGTAACCCCATTAATTAGTGGCTAGCACTTAGGGAAGATGACTTGGTCTTCCATATGTGAAAGCAATAACTTATACTGAATGAGAGAGGCTACAGCCTGTTTCCTTCTTGCAAATCTGAGCTTGACCTTCCTAAAAGCCTAATTTCTCTTTTGGACCAACCAGTTCTTCTGTTAATATTTTATTAGCTTCATTGAAGATGCACGGGCCTCATCTATGAATCAATAATGCAAAATTAATATGCTATGCAGATCAAAAGTTAAAAGTTAAGGCAAAAATTTGTATTTTATCTTCTTTTGGGTTTTCTTTGGTTAACCAAATAAATTATATTTTTCTTGCTTTATTTCTCCAAATTGTTGAACAGAAGTCTAGGTATTCATAAGTGGCATCAGGTGTCATATAGTCTTCCAGAAGGCATCCAAATGGCATAAAAGTAATGGAGGACATTTATATGATTCATATGAGGGTAAGAGCCGTTGATGATTATGAGCTATGTGTTGATAAGAAGCTTAGTCAGAGATGTCTAATAATTCTCATATGTTAAAGTGCCATATCCACCATATGAATGGAAACGTTACCATGTGGCACATAGGAGGGCATGTGCAACAATTTATAAGAGTTCAACAAGATGACATTTCCAAGATACAATGGCATACCTATGCAAAGCTGGGTCATCTGAAAGTTTTCCTCTTGCTCTAAACCAATACTTAAAGCTGAAATAGAAGTCAGGCTTCAAACATAATAAGTATCTATAGTAAAAGGAAAGCCACATTATCTTAAGTCATCATGTCAAAAACAGTAACATATAAAAAAAATTAGCACAAGAAAATGAAAGTGGAATACCTTGGTTGAGATTGCTGCCTAGAGTTGCTTGTTTCACAAAACCTTATTTCTATTGGCCATGGAACAAATTTTTGTCTGGCAATTGTGTTGCGATAATGCCTGTCAAATATGGTGTCATTAGATTTTACATAGAGAACAAATATTTCAAAGCAGAATGAAAAGAATGATAAATCAAAGTGTATTTAAAAGATGCAACAAGAGCTTCATTCTTAACATAATGGAAGCAGGAATAAAATTTAGAAGTAATACTCAATGGCAACTTTAGGACAAAATTCTTATCCTTAATATCAAGTCAAAATTAGAACAAGAACATAGCTTGAAATGGTGGTCAGCCTTAGATTAACTGAGTTTTAGACTTTGAGTACAAACTGAACAGATTTGAACCAAAATCAGAGGAAAAGGCAACTTGAGGTATACGGAAAAAACAGAAGAAAAATGATAGTGAGATAAAGAAGATAAAAGTGGATTTACTCGTGGGCAAGGAAGAAGGGAAAGAACTGACAAACATGGTCTAGGTGGGACTATTTTAAGTTGAACTGCATTATATTGGAACAAAACTAGCCACAAAAATGAGATGCCCAGAAAGCAAAAAGTAAGGAAGAGAGATGAATGAAGAGCTCCCTACATGAGCCTGATGGGAGACTTGCAATTCATAACAGGCTTGAAATGAAAGCGGTTGTCCAACTTTTTTTTTAAAATAGAGCTTCAAATAAAACCTTCACCATTCACCAATTCTTAACACCATACACCAATCACCACAACAAAGTTTCATTATAAGTTTAAACTGAAAACTTGTTTGAGAAATCTAACTATACTGCCAAAGCACCCCTTCCCACCCTCCCAACCAAAAAAACAAAAAGAAAAAGAAAACCCAACAAAAAGAAAAAAAGAGAGGAAAAAAAATGTGGTTCTGCCAAACTTCTCCTTTTCAGCAGGTGCTCATTTCACTGGGTCAAGGCTCAAGACAATGTTTCAATGATGGGGTAGGGATGCAAGCAGATTGGATTGACTGACTTCTAAACCAGAAATGACTTGATAATTACCAGGTCATATATGACCTAATAATTATGTAGTCCAGTTCAAACCAAGGATTCAAGTCCCGATAGGATGTCTTATGGGACACCAAGATGGGGTATTGTCCCATGTATCGGGACAAGACTATCATCGTCCTAGCATCTCGAGATATCTTGGGACATCAACTGTTCCAAGTGTTAGGACAGGATGGGATAGTGGTATATCCTGTTCCATGGAAAAACTAGGACAACCCTGTCCTACGGGATTTAAAACTTTGATTCAAATAGAATGTATTTGTATTGCCCTTTGATTGAAAAAGATGGCATGCTTTGAATATGAATTGGATATGGATCACTAAATACCCTGATCCGAACCCAAACTAACCTATAATAACCAGATACACTATATTTTTCACATCCCTTATTAAATTTAAGAAACAATTTGCTTTAAGGGTTCAATTTATGTGTTGTTGATAATTAATTTATTTGACTGTCAATCATCTTATTTAGAATGGGTGGTTGATAACATCTCCATGTTGTTTAATTGTTATTTTCTTTCATAATTTGTACAGCATATAATTGGCTAATTTGCACAAGGTTTTTATGGTTCGGGTTTAGATTATTCTGTACATAATTAACCTGAGAAAACCTGATGGATCAATAAAACAAAGTCCAGCATAACCCAATGGAAATCGATTTGACTTGTGATTCAGATTCTTGATAGGTCAAATAAGATTGGATTCGGGATGTGGCAAATCATGATCCAACCCAACCCACTTGCAGCCCTACATGGTAATGCAGGCAAAAAGATGCAAACAGTGGTAACCTATAGTGATGGTTGGTGGCAACATTGGTGGGGGTTCAATGATGATAATCATAATGCCAGAAGAAGTCATGGTTGAACTTGGTGGCAACAAAGGTGGAAGCAACGGTAGTAGAAGTGGTAGGAACACATATTCTGGTTTACTTGGGAAGTCGCTCCTCATACATTATACCTTCTACTTCTCATAAAACTGCAGTTTAGATTAAGAAAAAAAGTTTCTGTAAGTTTCATTATCTTTTCTACTGATCAGTGCCTACAATTAGCATGATTTTACACAATACACCATGCTTGCTTATAAGTAAGGCTGCAAATGGATCAAGTTGACCCATGACCCGATCCGTTTAGACCCGATCCAATCCATTTTTAAGGACCCATAGATCCAGGTTGGATCCTAAAATTAGACATGTTTCATTTTCTGGGTTGGGTCTGGGTTTACTGAATTTGGACCCGACCTGACCCGACTTGATTCGAACATACTAATGCTGCTAGGATCATATCTATTTGGACCTTTAACTTATACTTTAAAACTTGTATGGAACTTATTTTTAACATAGAGATATAGTTATAATTTTTTTTATATCTTAATTTATTTTAAAAATAATATTATTTGTTATCTATTTTATAGTTAATAATAGTTGGCCATGTAATAATTAAAATATAGTTGTCTATATTTTATCTAAATCATATCTAGATTCAAATATTTTAGATTATAACCAGGTTATTTATGGACCCGATCCAATCTAAATGACTCGTTGGGTTGAAAATTCTGATAGTGGACCCGACCTGACCAACCAATCCAATTTTCTAGTGGGTTGGGTCTGGATCTAATATTAGGACCTGATCAAAAAAACCGGATCAGATCGGGGTCACTCATGACCCGGTCTGACCCGACCCATTTGCTGCACCCCTACCTGTAAGGGAGCAATATGTAGGAAATATAGTAAGCATAACCTTATCCCCAATAGCTAGTACTAAGTACTAACACACTGATATGTGTATGTACAAGCATTCAATTGATCCCCTAAAGGAAAGCATGAGCTTTATTGTTGTTATTTTATTATTTGTTTCAAAAAATGTTTTGCCAAGTAGGTGGCCTCAAAATGAAATCTGATAAAATCTTCATAATGCAATTTAAAAAGGTCAAATAGAACTGAAACTTACATTGATAGACTGATAGAAATGCTCAGGAAAAGTCAATAACAGATGAATATTTTAACCAAGGGATGTCTTGCTCATTATAACTACATGTACACTTTTTTGTGCAAAACACAACAGCAGTATGTAATTGTCAGTTATCAGGAAACAACTATGAATAACCATCAAGAAACCATTTGTCTCACAAATTACTTCCAAGAATGTGTTTCATATTGATTATAAGTAACAGACATGTAGGTACGTATGGAAAAACTACAACAATACACATTTAATATTTATTCGGTAAGAGCTTTGTACCATTACAAAGGAACCAAGAATAAGTGTTTTAAAAACTGATCTAAATCATATTCAGCACAAACTAGGAAGGCATGGTAAAATATTTGTTTGATACATGGAGACACCAACGAAATGAGTTCAATATAGGATAAAAAAAGGAAAGTACCACTTTTAAAGAACTGTGACATACTATTTTGTTTCCCACATCTATGGTATACAAGTATAAACAGAACAAAATGTTTGCATCATGGGTCTTCATTTTTATGTATAACTAGTATTTGACACATATAATGCATGTCAGATGAAGATAGATAAAATTATTTGAATTATATTGAAACCCTTAAAAATGGATGGTGTACATGTGTCTATATCATTGAAGTTTATTTCCTCTTTACAACTTAGACCCTTCTCTGTAAGAAATGAAATAAATTTTGGTTGGGGATCAGATTTTTGTCCAGATTAATTATGAGCTGGAATTGGCTCAAAATCCAACTTCATATCATATTTTCTCCATATGGTTGATTTTTATTCTCACATGATTGCACATTTTCAGTTCTACTTAAATTTAAATTAAAATAAATTTACTTTCTTTCTAATAGATAAACATGAACGTAAATATGTATGGCTATAATTTTCATATTTTTCCTTCCTAATATTACTTCCTACGCATTAGAGTTCTATTTAAATGCAAATTAAAATAGATTTACTTTCCTATAATAGACAAGCATAAGAGTAAATATGAACGGTTATAATTTTAGCTTTTAAGGATGAAATTAGAAAAAAATTAATTACATGTCCAGATCCCAAGAAGTCCCACCTGGTTACTTTTTTATCTCACATACCTTTTCCTTCCTACTTTGCTTTCTTTAGATGTGCCACTCCTGTCTCACATGATTGCGTGCGAGACAATTGAACATCCAAAAGGCAGAAGTAAGTCGCACAGATTTCTCATTATATATGGTATTAGATTTCAGGACTTTTTCCCATGTAGGGAGTATGATGCATACATACATGTGTATGCATAAGTTTGTTCCTCTCAATTTCTTTAATACATGGATTGCGCATGGAATCCTTCCCAAGCAATATACCTAAATGAGTTTCATCAAACATTAGTGGTTTCCATTATATCTCCCACCCAAGCCAGGCTAAACTGGCACCCGGTATGCATACTAGTCAACCACCAATTTGGTACTGTACCAACATACAGTATTGGCTGGTGTGCCAATTTCGAACCAGCACACCATTTTTTCATTTATTTGTTTTTTCAATTTTTTAACATTTAATGAAATGTAATCAAAATTTTCAGTTTATTAATTATTTAAAACTAGTAAAATTTTGCTACAATGAAAAAAATATGTTTTCTACTTTAGAAAATGCTTCTAAGTTATCCATATATAGTATTAATTTTTTTATATTTTTTATTAATTATCTATTTTAATAATTTTTTAAATTAAAAAATAATTTTAAATATCAGAAATTCAGAAAATATGTTTTCTACTTCAAAAAATACTTCTAAATAATCTAAAATATGCAGTTGTATTTTTTCTTTTTTGTATTTATTAATAATTTTTAAATCTAAAAATTTTAGAAAACTAGTTTGAGCTCAGATCCATATAGCACCTATAATGGATGCTACTTATATTTTTCTCAACCCATGTGCATATATCAAAGGTTACTTTTTTCTACATTTTATTCAAATTTGGGCCTATGGCACTATGTATATAATTACATCCAAACTTAAACAAATGTACACCAAATTTGAGTCAAAAGTAGATTGCAGATTCCTAAACAAGCTTCTAATTTTACATTATCTTTTGGATTTTATTTTATTTATTAATTGTTTAATCCAAAAATATGTTTTTAATTTAAAAAATTATAGATTTAATGAAAATTAAAGATTTTGTCTCATTATGCAGATTATTAATAAATCTACAACATATCCTGAAATCATGCCAAATTTTTGCATGACCTCCCCTTATGTCCATTTTTTGCCATTTTCTGCATTAAAAAAGAAAAAAATAAGAAGAAATGAGGTTGGGAAGAGCTACCTTACCTAGTTTTGGATTGGATTGAGCCTTTAATCATCGATATCCACTGATTTTCTATGAAATTCGAGGGTTTTGGAAAAAAAAAGAGAAGAGAAGGCATGAGAAGGCTCAGGAGGCCTTCTTAGCCTCTTAGGCCTCTCTCAATTATTAGGAGAGGGAGATTAAGCGGCATGTACCAATGCAAACTGACCAGTTCGCATTGGATCCACTCCAAACTGCTCAATTCAGAGCAATTCGATCAATTTTCCAAAATTAAGGGGCAAACCATCCCGATTTCACCCCGATTTAGTTCAATACCAGGCAGTTTGAGATGGCTCAGGATACTATCCTCTCACCTATGGGTCTCACATCCTAATATCATTTTTCATGTCTTGTTTTCTTATGTAAGGATGCCTAAATACAATGTGTACTTACATATCCATATCTATATATCAATCTTTCTACTAGACCTATCGGCCTTTTTTTGTGGTAAACGTCCGTCTCTCTATTTCAATGTACATAAATATTTATCTATGTATGTAAGCATATAGGAAGGTCAAAAAGTGGGTAGGTATCTACAGATGTATACACAACATGGTGAATGGTATGGTTAAATATTCTGTGTCTCATGGAACAAGAATACACATTTAATAACTAGAAGTGGCAAAAGTGAAGTCTCCGATATATGCAAACTTACAAGCAAGACATATGCCTCCATGCACAGCCAAAGACAACTTTATATATATGTACGTATGTTATGACTTTATATAATATTTTTCAACTTTTTGATGAACTTATGATCATTAGGCATCACCGACTATAACTTCATGAAAAAACAAAACAGCATATACATCTTCATGACATATAAGCTGTGATAACAAGGAAGCATATTATCACTGAAACAGATTACTTCGGTATTTGTCAAGAGTATTACATGGGAAGGCGTGGATCTGTAAGACGCCTCGCCCGTATCTCTTCCATTGATAACAGCTGCAATTGATAACTTAACAATTGAATCACATTTTCAATTACTATCCAAGAATATGTAAGGTAATACATAAGGTACTTACCATCTCTGGATCTGGCACATGAGGCATTAAAGCTTCCTGGTGTTCAAACCCTACTTCATCTTTCTACAACAAAATAAAATATTGCAAAGTTATGTGAAAACTCAAGTACAAATTTTTAAGCTGATGATTTAGTACATGTGGCCTTCAAAACTTTGCCTAAAGAAGTGAATTGTTCAAAAAAAAAAAAGGCACATAATTCATCATTCTTCCCGCTACAAACACACATATGCAAGTGCATGTGCATGTGCATGTGCTTGGATGTGTGTGTGTACATGCACGTGTGTACAGCATATGAAAGTGACTTGCTCATCATGAAGGTAAGTGCATATTACACAAGATGGTAAATTGATGGGGGACCCGAAACCCAACCGGGTTTCTCTTTTTATTTTTTTAGGACTTTTGAGATTTTTTTTATTTTAGTTATTCCAGCTATTCCACTTATCCCTCTTATTCTCGTTTTATCCTAGGTTTATCCCTGAGTTATTCCGCTGCTATTCTAGTCATCTTCAACCTCCCAGTACCTCACAGAAACCTTGTTTTTTTTCATTTTCCTTCCCATTTGTCCCTCTCTGCCATGCTCGACCACCAGATAACCCCCCCCTGACGGCCGTCCACCTCCCGACGAGAACCTCCTCGTGGGAACGCCGGCGAATCCCACGGCCGTCCCTTCCCCCCATGCGGCTCCGCCCATGACGCCCATGCTCGTGACGCCTCTCTACTCCGCGCCCGACGCCCCCTGCCCGGAGTCGTCTCTAGCCGGCAACCCCGTGCCTCCCGCGACGCCCAGCCACCGCTCGGCCGCCGCCCCGCTCCCTCTCCCATGGCCATCTCCTCCCATGACGTCCACCATATCCACGGAGCTCCCCACCTCTAAATGCACGGCCATCACCTCCTCGATCACCGGAGGCTTCTCGGCCTCCCACGCGTCCGCTGCCCAGTCGCCATCGACGCCGATCGGATCCTGCTGGATCCGCCAGCCCGTCCGCCCTCCATCTCGTTCGTGAGCACCGCCTCCTCCAAATCATCACCATCGGCGCTCAAATGGCAGATCATTGCCATTCCCCAACCCCACGCCATCGCGACCGCCCCCCGGGATCCGCCGGCCCGTCCGCCCTCCACCTCGCCTGCGAGCTTGATGTCGAAGCCCACATCCTCCGATCCGGTCTGGTCAATCTCTGTTCCACGGTCACAAGAGAGGAATGCGCACAGATTTCAGAGCGGAAGAATAGGCACGGATCTCAAAGCTTCATGAATTTAAAATTCAATAATAATAATAATAATAATAAATAAATAAATAGGAAAATTTCCATGTATGAGTTCTAATGCCTATAAAAAGGCATCCCTTTTGTATTTGCAGTTGATGAAAATGAATTTTTGAGAGTGTTTTCCCACTTGTGTGTGGTTCCGGGCTGAGGCCTGTTTGCCTTCGTCCTTCGGGACGTCGGGGGGTATGAGGCCCCAACTTTCATTCGTCCTTCGGGACGTCGAGGGGTGTGAAGCCCCAGGTATCTCCATTCTCTTCCCCACCTTCATGTCTCTCCCGGTTTTCCCTCGTGACCTTGAGATCCATCCTAGCGCCTCCAAACATCGAGGATGGCGTAATGCCTTAGAGGTGGATGGTTTCTTCGTTAGGATGAGTCCCAAGATCCATGAGTTCCAGTCCCCTGTCTCCCATCCCCGTCCTTCCTTTGCCACCCCCGCCAAGAAAATTTGAAAACCAAAAGAGACCGGCCGTCTTAGGATTTTTCAGGGGTCGTTCTTTCCTAGTCCCGGGAGGCTTCTTAGCCCTTCCACGATCCTTGATTTACTTTAGGTCTTTCCCTTTCACAATAACCATGAATTTTTCGTTATCCATCCCACATCATATTTTTTTGGTATCAAAGCCAGCAGCGGACTAGGATTTGCTTCGTCGACAAACTCGCCGGAGTCGAGTTCTTCGCATTGCAGGAGAATGATGGGGGACCCGAAACCCAACCAGGTTTCTCTTTTTATTTTTTTTTAGGATTTTTAAGATTTTTTTTATTTTAGTTATTCCAGCTATTCCACTTAATCCCTCTTATTCTCGTTTTATCCTAGGTTTATCCCTAAGTTATTCTGCTGCTATTCTAGTCGTCTTCAACCTCCCAGTACCTCACAGAAACCTCATTTTTTTTTCATTTTCCTTCCCATTTGTCCCCCTCTGCCATGCCCGACCACCGGATAATCCCCCCCCCCCGACGGCCGTCCACCTTCCGGCGACCTCTTCGTGGGAACGCCGGCGAATCCCACGACCGCCCCTCCCCCTCATGCGGCTCCGCCCATGACGCCTATGCCCGGGATGCCTCTCTACTCCGCGCCCGATGCCACTCCACCCGGAGTCGTCTCCAGCCGGCAACCCCGTGCCTCCCGCGATGCCTAGCCACCGCTGGGCCGTCGCCCCGCTCCCTCTCCCATGGCCATCTCCTCCCATGACATCCACCATATCCACGGTGCTCCCCACCTTTAAACGCACGGCCATCACCTCCTCGATCACCGGAGGCTTCCCGGCCTCCCACGCGTCCGCTGCCCAGCCGCCATCGACGCCGATCGGATCCCGCTGGATCCACCAGCCCGTCCGCCCTCCATCTCGTTCGTGAGCACTGCCTCCTCCAAATCATCACCATCGGCGCTTAAATGGCATATCATTGCCATGCCCCAACCCCACGCCATCGCGACGCCCCCCTGGGATCCGCCGGCCCGTTCGCCCTCCGCCTCGCTTGCAAGCTTGACGTCGAAGCCCACATCCTCCGATCCGATCTAGTCAATCTTTGTTCCACGGTCACAGGAGAGGAATGCGCACAGATTTCAGAGCGAAAGAATAGGCACGGATCTCAAAGCTTCATGAATTTAAAATTCAAAAAAAAATAATAATAATAAATAAATAAATAAATAGGAAAACTTCCATGTATGAGTTCTAACACCTATAAAAAGGCATCACTTTTGTATTTGCAGTTGAAAAAATGAATTTTTTAGAGTTCTTCCACTTGTGTGTGGTTTTGGGCTGAGGCCCGTTGCCTTCGTCCTTCGGGACGTCAAGGGGTGTGAGGCCCCAACTTGCCTTCGTCCTTCGGGATGTCGAGGGGTGTGAGGCTCCAAGTATCTCCGTTCTCTCTCCCACCTTCGTGTCTTTCTCTGCTTCCCCTCGTGACCTTGAGATCCATCCTAGCGCCTCCAAGTATCGAGGAGGGCGTAATGCCTTAGAGGTGGATGGTCTCTTCGTTAGGATGAGTCCCAAGGATCATGAGTCCAGTCCTCAGTCTCCCATCCCCATCCTTCCTTCGCCACCTCTGCCAAGAAAATTTGAAAACCAAAAGAGTCCAGCCATTTTAGGAATTCTCAGGATCGTTCTATCCTAGCCCGGGAGGCTTCTTAGCCCTCCCACGATCCTTGGTTTGCTTTATGTCTTTCCCTTTTCCAAATAACCATGGGTTCTTCGTCGTCATCCCACATCATTTTTTGGTATCACAGCATGCTTTCGCTTCCGTTCCACATCATTTTTTTTGGTATCAGAGCCAGCAGCGGACTAGGATTTGCTTCGTCGACAAACTCGCCGGAGTCGAGTTCTTCGCGCTGCAGGAGAATGATGGGGGACCCGAAACCCAACCGGGTTTCTCTTTTCATTTTTTTAGGATTTTTGAAATTTTTTTATTTTAGTTATTCCAGCTATTCCACTTATCCCTCTTATTCTCGTTTTATCCTAGGTTTATCCCTGAGTTATTCTGCTGCTATTCTAGTCGTCTTCAACCTCCCAGAACCTCACAGAAACCTTTTTTTTTTTCATTTTCCTTCCCATTTGTCCCTCTCTACCATGCCCGACCACCAGATAACCCCCCCTCCCCCCGACGGCCGTCCACCTCCCGGCGACAACCTCGTGGGAACGCCGGCGAATCCCACGGCCGCCCCTTCCCCCCATGCGGCTCCGCCCATGACACCCATGCCCGTGACGCCTCTCTACTCCGCGCCCGACGCCCCTTCGCCGGGAGTCGTCTCCAGCCGGCAACCCCGTGCCTCCCGCGATGCCCAGCCACCGCTCGGCCGCCGCCCCGCTCCCTCTCCCATGGCCATCTCCTCCCATGACGTCCACCATATCCACGGTGCTACCCACCTCTAAATGCACGGCCATCACCTCCTCGATCACCGAAGGCTTCCCGGCCTCCCACGCATCCGCTGCCCAGCCGCCATCGACGCCGATCGGATCCCGCTGGATCCGCCAGCCCGTCCGCCCTCCATCTCGTTCGTGAGCACCGCCTCCTCCTCCAAATCATCACCATCGGCGCTCAAATGGCAGATCATTGCCATGCCCCAACCCCACGCCATCGCGACCGCCCCCCCGGGATCCGCCAGCCCGTCCGCCCTCCGCCTCACCTGCGAGCTTGACGTTGAAGCCCACATCCTCCGATCCGGTCCGGTCAATCTCTGTTCCACAGTCACAGGAGAGGAATGCGCACAGATTTCAGAGTGGAAGAATAGGCAAGGATCTCAAAGCTTCATGAATTTAAAATTCAAAATAATAATAATAATAAATAAATAAATAGAAAAATTTCTATGTATGAGTTCTAACGCCTATAAAAAGGCATTCCTTTTGTATTTGCAGTTGATGAAAATGAATTTTTGAGAGTGTTTTCCCACTTGTGTGTGGTTCCGGGCTGAGGCCTGTTTGCCTTCGTCCTTCGGGACGTCGAGGGGTGTGAGGCCCCAGGTATCTCCATTCTCTTCCCCACCTTCATGTCTCTCCCAGTTTCCCCTCGTGACCTTGAGATCCATCCTAGTGCCTCCAAGTATCGAGGATGGCGTAATGCCTTATAGGTGGATGGTCTCTTCGTTAGGATGAGTCCCAAGGTCCATGAGTTCCAGTCCCCTGTCTCCCATCCCCGTCCTTCCTTCGCACCCCTGCCAAGAAAATTTGAAAACCAAAAGAGTCCGACCGTCTTAGGATTTTTCAGGGGTCGTTCTATCCTAGTCCCGGGAGGCTTCTTAGCCCTCCCACGATCCTTGGTTTACTTTAGGTCTTTCCCTTTCACAATAACCATGGGTTTTTCGTTATCCATCCTACATCATTTTTTTTTGGTATCAGAGCTAGCAGCGGACTAGGATTTGCTTCGTCCTCAAACTCGTCGAAGTCGAGTTCTTCGCGCTGCAGGAGAATGATGTGGGACCCGAAACCCACCCGGGTTTTCTTTTTCTTTTTTTTAGATTTTTTTTTTTTTAGTTTAAAAATACTTATCCCAACTATTCCTCTCATTCCCGTTATCCTTACCTTATCCCGATGTTATTCCCAACTTATTCCAGATCTATTCCTATCTTCTTCAACCTCCAGGAAATCAGAGTTCATTTTTCCGATTTTTTTTTGCCCCACCGGTCCCCGATCTGCCATGCCCGACCCCCGGCCGCCCCCACCGGACCGCCGCAGACGCTCGCCGGCCCCCGCCCTCGCCAAAGAAGCCGCCACCGCCGCCCACGCTCGTGGGAAGACGAACGGACGTGGGAGGCGTCCGTCCGTCCGCCCACCTGCGGCCGTGCCGCCCTGCGCCGTCGCCGGCCTGCTGCCCGCCGCCGTTCCCGCCTCCTGCCGGCCCCCGCCCGGCTACTGGTGGGGTCCGCCGTTGTCCACGCCCGTAGGAAGACGAACGGACGCGGGAGGCGTCCATCCGCCCTGTGCGTCCGTGTGACGCCGCCGCCGCCCGCCCGTCGGCGCGCCGTCGTGCCGCCCCACCACTGCCCGCTAGGCCGGCCGCCGGAGATCCCCCCTATGGCTCGGCCGAGAGAAGCTTTGGCACGCTTCTCAAAGCACCCCAAGGAAAGGCTGTTCTGCACGATTTTTTTTGGGAGTTGCATGATTTTCAGAGCAAAACGATTTTCAGGGCCACACGATTTCCAGAGCAGAGAGAGATTTCAAAATTCAAATAATAGGGATTTATTTGGTATTTTTTCATGATTGTAATGTGGGTTTAAAATTGAAATTTGGGATTTGAGTTTTGAATTTGAATTCAAATCATTTTGAATTTGAATTCAAATCTAGGGAGGATTTCAGGGGATTTTATTTTTGAATTTCAAAAGGGATATGGGCATCTATAAATACCCATACTCCTCTTGTAATAAACTAGTTGAAAAAATGAATTTTTGAGAGTTCTTCCACTTATGTGTGGTTCTGGGCTGAGGCCCGTTGCCTTCGTCCTTCGGGACGTCGAGGGGTGTGAGGCCCCAACTTGCCTTCGTCCTTTGGAACGTCGAGGGGTGTGAGGCCCCAACTTGCCTTCGTCCTTCGGGACGTCGAGGGGTGTGAGGCCCCAGGTATCTCCATTCTCCCTCCCACCTTCGTGCCTTCTCCTTGTGGCTTTGAGATCCATCCTAGCGCCTCCAAGTATCGAGAATGGCGTAATGCCTTAGAGATGGATGGTCTCTTCGTTAGGGTGAGTCCTAAGGTCCATGAGTTCCAGTCCCCAGTCTCCCATCCCCGTCCTTCCTTCGCCACCTCCACCAAGAAAAGTGAAAAACAAAAGAGGTCAGCCATTTTAGGAGTTAGTTTCTGAGTCATCCTAGTCCCGGGAGGCTTCTTAGCCCTCCCATGATCCTTAGGTTGTTTAGGTCTTTCCCCTCTTTCACAATAACCATGGATTCTTCGTTATCCGTCCCACATCATAAATACATTATGCAATACATCTTACCACATATAAAAGCCTTAATTTCCAAAAAATAACAGAATTCCATAGAAGCCATTTCTTTGTATCCTCTGAACTTCTTTTCATTCTCTATTTGGCCAAACATATATTAGAAAACCGATTCTATTCCAATCACTCTTCCATCAGTTGGTCAGGCTTCATTATTTTAACTTTCCCACTATACTTTCCCCTTTCTCTTCCCCTATCCCCAAACAAAAAGGTACCTCCTTACTGCTTTCTACGTTTGACGGTGAGCATCATACCTCTACCTCCATCGTGGATTCATCATCAATGTCTTTTTGCTCACACTACTAACACCATCCACCTCCATGCAGCCATTGCCACATCTTCCTCCACCTTCCCTGTAAACCCTACTTTATCTTCCTCCTAGACTGCAAACCCCTTTGATCTTGTACGGTACAGTTCCACTGCATTGACAGCAAGTGCAAGACCTAGATGGTTTGCCACTACTCTACCGACCAGATGTACACCTTATGCTGACTTATGGCAACCATAAGCCATAAATTGCCATTCAAGACATGATTAGAACATCTGGTTTGTCAAAATAGGGTGGGCTTTGGCCCTTCCCTTCCATCGAAAAGCGATCTAGTTTGTCTGTAATTTGTAATTTACATATACAACATTACAAATTGCATTTTCTAAGACAAGATTAGGTTCATAATAAAAATTTAAAATCCTTGCCCCAATTAAAAGGCATTGAAAAGGACATGGCCTTGATCATAATCAATTTCCAAATCTAGAGAGAATGGCAAAAGGCTAAGGCACATAGCTCTCATATAGGCCAACATAAAAGAGGCTCTGTTCAGTTCATCTAGGAGAGGGACTATTGAACACACACAAGACACAACTAGAACATCTAATATTTGAATAAAATCTTGCCTACCATTAATAATCTTTTTCATAACCTATGCTATGCCTTCAAGTAAAAGGGTTCACCACCATTTGAGCTTTGTGCTGCTTAATTGAATCATCAAACAAACAAACAAACAAACAAACAAACAAACTTGCCATGGCTAGTAAATGGAGAAGGCAAGCTCTCATATATAAGTATGTCGAAGAAAAAAATGCACCTTAACAATAGCCTTTTTGTCATTTAGAAATATTAGAATCCTCCTATAATGTTTAACTCTTGATGAGAACAATGATTGCATAAACAAAATGAAAGCTTAAGAAAACACTAAGGTTGCGTTTGATGGATTGCTAGGAAATCCTGAATGGTAATTTGAATTACCTGCAAGATAGATTACCACTAGATAGATTGCCAGTAATGCTGATTACTGTATTTGGTATACACAGGTAATCTATCATTAAGATTGATTACTGTATTTGGTATGACAAATAGATTACTAATAATCTAAGCTCAAATTTTCAAAATACCCCTAAATCAAATTTATTAAAATTCATATATTATTACACCGTGTTGCACCGATTAATTCGAGGAATAATTGCCAAAAAAGCCCCACCTATGCCACGATAACGCGACCAAGGGAAGATTGGGATCAGCCACGTCTAGGGATCGAGCGGGGGCAAGGTTCCCGGTACCGGTACCGGGAGCCGTACCGGTGGTTGGCCGGTACCGGTACGGTGCCGTACCGTGCCGTGCCAACACAGTACCGGTTCAAACCAGTAAGCCCAAATTTTTTTTTTGATTTTTTTTGATGTTTTTTATAATTTTAAGGTTTTTATTTTATTTTTTAAGGGTTTAGGGTTTAGACCCTAGGATTTAGGGTTTAGGGTTTAGGATGGCATATCGGTTTAGGATTTAGGACTAAATACTAATATTTAGGACTATTTTCAATTAAAATAAAATAAAAAATGATAATTAAACTAAGATTATCAGTAATTGATGAAAGTGAAATGTAGCATAAACATATAATTACATATCAATGTCTAGAATCGGGTAGAGTGACGATGTCCATAAATATAGGGATCATGTATATACTTTGTAGGAAATTCGGCATGTCCCTCCTGCCAGGCAGCATGATACTCCTCTAAGCTCATTCCAGGAGGTATGCGTGATGGATCATAACTAATCGCAGATTCCTCTCTGATGTCCCAACTCTGAGAGCTGTCCAGAGACTGATGATATGGCAGTGCAGGGGACCATCCAAATATACCAGCAGCAAAATCAGATCCATAAGATGCTCCGGGCTGCATGGAATAATAACCACTGGATGCTGACGTCTCAGATGCACCATATGGATCATATGGACCAGAAGCTGCTGGTAGCTACGGATAAGAGGATCCTAAATATGAGGATGATCCAGATACATCCATGGATCCTACTCCACGTGTAAGAGCTGCAGCTATATCATGTCCCGAACGACCACGCGGAGCCCATCGCCTACATGGAATCGTATCACCACGGAGTCTATCAAATGGTAATCCATGATCCGTATCCTGCATGGTATGGCTAAAATGCAACTCTCTAGTAAATCGAATATGAATAGGTGGCTGCGACTCCTGTCCTCCTATCCCTCCCTGATCACTATATCCTCCGCTATCTAAAGCACTATCATCACTATCTCTGGTATCTGAATTTGAGTTGACTGAGTGCTCTGATAGAGGTGCAAATGCCTTTCCTTTTTCTCTGTCTCCAGGTTTACTAGATAGTGGGGACGGATGATGTGCTGTATTTGCTGGAGCCCTGTAAGAAATATGACTTATTGCCCATTGTCCAGCATCCACCACAGCCTCGCTAGCTACAAAACTGGCTGGTCGAGGAGGCGATCCTGGCTCATCAAGCTCTGGCATCTGCTGCTGACCCATGACCAACCCAATCATTGGATCTTCATCTTTATCAACATATGAACTTACAGTGAGATTGGGATATTTCAATTCTACTTCTTCCTGAATACATTTTAACCTCAACCTTAAATTATAGAGTACATACACAAGATCGTTGAGGCATTTCTGTTTCAGACGATTCCTCTGCTTGGAGTGGATAAGACCAAATGTAGACCAGTTGCGCTCACATCCACTGGATGACACCATTTGGGAGAGGATATTCACTGCAAGAACCTTCAAATTTTTAGCAGATCCACCAAAATGCACCCACCATTCAGCTGCAAAAGACATTACATCATTTAGAATTTTAGATTTGAAAAAATAAAAAATTTAATCCTGATATAATATTAGACTTACTCCTTAGTAGTACCTACCAGGATTTATCTTTGATTTACTTCTGATTTCTACAGTAGATCCAAATGAATCCGTGTCCTCTCTAAAAAATTTCGTTTGCCAGAAAAAAAATTTGTTAGCTTGTTGAAATTAATGCTCTTAAAAATCATTCAATAATTTCAACCTAACTTAATTCTTCAAGGTACATAGCAGCGATATCTAGATCAGGCTCCATCTTATATATAACATTGCATAGGGCAGACATAAGATCCTCATCCATGACAATATCCGGTACGGAGTACTGAAATCTCGGATTTAGATAGTAAGCTGCACATATTTTTTAAGAATTAGTCAAGCGTACTTGTATGAATCTAATTGAAACTTAATTTTTTGGAACTTCATAAAATACTACGTACCTGCTAGATGCAAATCCGAACTCATTTGATAACTCCACCATCCATCAATGATCCGGATATACTCAGATGCATGCGATGGATTTGCCTCCTGGATCTTTTCGTTTGTCCTTTGCATCATAAAATATAAGAAGCCCATCTGAGCATACCTCTCGGAGTCCACAGCACGAAGTACCTTATATAGAGGCTTGATAGCCTCCACTACCCTCTCAGTCGCTGCCAGAATGTCTATCTCGTCACTAAATTTTTCATATTGCTTCTCTCAGTATTTGCCCTGGCATATCTGCTCTGCTGCCGGTCCTGACTGACAAACATCTGACGCAGCTCTGCTTTCTTGCCAAGAAGACTATCAAGTACAATATAATTAGTAGCAAACTGTGTGACCCCCAATCTCAATATTTCCTCCCTGTAAAGCTCCTCATCAATGATAAGACCCATGTATGGTTATATATAAATCGGGTGATAGACTGTGCTAGCTCAACAATCTTCTGCACCCTGCGAATTTTTCCAATGTCCATCAATATGAGGTCTATACAATATGCAGCACAAGGGGTCCAGAAAATATGCGGCCGCCGCTCCATCAAGATCTGCCCTGCGGTCCTGTACTGTGATCCATTATCAGTGATGACCTGCACGACATTATGCTCTCCCACCTGATCAATCATCTCCATCAATCCGAGGATATAACTGGCATCATGCACCTGATCTGAAGCATCAATAGACTTCTGGAAAAAAGTCTTCCCATCACAATAAGTCAAGAAATTGATGATGCTCCATCTAGTAGGACCAGTCCAACCATCACACATCACCGTCAATCCATACATGGGCCACTTGCTGTGATATGAGGATATCCATCCTTCTAGCTCCTTATTGCTATCTAGAAGATGACCATAGATATCCCTCGATGATGGAGAATCTACACCTGCACCAGCAGCCTGTATAGATAAAATAGCAAAGCGATAATATGGATTGTCTGCTGTATAAAGTGGGATATGACTGAAATAAAACTAGGAGAAGATGGCCCGCCACATATCCTTCTTATCCTTTTTTAGCATTATGTCAATCCTCTGTTACTTGGAATCTCTACTGGAAAATGCATGTGAATCGACATCATGGATAGTGGCTCCATCTGGAATGTCCCTGGAAGACTTCCTCCTACTGTCAAATGCTCCTAACATGGATGCAATATGGCAGGTGCCTCTCCTGACAGGCTCTCTGACTGAAGAGGTCCTCCTAAACTGTGTCTCAGACTCTCCTAGAGCACTAGCAGAAGCGAATCCCGATCCTGACTCAAAACCTGATGGCCTGATTCGCTGTCTATGCCTGGCAGCCTCCTCCTGCTGCCTCTGCTCATACAAGCTTGCCTGAATAGCAGCTTCCATCTGTGCCTCCTCATCTGAAAGAATAGATGCTCCCTCTAACTCCCTGGAGTAATAAGAAGGTGGTTCTGCAGCTCTGCGGTCCACCTCTGCCTTCTTCTTTGCCGCTCTTTCCTTCCCAGCTTTAAAATCAGCAAAGTATTTCTTCATCAGCTGACGGACCTCTTGTGGACACTGTCGGCATGCAGATACATCAGAATAGTCGCCAGCCAAGTACTGCTTCAACCTTGTTACCCCCATCTTTGAATTCAATATTGCACCATTTACACCTCCAATGATGACGACCCGAGATCATCTCTCCATATGACTAGCCAATATCCCGCTCCAGATACTTCTTCCTCCTTGATGGATCCATACCTGAATATTTAAATTACATATAAGGTCAATAATAATGTTTAATAATTAACAGTTTATTAACCCAATTTTTAAAATTTAATTTAATTTTTTTATTTTTTTATTTAAAAAATTCAAAAAATAAAGAAAAATAAAAAAAACTTAAATTTTAGATTCATGTAGGATTCCATCATACATGCTACATATATTTTATTAAGATCCTAGAAATGTATTAAAAGTTAATTTTTTTTCAATTTAAGACCTACGGACACTATTCATGATATGCACAAAACTTGAATAAATCGACATGAAATTTATAGTGGGTAGCTTTCAAGCCCTAGATTAATAATTTATAATTACAATTTTTTTAATTATTTTTTAAATTAATTTATTAATCCAAAATTAATTTTTAATTTAAAAAATTATATATTTAACAAAAAAATTAAGATTTTAGTATCATTGTGTAGATCTATCCTAAATCTACCACATACTCTGAAATCATAGCCAACAAATAAATTTTGATAGTATTTCTTCTTAATTTTATATTTTGCACGGATTTTAACAAAAAATAATAATAAGAGAACAATATGGAAAAAAAAAGGTATACGTACCTTGATTCTACCTTTCTCTTCGACTTTTGCAGGTTTGATTGGATTGAAAATGATCGACAAATTTTTTTTTGGATTGTTTTTCCTTCCACAGCTCTGCAGCAGAGAGCTCTTACTTTTGGATTGTTTTTCCTTCCACGGCTCTGCAGCAGAGAGCTCTTACGAGCTCTCTGCCTCTTCCTCACTTAAAAAAGCAAGGCAATCCCCTTTCCAAAAGTCACATGGCTACTGTAGCCATGTGACAAATCAAAAAAAAATTGCCCCACCTACCCTTACGAGCTCTCTGCCTCTTCCTCACTTAAAAAGCAAGGCAACCCCCTTCCAAAAGTCACATGGCTACTGTAGCCATGTGACAAATCAAAAAAAATTGCCCCACCTACCCCCTCCCAGCCGAACTGACCCGAACCGGCTGGTTCGGGCCCGTTTCAACCCGGGTCGGTGCGATAAGTTTTTTTTTTTGAATTTTTAATTGGACTGTGCCGTTTTTTATGGCCGAACCGTGCTGGCCGGCCACTGGTCCGGTTCGGCACGGTTCGGAAAACCCTGAGCGGGGGTGACGCGAGGGTTTGTATGTAACCAGAGAAGATGGGTTAAGGATCTTGAAATGCCCCACACGGAAAAGTCGGGGACAAAAAGGCATCCTTTTTGTGGTCGATGTTCACTTCGCTCTTCGATTTAGATTGGTACAGAGGCATACAGGGAAGGACCTAATAAAATCTAACAGGATGCCGCTAGGTGGGAAAGGGGGGAGAGAGGGAGTTGGAGGGAGAGAGAAATATAGAGTGAGAGAGCGGCCGTACCTTGGGTGGAGGAACTGGAGCGCGGGCGAGATGGGTGTGCTTGGGGGACGATAACGAGCACCCAGAGGAGAGGGAGGAGGGGACGATTTTGTTCTTACCGAAGTGAAAGGGACGGGATAATTTTGTAAAAAAAATAACAGATCACCACATCTCCAGTAATCTGGATAGTCACCCCTTCTTGAGGTAATCTGGATTGCCACATAAGAGATAATCTGGATTACCACTACATGATAGATTATCACTTTTCCAAAATACCAAACATAGTTATCTAGTGGGCCCAACTTAAAATTACTGGTAATCTGGATAGATTACCGTCTAACAAACGCAACCTAAGCCTATTAGGTAAGAATAATGCATTTTTAGTATATACTGATTATAAATCAGGCAGTGACAATTAGAAAGATAGAGAGGTGCAGCCTTAAGCCTAAGAGCAAGACAATAACTAGGCCTTCCAGCAAGGTTCGGCGTACCAGTACCGGGTGCCGTACCGGTGGCCAACCGGTACCAGTTCGGTACCGAACCGTATCGTGCCGGCACAGTACAGCGGGGCGTACCGGTTTTGAACCGGTACGCCCAAATTTTTTTTTTTTTTTTTTTTTTTTTTTTGAAATTTTAAGATTTTTATTTTATTTTTTTAAAGGTTTAGGGTTTAAGGTTCAGGGTTTATTTATTAAGGGTTTAGGATTTAGGATTTATGATGGCTTACCGCTTTAGGGTTTAGGACTAAATACTAATATTTAAGACTATTTTCAATTGAAATAAAAAAAATGATAATTAAACTAAGATTATCAGCAATTAATGAAAGTAAAATGTGGCATAAATATATAATTACATATCAATGTCTAGAATCGGGTGGAGTGACGATGTCCATAAATATAGGGATCATGTATGTACTCTGTAGGAAATTCGGCATGTCCCTCCTGCCAGGCAGCATGATACTCCTCTAAGCTCATTCCAGGAGGTATGCATGATGGGTCATAACTAATCGCAGATCCCTCTCTGATGTTGCGACTCTGAGAGCTATCCAGAAACTGATGATATGGCAGTGCAGGGGGGAATCCAAATATACCAGCAACAAAATCAGATGCATAAGATGCTTCGGGATAATAACCACTGGATGCTGACGTCTCGGATGCACTATATGGATCATATGGACCAGAAGCTGCCGGTAGCTACGGATAAAAGGATCCTGAATATGAGGATGATCTAGATACATCCATGGATCCTACTCCACGTGCAAGATCTGCAGCTGTATTGTGTCCCGAACGACCATGCGGAGCCCGTCGCCTATATGGAATCGTATCACCACGGGCACGGGGTCTATCAGATGGTACTCCATGATCTGTATCCTGCGTGGCATGGCAAAACTACGACTCCCCAGTGAATCGAATAGGACTAGGTAGCTGCGACTCCTGTCTTCCTGCCCCTCCCTAATCACTAGATCCTCCATTATCTGAAGCACTATTATCACTGTCTCTGGTATCTGAATCTGAGTGGACTGAGTGCTCCGATGGAGGTGCAACTGCCTTTCCTTTTCCTCTGTCTCCAGGTCTACTAGAAGGTGGGGACGGACGATGTACTGTATCTGCTGGAGCCCTGTGAGGAATATGACTTGTTGCCCATTGTCCAGTATCCACCCCAGCCTCACTAGCTACAAAACTGAATGGTCGAGGAGGCGATCCTGGCTCATCAAGCTCTGACATCTGCTGCTGACCCATGACCGATCCAATCATTGGATCTTCATCCTCATCAACATATGAACTTGCAGTGGGATCCAGATATTTCAAGTCTACTTCTTCCTGAATACATTTTAGCCTCAACCTTAAATTATAATGTACATATACAAGATCGTTGAGACGTTTCTGTTTCAGACGGTTCCTCTGCTTGGAGTGGATAAGACCAAATATAGACCAGTTGCGCTCACATCCACTGGAAGGCAACGTCTGGGAGAGGATCTTCACTGCAAGAACCTTCAAATTTTTAGCAGATCCACCAAATTGCACCCACCATTCAGCAGCAAAAGACATTACATCATTTAGAATTTTAGATTTGGCAAAATAAAAAATTTAATCCTGATATAATATTAGATTTACTCCTTAGTAGTACCTACCAGGATTCATCTTGGATTTACTTCTGACCGCTATAGTAGATCTAAATGAATCTATGCCCTCCCTAAAAAATTCCATCTGCCAGAAAAAAATTTGTTAGCTTGTTAAAATTAATACTCTTAAAAATCATTCAATAATTTCAACCTAACTTACTTCTTCAAGGCACATAGCAGCGATATCTGGATCGGGCTCCATCTTATATATAACATTGCACAGGGCAGACATAAGATCCTCATCCATGGCAATGTCCGGTACGGAGTACTAAAATCTCGGATTTAGATAGTAAGCCGCACATATATTTTAAGAATCAGTCAAGCGTACTTGTATGACTCTAATTGAAACTTAATTTTTAGGGACTTCATAAAATACTACGTACCTGCTAGATGCAAATCCAAACTCATTTGATAACTCCACCGTCCATCAATGATCCGGATATACTCATATGCATGTGATGGATCTGCCTCCTGAATCTTTTCCTTTGCCCTTTGCATCATGAAATATAAGAAGCCCATCCGAGCATACCTCTTGGAGTCCACGGCACGAAATACCTCATATAGAGGCTTGATAGCCTCCACTACCCTCTCAGCTCGCTGCCAGAATGTCTGTCTCGTCACTAAATTTTCTACATTGCTTCCCTCAGTATTTGTCCTGACATATCTGCTCTCCTGCCAGTCCTGACTGACAAATATCTGACACTGCTCTGTTTTCTTGCCAAGAAGACTATCAAGTACAATGTAATTAGTTGCAAATTATGTGACCCCCGGTCTTAATATTTTCTCCCTGTAAAGCTCCTCATCAATGATAAGACCCATGTATGGTTATATATAAAACTGGTGATAGACTGTGCTAGCTCAACAATCTTCTACACCCTGCGAATTTTACCAATATCTATCAACAGGAGGTCTATACAATGTGCAGCACAAGGGGTCCAAAAAATATGCGGCGCCGCTCCATCAAGATCTGCCCTGCAGTCCTGTACTGTGATCCATTATCAGTGATGACCTGTACGACATTATGCTCTCCTACCTAATCAATCACCTCCATCAATTTGAGGATATAACTGACGTCGTGCACCTGATCTGAAGCATCAATAGACTTCTAAAAAAAAATCTTCAAGGACCAGTCCAACCATCACACATCATCGTCAATCCATACACGAGCCACTAGCTTTGATATGAGGATATCCATCCTTTTAGCTCCTTATTGCTGTCCCGAAGATGACCATAAATATCCCTCGATGATGGAGGATCTACACCTGCACCAGTAGCCTGACTCAAAAGCTGATGGCCCGAATCGTTGTCTATGCCTGGCTGCCTCCTCCTGCTGCCCCTGCTCATACAAACTCACTTGAATAGGAGCCTCCATCTGTGCATCCTCATCAGAAGGAATAGATGCTTCCTCTAACTCCCTGGAGTGATAAGAAGGTAGTTCTGCGGCTCTGCGGTCCACCTCTGCCTTCTTCTTTGTTGTTCTTTCCTTTCCAGCTTTAAAATCAGCAAAGTGTTTCTTCATCAACTGACGGACCTCCTGTGGATACTGTCGGCATGCAAATACATCAGAAGTCGCCAGCCAAGTGTTGCTTAAACCTTGTTACCCCCCACCTTTGAATTCGATATTGCACCATTTACACCTCCAGTGATGCCGATCCGAGAGCATCTCTCCATGTAACCAGCCAATGTCCCGTTCCGGATCCTTCTTCCTCCTTGATGGATCCATACCTAAATATTTAAATTACATATAAGGTCAATAATAATCTTTATTAATTAACACTTTATTAACCTAATTTTTAAAATTTAATTTATTTTTTAAATTTTTTTATTTAAAAAATTCAAAAAATAAAGAAAAATAAAAAAATTAAATTTTAGATTCATGTAGGATTACATCATAAATGCTACATATATTTTTTTAAGATCCTAGAAATGCATTAAAAGTCAATTTTTTTTCAATTTAAGACCTACGGGCACTATTCATGAGCTGTACAAAACTTGAATAAATCGACATGAAATTTATAGTGAGAGTAGCTTACAAGTCCTAGATTAATAATTTATAATTATAATATTTTTTTTAATTATTTTTTTAATTAATTTATTAATCCGAAATTAATTTTTAATTTAAAAAATTATATACTTAACAAAAAATTAAGATTTTAGTATCATTGTGTAGATCTATCCTAAATCTACCACATATCTAAAATCATTGCCAACAAATAAATTTTGACAGCATTTCTTCTTAATTTTCTATTTTGCACGGATTTTAACAAAAATTAATGATACGAAAAACAAAAATACGGAAAAAGAAAGGTATACGTACCTTGATTCTATCTACCCCTTCGATTTTTGCAGGTTGGATTGGGTTGAAATTGATCCACGAATTTTTTTTCTATGTTTTTCCTTCCACGATGCGCGGCAGCAGAGGGCGCTCGTAATTCCTTAATTAAAAGGAAAGGCATCTCTCCCCAGACAAAATATCATATAACTACAGTAGCCATGTGACAATTCCAAAAAAATTTGCCCCCCCTATTCCCAAGCCGTACTGAGCCGAACCGGGCCGAATCGGCCGGTTCGGGCCCGTTTCGACCAGTTTGGGTCCGGTTCGGGTCTGATTCAAGTCCGGTTCGGTGCGGTAAGTTTTTTTTTTTTGTTTTTTAAATGGGGCTGTGCCGATTTAAATGGCCGAACCGTGCCAGCCGGCCACCGATCCGGTTCGGTACGCCTCGAACCGGCCGGTTCGGCACGGTTCGGAAAACCCTGCCTTCCAGTGCTATGTCCATATATATATCAAGATAATGTAGACTATAAATTTATGAGATGAAGGCACAAATAGAGTTAAGGGAGAATGACAAAAGTCAAAAGCAAGAGTTCAAGAAGAAGGTAATCATTGGAAGAAAGATGTGGATGATGAAAAGTAGGGCATAAAATGATATCCATAGATATATAGCAAATGTGTTGTAAGAACAGTGAAATCCAAAAATGCTTATAATTGTCTAAATTATCATAATTTTGGCATTCAAATCCTTAAGACTGTATCAAGGGTGGATAGTAAATTTGCTTTAGAGTCAATGACACCACATGACATTCATGTTTTGTCTAATCGAAGGATCATATGGTTGATTTCTCATATGCTTGAGATTGCGTAACAAGAAGACAGTTAATTGTTAGGAGAGAAAAAATAGATATACAGATCAGAAACGGGAGGATGGCTGCTAATTGAGTTGCAAAACACCTCTAGAGACCATAAAAGTAGTAGGATAAATTAGGTGAACCTCTAGTTAAAAGTCATGTCTTTCTTTAGAACCGTGGAAATGTAGGATCAAAGAAGATAGCAAGAAAAATTGAGTATATGATAGGTGGCTGAACACAAACTATTCTATTAATGTCTGTAGGAGAAAATAGCTGTAATAAAGTGCACCAAGAGGAGAAAGGATAGGAATGCATGATTTGATATATGCCCTTCAACCATATTTGAAAAACTTATAGATAAAGTGCACAGTGAACTATGGAGCCCGCCTCTTGGTCCCCTTACTAATTGCTAAAATCTACATTATATAGGCATCCTCTCTTTTGTGTACATGATCAAACCATCTAAAATTGGCACTATAGAATCTTATCCTGTATCAGCACAATTTTCAAGCTGATTTTTCTTTCCTCAAAGTTAAAATATCTATCCAATCTTTTCCTTGCATTAGCCTTAATTCCTTATCTTTGTTACTATCAAACTTTATGTATTCATTTGTTTCCATAAACAACACTTCAATCCTTGTCCTTGCAACATCATTTGCTATTTACCATCCTTCAATGCTCCTTGGCCTAATCACTTCATCAGCATGCTTTAATTCTGTGGAGAAGTATTCTCATCCAAGGTTCAAATGCTAGCCCATATCGGTTCAAGTTGGCCAAAATGTACCAATCCATGCTAGCCAGGAACCTGTTAATTCTTTTTTCAAATATTTAAATTTAAAAAGGGTATCGAGTCCTTTCCTTGATTTTTTTATTTCAGCATTGCCGTGGCAAGTGTGCCAACATGCCTACTGGCATGAGCACTCAAATACTTGTTTTTATCCATTTCCCCATTCTTTTGTATATGAAATCCAAGATAACAAAAAATTGCCATCAGGTGAATCTTCTTGTATTTTTACTAAATATACTCCTTATTTGTTTGAACTTATTTGTTATCTCATAATCACCATGTCATCCATACGCGAATCCAGTTTAAAAATTGACCCCAACAGTAACATGCTTTTTGGCACTATATCATTGGCAGATTACTCATATGGAATTTCCATGTGGTTGTTACATAGCAAACATATTTCTTACTAATAAGAAAAGGCATGGGTTCTAAGCAAATCCTTGGTGCAACTAGTGTTACCTAAACACTTGGCACAGGTGCCAAGTGTCCTAAAATGCCGGACATGAACACCTCTAAAAATTTAGGCACAAGACACAACACATATATGTGTCTGTGTGTGTATCTGCGTATCTACAATTGTATGTAGTGTGTTGTGTCTTTTGATTCTCATTGAAAAGAGAAAAACATAGAATCATATGTGCTATTTAACAAATTAATTAATGGAATAGCCACAAGTTTGCAAGTTGTTAATTTATTTTTAGGCACTTTTAAGATCTGTTGAGGTACTTAAAAAGACAAGTGTGAAATACTTATATTTAAAACATGACATTTCAATTAAAGTGTTCATATAAGTGTGTCAACCTTATATTAAAAATATAGCTACGCTTTGCTTAAAAGTGTCCATATGATCTTGATGACTTTATATTAGAAGCATAACGACCTTACACTTAAAGTCCAAAAAAAAGCTTACTGACACTTCACTGTAAATGTCCAAAACTGAAAAGCTAAGAGTCACCTGCATGACACTTCAAAAGGTGCCAAGTGTCGAACAAATTTTACTAATGTCAGTAGGACACTTCAAACTGGAGTGTCCACCAGTGCCATGTCATGTCCTATCATGTCCAAGCATGCAACTACGATGCTTCCAGACAATTTAAAAACGGAATGTCCAGGTAACGTAGGGTGCAACCCTGTAGCAACTAGCAACTATAAATTAAATGATCAAGCCACAAGGCATTCGAATATTGCAAAATTAAGAATAAACAGCGGCCAAACCCTCTATTAGAAAATAATGTTCAAGAAACTGTAAGATAAAGTCTGTAAATATTTTCTATATGTTATTTTGAGACAGATCTTCCAAGTCCAATGAAATTCATATGCCAATGCAAAGTTTTGACTAAAAGGTTTGTACTTTAATGTGCTACATCATCTTACAAACACTATTCCAGCCTAAACATTTTGAAGCAAAACCATCTCCATGCTCTAGTTTCACAAATCTAGTAGTTCTAATCCATTTTAATGTTGCTTCAGACTTCCCTAAACCACACTAGTGATGACATTCCAACCTATAGCCCCTTATTATTGAGATGGACTGAAGAAAGGTTACAATTACCGGGACCTGTACCAATGGCTGGCCGGCATGGTATGGTATCGGTACCAAACCGTACCGACACTTGACATGGTGAGGCTTGCCAATCCGAACCAGTACACCAAAATATTTTTTATTTTTTTTGATCTTTTTAGGATTTATTAAATATTTTTAGGTTTAAATAGCTGTTTGTTTATGTTAATTGATGTTTGCAACACTTCAAAACATTACGAAATACTGTCTAACATCCAACCATGCTACATTATTTTTTAAAAAGTTTCTATAAAGTAAGATTACCGGCAATTAATTAAAGTGACAGAAGAAATATAAATATAATTACATATCAATATTTAGAATCGGATCGAGTGTCGATGTCCATAAATATCAGGATGAAGGTCTGCTGAACCAGGACGTACCGGTCAGCGGGTGGTACGGTACAATACGGTCCGTACCGTACCGGCATGTGTACCGGCATGCCAAATTTAAAAAAAATAATCTCTCTCCCCCTTTTACTGAACCGACCCGAACCAACCCGAACCGGGCCGAACCGGGCTGAACTGAGCCCGAACCGATCCGAACCGGGCGGTTCGTACCGGTACCGGTACCGTACCGTACCATACTGGTACGGAATTTTATTTTATTTTTTTTCAACGGTTCGGTGTCCGGACCATTTTTTGGTGGCGAACCGTGTCGGCTCTTGGCCGGTACGGTATGGTACGGGATGGTACCGCGAACCATGATCGGGACCATTAATGTACTCAGTAGGAAAATCAATAAATCCCTCTAACAAGACATCATGATAATTCTGTAAGCTCATCCTAGAAGGTATGCATGATGGATCATAACTCATCACATATCCCTCGCTGAGGTCCCGACTCTGAGATATCTAGAGACTGATATATAGCTGTGGAGGAACCCATCTAAATATACAAGCAAAAGAACTAGATCCATAAAATACTCCGGGTTGCATGAAATAATAATCACTAGAAGATGATGCCTTGGATGCATCATATCCATATCCATATGGATCATAAGCTGCTGGTGCTTGTGAGTAAGAAAATCCAGAATATGAGGATGTTCTTGATACATCAATGAACCCTACTCCATGTGTAAAATCTGTAGCTACATCATATTCTGAACAACCTCGCGGAGCCTGTCACCTGTATGGAATCGTATCACCGCGGGCTCTACTAGCTGGTGCACCATGATCCGTATCCTATGTGACGTGAGTAAACTACGACTCACCAATGAATCAAAAGTCAATAACTGGCTATGTCTCCTATCCTTCGGTCACTTCTTGATCACTAGATCCCCGACTATTAAAAGAAACACTAGCACTATTCTTCCTAATATCTGAATCTGAATGAATTAAGTGCTCTAGTGAAGATGCAACTGTCTTTCCTTTTCCTCAGTCTCTGGACCGAATAGATGGCAAGGAGGGATGATGTGATATATCTACTAGAGCCCTCTTAGGAATATTGCTTCTTGTTTATTATTCAGCATCCATCCTAGCCCCGCTAGCTACAAAACTGGCTGATCGAGGACGCGATCCTGGCTTATCAAGCTCTGGCTTCTACAGTTGACTCATGACCCATCCAATCATCAGATCTTTATCCTTATCAACATAATTACTTACAATCGGATCGAAGTGTTTCGGTTCAACTTTTTTCTTAATGCACTTTAACCTCAACCTTAAATTATATTTACATATACAAGATCGTTAAGGTGTTTCTATTTTAAACGGTTCCTCGGCTTAGAGTGGATAAGGCCGAAGGTAGACTAGTTATGCTCACATCCATTAGATGACACCATATAGAAGAAGAACTTGACATCAAGATTTTTTAAATGTTTTGCTGATCCACCAAAATGCACCCACCATTCAGCTACAAAAAAATTTTAGATTCAGCAAAATCAAAAATCACTTTGAATCTAATATTAAACTTATTAGGAATCTCAGATATAAGTTGTTCATCCATGCCAATGTCCGGTATAAAGTACTAGAATCTCAGATTCAAATAATAAGATGCACATACATTTTCAGAATTAATCAAGTATACTTGTACAAATATAATTGAATTTAAAATTTTAGAGTATTCATGATTTACTGCCTATTTACTAGATGCAAATTCGAACTCATTTGATAACTCCACCATCTATCAATAATTTAGATATACTCATTGGCATGTGCTGGATCTGCCTCTAGATCTTTTTCTATTTGTAGATCTGCCTCTGGATCTTTTTCTATCTCTAGATCTGCCTTTAGATCTTTTTCTATCCTTTTTATCATGTTATAAAGGAAACCCATCCGAGCATATCGCTTAGAGTCCATGACCCGAAGTACCTCATATAAAGGCTAAATAGTCTCCACTATCCTCTCAACCCGCTACCAGAATGTCTATCTTATCACTAAATTCTCCACAATGATCCCTTAGTATTTGCCCTGACATTTCTGCTCAGCAACTATTCATGACTGACAAACATCTAATGCAGCTATACTTTCTTGCCAAGAAGATTATCAAATGCTATATAATTTGTAACAAATCATGTGACCCTTGATCGCAATATGTCACCACTAGTAAAGCTCCTCATCAATATAAGTTCCATGTATAGTTATAGATGAATCTGATGATAATCTGTGCTAATTCAATTATCTTCTGTACCTTACAGATCTTTCCAATATCCATCAGCATGAGATCAATACAATGTGCAGTACAAGAAATCCATGAAATATACGATCGCTGCTGCATCAAGAGCTGCCCTATGGACCTATACTATGGTTATTTGTGACGACCTACAAAACATTCTGGACTCCCACCTAATCAATCACCTCCATTAATCTAGGGATATAGCTGCTATTGTGCACCTGATCTGAAGCATTAATAAATTTATGAAAAAAAAATTTCTATCATAATAAGTCAAGAAGTTGATACTTCGTCTAGTAAGACTAGTCCAACCATCACACATCACTATCAATCTATACACGGGCCACTTACTCTGATAAGAAGCAATCCAATTTTCTAGCTCCTTATTGTTGCCCAGAAGCTGATTATAAATATTTCTCGATTCTGGAGGATCTACACCTGTACCAGTAGCTTGTATAGATACCATAGCAAAGCGATAATATGGGTTGTCGCTGCATGCACGGAGATATGACTGAAATAAAATTAAAATCTGATAGCTGGCCACATATCTTTCTTCTTATCCCTTTTCAGCATACTATCAATCATCTGTTGCTTGAAATCTTTACTAGAAAAGGCATGTGGATCGATGTCATGGATAGGGACTCCTGTTGGAATATCCTAAAAGACTTCTTTCTACTACCAAATGCTCCCAACATGGATGCAATACGGGTGGTGCCTCTTTTGACGGGCTCTGACTGAGATCCTTCTAAACTGTCTTAGACTTTTTTGCAACATTTCAAGAACCCGATCCTAATCCCGACTCAAAAGCTGATCGTCCAAATCACTCTCTATGCTTGGCCATCTCCTCCAGCCATCTTTGCTTATACAAGCTCGTCTGAATGGAAGTCTCGATTTGTACCTCCTTATCGAAATGAATAGATGTTCTCTCTAACTTCTTAAAGTGATAAGAAGATGGTTCTGCAACTCTACTACCCACCTCTGCCTTCTTTTTCAATGTTTTTCATTCTTGCTTTGAAATTAGCAAAATACTTTTTTATCAACTGACCAACCTTTTATGGACACTATCGACATATAAATATATTAGAATAGTCACCAGCCAAGTACAGATTCAATCTTGTTATCCCACCACCCTTGAATTCAACATTGCACAATTTACACCTTCAATGATGCCGACTCAAGAGCATATCTCCATGCACCCAAATAATGTCACATTCCAGATCCTTCTTCCTCGATGGATCCATTTTCGAAATTTTAAAAAACACATAAGCTCGATAATTACATAAAATCAATTAATAATTTATTTATCTAATATTTTTTAATTAATTATATATTTTTTAATTTTTTAGATTTAAAAATATAAAATTAAAATATTATAAAAAATTAATTTGATCTTAGATTCATGTAAGATCCTTTATGGATGCTACATATATTTTTTAAAGACAGTGGGCATGCGTGAAAGACGAGCTTTTCTTAAATATTAGACCTAAAGTACTATTCACAAAATGCATCAAAACTTGGATAAATCGATACAAAATTTATAGTAAAAGTAGCTTACAAGCCCTAAAAGAATAATCTATTATTATATTTTTTTAATAATTTTTTTTTATTTTTATTAATTTTTTAGTCTAAAAATATTTTTTAATTTTAAAAATCATATACTTAACAAAAAATTATGATCTTAGCATCATTGTGTAGATCTTTCATAGATCTACAATATACTCTAAAATCATACCAAAATAAAAAATTTTGATAGTATTTTTTCTTATTTTTTTATTTTTCATAAATTTAAAAAAAAGGGAGGGAGAAAGATAGAAAGATTTGTATACCTTGAATCTACCTTTTTTTTGATATTTCGGTGTTTGAGTGGCTTAAAATGATGAAAAAAATCCCTTTGAGAGCCCTCTTTCCCTCTTTCTGTCAAAATTGAAGCCTCTCGATCTCTGTTACTTAATGACCACCCCACCCTACCATACTGTAACATCCAAAAAGGGACTGAACCAGGCCCGGTTCAATGTTTTTTGGATTCGATAATTATGAGAACCATTTTATATAGCCGAACCGTAACGATTGGATATGGTTCGATTCAGTTTGGCCCAAACCGACCGGTTCAGCATGGTTCGACGAACCCTAGACTGGAGTGATGCTACAATTCACTCCAAAAGTAAATCCATCCAAAGGGGTGTTATATTTGCCTCCAAAAGCCTTGGAAAGAACTATTACTTCCTAAACTTCCATGATACACTTCTATCCAATTTATCCTCCTAGAAGATTAACAAGTGTTGGTACCTACATAATAGTTATCTAAGAAAACCTTAAACTTTAAAATGTATAAAAAAATTTCCCACATGATGCAAGTGTATTTTTTTGATAAAACAAAAGGGATGGAGGGATAATCCAACATGCTACCCCCGCAGGCCCCCACCCCGCCGAGAAATGTTCGATTCAAGGTGCTAGATTTTCCAACCTTTCTCCACCCAAGGGTGAGTACGTCAACCCGACACCACCAAAGTGTCAGCTGATCAGAACGGGGATAACCCCTGAATTTAATCAAGTCTTCCGCAGAGTCACCTCGAACCCGTGACCTGTTCGATGCGAGGTGTAGTTTACCATTGTGATAACTCAACTACGAGGGAACACATATGATCAAGAACCATTTACTATTTTATCAAGTTAAATACTAAAAACCAAGATCTTGATACTGATATCGAGACCCGTACCGGCACTGAACTGGTATGGTATAGCACCGGTACCATATCGTACCATGTGTCGGTATGGTCAAACCGGCATGCCCAATTTTTTTTAGGGTTTAGGATTTAGTGTTTAGGATTAGAGTTTAGGGTTTAGGATTTAGGATTTAGGATTTTAAAAATGCTAATACATTAAAGTAAGCTTCCAACCATTAATTCTAATTAAAATTAGATATAAAATTATAATTAAAATAAAATTACTAGCAATTAATGAAAGTAAAATGTCAAATATAAATATAATTACATATCGATATTTAGAATCGAATCGAGTATCGATATCTATAAATATCTAGATCATATATATACTAAGAAGGAAGATCAGTAAATTCCTCCAACCAGGGAGCATGATATTCTTATAAGCTCATCTCAGGAGATATGCATTATGGATCATAACTCATCGCAGATCCCCACTAAAATCCTGACTCTGAGAGGTATCTAGAGATTGATAATATGGCTGTGTAGGAGTCCATCCAAATATACTAGCAGAAAAATCAGATCCATAAGATGCTCCGGGTTGCATGGGATAATAACCACTAGAAGATGATGTCTCGGATGCACCATATGGACCATATGAATCACAAGCTATAGGTAGCTACGGGTAAGAGGATCCTGAATATGAGGATGACCCTGATACATCCATGGATCCTACTTCACGTGCAAGAGCTGCAGTTGCATCATATCTGTTGATCCCTTGAGTGATTTTGATGATAACAAAATATTGGAGCATGCACTTATGTTATTAATTACTTTTCAAATGCTTTACAAGTTTTTGTAGGATGATTTCATTGCTCAATTACAACACCTACAATTTTATTATGTGTCATGAGTTGTGTTGTAAATGTGTCATGTAAAGAAGAGCCCAAAGAAAAATTAAGAAATATTCTCGAAAATGGGTTACTTCTAAGCGTTTTCAAGCTTAAATTCCTTAGAATCAATTGTTAGTTGAGTTGGAAAAAATCTTGAATGATAAAATGTTACTGGATGAAATCTGGAGAAGAAACGAAGCTTTACTGAAAAACTCATCCGAGCCGACTCGAGTAAAGGGAGCCGACTCTAGTTCATGGCACGCATAAAAGATTCTGGCACACAGAGATCCGAGTCGACTCGAAGGAACCCGAGCCGACTCGTCCAGTGCATCATTTCTTGAATCAGATAGGCGAGCCGACCCGAAGTCCGAGCCAACTCATCTATTCAGTCGACATCTAAGTCGACCCTTCAGAGATTCGAGCCGACTCCTCCAGAATTCATGAAGAATCAGTTTTGAGAAAACAGCCAAGCGAGCCGACTCCAATAAGAAGAGCCAACTCCTCCAGAGTACAGTTTTGAAGACCGTGAATCCGAGCCGACTCGAACTAAGGCGAGCTGACTCATCCAGAGTAAGGAATTAAGAATGCTGTGAAACCGAGCCAACCCGAATGAGGCGAGGCGACTCGACCAGAACTTCTCTGAGAATACGAGCCGACTCGAAGATCGATTCCAGGTAGGTAACGGCTAGTTTTAGAACTTTCATTTTTTAATTTGAAAAGTGCTCCAATGGTCAAATGTCACATCCCAACGATCTACAACGACTATATCCATCCAAGAAAAGTACAAGCTCTATAAATGAGGGATTGTGACAACTTTTGTAGAGACTAATGCTTAGTTGAACATTAAATAAACTTGTGAGCAAGAAAGCACAAAAAAGCATTAAAGTCAGTCTTCAAGACTTCACCAACTCCAATCAAAAGCTTCAAGCATACATTGAAAAAGTTGAAGAAGTCACTGAAGAGCATTAAAATGCAATTAAGAAGGCTTCTCTCAAGCTGCATCGACAACTATCAGACAACATTAGTTTGTCATTTTGTTGCTTATTTTCTTTAACTCTTTTATGAATTTTTGGGTTATTGGTGAGCCCGGTTTAAAAACCAAGTAGGTTCTTGGTAAGCCTGTTCAAAACCAAGTATAGGTTCTTGGTGATCCTATATAAAACCAAGTGTTGGGTTCTTGGTGATCTTGTGTAAAACCAAGTGTTGGATTTTTAATGAGCCTGGTTGAAAAACCAAGTTAGGTTTGGATTATGAGCCTAGTAAAACAATCCGACTATATTCCGGTGGTGAATATAGTGAAAATTCCAAGTGGTATCTTAGGTAGTGGACGTAGGAGCGAGGGTGCTCCGAACTACTATAAATTTGTTGTGTTTGTATTGTGCTTTTTCTGTTTGCATTTGCTTCCGCTCTTAATTATTTGAAACACAGCACCTCCACACTAAAGTAGAATTAAAAGAGCACATATCTATTTAAATTTTTTGAATTCCCAATTCACCCCCTCTTGGAAAAGTCACCTGGGCAACAACTGGTATCAGAGCAGTGTCTCTGAATTTAATTAGGATAAAGATTGATGGCTCATCCCATGAGTACTTCCTTGGCCGAAAGCCAATCTACTAATAGACCTTCACTGTTCACTGGCACAAATTATTCATACTGGAAAGCTAGAATGAAGATATACATTTAAGATGTTGATTTTCAGTTATGGAAGGTCATTCTTAAGGGTCCACAAATATCCATGATTAAAATTGATGGTGCGGATGTCCCAAAACCTAGAGGAATGGGATGAACACGACATGAAAATGGAAGAATTGAACGCCAAAGCCATGAATTTACTGTATTGTGCCTTGGACGCAAACGAGTTCAACCGAATTTCTATTTGCTTATCTGCAAAAAAAATCCGGGATAAACTTGAAGTGACCCATGAAGGAACTTTCCAAGTGAAGACCTTCAAAATCAATCTTCTTATACATAGCTACGATTATTTAAGATGGAACAAACTAAAACTATCTCTGCCATATTTTCACGGTTTACAGATATTATTAACAGTTTGAAAAGTTTTGGCAGGGTTTACTTAAATGCAGACTTGGTACAAAAGATTTTTAAGATCACTTTCGGATAAATGGGATCCCAAAGTAACTGCCATCTAGGAAGCAAAAGATCTAAACACACTAACACTGGATGAACCGCTGGATTCTCTCATCACACATGAATTGACCATGCAGCATAGAAATGAAGATGATCAGAAGAAGAAGAAAACAATTGCCTTCAAAGCTGCATCGGATTCAAAGAAACAAGATGAGGAATCGGATGAAGACTGCTCCTCCGAAGACGACTTAGAAGATGAAGACATAACCATGGTCGTGAGAAAATTTAGAAGGTTTATAGGAAAGAAGAGAGGAAGATATTTTAGAAAGTTTCATAAGAAGGGAATATAGTAAGGACAAGGATAAAAGAAAAGAAAAAGAAAGTGATCAAATGCCCATCTGTTATGAGTGTAAGAAACCAGGACATATCCGTCCCTATTGTCCTCTACTAAAGAAAACATTGAACAAGAAGAAAAAGAAGAAAGCTATGGTTGCCACTCGGAGCGACAGCGAGGAGTCGACTTCAACTGAAGAGGAAGATACCAAAAAAACTGCAAACTTCTGTCTTATGGATCTCGAAGACGAGGTAACGTCTCCCGAACCTCAAATAGAATTTACTTTTGATGAATTAAATTCTGCATTTCATAACTTATTATCTGAATTTAAAAAGGCTGGAGTAAAGATTAGAGTTTTAAAGAATATCAATGAATCTTTACTAAAAGAAAAGAAAGATATTTCAGAAAAGAACAAGATGTTGCAAAAAGAATTAACTGTCTTTTCTAAAAATAACAAAGCTTTGGAAATTTAAAAAATATACATCTCAAGAAAAACAAAGCTTTAAATGTTGAAAATTCTGAATTGAAAAATGAGGCTGGAAAACTCAAGCCATTGGTTGAAAAACTTACATTGAGTTCAAATAAGCTTGAGTTGATTTTGAAAGAGCAAAGAGACTCAAAAAGTAAAGCTGGAATTGGTTATAACTGTTTAAATGTAAAAGAAATTTCAGCTACTAAATTTGTATCCTCAAAAGCTTATGTTCCAAAAATCTTATCTCAACAAGCTTTTGTATTAAATCCTTTAATATCCATTTCTAGAACTTCAAAGTATGTTCCAAAGATTTCAAATAAAAAATCTTTTAAATTGAATGATTTTGTATCTGCATCTACTTCTATAACTTCAAAGTTTACATCCTTTCAAAATTCTAGAATTGTTTGTTATGCATGCAAAGGGATAGGACATAAGGCATTTCAATGTAATATTTTTAGAAATGCTAAAAGTAAAGTAACAAAGATTTGGGCTCCCAAAAGAACCACCTCTGCTAACCTGCAAGGACCTAAGATAGCTTGGGTATCTAAAAGAACTTGTTGATTGTTTTGCAGGAATGTCTTGCAGCCCAAAAAATGAAGAAAAAATGGTATCTTGACAGTGACTGTTTAAGACATATGACGGGTGACAAGGATCTATTCATCATCCTAAAAATGAAAGGAGGTTTGGTTACTTTTGAAGATAATGGCAAGGAAAAAATAATCGGTAGTGATAAGATCAAATTGACCCCCTCTACTTTTATTGAAAATGTATTGCTAGTATACAAATTGAAGCATAATTTGTTAAGTATTAGTCAATTGTGTAATAAAGGCTTCAATATTGTATTTGAATCATCTGTGTATTGTAACAAACTCTCTTGATTTTAGCAATAAATTCATTGGACATAGACTTGAAAATATTTGTGGAAGATCTTAATAATCTAGCCATGTCTAGTAGTTTCAGTCTAGTAGCGATGAATGCTAAGACTAAGGAGTCATGTTTACTTTGGCATGGATGATTAAATCATGCTAGCATGCATACTATTACTAAGTTAATTTCTAAGAATCTAGTTAGGGATTTGCCTAAGTTTAAAGTTGATTTTGAACATATTTGTGATGATTTTCAAATGGGTAAACAAACTAAGGAAAGTTTTAAATCCAAAAATATGATTTCAACTTCTAGAACCCTTGAGCTACTTCACATGAACTTATTTGGACCAACTAGGACCACAAGCCTAAGTGGTATGAAATATGCACTTGTGATAGTAGATGACTTTTCTAAATTTACTTGGATCTTGTTTATTGCACATAAAGATGAGACTTTTAAAGTTTTTCAAAAATTTCATAAAAGTTTCAAATCGGAAAAACCTTTCAATTATTTCTATCAGGAATGATCACGGTACGGAATTTGAAAATCAATTTTTCGATAATTATTGCATAGAAAATGGCATTGATTACAACTTCTTCGCTTCTAGGACACTACAACAAAATGGTGTTGTAGAGAGGGAGGATAGGATTTTGGAAAAAATGGTTCGAACAATGTTATGTGAAGACAATCTTCTAAGATACTTTTGGACAGAAGCGGTGAACACTGCTTGTTATATTTTGAACCGTGTTTTGATTCATCCAATTCTAAAGAAAACCCCTATGAGCTTTGGAATGAAAAGAACCCTAATATTAATTACTTTCATGTTTTTTGTTGTAAATGCTTTGTGTTGAACAATGTAAAAGATAATCTAGGAAAATTTGATGCTAAATCTGATGAAGCAATTTTTCTTGGTTATTCATTACATAGCAAAGCATATAGAGTATTCAATAAAAGAACTCTGACTGTAGAAGAATCAATGCATGTTATCTTTAATAAAACTAATCCCTCACCTTCAAAGAAATAAGAGTGTATAGACAATTATGCAGGTACACTTCAAAAGGAAATAAAAGATATGAGCATACAAGAAAAACTAACTCAAGAAGAAGTGGTAAGGATCATGCTAATCTACCAAGGGAATGGAGGTATATAACTTCTCATCCAAAAGATTTAATTATAGGTGATCCTTCACAAGATGTTAGGACTAGGTCATCACATAGAAATGCATATGATTACCTAGCCTTTGTATCATAAATAGAACCACAGCCTAGAAGTTGAAAATAATCCAAACTGGATGATGGCCATACATGAAGAACTAAACCAGTTTGAAAGAAATAAGATATGGACCAAAGTTCTCGGTATCGGTACCGGTATGGTACCGTACCGTGCCGAAACACGGTACGGCGTGACATACCGGTTCAAACCGGTACGCCCAATTTTTTTTTTGATTTTTTTTGATGAATTTTATGATTTTAAGGTTTTTATTTTATTTTTTAAGGGTTTAGGATTTTGGATTTAGAATTTAGTGTTTAAGAGTTCTAAACGCTTGAAATTTAAAATTTTAGATATGTCCGGTTTCAAGATTTAGAACTAAATACTAAGATTTAAGACTATTTCCAATTGAAATAAGATAAAAAATGATAATTAAACTAAGATTATCAGCAATTAATAAAAGTGAAATGTAGCATAAACATATAATTATATATCAATGTCTAGAATCGGATAGAGTAATGATGTCCATAAATATAGAGATCATTTATGTACTCTGTAGAAAAATCGGTATATCCCTCCTGCCAGGCAGCATGATACTCCTCTAAGCTCATCCCAGGAGGTATGCGTGATGAATCATAATTCATCGCAGATCCCTCTCTGATGTCCCGACTCTTAGAGCTATCTAGAGACTGATGATATGGCAGTGCAAGAGCCCATCCAAATATACTAGCAGCAAAATTAGATCCATAAGATGCTCCGAGCTGCATGGGATAATAACCACCGGATGATGACGTCTCAAATGTACCATATAGATCATATGGACCAAAAGCTGCCGGTAGCTGTGGATAAGAGGATCCTGAATATGAGGATGATCCAGATACATCCATGGATCCTACTCCACGTGCAAGAGCTGCAGCTGTATCGTGTCCCGAACGACCACGCGGAGCCCGTCGCCTATATGGAATCATATCACCACTAGGTCTATCAGATGGTAATCCATGATCTGTATCCTGCGTAGCATGGCTAAACTGCGACTCCCCAGTGAATCGAATATGAATAGGTGGCTGCAACTCCTGTCCTCCTGCCCCTTCCTAATCACTAGATCCTCCACTATCTGAAGCATTATCATCACTTTCTGGTATCTGAATATGAGTAGACTGAATGCTTCGATAGAGGTGCAACTGCCTTTCCTTTTCCTGTCTCCGGGTCTACTAGATGGTGGGGAGGGACGATGTGCTGTATCTACTGGAGCTCTGTGAGGAATGACTTGTTACCCATTGTCCAGCATCCATCCCAGCCTCACTAGCTACAAAACTGGCTGGTCGAGGAGACGATCCTGGCTCATCAAGCTCTGGCTGCTGCTGCGACTCATAACCCACCTAATCATTGGATCTTCATCCTCATCAACATATGAACTTGCAGTGAGATCGAGATATTTCAATTCTACTTCTTCCTGAATATACTTTAGCCTCAACCTTAAATTATAGTTTACATAAACAAGATCGTTTAGGCGTTTCTATTTCAGACGGTTCCTCTGCTTAGAGTGGATAAGACCAAATGTAAACCAATTGCGCTCACATCAACTGGATGACACTGTCTGGGAGAGGATATTAACCGCAAGAACCTTCAGATTTTTAGCATATCCATCAAAATGCACCCACCATTTAGCTGCAAAAGACATTCATCATTTAGAATTTTAGGTTTGATAAAATAAAAAATTTAATCTTGATATAATATTACTCTCCTTAATAGTACCTACCAGGATTCATCTTTGATTTACTTTTGATTGCTACAGTGGATCCAAATGAATCTGTACCCTCTCTAAAAAATTTCGTCTGCCAGAAAAAATTTTTGTTAGTATGTGCTACTTGTTAAAATTAATGCTCTTAAAAATTACTCAATAATTTCAACCTTAACTTACTTCTTTAAGATACATAGCAGCGATATCTGGATCGGGCTCCATCTTATATATATAACATTGCATAGGGCAAACAAGATATTCATCCATGGCAATGTCCGGTATGGAGTATTGAAATCCCGGATTTAAATAGTAAGCTGCACATATATTTTAAGATTAGTCAAGCGTACTTATACAAATCTAATTGAATTTTAAGTTTTAGGAACTTCATAAATTACTACATACTTGCTAGATGTAAATCCGAACTCATTTGATAACTCCACCATCCATCAATGATCCGGATATACTCAGATTCATGTGATGGATCTGCCTCCTGAATCTTTTCCTTTGTCCTTTGCATCATGAAATATAAGCCCATCTGAGCATACCACTCGGAATCCACAGCACGAAGTACCTTATATAGAAGCTTGATAGCCTCCACTATCCTCTCAGCCCGCTGCCAGAATGTCTGTCTGGTCACTAAATTTTTCATATTGCTTCCCTCAATATTTGTCCTGGCATATCTGCTCTGCTGCCACTCCTGACTGACAAACATCTAATGCAGCTCTGCTCTCTTGCCAAGAAGACTATCAAGTGCAATGTAATTAGTAGCAAACCGTGTGACCCCCGATCTCAATATTTCCCCTCCTGTAAATCTTCTCATCAATGATAAGACCCATGTATGGTTATATATAAATCTGGTGATACACTGCGCTAGCTCAATAATCTTCTGCACCCTGTGAATTTTTCCAATATCTATCAACATGAGGTCTATACAATGTGCAGTACAAGGAGTCCAAAAAAAATGCGGCCGCCGCTCCATCAAGATCTGTCCTGCGGCCCTGTACTGTGGTCCATTATCAGTGATAACCTGCACGACATTATGCTCTCCCACCTGATCAATCATCTCCTCCATCAATCTAAGGATATAACTGGCGTCGTGCACCTGATCTAAAGCATCAATAGACTTCTGAAAAAAGTCTTTACATCACAATAAGTCAAGAAATTGATGATGCTCCGTCTAGTAGGACCAGTCCAACCATCACACATCACCATCAATCCATACACGGGCCACTTGCTCTGATATGAGGATATCCATCCTTCTAGCTCCTTATTGCTGTCTAGAAGCTGACCATGGATATCCCTCGATGCTGGAGGATCTACACCTGCACCAGCAACCTGTATAGATGAAATAGCAGAGCGATAATATGAATTGTCTGCTGCATGGGCTGGGATATTACTGAAATGAAACCAGGAGGAGATGACCCGCTACATATCCTTCTTCTTATCATTTTCTAGCATTTTGTCAATGCTTTGTTGCTTGGAATCTTTACTGAAAAAGGCATGTGGATTGGCATCATGGATAGTGGTTCCCTCTGGAATATTCCTGAAAAACTTCCTACTGCCAAATGCTCCCAACATCGATGCAATACGACCGGTGCCTCTCCTGACGGGCTCTCTGACTGAGGAGGTCCTCCTAAACTGTCTCAAACTCTCCTACAGCACTAGCAGAAGCGGATCCCGATCCTGACTCAAAAGTTGATAGCCTAAATCGCTGTCTATGCCTGGCTGCCTCATGCTGCCTCTGCTCATACAAGCTCGCCTGAATAGCAGCCTCCATCTGTGCCTCATCAAAAGGAATAGATGGCCCCTCTAACTCCCTAGAGTAATAAAAAGGTGGTTATGCGGCTCTACGGTCCACCTCTGCCTTCTTCTTTGCTGCTCTTTCCTTCCCAATTTTAAAATTAGCAGTGTTTCTTCATCAACTGACGAACCTCCTGTGGACACTATCGGCATGCAGATACATCAGAATAGTCGCAAGCCAAGTGCTGCTTCAACCTTGTTACCCCCCACCTTTGAATTCAGTATTGCACCATTACACCTCCAGTGATGCCGACCCGAGAGCTCTCTCCATGTAACCAGCCAATATCCCGCTTCGGATCCTTCCTCCTTGATGGATCAATACCTGAATATTTAAATTACATATAAGGTCAATAATAATGTTTATTAACTAACACTTTATTAATCTAATTTTTAAAATTTAATTTATTTAATTTATTTTTTTATTTAAAAAATTTAAAAAATAAAAAAAAATTAAATTTTAGATTTATATAGGATTCTATCATACATGCTACATATATTTTTTTAAGATCCTAAAAATGCATTAAAAGTCAATTTTTCTTCAATTTAAGACCCACGGTACTATTCATGAGACGCATCAAAACTTGAATAAATCAGCATTAAATTTATAGTGAGAATAGCTTACGAGCTCTAGATTAATAATTTATAATTATAATTTTTTTCTAATTCTTTTTTTAATTAATTTATTAATCCAAAATTAATTTTTAATTTAAAAAATTATTACTTAACAAAAAATCAAAATTTTAGTATCATTGTGTAGATCTATCCTACATCTACCACATACTCTAAAATCATAGCCAACAAATAAATTTTGATAGCATTTCTTCTTAATTTTCTATTTTGCACAGATTTTAATAAAAAAACAAGATGAAAGAAAAAAATACGAAAAAAGAAAGGTATACGTTCCTTGATTCCACCTTCCTCTTCGATTTCTGCAAATTTGATTGGGTTGAAATGGATTAAAACCAAGTGTAGGTTTTTGGTGATCCTGTATAAAACCAAGTGTTGGATTCTTGGTGATCCTGTGTAAAACCAAGTATTGGGTTTTTGGTGAACCTGGTTGAAAAACCAAGTTAGGTTTGGATTATGAACCTAGTAAAACAATCCAACTGTATTTCGGTGGTGAATATAGTAAAAATTCCAAGTAGTATCTTGGATGGTAGATGTAAGAGCGAGGATCCTCTGAACCACTATAAATTTGCTGTGTTTGTATTGTGCTTTTTCTATTTGCATTTGCTACTGCTCTTAATTATTTGAAACACAGCAGCTCCACACTAAAGTAGAATTAAAAGATCACATATCTATTTAATTTTTTTGAATTTCCAATTCACCACCCTCTTGGAAAAGCCACCTGGGTAACAATATCCCGAATGACCTCACGGAGTCCGTCGCCTATATGGAATCATATCACCACGGGGTCTACCAGTTGGTGCACCATGGTCTGTATCTTGTATGGCATGACTAAACTGCGACTCACCAGTAAATCAAAGATGAATAAGCGACTATATCTCCTATCCTCCAGCCCCTCCCTGATCACCAGATCCCTCACTATCTAAAGTACTAGCATCACTCTCTCTAGTGTTTGAATCTGAATGAACCGAGTACCCCGATGAAGATGCAACTGCCTTTCCTTTTCCTGTCTCTGGAACTAATAGATGGCGGGGAGAGATGATGTGATGTATATGCTGAAGCCCTGTGACAAATATTACTTGTTGTCCATTATTCAGTATCCATCCTAGTCTCGCTAGGTACAAAACTGGCTAGTCGAGGATGCGATCCTGACTCATCAAGCTCTGGCTCCTGCTATTAACTCACGACCCATCCAATCATTAATCTTTATCCTTATCAACATAAGTACTTATAGTGGGATCGGAGTATTTCAGTTCAACTTTCTCCTGAATGCACTTTAGTCTCAATCCTAAATTATAGTGTACATAAACAAGATCATTGAGATATTTCTGTTTTAGACAGTTCCTCTACTTGGAGTGGATAGGGCCAAATGTAAACCAGTTGCGCACACATCTACTAGATGACACCATCTGAAAAAGGATCTTGATAACAAGAACTTTTAAATATTTTGCGGATCTACTAAAATGCATCCACCATTTAGCTGCAAAAGATATTAAATCATTTAGAATTTTAGATTCAACAAAATTCAAAAATCAATCTGAATATAATATTAGACTTAGTACTTAGTAGTACCTAGAAGGATTCATCTTTGATTTACTTTTGATAGCTACAGTGAATCCAAAAGAATATATGCCTTCCCTAAAAAATTGACTGAAAAAAGTATTGATATAATGTGCTACTTGTTGAAATTAGTGCTAATAAAAATCACTCAATAATTTCAATCTAATTTATTTCTTCTAGGCATATAGTTGTGACATCTGGATCGAGCTCCATCTTGTATATAATATTGCGTAGGGCAAACATAAGCTATTCATCCATGACAATGTCCAGTATGGAGTATTGGAATATCGGATTCAGATAGTAAGCTGCATATATATTTTAAAAATTAGTCAAGTATACTTGTACAAATATAATTTAATTTAAAATTTTAGAAAGTTCATGATTTACTGCATACCTGCTAAATACAAATCCGAATTCATTTGATAACTCCACCGTCATCAATGATTCGGATATACTCAATAGCATATGCTAGATCTACCTCTTGGGTTTTTTTCTTTACATTTTGCATCATGTAATACAGCAAGCCCATCTGAGCATATCTCTCAGAGTCCATGGCCCGAAGTACCTCATATAGAAGCTTGATAGTCTCCACTATCATCTCAGCCCGCTGCCAGAATGTCTGTCTCGTCACTAAATTCTCCATATTGCTTCCCTCAATATTTGTCCTAGCATATCTGCTCTGCTGCCACTTCTGACTAACAAACATCTGACGCAGCCATACTTTCTTGGCAAGAAGACTATTAAGTACTATATAATTTGTAGCAAATAGTATGACCCCTGGTCTCAATATTTCTTCTCCAGTAAAACTCCTCTCAATGATAAGACCCATGTATGGTTATAGATAAATCTGGTGATAGTCTGTGCTAACTCAACTATCTTTTGCACCCTATGAGTTTTTCCAATATCCATCAACATGAGATCAATATAATATGCAGTATAAAAGATCCAGAAAATATACAATCATCGCTGCATCAAGAGCTGTCCTGTGGCCCTATACTGTGATCCATTATCTGTGATAACCTACACGACATTCTGCTCTCCCACCTGATCAATCTTCTCAATCAATCTGAGGATATAACTACTGTCATGCACCTGATTTGAAACATTAATAGATTTATAAAAAAAAAAATTCCATCATAATAAGTCAAGAAGTTGATGATGCTCCGTCTAGTAGAACCAGTCTAACCATCACACATCACTGTCAATCCATACACGGGCTACTTGCTCTGATAGGAAGCAATATAATTTTTAAGCTCCTTATTACTGTCCAGAAGCTGACCATAAATATCCCTCGATCCTGCAGAATCTACACCTATACCGTAGCGTATATAGATAAAATGGCAGAGTAATAATATAGATTGTCTACTGCATATGCTGAGATATAACAAAAACGAAACCAAGATCCGATGACTCGCCACATATCCTTCTTTTTATCCTTTTTTAGTATGTTATCAATCCTATGTTGCTTAGAAATTCTACTAGGAAGGGCATGTAGATCGACATCATGGATAGTGGCTTCTGCTAGAATATCCCTGGAAGACTTCCTTCTACTACCAAATGCTTTCAACATTGATGCAATATGGCTGGTGCCTCTCCTGACAGGCTCTCTGACTGAGGAGATCCTAAACTCTCTCTCCTGCAATACTTGCAAAGCCCAATTCCAATCTTGATTCAAAAGCTGATGGCCTAAATCGCTATCTCTGCCAGTCCATCTCCTCTAGCTGCTTCTACTCATACAAGCTCGTCTGAATGACATCCTCCTTCTGTGCCCCCTCATCAAAAGGAATAGATGCTCCCTCTGATTCTCTGAAATAATAAGGTGGTTCTGCGGCTTTACAATCCACCTCTACCTTCTTCTTTGATATTCTTTTTTTTCCTATTTTGAAATCGGCAAAATACTTTTTCAACTAATGGACCTCTTGTGGATACTATCGGCATGCAGATACATCAGAATAGCCATCAATACTGCTTCAACCTTATTATCCCACCACCTTTGAATTCTATATTGTACCATTTATATCTCCAGTGATGCCGACACGAGAGTATTTTTCCATGCAACAAACCAATGTCACGTTCTGGATCCTTCTTCCTTCTCAATGGATCCATTCCTGAATATTTAAAAAACACATAAGCTCAATAATTACGTATATTAATTAGTACTTTGTTAACCAAATTTTTTATTTTTTATTTAAATATATATATTTTTTATTTTTTAAATTTAAAAAATATAAAATATTAAAATATTATAAAAAAATAATTTGATCTTAGATTCATGTAGGATCCTATCATAAATGATATATATATTTTTTTAAAATACTGAAAATGCATTAAAGGTCACTTTTTGTTCAATATTAAATCTAAAGTACTATTCATAAGATGCATTAAAACTTGGATAATCGACATTAAATTTTTAATGAGTAGCTTACGAGCCCTATAACAATAATCTATAATTATAATTTTTTAATTAATTATTTTATTTTTTTAATAATTTTTTAATCTAAAATTAATTTTTAATTTTAAAAATTATATACTTAACAAAAAATAAGATCTTAGCATCATTACGTAGATCTTTTATAGATTTATAACATACTCTAAAATCATGCCAAAAAAAATTAATAGCATTTCTCCTAAATTTTTTATTTTTCATGAATTTAAAAAAAAGAGATGGGAGAGGGAGAAAGAAAGAAAGAAAACTATTCGTACCTTAAATCTACCTTCTTGAATTATTTAGCATTTAATTGGCTTGAAATCAGGAAAAAATGAAGTTTGTAGTCTTTGTTGAAGCCTCCCTTCCAAAGTTCCAACAGAGAGCTCTTTGGATCTCAGAGTTCTCAGGCTTTTTAAAAAGGCTCCCCTAATAAGTGCATAGTAACTAAAAGAAAAACTAGTCCGTACCGGTCTAAACCGGACCCAACCGGCCGAATTGACTGGTTCGATGCAATTCGGGCTGGTTCAGGACCAGTTCACCAATTTTTTTTTTTTTTTCAAAATCGGAGAACCAGTTTTTTGGACTGAACCATGCTGGTTGGCTGCCGGTCCGGTGGGAAACCCTGCTAAAAACATTATTTTAAAAGAAGGGGAGAGAGATTTTATTCCTCCATTTACCACCTTTTGTATTCATGCTATACCGTATTATAAAAATTTCTAGGCCTATTATAAACCATTTAACCACAATATAAATCTACATGATGGAAGAATATGTTAATGCTCTATGTTGAGATAAGGTTTGATGCATGCATCCACATATCACGACCTCTTCGAGGGAATCAACCTCCAACTACAAGAGAAAAGAAGGAACAAGAAGGAGATTTAGAGGGAAAAGGGGATTTGGAGGAGAGAAGAAAATTCTTTATTCATCATACTAAGCCATAAGGGTTTTACATCTTTGTATAGGACTCTAGCAACAATAAAATAGGAAATTATGTAAATAAAATTAGGACTCATATAGGACTCTAACATCTTTATTCAGCAACAGTCTAAAATAAAAAGATTTCTAAAATAAAAATAAAAAGACTCGTATCAAGATCTACCCATAGTTCAGTGTAAAATAATAACATTAGTAGATGCAAGTACTCAGATCGTGAGTAGAATAAATCCCCACTACACATCCATTACGTCTCTCAAATTTAATCACCTCCATTATGTTATATGTCATCAAATATTCATTTTTCTTGCTCACTACATTTTGGATCCATTAGTTGACAAAATCAAAAAGCATCAGCCTTGATTCAGATGTCTCTTACGTGTACTATCCCGGAATCTTCAGTTGTAGATTTATTCAAACTATTGTATTGGGCATCAAATGCTACTTACTTGTCTCACTTCAAAGACCTAGGGATTGAAAGATCTACATTCCATAAGCTCCAAAAGCTATAGAGGACCATATACAAATGAGCAATGTAACTTGGACAAATAAAATGGTTGCCAAGCATCCAGGAGGAGTCCAAATAAATCTAACAAGGAAAACTTCTATAAATTAGACATGGTGGCACATTTGTATCTAATATATTTATGCCTAAATATTTACTTACATATGCATATAATGAATAATGAGATAAAACCTACACTACTTAAGTTCATAAAAAACTAGGTAAAATGGCTGTTAATTGTTCTGTTAGAATCAAGGGCTTTCATGTACAAGTGTCAAAAGTACACAAAATGTTAATGGTAAGATGTATCTATTAAGCATCATTTAGGGCCTGTTTAGATCAATGGGCTGAAAATTCCATTGGCTTCGTGGATTGGGCCTGTAAAATCAGTTAGATAATAGGCTTACAAGCTAAGCTAGGCCTATATTGATAACAATCCAAGATTGGTTTTGGAGTGGGTTGGCCTGAATTCCATAGGCTGACTTTTTTTCTTCCTACGGGATCCGGGCCAACCCACTCCAAAACCAATCATAGATAGTTATGGATATAGGCCTAGCCTAGCCTATAAGCCTATTCTTTAACTGATTTTATTGGCCCAATCCACAAATCCAGTGGGATTTTCAGCTCATTCATCCAACTAGGCCTTAAGTGTTCCAAGTGTCTGACACACAAAATGCAATATCTAGACTTTGGAGTCTCCAAGTAACACTGCAAATGACACACTAGCAACACATAATAGAAGTCTTTAACTTTGATAATACTTCACTGTTTCAGACTTACATAATCTAATTACACAAAACTAATTAAAAGAGCATTCAAGTTCACCACATTAAGCCTACAGGATATGCACTCATTAAATTAGGAAGTTATATAGAAGAAAATGACAGCGTGATTCATCAGCATATTGGATTGAGATTAAGGAGACAAAGGGCTGTCACCTGGAATGAAGCAAACAAAGTAAATGTGACAACACCATGCTGTGTTGCATCAACCAATCTGGTAGCAAAACTATTTCCGTCACGTGCACGATGGACCCGATAAATAATTGGCACTAAGATAACATACACAATTAGAGAGATTATTTGTACCAAAGCTACAAAAAGTGACTTGAAAATTGCAAAAAAGGAAGGAAAAAAAGAAAGACACATGAAAAAATTCATGCAGTTATCGTACTGACATAGCATCAATAGAAAGGAAAACATTGTACCCTAAACCAAGATTATACATGAAATAGACCATGATATGTGATACATGTTAAAGTTTAGATTAATGATCTAAAGGTAATAAACTAGGAAGCAATTATTCAATGTGTAGTACAACTCAGTGATAGAAACAATAATCTTGTATGTATACAAAGTACAAATGTAACCACACAGAACAAGTGAACAACCGAACACAATTCATATAAAAGACTATACACGAAGAATAATACATATGCACATCTAAAACTAACCCCAACCCTCCCCTTAAAAACTTGTGATGTGATGGTTAATATTTAATATATATAGAGAAGTTGTTGACTGACACAACTAGTTGCCATAACACTTATAAATCCACAAACAGCTAACCAACTAGAATAATGATCTACAGCTAAATGAGTAGAATATTTTACAAAGCTGTTCTCACACACTCATCTTAAGAAATGCATACAAACAAGGTGAAGTTCCACATAGACTGATGCATGTGTTACTAGAAAATCAACAGTTAGTAAAATCATCATATTTTTCTAAAAGCTCCTTTTATCATTTCTATTAAACATAAAAACTAAATTTGTCTTAGTGTTACAAGTTACAACTTATACAGTACCTGATAGTACTGTAGCTACAATATCCGAATAAAATACTTATTTCCTTTTTTAAGCTTTAGTTACTTGGGATATTTATTTGCTTTTTGGAATATTTATTTCCTTTCCAAGCTTAATTATTTCCTATAATTAGGCTATAAATAAGGGGAGCCATCCTTAAGGGAGGAACATCTTGATTTATGATTTCTTTTTTTTTTGCATTAAATTCCAATAGTAGCATAACTTCCCTTTCTATTGCATTGTTCTTGGAGGTACTTGTCTCCCTTGAAGCGGAGAAGCCGTCATTAGGAGCGGAATGCCCTTACAAATTGATTCCATTGCCAAGATCCTAACTCCGGTGATCTTCACCGATGAACACATCAGCCGAATCCTTTATGATGGCTGAGGACTCGACGAAGGCAACTTGTTATGGTGATCAATCCTCGGAACAGCTGTCGCCTAAGAAGATGTTTTGAGTTTTTATGACAAGCCAAACTAACCAGCCAAAAGCGAAACAAATCCTAATGGAGTCCACGCAACGTATCAAAGAGACCCTTTGCAACAACGATCCCGGAACCTTGCCGAACCGGCCGGTTCGGGGAATACCAAACCAAACCGGCCACCAATCAGCATGGTTCAGGCTCAATTTTCGGTTTCCCCCATGTCGTACAAGAATCCATCAAACCGTACCCGAACTGGCTCTAAACCGTGTGTTTCGGCCAGTTCGGACTCAGATTCAGGTCCGATTCATGTGTACTGTAGCAGGGTGGGTGGGGGTTCTATTTGTTACTTTGTTATCTAACTCAGAGAAGCTCTTAGTTTTGACAGAAATGATAGAAAGGGTATTCGGAGAGCTTTTTCCTCCCTTTTAAGCCATCCAAACACCGAAACATCGAGAAAAAATATAGATTCAAGGTATGTAAATCCTTCCCCTTCTCTCTTTCTCCCTCTTCCCTCTCTTTTTAAAAAAATTCATGAAAAATAAAAAAAATAAGGAAACTCTATCAATTTTTTTTATTTTGCATAATTTTAGAGTATGTTGTAGGTCTATAAAAGATCTACATAATAATACTAAGATCAAGATTTTTGTTAAAAAAATAATTTTTAAAATTTAAAAAATATTTTTGAATTAAAAAAATTAATAAAAAAATAAAATAAATAGATTAAAACTGTAAAAATAGATTATTGTTCTAGGACTTGTAAGCTATTTTCACTATAAATTTCATGTCAATTTATCCAAGTTTTGATGCGTCATGTAAATAGTGTTCTAAATCTAATTTTGAAAAAAAAGACGTTTTATACATGCCCGGTCTTTAAAAAATATATGTAGTATCCATGATAGGATCCCACATGAATCTAAGATCAAATTAATTTTTTATAATATTATATTTTTTATTTCAAAAATTTAAAATATAAATAATTAATTAAAAATAAAAAATATATAAATAAAATATTAATTAAATTTTTGTAATTATTGAGCTTATATACTTTTTCAATCCTCAAGAATAGATCCATCGAGGAGGAAGAAGAATCCGGAGCATGACATTGGTTAGGCATATGGAGAAATGTCTCGGGTTAGCATCATTGAAGGTATAAATGGTACAATATAGAATTCAAGGATGATAAGGTAACAAGATTGAAGCAGCACTTGGCTAGCAGCTATTCTAATGTATCTGCATGTCGACAGTATCCACAAGAGATCCATCAGTTAATTAAGAACTTTGTTGATTTTAAAGCAAAAAAGAAAAAAACATTGAAGTCAGAGATGGACCGTCAAGCCGCAGAACCATCTTCTTATCACTTTAGAAAGTCAGAGGGAGCATCTATTTCTTTCAATGAGGCACAGATGGAAGCTACCAATCAAGCGAGCTTGTATGAGCAGAGATAGCTAGAAGAGATGGCCAGGAGAGGGAGCGAATTAGACCATCAACTTTTGAGTCGGGATCGGGATTGGGCTCAGGAGTATTGCAGGAAAGTTTGAGGCAGTTTATAAGGACCTTCTCAGTCAGAGAGCTCGTAAGAAGAGGTACCAACCATATTGCATCCATGTTGGAAGCATTTGACAATAAAAAAAAGTCTTCTAGGGACATTCCAGCACGAGCCACTATTCACGACGTCTATCCATATACCTTTTCTAGCAAAGATTTCAAGCAATAGAGGATTGATACCATGCTAAAAATAAATAAGAAGAAGAATATGTGACAGACTATCGGATCCTGGTTTCACTTAGTCATATCCCAGCGCATGCAGCAGATAATCTATATTATTACTCTGCTATTACATCTATACAAGCTACTAATGCAGGTGTAGATCCTCCAGGATCAAGGAATATTTATGATTAGCTTTTGATAGCAATAAAGAGCTAAAAAATTAGATTACCTCCTATCAGAGTAAGTGATCCATGTATGTAGTGACAGTGATGTATGATGGTTGGACTGGTCCAACTAGACGAAGCATCATCAATTTCTCGACTTATTATGATGAAATTTTTTTTTCATAAATCTATTGATGCTTCAGATCAAGTGCACAACACCAGCTATATCCTCAGATTGATGAAGGTGATTGATCAGGTGGGAGAGCAAAATATCGTGCAGGTCATCATAGGTAATGGACCACAATATAAGCCTACAGGGTGGCTCTTGATGCAGCAGCAATCGCATATTATGTGGATCCCTTGTGCTGTATATTGTATTGACCTTATATTGATGGATTTTGAAAAAATCCGTAGGATATAGAACATAGTTGAATTAGCATAGAGTATCACCAGATTCATCTACAACTATATATGGATCTTATCATTGATGTAAAGCTTTACAGGGAAAGAAATATTGAGACCAGGGGTCATATGGTTTGCTACGAATTATATAGCACTTGATAGTCTTATTGGCAAGAAAGTAAAGCTTCGTCAGATATTTGTCAGTCCAAAATGGTAGCAGACTAGATATGCCAGGGCAAACATTGAGGAGAGCACTTGGAGAACTTAGTAATGAGACAAAAATTCTGGCAGCGGGCTGAAAGAATAATGGAGGCTTTCAAGTCTCTATATGAGATACTTCGAACTATGGACTTAGAGCGATATGCTCAAATGGGCTTCCTTTTTTTTGATGAACCAAAAGGGATGGGGGAAGGGAAAACCCCCGCTGTAGCTGCCCCCACTGGGCTCTCGCCCCGCCAGGCCATGTTCGATTCAGGCCGCAATTTTCGCAAGTACCCTCCCCACCCGAAGGTGAGTATGTCAGCCTGACCCCACTAAGCCGCCAGAGTGGAGAGCTCCCCCCCGCCCCCAGTCACGTGCCCCGGGAAAATTCCCGTATTTAATCAAGTAACCTATGGGTTCGAGCCTCGAACTCGTGACCTAGAGGACGGGAGCAAAACTCCCACCAACTGCACTACCACCTTAGTGGTGATGGGCTTCCTTTATTATATAACAGAAAGGGCAAAGAAAAAGATCTAAAAGGCAGATCTATCACATACTAGTGAATATATCCGGATCATTGATGGATGGTAAAGTTATCAAATGAGTTCAGATTTGCATCTAGCATGTACACAATAAATCATAAAGGCTTTAAAAATTTAAATTCAATTATAGTTATACAAGTATATTGACTAATTCTAAAAATGTATATGCAACTTACGATCTGAATCTAAAGTTCCAATACTCTATACCAGTATACCAGATATTGCAATGGATGAATAACTTATGTCTGCTCTATGCAATGTTATTAATAAGATGGAGCCCGATCTAGAAGTTGCTACAATATGCCTAGAACAAGTTAGGTTGAAAATGTTTAGTTTTTATTAGCAGTAACTTCCATAAGTAACACAATAATAATAATTTTTTTCAGACAATATTTTAGAAAGGGTACAGATTCTTTTAGATCCAATATAGCTATCAAAAGTAAATCAAAGATGAATCCTGATAGGTACTAATAAGTCTAATATTACATTCAAAGTATTTTTTGATTTTATTGAATTTAAAATTCTAAATGATTTAATATCTTTTGCAACTAAATGGTAGATGTATTTTGGTAGATCAGCAAAATATTTGAAAAATCTTGCCATCAAGATCCTCTCCCAGATGGTGTCATTGAGTGAATGTAAGCATAATTGATCGACCTTCGGCCTTATCCACTCCAAGCAAAGGAATCATCTAAAATAGAAATACCTTAACGATCTTATATATGTATACTATAATTTAAGGTTGAGACTAAAATGCATTAGAAAGTTGATTTGAAATACTCGATCTAATTGCAAATAATTATGTTGATGAGGATAAAAATACGATGTTGGATGGATCATGAGTCAGTAACAGGTACCAAAGTTTGATGAACCAGGATTACCTCCTCAACTAGCTACTTTTGTAGCTAGCAAGGCTGGGATGGATGTTGAATAATGGATAAGTAATATTCCTCACAGAACTTTAGTAGATACATCACATCATCCCTCCCTACCATCTTTTGGCCCAAAGACAAAAAAAAAGTAGTTGCATCTTCATTGGAGCACTCTGTTGATTTAGATTCAGATACTAGGAAGAGCAGTGTTAGTGCTTCTAATAGTTAGAGATCTAGTGATCAGGAAGGAACCAGAGGATAGGGGACAGTTGGCTATTGATCTTCGATCTACTGGTGAGCCAGTTTACTCATGTGATATAGGATACAGACCATAATGCACCAGCTGGTAGAGCCCATGATGATATGATTCTATACAGGCGAAAGGCTCTGCGAGGTCGTTCAAGATATGATGTGGCTATAGATTCACATATGGAACATGATCCATGGATGTATCAGGCTCATCCTCGTATTCTATATCCTCTTACCAGTAGGCACCGGCAGCTTATAATCTATATGGATATGGATATGTTAGATCCGAGACATCATCTTTTAGTAGTTATTATCCTATACAATACGGAGCATCTTATGGATCTGATTTTATTGCCGGTATATTCGAATGGATCCCTCCTTAATTATATTATCAGTCTCTAGATACCTTTCAGAGCCAGGATCTCAGCGAGGGATCTGCTAAGTTACAATCAATCATGCATACCTTTTCAGATGAGCTTACAGGATTATCATACTGTCTGACTAGAGAGATTTACTGATCTTCCTATTTAGTACATTAATGATCCAGATATTTATAGACATAAATACTCAACCCAATTTTAAATATCAGTATGTAACTATGTTTATATTCTCTTTTCTCTTTAATTAATTATTCATAATCTTGTTTTATAAAAATTTCTTAAAATATATTGTAGCGTAGATGAAGGCTAAACAATATTTCGTAATAGTTTTTAGTGAATTAATCTTAAGAATACATCTATTTGAACCTCAAAATATTAAATAAATAAATAAATAATTGATTTGACCTAAGAGATGACATAGCCACTAAAACATCATTTATAATAAAGAACAACATTGCTGAACCAGGTATTAATAATTCCGGAGATGCTGATGTTAAAAGGATATGCCATTAATTGGATCTTTTAGGAGCATGAGCAATCCAGAGCTCGGTTTGAAAAATTGGAAGCTGATATTAAAAAGGATATTCTAATCATTGGATCATCGAAGACTTTAAATGCAAGCTTGAAGAAGCTGTACAAATTAATAAATATCCTAGTTTCTCGATCACTTCCATCATTAATTGAACTAATGCAAATATCTAAACGAGTGAAGATCTGCTTCGATTTCAATAAAAAGAAAGTGAATTATTCCTAGAATTTACTTGACTTCTCGCTTTTGAAAAAAATATATATGAGAAAGAAGCCAGTCCTAGAAAGGTATTCTTGACCATGTTAATCTTCAAGATCCTATTCTTATCGTTCCTTTTCTAAACTTCAATTCAATTCTTTGCTCGACTTTTTTTTTTTTATGAAACCAAATTCATGTTTCACATGATTAAGAGTGTTTTGAAGTGATGCAAATATCAATTTGCATCAACAAATATCTATTTGGACCTACAAATAATTAATAAATCTTAAAAAATCTATTTGAGATTAAAAGAAAAAAATTTTGGTGCCGGTTCAAGTATTTTGAAGTGATGCATACATCAATTAGCATCAACAAACATCTATTTGGATCTAAAAATAATTAATAAATCCTAAAAATCCATTTGAGATTAAAAGAAATAAAAAAATAGAAAAAATTTGGCATGCTGGTTTGAACCGGCATGCCCATCCGTATCACATGTCAGTACAATATGAAACGGGTACCATACTATACCGGCCGGTGATCAGTATGGGTACTGGTACCGGGAACTTTGCTTTGCAAGGGAAAGTTTCTGACCAGAGAAGAGAGCATCCATCAACACACCCAGCTGCTCCCGTACAAGACAATGGTGTCGAATTTCCTTAGTCCTCTCATTCCAATCTAAAATAGGACAAGGGTCCAACAAGTTGCATACCATACCCCCTTTAGTATTTACCGAAGGAGGGGGTGAACTCCTCGCAAGTGCTCGGCCCCCATATAGGGAGAGCAACCGCTATAGTAGTACCCAAAATAATTAGCCACCCTAACTTGCCCATTAAGATCGTTAGAGAGGTCCACTCATCATCTTGCTATCGGATAGCAAGCAGCTCGCAATGTACAACCGACTGCCTTCAAGGAGATCCCAATGACATTAGGATCAATCGATAACCGGATCAGCACCAATCAATGCTGCATCAGCCCTGCAACAATATTCTTTGTGAACCACGACATTTGGGACTTATACCACCCCTTATACTGCACCTTTGGGGTCGACGATTTTTCCTATGGGTGTGGCAAAAGGAGCTGATTTTGTCCAAGATTTACCTCCGACACATACCACCAACATTCCGGCCCACCATAAACCTCCTAATAGGATTCCACTTGAAAAGTTGCAGCACCATAATCCTCTCAAACATTTAGGACATGTAAACCAAGATTTTCGTGGCTTTTGCTACTCTCCTTATAGCCAGCCATGGCGGCAATAGGAGCCACCAGCAAACCAACAGCGTGGTAGTCTACAAGGGAGAACTACACAGATTTTCCATAATTTAGTAATGGTGATCCTACCAATTGGTTGTTCCAAGCAAAGCAATATTTCTAGACCATGGTGGAGAATGCGAAGTTTCCTTGGCGACTTTCCACCTTGATGATGACATCGCTCAATGGTATAGCGGTATTGCCCCCGAGTGGAGCGACGAACCTAGATAGAATTTTCTCCCGGTATCATGTCTAGATTCGGCCCAAATTGCATGACAAACTTCATGGCAACTCTCGTCTTGTTACATCAGCATGATTCGGCGGACAACTACCAACAAGAATTCAAACGGCTTAGCAACATGTTGCCCAAGTTAATGGAGGAGACACTCGTGAGGAGGCTTTAGTTACTTGAGATATCTATTTACTTTTTTTGGGGACATTTTCTTTCCTAGCCTAATTATTGAAAATAATTAGGCTATAAATAATGGAAGCCATCTTTGAGGGGAGAGCATCTTGAGTTGTAATTTCTTATTTTTTTGCATTAAATTTCAGTAACAGCATAACTTCCCTTTCGATTGCATTGTTCTTAAAGGTACTTCTCTCCCTTTAAAGTGGAGAAGCCGTCGTTAGGAGTAGAACATTCTAACATTTAGATTATTCATTAGGGGTGCATGTAGATAATATCCTAATTAGTGACAATTAGAAATACATCCAAACGGATAAATATGTTGTTTCACTCATTTTTAAATTTATCAAAACTGTGGACAAGAAATAGTGGTTCTGCCCAGAATAATTTTATTATTCATACATTTATGAAATTGAACATGAATCCAATTAAAAGTACAAAAAAAAAATTACATTTAAGGTTTTAGTTAATCCAAAACATATAGCTTGTGCTTTTTGATCAACTAAAAAGGTTTGGGTTCTTCCCGACATATTTTGGTTTTTGATGAATGCAACATGAGATTTTGCCCATACCCACATAAGTCTTGGAAGAGGTCAGAAATAAGCATGGCTTCTGAATGTGAAAAGATAAGCAAGGCGAGCATGTATCTAAGAATGGATGAAAGTAGGTAGAAATTTCATGCAGCCTCTTGTTTTATGGAGTTGCCATTAGTTTTGCCAGTTTCAATGGAACATATTGAAATTGATTAATTTTCCACTAAAATAGAGTTTCATGGAATGGTTTTAGCTCGATCTGATCAAGACTGATTGTTTCATTTGAAACTTCCTTGGATCAGACCATTTACTCGAGCATAGCAATAATTTCAGGTTATTTTCTTACAGAAAGTAGGCTTGTTTCCTGGATCATGGACAGCCATCCTATGTTGAGGCCACCATACAAGATCAGTTATCTGCCTGCTCTGACTTTGAGTAGCATCTTCATTTTGAATCTTTGTGAGATCAATGTTAGGGATTTGCTGTCTCCAGTACCAACCATGCTACCAACATAAATAATCTAGGTCTCATGGAGATTAAGCAACTGCATCATGTCTAGTGAAACCGCACAGACCCATTTTCTATCTCACACCCATTGGCACATGACTGCATGGCATGGTAAGATACTTTATTGTCCAGCCTACGATCTTCATGGGTGTGGCAAGTGAGTGTTTAAATCTTGGAATAAACTTAACTAATCTCTTTCTTTTGTTACAAGGTATTTATTCTAAAATCTAAATATAATTGCAGTTTCTTGATGCTGGTGTCCTCTTCGGAGATCAAAAACTCGATACTAAGCTTACATTTTACACATGATAGAAAAAATTAGTTTTAGTTTTAATATTTCAACTACTTTTAAATTTATTCTTCAATACCATGAAACTACTATACAGGGTTTTCCATACCGTACTGAATGGCGACTAGTATGGTTCAGATATAGAAAACATGTCAACCTCCCAAACTGACCGAAACCAAATGATTCTAATTATATTTTTTTTATTTTTATTAAGTATACGATTTTTTAAAATTAAAAATATATTTTGAATTAAAAATTTTAAAAATTAAAATAATAAAATAATTTTTTATTTTTATGCACAAAGATCATAAACCAAGTGATTTTAATTGTAATTCAACCATGTTATTTTGTGTCAGTTTTGGATTGGAACTAGGATGATAATGATCTTGCTAATGATGGTCAATTGGCTTGGCACATAAAATTAGCTAAATTCTAAGTCATGTACTAACTGCAACTCAACCAATTTAATTGTAGCTCAAGGCTCATCTTGCATCCCTATCATTTCCAACCTTATCCAATGCTAAACTAGGTTAAATTCAAGTCCAAGTCTCTTCTTATAAGGTGAAGCAAGTCCAATCTGACTCAAAGTTCTATGAAAAACCGTATTGCACAAATCCAACATTGTGAGTTAGGGTCTCCAGTATTAGTTTGGAACACCATCTAGCCTTTATTAATTTTTAAATAAAGAATAATGCCAACTCGATTGTCCCAAAGACCGCAATACTATGAAACCACCGAAGCAAGGGTGCAAATGCTTGCAAAGCCTTAGATATTGAACATACATGTATAAACTGCACACTAGAATGACAGGAACAAATGCTGACTACAGAAGAGGGAAAACTGGCAAATTGAAAATTCTATAATTGGGAATGACCACCCAATTTCCTTTTCCTTCTCCCATGAGGAACGGAGAGAACAAAATAGAAGGTTATGAAAGATGAACTAGAAAGACTTACCGAAAGAAATGGTAGAAAGGAGGAAGCGATGCCGATAGAGATGTAGAAGAGGCTGCCATTCTCTTTGGATATGTAGATGGTGGCCTCCTAGCAAAAGCCGTACTATTTCTTGACTCATGCCCATAATGACCACCTTGCCGGGATCGCCTCCAACTCCTATCTCATCTATGCCACCCGCTTCACTAAGTCCCTCACCCTCTACTATTTTTCTCAGATTTCTATTTCTCTTTTCTCTCCAATTAATTGTTGGTAATCTTGCTTTATGAAAATTTCTTCAATTAGCATCAACAAACATCTATTTGGACCTAAAAACATTCAATAAATCCTCAAAAAGTGATTTGAAATCACAAGAAATCCAAAAAAAATTTGCATGCGACCGCCATACCATGTATCGGCATGGTATGGTACGGTACCATACCAGCCAGTGAACAGTATGGATCCCAGTACCGGTTTAGCAATCCTTGTTACTAGGAGTCATCACTACTCTCTTTCCCTTTTTTTTTTGTGCAGGGTTGGGAGTTGGGGATTAGTGAAGTTTATATACTCCTCAAGGTTATCGGGAAAGTCTTTGGGGATGTTTATTCTTTCTAATTTCTTTTCTTTGTTGGGTAATATTTTGGATTTTCATAGAGAGCTGTTTTGGGCATCAAAGATGATGTCTAGTTTCTCTTATTATATGCACCATTACTACTTATGGGAAATAAAAATTAAAAGGGAACCAGTTGGGTAATGAAAGTGAGAAGGGAAATAAAAATCAAAAGGGAACCAGTTGGGTAATGAAAGTGAGTAGTGCAGCAGACCATAATGACTGAGTTTGGCTTAATTTAAAATAAGTAATAAAGCTGAAAGCCCCCAGTTGTTTTCCCCTTCCATCTATTTTCTTCTTACTGAGCCATATCTCTGTACAGTCATCTCTATATTTTCTATTCTTTATTTTTTGGGTCACCAACCTCTAGTTTTCTCATTGACTGTTGGATTCACTGCAAACCAAAAACTGAGTTGGATATGATGATCTTAAGCTCAACCTCTACACGAATCAATAAGAACTCTGGAAGTTCCTACTCTGAATGTAACATCCTAATGCACAATAATATTAATATCCCTCTAATTCCTTGATCTTTGTTTTATTTATTATAAAGATACACACTTCTTTTAGAAATTATGCCTAGTAATTCCTGTAGTACAAGATATCCTTTTCCTAGTCCTGTAGCTCTAGAACCCAACTATCATAAGCCGGCCTAGAGACTCTTGGACAAGCATTTCTACTCTCCTTTTAATCCAGAAAAGGTTTCAGATCCTTCCGCCTCTTTTGGCTGCCAGCACTCATATGCAGCTCTTATCCTCTGTAAAGTCATGTGTCTACTCACTACAGCAGATACATAAAGAGCTGAGGTTTCAGAAGCAAAAGAATATAACTAAGTTGCATCATTATGATGTGCATCCATGAAAAATCAAAAACTATCTATAAAATTGAAAGTCATAGTTCAATGAGTTAAATATCCCAAACCAATTTTATATTTGAAGGAACAAGTCTCGACACACAAAAGGAAGAAACAGAAACCAGCAACATATACAGAAACAAAGTATCAGCAACAGTGACAAAACATTGTGGAGACCCAACCCTCGCCGATGGATGTTGGGACGGAGAAGGCGGCGGATCTGGGAGCTGCGGAGAGGGTTATGGTGGCACGGCCCTGGCTTGGCCCTTGGGTGGTCACAACCAAGATTCGTCCGCCCAGAGTTGCTGCAACATCGACCAAGGGGAAGAAGTCTACTGGGATTCAGGCGAAAGCGGCGGTGGTGGCTCTGGAACGCGCTAACTCGGCCGGAAAGCAAGCTTCCCCACTGAGCTCTCCTCTGGACTAAGGGGTGGCAAAAGCCAGTAAAGGTGGCTTGTCGACGCTCACCGGAGTTGCACGGCATGCAGCCGGAATCGTCTGACTCCATGGTGGAGATGTCCATGCGAGGTGAGTCGGCCTTTTCTATCCTGGTTGACTCGGAGATGGGTAAGGATGTGGGCCGAGCTTTGAGGCCAGCCCAAGCAGACCTTCCGATGCTAGACTTTGGGTTGGGCCAAGCCCATCTGAAGTGGGTCCGTAGTCCAGGGCCCAAGTAGAGGGGGCCTGTTGGGACGAGGCCTAGGCCTGGTGCTGAATCAAGCTAGGGGAAGGCTGACCTGATGTTGAATCTATCCATCTTCCATCTCCCCTAGTTTGGTATCTGATCGGAGGAAGTCTTCGAAAGGGGTCTGTCTCAGTGGGGGGAAGACCGATGCTTGCGACGTGCTCCCCACCATCTCTGGCGGTTGATCTGAAGCTTGGGGGACCCGTTTAGGCATCGGGTGGGAGCTCTTCGCAAGCAATGTCCGTGAATTTCAATCAGGCCAAGGAAGGTGGACCAAATGCAGGAGAAGGAAGCCAGCCGGGATGGAGGTCGGAGGTTCGGTGGACTGTGGGGGGGCTGGTCGGAATGCCAGTGATGGACAAGAGGTTGCACAGCCTCGAGGGATCGGGTTCAAGTGTGGGAGAGGGGAAAACTAGTGGTCCAGGCTAGAGGGCATTTGATTCTTCTTATGGAGAGACAGCACAGGGGGCAGCCTCTCAGCATGAGGAGGTTGTCGCCTGGGTTAAAAATGCACTGAAGGAGGTGAGCAGTGGGCTCTCCCATGATGTGGATATAGAAAGCAAGGCGGTATCCCAAAGCCACACTGAAAGAGCCATGGTGGTTCCCATTGATGCTGATTTCTCTCAATGAAAATCCTCATGTGGAATGTGAGAGGGGCTGGCAAGCCATCCTTTTCTACTTATAGGAAGTTGGTGGATCAACATCATCCGAAGATGTGTATCTTGCTTGAGACCTGGTTGTCGAAGAGGGGTCTAGTTCGGGCCCATTGCCACTTTCCGGCCTCTCGGAGTTTTTATGCTATTGAGTCTCAGGGTCTGGTAGGAGGGATGATCGTTGTTTGGAGGAACAGGAATGTCAATACAGGTGTTATGCATGATTGTAATCAATAGATTATGGCTATTGTTTCTAGAATCAATGAAAAGCCTTAGTTCTTATGTGGTGTATATGCTAGTACTAACTATAGACTTTGACGGGTCTTTTGAGAGGAGATTTCAAGGATGGTGGATCTGGGTTTCCCCTTCCTCATCATTGAAGACTTTAATTACACTAATGGACCTCAGGAGAAGAGGGGGGTATACCCTTCTCTGACAATATTGGTACTCAGGAGTTCAGGGATTTTATTAGTCAGAATGGTTTGGTGGACCTTGGTTTCTCTAGACCCAAATTCGTGTGGTGCAACAACCAACAAGGTAGTACTTGAATCTGGGAACACATTGACCGAGCCTTTGCTATAATGAGCTGGGTGCAATGCTTCCCTAACTATCAGGTATGCCATCTCTTGAGGATTACTTCTGATCATTGCCCCCTTATCTTATCTACTCTTTCTGATATCTCTTGCCAGCCACCATTCCGATTTGAGAAATTTTGAATGGCTTACCCTTGCTCTTGAGATATCATTCAGGAAGTGTGGAGATTGCCGATCATGGCAATGCTGTGTGCCAACGAACCTACAGATTGGAGATTGCTAGATGTAGACTCAGGAGATGGAACCGAGATGAGGTGAGCAATATTTCTAAGAGGGAGGAGGTTGAGACCTCTATTTCTGAGCTTCGGTTGAGGAAGGATAGGAAGGGGGGCTTTCTGCCATTAACCTTGCCGATCTCTAGTCCAGGCTTGTCATGCACCCCATTCCTTGTTAACCCATCAAGAGATCCTCTGGCACCAAAAGTCGTGAGTTCAATAGCTGAAGGAGGGAGATTGGAATACCAGGTTTTTTCATCAGGCGATTATAGTTAGAAGACAGAAACTGTAACCATGCCATCAAGGGTACTGATGGTCAATGTGTAAAAAGTAAGGATGTGAGACGGGAGATCCTGAGGGTTTTTCGATCTAGATGGATAGCCAATCTAGGAGAGGATGGTCCCTTCTTGCCTCCTCCCTGTTAGCCAGGTCACTGATTCGGAGAGCACTCTACTGATGGTAGATCTGTCTGGTGAGGAGATTTGGATGGCCATATGGGCAATGGCCAGAAATAAAGTGCCTGGGCTTGATGGGTTTCCCCCATTCTTCTTCGGATAGTATTGGGCCATTATCCATTATAGGTTGGCGGCGATCCAGCAATTCTTTATCACTGAGTCAATGTCAGAGGCCTGGCAAAGAACCTTCATTGTGCTGATTCAAAGAGAAAGGATGCGGCGGAGCCGAGTCACTACAAGCCTATTAGTTTGTGCACAACTCTGTACAAGATTTGTGCTAAGATTCTAGTGGGCAGGTTGAAGCCAATCCTCCCCCGTTTGATCAGTCCTAAGCAGAGGGCCTTCATTGGGGGTCGACCTATCTCTGACAATATTCTAATAGCACAGGAGTTTATGCATGACCTCTAGATAGCCCCGGCACGAGAGAGTTTTATGGCCATCAAGCTTGACATAAAGCGAGCCTATGATAGGATAAGATGGGAGTTCCTTTACCAGTCCTTGAAGAGCTTCAAGTTTCACAGCTAGTGGATCAAATGAATTAAAGGATGTGTGCAAGCTCCATCCGTCTCTATCTTGATTAATGGCATGCCGATGGAGTTCTTTCACTCATTTCTTGGTTTCGACAAGGTTGTCCTTTGTCTCCCAACTTGTTTATTATCTATATTGATGCTTTGTCTTGTGCCTTGTAACTAGCTACCTTGAGCCAGGCTATAAATCCCTATTAGTTGATGCCAGGTGTATCACCGATTTTGCATTTGCTCTTTGTAGATGATTCTTTATTGTTAGACCGGGCAACTGTCCAGAATGCAATGGTGTTCAAGTGGATTCTGGAAGCCTATTGCATTGCTTCGGGACAGAAGGTGAATCTGCAAAAGTCAATTATATACTTCAACTCAAAGATTAGAGGTCAAATCAAGTAGTCGATTAAGGATATTCTTGGTATTGCGAAGCTACTAGAGCTATGCACTACCTTCAAATTCCTATTTTCAGGCGCCATCATTGGAGAGCTGACTTTGCTGAGTTTGTGGCTTCAATCCATGCTCGACTAAAGTGGTGGAAGTCCAGGGCTCTATCGATGATAGCTAGAGTTATCCTTTTTAGGTCAGTTCTCAGTACTGTCCTATCTATCTCATGTCTCATACTATTGTTTCCAAGTTCGTTTTGGCCTTGCTAGAGTAGTTGCTCAAGAACTTTTTATGGGGCTCTCATTACGGGAGGCAAGGAATTCATCTTGCTTGGGATGTGGTGTGCCTTCCGACCAATGAAGAGGGCTTGGCATTAGGGATGGCAACGAGTCGGGTTTGAGTTGGGTCACCCAAAACCCATACCCATCCCGCTAAAAAATTCTCTGCCCCATACCCGTCCCATACCTATCTCAGGTTGGGTCGGGTCAGGTATAGAAAAATCAAGTTTGGATCAGGTCGGGTTGGGTATACCCAGTCTTATAAAACCTAGTTTATTTAAAACCTAGTTTATTTAAAACCTAAACGGGTTGGGTCGAGTCGGATCGGTCGGGTATATCTGTCCCATATCTAATTTACGTAAATATTTTATAAACATAGCTTTTTTTATATATAAATGGGTTGGGTTTGGGTCGAGGCATACTATCCATACCCAACCCGAACCCAAATCGGGTTTTTTTTATATAACCCATATCCATTCGGGTCGGATTTTATCCATCCCATTAGGGTCGGGTCGGGTATCCACCGGATCGGTAAAAATTGCCATCCCTACTTGGTATCTAGTCCTTACAAGTCTTATACGGGTCTTTGATTGCCAAGCATGCCATTTCATTCCTTCTATAACTGGATTGTCTGAGTATGATGATGCATGCAAGGCATGGTGATTGGTGCATTGGATCGAAAATTTGTGTCAATTGGAACAGCTCATTCATGTAGGACATTTGTATGCACACTTCGGATGTTCTAGGCCAGATGTCTTGGGTTTTGGGAGATGGACAGTCGATCGACCTCCTGCAAGATAGCTAGCTAACTGATCTTCCCCTCAATCGAAGGCCAACGTTCATCAGCACTGATATCGAGGACCAGGCATGGGTGTCTACTTAATCCATCTGCAGGGCAGGGGTTGGCTTGCTCAGTGAGTGACCCAGGTGCTTGGTGATTCGCTAGCTAAAGGGTTCTCTCTCTTGTGGTCCCTATCCTACGGGAGCCGAATGTCAGGGCCTGGCAGTCATCATCCGCTAAATCGGTGACTAGGGAGCTATATGACATTTTTAAGGATGAGCCAATCAAGATTATGGATGGAGTAGGGATATGGAGACTCAGGATTCACCCGAGGATAAGTTTGTTTATCTGGAAGGTTGCTTAAGGGCAACTACCCACTAGAGCACTCTTAAGAGCTAAAGGGAGCGACATTCCAGCTTCATGTCCTTGTTGTGGGTCAATGGAGACCATGGAGCATCTTTTTTTCACTACCCAAGAGCTAGGCAAGTGTGGCGCTTAGCCATCTCTTCTAAGGAGGCCTCTATCCAGACCTTCCTGGAATTCTGCAGTGGAGTTCAGAGTCAGATGCCATAGGTGATGCTAAAGTTAAAGCTGCGTATATAGCTTATCAAATTTGGCTTGCCCGGAATGCAGGAGTTTCTAAGGTGAAATGGTAGCTAGCGAGGGGGGTGGAGAGGGCCTTGTCTTTCACTATGGAGCAAGGATTGCTAAACCAGTAGCATGACCCATACTAATCAGCAATTGATACGGTACCATACCGTATCGTACCATACTGGTACATATACCGATCTTGGTGAATTGAGAAAGAAATTATCTTTCTTCCCCCTCTCAAGCAAGGATTGTTGAACCAGACCCGAACCGAGCCCAAACTAGACTGAACCAGACCATACCAGTCCGATTCAGGTCATTTTATATGGTTCAAGTCTCGAAACATTTTTAGAGCTAAACCGTACCGGTTCTTGGCCGGTACAGTATGGTACACCCCAAATCGAGTGGTTCGAGATGGTTCCGAAAGCCCTGCTATGGAGATTATTGAGGCTTCACTGCCGGATTCTACCAGGATTCGGGACACCTAGGATCCTAATCCTTTTTTTATTATCACGAGGATAGTATTTATTTCCCGGAAGACCCCACCCCCGACATTCCTGAAGGTTAACTTTGATGGCAATATTACGAGTAGGCCAAGTGGAGCTAGGTTCATTCATCTTATGGATTCCAGGCTTATTACGGCCGAGGATGTGCGACTTGTCAACACTTCTGTGCCTGACGCAAAGATTAGGGCTGCTTGAGAGGGTATTACTTATGCTAGACTTGTTCTCTGGTCAGACCGTTTGATTGTGGATGGGGACTCGGCAATGGTAGTGGGCTAGCTGCATGCATGCCTTGACCATGGTTCTGCCACTCACCCTCTTATGCAGGATACTCATGGCCTTTTGATAAGATGTGTATCCTCTAATATCAGGCATATTTATAAGGAGGCAAATAGTACTGTGGACTAGATGGCCTCATTTATTGCTCAGCACTCGAGTGGAGGGATCTGGGTTGATGCTTTGCTTCTGCCGATGTCCTTTAAGGACATCTTTTTTTCTGGCTTTTTGAATTGTATTCATACTCATCTTGTATGATTTATCCGTCTTATCAAAAAACAAAAAAAGAAAAACAAACAGCTTGCAAAATCACAATATAGAGCTTGAGAGACTGGTGTATCACAAGCTGTATAGAGAATGAGACACATGAATGGTTAAATCATAATATGCAAGTAGATATAACAAAACAAAAAGTCTACTTACAGTTATTATCTCCGGCCACAAGAAAATACACATGCAAACTATGCACAAACTTAAGGCAATCCACAGTCTTTGATGCTGCAGCTAATGCCTGCATGAACCAAGTGTTAAAGAGGGTTGCGTGAATCTCATAGAAAAAAGGAAGATTTGCTTCATACTGCAAATTTCATCCATTTTGTTATAAAAAAAATAATGTATTAGAAGGTGATAATGCCCCAAAAACATATATAAAATTTCAGCAACCACAAGAAGACATGCAAATCAGCAAACTGAATGGCCCTATAAAATTCATCAGTTAGTAAAAGTAATATGCTTATTTTTCTTCCTGATGATTGAAGAGGTTGTGTGCTTTATGACATTGATTTTATGATATTCACATAAAATCACATAATTAGGAATCAAAATACATTTATAACATCCGCGTAAAATTAACAACTGAAATATAATCAGGTTACTGACTATAATTGGATTTTGATGAATTTATATATAAATATTACAAGTAACATGTTTACATATAGACTTAATATAACAGAAATCCATTATTTGAAATTTTGAATATCTTTATTTTACGTTTCAAAGTGCTGAACCTAGTTAAAATCCTAGATATGATTTTACTGAAAATAAACCAGGAATTTTATTTTAAATTCCTTTGGCAGGACATAAAGTCTCATAATTACCAATGTTCCATATTCAAGATAATGTGAATTTAATTAATATCAGGAATAATAGATAGAAAAGGACTATCACACGTATCCTTTCTATTAGTTTCTTTCATGGAACCCGGAACCGTCCCGTACTGCCCGGTACGGGGCGTTCCGTACCGTACCAGCCAAGAGTCGGTACGGTTAGTCTATATAAAACGGTTCGGGGAGCCGGACCATTAAAAAAATAAAAAAAATTATTTTTCCTTACAGTACAGTATGGTACAGTACCGTACCATACTGTACTGCCCGGTACATTCCGGTTCGGGCTCGTTTGGCTCGGTTTGGGTCCGGTTTAGTTTTGGTTTAGCGATTTTTGCTTGAAAGAGGGGAGAGATTTTTTCTCAACTCAGTTTTTATTACCGGTATTGTATCGGTACTGTATGGTACGGACCGTACCGTACCATCAACTGACCAGTACGGCCCCCGGTACCGGTTCAGCGATCCTTGGTTTCTTTCCTTTGTTGACTAACACAAGATTTCAAATATGAAACTCAAATAGGCATTAAAAGGGGGAGAAAAGTTGTCAGCCATGTATGTGGTCCTCTATAAGAGAATCAGCCTTTATCTAGGGTCCTAACTTTGCTAACAAAACCTTTGGAAATTTTCTTTCATATGTTCAGTCAAAGAGGGGCATTACAATGAAGGAGACAAACACACTATAACAATCATTCAGTGAAAGACAAAACTAAAGTTTACCATGTCATCGGACAACCTTATGGTTTTTTAGTTCATAATCATAATAGTGGAAGGGAACTTATAGGTTAGCCATTTTGGATGTCATCCAAACAGTCCTTCACAACAAAGTTTATCCCAAGGTTCCCTGTGCCGATACCAGGGCCCAGACCAGTCAATAGCATGGTTTGATATGACCGCATGCAGTTCCGTATTGGGCCCAAACCGACACAACATAGAAGGTGGAGGAAGGAGAGAGAGGAAAAAAGAGAGAAAGGGGAGGGAAGAAGGAAAGGAAGAGAGGACCTTCGGAGGCCGCTAGAGGGTTGCTGCACTTGTTGAAGGGACAAAGGAGGGGCTTGTTATGGTACCACCTGCTCTAATACCACTTGTCAAGGGATCCCTCAGAATGCATAATACAAATCCCTGGCCAAGATTGCACCTTCGTCGGCAAAGTTGATACCCCGAGAGAAAAGAGAGAGAAAAGGCACACAACATAATTTAATCGGATATGCAAGACTTCACTGTGAGAGAAAAATTACTTACAAGAGGAGAACTTGCACTCTCAATCCTATACGACGTTCTTTCAACAAGAAGCCCCGAAGCCCTCACAAAAGCTTTCAAAATACTCTCAAGGAGACTCTAGCCGCTCTCTACCACCACACCACCCTCAGGGCCATCTATCCCCTTTTTATAGGCCAAAAACCTAATCCAAAATGCAAAAAGAGTCCAAAACACCTTCAAAATCGTGTCCGCCATATTCAAAATCAAAAAGCCAACCCAAAATACATGTGAACCATGTGTGGACTATGTGAAATGCACGGGAAACCAGCCCTAGACTGTGCAAAATGCATGAGAAACACTCCTAGATTGTGTGAAAGGAAAGCAATTTCCATGCATGTGGACCACATGGGCTTCCCCCTGGACATGGACCGCACCAATGCGCCGCACCAGGGGCCACACGCTATGGGTTGCATGCCTGTGGGCTGCGGGCTTGTGCACCGCAGGCCGCATGCCTATAGGCCATGCACAGGCGTGGACTGGGCTTCCTCCTACTGGTCAGGCTCGAGGCATTACTCAACAACTTCCACCATGACTCAATGTCCGACCTCTACATAATTTTTAAGAGCTCTTGAAAGATCTTGCCCCCATGCCCTTGGACACACCTGCTACTCATGGATGGACAAACATAGGAGTCAAGCCAAGCTGCTCATCTCATATCCATCATGTGTTGTACTTTGCTTGACCTGAGACATGCTTAGGGAAGCCTCCTATATGAATAGAAACTTCACTCTGCGACGTCAACTATTATTCTCTCGAGTCTTGCATCTCGTGCTCAATCCACCTGCTCTCGGAGCTCCACCTCATACTGGACTCCCATCTGCATCAGGAACTACACCTTGCACTGGACTCCTTATCAAGAGGTAATGTGCTCCATACTTCTTTCCCTTCAATACAATCCTATTGCCGTGCATGACCTTTAGGATTCCATCACCTGCTTTTCATTGTAATTGCTTGAATCCAGTCTATTCAGTGAAATTAGATTTCTATAAAAACTAGGTATGTCTCGAACCTTGCCCAATTTCTTCACTGTCCCATAATGTATCCTTAAGCTAACTGTCCCAACTTCCTTGATCGTACAATTTGATCCATTTGACAAGTAGACAGAACCTTCTATACTCTCTAGAGAATCAAACTGCTCCTTTCTACAACAAATATGATGCGGACATATAGAATATAAAATTTATTATAGGAAAGTGGATACATGGATACCATAAGCACCTTACTGCATCCATCACTATCACTACCATTGACCTGTCACAGTAGCCTTCGTCCAATCATTGAGTTGCAAGCAATCTCTCACAATATCCTAACTCGTCGCATCGGTAGTATCTAATCTTGCCCGCATCCCTTGACTTGGACCTAGACCGCCCACATCGCAATCCTCTGCTGCTCCGTCCTTTGCCACCTGCATCTCTAATGCCCGCCAAAGCTGAGTTGCCATCTAAACTCGAAGCCCGGTTCTCTCGCCTAAGAACCTCGTTCTGGAGTAGTGCCGCAGTGACCTCTTCCATCTTGATAGTACTCTTTTCCACTAAAAGAGCAACCACCAAGAAATCAAATGGAAGAAGTGATGACAAGAAGACCAACACCATGGTCTTCTCAACTTTCTTGTCAACACTGAGAAGATCAATAAGGATCCTTTGAAAGTTGCTAAGATGCTCCTCCATGCTCTGTTCCTTACTCATCCATAGCTAATAAAACTTTTTCTAAAGGAAGAGCATTGGTGAGCGATTTTATCATGTACATCTCCTTAAGCTTCATCCACATCGCCGTCGGAGAAGTCTTGCTCAGCATAGATCACCACATCATCGCTGGGTACAAGCGGATTGTGAAACCGGGCTTTTTGGGTCAAAGTCGGCAGGCCCAGCTGACTTCAACCCAAAACACAAAAAAAAGGGAGGGTCGGAACAGGGGAAGCTCGTTCTCCCCTTATCCGACAGGAAAACTCGCTGGAACGCCCGGAAGGAGGGCCATGGAGAGGTAGGGGTCTGCCAGTGGAGAGTTGTGGAGGGGAAAGGGGCTCAATTGATCGAGGTTCCGTCCCGTACGGCGAGGAAAAGCCCTCGTTTTTCTTTATAAAACCTTATCCCATCGTCGAGAGTTTCCACCAAATCCTCCTCCCTCTTCTCTGATGGCCGAGCATCCCTGAATGTCACCGATAAGTCCTCTTCATCCTAGGTTTAATTTGAAAGTTAATTAATGGGATTGAAAGGGGGGTTTATCCTTTTCTGATGCTTCTACCGAGGTTGGGACGGTCGAGGATGTGTCGGCCAATCCCATCATGCTCCATCTGAAAAAATCTCGATGGGCCGCCGTCCTTCCTCCGGCTCGCCGGAGCAAAGGAGGCGAGCTTGGGCCTAGGAGGGAAAGAAGATCGAGAAAGAAAGAAAGAGGAAAAGGAAAAAAAAAAAAAAGAAGGAAAGAGAGAAAAAAAAGAAAAAGAAAAAAAAGAGAGAAGAGGAGAAAGAGGAGAAAGAGAAAGAAGAAAAAAAAAGGAGAGAAAGAAAAGAGAGAAAAATAAAATAAAATAAATAGTGGAGGGGGAGATCGAAATGCTTCTTCACTAGAAATTTGGAATTTTATAGGTAATAGGTTTTGAATTTACAGTTATCCTAGAATTATTTATTTACATTAAAAATTATTATTGTAGGGGACAACCTTCTGAGCAGAAAAGCATTGTACGGGTTCCGAATATGAACCAATATTAGGCGTGTTAGTTTCTCTAATGAGGTAAGGATTTCTAGACATAATCACCAGTTTTATGCATATATCTTATATGGCATGATTTGATTCGTGCACATAAGCATTGACATGCATGATTGTTTTTGCATGGTATATTTTGACTTCTCATAATGGATGGTATGATTGATTTGATTTTTGAATGAAGTGAATCTTGTATACCTAGGCTTGGCATTATCTCTAAGACAAAACCTAGAATTATGCTGTCGGTCACATAGCCGATTCTGGTGTTGGATTCAGGGTATGACAGAATAGTATCAGAGCTTAGGTTATGATGATCTGGGACTGTGGCATAAATGATTATGATAGATATAAGTGACATCAAAATTTAGGTCATGATTGTTCGAGATTAGGATATAAGTGATTTGGAAATCACATGGTGGTTATTAAGACATGACAGAATGATATCAAAACTTGGGCTATGATTACTTAGGACTATGACATAAGTGATTAAGACATGACATGGGTGATATTGAAGCTCAGCTTATGATCACTTAGGACTGTGATATAAGTAATTGGGATATGATGTAAATGATATCAAAAATTTGGAAAAATGATCATTATGGATGATGACTTAAAAGGTATTTGAACTTAGTGCTAGAAAAATTACAAGAATGGACTTAAAGTTTGGATTTCTAATCTTTAAATTGACATAGTATACATATTTTGATAGAATTTTGATAGCCTATGTTAGCAGCTTTGGATTGGATTATTGGACCTATCCTATAATTATTGAGGATTATTGGGTATGTTAAACTCCAAGTCAAATTATGATCTATAAGAAGATTTAGGTTATCATGTTACTGGATTATAGTAAGCAGAGAAATTAGTATTGAAGATTTATTTGAGTTTAGCCTATGAAGAACAATATTTTAGTTTATTAATTGATGTTAAAAGTTATGATAAGATAGTTCTATGAGTAATAATATGATTGATTCTATTCATAAGAGCATTGATTGAAAATCATTTATCTTGTTAGAGTTAATGATAACTTCCAAGAGAAAAGCTGATCTAGATTGTCTAATTAAATCATCAAGTATAATTAATTCATACTTGATTTAGAGTTATTGAAGTCATAAAGGATGGTGAAATTTCTGCAAGAACTTTCAATATGAAAACAAGATCAGGGTAAACCTTAAAATGATATGCCTGAGATATGAACAAAATAAAAAGACTCAATAACTTTATTTTAATAACTTGAGATCTTCCTGGTACCAAAATAAGATAAATTTTTGGATGGATTCATTTAATAAACCTAGATGGTTTAGTAAATTTTATCAATGTGTAGTAGAAGCGTAGTGGTCTGAGTTATCCTGGAATCAATTAAGAATGTTAACTCTAATTTTAGAAGTATTATGATGGGAGTACTGATTTGAATCTCAGTAACAAGATTTTAGTATTAAATAAAAAGATAATGTCATTGATCTTTGGGCTAGTCCATAAGTGTTGCCATGTAATTTCCATCAATAGGTTCCTTTAATGTAGAAGACACTAGTAAAAATTTTGGACATCTCTAAATTTAGAATAATGAGGTGATGGTCCTTTACTCGGCTAGGATCGGGGATATGTTGACACCAAGCTCCGTTAGTTATGATATTATGATTTTTCTATTTAAGGAGGGCTCAAGGTTTCCATAAGATAAAAGACTGGTTGCAAAATCATAGAGAAGCTTAAGAGAAGAAAGAATGCTAAAGACCATGGCAAGTATCTAATGCTCAAGCTTCATTCTAATTTTTGGTTAAGAATAGAATGGACCGATTATGATTTCCATGCAGGGATTAATTAGGAGAAATAAATTTCAGGGACAGAATTATGTATTTTAATTCGAGGTTGAAGTCCTAATGTTTATTTGAAGGAAATAGAAAGAATTCACTATAAATGGTGATGATCAAAATAAAAATGCTATATCATGTTGTCATGTAAAGGTCGTATGAGGAAAGCATTCTAAGAGGGGATTAAGGATAATTAATCGCATCAAAAGATTAGTATATCTTTTAGAAGAGCTCAAGAAAAATTTGATAAGTAATGTAAATGGAAAAGATCAAGTTTTGAATATTATAAAATTTCGTTACATTAAGACTTAAGAAGCAAGTACCTTAAGAGGCAGACTATTGAAAATTTGAGAATGACATGAGGGTTAGATATTTTTAAGATTTAAAATCTCAATCAAACTAATTTCGATGACGAAATTATTTTAATGGAAAAGAATGTGAAACCCGGACTTTTTGGGCCAAAGTCGGCAGGTCCAGCCGACTTCAACCCAAAACGCAGAAAAAAGAGAGTCAGAACAGAAGAAGCTCATTCTCCCCTTATCCGGCAGGAAAACTTGCCGGAATGCCCAAAAGGAGGGCCGTGGAAAGGTAGGGGTCTGCCGGTGGAGAGTCGTGGAGGGGAGGGGGGCTCGATCAATTGAGGTTCTGCCCCATACAGTGAGGAAAAGCCCTCGTTCTTCTCTTTAAAACCTCACCCCATCGTCGAGAGTTTTCACCAAATCCTCCTCCCTCTTCTCCGGTGGCCGAGCGTCCCTGACTGTCGCCAGCAAGTCCTCTTCATCCTAGGTTTAAATCGAGGGTTAATTAATGGGATTGAAAGGGGGGTTTATCCTTTTCCGATGCTTCTACCGGGGTCGGGACGATCGAGGATGTGTCAACTGACCCCGTCCCTGCTCTATCCGAAAAAATTCCGATGGGCCGCCATCCTTCCTCCAGCTCGCCGGAGCAAAGGAGGCGAGCTCGGACCGAGAGGGGAAGAAGATCGTGAAAGAAAGAAAGAAAGAGGAAAAGGAAAAAAGAAAGGAAAAAGAGAAGGAAAGAAAAAAAAAGAAAGAAAAAGAAAAAAAAAGATAGAGAGAAGAGGAAAAAGAGGAGAGATAAAAAAGAGAAAAAGAAAAAAATAATAATAATAAATAAATAGTGAGGGGGTAAATCAAAATGCTTCTTCTATGAAAATTTGAGATTTTACGGATAAAAGATTTTAGGTTTATAATTATCCTAGGATTATTTATTTACATTAAAAATTATTATTATAAGGGACAACCTTCTGAGTAAAAGGGCATTGTGCGGATTCTAGATACAGACTAATATCAGGCATGTTAGTTGTCTCTAGTGAGGTAAAAATTTCTAGACATGATCACCAGCTTTATATATATCTTATATGGCATGATTTGATCCATGCACATAAACATTGATATGTATGGTTGTTTTCGCATGGTATATTTTGACTTCTCATGATAGATAGTATGATTGATGTGGTTTTTGAATGAAGTGAATCTTGTATACCTAGGCCTGGTATATCTCTAGAACAAAACCTAGGGTTGTGCAACCGGTCACGTAGCCGATTCCGATGCTGGATTCGGGGTGTGACATGGATCGTGTTCACCGCAGGCATCTAAAGCTATCTCCAACTTTTATCATCCATGGTAGCTGGCCTCTCATTGCATAAGAGAGCATCGATCAACCTCGCCTTTCACCCTCGCCATAAAGAGATTGCTTTTTTCGTCATACTGGTTGATGTTCACCTTAATTGCACTTGTTTTATGCAAGGATCAATAAACTGATACCAAGACCCATACCGGTCAGTGACCGGTACGGTACCGTACCATACCGGTCAGTGTACCAACCTTAAAAAATTGTGAAAAAACTCTTCCTTCCCGAACCGGATCCGAACTGACCCGAACCGACCCCGTATCGTATCGTACCGACTCGTACCAGTCCGGTTCAAGCCATTTTTTATAGTTCGAATCCCGAACCATTTTTTAAGGCTGAACCGTACCGGTTCTTAACCGGTACGGTACGCCCCGTACCGGGCAGTACGGGACGGTACCGTAAACCTTGGTCTTATGCATCTTTTTTAACCTCGATCAATATCGCCGCAACACGAATAGCCTCACTTTAATACCAATTATTATGGTACCACCTGCTCTAATACTACTTGTAAGAGGATCTCTCAGATTACGGAACACAAATTCCCGACCAGATCGCACCTCTATCGGTGAAGTTGACAGTGCGAGAGAAAAGGCATACAACATAATTTAATTAGACATGCAGGACTTTACTATAAGAGAAAAAAATTATTTACAAAAGGAGAACCACACACTCAACCCCGTATAATGTTCTCTCAATAAGAAATCCTAGATCCCACACAAAAGCTCTCAAAACACTCTCAAGGAGACTCCTCTGGCCACTCTTTGCTACCACACCACCTTCAGAGCCGTCTACCCCTTTTTTATAGGCCAAAAACCTAGTCCAAAACATAAAAGTCCAAAACACCTTCGGAATCGTGTCCATCACATTTAGAACACGTAAAACCTGAAAGCCAACCCAAAATGCACATGAACCACACAAGGACCACGCGAAATGCATAAGAAACTGGCCCTAGACCATGTGAAACATGCAGGAAACTCTGCTGGACCGCATGAACATGCGGGAAACCAATTTCCACACGCAAGGATTGTGCGGGCTTTCCCCCGCACGTGGACCGCACCCATGCATCGCACCATAAGCTGCGTGCTGCGAGCCACGTGCCTGTGGGCCACGCACCTATGGACCATGGGCCTGTGCATCATGGGAGATGCACCTGCGGGCCACAAGCTATGGGCCTGAGCACAACGGGCCATGTACGGGCATGGGCTTCCTCCTGCAAGCCGGGCTCGAGGCATTACCCAACAAGGGTCTGCCCTCCTTCCTACCCCCTTCTTTCTTTTCCTCTCTTTCCTTCTCCCTATCCCCCTCCTTGCTGATTTCTCATTTTGATTGCCAAAACCGTCCTGGTCCATCGCCAACATAGTTCTAACACCCTGAACTAGGCGGTTCAAGACAATTCTGCAATCCTTGGTTTATCCTAACAATCATCTCAAGTTATGAGAAGATAGTTGAGTTTTCTTTTCTTCTTTTCCCTTTTCCATAGTGCATTCTACTCAATAGGAATGCTTGAGGCAAGGACCATTCTTTTACATTAGAATTGGTTTTATTTGAGTAATTACAAATGGTATTAAGGTTTTCTGAGGGGATATTGCACAAAAGATAAAAGTTATAAGAGAGTAAAGATCCCGGTTTTCTCTTCTTCTTGAAAGAAGAATGAACCATTGGTGGGAATCCTTATATTAGAATGATCTGTTTGTTGCATTGAGTTCAACATCCAAATAAAGGCTGATTTCTACCTAATTCTGAATTGAATTTCTCGAGTTTACATTTACAAATTGATTTGTTATCATTTTCTTTCCTTCAACTCAAATTTGGATAGAAACACAATCATCATAACCTTGAAATTTGAAAAGCCAAGGTTGAATGCTGTGAAGATTGGCATACCCCTAGGATCTCCATTTGCTTGTTTCCACCTATAAATGATGGAGAAAAAGTCTTTTTCCCCGCTAAAAGCCATTGCCAAGCAGTATGTAACAGTAACACTCAATTTGGGCATCCATTTGGCATTGACATGGGGTGAACCTACTTTGATCTGCCTTGAACTACTTGATCCAGCTCAAGCAGCTTAATCCAGGGTTAGTTTGAATCGTATGGATGGTATTTCCTAGACTGAAACCCCCACATACTGCTTTAGGGTTGGTACGCTATGTCCTGCACAAACTGGTTTTCCAAACATTATGTCGGCATAAACAATACAACATTATTAATAATCATTTCTAACATTATCTCTGAGACTCTAAGGTGGCAGATGATCAATCACCTGTTGTTGCAGTCATATTTTAAAACAGATTTATAATCCTCAACAAAGATTATTTTTAACACATTACAAACAACAGTCATTCCATAAGTGTATATATTGTTACATGTAATAAGCCCTAGAAGCCAATCAAGCTGACACATTTTATTATTCTAGGACATACTTATTTGTTCATTAATAAAACTGGGCATTTGCATTACCATTCTTATTTTATGCCCTTGAATCATCTAAAGAATTAAAAAGATAATGACACTTTTTCAAGAGTTGAGAATTTGAGGCATGTATCGTTAGTGATTAATTCCTAAATTTCTCTTGATCGATGAATCATCACGGGGATAGTAATTGGTGCACGGATCGCTTCTCTTTGGATAGATGAGTCATGAGTCTACAGTATGAGGATACTGAAACGAGAGTGTAGGTAGTTGTTAGAGAATAACAATACTGAGCGTGACCAGTAATGATAAGTCATTTGGATGTCTACTCACTCATTAGTGACTTTCTGAATACTGCAATAGTATAAGTGGTTCTTTGACCTACGGTGCCTTGGCTATTTATAATGAAGTTGCTGTAGTTTGACTGTACATACACTTGGTCTCCTAGCCATATGGATCCTTGTGATGTACATTAGCTCTAGTAGGTTCATTGTAGAAGTATTGTGCGCACATAGATGGAATCTCTCGACATTAGTAGTTAAGGGATAGTTCTATATGATTTAAGAAGTTAAGTTCTTAAGATCATGGCCACGGCAATGTGATTAATGGAAAAGAATTTTCATGAGATTTCATGATATGGACTTGAGTAGATTAAATCTTACATATGACAAATGGTGGGATTTGACAAATTTTACATAACCTGTCTTGTCAAGACTCATGATAAAAGAACTGAATCGCATAATAACTATACCTAGAATTTCAATTACCTTCTATTTTGCTAGGTTGCCACTACATGCTGCGAGACATCACTAGTAAATTATAAGACTCATAAAGATCATCTTGATGATCAATGATTCTTGTTGGGGAGAATTGAAATTGTTCCAACCCATTAAAAAGGGATTTCAATGATACTGTTAGTGAAGATCATAGTATATCTTACTACTAGACAAAATAGAATCTATGGAATCACACACAAAAAAGATTTTAATTTGATCGAATAATTAATTTGTATTTTTGAATCGCAGTAGAATCCGATCATCAATGTTATTGATGATTGGACTGATTTGTAAAAGTTACAAGAGAGGACTTGCTAAAAGTTAGGTAGAAGAAGATATAATCAAAATTGCTACTATGTAATTTAATTTTATCAAATTGGAGTTTTAATCCTAGTTGAATTAAATCAAATATCATTTGATTGGACTTAGTTTATTTTAAGTCAAATTGGGTTTACTAGTCCAAATAAGATTTGGACGTAATTCCCAAAAGGATTTAACCAAATTGGATTTGAATTGGTTTAGGATTCCTAGAGTCCCATTAGGCTAGAACTCTCTCACCTCCACCATGCCCCAAAGAAGGTTAGCACACAAGAGGGACCATGCCCCCTCTTGTTTTGCATGAAATATGAGGGAGAGAAGGGCATGTCCAAGGGTTAGGCACCCCTTAGAGTCTCTCTCTATCTCTTATCTATTATCTCTTTTTGATGTTTGAATTTCATCCAAACTCAAATTTAAATCAAGAGATCAAGTGGCATGGAGATTAAAAAAGGATTTCTGTATAAAGAGTTGACGGACGAGAGCGAAATAAAATTCAGCACCCCCTTTTCTTCTTGACACCATAAAGAAAGAGGAGTGGTTCTTCTTCTTCCTTCGTCCTTTCTCATGTGAAGGTGTTCACGCATCCTCTCTTTCATCCTCTCCTCTTTAACCTTCTTCCTTAGTTCTCTTGAGAAGAGAAGCAAGAAAGGATCTCCCTCCTGCTATCTTCTTTCTTCGGATCTCTTAAGAAGAGAAAAGAAGAAAGAGTCAACCGCAAAGAAAAGAAATCTCAAGGGAGTTAGCACCTCAGTGACTTCAAATTCTCCTAATCAAGATCAGCCCTATGTGGATACCTGTAAAGACCGGATACGTGTATGGCTTCAATGAACCTTGAAGACATCCATAAAATTTAGATCACGATGAAGAACTATCCATGCAAAGGTAAAATGATTGAATCTTCTTCCTTATGTTTTACTTATGAATCTTAATCTCACGTATGAAGGATCTTGTTAAGAATTGCTGAACCGATATGAGGATCCATACTAATCAATGACCGGTATAGTACCATACCGTACTGATACATGTACTGATCTTGGTGAATTGAAAAAAAACTATCTTCCTCCCCCCTCTCAAGCAAGGATGCTGAACCGGACCCGAACCAAGCCAAACCAAGCCCAAACCAGGACATACCGGTCCGAACTGACCCGTACCACAACGAACCGACCTGTACCGATCTGGTTGAGTCAGTTTTTATGATTCGGGTCCCGAAACATATTTTAAGGCTGAACCGTACCGGTTCTTGGCAGGAACGGTATGGTACGCCCCAAACCGGGAGGTTCAGGACGGTACCGAAAATCCTAGATCTTGTGATGTGTTTTTGAAAATAAGATCTTATGCATGCTTGCTAGATTAAAAAAGTTTTAATCTGATTTTCTATCCACTGCGTGGCTTTAAAATTTTGCACGCATGAAAAACATGGTTTTCTAGCATATATACCATAGCAAGTTAGCAATTATGTGCTACAGAAGTGAAGTTTTTATCTTATGCATCATTTAGATTTTAGTTGTATGCATTAAAAGGGGAAAGGGATTTAATTTTAATCCCCCCACCTCTCATTGTCTATCAAATAATGCTTAAGTATCCTAATTAGCTAAATAAGATACAAATCTACCTCCATAATGTATGTACATAACTCTATCCAGAGCAAATACTAAGAGATATTATTTGGGGACAAAAATGATGGCCTAGTCAGTGCTAAGACAAGACTTACTGAATATACTCATGGATATGGTTTCTAGGGTAGCATATTTTTGAATCCAAGGATGTTAATTCTGTATGTGATATTTATGGACAAGAATGTTCTATTGGATATCTATTTTATAATTTGACATTCACATAATACTACATTAAGAGAACATAAATTTAAACAAAAAGTGCTGATATATATGAAAACATATAATGGAAGAGGTTAGTTAAACCATGCCTGTCCAATTAACTGTCCACCAAAAACTTGTTTAAAAGATGGAGAATCTGGCAATGTAAACCCACGAAATATATCCACCTTCCAAAAACAGAAAACGATGAGCAGAAATAAAGAAAGACTTAAACATGCTAAACTAAATAATAAGGCATCAGAAGTCTTGTGACATAACATCAATTTAAGAAACTATAATGATTGAAAAGGATGAAAGCTCCACTAAAAGTTCAGAAAGCAAGAAATTTAAGCTTTTAGCTATCCAAACATAAGAACCATGTAATATCCATCATACTGATTTGTCCTACATGATGGTTGTTTCAATTTAGCAGCACTAACATGCTGTTTGTCTACTAGTGAGGTCACTAGTGCACTTTTAAATACGAAGATGCATATTTATTTGAAATTAAAAATATACAAGTGCCTGCTACAATATTTGCAACTCATCATAAACAGAGCAAATAACCTTGGAAGACTTGAACATGAAATATATAAAATCATAATAAGCAAGTAATTACATAGAGGTTAAATGGTCAAATATTCATCAGCAATAATAGTGACTCAGTTCACTTCAACAGAGTATTCTGTCTTTTATAGGAAAGATGGCTGCGGAAAAAACTCAACAAGCCAGTCTAAAGGAAAAATGATGGTTTAGGCATGATGCCATGACCATTCTCGTTTCATTATGTCAGCACCGCTTGCTTAAAATTTAGACTTTGAACCTATGTACAGACCATCTCACAGGAAAGTCATTTTACAGGCCTCCAAAAATATCTAGGGCAGCAAACATACACATTCCTTGCTATCAGGGTAGCAAACATTGACCCGAGCCAAAAAACTTGACCCGATTTGAGTTGGGTCTGGATCAAGGGTTCTTTAGTTAGGGTCAAGTGTGGGCCAAAGTTTTTGACACAAACTTTAAATGGGCCAAGTATGGGTCAAAACATGAATATTTTTAGGTTTTCTAGGCATGTTTAGATGTCTAAGATTTATAAACTTAGAATAAAAATCATGATAGGATATAGGATTTGATCCTATAGGATTATGCATAAAATCCTATGGAAAAAAAAAAATATTATGCAAATAAGCCTATCATATGTTTGGATGATAAATTAGGATTTTTTCCCTCCCTCCTTCCTCTTCACCTCCTCTCTCTACCCTTCTTTTACCAAAATAATAAACTTTTCATTATCAAAATATCATATTAATTATTATAATTACAAAACAATTCATATCAAGAAAAAGTTAAAATATCTTAGTATATCTTTGGAATTTAAAATTAAAATTTGTTTTTTAACTTTTTTTATAATATATATATAATAGGAAGATATAAAGATTTGAACTCCAAATCTTTAGACAACCTAACCACTACCTTAGCCAATAAGCCATGGTTCAAAACTATCTTTAAATTGATTGATAATATACTTATACAATTTAAACTATTATATTTAAATATCTAGCACAAAGCCCTAGACATCGTCCAAGCTTCCCTATTCGGCTGCTCCATGCAGCCCAAAGGACTTTGAAGCATCTACGGAAGCAAAAAATCACTACCACAGCTCAAGAAAGTAGCTTGCAAAACTAATGGGGTATGACTTTAAAATTGGGTATAAAAGGGTAGGAAAATTTGATGGCAGATGCACTTTCTAGAAGAGATGAGAAAGAAGAAATTGCAGACATATCAAGTCCTGTTCCTAGCTGGTAGGGACTAATCAAATTGGAAGAGAAAAATAATTCTACCTTGCAGCACCTAGTGAAGCTAATGCCAACAAGGAGAAACGGTAGGACCATGTGAGTATAAAGAGGGTATCCTTTATTTCACGAACCATATTTATTCATTACCTGACTCATATTTGGTTCCTGTCATTATGGAAGAAATGCATTCTAGTACTCATGAAGGCAACACAAGACTTTGAAAATGATTATATCAGTTTTCTAAAGGAATGACAAAATATATGGACTTTATTAGGAGGTGTGACACATGCCAAAAACAAAAGTGGGAGAATCTCAATCCTGCTAGACTTCTCCCTATTCCTTATTAGGTATGGATAGATATCTCAATGGATTTTATACAACAACTCCCTAGGAAAATCAATCACCTTTGTGGTGGTGGATAGACTTTCAAAATTTGCACACTTTATGCCGATATCCCATCCTTCCACAACTGCCACCATGGCTTAAATATTTTTTGAACACAAATTATGTGACATGCCCAAGAGTAGTGTATGCGATAGAGATGCTACATTCACAAGTGTTTTTTTGGAAGGAACTATTCAAGTTGATAGGAAAAGGCTTCAATTTCAGCTCATCTTATCACCTGCAAACAAACATGCAAACTGAAGTAGTGAACCAGACTATTGAAATGTATCTTAGATGCTTCACAAGCCATAAACCAAGTGAGTGGGTCCATTGGCTTCCATGAACAGACTTTTGCTACAACACTTACATACATTCAACAACAAGGATGACTCCATACAAAATAGTGTATGGTAGACAACCACCTACACTATTACCTTCGATTCCTAGAAGCAAGATTCAAGTCGCGACAGAACATCCCACGGGATATCGGGACGTGGTATTATCCCATGTGTCGGGACAGTACATCTCGCCAGCATCCCAGTGTCCCAATCAGGATATCTTAGGACATCTCCTATCCCGAGTATCGGGACGGGTGGGACGCCGATACGTCCCGTTCCAAGAAAAAACTGGGACAGCCCTGTCCCACGGGATTTAAAACCTTGCTTAAAAGTAGGTTTTATATCCTACAAGGATGAGGGGTGTCCCAGCCATCCTATCTCATTCCTATGATAAAATAGGATTGGGATGGTGTTAGGTTTTTGAAAATCATCCATGCAGGAAAAGAAAATGAGAAAAGAAAAGATAAAGAAAAGGAAAAGTGAAAAGAAAGAAAGAGAAAACGGAAAGAAAGAAAGGGAGAAAAAAAGAATGAAGGGAAGGAAAGAAAAATATGAAGGAAAAGGAAAGAAAAAAGCAAAGGGATAAGAAAACATAAGAAGAAAAAGGAAATAAAGAAAGGTAAGGAAAAAAGAAGGAAATAAGAAAGAAATGGAAAAAACCAAGGTTTTAAATCTGATAAGATAAAGGTGTCCTAGTTTTTCCGTAAAATGGGATTCCCTGATTCCCACCCCATCCCAATCCAACATCCTAGTACTTGCTCAAGACACTCTTTTTTATTTTTTATTTATTTCTTAATTTACCTATGAAGTTTTATTGTTTTATCTATTTTTTAAACATATTTGAACTTTAACGATAAGCAAGATGAGCTTTTCTTATTTTTAAATAACATTATTTGAATAATTTTGATTTTTTTTAAATAATGTTATTTTGAAGAAAAACTTTAATATTTCAATTTTTTTATGCTGATTTTGGGTTTGAACTCTTGCATTCAGGAGTCTAAATGGTGTTTATGTCTCACCACCCAATCACTCAAGCCAACTGCTAGCATTGTTTTAAAGTTATAAAATAATATATTAAACTAAATCTTTAGAACCAGGTATTTATAAAAAATTTAAAAAAAACCTCGCTCGCCCCATCGAGAAGCTTCCATTCTTTGCCGCCTTCTATCATTGCCTCTACTCCTCTCTCTCAATCACTTCCTCTCCTCTCTCTAGCCCTTTGATGCTCATGGAGGATGTCGGTCATTGAATCTAGCATATCCGCCCTTAATGCTTCCTTGACAGGCCCCTCAATCACGAGGCAAAGGGGCTATTGGTAGCGGAGATGGTGGTGCACCTCCCATAATGGAGGTTATGGGTGCTACTCAACAAGAATGATTGGGGCTTTTGAGAAAAAAAGATACGATTAATTATTTGGAGGAAGATTTGTTTCAATTTTTGTAGCTCTCCACCAGAATAAATGGGCAAGTCATCCATTTTGGTGCATGACCCAATCGAGATGAAGGTAGGATGGGCAAGATGGCTTGCAAATGTCAATTTCAATGTCCTGCACCCATCCCAAGTCCCATTAACTTAAAAGAATGGAATGGAACGGTCGATGCCAGGACTTCAATCCTTGAAAGAAAGAAGAAAAAAAAAAAAGAAAAAGAAAGGAAAGGAAAGGAAAGAAGAAGAGAAAAACAGAGGGTACCTATAAGACTCTCGATTGAAACTGCTGTCACGACAAAATGGGACTATGGGGTGTCCCATTCCATAAAGAACTAGGATACTCCCATCCCATGGGATTTAAAACCTTGCTTGGAACCACCCAAGTTGAAATAGTTGATCAAGAATTAAAGAATATCCATATAATCTTTCCCACTTATATAGAATTAAATAAGTGGAAAAAATCTTTCCCACATCAGGAGGAGAATATCCATGTAATATCCATGGCATTGCTGAGCACAAAAATAGACACAGCAAATATTATTCATACTCTTTTATTTTAATCTACCATGCCAGTACAGTTTTGGGTTGAAGCCTGACACTGCTATATTTCTTTTAAATTGCACTCCATTGTTAACTGTTCTGAATAGCTCAACTGCTTATAAAAAATTACATGGATATTCTCCTCCTGATGTGAATGTTATCAGAGTTTTTGGATATCTTTATTATCCGAGCATTCAGGATATTGCATCATCTAAGCTCCATCCATGATCTCTACCTTGTATTTTTCTTGGCCCTTCTAAGTATCACAAGGGATTTCACTGTTTATATTCTCCCTTTGGTAAAGTTATCATTTCCCCTCATGTTGTGTTTGTTGAGTCTGTATTTACTTACACTTGTTTACAATCGTTTTTAAAGCAATCACATGATATGCCTACTACTGGTGACTTAAATAAATTGAATTTGTTTCATTGTTTGTCTCACATCCATAACATGATTTAAATCCCCTACTGCCTGCTCTATTTCTGAGTTAGTATTTTACATGTCACAATTTAATATCAATGATAACATCACTGCAACTGCATATGCATCTGGTCTAGCCCTAGATTCATTCAGTGTTATTGCTACTTGTTCTCCTGCTCTACTGTGGATTTTAATGGTTCTGCAGAGATTTTTGTTGGTCGTCATATGGATCAACCACCAGTTCAGATTGTATATCAATGCACTCAGGTACGGACTCCTGAATCTACTGTGGTTCCCACTCTTCCAAGTAAATTCAACCCAGTCTAATGCTGTTGCTGCTCCCACATCTCCTAGATGACCTCATTCTATTCTACAACGATCGCACCATATGATTCTTAGACATTAGTCCTCTTCTTCGGCAGATGCCTCTACATTGCTTGTCTCTTCTAGTTCTGATCTTTCGCAAGAACCATCAACATTTAAGGAGGCCTCTCAGCATCTTGGTTGGGTCGCTACTATGCAGGAAGAATTTGATGCTTTAATATCAAACTGTACCTGGGATCTTGTTCCCATCCCATGATAATATTATTGGATGCAAATGAATCTATAAAGTTAAAATTGATGCTAATGGTTCACTTGAGCGCCTTAAAGCTTGCCTTGTGGCACGGGGATATAAGCAGCAATAAAGTAAACTTTGATGAACTTTCTCTCCTATTGTTAAGGCCACTATTGTTCGTACTGTTCTCTCTGTAGCATTATCGCAAGGTTGACTCCTTCAATAACTTGATCTCAAGAATGCCTTCCTTCATGGCGTTCTTCAGGAAGAGATCTATATGAGAGCCTCTAGGATTTGTTGATGCTACTAACCTGCATTATCTTTGTAGACTCAAAAAAGCCTTATATGGTCTCAAGCAGGCTTCTCGTGCATGGTTTCAGAGATTTACCTCATTTCTTGCTGAGCTTGGCTTTCATTCTAGTGCTGCAGATATGTCTCTGTTAGTTAATTTCAGTACTCATGGCACCTTAATATTACTCTTGTATGTGGATGATATTACAGTCACAGGTAGTTCTGGCCCTCTTTTGGACTCTCTCATTACCATACTTCAATCTGAGTTTGCTATGAAGGATCTTAGATCACTTCACTACTTCTTGGAAATTGAGGTTAAGTCTAGTCCCTCAAGTTTTCATCTCTCACAAGGCAAGTATGCTATGGAGTTACTTTCTCGCCATGAGGGATTGCAAATCTGTCAGCACACTACTATCTTGTAGCATACATCTCTCCATTCATGGACAGTCTCTTAAACCCATATGATATGAATATCATCAAATTGTTGGGGCCTTACAGTACCTTACCTTCACCCAGCCTGGCTTATCTTATGCTGTGAATCTAGTAGCTCGGTTTATTCATGTGCCACGTGAACCACATCTTCAGGCTATGAAACGGATCCTCCGTTATGTTCATGGTATACTCAGTTATGGATTACATTTCTCACGGTGTCAAAATCCATCGCTACCTACTTATTTAGATACCGATTGGGCTGGATGTCCTGATACTCAGTTATGGAATGCTAGATTTTGCCTTTCTCGGATCCAATCTCATTTCTTGGTCTACAAAGAAATAACCTACTATTTCTAGATCTAGTTCTAAGGCCGAATATCATGCCATGGCTTTGGCACTTACTGAAACAGTTTGGATCCATCTTCGTGATCTAGGATGTTTCTTGTCACGTCCAATAAAGTTATATTATGACAACCTACCTAGTCGCCAACCTTGTTCTCTGTGTTCGTACTAAACATGTTGAACTTGATCATCATTTTCTTTGAAAGAAATTGCAATGTGGGGAGCTGTTTGTGTTTCATATTTTCTTTGAAAAGCAATGGGCTGATATCTTTACTAAACCACTATCCACATCGCACGTTCGTACTCTCTGCACCAATCTTCACATCCATCCACTAGTGCTCAACTTGTGGAGAATCTTAAATAGCTATGCATTAGTTATCAAGATATACCTAGCTAGCTTTTTTTATTAACGTAAAGAATATTAGGAAATATATTGTCTAGAACAGGATTTTCCGAACCGTGCTGAACCGGCCGGTTTGGGGCATACCGAACCGGACCGGTGGCCAGTCGGCACGATTCGACCATATAAATCAGCACAACCCAATTAAAAATAAAAATAAAAAAAATACTTACCGCACCGAACCGGACCCGAACCGGACCCGAACCGGGTCAAACCGGTGCCGAACCGGTCGAAACGGGCCCGAACCGACCGGTTCGGCCCAGTTCGGCACCGGTTTGGATCAATACGACCGAGAGGGGGTAGGTGGGGCAATTTTTTTAGGTTTTGTCACATGGCTACTGTAGCCATGTGACTTTTGGGAGGGGGGCTGCCTTGTTTTTTAAGTGAGGAAGAGGCTGCAGAGCCGTGGAAGGAAAAACAACGAAAAGAAAATTTCTCGATCATTTTCAACCCAATCAAACTTGCAAAAGTCGAAGAGGAAGCTAGAATCAAGATACGTATACATTTCTTTTTCCGTATTTTTCTCTTTCGTATCGTTTTTTTTTGTTAAAATCCGTGCAAAATAAAAAATTAAGAAGAAATGCCGTCAAAAATTATTTGTTGGCTATGATTTTAGAGTATGTGGTAGATCTAGGATAGATCTACATAATGATACTAAAATCTTGATTTTTTGTTAAGTATATAATTTTTTAAATTAAAAATTAATTTTGGATTAATAAATTAATTAAAAAAATAATTAAAAAAATTATAATTATAAATTATTAATCTAGGGCTCGTAAGCTACTCCACTATAAATTTCATATCGATTTAGTCCTAAACCCTAAACTGGTAGGCCACCCTAAACCCTAAACCCTAGGGCCTAAACCTTAAACACTAAATTCTTCCTAAACCCTAAAGGCCTAAACCCTTAAAAAATAAAATAAAAACCTTAAAATTACAAAAAACATCATAAAATAAAAAAAAATTGGGCGTACCGGTTTGAAAGCGTACCGGTTTGGTTCAAACCGGTACGCCACGCCGTACCATGTGTCGGCATGGTGTGGTACGGCACCGTACCGGTACCGGCCGGCCACCGGTACGACTCCCAGTACGTGTCATACAGGTATCGGCCGGCCACCGGTACGGCTCCCAGTACCGGTACTGGGAACCTTGGTTTAGAATATTTTGAGACATGATCTTTAAGATTGCTAGAATATTTTACATGATCTTTAGAATTGGGAAGATGTTATGATTACCTGCCTGATTTTCTCTTCTCCACCTTTATATAAGGATGTACATACCAATAGTGAAAAACATGATCTTTGGGATAGTTTTGGATTGAAGCCCTATACTATGCTATATTATTTTTTAAATTGCACTCCATCATTAACTATTCTGAATGGCTCAACTGCTTATCAAAAAATACATGAATATTCTCCTCCTGATATGAATGTTATCAAAGTTTTTGGATATCTTTGTTATCCGAGCATTCAGGATATTGCATCACATAAGCTCCATCCACAGTCTCTACCTTGTATTTTTCTTGGTCCTTTTGACTATCACAAGGAATTTTGCTCTTTATATCCTTCTTCCGATAAAGTTTTCATTTCCTATCATATTGTATTTAGAGTTTGGTGGGGGCACCAATATCCGACACAGATTACTAGGCCCTATCTGGTTTACTGATTAGAGTTTTTTTGAATCCTTAATGATGTGTCAAGTTTTATAATCAAGTATTGTAATAAAGATAGTCCAGTTGAGAGTTTTGTAATGAAGTTAGCTCAACTGAGTTGAATTGAGTCCTGTAATAAGTTGAGTTGTCTCAACCTCGGTCCAGTCCAATTAAGTCCTGTAAATTGTATTAGTCTAGTACAAGTCCAGGTTTATACAAGAGGAGGAGCAACAAAGCAGAAGTCAAAGTAGAAGTCCATTAAGCCTCTTCACATGAAGATTATAGGCACCACCCAAGAATATTTCTCTTCCAAGCGCCCCATCCCAGAAGTTCTCTCAATCCCAGAAGCACATGGCGCTCCAGGCCTTACCAAGTCCATAATAAAGATGGAACTCAGAAGTTTCTAGCCCACTAGGGGGCATGTACAAAGCCCATGCGCCAAAGCCTTGGTGGCCACCCAAGATCAAACACCAAGCCCATGTGCCCAAGCCTTGAAGGCCGCCCAAGCCCAATTGGAGGATGCCCTTGCTGCCCTAAAGTCCAAGCCCAATCCCATTTGGCGCCCAAGCCCAAGAGAGAGCCCCTTGACCAAGTCAAAGAAAGAGAGAAATCCAATTGAAACAAGGAGATTGTATTTTATTTCTAATCAAATTGTGTACTCCTAGTTCTAAGCAATTTTGTAATCCTTCTCCCAATTAACTTTGTAATTCTATCCTAACAAGGAGAGGACATGGGAACATCTATAAATACCCCACCCCTCCCCTTCTTGTAATGCTCTCTTTCATGAATTAAAACTCTGTTGAAATTTGGCTAGCTTGTGTTCTTGTATGTGAGTATGAGTGTTACTTGTGAGTGCCCTAATCCTTCCAAGCCCTAGACGCCCAAAGTACTTCCTTCCAAACCCTAAGACGCCCAAGGAGAAGAAGCCCTAGCCGCCCACAACAAGGAGCCTTCTTCCCCCCTCCAGGCTGCCAACTTTCAGCAACCCTGATTCAACCTTCTCACAAACCCTAATTCCATACTTTTGCTTCTTTATTGTTTCCTAACTGACCTCTGATGCTTGCAGGATTCTCGAGGTGTTCACCTCCAAAAAGGAGGCCCTCTTTGCCTCCTAGACCGAATCTCAATAGCTGATTGATCTGAGGAACTATAGGCTTGTCTTCCAGGCGACAATCCCGACTGCAGTATGACCCCGTCTTCGACCAGATCTTCAATCGTTGTTCGATACAATCATTTCCTCTCCTGATTTCTGATTTGTTGAAGGTACGCTTTCCTAACCGGGAGTTTCTCAATCTCCGAGGTCCTTTCTTTTATTATTTTGCATGAGTTCATATGCGGATATGTTGATTCTTTGTATTGCTAGTTTGCCTGCTAATCTTTACTTGATTTTGGGACTTTAGCCTACAAATTAAAATTCTAAAAAAATTACAAAAAAATTAGTTTCTATTTTCCTGCATCCATATCGGTCTTAGGTTCATCCCGCATCAGTTTGGTATCAGAGCGGATTTAGGATAGCTTGCATCTTCATCAAAATCACAAAAAACATACATATCTGTTTTTCTGAATCCTGCCATATGCATTAGGTGTCTGAGTTTTGGTCTAGTTCTTCATCTTAGAAATTTTATTTTTCTCTGAAATTTGCACGGCATACTCTCTGTTTAGTCTTGATAATTATCATAATTTTTAATTATTTTTACAAAAACAAAAAAATATAAAAATTCTGCATCTTAGAAATCCTAACATAAATCCTGAACTTCTGCACACAATCTGAAAACCCTAGGTTCTGCATCATCATCCGAATTTTGCTTTGCATGAAATTTGGTAGGGATCATCTGCACTGTTCATCCTCTATCCTGAAATTTTTCTGATTTTTTTCTGCATTGAAAACCGTACCAAATTCTGCATCTAATCAAACCTTAATTTCAGTTCTGCATACTTGACTAAACCAAATCTAATCAACTTCCAAACCGTACCTCATCCAAGCCCTAATTTTGTTTGATAATTTAATCAACTTAAATTTAATTTGCCACCACATAAAAGACAAAAAAATATTTTATTTTCTGATTGTTATTAGATTGTATTAGGGCTCATCGAGTGTCATCATTTCATTTAATCAATCTTAAGGACAATTTCCCATCTCAGATCAGGGCAGGATTTCATCACCTGTCCTGGGCCCAAAACAACCGTCTTGCATCAGAACCCAAGCCTTAACTAAAATTAATTAGCAACTTAATTGCTCTAGTGAGCTTAGGGACACCAATAGGTCGGGTCGAAGTTGTGTGGATAAACTAGTGCACTTATTTCCCAGCTATTACTAAAAAATGGTGTCTAAGGCTAAAGGTCCAGAGGTAAATGCCCTAAGAAGACTAGTGGTTTTTAATTAGAACCCTGTCACAGGCAGGGGGAGCCTCCCACCACCCCACCTCTTACCTGGAAGGATTAACTGTTGAGTTGTGTAAGTGAGTAGACCCATTCAATTTTCGCTCTAGGTCTAACAAGCTGTAGTACGTGTTAACCATTATGTGCTTGGCTGCATTATACCACCTTGCTTGTTTGATTGCATGACCACTAGACTAAGAACCCAATACCAACGGTCTAAACCCCAACCCAGCTCAACCATGGAATCCAGTCTAGAGACTTTCATGAAAACCTTGACTGAACGACTTGACCAAATGAACACCCAATCCCAAGAACAGTTAGCCCAAATGAACCACAAGCTTGACCAATCCAACACCCAGATGGCCCAAATGAATCATAGGTTTGACCAACTGACCCAATCCAATAATCAAGCAACCCATAGGATGGACCAGTTAACCCATAGGCTTGACCAAGTAGAGAACCGATTAGGTACCATAGAAAGAACCCAAGAGTCTAATACTGAACCTGATCCTGATTCACCCTGTTCTACCTCTCATAACCCTAGGAGAGCCCTAAATCAAAACCAATTTATGGAACCCCAATCCTAGAACCCAGAACCAGGGCCAATTTGTGGAACCCAATCCTAGGAGAGTCCAATGCCAGGAACCATATCAGGAACCCAACCCTAGGAGAGTTCAAGACCCTGACCCTATCCAGGAACCCAACTGTAAAAGGCCCCATCATGAAGTTTGTGATCAAGATGAAAGGGCCATGAAAAACATTAGGGTAGAGGCACCCACCTTTGATGATAGTCTTGAACCAAAGGTCTATGTAGATCGGGTAGGAGATATGGATTATTATTTTGAATGGTATGATATGAGTAAAGAGATGAAGTATAAATTTGCCAAGATGAGGTTGTTTCGCCAGGCTAGGCTACATTGGGCTAACCTTGAGCGTACTAGGAGACAACAAGAGCTTCCTTCCATAACTACCTGGCAATAAATGAAATTGAAACTCAAGGAAAAGTACCTTTCTGAATCCTACAATCAGAAACTCCTAGACCAATGGAATAGGATACGTCAAGGGAATAGGTCTGTATCAAATTACATCGCCTAGTTTGATGACTTTGCCGTTAGGTGTAGTGAACCCAAGTCTCTAGCCTAAACCCTGTCTATGTTTAGAACCGGATTACGTGAGGATATCCAGAGAGAGCTGTATATGAGAAAGGTCATCAATTTGGAACAAGCATACTAGATAACTAGATATTATGAACAATTCTAGAGGGGACCTACATTCCAGCGATCTAAACCTATTAGGAACAATGCCCCATTCCCAAAACCAAACCCAAACTAGGTATACCAAGGTCGACCCAATCCCAACCCAACCCGAGTCAACCCCAACCCAGTTAGGTCGAACCCCAACCTAGTCCGATCCAACCCTAACCCAATTCGACCCAATCCCAACCCAACCCGTTAGAACCCTAACCCACTTTGATCCAACCCGAGTCTGAGTCAGTCTAGTTCTAGCAATTCTGCAACTTTTAGGCATGACAAGGGTAAGGCACCTGCATTTCAGAAAAACCCAAGTCCCAGCCCCAATGCTTGCTTTAGATGCAATAAAGTAAGTCATTATGCTAACCAATGTCCCACTAGATCTTTACACATAGGGGAGCTGGAGGAGGAGCCTGAACCTAATGATGATGAGGAAGAAGAGGTTTATGAAGCTGAGGCATACTTGATAGAGAAATATGGAGATAAGGAAGAATTTGATCGGTCTGACCTAGCAAGGATAGTTAAGTGCATCCTATCCCAGACCAAAACCCAGGAAGATTGGCGTAGGACTAACATCCTACAAACCTTTGTAAAAATTGGGGATAAGGTATGCAAGATTATTATAGATAGTGGGAGCTGTGTGAATGCCATCTCACTTAAGGCAGTCAAAACCCTAGGCTTAAGCTCGGTTCCCTATCCTAGCCCTTATAAGGTCTCATAGATAGATTCCACGTCCATTCTAATCAAGTCTAGATGCCAAATCTTAATCAAACTACAATTATATGAGGAGAAGATTTTGTGTGATGTCCTTCCTATGGGAGCTAGTAGTATTATCTTAGATCGACCTTGGCTTTACGATCTTGATGCATCCCTGTTTGGTCAAACCAACATCTGTACCTTTAGTCACCATGGGAAGAAATTTGTAATTCACCCGACTTAACCCAGAGATCCAGTTAGGAGAGATTCTAGTAGCCTTAAAAAAAAGAAACCAGGAGTTAATCTAATTAAGGCTAATCTTGAGCCCATTGAAGGATCTAAAGAGGACATCGATGAGTTGAGTCCAATAGAGGAACCCGAAGAAGAGGAATTAGAGAGTGGACCCAGTGAGGAATCAAAGGAAAATGATCCTGAACCCACTATAGTATTTGAGGAAAAGTGACTGAGCCAGGATCAAACATTATAGATGAAGCTGAGGGTTCACAAGAGTTGTTCATAGAGGAGGTCCAGGAACAAGTCCCTAAGGAACAACCCCAGGAAGTAGATGTAAGTAGTGAAATAATATATGGTTGAATCCAATCAGTCCACAGACCTGATCCATCTGTCCACACCTGCACTGACCTCTGCATAGCATTTGCATCAGGAAATTAGTCAAAAGATAAACATAAGTAATGAACTCTATAAAAACTTGGCTAATTCCCAAAAAAGAGCTAAAGAGCTTTCTACATGGGATTATGTGATGATCAGGCTTAGGCCTGAGCGGTTCCCTCCAGGGACCGTAAAGAAATTACATGTTTGCAGAGCTGGACCGTTCAAAATAATAAAGAAAGTTGGATCCAATGCCTATGTGCTCGAGTTGCCACCCGATTTAGGTATTAATTCCACCTTCAATATTTCAGACCTTGTGGAGTACCGGGAGCAAGTAGCGATACCTAGCGAGCCCTTTGGACCTATCCCTTCCCTTGAGAGTGAACCCATCCTAGAGTGCCCACCTACAAATTGGCCTATTAGTGAGGAAAGGATTGAGCGCATCGTGGACGATCAAGCCATCGGTACCCGGAACAAAGGCTATTAACGGTATTTGGTCCGATGACAAGGTCGGCCAGAATTCGAAAACTCGTAGATCACCCGAGAGGATCTGCAGCGTCTCAACCCAGACCTTCTCGAGCAATATGAGAGCCATATTGATCCTTACTCGATGGGGTCGAGTTTCTCTCATCCCGGGAGAATTGGTGGGGGCACCAGGATCCGACACAGATTACTGGACCCTATCTGGTTTACTGATTAGGATATTTTTGAACCCTTAATGATATGTCAAGTTTTGTAATCAAGTATTGTAATAAAGATAGTCTAATTGAGAATTTTGTAATGAAGTTAGCTCAACTAAGTTGAATTGAGTCCTGTAATAAGTTGTCTCAACTTCAGTCCAGTCCAATTGAGTCCTGTAAGTTGTATTAGTCTAGTACAAGTCCAGGTTTATACAAGAGAATGAGCACCGAAGCAGAAGTCAAAGTAGAAGCCCATAAAGCCTCTTCACACGAAGATTCTAGGCACCACCCAGGAATATTCCTCTTCCAGGCGCCCCAGCCCAGAAGTTCTCTCAATCCCAGGAGTCCATGGCACCCCAGGCCTTCCCAGGTCCATAATATAGATGGAGCCTAGGAGTTTCGAGCCCACCAGGGAACATGTACAAAGCCCATGTGCCAAAGCCTTGGTGGCCGCCCAAGATCAAACACCAAGCCCATGTGCCCAAGCCTTGAAGACCGCCCAAGCCTAATTGGATGATACCCTTGCTGCCCTAAAGTCCAAACCCAATCCCATTTGGCGCCCAAGCCCAAGAAAGAGCCCCTTGACCAAGTCAAAGGAGAGAAATCCAATTGAAATAAGGAGATTGTATTTTATTTCTAATCAAATTGTGTACTCCTAATTCTAAGCAATTTTGTAATCCTTCTCCCAATTAACTTTATAATTCTATCATAACAAGGAAAGAACATGGGAACATCTATAAATACCCTACCCCTCCCCCTCTTGTAATGCTCTATTTTCATGAATTAAAACTCTGTTGAAATTTTGCTAGCTTGTGTTCGTGTGAGTGTTACTTGTGAGTGACCTAATCCTTTCAAGCCCTAGCCGCCTAAAGTACTTCCTTCCAAACCAAGGTTCTCGATACCGGTACCGGGAGCCATACCGGTGGCCAGTCAGCACGGCGAGGTATATCGGTTAAAACCGATACGCCCAAATTTTTTTTTATTTTTTTTGATGAATTTTGGGATTTTAAAATTTTTATTTTATTTTTAAGAGTTTAGGGTTTAAAATTTAGTGTTTAAGAATCCTAAATGCTTGAAATTTAGAAATTAAGATATATACCTTGACTAGTTCCAATTGAAATAAGATATAAAATAATAATTAAACTAAGATTATCAGTAATTAATGAAAGTGAAATGTAGCATAAACATATAATTACATGCCAATTTCAAGAATCGGGTAGAGTATCGATGTCCATAAATATAAGGATCATTTATATACTCCGCAGGCAGATCGGTATATCCCCCCAGCTAGGTAGCATGATACTCCTTTATGCTCATCCCAGGAGGTATGCGTGATGGATCATAACTCATCATAGATCCCTCTCTGATGTCCCGACTCTAAGAGCTATCCAGAGACTGATGATATGGCAGTGCAGGGGCCCATCCAAATATACCAGCAGCAAAATCAAATCCATAAGATGCTCCGGGCTGCATGGGATAATAACCACTGGAAGATGACGTCTCAGATGCATCATATGGATCATATGGACCAAAAGCTGCCGGTAGCTATGAATAAGAGGATCCTGAATATGAGGATGACCCAGATACATCCATGGATCCTACTCCATGCGCAAGAGCTGCAATTGCATCATGTCCTGAATGACCATGCGGAGCCCATCACCTATATGGAATCGTATCACCACGGGGTCTATCAGATGGTAATCCATTATCTATATCCTGCATGGCATGGCTAAACTGCGACTCTCCAGTGAATCGAATATGAATAGGTGGCTGCGACTCCTGTCCTCCGGCCTCTCTCTGATCACTAGATCCTCCACTATCTGAAACACTATCATCTCTCTGGTATCTGAATCTGAATGGATTAAGTGCTCCAATGGAGGTGCAAGTGTACAACTGCCTTTTCTTTTCCTGTCTCCGGGTCTACCAGATGGTGGGGAGGGACGATGTGCTATTCTGCTGGAGCCCTGTGAGGAATATGACTTGTTGCCCATTGTCCAGCATCCACCCCAGCCTCACTAGTTACAAAATTGGCTGGTCGAGAAGGTGATCCTAGCTCATAAAGCTCTGGCTACTGCTGCTGACTCATGACCCACCAATCATTGGATCCTCATCCTCATCAACATATGAACTTGCAGTGAGATTAGGATATTTCAATTCTACTTCCTGAATACACTTTAGCCTCAACCTTAAATTATAGTGTACATACACAAAATCGTTGAGGCGTTTCTATTTCAGACAGTTCCTCTGCTTGGAGTGGATAAGGCCAAATATAGACCAGTTGCACTCACATCCACTGGATGACACCATCTGAAAGAGGATCTTAACTGCAATAACCTTCAGATTTTTAATAGATCCACCAAAATGCACCTACCATTCAACTGCAAAAGACATTATATCATTTAGAATTTTTGATTTGGCAAAATAAAAAATTTAATCATGATATAATATTACGTTTACTCCTTAGTAGTACCTACCAAGATTCATCTTTGATTTACTTCTGATTGCTACAGTGGATCCAAATGAATCTGTGCCCTCCCTAAAAAATTTCGTCTGCCAGAAAAATGTTTTATTAGCATGTGCTACTTGTTGAAATTAATGCTCTTAAAAATCACTCAATAATTTCAACCTAACTTACTTCTTCAAGGCACATAGAAGCGATATCTGGATTGGGCTCCATCTTATATATAACATTACGTAGGGCAGACATAAGATCTTCATCCATGGCAATGTCCGGTATGGAGTACTGAAATCTCGGATTCAAATAGTAAGCTGCACATATATTTTAAGACTAAGTTAAGCGTGCTTGTACAAATCTAATTGAATTTTAATATTTAAAGACTTCATAAATTACTACGTACCTGCTAGATGCAAATCTGAACTTATTTGATAACTCCACCGTCAATCAATGATTCGGATATACTCAGATGCATGTGATGGATCTGCCTCTTGGATCTTTTCCTTTATCCTTAGCATCATGAAATACAAGAAGCCCATCTGAGCATACCTCCCAGAGTTCATGGAGCGAGTACCTTATATAGAGGCTTAATAGCCTCTACTATCCTCTCAGCCCGCTGCTAGAATGTCTATCTCGTAACTAAATTTTTCACATTGCTTCCCTCAGTATTTTCCCTGGCATATCTGCTCCACTGCCACTCCTGACTGACAAACATCTGGCGCAGCTCTGCTTTCTTGCCAAGAAGACTATCAAGTGTAATGTAATTAGTAGCAAACCGTGTGACCCCTGATCTCAATATTTTTTTCCTGTAAAGCTTCTCATCAATGATAAGACCCATGTATGGTTATATATAAATCTGATGATAGACTGTGCTAGCTCAACAATCTTTTGCACCCTGCGGATTTTTTCAATATCCATCAACATGAGGTCTATACAATATGCAGTACAAGGGGTCCAGAAAATATACAGCTGCCACTCCATCAAGATCTACCCTGCGGTCCTGTACTGTGGTTCATTATCAATGATAACCTGCATGATATTATGATCTCCCACCTGATCAATTATCTCCTCCATCAATCTGAGGATATAACTGGCATCGTGCACATGATTGAAGCATCAATAGATTTCTGAAAAAAAAATCTTTCCACCATAATAAGTCAAGAAATTGATGATGCTCCGTCTAGTAGGACTAGTCCAACCAAGGTTCCCGATACCGGTACCGGGAGCCACACCGGTGGCCGACCGGTATCGGTACGGTGTCGTACCGTACCGTGCCGGCACACAGTACGGACCGGTACGCCCAAATTTTTTTATTTTTTTGTTATTTTTTATAATTTTAAGGTTTTAAGGGTTTAGGATTTAGGATTGAGGGAGAATTTAGTGTTTAGGGTTTAGGGTTTAGGGTTTAGGGTGGCGTACCGGTTTAGGGTTTAGGGAGAATTTAGTGTTTAGGATTTAGGGTTTAGGATTTAGACCCTAGGGTTTAGGCTTTAAGGTTTAGGCCTTTAGGTTTTAGGGTGGCGTACCGGTTTAGGGTTTAGGACTAGATACTAATATTTAGGACTATTTTCAATTGAAATAAAATAAAAAAATGACAATTAAACTAAGATTATCATCAATTAATGAAAGTGAAATATAGCATAAATATATAATTACATACCAATGTCTAGAATCGGGTAGAGTGACGATGTCCATAAATATAGAGATCATGTATGTACTCTGTAGGAAATTCGGCATGTCCCTCCTGCCAGGCAGCATGATACTCCTCTAAACTCATCCCAGGAGGTATGCATGATGAATCATAACTAATCGCAGATCTCTCTCTGATGTCCCGACTCTAAGAGCTATCCAAAGACTGATGATATGGCAGTGCAGGGGCCCATCCAAATATACTAGCAACAAAATCAGATGCATAAGATGCTCCGGGATAATAACCACTAGATGCTGACGTCTCAGATGCACTATATGGATCATATGGACCAGAAGCTACCGGTAGCTGTGGATAAGAGGATCCTGAATATGAGGATGATCCAGATACATCGGATCCTACTCCACGTGCAAGAGCTGCAGCTGTATCATGTCCCGAACGACCACGCGAAGCCCGTCGCCTATATGGAATCGTATCACCACGGGATCTATCAGATGGTACTCCATTATCTGTGTCCTGCGTGGCATGGCAAAACTGCGACTCCCCAGTGAATCGAATAGGACTAGGTGGCTGCGACTTCTGTCCTCCTGCCCCTCCCTGATCACTAGATCCTCCACTATCTGAAGCATAATCATCAGTCTTTGGTATCTGAATCTGAGTAGATTGAGTGCTCCGATGGAGGTACAACTGTCTTTCCTTTTTCTCTGTCTCCAGGTCTACTAGATGGTGGGGACGGACGATGTGCTGTATCTGCTGAAGCCCTGTGAGGAATATGACTTGTTGCCCATTGTCCAGTATCCATTCCAGCCTCACTAGCTACAAAACTGGCTAGTCGAGGAGGCGATCATGGCTCATCAAGCTCTGGCATTTGCTGCTGACCCATGACCCATCCAATCATTGGATCTTCATCCTCATCAACATATGAACTTTCAGTGGGATCGAGATATTTCAATTCTATTTCTTCCTGAATACATTTTAGCCTCAACCTTAAATTATAGTGTACATACACAAGATCGTTGAGGCGTTTCTGTTTCAGACGGTTCCTCTAATTGGAGTGGATAAGACCAAATGTAGACCAGTTGCACTCACATCCACTGGATGACACTGTCTGGGAGAAGATCTTCACTGCAAGAACCTTCAAATTTTTAGCAGATCTACCAAAATGCACCCACCATTCAGCTGCAAAAGGCATTACATCATTTAGAATTTTAGATTTGGCAAAATAAAAAATTTAATCCTGATATAATATTAGACTTACTCCTTAGTAGTACCTACCAGGATTCATCTTTGATTTACTTCTGACCGCTACAGTGGATCCAAATGAATCTATGCCCTTCCTAAAAAATTTCGTCTCCCAAAAAAAAATTTGTTAGCTTGTTGAAATTAATGCTCTTAAAAATCATTCAATAATTTCAACTTAACTTACTTCTTCAAGGAACATAGCAGCGATATCTGGATCGGGCTCCATCTTATATATAACATTGCACAAGGCAGACATAAGATCCTCATCCATGGCAATGTCCGGTACGGAGTACTGAAATTTCAGATTTAGATAGTAAGCTGCATATATATTTTAAGAATCAGTCAAGCGTACTTGTATGAATCTAATTGAAACTTAATTTTTAGGAACTTCATAAAATACTACGTACCTGCTAGATGCAAATTCGAACTCATTTGATAACTCCACCATCCATCAATGATCCAGATATACTCATATGCATGTGATGGATCTGCCTCCTGGATCTTTTCCTTTGCCCTTTGCATCATGAAATATAAGAAGCCCATCTGAGCATACCTCTCGGAGTCCACGGCACGAAGTACCTCATATAGAGGCTTGATAGCCTCCACTACTCTCTCAGCCCGCTGTCAAAAAGTCAGTCTCGTCACTAAATTCTCCACATTGCTTCCCTCAGTATTTGTCCTGGCATATCTACTCTGCTACCAGTCCTGACTGACAAACATCTGATGCAGCTCTGCTTTCTTGCCAAGAAAACTATCAAGTGCAATGTAATTAGTAACAAATCGTGTGACCCCCGGTCTCAATATTTTTCCCCTGTAAAGTTCCTCATCAATGATAAGACCCATGTATGGTTATATATAAATCTGGTGATAGACTGTGTTAGCTCAACAATCTTCTGCACCCTACGAATTTTTTCAATATCCATCAACATGAGGTCTATACAATGTGCAGCACAAGGGGTCCAGAAAATATACGACCGCCACTCCATCAAGATCTGCCCTGCGACCCTGTACTATGGTCCATTATCAGTGATGACCTACACGATATTATGCTCTCCCACCTGATCAATCACCTCCTCCAATCTGAGGATATAACTGGCATCGTGAACCTGATCTGAAGCATCAATAGACTTCTTGAAAAAAAATTTCCCATCACAATAAGTCAAGAAATTAATGATGCTCCGTCTAGTAGGACCAGTCCAACCATCACACATCACCGTCAATCCATACACGGGCCACTTGCTCTGATATAAGGATATCCATCCTTCTAGCTCCTCCTTATTGTTGTCCAGAAGATGACCATAGATATCCCTCGATGATGGAGGATCTACACCTGCACCAGCAGCCTGTATAGATGAAATAGCAGAGCGATAATATAGATTGTCTGCTACATGGGCTGGGATATGACTAAAATGAAACCAGGAGGAGATGGCCCGTCACATATCCTTCTTATCCTTTTTCAGCATTGTGTCAATCCTCTGTTGCTTGGAATCTTTACTGGAAAAGATACATGAATCAATATCATGGATAGTGGCTCCTTCTGGAATGTCCCTGAAAGACTTCCTTCTACTGCCAAATGCTTTCAACATCGATGCAATACGACTGGTGCTTCCTGACGGGCTCTCTGACTAAGGAGGTACTCCTAAACTGACTCAAACTCTCCTGCAGTACTAGTAGAAGCGGATCCCGATCCTGACTCAAAAGCTGATGGCCCAAATCGTTGTCTATGCCTGTCTGCCTCCTGCTATCTCTGCTCATACAAGCTCGCTTGAACAGCAGCCTCCATCTGTACCTCCTCATTAGAAGGAATAGATGCTCCCTCTGACTTCCTGGAGTAATAAAAATGTGGTTCTGCGGCTCTGCGCTCCACATCTGACTTCTTCTTTGCTGCTCTTTCCTTCCCAGTTTTAAATTCAGCAAAGTGTTTATTCATCAACTGATGGACCTCTTGTGGACACTATCGGCATATAGATACATCAGGATAGCTGCTAGCCAAGTACTGCTTCAACCTTGTTACCCCCACTTTTGAATTCAGTATTGCACCATTTACACCTCCAGTGATGCCAACCCAAGAGCATCTCTCCATGCAACCAGCCAATATCCCGCTTCGAATCCTTCTTCCTCCTTGATGGATCCATACCGGAATATTTAAATTACATATAAGGTCAATAATAATGTTTATTAATTAATACTTTATTAACCTAATTTTTAAAATTTAATTTATTTTTTTATTTTTTTATTTAAAAAATTCAAAAAATAAAGAAAAATAAAAAAAATTAAATTTTAGATTCATTTGGATTCTATCATACATGCTACATATATTTTTTTAAGATCCTAGAAATGCATTAAAAGTCAATTTTCCTTCAATTTAAGATATAGAATACAATTCATGAGATATATCAAAACTTGAATAAATCAACATGAAATTTATAGTAAGAGTAGCTTACAAGTCCTAGATTAATAATTTATAATTATAATTTTTTTAATTTATTTATTAATCCAAAATTAATTTTTAATTTAAAAAATTATATAGATCTTAGTATCATTGTGTAGATCTATCCTACATCTACCACATAATCTAAAATCATAATCAACAAATAAATTTTGACAGCATTTCTTTTTAATTTTCTATTTTGCATGAATTTTAACAAAAAAAGAGATGAAAGAGAAAAATACGGAAAAGGAAAGGTATACGTATCTTGATTCTATCTTCCTCTTTGACTTCTGGATGTTTGATTGCATTGAAATTGATTGTATTTTTTTTTTTAAAGGGTTCCTCGTAGAGCTCTCTGTTGTTAAACCGAAAGCCCTTAAGAGCTTTCTCAGAGACAGCCCTCCCCCACATGTCACATGGCTACAGTAGCCATGTGACAAAAACAAAAAAAAAAAACCCCACCAACCCGAACTGGGCTGAACCGACCGAACCGAGCAGTTCATCCTCATTTCGATCGGTTCGGCCCGATTCAGGCCCAATTCGGTACGGTATACAATTTTTTTTTAAATTTTTTTGGGGTGGGAATCGATTTATGGGTCCCGAACCGTGCCAGCTGGCCACTGGTCGGATTCGGTACGCCCCGAACCGGCCAGTTCGGCATGGTTCGGAGAACCCTGTTCTAAACCCTAAGATGCCCAAGGAGAAGAAGCCCTGGCCGCCCACAAGGAGCCTTCTTCCCCCATCCAGGCCGCCAGCTTTCAGCAACCCTGATTCAACCTTCTTACAAACCCTAATTCCATACTTTTACTTCTTTATTGTTTCCTAATTGATCTCTGACGCTTGCAGGATCCACGAAGTGTTCACCTCCAAAGAGGAGGCCCTCTTTGCCTCCTGGACCGAACCTCAATAACTAATTGATCTGAGAAACTACAAGCTTGTCTTCCAGGCGACAATCCCGAGTGCTGTGTGACCCCGTCTTTGATCAGATCTTCAATCGTTGGTCAGTACAATCCTTCCCCCTCCTGATTTCTGATTTGTTGAAGGTATGCTATCCTAACCGGGGGTTTCTCAATCTCCGAGGTCCTTTCTTTTATTATTTTGCATGAATTCATATGCGAGTATGTTGATTCTCTGCATTGCTAGTTTGTCTGCTAAACTTTACTTGATTTCAGAACTTTAGCCTACAAATTAAAATTCTAAAAAAAATACAAAAAAATTAGTTTCTGTTTTCCTGCACCCATATCGGTCTTAGGTTCATCCCGCATCAGAGTTTGTATTTTTCTACACTTGTTTACAATCATTTTCCAAGTAATCACATGGCATGTCTATTGCTGGTAACTTAAATAAATTAAATTTGTTTATCTCACATCCACAACATGATTTAGATCCCTCTATTGCCTGCTCCATTTCTGAGTTAGTATTTCACATATTACAGTTTGATATCAATGATAACATCACTGTAACTACATCTGTATTTAGTCTAGCCCTAAATTCACTAGTATTATTGCTACTTGTTCTCCTGCTCCTGCTATGGATACCAACAATTCTGCAGAGATTTCGATTGGTAGTCATGTGGTTCGACCATCGATTCAAATTATGTATCAACATACTCGGGTACGAACTCCTGAATCTACTCTGATTCCCATACCCTTCCAAGTAAATTCTACCCGATCCAATATTGCTGCTGCTCCCAATTCTCCTAGACAACCTCATCCTATTCTATAACAATCGCACCATATGATTTTTAGACATTAATCATCTTCTTCAACAAACCCCTCTGCATTACTTTTCTCTTCTAGTTTTGATCTTCCGCAGGAACAATCAATATTTAAGGAGACCTCTCAGCACCCTGGTTGGGTTACTGTTATGCAGGAAGAATATGATGCTTTAATATTAAACTGTACCTGGGATCTTGTTCCTCCTCCATCCCATGCTGACATTATTGCTAACATTATTAGATGCAAATGGGTCTACAAAGTCAAAACTTATGCTAATGGTTCACTTGAGCGCCTTAAAACTTGCCTTATGGCACAGGAATATAAGAAGCAACAAGGTATTGACTTTGAGGAAACCTTCTCTCCTATTATTAAGGTCACTACTATTCATATTGTTCTCTCTATGGAGTTATCATAAGGTTGGCCCCTTCGATAACTTGATGTCAAGAATGCCTTCATGGCATTCTTCAAGAGGAGATCTATATGAGACAGCCTTATATGGTCTCGAGTAGACTTCTCATGCCTGGTTTTAGAGGTTTATCTCATTTCTTGCTAAGCTTGGCTTTTGCTCTAGTGCTACAAATGTGTCTCTATTTGTTCATTTCAATACTCATGGCACCTTAATACTGCTCTTGTATATGGATGATATTATAGTCATAAATAGTTCTGACCCTCTTTTGGACTCTCATTGCCACACTTGACCTTAAGTCGCTTCACTACTTGGAAATTGAGATTAAGTCTAGTTCCTCAAATCTTCATCTCTCATAAGGCAAGTATGGATGGAGTTACTTTCTCGCCATGGTATGAAGGATTGCAAACCAGTCAGTACACCACTCTCTTGTAGCACACATCTCTCCATTCATGAAGGACAACCTCTTTTAAACCTATATGAATATCATCAAATTATTAGGACCTTACAATATCTTACCTTCACCCGGCCTAACTTATCTTATGCTGTGAATCTAGTAGCTCAGTTTATTCATGCATCACATGAACCACATCTTCAGACTGTAAAGCGGATCCTCCATTAAGTATATAATTTATTAAATTAAAAATTAATTTCGGATTAATAAATTAATTAAAAAAATAATTAGAAAAAAAAACTGTAATTATAAATTATTAATCTAGGGCTTGTAAGCTACTCTCTCTATAAATTTCATGTCGATTTATTCAAGTTTTGTGCATCTCATGAATAGTGCCCGTAGGTCTTAAATTGAAAAAAAAGTAACTTTTAATGCATTTCTAGGCTCTTAAAAAAATATATGTAGCATTTATGATGGAATCCTACATGAATTTAAAATTTAATATTTTTTATTTTTCTTTATTTTTTGAGTTTTTTTAATTAAAAAAATAAAAAAAAATAAATTAAATTTTAAAAAGTAGGTTAATTAACTGTTAATTAATAAACATTATTATTGACCTTACATGTAATTTAAATATTCAGGTATAGATCCATCAAGGAGGAAGAAGGATCCGGAGCGGGACATTGGCTGGTTACATGGAGAGATGCTCTAGTGTCAGCATCACTGGAGGTGTAAATGGTGCAATACCGAATTCAAAGATGGGGGGTAACAAGGTTGAAGCAGCACTTGACTGGCGGCTATCCTGATGTATCTGCATGCCGACAGTGTCCACAGGAGGTCCGTCAATTGATGAAGAAACTTTACTGAGTTTAAAGCTAGGAAGGAAAAAGCAGTAAAGAAGAAGGCAGAGGTGGACCACAGAGCCGCAGAACCACCTTCTTATCATTCCAGGAAGTCAGAGGAAGCTATTCCTTCTGATGAAGAGGAATAGATGGAGGCTGCTATTCGAGCGAGCTTGTATGAGAAGAGGCAGCAGGAGGAGGCAGCCAGGCAGGGACAGCGATTCGGGCTATCAGCTTTTGAGTCAGGATCGGGATCCGCTTCTGCTAGTGCTCCAGGAGAGTCTAAGACAGTTTAAGAGGACTTCCTCAGTCAGAGAGCCCGTCAGGAGAGGCACCGGCCATATTGCATCCATGTTTGGAGCATTTGGCAATAGGAGAAAGTCTTCCAGGCCAAGGGACATTCCAGAGGGAGCCATTATCCATGATATCGATCCACATGCATTTTCTAGTAGAAATTCAAAGCAACAGAGGATTGACACAATGCTGAAGAAGGATAAGAAGAAGGATATGTGGCGGGCCATCTCCTCCTGGTTTCATTTCAGTCATATCCCAGCCCATGCAGCAGACAATCCTTATTATCGCTCTGCTATTTCATCTATACAGGCTACTGGTGCAGGTATAGATCCTCCAGCATCGAGGAATATCTATGGTCATCTTCTGGACAGCAATAAGGAGGAGCTAGAAGGATGGATATCCTCATATCAAAGCAAATGGCCTGTGTATGGATTGACGGTGATGTGTGATGGTTGGACTGGTCCTACTAGACGGAGCATCATCAATTTTTTGACTTATTGTGATGGGAAGACATTTTTTCAAAAGTCTATTGATGTTTCAGATCAGGTGCACGATGCCAGTTATATCCTCTGATTGATAAAGGAGGTGATTGATCAGGTGGGAGAGCATAATGTCGTGTAGGTAATTACTGATAATGGACCACAGTACAGGGCCGCAGGGCAGATCTCGATGGAGCGGCGGCCGCATATTTTCTGGACCCCTTGTGCTGCACATTGTATAGACCTCATGTTGATGGATATTGGTAAAATTCGTAGGGTGCAGAAGATTGTTAAGCTAGCACAGTCTATCACCAAATTTATATATAACCATACATGGGTCTTATCATTGATGAGGAGCTTTACAGAGAAAAAAAATTGAGACCGGGGGTCACACGGTTTGCAACTAATTACATTGCACTTGATAGTCTTCTTAACAAGAAAGCAGAGCTGCGTCAGATGTTTGTCAGTCAGGACTGGCAGGAGAGCAAATATGCCAGGGCAAATACTGAGGGAAGCAATATGGAGAATTTAGTGACGAGACAGACATTTTGGCAGCGGGCTGAGAGGATAGTGGAGGCTATCAAGCCTCTATATAAGGTATTTCGTGCCGTGGACTCCGAGAGGTATGCTCAGATGGGCTTCTTATATTTCATGATGCAAAGGACAAAGAAAAAGATCCATGAGGCAGATCCATCACATGCACATGAGTATATCCGGATCATTGATGGAAGGTGGAGTTATCAAATGAGTTCGGATTTGCATCTAGCAGGTACGTAGTATTTTATGAAGTCCCTAAAAATTAAGCTTCAATTAGATTCATACAAGTATGCTTGACTGATTCTTAAAATATATGTGCAGCTTACTATATAAATCCGATATTTCAGTACACTATATCGGACATTGCCATGGACGAGGATCTTATGTCTGCCCTACGCAATGTTATATATAAGATGGAGCCCGATCCAGATATCGCTGTTATATGCCTTGAAAAAGTAAGTTAGGTTGAAATTATTGAATGATTTTTAATAGCATTAATTTCAACAAGCTAACAAATTTTTTTTCTGACAGACGAAATTTTTTAGGGAGGGCACAAATTCATTTGGATCCACTGTAGCGGTCAGAAGTAAATCAAAGATGAATCCTGGTAGGTACTACTAAGGAGTAAGTCTAATATTATATCAGGATTAAATTTTTTATTTTGCCAAATCTAAAATTATAAATGATGTAATGTCTTTTGCAGCTGAATGGTGGGTGCATTTTGGTGGATCTGCTAAAAATTTGAAGGTTCTTGCAGTGAAGATCCTCTCCCAGACGGTGTCCTCCAGTGGATGTGAGCGCAACTGGTCTACATTTGGTCTTATCCACTCCAAACAAAAGAACCGTCTGCAACAGAAATGCCTCAACGATCTTGTGTATGTACACTATAATTTAAGGTTGAGACTAAAATGTATTCAGAAAGAAGTAGAATTGAAATATCCTGATTCCACTGCAAGTTCATATATTGATGAGGATGAAGATCCAATGATTGGGTGGATCATGGGTCAGCAGCAGCCAGAGCTTGATGAGCCAGGATCGCCTCCTCGACCAGCCAGTTTTGTAGCTAGTGAGGCTGGGATGGATGCTGGACAATGGACAACAAGTCATATTCCTCGCAGGGCTCCAGCAGATATAGCACATCGTCCGTCCCCACCATCTAGTAGACCTGGAGACAGAGGAAAAGGAATGGCAATTGCACCTCCATTGGAGCACTCAGTCTACTCAGATTCAGATACCAGAGATAGTGATGATAGTATTGGGAAATGTGTCCCAAAGCCAATTTCTACTGTAAACAGTTGTACATTTGATATAATTATATATGAATTATAAAATGTTTATTCTGGCAGTTCATCACTATTTCATCTTTCTGTAATGAGTTCTTCAGTGATGAAGTCCTTAGGACTATTTGTGTGTGATATAGAGAGGATATATCATATAGTCCTAAAATTGTTCGCGACCAAATGATATACTCATTTCAGGATGATAGTATATCAAGTATAGGTCGTTGTGTGCCATAGTCCTTGGTTGTCCTCTTAACCAAAGAGTGTAGAGACACTGGTATGGCATGCAGATGTTGTGTTTGACATTTTATCGAACGTGACCCGTCTGTACTTTTTCTGCCTAGAGTTTTGATATGGACGTAGTTATCCCTCAGACATGAGATCGTCATGGTAGCTTGCGAGCAACTCACTGTACTTTGGTACTGGACTATCTGGATTTCTAATCCAGGGACGGAAGGTTTCTGGGTACAGTTAAGTACTCGTGTAGCGGTGATCGGATCAAGATGGGATTGACCCCTCCAAAGTGTTTGGAGCAGATATCTTACTGTGTTTCAATTTAGCAAAACCTTGGCCAGGGTAGTCACTGTAAAGTGTTACAGGACTTGTGAGATTGAGACACATTGTTGATGGATTTTATGGGTTGGGCAGTTTAACCCTAAGTCTTCCTGAGCATTGAGGTCAAAGGGATTAATTACAAGGTTTCCATATCTCCTAGTTCTTGATTGTTGCTCTACAACTTCGACCTATCCGGACGTCGGGTGTCATTGCTAGATGGCGACTTTGACTGGTATTGGAAATGTTCCAGTGCTACCGGCTTAGTGTTCGAACCTATGGGGTCACACACCATAGGGGTTTCTACTTGATCTAGTGATCGGAGAACAATTGGGAATCGTTCGTGGACTCACAGAGAAAAAGGGTTTTTCTTTATCCAAGTGTCAACACTTAATATTCTTGAAAGTGTCGACACTTGTTGATTTCGCAAGTGTAGACACTTGATGTCACAAAAGGTTGTGACATGAAATTTTCACTAATAGTTGGTGATGCATGGAGGTGAATTAAGTAATGTGATTACTTGATAGCCCAATTTGATTGAGCTATAAAAATCTGGAACGAATCAAATAGGATTTGGTTCAAAATGGGTTTGGGTCCAATCGGGTTGAACCCAATGTATGCACACTTGACCCAATTGATTTTAGTTATGAATTAAAATCAATTAATACATTTAATCTGAATTTAAATAAGTTTAAATTCATTTTTGGGGAGTTATGTAACTTTCCATGACCATAACTCCCCATAACTACCCATTACCACACCTATAACTCCCCACTCTCCCTCTTCCTCTCCATCTAGTTAAGGGGCTGAAATGGGAGGACGAAAATAAGGAAAAATTCAGCAAATAAATGCTGGAAAAATCAAAGAGAAGAAAGGGAAGAAACTAGGAAAAAGTTATAGTTTTTTAGGTGTGAGGTTTTTGGAGAAAAGTGTGCATTTTTGTACCTAAAGATCTAGGTCTTAGGATTGAGTGTTTGGGAAGGGTTCCAACTACTCATTCTCCACCTCTTGAGCTTCTTCATTCATTCGGAGAGTCCGGCATCGAAAGAAGAAAAGGAGTCCCGATCAAATCGTTCCACAACAAGCTAGCACTTGGAGTGGAAGTAGATTTTGAAAGAGCCCTGGTGTGAACCACCTGTAGAGGCCGGACACGTGTGCGGCTAAGCAGAGTTATTCCTCCTGCTCCTGGATCTTTCGCAGCGGAGAGCGTCTCCATTTCATACAAGGTATGGTTTTACATATAAAGATATGTTGCTTTGAAACATTCATAGCATGAATTCATGATTTCACTGTTTATATTAATCATTCATGTAAGATCTTGGAACAAGTAGCATAGAAAAGTTTTAAAGCATGCTTAGATTAAATATTAATCATTTTATCATGCTTCCGCTGCATGTTATTTTGAAAAAATTTTAAAATACAAAGTATGCTCGCTACTAGTTTTCCTTTCAATTGGTATCAGAGCAACAAGGTTGCTCTAGCATGAATGTTTAGTATAAACATTATAAAATCAGTTTAATTTCTTGCAAGTACTCGGATTGAGTGCCTCACCAGGCCGTCCGGTCATAGGAGAGAAGTAGGGCTGCAAGACCCTCACTTCCCATTCAAAGGGATCTCCTATGACGTGTAGGGGTGCTATTGTGAAGGACTCATGAAGAAGAAAAAGAAAAGAAAAAAAAGTAAAGATTAAAATGTTTTGATCTTTATTATGTTCTAAATTTGAAGTCATAAAATATTTTAGAAATGTTCTAAAGTTAGTTTATGATTGCTATGTTAAATAGTTTAACATAAAATTCAAGTTTAGAAAACACAAAGTTTGGATTTCAGCATTTCTGTGCTCGGATTTGATCAAGTGTCGACACTTGGTTTACCTAGTGTCGACACTTGGATGTCTATGTGTCGACACTTGGCCTTCTAGGTGTCGACTCATGAACAAAAACACAGAAATCGGTTCTCTGTGTGTCGACCTGTCTCAGAGTAGTGTCGACACCTAGTGTCGACACTTGCTACTGAAGTGTCGACACTTCACAGTGAATAGAAATTTAAAAATTGGATTTTCTTGTAAAAATGTTTTATGAAGTTTTTTGAAAATGTTTCAATCTGTTGTATGATTAACTTAATTATGAATTAAGTAAATCTAAGTGACTAAATGATCTAAGGATATGATTTTAAGATCTAAGTCATATTCATAACTTTGGTTTAAATGGGTTAGCTTGAATTAGGTCCTAATTGGGTTAGACCTAAGTTTAGATGAATAAGACTTAATAAAGAATTAACTTAATCAAATGTTTAGTTAAGGTTCTTCTCTAGTATCTATCTAATAGTTAGATTGATTGGTCCATATATCTAAATGGACTTAATCTTGGCTTCATGGTAGGACCCGATTCCTTAGGCTAGTCTAATCGAAATTGGTGAACCAATTGGTGTCTAAGGTAAGTATGGCTTTTGATCTATGGTTTTTGGGGCTACCTCTTTCCTGGCCAATGATATTGGTGTCTAAGGAAAGATGGTTAATGGCTTAATAACCCATAACCTTGATCTCACTTACCTGGCCAATATGGTCAACCAGTTTTGATTAGTTAGCTCATTGATTCGAGTTAGCCCATGCCAATAAGGTTAATCAGCTTGACTGATTTAGGTGCCCATGGATTTTGTGGTTCATGTAACCCTTCCATTAACATATGAAGTTAGTGAAAGATAATCCATGACTTATCCTTTCTCTTCTGTCACAACATGTATAAAACCTCTAAATTATTAGGTCCTTAAAAAGATGGAAATTATATGATAATTTTTTGTCTTAGCCTCCCATTAAGATGTTTGGTAATGAGTCCAGTAGTGGGGTGATCATCGGCAGATCCATAGATCGGGTGGTCATCATACTATTGGAATTGTCATTCATTATATGATGACATAATGCAACTTTCTTAAACAGGTGGTCAGGTTAGCCGGCCAAAGTCGGGCTTGATCATTTGTTAGCTAGAAGCATTAAGATCAGTCATGTTAATGGTTGGACCTAACTGGGACCTTCTTTAGCAGGTAGCCCAAAGGCCGATTGAAGTGTTCCTAGGGCAAAATAAATTACTAGGAGTTGTTTGGAGAAACAACTGGTTATGAACCTACCTTTAGATGAACATGGGTTGGCCGACCATAGTCGGGCTCATGTATTGTCTATTGGATTCTGGTACCCACTAAGGGATAGGTGTTATTCTTCGGATTGGAGGTAGAGGCTACCAGTCTGAATAAAATAGTGGGAGGAGCTTTTAGACAAAAGTCCATGTCTTTAAGTTTTAAATAATTCATATACTAAATAGTCTTGGTTTTCTTTTTCAGATAATGTCTACTAATCTGTCACTCCGGTCATTATTAGATAATGACAAGCTCATGGGACCCAACTTCGATAGCTGGTATCGAAGACTGAGAATTGTTCTCGAGCACGAACGGATCCTTTATGTATTAACGGATCCGGCACCTGAGGGGCCAGCCCCCACCGCACATATTGCAGTCAGAGATGCTTATCAAAAGTTGGTCTCTGACCGTACTACGGTGCGGTGCATTATGTTGGCGGCTATGAACGACGAGTTCAGTCGCAGATTCGAGGAGGCCCAACCGGAGAAAATCCTTCAAAAGTTAAAGGAATCTTTTGGTGCTCCAGACGACGTTGAAAGGTACAGGGTTTCCTCTACCATCTTCAACGCTCGAATGACTGAAGGGTCCTCGGTCACTGATCATGTATTGTACATGATCGAGATGATCGAGCGTTTGGCCAAACTCGGATATCCTTTCCACGAGCAGCTTGGGAAAGATGCGATTTTGAATTCTTTGCCTCCCTCCTACTTACCTTTTCTAGATCACTATAGATTAACAAGGCCTGTAGTCAACTACCATGGGTTGATGGGGTTACTACAGACTTATGAAAAGGATCACCAGCTCCAAAAGAACTTGGTGAATTTAGTGGGAGGCAGTGCGGCAAGGCGTCGCCCCTTTAAGAAAGGGAAAAAGAAAAAGAATAAAAATAGAATGGTGCAAAGTGCTGGACCCAGTCAGATTAAGAAGAAGGCTGACCAGAGTCAGGCAGAATGCTTCTACTGCAAGAAGCCGGGTCATTGGAAGAGGAATTGTTCCGCTTACCTAGCTACACTTGACCCAAACAGGCCGAAGAAGAAGAAGCAGCAAAAGGTTGCTGGACAAGGTATTTATATGATAAATCCTTGTTGTTTTTCTATTTGTGATACTACTAACTGGATATTAGATACTGGTAGTCCTTATCATATTTGCAATACGTTGCAGGGACTACAAGTTAGTAGAAGATTCGAGAATGACGAGAGATTTCTGAATGTGGGGAATGGAAGTCAAGCTCCAGTCCTGGCATTGGGAATTGTCAATCTATTTTTCGAGTCTTGTAAAGTTGTTCTTAGTGATTGTCACTATTGTCCATCATTCGTTGTAAATATTATCTCTGTAGGCCAGTTGGCCAGTAATGGTTATGAACTATTAATCAAGAGTGTTTTTTGCAAAGTCATTATGAATGATATTGTGGTTATGACTGGACATATTAAGAATGGCATTTATGTTTTATCACAGCCTATTGGTGTAATGTACATTTCTTGCAAACGCCCTAGATTAGATAATGTCAATGATGCTTATCTCTGGCATTGTAGGCTAGGTCATATAAACAAGAATAGAATCAACAGGTTAGTGGAAGAAGGTCTCCTAAACATTAGTGATTGTGAATCACTGCCAACTTGTGAATCTTGTTTACTTGGTAAGATGACCAAGTCACCTTTTACTGGAAAAGGTGTACGAGCCGATGACATTTTGTCTAGTACATACTGATGTATGTGGACCAATGAATGTCGATGCCAAGGGTGGGTATAAATATTTCATTACATTTACGGACGACCTCTCAAGGTACGGTTATGTCTTTTTGATGAGACATAAATCTGAATCGTTTGAGATGTTCAAACGGTATCGTAATGAAGTTGAAAAACAAACCGGGAAGCTTATTAAAATCCTTCGATCAGATCGAGGTGGAGAATATCTTTCTGGGGAGTTTCTGACTTATCTTGAAGAGAATGGGATTCTCTCTCAATGGACACCTCCTGGGATGCCTCAGTTAAATGATGTGTCTGAAAGGAGGAATCGGACTCTGTTAGACATGGTCAGATCCATGATGGGATTTGCAATTCTGTCAACTTCCTTTTGGGGGTATGCTTTGGAGTCAGCATGCTATCTTCTAAATAGAGTTCCGAGTAAGTCTATTAACAAAACTCCATATGAAATATGGAATGGGCGTAAGCCGAGTCTATCACACCTTCGGGTTTGGGGATGTCCGACTTATATCAAGCGTTTGGAAACAGATAAACTTGGACCTAGGTCTGACAGGTGCCTCTTTGTTAGGTATCCTAAAGAGTCTAAGGGTTATTTTTTCTATATGCCTGGGGAACAAAAATTGTTCGTCAGTCTTAGAGCTACCTTTTTGGAAAGGGAGTACCTTACTGAAGGTGCTCAAGCTGCCAATGTTGAGCTTACTAAAGTTCAACAGATAGAAGAACCAAATCACTCAATGACTGCTACAGAACCCGTTATGATAAGATCAAACCTTGAGCCTATTGACCAGTCATTAAGGAGATCTGGTAGAGTACCGCGTCAACCGGACAGATACTATGGTTTTCTGGTCCGAGACGGTGATCCCGTTGAGCTCGATGAGAACAACGAGGATCCAATCACCTATATGGACGCGATGCAGAGGTCTGATTCTGAGTTGTGGCTGGGAGCCATAAAATCTGAAATGGAGTCCATGGAAATCAACAAAGTATGGACTTTGGTTGATCCACCTGAAGGGGTAAAACCCATTGGGTGCAAATGGGTCTTCAAAAGGAAATGGGGCGCAGATGGGCAGCCAAGGGTTATCGTCAACGTTATGGTATTGACTATGACGAGACGTTTTCCCCTGTGGCAATGCTCAAGTCTATTCGGATTATGCTTGCCTTAGCTGCATATCTGGACTATGAAATCTGGCAAATGGATGTCCGAACAGCTTTCCTAAATGGTGAGCTAGATGAGAAGGTGTATATGATGCAGCCTGAAGGGTTCACATCCACAGATGAATCTAAGGTATGTAAGCTTAGTAGGTCCATCTATGGACTAAAGCAGGCATCTCGGAGTTGGAACATGCGTTTTGATAAGTGTATCAAGACGTATGGTTTTGTTAGGAACAAAGAACCCTGCATATATAAGTGGGCAAATGGTTCTGTAGTTGTATTTCTTGTACTGTATGTGGATGACATTCTCTTAATCGGGAATGACATCCCTGCATTACAGGGAATAAAAGTTTGGTTGTCATCCCAGTTTTCTATGAAAGACTTGGATGAAGCTTCTTTCATACTAGGTATGAAGATCTATAGGGATAGATCAAGGAAGCTTCTGGGTTTATCCCAGTCTACGTACATTGATACCGTGCTAAAAAGGTTTAGCATGGAGAATTCCAAGAAAGGCTATCTTCCGATAGGCCATGGAATTTCTCTTTCCAAGAAGGATTGTCCGACAACTCCTGAGGAAAGAGAGCGTATGAGTAGGATTCCTTATGCTTCGGTAGTATGGTCCATCATGTATGCCATGACATGTACTAGACCAGACGTGGCATACTCATTAGGAATAGTGAGTCGATACCAGTCTGACCCAGGTGAAGCACACTGGAAGGTTGCAAAGACCATCCTGAAGTATTTGCGAAATACCAAGGACCAGTGGCTTCTTTTTGGAGGACCTGACTTGAGACTTGTGGGGTATACTGATTCCAGTTTCCAGTCAGATAGGGATGATAGCAAGAGTGTATCTGGTTTTGTTTTTACCCTGAATGGTGGAGCGATATGCTGAAAGAGTTCCAAGCAGCATACTGTAGCAGACTCTGTATGCGAAGCGGAATATATTGCAGCATCTGATGCAGCAAAGGAAGCTGTTTGGTTGCGAAAATTTCTTGGCGAGTTGGGAGTGGCACCTTCCCTAGATGGTCCTGTTCCAGTGTACTGTGACAGCACTGGAGCCATTGCTCAAGCCAAAGAGCCGAAGTCCCATCAGCGTACCAAGCATATTCTGCGCCGATTTCATCTTGTGCGAGAAATCATGGAACGAGGTGATATCAACCTTCTGAAGATTGACGGAAAGGAGAACCTGGCTGACCCCTTCACTAAAGCCGTTGGAATTCAAGAACTCAATAATTGTAAATGGAAGATGGGTATACGATACTGTTCTAATTGGCTTTAGTCCAAGTGGGAGTTGTTGGAAAATGTGTCACAAAGCCAATTTCTACTGTAAACAGTTGTACATTTGATGTAATTATATATGAATTATAAAATGTTTATTCTGGCAGTTCATCACTATTTCATCTTTCTGTAATGAGTTCTTCAGTGATGAAGTCCTTAGGACTTTGTGTATGATATAGAGAGGATATATCATATAGTCCTAAAATTGTTCGTGACCAAATGATATACTCATTTCGGGATGATAGTATATCAAGTATAGGTCGTTGTGTGCCATAGTCATTGGTTGTCCTCTTAACCAAAGAGTGTAGAGACACTGGTATGGCATGCAGATGTTGTGTTTGACATTTCATCGAACGTGACCCGTCTGTACTTTTTCTGCCTAGAGTTTTGATATGGACGTAGTTATCCCTCAGACATGAGATCGTCATGGTAGCTTGCGAGCAACTCACTGTACTTTGGTACTGGACTATCTGGATTTCTAATCCAGGGACGGAAGGTTTCTGGGTACAGTTAAGTACTCGTGTAGCGGTGATCGGATCAAGATGGAATTGACCCCTCCAAAGTGTTTGGAGCAGATATCTTACTGTGTTTCAATTTAGCAAAACCTTGGCCAGAGTAGTCACTGTAAAGTGTTACAGGACTTGTGAGATTGAGACACATTGTTGATGGATTTTATGGGTTGGGCAGTTTAACCCTAAGTCTTCCTGAGCATTGAGGTCAAAGGGATTAATTACAAGGTTTCCATATCTCCTGGTTCTTGATTGTTGCTCTACAACTTCGACCTATCCGGACGTTGGGTGTCATTGCTAGATGGCGACTTTGACTGGTATTGGAAATGTTCCAGTGCTACCGGCTTAGTGTTCGAACCTATGGGGTCACACACCATAGGGGTTTCTACTTGATCTAGTGATCGGAGAACGATTGGGAATCGTTCGTGGACTCACAGAGAAAAAGGGTTTTTCTTTATCCAAGTGTCAACACTTAATATTCTTGAAAGTGTCGACACTTGTGTAAGTGTCGATACTTGTTGATTTCGCAAGTGTAGACACTTGATGTCACAAAAGGTTGTGACATGAAATTTTCACTAGTAGTTGGTGATGCATGGAGGTGAATTAAGTAATGTGATTACTTGATAGCCCAATTTGATTGAGCTATAAAAATCTGGAATGAATCAAATAGGATTTGGTTCAAAATGAGTTTGGGTCCAATCGGGTTGAACCCAATGTATGCACACTTGACCCAATTGATTTTAGTTATGAATTAAAATCAATTAATACATTTAATCTGAATTTAAATAAGTTTAAATTCATTTTTGGGGAGTTATATAACTTTCCATGACCATAACTCCCCATAACTACCCATTACCACACCTATAACTCCCCACTCTCCCTCTTCCTCTCTATCTACTTAAGGGGCTGAAATGGGAGGACGAAAATAAGGAAAAATTCAGCAAATAAATGCTGGAAAAATCAAAGGGAAGAAAGGGAAGAAACTAGGAAAAAGTTCTAGTTTTTTAGGTGTGAGATTTTTGGAGAAAAGTGTGCATTTTTGTACCTAGAGATCTAGGTCTTAGGATTGAGTGTTTGGGAAGGGTTCCAACCACTCATTCTCCACCTCTTGAGCTTCTTCATTCATTCGGAGAGTCCGGCATCGAAAGAAGAAAAGGAGTCCCGATCAAATCGTTCCACAACAAGCTAGCACTTGGAGTGGAAGTAGATTTTGAAAGAGCCCCGGTGTGAACCACCTGTAGAGGCCGGACACGTGTGCGGCTAAGCAGAGTTCTTCCTCCTGCTCCTGGATCTTTCGCAGCGGAGAGCATCTCCATTTCATACAAGGTATGGTTTTACATATAAAGATATGTTGCTTTGAAACGTTCATAGCATGAATTCATGATTTCACTGTTTATATTAATCATTCATGCAAGATCTTGGGACAAGTAGCATAGAAAAGTTTTAAAGCATGCTTAGATTAAATGTTAATCATTTTATCATGCTTCCGCTGCATGTTATTTTGAAAAAATTTTAAAATACAAAGCATGCTCGCTACTAGTTTTCCTTTCAGATAGTAACTCAGATAGTAGAGGATCTAGTGATCAGGAAGGGACAGGAGGACAGGAGTCGCAGCCTCCTAGTCTTATTCGATTCACTGGGGAGTCGTAGTTTTACCATGCCACGCAGGATACAGATCATGGAGCACTATCTGATAGACCTCGTGGTGATACGATTCCATATAGGCGACGGGCTCCGTGTGGTCGTTCGGGATACGATACAGCTGCAGATCTTGCACATGGAGTAGGATCCTTGGATGTATCTGGATCATCCTCATATTCAGGATCCTCTTATCCGCAGCTATCGGTAGCTTATGGTCCATATGATCCATATGGTGCATCCGAGACGTCAGCATCCAATTGTTATTATCCCGAAGCATCTTATGCATCTAATTTTGTTACTGGTATATTAGGATTCCCCCCTACACCTGCACTGCCATATCGTCAGTCTCTGGACAGCTCTCAGAGTCGGGACATCAAAGAGGGATCTGCGATTAGTTATGACCCATCATGCATACCTCCTGGGATGAGCTTAGAGGAGTATCATGCTGCCTGGCAAGAGGGACATGCCGACTTTCCTACGGAGTACATACATGATCCCTATATTTATGGACATCGTCACTCTACCTGATTCTAGACATTGGTATGTAATTATATGTTTATGACACATTTTACTTTCATTAATTGCTGATAATCTTAGTTTAATTATCATTTTTTTTTATTTCAATTGAAATTGGTCCTAAATATTAGTATTTAGTCCTAAATCCTAAAGCAGTACGCCATCCTAAACCCTAAATCCTAAACCAGCCTAAACCCTAAATTCTAAACCGGCCTAAACCCTAAACCGGCCTAAACCCTTAAAAAATAAACCCTAAACCCTTAAAAATTAAAATAAATACCTTAAACTTACAAAAAAACAAAAAAAAAAAAACCAAAAAAAAAATTTTGGGCATACCAAAAAAAACCAAAAAAAAATTTTGGGCATACCGGTTTGGAACGGTACGCCCCGCCGTACCGTGTGTCGGCACGGTACGGTTCGGTACCGAACCGGTACGGCACCCGATATCGGTACCGGGAACCTTGGGATGATCCAAGCCTCCATGGCCCTTCAATGGCCACCACCAACATCCCTGCCCTCTCTCTCTTCCCCCCTTTCCTCTCTTTGTTTGGTTCATTAGAGTTCCCCACTCCTCCGGTCATCCAAGGACCTCTGCAACCCTCTGGCTACCATTGCCAGCATCTCCATCATCTCCCTCTCCTTCCCTCCCCTGGACCACTATCTCTTTCCTTTCCTCTCTTTGGTTCTCCTCCCCCGCTCTCCACCCCCCCCCCCCCCCCCCCCCAAGTGCTTTCTTTGCCGTGTCAATTCAAACCCGGTACAAAACAGTAAGGGGCATACCAAACTATACCACAAGCCAACCGGCATGGGATCTAGTTCCGACACGACAAACATTGCAAGCAATTGTCTCCATTTATACACGACTCCAATAAAAAATGGATAAAAACAAGCTAAGAAATAACAACCGCATGAAAACAAAAAACAGCAGAAACTAACTCTTACTAAGACTCCCTCACCTTGTAATGTGCAAACTACCTTGATTCCTTCAATCCAAGACTTAAATGCAGACTACCATGTTGCTGAACCTTTGGCCTCACAAACTTGTTTTTGCATAAAAGTAGGACACTACAAAGGCCTCAACCAAAACCAAGAAACAAAAATAGTGAAAATACAGCTGGACTGGACAGACTCTTAAGACACCTCCAGAACACTGCTTTGACTCTTACAATAGTATTAAAAATTATTTATCTATGTACTATTATTATTTTGCATCAGTTCAGCAAGTGGAAATTCCACAATGACCCCTTAACCCATGACTCATTTAATTTATATATAGCACTAGACTAATTATGTAGTGTGTGTGTGTGTGTGTATAATTTATATGCATTTCTGGTATTACAGATATTATAAATCTCATAAATATTCATGCATCTCATTCTCAACAAGGAACCCAACTTTACTCTCAAAGAACACAACAGAAAAAAGGGAGAATAATACAAAAATAACAACAGAATTTAAGGCTCTAGCAAAAGAGTAAAGAAAAAAAGGCCTTACTTCTAATGGTTCCAAGTGCAATATGTGCTCCACAAGAGAGAAGTTTTCAGGTGTTCCATCTGCATTCCAAATTGACTTTGGCTGCAGTAAACTGCTATATCCATCTGGCAGAACTAAGCAGGTCAGCTGTAAAATTGGATTTATCAGCATGCCACAACCCAACCAATTTTGTGTCAACTAGCATGAACTTATCTTTAGAATGGTGAACTAAAAAAAACTACCTTCGATGATGCAATCACATTAACTTGATGAATGCAACCACTGGCACCTGTAAAGTCATGCCCACTAGCATTAATAAAGATTACCAGCCATAAAAGATATCATGCTACCAAAGGGAACAATCATAACTACAGTTATATAAGTCCAACTATAAAATAGATGTTTAAAAAATACCAATATTGCTCAGGAAATAAGAAAAAAGTTTCCAAGATATACTTAGAAGCAAGGTCTGCTGAACCGGTACCGGGACCCGTACCGATCAGCGGACGGAATGGTCCATACCGTACCGCACCGGCATGTGTACCGGCATGCCAAATTAAAAAAAAAAAAAATAATCTTTCTCTCCCCCTCTCCCCGAACCGACCCCGTACTGGGCCAAACCGAGCCCTAACCGACCCGAATCGGGCAGTTCGTACCGGTACCAGTACGGAAATTTTTTTTAATTTTTTTTCAACTGTCCGGTGTCCGGACCGTTTTTTGGTGGCGAACCGTGCCAGCTCTTGGCCGGTATGGTACAGTACGCCCCGTACCGGGCGGTACGGGACGGTACCGCGATCCATGCTTAGAAGGGCATTTATACATGAAATCAAGTAGCTTTTGCAAATAAGATGAACGGAGTGATATCAAAGAGTTCTGGTAGCCAAATTTCAAGTTCCTTGTTGATTAGTGCCATATAAATAGACAAATTAACATCAACTATAGACATTTCGAGATGCAATTTGCCAACATATTTTGTTATTGGTTTTATGGTTGCTGGCATTTGCTGCATTCATAGCATATAAGGAGGGAAGCTACTAAGGAATGAGCTTGACTTGGCTGTCTCCTTGCAGACAATAACCCATCTTCTGATTCGCATGTCAGGCCATATATATATATATATATATATATATACACACACGCATATATATGGACAGTCAAGACTCAAGCCACATCAACTAGAGATTATGTACTTCAACCTTGGTTTTCATGTGGCCCTCTATAGCATGACTTGATGGTCCCGTCTTGTCACCATAAGGATGAAAACAAGGCAAGAAACTAGTTAACATCTAAGGTGAGACAACCAAGCCAACCCAAGAGGAACTCTTTAATATTTTCAGAACAATAAGACTAATAAAACCCATATGCATATATCTGAGTATGTGTGTCCGTGCATCATAGCAAGATGGTTATAAAAGAGATTAGACAGACTGAGTGGATATGTGGTCGCATGCAATAACCTATCGACAAGAAAAAATACAGGCATCAGCTGGGCATTTCCCAAAACATGTTTAAAATAGATTATTAGATGCAAGAGAAATCCATAGTCACAAGGTAGCATATTTCTGCAATAAAAGTGCAACACATAATTTGATCAAGAAAACTAAATCTAATAGGTTCATCAAGACAATATAGGAAAAAGGATTGTTTCATTATGTAGTTATCTCAAGTAAGGAATGAAAAGTTAAGGAGGATTCACAAATCTAACCCAAAATTTATGTGATTAGGCTCTAGATATATGATCTAAAGAAAAACAATTTAAAATTCAAGGAGCATTGTTTTTAATTATAATAGTTTTCTTGCTAATATAATGTTAAAAAACATTTAATATTGCAATAGTAAAATGAGTCCAACAAGGAAGCTAGTAACATAGAAGGGACAGGATACAATCCTATAGAATAAACCAAATGAGATAAACGATATTTTGCTCATGTACACAGTAAATACAGTTGTAAGGTCCTTAGAAAAGAAGTGCAAACCTTTAATACTTGCATAAGGTACCATGAGTCTCTGTAAAGCAGCATGAAGCTTCTTAATAGACTCTACAATCTACATCATAAAAACTGAAGTACTGAACTATGTGCAAACAATTCACTCAGTGTCTGCTTCAATTGTAAGTTTGGAATCATAAAACTGTAGAAGTTTTTTCTAATTATGGGGTACCATTAATTATTATTTTATTTTATGTTAGTTTGATAAAAATGGGTTGATTATATGATCCATGTTGATAAATATGTGTATAGCCCAATGTTATGTGTGATCCTTATGTTTGGGCTTTGAGCACCTTATATTGGTTGGTATGATGGAAGTAACACAGTGTAGGCCTTAGCCCAACTTGACCCGTGATGGAAGATCTTATTAGGGTTTGCATATAAATAAACTAGGTCCCCTCCCCAATCCTAATAATAATATTTTTGTGAGATTTGTTCTCATGACTTGTCCCATTAAATAGCCGCTTATTGAGAAAGGATACTGGAGAGAGACTTGGCTTTTGATGTTAAGATAAGCATCCATGATTGCAAGTTTGGAAATTAACTGTGAATGCAGGTACGTATCCCAAATCTAAGGATATTATTTATTCTATGAGATTTTTGGATTTATTATTTGTTTAAATCTATTCTTGAAAATAATATTATTTTTGGTATTCTAGAAATCATGCAAAGGATCTTGGAATAATAAAAATTTCTTATAATTGGTATCAGAGCGGGTTATGCATGATCTAGAATCGCTTTTATTTTTAATTTATTTTTTCAATTTCCTTTTCCTATCTGGCCATCGCATTGCTCTCCTCGATGATTCGCAAAGAAATTGATAGATCTCTTCATGCCTATGGCTTCGACATCCTTTAGACCAATTGTCGAAAATCTTTGATACCGCCATCAAGCTTTTTGGTCATGGCGGATTGATGGCTACCGAGGAAAAAGTAGAAGTCATGGCTCCAGAGAGATCAAACCATAAAAAAAAAACAAATACAGGGTCTTGATTTTGCCAAGCCATTTCTCCTCCCATCTTGTGGCTAGATGGTGTCACCGACATCCGGCAATAACGACAACCTGGGCAAAAAAAAAAGTTGGGGATCTAGGATTGATGGCCAACGGTGGCCACTCCTCTCTAAGACCCACAAAAAAATAAAAATAAAAAATAAAAAATATTAGGGCCGGTGGCAAGCGCCGTGCCCTCCTCTTATACGTCGCCTGAAGTGGCTGACAGGGATCGATTGGCAGCCATTCAAGAGGTGGCGGCCGTTCCAGCATTAAAGGTGCGGCGATCGGATGGCAGACAGCCAGGGATTTGGGCTTGATGGCCATAATTTTCTCCTCTCTTAGCCCGACGAAAAGAAGAGATCCACCGTCAGATCTCCTTGATCTCCCTCTCTTAGTCGTCAGCGAGCGATGATGGCCGATAGGTGGCCATGGAGGATCAGCTGCCCTCACCATAGAAGTGAAGAACAAAAAAAAATGCCTTATCAGTAGCTCTTAGCCATGATATGCCAGTGACAGGGTCACCTGTGACTAGGGGATGGTTGCTGGTGGTCGAATTCGACTGATGGCCCTCCGCAGGGGGAGATCCAGAGCTTGAAGCACCCATTAATGGCGGTTTGGAAGCTTCAGTTAGAAGGAAGAGGAAGAGAGGAAGAAGATGGGTTTTAATGGACTTTGGGTTTGGGTTATTGGGTTTCAACCAATTTAAAACCCAATCCATTAATTAAGTTGGGCCCAAATTGATGAATAGTCTGAATCCATATTAGTTTTAATTTAAGTTGAGAGAAATTTTGAAAATAAGCCCCTATAAAATTTTAAATTACATATGGATCCATATAAAATTGCATATATGCCCTTGATATTTTGAATATTACAAATTAGTCCTCAAAATTTTATATTTTGATCCCTACCATTTTCTAAAAATATATTTTATAGAAAAGTCCCTATATTGCTATTATTTACGATTAAATCATCTATTATTTTTTAATAAAATCACTGTAACTTGCTCGTTTTACATCCAATTTGAGAGAGTTTTGGATCGTTGGACTTGTAGTAACTTGAAAAACTTTTTTATTAAGGATTTTAAGCATAATAAAATATATAAATTATTTATAAATTATTTTTATGCAATTATGTTCACTATTGCATTATTCAAATATGTTTTCGCGTAGCTCCAAAGGGCCCAAGCACTCTATGAATCTTAAATAGTTGAATTATTGAGAATTAATATTTTTTATTATATTTTGGAATTGCATATTGATGTATCTTTAGCATTTGACTCAAAATTGATTGTAATTAATTACAACATTTATTATGTACTACAATTCTTCTTCAAAGATATTGTATAGTTGTATAGTAAGTGTTATTGATAGAAGTAGGAGTTCGAATGCAATATTATATTATGATTTAATCAGTAGGGTACATGTTGTTAAGTATCACATTCTAGACTGATCTTTTGTGACATACACATGGTTTAAATATGTCGTTTTATGTTTGCTTGGGCATTTATTTTCCGGTATGAATAATTTTGTTGGCTGGCATAAATATTTATTATCAAAGTAGTTTACTTATATTGTCCATGAGATATTTTCATTATAAGAAAGATATTTTTTAGTTATGGCATACAACCGCCTATCCAAAGATGGTTGTTGTATGTTTTAACTAGAAAAGGTTGCATGGAGCATTGTATTGCAAAGGTGCTCTAGCTTTCATGGATATGTCTATCCAAACGGGATAGGTTCATGAATGTTAGGATATTTTATTTGCTTGCGGCTTCATGTAAAAAGTACTTATGCATATTACATATTCTATCCAAAAGGAAATATGTGATATTTGTATTTAGACTCTTGTTTAATATGTCCATTGACTAAAATTTTACGTTCCTACTATCTTTTGATTATACAGTCATTTTTTGGTGTAACAATAACAATGTATTGTTAAGGACTTAACTGGGTCAAATTATCAAAGGTGAAGATATATTGGGCTTAGAAAATTTGTCTATCCAAAATGAACAGATTTTTGGGCCAAAGAAATGCCCAGATTTGGTCCAAAAATTTTTAAAATAGTCTTTGGACCGGCCCAATGGACTTTGGGCCGGCCCATTTCCAGCCCTACCTACAAAAGTGATAAAAAGTGAATTAATTTGCTTGTAATATATATATAATTGATTCTATTCTTGATGTTGTACCTAAGAATAGTGATCTAATATGATTTATAACCTCATTAATATGATTTTGGTTCGGGTTGTCTTGGAGCCCTGGACCGCCGGCGGCCGTGCCGCCGTCCGCCTCCGGTCAATCGAGCCCTCCCGGTAACCACCTCCCATAGCTGCGCCGGCAACCATGGGAGGCCGGCTCGGTCGAACCGAGATAGGTGCAGCACGAGGGGTTCAAGGAGAAGAGAAAAGAAGAGAAAGAAAAGAAAAAGAGAAGTGAATGAAAAAAAAGAGAAAAAGAAAAAGAAAGGAAAAAGAAAAGAAAGAAAAGAAAAAAAAAGAAAAAGAAGAGAGAGAAAGAAGAGAGAAGATGAGGAGAGAGGAAGAAGAGAGAGAAAATGAGGAGAGAGAAAGATGAGGAGAGAGAAAAATATAAATAATGCAGGGAAGATCGAAAAGTCTTATTTTGGAAATTCGTGAGATTAGAATTTACAGGTGAATTATAGAAGGAATTTAGGTAAAAGATTTGGATTTACAATTATCCTAGGATTATTGATAAAAAAAATTATTATTGTACCTGTAGGGAGGCAGCCTTCTGAGCAGAAGGACTTTATGCGGGTTCCGGGTATGGACCAGTATCAGTTGTCTCTAAAGTATGGACAGCTGATGGACAAATAAATCAATATGAGATATGTGGTAGATGGTATTAGGGCTTATATCATAAAACTAAAGAGTATTTACACCTCAACTAAGTATTTTGAGATCTCTATCTCTAATATAGTTACTCATCATTTTTTTTTAATTTATTGTTGTGCAGTTTAATGGCCTTAAAATCATATAAGTGAAATAATTAATAATTTTATCCTATTTTATTCAAAAATTTGATACTTTTGAAAAAAGGATAAGAGTTTTGATATGGTATATCAATCACATCATAGGATCCTATATATAATAAATGAATAGTATTATTAAATATTTATATAAGTATGGAATAGTTGTTTAATATACTTGCCTGAAATTTTTAAGCAAAATAGTATAACTGAGAGACAAAATCACACACTGAAAGATATAGTTTGAAGTGTAATGAGTGTGTATAATTTATCATGATATCTCTAGTATAAGATCCTAAAAATTGCTATATATATTTTGAACAAAGTTCTTGGCAAAATAGTTACACAAAATGCCTTTTGAGTTGAAGGCTGGAACAAAGCAATGTACTATTTAATTTTATATTTAGGGGCTATCCTGCAAAAGTTAATAATTAATACACCATCAGCAAATAAATTTTGGATTTAAAATAACATGTTATTTAATTTGGCTATCCAAATAATTATAAATGAATACAAATTCTACTATCCTAATAAAGATATAAAGAATATTGAGTCAAATTATGTCATATTTGTAGATTCTGATTTACATGATGTTAGGTGCTCTCATACTAGAAATATGGTATTAAAGGAAAAATAAGTTGTTGCTCTTATTTTTCTTTTGTTTAAGAAAATGTTATATTTCATCCTATTGGAGGACAGTGGGAGAGCAACATCATATATACAAACTAATTATAGTATCTCCATTACTAGTTGATGTAGCACTAGTAAAGAAATCACACAATAAGAAATAAAAATATGTTCTCTTATAACAATTTGGCTTCTTAAGATGTGAATGGTTGGAGGGTTTATTTCATAGAAAAGTATGAAAACAAAATCTAAAGGCATATACAGGCAAAGTTTGTGGCATATTGCAAAGTCACAATTCATATTATTTTGATTATGGAATATTGTCCTGGATCTTATAATTATTAATTCTATCTTAAAATTCACTTAAAATTTATTATAGTGCAGCTATGTTCTTTAAAGGAATAATAAGAGTTTCCATTATCTCTATATATATGGACATAGAATATTTGATAGTCAAAGATTTTAGTTAAAAGAAAGATATTTTGTAAAATATATTTGTACAGAGTCAATGTTTATTGATCTCCTAATCAAATGAATAAGACTTGGTTTTCATGAAATAAGTCTAGAATATGGGCATTTTAGAATCTTTTGATTTTTTGATTAATAGAAGTTTGATGTATTTTAATGTATTTATGCATTAACTTAATAGATAAATTTTATTTATCATTGATTGCTTTATTAATGGATTGCAATCTAAAAAGATAACTGTCGAGTGCATATATATAGAGTCCATGTTAGCTGATCCTCTGACCAAGGATTTGAAGCCCATATACTTTACAAAACTTGTTGAAAATATGGACATATTGAGTTCTTTTGTTATGTTTGATTAATGGAAGTGACTTTGTATTTGTGCTTTATTATTATAAATATTTTTTTCATTTAATATATCTATCATGAGTATTTATATACAATAGTTGATAGATTGCATTATTATATAGTTTATATATACATGTAAAATAAAATACAATATAGTATCTCAAAAATATGTCTATCTTAAAAATGATAGTTGTATGGATATGTCTCATTTACTATTTAGAGATCTCAATATATTTATTTGGATGGCTTTTTCTAAAGTCATGGTATTTCTCTAGCTTGTAAAAAAGCAATGATTAAAAAAAATCATGATTGATAGTATATTTATATAATTTTTTTTATGTGCATTTTTATAATATATCTCTTGTTTATGTACCTATTGTATGAAAACTGAGACTAAATATCAAGTCTCAGATACGTTAAGCTATCTCGTCATTGATACCATATTGAGTATGTGAGACAGAATGGCTTGTTGTTTTGAAGCAATTAAAATTTTTCTTGCTTAATTTATTTCCAAGCATGTTGAAGAGAAATTGATAAACTAATAATGAAAATAGCATATTTTTTTTGATCAACTTTGGGACTATTTTCTTGCTATACTACCATACCAAAACTCATATCGATAGTATTTGTGAAGCTTGTAACCATAGATAGGTCTTGTGTCAAATAAAGAATGCAATAACTTTCATGGTTCGGCATGATTGATATTGTTGAACCGAGTCATTTCGAAAATGCTATCTTTGGATCATATGTTTTCATGGCCACGTATTGTATTCAGCCCGAGAGTCATTTTGAGATAAAATATTTTCAAAATTATAATTAATGTTATCCAAGTAAAAAAATATAAATTTTTTTTCTAATTATGGACTACCGTAAATTATTATTTTATTTTATTTTGATTTGATAAAAATGAGTTGATTATATGATCCATGTTGATAGACATGTGTATAATCCAATATTGTGTGTGATCCTTATGTTTGGACTTTGAGCACCTTATGTTGGTTGGTATGGTTGAGGTAGCACAGTATAGGCCTTAGCTCAACTTGACCCATGATGGGAGGGCTTGTTAGAGTTTGCTTATAAGTAGACTAGGTCCCCTCTCCGCTCCTAATAATAATGTTTTCATGAGATTTATTCCTATAGCTTGTTCCATCAAATAATCGCCCGTTGAAAACGGATGCTAGAGAGAAAGACTTGGCTTTTGATATTCACGTGAGCATCCATGATAACAGGTTTAAAAATTAATGGCAAATGAAGGTACACATCTCAAATCTAAAGATATTATTTGTTCGGGATTTTTGGATCTATTATTTATTCAAATCCATTCTTGAAAAGAATATTATTTTTGGTATTCAAGAAATCATGCAAAGGATCTTGGGATAATAAAAATTTCTTACAAAAACACCTTTTACATGGTACTTTCAAGACCAGGATATAGGTATCTAGAGCAGCAAGAGTAAACTAAAAATCAGGCAATGAAACTTAACAACCTTCACAACACTTAACCCAACTTTAAAGCAGGAGACAATATATTACTGCCACTCCCATGAAAAAACCAAGTATTCACATTTCAGAGAAACAGACCACAATGCTTCAATATGTAAAATTAATAGCAGGGATTCAAGTTCCGATGCGATGTCCCATGGAACACTGGGACCAGGTACCATCCTATCTGTTAGGAATGGACATCCCGCCAGCATCCCAATGTTCCAAATAGGATACCTCGGGGCATCCATTGTTCCAAGTGTCGAGATGGGCCAGGACACTAGAGCATCCCATTCCATGAAAAAACTAGGACAGTCCCATCCCATAAGATTTAAAACCTTGATTAAAAGATTTCACATTCTCTTATTTTCATAAATCCTACTACCTCAAAACATTCTAACAACCAAAAAGAAATTAAATAACATGTCACCATTTATTAATGAGTTGGAGGAGAAAGTAGTTTATTGAAAATTGGGAAAGAATGTGCCAGTTAATGACACAAAGGCACTTACCACCCAGGTGGTAGCCCAAGTGGAAGGAGTGTTGTCACATATCCCACACCAGGATTTGCGGTACCGTCCCGTACCACCTGGTACTGGACGTACCATACCATACCAGCCAAGAGCCGGTACAGTTCGCTTATAAAAAATGATCCAGAGTGCTGAACCGTTGAAAAAAATAAAAAAATTATATTCCATAATGGTACCGTACCATAGCAGTGCATACCGCTCGATTTGGCCTGGTTCGGATCCGATTCGTACCTGATTTAGGTCAAACATTTTTTTCATAATAGAGAAAGAGTTTTTTTAAGATTTTGTGGGTCCGATACGGAGCCCGGTACCGATTCAGTATTCATTGTCCCACATGTTTAAGGTTCGAGGCAGATACTACAGTTGACTCGAATAAATTCCAGGTTAATTCTTAGAGCCTAGACATGGGGGTGTGGGATTGACTAGGAAATTTCTAGAATCGAACTTTTCTCCTAGCACTTAGGTTGGGACTGGGGTGATGTACTCACCAGTTGGTGGAGAAGGACTGGGCTATCTTTGATGTCGTTCTATATCAAACATTCCCCAGCGAAGTAAGGGCCCTGATGGTCTCGCCCAAAGGGGGTAGCTATGCTGGTCTCCCCCTTCCTTTTTACTTATCAAAAAATGACATGGAGGCACTTTTGAAAACATTAACGTCAATTTGCATGCGAAATGCCTTTCAACATCTAAAGTTTAGAGATGGGAACAATAAGGCTTTATGCAGAGAAGTGCATTGAGAGGAGTCATTTTGGGCAAAAGTTGATTCATGTCCAAGATGTGATTATATCTTTCATGGAGAGCAACAATGAAGAATGAGAACCTTTAGATGTTGGCGTTGGATTGCTTCACTAGAGCTAGAACAAGAGCGTTGACGGTGGAAACTCCAACCACCAGAACCTCCAAAAAATTTGATTAAGACTGTTTATAACAGGGGCCTGTTTATTGTTGTGAGAAAAAATTCATCAATGGTTGCACAAAAGGAGGAGACGGGCAAGGTAAAGTCTCCTTAGCACAAGAGTGGCATGTGGTGGAAAATTTTTCACAAAGACTATTTTAAGGTCCACCTGTGCAAAAATGTATATCATCCCTAATCAATTCAGCATCACATTACCTACTTACCCCATATCACTTGGACAATTATATTACATATGTGCAAGATTGTTGCTTATTGAAAATATAACGTGGTTTTGTTTGAAAACAAATGCACTTTACCTTATTCCTTGTCAACTCTACACATAGGCAATTAAACATCTATAAGGATTTTCACCATTTTATTTCACTTTTTAGCTTCATTGTTTATTAAACTAGCTTCCTTTATTTGTAATATTAGATTCTCATTCACCATGTTTAATATCTGAAGACTTATCATCTCCTAACACACATTCTTACAATCCTTTGTATCTCTTTTCCTTTCATTTTCCTAAAACACGGAGATTACCTTTACACTGTAATTGTCCATGTTAGTTACCTTTTCTAAGACACCATATTATTGGGGCTCCTTGTTCCTAATTCTCTAATATTTGTCCTCATTTACAAAGAATCATTCATTAAAAGGAACCCAAAGGTGGGGTAAAAAGCAGCTCCTTCAAATGGAAGGATCCACAATACTTAATGACAGAAAAGAAGCATTTAATATGGTGGAAAAAATACATTGGCAGGTCAAATTTATACCATAGCCAAAATAATCATATTGTTTCAGTAGGCACTCTGGCCGATGCCCTTCCTCTGCGTTAACAGATCCAGAAACCTCAGCCTGTTAAGCATGAATATTGAATTCAACAAAGAACAAATTATAATGACAACACAATACTGGTAGTTGCATTGATAGAAGGACATGACAGAAAATTTATGTATCAGAAGTAGCCAAACCCTAAATTATAAGAAATAATTGCAAAATGAAGGTGAATCAAGAAAAATGAACTTTTAATCATCGAAAAGAACAAAATAAAAACTAACTTTATATCAGCTATTTAGAATAGATATGGACATGCTTAATATCTGATTTATATCTGTATCTATTTAGAACATATATGGATATTAATTGTGGTATCAATTTAATATCTACCATCATCTCCGCTACTATCACTGCTGTTATTCCACCACTGCTGCCACTATCTCCACCATTATCGCTGCTGTTATTCCACCACCACCATTGTTACCACCACTGTCACAACCACTACACCACCCCCACCACCTCCACCATAGTATGACCACTACCACAATCTTTGCCACGCCACCACTACCATCATCACTACCACCCCATTGTCAATGCCCCAACAACCGTTGTCGTAACCTGCCACCATCATTACCACCATCACCTTAATTGTCTTAGTCACCACTACCACTACCTCAACTACTGTCATCATGTTTATATTTTTAAAAATAATTGACTATATGAAACATATTTATATTTTTTAAAAATAATCTAGGAAGTTGTTCTGATTTATTATGAAGCTTGACTAGTAAACCATGTGATCACTATACATACTTTTTTATGACTGAATGAAGGGATCCTTGTGAGTCCTACAAATTATTCTCAGAAAGTGTTCTTGCTCCTGGAGTGAGTGATTCCTCTTACAAATCAAGTGGAGGGCTTGGTCATGTGAGTGATTCCATGATTAGCAATGTTGAGGGGTGTCAATTGACCCCAATGACTGCTTTTAGGCTGCATCAGCAACCTTTCTTCATCCCCTCAATAAAGACTCCAAATCAACACTTGGATTGGACATGAGACATTGACAGATTGACCTAAGAGCATGTCTGGTTTACGTGACATGCTCAAAATAGATTTTATTCTTATTATGTGATAGTCTTTGCATGCCACCTTACCTAGGGGATCCATTTGGACTAGTACAAGATCACTTTGATATCAGAACCACATAGATCAAGATACGGGTTGATATTTTCTAGTAGATTATTATAAGGTGTTCATAACTTTTACTAAGGAAATGTGATATGACATGGGATCCACCACCTGACATAGGAACAGCTCATTGGTAATTAGGATTGATCTGACAGTAATTTTGGCCTTGAAAACTTTGCTTTTCAACAAATAAATATGATTATATTTTTAGTTTGAAAATATCTTTTCTAGATAAAGAGTTTATCCATTGTCTAATCAAAGTCTAGGGTGCATGGATGTATCTTGTGATTATGGTCCGCTAGTGTTGTTATTATATTACAAGACCTAAGTGAGTTGTTGAAACATGGGAAATAATAGTGGGATGCAAGTGCAAATGGATGAGCTATCATAGGGAGCAAACCAAATCACACAGTACTTTAGATATTAGGATATTCATTGTATTATTGTTTTCCCAAGTCACTTACAAGTTACAACTTGGTTTAAGGATTAATAAGATGTAAAAGGTCTCACTAGCTAAAAGTTATTACTTGGAACAGAATATCATATATAACCTATTTACATGATCTCTTATGCTCTTATCATGCTTTGGCTTAAGTCTAGGCCCATCTTGAGATATTAAACTACATACATAGGCTTAAAATAGTCTACTAGCATATGCAAGGTTAGAGAAGAGCCAATAATATCATGTTATTCATTAAGGTTAGCCATATGGCTGCATATCGTTTTGTATTGGTACTGAACCAAGACTTGGTATGGGAGGCTTACCAGGTCTCATTGCGCCAAACTGATGCCTTATCAAGCATACCAACATTGTACCAAGACTACAAACCTTAGTAGGTATTAATATTGTCCATTTTGGATGAACTATACCATAATTTGGAGGTTTTCAAATACATGATTATGTTACCTTCAACCATTTTAGACACAAGGTCTGCTAGGGAATGTGATAGCTTTTAGCCAAAAAGCAGTTTTTGGTAAAAGCTGCATTTTGATATCAAAAGCTACTTTGGAACAAAGCAATATTTTGTTTGGCTATCAATATCCTAAACCTGTAAAAATAGTTTACTGTATGTTTGGTTGACAAATTCAAAAGCTACGTTTAAATGACAAAAAGACTACAAAGGACAAACATAAAAAATGAGAGGAGACTAATTTGAAAGATATTGGAGATCGAGATGAGGGGAGATTAATTTAAAGGAAAAAAGAGTCCTGATAGAAATTAATCTGAAAAAAATTCTGAAAGATAAGTTCGGGATGTGGATGGAAATGAGAGAAAATTAATCTGAAAAAGAAAGAGTTCTAATACGGAAGTCGGACAAGAGGATAGAGAAGAAAGGAGATTAATCTAAAGAGAGAAAAAGAAGTCGGGAAAAGGAGGATAAGGATGCCGATCGAGATGAGACGAGACGAGGACATCAATAAGGATGAGAGGAGATTAATGGGGGATAGAGATGAGAGGAGATTAATATGAAGAAAAAAGAGTCAAAGCAAAAAAAAAAATGGGCAAGGGAAATTGAGAGGGCAATGTATTATTTTATTAAACAGCAAACGCGATATCTAGCTTGCGATACTACATTCACAGAAAGCGAGAGGGGGCCAACTTTACGTAAACCACGATTTCGGGATCTTCAATGAAATCCAAAATTCCTTTTGGGTTGTAGCCAAATACTCAAAAATTTACTTTTAAATCCAGAATCACTTTTGACAAGCACAAATACATCCTTAAACATACACCTAATAGATCACATCTAGTAGTGTAAAACTTTGTTCTAATATTATTATATTCAAAATTGACTAACTAGATTTGGCCTCAAATGTTTTTGAATCAGTTGACAATGTTATGTCTATGTCTTATAGGCATCCAACATCCATGATTATCACTCTAGATTTATTAGCAAACTTAAAAGTAGTGTCTAACATTAGGGTTTCTAAAAAGGAAGAGCAAAAGAAAAATTCAAAGAAGGTTTTTTAAGAAGACTTCTGCAAAGAAAAAAATAAATGGGGTTCTTCCTACGATTTCTTTTATCACTTTAGCAAAAGTCACTTGTTGCTTTCCTTGTAATATCTGACAAGGAAAGGGATCTTCAAAAGGATTGGGCTGTTTCACTCAAAAAGATTGAAGATTGTGACAGGTTTTGGCACTCATACTTGTTCAGTTTCAAATGAATTCCTTGACATCTTCAAATTGCCAACATAGCTTGGTTTTTGTTGACAACATAAAATCTTCTCCAATTCAATCACTATTAATTTTTTGTTTGTGGTGTCTTTATTGTGTCTTTTACATTACTTGCAATACCTCTCCGGGATTACTTTGATATAAGGAGCAAAGTATAGCATCAAATACCAACTTGTACATGTTTTACTAACCAAGAACCAACACTAGGCAACCCCCAACACCAATTCCTAGCCAAATTAGACTATTGCCCTATGTCAAACTAGCACCTACAAAGTCGGGCTCAGTACACCTTCTTCTTGTAAGCATTATTTTGGCTCATATGAACTAATAAGTGTTCGCCCATCGCCATGTACAGGTGTCACCTTCTAATTCTAGCATATTACCTCGTCTTGCAGGTACCAATTCTTCTGTTCCCAAATTTCACATGATGCCATCCATGTTTTACAGTAATATAATACAAAAATAAGAGATATTAAGCACCTAATTAAAGCCCCCAGCCCCATCTTTCTCTATTCAACAAAGCGCCCACAAGGACTCCTTAAAAAATAGATAGACCCAATTTAACTTTTTTTTTCTCTCTCTCTTCAAAGAGGCAAACATGATAAATACAACTTGGGTTCGATAGCTAGGTCTGATTAGGTCATTCAAAGTTTCAAACAAACCCATTAGCCAGACCTATATTGATAATGTCAATGGCAACCTACAGGTGGGTCAGTAGGGTTTGGTTAAGCTAGTGCTAGAAAATCTGTTGGTTGACCTAAAATCAAACCAGCATGCTGCTGCAACTAAAGGAAGTGGTAAGCAAGTAGGAGAACATTGGTTGTTGTGCCATGCATGCAACAATTGAAATTACACAAACAACACTTAAAACATATGATTTTGGCATATTCCTAGCCACAAATAATACAAGAAAGGGAATCCCAATACATGAGGCTCTACCACTATAGGTGCTAGGAGAGCCAGATGTGCAAGCCTTAACCGCACATGCAGAGAGGTTGTTTCCATGTTTCAAATGTATAACACCCAGTTCACAATAGAGCATCCTCACCATTGCACCAATGCCCACCCTCTAACTATAAATAACATACAAATAAAATTGACTGGTAAAGAAAGCACTAATGCAGCTTCTTGTCCATTATTCTCTCCTATGCACATTGCAGTTGACTTGTTTACTAATTGGTGTTCGCATGCATCATATGAATGCACAAATAAGCTGTTATAAAGTGTCACCGGAGCACATTGCAGTTGACTTACAAACAAGCTGTTATAAAGTGTCACCAGAGCACATTGCAGTTGACTTGTTTACTAATTGGTGTTCCCATGCATCATATGAATGCACAAATAAGCTGTTATAAACTGTCACCAGAGGTGAATGGACTGCCAAGGAAAATGTTCAAATTGTGGACTCCAAGTTACAATCACATTAAACTTGAGGTAGAAGAAGAGAGTGAACATTCATACCTGGCCTTCCCAGATAAAGTAGAGACCCTCTCCAGTTTCTCCCTCACGAACCACATATTCACCACAATCTACAAATGAAGAGGAAATTCAGATACTCCCGAATGATTTCAAAACTTTCATCCATAAACATTTGAGCAAGTCCACAATAACTTATGGTGGTTAAAGAACTATGCTGAAAACAAGCTACAATCTATTAATTGAGCAAACAACTTACCAGAAGCAACATTTCCCGAAAACAGAGGAGACAAGCTGCCAACTTTGAATCATCAAATAAATTTCTTCAGCCATAAATCATCAAACAAAACCGACCTTCTTATAACTGTGCTATACACTATTATCAGATGTTCATGCTAATCTATGGTTTTTATGAATTGGCTATGGTTTTTCCATATTTAGATGACAAAAAGAAAAACCTATAGTTTTTAACGAATTGCAGAGTACTTAGACTTCTCATGGAGACCAAGATGACAGATAAACCAACAAGTTAAAGAATAAGCAACATATACCAAAACTCAAAGCAAAGTTCTACTAATTCTCTAGAAATAATCTGTCTCAAAAAACTGCACAAAAAAGACTTAACTTTCGAAGCAGAACAATCCAAAAAGGGAAAAAAATCCATTAAGCAACTCGAGCAGTTCGCAACCCATCACATTATCATTATTTCCAATCTCTGTCTACTCCAGTTTATGAATCATTTCCAAAAGAATTTATTCCTTTTAACCATGGCATTGAAAAATCGATCGGAATATCCACAGATTAAAACAAAAGTTCAAATTAAGAAATCTCTATAAGATGCGCAAAAGGATATTAGTGAAACAAGAAATTCTCTAGCTCTAACGAAACCAAGAATCTCCGGTGCTCGGTATCCCGCAAGCACGCACATTTTTTCTTCCTTCTCTCTTACATCATGTACATTTATTTTTCTTCCTTCACTTTCCTTAAATTTATAATTTAAAAAAAAAAAAAAAAACTCTTAAGGAAACCAAGAATCTCACCGTAACACTTCACCTGAACGACCTCCGCGATCTTCCGGAGAGATGAACCAGGGAGCCGCTGCATCAATGGGACTTGCCCGAGAAACTCGATCACTAGATCCACACGAAAAGATCAAATTCTTCTCAAAAATCGATAGATTAAACAAAGAGAGGAAAGTAATCGAGTTTTAGAGTTACCAGCTTCGCGATCCATCCGACGAACTCAGAGAAGGACGGGAGAGACAAGGGTCGCAGAATCCGACTATTAACCGTCCTACCGAGACAATTTCATTTGGGGTTGCGCCGCCACAATTACTTTGGTCCGCCGGAACATCATATGTGAGGTTTTTTTTTGTCTCGAGGGATTCATCATCCGTTGGATTATCGCTAGGTTGAGCACAAAAAGATTATCCGATTACGCAGGGCTTAAGAAATTACGCGAAGAATTTAAAGCGCCATGTGGGTCCGGTGGTTAGCTTAAAAAATTAAAAATATATATATATATATAACTCATATCCCCCACCGCCGAGGTCAACTACTAATCAGGTGACTGCCATACAGGACTGAAAATGAGCCAATCCGAAAGTTCATTAATTAAATTTGAACAACTTCGAACTGATTTAAAATTGGTTTAGATTTTAAATCAAATTTTAAATATATTATACTAGTTTTCGGGCGATAAAATAGAGTTTATTTAATTTTTGAACCAAAAAGATATCCGAATTCGATCCAAAAAATTTTAAAATATAATTTTTAAACCGGTCCAATAAATTTTGGACCGGTCCATTTCCAGCCCTACTGCCGTATCATAGATTTTATATCCACACCATATAATACATTTTTCATAATTTGGCACATAATTTAAGATTTTTTAAATCACATGATTTTTTTATAAATAATTTAAAAATAATAAATCACATATGTCTAATTTGAACCTAACCCCGTGAAATTGAGTGGATTTTTGACGAGTACAACTAATGCCGATGCTATTACAAATTCTACCGTCATGAAAACCAACTCAAATATCTTGCACTTGGGGATAAATTTTGACTAAGTTAAGATCATATGTGTTTTGCAACATATAGTTATGCCATTATGTTTTGCAACATAGTGACCAATGCATGTTTAAATGGATGACACATCACCTATTTGGGAAATTGATGCACCCACCACATTAGCATTTAGCCCATCACATTGGTATACCAAACAAGGTTGACTTGCCAAACATTGTGGGGGTAGGAGATAAAAGATAACTATTCATTTCCAAGATGAGTAATGTGTTGCCCATCCAAAATGTATCAACCTCTTCGCTGCAAAACATGCACCATGGATGTGACCATGTATTCTTCTTTTCCTTTTTGCACAAATTAGCTCACCTATCCTCAATCACCAAGCATACGGGTGCAAACGAGTCAAACTATTCACAAGCTCCTCAAGCTCGACTCGATTATTGAGTTTGAGTAACTTGAATAGTTTTCCAAGTTGAGTTTGAGTAAGAGGATACTTGGCTCGAAAACTCATAAACTTACCTATTCGATTAAATATATATATTTAATAATATTATTTTATTTATTATATATTAATATATATTGTTAGTATGTTAAGGCTCAATTTCGAGCTTGAACTTGAGTTCCGGTCTAGTTCGATTGATATTTGAGTCGAGCTAGAGTTTAGGATATTAAGACTTGATCGATCTCGAGTTAAATTTTAAGCTTGAGTATTTTGATTCGAATGGAGCTTGAGCTTTTAATTACTTGACTCAGCTCGACTTGATTATCCCTAACTAAGGATGCAATCAAGCCAAGTCGAGTGGTTAGAAGCTCAAGCTTGACTCGAATCAAAATACTTAGGCTTAAAATATGGCTCAAGTTCAATCGAGCCTTAGTATTCGAAGCTTAAACTTGTCTTGATAAAAAAAAGATAATACTCAAGCTCAACTCGACTCAGCTCGAATATCAGTCGAGCCATATTTGAGCTCGAGTTCAAGCTTAAAATCAAGCCTTAACCTATTTATAATATATATTAATATATTTATATTATAAATAAAAAAATATGTAAAAAATATATAAATTTGAGTAGGCTCGTAAACTTTTAAATCGAGTATCTTGCTACTCAAGCTCGACTCAAAAAGCTATTCAAGCTACTCGAGCTCGATAATAATCGAGCCGAGTCAAGTTTAACTCAAGCCGATCTTAAGTAGCTCGCGAGCAACTTAATTCATTTGTGCCCCTTTTCCTAACCAAGTGCAATCATGGAGTCCCATAGATTTATAAGAATGTCTGCCTTGACTGCTCCTTCTCTTTCTACCCCCCTCCTATAAATAGAGATTGAGACCAACTTTGCAAAGAGAGAAGCCCCACCTTGCTATTATAGTGCTAACAATCTAGGGCTAAGGTGTTGTCTTTTTTTTATGTTTAGGTGTTGTCATGGTTGAGATCCAAGATAGATTTGTTGATCAAATCTCCATAATCATATATGAAAACCTTATATAAAGCATAGCCCTAGTCTCATGAACAAGGGAACGACATCCACCCTTCCTTGTTGATTTGTCATGCAATCTACAAAGGTTGCTAGCAAAATAATTGATTTTAAAAAGAGTAGTCCATTTCTCTATCTTTTTCCTTTATAAAGAGTAATCAACTACTTATTTTTTTCTTTTATAAAGAGCAATCCACTACTTAATCTTTTCCAATGGACTATCATCTAGAACAAGCAAAGATTGGTGGCAATATAATCTGTTGGTACTAGCTCTCTTCATCCTTGTCACAAATGTCTTATCAAAACTTCTTAAACAAATTAGAGAAATTAATCTATTTGAAGGCATTGGAGATAGAGGCAGCAATTAGGTTGGGTTAGACTAAATATAGGTCAGATCAGATATAGGATAGGTCAAAAATCTATCAACTTGAACCCGACATATTTATTAAATATATCAAAAATACTGATCCAAACCTAATCATTTTATTAAATAGGTAATCTAGGCCAACCTGTAAGAGGTTAAATCAAGTTAAATGGGTTATGCATTGCCGTTCTTAATTCAAGATAATCAAAATTTCAATTCAATCTTGCAGTTCATAGATGATACTATCTTATTTTGTGCTAGCTAAAGGGATAGCACCATTGCAACTAAGATGATTCTTCTTAGTACTAAAAGCATGGCTAAATTTAAGATTAAATTTCATAAAAAACTTGACTTTGTGCATAAACATGGATAAAAGAGAAGCATTCAACATTGCCTCCATGATGAATTGCAAAAAAAGATAATTCTCCCTTCACCTATCTTAGTTTGTCGGTAAGTGATGAGAAGATCTCCAAGCAACATTAGGTGCCTTTGATAGAGAAAATTAGCTCAAGACTAGCCTCTTAGAGAGGAGAGATTTTACACATGGGAGAGAGAATCATCGTAATTAATGCCATGTTATCTGCTATACTTTCCTACTTCATGTCTATCTTCAAGCTGCCAGTATATATGTTTCATTAATAGGATTGATCAAATAAGGAGCATTTTTCTTTTAAAAAAAGGGTTGGAATGTATTGATGGATTTGATAGCTTAGTGAACTTGGAGAGTATCTATCATGCTTAAAAAGGAGGTCTTGGTCAAAAAAATATCAGAAGCTTGAATCTCATTCTCTCACTAAATGGGCTTTGTATTTAATCAAGGTGCCAAGGGCACTATGGATCAAAGCAACAGCATCAACTCTACTGGAATAAGATTGGAATATATGTGAAAAAATCAAGAGTAAACCCCTCTCCCATCTTGAAAGATATCAGTAAGGAGCTTTTGACATCTTTTGGAGCCATACCTCTTTCAAGCTTGGCAATGGGGACAATATCATATTGAGTTCAAGGTTGCATGGTGGAAGTTAATTTCAAAGATTTTTATTTATAATCACCTAATAAAATATATACTAACCTAAACCCAATCCCAGGTGTCCCTTGTAGATGTACAATTAAACATTAATAGTTATAAAATAGATTAGTCAATTACCTAAAATTAGATCATTATCTGATGCAATTAAATCTTTACAAAACATCCAAGTATGTGCCCTCCAATGATAGTCCACATAGGAGCTTGTCAAGAACCTTCCCAATATGCTTTTTGCTAAGTTTTTTCTAAAGAATCTTAGCCCTTCTTTTCCCTTCTTGTATTAAATCCAAAGCCTCTCCTTTTATAAGAGATTTGGCATACAGCTCTTGCTTTTCTAGACACCCAACTCTTAAAAATCTATTCTTTTTAAGAAAAGTAGATTGCTTTTCTTTTTCTCCCTTTTCTGGTAGCCCAACTCTCTCTTCTCTTTCTCCATCCCCATTTTAGGATTTTCTACTTTACTTAGCTTACTTGCCTTGGTTGGAAATTAGGGTGGAGTGCCAACTTTTTATAAAGTTTTGGCATGAGCGAAAAATGTCTAACGTTTTTCTTCAGGGGAATGCAAAATAAGGAGGAATGGCACATAAAAACTCTTGTTAAATTCCATAAAACCCAGGCTTTCAGCCTCTCAAATTTCACATGAAAACCCATGTTTAATATGGAACTTTTATAGCATTTAAACACGGAAGTTAGGGAGGCGGAAGATGTTGAGAAAATGCCTTGATTCAATCTAAAATGCAATGCTTAGGCACCAGAAAATCTAAGAAAAAAAATCCAATATAGGTTCAGGAGTAGACCAAGCCTGGACACATGGGCAGGCGCGACCCAGGTGCATGATGCACCATGAAGTCCATGTGACCGTGCATTTTACATGGTCCACGTAGACATGCACATGGCATACGAGGACAACCCGGTCCACATGCAGGCTCATGCAAGGGAGGGTTAGTTCATGCACGGTTTATGGACTTCAAGACTATTTTTTGACTTGGTTTAGACTCCATTTTTTATACGATTTGAACCTTTGGAATCCTATCAAAGTATTCTTCCATATAAAAAGCTGTGCATGGTTTTAGGATCTTTAAAAATGAGGGATATAGGCTAGGTAAAGTGGGGCATGGTAGTGATAGAGAAAATCTAGAGAGTCGGGTGAAAGCCTATAGAGACTAGAGGGTTTTCTTGAGAGTTGGGAGCTTTTGTGAGAGATTTGGGACTTCTTATTTAGAGATTATTATGGGGATTGAGAGTGTAAGTTTTTCTTTTGTAACTAATTTTTTTCTCTTATAGTGAAGTCCTGTATGTCTAATTAAAATATGTTACATACCTTTTTTTTCTCTTTCCTCTCGCAGTATTAACTTTATTAACAAAGGTGCAATCTTGATCAAAGATCCATTTTCCGTAATCTGAAGGATTTCCTTATAAATGGTATTAGTGTAGGTGGTATCACAACAACTAATATCAAAGTGAGGCTATTCATATTATGGTGATGTTGATCAAGATTAAACAAGATGAAGAAGACAAGTGCAATCAAGGTAGAGATCAACTAGTATGATGGAAAGAGCAATTTTTTTCTATGGCAAGCAAAGGTAAAGGACGTGCTCATCTAACAGGGATTAATTGATGCTCTCTTATGTGAGGAGAAGCTGGCTACCATGGAGGACAATAATTGGAATCGACTCTAGATGTAGGCGGTGAACATAATTTGCTTATACTTAGCAAAGATGTGGTGATTTATGTGCTGAACGAAACTTCTCCAATAGTGATATCGATGAAACTCAAGGAGATGTACATAACAAAGTTACTCACCACTACTCTCTTTCTTTGGAAGCAGTCTAACAGCTATGGATGAGCAAGGGCAGATATGGAGGAGCATCTGAGTAACTTCTAAAGGATCCTTACTGATCTTCTAAGTATTGATAAAAAAGTTAAGGAGAAAATCAGGGTGCTGGTCTTGCTATTATCGCTTCCTCCATCTTTTAAGTCCTAGGTGACTGCTCTTCTAGTGAAAAAGAGCACCATCAAGAAGGAAGAGATCATTATAGTACTACTCCAAAATGAGATTCTTAGGTGGGAGAACCGGACTTTGAGTTCAAATGGCAACTTAGCTTTGATGGTGATTAGAGGTGCAGGTGGCAAAGAATGTAGCAACAGAGGATCATGAAGTAGGCATTACAGGTCCAAGTCAAGGGCCACGAGCATAATTAGATATTATTATTGGAAATTATGTCCCAAAGCCAATCATTTAGGCTATAGATGGTTGTGCAACTCATGAATATATGAATTATTGAACTAAATAAAAAGTTTATTCTTGTTGTTCATCACATGTCATCTTCCTAATCGAACTCTTGTGTGATGATGTCCTTTGAGCTACCTTGTATGCAATATAGAGAGGATCATCGTGTAGTTCATAAATTGATTCACAATCAAAGGATACGCTGTTCAGGATGATGATGTATCGAGGTAGGTCGTTAATATCATATATGTTAGTTGTCCTCTTAATCAAGTAGCATGGAGATGCTAGTATGACATCAGGTATTGTGTTTATGATGCGAGATAAATAATTAAAGCCTAATTAATAAAGATTAGCAGAGAATTATTTCTTTTATTTTTTTTATTTTTTTCAGATTTTAAGGAGACTCAAAGGAGATAGTAAAGAAAACTAGTTTAATTAACTACCCGCACAAGTAAACCTAATAAAATAACTAGGAAAGCAGGATCTGATGGCTAAGAAACCACCGAAACTAGGATCTACTTATCAACTCTTCAGAAATTAAAGAGGAGGAAAGAGGTTTAAAGTTTGCCAACGCCGAATCGTCCCTCTGAAGTAATTTGGCAGGACTCTCAAGATTATCATGGCAGGATTTCAAGAACTCATTCCCGGGCTCTGATCTTTCACGTGATGCTAGTTCCGAGGCAAGAATACATGACTTTGATTCCTGATCACCTGCAAATACTCAACAAAAAAATTTTAAATTAGGAATCAGCAAAGAAAAGGGAAAGAAGGAAAGGGAAGGGTTAGGAACGATGGTTAGGGATTCTTGTCGGCTGGATAGGTAGGATAATTAGGGCCTCGCACCCTACAATGTTTCAAAGAACAAAGGAAAATGGCCTCAAACCCCGTGATGTTCCGAAGAACAAAATAAAAGGGACTCACATCCCGCGATGCACATAGCAAAGGAAGAAATTCGGTAGAGTTTCTTTATTGATGAATGAATAATTATTAATGATTACAAGAGGGGTTGATGGGGTATTTATAGACCCTCAACCAATGATGTAAGGGATTCAAAGACTTAGAGTTAATTCTTCTTGGGCAGCAACTCTTGAATTCCTTCTTCTGGTGTCATGACTTTTGAGTTTGGATGATGAGGGCTCTTGTATAAGAGTGGACTCTTCAATTTGGATAGGAAAAAACTCATGAGTTTTAGTGGGATTCATGAGTTCTTGAAATCTTGATTTCTTGAAACTTGATTGCCTTCATCTCTTGAAGTAAGAAAATCCCTTGAAATTTTCTTTGATAGGCGCCCCTTAGATAGGGATTCTTGGCCAACTTCTCCCTTGGAATTGGCAATAATTATTTGAGATGAATGGCGCTATGAGTGAAGACTCCTTCTACTTTACTCATCTTAAAACCATCGGGGAATTTAAATGAGGCACCCTCCTTAGATAAGCTTGCATGTTGTCTAAATGTCCGGATGTCTTAATGTCTTGATAAAAAATAAAGGCAACAATAAAATTGGCCAACCAAGATAAATGACATGGCATGTGAGATGTCCAAACATAAGTGACATGACATGTGATAATACCTGGGTGATGTGGCGAGGGATGTCCAAACATATCATGTGTTGATGTCCCCTGATGATGTGACAAGTATTGTCCAAATTCTTGAAAATGTGGTGCCAAGAACATCTGTCTTGGCCTAACACATGGCTTGTCTTGGGCTAGCACATGACTTGTCTTCGGCTAGCACATGGGTCTTCAATTGGATGTACATGAAGTCACATGGATCTTTAATTGGATGCACATGAAGTCACATGGGTCTTCAGTTGGGTCTCCCTTGTATTACAGGACTCAACTAATCGCATAGACTCAATAACTAATTACATAGACTCAATAACTAATCACATGGACTCAATAACTAATCACATGGTTTAACCTACTAAATAACCAACCATACTTAATTAGGCTTGCAAATAAAAATCCAATTAAAGTTGGTGAAAAGGGATAATCAAAATTGGACTATTAAAAATCCCAATTGGGTAAATAGGATTTGTCTGTATATATACATGACTCAACTTGATAAAAGGGGTTTGGCCAAAAGGCTAAAATAAGAAAACCCTAATTATAATTGGTAAAAAGGGCTAAACCCAACTAATCCTAAATAACAAAATTTAAAATAAAATATTTACATGATAAAAGGGATTGGGTTTAGGACTTTATTCATAGGTGATCCACAGAGATGTGGGTTCAACCTGTCAATATTTTCTGGTCCTAGTGTCCACATCAATTTTCCCCGAATGGGAGAAACTCGATCCTATCGAGTATGGGTCAACTTCGCTATGATAGCATTCTAACAAGTCTAGGTCAACTCTCTGCAAGTCCTCTCTAGTGATCCAAGAATTATCAGTCTCATGTCATCCTTGTCAACGAACCAGATACCGCTGGTAATCTTTGCTTCAGGTAGCAATGATCTTGTCATCCAAGATCTGCTCAATTTTGTCTCTCCGAGATGGTGGTATGGTAGGTGGACACACTTGGGTTGGTTCACTCTCAAGGACTAGATTAGGCCTAAATGGCTATCTAGGAATCAACATTGGCTCCCTATACTCGATAAGGTCTGAAACGTTGAAAGTAGAGCTAATGCCTAGTTCAGGTGGCAATTCAAGCACATAGGCATTAGGTCAAATTTTTTTAATTACTTTGTATGGTCCACTACTAGGGGCATGCAATTTTTTTATGGTTCCAAGTAAGAATGTTCAGGTCATAGTTTAACCATAATAAAGTCTCCTTCATTTTTTGAGTCTTTTTTTCTTGAAAATATACATTGCTTTCATTAATTATTATTATTTTTTTATTATTGACATGCATGTAAACCCTAAACTACAACTGAGTTTGACCCTTGGTTGGTGGGTGACATGCAGATGAGAATGGTGCGTGGACTCCCACTAAATGCCATAGGGTTTTCCAGAAGTAAGTGGCAAACCTAATATGCTCAAAGGATGTACGTAACTTGCTAACCTCTATAAAATGCAAACTAATGATTCTAGAAATATGGGAAGCTTCAGGAAAAGATAGAAAATAAGAAGTGGATCCGGGGTTAGACTGAAAATAAGAAGGGGTTTTAGGGAATAGTCCTAAACTAATGGGGTTGACCTTAAAGTTTAGGCATTGGGTTATATCAACGGTAAAAGATTAGCCTTATGGAAGGATGAGTCAATGATTTCAGGAAAAAGATCTTCAATTGGGACTGATGGAGTGAACTTTTCCTGAGGGTTCTGGTTTGAGAAAATCAAGTCCTCACTGATTTCATTTGGTTCCTAAATTTTAGGCTTTATGACTTGAGTCTCTTCTAGTATTTCCTCAGGTAAGGTCCTAGTAGGAGGGTTAGGCTCCTTATGGGTCCCTTTTTCTAAGGGTCCTACTAGTATAGTTTCAGTCAGGGTATAATCATGGTCAACTAACTCTAGCTAGCTTTAGCCTGGGTGCCTACCGGGTTAGCTAATTCTGGGTTGGCCTTAGTTTGGGTATGGTCAAGATTATCTAACTCTGGGTCTACCTCCTGTATCTCCTCATCTACATACTCATCTACTAAGCTCTATTCAACTTCATAAATTTCCACTACAATGGCATCTTGGTGAACCAATGGGGTAGTAGAGGTGGGTTGACTAAGGGAAGGAGGATTGATTCCGAGGTTCTAACTAGGTGTACTGATTCTAGTGGGTTCTGGCTAACTAAGGGAAACCTGACTAGCACTTGATTGATACCTAGGGGTTATGGGTTCCTTGGGTTCATATGATATAGGTTCAGACCTATGGGTTATGGATCTGGGTTCATAGGAGCTGGGTGCGTAGGAACTAGGTTCATATGATATGGGTAGGTACTTTTGTCTAAGTTTAAGTTTCATATCATTCCAGGTAGTTATGGGTATGTCTCTTCTTCGTCTGATCATTCTTTCGATATCATCCTAATAAATTCTAGCCTGGTGTACTAATTTAAGCTTAGAAATCTTAAACTTTCTTTTATCAGACACTAGTTCTCTCTTAAAATACAGATCCATACCTTCTTCCCAATCAATATAATCCTTAAGATCAATATCACCACCAAATTTAGGTGCTTCTATCATAAAATTCCTAGTGGCTCTCTCATCCTGGTCTATAAAATCATAATTGGGTCTCTTTGAACTAAGATCCCAGATTGGGTCATTGTGGGGGGTCTCCTAGGATTGGGCTCCAGGAATGGGTCAAGGTGTATTTCAAATTTAGGTTTAGGATGGGTCTTATGGGTTTTTTTATAGGTTCCATAATCGTTGATCTAGTCGATCAAACTTATGGTTCATTTTGATACACTATTCAGTGAAGGTCCTAAGGAAGGTCTCAAAATTGGGATCCATGATTAAATTGGGTTGGGTTTGGGTGAGACTAATAGGGTGTGCCTAACCTAGTTGCCATGCAATGCACACACACAGACAAGACTCGGACTAGGGTTTCCTAGACCTAGAGCTCAGGTAGAATGGGTCAGCTCAAATTACAGCCAATTTAATAATTATCCTGTCCACTAGCCAGGTAAGAGGTGGGGTCGTGGGAGGCTCTCCCTGCTCTCGCAGGGTCCTAATTAAAAACCATGAAACCACTTAGGGCATTTGCCTCTGGACCTCTAGCCTTAGACACCAGATTCAAGTGATAATCACAGGATTGGGTGCACTAGCTTACACACAATACTTGGAACCCGACATGTTGGTGTCCCTAGCTCACTAGAGCAAATTAAGTTTAATTAATTTTAATTAGGTTGGGCTTAATGCAAAGGTGGTGGTTGTGGGCCCAGGAAAGGTGATGAGCTCCTGCCCTATTCTGAGATGCTCAAGTGCCCTTAAGATTAGGTTACTTGATGATGCACACACAAGATGAAACCCTATATGCAATCAAACTAAAATAATTAAAATAATAAAAAAATAAAATTAATTATTTTTTTATTTTGTTCTTTTATTTTTCAGTAGAGATATATTTTACAGAAAAATCCCTAAGATGCAGGAATTTAAAATATGTAAAATTTATGCAAAAAGAACCGTAAACTAGAATTACTGAAATTCAGGGCAGATCTATTTTTAGGTAGTATTCTGGTGATTAGAAAATCTAAAGGTCGAAATAATTCATTAAAAAACTTTAAAAAATACTACCATTTATGATGGATCCAGCAAAATAAGAATTAGGTGATTCTGATTTACTTACATGAAGAAACAATTAAAACAATAAACTATATACTGTAATAGATGTGATGCAGAAAATAAATCCTAAAGATGCCTATCTTTTTGTTTTCTTCTTCAAGGGTCAATTCACAGTGGCACCCCTACATGCCATAAAAAATTTCATTTGAATAGGAGGTGAGGATCTTGTAGCTCTACTTTTTTCTATGACCGGACGGCCATGGTGAAGCACCCGATCCGAGTACTTAAAGAGAAACTAAATCAACACAAGAGAGATTAAACCCTAATTTAACCTACTCTAATACCAAAACTGATGCGGGATAAATAATTAAAGCCTAATTAATAAAGATTAGCAGAGAATAATTTTTTTTATTTTTTTATTTTTTTCAGATTTTAAGGAGACTCAAAGGAGATAGTAAAGGAAACTAGTTTAATTAACTACCCGCACAAGTAAACCTAACAAAATAACTAGGAAAGTAGGATCTGGTGGCTAAGAAACCACCGAAACTAGGATCTACTTATCAACTCTTCAGAAATTAAAGAGGAAGGAAGAGGTTTAAAGTTTACCAATGCCGAATCGTCCCTCTAAAGTAATCTGGCAGGACTCTCAAGATTATCACGGCAAGGTTTCAAGAACATGTTCCTGGGCTCCGATCTTCCATGCGATGCTAGTTTCGAGGCAAGAATACTTGACTTCGATTCCTGATCACCTACAAACACTCAATAAAGAAAATTTAAATTAGGAATCCGCAAAGAAAAGGGAAAGAAGGAAAGGGAAGGGTTAGGAACGATGGTTAGAGATTATTGTCGGTTGGATAGGTAGGATAACTAGGGTCTCGCACACCACAATGTTTCGAAAAACAAAGAAAAAGGGCCTCAAATCCCGTGATGTTTCGAAGAACAAAGAAAAAGGGTCTCACACGCCGCGATGCACATAGCAAAGGAAGAAATTTGGCATAATTTCTATATTGGTGAATGAATAATTATTAATGATTACAAGGGGGTTGATGGGGTATTTATAGACCCTCAACCAGTGGTGTAAGAGATTCAAAGACTTAGAGTTAATCTTCTTGGCCAGCAACTCTTAAATTCCTTCTTCTGGTGTTATGACTCTTGAGTTTGGATGATGAGGGCTATTGTATGAGAGTGGACTCTTCAATTTGGATAGAAAAAAACTCATGAGTTTTAGTGAGATTCATGAGTTCTTGAAATCTTGATTTCTTGGAACTTGATTGCCTTGAACTCTTGAAGTAAGAAAATCCCTTGAAATTCTTTTTGATAGGCGCCCCTTAGAGAAGGATTCTTGGCCGACATCTCCCTTGGAAGTGGCGACAATTATTTAAGATGAATGGCACTAAGAGTGAAGACTCCTTCTGCTTTACTCATCTTAAAAACCATCGGGGAATTTAAATGAGGCGCCCTCCTTGGATAAGCTTGCATGTTGTCTAAATGTCCAGATGTCTTAATGTCTTGATAAAAAATAAAGACAACCATAAAATTGGCCAACCAAGTTAAATGCATGGCATGTGAGATGTCCAAACATAAGTGATATGCCATGTGATAATATCCTGGGTGATGTGGCTAGGGATGTCCAAACATGTCATGCGTTGATGTCCCCTAATGATGTGGCAGGTGTTGTCCAAATTCTTGAAAAGGTGGCGCCAAGAACAAACTGACTTAGCCTAGCATATGCCTTGTCTTAGGCTAGCACATGGCTTGTCTTGGACTAGCACATGGGTCTTCAATTGAATGCACATGAAGTTATATGGGTCTTCAATTGGGTGCACATGAAGTCACATGGATCTTCAATTGGGTGCACATGAAGTCACATGGATCTTCAATTGGGTCCCCCTTGTATTACAGGACTTAACTAATCACATGAACTCAATAACTAGTTACATGGACTCAATAACTAATCACATGGACTCAATAACTAATCATATGATTTAACCAACTAAATAACCAACCATACTTAATTAGGCTTGCAAATAAAAACCCAATTAAAGTTGGTAAAAATGGCTAATCAAAACTGGACTATTAAAAATCCTAATTGGGTAAATAGGGTTTGTCTGTATATATACATGACTCAACTTGGTAAAAGGGGTTTGGTCTAAAAGGCTAAAATAAAAAATCCTAATTACAATTAGTAAAAAGGGATAAACCCAACTAACCCTAAATAATAGAATTTAAAATAAAATATTTACATGGTAAAAGGAGTTGGGTTCAGGGCTTTATTCACAGGTGATCCATAGAGTGGGTTCAACCTGTCGATATTTTTTGGCTCTGGTGTCCACACCAGTTTGACACTTCGCTGAACATGACTCTCATGCGAGATTCTCTTTCTACTGAAGAGGAGTCTTGCATTAGAATGTGGACATGAGTTATTCCTCTGACTTGAGATCACTATGGCAGCTTGCAAGCAATTCACTGTGCTTGGGTGCCGAACTACTCGAATTTCTAATCCAGTGATAAAAGGTTACTATGTACAGTCAAGTACTTGTATAGCGGTAGTAGGATCGAGATAAGATTGATCTCTCCAAATAGTTTAGATTGAATGCTTAGTGTTGTCGCTCGATCACCGTGGTCTGTAGCTGAGGTCGAACTCGGACTGTGCTCTTATCATTCAGGATCCTGCTCGGACGCCCAGACTTGCGAAATAGAGTTAGAGACTCGGGTCGATGATCCCGACGGGGGCACTCTGATACTCAAGTCAGTGGCGATCCAAGGGAACAGATCCTCCCGATCGAGCCCCAAGGATGGACTCCATGCTAGGAGGAGAACTTATGAAATAAGAGAGTGCGAGTAGGTTGAGAGCAGAGTGTGGGAGTGGTAGCAGAGGAGAGCTAGAGCTGAGTGGTTGTGTTCGTCAAGACCCCTCATAGGGGTTTTGTGGTAGCCTAGAGCGGTGATCTTCCTGTGCGCTGCCCTCTTCTTGCCCATTTTGTGACCTCACTCGAACTGGGTTTGCTTGATTTGAACCTTGGGAGAGCCCTTTTAGCTAGGGCCGTTGCACGCTGCTTACCTCGAGATTCTCTCCTTGCTTACAGGCATATACGGCAATGTTTCGTACCATGGACGGGATGTCTTTCCTTATTTATGGTATAAAACCTAGCATTTGCTTTGACATTCCTTCTGGTCGTTCCCTTTCGGGTAATTTAGCAGGGCCTTGATCGAGGAGCTGCCGCCTCTTGGATCCGAATCTCCTGGTTGACTTCCTCTTTCAGAAGGTGCAAATGGTTGGTGGGGAGCGCAGAGCCTCAATCGGGGGATTCTTTTCATTTTGGTGTAAATGGTAGCTGGGACCATCATTGCGGCCTTGCAGGCATCTCTTCACAGTCCTTGGGTGGTGGGCCATCATCCCAGGAGGGTGGCGACGTCCTTCGACTGCAGGTCTTCTTCGTCCGAGGCAGGACCGATCTAGAGAGGTGGAGCTCGACTTCGACCGCGGCATCTCGACCTGGAGGGAGCGCAGCCGGGCGAAGGAGGGGCGGAGCTTGACTTCGGTCGTGGTGTCTCAACCCGGAGGGAGCGCAGCCGGGCGAAGGAGGGGCAAAGCTCAACTTCGACCATGGCGTCTCGACTTAGAGGGAGCACAGCCGGGTGAAGGAGGGGTAGAACTCGACTTCGACCATGGCATCTCGATTCGAAGGGAGCGCAGCCAGGCGAAGGAAGGGTGGAGCTCGACTTCGGCCGTGGCATCTCAACCCAAAGGGAGTGCAGTCGGGCAAAGGAGGGGTAGAGCTCGACTTCGACCATGGCATCTCGACCCAAAGGAAGTGCGGTCGGGCAAAGGAGGAGCGGATCTCGACTTCGGCCACGGTGTCTCGACCCGGAGGGAGCGCAGCCAGACGAAGGAGGGGCAGAGCTCGACTTCGGCCATGGCATCTCGACCCGAAGGGAGCGCAGTTAGGCGAAGGAGTCCGAAAAGAAAAAATCTGACCTGGCAGCTTCATCTGACATAGCATTTGACAGGGTCTGACATGGATTCCACGTCAGCGATCCTGCCACATCACTTAGTATGCCTCAATTAAGAAAGACCTTGGCCAAGGCATTCCTTGTAAGGAGTTACAAGGATTTTTTGTTTAAGACATATTGAGATGGATTGATTAGGGTTGGACAGTTTAATCCTATGCCATCCGGAGCATCAGGATGATCAAGGAATAAGTTCGGTGCTATTCTATATTCGATAGCTTTAGGTTGCTCTGTAATTTTTCAACCTATCTGGACGTCGGGTGTCATTACTAGATGGCGACTTTGGCTGGTACTGGAAATGTTCCCGTGCTACCGGCTTAATATTTGAACTTGAGGGGTCACACACATTAGTGGCTTAAGTAACAATCAGCAAATCGATTTGGACCTAATTGTAATTATTATAATTAAGATTTGACCTAATTAAATATGGATTAATTGTTAATTAAATTAAATCATATTTAATTTGATTTTAATTAATCCAAATTATGTTAGGTCAACAGCCTTTTTTGAAATAGGTTCAATTGGGTTTAAATCTGGCTTTTGATTTGAGTGTCAAATCAATTTGAAATTGGATCATGAGTCAAAGCCCAATTGGACTGGGACTCTCTCTCCTCACACCACATGGCACTCTCCCTCTCTCCTTGATTCCACATGCCACATAGGATGATGTTTGCATGAATGAAGAGGAATGACATAAGCAAACTTAGTCTCCTCTCATTTATAACTTGGAACTTTCTTAAGTCTTATGTTCACACTAGTCTCCTCCCATTTTTTATTTGGTAAACCCTTCATTAATTTATCATAATAAAAAAGAGTGGTGACTTGGAATGGGGAATTGACCTCATTAATGGAAGTGGAGAAGAAGGAAGAAACTCTTTCATGTGAAAAGGCTTAAGAAGGTTTTCATGGAAGTATGAAAGCATTAAAAGAGAGAAGATCTTCTTCTCCTCTTTAAATGTTTTCACACACATGGTCTTATGGCTTTAATGGATGATAGCCTATATAAGGAGAGGGGGAGGAGGGTGGCCGGCCAAGCTTGATCCAAGCATGAAAGCATGAGTGAATGAGGGAATGCTTGGGTGAGTGAAGAGAAGGGGAGAAGGGAATATCATCCACTTGGGTGTGTGAGGCATTTTGCTACGAAAGGTTCCCTCTCCCTTCCATTCATTCTTTCTCCTTCTCTTAGTCTTTCTTCCAAGTGTTGAGAGGTTATTTAGATAAGAGGAAGGAGAGGAAAGAATGTCCTAAATCTTGTAAAGGCCAGTTTGCAAGATAGAAGCCAGAAGCCAGTCCAGTTATCAATCGGGATAGCTTTTGAAGCAAGCTCGAGTTGCTAAAAGAGGAGAGGGCTGCAAGGATCTAGCAGTCCAGTATCCTCTATGACTTAGCTACAATAAGTCATGTGTGGATACTAGCAGAGGCAGTACGTGTGTGCTGCTAGTAGAGCAGGAGTCTTTTCCATAGGTTGGAGCCGCCCTTTGGATTGTGACTGAGAGCCAGGGATTTTGTTGCAACCTTCGATAAACGTCACTAAGATATGTCTTTATATTATGTATGACATAATTATCATTACATGATTTCATATTTATATTACTCAAGATGCATCTAAATCCTAGTAGGGGCTTGTGTTAATTAAATTAACATTTTTTGATAAAATAGTTTTATCACTTTCTGCTACTGCATGCCATTAGAAAAGTTTCAAAATGCATGTATCGCCCCTCACCCAGTAGGAATGGTCTCCTTTCAGTGGTATCAGAGCATCCAGGTTATGTATGCATCTAGTTTGATGTTTTTATGAAATCAGTTTGATTTCCTTCACGTAGTACTCGGATTAAGGTGGATTCGCTATGGCCGTCCGGTCATAGGAGAGAAGCATAATTTAAAGACCATCTCTTCCCATTCCAAGGGATTCTCCTATGGCATGTAGGGGTGCCGCTGCATCATGACCTTATGAAGAAGAAAGTGAGGAATTTAATGGATTAAAATTGTTTTAATCTAAGATCATAACCATGTTTAGATAAGATCTAAAAGAAGTTTGATCTAAAACTTTGAAAATATTTTAAATAATGTGATACACTTAATTGGGAATTAAGATGTATAATTTTAAGATTTAGGATATGATTCTAATCTCAAGTCATGATTCATAAATCATGGGTTGAATGGGTTAGCTAGAATTGGTTCCTTAAATGGGTTAGACCTAGGTTTAGATGAATGGATTAAATAGAGAAAAGACTAATCAAAAGTTGAAATAGGTCTCTCCTTGATGAATGACTAATTATGCATGCCAATTATTTTTTGTATATTAGGCATTAAGTTAGGAGTTTGTATCCCGAATTTCAAGCCAAGTTATTAAATAAGAAATTCTATAGAATTTTTGGAAGCACAGGAATGCAGAACTAAATCCTAAAAGTGAAGAAAAAGGGCCGCCAAGGCTAAGAAGCCCCGGTTAGGACTAGCTCTTCTGCAATACTACTACCAAAGGAGTCTAGGGGGTGTATGATGCAGAACAAAAGAGATGATGATGCGATGCGGAAGTAAATTGAGACTAATTCTTTTATATATATATATATATATATATATATATATATATATATATATATATATATATATATATATATATATATATTCAGATGTTGGCTTTGACTCAGAGGAAAGCTAAACTAAATTGAAAGAAACTAGGTAATAATTGAAAGCACAATTTAAAAGAAATTGGGTTATCAGAGTAGTTCACAAGTAACGGATCGCTGGGGGTTGAGAAACTCCCAGACCTAGGATTTTGCTCTGAACTTTCAACAGGACAGAAGTAAAGAGAAGAGAAGGGTTACAGACCAGACAGTGATCTTCACGGAGTTTGGTGGAAGGACTCTCTTGAACAGATTGTTGGATCCCCGGATTCAGATATCTTCGCAATGGATCCTCCAATACTGATCCTTTGGCAGAGTTGGCTTCTCCTGAACTCAAGATCTAGGAAAGAAGAAGAACAATTTATGAAATCAGATACTCAATGAAGGATTTACCAGTTAGAAGAACTTGAAAGCTGATGTTGCTGAAATCCGGATTCTCTTGAAGGCTGATCTGACTTCCTCTGGAAATTGCTTTGGATCTGAAGTATCCGGACTGAACCTGGATGCTGGTGGTCGGTCTTGACTTGGAGAGAGTGGCCGTGAGAGGTGGGGTAGGCTAGGGTTTGGTGGAAAAAAGAGGATGATGGGCAGCTAGGGTTTGGAAGTGAAGTGGCTAACCTAGGGTTTTGGGGTTGGAGATCTCACACCTCCTCAAGGTTCCTGGGGAACCCGGATTTACTCCCTCACGGAGCTCAACACCTAGATGCAAGTGCAGAAGAGAGAAACACAAAGTTTGCTCACACATAAATTGGATTCATTCATTAGATAACTTTAAAAATTACAAAAGGGGTTTAATTTATAGGACTTTACAAGAGAGCAGGGTTTTACATCTTTCCATGTGGGACTAATAGGGTGGATCTTCAAATTAGGTTTGTAGGATCAATTTCCATACATATGGCCGGCCAAGAGTTTCCAAAAATGCTGATTGGTGGCTTCAAAAGGTAAGTAGGTGGCGCCTCCTAGCCTTGCTCTTCAAGAAAAAATATTTTTCCTTCCATACCTGGTTTTATTTGGAATTATTTGGGCGCCCCCTAACCTTTCTCTTTAAGAGAAATTTCCTTCCTTCCATACCTGGTTTTATTTGGAATTATTTGGGCGCCTCCTAGTCTTGCTCCCCAAGCTTTGCTCCTTTCTTTTCATTGCTTGGCTCTTATGGAAACACTTTGGCCGCCCCCTTGAATTGTGGATCCCAGATTGTTTTCTCCTTAAGTGGCGCATGAGAGAAGGGACCTGCTATCTTGTGGTGTGGGGACCAGAGCATACTGGATGGAGATGTGGCACCCCCTGGACTCAGGCGTGTGGCTGGGAGTGTGGCGCCCACTTGCTTGGCCTTGGGAGAAAATGTGACACCCTGGAGAAGTCCTAGACCACTACTGAGTCAACATGACTCAACAAAATTAAATTGCAGGAAAATACAGACTCAAGCTAAAATTGAGTTGATCAAGTCAACCCTTATTACAAACCAGAAAACCCTAATTCTTCGGGCAAGGTCAATCAGAGATCCAGATGGATCCCTGAAGTCTTCTTTTGAGTCTGGTGCCCGCACCACTCCAGTAGCTCCAACAGCTCCACATGTTGATGGTGATGATGATGACCACCCAGATGGACACGACAATGCTGATGAAGGTGGTGCTGATGATGGTGATGGTGGTGATCTTGGGGGAGATACAAATTGTGGCACAGACAGTTCTACTGATGGGAGTTTGGATGGCAGCGTAGATCTTGCTGGATGGTATCAGATGGTGAGCAGAGATGATCCTACTCTAGCTACTCCTGAGGACCCTCCTCCAACTGATGCGATCGATTCCACTCCAGACTTCATTACTCCAACTGAGATGCTTCTTCCTCCATCAACTAGATCTTCTAGGGTTGTACCCACACTTGGACCTTCTACTCGTACTAGGAGTCGTAGGGTTTTAGCCCACGGACCTCCTAAATCCTTAGTTCTTAGGTCCAGGATTAGTGCTCCTATCACTTTTAAGCTTCTATCTGATGAGGATTAGCCTCACAGATATTCATTCTATTGTTTGCTATCTATAATTTATATTTCATGCTTATGTACTCTTGTTGTATCATTATATGTTTTAGTGTTGCTGATTGAGTCAGCAAATTTTGTACTGGAAACACTATTTGATATATATATATATATATGCATTTCTCTTTGGTGCTTGCACTCATTGAATTCACTGTGTTTAATTTTGACTTTGATAATATTGAATTTAATAACCTACTCCTCGACTCTGATACCTATTTACTTCTAAAAAATTGAATATTATATCAGCTCTAATACCTTCTTTTGTTTAAGTGCATTTATTAAGGGGGAGCTTACTCCCTTTCCTATTTAATGATTGATAAAAAGGGGGAGTAAGATATTAATGTTAGTTTAATGTTCAAATTTGATATTTCATACTTCATCTTGCTCTTCAATTTGCTCTAACATGAAATGTTTTACTAAGGGGGAGAGTAAATGTAGTTTACTTGCTTAATTCATCCCTCTCAACTATTTAAGTTGTGATTGCATGAGCTTGAGATCATATCTATGGAGTATCATATCCAAAATTTGAATTTAAATATTTATATATTCAAGGTTTTGTCATCATCAAAAAGGGGAAGATTGTTGGCTCTACCCAATGATTTTGATGAATAACAAAATGTTGAGTACATATTTTGTACTAATGATCATTTCTAGTTATGAGTTTTTAGGAAACAAGCACATCAAAATCTTGAACTTAAAGTATCATGGCACGCTTTGGCACAAAGCATCCTTCGCAATTTGAGGAGTATTTTCCATGCTAAAAGGGCACAATTAAGTTTAATTATTATTTATATATGTTGCTGTTATGCTCCATGAACTATATTTATGTTTTTGGCTTGATGGTACTTAATTCTGAAAATTGCAGAACCAAGTGTCGACACCTGGAAAGTCAAGTGTTGACACTTCAACACTTTGGCATGCAGAAAGTTTTCATGGCATGCCAAGTGTCGACATTCAGAACTCAAGTGTCGACACCTGAAACTCAAGTGTCGACACTTAAGTTTCCAAGTATCGACTCAAGGCTTGAGACTTTTTGAAAATCCAGAACTTGGCCATGGAGAGTTTTTGTGTCAAGTATCGACACTTGTGAGTCAAGTGTCGATACTTGAAAGTTTAAGTGTCGACACCTGGAAGTCAAGTGTCAACACCTAACAGCCAAGTGTCGATACCTAACAGCCAAATGTCGACATCTGACAGCCAAGTGTCGACACTCGGGTTCTAACAGCCTCAACGGATCTATTTTCTGATAGCCTGAAATCACTAGTTTTAGCTCTAAATGGCTAGTTTTTGATCCCTAACAGTCTAAAACAGTTTTTAGATATTTTCATGTATTTAAGCTTCACTAAACTCACTTATGAAGCAAGAGAAAAGTTGGAAAAAAAAGAAAGATCCAAGAGTTAAAGCCCTTCTTCAAGAACTCCACTTCCAAAAGTAAAAAAGGAGAGATTCCTCTGAAAAGCCTTTCATTTCATCCTTCCAAAAGTGTTCTTGAGAAGACTCCAAGCCAAGTCACATCAAGCAATCATTCAAGAGTTTCAAAGATTCCTCATCTACTCTAAGAAGAGAGTTTTTTTGTGTTACATTTTTTAATTTTGTATTTATTGCTGGTTGACCTAGCTTTCAAGCTTCTTGAAAGTAAGTTGTAAGGTTATTGGTGAGCCAAAACCAACTAGGTTGACTTATGAGCCCAAAGCCAAAACAAGTATAAAGGTTTGTTGGTGAGCCTAGGTGATAAAATCAACTTAGGTTTTGACTTGTGAGCCTTTGGAAAAATAAGTCAGCTGTAATTTTTGAAGAGATTATAGTAAAAATTTCCAAGGAAAGCTTGGAGAGTGGACGTAGGTGTTTGAAGAACACCGAACCACTATAAAATATTGTATTTGTGTTGTGATTATCTCTTTTCTCTTCTTGTACTTTAATTCCTGCACCTTACTTATTATTTTCCACTGCATTTACTTAAGTGCATTATTCACAAACACTACACGGCCTTCACATATTTGTTTTAATTTTTTAAAGACCCAATTCACCCCCCCCCTCTTGGGCTCCATTTTTGGGCAACATCCTCACCTTTTCCTCATGCAATAGACTATGCATACAATTTAGACATTGTTGATATATTAGCAGCTACCTAATCAACTTGACTGAATATTCTAGATGGAGCTTTGAACACTAAAAACTTTAGAGCTCCTGTATCATAAAAAATTTTGCATCATGTGGACATTCTATGTTATATAATGTGCTGGCTTAAAGACCATCATCTTCAATGTCATCTTCATTTGGTACTTCATTTTTAAAAAGCTAGTTATTTACATAAACCATATCATCAGCAAGTGTGTAAAGCAATTATTTGATAATTGTCTCAGGCACATCACTGTCCACTATAGCAAATTATTCCTCTGTATCTCTCAAACTAGTATTTACTAGGATATTATTCATAACATATGGTCTAGAAGAAACAAAATATTCAATGACCTAAGTTATCATTCTTATCTTTTGGTTAAATAATTTATTATCATCCCAGTTAGGAATAAGTCTAGTATCTTCAATAGGCTATCTATTTATATACAACTCTGTACTAGATGGACATAGATGCAAATTTATAGTTGAAAAAATTATTTCAATATCCTCATTATTAGTAATTAAAATAGGTTCATACTTAATATTATTGATTGTACTATTTATGGATATCTATATTCTATCATTATTTTATTAATGCTTTATGTATATAGAAGACTTTGTATAACTTATGCTCCAGCTTCTTAAATTTCATTCCATATTTAATCCTAGTAGTATTTTTTCATTGCTAGCTGTATTCAATGCCACATGGTCTATTAATCATAGACCATTATTATAGCATAAAGTTATGATAATTTCTTTCATGTTACACTATATATACAACAAATAAGTTAAATATAAATATGCTATTAAAAATATATAAATTATAATTTAACTAGTATGATATATAAATAGTACTTGAAGATATAATTATGTTATATAATTACAAAACATATATTTACTTGATGGCAAATTACATATTTTAAATACAGAATTATGTTTCATGCATATTGTTACGGCCATAATGATGACGTGGCCGGTCTCAGATTCCGTCGGGCATGATTGAGCCGCGTGGAGGTTTCCTCTGCCGAGTCAGCTGCGGGTCCCATGCCACCGAGGTCGAGCTCAGCCCTTGCCCCCCCGGCTACCTCTCCAGGTGATATCCCGAGGCGTTACCGCCCAGGCCGAAGTCGAGTTCGGTCCAGGGCCCCTTCTGCCGCCTCGCCAGGTGTCCACCCGGGAGGGGTCCACCTCGGTCGAGGTCGGCTGCTCCCCCGCTCCTTCGCCAGGTGGCCCTCGGAGACGGGACCACCTCGACCAAAGCCGAGCGCCTTCCTGCCGCCTCGCCAGGTGTCCACCCAGGAGGGGTCCACCTCAGCCGAGGTCGGCTGCTCCCCCGCTCCCTCGCCAGGTGGCGCCCAGAGACGGTCCCACCGAGGCCGAGGTCGAGCCGGGCCCCTTCGCTCCTTCGCCAGGTGGCCCCCGGAGACGGGACCACCTCGACCAAAGCCGAGCGCCCTTCTGCCGCCTCGCCAGGTGTCCACCCAGGAGGGGTCCACCTCGACCGAGGTCGGCTGCTCCCCCGCTCCCTCGCCAGGTGGCGCCTAGAGACGGTCCCACCAAGGCCGAGGTCGAGCCGGGCCCCTTCGCTCCTTCTCCAAGTGGCCCCCGGAGACGGGACCACCTTGACCGAAGTCGAGCGCCCTTTTGCCGCTCCGCCAGGTGTCCATTCGGGAGGGGTCCACCTCGGCCGAGGTCAGGCCACCCGTACGGAGAAGGACCCAAAGAGCGGAGGCGCAGGTTCCGAGGTTGGCCCTCGAGCCGTACGCACCACAGACGGCGCCCCGTACAGATGGCGGCGGCACGCGAAACATCACTTACGTCGGCCCGATAGGTTCTGCAATCGAGAGGCACGGTTCTGGCAAAACAGGGCCCGTCAACGGACAATGCCGGCACCTGGGAAGGGGAGCGCCCACACCGGGCCTGAGGTCTGACCGGCCGCCCTGCCGGTGCCACCCCCCTTCCTTTACCCTTTCCCTGCTGGGCTCGGCAAACGAGGTCAGAAAGCCGCCTGGCCCTCGAAACCAAAAGGGGAAAGAGAAAAGGATGGAGAGGGGACAACGAGAGTAACAAGGGGAGCCTCCCAAGAGTGGAAAACAGGCAGGCAGTGGGAGGAGATAAAAGGAAGGAAAGAGGAGGCGACTAGGTAAGGTGGGACGAGTAAGAAACAGAGGCTGAAGGCCCCGCTCCGAGAGTAAGATCCAGGGTCTCGAGAAGGGATCGCTCGACGTGAGCTCGGCAAAGGGACCCAGCCGGGTTTCTGGTCCCTCTAGCACCTTTCTTGCTAGTAAATTCTCTGAGTCTGGGACTCCTTTGGGGGCCCGTCTTGGAGAATCTGTTCCCTCTCGCCGTCTACTAACTTGATCATCGGAGCTCCCTCGCCGGGATCCCCGACCAGGGTCTTCTGACCTTGCCTTGCAGGTTCGCTCCGGCCAGGGGGCCCCGGGAGTAAGGCGGTCTGGTAGGATCGGCGGTTCCGAGGCACGGGCGCGACGGCGGATCGGCAACAGATTGGCGCGCCAGGTAGGGGGACAGGACAACACCCCTAGTGGGAGCCAGCTTTCTGCAGGCACCGCGCTCTCCAACAATGGTGGTCACTCGTGGGCGCGAGGCATCCACCAGCCATGTAGGGGAGGTTCCCTCACCTCAAGGGGCCCACAGCCCGGAGAGGGAGCTCCCAGCTCCTCCTCCTCTTCCACTACCACCGACCTCGGTGGACGGGCCCCTCGCGGCCGTCATCCAACAGCTGCAGACTTTGATCTCGGCGGTCCGGTAGCTTCAACATCAGCAGCGGTCCCTAGCCACGCAGCCACAGTCGGGGACCCCCGTGACTCGAGCCGCGGGGCCGCGTGGGAGCCTGCGCTCCATTCAGGGCAGGCCATCCCACCCGAGGGCGGTCTCCAACCCCCGGGAGCCACCAAGCTCCCGCAAAAAGAAACTACTCCGGTTCGATGGATCACTAGAGTCGATCCCCGGCCGATGAAGCCGAGATGGCGCATCGCAACAAGTGGCGCCGAGGCGTGACTTCGCGCCGAGACCGATCGGCGCCCCCTTCGCCAGCGGCCTCGGTGGAAGACTCCACCGACGAGGCCATCAGGCGTCAGGCCGAGAGGCGCCTGGAGGAGCACGAGCGCAAGTTGGTGGAGTTCGCCCGCCAATTTGCCAACCTGCAGAACTCATCGGCGGACCCGGCGGGCTATGACTCCCGTCCCCCCTTTTCTGAAGAAATCCAGGCAGAGCCGATCCCGAGCCGGTTCCGCATGCCGCAGGTGGATCTCTACGACGGGACCACCGACCCTCTGGACCATCTGGAGAGCTACAAGGCTCTCATGAGGGTCCAGGGGGCCACTGACGCCCTTTTATGCATCGCCTTCCCCGCTACCCTCCGGAAGGCCGCTCGAGTCTGGTTCACCCGCCTCGAGCCCGGATCTATTTGCTCCTTCTACCAGTTGGAAGGAAAGTTTGTAGCGCATTTCGATGCTTGTTGGAAGGTGCTGAGAGAGGTGGATAGCCTCTTCTCCATCTGTCAGCAGGACCAGGAGCTGCTACGGGACTACATCACCCGGTTCAAGATTGCTGCACTGGAAATCTACAGCCTGGATGAGCCCATCGCCATGCTGGCTTTGAAGCGCGGGCTCAAGACGTCCCGCCTGACCTACTCCCTGGATAAAAAGCCTCCCAAGACGTACTCCGAGCTCCTCCTCCATGCCCACAAGTACATCCGAGCGGAGGAGGCCGACCGCACCCGCCGAGAGCTGGACGGGAAGACTCCGAAGAGGCCATCCCCGAGGGATCTTCCAGGAGCTCGGAAGCCCGGGCCACCTGCCGACCCTCGCCCGAATTCGAGGTCGAAGGGCGAGGCCATTCCGGAGCGGAGGTTCACCCCTCTCCTCACCCCTCGAACAAAGATCCTCATGGAAATTGAGGGCGAGCACTACCTCCGCCGACCTCCTCCACAGAATCCAAGAGGTATCTGAGACAAGTCAAAGTACTGCCAGTTCCACCGCGAGCACGGCCATGAAACGAAGGAGTGTCGCAACCTGAAGCGGGAAATCGAGGAGCTGATCAAAAGGGGCTACCTCAGGAAGTTCGTCAGGAACGAGGTCCCCCCGGAGGGGCAGCCGCTCGTGGCCTTACCACCTGTTCCTGCAATCGATAACCGCTTGACGGAGAAGCTGGTGGGCATGATCTCACTTGGGGTCGGGCGGGTGGCGAAGAGAGCCCGGGAAGTCGGGAACCCGGAGAATGTAATCCCCCCTGAGGAGGGGAAGGAAAACGAGAATGTAAACAATGATGCCGTGGTGGTCGAGATGACCATCGCGAAGCATCCTTTACATCGAATTATGGTGGATAGTGGAAGCTCGGCTGACGTGCTTTTTTATGATGCTTTCTCTCGGATGAATTTGTCCCATGATCAGCTGAGACCGGTGCATACCCCCCTGGTGGGCTTTACCGGGGACTCCATGGGGGTCGAAGGGGAGATCACTCTCCCGGTCACCGCCGGATCCCCACCTCGGTAGACGACCGTCCTGATGACGTTTACCGTCGTCAAGCTCCCTTCGCCTTACAACGCAATTCTCGGGCATCCCGGGCTCAACCGACTGGATGCCATGATTTCCACGAAGAGGTTGTTGGTGCAGTTCCCCACGTCTTCCGGGCTCGGGGTGATGAAGGGGACGACCCAGCCGGTCCCGCATTGCCTCCAGATGGTCCCGGGCGCCCGGGGCACGGAGCTCGGCCCCGATGTTGACGACCTCGACCTAAGGGAGAAGGAACCCAGGGGGGCCCGTAGAATGCCTGTTGACTTATCCCCTTGGTTCGGACCCGCTGAAGACGGTGCAGGTCGGGGCGCAACTCCCGGAAGAAGAACGGGCCCGCCTGCTGGAGTTCCTCTGCGCAAACGCAGACGTGTTCGCCTGGTCGGTGGCCGACATGCCGGGCATTCCCCCCGAGGTCATTACGCACAGACTGAACGTGGATCCGAGCTGCCGCCCGGTCTGCCAGAAGAAGAGGAGCTTCGCCATGGAGAGACAGAGGGCCATCAACGAGGTGGTGGAGAAACTCCTCGCCACCGGCTTTATGCGGGAAGTCCAATATCCCAGCTGGCTGGCGAACGTGGTCATGGTAAGGAAGAGCAGTGGTAAGTAGAGGATCTGTGTGGACTACACCGACCTCAACCGAGCTTGCCCGAAGGACAGCTTCCCTCTTCCAAAAATCGACCAGCTGGTTGACACCACCTCGGGGCATCGCCTCCTGTCATTCATGGACGCCTTCTCTGGATACAACCAGATCCGAATGAACACGGAGGACGAGGAGCACACCGCCTTCATCACCGACCGCGGAACTTTTTACTACAAGATGATGTCGTTCGGCCTCAAGAACGCTGGGGCCATGTACCAACGTCTGGTCAACAGGATCTTCAAAGACCAGATCGACCGCAACATACAGGTGTACATGGATGATATGCTGGTAATGAGCAGACCCGATTCGGACCACGTAGCTGACCTGGCAGAGACATTCGGCAACCTCCGACATCATCAAATGAAGCTGAACCCTGCGAAGTGCGCCTTCGGTGTCTCCACCAGGAAGTTCCTAGGATTCATGGTGACCCAAAGAAGAATTGAAGCCAACCCGGAGAAGGTCCAGGCCATCCTGGACATGGAGCAGCCCGCCTCCAAGAAGCAAGTGCAGCAACTCACCGGCCGGGTTGCGGCCCTCAGCCATTTTATCTCCAGGTCGGCCGATCACTGCTGTCCCTTTTTCAAGGTGCTGAGGAAGATGAACGACTTCGCCTGGACCGAGGAATGCCAGGAGGCCTTTGAAGAGCTGAAGAAGACGCTCGCATCGCCAATGCTGCTTTCCCGGCCCGAGGAAGGGGAGGAGCTCATCCTCTACCTGGCGGTCACCCCGGAAGCCATCAGTTCGGTCCTGGTTCGGACCGACGACCAAGGAGTCCAGCGGTCGGTGTACTATACCAGCAAACTTCTCCGCGATGCGGAGCTCAGGTATTCTCGGCCCGAGAAGCTCGTTTTTGCGTTAATAGTGTCTGCTCAGCATCTCAGGCCCTATTTCCAAGCGCATCCCATCGCCGTCCTGACGGATCAGCCGCTGAAAGCGGTGCTCAGCCGACCCGACACCTCGGGACGATTGACGAAGTGGGCACTGAAGCTCAGCGAGTTCGACATCGCGTACAGGCCCAGGTCGGCCATGAAAGCACAAGTACTAGCCGACTTCTTGGTCGAATGCGCGGGCTTAGGCAAGGATCCCGAGGAGGATCCCTTGCACCGGCAGCCGAAAGCGGGCCCCGAGGGGCCCGGAGAGGATGCTTGGATCCTCCACGTAGATGGAGCCTCGAACTCTGGCGGGAGCGGAGCCGGACTCATTCTTGCCAACAGCGATGGGGAAGTCGCCGAATGCGCGCTCCATTTCCAGTTTGCCGCGACAAACAATCAGGCGGAGTGCAAGGCACTCCTCGCCGGGCTAAGGGTCTCCCGCGAGCTGGGCGTGACTAACCTTAAGGCCTTCACTGACTCCCAGCTCGTGGCAGGACAGGTCTCCAGGGAGTATGCCGCGCACGACCCCCAAATGGCGAAATACTTGGAGCTCGTCAAGGCGGGCACGACCGGTTTCCGGTGCTTCAACATCTCCCATATCCCCCGCAGGGAGAACGCCCGTGCGGACACTCTTTCCCGGCTGGCGACCCTACCGGACTCGATGCTGGGTCGCGCTCACGTGGAGCACCTTAAGGCCCCAAGCCACGAGACCCCAGTGGAGGTCCATCAGGTCAGCCGGGAGCCCAGCTGGATGGATAAGTACACCGAATACATAACCAGCGGCACCTTGCCAGAGGACCGCGTGGTGGCCCGCCTCATCAGAAAGAAGGCCGCACGGTTCATCCTGATGGATGGGCAATTATATCGGAGATCCTACTCCTACCCCCTCCTTAAATATGTGGGACCCGCAGAAGCCAGACTCGTGCTCCAGGAGATTCACGAGGGCGTCTGTGAGAACCACGTGGGGGGCAGAGCGTTAGCCTACAAAGCCCTTCGTCAGGGCTACTTTTGGGAGACGATGAAGGAGGATGCCGCTGACTTCGTGAGGAGGTGCGATCGGTGCCAGCGTCACGCCACGGTGCAACGGCAGCCCTCCAACCCAATCTCCCAGCTTTCAGCTCCGTGGCCATTCGCCCAATGGGGGATGGACCTTCTGGGCCCCTTCCCGCCGGTGTCTGGACAGCGGAAATTCTTGATCGTGGCCATCGACTACTTCATGAAGTGGGTCGAGGCCGAACCCTTGGCACGGATCACCGAGGCAAACATCGCCAGGTTCTTCTAGAAGTCATTCGTTTGCCGTTTCGGCCTCCCCCACACCATGGTCACTGATAACGGACGCCAGTTCGACTACCGGGAATTTGAAGAGTTATGCGGCGACCTCGGCATCAGGCATCGCTTCACGTCGGTGGCGCATCCTCAGACCAATGGAGAGGCCGAAGTCACGAAGAGGACCATTTTGCAGGGCCTCCGCACGTGGCTAGACCAGGCCAAGGGCAGATAAGCCGAGGAGCTCCCCAGTATCCTTTGGGCGTACCATACCACCCCGAGGACGGTGATCGACGAGACCCCATTCAACCTCATCTTTGGAGCCGAAGCGGTCATCCCGATCGAGCTCAGCCTACCCACACTGCGTGTGGAGCAATATGACGAGACAGAGAACCCTGCCAGAATGATGCTCAACCTTGACCTTCTTGAAGAGATGAGGGACAAGGCCCGAGTTCGGATGGCGGCGTATAGGCAGCGAGTGGCCAGGTATTACAACTCCCGAGTGCGGCCGAAGTCCTTTCGCCTGGGAGATCTGGCCCTCCGGTGCACTGAAGCTTCTCAGCCACGGGAGTGCGGGAAGCTCTCACCGAACTGGGAAGGCCCGTATCGGGTATCAGAAGCCCTCCCCCACGGTGCCTACTACCTGGAGGAATTGGGAGGGGCCAGGTTTCCCCGGACGTGGAATGCCTCGAATCTAAGGATGTATTATCAGTAATGTAAGGTTCCCCACTCCTGCAATAAAGTTTCTTTGCTTCAAATGATCTTTCTCACCTCGTAGGGAAACCGGTGCATGGCCCTGGTTTCGACACACCCGATCGTGGCCAAAGGTCGAAGGAAGCGAGAAGTCCCGGGCTTCGGTCTGGAAGGCGGGCAGAACCCAGTTCGCCCGTGCGAGCACGGAGAACGGCTCGGCGAGCCGTGCAAGGCTTGAGAAAGCCTGCGACCCTGAGGTTCAGTCCGGAAGTCCCGGGCTTCGGCCTAAAAGGCGGGGCAGAACCTAGTTCGCCCACGCGAGCACGGAGAACGGCTCGGCAAGCCGCGCAAGGCTTGAGAAAGCCTGCGGCCCCGGGGTTCAGTCTGGAAGTCCCGAGCTTCGGTCTGGAAGGCGGGGCAGAACCCAGTTCATCCACGCGAGTATGGAGAACAGCTCGGCAAGCCGCGCAAGGCTTGAGAAAGCCTGCGGCCCCGGGGTTCAGTCCGGAAGTCCCGGGCTTCGGTCTGGAAGGTGGGGCAGAACCCAGTTCGCCCACGCGAGCACGGAGAACAGCTCGGCAAGCCGTGCAAGGCTTGAGAAAGCCTGCGGCCCCGGGGTTCAGTCCGAAAGTCCCGAGCTTCGGTCTGGAAGGCGGGGCAGAACCCAGTTCGCCCACGCGAGCATGGAGAACAGCTCGACAAGCCGCGCAAGGCTTGAGAAAGCCTGCAGCCCCGGGGTTTAGTCCGGAAGTCCCGGGCTTTGGTCTGGAAGGCGGGGCAGAACTCAGTTCGCCCACGCGAGCACGAAGGCAATCCCAAAGATGGACCCGCTCAAGGCCTACTATGACGCCACGCGGTCCGGAATGTCTCAACCTTTGATCTGAGCGCCGGATTGGACCAGGTCCACCCTCGTCCCGACACTCCACATTAACATCTCAGGAAGAAAAAGAGAAGAAAGAAAAGCAAAAGAGAAGGCGAGTCCGAGACATGGCCAAACTGAATTTTCATTGACTCAATAAAGGGAAGTACAAACTGGGGGTCCCGACAGGCCAGGAGTCCCCAAAAAGAAAACAAACCAAAAAGAGAAAGAATGACAGTTCAGTTTGGCACGGGGGCGGGGTCCTCAGCCGGGGTCGCAGGCTCCACTTCCTCGCCGTCGGCGGCTGCTAGCTTAGGGGGTTGCTCCGGAGCTTCGGCCGTGTCGCTCGTCGGGGCCGTAGCTGTGGCGTCGACCACGCCGGAAGCCCTTCGGTCGGGTCCCTGCCTCCAACCTCCGAGCACCACCCCACTGAGGTCAAGCTTGGGGTAGAAGGACCCCACCTTCTCCCGGCACATCCGGAATCCTTTCAGGAAGGAGTCCACGGTGGCCTCCCGAACCTCCGAGATGTACTCGTCGGAGGCCCGGAATTTCGGGATGGCTTCCTGCGCCTCCCGCTTCGCGGCCTCCAGGAGCCCGTTGACGTAGGTGCTTCGCTCTTTCGCCGCACTCGCCTCCTGTCTGGCCTCTTCCAGCTGGCGCTCCAGCCACTGGGAATGGGCCCGGAGGCGAGCCCTCTCGGCCGCGTCCTCTTCCGCGCGACGCTGGTGGGAGTTCCTCTCCTCGGACAGAGAGGACTCCAGGTCCTTGTTTCGCCCCTCGGCGCGTGCCAGGTCCACCTGGAGGGTCTGGTTGTTCACTCGCAGCTCGACCCCCTTTTTCATAAGATCTTTGACGACGGCCGCGAGCTTGCTGAGCTTCTCTTCCTTCTCGGCATCTTTCTTCGTGTACCCCGCGAGGAAGTTCCTCAGCAGGAGCACGTCGTTCCCAATCTGCACAGCAAAATAATCGGGTTAGTGTAAAGGCTAACCAAGGCAAGACAGACAAAGGAGCCTAAGTTCGGACTTACCATGAAGAGTTGCTGGAGGATCCTGAGCAAGGCGTCGGTGTAGTCCCTGCCGCCTCGAGATCGGCGGTCCCGGGCGGTGGAGGCATACTCCATCACTTTCTCCGCGAGCCCTTTGTCATGGATTACTGAGCACTGGTTGGTGATCACCGGTGGCGGAGCCATCAGGTCGGCTGTGGCGGCGACTGCCCCTCCGGCAAGAATCGCCATCGACGGTGCGGCAGAAGTCGCGGGCTGCGCTGTCGGAGCCGTGGCAACGACGAGGCCGGTGCTGGGCGGAACTGCTGGTGGTGGAGCCCCCTCGTCGGCAGCACCGCCGGGTCTGACAACGGGCGCATCAATGGCCCCGCCCCGAGGCAGCCTGGGCGGGGGAGCAGCGGCCACCAGGCTGGGTACTGTCGCCGGCACGACCTCCTGGCTCGTCTCGGTGCGAGCCCTCTTCGCCGCAGGCTCATCCACCTCGACGACGTCCCTCTGGGCCGCGCCCTCCAGGAGGTTCTCCAGCGAAAATTTCATTCCTGCAATGCAAAAGAAAATGATGTCAGTCAGCTCGGCTAAAAAGGAGAAAAAGAATAGAAATCAAGGAAAGACTGAGTCTCACCCGGCTCGCGGATGGGACTGATCCCTGCCTCAAACAAGTTCTACTCCGAGAGCAGAACCTCGAGCGCCGGGACCACATCGCTAAGGAGCTGGGAGTAGGCCTCTTGGTCCGCCGACTCGACCTGGGAGTTCTGGTTCGGGGACCGGTCCGGTTCGCTCCAGGCCTAGTCAACATCCTCGATCGAGGCAAAGAAGAACTGGTTCTTTCAGCCCTTGATAGAAGAAGGGAGGTCGAACAGGAGACACCTGGGCCGGGGCGAGATGTACCACCAGCCATCGTCAGTGGAGTACCTCTTCAGGGTAAACAAAGCCCTGAAGAGGGAGAAACGGGCAACAAATCCGTGGAAGTGGAAAAAAACAATAAAAGAAAAGATGACCCGGATGGCATTGGGAGCCAACTGGGCCGGAACGAGACGGAAGTGGCTAAGGAAAGAAAGGAAGAAGGGGTGCAGAGGAAATCGAAGACCCCCGAGAAGGAAGTCTTCGTAGAAGGCTATGCAGCCGGGGCCACTCATGGTGACGCGATCCCCGAGCCGCGGAACAAGTAGACGGATTGATCCCGGGATGCCGTAGGCCTCCCGGAGCAAAGAGAGGTCGCCTTCGGTCATTGTGGAAGCATGACCGGAGGGACTGACAGAAAGAAGAGGTGGAGCAGGAAGGGAAAGAAGCGGAAGAGCAGAAGCAACAGGAGGAGACCGGACACCCCTGGGGATGCCAATGGTGATACCCCCAGGTTGCAGTCGCCTGCGGGTCTCCTCCGGGATCACTTCCTCCTCCGAGGAGGAAGAAGATGGAGTCCTCGGCCGTGACGGACCGGCCTCGTCCGGATTAGAGGAAACATGGCGACGGCGCGCCATAACAAAGAAGAAAGCAAGAAGGATTCGAGGAGGAAGAAGAGGGGAACAAGGAGGAAAATGAGAGCACTCATCGAAAATGCACTGCACGAACGCGGGGCAATGGAAATTAGCCTGCAGCAAACCGCCCACGAAGCAAGGAAAAAGGCCTCATTCCGGAAAGTCCCCTCCTTTTCAAACTCAGTCGACAGCGACCGTACCCGTCATTCCGCTCCGAGCCACTAGATGATCGCCGCGTGGACGCACGCCCGACACCGACGCCTCGTTAGCAGGGAAACGGCCTCTGCTTCGAAGCGACGCATTTATTATGGGCAAGTGGGCGACGTGTGGCGGCCTCCTATAGGGCTTCGGGCGCACCGAGAAGCGGCGACGAGGATCGCGACAATTATGATGCAAGATCTTCGCCTCCCCACGTCATATCCGTATTTAATCCCGACGTTCCGTTATACGACGCCCCAACAGAACGGCAGATTGGGGGGCAACTGTTATGGCCATAATGATGACGTGGCCGGTCTCAGATTCCGTTGGGCATGATTAAGCCGCGTGGAGGTTTCCTCGGCCGAGTCAGCTGTGGGTCCCATGCCACCGAGGTCGAGCTCGGCCCTTGGCCCCCCCGGCTACCTCGCCAGGTGATATCCCGAGACATTACCGCCCAGGCCGAAGTTGAGTTCGGTCCAGGGCCCCTTCTGCCGCCTCGTCAGGTGTCCACCCGGGAGGGGTCCACCTCGACCGAGGTCGGCTGCTCCCCCGCTCCTTCGCCAGGTGGCCCCCGAAGACGGGACCACCTCGACCGAAGCCGAGTGCCCTCCTGCAGCCTCGCCAGGTGTCCACCCAGGAGGGGTCCACCTCGGCCGAGGTCGGCTGCTCCCCCGCTCCCTCGCCAACACATATATTACTGTGCATGTCAATTTGAAGGTAAATTATCAAGTAAAAATACTAATTTATCAAACACGGTCAAAATTATTACAAGTATCATCTTAAATATTCTTAAAACTCCTCCTATGCTATAATAATTATAATTATATATACATAAATCATGAACTATATGCATGCCTTTGTTCATAAATATATGATAGTTTTATCAAATATATAATTATAAATATAAAAATTTATAATTCTTAACATCAAATAATAATAAATTAAATAAATAATATATATTACCAAAATAATGGAAGGATGATGGTGACATAATTACCAGCACACAAATAGGGGACCAGTGGATAATGTTTTTATGAATTAATAACAGATCACCAAGTAAAAAAATAAAAAAATATGGTGTCTGGAAGAAGGAATGGGGCCAGACCAAATGAGGGGAACAAGGGGGCACTGCAAATGAAGAGGGCCTAGGTGAAATGGATTTTATTCAAAAAAAGAAACTAGCCAAGAGGGGAGAAGCAGGGGCAATGGGGGGGTGGAGGGTCCAGGGAAGAAGGGAATGAGGGTAAGGGGAGGGGGCCACAATACCAAAAAAAATTTAAAAAAACTAGGGGTCAATTAGATTACTTGAAGAGAGATTGGGGGAGGGGCAAAACACAAACTTGGCGGTCCAAGGGAAGAAGATGGAGAGGGGACCACTTGAGGTTGGCAAGAGGGAGGGGGGACCACTTGACACTAGAAAGAATGGGTGACTAGGGAGGGGCGGGCTTAGGAGGAAGCAATGGCCGACTAAGGAGGCTTAAGAGGGTGGGCCAACAACTAAAAATTATGGGTTCAACCTATAATTTTAACAAAATATAAAATTGTGGATTGAACCCGCAATTTCAAAATCAACCTCTTAACCCTAATGTGGCTTTTAAAGTAATGGGTTGAACCCATAATTTTGACACTTGGCATCCCACTCACCCATCGAATAATAGTTTGGGAATTAAGTTGAAAAATAGGATATTTTAGGAATAAAGTTTTAAAACAATATTTTAAAAAAATCAAGAGGAAAGGGCTTCTCCTGTTGTGATGGGATAGAATAAAGTCATCTCCACCATACTGCTCATAGACCCAGGTAGAGTTTGTCTTCATTCATAATAGATACCAATAGTAGATACCAATATTAATGACATATTGCCTTCTCCAAGGCGTTGAGGAGAACACCACCCTTGCCCACATATGCGCAAAGAAAAATTCTTCATGAACCATGTTTTATGAAGAAAAATAAACCATTTCACTTGATTAGACTATATAAATTCTTATTTTTCAATGCACAATTAATATCTATAGTTCTATCTTTTATTTAAAATTTTGAATAACAAAAATATCTCTCCTTTTAAAAAATATTTATCATGTAATCATATTATGACATCTTATGGCCAAATTATAATTTTTTGAAAGCAAATAGGAAGTCATAAACAGGGAAGGATATTATCATCATTGAAAATTTTCATTCTATTTTTTCATTTAAAATTTTGAATGGCAAAAATGTCTCTCTTTCTAAAAAATTATGATATCCTATGACTATGTTATAATATTCTGTGGATAAATTATGACTTCTTAAGAGGAATCCTTTCATTATTTAAAAATTTTAAAAATTTTTAATGATAAAAATATCCTTCTTTGATTAAATAGGAAGTTATAATTTGGCTATAGAATAACATAATATAGTCATAGGATGTCATAATTTGTTAGAATGAGCATTTTTATTACTTAAATTTTTTTTTAAATGTGAAATAAAAATTCTCAATGATAAAATTTCTTTTCCCTCTTTATAACTTCTTTTTATAGGAAGTTGATGTCATAATATGGCCATAACGTATCATAATTTTTTAGAAGGGAGGGGATATTTTCATCATTCAAAATTTCAAACAAAAAAGTAGATTTGCAAGCATTAAATGCACATTAGGAAGTGAGGGCTTCATGACCCAATCAGGTGGAGTGATTCATTTTTTCTCTACTGGGATAGTGTACAAAGAATTTCTCTACATGCCAAATGTGTCTTGGGCCCTTTCAATGTGGTGGCCCAGGAGGAAATGAGAAATGGGCACCAAGATTAAGCTTGGATTCCAAGAATTCTTTGTCTATTGCAATAGGTAAAGAAAATTTAAAATAGAGAACATTGTTGGATTACATAGTCGTAATTAATAATAGAATTGCACTAATTTCCAACACCGTAGGTATTTAATATGGCTCAGCTTTTTATTCTAATTTTTTTTGACAAAAATGCCTTTTCCTTCCAAAATGCCATAGAGAGCAATATAAATGATAATCATTAGGAGAATGACATAAAAAGTAATTGAAAAATAACCAAAATCATGACAATTTTTTTTATCAATGAGATGTTATGATTTTCTTCAAGAAGACATATTTTAATTACAAGATGTCATAATCCTCTTCGGATTCTATCATATTGTAATTCAAGATTTTTAGTTTCTTAATGGTAAGGAATCTTGATATGAAATTTAAACTAGGAAGAGTCGACAATTGTCCAATTCATTCGCAAATTTTGAGAATTTTTGGATGATATTTTCTAAGATAAATAAATATTGAAAAGGGACTATTGTGTAAGGATGTCATAATCTTTTTCCAGAAAGTCATATTTTGACTATAGGATGTAATAATTCTTTTTAGATTCTATCATGTTGTAATTCAAGATATTTAGTTTCTTAAGGATAAGGTATTTTGATCTAAAATTTGAATTGATAATTATCAACTCATTGTATCTACAAAGTTTAGAAATCTTTGAATGCTATTTGCTAGAATAAATAAATCTTGGAAGGGGATTGTTGTATAGTGATGTCATAAATTTTTTTAGAAAGTCATATTTTGTTTATAGAATATCATAATTTTCTTAAGATTCTATCATATTTTAATTCAAGATTTTTAGTTTCTTAAAGATAAGGCAATTTGATATAAAATTTAAACTATAAAAAGTCAACTCATTGTTCGATTCATTTGCAAAGTTTGAAATATTTTAGATATCATTTACTAGGATAAATAAATCATGGAAGAGGACCAGGATGTCACAATTTTTTTTAAGAAGTCATATTTTGACTATAGGATGCCATAATTTTTCTTAGATTTTATCTTGCTTTAATTTGAGATTTTTAGATGCTTAAGAATAATAATTTTTTATCTAAAATTTAAAAAAATTTGAAGCTTTTTGCATGTTATTTGCTAAAATAAATAAATTTTGGAAAGGGATTTGTTATTGCTAGATCACCCTCCAGGTGGTTGCGATGGTGCCGGGGGATCCTTCGGTCCTTTTCAGCAAGTTTGGATGCTACTCTTGGCATTTCGTTGATGGGTCCTGCAAAAGGTTCTGGGGCTGGGGTTACCAATAGAGATACTTCGATGATCAAGTTAGTGAGAGAGAATGGAATAGGCAGTAGTAGCTAGAGCCATGTGCCATAATGACTATGAGGGTGTAATTGTGATGAGCCCTTAGAATGGCCTTACCTCACCAGATGTCCCCCTCACTTATTTAGTGTTGTGCATGGCCATGAAGAAGTCACTAGGGAGGTGGCCTCTAGCGAATGTAACGGATCCTGACAGGTTGTTATGATCTTATCACCTAGGATTCCTTTCACTAGCATCCTTTCTGTTGAGGCTAATAGTTTTGTTGAGATGATATTGTTAGGATGTGGTGCATAATGGGATGCCGAAAAAGTTCGCAAAAAAAAAAAAAAAAAAAGCTTGAAAAATAAATAAAAATACAAGCACAAATAACATACAGGGATTACGTGGTTTGGAGTCTCTTGCTTCTACGTCCACGGCCACACAAGATCAAATCTCGACTATGAAAAAGGAATACAGGAAGTCTTTAAAACAAAGAACCCTCTCTAAATGTAAACTCCAACCCAATAAGAAGAAAGAAGAAAGAACAAAACAATACAGGAGAAACCCTTGCCCTCTCTCTGCCTCTCTCTCTTCCCCTTGTTTTCTCTTTTGGAAAATCCTTGGACCACTTCTCTGGGTTGCAAAAACTCTCCCTAGCTCTCCGTTCTTCCTCTCTGCAGCTCTCTAGCATCCCATGTTGAGAAGAGAATGAAAAACCATCCAGATCCGAGTCAAAGAGCCCCTGATCAAGCCTGATCTCACTTAGGATCAATCTCAACCATCAGATCATTGATTTAACAGTCCACAACCCCCAGAAATGCTCATGGATAGCATGAAACAAGCATGGTCCATGGTGAGCCATGCGAAACACAAGGGAAACACCCCTGCGCATGACCACCTCTAGCTAGGCCGAGCCCACGAGTGCGCATGCCTGCATGCCGGGTTAGGCTGCGCTCGTGGTTAGGGCCAGGTCTGGTCTGGTGGGCTAGGTGCATTTTTTTTTTTTGGTTTCTTTTTTTCACTTGGGTTTTGGACATTTTGGGCTCTTCTTGGGTGGATACAGCTCCACACCCAATAACACTCCCACTTGGAGACTTAGACACCCAATCATGCATCAACCTAAAACATCAAAAGTAAACTTTCAAAGAAAAATAAAAATAGGTCAATATCCTATACGGCACCTCCAATCAACTAGCTTCAGAGGTTAATTGAGGCCATGCATAGCCTTAATTTCTTTACAGTGACTGTCTTCATCAGCATATCTACTGAATTCTTCGATCATTGGATCTTCTCCAGTGATAGATATCCATCTTCAAGTAGTGCCCTGATTAAATGGTACCTTAGTTGTATGTGCTTCATCCTTGCATGGAATATCAGGTTCTTCGCAGATAGATAGCACTCTGACTGTCACAAAACAAAACACTATAGCTCTGCTCTTTATCCAGCTCTGTCAGCAACTTCTGTAACCAAATCATCTCTTTGCTGGCTTCTGTAATTGCAACATACTCTGTCTCAATGGTAGAAAGAGCCATGATCTTCTACAACTATGAGACCCAGCTCACCACTATCCTGCCAACACTGTACACATACCATATTATGCTTCTCTTAGTGTCGACATCACCACCTAGATCTGCATCAACATAGCCCTGTAAAATCTAACTGCCTCTTCGGTAACATAAGCCGACATCCTTGGTACCTTTCAGATATCCTGGGATCCACTAACAGCTTTCTAATGTTGCTTGCCTGGATTTGCCATGTACCAGCCCACACTCCCACTGCATGTGCAATGTCGGGCCATGTGAAAACCATCACATACATCAAACTAATGACTGCTGAAGCATATGGAACCCTAGCCATTGTCTTCAGGTCATCATCAACCTTAGGTGACTGTTCCTTTGAAAGCTTAAAGTGCACGGCCAAAGGTATCTTCATAGGCTTTGCATCTACCATGTTGAACCTATCCAGCACTTTTTCAATGTACTTGCTATGAAATAACTTCAGTGTACTTGCCGCCCTGTCTCTTTCGATCCTCAACCCAAGTATATGCTTTGCTGTGCCCATGTCCTTCATTGCAAATTTTCTTGACAGCTCCGTTTTCTATCTTTCGATCTCCTGCATGCTCGATCCAGCTATCAGCATATCATCAATATATAAGAGTAGAATGATGAAACTACCATCAAATGACTTGTAGTAAGAGCAATGATCTTCCTGGCACCTTGCAAAACTACTGTTAGTCATGAATCCATTAAACCTTTTGTACCATAACTGGGGGCCCTGTTTCAAACCATACAAGCTTTTCTTTAGCTTGCATACCAGGTTTTCCTTACCAGGAACTATAAAGCCAACTGGTTGTTGCATATAAATGTCTTCTTCTATCTCACCATGCAGGAAAGTAGTAGTAACATCAAGTTACTCTAAGTATAAATTTTCATGATCTACTATACTTAAAATAATCCTTATTGTAGAGAGCTTAACAATAGGAGAAAAGATCTCAATATAATCAATACCTTCTTTCTATTGAAAGCCTTTCATAAATAACCTTGCCTTGTACCTCTTGCTATCATTATGCTCTTCCTTGATCTTGTAGACCCACTTGTTATACAGTGCTTTCTTTCCTTTTATAGTGTGCTGAGCTCCTATGTCTCATTCTTTATCAAGGACTACATCTCATCCTTCATCTCTAGCTCCCACTTGATTGAATCTTCACTTTCTATGGCTTCATTAAAGCACTCGAGCTCCTCTCCATTTATCAACAGTAGGTAATGCAACGAGGGTGAATACCTTATACGTGGTTTCGCGGTCCTTGTAGATCTTCTCAACTGAGGTGTCTCTGGCTTAAGTTCAGGATCTCTCGCTCCCTCAGTAATATCCTCCTCCATGATCTCTTCTAACTCTACTTATTCTTTCTCCTTGTCTACCTATTCTGCTCTATCTAGAATACTCTGGTTCTTGAATAGGCTTCTTTTATTGAACACCATATCCTTGTTCTTGATGATCTTCCTGTCCTCCTCACTCCAAAACTTGTAATCAAACTTATCAGTGCCATACCCAATGAAGAAGCACCTCTTTGACTTTGCATTGAGCTTGTCTTTCTTCTCTGCAGTAATGTGTATGTAGGAGACACAGTTGAAGACCTTCAGGTGAGATAAGCTTGCTAACTTTCCTATCCACTCTTCTTTTGATAACTTGTACTCAAGGAAGATTGAGGGACTTCTGTTGATCAGACAAGTAGCAGTGCCAACTGCCTCAGCCCAAAACATCTTGGGCAATCTAGCATGGAGCCTCATGCTCTAAGCTCTCTCATTCAAGGTCCTGTTCATGTGCTCAGCTACTCCGTTCTGTTGTGGCATGCTTGGAATCATCTTTTCCATCTTGATTCCACTGGTTGCGCATAACTCCTTGAACTCGGTGCTATCGTACTCACCTCCATTGTCTAATCTCAAGCACTTTATTTTCTATCTAGAATCATTCTCCACTAGGCTTTTCCACTTCTTGAAAGTATTAAATACACCAAATTTATTCTATAAAAAATAAATCCATACCTTTTTGGTAGAGTCATCGATGAAGGTCATATAGTATCATGAAGCTCCAAAGGATGCAACCAGGGAGGGACCCCACACATCAATGTGTACAAGCTCTAGCTTTCTTGATCTTGGTACCCTACCAATCTTGGAAAAGTTGACTTTTTTTTGCTTCCCAATAATATAATTCTCACAAAAACCAATATCTGTTATCTTCAAACCCGATAGCTTGTCCTTCTTCAGCAGTACTTGCATTCCTTTCTTGTCCATGTGACCTAACCTGTAGTGCCACAACTCTGAGTCTGCCTGTGCTAGTGCCACTGCATCTCTGGTATTATTAGTCAAACATAGGGTACCCAACTTGTTTCCTCCTGCTATTGCCATCATACCTTTGGTGATCTTCTAAGAGCCACTAATGAAAGTTATAATGTATCCCTCTGAGTCCAGCTATTCAACTGATATCAAGTTTCTCCTTAATCTTGGGATATGTTTGACATTCTTGAGCTTCCAAATTGATTGATCTGGCATCTTGATGTGTACATCACCCTTTTTCATAATATCCAAAGGCTAATCATCTGTAAGATAGACCTTTTTAAAGTCTTCGGCAATGTAGTTACGCATAGACTCCTTCTATGAGGTAGAGTGAAATGAAGATCTAGAGTCTAAGATCCAAGACTCCATTAGATTGTCCACACTGAAAACCAAGGCATCTTCAATTTTCTCGGTCACTCCATTGACCGACTCTTAATTATGTCCCTTGTTCTTCCTTGCCCATTAGTTCTTTCTAGTGTGCCCCTTCTTTTCGTAGTGCCAACAACCATCGCCCTTCAATCTTGACTGGCTCCTTTACTTGGACTTGGATCTCCCGTGGCCTTTGTTGTGCTATGTAGTTCTTCCTCTACCTTCTTGAGTCACCAAGGCAGAACTAGAGCTCCCTTTAGTCTCTTTCCTCTTGATATTTTCATTGAGAATCAGGTTCCAAACCTCTTCAAACTTCAATTTGCTTGAGCCACACGAATTACTCACTGCTATCATAGTTGCACCCTAGTTCTCAGGTAAAGAAGATAATAGGATTAGGGCACAGACTTCATCCTCAAAGCTAATGTTAACTAAACTCAACTGACTAGTAATCAAATTAAATTCATTGATATGATCGATTACGGATGCACTTTTATTCATCTTCAAGTTGAACAGACAATGCATAAGATAAACCTTATTGGAGGCCAAAGGTTTTTCGTACAGGTTGGAAAGTGCCTATATCAATTCAGCTATCGTCTTCTCCTACAGGATGTTGAACGTGATGTTCCTGGCCAACATCTGACGAATGACTCCCAAAGCCTAGTGGTTCAGCAAATCCCAGTCCACTTGCGACATTTCAGTGGATTTCTTCCCCAGCATTGGTAGATAAAGCTTCTTTTGGTACAGATAATCCTCGATCTGCATCTTTAAGAATCCAAAGTCTTTCTTATCAAACTTGTTGATCTTGACTCTTCTTTTATCTCTTGCCATCGCTCCCACTCGAACCCGGTGCTCTAATACCAAATGTTAGGATGTGGTACGCAGTGGGATGCCGAAAAAGTTTGCAAAAGAAATGAAAAAGAATGCCTAATAAATAAAAATACAAGCACAAGCAATACATAGGGATTACGTGGTTTGGAGCCTCTTGCTCTTACATCCATGGCCACGCAAGAACAAATTTTTATTATGAAGAAGGAATACAGGAAGTCTTTATAACAAAGAACCCTCTCTAGATGCAAACCCCAGCTCAATAAGAAGAAAGAAGAAATAATAAAATAATATAGGAGAAATCCTTGCCCTCCCTCTACCTCTCTCTCTTTCCCTTGTTTTCTTTCTTAGGAAACCCTTGGACCACCTCTCTGGGTTGCAAAAACTCTCCCTGGCTCTCTGTTCTTCCTCTTTGCATCACTCTGGCATCCCCTATTGAGAAGAGGATGAAAAACCATCCAAATCGCATCCAAGTCCAAGTCAAAGAGCCCATGACCAAGCTTGATCTCACTTGGGATCAATCTCAGCCATCGGATCATCGATTCGACGATCCAAAACCCTTAGAAATGCCTGTGGACTACATGAAACATGTGCAGTCCATGGTGAGCCATGTAAAACATAGCAGAAATGTCTCTATGCATGACCACCTCCAACTGGGCCGAGCCCATGCACGTGCATGCCTACACGTGGGCCTAGGCCGCATGCTGGGCTAGGCTGCATGCATGGGTCTAGGCTGGGTCTGGTCGATGGGCCAGGCTGCCTCTCTTTTTTGGTTTCTTTCTTTTCACTTAGGCTTTGGGCTTTCCTTGAGTGGATATGGCTCCAAACTCAATAGCTATCTCCTACAAACTCGCCCACTAGTCGTGTCAACCATATCCCATTATCGACGGACATGCGGCAAGGTTGGTTTAGCTAGAGCAAGTGGGGTCGACTATAGTGGTTTCAATGTTAAGAGGTGGCTAAGCACCGAGAGTGGATCTTGCCAAATGAGGGCTAGGTGCCGAGTAGGGGTCTGGCACCAAGGAAGGATACTAGGTATTGACTTTTAGGTTTGCCCGATCGAGCAAAGACCTAGGTCAGGATCGATTAAGAATTCGACAAACATTGAGTCGGCCTTGGCCATAAAGCCTTTCAGAGCTTCTACAGGAGGCGGTCGATGATGAGAGAGCTGTCTGATCACTCGATTATTACCAATACCATAGTTGGTAGTCCAGTAAGCATCTTGAGGCCGAGAAGGAGTAGTTGCCATAATAGATGCCTCCTACTTTCGAGTCTAGAAAGGTATCGAGTTGGTATGTCGGGACTTGCCACTTTAGTGAGTTAGGAGTAGCCACTTAATTGGCCCTAAGAATCAGGTTTTCTACTTCATCCTTTGATTTCAAATCAACCACCCAGGAGTAATTAAGCACCATTTAGCCACTTTAGGGGAGATACTCTACCATCTCAAGGGGAGCATTGAGGTGGCAGAGGGCCATTATTACCTTGGTACCTAAAGGGCCGTACCTCAATCTTTGAAAGTATGCATGATCATTGTTAGCCAGTTGAGCGGTGATCACTATCATGGGTGCTCAAAAATAATTCACTAACTCAAATTTTATAGCTAGGATGCATCGGGATCGTATCCTCAAGGACCGAAGGGCTAAGTTATTATTAAAAAAAAATAAGAAGAATAATTTAGTTTACTTGGAAAGAAAAATAAAAATAAATAGAAATTAAACTATTCTAATAGTGAGATCTCATAAAAGTATGTATCTCGGAGCTTGTAAGTCAATCTTATAACTAACAAAGTTATATTCTTTTGTAATTCAACTCAAGAGAATGCCTTTTTTCCTCAGCACACCATGTATCTGTAACAGATCACGGCATATCTTTAAAAAGTATAAAATGTATCTCTTTTATAAAATAATTATAATTAAGCTTTAAAAAATATCTATCTTTTCTTGGCACATCCTATATCCATAGATCATGGTACATCTTTGAGAAGTACTAGATGTTCAACTTTTTTCCCTTGACATGCTTCGTATCCATAGATCATGGTACGTTTCCAGAAAAGCAAGAGTTTAACATGGAAGCATAGAAGAAAGCTAATAAAAGAAAGTAGGTAAGGACTTTATAACTAAATGCATGATCTTTTATTACATATATATAAAAATAAAAGAAATATAGGAAAGGTGTAGAATAAAAGAACCGCTTTGCTTTGTTACAAGATCTCCTCTCCCCTTCAAAGATTTATGCTCTAGTCACTCATGGGTTGATCCCTTCCTCTCTCTATGTAAAGGCTCTAGAGGGATTCTAGGGAGTGATGCCTCAAGGTAGAGGTATAGGAGCCTTTTTAAAGTTTTAATAGGGAAGAGATTTTCATGTTTTTCTAGTATGGGACTAAAGAAAAGAATACATGAGTACCTAAGATCAATGGTAGGATGGGTGTGGTTAAGCTCAATCCATGTCAAAATTGGTATCCATTTCCTGCTTTGATTGGTGTTTGACTGTCTGAGATTTTTCTAGCATTTGATCTTAATCTAGTGTTCAAAAATCGCTGCAACTAATGGGAAAGGGTGGAGGATATCAATCCCCTACCGAGCAAAGGGCTACGAAGAGCTCAAGAAGCTAAGAGATATTGCAGGTTGATGCTAGATATTAGCATATCTCTGGTAATGATTGCAGCACCATATGTATTTAATAGCAACCTTGAGGATGCTTAGCCAGTAGTATCCTTGTCTTAGAATTTTGTAGGCCAAGTGTTGGCTTTGGCTCCTTGATTTTGATGAATAATAAAATATTGAGTATATGTTTGGACTAATATTTTAGTTGAAGTATAAATTTCAGGCCTTAGGTACATTAAAAGAGTATCAAGTATACTAATTTAGAAGAAAGAAGTTTCTCATGTTTAATTGATCTTCTAATCTTAGAATATTATCAAAACAACCACTTTGACTCTTGTGAAGAAGTATCTAAAGGATTAATGAACAAATCTTTAAGAAATTCTAAGTTTGGCATGCATTTTTGGATGGCACAGATCAAGTGTCGACTCAAGAGGTAACTCACAGGCCAAGTATTGACTCACAAGGTCGACTCATGAAGAAAATTCAGAAGTTCCAGAAGGCCAACATGCAAATTTTCAAGTGGCAGGCCCAAGTGTCGACTCAAGAGGTCGACTCACACTTCAAGTGTCGACTCAAGAGATCGACTCATCACCTAAGACAAGTGTCGGGGCAAAACATCAAGTTTTCTGTATTCAGCTTGAAATATCGATTCAAGAGGTCAACTCACACTCCAAGTGTCGACTCATGCTGTAACGGCTAGTTTTCCAGAATTTCAAAATTATCTCCAAACAGCTCCAAATAGTTACTTTTTCAATTCCAACGGTCTTCAACGATCTTTTGAGTGGTTTTGAGATATTTAAGACTCACCAAACCTCTTCAAGTCAACAAGAAAGATAAAAATCATATGAGACAAACTCCAATCATTTCAAAAGACAAGAAGAGAGCTTTTGAGAGATTCCTTTGATAAAAGGCTTCCATTTTTAAGTTGTTGAGCATTCAAGTGTTTGGCCATAAGTGTGCATTCAAAGATTCCAAGAAAAAGACAACTCAAGCATTCAAGAAGAGCTACATCGACTTTAATTTTCACTCATTTTAGGAGCTATTTATTGTGCTCATTTATTGTATACTTGATTTCTTTTGTTGTTGCTAGTTTCAAAGGTATTGAAACTAGTATTAAAGGTTGTTGGTGAGCCTAAGAGATAAAACTAACTTGGATTTGACTTGTGAGCCTGGATAAAATAAGTTGCAAAGGTTGTTGGTAAGCCTAGGTGATAAAACCAATATAGATTTTGACTTGTGAGCCTTGGAAAACAAGTCGGATGTAATCTTAGAGAGATTATAGTAAAAATCCCTAAGGAGAAGCTTGGAAAGTGAATGTAGGTATTGAAGGTGAAAAGACACCAACACCATGCATACAATATGCAAATGCAAGGCAAAAATAGTTGCATTTTAAAATGATTTTAAAATATGCACAGCGAAAGGCTTGGTAGATCGATCTAAATGATCTACCAATCTGCCCATAATAGGATCTAGTATAATAAAACAGCATGCAATATAAACATCAAAATAAGAGAAGAGAAAAGATATAAAAGTACCTTACTGTTATACCTTTGATGGATGTAGTGGTGGTGCTCCAAGGATGATGCTCTTGAGCTACACATGTGTTTGGCCTCCATAGGTAATCCACACCAGGGCTCGACTCTGATCAACTCCCTTAGAGTGCTAGCTCCTTAGGATCCTTTGGACCGATCTTCTTCTTCCTGGAAGATGAGGAGAAGAGGTAGAACCCTTCCTAACTAGCTCTCTTCCCAAGGCCTAGCTTGAGTGCTAGGAGTCCACATACCCAATGCCCAAGTCCTCATAATCCTTTTCTTCCCTCTCAGAATCTCAATAGTAATGAGATTTAAAGACAAATAATCAAGAACTTCTCTAACCCAGCTGATAGAAAAGTGCCCTAAGAGCCAATCATTATAAGGGCCTTTTTATTAACTTCCAGCTCATGTATGACATGCTTTCATATTAATAAAGGTATTAGATTCATCATATACTGCTGTGTCATATTTTCTTATTGATTATGATGAACCCCATAAATTAGGGCAATGGAGTTAGGGTTATGATGGAGTTCATAATAGTGATACCTAATTCCTATAAATCCTAATCTAGAATGTTCCTAGTCGTTGGACCATCGATTCAGGGATCGATGAATCCGGAAAGACTAGCTTATCCTATGTATGCTCAGTTGATGAGGATGGTTGATCTCATAACCACTTGTGTAGAGACATTAATACAAGGATAAGGGTGCTCTCAGGGTATGAGTACACTGGACTGATCCACACTGAGACTATCTTATGGAAGTCTTACTACTTATCAAAAGATAGATCCCAGAGTAGAAGTTGTGCATGTGATCTTTAGACCTGAGGTCACCATGGTTCCATGTGCACACAACGTCATATTTTGGTTCATACTCATTCATGCCATTGAGGCATGTATGGGAAGTTTTGGGTATGGTGGAAGGTGTACGAAGGATGTGAGTGGACCAACAAGGAATCGATCATTCCTGGTAAGAGAAATTATTATCCCATGTAATCTCTTTGATGAGAGACTCAAGGACCCTTTAATCAAAGCAGGATGAGATTAGTGGAATCTAATCAGTCATCAGTTGAGTCCTCATGATTAAACTGAGATTTGATATGATTAAGTGTTAGGGTTTGACATATATCTATACCTATCACTTAATCGGGATAATGGGAGATCGAAAGATTGAATTGCATGGTAACTTACTATTGAAGGGTATTTTGGTATTTTTTACCAAATTCCTCATCTTTCGGGTAGGCATGACACATTGCTAGATGTCAATCTTATCTTGTAGGTTTTCATGAACCAATTAATTTGGTTTCATGAGTCAATTCGATGTATGATTCGAATTGGACAATTGAGTGAGCCAATTTGACCTAATTAGGTCAATCGGGTTTGATCGGATCGAATTGGTTCAAACCTAAACCTACTGCTGGCTAGATGTGGAACCCAATGGGTCACACACAATAGAGACTTGGCCAAAGAAATCATGCATGATTTAATTAGGGTCATAGGATCCTAATTGGTTAGCCAGATTGCATACTAGCATATGTAGGCTAACCTAATTCCTAACCCAATTGGATTGGATTCGTTTGCTTACTAATTGGGCTAACCTAATTATGAAAAACCTAAATTAGGTTGAGTCCTAAGTGGAGCTAGCCAAATCAGAGCTTAATCTGATTTTAATTTGAACTTAAGGGCATTTTAGGTACTATATATGAAGAGTCCCAATGGCATGGGACTCTTGGTACCTAAATGATACCTTAACTTCAAAAAGGCATAGAAGGAGCTATAGATCTCTGATATGAAAATAAAAGATATGGTCAGAAAGCTTATTTGATGCCCTTTCCAATGACACACATATTGCATTTTTTGACTAAGTCAATTTGATACTTTGGGTGGACTAAATGGAAAGGGAAAGACTATTGGCGCCCTTTGGCGCACCCGGGAGAAAGTATGGCGCGCAGACGGAGTGTGAGTCCTTCTGTAGATGAGACTTTGGGAGCTTCATCAGGAAGGTGCCTCTTAGCTCAATCCCCATGCCTTGACAAGTCAAAAGACCGATTTAAAGTTTGAATGGGATGGCTTGAAGAGGTGTGAAAGGTGGCGCGCACATGAAGAGTCGCGCCTCTTCATATGCGCACGCACAACAGAGGGCAGAGTCCTTCTGCCTCTGAAACTTGTCAAGCCTCACGTTACGTCTGATTAGAAGAGGCGTCTCCCTATCTCAAAAACCAGTATTTGATACATGGCATGATGGGGATTGATCTGGTTAGTGAAAGAATACAGATATGACTCTTCATTCCCAAAGAGTCTTATCAGATATGATGTTTCATATCGATAAGTGTTGTCAGGATGCATTTCACGCCCCATTTGAGATTATAAATAGGGGGTACCGTGAAATGAGAAACACTACTACTTTTTCTTTTTTGATCTTCTGAGATCAGTGTTTTTATTTTTTCGAGAGTCTGTCTGAGAGTCTTCCACTTTTTCCCTCTCTCCTTATTTTAGGACAAGACTTGTCTTGTCAAGACAAGTTCTTCTACACTAGGACAAGGCTTGGTTTTAGGACATAAGCCTATAGGGTCCTAGTGGAGGGTAGTCCTAGAACCTAAAGTGGTTTAGGACAGTGTCTTGAGTACCCTTCAGTAGGACAGGGTGTCCTACAGTGGTCAATAAACCAAAGGCTGCCGAAAGAGTTCCACTTCTCCAAGCAACTTGACGAAGGAGTTTTTCCTTGGTCCGAGTTTCGTGTGGATCACCGTCGGAGGGTTTGCACTTGTGAACCTTGTGAAAAGTTGGGTTTTAGCGATCCAAGTATTTTTCTTGTCTTTATTTTATGACTCATTAGTTGATATTGCATAAGGGATTCCTGGAAATTAGGGTTTTCTATACATGTTATATATGTTAGGGTATCATGCTATGAAATTTTATTTTGAAAGTCAATTCTGCATGCTGCATGATCCCTGGTACCCTGGACGAATTTCCATCAGTGGTATCAGAGCCATCCTTGTGGCATTCCAATTATGAATCATTTTGGAGTTTGATTAAATTCCACTACCGAGCCGACCCGAACCTTATCGAGTCGACTCGACCATGTTCATATGTATGATATTATGTCAATATGAAATTATGCATGAACCAAGTAACTGCTTTGAATTGGGTTGGTCATCATGGCCATCCGGTCATAGGAGCCAAGTAGGGTTTAAAGGCCCTCTCTTCCCATTCAATGGGTCTCCTATGGCGTGTAGGATGCCGCTGTGGCTATGTCCCATGAATAAGTGAGGTGAAAGGTATTTTATCATGTCTTGATTTTCATATTAGGGTAATATGCTAATTGTCATATAATGCTATGCATATTAGGGTAATATGCTTGATGACATGAATTTTAATGCATATGCTAGAGTGATATGCATTGGATTTATATTTGTTATAAACTTGGATATCATGTTTATGTTTATACTAGTAGTAATAAACATTGTTATCATGATAGTTTTAGAATGTATTTTGAGACCATCAAAGCCCTCATCAAAAACTATATTTAGTCATAGTATAAAACTTAGTCAAAAAGCAAAACCGGTTAGAGTTTGATCAGCCAATTGGTGTCTAGGCAAGTGGTTTTGGGAAGGTAAAGGGAATGAGGTTTTTAATTGGTTCCGTTGACTGACCTGGCCAATCTAATTGGTGTCTAAGGAAAGCAACGGGGGGACCCCCTCACCCCTTCCACTCACCTGGCCAATTTGGTCATATCTAAATCTTAATTTGGTAATGCAAATCGGTTAAGTGTATTATATTTTGCCTTCCTTCATGCTAAGCCAAATTTATGTCAAGACTATAGTAGGTTTGTTGTGCATACACAAGGCCAACTCTAGGGTTTGATATAAGATTTGTCTTGGTGCGCTTAGTGCTTTATGGCATGGTTGGAAATATTGCTTTATCGTGCATACACAAGGGTAATATTATTCAATCATGGCTATATGGAAATGAAGAGTCCAGCTAAACTAAGACATTATGGTTTGTTGTGCATACACAAGGCCATAAGTGTCTTAAAGGCAAAGATAATTGTTGAGAATTGCACGGGTTACAATTGGAAATGTTGTCCTACCTTTGAACTCATGTGTGTTTGTTATGCATACACAAGGCACTCATGAGGAATAAGGATCTCAACCCCACTAAGGAAACCAGGAAAGGTTTCTCGCTTACCATAGTTGAGGGTTATGGTATTTGAAAAAAATAGTGGGAGACATAATTAGATAGAAAGTCCTTATCTAGTTATGGATGTCATCTTGAGTGGTCTGCTGATATTGTTCTTTAATTAAATATAGGATATTTAAATAATGGCTTCAAACTTATCACTGAGTGGCATCTTGGATGCTAATAAGTTAACCGGTTCAAACTATGTGGACTGGTTGAGGAAGAAGGCTGATGGAGCCTGTTTTCATTGCAGCATGTTTGGGCATTGGAAGAAGGATTGCAAGACTTGTCTTGCAAATGTGAAGCTAGATGCAAGTGGTGCATCTAAGGGTTTGTACATGATACAAACTAATTTATCATTGAGTGAATCTATTTCTAATTCATGGGTATTGGATACCGCATGTGGGTCACATATTTGTAAATGTTTACAAGGACTCCACAGAATTAGAAATTTGAAGAAAGGTGACTTCAAATTATATAGGGTAAGTGGAGAACCCATATATGCTGAAGCTGTGTGCACCTATCTTCTGTTATTATATTTGGGTAATATCATAAGTTTGGAAGAATGCTACTATGTGCCAAATATTGTAAGAAACATTATTTCTATACCCTTGTTGTTACAACAAGGATATGAATTAAGTGTAAAGAGCAGTGGCTACTCTATTCTTCATAATAATACAATATTTGGGCATGGTTGCTTTGTGAATAGTCTTCTAACTTTAGTACTCAATGATGAAATATTTCTTGTAGATGACAAGAAGAGAAAAAGAGATAATGTCAATATCACATATCTCTGGCATTGCTAGTTAGGTCATATCAGTGAGTCAAGGATAAACAAGTTAGTCAAAGAGAATTACTTTGACCCTGATGATTTTCAATCATTAGGAACTTATGAGTCTTGCCTCAAAGGGAAAATGACCAAGTCTCCATTCACTGGATTTGAAGAAAGGGCAACTGAATTGTTAGGTCTTGTATATACTGATGTGTGTGGACCTATGTCAACTCAGGCCAGAGGAGGATATTCTTATTTCATCACTTTTATTAATGATTTATCAAGATTCGGTTATGTGTATCTTATGAAACACAAGTTCGAAGCCTTTGATAAGTTTAAAGAATATTAGAGTATGGTTGAAAGATAAACTGGACTTAGTATTAAAGCTCTTCGGTCTAATCAAGGAGGGGAATACTTGTCTAGTGAGTTTTTGAACCATTTCAAGGACAAAGTCATTATTTCTGAATGGACCCCTCCTTATACACCCCAGTTAAATGGAGTGACAGAAAGGAGAAATCGTACCTTGTTGGACATGGTGAGGTCCATGATGAGCTTCACAGATCTTCCCATTTCCTTCTGGGGACATGCCTTGGAGATTGCTGCATACATATTAAACAGGGTTCCATCTAAGTCAGTAAGTAGCACTCCATTTGAGTTATGGAATGATAAAAGACCAAATCTTAAGTACTTAAAGATTTGGGGTTGCCATGCTTATGTCAAGAATAACTTTGGGCATAAGTTAAGTGCTAGGGCTGACAAGTGTAGGTTTGTTGGTTACCCAAAAGGAGGTAAGGGATACCTCTTTTATAATGCTAATGAGTAGAAGGTAATTATCAGTAGGCATGCTACATTCTTGGAACATGAGTTTATCCAAGAAGGATATAGTGATTCTTCACTTGAGTTGTGTGAAGAACAGAACTGACAAATTGATGAGCCTTCAAGTGAAGTTCCTCAACCAAAGGTTCTTATATATCAAGAACAACTACAATACACCTTCTCTCCGAAGGTCAGAGAGGGTGCGGGGAGCACCTCTTAGATATGGCTTTGTCATCGAGGATGACAATGAAGCCAGTATCATACAGGATGATGATCCTGTGACCTATTCGGAAGCTGTCGAGAGTAGGGACTCCGACAAGTGGCTTGGTGCCATGAAATCTGAAATGGACTCCATGTATTCCAATTAGGTTTGGACCTTGGTAGATCCACCTGAAGGAATTAACCCGATAGGGTGTAAATGGGTCTTCAAGAAGAAGATTGGAGTAGATGGTCAAGTTGAGACCTATAAGGCTAGGGTGGTAGCAAAAGGTTTTAGACAAAAATATGGTGTAGACTATGATGAATCCTTTTCTCCAGTAGCCATGCTTAAGTCTATTCAAATATTGCTTGCCATAGCAGCATACCATGACTATGAGATCTGGCAAATGGATGTAAAGACTGCTTTCCTTAATGGAAACCTTGAGGAAGAAGTCTATATGTCACAGCCAGAAGGTCTCAAGTGGGAGACCAAACCAGGTATGCAAGTTAAAGAAGGCCATTTATGGACTTAAGCAAGCATCGACGAGTTGGAACATCCATTTTGATGAAACAATCAAAGGATTTGGTTTTATCAAAAATGTGGATGAACCATGTGTGTATAAGAAGATAAGTGGGAGTGCCATTGTTTTCTTAGTTTTGTGTGTGGATGACATATTGATCATTGGGAATGATATCCCAATGTTACAATCGTTTAAAACTTGGCTATCATCAAAGTTTTTCATGAAGGATTTGGGAGAAGCATCCTATATACTGGGTATAAGGATCTATAGAGATAGATCCAAGAGGATGCTAGGCTTATCCCAATCCAGGTACATTAACTTAGTATTGAAGAGATTCAACATGGATGGAAGTAAGAAATGTTACTTACTTATAAGTCAAGGCATACATCTCTCTAAGAAAATGTCTCCTAAAACATCAGAAGAAAGAGATAGGATGGCTATGATTTTTTATGCTTCGGCTGTAGGATCGATAATAAATGCCATGTTATGTACCAGACTTGATGTTGCATATGCCTTGGGCATAGTGAGCAGGTTTCATGCAGATCCAAGAGAGGATCATTGGAAAGCTGTGAAAAATATTTTTAAGTACCTGAGAAGGACTAAAGATATTTTTCTAGTATATGAAGGATCTGATTTGAAACTAGAAGGTTATACAGATTCTAGTTTTCAATCAGATCCAGATAATAGCAAATCTACATCAGGGTATGTCTTCACCCTGAATGGTGACTCGGTCACTAAGGCAGAGTACATAGCTGCTAGTGAAGCTGCGAAGGAAGATGTCTGGATGAAGAAATTCATCATGGAATTGGGCATGGTTCCAGATGTACAACAGCCAGTGCCATTATACTGTGATAACACTGGGGCTGTTGCACAAGCTAAGGAACCGAGGTCTCATCACAAGTCCAAGCACATTCTAAGACGGTTCCACCTCATTCGAGAGATTATTGAAAGACAAGATGTCGTCATTGAACGAGTTGACACAAAGAACAATATAGTAGACCCATTCACTAAAGCTTTAGCCAAAAAGCAGTTAAATCATCACTTAGATTATATGGGCATAAAATAAAGGCGATTGGCTTTAGTGCAAGTGGGAGTTTGATAGAAAAATGCCCCAAGAGCCAATCATTATGAGGGCCTTTTTGTAAACTTCCAGCTCATGTATGACAAACTTTCATATTAATAAATGCATTCGATTCATCATATACTGCTGTCTCATATTTTCTTATTGATTATGATGAACCCCATAAATTAGGGCAATGGAGTTAGGGTTAAGATGGAGTTCATAATAGTAAGACCTAATTCCTATAAATCCTAATCTAGAATGTTCCTAGTCGTTGGACCGTCGATTCGGAGATCGATGAATCCAGAAAGAGTAGCTTATCCTATGTATGCTTAGTTGATGAGGGTGGTTGATCTCACAACCACTTATGTAGAGACACTAATACAAGGATAAGGGTGCTCATCATGGTATGAGTACACTAGACTGATCCACACTGGGACTATCTTATGGAAGTCTTACTACTTGTCAAAAAGTAGATCCCAGAGTAGAAGTTGTGCATGTTATCTTTAGACCTGAGGTCACCATGGTTCCTTGTGTATACTAAGCCATATTTTTGTTCATACTCATTCATACCATTGCGGAATGTACGGGATGTTCTGGGTATGGTGAAAGGTGTACGAAGGATGTGAGTGGACCAACAAGGAATCATCATTCCTGGTAAAAGGAATTGTTATCCCATGCAATCTCTTCGATGAGAGACTCAAGGAGCCTTTGATCCAAGTAGGATGAGATTAGTGGAATCTAATTAATCATCAGTTGAGCCCTCATGATCGAGCTGAGATTCGATATGATTAAGTGCTAGGGTTTGACATATATCCATACCTATCACTTAATCAAGATAATGGGAGATCGAAAGATTGAATTGCATGGTAACTTACTATTGAAGGATATTTTGATATTTTCAACCAAATTCCTCATCTTCAGGATAGGCATGACATGTTGCTAGACATCAATCTTGTCTTGTAGGTTTTCATTAACCAATTAGTTTGGTTTTATGAGTCAATTCGATGTATGATTCGAATTGGACAATTAGGTGAGCCAATTTGACCTAATTAGGTCAATCGGGTTCGATCGTATCGAATCGGCTCAAACCTAAACCTACTGCTGGCTAGATGTAGAATCCAATGGGTCACACACAATAGAGACTTGGCCAAGGAAGTCATTCATGATTTAATTAGGGTCATAGGATCCTAATTGGTTAGCCATATTGCATACTAGCATATGTAGGCTAACCTAATTCCTAACCTAATTGGATTGGGTTCGGTTGCTTGCTAATTGAGCTAACCTAATTATAAGAAACCTAAATTAGGTTGAGTCCTAAGTGGGGCTAGCCAAATCATAGCTTGATCTAATTTTAATTTGAACTTAAGGGTATTTTAGGCACCATATATGAAGAGTCCCAATGGCATGAGACTCTTGGTACCTAAATGACACCTTAACATCAAAAAGGCACAGAAGAAGCTACAGACCTCTGATTTAAAAATAAAAGATATGGTTAGAAAGCTTATTTGACGCCCTTTCCAATGACACCCATATTGCATATGTTTGACTAAGTCAGTTTGATGCTTTGGGTGGACTAAATGGAAAGGGAAAGACTATTGGTGCCTTTTGGTGCACCCGGGAGAAAGTATGGCATGCAGATGGACTGAGAGTCCTTCTGTAGATGAGACTCTGGGAGCTTCATCAGGAAGGCACCTCTTATCTCAATCCCTATGCTATGACAAGTTAAAAGACTGGTTTAAAGTTTGAATAGGATGGCTTGAAGAGGTGTGAAAGGTGGTGCGCACATGAAGAGTCGCGCCACTTCATATGTGCGCATACAACAGAGGGCAGAGTCCTTTTGCATCTAAAACTCTTCAAGCCTCGCATTACTTCATATTAGAAGAGGCATCTCCCTATCTTAGAAACCAGTATTTGACACATGGCACGATGGGGATTGATTTGTTAAGTGAAAGAACACAGATATGACTCTCCATTCCCGAAGAGTCTTATCAGATATGATGTTTCATATCTGATAAGTATTGTCGGGATGCATTTCATACCCCATCTAAGATTATAAATATGGGGTACAGTGAAATGAGAAACACTACTACTTCTTCCTCTTCAGTTTTCTAAGATCAGTGTTTTTATTTTCCCGAGAGTCTGTCTGAGAGTCTTCCACTTTTTCCCTCCCTCCTTGTTTTAGGACAAGACTTGTCTTGTCAAGACAAGTTCTTCTTCACTAGGACAAGGCTTGGTTTTAGGACATAAGCTATAGGGTCCTAGTGGAGGGTAGTCCTAGAATCTAAAGTGGTTTAGGATAGTGTCTTGAGTACCCTTCAATAGGACAAGGTGTCCTATAGTGGTCAATAGACCAAAGGCTGTCGAAAGTGTTCCACTTCTCCAAGCAACTTGAAGGAGTTTTTCCTTGGTCCGAGTTTCGTGTGGATCACCGTTGGAGGGTTTAAGCTTTTGAACCTTGTGAAAAGTTGGTTTCAGCGATCCAGGTATTTTTCTTGACTCTATTTTATGATTCATTAGTTGATATTGCACAAGGGGTTCCTGGGAATTATGGTTTTCTATACATGTTATACATGTTCGGGTATTGTTGCCACCAAGATCGCCGTGGCCTGTAGCTACTGAGGGCGTCGGACTGCCAACCATCTTCCCGAGAGCTCTCCATTCAAGGGGACCTACAAGGGAAACAATGTTAGAGACCCAGGATGGGGATTCCAGCGGGGGCGCTCCGATGGTCAAGTCAGTGACGATCCAGGAAAATAGATCCTCCTGGTCGAGCCCCTCTTGATGGACTCCACGCTAGGAGGAGTGAGTGTGGTGTGTATAGAAGTAAGACCGAGTTTGGAGAGGTGATGACCGAGGTGGAAGGGTCCTCCTGTGTGGCCTTTCTCTCCCTATTCGTTATCCGCCTCAGTGATCTTGTTCTTCTGTGTCTCTCCTTTTTTGGCTTACTCTTGCAGGGTTTTTAGTCTAGCTTGCCTCGGGATCTTCCCTGTGTTGGCAAGCGCGTGTGGCAAGGTACCGTGCCATGACCAGGACATCCTTTCTAACATGCGGTAGGGAAGCTTCCATGTGCCTAACATTCCCTCCAGTTGCCCCATTCCGGATAAATTGGTAGGTCCTCGATCAATGGGCCGCTGCCCCTGGGATTCGTGCCTTCTAGCTGGCTCCCCTCTCTTGGTGGTATGGGTGGTTGGTAGAGTGCATTGTGCCTTGTTCAGGGAGCTTCCTTCCTTTTTGGTGTAAGCGGCAGCGGTGGACAGTTATTGCGGCATGGGGGGCACTGCTTTGCGGCCCTTGGGTGACCCACCGGTGTCCTTGGGGGGGAGGCACCTCTTCCTTGGCGGTTGGCGCCCTGGCTGAGGTGGTGGCCGAGCTGGAGGGTAGGACTAGACTTCACCGAGCTTGACCTCGAAGGGGTCTCGCATGGTGGAGGAGGGTTGGACTCGACTCCGGGTCGCGGGGCTCAGCTTCGAGGGGTTTATCCTAGTGGAGGAGGGCAGCACGCGACCCCAGACTGGGGTGCTTGACCTCGGAAGGGCTCCACATGATGGAGGAGGACTGAGCTCGACTCTGGGCCACGGAACTCAACTTCGAGGGGCTCGATCTGGGAAAGTCGCTCAGCTCCAGCCTAGGCATCCCGATCATGTGGGAGCCGACCTGGCGGAGGATGGTGCTCAATCTCGGCAGGCGGCCCCAGCATTCTAGGGAGCTCAGCCCAACGAGGGAACCCGGGAGGAGATTTCCACCATGGCAGCGTACTTTGACATGGCATCTGATGGGTGTTCCATGTCAGTGACCTCGCCACATCACTTGCCCCCCACTCCCGAGGCTAGTTAGTGCGGGGTGCTCAGGGCGAAGGGAGTAATTATGGTGTTGACATGGAAAGGTGAGAATCCGGCGTAGTGATGATCGCGATCGATGGTGCTTCGTGAGGCGGTTCCCTGAGCCAGTGCGGTGGCGCCATGTGGCTACGTTCGAGGAGCAGTTATTGTGGGTGTAGAATTTAGAGTGGCCGTAGTTGGAACAAGGTGCCTGCCCCATCGATCAACAACACGTGGCAAGCATCCCTCGGTGGGGGAGCCATAACGGTATGGTTGGGTGCCGGTCACTTTGAAAATAAATGTAACATTCCCGAAACCCTTCTTCTTTCAAATTTTTCGTGCTCACAGTCGTACAGAGGCTCTTCTTCCATCTCCCCTAGCCATTTCTGTCTTCCCAAGCTCTTAGTAGGTTAGTCTTCTTCTTTCTCCCATTTGTCGACTAGGGATCCTCTTAGGTCTTCCTTCACCTTCTTCTTCTCTTATTATGACTTGTTTCGGTCCGAACTTCCATCCTTCTTGCCAAGCCGAAACCAGACCTTCTAGGCCAAAAACTCCTTCTTCTAACGAGGAAAGGGAGGCGGAATGCTATAAGTTTAGCAGAAGGTGTCCCCTCGGTCCCGTAGCTATTAGGGAACCTGGGTCCATTCCTCCACATCGTCCGCCCACTCTTCCTGCTCCTGTCCCCGAACCCTCTCGGTCAACAGGTCCTGGAGGGATTGCTTCGATGATCATCGCCGTGGAGCTCGCAACCATCTAGGATAATTACGATATCCCAAAGTCCGTCCAACTTTCGGTCCCTCATCCGGGGGAACGAGTCACTTCTAGTGGCCCTTGTCGGATAGCTTTTTATGAGGAGACCTTCGCCGGAGTCCTCTGATTTCCTTTCCATCTGTTCTTCCTCTCCGTTTTGGCCAATTACTGCCTCGTTCCTGCCCAGCTTATCCCAAATGCCATCAGAACAATCTTTTGTTTCATCATTTTGTATCACTTCCATGGGATAGTCGCCCACTTCTCTCTATTCAGGGCCTTCTTCATCCTGAAGCGCCACCCCTCCGAGGAGGGGTGGTGGTCTCTTTCTTCCCATTCCTGGGGCATTAGGTTTGAGCTCCCCTCTTCCATCAAGGGGTGGAAGAGTAGGTATTTTTTTGCCTTGATCGAGGGGGTCGACTGGGCTTGGAGCGACCTAGATTGGTCTCCCAACCGGAACTCCTCGGTAGAAGTAGCCGACCTCGATTTGTATGAGCAGCTTCGCTCTTTCGAGATCCCTTCACTCGAGGTCCTGCTGTCGGAGCAGAATCTCTACGAGGTCGGGGTTGGCTCGACACAGGAGTCAGGTGAGTTCAGCTCGACCACCCTTTTCTTCTCCTCTCTCTCTCTTTTTTCTTTTTTGAGCTTGGAGCTGACAGCACCTTCCTTGGTGTAGGCATGAAGTTCTCGACAAACCAACTGCTCACCTTCACCGAGGAGTGACATCAGGCAGTGGAGGCTAGCGAGCCCGCTCCGAACAGGGCCCGTGCGGATGACGGTGCGAGGCCAGTGCAGACCGAGCCAGCTGCACCCATTTTTGAGCGGAGGCGGAAGAGGGCAGCAGAGCCCATCCCGGAGTCTTCAAGGCAGTTCAATTCGATCCCGGCGCCTGAGCCCAATGTGGTGGCTCGGGCTAGATCGGCCGCTGCTGCTGCTGCAGTGGCAACTCCCCCTCCGGAGATCATTGACGTCGAGGAAGGTGAGGAGCCAGAAGGTGTAAGGCCGGCATCGGTGGCATGGTCCGAATCGGTGCCGAGCTCTTAACCTACACCGAGGGCTTCTCCTACCATGGAGGAGTCTGCATCGGCGGTGGGCTAGAGAGATAGGGACTATCACCGGGTCCCTTTCAAACTGGGGCCCAACATCTCCCTCATGAAGGACCCCGAGCCTCGTCGAGCAGATGATGGACTTCTCCATTCAGTCTTGCGACCGACAGGAAGGGAGTGGGAGACTCCTCGACGACATCATCAGCGCGTCCTTCTCCAACCTCTACGCTGTAAGTTTCCTCCTGCCTTGCTTCATTCCTCTCGACATTCCTTATTATCGTGACTAACACACTCTCTGATGCAGCAAGGTAGGGAGCTTGTCCTTATCTGGGACTTCTGCTGCAACCGAGCTAGGAGGGACAAAAAGCAGTTGGCGGAACTCGAGTCCCTAAGGACCGAGGTGAGGCAAAAGAATGACGAGGCCTGGGAGGTTAATATGAAGGTTAAGAGCCTTACGGGTGAAGTCGCCAATGCCGAGCAGCTTAAGAGGGAGCTCAAGGGGGAGCTCGATACGAAGAGGACTCGGTTGAAGGAGCTCCGAGCCAAGTCGGAGGCTGCGAGAGAGCGGGCCGTCTCCGCTGAGAAGGAAGACACGGTCGCTGAGCAAAGAGCCACGGAGGCAGAAGGGAAGGCTTCCGCCGCCACCAACTTGATCGAGGCAACGGAGAAAAGGATGGCTGAGGCGATCTGCCAGGCTGAATGTGCGAAGGAGAGGTCGTCTGAGGCATCCTGCCAGGCGGAGGCCGCAAGGAAGGAGATCTTCGATGCGGTGGCCAGTTTCAAGGCCTCCCTGGTGTACTTGGTGGACTTCAAGGAAGCGGCGACAGACTCCTTTTTCAAGGGGTTCGCTTACTGCCGGTCCCTCGGACAAGCAGATGGCCACGCTCCAACTTCCGGGTGTGAGGATTCCATCCCTGGCACCGGCCATGATGGAGGAAAGTGCTGATCCGATCCCGCGGACGATGATAGTTGAGTCGGCTTTGCAGGTGGCAGCAACCAAACCAGCTCCGGCGATGGCGGTAGCGGCTGGGGGAATCCTCCAGCAGTGGCCACCAAAGAACGTGCCTTGGCAGCGAAGGTAGAGGAGGGAGAGATCCAAGTCGGGCACCATCCGGGGAAGGTGTCGACCGAGTAGAGTAGGACCCTTGGGCCGTTTGTAATTTTTTCTTTTCATTGATCCGGGCAGCCTGGCATGTTGGGGCCTAGGGATCAGTGTAGTATTTTTTGTGAAGTAATGAAGGGTACTTTTGTCAGTCTGACTCTTTTCCCCTTTTTTCTTTTTTTTGTGGTGCAAATGTCTCCTCCTTTCCTCTCTCCTTCTTTTTCTTCCTCTTTCTTCTTCGTGTAGGAAGATTAGAGAGGAGGGCTTTACTTTGTCTGGGCTCAGGTCTTTGATGCCAAAGAGCTGAGCTCAAAGATTTGTTTTCCAGAGAGCTGGGCCCCAGGCTTGGATGCCTGAGAGCTGGGCTCAGGTCTTGGATGCCTTGGTTCTAGGCTCGAGGCTTTGGTGCCGGAGAGATGGGCCCCGGGCTTGAATGCCTAAGAACTGGGCTTAGGTCTTGGATGCCTTGGAGTTAGGCTTGAGGCTTTGGTGCCGGAGAGCTAGGCCCCGGGCTTGAATGCTTGAAAGCTGGGCTCAGGTCTTGGTGTCTTGGAGCTAGGCTCAAAGACTTGTCTTCCAGAGAGCTGGGCCCCGAGTCTTGGATGCCTGAGAGCTGGGCTCAGGTCTTGGATGCCTTGGAGCTAGGCTTGAGGCTTGTCTTCCGGAGAGCTGGGCCCCGGGTCTTGGATGCCTGAGAGCTACGCTCAGGTCTTGGATGCCTTGGAGCTAGGCTCGAGGCTTGTCTTCCAGAGAGCTGGGCCTCGGGTCTTGGATGCTTGAGAGCTGGGCTCAGGTCTTGGATGCCTTGGAGCTAGGCTTGAGGCTTGTCTTCTGGAGAGCTGGGCCCCGGGTCTTGGATGCCTGAGAGCTGGGCTCAGGTCTTGGATGCCTTGGAGCTAGGCTCGAGGCTTGTCTTCTGGAGAGCTGGGCCCTGGGTCTTGGATGCCCGAGAGCTGGGCTCGGGTCTTGGATGCTCGAAAGCTGGGCTCAGGTCTTGGATGCCTTGGAGCTAGGCTTGAGGCTTGTCTTCCAGAGAGCTGGGCCCCAGGTCTTGGATGCCCGAGAGCTGGGCTCAGGTCTTAGATGCCTTGGAGCTGGGCTTGAAGGCTTGCTGGCCGGAGAGCTAGGCTCCGGAGTTTGGTGTCTTGGAGCTGGGCTCGAAGACTTGCTGGTCAGAGAGCTGGGCTTTAGAGTTTGGTATCCTGAAGCTAGGCTCGAAGACTGGTTGGCCGGAGAGCTGGGCTCTAGAGTTTGGTGTCTTGGAGAAGGGCTCAAAGACTTGCTGGTCGGAGAGATGGGCTCTGAAGTTTGGTATCTTGGAGCTGGACTCGAAGACTTGTTGGTCAAAGAGCTGGGCTTCGAAGTTTGGTGTCTTAGAGCCGGCTCGAAGACTTACTGGCCGGAGAGCTGGGCTCCGGAGTTTGGTGTCTTGGGGATGGGCTCGAAGACTTGCTGGTAGGAGAGCGGGGCTCCGGAGTTTGGTGTCTTGGAGCTGGGCTCGAAGACTTGCTGGCCGGAGAGCTGGGCTCTGGAGTCTGGTGTCTTGGAGCTGGGCTTTAAGACTTGCTGGCCAGAGAGCTGGGCTCCGAAGTTTGGCATCCTGGACCTAGGCTCAAAGACTTGCTGGCCAGAGAGCTGGGCTCTAGAGTTTGGTGTCCTGGAGCTGGGCTTGAAGACTTGCTGGCCGGAGAGCTGGGCTCCAGAGTTTGGTGTCCTGGAGCTAGGCTCGAAGACTTGCTGGCCGGAGAGCTGGGTTATAGAGTTTGGTGTCTTGGAACTAGGCTCGAAGACTTGCTGGCCGGAGAGCTGGGCTACAGAGTTTGGTGTCTTGGAGCTGGGCTTGAAGACTTGCTGGCCGGAGAGATGGGCTATGGAGTTTGGTGTCTTGGAGCTAGGCTCGAAGACTTGCTGGCCGGAGAGCTGGGCTCTGGAGTTTGGCATCTCAGAGCTGGGCTTGAAGACTTGCTAGAAACTTCCTTCAAGGCAGATAATCTTTTGCGCAAAGAAAAATCTTTATTGTCAATGGAAGAAAACCTTATACTATTGATAGTATCTCCTCAAATTGCTGGCATTCCATGTTCAAGAGAATCTGGCGCCATCCGAGTCCTCGAGGTAGTAGGCCCCATGCGAGAGGGCCTCGGTCACCTTATAGGGACCCTCCCAATTTGGTGAGAGCTTACCGCACTCTCGGGGTTGAGACGCTTCAGCTCGGCGCAGCACCAGGTCGTCGGGTTGGAAGGTCTTCGGCTTCACCTGTGCGTTGTAATACTGGGCTACTCGTTGCCGATATGCTGCCATCCAAAGTCGAGCCTTGTCCCTTGTTTCTTTTAGGAGGTCTAAATTGAGCAGGAGGTGTGTAGGGTTCTACGTCTCATCGTACTGCTGCACCTATAGCATGGGCACGCTGAGCTTAATCGGGATGACTACTTCGGCATCGAAGATGAGATTGAAGGGTGTTTTGCCCGTCGCCATCCTGGGCGCTGTGTGATAGACCCACAGGATGCTTGGAAGCTCCTCCACCCATCTGCCCTTGGCTTAGTCCAGCCTGGTCTGAAGTCCCTGAAGGATGGTCCGGTTGGTCACCTCAGCTTCTCCATTCATTTGGGGGTGAGCTACCGAGGTGAACCTGTGTTGGATGTCATGCTCGGTGCAGAACCCTTCGAATTCCCGGTTATCAAATTACCGTCCGTTGTCGGTGATGATGCAGTTGGAGAGTCTGAAGCGGTAGATGACTGACTTCTAGAAGAATTGGCAAACATTGGCTTCCGTGATTCGAGCTAGCGACTCCGCTTCAACCCACTTGGTAAGGTAGTCGATCACCGCTAGCAGAAACTTTCATTGCCCCGGTGTGGTGGGAAATGGTCCCAAGATATCCACCCCTACTGGGCAAAGGGCTAGGGGGATGAAAGTTGGAAGATTAACGTTGCCGGCTGGTGCTGTATGTGGGAATGGTGCTGGCATTTATCACATTTTTTGACGAAGTCGATCGCGTCCTCCCTCATGGTCTCCCAGAAGTAGCCCTGATGAAGAGTTTGTATGCCAGAGTCCTCCCCCCCACATGATTCCAACAAAGGCCTTCGTGTATCTCCTGGAGCATGAAGGTTGCCTCTGTGGGCCTGAGGCACTTCAGAAGTGGGTAGGAGTAAGATTGGCGGTAGAGCTGACCGTCCATCAGAACAAAATGGGAGGCCTTTCTCTTGACGAGGCTGGCTTCTTTACAGTCCTCTGGTAGGGTGCCATCCACGATGTACCTGTCCATCCAGCTCAGCTCGGGGGTTACTTGCTGCACCTCCTCTGGGCTCTCATAGTTTGGACTGTCAAGGTACTCAATGTGGGCGCGCCCCAGCGATGAGCCCGACAGGGTCATGAGTCTTGACAGTGCATCCGCACGAGCGTTCTCCTCACAGGGGATATGGAAAATATGGAAGTGACAGAAGCCTGCTACGCTCGAGCAGACCCTCTCTAGGTACTTCACCATCTCGGGATCTTTAGCCTCATATTCTCCGAAAACCTATCTGACAACCAATTAGGAGTCGGTGAAAACCTTCAGGCTTTGTATGCGCAGCTCGTGGGATACCTTCAGGCCCGCGAGGAGCGCTTCGTACTCCGCCTGGTTGTTTGTTGTGGCGAACTTGAAACAGAGAGCGCATTCCGTCACCACCCCATCATAGTTGGTGAGGATGAGGCCCGCTCCGCTCCCATCAGAGTTAGAGGCGCCATCCATGTGGATGATCCAGGGGTCCTCCCATGGATCGGGCTCAGTTTGACACTCCGAGGCCACTTGCTCTGGCTCCTCGGCGGGTCCCGTGCATTTGACCATGAAGTCTGCTAGGACTTGGACCTTCTGTGATGACCTCGGTTGATATGTGAAGTCGAATTCGCTTAGCATCAAGGACCATTTGGCCAGCCTCCCAGAAGTTTTGGGGTGGCTCAGTATGGTCCTCAAGGGCTGATTAGTCATGATCGCAATGGGATGTGCTTGGAAGTAGGGCCTGAGGAGCTTAGCAAACATTATTAGTGCAAAAATGAGTTTCTTAAAGTGAGTATACCTGATTTCCGCATCGTGAAGAATTTTGCTGGTGTAATACACCAACTTTTGGGACCCGTCCTCATCTACACGAACGAGAACTGAGCTGACGACTCCTGGTGTAACTGCCAGATAGAGTAGGAGTTCTTCCCCTTCTTCCAATCTGGAGAGCAGAGGAGGGGAGGCCAGGAACTCCTTCAGTTCTTCAAAGGCTATCTTGCACTCCTCCGTCCAAGTGAAGTCGTGCATCTTGCGCAGCGCCTTGAAGAAGGGAAGGCAGCGGTCGGTCGACCTTGAGATGAACCGACTTAGGGCTGCAACCCGCCCCATCAGGCGTTGGACCTGCTTTTTGGTGTCGGGTGCTCCATATTGACAATCACTTAGACTTTCTCCGGATTAGCCTCAATGCCTCTCTGAGTGACCATGAAGCCGAGGAACCTCCCGGCCACCACCCCAAAGGTGCATTTTGCTGGGTTGAGTTTCATCTGGTGCTTTCGAAGGTTGTGGAAAGCTTCGGCGAGGTCGGCGACGTGGTCGGAGCCTGGCTTTGGTGGGAACACCGGAGCCAAAAAGAAGCACCCATGACACCTTATCTCTATTATTAAATTGTAATTGGTCCAATTGGGTTTCAATTGGTTCTAAATTGTTGTTTGGATCTAATAATTAGTCTTTGGGTCCATTTTGGATTTAATGGGACCTGAGTTATTTTTGTATGGAGTTAACCAAGTCTATATAATATGAAGGAAGCAAAGAGGGGACCACATCCACATTTATTAAGTTAGCTACTTGAAGAAAGGAAGCTCCACGCCTACTCTTTTCTCCAAGAAAGCCTTTCACGTATTCTCTCACCAAACAAAGAATTAAAATCGATGGAAGGAGCTTTAAAGATGGAGGGAGTTTCTTTAAGAAGGCCGCAATCAAGGAGTCTTAAATGAAGAATTAAATGGCACAAGCTTTGAAGGCATTAAATGGCATAAGCTTTGACAGCATTAAATGGCACAAGCTTTGAAGGCATTAAATGGCACAAGTTTTGAAGGCAATTAAGAGAGTTGGTTAAAGCTTTACTACTTTTTATAAATTCTCTTCCCTTCTCCATGAATTTTCTCTTGGAGGTGTTTTAAGTGGGCTCCACTCTTATTTAAATGCAGCAAATTTTACTTCAATCGGCCAAGGAAAGAAAAAAGGGAGAAGATCAAATTGGAAGGTGGAAGATCAAGTCAAGATAACTATCTTTATGAAGCATTGGCACCTATTCCAAAACCTTAATTGTACTTCCCTCTTCTTTTGTTTTGAATTTGAACCCATCTTTCTACTTCTAATGAGGCTATAAATAGAGCCTAAAACCTTTCTTTGTAAGCAATGATATTTTGAGTAATGAAAAGATAAAGTGCTGTTGCATTTTCTCTAATTCCTCCATAGCTAGTTTGCTTAAAGGTGCTAGGTGAGATGCCTAGAACAACTTGGGTGCGACGTCCAAGTTTCCAATTCCTCCATAGCTAGCTTGCTTGAAGGTGCTAGGTGAGACGCCTAGAACAACTTGGGTGCGACGTCCAAGTTTCCAATTCCTCCATAGCTAGCTTGCTTGAAGGTGCTAGGTGAGACGCCTAGAACAACTTGGGTGCGACATCCAAGTTTCGTAGGGTGCGATGCTCTACAGTTATCGATTTCGGTTCTTTTATCAAGTTTGCCATTTGAAGGTTCCTTATGATCTGCATCTAATCCTTTGAAGAGATTCTTGAAGCAAGTTGAAGAAGAAGATCCCGGAAGCATAATCAACCACCTTTTCGAGATCCAACTCTGAAGATCGGAGTCCTTGCTTTGGAACCGATGTGATTGGAGTCCAGATGCCGGATCGGTCAGTTTTGAAGTCAGGTTCATCAACTCTAGAGTGTTGTGATCTAGATCTTCAATCGAGAGAATTTCAAAGCATATTGGTAAATCTAAACCCCTTCCTTTCCTCTAGATCTGAAACTTGAAAGTAGGTAACCTAGTGTAGGGTGGTTTCTCAATCACAGTGATCCTTCCTTACGGTTGTTTGACTATATCTGCATGCGGGTAGGTAATTTCGATAACTAGTTGTCACTTTATTTTCTTTAGGTCTTCCTGTTTGTTTTTGCTGTTAGGATATCAGTTATTGCTCTCAAAATGTAATATATATATATATATATATATATATATATATATATATATATATATATATATATATATATATATATATATATATATATATATAAATCAAGATAACCATGGCACATCACTCGTCACCATCCCATCTCGTATCAGGCTTGCTCATGACCAACATGTCGTCCACGTACATCTGCATGTTCCAGCCAATTTGGTCTTTGAAGACCCTTTTAACCAGACATGTTACGTGGCCCCAGCATTCTTTAGATCGAAGGGCATCATTCTGTAGCAGTGCTTTCCTTGGTCAGTGACAAAGGCGATGTGTTCCTCATCCTCCCGGTGCATCCGTATCTGGTTGTACCCGGAGAACGCATCCATGAATGAAAGCAGGCGGTGTCCCGAGGTGGCATCCACCAATTGGTCGATCTTCGACAAGGGGAAGCTATCTTTCGGGTATGCCTTGTTGAGGTCGGTATAGTCCATACAGATCCTCCACTTGTCGTTGCTCTTCTTTACCATCACCATGTTTGCCAACTAGCTCGGATACTACACCTCTCGAATGAAATCAGCAGCGAGGAGCTTGTCTACCTCCTCATTGATGGCCGCCTGCCTCTCCAGGACGAAACTTCTCTTCTTCTACTGAACTGGCCAGTGCTTTGGATAGAGGCTCAACTTATGGTGATGATGTCAAGAGGGATACCTGGCATGTCTGCCGCCGTCCAGGCAAATACACTGTGTTTGCCCGCAGGAACCCCAACAGGTGGGCCCTCTCCCCGTCTGGCAGCTGGGCTCTGATTTGCACTGTCTTCATCAGGTCGGCTCTGAGCGGATAGGATAGCAGACATTCGACTGGGCCACCCCTGGGGTCTTGAGGCCTTTGGTCGAGATCATCCTCCCTGGGGTCTCCCTCGGAAGTCTTGGCCTTAGGGAGGGTTTGGAAGCAATGCTGCACTAGCTGGGGCATTCCCCTTATCTCCCCAACGCCATAAGGAGTTGGGAACTGTACAAGTAGCCTCTTGGTGGAGACGACGGCGTCGGGCAGGTTGAGCCCGGGTTGGCCCAGGATCACGTTGTAGGCTGAAGAAAGTCTGACGACCGTGAAAGTCACCATGACGGTGCTCTCCGAGATGGGGTCCCGACTGTGACTAGGAGAGTGATTTCTCCCTCCACCCCTATAGAATCACCTATGAAACCAACGAGGGGGGTGTGCACATGTCTGAGTTGAGCAGGAGAAAATTTCATCCTGGAGAAAGCATTGTAGAAAATCATATCTGTGGAGCTTCCACTATCAACCATGATGCATTTTACAGGATGCTTCGCGATCATCATCTCGATGACCATGGCATCATATTTACATTCTTCCCCTCATCTTCCCCTTCCCTCATAAGGGGGAGTACAATTTTAGAATGCCCTGCCCCCCGGGCCTTCTTAGGTGCGCGCTCGACCCCCCAGCATATCATCCCTACCGGCTTCTCGGTAGGGTGGTTGTCCACCACCGGAGCTGGTGAGAGAGCGACGAGTGCCTGGGGCTCTACTTGAGATCTGCCTCCCATGAACCTTCCGAGATAGCCCCTCTTGATGAGCTCTTCGATCTCCCACTTGAGATTGCAACATTCCTCGGTGTCGTGGCTGTGGTCGCGGTGGAAGCAGCAGTACTTCATTTTGTCGTGGCTAGTGGATGGCTTCATCGAAGGCGGGCATCTCAGATAGCTCTCGCCTTCAATCTTCATGAGGATCTTTGTCCTCGGATGAGGAGGGGGGTGTAACTCTCTTCAGGGATGGGAGTGCCTCTCGGCCTTGGTCCTTGCCGGGAGCTTGGAGAAGGCGGTCCCGGCTTGCACATCCCGGACGTTTCAATGGGGATCGACTTCTTCAGTGGCCTCCCATCGAGTTCCCGCCTTGTACGATCCGCCTCCTCGGCACGGATGTACTTCTGAGCTCGGAGGAGGAGCTCAAAGTAGGTCTTCGGGGGCTTATTGTCGAGCGAGTAGGTTAGGTAGGAAGTCCTGAGCCCTCGCTTCAAAGCCAGCATCGCAACCGACTCCTCAAGATTGTAGATCTCCAGCACGGCAGCCTTGAAATGGACCATGTAGTCTCGTAGTGGCTCGCGGTCCTACTGCTTGATGGAGAAGAGGCTGTCTGCCTCTTGTGGCATCTTCCGACAGGTGTCGAAGTGGGCCACGAACCTCTGCCTTAGCTGGGCGAAGGAGTTGATGCTCTCCAGCTCTAGGCGGGTGAACCACACCTGGGCTGCCTTCCGAAGAGTAGCAGGAAAGGCGATGTAGAGGAGGGTGTCGGTGCCCCCCTGGACCCTCATGAGGGCCCGCTAAATTTCCATGTGGTCTAGGGGGTTAGTGGTCCCATCGTAGGGATCCACATGCGGTATACGGAATCAACACGGGATCGGCTCCCTCTGGATCTCTTGGGAGAATGGGGGACGGGTGTCGTAGCCCGCTTGCTCGATGGTGGAGCCCGGTAGATTGGCAAACAGGCTGGATAATTTTGCTAGCTTGTGGTCAGGCTCTTCCAGGCGCTTCTCTGCCATGCGCCTGATGGCTTCATTAGTGGACCTCTCCATCGAAGGAGACGGAGAACGTGGCATGGATGCATGGTGTCCGTGATAAGGAATCTTGCTCTTTCAGCCTTGGTAGGGTTCAGATGCCCCCTGCTCGAAGTTTGGCGAGTGGCTCTCCCTGTCGGCAAACCCGGCTCGTTTCCACCAAGATCGTCATGGCTTGTAGCTGCTGAGGGTGTCGGACTGCCAACCGTCTTCCCGGGAGCTCTCCATTCGAGGGGACCTACAAGGGAAACAATGTTAGAGACCCGAGCCAGGGATTCTGGCGGGGGTGCTCCGACAGTCAAGTTAGTGATGATCCAGGAGAATAGATCCTCCTGGTCGAGCCCCTTTTGATGGACTCCATGCTAGGAGGAGTGAGTGTGGTGTGTATAGAAGTGAGACCAGGTTGGGAGAGGTGATGACCGAGGTGGAAGGGTCCTCCTGTGTGACCTTTCTCTCCCTATTCGTTACCTGCCTCAGTGGTCTTGTTCTTCTGTGTCTCTCCTTTTTTGGCTTACTCTTGCAGGGTTTTTAGTCTGGCTTGCCTCGGGATCTCTCCTGTATTGGTAGGTGCGTGTGGCAAGGTACCATGCCATGGCCAGGATGTCCTTTCTGACATGCGGTAGGAAAAGCTTTCATGTGCCTGACATTCCCTCCGGTTGCCCCATTCCAAAAAAATTGGCAAGACATCGATCAGCGAGCCACCACCCCCAGGATTCGTGCCTTCTGGCTGGCTCCCCTCTCCTGGTGGTATGGGTGGTTGGTGGAGTGCATGGTGCCTTGTTCAAGGAGCTTCCTTCCTTTTTGGTCTAAGCGGCAGTGGTGGACAGTTATTGCGGCATGGGGGGCACTGCTTTGTGGCCCTTGGGCGACCCGCCGGTGTCCTTAGGGGGAGGCACCGCTTCCTTGGCAATTGGTGCCCTGGCTGAGGTGGTGGCCGAGCTGGAGGGTAGGACTAGGCTCCGCCGAGCTTGACCTCGAAGGGGTCTCGCATGGCGGAGGAGGGTTGGACTCGACTCCGGATCGCGGGGCTCGGCTTCGAGGGGTTTATCCTAGTGGAGGAGGGCAGCACGCGACCCCATACTGGGGAGCTTAACCTCGGAAGGGCTCCACATGATGGAGATGGACTGAGCTCGACTCTGGGCTGCGGAACTCGACTTCGAGGGGCTCGATCTGGGGAAGTCACTTAGCTCCGGCCTAGGCATCCCGATCACGTGGGAGCTGACCTGGTGGAGGACGATGCTCGATCTCGGTAGGCAGCCCCGACATTCTAGGGAGCTTAGCCTGGCGAGGGAGCCCAGGAGGAGATTTCCATCATGGTAGTGTACTCTGACATAGCATCTGACGGGTGTTCCACGTTAGCGACCTCGCCACATCAGGTATCATGCTATGAAATTTTATTTTGAAAGTCAATTCCGCATGCTGCATGATCCCCGGCACCCTGGGAGAATTCCCATCATCAACAGCCCTAAAATAACACTTATTTATAGAGGTAGCCAAGAGAGGGAGCAAGAGGAAGGAGGAGTGATTGGGGAAGAAGGTCAAGGAGCATACCAAATTAACTCAAACCACATTAGGAAGGAATGACAATCATTCCATGAAAGTTTGGAGCCAAAATAGCTTGAATTTAAAATTTAAACCAGGTCAAAACCTTCCAAAAACATTCCAAAAATGTCATTCAAGGATTTCTGGTCGAGTAGAGACTAGTCAATTCGAGCAGGTTCGAGTTGGCTTGTCCAGGACACAAAATAGTCAGATTGTTCATTTGAGTAGGCTCGAGCAGGGGTGAGTCAGCTCGACTAGAACATAGAACGAGTTGACTCGAGCAAGGGTCGAGTCAGCTCATCTAGAAAAGTCTTCCAGAAATTCTTCTTGTCAAAGCCAAGTATTGACCCCTCAAGTGTCGACACATGGTCAATCACATTGACTGCCATGACAGCAAACGATTCTCAATCATCGATCAAACTTAAGATCAGATAAAAACCTCTATGGTGTGTGGCCCCATAGGTTCAAACACTAAGCCGGTAGCACTGGAACACTTTCAGTACCAATCAAAGTCCTCATCTAGCAATGATACCCGACATCCGGATAGGTCGAAGATGTAGAGCACCTCTCTAGAACCTCTGGCATATGGTTACCGCATATTCATCCCGTTGACCTCATAATGCTCAGGATGACAAAGGGTTCGACTGCCAACCCTAATTTGGTTTATCCAGATTGTGTCTCAACTTTACAAGTTCTGTGACTCCTCTACCCTGGCCAAGGATTTGCTAAATTGCGACACAATGAGCCATTCAATCCAAACTATTTGGAGGGGTCAATTCCATCTTGATCCACCACCGCTCCACAAGTACTTGACTACATCTAAAAACTTTCCATTGCAAGATTAGAAATTCAGGTAGTCCGGCACCAAAGATAGTGAGTTGCTTGCAAGCTACCATGGTGATCTCAGGTCTGAGGGATACATATACCCATATCCCTTCACGAGCAACCCTTTGGCAGAAGGGAGCTCCACAGATGGTCACGTTCAATGAGATGTCATACATTTTACTTGCATGTCATACCAGTGTCTCCACACTCCTTGATTAAAAGGACAACCAATCAATGTAACATACAACAACCTACACTTGATACATTGTCATCCTAGAATAATGTATCATTTGGTTGTAACCAGTTTAAGAACTACTTGATATATCCTCTCTATATGAAATAATGTAGTTCTAAGGACTCTATCATACAAGTGTTCATTTCAGGAAAATGCAAATATGATGAATAGCCAAAAAGAATAACTTTTATTCATTAAAAATTATATATAGTTATAAGATAGTACAACCGTCTACAGCCTGGATGATTGACTTTGGAACAATTCCCAACAACTCCCACTTGGACTAAAGCCAATCGGTACAGAATCTCATTCCCATTTTTCATTTATAACTATCGAACTCTTGAATCTCGATGGCTTTAGTGAAGGGGTTAGCCAGGTTTTCCTTTTCATCGATCTTCAGAAGGTTGATGTCACCTCGTTCCACAATCTCTCATACAAGGTGATAGCGCTGTAGAATGTGCTTTGTATGGTGATGACACTTCGGCTCTTTGGCTTGAGCAATGGCTCTAGTGCTGTCACAATACATCAAAACAGGACCATCTAGGGAAGGTGCCACTCCCAGCTCGCCAAGGAACTTTCGCAACCACACAGCTTCCTTCATTGCATCCGATGTTGTATTATACTCTGCTTCGCATACTGAGTCTACCACAGTCGGCTGCTTGAAACTTTTTTAGCAAATCGCTCCTCCATTTAGGGTGAAGACAAATCCTGACACACTCTTGTTATCATCCTTATCTGACTGGAAACTGGAGTCAGTATAGCCCACAAGTTTCAAGTCAAGTTCTCCATAAATCAGCCATTGGTACTTAGCATTTCGCAAATACCTAAGGATGGTCTTTACCACCTTCCAATGAGCTTCACCTGGGTCAGACTGGTATCTGCTCATTACGCCTAGTGAGTATGCCATGTCTGGTCTAGTACATGTCATAGTGTACATGATAGAACCCACTGCCGAAGCATATGGGATTCTACTCATATGCTCTCTTTCCTTAGGAGTGTCGCACAATCCTCTTTAGAGAGACCAATTTAGTGCCTATCGGGAGATAACCTTTCTTGAGATTTTTCATGCTAAACCGTTTCAACACAGTTTCGATGTACATAGACTGGGATAGTCACAGAAGCCTCTTAGATATATCTTTATAGATCTTCATATCCAGTATGTAAGAGGCTTCATCCAAGTCCTTCATAGAGAACTGAGATGACAACCAGACCTTTATTCCTTGTAGTGCTAGGACGTCATTCCCAATTAAAAGAATATCATCTACATATAACACAAGGAACACAATCACAGAAACATTAGCCCATTTGTAAATGCAAGGTTCTTCTCCATTCCTAACAAAGCTATACGATCTGATACACTTATCAAATCGCATGTTCCAACTCCTTGATGCTTGCTTCAGTCCATAGATGGACTTTTGAAGCTTGCACACCTTTGACTCGTCTGCGGATGTGAATCCTTCAGGTTGTATCATATACACCTCCTCTTCCAGCTCACCAGTTAGGAAAGCTGTTCAGACATCCATTTGCCAGATTTCATAATCAAAGTATGCCACTAAAGCAAGCATGATTCGAATAAACTTGAGCATTGCCACAGGAGAGAATGTCTCGTTATAGTCAATAAGATAATATTGACGATATCCTTTGGCAACCAGATGAGCTTTATAGGTCTCCACCTGCCCGTCTGCGCCCCTTTTCCTCTTGAAAATCTATTTACACCCAATAGGTTTTATCCCTTCAGGCAGATCAACCAATGTCCATACATTATTGATATCCATGGATTCCATTTTGAATTGCATGGCTCCTAGCCATTTCTTAGAGTCGGACCTCTGCATTGCATCCATATAGGTGATCAGATCCTCATTATTCTCATTGAGTTCAATGGGATCACCATCCTAGACCAAGAAATCGTAGTATCTGTCTGGTCAACTCGGTCCCCTATCGGATCTCCTTAATGGTTCCTGTGTGTGCTCTGGGTGTGATCTTATCACAACCAGTTCTATGTTGTCCCTTAAGTGTGTCGGTTCTTCTACTTGTTGAACTTCACTAAGTTTAATCTTAGCAGCTACAGTTCCTTCACAAAGGAACTCCTTTTTCAAAAAAAAGCCCTAAGACTGACGAACAACTTTTGTTCCTTAGCCAAGTAGAAGTAATACCCCTTAGACTCTTTTGGACACCTAACAAATAGGCACTGGTCGGACATAGGTCCAAGCTTATCCATTTTCAAATGTTTTACATAAGCCGGGCAACCCCAGACCCGAAGGTGTGAGAGTGTCGGCTTACGTCCAGTCCATATCTCATATGGGGTTTTGTTAACGGATTTACTCGGAACCCTATTCCAAAGGTAACAGGCTGATTCTATAGCATATCCCCAAAAGGACAGTGGCAGAGAAGCAAAGCCTATCATAGACTAAACCATGTCTAATAGGGTTCGATTCCTCCTTTCAGATACTCCATTTAATTGATGTGTCCCTGGAGGTGTCCATTGAAAGAGAATCCCATTCTCCTCGAGACATGTCAGAAACTCCTCAAAAAGATATTCACCACCTCGATCTGATCGAAGGGTTTTGATACATCTTCCAGTTTGTTTTTCTACTTTATTACAATATCGTTTGAATATTTCAAATGACTCAGATTTATGTCTCATCAAAAAGACATAACCGTACCTCGAAAGGTCATTTGTAAATATAATGAAATAACTGTATGTACCTCTAGCACTAACATTCATAGGTCCGCATTCATCAATATGTACCAGACTTAGAATTTCTTTGGTTCGGTCACCTTTTCCAGTAAAAGGTGACTTTGTCATTTTTCCAAGAAGACATGACTCACAAGTTGGAAGTGAACCACTTTTACTAAAGTCGAGGAGACCCTCAGACTTCAACCTATTTATCCTGTTCTTGTTAATATGACCTAGCCTACAATGCCATAGGTATACATCCCCAATATTATCCATCCTAGGATGTTTGCTAGACGTGTACACTACACTAATAGGTTATGATAGTATATAAATGCCATTATTCATATATCCATTCATTATAACAGAACCATTCCAAATGATTTTGTAAATGTTATTCTTTATTGATATTTCATAACCATACATGGCCAATTGGCCTATAGAAATAATATTCAAAATAAAAGATGGACAATAATGATACTCAATCAAAATGATTGCACAAGACTCGAAAACTAGTTTGAGGACTCCCAACACCAGGACTGGAATTTGGCTTTCATTTCTCACATTCAAGAATCTCTCGCCATCCTCGAATCGTCTACTAACTTGAAGTCCCTGCAAAGAATTATAAATGTGAATTAGACTTCCAGCATCCAATACCCAGTTAGTAGTATCGCAAATAGAGAAACTACAAGGTGTTATTATATAAATACCTTGTCCAGCACCTTCTGGTTGCTTCCTCTTCTTGGACCTGTTCGGGTCAAGGGATGCAATATAAAGAGGATAGTTCCTCTTCCAATATCCCCGCTTCTTGTAGAAAAAGCACTCCGCTTGGCTCCTATCAGCCTTCGTCTTCTTGGCCTAACTGGACCTAGAAGCATTCTGCACCTATTTCCTTTACTTTTCTTTTTTCCTTTCTTGAAGGGACGACACCCTCCTAAAGATCCTCCCACTAGATTCACCACCCCTTTGTTCAGATGATGGTCTTTCTCATAAGTCTGTAGCATTCCCAATAGACCGTGGTAGTTAACTGCAGGCTTATTCATTCTATAATGAACAAGAAAATCGAGATAGGAAGAGGGGAGGAAATTTAGAATCGCATCCTACCCAAGCTGTTCATGCAAGGGACATCCGAGTTTGCCCAAGCGTTCAATCATCTCGATCATGTACAATACATGATCAGTGACTGAGGCCCCATCATGCATCCATCCATTATAGATAGCACAGGAGATCCTGTACCTTTTAACATCATCTGGTGTCCCAAGGGACTCCTTCAACCTTTGAAGAATTTCCTCTAGCTGGGCTTCCTCAAACTTGCGACTGAACATATCATTCATCGCTGCCAACATTATGTATCGGACAGTGGTCCTGTCAAAGAGCCACTTCTGATAAGTGTCTCTGATTGAACCCCGAGCATTGGGAGCAGGGATTTCAGGTACTGGATCCGATATCACATACAAGATCCATTCATGCTCTAGGACAATCCTAAGCCTTCGATACCAATTATCGAAGTTGGGACCCTTGAGCTTCTCGTTATCGAGAAGAGACCGGAGCGACAGATTGGAAGACATCTGAAAGGAAAACCAAAGCTAATTAGTGTATATGAATTATTAACATATAGACATGGACTTTAGTCTAAAGGCCCTCCCACTAATTGTTCAGACTGGTATCCTCTATCTTGAATCTGAAGAATTACTCTAATTCCTTAGTGGGTACTAGAGTCCAATAGACAACACATGAGCCCGACTTTGGCCGGCCCATCCATGCACGTCTAAAGATAGGTTCTTTAACCGATTACTTCTCTAAGTAACCTCTAATATTTAGGTTTTGCCATAAGATGCACTTCAATCAGCCTTTGGACCTCCTATTGAAGGTCTTGGTTAGGTCCAACCATTAACATGACAAAATTCGATGCTTCTAACTAACGAATAGTCAAGCTCGACTTTGGCCAGCCCACCTGACCACCATTAAGAGAGTTGCACTAAGCCATCATATTAGGAACAACAATTTCAATAGCTCGATGAACATCCAATCTTTGGATCTGTCGATGAACATCCAACTATTGGACCCATTACCATCCTACTTAATGGAAGGCTAGGACTTGGTTATCCCTATAACTTTATCCTTTTATGGACCTAATAATTTAGAGGATTTAATCTTATTGTGATAGAAGAAGAGATAAGAAGACATGGATCAACCTTCCACTGACCATATCAATAAACAAGGAGGGTTACTCATAACTCATGATCCATGGGCACCTAAAATCAGTCAAGACTGATTAACCTTGGTTGACATGGGTTAACACGAGTCAGTGAGCTATCTAATCAATTCTGATCGACCACATTGGCTAGGTAAGTGAGATCATGAATTGGGTTTCGCCATTAACCATCTTGCCTTAGACACCAACTGAGTTGGCCAGGTAAGAGGTAGCCCCAAAGAACCATGATCAAGATGCCAAACTTACCTAGACACCAATTGGTTCATCAAAATCGATTAGTCCAACCTAAAGACTCGAGCTGACCACTGAGCCATAAATGAGGTCCATTTTGATCTATGGACTAATCAATCTAACTATTAGAGAGATCTATAGAGAAGAAACCCTAACTCAACATTTGATTAGATTAGTTCTGTATTTAGTCCAATGCATCTAAACTTAGGTATAACCTAGTAAAGGATCCTGTTACATCCATGACAGTGACGTGGCCAGGCTCAGGTATCGCCGAATGCGAACAAGCCACGTGTGAGTTTTCCCGCCAGAATCAGCGCCACGACCTTAAAGCTGGGGTCGGCAAGATCGCGCCGCCCGACGATTACCCGAGAGCAGACCGCCCAGGCTGAGGTCGAGCTCGGTGCGGGGTTCCTCCACCGACTCATCCGCGCCCGCGCATGAAGGAGACGACCCAAGTGAGGTCGGCCGAGGTCGGCCGACCCCTCGCCTTGCGCCAGGTGGCCACCCGGAGACGGGTCCACCCCGGCCGAAGCCGGGCGGCCTCTTGCCGCCTCGCCAGGTGTCCACCCAGGAGGGGTCCACCTAGTGCGAGGTCGGCCGACCCTTCGCCTTGCGCCAGGTGGCCACCCGGAGACGGGTCCACCTCGACCGAAGCCGGGCGACCTCTTGCCGCCTCGCCAGGTGTCCACCCAGGAGGGGTCCACCTAGTGCGAGGTCGGCCGACCCTTCGCCTTGCGCCAGGTGGCCACCCGGAGACGGGTCCACCTCGGCCGAAGCCAGGCGACCTCTTGCCGCCTCGCCAGGTGTCCACCCAGGAGGGGTCCACCTAGCGCGAGGTCGGCCGACCCTTCGCCTTGCGCCAGGTGGCCACCCGGAGACGGGCCCACCTCGGCCGCCAGGCGACCCTCTGCCGCCTCGCCAGGTGTCCACCTAGGAGGGGTCCACCTAAGCCGAGGTCGGCCGATCCCTCGCCTCTCGCCAATTGGTCCCCGGAGATAGGTCCAACTCAGCCGAGGCCAGGCCGCTCGTACGGGGAGGCCCCCGGGGAAAGCGACGGGTCCCGAGGCCATCCCTCGGGCCGTACCGACCCCAGACGGCGTCCCATACGGAGGGCGGCGGCACGCGGAACGTCACTTACATTGGCCCGGCAGGTCCCGCGGTCGAGAGACCCGATCCTGACGGAACAGGGCCCGTAAACGGATAGCGCCCATGCCCGGGGAAAAGAGCACCCTCACAAAGCCCGAGGCCTGACGACTTGCCGCTCTGCCAGCGCCGCCTTCCCTCTTTTTCTCTTCTGTCCTTGCCTTTTTCCTGCTGGGCCCGGCGGACGAGGCCGGAAAGCCGCCTGGCCTCCTTCACCAGAAAGGGAAAAGAAAGGAAGACAGGGAGGAGGAGTTTTCGAGGGAGAAAAGGACGAGCGCACGATGGAGGGAGATAAAGAGGGAAGGATCCAAAGACTGCAAGGTAAGCAAAAGAGCCTGGGGACAAGAAGGAAAGACCGGCACAAGGCCTCGCTGGGAGGAAGAAAACCAGGGTCCCGAGAAGGGAAGACTGGACGCGAGCTCAGCGGGCAGGCCCAGCCAAGTTTCCGGTCCCCGGTGCTTTCCCTTCACCAGTTAACTCTCCAAGCCTGAGACCCTCCAGGGGGATCGGGAGAGAGAGTCTGTTCCTCCACGTCGTCTACTGACTTGACCGTCGGAGCCCCCTCGCCGGAATCCCCGGCCAGGGTCCTCTAACCCCCTTTTTTGCAGGCTTCTCGCAGGAAGGGAGGCTCCTCTGCCAGGCGGTCAGGGAGGATCGGCTGATCCTCTGCACGGGCGCGACGACGAGGACGGCAACAGATTGGCGCGCCAGGTAGGGGGGCAGGGCACTAACCCCCAGTGGGAACTAGCTTTTTGCAGGTATCACGCTCCCTAACAATGGTGGTCACTCGTGGTCGCGAGGCGTCCACCAGCCGAGTGGGAGAAGCCCACTCCCCGCCAGGGGGCCACACCCCCGAACGGGAGCTTCCCGCTCCCCCTCCTCTTCTGCAGTAGCCTACCCCGGCGGACGGATCCCTTGCGACCATCGTCCAGCAGCTGCAGACCTTGACCTCAGCGGTCCGACAGCTCCAGCATCAGCAACGGTCCCTGGCCACTCAGCCGCAGCCAGGGACCCCCGCGGCCCGGGTCGCGGGACAGCGTGGGAGCCTGCACTCAATCCAGGGCAGGCCGTCCCATCCGCAAGCCATCTCCAACCCCCGGGAGAGCCGCCAAGCTCCCCCGAAGAAAGACTATTCCGGCTCGGAGGATCACGAGAGTCGATCCCCGGCCGATGGGGCCGAAACGGTGCATCGCGGCAAGCGACGCCGGGTCCGGACCCCGCGCCGAGACCAATCGGCGCCTCCCTCACCTGCAGTCTCGATGGAAGACTCCACCGACGAAGCCATCAGGCGCCAGGCCGAAAGGCGCCTAGAGGAACACGAGCGCAAGTTGGCGGAGTTCGCCCAGCGATTCACCGACCTGCAGAACTCGTCAGCCGACCCGGCGGGCTACGACTCCCGCCCCCCTTTCTCCGAAGAGATCCAGGCGGAACCAATCCCGAAACGGTTTCGCATGCCGTAGGTGGATCCCTACGACGGGACCACCGACCCCCTGGACCACCTGGAGGGTTATAAAGCCCTCATGAGGGTCCAGGGTGCCACCGATGCCCTTCTGTGCATCGCCTTCCCTGCAACCCTTCGGAAGGCCGCCCGAGTCTGGTTCGCCCGTCTCGAGCCCGGATCCATTCGCTCCGTCCAGCAGCTGGAAGGAAAGTTTGTGGCGCATTTCGACGCTTGTCGAAAGGTGCCAAGGGAGGTGGACAGCCTCTTCTCCGTCCGCCAGCAGGACCAGGAGCTGCTCCGTGACTACATCGCCCGGTTTAAGACCGCGGCCCTGGAGATCTACAGCTTGGACGAGCCCGTCGCTATGCTGGCTCTAAAGCGCGGGCTCAAGACGTCCCGCCTGACCTATTCCCTGGACAAGAAGCCGCCCAGGACGTATTCCGAGCTCCTCCTCCGCGCCCACAAGTACATCCGAGCGGAGGAGGCCGACCGCACCCGTCGAGAGCTGGACGGGAAGATTTTGAAGAAGTCGAACCCGAGGGACGCCCCGGGAGCTCGGAGGCCCGGGCCACCAGCCGACCCTCGCCCGAACCCAAGGCCGAGGGCCGAATCTGCCCCCGAGCGGAGGTACACCCCTCTCCTCGCACCTCGAGCCAAAATCCTTATGGAAATCGAGGGCGAGCGTTATCTCCGCCGACCTCCACCTCAGAACCCGAGGGCAGCCCGAGACAAATCAAAGTACTGCCAATTCCACCGCGAGCACGGGCATGACACGGAGGAGTGCCGCCACCTGAAGCGGGAGATCGAGGAGCTGATCGGGAGGGGATACCTCCGGAAGTTCGTCAAGAACGAGGCTCCCTCCGAAAAGCAGCCGCTCGCGGCCTTGCCACCTGTCCCTGTGATCGACAACCGGCCAACAGAGAGGCCCGTGGGCATGATCTCACGCGGATCTGGCCGAGCAGAGAAGAGAGCCCGGGAAACCCCGGAGAATGTAATCCCTCCCAAAGGAGGGGAATTTAGCGGCAATATAAACAATGATGCCGTGGTGGTGGATAGTGGAAGCTCGGCCGATGTACTTTTTTATGACGCTCTCTCTCGGATGAACTTGTCTCTCGACCAGCTAAAGCCAGTGCACACCCCACTGGTAGGTTTTACAGGGGACTCCGTCGGAGTCGAAGGGGAAATCACTCTCCCAGTTACCGCCGGATCCCCGCCTCGGCAGACGACCATCATGGTAACTTTTACTGTAGTCAAGCTCCCTTCGCCTTACAACGCCATCCTTGGGCGTCCCGGGCTCAACCGACTAGACGCCACTATCTCCACAAGGAGATTGCTGGTGCAGTTCCCCACGCCTTTCGGGTTCGGGGAAATGAGGGGGACGATCCAGCCAGTCCCGCTCTGCCTGCAGACAATCCCGGGCATCAAGGGCGCAGAGCTCGCCCGCGAGGTCGAGGACCTCGACCTAAGAGAAAAGGAACCCAGGGGAGGGCCCGTAGAGCGCCTGCTCTCCTTTCCCCTTGGTTCAGACCCCCTGAAGACGGTGCAAGTTGGGGCCCAGCTCCCCGAGGAGGAACGAACCCGCCTGCTGGAGTTCCTCCGTGCCAACGCCGATGTGTTCGCCTGGTCGGCGGTCGACATGCCGGGTATTCCGCCCGAGATTATCATGCACAGCCTGAACGTGGACCCAGGCAGCCGCCCGGTCCGCCAGAAGAAGAGAAGCTTTGCCATGGAGAGGCAGAAGGCGATCGACGAGGAGGTAGAGAAACTTCTCGCCGCCGGTTTCGTCCGAGAAGTCCAATACCCCAGCTGGTTAGCAAATGTGGTCATGGTAAAGAAGAGCAGCGGTAAGTGGAGGATCTGCGTGGACTACACCGACCTCAATCGAGCTTGCCCGAAGGACAGCTTCCCTCTGCCAAAGATCGACCAGCTGGTCGACACCACCTCGGGACACCGTCTCCTGTCATTCATGGACGCTTTCTCCGGATACAACCAGATCCGGATGAATCCGGAGGACGAAGAGCGTACCGCCTTCATAACTGACCGCGGGACTTTCTGTTACAGGATGATGCCCTTCGGCCTCAAGAACGCGGGGGCGACGTACCAACGTCTGGTCAATAAAGTCTTCAAAGACCAGATAGGCCGCAACATGCAGGTGTACGTGGACGACATGCTGGTAATGAGCAAACTTGACTCGGACCACGTAGCCGACCTGGCAGAGATGTTCGGCAACCTCCGGCGCCACCAGATGAAGCTGAATCCAGCGAAGTGCGCCTTCGGGGTCTCCGCCGGAAAATTCCTGGGGTTCATGGTGACCTAGAGAGGAATCGAGGCCAACCCGGAGAAGGTCCAGGCCATCCTGGACATGGAGCAGCCAGCCTCCAAGAAACAAGTGCAGCAGCTGACCGGTCGGGTTGCGGCCCTTAGCCGTTTTATTTCCAGGTCGGCGGACCGCTGCCGCCCCTTCTTCAAGGTGCTGAGGAAGATGAACGGTTTCGCCTGGACCGAGGAATGCCAGCAGGCCTTCGAGGAGTTGAAGAAGACGCTCGCATCACCACCTCTGCTGTCCAGGCCCGAGGAAGGGGAGGAGCTTACCCTCTACTTGGCCGTCACCCCGGAGGCCGTCAGCTCTGTCTTGGTCCGAACCGACGACCACGGGATCCAGCGACCGGTGTACTATACCAGCAAACTCCTCCGGGACGCGGAGCTCAGGTATTCCCAGCCCGAGAAACTCGTTTTTGCGCTAATAGTGTCTGCCCAGCGTCTCAGGCCCTATTTCCAAGCGCATCCCATCACCGTCTTGACGGATCAACCGCTGAAAGCGGTGCTCAGCCGACCCGACACCTCGGGGCGATTGGCCAAATGGGCACTGAAACTCAGCGAGTTCGACATTACATATCGGTCGAGGTCGGCAATGAAGGCACAGGTGCTGGCCGACTTCTTGGTCGAATGCGCAGGTCTGGGCAAGGAGCCCGAGGAGGACTCTTCGGCCCAGCCGACGGAGGTCGGCACCAACGAGCCCGGAGAGGACGCTTGGATCCTCCATGTGGACGGAGCCTCAAACTCCGGAGGGAGCGGAGCTGGGCTCATCCTTGCCAACGGCGACGGGGTCGTCGCAGAATGTGCGCTCCGTTTCCAGTTCCCCGCGACAAACAATCAAGCGGAGTATGAGGCGCTTCTCGCCGGACTCAGGGTCTCCCGCGAGCTGGGCGTGACCAACCTCAGAGCTTTCACTGACTCCCAGCTCGTGGCGGGGCAGGTGTCCGGGGAGTATGTCGCTCACGACCCCCAGATGGCAAGGTATTTGGAGCTCGTCAAGGCGGGCGCGTCCAAGTTCCGGCGCTTCAACATCTTCCATATCCCCCGCGGGGAGAACGCCCGCGCGGATGCTCTCTCTCGATTGGCGGCTCTGCCGGACACAATGCTGGGATGCGCTCATGTGGAGCGACTCGAAGTCCCAAGCCTCGAAGCACCGGCGGGGGTCCATCAGGTCAGCCAGGAGCCCGGCTGGATGGACAAGTACGCCGCGTACATCACCGACGGCATTCTGCCGGAAGACCGAGACGCGGCTCGCCTCATCCGGAAGAAGGCCGTGCGGTTTGTCCTGATGGACGGGCAGCTGTATCGAAGGTCCTACTCTTATCCCCTCCTCAAGTGCATTGGACCCGCAGAAGCCAAGCTTGTGCTCCAGGAGATTCACGAAGGCATCTGTGGGAACCACGTGGGGGGCAGGGCATTGGCATACAAGGCCCTTCGTCAAGGCTACTTCTGGAAGACGATGAAGGAGGACGCCGCTGACTTCGTGAAGAAATGCGACCGGTGCCAGCGCCACGCCACGGTACAGCGGCAACCCTCCAACCCGATCTCTCAGCTCTCAGCCCCCTGGCCATTCGCCCAGTGGGGAATGGACCTTCTGGGCCCATTCCCGCCGGCATCCGGCCAGTGGAAGTTCCTGATAGTGGCCATCGACTACTTCACAAAGTGGGTCGAAGCCGAACCCTTGGCAAGAATCACCGAAGCAAACGTCGCCAAATTCTTCTGGAAGTCCATCGTCTGCCGCTTCGGCCTCCCCCACACCGTGGTCACCGACAACGGACGCCAGTTCGACTGTCGAGAGTTCGAGGATTTCTGCAACGACCTCGGCATCAAACATCGCTTCACCTCGGTGGCGCACCCCCAGACCAACGGGGAGGCTGAGGTCACGAACAGGACCATTCTTCAGGGCCTCCGCACGCGACTAGACCAAGCCAAGGGCAGGTGGGCCGACGAACTTCCCAGCGTTCTTTGGGCATACCACACCACTCCAAGGACGGCTACCGACAAAACCCCATTCAACCTCGTCTTCGGGGCCGAGGCAGTCATCCCGATCGAGCTCAGCATACCCACGCTGCGCGTGGAACAATACGACGTGACAGAAAACCCGGCCAGGATGATGCTCAACCTAGACCTCCTCGAAGAAACAAGGGACAAGGCCCGAATCCGAATGGCGGCGTACCGGCAACGTGTAGCCAGATATTACAACTCCCGAGTACGGCCGAAGGTTTTTCGTCCCGGGGACTTGGTCCTCCGGCGTGCAGAAGCCTCCCAGCCACGAGAGTGCGGCAAGCTTTCACCCAACTGGGAAGGCCCTTATCGGGTAGCAGAAGCCCTCCCTCACGGGGCATGTTACTTGGAGGAGTTGGGAGGTGCCAGGTTCCCCCGGACATGGAACCCCTCGAACCTGAGAATGTACTACCAGTGATGTAAGGCTCCCAGTTCCTTTAACAAAGCTTCTTCGCTTCAAACATTCTTCTCTGACTTCAACAAAAAGCCCGGAGCACAGCTCAGCAAGCCGCGCAAGGTTTGAGAAAGCCTGCGGCATCGAGCTCAGTCCGGAAGATCCTGGGCTTCGGCCTGGAAGGCGTCGACGAATCCGTTTCGCCCGCGCAAGCCCGGAGCACAGCTCAGCGAGCCGCGCAAGGTTTGAGAAAGCCTGCGGCATCGAGCTCAGTCCGGAAGATCCTGGGCTTCGGTCTGGAAGGCGGCGCCGAATCCGTTTCGCCCGCGCAAGCCCGGAGCACAGCTCAGCAAGCCGCGCAAGGTTTGAGAAAGCCTGCGGCATCGAGCTCAGTCCGGAAGATCCTGGGCTTCGGCCTGGAAGGTGGCGTCGAACCCAGTTCGCCCACGCAAGCCCGGAGCACAGCTCAGCAAGCCACGCAAGGTTTGAGAAAGCCTGCGGCATCGAGCTCAGTCCGGAAGATCCTGGGCTTCGGCCTGGAAGGTGGCGTCGAACCCAGTTCGCCCACGCAAGCCCGGAGCACAGCTCAGCGAGCCGCGCAAGGTTTGAGAAAGCCTGCGGCATCGAGCTCAGTCCGGAAGATCCTGGGCTTCGGCCTGGAAGGTGGCGCCGAATCCGCTTCGCCCGCGCAAGCCCGGAGCACAACTCAGCAAGCCGCGCAAGGTTTGAGAAAGCCTGCGGCATCGAGCTCAGTCCGGAAGATCCTGAGCTTCGGCCTGGAAGGTGGCGCCGAATCCGCTTCGCCCGCGCAAACCCGGAGCTTAGCTCAGTGAGCCGCGCAATGTTTGAGAAAGCCTGCGGCATCGAGCTCAGTCCAGAAGATCCCGAGTTTCGGCCCGGAAGATGGTGCAGGAACTGTGTTGCCCGCGCAGGCACGGAGGCAGCCCAAAGTCAGACCTGCTCAAGATTCTTACCTTGCCGCGACACGGCTCTGCAAACCCCGTCCTTCAGTTTAGTATGGAAGGACCAGGCCCGCAGTTGTCTCAGGTATCCCAGACCGACATCTCAGAAACAAACAAAGAAGAAGAAAAAGAAGAACCAAAGATGATAGACAAGTTGTTGTAGAAAGTAAGTCTTCATTAAAACAGGTACTCAGTACAAACTGGGAGCCCCGACAGGCCGGGACTCCCCAAAAAGAAGAACAAAGAAAGCAAAAGTACAAGGTGACGGTCACTGGAGCGCAGGATCGGCGCCGTCCGCCGGAGGTGCGGGCGCCACCTCTTCAACCTCCACGACAACCGGCTCCTGGGGCTGTGTCTGGGCTGCGGCGTCATCGGTCGGGGGTGCTGCAGGTGCCGCCTGAGATGCCGCCTGGGTCATGCCGGAGGCCCTGCCCTCGCTCCCCGGCTTCCTGCCGCCGACGACGACCGCACTTAGGTCCAGTTGGGGGAAGAAGGCCCCCACCTTTTCCCGGCACATCCGGAACCCCTTCAGGAAGGAGTCCACGGCGGCCTCCCGGACTTCCGACGTAAACTCGTCGGAAGCACGGAATTTGGGGACGGCCTCCAGCGCTTCCCGCTTCGCCGCCTCCAGGAGCCCGTTGATGTACGAGCTCCGGTCCTTCGCCATGGCCGCCTCCCGCCGGGCCTCGTCCAGCTGACGCTCCAGGAACAGTGAGCGGGCCTGCAGGCGGGCCTTCTCCGCCGTGTCCTCCTCAGTACGGCGCTGGTTGGAGGTCCGCTCCTCCGCCAAGGAGGCCTCCAGTTCCTTGTTCCGCTCCTCGGAACGCGCCAAGTCGGACTGGAGGGCCTGCTTCTCCGCTCGCAGCTCGGCCCCCTTGTCCACCAAGTCCTTCACGTCGGCGGCGAGCTTTCCGAGCTTCTGCTCCCGCTCGGAGTCCCGCTTGGCGTTCCCTACAAGGTAGTTCCTCAGTAGGAGGACGTCGTTCCCGATCTGCAAGGACAAAAGCAACATGTCAGTACCGAGGCAGGAGGCCTCGGATTGAAAGAGAAAGGAAGAGCTGAAGCAGACTTACCGAGAAGAGCTGGGGCAGGATGCCGAGCAGCGCATCCGCGTAGTCCCGTCCACCCCGAGCTCGGCGGTCCCGGGCGGTGGAAGCATACTCCATCACCCTCTCCGCCAGCCCTCGGTCGAGGATGACCGAGTCCCGGTGCGAGATTACCGGTGCTGGGCCCTTCGGGCCGATCCCTGCGACGGCCGCCCCTTCTGCTGGAGCCGTAGCCGACGGACCGGTGGTCGCCACTGGCGGTGCCGCCGGACTGCTGGCCGGAATGGGCCCGGCGGTGGGCAGAGCGGCGGGTGCCGGAGCTCCCTCGGCTGCACCGCCAGGTCGTGGAGCCGAAATGCCAAGGGCGCCGCCCTGCGAAGGTCTGGGCGGAGAAACTGCGGCGGCTAGGCCGGGCGCGGTCGCCGCTGCGACCTCCCGGCTCGTCTCCGTGCGAGCCCTCTTCGCCGCGGGCTCGTCCACGTCAACGACCTCTCTCTGAGCAGCCCCTTCCAGCAAGTTCTCCAATGAAAACTTCATCCCTGCAAGGTGGAGAAATCAGAAGGTTAGTTCAATCTTAAAAAGAGAGAGGGGGGAAGGGCAGAATTTAATGCAAAGTCGAATCTCACCGGTCTCCCGGATGGGACTGATGCCGGCCTCAAAAAGATTCTGCTCACAAAGCAGAACCTCGAGCGGCGGGACCACGTCACTCAGGAGCTGGGAGTAAGCCTCCTGGTCCGCGGACTCGACCCGAGAACTCCGGTTCGGCGACCGGTCCGGTTCGCTCCAGGCCCAGTCGACGTCATCGACCGAGGCAAAGAAAAACCGGTTCTTCCATCCCTTAACCGAAGAAGGGATGTCGAACCGGAGACACCTAGGCCGGGGTGAAATATACCACCAGCCGTCATCGGTGGAGCATTTCTTCAGGGTGAACAGGGACCTGAAGAGCGAAAAACGGGCAACAAACCCGTGGAAATGGCAGAAGACGATGAAAGAGAAGATGACCCGGATGGCGTTAGGAGCCAGCTGGGCCGGGACGAGCCGAAAATGGCTGAGGAAGGAAAGGAAGAAAGGATGCAGAGGAAAACGAAGACCCCCGAGGAGGAAATCTTCGTAGAAGGCAATGCGGCCGGGGCCACTCATGGTGACACGCTCCCCGGACCGCGGAGCAAACAGACGGACAGATCCCGGGATGCCATAGGCATCCTGGAGCAGAGAAAGATCACCTTCGGTCATGGTGGAGGCATGACCGGAGGGACCGGCGGGAAGAAGCGGCGGAGCCGGGAGAGCAGCAAGAGCAGGAAGTGAACGGAGGGGCACGACAGGTGCAATCGGGGGGGGCCGGATCCCCCTGGGGATGCCAATGGTGACACCCCCGGGTTGCAAACGCCGGCGGACCTCCTCTGGGATTACCTCCTCATCCGAGGAGGGAGAAGACGGAGTCCTCGGCCGGGATGGACCGGCCTCGTCCGGATTAGAAGAAACATGGCGACGGCGCGCCATGGAGAAGAAAAGAAGAAAAGGATTGAATGATCGAAGGAGAAGGAGGAGGGCTAGAGAAGAGGAAGACACTTACCCAAAAATGCACAGGCGGGCGCAAGCAGCAGAAGTTGTTAGCCTGCAGCAAACCGCCCACGAAGCAAGGGAAAAGGCCTCGTTCTGGAAAGTCCCCTCGCTTTCAGACTCAGCCGGCAGCAGCCGTACCCCTCATTCCGTCTCAGGCCACTGGATGGTCGCCACGTGGGCGCACGCCCGACACCGACGCCTCGTTAGCAGAGTAACGGCCTCTGCCCCGAAGCGATGCATTGATTGCAGGCAAGTGGACGACGCGTGGCGACTCCCCGTTGGTCTCCAGCCGCCTCGAGCCACGACGAGTGAAGATCGTGCCAATTATGAAGCAAGATCTTCGCCTCCCCACGTCATGTCTGCAATTAATCCCGACGTTCCGATCTACGATGCCCCGATGGAACGGCGGGCTGGGGGGCAACTGTTACATCCGTGACAGTGACGTGGCCAGGCTCAGGTATCGCCGAATGCGAACAAGCCACGTGTGAGTTTTCCCGCCAGAATCAGCGCCACGACCTTAAAGCTGGGGTCGGCAAGATCGCGCCGCCCGACGATTACCCGAGAGCAGACCGCCCAGGCCGAGGTCGAGCTCGGCGCGGGGTTCCTCCACCGACTCATCCGCGCCCGCGCGCGAAGGAGACGACCCAAGTGAGGTCGGCCGAGGTCGGCCGACCCCTCGCCTTGCGCCAGGTGGCCACCCGGAGACGGGTCCACCCCGGCCGAAGCCGGGCGGCCTCTTGCCGCCTCGCCAGGTGTCCACCCAGGAGGGGTCCACCTAGTGCGAGGTCGGCCGACCCTTCGCCTTGCGCCAGGTGGCCACCCGGAGACGGGTCCACCTCGGCCGAAGTCGGGCGACCTCTTGCCGCCTCGCCAGGTGTCCACCCAGGAGGGGTCCACCTAGTGCGAGGTCGGCCGACCCTTCGCCTTGCGCCAAGTGGCCACCCGGAGACGGGTCCACCTCGGCCGAAGCCAGGCGACCTCTTGCCGCCTCGCCAGGTGTCCACCCAGGAGGGGTCCACCTAGCGCGAGGTCGGCCGACCCTTCGCCTTGCGCCAGGTGGCCACCCGGAGACGGGCCCACCTCGACCGAAGCCAGGCGACCCTCTGCCACCTCGCCAGGTGTCCACCCAGGAGGGGTCCACCTAAGCCGAGGTCGGCCGATCCCTCGCCTCTCGCCAATTGGTCCCCGGAGATAGGTCCAACTCAGCCGAGGCCAGGCCGCTCGTACGGGGAGGCCCCCGGGGAAAGCGACGGGTCCCGAGGCCATCCCTCGGGCCGTACCGACCCCAGACGGCGTCCCATACGGAGGGCGGCGGCACGCGGAACGTCACTTATATTGGCCCGGCAGGTCCCGCGGTCGAGACACCCGATCCTGACGGAACAGGGCCCGTAAACGGATAGCGCCCACGCCCGGGGAAAAGAGCACCCTCACAAAGCCCGAGGCCTGACGACTTGCCGCTCTGCCAGCGCCGCCTTCCCTCTTTTTCTCTTCTGTCCTTGCCTTTTTCCTGCTGGGCCCGGCGGACGAGGCCGGAAAGCCGCCTGGCCTCCTTCACCAGAAAGGGAAAAGAAAGGAAGACAGGGAGGAGGAGTTTTCAAGGGAGAAAAGGACGAGCGCACGACGGAGGGAGATAAAGAGGGAAGGATCCAAAGACTGCAAGGTAAGCAAAAGAGCCTGGGGACAAGAAGGAAAGACCGGCACAAGGCCTCGCTGGGAGGAAGAAAACCAGGGATCCCGAGAAGGGAAGACTGGACGCGAGCTCAGCGGGCAGGCCGAGCCGAGTTTCCGGTCCCCGGCGCTTTCCCTTCACCAGTTAACTCTCCAAGCCTGAGACCCTCCAGGGGGATCGGGAGAGAGAGTCTGTTCCTCCACGTCGTCTACTGACTTGACCGTCGGAGCCCCCTCGCCGGAATCCCCGGCCAGGGTCCTCTAACCCCCTTTTTTGTAGGCTTCTCGCAGGAAGGGAGGCTCCTCTGCCAGGCGGTCAGGGAGGATCGGCTGATCCTCTGCACGGGCGCGACGACGAGGACGGCAACAGATCCAAAAGAAGCTAACCCATGACCCTTAAGGTTTATTGAAATGATTTAAAATCTTTGAATTATATTTCTAGAATTTTTTGTCATTCTTAATTCTCAATTATGTTCAATAGCCTTAAAATCCAAATAATTTCAATTAAGAATGTAAAATAATTTTACAAGCATATTTTGAATTCACTGTTTCAAGGCATTTTGGTTGAGTCGACTCGTGTAAAATGCGAGTTGACTCATCCAGAACCAAAAGCAGACAGATCCATCTATTGGCATAGACGAGTTGGCTCGAGTAGGGGTCGAGTCGGCTCGTCTAGAACCAGAAATGGATAGATTAGTCTGCCTGCATAAACGAGTTGGCTTGAGCAGGGGTTGAGTCGGCTCGAGCAGGGGTCGAGTCGGCTCGTTTGCAGGGGCAGAAAATAGTGACTTCAAAAATTCATGCAACTTATTTGAATAAATCAAATTTAGAGATTAAACATGATCAAAACAAAACTCTTAGATCTAATCTAAATTCGTTTTACGATCATAACATTATATTAAAATATTTTTAATCTACATTTTCTTTTATTTTTTCTCTTCATGAGTCAATCACAAGCGGCACCCCTACACACCATAGGAGATCCTATTGAATGGGAAGAGAGGGTCTTGCAGCCCTACTTCTCTCCTATGACTGGATGGCCATGGTGAAGTACGCAATCCAAGTACTTTAAACGAAAAACATGATGTTAAAAGTATGCTAGCATTATTATACTACAATGAACCTGGTGCTCTAATACCATTGAAGGTGAAAAGACATCAACACCATGCATACAATATGCAAAAGCACGGCAGAAATAGATGCATTTTCAAAAATTTTAAAATATGCATAGCGAAAGGCTTGGTAGATCGATCTAAATGATCTACCAATCTACCTGCAACAGGATCTACTATAATAAAACAGCATACAATATAAACATTAAAATGAGAAGAGCAAAGATATAAAAGTACCTTACTGTTATACCTTTGATGGATGCAGTGGCGGTTTTCCAAGGATGATGCTCTTGGGCCACACACATGTTTGGCATCTACAGATAATCCACATCGGGGCTCGACTCTGATCAACTCCCTCGAAGTGCTAGCTCCTTAGGATCCTTTGAGCTGATCTTCTTCTTCCTGGAAGATGAGAAGGAGAGGTGGAACCCTTCCTAACTAGCTCTCTTCCCAAGGCCTAGCTTGAGTGCTAAGAGTCCACACACCCAATGCCCAAGTCCTCACAACCCTTTTCTTTCCTCTCAGAATCTCAGCAGTAATGAGATTCAGAGATAAATAATCAAGAACTTCTCTAACCTAGTAGCCCTAAAATAATGCTTATTTATAGAGGCAGCCAAAAGAGGAAGAAAGAGGAAGGAGTGATTGGGGGAGAAGGACAATGAGCATACCAAATTGACTAAAACCACATTAGGAAGGAATGACAATCATTCCATGAAAGTTTGGAGCCAAAACAGCTTGAATACAAAATTCAAACCAGGTCAAAACATTCCAAAAACATTCCGGAAATGTTGTTCAGGGATTTTTGGTCGAGCAAAGATGAGTCGACTTGAGCACATTCGAGTCAGCTCATCCAGGACACAGAACAGTCAGACTGTTCATTCGAGTCAGCTCGAGTAGGGGTCGAGTCGGCTCGACTAGAATATAGAACGAGTCGACTCGAGCAGGGATCGAGTCGGCTCATCCAGAAAAGTCTTTCAGAAATTCTTCTTATCATAGCCAAGTATTGACCCCTTAAGTGTCGACACATAGTCAATCACATTGACCGCCGGTGATAGCAAACGATTCTCAATGGTCGATCAGCCTTAAGATCAGATAGAAACCCCTATAGTGTGTGACCCCATAGGTTCGAACACTAAGCCGGTAGCACTAGAACACTTCCAGTACCAGTCAAAGTCCTCATCTAGCAATGATACCTGATGTCTGGATTGGTCGAAGATGCAAAGCACCTCTATAGAACCTCTGGCATATGGTTACCACATAATTCATCCCTTTGACCTCATAATGCTCAGGATGACCTAGGGTTCGACTGCCAACCCTAATTTGATTTATCCAGATCGTTTCTTAACTTTACAAGTTCTGTAACTCATCACAAGAACTACCCTGGCAAAGGATTTGCTAAATTAAGACACAATGAGCCATTCACTCCAAACTATTTGGAGGGGTCAATTCCATCTTAATCCACCACCGCTTTACAAGTACTTGCTACACCCAGAAACCTTCCATCACTGGATTAGAAATCCAGATAGTCCGGCACCAAAGTATAATGAGTTACTTGCAAGCTACCATGGTGATCTCAGGTCTGAGGGACACATATATCCATATCCCTTCGTGAGCAACCCTTTGGCAGAAGGGAGCTCTGCAGATGGTCACGTTCAGTGAGATGTCATACATTTCACTTGCATGTCATACCAGTGTCTCTAAATGTGGCATACAACAACCTACACTTGATACATTGTCGTCCTATAATAATGTATCATTTGATTGTGAACCAGTTTAAGAACTGCTTGATATATCCTCTCTATATCAAATAATGTAGTTCTGATGACTCCATCATACAGGAGTTCATTTCAGAAAAATGCAAATATGATGAACAGCTAATAAGAATAACTTTTATTTATTAAAAATTATATATAGTTACAAGATAGCACAACCATCTACAGCTTAGATGATTGACTTTGGAATACAATTTCTAACAGCTCCTACTTGGACTAAAGCCAATTGGTACAAAATCTCATTCCCATTTTCCATTTGAAATAGTCAAACTCTTAAATTTCGACGGCTTTAGTGAAGGGGTTAGCCAGGTTTTCCTTTCCAACGATCTTCAGAAGGTCAATGTCACCTCATTGCATGATCTCTTATACAAGGTGATAGCACCGCAGAATGTGCTTTATGTGGTGATGAGACTTCGGCTCTTTGGCTTGAGCAATGGCTCCAATGCTATCATAATACATCAGAACAGGACCATCTCGGGAAGGTGCCACTCCCAGCTCACCAAAGAACTTCCGCAACTACACAGCTTCCTTCACCACATCCGATGCTGCAATGTACTCTGCTTCGCATACTGAGTCTGCCACAGTAGGCTGCTTGGAACTTTTCCAGTAGATTGCTCCTCTATTTAGGATGAAGACAAATTCTGACACACTCTTACTATCATCCTTATCAGATTGGAAACTAAAGTCAGTATACCCCACAAGTTTCAAGTCAGGTTCTCCATAAATCAACCATTGGTCCTTAGTATTTCATAAATAGTTAAGGATGGTCTTTACCACCTTCCAATGAGCTTCACCTAGGTCATACTGGTATTTGCTCACTATGCCTAGTGAGTATGACACATCTGGTCTAGTACATATCATAGTGTACATGATAGAACCCACTGCCAAAGCATATGGGATTCTGCTCATATGCTCTCTTTCCTTAGGAGTGTCGCACAATCCTCTTTGGAGAGACCAATTCCAGTGCCTATCGGGAGATAGCCTTTCTTGAAATTTTCCATGCTAAATCATTTCAACACAGTTTTAATGTATGTAGACTGGGATAGTCCCAGAAGCTTGTTAGATCTATCTTTATAGATCTTCATACCCAGTATGTAAGAGGCTTCACCCAAATCCTTCATAGAGAACTGAGATGACAACCAGACCTTTATTTCTTGTAGTGCTAGGATGTCATTCCCGATTAAGAGAATATCTTTCACATACAACACAAGAAACACAATCACGAAAACATTATCCCATTTGTAAATGTAAGGTTTTTCTCCGTTCCTAACAAAGCCATACGATCTGATACACTTATCAAATCGCATGTTCCAACTCTTTGATGCTTGGTTCAGTCCATAGATGGACTTTTAAAGCTTGCACAACTTTGACTCGTCTACGGATGTGAACCCTTCATGTTGTATCATATATACCTCCTCTTCCAGCTTACCATTCAGAAAAGCTGTTTGGACATCCATTTGCCAGATTTCATAGTCAAAGTATGTCGTTAATGAAAGTAAACTGATGCAGGTGGTTTGACAAGATCCTACACTAGGCATGCAAACATCTGCGGGAGCAGATGGGATTTTAAAATAATTTTTAAAATTCACGCAGCGGGTACCTGCTCCGCCAGGAATTTATCTAAATATAGTTGCATTTAGGCATGCATAATTATATAAAATATTTATAAAATATTAAACAATTTAATCTATCCATGCATGATTAAAAAATAATTTTCCATACCTTTTATTTTACCTAGAATAACTCTGGAATAAACCTGGAATAGACTGGAATAACTGGAATAAAGTTATTCCAGTCGTCTTCCTCCTTGGGACTCTCTTTTTGGCTTGCAAAACATCATCGGAACACCGCCTTCCGGACCTCCGTTTGCTCCCAAATTTGAGCAGCGGCTTCTTGGACAAGTCTTCTTTGATTTGCCACCAATTTTTGCAATCAAATCTAAGCCAAAAAAATTAAATAAATCACCAAAGTCTGCTGCCAGATTTCTGCAGCAGAACTGGTTAGCAGAATTTGGCCTTCGTTTCGGAGCAACTGGGGTGATCCCGGCTCGTGTGGTTTGCTCCTAGGAGTAGAATGGTACTCCTTCTAGAGGGGAGACATGCCCGGGGCTCTCGGATCCGCCTCCACGCACGGTGCTAGCCGCCGGAAGAGGGCTTCACGGTCACAAAATTTCTGCAGCTGGGCAAAACTTGAGCACTTCAAAACAATGGGATTTAAAGCTTGTTTCTCTCCCTCTAAAGCTCCTAAACCCAGCCCAAAGCTCTCTCCTTAAGCCTCTCAAAGAACAAGGATGGGACAAGCATTCTTTTTTTCTTCTCAAGTGTTCTCACGGTGAAAGAATTTCCAACGTTGAAAACTCAACCTCTCATTGAAACAGGGCTGCTGTTGGTGTTTAAATAGGCTGCAGCAGGGAAGAGGGAAAGGGAGAGGCGGGGAGGCCAAGAGGCAGCGGTTGCCTTTCACCCAATTAACCAGCAATTTAATCAGCCATTAAAGCCATCAATGGAGGGAGAAGAAGAGACGCCAGGTGAGGAGCTTTGTTCGGTCGTTTGGCCTTCGGATGCTAGGAATTCTTTCTAGCGTGAATCACCATGTAAAACGGCCAAACAGGAGAAAAACCATGGTTCATCCAAAACCGGTCCAACCAAAAATGGTCCAAACCCATTGGTTCAATTAACCAACGGTGGTTCAATCCAATTGAACCGATCCGAGGGATTAAAATTGGCTCACAACCAATTGAAGGCCGAAACAAGCTCCGAATCAGTTCAAAACTGATTCAGAAAAATCTTGGCGCAGTCCTGGTCAGCCCGGAACAATTTTCGGTTGACACAGACAAGGGCAAAATGGGAAAAGAGTGCTCAAAAAATACTGTGACCATAAAATCGAGAAGATTCCCAATCGTAATCGGTATCCGGATCAGAGAGTTATTGTCTATGGCGTGTGACCTCATAGGTTCGAACCTAAACGGTAGCACTAGAACAATTCTAGTACCAGCACAGGAAACCATCTAGCAATGGGTCCCGGCATCCGGATAGGTCGAAGATGCGGGAGCAAACTATTGAACCTCTGGCATATGGTTACCGTATAATTCATCCCTCTGACCTCTAATGCTCAGGATGACTGAGATTGGGCTGCCAACCCAGACAGAGTCAGTCGACTACGTGTCTCAACCTTGCAAGCCCAGTGACTCTTCACTAGGACTACCCCGGTCGAGGATTTGCTAAATTGAGATACTGCGAGACATTCAATCCAAACTGTTTGAACAGGTCAATTCCATCTTGGTCCATCACTGCTCCACAAGTACTTGCCTGTACCTAGAAACCTTCCATCACCAGATTAAAAATCTGGGTAGTCCGGCACCAAAGCACAGGAAGTTGCTTGCAAGCTACCGTGATGACCTCAGGTCAGAGGGACACATATACCCATATCCAATCGTGAGTATCCCTTTGGCAGAAAGGGGCTACACGGAGTCACGTTCAATAAGATATCACATATCCCACTTGCAGATCACATCAGTGTCACCACACTCATTTGGTCAAGAGGACAACCAAACGATGTGAACTACAACAACCTATACTTGATATATTGCCATCCAGTACAATATATCCTTTGGTTGTGAACAGGATTTAAGGACCACTCGATACATCCTCTCTGTATCGAAGTCATTGTAGTCCTAAGGACTTCATCACATGGAAAGAGTTCATTTCAGGGAAATTTAGTATGTGATGAGCTGCCAAATAATATTTTATTAATTCATAAAAAGAGTACAATACTGAGCACAACTGCCTACAACCCAGGCGATTGGCTTTGGGACACAATTCCCAACAACTCCCACTTGTACTAAAGCCAATCAGAAGAGTATCTAATACCCATTTCCCATTTACAATAGTCGAACTATTTTATTCCAAGGGCTTTAGTGAATGGGTCGGCCAGATTTTCCTTTCCATCGATCTTTAGAAGATTGATGTCGCCTCGTTCCACGATCTCTCGTATGAGATGGTAGCGCCACAGAATGTGCTTGGTGCGGTGATGAGCTTTTGGCTCCTTAGCTTGAGCAATGGCTCCAGTGCTGTCACAGTACACCGGAATAGGACCATCTAGGGAAGGTGCCACCCCTAGCTCTCCAAGGAACTTCTGCAACCAGATAGCTTCCTTTGTCGCATCTGATGCTGCAATGTATTCTGCTTCGTATACCGAGTCTGCAACAGTTGCCTGCTTAGAGCTTTTCAAGCAGATCGCTCCTCCATTCAGAGTAAATACAAACCCTAACATACTCTTGCTATCATCTCTATCTGACTGGAAACTGGAGTCAGAGTACCCCACAAGTTTCAAGTCAGGTTCTCCATAAATCAGCTATTGATCTTTAGTATTTCTTAAATACTTAAGGATGGACTTAACCACCTTCCAATGCGCCTCACCTGGGTCAGACTGGTATCTGCTCACTACTCCTAGTGAGTATGCCACGTCTGGTCTAGTACAAGTCATAGCATACATGATATAGCCTACTGCAGAAGCATAAGGTACTCTACTCATGCGCTCTCTTTCCTCAGGAGTTGTCGCACAATCCTTCTTGGAAAGAGTGATTCCAGAACCTATCGGAAGATAGCCTTTCTTGAAATTTTTCATGCTGAACCGTCTCAACATAGTGTCAATGTACGTAGACTGGGACAGTCCCAAAAGCTTCTTAGATCTATCTCTATAGATTTTCATACATAGTATGTAAGAAGCTTCACCTAAGTCCTTCATGGAGAACTGAGATGATAACCAGACCTTTATTCCTTGTAATGCTGCGACATCAATCCCAATTAAGAGAATGTCATCAACATACAGTACTAGGAATACAATCACAGAACCATTAACCCATTTATAGATGCACGGTTCATCTCCATTCCTAACGAAGCCATACGATTTGATACACCTATCAAACCGTAAGTTCCAACTTCGAGACGCTTGCTTGAGTCCATAGATAGACCTCTGTAACTTGCATACTTTTGATTCATCTGTGGATGTGAACCCTTCAGGCTGTATCATATACACCTCTTCTTCCAGCTCCCCATTTAGGAAAGCGGTTCGGACATCCATCTGCCAGATCTCGTAATCAAAATATGCTGCCAAAGCAAGCATGATCCAAATGGACTTGAGCATTGCCACAGGGAAGAAAGTCTCGTCTTAATCGATACCATATCACTGACGATACCCCTTGGCAACCAGACGGGCTTTATAGGTCTCTACCTTCCCATCTGCGCCCCTTTTCCTCTTGAAGATCCATTTACACCCGATGGGTTTTATTCCTTCAGGCGGATCAACCAATGTCCAAACATTGTTGATTTCCATGGACTCCATTTCGGATCGCATGGCTCCAAGCCATGCCTCAGAGTCAGATCTTTGAAGTGCATCCATATAGGTGATCGGATCCTCATTGTTCTCATCGAGCTCAATGGGATCGCCGTCCCGGACCAAGAAACCGTAGTATCTGTCCGGGTGACGCGGTATTCTACCGGATCTCCTAATGGGTTCTGGGTGTGATTCAATCATAGCTCTACGATGTCCTTAGAGTGTATAGGTTCTTCTATTGGCTGAACTTCATCAAGTTCAATCTTAGAAGCTATAGTTCCTTCTCCAAGGAACTCCTTTTCCAAAAAGATAGCTCTAAGAGCAACGAACACCTTTTGTTCATTCTCGAAGTAGAAGAAATATCCTTTGGTTTCCTTAGAATAACCAATGAATAAATACCTGTCAGACTTAGGACCAAGTTTGTCTGAGTCTAAATGCTTTACGTAAGCCGGACATCCCCAGACCCGAAGGTGTGAGATTGAGGGTTTACACCATTCCACATCTCATACGGAGTGGAGACAACAGACTTACTTGGAACATTATTTAATAAGTAACAGGCTGTCTGAAGCGCATATCCCCAAAAGGATAGCGGCAGAGTTGCAAAGCCTATCATGGATCGAACCATGTCCAACAAGGTTCGATTCCTCCTTTCGGATACACCATTCAACTGTGGTGTTCCTGGAGGAGTCCATTGAGAGAGAATTCCATTCTCCTCAAGATATGTCAAAAAAGTATCAGATAAGTATTCACCACCTCGATCAGATCGAAGAGTTTTAATACTTTTTCCAGTTTGCTTTTCTACTTCATTACAGTATCGTTTGAACATTTCAAACGATTCAGACTTATGTCTCATTAAAAAGACATAACCGAATCTTGAAAAGTCGTCTGTAAAAGTAATGAAATATTTGTATCCTTCTCTGGCACTAATTGACATCGATCCACATACATCAGTATGTATTAGACTTAGAAGTTCTGTAGCTCGTTCACCCTTTCCAGTAAAAGGTGACTTGGTCATTTTACCAAGTAAACAGGATTCGCAAGTGGGCAGTGATTCAGAATCACTGACCTCGAGAAGTCCATCTCCTCGCATCTTGTTTATCCTATTTTGGTTAATATGACCTAGCCTACAGTGCCAAAGATACAAATCATTGACATTATCTAACCTTGGGCATTTGCTAGAAGTGTACATTACACTAACAGGCCTTGATAGTACGTATATGCCATTATTTAATCTAGCTTTCATTATAACAGAGTTATTCAAAATAACATTGCAAAAATCTCCTTTTATTGAAAGTTCAAAACCACAATTGGCCAAAAGGCCTACAGAGATTATGCTCATAATGAAACTAGGACAATAGTGACAGTCGACTAGTTCGACAGTACAAGACTCAAAGATAAGACGCAGGACTCCGATCGCCAGTACTGGAACACGATTTCCATTCCCGACGCTTAGAAACTGTTCTCCATCTTCAAATCTTCTGCTAACTTGAAGTCCCTATAACGAATTACAAACATGAATTGGACTACCAGTATCTAATACCCAGTTAGCAGTATCAACAATTGAGTAATTACAAGGTTTTATTATATAAATACCTTGTTCAGCAGACTTCTGCTTCCTAGACCTGTTCGGATCAAGGGATGCAATATAAAGAGGACAGTTCCTCTTCCAGTGTCCCTTCTTCTTGCAGTTGAAACACTCTGTAGAAGACTGATCAGCCTTATACTTCCTGGTCTGACTAGGGCCAAGAACATTCTGCACCTTCTTTCTCTTCTTATTTATTTTCTTCTTCCCTTTCTTAAAGGGACGACAACCTCTACTTCCTCCCACTAAATTCACCACCCCCTTATTCAGTTGGTGGTCTTTCTCGAAAGTCTGTAGCAACCCCAAAAGATCATGGTAGTTGACTGCAGGCTTGTTCATTCTATAATGATCGAGAAAATCAAGATAGGAGGAGGGAAGAGAATTCAGGATCGCATCCTTGCCGAGCTGCTCGTGCAAGGGGCATCCGAGTTTGCCCAGTTTTTCAATCAGCTCGATCATGTACAATACATGATCAGTGACTGAACCGCCATTTGGCATCTTGGAGTTGTAGATGGCACAAGACACTTTGTACCGTTCTACATCATCCGGGGTGACGAAGGATTCCTTCAACTTTTGAAGGATTTCATCAGGTTGGGCCTCCTCGAATTTGCGATTGAACTCATCGTTCATCGCCGCTAACATGATGCAACGGACATTTGTCTGATCAGAGACCCACTTCAGATAAGCGTCTCTGACCGCACTCCGTGCATTTGCGGGAGGGATTTCAGGTGCAAGATCCGTTATCACATAAAGGATCCGTTCATGTTCCAGAACAATTCTCAACCTTCGATACCAACTATCGAAGTTGTGACCCTTTAACTTCTCGTTATCAAGAAGTGACCGGAGCGATAAATTTGAAGACATCTGAAAAGAAAATAAGACCAAATTAGTGTATGAATTAATAACTTAACCAAAAGACTTGGACTTTAGTCTAAAGGTTTCTCCCACTAATTTTTCAGATTGGTAGCCTCTAACTCCAATCCGTGAAAATACTTTTTCTCAAGTGGGTACTGAAATCCAATAGGCCTTGCATGAGCCCGACTATGGCCGGCTCACCCATACGAGCCTAAAGGTAGGTTCATAAACCAATTATTTTCCTAAACAATTTCAGTATTTTATTTTGCCCCAGAGAGCACCCCAATCAGCCTAGGGGCCTCCTATTGCGGGTCTTTGGTTAGGTCCAACCATTAAAATGATAAATCCAATGCTTCCAGCTAACTAAAGACCAAGCCCGACTATGGCCGGCCCACCTGGTCCCATTATGGAGGTTGCACTGAACCATCATCGATCAGATAGAAATTCCAGTCGCCGGATGTACACCCGTCCTATGGAACTGCCGATGCACACCAAGCTAGTGGACACATTTCTATCTAACTTAATGGGAGGCAAAGACACTATCAACTCCTTGACTTAGTCTTTTTAAGGACCTAATAATGTTAGAGGATTTTTAATTGTGACAGAAGAAAGATATAAGGACATGGATCATCCTCTCACTGAATCAATCAGATTCCAGGAGGGTTGAAATAAATCAACAAATGATCCATGGGCACCTATAGATCAGTCAGACCGATCAACCTGGGTGACATGGGTTAACTCGAGTCATTGAGCTTTTCCAATCAGTTATGGTCGACTCGACTAGCCAGGTAGGTGAGATCATGGGTGAGTATCTGTCATTAACCATCTTTCCTAGACACCAACCAAGTTGGCCAGGAAAGAGGTAGCCTCATACAGCCATGATCACAATGCCAAACCTACCTCGACACCAGTCGGTTTACCAGACTCGATCAGACTAGCCTAAAGACTCGGGCGTCCACTGAGCCACTAATTGAATCCATTTTAGATGAACGGATCAACTAATCTAACTATTAGATAGTTCTAAAGAAGGACCTTAAACAACTTTTGTTTAATCTTCTTATTATCTGGTTCAACTAAACTTAGGTCTAACCCAGTTTTGGACCCAACTAGTCAGCTAACCCAATTTAACCCAAAAATGGCTTATGCAAATTGTATTAGATTTCATAAACCTAAATTTTTTTTTAATAAGCCAAACACCTAATTAAAATATTTTTTAATTAAGTCTCTATGTAAAACAATTTTACATACCAAAAAATCATGCATCAAAAAATATTTTACAAATATTTTATAAAACATGCCTAAATCATGTATCTGCTAATTAAAACAATTTTAATTTTTAATATTCTTTAAGGATTCTTCTGAAGAGGCCAACTTAAATGAATCGCATCGTGTCAAAGACACACAGTCATGGTGAAGGTCTCAACTAGGTTCCAAAAAGAAAACTTGATACATCTTTAAGATTAAACAAATTTTTAATCTGTAAACATGCATACTAGATTAGATTACAAATTTAACCTGGCTCTGATACCAATGAAAGTAAACTGATGCAGGTGGTTTGACAAGATCCTACACTAGGCATGCAAACATCTGCGGGAGCAGATTGAATTTTAAAATAATTTTTAAAATTCATGCAGCGGGTATCTGCTCCGCCAGGAATTTATCTAAATCTAATGCATTTAGGCATGCATAATCATATAAAATATTTATAAAATATTAAACAATTTAATCTATCCATGCATGATTAAAAAATAATTTTCCATACCTTTTATTCTGCCTAGAATAACTCTGGAATAAACCTGGAATAGACTGGAATAACTGGAATAAAGTTATTCCAGTCGTCTTCCTCCTTGGGACTCTATTTTTGGCTTGCAAAACGTCATCGGAACACTGCCTTCCGGACCTCCGTTTGCTCCCAAATTTGAGCAGCGGCTTCTTGGACAAGTCTTATTCGATTTGCCACCAATTTCTGCAATTAAATCTAAGCCAAAAAAATTAAGTAAATCACCAAAGTCTGCTGCAAGATTTCTGCAGCAGAACTGGTTAGCAGACTTTGGCCTTCGTTTCGGAGCAGCTAGGGCGATCCCGGCTCACGTGGTTTGCTCCTAGGAATATAATGGTACTCCCTCTAGAGGGGAGACATGCCTGGGGCTCTCGGATCCACCTCCACGCACGGTGCTAGCCGCCGGAAGAAGGCTTCACGATCACAGAATTTCTGTAGCTGGGCAAAACTTGAGCACTTCAAAACAATGGGATTTAAAGCTTGTTTCTCTCCCTCTAAAGCTCCTAAACCCAGCCCAAAGCTCTCTCCTTAAGCCTCTCAAAGAACAAGGATGGGACAAGCATTCTTTTTTTCTTCTCAAGTGTTCTCACGGTGTAAGAATTTCCAACGTTGAAAACTCAACTTTTCGTTGAAACAGGGCTGCTGTTGGTGTTTAAATAGGCTACAGCAGGGAAGATGGAAAGGGAGAGGCGGGGAGGCCAAGAGGCAGCGGTTGCCTTTCACCCAATTAACCAGCAATTTAATCAGCCATTAAAGTCATCAATGGAGGGAGAAGAAGAGACGCCAGGTGAGGAGCTTTGTTCGGTCATTTGGCCTTCGGACGCTAGGAATTCTTTCAAGCGTGAATCACCGTGTAAAACGGCCAAACAGGAGAAAAACCATGGTTCATCCAAAACCGGTCCAACCAAAAATGGTCCAAACCCATTGGTTCAATTAACCAACGGTGGTTCAATCCAATTGAACCGGTCCGAGAGATTAAAATTGGTTCACAACCAATTGAAGGCCAAAACGAGCTCCGAATCAGTTCAAAACTGATTCAGAAAAATCCTGGCATAGTCCTGGTCAGCCCGGAATAATTTTCGGTTGACATAGATAAGGGCAAAATAGGAAAAGAGTGCTCAAAAAATACTGTGACCATAAAACCGAGACGATTCCCAATCGTAATTGGTATCCGGATCAGAGAGTTATCCTCTGTGGCGTGTGACCTCATAGGTTCGAACCTAAACGGTAGCACTAGAACAATTCTAGTACCAGCACAGGAAACCATCTAGCAATGGGTCTCGGCGTCCGGATAGGTCGAAGATGCGGGAGCAAACTATCGAACCTTTGGCATATGGTTACCGTATAATTCATCCCTTTGACCTCTAATGCTCAAGACGACTGAGATTGGGCTGCCAACCCAGACAGAGTCAGTCGACTACGTGTCTCAACCTTGTAAGCCCAGTGACTCTTTACTAGGACTACCCCGGCCGGAGACATTCAATCCAAACTGTTTGGACAGGTCAATTCCATCTTGGTCCATCACTGCTCCACAAGTACTTGCCTGTACCTAGAAATCTTCCATCACCGGATTAAAAATCCGGGTAGTCCGGCACCAAAGCACAGGGAGTTGCTTGCAAGCTATCGTGATGACCTCAGGTCAGAGGGACATATATACCCATATCCAATCGTGAGTATCCCTTTGGCAGAAAGAGGCTACACGGAGTCACGTTCAATAAGATACCACATATCATACTTGTAGATCACATCAGTGTCACCACACTCATTTGGTCAAGAGGACAACCAAACGATGTGAACTACAACAACCTATACTTGATATATTGCCATCCAGTACAATATATCCTTTGATTGTGAACAGGATTTAAGGACCACTCGATACATCCTCTCTGTATCGAAGTCATTGTAGTCCTAAGGACTTCATCACATGGAAAGAGTTCATTTCAGGGAAATTTAGTATGTGATGAGCTGCCAAATAATATTTTATTAATTCATAAAAAGAGTACGATACTGAGCACAACTGCCTACAACCCAGGCGATTTGCTTTGGGACATAATTCCCAACAGTTAAAGCAAGCATGATCCGAATGGACTTTAGCATTGCCGCAGGAGAGAATGTCTCGTCATAGTCATTACTATAATGTTGACGATATCCTTTGGCAACCAGATGGGCTTTATAGGTCTCCACCTACCCATCTACGTCCCTTTTCCTCTTGAAAATCAATTTACACCCAATGGGTTTTATCCCTTCAGGTAGATCAACTAATGTCCATACATTATTGATTTCCATGGATTCTATTTCGAATTGCATGGCTCCTAGCCATTTCTCAGAGTCGGACCTCTGCATTGCATTCATATAGGTGATCAGATCCTCATTATTCTCATCGAGTTCAATGGGATCACCATCCTAGACCAAGAAACTATAGTATCTATCCGGTTGACTCGATACCCTACTAGATCTTCTTAATGGTTCTTGTGTGGGCTCTGGGTGTGATCTTATCACAACCGGTTCTATGTTGTCCCTTAAGTGTGTTGGTTCTTCTACTTATTGAACTTCATCAAGTTCAATCTTAGCGGCTATAGTTCCTTCACCAAGAAACTCCTTTTCCAAAAAAATAGCCCTAAAATCGACGAACAACTTTTGTTCCTTAGCCAAGTAGAAGTAACACCCTTTAGACTCTTTTGGATACCCGACAAATAGGCATCGGTCAGACCTAGGTCCAAGCTTATCCATTTCCAAATGTTTTACATAAGTCGAGCAACCCCAGACCTGAAGGTGTGAGAGTGTCGGCGTACGTCCAGTCTGTATCTTATATGGGCTTTTGTTAACGGATTTTCTCGGAGCCCTATTTAAAAGGTAACAGCCTGATTTTAGAGCATTCCCTAAAAGGATAGTGGTAGAGAAGTAAAGCCCATCACAGACCGAACCATGTTTAGCAGGGTTCAATTCCGCCTTTCAGACACTCCATTTAACCGAGGTATCCCTGGAGGTATCCACTGAGAGAGAATCCCATTCTCCTCGAGACATGTCAGAAACTCCCCAGAAAAATATTCATCACCTCAATCTGATCGAAGGGTTTTGATACATCTTCTAGTTTATTTTTCTAATTCATTACGATATCGTTTGAACATTTCAAATGACTCAAATTTTTGTTTTATCAAGAAGACATAACCGTACCTCAAAAGGTCGTCTATAAATGTAATGAAATAACTATACCCATATCTGGCACTAACATTCATGGGTCTGCATACATCGGTATGTACGAGACTTAGAATTTCTTTGGCTCGGTCACCTTTTCCAGTAAAAGGTGACTTTGTTATTTTTCCAAGAAGACATGACTCACTGGTTGGAAGTGAACCACTTTTACCAAAGTCGAGGAGACCCTTGAACTTCAACCTATTTATCTTGTTCTTGTTAATATGACATAGCATACAATGCCATAGGTATGCATTGCTAATATTATCTATCCTAAAGCATTTGCTAGACATGTACACTACACTAACAGGTCGTGATAGTACATAAATATCATTATTCATATATCCATTCATTATATCAAAACCATTCCAAATGATTTTGCAAATGTCATTTTTTATTGATAGTTCATAACCATACATGGCCAATTGGTCTATAGAAATGACATTTAAAATAAAAGATGGATAATAATGACACTTATTCAAAATGATTGTACAAAAACTAGTTTGAGGACTTTCAATGCCAGGATTAGAACTTGGCTTTCATATTCCATGTTTAAGAATCTCTCACCATCCTCAAATCTTCTACTAACTTGAACTCCCTGCAAAGAATTGCAAATATGAATTGAACTTACAGTATTCAATACCCAGTTAGTAGTATTGCAGAAAGAGAAACTATAAGGTGTTATCATAAAAATACCTTGTCCAACACCTTCTAGCTGCTTCCTCTTCTTGGACCTGTTTAGGTCAAGGGACGCAATATAAAGAGGACATGATGGGGACATCAAAACCCATCCAGGTTTTTCTTTTTTTTATCCAGATTTTATTTTTTATTTTTTTAATTTTCTTATTCCACCTATTCCATCTATCCCCGCTATTCCCACTTTATCCCCATTTTATTCCTGACTTATTCCATGTTTATCCCTATCATGTTCAACCTCCCAGACATTCACAGAACCTCCATTTTTCATTTTTTTTTCTTCTTGTTTGTCCTGGATCCACCACGTCCAACCTCTGGAGCCACCCCCAACGGCTGTCCACCTTACCCCGGCGTCGATCTCCTCGTGGGAATGCTGACAAATTCCACGAATCACCCGTGGCCGTTTCCCCCCATGCGACTCCTCCCATGGCTGTTTCCCCCTGCGGCTCCACCCCCATGCCGCACTCCTCTCCGCTGCACCGTCGACCGAGCCGTCGTCTTCCCCGCCGAGCCCAAGCGACTGAGCCGCTGCAAGTTCCCCCCTCTCCGCCCCTGTTCCACGGTCACAGGAGTTTTCTGCACAGTTCTCAGAGCATGACAATTTTTCATGGATCCCAAAGCGCATGCTTCTCAAAGCAGAGTCTTTTGCATAGATTTCAGAGCCACTTAACACGGATCCTGATACAAATTTTTTTTGGCACGAATCTTGATGAATTTAGGTTATATTTTATTTATTTTAATTTAAAATTGGATGTATGGATAAGTTGGGAAGTTTTTTAAATTAGTTTTAGATTAGGATTAGTTTTATTTTCCAACATATAAGGAGGATTGTGTTTAATTTTCTATCATGTTTTCAGGCTGCAAACAAAGCAGGTTTGGGTTGTTACTTTTTTTGGGCTACATGCCTTGTATTTATTTCTTGGGCCCCAAGTTTTGTAGCCTATATAAAGGCACCTCCTCTCTTGAATAATGATGATGATTATGAATTTTTGAAAACAAGTGTTCCTGGTTCTAGCTCCATTAGGAGTGGGCATGAGGCCCGTCTTTCCTTCACCTGCAGGCATCGAGGGGTGTGAGACCCCACTTCCTTCGCTTTCGAGTATCGAGGGGCGTGAGGTCCTAGTTATCTTTTCCCTTGCTGAGTCCCCTCTATGATCTTGGAGCTTTTCCTTCACGGCCCCAGGTAGCGATTTGGGTGGAACGCCCTACGCTCCGCATGTAGTGAGATGGGTGGAACGTCCTAGACTGCATGTAATGGGGTGGGTGGGATGCCCTAGAGGTATGACGTCTCTCCATGAAGGTAAGTCCCAAGTCTATAGAGTATCCATGTTTCTTGCCTCCACATATTTTTTTTAGCCTTTTTGACCCTAATCACAGGAGACTTCTTAGCTCTCCAACAATCCTCCTAGCCCTCTCTTTGTCCTGCATCATTTTTGGTATCGGAGCTTTATCCCCCATCAATTTTGGTATCAGAGCAGGAGAGGATTAGGGTTGAAAAAAAAAAGTTGAAAAAAAAAGAGAGAAAAAAAGAAGAGAAAAAAAGAAAAAAAAGAGAAAAAAAATTGCAGCGAACCTGACTCGACGGAGTCGAGTTATTCCCACCCCAGGGGAATGATGGGGACATCAAAACCCATTTGGGTTTTTCTTTTTTTTATACAGATTTTATTTTTTGTTTTTTTAATTTTCTTATTCCACCTATTCCATCTATCCTCGCTATTCCCACTTTATCCCCATTTTATTCCTGACTTATTCCATGTTTATCCTTATCATCTTCAACCTCCCAGACATTCACAGAACCTCCATTTTTCATTTTTTTTCTTCTCATTTGTCCTAGATCCACCACGTCCAACCTCCAGAGCCACCACCGATGGCCGTCCACCTTCCCCCGGCATCGATCTCCTTGTTGGAATGCTGGTGAATCCCACGAATCACCCGCGGCCGTCCCCCCATGCGGCTCCTCCCATCGCCGTTTCCCCTCTGCAGCTCCGCCCCGATGCCGCGCTCCTCTCCGCCGTGCCGTCGGCAGAGCCATCATCTTCCCCGTCGAGCCCGAGTAACCGGCGAAGCTGCCCGCAAGTTCCCCCCTCTCCGCTCCTATTCCATGGTCACAGGAGTTTTCTGCACAGTTCTCAGAGCAGGACAATTTTGCATGGATCCCAAAGCACACGTTTCTCATAGTAGAGTCTTTTGCATAGATTTCAGAGCCACTCATCACGGATCCTGATACAATTTTTTTTGGCATGGATCTTGATGAATTTAGGTTATATTTTATTTATTTTAATTTTAAATTGGATGTATGGATAAGTTGGGAAGTTTTTTAAATTAGTTTTAGATTAGGATTAGTTTTATTTTCTACCATATGAGGAGGATTGTGTTTAATTTTTTACCATGTTTTTAGGCTGCAAACAAAGCAGGTTTGGGTTATTACTTTTTTTGGGCTGCATGACTTGTATTTATTTCTTGGGCCCTAAGTTTTGTAGCCTATATAAAGGCACCTCCTCTCTTGAATAATGATGATGATTATGAATATTTGAAAACAAGTGTTCCTAGTTCTAGCTCCATTAGGAGTGGGCATGAGGCCCGTCTTTCCTTCACCTGCAGGCGTCGAGGGGTGTGAGACCCCACTTCCTTCGCTTTCGAGCGTCGAGGGGTGCGAGACCCTAGTTATCTTTTTCCTTGCTGAGTCCCCTCTATGATCTTGGAGCTTTTCCTTCACGGCCCTAGGTAGCGATTTGGGTGGGACGCTCTACGCTCCGCATGTAGTGAGATGGGTGGAACGTCCTAGACTGTATGTAATGGGGTGGATGGGATGCCCTAGAGGTACGACGTCTCTCCATGAAGGTAAGTCCCAAGTCCATAGAGTATCCATGTTTCTTGCAGACATGTTTTTTTTTGGCCTTTTTGACCCTAATCACAGGAGACTTCTCAGCTCTCCAACAATCCTCCTAGCTCTCCCATAGAGTATCCATATAGTGGGCATGAGGCTTGTCTTTCCTTCACCTATGGGTGTCGAGGGGTGTGAGACCCCACTTCCTTTGCTTTCGAGCATCGAGGGACACGAGGCCCTAGTTATCTTTTTCCTTGCTGAGTCCCCTCTATGATCTTGGAGCTTTTCCTTCACGGCCTCAGGTAGCGATTTGGGTGGAACGCCCTAGGCTCCACATGTAGTGAGATGGGTGGGACGTCCTAGACTGCATGTAATGGGGTGGGTGGGATTCCCTAGAGATGTGACGTCTCTCCGTGAAGGTAAGTCCCAAGTCCATAGAGTATCCATGTTTCTTGCCCCCACATCTTTTTTTTCTGCCTTTTTGACCCAATCATAGAAGACTTCTCAGCTCTCCAACGATCCTCCTAGCCCCCCCTTTGTCCCGCATCAATTTTGGTATCAGAGCTTCATCCCCCATCAAGACAATTCCTCTTCTAATGTTCTAGCTTCTTGTAAAAGAAGCACTCCACTTGGCTCTTATCAGCCTTCTCCTCCTTGGCCTGACGGGGCCCAAAAGCATTCTCCACCCGTTTCCCTTTACTTTTCTTTTTCCCTTTCTTGAAGGGATGACGCCCTCCCGAAGATCCTCCCACTAGATTCACCATCCCTTTGTTCAGATGGTGGTCTTTCTCATAAGTCTGCAACAACCCCAACAAACCATGGTAGTTAACTACAGGCTTATTCATTCTATAACGACCAAGAAAATCTAGATAAGAAGATGGGAGGGAATTCAGAATCGCATCCTTTCCAAGCTGTTCATGCAAGGGACATCTGAGTTTGCCCAGGTGCTTAATTATCTCGACATGTATAATACATGATTAGTGACTGAGGCCCCGTCATGCATCCACGTGTTGTAGATAGCATAGGAGACCTTGTACCTCTCAATGTCATCTGGTGTCCCAAAGGACTCCTTCAACCTTTGAAGATTTTCTCTGGCTGGGCTTCCTCGAACTTGTGACTGAACTCATCATTCATCGCTGCCAACATTATGCATCGGACAGTGGTCCTGTCAGAGAGCTACTTCTAATAAGTGTCTTTGACCGAACCTCGAGCATTGGGAGCAGGGTATCAAGTGCCGGATCTGTTATCACATACAAAATCCGTTTATGCTCCAGGACAATCCCGAGCCTTCGAAGTTGGGACCCTTGAGATTCTTGTTATCGAGAAGAGACCGGAGCGATAGATTGGAAGACATCTAAAAGGAAAACCAAAGCTAATTAGTGTATATGAATTATTAACCTATAGACATGGTCTTTAGTCTAAAGGCCCTCCCACTAATTGTTCAGACTAGTAGCCTCTACCTCCAATCCAAAAAATTACTCTAATTTCTTAGTGGGTACTAGAGTCCAATAGACAACACATGAGCCTGACTTTGGCCGGCCCACCCATGCGTGTCTAAAGGTAGGTTCTTTAACCGATTACTTCTCCAAGTTACCTTTAGTATTTAGGTTTTACCCTAAGATGCTCTTCAATCGGCCTTTGGGCCTCCTATTGAAGGTCCTGGTTAGGTCCAACCATTAACATGACAAAATTCGATGCTCCTAACCAACGAATAGTCAAGCCCGACTTTGGCCGACCCACCTGACCACCGTTAAAAGAGTCTCACTGAGTCATCATATTAGGAACAACAATTCCAATAGCCCGATGAACACCCGATCTTTAGATCTGTCGATGAACACCCAACTATTGGATCCATTACCATCCTACTTAATGGACGGCTAGGACTTGGTTATCCCTATAACTTCATCCTTTTATGAACCTAATAATTTAGAGGATTTAATCTTATTGTTATAAAAGAAGAGATTAGAAGATATGGATCAACCTCCCACTGACCATATCAGCAAACAAGGAGGGTTACTCATAACTCATGATCCATGGGCACCTAAAATCAGCCAAGATTGATTAACCTTGGTTGACATGGGTTAACACGAGTTAGTGAGCTATCTAATCAATTATGATTAACCACATTGGCCAGGTAAGTGAGATCATGGGTTGGGTTCCTGTAGGGTTCCGGTGCAATGCAGCGGAAGGATAATTTCAAAATTAAAACTAAATTCACACCAAAAACCCTAAACCAGGAACTCCTTAAATAAGACTAGAACATATGACAAGCATATCTATGCAAATTAGGATTAGGGTACCAACCTGTAATCGCTTATTCCAACAAACTTGAAGTTGAAGGGGCTAACTGAATTCACCAGGCGTCCAGGTGTCCGCCCTCCGATGGTGATCCACACAGAGCAATGATCAAGAACACTATCTTCTTGTCCAATGGTTCCTCCTATTGAGTTCTTCTTCCTAGAACTCAATTCTTCGGATTATGGCTGGAATTCTTCCACACAAGAGGTTGCCTCCCTTTCTTTGATCTCTTCTCCTCCTTCCACTAAGACCTTGACCCTCTAAGACACCCTTGTCTTGAAGATAAGACCTTGTCCTAAGAGGATTTAGGCTTGTCTTAAATTGGAGGAGAAATTAAGACAAGAATGTCTTAATGTAAGAAAGAAAGGAAAGAATAAAATCAGAACTCCTTCTTTCCTTTACCGTCGGAGACCTTCTCTTTTATTCTTGTTCAGCAACAGAGTTTCGACAGAGGAGTCCTCTGTAAAGGAAACAATGTAAAACAAGAAAAGAGGGAAGGAGTCTTTTGGAGAGGAAGAAGAAAAATAAAGCATTACTCAGTTCTGATTTTTCCTGACCCCTTAAATAGATTTCAGATAGGCGCCCACACATCTCTCCGTAAAAGACTTCTCATGCCCTTTCTTATTTTCTCATGCCCTTTCCTTCTTCTCACACCCTTCTCTTCTTTCTCACGGCCTTCTAGATTAATTCTCATGGCCTTTTAGAAAGAAAAAATTACGATGTTTTAAAAAGAAAGGAGTCGCAACTTTTCATCTCCAAAGAGATGTTATTTCGAGCGACCGGGAATAAACAGCGCTTTCTTTCTTTCTTAAAACCCCACCACCCGTCAGATTTCCATCCAAGGGAGGACAAGTGAGGCACTAAGGTGAGAAAGAAAGGCCGCCCCATCTTAATTCATCGGAGAATTAAGTGGGCACGCCAAGAGTCCATGCGCCATGGACTCTTCCAAATGGCGCGCCAAGAGTCCATTAACGCATGGACTCTTGGCATTTTGGCGTGAAAACTCAAAGGAGCGGGTGGAGGGGCTAGCCTAGATACTTGGTTAGCCAATAGGGTTAGCCATAATCCCTATAAACTCAATTAGGGTCTAATTAGATCCAATTAGAATCCAAATTGAACCAATCTGGAATCCTAATTCGAATCTAATTCGAATAGAAGCTAGGATTTGCAACACCTGCTAGAGTGTCATCATTCAAAATGATTTATTTACAAAATTAAACCCTTGATCAATTCTCTTAAGTGTGTGACCCATTGGGTTCCACATCTAGCCAGCAGTGGGTTCGAATACAAGTTGACCTAATTTGATTAGAACTCTTTCTAATCGATTTAGGTCAAATCGGCCTTACCCGATTTTGATCAATTAGGACTCTTCCTATCAAATGATCATTAAATTTGATCAACCCACTAGACAAGATAGACGTCTAGCAACGTGTCATGTCTACCTAGAAGATATGGAAATTCTGGTGAAATACCAAAACTACCCTTCAGTAGAAAGTTACCGTACAATTAAATCCTTCGATCAGCCTGCACCCAGAATATAATTATGGATATGGATATATGTCAACTCCAATATTATATTCGTTTCTAGCTCAATCTTATATTGATGATTCAATTATCTTGATATTAGAAATCATCTCTAATATCTTTACTTTGATCAAAGATTCCCTGAATCATCATCCGATTGATAACTAGCTGGATGCAATCTTCTCTTACTAAGAGTGATCAATTCCTTGTTGACCTACTCATTACCTTCATATCCAATTCACCATTCCCAGTATCAATCCTATGCATGACTCAGTGTCATGATTAGAATTGAACCAAAGCATGGGTTCATGTACATAAGGTACTTATGGTAGTCTCAGGTCAAAGGATTACTTGTACCACTCCCACTATGAGAACCTTCTATTGACATGTAGCTAAGACTCCATTAGATGTTCTCAAGTTGGATCATATCAGTGAACTCATTCTCTAATGAGCACCCATATCCTAGTATTAGTGTCATACACAAGTGACTGTGAGAGCAGTCACCCTATTCAGTATACATAGGATGTGCTAGTCTTACCGGAAAAATCCTGATCCCCTACTCAAGGTTCCTTTGACTAGGAATATTTTAGATTAAGATTTTAAGACTTTAGGTCCCACTGGTATGATCTCATCATAACCCTAAAATCATAGCCTTAATCTATGGGGTTCATCATATAATAATAAACACAGCGTATGATGAAAAATAATGCCTTTATTAGAATATTGTCAATTACAATGGTTTGGGAGATACAACATAGATTGGCTTGTAGGGCATATCCCTTTCAGTTCTGCCATTAATCGTCTTGCCTTAGACACCAATCGAGTTGGCTAGGTAAGAGGTAGCCCTAAAGAACCATGATCAAGATGCCAAACTTACCAAGACACCAATTGGTTCATCAAAATTGATTAGTCCAGCCTAAAGACTCGAGCTGACCACTGAGCTACAAATTAGGTCCATTTGGATCTATGGACTAATCAATCTAACTATTAGAGAGATCTATAGAAAAGAAACCCTAACTCAACATTTGATTAGATTAGTTCTCTATTTAGTCCAATGCATCTAAACTTAGGTCTAACCCAGTTAAGGACCCAAAAGAAGCTAACCCATGACCCTTAAGGCTTATTGAAATAACTTAAAATCTTTGAATCATATTCCTAGAGTTCTTTGTCATTCTTAATTCTCAATTTAGTTCAATAGCCTTAATTAATCGAAACAATTTCAATTAAGAATGTAAAATAATTTTACAAGCATATTTTGAATTCACTATTTCAGGGCATTTTGGTCGAGTTGACTCATGTAAAATGCGAGTCGACTCATCTGGAACCAAAAACATACAAATCTATCTGTTGGCATAGACGAGTCTGCTCGAGCAGGGGTCGAGTTGGCTCATCTAGAACCAGAAATGAATAGATTATTCTACCTACAAAAATAGTCGGCTTGAGTAGGGGTCGAGTCGGCTCGTCTGCGGGGACAGAAAATAGTGACTTCAAAAACTCATGCAACTTATTTGAACAATTCAAATTTAGAGATTAAACATGATCAAAACAAAACTCTTAGATCTAATCTAAATTTGTTTTATGATCATAATATTAGATTAAAGCATTTTTAATCTACATTTTCTTTTATTTTTCCTCTTCATGAGTCAATCACAAGTGGCACCCCTACATGCCATAGGAGACCCTATTGAATGGAAAGAGAGGGTCTTGCAGCCCTACTTCTCTCCTATGATCGGACGGCCATGGTGAAGCACTCAATCCAAGTACTTTAAAAGAAAAATATGATGTTAAAAGCATGCTAGCATTATTATACTACGATGAACCTGGTGCTCTGATACCATTGAAGGTGAAAAGTCACCAACACCATGCATACAATATGCAAAAACAAGGCAGAAACAGATGCATTTTAAAATGATTTTAAAATATGCACAGCAGAAGGCTTGGTAGATCCATCTAAACAATATACCAATCTGTCTGCAACAGGATCTAGTATAATAAAATAGCATGCAATATAAACATCAAAACAAGAGAAGAGCAAAGATAAAAAAGTATCTTACTGCTATACCTTTGATGGATGCAGTGGCAGTGCTCCAAGGACGATGCTCTTGAGCCACATACGTGTCTGGCCTCTACAGGTAATCCACACCGGGGCTCGACTCTAATCAACTCCCTCAGAGTGCTAGCTCCTTAGGATCCTTTAAGCTAACCTTCTTTTTCCTGGAAGATGAGGAGAGGTGGAACCCTTCCTAACTAGCTCTCTTCCCAAGGCCTATCTTGAGTGCTAGGAGTCCACACACCCAATGCCCAAGTCCTCCAACCCTTTTCCTCTCTCTCAGAATCTCAGCAGTAATGAGATTCATAAACAAATAATCAAGAACTTCTCAAACCCAGCAACCCTAAAATAATACTTATTTATAGAGGCAGCCAAGAGAGGAAGAAAGAGGAAGGAGGAGTGATTGGGGGAGAAGGTCAAGGAGCATACCAAATTGACTCAAACCATATTAGAAAGGAATGACAATCATTCCATGAAAGTTTGGAGCTAAAACAGCTTGAATTTCAAATTCAAGCCAGGTCAAAACCTTCCAAAAATATCCCAGAAATGTCGTTCAGGGATTTCTGGTCAAGCAGAGACGAGTCGACTCAAGCAGGTTCGAGTCAGCTCGTCCAGGATACAGAACAGTCAAACTATTCATTCGAGTCGGCTCGAGCAGGGATCGAGTCGGCTGGACTAGAACATAGAACAAGTCGACTCAAGCAGGGGTCGAGTCGGCTCATCCAGAAAAGTCTTCCAGAAATTCTTCTTGTCACAGCCAAGTGTTGACCCCTCAAGTGTCGATATATGGTCAATCACATTGACGGCCAGTGATAGCAAACGATTCTCAATCATCGATCAGCCTTAAGATCAGATAGAAATCCTTATGGTGTGTGACCCCATAGGTTCAAACACTAAGCCAATAGCACTGGAACACTTTCAGTACTAGTCAAAGTCCTCATCTAGTAATGATACCTGACATCTGGATAGGTCGAAGATGTAGAACACCTCTCTAGAACCTTTGTCATATGGTTAGTGCATAATTCATCCCTTTGATCTCAAAATGCTCAAGATGACCTAGGGTTCGACTGCCAATCCTAATTTGATTTATCCAGATCGTGTCTCAACTTTACAAGTTCTGTGACTCCTCACAAGAACTACCCTGGCCAAGGATTTGCTAAATTAAGACACAATGAGCCATTCACTCCAAACTATTTGCAGGGGTCAATTCCATCTTGATCCACCACTGCTTCATAAGTACTTGACTGCATCCAGAAACTTTCCGTTACTAGATTAAAAATCTAGGTAGTCCAATACCAAAGTACAATAAGTTGCTTGCAAGCTACCATGGTGATCTCAAGTCTGAGGGACAGATATAGCCATATCCCTTCACGAGCAACCCTTTGGCAGAAGGGAGCTTTGCAGATGGTGACTTCAGTGAAATGTCATACATTTCTCTTGCATGTCACACCAGTGTCTCTACACTCCTTGGTTAAGAGGACAACCAACAAATATGATATACAATAACCTACACTTGATACATTGTCATCTTATAACAATGTATCATTGGTTGTGAACCAGTTTAAGAACTACTTAATATATCCTCTTTATATCAAATAATGTAGTTCTAAGGACTCCATCATGCAAGAGTTCATTTCAAGAAAATTCAAATATGATGAACAGCCAAAAAGAATAACTTTTATTCATTAAAAATTATATATAGTTACAAGATAGCACAACCGTCTACAGCCTAGACGATTGGCTTTGGGACACAATTTCCAACAGGTGCTAGGATGCACCGAACCACTATATATTATGTTATTTATGGTTGCTAGCTTCCTTCTCTACTTGCTCTTTATTACCTTGCAATTTATTTATTGCTTCTGCTGCATAATTTATTGAGCACAATCACTTAGTTCATAAACTCACTAAGTAATGCTCATAATTGCTTAAATTTTTTAAATACCTGATTCACCCCTCCTCTTGGGCTCCTTCTCTGGGCAACAAGTGGTATCAGAGCCTCGTACTCTACTTGTAAGTCCAACGATCTTGAGTTAAAGATCATGGCAGCCTAAATAGGTATTGGTATTATAGAAGGATAAGCCTCTAACCATCCACCTATGTTTAATGGCACAAACTACATATATTGGAAGACATGCATGCGCATTTACATTCAAGCTATTGATTATAATATTTGGAGAATTATAGTTAAAGGCCCTCATTGGCCCACTCTTTTGGCTAATGGCATTCTCACTCCCAAATTAGAAGAAGATTGGGATGAAAATGATATTAAGCAAGCTGAGCTTAATGCTAAGGCCATGAATTTGTTATTCTATGCTCTTGACCCAAGTGAATTCAATAGAATATCAAATTATATTTCGGCCAAAGAGATTTGGGACACACTTGAAGTTACCCAAAATGGTACACATCAAGTAAAGACCACCATAGTAAACATGCTCATTCATACTTATGAGATATTTAGGGTGGAACCAACTGAAACTATTAGTGAGATGTATACTAGATTTACTAATATTGTAAATGGCATGAGGAATTTGGATAAAGTGATTTCTAATGCTGAACTTGTTAATAAAATTCTTAGGTCTCTTCCGACTTCTTGGGATCCAAAGATCACAGCCATTGAAGAAGCCAAAGATGTCAATACACTTCCACTTGAGCAGCTTTTGGGTTCATTGATGACTCATGAGCTCTCATTGAAGCAGAAAATAGTGGACAATGACAAGAAGAAGAAAGCCATTGCATTCAAGTCCACTACCAAGGAAGAATCAAGTGTGAGTCTGATGAAGAAGACAAAACATCCCTCATTACAAGAAAGTTTAGAAGATTTATGAAGAGGGAGAAAAATTTCTACAAGAAAAAGCCATAAAAGGGAGATCATGGAAAGGAGAAAGAAAAAAAAAGGAAAGGGAGCAACCAACATGCTTTGAATGTAAAAAGCCAGGTCACTACAAGTTGGATTGCCCCACTCTCAAGAAAAGTAAGAAGAAATTTAGGAAATAGGCTATGATGGCAACGTAGAGCGAAAGTAAAGATTCAAGCTTCGACAAAGAACAACAAGAAGTGGCCAACCTTTGCTTTTTTGCCAATGAAGAAGAGGTAAGACTTGAATCTAAAAATGACATTACATTTGATCAATTACGTGATGTTTTTGATGAACTAGTTATTAAATATCAAAAGCTTTAAATTCAAAAACAAAGAATTGAGAAAACAAAACCTAGAGCTTTCAAAAATATCTGATAAGTTTTTAATAGAAAATGAAAGCTTGATTCAAGAAAATAAGAACCTGAGTGAACAAATAAATATTTTGAAAAATGAAGAAGACTATTTGAAAAAGGATAAAATTTTTGATACAAATGAAAAACTTTAAAAACAAAGCAAGGAGTTTTTACTAGAAAACAAGAAATATAAAGAAGAGCTAGAAAAAGTAAAGTCATTTGTTAAAAAGTTTACCTACAGTTCTGAAAAATTAAATATACTTTTAAATAATCAAAGAGCCATTTTTAACAAAGTAGGCTTAGGATTTAAACCACAAAAATAACAAAAGTTTTTCAAAAACTTTTTTATACCTGCTTCCTCTAGTATTACTTGTTATGCATGTGGTACAATAGGACACAAATCTTATATGTGTAACAAAAGAAAATAAAATACTATTAGGAAAGTTTGGGTTCTAAAAGGAGCCAATTCAACTAACCCTAAAGGACCTAAGATGACTTGGGTACCTAAAATTTTCACTTGACTTGTTTTGTAGGTGTGTCTTGCAACCAAGGACAAAGAAGAATGCGGTATCTTGATAGCAGTTGCTCAAGATACATGACTAGGGATGTGAGACAATTCTCATCTCTAGAAGATTTGAATGGTGGAAACGTGATTTTTGGTGACAATGGAAAGGGCAAAATTGTCTGTATCGATAAAATCCATATCACCCCTACTACTTTTGTTGATAATGTTTGGTTAGTTGATGGTGTAAAGCATAATTTATTTAGTATAAGTCAATTTTATAATAGTGGATTTAAAGTAGTTTTCGAATCTTCTATGTGCATTGTATCTGGATGACAATGGCATTAGGTTTGTTGGTCATAGGCACAGGAACATTTACATTGTTGATCTTGATGATCTACCCATGAAAAATGGTCAATGTCTAATGGTAATGGAAGCTAAGATCAATGAAACTAGTTGGCTTTGGCATCGCAGACTAGGACATGCAAGCATGCATTTGATTTCAAAATTAAACAAAAATAATCTTGTAAAAGATTTGCCAAAACTAACTTTTGAAAAAGATAAGATTTGTAGTGCATGTCAACTTGAAAAATAAACAAAATCTTCTTTCAAACCTAAAGGAGTAGTATCTACCATAGACCCTTAGAATTACTTCATATGGACCTCTTTGGACCAACTAGAATAACTAGTTTGGGAGGTAAGAAGTATGGTTTAGTGATTGTAGATGACTATTCACATTTTACTCGGGTAATATTTTTGGTACACAAGGATGAAACTTTTTCAGCATTTATTAAATTTTATAAAAAAGGTTTCAAATGAAAAAGGTATTTCAATCATCTCTTTATGAAGTGATCATGGTACTGAGTTTGAAAATCATGATTTTGAAATATTTTGCAATGAAAATGGTATTAATCATAATTTTTCTGCACCTAGGACACCTCAACAAAATGGGATGATAGAAAGAAAGAATATAATTCTTGAAGAAATGGCATGCACAATGCTTTGTGAAAATAATTTATCTAGATATTTTTGGGTGAAAGTCATAAACACTGCATGTTATGTTTTAAATCATGTTTTAATCTGACCCATTTTGAAGAAAACATCATATGAACTTTGGAAAAGCAGAAAACCCACTATAAAATATTTCATATTTTTGGATGCCGTTGTTTCATTCTAAACAATGGTAAAGATAATCTCAGTAAATTTAATGCCAAGTCAGATGAGGGTATCTTCTTAGGATACTCTACTTTTAGCAAGACATACAAGGTCTTCAACAGAAGAACTCTTCTAGTTAAAGAATCCATCCATGTAGTCTTTGATGAATCTAATGATAAATCTTCTAGAAAAGAAGATACTATTGATGATGAGATAGGTATTCAAAAGCTGGGAAAGATGACAATCAATGAAGAAACTTCTAAGGAACAAGGAGGTAATCAAAATAATGAAGAAGAACAAGTACAAGAAGTAGGAGCCTCATCTACACCCAATCCTCTACCTAAAGAATGGAGGTATGCCCATGGACACCCTAAAGAGCTTATAATTGGTGATCCATCAAAAGGGATAAGTACTTGTTCCTCTTTAAGAAGTGTTTGTGATTACTTAGCATTTGTATCTCAAGTAGAACCTAAATCAATTAAAGAAGCAGAAAAAGATTCTAATTGGTTAAATGCTATGCAAGATGAATTAAATCAATTTAAAAGAATAATGTTTGGACTTTGGTTGAAAGACCTTCAAATATTTCAATAATAGGAACAAAATGGGTTTTCAGAAATAAACTAGATGAACATGGTTTAGTAACAAGAAATAAAGCTAGACTAGTTGCAAAAGATTATAATCAAGAAGAAGGTATCGATTTTGATGAAACTTTTGTACCTATTGCTAGATTAGAAGCAATTATATTACTACTTGCTTTTGCTTTTTTATGAATTTTAAGTTATTTTAAATAGATGTCAAAAGTGCTTTTTTGAATAGATTTATCGAAGAAGTTTATGTTGAACAGTCCCCTAGTTTTGAAAATCATGAATGCCCTGATCATGTTTTTAAACTTCATAAAGCTTTGTATGGTTTGAAACAAGCTCCAAGGGCTTTATATGATAGATTAAGTAGATTTTTGCTTGAGAATAATTTTTCAAGAGGCAATATTGTACTACACTATTTTTGAAGAAGAAAAATAATGACTTATTAGTAGTACAAGTGTATGTCGATGATATTATCTTTGGTGCTATTAATGAAGTTCTTTGCCAAGGTTTGCCAAGCTTATACAGGGAAAGTTTGAGATGAGCATGATGGGAAAGCTAAACTTTTTTCTCGGACTCCAAATCAAGCAAACTAAAGAAGGGATCTTCATCAACCAAGCTAAGTATACAAAAAAATTTTTAAAGAAGTTTAGGATGGAGAGCACCAAATCATTAGGCACTCCTATGAGCCCTTCTTGTAAACTTGACAAAGATGAATCAGGTAAGAATGTTGATCAAAAGTTATATAGAGATATCATTGGTTTATTATTATATTTAACTGCAAGTAGGCCAAATATAATGTTCAGTATATGTATGTATACAAGGTATCAGTCTGCTCCTAAAGAGTCTCATTTATTGGCTGTTAAATGCATACTAAGATATCTGTATGGCACTATTGATATTAGACTTTGGTACTCTAGAGAATCATCTATTAAATTGATTGCATATTCTGATGCTGATTTTGCTGGATGTAGACTAGATAGAAAAAGTACTAGTAGAACCTATCAATTTCTTAGAGTGAATTTGATTTTATGGTTTAGCAAGAAACAAAATTCAGTTGCTCTATCTACAGCAGAAGCCTAATATATAGTAGCTGGAAGTTGTTGTGCTCAAATCCTATGAATCAAACAATAACTCAAACATTTTGGCATAAAATTAAGTAAAACTCTCATAAGATGTAATAGTACAAGTGCAATAAATCTAACTAAAAATCCTGTACAACATTCAAGAAGCAAACATATTAAAATAAGACATCACTTCATAAGAGATCATGTGCAAAATGATGATGTAATGCTTAACTTTGTTTGTACTGATAATCAACTTGCTGATATTTTCATAAAACCTCTTAGCAAAGATAGATTTTGCATGATTAGAAAAAAATTAGGAATCATTGATCCTTTTGCCTAAACTCTTCAAATTCTTGTTGAAATCTTCTACATTGATTCAAAATCCTTCAAATTGTTAGATGTGTGCCCTAAAAGCCAAGTTGGCAAGACACATTATAATTTTAGGGCATGGATTTTGTACTTAATTCTTTTTCATAATAAAGGACAATGTTATCATTCATATTAATGTGTCTATGAATCATCCATGGAGTTAATGGACAATGATACATATTCTCAAGAGTTGAGAATCTAAGGTATGTGTCTTTATAAATTAACTCCTAAAAGCTCCCAATTGTTGGAACATTACAAGGACGTTGATTGATTCGTTAAAATCGGTGCACGGATCACTTCCATTCTGGATAGGTGAGTCTCTGACCTATACTGTAGTGACACTGGAGTGAGAGTGCAGGTAGTTGATGGAGATCAACGGTACTGAGCATGACCATTTATGGAAAGTTATACGGATGACTACTCAATCGTCGATAACTTCCTGATGCTGTAGTTATGTTAATAGTTCTTTGACCTGGAGTGTCTCGACTACTCACAATAAGGTTGCTGTAGTTTAACAGTACAATCTCATGATTCCTATCCATACGAGAGCTTGCGGTGTTCGTTGGCTGCAGTAAGTTTATTGTAGGAATAGGGTGTTCACTCATAGGGATCTATCAGCCTTAGTAGTAAGGAATAATCCTATGCAACTTATTGAGATTAAATCCAAAAAGTCTATGGGCATAGCATGGTAATGATGAAAAGGCATTTTTATTGGTATCACAGTTGGACTTGAGTCGATTAAGTTTAAGCATACGACTGATGGGTTTGGCAAGATTCCATAACCAACATCGAGTCAGGGATTTTGATAGAGAAAAAAAACTACACGGTAACTACACCTAGGGGTTCTAATGTTATTCTACTGGGTTGCCACTACATACTGCTAGGTGTCACTGGTGGATTGTGAGAGCCCATTAGGATCGTTCTCGATTCGATGATCCTAATTAGGGTTGAGCATAAATTATTTCTATCCTTCAAAAGGTATTTCGATGATATATAATGAAGATTATAGCATGTCTCATTACCAGATAGAATAGGACCTGAGGGGTCACACACATTAGGGGCTTAAGTAACTAATCAGCAAATCAATTTAGACCTAATTGTAATCATTACAATTAAGATTTGACCTAATTAATTGTAGATTAAGTATTAATTAAATTAAATTAGATTTAATTTAATTTTAATTAATCCAAATAGTGTTGGGTCAATAGCCTTTTCGAAATAGGGTCAATTGGATTTAAATATGGCTTTGATTTGAGTGTCAAATTAGACTATGAGTCAGAGCCCAGTTGGACTGGGACTCTCTCTTCTCATGCCACATGGCACTCTCCCTCTCTCCTTGTTTCCACATGCCACATGGCATGAGAGTTTTCATGAAAGAAGAGGAATGACTGAGGGAAACCAAGTCTCCTCCCATTAATGCTTGAAAATTTCTTAAGTCTTGTGTTCACACTAGTCTCCTCCCATTTATGACTTTGTAAACCCTTTATTAATTTATCATGATAAATGAGGGTGGTGACTTGAAATGGGAAATTTGATCTCATTAATGGGAGTGGAGAAGAAGGAAGAAACTCTTCCATGTGAAAACAAGAAAAGGCTTAAGAAGGTTTTTCATGGAAGTGTGAAAGCATTAAAAGAGAGATGATCTTCTTCTCCTCTTTAAATGTTTTCATACACATGGTCTTGTGCCATTAATGGGATGATGACCTATATAAGGAGAGGGGGTGGAGGGTGGCCGGCCAAGCATGAAAGAAAGAGGGAATGCTTGGATGAGTGAATGAAAGGAGAAGGGAAAATCATCCACTTGGGTGTGTGAGGCATTTTGCTACCAAAGGTTCCTTCTCCCTTCCATTCTTACTTCCTCTCTTAATATTTCTTCCAAGTGTTGAGAGGTTATTTAGATAAGAGAAAGGAGAGGAAAGAAGGTCCTAAATCTTACAAAGGCCAGTTTGCAAGATAGAAGCCAGAAGCCGGTCTAGTTATCGATCGGCATAGCTTTTGAAGCAAGGCAATTTGTTGAAAGAGGAGAGGGCTGCAAGGATCTAGTAGTCTAATGCCCTCTACGAATCTAATATGACAAGCTCAATGTGGATACCAGCAGAGGCTGGGTGCTTGTGCGGCTGTAATTGAATCCCGGTCCAAAAGAGGATCTGCATGGATTTCAGAGTAGGCCAGGATAGCGATCCAGCTATGCAACTGTTACTTAAAATTATCATGTTTTCATATTTGATCTTATTCTCATCCTCTAATGCATGTTTAAGAATATTATCATGAATAAATTAGATTTATTTATATTGCATGCCGAATATAAAATTATTTTTATATCTACTTCCACTGCATCACTCTGATTATAAGGCCTAATATTTGATGCAATATACCTATCCTGGGAGAAACCCGACAGTGGTATCAGAGCCACGGTTCTCCCTTCTTAAACATGCATGGATGAGAATCAGATCTGAAACATATTCAGATCTGAAAGTTATATGATGATTATGTCAAGAGTTGATATGTTTTGAAAAATTATTTTCAAAATTATAATCATAACTTTTAGATCTAAAATTTATATGTTTAAATCTGAAAATTAATTGATTAAAGGTTGCACAAAGTGAAATAAGGTTGTCCTGCTATAGGGTTTACCCCCTATAGTGCAAAGGTTGTTCTACTTTGATGTATACATGTTTTGAAAAAGCATTTTCAGAAGTTTTTGATCAATTTATGATGATATATGTGATATATTGTTTAAGCATGCTTTACATCCATTTAATTATATTAGATGTAGTTTATATGATCTAGCATGTTGATACACCAAATTAGGTTTAGATCATAAATTTGATTCATGATCATAAACCATAAATATCATGCACTTGAACCAATTTTAAAATTGATTAGATCAAGAAAATTAAATTGGGTGCATGAAGTTTTGGGTTGAACAAATTAGGTCCAGTCACCCTAAAATTATTTTAGATGATGTCTAGTCAGATTGACTCATATGATGGTGAGTCGATGAGTTAAGACCTAATTTGTCTCAGGGAAGAGCCCAAATCATTGGATTGACCTTTTGGAATCTTGTCAATCAATTGGTGTCTAAGGAAGGTTTCGATCATGGTCTGATAATTAGGGATAACTCTTTCTCAACCAAACTCATTTGGCAAAAAGAGAGTATATGGCAGAACCCTCTCATGCATCATTCTCGACCTAGCCAAATTGATTGATTAAGTTTTCGAAAGGGTCATCCATGCTAGCACTTTTAGTCAGACATGAGATTGTGCTGACTCAAAGTTTTAAGTTAGACATGAGATTGTACTGACTTAATATAATTGGTCAAACATGAGTTGACTGATCAATTTAAAAGAGACCTGAACTTAAGATCCCCATAAATATTAAGTCTTAGGTCTTCTACCATTGTAGGTGTGTGGGTGTTGGTGGGGACACCTAAGGCACCAGAATAAGACAGAGGCTTTTCAACCCTCTGTAAATTGATCAATAATTTATGAGTCCATCTGTAATAAGGGCTTAGCTCATCTGAGTCCATTTTAGTTATTATTTGAGTATTTTTAGTTGTTATTTCAGTTCTGTACTAGTCAGCTCATGTTGAGCTAGTTCAGTCCAATGCTAGTCAACTCATGTTGAGCTAATTTTATTTTTTTGAGTCCTGTCCAAGCATACTGAAGACTCAAGACTATATCATACAAGTGAAGACCAAGTCCAACTAGATTGAAGACATGGAAGTATAGCCCAAGTCCAACCCAGCTTGAAGATTTGAAGACCCCAGGAGGAAAATTCAAAAAACCCTGATTTCTTGCAGATGCCCTCCAGATGCCCAGATTCCCTTCCAGATGCCAAAATATATTCATATACCAAGGCATCCATGATTTTAGAGGTCCATCTACATCCTAGCCCAAAGAAATCAAGCCCAGGTGCCAAGCCCAAGCCCCTAAGAAGCAAGATACCAGGGAATATTCCTGCTACCTGGCTACCAGGCCACCCCAGCTTCCAGAGGCCCAAACCCATGCACCCGGGCCCCTTTGGGCCGGTCCCTTGCTGCTCTTAGAAGCCCAACACGCCCCCTTAGGCATCTTTAGAGTGTTGACCAAGTCAAGAGAATTTTTAGGGATTTTTCTACCTAATATTTCCTTATTTTCTAGCTAGGGTTTGAGAGGGAAAATGATTCTTATGTAAAGACTTATGTACCCTTACTTGGAGCCCAAGGTTAAGGGTCTATTTAAGGGACCCTAGCCTCTTGTATGAGGGAAATTTTTTGATGAATGAAAACCTTGAGTTCTTCTATTGAGTGGTGTGATACCCTGCTGTGTGCATAAAGGAGTTTGTGAGAGTTCTTCTTCCCGGTGTTTGCAATCATCTTCCTGCTGCCAACAAACCCTCCAGATCCCTGGATGCCCACTCCAAAAGAAGCCTTTTCTTGCTGTTTTTACTTTGTTTTCTTGTTCCTTTGTGAGATTTCTAACCCCTGACAGGTCGTTTGCAGGTCCCTGAGTTCCTGCGAATCCAACGACTCCAGCCAAGCCTCAATCGGATCACCGAGCAGAAAGCCGGGTATCCGCGGGTCTTTGGCTCGGTTTTCCAGGCCGCATCCATCGAGGAACGAGAGACCCCTTCACTGTGATCTTCACAGACATTGTCAGGTACACCCCTCTACCTCCAGTAGTTTTATTGTAGGAGAACTTGCCCTAACCGAGGCTTCTCAGCCCCGGCGGTCCTTCTTTGCTACTTTTCTAGGTCCTAATCTGCATGCTGATCTTCAAAAATTCATACAAAATTTCCTACAAATAATTTTGATCTGAAATTTAGGAATTAATCACCTAACTCAACATGTGAAACATACAAAAAAAAATTGCATGCATATTAGTTCCCCATCATTTGGTATCAGAGCTTAGATTAGGGCTTGTTTTCTGCAATTTTTTAGTCCGTATATACTCTGTTATTTTAATTATTTCTCCCTGTTAAAAACTCCAAAAATTCTGAAATTTATTTTCCTGGATTTATCATAATTCACAGTAATTTTAAAAGTTTTTCCAAATTTTATTATGGCCTGTGAATTTTCTGCAAGCCGAAATAGGGCCTGCAAATTCTCGGCTCTATTTTTTTTAGCAAGACAAGTTTGGAAGTTTTAGGGTTTTGTTTAGGAGTTTTTGCATATTTTTTAATTTTAGTATATTTCCAGTATATTAGGCCATGATTTGCAAGTTTTCTTCTATTTAAAAAATACAAAAAAAAAATACATATTCTCCAAAAATACCAAAAAAAATATCTAAACCCTAATTTGCATCCTCATCTGCCTGCCATCATTGCATAATTTACTTTTAAGGGCACTCTTGCTATATCAGATGGGGGGAGGATTTGATCACCTCTCCTTAGCCCAAAACCACATCCCTTGCATTCAGTCCCAAGCCTTAACCTAAAATTAATTAGACTTAATTTGCCCTAGTGGGCTAGGGACACCAACTGGTCGGGTTCGGGCTAGTGTTAGATCACTGTGTTAAGTTAACCTGTGTGTGCCTTGTGCTCAGTGTCTAGAACGGTGGTTTAGGGATTCAATCCCGAAGGGCTTGTGTGCTGGTCCGCCTACCTGGTCAATCTCTGATTGGTGTCTAGGATTGGCAATCAGGGACCTAACACTGTCCTTACACCTGCCTGGCTAAGTACAGGGTTACTATAGGCTAGTTTGCCACCCTGATTGAGCATCTAGTTTGGACTCTAGGTCTAGTCAGCTATAGTCGGTCTGATCGAGTCTTGAATGAGCACTAGATCAGGAGTTTCATATCACCCACCTCCTTCACAAATGTCTGAACCCATGGAAAATTTACAAGCCCAAATAAAATCCCTAGCTGATCAAATGGCCCAGATGACTACCCAGTTAACTCAGTCTGCTACCCAAACCGACAATAGAATTGACCATCTTGCCAATAGGTTTGAGCAGTTAGGAGGCCGTGTAGGGACCATAGCAAGAACCCATGGGTCACGATCTGAGCCAGATCCTAAGTCCCCTCAACCTAGGAGAACCCCAAACCCTGATCTATACCATGAGGTCGAACCTAGGAGAGCCCCTTATCCTGACCCGTACTACAATCCTCAACCTAGGAGGACCCCAAACCCTGATCCATACCGAGAGGTTGAACCTAGGAGAGCCCCTCAGCCTGACCCATACTATAATCCTGAACCTAGGAGGACCCTAAACCCTGAACCATATCATGAGGTTGAACCTAGGAGAGCCACTCAGCCTGACCCATACTATGATACTGAACCTAGATCCTATGACTCTAGATCCTATTTACCCACATCCTATAAGCCTAGTATACCCACAACCTATAGATCTTATGACTTCAAATCCTCTGACTCTAGAATCTACGAACCCATATCCCATGAGTCCAGTAGACCCAAGACCTATAGAGCTGAACCCAAATCCTATGACCCCAGATCATATAATCCCGTGACCCATAGATCTGCACCCTTATCCTATGAGTCTAGGGAGCCCATAATCCCTAGATATCAATCTAGTACTAGTCAGGTTTCCCTTAGTCAACTTGAACCCCATAGGATTAGCACCCCTAAATATGAGCCCAGTAGTAAGCCACTACCCTTTAGACAACTTGAACCTACTAGGATTAGTATCCATAATCAGAAACCAGGACCTAGCCAATTTTCCCCTAGCCGACCTTCTCCAACCATTCCTGAGATTGACAAGGCTTACATTAACGCGGAAGTGTATGAAGCTGATGCAAACTTAGTGGATGAGTATGAGGGAGAAGAGGAGACACCTTTAGATGACCTAGAATTAGCTGACCCAATAGATACCCAGGTAGAAGCCAACCTAGAGGTAGTTGACCTTGACCACATCCAACCTAAAGCTATAGTGGAAGAACAAATAGAGGAAGAGAACCTAGGTACTGCTGCTAGAGCCTTACCTGAGGAAACCATAAAGGAGAGCCAAATTATAGAGTCTAGTCCTAAAATACAAGAACCTGGAGAATTTATTAAGGACTTGATCTCTTTGAATCAGTACCCTCAGGATGAGCCTCCTCCTATAGTTCCCATTAAGGACCTCTTCCCTGAGATTAGTAACCTATCCTTCCATTATGCAAACCCTATAGCTATACCGCAACCTCGTAAGGTTAGCCTCATTAGTCTAGGATTAGTCCCTGACATGCCTTCTTATATCGAACTTTATCCAACTAACTTTGAACCTTTTTCCCTATCCTACCAAACTAATTCTGAACCCACTTCCTATTTTCTGCCCTTGCCTAACACCTCCAGCATTTCTAGGATTATTAGATTGCATTTAACTGAGATTAGCATACTGCATGCATTCATCACATATGTTAGGTTTGCATCTTACTTCTGGCATACTCTTTGGAATTTGCTAGGAGTTCACTGTAAATTTTCATGTGCATGTCAAGCTAGGATCAAACCTAGAGAACCTATAATCTATTAGGTTTAGATCCAAAGAGTTCAATAAAATTTTCTTCGATAGGAATGCATAGTCGAGTCTTTAGGTGTCAGTATGAGTCCTTTGCATCATTTGTTAGAAGTCTGCATATGCCTAGCATGTTCACCACCCGCACTAATCTTAAAACAACTGGCTAATTCCCGAAGAAGGGTCAAAGAATTTGATGTAGTGGATTCTATCTTGGTTAGGCTTAGGCCTAAAAGAAGCTTCATGCTTACAGAGCCGGACCTTTTAAAGTGATAGAGAAGGTTGGATCAAATGCCTAGGTGTTAGACTTACCTTCGGATTTGGGCATTAGTTCTACCTTCAATATTACAGACCTGGTTGAGTATAGGGAACCGACAGCGCTACCTAGTGAGGCCTTTGGACCTATTCCTTTTCATTGTGAGTGATCCTAACCTAGAGTGTCCATAAACAAATTTGGCCTGAGAGAGGAGAACGGATCGAGCGTATCCTGGACAATCAAGCCATCACGACCCAGGGCCATGACTATCAACGCTTCCTGGTCCGATGGCAAGGCCGGCCAGAGTCGGACGATTCATGGATTTCTCGAGAGGACTTGCAACGCCTCAACCCAGACCTTCTCGAGAGATATGTGAGCCAGTCTAACCTTCACTCGACAGGGTCGAGTTCCTCCCACCCCGGGAGAATTGGTGGGGACACCTGAGGCACCAGAATAAGACAGAGGCTTTTCAACCCTCTGTAAATTGATCAATAATTTATGAGTCCATCTGTAATAAGGTCTTAGCTCATCTGAGTCCATTTTAGTTATTATTTGAGTATTTTTAGTTATTTTTTCAGTTCTGTACTAGTCAGCTCATGTTGAGCTAGTTCAGTCCAATGCTAGTCAGCTCATGTTGAGCTAATTTTATTTTTTTGAGTCCTGTCCAAGCATACTGAAGACTCAAGACTATATCATACAAGTGAAGACCAAGTCCAACTAGATTGAAGACATGGAAGTATAGCCCAAGTCCAACCCAGCTTGAAGATTTGAAGACCCCAGGAGGAAAATTCAAAAAACCCTGATTTCTTGCAGATGCCCTCCAGATGCCCAGATTCCCTTCCAGATGCCAAAATATATTCATATACCAAGGAATCCATGATTTTAGAGGTCCATCTACATCCTAGCCCAAAGAAATCAAGCCCAGGTGCCAAGCCCAAGCCCCTAAGAAGCAAGATACCAGGGAATATTCCTGCTACCTGGCTACCAGGCCACCACAGCTTCCAGAGGCCCAAACCCATGCACCCGGGCCCCTTTGGGCCGGCCCCTTGCTGCTCCTAGAAGCCCAACACGCCCCCCTAGGCATCCTTGGAGTGTTGACCAAGTCAAGAGAATTTTTAGGGATTTTTCTACCTAATATTTCCTTATTTTCTAGCTAGGGTTTGAGAGGGAAAATGATTCTTATATAAAGACTTATGTACCCTTACTTGGAGCCCAAGGTTAAGGGTCTATTTAAGGGACCCTAGCCTCTTGTATGAGAGAAATTTTTTGATGAATGAAAACCTTGAGTTCTTCTATTGAGTGGTGTGATACCCTGCTGTGTGCATAAAGGGGTTTGTGAGAGTTCTTCTTCCCGGTGTTTGCAATCATCTTCCTGCTGCCAACAAACCCTCCAGATCCCTGGACGCCCACTCCAAAAGAAGCCTTCCCTTGCTATTTTTACTTTGTTTTCTTGTTCCTTTGTGAGATTTCTAACTCCTGACAGGTCATTTGCAGGTCCCTGAGTTCCTACGAATCCAACGACTCCAGCCAAGCCTCAATCGGATCACCGAGCAGAAAGCCGGGTATCCGCGGGTCTTTGGCTCGGTTTTCCAGGCCGCATCCATCGAGGAACGAGAGACCCCTTCACTGCGATCTTCACAGATGTTGTCAGGTACACCCCTCTACCTCCAGTAGTTTTATTGTAGGAGAACTTGCCCTAACCGAGGCTTCTCAGCCCCGGCGGTCCTTCTTTGCTACTTTTCTAGGTCCTAATCTGCATGCTGATCTTCAAAAAATCATACAAAATTCTTTACAAATAATTTTGATATGAAATTTGGGAATTAATCACCTAACTCAACATGTAAAACATACAAAAAAAAATTGCATGCATATTAGTTCCCCATCAGGTGTCCTACTGGTGTTGATTATTCTCGGCTAGATATAGTAGTCTAGTTGCATCGAGAAGACACAACCACCCTATTAAGCATGAGATGTTGCTAGGCACTGATGGGGTTGGGCCCAATAAACAAGCACATTGAGGGACTCAATGATGGCTTTGTTTAGCAGAAATGGTGGGTCAGACTTAACTAATGATTGGAGCAATAAACGGGCATGTTGAGGTTCCATAATTTAGAGACCAGGCTACAACTTGTATGAGATACATTGGATAAGAGTTGCCCACTCATTGGTGTAGCGTGTTACCAATAAATGGGCACATTGAGGTTCCGTACATCGATAGGACCGTAGCACCCACTAGAAACCTAGTGATGCGGCAAGCATATGATTAATGATTTGATTAGTGTATGTAGAGCAATGAAACCTAATTACACTAGCATTGTACTCATCATAATAAGTCTTAAGGATTACATAAAAAGGGACTATTATATGATTAGACACAATCCTAAAACTAAGAAGGAAGAAGATCTAGACAATAGGGGCTAATGATTGAGGACTTACCTTGTTGAGCTTTCCAACCTTCTAATGATTTCAAACCTTGAAACTACCGATGCTCTGGACTGGAGAACTTGGATAACAGAGATCAGAACATTGGGCTTGGGCTTCAGCTTGTTGGTTCATTGTCAAGGGGAACCCTGTTCACAACTCAAAGACTTCGAAGGACCCTGCAATGAAGATTAAAAGTTAAGGAAGAAGAAAGCAAGCATATGGAAGGGATGGAATAATTTATGAGCAAGGAAGGAAGTCTGAGATGGTTTGGCCGGCTCCAATGTCTCCTTCTTGAACTTGGCGTTGGATGGCTTGGAGAAGAAAGTAGATTCGAGTGGGGGGGGGGGGGCTTAGGAACAATCACTCAAAGAAATAACATAAGACTACAACTTCAACTTCAACTTTCATTCATCTCCATCAATAAATTTTCAATGGGACGTCCAAGGGCTTAAAAAAAGCCTTACAACTCATTTGAAATTTGAAACCCATATATTAAGAAGGATTACAAGGGGGGTTGGAGGATTTGGTGGAGGGTTTGGTTACAAAGGATTTGGGAGGGATGTGGTCGACCTCCTTGAATTTGAATTTTCCTTTGGTCGGACACCTTCGGATTCTTTTGAATTTCCTTTGTTGGCACACAAAGGTGATGAGGTGGTTGGTGAGGTGGCATCCTTGGCTGATGATGTGGCATGTTGAGGTGGCCTTCTACTTGGATATGAATTTCAGGATGACATGTGTGGCCAAGTGGGGTCACTTGATTAAATCTTGCTGATGTGGCATCTTTGTTGATATGGTGCCATAAGTGGGTCCTAGTTGATGGTCCTTCTCTCTTGCTTGGTTGGTGTGTCTTCTCTTCCTCATGTGGTCAAATTCTGGGGTCCAAAATTTGAGTCTTGTTGTTGGCTTTCATGACTTGACTCAACTGAACTGACTTGACTGACCTAGACTTTAAAACTTGAAATGGACTTACAGTAAATGAAATTTAGAAGTAATTACAGGACTAAAACACTCTTGATCAATGAAATTTAGAAGTAATTACAGGACTTGTTGGAGTGAAGTTTCTTTCTGCTTCTGGTGTCCACACCAATTCTCTCGGGGTGGACAGAACTTGACCCAGTCAAGTATGGTTCAGTTTTGCCTTGGTAATGCTCGAACAAGTCTGGGTTAAGTTTTTGCAGGTCCTCTCAAGTAATCCAAGAGTTGTCTGACTCAGGTCGACCTTGCCATTGAACCAGGTATCGCTGATAGTCCTTATTCCTGGTAGTAATGGTCTTGTCATCTAGGATTCTCTCAATCCTCTCTCTCCGCTCGGGTAGGGTTGGTGGACACTCGGAAATATGTTCACTCTCAATGAAAGTTTCTGGCCCAAAAGGCTCACTAGGTATTAGTAGTGGTTCTTTGTATTCTACTAGGTCTGAAACATTAAAGGTTGTACTAATACCCATATCAAGTGGAAGTTCCAAAACATATGCATTAGACCCTATTTTCTTTAAGATCTTGAAAGGTCCCGCTCCGCGGGCATGCAGCTTCTTTATGGTTCCAGGTGGGAACCGTTCAGGGTTGAGCCTAATCATTGCATAATCCCCTTCACAGAATTCTTTAGCCCTCTTATGTGAATCAGCTAAATGTTTGTAAGTCTCATTGCTCAGTTTGATCTTATTACTGATTTTTTTATGCAAATTTGTGACATGCTGTGCGAAAGATTCAACAGACTCAGAAATTTACACAAGCACTTACAAAATGCAGACTGAACTAGGCATCCTTATTGAGAGAAATTTTATTGGACTTTCTAGGACCTAAACCTAACAGATTAATGACTCTCTAGGTTTGACCCTGGTCTGGTATGCACATGAGAATTTACCATGGGTTCCTAGCAAATGCCATAAGGTTTTCCAAAAGTAGGTAGCAAAAGGAATAGGCTTTAAAAGCTCATGCATCCTAGTAATCTCATCAAAATGAAACTTAATGGCTCTAAAATTATGATAAGACTCAGGGAAAGGCAGGAAATAGGAATCCGAGACTTGGGGTAATTTAGGGGAATCTTGAAACATACCTTGGTTACTTATGATGACCTTAAGATTAGAATTTCGATCTATAGGCGGGATGCTTCTAGGTAGTTGAAGGTCATCAGAAAAGTCTTCTAAAATAATGATTAGGTTCTTTTCAGGTACCTAAAGGAGTTCTTGTGTCGAAGCTAAAGTATTGGGTTCTTCCTGAGGGCATTGTCTTACAGGAACCAAGTCCTCACTAAATTTTGGTTGTTCTGATGTTTCAGGACTAGGCTCAATAATCTTTTCTTTACCAAAGGTTTCCTCAGGTAAGGTACTAAAGTTATTCTCTTCACAGTCTTCCCCTTCATATTCATCTATTAAACTTATGTCAGTCTCATACACATATTTACTATGCTCAAATTTACCTTCTTCCTTCCCTAGCCCTTTAGTTTGAGGATACCCTAAATCTTGAGTATTCATGAACTCAACTTGTACTTTAGGGTTCTTACTCCTATCATTCATATGAGCTAATGGGATAGTAGGAGTTGGTTGGTCTAAGGAAAATTGTTTAGCTAGCATTTGATTCAATTGGGCCATTAGATCATTTAGGCCTCTTAGCATGGTTTCAAGATTCGGGTCTATGGCTACACTGGACTGGGTCTGGACTGGTGAATATGAGGCTCTTGATCTAGTTTTCATGCATGCAAGTAGCTCAAGCTCGAGCTAAGGTTTCCTAGACCTAGAGCACAAATTAGAGGTCTAATTAAGTGAACCAACTAGCTAGTAGTACTTATGGGACTTAGCCAGGTAGGTGGTGGGGAGTGAAGGTCCCTGATTGCCAACCTTAGACACCAATCTGAGATTGGCCAGGTAGGCGGACCAAGTCACAAGCCCTGATGCACCAATCCTAGACACCAAGCCAGTAAGCACACACCAATTAGCTGACACAGTTAACTTGACCCTAACCTGAACCCAACTTGTTGGTGTCCCTAACCTACTAGGGCAATTAACATTCTACTCAATTTTAATTAATGGGCTGGGATCGATATGCTGGTTGGTAATTTTTAGGCTAGGGACAGGTGATGAAACCCTGACCCTATGTCAAATTGATGCCCTTAATTTGATTTCTCATGAGATGATGAAATGCAAAGGTGCTGCAGAAGTGTATTGCAGTTTGAAAGTGGTGTGGAAAACGTGATGAAAAAATGTCCAAAAACTCTGAAAAATTCACAGAGGATTTCTAACTTATATGTTTCAATGCAAATGAAAGGAGTTTTAAAACTAAAATCTGTACTACTCTAAGCAGATCCTACAAATGAAGATAAATAAAAAGGACATAACAGAACCCTAATGATAGTGTCGAATTGCAGAAATTTTTATTTTTTTTTATAATTTTTTCTGATGATGAAATTTAATATGATGATAACTGACTTAAAAAGCAACAAGAAAAAAAATATTTCAACAAAAAATTAGCAACTTGCCTTTGGATCTGTAGACGGATTACAGTAAACATATGCAAATTTTCAGAAAACAGAACCTAATCAAACAAGTGCAATGGCTTACCCAAACTTCAATCTAAAAAATTCACATCTGGCCAGGGGCTCATTATTCCCTTGGGTCGTGACAGTGTACTGGAGTACACCCGCTTAGGAGGCGTGAATTTTGGATCTTGTTTGGATTTTAAAAAAAATTAACTAGATAACAAGTATGCATGCAACATATCTAAATGCAGGAAATTATCCGACCATGCTTTGATACCAATTTGATGCGGCAAGCATATGATTAATGATTTGATTAGTGTATGTAGAGCAATGAAACCTAATTACACTAGCATTGTACTCATCATAATAAGTCTTAAGGATTACATGAAAAGGGACTATTACATGATTAGACACAATCCTAAAACTAAGAAGGAAGAAGATCTAGACAATAGGGGCTAATGATTGAGGACTTACCTTGTTGAGCTTTCCAACCTTCTAATGATTTCAAACCTTGAAACTACCGATGCTCTGGATTGGAGAACTTGGATAACAGAGATCAGAACGCTAGGCTTGGGCTTCAGCTTGTTGGTTCATTGTCAAGGGGAACCCTGTTCACAACTCAAAGACTTCAAAGGACCCTGCAATGAAGATCAAAAGTTAAGGGAGAAGAAAGCAAGCATATGGAAGAGATGGAATAATTTATGAGCAAGGAAGGAAGTCTAAGATGGTTTGGCCGGCTCCAATGTCTCCTTCTTGAACTTGGTGTTTGATGTCTTGGAGAAGAAAGTAGATTCGAGTGGGGGGGGGGGGGGGTGGCTTAGGAACAATCACTCAAAGAAATAACATAAGACTACAACTTCAACTTCAACTTTCATTCATCTCCATCAATAAATTTTCAATAGGACGTCCAAGGGCTTAAAAAAAGCCTTACAACTCATTTGAAATTTGAAACCCATAGATTAAGGAGAATTACAAGGGGGTTGGAGGATTTGGTGGAGGGTTTGGTTACAAAGGATTTGGGAGGGATGTGGCCGACCTCCTTGAATTTGAGTTTTCCTTTGGTCGGCCACCTTCGGATTCTTTTGAATTTCCTTTGTTGGTGCCCAAAGGTGATGAGGTGGCTGGTGAGGTGGCGTCCTTGGCTGATGACGTGGCATGTTGAGGTGGCCTTCTACTTGGATATGAATTTCAGGATGACATGTGGTGCCAAGTGGGGTCACTTGATTAAATCTTGCTGATATGGCATCTTTGTTGATATGGTGCCATAAGTGGGTCCTAGTTGATGGTCCTTCTCTCTTGCTTGGTTGGTGTGTCTTCTCTTCCTCATGTGATCAAATTCTGGGGTCCAAAATTTGAGTCTTTTTGTGGGCTTTCATGACTTGACTCAACTGAACTGACTTGACTGACATAGACTTTAAAACTTGAAATGGACTTACAGTAAATGAAATTTAGAAGTAATTACAGGACTAAAATACTCTTGATCAATGAAATTTAGAAGTAATTACAGGACTTGTTGGAGTGAAGTTTCTTTCTGCTTCTGGTGTCCACACCACCTAGAGTCGCAGGATTTCTCATCTCCAAAAGATCAGAATTCTGAATTCTGTCTTCGACTCGGCTTAATTCTAGATTGAGTCAACTCGATTGACTGGCATTATTTGGAGCATCAGTATTCTAGATAATGGAGTCAACTCGATGGGCTCGAGCCAACTCGAATTGTTGATTTATATTCAATAGATGCCAGCAGGGGAGTATTATGGGGATTAGTGGGAGTTTTAAAATTATTTCTTAAAGACCCTAGAATAATTTTTATAATTAAGTACAAAGCATCTAATTTGAATCTTCTACTCTCGTAGTTAACCATGTCTTCTTCAAATTCCTTAGTCTGTATTCTACAGACAAACCGACTTGTAGGCCTTAACTTTAAAGATTGGTTGAGAAACATCAAAATTATTTTGAGTTATGAGAAGTTGGGTTATGTGCTTGACTGGGAACCCCTATTTTACTTGACCATCCTAATGCCCGTCAGATGACTATATTAAAAAATGGATGGAATATGATAATAAGGTTAAGTGTTACATGTTGGCCTCAATGTCTAATGAATTGCAGAGCCAACATGAGGATATGCCGACTATTAAATCGATTCTTGTTCACCTACAAGAGTTGTATGGAGAGCAGAGTTGGACTGTGCACTTTGAGGTGTCAAAGAGATTCTTCAACCATACGATGCGTGAAGAGTAGTCAGTCCATGATCATTGCCTGTCAATGATTAAAGACATAGAATATCTTGAGAAGCTAGTGATGTAGGACAGAGCGGGGGAGGATAGCTGGCGAGCGTAGAAGTCACTAGGGGATTAGGGCTTGTACTCAAGAACAAGGAACCAGGGCATCACACCCACTCCAATCCGGAGAAAAAACACTCAGACAAAATAACTTTCAATATTAGTTTGTATTCATGAGAAAAAAGATAATTTATACAAGAGGGAAGGGGTGGTATTTATAGATTCACCCCAAGGTACATTACTTGAGGGCTAAGATACCTTGACTTGTGGGCCAAGAAACCCTAGTGGGTCGGTCAACAATGGGCCTTTGTCTTGGACTAGAGCTCTCTCTTGCGGGCTTGGCAGCAGGAAAGGGTCCAGGTGCATGAAGGCCAGCTCTGGTTGGAGGGGTCTGGTGAATCTCCTTGTTGCTAACTCTCCTCTTGTACAAAACTTGAAGGGACTTGATTGGACTTGACTAAACTAAAAACTGGACCTGACTAAGTGGACTCAACTGGACTCAGTTGTCTCACTTTATTACAGAACTTAAATAAAATAAAATAAAATAGAATTTTGGTCCCCATCATTCCCTTGTGGTGGGGAGAACTCGACTCTGTCGAGTCAAGCTCAGTGGGGTTTGACGGAACCGGAACTAACCAAATCAAAACAAAAAGGCTAGTTTCAATTTTTTTTTGTTTTCCTCTGATTTTTTTTTGCTGCTCTGAGATCAATGCATCTTTGAAATTCTTGCTGCTCCAGGAATCGTGCGCTCTAGAAATCACATTGCTCTGGAAACCGTGCATTATTGAAGTTGGCAATAATGAAGCGGGTAAGCTTTCACGTTCGTGCCTTCTTTGTCTTCTTCGCAAACCAACACCAGGGAGGAAAGGCAGGGGCTTCGGGCTGCTCCGCCGATGATGACATTGGGGAGGAAGATGGCGGCCAACCATGGTGGAGATCCGTGTGGTGGCACCGACGGATCCGGAGAGGGAATCTGTGGCTGGGGAGTCGGAATTCAGAGCCATTCCCCTTCCCAGAGAGGATCTGGCGGGAGGCGGCGCTGATCGGCTGCTGGGGTGGAGTCGACGACTCAAGGAGACAACTCTGGTGGATGGCACGGGGGCGACGGCGTTCGACGGCGGCGTCGACAGTGGGAGAAGTCGAACTCGTTAAAGAGAACGATGGCCTGCCCATCGGATCGAGCTTCCGTCACCCGGATCTCCCCCATCCATGGTCGGAAGGAGGCCAGGAGCGCCACCGCAAGGAGGACGACGAGGCGGAGGAGGGCCATCGTCGATCGCTGCTCCCAATCACCAATCCAGAAGTTCACCGCTGCCCCTCTCTTCCTCACAGACCAAACCAGGATAACAAGGGAAGGCTTCCCAGCGGGCTTCGTCGGCAACCGGCGCTGGGAAGAGGTCGATGGCGGCATAGGACGAGGATGGCCGGATGGATAGAGTTCTAGTTGCTGGTGGTGTCACACGGTGGCTGGTGATGGCATAGATTGGGCAGCACCTCCAGATGCCCTTCTTTCACTCGGTGGCTAGGAGAAGCAAGGTCTTCCGGTGTGCTTCACCGGCGACGGTGGCCATGGCAGACCTGACGGGGTTGGAGACCAGCGGTGTGGATCTACGAAACTGGCAGCAGCGGTGGGTGTGGGATGCGGTCGGGCTTCATGGGTGGAGGCATTGGGGAGGGTCACGGGATGGAGGTGGAAGGTTGGAGACAGGCTTCACAGGCATTGGAGAGGAGAGGGGATGGGTGCGGGGGCGTTGACAGACCTCGGTGGCTGATCGAGGTTTGAGAAGTTGCACAGAGATCTAGACAGGAGGAATGATGCAGAGTTGAGACAAAAAGAAAAACCCTAATCCTCTAGCTCTGATACCAAGTTAATGCAGGACAGTGGGGGAGGATCGCTGGCAAGCGTAGAAGTCACCAGGGGATTAGGGCTTGCACTCAAGAACAAGGAACCAGGACATCAAACCCACTCCAATCCAGAGAAAAAACACTCAGACAAAATAACTTTCAATATTAGTTTATATTTATAAGAAAAAAAGATAATTCATACAAGAGGGGAGGGGTGGTATTTATAGATTCACCCCAGGGTACATTACTTGAGGGCTAAGAAACCCTAACTTGTGGGCCAAGAAACCCTGGTGGGCCAGTCAACAATGGGCCTTTGTCTTGGACTAGAGCTCTCTCTTGCAGGCTTGGCGGCACGAAAGGGTCCAGGTGCATGAAGGCCGGCTCTGGTTGGAGGGGTCTGATGAATCTCCTGGTTGCTGACTCTTCTCTTGTACAAAACTTGAAGGGACTTGATCGGACTTGACTGAACTAAAAACTGGACCTGACTAAGTGGACTCAACTGAACTCAATTGTCTCACTTTATTACAGGACTCAAATAAAATAAAATAAAATAGACTTTTGGTGCCCATCAGCTGGGCATTCCTATTCATAAGGAGCTTCAGGTGGATTTGATCCTCCAGTCCTTAACTGGTTCATATGGTCAGTTTATAATGAACTATAATATGAACAAGTTGAATTACACTTTATCTAAATTATTAAATATGTTGGTAAGCAATGAGGAGACCCTGAAGAGTTCAAAAGAATCTGTTTTCTTTATGGAGTCGTATTCTTCCAAAAGAAAGTCTACTTGGAAGAAGAAAAGACCTGCAAAGAAATAGTAGAAAGAACTCAAATAGAAGAAGAAGGACACTCCTAAGAAAGTCAAGGCTAGCAAAGGAAAATGTTTTCACTGCAATGTAGATGGCCACTAGAAAAGGAATTGTCCTCTCTACTTGGAAAGCCTGAAGAAACAAAGGTAGGATGCACCTTCTGAAGGTATGTCCATTCACGTTATTGAATCTAACCTAGCGGTTTCATCTACTTCAAGTTGGATTTTAGACTCTGGCTTTAGTGCTCATATATGCATTTCAATGCAGGGCCTGGAAAGAAGTAGAGTGCTCAGAGAAGGTGAGATGGTATTACATGTCAAAAATGGAGCAAAAGTTGCTGCACAAGCCATTGGATCACATTCTCTGGAGTTACCTTTAGGATTTAGATTAGTACTTAGAGACCGTTACTTTGTGCCTGGAGCTAGTAGAAATTTGATTTCTGTCTCTATGCTAGCACAGGAAGGATTTGAATTTTCATTCAATAAAGACTTTTATAACATTTATTTAAGAAATAAATTGGTTGCAAAAGTCATTTTAATTGACAGTCTCTATTATTTGCATGCCGACGCATCTCTAAACATTAACGAGAAAGTCAAAGTGAATGCCATAGGATACAAACATCCTAGAGATGACCAAAATGATAAATACATGTGGCATCTAAAGCTCGGTCATATAAGTGAGGACAGGATTAACAAACTAGAAAGGGATGGGATCCTAGATTCATTTAATTCTGAATCATATCCATCTTGTGAGTCATGTCTTCAAGAAAAAATGACCAAGTTATCCTTTGTAGGACATGGGGAAAGGACCACAGAATTACTTGCCTTGGTACACATAGATGTGTGTTGTCCATTTGATATGCAGACCAGGGGTGGTTTTTTCTACTTCATAACTTTTACTGATGATTGTTCATAGTATGGTTATGTGTATCTTATGAGATACATATCTGAAGCTTTTGAAAAGTTCAAGGAATTCAGACATGAAGTAGAAAAACAAATAGGTAAAACCCTTAAGGTTCTTCGATCAGATCGGGGAGGTGAATACCTTAGTAGGAAATTTTTGGATTATCTTAAGGACAATGGCATAGTCTCACAATGGACTCTACCTAGTACGCCTCAGCTCAATGGGGTGTTTGAAAGGAGAAATAGGACATTATTGGATATGGTCCGATCCATGATGAGCTTCACTGACTTGCCTTTATTTCTTTGGGGATATGCCTTACAAACTTCAATTTATATTCTAAATAGGGTTCCATCTAAATCTATTCCTACCACACCATATGTAAGAAACCGAGTCTTGCTTATTTCAAGATTTGGGGATATCCAGCCTATGTCAAAAGACTAGTGACGGATAAATTGGAACATAGATCTGTGAAAGCTCGCTTCATAGGATATCATAAAGAAAGTTTAGGGTATTACTTTTACCTTTCAGAAGATCATAATATGATTGTGAGTAGACATGCCACATTTTTTGAAAAACAGTTTGTTCAGGAAGGTGGCAGTGGGAAGCTAATTAAGCTAGATGAGAAAGTCTCTGAGGAGCAGCCAGCTAGAGATCAGATCAAACCTAATCAACCAATATACACAAATGCTCTTCTACCTCGTAGGTCTCCTAGAGTCTCCAAACCTCCTGAAAGGTAATTGGGTATGCTTACAGAGGATATAAAGGAAATGTTCCTAATTGGGGACAAGGATTAAATGGTTGATCATAAGACTTATGATGAGGCGATGCCAAACATCAATTTCAAGGAATGGATGAATGCTATGAAGTCAGAAATTGATTCAATGCATTCTAACCAAGTATGGTCCTTAGTGGCTCTACCAAAGGATATTGTACCTATTGATTGTAAATGGATCTACAAAAAAAAATTAGGTGCAGATGGTAAGGTAGAGACCTTTAAAGCTAGGCTAGTGGTAAAAGGTTAGAGTCAGTGCTAAGGCATTGACTATCATGACACCTTTTCACCGGGAGCTATTGCTAAAATCCATCTGTACACTACTTGCAATTGTAGCATATCATGATTATAAGATATGACAGATGGATATGAAAAATGCATTCCTGAATGGATATCTTGAGGAAGATATCTACATGGAACAGCCTTCAGGTTTCACTTCCAATGATGAAGATCATAAGATCTGCAAGCTACATAGATCAATCTATGGATTGAAGCAAGCTTCTCGAAGTTGAAATACTCGTTTTGATGAGGTAATCAAATCGTTTGGTTTTATCAAGAATGAGGATGAGCCTTGTGTCTACAGGAAGGTCAATGGGAGGGCGGTGACATTCCTTGTATTGTATGTGGATGACATCCTCCTTATAGGGAATGATGTTCCCATGTTGACTTTGGTCAAAAGTTGGTTATCTAAGAAATTCTATATGAAAGACTTAGGTGAAGCATCTTATATATTGGGGATTAAGGTCTATAGAGATAGATCTAATTGAATGCTTGGCCTTTCATAGAAATTGTACATAGAGAACTCTAAAAGAGGATTGTTACCTCTTCGTATGGCATTAATCTCTCCAAGAAAATGTGTCCCAACACATCTAAAAAGATTCAGCATGGAGAACTCTAAAAGAGGATTGTTACCTCTTCGTTATGGCATTAATCTCTCCAAGAAAATGTGTCCCAACACACCTAAAAAGATTCAATGTATAAGCAAGATTCCATATGCTTCGGCAATTGGAAGCCTCATGTATGCCATGTTGTGTACTCGACCTGATATAGCTCTTGCTGTGAGTGTCACGAGCATATATCAATTGATCTAGGTGAAGAACACTGGATAGCTATGAAGAATATTCTTAAGTACTTGAGAAGAACTAAAGATTTGTTCTTAGTCTTTGGAGGGAGTTCAGAATTAGGGATAAAGGGATATACAGACTCAGACTTTATGTCTGATCCTGGTGATAGAAAGTCTACATCAGGGTCTGTGTTTTTGTGCAATGGTAGGATAATAAGTTGGAAGAGTTCCAAGTAGCCCATCATAGCAGATTCAATAATGGAAGCAGAATACATCGCTGTCTCTGAAGCTGCAAAAGAAGCCTTCTGATATAAAAAGTTTGTTATAGAGCTTGGAGTGATGTCATTTGATGCCATCCCCATATATTGTGACAATAATTGTGCAATAGCTCTGGCGAAGGAACCCAGGTCTTACCAGAAGTCTAAGCATATCGAGCGGCAGTTTCATATCATACACAACTACCTCAATAAGAAGTATGTTGAGGTGTGCAGAGTAGACTCCATGGATAACGTGGTAGACCCACTGACTAAGCCTTTGAGCCAGTAGAAGACTGAGATCCACCTTGAGGAAATGGGACTTAGATATATAGCCAATTGGCTCTAGTGCAAGTGGGAGATTGTTAGATATGTTCCCTAAAAGCCAAGTTGGCATGACACATTATAATTTTAGGGTATGGATTTTGTACTTAATTCTTTTTCATAATAAAGGGCAATGTTATCATTCATATTAATATGTCTATGAATCATCCATGGAGTTAATGGACAATGACATATATTCTCAAGAGTTGAGAATCTGAGGTATGTGACTTCATATATTAACTCCTAAAAGCTCCCGATTGTTGGAACATCACAAAGACGGTGATTGATCTGTTAAAACTGGTGCACGGATCATTTTCATTCTGGGTAGGTGAGTCTTTGACCTATAGTGTGGTGACACTATAGTGAGAGTACAGGTAGTTGATGGAGATCAAACGGTATTGAGCATGACCATTTATGAAAAGTTATACAAATGACTACTCACTCGTCGATAACTTCCTGATGCTGTAGTTGTGTGAATATTTCTTCAACCTTGAGTGTCTCGGCTACTCACAATAAGGTTGCTATAGTTTGACAGCACAATCTCATGGTTCCTATCCATACGGGAGCTTGCAGTGTTCATTGGCTGCAGTAAGTTTATTGTAGGAGTAGGGTGTTCACTTATAGGGATCTATCAATGTTAGTAGTAAGAAATAATCCTATGCAACTTATTGAGACTAAGTCCAAAAAGTCTATGGCCATAGCAGGGTGATGATGAAAAGACATTTTCATTAGTATCATAGTTGGGCTTGAGTCGATTAAGTTTAAGCATACGATTGATGGGTTTGGCGAGATTCTATAACTAACATAGAGTCAGGGATTTTGATAGAGAAACTGAATAACACGGTAACTACACCTAAGGATTCCAATCTTATTATGCTGGGTTGCCACTACATACTACTAGATATCACTGGTGGATTGTGAGAGCCCATTAGGATCATTCTCAATTCGATGATCCTAAAGGGTTGAGCATAAATTATTTCTATTCATCGAAAGGTGTTTTGATGATGTATAATGGAGATTATAGCATGTCTCATTACCAGACAAAATAAGACCTGAGGGGTCACACATATTAGGGGCTTAAGTAACTAATCAGCAAATCAATTTGGACCTAATTATAATCGTTACAATTAATATTTGACCTAATTAATTATGAATTAATTGTTAATTAAATTAAATCAGATTTAATTTAATTTTAATTAATTCAAATAATGTTGGATCAACAGCCTTTTTGAAATATGTTCGATTATGTTTAAATCTAGCTTTGATTTGAGTGTCAAATTGGACCATGAGTCAAAGCCCAGCTGGACTGGGACTCTCTCTCCTCATGCCACATGGCACTCTCCCTCTCTCCTTGTTTCCACATGCCACATGGCATGAGAGTTTTCATGAAAGAAGAGGAATGACTTAGGGAAACCAAGTCTTCTCCCATTAATGCTTGAAAATTTTTTAAGTCTTATGTTCACACTAGTCTCCTCCCATTTATGACTTTGTAAACCCTTCATTAATTTGTCATGATAAATGAGGGTGATGACTTGGAATGGAAAATTTGACCTCACTAATGGGAGTGGAGAAGAAGGAAGAAATTCTTCCATGTGAAAACAAGAAAAGGCTTAAGAAAGTTTTTCATGGAAGTGTGAAAGCATTAAAAGAGAGAAGATCTTCTTCTCCTCTTTAAATGTTTTCATACACATGGTCTTGTGCCATTAATGGGATGATGGCCTATATAAGGAGATGAGGTGGAGGGTGGCCGGCCAAGCATGAAAGAAAGAGGTATTGCTTGGGTGAGTGAATGAAAGGAGAAGGGAAAATCATCCACTTGGGTATGTGAGGCATTTTGCTACCAAAGGTTCCTTCTCCCTTCCATTCTTACTTCCTCTCTTAATCTTTCTTTCAAGTGTTGAGAGGTTATTTAGATAAGAGCAAGGAGAGGAAAGAAGGTCCTAAATCTTGCAAAAGCTAGTTTGCAAGACAGAAGCCAGAAGTCGGTCTAGTTATCGATCGGCACCGCTTTTGAAGCAAGGCGATTTGCTGAAAGAGGAGAGGGCTGCAAGGATCTAGCAGTCTAGTGCCCTCTATGACTCTGATACGACAAGCTCTATGTGGATACCAGCAGAGGCTGGGTGCTTACATGGCTGTAATTGAACCCGAGTCCAAAAGAGGATCTGCATGGATTTCAGAGCAGGCCAGGATAGTGATCCGAGTATGCAACTGTTACTTAAAATTATCATATTTTCATATTTGATCTTGTTCTCATCCTCTAATACATGTTTAAGAATATTATCATGAATAAATTAGATTTATTTATATTGCATGCCAGATATAAAATTATTTTTATATCTGCTTCCGCTGCGTCACTCTAATTGTGAGGCCTAATATTTGATACAATATATCAATCCCGGGAGAAACCAGTCACAAATATCACTTAGGATGTCTCCTATATTTTTTCTAGATTTTTCTAAAATTTATTGAAATTTTTTTTGCTTGCCTAAGGTCAAGTGTCGACACTTGAGAAATTGCCAAGTATCGACTCACCTGAAGTGTCAACACTTGAGCAATTTTGAAGTGTCGACTCATGATCGTCGAGACTGAGATTTTAGGGCATCCAGTAAACCCTTTTTAACCCATCTTTTCTTTCTTTCTTAGCACCGTGTGGTTCCTAAAAGTCCTCCTAAGCTCAAGAATAGTGGAATCCCATCTCTAGCCTTCCGATTTTAGGTAATTTCCCTGTTTTTCTCTTGATCTTTTCTGGTCATACCGTGTTTTCTCCTTTCTCTTCTCATTTTTTCTTCTGGGCGATCCATGTTTTTTCCTTGATTTTATTATGTTTCGGCCCGATTTCCTTGTTTCTCTTTGGATTTGGTCCGATTCTTCCCTCATTCTCCCTCGTTTCATAGTTTTTCCTTGGTTCTTTTCCTTTTTGGCTCTCTCTCTCTTGGTCTGTTGTTTATTCTCTTCCCTTCTTGGTCCACACTTGTTCTTGGCCAACACTTCCTTTCTTCCCCCTTAGCTTCTCTAGTTCACTCTTTGTTCCTACTCTTCTTTGCATTGTCTCTATGTGATATGGCTCCCCGAAAGTAGTTGGCACATTGTAAGAAGAGGTATGAGCATGGTGAGTCTATCTAAGAAAGGAGGACTAAGGCTCGTTAGGACATGGTTGAGCAGCCTGAGCAGGATACCCAGGAGCAGCCTCTACCCGCATCTCCTGGTGCAGCAAGAGTAGTTGGGAAGACCATAGCCAGTGGCAGGAGAGTAGACATTCAATTTTGGGACTCTCAAAGTTTTATTATTGGTGATTTGCTGAGAGCAGCTAGGCTAGTACCCTTCTGCACCATGATCGAGAGGTATTATCCACAGTTGATGAGAGAGTTTTATGGGAGCATGGGCACTGATGGCCTTAGATGGACTGCTACTGTCAAGGGTATTGAGATTCATGTGACACCTGAGATGATTAGTAGAGTCTAGCAGATTCCTCTCCACGACAGGGTGCAAATTGTGTTGGAAATCATGAGGTAGCTTTTTGGTGCATTCTAGAGTGCGAGGATGTCAACGGTGTGTCTGTGGTTTCAGCTAACCAGTTATCTCTTGAGATGAGAGTCCTGCATCATATTATAGCTCAGATCCTGATTTCAAAGATAGGTAGATTTGACTTCATCACTGAAAGGGAGCTAGTACTGATGGTTGCATTGAGGCAGCAGACTCCCGTCAACCTCCCCATGATCATGGTTCATCAAATGGAGAGGCGGCCACTCAATGTCGTCAGTGCTTGCCTTATGGCATGGGCCTCATGAGAATATTTCAAGAGTTCAGAATCCCATTAGAGGGAGAGCCCTCCAAATAGATTCTCCACATGGACACGTATAGGGAGAAATCTCTGCATCGGATGGGATTTCGATGCATTGAAGGCCGATGGGTTCGCAGGGAGTCTGGTCAAGAGCCAGACGAGGAGGACGAGATTCGAGCTACTAAGGCAGGGCCATCTGGGCCTATTGAGCACTTTACACCTCCGAGACCTGCACCAGTGCCAGCTTCTGAGTCTGAGCCAACCACTCCAGCACCTGTTCCTTCTCCTGCAACTGCTCCTCGTACCACTATAGAGTCATCTTTTAAGGATCATATGAGATAGCAGATTATCGAGTCAAAGAGGAGGTCATTGCATTGGTAGTTCGAATTACACAGCTCAGGATGGAGGTACAGGGATTGAGAGCTCACACTGATGATCAGCTCTCGAGCATCAGGCAGTCAATGGAGGCTGGTTTTACTAAGATACGAGATCTTCTGAGATCTCTTTTGCCTCCTGCTACACCTTCAGGTCCACCTCCTCCTCCACCAGCAGACAATGATGACCACCATGACAGACATGATGATAGTCCCAGTGGTGGTGGAGATGATGATGGTGGAGATGATGTTGGTGGTGATGATTGTGGTGATGATAGTGATGGCAGTGATGATAGAGCTGGAGATCATGAAATTGTCAGTAGGAAGACTCAGACTCCAGATGCTACTACAGATGCTCCTAGAGACACTCAGCTTGCCACTGCCCCAGCTTTTCTGACACCAGCAGAGACCTTACCTCCACCTCTACTAGGTTCTCTAGGGTCATTCCCCACTTTGGACCAGCTTTTAGGACTAGAAGCCATGGCACCCATAAGACCCCTAGATCCCTTGCTTCTAGGACTAGGATTAGAGCTCCTATCTACTTTGAGCTTCCATCTGATGAGGACTAGCCTCTTCGATGTTTATCATGTTGTTTATGTTTATGCATTAGTTTATTTTTTGCTATGTATTAGTCTTTTAGTCATGTATCAGACTTTGATTGTGCTGTTGTTATAATAAAACTCTCTTATATATATATATGAAAATTCACTTTTGTTTAATGCTTACTCTTCTTTCTATCAAATTGCTCTAATACCAGCTATAAGATCGACCCCCCAACCATCTTTGTATGCTCTTTTATGATAAAATGTACAAATTCAGGGGGAGCAACCTTTTTTTATGTTGACAAAAAGGGGGTGTAGACAGTATATATATAAGCAAAGCAATAATTTAATATATATATAAGCAAAGCAACACTTTAAACCTTTTTTCAAGAAATCAAAAAAATGGAGAGCTTTTTGAAAACAAGTCTTGAAACATTGCTTTATAAACCATTGATCTGATACCTTTTTTGGACTTCAGTATGTAGAATGTTTGATTTGTTAAATTACAATGGTCTTACTTATTAACTTGAAACAATGATCATTTTCCTTTTGAACTTAATTGCTTATATACTCAAAATTTTGTCATCATCAAAAAGGAGGAGATTGTTGGCTTTGGCTCCTTGATTTTGATGAATAACAAAATATTGAGTATATGTTTGGACTAATATTTCAATTGAAGTATAAATTTCAGGCCTTAGGTACATCAAAAGAGTATCAAGTGTACTAATTTGGAAGCAAGAAGTTTCTTATGTTTAATTGATCTTCTAATCTTGGAATATTGTCAAAACAACCACTTTGGCTCTTGTAAAGAAGTATCCAAAAGATTAATGAACAAATATTTAAGAAATTCAGAGTTTGGCAAGCATTTTTGGATGGCACAAATCAAGTGTCGACTCACAAGTCAAGTGTCGACTCACAAGGTCGACTCATGAAGAAAATTCAAAAGTTTCAGAAGATCGGTATGCAAATTTTCAAGTAGCAGTGTTGACTAAAGAGGTCAACTCACACTTCAAGTGTTGATTCAAGAGATCGACTGATTGCCTAAGACAAGTGTTGGGATAGAACATCAAGTTTTCTATATTCAGTCTAAAGTGTTGACTTAAGAGGTCAACTCATGCCGTAATGGCTAGCTTTTTAGAATTTTAGAATTGTCTCCAAATAGCTCCAAATGGCTACTTTTTCAATTTCAACGGTCTTTAATGGTCTTTTGAGTGGTTTTGAGATATTTAACACTCACCAAACCTCTTCAAGTCAACAAGAAAGACAAGAATCATATGAGACAAACTCCAATCATTTGAAAAGACAAGAAAAGAGCTTTTGAGAGATTCCTTTGATAAAAAGGCTTCTATTTTTGAGTTGTTGAGCATTCAAGTGTTTGGCCATAAGTGTGCAATAAAAGACTCTAAGAAGAAGACAACTCAAGCATTTAAGAAGAGCTACATCACTTTAATTTTTGCTCATTTTAGGAGCTATTTCTTGTGCTCAATTATTGTATACTTGATTTATTTTGTTGTTGCTAGTTTCAAAGGTATTAAAACTAGTGTTAAAGGTTGTTGGTGAGCCTAAGAGATAAAACCAACTTGGGTTTGACTTGTGAGCCTAGATAAAACAAGCTGTAAAGGTTGTTGGTGAGCATAGGTAATAAAACCAATATAGGTTTTGACTTGTGAGCCTTGGAAAATAAGTTGGCTATAATCTTGGAGAGATTATAGTAGAAATTCCCAAGGAAAAGCATGGGGAGTGGATGTAGGTTCTAGGGTGCACCGAACCACTATATATCATGTTGTTTGTGGTTGCTTGCTTCCTTATCTACTTGCTCTTTGTTACCTTGCAATTTATTTATTGCTTCTGCTGCATAATTCATTGAGCACAATCACTTAGTTCATAAACTCACTAAGTAGTGTACATAATTGCTTAAATTTTTTAAATATCCAATTCACCCCCCCTATTGGGCTCCATCTCTAGGCAACACCAAGGCATGGCCTCCAAAATGGCTACTGCAGATTCCTTCGTGGACTTCCTAAAGGGCGAAGTCTACATCTAAAGGATGAAGGCAGTGGAGGAGTGGCGAAGAGTATGCTAATTTGTATAGCTTTCCATCGATCATCATGAATAGGGCAGATCGACATCTATGCTTTCTCACCTCAATCATGTCCTCTAGTAGTATTCCTTCAAGTAGATAATGGATCAAAGGGTCCATCCAGTAAGGCATATGGCTTACTTGCAGGACTGGGGCCAGCTCTTTCTTGATACTTAGCTTCTCAAGATTCTCCAAGTATGCAATTTTTGGATTATCCGCATAACCAAAAGTTGCTAATCTTGATAGCAAGTCCACCTGGACATTCTTTATCTAGGGGATTTACACAATCTCAAAGGAAAGGAATGATGAGGTGATTTTTCTTACTCATCGAAGGTACTTTTCAATGACGAGGGCACTGGTATTAAACTCTCCACAAACCTACCCCACTATCAATTAGGAGTCATTGAAAGCTTTAAGATGTTGAATTCCAAGATTGCGGGTGAGTCTTAACCTCGCAAGGAGGGTTTTGTACTCTACCTCATTATTAGAGCCTTGAAGTAGAAGTGGAGTGCCTGCTCGATGATAATTCCTTTTGAGTTGGCAAGGATCATCCTAGCCATGGATCCTTTAGTATTGGAAGCACCATCAACATGGAGAGTCCAGGGCTCATCCATAGGCTTAGTCTCCATCTCAGTTTAGTCCAATTCCCACCTTGTCAAGAATAGAACATTCCACAATGATGTCCATCAATGCCCAGGCTTTAATGTAGGGGCAAGGCTAATATTGGATATCAAACTCACCCAACTCCACTACCCATTTGGCACCCCTTTTGAAGGCATCAACCTTTTACAAATTCTATCACGGAGGCTATTCGAACAAAACCATAACCAGAAATACTTAAAAATAAGGACAAAGTTGCCTTGCCAAAGTTAAGAGGGTGAAGGCAACCTTCTCTATCTTTAAGTATTGAGTTTCTACATCCTTCAGGACTTGACTGATGTAGTAAACTGGCTTTTATACTCCATCCTCTTCTAGGACGAGCACAAAACTTACAACCATAGGAGAGAAAGCTAAATAGAGATAGAACCCCCGTGACCGACCTTGTAAAGAGTAACACGATGGCTAGGTAGGTCTTGAGCTATTTGAAAGTGGTCTGGCACTTCTCCTCCATTGAAAGTCCTTGATCTCTCTCAACGCCTTGAAGAAAGGTAGGCACTTATCACCGGACCTCACCATGAACTAGCTTAGTCCATCAACTCATCCTGCAAGGCGTTGGACCTCCTTTTAGCTTATAGGGATGTCATTTCCAAGATCGTCCAGAGCTTCTTGGGATTCCCTTCGATTCTATAGTGAGACACTAGGAACCCTAGGAACTTCCCTGAGGAAATCCCAAAAGCACAGTTGTTGGAGTTGAGCTGCACGCAATACTTGTGTAGAGTTTGGAAAGTTTCATCCAAGTTTGCCACATGCTGACCTTCTTTGCCACTCTTTATGAACATGTCATCAATATAAATTTCTATGTTATGGCTGATCTGGATAATAAAGACTTTGTCGATGAGGCACTGGTAGGTGCCACCTATATTTTTTAAATCGAAAGGCATGATCTTATAATAGTATAGCCCTTGCTCAGTAATGAATATGGTCCTCTCCTCATCTCCATGCACCATCCAGATCTGGTTATACCCAAAAAAGACATCCATGAAGCTAAGAGTCTCGTGCCTTGAGGTTGAATCTACCAGTTGATCAATCCATGACAAAGGGAAGCTATCCTTCGGACAAGTCTTGTTCAAGTCGGTGAAGTCAATGCATGCCCACCACTTGTTGTTGGCTTTTTTTACTAGGACAACATTGGCAAGCCAATTTGGGTACTAAACCTCATGAATGAACTTAGCCTTCTAAGCTTTTTTTACCTCCTATTTGATGGCATGCTGGCGCTTAGGGGTGAAGCTTCTCTTTTTTTGGCAAATTAGTAAGTGTGTAGGGTCAACATTGAGGTGATGCATCATGACTCGGGGTCGATGCCTAGCATATCAGCTACTGTCGATGTGAAAACATCATTATTTGCATGAAGGAACTCCACTAGTCGGGTCCTGGACTCCTTGCTTGTTGACTCTGGTCTTGATTTTGATGATTGATAAAATGTTTAAATAGATATGAGTACTAATTATATTTTTAAGTGTGTTTATCAGATCTTAGTACTCATCCATATTGAATGAAGAAATACATATTTTTTAGTTGAAGAATATCCTTAAATTCATGGAAAATCAAGTTTTAAGGACTTTCAAACATAAGGAAGACTTGGAAGGACTTAAAGTTTGATTTTAAAGAAGTTTCAGTATTGGTATAAGCAAGTGTCGATACCTGGGAACCAAGTGTCAACACCTGAAGATCAAGTATCGATACCTGCAAACCAAGTGTCGACTCAAGGCCTAAGACTTTTGAAAATACAGAACTATGTATTTTGAAGATTTTTGTATCAAGTGTCGACTCAAGAAAATGAAGTGTCGACACCTGCAAACTAAAGTGTTGACTCAAAAAAATGAAGTGTTGACTCAAGAAAATGAAGTGTCGACTCATGAAGGTCAAGTGTCGACACATGGACTGTAATGGCTAGTTTTTCTAAGCTGCAGAACTTCTCCAACTTGCTTCAAACGGTCATATTTTCATCTTTAATGGTCATAAATGGTCATCTATGGTTTGGAAAGCTATATAAATATCAAAAATCAAATAGGAAAGTAATCCTTTGGTGAGATCATTGAATATCCTTCAAGCATTCAAGAGTTGAGTGGTTCAAGCCTTCAAGCTTCCTAGTTTCAAAGAGATCATCCAAAGTTCACATCATCAAGCTGCAATCAAAGGCTTCAATAACTTGAAGACAAGATCTTCATCAACAATCAAGGGCTTCAAAGAGATATTTGCTTTATTTTAGAAAGCTTTAATTGTACTCTTTCATATTGTTCTTACATTGTGATATGGCAATAGCGCTGATGTGGAGTATGCGTCAAATCCAGTTGGCCGACAGGAAGTGCCACGTGGCATCATCCCCGGGCTCTCCTGCCAGGTGACTTGGCTAGCGGTCAAGCCAACCTCGGGTCAAGCTCAACACCTCTGCCACTTCGCCAGGTGTCGACCTAGGCGGGGTCCACCTCGGTCGAAGTGCCCTGTCCCTGCTCCTCTGCCAGGTGGCACCCCTAGATGGGCCCATCTCGTCGGAGTCAAGCCAGGCTCTCCATGCTCCTTCGCCAGGTGGCACCCCCAGATGAGTCCACCTCGATTGAAGTCGAGCTGGTCTCTGCTACTTCGCCAGGTGCCGACCCAAGCGAGGTCCACCTCAACCGAAGTGGCCCTACCCCTGCTCCTCCCCCAGGTGGCACCCCTAGATGGGCTCATGTTGAACCCTGAAGTGATTTTGATGATAACAAAACATTGAAGCATATATTTGGTTATCTAACAACTCTTCAAATGGTTGATAAATTTTTATAGGATGACTACTTTGACATATTTTTTTTAAACCCTACAACCTTTATCTCTTTGTATTGAGTTGTAAGTAATTAGAATCTTGTAAAGAAGAACCCAACAAAAATTTCTCCATTTGAATCAAAGATAAAGGGTTGCTTCTACTAGTTTCAAGCTTCAATTTTTCTTGATATTATTGTAAGAAGATCTGAAGGAAGACTTCAAAGCTTGGCTTGTGAGTTCTGGAGTATAAAAATTGGTCTGGGTGAAGAACCAATCTTGAGCCGATTGGATGGAAGAACCAGCCGACTCTGGCACTGGCACAAGAAAGAAGATCTCTGGCACGCATACCCAGCTGACTGGCACCAAGTCCCAGTCGACTCGTTCAGAACTTGGTTGAGAATGTTCTGAGAACCTTTGGGATTTGAGCCGACTAGATTTCAACCTAGCTGACTCGTACGGAGTGATATATTTTCTCGACTGTGGAACCTAGCCGACTGGTTTTCAACCCAGCCGACCCGAACCTGATCCGAGCCGACTCAAAGGTATCCGAGCCGACTGGAATGTCGGGATCTCTTCCAATGACTAGTTCCAGTTTTCTGATTTTGAATTCTAAAAGTGCTCCAACGGTAACCCGTCACTTCCTAACGGTCTACAACATTCAAAATCAAGGGAAGGCAGTTGAAGTCTCTATAAATGAGGTATTAGAACATCCTTAAAGGAGGCTAATGAGTTATTGAACATTTATTGAAGTAAGAAGAGAGAGCACTTGAGCTTTGAAGTCAGCCTTCAAGCCTTCACCAACTCTTATCAAAAGCTTGAAGCATCTTTTGAGGAAAGCAAGGAAGCCATTGAAGTGCATTAAAGACCATTCAATTGAGCTTCACTCGAGCTGCATTGGCAACCACCAGACAACCTAGTTTGTCATTTCTGTTGCTTTTTTATTCTACTCTTAGAATACTTAGGTTATTGGTGAGCCCGGTTGTAAAAATCAAATAGGTTTCTTTGGTGAGCCTACTTAAAACCAAAGTGTAGAGGTTCTAGGTGAGCCTGTAAAAACAGTATGGGTTTCTTTGGTGAGCCCTGTTTAAAACCAAAGTGTAGAGGTTGGGATTGTGAGCCTGAAAAATAATCCGACTATATTCCAGTTTGGGGGATATAGTGGAAATCCCGAGTGGTGAACTTGGGTAGTGGACATAGGAGATGGGTTGCTCCGAACCACTCTAAACTTATTTTGTTTGTGTTGTACTTTACTTTTCATCTTCTACACTAATTCTTTGATTAACACAACACTCAACCACTAAAAGGAATTACTTGTGCACATATTTGCAAGAAATTTTGTGATTCCTAATTCACCCCCCTCTTGGAAAAAGCCACCTGGGCAACAGCTGGTATCAGAGCAGTGTCTCTGATTACTCGAGTAAAGATTGATGGCTCATCCCATTAGTACATCCTTGGCCAAAGGCCAGTCAACAAATAGACCTCCACTATTCATAGGCACTAATTACTCTTATTGGAAGGCACGAATGAAAATTTACATTCAAGCTATTGATTTTCAATTATGGAAGGTCATCTTAAAAGGGCCACACATTCCCACGATCAAAGTTGATGGCGTGGACATCCCTAAGCCTGAAGAGGACTAGGATGATCATGACATGAAAATGGGAGAATTGAATGCCAAAGCAATGAACTTACTATATTGTGCTTTGGATGCAAATGAGTTCAACCAAATTTCCACTTGCTCTTCAGCAAAGAAAATCTGGGACAAACTCGAAGTGACCCATGAGGGAACTTCCCAAGTGAAAACCTCAAAGATAAATCTTTTAGTTCACAACTATGAACTGTTTAAAATGGAACCTTTTGAAATAATTTCTGCCATGTTCTCTAGATTTATAGATATTATTAATAATTTGAAGAGTCTTGGCAGGGTATACTCAAATGCTGATCTAGTTCAGAAGATACTCCGTTCTGTACCTGACAAGTGGGATCCCAAAGTGATAGCAATCCAGGAGGCCAAAGACCTTAACACATTACTATTGGATGAACTACTGAGATCACTCATCACCCACGAGCTGACTATGCAGCACAGAACTGAAGATGAACAGAAGAAAAAGAAAACTATAGCCTTTAGAGCTGCTACCAAATCAAAGAGGAATGATGAAGAGTCCGAAGAAGAAACCACCTCCTCCAGTGATGACCTAGAAGATGATGATATTGCAATGGTTGTGAGGAGATTCAGAAAGTTCATGGGAAGAAAGAAAGGAAGATTCAACCGAAAATTTCATAGGAAGGATTACGGAAAAGAAAAGAAAAAGGACAGAGAGAAAGATAAAGAGGTAGTCCCCACATGCTATGAATGCAAGAAACTGAGGCACATTCGTCCAAACTATCCTCCATTGAAAAAATCCTTCAGACAGAAAAAGAAGAAGAAAGCCATGGTTGCCACATGGAGCAATAATGAAGAATCATCTTCATCTGAAGAAGAAGAGACCACAAAGGCTACAAATCTGTGTTTAATGGGTCTTGAAGATGAGGTAACATCCCCTAGCAAATGCACTGAATTTACATTTGATGAATTAAATTCTGCATTTTATGATCTATTATCTGAATTTAAGAAAGCTGGAGTAAAGATAAAATCATTGAAAAATATGAATGACTCTTTACTCAAACAGAAAAATGAAATTTCAGAAAAGAACCTTTTATTGCAAAAAAAACTGCATGACTTTTCTGAAAGAATTGAAAAGCTGAAAAATGAAAATCTCTTATGTGAAAGAAAAAACAATGATTTATTTACTGAAAATATTGAACTGAAAAAGGATGTTACAAAACTCAAGCCATTAGTTGAAAAACTTACTTTGTCTTCAAATAAGCTTGAGTTAATTTTAAAAGAATAATGAATTTCAAGAAACAAAGCTGGAATTGGTTTTAAAACTTCTATTATGAATGGAATTTCAGCAACTACTTTTGTAAAATCTAAAGTACCTATTCAAAACATATTATCACAAAAAGCTTTGGCTGCACCAAAAATTGTTTCGACTTCAAAATCTTTATTATATGTTCCTAAGAACTTAAGCAAAAATGCTTATATTTCAAAAGGTTCAAAATCTGCATCAATTGCATCAACTTTTAAAACTTCTAATTCTGCTTTTACTAAAAACTCTAAAGTTGTATACTATGTTTGCAAAAGAATAGGATATAAAGCTTTTGACTGCAATAATTCTAGAAATGTCCATAAGAATGTAAGAAAAATCTGGGTTCCCAAATGAACCACCTCTGCTGACCTGCAAGGATCCAAGGTAGCTTGGGTACCTAAATGAATTCATTGATTATTTTGCAGGAATGTCTTGCAGCCCAAAAATTGAAGAAAAGGTGGTACTTAGACAGTGGCTGCTCAAGACATATAATGGGTGACAAAGACCAGTTTATCACCCTTGAAATGAAAGAAGGAGGCATGGTCACCTTTAGAGACAATGGCAAAGGGAGAATAATCAGTATTTATAAGATCAAAATAACTCCCTTTACTTTTATTGAAAATGTTTTGCTAGTAGACAAGTTGAAGCATAATCTTTTAAGCATAAGTCAATTATGTGATAAAGGCTTTAAGGTTGTCTTTGAATCTTCTATGTGTATAGTAATTAACTCTTTAAATTCTAGCAATAAGTTCATTGGACATAGACTTGGAAATATCTATGTGGTAGATCTTAATGATCTTGCCATGTCAAGTAGCCCCAGTCTAGTTGCAATGAATACTAAGACCAAATAATCGTGTTTACTATGGCATAGATGACTAGGTCACACTAGCATGCATACTATTGCCAAATTGATTTCTAAAAATCTTGTTAGAGGCATGCCTAAGTTTAAAGTTGATTTTGATCATGTTTGTGATGCATGCCAAATGGGTAAACAAACTAGGAGAGTTTTAAATCAAAGAATATAGTTTCTACAATAAGACCACTTGAACTACTTCACATGGACATTTTCGGACCTACTAGGACCACAAGCCTAGGAGGTATGAAATATGCTCTTGTGATAGTAGATGATTTTTTTCAAGATTTACTTGAATTTTATTTATTGCTTCAAAAGATGAAACCTTTCATGTTTTTAGAAAATTCCATAAAAAGGTTTCAAATCAAAAGAACTTATCTTTAATTTCAATTAGAAGTGATCATGGAACTGAATTTGAAAATCAATTTTTTGAAGATTATTGTACTGAATTTGGCATTGATCACAACTTCTTCGCTCCTAGAACACCTCAACAAAATGATGTTATAGAGAGAAAAATAGGACATTGGAAGAAATGGCTCACACAATGTTATGCGAAAGCAATCTTCCAAAGTACTTTTGGACAGAAGCGGTGAACACTGCTTGCTATATTTTAAACCGTATTTTGATCCATCCTATTTTAAAGAAAACCTCCTATGAGCTTTGGAATGATAGAAAACCCAATATCAGTTATTTTCATGTATTTGGATGCAAATATTTTGTGCATAACAATGGAAAAGATAATTTGGAAAAATTTGACTCTAAAACTAATGATGCAGTTTTCCTAGGTTATTCATTACATAGCAAAGCATATCGAGTTTTTAATAAAAGGACTTTTACTATTGAAGAGTCAATACATATTGTATTTATTGAAACTAACCATACACCTTCTAGACAAGAAGAGTGCATAGATAATGATGCAGGTACATTGTAAAAAAGAATGGATGACTTGAGCATTCAAGACAAAGACACTCAAGATGGAGAAGAAATGGTAAGTAAGGATCACACCGATCTACCGAGGGACTGGAGGTATGTTACATCTTACCCTAAAGAATTAATCATAAGAGATCCTTCACATGGTGTTAGGACTAGGTCTGCACATAAGGGTGCACATGATTACCTAGCCTTTGTATCACAAATAGAACCCATAGCCCAGAAGAAGCTGACACTAACCCAAACTGGATGATGGCAATGCATGAAAAATTAAATTAAACCAGTTTGAAAGGAATAGGGTATGGACACTTGTAGATAGACCTACTGACCATCCAATAATATGAACCAAATGGATCTATAGGAATAAATTAGATGAACAGAGAAACATAATAAGAAACAAAGCTAGACTAGTGGCTAAGAAATATAACCAAGAAGAAGATATTGATTTTGATGAAACTTATGCACCTGTAGCAAGACTAGAGCCATTAGACTACTACTTGCATTTACTTGCTACATGAATTTCAAACTTTTTCAAATGGATGTAAAGAGTGCATTTCTTAATGGTTTTATCTCTGAACAAGTTTTTGTGGAACAACCACCAGGTTTTGAAAATCACACTTTTCCAAACCATGTATTTAAATTGAACAAAGCATTGTATGGTTTGAAACAAGCAACTAGAGCCTGGTATGATAGACTTAGCACTTTCTTAATTGAAAATGATTTTTCAAGAGGAAATGTAGACAAAACCTTATTTATCAAAAAGAAGAATAATGATATCTTAGTTGTACAAATATATGTTGATGATATCATTTTTGGTGCAACTAACAAATCTCTATGTAAAGAATTTGCTAAGCTTATGCAGTGAGAATTTGAAATGAGCTTAATGGGCGAACTAAACTACTTCCTTGGACTTCAAGTAAAACAAACAAAGGAAGGCATCTTCATCAACCAAGCCAAATACATCAAAGAAATCATCAAAAAGTTTGGTATGGAGAGTAGCAAATCAATGAGCACACCCATGAGCCCAGCTTGCAGATTGGACAAAGACAAAAATGGATCCAATGTTGACCAAAAGCTATATAGAGGAATGATCAAATCCCTATTGTATTTGACTGCAAGTAGACCTCACATATTGTATAGTGTATGTGTATGTGCTAGATTTCAGTCATCACCAAAAGAAACACATATGCTTGCTGTTAAGAGAATAATTAAATACTTGAAAGGAATAAGTAATTTAGGAATTTGGTATTCTAAACATTCTACCCTGAATTTGATTGAATTCTCTGATACTGACTATGCTGGTTATAAAATAGATAGAAAAAGCACTAGCAGTACATACCAATTTCTAGGGTTGAATTTAATTTCATGGCACTGTAAGAAGCAAAACTCCGTAGCCTTGTCCACTGCTAAGGCAAAGTACGTGGCTGCTGGTAGTTGTTGTGCTCAAGTGTTATGGATTAAACAACAACTAGAAGACTTTGATGTATCACAATCTAAAATTTTAATTAAATGTGATAACACAAGTACTATTAATTTGACAAAGAATTCAATTCAACACTCTAGAACCAAGCACATTGAAATTAGACATCATTTTGTTAGAGATCATTTTCAAATGGTGATATAGTGGTTGATTTTGTTCCTACTGAAAAGCAATTAGCTGATATATTTACTAAGTCACTTAATCAAGGCAGGTTTGAACTAATTAGAAGTGAATTAGGACCTTATAATCCTTTCTAAATTTTCTAATCTAATTCCTTCAAATTTAAGGAAACATCATCTAGAGAACCTCCTAATTTCATTCTCTATCATGGAGCCTAAATTTCCTTAGAAATTTTCTCCAAAGATCTCTCAGATTTGTGATTGAAATTTTCAAAACCCTGATTTCTCTGTTCGAGTTGACTGGCTCTTAAACCTAGTCGACTGAATTTTTTGTGTGTTTTGGGCGAGTTCTGGCCAAGTCGACTCGAGCCTTTCTAGGGCTTTTTCGAGTCGACTAGATTATCGTGCCTGAGTTTTTTATTTTGGGGCGTAGACCTCATTCCGAGCTTTCTAACCTCCATTTCAATTTTCTAACCATTCGTTCCTCTCCTAATCCTACTCCAAATACTCCTATCTTCCTTCTAAGCTCTCCATTCTCTCATCTCTTCCTCTTTCCTAGCAATGGCTCCAAAATGTGCTACCGGAAAATGCTCCTTACGGGCTGCTCCGTCCGTGGAAAGGGAAAGAAGAACTAAGAGGCGACAAGAAGAGCTGACTGCCACTATTCATAGTGAAGAACTTATGGAAGAACTTGCAAGGGCCGCTCCAAGTGCTCCAAGCTAAATCCCTTCAATGTCCACAAGACCGGTAATCTCTGGCCATCGTATCAACTTTGACTTTATTAAGGAGATAGGGTTAAAGATTGGTGATTTGATTAAGGATCAAGGTTGGAGGAAATTTTGCTCCCTAAATGAAAAAACCTACCCCTCTCTTGTTAAGACATTTTATGAAAATTTGAGATTGAGTACAAATCATGTAGAATCTATAATTAAAGGAAGAAGAGTTATTATCAATGAAGATGTTCTACACAACCTATTGGATTTACCTATTGATAGGGTGAAATTCTTAGTAATTGAGGATAGAGAGAAGGCCTTGAGAACTATTCTAAACAAGGAAGATGTCAGTGGGATTGGAACTGTCTTTGCCAACACCTTATCACTTGAAATGAGGTTGTTACATAATTTCATCAGTAGAATATTTTTGCAAAGAACTGGAAGGTTTGATTGGGTAAGTGAGAAAGACCTGTGCCTTATGGAACATATCATGGAAAAGACTCCTGTAAATCTATCTCATATTATCATTATGCAAATGAAGGAGACTGCTAGAAAGGCTAAGTCTTGCTTACCTTATGGAATGATGTTAACTCTGCTATTCAAGTCTTAAAGAGTGAATTTGGAAGGTGAAGATGGAGTTGAACTGCACCATACTGATGTCTACACCCCCAAGTCACTAAAAAGAATGGCTTACATTCAAGTTAGAGGTGTTTGGAGAAAGAAAGGGACTAATGTCAGGGCAATTAGTAGTTCGAGCAGTGAAGAAGAAGAAGAAGAAGAGAATGAAGAAACAGCTGGAACCTCTACTGCACCTACACCTGAACCAGAGTCTCTCTTTCCTCAACCTGCTGCCACTTTTGAAGAGACTGATGTACCTTTTCTTGATTTTGATATGCTTGCACCTGAATTTGATTTGCCTACAACTGATATACCTTTACCACACTTCACTCCTGCAGCTTCACATCCTCCAAACATCCAAAGTCAAATTGAAGATCAGATGAAGGCTTTGATTGATTCACTGACGGGGACTATCACTTCACTTTTTGGTGATCTAAAACAGTCATTGGATAGTAGACTGTCTCAACTGGAAGAACATATTACAAGTTTGCAAGAAAAGGTTGAAGCAATAGAAACTTCGAGATCTGCACCTCAAGTGGAACTTCAACCTATCCTAGATCTTATTTTTTATAGTTCTGAAGGAATAAAGAATTCAGTTGATGTAACATTAAATGAGTATAGAACTGAGTTGAATGAAGCCAAATGCACTTTGGGAACAATTGCAAAAACAAGACAAATGGCAGATGACTACACACGAGGCATTGGAATTATATCATATCAGAACTTGGAAGACTTAGAGGATCTGCTGAAGCTTTTGCTAATGTCCAAGCTTCTGAACTTATATCAATGCAAAAGAAAATTGGTGAAATGAAAGAGGCTGTGAACAAGGTACCTACAAGCCTCAAGGACATAGAACAGCAACTTGGTGCAATATGGATGGAAATGGTTTCAATCTGTGGCATTGTTAGATCCTTGGAGATCACTACTAGGACTAGACCTTTATATGATCCTTCTCTTATTTCCTCTAGGGGTCCTACCACTTCTCACCATCCTAGAGCACCTCCACCTCATGCATCTTCTAATAGACCTCCTAGACCTGCTTCTTGGCATGATGTCAATGTACCTAAGGAAGAATCTGATAGTGAGCAGGTCTTTAGTAATTTCAGTACTTTTTGGAAACTTTTTGAAGATTGTGTAATGTTTAATGTACTGAATCTTTTGATGAAAATACAATGAATATCTTTTTGGACACATGTGTGTACTTCTTTTATCTTGTTAACACTCTCTGATATTTTTTTAAATAGGATTCTCTCTCTAAATTGAGAAAGTGAAATTATCTCAAACAAATCTTAATACAATCTCAATCTACTTAAAATCTGAGCTTAATTGTATAACCTTTTTGATTTGATAATAAAAAGGGGGAGAACTATTATACAATAATGTGCATGAAAGAAGAAACTTAATGAATTGAAATAGAATTGCTAAAGTTAACTAGACAGGGGGAGCTTAATGAATATTGCATACCTTTTCTGCTAAAGTGTTCAAATAAATGATAAAGGGGGAGAAATTTCACATTGATTAAGAAATTTTATAAAAGGGGGAGAAATACATGTTTAATTTGCTTCATTGGTTACTATTCTGCTCTCTACTAATTATATCTAACTGTCAATGTTTAATGTTGCTTAATACATACAAGCACTTATTCTCTGACACTTACATTTTATAGAATTCACTTTGTGTATAACTGTATAGCATACATTGATATTTATTTGAGAATACAGTTAATATTGTGATACGACAAACAAGTGTAAATGCTTACTATGATATACATCTATACTTATGAATAGAATAGATTTTTTCATGCCCAGTATTTTGTCATCATCAAAAGGGGGAGATTGTTGAACCCTGAAGTGATTTTGATGATAACAAAATATTGGAGCATATATTTAGTTATCTAACAACTCTTCAAATGGTTGACAAGTTTTTGTAGGACGACTACTTTGACATATTTTTTTAAAACCCTACAACCTTTATCTCTTTGTGTTGAGTTGTAAGTAATTAGAATCTTGTAAAGAAGAACCCAATAAAAATTTCTCTATTTGAATCAAGGATAAAGGGTTGCTTCTACTAGTTTTAAGCTTCATTTTTTCTTGATATTATTGTAAGAAGAGCTGAAGGAAACCTTCAAAGCTTGGCTTATGAGTTATGGAGTATAGAAATTGGTTTGGGTGAAGAACCAATCTCGAGCCGACTGGATGGAGGAACCAGCCGACTCTGGCACTGGCACAAGAAAGAAGATCTATGGCACGCAGACCCAGTCGACTGGCACCAATTCCCAGCCGACTAATCCAGAACTTGGTTGAGAAAGTTATGAGAACCTCTGGGATCTGAGCCGACTGGATTTCAGCCTAGCCGACTCATCCAGAGTGATTTATTTTCTTGACTATGGAACCTAGCTGACCGGTTTTCAACCCAACTGACCCAAACCTAATCCGAGCCGACTCGAAGGTGTCCGAGCCGACTGGAATGTTGGGATCTCTTCCGACGGCTAGTTCCAGTTTTCTAATTTTGAATTCCAAAAGTGCTCCAACGGTAACCTGTCACTTCCCAACGGTCTACAACGTTCAAAATCAAGGAAAGGCAGTTGAAGTCTTTATAAATAAGGTATGAGAACATCTTAAAGGAGGCTAATGAGTTATTGAACATTTATTGAAGTAAGAAGAGAGAGTACTTGAGCTTTGAAGTCAGCCTTCAAGCCTTCACCAACTCTTATCAGAAGCTTGAAGCATCTTTTGAGGAAAGCAAGGAAGCCATTGAAGTGCATTGAAGAGCATTCAATTGAGCTTCACTCGAGCTGCATCGGCAACCACCAGACAACCTAGTTTGTCATTTATGTTACTTTTTTATTCTACTCTTAGAATACTTGGGTTATTAGTGAGCCCGATTGTTAAAACCAAATAGGTTTCTTTGGTGAGCCTACTTAAAACCAAAGTGTAGAGGTTCTAGGTGAGCCTGTGAAAACCTAGTATGGGTTTCTTTGGTGAGCCCGGTTTAAAAACCAAAGTGTAGAGGTTGGGATTGTGAGCTTGAAAAATAATCCGACTATATTCCGGATTGGAGGATATAATGAAAATCCCGAGTGGTGAACTTGGATAGTAGACATAGGAGCTGGGTTGCTCCAAACCACTCTAGGCTTATTTTGTTTGTGTTGTGCTTTACTTACTGTTTAGCTTCTGTACTTATTCTCTGATTAACACAACACTCAACCACTAAAAGGAATTATTTGTGCACATATTTGCAAGAAATTTTGTAATTCCCAATTCACCCCCCTCTTGGGGAAAGCCACCTGGGCAACAGCCCACCTCGTCGGAGTCGAGCCGGGCTCTCCCTGCTCCTTCACTAGGTGGCACCCCCAGATGGGTCCACCTCGACCGAAGTTGAGCTAGCCTCTGCCACTTCGCCAAATATCGACCCAAGCGAGGTCCACCTCGACCGAAGTGGCCCTACCCCTACTCCTCCACCAAGTGGCACCCCCGAATGGGCCCACCTCGCTAGAGTCAAGCCGGGCTCTCCCTGCTCCTTTGCCAGGTGGCACCCCCAGATGGGTCCACCTTGGCCGAAGTCGAGCTAGTCTCTGCCACTTCGCCAGGTGTCGACCCATGCGGGGTCCACCTCGATCGAAGTGGCCCTGCCCCTGCTCCTTTGCCAGGTGGCACCCCCAGATGGGCCCACCTCATCGGAGTCGAGCCGGGATCTCCCTGCTCCTTCATTAGGTGGCACCCCCAGATGGGTCCATCTCGGTCAAAGTCGAGCTAGCCTCTGCCACTTCGCTAGGTGACGACCCATGCGGGGTCCACCTTAGTCGAAGTGGCCCTACACCTGCTCCTCCACCAGGTGGCACCCCTAGATGGGCCCACCTTGCCAGAGTCGAGCCAGGCTCTCCCTGCTCCTTTGCTAGGTAGCACCCCTAGATGGGTCCACCTCGACCAAAGTCAGCCTTCTCCGCGGAGCATGAAAAGATCGAGGGTGCAAGCCCCGAGGAGGCCACTAAGGACAGGGCGCACAGGTGGCGCATCTAGTATGGTGCCCCCAGGTTTGTAATGGCATGCGAAACCTCGTTGGCACCAGTTTAGAAGGGGAACCCTACTCAAGGTACCAAATCTAGCACCTAGTAACCCGATACTCCAAAAAGGGCGGGCCATGGTCAACACCTCGGCCCGAGGGTGCCTTCACAAGGATCGGGACCCCGCCAAGTTCTCCCTTTCATGACTATATGGTAGACGAGACCAGCTCATCACTTAACTCCCGACTGTAAAGAGGGATGACCTAGGAGAATGGTCGCGAAGCATCGCTGATCTCCAGAGCCTCCCAAGGAGGAGGGGGAGAGGCACGAAGATGTCCAGCAACCGGCAACCTAGAAAAGGGGATGAGGGGGGCAAGAACGAGGGTAAGCGATCGAGAGGACAAACATGCACACGGGAAGAGGAGGTAACCCTACGACAAGAGCTCCAGAGGAACTCGCAAGAGCGGGCCCAACGAGCCCAGGTATAGGAACCAGAGCGCCGATCCCTCTCGTTCTCACTCATATTCTCATCAAGGATTCTTCTAAGCATGGAGCCCCAGCAGGGATCCATCTTAGTAGATCTATTCCACTTTACCGCTCTCTAACTTGACTGTCGAAGTACCCCCACCGGGATCTCTGGCCCGGGTCTCTGACCTCATTTTTGCAGGTCCGGGAGCATTGGGATTCCACAGTAAAGGAGCTCGCAGTCCGGTGCCGACTCAAGCTGCAAGCCACAGCAGTAAGGTTGGCAACAGATTGGCATGCCAGGTAGGGGGAACAAGGCCCCTAGATGAGTAAGCCCCCCCTCGAGCTCCCGAGTAGCTCAATTCCAAGTATGGTGGTGACTCACGGATATGAAGCCTCCACCAGTCGGGCGGGGGAGGTTCCCTCTTCCCCGGGCCCTCGAAGCACGAAAAGGAAACTCCCCGCTCCTCCTGTTCCACCTTCTCAGCTGCCCTCGGTGGATGGTCAATATGCTGCCATTGTCTAATAATTACAGACACTGACCACGGCTGTGAGGTAGCTGCAGCATCAATAGTGCTCCCTGGTGACTCAACCCCAGCCAGGGTGATGGGGGACTAATATGCATGCAATTCTTTTTGTATATTTTATATGTGGGGTTAGGTGATTAATTTCAAAGTTTCAGATCAAAATTAGTTGTAGGGAATTTTGTATGAATTTTTGAAGCCAAGCATGCAGATTAGAACCTAGAAAAATACTAAAGAAGGATCGCCGGGGCTGAGAAGCCTCGGTTAGGGCAAGTTCTCCTACAATATAAAGACTGGAGGTAGAGGGGGTGTACCTGACAACATCTGAAATGCCCGGTGAAGATCGTAGCGAAGGGATCTCTCGTTCCTCGATGGATGCGGCCTGGAAAACCGAGCCAAAGACCCGCGGATACCCGGCTTTATGCTCGGTGGTTTGATTGAGGCATGGCTGGAGTCGTTGGATTCGTAGGAACTCGGGGACCTACAAATGACCTGTCAGGAGTTAGAAAACTCACAAAGGAACAAGAAAACAAAGAAAAAACAGCAAGAAAAGGTTTCTTTTGGAGTGGGCGTCCAGGGATCTGGAGGGTTTGTTGGCAGCAGGAAAATGATTGCAAACACCAGGAAGAAAAACTCTCACAAACCCCTTTATGCACATAGCAGGGTATCACACGACTCAATAGAATAACTCAAGGTTTTAATTCATATCAAAATCTCCCTTCATACAAGAGGCTAGGGTCCTTTAAATAGACCCTTAACCTTGGGCTCCAAGTAAGGGCACATAAGTCTTTACATAAGAATCATTTTCCCTCTCAAACCCTAGCTAGAAAATAAGGAAACATTAAGTAGAAAAATTCCTAAAAATTCTCTTGACTTGGCCAACACTCCAATGATGCCTAGGGGGGCGTGTTGGGCTTCTAGGAGCAGCAAGAGGCCGGCCCAAAGGGGCTCGGGCACATGGGTTTGGGCCTCTGGAAGCTGGGTGGCGTGGTAGCTAGATAGTAGGAATATTCCCTGGTATCCTGCTTCTTAGGGGCTTGGGCTTGGCGCCTGGGCTTCATTTCTTTGGGCTAGGATGCAGATGGACCTCTAAAATCATGGATGCCCTTATCTATGAATATACTTTGGCATCTGGAAGGGAATATGGGCATCTAAAGGGCATCTGCAAGAAATCAAGATTTTCTGAATTTTCCTCCTAGGGTCTTCAAATCTTCAAGCTGGGTTGGACTTGGGCTATACTTCCATGTCTTCAATCTAGTTGGACTTGGTCTTCACTTGTATGATGTGGTCTTGAGTCTTCAATATGGTTGAATAGGACTCAAAAAAATAAAATTAGCTCGATATGAGCTGACTAACACTAGACTGAACTAGATCAACATTAGCTGACTAGTATAGAACTGAAACTCAAAAGACTCAAATAACAACTAAAATGGACTTAGATGGGCTAAGCCCTTATTACAGATGGACTCATAAATTATTGATCAATTCACAGAGGGTTGAAAAGCCTCTATCTTATTCTGGTGCCTCCGGTGTCCCCACCACAGGGACCCCCACAGCCCAAGCCGCGGGCCCCCGTGGAAGCCTGCGCTCCATCCATGGCTGGCTGTCCCACCCATGGGCAGCAACCAATCCCCGCGGGAGTCACCAAACTCCCTCAAAGAGAAATCATTCTGGGTCAGCGGAATATGAGAGCTGGTCCCCAACAGAAAATAATGATGCTGCCAAGCGCAGCAAGCACCGCCGCGGCAAGGACCCTCGCTGCAACCCATCGGCATGTTCTTCTCCAGCGGCCTCGATGGAAGGCTCCACTAACGAGGCCATCAGGCATCTAGCTGAGAGACGCTTGGAAGAACAAGAACGCAAACTGGCAGAGCTCTCTCGCCAGTTTGCCAACATGCAGGGCTCCCCTAGTGAGCTTGTGGGCTATAATGCCCGACCCCCATTCTCCCGGGAGATCCAAGAGGAATCGATTCCGAGTCAATTCCGTATGCCTCAAGTGGATCCCTACGATGGGACCACCGATCCCTTGGATCATCTGGAGAGCTATAAACCTCTCATAAGAGTTCAGGGGGTGACGGATGCCCTTCTGTGCATCGCCTTCCCTGCCACCCTCCGGAAGGCTGCTCGAGTTTGGTTCACCCGCCTCAAACCTGAATCAATCGACTCCTTCCAGCAGTTGAAAGGGAAGTTTATGGTGCACTTCGACACTTGTCGAAAGGTGCCAAGAGAAGTGGACAACCTCTTCTCCATCCACCAGCAAGACCAGGAGCTACTGCGGGACTATGTGACCCACTTCAAGACTACCACCCTAAAGATCTATAGTCTAGACGAGCCCGTCACCATGTTGGCACTGAAGTGAGGGCTCAGGACCTCCCATCTGACATACTTGTTGGACAAAAAATATCCTAAGACATACTCCGAACTCCTCTGTATTTACAAGTACATCAGAGCTGAGGAGGCTGACCATACCAGCAGAGAGCTAGACGAGAAGCCTTCGAAGAGGCCCCCCTCGAAGGATGTTCAGGGGACCCGCAGACTCAGGACGCTCGCGGACTTCCAGTCAGGGCCGAAGTCGAAGAATGGTCTGCTCTGGAGCAGACCTTCACTCCCCTCCTTGCTCTAAGAACCAAGATTCTCATGGAGATCAAGGGCGAGGGTTACCTCCGCCAACCTCCTCCTCAGAATCCAAAGTTTTGTCACGACAAGATGAAGTACTGCCAATTCCATCGTGACCATGGCCATGATACGGAGGAGTGCCATAACTTGAAGAGGGAGATCGAGGACCTCATCAGAAGGGGCTATCTCAAGAAGTTCATGGGAAGGGAAGCCCCGATGGAGGACCAGCCACTTGCGACCCTTCCCCCCGTTCCTGCAGTGGATAACCACCCCACGAAGAAGCCGATGGGCATGATTTCTTAGGGGATAGGGCATACGTCAACGAGAGCCAGGGAGGGAGGAGATCTGGAAAGTGTACTCCCCTTTGAAAAGGAAAAGGGAGGTGAAAATGAAAGTAGAAATGTAAATAACGATGCGATGGTGGTCGAAATGACCATCGCTATGTATCCTGTACATCGGATTATGATTGATAGTGGGAGCTCTACCGGCATACTTTTCTATGATACTTTCTCCCGGATTAATTTATCTCGTGATCGGTTAAGGCCAATGCACACCCCTCTCATAGGTTTCACCGAAGACTCTGTGGGAGTCAAGGGGGAGATCACTCTCCCTGTTACCGCCGAAACACTGCCCCGACAGAGCACGATCATGATAACCTTCACCGTTGTCCGACTCCCATCACCATACAACTCCATTTTGGGCTGCCCAGGGCTCAACTAGCTTGATGCAGTCATTTCCACCAAAAGATTGTTGGTACAGTTTCTCACTATTTTTGGGGTGGGAGAGATGAGGGGGGCAATCCAACCCGTTCAGCATTGCCTGCAAGCTATCCCGAGTGCCCGAAGTGTCGAGCTTGACTCTGATGTAGACGACCTTGACCAAAGGGTGCAGGATCCTAGGGGTGGTCTGGTGGAGCGCTTGCTGACATATCCCCTTGCCTTGAACCTGCAGAGAATGGTGCAGATAGGAGCCCAACTCCCAGAGGATGAGTGGGCTCGCTTGCTAGACTTCCTTCAAGCGAACGCGGATGTATTTGCCTGGTCTACAATGGACATTCCGGGTATTCCCCAGACGTCATCACCCACCAGTTGAAGATCGATCCCAAGTGCCGTCCAGTCAACAGAAGAAGAGGAGCTTTGTCGCAGAAAGGTAGAAGGCGATCAACGTAGAGGTAGAGAAGCTCCTCACTGCTGGCTTCGTGCGGGAGGTACAATATCTCAGTTGGTTAGCAAATGTGGTGATGGTGAAAAAGAACAACGGCAAGTGGAGGATCTGTGTGGACTACAGTGACCTTAACTGAGCTTGTCCGAAAGATAGCTTCTCCCTCTCGAAGATCAACCAGCTTGTGGATGCCACTTCATGGATGCCTTCTCCAAGTACAATCAGATCCGGATGCACCCGGAAGACGAGGAGCACACTGCCTTCATCATGGATTATGGGACCTACTGCTATAAGATGATGCCCTTTGGCCTAAAGAATGCCGGTGCCACATACCAGTGGCTGGTCAACAAGGTCTTCAGAGACCAAATTGGCCGTAACATGCAGGTATATGTGGATGATGTGTTGATGATGAGCAAGCCGACCACGAACCACGTCAATTACCTGGGGGAGACCTTCAGCAACCTCCGCCTCCACCAAATGAAGCCGAACCCAGCAAAGTGCGCCTTCAGTGTGGCAGAGGGGAAGTTCCTCGACTTCATGGTGACCCAAAGAGGGATAGAAGCCAACTCGGAGAAGGTTCAAGCGATCCTTGACATGGAGTCACCCACCTCCAAAAAGAAAGTCCAGTAGCTCACCATAGTGGCCCTGAGCCGGTTTATCTCGTGATCCACTGATCATTGCCAGCCCTTCTTCAAGGTGCTGAGGAAGATGCATGACTTCTCCTAGACTAAGGAGTGCTAGGAGGAGTTCGAGGAGCTGAAGAAGATCCTGGCATCACCACCACTACTCTCCTGGCCAGAGGAGGGAGAGGAGCTCCTCTTGTATCTGGCGGTCACTCCGGAAGCCATCAGCTTGGTCTTAGTCCAGACGGATGACAAAAGAATCCAGAAACTTGTGTACTATACAAGCCAGCTCCTCCACGATGCGAAGCTCGGGTACTCTCGATCCGAGAAGCTGATTTTTGTACTAATAGTGTTTGCCCAGTGCCTTAGGCCATATTTCCAAGTGCATCCCATTATGGTCCTGACAGACCAACCGTTGAAGGCTATGCTCAGCCGACCTGACACATCTGGATGCCTAGCGAAGTGGGCGTTGAAGCTCAATGAGTTCGACATCGCTTATCGATCACAGTCCGCCATGAAGGCGCAGGTATTGGCTGACTTCTTGGTTGAGTATGCAGGCCTGGGCGAGGGGCTGGAAGAGAACCCCTAGAGTCAACAACCAGGGCCTGAACCAGAGGAGGACATATGGGTCCTGCATGTGGACGGAGCCTCTAACTTCGGTGGGAGTGGGGCTGGCCTCATCCTCGCCAACAATGAGGGAGTCGTAGCTGAATGCACGATCCGCCTCCAGTTGGCCGCCACCAACAACCAGGTAAAATACGAAGCGCTCCTCGCGGGACTGAGGATCTCCCACGAGCTCGGTGTGACCAACCTGAGGGTCTTCACCGACTCGCAGCTGGTCGCCGGGCAGGTCTGAGGTGAATATAAGGCACGAGATCCTCAAATGTTGAAGTATCTGGAATTGGTGCATGCGAACGCGGCGGGTTTCAAGCACTTCAACATCTCCTACATTCTGCACGGTGAAAATGCTCATGCCGATGCCCTCTCTCACCTAGCAACCCTGCTGGACTCGTCATTAGGCCGTGCCCATATCGAACATCTCCAGGCCCCGAGCTATGAAGTTCCAAGGGAGATCCAGTAGGTCATCCCGGAGCCCAGCTGGATGGACAAGTATGTCAAGTACATCACCGACGGTACCTTGTCCGAGGATCAAATAGAAGTCGGCCTCATCAAGAGAAAGGCTGCACGTTTCGTGCTGATGGACGGACTGCTCTATCGGAGGTCATACTTCTACCCGCTCCTCAAATGTTTGAGGCCCACGGAGGCTGCACTCATGCTCCAAGAAATTCACGAGGGCCTCTGCGAGAACCATGTCGGGGGTAGGACTTTGGCGTATAAGGTCCTTCATCACGGATACTTCTAGGAGACGATGAGAGAGGATGTGGCAAATTTTGTTAAGATGTGTGACCGCTGCCAACATCATGCCGTCATGTAGTGCCAACCGGCCATGCCGCTCTCCTAACTCTCCACCCCCTGGCCTTTCGCCCAATGGGGCATGGACCTCCTCGATCCCTTTCCTCCCATGTCTGGGTAGCGTAAGTTCTTGATTGTCGCCATCGACTACTTCACAAAGTGGGTCGAGGCCGGCCATTAACCCGGATCACGGAGGCAAATGTTAGTAAGTTCCTTTGGAAGTCGATCATATGTCGCTTCGGACTCCCGCACACTATCATCATCGACAACGGATGTCAGTTCGACTATCGAGAATTCGAGGAGTTTTGCAGCGACCTCAGAATTCATCATCGCTTCACCTTAATAGCGCATCCCCAGACCAATGGGGAAGCCAAGGTGACCAACTAGACCATCCTGCAAGGGCTCCAAACCAGGTTGGATCAAGCCAAAGGGAGATGGGCTGAAGAACTTCCCAGCATCCTATGGACATACCACACAATCCCAAGTATGGCCATCGATGAAACTCCCTTCAACCTTGTCTTTGGAGCGGAAGCAATAATCCTGGTGGAGCTTAGCCTGTCAACACTATGCATGGAACAATATGATGAAGCCGAGAACCTAGCGCAGCTGCTACTCAACCTAGATCTCCTCGAGGAAACGAGGGATAAGACATGGGTCTGGATGGCAGCCTACCAGCAATGGGTGGCCAGATACTACAACTCCAAGGTAAGGCCGAAGTCCTTCCACCCAGGAGATCTGGTGTTGCATCGCACCGAGGCCTACCAACCTCAAGAATGCGGAAAGCTCTCTCCAAACTGGGAAGGTCCCTATCAGGTGGTCGAAGCACTCCCTCACGGTGCCTTTTGTATAGCTGAGCTCGATAGGGATCAATTTCTATGGACATGGAACGCTACGAACCTAAGGATGTGTTACCAATGATGTAAGACTTCCTAAATGTTAACAATGAAATTCTTTCTTTGCACAATATTTGTTTCTATCTTGTAGGATCACCGTCGCCTAGCCTTAAGTCTGGCGAACGAGGGCAAGGCAAAGATTCCGCGAAGCAGCCCGTGAGAAATGCAAAGTCCAGGAGTTCAATCCGGAAGGTGGTGTGGAACCCAGTTCCCCCATGAGATCCTGGAGTTCAGTCTGGAATGCTAAGCAAAACCCAGTTCCAGGCCCTAGAGTTTAGTCCGGAAGGTGGTGCAAAGTCCACGAGATCCCAGAGTTCAATCCGAAAAGCTAAACGGAACCCAATTCCAGCATGAGGCACCAGAGTTCAGTTCGAAAGGTGGTGTAGAACCCAATTCTCCCACGAAATCTCGGAGTTCAGTCTGGAGCACCGAGCGGAATCCAGTTCCAGGCCCCAGAGTTTAGTGCAGAAGGTGGCGCGGACTCCACGAGATCCTAGAGTTCAGTCTGGAAAGCCGAACAGAACCCAGTTCCAGCATGAGGCACCGGAGTTCAATCCGGAAGGTGGCACGGAACCTAGTTCCCCCATGAGATCCCGGAGTTCGGTTTAGAGTGCCGAGCGGAACCCAATTCCAGGCCCCAAAGTTTAGTCTAGAAGGTGGCACGGAGTCCACGAGATCCTGGAGTTCAGTATAGAGGATATTCTGGCAACCTAAGTCCCAGTACCGCAAGATCCTGGAGCTCGATCCAGAGGATGCCCCGGTGACCTAAGTCCCGGTGCCAAAGATTTTCAAAGTGCAAGCCCCAGCAGTCCCTTCCCGAAGCCTAGGGGTCTCCAGAACCTTATTTTAAACAAAGGGCCCAGGTCAAGCTGCAAGTCGGAGGCTTTGGACTCCCACAAATGACAATAACAAGCAACAAGAAGGAAGTTTAAGGCAAGAAACAGTGGAGAAAGGTAAACTTCCATTTCTAATGTAAGGTTTCTTACAAGGGAAAGGGCCCCGACAGATCGGGTGACCCAGAAAAAAAATAAAAGAGAAACCCTATACTAGAACATAAAATGGAGGACTCGAAGTCACTCTGCTACTGCCGGTCCCTCCTCCGTCTGGGAAGCCTCTACGCTGCCAGCTGCGTCCTCAGGAGGCTGCCCAAAAGCCTCCTCGCCAGCAGTTCCTGGCGCTGCTCCTCCTCCTTTAGGCTACCCACTGGGGCCGCCAAGGACGACCCCGATCAGGTTGAGTTCGGGAAACTAGGCAGCCACCATTTCCTGGCAAACTTTGAAGCCCTTCATGAAGGAATCTACTACAGCCTCGTACAACTCCTTCTCGAACTCTTCGAAGTTCCAGAACTTCGGCACAGCCTCCTATGCCTCCTTCTACGAGGCCACCAGTAGCCCGTTGACGTAGGAGGTCTAATCGTTGTCCGTCGCCAACTCTTGTAGGACCTCCTCGACTCGACGCTTCAGTGACTGGGACTGCCCTCTGAGGTGGGAGACCTCAACCATGTCATTTTCGGTCTGGTGCTGATTCAAGATCCTCTCCTCAGAAAGAGAGGCCTTGAGATCCCTGACCCGCCCTTCAGAATGGTCCAGGTCCTCCCGGAGGGTCTCGTTCCTCTCCCTCAGCTCATGGCCCTTGTCCATGAGATCCTTCACGTCAACCACCAGCTTGCCCAATTTTCACTCCTTCTTGGCTTCCTTCTTTGCCGAGGTGGAGAGGAAGTTCCGGAGTAGAAGAATGTCGGTTCCGATCTATATTGAAGGAAGAGTTAAGGTTCTAGGATCCAATTGGAACATTAAAAAGAAGGACTAGAAGCTTACCGTAAAGAGCAGGGGGAGGATCCCGAGCAGTGCATCCACGTAATCCCGGTCGCCCCTCAGGGAGCGGTCTCGGGGTTGGGCCGCGTACTCCATCATCTTCTCTGCAAGACCCTGGTCGTGGATGATGGAGGAGCCCCCATTGAGAATGGGCGGTATAGACTGAGGCTCAAGGGGGGATTGAGCTAGAGTCCCCCCACTAGGTGGAGCTACGGTCGAAGGCGCAGCAGCTGGTGCAGCAACAACCAAGGGAGGTGCCGGTCACCCCACCTCCCAGCCCGCATCGATCTCGACGATGTCTGCAACGAGCATCCATTGCTGAGATGGCCTTGGGGCCGAACCTGTCGCCCTGGGCCCAGCAGGAACTGGAGTGGGCTTGGGCCCCTGGCTCGTCTATGTTCGGGCTCTCTTCAATGGAGCCTCCTGGGCTCCTTCAGGGGCATTCCTCTTTTGGGCCCCTTCCATTAGACTTTCTATGGAGAACTTCATCCCTGAAGAAAGGAAAAGGTCAGAATGTCAGATGATTCAAAAAAAAAATGAAAAAGAAAAAGAAAAAGGAGGGTAAAGGCCCACCAATCTCCCGTATTGGGCTATTCCCTGCCTTGAACAAGTTCTGCTCTGAGAGCAGAACATCAAGGGAAGGGACTACATCACCCAATAGTTGGGAATAGACCTCCTGATCCATCGACTCGACCTGAGAATTCTGATTCGGAGACCAATCCAACTCACTCCAGACCCAGTTGACATCCCTAACCGAAGCGAAGAAGAACTGGTTCTTCCACCCCCTGATCGATGTGGGGAGGTCGAACCGGAGGCATCTGGGTCGGGGAGAAAGGTACCACCAGCCATCGTCGATGGAGTACCGCTTCAGGATGAAAAGGACCCTGAATAGTGAAAAACGGGCAACGAACCCGTGGAAGTGTCAAAAAACTATGAAGGCAAAGATAACCCTGATGGCATTAGGAGCCAACTGGGCAGGAACAAGTCGAAATTGCCTAAGGAAAGAAAGGAAGAATGGATGGAGAGGAAAATGAAGACCCCCGACAAGGAAGTCTTCATAGAAGGTGATTTTTCTAGGGCCGCTCGAAGTCACCCGATCCCTCAGCCCTGGGAGTAAAGGCTGGATGGAGTCCGAGACCCCATACATGTCCCGGATCTAGGAGAGGTCATCTCTGGTTATCGTTGAAATGAAGCCGAAGGGACCGGAAGAAGTCTCTACCACCGAAGGGGGAAGGGCAGAGACGGGAATAGCAGGAATGGTTGGAGGAGCCCTAGAGACTCTGATGATTATACCACCCGGTCGCAACCGCCACCGGACGTCGATGGGATCATCATCCTCCGAAGAGGAGGACAATGCAGTCCTCAACCGGGATGGACCGGCCTCGTCCAGGTTAGAGGAGGGACGGTGATGATGACCCGAAGGAGCCATCGAGATAAGAAAAGAAAAGGAAGGCCTGGTTCGAAAGGACTAAGACTCGAAAAGAAGCAGATGAAGGAAATGGGGGTCGTAGGGCACTCACCGGTATGTTGTAGCGGAAGAATGGTGACCCGAGTGAAGAAGAGGGGGTGCTGTAACTGCCGGCGAGGTGTGAGAAAGCCAAAAGATCTCATTTCTGGAAAGTCTCCTCTCTTTTCTAACCAATCAACAGTGGCTGTATAGCTCCTTTTTCTCCAACACCATCGGATGAGCGCCACGTGTGAAGATGCCCAACGACGATGCTTTGGTTTACTGGAAACCGCCTTGAGTCTGGCATGGCATAAATATGACCCACTAAAGGCGCGGACATGGTGCCCATGCATTGGATCTCGGGCACAACGAGCGGAGTAGCAACGATCTCAGCATTTATTGTACAGGATTTTTGTCCTCCCATGTCATCTCCGAATTAACTCCCCACGTCCCTGCAACGGTGCTCCAATGGGACTTGGGAGTGGGGGGCAACTGATATGGCAATAGCGCTGACATAAAGTATGCGTCAGATCTAGTTGGTCGCCAGGAAGTGCCACGCGGCATCATCCCCGGGCTCTCCTGCCAGGTGACTTGGCTAGCGATCAAGCCAACCTCGGGCCGAGCTCAGCACCTCTACCACTTCACCAGGTGCTGACCCAGGTGGGGTCCACCTCGACTGAAGTGCCCTGTCCCTGCTGCTCTACCAAGTGGCACCCCCATATGGGCCCACCTCGGCGGAGTTGAGCCGGGCTCTCCCTGCTCCTTCGCCAAGTGGCATGCCCAAATGGGTCCACCTCGGTCAAAGTCGAGCTGGTCTCTGCCACTTCTCCAGGTGTCGACCCAGGCGGGGTCCACCTTGGTCGAAGTGGCCCTGCCCGTGCTCCTCCGCCAGGTGGCGCCTCCAGATGGGCCCACCTCACCAGAGTCAAGCCGGGCTCTCCCTGCTCCTTCGCTAGGTGGCAACCCCAGATGGGTCCACCTCGGCTAAAGTCGAGTTGGCCTCCGCTACTTCGCCAGGTGTCAACCCAAGCAGGGTCCAAATCGGTCAAAGTGGCCCTGCCCCTGCTCCTCCACCAGGTGGCACCCCAAGATGGGCCCACCTTACCGGAGTCAAGCCGAGCTTTCCCTGCTCCTTCACCAGGTGGCACCCCTAGATGGGTCCACCTCAATCGAAGTTGAGCTGGTCTCTGCCACTTCGCCAGGTGTCGATCCAAGCAGGGTCCACCTCGATTGAAGTGGCACTGCCCCTGCTCCTCCGTCAGGTGGCACCCATAGATGGGCCCACCTCGCTGAAGTCAAGCCGAGCTCTCCCTGCTCCTTTGCTAGGTGGCACCCCCAGATGGGTCCATCTCGACCGAAGTTGAGCTTGCCTCTGCTACTTTGCCAAGTGTCGACCCAAGCGAGGTCCACCTTAACCGAAGTGGCCCTGCCCCTGCTCCTCTGCCAGGTGGTGCCTCCAGATGGGCCCACCTCGTCGGAGTCGAGCCGGGCTCTCCCTGCTCCTTCGCCAGGTGGCACCCCCAAATGGGTCCACCTCGGTCGAAGTCAACCTTCTCCGCAATGCACGGAAGGATCGAGGGTGCAAGCCCCAAGGAGGCCGCTAAGGATGGGGCGCACAGGCGGTGCATCCAGTACGGTGCTCTCAGGCCTGTAATAGCGCGCAGAACCTCGTTGGCACCAGTTTAGAAGGGCACCCTGCTCGAGGTATCGAATCCAGCACCCGGTAACCCGGTACTCCAAAAAGGGCTGGCCATGGTCAACACCTCAGGCCCGAGGGCACCTTCGCAAGGATCGGGACCTCGCCAGGTTCTCCTTTTCGTGACTACATGGCGGATGAGATCGGCTCACCACTTAACTCCCGACCGTAAAGAGGGATGACCTAGGAGAATGGTCGTGAAGCATCGCTGATCTCCAGAGCCTCCCAAGGAGGAGGGGGAGAGGCATGAAGATGTCTAGCAACCGGCGACCTAGAAAAGGGGACGAGGGGGGCAAGAATGAGGGAAAGTGATCGAGAGGACAAACACGTGCACGGGAATAGGAGGTAACCCTATGACAGGAGCTCCAGAGGAACTCGCAAGAGCGAGCCCAACGAGCCTGGGTGTAGGAACCAGAGCGCTGATCCCTCTCATTCTCACTCATCTTCTAATCAAAGATTCCTCTAAGCACGGAGCCCCAGCAGGGATTCGTCTTAGTAGATCTGTTCCACTTTATCGCTCTCTAACTTGACCGTCGGAGTAACCCCACCGAGATCCCCGGCCCAGGTCTCTAACCTCATTTTTGCAGTCTGGGAGCATTGAGATTCTGCAATAAAGGGGACCACAGTCCGGCGCCAACTCACGACTGTAGGCCACAACGGTAAGGTCGGTAATACATTGTTTACCTAAGATTTTTAGTGAGCCTTGGAAAATCAAAGTGATTTTTGATGAGCCTTAGAAAACCAATTAGATTCTTGGTTAGCCTGCAAAACCAAGGTTGTTGGTAAGCCTTAAAATCAATTAGGTTCTTGGTTAGCCTGCAAAATCAAGGGAGGTTTTGACTTGTAAGCCTTGTGAAAACAAGTCGGGTTTTGATTAGTAAGCCCAGAAAACTAATCGACTGTAATCTTAGTTATTATAGTGAAATTTCTTAGGAAAACTTGGGGAGTGGATGTAGGTGCCTTGGAATGCATCGATCCACTATAAAACTTTATGTTTGTGTATGATTGCTCTTTTTATTACTTGTACTTTATTCTTTGTATTTAATTTACTATTATTCACTGCATATCTTCGAGTTTAATCACATTGCTCACAAACACTTTAAGACCGGTACATAATTGCTTAAATTTTTGAAAGACCCAATTCACTCCCCCTCTTGGGTTGCATCATTTCTGGGCAACAAGTGGTATCAGAGCCTGGAACCCAAAATCATTGGTATCTAAACCTTGTGCTTTGCAAAGAATCCAACAATTTTAAGTTAAAAGATCATGGCAACCCTTGTAGGTATTAGTGTTAGACCACCATTTTCAATGGCACAAATTACATATTTTGGAAAACTCACATGCGCATCTATATTCAATCTATTGGTTATTATCTTTGAAAAGTTATAGTTAATGATCCTCATATTCCTTCCATGTTGGTTAACGGCATTTCCATTCCAAAGCTCAAAGAGGATTGGAATGAATATGACATTAAGCAATCTGAAATTAATGCTGAAGTAATGAACTTGCTTTATTGTACATTGGACTTTAATAAATTTAATAGGATCTCCACATGCACATCAATGAAAAAAATATGGGACACACTTGAGGTTACTCATGAGGGTACTCTTCAAGTGAAGAATACTAAAATTAATTTGCTTGTATATTCTTTTAAAATCTTTGAAATGATGTACTATAAATCTATATCTGATATGTATACTAGATTTATGACTATTATTAATGAATTGAAAAGTCTTGGCAAAGTCTATACTAATGTTGATTTGGTTAATAAAATTCTTAGATCTTTGCCAATATCATGGGATCCAAAGGTGACGACGATCCAAAAAGCTAAAGATGTAGAAACCTTATCTTTGGAGGAGCTTATTGGCTCACTCACGATCCATGAGTTGAATTTATGGCAAAAGAAAGTTATTGTTGATTAAGAGAAGAAGAAGATAATAGCCCTCAATGCCAAAAAAAATTTAAGGCAATGATGGCAACTAGGAGCGATAGCGAAGATTCAAGTTTGGATGATGAACAACAACTTGCCCATCTTTGCTTCATGGCAAATGAGGAAGAGGTATGTGCTAAAAATAAATATGATTTTATCTTTGATGAATTACATGATGCATTTAATGATCTTGTGCATGAATATAATTTGCTAAAAATTAAGCACAAGAAATTAAAAAGACATGTAGATTCTTTTTCTCTTGAGAATACCAATTTTGCCAATAAAAATGATGATTTGAATGCCAAGATTGATATTTTAAAAAATAAAAGAAATAATTTTTCTAAAGAAAAAGAATTTTTAAAAAAAGAAAATGATGTTTTGAAGGATTTATGTAATAAATTTTTGAATGAGAAAAATATTTTGATTGAAGAAAAGAAGCAAAAGTTTTTGAAGAATTTTCTTATTCCTGCTTCTTTCAATTTGACTTGTAAATCTAAACTTAATGCATATCCTTGTAGATTAAAAAAAATTTGGGTTCCAAAAAGAACCATATTTACTAACCCTAAAGGATCCAAGAAAGTTTGGGTACCAAAATTGTCCACCTAGTTTATTGTGCAGGAATGTCTTGCAACCCAATATAAAGAAAGAAAGTTTTTGAAAATCGGGTGTACAAAACAACATAAAGAAGTGGACAAGCTACATTCTGGACTAAATAGTAAAGGAATGATTATATATATTGGTAAATTCTAAACATTTCCTTCCATAATTAAAAATGTAGTTAAATATTTGTTATAAATGTTGCATCAATTACTTTGAAAAATTATTTTAAATATTTAATTAGAATCAAGTTTAGATTTATAGTTATTGATTATGATCATGAACCTTTTTGATGTTGATGGATTTCATGCTGTCATGATTAAACTTGTGATTATTAGACTTTTACTTGATTTGGATTAATATAGTTTAAAACTATTTCAAATGAAATGTTATGATTTATGTGTTTTATTTTTTTTTTTTTGCATCTATGCTAAAGCTAGAAATGATTTGGATCAAGTATAGAACTAGTAGTTAAAGATTAAATTTAAGAAGAATGTATGCATATTGATAAACCCATGCTCTAGTAGCTAGACTTGCTATTAAATTACTTCTAGCATTTGTATGGATATTAAATCATTTCAAATGGATTGTAAATCATGCTAAAAAGTTTTTGAATGATCAATCCTTTGTATTTTTAAAATCATGAATATCTTGAAAATTTCAAATCTTGATGCATGTGCTTTCATGTTTTATTCCTCAAATGAATGCATATTTTCAAGGGAGAATAATATTTAGGGAAAGGATCTAAAAATTTGTTGTCATTACATCATATGATGCTTTGAATATTTTTTCTTTAATATCATGCTTTACTTGCTCTAATTCTCGTTCTCCTTATTTACAAATCTAATCCTTTGAAGGGAGTTACATTCAATTGGTATCAATATTTATTAAGAATATTAAAGAAGAAGAGATCCTAGTAACTGCTTCGGATTGGGTTAGTCACCATGGCCGTCCGATCATAGGAGCTAAGTAGGGTTTAAAGACCCTCTCTTCCCATTCACTAGGTTCTTTTATGACGTGTTCGGGTGCCGCTATGACCTTATCCTATGAACAAGTGAGGTGAATGGATTATTGTCTTAATCATACCTTGGTTATGCATATTAGAGCTAATATATATTAAATTATTTTTTGCATGTGCATGTCATTTTTATGGTATCATGTTCAATTAGTATCATATTTAATTGATATCATGATTAATTGATTTCATGAATTGATTTTGATGATCTCTCACTAGTCTTTCCACCGTCATTCCCATTTTGTATTGTCTTTCACATTTTTTCCATGATGACAAAAAAGGGAAGAAAAATGTTAAGTATGAAAATAGGAAAGATATGATAAACATGAAAAATCATATGAGAATTAAAAGAAAATGCAAAAGGGGGAGAAGAAAGCAAAAAGTTATAATCTTAAGGAAAGAATTAGTAAGGGAGAGAAATTTTGAATATTTGAAAAATGTTTTGGATCATATTTTGAGGGGGATATTGATGCTTATTGATTTTGAGCTTACATGTTTATCTTATTGTTAATCTTTTTAAGCTTACCCTATTCATATACTTAAAGATTTTATCATCATCAAAAAGGAAAAGATTGTTGACTCTGGTCTTGATTTTGATGATTGACAAAATGTTTAAGTATATATGAGTACTAATTATATTTTTAAGTATGTTTATCAGATCTTAGTACTCATCCATATTGAATGAAGAAATACATATTTTTCAATTGAGGAATGTCCTTAAATTAATGAAAAATCAAGTTATAAGGACTTTGGAATATAAGGAAGACTTTGAAGGACTTAAAGTTTGATTTTGAAGAAGTTTCAGTACTGGCATAAGCAAGTGTCGACACTTGAAAACCAAGTATCAACACCTGAAGATCAAGTGTCAACACCTGCAAACCAAGTGTCGACTTAAGACCTGAGACTTTTGAAAATACAGAACTATACATTTTGAAGGTTTTTATATCAAGTGTCGACTCAAGAAAATGAAGTGTCGACACCTGCAGACTGAAGTATCGACTCAAAGAAATGAAGTATCGACTCAAGAAAATGAAGTTTCGATTCAAGAAAATGAAGTGTCAACTCACAGAGGTCAAGGTCGACACCTAGACTGTAACGGCTAGTTTTTTTGAGCTGCAAAACTTCTCCAACTTGCTTCAAATGGTCATATTTCCATCCCCAACTATCATAAATGGTCATCTATGATTTGGAGAGCTATATAAACATCAAAAATTAAATAGAAAAGTAATCATTTGGTGAGATCATTGAATATCCTTCAAGGATTCAAGAGTTGAGTGGTTCAAGCCTTCAAGCTTCTTAGTTTCAAAGAAAGCATCCAAAGTTCACATCATCAAGTTGCAATCAAAGGCTTCAACAACTTGAAGGCAAGATCTTCATCAACAATCAAGAGCTTCAAAGAGATATTTGATTTATTTTAGAAAGATTTAATTATACTCTTTTATATTGTTATTACATTGTTTACCTAAGGTTTTTGGTGAGCCTTGGAAAACCAATTAGGTTCTTGGTTAGCCCGCAAAATCAAGGAAGGTTGTTGGTGAGCTTTAAAATCAATTAGGTTCTTGGTTAGCCCACAAAACCAAGAGAGGTTTTGACTTTTAAGCCTTGTGAAAACAAGTCAGGTTTTGATAAGTGAGCCCGAAAAACTAATCGACTGTAATCTTGGTGACTATAGTGAAATTTCCAAGAAAAGCTTAGGGAGTGGATGTAGGTGCCTTGGAGTGCACCAAACCACTATAAAACTTTATGTTTATATATGATTGCTCTTTCTATTACTTGCACTTTATTTTTTGCATTTAATTTACTATTATCTGCTACATATCTTTGAGTTTAATCACATTGCTCACAAACACTTCAAGACCGGCACATAATTGCTTAAATTTTTGAAAGATCCAATTCACCCCCCCTCTTAGGTTGCATCATCTCTGGGCAACATCGCTTTACTTGCTCCCGATACACACCACTCGGGAGGGGTCAGCCGAGTCAAGGGGATAAGAATTAATTCTTCTATAGGTTCTCTATGCTGTAGCTTCTGTTGATCCCAAAGATCAAGGCTATTAATGGACATGGCATCCTTGAGCTTCTGTTTGAGGGTCGCCACATAGCAATGCTTTACCAAGGCTTGACCACCTCTGATACGGGACTATACTTGCATGCAAATTAATTTACTGTTGTTTAAGATTGCTTATCCCGAAGTTAGAGCCAAAGTACTAAGCAGGGGGTCCTAGAGATGATTGAAAAGGACAGGCATGCAAAATAGACCCTAAAAACTGATAGAAAAGAGGACCGCTGAGGCTAAGAAGCCCTGGTAGGGCTAGCTCTCCTACAATACTATAACTCGTGAATAGAGGGGGTGTACCTGGCAACGGTTGAAGCACCCGATGAAGAGTTCTCTCTGCTCTTGGATACGGTCTAGAGGACAAAGTTATCAACCGTGGGCTTGTCGACTTTTCATCTGCTCCTTCGAAGGCATAGCAAATAGAACCCGATTCTTGTGAAACCTGAGGGACTTGTAAGATACCTATTAGGGGATTAGGAAAAATTATTAGATTAAGAAAAGAAAGAGAAGAAGAAGGGGAAGAAGGAGGTTGGATGTGGGTGGCCAAGTGGATGGAGGCGTCCAAAGTTGAAGCAGGGTTGGCGGCTAGGGTTTCGTTGAGGGCTAGGAGGCAGGGCATGGAAGGCTTGCGGTAGCACACAACAAGGATGGACAAAGCACACAGCAATGAAAGCACACAGCAATGAAAGCACACAGCAATAAGGAGAAAACTCCAGAAAATCTCATTCATTCATCATTAAAATTTCATACAAAAGGGTCCCTAATATAGAGTCATGAAACTTAGGGCCCAAGCAAATGCAAATGAAAAACATATGAGGTGCCCACTTTTTTTCTAAAGTGTGGGGCTGAATACAATGAAGGAGGCTCTTTCATGCCATACAAAACTCCTCCATTTCAAGCAAGTATTGGGCGGCCAAGAGGAGACCATGAAGGGCACCAAAAATCTTCCTTCTTGGGCTGGATATGGTCCACAACATTCCTAAGCAGGCATCCATGAATCTGGGGCTTGAAGTATATCCGTAGTCGTGCGAACTTCTTATACTTGGGGCATGGAAGGGATGTGTTGGTGTGTGGACATCAACTCCTCAAGAATGGGCCAACTTCAAGTTCCTCCAAGTATTCCCAGGGCATCGCCATCCAAGGTGTGACTGGGACTCCATGTGGCTACCAAGGTGGCACACTATGTGTTGTCCTTCACATGCTTGGATCTTCTCAAATTGGACTCAACTCGATGATTACAAGACTCAAAAGAAAAAGGCTTAACATGAGCTGACTATATCCCAAGACTGTTCCAAAACCCTAATACATAACTTAATCAAAAATAGGACTCAGGACTCAAACCCTAATTTGGGCCTAAAGGGCCATGCTTTTATTACAGGACTCAATAAAAACCCTAATAACTCTAGTCAGATAGCCACATAGGGTTTAAAAGCATCTGCCTGAGTCTGGTGCCTCTGGTGTCTGCACCAATTCTCCCGGGATGGAAGGAACTTGACCTTGTCGAGTATGGGTCACTCTAGTATCGTTCAAGGAGGTTCGGGTCGAGGCATTGCAAGTCCTCTTGAGTAATCTATGAATCATCAAATTATGGTTGACCTTGCCATCAGATCAGGTAGCGTTGATAGCCGCAGCCTCAGGTCATGATAGCTTGATCGTCCAGGATATGCTCGATCCGTTCTCCTCTCTCAGGCTAATTTATAGATGGACTCTGGATTAAGTTCGCTCTCAAAAGATGGGGTAGGTCCAAAGGCCTCACTAAGAATTGCTGCCAGTTCCCTATATTCAACCATGTCCGCAATATTGAAGGTAGAGCTAATATCAAAATCCGGGGCAAACCTAGCACATAGGCATTGGGTCCAACCTTCTCTATCACTCTAAAGGGTTCAGCTCCACGAGCATGAAGCTTTTTAATGGTTCCTGGTGGGAACCGCTCAGGCCTAAGCCTAATCATAACAGAATCCCCTATATTAAACTCTTTGGCTCTCTTTCGGGAATTAGCCATTTTGTTTCAAAATTAGTGATTAATGCAGATCTCTAACATAATGCACCTGTGACTCGTACTGACACCTAACAAAGTGCAAAATCAACTATGCATTCCTATTGAGAGGAATATTATTGGACTCTTTGGGCTTAAACCTAACAGACTATAGACTCTCTAGGTTTGACCCTGATTTGGCATGCACATGAAAATTTACAATGGACTCCTAACAAATACAATAAGGTATTCCAAAAGTAGGTCGTAAACCTAACATACTCAAAGAACTGGTGCAACCGAATGACCTCAACAAAGTGTAATTGAAAAGTTTGTGGAACATTGGAACCTTAGGATATGGCAGGAAATAAGAATCGAAGTCTTGGGATAATCCATTGAAAGCATGAAATAGACCTTAGTTACTAGGGATGACCTTAAGATTTGAACATCGATCTATAGGTGACATAAGGTCCACTTGAAGGATGGAGAATTTGGTCATTGCAAGTGTAGGATCTTTAAGAAAGGATGACTTAGTCAGTTCAAGAAAAAGGTCATCGACTGGGGTTAGAGGAATGAACTCTTTATGATAGTACTGAATGAGGTCTCAGACTGAGGCTAAAGTAGTGGGCTCTTCTTGAGGGTATTGACTTATAAGAACCAAGTCCTCATAAATTTCCTGTTGTTCTGATACTTCAGGACTAGGCTTTATAATTTTATCTTCTCCTAGGGTTTTTTTAGGTAAGGTACTAGAGTTATCCTCCTCAAAGTCTTCTCCTTCATATTCGTCCACTAAACTCATATCAGCCTCATACACTTCTACAATGGGTTCTGATTCTTCCTCATTTAATTGTTCTTTCAGTATGGCTTCATTCTGGTCAACTAATCCTGGGTCGGCCATATTTGATTCCTTCTCAATGTCATCCTTCTAGGTTGGAGGTGATACAGATGAGGGTTGACCAACAAAAGTCTGGTTCATGCTAGGTGTCGGACTAATAGGGATTTGACTCAAGCTGGTAGAGGTCGGATTTAGATCCAAAGTACTTGATCTGGCCTGCCTTAAGGATCTTTCATAGTTTTGGACTATTTGGTAGGCTTGTTCCAAATTATAGATATCATGTCTAAACAATTCTCTTCGGATATTCTTCCTCAAACCTTCTCCAAATCGAATTAGGGTATCATATGGATCCTTATTCACAATATAATGCAATAGGTACTCAAATCTATTAATATAATTAAGGACTGATCCTTTACCTTGGGTTAACTTTTCTAAGTGGTCTAGGAGATTTTGTTGGTAATACACAGGGAGATACCTTTCACGAAGCTTGTCCTTCATTTCTTCTCAGGTCCTAATGGGTTCGTGTCTCCTGTATGCTATCTTTCCCTAAACATTGTGCCAATAAGACTTGGCTTGACCCCATAGTTGCATTTGGGCAAACCTAACCTTTTCATCCTCAAACATTTCATCCCACTTAAAATAATTATCCATATCTACCTCTCAGTCAATGTTAACATTAGGATTAAGACTGCCTTCAAATGGAGGTGCTTCTAACCTAAGGTTCCTAATGACCCTCTCATCTTGGTCCATAAAGTCATGATTTGGTTTTGGGGTGGGATGGTGGAATCTAGGACTGAAGGATGTTGATCTAGACACAGCATGGGTCCTATGGGTCTTTTCAATACTCAATTCCATTTGATCAAACCTTTCATTCATGTGGGCATACTGTTCCATAAAGATCCTGGATAAGATTTCAACATTAGACTCCAAGGTTTCAACATTAGACTCCAAGGTTTGACTGGATTGGGTTGACACCGTAGATATTGAACCCTTAATCTAGTAGTCAATGCAATCAAGCACACAAAACATACTAGGATTTGCTAGACATAGCAGTCCAAGTAAAGTGAGTCGACTGAGTCACAACCGAGACAACAATTATACTTTCCACTGGCCAAGTAGGAGGTGGGAGTGTGAGAGGCCCCCCTGCTTTCGCAGGGACCCAATTAATGAACCACAACACCGCTTAAGTCATTTGACTCGGGATCCCCAACCTAGACACCAGCTTCAAGACATAAATGCTGAATTGAGTGCAACTAGTTTTCCCAAAATACTATGAACTGAACTCGTGGGTGTCCCTAGTGCTATTAGGTTGCTAATTGATTTTAAATTAGGTTGGGCTGAATGCGAGGATTATTGTTTTGGGCTAAGGAGAGGTGATCAAATCCTCCCCCCATCTGACATATTGAAGTTGCCCTTAGGATTAATTTATGCATATGATGGCAGGCATATGAAACCCTAATGATGCAATGTCTCTTAGGTCTGTTGTTTTTGTTTTCTTGTGTTTTTGTATTTTTTTGTATTTTTTTTGTAGAAATATAATATGCAGAAAATACCTAATATGCAGAAAAAATTAAACTATGCAGATTATGCAATCAAAACCCTAAATATGCTGAAATTACTACTTGCTGAAATTCTAGGATAGAACTATTTTGAGGCAGTAATCAGGCATGCAAAAATTCTATAGACTGAATTAAATCCTAAGAAAATTCTAAAAAAAAAGTAAAATCAAATGTAACAAATCTAGCAATATAAGAATTAGAATTTTTTGATCATCCTACATGCAGAAATAATTAAAATAACAGACCATGTATTGGGAAGGACGTGATGTAGAAAATTAATCCTAAAGATGTCTATCTCTTTGTTTTCTTCTTCAAGGGTCAATCACAGCGGCATCCCTACATGCCATAGGAGATCCCTTCGAATGGGATGAGAGGGTCTTGCAGCCCTGCTTCTCTCTTATGACCAGACGGCCATGGTGAAGCACCCGATCCGAGTACTTAAAAAAAAACTGAGCCCCAAACAGGCTCTGATACCAAATGATGCGGGATTATACTTGCATGCAAATTAATTTACTATTGTTTAAGATTGCTTATCCCGAAGTTAGAACCAAAATACTAAGCAGGGGGTCCTAGAGATGATTCAGAAGGACTGGCACGCAAAATAGACCCTAAAAACTGATAGAAAAGAGGACCGCCAAGGCTAAGAAGTCCCGGTAGGGCTAGCTCTCCTACAATACTATAACTCGTGAATAGAGGGGGTGTGCCTGGCAATGGTTGAAGTGCCTGATGAAGAGTTCTCTCCATCCTCGAATGCGGTCTAGAGGACAAAGCTATCAACCATGAGCTTGCCGGCTTTTCATCCGCTCCTTCGAAGGCATAGCAAATAGAACCTGATTCAGGCAAAACCCAAGGGATCTGCAAGACACCTATCAGGGGATTAGGGAAAATTATTAAATTGAGAAAAGAAAGAGGAGAAGGGGAAGAAAGAGATTGGATGTGGGTGGCCAAGTGGATGGAGGAGTCCAAGGTTGAAGTAGGGTTGGCGGCTAGGGTTTCATTAAGGGCTAGGAGGCAGGGCGTGGAAGGCTTGGGGTAGCACACAGCAAGGATGGACAAAGCACACAGCAATAAGGAGAAAACTCCAAAAATTTTCATTCATTCATCATTAAAATTTCATATAAAAGGGTCCCTAATATAGAGTCATGAAACTTAGGGCCTAAGCAAATATAAATAAGGAACATATGGGGTGCCCACTTTTTTCCTAAAGTGTGGAGCTGAATACAAGGAGGCTCTTTCATGCTATATAAAACTCCTCCAATTCAAGCAAGTATTGGGCGGCCAAGAGGAGACCATGAAGGGTGACAAAAACTTCCTTCTTGGAATGGATGTGGTCCACAACATTCCTAAGCAGGCCATCCATGAATTTGGGGCTTGAAGTATATCCGTAGGCATGCAGACTTCTTGCGCTTGGGTTATGGAAGGGATGTGTTGGGGTGTGGACATAAATTCCTCAAGCATGGGCTGGCTTCAAGTTCCTCCAAGTAGTCCTAGGGCATCGCCATCCAGGGTGTGACTGGGACTCCATGCGGCTGTCGAGGTGGCACACTAGGTGTTATCCTTCACATGCTTGGGTCTTCTCAAATTGGACTCAACTCGATGATTACAAGACTCAAAAGAAAAAGGCTTAACATGAGCTGACCATATCCCAAGACTGTTCCAAAACCCTAATACAGAACTCAATCAAAAACAGGACTCAAGACTCAAATCCTAATTTGGGCCTAAAGGGCCATGCTTTTATTACAGGACTCAATAATCACCCTAATAACTCTAGTCAAGTAGCCACAGAGGGTTTAAAAGCCTTTGCCTGAGTCTGGTGCCTCTGGTGTCTGCACCAACCTCGAACCTCGTCCACTCGTGGGAAGTGAGAAACTTCATCAGTAAGTGGTAGATTGAGATCATGACCTTCAAAGCATTTAGGATAGGTCTTCCTAGGATGGCATTGTAGGCTGCTAGGATTCTGACCAACAAGAAATTTAGAAGGGCCATGGCTTTTCTTGGGACTGGCTAGCTATCACAGGTAGCATCATAATGCCCTCGACGGGAATGGCATTCCCAGAAAAACCAATCAAGGGAGTATATGCCCTTTGGAGGCAATCCTTAGGCAAGCCTATCTGAAAGAAAGTATCGTAGAACAAAATATCCACAAACCTTCCATTGTCTACTAGGATTCTCCTTATATCATAATTGGAAATAGCAAGGAAAAAAACCACAGGAGTATTATACGGTAACAGAACATCAGTGTCAGCAATGAAAAAGGTGATAGGTTCTTCTATTGTTCTATGGTGTTTAGGTCGAGGGACTTCCACTTGGGACATCCTAGCATGCGCTCATCGCCCAAAGGAGCTTGACCCCCTAGTGACCAATCCGCCAAAGATGGTATCGACATGGATTCTATCTTCGTTTGGGCCGAGGGCTCGACCACTGGCTAGGGTTCTTGATTAGAAACCTCCAAAGCATTGGGTTGACCAATGTAACTATGTAGGTAGCCTTGCTAGATCAATGACTCGATCTCTTTCTTCAAGGAAAAACAGTCTTCGGTATCATGTCCATAGTCTCAGTAAAATTAGCAAAACATCTTGAGATCCTTCCGAGCCTTCTTGTTCATCTTCCCCAGCCAGTGTATGAAATCCAGACCTTTGATCTCTATCAGGATTTGTCCTTAGTGAGCATTTAAAAGGGTAAAGTCCTTCTGATGGGGTGGCCTAGGACTTCCGGATTGATGGTGGAACTGCTTGTCCCGCTTCTTCTTTTGCTGCTACTACTCGAGAGAAAGGGTTGGATAGGAGCGGTGCACTCGAGAATGTTTTAGATCTCCCTTCTCCTTCTATTTCTCCACCATGCCTTCTTCAACGTTGATATATTTTTTTCGTATGGGCCAAAAGCTTAGAAAGGCTTTAGGAAACTTCTTGGAAAGAGAGAACAAGAACCTACCTCCACATATCTCTCTCTTCAAAGTTGACATGGTGATGGAAGGTTCGAGGCTACAGACTTCTAGCATGGCCACTTTAAAGTGACCCATGAAGTGGCGGAGGGACTCTCCTTCCTCTTATTGAACTGAGAAAAGAAAGTCAGAGCCTCGCTCAAGCCTCTTGCTGCTATGGAACTAGGCCATAAAACATTGACTGAATTCTTCAAAGGAATGGATTGACCTTAGCTGGAGTTGAGTGTACCAAGCTCTTGCCACTTCTTTGAAAGTGGTTGGGAAGTTCTTGCATATGAGGGCATCTGATGCTCCTTGGAGTAGCATGAGGGACTTGAAGTTCTCTAAGTGATCAAATGGATCAGATGTGCCATTGTATGCCTCCATAACAGAGGCCTTGAAATGGTAAGGCACAGATTCCTCCATAATCTTACAAAAGAATAGAAGACAAATCATGAATTGAGACTTGCCACCCGAAGTCAAGTTTGTTGACGAAGCTCTCTTAAGTAGCCATCCACCTCCTAGAGCTTACAAGCTAGCTCATCCCACTGCCCAGTTTATCATATGAAGCAAGGGCTTGATGATCCCTTCGACGAAGCATCTTGCATGAAGGAGGAGGAAACATAAACAAAGAAGTTAGATGGGCATGCCTCGCTTGGCTCCCAATAGGAGGGGTGACTCCAAGATGTTGCGGGTTGGGGCGAGGCTCGATAGGGACTTGCCTCACCCTCCGGGTCGATGGCCTTGCCCGGGGGGATCTGGATCTACAGCGGGGTGACCCCTGGCTTAGCCTATGCCCCAGGCTTGCCTTGCACCTCAGGTTGTTAGCCCTATCTAGAAGAAGGTAGGCACGACGTGGAGGGATGGTGTGTTAGCTCCACCTCAAGCCTCGACGGGGCCTACTATAGACTCTGCACCAGGGTCGTTAGTGTATGGACTTGCTAAGAGAGTTGTTGGAACTATTCAATAGTGACTTTCGGTGCAGCCAAATGTCTCACCTCTCCTTCCTTTAGTAGGTCTAGGGAGGGGATGGCCAAGGTCACAGAGACCTCGATAGGGGTGGACGTGATAGTCCTTTTTTTCTTGGCTATAGTGCGAGCCAAGGGTAGAGCTGTGCTAGAGACAAAACTCCAATCTTCAATGAAGTTTTCGGGCATGCAGCCCTTCCTCTAGCACCAATCTATTATGGATTTCTAGAAGGTGGTGCTGACTCGGGCTCAGCTTAGACAAGGCTAGAGCAGGAGTGGACCTCGATATAAAGCCAGGGGGCTTCGTAAGGTCCTATCGCTGGGAGTCGATCCTGCAAGACAAAGAAGACCAGAAAGTCTGATATACCGGGGGTGAGTTCCTGATGGTGGACCCTCTGATACCTAAGTCAATCTTTCGAAGGGATAAATAGAGGAGGCTGGGAGTTTCCTCTAGACTTGGAGTAAGAGTGGGAGAAGAGCTAGAGAAGTGGAGAGAAAGAGAAGAACAGAATGAAATCTGTGGAAGAAGAGGGATCTTAGTGCGTTTGAGCCCTGCTTTCCAAGGGATGGTACATAGATGAGTGAAGTCATGGAGGCTATGATACTTCGAGAAAATAAGAAGTATGTGTGGACGGCCTATGAAGATCTCACTCAGGTGGTGAGCTATGGAAGACTCAATCCAGGGAGCCAGGGTGTGCCTGGAAGAAGATGGTTCCTTTGTGATGGAAGGAGATGGCTCTTGAAATGAGTGGGCTCTCAATTCAATCATCGTCCTCTTTCTTTGTTCTTCTCTTTGTGTGCTCATCATGCCCTTGGTTGACTTACCTAGAGGGTTTTTGGGAATGTGTTTATAGGAGTGTAATGCCTAAGGACAGGAAATGATGGATGGCATACTCTGGCTATTGCATGCACACTCGAAGTGGGTGATCATGTCATGATAGGTAAGACAGGGAATGGTGGCTAGCACAGCACATCCCTGCAGCAAGGTGTTCTTCTCAGAAAGCGAATATTAATGACCACTGCACTGGGAGCATGCACAGATGGGTAGATTAGCAGGCCAGCAATGGTTGATATACATGTAGGAGATTGGTGGGAACTCACCCTTGAGTCCATGCGGCAAAGTGTTGGAAGGTAGCCTATCACTTAAGCTAGCTGACATGTGTCCAAAAAAGGTTGGAGCCTGAATGCTTTGCATGACCACCAAACTTGAACGTATCAACGGGAACATGTTAATACGTTGTATGTTTGTTTTCAAAACTAATCTCTTTGCCTTGTCATGAGATTAATCTTGCCCTATGAATTAGAATTAGTTTCCTTCTGGACCCAGCAAGTAAGGCTAATCACTGATATATGCTAATGATTGAATATTTTATATTTAAGGACTAGTCTCTTTTTGGCTTTGCCATGGATTTGATCATGGCTATAGTTACCAAAAAGTAAGAAAGAATTTGGTATTTTACTATAATGTATGATATATTTTGGAAAAAAAAATTATGTTGATATATGTATCTTATTACTATTAATTGCTATATTTTTTTAAAAAATATGCTAGATATTGATAACTTACGAAGCCTTCTATTTTTTTTTTAGATACAGTAGAATAGTCGAGACTTAAGATTTATTTATAAAGAAACTAGGTTTTAGAAGATTTTGGAATAGTTGCTCTTTGAAGAAATTAATTAGTTTTATTCAATTTTACCGAGTGATTATGGACTATTTTTTTTAAATAAATATATTAGATTATTTTTTCTAGAACCATCTAAGTTTTGAATGATATAAATGTATATGAGTGAAAAGATAGTTTTTTTTTTGGATAAGACGTAGAGCTGTCAATATGGGCTGGCCCAGCCCGGCCCGGCCCTAATCCATATGGGCTTGCATTTTATGGGCCAGGCCGGGCTAGGCCCACTTGCATAAATGGGCTAAAAAAATCTAACCCAGCCCGACCCTATATGGGTCGTGGGCTAGAACCGGGCCAGCCCACTATATGGGCCATGGGCTAGGGCCATGGACTAGGGCCATGGGCTAGGGCCATGGACTAGGGCTAGGGCCGTGGGTTAGCATTAGAACCATGGGCATTGAAATCATATAAGTATATAGCCCTCATCTTGGCATGGAAGAAGCTCTGGTCGCCAATCGATGTTGCAAAAGAGTTGGCATCACCGCCGGCGTCACCGGTTGTTCCTTCCTCTGCCAGAATAGGAGAGCAGAGCAGCAGCAAAGCCCCAGTCGGTCGATCCCGAACTCCCGATGAATCGAAAACTCGGAAGTAGTTTGAATCACCGGAAGCCCGGAACTATCGAGTATCATCGTATCGAAGTAGAAATGGGAATGGAAACAGCCGAACACTGCGAACAAGGAAGGGAAGTGGGAACGACGCGGAAGATTGAGGAAAAAAATCAAAATATCTTTCCGTTTTAAGTTTAAAGTTTTAAACTTTTAATTTAACGTGGATCGTGGTTTACTCTGATAAGTGGACCTGGTAATCCATAACCTGTTTGCCATTTTTCATTTTGAATCTTTTAATTTTAATATATATTTTTTTAAAAAATTCTTGGCCCATGGGCTGGTCCGGTCCTAACCCTGTTGAACCCATGGGCTACAAGGGCCGGGCCAAAAAGCCCACTTACATAAATGGACCAAATTTTTTCAGCCCGGCCAGGCCTATTTATAGGACCAAATGGGCTGGCCCATGGGCTTTGGCCCATTTTAACAGGTCTAATAAGATGGATGCTTCAATTAACAGGCCTGAAATGAGTGCATCCAAGAAAGTTAAAAAATATATAATCTCGAAATTCCAAAAGAAAGTCCATCATGCTTGTCCACAACATCTATTCTGAAAGAGCAGCCACCAAAAAGGTCACCCGGTCCGCCACTGTATTAGCTTTCCTGAAAAGATAGTCTTTGCATGTCCGCTGAAGCTAAATCCTAGAAATGTATGGCGTGCCGCGTGCTCGAGTCTTAGGCTTGGGCTTGACAGATATGGTGGTGGGTATCGCGTTGGGGCGTGACAAAAGTTGGTTACGCTGGAGATGCTTTTAATGTGCCATTTCCGGACACGCAGCAAGATAAATAACTGCAATTCAGACTCGGATACAAAGAAGGAGCATTCCTTTCCTAGGGAATTTAATGAAGATGCCCTTGAGCGCAGATTTCATAATATACACTATGTGGGGACTCCAATGCCAGATGTCAAATCTTCTGAAGATAGTGTTACTGCTGTTCACATAAATTCAAGTCAAGAATTTTTGGTCATCATCCAAGATGCTGGTTCTAATAACACCCCAGTTGAATCATCTGCCTATGATATTGACTTTTCATCTGATACATCTAAGTTAAAAGCTTCATAGAACACCACATATTTTGGAAATCTGGATCTGGTTATAGGATATGATGCAGGCCCAAGCACTGTTCCACTGTTGACTTATCTTTTTTTTAATCAGGTAACTAAACACCAGGATGGAAAATATCCTGCAGAAATGGTAGATAAGTGTGTGCGCCAATTGAATGACCCTTACCAGCAGGAGAAACTAGCATTGATGCTTGAGATGGTTTCTTGTAAAACCATAGGGACTATAAACATCCAGTCGGTGTCAATTGCATTGCACTGCTGCGAGCATGGATATGCATAACAATTTTGAACAAGATTTGACGAAGACTCAAAACTTTGATGGAATTTCCAATAGAAGATGTTGCTGCAACTTCTTCCGGACCGGGCTCGGATGGCTGGGCTGGAGTACTCTTCTCCCAATTCCTGCAACAAAGTTCTTAAGAGCCGGTGATATTCTGGCGGGGGATACTCCTATGCTTAAGTTAGCGGGAGCTTGAGGGCAACATAATGGAGGAATCAAAAAGACAGCATATGGGAAAGGAAGAGTGTCTGTGTTAGCTTGCTTACCCTCTGTTTCCCCCGGTTTACCTTATATAGACATGGAATACTGCCAAATTCTGTTAGGGGATAGGCAGATAATGTCCGATTTTCTCCTAGGAGAATCAGGATAATGGCCAGGTGGCACCAAGACGTGGCCATGTCATGGTGTCTGTTATAACAGAATTCTGGTACCAGCTGGAAGAGGCTTCTGGAGCCTTTGAGTTACTTCTGGAGTTGGAGTGAGTTGGTCAAACTTCGACTATAGAGAGCCTGTCGGACTTCTGATGAAGAGAGTCAGCCGGATCTCTGTACGAGCGCCTCTGTTGGACCTCCAACGGAGGGGGTGACTCGGACTTCCGTAACAATGGGTCGTACGGATTTCGACTTGGGAGGGCCGGTCGGACCTCTGAAGGAGAGCGTTCGTCAGAGCTTTAGCAAAAGAAGGTTGGCTGGACCTCAACAGAAGTGGGTCATTCGGACCTCTACTTCATTGGGTCGGTTGGACCCTTGAAGGAGAACATCCGTCGGATCTTCAAAGAAGGAACGAATCCGACCTCCGAAGGAGACCATTAGGAAGTCTATAAGAGCGGTCCAGTTGGACCTCAGCAAGAGTGGCGGTCCGGTCTGGTAGTGAGCCGGTTGGGTATGACAGTTGCCCCCTTTGCTCTTGGCCTTCGAGCGGTCTTGTAGCTTTGAAGGACGAGAGCATACCTGTGGTGCGGGCACCAGCCTCAGAAGAAGACTTCAGGGCTCCATCTGGATCTCTGATTGACCTTGCCCGAAGAATTAGGGTTTTCTGGTTTTGTAATAAGGGTTGACTTGGTCAACTCAATTTTAGTCTTGAGTCTGTATTTCCCTGCAATTTAAATTTTGTTGAGTCATGTTGACTCAGTACAAGTCCTAGTAGTGGTCTAGGACTTCTCCAGGTTGGTACCACTTTTTTTTCAGTCAAGTCAAGGTCCAGGGTGCCGCATTTTTTCTTCCAGGCCCAAGCAAGTGGGTGCCACACTCCCAGCCACACGCTAGAGTCCAGGAGGTGCCACATCTCCATCCAGTGTCTTTGGTCCCTACACCACAAGAAGTAAGTTCCATTTTTTCTTGCACCACTTGGGAGAGAAATCCATCAAGATACCTCAATCCAAGGAGGAGCCAATTTCTTTCCAGATAAACCCAAGCCAGGATGGCAAGAATTTTTCTTGAAGAGAGGATCAAGGAGGTGCCCCACAATGTTCCATAAAAATCCAAGTTATAAAAGGAAAGAGAGCATGTCTTGGAGAGGAATTCAAGGAGGTTCCCAAAAGTTTCCAAAAGTGCCAAAGCCATGAAAGGAAGAAGCCTAAACTTGTGGAGCAAGACTAGGAGGTGTCCAAATGAGCCAAACCATGAAGGGAAAATTCTTGATTCATGGAGAGATACTAGGAGACACCCCCATAACCTGCCATTTGGAGCTGATTTTCAAGTTTTCTTGGAGTTTTTGGGCTGCACACTCATGGAAGGAGTCTTGGGAAGAGAATTTGATGCCTAAAGTGTGGGTTAGTCCTATTAGTCCCACATGAAAAATGTATAAAATTTTATTTCTTTGTTATGTCTATATATTCAACTCTATGTAACTCTTGAATTTAATGATGAATGAAATTAATTTCTGTGTGAGCAACTTTGTGTTTCTCTCTTCCGCACTTGTATTCAGGTGTTGAGCTCCGTGAGGGAGTAAATCCGGGTTCCCTAGGAACCTTGAGGAGGTGTGAGATCTCCAACCCCAAAACCCTAGGTTAGCCACTTCAATTCCAAACCCTAGCCGCCCATCATCTTCTTCATTCCACCAATCATCCAAACCCTAATCTACCTCATCATCTCATGGCCCCTCTCTCCAAGTAGAGGCCGACCACCAGCATCCAGGTCCAGTTCGGCTACTTCGAAGATAGAGCAAATCCCAGAGGAAGTCAGATCAACATTCCAGGAGAATCAGGATTTCAACAACATCAGCTTTCAAGTTCTACTATCTGGTAAATCCTTCATTGAGTATCTGGTTCCATAACTTGTTCTTCTTCTTTCCCAGATCTTGAGTTCAAAAGAAGCCAACTTTGTCAAAGGGCCGGTATTGGAGGATCCATTGCAAAGATATCTGAATCCGGGGATCCAACAATCTGCTCAAGAGAGTCATTCTACTAAACTCTGTGAAGATCACTGCCTGGTCTGTAACCCTTCTCTTCTCTTTACTTCTGCCCTGTTGAAAGTTCAGAGCGAAACCCTAGGTCTGGGAGTTTCTCAACCCCCAGCGATCCTTTACTTCTGAACTACTCTGATAACCTAGTTTCATTAAATTGTGCTTTCAATTATTATATAGTTTCTTTCAATTTAGTTTAACTTTCCTTTGAGTCAAAGCCGACTTCTGAAAAAATATATATATATATATATAAAAAGAATTAGTCTTAATTTACTTCCGCATCGCATCATTTTTTTTGTTCTGCATCAATTTTGGTATCAGATCTTTCGTTCTACATCATTTTTGGTATCAGAGCCCTGTCTAGGGTTTCTGACTTGCTTGCATGTTTTGAGTATCTCCATTTTTACTTTGTCTGCTCGAAGTAGACTCCCCAGGACGTCCGGTCCTAGGAACGAAGCGAGGTGCAAGCCTCCTCTTCCCATTCCACGGGGTGTTCCTACGGCGTGTAGGGGATCCGCTGGGTTACAACTTCGTAGCAGGAATTGTAAACGGGGGAAGCATTCTATTTTTAGTCTGTAACTACCCTGTTGCAGGAATTGTTTCTCATTGCAGGTAACTCTAAATTATGTGATTTTTATTTTGCTGGAACCAGTATAATTGAAACTATTTTACATAATTTTACTATAATTTATTGGTTTCCATAAAATTTCTGAGAGTTAAATTACAGCAACTCTGTTTCTGTGTTTCTGCAATTCAATTTTTTTTTGAGTGATTATCTCCTAATTCATCTTAAGGGCAATTGAGCATCTAAGATAAGGGGAGGAGTTGATAACCTCTCCTTAGCCCAAAACCACCACCCATTCATTCGATCCGAAGCCTAATTCTAAAATTTATTAGACTTAATTTGTCCTAGTGGGCTAGGGACACCAACAAGTCGGGTCTAGGCTAGTGTTGAGTCAGTTTGTCTAGTTACTCTGTGCGTGCTTTGTACTCAGTGTCTAGAACAGTGGTTCAGGGATTCTATCCCGAAAGGCTTGTGTGCTGGTCCGCCTACCTGGCCAATCTCTGATTGGTGTCTAGGGTTGGCAATTAGGGACCTAACACTCCCCTTACACCTGCCTGGCTGAGTCCCGAGTTACTACAGGCTAGCTTGCCACTCTGATTAGGCATCTAGTTTGGACTCTAGGTCTAGTGAGCCAGTAGTCGCTTTAGTCTAGTCACATTCTGTGTGCTTGCTTGCATCATCATGTCCACCCGGAATGGAGTACCCTCCCAACCTGGTCAAATCCAACTTGATATAGAGGCCATGGTTAGAACTCTTACCAAAAGTATGACCAAATTGAGTCAGGATATGAATGAGGGTTTTGCCCAGTTTAGAGACCGAGCCCAGGGACTTGAGAAATGTAGACATCAAAATTGGACCCCTGATCCAAAATTTATTAGGCCCCAACCTCACCCATGCCAGGAGCCTTGGAGGACCTTATACCATGATCCCGAGCATAACCCTAGGAGCCTATACCCATACTTGGTTGACTCAGAGAAGGGACCCGTTAGGAACACCGAACCTTATGCACCCACTTTTGATGGAAGACAAGAGACATATATTAAGTGGAAAGAACAAATGGATCGGTATTTTGAGTGCACTAACATATCGGAATTAGGACAAGTTAGGTTGGCCAAAATCAAGTTCACCAAACATGCTAGGTCGCATTGGTATGCTATTGAGCATGAGTGTTATCAAAGAAAAGAGGAAATATATACTTGGAGAGATATGAGAAGTAAGTTGAGAGATAGGTACCTAGGTAGATCCTATGAGAAAAGACTTTTAGACCAATGGTACCAATTGCGACAAGGTAATAGGCCTGTGTCTAAATATATCGAGGACTTCCAGTGGTATGACATGAAATGCAATACCATTGAGACCGAAGCTCAGATCACATCGAGGTTTAGGGTTGGGTTACACCCAGACATTTATAGGAAGCTATGCCTTGAAAAGACCAATAAGTTAGACCGAGCCTACCAAGAAGCCCAAGACTATGAGTGGTCTTTAAGATATAACCAATCAAGTACTTTGGACTTAAAGCCAACCTCTACCAACTTGAGTCAAGTTCCGATTGATCCGACATCCGTAGTGAACCAGACTTTTGTTTGTCAATTCCCACTTGTGTCACCTCTTGACCAGAAGGATAACACTGAGAAGGAGTTAGGCATGGCCATCCCAAAATTAGTTCACCCGACCAGAGCCATACTTAAAGAGGAATCAAAGGAGAATAGATTAGAACCTTTCAGTGAGATTAAGGAAGAAATATATGAGCCTGACATAAGTTTGATAGATGAATATGAAGAAGAAGAATTTGAGGATATCTCTCCCGATAATTCAATTAACCAACTCCTACCTGATGGGGTTATTAAGGGGACCCTTGCCACTTAAGGAATTCAGGAGCTGAACCTAAGAGAAGACCCTTTTGAGGAAGTTCAGGAAGAGGAAATTACACGAAATGAAAGTTTAAGTGAGAATACCCCTGAACTCATTGAGGAATCCAAAGAAGACACCCCTAAGTCAAATCTGGTAGAGAAGTGTGAAGAAGGAAGGGGTTCACAAGAATTGCCCATTAAGAAGGTCCAAGAACAAGAAAAAGATAGTAGCTTAGAGGACTTTCTAGATAAACATTCCAAAGACCTTCCTGATAACCTTCTACCTTCTAGGAGCACCCAGCCTATCCTAGAACTTGCACTTGTAGACCCTCCTAGAGCAAATCATGAGGTTTGAATGAGTGCACCTATAGAACAATATCCTTATTTTAAGGTCGTCTTGAATAACCAAGGTTTGTTTCTTGTTTCCGATAAGCCACCTCAAAACTCTGATTCTTATTTCCTACCCTTCCCTGGATCTTCTCATGTTTCTAGAGCTATGGGATTACACTTTACTGAGATCTCTAGGTTGCAAGACTCCTTAGAACCTATTAGGTTTGCCACCTACTTTTGGAAGACCTTATGGCACCTACTAGGCATCCATAATAAGTTTTCATGCTCTGCATGCCCTCCTCCAACCCAAGGTCAAACCTAGAGAGCCTTAGTTTGTTAGGTTTAGACCTAGGGTTCCTTTGGAATAAAGTCCATTCTTTAGGAATGCATCGTCAGTCTAGTTTAGTTTTTCTTGACCCTTTACTAGGCTTTGGCTCAGATTTTGGTTTGATTGAGAGCACCATGAATTAGGATTTGTATTTTGTCCAGGGCTGAAATTGTATTCAATGTTTCGATCAATAGGTCTATAGGCTAGAGTCCCTTTGAAATTGTTCATGGATACAAGCCTCACACACCACTTGATCTGATTTCACTATTAGCCCACACACAAAAGTCTCTTCATGCACTTGCATAGCATGTAAAGGACTTGCATAAAGAAATTCATGCCAAAATAACTTTAAATAATGAAACTTATAAGAAGTTGGCTGATTCTCAAAGACGAGTCAAAACTTTTGTTGAGAGAGACTATGTAATGATTAGGTTAAGGCCTGAGCGATTTTTTCCTGGAACCGTTAGAAAGTTACATGCTAAAGGAGCTGGACCATTTAGAGTAGTGAAGAGAGTAGGATCCAATGCCTATGTGCTCGAGTTGCCTCTAGAACTAGGCAATAGCTCTACTTTCAACATTACAGACTTAGTAGAGTATAGGGAGCCAGCTGTAATTCCTAGTAAGCCTTTGAAACCTAATCATGTTATTGAGAGTGATCCCGACCCTGTGTGTCCACCATCAAACTGGCCTGTGAGGAAAGAGCAGATTGAAAAGATCCTGGATGATCAGGTTATCTCTACTCGTAATCGAGGATACCAAAGATACCTGGTCCGCTGGCAAGGAAGGCCAGATTCTGATGACTTTTGGATCTCCCGAGAAGAATTACAAGAATTGGACCCAGACCTCTTAGAGAGATACCAGAGCCAGCTTGATCCATATTCGACAGGGTCGAGTTCCTCCCACCCCGGGAGAATTGGTGCGGGCACCAGACTCAGAAGAAGACTTTAGGGCTCCATCTGGATCTCTGATTGACCTTGCCCGAAGAATTAGGATTTTCTGGTTTTGTAATAAGGGTTGACTTGGTCAACTCAATTTTAGTCTTGAGTCTGTATTTCCCTGCAATTTAAATTTCGTTGAGTCATGTTGACTCAGTACAACTCCTAGTAGTGGTCTAGGACTTCTCCAGGTTGGTGCCACTTTTTTTTCAGTCAAGTCAAGGTCCAGGGTGCCACATTTTTTCTCCCAGGCCCAAGCAAGTGGGTGCCACACTCCCAGCCACACGCTAGAGTCCAGGAGGCGCCACATCTCCATCCAGTGTCTTTGGTCCCTACACCACAAGAAGTAAGTTCCTTTTTTTCTTGCACCACTTGGGAGAGAAATCCATCAAGATACCTCAATCCAAGGAGGAGCCAATTTCTTTCCAGATAAACCCAAGCCAGGATGGCAAGAATTTTTCTTGAAGAGAGGATCAAGGAGGTGCCCCACAATGTTCCATAAAAATCCAAGTTATAAAAGGAAAGAGAGCATGTCTTGGGGAGGAATTCAAGGAGGTTCCCAAAAGTTTTCAAAAGTGCCAAAGCCATGAAAGGAAGAAGCCTAAACTTGTGGAGCAAGACTAGGAGGTGTCCAAATGAGCCAAACCATGAAGGGAAAATCCTTGATTCATGGAGAGATACTAGGAGACACCCCCATAACCTGCCATTTGGAGCTGATTTTCAAGTTTTCTTGGAGTTTTTGGGCTGCACACTCATGGAAGGAGTCTTGGGAAGAGAATTTGATGCCTAAAGTGTGGGTTAGTCCTATTAGTCCCACATGGGAAATGTATAAAATTTTATTTCTTTGTTATGTCTATATATTCAACTCTATGTAACTCTTGAATTTAATGATGAATGAAATTAATTTCTGTGTGAGCAACTTTGTGTTTCTCTCTTCCGCACTTGTATTCAGGTGTTGAGCTCCGTGAGGGAGTAAATCCGGGTTCCCTAGGAACCTTGAGGAGGTGTGAGATCTCCAACCCCGAAACCCTAGGTTAGCCACTTCAATTCCAAACCCTAGCCGCCCATCATCTTCTTCATTCCACCAATCATCCAAACCCTAATCTACCTCATCATCTCACGACCCCTCTCTCCAAGTAGAGGCCGACCACCAGCATCCAGGTCCAGTTCGGCTACTTCGAAGACAGAGCAAATCCCAGAGGAAGTCAGATCAACATTCCAGGAGAATCAGGATTTCAACAACATCAGCTTTCAAGTTCTACTATCTGGTAAATCCTTCCTTGAGTATCTGGTTCCATAACTTGTTCTTCTTCTTTCCCAGATCTTAAGTTCAAAAGAAGCCAACTCTGTCAAAGGGCCGGTATTGGAGGATCCATTGCAAAGATATCTGAATCCGGGGATCCAACAATCTGCTCAAGAGAGTCCTTCTACTAAACTCTGTGAAGATCACTGCCTGGTCTGTAACCCTTCTCTTCTCTTTACTTCTGCCCTGTTGAAAGTTCAAAGCGAAACCCTATGTCTGGGAGTTTCTCAACCCCCAGCGATCCTTTACTTCTGAACTACTCTGATAACCTAGTTTCATTAAATTGTGCTTTCAATTATTATATAGTTTCTTTCAATTTAGTTTAACTTTCCTTTGAGTCAAAGCCGACTTCTGAATATATATATATATATATAAAGAATTAGTCTTAATTTACTTCCGCATCGCATCATTTTTTTGTTCTGCATCAATTTTGGTATCAGATCTTTTGTTCTACATCAACCTGGCATTTAATGCGCCAATCTATGGGATAATTGCGAATCTGATCCGGTATACCATGGCCGACTGCCTTCCACTCTGAAACCCTGCTCCCAGGACAAGTGTCAGCATCGCATTGGAAGCAGTGGCAGGGATAGTTAATGCAGGAAAGGTGCAATGATGAGTTGCCAGCCTGAAACGCACGTCCGTTGGGTTCCTAACACGACGTGGGCAACGTGGCGAAATATGAGCGGTTGGCGCAGTACCCGGAGCTATTCATCCACCACTAGTTGTGTGGTCACACAGATCATGGTTGGGCACGATCCAGCACGTCCCATCGACTTCCCCGTCGGATCGGGAAGTCGCGTCATCTGACGGTGGATCACGGTGCTCGAGGGGTGCTTGGAAGCGGCCCCTCAGCGCCTATAAAAGAAGGGGTGAATGCCTGGAGGGAGTCTTCCACTGCACCTGCATTTGGAGAGAAATAGCCTACTTCTTCTGGCGCTCTCGCCTCCTTTAGGAATTTTGACCACCAGGTTAGTTTCCCACCCGTCCCTTCTTTCTTCTGCAACTTCCATTAGAATGGCTTCCGGTAGTCAGAGCTCTATCCATGGGAATAGGGAACCAGGTCCGTATGACATCCCATCGGGCATGACCCGAGAAATGGTAGAAAACCTTAGGGTTGTATATAACATCTCTTCGACACTGTATTTGACTATTCTTAGCCAGGAGGGAAGGGTGAATGGCCCTCTGAACCTAGGAGCCCTTCCTGTATATGAATACCACCTTAAGGCTGGCCTTCGATTCCCTCTTCATAATCTCTTTGTACAAATTTTCAATAGCTATAGAGTGTCCCCAATGCAGCTAACCCCGAACAACATTTGGGAAATCTGCGGTTTCATGGTCCTCTGTTAGAGGGCCGGAGTCGAGCCCAGACTGTCTATTTTCTCCAATTTCTTTCTTCTAAAAAGGAACTTCCGATACCAGGAGTGGCGGATGTTCAGTCCCCGCCCTGGTCAGAGAATATTAGGGGGGCTTCCATCAGCTATCCATGGATGGAAGTTCCAGTACTTCTTTGTAGATAGTTTGGAGCCCTGAGGTTTTGAGCCAGCGTGGAGAGAGCCCAAGCCGAAAGTAGTAGATGGGAGGAGAGTGTTGAGGGCCGACGAGGCCAACTTCAACAAACTAAATGAAGATGACCCATTGTTTGTTCATGACTTGCTCCAAGAGGAGAACCTCCACTTGGCTGGGATCAGCCAGCAGCAAATCTTAGGTAGGGTAGCAACCACTTGTCGTAGGTCTTCTATCCTTCACTGTCGGTGTTGCCGATCTTACCGCGATGGCCTGTAGCTTGTGAGCTAGTGTCGGCTCTCGGACTCTTCCACCTCGAGATCTCCGAGCCTTCAGTCCTGCAAAACAAGGTCAGAGACCCAGGCCAGGAATTCCGACGGGGGTACTCCGACGGTCAAGTTAGAGAGCAGCAAGATGGAACATGTCCACTAAGGCAGATTTCCGATGAATTCTCGTGCTTAGAGGAAATTTTGATGAAAGAAGTGCAAGGAAGAGAGGGGTTGAAGCCCAACCTCCTGCGCTGGGTCTACCGAGCTTATGCCTGAGGACTTCCGGGGGCCCTAGGATCGTTCTCTCGGTATCCTTCCCTCTCCTTTGGTTTACCTTTCTGTCCGCTTTTACCGTCCCTTTTATACCACTGGATCGCCTCTGGCTTCCCTCTCTTCCCCGGAGGCTTCCGGAGATCTCTGGATCCTCTGACCCCTTTCCCTTCGAGTCCGGGAGTTAAGTGGTCGGCACGCCTCGTCTGCCGTGTTGTCATGAAAGGGGAAATCTGGTGAGACCTCGAGCCAAGCGCTGGAGCCCTCCTTCCGAGGCGTTGACTGTGGGTTTCCAGTGTTCTAGGCCCCTGCCTGCAAGGATTTTATTCCTCGATCATGGGGCCTGCTTAACTGATGTAAACGAGATTCCGCGTACCATTGTGGGCCGTACTGGCACCCTGTACGGGATGCAGTGCAAGCTGATTCTAGTGGCGACCTCATGACCCGTGCCTCTGCCTCCCCGAGGCTTTGTAGAGTAAGGCTGACTTCGGTCGAGGTGGACCCATCTTGGAGTGCCACCTGGCGAGGGAGCAGGGGGCTGCCAGCTTCGGTCGAGGTGGGCCCCTCTTGGGTGGACACCTGGCGAAGTGGCAGAGGAAGGCCCGACTTCGACCGAGGTGGACCAGATCATGTCAGCAAATAGTGAACGAGGCTACAAGGAGTTCCTTTCACCACATGATGGGGGTGAGCCATCCGTATCCTAGCCCTCGGCGTTTGCTTGTTTGTCTGTAAGTGACTAACATCATCTTATTATTTTGTAGCTCCTTCAAGACATGCTGTTAATGGACGATGGCCTGGGCGAGCTGCTAGACCTGAAGGAGCACTCAACCAAGAGGGCTGAGGTAGCCGAGGAGGCCAGAGATGCAGCAGAAGTGGCATTGACAGCCGCTAGAGTGGAGTTATCCATTCTATGGGCCACTGAGGAGGAGCTATCTGCTCTGCGGGCTGAGACAGAGGCTCAAAAGAAGTAGATAGAAGACTTGCTGGCTCGACAGGCTGACCGGGAGGCTAGGCTGAAGAGCAAGAAGCAGAGGGTGAAGTCCCTGGCCCGTCGATTAGCCAAAGAGAAGGAATGCCTGGTTGAGTCCGAAAGGCGCTCGAGGGGCCACCAGGTTGAGGCAGAGAGATATAAGGGTTTGTTGAAGATAACCCGGGAGCTGATGGCGACGGCAGCCGAAGCAGCCGTAAAAGAATATAAGGCCTTCGAAGACTTTAAAAAGGAAATGAACGAGGCCGGCTCGTACAGCTTCGACTACGAGTACGAAGAGTGCCTGGCAAAGGTCTGTGATGCTTTCTCAAAGCTCGACTTAGCCTTTCTACAGCTGCCGAAATGGGCAGAAGAGGAAGGCATCGAAGAGGAGGCAAGTCCATCTGGTGGAGGGGCCGAGCCCCCAGCTAAAGCTGGCATAGAGAAGGCCGGAGCCGATGCCTAGGCCGAAGTCGAGGTTGGGGTGGTGGACATCCCAGTCGGAGCTCCGGAGGAGGCTGAGGGGGCCGAAGTCGAGGTTGGGGCCGAAGTCAAGGTTGTATATGTATCTCCAAGGGATCAGACCTAGGATGTTTGTAAAGGTTTGACCTTTTCTTTTGTAAAGAACTCCTTTTATAATATAATAGAACTTCTTATCATATCTCTTGTATATGTCAGTGTGGTAGAATTGATCGAAGTTCTTTTTTCTAAAATGTTTCTAAGTGTTGACGGTCGGCTTGATAGGATCGTAAACACTCCGCCAGACAGTAGCTCAGACCGAACCTAGACACCTAGGTTTTCTAAGTGTTGGTCCGTCGGCTCGTCCGAACTCGAAATCTCTGAAGTGGCTACCGGACAGTAGCTCAGTCCGAACCTAGATAGTTAGAAATTTTTCTAAGTGTTGGTCCGTCGGCTTGTCCGAACTCGAAATCTCTGAAGTAGCTACCGGATAGTAGCTCAGTCCAAACCTAGACACTTAGGAGTTTTTCTAAGTGTTGGTCCGTCGGCTCGCTCGAACTCGAAATCTTTAAAGTAGCTGCTGGATAGTAGCTCAGTCCGAACCTAGACACTTAGAAATTTTTCTAAGTGTTGGTCCGTCGGCTCGTCCGAATTCGAAATCTCTGAGGTAGCTACCGGACAGTAGCTCAGTCCGAACCTAGACACTCAGGAATTTTTCTAAGTGTTGGTCCGTTGGCTCATCCGAACTTGAGACCAGATCTCCGTGTGGATTTTTTTGAAGCTGTTATCGACCAGACTCAGATTTTTGAAGTGGGCTGCCCTAGAGCCTTTGCCAACTGGAGTCGGACTTTTGGAAGTGGGCTGCCCTAGAGCCTTTGCCGACCGGAGTCGGACTTTCGGAAGTGGGCTGTCCTAGATCCTCTGCCGACCAGAGTCAGACTTTCGAAAGTGGGCTGTCCTAGATCCTTTGCCAACCGGAGTCGAACTTTCGGAAATAAGATGCCCTAGAGCCTTTGTCGACCGGAGTCGGGCTTTTAGAAGTGGGCTGCCCTAGAGCCTTTGCCGATCGAAGTCGGACTTTCGGAAGTGGGCTACCCTAGAGCCTTTACCGATCGAAATCAGACTTTCGGAAGTGGACTGCCCTAGAGCCTCTATCGATCAGGGTCAAACTTTTGGAAGTGCTTCATGAAAGAAGTTGTGGCCTTTATTGATAATACTTGCGAAGGTTGTCTACATTCCACGGATGCGATACTTGTCGTCCATCCAAATGCTCGAGTTGGTAGGTTCCGGCTCGAATTACTTCAACAACTCGATAAGGGCCTTTCCAGTTGGGGGAGAGTTTTCCTTGCTCGATCGGTCTTGATATTTCTATCCTTCGCAAAACCAGATCTCCAACCCGGAAAGTTCGAGCCTTGACTCGTGAGTTGTAATATCTGGCCATCTTTTGATGGTAGGTCGCCATCTTCAAGCTTGTCTGGAGCCTGGTCTCTTCAAGTAGATCTAGGTCAGCCCTCCGTTGCTCTGAGTTGATCAGTTTGGCTTAGTGATCAATCCGTAGGGATTACAAGGAAACTTCCACAGGGATGACTACTTCACTTTCGTAGGTCAGGTTGAATGGAGTTTCCCCGATCACCATTCGGGCGGTTGTTTGATAAGCCCAGAGTACTGAGTGGAGCTCTTCTACCCAAAGTCTTTTATCATTCAGTCGGGTCTTTAGTCCATGTAGGATTATCCGATTGGTGACTTTGGCTTCTCCGTTGGACTGAGGGTGTCCGACTGATGTAAGACGATGGGATATGTGATATTGCTGGCAGAAGTCTCAAAATTTGGAATTGTCGAACTGCCTTCCGTTGTCAGTGATGATCATTTGTGGAATGCCGAATCGGAAGATGATGCTATTTTGGACAAAGTTCTCTACTTTAGCTTCTGTAATTTGCGCCAATGGCTTGGCCTCCACCCATTTGGTGAAGTAATCAATAGCTACGATCAAGAATTTCTGCTGGCCAGATGCCCGGGGGAAGGGTCCCAGGATGTCCATCCCCCATTATACGAATGGCCAAGGTGCAGTGTGCGGAGTTAGCTGACTGGCAGGCCTCCTTTATATATTGGAGTACCTCTGACACGCATCGCACATTCTGACGAAGTCCAATGCGTCCTTCTAGATTGTAGGCCAATAGTATCCTTGTCGGATAATTTTGTAAGCCAAGGATCTTCCTCCAAGGTGGTCATCGCAGATGCCTTCATGAACTTCTTTGAGTGTGTAGTCTGCATCAATCAGCCCCAAGCACTTTAGTAGTGGTTATGAGAATGACTGCTTGTAGAGGATGCCATCGAGGATGATGTACTTCGAAGCCGTCCAGCGTACACGCTTGGCTTCAGTCGGATCTTCTGATAGAGTCCCTCTGACAAGGAATGCGAGAATTGGGTCCATCCAAGAAGATTCTTGTTCAACTTGGCGGACTTCGGTCAGCTCTTCAGCAATACTTGGATGCTGCAGATACTCCATGAAGGTTCGATTGGAGGTGTTGGTGACGACCGTAGCCAATCATGATAAAGCATCCGCCCGGGAGTTCTACAATCGAGGTATATGGACGATTTCAAAGAATTTAAGCAGAGATATAAGGTTTTGTACTTTGTTCAGGTATTTGGCCAAGGTCAAATCTCTCGCTTCGAATTCACCCTTCACTTGATTTACCACTAACTGGGAGTCGGAGAAAGCCCTGATTCGGCCAATGCCCAACACATTAGCTATTCTTAGTCCTGCGAGAAGGGCTTCGTACTCTGCCTGGTTGTTTGACACTTGAAATGAAAAGTGCAAAACAAACTCCAAGCTTTCTCCATCGGGGTCGGCTAGGATCAGGCTGGCCCCATAGCTAGCAAGGTTAGATGCTCCGTCTACGTGAAGGGTCTAAGCGGGCTCTGCTTCATCACTAGCATCAGTTTCAGGTGCTTCAACCATTTGAGATGATGCTTCCTGCTTCCAAGTACACTCTGCAATGAAGTCAGCAATTACTTAAGCCTTCATAGCCGATCTAGATTGGAAAGAGATGTCGAACTCGCCAAGATTTACGGCCCATTTGGCAAGCCGACCGGAGGTGTCTAGGCTCCAAAGGATCGCCTTAAGGGTTTGGTCGGATAGCACGACGATCGGGTGTGCCTGTGATGTGGAACAAAGGGGGTTAGGGCTAGGGATGCTGGATGTCAATAAGGATGCTTACGATGCAAAGGAATTCTTTTTTTTTAGGGTTGATGATTTTTTTTTTTTTTTCAGTTTCTTGTTGTGCTTCTTCATTGTTTTAAGGTTTCGATTCCCGATCACAAGAAAAGATAAGAAATGCGAAGAACAGTAATGGAAGCTTACGCTAGCAGTTCAAAGCCCTAAAAGTAAGAACGAGAACAGGACCCCGGGATTAAGAAACCCCGGTAGGACTAGCTCGACCTACAATATCTACTTAGGAGATAAAGAGAAGGCAAACCTCAAACTTTTGAAGTGCCCGGTGCAGAGATCGCTCAACTCGGTGGATGCGGCCTGGATGCCCGAGCAGTCGAACCCGTGGGAGCTCTGGCTTTGGGTCCGAAGGTGCGATGGCAAAGCTGACTGTCTCTAATGCTCGAGATGCCAGGGAGGACCTGTAGGCAAACAAAAGAAAGGTCAGTAGAATGTGGAGATGTATGGAAAGGAATTGAATCAGAGTTGGGAAGGGGCTTCGAGCCTGGTGTCCGGCTGGATTCCGAAGTCGAAGTTGGAGATAACTTGGGGCCTCGCACCTAACGACGTCCCGAAGGAAGAAGGAATGTGGCCTCACACCAGGCGACGTCCTGGAGGACGAAGAATTCACGACGCCCTGGGATGACGGACAGGTGGCCTCACACCACTCGATGTCCCTGGGGACGAAGGCAATTCCACTCGAACCTAGCCTAAGAGACAATGGTTGGAGGGTGGAAGAAACTCAAACTTTCATGAATCACTCAATCATTCATTCATTCATTAGTTCTACAAGGGAGGGATTGGGTCCTTTAAATAGGCACCCAAGGCCCTTTTGAAATTCAAATTACAATATTCATGGTGGCACCCAAAATTTTCCAACATCCCATCTCTTTGGCCGACCAAATAATTTGGAGTTGGGCATGGCATGAGTAAAGGCTTGGAGAGGGGGATTGATCCCTTGACTTCCTTTCTTAGCATGCTTATTTTTGGAAGGAGTGGGGCATGGCTTGCTTGGAGGGATGTGTTCCCTTGGGCTCTTCAACGCCATCATCTTGGATTGATTCATGGCCGACCAAGGGAGAGCTCCATGGGCATTGCATGGTTGAGGGCTTGAAGAGGGGAGTGTGTCCTTTGACCTTCCTTCCTTGCAAGAACACTTTGGGAAGAAAGCTTGGAAGGGGGCTTGCTTTGAGGCTTGGTTTCTTCAAGGATCTTCAACGCCCTCTTTTGATGGAACAAGGCGTGATGTGGGGGAGGGAAGAGGGGGATGGTGTTTCTTCCTTCCAATGTTGTCCAAGGCGTGTGGAAAGCATGAGGATGCCACTTTGTTTCCCTTCTTGGATGCCCAAGTGGCAGCTGATGTGGCGCCACGTAGGTAGCTGAGGTGGAACCTGAGTTGGCATTATCCCAAGTGGAAGGGGTGGGTTGGCCCACCAGAACTTGATTTGGTGAAGAAAACTAGAGTGACTTCAATTGGGCTTGGGCCTAGTCCAAACTCAGACTCGAACAAATACAGGACTCATGACCTAACTTGACCCAAATTGGTCAAGGTATAGGACTAAACAAACTTTGACAATAAATTATGACAATGCTTTGGGCTCAAGGCCTTATTACAGGACTCATAGAAGGGGGAACCCTAATCTGAGATCCACAGAGGGTTGAGGAGCCTCTGTCGGATCCTGGTGCCCACACCAGTTCTCCCGGGGTGGGAGGAACTCGACCCTGTCAAGTAAGGATTAGCTTGGCTTTGATACCTTTCCAGGATGTCAGGGTCGATGCGCTGCAAGTCCTCCCGTGTGATCCACGAGTCATCGGATTCGGGTCGGCCTTGCCATCGGACCAGGTAAGTTGGTAGCCTTTGTCCCGGGTAGTGATGGCTTGGTCATCCAGGACACGCTCGATCCGCTCTCCTCGCTCAGGTATATTTGGAGGTGGATACTCAGGTTCAGGTTCACTCTCAAAAAGGAGGTCAGGCCCAAATGGCTCACTGGATATGTTTGCGGGTTCTCTATACTCGACTAAGTCAGAGATATTGAATGTCGAGCTAATTCTGTAATCCGGAGGTAGTTCTAGCACATAGGCGTTAGGGCCAATTCTCCTAATTACTTTAAAGGGACCCGCCCCACGAGCATGAAGCTTCTTAATGGTTCCCGGTGGAAACCGTTCAGGCCGGAGCCTAATCATTACAAAATCCCTTATTTCAAACTCTTTGGCTCGCTTTCGGGAATCAGCCAAAGTATTTTAAAATTGTATTTAATGCATAATTTTAACATGATGCAAAATAAAGACTCAACTATGCAATCTTATTGAGAAAAAAATTTATTGGACTCCTAGGGTTTAAACCTAACAGACTTTTGACTCTCTAGGTTTGACCCTAGTCTAGTATGCACAAGAAAAATTATTAAGGATCCCTAGCAAATGCCATAAAGTATGCCAAAAGTAGAGGGCAAAAGGGATGGGTTCTAAGGAGTCACGCATTCTGGTAATCTCAATAAAAAGTAACCCCATGGCTCTAGAAATGTGAGAGGGTTCAGGGAAGGGTAAGAAATAGGAATCGGAGTCTTGGGGTGGCTTATGAAAAACATTCAACAGGCCTTGGTTATTCAGGATGATCTTAAAATTTGGGCATCGTTCTATAGGTGTCATATGGCCCACTTGTTCTGGTAGATCTTGGGGCTCGCTAGGGTCAACCCCACAGTGAGGAAGGTCTGTTAAAGAGGATCCTGGGACCAAGTCTATAGTATGGTGGGTGTTTCTTAGGGGTGGAAGTTGATCATGTAACTCATCGGGAGCTTCATCCTCAATTTCTTTTCGAGCTTCAACCATCTCTTGAGGATGTTTTCTTTGGATCGGTTCATTAAGGGTTGGTTCCTGAACTCCTGTGGAAAAGACTGGTGAATCCTCATGTTCATTTACTAGATGTGATCCTGGCTCGGTCATTTCCTCTTCAAATTTTGTAGTGGGTTCAGGATCATTTTCCTTAGATTCCTCAATGATTTCACCCTCGGGCCCATCTTCTACTAAACTTGACTCATAGATGCTTTCTTTCAATTCTTTAATGGGCTTAGGAGTTTCTTTCCCTAGATTTTCAATGGGTTCAACTTTCAAGTCTTCAATGGGCTCAGGGGTTTTTGTATTCAAATTCTCAGAATGTTCATCCTTCTCTTCCTGAAACTCTTTAAAGGGTCCTTTCCCAGTAATCTCTTCTTCTAACCCATTGTCCTTGATTGGGTTAACTTCAGGCTTCTTCTCTTTAAGGCTACTTAATCCTTTCTTGACTGGGTCCTTTGGTTGGATTGGGTTGATTGTAATCTTTTTCCCTTGGTAGAGAAAGATGCAGGTATTGGATCGACCATAAAGGGTGGCATCAAGGTCGAAAAGCCAGGGTCGTCCTAGGATGATACTACCCACACCCATGGGTAAGACGTCACACCAAATCGATTCTTCATAGGAACTCATTTTTATCTTGATTTGGCACCTAGATTTTACTGGGATTGAAATTGAATCTATCCAGGAGACTTTGTAAGGGTTGGGGTGGGGAACTGTGGCTAGTCCTAAAGATTTGACTGTACTCAAGGAAAGGGCATTAAAACAGCTTCCACTATCAATGATGACCTTACAAACCTTATCTTCTAGCTTGATCAGGGTCTGTAGGATGTTGGTCCTACGCCAGTCTTCCTGTACTATGTTTTGGGCTAGGATGCATCTGACTACTCCTAGAAGGTCTTCAGATTCATTTAGCTCTTCCTCTAGGGGTCTTAGTCTGGCATCTATTTGATCCAATCTATTGTTCAACTGGTTGCCTAACAGGGTCATGGATTGAGTTAGGGCTCCGATGTCAGCTCGCAGTTGGTCCATGGTTTCGGTAGAGGGTGGAGAAGGTGGGTGAAAAGAGGTTCCTGATCTAGTGCACATGTAACAAAACGATGCTATGGTTTGCTAGACTTAGGAGATCTCTCCAAATGTAAAGTCAAGAAGATGAACCTAGAAGTAGTAACTTGGCACCTGGCCAGGTAAGTGTAAGGTTAGTGGAGGTTCCTCTTTGCTTTCCTAGACACCAATTAGAAATTAGCTAGGTAAGCGAACCAACCCACTTGCCTTCAGGCTCTAGTCCTTGAACCACTTGCCTAGACACCAGCTACACAAACACACACCAACAAGCAATCTAGCTTGGCTCGGCACTTGGATTGACCTGACTTCATGGGTGTCCCTAGCTCACTAGAGCAGATTAAACATCTAATTGATTTTAGTTAATGGCTAGGGTTCGATATGCCGGGTGGTGGTTTTTGGGTTAGGGACAGGTAATGAAATCCTGACCCTATGTTAAATTGATGCCCTTAAGATAAGTTATGTAAAATGAAGTACAATAATGACTAATGAAATGACTTAAAATTTTTTTTGTTCTTTTGTGTCTTTTAGATGGGTGAATGCTAAACAAAATGCAAGAATTAAAACATGCAAGAAGCAAGCTAGATGGATGAATGAATCAAAAGATGAGATGCTTGCTGAAATATCAGATCTAAGATTTTCTCAGGTAGTATTACGGCTTGTAGAAACTCTACAAACTAAAATAAAATCTGATAAAATAGAGAAAAATACTTTGAAATTAATGCGATCTAACAAAATAGAAATCATGAAATTTGGTTGTCTCTTCAAGGAGAAACAATCCAATGATCAGACCATATACGGACTGACCAGAATGCAGAAAATGAAACTAATGCACTAGTCCTAGCCTTGCTCTGATACCAGAAATGATGTGGAGGCAAAGGGGGTTAGGGCTAGGGAAGCTGGATGTCAATAAGGATGCTTATGATGCAAAGGAATTCTTTTTTTTTTAGGGTTGATGATTTTTTTTTTTTTTTATGTTTCTTGTTGTGCTTCTTCGTTGTTTTAAGGTTTCAATTCCTGATCACAAGCAAAGATAAGAAATGCGAAGAACAGTAATGGAAGCTTATGCTAGCAGTTCAAAGCCCTAAAAGTAAGAACGAGAACAGGACCCCGGGATTAAGAAATCCCGGTAGGACTAGCTCGACCTACAATATCTACTTAGGAGATAAAGAGAAGGCAAACCTCAAACTTCTGAAGCGCCCGGTGCAGAGATCGCTCAACTCGGCGGATGCGGCCTAGATGCCCAGCAGTCGAACCCGTGGGAGCTCTTGCTTTGGGTTCGGAGGTCGCGATGGCAAAGCTGACTGTCTCCAATGCTCAAGATGCCAGGGAGGACCTGTAGGCAAACAAAAGAAAGGTCAGTGGAATGTGGAGATGTACGGAAAGGAATTGAACTGGAGTTAGGAAGGGGCTTCGAGCCCGATGTCCGGCTGGATTTCGAAGTCGAAGTTGGAGATAACTTGGGGCCTCGCACCCCGCGACGTCCCGGAGGATGAAGGAATGTGGCCTCACACCACGTGACGTCCTGGAGGACGAAGGATTCGCGATGCCCTGGGATGACGGACAGGTGGCCTCACACCACTCGACGTCCCTGGGGACAAAGGCAATTCCACTCGAACCTAGCCTAAGAGACAATTGTTGGAGGGTGGAAGAAACTCAAACTTTCATGAATCACTCAATCAATCATTCATTCATTAGTTCTATAAGGGAGGGATTGGGTCCTTTAAATAGGCACCCAAGGCCCTTTTGAAATTCAAATTACAATATTCATGGTGGCGCCCAAAATTTTCCAACATCCCATCTCTTTGGCCGACCAAATAATTTGGAGTTGGGTGTGGCATGAGCAAAGGCTTGGAGAGGGAGATTGATCCCTTGACTTCCTTTCTTAGCATGCTTATTTTGGGAAGAAGGAGTGGGGCATGGCTTGCTTGGAGGGATGTGTTCCCTTGGGCTCTTTAACGCCATCTTCTTGGATTGATTCATGGCCGACCAAGGGAGAGCTCCATGGGCGTTGCATGGTTGAGGGCTTGAAGAGGGGAGTGTGTCCTTTGACCTTCCTTCCTTGCAAGAACACTTTGGGAAGAAAGCTTGGAAGGGGGCTTGCTTTGAGGCTTGGTTTCTTCAAGGATCTTCAACGCCCTCTTTTGATGGAACAAGGCGTGATGTGGGGGAGGGAAGAGGGGGATAGTGTTTCTTCCTTCCAATGTTGTCCAAGGCATGTGGAAAGCATGAGGATGCCACTTTGTTTCCCTTCTTGGATGCCCAAGTGGCAGCTGATGTGGCACCACGTAGGTAGCTGAGGTGGCACCTGAGTTGGCATTATCCCAAGTGGAAGGGGTGGGTTAGCCCACCAGAACTTGATTTGGTGAAGAAAACTAGAGTGACTTCAATTGGGCTTGGCCCCAGTCCAAACTCAGACTCGAACAAATACAGGACTCATGACCTAACTTGACCCAAATTGGTCAAGGTACAGGACTAAACAAACTTTGACAAGAAATTATGACAATGCTTTGGGCTCAAGGCCTTATTACAGGACTCATAGAAGGGGGAACCCTAATCTGAGATCCACAGAGGGTTGAGGAGCCTCTATCGGATCCTGGTGCCCACACCAGCCTGGAAGTAGGGTCGGAGTCGCTTGGCCTCTATGACCAAGGAATAAACAAGCTTCTGCATTTTGAGATACCTTGTTTCGGCATTATGGAGGACTTTACTGATATAATAGAAAGGTTTCTGCTGACCATCTTCTCCCACTCGCATGAGGACGAAGCTAACTGCCTCGTCCGATGCCGACAGGTACAGGTATAATGCCTCCCCCTCCATCGGCTTGGCTAACAACGGAGGGTTCTTCAGATAATCCTTCAAAGCTTCAAAAGCCGACCAACATTCATCAATCCAGTGGAACCGGTCCGACTAGCGCAAGGTCTTGAAAAATGGTAGGGACTTCTCAGCCGACCGGGAGATGAAATAACTGTGATATGCTATACGGCCTGTAAGCTCTTGCACTTGCTTTTTATTGATAAGATGTCCCATCTCAATAACAGCTCTGATCTTGTCAGTGTTGACTTCAATTCTTCTTTATGTGACTAGGAAGCCGAGGAACTTCCCGAAAGTCATCCCAAAAGTACACTTGGTAGGATTTAGTTTCATCCGATGACATCTCAATGCATCAAAGGACTCCTGTAAGTCTTTGATGTGGTCGATTTTGTGGAGGCTCTTAACTATCACATCATCTACATACGCCTTCATGTTTCTCTCAAGCTGCCATTCGAAGACCCACTTGATCAGCCTTTGGAAAGTGGCACCGGCATTGTTCAGGCTGAAGGACATCATCTTGTAACAGTATAATCCTTTGTCAGTGACAAAGGCCATCTTCTTCACATCCTCTGGATGCATCCTGATCTGGTTGTAGCCGGAGAAGGCATACATGAAGCTCAACAGCTGATGGCCAGCCGTGGCATCCACCAGCTGATCAATCTTCGGCAGGGAAAAGCTGTCCTTTGGACAAGCCTTGTTGAGGTCGATGTAGTCCATACAGATCCTCCACTTTTCATTAGTCTTTTTCACCATTACAACATTTGCTAGCTAGTTAGGGTAATGGGCTTCTCTGATGAAGCCCGCATCAGAGAGCTTCTTGACCTTCTCATCAATAGCCCTTTGTCTTTCGGAAGCGAAGCTCCTCTTCTTCTGCCGGACAGGTCTGTAAGTCGGATCCACCTTAAGCTGGTGAGTGATGATGTCTGATGGGATGCCTGGCATATCCGACGTTGACTAGGCAAATACGTCAGCATTACTTCTCAGGAAGTCAATCAGCTCCAGTTTGACCTCCTCGCTAAGTGTGCTCCCAATTTGGAGGACCCTGGTGGGGTCGTCCTCCTGAAGGGAAACAAATAGGATCCTCTCGACCGGCTGGCCGTGGCTGTCGGCTTCGGCCCTTGGGACAAGTTGATCCAGAGTAGAATGACCATCTGACTGGTGGTATTGGATAGTTAGGCACTGTCTGGCCATCCTGCAATCTCCCCTCATAACTTCGATCCCGTTCCGGGTCGGAAACTTTGCTAGCAGATGGAAGGTAGAGACGATGGCTCAAAATTTGTAAAGAGCTGGTCGACCGAGAATGGCATTGTAAGCCGAGGTCGTACGTACGACCACAAAGTTGATGGGAAGAGTCTTCTAAAAAGGCTCCATTCCGATGGTCACAGGTAGAATTATCTCTCCCTTAACTCCGATGGAGTTTCCCCGAAAGTATGTCAGTGGCATGGGGGATTCTTGCAGTCTTGATCTGGCCAGGTTCATTCTAACAAAAGCATCATACAATAATACCTCCGTGGAGCTTCCATTATCTATAAGAATCCTTTTTACATCGTAGTTGGCGATCACCGCCGACATGACTACATGATCATTTCTAGAAATATGGGATTCCAGGAGGTCTTCGTCGGAGAAGCTGATTACATTAGAGCCCCTTGATCTCTTGACAATGTCTTGGTCCTCTTCGTACTCCAGTCGGACCTTCGATGTAGCATGCCGACATCCCCGCCGGTCGGACGGTGGTTAGGAAGCTCGGCCTCCTCTGGAGGGTCTCTGGCAGTTGAAGCTTCGACCCGATTCCTGTGGGATCGGACGTATTTGTGCACATACCCCCTCTTGATGAGGTCTTCAATGGCGTCCTTCAGCTGGATGCACTATTCAGTATTGTGCCCATGGTCCTGATGGAACCGACAGTATTTATCTCTATTTCTGGATGCAGAGGGGCCCCTCATTGGACGAGGCCTTTGCAGGAAGGTCTCATTCTCAATTTCCAGGAGGATCTTCTCCCTCGGAAGGGAGAGGGGTGCATAGGTTTCGAATCTCCTAAGGAAGTCCTTCGGCGTCGGGCTGAGTTGTTGCCATCGCTGGGAGGTCGACATCGGGAGCCTTGTCGCTCCACTTCTTAGGGGCCGACCTCCCTTCAGCTTGGCGTTGGCTCATCGCTTGCTCCTTCGCTAGGGCGTATTTCTGTGCCCGAGCCAGCAACTCGGAGTAGCTTGTCAAAAATTTCTTGTTCAGGGAGAAAGTAAGGATGGACGAGCACAACCCTCTTTTGAAGGCCGACATAGCTACATCTTCGTTCAGATTCGGGATCTCCATGGCCGCTGAGTTGAAACGGGCTATGTAGTCCCGAAGATTCTTTCCCTCTTTTTGCAGCTTGAGGAAGAGGCAGTCGGTGTTCCTCGGGGTCGACTGCAAGTCCTGAAATGGAAAAGAAAAAACTTTTCAAGCTAAGAAAAAGAATGGATCATACCTGGTTGGATGGCGGAGAACCACATCCGAGCGGCCTTCTTGAGAGTGGCAGGGAAGGCAATGCAGTGAAGGGCGTCGGAGGTGCCCCGTACCATCATGTGGGCCTTATAGGTGCCCAAATGATCCAGCGGATCAGTGGTACCGTCGTAGGGGTCTACCTACAGAATTTTGAAGTGGCGGGAGATCAGCTCCCCCATAATCTCATTAGAAAAAAGCGGGCGGGAGTCATACGCTTGTCCTCCTTCCACTTTCTGCCGGTCAGCAAGCTCAGCATGCGCTCCTCGATGCACAAGATTTTGCTAGTGTAGTCTCTCGGAAGTTCGACAGGGTGCCGAACGCCATCAGGGATAGAGTCGACGAAGGAGGGTGAGGCGGACATTGCCCTCTTCCCGTCAGCATGAGCCCCCAAAGACCTTCAGGGCTCTGGAGCAGCATGAGAATGAGGCTGGGGGACTTCTTGCAGTCGGCTTCCCTCAGCAGCAGGTTGATGGTTGGTGCAAGATGCAGCAGGCGGCTGCTGCCGGTTGTTGGCTGCCTCCTAGAGATACTGAACCGCAGTGGTAAGTGTATCGATGCGGTTCAGGAGCATCTGGAACTATTGCAGTTCCAGAGTGACAGTGGGTTTAGCAGCGTCATTTTCCCTGGGACCTGGACGGGGAAAGACCTATCCTGGCGGAGGTGTTCTGGACTCTTCCCTTTGCCATTGCTTGAATTAGGGGATGGATTCCTCCTTTTAAAGAAGGGTGATGCCCTTCCTCTAGTGCCAATTTGTTGCTGCAACTTCTTCTGGACCGGGCTCGGAAGGCTGGGCTGGAGTGCTCTTCTCCCGGTTCCTCCAACAAAGTCTCCAAGGCCCGATGGTGTTCCGGCGGGGGACACTCTGATGTTTAAGTTAGCGGGAGCTTGAGGGCAACATAATGGAGGAATTAAAGAAACAGCGTATAGGGAAGGAAGAGTGTTTGTGTTAGCTTGCTTACCCTCTGTGTCCCCCAGTTTACCTTATATAGGCATGGAATACTGCCAAATTCTGTTAGGTGATAGGCAGAGAATGTCCGATTTGCCCCTAGGAGAATCAGGATAGTGGCCAGGTGGCACCAAGACGTGGCCATGTCGTGGTGTCCGTTATAATAGAATTCTGGTATCAGCTGGAAGAGGCTTCTGGAGCCTTTGAGTTACTTCTGGAGTTGGAGTGAGTTGGTCGGACTTCGACTATAGAGAGCTGGTCGGACTTCTAATGAAGAGAGTCAGCCGGATCTCTATAAGAGCGCCTCTGTCGGACCTCCAATGAAGGGGGTGGCTCGGACTTCCGTAACAGTGGGTCGTACAGACCTCGACTGAGGAGGGCCGGTCGGACCTCTGAAGGAGAGCATCCGTCGGAGCTTCAGCAGGAGAAAGTTGGCCGGACCTTAACAGAAGTGGATCATTCGGACCTTCACTTCAGTGGGTTGGTCGGACCCTCGAAGGAGAACGACCGTCGGATCTTCAAAGAAGGAACGAATCCGACCTCCGAAGGAGAGCATTCGGAAGTCCATAAGAGCGGTTCGGTTGGACCTCAGCAAGAGTGACGGTCCGGTCTGGTAGTGAGCTGGTATGACAGAAGATATTCGTTCCTGCATAACAATGAAAAACTTGAGGGAATCTCTAACTTTAATCTGCATAGCTGCAAAAGAATAAATCCAGGACCTTATAAATGAAGCAGCACCATTTCGAGCATAAAGCATGCTCTCTCTCTTTGCCGCTTGAAGGTGAGTTCCTATGTTGCTGTTTCAGAATGGCATTTACAGCATGCGAGATTTCAGATCTAATACACCGAAAAATTCAGATTTAGATCAAAGAAAACATGATTCTATGTCTAGCTATCCTGAATCTGGATCCATGAAACCATATACAAGAATCTCTTCATTTGTCTTCCTCAGTCATTGAATGGTAGCTCTTGATTCTTGCACATTGATGGACTTTATTTTGAATGATGCATGTCTGTTTTCAATGTCAAATGGCTTAGCCAGTTGTCTTTTACTTCTGACCTCTTGTAGGTTTCAAAACCTTAACAAAACGCATATCTTTTTTCTTATTAGAGGAAAGGTTGCGAAGCCAAAATTTATAAAGAGTGAAAATCCACGAAATGCATATCTAAATTGTATTTTAATGACTATGAGAAAACCTACAAATTGTTCATTTGACATCACAGGGACATCCATTGTAACCTGATTCAATTCAAGTATAAGAAACAGCTGTTTATATAAGCTCCCTGAAACATAAATATCAGGAAAGATGTTAAACAAGTAAATCTGATACAATTATAGGTATTTGTTTACTGAAAAAGAAATAGGTTCCGGTACAAACCTGTTGCGCCCATTCGGCTAGTCCCGGGTCGGACCGGCCCCGGGTGTCCGGTCCGCTGATCCCCGCACGGGGTCCTACTCCCCGGTTCTAAGAGAGGACCCCGCGGCTCCCTTTCCTAAAGAGCTGATCCGAGGGCTTCAAGAGCTGGTAGGCGCCTCACCGTCCGTGCGTTGGCCTCTTCGACTGCCACGGTCGGCTTTCGGATGGCCCCGCTGATTGCCATAGTTGGCTTCTGGAGGTCCGGCTGAACGCCATGGTCGGCTTCTGGGAGGCCAGGCCGACCCGCTGCTGAGGGGGTCGCTCGAAGTTTCTAGGAGCCTTTTCTCCCCGACAAGTTCTGACGGTCTGTTGTAACGGACTCCAAAGCATGGCCACGATTCTTGTTGCCAGGCCACTACTCTAATGCTCCTGCCACGCCGCCAGCCATGACCTCGCCGCCACGCCTATTTTCCTGGGAGCATATTCGGGCTTTCCCAGCCTGTTTCCCAACAGAATTTGGCAGTGCTCCATGCCTATAAAAGGCACCCGGGGACCTCCGTAAGAGGGTAACGTTCTTCTTCTCCATTCTTTTCATTCTTCTTCCCCATTGTGTATTCTCTTCCCGAGTTCTTTTCATTCTATTGCGCCAACCCTCCTCTAACTTAAGCATCAGAGTGTTTCCCGCTGGAACCCCTCCGGCATCTAGAAACTTCTTGTAGGTTGATCGGTAGAGGAGCTCTCCAGCGCATCCACCGAGCCCAGTCCAGGAGGTAGAACCGCAACTACAAACCCAATAAGAAAGTTTTGTAAGTTGCACAAACTAACAAATAAATATATCAAAAATCACTATGGTACTCCCCAAGTCTACAGCATTATAGAGACAAACTTTCCTTTCATACATATGTTTGACTACATGAAAGTTACCGAGCTACCGATCCATCTCACAACATCGAAATATAATGCTATACTGCTACATTTCTGAGGCACCAGTAACTGGCAGCACACCATGGTATGCAGCATGGACCAATAGTGATATCTGTTACGGGACATCAAAAGCTAAGAGTGCAGCAAAATCCATGTCATCAAAACTATCCCACGTCCCAACGCTAGGACCCTCTCTCTCTTCATTTGGAGGGTAGTGAGGCCCGGTATCTTCAGATTCTGAATCCCTTGCTTCCTGAAGTTTTAGAGGATTCATCCTCAATTCATTTCCTTGGATTCGGTCTGCACGATATATCACACAGAGAGCCATCTACAAAAAAAATAAGCGGTTACAAACAAAAAAAAGAAGAATTTGTCACTTTTGGCTGATCATCATTAAGTGTATACTCTTTTTTTCTTTTTTTGATTAAACAAAGGGGAGGGGGGGGGGGATAAATCCCGCCATAGCTACCCTCCACTGGGGCCCCCTTCCCACCAGACCATGTTCGATTCGGATCGTATATTTTTGCGTGCCCTTCCCACCGTAGATAAGTACGTCAGCCTGATCCTGCTAAGTATATATATATATATATATTTGGTAAAACAAATTAAAGGGAGAGGAGTTAGATCCCGGGCGTGGCCACCCCTAGACGATCCCCCAATTCCAGCCAGGAAATGTTCGATACATGGCGCATATTAATTTTTCGCAGTTGTTCCCCATCCAAAGGTAAGTACGTCAACCTGACTATCACTGGTGTCAGCCGAGTGAACGAGATTTATTATATATATCCCTAACCTTTTCACTATCACTGGCGTCAGCCGAGTGAACGGGATTTATTATATATATCTCTAATTTTTTCACTACCACCAGCTAACAGGGACTCCAAGATTATTTTATTAATTTTTTTTTTATTTTATTTTCGAATTTTTAATCGAAATATGTCCAAAATGGAACTCGAACCCTATCAGTTGGTTGTGAGAAAAGTCTCGCAACCAGCTGTGCCACGCCCCAGTGGCAAGTGTATACTCTTTCATTCACCATTTAGTCCTCTCTAGTTTCTTTCTTCCATGGTGATATTGGAAAACTGGACATACCCCATTCGACTTCCTTCACCATTATGAATTGGAGCCCTTTTATTTCTTGAGTTCCAGCAGCCATTTGGAGTACTACGATCCCTACCATTTGCGTTTCGGTGCTTGATTGGGGTGAAAAAGAACAATCTCCCATCATCATGCATAATAGAATCACCTGCCATGTCGGTCACCAAGGTGTCCTTGAGACTACGAAATATTGCAAAAGGAAAAGACCTCTAGTGTTCATTAGCAGTCCCGTAAAATTGGATGAGTCAAAAGTTATTGGGTCTTTCTCATGACCATTCCTTCCCTTTTCTAAATTTGCAAAAATATAAAAATAAAAAATAAAAATCCCAACTCTTGGATTAGTGCAGAATAACCCTCAATTTTCTTAGAAAGAAACCAAAAAAAAATACTTTTGCCCTCTTCAAGCACCATGTACACAATTAGCGGCCCTACTTGCACTAGTTTTTGGCACCAAGTGCACTAACAGGGTCAGAGCACACCAGTTTGGCCCCATAATTTTACAAATGCCAAATAAATTGTTTCTACCAGATAAATGGTAAAGAAGCACACAAGCTAAGCTTATTCAAGTTTTAAGCCACTAGAAATAGCTTAACAAGAACCAAAATGACAAGCCAACATTATTAAAAACAATGTGCTCACTTGGCCATTGCCAATCTGCTATACCAAGTGCGGCACCCTAAGAGATTAAGGAAGAAGCATATCGAAATGTTATTTTCATGTTAAATGTAGTCTAAAACAATCATAGATCCCTGTAATGGTGAAAGGTATATGCTAAGGAGAATCAAATAAACATTGATTCTGTTTTACCTGTTTAATGGTTTATAATGTTGGATACTTGGGCTGCTGCATATGGCTCCTTAAAGAGGAGCAGATGTGGGGATCGTCTCAGAAGAAATAGATCTTGGACTGGTAATTTCCTTAAAAGGTAATGCCAATGAGAACATTTATTGATAGAAATTAGTTGGATTTAAACTTATATCAGACACATCACTTCATGGATTTAAGTCACAATTGCTAAAAATGCAGTCAAGTAACTCATACATAGGTGCAAACACCCCTCACCTATCAGCTCAGTCCAGGTCCATCAACTCCCTGTATAGAAATGATTTTGGACGAGGTCCTACTCCTACTATGAAAGGTCCGAAGATGTGCAGACATTATTAAAAACAGGGTAATACTACTATTGCTTCAACAATAGACCATTAATTATGGCAGAAACTGACTTTTGCTGAAAAATTACTACACCAATCTCACTAAGAAATTGTTTAAGCTTCATTCTTCTGAATCGGAATAATAATTTCATCATTTTGCTGATGCTATGTTAAGTTTAGAAAAAAAGTAAAACAAAATGAATACAGAGTAAAGAATAAATTAAAATGATTAGCACGCTGAATAACATGAAAGGCCAACAGGTTGAACTTGAAGCAAGTTTCTCATCAAGGAGTTGCTCAGGATTTGCCGCCATAAACGTCGACATTATTTTTAATCACTCCTTGGCCGGCGTCGGGTCGCCCTTCAACCTTATCTTGGAGATACTCGATCAGCTCCGATTCGCTCGGATTGAAACGAAAGCCACGAGACAATCTCATAGCAGAAGCCATTCTCTCTTTCTCCACCACCACCACCACCATATACAGATATACGTAGCAGCGCGCCATCTCCATACCACCCCCCGGGCCGCGTTCTCGTTCCCTCGAGGAAGGGCTCTCCTCGCTTTCCCATTCCCATTCCCCCTCGCGTACCCGTTCCCATTCCCTGAGAGGACTCCTTCGCGCTCCCGTTCCCGTTCCAATTCCGGGGAGACGGGCTCCCCTCGCGTTCCCGTTCCCGTTCCCGTTCCCGTTCCCGTTCCCGTTCCCATTCCTTCCCTGCCGTTCCGGTTCCCGTTACCATCCCTCCCTGGCGTTCCCGTTCCCGTTCCCGTTCCCGTTCCCGTTCCCGTTCCCGTTCCCGTTCCCGTTCCCGTTCCCGTTCCCGTTCCCATTCCCGTTGCTCCCTGGCGTTCCCGTTCCCATTCCCGTTGCTCCCTGGCGTTCCCGTTCCCATTCCCGTTGCTCCCTGGCGTTCCCGTTCCCGTTCCCATTGCTCCCCGTTCCCATTGCTCCGGTTCCCGTTCCCGTTCCCGTTCCCGTTCCCGTTCCCGTTCCCGTTCCCGTTCCCGTTCCCGTTCCCATTGCTCCCTGGCGTTCCCGTTCCCGTTCCCATTGCTCCCTGGCGTTCCCGTTCCCTGAGTGAAGAAGGGCTCCCCTAAGGTTCCCCGTTCCCGTTCTCATTTCCGTTCCCTCTCCCTTCGCGTTCCCGTTCCCGTTCCCGTTCCTATTTCCTCGGGAGAAAGGCTCCCCTCGCGTTCCCGTTTCCATGCCCCGTGGGTAGAAGGGCTCCCCTCGCGTTTTGAAAGAATTTCGCTTCCGGAGAGCGCGGGGAGGGGTGGAGAGAGTACGCTCAAATTAGCACGTGCACAAGGCCAACAAACAACGTGTTTACGTAGCTGATGTGGAAATGACATGAGCTACTCGTAAGATGCTACCATAAGGCCCTGTTTGATTGCAAAATACGGGGTCGAATAAGGAGAATAAGAGATTTATTCTTCCAAACAGCTATAAAATCAAGGAAGAATAACAAAGATTTGTTATTCCGGTCAAGCCAAGTAATTCCGGAATCCATATTCCATGGGTTCCCATGGAATTTCACTATTCTCGTTTCGGTATTCTCAGGGCAGCTCCGTCATTTGGCTCGATCCAGAAGGTTTCTCATCTTTCTCGTGATCCCTCTTCCTCTCCCTCTGTTTCGGTCTCTCCCTCCATTCCAGGAGCAGCTGAACCCTCCGGCATTTCCCTCCGTTCCGGTCTCTCCCTCCGTTCCAGGAGCAGGTAAACCCTCCGGCATTTCCCTCCGTTCCGGTCTCTCCCTTCGTTCCGGTCTCTCCCTCCATTCCAGGAGCAGGTGAACCCTCCGGCATTTCCCTCCATTCCGGTCTCTCCCTCCGTTCCAGGAGCAGGTAAACCCTCCGGTATTTCCCTCCGTTCCGGTCTCTCCCTTCGTTCCGGTCTCTCCCTCCATTCCAGGAGCAAGTGAACCCTCCGGCATTTCCAGTTGCAGCCCCGTGAAATCGGCATTTCCCTTGACATCCACGATTGACTCGCTTGAGGTAAAGCAGTCGAACCCTCCACCCCTCTCCCTCCATTCCAGTTGCAGCCCCGTGAAATTTTTTTTCCCCTCGACGTCCACGATCGACTTGCTTGAGGTAAGAAAGAACGAGCTCCTCTGTTTTTTTCTCAAAAAATGTTTTGTTTTCGTTTTCATTTGATTATATTTTCCAGAGATTTGTTGGGAAGGAGACCATCCGAGATCTAGGTTTTATTTTTTTGGCATTTGATATTTGAATACAGATTTGTAACATTTATAGAAATGCCCTTCCAAAATCCTAGTTGGAATTTTTAAGTGGAGAAGTGCTCGTTTCTGGGTAACGGGCTATGGGATTTTAGCTTTAATAAAGAATGATCTTGGATAGTTTGGCAGCATGGGTCTTTAGTTTTGCTTTTGCTACTCAGTATTAAAGATGTAATTTTTGCTCCTCTTACACTGCAAGAATGGTGTTTCTGTCTGATGGGAATTTGGGTTTTTATAATGAGAAGGTCTTTGGGATCGTCTCATGGGTTTTTTGAAGATCTGGAATGTTGATGGGCATTTCTACAGGTTCTTTCTTTTTCCCAGTAGAGGAGGTTTCTATAAGATTTGCCCTGTGAAAAAGAAAGAACCTGTAGAAATGCCCTTCCACTCTTATCATTTGATATTTGATATTTGAATACAATGCTTCTGTGGCATTGGTTAAAACCCTGCATCCCTTCCACTTGACTCGGCCTGCCGTGCCGGCACCGGTCCCGGTGTTCTTATACTCCCCGTAATACAATGTATCGAGCCCGAAGGATCCATTATTCCACTCGTGCCACCCGGCGGGATCGATCACGTTGGTGATTTCCGACTCGATTATCACGGTCCTCGAGCATTCTTTCCAAAGATCGAGCAAATCCATCTTTGGTCTAGTTTTTTTTTCCCTGAGCCAAAACAAGAAATGAGACAAACAGAAATTCATACATGGAGCAAAAAGAGAAAAGGTCTATAAGAAGAGGAGATGCTTACATGGAAGATCCCATGGCTTGCACTTGTTCAAATCCACCTCTCCTACAGCTTTTGCACTGAAGCTATGGTTAAGAACCTTTGGAGAGAGGTAGTGGGTGATGATCTCTTCGTCCGTGGGATGGAATCTAAAGCCCGGGGGCAGGTCTATACTGTCCTCCCCCTTGTTAAGGACCAGGCCATCCACCATGGTTGCACCTCCAAAATTAAGAAATCACCTCTAAAATTGGCCTAAGATCTAGATCCGTGCTGTTGAAGGCACTTCCCAAAGAAGCCTCTCTTAAGATGAGGTAAATTTAATTTATTGCTACTGTTATTGTTTTTATTACCAAATATTATTCTTTTCCGGTTTGTTTAGCATCATATTTTAACCCATATCCCCTCGGTTTGAAGGGAATAAGTTAATATAAGTCGAAGTACAGAGATTCATATTTTAACCCATGTCATGGTTTTGCTTTCATAGGCCAATAAATAGTGAAAACCATCAAGGGAGCAAAGATTAGTGCACCAAGGTAGTAATCTCCTCCCTTAGGCCCATGCCAGCGACATCACCATTGAAAGCAGGATCTTAATGCCGCATAAGCTTAATTGGTGTCCATCATGTAGAGGGACATGTGCAATATGCATTCATACTTCTTTCTAATTAATCTATCATAAACATGCATGTCTTCACAAAGATCAAATCACCTCATCTAATTAGTCTTAATGTTCATAGCCAAAGGTTGAAAGTGATCACCACAACTAATTATGGCAACTATATATCATCTTAATTACCATGTCAACACAAAAAACGATAACCTGATGAATGTTTGTATTAATGAACATCTTGCTTTGTAGTTTTATGTACAATTTATGTTTATTTTTACATTTTATTTGATGAATGTTTCTTGGATTCAAGTTACAGTTATTTCTAAAATGTCCAAATCACATGATAAGAGTGAACAAGATGTTGAAGGTTCCTCACGTCGAAGGGCACCTAATTGGATAGATTCCCTCGACATGATCATGATTACCTTAATGCGGCAAGAATACGATGAAAGTAATTGTATAAATGGAACCTTCACAAAGGAAACATGGAAAAAGATGACCTTGTCTTTTAATCAACAAACAAGAAAGAGTTTTACATACCCTAACCTGAAGAACAGGCTGAAGGTCCTCAAAAAAACCTTCAATCTTTATTTCAACCTTGCTAATCGATCGGGTTGGGGCTGGGATCCTGTACTAAAGGTGCCTACTCCCGGTGATGAACAGATGTGGGAGGAGATTATTGCGGTGAGTGCTTTGTAGCTAATACCATTCTAACCAAGTGTTAAGTATATCAATTTATGTAGTTAACATGTATACCTGTATGATGTACAGGTGAACAAAGCTTATGCCCGTATTAAGGATAAGCTTTTTCCTGTCTATGAAGATCTAGAGATCTTGTTCTCTAGAACCACAGCCACTGGTAGGCGCGGGGCTACATCTGCTTTACCGAAAGGTGTATCGGATAATTCAACGTCCGATGATGAAGGACAAACGGGAAATTTTGATTCCTTGCATATTAGGCAGTCTTCACAAAATATTGACCGCGTATCTGTTGCTTCATTCTACCATTTGGAAGATTCAGATGAAGCACCCAACAGCCCGGCCGCATGTACTTCGACACCCGTAACCGAACCAGTTTTTGAAGGACGGCCTTCTTCTGATAGCAAAAAGAGCAGGAGGTCAAATTCCCAGACTGGTAGGTCATGTCGATCTCGGATTAGTAGTGATGCAAGTGATGCACTACAAGAGATCACTGAACAAGGAAGAAGAAGATTGGAAATTGCAAATGAGCTTCTACGTAGGGAGAAGCTTGGTAGGCCAAATGTTTATTCTATTGCTGAATGCATGGCTAAGTTGGAGAGTTTACCCGGAATTACACCTGAATGCATCATAGATGCATTCGAAATTTTCAAAAATGAGGACAATCGATGGTTCTTTATGAACTATGATGGACATGTTTTGGATGCATGGCTTCGGCGACAACTGTCCGAATTTAATCAAGGCCCTAGATTGATGCAAGCTCCTCCTGCATCAAATGTCTATGTCCCAAACATTTACACTCCAACTTCCATGCATAATGTCCACAGAGCTGCCCCAAATCACTTTATGAATCTGTCTATGAATCCAAATATTCACTCTACACCATATATGTTTAGTTCAACTTCTATGCAATCAGGAATTCAAGGTGGTACGCCATCATTCACGGACCAAGTTTTTAGGGCTAGTACTAGAGGTAGCCCAAGTGCAGCTCATTCAACATCTACTGAACAAAGCTCGCAATTTTTCAGTACAAGCTCTTCTGCACCACGAAATCAGTCTGATGATACATACAAACATGATTGACGGATGACCTACTGTGTTTCTATATCTGCTGAAGTTAACATTATCCTTAATTACTTTTAATTTACATATGCTTGAAGAATGTATTATTACAAGTATTGTATGTTTGTATTGCTATTTTTATGTTTACTTAAATGTTCTACATATGTGTATGCTGTTATGGAATCTTCATATGATATATGCTATAATGGAATCTTCATATTTTCACTCTACATATGTATTATATTTTTATTGCTTTTGAATTGATGATATGAATTAAAAAGGATGTATATTTTATAAATTCATTTCTAATCCAATATATTTTATTTAGATGTCTCTCCCGAATCAGCTATTGCAATTCATTATTGATGAGGAAGATTTTTGGGATGATGTTCTTATGACATTGTTAAGTACAGGATTGATTTAGTTGGAGGATTATAACATACATTACAAAAGACCATGTCGAACTCGTCCATTTTCAGGTCACAATCTGATTACAGACATTATGAGTGGTCATCCTGACAGGGGTTACTCTCATTTTCGAATGACAAATTATATGTTCCAACAATTAGAACAGTTGCTTGTCTCACGAGGACTTATAAGCGGCACTCGCAACGTAACCTCTACCGAACAACTGGCTTTCTTTTTGTACTGCGTAGGGCATGGGGTCAGTAATAGAGTTTTGTCCAAAACTTTTCAATATTCAGGTGAGACGATATCAAGATACTTTAACAAAGTTCTTAAAGGGATTTGTTCCCTAAAGCATGACTTCATAGTTCAACCATCTGCTGATGTGGGTGTGCATCCAAGAATACGTGATAACAACCTATTCTATCCATACTTCATGGTATAATTCAAAGCTTTATCTAATTACTATTGCTACATTATATTCATAATTTGATTTTCTTTGGGTATGTGTCATCAAAGAATGCTGTAGGCGCTGTTGATGGTACACACATACCTGCTATAATAAAGAAGAGCAAACAACCTCGATTCAGGAATCGCAAGGGAACACTTTCTCAAAATGTTATGGCAGCTGCTTCATTTGATCACACTTTTCTTTTCATCTGTACTGGCCGGGAGGGCTCTACAGCTGACATGCATATTTTGCGTTGGTGTGTGGAGTCCGGTGGTTTCAATGTCCCTGAAGGTATCGAATGCCTAATGAAGTTATAAAATTTATGGGATATCGTTGAAACTGTCATTGAGTTCTTTTAAATGTTCTTATGCATTTCAGGAAAATATTACCTTGTTGACTCTGGATATGCGAATACGAATAAGTTCCTGGCTCCTTATAGAGGAAATAGGTACCACCTGAGTACATTCAACAATTTTCGAACTCGACGTTATTCAAACAATCGAGATCTATACAACCATAGACATGCACAATTATGCAATTGTGTAGAGAAGGCCTTTGAAATTTTGAAGAAACGTTTTAAGATTTTGAGGACTACTATACCATTTCCATTCAAGGTACAGAAGCGGATAGTAATGGCTTGTTGCATTATTCATAATTTTATAAGACGCAACCAGGGTAATGACAAGTACTTCAACATGTCATTAGCACCAATGCCTCCTGACCATGATGAGGATGACATAGATCCTTTGCTAATTATCGGTGATGATGAATGTCGTAGAGGGGAAGATTTACGTAATTCCATATCAAATAGGCTATGGGTTGATCATCTACACCGAGGTATGTGCAAATTAATAAAAAGCAAATGATATACCTTTTTACCCCTATACATTGGAATTTATTTCATAAATTGTTTGGTACTAACTGTCATTAATTTACATTACTACACTACGTATAATGTGATGTTTTTTTTTTTTTTGTTATATAGGAAGGCGAGTTCCTCGTTAACTACCTCCAGTAATGACATCTGGAAAGTACTATGTAGTTTTTGAGGGTCGCCGAAGGGGAGTTTATGACTCATGGGCAGAATGTCAACGTGAAGTTTCTAGTTATAATCATGCTTTATACAAAAAGTTTAGGACACAATCTGAGGCATTCGATGCATTTGACAGATATGTACGAGGTTTTAACAATCCTGCTCTACATGAGTATGCTATCAATGAAGTTGAGGCAGACAACATTCATCATGACCGGGGCAATAATAATCACTCGCAATGTGCCCTAATGTTTGTTGTTTTACTTGCCATCCTCGTAGGCTATGTGCTCGGCTTGCTGACATGTGCTTCTATATGAAACTAGGATGTTATGGATTATGAATATTGTATTATTAAGACGTGGTACTGTTTGTTGTATACTTCATTTTGTTGTGTGCATAAAGTATTGTTATATTTTTGTCGTATGCATAAAGTATTGCTATGTTTTTTGTCGTGTGTATAAATTTTTGATATGTTTCCCTTATGTGGCAATCATCTTTGAATGGTTTCAGGTGAGTCTGGTACATTATTTTGAAGTTTCTGATTTTGATGAAAGGAAAAGATGTAGGGCTACCTATCGATGGAGCATGGCCTGGAGACAATAGTTGATCCTCATATTGGTTATTTTTACATACTATTGTAGCCGCGATGCTCTCGGTCATATCAATTGCGGATAGTATTGAGCCATCTTTTCCAATCTACATCCTTCTTGATTTTTACAATTTACATTTTGATATTTCTTATTCGTTCGATTTTTGTAATGTGGCAATGATGATGGGTTGTCTATGGATGGAGCAATGCCAAGAGACAATAGTGATACGATGTATCCAGGTTTGTTACTATTGTAGCCGCATTGCTTCATTGACGAGGATTCCACATGTTGCTGAGCCACAAACTCAATTAGCCATTGTAAGGCATTATTAAAGTGTCAGCCCTTAAAGTCCCGCTATATTGAGCTTCCTTGTAAAGTTTGATTGTAAATATATAAATGGTTTTTTAAATAAGGCAATGATGATGGGCTGCCTATTGATTGATTGAGCATTGCTGGGAGGCAGGAGTGGAATTACATTTTTGTTGTTACCACATATCTTCTAGCCGTGATGCTCAATTGAGATTACATTCGCTGTCCTGAGCCAATTATCTTAAATTTATATTTGAACTAGTAGTAATAATAGCAGCTTTCAGGTTGCTATACTTATATTTATGGCAGCCCTAATCGTTTCAGGATTTTGAAGTTTTATATGGATTATATGTGTTTTATATTTACTTCATGTATCATCATTAAATTCATTTGGTTCCTACCATGCCACATTGACTAGTAGAGGTCGTGCCATCATTATACATGTCGTGCCACTTTGCCGTGCCACTTTGCCGTGCCACTTTGCCTTGCCACTTTGATTGGAGGTAGGAGTGAAACACATTTCATTATTTAGCTTCTTGATAGTTTGCTTTATGATTTCTTTGGAAATATAGTGTATTGTTTTGCTTTTTGATACTATGGTTTATGATGCTCATATATTTGTTTGGGAATTCAGTACATTGTTTCTAACAGTTTCATGGGCCCTGTTAGCCATGCAGCATTGTGTATTTTGCTGTTACATGATTACTAGCTGAGAATTGTTTCGTTGCCAAGTGGTACCCTGCCAATATGTGGTTTATCATTGTATAATATGTGCTTTAGCTTGTATTGACAGAGGGTTGGGAAGAGCTTTTGTCATGCCTTTCATGTTTCTACTCAAAACCGGGAAATCCTAAATTTGTGAAAGGCAGGGACCTGTAGTAATTAAGCACTATATAATTCTCTACTACATTTTGTGAGGCCGATATTTGTCAACCATCAAATGGTGAACATTTGGAATTTCCTAAAGATATCTCACTTCTTCAGTAAACCAGATGATGTTTTATCAATTTGCAAAGTTTCCTCTTTTGATATACGTACAGATTTATAGTGCATACTTGTATGACATCATTTCATTGGGTTAGCCTGTGGAATAATTGATCTAATGTATTTGATTTTAGCAATGACCCTTAACTTATTTCATTGCTAATAAATGTTTTAAGTTGTAACTCTATATTATTTTCTGGCTTTAGCTTTTGCTGCTATGCTTCATTTAACATACTGCCTCTTTATTTCCTTCAACTGAAACTTGTGTGGTCATTGGCATGGTATGTCCATGCCGTGCCACTATTTTGCTTGCAGTGGCATGGGAAATATCTTGTAATTTTTATAGCAATGATAGTGGCATGGGATAACCCAATTTTGGTTTGTCCATGCCGTGCTACTATTTTGCTTGCAGTGACATGGTATGTCCATGCCGTGCCACATTATTTGCTTGCAGTGGCATGGGAAATATCTTCTACTTTTTACAGCCATGATAGTGGTACATCCATACAAAACTTGTTGGCTAAGAAAAGATAGAAAAATATGTTTAGAAAAGATAGAAAATATGTATTGTACTTCTATTTCATCTCAGCCTATGCGTGCCAGATAAAATATGTATCACTTCTTAATGATGCAGGATGTTTTAGTTGTTAAGTTATATGTATCACTTGTTGGTATTATGGTTTATGATGATACGCATGTATGCTTCTATAATGTTCAAGTGACTACGTGTCATTTAAGTTCCTCATTTCGTCGGAATAAGAAATTCCTGTTATTCTCCCTTGATTTTGGTGCTGTTTGGTAGAATAAGGTATATATTATTTATGTGGCAATTATGATAGGCAGCCTATTAATTGAGCATTGCTTGGAAGCAGGAGTGGAAATGCGACATTTGTTGTTTTCCTCTTGTTACGGTGGTGCTCAAGTGAGATTACATTCGCTGTCTTGAGCCATTTTTCTAAAATATATGTTGCTACTATTTTACATTTTGGCAGATGTTTTCCTACTTTTTCTAACATAGCTTTTTCATGTTGTGTGACGAGGTATGTTTATATGCATGATTTGGTACCGTTTTATGTTGGATATGGCGATGATGATGGGCTGCCTGTTGATTGAGCATTGCTGGGAGGCAGGAGTGGAACTTCATATTGGTTGTTTTTCTCTTGTAGCCGTGATGCACAAGTGCCATCCGTGCCATTCTTGCCATCCATGCCATATGTGCCATCCGTGCCCAGGTTTAGTATTTCACATACCTGACATCAGCTATTTCATTTATTTTGTAAGTATTGAAACTGTTTATATTTTGTTACAGGTGATACAGTGCTTAGAAATGGTCAGGAGAGGCGATACCAGATGAACATAGTCATACGACTTACTTTGGATTATTAAGGATTGAACTGCAACATGCTAAACATGAATTTGTTTAAGTGATTACTATGTGTTTTTTGATTTATAACTGATGGCTGTATTAGTTCCGGTCATGTATTCGCTGGGCATGTATGTAACAATCGTGTTCTTGTAAGTAGAACTCATTTTGTATCCATTCCTTATGATGATGCTACATAATATTATGATATGCACTATTCCTGAGATATTGCAGAGTTTTCTCATGTGTCATAATAGTTTCTGCTTGTGTTGTAAAATATATTTCATTTACAGGGATCCATGTACGGCTTTTGTGTAGGGAAAGTTTTTGCAATTTTTTTTTAATAACCAATTATTAGTCTCGTATATGATTGTAACGTACTAGGGTTCTCCCGATATTATTCAGGCGGGATCGAAGCAGGGCAGGATTTCTGGTCCGGTCTAAGTACATAGGGTTGGTCTACAGGGTTCAACTATTTCAAGCCTATATTGGATCACTGCGAATCCCTGGTATCGATGAACCTTTTCGAATCTGATAGGTGTACCCGATATATAATATAGTTCTGTGATCCCGGTACCGTGTGACATCTCCAGACACAAGCATCGCTAAATAGATTAATTACTTTTATTTAAATAGTTTTAGTATGGGTTTTCATGTATAATTAAAAATTTAAAATATTTTGATTACAGTTTAATGGCTCTTATTATTATATTATGTATTGTATCTTAAATTTTCAATATTAATTTAATACATTGAAATAATATTATATTTTGTATGACTTAATTTTAATACATCATTATCATAACTGTATTAACATTAATTTAATTAAACTTATTATTTAAATATATTATGATAGTATGTTATTTATTTTATAATTTCTTAATTATATCCTAATAATTTATTATTATGATTAATAAATCATTTTTTTATTAACATATAATTATTATTTCATTTATTATTTCATCTATTATTTGTTGTTTTTAATACTTGTGGGAACTCAGGTTCATTTGTAATCTGATTTAAATAGATTTATTAGTGCTTTTCATGGATATAAAAAATAATTCAAATAGGATATTGAATGGTTACTGTATCATAATAATAAATGCGAGTCCGACCTTGCGGCGGACGGAGCTCGACTTCGACAGGCGATCCCATTGTACTGGGGGAGCTCAGCCTGACGAAGGAGTCCAAGCAGGAAAATTGACACGGTGTCTGACATGGCGGCTTTCTTTGACATGGCACATGTCAGCTACCCCACGTCAGCGATCTTGCCACATCAGTTATAATAATCAATTAATTTGTATAACATCATTTTAATACATCATAATTAGAATTTAATATTAATAAATTTATTTTTATTAATAAAAAATATATAATAAATTAATAAATTATTTGGTATAACATGTTTTAATACATCATATTAATAAATTATTATTAATATAATAATATATTTACTTAAATATGAAATTAAAAAATGATTTTATAACTCATTTTATTTATATATATAACTAGGGGCATTTTGGGGATTTCAAAAAATTCCTTCCCTATTCTTGGTGGAATACAGGCTTATTCCCATATCATCCAAACACCATTTAGAATAACACCGCATTAATTGCACTGGAATATTCTGGAATACCAGATTTTCATCCAAACAGAAATTGAGAATAACAACGAGAATAAACTATTCTTGGAGAATACCTATTCCTATTCTCCCTATTCCTATTCCCCAACCAAATACTACCTAAGAGTTTAACTACAGCGATGCAACTCTTGTACGAGATTTGCTTTGTGCTAGCACTGCTTTCATAGGAAACAAAAAATAAAGATAATAAAATAAAATAAATTAAAAAAAAAATTATAAAAAAATAAATAAATTCTAGATTTAATTGAACCATCATAATCGATTGATAGTGAGGTAAGATCTCTATCAACTAGATTACTGTCTTAGTAATAATAAATTAAGATTTTTAATGTCATTTTTGAACTAGAATTTGAGTTAAATGTATGTGATGTGGTTGGATTGCTGACGTGGGACGGGCAAACTAACGTGGAGTCCCCATCAGTCGCCATGCTGGGTTTTCAACATGGGCCCCTTCGCCGGGCTGAGCTCTCCCGGAGCAACTGGGTCGCCCGCCGAAGTCGAGCTCCGTCCTCTACCAGGTCGGTCCCCGCCGGGTCGGAATGCCTAGGCCGAAGCCGAGTACAAGTCTCCACCTAAGACGGATCCCTTAGGATCAGGCCCCGTGGTTAGGAGTCGAGCTCAAGTCTCTCCGCCACGAGGAGCCCCTCCGAGGTCGGATTCCTTGGGCTGGGCGGCGCCCCGCCCACCTCCGTCAGGTCGAGCTCGTCCGAAGCCGAGTTCCGCTGGTCCGGAGTCGAGCTCAGCCCTCCTCCACCCAGTCGAGCCACCTCGAGGTGAGCCCCTCGGAGGTGGGCCTGTTGGCTCCACCCAGTGATTTTGATGAATAACAAAATATTGAATGCATATTGTATACTGATGTGTAGTTCAAGCTATGAGTTTTCAGGAAGAAAGCACCTCAAAATCTCAAAAGCTTATATATCATGGCACGCCATGGCACGGAGCATTTTTCGCAATTTTGGACATCCTCTTTATGGAAAACGGGCTTTTACATGTTCAATTGTTATTTGTTTATGTTCCATTAAAGTCTCAAAATCAATATTTGTGTTTTTGGCTCAAATCGCACTTGACTGTGAATTTTTCAGTGTCAAGTATCGACACCTGAGAAGTTAAGTGTCGACACTTCAGCATTTGGCACACAGAAAAACCCTTGGCATGCCAAGTGTCGACACCTACATTTCAAGTGTCGATACCTGCATTTCAAGTGTCGACACTTAGGTTTCCAAGTGTCGACTCAAGGCCTGAGATTTTTGAAAATACAGAACTTTGCCAATGGAAGATTTTTGTGTTAAGTGTCGACACCTGTGCATCAAGTGTCGACACCTATGCATCAAGTGTCGACACTTGAAAGTTCAAGTGTCGACACCTAGAAATCAAGTGTTGACACCTGACAGCCAAGTGTCGACACCTAGAAATTAAGTGTTGACACTTGACAGCCAAGTGTCGACACCTGATGAGCCAAGTATCGATACTTGAAGCCTGACAGCCCTGACGGATCTATTTTTCTGACTTGCAGAACTCACTTTTCAAGCTCCAAACGGCTAGATTCGAGGCTCCAATGGTCACAAACCATTTTTTGAAAGTTTCTTGTTGTATTTAACCTTTACCAACTTCATTCTAAAGGCATTGAAGTATATTGAAGTCCATTCAAAGCCAAAAAGCCAATATTCTCTCAAGAACTTCACATCAAGAGCCATTTATAGTTTGATTCCCTGAAAAAGCCTACAAGATCATCCTTACATCATTCTAAAAAAGGTATTTTGAAGGATATTCCAAGGAGAAGACAAGACAAAGCATCAACTTGAGCTTCAAAGCTTCCATTCTACTCTTGAAGAGAGTTTATCTTATTTTTGAAATTGTATATCAGTTTTTGTCTTGTGATTTGACCTTGCTTTCAAGGGTGTCTTGAAAGAAGGTTGTTGTGGTTTGTTGGTAAGCCAAAGGGATAAAATCAACTAGGGTTAACTTGTGAGCCCAAAGATAAAACAAGTGTAAAAGGTTGTTGGTAAGCCTAGGTGACAAAACCAACATAGGTTTTGACTTGTGAGCCTTTTAAAAAACAAGTCAGCTGTAATCTTGATTGGATTATAGTGGAATTCCCAAGGGTGGCTTGGGAAGTAGATGTAGGTGCTAAGTTTGCACCGAACCACTATAAATACTTTGTTTGTGTGGAATTGCCTTCTTTCCCTCTTGCTCTTTGTCTATTACATTTGATTTACTGCTTTCTGCTGCATTTAATCTTGAGCATTGAATTTATTACTCATAAACACCACTAGACCTTCACATTACTATTTTTAAATTTTAAAAGACCCAATTCACCTCCCCTCTTGGGCTCCATTTCTAGGCAACAACTGGTATCAAAGCTCTAGTACTCTCTTGTAGGTCCAAGGATCTTGAGTGAAAGATCATGGCAGCCCCAATAGGAATGGGTGTAGTTGAAGGTCAAGCTTCAAATCGTCCCCCACTCTTCAATGGCACAAATTACATGTATTGGAAAACAAACATGCACATTTTTATTCAAGCTATTGATTACAATTTGTGGAGGACAATTGTAAAAGGTCATCATCAACCTACTATGTTGGTTAATGGCATTCTCACTCCAAAGATGGAAGATGATTGGGATGAGAATGACATTAAGCAAATAGAGCTTAATGCTAAGGCTATGAATTTGTTATTTTGTTCTCTTGACCCAAGTAAATTTAATAGAATATCTAATTATCTCTCCGCCAAGGAGATTTAGGATACTATTGAGGTTACCCATGAGGGTACATACCAAGTGAAAACAACTAAGGTCAACATGCTCATTCATACTTATGAAATGTTTAGAATGGAACCTACTGAAACTATTAGTGAGATGTACACTAGGTTTACAAATATTGTGAATGGCATGAGAAGCCTAGGAAAAGTTGTTTCTAATGGTGAACTTGTGAATAAACTCCTCAAGTCTCTACCGGCTTCTTGGGATGCAAAAGTAACAGCTATTGAAGAAGCCAAGGATGTCAACACTCTTCCACTAGAACAACTGTTGGGCTCACTGATGACCTATAAACTCTCCCTCAAGCAAAAGAATATGGAAGTCGACAAAAAGAAGAAAGTGATCGCTTTCAAATCCACTGCCAGAGAAGAATGTGGTACCTTGATAGCGGTTGCTCAAGACATATGACAGGAGATGTGGAGCAGTTCTCATCGCTCGAATATCAAAATGGTGGCAATGTAACTTTTGGTGATAATGGAAAGGGCAAAATTGTTGGTATTGGTAAAGTCCATATCACCCCCTCTTCTTACATTGATAATGTTTTATATGTTGATGGTTTGAAACATAACTTGCTTAGTATTTGTCAGTTTTGCGACAAGGATTTTAAAGTTGTTTTTGAATCTTCTATGTGCATTGTTTCTAGTTTAGATAACAAAGGCATCAAGTTCATTGGTCATAGGCATGACAATATTTATATGGTTGATCTTGATGATCTTCCGATTCGAAATGGTCAATGCCTAGTGGCAATGGAAGCCAAGATCAATGAAACTAGTTGGCTTTGGCATCGTAGACTAGGACATGCAAATATGCATTTGATTTAAAAACTTAACAAAAAGAATTTGATAAAGGATTTGCCTAAACATAGTTTTGAAAAAGATAAGATTTGCAGTGCATGTCAACTTGGAAAACAAACTAAATCCTCTTTCAAACCAAAAGGAGTAATCTCTACATCTAGACCCTTAGAGTTGTTTCACATAGACCTCTTTGGACCGACTATAATATCTAGTTTGGGAGGTAAGAAGTACGGTCTAGTTATTGTAGATGTTTCTCACGATTTACATGGGTCATGTTTTTAGCACATAAAGATGAAATGTTTTCTGAATTCATTAAATTTCATAAACAAGTTTCAAATGAAAAAGGTATTTTAATCGTGTCTTTGAGAAGTGATCATGGAACAGAATTTGAAAATATTGATTTTGATAAATTTTGTATTGAAAATGGTATTCATCACAATTTTTTTGCACCTAGGACACCTCAACAAAATGGGATAGTAGAAAGGAAAAATAGAATCCTTGAAGAAATGGCACGCACCATGCTTTGTGAAAATGACTTACCTAGATATTTTTGGGCAGAAAACATAAATACTGCATGCTATGTTTTAAATCGAGTTTTGATCCGACCGATTTTAAAGAAAACACCTTATGAGCTTTGGAAGGGTAGAAAACCCTCAATTCATTATTTTCGTGTTTTTGGATGTCGTTGTTTCATTTTAAACAATGGTAAGGATAATTTGAGCAAATTTGATGCCAAATCAGATGAGGGAGTCTTTCTTGGCTACTCCACATCTAGTAAGGCATACAGGGTCTTCAGCGGAAGAACACTTATTGTTGAAGAATCCATACATGTGGTATTTGATGAATCTGACCAGAAATCTTCGAGAAAAGAAGATGTGCTTTCTGATGAAACAGGTACTAAGAAAACTGAAAGTGTAAACAACAATGAAGAGCCTACCAAGGAACAAGAAGATGATCAAAACGCTGAAGGAGATCAAGCACAAGATGATGAAAACACATCTACAGTTGATCCACTACCAAAAGAATGGAGGTATGCTCATGGACACCCAAAAGAATTAATTATTGGTGATCCATCTAATGGTATAAGTACTCGATCATCCCTTAGAAATATCTGTGATTATTTAGCTTTTGTCTCTCAAATTGAACCTAAAACTATTGAGGAAGCTGAATGTGATAGTAATTAGATAAATGCTATGCAAGATGAACTTAACCAATTCAAAAGAAACAATGTTTGGACATTAGTAGATAGGCCTTCAAATACTTCAATTATTGGCACAAAATGGGTTTTCCTAAATAAACTTAATGAAAATGGTGTTATTACTAGAAATAAGGCTAAACTAGTTATCAAAGGATACAATCAGGAGGAAGGGATAGATTTTGATGAAACCTTTGCTCCTGTGGCTAGACTTGAGGCAATTAGGCTATTGTTGGCTTTTGCTTGCTTTATGAATTTTAAATTATTTTAAATGGATGTTAAAAGTGCCTTTTTAAATAGTCTTATTAAAGAAGATGTCTATGTTGAACAACCTCCTGGTTTTGAAAATTCTAAATTTTCAAATCATGTTTACAAACTTCATAAAGCTTTGTATGGTTTGAAACAAGCTCCTAGAGCTTGGTATGATCGTTTAAGTTCTTTCTTGCTTAAAAATGATTTTGCTAGAGGTAATGTAGACAAAATTTTTTTTTTGAAGAAAAAGAATGATGATCTCTTAGTAGTACAAATCTATATAGATGATATCATATTTGGTGCTACTAACGAATCTCTTTGTTAAGAATTTGCAAAGTTAATGCAGGGTGAGTTCGAGATGAGCATGATGGGAGAACTAAATTTCTTCCTCGAACTCTAAATAAAGCAAACCAAAGAGGGGATCTTCATCAACCAAGCGAAGTACACAAAAGAAATACTCAAAAAGTTTGGGATGGAGAACACCAAGCCTTTAGGTACCCCTATGAGCTCTACTTGTAGACTTGACAAGGATGAATCAGGTAAATCTATTAACCAAAAATTATATCATGGCATGATCGGTTCATTGCTATATCTTACTGCCAGTAGGCCAGATATCATGTTTAGCATATGTATGTGTGCTAGATATCAGTCTAATCCTAAAGAGTCTCATCTTTTGGCTGTTAAACGCATACTTAGATATCTATCTGGTACAATTGAAATTGGTTTGTGGTACTCTAGAGATTCTTCATTTGAATTGATTGCTTATTATGATGCTGACTTTATGGGTGTAAACTTGATCGTAAAAGTACTAGTGGAACCTGTCAGTTTCTTGGAGTAAATTTGATCTCTTGGAGTAGCAAGAAACAGAATTCAGTTGCTCTATCTATGGTGGAAGCCGAATATATAGCAGCTAGAAGCTGTTGTACTCAAATCCTTTGAATCGAACAACAACTCAAAGATTTTGGCATTAAACTAATTAAGACACCCATAAGATGTGACAATACTAGTGTAATCAATCTAACTAAAAATCCTGTGCAACATTCAAGAAGTAAACATATTGAAATAAGATATCATTTCATAAGAGATCATGTACAAAACTCTAATGTTATTCTTGAATTTGTATGTACTGATGATCAATTAGCTGATGTGTTTACCAAACCATTGAGTGAAGAAAGATTCTGTCTAATTAGAAGAGAGTTAGGTGTCATTGACCCATTCTCCTAGAACTCTCATAAACTTCATCTTACCCAAGGTATTTTACTCAAAAAATACTTGCTTTTTGTCCCAAAAGCTTTTAAATATTTTCTTAATTTTTTGAAAATTTTTTAATATTTTTTTGAGATTTTCTTGGCCAAGTGTCGACACTTGGATTTTGTCAAGTGTCGACACCTGACCAAGTGTTGACACTTGACAAATTCTAAGTGTCGACACTTGCGAAAAAATTCTATTTTTAAACGGATGACCAAGGGTTTTGTTTTTACTTTCCCCCGTCACTCTTAAGCTATAGTGGTCCCCCTACACTCCAAATCCTTCCTCTTCCCATTTACCCCATCACATATCAGGTATTCCCTCCTTTAATTTCACTTTAATTTCATTTTATTTCTCGTATTTTCGTTTTTCGTTACCGTGAAGCCGTACAACCTAAAAAAAGGGCTTTTCCGACTATTTTTAGGGATTTCAATTGGATTTTCATGGGTTTTAATGGTTTTCTAAAACTCTATTTAAAAGAATGGTGGTTTAACGACATTTTTCTTGGATTTTCCATGGTTTTTTGGCCGTTTTCATGCTCATTCCATCCGAATTTGGGAAAAACCACTGTTTGGTTGATTTTGGCTGGAAAAATTTGGATTTTTATCTAAAATCTAGTGTTCTAAACTTATTTTTATTGCTTTATCATAGTTTTGAAAAATTATTCATGATGTTTTTGCGACATTTTTACCACTTTGCTAAAACCCTAATTGATTTAGACCCAAATCCCATGTGTTTTTGTATTTTGGCCCTACAAAAAGTATTTTACAAAAGTTCAAATATATTTTAACAACCAAAAATATTTTCTAGTTTGTAAAATTCCCACTTTCAAACTGTTAATAGATTTCCTAAATTTTTTAAAAGGTATTTTACAATCCAAAATTATTTTAATCATAATTTTTAAAACTTGTCTTAGCACATCTTAAGAAATGAAATTCTCCTTACCTCAGCCTGTAGCCAGACCCATAGTTCTACGTCTGATTAAACCTATCTTCTTTCTATCCTATTCAGCTGGTTTGACATGGGTCCTAGAAAGATACTAGCAGTTAGGAGACCGAGTCAGAGGTCAGAGAGGAGAACAAAGGCTAGGCATGACACTGGTGAGTCGAGCAGCTCAGTTGCACCTGGTTCCCCTGCGGAGAGGATGGCAGGGAAGGCTGTTGCTTCTGGTCGACGAGTGGACTTAGAGTTTTTCGACCATCAGCACTTTCAGATCCGTCAGACCCTTATCGATGCAGGTTTGGTGCCCTTCTGCACTATGCAGGAGAGGTATTACCCCCATCTGGTACGTGAGTTTTATGGAGCTTTGGATTGCCGGCGTTTGACATGGAGGACTTCTGTGCAAGGTGTGGAGATTCTACTGACAGAGGAGCTCTTGAGCAGAGTTTAGGAGATACCACAACGAGGGATTAGCATTTTCTTTGTGGAGGACAGGGAGGCCGCATTTTGTTGTATTTTAGAGCGAGAGGATGTTCGCGGTGTGTATGTAGTCACCATGAACCAGCTATCGATAGAGATGCAGCTCCTTCATCATATCACGGCCTGGATTCTTCTACCGAAGATGGGGCATTTTGATTTTATCATAGAGAGGGAGCTTATGTTGATGGTTTGCTTGACACAGGATGCAGGTGGACATTCCTTCTATGATGTTGATACAGATGAGAGATGCAACCAGCCAGCATCGTCATTGTCTGCCCTATGGTATGGGACTGACCCGATTATTCAGAGCTTGTGGAGTATCCTTGGAGGGGGAGATCTCCAAGGAGATCTAACACACAGAAGTTTATGATGAGATGTCACTCCATCGTATGGGCTATAGAGTGGTTGGTGGCAGATGGGTCAGGAGGGAGTCTGGTCAGGAGCCAGATGAGGAGGATGAGTTATGTGAGATAGAGGCTGGGCCATCAGGGCCGGTCAGTTCTCCTATTCAGGCAGCTCATGCATCAGAGACCGAGCCTGCGATGCCTTCTACCACACCTTCAGCAGCTCCTCCAGCATCTACTAGAGTACACTTTGAGGAGTATTCGCGTGAGCAGTTTGCAAAGATTAGAGGTGAGCTTATCAGTCTGGGAGCTAGGATGACTCAGCTACGGATTGAGATTGAGAGCCTTAGAGCTCACACTTCTACTGAGCATGCCAAGATTCGTCAAACTGTGGAGGCAGGATTTGCGCGCATTGAGGGATCGCTTAGATCCTTGCTTCCTCCAATTGCTCCTGCTGATCCTCTGGCTGATGATGATGATGATGGCAACGACCACCAGGATGACCATGATGATACTATGGAGGGTGGTGATCGCACTGATGGGATGGAGGACAGAGCTACAGATGTTCTTGACTACGACAGTGACAGTGATGATGGTGCCGATGGTTATGAGGTCTCAATCGAGAGCTGCAGTCCCCTGTTGTTCCAGCTGATGCTACTAGTACTCCAGCTGCCACTGATCCAGTCTTTGTTACCCCCACTGAGACTCTACCTCCCTCTTCTAGAGCCTCTAGAGTTGCACCTCGTTTTGGGCCATCCACTATGACTAGGAGCCGTGGTATCCTGAAGACTCCTAGTAGTGTAGCTCGTAGGACTAGGGTTACCGGTCCTATTTCATCTGAGATTCCATCTAATGAGGATTAGCCTCACAGATGTATATTTTGTAGTATGATCTTTAGGTTTTATGTTTCGTTTGATATATGACTCTTGATATATTTTGTATGTTTCAGTTTTGCTGATGCGTCAGCAAATTTTGTACTGAAAACTCCACTTATTAGATATAGATATCTATTTCAGTTTGATGTTTATAAATTGTGATTCTCTATGATTGCTTACTTGGTTACATGTACCTTCTTTGGCTCTAATACTCTTTTTGGATCTTTTTGGCTTTGATACCTGTTATATCTGATACTCTAACACTTTTTGTCTCCATACTCATTTTGAGGGGGAGGTTATTCCCCTTTTCTAATGATTGACAAAAAGGGGGAGTAAAGATATATAAATTGTAATGGTATAGATTGTATGGGAGTTATTGTATGTGTTTGCAAATTTTCCAATTTAATTTGGTACCCAGATTGACATTTTGTTTGTTCTGATTAGAATTATCTAATTGAGGGGGAGATTGATTCTTCCTAACTATGAAAATTATGGCTCATATGAACTTACAATCATACTCATGAATTATCATAGTTGAAATTTGAGAATTAATGATGTTTTACTCAGGATTTTGTCATCATCAAAAAGGGGGAGATTGTTGGCTCCACCCAGTGATTTTGATGAATAACAAAACATTGAGTGCATATTGTATACTGATGTGTAGTTCAAGCTATGAGTTTTCAGGAAGAAAGCACCTCAAAATCTTAAAAGCTTATGTATCATGGCACGCCGTGACATGGAGCATTTTTCGCAATTCTAGACATCCTCTTCATAGAAAAAGGGCTTTTACATGTTCAATTGTTATTTGTTTATGTTCCATTAAAGTTTCAAAATCAATATTTGTATTTTTGGCTCAAATCGCACTTGACTATGAATTTTTCAGTGTCAAGTGTCGACACCTGGGAAGTCAAGTATCGACACTTCAGCATTTGGCATGCAGAAAAACTCTTGGCACGCCAAGTGTCGACACCTAGAACTCAAGTGTCGACACCTGTATTTCAAGTGTCGACACTTAGGTTTCCAAGTATCGACTCAAGGCCTGAGATTTTTGAAAATACAGAACTTTGCCAATGGAGAGTTTTTGTGTCAAGTGTCAACACCTGTGCATCAAGTATCGACACTTGAAAGTTTAAGTGTCGATACCTAGAAATCAAGTGTTGACACCTAACAGCCAAGTGTCGACACTTGAAGCTTGACAACCTTAACGAATCTATTTTTCTGACTTGCAGAACTCACTTTTTAAGCTCCAAACGGCTAGATTCGAGGCTCCAATGGTCACAAACCATTTTTTGGAAGTTCCTTGTTGTATTTAACCTCCACCAACTTCATTCTAAAGGCATTGAAGTGTATTGAAGTCCATTCAAAGCCAAAAAGCCAATATTCTCTTAAGAACTTCACATCAAGAGCCATTTATAGTTTGATTCCCTGAAAAAGTCTACAAGATCATCCTTACATCATTCCAAAAAAGGTGTTTTGAAGGATATTCCAAGGAGAAGATAAGACAAAGCATCAACTTGAGCTTCAAAGCTTCCATTCTACTCTTGAAGAGAGTTTATCTTATTTTTGAAATTGTATATCTATTTTTGTCTTGTGATTTGACCTTGCTTTCAAGGGTGTTTTGAAAGAAGGTTGTTGTGGTTTGTTGGTAAGCCAAAGGGATAAAACCAACTAGGGTTAACTTGTGAGCCCGAAGATAAAACAAGTGTAAAAGGTTGTTGGTGAGCCTAGGTGACAAAACCAACATAAGTTTTGACTTGTGAGCCTTTTGAAAAACAAGTCGGCTGTAATCTTGATTGGATTATAGTGGAATTCCCAAGGATGGCTTGGAGAGTGGATGTAGGTGCTAGGTTTGCACCGAACCACTATAAATACTGTGTTTGTGTGTGATTGCCTTCTTTCCCTCTTGCTCTTTGTCTATTACATTTGATTTACTGCTTTCTGCTGCATTTAATCTTGAGCATTGAATTTATTATTCACAAACACCACTAAACCTTCACATTACTGTTTTTAAATTTTAAAAGACCCAATTCACCCCCCCTCTTGGGCTCCATTTCTGGGCAACAGGGCCCCACCTTTCTAGCTCGGTCCCCAGCTCAGGCAGATGCACCAACCACCAAGGAAGCAGCACCTCCTCTCGAAGGATGATGGCGGGCCTCCCAAGGGTTGTACAGCAGTGCCCGCCATGCCGTAATTAATGCCCATGGCCATCACTCACACCAGAAGTAAAGGAAACTCACATCAAGGTGCCATGCTCTCCACCAACCTGCCATACCACCAGGGAAAAGACCCAACCGAAGAGCGCGAGTCCCGAGGGCGGTGACCCACCGATCAAGGTCCGGCCAGGCTTCCAAGAAAAGGGCAAGCAGAGGGAATGTCAGAGCGCATGGAAGCTTCCCTAGCTATCTGATAGGAGAGGTGTCCCGTCTATGGCACGATACCTCGTCGCACACGTCTGACGACACGGGGAGATCCCGAGGCAAGCCAGAGTAAAAACCCAGCCAAAGTAAGCCAAAAGTAAGCAAGCAAAGAAACAAGGGAGAAGGGCCTCACAGGAGGATTCTTCCACCTCGGCCATCACCTCTCCCAGCTCACTCTCACTTCCATATACACTACACTCACTCCTTCTAGCATGGAGCTCATCTCGAGGGGCTCGACCAGGAGGATCTGTTCCCCTGGATCGTCACTGACTTGATTGTCGGTGCACCCCCATCAGAATTTTTGGCTCGGGTCACTGATGTTGTTTCTTGCAGGTCCCGAGGCACCGGAGGCATCCCGAGTAGGTGGACGGGCAATCATCGACTCCACCAGTAGCTATGGGCCATGATGATCCGGGCGGCAACAGATTGGCGTGCTAGGTAGGGGGGTAGAACGATTTCTGATCCAGTTCAAGCCCCACTCGAACAGTTTGTCGGGAGGATGGTGACCACTCGAGCGAGGGGAGCCTCTCCCAGCCGTGCGGAAGAGTCCCCTTCCCACGGGAACCTACACTGTCCGGGGACGGAGCCACCCACCCTGGATAAACCACCTCCGCTAGAAGTCCAGCTAACCATGCTCATCCAGTAGATGCACACTCTCACTGCAGCAGTGCGCCAGCTCCAGCACCAGCATCGGTCCCTGGCTACTCACCAGCAGCCAGAGACCCTCACGGCCCATGCCGCAGCACCCCGCGACAGCTTGCGTTCCTTCCATATGAGGCCTTCACAGCGGGCACCATTCAGAACCCCGGGGTAGTCGTTAAGCCCCTATGAAGCGACAACGGGTCGGGTCCACCGACGAAGAGAGCTGCTCACCACACTTTGACCAGGGGGCATCTAAACCCCGCCAAGGCAGGAAGGGCAAAACCCCTCGTCATGGGCACCGTGCACCCGCATCACCTTCCCCGCCTCTCTCAATAGAGGGGTCGACGGATGAAGTCATCAGGCGCATGGCGGAGAAGCGCCTGGAGGAGTATGATCGCAAACTGGCAGAGTTGTCCCACCAGTTTGCTAACTTGCCCGACTCCACTAGCGAGCCAGTGGGCTATGACGTCCGCCCTCCGTTCTCCCAGGAGATCCAAGCAAAGCCGATTCCCCGCCGGTTCCGCATGCCATAGGTGGATCCTTACGATGGGACCACCGACCCCCTGGACCACCTGGAAAGTTATCGGGCCCTCATGAGGGTCCAGGGATCCACTGACGCTCTCCTGTGCGTCGCCTTTCCTGCTACTCTCCGGAAGGCGGCTCGGGTATGGTTCACCTGCCTTGAGCCTGAAAGCATTAGCTCCTTTGCTCAGCTTGGGCAGAGGTTCATGGCTCACTTCGATGCCTGTCGAAAGATGCCATGAGAGGTAGACAGCCTCTTCTCCATCAGGCAGCAGGACCGCATGCTGCTGCGGGACTATGTGGCTCGCTTCAAGGCTACCGCGCTGGAGATCTACAACCTGGAGGAGCCGGTCGCAATGTTGGCTCTGAAGCGAGGGCTCAGGACTTCTTGCCTGACCTACTCGCTTGATAAGAAGCCCCTGAAGACTTACTCCGAGCTCCTCTCTCGAGCTCAGAAGTACATCCGTGCTGAGGAGGCGAATCGTACAAGGCGGGAGCTCGACGGGAAGCCGCTGAAGAGGCGGGCACCCGCCGAGGCACCTGAGGCACGGAGGCCGGGACCGCCAGCTCAAATCTCCCGGCCATGACCAAGGCCAAGAAGCGCTCCTATCTCTGAGGGGAGTTTCACCCCCCTCCTCGCCCCGAGAACGAAGATCCTCATGGAGATCGAAGGCGAGACCTATCTGAGGTGCCCACTGCCATTGAAGCCATCCTCTGGCCGTGATAAGAAAAAGTATTGTCGTTTCCACCGTGACCACGGCCATGACACCGAGGAATGCCGTAATCTCAAATGGGAGATCGAAGAGCTCATCAAGAGGGGCTACCTCGGAAGATATGTGGGGGGCAGACCTCAACCAGAATCTCAGGCGCTTGTCGCCCTTCCACCAGTCCCAGCGGTCGACAATCACCCAACTGAGAAGCCGGTGGGGATGATATGCTGGGGAGCCGAGTGCGTGCCCAAAAGGGCCCGGGGGGCAAAGCATCCTGGGGTTGTACTCCCCTTTATAAGGAAAAGGAAAGACGGGGAGAAAAATATAAATAATGATGCTGTGGTCGTCGAGATGATGATCGCAAAGCATCTTGTAAAACATATCATGGTAGATAATGGAAGCTCCATGGATGTGCTTTTCTACGATGCCTTCTCCAGGATGAATCTTTCCTCTGTTTAGCTCAAGCCTGTACATATCCCCCTTGTTGGTTTCACAAGAGACTCCATAAGGGTGGAGGGAGAAATCACTCTCCCAGTCACTGCCGGAACCCTGCCTCGGCAGAGTACCATCATGATGACGTTCATGGTTGTCAGGCTTCCTTCGGCCTACAACGCGATTTTGGGCCGACCTGGGCTCAACCTCCTCGACGCTGTTGTCTTTACCAAGATATTACTTGTACAATTCCCAATCCCTCGTGGTATGGGAGAGATGAGGGGTACGCCCCAGTTAGTGCAACACTGCTTCCAAACCCTCCACGGGGCTCGGGCGCCCGAGGAGGACTCCAAGGTAGACGGGCTCGGCCAGAGGATTCAGGACCCCACGGGAGGCCCGATCGAGCGCCTATTTTCTTACCAGCTCGGGGCTGACTAGACGAAGACCGTGCAGATCGGAGCCCAGCTACCCGAGAAGGAGAATGCTCCACTATTGGAGTTCCTACGGACGAATGCAGATGTGTTTGCTTGGATAGCGGCGGACATGCCAGGTATTCCCCCTAAAATCATCACCCATAAGCTCAACGTCGATCCAAAGCACAGGCCAGTTCGACAGAAGAAGAGAAACTTCATCCCAGAAAGACAGGTAGCCATCAACGAGGAAGTGGAGAAACTTTTGGTCGCCAGCTTCGTCCGGGAGGTGCAATACCCGAGCTGGCTGGCGAACGTGGTGATGGTGAAGAAGAGCAATGGCAAATGGAGGATCTGTGTAGACTGCACCGATCTCAATAAGGCGTGCCCTAAGGATAGCTTCCCTCTACCAAGGATAGATTAGTTGGTGGATGCCACCTCAAGGCACAGGCTGCTCTCCTTCATGGATGCATTCTCCAGGTACAATCAGATCTGAATGCACCCGGGGGACGAAGAGCACACTGCCTTCATTACCGACCGAGGGATATACTGCTACAGGATGATGCCCTTTGCCTTGAAGAATGCTGGAGCCATATACCAACGTCTGGTCAACAAGGTCTTCAAGGATCAGATTGGCCGGAACGTGCAAGTGTACGTGGACACATGCTCGTTATGAGCAAGCCGAGCTCAGACCACGTCGCTGACCTCACCGAAGCCTTTCACAATCTTCGGAAGCACCAAATGAAGCTCAATCTGGCAAAATGCGCTTTCGGGGTGGCAGCCGGAAAGATCCTCAGCTTAATGGTCACTTAGAGAGGCATTGAAGCGAACCCGGAGAAGGTCCAAGTGATCCTTGATATGGAGCATCCGACATCCAAGAAGCAAGTTCAATGCCTGACAGGGAGGGTCGTAGCCTTAAGCCAATTCATCTCGAGGTCGGCAGACTGCTGCCTCCCCTTCTTCAAGGCGTTGCACAAAATACATGACTTCACCTGGACTGAAGAGTGCAAGACGACCTTTGAAGAGTTGAAGGAGTTCCTAGCCTCTCCACCTCTGCTATCCAGATCGAAAGAAGGGGAAGAGCTCCTACTCTACCTGGCGGTTACACCCGGGGCCGTCAGCTCAGTCATCATCCACACAGATCAGGACGGATCTCAAAAGTCGGTGTACTACACTAGCAAAATCCTCCGCGATGCAGAGATCAGGTATACTCGCTCCGAGAAACTCATTTTTGCACTAATCATATATGCTAAGCACCTCATGCCCTACTTCCAAGTGCATCCCATCACGGTTGTGACCGATCAGCCGCTGAGGACCATACTAGGCCACCCCGAAACTTTCGAGAGACTGGCTAAATGGTCCCTGACGCTGAGCGAGTTGGACATCGTATACCGGCCGAAGTCATCGCAGAAGGCCCAAGTCCTAGCCGACTTCATGGTCGAATGTACTGGGCCCCCCGAGGAGCCAGAGCAGACGACCCCGGAGAGCCAAGCTGAGCCCGGACCACGGGAGGACCCTTGGATCCTCCACGTGGATGGTGCCTCCAATTTCGGCGAAAGTGGAGCGGGCCTCATCCTCACCAATTCCGATGGAGTGGTGATGGAATACACTCTCCGCTTCAAGTTCGCCGCCATAAACAACCAGGCGGAGTACGAAGCGCTCCTCGCGGGCCTAAAGGTATCCCGCGAGCTGGGCGTGCAAAGCCTGAAGGTTTTCACCAACTCCTAACTGGTTGCCGGACAAGTTTCTGGAGAGTACGAGACCCGAGATCCCTAGATGGTGAAGTACCTAGAGAGGGTTCATTCGAGCACGGCGGGCTTCCATTACTTCCGCATTTTCCGCATCCCTCGCAGAGAAAATGCTCATGCGGATGCACTATCGAGGCTCGCAACCCTACCAGACTCATCACTAGGGCATGCCTACGTCAAGTATCTTGAGAATCCAAGCTATGAAAGCCCAGAGGAGGTGCAACAAGTAGCCAGTGAGCTGAGCTAGATGGACAAGTACATCAAGTACATCCAGGATGGCCTCCTACTAGAGGATCGTAGAGAAGCTGGCCTCATCAGAAGGAAGGCTACCCATTTCGTTCTAATGGACGGTCAGCTTTACCGCTGATCTTACTCCTACCCACTCTTAAAGTACCTCAGACCCACGGAGCCAGCCTTTGTGCTCCGGGAGATACACGAGGGCCTCTGTGGGAACCATGTGGGGGGGAGGACTCTGGCGTACAAGGCTCTTCACCAGGGATACTTCTGGGAGATGATAAGAGAAGATGCTGCCGACTTCATCAAGAAGTGTGATAAATGCTAATGCCATTCCCACATACAGTGCTTGCCGGTGGCGTTGATCTCTCAACTGTCATCCCCCTGGCCTTTTGCACAGTGGGGGATGGATATCCTGGGACCGTTTTCCACCGCACCAGGGCAACGGAAGTTCTTGCTAGTGGCGATCGACTACTTCACCAAATGGGTCAAAGCGGAGCTGCTAGCTCGGATTACAGAAGCCAATGTTCGACAATTCTTCTGGAAGCCTGTCATCTACCGCTTCGGACTCCCCAATTGCATCATCACCGATAATGGGCGATAGTTCGACAACCGGGAGTTCGAAGGGTTCTGTGCCGAACACGGCATCCAACACAGGTTCACCTTGGTAGCTCACCCCCAAATAAATGGGGAAGCCGAGGTGACTAATCGAACTATCCTTTAAGGACTTCGTACCAGGTTGGACTAAGCGAAGGGCAGATGGGTAGAGGAACTTCCAAGCATCCTATAGGCCTACCACACAACGCCCAGAATGGCAACGGGCGAAACACCCTTCAACCTCGTCTTTGGTGCTGAAGTAGTAATCCCAATCGAGCTCGATGTGCCCACACTACGGGTGCAGCAGTATGACGGGACGTAGAATTCGGCGCACCTCCTGCTCAATCTAGACTGCTTAGAAGAAACAAGGGACAAAGCCCGACTTTGGATGGCGTCATACCGGCAACGGGTCGCCCGATATTACAATGCATTGGTGAAGCTGAAGACTTTCCAACCTGGCGACCTGGTATTGCACCGAGCCAAAGCGTCTCAACCCCGGGAGTGCGGCAAGCTCTCACCAAATTGGGAAGGCCCTTATAAAGTGGCCGAGGCCCTCTCACATAGGGCCTACTATCTCGAGGACCTGGATGGCGCCATGTTCCCCCAAACATGGAATGTCTATAATTTGAGGAGATACTATCAATAGTGTAAGTTTTTTCTCCATTAAAAATAAAGATTTTTCTTTGCACAACAAGTTGCTTGCCTTGCAGGAATGTCACTATCCGGAGCTCAGCTCCAAGACATCAGGAATTTCGGAGCCCAGCTCTCCAGCTGAATAAAGCCTCGAGCCCAGCTCCAAGGTATTCAAGACCTGAGAAGCCCTCAGGCACTCAAGCCTGGAGAGAAGTTCTCCGACACTAAGACCTGAGAAGCCCTCAGGCACTCAAGCCTCGAGCCCAGCTCCAAGGCATTCAAGACCTAAGAAGCCCTCAAGCCCTCAAGCCCGGAGCCACCATTCTCCGGCATCAGAGTCTCGAGCCTAGCTCCAAGACGATGACTCCTGAGCTTTGTCCTCAGGCACTCAAGCCCAGAGCCACCATTCTCCGGCATCAGAGTCTCGAGCCTAGCTCTAAGACGATGACTCCTGAGCCTTGTCCTCAGGCACTCAAGCCCAGAGCCACCGTTCTCCGGCATCCGAGTCTCAAGCCCAGCTCCAAGATGATACTCCTGAGCCTTGTCCTCAGGCACTCAAGCCCGGAGCCACCATTCTCCAGCATCAGAGTCTCGAGCCCAGCTCCAAGATTATGACTCCTGAGCCTTGTCCTCAGGCGACCAAGATCTGGAGCCCAGCTCTCTAGCCAGCACGTCTCTGAGCCCAGCTCCAAGATGATGATTCCTAAGCCTTGTCCTCAGGCGACCAACATCCGGAGCCCAGCTCTCCGGCCAGCACGTTTCCGAGCCTAGCTCCAAGATGACAACTCCTGAGCCCTGTCCTTAGGCGACCTAGATCTGGAGCCCAGCTCTCTGGCCAGCACGTCTCCGAGCCCAGCTCCAAGATGACAACTCCTGAGCCCTGTCCTCAGGCGACCAAGATCTGGAGCCCAGCTCTCCAGCCCGAGCCCAGCTCTAAGATGAGAACTCCTGAGCCCTGTCCTCAGGCGACCAAGATCCGGAGCCCAGCTCTCTGGCCAGCATGTCTCCGAGCCCAGCTCCAAGATGACAACTCCTGAGCCCTGTCCTCAGGCAACCAAAACCCGGAGCCCAGCTCTCCGGCCAGCATGCCCTCGAGCCCAGCTTCAAGGCATTCAAGACATGAGAAGCCTCAGGTGCTCAAGCCTCGAGCCCAGCTCCAAGGCATTCAAGACCTGAGAAGCCCTCAAGCACTCAAGCCCGGAGAAAAGTCCTCCGGCACTAAGACCTTAGAAGCCCTCAGGCGCTCAAGCCTCGAGCCCAGCTCCAAGGCATTCAAGACCTGAGAAGCCCTAAGGCACTCAAGCCCGGAGAAAAGTCCTCCGACACTAAGACCTGAGAAGCCCTCAGGCACTTAAGCCTCGAGCCCAACTCCAAGGCATTCAAGACCAGAGAAGCCCTCAGGCACTCAAGCCCAGAGAAAAGTCCTCCGACACTAAGTCCTTAGAAGCCCTCAGGTGCTCAAGCCTCGAGCCCAGCTCTAAGGCATTCAAGACCTGAGAAGCCCTTAGGCACTCAAACCCGGAGAAAAGTCCTCCGACAATAAGACCTGAGAAGCCCTCAGGCGCTCAAGCCTCGAGCCCAGCTCCAAGGCATTCAAGACATGAGAAGCCCTCAGGCACTCAAGCTCGGAGCCATCGTTCTCCGGCATCAGAGTCTCGAGCCCAGCTCCAAGACGATGACTCCTGATCCTTGTCCTCAGGTAATCAGGATCTGGAGCCCAGCTCTCTGGCCAGCACGCCCTCTAACCTAGCTCCAAGGCATCCAAGACTTGGAGCCCAGCTCTCCGACCAACATGTCTTCGAGCCCAGCTCCAAGACTGTGAGACTCAAACCCATACAAGATGGAGCTCTCCTCTCCGACCTCTCCGCACTGAAAGAAAAGAGAGAAGAAGGGGGGAGGGGAGAAAGCATTCACACCATAAAAGAAAGAAAAAGTTATACTAACTGAACAAATTTTCATTACTTGAAAAAGATATTACACTATCACCCAGGCCCTGACAAGCCGGCAGCCCGGTCCAACAAAGAGAAAAGATTTTATAGGGGGTCCTACCCTATTGAGCTAACTCCTTCCCTGGGCGGTGCACGACTGTGACTTCCCCCTCCTCCACCTCCACTACAGGGGCACCTTCTTGGGTGGCCTCCACCGGGGGGACTTGTTCAGCTGCTGGTGCCACCGGGAACAACTCAGCTGCCTCTGCCTGTGGCCCTGGTTCAGCCATTGTCACCGTCGAGGTCGGTTTGACATGGCCAGGTACCACCGAGGCCACCTTTGGGAGAGGCCCGACTGGAGTGACTCCCTGCCCCACTGCGGCCACCGCTGGAGTTGGAGCCTTCTTGCTAGGAGCCTAGAGCCCGGCCAACCCCTTCTCAGAAAGGATATCTCGCAGCTGTGTATGGCATTAGGCGAACCCCTTGGCAAAGGAGTCCATCGCCGCCTCCTTGAAATCTTTTATATATTCAGGGGAGGCCTTGAAAGTGGCCACTGCATCGGCGACCTCCTTCCTTGCGGCCTCCACCCGGTGCCTTGACTTGGCCAGCTGCTCTCACGCGTGCTCGGCCTGGTGGAGCACCACCGCCATCCCCTTCTCGGCGATCTCAGTGGAATGGGTGGCAGCGGTAGCCTTCTCCTCTACCTCCGCGGCCCTCTTCTCAGCGGCTGCCACCTTCTTCTCACCAGAGGCGGCCCTTTCCCATGCCGCCTCCGACTCTGCCTGAAGCTCCTTCAACCGGGTCCTCTTCGACTCGAGCTCTCCCTCGAGCTCCTTCCTGATCCTTGCGACAACGACGACCTCGGCCATGAGGCTCTAAACCTTCAGGTTAGCCTCCTTGGTCTCCTCATCCTTCCGACCCGCCTCGGTCCTCAGAGACTCGAGCTCTGCTTGCCGCTCCTTGTCCCTCTTGGCCCAGTTATGGCAGAAGTCTCGGATGACGATCAGTTCCTTGCCTTGCTGCATCAAAGAAAGCATGTCAGCTACGATGCTAAAGAAGGTTAGAAGTAATAAAGATGGGAGAGGAGGAACTTATGGCATAGAGGTTGGCGAAAGACGAGCTGACGACTTCGCTTAGAAGTCTCCCGCTCCCTTCCCGCCGATCGTAGGACTGGATTGAGAAGTCCATCATCCACTCGGCAAGGCTTGGGTCCTTTATCAGGGGAGACGTTGGGCCCCAACCTGAAAGGGACTCGATGGTAGTCCCTATCCTTCTTCTCCATCGATTTGGACCCCTTAGCGATGGAAGATGCCTTCAATGCCAGTTGCGAGCTCGGCACCGCTTTGGATCGCATCGGGGGCACCAGCCTCACTTTCCTCGGCTCCCTGTCCTCCTCGACTTCGATGACATCTGGAGGGGGGTCTCCCACCCTGGCAGCAGCAACAGCCGACCTGGCCCGGACGACCACCTCGGGCTCGGGCACAGGGGCCAGGTCGTGCTGCGCTGAAGGCTCTGGGATGGGCTCAGCCATCCTCTTTCACCTCCGTTCAGAAACCGACACGTCTGGCCCGGCCTGTACCGGCCTCGCATCGTCATCGACACGAGCCCTCTTCGGAGCGGGCTCGTTGGCCTCAGCTGCTTGCTCTCGTTCCTCAGAGAATGAGAGCAACTCATCCATGGAGAACTTCATGCCTGTGCCAAAGAAGACACAGTCAATCCCAAGTTCAAAAAAAAAAAAAAAGAAGAAGAAAAGAAGAAAGAAAAAGGAAGGGGTGGCCAAGTCGAACTCGTCCGACTCTTGCGTCGAGCTGACCCTGGCCTCGTGGAGATTCCACTCCGATAGCAGGACCTCGAGCGAAGGGACCTCGAGCGAAGGGATCTCGGCCAATCTGAGCAGCCCATACAAGTCGAGGTCAGCTGCTTCGACGGAGGAGTTCCGGTTGGAAGACCGATCTGGGTCGCTCCAAACCCAATCGATCCCTTCGTCCAAGGCAAAGAAATACCTACTATTCCATCTCTTGATGGAAGAGGGGAGCTCAAACCTAATGCTCCGAGGGCGAGAAGAAAGAAACCACCACCCCTCCTCGGTAGGGTGGAGTTTCAGGGTGAAGAAGGCCCTGAACAGAGAGAAACGGGCTATGATCCCATGGAAGTGACATAGAACGATGAAACAGAAGATCGTTCTGATGGCATTGGGGACCAACTGGGCGGGAACAAGGCGGTAGTTGGTCAGAAAAGAGAGGAAGAAAGGATGGACAGGAAATCGGAGACCCTCGGTGAAGGCCTCCTCATAGAAAGCAATTCGACGAGGGCCACTAAATGTGACTCGCTCTTCCAGACGAGGAACAGAAAGTTGGATGGACTCGGGGATGTCATAAGCATCCCGGATGGTCGCGAGATCCTTGGCGGTGATCACCGAAGCAATCCCTCCGGGATCTGTTGACCGAGAAGGTTCAGGAGCAGGAGCAAGAGTAGGGGGAGGAGCAGGAAGGAGAGACAAGCAAGGTGAGGGAGCGGACCCGGGTTCCCTAATGGCTACAGGACCATAGGAAGGCCTCATACTGAACTCATAGCATGCTACCTCCCTTTCCTCATCGGAGAAAGAAGGAGTCCTCGGCCGGGAAGGTCCAGCCTTGGCTTGGCAGGAAGGACAGAAGTTTGGGCCAAAACGGTCCATGGAAGAAGAAGAAAAGGATGAAGGAAGGCCTAAAATGACCCCTAGTCGACGAGGAGGGAGAGGAAGAAGGAGCTAACCTGCTAAGAGTCTGGGAGGATGATAACGGCCAGAGAAGAAGGAGGAGAGAACCTCTGTATGACGTCAGACACGAAAGATTTGAAAGAAAGTAAGTCTCGGAAAACTTACCTTTCATTTCGAGGCAACCTACGCCTGGCCGTACCATTATGGCTCTTCCAAGAGATGCTCGCCACGTGTCACCGATCGACGGGGCCAGCACCTTAATCCGATCACGGTCGCTCTGACTTTCATGCCTGCCATAACTGCTTCTCAGACGTGGCCGCATGGCACCCCCGCACAGGCTCGAAGGACAACCATGCGAAGTGCCACCGATATCGATCATTATTACGTCAAATTTCTTCACCTTTCCATGTCAGCACCGTAATTACTCCCTTCGCCCCAAGTGCCGCGTGCCAACGGGCCTCGGGATTGGGAGGCAAATGATGTGGTTGGATCGCTGACGTGGAACTGGCAAACTAACATGGAGTCCCCATCAGATGCCACGCTGGGTTTTCAACATGGGCCCCTTCGCCGGGCTGAGCTCCCTCGGAGCAACGGGGTCGTCTGTTGAAGTCGAGCTCCATCCTCCACTACATCGGTCCTTTCCGGGTCGAGACTCCTAGGCCAGAGCCGTGTACAAGTCCCCACCCAAGATGGACCCCTTAGGATCGGGCCCCGTGGTCAGGAGTCGAGCTCAAGTCTCCTCCACCACGAGGAGCCCCTCCGAGGTCGGATCCCTTGGGCTGGGCGACGCCCCGCCCACCTCCGTCAGGTCGAGCTCGTCCGAAGCCAATTTTTGCTGGTCCAGAGTTGAGCTCGGCCCTCCTCCACCCAACCGAGCCACCTCGAGGCGAGCCCCTCGAAGGTGTGCCCCACCTTTCTAGCTTGGTCCCTAGCTCAGGCAGAGGCACCAACCACCAAGGAAGCGGTGCCTCCTCTCCAAGGATGATGGCGGGCCTCCCGAGGGTCGTATACCAACGTCCGCCATGCCGTAATTAATGCCCACGACCGTCACTCACACCAGAAGGAAAGGAAACTCACATCAAGGTGCCATGCTCTCCACCAACCTACCGTACCACCAGGGAAAAGACCCAACCAGAGAGTGCGAGTCCCGAGGGTGGCGACCCACCAATCGAGGTCTGGCCAGGCTTCCAGGAAAAGGGCAAGCAGAGGGAATGTCAGAGCGCATAGAAGCTTCCCTGGCTATCTGACAGGAGAGGCATCCCATCTATGGCATGATACCTTGTCGCACACGTCTGACGACACGGGGAGATCCCGAGGCAAGTCAGAGTAAAAATCTAGCCAGAGTAAGCCAAAAGTAAGCAAGCAAAGAAACAAGGGAGAAGGGCCACACAGGAGGATTCTTCCACCTTGGCCATCACCTCTCCCAGCTCACTCTCACTTCCATATACACTACACTCACTCCTCCTAGCATGGAGCTCATCCCGAGGGGCTTGACTAGGAGGATCTGTTTTCCTGGATCATCACAGACTTGACCATCGGAGCACCCCCACCGGAATCCCCGACCAGGGTCACTGATGTTGTTTCTTGCAGGTCCCGAGGCATCGGAGGCATCCTGAGTAGGCGGACGGGCGACCATCGACTCCACCAGCAGCTACGGGCCATGACGATCCGGGTGGCAACAGTATGCAGTGTCAAAAGAATAATGTTAGATAGTTTAAGATGCAATGATTTTTTTTCATTACTTTAAAAGTCCAGTTAAATTATGCGATGTTAGGTTTTAAGATTTAAGGAAAATGTATATAGTGTTTGTTAGGATAAAAGGTATGGGCATATTCGTAAAAGGTTTGATAAGATCTAAAAGTATTATAAAGGGATAAATTAGTTTCTAGTACCATAAAATAGGTAGGTGATTGACCGATTTATGAAAGTCGATCAATTCACAAGGCTGATTAAAGCCTAAAGTCGATCAACATCTAAAGCCAATCAATTCACAAGGCTGATTAAAGCCCAAAGCCGATCAATGCTCAAGGTCGATTAAGGTGTAAGGCCGATCAACGTCTTAAAGCCGATCAACGTCTTAAAGCCGACCAATGCTCAAAGCCGATTGAGGTGTAAAGCCGATCAACGTCTTAAAGCTGAATAATGCTCAAAGTTGATTTGACTTAAGGTCAATATGGTGATTATCCTACCAGAATAACTAATTATTGTTATTACAATCACGTGTTAGTTTCTAATGGAACTAATAGTCTAAGGCCCTGCTAACTGAATTCAGTTAAGGCCCAAGCTTATAAATATCGGTACAAAGGGACCTCCGACGGTAAGTAAGCTCAACCAGCAGAAACTCTGCCTTATTCTCAACTCATTTTTCTTTAAAATTCCTTATTTATTTTATCCGAACCCTTGCTGACTTAGGCATCGAAGTGTCCCCCACCAGAATCCCTCCGGTGAGTGGGTTTGTTTTGCAGATTCTGAAGGAGCCCAGTGGAACAAATCCGTCAGTGCACAGAGTCCTACTGGTTTGGCCACAACAGATTGGAATGCCAGGTAGGGGAAGAAATCATCTTTTGGAAGGAACCTTGAGAAGAAAAAATGGTAAAAGGAAATGCACAGAACCTTTCTACTGGAAAAGTTCGCCAATCACCTAAGAGAAATGATCTACTTTTGGAAAATGAGAACCCTGCCCCTGCTGCAAGTCAGGATTAGCAACAGTTAGGTGTTCTCTTGAACAAGGTGGAAGCCTTGACTGCAGCAGTTCAAAATCTTCAAGAAATGGCAGTCCGTGAATAGCAGCGCCCTGTTGTTTCCCAAAGTAGCCGACACTCTCCTCTTCACGAGATCTACAGTCCAAGACCAAGCCATTATTCTCATCGCCATCGTTCATGGAGTCAACATTCTCCCGCACCACGGAGTCCTCGATTCCATGATCATGAAGAAGGTTGGAAGAGAGGAAAGCGCCCGAGATCCCATTCTGTATCCTCCAACGACTCTACTGTTAATAGCTTCTAGCAAAGTCAAGATAGCTGGAGAAGAGATCGTTTCAAAAGGAAGTTCTGCAAGTTGGAACTCCAAATTGCCAAGATTGATGATCAAAGGAGGACGGAGGATCAAATGACTACTTGTGACATGCGACCACCATTCTCTAAGAGAATCATGGAAGAAAAGATTCCACCTCACTTTAAAATTCCTCAACTAGAGCTTTATGATGGTACGATAGACCCATTTGATCACCTGGGAAGTTTCAAAGCCCACATGATGATACAGGGGGCAACTGACGCCCTCCACTATCTGGCATTCCCTGCTACACTTAAGAAGGCTGCTAGGATGTGGTACTCAAGTTTACGACCAAGTACCATCCATTCCTTCAAGCAGTTAGAAAGATTATTTGTATCTCACTTCAGAACTAGCTAGAAAATGCCGAAGAACTCAGATAGCCACTTTTTCATTCAACAATGAGAAGGTGAGATGCTGAGGGATTACATGGCTCGATTCAACTTCGCCATGTTAGAGATCCCTGATCTCAATGAGCATGTTGCAATGTCTGCTATGAAGAAGGGGCTACGATCATCCAGGTTCACTTTTTTCCTAAATAAGAAATTTTCTGTTGACTATTCTGAATTATTGGCACGTGCACAGAAGTATGTGGTGCGCGTCGCTACACACTGATTTGAAACCTTAAATCCACTACTCTTAGGAGTAGAATAGTGGGAGTAAGGGTCGAACCCACAAGGACTTTGGGTTATTTCGGAAAAAAATTTTTGAAGAGTAAAAATTAATATTTAACTAACTAAAACAGATAATGAAAGAGTATAAATGCAATAGATAAAAATCTTGAAATTCTAACTGGTTACTTGCTAGGCGAGCTAGCACTCCACTTCTATATGATATGTACGTTCCGATCCAGATATAATCTATTCTTGGCGATCACGACCCGTACCTATTCAATCATGGCCCGTTCCCCTGAATTATAGATTAGTCAAAAATCAGATACATATAAATTATAAAATTCCTTATAAAGATAATTTATTTCAAGAGCACAAGCTGTTCCTATTGAATATAGCTTGTCCCAAGAATATAAACTATGCCTAATAAGAATTAAATAAAATCTTATAGAAATGTTGACAAGAAATACAGACTTTTATTTCATAGAAAGTAAGTACTAAAGAAATTAGAAAATATAAACTAAACCCCCTGTGCCAAGCACTACAGTGGAATCCCGAGAAAGAGATTCAGCCTTCCATCTTGGATGTCAGCTTCGCAAAAATATGGAAATTGAAAGTGGAATGGGGTGCAGAATGGAAGTCTGTCGAATCCTTCGGAGCGAAGAATGATCAAGGGCTTTATAGATGGGAAACACTGTGTCGGGCCCGTGTGGGAACCGCGGTGATTTCTTATCTTAATCTACTCAAAAAGCTCGATGCTTATCGTCGCTCCCGTTCGCGCGATCCCAGCAGCCTCCTCTGCTTCCATGAACTATTCAGAAATCTTATCCCGCACCCGCTGATCTGATCTTCCAAACAAACTCCATGTCAATGAATGAACTCCGCGTTCCCTTCTCATTCTTATACTTTCGGCATTCCTCTTCTTCGGACATCCCAGTCCGAGTCCAACAAGCATCTGTGATCACAAACTAGTAAGGGATGACAGAAGGTTTCCCAGTGGCTTAGAAATAGGAAAAATTGGCAACGAGGAACACCAGCGAAGGGGAAGACCGACAGCAAGGAAGAAGAACGGTGAGGAGGTCCGGCGGCTTGGGTGGCGCTCGAGCGATGGTTTGGCAGGAACTGCAGGGAGGAAGACTGTGGGAGGAGCAGGCGGTGTCTCGGGCGACAGAAGACAGCTTCCCGGTAGCTGGCGGTGGCCGGACGATGTGGGGAGGCTGCTCTGGTGATGCGGGGTGCTTGCGATGGCCGAATGGTGAAGAGAAGGGCAGCATCCCTTCTCCGATGATTTTCTGGCCATGGGAAGCTCTTGGAGCACGAGAACCGGTGCCAGCATCTTCTCTTGGCGAAGGGGATGCAAATGGAGGAAGGTCATGTAAGATGGGATGGTGGTGAAGAACACGGCGAACAGCAGCTTTTCTGTCCATTGGGAGCTTCTCCGGCCGAAATGGAGGTTGCCGGTGGGTTGTGCGGCAGCAGGGGAAGTTCTCCGACAAGTTTGGGCACAAACGGTGGAAGGTGGTCCATGGTTCTGCCCGTGGACCACCGGTAATTGCAGCGGTGGACCAATCAATTGTGCGATGGGCCATTTAGCCAGTCGACAGTAAACCGGCTGTAAATTTTTAAGTGTTGCTCCAAAAATCGTGTTACTTTGAAAACCATGCTAAAATCTTCTAAAATTGATTTTAGGCCCATATGAACTCCAATTTGGGTCCGGTTTGCGTCGTTGGATTTTATAATTCAAGCTTTTCACATTATGAAGTCAATTTCTACAAAATATCATATAAAAATATTAATTTCAACCAAATAAAGTTAGATTAATTATCATTATTTTAATAATTATCAGTATGCACAAGCTAAAGAGCGGGTTGCTAATCGGTGCTAAGAAGAAGGAAAGTCGGCACCGAAGAAGAAGAATTCTAAAGCTAACGAGCTTTGGTCTCCCAACAATGTACAGACTCAACCACAAGGCCTAAAGCTGAAGAATTCCGTTGGTAAAGCTTATGTCAGTAAATATGACACTTATACTCCTCTAGCTCTCCCGAGGGAAAGGATATTAATGAAAATCGAGAAAGAAAACTTCCTCCAAAAACCATGGGCAATGTGAGCACCAGCTGCTTCTTGCAATAAGGCCAAGTTTTGTTGGTTCCACAAGGACCATAGCCATACAACGAAGGAGTGCATCCAATTAAAAGATAAGATTGAAGGGTTATTCAAGCACGGGTTTTTAGGCAAGTATGTCCGCAACCAAGATGTAAGAATTCCCAATCAAGATTGGCCAGTGGAGGTGACAGTCCTGAGACAAATCACTGATGGCATGGAGCTCCCTAATCAGCAACCCACTGATGGCATGGTCGGCATGCTGCATTGCCGACCACATTTTTAAGATGAAGGCACTTTGAAGAAATCTCGAAGAAGCAATATCATCAACTTCTCCGACGATGACTTATAAGGAGTTCAATTATCTCACAATGACCCCATTGTAATTTCTATTGTAATAACAAATTATGATGTATGAAGAATCTTGATTGATAATGGAAGTTCAATCGATATTTTGCTGTACGATGGTTTTCTCAAAATGAACCTATCCAGAGATAGATTGCGGAGAACTTCATCACCTCTAACTAGATTTGGTGGAAATCCAGTGGGGGTGGAGGGAGAAATAACTCTTCCTGTAACCCTGAAAACTGAAACAAAATAAAGAACACTTTTCATTACATTCATGGTGGTCCAAACATCTTCGGCATATAATGCTATTTTAGGGTGACCCGCCTTAAATAGATTCCAAGCCATCGTCTCCACATATCATCTAATGGTACGATTCCCAACTCAAAATGAAATCGATGAGACAAAAGGAGATCAAAGAATGGCTCGCCAATGTCTGATGATTCAAAATCAGTGACCGAATGACAGAATGACTCTAGAATAGATTGATGCTCGAGATCGAATTGAAGGAGATAGAGAACCAGTTGAAAGAACTATTCCCATACTTCTGATGAATGATGATCCAACTAGGGTAGTCCAAATCGGAAGTACACTTAGTGAAGATCAGAAGACAAGCTTGACCAATTTTTTGCAAGAAAACACTGATATTTTTGCATGGTCAACCTTAGATATGTTAGGGATTCCTCCTGATGTAATCACTCATGAACTCAAAGTTGATCCTCTAAATTGACCAATCCGTCAAAAGAAGAGAAATTTTACTCCTGAAAGACAAAGGGTCATTAATGAAGAAGTGGCAAAACTCCTGAATGCTGGGTTTATCAGGAAAGTCCATTACCCCGATTGGCTCGGCAACATGGTAATGGTGAAAAAGGCAAATGGCAAATGGAGGATTTGTATTGATTATACTAACCTTAATAAAGCTTTCCCAAAAGATAGTTTTCCTTTGCCCAAGATTGATCAGCTTGTCGATGCTACTACGGGACATCGACTTCTATGTTTTATGGATACTTTTTTGGATTATAATCAAATCCGAATGAATCCTAAGGATAAAGAGAAGATGTCCTTTGTTACAGATAGAGAAATATATTGGTATAAGCTAATGCCTTTTGGCCTGAAGAATGCTGGAGCGACATATCAAAGATTAGTCATTAAGATCTTTGAGAATTAGATTGGTCAAAATATGGAAACTTATGTTGATGATATGATCGTCAAAAGCATCCAAGCTGACGACCATATTAAAGATCTCCAAAAAGCCTTTGATGTACTATGAAAATATCAGATGAAGTTAAATCCCACAAAATGCATCTTTGGAGTGACGTTAGGTAAATTTTCAGGCTTCATGGTCACCAACCATGAAATTGAAGCTAATCCGAAGAAAATATGAGCCATACTTGATATAAGACATCCTGCCAACAAGAAAGAAGTCCAACAGTTAACTGGACAAATCGCATAGTTAAGCCGATTCATTTCTCGGTCGGTTGGATGATGCCTTCCTTTCTTTAAAGCTCTGCGACAGTCTCAAGGTTTTGAATAGACAGATACTTGCCGACAAGCCTTTGAAGATCTTAAGAAATATTTGGTCAATCCAATCTTATTATCTAAGCCCAAAGAAGGAGAGAATTTGTATCTCTATCTTGCTACATCTGATGAAGCAGTCAGCTCGGTGTTAGTCAAACAACGATCCGATGGAAATCATAAACCCATTTAATACACCAACAAGGTACTTCATGATGCTGAAATATGATATCCAAGGATTCAAAAAGCTAGTATATACTTTGGTGATATCGGCAAAATGTTTGAGACCTTATTTTCAATCCCACCCGTTCATGGTATTGACCGATCAACCCTTAAGGGTTGTCTTGCAATGTCCAGATACTTTAGGCCGAATGGCTAAATGGACGGTGAAGCTAGGATAATTTGATATCTCATATTAGCCTCGATCTGCGATGAAAGCTTAAGTTATAGTTGATTTCATTGTCAAATGTACCTGGGATGACTACGAGGATGAAACACCAATGTCCGGTGGAAATGTAGAAGTCAACCCAGATTCTGCTTGGATTCTTCATGTAGATGGAGCATCGAACTCCTTTGGTTGTGGAGCGGGTCTGACCTTAGCCAATCCTAATGGAGATATAATAGAATATGCCCTCCAGTTTTCTTTCAAAACTTCTAACAATCAAGCAGAATATGAAGCTTTATTGGCAGGACTCAGGATAGGCAAGGAGTTGAATATTTCGAAGCTAAAAGTGCTATCTGACTCTCAATTGGCAGTAAACCAAGTTAAAGGGGATTTCAAGGCACGAGATGCAATTATGACCAAATATTTGATGAAAGTTAAGGAATTAGGTGCTTAATTTGATTCTCTGGACATTGATCATGTCCCTTGAGCGAAATGTTCATGAGCTGATTCATTATCCCGTATGGCGACCTTAGCACTTGACTCCATGGGTAGGACTTTTATTGAATATTTGAAAACCCCTAGTGTATCTATTGAAGAAAGGGAAGGGATTCATCAAATTGAACAGGAGCCAAATTGGATGGATCTGATAATCAAAAACTTAAATGATGGAACTTTACCTGAAGATGCCACCAAAGCCAATGACTCCGGTGGACAGCTTCCTAATATGTCATCTTGGAGGGGTCTTTATACAAAAGATTGTTTACTCAGCTATTGCTGAAATGCTTAGCCCCTTTAGATGTTGAATATGCTCTCCGAGAAGTTCATGAAAGTATATGCGTCGATCATTTGGGGGACAAATCTCTGGCTTACAAAATCATACGCCAGGGATATTACTGGCCGACCATTTAAAAGGATGCAGCTGATTTTGTATGAAGATGTGACCAATGCTAGAGATATGCTAACATTCAAAGGTGTCCATCTACTCAACTGACTCAGTTGATTGCTTCTTGGCCATTTATTCAGTAGGGGATAGAAATTCTTGGTCCTTTTCTTCTTGCTTCCGGACAATGGAAGTTTATAATCGTGGCAATTGATTTTTTACCAAATGGGTCAAAGCTGAGCCCTTAGCTCAAATCACTGAAAGCAAAGTGGAGAGTTTTGTCCATAATTTTATAATCCTTTGATTTGGAATCCCATATGCCATTATTACTGACAACGGGAGATAATTTGACAATTAGAAATTCAATAATTTCTGTGCCCAGTTTCATATTCTTCACAAGTTAACTTTGTAGGACATCCACAAGCCAATGGCGAAGCCGAAGCGACTAATCAAACAATCCTCCATGGTTTAAAAACTTGGCTGAATGAAGCTAAAGAACTATGGATAGAAGAGCTTAATTCAGTTCTTTAGGCTTATCAGATGATCCCTCGATCCATAACTAGAGAATCTCTATTCAATCAACTTACAGATGTGAAGCTATGATACTTGTGGAGATTATCATTTGATCCCAAAGAACTGGCCGCTATGAAGAGCCTGATAACTCAAATCAAAGAAGAGCCGATTTGGATCTGTTTGAGAACAGAAGACTTCAGGCATAATTAAGAATGACGATTTGCCGACAAAGGGTCGCACAATATTATGACTCACAGGTCAAAGCCTAAACATTTCATCTGGGAGATTTAGTTCTTTGAAAGGCGAAGGTATCCCGACCCATAGAACAGGGCAAACTAGCTCCTAACTGGGAAGGTCCATATCAGATTGTTGAAGTAATATGACTCGAAACTTATAGATTGAAAGTCTAGATGGTTACCAAATGGCCCAACCATGAAATGTAGAGAATCTTCATAAATATTATCAAAGTGATCTATCTTTCCTCATTTTCTTCCTTGTTTTGATTTATCCGACTCAATCGGTGTATCCGATAAATAAAGAGTTGGCATAACCTTTGACTCAATCGGTGTATCCGATAAATAAAGAGTTGGCATAACTTTCGACTCAATCGATGTATCCGATAAATAAAGAGTTGGCATAACTTCTGACTCGATCGGTGTATCCGATAAATAAAGAGTTGGCATAATCTCCGATTCAATCAGTGTATCCAATAAATAAAGAGTTGGCATAACCTCCGACTCAATCGGTGTATCCAATAAATAAAGAGTTGGCCTAACCTCCGACTCAATTGGTGTATCCAACAAATAAATAGTTGGCCTAACCTCCAACTCAATCGATGTGTCTGACAAATAATGAGTTGGCCTAACCTACCGACTCACACCCGACAAGTTGAGTTGGTCTGACCCACCATCTCATCAAAATCAATGAATCGGTGTACCCGATATATGAAGGTTGCTTTGACCTTGCAACCTATATATGATGAATAAATGTGATAGGTACCATTTCATCAATATATGAGAATAAAGCTTCTCTGACTAATTGAACCCTAAGTTTGTATGAGAAAAGTCTTAATGTATCTCTCGAATGAAAAGAGACTTTATTTATATTAAAGAGAAAAAGAGTTACATTGAAATCTGAAAGAAAGCAAAATCTTCAATACATCAGTTTTTCTTTTCTTCATTTGATTCAGAAATCGGAGTAGGATCGGCTGCTTCTTGAGTGGATGTTTCTTTGACCAGAGGAGTGGATGTATCTTTAATTTGTTCTTTTGGCTTGTATTCTTCATCCGCTCCAGTATGATGATAGAAGATGTTGGCGAGCAAGACCTCGCTCGACCCTGCGGAATGCCCGGGATCAACTTGATGTCACCATGACCATGAAAGGAACCATCACAAGGGAAGGATTGGAGCACACCATCTGCTCTCGTTGCATAGGTGTGCCCCCATGGGGCTGCAAACACTTGAGAGAACTAGAGAGAGGGTGAAGAAAAAGAACACCAAATCTTGGAGGAAAAAAGGGATCTCTTCTATTCTCAAAACCTCACTACTCTCTCACACGTACAAGATAGAAGATACATATATATACCCTAGGCCACAACCGACCTAGCCCTCAAAACACTCCTCCCCAAGCCAACTCATTAAGTCTGTAACCCGTCAGATGAGTCGACTCGACTAGACCACGAGCCGACTCAACCAAAACTCCATCCTGCTGTCGACCTGCAGGAGTCAGCTCCTACAGTGATCGAGCCGACTCGATCCATCCGAGCTGACTCCTGCAGATCCCAAACCAACTCCAACCTCAAGACCCACAAACATGAATCTCGAGCTTGTGGAGTGCCGAACTCCATCCTAGGACCAAACTCATCCTAGACACCCATGAACACACCATGAGCCCCAGGAACACCTCCAGGAATTGCTTGGCACGCCTCCAAGCACCCAGGGATCGCCTCCAGCATCCCTGCCATGGTCTCCTAAGTTTCTCCAAAGCTTGGGAGCACCACGCAAATCCCAACAATCTCCACCTTAGTGCCCCCAAGTTTTGGAAAACCTGGCAATGTCCTCGCCTCTGCCAACTCTCTTCAGCTATTGATATCACCTAGAGACCTCTAGGATGACCGCCTCCACAGCTAAAGACTCTAGCTTGATCCTGGCATCACAGATTATTGCTTTCCTTCTGTCTGGCAGCTGCATCAGTCTATTCTTGGACTTCCCTGGAGAGAACCCAGCAAACCTGAAATGGTACTCGCTGTCACTAGAGCTCTACCTGACACAATCTCCTCATAGCCATGCCAATCTCCGCATACTTTGCTCAACCTGGCTAGGTGCACCCCTGGCGCTCGTGCTAGGATATGGTCCTCCATGCACCTCCTGCTCTGAACTCATGTCAAAAACTGCTCCACCCGTGAAGCCACCTGTCACCCAGTGCTCCACCTGAGACTGAAGTCCTCCTAATGCCACAGAAAAAAATCCCGAGGCCAGCAACTCAACGCTGCCCTACTGAGCCTGCACTTGAACCTCGTACCCAGTCGCTGCCTCCTCGGACCCTCCGCACATCGCAGACCTCTCCGAGACTATTTCGGAACTCTACAACCCCTCAGGAACCTCCAAAACCCAGGAGCTCATCCCTAACTCCTTAGATCCAGCAACTGAACCCAGCAACCATCTCCACCTGGCTGCTGTATCATATCCCAGCCTGTCTCCCGGCTACATGATAACCCTGGTGCTTCCTAAGACCTATCCCCAGTCACCCTAAGCAGCCAGCCCCATCAACTCCAGTCTCTATTCCTAGGCCAATGCTGCCATACCAGGACACTCCAGATTGGCCGATACCCTGACGCTCCCTGAGACTGTCTCCTATTTTCCTGAGCTGCCCCTGGCACCACCTCTACTAATGTACCTGGGTCTCCTGAGACCTCCCTAGTGCTCCCTAAGACATGTCTCTAGTCTTCTTGAGCTGCCAGCCTCCATCAACCTCTACTGATGTACCTCCCTGGTGCTCCCTGAGACTTGTCCCTGGTATCCCTGAGCTGCTAGCCACCATCAACCTCTGTTAATGTACTCGATCTCCCTGAGCTAATCAACTCCCAAGACCCATCTCCATCCATGCGGGATACCACATCCACGTATAGCTCCATCACGATCAAGGTAGCTAGACTACTACCAATTGCTCTCCTCCATAGTGACCAAGTGCCTGGTCCACTACCGATGGAGCTACCATTCATGCTCTAAAAGATCTCTGGTATGTATCGCTCTACCTATGCTAAACTACAGATCACCTGACCTGCTATCACTCCATAGCATAGGACCCACAGCTTTGCACCACCATCGTGAGCACCTGCACCACCGGATCCATCATCCTCGACAAGATCCACTCCACCAGGAGACCTCCACACTACTCTCAATACCACAAACCTCTGTCCGCCAGGGAGAGCCGAAGATGGAACCATCCTGCTCGTGCTGCTTGTACACACGGTCGCTGCATCACGATCTCCACATCACCTGTGATCTGAATCCATCACTAGATCCACCTAGCTCAACATGAAGAGCTCGAAAAATAGAATCCAATGGCATAGACGAGGCTTAAATTGGAGTTCAATTGAGCTCAAAATCGCCAGAAAACCAGTCAGCACACATTTCAGAGCAGAGCTATTTGAATGTACCGATCCACCGTGAACCAATCCACCGGTTCATGCATGATTTCTGGGTTTACCACTGCCATTGCTGTCAGTCCACGGTAGAGAACCGTGGACCATAGCATCTCCCGGCCACCACCATCGCCTCCGACCATTGGCCCTTGCCTCCGACGACTATCCCGCACCTTTGGCAACCACCCACAGCCTTGCTGTGTCTCCGGCGACCGCCCACATGGCCGTATCGTGCGACTCTGCAATGGATCGGATCTTTTGCACAACGCTGCATTCGGCATCGATGAGCTCATGTCCTGCACCGCCCTATGACCAGCGAGTCTGCCCCCTGATGCCGCACCCGCACTCTGCACCACGCCCACGACCGGCGAGCATAATCTGCACCGTGCCCAACATAGCCATGCCGTCTCCTTGCCTGAGCCGACTCTGCGACGGAGCTGGCTCTGCGATGCCCGAGCCGGCTCTGTGATGTCTGAGCCGACTCTGCTGCAACCGATGCAACCTGCATCTTCTCTGCCCGAGCTGACTCGAAGATGCTCGAGTCGACTTTGCGATGCCCTGTGATCGGTGTTCACGTCTTCTTCTTGGCAGCCACACCACAGATCATGCCCTCATGGACGGCCACTCTCTCCGCCACCATGGCCGTCGCGTACCAGCATAAGGGAGGACTATCGCTCCCTCCGATCCATGCCAACGCTATCTGGATTTTCATCCATCACCGCCGAGCCATCCAGATCTACTAAAATCATCTCCATCTCCATCGGAGATCCACAGATCCAGACTCCATGACCCCTCAGGCCGACGATCCTCCATGGCTTTTAGATCCATCAATCTGAACTCCAGCCATGCCATCATGATCTGAATCACATCCGTTGCCATGGGGCCATCCGCCATATTTGAGCCCCTTGGAACACCTCCAGGAACTGCTTGGCATGCCTCCAAGCACCCAAGGATCACCTCCAGCATCCCTGCCATGGTCTCCTAAATTTTTTTAAAGCGTGAGAGCACCACGCAAATCCTAACAGAAGATACATCAAGATCAGGATATAATTTCTTGATTTCTTTCAGGCAATCCTGGAATCCGATTTTATAGCCCTCTATTCCTGCTTCCTCCATCTCATCATCAAAGGCATTAGACTTCTTGTACTAGTTTATGGCATGAAGGGCCTCTTGAATGGCCAAGTCCGTCCTATTCTCAGCTGATTTCACCGTTTGCTCAAGAGTGGTCATCTTATCTTCAAGTTCAGCTTTCTGTGCTTTGATTTCTTCTTGGGTACGAAAGCTATCTTTCATTATTAATTTTGCCGAACGTAGCTTTTTGTTTCTTTTCTTAAAGCTAGTCAGAAGTTTTGTCACATGAATCTGAGCTATCTTCAAGTCTTCCTTCAGCATCGGATTGGTAGCTGTAGCTTGCTTCAGCTTTAGTTCTATGGCAACTTGAAGTTTTTTGGCTGCATCTTTTTTAGCTTTAGCTGATGATAGTTGATCTTGAAGGTTTTTCTTAAAGTCAGTTGATCCATGAAAGCTCTCCTCAATCAGAGAGATTTCATAGATAAACAGTCAAGAAAAAACAAAAAAAAATGTTAGTTATAGTGAAAAAGCTTACAGTATTTTAAGGATGATTTTTTATACTCACTTGTAACATCTTTGGATACATACAGGAGAAGATATCCTCTAGTCCATTTCTTTGCATCACCTCCCAATCCTTTCAAAGGATGTTGACTTGCAGCATAGTCTTAGCCAGTTTGGGATTATCGAAACCAGCATCAACAGCGTATACTTGGAAACATTTAAGTCTTTTTTCCTCGCCTCTTTTTGGATTATATCATGCTTCTGAATCAGGTATTGTATCATCAACCGGGGCTTTACCCTTATTTTTTAGAGGAAGCTCCTCAAATGGACCAGGATTGGGAGGTGTCGTTGGTCGTCTTATATCCGTATCCGAAGGGAAATCAATTTCAAATTTTTCTAGAGAATGATCCGGTGAGAGAACTTTATCTTCATCTGAAGAAGATTCTAAAATTACTGGGGAGTCTCTTCTAACAGAAATGTTGGAAAAAAGAGTAGATGCACGAGTTCTTTTTGTGCATCTTCGCTATTCTCTTGCTGAAAGATCTCTCGATGTTCTTTTCTTGATGGCTCGACGGAGTTTTTCAGCATCAGGTTTCATTTTTGAGTAGATGAGAAAGTTTCATTGAAGCAAAATTATTTTCGAAGGGAAAGGATCAAAATAAAGGATTGTTTAAAGATTCAGGATGATAATGACAAAGTAAATTTGCTGGGATGAAAAGCCTCTTCTATGGAGGATATTGACGGTTATGATGTTTAGTTCAATTTTTGAACATTCTTGTGATTACACCATGTGTACCTTATTAAACCAGTGAAAAGTTAATATCTTGGTATTGATCCTTGAAAAATCAATTGAGGAAGAGGTAGGGACGAGGACCGATCTATTTCCAAGGCAGGCGGTACGATCCCACTACCTGAGAAATAACTTCCTCGCTAATAAATGCATGACACCTGGTGAAGTCGGTACATCCCAATAAAGGCATATCAAAACTGCCAAATAGAACTTCAGAAAATATCTTCATATCTCTCTCTCCTAAAAAAAAGAAAGAAAGAGAGAGAAATGGAGAGATAGGCAAAAGGCCAGTTCTTCACATCATATTAAAGGAACTCATTTGTCAAAGGTTAGAATAGCCTCTAAGGCAGGTCAAATGGTATGTAATAATGCCGCTCCCCAAAGGCTGATAATTACATAAAGGCCGAAGTCTGATGACTCTATACTTAGAAGATTTTTCCTCAGATAAAGAAGTATGATGAATCTACATTCAGAAAAAAAAAATTTCTCAAAAGGAGATGTATGAAGTCTGATGATTCTACACTTAGAGGAATTCTTCTCAGAAAGATATTTATTTCAAAGTCTGATGATCTTATACTTGGAGATTTTCTTTGCTAAATCACACCATTTAGTCGAAAAAGGTTTCTTCATTCCTTTCAAACAGAAGTACATTTACATGTGAAAGCAAATGAAGAAAAGTGTGTACATTAATTTTAAAGATCTAAAGGAGCTATGGTTTCTACATTTTCTGCTTGGTCCGAAATTGGGGCCGGGGCTACTGCATCCTGATCAAGAGTATTTTGGCTTGCTCTTCAATATAATTCTCTTCATCGGATTCATCGGCTATTATCTTTGAAGTATCTAAATCAGGATAAAATGTTCTCACCCTCTTCAGATAATCTTCAAAGCCGATGTCATAACTTTCCGCTCCGACTTCATGTAGTTCTTTCTTAAAGGCTTTGGATTTCTTATACTCTTCAACGGCTTGTAGAGCAGCCGATTCTGCCTTCTTTTTAGCTATTTCGGTATTTTCCTCAGCCATTTCGGCTTTCTTCTCTGCATTAACCTTTTGCATCTGAGTTTCCTTAATCAATAATTCAGTTGATCGGAGCTTCTTCTTTTTCTTCTTTAACTTTGCCTCCGAGTCGGCTAGTTTGGATCGGATCGATTTAAGCTCCTTTTCCATGGATGTAACTTGGGCTGTGTTCAGTTCTAATTTCTTTTCCACAGCCCATTTCAGTTCTTCAGCTACATCCCTCTCCGCCTTAGAGCATCTAATTTGTTGCGCATTTCTTGGCAGAGCCGATTGAAGCAAGTCATGCTCTCTTCTATGAGAGTGATCTCATGGATGAATTGCACATATAACAACAAGATTAGTCAAAATGAATGAAAAAGTTTTTCAATAAACAAGACGATGACCTTTATCTTACCTTCAAAATACCAGGATAGATGGATGGAAAAAGTTCATCTATCCATCTTGACTTTGTAACCTCCCAGTCCTTTGGGAGGACGACTGCCCTCAATAACCGACGGGCCAAATCAGGATTGTCTAAGCCCGTCTTATCAGAATATACGTTGAAGTCAATCACTTGATCTTCAACTGCTTCATCTCTTCCTTTAGTTTCAACCTGAGGGGCCTTGCCTTTGTCGGAATGGCAAGGTCGAGATGATGATGGTTCCATTGAAGGAATTACACTTGGATGTCCCGTTTCTTGTGCTGTTGGAACAACCTTCTGAAGGGAATCGGACAGGGAGGCATCTTCATCATCAAATGCGCTTCTTATGATAATAGGCGATGCCACCCCCGCTGAGACTTTTGGTGGTGAGGTGGTCGGCTTCGGTTTCTTTGGCTTATTTGGTTCTTCCTTCCTTGAATCCGTTGGAGTAGTTATTGCCTTTCTTTTCTTGGATATTTCTTGAAGCATCTTTGTATCCATCTTCATTGTCGTATTTGCAAAATATAGAAAGTTAAGTATCGTAATTGTCTATTATGATGCAAAATCAACAGCAAATCTGATTGTTTTATACCTAAAAAATGATATGAGCTTATATTGGCTGAGAATAGTCCTTGCTCATTAAGTAGTTCTTTTATTGGAGGAACTTCTACTTTGTGAAGCCTTTCAAAGTCCTCTTTATCAGCTATTAAAATTTTCTTCCTGTCGTTTGCTATCAAACGAGGCTCCCTCCACTCGGTACTAAAGTCCTATGGATGGTAGGAAACTATGTAAAAAAAGCAGGGCTTCCAGCCATGAATGGCCGAAGGAAATCCTCCAATAAACTTACGACCATGGCATGGGCTAATAACCTACCATCCATGGCTGTGAAAGTCCTTCTTCAAGATGAAGAAGGCAGTGAAAAGAGAGGTTCTTGGTTCTATTCCTAGATCGCTACATAGGACTAGGAAAGAATATATTATCCTAATACTATTGGGTGTTAGTTAGGTCGGAACTATATGATACAGATTAAAGAGTCGGATGAAGAATGAATGGAGAGGAAAATGAAGACTTGCCTTAAGATGTTCTTCGTATACTGAAATACTACCTAATGGTGATCGGTCTATCTGTTCATCGGAGTGGGGTATAGTTATGACAAACTCTTGTGGAATATTATAATGTTTTTGCAAGGCTAGGAGCCTAGACTCACTAAGAGATGTTCTAATGGATTCTAACCTAGCCAACTCTGCTTGACGACCTAGTCTTCTCTGAGGTTCAAGGCTTTCGAATCCGGTATCTCTAGAGGTTCCTAAGATCCTAGCCATCGGATAAAGAAAGAAAGGAAGCTGACCTGAAAAAAGGGAGATTCGAGAAGAAAAGAAGCCAACTCGAAGGTGAATACCCTCTCTCTAAAAGATAAAAAACCTGGGCGTAGCAAAGACCCACTCTTTGGAGATGAAGGGAGCTTATATAGTAGAAGCCAACGATTTGGATTTGTTTCTTGAACCTTAAGCTCGCTTTCTAATCGTGCCATCTATCCCTGATCTACAATGGAGAGATATGACCCATCGGGAAAAGAACCAGGCAATCGATGCGATGGGAGGAAAATCGAAGCAGTGATCTGCGATGAATCGGTGGATGGTTATGGTTACGGCCCTAATTAAGAGTTCGTGCCCTTTCAACGGATCTGATTTCTTCGTAATTTTAAATCTCATATATGATAATGATGATAGCAAATAATGGCACAGTGGTGAGATTCGAATCATAACTGCCCCTCTGGTGAGAGACTGGCATCTGGCAAAGGCATCACGCTCGAGAATGGGCACCTTAATTTTGACATCTGACACCAAAAAGGAAAATTATTTCCTAAAAAAAGGGAAGAGAAAAAGGGAGAGAGAAAGAGAAAAATTATAATCCCTCGTTGATTCTTATCAACTCTTGATGTTCAGAATATTGAGAAATTTATTTGAACTCGGGAGCTGGGAGGGCAAATATTGGGATAAAAGAAATGGGCACATTCGTAAAAGGTCTGATAAGAACCAAAAGTATTATAAAGGGACAAATTAGTTTCCAATACCATAAAAGAAGCAGGTGATTGACCGGTTTATGAAAACCGATCAATTCACAAGGCTGATTAAAGCCCAAAACCGATCAACATCCAAAGTCGATCAATTCACAAGGCTGATTAAAGCCCAAAGTCGATGAACGCTCAAGGTCGATTGAGGCGTAAGGCCGATCAACGTCTTAAAGCGGACTGATGCTCGAAGCTGATTTGACTTAAAGTCAATATGATGGTTATCCTACCAGAATAACTAATTATTATTATTACAATCATGTGTTAGTTTCTAATGGAACTAACCGTCTAAGGCCCTGTTAACTGAATTCAGTTAAGGCTCGAGCCTATAAATACCGGTACAAGGGAACCTCCAGAGGTAAGTAACCTCAACCAGCAGAAACTCTGCTTCATTCTCAACTCATTTTTCTTTGAAATCCTTATCTGTTTTGCCCGAATCCTTGCTGACTTAGATATCGGAGTGTTCCTCACCAGAATCCCTTCAGTTAGTAGGTTTATTTTGCAAGTTTTGAATGAATTCAGTGGAATGAACTCCGTCGGTGAACAGAGTCCTACTAGTTCGGCCACAACAATGTTAAAAGCCCATGGGAGAAAAGTTTGGACCGAAGAATTCTTAAGAGTCTACGGCTTGAGGAGTTTGTGAAGGAAGGAGAATAACTTAGAAGCGAATCCTTGCTGAAATATACATATATAATATTTTACTCTCAACTGGATACACCCCTTCTCACTATCTCAAGCAAAAGAGATGGATTAAAAAAAAAAAAAAAACGAATCCATCTCTTTTGCTTGAGATAGAATTTTGTAAAAAAGGAATATGAGTAGGTGAGGGTCCATCTGACGTGACTTACCGTGGGACGGGCTAGAGATAGTTGGAAGGGGTGTATCCCGTTGAGAGCAAAATATTTTGTATAGCCTTGTCTCCCGGAGTTTTTTTTCAAAAAAAGGAGGTCACCCATAAGATATTTCTTTTTTTTAAAATTTTTTTGCCTCATGTGATATTATTTTTTTAAAGGTCACCCAGGAGGATGACCACAGATAGTTGCAAAAAGATAGGAAAATCCGGGGAAGATAGGAAATTATAGGATACCATAGGATAAGACATGGAAGGCTCTTTTCACAAAACCCCCCATCCTTTTGACAACACCCTTAACCAGCCAGACATCTAGAGGCTTCGTTGCTATTTCTCAACTTGGGATGTGGATGCTGTGACAATCCATACATTTCACTCTTGCTATGTAATTCAACGTGGCGCAACCACAGCCAAATCTCAACCCGCTCATTCTTCTTTTGAGTTGCCTGGGACAATATTTTGCGGGCAAAGGAGAAGCTTGGTGGTAATTTTTCTCTTATGAGTTAATCTTAGGACTAGACTAGAAATTAGTTAGAAGGGAACCCATTTGATGAGACTAAAATATTATAAAGATATTTTGGGAGGAAAAATATATTCTACTTACCTGTTTCAGTCTTTGTTAATCCAGATGGTATTGGTATGAGATGGGGACATGTGTCGACACTTTGGCCATTGAAAATGCATCTCTTCATCTATATATGCAACAAAATATATAAATAAGATATAATTTATACAGTAAAAGATATTAATATAAGTGTTCTTTACCTATCTCATACCTAACAGATCAAGTAGCAATGCCTCTCCATAAACTATATCCATAATAGGATCTACAGCATCCAGAAGTAATCTGCATGGGGCTATACATAGAAACCTTTTCCATGCCTATAGCTATAGTTATATCTTTGGCTATGCCACATGCATCTTTTTTACTTATCATGTATATTTTTTTGTACAATTATGCAAGGCCGGCATTGTCCCAACTATACTGACTTGCAGATTCAAAATTATCAACTAAAAATAAAAACATTATGTGCATCAAACTTTGTAATTTTTTTTCCAAACAAAAACTTGCCAAAGAGCTGCATAATATATGCCCTAGCATAATATTGTATTGATAACTCTTCGGTATAAGAGGTAACTCAGTGAACTGCTTGGCTAACCATACCATACTCAACCATGACACTATAAGTTTACTCGGAGATAGAACAACATCCAACAACTATAGACAAAATTGATGCCAATCAAGCCATGTAGTACCCGTCATTGGAAGATCATCAACCTGCAATTCCAATAGCAAAGAGACATCCTATAACATAATGATACACTCTCCCTAATACAAATGAAATGTATGAGCTCTAGGCTCTATCATTTGATTAATGCTATAATGAAGTGTCAATCCACTTGTATAAATCCAACACGAGATAATCTATAAAATTTAGCCTACCACAAATATGGTACTATGTGGCTGTCTAGTGGTATTGATCTATACAATACCAGCTCCCTACATCGATATATAAGGAAGCTCAACTCTTGTCAATATCCAATATTACTTTAATTTAATGAACTCATTGATGTAGAGATTAATGACATAAATATGTACCTGACCATCCCATATTGCTGTTGAATGATGGGTAGGCTAGTCATATAAAATAGAGTTGTCTACTGGTTCTAGATCTATATATAGAAAATACTGTAGACGTTGAATAATAGTTAGTCAAAAATTTCTATGACTAAAATATATTTAAATTTTATTATATTAAAGAAAATAACATTACATTTTCATTACATGATAGTGCATATCTTAAAGGAAATAACTTCATTGCAAGCTTAAAATGAAAATTTTATTATATTGTAGTAAAGATATATTAAATTTCATTCTCTATTTCTTGGACATGTTCATTTATCATGTCCTTCTTCATTACAAATTCAACATCTAGATTTGTTCCCAATTTCTTACTAATCCTTTTCATTTTTAAGTCATGATGAGCATGGTCTACCCTTCTATCACAACCATTCTTTTTTTGGTATTATCAAGATGTCACTAGTTGATTATGGCCAATACTCTAAATACGGGATATGTTAAAATTGATAATTATAACTACAATGGTATTCATGTAGAGTGTAACACTGATCAACATAGTATCAGAAATTAATTGCCACTAAGCATAGGCAGCCAACACATATGAACAAGGCAAATGATAGCACGTTATTTTTGGCACATACATGTATGCTCTGATAACCAAACTATCTACACTTCACATTGTTTAATAATTAATCAATTTAATGATGTATTATATATAATGGCATGATAATTAAAAGAAAGAGTTGTCTGTGATTTCATCAAAATGTTATTACCTTTGTTCATATAAGGACCATGCAATACCATTTGTACTTGAAATATCCTACTTGTCCTATTAAATCTTGCAACATTATAAGACATAACTTTAGATTGGTTGGTGGTCACACAAGTTATAACAAAAGAAATAAACATTTCATTCTTATTTAATGCATCCTTTGCTTGGACACATTGATCATCAAAATATAATACAAGCTGAAAAATATTAGTTGCATCAGTGAAGTTACTGGCATGAAATACGTATTTTTAAAGATTTCATTAAAATATTTAGATAAATTAGTAATTATAATTCTAAATTTTTGACTACCATCATATGCAAGTACCATTTATCGAAAAGAATTTTATGTAATCATTAAATGCCTTCAGAGTTCAAATTTTTTAATTTTACTCATGTACTTGTTGAACTTCCTGACTTATATTTGAATTCAGATTTTTTCATCTAATCTCTTAGTTTTGCATCCCAAAATCTTGTATTAAAATTACTTGCTACATGATGCGGGCAATATATATTATGTGCATTTGGTAGTTTGTCAACCAAGATATTCATTTCATGACAAATAATATACCTGCACGCAAATCTAAAATGAAATAGATGTTTTTGATGTGATATACATAGCATCTTAAGCAAGCTAAAAACTAATCCCATGTATTAGTTCATTCTTCATCTACTATAGCAAATACAAGTAAAAATATTTGATTATTCCTATCCACTATAGTTGCAATCATCATTTTCTTCTAGTACTTTCCATACAAGAATGTAGCATTGATACTAATTATAGATCAATAATATTTAAAGCTTTTGATCGATTATACAAAGGTCCAAAAAATATAATCAAATACAGCACATGTTGGGAGAGTGGTAGGAATACTTGTAAATTTTATCCAATAATTGATGTTAAATTTCTTTACAGCATGCAACCACTTCAGCAATTAATCATAAGATTTATCCCAATCTCTATATATTATGGTCATTTCTTTTTGCTTTACTTCTCATAACTTTTTATATATGGGCATAAAGTTGAATTTGTTCTTTAAAACTATATCAATGCCAGCAATGAAAATTGTTGGTACTTCTTTTATAAGATTCTATATCTTATTTGCAATCAAGTTAAAGTTTAGCCTAGAATGATCTTGAAAAAATATAGCCAATATACATAGATGCGGACCAACATATTGTGAGATTTTAAAATAATTAATATGGCACTTAATTGCTTGAAGCATCCAATTGTATCTGGACTCTCCATTTTTATATTTAATAACCCACAACTTTGGCTTCGACTCAATAACCTTAAATTTACGATGCCTGTTAATTCAATATTGTTTCATTGCAGTTTTTAGTTCAACCCTATCAACAAAATGGAGCCCTTTATATAACTCCTCACCTCTTTCTCATGTAATAGACTGTGCATACAATTTAGAATACGTTGATATATTAGCAGCTACCTAATTAACTTGACTGAATATTCTAGATGGAGCTTTGAACACTGAAAACTTTAGAGCTCCTATATCATAAAAAAATGTTGCATTTTGTAGACTTTCTATATCATGTGATGTATTGGCTTGCTAACCATTATCTGCAATGTCATCTTCATCATCATTTTGAAAAAGCTAGCTATTTACATGAACCATATCGTCAGCAAGTGTGTAAAGCGATAATTATTTGATAATAGTCTTGGGCACATTATTGTCCACTATGGCAAGTTATTCCTCTATATCTCTCAAACTAGTGTTTACTAGGATATTATTCATAATATATGGACTAAAAGAAATAAAATATTTGATGACCTAAGTTGTCATTCTTATCTCTCGATCAACTACTTCATCATCATCCCAGTTAGGAACAAGTACGGTATCCTCACTAGGCTATCTATTTATATACAACTCTGTACCAGATGGATAGGGATTGCAATAAAATCCAAACCCATGGGTACTCGATCTAGCTTGATCCGATTGAGCTGGATAGTCAACACTTTGACTGGGTTTGGGCCGGGTTTGGGTAAACCCAAATGCTTAACTTTGAATTTGGACCGGGACTGGATAAATATATACCCAACCCAAACCTGACTTGAATTATTTTAATATATATAATTAATATATATAATATTAAATATATTTTATTTTTATTGAATATGAAACTAAGTACAATTGAACTAAAAATATGTTGAATTTTATTTATTTAATATATGTATGATTTATAGAATGGTAGAAGATTTTAAAGTTAACAAAAATAAAAAAATATTTAATATGACTTAATTAGATTTGGACCAGGTATACCTGAATTACTCGATACTTCACTGAGATGGGTTTGGATAAAAAAATCCAGTCCTAATAGTGTTTTAGTTGGGTTTGGATAGTTTATTGAATATTCAGATTTAGATTTAGATAGTTAAAAACCCGGCCAGAACTCGGCCTATTACCATCCCTACAGATGGACATAGATGCATATTTATAATTGAAAAAATTATTTTAATATTCTCATTATTAGAATTAAAATAGGTTCATAGTTCAATATTATTGATTGTACTATTTATGGATATCTATATATTATCATTATTTTATTTATTCTTTTATCTATATGGAAGACTTTGTATAACTTATGCTCTAGCTTCTTAAGTTTCATTCCATATTTAATCCTAATAGTATTTTCTCATCACTAGTTGTATTTAATGCCATATGGTCTATTAATTATAGACCATTAATATAGCATAAATCTGTGATAATTTCTTACATGTTACACTATATATACAACAAATAAGTTAAATATAAATATGTAATTAAAAATATATAAATTATAATTTAACTAGTGCGATATATAAATAGTACTTGAAGATATAATTATGTTATATAATGATAAAACATATATTTACTTAATGGCAAATTACATATTTTAAATACAAAATTATGTTTCATGCATATATTACTATGCATGTCAATTTGAAAGGAAATTATCAAGTAATAATACTAATTTATCAAATACAGTCAAAATTATTACAAGTATCATCTTAAATATTCATGAAACTTCTCCTATGCTATAATAATTATAATTATATATACATAAATCATAAATTATGTGCATGTTCATATATATATATATATATATATATATATATATATATATATATATATATATATATATATATATATATATATATATATATATATATATATATATATGATGTTTTGATCAAATATATAATTTTAAATATAAAAATTTCTAATTCTTAACATCAAACAATAATAAATTAAATAAATAATATAAATTTCCAAAATAATGGGAGGATGATGGTGACATAATTACCGGGACATGAATAGGGACCTGTGGATATATTTTTTTGTGAATTAATAATAGATCACCGAGTAAAAAAAAAATATGGGGTCTAGAAAAAGGAAGGGGGACAGGCCAAACGAGGGGAACAAGGGGGCACTGCAAATGAAGAGGGCCTAGGTGAAATGGATTTTATTCAAAAAAAAAAACCAACCAAGGGGAGAATCAGGGGCAATGGCAGGGTGGAGGGTCCAGGGAAGATGGGAAAGAGGGTAGGGGGAGGGGGGCACAATACCAAAAAAATTAAAAAAAGTAAACTTGGGGTCAATTAGAAGATTACTTGAAGAGAGATTGGGGGAGGGGAAAAACAAAAACTTAGGGGGCCAAGGGATGAAGATGGGGAGGAGACCACTTGAGGCCGGCAAGAGGGAGGGGGCACCACTTGATGCTAGAAAGAATGGGTGATCGGGGAGCAAGGGCATAGGAGGAAGCAATGGTCGACTGAGGAGGCTTGGGAGGGAGGGTCAACAACTAGAAATTATGGGTTCAACCTGCAATTTTAACAACATATAAAATTATGGATTGAACCTATAATTTCAAAATCAACCTCCTAACCCACACATGGCATTTAAAATTATGGATTGAATTCATAATTTTGACACTTGGTATCCCACTCACCCACCAAACAATAGTTTGGGAATTAAGTTGAAAAATAGGATTTTTAGGAATAAAGTTTAAAAACAATATTTAAAAAAAATCAAGAGGAAAGGGCTTCTCCTACTGACGGGATAGGATAAAGTCACCTCCACCATACTGCTTATAGACCCGGGTAATGTTTGTCTCCATTTGCAATAGATACCAATAGTAGATACCAATATTAATGACATATATGCCTTCTCCAAGGCATTGAGGAGAACCCTACCCTGTCGCATATGCACCAAGAAAAATTCTTTGTGAACCATGTTTTCTAAAGAAAAAATGCACCATTTCACTTGATTGGACCATATAAATTCTTATTTTCCAATGCACAATTAATATCTATAGTTCTATTTTTTATTTAAAATTTTGAATAATAAAAATATATCTTCTTTTAAAAAATTATATATCCTGTAATCATATTATGATATCTTATAGCCAAATTATAATTTTCTGAATACAAATAGGAAATCATGAGGGAAAGATATTATCATCATTGAAAATTTTCATTCCATTTTTTTATTTAAAATTTTGAATGGTGAAAATGTCTCTCTTTTTGAAAAATTATGATACTCCATGTCTATATTATGACATTCTATGGATAAATTATGACTCTCTAAGAGAAATATTTTTATCATTGAAAATTTTAAAAAATTTTAATGATAAAAATATCCTTCTCTTATTAAATAGGAAGCTATAATTTAGATATAGAATATCATAATATGATCATAAGATGTCATAATTTTTCAGAATGAGCATTTTGTCATTTAAAATTTATAAAAAAACAAGGTGAATAAAAATGTTCAATGATAAAAATTCTTTTCCCTCTTTATAACTTATTATTTATAGGAAGTTGATATCATAATATGGCCATAAGGTATCATAATTTTTTAGAAGTGAAGGGGAATTTTCATCATTCAAAATTTCAAACAAAAAAAGTAGAGTTGGAGGCATTAAATGCACATTAGAAAGTGAGGGCTTCGTGACCCAATCAAGTAGAGCGATTCATTTTTTCTCCACTGGGATAGTATACAAGAATTTCTCTACATGCCAAATGAGTCTTGGGCCCATTTAATGTGGTGGCCCAGGAGGAAACGAGAAATGGGCACCAAGATTAACTTTGAATTCCAAAAATTTTTTTGTCTAGTGCAACCAGTAAAGAAAATTTAAGATAAAGCACATTATTGGATTACGTAGTCATAATTAATAATAAGATTGCACTAATTTCCAACACCATAGGCATTCAATATAGCTTAGCTTTTTATTCCAAATTCTTCTTGATGAAAATGCCTTTTCCTTCCAAAATGCCATAGAGAACAATAGGAATGATAATCATTAGTAGAATGTCATAAAAAGTAATTGAAAAATAACCAAAATTATGACATAATTTTTTTTATCAATGGGATGTGATATGGCTACATCGCTGACGTGGGGCGCGTGTCAAGTCTAGCTGGACACGGTCAGTACCACGTGGTTTTCTTTCAAAAGATCCCTCGTTCGGGGAGAAGTATTTCTGCTCCTCTGCCAGGTGGCTTCCGAAGATGGGTCCACCTCAGCCAAAGTCGAGTACCTCTCTGCCGCTTCGCCAGGTATCCACCCAGGAGGGGTCCACCTCGGCCGAAGCTGGCGGCCCCTCGCTCCCTCGCTCCCTCGCCAGGTGGCACCCCAAAACGGGTCCACCTCGGCCGAGGTCGAGCCGGGCCCTCTTGCTCCTTCGCCAGGTGGCACCCGGAGACGGGTCCATCTCGGCCGAAGTCGAGCACCTCTCTGCCGCTCCACCAGGTGTCCACCCAGAAGGGGTCCACCTCAGTTGAAGCTGGCAGCCCCTTGCTCCTTCGCCAGGTGGCACCCGGAGACGGGTCCATCTCGGTCGAGGTCGAGCCGGGCCCTCTTGCTCCTTCGCCAGGTGGCACCCGGAGACGGGTCCATCTTGGCCGAAGTCGAGCACCTCTCTGCCGCTCCACCAGGTATCCACCCAGGAGGGGTCTACCTCGGCCGAAGCTGGCGGCCCCTCGCTCCCTCGCCAGGTGGCACCCCAAGACGAGTCCACCTCGGTCAAGGTTGAGCCGGGCCCTCTTGCTCCTTCGCCAGGTGGCACCCGGAGACGGGTCCACCTCGGCTGAAGTCGAGCACCTCTCTGCCGCTCCGCCAGGTGTCCACCCAAGAGGGGTCCACCTCGGCCGAAGCTGGAAGCCCCTCGCTCCCTCGCCAGGTGGCACCCCAAGACGGGTCCACCTCGGCCGAGGTCGAGCTGAGCCCTCCTGCTCCTTCGCTAGGTGGCACCCGGAGACGGGTCTACCTCGGTCGAAGTCGAGCACCTCTCTGCCACTCTGCCAGGTGTCCACCTAGGAGGGGTCCACCTCGACCGAAGCTGGCGGCCCCTCGCTCCCTCGCCAGGTGGCACCCCAAGACGGGTCCACCTCGGTCGATGTCGAGCCGGGCCCTCCTGCTCCTTCGCCAGGTGGCACTCGGAGACAGGTCCACCTCGGTCGAAGTCGAGCACCTCTTTGCCGCTCCGCCAGGTGTCCACCCAGGAGGGGTCCAGCTCGGTCGAAGCTGGCGGCCCCTCTTTCCCTCGCCAGGTGGCACCCCAAGATGGGTCCACCTCGATCGAGGTCGAGTTGGGCCCTCCTGCTCCTTCACCAGATGACAACCGGAGACGGGTCCACCTCGGCTGAAGTCGAGCACCTCTCTGCCGCTCCGCCAAGTGTCCACCCAGGAGGGGTCCACCTCGACTGAAGCTGGCGGCCCCTCGCTCCCTCACTAGGTGGCACCCTAAGACGGGTCCACCTCGACCGAGGTCGAGCCGGGCCCTCCTGCTCCTTCGCCAGATGGCACCCGGAGACGGGTCCACCTCGATCGAAGTTGAGCACCTCTCTGCCGCTCCGCCAGGTGTCCACCTAGGAGGGGTCCACCTCGGTCGAAGCTGGCGGCCCCTCACTCCCTCGCCAGGTGGCACCCCAAGACAGGTCCATCTTGGTCGAGGTCGAGCCGAGCCCTCCTGCTCCTTCGCCAGGTGGCACCCGGAGATGGGTCCACCTCGGTCGAAGTCGAGCACCTCTCTGCCGCTCCACGAGGTGTCCACCCAAGCGGGGTCTACCTCGACCGAAGCTGGCGGCCCCTCGCTCCCTTGCCAAGTGGCACCCCAAGATGGGTCCACTTCTGCCGAGGTCGAGCCGGGCCCTCCTGCTCCTTCCCCAGGTGGCACCCGGAGACGGGTCCACCTCGGCTGAAGTCGAGCATCTCTTTGCCGCTCCGCCAGGTGTCCACCCAGGAAGGGTCCACCTCGACCGAAGCTATCGCCCCCTCGCTCCCTCGCCAGGTGGCACCCCCAAACGGGTCCACCTCGGTCGAGGTCGAGCCAAGCCCTCCTGCTCCTTCACCGGCTGGCACCCGTAAACTGGTCCACCTCGGCTGAAGTCGAGCCTCTCTCCGCCCCTCCGCCAGGTAGCACCCCCTGACGGGTCCACCTCGATCGAGGTCAGAGGCAAAGCCTCGGGGAAGCAGGGGCATGGGTTGCAAGATCGCCACTAGGGCTGCACGCGCCGCACCCCGTGGGGGCACCAGTATGGCCTGCAATGACACACGAAACCTCATTTACACCAGTCGGATGGGGCCCCGCAACCGAGGAACGGAATCCTTACGGACAGGAGCCTAAAATGGCTGGAAGTCCATCGTCAACGCCTCGAAAGGAGAGCTCCCGCACTTGGCCCAAAGCCTCGCTAGTCTTCCCCCCTTTCATGACACATGACGAACGAGGCGGTCCGGCCACTTAGCTCCTGGACCTGAAGAAGAAGGGGGGAGAAGGACTAGAAGTGGGAGGGAGCCCCCGGAGAGAAAGGGGAGCCGGAGACAGTTTGATGGTATAAAAGGGATGGTAAAAACGAGCAGAGAGGTAAGTCGAAAAAGGGAGGAAACACCAAGAGAACGATCCTGGGAGTCCTCAAGGAGTCCTCAGGCATGAGCTCGGTGAACCCAGCACAGGATGCCGGGCTTCAACTCCCCTCTTCCCCACACTTCTTTCATTTACATCTCCTCTAAGCACGGGAATCCTTCGGGAACCCGCCTTAGGGGCTCTGTTCCATCTCGCCGCACTCTAACTTGACCGTTGGAGTGTCCCCGCCGGAACCCCTGGCCAGGGTCTCTGACTTTATTTTATAGGTCTGGGAGCTTGGAGATCTCGAGGTGAGAGAGTCCGAGATCGGTGCCAGCTCAAGAGCTGCAGGCCACTGCGGTGAGATCGGCAACAGATTGGCGCACCAGGTAGGGGGGGTAGAACAATAACCCTTGTACGAGCAAGCTCTCCGTGGGCGAAAGCATGCTTCAACCATGGTGGTGACGCGTGGACGCGAAGCATCTGCCAGCCGAGTGGGAAAAGTTCCTTCCCCCCAAGGGCCGCGTAGCCCGAAGAGGGAACTTCCTGGTCCACCTCCTCCTCCTCAGCCGTCCCCGGTGGACGGTCCTTTCGCAGCTGTCATCCAGCAGCTGCAAACCATGACCACTGCTGTGCGGCAATTACAGCACCAGCAGCGCTTCCTGGCCACTCAGCCCTAGCCAGGGACCCCCACGGCTCGAGCCACGGGCCCCCACGGAAGCCTGCACTCCATCCAAGGTAGGCCCTCTCATCCGTGGGTAGTCTCCAACCCCTGTGGGAGCCACCAGACTCCTACAAAGAGGAACTACTCCGGTTCAGCGGATCACGAGAGTCGATCCCCGGCCAACAATGCTGAAGCGGCGCGGCACAATAGGCGCCATCGGGGCAAGGCCCCTCGTCGAGACCGATCGGCACCCCCTTCTCTAGCGACCTCTGTGGAAGATTCCACCGACGAGGCCATCAGGCGCCAGGCCGAGAGGCGCCTGGAGGAGCACGAGCACAAGTTGGCGGAGTTCGCCCGCCGCTTTGCCGACTTGCAAAGCTCCCCAACAGATCCAGCGGGCTACAATGCCCGACCACCCTTCTCCCGAGAAATCCAAGAGGAATCGATCCCGGGTCAGTTCTGCATGCCTCAGGTGGATCCCTAGGATAGGACCACCGATCCCTTCGACCATTTAGAGAGCTACAAGGCTCTCATGAGGGTCTAGGGAGTGACGGACGCTCTCCTATGCATTGCCTTCCCAGCCACCCTCCGGAAGGCTGCTCGAGTTTGGTTCACCTGCCTCGAGCCGGAATCTATCAGTTCCTTCCATCAATTGGAAGGAAAGTTTGTGGAATACTTCGATGCTTGTCGAAAGGTGCCAAGAGAGGTGGATAGCCTCTTCTCTATCCGCTAGCAGGACTAGGAGCTGCTGCGGGACTACATTACCCACTTCAAGATCACTGCCCTGGAAATCTATAGTCTGGACGAGCCTGTCGCCATGCTGGAATTGAAGCGCGGGCTCAAGACCTCCCGCCTGACGTATTCCCTGGATAAGAAGCCCCCCAAGACGTACTCTGAGCTCCTCCTCCGTGTCCATAAGTACATCCGAGAAGAGGAGGCCGACTGCACCAGGCGAGAGCTAGACGGGAAGCCCTCAAGGAAGCCTGCCCCAAGAGATGTCCCCGGGACCCGGAGGCCTGGACCACCTGCAGATTTTCATCCGGGCCTGAAGCCGAAGAGCAGTGTTGCCTCGGAGAGAACATTCACCCCTCTCCTCACTCCCAGGACGAAGATCCTCATGGAGATTGAGGGTGAGCACTACCTCCACCGACCTTCTCCTCAGAACCCAAGGAGCATCCGTGACAAGACAAAATATTATCAATTTCACCGCGAGCACGGCCATGACACGGAGGAGTGCCATAATTTGAAGCAGGAGATTGAGGAGCTGATCAAGAGGGGCTACCTCAGGAAATTTGTGAGGAACGAAGCCCCGGCAGAGGGACAGCCGCTCGCAGCCCTTCCCCCGGTCCCTGCAATTGATAACCGCCCAACGGAGAAGCCGGTGGGCATGATCTCCTGGGGGATCGGGCGTGCGACGAAAAGAGCCCGAGAGGCGGGAGACACAGAGAATGTACTCCCTTTTGAAAAGGGGAATAAAAATGAAAATATAAATAATGATGCAGTGGTGGTCGAGATGACCATCGCAAAACATCCTATACATCGCATTATGGTGGATAGTGGGAGCTCTATTGACGTGCTTTTTTATGATGCTTTCTCCCGAATGAACCTGTCTCATGATTAATTAAAGCCAGTGCACACTCCTTTCGTGGGCTTCACCGGAGACTCGATGGGGGTCGAAGGAGAAATCACTCTCCCTATCACTGCCGGATCCCCACCTCGGCAGAGTATGGTCATGATGACGTTTACCGTTGTCAAGCTCCCATCACCTTATAATGCCATCCTCGGCCGTCCAGGGCTCAACCAGTGGATGCTGTCATTTCCACTAAGAGGTTGCTGGTGTAGTTCCCTACCACCTCTGGGATGGGAGTGATGAGGGGGATGGCCCAGCCCGTCCGGCATTGCCTGCAGACAATCCCGGGTGCCCGGGGCACTGAGCTCGGCCCCGATGTCGACGACCTCGACCTAAGAGAGAAGGACCCCAGGAGAGGGCCCGTGGAGCACCTGTTGATGTATCCTCTCGGTTCGGACCCTCAGAAGACTGTACAGATAGGAGCCCAGCTCCCGGAAGAAGAGCGGGTCCGTTTGCTAGACTTCCTTTGAGCAAACGCTGATGTGTTCGCCTGGTCCATCGCTAACATGCCAGGTATCCCCTCGGAAGTCATCACCCATCGGTTGAATGTTGATCCAAGGTGTCGCCCTGTCCACCAGAAGAAGAGGAGTTTTGCTGCAGAGAGGCAGAAGGCCATCAATGAAGAAGTGGAGAAGCTCCTCGCTGCCGGCTTTGTGCAGGAGGTACAGTATCCCAGTTGGCTGACGAACGTGGTCATGGTGAAGAAGAGCAGCGGCAAGTGGAAGATTTGCATGGACTACACTGACCTCAACCGAGCTTGCCCGAAGGACAGTTTCCCTCTTCTAAAGATTGACCAGCTCGTGGACACCACTTCAGGGCATCGCCTCCTCTCTTTCATGGATGCCTACTCCAAGTACAACTAGATCCAAATGCACCCGGAGGACGAGGAGCACACTGCTTTCGTCACCGACCGCGAAACCTACTATTACAAGATGATGCCATTCGGTCTCAAGAACGCCGGGGCCATGTACGAGTGGCTGGTCAACAAAGTCTTCAAAGACCAGATCGGCCGCAACATGCAGGTGTACGTGGACAATATGCTGGTAATGAGCAAGCCCCTTTCGGACCATGTCAGCAACCTAGCGGAGACCTTCAGTAACTCCGGCTTCACCAGATGAAGTTGAACCTAGCGAAGTGCACCTTCGGCGTGTCCACCGGGAAGTTCTTGGGGATCATGGTAACCCAAAGGGGGATAGAATCCAACCCGGAGAAGGTCCACGCTATCCTGGACATGAAGCAACCCACCTCTAAGAAGCAAGTGCAGCGACTCACCAGCCGGATAGCCACCCTGAGTCGATTTATCTCGAGGTCCACTGACCGCTATCGGCCCCTTTTTAAGGCACTGAGGAAGATGAACTACTTTACCTGGACGGAGGAGTGCCAGGAGGCATTCGACGAGCTGAAGAGGACACTGGCATCCCCACCGCTGATCTCCAGGCCCGAAGAAGGAGAGGAGCTCCTCTTGTGCCTGGCGGTTACCCCGAAGGCCGTCAGTTCGGTCCTGGTTCCGACTGATGACCAGGGAATGCAAAGGTCGGTGTATTACACAAGCAAACTCCTCCACGATGCAGAGCTCAGGTATTCCCAGTCTGAGAAACTTATTTTTGTGCTAATCGTGTCCGCTCAGCATCTCAGACCTTATTTTCAAGCGCACCCCATTGCTGTCCTGACGGATCAGCCGCTGAAAGCGGTGTTCAGCCGACCTGACACATCTGAGTGCCTGGCGAAGTGGGCACTCAAGCTCAGCGAGTTCGACATCACTTACAGGCCAAGGTCGGCCATGAAGGCACAGGTACACGCTGACTTCTTGGTCGAGTGCGTAGGCCTGGGCAAGGGGGTGGAGGAGAGACTTCAAGACTGGTAGCCGGGGCCAGGACCAGAGGAAGACATCTGGATCCTTCATGTAGACAGAGCCTCAAACTCTAGCAGGAGTGGAGCTGGACTCATCCTTGCCAACGGCGAAGGGGTAGTCGCCGAATGTGCTCTCCGTTTCCAGTTCACCGCCACAATAATCAAGCAGAGTATGAAGCGCTCCTCGCAGGACTGAGAGTGTCCCGCGAGTTGGGCATGGCCAACCTCAAGGCCTTCACCGACTCGTAGCTAGTAACCAGGCAGATCTTGGGGGAGTACGGCGTGCGGGACCCCCAAATGGCGAAGTACTTGGAGCTCGTGAGAACGAGCGCGGCAGGATTTTGGCATTTCAGTGTCTCCCATATACCTCGCAGGGAAAACGCTCGCACGGACGCGCTCTCCCTCCTTGCAACCCTGCTAGACTCGTTGTTGGGCCGCGCTTACGTCGAACACCTCAAGGCCCCGAGCTACGAGACACCCGTGGAGGTCTAGCAAGTCAACCAAGAGCCCAGCTGGATGGACAAGTACGTCGAGTACATCACCGACGGCACCCTGCCGGAGGACCGTGTGGCAGCTGGCCTCATCAAAAGGAAGGCCGCACGATTCATCTTGATGGATGGGTTACTGTATCGGAGGTCCTACTCCTACCCACTCCTCAAGTGTCTGAGACCCGCAGAGGCCGCACTCATGCTCCAAGACATCCACGAGGGCATCTGTGGGAACCACGTGGGGGTCAAGACACTGGCGTACAAGGCCCTCCGTCAAGGTTACTTCTGGGAGACAATGGAAGAAGACGCAGCTGACTTCATGAAGAGGTGTCACTGATGACATCGGCACGCCGTGGTGCAACGTCAGCCCGCCGCTCCACTCTCCCAGCTCTCCGCCCCATGGCCGTTCGCTCAATGGGGCATGGATCTCCTAGGACCTTTTCCCCCAGCATCCGGATAACAGAAATTCTTGATCGTGGCCATCGACTACTTCATGAAGTGGGTCAAGACCGAACCCTTGGCCCGGATCATGGAGGCAAACGTCACCAAGTTCCTCTGGAAGTCAATTATTTGCCACTTTAGCCTACCGCACACTATTATCACCGACAACGGACGTCAATTCGATTGTCGGGAGTTCGAGGAGTTCTGCAGTGACCTCGGCATCCACCATCGTTTCACTTTGGTGGTGCATCCACGGACAAACGGAGAAGCCGAGGTAACGAATAGGACCATCTTACAAGGCCTCCAGACAAGACTGGACCAAGCCAAGGGGAGGTGGGCAGAAGAGCTCCCGAGTGTCCTTTGGGTGTACCACACTACCCCGAGGATGGCTACGGACGAGACCCCGTTCAACCTTGTCTTCGGAGCAGAGGCGGTTATCCCGTTCAACCTCTTCCTTGTTAAACCCTATAAAAAGGCTCCTGTACCTCTACATAGAGGCATTACTCTCTGGAATCCTTTAGAGCCTTTGCATAAGGGGATAGGAGGAGATAAACCCCTGGATTCCTTTAAAGCCTTGCATGAAAGATGAGAAAGGGAAAATCATGCACTGCTAAGGAATTTCCATCTTTGGAATGTAGATGAGATTTTTGGTATTTATATTTTATATATTTCTCTTTATATAATTAGTGCTTGATTGTAATATTTGATTTTTATAAATAAAATTATTTTTCATTACTTCAAGTAGTGTTCTTCATGTTTAGACTATAATTAAATTTAGAAAAGCCTATAACTACGTAGAGATGAGTAATGATCCTAGGATACGATTCCTACTAAATGAGATAGGCTATGCTTAGAATCTAATTATATAAAATTTTATTTATATCATTAGAGATTTTGAATAGCCTATGACTACGTAGGAGCATATCAAGGTCTGTATCTAGTGAGATAGGCTATGCTTGGAGATCAATCATAATTTAATAATTACATATTGAACAAATACTTAATATAATACTAAATACCAAATCCAAATCCAAGACATCTTTCATATTTCTGTCAATCTCTTGCTTATTAGTTTAATTTAATTATTGTTCCTAGACATAATCATATTTCCACTCTTTTATTTTCTAACATAATTAAAACTAACAAAATAACCTTAAAAGTGAACATAACCCCGATTGATCCCTAAGGATATGATCCTGACTCACCCTAACTATAGTTTGAGTTGATGAAATTATTTTTAACTACTTACAACAGCGATCAAATTTTGGCACCATTATCGAAGATCATCAGCATGATCAATTCATCAAAAGGAAAAATACTAAAAAAATCATAATTTAATAGTTTTTTAGAGACCTAAACTAACTTGTTTTGATACCTATTTGCACTACATTGCATCTATATAAATTATCTTAAGGGCACAACTCCTAAACAATATAAGGTGGGGATTTCATTATCCTTGGCTCACAAATCACTACCCTCATATTGCATTGTCCTAAGCCTATGATTAAAATCAATTAGACATTGACCTCTAAGGACTTTCGAGCTTACTAAAATAAGGGACCCTAAGAGCTGGACCGAGTCAAGATTAGCTGGTTAACTAGTATTTAGGAAAGAGATTCAAAGATGATGTAGCTCTGAAGGAAGGTGGTTCTTTAATTAGTTCCATTGTCAGACCTAGCCAATTTATTTAATATCTAAGGAAAGCAATAAGGGAACCCCCACCGACCTTACCTTTACCTGGCCAGTTAGCTAGTTAGTTTCTAACTTGAAAGGCTCAAAAGCAACCTTGAAACAGTTATGAGCTATCTAGAATTAGGAACCCTAGGATAGAGAATCAACTGTGTGCTAACATTATTGCAATTAACATAGAACTAAAACTAATAATTCTTCTCTATCTCTATTAGCTCTAGGACTTCTTAAGCCCGTATCTTTTGACTTCTTCTCTATCTATCTTCATTCTTCTTCTCCCTTCTCATCTCTAATAAAACAAAAAAAGTTAAAAAAATTAGTTAAAAAAAGAGAATCAAAATCATAAACTAGGATTAGACTATGGATACCATAGTGAGACCGATCCACCATGTCAATTAAGGGAGTACTTCATCCCTTCATCATATACATATTCTTCATGTATCCAAATACCTCCTATAGAGGCAACCTAGTATGAGATTAAGTCTAGTATCATACAAATGCTACCATCCTTCTACGGACTTAGTCAAGAGGACCCATATAAATATTTGGACGAATTTCATGAGATATGCACTACTATTAGAATTAAAAATCTATCTGATGAGACCTTTAGGTTGAAATTATTCCCCTTCTCACTTAAGGACAAGGCCAAATAATAGCTATATTCATTAGATTCCATGGCCATTTCAACTTAGGACCAACTATAAAAGAAATTTTTCAAGAAATATTTTCCAATAGGACAAACAAATTAGATCTGAAAGCATAACTAATTTTTTTTCAATTGGATGGAAAATTATTTCATGAAACCTGGGAAAGACTCAAATAACTCATCTGCAAGTGTCCACCACACCACACCTAAATGGCAACTAGTCCAGCGCTTTTATGATGGATTGTCAAAAAAGCACAAACAAATGGTTGACTCATCTTGTGATGGGACATTCTGGCTCATAGTAAGCATGAGGCTTGGCAACTACTTAAGAACCTGAGCAAAAATTTCTTATACTACATGTCTACCACATCTAGAGAAACTCTCAGGCTAAATCCTAAAAGAAGTGGAATGTATAAGGTAAGCCACTCTGTAGACATCCACAGCAAGGTGGATACACTATGCTAGATTGTGGGTGCACTATCCTAGAAATTTGATCAATTTTTATAAGTCGATCACACCTCTTCCTCATGTGCATAATCTCAGGATGTTTATATAATTTGCTTAAGTCCTGCTCACACTATAGGTGATTGCCTAGCAACCCATCAGTTTCCTTAGCTTATATAGGAAGAAGCCCACCAAACCCAAACCCAAACCCATACTGTTCCTAGATCAGAAAATGACCCGCATGCATACGTATAATCCAGGCTGGAGGAATCATCCGAATTTCTTGTGGAAATAACAATCCATGGTCAATCTAACTTCTTACAGGTCCAATCACCAATTCAGTAACACATCATACTCTCAATTTCAAGATGCCCCACAACCTTTTCCTTGTCACTATGACTCCAACTTTGAGGATAAAGTTTTATAAGCTTTAGCTAGGATAGAAATTAATTCTCAAATCCTTGCCTACACACAATCATAGGTAAGCTAGAGACTCGAATTGACCAACTAGCTATAGCCATTTGTAGGAGAGAGGAAGGAAACCTGCCTAGCCAACATATTAGCAATCCAAAGATGCAATATAGGGTTGAAAGCTCCAATGTTCTTGAACCTCATCCTAAGCATGCCAAATCTATAATGACCCTAAGAAGTAGAAAGGTTTTGGAGCACTCACAAATAATTAATACATCAGGAACCCAAATCGAAAACAAACCTAAATTACTTGATAATAAGGAAGACCCTAAGGAGAGGAATAAACTAATTTTTCTTCACATTGATAGTCTTCTTTCCTATAAATAATGTATAAAGTATCAATTTTAAATTAATAAAAATAATTCTTAAATTAATATTTATATATATGTATATAATGTAATCATCACACCTCCTAACTTGAACTTTCCTCATCTTTAAGTAAAGCGGATAAATTAGCCATGTAATACAAACCCATCCTTAAATTAAGAGTTGACTTAGGCAGTCCTTAAGGCAGTTGATACATGGCTAGACCATTAAAAAGGTATTTTATTGGATCACTGAGTTAATCCAATTAGTGGTTGAGTGTTGACCATAGAAATTTTTGGAGATCTTCCTCACCATCCTTCCAATGTACTTTTTAAGTCCTCTAACTTGATTTAAGTTGGGTTTGTTATCTTTTTACACTTTAGTCCTTTTTTTGTAGAAAGAAGTTTAGTGCAATGTCTTAACCTCTTAAGTATTAGCATCCTTACCTTTTGATGCGAACCACAATGGTTACTTAGATGAAGGGGCCTAATTACTTAGTGGGATATTATTACTTAATAGATCTCTTAGCCTTCTCATCTTTTGACATGAACCACATTGCTTACTTAAGCAAAGGGGCCCGGTTATCTAATAAGTTTTCAAGAAGAGCTATGAGATTAGACTAATTCTCTAATTTTAATAAATAACTTTTTGTATATTTTGACCTTTCTAACCATACTCTCAATAAGCAGATTCTTTATTGAGATAATGAGGAAGAGAGTTCTAGAATCACTTCTAAAATTTGATTTGATTAAAACCTTACTATTTGTTGGATTTTCTTAGTGATTGCCACTTAGTATCTCTAAAACTATCTAGACCATTAATCAATCATTGATTAGGGTGCCTAATTAACTTCAAATCAAGATCAAATTTGGATACATAGAACTAATTATTTTTTGTCATACTTGAGAATTTAATTAGATTAGTTATTCTTCCCCCTCAACTTAATCAACATTGTCCTTAATGGAGAAAAAAATAAAGGGTGCAATATGCAAAAAGGATAGGAAAGAATATACCTGACTTAATATATTCTTGATCCAGTTGGGGTCTTTAGTTATTCTTGAAGATTTGGTTATCCCTCCAACCAAGTTACCTGTCCTAAAAATAAAATAAACTAAAAAGTAAAATTAAGTTAAAAAATTGGGTTGCCTTCAAAGAGCACTAAATTTAAAGTCTTCGGCTAGACTTAGCGGATCTTTTAAATTATACCAACTGATATATCCATTAAATTATTAGGTATACCTAGCCATAGTAGATGGTTGGATGAAGTTCAATCAGTAATGTTTCATACTAGATTTCTTTTATGTATATCTACAGGATGTATCTCCTGATAATTGGTACTAGGAGGTGGCTTGGTGTGTAGGGTAGATGTTGTTTCTAGTACAAGGATTAGGTAAATATTGGAGGACTTTAGAAGCTGCTCACACTTTGATATCCAAGGTGGATTTAATATGTCACTCAGCTTCTTTACATTTTCAATTCCAGTGTAATTCAGATATTTGTGTTAAAGATCCACAATAAAGTTATCAGGGCTATCTTGCTTCAAGACTGCATTACTTGTGAAAGAAAGTGTCATAAAAGCCAATCTCTGTAAGGGCATTTTTGTAATCTTCCAACTCTTGTATGACATTATTATATTGTTAAAGGTATTTTTGTTTCATCATACTGCTGTGTCTTATTTAAAGATTATGATGAATCCCATAGGCTAGGGCAATGGAATTAGGATTATGATGGAGATCATAACGGTGAGACCCAAGTTTCTATAAACCCTAATCTAAAATGTTCGTAGTCATTGGATCATCGATTCAGGGATCGATGCTTTCGGAAAGACTAGCTTATCCTATGTATGCTCGATGAAAAGGGTGGTTGGTCTCACAGCCACTTGTGTAGAGATACTAATACAAGGATAAGGGTGCTCATTAGGATATGAATTCACTGAACTGATCCACACTGAGACTATCTTATGAAAGTCTCACTACTTGTCAAAAGATAGTTCTTATAGTAGGAGTTGTGCAAGTGATTTTTAGACCTAAGGTCACCATGGTTCCTTATATACACTAAGCCATATTTTGGTTCATACTCATTCATGACATTGAGTCATGTACAGGGTGTTCTCAGATATGGTGGAAGGTGTATGAAGGATGTGAGTGGACCAATAAAGAATCGATCATTTCTAGTAAGAGGAATTGCTATCCCAAGTAATCTCTTCGATTGATGACTTAGGGAGTCTTTAATCAAAGCAAGATGAGATTAGAAGTGATTTATAATCAGTCTTCAGCAAAGTCTTCATTATCGAATAGAGATTCGAAATGATTAAGCATTAGGATTTGACATTTATCCATGCCTATCACTTAATCAGGATAAAGGGAGATCGAAAGATTGAATTATACGGTAACTTTCTACTGAAGGGTATTTTGATACTTTTTATCAAATTCCTCATCTTTCAGATAGGCACGACACATTGCTAGACGTCAATCATGTCTTGTGGGTTATCATGAATCAATTGGATTAAATTCATGAGTCAATTCGAAAGCTAGTTCGAACTGGCAACTTAGGTTAGCTCAATTTGATCTAATTAGGTCAATCGGGTTTGATTGGATTGAATTAGCTCAGACCTAGACCTACTGCTGGCTAAATGTGGAACTTAAAGGATCACACACATTAAAGAATTAACCTAGGAAGTCAATTGACATTTAATTAGGGTCATGGGATCCTAATAGGTTAGCTAGATTGCACACTAGCATGTGTGGGCTAACCTAATCTCTTTACCCAATTGAATTGGGTTTGAAAGGTTGCTAAATGGGCTAACCAATTTATGAAAGACCTAAATTGGGTTGTGTCCTAAGTGGGATGAATTTATTAGATTTTTTCTGATATTTTTTGGACATTTTATGTGCCACATATCAAGAGTCCCAATGGCATGGGACTCTTGGCACCTAAGTGATACCTCAGCATTCAAAAGGATGCAGAAGGACCAATAGACCTCCTACTTGAAAACAAATTATATGGTCAGAAAGTAATTTAATGCCCTTTCAAATGACACCCATATTGCATATACTTTGACAAGGTCAAAGGTGGCATATGGTATGGAAAAGGTTGATCGACAAGTAAAGAGTAGCGACTCTTCAGAATTGGCACCAACTTATTTTTGTACGCAAGAAATAAATGGGTGTAAAAAGGACCTAAAGTCCTTCTGCTTTGGAACTTTGTTTCTAAATGAAGTAAGGCACCCCTTAGCCTCATCTCCATGCCGTTTGAATGGCTTATGACTGGTCAAAATGAGAAAAGAAGTTCTATGGAAGTAGTTGGCGCATGAAGAGTTGCGACTCTTCATGTTTGGCACAATTCTAAGAAGCAGAGTCCTTCTGCCTTAAGGAGTTGTGAATCCCCAACTCTTCTTACTCAAAAGCCATGTCCCTTGGCTTCATTGTAACTGGAAAATGCCAAGTCACAAATGGAGAAGTCAAAGAAAACTTGAAGGGACTTGAATAAGGTAGTTGGCGCACAGAAGGTCATGATGCTTCATTAATAAGACTCTTTCTATATGAAGAGTCCTATTTGATAAATTGAAAGGCTTATCATGGGCTGATGAGAAGGCTTATTTGGCACCTCCCATTCTCCTATAAACAGGCTTCGGTGATTAGGCCAAAAGGTATCACAAAAACTCATTTCTTTCTTGCATTCCTACACTCACACTCTACCACACTCTCTTTTGTCTCTTCCTCCCTTGTTTTGTCTTAAGACAAATACTCCATTTTAAGATAAGGTTTTTAGGAAGTGAATTAGGAAGTGAAAGTGAAAGTGAAGAGTGTTTTGGAAAGGGCTTAGAGTGCTCTATTGGAGGGCAAAAATCTGAGCAAGGAAAGAAAAATTGTTGAAGGAAGAAAGTCCATCAAAAGAGTCCCAGTTGATCAAGCAACCTACTAAGGAGAGTTTCCTAGTTTGATTCCTGTGTGGATCACCTCTGGAGGGCTTGCATTTGTGAGCCTAGTGGAAAGAAAAAGAATTAGCATTCCAGGTGTTCTTCATAACCCTAATTTAGTGACTTGTTGATTGTAGTGAATAAGGGATCTTGGGCTTAGGATTTCAAGTTGTTTTGGTTTTCAAGAATGAATTTTTTCTGAAATCCATTGTTCCGCTGTGCCAATGAAATCCTAGAATTCCAATAAGTGGTATCAGAGCCACCCTTATTTCATTTAATTAATGGTCAAATGAATGATCAAATGCTTATGAGATAGTTTGATCATATATTTTAATGCATGCCAATAATTAGGGTTCAGTGAAATGTTGCATGATTATATATGGTAATCGTAGTATGATGCTTGCCATTAGTTAGGGACTGCTATACTTAAACCCTAATCCATATTCAATAGTGAATACTATCATGAATAGTGCATGTTATTGTTTTTAATATGATGCTATGCATGATGCTATTCAAATACATATTAGTAATATGTGTTATCCTTGTAACTGCTTTGGATTGGGTTAGTCACCATAGCCGTCCGGTCATAGGGGTCACGTAGGGTTTAAAGGCCCTCTCTTTTCATTCAATGGGGTCCCCTATGGCGTGTAGGGATGCCGCTGTGGCCATATCCCATGAAAAAATGAGGTGAACGGAGTGTTGTATAATCATGCTATGATATGCATATTAAGGTAAATATGCTAGTTGTATAATCATGATATGTTATGCATATTAAGATTGATATGCAATATTATACTTGTTGTTATAGACATAATAACATGATTATTTAGGATGTGTATGAGACCATCAAAGTCCTCATTAAAATCATATTTAGTCATAGTATAAAATTAATCATGATGCAAAACCAATTAGGGTTTGATCAGCCAATTGGTGCCTAAGCAAGTGGTTCTAGGAAGGTAAAGAGATTGAGATTTTTAATTGGTTCCATTGTCTGACCTGGCCAATTCAATTGGTGTCTAAGGAAAGCAAAGGGGGGACCCCCTCACCCCTTCTACTTACCTAGCCAATTTGGTCATATCTAGACCTTAAATTGGAAATGCTAATTGATTAAGCATACTACAGTTTGCCTTCCTTCATGTTAAGCCAAATTAATATCAAAACTGTAGTATGTTTGTTGTGTAACACAAGGCCTGCTCTAGGGTTTGATATAAAATTTATCTTGGTACACTTAGTGCTTTATAGCATGATTGGAATTGTTGCTCAATATTATTCAATCATGGCTATATAGAAATGAAGGATCTGACTAAACTAAGACATTATAGTTTATTTGTAACACATGATTATAAGTATCTTAGAGGCAGTTCATTTGTTGAGAATTGCATGGGTTACAATTGGAAAGGAAGTCATACCTTTGAACTTATGAGTGTTTGTTGTATAACACAAGGCACTCATGAGGAATTAGGATCTCAACCCCACTAAAGAAACCTGGTTAGGTTTCTCACTTTCCATAGGTGAGGATTATGGTATTCGAATAAAATAGTGGAAGACATAATTAGATATAAAGTCTTTATCTAGTTATGAATGTCATCTTGAGTGGTCTGCTTATATTGTTCTTAATTAATTGTAAGATTTAATATGGCTTCAAATTTATCACTGCGGGCATCTTAGATGCCAATAAGTTGACTGGTCCTAATTATATGGACTGGTTGAGGAACCTGAGGATAGTATTGACTCAGGAGAAGCTTTCTTATATTCTTGATTCTCCGGATCCAGAGCCAATCGAAGAGGATGATTCCGAGGAGGAAAGGGACATACATAAAATATGGCAAAATGATAGCACAACTGTCAAGTGCATCATATTAGCCTCGATGAGCAATGAACTTCAGAGGCAACATGAAGGGATGGAACTTCAGTCCATATTGCTCAATTTAAAGGAGCTCTATAGAGAGCAAAGTAGGGTTGCTCAGTACGAGATATCGAAGTAGTTGTTCCATGCACGAATGAGTGAGGGTTCATATGTACAAACCCACATTTTGAAAATGATTGACTTAATCACCCGATTAGGTCAATTAGGGTTTGTAATGGTTGGTGAAGTCAACCAGGATTTGATCCTGCAGTCACTCCCAGATTCCTTCTCTTAGTTTGTTCTAAATTATCATATCAACAAATTGAATATTTCTTTGCCTGAATTGCTGAACATGCTGAAGACAGGAGAGAGCCATTCTAAAGGAGATAAGGCTGATCTTTTTCTCATTGATGGGAAGAAGACAGGCAATGAAAAAGGGTATGAAAAGGAAGTTCAATCCTAAAAAGAGCATCCAGAAGAAGAAGAAGAAAGCCAAGAAGGCTGTCAATGATGGAGCCTGTTTCCACTGCAGCAAACAAGGGCATTGGAAGAAAAATTACAAGACATATCTTGCAAGTGTGAAGCAAGATGCTGGGGCAGCATCTAAAGGTTTGTACATGATACAAACAAATTTATCATCAAGTGCTTCTATTTCTAATTCATTGATATTGGATACCGCATGTGGGTCTCATATCTGCAAGTCATTGCAGGGACTCCATAGAATTAGAAGCTTGAAGAAAGGTGACTTCGAGCTATATGGCGCAAGTAGTGAAGCCATGTATGTAGAAGCCGAGGATACCTATCTTCTATTATTACCTTCGGGTAATATTTTAAAATTGGAAGAATGTTACTATATACCAAATATTATAAGAAACATTATTTCAATACCCTTGTTATTCAAACAAGGATATGAAATAAGTATAAAGAGTAGTGGCTGCTCTATTCTTCATGATAATAAAATATTTGGACATTGTTATTTTATTAATGGTCTTCTAACTTTAGAACTCAATGATGAAATATTACTTGCTGATAACAAGAAGAGGAAAAGAGATAATGTCAATATCACATTTCTCTGGCATTGTCGGTTAGGTCATATAAGTAAGTCAAGGATAAACAAGTTAGTTAAAGATAATTACTTTGACCCTTATGATTTTCAATCATCGGGAACTTGTGAGTCTTGCCTCAAAGGAAAAATGACCAAGTCTCTATTCACTAGGCATGAAGACAGGGCAACTAAGTTATTAGGTCTTATGCATATTGATGTGTATGGACCCACGACAACTCAGGCCAGAGGTGGATATGTTTATTTCATCATGTTTATCGATGACTTATTTAAGTTTGGTCATGTGTATTTAATGAAACACAAGTCCGAAGCCTTTGATAAATTTAAAGAGTATCAAAGCATGGTTGAAAAACAAACTAGACATAGTATTAAAATTCTTCATTCTGATCAAGGAGGAGAATACTTGTCTAGTGAGTTTCTAAACCATCTTAAGGACAAAGGCATAATCTCTGAATGGACTCCTCCTTATACACTCCAATTAAATGGTGTGGCAGAAAGGAGAAATCACACCTTGTTAGACATGGTGAGGTCCATGATGAGCTTCACAGATCTTTCCATTTCTTTCTGGGGATATGCCCTAGAAATTGCTGCCTATATTTTGAACAGGGTGCCATCAAAGTCAGTGACTAGCACTCCATATGAGTTATGGAATGGCAAAAGGCCAAATCTTAAATACTTAAAGATTTGGAGTTGCTATGCTTATGTCAAGAATAATTTTAGACATAAGTTAAGTGCTAGAGCTGACAAATACATGTTTGTTGGTTATCCTAAAGAGGGTGTTGGATACCTCTTTTATCATACTACTGAATAAAAGGTTTTTGTCAGTAAACATTCTACATTCTTGGAGGAAGAATTTATCCAAGAAAAAAGTAGTGATACAACACTTGAACTAAATGAAGTTCAAAACCAACAACCAATTCTTGAAGAGTCTTCAAATAAAATTCCTCAACCAAAGGTTCTTATTGATCAAGAACAGCCACAACACACACCTTCTCTTTGAAGGTCAGAGAGGGTGCGGGGTGCACCTCTCAGATATGGTTTTGTCATCGGAAATAACAATGAGGCTAGTATCATTTAGGATGATGATCCTGTGACCTATCTGAAAGCTATCGAGAGTAAAGACTCTGACAAATGGCTATATGCCATGAAGTCTGAAATAGACTGCATGTATTCCAATCAAGTTTGGACCTTAGTAGATTCACCTGAAGGAATTAACCCAATAGGGTGTAAATAGGTCTTCAAGAAGAAGATAGGAGCAGATGGTCAAGTAGAAACCTACAAGGCCAGGCTGGTGGCAAAAGATTTTAGACAAAACATGGAGTTGACTATGATGAAACTTTTTTACCTGTAGCCATGCTTAAGTCCATTTGGATATTGCTTGCTATAGCAGCATACCATGATTATGAAATATGGCAGATGGATGTAAAGACTGCTTTCCATGATGAAAATCTTAAGGAAGAAGTCTATATGAACAGCCAGAGGGTTTTGTCTCAAGTGGGAGACCAAACCAAGTATGCAAGCTAAAGAAGTCCATTTATGGACTAAAGCAAGCATCGAGTTGGAACATCTGCTTTGATGAAATAATTAAGGAGTTTGGTTTTATCAAGAATGTGGATGAACCATGTGTGTACAAGAAGACAAGTGGGAGTGCACTTATTTTCTTAGTCTTGTATGTTGATGATATACTAATCATTGGGAATGATATCCCAATATTACAATTGGTCAAAACTTGGCTATCATCAAAGTTTTCCATGAAGGATTTGGGAGAGGCATCCTATATACTAGGTATAAAGATCTATAGAGATAAATCTAAGAGGATGCTAGGCTTATCCCAATCTAGGTACATTGACTTAGTGTTGAAGAGATTCAACATGGACGGAAGTAAGAGAGGTTACTTAATTATGAGTTAAGGCATACATCTCTCTAAGAAGATATCTTCTAACACATTAGAAGAAAGAGAGAGGATGACTATGATTCTTTATGCTTTGGCTGTAGGATCAATTATGTATGCCATGTTATGTACCAAGCTTGATGTTGCTTATGCCTTGGGCATAGTAAGCAGGTTCCAGGCTGATCCAGGGGAGGATCATTAGAAAACTATGAAAATATTCTTAAGTACCTGAGATGGACTAATGATATTTTTTTTATATATGGAGGATCAGAGTTGAAACTAGAAGGATATACAGATTCTAGTTTTCAATTAGATCCAGATGATAGCAAATCCATATCAAGGTATGTCTTCACCCTATATGGTGGTGCAGTGAGTAGGCAGGGTACATAGGCACAAGTGAAACCATAATGGAAGCTATGTAAATGAAGAAATTCATCATGAAATTGGGCATGGTTCCTACTATAAAACAACTGGTAGAGTTGTTGTGCAAGTTAAGGAACCAAGGTCTCATAATAAGCCCAAGCACATCCTAAGATGCTTCCACGTCGTTCAAGGACAAGATGTTATCATCGAACGAGTTGATACAAAGAACAATATAGCAGACCCATTCACTAAAACAGTACCCATACAGCAGTTTGATCGTCACTTAGATTGTATGGATATAAAACACAAGGGTGATTGGCTTTAGTGCAAGTGGGAAATTGAAAGAAAAGTGCTCTAAAAGCCAATCTCTGTAAGGGCATTTTTGTAATCTTCCAATTCTTGTATGACATTATTATATTATTAAAGGCATTTTTGTTTCATTATACTGTTGTGTCTTACTTAAAGATTATGATGAACCCCATAGGTTAAGACAATGGAATTATGGTTTTGATGGAGATCATAACAATGAGACCTAATTTTCTATAGATCGTAATCTAACATGTTCATAGTCGTTGGATCATCGATTCAGGGATCGATGCTTCTGGAAAGACTAGCTTATCCTATATATGCTCCATGGAGAGGGTGGTTGGTCTCATAGCCACTTCTGTAGAGACACTAATACAAGGATAAGGGTGCTCATTAGGGTATGAGTTCACTGAACTGATCCGCACCGAGATTATCTTATGGAAGTCTTACTACTTGTCAAAAGATAGTTCTCATAATGGGAGTTATGCAAGTAATCTTTAGACCTGAGGTCACCATAGTTTCTTATGCACACTAAGCCATATTTTGGTTCATACTCATTCATGACATTGAGTCATGTACGGGGTGTTCTCGAATATGGTGGAAAGTGTATGAAGGATGTGAGTGGACCAAGAAGAAATCGATCATTCCTAGTAAGAGAAATTGTTATCACAAGTAATCTCTTTGATTGATAACTTAGGGAGTCTTTGATCAAAGCAGGATACGATTAGAAGTGGTTTCTAATCAGTTATCAACAGAGTCTTCATTATCGAATAGATATTCGAAATGATTAAGTGTTAGGGTTTTATATTTATCCATGCCCATCACTTAATCGGGATAAAGGAAAATCGAAAGATTGAATTGCACGGTAACTTTCCACTGAAGGATATTTTGATATTTTTCACCAAATTTCTCATCTTCTGGGTAGGCATGATATATTGCTAGATGTCAATCATGTCTTGTGGGTTATCATGAATCAATTGGATTAAATTCATGAGTCAATTCGAAAGCTAGTTCGAATTGGCAACTTAGGTCAGCTCAATTTGACCTAATTAGGTCAATCAGGTCCGATTGGATCGAATCGGCTTAGACCTAGACCTACTGCTGGATAGATGTGGAACCCAATGGGTCACACACATTAAGGAATTGACCTAGGAAGTCAATTGACATTTAATTAGGGTCATGGGATCCTAATAGGTTAGCTAGATTGCACACTAGCATGTGTAGGCTGACCTAATCTCCTAACCCAATTGAATTGGGTCTGAAAGGTTGCTAAATAGATGAACCAATTTATGGAAGACCTAAACTGGGTTGTGTCCTAAGTAGGATGAATTTATTAGATTTTATCTGATATTTTTTGGATATTTTATGCATCATATATCAAGAGTCCCAATGGCATGGGACTCTTGGCACCTAAGTGATACCTCAGCATTCAAAAGGATGCAGAAGGGCCAATAGACCTACTACCTAAAAACAAATTATATGGTCAGAAAGTAGATTTAATGCCCTTTCAAATGACACCCATATTGCATATACTTTGACTAGGTCAAAGATGGCATATGGCATGGAAAAGGTTGACCGACAAGTGAAGAGTAGCAACTCTTCAGAATTGGTGCCAACTTATTTTTGTGCGCAAGAAATAAATAGGCATAGAAAGGACCTAAAATCCTTTTGCTTTGGGACTTTATTTCCAGATGAAGCAAGGCACCCCTTAGCCTCATCTCCATGCTATTTGAATGGCTTATGACCAGTCAAAATGAGAAAAGAAGTTTGGTGGAAGGAGTTGGCACATGAAGAGTTGCGATGATGCAGAACAAATAAGATGATGCGATGCGGAAGTAAATTAAGACTTTTTTTTTTTTTTTTTGTGTTTTGTTAGAAGTTGGCTTGACTCAAAAACAAGGCTAACTAATATTGAAAGAAAATATGCACTGAAAGAAAGCACAATTCAAAAGAGTAGATTATCAGAGTAATAAAGAAGTAGGATCGCTAGGGATTGAGAAACCCCCAGACCTAGGGTTTACTCCTCTTTCAAGAAACAGACGAAGAGAGAAGAAAAGGTTTAATACCTGACTATGATATCTCTCTTTGCTTCAATTGAAGGACACTCTCGAGCAGATTGTAGGATCCTTGGAGACGGGGTATCTTCGCAATAGATCCTCGGATTGTAGTCCTATGGCAAGGTTGGCCTTCTTCTCATACTCTGGATCTGGAAAGGATGAAGAACAAGATAAGGATGTAAGAAACTCAAGGAAGAGACCTTTACCTGGGATAGCTCCGGACTGCTCAAACTTTGAAGATGAGGGAAGAGTATGGAGGTGGCGGTGGAAGATGGAGTGGATTTAGGGTTTGGCTGGTAGGGCGGCGGCTTGCAGATGAAAAGGACCTAGGGCTTGATATAGTGGGCAGTGGCTTGGAGAAGGAGATGGCGGCCTTGAATGAAGTGAGAATAGGGTTTAGGAATTTGGGTGTTGGCGGCTAGGATGATGAAAGGAAATTAGGATTAGCGGCCAGGGATGAAAGCGGAGCAGGGTTTTGGTAACTTTGGAGATCTCTTACCTCCTCAAGGCTCCAATGAAATCCAGATTTACTCCCTCACGGACTTGATCCCTAAACTGGGCAATAGTATCAGTCATATCCTGACTCAATTTGGTCATACTTTCGGTAAGAGTTCTAATCATGGCCTCTAAATCAAGTTGGGTTTGACCAGGTTGGTAGGGTACTCCATTCCGGGTGGACATGATGATGCAAGCAAGCACACCAAATGAGACTCGACTGAAATGACTACGGGCTAACTAGACCTAGAGCCCAAACTAGATGCCCAATCAGAGTGGCAAGCTAGCCTGTAGTAACTCGGGACTCAGCCAGGCAGGTGTAAGGGGAGTGTTAGGTCCCTAATTGCCAATCCTAGACACCAATCAGTGATTGGCCAGGTAGGCGGACCAGCACACAAGCCCTTCGGGATAGAATCCCTGAACCACCGTTCTAGACACTGAGTACAAAGCACACACAGAGTAACTAGACAAACTGACTCAACACTAGCCTAGACCCGACCAGTTGGTGTCCCTAGCCCACTAGGGCAAATTAGGTCTAATTAATTTTAAGATTAAAGGCTTAGGTTCGAATGCACGGGAGGTGGTTTTGGGCTAAGGAGAGGGTCTCAATCCTCCCCTTATGTTGCAACTTCGGTGCCCTTAAGATAGATTCAATTTATGCACACTCAAATAAAAAAACAGCTTGCAGAAAATAAATAAAAAAAAGTAGAACAGCAGTAAAATTTATCTCAGAAAATCTATAAAAATTAATAAATCATGAAAATTTTATATAAATTACTTTCAATTATACTGGTTTCAGAAAAATAATAATTACTTAATTTAGAATTTTCTGCAGGGAGAAACAGTTCGAATAACAGGATAGTTACTGACAGAAAACAGAACGTGTGTCCCGTTTACAATCCCTGCCTAGAAGTTATAACCCAGCGGCACCCCTACATGCCCTAGGAACCCCCGTGGAATGGGAGGAGGAGGCTTGCATCTCACTTGTTCCTAGGATCGGACAGCCAGGGGAGTCTACTCCATGCAGCAAAAGTAAAAAGGAACGAAAAAACAATCAAACAAGCAAGAACCCTAGACAGGGCTCTGATACCAAAAATGATGCAGAACAAATAAGATGATGCGATGCGGAAGTAAATTAAGACTTTTTTTTTTTGTGTTTTGTTAGAAGTTGGCTTGACTCAAAAACAAGGATAACTAATATTGAAAGAAAATATGCACTGAAAGAAAGTACAATTCAAAAGAGTAGATTATCAGAGTAATAAAGAAGTAGGATCGCTGGGGATTGAGAAACCCCCAGACCTAGGGTTTACTCCTCTTTCAAGAAACAGACGAAGAGAGAAGAGAAGGTTTTATACCTGACTGTGATATCTCTCTTTGCTTCAATTGAAGGACACTCTCGAGCAGATTGTAGGATCCTTGGAGATGGGGTATCTTCGTAATGGATCCTCGGATTGTAGTCCTATGGTAAGATTGGCCTTCTTCTCATACTCTGGATCTAGAAAAGATGAAGAACAAGATAAGGATGTAAGAAACTCAAGGAAGAGACCTTTACCTGGGATATCTCCGGACTGCTCAAACTTTGAAGATGAGGGAAGAGCATGGAGGTGGCGGTGGAAGATGGAGTGGATTTAGGATTTGGCTGGTAGGGCGACGGCTTGTAGATGAAAAGGACCTAGGGCTTGATATAGTGGGCGGTGGCTTGGAGAAGGAGATGGCGGCCTTGAATGAAGTGGGAATAGGGTTTAGGAATTTGGGTGTTGGCGGCTAGGATGATGAAAGGAAATTAGGGTTGGCGGCCAGGGATGAAAGCGGGGCAGGGTTTTGGTAACTTTGGAGATCTCTCACCTCCTCAAGGCTCCAATAGAACCCAGATTTACTCCCTTACAGAGCTCAACACTCAAAGAAGTGCGGAAGAAGAGAACACAAGGTTGCTCAACACAAGAAAAGATTTCATTTACTCATTCTTATCAAAAGATTACATAAGGGTCCAATATATAGACCTTGCAAGAGAAACAAAATTACATTACTTCCCATGTGGGACTAAACATTCATCCTAAGCATAAAAAACTTTCCCTTGACCGACCAGGCTTCTTTCCTTGGAGTGGGCGGCCTCAAATGCAAGGTGATGGCTTCATATGGCAGGTATGTGGGGCACCTCCTAGTTCTTCTCCTTAAGTCATGGGTTTTCCTTCCATGACTTGCTCTTTCTTGGAAGACAATATTCATCTCCTAGTCTTTCTCCCTAAGACTAGGCTCCTTCCATTCATAGCCAGGTACTTTAGGTAGGTGTGGGCACCTACCTTGAAGTCCTCTCCAAGAAAAATCCCCTGCTCCTTTAGCTTGGTTACTTTTGGCAGCTTGTGGGTGCCTTCCTTGACTTCTCCTAAGAAAATTTTCTTGCTCTCTTGGACGTGGGGACCAGGGACACCGGGATGAAATGTGGCACCAACTGGTCCTGGGAGTGTGGCGTCCACTTGCATTTGGCCTTGGAAGAAAAAATGATGCCCTAGGAAATGGCGCCAACCAGGACTTGACTTGGACTTAGACTGAGTCAACATGACTCAACAAAATGAAATGCAGACTCAAAGAAATAAAATAATCTGGTTGACCAGGTCAACCCTTATTACAAACCCTAATCTTTGGGCAAGGTCATTCAGAGATCCAGATGGAACCCTGAAGTGTTCTTCTGATTCTGGTGCCCGCACCATGCGACTCTTCATGTTTGGCACAATTCTGAGAAGCAGAGTCCTTTTGCTTTAAGGAGTTTTGAATCGCTAACTCTTCTTACTCAAAAGCCTTGTCCCTTGGCTCCATTGTAACCGGAAAATGCCAAGTGGCAAATGGAGTTGGATGAAAACTTGAAGGGACTTGAATGAGGTAGTTGGCGCACAAAAGGTCATGATGCTTCATTAATAAGACTCTTTCTATATGAAGAGTCTTATTTGATAAATTGAAAGGCTTATCATGGGCTGATGAGAAGGCTTATCTGGCATCTCCCATTCTCCTACAAATAGGCTTCGGTGATTAGGCCGAAGGGTATCACAAAAACTCATTTCTTTCTAGCATTCCTACACTCACACTCTACCACACTCTCTTTTGTTTCTTCCTCCCTTGTCTTGTTTTAAGACAAATACTCCATTTTAAGGTAAGGGTTTTAGCAAGTGAATTAGGACGTGAAAGTGAAAGTGAGGAGTGTTTTGGAAAGGGCTCAGAGTACTCTATTGGAGGGCAAGGATCTGAGCAAGAAAAGAAAGGCTATTGAAAGAAGAAAGTCCATCAAAAGAATCCTAGTTGATCAAGCAACCTACTAAGGAGAGCTTCCTAGTTTGATTCTTGTGTGGATCACCTCTGGAGGGCTTGCATTTGTGAGCCTAGTAAAAAGAAAAGGAATTAGCATTCCAGGTATTCTTCGTAATCCTAATTTAGTGACTTGTTGATTGTAGTGAATAAAGGATCTTGGGCTTAGGGTTTCTAGTTATTAGGATTTTCAAGAATGAAATTTTTCTGAAATCCATTGTTCCGCTGTGCCATTGAAACCCTAGAATCCCAACAACTTGGTTCTTGAAGTAGCATTTGAGTTGGGCGGTCTATGGGTGGATCAATGATTATCTCTCCAATAGCTTCTTTGGATTCATTTTGTAATCCATTCAAGTTGGATTTCTTGGTCAAAGGTTGCATCATGTTTGAAGAACGGATCCTTTAACATGACTAGGAGTGTCTTGTTCCAATGTAGGTAGGGTCTCTAATGAAGAAGCTATTGGTATATTAGAGGGAGGGACCATTTGCTCATATTTCATGGTCCATGGAGGAGTGAAACTAGGTAGCTTTAATAGTGCATTCACTTCATCCATGTACCCATCTATGTTAAAGTTGTCTATATCAAAATGGACTAGACAGGCTTACAAAAAGTCTTGCGAGGATATGTTAGGGGTGGTTTCTTCTATAAGTTCCTCTAGTATATTTACTTCGTTAAACTCATCACTTTATGGATCACTTCCTAATTCTATATCCAATATAATAAAGTCTATAGGAAAGTAGAATTTATCCACCTTCACTAACACATCTTCAATTTTTCTAGTGGTACTTTAAAAGATCTATCAGCTAATTGTATGGTTATCGATGTGAGCTTTAGTTATCCAAATCCAAAGAGTTTATATTGTGAACTTGGAAGGAGATTGACACTTACTTCAAGTCTAATAAGGCTTTCTTAATAGTTAGCCCCCCTATAATACACGAAATGATAGGGGTACCAGGGTCCTTGAGCTTGGATAGAGTTGTGTGTTGAAAGACTAAGCTAGCTTGATTAGTGAGACGGACTTTCTTTGGGATGTGTGCCTAAGATCTATGTTTTTGGGTGCATAAATCCTTCAAAAACTTAACATAGATTAGGACTTACTTGATGGCATCTAAAAGTGGAAGATTGATATGGACTTGTATGAATAATTCAAGCATTTAATTCATCTTAGCCCTTGTCTTATCTGAAGGTAGAGGTTTCTCTAGAGCACTTGGATATGGAACTCTAATCACAGGTGCTAGAAAAATTAGTTCATTCCTCTTCTTAGGATCTTCCTTATCATCAGGTAATTTGGGTTCATTTTGGATTTGGGTTCCTAATGTATTGATCCTTTATGGTTGCTCCAAAACCTTTCCACTTCTTAGGGTCATTATAGATTTTGCATGCTCAGGATGGTGTTTATGAACATTGGAGCTTTTAGCCCTATATTGTCCCTTTGGATCACTAATAGGTTGGCTAGGTAGTTTCCCTTCCTCCTTCCTCTAGATAGCTATAACTAGTTGGTCGATTTAGGACTCTAGCTTAGCTAGAGATTGTGTGTGGGAGTCAAGGGTTTGAGAGTTGGTTTCTAATCTAGCCAAAGCTTGTAGAACTTTCTTCTCAAAACTGAAGTTATAGTTACCAGGAGAAGGGTGTGGGGCATCTTGAAACTGAGGGTATGATGTATTATTGAACTGGTAATTGGGTTTGTAAGAAGCCAGGTGGACCACAGATTATTGTTTCCATAAGAAATTTAGGTGATTCCTTCAGGCTGGACTATACATATTTAAGTACAAATCATTTCCTAGTCTAGGAATAGTATGGATTTGGGTTGGTGGACTTGTTTCTATACAAGTTCAGGAAATTGATGGGCTACTAGGCAATCACCTATAGTGTGAAAGAACTTAAGTAAATTATACAAACATCTTGGGACGTGCACATGGGAAAAAGATGTGACCAACATGCAAGAATTGATCGAGTTTCTAGGATAGTGCACCCACAATCTAGGATAGTATATCCATGTTACAATGGATGTCTACAAAGTGGCTTACCTCATACATTCCACCACTTTTAGGATTTAGCCTAGGAGTTTCTCTAGATATGGTAGATATATAGTGCAAGAAGTTTTCGCTCAGGATTTCAAATAGTTGCCAAGCCTTATGCTCACTCTTAAGCTAGAATGTCTCATCATAGAATGAATTGACCATTTGCCTATGCTTTTCTAACAATCCATCATAAAACACTGGATTAGTTGCCATTTGGGTGTGGCATGGTGTGGACACCTGTGAATGAGTTCTTTGAGCCTCTCCTAGGTTTCATGGAACATTTCCCCCTCCAACTGGAAAAAATTAGTTATGACTTTTTGGATCTGATTTGTTTTCCCTATTGAAAAATATTTCTTAATAAATTTCTTTTGTAGTTGGTCCTAAGTTGAAATGGTCATAGAATCTAATGAACATAGCCAAAATTTGGCCTTGTTATTAAGTGAGAAAGGAAATAATTTTAACATAAGGACCTTATCAGATAGATTTTGAATTCTCACTATATAGCATATCTCAAGAAATTCATCCAGATGTTTATACGAGTACTCTTGACTAAGTCCATAGAAGGATGGTAGCATTTGTATGATACTAGGCTTAATCTCATACTAGGTTGCCTTTATAGGAGGTGTTTGGATATACAAAGAATATGTGTATGATGGAGTGAAGTACTCCCTCAATTGGAATGGTGGATCAGACTCACTATGTGTATCCATACTCTAACCCTAGTTTATATATTTGATTCTTTTTTTATTTTTTAAGTGGAGGAGAGAGAAGAAAAAAGAAGAAAGAGAGAGATGAATTTTATAGATACGAACCAAGGAGTCATAGAGCTAAGAGAGAGAAAAAAATTATTAGTTTTAGTTTTATGTTAATTGCAATCACATTAGCACTCAATGGACTCTCTATCCTAGGGTTCCCTAATTCTAGATAACTCCTAACTTTTCTAAGGTCACCTTTAAGCCTTCCAAGTCAGAAACCAACTAGCCAGATAAGGGTAAGGTCAATGCAAGTCCTCCCATTGCTTTTCTTAAATATCAAATAAGTTGACCAGGTCAGTCAACGGAACCAATTAAAGAACTACCTTTCTTCATGGCTACATCATCCTTGAACCCCTTTCCTAGATACCAGTTAATTAGCTAATCTTGACTCGGTCTAGCTCTTAAGGTCCCTTGTCCTGGTGAGCTTGAAAGTCCTTAGAGGTCAATATCTAATTGATTTTAATTATAGGGTTTGTGTAATGCAATATGAGGGTGGTGATTTATGGACCAAGGGTGATGAAATTTTCACCTTATATTATTTAAGGTTTAATGCCCTTAAGATGATTTATATACATGCAATGCAGTGCAAACGTATGTCAAAATAAGTTAGTTTAGGTCTTAAAAAATCTTAAAAAATTATAAATTTTTTAATTTAGTATTTTTTCTTTTGGTTTTTTGGATGAACTGACCATGCCAAGGATCCCTAGCAACGGTACCAAAATTTGATCATTATCATGGGCAGTCAAAAATAATTCATCCAGTCGAGATTATATCCTCAAGGACTGAAGGGCAAGTTGTGATTGAAAAGGAATAAGGAGACTAATTTGGTTTACTTGGAAAGAAAAATAAAAAGTAAATGGAAATTAAACTATTCTAATAGTGAGATCTTATAAAAGTATATATCTCAGAGGTTATAAGTCAATCTTGTAACTAACAATGTTATATTTCTTTTATAATTCAACTGAAGAGAATATATGTCTTTCCTTGGCATGCCCTATATCAATAATAGATCATGGTGCATCATTAGAAAATATAATATGTATTTCTTTTACAAAATAATTGTAATTAAGTTTAAGGGAATACCTGTCTTCTCTTGGCATGCCTCATATCCATAGATCACAACGCATCTCCGGGAAGTACTAGATATCAACTCTTCTTTCCTCGGCATGCGCCATATTCATAGATCATGATGCATCTCTGGAAAGTAAGAATTATCCTTAATTCTAATTTAATATGGAAGCACAGAAAAAAGCTAATAAAAGAAAGCAGTTAAAGAATTCATATCTAAATGCATAATCTTTTATTGCATATATATAACAATAAAAAAAATATAGGAAAGGTGTATAACAAAAGAACCGCTTTGCTTTGTTACAAGATCTCTCCCCTCCCAAGATTTATGCACTGGTCACTCATGGGTTGATCCCTTCCTCTCCCTCTATGCAAAGGCTCTAGAGAGATCCTAGGGAGTGATACCTCCACGTAAGGATATAAGATACTTTTTATAGGTTTTAATAGGGGAGATATCTTCATGTTTTTCTAGTATGGGACTAAATAAAAGAATACATAAGCAGTTAAGATTAACAGTTGGATAGGTGTGGTTAAACTCAATCCGTGTCAAAATTGGTATCCAATTCTTGCTTTGATTGGTGTTAGATAGTTTGAGCTTTTTTTAGCATTTGATCTTGATCTGGTGTCTAAAAATCACTGCATCCAGCATGATCAAGGCTAATCTTCAATTGAATTTGATTTCAGTCATTGGATTGACATCCAATGGCTGAAATATCGTGCTTGCCTTTTTCCTTCAATCAGCAACACCCGATCGCTATCAAGAACATCACTAAGATGGTGGCTGGGTAATGGCCTTGGTGTTGATCTCGATGATGGCTGCTGATGAGGAGGATGCCCAATGGCTTGGGAGGAGGCAGGAGATGGTGAATCAGTGGTGGCTGACAAGGGATCAGGCTAAAAGGAGGCTACGTGGCCAAGAGTAGGGATGGCTAGGTTGAGAAAGTGATGACCGAATATGATTGGCTACAGGAAGGAGGCAGCAACACCATCAGGTGGTAGGATGGTAAGTGGTAGCTCTGATGGGTAGCTGATCGGGATAGAGTCGAAAGGCCATTGAGAAAGCAATGCATTGGGGAAGATGATCCAATGGAAGGGTGGCCAAATCATGGTAGCTTGGACTAGAGCTAAGGTGGATGGTAGCTTCCCAGTATCTCAGGTCAACGATAATGAGATCCGATAGACAGCGGCAGCATTTTATAGCATAAGACCTTCCACAATCTATGGTTCTGAGCCATGGACCAATAAAAATGGCTGCCAGTGGACCATTCAACATTTCATAAACCAAGCAACCGGTCCATTTGTGCAGTTCATTAATAATTTTTAAACTATGATTTTAGGTTCATTTTAAGTCTGTTTTGCTTTAAATTTATTTTATTTGAATCCATAAATTAAGCTCTTCGCATTGGCAGTCTTTTTTCCTGCAAGCAATATATAAAATATCAATTTTAAATAAATAAAGATAATTTAGTTTTTAAATTAATACTTATATATGTATATAATGTAATCATCAAGCGGTCCATGTGGTCCACTAGGTGTGAGCCTTAAATGCCATTCACAAAGCTCGAGGTAGAGAGGTAGTTGAGCAATTAGGCTTTCAAAGCACCATGCCAATGCCTGGATGAGAATGGGCCATGTGGCACGATCTAGGTGCCTCAAGAATGTCAAGCTCCCGATCTCGACCGGTCAAGGGCTCTATAAATAGCATACCCTTAGGCAGTTTTTAGGAATCCTGGTCATTTTGCTCAAGAGGTGATTGCTAGAGAAAGGGTTCTGTGTTCCCTCCTCTGAAATCCCTTCCAAGTTGGTCTCTACCTTTCTTGCTCCTCTAGGTGCTCTTGTAGAGCTTAGCATGTTTCATTTTTTTCTTTGCAGTCCCCATTCTCTTCTTCCTCACAGCCTTTCCTTCTTCCATCTGTCCTTCGAGCAAAAGTGTTTTCTTTTCTTGCTTTCTATTTGAGTTGGCCTTCACACTCTTGGAGGATGTCTTCCAATGGTGAGGGTCACAAGTGAGTCATCTTTTGAGGGCTCTGAGCTCCAACGAATCTCTATATTGGGGAAACGAATCTCTCAAGGGTCTCTATGAAGACGTGAGTCTGCCAGAGGAGCATCCTAGTGGAGAAGGAGGCTTGAGAGAGGATAGATGGGACTCAATAGGGGAGGAACCCCCAACTGAGGAAGGGGCACCTGTCCCTTGGAAGGAAAGTCAGGCAAGAACTTCCCAAAGCTTGACCAGGACTTCTGTGGGGTAGATGTTTTAGGTCTCGAACATGATCGAGGATGACATCACCGGGTTTCAGGAGACATATGGGATCGAAGATGAGTTTTTTCTCCATGTGCCATAACTTGAGGACTAAGTTGCCTCTGGTCTAGTCAGCTTCCTCGCTATGTACAAGGAAGGCCTCCATGCTAGCCTCTGCTTTCCTTTGCACCCATTGATTCGGGATGTGTTGAATTAGTATGATGTCGTACCTATGGAGCTTGGCCCATATTCATTCGGAGTCCTGGTCGGCTTCGTATTTCTTTGTCACTTCCATGGCATCTATTCATGATTATCATTGTTTAGGAACTTCTTTAAACTGAATAAACTTCCCGGATCAAAGGGTTGGTACTTCTTCGATCTATAAAAGGGGAGGAAGCTAATAAAACTCCATAGTTCCATCCATCATTAGAAGGCCCAATTCTTCTTCATCTTATCTGACCAATGTTGGAGATTTTGAACATCCTGGGTAGAACCAGATACCTATCCCAATCAGAATGATGACTGATCGATTTTGATAGGGAGGACTTCAAATTAGTTTTTGACATGGAAGTCCCTCCACTAAAAGACCTCTTGATTGAGTAGAACTTACATGATGTCAAGTTAGGCCCGATCAACCCTCTCAATAAGATTTCTAAGTCTTTTATTGGATTATTGCTTGAACCGAGCACTTTCATTTTTGTTACAGTGATAAGGCAAGTGTCAAATGATGCAATTCAGGTGGCCGCATTGAAGAGGCATGCTCCCAAGGGTGACAGGAAGAAAAGGGTCATCAGTAAGAGGCTAAAAACTTTGAGGCTATTGGTCAAGGACCCGCGGTGGTGACGAGGTCAGGCATCCCTCGGGTCACTGTTATCAGCCCAAGGAATGTCGATCCCAACGACAAGTAGGTCGCTAGCCCTCCACCATCTCAGCCCCCTCAGCCACCATCCAGCATCTTGAGCGGCTGTGATGGTGGTATCCAGCATGGGCCATCCATCGGGCATGCCAGGATGGGCATCGACTACAACGAGGGTGACCGTGGCCCCTTCATCATCCATGGGGTCAAGAGGTCCAAGGGTTCGTCGGCCCAAGGCAAGGTTGGGACATCTTCGATCTAGCAAGAGGTCGAGGCTTCGGAGAGGTCTCCTGAGCACCAGACTTTTGTGTTCCGAAGCAGAGTCGATGGTGAGTGGATTTATTGGGTCCACACCAGCAAAGGTGACTCGATGCTACACAACTCCATGGTTGCCCAAGAGCTATCCTGGGTCATGATGTACCCTAGGGACAAAGAAGAATTAGACTCCAAGACTATCAGCAAGATGGTCAAAGGGACATTCTTGAAAGTCATCAAGGCAAGCAATATTTTGTTACGTTTTTTTTTCAAATATTTGGCTAAGGAGTTTCTTGGCTAACCTTCTATGTTAGTTTGGTGTAGCTCTTCCATGACTTGATAACCATGGTATACTGAGACCACCAGCAAATAGAAGGCTCGGGTCAAGGTGGCAGAGGATCGGGTGATGAAGGTCGACTATGAACACGATGAGACTACTAGGAGGGAGGCCAAGCTGAAGGAGTAGACAGCCTCCTAATTGAAGGACAAAGATGACATGCTTGTCAAGAAGCATGCTCGAGCCATGGACACGGTAGCCTAACTAGATCGTTCTGAGGTCCAGCATTGACTCACCATTGATAGGGCCTTAGCAAGCAAGGAGCAGGCTAGAGCTATCGAAGAGTACACCAAAGTCGAGAGCGATCATGCCAGAGCCATCAAGGACTAGGTCAGGGTGGTGGAAGCTCAGGACAACACGGTGGAGATCCAAGCTTTGTAGGTGGTTGATAGTTTTATTTTACACACATATAAAAGTATTAATTTAATAATTAAATTATCTTTATTTATATCAAATTGATACTTTTATATATTATTTATAGGAAATAGGACTGTCATTACAAAGAGCTTAATTTTTGGAGTCCAATGATAAAAATAGCACTGGAATCGGAGTTCAGAAGGGCCCAGAATCAAATTTTGAAGATTATATAAGAAATTGTATGATTTTTGGAGTAGCCGATCCACCATGGACCAGCTGCTCGGTCTATGGGAGCACGTCTAGTCCATAGGTAGCCATTGTTGCTGATCCATGGACCTTGCCCATGGACCATCTTCCTTCCCGAGCCCTGTCTTCGCCAGAAAAGCTGGCGAGGAGCTTTCCCTCACAGCCGGGAGCCTCCCCTCGTCGTCAGGAACCTTCCTTTGCCGGAAAAACCATGGGAGAAGCTAGCCACAATCTTCATTATTTCTTTTTTCTCTTCTTCACCAATGCCGGCCACCATGTCCGCCACATCGTCGGTCACCCATAGCCGCCAGCCGCCAGCCACCACATCCCACTGCCACACCGCCCATCACCGTCCCGAGCTTCGCTAGATGCCGACACGGCCATCACTATCGCCTAGCACCACCTTCACCTCCCTGTGTTCCATCATTGCCATTGGCCATCTCCAGCTACCACCATGCCACCGCCCAATGCAGCAACACCGTCGATCATCCCCCTCTCAGCCTGTGCCTCTCCTCTACCACATTCCACTACCTTATTCGTGGATTCGACCTGACTCACCCTTCCTAAGTGTTTTATTTTATATAGAAGTCGGTTAAAGTAAACTGATAGCCATGATGTCTTAACGATAATACAACCTATCAGTGGTGGAGTACAAAGACTCAAATGCCTTCGAGATCAATGCTGCAACAATTGCTGCCGGAGCTACAACTTTGAGTTCAGTGACCACGGAAAGAAGGTCGTTGATGCTTTCCCGAGTCTAGACCTCTACCGAATCACTCCGATGGGCGAGCCTAAGGAGGATGAGGAGGACGAGGGGGACAATCTCGTACAAGTCACTGGTAAGGATGATGCTGACAAGGAGGTTGTTAAGATCCCCATGCCAGAGGTTTCCAAAGTAGCAGAGGCTTCAGCTAGAGTTTCATTGACTACAATGCTCCAAGAGGTTGCTGCTATGGCCAGGTTAGTCCTAAATTTGATTCATCCAATTTAGTCCTAAATCCTTGGAGGATAGTTTGGTTTGTGATTTTTACCATGCCATTAGTTTGTAGGTGACTGATAGATGTGCATCGGTGCTAAATGTGGAGCTCGACGTAAAAATTTTTGAAAGCTTGGTTGTCAAATTGCTAGCCATTATCGATGATGATAATTTGCGGGAGCCCATACCAGTAAATTATCAACTTTCAGAAGAAACTCTTGACCTTACTTTTAGTGATGTACATGAGAGGCTCAATCTCCACCCATTTAGTGAAGTAGTTGATGGAGACGATAAGGAACTTTCACTGTTTAGATGCTACGGAGAAGGGACCAACTATGTCCATTCCCCACTGGGTGAATAGCCAGGGAGAGGAAAGTTGGCTCAACTGGCTCACCGGCAAATAGTATATATTAGCAAACAATTGATAATGATCGCACTTTTAAACAAACTCCATCGCATCTTCGTACATGGCCGGCCAGTAGTACCCTTGTCTTAGGATTTTGTAAGCTAAGGTCCTAGCTCCCAAATGATTTCTATAGATTTCTTTATAGATTTCCTTGAGCATGTAGTCAATCTCATTGGGCCGCACGCACTTGAGGAGAGAGAGAAAAGGATTTCTTGTGGAGTTGTTTATACCGTAGCACAAATCAGGAGGTCTTCTACTTGAAACTTTTACCTTTAAGAGGGTTGTCAAGGATGGTGTCATCGTCAAGTATTTGATAAAGCAGTCCATCAAGCTTAGCTTGTGTCAACATGGTGGACATCTTCAGTCTCCTTGATGCTTTGGGCTTCCAGGTATTTTGTGTAAACTGGACCAAGCCAGCTATCCACAGCCATTACCAATTGAGAGAGAATATTAGCACGGGCATTCTCTCATCGGGGGATATGAAAGATGTTGAAGTATTTAAGCACCGTTGAGAAGGTCTACACCTTGTCAGGCACTTGGCCATCGTCGGATCCCGAGCCCATATTCGCCTGTCACCTACCCGACCACTAATTATGAGTCAGTGAAAACTTTTAAGTGATCCACTCTAAGATGCTTTGCAAATTTCAAGCCAGTCAAGAGGGCTTCATATTCAGCCTCATTATTAGTCGCCTTGAATGAGAGGCATAGGGTGTACTTAATGACCACACCTTCAAGATTGGCAAGAATCAGCTCAACTCCACTTTCTTGGAAATTAGAAGCTCCATCCACATGGAGGATCCAAGTTATTGTCAGATTGGGTTGCTTGATCGAAGATTCAATGTACATCTCATTGGGCACATCATCTGGCCAAGTGCATTCTATGAGAAAATTAGTCAGGATTTGTACATTTATGGATGAGCATGGATGATATGATATGTCGAATTCTCCCATATTGATTGCCCACTTTGCCATCTACCCAGAGGTATATGGGCATTGCAAGATGGCATAGAGTGGCTGGTTGATGAGGATGGCTATCAATTATGCTTGAAAATGTGATCTAAGATGCTATATATATGTGATTAATGCGAAAACTATTTTTTTGGATTTAGAATACCTAGTGTTACCGCCGTTATGATGACGTGGCGTACCTCACATTCCGCCGGGCGTGATTCGAGCCATGTGGAGTTTTTTCGGCAATGCGAGAGCGGTCCAGTAAGGTCAGGTGTGGCTCTGCCTCGGTCAAAGTCTAGGTCGGTCAGGGCCCTCTCGCTCCTTCGACAGGTGGCGCCCGGAGACGGGTCTGCCAAGGACGAAGTCGAGCGCCCTCGCCACTCCGCCAGGTGTCCGCCCAGGAGGGGCCCACCTCGATCGAAGCCGGTGGCCCCTCGCTCCTTCGCCAGGTGGCTCCCTGAGACGGCCCCACCTCGATCGAGGTCGAGCCGGGCCCTCTTGCTCCTTCGCCAGGTGGCACCCGAAGACGGGTCCACCTCGGCCGAAGTCGAGCGCCCTCTGCCGCTCCGCAAGGTGTCCGCCCAGGAGGGGCCCACCTCGATCGAAGCCGGCGGCCCCTTGCTCCCTCGCCAGATGGCGCCCTAAGACGGCCCCACCTCGGCCGAGGTCGAGCCGGGCCCTCTCGCTCCTTCGCCAGGTGGCGCCCGGAGACGGGTCCACCTCGGCCAAAGTCGAGCGCCCTCTGCCGCTCCACCAGGTGTCCGCCCAGGAGGGGTCCACCTCGGCCGAAGCTGGCGGCCCCTTGCTCCCTCGCCAGGTGGCACCCTGAGACGGCCCCACTTAGGCCGAGGTCGAGCCGGGCCCTCTCGCTCCTTCGCCAGGTGGCGCCTAGAGACGAGTCCATCTAGGCTGAAGTCGAGCACCCTCTGCCGCTCCGCCAAGTGTCCGCCCAGGAGGGGCCCACCTCGGTCGAAGCCGGCGGCCCCTTGCTCCCTCCCAGGTGGCACCCTGAGATGGCCCCACCTCGGCCGAGGTCGAGCCGGGCCCCCTCGCTCCTTCGCCAGGTGGCGCCCGGAGACGGGTCCACCTCGGTCGAAGTCGAGCGCCCTCTGCCGCTCCACCAGGTGTCCGCCCAGGAGGGGCCCACCTCGACCGAAGCCGGTGGCCCCTTGCTCCCTCGCCAGGTGGTGCCCTGAGACAGCCCCACCTCGGCTGAGGTCGAGCCGGGCCCTCTCGCTCCTTCGCTAGGTGGCGCCCGGAGACGGGTCCACCTCGGTCAAAGTCGAGCACCCTCTGCCACTCCGCCAGGTGTCCGCCCAGGAGGGGCCCACCTCGGTCGAAGCCGGTAGCCCCTTGTTCCCTCGCCAGGTGGCGCCCTGAGATGGTCCCATCTTGGTCGAGGTCGAGCTGGGCTCTCTCGCTCCTTCGCCAGGTGGCACCCGGTGATGGGTCCACCTCGGCCAAAGTCGAGCACCCTCTGCCGCTCCGTCAGGTGTCCGCCCAAGAGGGGCCCACCTCGATCGAAGCCGGCGGCCCCTTGCTCTCTCCCCAGGTGGCGCCCTGAGATGGTCCCACCTCAGCCAAGGTCGAGCCGAGCCCCCTCGCTCCTTCGCCAGGTGGCGCCCAGGCACGGGACTACCTCGGCCGAAGTCGAGTGCCTCTCTACCGCTCCTTTGCGAGGTATCCGCCCAGGAGGGGTCCACCTCGGCTGAAGTTGAGCACCTTTCTGCCGCTCCTTCGCCAGGTGTCCGCCCAGGAGGAGTCCACCTCTGCCGAAGTCGAGCGCCTCTCTGTCGTTCTGCCATGGGTCCGCCCGGGAGTGGTCCACCTCGGCCGAAGCCGGCCAACCTGTGCGATGAGGCCTCCGAGGGGTAGGAGCACGAGTTCCGAGACTGCCCGTCGAGCGGTGCGCGCCGCACCCCGAGAAAGGTGCCCATACGGTCGACGGTGGCATGCGAAACATCGCTTACATCGGCCCGACAGGTTCCGTAGTCGAGAGGCAAGGTCCTGACAAAACAGGACCCGATAACGGGCATCGTCGGCGCCTGGGAAGGAGAGCGCTCACGCTCGGCCCAAGGTCTGGCCGGCGATCTGGCCGGCGCCCTCCCTTTACTCTTTCCTCGCTAGGCCCGATAAGCAAGGCGGGGAGGTCGCCGGGTTCTTTGATCCAAAAGAGAAAGGGGGTGAAGGCGACAAGGGGGCCTCCCAAAGGCGGCAAACGAAAAGGCAACGTGAGGAGTTAAAAGGAAGGAAAGGATAGATGACCAGGTAAGCTAGAAACAGAGGCTGGGAAAGGGAAAAGCACTGAGAGCAGGATCCAAGACTCCGAGAGGGGGTCCTTGGTGCAAGCCCGGTGAAGGAACTCGGCTAGATTTCTACTCATCCTGAGACTTTTCTTGCTAAGCACGATCTCTAAGTCTGGGACTCCTTCGGGGGCCCGTCTTGGAGAGTCTGTTCCCTCTCGCCGTTTTCTAACTTGACCATCGGAGCTCCCTAGCCAGGATCCCCGGCCAGGGCTTCTGACCTTGTCTTGCAGGACTGGGAGCCAGGAGACCTCGAGGCAAGACGACCTAATCAAATCAGCGGCTCTGGAGCCACATGCGTGGCGGCGAGATCGGCAACAGATTGGCGCGCCAGGTAGGGGGACAAGACAACACCCCCAGTGGGAGCTAGCTTTCTATAGACGAAGCGTGCTCCGGCCATGGTGGTCACGCGTGGACGCGAAGCATCCACCAGCCGAGTATGGGAGGTCCCCTCCCCTTAGGGGCCACGCAGCTCGGAGAGGGAGCTCCCTGCTCCCCCTCCTCTTCCACCACAGTCGACCTCGGTGGACGGACCTTTTGCAGCCATCATCCAACAGCTGCAAACCCTGACTACGGTAGTTCGGCAGCTACAGCATCAGCAGCGCTCCTTGGCCATGCAGCCCCAATCGGGGACCCCCGTGGCTCGAACCGTGGGGCCGCGAGGAAGCCTGCGCTCCATCCACGGCAGGCCATCCCAACCGTGGGCAGCCTCCAATCCCCGCGAGAGCTACCAGAGCCCCGCAAAAAAAAATTACTCCGGTTCGGTGGATCACGAGAGTCGATCCTCGGACGACGAGGTCGAGATGGCGCATCGCAGTAAGCGACGTCGAGGCAAAACCCCGTGCCAAGATCGATCGGCGCCCCCTTCACTAGCAGCCTCGGTGGAAGATTCCACTGACGAGGCCATCATGCGCCAGGCCGAGAGGCGCCTGGAGGAGCACGAGCGCAAACTGGCGGAGTTCGCCCGCCGATTTGCCGACCTGCAGAACTCCTCGACGGACTCGACGGGCTATGACTCCCGTCCCCGCTTTTCCCAGGAAATCCAAGCGGAGCCGATTTTGAGCCGGTTCTGCATGCCACAGGTGGATCCCTACGATGGGACCACCGACCCTTTGGACCATCTGGAGAGCTACAAAGCTCTCATGAGGGTCCAGGGGGCCACAGATGCTTTTTTGTGCATTGTCTTCCCCGCTACCCTCCGGAAGGCCTCTCAAGTCTAGTTCACCCGCCTCGAGCCCGGATCCATTTGCTCCTTCCATTAGCTGAAAGGAAAGCTTGTGGCGCACTTCGACGCTTGTCGGAAGGTGCCGAGAGAGGTGGACAGCCTCTTCTCCATCCGCCAGCAAGACCAGGAGCTGCTTCGGGACTACATCACCCGTTTCAAGACCGCTACCCTAGAGATCTACAGCCTGGATGAGCCCATTGCCATGCTGGCTTTAAAGCGCGGGCTCAAGACATGCCGCCTGACTTATTCCCTGGACAAGAAATCCCCCAGGATGTACTCCGAGCTCCTCCTCCGTGTCCACAAGTACATCCGAGCGAAGGAGGCCGATCGCACCCGACGAGAGCTGGACAGGAGGACCTTGAAGAAGCCAGCTCCGAGAGATGTTCCAAGGGCCTGGCGGCCCGGGCCGCCTGCTGACCCTCGCCCAAGTCCGAAGCTGGAGGGCGGGGCTGCCCCGGAGCGAAGTTTCACCCCTCTCCTTGCTCCCAGAACGGAGATCCTCATGAAAATTGAGGGCGAGCACTACCTCCACCGACCTCCCCCTCAGAACCCAAGGAGCACCCACGACAAGTCAAAGTACTGCCAGTTCCATCGCGAGCATGGCCACGACACGGAGGAGTGTCGTAATCTGAAGCGAGAAATCGAGGAGCTGATCAAAAGAGGCTACCTCAGGAAGTTCATGAGGAACGAGGCTCCGGTAGAGGGACAGCCGCTCGCGGCCCTGCCCCCGGTCCCCGCGATCGACAATCGTCCGATGGAGAAGCCAGTGGGCATGATCTCTTGTGGAATCGGGTGGGCGCGAAGAGAGCCCGGGAGGTTGGGGATCCGGAGGATGTACCCCTTTCTGAGAAGGGGAATGAAAATAAGAATGTAAATAATGATGCTGTGGTGGTCGAGATGACCATCGCAAAGCATCCTGTACATCGCATTATGGTGGATAGTGGAAGCTCCGCTGATGTGCTTTTTTATGATGCTTTCTCTCGAATGAACCTGTCCCATGATCAGCTAAGGCCGGTGCACGCACCTCTTGTGGGCTTTACCGGAGACTCGGTGGGGGTCGAAGGGGAGATCACTCTCCCGGTCACCACTAGATCCCCACCTCGACAGACCACAGTCATGATGATGTTTACCGTCGTCAAGCTCCCTTCGCCTTACAACACGATCCTCGGGCGTTCGGGGCTCAACCAGCTGGACGCCATGATTTCCACAAAGCGGTTGCTAGTGCAATTCCCCATGGCCTCCGGGCCTGGGGTGATGAGGGGGGTGACCCAGCCAGTCCAGCATTGCCTTCAGACGATCCCAGGAGCCCGGGGTGCCGAGCTCGACCCCGACGTCGACGACCTCGACCTAAGGGAGAAGGAACCCAGGGGAGGACCCGTAGAGCGTCTGTTAACATATCCCCTCGGTTCGGACCCTCAGAAGACTGTGCAGGTAGGGGCCCAGCTCCCGGAGGACGAACGGATCCGCTGCTGGATTTCCTCTGCATGAACACGGATGTGTTTGCATGGTCCGCGGCCGACATGCCGGGCATCCCCCCTGAGGTCATCACCCACAAGCTGAACGTGGACCCGAGGTGCCGCCCGATCCGCCAAAAGAAGAGGAGTTTCACCGTGGAGAGGCAGAGGGCCATCAACGAAGAAGTGGAAAAGCTCCTCGCCGCCGGTTTCGTGCAGGAAGTCCAGTATCCCAGCTGGCTGGCGAATGTGGTCATGGTGAAGAAGAGCAGTGGCAAGTGGAGGATCTGTGTGGACTACACCGACCTCAATCGAGCCTGCCCGAAGGACAGCTTCCCTCTTCCGAAGATTGACCAGCTGGTGGACACCACCTCGGGGAATCGCCTCCTCTCCTTCATGGATGCCTTCTCCGGATACAACCAGATCCGAATGAACCCGGAAGACGAAGAGCACACCGCCTTCGTCACCGACCATGGAGCTTTCTATTACAAGATGATGCTATTTAGCCTCAAGAATGCCGGGGCCACGTACCAGTGTCTGGTCAACAAAGTCTTCAAGGACCAGATCGGCCGCAACATGCAGGTGTACATGGATGACATGCTGGTAATGAGCAAGCCCCTCTCGGACCATGTTGCTGACATGGTGGAGACCTTCGGCAACCTTCGATTTCACCAGATGAAGCTGAACCCGGCGAAGTGCACCTTCGAAGTCTCCACCGGAAAATTCTTGGGGTTCATGGTGACCCAAAGAGGGATTGAAGCCAACCTGGAAAAGGTCCATGCCATCCTGGACATGGAGCAGCCCACCTCCAAGAAGCAAGTGCAGCGACTCAACGGTCGGATAGCCGCTCTGAGTCGGTTTATCTCGAGGTCGGCCAACCGCTGCCGGTCCTTTTTCAAAGTGCTGAGGAAGATGAGCGACTTCACCTGGACTGAGGAGTGCCAGGAGGCGTTTGACGAGCTGAAGAAGATGCTTGCATCGCTCCCACTACTTTCCAGGCCCGAAGAAGGAGAGGAGCTCGTCCTCTACCTGACGGTCACCCCAGAGGCCGTCAGTTCGGTCCTGGTTCGGACCGACGACCAAGGAGTCCAGAGGCCGGTGTACTACACAAGCAAACTCCTCCGCGATGCGGAGCTCAGGTATTCCCAGCCTGAAAAGCTCATTTTTGCATTAATAGTGTCTGCTCAGCGTCTCAGGCCCTATTTCCAAGCATATCCCGTTGCCGTCCTGACCGATCAGCTGCTGAAAGTGATACTCAGCCGGCCTGACACATCAGGGTGATTGGCGAAGTGGGCACTTAAGCTTAGCGAATTCGATATCGCTTATAGGCCGAGGTCGACCATGAAAGCGCAAGTGCTAGCCGAATTCTTTGTCGAGTGCGCAGAACTAGGCAAGGAGCCAGAGCGGGACTCTCTGCACCAGCAGTTGAAACCAGGACCTGAGGGACCCGAGGAGGATGCGTGGATCCTTCACGTGGATGGAGCCTCGAACTCTGGCGGGAGCGGAGCCGGTCTCATTCTCGCCAACGGCGATAGGGTCATCGCCGAATGTGCACTCAGTTTCCAGTTCGCCGCAACTAACAACCAGGCAGAATACGAGGCTCTCCTCGCCGGGCTAAGAGTCTCCCATGAGTTGGGCGTAGCCAACCTCAAGGCCTTCACTGATTTCCAGCTGGTTTCCGGACAGATCTCCGGAGAATATGGTGTGCACGACCCTCAAATGGCAAAATATCTGGAGCTCGTCAAAACGAGCAAGGCCGGATTTCGGCGCTTCGGCATCTCCCATGTACCCCACAGGGAAAATGCCCGTGCGGACGCTCTCTCCCAGCTGGCGACCCTACCGGACTCGTTGCTGGGTCGCGCTCATGTGGAGCGTCTCAAGGCCCCGAGCTACGAGACCCCTGTGGAGGTCTAACAGGTCAGCCAGGAACCCAGCTAGATGGATAAGTACACCGAGTACATAACTGGCGGCACCTTACCGGAAGACCGCGCAATAGCCCACCTTATCAAAAAGAAGGCCACGTGATTCGTCCTGATGGATGGGCAGCTATATAAGAGGTCCTACTCCTATCCCCTCCTCAAGTGCTTGAGACCTGCGGAGACCGCTCTCGTACTCCAGGAGATTCACGAGGGCATCTGCGGGAACCACGTGGGGGGCAGAACGCTAGCATACAAGGCCCTCCACCAAGGTTATTTCTGGGAGACGATGAAGGAGGATGCCGCCGACTTCGTGAAGAAGTGTGATCAGTGCCAGCGGCACACCGTGGTGCAGCGGCAGCCCTCCACTCCACTCTCCCAGCTCTCGGCTCCGTGGCCGTTCGTCCAATGGGGGATGGATCTCTTAGGACCATTTCCCCCAACGTCCGGATAGCGAAAGTTCCTGATCGTGGCCATCGACTACTTCACGAAGTGGGTCGAGGCCGAACCCCTAGCACGGATCACAGAGGCAAACGTCGCCAAGTTTTTCTGGAAGTCAATCATTTGCCGTTTTGGCCTCCCCCTTACCATAATCACCGATAACGGGCGTCAGTTCGACTGCCGGGAGTTTGAAGAATTCTGCAGCGACCTCGGCATCCACCATCGCTTCACCTCGGTGGCGCATCCACAGACAAATGGAGAAGCCGAGGTGATGAATAGAACCATCTTGCAAGGCCTCCGGATGAGGCTGGATCAGGCCAAGGGCAGGTGGGCAGAAGAGCTCCCGAGCATCCTGTGGGCATACCACACCATCCCAAGGACGGCCATCGACGAGACCCCGTTCAACCTCATCTTCGGAGCCGAGGCGGTCATCCCGATTGAGCTCAGTCTACCTACCCTGCGCGTGGAGCAGTACGACGAAGTGGAGAACCCCACCAGGATCATGCTAAACCTGGATCTCCTTGAGGAGACGAGGGACAAGGCCCGAGTCCGGATGGCGGCTTACAGGCAGCGAGTGGCCAGGTACTACAACTCCCGGGTGCGACCAAAGTCTTTTCGCCCCGGAGATCTGGTGCTCCGGCGTGCTGAAGCTTCTCAGCCACGAGAGTGCGGGAAGCTCTCCCCGAACTGGGAGGGCCCATACAGGGTGGCGGAAGTCCTCCCTCACGGGGCCTATTACCTGGAGGAGTTAAGAGGATCCAGATTTCCTCGGACCTGGAACGCCTCGAACCTGAGGATGTATTATCAATAATGTAAGGTTCCTCGAACTCCTGCAATAAAATTCCTTTACTTCAAACACTTTTTCTCGCCTCGTAGGAAAAGAGGTGCTTAGCTCTAAATTTGGCAAACATGACTGTGGCCGAAGACTCGAGAAAGCGAGAAGTCCCGGACTTCGGTCCGGAAGGCGGGGCAGAGCCAAGCTCGCCCACACGATCATGGAGAATAGCTCAACAAGCCACGGAAGGCTTGGATAAAGCCTGCGGCCTCGGGGTTCAATCCGGAAGTCCCAGACTTCGGTCCGGAAGGCGGGGCAGAGCCAAGCTCGCCCATGCAATCATGGAGAACAGCTCGGCAAGCCGCACGAGGCTTGGATAAAGCCTGCGGCCCCGTGGTTCAGTTCGGAAGTCCCGGACTTCGGTCTGGAAGGCGGGGCAGAGCCAAGCTCACCCACACGATCACGGAGAACAACTCGGCAAGCCGTGCAAGGCTTGGATAAAGCCTACGGTCCCGAGGTTCAGTCCGGAAGTCCCGGACTTCGGTCCGAAAGGTGGGGCAGAGCCAAGCTCACCCACGCGATCACGGAGAACAGCTCGGCAAGCCGCGCAAGGCTTGAATGAAGCCTGCGGCCCCGGGGTTTAGTCTAGAAGTCCCGGACTTCGGTCCGGAAGGCGGGGCAGAGCCAAGCTCGCCCACGCGATCACGTAGCCCGGAAGCTCCGAACTTTGATCTGAATGCTGGACGGGACTCAGTCCACCCGTGAACTCAGCCCGGAGCAAACCACAGGACCTAGTCTCAGCACTCGAAGCGAACATCTCAACAAGACAAAAAAAAAAGAAAAGAAGACGAGGTCGAAACTTTACAAGATTAGATCTTTCATTAACTTGAAAGGGTGTTATAGTGAAGGAGTCCCGACAGGCCAGGAGTCCTCAAAAAAAAGAGAGAAGAAGAGAAAGATACAGGTGGGGGGCTAGTTCGCGCGGGGGCAGAGTCCTCGGGCTGGGGTGCGCGCTCTCCGTCTTCGCCGTCGGTGGGTGGCTGCTCGGAGGGTTGCTCTAGAGCTGCGGCCGCGTCGCCCGCTGCAACTGGAGCCTCGCCGGTGGGCTCCTGCCTTCTGCCACCGAGAACCACCCCACTGAGGTCAAGCTCGGGGTAGAAGGAGCCCACCTTCTCCTGGCACACCTGGAACCCCTTCAGGAAGGAGTCCACGGCGACCTCCCGGACCTCCGAGACAGACTCATCAGAGGCCCGGAATCTCGGGACGGCCTCCTGCACCTCCCGCTTCGAAGCCTCCAGCAGCCCGTTGATGTAGGAGCTCCGCTCCTTGGCTGCGCTCGCCTCCCTCCGGGCCTCCTCGACCTGGTGCTCCAGCGATTGGGACTGAGCTCGAAGGCGAGCCCTCTCCGCCGCGTCCTCCTCCACGCGTCACTAGTTGGAGATCCTCTCCTCGGACAAAGAGGCCTCCAGTTCCTTGACGCGCCCCTCGGCGTGCGCCAGGTCGGATTGCAGGGCCTAGTTATTCCCCCGCAGCTCGACCCCCTTTTCCATGAGGTCCTTCACGCCGGCTGCGAGTTTGCCGAGTTTCTCCTCCTTTTCGGCATCCTTCTTGGCATACCCTGCGAGGAAATTCCTCAACAGTAGTACGTCCGTCCCGATCTGCACAAAAAATGAGAGGTTGGTCAGCTAAAATTTAACTGAAACTTTGAAGGGGAAGGTTCCGAGCTCGGACTTACCGTGAAGAGCTGCGGGAGGATCCCGAGCAGAGCGTCGGCATAGTCACGACCGCCCCTCAGTCGACGGTCCCTGGAGGTGCAGGCAAATTCCATCACTCGCTCCGCGAGGCCCTGATCGCAGATCACGGAGCATCAGCTTGTGAGGGTCGGCGATGGGGTAGACAGATCGACGGCAAGAGCAACCGACCCCCCAGGTGGGACTGCCACCGGCGGGGCAGCTGGAGTCGCAGGCGGCGCCATCGGAGCTGTGATGGAGGCGGGCACTGCCCGGGAGGGAACCGGGCCTCCCTCTTCTGCGGCCCCGTCAAGGTAGACGATGGGAGCGTCGGCGGCCCGGGCCCGAGGTGTCCTGGGCGCGGGAGCTGCAAATGCTGGATCAGGGGCAGGCGTCGGCATGGCCTCCCGGCTCGCCTCGGTGTGAGCCCTCTTCGCCGCGGGCTCATCCCCCTCGACGGTGTCCCTCTGAGCCGCGCCCTCCAGGTGGTTTTCCAGCGAGAACTTCATACCTGCAAAGGAAAGGAGGTCGGTCAGCCCAGCTAAAGAGAGAAGGGAAGAAAGGGGGGAAGTACGGAGTAGGAAAGAAGGCTAAGCCTCACCCGGCTCCCGGATGGGACTGATCCCCGTCTCGAACAAGTTCTGCTCCGAGAGTAGAACCTCGAGCGAAGGGACCACGTCGCTCAACAGCATGGAGTAAGCCTCCTGGTCAGCCGACTCGACTTGGGAGTTCCGGTTCGGGGACCGATCTGGCTCGCTCCAGGCCCAGTCGACATCCTTGACCTAGGCGAAGATGAACCGGTTCTTCCAACCCTTAATGGAGGAAGGGAGGTCGAACCGGAGACACCTAGGCCGGGATGAAATGTATCACCAGCCATCATCGGTGGAGTACCGCTTCAAGATGAAAAGGGCCCTGAAGAGAGAGAAACGGGCGACGAACCCGTGGAAGTGACAGAACACGACGAAGGCGAAGATGACCCGGATGGCATTGGGAGCCAACTGGGCCAAGACCAAATGGAAGTGACTAAGGAAAGAAAGAAAGAAGGGGTGCAGGGAAAACCGAAGACCCCCAAGGAGGAAGTCCTCGTAGAAAGCAATACGACCGGGGCCACTCGAGGTGACGCGATCCCCAAGCTGCAGAAGAGATAGATGGATCGACCCTGGGATGCCATAGACTTCCCGGAGCAAGGAAAGGTCCCCTTCGGTCATCGTTGAAACGTGACCGGAGGGACCGACAGAAGAAAGGGCCAGAGGAGGAAGAGAAGAGATGGGACGAGCGGAGAACACGGGGGGAGACCTGGGACCCCTAGGGATACCTATGGTTATGCCCCCAGGCTGGAGCCGCCTGCGGACCTCCTCCGGGATCACCTCCGCTTCCGAGGAGGAAGACGATGGAGTCCTCGGCCGGGACAGACCGGCCTCGTCCAGGTTAGATGAAACATGGCGACGACGCGCCATGGAGAAGGGAGTGGTGAAGAAAGATTGCTAAGGAAGGGGGAGGCAGACGATGGCACTCACCGAAACACACTGTGCAAAAGAGGTGGCAACCCGGGGGAGTGGAAGATAGCCTACTGCAAACCGCCGGCGGAGGGTGAGAAAGGGAAAGGGCCTTGTTCCGGAAAGTTCCCCTCCTTTTCAAATTCGATCAACAGCGACCGTACCCGTCTTTCTGCTCTAGACCATCAGATGGATGCCGCGTGGATGCATGCCCCACATCGATGCTTCGATTATGGGGTAACGGCCTCCGTTTCGAAGCGACGCATTAATTGCAACCGGCGAGGCGACGCATGGCACCCTCTTATAAGACGTTGGGCGCAATGAGGAACGGCGACCAGGATCGTGGCAATCATGGCATGAGATCTTCGCCTTCCCCACGTCATCTCCGCCTTAAATCCCCACGTTCCGAGCCGTGACGCCTCAACGGAATGGGGAGATGGGGGGCAACTATTACCGCCGTTACGATGACATGGCGTACCTCAGATTCCACCGGGCGTGATTCGAGCCATGTGGAGTTTTTTCGGCAATGCAGGAGTGGTCCGGCAAGGTCAGGTGTGGCTCCGCCTCGGTCGAAGTCGAGGTCGGTCAGGGCCCTCTCGCTCCTTCGATAGGTGGTGCCCGGAGATGGGTCCGCCAAGGCCGAAGTCGAGCGCCCTCGCTGCTCCGCCAGGTGTCCGCCCAGGAGGGGCCCACCTCGGCTAAAGCCGGCGGCCCCTTGCTCCCTCGCCGGGTGGCGCCCTGAGATGGCCCCACGTCGGCCGAGGTCGAGTTGGGCCCTCTCGCTCCTTTGCCAGGTGGCGCCCGGAGACGGGTCCACCTCGGCTGAAGTCGAGCACCCTCTGCCGCTCCGCCAGGTGTCCGCCCAGGAGGGGCCCACCTCGGTCGAAGCCGGCGGCCCCTTGCTCCCTCGCCAGGTGGCGCCCTGAGACGGCCCCACCTCGACCGAGGTCGAGCCGGGCCCTCTCGCTCCTTCGCCAGGTGGCGCCCGGAGACGGGTCAACCTCGGCCGAAGTCGAGCGCCCTCTGCCGCTCCGCCAGGTGTCCACCCAGGAGGGGCCCACCTCGATCGAAGCCGGCGGCCCCTTACTCCCTCGCCAGGTGGTGCCCTGAGATGGCCCCACCTCGGCCGAGGTCGAGCTGGGCCCTCTCGCTCCTTCGCCAGGTGGCGCCCGGAGACGGGTCCACCTCGGCCAAAGTCGAGCGCTCTCTTCCATTCTGCCAAGTGTCCACCAATGAGGGGCCCATCTCGGCCGAAGCCGGCGGCCCCTTGCTCCCTCGCCAGGTGGTGCCCTGAGATGGCCCCACCTCGGCCGAGGTCGAGCCGGGCCCTCTCGCTCCTTCGCTAGGTGGCACACGGAGACGGGTCCACCTCGGTCGAAGTCGAGCGCCCTCTGCCGCTCCGCCAGGTGTCCGCCCAGGAGGGGCCCACCTCGGTCGAAGCCGGTGGCCCCTTGCTCCCTCGCCAGGTGGCGTCCTGAGACGGCCCCACCTCGGCCGAGGTCGAGCTGGGCCCTCTCGCTCCTTCGCCAGGTGGCGGCCGAAGACGGGTCCACCTCGGCCAAAGTCGAGCGCCCTATGCCGCTCCGCCGATGTCCGCCCAGGCGGGGCCCACCTCGGTCGAAGCCGGCGGCCCCTTGCTCCCTCGCCAGGTGGCGCCCTGAGATAGCCCCACCTCGGCCGAGGTCGAGCCGGGCCCTCTCGCTCCTTCGCCAGGTGGCGCCCGGAGACAGGTCCACCTCGGCCAAAGTCGAGTGCCCTCTGCCGCTCCGCCAGGTGTCCGCCCAGGAGGGGCCCACCTCGGCCGAAGCCGGCGGCCCCTTGCTCCCTCGCCAGGTGGTGCCCTGAGACGGCCCCACCTCGGCCGAGGTCGAGCCAGGCCCCCTCGCTCCTTCGCCAGGTGGCACCCGGAGACGGGTCCACCTCGGCCGAAGTCGAGCACCCTCTACTGCTCTGCCAGGTGTCCACCCAGGCAGGGCCCACCTCGGTCGAAGCCGGCGGCCCCTTGCTTCCTCGCCAGGTGGTGCCCTGAGACGGCCCCACCTCGGTCGAGGTCGAGCCGGGCCCTCCCGCTCCTTCGCCAGGTGGCGCCCGGAGACGGGTCCACCTCGACCGAAGTCGAGCGCCCTCTGCCGCTCCGCCAGGTGTCCGCCCAGGAGGGGCCCACCTCGACCGAAGCCGGCGGACCCTTGTTCCCTCGCCAGGTGGCGCCCTGAGATGGTCCCACCTCGGCCGAGGTCGAGCTGGGCTCTCTCGCTCCTTCGCCAGGTGGCGCCCGGTGACGGGTCCACCTCGGTCAAAGTCGAGCGCCCTCTGCCACTCCGCCAGGTGTCCACCCAGGAGCTGCCCACCTCGGTCGAAGCCGGCAGCCTCTTGCTCTCTCGCCAGGTGGCGCCCTGAGATGGTCCCACCTCAGCCGAGGTCGAGCCGGGCCCCCTCGCTCCTTCGCCAGGTGGCGCCCGGGCACGGGACCACCTCAACCGAAGTCGAGCGCCTCTCTACCGCTCTTCTCCAGGTGTCCCCCAGGAGGGGTCCACCTCGGTCGAAGTCGAGCGCCTCTCTGCCGCTCCGCTAGGGGTCCGCCCGGGAGTGGTCCACCTCGATCGAAGCCGACCAACCTGTGCGGTGAGGCCTTCGAGGGGCAGGAGCACGAGTTCCGAGACTGCCCCTCGAGCGGTGCGCGCCGCACCCTGAGAAAGGCGCCCGTACGGTCGGCGGCGGCATGCGAAACATCGCTTACATCGGCTCGACAGGTTCCGCAGTCGAGAGGCGAGGTCCTGACAAAACAGGACCCGATTACGGGCATCGTCGACGCCTGGGAAGGAGAGCGCTCACGCTCGGCCCAAGGTCTGGCCGGCGCCCTCCCTTTACTCTTTCCTCGCTAAGCCTGGCAAGCAAGGCGGGGAGGTCGCCGGGTTCTTTGATCCAAAAGAAAAAGGGGGTGAAAGCGACGAGGGGGCCTCCCAAAGGCGGCAAACGAAAAGGCAACGTGAGGAGTTAAAAGGAAGGGAAGGATAGATGACCAGGTAAGCAAGAAACAGAGGCTGAGAAAGGGAAAAGCACCGAGAGCAGGATCCAAGACTCCGAGAGGGGGTCCTTGGCACAAGCCCGGTGAAGGAAATCGGCCAAATTTCTACTCCTGAGACTTTTCTTGCTAAGCACGATCTCTAAGTCTAGGACTCCTTCGGGGGCCCGTCTTGGAGAGTCTGTTCCCTCTCGCCGTTTTCTAACTTGACCGTTGGAGCTCCCTCGCCAGGATCCCCGGCCAGGGCTTCTAACCTTGTCTTGCAGGACTGGGAGCCAGGAGACCTCGGGGCAAGATGGCCTAATCAAATCAGCGGCTCTGGAGACACAAGCGTGGCGGCGAGATCGGCAACACCTAGTTTTAGCATCATGCAACACTCGACTTGTGTAATATATGGGTCTCTGAACCCCTTTGTTGTCTAGCTGGACAAACACAAAGCTAACTACCTCCTAGGAGGTGGCGAGTGGTGTGGCTAGGCTATGATGTGGTGCCAATGTGGTGATCAGGTGGCCGATGTGGCAGCCTAGATCTGACATGGCTGTTTGCTGACATGGCACCCACGATCTATGCTTCGATCTAGTAGAGCTCCTAGAGAGTAGAGCTTCTGGCAGAGTAGAGCTCCTGGTAAAGTAGAGCTCCTGGCAGAGTAGAGCTCCTGGCAAAGTAGAGCTCTTGGCCAGCCTAAACCCGACCTGCGGAAGGAGGTGGCTCCTGCAGGCCGGGAGAGGAAGAGAGGATTGAAGGATGCAGCAACCCCAGACTAGCATGTGCCCTCCCCATCTGGTTCCCTACGAGGCTAAATGGTGACTGAAGAGAGCGAGGTCACTATCTCCTTCGGACTGGTCATGAAGGAGGAACGATGCCTCCTCTACCTTGTGCCTCCTATAGAGGAGTGCTCTATCAGAACAAGGAGCCGCATGGCACACCATCCCTCTTCCATGAAGAAGATCTTCCCGGGACTTCGATCCCTATGGGTCTGCACCCTTCTCATGAAAGCAAGTCTTGCAACAAGCCACCTGCACCCATTACAGAAGGGGCCCTATCAAGACTCCAATTTCTACCCCCATGAAGTACTCCTGACCCTGCACCCTCTCCCAAGAGAGTGCGCCCTAGCATACCGCCTGCACCCATTGTAGGAGGACCTTGTCGGGACTCCAATTTTTATTCCGCAAGATTCTACTGGGCTAGCACCCTCCCCTAGGAGAATGTGCCATGGCATGCCGCTTGCACTCGCTACAAAGGAGGCCCTGGGACTCCAACTTCTATCCCACGGTGCTCGCTACCCTCTTAGGAAGGGGTACGCAGCTAGGATATCTCATCCAATCCACAAGTATTGAGTACTATATATTTCAGTAAGAGGGACCTTTGGCAAAGGTCAGTAAGAAGAGAAAACCAAATAGAAAGTAGTAGTGGCAAACAACTCTAGAGAGTTCAGTTACTTTTGAAAGATCTCTTCATGGTGGCCACCCAAGCCTCCATGATTAAGAATCTGTTGCCCTCGATTATCCCGCTAACTTGATCATCGAAGTGTCCCCACCGGGATCCCCAACCTGGGCCTCCTCTTTTTTGTAGGATCATCGGGTAGCTAGGAGCGTGTAACAACGAGGCATTCCGACCGTTGACTCCGTTATTGATTTTGATGATAAGTAAAATGGTTAAGTATAAGTTGAGGACTAATGATTTCTTTGAAGTGTGTTCTTGTTGAAAAAGGTGCTCACAAATTTGAAGAAGCTTATTTGTTTGAAGAAGCCAAGTTTGAATGAAAAGGATTACTCAAAGAGAACTTGGAAACTCAAGAATTGCTTTATTGGATAGTTAAGTTAAAGTGGAAATGTGTTTCAGCTCAAGTTCAGCCTTTTCTATGAAGTTTTCAATGAGGTGTCGACTCAAAGTATCGACACATGACACCAAATGTCGACACATGGAAGTGAAATGTTGACTCAAACCGGTATGCAATGATGTTTCAAATGGCACGACTGAAGTATCAACACATGAACCTGAAGTGTCAACTCAAAGTGTCGACACATGGATCAACACATTGCCTAAGATTTTCAAGACACAGAACTTGCTGAAAATGAAGAACAGCTGAAGTGTCGACACATAAAAGCAAGGTGTCGACTCAACTGAGTAAGTGTCGACACATCTAAGATTTCCAAAGAATCAGATTGGAGATATTTGAATTGGGTGTCGACTTAAGAAGTTCAAGTGTCGACCTTATGTATCGACTAACAGTCTAAAGTGTCGATACATGAAATTCTGACAATAGTAATGGCTAGTTTTTCAAGCATAGAACTCGCCCATTTTGCCCTCCAACGGCTAGTTTTTCAAGCATAGAACTCGCCCATTTTGCCCTCCAACGGCTAGTTTTTCAGGTCTAACAGCTAGAAACGAGATTTAAAACCTTGGGAAAGTATTTATATGCTCCAAATCAAATCAAATTGAAATATATGAAAGTTTATTAAAGACCATTTAAGAGTTTTGAGAAGAGAGAAGAAAAGAGAGCTTTAACTCCTATTCTTTGAAGATTCAACTACTCTCAAGCAAAAGCAAGCCTCCAAGCATTCAAGATCCTTGAAGAGCATTAAAGATCAACCATTCTTGAGCATTCAAGAGGCTTCAAAAAGTTCAAAGCACTTCTACATCGAACTTCAAAGAGACACCCACTTTGTTTTAGAAAGCTTACTTTGTCTCATTACTTCTAAACTTTATTTGTTGTAAGGGTTCTTGGTTAGCCTATTGAAAAACCAAGTAAGGTTATTGGTGAGCCTTTGAAAACTAATTAGGTTGGTGGTTAGCCCACAAAACCACTTAGGTTCTTGGTTAGCCCGGAAAACCAAGGGAGGTTCTTGGTTAGCCTGGAAAATCAAGGAAGATTATTGGTTAGCCTTTGAAAACCAATTAGGTTCTTGGTTAGCCCGTAAAACCAAGTGAGGTTTTGACTTGTTGGCCTTATGAAAACAAGTTGGGTTTTTGATTAGTGAGCCCGCAAAACTAATCAACTGTAATCGGATGTGATTATAGTGAATTCCCAAGAAAATCTTGGAGAGTGGATGTAGGTGCATTGGATAGCACGAACCACTATATTTCTTGTTCTTTGTGGTTGATTGATCTCTTTACTTGCTTTTCTTTCATTGCTCTTTATTTCCGCTGCACTTTTATTTAAGAGCATTACATTTGAATTAATAGTACCTTGCATAATTAATTATAGAATTGGATTGCATTGCATCAAGTAAAATAATTTCTAATTTTTAGAGATCCAACTCACCCCCCCTCTTGGGTTGCTTACTGGGCAACACCGACGATGCCTGGAGTGATCCACGTGGCCCCGAAACCCACCGAGCTATAGGTCGAAGGTGATCGTGGCAACAACAGCAAGGTATAGGTATAATTCCTCCCCGAGCTCAAGTTTATAGAGTAAGGGTGGAGAGGCAAGGAAATTCTTCAGATTATTGAACACTTGCTGACATTCCTCCATCCAATCGAAGCTGTTCATCTTCTATAGAGTTTTGAAGTATGGCAAGCATTACTCGACCAAATCGACTCAGAGTGACTATGCAACCAGTAAGTTACTGCACCTCCTTCTTGGATGCCGGGTGCCGCATATCCAGAAGGACCTGGATCTTTTTCGGGTTCAATTCGATACCTGGTGACTAACCATGAATCCTATAAACCTTCCGGTGGTAATGCCGAATGTACATTTAGTTGGATTCAACTTCATGCAATGTTGATGAAGGGTGCTAAAGGCTTCCTCTAGGTCCTCGATGTGGTCAGCTTCCTTAGTGCTCTTGACAAGTATATATCAACATAGACCTCCATATTTCAGCTGATCTGGTTTTGGAAGACCTTGTTGATGAGTCTTTGGTACAAAGCCCCTGCATTCTTAAAATTGAAAGATATTACTTTGTAATAGTACATACTTTTATCTATTATCAAGGTCATATTTTTTTCATTCTAAAGGGCCATTCTTATTTGGTAATAGCCTAAGAAGGCGTCTATGAAGCTAAGAAATTTATGGCCTGAAGTGGCATTAACTAACTGATCAATCCTGGATAAAAAAAAACTATTTTTTGGACAAGCCTTGTTCAGGTTGGCGTAGTCCACACAAATGCACTACTTTTTGCTTGCTTTCTTTACTATGATAACGTTGACCAACCAGTTGAAATAATGAGTTTTTTTAATAAACTTGGCAGCCAAGAGTTTGTCGACTTCTTTGTTTATGACTTTTTATCTCTCATGAGCAAAGCTCCTCTTCTTCTGTCGGATAGGTTTAAAACTTAGGTCGACATTTAGCTTATGGGTGATTATTTCAGGAGGAATTCCTAGCATGTTTGATGCTGACTAAGCAAAGATATCTATGTTCTGGCATAGGATTCTAGGAGTCAGTTTCTTTCAAGCTTGAGCAAGGATGCCCCGATCTGTATACTCTTTGTGAGGTCATTATCTAAGGAAAAAGAGAGGAGACTCTCTGTAGGCTTACCCCTTTTATTGAGTTCCCTCTGGTCCAACAACTTAGTGGGTGAGTGCTCATCGGGCATTGGCAGTTTGGGTGCCATTTGGAAGCATTATCACACGAGTTGCAGGTCTCCCCATATTTTTCCAATACCATTATCCATGAAAAAATGGACAAGAAGATGCTTCATAGATATGGCACTGTCTAGCTGATTTAGCCGAAGGCATCCTAGAATGGCGTTGGATGTCGAAGGGACTCGAACCATAATAAAGGTGATGAAAATCATCTTCAACTAGGGTAGCATTCTTGCTATGATAGCGAGAATTATCTCCCCTTTGACATCAATTGATTCCCCGAAAAATGTGAACAAGGGTTTGGAGACAAATTTTAGATAGTTCAATGGCAAAGTTTTCTAAACAAAGGCATCATAAAAAAAGATGTCGCCAAACTTTCAGTATCAACAAGGATTCTTCTTGCAGGATGCTTTTCTATCATTATCAAAATGATGGTAGAGTCATTATTGGGGTTAGAAACCCCGACTAGGTCCTTGTCAGAAAACGAAATTATATTATTTTGTCTCCCCTCTTCTCTCTGCTTCTTCGAAGGTCACCCTGTCCCCTAGGATATTATATGGACTTCATTTTTAATCAATTGGTTATTGATCTCGAGCAATGATGGCTGCCCCTTGGGGTTCAAGGCATCAGGGTGAGTGACACCTTTATGGACATACTTACCAAGATAGCCACATCGGATGAGATTTTTAATCTTCTTCTTCTATTGGTGGTACTCATCCATGTCATGGTTGTGATCACAATAGAAGCAGTAATATTTGCATTTATTCCAGGAGGCGGAAGGCATTAAAGGATTGGGCCTTCACAGATACTGTTCTCCTTCAATCTCCCTCAAGATCTTTGAGCAGGAGACAAGAAAAGGGGTGTAATTGGATGATCGGTCGGTAGGGTTTCTCGACTTGGGTCTTTGCTAGCAAGAGGAACTGAGTTTGCCAGAAAAGGCTGTAGAAGGCTCCTCCCAAGCATTCTTATGGCTCACTTTCCTCTTGCCTCGCACTAAGAGAGAGCTTCTTCATCTGTGCGGATGTATTTCTCCTCACAAGCGAGTACCTCCAAATAAGATTTTACTGGGATCTTATCCAATAAGTCAGTCCGGAGGGGCAGAATCCCCATTTCAGGGCCAACATGGCAAGGAGTGATCGAGGTGATAGACCTCCAGCATGGCTACCTAAAATTGGGTCACATAGTCCTTCAAAGACTCCTTGTCCTACTATTGGATGGAGAAGAAACTGTCGGCCTCACGTGGCATCTTCCTACAGGTGCGAAGTATGCCATAAACTTCTTCTCCATATAAGAAAAAGAATCGATACTCTGCGGCTTAAGTCGAGAGTACCATGCCCGGGCCACCATCCAAAGGATGGCCAGGAAGGTGATGCATAGTAGGGTATCAGTGGCACCATGAATCCACATGAGAGCCTTAATGTTCTCGAGGTGGTCAAATGGGTCAATGGTACCGTTATATGGCTCCAACTACAGCATTTTGATTCGACCCGGGAATGATGCTTCCATGATATGTCAGGAGAGAGGGGGTTGGGTATCAAATTTGGTTGGGCCCTAATTCTCCCCTCGAATGTCTGCAAGTTAGCGATTGATGTCACATAGCTCGTGATCATGCTCCTTGAGGTATCGCTCAGCTTGTCGTTGAGTAGCCTCTTTAGTAGACCCCTCATAGGAATATTTTGAGGGGTGCTCGCTAGATGAGTTGGAGGGGATCGAAAGCATTTCTCCCATCTTGGTTCCTTTCTGGAAGCGAAGCTGGATTAATCTTGACAAACTTGAGGAGAGATTAATGCCTTTAGTTTCATGTTATCTATAGGGATATCATAAATTTTGAGCTAGGGTATCATAATTTTTGAACTAGGATGTCATAATTATATTTTGGCATATATTTATCATCTTTTACCATCCATGCTATGTTATGACTTTTTAAGAGTTATAATTCAGATCACAAGTGATAGGTGATCCTGATAGGATGGGTTAATACCTTTAGTTTCATATTTTTTACCGAAGTATCATAATTTTTTAGATAAGGTATCATAATTTTGAACTGAAATGTCATAATCCTATTTTGGCATATATTTATCATTTTATTCTATCTTCCCTCTATGCAGTTGGTAGGGATAAAGAAGAACAAGGATGCAAGCTTTATGCTGAAGAGAGGCAGGAAAAACGATGATGAGACAAGAGAGCAGAAGGAAGGCAAAGGATACCAAGCAATTACCTGACCGCGGGGAGGGATCGTGAGAGGTGGCAAGGCACGGCATTGGACTCCCAGCGCCTTGTTCTTCTTCGTATTCACCGTCATCTTCTTCTTCCAGCTCAAGAAGACAAATAAATTTCCCACCATGCAGTTTTTGACTCTATGTGGTATCCAAGATAAAAAGGTATTTGAAAGAGGAAAAGAAAATTTTGGTCCATCCAAAACTTTCCAAAAAAGGCTAACACTTTGTTTTTGACTCTATGTGGTATCCAAGATAAAAAGGTATTTGAAAGAGGAAAAGAAAATTTTGGTCCATCCAAAACTTTCCAAAAAAGGCTAACACTTTGTCACATTGATAACAGACACCACTCCTTCAATATTCAATGTACATCCCATCCTGTCCCATCATGCCACCTTTGGATCTACGTGGACCAATAAAAAAAATGATGTAAGCTAACTTAGATTTTCTGCATTACACGCGATGCACAAAAGACTTATCCTTAGGACCAGACCTAGACAGCATAGATAAGCCTAATAGTCAGGCCAGCTGAGTCTGGAGTTAGAAAAAAATCATGAATATCTTAGCAAAGCCCAGCTCGAGCCTGCCCGGTGCTCAGGTCTAGTACCCGGCTTTCTTTAGGTTCGTTCCAACTGCGTAGATCTTGGCATGGGTTACTTAAATAATAAATAGGTGCGCATACACCGGCTCTCGGCACGTTGAATTGATGGAGCTAGGTCCTCCACCTCCTTATCCTCGCTTGCTCACCCGGTTTCGCTTCTCGCATGATTACTGTTTGGACAACCGATTAACATCTTTTAGAGTATAAGTCAAACATAGGTAGCATCTGGTACAGTTTCTTGTTTTCAATGTTCAATTTCTAAAATCTAAAACTATTTTTTAACTTTTATTAATATTAAAAATCTGGAAGCAGTTTATTAGTTAGATATGATGGTGCTAAGTACGCCGGTGGCGGCAGTGAAAGAGACCGCGGTGACAAGCAGGCGATGGCCGATGGTTGGTAATGGCTGTGACCAGCGTTAACCGATGGCTAGAAGCAGCGAGAAATTGTGATAGTTTTTGATTTTCAAAAACTTTGAAAACAAGATTTTCAGCTTCTATAATTTTTTTAAAAGTTTTCCAAAAACCAAAAATACAGAACAAAATCAACAAATAACCAAACACTTTCTATAACGACTTATTATTATTATTATTATTATTATTATTATTATTATTATTATTATTATTATTATTATTAAGATTAAAGCCAGAAACTGCTACCACGCCGAGCAGGATCGCAATAACAAGCCATTTCATTGAAAGAAAATCATAGAACCATGTTAATATAAAACAATTCATGTAAAGATATATCAACCAAACCTAACTGAAGCATCAAATTAAGATCTATAGACTTAAATGTAGGCTGAGGGATATTGATGCTGCACAGGGATAGGATCAACATCTTCCACACCCTTTTCAGAAGCAGGTTACTGACATCATGATTCATGAGGGTTCCAACGAAAGGGGAAAAAAAAAAAAAAATCCAATACCCCTGTTTGAATCACTCTATCAACCATAACATCATCACATCCACATGCGGAGGGGCGAGGCTCCTGCATCAATTGGAATTCCATCCTCAATCAAGATTATAGATCATCGCATTTCTATCTGCAAAAATTGCAACCATGAAAACAGGTGGCCAGAGTTCAGATGGGATGGGCATTGTTTTCACATGGTCTAAAGAGACATTTTGATTTCTACAACAAACTACAGATCTCTACCGCCCATACCGAATTGCTATATAACCTCAGTTGCATTTGCTTCCCAGGTGCAATTAAATATGATTAAAACGACTTCTCCCCAACAATCAGTTAGATTTCCACTCAGAAGAGTGGAAGAGAAATGCAAGCATCTATAAACAGGCAGAGCTGTGTTCTTACTCACCTGGTAATAAAAAATCTTGTGTTCTGCAAAACCGTAATAATAACCTGCAGAATGTGTATCCATGACATACCATGCAAGCAGCCATTAGCTCGCAGCACAATACTCTGCAAGGGCAAAGCAATGAATAGGATGTCGGGATGAAGTTACTTAGAAAAGGGCTACTGCAAGAACTTTACGATATTTTACGAAGAATTGGACAAGAATATTTTGCTGCAATCAGAATACATCTTGATCTATTTGATCAATGAAGGGGAAAGATTAAAAAGGTCAGATTTGCTATTTCTTTGTGGAGTTTCTATACAGAAGGGTTAGCCTTTTAGTTTTTAGTAGAGAACGTTTCTCCTACAAGTGCAAAGAAGCTACCATCGTTCTAAGCGAAGAGGGATTTGATACTCGAGACAATGCTAGAGTCATGAATGGCTCCTCTCCTATGACTGGAGATCAAGAACTGCTTCACCTGCAAGGCAGTAGACTTATCAAGCAACTTTATGCCAATGTAGTACTGTCATGCAAGGACAAATGAATTAAAAAAAAAAAGAGGGTTGAAAAATGCACATTAATTAATTTAAGACAGCTTTGCATGATGTCAACTATAGTAACTGCAGGTTGCTTCCCTACAAATGACAGCCTTAGCATCGGCGATGTGTTTGCTGGTGCTTGCTTACACCAGATGGACCCTTAATGGTCCTCATTCAATAATCAGCACGAAAGCAGATTCTTCTCTTTATATTCTCACTGGTGAATGTATATGGAACTCCAGATTATCATAACAAAACCATTCAGCCATGTCCCATCTGTTTGAAATCAGCTTTATTGAACCTCATCTACCTAGCAACCCTTTTAAGTCTGCATAAAATACAGAAAATGTTGTTTCTAGTTATTCCCTATCTTTTGAGCAACCTGCATCCATGTTGTCTTAGATCTTCCCCTCCACAGAATCCTTCAGCATGAATTAAATCACACCTCTTACTAAGCCCCTAAATATTTGTTATGATGCTCCTATCAGTCAACTCTCCATCACTTTGTCCTTAATTTGTCATTGAACTCATTTCTTATTTTTGCCTTGTAACTTTTACCATACATCCGTCTCAATGCTCTCCTTTCTTAAAACCATCTAAACATACTCAGCTATTCTGCATCTAGGCATTATGCCCAAAAGTAGCAGTGAGAACATGGAGAGGCAAAAGAGATCTGGATGGCAGTTGCCTCTAATTTTCGGCGTAAAGAAAGATGCAAATACACATCAACTTTTTTTCTTTTTTAACAACAATTCTCTTTTATTTTATTCACATGAACTTACAGAAGGTTCATAGTTCTCAAGAATTGCCATGATTACAATGTGCTAGAGATACAAGCACTATTATTAAATGGCTCCAACATCCTATTTTCTTGCATTTATTTATTATTGCATTTCTATCATTACAATCCCAAGGACATCACCAAAACACACCGACAAAACTAAGAATCACATAGCTAAATACCTTGTTTCATGATTTGATATCACTAAGATGATCCTATAAAATCAGTTTCAAGTGCAGCATCCAAATCCAATAAGAGTCAACATTATTGGAAAAGAATAAGATTTTCTTTAGCATAAATTTTCCAGCATTTGACCAGTAGTCTTTGTACACCATCCACGGTGGAGAAAAAAACACACCGCAAAACCTGATTGGGTTATGCAAGTCCAGCTTTTCAATGCACATTCAATGCTGCAGTTTTTCTTTTTTTAAAAAAATTGAATGACGAAAATACCCCTCCCTTATGAAAAAATTATGGTATCCGTTGGTTTGGATTATGACACCCCTTGACTTGGATTATGACACCCATGTATCATAAAGTCAAGGGATATTTTCATCATTGAAAAAAGTTCAAAAATTTTTAATGACAAAAATATCCCTTACCTTATGATATCCTTGAGCAGAATTGACATCCTGTTCACAAATAAGTATCATATTCAAATATGCATTTAATACCTATAATTTACTTTTTATTGAAAATTTTGAACGATGAAAATGTGCTTCCTTTGTGACACCCATTTGTGAACAGGTTATTACAATCCTATTCACAGGATGTCATAAGACCAAGGATATTTTTATCATTAAAAAATTTAAAAATCTTTTAATAACAAAAATATCCTCGACCTTATGACATCCTATGAACATAAACGAGTATCATATGGACATTTTCGTCATTCAAAAGTATATTTAATGCCTGTAGTTTGTTTTCTTAAAAATTTTGAATAACAAAAATACCCTTCCCTTATGACACCCCTTACAAATAGCATATCATAACCCTGTTCATAGGATGTCATAAGGATGAGGGTATTTTTGTCGTTAAAATTTTTTTGAACTTTTCAGTGACGAAAATATCCATCAGCCTTATTACAATACATGGGTATCATAACCCAAATCAAGGGGTGTCATAAACCAAGCCACCAGGTATCATAATTTTGTTATAAGGGTTATGTTTGTCATTCAAGATTTTTAACAAAAAAGTAAAGTTGCAGGCATTAAATATGCATTGAAAAGTAGGGCTTCAATGACCCTTACGTGGCCCAATGATATTTCGCGGAGTATTTTTTCAGCACCGCCTGCATGGACATAATTACTCTTGACCAATATATATGTGAGGCCTAATTTGCTTGGCTGGAGACCAAATCCACTTCCAAAGCAAAGGCCTAAAGGCATATACCTCCCGATTAGGAAACAGGGAATCCCTTGGTTTTGGGAGACGGAGGGCTAGGAAACAGGGAATCCCCTATTTCTGCAAGACGGAAGAGGTAGAGTCCTCCATCTGAACTTCTCCAGAGGATAGGAAATCCTAACCTCCACTTCTATTTAAAGCCCCAACCCGCCCCCCCCCCCCCCCCCCCCACACACTCCTTCCTCATTGGAAATCGCTACATTCTGCCACCCTTTTCTCCTTTTCCTCTTGTTTGCCGACAGTTTGGGTTCATTGTGGCCGTTAGAAACCTGCACCACCAGCCACAACCATCTAGCACTGCCACCTCTGATGAGTCCTCTCCTCCCCTTGTTTCCTTTTGGACAAGGAAGCTACCATGAAGGCAACTAGGGGCAGTGCCCCTTTTTTTCTTATCTCTCCTATTTCTGGTTGATTATGCCACCATTGCCGGCTGCTCCGACCACGCCACCCTTACCCAACCACCCTGACTATGCCTGCACCACCCTTTCCCCCTTCCGTCCTCTTCTTGATGCCATAAAAGAAACACTTGCATCAGCTTGGGGAAAAGAAAGAAAGAGAGAAGAAAAGAAAAAGAAGGAAAAAATAGAGAGATCCAACTTTCTTGAGAATCTCGGGTCCCAATTTAATTGGATCTAGATCAATTCAAGCCATGTATGTCCAACTCATGATTTGACCTAGATCAATGGCGGACCGCTAGGGGGCAAGAGGGGCCTTGGCCCCCCTCAACTTTTCAGTAATTTTTATTTATAAATTAGTTTTTTTTAAAAAATCAAATATTCAGGTATTTATTTATTTGGCCCTCCTAAAATTGGTCGGCATTAAATATTGCTTACAGCATTTTGGAAAAAGAAGTTTTAAAAGGAAATAAATACCGTAAATCAGCTTTCTCTACTTAGAAATTGGATCACTTCTTTATCTTTCCTTTTCATTAATTTCTTTTTCATAATTATTTAGAAGACAAAATTTCATTTTTATCACTCGATCATCACCCGTCTTTGAAACCTGCCATCGGCCATGCATAGTCGGCACTGTCCAGTTTGCCGCATCGATGGATGCCATAGCAACCGGATGTCGCGCAGCGCAGCCGGCGCGAACGCCTCCATGGCACGATAAGGTGGCTGCACGTGCACAAGACCGGATATCACCGACACGCCGAGGGATGGCTGCCATCCCGATGGCCTTCATCAGCCTAGCTGCACTAACGGATGCTGCGTGCAATGGAGCTGCGCACCATCCTGGCAGTCAAACCCATTGCACGATATAATAAGGTCTCGGGGTGCATGGAAGGCGCCTGTCATGCCTCAGGCTCGCACCGACACCATCATGCTCGTGCTTCGTCGCCTCTGGTCTTGCCACTCGATGAACGTCCCATCTCGTCGTGCTATGCTAATGGCACTAGGCGCGACACCGCCATTGCCATGGTCAATGCATATGCATTCTCCACGAGTCCGGGACGTTTGACTCTTCCAGTTTCAACTACTATTATAGAGAGCATTTTTAATAATGAAGATTATCGAGATCAGATTACGTAACAAGATGAAAAACGACTTTCTTGCTGATTATTTAGTCACATCGAGAAGGAGATAGCTGAAAATTTTACAGTACATTCTATTATTGATGAATTTAGTCCTCTAAAACAATATCGAGTACAATTCAAATAATATTTATAAAAAAATATTAAAATTAATTTTAATTATTTATTAATATTTTTAATTTTTATATTCTTTGGCCCTTCTTAAAAAGGTTGGTGTGGTCCACCTTTGACCTAGATTACAACCTAGACCGAGATTCTTTCTCCGTTCCAATTATTTTCTTGATCAAAGGATAATAATGATGTTAAATTATTTTATTAGAGCATTCAATGCTATGGGAGCACCGGATCTAGAGATCAAGTTGTGTATCAAAAAATGTGATGGTTAGATCTGATTGATCTAAGATTGTAAGTTCTTTTTATTCTCCGAGATTTTTCAAAATGCATATCATGTAATTCAAATTGAGATTTATAAAATAATATATATGAAAATATTTAGAAAATTAAAAAGCTTATTTATCCTATGCATGCTTTTATGAAAATGATTAAGAATGTGGATCAAGCATAAGATGACTAATTATTACAAACTGCAAATTGGAAATAAATTGATTTCTTTGTTTTAATATCATATAATATTGGAAAGGACATTATGCATGTTCACCTTTATATGAGTTTTTGATTAAAAAGTGTTTTGTTGCCTTTTAGAAATGAGATATATGGTACTTCGAATTTAAGATTATTACGACAATGAATATGATTATGTTATGAGAACTGGTAAGAAAAACTCTCTAGTTAGACTATGATCTGCGTCTAGCCGATGAGACTAATTGTTAGCCATACATCAGAACTAGTTTATGCTAGGCTTAGCTAGTTAGGGCTAATCATTGCAGAGTTATTAGTCTTGGACCTAGCCAGTTAGGGCTGATCACTGGTATACACCGATACGTCGCGTGTTTGTTTTCATGACTAATCTCTTTACCTTATTATGAGGTTAATCATAGCCATATAAATCAGAGCTAATTCCCTTCTAAGCCTAACCAGTGGGACTAATCACTGGTACACACTGATAGACTGTATATTTGATATTCAGGGGCTAGTCTCTTCTAGGCCTTGTCACAAGATGTAATCACCAAAGACTGAAAGATAGTTTTGTATTTTACTATTATGCATGGCATCTTTTGGAAAAGGAAGATTATGTTGGTTCATGTATCTTATTACTATTCAATTATCATTCTTTGAAAATTAAAACTATGCTGGTAAATATATCTGATTGTTTATTTGTTATATTTGATAAAAAAATAATTATGCTCGATCCCCCTAAAATATCGGTAATTTATTTAGCCCGTAAAGCTCACTCATTTTTTATTTTTTTCAGAACCAGAAGAACTTATAGGGCTTGGGATTGAGCAGCGAGGAGCATAGAACTTTATAAGCCTTTTGCATAGTTTTGGTTTAAATAAAATTGAATTGGCCCTTTTGTTATTTATGTTCATTATTCTTGGTGAATTATCTTTTGATTGACTAAATATTATAAAGAATTTGCTTCATCATGATTGCCTAAGAATTGATGTGAACGTGTAAAAATAAAAAGGCAAGCCTTGCATATCCCGTGAAGTTAAAACCCCAAGATTGTGCGGCTGTCTATCGCACGCCAGAATCGGGCCTCGGGCTAGGGCATCACAATATAAGACCCAGACCCACCATCTCTCAACCATGAATATAATCTAACTGAGAAGCTAATGTATGGGAAGATCATTCATCTTTCTAAAGCCAATGTCCTTGTGCAACTAAAGAAAATTTTGATGGACCAGTGAGAAATGAACTTCCTAAATACTAGAACCTTCTGAAATTAAAACACTAGATTCAGTTTTTTTTTTTAAGTTTTTATTTGTATAGAAAACAACCTATGGATATACAAATAGAATTGCATAAACACAGTTCTGTAAATACTATTATACAGCTCTTAGTTATTAACAAAATTTATAATTGAAGGTTACTAAAGCAGACATATAATTCTTTAACAAGTAACAGAAGTATATAGGGCTCGATATTTACCATGCATTTTTTTGACAAAGCGCTCAAATTCTAGGCAGTTGTGACTCTCCATCAGATCTGGACTTAGCCTGAGGTAAGTAAATGCTGATAAGTGTCTTCCATCCGGATCATTCATTGGCTTGGAATTCTCTAGAATTTTGTTGTATCCAGATCTATTGTGGCAGGGAAGAGCATTTTCACTAGCCACTGGTATACAAACATCCCAAGCAGCATTCAACACCTGATGATGGGAACAATTATGTTTCACTCACCAGTTTGCAGCCATTTATTTTTATACAGCAGGCACCACATCTATAACACATATGTTTAATACAGAATCTTACTTTTGTTGTAGCAATAAACAAAACTTAGTCTTTGCACAATTAACACCCTGCTAAAGCCCCAACTTTCCATTCTTTTTTCACCACAAACATACTCAGAGAAATAGGAGTGACACCCATAAAACAGCAAAGATTCTCTAATATTTGGAACGCATGATTATTTATAAAGAATTAGAAGATATCAGACAAAAGTATTGTTTTTTAGCATCATTATTCTAGCTGTATTCCGTGAAAATACATACACAGAAATAATAACCCCATAGTAGGAACAATCATTTCCGAGACATACAGAATTGTGTTTACCAAGAGATAAACATAGATGTTCACATTGAATCAATTAAATACAAAATAGCTTCAAATATTAGGGTTACTTCAAAAGCAACCAAGAATTTCAAAAGTTGAACTAAAATTCAGAATCATAAATCTTCTAAACTGGATTTGCTTTTTTTCAAGTTTTCATCCATAAACAAAGCTTATATAACCCATTAGTATGACAAGAATAATCCTCCAAGTTAGTTTTTACTACAGATTACCTGCCAGACCAAACCCTCTGGATCTGCTAATGCCTCTGGGAATTCCTCATGTTGATCCAAAGTCCGCAACTCAGCACATGTAAAGTTTAAAGCAGAACCATGCCTCTTCAACATTGATGCAATTGAAGCATAGCCATCGCGATTGCAAGGGTTGTAAAACCCAGCAGTCAGTTCCGCTGCATGGCTAGCTGTTTTGTACCACCAATGGATACCTGATATCTGTTTCAACAAGAATATAACACACACCAAGGGATTGGGATTATACAACATCTTCCTGATTTCATCTTAAAAGGTGCAATAGTACTCCTAAACAATGCAAAATTTTGATTCAAATGATAAGTAGAAAAGCTCGAAGTTCAGCCAAAAATCAACTAAAACATTTAGAAATTTTATAGAATTAGTAACTCCAAAGCATTGTGAGCAGGGTTTGCAGTACTGTTCCATACCGCCCGGCATGGGGCATCTGTACCATACCAGCTCTCGACGGTTCATCTATAAAAAACGGTCTGGCCTCCGGACCGTTGAAAAAAATAAAAAATATATATTCCGTACCAGTATGGTACCATACCATACAGGTACATACCGCTCGGTTTGGTCCGGTTCGAGCTCAGTTTGGCTTGGTTCGGATCCAATTCAGGTCCGTTTCAACGATCCTTGATTGAGAGGGGGGAGGAAGACATTTTTTCTCAAATTTTCAAGGCCGGTACACGTACTGGTCAGCGACCGGTACCGGTTCAGCGATCCTTGATTGTGAGGAGTGAGAAGTTAACGAAATTCTTCAAAGATCGCATACAATTTGAACATCAGAGGTATTTGTTAGTTAGGAAGTTAGAAACGTGAAATGACTATCTAAACGGAGAAATGTACCCATGAAATGGATTGATTTAGCATAAGACCTTAAAATTCAAAATATACCAAACACATCCAAGTGCAACAAAATTATTTTGAGTCAATTCTGAAAATTATATAATGGAAAGCAGGAAACCTCTGCTCCTCAGCAGTAAAATTCTATTTCTTGATGTTTTAAATATTATGTCAACATCAGATGTCAACAATATGTTGAATTCTATTCAGGAGAAAGTGAGGGCTCTTGAATAAAACTGTTAATCTTAAGAAATATAGTAAAAAACATGATCAACCCATAGAAGAAAGAAAACAGAATTCACCCTTACCTTAGCAGCAATGCATGTGCCCTCAAAAGCTAATTTGGCCAGGGATAGTACACGATCAGCATGATCAACCAAGACCTGAGAATACCAATTAAGGAAGAATCTACCATAATAGCTATCATAATCTCCTCCATCACAAAAGAATCCAGTTTCATGTGGCTGTGAATTATAAGAGCCTGCATTATCCGGTCCTCTTGCCCAAAAAGAATGCCCCCTTGCTTCTGCTGCCTTTCTCAGACTCTTCATGAGATACTGATCATAAGACTACAAATTTATAATTCTATAAGTAGTCATGATGAAAAATATATAGCAGAAGATAAAATAAGCGACTAGTAAATATGCTAATAGGTACCTATGCACTAAGGAGGCAAACAATGCCATTTTAGGTTTTGTCTATGAAATGGCTGTTGCAAAGCATGAATATCAGTCTGACAATATAATCTAAACTAGTGAGACCTGGCCCCTTGGGCCGACCTAATGCATAGACCAAGCCTGCACCATGGACCAGCCTAGCTTTGAGATGGGCCAAACCCAATCCAAGTGGGCTGGTAGGAGCACTGCATGTGCTCTATAGAAATGGACTCACAGTGGGAGTCTGATACCTTCCCCGATCCCGTTGGAAGAAGAATTCCTAGGGCACCCCAGACTCCAATGAGACCCTAGGAACTCATCTATAAAAGGGCCCCATCTCACTCTCTAGGATCTCACCTCTAATCTCCATTCAATGCCGAAATCCATTGAAGTCCATTGATTCTCTGTTGAGATCTCTCAACAAGTTGCATTGATAACCTCACCAGAGCAAGGTAATCCACTCTCTCTCTCTCTCTTCCATACATATCTCAGGGTCTCTTGGCCATTGTCAATGGCCTGATTATTACCAGCAGCCACCAGATTCATACCCTTTCCCCTATTTCTCTTTTTCTTCCATCATACCAGCTGCTGTTGCTGGCTGTGGCCATGATCGGGTCACTGTGGCTGTTGCTATAGGCACCTGCCGCCACATGTTGCTGCCATGGGTGTGGCCAGCCCACATGCTCTCCTTCCTCTCTTTTAAGAAGAAAGCAAGGGTTTTCTTTCTTTTTTTCTTGCTTTCTCTCTTTTTTTACTATCTCTCTCTTTCTCTACATGGTTTAGTGGACTTGCCGGAGGGCTTGAGGCTCCTACTCTGTAGACCCCAGGTTAACCCCAATAGAAGGTTTTGGACTAGCCCCTTTGTGATCGTCCTACATGTTGACTTCCATCCGGTCACTGCTGGGCATCCTTGAACCTTATCATTGATGATTGTCTTACCCTTCTTGTTCTGATTTGACTGGTTTCAAGGTCCATCAGTTATCCAGATCTAAACCACACAGGCTATTAGATGCCATTACCTAGTTTATTATGTCCTTTTTCTCTATTTTTTGATTTGCTCCACAATTAATTCTAATTATCCTAAATTTTCTGGATATTGATTTGGTTCTATAGGCATGCAATCGATTGGAGGAGAAGATATTGAGCAAAGGGACTTATGCTTTGATCCCTAAATCAAGGTAAACCCCTAATTTATTTATTCAAATTAGTCATGCATTAGGCAGGATCGAGAACTTAAGGATACAAGTAATTTGGATGTCAAAATTCAAAATTAACTTAACAGCGATTAAGGATTGATCAAGGACAAGTCATTTTATATTGATTGTTAATTGGACATGTTAGGTATGGATGGGTAGCGTTGCATCTAAGTTGGTCACTGATAGAGGTAAGAATCCCCATATGATCACCAGCACATGTATATCTATTGATTTGTATCATTGGTTTTGTGTCACTAATTTTGTATTGTGGGATTTGTATCAATGGATTTGATTTTGCATGAGATGATATTGTTCTATATGATTTTCAATACAAGTATATTTATGTATTTATTATATGTAGATATTAGCTATTGAAGATATGGCTATATGAATTATGATTCTAGTTATATTGAAATTGCAAAGTGTACACTGCTAGATTGGAATTGATTTGACAATAATAACATATAATAGTTAGATGGATAATAAGTGGTTTGGATTAACCTCGTCATGTTGCCACGGGCTTATGCATGTTGCCACGGGCTTATGCATAGGATAGCCTCCACAATTTTATGTGTGGGATAGCTTTCACGAACTTATGCATGGATGGGATAATCTCTACAGGCTTATATATGGGATAGCCTCCAAAGGCCTATGCATGGGAATTAGGATAGCCTCCATGCACTTACATATAGGATAGCTATCATGGGCATATGCATGAGATAGCCACACTGGCTTATGTGTGGTAATTATGTTCATCAATCATGGACCAGACATGATCTTGGTTAGTTCAAAGTTGAAAAGTGAATTATTATTAAATTTGGAATGGTGATAAAGAGGAATGTCGGATAATGAAATGCACGAAACCAATGCCGAATAAAAGGTTTTACCTGTTGGCATGTTGTGATATCCCTTTGGATAAGATGGATATTTGATATATATTCATTCGAATATTTGTTGGTTTAATTGAGTTATGATGAATATTTGATATGAGATTTCAGGTTTTATGTCTTTACTCTAATATTGCTTATTGCCATCATCAAATTATATTATTATGTTATTGTGGATGTGTAGAGATTCTTACTCGGTTGTAAAGCTTATGCCACATTTTCTTTCCTTTTCTTTTTTAGAGTTAAGGATGCTTATACTTGACCATGATTGGGATCACAAGTAAAAAGATTGAATAGATAGAGCATCCCCAATATCGATTGGATGATTGAATTTGGCAAATTGTACAAGTTTTATTATTTGTTATAAATTGAGATCATTATTGTTCACTAATATTGTGGTTGTAACAAATTTTTAGGTTTGGCATATTTTTTAGGGCTTTGCCCTAGGGAGTATGTGGCTTTGTCACATGATCAACCCAGGTAGTGGGTTGGGGGCATGACAAAACTTCAATCGTGGACACCTATTCTACCCTGGGACACTAGGATATATACAAATTCTATCTACAATAGTTACTTGGGTCCAGAATATCAAATAAGTGACTTGTCATTTTCATCTTCTGCCGGAAGCAAAGGCAGGAAGGTATACACTTTGTCTATACAGGCACAACGGCCATAATCAACCATTTATAATGCTTACTAAGGGATCTATTTATATGCACCTCTATAGCTATTGGTCTGGATTTTGACTGCGATCACCTCATCCCAGCTATATCCTAATGCATCAATGTTAAGTGACTATAAAGAAGACAATTCAAGTACATCTAGGGAATCACATGCTTTTTACATTGAAAATACAACTGTTTTGCATCCCTAAATCGCAGAATATTCAACTTTCTAGAATTTTAATCATTTGTGAGATATGTAAGTGACAGGTGAAAACCTGTTTACCTGGAATTCTCCGATGCCAGGATATCTCCAACCATGCTTTACTGGGTAAGATGGATAACGCAGCTCCCCACAGGGACCTAATCCAACTTCAATCTCTGAGATAATACCATCTTCAAAAAATTCATCAAACTCCACTCGAAAGCTTCTCATGTAGTCAAAGTAGACCTATAATAAATCCATGAAAACATTAGGTGCTTCCTATCCTGAAAGGAATAAAGTGAAAAAGTATCAATTCAGCTTCCTGCAAGTAGCAAGTTCAATTCGATTAGTTAAGTAGCAGGATAATCAATAGCCTACTATATAATCTCCCTAAAGAGAGCCAGTTGGAGAAAAAAGGAATAAATTTACCTAAAAAAACTTAAACAATAAATTTCTCATCTTAAAATGAGAAATAATGCATGCAGAAAAGCTTCCCACAAATCAATTATCACTATCTCTAAAACCATGAATTTTATACATAGGAATATTCCTTAACAATTCCTTCTCAGTTTTTCTTCCCAAGATACCCTCCCTTCAGCCATAAGAAAAATATGCAGAAAAGTATGTCCTGTGAATATTTGTTTCCAAGTATAGCTTGGACTGCAAACCAAGAAAAAAATGTTTCAACAAAAGCACAAGCATAAAAGGAATCCATAATGAGGCCTAATAAAATAAAGCCAAAACATATCGAGAGGGAATGGAACAAGGCTGTTGATGCCGAACCCTTGCAAACCGGGCGGAGCGGTTGGGCTGCTGCTGGTCCGTCTCCTCGGGCGCCTGCAAAAGAGAACCAATCCCTGACTAGATTTTTTTCGGTGGGAGACACTCCGATGCCTAAATCAGTAAAAGTTTGAGCAACAGAATGGAGGGTTGTTTCAGAAAGTGAAAGTAGCTCAGGATCGCCTACCCTCGATGTCCCCTCTTACCAATATTTATAAAGGTGGGTGTAACAGAATGCAGTTGGGCCCACTTGCCCTCACTCGATGAGGTTAGTGGGCGTAATGTCCACGTAACCACAAGTAATTAATATTTGATTCTGGCCACTAATATCGTGGGATTTTGAGCTAGTGGCCATGTAGTTGGTTATAACGCCCACATCCACTCTTGGGAATTTTAGGCCAAGATCAACTAGAAATTTACTCCAGAACCACTCCTTCAGAGGAGACCGAAGTTAAGCTGCCTCATGTCCACCCTCTTCGGAGTAAGCCGAAGACATCCCAGTCTCTTGGATCAGAGTTGCTCTCTTCGGAGTTGCCCTCTTCGGACCAGTCCTTTTCAATGCCAGCAGGGAGGTGACCGTCTTCTTCGGACCCACTCTCTTCGGACCGACACTAAGAGGATTGGATAGCTATCTGGGGCGGTGCGGATCAAAGTATGCCTTAGGGGCCTATGTCTTCGATGCGGGCCGAAGACTGGCCCTGCAAAAGTGGTTAAGTAATGTCGAATCGTCGCTTCATCAATTTGTAGAATTACCTTTGAGTTTTTTTCGATTTAGGCACCCGGTTTGGAAAGGATCCGATTAGGCCCTTGAACCGGTAATTAACCTTCCTTGAGCCGGCTTATCACAACAGTTGCCCCCCCCCCCACTCCCAGTTTTCGAAGCAATCATTTGCTTTGAGAGGTGGGAGTACTTATGATTTTGTCGCTTTCCGACAAAAAAAGCGTGACCAATGATGGCAAATCTTAGATTCAGTCGATGACAGTAACCGGCATCTGATTCGGTAGTCGTGAGGGGGACAGGTGTCACCCCTCTACCGATGGATGATGGTCAGGTGGGTTGCGTCTCTTCCATTATGACGATTCGGCCGACTCTTCAGCTTCAATTCGGGGTGGAGGACGTGGCATCATCCTATCCCTTGGGCGTCAAGTGCGAGCGCCATCCTGGCCATCAGATGTGATCACGCAGATCATAACTGACAGTTTGGTTTTCTTTCCGTCAAATCGATCAGCGTCGTTTAGGGCTTCGTATCCGCGATCGGCACCTCTCCACGTGGCATGATCTGGGAGGCATCTCTTTCTTCGAGGAGACTACCCGAACCGTCGTTGTCCACCCTATATAAGAGGGGGGCAGCCTGGCAAAGGAAGCTTCTTTGATCTGTTCTCTTTACTCCTTGCTGTCCCAGTCCTCCCTTTCTCGGCTCCCATTCCTTCTCGCAGGTAGGGCCTTCCTTTTCTTTCTATTTTTCCTTCCATCATGGTTAGGACTTTAGAAACCCCTGTTGCTGGAAGGGCTCCCCCCAGTGGGGGAGAGATTGAGTCCCCTAGCATCTCGGAACCAAATAGGAGAGTTGTTGTCGAGTCTAGACCGGAGTTGATCTCTTGTTCTTTATCCTTTGAGAAGATAGCTAGCCTTCGGGAACATTATCATATTCCCGAAAACCTTACCTTTATCCTTCCGGGGCCCAAAGTGAGAGTTAACAGTCCTCTTACTGGTGCCATCGCCATGTACGAAGACCACTTAAAAGTTGGCCTTCGTTTCCCATTGCATCCTTTTTTTGCCAAGGTATTCAATATGCACCACGTAGTCCCCGCTCAGCTAACTCCGAACAGTATTCGGAATATCTACGGGTTTCTGGTCTTCTGTCACATAGCAGGGGTGAGGCCGAGGACTACTCTATTTACCTCTCTCTTCATATTGAAGAGAGATTTTCATGGCTACGAATGGTGGGTCATCGGCTCCCGTCCTGTCCGTAAAATAATGAAGGATATACCTAGTGCCATCCATGGATGGAAACCCAACTTTCTGTTCGTCTTCTCTTCTCAGCCATGGGGGTTCAATACTAAGTGGAGAGAACCCTATTTAAGTGCCAACAGTGGTAAGAAAGTCCTGACAGCCAACCAACTAGACTACGAAGTGTTGTCTGAGGCTGAAGCCCTTTCGATCCGAGAGCTCTTAGAGGAGAGGAATCTCTATCTCGCTCAAATCAGCGAGTTCTCTTCTTTAGGTATAGATAACTTTGACTTTGTGTAGTTCCGTAGCTGTTCCGGCAAACTAACTTTAAGGTTTATTTCTATTGATAGGCGGCAGGATGAAGTCTGATTTCACCAAGCTCCGTCAATCCGCCAAGAAGAGGGCAGCCCAAATTCTTCCTGTGGGTTCGAAGGCCCGGAAGAAGGTTCATGCCGATGTTGCGCCAAGTGGGGAGTCATCAGGGAGGGGCAGAGTCCCTCCGATAGAACCCTGGCCAAGGGAAAGCACTCCGATCCAGATTCCGAAGAGCCTGACCTCAACTCCAGCCATTAATGTACCACCGCCTTGCCCATCCATGAGACAAGGGCAAGGCACCCCAAGTCGAAGAGGGTCCACTGAGGAACACTCCCTTGGACAGGGACTGCGAAGTGGACCTCTCCGTCTTTTCTGATGCAAGGGGTCTCGCGCTTTCTGATGTGGCCCGAAGAGTGTTGAAGGCCACGTTACTGCCCTGTGACTGGGCAGTCACTCAAAATCGGCGCCTTGAGGAGGTGTCCGATTCATCATTTTCTGCTGTGCTGAAGGTAAATGTTTTTGCCTTCTTCTGTCTTTTCTGAATTACTTTTAATATTTTTGACTTCATGGTATGGTCATTGAATGTAGTTAGTCCACGATATCTCCTTCATGGAGGAGAGCTTGATAAGGTTCGATAACTTCCTCCAGAGTCTAAGGAAAGAGCTTCAGACAGCAAAGGCTAAAAAGGAAGTAGCTGAAGAACTAAGATCGGCCATAGAAAAAAATCTTTTGAGAAGGACTCCGAAGTTCAGGGACTGAAGAATGAGCTGAAAAAGGCTCAGCTAAAGATCTCTGAGCAGGAGGCTAAGCTTCGGAAAAAAGGAAGCAGATACACTCCTTGGAACTCTCTGCCAAGGGGTTCAAGAGAGGGCCGACGAGGCGGCCAAAGAATCTGAGGCCTTGAAGGTGCAGATAACCAGGACAGTCGAAGACTTCAAGAAGTCTTCGAAGTTCAAAGAAGAAATCACTGAATCCGGGATGGTTAGTTACTAACTCGGGTTCAATGATGAACTCAAGGAAGTCCAGGAGCTTTACCCTGAACTGGATCTCTCGAGCATCCCAACGCACGAGGTCACCGAAAAGGAGGAAGAAGTCCCTGCTGAAGCTGAGGAAGTACTAGGACAGGCTGAAGAAGTTCCAGTCACGGCGAAGGGCCACGAACAAATCGAGGAGCTGATTGTGGCGGGCCCGGCAACTTCGGTTCAAGCCGAAGAGGCCCTTCTGACGGGTCAGACTGAAGAGTCTCCTTCTGTGGCCAACCCAGAAGTTCCTTCGGCAGCTGGAGTATATGGATAGGCCTTTTCCTTCTTTATATTTTACTTTGTAAGAGAGATAACATGTAACAGGCCTATCTTCGATATCAACAAAAAGTATTTTCTTCCTCTAAACTATGTTGCGATTTTTTTACGTATAAAGTCTTCGGGTGTGCAATAGTCTTCAAGTAAATTAAAGACACAATAACTTTTAACTTGAATGAAAATTCTTCCTAGTTAAAGTCATCGGACTGATAGCAGTCTTTGAGCGCAAAGTAGCTTTCGACTCAAATTGAGATTTTCTAAGTGTAAAGTCTTCGAATGATCCACGGTTGTCTTTGACACCAATGTGAATCTCTTCGTTATACGAAATCTTCAGACTTAATTATGCCGAGAGTGCTAACCCTACTGATGGGTCGATCAGTCTAGCTTCCCGCCATGCCGGCTTTTTGGCTCATCAGTCTGATTCTATCTTTTGGGCTCATAATTAAAGAGTCTCGGCTTTTGATGGTGTGACGTTCCATCTCTGCCAGCTGTCCAATCACTATTGGCGAGACAGTTACTGTCCAGATCGTGATATTATCGCAATCGGAATCACTAAGGCTGCAGGTCTCAGGAATCAGACCGGTCGTTGATCTCTGACATCCCGTAACCGCTTGCATGCGGATCAAGACCTTCATTAATTATGGTGAGAGCACATGGCAAGATCAGGGGGCTGCTGGGAACATAGGCCATGTATCTGAGCCACCGGTGGCCCTTATATAAAAGGATGATACTCCTGGGAATTAAATTTTTCCAGGCCATTAGCGGCATTGCTTCTCTTGCAATTCTTCCCGCAAGCTCTTTTCTTCTCGCCAGCTTTCCTTCCTCTATTTGTTCGATAAGCTTCAGGGACCTTTGCCATCCATGAGGCCAAACACAGTACCGCTCCGGTAAGCGGCGAGAAAACGACTAGCATCGAACCCTCCGGTGAGGAGATCAAATCGAAGACGGGTCTACGTCCTGGCGCTCCCACGAGTTCAGGCTGAGGGTGGAGTCCCCATGACATACAATCTTCCTCGGAGGAGCAATTTTCTTCACCTGAACATTCTGCCGACCGCCCGACAGGGGTTTGTGTCGTAGAGCCATCTGGGGAGCCAAGCCTGGACACCGAACCCTTGCAGACCAGGCGAAGCGGTCGGGCTGCCGCTAGTCCATCTCCTTGGGCGCCTACAAAAGAGAACCAGTCCCTGACCGGATTTTCTCCGGTAGGGAACACTCCGATGCCTAAGTCAGTAAGAGTTCGAGCAACAGAATGGAGGGTTGTTTCAGAAAGTGAAAGTAGCTCAGGATCGCCTACTCTCGATGTCCCCTCTTACCAGTATTTATAAAGATGGGTGTAATAGAATGCAGTTGGGCCCACTTGCCCTCACTCGATGGGGTTAGTAGGCGTAATGTCCATGTAACCGCAAGTAGTTAATATTTGATTCTGGCCACTTCGATATCGTGGAATTTGGAGCTAGTGGCCACGTGGTTGGTTATAATGCCCACATCCACTCTTGGGAGTTTTAGGCCAAGATCAACTGGGAATTTACTTCAGGACCACTCTTTCAGAGAAGACCGAAGTTAAGCTGCCTCATGTCCGCCCTCTTCGGAGTAAGCTGAAGACATCCCATTCTCTTGGATCGGAGTTGCCCTCTTCGGACCAGTCCTTTCCAATGCTAGCCGGGAGGTGACCGTCTTCTTCGGACCCACTCTCTTCGGACCGACACTAAGAGGACTGGATAGCTGTCTGGGGCGGTGCGGATCAAAGTATGCCTTAGGGACCTATGTCTTCGGTGTGGGCCGAAGACTGGCCCTGCAGAAGTGGCTAAGTAATGTTGAATCGTCGCTTCATAAGTTTGTAGAATTACCTTTGAATTTTTTTCGGTTTAGGCACCCAGTTTGGAAAGGATCCGGATGGGCCCTTGAACCAGTAATTAGCCTTGAGCCGGCTTATCACAACAAAGGCAATATAGCATAGGTTTTAAATTCTATTTTGTTATTTAATTAGCATATTATTCTTAACATGAATTTCATGACCTTGGTTTGCTAGTAGAAGACAAAATTAGTTGCACAGGCAATCAGAAAGTTCATCAGTTGGGGTACTTTCTGAACAAGTTTCATGAAAAAAAAATCAGATCTTAAAATATTTGGTACATAGAATGTGTAAATGTAAAAAAGATTTCATCATCATTATTTGGATTGAGCACTATCTTTAAGGCATTTGAATACATTAAGACAAATTAAGATTAAAATTTCTTCAACACCGCTTTTATAAATCCACAAGAGAAACATTTCTTCCTTGCACTTTGTTGTCAAGCATATGCCTTGGTTACACTGGATTTTCAATTTATAGTTGCAAGGAGGTTTTTGACTGACATCCACAGCAAAACAAACAAAAAAAACTTCTTATCAATAAGGCATTCAGAGGACGGGTATGGCATTACCAAGCATGTCTGAATAATGTGCTATATGAATTGTCATTACATAAATTTCAATCACCAGAATGAGGTTACCAGACACTAGTTCTTTCATGAATCAAGAACAAACAAGCAGTTATACCTCAAGTGCTGTTCGGCCTCTTAATACTCTTTCCTTATCGATCCCCCATGAAAGGCATTCAGGATTTCGTCTTCCCTCTCTATCAGTGAAAAAAATATCTGGATTGCTTCTACCAATTTCTGCTATCCAATGTGGCAAAGGAATACATACATCATCACCAATATTGCCTCCACATTCATGAAATGACATGACCACCTTACAATTGCAAGCATGGAAACATCAGCAATTTATCAGAACTTCCAGATATATAGTCATGACAGAAATAAGAGTCCAAGCAGAAAACAGAAAGCAATTTGTATTGCTATTAGGAGAAAAGGGGAAAAAATTAATAGTTATTATAGACTATGCTGTGTGTGTAACTACAAAAGACTATACTCTCTTTCCTTCAGGAATGGAGGAAATCACAAGAACCAAAGGCTTCAAATTTTGTGTAATCTGAACCATGAATACAGTAGTTCACAGTCAATCCTATCGACCTGAGGATGCAATTTGCCCGCTGCCTAATAGCATATAGATAGTAACTACTTGGTTAATAGAGACACCCACCACATATTGCCTGCACTGAAACATGCTTATAACTACAATATTCAGTATTAGTATCGATATTAAAGTGTTAACACCACTTATTTTTTGGGTATAGAAGTTTATTTAGTTGTCAAAGATGAGTTACAACTAATTAATCTGCAGGTAAAAGAGATAAGAGGTCATAGATAATATATCTGGCATCTCTATAAAACACTTATACCAAGTCCTCAGCAAAGGATTTCACATGTTCCTGCATGAAAGATCATTAGACTGTGCATTGCAGTACATGTAGGAATCTCACCTGCAGTTTAAGCTTCAGTTCTCGTACAATCTGAAATAGCCTCTTATAACCATGCCAATTGTATTCCTGTGGTGCATGCGCTTCCACTATTCCCCACCAGCAATCAACCATGACACCATCAACATTGACAGATTTTAATATTCTCAACTGCTTTATTAGACTTTCATGGTCAGCCAACTCACACTTCATGTTGATGACACCAAGCTACCATCCCAGAAAAGCCAAAACAAAAAATCAGAGTGCCGATATTTTATGAAAAAATATTTATTTTCTAATATTTAAATCTAATTCTGACAAAAAAAGATTAATAAGTAGAATCCTAATCCTGATTTCAGAAGGTTAAAAAAAAGAATGAAGTGTGCAATTTAAAATCATAAAAGTCACTCTATAAAAGCTTTAATTAAACAACTCACAGGAAGCATCACATATACTGGAACATAGGGGGTGCCTGCAAAATCATGCTCTAGCATTCTATGAGTTGAAGGTATATCAGTCACCTGAAATACAAGTACCACACTATGTAACCAACCAATGATGTCTACTATAGCAAAACTGAGGCCAAAAATATGAAGATATAGACTGTAGAGGTAGAGAACTGTTCACATAACTCAAGCAGTTATCATAAGAAAAATAACAAAACCAAAGAAAATGAAAACAGTATTATGCTCAGCACCATAATCTACATGCAAGAGGAAGACCACGGTATATAAAATTGAAAGGCCTGATATTGTATACTGAATGTTTGCCAAGCCCATTGTCAAAGTGCAGGTTAGATGCCAAGGAAACCAGGAAGAACCTAGTTTCTTGAAGGCCCAAGCAGAACCATAGGCTCTAGATACATATGCCCAATCCTAGTTTCATTTTCTTTCCTTTTCTCCCAAAGAATTACTGTGTTTCCTAACCTTGCCAATTGCCAGAAAGTGTATAAACTCAATACTTTAGCGTGATCCATGGGTGTTTTGGTTATTAATTTGACCAAAATGCCAATTTCTATGCTAGAAGTGGCACTCATGTATGATGTACTATTTGTATTAGCTGTGGAAATTACCGTTGTTGCCAACAGAAGTGCTGTGGTACTAGTAAACCTACTCAGCCCCGACAAGTCACCAAGAGAAAGGGCCCTTCTTTCCTTAAATAAAATAATAGAGCTCTCTCTCCTTGGCAGTTCCCATCCAATAATTAAGCTCTCTACTTGGCAGGTCCCATCCAATAATAGAGCTCTCTACTTGGCAGGTCCCATCCGTCTACCTTTATAGAATAATGGCTAAAGGATCTTCTTCCCAAAAAGGTCCCATCCCGGCCCCTCTTTACGCCTCTTCTCATCTCTTGCAATGGCGGCTGAGATCTTCCTCCAGGAACTCATCAGCAATGGCTCTGGTGCACGGGATGAGAACCAGTTTGAGAGCCTCACAGATAAGAGCAAGTTCGACGACCAGCCGGAACTCTTCATCCACATCGTCATCGACAAGGCAATGAAGCTATTCAGCCCTGACTAAATAGCAGAAACATCCAAAGCAACCTGGGTAGGCTTGAACACTTCTCAACCCCATTGAAGTCCTCCGTGTTGGAGCAGTCATCACCTCCAGCCTTGTCCGTGCTGTCCGCTCCCTCCAGTTCCACTGGGAGGAGCTCTCCCATGACATCGCCACGGCCCTCTAATAGGCCCAGGCACTCTGTCTCTCATACAAAGTCTTCCTTCTCACCACCTACAAGTCCCTAGTCACAAGTGCCACTCTGTCGCTACTAAAATCACAAGAGATCCGGCATGTGCAGCTTTATGTCGCGGACCAAGCTATCCTGCCGACACTGGCATTGGCATCATTGTCTATCCCCAACGAGCAACTCCTCACCTTACGTGGTCGTCCACGTCCCCGCCGTCCTCATCAACCCCGATGTTTCCCTCTACACCGGTATCGGCAAGGACGAGCTTACACTGCTCCGAGACAGTTCCCTCTATGCCTCCTTCCTCGAACCCGATCGAAGTCCCTTCTCGAGACCGAGTGAAGCCCAATTGAAGCCCCTCCTTGGGATCGAGTAACACTGGCCAAGTAGAGATTCTTGGCCGAAAATGAGGGACAACTATCATCGGCCGAATAACAGTGGCAAGCAGCAAAGGCCGACTAGCTTTGCTGACTTCCTTGTCTGATTACTTTGGCCAAGTACTTTGGTCAAGTCCAAGTGGCACCAACAGCTAAACCATCACTCGGCACCGAATACTTACTCAGCAACAACTATGGCATTACATGCAATGCCATGCTCTGCCAACTCTGAGTAACCCACCTACTCAGACCGACTAGCTACTCACCTACTCGGAGTCTGCAACATCTGAGTAGCCAGCAGAGACCAGCAACTACTAGCTGGAGATCATAACGGGGCAAATGGTATTCGGTTACCAACAGAATACGGATATTTTCACTTCTCAACATCCTCATCTTCCTAACAGAAAGCAGTACTCCAACTCCCCAACGTCCTTAACTTCCTAATGGAAGGCTGTTACCCCTAATAGCATTCAGTTTCCTTAACAAAATTCAATTATCATGAGTAACTCTATAAAAAGGTAAGAGGGGACCTTGATAGGTATGCTGGTTACTACCCACACTCATTCTAGCTTTCTCTTGCCATTTTCCTTTTCAGCTCTGGCTATTATCCAAATCACCCTATTGACTTAAGCATCAGAGTATCCCCCGCCGAAATCTCGGTCCGGAATTTTTTTGCATGTATCTACCGGAGGGAAGTGCCCAGGAGCAAGACCTCATCCTACAGAAAAAGCTAGCGGGACCACCTAGCACCGCCGAAGTTCCAGGAGCAAGTGATTTGACTATAATAGATTGGCATGCCAAGTAGAGAAAAGAAAATTCAGGAACTAAGAAGATCACAGCAAGGATCAAAGATCGATGTTCCTTAACCAACGAATTAGCAGCAACCATTTGCGAGTGTTGTGGCGACAATAAACCCATTTGCCCCTGACATAGTGAAAAGATTTGATTCAAACCCAACCAGTTAAAAAAAAAAAGGAGTCTTCACAAGAAATAGGGGAGCTCCCCACTTTTTCCTTCCTTCAAAACTCAATGATTTATTTCCCCTGACACAGTGAAAAGATTTGATTTGACCCCAGCCATTTAATAAAAGAAAAAAGAATCTTCTCAAGAAACAGTGGAGCTCTCCACTTTCTTCTTCCTTCAATCTCAATGCCATAGTGCTGGAGGTACCACCGCTTGAAGAGAGCGGCATCAACCTGTACAATGGCACTCTTTACAAGAGTCTACATCCTCACAAGCTCATTGTTCGAGGCATTGTATACCACATCAAGGACATGAGTTTTATGAGCCACATGCTCACTCCCTCATAAATAGTTTCTAGTGTCCAATCAGAGGGCCCTCTACTTCACATCGCCTCCCCTCCCCTCACTCGGATACTCTTTTTTCCTTTCTCTTCGATCCACCATGGCCACCGCTGCTAGGCAGATGAGAACATCTGTGAAGAGGCAGCCCACCACGAGCTAGCAGCCCCTGCCAATGGCTTCCTCACCTAGTACCTCCCTTTTCGATGTTCTCACCGATGATGGCCCCTCCAATGGATCATTACTCCACGAGGATCTCCACATGGGATCCAATGGTTGGACATCCCCGCTAGGTGACTTTTTCACCCTCTGCGCCCCACACTACTCCCACTAGTAAAAGACTCTCTCGGGCAACTAACTTCTGAAGCCCACTAGCGTTTACTGGCTCTGCTCCACCTCCCATCTCAACAATATCCTCAACTGCCCGGAGAACCGTGTCACTGTCGCAACCCACCAGAGGATGACTTGGCAGCAACAGCAAGCTTGAGGAGTAGACCAGGATCCAAGGCACAAACACCAGGCGCACTGAAACCCACCGAGTTCACTAAAACCTGCAAGGCCCACTGAAGCCTAAGACGAGCCCACTGAAGCCCACCAGATTTACTGAAACCCGTAAGGCCCACTGAAGCCTAAGACGTAACCACTGAAGCCCACCGGATTTACTGAAACCCGTAAGGCCCACTGAAGCCTAAGACGGGACCACTGAAGCCCACCGGGTCCACTGAAACCCGCAAGGCCTACTGAAGCCTGAGACGGGCCCATTGAAGTCCACCGGCGATCCGTCGCCCCACTCAGGTTTCCGAACCCACAGGCTCTGGCCACTCGGCGATCCATCGTCCCACTCGGGTTTTCAAATCTATAGATTTCGGCCACTAGGCGATCCATTGCCCCACTCGGATTTTCGAACCTACAAGCTCTAGTTACTCGACGATCCATTGCCCCACTCAGATTTTCGAACCTACAGGCTCTAGTTACTCAACGATCCACCATCCCACTTAGGTTTCCGAACCTTCAGGCTCCAGCTACTCGACAATCTGTCACCCCACTCAAGTTTCCAAACCCACAAGCTCCGATCACTCGGCGATCCATCGTTTCACTCAGGTTTCCGAGCCCACAGGCTCGGACCACTTGGTGATCTATTGCTCCACTCGGATTTCTGAACCTCCAGGTTCCGGCCACTCAGCGATCCGTCACCCCACTCGAATTTCCGAACTTCCAAGCTCAGACAGCTCGACGATCTGTCACCCAACTTGACTCCAGCTAATAGATGATCTGTCATCTTCCTCAGGTTTCTACATCCCCTCAATCGCCTAATCACGGGCCAACAAATGATCCATCATCTTCTTCGGGTTTCTACATCCCCTCAGCTGCCTAATCATAGGCCAACATATGGTCCGTCATCTTTCTCATGTTCTTACACCCCTCTGACCACTCAATACCTTACTGATGAACACCGTTTATCTTTCTCAAGTTCACTGAAGCCCAACCAACTGACTTCTTACAATCAGGTTTCTCTTCAGCCAACTTCCTATAGCCAGGTTCTCTATAACTAACTTTCCACAATTAGGTTCCTCTTCAACCGACTTCTTATAGTCAAACCGAATAGCATCACGGGTCAAAGTTAAAGAACGCTACTCCCTTCATCCAAAAACAACAAAAATCAAAAGCAACGTTTTTGAGCTCGAGAGTAGGGGGCACTATTGTGGTAGTAGTAAACCTGCTCAGCCCCGACAAGGCAATAAGAGAAAGGGCCCTTCTTTCCTTCAACAAACTAATAGAGCTCTTTCTCCATGGTAGGTCCCATCCAATAATAAAGCTCTCTCCTTAGCAGGTCCCATCCAATAATAGAGCTCTCTACTTGGCAGGTCCCATCCTTACTGCCATTATAAAATAATGGCTAAACGGTCTTCTTCCCAAAAAGGTCCCATCTTTGCCCCTCTCTACGCCTCTGCTCCTCTTGCCACGAAGCTGAGATCTTCCTCCAGGAGCTCATCAGCAATGGCTCCAGTGCATGGGATGAGATTCGGTTTGACATCCTCATGGATAAAAGCAAGCTCGATGACGAGCTGAAGTTCTTCATCCACATTGTCATCAAGAAGTCAATGGAGCTATTCAGCCCTGACTAAATAGCAGAAACATCCAAAGCAACCTGGGTAGGCCTGAACACTTCTCCTCCACCCCATCGAAGTCCTCCATGTTGGAGCAGTCTTCACCTTCGGCCTCATCCGTGCCGTCCGCTTCCTTTAGTTTTGCTGAGAAAAGCTCACATGTGACATCGCTACTACCCTCCAATGGGCTCGGGCACATTGTCTCTTATACAAAGTCTTCCTTCTCACCGTCAACTTGCAGGTCCCCAACCACGAGTGCCACTCCACTGCCGCCAAAATCACAAGAGATCCAACACATGTAGCTTTATACCGCGGACCAGGCCATGCTGGCGGTGCTCGCCAACACTGGAATCAGCATCATTGTTTGTCCCCAACGAGTAGCTCCTCATCTTATGTGGTTGTCCACGTCCCTGTCATCGTCATCAACCTTGATGTTTCCCTCCACACCAGTATCGACGAGGATGGGCTCACGCTGCTTCGAGATGGTTCCTTCTGTGCCTCCTTCCTCGGACCCGATTAAAGTCCCTTCTCGAGACCGAGTGAAGCCCGATCAAAGCCCCTCCTTGGGACTGAGTAACATTGGCCAAGTAAAGCTTCTTGGCCAAGAATAAGGGCTAACTATCATTGGCCGAATAACAGTGGCGAGTAGCAAGGGCTGACTAGCTTAGCTGACTTCCTTGTCTAATTATTTTGGCCAAGTACTTTGGCCGAGTCCAAGTGGCACCAATAGCTAGACCATCACTCAGTGTCGAATACTTACTCAGCAACAACTATAGCATTACATGCAATGCCAGGCTCCGCTAACTCTGAGTAACCCGCCTACTTAGATCAACTAGCTACTCACTACTCAAAGCCTGCAACATCTGAGTAGCCAGCAAAGGCCAACAACTTCTAGCTGGAGACAATAACGAGCAAATGCTATTCGGTTACCAACAGAATACAGTTATTCTCACTTCCCAACATCCTCAACTTCCGAATAGAAAGCAGTACTCCAACTCCCCAACATCCTTAACTTCTTAACAGAAGGCTGTTTTCACCAACGACATTTAGTTTCCTTAATAAAATTCAGTTATCCTAAGTAACTCTATAAGAAGATAAGAGAGAACCTTGATAGGTACGCTAGTTACTATCCATGATCATTCTGGCTTCCCTATTTTTCTTCTCGGCTTTGGCTGTTGTAAAGATCACCCTACTGACCTGAGCAACGAAGTGTACCCTATCAAAAATCCGGCTTGGAAATTTTTTGCAAGTCTTCGCCCGAGGGAAGCGCTTACTAGTGGGATCTCATCCCACTGGAGAAGCGGGACCACCCGGCTCCGCCAAAGTTCCAGGGGCAAGTGATTTGACCACAACAAGAAGAGTTAAAGAATAGTTCACAGCAGCATGAAAGAATAGTATAGACAATGTTATTAAAGATACGTGTTTAGTAATAGTAATTGTAGCACTGTTAATAATATGTAATAAAAGGCAACACCATAACAGTATCAACATTCAAATCAGCACTAGAATATTAGAGAAAATGATCCACAAGTCATTACATGCGTTCCTTTCAGATGTACAACTTAATGGTTCTGTTGATATAACTACTGCTTTGGAGGCAATGGAATTAAACCCGGACATTATTAAAAAACTGAAATGTACTAAATATACAATATCAACAGTTATGAAAAACATAATGAGGGCATTATGCAACATAAACTTTAGAAGGTAAAATAGAATATATCCAAACTATTTAGCATCAGGCTTTAAGTTTGACACTGTTATGCATATCAGTGTTATAGGCATCTAGCACTACTAATCAATTATGACCACTGACCGAAGTATTGAGGAATTAGCATCTTGTATCAACATCCTTTCTGGTACCTGTGATTTCTAAATATACCAGTCATTCAAGCAATTACGTATATGTTAAAAATACTAAAAAGAGAAAGAACGATCGTAATATTGATTCCATCAAAATCACTAAATCAGCTAAAACGGGCATGGAAACAATAATATTTGAAAATTTCCAGCATTAGATTAAGTAGTACTATGGTATAGCATTTTATCATCGCCATGAGCAGACCTCGATCCAACATGACATTGAATATTTCAGGCCACAAAACACCAAAATCTATCGAATAAAGATGTAGAGGCATGATCAAATGGCTGAAGAGGAGTAGAAATGGGGCTGAGAGTTTATACACCTGCTTGCCGTCAACTCCATCGGTGCAGCTGGCAGCAAGAGGCGAGCTGTCGACCATCCTCTCCCTGTGGCCTCCCATCATGACTGACGTCCGGCACCGGCCGTCGTAGGAAGCGGCGGTGGGAGTGAAGACGCCCTTCAGAGGGCGGTACTCCACGGGGCGGAGTCCCCCGGGGGAGACGCCACGAAGAGGCGGGATCTGAGCTGGCGCGACGGAAGACGTCGCCGGTGGGCCCTGGAAAAGAAGCGTGGGGACGAAGAAGCCATTTGGACATCTCGTTAGGTCAGCTAATTCAAGATTTCCAAATCACAAAGACCACAGAGAATTCGGTCGCGCCGGAAAAAAAAAAAAAATAGAGAAAGCTGTTATCAGGAAATCGCAGCCGTCCGATTGATTGAAAGAAACTAGTCTGTTCTAATTATTGGACGTTCAGGATCAGCTCGCGGAACGGTAAACGTAATTTTTCGTCTACAGCTACATCAAACTAACAAATGGTACAGCACTGAAAAGGTAACAAAAACAGCCCCATGGCAACAGCCGTTACAACTTACAGTCTTACACAATAATGCCTCGATAAAACGATTGAGGCATTTAAATAACTAGGTCGTCCAAAAGCAAATAAAATAACATAATACCAAGAACGATTGGCCGGAAGGAGGACCGATGCTTGATGAAACCAATGGAACAAAAATATCAACGGAACGGGACGGGAATCGAGACAATAATTTCGGGAGGGTTTCCAAGTGATTCTAACGGGAAGAGGTCCCTGCTACGTTTTTCTTTTTTTTTTTCTTGTTCCTCCCCCAGCCCCCCCCCCCCCCACCCCACACACACACACACACCAATTTTTCTCATTCGCCGAGAAAAATTAATAAAACAAAAATAAAATCCCGAGAGAAAACCAACGCGGCCAATGAAGGAACGGCGAGAGAGAGGAAAGAGAGAGAGGGGATACCTGGGGAGAAGAGGCGGCGGAGGAGCGGGAGGGGTAGGTGGTGCCGTCAGGGAGCACCGCCCAACCGGCTTCCCTGGCGAGGGCGGCGATGACCTCGTTGATGTCCGCCCGCGCCCGGAGGTTGTAGTTCCCGTGCCGCCGGAGTCCTGACAGGATCCTCGCCGTGATCGCCCGTCGGTGCCGCTCCCTCATCTTCGTCCGCTCCTTCTCCTCCTTTGGCCGTGGCCGCCTCATCACCACCCCATGCATCAGGCCCTCCCCCCCTCCGCTGTCGATTCCCCCTGGTTGCTCGAAGTACCGGCCTCCCATGTCCTCCCCCGCCGGTGGCGCCGCCAGCCCCATTACCGCCGCCCCGCCACTGCCGCTCCCCCCCTCCTCCTCCTCGTCGTCCTCCTCCTTCACCTCCATTTCCATCTCGTCCTCGTCCTCCTCGCTAGTCCCCCCTAGCTTCTCCATTTCCTGGGCCATCCCCCTCGCTTGAACCTTTTTCCCCGGTACTACAAGCCCAACCCTTGCTCCCACGCCTTTTCCATTTCTAGGTATGTCCGGCCTTTCCAGTTACAATTCAGATCGAAAAGCTTCAATTCCCTTTCCCCCGATCGATGCCAAACACTAAAATTGAAATTTAAAATAGAGAAAAAAGAGGTACTAGTTGAGATCTCGCTCCTTTCCTCGAAAGGCGTCTCGTCTCCGACGGAATTGCTACCTCCGCAGGTATTCCAGGCGGCGATCCGAGCGGCCGTCGAGAGGGAAGCCGGATCTGAGTAACTGCTGGACTGGAGGCGGCCCTCCGGCGAGGTCCTGGGCGGAGATTGGGCGGGGTGGGTGGCGCCGGTGGGTTCCTCCGGCGGCGGCGGCCCGGCCGCGTCGCGTGTGGGGTTTGGAATGCGCTAGGGTTTCGCTCGTGTGCGGCCGCGTGTTGGGGTTTATGTTTAGCACGCCTGGGGCGAGGGAGGGAGGGTGGGGATCGGACGGCCCGGCATGGGACATGTGCAGCACGTGCTGACGGCACGGATCGGTCGCGTGGGGGTAGTCATGGGCTTTCGTGAGGGTGGGGACACGCTTCCGTGATTCAAGCTCATGCCTTTTGGTCTCCGCACTAACTACGGTAGGGGTTGAAGGCGTGGCTCGCACGGGGGTTGTTAATAAATTTATTTGTTTAATATGGGAAAGTTTTTTTTTTTTTTTTTTTTTTTTTTTTTTTTTTTTTTTTTTTTTTTTTTTTTTTTTTTTTTTTTTATAGAAAGCGAGGGAAGGGTTAAACTCCGGGCATGGCCACCCCTAGACGGTCTCCCAACCAGGAAATATTGGATCCACGGCGTGCATATTAATTTTTTCGCGGTCGTTCTCCATCCGAAGGTGAGTACGGCAACCTAACGTTAGCCGAGTGAGTGAACAGGATTTATTATATATATTACTAACTTTTTTACTACTACCAACTAATAGAGGCTCCAGGATTATTTTATTATTATTTTTTGATTTTATTATTTTTTTTTTTTGATTTTATTTTTTGATTATTTTTTTATTTTTTATTTTATTCCCGAACTTTCTCGTTGAAATATGTCTACATCAAGACTCGGACTTTCTCGTCGATTTATTATATATATTTTTCTATTTTTTATTTTACTCCTGGATTTTCTCGTCGAAATATATTTATATCAAGACTCGGACATTCTCGGCAATTTATTATATATATCCCTAACTTTTTTTCCTAACTTTTTTCCTACTACCAACCAACAGGGACTTCAAGATTATTTTATTAAAATTTTTTTTTGATTTATTTTATTTTATTATTTTTTGATTTTATTTTTGGATTTTATTTTTATTTTTATTTTACTCCCAAATTTTCTCGTCGAAATATGTCTACATCAAGACTCGAACTTTCTTGTCGAAATATGTTATTTTATTATTATTTTTTTTTTTGATTTTATTTTTGAATTATTTTTCTATTTTTTATTTTACTTCCGGACTTTCTCGTCGAAATATGTCCACATCAAGACTCGAAATTTCTCGTCAAAATATGTCCATATCAAGACTCGGACTTTCTCTACATCAAGACTCGGACTTTCATCAAAATATGTCTACATCAAGATTCAGACTTTCTCTACATCAAAATATGTCTACATCAAGACTGGAACATTTGTAAGAAAAGTCTCATAATCAACTGCACCACTTGCCGAGAATACAGAAAAGTCTTTAGAAAATTCAAATAGGGTAAAGTCTTTAGAAAAATCAAATATTTATTGAGATTATGACACTTTATATTTTAAAAGAATTTTCATCCCAAAAAAAAATAAATAAAGAAATGGTTCTAGCAAACACGTCATGCATTAAAATTTAATGATTACATTTTCAACATTGCAAAAGAATGCGCCTAAGCCACTTTATCTAGGAAATATTGGGAGCCTAATGCAGGTACTAAGTGTTAGCCATTTTCAACATTGCAACATAGGGGTTGAAGGCGGGGCTCACACGATGGTAAACAAATTTATTTATTTAATATACAAAAGTATTTAGAAAAATTTAAAATTATGTTGGTATATTGCAAGATAATTTTAAAAAGTAATATAAATTATTAGTAACATGAATTATTATATTTGATACTTACAAGTAATATTATATAATATAAAATTAAAATTTTAAAATATTTTTAAATCAAATTTATATTTTATTTATCAAATATAGTTTTTTATATTTCATTTATTTATCAAAAATATATTTTTTTAATATTTTATATTAAAAAATAAAAATATTTTATATTTTATGTTTTCATATAAAAATTAAAATATATTTTTGTATTAAATTAATTTAATATAAAAATTTATATATTAAATTGATGATATATTTAATATATTATTTAAATATATTAAATATATATTATATTATTAAATATAATATAATATAATATAATTTATATTATAAAATATAAACTAATATATTATAGTTGTACAATATTAATATAATATAATAATATAAAATTAAATTTATAAAATATAATAAAAATATATTTATATAATATTGTATTAATATATTATATTGTAATTGTTGGGATATGACAAGTTTGGTCTATTTATGCTGATCTATTAAAAGCTTGAATCTGGCTGATCAATGTCCAAGTGGCACAAAGGCTGATCAACATCTAAGAGACGTAAAGCTGATCAATGCCCGATAGGCACGAATATGATCAATATTCAAGAGGCATAAAGTCGGTCAATACTCAACAAGTATAAGATTGACTAACTTCCAGGTAATTGACTAACTTTTATGAAAGGTAAAGCTTATCAATATTTAAATATTGCAGAGATCATTCAATATCTGGAGAAGGGCTGACCAACTATAGAAGAAGGGCTGACCAACTATATATGAAGGGATGATCAACTATAGATGAAGGGCTGATCAACTATAGAAGAAGGGCTGACCAATTATGGATGAAGGGCTGATCAACTATGGATGAAGGGCTGATCAACTATGGATGAAGAGCTGATCAACTATGGATGAAAGGCTGATAAACTATGGATGAAGGGTTGATCAATCATGGATGACCTTCGCTGCACGTGCTCACGGTCCTGGATTAACCATTTAACAGCTAGATGCCAGCTGTAAGCGGTTAAGTCCGTGGTCTATAAATACCTTTGAGTGCGATAGTGATGGGGCTTCTGCTACTTTTTTTTTTCCATACTATTCTTCACCTGGTTTTCCTTCAGATCGTATCTGTTCCAATCCAGACGCCATCAACAAGATTGAGGATCACATCAACACCAGATTTTCCAAGAAGATGACAGGGAGCTAGATCAAATCAACTTGATCAGCTTTTTCTTTTAATTCAAGCTTGCTGCATTTTGTTTGGATACAACAGATTGGTGCGCCAGGTAGGGAAACTAAGTGAAGGAGTTTCAAATAATCTAGAAGGAAGCATGGTGAAGGGTAGAAAGAAGAATCTGCTAGCATAAGACATTTTCCGTTCTTCAAAAGGAAATGATCCTGTTCTTGACGAGAGGGTGGAAGCTCTTCCCAACCTTCAAGAAATTGCTACGAGAGAATCAATGCAACCTGCTGCATCAAGAACTCGCAGGCAACCTCTTCTTCAGGTAAGTAAATATCTCAGTCCAAGAAGACATTCATCTTATCAGTGTTCTTCAGGTCAACCACACCCTTCAAAGCACCTTCACCGATCTCACCATCACAATAAGAAGCGGAGCAAGGGAAAACATTCACGATCTCGTTCGGCAAGATCTGGAGAATCAACTTCTAACAGTACTCAAGCTCTAGATCTTGGAAAGACTGATGACTTTGCTACAAAATTTGGAAAGTTGGAACTACAAATCGCCAGGATTGGCAAACAGAGGAAAATAGAAGATGCTATTTTAAGTTATGACATCTTGCCTCCATTTTCCCAGAAAATAGTGGAGGAAGCATCGGACGTACTTCACTACTTTGCTTTCCCAATAATACTAAAAACAGTAGCGAGAATGTGGTATTTTAATCTTCAGCCAGGCACCGTTTATTCCTTCGGATAGTTGGAAATGCTATTCATCTCTCATTTCAGAATAAGTAGAAGAATGCCAAGGAACTCCAACAGTTTATTAAGTGAAGAAAAAAGCGAACAAGAAGAATTTCAAAGAAGAGGGGCTCCGATCTCCTAGAATCCGATAAATTTAATGGCAAATTCAGAAACCGAAGAACTTGGTCGGCAGGAATTAGGTCAATAACTTAACTGATGGAAACCCCTAACGACAAGTTTAGAATCCGATCAATTCAATGTCAAGTTCAGAAGCCGAAGAACTTGGTCGGCAAGAGTTAGGTCAATAGCTTAACTGATGGAAACCCCTAACGACAGGTTCAGAATCCGATTAATTCAATGTCAAGTTCAGAAGCCGAAGAACTTGGTCGGCAATAGTTGCGTCAACAGATTAACTAATGGAAACCTCCAAGAAGCATCGAAAATTCCAGATGTTGCAAATGACCCTTTAGATTCTTACACAAAATACAAAAAAGGGATAAACAGCATATATGTCATAATTTTTTATTCAAATGTTGAAGATGCAATCCATCAATCAAGAAGTCAATGTGCTTCCCAATTTGGAAGGAAATCTTCTGATTTATGAACATTATTAGGAACTCAAATTGAGAGGCTCCAAAGACAAACCATGAAGGCCTGTAAAGGCACCCAAGGAAGATGAAGCAAGGGCCAAGTCCATTGGGATCAAGAAATCCGATAACTGAACAACCTTGAAAAAAGGTATGACGAGCTTCTAAGGTAAACCATCATATCACTCTGATCTCTTTTATTTATCAATGAGTTCTTCAAACTCTACTAACTTGATCATTGGAGTATCTCCTACCGGAGGAATCCCGATCAGGAATTTGTTTTGTAGGAACCTCTAAAGGCTGATCTTTTTCAAAGGCCAATATTTTCTTCAAGGTCAATGACTTCTTAAAGGTCGATTTATTCTTGAAAGCTGATGACTTTTTAAAAGTCGATCAAATGACCAAGAGGCCCTAAGCCTACTTTATTAGGGACCACTGAAGCCCTAGGGAAACCTTATTGAAGCCTATCTTATTATCAAAGGTTATTTTATTTCAGATCAGAATTATTTTCAAGTTCGAAGACTTGGCATTATTATTTGAAGACTTGGAATTATCTCTTCATAGTTATTCAACAATCTTAAGTCCGAAGACTCAGTATATTTTCCAGTCTAAAAACTTGGTATTATTATCTGAAGACTTGGTGTTTCTTCAATCTTAGTTATTCTTAGTTGTCTTAAGTCCGAAGACTTAGTGTATTTCCAAGTTTAAAGACTTGGTATTATTATTTGGAAACCTGATTTCTCAATATCAGGATTGCTTATTTATCGTAATTCTAAAGACTTAATATTATTTTCAAGTCCAAAGACTTGATGTTATTATCTTGAAACTTGATTTCCCAAAATTAAAATTATTCATTTATCCTGAGTCTGAAGACTTAGTATTATTTTCAAGTCCGAAGACTTGATATTATATGTAATCTGAAGAATTGATCTCAAAATTATTCAGAATTATCATAAGTCTGAAGGCTTAGTGTTATTTAAAATCTGAAGACTTGATATTATATGGAATCTGAAGAATTGGTCTCAGAATTATTCAGAATTATCATAAGTTCGAAGACTTAGTGTTATTTAAAATATGAAAACTTGATATATTCTTCTCAATATCTTAGAATTGTTCGAAATTATTCTAAGTCCAAAAGGATGTATCTGAAGCATATAATTAACATTTCCTCGAGCCATCCCAAGGAAAGGCCCATTGCAGCTTATCTTATCAAGGTCCCTTGAAGTCCAAGAAAAAGTCGATAAGCGTCGAAGAGGTGCAAGGCTAATTAATGCCCAAGAGGCAAGAAGCTGATCAATGCTCAATAGGCACAAATATGATCAATGCCCAACAGGCACAAATATGATCAATGCGCAATATGCATAAATATGATCAATGCCCAACAGGCACAAATATGATCATGCCCAATAGGCACAAGTATGATCAATTCCCAAAAGGTGCGAGGCCGATCAATGCCCAAAAAGTGCTAATCCGACAAATCGAGTTGGTCTGATCCACTGACTCATCGGTGTTCAACGATCAGAATAATTGATCAAAAGGTTGGCCTGATAAGATGACCATAATCCGACAAATCGAGTTGGTCTGATCCACTGACTCATCAGTGTTCAACGATCAGAATAACTGATCAAAAGGTAGGCCTGATAAGCTGACCATAATCTGACAAATCGAGTTGGTATGATCTACTGACTCATCGGTGTTCAACGATCAGAATAACTGATCAAAAGGTAGGCCTGATAAGCTGACCATAATCCGACAAATCAAGTTGGTCTGATCCACTGACTCATCGGTGTTCAACGATTAGAATAACTGATCAAAAGGTTGGCCTGATAAGCTGACCATAATTTGACAAATCGAGTTGGTCTGATCCATTGACTCATCGATGTTCAACGATCAGAATAACTGATCAAAAGGCTGGCCTGATAAGCTGACCATAATCCGACAAATCGAGTTGGTCTGATCCACTGACTCATCGGTATTCAATGTCAGAATAACTGATCAAAAGGTTGGCCAGATAAGCTGACCATAATCCGACAAATCGAGTTGGTCTGATCCATTGACTCATCGGTGTTCAATAGTCAGGAAGTGTTGTATCCCTATCATCTGGTCTTGATAAGCAAAAAAGAAAGAAAGCAAAAAAAAGCTTCTGACAGCTTCTAACATTCATTTAACGAATGCAGAAGTTGGGGGGACTAGTGTTGGGATATGACAAGTTTGGTCTATTTATGCTGATCTATTAAAAGCTTGAATCGGCTGATTAATGCCCAAGTGGCACGAAGGCTGATCAACATATAAGAGACGTAAAACTGATCAATTCCCAATAGGCACGAATATGGTCAATATTCAAGAGGCATAAAGCCGGTCAACGCTCAACAAGCATAAGATTGACTAACTTCCAGGTAATTGACTAACTTTTATGAAAGGTAAAGCTTATCAATATTTAAATATTGCAGAGATCGTTCAACCTCTGGAGAAGGGCTGACCAACTATAGATGAAGGGCTGACCAACTATAGATGAAGGGCTGACCAACTATAGAAGAAGGGCTAACCAATTATAGATGAAGGGCTGACCAACTATAGATGAAAGGCTGACCAACTTTGGAAGAAGGGCTGATCAACTATAGATGAAGGGCTGATCAACTATGGATGAAGAGCTGATCAACTATGGATGAAAGGCTGATAAACTATGGATGAAGGGCTAATCAATTGTGGATGACCTTCGCTGCACGTGCTCACGGTCCTGGATTAACCATTTAACAGCTAGATGCCAGCTGTAAGCGGTTAAATCCGTGGCCTATAAATACCTTCGAGTGCGATGGTGATGGGGCTTCCGCTACTTTTTCTTTCCCATACTATTCTTCACTTGGTTTTCCTTCAGATCATATCTATTCCAATCCAGACGCCATCAACAAGCTTGAGGATCACATCAACACCAGATTTTCCAAGAAGATGACAGGGAGCTAGATCAAATCAACTTGATCCGCCTTTTCTTTTAATTCAAGCTTGCTGTATTTTGTTTGGACACAACAGATTGGCGCGCCACTGCTACTTTTTCTTTCCCATACTATTCTTCACTTGGTTTTCCTTCAGATCATATCTATTCCAATCCAGACGCCATCAACAAGCTTGAGGATCACATCAACACCAGATTTTCTAAGAAGATGACAGGGAGCTAGATCAAATCAACTTGATCCGCCTTTTCTTTTAATTCAAGCTTGCTGTATTTTGTTTGGACACAACAGATTGGCGCGCCAGGTAGGCAAAACTAAGTGAAGGAGTTTCAAACAATCTAGAAAGAAGCATGGTGAAGGATAGAAAGAAGAATCTGCCAGTAGAAGATATTTTCCGTTCTTCAAAAGGAAATGATCCTGTTCTTGACGAGAGGGTGGAAGCTCTTCCCAACCTTCAAGAAATTGCTGCGAGGGAATCAATACGACCTGCTGCATCAAGAACTCACCGGCAACCTTCTCTTCAGGTAAGTAAACATCTCAGTCCAAGAAGACATTCATCTTATCAATGTTCTTCAGGTCAACCACACCCTTCAAAGCACCTTCACCGATCTCACCATCACACTAAGAAGCGGAGCAAGGGAAAACGTTCACAATCTCATTCGATGACATCTGGAGAATCAACCCCTGACAGTACTCAAGCTCCAGATCTTGGAAAGACTGATGACCTTTCTAGAAAATTTGGAAAGTTGGAACTACAAATCGCTAGGATTGGCAAACAGAGGAAAACAGAAGATGCTATTTTAAGTTATGACATCTTGCCTCCATTTTCCAAGAAAATAGTGGAGAAAGCATCGGACGCACTTCACTGCTTTGCTTTCCCAGTAATACTGAAAATAGTAGCAAGAATGTGATATTCTAATCTTCAGCCAGGCACCGTTTATTCCTTCGGATAGTTGGAAAGGCTATTCATCTCTCATTTCAGAACAAGTAGAAAAATGCCAAGGAACTCCAACAATTTATTAAGTAGAGAAAAAAGCGAACAAGAATAATTCCAAAGAAGAGGGGCTTCGATCTCCTAGAATCTGACAAATTCAATGGCAAATTTAGAAACCGAAGAACTTGGTCGGCAGGAATTAGGTCAATAGCTTAACTGATGGAAACCCCTAATGACAAGTTCAGAATCCGATCAATTCAACGTCAAGTTCAGAAGCCGAAGAACTTGGTCGGCAGGAGTTAGGTCAATAGCTTAACTGATGGAAACCCCTAACGACAGGTTCAGAATATGATCAATTCAATGTCAAGTTCAGAAGCCGAAGAACTTGGTCGGCAATAGTTGTGTCAATAGATTAACTGATGGAAACCTCCAAGAAGCATGGAAAATTCTAGATGTTGCAAATGACCCTTCAGATTCTTACACAAAATATAAAAAAGGGATAAACAGCACGTCTGTCATAATTTTTGATTCAAATGATGAAGATGCAATCCATCAATCAAGAAGTCAATGTGCTTCCCAATCTGGAAGGAAATCTTCTAATTTATGAACATTATTAGGAACTCAAATTGAGAGGCTCCAAAGACAAACCATTAAGGCCTATAAAAGCATCCAAGGAAGATGAAGCATGGGCCAAGTCCATTGGGATCAAGAAATCCGATAACTGAACAACCTTGAGAAAAGGTATAAGGAGCTTCTAAGGTAAACCATCATATCACTCTGGCCTCTTTTATTTATCAATGAGTTCTCCTTCAAACTATACTAACTTGATCGTTGGAGTATCTCCTACCGGAGGAATCCCGATCAGGAATTTGTTTTGTAGGAACCTCTAAAGGCTGATATTTTTCAAAGACCAATATTTTCTTTGAGATCGATGACTTCTTAAAAGCCGATGTATTCTTGAAAGCTGATGACTTTTTAAAAGTCGATCAAATGACCAAGAGGCCCTAAGCCTATTTTATTAGGGACCATTGAAGCCCTAGGAAAATCTCATTGAAGCCTATCTTATTATCAAAGGTTATTTTATTTCAGATCAGAATTATTTTTAAGTCCGAAGACTTGGCATTATTATTTGAAGACTTGGAATTATCTCTTCAGAGTTATTCAGCAATCTTAAGTCCGAAGACTCAGTATATTTTCAAGTCCAAAAACTTGGTATTATTATCTGAAGACTTGGTGTTTCTTCAATCTTAGTTATTCTTAGTTGTCCTAAGTCCGAAGACTTGGTGTATTTCCAAGTTCAAAGACTTGGTATTATTATTTGGAAACCTGATTTCTCTTATTCAAAACTTTATCACATAAATCTTTCAAAACAATATTTTCTTTTTCCAAAAATTCTTTTTCTTTAGAAAAATTATTCTTTTTATTTTTTAAAATATCAATCTTGGCATTTAAATCATTATTTTTATTGGCAAGATTGGTGTTCTCAAGAGAAAAGGAATTTACATGATTTTTAATTTCTTGTGCTCAATTTTTAGCAATTTATATTCATACACAAGATCATTAGATACATTATGTAATTCATCAAAGGTAAAATTATAATCATTTTTAGCACATACCTTTTTCTCATTTGTCATGAAGCAAAGATGGGCAACTTCATCATCCGTACTTGAATCTTCGCTATCGCACCAAGTTGCCATCATTGCCTTGAATTTCTTTTTAGCTTTGAAAGCCATTATCTTCTTTTTTGTATCAGCTTCCACTATCCTTTACCATAAGTTCAACTCATAGGTCATGAGTAAACTGATAAGCTCCTCCAAAGGTAAGGTTTCTATATCTTTAGCTTCTTGGATCGCCGTCACCTTTGGATCCCATGATTTTGACAAGGATCTAAGAATTTTGTTCACCAAATCAGCATTAGTATAGATTTTGCCAAGACTATTCAATTCATTAATAATGGTTATAAATCTAGTATACATATCATAAATAGATTCATAATGCATCATTTCAAAAATTTCAAAAGAATGTACAAGCAAATTAATTTTAGTATTCTTCACTTGAAGAGTACCCTCATGAGTAACTTCAAGTGTGTCCTATATTTCCTTCGCCGATATGCATGTAGAGATTCTATTAAATTCATTCAAGTCCAATGCACAATAAAGCAAGTTCATTGATTTAGCATTGATTTCAGTTTGTTTAATGTCATATTCATTCCAATCCTCGTCGAGCTTTGGAATGGAAATGCCATTAACCAATATGGAAAGAATATGAGGACCACTAACAATAATTTTCCAAAGATGATAACTAATAAATTGAATATGGATGAGCATGCAAGTTTTCCAAAATGTATAATTTGTGCCATTGAAAAATGGTGGTCTAACACTAATACCTACAAGGGTTACCATGAACTTTAGCTCAAAATCGTTAGATTTTCAAACAGAGCACCCGCTCTGATATCAATTGTAGGCTCAGGTAGGCAACCCAAGAGGGGGGATAAATTGGATTTTATAAAACTTTTGTACTATTTAAAATATCTATGAACTAAAGCAAGTATGTGCTAATGCAATTCAAGTGCTTATGTATTTCAAATAAATGCAGTGGAAATAAAGAAATAAAAGCACAAGGAGAACAATCACACAAACACAAAGATTTATAGTGGTTCGGTGCCAACCAAGCACCTACATCCACTCCCCAAGAATCCCTTGGGAATTTCACTAAGTTTTGTTTTATAACTTAGGCTCACCAACAACCTTTACAACTTGTTTTGTCTTCGGACTCACAAGTCAAACCCTAGTTAGTTTCAAGGCTCACCAACAACCACCCTTGGTTTTACGGGATAACCAAGAACCTAAACAACTTGTTTTGGCTTCGGGCTTACAAGTAAAATTCTAGTTTGTTTCAAGGCTCACCAACAACCACTTTGATTTTCAAAGGCTTACCAAAAATCTCTTTGGTTTTCCAAGGCTCACCAAAAACCTTAAGTAAAATAATGTAAGAGCAAGTATAAATGAATACAATAAAAGTTTTCTAAAATAAAGCAAATATCTCTTTGAAGCCCTTGATTGTTAATGAAGATCTTGTCTTCAAGTTGATGAAGCCTTTGATCGATGCTTGTAGATGTAGACTTTGAATGCTCTCTTTGAAACTTGGAAGCTTGAAGGCTTTGAATCACTCAACTCTTGAATCCTTTAAGAATATTCAAGAAACTCACCAAAGGATTGCTTCACCATTTGATTCTTGATGTTTATATAGCCTCCCAACACTTAAATGATCGTTTATAGCCGTTAAGGAGGAAAATATGGCCGTTGGAGCCAAGTTGGAGAAGTTCTGCAGCCTAGAAAACTAGCCGTTACTATGAAGTGTCGACACTTCATCTTCAGGTGTCGACACTTCAGTTTCAAGTATCGGCACTTCAATTTTCAGGTGTCGACACTTTACTTCCAAGTATCGACACTTCAGCTCCAGGTGTCGATACTTGACTGAAAGTACTTTCTGAAGTTTTCTATTTGTCTCAGGCCTTGAGTTGACACTTCACTCTTCAAGTGTCGACACTTGATCCTCAAGTGTCGACACTTCATTTTCAGGTGTTGACACTTGCCTATGCCATTGCTGAAACATCTTCAAATTAAAACTTTAATCTCTTCAAGTTCTTCCATATTAATTCCAAAGTCCATATACTTGATTTTTCATTAATTTAAGAACTTTTTTAATTGAAATACAAGCATTTCTTCATCCAACATGGTTGAGTACTAAGATCTAAAAAATATACTTTAAATATAATTAGTACTTATATATACTTAAACATTTTGTTAATCATCAAAATCAAGACAGAGTCAACAAATGGTCAGGAAGTGTTGTATCCCTATCATCTGGTCTTGATAAGAAAAAAAGAAAGAAAGCAAAAAGAAGCTTCTGACAGCTTCTGACATTCATTTAATGAATGCAGAAGCTGGGGGGACTAGTGTTGGGATATGACAAGTTTGGTCTATTTATGCTGATATATTAAAAGCTTGAATCTGGCTGATCAATGCCCAAGTGGCACGAAGGCTGATCAACATCTAAGAGACGTAAAGTTGATTAATGCCCAATAGGCATGAATATGATCAATGTTCAAGAGGCATAAAGCCGGTCAACGCTCAACAAGCATAAAATTGACTAACTTCCAGGTAATTGACTAACTTTTATGAAATATAAAGCTTATCAATATTTAAATATTGTAGAGATCATTCAACCTCTGGAGAAGGGCTGACCAACTATAGAAGAAGGGCTGACTAACTATTGATGAAGGGTTGACCAACTATAGATGAAGGGCTGACCAACTATAGAAGAAGGGTTGACCAACTATGGATGAAGGGCTGACAACTATAGATGAAGGGCTGACCAACTATGGAAGAAGGACTAATCAATTATGGATGAAGAGCTGATCAACTATGGATGAAGAACTGATCAACATGGATGAAAGGCTGATCAACTATGGATGAAGAGCTGATCAATTATGGATGACCTTAGCTGCATGTGCTCACGGTCCTGGATTAACCGTTTAACAACTGATGCCAGCTGTAAGCGGTTAAGTCCATGTCCTATAAATACCTTCGAGTGCGATGGTGATGGGACTTCTGCTACTTTTTCTTTCCCATACTATTCTTCACCTGGTTTTCCTTCAGATCGTATCTGTTCTAATCCAGACGCCATCAACAAGCTTGAGGATCACATCAACACCAGATTCTCTAAGAAGATGACAAAGAGCTAGATCAAATCAACTTGATCCGCTTTTTCTTTTAATTCAAGCTTGCTGTATTTTGTTTGGACACAACAGTAATAATATAATATTATATTATATTTATTATATTATATTATATTATATTTATCATATTATATTATAATATAATGTATATTATATTATTATAAAAAGTTAAATATACTATATTATATTGTATTTTATGGAAGGGAAGGGAGAAGGAAAAGATAATTTGGTAATCTAGATTATCAGAAAGGTAGTAATCTGGATTTACTACCCTTTTCAGAGGTAATCCAGATTGCTTCCTAGATTACCAGACAGGATAGATGGCACAAAAAATCATATCAAATATAGTAATATGGTGGGACTTTATTAAATTATCAATAATCTGAATAGATTGTCTACTATCAAATATGACCTAATATTTATTAAGATTATAATATTTTATATTTTTTAAAAATCTTTATTAAATAAATGAATAAATAAAGGTCTGGTTCAAGCAAACAGGTCATGCATTCAAGACTAGATATTCAACATTGCAACAGAAGCATGCCTATGCCACTTTATCTAGGGAAATATTCGGAGCCTAATGCAAGTACTGAGAGTTAGCCATATTTGGTTTCAAAACAAGTATGCGGGCACGACGATATTCAGGAATCATCATAAGAGATACATTTTTTTTTTTTTTGATAAAATGGTGTATTCATTAAACTGAACGTAGATGAATACAACATAAAGAGTCAGAGAGCAAAATATTCCTAAGCTGTACAGGGGTTGTCTGCCAATCAGTCTACAAAATAGAGTCCGTATGCTGAGCAACATAAGAGGCTACCCAGTCGGCTGCTGAGTTAGCCTCCCTGAATATGTGTCTGATCGTCAGCGAAGAGCAAGCCTGAAGCATCAATCTAATGTCCCTGACGATCGGATGAGCCACCTATGTGGAGGAAGTTTGCGAGATCCAAGAAATGATGGTGGCAGAATCTCCCTCAATGATAAGATGGTTTAAGCCTAGTACCCGACGAGCATATCTGATCTCAGCCCATGTAGCATAAAGTTCAAGGGCCGGCACCGAAGAGTCAAAACAAGGGGTACCCCCAACCACCAAGAAACCCAGCAATGAATCCCTAATAATGAAACCAGCTCCGCCCATCCTACAGCAGAGGCTCTCATCAAAACTAATAGTGACAAAGAGTGGAGGAGGGGATTCCCAGGTAATAAAAACTCTTCGGGTCGCTCGAAGAGCAAGAGGGGAATCCCAGATCCTAGCCGACATCACAGCCGACCTACAATACTCCATCGCAGCTATCCTGGCCCTCTCAACCAGAATCATAGGGGAATGCCTCAAAGATATGAAAATCCGGTCATTCTTAGAACTCCAAATATGATATGCCAGATAAGAAATAAATGAAACCTGGATTATAGGCGCAGTTTGTAGCAAGGTATAAAAAGTATCCAGAATGTGATCAGGCTGAGCTAGTATACCACAGAAACCCGCCAGAGCCTAGATCCGACTAGCGCGACCATAATGGAATATGGCATGAGTCTGCATCTCCACCCGAATCCCACAAAAGGGGCATTTAGGAGTGATATGGGCCCCTCTAGAAGTGATAAACTCCCGTGCGAGGAGGCGGTGCCAAGCGAGTTTCCATATGAAGAGTGAAACTCTAGGATGCACCGGGAGGGTCCAAATCCATTGATAGCTCCTGGAAATATAAAGATCCCGATCAGGCATAGGAGTGAGATCCCCAATAGGCACCCTGGTCGAGGGATCGTTATATTTCCAGGAGCTATCGATGGGCACCCTGGTCCAAATCCATATGAAGAGACACATTGATATATGCTTTTGTTTTCCGGTTGCGTTGATATTTATTGCCCGCATATACTAAAATACTATAGACTCAGACCCTTATATGCTATAAAAATCATTCTTTAAACATAAAAATGAGAATAAGGCATGGTGAGTTTGGGCTTGGTTTGTATTGTTGTGTTTGGTTGGAGCTTGAAAACTTCTAATTTGGCTTATATCTTACCTACTATATTATTATTAAAATACATAATATTCTACTATAATCATTAAGATAAATATTAGAAAAAATATTTGTTAATTTTTTTAGAGAGAGAAAGGAAGACTCCTAGCTATAATAATTGAGAATTGAAGCTGTAGGATATACCATCCAAGACTAAAATCTAAAAATTTGGACTAAGACAAGACATATTACCATTAAGGAAAGCCCTGATATTACTATTTTTCAACTAATTTCTTTTAAAATTTGCAAGCTTTAAAATTTTATATACTTTTGGAAAAATCAACTCTACATATTTATATAAATAAATTATATTTATTATTTTATATTTTGTTATTGTAGCTGTTGCTATTAAGAAATGGTTTACTCTAAGCTTTCACTTCTTGTAACAATAAAACTGGTGGGATTATTACACCCCTAACCTAATATGAATTTGCATACTTAGCCAATCCAAACATATGCACAAGTCTTATATGTTAAAACATTAAAAAATACTTTTCTAAGTATTAGAGAATTTGAATAATGGTATAATAAAGTCCTATCCTCTCCCATTATCCAATTTTTTCTCTCTCTTAGTGTATATTCACATCTATATCTAGTAAATTATTAAATAAATTGCTTGCTAAAAAAATAAAGGAAACATATATCTTATATTTAAAGCAAACCCATGATGTGTACCCCATCGAAGTTCAACATTGTACTTCTAATTATTTCCAAAAATTGAACATGAAAAGGGCTCATATATAGGTCACCCATCCAATCATTAAGTAAAAAAAATTGTATACAAATTTAAAATATGTAATAATAAATACATGATTTGTTGAAACATTTATTAATTCCTAGGTTTTTCATAAAAAGTTGTTTTACATGAAATTAGAACTTGCACCATCTGTCTTAGAAATACTTGGTTGTTTGTAGTAGCTCATAATCTCTAAAATTTCTCTTCTTTTATATTCCCTGTAGAGCAAAACATATATAAAATCGGATCTTTGTTATGTCTTGAGATTTTTTCAAATAATAGTGCTTAGAAAGGGCTTGCTTGTTATTGGCTCAATTAAGTGATTTTGATAATTAACAAAACATTGAGTACATATTTTGTACTAATATTTAAATTATAGTTATGAGTTTTCAGGAATCAAGCACCTCAAATTCTCAAAATTAGAGTATCATAGCATGCTTTGGAAGCAAAGCATTCTTGGTGATTTGAGAAGTCTTCTCCAGTGAAAAAGGCCACAAAAGGGTTCAATTTTGGTTTACAATAGTTGCATTTAAGTTTCATTGAAAATCTTTAAGTTTTTGGCATATTTGGCACTTGTTTTGAAAATTGCAGAACCAAGTGTCGACACCTAGAAGCCCAATTGTTGACACTTCAGCATTTGGCATGAAGAATTTTCTAGTGGCACGCCAAGTGTCAACACCCAGAACTCAAGTGTCGATATCTGAAACTCAAGTGTCGATCCTAGAATTCTAAGTGTCGACTCAAGGCCTGAGATTTTTTTTGAAAGTACAGAACATGACAGAATTTTTGTATCAAGTGTCGACACTTGAAAGTTCAAATATCGACACCTGGAAACTAAGTGTTGACACCTGATAGCCAAGTGTTGATATTTGATAGCCAAATATCGATACTCAGGTTCTGTCAACTTCAACGGATCTATTTTTTGACAGCCTGAATTGATGTTTTTCAGCTCCTAACAGCTAATTTTTGATCCCTAACAGTCTTAAATGATTTTTTGGATATTTTTGATGTATTTAAGCTTCACCAAACTCATTCATGAAGTAAGAGAAAAAAGAGAAGCAAGAAAATATCCAAGAGATAGACATTCTTCAAGAACTCCACTTCCAAAAGCCAAAAAGGAGAGATTCCTCTGAAAAAGCCTACACTCCTTTTATTTCATCTTTCCAAAAATATTCTTGAGAAGATTCTAAAATCAAGTCACATCAAGCAATCATCAAGAGCTTCAAAGATTCCTCATTCCACTCTAAAAGCGAGTTTGATTGTATTTAAATTCTTGTATTTTGAATTTATTATTGTTTGACTAAGCTTTCAAGGTTCTTGAAAGTAGGTTGTGTGGTTATTGGTGAGCCAAAAGGACAAAACCAACTATGGTTAACTTGTGAGCCCGAAGATAAAACAAGTGTAAAGGTTGTTGGTGAGCCTAGGTGACAAAACCAACTAAGGTTTTGACTTGTGAGCCTTGTAAAACAAGTCAGTTGTAATCCTTGTGAGATTATAGTAAAATTTTCAAGGGTAGCTTGGAGAGTGGACGTAGGTGCTTGGTTTGCATCGAACCACTATAAAACTTGTTGTTTGTGTGTGTGATTGCTCTTCTTACTTCTTGTTTTTAATTTTCTACATTTAATTCATTGTCTTCTGCTGCATACCATTAAGTTATTCACATTACTCATAAACACTTCAAAGACCGGTATATAATTGCTTTAAATTTTTGAAAGACCCAATTCACCCTCCCCTCTTGGGCTCCATTTCTAGGCAACAAGTGGTATTAGAGCACCGGTACTCTACTTGTAGGTCCAACGATCTTGAATGAAAAATCATGGCAGCCCTAATAGGTATGGATGTAGTAGAAGGTCAAGCCTTTAACCGTCCCCTATTATTTAATGACACTAACTACACGTATTGGAAAACATGCATGCGCATATTCATTCAAGCCATTGATTATAATCTTTGGAGGACTATTGTTAAAGGTCCTCATCAGCTATTATGTTGATTAATGGCATTCCCACTTCCAAAATGGAAGATGATTAGGATGAGAATAATATTAAGCAAATAGAGCTTAATACGAAGGCCATGAATTTATTGTTTTGCTCTTTAGATCCGAGTGAATTCAATATAATCTCAAATTATCTCTCCGCTAAGAAAATATGGGACACACTTGAGGTTATCCATGAGGGTACATACCAAGTGAAAACTACTAAAGTCAACATGCTTAATCACATATATGAAATATTCAAAATAGAACCTACTGAATTTATTAGTGAGATGTATACTAGGTTCACTAATATTGTGAATGGCATGAGAAGTTTAGGAAAGATTATTTCTAACAGTAAACTTGTAAATAAACTTCTTAGGTTTCTTCCGGATTCTTGGGATGTAAAGGTTACTGCTACAGAAGAAGCTAAGGACGTCAATACTCTTCCTCTCGAGCAACTATTGGGCTCATTGATGATCTATGAGCTCTCCTTGAAACAAAAAAATATGGATATTGATAAGAAAAAGAAAGTGATAGCTTTCAAGTCCATCACAAGAGAAGAGTCAAATGATGTGTCCGAAGAAGAAGATGAAGAAGATGAGACGGCTCTCAAGGCTAAAAAGCTTAGGAGGTTCATGCGAAAGAAGAAGTATAACTTCAAGAAGAAACCTCAAAAGGGAGAGCCTAGCAAAGAAAAGGATAAAGAGAAAAAAAAGGAGCAGCCCACATGTTTTGAGTACAAGAAACCGGGCCACTTCAAGATGAACTGCCCCTACTTAAAAAGAGTAGAAAAAAGATTAAGAAAGAAGGCTATGATGCCAACCAAGAGTGACAGCGAAGACTCCAGTTTTGAGGAAGAACAACAAGAGGTTGCAAACTTCTATTTGATGGCCGATAATGATGAGGTATTATCTGAAACCGAAAATGAATTTACTTTTGATGAATTGCATGAGATTTTTGACGAATTAGTTATTGAATTTCAAAAACTGAAATCAAAGCATAAAGAATTAAAGAAGCAAAATCTAGTTTTGGCTAAAACAAATGACAAGTATTTAACTAAAAATGATTGCTTGCTTCTTCAAAACAAAAAGCTAAATGATAAAATTATTCATCTTGAAGAAGAAAAGGAAGATTTGAAAAAGAAAAACACCCTTACCTCAACTAAAAAGTTTACAAAATAGAACAATGAGATTTTGCAGGAAAACAAAAAGTATAAAGAAGAACTTGAAAAGTTAAAACCATTTGTTGAAAAATTTACATACAATTCTGAAAAATTGAATATGCTCTTAAATAATCAAAGGACTATTTTTAACAAAGCCAGTTTAGATTTTAAAACTCAAAAACATCAAAAGTTTTTCAATAATTTCTTTGTGCCTGCATCATCTTCTATTACTTGCTATACTTGTGGTATTGTAGGACATAAATCTTACTTGTGTAATAAAAGGAAAATTAGCAAAGTTAAGAAAGTTTATGTTCCAAAATGAACCATTATCACTAACCTGAAAAGATCCAAGATGACTTGGAAACCTAAAGTCTCCACCTGATTTTTATTGTAGGTGTGCCTTGCAACCAATAAAAGAAGATTGTGGTACCTCGATAGCGGTTGCTCAAGGTACATGACTGGAGATGTGGAGCAGTTCTCATCACTTGAATATCAGAATGGTGGTAATGTAATATTTGGTGATAATGGAAAGGGCAAGATTATCAAAATTAGTAAAGTCCATATCATCCCTTCTACTTACATTGATAATGTTTTGTATGTTGATGGTTTGAAACATAATTTACTTAACATTAGTCAATTTTGTGACAAGGATTTTAAAGTTATTTTTGAATCTTCAATGTGTATTGTTTCTAGTTTAGATGATAATGGCATCAAGTTCATTAGTCATAGGCATGGCAATATTTATATGGTTGATCTTGATGATCTTCCTATTCGAAATGGTCAATGCCTAGTGGCAATGAAAGCCAAGATCAATAAAACTAGTTGACTTTGGCATCATAGACTAGGACATGTTAGTATACATTTGATTTCAAAACTTAGCAAAAAGGATTTGATAAAAGATTTGCCAAAACTTAGTTTTGAAAATGACAAGATTTGTAGTGCTTGCCAACTTAGAAAATAAACCAAATCATCTTTTAAATCAAAAGGAGTAGCCTCTACATCTAGACCCTTAGAATTGCTTCATATAGACCTCTTTGGGCCAACTAGAACATCTAGTTTGGGAGGTAAGAAGTATGGTCTAGTTATTGTAGATGATTTTTCATATTTTACATGGGTCATGTTTTTAGCACACAAAGATAAAATATTTTTTGCATTTATTAGATTTTATAAAAGAGTTTCAAATGAAAAAGGTATTTCTATTATTTCTTTGAGAAGTGATCATGGAACAAAATTTGAAAATTCTGAGTTTGATAAGTTTTGTTGTGAAAATGGCATTCATTATAATTTTTCCGCACCTAGGACACCTCAACAAAATGGGGTGATAGAAAGAAAAAATAGAACTCTTGAAGAAATGGCACACACCATGCTTTATGAAAATGACATACCTAGATATTTTTGGGTGGAAGCCATAAACACTGCATGCTATGTTTTAAATCGTGTTTTAATTTGACCTATTTTAAAAAAGAATCCTTATGAGCTTTGGAAGGGTAGAAAACCTTCAATCAAATATTTTCGAGTTTTTAGATGCCATTGTTTCATCTTAAACAATGGCAAGGATAATCTAAGCAAATTTGATGCCAAGTCAGATGAGGGTATCTTTTAAGGCTACTCTACATCTAGCAAGGCATACAGGATCTTCAATAAAAGGATACTTGTTGTTGAAGAATCCATCCATGTTGTATTTGATGAAGCTAATCAAAAATCTTTTAGAAAAGAAGATATTCTTGATGATGATATAGGTATCAATAAAAATAAAGGAGTGAATAACAATGAAGAACCCACCAAGAAGCAAGATGATCAAAATAATGAAAAAGAGCAAGATCAAGAAGGTGAAGACACATCAATGCCTAATCCTCTACCTAAAAAATGGAGGTATGCTCATGGACACCCCAAAGATCTTATCATTGGTGATCCATCTAAAGGTGTAAGTACTCGATCATCTCTTAGAAATGTTTGTAATTATTTAGCATTTGTATCTTAAATATAACCGAAAATGATTGCAATTGGATTAATGCTATGCAAGATAAACTTAATCAATTTAAAAGAAATAATGTTTGGACTTTGGTAGATAGACCTTCTAATGTTTCAATAATTGGCACAAAATGGATTTTTAGAAATAAAGTTGATGAAAATGGTATTGTTACTAGAAATAAAGCTAGACTAATTATCAAAGGATACAATCAGGAGGAAGGGATCGATTTTGATGAAACCTTTGCTCTTATTACTAAACTTGAGGCAATTAGGCTATTGTTGGCTTTTGCATGTTTTATGGATTTTAAATTATTTCAAATAGATATCAAAAGTGCCTTTTTGAATGGTTTTATCGAAGAAAAAGTTTATGTTGAACAACTACCCGGTTTTGAAAATCATGAATTTCCAAATCATGTTTTTAAACTTCATAAAGCTTTGTATGGTTTGAAACAAGCTCCAAGAGCTTGGTATGATCATTTAAGTTCTTTCTTGCTCAAAAATAATTTTACTAGAGGTAATGTATATACTACTTTGTTTTTGAAAAAGAAGAATAATGATCTCTTAGTAGTACAAGTTTATGTGGATGATATCATATTCGGTGCTACTAACGAATCTCTTTGTCAAGAGTTTGCAAGGTTAATGCAAGGTGAGTTCGAGATGAGCATGATAGAAGAACTTAATTTCTTTCTCGGACTCCAAATAAAGCAAACAAAAGAGGGGATCTTCATCAACCAAGCTAAATACATAAAAAAATACTAAAGAAATTTGGGATGGAGAGCATCAAGCCTTTAGGTACACCTATGAGCTACTCTTGTAAACTTGACAAAGATGAATCAGGTAAATTTATAGACCAAAAATTATATCATGGCATGATTGATTCATTGTTATATCTAACTGCTAGTAGGCCAGATATTATGTTCAGTGTTTGTATGTATGCAAGATATCAGTCTGACCCTAAAGAGTCTCATCTTTTGGTTGTTAAACGCATACTTAGATATTGGTCTGGCTCAATTGATATTGGTCTTTGGTACTCTAGAGATTCTTCATTTGAATTGATTGCTTATTCTGATGCTGATTTTGCTAGGTGTAAACTAGATAGGAAAAGTACTAGTAGAACCTATCAGTTTCTTGGGGTTAATTTGATCTCATGGAATAGCAAGAAATAAAATTCAGTTACTCTATCTATGGTGAAAGCCGAATATATAGCAGCTGGAAGTTTTATGCTCAAATCCTATGGATCAAACAACAATTCAAAGATTTTGGTATTAAATAAATTAAGATACCTATAAGATGTGACAATACTAGTGCAATCAATCTAACTAAGACTCCTATGCAACATTCAAGAAGTAAACACATTAAAATAAGACATCATTTTATAAGAGAACATGTGCAAAACTCTAATGTGTTACTTGAATTTGTGTGTACTGATGATCAACTAGCTGATGTGTTTACAAAACCCTTGAGTGAAGAGAGATTTTGTATGATTAGAAGAGAATTAGGAATCATTGACCCATTCTCTTAGAACTCTCTCAATTTCCATTCTACCTAATTTATTTTTGCTCAAAATCACTTTTATTGAGTCCCAAATCTTTTCAAATGTTCCTTGATTTTTTGAAAATTTTTCTAAATTTTCTTGGAAATTTCTTGACCAAGTTCGACACTTGGATCTTTGCGAAGTGTTGACACTTGAGAAAATTGAAGTGTTGACACTCGCACGGAAATTTTAGAATTTTAGGGCATCGTCCGATCCTATTTCTTTTTTATTCCTCTTTTTTCCTTGAGCCCTAGTGGTCCCCTATAGTCCTCCAACCGCCGAAACAGTGCATTTCCTCCCTTGTCCCTTCGAATTTGGGTATTTCTCTCTCTCTTTTCTTCATTTAAATCATGAAATCACTGTTGCTTGTCTGTGATTCCCCGATTTGTTCATTTTCTTCCCGTTTTATCTTCGATTTTTCGTTGATTTTGGGATCGTGCTCTTGTTTTTGCTATTTCCTCTTTGTGGACCGATTCTATTCGATTTTTGTTTGGATTATTGCGACTCGTGGCCACCCCCTCTCCATTTCCTCCCTCTCAGTTCAATCTCTTTTGGCCGAACCCTCCATTTTCCTTTCCTTTCCATTTTTTCTCATTCTCCCATTTTCTTGTGCTTGTGCCACAAGTCCTCTTCTTTCCATTTTTGGCATTTTCTTCTTCTTCCCATTGGTTTCCTTCGGGTTGGACTGTTGCCTTTTTTAGTTTCATATCCTTCTACTCTCTTTCATCTATTGGAGATTATGGGACCAAGGAAGAAGTTGGCATTTAAAAGAAAATTCGGTTAGAGCTCAGCTGAAAGAAGAACCAAAGCTCGGGACGACAGTCGTCAGCAGCAGCAGACTGAGCGAACTATTCCCCCACCTTCTCCTTCAGCAGAGAGGGTTTCGGGGAAGATGATCGCTGCGGGACGTCATGTGGATCTCAGATTTTTTGATTGTCAGGGCCTCAGATTGCATGAGCTTCTCGAGTCTGCAGGTTTAGTTCCCTTCTGCATAGTTCCCTTTTGCACTATGATAGAGAGGTACTACCCCCACCTGATTAGAGAGTTTTACATTAGTTTGGATTGCAACAGATTAGCTTGGCATGCTACAGTCAAAGGAGTCCAAATTCCGGTAGATTAGTTAGTATTGAGTAGGATATGGGATATCCCTCATCGAGGGATCGTGACTTATTCCATTGATGACCGTGTGGAGGCCTATCAGTGCATTCTAAAGAGAGATGACATTCGCGGTGTGACAGTGGTCACCGTGAACCAGCTTTCAGTTGAGATGAGGCTCCTTCACCATATCATCGCCCGCATTTTGCTCCGAAAGACAGGCATATTTGACTTTATTACTGAGTGGGAGCTTATGCTCATGGTTTGTTTGTCTTGGAGGACTGCAATTGACCTTCCAGCTTTCATGTTACTTCGAATAAGGGATGCAGCCACTCAGTAGAGACACTGTTTTCCCTATGTCATGGGATTGACTCGCATATTCTGTGTTTATGGTATACCCTTGGAGGAGGAGGCCTCCAAGGAGATTCTTCATACTGATGTTTATGATGAGAGATCTCTACACCATATGGGCTATATAAGACAGGCTGGCAGATGGATGCATAGAGGGTCTGGTCAGGAGCCAGATGAGGAGGATGAGTTACGAGAGGCTAAGGCCGGGCCATCAGTTACACCTCCCAGGGCAGCACCAGCAGTAAAGCCAGAGCCAGTGCCAGTGACACCTTCACTAGCAGTTACACCTTCTGCTCCTCCGTCAGATACTATTTCATCCTTTGAGGAGCACGCACGCCATCAGTTTACTGAGCTTCGAAGCGAGATGATTGGATTGGGAGTCCAAACTACTCAGCTGAGGATCGAGATTGAGGGACTTCGTGCCCACACTTCTGAGTAGCTTACTGATGTCCGGAGGATGATGGAGGTCGGATTCACATGCATCGAGGAGTTATTGAGAGCTTTACTGCCTTCAGGATCTTCTGGACCAGCTGATCCTCCTCCTCCTCCACCTGTTGATGACGATGGCGATCACCCAGATTCTCATGATGGCACACATGGTGGTGATGGACATAATGATGGTGACAGAGGCACAGTTGATGGTGATGGCAGTGGTAGTTCAGATGGCAACATGGATCGAGTTGGTCAGTCTAAGATAGTCAGCAGAGAGTCTCAGACTCCAGCTACTCCCGTGATCCCTTCTTCAACTGATTAGATTGACTCTACTCCTATTTTTGCGACACCCACTGAGATTCTAACTCCCCCATCGACCAGATCTTCTCGGGTTGTACCTACTCATGGACCTTCCACCCGGACTAGGAGCCATAGGATACTTGAGCCACCTAAAGCCCTAGCACCTAGGTCCAGGACTAGTGCCCCTATCTTTTTTGAGCTTCCATCTAATGAGGAGTAGCCTCACAGATATTTATCTTGTTGTTTGTTACTTTTATATCTTATTGTATTACTTATCTTGACTGTTTTACTCATCTTGTATCATGTTTCAGTATTGCTGTATCACTAACAGCAATTTTTGTTACTAAAAACTTGATTACATTTATATATGTGTGTATTTCTATTATATTTGCATCTCAGTTTATGATCACTCTTGTAACAGTTAAGTATTGTATTGAACTATGTATTTTATGAAAAAGTTCATTTTTTTTTTGTTACTCCCTACTTTATGCATTTGCTCTGACACCTGTTGGATTTTTGATAATCTAATCTCATTTTCAGCTCTAATACCAACCGTATCATGGACTAATGCATTAATTTAGGGGGAGCTTACTCCTATTTTGATATATATATGTTGAATGTTGACAAAAAGGAGGAGTAGATATTATTTACAAGCATTTTCTTCAATTTTGAAATGTCTCATACTTAAACTCTCTTAGGGGGAGAAAATTTTGATTTCGAATATCTATTTGACATATCTCCTTTATTAAATTGATTTATATGAGTTTTAAGGGGATACAATGTCAAAATTGAATTTGAATGCTTACTTTACTCAAGATTTTGTCATCATCAAAAAGGGGGAGATTGTTGGCTCTGTCCAGTGATTTTGATAATTAACAAAATGTTGAGTACATATTTTGTACTAATGTTTAAATTATAGTTATGAGTTTTCAGGAATCAAGCACCTCAAATTCTTAAAATTGGAGTATCATGGCATACTTTGGAAGCAAAGCATTCTTGGTGATTTGAGAAGACTTCTCCACTAAAAAAGGCCATAAAAGGGTTCAATTTTGGTTTACAATAGTTGCATTTAAGTTTCATTGAAAATCTTTAAGTTTTTGGCATATTTGGCACTTGTTTTGAAAATTGCAGAACCAAGTGTCGACACCTGGAAGCACAAGTATTGACACTTCAACATTTGGCATGTAGAGTTTTACAGTGGCATGCCAAGTATCGACACCTAGAACTCAAGTGTCGACACCTAAAACTCAAGTGTCGACACTTAGAATTCCAAATGTCAACTCAAAACCTGAGATTTTTTTTGAAAATACAGAATATGCCTCTAGAGAATTTTTGTGTCAAGTATCGACACCTAAGAATTAAGTATCGACACTTGAAAGTTCAAGTGTCGTCACCTGAAAACCAAGTGTCAACACCTGACAGCCAAGTAATGACACCTGACAGCCAAGTATCGATACTCAAGTTCTGATAGCTTCAACGGATCTATTTTCTGACTGACTGAATTGATGTTTTTTAGCTCCAACGGCTAGTTTTTGATCTCTAATGGTCTTAAATAATTTTTTGGATATTTTTGATGTATTTAAGCTTCACAAAACTCATTCATGAAGCAAGAGAAGAAAGAGAAGCAAGAAAATATCTAAGAGACAAAGATATTCTTCAAGAACTCCACATCCAAAAGCCAAAAAGGAGAGATTCCTCTGAAAAAGCCTATACTCCTTTCATTTCATCTTTCCAAAAGTGTTCTTGAGAAGATTCGAAAGTCAAGTTACATCAAGCAATCATCAAGAGCTTCAAAGATTCCTTATTCCACTCTAGAAGAGAGTTTGATTGTATTTAAATTCTTGTATTCTGAATTTATTATTATTTGATCTAGCTTTGAAGGTTCTTGAAAGTAGGTTGTGTGGTTGTTGGTGAGCTAAAAGGACAAAACCAACTAGGGTTAACTTATGAGCCCGAAGACAAAATAAGTGTAAAGGTTGTTGGTGAGCCAAGGTGACAAAACCAACTAAGGTTTTGACTTGTGAGCCTTGTAAAACAAGTCGGCTATAATCCTTGTGAGATTATAGTAGAATTTCCAAGAGTGGCTTGGGGAGTGGATGTAGGTGCTTGGTTTGCACCGAACCCTATAAAACTTGTTGTTTGTGTGTGTGATTGATTTTTTTATTTCTTGTTTTTAATTTTTTGCATTTAATTCATTGTCTTCTGCTGCATACCATTGAGTTATTCACATTGCTCACAAACACTTCAAAGACCGGTATATAATTGCTTTAAATTTTTGAAAGACTCAATTCACCCCCATTTATGGGCAACACTTGTTGATGCTTACTTTTGCTAATGGCTAGCAAATAAGGTGGAGGCTAGCAAGCTTGGTAGAGTGAGACAAAGCGATAGTGTACACACACACACACACATATATATATATATTGGGAGAGGGGTGCCTTGTAGGTGCCTATTGGCCTACCACTAGTGATGCGGGACTAATATGCATGCAATTCTTTTTGTATGTTTTATATGTGGGGTTAGGTGATTAAATCCTGAATTTTAGATCAAAATTAGTTATAGGAAATTTTGTATGAATTTTTGAAGCCAAGCATGCAGATTAGAACCTAGAAAAGTACTAAAGAAGGATCGCTGGGGCTGAGAAGCCTCGGTTAGGGCAAGTTCTCCTACAATATAAAGACTGAAGGTAGAGGGGGTGTACCTGATAATGTCTGAAGCACCCGGTGAAGATCGCAGTGAAGGGATCTCTCGTTCCTCGATGGATGCGGCCTGTAAAATGGAGCCAAAGACCCGTGGATACCCGGCTTTCTGCTCGGTGGTCCGATTGAGACTTGGCTGGAGTCGTTGGATTCGTAGGAACTCGGGGACCTACAAACGACCTGTCAGGGGTTAGAAAACTCAGAGAAAATCAAGAAAACAAAGAAAAATAGCAAAGGAAAGAAAGTTTTGGAGGGGGCTGGAAGGATGGTTGGCGGCAGGAAGATGGTTGCAAACACCGGGAAGAAGAACTCTCAAACCCCTTTATGCACACAGCAGGGTAATCACACAAAATAATATAAGAACTCAAGATTTATTTCATATCAAAATCAAGTTTCATACAAGAGGCTAGGGTCCCTTAAATAGACCCTTAACCTTGGGCCCCAAGTAAGGGTACTTTAGACTTTACATAGGACTCCTTCTCCCTTTCAAACCCTAACTAGGAATACAAGGCAACCTAGGTAGAAATCCCTATAGCACTTGGACTCCCTCTCTTTGTCTTGGTCGGCCAAGGGGGTGACCATAAGTGGCCGACCAAGAGGAGAGTAATCCTAAGAGGTGGCACCCTAATTCCTCTTCCTGGGCCTGGGCTGGCCCAATTTGCTTTTGGCTGGAACAGGGCTCCAGATTTGTTCCTGTTTTCATTTTCTCCTCTTGGGATCTTCAGGTCTTCAAGTTGGGTTGGACTTGGGCTCAACTTCCATGTCTTCAATTAGGTTGGACTTGGTCTTCACTTGTATGAAGTGGTCTTGAGTCTTCGATATGCTTGGATAGGACTCAAAAAAATAAAATTAGCTCAACATGAGCTGACTAATACTGAACTGAACGATCTCAACATGAGCTGACTAATTACAGAACTCAAATAAAATAGCTAAGCTTTATTACAGTGGACTTGAATGTCAATTAAGTGATCCACAGAAGGTTGAGAAGCCTCTGCCTTATTCTGGTGCCTTTGGTGTCCGCACCAACTAGGGTCTAGCAAGGACAAGCAAGGTGAAGATAGAAAGCAATGAAGGTATTGCTCATTGCTAATTTACCACCAAGCTTTAGCAGTGAACAAGATGGAGAGAGAGAAAGAAGAGGAGATAGATTTTCGCCCCTACCACCAACCATCCTTAAGATCATTGAAGGAAAGATGGAAGGGAAGAGAAAGAGCCCAATTCTTCAAGAATTTAAATATGGAGTGTTTATTAGAGCAAGGTTCCTGCTTGCCATTCATCATACATAATTCACATTGGTGCTAGAAATGATATATAGTTGCATTTGAAAAGGGAAGATTCGGCAAGAAGAGATAGAGAAAAGTCTTGATCCAAGCTTAATTCCATAATCCAATGCATAGTCTTACTTAGCTTGAGAATTAGTTAGTTTGCTAGAAGCAATTCAAATAGGTTGATGGTTCAACTACAATATAAAATAAAAAAATCACAAAATACATCAATTTTCATGGCAATTCAAGGGTTTATTTGGACCAAATCTTGGACCAATTGACAATTCTACTGATTCAACTACCTACACCATCTAATTTTTAAAATATTCCTTTTATATATGTTTCTCTCTCCGATCATAATATATTAGAGCATCGAGTAAAGATGCTCAAACTAGCTTCCAAGCAATTTATGCTAACTCTTCTTTCACTAGGATGTGTTGATTTTGGTCTTGATTTTGATGAATGACAAAATACTTAAATATATATGAGTACTAATGTGTGTTGAAAATATATTTTATAAAGACAGGGTACTCACCAAAGCTGTTTTATGTTAAAAGTTTGACTGCTTGTCTAATAGTTGAAGAAGTTTCTTTTATTGATAAAAAATTCATGTTAAATGGACTTAAGTACATAAGAATGACTTAAAAGAACTCAAGTTTGAAGTTTGAAGAAGATTTAGCAAAGTTTCAGATGAGTTTCAGAAAGTTTTAGCCATGTGTCGACTCATGAAATTCAAGTGTCGACTCATAGTGTCGACTCACAGAGGCTTGAGCTGATACATAAAAGAAGTTTTAGATGGCACGCTTGAAGTGTCGACTCATGTGTCGACTCAAGGATCGACTCAAGGCCTGGGACAAAAATTATACATAACATGCTAATTTCAAATTTTTTTTCAAGTGTCGACTTATAGAAGCCAAGTGTCGATTCAAGTGTCGACTCACTAGAAAAAATATCGACTCACCTGAGATTTTCAGAGAGCTTCAGAAGACTTTTGTTGAACTAGTGTCGACTCATGAAGATGAGGTGTCGACTCAAGGTATCGACTCATGACCTGAAGTGTCGACACTTGAAGTTCTGATGAATAGTAATGGCTAGTTTTTTGAAGTACGGAATTGGTCATTTTCGCCTCCAACGACTATTTTCTCCTCTCCAATGGTCAAAAACTACTATTTGAAGTGTGGAAAGGTATTTAAAGTGGACCAAACTTAAGAGGGAAGTAACTAATAAGATTTTATTGATTATCCATTAAGAGTTCATTACTTTTGAGAGAAGTTGAGCCTTCAAGCATTCAAAGCATTCAAGAGCATTCAAGTCCAACCATTCAAGCATTGATTAAGGCTTCAACAACTTGAAGATAAGCTTCTTCAACATCATTAATAGCTTCAAAGAGATATTTATTTTTTTATTTAGAAAGCTTTATTGTATTGATACTTTTTTACTTGTGCTTTTATTGCTACTAGTTTCAAGTAAATTAAAACTAGTATTGAGATTTGTTGGTGAGCCTTTATGTTAAAACCAATGGAGGTTTTTGATTAGCCTTTGTAAAAAATCAAGAAGGTTATTGATGAGCCTAAGTGATAAAACTAACAAGGGATTTTGACTTGTGATCCCAGAAAAATAAGTTAGGTTTTGATTAGTGAGCCCGGAAAACTAATCGACTGTAATCAAGGATGATTATAGTAAAATTTTCAATGAAAGCTTGGGGAGTGGATGTAAGTACCAAGGGATGCACCGAACCATTATAAATTTATTATGTTTGTGATTGCTTGCTTCTCTTTATTATTTGCTTTGCATTTACATTATTATTTCTACCGCATATTATCTTAATCACAGAAATATGTTTGAAATACACAAGCACCTGTTTTACTTAAATTGATCATTGCTTAAATCTTTGCAAAAAGATTTTAAAACCCAATTCACCCCCCCTCTTGGGCTAGCCTCTTTGGGAAACAAGTGGTATCAAAGCCCAGTACTCTGTGTCGTGGTATCAAAACTTGGTACTCAGTGAATTGATCCATCGATCTTGAATCAAAGATCATGGCTGCCCAATATGGTGCTTGTTTTGCCAAAGGGCTTTAACCCGACCACCTTTATTCAATGGCATAAATTATACTTATTGAAAAATATGCATACATATTTTCATTCTTTCTATAGATTATAATCTTTAGAAAATAATCACCAAAGGTCCTCACGCACCCACTATTTTGGTTAATGGCATTTCCACACTCAAACTTGAAAAAGATTGGGATGAGAATGATATTAAACAAGCTGAATTAAATGCTAAAACAATGAATTTATTATTTTATACCTTAGACCCAAGTGAATTCAATAGAATTTCTGCATTTATTATTTTATGCCTTAGACCCAAGTAAATTCAAAAGAATTTCTGCATGTAATTCTGCTAAAGAGGTTTGGGATACACTTGAAGTTACCCATGAGGGTACAAATCAAGTGAAGAATTCTAAAATTAATATGATTGTATATATATATGAAATGTTTAAAATGGAAAATTTTGAATCCATTTCTGAAATGTATGCTAGATTTACTAATATAATCAATAGCTTGAAAAATCTAGGCAAAATTTATTCTAATGCTGAACTTGTAAATAAAATCAGATATTTGCCTTCCTCTTGGGATGCTAAGGTAACTGCAATTCAAGAAGCCAAAGATCTTGATGTGCTACCTTTGGATCAGCTTTTGGGATCTCTCATGACTTATGAGCTGTCCCTAAAGCACAAGGTGGATGAAAATGATAAAAAGAAGAAAACAATAGCCCCTGCATCCACAACTCCTAAAGAAAGCTCAAGTGATGAATCTGAAGAAGATGAAGATCAAGATGAGATTGCAAATATGGCTCGAAAATTTTGAAAATTCTTAAGGAGGAAGAAGTAAGGAATCAAGAAAAAGGAAAAGAAGAAGGAGAAGAAGAAAGAAAGCCCAATTTGTTTTGAGTGCAAGAGGCCGAGCCACTACATGATGGATTGCCCTCTTCTCAAAAAGGGTAAGATAAAACTTAGAAAGAAGGCCATGATGGCCACATGGTGTGATAGTGAAGATTCAACTTCAGAGGAGGAGCAAAATGTGGCCAACCTGTGTTTCATGGCAAACAAAGAAGAGGTGAATTCTGAATCTGAAAATAATTTTACTTTTAATGAATTACAAGATGTATTTGAAGAATTAATGAATGCTTACTTGAAACTAAAATCAAATCATAAAGATTTAAGGAAATAATTTTCTGAACTATCTTTCAAAAATAAAAAAAAAAATTGAAGAAAAAGATAGTTTGGTCAGAGAAAATGTTGATTTAAAAAACATGTGCAATGAGGTTTCAAATGAGAAAAATGATTTGTTTGAAGAATTACAAGATTTGAAAAAGATTGAATCAAATTTTGAAAAAGAAAAAGGTTAAAAGGATTGCAAGGTTTTTGTTCAAAATGTTGAGCTTTTAAAGAAAAACAAAGACCTTAAAATGGAAAAAAAAAATTTAAAAGATGAGCTTGATAGAATGAAGTATTTTGTTGAAAAGTTTACTTTTAGCTCTGAAAAGTTCAATTTATTGTTAAGCAATCAAAGAGCTATTTTTGATAAGACTGGACTTGGATATAAACAACATAAGAAATAAAAATATTTGAAAAACTTCTTTATTCTAGCTTCTTCAAATGTTATATGTTTTAGCTGTAATAAATTTGAACATAAAACTTATCAATGTAATCTTAGGAAGATAAATAATTTTAGAAAAATTTAGGTTCCAAAAGGAACCATCCCTACTAACCTAAAAGGACCCAAGAAACCTGTTAGATGTGTGCCCTAAAAGCCAAGTTGGCATGACACATTATAATTTTAGAGCATGGATTTTTTACTTAATTTTTTTTTATAATAAAGGGCAATATTATTCATATTGATTTGTTTATGAATCATCCATGGAATTAATGGACAATGACACATATTCTCAAGAGTTGAGAATATGAGGCATGTGTCTTTATAGATTAACTCCTAAAAGCTTTCGATTATTGGAACATCACAAGGACAGTGATTGATCCATTAAAATCGGTGCATGGATCACTTTCATTTTGGGTAGGTGAGTCTCTAACCTACAGTGTGTGACATTAGAGTGAGAGTGTAGGTAGTTGATGGAGATCAACGGTATTGAGCGTAACCATCTACTGGAAGTTATACGAATGACTACTCACTCATCGATAACTTTCTGATGCTGTAGTTATGTGAATAGTTCTTTGACCTAGAGTATCTCGGCTACTCACAGTAAGGTTGCTGTAGTTTGATAGCACAATCTCATGGTTCCTATCCATACGGGACCTTGCGGTATTTGTTGGTTGTAGTATGTTTATTGTAAGAGTAGGGTGTTCACTCGTAGGGATCTATCAGCATTAGTAGTAAAGAATAATCCTATACAACTTATTGAGACTAAGTCCAAAGAGTCTATGGCCATAGCAGGGTGATGATGAAAATGTGTTTTCATTGGTATCATGGTTGGACTTGAGTCGATTAAGTTTAAGCATATGACTGATGGGTTTGACGAGATTCCATAACCAACATCAAGTCAGGGATTTTTGTTGCCCAGGTGGCTTTTCCAAGAGGAGGGTGAATTGGAAATTTAAAAAGTTTAAGCAATTATGTGCTCTTTGAAAATTCCTTGAAGTGTTAAGTGTTGTGATTGAGATAATTAAAAGCAGAACCAAGATATATAAAGAGTGCACAACACAGACACAGAAAATTTTATAGTGGTTCGGAGTAACCCAGCTCTTACATCCACTATCCAAGATTACCACTTAGGATTTTCACTATATCCCCCACTGGAATACAGTCGGATTGTTTTAACAGGCTCACAATCCAAACCTCTACACTTTGGTTTTTAAATTGGGCTCCTCAAAGAAACCTAACACTTGGTTTTAACAAGATCATCAAGAACCTAACACTTGGTTTTAACATAGGCTAACCAATAACCTATTTGGTTTTTAAATCAGGCTCATCAATAACCCAATAATTCAAAAAGAATTATAAAGAGAAAGCAACATAATGACAAACAAATTTCATCGAATGGTTGTTGATGCAGCTCAAGAAAATTTCAATTGATTGCACTTCAATGCACTTGGTTGGCTTCTTCAACTTCTTCAATAAATGCTTCAAGCTTCAGATATGAGTTGGTGAAGACTTGAAGACTATCTTGAATGATCTTCAGTGCTCTCTTGCTCACAAGCTCAAGTAAGCATTAAATATTCATTCCTTTTTTTTTAAAGTAGTTCAAATCCCTCAAATATATAGTTTTGTACTCTTCTCAGATGATTTTAGTCATTGTAGAATGTTGGGATATGACATTTGACTGTTGGAGCACTTTTTGGATTTAAGTTTCAAGTTCTGGAACTAGCCATTATAGGCCTGAAATCGATCTTCGAGTCGGCTCGGATCCATAGAGTAGTTTTGGTCCAGTCGGCCCTCTTCAATTGAGTCGACTAGGTTTGTCAATAGCTTGATTCCTTACTCTGGAAGAGTTGGCTCACCTTACTTTGAGTCAGCTCGGATTCACAAGCATTCAGAAATCTAATCTAGAAAAGTTGGCTCTTTCTCATTAGAGTCGGCTCGGTTGGCTGTTCACTCAGAACTCTTTTTGTGGACTCTGGAGGAGTCGGCTCGAACTTCTGAAGGATCGACTCGGATGTCTCACTGAATGATAAAGTTGGCTTGGACTTCCTTTGGGTCGGCTTGCCTATCTGATTCAAGAAATGGTACTTTAGATGAGTCAGCTCGGGTCTCTTAGAGTCAGCTCGGATTTCTGTATGCCAGAAATCTTCATGCATGCCATGTGCCAAAGTCGGCTCTCTTCTCTTCGAGTCAGCTCGGATGAATTCTTTAGTGAATTATCAATTTTTCTCTAGAAATCATCCGACAAGTCTTCAAAGTCTCAAGATGCCTTCAAACTCTTCGAACCATCTCTAAGGAATTTTAAGCTTGAAACATATCTAGAAGTAACCCATTTTCATGATTTTTACTTAACCTTTTCTTTGGGTTCTTCTTTACATAAATCACTTACAATACAACTCATTTCTAAAACTAAGGATGTAGGAGTTGTAATTGAGCATTAGAATTATCGTACAAAAACTTGTAACACGCTTGAAGAATTGTTAGTAAAATAAATGCATGCTCCATTGTTTGGTTATCATCAAAATCACTTATGGGGTCAACAATCTCTCCCTTTTTGATGATGACAAAATATTAGGTATGAAAAATTCTTTACAATTATATGTATAACTAAATTTGAAAGTGAACATTAACATATATCAGAGCTAATTGTATTTGCAAGTAAGTATCAGAGATTTTTGTGAAAAACAAACTATACAGTATCAGTGTCGGTGCTTTTATATGTATCAGAGTGTTAAGACTAGCACTTTCACAAAGTATCAGAGCTATTAATGTATGCAAAGTATCAAAGCTCAATTTTGTAGAGTATCAAAAATGTATCAGAGTTGAAAAGTATCAGAGTTAATGCTTTAAGATCTTCAAGATAAGTTTGCAAGTTTTGAGAGTATAGAGCATGAACTAAAGATGAGTTTCAACAAGTTTTCTCCCCCTTTTTCTTTCATATTTATTCTCTCTTTTACTTTCTTTCTTTTTCATGCATTTCTAAACATTCTCCTCCTTTTTTTCAGTAACCAAAAAGGTGTTTAATTGATTTTCCAAAGCTCAATTTTTATAATAGAAAGAGAAAGTTGATAATTTTTGTTTGAGATAATTTCACTCTCTTCTCAACTTTGATTTTTTAATTAAAATTCATTTTGAGAGTATTGTACAAGCTCAATTCATACACAGCAGATATGCCAAAAATGTATTCATCGCATTCATAAAATTTTCATTACAAATTATAAAAAATTAAGATCAAAAGTCTATTCACTATCACTAGGTATATCTACCTTAATACTAGTGGATGACCAAAAAGGTGGTACAAAAGATGGTCCAAAAGATGGCATTGAGGCTATTGGGTCCACATACTGTGGCTTAGATCCTGGTGCCTAAGATGAGAAGCTGGCTGCTTAGGGTGTAGAGTAGAGGTAGGTCAGGTTAAGGTGCAGGTTGAGGCTTAGGTACAGGCCAAGGTCTAGGAGAGGCAATTGCTGAAATGATAGTGGTGGAGAGCTAATCAAGTTGAAATTGAACTATATCTATCTCTTCATTTAGCTTCTTCATCTTAGTGTTCAGTGCAATTAGTTCAGCAGCTTGGACATTCGCAAATGCTTCAGCAGAACCTTTAAGTCTTTCGAATTCAGACCTAAGGATCCTTATGCCCTAGGTGTAGTCCTCCTCCATTCTTTTGCCTAGTTCCATACCTCCCATTTTGAATCTTAACTCCCTCAGCTCTGTTCTGAATTCTTCTATGCTTTGTTCAACTGATCTTTTTATAGTTTCAGAGGTAGATTAGAGTGTAGTTGCTAGGGGCTATGTGTCAAGCTGAGAGGCAGTTCTAGATGACTCAAGTGAGTCAACTCTAGTGCGAAGCTCTCTGACCTCAATGCTGAGCAGGTCTAATCTAGGGTCCACTGACTGGTGAAGCTCACCAAACATACTAGACAAAGAGCAGGTCAGTGTATCTGCAAGACCTCTCATCTGCTCGGAAATGAACTCCTGAGTCATTATAACAGAAATAGTGGATGGTCTCGAAACAGATTCTGAAATTAATGGAGCAGGTGGAACCAATGGAGATGAAGGTATACGTGGAGAAGCAGGTGAAGGAGAGATCCTAGGACCCCCCTCCTCAGTAGGCATAGTCTTCACAGCCTCATGTGCAGTTGGCTCAGGTGCAACAGCCTTAGTAATAGGTACATCAATGATATGCTCTGAAGGCTCCAAAGTAGAGGGTGCAGCAGTATCAGAAGTGATCTCTCTAGGTATTTCTGCACTCTCATCATCATCATCATCATCCTTTATGCTAGAAGCTCCTATGGCTCTTGCATCATACCCTTCCCTTTTCCAAGATCCTCCACTAAATTCATAACCCATGCATTGTAAAGTCTTGGAGGAATAAGTATCAGTATGATGAAGAAGTTTTCCATCTTTCCTTTCAAGGTTGATTCTGAAGGCTTCGAATAGTAGTTTTAGTACCATGCTATATGGCAAACAGGCTTTAACCTTTCTAACTGCTTTCCTCATCTGCATAATCATTATACTTGGTAAATTGAGGGCTCCCCCTCAATGATATGCTCCATGAAACACAAATCTCTCTTGCTAACCCAATCGAATCTTCCTGTCCTCGGAAGAAAGATCCGATTGATAAGATTATGAAGCAACCTCATTTCCAGTGAGAGAGTGTTTGCCATGACTGTTCTAACCCCAGTAATGTCTTCCCTATTCAGTATGGTTCTTAGGATTTTCTCTCAATCCTTTAGTACTAAATGCTTTGATCCTTTTGCCGGCATTTCTAGCAGGCTGCTTAGTCTCTTTTCAGTGACAATTACCCTCTTTCCTTTCACTATGGATTCTATATGATTGGTTTCAAGCCTCAAATTTTCATAGAACGCTCTCACTAATATTGGGTAAGTAGGCATATTTAATGAACAAAAGAATCCCCACCCTAATTCTTCAATGAAATCTCTAATTTTTAGCCCTAATTCTTTTAAAAAAGTAAAAATAATTCTTCTACCACTGGTAACCAGGTGATTGGACATGAAAATTACTTGCCTTGGAGAGGTGGTGGCAATAGCTGGTCCTCTTTCTTCTTCTTCCCTCTGTTCTTCTCTTTCCACTATTTGAGTCAGCTCTTCTTGCTGATGCTTTGTCCTTCTTTCTATCTCAGCAGTGGGAACAATCCTTTGAGAGCATTTTCTGATAGCCCTCTTAGGTGCCATTGCCTAGATTTAGGAGTAATTGGAAGATTGGAACTTAAAAGGAAGGATTTTGGAGGAATGAGAGAGATATCGAGATGAATGGTAGGGCTTAGAGCATAAATAAAAAGCATGAAAGCTCGGAGTAGATTACTCAGCTCTATTAAAAAACTATTTGCCCAAAATCTAAGTCGGCTTGGCTAACCCTAAAATTGCCCGAGTTGGCTCGACCAGAGCAAAATCGAAAATATCAGAGATTCGAGTTGGCTTGACCTGAGCATAATTGCTCAAGTTGACTTGAATAGAAACTTTCCACAAAAGTTGAAATTGATCAGAAATGAAAATGAATTCAAGAAAATCTCATGGAGAGATGCTCAAAGAGATTGAATTGATGTAGGAGGTTTTCAAGATAATTTCTCATTAATTTTGAAGGGATTAGGTTTGGAAAATCTAGAAGGGATCACAAAGATCTAATTCTCCTTTAATCATCTCAAATATATCTTGGTTGAGTGGCTTAGTAAAAATATCAGCAAGTTGATTTTCAGTAGGGATGAATTTCGGTGTTACCATTCAAAATATGATATATAATAAAATGGTGTATAATCTCTATGTATTTAGTTCTTGAATGCTGAATTAGATTTTTAGTTAAATTTATAGCACTTGTGTTATCATATTTGATAGTAATTTTAGATTATGTAACACCAAAGTCTTATAGTTATTTTTAATCCATAATACTTGTGCGCAACAACTCCCTACAGTAACATACTCTGCTTCAGTAGTAGATAGTGCTACCGAATTTTGTTTCTTACAGTGCCATGAGATTAAATTCACTCCTAAAAATTGGCATGTGCCGCTAGTGCTTTTTCTATCAATTTTATAACCAGTATAGTCAGCATCCAAAAATCCAATCAAATTCAATGAAGAATGTTTTGAAAACTGTAGACCTAGATTGCTTGTTCCTTTCAGATATCTTATGATTCTTTTAACAGCAAGCATATGTGATTCTTTAGGATTATATTGGAATCTAGCATGCATACATATGCTAAATAAGATATCAGGTCTACTTATAGTTAAGTACAGCAATGATCCAATCATACCTCGATAGAGTTTTTGATCAATGTTAGATCCATCTTCATCTTTATCCAATCTGCAGGTTGGGCTCATGGGTGTGCTCATTTGTTTGCTTGACTCCATACCAAACTTCTTGATAATTTCTTTGGTATATTTGGCTTGGTTAATGAAGATTCCTTCCTTTGTTTGTTTTACTTGAAGTCAAAAAAACTAGTTAAGTTCACCTATTAGGCTCATTTCAAATTCTCTCAACTTCTCTTGTGAAATCATTTTCAATCAAGAAAGTGCTAAGTCTATCATACCAGGCTCTAGGTGCTTGTTTCAAACCATACAATGCTTTATTGAGTTTAAAAACATGATTTGAAAAAACATGACTTTCAAAACCTGGTGCTTGTTCTATAAAAACTTGTTCAAATATAAAACCATTCAAGAATGCACTTTTTACATCCATTTAAAAAAGTTTGAAATTCATGTAGCAAGCAAATGCAAGAAGTAATCTAATAGCTTCTAGTCTTACTACGGGTGCATATGTTTCATCAAAATCTATACCTTCTTCTTGGTTATATTCCTTAGCCACTAATCCAGCTTTGTTCCTAATTATGTTGCCTTGTTCATTTAATTTATTTCTATAGACCCATTTGGTTCCTATGATGGGATGGTCGATGGTCTTTCAACTAAAGTCAATACCTTATTTCTTTCAAACTTATTTAGTTCTTCATGCATGGCCATCATTCAATTAGGGTCAGATTTAGCTTCTTCTAAGCTATGAGGTTCTATTTATGACACAAAGGCTAGGTAGTCATGTGCATCTCTATGTGATGACCTAGTCCTAGTACCTTGTGAAGGATCACCAATAATTAAATCTCTTGGATGAGAAGTTACATACCTCCATTCCCTTGGTAGATCAGCATAATCCTTACTTACTGTTTCTTCTCCATCTTGAGTTGGTATTTCTTGTATGCTCATATCTTCTATTTCTTTTTAAATTATACAAGCATCATTATTTATGCACTCTTCTTTTTTAGAAGGTGAAGGATTAAATTTATCAAAAATAATATGCATAGATTCTTCTACAGTAAGAGTTCTTTTGTTAAATACTCTATATGCTTTGCTATGCAATGAATAACCAAGGAAAATTGCTTCATCAAATTTGGCATCAAATTTTCCTAGATTATCTTTACCATTGTTAAGCACAAAGCATTTACAACCAAATACATGAAATTAATTAATGTTGGATTTCTTTTCATTCCAAAGCTCATAGGGGATTTTCTTCAAAATAGGATGAATCAAAATGCGATTCAAGATATAACTAGCAGTGTTCACCGCTTCTATCCAAAAGTACATTGAAAGATTGCCTTCACACAACATTGTTTGGGCCATCTCTTTCAGAGTCCTATTTTTCTTCTTGACGACACCATTTTGTTATGGTGTCATAGGAGTAGAGAAGTTGTGATCAATGCTATTTTCTGTACAATAATTATCAAAAAATTGATTTTCAAATTCCGTGCCGTGATCACTCTTAATTGAAACTATTGAAAGATTTTTTTGATTAGAAGCTTTTTTATGAAATTTTTGAAAGACTTTAAAAGTTTCATCTTTATGAGCAATAAACAAAATCCAATTAAATCTAGAGAAATCATCTACTATCACAAGTGCATATTTCATACCACCTAGGCTTGTAGTCCTAGTTGGTCCAAATAAGTCCATGTGAAGTAGCTCAAGGGGTCTAGTAGTTGAAATCATATTTTTAGATTTAAAACTTCTCCTAGTTTGTTTATCCATTTGGCATGCATCGCAAACATGATTAAGATTTACTTTAAATTTAGGCATGCTTCTAACTAGATTCTTGGAAATTAGCTTAGCAATAGTATGCATGCTAGCATGACCTAATCATCTATGCTAAAGTAAGCAAGATTCTTTGGTCTTAGCATTCATTGCAACTAGACTGAAACTACTAGACATGGCAAGATCATTAAGGTCTACCACATAAATATTTTCAAATCTATGTCCAATAAACTTGCTGTTAGAATCAAGATAGTTTGTTACAATACACAGATGATTCAAAGACAACCTTGAAGTCTTTATCACATAATTAACTAATGCTTAATAAATTATGCTTCAACTTGTCTACTAGCAATATATTTTCTATGAAAATATAGGGAGTTATTTTGATTTTATCGATTCCAATTATTTTTTCCTTACCATTATCTCCAAAAGTAACCATACATTCTTCTTTCATCTCCAAGGTGATAAATTGATTTTTGTCACCCATCATATACCTTGAACAGCCACTATCGAGATACCATCTTTTCTTTAATTTTTGGACTGTAAGATATTCCTACAAGATAATCAAGAAGTTCTTTTAGATATCCAAGCTAACTTGGGTCCTTGCAGGTTAACAGAGGTGATTCCTTTGGAAACCCAAATTCTTTTAATTCTATTCTTAGAATATACATTTTTCTTTACTGTATTACATTGAAAGAATTTATGTTCAACTCCATGACATGCATAACATGTAATTCTAGAATTTTGAAAAGATGTACAAATTGAAGTTCTAGATGTTGATGCAGATGTAAAACTTTTTCTCATAAAAGATTTTCTATTTAAATTCTTAGGTGCATACATTGTAGCTTTAGAAATGGATGCAGAAGGATTAGATATATAAGCTTCTTAAGATATTGATTTTGGAACATAAGCTTTTCGTGTCACAAAAGTAGTAGCTAAAATTTTATTTGAAATTGAAGAATTGAAACCAATTCCAACTTTGTTTCCAGAAATTCTTTGATCTTTTAAAATTAACTCAAGCTTATTTGAAGATAAGGTTAGTTTTTCAACTAGTGGCTTGAGTTTTTCAACCTCCTTTTTCAAGTCATTATTTTCAACAGTTAAAGTTTTGTTCTTGTCAAGACATGCATTATTTTCAATTTTCAAAGCTTTGTATTTTTAAGAAAAGACATGTAAATTCTTTTGTAATAGATTATTCTTTTCTGAAATCTCTTCTTTCTTCTTTTGTAAATAATTATTGATATTCTTTAAAGTTCTTATTTTTACTCTAGCCTTTTTAAATTCAGATAGTAGATTATAAAAAGCAAAATTCAATTCATCAAAAATAAATTATAATTGAGGTTCGGGGGATGTTACCTCGTCTTCGAGACCCATTGACATAAGTTAGCAGTTTTCATGATCTCTTCTTCTTCGTATGAAGTCGACTCTTCGTTGTCACTCCATATTGTAACCATAGCTTTCTTTTTTTTCTTCTTAAAAGATTTTTTTAATAAAAGATAGTCAGGACGAATGTGCCCTGGTTTCTTACATTCATAGCATTTGGGCATCTATTCTTTGTCTTTTTCTCTATCTTTGTCCTTGTCCTTTGAGTGCTCACATTGTTTATGGAATTTTCTATAGTATCTTCCTTTTTTCTTCCTCATAAACCTTCAAAATCTTCTCATGGCTATAGTAATATCTTCATCTTCTAGATCTTCTTCGGAGGAGGTGCAGTCATCTTTCAATTTCTCATCTTTCTTTGAATCCAATGCAGCTTTGAAGGCTATTATTTTCTTCTTCTTCTTCTTCTTCTGATCATCATCAGTCCTATGCTGCATGGCTAGTTCATGTATGATGAGTGAACTCATTAATTCATCTAGAGATAAGGCATTTAGATCTTTTGCTTCATGGATGGAGTCACTTTGGGGTCGCACTTGTCCGGAAGTGATATGAGAATCTTCTATACTAAATCAACATTTGAATAAACCCAGACGAGACTTTTCAAACCATTAATAATATCCGTAAAGCGAGTAAACATGGCAGAGATAGTTTCAGTTGGTTCCATTTTGAAAAGTTCAGAACTGTGTATAAGAAGATTAATTTTTGAAGTCTTCACTTAGAAAATTCCTTCGTGGATCACTTCGAGTTTGTCCTAAATTTTCTTTGTAGAAGAGCAAGTAAAACTTTGATTGAACTCGTTAGCATCCAAAGCACAATATAATAGATTCATGGCTTTGGCATTTAATTCCTCCATCTCCATGTCGTGTTCATCCCAGTCCTCTTCAGGCTTTGGGACATCCATGCCATTAATTTTGATCATTGAAATATGTGGCCCTTTTAGAATGACCTTCCATAATAGAAAATCGATAGCTTGAATATAGATTTTCATTCTAGCTTTCCAATAGGAATAATTTGTGCCCGTGAAGAGTGGAGGTCTATTGGTATATTGGCCTTTGGCCAAAGATGTACTCATGGGATGAGCCATCAATCTTTACTCTAAATGTATTCAGAGACATTGCTCTGATACTAGTTGTTGCCCAGGTGACTTTTCTAAGAGGGGGGTCAATTGAAAATTTAAAAAGTTTAAGCAATTATGTACTCTTTGAAAATTCTTTGAAGTGTTAAGTGCTGTGATTGAGTTAATTCAAAGCAGAAGCAGGATATATAAAGAGTGTATAACACAAACACAGGAAATGGAGCAACCCAGCTCCTACATCCACTATCCAAGATTACCACTTAGGATTTCCACTATATCCCCACTGGAATACAGTCGGATTATTTTAACAGGCTCATAATCCAAACCTCTACACTTTGGTTTTTAAACCGAGCTCACCAAAGAAACCCAACACTTGGTTTTAACAAGATCACCAAGAATCCAATACTTGGTTTTAACACAGGCTAACCAAGAACCTATTTGGTTTTTAAATTGGGCTTACTAATAACCCAATAATCCAAAAAGAATTGTAAAGAAAAAGCAATAGAATGATAAACAAATTTTGTAGAATGGTTGCTGATGTAGCTCAAGAGAAGTCCAATTGATTGCACTTCAATGCACTTGTTGGCTTCTTCAACTTCTTCAATAAATGCTTCAAGCTTCATATGTGAGTTGGTGAAGACTTGAAGACTATCTTGAATGATCTTCAGTGCTTTCTTGCTTAAAAGCTCAAGTAAGCATTAAATATTCATTCCTTTTTTTAAAGTAGTTCAAATCCCTCAAATATATAGTCTTGTACTCTTCTCAGATGATTTTAGTCATTGTAGAATGTTGGGATGTGACATTTGACCATTGGAGCACTTTTTGGATTCAAATTTCAAGTTCTGGAACTAGCTATTATTGGCCTGAAATTGATCTTCGAGTCAGCTCAAATCTACTCGAGTCAGCTCGGATCCATAAATTAGTTTTGGTCCAGTCAGCTCTCTTCAATTGAGTCGGCTAGGTTTCTCAGTAGCTTGATTCCTTACTCTAAAAGAGTCGGCTTGGATTCACAGGCATTCAGAAATCTAGTCTGGAAGAGTCGGCTCTTTCTCATTAGAGTCAGCTCGGTTGGCTGTTCACTCAGAACTCTTTTTCTGGACTCTGGAGGAGTCAGGTCGAACTTCTAAAGGGTCGACTTGGATGTCTGAATGAATGATAGAGTCAGCTCAGACTTCCTTTGGATTGGCTTGCTTGTCTGATTCAAGAAATGGTACTTTGGATGAGTCAGCTCGGGTCTCTTAGAGTCGGCTCGGATATCTGCATGCCAAAAATCTTCATGCGTGCCATGTTCCAGAGTCGGCTTGGATGAATTCTTCAATGAATTATCAATTTTTTTTCAAAAATCATCCAGCAAATCTTCAAAGTCTCAAGATGCCTTCAAACTCTTCAAACCATATTTTTAAGGAATTTTAAGCTTGAAGTACATCTAAAAGTAACCCATTTTCATGTTTTTTACTTAACCTTTTCTTTGGATTCTTCTTTACATGAATCACTTACAATACAACTCATTTCCAAAACTAAGGATGTAGGAGTTGTAATCGAGCATTATAATCATCCTATAAAAACTTGTAATACACTTGAAGAGTTGTTAGTAAAATAAATGCATGCTCCAATGTTTGGTTATCATCAAAATCGCTTATGGGGTCAATAATTTTGATAGAAAAATTGAATCACATGGTAACTACACCTAGGGATTCCAATCTTATTTTGTTGGATTGCCACTACATACTGCTAAGTATCATTGGTGGATTGTGAGAGCCCATTAGGATCATTCTCGATTCGATGATCCTAATTAGGGTTGAGCAGAAATTATTTCTGTCCATCAAAAGGTATTCGATGATGTATAATAAAGATTATAGCATGTCTCATTACCAGACAGAATAGGACCTGAGGGGTCACATACATTAGGGGCTTAAGTAACTAATCAACAAATCAATTTGGACCTAATTATAAGTGTTACAATTAATATTTGATCTAATTATAAATGTTACAATTAATTAATTATGGATTAATTATTAATTAAATTAAATTATATTTAATTTAATTGAGTTAAACTTAATTAATTAATCCTAATTGAGTTGGGTCAATGTCTGTTTCAAAATGGTTCGATCAGATTTAAAATCGACTTCAGTTTGACTGTAAAATTACTTCATTTGGACCATGACCCAATGTCCAGTTAGATTGGGACTCTCTCTCTCCATGTCTCCCCTTCCCTCCACACACCTACCTTGTGGTTCCCATGTGTTTGGGCGACAGAAAAGAGGAAGCATGAATATTAGATGGTGCTAATCCTTCTTTTGGCATGGAGGAATATGAGAAGGAGGAGTCCTCATTCACTCCTCTTAAATCCTAGCCAGATAAAATAAAACAATGGAGTTTTGTTTTGATGGGATAGGAGAACATGAATTTAAATAGGAAGAAAGGTGGCCCACCAAAGTGAGAATAATTGGCATGAATATTTCTCTCCTTGCATCGTGAATATTCCTCTTGGCTGTGAGTTTTCTTTTGGAGCGTCTTCACCTGAGGTTCTCTCTCCTAGCGCCAAGTTCTTTTCTCCCCTTTTTATTTCCTTCTTCCTTCTGTGAGGTCTAGAGAGATGCTCTACTAGAGAAAGAAGAGAGGAAAAGGTCCAAAGATCTTGCATAATTTGATTTGCAAGATAGAAGCCAAAAGTAGGTCCGATTCGGATCGGCACAGTTCTTAAAGTGGACGATTTGCTGAAAGAGGTGAGGGCTGCAAGGATCTAGCAGTCTGGTGCCCTTTATAATTTGGTTGCAAGAGCTTCGTGTGGATACCAGTAGAGACCGGGCATTTGCGTAGCTCCGATAAAATCATGATTTTCAATAGTGGATCTGCATGCTTTTCAGAGCATGTTCGGATAACGATCCAGGTAAGATTTTATGCTTAAAATAATCTTTATTTCAGATCTGATATTTTTCTCATATGTTGCAGCATATTAGAAATTTATGATAAATAAATTAGATTTATTTATAAATTGAATGATTAGATATAAATTATTTTATATTTGCTTTTGTTGTGACTGGCTGTTGATGCATGTTCGATTCCAATTTTCTGTTCCTAGGAGAACTCCAACAAAGAGAAGCAATGGATGAATGAGAGAAGGGAATGAAAATTTTCATTCTACTTGGGTGTGTGAGGTTCTTTAGGTTTCTTGCTACCAAAGGTTCTATCTCCCTCCATTCATTCTCACTTCCTCTCTTAGTTCTTCTTTCAAGTGTTGAGAGGTTATTTAGATAAGAGCAAGGAGAGAAAAGAAGGTCCTAAATCTTGCAAAGGCCAGTTTACAAGATAGAAGCCATAAGCCGGTCCAGTTATCGATCGGCACAGCTTTCAAAGCAAGTTTGATTTACTGAAAGAGGAGAGGGTTGCAAGGATCTAGCAATCCAGTACCCTTTATCACTCTGCTATAACAAGCCCTATGTAGATACCAGCAGAGGCCAGGCGCTTGTGCGGCTACAATTGAACTCTGATCTAAAAAATGATCTACATGGATTTCAGAGCAGGCCAGGATAGCGATCCAGGTATATAACTGTTACTTAAAATTATCATATTTTCATATTTGATCTTGTTCTCATCCTCTAATGCATGTTTAAGAATATTATCACGAATAAAATAGATTTATTTATATTGCATGCTGGATATAAAATTGTTTTTATATCTGCTTCCGCTGTGTCACTCTGATTGTGAGGCCTAATTTTGATGCAATATACCGATCCCAGGAGAAGTTCGACAAAACCTTCGGTACCAAATGCATCCACTTGATTTGTTTTTGCAGGAATGTCTTACAGCCCAACAGAAAGAAAAGAAGATGATGATTGAATAGTGGTTGCACAAGACACATAAAGAGGGGATCAGATTAAGGAAGGATTATCATTTGGTAAAATCTAATTATCCCCTTCCATATTTATTGAATTAAAATTATTAGATGAAATATGTCTTGATATTTGGCTTAGTGATTTTATACATGTTTTATCTAAACATTTTCTATGTGGTATAAGTAGCCCTGACAATTATCTTTATTGCTCAATCATATCAAGTCAAAACTTATAGCTAATGTATATGAACAAGATATTGATTTTGATGAATTGTATGTATACTTGTGGCTATAAGACTTTCTGTGGTATCAAATCAACTAGCATTTGAACATTTCATGGATTTCAAATTATATTTAATGGATATGAAATGTATTTTAAAAATCATGCATATCTTGATCAAATTTTTAGATTGCATAAAAAGCTTGATATTAAAAATAGGCCCCCATGCATAGTATAAAATATTTAGCAAAAATTTCTATTTTTGGTCATGTTTTTCAAAGGGAATTACATTCAGGGGGAGCAAGGCTTTTTATCAGATAATTGCATGCATTTGTATGTCATTGATCTTGTTACTCTTCTTGCTATTCTTTCTACTTTATCCCTACTTTGTATTGCCTTCCACCTTTTCTTCATGATGACAAAAAGGGGAGAGATATGATAAGCTTAAAAATTATAAGAAAAGGGAAGAATTAGTAAGGAGGAGAAAGTTTGATAAAATTTTTGAATTTTTTGAAAAATATTTAAATCATATTTTGAGGGGAAGCTTTATCTTGAACTTATTGCAAATCTTTTAAGTTTATCATGTTTATATACTTAAAGATTTTGTCATTATCAAAAAGGAGGAGATTGTTGACTTTGGTCTTGATTTTGATGAATGATAAAATACTTAAGTATATATGAATACTAATATATGTTGGAAATGTGTTTTATAAAGACAAGGTACTCACCAAAGCCGTTTTATGTTAAAAGTTTAACTGCTTATCTAATAGTTGAAGAAGTCTCCTTCATTGATGAAAATTTCATGTTAAATAGATTTAAGTACATAAGAATGACTTGGAAAAACTCAAGTTTGAAGTTTGAAGAAGATTCAGCAAAGTTTCATATGAGTTTCACAAAGTTTCAGTCAAGTATCAACTCATAGAACTCAAGTGTTGACTCACAGAGACTTGAGCTGATACACAGAAGAAGTTTCAGATGGCATGCTTGAAGTGTCGATTCATGACGCTCAAGTGTCGACTCATGTGTTGATTCAAGGGTCGACTAAAGGCCTGAGACAAAAATTATATAGAACATGCTGAATTTCAAGACTTCCCTCAAGAGTCGACTCAAGTATTGACTGACTCACTAGAGAAAGTGTCGACTCACCTAAGATTTTTAGAGAGCTTTAAAAGACTTTTGTTGAACTAGTGTCGACTCAAGGTATCGACTCATGACCTGAAGTGTTGACACTTAAAGTTCTTATGAACAGTAACGGCTAGTTTTTTGAAGTACATAATCGGTCCTTTTCACCTCCAATGGCTATTTTCTCCTCTCCAATGATCAAAAACTATCATTTGAAGTGTGGAAAAGTATTTAAAGTGGACCAAACTCATGAGGGAGGCAACTAATAGGATTTTATTAATTATCCATTAAGAGTTCATTACTTTTGAGAGAAGTTGAGCCTTCAAGCATTCAAAGCATTTAAGAGCATTCAAGTCCAACCATTCAAGCATTGATTAAAGCTTCAACAAGTTGAAGACAAACTTCTTCAACATCATCAAGAGCTTCAAAGAGATATTTACTTTTTTATTTAGAAAGCATTATTGTATTGATACTCTTTTACTTGTGCTTTTATTGCTACTTGTTTCAAGTAAATTGAAACTAGTATTGAGGTTTGTTGGTGAGGCTTTGTATTAAAACCAACAGAGATTTTTGGTTATCCTTTATGAAAAACCAAGAAGGTTGGTAAGCCTAAGTGATAAAACCAACAAGAGATTTTGAGTTGTGATCCCAGGAAAATAAGTTGGGTTTTGATTAGTGAGCCCGGAAAACTAGTCGGCTGTAATCAAGGGTGATTATAGTGAAATTTCTAAGGGAAGCTTGTGGAGTAGATGTAGGTGCCAGGGGGTGCACGAAATCACTATAAATTTATTGTGTTTGTGATTGCTTGCTTCTCTTTGTTATTTTCTTTGTATTTATATTATTATTTCTACTACATATTATCTTGATCACACAAATACTTTTGAAATACACAAGCACTTGTTTTACTTAAATTGATTCATTGCTTAAATCTTTGCAAAAAGTTTTTAAAACCTAATTCATCCCCTCTATTGGGCTAGTCTCTCTGGGCAACAGGATGCATGTGGATAACTCTAGTATTTATAATGGATATAAAGTATAGGACAGAACTATAATAGTCTGGTAAAATTTAAAATAAGCTAGTTCCATAAAAAAATTAAAAAGTTGGCAAATATAAAAATTAAAGAAGATTCTTCCTACAAATTTCAATGAATTCTTTAAAAGATGTATCAATTTTAGAACATTGGGCCAACAGTTATTTATCAACCAATAAGCAGGTAGAAGAACCATGGCTTGATCAAAGAGCTAGGTGTCTCCATTCTTTAAAAATATGCATCTTACATGCTTGTTTTAAAAGCTCTCATCTCCATGGACTCCATAGATAAATGGAGGGACACAGAGTAGAAGTAGCCGAAGACATTCCTACATGTATGGGAACCTACATGGTCCTCTTTTAATTAAGTCCATCTCATATAACTCCCCTCTCGAGAATGTCCTAAAACCTTGACAATCCCCATGATCTTCCAAACTCCAAGTGGAGTGCAATGAAATTGTTGGGCCCCTAAAAATTATGCAGAGGGATTCCACCACCATCGCTGACAGCCTCATTCTCTCCTCTTTCCTCTCTCCACTTGGCTCTATCGAAGATTCGTTCTACAAATAGATTTTACAACAAACACTTCAAATGTAGACCATCTCCATCTAATCTTGTCTCCCTAAAGATCGAGATTCATAACGTTTAGAACATTCAGTATGTTAGATGCATAATTGTATCTTGTCACAATGTATATAGAGTCCCAATATTTAGATTTGAAATCTAATTTCAATGTAATATATTTCTTATCTTTTCCAATTTCACATGGTATCAAAATCCTTCATTGAGGTTTTGAATCTTTGAAACTCCTCATTGATCTCAACAAGGATTTGCATTGTTACATAGATCTAGAATTTTCTTTTATACCTTTGGAGCTGAGCTTTACATAATTGAACTCAATAAATATATATTTAGCAAATATAGTTCATCACATCACCTTTCTTATTGCTAGAATCTAATTTTGTTCATGGATTGGATGCTCAAAGTTATTTATTCATGGATTGCATGCTCAAAGTTATTTATGCTCTATTTATCGGAATCATACTTGGATGGGATTACATAGATGCATGGTTTGCCAAAATCTCTACGGGATCTAACATCATCTCTAACAAAGAATATAACAAAGCATATAAGCATTGTAGTGCTATTTTTCTTTTTTCTAATATAAATGGGAGGTGGTGCCCACCTAACACTTAGTGATTATAAGAAGATATTTTCAAGATTTATATTTTAGTGATGAATCTCAAGAAAAGAGTTTGGTCAATCCGAAAGAAGTTTGAATAAATATTTTGATAAACGTCAGATATATTTAGATAGTATTATTGTAGTTCTGTTAGAGACTTGCAGATTGGATTGAATGTGGCTACTACAAAATGTGGCTTTGGGATGCACAGGCACTCTGGAACTGCAAAATAATGAAGACACGTAAGTCCGACCATGATAAAGATTTTCTTGGTAGTGGACCCTCTAATGCCTAAGTTAGTCTCCCACAGAAGTAAAAAAAAAGAGAAGTGCCTGTAACTTCTAAGTGGATAGAGTGGCGGTGGATCGCGATGTATGGATGGAGCAGAATGTGGAAAATCATTGGAAGTGGTAAGTAGACACCACTCCCCTATAGCTCATACCAACCTTTTCCTTTCCTTAGGTGCCAGGTATATATCTATAACTTGTTGCTTTGGGACCCTCCATGTAATTCAAGCCAAACCAAGTAAAGTCAAAGGCCATGGTAAGTAAGCTAACGGAGAAGAATAAGGAGGTAAGGCAAAGCAAAACTAAGAATCTCCATCTCTTAAGAGAAATTATCCTGAGAGCAAACCCTAAAACTCCCTGACTCTGTAAGTATTCACTCGAGTACCCATCAAAACATTTGTAGGCCTTTTCAAATACTTTCCATCATCCACAAGGTATCCAGGTCTCCATAACTTCACTCATTGGTGTGCCCTCTCCCGAGAAGCGGACCTCACATGCACTAAGCATCCCTTCTCCTACAGACCTTGTTCTGTTTCCTTCCTTTCCTTCTTTGGTTCCTCTCTCCCTCTTGAATTTGTTGACCCCTGGAATGATTTTGATGATCACAAAATATTGGAGCATGTACTTGATACTAATTCTTTCAAACAACTTAAGAGGTTTTGCAGGAAATTGGTTTCCTTTAGCTTAAAATAGTTTTCAAACTGATTTGAGGGTAATTCAATTATGTATGAAATTTTATGAACTTGAATGTGTAAAAGCCCTAGTTTTATATATGTTGTAATCTTGTAAAATGGGCTGAAAGTTGTATAATTAAAGAGTACGCAGATTAGCTTCTATTTGATTCAAATATTGAAGAGTTTTTGAAGAAGCTTGAAGCACTAATTGAAGATTTGCAAGAGCTGACTCTTGGATCAAGAGCTGACTCGTTGTGGCACGGCACGGAGAAAGTTTCAGTGTTTTAGCATCAAGAGCCGACTCCTATCCCAAGAGCCGACTCATGGAAGAAAGCATTTTTCTGAAGCTTGAGACCTCGAGCCGACTCAAGCCCCAAGAGCCGACTCGTCCAGAGTTATAAATTTTGAAGGTCTGAGAACTCGAGCCGACTCTGCCCTAAAGCACCAACTTTAGGTATTTATCATTTTGACTTGATTGAAGGTAAGAGCCGACTCTAGCCAGAAGAGCTGACTCTTACAGAATTTCATTTTGGGATGTCTGAGACTTCGAGCTGACTCGTGGACCTCGAGCCGACTCGTAGAGTCATTTTCTGCACTCCAATGACTAGTTGTTGAAGTTGATTTTTGAACTCTAATTCATCTCCAACAGCTTTTTCACGAATCCCTAGGCCCTACAACGGCCATATCTTTTGGAAAACTATAAAAGGGATTGTTTTTGAAGGATTAAACAATTATTAGAGCATTATTGAGAAATTATCTTGAGTTATTGAAGAGCTTTCAAGTCTTTCACCTAACTACTTCAAAGAGCTTTCAAGATAGGATTCAAAGCTTCAACAACTCTACTCCATCATTAAATCCACTCATTGAAGAAGCAAGGAAGTAGCTTGAAGAGCATTAAAGAGCATTCAAAGCTAGGCTTCATCTTGATCTACATCGGTAACACCTAAACAAACTTGGTTTGTTGTAGTTGCTTATTTATCATTGGTCTATCTTTGTTTTCTCTCTAAGAACAGCAAGGGGCTGTGTCCTAAGAGAGGGTTGAAGGTTTTTAGGTGAACCTTATAAAATCTAAGTTGAGTTCTTGGTGATCCCGGTATAAAACCAAGTGTTTGGGTTTTCTTTGGTAATCCTGTTTAAAACCAAAGGGAGTTAGGGTTTCTTTGGTGATCCCGGTAAAACCAAAGTGTATAGGTTTGGATTGTGAGCCTGGTAAAATAATTCGACTGTATTCCGGTTAGGGGATATAGTGAAAATCCCAAGTGGTACTTGGATAGTGAAAGTAGGAGCCGGTTGCTCCAAACCACTCTAAATTTTTTTATGTTTGTGATTGTGTTCTTATTACTTTATTAATTTTACTTAATTACTTCCGCATTGCATATTACACCACAATACTAAAAGAATTTGAAAGTGCATATTATTGTAAAAAGTTTTTAATCCCAATTTATCCCTTTTAGGAAGCCACCTGGACAACAAGTGGTATCAGAGTAGAGTCTCTGAAAGTTATTTAGAGTAAAGATATATGGCACATCCCATGAGCACTTCATTGGCTGAAGGTCAATCCACAAATCGACCTCCACTTTTCACTGGAACCAATTATACTTATTGGAAGGCAAGAATGAAAATATACATTCAAGCCATAGATTTTCATTTTTGGAAGATTATCCTGAAAGGACCTCACACATCCACAATTAGAGTTAATGATGTAGAGGTTCCCAAACCAGAAGAGGATTGGGACGATAATGATATGAAATTAGCTGAGCTTAATGCCAAAGCAATAAACTTATTGTATTGTACTTTGGATCCAAATGAATTTAACAGAATCTCAACTTGCAATTCTGCTAAAGAAATTTGGGACAAATTAGAAATTATACATGAAGGCACATCGCAAGTTAAAACATCAAAAATCAATCTTCTTGTGCATAATTATGAGTTATTTAAGATGGATCCTAATGAGACTATATCTGCTATGTATACTCATTTTATTGATATTATAAATGGTCTCAAAAGTCTTGGTAGAACTTACACTAATGCTGATCTTGTCCAAAAGGTTTTAAGATCTTTGCCAGATAAGTGGAAAGCCAAAGTGACAGCAATTCAAGAGGCGAAGGACCTAAACACTCTACCATTGGATGAACTGCTTGGATCACCAATCATGCATGAATCGGCTATGCAACAAAGAATTGAGGAAGATACCAAAAGAAAGAAAGCCATTGCATTTAAAGCTACAGAAGAAGATAAGAATGAAGAATCAGACTCATCAGATGATGATGATCTTGGAAATGATGAAATTGCCCTTGTTATGAAAAAATTCAAGAGGTTTATGGGCAAAAGAAAAATAAATAGATGGAGAAAGCAATATAGAAAAGGAGATTTTAGAAAAAAAAAGAAAGAGATAAAGAAAAAGAGAAGGATAAAGATAAAGATCAAGTACCTATCTGTTATGGATGCAAGAAGCCAGGACACATCCATCCTGACTGTCCTAAAGCAAAGAAAAAGATGTTTACCAAAAAAAAAAGAAGACAATGCTTACTGCTTAGAGTGATAGTGATGAAACTACGTCCATTGAAGAGGATGAAGAGACAACAAAAACTGCATAAATCTGTCTTATAGGTTTGGAGGACGAGGTAAATACTTCTGAACCTAATTTGGGATTCACTTATGATGAATTGCATAATGCATTTTATGAATTATTGGTAGAATACAAAAAAGCCGGTTTAAAAATGAAAGCTTTGAAAAATCAATGTGATGTATTTGAGAAAGATAAAAATGAATTTGGTAAAAGAAATAAAATTTTGCAAAGAGAATTAAATTTAGTTTGTGAAAGACTTAAGATTGTTTAATTTGAAAAAGAAGAGCTTTTCAAGAAAAACAAAGGTTTGAAAAATGAAAACGATAATTTAAAGAAGGAAGTTCAAAAACTCAAACCCTTGGTTGAAAAACTAATCCTAAGTTCTAACAAACTTGAATTAATTTTGAAAGATCAAAAAGAGATAAATAATAAATTTGGAATTGGTTATAAAGGTTCTATTTCAAACAAGATTTATGCATCTATTTTATATGCTCCTAAGTTTATTAGTTCAAAACAAGTTAGACCTAAATTTGAATCATCTCATGGTTATTATTCAAAGTCAAAAATTGTATGCTATTCATGTAATAACCTTGGTCAAAAAGTATTTGAATGTCATTTGAAACATAATGACAAAAAAAAAATTAAGAAAGTTTGGGTTTCAAAAGGAATTATTTTCACTAACTTGCAAGGATCCAAGAAAGCTTGGGTACCTAATTTTGTTAAATGATTGTTTTGCAGGGTTGTCTTGCAGCCACAAATATAAAGAAAAGATAGTATATGGACAGCGGCTGTTCAAGACATATGACGGGTGATGCTGATTTATTCTTTATCCTAAAACAAAAGGATGGTGGAATGGTAACATTTGGTGATAATCAAAAAGGGAGGATAATCGGTATTGATAAAATCAAAATTACTCCTATATTTATTAAAAATGTGTTACTTGTAGAAAAGCTAAAGCATAATTTTTTGAGTATTAGTCAGCTATGTAACATTGGTTTTAATGTTTTCTTCAAGTCATCAATGTGTATAGTAGTTGATCCGCTTGACTCTAGTACTAAATTCATTGGACACAGACTTGGTAACATTTATGTAGTGGTTCTTAATGATCTAGCTATGTCAAGCAACACAAGTCTTGTAGTAATGAATGACAAGAGCAAGGAATCAAGTTTACTATGGCATAGGCGACTTGATCATGCTAGTATGGACACTATAGCTAAACTTATTTCAAAGGATTTAGTCAAATGTTTGCCAAAATTTAAAGTTAATCTTGATTATGTATGCGATGCTTGTCAGTTAGGAAAACAAGTGAGGGGGAGTTTTAAATCTAAAAATATTGTTTCTACTACTAAACCTTTAGAGCTACTTCACATGGACTTATTTGGACCTACTAGGATTACTAGCCTAGGTGGTATGAAATATGGCCTTGTGATTGTAGATGACTTTTCAAGATATACATGGATTTTGTTTATTACACATAAAGATGAAACTTTTAGTATATTCAAAAAGTTTTATAAAAGAGTTATAAATTTGAAAAATTTATCTATTATTTCAATTCGTAGTGATCATGGCACTGAATTTGAAAATCAATATTTTGATCATTTTTGCACAAAGCACGGTATTGATCATAACTTTTCTGCACCTAGAATACCACAACAAAATGGTGTTGTAGAAAGAAAGAATTATACTTTGGAAGAGATGTCCAAAATAATGCTTTATGAATGAAATCTTCTAAAATACTTTTGGGCAGAAGCCGTGAATACTGCATGCTATATTTTAAATAGAGTTTTAATTAGACCTATTATCAGAAAACCCCCTTATGAACTTTGGAACAATAGAAAACCTAATATTAAGTATTTTCATGTTTTCGGATGTAAATGTTTTGTTCTTAACAATGGAAAAGATAATCTTGGTAAATTCGATGCAAAATCTGATTAGGCTATTTTTCTTGGATATTCTTTAAATAGTAAAGCCATCATGTTTTCAATAAAAGAACTTTGACTGTTGAAGAATATGTATATGTTGTTTTCAATAAATCTGACATTACATCTTCTAGAAAGGAAGATTTTGCTGATGATGATGCAGGTACTCTGGAACATGGACTGAAAGACTTGACTCTTAAAGACAAACAATCAAGTGAACCACATGAAAAGGTAAGCAAAAATCATGATGATATACCCAAAGAATGGAGGTATGTACAATCACACCCTAAAGAATTAATTATAGGTGACCCATCTCAAAGTGTTAGAACTAGATCTGCACATAGAGATGCACATGACTTAATCGCTTTTGTTTCACATGTAGAACCACACAATATAAAAGAAGCTGAAACTGATCCTAATTGAATGTTAGTAATGCATGATGAATTAAACCAATTTAGGAGAAATAATGTTTGGACCCTAGTAGAAAGATCTAGTGACTACCCTGTTATAGGTACTAAGTGGGTTTATAAAAATAAACTAGATGAAGATGGAAATGTAATTAGAAATAAGGCTAGATTGGTTGCACAAGAATATAATCAAGAAGAGGGAATAGATTTTGATGAAACTTATGCACCAGTAGCTAGATTAGAAGCCATTAGATTATTACTAGCTTATGCATGCTTTATGAGCTTTAAATTATTTCAAATGGACGTAAAAAGTGCATTTTTAAATGGTTTTTTATCCAAAGAAGTTTTTGTTGAGCAACCACCGAGTTTCATTGATCACACTTTTTCAAACCATGTTTTCAAACTGAATAAAGCTTTGTATGGTCTGAAACAGGCTCCTAGAGCCTGATATAACAGACTAAGCAAATTTTTAATTGCAAATGATTTTGTAAGAGGTAGTGTTGACACCATACTGTTTACTCAAAGAAAGAATGATGGTATTTTAGTTATTCAAATATATGTTAATGATATTATTTTTGGATCTATTGATGAATCTTTGTATCAAGATTTTGCTAAGCTAATGCAGGGAGAATTCAAAATGAGCTTGATGGGTGAGCTGAGTTACTTTCTTAGACTTCAAATCAAACAAACTAAAGAAGGTATCCTAATCAACTAGGCCAAGTACATCAAAGAGATTATCAAAGAATTTGGCACAGAATCAAGCAAAGAAAATGGAACACCCATGAGTCCTGCATGTAGACTTTATAAAGATGAGAATGGCACAAATGTTGATCAAAAGCTGTATCGAGGTATGATCGGTTAATTACTTTATTTGATAGCTAGTAGACCTGATATTTTATTTAGTGTTTGTATGTGTGCATGTTTTCAATCTAATCCAAAAGAGTCACACATCATAGCTATTAAAAGAATCATTAAATATCTAAAAGGCACATGCAATGTAGGTTTATGGTATTCTAAGCACACATCATTGAAATTAATTAGTTATTCTGATGCTGATTATGGAGGCTATAAAATTGATAGAAAAAGTACGAGTGGCACATGTCAATTTCTAGGTGTTAACTTGATTTCTTGGCACTGTTGTAAACAGAACTCTATAGCACTATCTACTGCTGAAGCAGAATATGTAGCTGCCGGGAGTTGTTGTGCTCAAGTGTTGTGGATCAAGCAATAACTAGAAGATTATGGTATTGTCCAATCTAAAATTCCTATAAAATGTGACAATACTAGTACTATTAATTTGTCCAAAAGTCCAATTCAGCACTCACGAACTAAGCACATAGAAATTCGATATCATTTTATTCGTGATCATGTTTTAAATAATGTTGTTGAACTAGAATTTGTACCCACTGAAGATCAACTTGCAGACATTTTCACTAAACCACTTAGTTTAGATAGATTTGAGAAGATTAGAGGCAAATTAGGGCTATGTGACCCATTCTGAACTTTTTTGACCTAATTTTTGAAAAATAAGAAAAAATTATCTAGGTATTTTAAATTTTTTTCTAGAGCATAGAACAACCTATTTTAATGTCTAGAAACCTATAGAAACTAATTTTGACCTTTTTCGACTTTTAAACTACTTTTTGGCTCTAGCCGACTCGAGTCATTAGGGTGCTCGGCGAGCTGACTCAAAGGTCGAGCCAAACATTTTTAAGTAGGGTTTCCATGGTTTGGTTTCATTATGTTTTTAGGTTTTGGCTATTTCCACTTAGCCGACTCCTCGTTCCATCCTAGAAAACCTTCCTAAAACACTCTCAAACCTCTCCAATCTCTTAATCTTAGCTAGATGGCACCCCGCAAAGCCGTAGCCAAGAAACCCCAGCGGGTGGTTTGGATCGTCGCGGAAGAAAGGAGAACCAAAAGGTGCTTGGACACCTCCAATTCGGAAGAGGAACAGCCGATTGAGCAAGAACAAGAGCCTTAGGCACCCAGACAAGTGATTCTTATGGGAAATCATTAAGTAACTCCTAGTTGGTGCATTGATTTTAGCTTCTTGGAGCAAGAACAGTTGCGTATTGGGGATTGGATAGAGAAACAGGGTTGGAAGAATTTTTGTCTATTGAATATACCTACATATCCTAACTTAGTCCGGCAATTCTTTGAAAATATGTCGTTGGACGCATTTCATTTGGAAGGAACTATTAAAGGGAAACATATAGAGATTAGTGAGCAAAAACTATCAAGTATCCTGAATATTCCAAAGGAAGGTGAATGCTATTTAGTTTTAAAAGAGAAACAGAAGACCCTTAGACTCATACTAGAAAGATCTAATGTGAAGGGTGTTGTGCATGTGAGTGCAAATCATCTGTTATTGGAGATGAGGCTGTTGCACAACATTATCAGTTGGATTTTTTTGCCCTGGACTGGGCGATTTGATTGGGTCAGCGAGCATGATCTTGTGCTTATGAGATGTCTAATTGAGGGGGAGGCCCTCAACTTATCATTTATCATGCTCTCATAGATGAGGGAGGCAGCTCGTAGGGCACGGGCTTGTCTACTGTATGGGATAATCTTTACACTACTATTTTAGGATGCCCTGGTAGATCTAACAGGTGAGGATTGCCGACTACTGCTGCACACTGACAGGTACACTCTGAAATCCCTTACTAGAATGGAATTTATTAAAGTAGATGGCCATTGGGTTTGAAAGACTTCAGGTGTTCCGATTACACACTCGGATGATTCAGAGGACGACACTCAAGCAGCATAGGGACTTGGTGAGGAGACAGATGCATAGGCTGATGAGGCTGGACCATCAGAGCCAGCTCCTACCACATCTCATTCACCAGTCGGGAGATCTACAGCTGTTGGACCTGATGTAGATGACAGACTTCAGAGACTACTGAAGGAGATATCTTGTCTCAGATTAGACACTGATAGTAGGATTACTCTACTACAGTCCGAGATGCAGCAGGGATTTCACGATATTATGACCATACTGAGATAGCTTACTGTAGCCAGCAGCATATACCATCGACTTCCATAGCCATTGGCACTGATTGAGAGCAGGGACAGGCGACACATTCCAGTGACGTACCTTCACACGCCACACCTGCTGATGCCGAGCCCGAGGTTGGTATTAAGGCTATAGGATCTGAGGTTGGATAGACTCCAGCTACATGGATACTTTCTACCACCAGCACCTTAGCATTATCCTTTGATCCACCGACTGTCAGACCCACTCCCATTATCATATCTTCAGAGTCCAAAGCCAAAGCCAAAGCCAAAACTAAAGTGTCTAGGACTACCACTCCTACTAGGACTAGGATTAGGGATCTTAGACCTAGATTTTCTAAGTTTAAGCCTAGTCCAGGAATCTTAGAAGTTGGTTCCTCCTCTGATGAGGAAGAACCTGGTAGTGATGATCCTAGCCCATCTTTTTGATGTTTCTAGGCTTTTATATTGATGTTTTAGGACTCTATACTTGTTACATTTTGGTTGTTGTGATACAATTTTGTCATGCCGAGACACATCTGTAATGTATCACCTATGTACTCATTTTCATATATATAGATATCACTTTTTTATGCTACATGTCTATTTTTGTTATGATTGAATTATTGTGAATGAATGTTCTCTTCTATACCTTTTGTTGATGACAAAAAGGGGAAGAATGGAGATTGTGCATGAATTCATGAAAAAGGCTATATTATGAAAATATGAATGTTGAAATGAATGTTGATTCATGTGATTCATGAAAATTTGATGAAACTTAGAAGAAATGCTATTACAAATAGTAAGGGAGAGTTTTACTTAAATATTACATGAAATTCACTTCAAATGTTTGGTAATTTTATAAGTTTTGATACGTATTGTATAGATGATATTCTTGATACATTATATGTTGATACATTATGTTTCGATACCTATTGCTCATATGATACAGATAATACGGTGTATCGATACATATGATACTTCATATTAAGAGTGTTCAGTTTTATATATTTGATACATACGATATGTTGTGGCATATTGTGTTGATACATTGATACTTAATCTTTGTGATACACATCATGTCTAATATCATTTAATAAATTTGAATATACTGCAATTGTAAAGTGCTTTTAAATTTTAATCATGCCTAGTATTTTGTCATCATCAAAAAGGAGAAGATTGTTGACCCCTGGAATGATTTTGATGATCACAAAATATTGGAGCATGTACTTGATACTAATTCTTTTAAACTACTTGGGAGGTTTTGCAGGAAATTGGTTACCTTTAGCTTAAAATGGTTTTTAAACTGATTTTAAGGTAATTCAATTATGTATGAAATTTTATGAACTTGAATGTGTAAAAGCCCTAGTTTTATACATGTTGTAATCTTGTAAAATGGGCTGAAAGTTGTATAATTAAAGAGTATATAGATTAGCTTTTATTTGATTCAAATGTTGAACAGTTTTTGAAGAAGCTTGAAGCATTAATTGAAGATTTGCAAGAGCTAACTCTTAGATCAAGAGCCGACTCGTTATGGCACGGCATGGAGAAAGGTGTTTCAGCATCAAGAGCCGACTCCTATCCCAAGAGCCGACTCATGGAAGGAAGCATTTTTTTGAAGTCTGAGACCTCGAGCTGACTCGAGCTCCAAGAGCCGACTCGTCCAGAGTTATGAATTTTGAAGGTCTGGGAACTCGAGCCGACTCTGCCCTGAAGAGTCGATTCTAGGTATTTATCATTTTGACTTGACTGAAGGCAAGAGCCGACTCTAGTCAGAAGAGCCAATTCTTACAGAATTTCATTTTGGGCTGTCTGAGACTTCGAGTCAACTCGTGGACCTTGAGCCGACTCATGGAGCCATTTTCTGCACTCCAACGGCTAGTTGCTGAAGTTGATTTTTGAACTCCAATTCATCTCCAACAGCTCTTTCACAAATCCCTAGGCCCTACAACAGCCATATCTCTTGGAAAACTATAAAAGGGATTGTTTTTGAATGATTAAACAATTATTAATACACATCTAAGTCCAACTCTTCAGTTAACTAGTTTGTCTGGTACCATGCACCCTCAGTAGGATAACAAGAATTTGACCTAGAGAAGCATCAGTCAAAGTAATATCTGTTCCTTTCACTATAGATGAAACACTATCAGAAACTCTATTCATATATTCATAAAACTCTCGAATAAGCCTAGGATAGATTAAGATTATTATCTTATAAAAATCTTTCCATCCTTGTCTCCTGATCCACTCACAAAATGTAAAATCGTTATCATCAAAGAAGTAGAAGTTGATCCACTTACCAGTTATAATGACCTTGCTTGTCATCTGATCGCTTGACATAGGGTGGTCAAAAATAAAAACCTAACTTAGCACTTAGCTAGGATGAGTGGAGATCATATCCTCGAGGATCTAGGATAATTATTTAATAAAAAAATAAAAAAAATAATTAAAATAATTTAATTATAGAATTCTAGAAATTAATAAGCAGAATAAATTAATTTAAAAGATAACTAGCTAACACATCTCATGGTTTAGGAATCCATTCTTTTTATTAATAAATTTTGATATTTATTAATGCAAAGGGCTTGTGATTAATTGATATTTGAATGTAATCTATCTCTATCTGAGTATGAACCATATCTCTTAGATCACGACCCATCGCTTTATAAGTATAGATTATCCCAAATCCAGATAAAATAAAAAAAATTAACTTTAAGATAATTTATATCCTATTTAAGCACAAAGCATATCTTGTCAAGACCGCTGCATGTTTTCTTAGAAGAATACATTGTTAAAAGTTTAATTCATTCAATAAAATATAATACAAGTATAATTAAAAAGAAAAAATATTTTATTTCAATTGCATAAAAGAAATATATAAGATTGGAAAAAAAAAAAAAAATCCGTGACAAGAAAAACTTTATCCCTTTCTGAGACGGAGGAGCCTAGTTGTGCATGGGGTTGAATTGGCATAATTTTATTTCTCCCAATCTCAAACCCATAACAAAAATAAACTAAAATAAAAATAAAGTAAAAACTTATTCTCTACCGTTGGTTGCTCCCCTGGTTTCTTTGCTTGCTCCTCCTTTCATGCCTTCCCTAGTCCTCCTTTAAATAAACTTGAAGTAGATTGTATCTTGGTTTAATTTGGCCTTCAATCCATGTAGAATAAGTCTTGCTTGGAATTATTTTGACCATTAGATGCCCATTAAGTCACTCAAATCAGCTTATGGGTGCCTCAAATCATGCCGCATCACAACATATCCCCTCCCAGATCGAGTCGGGGTAATTTGTGGCCATTGGATAGCTTGGTAATTTTCTTGTTGCAAATCATGCTTGAATTCATGCATTCAAAACCATCTAGCAGTCAGCTTTTCTCCCAGCCATCAGATTCTCTCAGAAAATGGTTCCCAGCCACCTGATTTTGCCCAATGCCCGGAGCCCAGCCAAAAGGAATCGTGCACCGCGATCAACATCCAAACACTATTCACCTACACCGCGCACAGTGCGTCATGCACCGCGTGGCTTCCCTGTTTGATGGACCGCGCAATGCTGCCCAAACCGTGTTGTCCGTCTCCGCTTCTCCTCCTTCCATCACCACCGCTGTTGTATCTGCTTGCCATTGCTGGGAGAGTCATCGTTGCCATCTTCCTTCATCGCCAGAACCCACACATGCGGGTGCTCCTTGTGTCCATGGATTTCGTTGGCAGAACCACCACCCTTCTCCTGCACCTTTGCTAGACCCGTCGACCTTGCCGACGCTCTCGCCGCCCACCAGCGCCATCGCCGTCGATGCCCTCACCTCTGCTGCTACAACATTGTTGAAGACCTCCCGCCACTACTACCACCGGCATGATCGAACCATGGCTGCCCATCAGTGCCGTACCATGCCAAGGAGAACAGCCCACCATCGTCTCCGCTCACCGTCGTCGTTCGCTGGACCGTTGCCACTGCCATTGGAGCCTTGCTGCTCGCCAGCGTTAGCCGTGGTCTACCTAATTGCATGTGAGAAGCCCGCTCCAGAGCTACCCCAACCATGAACCACGATGATATCTTCTATGGACCGAGCAGTCGGTCTATCATGGATCAATTACTTTAAAAACTGTGTTTAGACTTGTTTTCATGAAATTTTGGATTGATTTTAGGTCCAAATTAGACTGGATTCAAGCCTGATTTGGGCTACTTGTAGATCTCCAATTAGACCTGTCAAAATGGGCCAGAGCCCATGGGCCAGCCCATTTGGCCCTATAAATGAGCCGGACCGAGCTGAAAAAATTTGGTCCATTTATGTAAGTGGACTTTTTGGCCTGGCCCTTGTAGTCCATGGGCTCAACAAGGTTAGGGCCGGGCCGGTCCATGGACCAAGAATTTTTTTTTAAAAAATATATTAAAATTAAAAGATTATAAATGGAATATGGCAAACAGGTTATAGATTATCAGGTCCACTTACCAGAGTAAACCACGGTCCATGTTAAATTAAAAGTTTAAAACTTTAAACTTAAAATAGAAAGATATTTTGATTTTTTTTCTCAATCTTCCACGTCGTTCCCACTCCCTTCCCTGTTCGCGGTGTTCGGCTGTTCCCATTCCCATTTCCACTTCGATACGACGATACTCGATAGTTCCGGGCTTCCGGCGATTCAAACTTCTTCTTAATTTTTGATTCATTGAAAGTTTGGGACCGGTCGACCGGGGTTTTGCTGCTGTTCTACTCTCCTATTCTGGCGGAGGAAGGAACAGTTGGTGACACCGGCGGTGACGCCAACTCTTTCGCAACGTCGATAGCCATCATCGTGCTACTATTAGTGACCAGAGCTTCTTCCATGCTGAGGTGAAGGCTATATAATTATATGATTTCAATGCCCATGGTCCTAGCCCATGGCTCTAATGCTAGCCCACGGCCCTAGCCCTAGCCCACGGCCCTTGCCCTAGCCCACAGCCCTAACCCACGGCCCTAGCCCATGGCCCATATAGTGGGCTGGCTCGGCCCTAGCCCACGACCCATATAGGACCGGGTCGGGTTGAATTTTTTTAGCCCATTTATGCAAGTGGGCCTAGCCCGGCCTGGCCCATAAAATGCAAGCCCATATGGGTTAAGACGGGGCGGGGCCGGGCCAGCCCATATTGACAGCTCTATCTCCAATTGATCTTCAATATGAATCCAATTTGCTCTCGATTTGAATCCTTTTAATGTATAAATCGAGCTCTTTATATTAATGATCATCTTTTCTATAAAATATTAATAAAAAAATAATTTTTAAATAATAGAGATGAATTAATATATAAATTAATATTTTTATTGACATATTTGTGGAACTCATCACCATCCTCTCTGCCAATGGATGTGGAAAAGGTGAAACCTGAATGGTGGATAGCATGTATAGCTTGATAGGAGGTGGTAGAGCATCCTCTCTGATAGCTTGAGCTCTTCTCTATCTTTCTAAGCTCCATATCCCATGAACTCACTTTGTTTCGGTCCGTGGACACATCATATGATGAGCCAACATCTCCCTAGGATATATGATTACTAGGAAACGAGTTGGAATCAAGAGAAAATGGGAAAAGGAGGGTGGATTTGGAGGTTTCTTGGATAGGTGGAGAATTTGGATGGAGGTTCCTACTATTCCTAAGGTGGGCACTGACTTAATGTCTAAAAATGGGGTCTATGGGTCCCTATTTTAGAAAGGTCGGTCCCGTACTCTAGTCGACTTTAATTTCCTGTCGAGTTGACTCGGACTCGAGTTGACTCAAATTTTCGAGTTGGCTTAGATCTGGGTAAGAGAAAATTTAGAGATTTTGATTCAAAATAATTATAGAAGGATTTCAAAACTAATTTTGAGAATTCTAAGAGTGCCAAATTATAAGAGTACCTTTAGATAAAGATTTTTCTAAAAAGAGAGGAAACATCTCAATCAAATGGATAACAAATACCTAATTCTCTTCTAATCATACTAAATCTATCCTCACTTAAGAATTTTATAAAAATATCAGCTAATTACCTATCAGTGCTAATAAAATCAAGCACAACATCACTGTTTTGTACATGGTCTCTTATAAAATGATATCTTATTTTAATGTGTTTAGTTCTTGAGTGTTGAATTAAGTTTTTAGTAAGATTTATGGTACTAGTGTTATCACATCTTATGAAAATGCTATTGAATTTTATGCCAAAATTTTTAGTTATTGCTTAATCTATAAGATTTGAGTACAACAACTTTTGGCTATAATATTTTCAACCTCGGATGTAGATTGTGCCACCGAACTTTGTTTCTTGTTAAATTAGGAGATTTAGTTTACTCCTACAAATTGATAAGTTTCACTAGTATTTTTTTATCTAATTTACATCCAAAAAGTTAGAATTTGAATATCTAATTAATTCAATTCAAGATTGCTTAGAGTACCATAATCTAGCATTAGCAATACTAGATAAGTATCTAATTTTTTTTTTTAATAGCTAGCAAGTGTGACTTTATGATTAGATTGATATGTAGCATATATGTATACACTGAACATTATATCAGGTCTAATAGTAGTGAGATAGAGTAGAAATCCAATCATATTTCTATAAAACTTTTGTTCTATGCTCTTATCTTTCTCATCCTTGTTAAGTTTATCCTTATCATGTTTACATGTAGAGCTTATTGGTATGCCAATTTCTTTGGAACTCTCCATCCAAAACTTTTTGAGTATCTTCCTTGTATATTTTGTTTAGTTGATGAAGATTCCTTCACTTGTCTACTTATCTGGAGTCCAAGAAATAAGTTGAGTTCTCCCATCATGCTCATCTTGAACTCTCCCTACATTAACTTGACAAATTCTTGATAAAGAGTTTCATTAGTAGCACTGAATATAATGTCATCTATATATAATTGGACTACTAATAAATCATCATTCCTCCTTTTCTAAAATAATGTAGAATCTTCATTCTCTCTTATGAAATTATTTTAGAGCAAAAACTTAAACATTTATACCTTTTGGTCCAAATAAATACTAGCCACCTAGACTAATAGTTCTAGTTGGTCCAAATAAATCTATATGAATGAGTTCTAAAGACTTATTAGTTAAAACTATGCCTTTTGGTCTAAAAGAACTCCTAAATTGTTTTCTAAATTGACATGCATCACAAATTCGATTCATTTCAAATTTGAGTTTTGGTAATCCTTTTGCAAGTCTTTTCTAACAAGTTTATCCTTTGAGCTGACTCACATTCTTTTTGAGTTAGCTCAACTTCATCATCCTCTTTTTTTGGTTCTTCATCTTTGTCCTTGAAAGTTGATTTAATTAATATGAAATTCTCTACTTTCTTGTTAAGTATGCCTGCATCATCATCCAAAAAATCTTTCTTCCTCGAAGGATTTGCATTAGTCTTATCAAAAACAAAATGCATCAATTCTTTAACAATAAATACTCTTTTGTTGAAAACTTTATATGCCTTACTAAATGAAGAATAACCTAAAAAGATTCCTACATCTGACTTGGAATCAAATTTTTCTAAGTTATTTTTTCTATTATTTAATATAAAATACTTGTATCCAAACATATAAAAATAACTAATATTTGGTTTCTTATTTTTTCAAAGCTCATAAGGAATTTTTTTAAAAATCGGTCATATTAAAACATGGTTCAAAATATAGCATGCTATGTTTATAGCTTCTATCTAAAAATATCTAGGAAGATTGTCTTTACACAATACAGTGCATGCCATTTCTTGTAAAGTTTTGTTTTTCGTTTTTACTATCCCATTTTATTGAGATATCCTAGGTGCTAAAAAGTTATGCTCGATACAATTTTATTACAAAAATTTTTAAACTATTGGTTCTCAAATTTGGTTCCATGATCACTTCATATTGTGATGATTGAAAAGTCTTTTTTATTTGAAACTTTTCTATAAAACTTTGTAAATGTAGAAAAGCTTTATATTTTTATGCAAGAAAGAAAATTCAAGTAAACCTTGAAAAATCATATGACAAATTTATAATACTAGCCACCTAGACTAATAGTTCTAGTTAGTCCAAATAAATTTATATGAATGAGTTCTAAAGACTTATTAGTTAAATCTATGCCTTTTGGTCTAAAAGAACTTCTAGATTGTTTTCTAAATTGACATGCATCACAAATTTGATTCATTTCAAATTTGAGTTTTGGTAATCCTTTTGCAAGTCTTTTCTAACAAGTTTAGCCTTTGAGTCGACTCACATTCTTTTTGAGTTAGCTCAACTTCATCATCCTCTTTTTATGGTTCTTCATCTTTGTCTTTGAAAGTTGATTTAATTAATGTGAAATTCTCTATTTTCTTGTTAAGTATGCCTGCATCATCATCTAAAAAATCTTTCTTCCTCGAAGGATTTGCATTAGTCTTATCAAAACAAAATGCATCAATTCTTCAACAATAAGTACTCTTTTGTTGAAAACTCTATATGCCTTACTAAATGAAAAATAACCTAAAAAAACTCCTACATCTGACTTGGAATCAAATTTTTCTAAGTTATTTTTTCCATTATTTAATATAAAATACTTGTATCCAAACATATAAAAATACTTAATATTTGGTTTCTTATTTTTTCAAAGCTCATAAGGAATTTTCTTTAAAATCGGTCATATTAAAACATGGTTCAAAATATAGCATGCTATGTTTATGGCTTCTATCTAAAAATATCTAGAAAGATTGTCTTTACACAATACAGTGCATGCCATTTCTTGTAAAGTTGTGTTTTTCCTTTCTACTATCCCATTTTATTGAGATATCCTTGGTGCTAAAAAGTTATACTCGATACATTTTTCATTACAAAAATTCTTAAACTATTGGTTCTCAAATTTGGTTCCATGATCACTTCATATTGTGATGATTGAAAAGTCTTTTTTATTTGAAACTTTTTTATAAAACTTTGTAAATGTAGAAAAAGCTTTATATTATTGTGCAAGAAAGAAAATTCAAGTAAACCTTGAAAAATCATATGACAAATCTATAATACTAGCCACCTAGACTAATAGTTCTAGTTGGTCCAAATAAATCTATATGAATGAGTTCTAAATACTTATTAGTTAAAACTATGCCTTTTGGTCTAAAAGAACTCCTAGATTATTTTCTAAATTGACATGCATCATAAATTTGATTCATTTCAAATTTGAGTTTTGGTAATCCTTTTGCAAGTCTTTTCTAACAAATTTTGAGATTAAATCTATGCTTGCATGACCTAATTTCTATCCATAACCAATTGGTTTTATCTTCTCTAGTATTCATTATAACTAAGCATCGGGCACTTTTTAGAGAAAGTTAATCCAAATCAACTATACAAATATTGCCATGCCTATTTTTAAAGAATACAATACTCTCTTCTATTGAACTGTATACAATGTATTTGGATGATTTAAAGACTATTCTACAATCTCTATCATATTATTGACTTATACTAATCAAGTTATATTTTAAGCCATCTACATATAAGATATTTTTGATAAATATAGAGAGGCAATGCATATTTTATCAATTTCTCGGCTGTGTCCTTTTCTATTATCCCCAAAGTTACCATTCCTTCCTTTTTAATATCCAGAGTAATAAAATAAATCTTGTTACCCATGATGTGCCTTGAGCACCTGCCATCAAGATACCATCTTCTTTTTTCTTAAGCTATAAGACACACCTACAAAGAAAATCAAGTTTCTGTTTTAGATACCCAAGTCATCTTGGGTCCTTTGGTCTTAGTCTTATTGGTTCCTTTTGGAACCCACACTTTTTTAATTATTCTTTCATTAACTTTTTAAAATCATATATATATGTTTTGTGTCCTAATTTTTTATAATAAAAATAAGTAATGCTTGATGTATAACTAAGAGGTGATTTATCAATTTTTTTTAGATATTTATGTTTACTTCGAGTATTATAACCCAAGTTAGCTTTATTATAAACTGTTCTTTGATCATTCAAAATTATTTATAACTTTTTAGAACTTAAAATAAATTTGTCCACAAAAGTCTTTAATTTCTTTATCTTATTTTTTAGATTTTGATTTTCTATAAAAATCTTTTTTTTTCATTCAAAATGCTTTCTTTTTCTTTTGAAACTCTTTGTAACTTAATTTTCTTTTCTTTCAAAACTTTGTTTTTTTATTTGAAACATTTTGCAAGGTAATCTCCTTATCTTTTAAAATACTTTTCTTTTTCTTATCCAATTCAGTTTTTTGTTTCTTTAACTCTTTATTGATCTTTGTTAATTTTTCAAAATTAGCAAGTAGATCACTAAATGTACTTTATAATTCATTATAATCTAAAGAATATTCAGAATTTATCTCATTTTCTTGTGCCATCAAGCAAAGATTTGCAACTTCTTTATTATTTTTTCTTCGGAGCTTGATCCTTCACTATCACTCCAAGTAGCCATCAAGGCCTTCTTCTTGTATTTCTTGGTCCTTTTGAGTAGGGGACAATCCATTTTAAAATGACCAGGCTTCTTGCATTTGAAATATATGGGCCACTCCCTTTCTTTCTTCTTTGTCTTTACTAGCTTCATCCTTGTAAATCTTCTTCTTGAAGCTAGGTTTCTTCTTCCTCATGAGTTGCCTATATCTTCTTGGTACCATGGCTTACTCATCATCATCATCATCATCTTCTTCCTCCAAGTCATCACTCTCTTTTCTTTTTTTATTTGTTGTAGACTTCAAGGTGATGGTCTTTTTTCTCTTAGACTCTTTCTCTTGATTTTGTCTCATGATCAGCTCATAGGTCATGAGAGACCTGATACATTGCTCGAGTGGTAGCTTGTCAAGATCCTTGGTCTCTTGAACAACAGCTACTATTGAGTCCCATGACATTGGAAGATACATTAGAATCTTTTGTACGAGGTCATTAGTAGAGTAAATCCTATCCAAGCTATTCAAATTGTTAAAATATCAGTGAAATGAGTAAACATGCTTGTAATAATTTCATTTGGTTCCATTTTAAACATTTTATACTTATGCACTAGAATATTGATCTTAGTTTGTTTTACTTGATTGGTATCCTTATGGGTAACTTTTAGCCTATCCCAAATTTCCTTGGTCAAGTTACAAATAGAAACTGTTGCCCAGGTGGCTTTTTCCAAGAGGGGGGGGAATTGGGAATTACAAATTTTTGCAAGTATGCAGACAAGTAATTCCTTTTAGTGGTTAGGTGCTGTGTTAATCAGAGTATGAATGCAGAAGCTAAAAGATAAAACAAACACAATACAAACAAAGTAGGTTTATAGTGGTTCGGAGCAACCCAACTCCTACGTCCACTACCCAAGTTCACCACTCGGGATTTCCAATATATCCCCCAAACAGGAATACAGTTGGATTGTTTTACAGGCTCACAATCCCAACCTCTACACTTTGGTTTTTAAAACCGGGCTCACCAAAACAACCCACACTAGGTTTTTATAGGTTCACATAGAACCTCTACACTTTGGTTTTTAGATAGGCTCACCAAAGAAACCTCTACACTCTGGTTTTAAAGGCTCACCAAAAAAACCTATTTGGTTTTTACAACCAGGCTCACCAATAACCCAAATATTCTAAATGATAGAATAAAGAAGCAACAATAAAGACAAACTCTGTTGTCTGGGTGGTTGCCAATGCAGCTCGAGTGAAGATCCACTCAATGCTCTTCAATGCACTTCAATGGCTTCCTTGCTTTCCTCAAAAGATGCTTCAAGCTTCTGGTAAGAGTTGTTGCAGGCTTGAAAGCAGACTTTAAAGCTCTAGTTCTCTCTCTTCACTTCAATAAGTATTCAATAAATGCTCAATAATTCATTATTTGCTCATTAGTCTCTCCAAAGATGTTCTCATAACTTATTTATAGAGACTTCAACTGCCTTCCCTTGATTTTGAACGTTGTAGACCGTTGGGAGGTGACAGGTTACCGCTGGAGCACTTTTGGAATTCAAAAACTGAGAACTGGAACTAGCCGTTGGAGGTGACCCCATCATTCCAGTCAGCTCGGACAAACTTCGAGTCGGCTCGGACCAAGTTCGGGTCAATTGGGCTGAGTGCCAGTCGGCTAGCTTCCACAGTTGAGAAAATACCTCACTCTGGACGAGTCGACTAGGTTGGAATCCAGTCAGCTCGGATCTCAGAGGCTCTCAGACCATTCTCAACCGAGTTCTGGACGAGTCGGCTGGGCCTTGGTGCCAGTCGGCTAGATCTGTGTGCCAGAGAACTTTTTTTCTATGCCAGTACCAGAGTCGGCTGGGTCCTCCATCCAGTCGGCTCGAAGGTGGTTCTTTAGCCAGATCAACTTCAAACTTTCAGAACACTTGTTCCAAGCTTTGAAGTCTTCTTCAAGTACTTCTTTCAATAAATTCAAGAAAAATTGAAGCTTGAAAGACTACTAGAAGTAACCTTTAAACTTGATTTTAATAGAGAATTTTTGTAGGGTTCCTCTTTACAAGATTCTAAAAACTTTACAACTCAACACAAAACATTAAAGACTGTAGGATTTAGAAAGTGTGTCAATGTAGTTGTCCTATAAAAAACTTGTCAATCATTTGAAGAGTTGTTAGATAACCAAATGTATGCTTCAATGTTTTGTTATCATCAAAATCACTTTATGGATCAACAATCTTCCCCTTTTTGATGATGACAAAGCACTGGGCATGAAAAGAATCTAATCTATTCATAAGTATGTAAGCATTTATATTTGTTTGATAATTCATCAATTCAACTGTAATCTCAAATATATATCAGTATGTGCTATACAGTTATGCACAAGGTCAAATTCATAAACTGCAAATATCAGAGAATGATTGCTTGTATGTTTCAAGCAGCATTAAGTATCGATTGATAAATATAATAAGTAGAGAGCATCATAGTAATCATTGAAGCATGTAAATTAAACATATATATCTCCCCCTTTTTATAAAATTTCTAGACAATATGAATTTTCTCTAAGTTTCTCCCCCTTTAACATTCATTTAAACATTTTAACAGAATAATATACAAGAGATCATTCAGAAATGCCTTAAAAATTAAAAACTCTCCCTGTCTACTTTACTTTAGTAGTTTTATTGCAATTCATTAAGCTTTTCCTTTCATACACTCTATGATTCTCCTCCTTTTTGTCATCAATTCAAAAAGGTTAAACAGATAAGCTCAGAATTTTAAATAGATTGAGAAAGTTTAAAGATTTGTTTGAGATAATTTCACTTTCTCAACTTAGAGAGAGAATTCTTATTAAAAATAAGAGATTATAAACAAGATAACACAAATATACACATTACACAGTGATCAAAAAGATGTTTATTTCATTTCTGTCAAAAAGGTGTTCAGTACATTAACCATTACAAAAGTTTCAAAAAGCATCCAAAAAGTACTGAAACTACAAAATGTCTAATCAGACTCATCTCTAGGAACATTGACACCTTGCCAAGAAGTGGGTCTAGGTGATTGCCTAGATGAAGCATGAGGAGGAGGAGCCCTAGGGTGATGAGAGGTACTAGGAATCCTAGTGGAGTCGGGAGGTGGATCATACAATGGTCTGGTCCTAGCTGTGACCTCTAGGGATCTGACAGTGCTACAGATAGACATCATCTCCATCCAAATTGCTCCCAACTGTTGCTCCACATCCTTGAGGCAAACTGGCACTTTGTTTACTGCCTCCTTCATCTCACCTATTTCTTTCTACATAGATACAAGCTCAGATGCTTGGACATTGGCGAATGCTTCAACTGAACCTCGAAGTCTGCCAAGCTCCAACCTGATGATCCCAATACCTCTAGTATAATCATCAGCCTTACTCCTTTATATACAATAGTTCCCACTCTGCCTCTAAGCTCCTTCAACTCAGCATGATATTCATTCAAAGTGGCATCCACAGACTTCAAAATTGTTTCAGAACTTGAAGAGATACAACTCAGAATTGGTTGAAGGTCTATCTGAGGAGTTGATCTTGAAGCTTCCATAGCTTCAACCTTTCCTTGAAGACTTGAAACATGCTCTTCCAGTCTATCTAATCTGCTATCCACTGACTGTTTGAAATCACTAAATAAAGAAGTTATTGTACCTGTCAGTGTATCTGTCAAGCTTCTCATCTGTTCTTCAATCTAAACTTGAACAATTAAAGGTTGTGGAGCTGTGTAGGGTAGCCAGGTAAAGGAACATCAGTTGCAGGCAAGTCAAACTCTGGTGCAGGCAAATCGAACTCTGCTGCAGGCATATTAAACATAGGTGAAGGTGCTCTAATCTCCTCAGTAACAGCAGCAGGCTCAGATGCAAATAACTCAGGCTCCGGTACTGGTGTAGAAGAAGTTCCAGCAGCTTCTATATTTTCTTCCTCTTCTTCTTCTTCACTACTACTGGAGCTGCCAATAGCCCTTATATTTGCGCCTTTCTTTCTCCACACTCCTTCCACTTGGAAATATCCCATTCTCTCTAGAGTTTTGGATGTGTAGATATTATTGTGATGCAATTCTAATATGTCTTCACCATCTAAACTGACTCTATGAGATTTAAACAATAATGTAAGCATCATTCCATAGGGTAGACAGGATTTAGTTTTTCTTACTGTCTCTTTCATTTACATGATTATAATATATGGCAGATTGACAAGAGTTTTCTCTAGAATGTGCTCCATAAGGCATAAATCCCTTTCACTCACCCAATTGAATCTACCAGTTCTTTGCAAGAAAATTCTACAAATGAAGTTGTGAAGTAATCTCTTTTCTAGTGATAGGGTGTTAGCAAAAACAGTGCCAATTCCTCCAACATCTTCTTTGTTCAGTATAGTCCTTAGAGTCTTCTCTCTATTATCAGTTACTAAAAACTTTAATCCCTCTGAAGGTAGGTCCAATACACCTTGTAGAAATTCCTCATTTACTATAATTCTTTTTCCTTTTACTGTGGACTCCACATGATTGGTTCCCAATCTTAAGTTTTCATAAAAACTTCTAACCAAAGTGGGATAGGTCTTCTCATTCAATGAACAAAATTTTCTCCACCCTTGGTCTTCAATTAAATCTCCTATTTTTAACCCGATGCCCTTAATAAACTCAAAATTAATACGGTGGCCGGAGGTTACCGGATGCGTAGACATTGAGGGCACTTGGCTAGGAGCGGTTGGAGCTTCTCTTGTGGCTTCCTCTGCAATTTCTTCACTCTGAGTGGCGCTACTTGGCTCTTCTTGCCTCCTTTTGGATCTTCTTTTCTTTTCAATCGATGGAGCAACCCTAACGAAGCATTTACTTGTCGCACGCTTAGGTGCCATAGCTAGGAAAGATGAAAAATTGGAAGAATGGAGTGTTTGGAAGGGAGATAGAAATTCTTGGAGCCGGTTTTGGAGAGGTACGAACCGTTGGAGAAAACTAAATAAGGTTTAAACGGTTCAGAAAAAGGTTTATAGCCTAAGGCAAAACACATCGGTGCGAAGTTCCAGTCGACTCAAGTGGCCCAAAAAAAAAATGCTCGAGTCGGCTCTGCCAGAGCTCTCCTAAAACCATCAGAAGATCTAGTCGACTCGAAACTGCTCGAGCCGACTAGGATAGAATAAGTTCAAAACTCTCAGAAAATCAAGTCAACTCGGATTAAGATCCAATCGAATCGAATAGAAAAAATAGAGTTTTGAAGATTTTGAACAAAAACCAGAAGTATTTTGAAGAGAATTTCAACAGAAATTAAGGCTCAATAAAATAGAATAAATTGAGGAGGTTCTCTAGATAATATTTTCTTAAACTTGAAGGAATTAGGTTAGAGAATCTAAAAAGGATTGCAAAGTTCTAATTCACTCCTAATTAGCTCAAATCTATCTTGATTGAGTGGCTTAGTAAATATGTTAGCTAATTGATCTTCAGTAGGCACAAAGTCAAGCATAATATTATCATTAGAAATATGATCTCTAATAAAATGATGTCTAATTTCAATGTGCTTGGTTCTAGAGTGTTGAATTGGATTTTTTGTCAAATTGATAGCACTTGTGTTATCACATTTAATTAGAATTTTAGATTGTGATACACCAAAGTCTTCTAGTTGTTGTTTAATCCATAACACTTGAGCACAACAACTACTAGCAGCCATGTACTTAGCCTCAGCCGTTGACAAGGCTACGGAGTTTTGCTTCTTACAGTGCCATGAGATTAAATTCAACCCTAGAAATTGGCATGTACCACTAGTGCTTTTTCTATCTATTTTACAACCAGCATAATCAGCATCAGAGAATCCAATCAAATTCAGAGTAGAATGTTTAGAGTACCAAATTCCTAAATTACTTGTTCCTTTCAAATATTTAATTATTCTTTTAATAGCAAGTATATGTGTTTTTTTTGGAGATGACTGAAATCTAGCACATACACATACACTATATAATATGTCAGGTCTACTTACAGTCAAATATAATAAGGATCCGATCATACCTCTAAATAGCTTTTGGTCAACATTGGATCCATTCTCATCTCTGTCTAATCTACAAGTTGGGCTATGGGTGTGCTCATTGATTTGCTACTTTCCATACCAAACTTTTTGATGATTTCCTTGATGTATTTTGCTTGGTTAATGAAGATGCCTTCCTTTGTTTGTTTTACTTGAAGTCCAAGGAAGTAGTTCAGCTCACCCATTAAGCTTATTTCAAATTCTCCCTGCATAAGCTTAGCAAATTCTTTACATAGAGATTTGTTAGTTGTACCAAAAATGATGTCATCTACATATATTTGTACAACTAAGATGTCATTATTTTTCTTTTTGATAAACAAAGTTTTGTTTATATTTCCTCTTAAAAATTATTTTCAATTAAGAAAGTGCTAAGTCTATCATATCAGGCTCTAGGTGCTTGTTTCAAACCATACGATGCTTTGTTTAATTTGAATACATGGTTTGGAAAAGTGTGATTTTCAAAACCTGGTGGTTGTTCCACAAAAACTTGTTCAAAGATAAAACCATTAAGAAATGCACCTTTTACATCCATTTGAAAGAGTTTGAAGTTCATGTAGCAAGCAAATACAAGTAGTAATCGAATGGCTTCTAGTCTTGCTACGGGTGCATAAGTTTCATCAAAATCAATACCTTCTTCTTGGTTATATCCCTTAGCCACTAATCTAGCTTTGTTCCTTATGATGTTTCCTTGCTCATCTAATTTATTCGTATAGACCCATTTGGTTCCTATTATTGGATGGTCGGTAGGTCTATCTACAAGTATCCATACCTTATTTCTTTCAAACTAGTTTAATTCTTCATGCAATGCCATCATCCAGTTTGGGTCAGTCTCAGCCTTTTCTAAGCTATGGGATTCTATCTGTGATACAAAGGCTAGATAATCATGTGCATCCTTATGTGCAGCCCAAGTCCTAACACCATGTGAAGGATCTCCTATTATTAATTCTTTAGGGTGATATGTAACATACCTCCAGTCCCTTGGTAGATCGGTGTGATCCTTACTTACCATTTCTTCTCCATCTTGAGTGTCTTTGTCTTGAATGCTCAAGTCATCCATTCCTTTTTGCAATGTACCTGCATCATTGTCTATGCACTCTTCTTATCTAGAAGGTGTAGGGTTAGTTTCAATAAATATAACATGAATTGACTCTTCAACAGTAAGAGTCCTTTTGTTAAAAACCCTATATGCTTTGCTATGTAATGAATAACCTAAGAAAATTGCATCATCAGCTTTAGAATCAAATTTTTCTAAATTATCTTTTCCATTGTTATGCACAAAGCATTTACAACCAAACACATGAAAATAACTAATATTGGGTTTTTTGTCATTCCAAAGCTCATAGGGGATTTTCTTTAAAATAGGACGAATCAAAATGCGGTTTAGAATATAACATGCAGTGTTCATCGCTTCTATCCAAAAGTACTTTGGAAGATTGCCTTCACACAACATTATGCGAGCCATTTCTTCCAATATCCTATTTTTCCTCTCTACAACACCATTTTATTGAGGTGTTCTAGGAGCGGAGAAGTTGTGATCAATGCCAAATTCAGTACAATAATCTTCAAAAAATTGATTTTCAAATTTAGTTCCATGATCACTTCTAATTGAAATCAAAGATAAGTTCTTTTGGTTTGAAACCTTTTTATGAAATTTTCTAAAAACATGAAAAGTTTCATCTTTCGAAGCAATGAACAAAACTCAAGTAAATCTTGAAAAATCATCTACTATCACAAAGAGCATATTTCATTCCTCCTAGGCTTGTGGTCCTAGTAGGTCCGAAAAGATCCATGTGAAGTAGTTCAAGAGGTCTTGTTGTAGATATAATATTCTTTGATTTAAAACTCCCCCTAGTTTGTTTACCCATTTGGCATGCATCACAAACATGATTTAAATCAACTTTAAACTTAGGCATGCCTCTAATAAGATCTTTAGAAATTAATTTGGCAATTGTATGCTTGCTAGCATGACCTAATCGTCTATGCTATAGTAAACCTGACTCTTTGGTCTTAGCATTCATTACAACTAGACTAGGGCTACTAGACATGGCAAGATCATCAAGATCTACCACATAGATATTTTCGAGTCTATGTCCAATAAATTTATTGCTAGAGTCTAAAGAGTTAGTTACTATACACATAGAAGACTCAAAGACAACCTTGAAGCCTTTATCACACAATTGACTTATACTTAAGAGATTATGCTTCAATTGTCTACTAGCAAAACATTTTCAATAAAAGTGAAGGGAGTTATTTTGATCTTACCAATACTGATTATTCTTCCTTTGCCATTATCTCCAAAGGTGACCATACCTCCTTCTTTCATTTCAAGGGTGATGAATTGGTCCTTGTCACCCGTTATATGTCTTGAGCAGCCACTGTCCAAGTACCATCTTTTCTTCAATCTTTGGGCTGCAAGACATTCCTGCAAAATAGTCAATGAGTTTTTTTAGGTACCTAAGCTACCTTGGATCCTTACAGGTCAGCAGAGATGGTTCCTCTGGGAACCCAGATCTTTCTTTCTTTTTAAGGACATTTTTAAGATTATTGCATTCAAAAGCTTTGTCCTATTCTTTTACAAGCATAGCAAACAACTTTAGAATTTTTAATGGAAATAGAATTTGAAGTTCTAAAAGTTGATGCACTTGATGCAGATTTTGAACTTTTTGGAATGTATGCATTTTTGCTCAAATTCTTAGGAACATATGATAAGGACTTTGAAGTAGAAACAATTTTTGATGTGGCTAAGATTTTTTGAGATAAAATATTTTGAGCAGGTGTTTTAGATTTCATAAAAGTCGTTGCTGAAATTTCATTTACAAAAGAAGTGTTGACACCAATTCCAGCTTTATTTCCAGAAATTCGTTGTTCTTTTAAAATTAGCTCAAGCTTATTTGAAGATAAAGTGAGTTTTTCAACCAAAGACTTGAGTTTTGTAACCTCCTTTTTTAATTTATTATTTTCAGCAAGTAAATCATTGTTTTTCTTTTCATATGAAAGATTTTCATTTTTCAGCTTTTCAAATTTTTCAGAAAAGTCATGCAATTCTTTTTGCAATAATTTGTTCTTTTCTGAAATTTCATCCTTTTGTTTGAGTAAAGAATCATTCATATTTTTCAATGATTTTATCTTTACTCCAGCTTTCTTAAATTCAGAAAGTAAGTCATGAAAAGCAGAATTTAATTCATCGAAAGTAAATTCAGTGCAATTTTTAGGGGATGTTATGTCATCTTCGAGACCCATTAAGCATAAATTTATGGTTTTGGTGGTCTCTTCTTCTTCAGATGATGATGAGTCTTCACTGTCGGACCATGTGGCAACCATGGCTTTCTTTTTCTTCTTTTGTCTGAAGGATTTCTTCAACAGTGGACAGTCCAGATGTATGTGCCCCGGCTTCTTGCATTCATAGCACATGGGGACTACCTCTTTATCTTTCTCTTTGTCCTTTTCCGTTTCCTTTCCATGATCCTTCCTATAAAATTTCCGATTATACCTTCCTTTCTTTCTTCCCATAAATTTTTTGAATCTCCTCACAACCATAATGATGTCATCGTCTTCTAGGTCGTCATTGGAGGAGGTGCTTTCTTCTTCAGATTCTTCATCATCCCTCTTTGAATCGAAAGCAGCTTTGAAGGATATTGTCTTCTTTTTCTTCTGCTCATCTTCCGTTCTGTGTTGCATTGTCAGCTCGTGGGTGATGAGTGATCCCAGCAGTTCATCCAGCATCAATGTGTTGAGATCTTTGGCTTCCTGGATTACAGTTATCTTGGGATCCCATTTATCGGGCAAAGAGCAAAGGATCTTCTGAACTAGATCTGCATTAGAGTATACCCTGCCAAGACTCTTTAAACCATTAATAATATCCGTAAATCTTGAGAACATGACAGATATTATTTCAGAAGGTTCCATTTTGAATAATTCATAATTATGAACTAATATATTTATCTTTGAGATTTTAATTTGGGAAGTTCCCTCATGGGTCACTTTGAGTTTATCCCAAATTTCCTTTGCTGAAGAGCAAGTAGAAATTTGGTTGAAATCGTTTGCATCCAAAGCACAATATAATAAATTCATTGCTTTGGCATTCAATTCCCCCATCTTCATGTCATGATCATCCCAGTCCTCTTCGGGCTTAGGGATGTCCACGCCATCAACCTTAATTATGGGAATGTGTGGCCCTTTCAAGATGACCTTCCACAATTCAAAATCTATAGCTTGTATGTAAGTTTTCATTCATGCTTTCCAATATGAATAATTAGTGCCTGTGAATAGTAGAGGTCTATTTGTTGATTGGCCTTCGGCCAAGGATATACTCATGGGATGAGCCATCAATCTTAACTCAAGTAATCAGAGACACTGCTCTGATACCAGCTATTGCCCAGGTTGCTTTTCCCAAGAGGGGGGGAATTGGGAATTATAAATTTTCTTAAGTATGTGCACAAGTAATTCCTTTTAGTGGTTAGGTGCTGTGTTAATCAGAGTATGAATGTAGAAGCTAAAAGATAAAACAAACACAACACAAACAAAGCAGGTTTATTGTGGTTCAGAGTAACCCAGCTCCTATTTCCACTACCCAAGTTCACCACTCGGGATTTTCACTATATCCTTCAAACCGGAGTACAATTGGATTATTTTACAGGCTCACAATCCCAACCTCTACACTTTGATTTTTAAAACCGGGCTCACCAAAGAAACCCACACTAGGTTTTCATAGGTTCACCTAGAACCTCTACACTTTGGTTTTTAGATAGGCTCACCAAAGAAACCTCTATACTCTGGTTTTAAAGGCTCACCAAAAAAACTTATTTGGTTTTTACAACTGGGCTCACCAATAACCTAAATATTCTAAATGATAGAATAAAGAAGCAACAATAAAGATAAACTCTATTATCTGGGTGGTTGCCAATGCAGCTCGAGTGAAGATCCACTGAATGCTCTTCAATGCATTTCAATGGCTTCCTTGCTTTCCTCAAAAGATGCTTCAAGCTTCTGGTAAGAGTTGTTGCAGGCTTGAAAGCAGACTTTAAAGCTCTAGTGCTCACTCTTCACTTCAATAAGTATTCAATAAATGCTCAATAATTCATTATTCATTCATTAGTCTTTCCAAAGATGTTCTCATACCTTATTTATAGAGACTTCAACTGCCTTCTCTTGATTTTGAATGTTGTAGACCGTTGGGAGGTGACAGGTTACCATTAAAGCACTTTTGGAATTCAAAAACTGAGAACTGAAACTAGCCGTTGGAGGTGACCCCATCATTCCAGTCGGCTCGGATAAACTTCGAGTCAGCTCGAACCAAGTTCGGGTCGACTGGGCTGAGTGCCAGTCGACTAGCTTCCACAGTTGAGAAAAAACTCACTCTGGACGAGTCGGCTAGGTTGGAATCCAGTCGGCTTGGATCTCAGAGGCTCTCAGACCATTCTCAACCGAGTTCTGGACGAGTCGGCTGGGCCTTGGTGCCAGTCGGCTAGATCTGTGTGCCAGAGAACTTCTTTTCTGTGCCAGTGCTAGAGTCGGCTGGGTCCTCTATCCAGTTGGCTCGAAGGTGGTTCTTCAGCCAGATCAACTTCAAACTTCCAGAACACTTGTCCCAAGCTTTGAAGTCTTCTTCAAGCACTTCTTTCAATAAATTCAAGAAAAACTAAAGCTTGAAAGACTACTAGAAGTAACCCTTAAACTTGATTTTAATAGAGAATTTTTGTAGGGTTCCTCTTTACAAGATTCTAAAGACTTTACAACTCAATACAAAACATTAAAGACTGTAGGATTTAGAAAGTGTGTCAATATAGTTGTCCTACAAAAACTTGTCAATCATTTAAAGAGTTGTTAGATAACCAAATGTATGCTCCAATATTTTGTTATCATCAAAATCACTTTAGGGGTCAACAGAAACTCTATTAAATTTAGCAGCATTTAAAGCATCATAAAGAATGTTCATGGCTTTAACATTAAGTTTGGCCATCTTCATATCATTTCATCCCAATCATCTTTAGGTTTTCTAATAGATGTAGTTTGTGCCGATTAATAGTGGGGGTCTATTTCAAAATTGCCCTTCGGTAAAATATATAGTTGAGTAGGTTGCCATTTGATCTTACTCTTGATCATTTGATCAAATATAGCTAAGTACCAACACTCTGATATCACTTATGTTCTAGCTAGATAACCCAAAAGGGGGATGAATTCAAAAATTAAACCTTAATTATGTGCTATAGTGTGAAATGTATGTGAGCAGAAATGAAAGTACAGAAAATATAAGTACTGAAGGTAAAGAAGATAGGCAAATAATCACAAATACAAGAAAATTTTATAGTGGTTTGGTGCGCTCAGTACCTTTATCCACTCTCCAAGTCTTTTCTTAAAAACTCTTACTATAATCTTCTTCAAAGATTATAGTCAATTTGTTTTTCCAGTCTCACAAACTAAACCCTATATTGATTATTTTCTTAAGTTCACAATCAAAACCCTACAAGTCAATTTTTGGCTCTAGAAATACCAAACTTCAATCCTAACTGAAATAGGTAATAAGAAAAACAAGAAGGAGTAGTTTAAGTACAAGAAAAACTCCTGAAAAGGAGCAAGAAAGGAATTTATGCACAGTAAAAGAAGACACAAGGAATTTCGAAAGCTTCAATACTTGTCTCCTTGCTAAAAAGCCAATGATTGATGGATTTACTTCAGGTGGTTGGGAGAATGAGCTTTGAAATCAATACTTTTTAGCTTTTCTCTCTTTTCTCGATGCTTGAAGTATTTTTTTGATTTGATGGTTCTTGGATATTTTCAATGAATTTGGAAGCCTTTAAGAACCTTCCAAGGTCAAACTAGCTAATTTTAGTCATTGAAGAAGAAAAAATAGCCATTAGGAATAGGACAGGACTAATTTGTACTTTCTAAAAAACTAGCCATTATGCCTGTCAATAGCCTTCGAGTCGACTCTAAATCCTATCAAGTTGACTTGAAGTTCCTTCGAGTTGGCTCAGTTTTCTATTGAGTTGGCTCAGTCTTCTATTGAGTTGACTCAATCTTTTTCTCAAAAATGTGGCTCTTTGTTGCCTCTATTGAGTCAACTTGATTCTGTTAGGTTGGCTCAAAATGCATTCGAGTCAACTCAAGATTATTTCGAGTTGGATCAAAGATTAGCCACAAAAATTAGCTTTCTATTATTTCGGGCTCCCCCTATCAAGTCAAATCAAATTTTGTCTGAGTCGGCTTGGTAGCGTGCCAATTGAAATTCTATAGTACCAAGCTGAAACCTTTCGATATGGGATTAAAACTTCAGTTTCTATAACTTTTAAGACTTTAAATTTCAATAACCCTATTTCTTTATAAAATCTATTAGTTTTTCTTAAATATCTGATATTCAAAAACTTATATTTTGGATTTATTGGTGTTACCCTTATCTTTTCCTAAAACATTAATTTATGTAGTTTATTAGTGATATTATATACTCAATGTATTGTTATTTATCAAAATTAATCTGTGGGGCCAACACCTTCTTTGCCACCAATATAGGTGGTGTCCTATTTTCACATGATGATCCTGTGGTAATTTTTCTTGCCATCTTAAATTATGATGTAAAAAGAATCTTGGTGGATAATGAAAGCTCCGCAAATATTCTTTTTTATGATGCTTTCTTGAAGATGGGCTTGCCTAAGGATGCCTTCGAAGGGCTAATATCCCTCTAATTGGTTTCTTTAGAGATGTCATTCCAATTGAAGGCATTATCACTCTACTTGTAATAACAGGCCGAGCCCCATGATAGGCCACGATCCTACTAAATTTTTTGGTGGTTAGGATCCTAGTAACCTATAATGCCATCCTAAGGAGGCTAGGACTGAATTCTCTTCGAGCCATGATCTTGACCTACCACCTACTCATGAAGTTCTCTATCTCCCATAGGATGGGTGAGGTTTGAGATGACCAAGCCTTGGCAAGGTTGTGCTGCATGGTGACTCTTAGGAGCAAAAAGCCAAAGAAAGCCATATCCATTGAGAGCCTCGACCTTTGGGAATAGTAAAAGCTACAACGAGGAGAGCTTACAAAAGAATTGATTCCTGTTCCCCTGGACTCATCTAACCCCTCTCGCATGGTTTACATTAGGAGCAAGTAAAGCAAGGAGTCCAAGGCTTGCCTGGTGGATTTACTCCATGAGAACATTAACATCTTTGCATGGACAGCAACATATATGCTGACTTCGAGTTTGAGGTCATGGTGCACTGCCAAACATCAACCCCATGCATCTCCCAATTTGCAAGAAGAAAAAAAGCTTCACCCTTGAGCACCTGCAAGCCATTAAGGAAGAGGTGGAGAAGCTTCTGGAGGCTAGCTTCATTTGGGAAGTCTAGTACCTAGACTGGCTTGCCAATATGGTCTTAGTAAAGAAGGCCATTGGTAAATGGCAGGCATATATTGACTTTACCAACTTGAACAAGGTTTGTTCGAAGGGTTGTTTCCCTATGCCCAGGATTGACCAACTCGTGGGTTTAACCTTTGGGCATGAAACTCTCAACTTCATGGATGCCTTTTCTAGGTACAAGCAAATCCAGATGGTACTTGAGGATGAGGAGAAAATAATGTTCATCACTAACCAAGCCTGTATCACTATAAAGTCATGCCCTTTAGCCTAAAGAATGCTAGAGCCACCTACCACTGACTTGTCAACAAGATTTTCAACAATTAGATCGGATGTAATATGAAAGTTTATATCGACGACATGCTGGTGAAGAGCTACAAGGAGGGCCAATACATGGTGGACTTGGAGGAGAGAGACGTTCTAGATGCTACAAAGGTACCGCATGTGTCTCAACTCAAGTAAGTGCACGTTTGGAGTCTATTCCGGAAAGTTTCTAGATTTCATGGTATCACACAATGAAATTAAGGTGAACCCCGAGAAGCTCTGGGCGATCCTAGAGATGATAGCCCCCAGGAATCAAAAGGTAGTTTAGTGTCTTGTAGGGTGGGTCACCGCACTAAGCTAATTTATGGCAAGGTTCGACACAAGTGCCTATCCTTCTTCAAGACCTTGAGGTAGATCAAGGACTTTTATTGGACAGAGGAGTGCTAGATCACCTTCGAGTAGCTCAAGACTTACCTCGGCACCATATCACTTCTCATAAGACTAGTCATGGGGAAAACATTCTACCTCTACTTAGCTATCTCTCCTGTGGTTGTAAGTTCTGTGCTCATCTAGAAAGAGGATGGAGTGCAGAAGTCAGTCTACTATAGTCGGATCCTCAAGGATGTAGAGACCTAGTACTCGAAAGTTAAGAATGTCATGTTCACCCTCTTGACCGTAGCAAGGTGACCAGCCCTACTTCCAAGAACATTTCATTGTGATCCTGTCCAATCAGCTCCTACACCAGATTCTGTAGAAGATCAATGCTTCTAGGAGGGTTGCCAAGTGGGTAGTGGAGTTAGGCAAGTTCGACATCCATTATCAGCCTTGCCCCTTCATTAAAGTCCAAGACTTGGCAGACTTTCTCGTGGAGTGCACCATCCTTGATGGGGTGGAGACTGGGCTAAAGCTGGTGGAACTAGTGAAGCCAGATTAGTTGGCAAGCCTTGGACTCTCCATATTGATGGTGCTTCTAATGTTAGGGGGTCTGGGGCCAAGGTGATCATTGCCATCCCAGAGGAAGTCGTTGCCGACTAGGCACTTCACTTCAACTTTAAGGCCTTTAACAACAAGGTGGAGTATGAAGCCCTCGTCACAGGGTTCAGACTCACCTGCAAGCTTGGGGTTTAGCATCTCCAAGCCTTCAATGATTTCTAGCTAATCATGGTGTAGGTGCACAGAGAGTTCGACACCAAAGCCCCACCATGGAGAAGTATCTCAAATAAGTAAGGGAGATCACATCATCTTTCCTTTCCTTTGAGATTATGCAGATCCCCTAGATAAAGAATGCTCAGGCAGACCTGCTGTTAAGACTGGTGACCTTCGAGTTCATAGATATTTCGAAGATCGCCTACTAGGAGAACCTCAAGAAGCTTAGTATCAAGGAAAAGCCAGCACCAGTCCTATAGGCGAGGGATGAGCCTTGCTGGATACACCCCTTAATCCATTACCTATAGGAAGGAATGCTGCCAAAGGATAAGGTTGAGGCAAGAAAGCTTAAATATCAGTCTGCCTTGTTCATGGTACTTGATGGAAAGCTTTATAAGTGAGTCTACTTGATGCCACTCCTCCACTACCTCTAACCCTCAAAAGCATATTTCATCTTTTGGGAGTTTCACAAAGGGATCTATGATAGCCAGTAGGAGGCCATGGCTTGGCCTACAAGATCCTGAGATAAGGATATTACTAGCAAAGCATTTTTAAGGATGCTATCATGTATGTCAAGTATTATGATTATTGCCAAAGACAAGCCAACATCCAACATTAGCCAATAGTACCTCTTAGCTCTTTAAGGTCCCCTTGGTCCTTCACTTAGTGGGGGATAGACATCCTTGTTCCTTTCCTACTGGCCGCAGGGCAAAAGAAGTTTTTGATCATCACCATTGACTACTTCACTAAATGGGTTGAGATAGAACTTCTAGTGCAAATCACTATGTAGGAGGTCCAAAAGTTTATCTGAAGATGGATCATCTACCTCTTCAAACTTTCTCATGTCATCATCACCGACAATGATGATAGTTTGATAATGCCTCCTTCAATAAGTCTTGAGAGGACCTACGGATCAGCCACTGATTCACTTCAATTGTGCATCCATAGATAAATGAAAATATTGTAGTCACCAACCAGACAATTCTTCAAGGTTTGAAGATTTGGCTAGATAAAGTTAGAGGACTTTAGGTAGAAGAACTATACATCATCCACTGGGCTTACCACTTTACTCATCGACTTCCGATGGGTGAGATACCATTCAACCTTACCTTCAGAATGGAGACCATTATCTCTCTAGAGTGGGCTTGCTGTCACACCGAGTTGAAGCTTATGATGAGCATTATAATTCAGAAGACCTAAGGATGAATCTCGTCTTCCTAGAAGAGGTCTGAGATAGAACCCCCATGTTCAGATGGTTGCATATCAGCGATGATGCATGACCTGCTACTTCGACACCTACATGAAGGTGAAGTAGTTTCGGCTAGAAGATCTTGTCCTTTGGAAGGTAGTTGTCACCAACCACTGAGCATGGAAAGCTCTCTCTAAACTAGGAAGGACCCTATTGTGTTACTAAAGTGGTATAATTCGGGACTTACCGATTGGAGTAGCTAGATGGCACCTCCATTGCCCACACCTAGAACTCCAACAATCTCCAGCCATACTACCAATAAGATGTATCTATAGCTTCTATACTGGATTTCTTCAATGAAAATCCTCTTTTTAATTCTAAGGAGAGTGTGTAGTAAAAGCTAGGGACATCTCTAAAAAGTGCTGGCGAGACTGTCCTAGGTTGCATTCTCACACCCCTTATTCTCAAAAATCCTAGGGTGAGGCTGCCCAAGCGAGGTTCCCACATCCCTTATTCTTAAAGCCCTGGTTGAGCAGTCAGTCACCTAGATTGGGTCTTGATATCTATAATTCCTGGCTAAGTAGTTAGTCTCCTGGGTACCTTAGACGAGGTTATCCTAGGTGGGGTTCTGACACTCCTCATTTCAAAGTCTTGGACGAGATTGCCCTAAGTACCCTGGCAAGTTATCAAACTCTTGGGCTAGGTCATGATACCCCTAAGTCCCAGTTAAGCAGTAAGCCTTCTAGGTTCCAAAATCTTGGATGAGGTTGTCCCTGACACCCTAGCAAGCTATTAAATACCCAATTGGGTTAGGATATCCATAAATCCTAACTAAGCAATAAGCCTTTTAGGTTTCAAAGTCTTGGACAAGGTTATCCCAAGCTCCCTGATGAGCTATCAGACTCTTGGGCTCGGTCATGATAACCATAAGTCCTAATTAAGCAGTAAGCCTTTCAGGTTCTAAAGTCCTAGGTGAGATTGTCCCTGGTACCCTGGCCAAGCTATCAGACTCCCAGGCTAGGTCATGATACCCTTAAGTCCCAGTTAAGTAGTAAATCTTCCACATTCCAAAGCTTTGAATGAGGTTATATCAGGCAAGGCCAATGGGCCCTCCAAGCAACATACAAAATAAGCATGCAGACATAGACAAGTATCAAAAGAATGAAGGTTCTAATTCATTAATGAATGTCGAGTGCATGTGTTTGCGGCTCCATGATAAAATTACATTACATAGAGATTGCCTTGAGAGGTAGATAGAGAACAAGTATAAGTTACACAGGTTGTACACGACCTTAACACTCCAAGGTACCTTTGATGCCTTACCTGCAAGAGGAGGATTAAGACACTCCCCAAGAGCCCCAAGACTCCCATAATTAAGTGAGATCTTGAAGGGCTCCTAGATCCTTTAAAGAGGTTTGAAGGGGATGCAGGCTGGAAAAGAGAAGATGTGCATCACCCATAGAAGATCCAGCTAGTGCATAGGGGAGGTGGAGGCAAGCCACAGGCATTATTGAGCCTTGCCCACCAAAGATGGAGAGGCATTGTTGAAGATGCATCGAAGATTTTGAAGGATTATACCCCACTGCAGCCCTCATGCGGTCCCATAATTCATTAAGCAAGTACATCCTTAAGTCTGCTCCTACTTCTGACCTGGCTAACTCTTGATAGAGAGCCAGGCCCTACTTGATGAGGCCTAGAACCATGTTGCAAGTGGTGAAGGGCCACCATCGTGCCTCCCTCATATGGATCCAACAGATAATGAGTGGGGCAAGATTTTGGAGTTGCATCGACTACGGGACTGTCCATCGCCAAATACGAAGATGGGTCATAGTGAAAGAGGATCGGGTGATGAGGAATATAACCATCATCCCTCCTCCAGCTCCATCATCTGATTGGCAATAGTTATGACCCAGTGACTGAACTGCCAGCCATTTCTAATACCTTCCATACTAAGGAAAGCATCCACCAACACGTCCTTGACATAGAGGTATTGGCCCCGAAGAGAACCCTTCCATGGAGAAGGGGAACCTGACAACACTGCCACTAGAAGAAGAAGACTGATGCCTTGACATTCCTCCAATCCCAAAAGCTCTAAAGGGACTTGGCAATGATCACTTCCTTGGCCTGATATTTATAGGAGGACCGAGGGAAGGCCACCGTGCATAAGCCCAACCATCATGCAATAAGTGGCCACATCCCATCTACCAGGTGACTTCTCCTCCCAGATTTGGAAGATGAAGTGTTGTGTAATCTTTCTAGGGTTGACATTCTCTCAGAAGGCCACACATCTATAAATCTCCACACTTTGATTGATGCAGTGCCATGACCATGTTGGAGTCATGCCCAATTAAAGGCTTTCTCAAGATCTATTCAACACCAATAGTCACCTCGGGCCATGTTATGCCCTGTGATTGGGGGGAAGTCAGATCTTCTCATTTCCCTAAAGTGTAACCAGGTCCCAAAATCCCAGTAGCATCCTAAGATTTGTGCGATAATGTTTCTCGAATGATAGCACATCTTGTCTTGGAGAAGATTGTCCCAGGTGATGTAGAGACATAATGGATGTCACAGGTCTACATCAAAGGAAAGAAGGCACCATGCAAAAAGGAATGAAAATAAAAGAGAAGGAAATCTCTATTCATTTCTTTAAAAAAGGAGGAAGTACAACATCAGCAAGCTTTAGAGCTTCTTCCAGCCTCTTCTTCCTTTGCACTACAAAGTCTAGAATCTCCTCGGGTGATGTGTTCCAAGGTATGAGTGACCAAATTGCCTCACCTACGTTGGGGTAGTGTGCTCGCACGATAAACTTGCACACATTAAAGCCAGCATTGAAGCCTTGCAGACAAGCCTGATCAGCAGTAGCCTCCACATTCGAACTTGCATTGAGGCTTTGTGCACATGCTCCCCGGGGTAATCGAGAAGAGCCCTTGGTCTTGCCATTGGTAGGAGATCTGGGGTCACCTTTTGAGACCTTTTCCTTAGTAGTGCTCAGTCCTTGCTGATCATTCAGAGTGTAAGCAAGCTTCACTTGTAGAAGATTGGCCTTTGTCTCTGCCTCTGCTATCCGGACCCATAGCTCTACCAGGTGCTTAGATACTTTGATCCTAGTAGCTCATTTGGATGTAGCAGAGTTCTCTACATCAGCTAGCTTTCCTATAAGAAATCATTCTCTTGTTGTAAGCCTTCAACTAGCTTAGTAGACCCCTGGGCTTTCAAGCCTTCCTCACCACCCATGGTCTACCTTGTTGTGGGAGGAGCTACCTCACCTTCCTTTGTAGATACTTTGCCAGCAGTGCTGGATAGGATGCTTTGCTCGTGAGGTACTTCTCCTGCTGCAACCTTATTGGTGGCACCAAACAACACATCTTGCCCACAAGGCATATCCTTTGCTGGTGGAGTAGGGTCCCCATGCTGTGGATCTGCACTCTCTTCATCGATGCCCTCTGCATGGATGCTATGTCGCCATTTGTTGGAGCCTTAGCTTGAAGTTGCATGCCTGGGGGTCATGTAGATTGAGTGCCCATAACCCTAGGATTCTCTATTTGCACACCCTGTGAGACCCTAGCCACCAAGGTGGAAGTCCCACCCATGGCTAGTCTCGTTTTGATGCCATCATCGATTGTGAGCTTAGCGATCCTCCAATGAGCGACCTTCACCTCATAGGTTAGCTTCTCATTCATGTTCATGAATAGATCCAACTGGTATTGGAGCATCTATCGAGCCTCAACCATAGATGAGTCACTCTCATTAATAGTGTGACCAGTCCTCATAGCTTCCAACTCGTGCTTGGCCCAGGCAAAATCATGATTAGCTTGGGCAAGCTCCTTCTCCAAGTCCATGCTTCGATCCCACATCCATGCAAAATAAATTTCCAATCCTTGCCAAAAGGGATGAAACCATCAACTGGATCAACATAAAGGACTTGCAAGTTAACAAGCATAGCCTTTATCAGGCATTTGGCTAGCACAAGGTGGGGAGACATGAAGCTGATTGCTACTACTAATCATCATTAGGAGGAATATTCCAGCCCATGGACCCACCACTGATGGAACTTTTGCAAGAGTAGCACCCACCTCGTGCATGCCCTCAGTAGCCTCACCCACCACTTCTCCTTCTACCTTCCCTACTAGTATCTTGGTGGCAGCTTGGAGAGCCTCTATTATGCCTAAACCATTGGTTGAGCCACCACGATAGGCATCTATGTTCCTTCAATTGCTTCGCCTATCAGTAACTTGGCAACGGTTTGGAGAACTCCATTCACATCCTCGATCACTAGTAGACTCATCGAAATGAGCTCCTCTTCTTCAACTACCTTGATGATAGCTGGCTCCATTAGCATTGCAAGCACCAGGAGCCAAGACACTTGCACCTCCTCTTCCTCCAGGTTAGCACGGAGAGAGAATGGTGCATCTATCAGAGCTACCTCCATTGCCCTGGTGTCCATCAAGGTACGTGGAGCTATCTCCACCTCCTTGATTGTGACACTCGTCTCAGGTTCAATGGCAGGACACCCAAAACCCCTTCAGTGATGCCCTTCAGAGACATTGGTACCTCCTTAGCACCTGTAGCATCCTTCTTCTCTACCTTAGCCTCACCATCATCTCTCTTCTCTTTCGAGCCTTTTTCTTGGTGGGATACCCGATCAGTTCTTCCAGTGTGAACTTTATTGCCTAAATAATAGTGAGCCCTATTAGTATGCAAAGAAGAAGGAGAAAAAAGTAAGTTTGATGAAGTCAAAATTTAGCAAAATGTTTCATTTCATTGATTCTCCAAATATTTTATACAAGCCACATCGGCCACTACAAAATGAAGAAAAATAGGAAAAGAAGGAAGCAAAATGGCATGCACTAGTCATAGGAGGCTGGTCAGATCTTCATCCTCTCTAAAGTCCTCCCCATCAGAACCCTTGCCATCACCCGAAGGCAACTCCACCTTCAGCTTCTCGACATCTACATCAGGAAACAACTCGATGGCCTGTGACTTACACAACTCGAAGCCTTACAGGAAGGTGTCCCTGCAAGAGACCAGTACCCCTTGACAATACTCCTCTCCTACTTTGAAGGCCTTGAATGCCTTTGCCACCACTTTGGAGGCCCACACTTCCTTTGCCTGTGCCTCCTCCTTCATGGCCAAGACCTGGTTCTTGGCCTCACCAAGTACTTCTTCCACTATCAAGGCCCTTGCTTTAGCATCGACAATGTTCACCTCAACCACGGTGACCTTGATTATACTTCATTGAGTGATTTATTTGCCTTTGTAGACCTTACTTTAGCCTTGTTGAGAGTCACCTATGCTTTGATAAGATCTTTCTCCCTCTAGGTCCATGCCTCTGCCAATAGGTGATGGAGCTCCACATAATGTCGAGAAGGGTGAACTTAGTAGCCAGGGAGGCCTCCACCATCTTCGCCCTTGCCTTCTCAGTCGATAGCTGCTCACTAGCCAAACTAAGCTCCTAAACTACTTTGTCTCACTCTTCCTCCACCATCCCATGATCTTCAGTGACTGTGCCAACTTGCTAAGGAGGTGGTCCACATATTGCTCTTCAGTGACTGTGCCAACTTGCTAAGGAGGTGGTCCACATATTGCTGTAGTCCCTAGGTCTCCAAGAAGTCCTGCATTTGAAGGCCATGATTCAGAAGATCTTCATCCTCATAGGGAAGCCAATACCAAGAAAGGTCTATAGGAGAACTTACCAATATGATGACCTGGATAAACCACTATAGGTCCTCACTGACGGGCCTTCCTTGTGCCTCCTCTTTGACCTTCGAAGGAACGGGGTCCTCCAAGAGGCCGAGGCACCTTGTCACTCCTAGCAAGTGAACTTAGATAGGGGTGGACTTGCTCTCTTGGGCCACAGAGGGCATCAACCCTTTGCTCTTGTCAACACCAGCCATAAGAGCCACCACCTGCTTCACTTTGGCAACTGTTGCCTTGGCCTTCATGGCCGCAGTGTGAGGAGCTCCAGCAATGCCAGTGGCAGTGCGAAGACTTTTGGCGAGGCTTCTTGGGTATGAACAATAGTGGTGGCAAGGGATCCTGATGATGATCAGATGACAGTTTACTAGTTGAAGGAAGAAGGCAGTGAAGACTTTCGACAATGATTCCAGTAGTAATCCCGATGACAACGGTGCAAGGGGATTTTAGTGAGACATTGACAGTTGGTGCCTGAGGGGAGATGATGGTATCTGGGCGATGGGGGGTCTGTTGATTGAAGGAAGAAAACAAGCATTGTGATTCCATCGTTCAATCACAATCCAATAGTCAAAAGTAAATCCAATTGGAAACAGGCCTCAATATGGGCGATGGAGTGATTTCTAGACATTTGATCCAGATCTAATTATCGGAGAAACCTTAATTGGTCAAACATTAGTTAAAATAAGGATTAGAAGCCTCATATTATTAGGATTGGACATATTCATATCTAACTATTGAATCTTGTAAAATGAGATCCTAGCTGCTCTTTTGATTATTTTGTTTAGTCCTATACTGGAAAAACATGAAAATCGCTCCCTTATTAAACCCTATAGAAAGGCCCTTACCTGGGCAAGCAAGATAGAAAGCAAAGATCAATTCCAGCAACAAAATTTTATTTTTCTTTTGTAAATTAGTTCTAGGTTTTGAGAGAGAGAGAGAGGGAGAGGAATAAAGAAGAGAGATCCTTTAGGAGAGGAGGTGCTATGACAGAGCCTCGAATCTTCAAGATGTATCTAGGAGTCATGTATAACTGAGATGTAGTCTATAGGGAAGTACAGGTTCTCGTGCTTTAGTTTTGTATTTATTTTTTTCTATGCAATTGAATAAAGCTTTAAATTTCTTTTAAACTCTTTTCTATTTGATCTCCTAAATTAATTACCTATTGGTGGAATAGATCATGATCCTGATATGATATGGTTGATGCTCAACATAGATAATTAGTTCTATGATTTTTATTTATGTATTTTATTAGGATATTTTCAACTTAATTGTTGGATAACCTGTACTTGTAGGATGGGCCATGATCTTAACAAGATAGGTTCATACTTGATAAGATAGCCTATGCTAGGAATTAGTTTGAAAGGTTCCAAAATAAATATGAATTTCAATTGTTTTGATTAGAACAAATGCAAGATTTATGTTTATGATTATCTGGAAACCTGAAGACATCTTTTTATCATATAAATTCCTCAATCTCATATTTTATTTTAATTAATTAGTTCTAATTAAACCAATATTTATTTTCTTAAAAATTTAAAAATTTATTTCTTTCTTTACTTTCTTCGTGAAATAATTATCCTTGATTTTCGAGGATATGATCCCAACTCATCCTAGCTATAGTAGTGAGTTAGGTTTTTATTTTTGACCGTCTATGATAGCGATCAAATTTTGGCACCTTTATTGGGATCTAAACATGATTATTTTATTAAAAAAAATATTTTTTATTTTAGTTATTGCTCTCTTTAGTGTCATTGTCATTTTTTTAGTTATCTTAATTATTAGATTTCCTTCTATTCTTGTTAACATATAAAAAAAATTACTTTCCTTCTTTTTACAAATTAACTCCCAATCTAATTAACTTTTTTAAAAATTAAACTACCTTAAATAACCTAAAAGAAAACAAAAAGATACCTTTCCATAAAACTTAATTAGTTTAAGGAAACAAATAATAAAGCTTAAAAGACTTCTTAACTTGTTTGGACACCTTGTTTGATTTGCATTGCATTTTTATAAAATACTTAAAGGGCATAACCCCTAAGCAACATAAGGTGGGGATTTCATTATCCTTGTTTAGCCTATAAATCACCACCCTACATAGTGCATTTATCTAAGTCTTAAATTTAAAATCAATTAGATGGTGGCTCCTAAGGATTTTCGAGCTCACTAGAACAAGGGACCCAGAGAGTTGGACTAGCTCATAATTAACTGGTTAACTAGTATCTAGGAAAGGGGTTCAAGGATGATGCAGTCCTAAAGGAAGATGGTTCTTTAATTGATTCTGTTGACTGACCTGGCCAATTTATTTGGTCCCTAAAGAAAGCAATGGGGGGACCCCCATCAACCTTATTCTTACTTGGCCAGTGGCTAGTTAATATCTGACTTCGAAGGATCAAATGAAACCTTGGCAGTTAGGAGCTGTCTAGACAAAGGGTAACCCTAAGATAGTGAGTCTATTATGTGATAACCTATTTATGCTAATAAAATCTTAACCTAATTAAACCACTCTTTTCTATCATCTATAGATTTAGGATCCTCTAGGTTTCTCATCTTTAGAATTCTTCTCTTTCTTTCTTCTTTTTTTCCTCTCCTTTAAAAAAAATCAAAATTTTTTTTTCTTACTAAGACAAAATGATGATTGGTCAGATACAATCTAAACCATATAAGATTAAAAGGTCATGGATTTTGTTGAATGACCAAAGAGCTTAATGGTTTATTGTTACCCATATCCTATTGAACTACCTCAAATCATACAAGATTATTGGTACAATTGACTCTATCTGACCATTTTGAATCAGATCCCAAGCTAACAATTTTATGAATCAACCATAATAGATTGATAGGCATCCTAAATTCATGAGATTCAAAGATGCATACAATCATACAAGGAAATCTAAAGAAACTAAACTAGCATCTATAATTCATATGATTGAGGAAGTCTTAGAATGTAAAGGATATACCCAATTTTACCATGTGCCAGAACCTATGTGTATGGCATGTGATGCACCAGACTATGTTATAAAGGAATGTCCTTACTTGATGCATCCAATCCCAAATAGGTTTACACAGGGGAGTGTAGCAAATAATAGATAAATGACTGAACTTTATGCCCCAACCTATAACCCAAGATGGGATCATCACCCCAATTTTGTATGGTCACAAAATGCAATCCTAATAACCTATAATATTGATCAGCCCTACCCTAGGCCGAGCCAAGTACTGAATAATCAACCAAGTTTAGATCTAGAGGAATAACCTAGTCCCCTAGAACAAGCCCTAGAAGCTCTAGCTAAATCCTGTGCTAACCTTAATGCGACAATTGAGAGCACCAATGCTACCTTGAATAGTTTCACGCAGACCACAGGCCAATATATAACTCCTGACACCTAGACTATTGCCTGTTTGGATATGCAATGAAAATCGTTAGCCATAGCCACTAGTGAAGAAGAGCTGCTTAGTCAACCCAAGAGTTATCTTGTGGGATAATACCTAACTAAAAATCTTAATATCAGTGTAACTATCCTTGAACAATCAATTACGACTCTCATAATTGAATTGGTCATAGAGTAACGCTGTATAATCAAAGAGACCAACTTAGATAATTCGACTAAGATAGAAATATATAGAGAGAAATTAGAATGGAGGGATGAACCACTTCCATCATCACCTAACTTACCTATGGTCCCAATCCCAAGAACCATGGAATGGTCCATTACTTTCAATGGGAAGAAAGAACAAATAGGTGCAATGATTAAATTAATTGAGACTTTCCAAGGATCACAAATGCATAATACAATAGAAGAAGTCATGCATAAAATTCTTTTCCATGAATTATGATGCGGGATGATCCTAAGACTACCATGAATATAGGAAAATAGAAACTAATTTTTTTTATAATTTTTTTAGAATTTTAATTTGCAGGCTAAAGTCTCGAAATCAAGTAAAGTGCGATAGGTAAACTAGTAATGAAAAGATCAAACCTACCTGCATATGGACACATGCAAAATAATAAAAGAAAGGATCTTGGAGATTGAGAAACCCCTGGTTAGGATATTGTACCTTCAATAAATTAAAAATTAGGAGGGGAAAGGATTTTACCAAGCACCGATTCAAAGACCCTATCGATGAAGGGGTCACACAGCACTTAGGATTGTTGCCTATAAAATAAGCCTTCAGTTCCTCGGTTCGAGTAGCTATCTAGGATCAGTCCTGGTGGAAAAGAGGGCCTCCTCATTGGAGGTGAATACCACGGGGATCCTGCAAGCATCAGAGGTTAGCAAAGGAACAAATAGAAAAGTGAAGAAAAGGAACTATGGTTTGAAAGGATGGGATTAGGGCTGATTGAAGCTGGCGGCCTAGAGGAGGAAGAAAGCTCCTTATTGTGGGCGGCTAGGGCTTCTTCTCCTTAGGGCATATTAGGGCTTGAAGGACTTGCTTTGGGATGGCTAGGGTTTGGAAGGGCTAGGGCTCTCAAATAACTCTCACACACCTCAACACAAGAACACAAGACAAGCTCAAAATTTCAACAAAGTTTCATTCATGAATAATAGATGCTTACAAGAGGGGGAGGGGTGGGGTATTTATAGATGTTTCCTAAGTCCTCTCCTTGTTAGAATAGAATTACAAAGTAGAGTGGTGATGCAGTACAAAAGCTCTGATACAAAAAATGATGCAGAACAAAGAACAAGGAAGCGTATGCGGAAGTAAATTTAAGATTAATTCTTTTTTTTTTTTATATTTCAGAAATTGGCTTTGACTCAAAGTAAAGCTAAACTAAGTTGAAGGAAACTAGGTAAGGATTGAAAGCACAATTTAGATGAAACTAAATTATCAGAGTAGTTCATAAGTAACGGATCGCTGGGGGTTGAGAAACTCCCAGACCTAGGGTTTCGCTCTGAACTTTCAACAGAACAGAAATAGAGAGGAGAGATGGTTTACTAACCAGACAGTGATCTTCTCAGGATTTTGGTGGAAGAACTCTCTCGAGCAGATTGTTGGATCCTCGAATTCGGCTATCTTCGTAATGGATCCTCCAATACTGGTCTGTGGTTTGGTCGGCTTCTCCTGGACTCAAGATCTGGGAAGAAGAGGAACAAGTGATGGAATTCAGATACTCAAGAAAAGATTTACCAAGTTGAAGAACTTGAAAGCTGAAGTTGCTGAAAACAGGATTCTCCTGGAGGCTGATCTGACTCCCTCTTAGAATTGCTGTAGACCTGAAGTATCTGGACTGGAGCTGGATGCTGGTGGCCGGCCTGGACTTGGAGAGGGTGGCCGTGAGAAGTGGAATAGACTAGGGCTTGGTGGAAAGAGAAGGGTGATGGCGGCTAGGGTTTGGGAGTGGAGTGGCTAACCTAGGGTTTGGGTTTTGGAGATCTCACACCTCCTCAAAGTTCCTGGGGAACCCGGATTTACTCCCTCATGGAGCTCAACACCTGGATGCAAGTGCGGAAGAGAGAAAACACAAAGTTTGCTCACAAAAAAAATTTGGTTTCATTCATCTGATTGATTTAAACTTACAAGAGGGGTTTAATTTATAAGGCTTTACAAGGGAGTAGGGTTTTACATCTTCCCATGTGGGACTAAAGGAGGGGATCTACAAATCAGGAAAAATCATACACATATGGTTGGCCAAAGTACCAAAAAAATTTGATTTGGGTTATAAAAGGCAGGTAGATGGCGCCTCCTTGTATGGATCTTCAAGAGAATTTTTTTCCTTCCATGGATCAACTCTTTTGGACTCCTCCTTTTCTTCCTCCCTAAGTCAAGGTCCTTCCCATCTTTGTTTTGGATTTTTTTGACAGGTAGTGGGCGCCTCCTTGAAGTTCTCTCCAAGAAAATTTCTTCCCATCTTTACTTTGGTTCTCTTGGGAAAGTCTTGGCCGCCCCCTTGATTTGTGGACTCTTGGTGGATTTCTCCTCATCTGGCGCATGAGAGAAGGAAGCTGCTATCTGTGGAGTGGGGACCAAAGGCTGCTGGATGTAGATATGGCGCACCCTGGACTCAGGCGTATGGCTGGGAGTGTGGTGTCCACTTGCTTGGTCTTGGGAGAAAATGTAACACCCCAGGTTGAAACCCTAGTCCACTACTGAGTCAACATGACTCAACAAAATAAAATGCAGGTAATGTAGACTCAAGCTAAATTGAGTTGATCTAGTCAACTCTTATTACAAACCAAAAACCCTAATTTTTTTCGGGCAAGGTTAATCAGAGATCCAGATGGAGCTCTGAAGTCTTCTTCTGAGTCTGGTGCCCGCACCAATTCTCCCAGGGTGGGAGGAACTCGACCCTGTCGAGTATGGATCCAGTTGGCTCTGGTATCTCTCCAAGAGGTCTGGGTCCAGCTCTTGTAACTCTTCTTGGGAGATCCAAGAGTCATCAGAATCTGGCCTTCCTAGCCAACGGACCAGGTATCTTTGGTATCCTCGATTACGAGTAGAGATAACCTGATCATCCAGGATCTTTTCAATCTGCTCTTTTCTCACAGGCCAATTTTTTGGTGGACACACAGGGTTAGGTTCACTCTCAAGAGCAGGATTAGGTTCAAAAGCCTCACTGGGAATCACAGCTGGCTCCCTATACTCTACTAGGTCTGTAATGTTGAAAGTGGAGCTAATGCCTAGTTTTGGAGGCAACTCGAGCACATAGGCATTGGATCCTACTCTCTTTACCACTCTAAATGGTCCAGCTCCCCTAGCATGTAACTTTCTAACGGTTCCAGGAGGAAACCGTTCAGGCCTTAACCTAATCATTACATAGTCTCCTACATCAAAAGTTTTGACTCACCTTTGAGAATCAGCCAATTTCTTATAAGTTTCATTACTTAAATTTATTTTGGCTTGAATTTCTTTATGCAAGTCTTTTATATGCTGTGCAAAAACTTCGGCAGACTCGGAGACCCGTGTGTGGACTGGTAAAGGAGCTAGGTCAAAAGATGTGTGGGGTTTGTAACCATGCACAATTTCAAATGGACTCTTACCCGTAGACCTATTGACTGAGTCATTATATGCAAATTCAGCTCTAGGTAAGTACAAATCCCAGTTCCTAATGTTTTCACCAACAAGACACCTTAGCAGATTGCCTAAACTATGGTTCACTACTTCGTTTTGGCCGTCAGTCTGGGGATGATAGGTAGTTGAAAACTTAAGTTTCGTCCCTAACTTATGCCAAAGGATTTTCCAGAAATAGCTGGTGAACCGAACATCCCTATCTGAAACAATGGTCTTGGGTAGGCCATGGAGTCGAACTATCTCATTAAAGAACAGGGTGGCTGCCTTAGACGCATCAAATGTTTGGGAACAAGGTAAGAAATGGGCCATCTTGGAAAATCGGTCTACTACAACACAGATAGAGTCATGCCTCCTCTGGGTCTTAGGCAAACCTAACACAAAGTCCATGCTCACATCTTGCCAAGGACGATCTGGGACAGGGAGTGGGGTATAAAGGCCGGTGTTCTGTTTTCGCTGTTTGGCAACAGCACAGGTCCGACACCTAGCCACAATGTGTGCTACATCTCTTTTTAAGCTAGGCCAGAAAAAATGGTCTTCAATAGCCAGGGTGGTCTTATCTTTTCTGAAATGGCCAGCTAAACCTCCAGCATGAGTTTCCCAAATCAAGAATTCCCTAAGAGAGGTTCTAGGGATGCAAAGCCTATTCTTAAAGAACAGAAAGCCATCTAAAAGGGAATAATCCTTATGTTCACTAGATGGTCCTTGAGTTAGATCCTGGTATACAGTCTTGAAATCCGGACACGACTCATATTCTTCTTTAATTTGCTCAAATCCTATGACTTCAGCCCTAACAGAATTCAACAACAAAGATCGACGACTAAGGGCATCAGCTACCTTATTTTCAGACCCAGCCTTATGTTTCAAAACAAAAGTATAGGACTGGATATACTCTACCCACTTAGCATGCCTAGGGTTAAGCTTCTTCTGAGAATTCAAGAATCTAAGAGCCTCATGGTCCGAAAACAGCACAAATTCTTGCGGTAGTAAATAATGTCTCCAGTAACGCAAATCTTGCACTACCGCGTAAAATTCCTTATCATAGATAGAATACCTAAGCTTAGCATCGTTAAGTTTTTCACTAAAGAATGCTACGGGATGGTTCTCTTGGCTTAGGACTCCACCTATACCTACTCCTGAAGCATCACAGGCAACCTCAAATACCTTTGAAAAGTCCGGTAGTCTCAAAATGGGTGCCTGGGTCATCCTATCCTTAAGATCTAGGAAGGCTTTATGGGCTGCTTTGGTCCACTGAAATTCTCCCTTCCTGATGCAGTCTGTGATAGGAGCAACTACGGTACTAAACCCCTTGATGAATCACCTATAGAAGGTAGCCAAGCCATGGAAACTTCTGACTTCATGCACACTGGTCGGCTCTGGCCATTCTACTATGGACCTAATCTTTTCAGGATCGGCAGCCACGCCGTCAGGGATTACAACAAATCCAAGGAAGATAATCCTACTGGTCATAAATTCACACTTCTTGAGATTACCGTAGAGACTATCATTCCTCAAAACTTGACAGACCTGTCTAAGGTGGCCTAGGTGATCTACAGGGGTCTTACTATAGATCAGGATGTCATCAAAATAGACCACTACAAACTTCCCTATGAAAGCTCTAAGTACCTAGGTCATAATCCTCATGAAAGTACTAGGGGCATTGGACAACCCAAAAGGCATAACAACCCATTCATAGAGACCATCCTTAGTTTTGAAGGCGATTTTCCACTCATCCCCTGGTCTAATTCTAACATGATGATAGCCGCTCTTGAAATCAATTTTAGAAAAAACCATGGCACCGGCCATCATATCAAGCATGTCATCTAGTCTAGGGATGGGGAACCTATACTTGATTGTGATTTTATTGATGGCACGACTGTCAACACACATCCTCCACGTGCCATCCTTCTTCGGGGTTAGAAGTGCAGGGACTGCACAAGGGCTAAGACTCTCTCTAATGAACCCCTTCCTCAACAATTCGCCAACCTGCTTTTGCAGTTCTTTATGCTCAGATGGATTCATCCTATAATGGGGCAAGTTGGGTAAAGTAGCTCCTGGGACTAAATCTATGGAATGCTGAATATCCCTAAGATGTGGAAGGTGGTCTGGCAGATCCTCGGGAAAAACATCCTCAAATTCTTCTAATAAAGGCTTAACTTCCTGAGGAGGCTCTGAGGGTGTAGGAGTCCTAAGTTCCTTAGCAGTCAACATCCAAATGGGTGAACCACTATGAATTTCTTGTTCTAGATCCTTGGCACTAATTAGGTTCACTCCAGTCTTCATTTCCCTAACCTTACTGGTTCCTTTAGCTACCTTGTCCTTAGGAGGGACTGAATGGATTGTGATTTTCTTCCCATTGAAACTAAAGACACAGGTGTTGGATTTTCCTAAGAGGGTGGCATCATGATCATACAACCAAGGTCTTCCAAGAATTATACTGCTCACCCCCATGGGCAAGACATCACACCAAATCTTCTCTTGATAGGATTGCATTTGGATTTGGACCTGACATCTAGACTGGATGGGTATAGAGGTAGAGTCTACCCAAGAAACCTTATAGGGGTTGGGGTGGGGGACTGGGGTTAAGCCTAACATTTTGACAGAGCTAGTAGAAATGGCATTCACACAGCTCCCACTATCTATGATGATTTTACAAACCTTATCCCCTAGTTTAAGGAAAGTCTGTAGGATGTTAGTCCTACGCCAATCTTCCTGAACTTTATTCTGGGACAGGATGCATCTCACAACCCCTAAGTGGTCAGATTCAGTGGATTCTTCCTCTCCTTCATACTCATCAACCAAATTCATTCCGGCCTCATAAACTTCTTCTTCAAACTCCTTATTAGGCTCGAAATTCTCTTCTCCTCCCTCTTCTATATATAGGGATCTACGAGGGCACTGGCTAGAAACATGACCTACCTTATGACACTTAAAACAAGCTATGGCTGTGCACTGAGTGGAGATATGACCGGGCTTCTGGCACTTAAAACAGACTATACTAGGGGTTCTCTGGGTGTCAGGTGCCTTACCTTTGTCCATGGGCCTAGGGGTGGGGATACCCTGATTAGGCTTGCTAGGGGTAACCTGGCTAGGTCCATTTCTTGGGATTGGGGCACTAACCCTAGATGGCATGGGTCCTCTCTGAAACTTCTCAGTGTTCAGTGCAATCTGATAGGCTTGGTCTAGGTCAGTAACCTCTCTCAGAAACAACTCTCTCTTAATATCTTCCCTAAGTCCAGCCCTAAATCTAGACAAAGTGACCTCATGGGCTTCACTCACATCACATCTCATCAGGTATTCATCAAAGGTGGTTATGTAGTCTGAAACAGATCGGTTCCCTTGTTTCAAAGTCTGCCATTGGTCTAACAGATTTTGCTGGTATGAAATGGGTAGGTACTTGTCTCTAAGTTTCTCTTTCATACCCTGCCAAGTGGTTATGGGCTCTACATTTCGTCTTCTAGTGGTCAGCTCAATGTTCCTCCAGTATAACCTAGCTTGACGTATTAATTTCATCTTGGCAAACTTGAATTTCCTCTCCTCAGACATGGCATACCACTCAAAGTACTGGTCCATCTCTCCCTCCCAATCAGAATACACCTTAGGATTTAGGCTACCATCAAAAGTGGGTGCATCTAACTTGATATTTCGAATGAACCTATCATCTCTATCCTCAGGTTCTGGGTCAGGCCTCCTATGATTAGGTTCAGGATCTCGGTATAAAGGTCTTCTAGGCTCTTGGTGTTGGTGAGGTTGAGGTACATTAAAATCTGGGTCAGGAGTCCAGTTCCGATGCCTAGGTTCCTCTAGCACTTGGACTCGATCCCTAAGCTGGGCAAAATCCTCATGGACTTGTTCTTTAAACTGGGCAACAGTGGTAGTCACATCCTGACTCAGTTTGTTCATACTCTCAGTAAGAGCTCTAACCATGGCCTCTAAATCAGGTTGGGTTTGACCAGGTTGGTAGGGCACTCCATTCCGGGTAGACATGATGCAAGCAAACACACAAAAATGAGACTCAACTGAACGACTACGGGCTAACTAGACCTAGAGCCCAAACTAGATGGCCAATCAGAGTGGCAAGCTAGCCTGTAGTAACTCAGGACTCAGCCAGGCAGGTGTAAGGGGAGTGTTAGGTCCCTGAATGCCAATCCTAGACACCAATCAGCGATTGGCCAGGTAGGCGGACCAGCACACAAGCCCTTCGGGATGGAATCCCTGAACCACCGTTCTAGACACTGAGTACAAAGCACACACAGAGTAACCAGACAAACTGACTCAACACTAGCCTTGACCCGACTTGTTGATGTCCCTAGCCCACTAGGGCAAATTAGGTCTAATCAATTTTAGATTAAAGGCTTAGGTTCGAATGAAGGGGTGGTGGTTTTGGGCTAAGGAGAGGTTATCAACTCCTCCCCTTATCTTAGATGCTCAAATGCCCTTAAGGTGAATTAAGAGATGAACACTCAAAAAAATAATTGGATTGCAGAACACAAAAACAGAGTTGCAGTAATTTAATTATCAGAAATCGCACGGAAACCAATAAATCATGAGAAAATTAAGAAAATTAGTTTCAATTATACTGGTTCCAGAAAAACAAAAATCACTGAATTTGGAGTTACCTGAGTGAGAAATAATTCCTGCAACAGGGCAATTACGGGCTGAAAACAGAGCACTTCCCCGTTTACAATTTCTGCTACGAAGTTGTAACCCAACGGATCCCCTACACGCCCTAGGAACACCCCATGGAATGGGAAGAGGAGGTTTGCACCTCGCTTCGTTCCTAGGACCGGATGTCCTAGGGAGTCTACTTCGAGCAGACAAAGTAAAAAGAGAGGGACTCAAACAAGCAATCAAACAGAAACCTTAGACAGGGCTCTGATACCAAAATTGATGCAGTACAAAAGCTCTGATACCAAAAATGATGTAGAACAAAGAACAAGGAAGCGTATGCGGAAGTAAATTTAAGATTAATTCTTTTTTTTCTTTTTTTTTTATATTTCAGAAATTGGCTTTGACTCAAAGTAGAGCTAAACTAAGTTGAAGGAAACTAGGTAAGGATTGAAAGCATAATTTAGATGAAACTAAATTATCAGAGTAGTTCAGAAGTAACGGATCGCTGGGGGTTGAGAAACTCCCAGACCTAGGGTTTCGCTCTGAACTTTCAACAGAACAGAAATAGAGAGGAGAGATGGTTTACTAACCAGACAGTGATCTTCTCAGGATTTTGGTGGAAGAACTCTCTCGAGCAGATTGTTGGATTCTCGGATTCGGCTATCTTCGCAATGGATCCTCCAATACTGGTCTGTGGTTTGATCGGCTTCTCCTGGACTCAAGATCTGGGAAGAAGAGGAACAAGTGATGGAATTTAGATACTCAAGAAAAGATTTACCAGGTTGAAGAACTTGAAAGCTGAAGTTGCTGAAAACAGGATTCTCCTGGAGGCTGATATGACTCCCTCTTAGAATTGCTGTAGACCTGAAGTATCTGGACTGGAGCTGGATGCTGGTGGCCGGCCTGGACTTGGAGAGGGAGGCCATGAGAAGTGGAATAGACTAGGGCTTGGTGGAAAGAGAAGGGTGATGGCGGCTAGTGTTTGGGAGTGGAGTGGCTAACCTAGGGTTTGGGTTTTGGAGATCTCACACCTCCTCAAAGTTCCTGGGGAACCCGGATTTACTTTCTCACGGAGCTTAACACCTGAATGCAAGTGCGGAAGAGAGAAAACACAAAGTTTGCTCACAAAAAAAAATTGGTTTCATTCATCTGATTGATTTAAACTTACAAGAGGGGTTTAATTTATAAGGCTTTACAAGGGAGTAGGGTTTTACATCTTCCCATGTGGGACTAAAGGAGGGGATCTACAAATCAGGAAAAATCATACACATATGGTTGGCCAAAGTACCAAAAAAATTTGATTTGGGTTATAAAAGGCAGGTAGATGGCGCCTCCTTGTATGGATCTTCAAGAGAATTTTTTTCCTTCCATGGATCAACTCTTTTGGACTCCTCCTTTTCTTCCTCCCTAAGTCAAGGTCCTTCCCATCTTTGTTTTGGATTTTTTTGACAGGTAGTGGGCGCCTCCTTGAAGTTCTCTCCAAGAAAATTTCTTCCCATCTTTACTTTGGTTCTCTTGGGAAAGTCTTGGCCGCCCCCTTGATTTGTGGACTCTTGGTGGATTTCTCCTCATCTGGCGCATGAGAGAAGGAAGCTGCTATCTGTGGAGTGGGGACCAAAGGCTGCTGGATGTAGATATGGCGCACCCTGGACTCAGGCGTATGGCTGGGAGTGTGGTGTCCACTTGCTTGGTCTTGGGAGAAAATGTAACACCCCAGGTTGAAACCCTAGTCCACTACTGAGTCAACATGACTCAACAAAATAAAATGCAGGTAATGTAGACTCAAGCTAAATTGAGTTGATCTAGTCAACTCTTATTACAAACCAAAAACCCTAATTTTTTTCGGGCAAGGTTAATCAGAGATCCAGATGGAGCTCTGAAGTCTTCTTCTGAGTCTGGTGCCCGCACCAATTCTCCCAGGGTGGGAGGAACTCGACCCTGTCGAGTATGGATCCAGTTGGCTCTGGTATCTCTCCAAGAGGTCTGGGTCCAGCTCTTGTAACTCTTCTTGGGAGATCCAAGAGTCATCAGAATCTGGCCTTCCTAGCCAACGGACCAGGTATCTTTGGTATCCTCGATTACGAGTAGAGATAACCTGATCATCCAGGATCTTTTCAATCTGCTCTTTTCTCACAGGCCAATTTTTTGGTGGACACACAGGGTTAGGTTCACTCTCAAGAGCAGGATTAGGTTCAAAAGCCTCACTGGGAATCACAGCTGGCTCCCTATACTCTACTAGGTCTGTAATGTTGAAAGTGGAGCTAATGCCTAGTTTTGGAGGCAACTCGAGCACATAGGCATTGGATCCTACTCTCTTTACCACTCTAAATGGTCCAGCTCCCCTAGCATGTAACTTTCTAACGGTTCCAGGAGGAAACCGTTCAGGCCTTAACCTAATCATTACATAGTCTCCTACATCAAAAGTTTTGACTCGCCTTTGAGAATCAGCCAATTTCTTATAAGTTTCATTACTTAAATTTATTTTGGCTTGAATTTCTTTATGCAAGTCTTTTATATGCTGTGCAAAAACTTCGGCAGACTCGGAGACCCGTGTGTGGACTGGTAAAGGAGCTAGGTCAAAAGATGTGTGGGGTTTGTAACCATGCACAATTTCAAATGGACTCTTACCCGTAGACCTATTGACTGAGTCATTATATGCAAATTCAGCTCTAGGTAAGTACAAATCCCAGTTCCTAATGTTTTCACCAACAAGACACCTTAGCAGATTGCCTAAACTATGGTTCACTACTTCGTTTTGGCCGTCAGTCTGGGGATGATAGGTAGTTGAAAACTTAAGTTTCGTCCCTAACTTATGCCAAAGGATTTTCCAGAAATAGCTGGTGAACCGAACATCCCTATCTGAAACAATGGTCTTGGGTAGGCCATGGAGTCGAACTATCTCATTAAAGAACAGGGTGGCTGCCTTAGACGCATCAAATGTTTGGGAACAAGGTAAGAAATGGGCCATCTTGGAAAATCGGTCTACTACAACACAGATAGAGTCATGCCTCCTCTGGGTCTTAGGCAAACCTAACACAAAGTCCATGCTCACATCTTGCCAAGGACGATCTGGGACAGGGAGTGGGGTATAAAGGCCGGTGTTCTGTTTTCGCTGTTTGGCAACAGCACAGGTCCGACACCTAGCCACAATGTGTGCTACATCTCTTTTTAAGCTAGGCCAGAAAAAATGGTCTTCAATAGCCAGGGTGGTCTTATCTTTTCTGAAATGGCCAGCTAAACCTCCAGCATGAGTTTCCCAAATCAAGAATTCCCTAAGAGAGGTTCTAGGGATGCAAAGCCTATTCTTAAAGAACAGAAAGCCATCTAAAAGGGAATAATCCTTATGTTCACTAGATGGTCCTTGAGTTAGATCCTGGTATACAGTCTTGAAATCCGGACACGACTCATATTCTTCTTTAATTTGCTCAAATCCTATGACTTCAGCCCTAACAGAATTCAACAACAAAGATCGACGACTAAGGGCATCAGCTACCTTATTTTCAGACCCAGCCTTATGTTTCAAAACAAAAGTATAGGACTGGATATACTCTACCCACTTAGCATGCCTAGGGTTAAGCTTCTTCTGAGAATTCAAGAATCTAAGAGCCTCATGGTCCGAAAACAGCACAAATTCTTGCGGTAGTAAATAATGTCTCCAGTAACGCAAATCTTGCACTACCGCGTAAAATTCCTTATCATAGATAGAATACCTAAGCTTAGCATCGTTAAGTTTTTCACTAAAGAATGCTACGGGATGGTTCTCTTGGCTTAGGACTCCACCTATACCTACTCCTGAAGCATCACAGGCAACCTCAAATACCTTTGAAAAGTCCGGTAGTCTCAAAATGGGTGCCTGGGTCATCCTATCCTTAAGATCTAGGAAGGCTTTATGGGCTGCTTTGGTCCACTGAAATTCTCCCTTCCTGATGCAGTCTGTGATAGGAGCAACTACGGTACTAAACCCCTTGATGAATCACCTATAGAAGGTAGCCAAGCCATGGAAACTTCTGACTTCATGCACACTGGTCGGCTCTGGCCATTCTACTATGGACCTAATCTTTTCAGGATCGGCAGCCACGCCGTCAGGGATTACAACAAATCCAAGGAAGATAATCCTACTGGTCATAAATTCACACTTCTTGAGATTACCGTAGAGACTATCATTCCTCAAAACTTGACAGACCTGTCTAAGGTGGCCTAGGTGATCTACAGGGGTCTTACTATAGATCAGGATGTCATCAAAATAGACCACTACAAACTTCCCTATGAAAGCTCTAAGTACCTAGGTCATAATCCTCATGAAAGTACTAGGGGCATTGGACAACCCAAAAGGCATAACAACCCATTCATAGAGACCATCCTTAGTTTTGAAGGCGATTTTCCACTCATCCCCTGGTCTAATTCTAACATGATGATAGCCGCTCTTGAAATCAATTTTAGAAAAAACCATGGCACCGGCCATCATATCAAGCATGTCATCTAGTCTAGGGATGGGGAACCTATACTTGATTGTGATTTTATTGATGGCACGACTGTCAACACACATCCTCCACGTGCCATCCTTCTTCGGGGTTAGAAGTGCAGGGACTGCACAAGGGCTAAGACTCTCTCTAATGAACCCCTTCCTCAACAATTCGCCAACCTGCTTTTGCAGTTCTTTATGCTCAGATGGATTCATCCTATAATGGGGCAAGTTGGGTAAAGTAGCTCCTGGGACTAAATCTATGGAATGCTGAATATCCCTAAGAGGTGGAAGGTGGTCTGGCAGATCCTCGGGAAAAACATCCTCAAATTCTTCTAATAAAGGCTTAACTTCCTGAGGAGGCTCTGAGGGTGTAGGAGTCCTAAGTTCCTTAGCAGTCAACATCCAAATGGGTGAACCACTATGAATTTCTTGTTCTAGATCCTTGGCACTAATTAGGTTCACTCCAGTCTTCATTTCCCTAACCTTACTGGTTCCTTTAGCTACCTTGTCCTTAGGAGGGACTGAATGGATTGTGATTTTCTTCCCATTGAAACTAAAGACACAGGTGTTGGATTTTCCTAAGAGGGTGGCATCATGATCATACAACCAAGGTCTTCCAAGAATTATACTGCTCACCCCCATGGGCAAGACATCACACCAAATCTTCTCTTGATAGGATTGCATTTGGATTTGGACCTGACATCTAGACTGGATGGGTATAGAGGTAGAGTCTACCCAAGAAACCTTATAGGGGTTGGGGTGGGGGACTGGGGTTAAGCCTAACATTTTGACAGAGCTAGTAGAAATGGCATTCACACAGCTCCCACTATCTATGATGATTTTACAAACCTTATCCCCTAGTTTAAGGAAAGTCTGTAGGATGTTAGTCCTACGCCAATCTTCCTGAACTTTATTCTGGGACAGGATGCATCTCACAACCCCTAAGTGGTCAGATTCAGTGGATTCTTCCTCTCCTTCATACTCATCAACCAAATTCATTCCGGCCTCATAAACTTCTTCTTCAAACTCCTTATTAGGCTCGAAATTCTCTTCTCCTCCCTCTTCTATATATAGGGATCTACGAGGGCACTGGCTAGAAACATGACCTACCTTATGACACTTAAAACAAGCTATGGCTGTGCACTGAGTGGAGATATGACCGGGCTTCTGGCACTTAAAACAGACTATACTAGGGGTTCTCTGGGTGTCAGGTGCCTTACCTTTGTCCATGGGCCTAGGGGTGGGGATACCCTGATTAGGCTTGCTAGGGGTAACCTGGCTAGGTCCATTTCTTGGGATTGGGGCACTAACCCTAGATGGCATGGGTCCTCTCTGAAACTTCTCAGTGTTCAGTGCAATCTGATAGGCTTGGTCTAGGTCAGTAACCTCTCTCAGAAACAACTCTCTCTTAATATCTTCCCTAAGTCCAGCCCTAAATCTAGACAAAGTGACCTCATGGGCTTCACTCACATCACATCTCATCAGGTATTCATCAAAGGTGGTTATGTAGTCTGAAACAGATCGGTTCCCTTGTTTCAAAGTCTGCCATTGGTCTAACAGATTTTGCTGGTATGAAATGGGTAGGTACTTGTCTCTAAGTTTCTCTTTCATACCCTGCCAAGTGGTTATGGGCTCTACATTTCGTCTTCTAGTGGTCAGCTCAATGTTCCTCCAGTATAACCTAGCTTGACGTATTAATTTCATCTTGGCAAACTTGAATTTCCTCTCCTCAGACATGGCATACCACTCAAAGTACTGGTCCATCTCTCCCTCCCAATCAGAATACACCTTAGGATTTAGGCTACCATCAAAAGTGGGTGCATCTAACTTGATATTTCGAATGAACCTATCATCTCTATCCTCAGGTTCTGGGTCAGGCCTCCTATGATTAGGTTCAGGATCTCGGTATAAAGGTCTTCTAGGCTCTTGGTGTTGGTGAGGTTGAGGTACATTAAAATCTGGGTCAGGAGTCCAGTTCCGATGCCTAGGTTCCTCTAGCACTTGGACTCGATCCCTAAGCTGGGCAAAATCCTCATGGACTTGTTCTTTAAACTGGGCAACAGTGGTAGTCACATCCTGACTCAGTTTGTTCATACTCTCAGTAAGAGCTCTAACCATGGCCTCTAAATCAGGTTGGGTTTGACCAGGTTGGTAGGGCACTCCATTCCGGGTAGACATGATGCAAGCAAACACACAAAAATGAGACTCAACTGAACGACTACGGGCTAACTAGACCTAGAGCCCAAACTAGATGGCCAATCAGAGTGGCAAGCTAGCCTGTAGTAACTCAGGACTCAGCCAGGCAGGTGTAAGGGGAGTGTTAGGTCCCTGAATGCCAATCCTAGACACCAATCAGCGATTGGCCAGGTAGGCGGACCAGCACACAAGCCCTTCGGGATGGAATCCCTGAACCACCGTTCTAGACACTGAGTACAAAGCACACACAGAGTAACCAGACAAACTGACTCAACACTAGCCTTGACCCGACTTGTTGATGTCCCTAGCCCACTAGGGCAAATTAGGTCTAATCAATTTTAGATTAAAGGCTTAGGTTCGAATGAAGGGGTGGTGGTTTTGGGCTAAGGAGAGGTTATCAACTCCTCCCCTTATCTTAGATGCTCAAATGCCCTTAAGGTGAATTAAGAGATGAACACTCAAAAAAATAATTGGATTGCAGAACACAAAAACAGAGTTGCAGTAATTTAATTATCAGAAATCGCACGGAAACCAATAAATCATGAGAAAATTAAGAAAATTAGTTTCAATTATACTGGTTCCAGAAAAACAAAAATCACTGAATTTGGAGTTACCTGAGTGAGAAATAATTCCTGCAACAGGGCAATTACGGGCTGAAAACAGAGCACTTCCCCGTTTACAATTTCTGCTACGAAGTTGTAACCCAACGGATCCCCTACACGCCCTAGGAACACCCCATGGAATGGGAAGAGGAGGTTTGCACCTCGCTTCGTTCCTAGGACCGGATGTCCTAGGGAGTCTACTTCGAGCAGACAAAGTAAAAAGAGAGGGACTCAAACAAGCAATCAAACAGAAACCTTAGACAGGGCTCTGATACCAAAATTGATGCAGTACAAAAGCTCTGATACCAAAAATGATGTAGAACAAAGAACAAGGAAGCGTATGCGGAAGTAAATTTAAGATTAATTCTTTTTTTTCTTTTTTTTTTATATTTCAGAAATTGGCTTTGACTCAAAGTAGAGCTAAACTAAGTTGAAGGAAACTAGGTAAGGATTGAAAGCATAATTTAGATGAAACTAAATTATCAGAGTAGTTCAGAAGTAACGGATCGCTGGGGGTTGAGAAACTCCCAGACCTAGGGTTTCGCTCTGAACTTTCAACAGAACAGAAATAGAGAGGAGAGATGGTTTACTAACCAGACAGTGATCTTCTCAGGATTTTGGTGGAAGAACTCTCTCGAGCAGATTGTTGGATTCTCGGATTCGGCTATCTTCGCAATGGATCCTCCAATACTGGTCTGTGGTTTGATCGGCTTCTCCTGGACTCAAGATCTGGGAAGAAGAGGAACAAGTGATGGAATTTAGATACTCAAGAAAAGATTTACCAGGTTGAAGAACTTGAAAGCTGAAGTTGCTGAAAACAGGATTCTCCTGGAGGCTGATATGACTCCCTCTTAGAATTGCTGTAGACCTGAAGTATCTGGACTGGAGCTGGATGCTGGTGGCCGGCCTGGACTTGGAGAGGGAGGCCATGAGAAGTGGAATAGACTAGGGCTTGGTGGAAAGAGAAGGGTGATGGCGGCTAGTGTTTGGGAGTGGAGTGGCTAACCTAGGGTTTGGGTTTTGGAGATCTCACACCTCCTCAAAGTTCCTGGGGAACCCGGATTTACTTTCTCACGGAGCTTAACACCTGAATGCAAGTGCGGAAGAGAGAAAACACAAAGTTTGCTCACAAAAAAAAATTGGTTTCATTCATCTGATTGATTTAAACTTACAAGAGGGGTTTAATTTATAAGGCTTTACAAGGGAGTAGGGTTTTACATCTTCCCATGTGGGACTAAAGGAGGGGATCTACAAATCAGGAAAAATCATACACATATGGTTGGCCAAAGTACCAAAAAAATTTGATTTGGGTTATAAAAGGCAGGTAGATGGCGCCTCCTTGTATGGATCTTCAAGAGAATTTTTTTCCTTCCATGGATCAACTCTTTTGGACTCCTCCTTTTCTTCCTCCCTAAGTCAAGGTCCTTCCCATCTTTGTTTTGGATTTTTTTGACAGGTAGTGGGCGCCTCCTTGAAGTTCTCTCCAAGAAAATTTCTTCCCATCTTTACTTTGGTTCTCTTGGGAAAGTCTTGGCCGCCCCCTTGATTTGTGGACTCTTGGTGGATTTCTCCTCATCTGGCGCATGAGAGAAGGAAGCTGCTATCTGTGGAGTGGGGACCAAAGGCTGCTGGATGTAGATATGGCGCACCCTGGACTCAGGCGTATGGCTGGGAGTGTGGTGTCCACTTGCTTGGTCTTGGGAGAAAATGTAACACCCCAGGTTGAAACCCTAGTCCACTACTGAGTCAACATGACTCAACAAAATAAAATGCAGGTAATGTAGACTCAAGCTAAATTGAGTTGATCTAGTCAACTCTTATTACAAACCAAAAACCCTAATTTTTTTCGGGCAAGGTTAATCAGAGATCCAGATGGAGCTCTAAAGTCTTCTTCTGAGTCTGGTGCCCGCACCAAGTGGGAGAGGGATTACAAGTTTGCTTAAAACTAGGAGAATACAATTTGAATGGGAATTAAACTTGATCTCCTTGTTCGAATGGGTCTCCTCTCCTTTGACTTGGTCAAGGGGTCTTCTTTGGGCTTGGATACCAAGTGGCTTTGGGCTTGGGCATGTGGGCAGGGCTTGGGTGGCCTCCAAAGGGCTTGGGTGCATGGGCCTCTTGGTGGCCTGGAAACCTTGGGCTGGGGCCTAGAATATTCCCTAGGTATCTTGGTTCTTGGAATCTTCATATATGGACCTTCATGGGCTTGGGCTTGCTTTGCTCTGGGGCCTGGTGAAGGCTTTGACTGATGCTCCTCCTCTTATATAACTGGACTTGTACTGGACTTAATTTACAAGACTCAATTGGACTGGTTGAGATAACTCAACTTATTACAGGACTCAATTCAACTCAGCTGAGCTAACTTGATTACAAAACTCTCAACTGGACTAACTTTATTACAAGAATTGATTACAAAATCTGATACATTATTAAGGGCTCAAGAAAATCCTAATCAGTAAACCAGATAGGGCCCAGTAATCTGTGTCAGATCCTGGTGCTCCCACCAATTCTCTCAGGATGAGAGAAACTCGATCTTGTCGAGTTAGGGTCAATGCGGCTCTCATATTACTTAAGAAGGTCTGGGTTGAGGCACTACAGATCCTTTTAGGTGATCCACGAGTCCTCGAATTCTGGCCAACCTTGCCATCAGATCAAGTATCGTTGATAGCCTTTGTTCTGGGTACTGATGGCTTGATTGTCTAGGATGCGCTTAATTTTTTCTTCACTAATAGGCTGATTTGTAAGTGGACACTCTGGGGTGGGTTCACTCACAAGGGAAGGGATAGGTTCAAAGTGCTTGCTAGGTATCACTGCTGGCTCTCGATACTCCACAGGGTCTAAAGTATTGAAGGTGGAACTAATACCTAATTCGGATGGCAACTCGAGCACATAGGCATTGGATCAAACTCTCTTTATTATTTTGAACGGTCCAGCTTTGTGAGCATGAAATTTGTTTATGGTCCCTAGAGCGAACCGCTCAGGCCTAAGCCTGATCATCATATAATCCCCTGCAGAAAACTCTTTAGCTCATTTTCGAGAATTAGCCAAGTTTTTATAGAGTTCATTAATTATGTTTATATTTTGACTAATTTCTTGATGCAAATGCTGTGCAGAGGTTAGTGCATGTGTGGATAGATGATGTAGGTTTGTGGACTGACTGAACTCAAAATCAGATATTATTTCACTACCTACATCTATCTCGTGGGGTTGTTCCTTAGAGACTTGTACCTTGATTTCCTCTATAAACAACTCTTGTGAACCCTTAATTTCATCTATAATGTTTGATCCTAGCTTAGTCACTTGTTCTTCAAATGTTATAGTGGGTTCAAGATCATTTTTCTTTAACTCCTCAATCGGTTCACTCTCTAATTCCTCTTCTGGACTCAACTCATCAATATCCTCTTTAGATCCATCAATGGGCTCAGGATTAGCCTTAATTAGATGAACTCCTAGTTTCTTTTCCTTAAGGTTGCTAGAATCTCTCCTAACTGGATCTCTTGGTTGAGTTGAATGAATTACAAATTTCTTCCTATGAAGACTAAAGGTATAGATGTTGGTTTGACCAAACATGGATGCATCATGATCATAAAGCCATGGTCGGCCTAAGATGATACTACTGGCTCCCATGGGAAGGACATTACACCAAATCTTTTCATCATATGATTGCATTTTAATCAAGATTTGGCACCTAGACTTGATTAGAATGGATATGGAATCTATCCATGAGACTCTATAGAGTCTAGGATGGGGAACTGGGGTCAATCCTAATGATTTAATTGTATCAACAGACATGGCATTAACACAACTCCCACTATCTATTATAACCTTGCATACCTTATCCCTAATTTTCATAAAAGTTTGTAAGATGCTAGTTCTATGCCAATCTTCCTGTATCTTAGTTTGGGATGGGATGCATCTAACTACCCCTACTAAGTTAGACTGGTCAATTTCCTCCTCATCTCCTTCATACTCTTCTATCAAGTCTACCTCAGCTTCATAAACCTCTTCTTCCTCATCATCATTGGGTTCAGGCTCTTCCTCAAGCTCCCCTATGTGTAAATATCTGGTGGGACATTGGCTAGCACAATGACCTACCTTTTTGCATCTAAAGCAAGCATTGGGGCTGAGGCTTGAGGCTTTCTAAAATGCTGGTGCCTTACCCTTGTCATTCCTAGAAGATGCAGAATTACTGGAACGAGGTTGACTCGGACTCAGGTTGGGATGAGATGGGTTAGGGTTGGAATCGGATGGGTTGAGATTGGGTCAGGTTGGATTAGGGCTGGGACGGGTTGGATTATGATTGGGTCGGCCAGAGTTGGAGTTAGGTTGGGTTAAGTTAGGGCTGGGTCGACCTGAGTAACCTGGGTTCTGGTTGGGTCTAAAACTAGAAGTGTTCTTCCTAAAGGTCTCAGGTCGATGGGCTAATGGTGCTTTTTGGAACTTCAAAATTTTTAGCTATCAGATAGGCCTGGTCTATGTGTTCAACTCCCCTTAGGTACAATTCCCTCTGGATATCCTCATGAAGGCTAGCTCTAAACCTGGATAAGGTCACTGATTCAGGTTCATCTAGGGCACACTCATCAAACTGGGTTATATACTCTCTCACAGTCTTGGCTCCCTATTTTAATCTTTGCCATTGATCTAGGAGACACTGTTGGTAGTATGGGGAACATATTTTTCTCTAAGTTTTAGCTTCATGGCCTCCCACGTGGCAATGGGTGGATGGTTTCTTTGTCTAGTAAGGCACTCTACATGTTCCCAATATAACCTAGCCGGTTCAGTTAGCCTAAGCTTGGCAAATTGACACTTTCTTTCATCACTCAAGGCATACCATTTAAAATATTGCTCCATGCCTCAATCTATGTAAACCTTGGGATCTAGGGTACCATCAAAGAGGGGTGGATCTACTCTGATGCTCCTAAAGACTCTCTCATCATGGTTCTAGTCATTATGATTAGGCCTCCTAGGGTTAGGATCTTGATAGGGTTCCTAGCATGGGGCTATCCTGGGATTGGGTTCCATAAATTGGCCCTGGTTCTGGGTTCTCTTTGGTTGGGCTCCATAAATTGGTCTTGATTTTGGGCTCCCCTAGGGTTATGAGAGGTGAAACATGGTGAATCAAGATCGGGTTCAGTATTGAACTCTTGGGTTCTTTCTATGGTACTTAATCGGTTCTCAACTTGGTCAAGCCTATTGGTTAGCTGGTCAATCATATGGGTTGCTTGATTATTGGATTGAATTAGTTGGTCAAACCTAAGATTCATTTGATTCATTTGGGTGGTTAATTGGCCAAGCTGGTTTTGGGATTGGGTATTGGATTGGTCAAGCTTGTGGTTCAATTGGGTATTGGATTGGTTAATCTGGGTGGTTAATTGGGCAACCATCTGTTTATTCATGGCTTTTAGAAGAGTTTCAAGACTGGATTCCATGGTTAAGCTGGGTTGGGATTAGACTGTCGATATTTGGTTCCTAGTCTAGTAGTCATGCAATCAAATAAGCAAGGTGGTATGATGCAGTCAAGCACTCAAGGTTACTATGGACTACGGTTTGCTAGACCTAGAGCCAAAATTGAATGGGTCTACTCAACTTACACTTAACTCAATAGCTAATCCTTCCACTGACCAGGTAAGAGGTGGGGTGGTGGGAGGCTCCCCTTGCCTATGATAGGATCCTAATTAAAAACCACCAGTCCACTTAGGACGTTTGCCTTTGGACCTTTAGCCTTAAACACCAATTTTCAATAATAGCTGGGAAATTAGGTGCACTAGTTGGCCCACACAATTCAGACCTGACCTGTTGGTGTCCCTAAGCTCTCTAGAGCAATTGGGTTGCTATTGATTTTAGTTAATGCTTGGATTCTAATGCTGGGTGGTTGTTTTGGGCCCAGGATAGGTTATGACCTCCTGCCCTGATCTGAGATGGAAAATTACCCTTAAGATTGATTAAATGAAATGATGAACACACTATGATCCTTAATGCAACTAATAACAATCAGAAAAATAAAATATTTTTTTTCCTTTTATGAGATGGCAAATTAAGCTTAAGTGAGTTAAATTAGCAAACAAAATTTGGACTTGGATGAGGTAGGGTTTGGAAGTTGATTAGATTTGGTTTGATCAAGTATGCAGAACAGAAATTAGGGTTTGTTTGGAAGCAGAATTTGGTTTAGTTTTGGTGCATAAAAAAATCATAAAAATTTTAGGATAGAGTATGAATAGTGAAGATGATCTATAGCAAATTTCATTCAGAGAAAAATTCGGATGATAATTCAAAACCTAGGGTTTTAAGACTGTATGTAGAAGTTCAAGATTTTCATTAAGGTTTCTAAGATGCAGAGTTTTTATATTTTTTTCGTTTTTATAAAAATAATTAATAATTATTGAAATTATAAGGACTAAATAGAGATCATGTAAAGAAAATCTCAATGAAAAATAAAATTTCTATGATGATGAACTAGACCAAAAATCAGACACCTACTGCAGATAACATGATGTAAAAAAATAGCAATGAATGTTTTTAGGGTTTTTGATGAAGATGCAAGCTATCCTAAACTAGATCTAGTACCAAACTAATGTGAGATGATCCTAAGACTATCATGAATGTAGAAAAATAGAAATTAATTTTTTTTTATAATTTTTTTAGAATTTTAATTTATAGGCTAAAGTCTCGAAATCAAGTAAAGTGCAGCAGGTAAACTAGTAATGAAAATATCAAACCTACCTGCATATGGACACATGCAAAATAATAAAAAAAAGGATCTTAGAGATTGAGAAACCCCTAGTTAGGATATCGTACCTTCAACAAATTAGAAATTAGGAGGGGGAAGGATTTTACCAAGCACCGATTCGAAGATCCTGTGGATGAAGGGGTCACACAGCACTTGGAATTGTCGCTTAGAAAACAAGCCTTCAGTTCCTTGGTTTGGGTAGCTATCTAGGATTGGTCCTGGAAGCAAAGAGGGCCTCCTTGTTGGAGGTGAATACCACGGGGATCCTGCAAGCATCAGAGGTTAGCAAAGGAACAAATAGAAAAGCGAAGAAAAGGAACTATGGTTTGAAAGGATGGGATTAGGGCTGATTGAAGTTAGCGGCCTGGAGGAGGAAGAAAGCTCCTTGTTGTGGGTGGCTAGGGCTTCTTCTCCTTGGGGTGTATTAGGGCTTGAAGGACTTGCTTTGGGATGGTTAGGGTTTGGAAGGGCTAGGGCTCTCAAATAACTCTCACACACCTCAACACAAGAACACAAGACAAGCTCAAAATTTCAACAGAGTTTCATTCATGAATAATAGATGCTTACAAGAGGGGGAGGGGTGAGGTATGTATAGATGTTCCCCAAGTTCTCTTCTTATTAGAATAGAATTACAAAGTAGAGTGGGAGAGGGATTACAAGTTTGCTTAAAACTAGGAGAATGCAATTTGAATGGGAATTAAACTTGATCTCCTTGTTCGAATGGGTCTCCTCTCCTTTGACTTGGTCAAGGGGTCTTCTTTGGGCTTGGATGCCAAGTGGCTTTGGGCTTGGGCATGTGGGCAGCAAGGGGCGGCCTCCACTTGGGCTTGGGTGGCCTCCAAAGGGCTTGGGCGCATGGGCCTCTTGGTGGCCTGGAAACCCTGGGCTGGGGCCTAGAATATTCCATGGGTATCTTGGTTCTTGGAATCTTCATATATGGACCTTTATGGGCTTGGGCTTGCTTTGCTCTAGGGCCTGGTAAAGGCTTTGACTGATGCTCCTCCTCTTATATAACTGGACTTGTACTGGACTTAATTTACATGACTCAATTGGACTGGTTGAGATAACTCAATTTATTACAGGACTCAATTCAACTCAGCTAAGCTAACTTGATTACAAAACTCTCAACTAGACTAACTTTATTATAAGACTTGATTACAAAATTTGACACATTATTAAGGGTTCAAGAAAATCCTAATCAGTAAACCAGATAGAGCCCAGTAATCTATGTCGGATCATGGTGCCCCCACCAATTCGTTAAACCCTTGTTTGGCTTACTTTGAGGTGGATGATCTTGATGTAGAGGGATGTACCCTAGAAATGAATGACCTAGTAGAAACATCCTATCCCAACACCACCCCACTTTGGATCAAGAAATATGAGCTAACACCCAAACCTCCAATAGCTTCCTTGTTAGAATTGTCACCTGACCTAAATTTGAAGCCACTTCCTATTGCATTCACTGATACCTTACCAATAATTTATAATCAGGAAGCCTAAATTATAAGTGTTCTAAAAGCTTACAAAGAAATTTTTGGGCAGGATATTGTGCATATGAGGGAAAATGATTACAAATATATTATAACTAATTTCTCGATATTTGGCACCATTTTTGAAAACTACCTCCAAAATTTATCTATAGTATTGAAACAACGTATGGAGACAGAGTTAATATTAATTTATAATAAGTCAATTAATTATTTCAATTTAACCATTAAAATAAATATTAATTAATCTATATACATTAATAAATTAATAATTTTATTAGTGTTTTATAGAAAAGGAGTCCATAGCTTAAAAGAGCTTGATTTTTGGTGTCTAATGAAGTAGGTGGCACTCAAATAATAGTTTGAACAAGCCTAGAAATCAATTTTAAAGTTTATATGGAATTGCATGTATTTTAAAGTAGTCGGTCCATCATGGACCTGCTACTGGGTCTAAAAAATTGGGATCGATTCATAGGAAGCCATTACTACTGATCCATGGACCCTATCCATGGACCATCTTCACTATTTTGAGCCGTCGATGAAAGAATGGTACCCTAAAAGTCAATCATTGTATGGACATTTTTATGATCTTCCAACTTATGTATGATATTTTTATTAATAAAAGGCATTTGATTCATCATATTGCTGCATTTTATCAAGATTATGATGAACCCCATATTGGGAATTGTATCCCAAAGTCAATCATCTAGGCTATAGATGTTGTGCAACTTATGTATATATGAATTATTGAATTGAATAAAAAGTTTATTCTGGTTGTTCATCACATGTCATCTTACTAATTGAATTCTTGGGTGATGATATCCTTTGAGCTACCTTATATGCGATGTAGAGAGGATACATCGTGTAGTTCATAAACTAGTTCACGACCAAAGGATATGCTGTTCAGGATGATGGTGTATCGAGAGTAGGTCATTGATATCATATCTGTTGGTTGTCCTCCTAACCAAGTAGCATGGAGATGCTAGTATGACATAAGCCACATGGGATGATGTTGGCATGATGTTTGCATGAATGAAAAGGAATGACATAAGCAAACTTAGTCACCTTTCATTTATGACTTGGAACTTTCTTAAGTCTTGTGTTCACACCAGTCTCCTCCCATTTTTGACTTGGTAAACTCTTCATTAATTTGTCATAATAAGAAATGGTGGTGACTTGGAATTGAAAATTGACCTCATCAATGAGAGTGGAAAAGAAGGAAGAAACTCTTCCATGTGAAAAGGCTTAAGAAGGTTTTCATGGAAGTGTGAAAGCATTAAAAGAGAGAAGATCTTCTTCTCCCCTTTTCATGGTCTTATGGCATTAATGGATGATGGCCTATATAAGGAGAGGGGAGGAGGGTGGCTAGCCAAGCTTGAAGCAAGCATGAAAGCATGAGTGAATGATGGAATGCTTGGGTAAGTAAAGAGAAGGGGAGAAGAAAATTTTATCCACTTGGGTGTGTAAGGCATTTTGCTACCAAAGGTTCCCTCTCCCTTCCATTTATTCTTTCTCCTTCTTTTAGTCTTTCTTCCAAGTGTTGAGAGATTATTTAGATAAGAAGAAGGAGAGAAAAGAAGGTCCTGAATCTTGCAAAGGCCAGTTTGTAAGATAGAAGTCAGAAGTTGGTCCAGTTGTCGATTGGAACAGCTTTTGAAGCAAGCCCGAGTTGTTGAAAGAGGAGAGGGCTGCAAGGATCTAGCAGTCTAGTATCCTCTATGACTCAGCTATAACAAGCTCTGTGTGGATACCAACAGAGGCAATATATGTGTGCTGCTAGTAAAGCAGGAGTCTTTTCCACAGGTTGGAGCCGCCTTTGGGATTGTGACTAAGAGCCAGAAATTTTGTTGCAACCTTCGGTGAACGTCACTAAGGTATGTCTTTATATTATGTATGACATGATTATCATTACATGATTTCATATTTACATTACTCCAGATACATCTAGATCCTGGTAGGGGCTTATGTTAATTAGATTAACATTTATAGATAAAAAAGTTTTATCACTTCCACTGCTGCATGCCTTTAGAAAAGTTTTAAAATGCATGTATCATCCCTCACCAGTGGAAATGGTTTTCTTACAGTGGTATCAGAGCATCTAGGTTGTGTATGCATCTAGTTTAATATTTTTATGAAATCAGTTTGATTTCCTTTACGTAGTACTCGAATTAAGGTGGATTCGTCATGGCCGTTCGGTCATAAAAGAGAAGCATGGTTTAAAAACCATCTCTTCCCATTCCAAGGGATTCTCCTATGGCGTGCAGGGGTGCCGCTGTGTCATGACCTTATGAAGAAGAAAGTGAAGAATTTAATGGATTAAAATTATTTTAATCTAAGATCATAACCATGTTTAGATAAGATCTAAAAGAAATTTGATCTAAAACTTTGAAAAGTTCAAGTGGTAATTCTGAAATTGCTTCATTTCATTTTGAAAATGTCTCAAATAATGTGATACACTTAATTGGTCATTAAGATGTATAATTTTAAGATTTAGGATATGATTCTAATCTTAAGTCATGATTCATAAATCATGGGTTGCATCGATTGGCTAGAATTGGGTCCTTAAATGGGTTAGACCTAGGTTTAGATGAATGAATTAAATAGAAAAAAGACTAATCAAAAGTTGAATTAGATCTCTCCTCTATAGATCTCTCTAATAGTTAGTTAGATCAAGGCATATATCTAATGGACTTGATTCATGGCTTTGTGGTGAGCCCGGATCTTTAGGTTAGTCTGATTAAGTCTGGTAAACCACTTGGTGTCTAAGGTAAGTTTGACAGTTATGATCAAGGTTCTTTGGGGCTAACTCTTACCTGGCCAACTCATGGTTGGTGTCTAAGGCAAGAGGATTACCTGGCATAACCCATCCCTTGATCCTACTTACCTGGCTAATGTGGTGAATCATATTAAATTAGACTTTCTATTGATTCGAGTTGATTCATGTCAACTAATGTTAATCAGTCTGACTAGTTTATAGGTGCCCATGGACCAAATTGATCTAGAAACCCTCCAAGTGTTTGGTGGGAGTTTTCTTGATCAAGGTCCATGTCTTCCTCTCAAATATCACAAAATTGAAATTCTCTAAATTATTAGGTCCATAAAAAGACTAAGTTATGAGATAGCCTGAGTCTTAGCCTCCAATTAAGTTCGATTGGCAATGAGTCCATAAGTTGGGTGATCATCGGTTGTTCTAACGAACGGGTGGTCATCAAGCGAATGGGATTGCCATTCAGCATATGATGGCTTAGTGCAACTATCTTAACACGTGGTTAGGTGGGCTGGCCAAAGTCGGGCTTGATCATGGGTTAGTTAGAAGCATTGAATTTGATCATATTAATGGTTGGACCTAACCAGGACCTTCAATAGGAGGCCCAAAGGTGGATTGTGAGGATCCCTGGGGAAAAATAATTACTAGGAATTGCTTGGAGAAGCAATTAGCATTGTACCTACCTTTAGATGCATTTGGGTTGGCCAACCAAAGTCGGGCTCATATGTAGTCTATTGGATCCTTGTATCCGCTAAAGGATAAATGCTATTCTTTGGATTGGAGTGTAGAGGCTACCAATCTAAATAAAATAGATGGAGAAACCTTTAGACTAAAATTCATGCCTTTTGAAATTTTAAATAATTCATATACTGATAAGTCTTATTTTCCTTTTTCAGATAATGTCGGCCACTTTGTTGCTCCGATCATTATTAGATAATGATAAACTGTCTAGACCCAACTTCGATAGCTGGTATCGAAAACTCATGATAGTCCTGGAGTACGAGCAGATCCTTTATATGATATGGATTCGACACCTAAGATCCCAACCCCCAATGCTCATGGCACTGTCAGGGATACTTACCAGAAGTGGATCTCTGACTGCACCATAGTGCGTTGCATTATGTTGGTTGCAATGAACGATGAGTTCGGTCGCAAGTTCGAGGAGGCCCAGCCAGAAGGGATTCTTCAAAAGTTGAAGGAGTCTTTTGGCACTCTAAATGATACGGAGAGATTCCAGATATCTTCCATCATCTATAACATGCGTATGCATGATGGAGCTTTGGTGACTGATCATGTAATGTACATGATTGAGTTGTTTTAGCATTTGGGCAAACTCGGATGTCCTTTATATGAGCAGCTCGGCAAGGATGCGATTCTGAATTCTTTACCCCCTTCATACCAGGTCTTTCTTGATAATTTCAGAATGGGTAGGCCTGTAGTAAACTATCCTGAGATGTTAGGATTATTGTAGATTTATAAGAGAGACCGTAACCTCAATAAGGGGTTAGTGAATCTGGTGGGAGGTTCTAGAGCAGAACATCATCCCTTTGGGAAAGGAAAGAAGAAGAAAAAGAATAAAAAGGTGCTAAAAGTGATAGGACAAGTCAGACTAGGAGGGTAAAGGCTGACAAGAGTAAGGCAGAATGCTTCTTCTGCAAGAAGCTGGGTCACTGGAAGTGGAACTATTCTGCTTACCTTGCAACTCTGGACTCGAACAAGCAAAGGAAGGAAAAGCAGCAAGGTGTTGATAGTCAAGGTATTTATATGATAAATCCTTGTAGTTTCTCTGTTTATGATACTACTAGCTAGGTATTGGATATCAGAAGTCCTTACCACATTTGCAATTTTTTGCAGGGACTTCAAGTTAGTAGGAGATTCAAAATCGGTCAAAGGTTTTTGAATGTTGGGAAATGAAGTCAAGCTCCAGTTCTGGTGTTGGAAACTGTTTCTTTGTATTTTGAATCTTGTACTGTCATTCTAAATGAATGTCATTTTTGTCCTTCTTTTTTTAGTAAATATCATTTCTATAGGCCTATTGGCCAATGATAGCTATGAATTATCAATAAAGAAAGATATTTGCTACATCACTTTGAATGGTTCTAATGTGATGAATGGACAATTGAAGAATGACATATATGTACTATCACAACCTGTTACTTATTGTACACTGCTAATAAATGTCCAAGGATAGATAAGGTTAGTGATATTTATCTCTAGCAGTGTAGACTAGGTCATATAAATAAGAACATGATAAATAAGTTGGTGGGAGAAGGTCTCCTAGATCTCACTGAGAGTGAATCCTTGCCAATTTATGAATCTTGTCTTCTTGGAAAAATGACCAAGTCACCTTTTATTGGAAAGGGCGAAAGAGCCAATGATATTCTAAGTCTGGTACATACTGATATATGTGGACCTATGAATATCAGTGCAAGAGGTGGATATAGATATTTCATTACATTTACAGACGATCTTTCGAGATACGGTTATGTCTATCTCATGAGATAAATATGATGCCTTTGAAATGTTCAAACATTATCGTAATGAAGTTGAAAAACAAATTATAAATTTTATTAAAACCCTTCGATCAGATCAAGGTGGTGAATATCTATCCAGTGAGTTTCTGACTTATCTTAAGGAGAATGGAATTCTCTCTCAATGGACTCCTCCGGGGATGTCTCAATTAAATGGTGTGTCTGAAAGGAGAAATCGAACTCTGTTAGACATGGTTCGATCCATGATGGGATTAGCTTGTCTGCCTAAATCCTTTTGGGGATTTGCTCTACAGTCAGCATCCTACCTTCTGAATAGGGTTCCAAGTAAGTCCATTGACAAAACACCATATGATATATGGACTGGACGGAAGCCGACTCTCTCTCACCTTCGGGTTTGGGGGTGTCCGGCTTATGTCAAATGTTTGGAGATGGATAAACTAGGACCTAAGTCTGATAGGTGTCTTTTTGTTGGGTATCCTAAAGAATCCAAAGGGTCTTATTTCTATCTGCCTAAGGAACAAAAGTTGTTCGTCAGTCTTAGGGCAACCTTTTTAGAAAGGGAGTATCTTGGTGAAGGCACTCAAGCTGCTGAGGTTGAACTTGGAGAAGTTCAACAGATATAATAACCTTCTCACTCCAAGATCACTATAGAACCGAATTTGATTAGATTAGATCTAGAGCCCATAGTGCATCCATTAAGGAGATCTGGTAGAGTACCATGTCAACCGAACAGATACTACGCTTTCTTGGTCCAGGATGGTGATCTTGTTGAACTCGATGAGAACAATGAGGATCCAATCACCTATATGGATGCAATGACAAGGTCTGATTCTGAGTTAAGGTTGGGAGCCATAAAATCCGAAATGGAGTCCATGAAAATCAACAATGTATGGACATTGATTGATCCACTTGAAGGGATAAAATCCATTAGGTGCAAATGGACATTCAAGCGAAAGCATGGTGCAGATGGGCAGGCGGAGACCTATAAAGCCTGTTTGGTTACAAAGGGGTATCGTCAGCGTTATGGTATTGACTATGATGAGATGTTTTCTTCTGTGGCAATGCTCAAGTCCATTCAGATTATGCTTGCTTTGGCAACACATTTAGATTATGAAATCTGGCAAATGGATGTCTAAATAGCTTTCCTAAATGGTGAGCTAGAAGAGGAGGTATATATGATGCAGCCTAAAGGGTTTACATCCACAGATGAGTCTAAAGTATGCAAGCTTCAGAGGTCCATTTATAGACTCAAGCAGGCTTCTTGGAGTTGGAACATGCACTTTGATAAATGTATCAAGGCGTATGGCTTTGTTAAGAATGGAGAGGAACCTTGTATATATAAATGGGCAAACGATTATGTAGTTGTATTTCTTGTTTTATATATGGATGACATTCTCCTAATTGGGAATGATATTCCAGCATTACAAGGAATGATGAAGGTCTGGCTTTCATCTCAATTCTCTATGAAAGACTTGGGTGAAGCCTTATTCATATCGAGTATGAAGATCTATAGAGATAGATCTAAGATACTCGATCTATAGAGATAGATCTAAGAGGCTTCTAGGACTGTCCCAATCTATGTACATGGACATTGTGTTGAAGCGGTTCAGCATGAAAAATTTTAAGAGGGGCTATCTTCTGATAGGTCATGGAATTACTCTTTCTAAGAAGAATTGTATAACAACTCCTGAGAAAAGAGAGCATATAAGTAGGATTCCATATGCTTTGGTAGTGGATTCTATTATGCATGCTATTCTGTGTACTAGACCAGACGTGGCATACTCACTAGGGGTAGTGAGCAAATACCAGTCTGACCCAGGTGAAGCTCATTGGAAAGTTGCTAAGAGCATCCTTAAGTATTTGAGAAATATTAAGGACCAATGGCTTATTTATGGAGATTCTGACTTAAAACTTGTGGGGTACACTGACTCCAATTTTCAGTCAGATAAAGATGATAGCAAAAGTGTGTTCGGTTTTGTGTTTACCCTTAATAGTGGAGCTGTCTGCTAGAAAAGTTTCAAGCAGCATACAGTGGCTGATTCTATTTGCGAGGCAGAGTATATTGCTGCATCGGATGCGGCAAAGGAGGTCGTGTGGTTGCAGAAGTTCCTTGGCGAGCTGGGAGTGGCACTTTCCTTAGATGGTCCTATTCCGGTGTATGGTGACAGCACTGGAGCCATAACTCAAGCCAAAGAGCCGAAGTCACATCAGCGGATAAAACATATTTTGCATCATTATCACCTTGTCCGGAAGATCATTGAATGAGATGACATCGAGCTTCTGAAGATCGATGGAAAGGAAAACTTGGCCAACTCCTTCACTAAAGCCATTGAAAATCAAGAGTTCAATGACTGCAAATGGAAGATGGGAATTAGATTCTATTCCGATTGGCTTTAGTCCAGGCGGGAGTTGTTGGAAATTGTGTCCCAAAGCCAATCATCTAGGTTGTAGATAGTTGTGCAACTCATGTATATATGAATTATTGAATTGAATAAAAAGTTTATTCTGATTGTTCATCACATGTCATCTTTTTAATTGAACTCTTGTGTGATGATGCCCTTTAAGCTACCTTGTATGCGATGTAGAGAGGAAACATCATGTAGTTCATAAACTGATTCGCAACCAAAGGATACGCTATTTAGGACGATGGTATATCGAGAGTAGGTTGTTGATGTTATATCTGTTGGTTATCCTCTTAACCAAGTAGCATGGAGATGCTAGAATGATATTAGGTGTTGTGTTTTGACACTTCACTGAACATGACTCTCATGTGGGACTCTCTTTCTGCCGAAAAGGAGTCTTGCATTAGAATGTGGACATGAATTATTTCTTTGACTTGAGATCACTAAGGTAGCTTGCAAGCAACTTACTGTGCTTAGGTACCGGACTATCCGGATTTCTAATCTGGTGATGACAGGTTACTGGGTATAGTCAAGTACTTGTTTAGTGGAAGTAGGATTGAGATAGGATTGATATCTCCAAATGGTTTGGATTAAATGCTTAATATGCCTCAATTGAGAAAGACCTTGGCGAGGGCATTTCTTGTAAGGAGTTACAAGAATTCTTTGTTTGAGATATATTGAGATGGATTGATTAGCTAGTCTTGCCTTATTTCTAATTACATTTCCTTCTTCATCTAATTTATTTCTATAAACCCACCTAGTACCTATAACAGGATAGTTATTAGGTCTTTCTACTAAGGTCCAGACTTTATTTCTCCTAAATTGGTTTAATTCATCATGCATGACTAACATCCAATTAGGATCAGTTTCAGCTTCTTCTATAGTGTGTGGTTCTACATGAGAAACAAAAGCAATTAAGTCATGTGTATCTTTATGTGAAACTCTAGTTCTAACACCTTGAGATGGGTCTCCTATAATTAATTCTTGTGGATGTGAGTGTACATTCTTCCATTCCTTAGGTATATCATCATGGTTTTTGCTTACCTCTTCTTCATGTGGTTTACTTGTTTGTTTGTCTTTGAGAGTCAAATCCTTCGGTCCATGTTCTAGTGTACCTGCATCATCATCAGTAAGATCTTCTCTTCTAGAAGATGTAATGTCAGATTCATTGAAAACAACATATATTGATTCTTCTACGATCAATGTTCTTTTGTTGAAAACTTAATAGGCTTTACTATTTAAAGAATATCCAAGAAAAATAGCCTCATCAGATTTTGCATCAAATTTACCAAGATTATCTTTTTCATTGTTAAGAACAAAAATTTACATCCGAAAACATGAAAATATTTGATATTAGATTTTCTATTGTTCCACAGTTCATAGGGGGTTTTTCTAATGATAGGTCTAATCAAAACTCTATTCAAAATATAGTAAGTGGAATTTACAGCTTCTGTCCAAAAGTATTTTGGAAGATTTTCTTCACAAAGTATTGTTCGGGACATCTCTTCCAAAGTACGATTCTTTCATACTACAACAACATTTTGCTATGGTGTTCTAGGTGCAGAGAAGTTATGGTCAATACCATGCTTTGTGCAAAAGTGATCAAAATATTGATTTTCAAACTCGGTGCCATGATCTCTACGAATTGAAATAATCGATAAATTTTTCAAATTTGAAACTCTTTTATAAAACTTTTTGAATACTTTGAAAGTTTCATCTTTATGTGCAATAAACAAAATCCATGTGTATCTTGAAAAATCATCTACAATTATAAGGTCATATTTCATACCACCTAGGCTTATAGTCCTAGTAGGTCCAAATAAGTCCATGTGAAGTAACTCTAAGGGTCTAGTAGTAGAAACAATGTTTTTGGATTTAAAATTTTCCCTCACTTGTTTTCCTAATTGACAAGCATTACAAACATAATCAAAATTAACTTTAAATTTTGGCAAACCTTTGACTAAATCTTTTGAAATTAGTTTTGCTATAGTATCCATCTAGCATGTCCAAGTCACCTATGCCATAGTAAACTTGATTCCTTGCTCTTGTTATTCATTGCTATAAGACTTGTGTTGCTTGACATAGCCAGATCATTAAGATCTACTACATAAATGTTACCAAGTCTATGTTCAATGAATTTAGTACTAGAGTCAAGTGGATCAACTATTATACACATTGATGACTTGAAGAAAATATTAAAACCAATGTTATACAGCTGACTAATACTCAAAAGATTATGTTTTAACTTTTGTACCAGTAACACATTTTCAATAAATGTAGAAGGAGTAATTTTGATTTTACCGATACAGATTATTCTTCCTTTTTGATTATCACCAAACGTTACAATTCCACCATCTTTTTATTCTAGGATAAACATTGATCAACATCACCCGTCATGTATCTTGAACAGCCGCTATCCAGATACCATCTTTTCTTTATATTTGTGGCTGCAAGATATCCCTGCAAAATAATCATATAATAGATTTAGATACCCAAGCTTTCTTGGGTCCTTGCAAGTTAATAAAAATGGTTCTTTTTGGAACCCAAACTTTCTTAATTTTTTTTTTGTCATTATGTTCAAATGACACTCAAATGCCTTATGACCAATGTTATTACAAGCATAGCATATAATCCTTGACTTTGAATAAAAAGTACGTGATGATACAAATTTAGATCTAACTTGTTTTGAAGTAATAAACTTAGGAGCATATGATGTAGATGCAGAAAATTTGTTTGAAAATGAACCTTTGTAACCAATTTTCAAATTTGTTATTTGTCTCTCTTTGATTTTTCAAAATTAATTCAAGCTTGTTGGAACTTAGGATTAGTTTTTCAATCAAAGGCTTGAGCTTTTAAACTTCTTTCTTTAAATCATCATTTTCATTTTGCAAACCTTTGTTTTTCTCAAGAAGCTCTTCTTTTTCAAATTAAGTGGTCTTAATTCTTTCACAAACTAGGTTTAATTCCCTTTGCAAAATCTTATTTCTTTCACCAAATTTATTTTTGTCTTTTTTAATTGTATCACAATGATTTTTCAAAGTTTTCATTTTCAAACCTACCTTTTTGCATTATACTAACAATTCACAAAATGCATTATATAATTCATCATATGTAAATTCTAAGTTAGGTTTAGAAGTAGTTACCTCATCCTCCAAACCCATAAGACAGATCTGTGCAGTCTTTGTTGTCTCTTCATCCTCTTTAGTGGATGTAGATTCATCGCTGTCACTCCATGCTGCAAGCATTGCCTTCTTCTTCTTTCTGGTGATCATCTTTTTCTTTACTTCAGGATAGTTAGGACGGATATGTACCAGCTTCTTTCATCCATAGCAGATTGGTACTTGATTCTTTTCTTTATCCTTCTTTTTTTTGTCCTTTTCTCTCTCTCCCAAAATCTCCTTTTCTAAATTGCTTCCTCCATCTATTTGTTTTTCTTTTGCTCATAAATCTTTTAAACCTTCTCATTACAATCTCATCATTTTCTAAATCATCATCATCGACAAGTCTGAATCTTCATTCTTGTACTCTTCTATAGCTTTAAATGCTATAGCTTTCTTTTTCTTGGAGTCTTCATCAGTCCTTTGCTGCATGGCTAATTCATATGTAATTAGTGAACCAAGCAACTCATCCAGTGGTAGAGTGTTTAGGTCCTTTGCCTCTTGAATAGCTGTCACCTTAGCTTCCCATTTATCTGGCAAGGATCTCAAAACTTTTTGGACAAGATCAGCATTAGTGTAAGTTCTACCAAGACTTTTGAGACCATTTATAATATCAGTAAAGCGAGTATACATAGCAGATATAAACTCATTAGGATCCATCTTAAATAACTCATAGTTATGCATATGAAGATTAATTTTTGATGTTTTAACTTATGATGTGCCTTCATGTATAATTTCTAGCTTGTCCCAAATTTTTTTAGCAGAATTATAAGTTAAAATTCTGTTAAACTCACTTGGATCCAAAGCATAATACAACATATTTATAGCTTTGGCATTCAATTCAGCTAGTTTCATATCATTTTCATCCCAATCCTCTTCAGGTTTGGAAACCTCAACATCATTAACTTTAATAGTGGGTGTGTGAGGTCCTTTCAAGATAATTTTTCATAAATGAAAATCTACGGCTTGAATGTATATTTTCATTCTTGCCTTCCAATATGTATAATTGGTTCCGGTGAAAAATGGAGGTTGATTTGTGGATTGACCTTGGACCAATGAAGTGCTCATGGGATGTGCCATCTATCTTTACTCTAAGTTAATTTCAGAGACTCTGCTCTGATACCACTTGTTGCCCAGGTGGCTTCCCAAGAGGGAGGTGAATTGGGATTAAAAAAAAAATCATAATTATGTGCACTTTGAAATTCTTTTAGTGTTGTGATGCAATATGCAATGCGGAAGCAAATAAGTAAATGCAATAAGCCAATGTAAGCACAAACACAAATACAAAGAGATTTAGAGTGGTTCGGAGCAACCGGCTCCTAAGTCCACTACCCAAGCACCACTTGGGATTTTCACTATATTCCCCAACCAGAATACAGTCGGATTGTTTTACCAAGCTCACAATCCAAACCTATACACTTTGGTTTTATCGGGATTACCAAAGAAACCCAAGCTCCCTTTGGTTTTGAATGGGATCACCAAAGAAATCCTAACACTTGGTTTTATACCGGGATCACCAAGAACCCAACTTAGGTTTTCACAAGGCTCACCTAAAAACCTTCAACCCTCTCTTAAGACACAGCCCCTTGCTATTCTTAGAGAGAAAACAAAGATAGAGAGAAATAAACAAGCAACTACAACAAACCGAGTTTGTTTAAATGTTGTCGATGTAGATCAAGACAAAGCCTAGCTTTGAATGCTTTTTAATTACTCTTCAAGCTACTTCTTTGCTTCTTCAATGAGTGGATTCAATGATGAAGTGGAGTTGGTGAAGCTTTGAATCCTAACTTGAAAGCTCTTGAAGTAGGTTGGTGAAAGACTTGAAGGCTCTTCAATTTCTCAAGATAAATTAATAATAATGCTCTAATAATTGTTTAATCCCTCAAAAGCAATCCCTTTTATAGTTTTCCATGAGATATGGCCGTTGTAGGGCCTAGGGATTCATGAAAGAGCTATTGGAGATGAAATAGAATTCAAAAATCACTTTCAGCAACTAGCCATTAGAGTGTAGAAAATGGCTACTCGAGTCGGCTCGAAGTCCACGAGTCGGCTCGAAGTCTCAAATAGCCCAAAATAAATTTCTATGAGAGTTGGCTCTTCAAGCTGGAGTCAGCTCTTGCCTTCAATCAATTCAAAATAACAAATACCTAGAGTTGGCTCTTCAGGGCAGAGTCGACTCGAAGTCTCAGTCACCAAAAATTCATAACTCTAGATGAGTCGGCTCTTGGGGCTCGAGTTGGCTCGAGTTCTCAGACTTCATAAACATGAATTCTTCCATGAGTCGGCTCTTGGAACATGAGTCGGCTCTTGATACTGAAACTCTGAAATTTTTTCGTGATGTGCCACAAGGAGTCACTCTTGATCCATGAGTCAGTTCTTGCCAAAACTTCAATTGATGCTTCAAACTTCTCCAAAACTCTTCAACACTTGAATCAAACAAGAGCTAATCTATATACTCTCAATTTTGCAATTTTATAACCCTTTTTACAAGATTTCAAGATTGGCAAAAATTAGGGATTTTACAAGTTAAAGTTCATAAAAGTCCATACATAATTGAATTATCTCTCAGTCAATTTAAAAACCAATTTAAACTAAAGGTAACCAGTTTTCTGCAAAAACTTCTTAAGTAATTGAAAGAATTAGTAACAAGTACATGCTCCAATATTTTGTGATCATCAAAATCATTCCAGGGATCAACAGTCTCTCCTCTATAGATCTCTCTAATAGTTAGTTAGATCAAGCCATACATCTAAATGGACTTGATTTATGGCTTCGTGGTGAGACCGGGTCTTTAGGTTAGTCTAATTAAGTTTGGTAAACCACTTGGTGTCTAAGGTAAGTTTGACAGTTGTGATCAAGGTTCTTTGGGGCTAACTCTTTCCCGGCCAACTCACGGTTGGTGTCTAAGGCAAGAGAATTACCTGGCATAACCCATCCCTTGATCCTACTTACCTGGCTAATATGGTGAATTAGATTTAATTAGACTATCAATTGATTCGAGTTGACCCATGTCAACTAAGGTTAATCAGTCTGACTGGTTTATAGGTGCCCATGGATCAAATTGATCTAAAAACCCTCCAAGTGTTTGGTGGGAGCTTTCTTGATCAAGTTCCATGTCTTCCTCTTAGATATCACAAAATTGAAATTCTCTAAATTATTAGGTCCATAAAAAGACTAAGTTATGAGATAGCCTGAGTCGTAGCCTCCCATTAAGTTGGATTGGCAATGAGTCCATAAGTTGGGTGATCATCGACAATTCCAAAGAATGGTGGTCATCAGGCGAATGGGATTGCCATTCAGCATATGATGGCTCAGTGCGACTATCTTAACATGTGGTCAGGTGGGACGGTCAAATTCGGGCTTGATCATGGGTTAGTTAGAAGCATTGAATTTGATCATGTTAATGGTTGGACCTGACCAGGACCTTCAATAGGAGGCCCAAAGGTCGATTGTGAGGACCCCTGGGGCAAAATAATTACTAGGAATTGCTTAGAGAAGCAATTGGTATTGTACCTACTTTGGTATTATACCTACTTTTAGATGCATTTGGGTTGGCCGGCCAAAGTCGGGCTCATATGTAGTCTATTGGATCCTCATACCCACTAAAGGATAAATGCTATTCTTCGGATTGGAGTGTAGAGGCTACCATTCTAAATAAAATAATGGAAGAAACCTTTAGACTAAAATTCATGTCTTTAAAATTTTAAATAATTCATATACTGATAGGTCTTGTTCTCTTTTTTCAGATAATGTCGACCTCTTTGTTGCTCCAGTCATTATTAGATAATGGTAAACTATCTGGATCCAACTTCGAGGCTACCATTCTAAATAAAATAATGGAAGAAACCTTTAGACTAAAATTCATGTCTTTAAAATTTTAAATAATTCATATACTGATAGGTCTTGTTCTCCTTTTTCAGATAATGTCGACCACTTTGTTGCTCCAGTCATTATTAGATAATGGTAAACTATCTGGATCCAACTTCGATAGCTGGTATCAAAAACTCAGGATAGTCCTTGAGTAGAGCGGATCCTTTATGTGATAATGGATCCGGCACCTGAGATCCCAGCCCCCAATGCTCGTGGCACTGTTAGGGACACTTACCAGAAGTGGATCTCTGACCGCACCATGGAGCGTTGCATTATGTTGGCTGCGATGAACGATGAGTTCAGTCGCAAGTTCAAGGAGGCCCAGCTAGAAGAGATTCTTCAAAAATTGAAGGAGTCTTTTGGCACTCCGGATGATATGGAATGATTCTGTATCTCTTCCACCATCTATAACACGTGTATGCATGATGGAGCTTTGGTGACTGATCATGTAATGTACATGATCGAGTTGTTTGAACATTTGGGTAAACTCAGATGTCCTTTGCACAAGCAGCTCAACAAGGATGCAATTCTGAATTCTCTGCTCCCATCCTACCAGGTCTTTCTTGATAATTTTAGAATGAATAAGCCTGCAGTAAACTATCTTGAGATGTTAGGGTTACTGCAGACTTATGAGAGAGACCATAACCTCAACAAGGGGTTAGTGAATCTGGTGAGAGGTTCTGGAGAAGGACGTTGTCCCTTTGGGAAAGGGAAGAAGAAGAAAAAGAATAAGAAGGTGCTAATTATTAGGACAAGTTAGACTAGGGGGGTAAATGTTGACAAGAGTAAGGCAGAATGCTTCTTCTGCAAGAAGCTAGGTCACTGGAAGCAGAACTATTCTGCTTACCTTGCAACTCTGGACCCGAACAGGCAAAGGAAGGGAAAGCAGCAAGGTATTGCTAGTCAAGGTATTTATATGATAAATCATTGTAGTTTCTCTATTTATGATACTACTAGCTGGGTATTGGATATCGAAAGTACTTACCACATTTGCAATTCTTTGCAGGGACTTCAAGTTAGTAAGAGATTCGAAACCGGTGAAAGGTTTTTGAACGTTGGGAATGGAAGTCAAGCTCTAGTTCTGGCATTGGGAACTGTTTCTTTGTATTTCGAATCTTGTACTGTCATTTTAAATGAATGTCATTTTTGTCCTTCTTCTTTTAGTAAATATCATTTCTGTAGGCTTATTGGCCAATGATGGTTTTGAATTATCAATAAAGAAAGATATTTGCTACATCACATTGAATGGTTCTAATGTGATGAATGAACTATTGAAGAATGGCGCATATGTACTATCACAGCCTGTTATTGTATTGTACATTGCTAATAAATGCCCTAGGATAGATAATGTCAGTGATATTTATCTCTGGCACTATAAGCTAGGTCATATAAACAAGAACAGGATAACTAAGTTGGTGGGAGAAGGTCTCCTAGATCTCATTGAGAGTGAATCCTTGCCGACTTGTGAATCTTGTCTTCTTGGAAAAATGACCAAGTTACCTTTTACTGGAAATGATGAAAGAGCCAGTGATATTCTAAGTCTGGTACATACTGATGTATGTGGACCTATGAATATCAGTGCAAGAGGTGGATATAGATATTTCATTATGTTTATAGATGATCTTTCGAGATACGGTTATGTCTACCTTATGAGACATAAATTTGATGCGTTTGAAATGTTCAAACATTATCGTAATGAAGTTGAAAAACAAACTGGAAAGTTTATTAAAATCCTTCGATCAGATCGAGGTGGTGAATATCTATCTAGTGAGTTTCTGACTTATCTTGAGAAGAATGAGATTCTCTCTCAATGAACTCCTCCGGGGATGCCTCAGTTAAATGGTGTGTCTGAAAGGAGTAATCGAACTCTGTTAGACATGGTTCAATCCATGATGGGCTTAGCTAGTCTGCCTAAATCCTTCTAGGGATTTGCTCTAGAGTCAGCATCCTACCTTCTGAATAAGGCTGCAAAGCTTGAGTTGTTTGAGTGTTTGTTCTTTGCCTAGCCGAACCCTGCTACAAGCTTTCTTCTTTGCCCAAGTTTTGCTGCCTTCCAAGTCTTCACACGCCCAAAAAAAGAGTGCCCTAGGCTGCCAAAGCAAGGAGCATCATCCTTCTTCAAGCCGCCCACATCCAAACCCTGATTCCATCTTCTTCAAACCCTAATCTCCTTCTATTATTTTGTTGTTGCTTTTTAACCATCCTCTGATGCTTGCAGGATCACCTCCCTAGAGGAGGCCTTCTTTGCCTCCAGGACTGCACAAATCAGCCATCTACTTCAAGGGAACTGAAGCTTCATCATCCAGGTTCCAATCAGAGTGTGAGTGATCTCTTCAATTGCAGATTCTTCAATCCCTGTCTGGTAATATCCTTCCCAACTCTTGATTTATGATTTGTTGAAGATTAGCTATCCTAAGTCAGGAATTTCTCAATTCTCGGATCCTAACTTTTATTATTTTGCATGAGTATGCTTGCGATATGATGATTCTTTGCATTGCTGATTATCTTGCTAGTTCTTACTTAATTTTGAAAATTTAGCCTGCAAATATAATGTTAAAAGAATTATAAAAAAAATTATTCTACTATTTTTCCTACTTGTTTAGTAATTTTAAAGTCGTCCTGCATCAGTTTGGTATCAGAGTGGGTTTAGGATAGCATTCATCTATATTAGGATCACAAACCCTAATTTTTGTATCTTGCTAGCTGCATTAGTTGTCTATTTTTATCTGATTTCGAGCACCTAGAAATTTTATTTTTTTGTGAAATTTGCCCGTCATGTCCTTTATTTTGTCCTAATAATTTTTATAATTTTTAATTAATTTTACAGAAACCTTAATTCACTAAAATCTGGCATCTTAGAAATCCTAACTAAAATCTTAATATTTCTGCATCAGTCCGAAATCCCTAGGATTTGCATCATATTCTAATTTTTGCTTTGCATAAAAATTTGTAGAGTTCATCATCACCGTCCTTCCTCTGTTTTGTAATTTTTTATTTATTTTTTGCATCGATAACTATATCAAAACTTGCATCATCTGAAATCCTAATTTTCTTAATTCTACTATTTCTACATTTTGACTAAACCAAACTTAACCAACTTCTGAACCCCCACTCCAAAGCTAAACTTTGTTTGCTAACCCCAGTTAACTTAAACCTAAATTGTTGCATCATAAAATAATTAAAAAAATATTTTTATTTTTTGATTGTTATTAGTTGCATCAGGACCATCGATTGCCATCTTATTTTTAACCTAATCTTAAGGGCAATTTCTATCTAACATCATGGCAGGATTTCATCCCCTATCCTGGGTCCAAAACAATCACCATCATTCTGACCTAAGCCTAATTAAAATTAATTAGACCTAATTTTTCCTAGAGGGCTAGGTGACACTTACAGGTCGGGTCCGAGCTGTTTGGGCCAACTAATGCATTTAATCTTTTAGTTATTACTGGAAGCTGGTGTCTAAGGCTGGGGGTCCAGAGTCAAACGATCTAAGTGGACTGGTGGTTTATAATTAGGACCCTATGACAAGCAAGGGGAGCCTCCCACCATCCCACCCCCTATGTGGCCAATGGAAGGATTAGCTGCTGGGTTAAGTGTAAGTTGAGCTGATCCATTCAGTTTTGGCTCTAGGTCTAGGAAACCCTAGAATTACTGATCCTTTGCATGCTTGGCTGCACTATCTCATTATGACTGATTATTTGATTGCATAACCACTAGACTAGGAACCCAATACCAGAAGTCTAAACCCTAACCCAGCTCAGCCATAGATTGCAATTTGGAGACCCTCATGAAAGCCATGACTGACTACTTTGCCTAAATGAATTAAAAGCTTGACCAAACTAATACCCAGTTAAACCAGACCAATACCCAGCTGAACCAATCAACCACCCAAACCCAAACCTAGCTTGCCTAATTAACCACCAAGATTAACCAGATGACCCAATCTAATAACCAAACGATCCATAGGATTGATCCATTAGATGACCAAATAGGAATCCTAGACAAGGCCCATAAAGCTGAACCCTTGCCCTATAATCCCTAGGAACCCATAGTCCCTAGATATGAAGCCAGTAGTAACCCACTATCCCTCAGTCTACTTGAACCCTATAGGATTAATACCCTAAGATTTGAGCCTAGTATTAGTCAATTTTTCCTTAGTCAACCCCTTCTTACCATCTCATTGGTTCACTAGAATGATACTGAAGAGGAGATATATGAGGCTGACCCAAGCTTAGTGGAACAGTATGAGGAGGAAGAAGAGGAGTTCCCCATAGAAGACTTGGAGTTAGTTGAATCAATAGATACCTAGGTATAAGCCACCCTAGAATCAGTTGACCCTGACCAACCCACATAGTAGTGACCCAGAGTTAGATGGCCCAAATCACACCTAAGCTGTAATGGAACAGCAGTTAGAGGAGACTTTAGAAGAGGAACCAATTGTAGAGCCTAATCTTGAATTTCATGAACCAGAAGAGTTTATTAAGGACTTGATCTCTTTAAACCCATAACCTCAGGATGAAGTCACTCCATTGACTTCAATTGATCTCTTCCCTGAAATTAATGACCTATTCTTCCATAATGCAGACCTTATAGGAATACCTCAAACTCATAAGGTAAGCCTCATTAGTCTAGGACTAATTCTTGATGCCCCTTCTTGCATCCTATTCTATCCAATTAACCATGAACCCTTTTCTTATTTCTTGCACTATCAGACTAATCCTGAATCTACTTCTTATTTTCTACTCTTTTCTGAAACTTTTCATGATTTTCTAACCCTGTTGCCCAGTAAGCAATCCAAGAGGGGGGGTGAATTAGATTTCTAAAAAAATATTAAAATTAATTTACTTGATGCAATGCAATGCAATCCAATTCAACAATTAAATAAGCAAGGTACTATGAATTTAATTGTAGTGCTCTTAAATAAAAATGCAGTGAAAACAAAGAGCAATAAATGAAAAGTAAGTAGAGAGATCAATCAACAACAAAGACCAAGAAATATAGTGGTTCGGTGCTATCCAATGCACCTACATCCACTTTCCAAGATCCCCTTGGGAATTCACTATGATCACACCGATTATAGTTGATTAGTTTTGCAGGCTCACTAATCAAAAATCCAACTTGTTTTCACAAGGCCAACAAGTCAAAACCTCACTTGGTTTTACTGGCTAACTAAGAACCTAATAGTTTTAAGGCTCACCACCAACCTCCCTTGATTTTCCGGGATAACCAAGAATCTAAGTGGTTTTGCGGGCTAACCGCCAACCTAATTAGTTTTCAAAGGCTCATCAATAACCTCCCTTGGTTTTATAATAGGCTAACCAAGAACCCTTACAACAAATAATGATTTGAAGTAAAGAAACAAAGTAAGCTTTCTAAATAAAAGCGGGTATCTCTTTGAAGCTCGATGTAGAGATGCTTTGAACTTGTTGAAGCCTCTTGAATGCTTAAGAATGGATAATCTTCAATGCTCTTGAAGGCTCTTGAATGCTTGGAGGCTTGTTTTTGCTTGAGAGTGGTTCAATCTTCAATGAATAGGAGTTAAAGCTCTTTTTTCTTCTCTCTTGAATGCTCTTATTTCATTCTCATCAATGGTATTCAATAGTTATCAAGTTGATTTGATTTGGAGCATATAAATACTTCTCTAAGGTCTCAAATCTAGTTTCTAGCCATTAGACTTGAAAAACTAGCCGTTGGAGGGCAAAAGAGTCGAGTTTTTCATTTGAAAAACTAGCCGTTACTGTTCCCAGAACTCCATATATCAATACTTCAGGCTTTGAGTGGACACTTCCTGTTGACACTTGAACTTGTTGAGTCAATACTTAGTTCAAATATCTTCATTCTGGTTCTCTGAAAATCTTAGATGTGTCGACACTTCCTCATGTGAGTCGACACTTCTCTTGCATGTGTCGACACTTCAGCAGTTTTTCATTTTCAGCAAGTTCTGTGGCTTGAAAATCTCAGATGATGAGCTGATCCATGTGTCGATACTTTGAGTCGACACTTCAGGTCCATGTGTTGACACTTCAGCCATGCCATTTGAAACATTCTTGCATACCGGCCTGAGTCAACACTTTACTTCCATGTATCGACACTTGGTGTCATGTGTCGACACATTGAGTCGACACCTCAGTGAAAACTTTACAGAAAAGGCTAAACTTGAGCTGAAATACATTTCTACTTAACTCAAATATCCAATCAAGCAAATTTTGACTTTCCAAGTCCTCTTTGAGCAATTCTTTTCATTCAAACTTGCTTTATTCAAACAAATAAGCTTCTTCAAATTTGTGAGCACATTTTTCAACAAAAACACACTTCAAAGAAATCATTAGTACTCAACTTATACTTAACCATTTTACTTATCATCAAAATAACAACGGAGTCAACAATCTCTCCCTTTTTGATGATGACAAAATCCTTAAGTATAAATTGCATAATAAGCTTTTGAAAGAATTCAACAAGGTGCATAGCACTAAATGCAATAATTGTATCAAAGTAATTTTCAATTTTGATAAGATATATCAGAGCAAATTGTAATAAATAAGAGTATCAGATCTTTGGGATATATATGAAACATAATCACATGTATCATGATACTCCACATGAAAATTCAGTAATAAGTAAAGCTCCCCCTGAATTGATAATCCATAAAATAGTTCATAAATATCTTTTCAAGCATTTAAAGAGGGGTTTTAAGATGAAATTCACTTTAAAAAGGATTTTCAATGAGAACAAAGTATAGCTCCCCCTTTCTTAAAGAATTTGTAAACATTTTCAATTCAAGGTTTCAAAAATAATTTTCAAAATTTGCTTACCCCTTGCACATCACAAATATAAATCATTTATCTTTAAACTTACTACTCCCAAAAATATATTACATTTATACTTAAATCTCACTATATTACTCCCCCTTTTTGTTATCATTAAAAAGGTAGGAAGACAAATCGTCAATACATTCAGGATATAGCATTGAAGTGTTACAAATAATTAGAGCATTCCATTCAAGAACAATTCAAGACAATGAAGTACTAAGAACAATTCAAGACATTTCATTCATTTCCATCAAAGGCATAAACATGAAGAACAACATAGTATTTCATTTAAACTCAGAATTTGTACAACAGTAAAACAAAACATACATAGATGCATAAAAGTAAGCTATCTAAAAATAACATAGAAATCCTAATCCTCATCCATATCATCATCATCCGAAGATGATCCGATCTCAATCGATCCTGTATCAATAAAAGATTGAGCTCGAGGCCATATCGATCTGAGATCTCGGAGTCGGGTCCTGGTCGATCGTGGAGGGGTACGACGACCATGTCCTCTACGTCGTGCATATGTCCGACCTCTGGCTGGAGTAGTAGAGGTAGAAGCAATGTCCTCCGTAGGAACGGAACTAATCGGTTCGACAGCCTTTGTGATTGTCAAAAATGGTATGTGATCAAAGGAGGGACTGGAATCAGGATACTGAAAGTCAAGTGTGTAAAAACCAAGCTCTCGGATAAGTGAGGATGTGTGAATAGTAGGAGTATCAAAAATAGGAGTATCAATCGATGATACGATAGGTGTATCAAGGATAGATGTATCAGCTGAAGAATGAACGGGCAAGTCTGTAATCGGTGAATCTATGATAGGGGTATCAATAATGGGTGTATCGACAATGGGGGTATCAATAATAGGTGTATGTACAACAGGAGTACCAATAACTGGAGAAAGTATAGGAATAGGATCATGATCATCTGATCTGGAAGGAGAGGATGGAACTGGAGTCTGGGTAGGTGAACTAGAAGGATCAAGAGTAGGACTCCTGGGCAAGTCTGCCATCACCTCCGCTACTGGATCTGTAGTCAGATCTGGGAAATCGAATCCACCAGAGTCAGTCTCCTCATCGTCTCCATCAACATCATCACCATCAATATCTCCAACAATATCATCACCATCAACATCATCAACAGATGCAGGAGTAGGTGGAGCTGTATCAGCAACTGGAGTACTCACTGAAGGTCTAGATAGTGCAGTCAATATAGCTGAGATGCCATCACTAAGTCCACTGTGGCTTTCTCTGGTCTCAGCTATGAAGCAGTCAAGATGCTTTGACTCTGTCCAATAAGCTATCAGAAACTGCCAGAGTCTCTATCTGAGCTAGCTGAGGTTGCACTGAAGTAGTAGGATCAGACTGAGATGTAGCCGCTGGCTGAGCCACTATCTCAGGCTGACTCTCGCTAGGTCCTGCCTCACCAAAGAGGATACGCTCCTCCTCTGCAGCATCATCGTCATCAGCTCTATCCTCGGCCTGACCAGATATCTTGCAAGTCCACTGGCCTTGGAACAAATGATAACCCATCCGGTGTAATAACCTGATGTCATACACATCAGTACGAAGTAGCATGCGGAAGGTCTCATCCTCAAAGCTGATGCTGTACTCTCTGAATAGAACAGTCAATCCCATCCCATATGGCAGGTAGAGTCGTTGGCTCGTTGACCCTCCATCATCTGGTGAATCATAAGCACTGGAAGGCAGACGGATGTGCGCTGAACCAAAGAGACCATCACTAGCAACTCCCGCTCAGTGATGTAATCGAAGCATCCGGTCTTCGACAGAAGTATCCGAGCGACAATATGGTGCAATAATCTCATCTTTGTAGATAGTCAGGATGCGGGTACAGTGGCTCCCTCAGGCAATATATCAAACTCGAAGATACACTGGAGTCCACTCACTTTATCCATCAAGCTATCCACCACTGAACCAGTCATCAGAATATCCCATACTCTACTCAGTACCTCTGATGAAACAGGGATATCACGGCCTCTCACCTATGCCATCCATCCATCAGACCCATGGGAGAGTGATCCATAAAACTCTCTAATTAGCCCTGGGTAAAACTTCTCATTGAGTGAGCAAAAAGAAGTCAAACTAGCCTGTCAAATCCACTGTCTGATCCTAAAATGCTGCTGGTCGACAAAAGTGAAGTCCACTCGTCATCCCCCAACAACAGTCTTCGAGCTCATCCTACTAGAAGCTATAAAAAGTGGTCGTACGGGCGGATCAGGAGCTCTAGCCTCATGTCTGGCCTTTGTCCTTCATTCTTCTTCCTGATTTGATTGACGAGGTCGACGAACTACTTGCTTTCGGGGTCCCATTGCTTGGATTAAAGATTTGGGCAAGATTTTGGTTGAAACCTAGGATTTCTAAAGCTCAAAATCCAAATGGGAGAAGAAATCCAATAAAATCCAAACTCCCGAGTGTCCAAATCGAAGAAATGATGGGATTAAATCATGAAATAGTGGGAAGAACAGTGAGGAGTACCTTAGAACATGTGTCGGCTCGAAGGAGATGGAGAAATAGAAAGAAAAACCATTCGGCAATCCTTTATTCTCGGTTTGCTGCCGTTCAAGTGTCGACTCATGAATGTGTCGACACATTCAGGTGTCGACACATCGATGTGTCAACACATCGACTTAAAAACTGAAAAATTAAGAGATCCAAGGGTTCATCAAAATCACTTAAAATATGATTAAATTCAATAATGATTGAGTATGATTGATATCAAATTAATCTAATTTGAATCAAAGATAGGAAAAATTTAATCAAAAGAATTAATGATCCCGAGCTCTCTTCTAATCATACAAAACTGATCTTCTAAAAGAGGTTTAGTTAAGATATCAGCTAATTGAAATTCAGTACTAATAAATTCAAGCACAACATCATTATTTTCTACATGATCTCTAATAAAATGATGTCTAATTTCAATATGTTTACTTCTAGAATGTTGAACAGGATTTTTAGTCAAGCAAATAGCACTGGTATTATCACATTTAATAGGTGTACTAGCCAACTTGATTTCAAAATCTTCAAGTTGTTGCTTAATCCACAAGATTTGAGCACAATAACTTCCTACTGCAATATACTCAGTATCAGCTGTGGATAGTGCAATTGAAGTTTATTTCTTTCTAAACCATGAGATTAAGTTAACTCCAAGAAATTGGCAAGTACCACTAGTACTCTTTCGATCCAATTTATAGCCAGCAAAATCAACATTAGAATATTCAATCAATTCAGCAGATGAATTTCTAGAATACCATAAACAAATATCAACAGTACCAGATATATATCTAATAATGCACTTAACAGCTATCAGATATGATTCTTTAGGTTCAGACTGATATCTAGCACACATGCATACACTGAACATTATATCTGGTCTACTAGCAGTTAAGTACAGTAAAGAGCCAATCATATCTCTGTATAACTTTTGATTTATAGATTTACCATGTTCATCCTTATCAAGTCTATAAGAGGGGCTCGTAGGCGTACCTATTGCTTTAGTAGTCTCCATCCCAAACTTCTTTATAATTTCTCTTGTATACTTAGCTTGGTTGATGAAGATTCCATCTGTAATTTGCTTGATCTAGAATCCGAGAAAGAAATTGAGTTCTCCCATCATGCTCATCTTGAACTTACCCTGTATTAGCTTAGCAAACTCTTGACAAAGAATTTTATTAGTAGCACCGAAAATGATATCATCAATATATATTTGTACTACTAATAAATCATTATCTTTCTTTTTCAAAAATAGTGTTTTATCAACATGGCCTCTAGAAAATTTATTTTCAATTAAAAATTTGCTAGTCTTTCATACTAGGCTCGAGGTACTTACTTTAATCCATAAAGTACTTTGTGTAATTTAAAAACATGATCAGGATGTGCATGACTTTCAAATCCAAGTGATTGTTTAACAAAAACTTTTTCATTTTATAAAACCATTTAGAAAAGCACTCTTAACATCCATTTGAAATTGTTTAAAGTTCATATAACAAGCAAATGCTAATAATAGTCTAATTGCTTCAAGTCTAGCAACAGGAACAAAAGTTTCATCAAAATCAATCCCTTCCTCCTGGTTATAGCCTTTAGCAACTAGCCTAAATTTATTCCTAACAACAATTTCATTTTCATTTAATTTATTTCTAAATACCCATTTTGTGCCAATAATAGAAACATTAGATGGTCTTTTTATTAATGTCCTAACATTATTTCTATCAAACTTAATTAGTTCTTCTTACATGGCAATAATCCAGTTAGGGTCTTTTTCAGCTTCTTCAAAATATTTATGCTCTACTTGTGATACAAAAGCTATATAATCATATTTATTTCTAATTGAGGCTCGAGTTCTTATCCCTTTAGATAGATCACCTAGGATTAATTTTTTAGGATGTCCATGAACATACCTCCACTCTTTAGGTAGATCTTGATGCTTTGGAGTGTCATCATCTTTTTTATTCTTGTCTTGATCTTCTTCACTTGGCTGAGGTTGATCATTTAGTGTCAATTTTTGAATCTTGTCAGCACCTGCACATCAATCAGAACTATCCTCTTTTCTGGAGGATTTGTTAGTAGATTCTTCAAAAACATGTACTGACTCTTCTGCAACCAATATTCTTTTATTGAACACTCTGTATACCCTACTTAATGTGGAGTATCCTAAAAAGATACCTTCATCAGACTTGGCATCACATTTTCCAAGATTGTCTTTTCCATTATTTAAAATAAAATATTTACAACCAAAAACTCGAAAATACTTTAAAGTCGGTTTTCTTTGATTCCAAAGTTCATAAGGAGTTTTCTTCAAAATAGGGCAGATTAAAACTCGATTTAAAATGTAACATGCAGTATTAATAGCTTCAGCCCAAAAATATCTTGGCAAATCATTTTTACAAAACATGGTGCGTGCCATTTCTTCCAAAGTACGATTTTTTCTTTCTACTATTCCATTATGCTGAGGTGTTCTAGGTGCAGAGAAATTGTGTTCAATTTCTTTTTTATTACAAAAGTTTTCAAAAGCTTGATTTTCAAATTCAGTTCCATGATCACTGTGAATGCAAATAACTAAAACACCTTTTTCATTTGAGACTTTTCGATAAAACTTTATAAAAGCTGAAAATGATTCATTTTTATGTGCTAAAAAGAAAACCTATGTAAATCTCAAAAAATCATCCACTATGACTAATCCATACCTCTTGCCTCCTAGACTTGATATTCTAGTTGGTCCAAAGAGATCCATATGAAGTAGTTTTAGTGGTCTACTAGTAGTTACAAAACCTTTTGGTTTAAAAGAAGTTTTAACTTATTTACCAAATTGACATGCTTGGCAAATTCTATCTTTTTCAAAACAAAGTTCAGGTAAATCTCTAACTAGATTCTTTTTGCAATTGTTTGAAAGTAGATACATACTAGCATGCCCTATTCTTCTATGCCAAAGCCAACTAGTCTCATCCTTAATAGAATTCATTACAACAAGGCATTCTCCATTAGGCAAAGATAGATCATCTAAATCTACCAAATAAATATTTTCATGCCTTTTTCTAATGAATTGTACTTCATTTATATCCAGACTAGCAATCATGCAATATGATGATTTAAAAATGACTTGAAAACCTTTATCACAAAACTGACTAATACTTAAAAGATTGTGTTTCAAACCATCAACTAGAAGTACATTACTAATACAATTAGAAGGACTTATGAGAACCTTATCAATACCAATGATTTTTTCTTTACCATTATCCCTGAAGGTCACACTCCCTCCATTCAAAGCTTCAAGAGAAGTGAATTGCTTAACATCTCCCGTCATGTGCCTTGAGCAACCATTATCAAGATACCAAAGTCTTTTGTTCTCCTTGGTTGCAAGATACACCTACAATAAAATCAAGCTTTGTTTTTAGGAACCCAAGACAACTTGGATCCTTTAGGGTTAGCATTCAAAATGGTTCCTTTTGGAACCCACACTTTACCAAAAGAATTAATTTTTCTTAAATTGCATTGAAAGGATTTATGTCCTAATTTTTTACATGAGAAACAAGTAATGCTAGATGATCAGGTACAAAAAAGTTCTTGAAATACTTTTGTTGATTTTGCGGTCTAAAACCTAAACCTGCTTTATTGAAAAATGGCTCTTTGACTATTCAAAAGTAGGTTTAACTTTTCTGAACTATAAATAAATTTCTCAACAAAAGGCTTTATCTTTTCAAGTTCATTTTTGTACTTAACATTTTCAAATTCTAAATCTTTATTTTTCTTTAAAAGATCACCATTTGAAATAATATTCTTAGGTCTTTACAAAACTTCATTTTTCATTGACAAAGCATTATTTTTCTTTTCTAAAACATTCAATTTAGATTTTAAATCACTAACATCATTTAGCAAAGAATTGTTTTCTAAAGAAAAACTGTTTGCATGCTTTTTTAACTTTTTATTTTCAGATAAAATCATATTATAATCATGCATGAGTTCATCAAAAGCATTTCTAAGCTCATCAAATGTAAAATCAATTTCAGTATCGGAATTTACCTCATCATGGTCTTGATGTGTCATTAAATAGAGATTTGCTACTTCTGTCTGCTCTTCTTCAGAACTGGAGTTTTTACTGTCACTCCAGGTGGCCATCATTGCTTTCTTTCTTAATTTCTTCCTAGACTTTTTAAGGAAAGGACAATCAAACTTGTAGTAAGCCAGCTTCTTGCACTCAAAGCATATAGGTATTTCCTTCTCCTTTTCCTTTTCATTTTCCTTCTTTTTCTCTTTTTCTTTTTTTTTTGATTGATATTTCTTTTTGTAAGGAAACTTCCTCCTCTTCATGAATCTTCAGAATTTTCTTGCGAGGGCTTATTCACTTTCATCATCTTCTTCTTCTTCGGACTCTTCTATTGAGGATTCTTCTTGTATGTTTGATTTGAAAGCAATCCCCTTCTTCTTTTTGACCATGTCCATTGATTTTTGTTTCAAATTTAGCTCATAAGTCATGAGCGATCCAACCAGCTGCTTTAAGGTAATTTGTCAAGGTCCTTGGCTTCTTGAATTGTGGTCACCTTCGGATCCCATGATGTTGGAAGTGACCTGAGAATTTTATTTACAAGATCAGCGTTAGGCATTACCTTTCCAAGACTTCTCATTCCATTTACAATAATTGTGAATCTTGTATACGTATCAGTGATTGATTCATTAAGTTCCATCTGGAACATCTCATATGTGTGCACTAACATGTTCACTTTTATGTTTTTCACTTGATCGGTACCCTCATGGGTAACTTCAAGTGTGTCCCATATTTCTTTAGCAGAGGTGCATGTAGATATCCTATTGAATTTACTAGGTTTAATGCACAATAGAGGAGATTCATTATCTTGGCATTGATCTCGAATTGCTTAATGTCATTTTCATCCTAATCCTCTTCGAGCTTTAGGATGGAAACATCATTAACCACTACTGAAGAAATATGAGGACCCTTATCTACCACTCTTCATGAATTATAATTAATAGAATTCATATAAATTCTCATCCTAGTTTTTCAATATATATAATTTGATCCATTGAAAAATGGAAGTCTATTTGAGGCTTGACCCTCCACTACGCTAGTACCAATTGGGGCTATCATAGATCTTTACTCAAGGCGATAAAGCCTATACACCGAGAACTGGGCTCTGATACCACTTGTTGCCCAATAAGCAACCCAAGAGGGGAGGTGAATTGGGTTTCTAAAAAAAATATTAAAATTAATTTACTTGATGCAATGCAATGCAATCCAATTCAATAATTAAATAAGCAAGGTACTATTAATTCAATTATAGTGCTCTTAAATAAAAATGCAGTGAAAATAAAGAGCAAAAAATGAAAAGCAAGTAGAGAGATCAATCAACCACAAAGATCAAGAAATATAGTGGTTCGGTGCTATCCAATGCACCTACATCCACTCCCCAAGATCTTCTTGGGAATTCACTATAATCATATTGATTATAGTTGATTAGTTTTGCAGGCTCACTAATCAAAAACCCAACTTGTTTTCATAAGGCCAACAAGTCAAAACCTTACTTGATTTTATGGGCTAACCAAGAACCTAAATGGTTTTAAGGCTCACCACCAACCTCCCTTGGTTTTCTAGGATAACCAAGAACTTAAGTGGTTCTGCGGGCTAACCACCAACCTAATTGGTTTTCAGAGGCTCACCAATAACCTCCCTTGATTTTATAATAGGCTAACCAAGAACCCTTACAACAAATAATGATTTGAAGTGAAGAAACAAAGTAAGCTTTCTAAACAAAAGTGAGAATCTCTTTGAAGCTCGATGTAGAGATGCTTTGAACTTGTTGAAGCCTCTTGAATGCTTAAGAATGGATGATCTTCAATGCTCTTAAAGGCTCTTGAATGCTTGGAGGCTTGCTTTTGCTTGAGAGTGGTTCAATCTTCAATGAATAGGAGTTAAAGCTCTCTTTTCTTCTCTCTTGAATGCTCTTATTTCATTCTCAGCAATGGTATTCAATAGTTATCAATTTGATTTGATTTGGAGTGTATAAATACTTTTCCAAGGTCTCAAATCCAGTTTCTAGCCATTAGACTTCAAAAACTAGCTGTTGGAGGGCAAAAGAGTCGAGTTCTGCGTTTGAAAAACTAGCTGTTACTGTTCCTAGAACTCCATGTATGGATACTTTAGGCTTTGAGTCGACACTTCCTGTCGACACTTGAACTTCTTGAATTGACACTTAGTTCAAATATCTTCATTCTGGTTCTCTGGAAATCTCAGATGTGTCGACACTTCCTCAGGTGAGTCGACACTTCTCTTGCATGTGTCGACACTTTAGCAATTCTTCATTTTTAGCAAGTTTTGTGGCTTGAAAATCTCAGGCGATGAGCTGATCCATGTGTCGACACTTTGAGTCGACATTTTAGGTCTATGTATTGACACTTCAGCCATGCCATTTGAAACATTCTTGCATACCGGCCTGAGTCGACACTTTACTTTCATGTGTCGATACTTGGTGTCATGTGTCGACACATTGAGTCGACACCTTAGTGAAAACTTCACAAAAAAGGCTGAACTTGAGCTGAAACACATTTCTACTTAACTCAAATATCTAATCAAGCAAATTTTGACTTTCCAAGTCCTCTTTGAGCAACTCTTTTCATCCAAACTTGGTTTCTTCAAACAAACAAGCTTCTTCAAATTTGTGAGCACCTTTTTCAACAAAAACACACTTCAAGGAAATCATTAGTACTCAACTTATACTTAACCATTTTTCTTATCATCAAAATCAATAATGGAGTCAACAAACTCTTAGATTGCATTTTATAGGGGTAATCTATTGCATTCATTCATTGTACCTGTTAGATTTCCATCATATTTCTGGCATACTCTATAGCACCTAGTAGGAGTACATAGTAAATTTTCATGTGCATGCCATGATAGGATCAAACCTAAAGAGTCTATAGTCTGTTAGGTTTTATCCCGAAGAGTCCAATAAAATTTCCTTCGATAGGAAAGCCTAGTCGAGTCTTTTAGGTGTTAGTTTTAAGTCTAATAAATTTACAACCCTGATTCATCTATCCACACATGCACTAACCTCTGCACAGTATTTGCACCTGAAAATTAGTCAAAAGCTAAACATAAGTAATGAATTAAATAAAAACTTAGCTAATGATGCGGGACACAGACTCGATGTAACCCTGGATTATTTGGGAAAGGGAAACAACTAAACAAACTAGGACCGTGGGAGGGATAAGAAGCCTCTCGGGACTAGGGTGACACTGAAAACTAAACTCCTAAAATAGCTGATCTCTTTTGTTTTCAATTTTTTTGGTGGAGGTGGCGAAGGAAGGATGGAGATGGGGGATTGGGAACTGCAACTCATGGCCCTGGGACTCACTATAACGGGGAGATGCACACAGAAAGTCAGGGATCAAAGCACATAGCTACCTTGAGCTCTCATCGAACCCATCATCCACATAGTAGGGCTCGCATAGAGGCCGCTAGGGTGACTCTCAAAGGACATGAGGGGATAAGAAGATGGGATAGGGGGTAACTAGGGCACTTGAACCCATCATCCACATAGTAGGGCTCTCACACCCCCTAATGAACCCATTATCCACACAGTACGGAATGAAAGCAAACGGGCCTCAACTCAGAACCAGAACCAGAACCAATGAAGAATCCAAAAATTTCTATTCAACTTCTTATTACAAGAGGGGGAGGGGCCCTTTATATAGAAAAACCAAACCCCTTATTTACTTAGCTTCCAAGTAAACCTAAAAAAGAAAAATAAATCACATCAAAATCCATACTACATCAATATTGGTGCGGATATGCTCTAAGAAGCGTGTTGGCTTGATGATCTACACTGAAAAGCATGCTGCACTGAAAACTGGATTGCTCCGAAATCCATGCAGAATCCTCTCGCGGACGTGCATAGAGGAGGATCGATCTCCCGACCAGCACCAACGGACGACCGGCGATCGGGAAGTAGGCGGCGGACAGGGTCGGTGGATGGCTGGCGGCGGGCTACAGGCGGGGCGACACAGGGGGGCATGGCACGCCCTGTGTGTGCCGTTTGGCTTTCCCACGGGCGTGGGAACTCCTGGGCACCGACGAGGCCTCCGATGGCCGGGCCTTGGCCGGTGAACGGGCATAAGCCGGTGGACGACGGGCGGGCGGCCGACGGTGGCGGCGGCAGTGGCACAGGGGTGGCACGGCCGCACGTGGGCAGACGGATGCCTCCCGCGTCCGTTCGTCTTCCCACGGGCATGGGTGGTGGCGGCCGGCTTTTCCGGCGAGGGTGGGGTCGACGAGCATCGGCGGTGGGTCGGCGGGGGTGGCCAGGGTTCAGGCAGCCCGGATCTGGGGGCGGCGGCTAGGGTTTGGGAAGTTTTTTTTTAAAACATGGGAAGAAGATGGAATAAGGATGGAATAAAGTGGGGATAGGTTGGGGATAAAGCTGGAATATTGGGGATAGGTGGAATAGCGGGATTAAGAAAAATAAAAATTATGAGAAAAAATAAGAAAAATATAAAAAAAAATTTTGGACCTGCCCTGGATCCCCATCATTCTCCTCAACCATGAAGAACTCGACTCCATCGAGTTCGAAAAAAATGGAGCACATCCTAATCCATAACTCGCTCTAATACCAAAAATTGATGCGGGACATAGACTCGATGTAACACTGGATTATTTAGAAAAGGGAAACAACTAAACAAACTAGGACCATGGGAGGGCTAAGAAGCCTCCCGGGACTAGGGTGACACTAAAAACTAAACTCCTAAAATAGCTGATCTCTTTTGTTTTCAATTTTCTTGGTGGAGGTGGCGAAAGAATGATGGAGATGGGGGACTAGGAATTGGAACTCATGGCCCTGGGAATCACTCTAATGGGAAGACGCACATAGAAAGTCAGGGATCAAAGCACATAGCTACCCTGAGCTCTCATCGAACCCATCATGCACATAGTAGGGCTTTCATAAAGGCCGCTAGGGTGACTCTCAAAGGACATGAGGGGATAAAAAGATGGGATAGGGGGTAACTAGGGAGCTCGAACCCATCATCCACATAGTAGGGCTCTCACACCCCCCAACGAACCCATTCTCCACACAGCAGGGAATGAAGGAAAATCGGCCTCAGCCCAGAACCAGAACCAGAACCAATGAAGAACACAAAAATTTCTATTCAACTTCTTATTACAAAAGGGGGAGGGGCCCTTTATATAGAAAAACCAAACCCCTCATTTACTTAGCTTCCAAGTAAACCTAAAAAAGGAAAATAAATCACATTAAATCCATGCTACATCAATATTGGTGCGGATTTGCTCTGAGAAGCGTGTTGGCTTGATGATCTACACTGAAAAATGTGCTGCTCTGAAAACTGGATTGCTCTGAAATATGTGCAAAATCCTCTCGCGGGCGTGCGTAGAGGAGGATCGATCTCCTGATTGAGCACCGACGGACGACCAGCGACCGGGAAGCAGGCGACGGACTAGGCCGGCGGACGGCTGGCGATGGGCTGCAGGCGAGACGGCACAGTGGGGCATGGCATGCCTTGTGCGTGCCGTTTGGCCTTCCCACGGGAGTGGGAACTCTTGGGCACCAGCGAGGCCTTTGGCGGTCGGGCCTTGGCCGGCGGACGGCGGGATGGCGGGACGGCGGCAAGCGAGCGACGGTGGCAGTGTCAGGCAGCGGGCAGCAGCGTCACAGGGACGGACATGTCCATTGGTCTTCCCCATGGTCGTGGGCTCTTGGACGCCGACAAGGGCCCCCCGGCCACCGAGCGTGAGCCGATGGAAGGCGGGCGGGCGGCCGGCAGCAGGCCAGGGCTGGCAGTAGGCCAGCGACGGCAGCGGTGCAGGGGCGGCATGGCCGCATGTGGGTGGACGGACGCCTCCCGCGTCCGTTCATCTTCCCACGGGTGTGGGCGGCGGCGATCGGCTTTTCCGGCGAGGGCGGGGCCGGCAAGCACCAGCGACGGGTCGGCGGGGGCGGTCAGGGGTCGGGCAGCTCGGATCTGGGGGCGACAAGGCGGCAGCTAGGGTTTGGGAAGTTTTTTTTAAAACACGGGAAGAAGATGGAATAAGGCTGGAATAAAGTGGGGATAGGCTTGGGATAAAGCTGGAATATTGGGGATAGGTGGAATGGCGGGAATAGGAAAAATAAAAATTGCGAGAAAAAATAAGATAAATATGAAAAAATTCAAACCTGCCCTGGATCCCCATCATTGATACCAAAAATTGATGACACAGACTCGATGTAACCCTGGATTATTTGGGAAAGGAAAACAACTAAATAAACTAGGACCGTGGGAGGGCTAAGAAGCCTCCAGGGACTAGGGTGACACTGAAAACTAAACTCCTAAAACAGCTGATGTCTTTTGTTTTCAATTTTCTTGATGGAGTTAGCGAAGGAAGGATGGAGATGGGGGATTGGGAACTGGAACTCATAGCCCTGGGACTCACTCTAACGGGGAGACACACACAGAAAGTCAGGGATCAAAGCACATAGCTACCATGAGCTCTCATCGAACCCATCATCCACATAGTAGGGCTCTCATAGAGGCCGCTAAAATGACTCTCAAAGGACATGAGGGGATAAGAAGATGGGATAGGGGGTAACTAGGGTGCAGGGTGCTCGAACCCATCATCCACATAGTAGGGCTCTCACACCCCCCAACGAACCCATTATCCACACAGTAGGGAACGAATGTAAATGGGCCTCAGCCCAAAACTAGAACCAGAACCAGAACCAATAAGAACCCAAAAATTTGTATTCAACTTCTTATTACAAGAGGGGGAGGGGCCCTTTATATAGAAAAACCAAACCTCTCATTTACTTAGCTTCCAAGTAAACCTAAAAAAGGAAAATAAATCACATCAAAATCCATGCTACATCAATATTGGTGCGGATCTGCTCTGAGAAGCGTGTTAGCTTGATGATTGCAATGAAAAGCATGCTGCTCTGAAAATTTGATTGCTTTGAAATCCATGTAGAATCTTCTCATGGACGTGCATAGAGGAGGATCGATCTCCTGACTGAGCACCAGCGGACGGTCGGCGACCGGGAAGCAGGCGGCGGACGGGGCCGGCAAACGGCTGGCGGCGAGCTGCAGGCGGGGCAGCACAGGGGGCACGGCATGCCCTGTGAATGCCGTTTGGCCTTCCCATGGGCGTGGAAACTCCTGGGTGCCGGCGAGGCCTTCGGTGCCCGGGCCTTGGCCGGCGGACGGTGGGATGGCAGGACGGCGGCAGGAGGGCGGCGGCGTCAGGCGGTGGGCGGCGGCGTCACACGGACGGACACGTCCGTTGGTCTTCCCCACGGTCGTGGGGTCCTGGGCACCGGCAAGGGCCCCCCGGTGGCCGGGCATGAGCCGATGGATGGCGGGCGGGAGGGCCGGCGGTGGTGGCAGTAGTGTAGGGGTGGCACGGCCGCACATGGGTGGACGGATGCCTCCCATGTCCATTCATCTTCCCACGGGCGTGGGTAGCGGCGGCCGACTTTTTTAGCGAGGGCGGGGCCGGCGAGCATCGACGGTTGGTCGGTGGGGGCGGCCAAGGGTTAAGCAGCTCGGATCTGGGGGCGGCGGGGCGATGGCTAGGGTTTGGGAAGTTTTTTTTTTTAAACACGGGAAGAATATGGAATAAGGCTGGAATAACGTGGGGATAGGCTAGGGATAAAGCTGGAATATTGGGGATAGGTGGAATAGCGGGAATAAGAAAAATAAAAATTGCAAGAAAAAATAAGAAAAATATGAAAAAAAATTTGGACCTGCCCTGGATCCCCATCAGCTAATTCCCAAAAGTGAGATAAAGAAATAGAAATTTTTGTAGAGAATTATGTAATTATGAAGGAATTTCATGCTCGCGAAGCTGGCCCATTTAAAATAATGAAGAGTAATGGACTCAATGCCTATGCGCTTGAGATATCACCTAATTTAGGTATTAGCTCTACCTTCATCATCTCAGATTTTGTAGAATCTAGGGAGCCAATAGTGATACCCAGCGAACCTCTTGAGCCACTTCCTTTCTTTGTGAGTGAACCCATCCTAGAGCGACCACATATAATTTGGCCTTTTGGTGATGAAAAGATTGAGAGAACCCTAGACGATCAAGCCATCAGTACCTAGGATGGAGACTGTCAGCGGTACTTGGTCCGATGGCAAGGTTGGCCAGAATCTGAGGACTTGTGGAATACTAGTACGGATATGTAGTGTCTCAACCCAAACCCTCCTCAAGTAGCCAAATTGATCCTTACTTGATGGGGTCGAGTTCCTCCCACCCCAGAAGAATTGGTGGGAACATCAGGATCAGACATAGATCACTGGATCCCATATGATTTACTGATTAGTGGTTTTTTTAGAATCTTAGTCATGTGTCACAATGTTGTAAGCAAGTAAGATTGAGTCCTGTAACAAGTTGAGACTAGTTGATTTGTCTCAACCTAGTCCAGTCTATTGAGTCCCGTATTTAAGTATGAGTCCAGTGAGAGTCCAATTTTTGTAAAAGAGGAGAGGATACTCTATTTTGGAGTTCCATCAGGCCTCATCCAGGAGCCAGAGATCTTCACATCAGCCAATTGGACCTTGTATGCCATCCCAGGGTCCAAGATTCCTGCAAGATTCCAGATACCCTCTAGATGCTTTTTAGATGCCAGATTCTCTCTAGATGTTAGAGAATATTCCAATACCAAAGAGCCCATGATTCCAAGGAAGTACCTGCACCCAGCCCAAAGAAGATTCAAGGCCCGGGTCCATAAGAACCAAGATGCTATTTTTATTCCAAGAATATTCCATCTAGGGCACCCCAGCTTCTAGGAGGCCCAAAGCCCATGCACCCCAAGCCCTTGGCCAGCCCATTGTTGCCCCTTGAAGCCCACACGCCAACCCTAGGCATCCTTGGGGTGTTGACTTGGTCCAAGCTAGGACGAGTCCAAGTGGAAGGAGGAAATCAAGTTCTTATTCTATTCAACTTGTATACTCCTAGTTCTAGGTTTATTTTGTAGTCTTTCTCCCATTTAAATTGTGTAAACATATTCTAACTAGGAGAAGACTTGTAATCCCTTTAGGAGAGGGCATGGGAACTCTATAAATACCCCACCCCTCTTCCTCTTGTAATCAATCTTTTTATCATATGAATTAAACTTTACTAAAATTTTATCTTGAGTATTGTTCTTGTATTGGTGTTCTTGAGTTGTTTGAGTGTTTGTTCTTTGCTTGACCGAATCCTGCTACAAGCTTTCTTCTTCACCCAAGCTTTACTGCCTTCCAAGCCTTCACACGTCCAAAGAAGGAGTGCCCTAGGCCGCCCAAGCAAGGAGCATCATCCTTCTTCAAGCCGCCCACATCCAAACCCTGATTCCATCTTCTTCTAACCCTAATATCCTTTTATTATTTTGTTGTTGCTTTCTAACCATCCTCTGACGCTTGCAGGATCCTCGAGATATTTCACCTCTCTAGAGGAGGCCTTCTTTGCCTCCAGGACTGCCCAAATCAGCCACTTACTTCAAGGGAACTGAAGCTTCATCATCCAGGTTCCAATCAGAGTGTGAGTGATCTCTTCAATTGCAGATTCTTCAATCCCTGTCTGGTAATATCCTTCCCAACTCTTGATTTTTGATTTGTTGAAGATTAGCTATCCTAAGCCAGAAATTTCTCAATGCTCGGATCCTGACTTTTATTATTTTGCATGAGTATGCCTGCGATATGATGATTCTTTGGATTACTGATTATTCTGCTAGTTCTTACTTAATTTTGAGAATTTAGCCTGCAAATTTAATGTTAAAAAAATTATAAAAAAATTAGTTTACTATTTTTCTTACATGTTTAGCAATCTTAGAGTCATCCCGCATCATCTAGCAATCCAGTGTCCTCTACGACTTAGCTACGACAAGTCCTATATGGATACAAGCAGAGGCAGTATACATGTGCTACTAGCAAAGCAGGAGTCTTTTCCACAGGTTGGAGCCATCCTTGGGATTGCGATTGAGAGCCAGGGATTTTGTTGCAACCTTCGATGAACATCACTAAGGTATGTCTTTATATTATGTATGACATGATTATCATTACATGATTTCATATTTACATTACTTCAGATGCATCTAGATCCTGGTAGGGGCTTGTATTAATTAGATTAACATTTATAGATAAAATAGTTTTATCACTTTCCGCTGCTGCATGCCTTTAGAAAAGTTTTAAAATGCATGCATCGCCCCTCACCTGGTAGGAATGGTTTCCTTATTAATTTAGTACCTGAAAGCCTTTGGCTGGGCTAGCATTGGAAAGCCTTTGGCTTGACGGTCAACTTTCAAAAGCCATTGGTCGGGATATGAAGACTCAATGCTCAAAAACCTTTGACTAGATTAGGCATTGGAAAGCCTTGGCCTGATGCTCAGCTTTTAAAAGCCTTTAGTTAGGACATAAAGATTCAACATCCGAAAGTCTTTGATTGAGCCAATATTCGATAGCCTTTGGCCTGATGCTCAACTCTAAAAAATCTTGGACTGGGACGTGAAGATTCAATATCTAAAAACCTTTGGTCAGGCTAGTATTAGAAAGACATTAGCCTGACACTTGGCTCCTAAAAGTCTTTGACTAAAACATGAAGATTCAATGCCTGAAAGCTTTTGGTTGGGATATCATTAGAAATCCTTTGGCTTGATGCTTAACTCCTAAAAGTTATTAGCTGAGATGTGAAGATTCAGCATTCAAAAGCCTTTGATTGAGCCAGCATTCGAAAGATTTTGACCTGATGCTCAACTTCTAAAAGCCTTTGATCGAGATATGAAAATTTAGGACCAAAAAGCCATTAGCCATGCCAGCATTCGTATGCCTTTGGCCTAGTGCTTAACTCTCGAAAGTCTTTGATCGGAACATGAAGATTCAACATCCGAAAATCTTGGCTAAGCCATATTAGAAAACCTTTGGCCTGATACTTAACTCCCAAAAGCCTTTGGCCGAATATGATGATTCAGCACCTGAAATCCTTTGGCCAGGATAGTGTTAGAAAGCTTTTAGCATGATGCTCAACTCCTAAAAATATTTGGTTAAGACATAAAGATTTAGCATCCGAAAGTCTTTAGTAAGGCCAGCATTGGAAAGCCTTTGGCTTAACCCTGAACTCCTAAAAATCTTTGATTGAGACATGAAGACTCAGTGCCTTAAAGCATTAGCCAAGCTAGCATTAGAATGCCTTTAGCTTGATGCTCAACTCCCAGAAGCCTTTGATCTGGACATAAAGATTTAGGCCCTGAAAGCTTTTAACCAATCCATCGTTAGAAAGCCATTATCTAGATGCTCAACTCTTGAAAGTATTTGATCAGAATATGAAGATTCAATACTCGAAAGCCTTTAGCTGGGCTAGTATTAGAAAGCCTTTTGCTTGATGCTCAATAATCAAATGTTTTTGGCTAGGACATGAAGATTCAACACCTGAAAGTTTTTATCTAGGCTAGCATTGGAAAGTCTTTGGCCTGACACTTAACTTCAAAAGCCTTTAGCTGGGACATAAAGATTCAATGCCTGAAAGCCTTCAGCTAGACCAGTATTGGAAAGCCTTTGGCATGATACTCAACTCTCGAAAGCCTTTAGCTGGGACATGAAGATTCAACATTAAAAACATTTAGGTGAACTAGCATTAAAAAGCCTTTGGCTTCATATTTGACTTCCAAAAGTCTTTGGCTTGGATGTGAAGTTTCAATGCTTGAAAACCTTTGACCGAGCTAGTGTTAGATTCCCTTAGGCTAGATGCTCAACTCTAGAAAACCTTTGGTTGGGATGTGAAAATTTAGCACCCAAAAATTTTTGACCAGGCCAGTGCTAGAAAGACTTTGGCCTAATGCTCAGCTCTTGAAAGACTTTGTCTAGGACATGAAGATTCAATACCCGAAAATCTTTGACCGAGCTAGCATTGAAAATCCTTAAGCCTATGCTCAACTCCCAAAAGCCTTCGATCGGGATGTAAAGGTTCAGTGGCTGAAATCCATTGGCTGAAATAGCACTAGAAAGCTTTTGACCTGATGATTAACTTTTAAAAGCTTTTGGTTGGGATATAAAAATTTAGTGCCAAAAAGCCTTTGGCTAGGCCAACATTGGAAAGCATTTCACCAGATGCTCAACTTCCAAAAGCTTTTGGTTGAGCATAAAGACTAAGCATCCAAAATCTTTGGCTGGGTCAGCATTATAAAGCCTTTAGCCTGATACTCAAACTCCTAAAAGTCTTTACCTAGGACATAAAGATTTAGCTCTTAAAAGTATTTAGCCAGGATATGAGGATTCAGCATCTAAAAGCCTTTGACCAGGCCAATGTCGAAAAGCCTTTGGCATTATTCTTAACTCATAAAAGTCTTTGGCTTAATGCTCAGCACCCAAAAGTCTTTGATTGGGCTAGCATTGGAAAGCCTTTATCTTGATGCTCAACTCTCGAAAGTCTTTGGTTGGGATTTTAAGATTTAGTGCTTGAAAGCCTTTAGATGGGATAGCATTAGAAAGTCTTTGGCTTGATGCACAACTCTCAAAAGTCTTTGACCAGGATATAAAGATTCAATAACTGAAAGCCTTTGACCAGGCTAATACTAGAAAGCCTTTGGCCTGATACTCAACTTCCAAAAGCTTTTGATCAAGACATGATGATTCAGTACCTAAAAGCCTTTAGCTGAGTTAGAGTTGGAAAGCCTTTAGTCTGATGATCAATTCTCGAAAGCCTTTGGTTGGGCAATGATGCGGACATCGAGATGAATATTGAACCTGATCAGCTGATTCATATATCAGGACAGCCTGGTGATAGTTCGACGAAGCCCAACCCAGACATTTCGGTTCAGCTTCCGGCCCATGATGATTTGGGGCCGCTAGCCTCGCCAGCAGGAAACGTGCGCAGGTCCAGATGCCTTCAAGGGAAGCAAGTTTCAAATCTGACCCATTTTTGGGATGAAAACAATTAATTGGGAATTGGGCCGAAGGCCCAATACACTATTAGCATCCGTGAAATTTCGGATCCGGGAAAACACCGGAGTCTTTAGTTTTATTATTATTATAATTTTATTAGTGGCATGATCTCTTGATTTTTTTTATAAAAAAAAAAATCCGTTTGAAGAGTTTCATGCAAGAGTCAGCATTTGGATTTGTTTATAATAGATTTTAGTTTTTTTTTATTATTCCCTTCCTTGTAGTCACGTGGGGGACTATGCTTTGTATGGTGGTTTCTTAAAATCCGAACCAAGGAAAAAGGATAAGGTTTGTTTTTTTGTTTGGAATTTTTCCCATTACACGGTAGCGAGTTTGTTTTGGAATTTACATTGGACGGCATGTTGTGTTTTGGTGTGCTTCTTTGTTTTGAAAAAATAATTGCACGTTGTTTTGTTTGGTTTTGAAAGATTTTGCATGGGAGCATTTTTGGGGAATCACCATTGCACGGTGTTGTGTTGTTAGGCGTGTTCTTTCCATGGAAGGCCACCCCTTTTCCCCCTTGCGCACACCAGGCCGAAAGCCTGATTGGGAGAAGACGATTCCATGAGGAATCTCTTCCTTTCGTTCCTAGTTCCTGATTAAAAAAAAAAAAGAAACAGGGACTCACGGTGAGAAACCCATCGTTCGTCCCTTCCAATCTTGAAGATCCGGATTGAAATCCGGTAGAGGGCTGACAACGTGAGGAATCACGCGGCCCTTCCAGTGCTTGATCGTTGCAGGTTTCAAAGGATCTTCCCCATCTTGCTCAATCCTAGCATCAAAAAAATTTCCAGAACCCGTTCTCCCTGAATCGGGGTTTTGGTCACTGCAGGCGTTTGACAACCACCCTTCACCATCTTGGTATCAGAGCCTTGATCTGTTCTTGATCAGAGCCTTGATCCATTCTTGATCAGAGCCTTGATCCGTTCTTGATCTGTCCCTGATCCGTTCTTGATCTGTCCTTGTTCCGTTCTAGATTTAAAAAAAAAAAAAAATTCTGCCGGTAACCATGGAGCGGAACAACGGGGAGCCTTCTCTTCGTGACGTTGTGGAGACCCAGCAGCAGATGATGGCTATTTTGCAAGCAATGATGGCATGGTTGGAGGCGTAAGATCGTGCTATACCTCATCAAGATTGTAATGTACCTGATGATCATCGAGAAGGTGATGCCAACCCTTTCCAGAATATTGAAGATCCTCCACCATTGCAAAGAGGGCAGCAACCGCGGCGTGATGTAGCGCTTCCTAGGGATTTTGGACCGCCGCCTATGCATGACAATCAGGCTCGTTGGGAGTCCGGGTTTCGGATTGAAATACCGGAGTTCAGAAGTAGTTTGAATCCTGATGAGTATGTGGATTGGACCCTGCAGGTTGATGATATTTTCCGGCTGAAAGAAGTGCCTTTGGACAAGCAAGTGCCGCTTATCACAATCCGAATCCAAGATCGAGCAGCGGCTTGGTGGCATGCACAGCACTACCGGAGGTATATGGATGGGAGGCCACCAATTACATCATGGGCAGCCTTGAAGCAGGAGATGAATCAGGAGTTCCTTCCTCCGAACCATGAACAGGTCCTTTATTCTAAATTGCATGGGTTAACACAAGAAAATCGAAGCGTGAAAGATTATACTACAGAGTTATACCGACTGGTGGCTCGAAACCAATTGATGGAGTCAGAACCGAGGTTGGTAGCTATGTATTTGCTTGGACTGCGATTTCCGATCCAGGATGCGTTGGCTTTGCATCGGATTGACAGTGTTGGTGATGCACACATGCGGGCGCAAGCAGTGGAGCGGAGCCTGATGCGGAATAGAGGGTTCTAGAGTAGAGAAAAATTTTCTGGTCAGTCTTTGGGGCAGAGTTCTGGTAGTAGGAGTGCACCTCCTGTGGTGAGGCAACAAACTTTGACAGTTCCTCCGAGACCTATAGTGCCGAGTGGGGCTTCAGGTACCCAGTAGAGGATGGGTAGCAATCGAGCCAATGTTCGCTGCCATCGATGTCATGACCTAGGACATTATGCCAATGAGTGCCCCAAGGCGCGTACCCAGTTACTTATAGAGGAGGAGCAGGAAGTTGAATTTCCCGAGGATGAGGAGTTCGAGGATGAGATGTATGTGATTGACCTAGACCACATCCAGGGAGAGAGTCTGATTATTAGGAGGATGTGTCTTGCACCAAGGGCTGGTGGAGATTGGCGTCGGCACGATATTTTCTCAACAAAGTGCACTGTAGCAGGTAAAACTTACAAGGTAATTATTGATTCTGGAAGTTGGGAGAATGTGATTGCTGAGGAAGTTGTGAAGAAATTGGGATTGATGATAGAGCCCCATCCTCAACCATACAAGCTCGGCTGGGTGAATCGGGATGCAGATATTCAGGTCAGTCGACGATGTAGGTTGGCCTTGTCTTTTGGTCCTCAGCTTGAAACGTCAATAGTAGCTGATGTTGTACCGATGGATGCGACACACATCATTTTGGGACGACCATGGCAATTTGATAATAAAGCAGTGTAAAATGGTTACACTCATACTTATATGTTGCGACCAGATGGGAGAAAAGTGATCTTGAAACCGCTACAGGACATGGCTGAACAGAAGGTGGTAATTTGTTTGCCAAGCAGGGAGTTTGAGGCAAGTTTAGAGGGAGAAGATTTTTGTTTTGCCCTGATTAGTAAGCCAGAGGAGTTTGGCCAGAACGGGGAGCAGGAGCTACATGATCTTCCTCAGGAGTTGGTGTCAGTTTTGGAGGAATTTCGGGATGTTGTACGAAGTGAGCTTCCTGCGGGTTTGCCACCACTTCGAGATATTCAGCATGAGATTGATCTGATTCTGGGTTCTGTGTTGCCGAATAAGGCTCATTATCGAATGACCCCGAAGCAGCATGAGGAGCTGAAGAGGCAGGTTCAAGATCTTTTAGACAAAGGCTTTATACGGGAAAGCATTAGCCCGTGTGCGGTACCCGCACTTTTGGTGCCGAAAAAGGATGGTTCATGGCATATGTGTGTTGACAGCCGGGCAATAAACAGAATTACTGTGAAGTATAGATTTCCAATACCGAGGCTGGATGATATGCTAGATCAGTTGAGTGGTGCCGTGTTCTTTACTAAGATTGATTTGAAAAGTGGGTACCATCAGATCAGAATGAAGCCAGGTGATGAATGGAAGACAGCCTTCAAGACAAAGGAAGGCCTGTATGAATGGTTGGTGATGCCATTCGGGCTATCTAATGCTCCTAGTACGTTCATGCGAGTAATGAACTAGGTTTTGCGTCCATTCCTTAGTTCTTTTGTTGTTGCATACTTTGATGATATATTGATATACAGTAAGACAGCACAAGAGCATGTTGAGCATGTTTCACAAGTTCTAACAGTATTACGTGAAAACCAGCTTTTTGCTAACCCAGAGAAGTGTATTTGGATGGTAGACAAATTAATTTTTCTGGGATATTTTGTTACTGGTGATGGAATTCTTCCAGATGAAAGTAAGGTGTGAGTGATAGTGGACTGGCCAGCACCTACTACTTTGACTGAATTGAGATCCTTTTTGGGTCTTGCGGGTTTTTACAGAAGGTTTATGAAGAGGTATAGTGAGATTGCTGTACCCTTAACAGACTTGTTGAAATTAAATCAGTTTGGATGGAATGACACTACTCAGGCAGCATTTGATGAGATGAAAGTCAAGTTGACCCAAGCACCACTATTAGTTCTTCCAGATTTTGACAAGGTATTCGAAGTGGATTGTGATGCTTCGAAGACTGGGATTGGCGCAGTACTCAGCCAAGATGGGAGACCCGTTGCTTTCTACAGTGAGAAGCTTGGAGGTGCCAAACTGTTGTATTCGGTTTATGATTTGGAGCTATACGCCATTGTGAGGTCATTGCAACATTGGCGACATTACTTGATTCAGCGAGAATTTGTGCTGTACTCAGATCATCAAGCATTAAAATTTCTACAGGGATAGCATAAGTTGAGCTCCGGACATGCAAAATGGGTAAGTACTCTACAGGAGTATACTTTCAGCATCAAGCATAAGTCAGGCACTTTGAACAAAGTAGCAAATGCTTTAAGTAGACGGAGTTTATTGATTGGTGCTATGCAAGTATATACCCTTGGGTTTGAAAGCATGAAGGATGATATCCGTGCAGATGAACATTTCCAGAGCATTGTGAATGAATTGGAAGCTGGAGGTCGATCTGACTTCGTCCTACATGATGGATATTTATTCCGTGGTAATTATCTCTGTATTCCTAACACTTCACCGCGTGTATTGATTATTCAGGAGCTGCATAATCAAGGACATTTTGGAAGAGACAAAACTGCATGGTTAATTCGTCAACGGTTTTATTGGCCTGGGCTTGACCGAGATGTCAAAACCTTTATGAAGAGATGCCGTTTGTGTCAGGAATCCAAAGGATGAGATACAAATCAAGGTTTATATACCCCTTTACCGATTCCAGATGAGCCGTGGTGAGAGGTATCTATGGATTTTGTTGTAGGTTTACCACGAACAGTGAGAGGTCAAGATTCAATTATGGTAGTTGTAGATCGGTTCAGCAAGATGGCTTGTTTCTTGCCATGCAAAACAATATTTGATGCGTCGAAAGTAGCTGATCTTTATTTTTCTGCGGTTGTTCGACATTATGGGTTACCATCGTCGATAGTTTCGGACCGAGATAGCAAGTTTATGGGGCATTTCTGGCATGAATTATGGAAAAAATTGGGTACAAAATTAAAATTCAGTAGTCCCTATCATCCTCAGACTGATGGGCAAACTGAGACTGTCAACCGAAGTCTTGGTAACTTGTTGAGAGCCAATGTGTAAGAATTTAAAAACTGGGATGTATGTTTGCCAAAGATTGAGTTTGAGTTCAATTCTTCGGTGAACCGTTCTACTGGTTTTGCACCCTTTCAGGTATTGTATGGATTTCTGTCAAGAGGGCCACTTGATATTTTACCTGTTGATGTGCCAAACAAATCAAGTAAGAAGATAGAAGATCGAGTGGCTGATCTGCGTGAGGTGCACGCAACTGTTAAAGCCAATCTAGAGAAAAATTATGCCAAGTATAAGGCTAAGGCTGATCAGACGCGACGATAGCAGACTTTTGAAGTTGGTGATTTGGTATGGGTCTTCTTGCCAAGAGAACGATATCCACAGGGGGCCTACACCAAACTCAAACCAAAGAAAATTGGTCCTTGTCAGGTGTTGGAGAAATTTAGTGACAATGCCTACCGAGTTGAATTACCAGACGATGTCCTTATTTCTGATGTATTCAATATTCAACATCTAACCCCTTATGCAGGTGATAATTCAAGCTTGAGGACAAGCTTTTCAGAGGAAGGGGAGAGTGATGCGGACATCGAGATGAATATTGAACCTGATCAGCTGATTCATATATCAGGATAGCCTGGTGATAGTTCGGCGAAGCCCAACCCAGACGTTTCAGTTCAGCTTCCGGCCCATGATGATTTGGGGCCGCCAGCCTCGCCAGCAGGAAACGTGCGCAGGTCCAGACGCCTTCAAGGGAAGCAAGTTTCAAATCTGACCCATTTTTTGGATGAAAACAATTAATTGGGAATTGGACCGAAGGCCCAATACACTATTAGCGTCCATGAAATTTCGGATCCGGGAAAACACCAGAGTCTTTAGTTTTATTATTATTATAATTTTATTAGTGGCGTGATCTCTTGATTTTTTTTATATAAAAAAAAATCTGTTTGAAGAGTTTCATGCAAGAGTCAGCATTTGGATTTGTTTACATTAGATTTTAGTTTTTTTTATTATTATTCCCTTCCTTGTAGTCACGTGGGGGACTATGCTTTGTATGGTGGTTTCTAAAAATCCGAACCAAGGAAAAAGGATAAGGTTTGTTTTTTTGTTTGGAATTTTTCCCATTACACGGTAGCGAGTTTGTTTTGGAATTTACATTGGACGGCGTGTTGTGTTTTGGTGTGCTTCTTTGTTTTGAAAAAATAATTGCATGTTGTTTTGTTTGGTTTTGAAAGATTTTGCATGGGAGCATTTTTGGGGAATCACCATTGCACGGTGTTGTGTTGTTGGGCGTGTTCTTTCCGTGGAAGGCCACCCCTTTTCCCCCTTGCGCACACCAGGCCGAAAGCCTGATTGGGACACGACGATTCCGTGAGGAATCTCTTCCTTCCGTTCCTAGTTCTTGATTAAAAAAAAAAAAAAAAAGAAACAGGGACTCACGGTGAGAAACCCATCGTTCATCCCTTCCAATCTTGAAGATCCGGATTGAAATCCGGTAGAGGGCTGACAACGTGAGGAATCACGCGGCCCTTCCAGTGCTTGATCGTTGCAGGTTTCAAAGGATCTTCCCCATCTTGCTCAATCCTAGCATCAAAAAAATTTCCAGAACCCGTTCTCCCTGAATCGGGGTTTTGGTCGCTGCAGGCATTTGACAACCACCCTGCACCAGGCAAGAAGATTCAACATCTGAAAGTCTAACTAGGCTGGCATAGGAAGGCCTTTGGCTGATACTCAACTCTCGAAAGCCTTTAGTTGCAACATCAAGATTCTACAACCAATAGCCTTTAGCTGGGCCAAGGTTAGAAACCTTTAGCTTGACACTCAACTCCCAAAAGTCTTTGGCTGGGACATAAGGATTTAGTGTCCGAAAGCCTTTGATTAGATCAGTATTGGAAATCCTTTAGCTTGATGCATAAGTATCGAAATCCTTTGGTCAAGACATGAAGATTCAACATCTAAAAGTCTTTGGCCAGTCTAGCATTAGAAAGTCTTTGGCATGATGCTCAACTTTTAAAAGTCTTTAATTAGGATATAAAGATTCAATACTTGAAAGCCTTTGAATGGGCTAGTATTGGAAATCCTTTTGCCTGATGCACAACTCCTAAAAGCCTTTGGCTAGGACATGAAAACTCAACATCTAAAAGCTTTTGACCAGGCTAGCATTGAAAAGCTTTTGACATGATGATCAACTCTTGAAAGTTTTTGGTTGGGACAAAAAAGTTCAGTGCTTGAAAGCCTTTGATTGGGTCAGCATTAGAAAAATTTTGGCCTGATGCTCAACTCCTAAAAGTCTTTGACTCAGATATAAAGATTAAGCACCCAAAAGCCTTTGGCTAAGTCAGCATTGAAAAGTCTTTGACCTAACTCTCAACTCTTGAAAGCCTTTACCAGGACATGAAGACTCAGCATCAAAAGTCTTTAGCCAGACTAGCATTGGAAATCCTTTAGCCTAATGGTCAACTCCTAAAAGCCTTTGACTAAGACATGAAGATTTAGTGACCAAAAATTTTTAACTGGTCTAGTATTGGAAGCCTTTGTCTTGGTGCTCAACTCCTGAAAGCCTTTGATTAGGGATGAAGACTCAGCATTCAAAAGCCTTTGGTCAAGCCAGTATTAGAAAGCCTTTGGCATGATGCTCTCATAAAAACCTTTGATTGGGATATGAAGATTTAGTACTTAAAAGCCTTTAGCTAGGCCAGCTTTGAAAAGCCTTTGACCTAATGCTCAACTTCTAAAAATGTTTGACCAGGACAAGAAGATTCAGTACCTGAAAGCCTTTGACCGGGCCAATATTGGAAAGTCTTTGGCCTGATGCTCACTCTTGAATGTCTTTGGTCGAGATATGAAGATTTAATGTCTGAAAGTCTTTGGCCTAGCAAGCATTGGAAAGCCTTTGACTTAATACTCAACTCTCAAAAGATTATGGCTAGGATGCGAGGATTTAATGCTTAAAAGCCTTTGACTGGCATAGTGTTGGATAGCCTTTCGCCTAATGCTCAACTTTCAAAATCTTTTGGCTAGGACATGAAAATTTAGCACTCGAAAGTATTTAGCTAGGCCAATATTAGAAAGTCTTTGGCTTGATGCTCAACTCTTAAAAATCATTGCCTAGTTAAGTGATAAGTGCATAAAAATTAGTGATAAGTACATTAATTTATTAATCAAATTCATTTTATTTAAATAAAATTAATATATTTATGTAGTATTTTAATAAGAGAATCTCACCAATGCAAAGAGCATGATTTTAGAAGTTCAATGATGTAAATGGCACGCAATTTGAACTTCAAATGAGCTAGAAAGAGAATTTTAAAGGAATTAGCATGAAAATTGATACACATGGTTCACTATGAACCAGCGGGATGGTTCACAGAAGCCTTGGCTGGTCCATAACCTCCATTGCAGCCGGTCCACAGAATAGATCCATCGACCATAGTCCAAACCGAGTGCCACTCTCACCGGGAAACTTGCCGGAGCTCCGTCTCTCACCGCTGGGACGCCGGAGAAGCCTATAGCCACTAGAAAAGCCCAAATCCACCGTCCGATCCATCTCCCAAATGACGGACGTGCTGAACTTCTCCTCCTTCGTTCAGTCTCTACCATGGCTCCTCCTCCAAGCCGAGCACCATCTTCCTTCCAGATCTCCGGCCGCTGCTCTGGTTATCTTCCTCCCATGACCGTCCGAGCTCTTCATCAAGCCACCGGTTTCCTCCTCTCAACGGCCTTCTTCCCATCTTCACCATCCAAGCACATGCCGAGAGCCACCATCGTCTAGTTTTTCTCACATCGTCAATCACCTTCTTCCTCCTCTTGCTGGCACTCCAAGCTGTTCGTTATCATGCCAAACACCAAGCTTGCTGCCGGTCGTCTCCTTCCTAGTCCACCCGTCCTCTGTTCTCCGTCCCAGTTTTTCCTATCACCACTGTCGATCCAGGAGCATGTCGGAGATTGGATGTCTGAATGGATAAGAGGGAGCAGGAAGGAAGAGATCGATAGATAACGCCTTCGGATGAGGGATAACAACGAAGAAGTCGAGTGGTTGTGGGATAAGCGGTGGTTGTGTTGGTTACGGGAGTGATGGTTGGGAACCGGAAGAAACTGATACAAGAGACCAACGAAGATTTTCTATGGGGCTTCTCTAAAAATAAAGACCCATCGACGACAGCAGAAAAAAAAGAAGAGCAGCAGAAGCCCGTAGCCCCTTTTCTCTTGCCCTTTCTCCTTCCCATCTATTCTTCTTATAGAGAATTTTAATATTTTATTTTATTTTAATGCCAAATTTTGTCTTAGAAGTTAAATATTCTATAATTAAATTATTTTTTTGAAATAAAAATTTTTATTTTCTCTATTTAAATTATTTTTATAATTTTTATTTCAGCATTAGATTAGATTAATTTTTTTGTAATTTATTTTATGCTATTTTAATTCCTGCAATTAGGGTAATTTTTATTTTTATATTTAAGTTCCACAATTTAAATTTCAGCAAGTAGTTAATTGATTTTAATTATTTTTTTAATAATTCTAAAATATTTATTTCAATTATGTCTGGCAAAGCGTATCCTCTAGGGTTGGCAATGAAGCTAGACCATGTTCTTTAGATTTCTTTTCGGACTTTAATTTTTAAGAGTTTATGTTCTCTTTTTAAACTTCTTGCCAAGAGACTTGATGAGCTATAGTTGGTTTCAATCCCTTCATAGTTGATGCTTGATTCGGTGCAAGAAGGATGAAAGATAGAAGGCTTAATAATTTATTTTTTCTTTCTTTCTTTCCTTGTAAACTTGTAAAATCTTGATGGGTTTTAGTTGAATTAAATCTCTTCATAATCCATACTTGGTCCTCACAAAAGAAAAGTCGAAAGGTTTTATAAAAGAGATCCTTAGAAAAGTTTTCGAAATCATTGATCTAGTGGATTCAAAAATCCTAGATCTTTAAATTATTTATTTCGTCGATTTGATTTACTTTTGCTCATTCTTATCAGCTTATTTAAGCGAGGGTTTGAACACAGTTCAAATACAAATTTCTCATGGAATCGATCCATACTCACTGGACATGCTGCATACCGTGTGCTTGCGGTTATAACTTAAAGTTCACATCAAGTTTTTGGCACCGTTGCCGAGAAATTGGTTTATTTTTAATTATATTTTAAATTATTGCTTTAATTTGATTTATCTAGTATTTATTTTTAAGTTGGTGAGTGCTGGAAGCTAGGTACACAATCTAAACTATTCCTTTTTCTTTTAGCATCTTATTTTGATTTTAGTTTAATATTAGTATTTAATTTAAACTTGTTTGTCTTTTTGGTTGTGCATAGCATTTTAAATTATTTTAAGGGAACGAACCTAAATAAGATAGTGGGGAGTTCATCATCTTTCCTTAGCTCACAAACAAGACTCCGTCATTTGCATCAACCCAAGCCTCTAAATAAAATTAATTAGACACTGACCTTAGGGATATCCGAGCTCATTAGGACAAGGAGACCTGAGAGTTATACCAAGCTAGATTCAATCATTGGATTGGTGTCTAGGAAAGTGGTTCAGGGATTAAGTTCTGAAGAAAAGTGGTTACTTAATTGGTTCTGTTCGCTGACCTGGCCAATCCAATTGATGTTTAAGGAAAGCAACGGGAGGATCCCTGCCAATCTTACACTTATCTGGCCAATTTTAGTGAATTGGTCAAACTTGGAGTGCTTGAAGGTCGACTTGGAACAGTTAGGAGCTATCTAGCTCTAGGTTAACCCCAGGATAGGATTAATTTTATGTGAAACTTATCTAAGAATTTTTTTAAAAAATTAAATTAATATAATTATTTTAGATATTTTCAATCTTGATTGCCCTGATATAACTGGAAGTTATGTTGCATGGTTGTCCTAGGATATAAAAAGATTGAATTGATTTAGATTTCTTTAAGAAAAGCTTTTAAAATAAAAAAAAATAAAAAAAATATAAATATACAAAATTCAAAAAAATAAAAGACATAGTAGATTTAGTGAATTCTTCCACTTCTATGTGGAGAAGGATTTCGGGTTGACTTGTTATAACCAATTTAATTCCTGTTTCAGATCCTACGATCTCTACCATAATGGATTTAACTAATCAACCCCAACTCCTTAAGGATTTATATTATCCAGTTGGTTCCATCCAACTTTCTTGCATTAGGTTGCCTCAATCCATAGCTAATAATTTTGAAATCAAACCTTAGATGATTAATATGCTTTCAAAGTTCATGGGAATAGAGGATGCATATATATTTATTAGAGAATTTGAAGAGGTTTGTGCAACTATGAGGTTGCAACGATTGTCAGAGGATAAAATCAAGCTAAGACTAATCAACTTTGTCCTTAAGGATAATGCTCAAAAGTGGCTTTATAGTCTTCCAAATCAATCTATCATGACCTAGGAGGGTTTTGTAAGAGTGTTCTTGAAGAAATATTTTCCTCATCATAAAAAACTAAGATTAGAAATGAAATAAATCAATTTTATTAATTAGTTGATGAGTCATTTTGGAAGTACTTTGGCCATTTCAAGAACCTCATCATAAAATAACTAAGATTAGAAATGAAATAAACCAATTTTATTAATTAGCTGGTGAGTCATTTTGGAAGTACTTTGACCATTTCAAGAACCTCTTGACCCAATATCCACACCATGGAATAGAAACTTGGAGACTATGCCAAATCATTTATGAGGGTTTAGATTCAAATTTAAGAACAATGCTAGAGTCTATGTGCCAAGGCCAATTCATGTATAAAGAACCCAATGAAGCATAGCAATTTTTAGAAGACCTGGCTAAAAAGAATTTACAATGGAAAACAACTAGGGAACCAGAAAAAACCACACCTTCAAGAGGTGGAATGCACCAAATGCAGACTTCCTTAGCTGCAGAGGCTAAAATTGCAACCTTGATATGTAGGTTAGAGGCCTTAAAATTTCAGAGACCAGCCAGTTTGAACCAAGTATCTGCACCAATGTGTAATGGGTGCAATGCACCAGACCATATCCTTGAGGAATGTCCACTCTTGATGAACCCAATAGATAATGGATGTGCATAGGTAAATGCTACATACTAGAGACCAATGAACAATTCTTATGCACCACATATAACCAAAAATGGAGGAATCATCCAAAATTTTTCATGGTCACAGAACCCAAATGTAGGTGGTCCTAGCTTTAATCAGCGAAACCCAAGGCCTAATCTTGTGATGAACAACCTACCACCACCAGGCTTAAATATTAATAAAAAGAAACTGAATTCTTTAGAGAAAAGCCTGGAAGCCTTAGCCAAATCCAATGCTGACACCAATGCCACATAAAGTAATTTTATGCAAACCATGGGCCAACTTCTTAATTCAAACTCTCAGGCCATAGCCCGCATGGAAATGCAGGTGGGTCAACTAGCATCTACCATCAGTGAACGTGAACGAGGTAGGCTACCTAGCCAACCTGAGCCCAACCCAAGGAACCAAAATGATAAACCATCTCAAGGAAATCAAGTTAATCAAGTTAATACAATTCACACTTTAAGATCAGGAAAACAAGTGGATAATAAGGTAGGTACGTCTGACACGAGAGAATATTCAACTATTGAGTCAGCTGAGCCTTCTAATGAACAACCTACCTTACAAACTCATTCTAAAATTAATAATCCACCAACCCAGGTGCCTGAAATCTCTAGAGCTCCTTTTCCAAATCGATTAAGGTCTAATAAACAATCGAAACATTTAGATAAAATGTTAGAGGTGCTTAAGCAAGTTCAAGTAAACATCCCTTTACTAGACATGATCCAACAGGTTCCGACTTATACTAAATTTTTAAAAGATCTTTGTACCAAGAAAAGGACTGTTAATGTACCAAAAAGAGCTTTCTTAGAAGCAAGTGTGAGTTCATACTTGTTAAGACACATGCCTATAAAATACAAGAATCTAGGATCTCCAACAATTTCTTATGTTATAGGAGAAACCCACATTGAGAAGGCTTTACTTGATTTAGGGGCCAGTGTAAATATCCTGCCCTATTCAGTTTATGAGCAATTGGGATTGGAAAAACTTCAGCCAATAGGGATCGCATTACAATTAGCAGACCGATCTTTTAGAATCCCTAAAAGAATGGTAGAGGATGTCTTAATCAAGGTTGGAAATTTTATTTTTTCTATTGATTTTATCATTTTGGAGACTAAACCAGTATTAAATCTTAAAGGTCATATCCCAGTTATTTTAGGAAGACCATTCCTAGCTACTGCTAATGTTGAAATCAATTATCAGAATGCTTTTATGAAACTATCTTTTGGGAAGATGACTATTGAGCTGAATATATTCAATTTAGAACAGGAATCTACCAAGCATGCTAATGTGAGTGTAATCTAAGATAAAATTTATGAACCTATATACATTAGCGAAGAAGAAGTCGATCTTAAGTCTAGTATTTGGCCAATATATGAATATGAAGATATTGATAAATTACTTGGTGATGATAAAAATAGTCAGAGATGGGAGCCTCCTATTGAAACACTCATGGAAATGGCTAAACCATCAATCAAGCCATTAAAAAAAGAGTCACCCAAGATAGAATTGAAACCCCTCCTTAAGCACCTGAAGTATGCTTATTTAGGTCTAAGGGAAACCTTGCCTGTAATTATTGCATCAGACCTAAATCCTAAACAGGAGGAGGAGCTCTTGACTATATTAAGAGAAAATCAAGAAGCAATAGGCTGGACCATGATAGATATTAAGGGAATAAGTCCTTCCATAGTTCAACATATGATACACCTAGAGGAAGAGGCTAAACCAACTAGAGAAGCTCAAAAGAGATTAAATCTAGCAATGAAAGATGTAGTCAAGAAAGAGATTTTGAAGTTACTTGACAATGGAATCATTTATCCTATTTCTGATAGTTCGTGGGTAAGTCCAGTTCAAGTGGTACCTAAAAAATCTGGAATAATAGTGATTCAAAATGAAGCAAATGAACTTATCCTAACCAGAACCCAAACAGGATGGAGGGTCTGTATAGACTATAGGAAACTGAATGCTGTGACAAGGAAAGATCATTTTCCTTTGCCATCTTTTGACCAGATGTTAGAGAAACTAGCTGGATAGGAGTTTTATTATTTTCTAGATGAATATTTTGGCTATAATCAGATCCCCATAGCCCTTGAAGATCAAGAAAAGACTACATTTACATGTCCATTAGGAACCTTTGCTTATAGGCGTATGCCCTTTAGGTTATGTAATGCACCAGCAACCTTCCAAAGATGTATGATCAGTATTTTTTTTGACATGGTTGAACGAATCTTAGAAATGTTTATAAATGACTTTTCTGTGTTTGGCCTTATCTTCTCCAAATGTTTAAACCATCTGAGACTAGTCCTAGAGAGATATAAGGAGAATCATTTAGTTCTCAATTTGGAAAAATGTCAATTCATGGTTAGAGAAGGTATAGTTCTTGGCCATGTAATTTCAAAAAAAAAGAATAGAAGTTGATAAGGCCAAAGTTGAGCTGATTGCAAGTCTTCCACCACCCAAGTCTGTTAAAGAAATTCATTCATTTTTAGGACATGCTAAATTTTATATAAGATTCATACCTAATTTTAGCAAAGTGGCTCGTCCATTGATAAATTTGCTAGCAAAGGAAGTAAAATTTGAGTTTATTCCTAAGTTCTTAGAGTCTTTTGAATTTCTTTAAAAAGACACTCATTTCTGCTCCCATCATTCATCCACCCATATGAAGTGAGCCCTTCGAACTCATGTGCGATGCATCTGATCATGCTGTAGGTGCAGTTTTAGGTCAAAGGATTAATAAGTTGTCTAGAGTTATATTTATGCTAGTAAAATATTAAATGATGTGCAACTTAATTATACAACCATAGAAAAGGAGTTCCTAGCTGTTGTCTTTATCCTAGAAAAATTTAGGTCATACTTGGTTGGGTCATATACCATTATTTATACTGACCACTCAGCCATTAAATATCTCCTAGCAAAGAAAGATGCTATGGCACGCCTAATAAGATGGATCTTACTCTTTCAAGAATTTGACCTAGAAATTAAGGATAAGAAAGGAATAGAAAATGCAGTTGTTGATCACTTGTCCCGACTCAATCATACCATCTAGTGAACTACCTGTCAATGAGTATTTTCTAGATGAACAACTCATGTCCATGACCACTAAACCATGGTATGCTGATATCGTTAATTAATTAGCCATTGGTAAAGTTCCTTCTCATTGAACCACTCAAGATAAACATAAATTCTTTTCTCAAGTGAAATACTTCATTTGGGATGATCCTTACCTATTTAAACAGTATACTGATCAGATCATTAGGGGGTGTGTTTTGGATAATGAAGTTAGAAGTAACCTATTATTTTTCCATGATCAAGCGTGTGGTCATCACTTTGCATCTAAGAAGATAGCTGCCAAAGTACTTCAATGTGAATTTTATTGGCCTAATTTATTTAAGGATGCACATGTGTACTATAAGAGTTGTGTACGATGCCAACAAATAAGTTGAATCACCAAGAGAGACATGATGCCACTCAATCCAATCTTGGTGGTTGAGATTTTTGATGTATGGAAAATTGATTTTATGGGACCATTTCCAAACTCTTTTGGAAATGAATATAATTTAGTGGCTGTTGATTATGTTTCTAAGTGGGTAGAAGCTATTCCATGTAGATCCACTGATAGCAAAGTGGTCATTAAATTTTTTAAGAAAAATATTCTCTCCTATTTTGGTATTCCTAGAGCAATCATTAGTGATCAGGGGACACACTTCTACAATCGACACTTTGCCATTTTAATGAAGAAATATAATGTTACCCACAAGTTAGCTACACCATATCATCCTCAAACTAGTGGGCAAGTAAAAGTATCCAATAAACAAATCAAACATATCTTGGAGAAGACTATTAATGCTAATAGAAAAGATTGGTCTTTGAAATTAGTTGATACACTTTGGGCATATCGCACTGCCTACAAGACCAACCTAGGAATGTCTCCTTACAGGATTGTGTTCGAAAAATCATGTCACTTACCTATTGAATTAGAACACAAAGCTATGTGGGTAATTAAACAATTGAACATGGATTTGGACTTAGTTGGAAACCATAGGAAGCTTCAGATCAATGAATTAGAAGAACTTAGAAATGAAGCTTATGAGAATGCTAAGGTGTATAAGGAAAGAATAAAAGTATTTCATGATCAAGCAATTCTTAGAAAATCTTTTAATCCTGGATAAAAAGTTCTTTTGTATAATTCAAGGTTACATCTTTTTCCTGGGAAGCTTAGGTCTAGATGGACAGGACCTTTCATAGTTAAAGAAGTCTTTCCATATGGGGCTGTAGAAATTGAAAATCTAAGCAATGGTATTGTTTTCAAAGTTAACGATCAACTACTAAAACCATTCTTGGAATTACCCACAGAATCTATAGAAGAAGCCATGGTTCTTTATGAACCAACATATCTTGATTAGCTTGCTATCACTGCTTAGTCTGACTGAAGACTTTAAACTTAGTGCTCCTGGGCAACCTAGCTCCTTTCTTTCTAATAATTTTCTTTTTAGCATGTTTAGGATTAGCAGATCCTGACTCAAATGTGCTCCATTGGTTAAGTTGGGGGAGAGTTCAAGAAAATTCCTTAGGTATCTTCATTTCCTTTTATACCATATCATGCATATATTTAGAAATTATTTTTATTCATGGAGGAATAATAAGATGAATAAGTATATATTTGGAGCTATCTTTACCTTAATATTCTTATACTTGTTAATCTTGGACTTAGGGTAAATCACACACTTTTGAAAAGTAGTTGATTGAACAGTCTAGATAATTTTTGAAATATTAAGGGGTAAAATATTAATAGACTCAAGTAAACATGGTAAGTAAGAATGAAATCAAATTTATAGATAATTCGAACCCTCCTATTCGCATCGAAGAAGAATCTATTTCTTGGATGTATGGGTGTTGTTAAATGCAAAGTTCCTTTATTAGTGAAAAAAAAGAGCAAGTTCTAAACATTGTTCCATCGAGTAACCGGGCCTCTTCGTCTAAGTAAAGAATTTTTTCTATACAGCCAGTTTTGATCGTATCCTTTTTGACTCAAGCCAGTAAGCCCGAGGGGTGTTTTACACCTAATGCCCTAAGACCAACTGGTCTGGGAGACATTGGTCGAAAACTTGTTAAAAGGGTCAGATAGAAAGCTTAAGAGATAAAGACATTGCACGGTCTATATTAAAAAAAAAAGTGAAAAGTGTCGCAATAAGAGGAATATCCTTGCACTAAAACGATATCTCATCACTCCATAGGAGTAGAGGATTTATAAATAACAATAGAAGTTGGTTAAGAATTATTTAGAGAAATGAGGAGTTTGCACTTAACCAATTTATTTGAAGCTATTAATATCCCGATGACCCATTTCATCTACTATCTAATGGAAAATCTTCTACATATAAAAGGGTATGAGAACAACCTTTGAGTCTTGAGTAAACTTGTGCAAGGTATTAAGAGTTTTGGTAGCCTCCTTAATTAATTCATGAATTAGTTTTTACTTGAGGACGAGTAAGATTCAAGTTGGGGGGAGTGATAAGTGCACAAAAATTAGTGATAAGTACATTAATTTATTAATCAAATTTATTTTATTTTATTTAAAATTAATATGTTTATGTAGTGTTTTAACAAGAGAACCTCACCAATGCAAAGAGCATGATTTTAGGAGTTCAACGGTGCAAATGGCACGCAATTTGAACTTCAAATGAGCTAGAAAGAGAATTTTGAAGAAATTAGCATGAAAATTGATGTAGTTGGTTCACTATGAACTAACGGGATGGTTCATGGAAGCCTTGGTTGGTCCATAACCTCCATTGTAGCCAGTCCACAGAACAGATCCATAGACCACAGTCCAAACTGAGTGCCACTCTCACCAAGAAACTTGCCGGAGCTCCGTCTCTCACCGTCGGGACGCCAGAGAAGCCTATAACTACCAGAAAAGCCCAAATCCACCATCCGATCCATCTCCTAAATGATGGAGGTGCTGAACTTCCCCTCCTTTGTTCTGTCTCTACAATGGCTCCTCCTCCAAGCCAAGCACCATCTTTCTTCTAGGTCTCCAGCCGCTGCTCCGGTTATCTTCCTCCCATGATCGCCCGAGCTCTCCATCAAGCCACTAGTTTCCTCCTCTTAATGGCCTTCTTCTCATCTTCACCGTCCAAGCACTCATCGAGAGCCACCATTGTCCAATTTTTCTCACATCATCGGTCACCTTCTTCCTCCTCTTGTTGCCACTCCAAGCCATTCGTTACCATGCCAAACACCAAGCTTGCTGCCGGTCGTCTCCTTCCCAGTCCTCCCGTCCTCAGTTCTCCGTCCCAGTTCTTCCCATCACCACTGTTGATCCAGGAGCATGTCAGAGATTGGATGTCTGAATGGATAAGAGGAAGCAGGAAGGAAGAGATCGATAGATAACGCCTTTGATCTCGGATGCGGGATAACAACGAAGAAGTCGAGTGGTTGTGGGATAAGCGGTGGTTGTGTTGGTTACATGAGTGATGGTTGGGAACCGAAAGAAACTGATACAAGAGACCAATGAAGATTTCCTACGGGGCTTCTCTATAAAATAAATACCCATCGATGATAGCATAAAAAAAAGAAGAGCAGAGGCAGAAGCCAGAAGCCTGTCGCCCCTTTTCTCTTGCCCTTTCTCCTTCTCATTTATTCTTCCTATAGAAAGTTTTAGTATTTTATTTTATTTTAACTCCAAGCCCATTAATGGCTTAGGATTTAAATATTTTGTAATTAGATTATTTTCTTAAAATGAAAATTTTTATTTTCTCTAGTTAAATTATTTTTATAATTTTTATTTCAGCATTAGATTAGATTAATTTTCTTACAATTTGTTTTATGCTATTTTAATTCATGCAATTAGGGTAGTTTTTATTTTTGCATTTAAGTTCTGTAATTTAAATTTTAGCAAGTAGTTAATTGATTTTAATTATTTTTTAATAATTTTAAAGATTTATTTTAATCATGTCTAGCTAAGCATACCCTCTAAGATTGGCGATGAAGCTAAACCATGATTAGAAGCCATTCTTTGGATTTCTTTTCGGGATTTAATTTTTAAGAGTTTATCTTCTCTTTTTAAACTTCTTGCCAAGAGACTTGATGAGCTATAGTTGGATTTCAATCTCTTCATAGTTCATGCTTGATTCAGTGCAAGAAGGATGAAAGATAGAAGGCTCAATAATTTATTTTTTCTTTCTTTCTTTTCTTGTAAAATCTTGATGGGTTATAGTTGAGTTAAATCTCTTCATAATCCATACTTGGCCCTTACAAGGGAGGAAGTTGAAAGGTTTTATAAAAAAGGTCCTTAGAAAAGTTTTCGAAATCATTGGTCTAGTGGATTCAAAAGCCCTAGATCTTTAAATTATTTATTTCATAGATTTGATTCACTTTTTCTCATTGTTGTCAGCTTATCTAAGTAAGGGTTTGAACACAGTTCAAACACAAATTCCTCGTGGGATTGACCCGTACTTTCTGGACGTGCTACTCTGTACACCGTGTGCTTGCAGTTACAACTTAAAGTTCACATTAGCAAGCATTGAAAATCCATAGCCCAATGCTCAACTCCCAAATGCCTTTGGTCGAGACATGAAGATTCAATGCCCGAAAGTTTTTGGCTAGGCCAAGCCAGTATCAAAATGCCTTTGGCTTGATGCTCAACTCTGGAAAGCCTTTGGCATATGCCAACTTTCAAAAGCCTTTGACTTGAAAGAATAGTGCCCTAAAAGTCAATCTTTGTATGGGCATTTCTATAATCTTTCAACTCATGTATGATATTTTTGATAAATGGAAAGGCATTTTGATTCATCATATGGCTGCATCTTATTAAGATTATGATGAACTCCATAGGTCAGGGTAATGGAATTAAGGTTATAATGGAGATCATAACGGTGAGACCTAAGTTTCTACTCATTCATGGCAATTAAGTCTTGTACTAGGTGCTTCTAGATATGGTGGATTGTGTATGAAGATAATGAGTAGGTCAACAAGGAATCGATCACTTCTAGTAAGAGGAGGACTTATCCCGTGAAATCTCTTCGATTGTTAACTTAGAAAGTCTTTGATCAAAGAAGAATGAGAATAGATACGGTTTCTAATCTTTCATCAGTTGAGTCTTTATTATCAAATTGAGATTCGAAAAAATTAAGTGCTAGGGTTTGACATTTATCCATGCTCATTAGTTAATCGGGATAAAGGAAGATCGAATGATTAAATTGCATGGTAACTTTTCACTGAAGGGTATTTAGATAATTTCTCCCAAATTTCACATCTTTCGGGTAGGCATGACATGTTGATAGATATCAATCATGTCTTGTAGATTTTCATGAATCAAATTGATTGGACACATGAGTCAATTCGGAAGCTGGTTCGATTTGACAACTTAGGTCAGCTCAATTTGACCTAATTAGGTCAATCAAGTTTGATTGAATCGAATTATTTTGGATCTAGACCTACTGCTAGCTAGATGTGGAGCTCAAAGGGTCACACATACTAGAAAATTGGTCAAGGAAGTCAATTAGATTTTTATTAGGGTCATGGGATCCTAATTGGCTAGCTAATTAACATACTAGCATATGTTGGCTAGCCCAACTCCTAACCCAATTGGATTGGGTCTAGTTGCTTGTTATTTGGGCTAACTAATTTAAGTGGTTAGAGTCCTAAGTGGGGCAGCCTAACTCAATATTAATCTGGATTTTATTTGGCTTTATATTGCATTTATGGAAGAGTCGATGTTGGCATGGACTCTTGGGTGCCACTTTTGGTTTCACGCCAATTCCATGTGCAGAAGAACCAAGAGTCCTTCTGTGATGGGGAACTAATATGCATGCAATTTTTTTTGTATGTTTTACATGTTGAGTTAGGTGATTAATTTCCAAATTTCAGATCAAAATTATTTGTAGGGAATTTTGTATGAATTTTTGAAGATCAGCATGCAGATTAGGACCTAGAAAAGTAGCAAAGAAGGACCGCCGGGGCTGAGAAGCCTCGGTTAGGGCAAGTTCTCCTACAATAAAACTACTAGAGGTAGAGGGGTGTACCTGAAAATGTCTGTGAAGATCGTAGCGAAGGGGTCTCTTGTTCCTCGATGGATGCGGCCTGGAAAACCGAGCCAAAGACCCGCGGATACCCGGCTTTCTGCTCGGTGATCCGATTAAGGCTTGGCTGGAGTCGTTGGATTCGTAGGAACTCAGGGACCTGCAAACGACCTGTCAAGGGTTAGAAAGATCACAAAGGAACAAGAAAACAAAGTAAAAACAGTAAGGGAAGGCTTCTTTTGGAGTGGGCGTCCAGGGATCTGGAGGGTTTGTTGGCAGCAGGAAGATGATTGCAAACACCGGGAAGAAGAACTCTCACAAACCCCTTTATGCACACAGCAGGGTATCACACCACTCAATAGAAGAACTCAAGGTTTTCATTCATCAAAAATTCTTCTCATACAAGAGGCTAGGGTCCCTTAAATAGACCCTTAACCTTGGGCTCCAAGTAAGGGTACATAAGTCTTTACATAAGAATCCTTTTCCCTCTCAAACCCTAGCTAGAAAATAAGGAAATATTAGGTAGAAAAATCCCTAAAAATTTTCTTGACTTGGTCAAGACTCCAAGGACGCCTAGGGGGGCGTGTTGGGCTTCTAGGAGCAGCAAAAGGCTGGCCCAAAGGGGCTCGGGTGCATGGGTTTGGGCCTCTGGAAGTTGGGGTGGCCTGGTAGCCAGGTAGCAGGAATATTCCCTGGTATCTTGCTTCTTAGGGGCTTGGGCTTGGCACCTGGGCTTGATTTCTTTGGGCTAGGATGCAGATGGACCTCTGGAATCATGGATGCCCTTATCTATGAATATACTTTGCCATCTGGAAGGGAATCTGGGCATCTGGAGGGCATCTGCAAGAAATCAGGGTTTTCTGAATTTTCCTCCTGGGGTCTTCAAATCTTCAAGCTGGGTTGGACTTGTGCTATACTTCCATGTCTTCAATCTAGTTGGACTTGGTCTTCACTTGTATGATATAGTCTTGAGTCTTCAGTATGCTTGGATAGGACTCAAAAAAATAAAATTAGCTCAACATGAGCTGACTAGCATTGGACTGAACTAGCTCAACATGAGCTGACTAGTACAGAACTGAAATAACAACTAAAAATACTCAAATAATAACTAAAATGGACTCAGATGAGCTAAGCCCTTATTACAGATGGACTCATAAATTATTGATCAATTTACAGAGGGTTGAAAAAGCCTCTGTCTTATTCTGGTGCCTCAGGTGTCCTCACCAATTCTCCCGGGGTGGGAGGAACTCGACCCTGTCGAGTGAAGTTAGACTGGCTCACATATCTCTCGAGAAGGTCTGGGTTGAGGCGTTGCAAGTCCTCTCGAAAAATCCATGAATCGTCCGACTCTGGCCGGCCTTGCCATCGGACCAGGAAGCGTTGATAGTCATGGCCCTGGGTCGTGATGGCTTGATTGTCCAGGATACGCTCGATCCGTTCTCCTCTCTCAAGCCAAATTTGTTTGTGGACACTCTAGGTTAGGGTCACTCACAATGAAAAGGAATAGGTCCAAAGGCCTCACTAGGTAGCGCTGTCGGTTCCTTATACTCAACCAGGTCTGTAATATTGAAGGTAGAACTAATGCCCAAATCCGAAGGCAAGTCTAACACCTAGGCATTTGATCCAACCTTCTCTATCACTTTAAAAGGTCCGGCTCTACGAGCATGAAGCTTCTTTTAGGCCTAAGCCTAACCAAGATAAAATCCACTACATCAAATTTTTTTGATCCATCTTCAGGAATTAGCCAGTTGTTTTAACATTAGTGCGGGTGGTGAACATGCTAGGCACATGCAGACTCCTAACAAGATGATGCAAATGACTCAAACCTACACCTAATAGACTCGACTAAAGAGGTTTATTAGGTCTTAACTACCACTTGGGCATGGGGGCATGAGTCGTGGTTGATGGATGACATGCAGAAGAAAATTTGCTAGTAACTCCTAATAAGTGCCAGAGGGTCTGCCAAAAGTAGGTAGCAAATGGGATGGGCTCTATGGATCCTTGCAACCTAGTAACCTCAACAAAATGTAACCTAATAGTTCTAGACACATGAGAAAACTCAGGAAAGGGTAGAAAATAGGAAGTGGGTTCAGAATTACTCTGGTAGGGTGGAGAAAAAGGTTCTGGGTTAGTTGGATAAAGTAGAATCAAAGAAGGCATGTCAGGGACTAATCCTAGACTAATGAGGTTAACCTTATGGGGTTGCGATATATCTACGGGATTTGTATAATGGAAGGATGGGTTATTAATCTCAGGAAAGAGGTCCTTAATGGGAACTATAGGAGGAGACTCATCCTGAGGGTACTGATTCAAAGAGATCAGGTCCTTAATAAATTCTTCTGGTTCTTGTATTTTAGGACTAGACTCTATAATTTGGCTCTCCTCTATGGTTTCCTCAGGTAAGGCTCTAGTAGCAGTACCTAGGTTCTCTTCCTCTATTTGTTCTTCCATTATAGCTTTAGGTTGGATATGGTCAAGGTCAACTAGCTCTGGGTTGGTTTCTACCTGGGTATCTACTGGGTCAGCTAATTCTAGGTCTACTAAAGGTGTCTCCTCTTCTCCCTCATACTCATCCACTAGGCTCACATCAGCTTCATACACTTCCGCGTTAATGTAAGCCTTGTGAATCTCAGGAATGGTTGGAGAAGGTCGGCTAGCAGGAAATTGGTTAGGTTCTGGTCTCTGATTATGGGTACTACTCCTAGTAGGTTCAGGTTGTATAAGAGGTAGTGGCTCACTATTGGGTTCATATTTAGGGATACTAATCCTATGGGGTTCAAGTTGACTAGGGGAAGCATGACTAGTACTAGGCTGATACTTAGGGGTTATGGGTTCTCTAGGCTCATAGGATGTGGGTGCATAGGATCTATGATCATGGGATCTAGAGTCATAGGATCTAGGTTCATAGGTTATGGATTCATAGGTTCTAGGTTCATAGGATTTGGAGTCATAAGATCTATAGGTTGTAGGTATACTAGGCTTGTAGGGAGAGGGTAAATAGGATCTATCTTCCTGGTCTATAAAATCCTGATTGGGTCTTCTAGGACTAACCTTAGGGATTGGATCATGACGATGGGCTCTCCTAGGTTCAGCCTCAAGGTATGGATCAGGGTTTGGGGTCCTCCTAGGTTGAGGATTGTAGTACGGGTCAGGATAAGGGGCTCTCCTAGGTTCGACCTCATGGTATAGATCAGGGTTTGGGGTCCTCCTAGGTTGAGGGGAATCAGGATCTGGCTCAGACTGTGACCCATGGATTTTTCTTGGGGTCCCTACCCGGACTTTTAACTGATCAAACCTATTGGCAAGATGGTCAATTCTATCATTGGTTTGAATACGAGACTGAGTTAACTGGGTCATCTGGGTAGTCATCTGGGTAGTTATCTGGGCCATTTGATCAGCTAGGGCTTTTATTTGGGCTTGTAAATTTTCCATGGGTTCAGACATTTGTGAAGGAGGTGGGTGATATGAAACTCCTGATCTAGTGCTCATGCAAGACTCGATCAGACCGACTATAACTGACTAGACCTAGAGTTCAAACGAGATGCTCAATCAGGGTGGCAAACTAGCCTATAGTAACCCTGTACTTAGCCAGGCAGGTGTAAGGAGAGTGTTAGGTCCCTGATTGCCAATCCTAGACACCAATCAGAGATTGGCCAGGTAGGTGGACCAGCACACAAGCCCTTCGGGATTGAATCCCTAAACCACCGTTCTAGACACTGAGCACAAGGCACACACAGGTTAACTTGACACAGTGATCTAACACTAGCCCGGACCCGACTAGTTGGTGTCCCTAGCCCACTAGGGCAAATTAAGTCTAGTTAATTTTAGGTTAAGGCTTGGGACCGAATGCAAGGGATGTGATTTTGGGCTATGGAGAGGTTATCAACTCCTCCCCCCATCTGATATAGCAAGAGTGCCCTTAAAAGTAGATTATGCAATGATGGCAGGCAAATGATGCAAATTAGGGTTAGATGTTTTTGGTATTTTTGGAGAATATGTATTTTTTTTTTTTGGTATTTTCTTAAATAGAAGAAAACTTACAAATTATTGCCTAATATTCAGAAAATATACTAAAATTAAAAGATGTGCAAAAAATGCTAAACAAAACCCTAAAACTTCCAAACTTGTCTTGCTAAAAAAAATAGAGCCAAAAATTTGCAGGCCCTATTTCGGCTTGAAGAAAATTCACAGGCCATAAAAAAACCTAGAAAAATTTTTAAAACCACTGTGAATTATGATAAATCCAGGAAAATAAATTTTAGAATTTTTGGAGTTTTTAACAGGGAGAAATAATTAAAATAATAGAGTATATACAGACTGAAAAATTACAGAAAACAAGCCCTAATCTAAGCTCTGATACCAAATGATGGGGAACTAATATGCATGCAATTTTTTTTGTATTTTTACATGTTGAGTTAGGTGTTTAATTCCCAAATTTTAGATCAAAATTATTTGTATAGAATTTTGTATGAATTTTTGAAGATCAGCATGCAGATTAGGACCTAGAAAAGTAGCAAAGAAGGACCGCCGGGGCTGAGAAGCCTCGGTTAGGACAAGTTCTCCTACAATAAAACTACTGGAGGTAGAGGGGTGTACCTGACAACATCTGTGAAGATCGCAGCGAAGGGGTCTCTCGTTTCTCGATGGATGCGGCCTGGAAAACTGAGCCAAAGACCCGCGGATACCCGGCTTTCTGCTCGGTGATCCGATTGAGGCTTGGCTGGAGTCGTTGGATTCGTAGGAACTCAGGGACCTGCAAACGACCTGTCAGGGATTAGAAAGCTTACAAAGGAACAAGAAAATAAAGTAAAAACAGCAAGGGAAGGCTTCTTTTGGAGTGGGCGTCCAGGGATCTGGAGGGTTTGTTGGCAGCAGGAAGATGATTGCAAACACCGGGAAGAAGAACTCTCACAAACCCCTTTATGCACACAGCAGGGTATCACACCACTCAATAGAAGAACTCAAGGTTTTCATTCATCAAAAATTCCCCTCATACAAGAGGCTAGGGTCCCTTAAATAGACCCTTAACCTTGGACTCCAAGTAAGGGTACATAAGTCTTTACATAAGAATCCTTTTCCCTCTCAAACCCTAGCTAGAAAATAAGAAAATATTAGGTAGAAAAATCCCTAAAAGATTTCTTGACTTGGTCAAGACTCCAAGGATGCCTAGGGAGGCGTGTTGGGCTTCTAGGAGCAGCAAAAGGCTGGCCCAAAGGGGCTCGGGTGCATGGGTTTGGGCCTCTGGAAGCTGGGATGGCCTGGTAGCCAGGTAGCAGGAATATTCCCTGGTATCTTGCTTTTTAGGGGCTTGGGCTTGGCACCTGGGCTTGATTTCTTTGGGCTAGGATGCAGATGGACCTATGGAATCATGGATGCCCTTATCTATGAATATACTTTGGCATCTGGAAGGGAATCTGGGCATCTGGAGGGCATCTGCAAGAAATCAGGGTTTTCTGAATTTTCCTCCTGGGGTCTTCAAATCTTCAAGCTGGGTTGGACTTGTGCTATACTTCCATGTCTTCAATCTAGTTGGACTTGGTCTTCACTTGTATGATATAGTCTTGAGTCTTCAGTATGCTTGGACAGGACTCAAAAAAATAAAATTAGCTCAACATGAGCTGACTAGCATTGGACTGAACTAGCTCAACATGAGCTGACTAGTATAGAACTGAAATAACAACTAAAAATACTCAAATAATAACTAAAATAGACTCAGATGAGCTAAGCCCTTATTACAGATGGACTCATAAATTATTGATAATTTACAGAGGGTTGAAAAAGCCTCTGTCTTATTCTGGTGCCTCAGGTGTCCTCACCATTCTGCCAATGAATCACAAATGCCAGATAGAGTCCCACAGGACTCCTCCTCATCTCCACACCCTTTCATGTGGGCTTTGACCGGTCAACATAATGATATGACGTGAATAGTATTGTGTGCACAAATGAAGAGTCACATCTCTTCATTTGGCGCTAATTAAAGAGGCCAAGAGTCCTTTTGTTTTAAGTATCTTAAAATCTTCAATGCCTCTTATTCAAAAGCCACATCCTTAGCATTATTTTGATTGGTTAATGCCATGTGGCAAATGGAAATATAGCTGAAAAAATTGAAGAGACATTTATATGTCTCTTGGTTTATGAAAGGGTGTTATTATGATATGTCTTATCATTAATAAGACTCCTTCTCATTGAAGGGTCTTATCAGATGGCTAAGAAAGGATCATATCAGGCATCCCATTTCTCTTTATAAAAAGTATCGATGATTTAATGCCAAAGCACTTCATTTCCCATCCGAATACTCCAACTTGCTATTTTCTCTTCCTCCCCCTTTAAGACAAGCTTTGTCTCTTTAAGACAAAGCTTATTCTTTAGAGACAAGTCTAGTCTTTTAAGACAAGAGCCTATGGAAAAAAATATAGGGGATATTCAGGATCCGAGAGGGGATATAAAGAGATATCTAAGTGCCCTATAGGAGGGTAGGGAGTCCAGTAAGGGAGAAAGTCCGAAAGGTTGCCAAAGAGTCCTAGTTAAACAAGCAACTGTTATAGGAGTGCTTCCTTGGTCTGGTTCTTATGTGCATCACCTTTGAAGGGCATGCACTTATGTGCCTTATGAAAATAAAGGATTATAGTACTCCAGGTATTCTTTTATAATCCTAAAGTATTGATTTATTGATTGTCATGATCAAGTGGTCCTAGGGTTTAGGGTTCCGGTCGGTTAGGGCTTCAAAAATAAAAATTTTGAAACCCGATCTTTCGCTATGCCTGGCCCACGAAATCCAACAGTGGTATCAGAGCCACCTTGATGCATGCAATTAGTAGTCACTTTAGAGTTGATTGCTTGCTATGATATGAATCGATGCATAATTAGTTCAAATTACATGTATGCAATATGTTATATCCTAATAACTGCTTCGAATTGGGTTAGTCACCATGGACATCCGATCATAGGAACCAAGTAGGGTTTAAAGGATTTATCTTCCCATTCAATAGGGTCTCTCCTATGGCATGTAAGGGTGTCGCTATGGCCTTATCCCATGAACAAGTGAGGTGAACAGATCGTTGTTTGAATCATGTTTATTTTATGCATATTAGGATTAATATGCATGTTTTGTTGGAATAGATGTCATGATAACATGATGAATTAGGATGTGTATGAGACCATCAAAGCCTTCATAAAATCATATTTAGTCGTAGTGTAAGTTAATCATGATGCAAGTCTGATTAGAGTATGATTAGCCAATTGGTGTCTAGGCAAGTAGTTCTGAGGAGGTAAAGGGAATGAGATTTTTAATTGGTTCCTTTGACTGGCCTGGCTAATTTAATTGGTGTCTAAGAAAAGCAACGGGGCGACCCCCTCATCTCTTTCACTTACCTGGCCAATTTGGTCATATCTAAACCCTAAGTTGGTAATGTTGATTGATTAAGCACACTACAAAATTGCCTTCCTTCATGCTAAGCCAAATCCATATCAAAAACTATAGTAGATTTGTTATGTAACATAAGGTCTACTTTAGGGTTTGATATGATATTTGTTTTGATGCATGTTATGCTTTATAGCATGATTGATGGTGTTGCTTTGTTATGTAACACAAGGGCAACATTATTCAATCATGGCTATATGCAAATGAAGGGTTTGACTAAACTAAAATATTATGGTTTGTTGTGTAACACAAAGCTATAAGTGTCTTAGAAGCAAGTGTTATGTTGAGAATTGCAGGAGATGTAATTGAAAAGGGGTTTTCCTACCCTTGAACTCATGGGTGTTTATTGTATAACACAAGGCATTCATGAGGAATTGGGATCTCAACCCCACTAAGGAAGCCCTGGAAGGGTTTCCCACTTACCATAGTTGAGGGTTATGGTATTCGATAGAAAATAGTAGGAGACATAATTAGATACAAAAAGTTCTTATCTAATTGTTGATGCGGGATGAACCTAAGACTGATGCAAAATAGTAAACTAATTTTTTTATAATTTTTTTAGATATTAATTCAGTGGCTAAAGATCCAAAAATAAGAAAGAATCAACAGAAAGACTAGTAATGCTAGAAATTATCATTCCTTTCAAAAACTCATGCTGAATAATAAATAGTTAGGACTCGAGAGTTGAGAAACTCCTGGTTTAGGATAGCATACCTATCATCATATTAGAAGTCAAGAGGGGGAAGGCTTTTATAAACTTATTTTTTTATAATTTTTTTAGATATTAATTCAGTGGCTAAAGATCCGAAAATAAGAAAGAATCAGTAGAAAGACTAGTAATGCTAGAAACTATCATTCCTTTCAAAAACTCATGTAGAATAATAAATAGTTAGGACCCGAAAGTTGAGAAACTTCTGGTTTAGGATAGCGTACCTATCATCAGATCAGAAGTCAAGAGGGGGAAGGCTTTTTCCAGGAAGCGATTGTAGTTTCTTCGATGAAGAGATCTCTCAGCCTCAAGATGGTGCCTGGAAGAACAAGCATTTAGTTCTCGAATCTAAAGCCAATATGGACCCAGTTTGAAGGCAAAAAAAGCCTTCTCTGGGGAGGGGAAACACCTCGAGGATCTGCAAAACATCAAGGTTAGGCATGAATCAGGTAATCAAAAAAAAATAACAAGATGAAACAAGGAAAGGTTAGGGCTAGTAAAGCTGGCGGCCTGGAGAAGGAAGACTCCTACTTTCAGGGACAGCTTCAGGGCTTCTTCTCAAAGGCATGGCTGACATCAAGATGTTTGAGTTGCTGCTTGGGCATGGAGGATTGCAAGGGTAGAGGTCGGCCAACACAAGAGAACAAAAACTAAAACCCAAAAACAAAAACACAAGAACACCAGTCTTAAAAACAATTCAGTAGAGTTTAATTCATAAGAGTTGATTGATTACAAGAGGATGAGGGGTGGGGTATTTATAGAGTTCCCATGCCCTCTCCTAACTAGGGTTACACTTAGGTTAAGAATAACCTCTCCTTAAGGCATTAGGAAAAGAATCCTTAATAGGTTAGGAAAGAAAGCCTTAAGAGATTAGGACTTTGACTAGTCTTCTCCTTCTCCCTTCATGCTTTGACCTAGTCTTCTACCAACCCTTGTGATGGGGGACTAATATGCATGCAATTCTTTTTGTATGTTTTATATGTGGGGTTAGGTGATTAATTCTCAAATTTCAGATCAAAATTAGTTGTAGGGAATTTTGTATGAATTTTTGAAGCCAAGCATGCAGATTAGAACCTAGAAAAGTACTAAAGAAGGATCGCCGGTGCTGAGAAGCCTCGGTTAGGGCAAGTTCTCCTACAATAAAAAGACTGGAGGTAGAGGGGGTGTACCTGACAACATCTGAAGTGCACGGTGAAGATTGCAGTGAAGGGGTCTCTCGTTCCTCGACAGATGCGGCCTAGAAAATCGAGCCAAAGACCCGCGGATACCCGGCTTTCTACTCGGTGGTCCGATTGAGGCGTGGCTGGAGTCGTTGAATTCGTAAAAACTTGGAGACCTGCAAATGACCTGTCAGGGGTTAGAAAACTCAAAGAAATTCAAGAAAATAAAGGAAAACAACAAAGGGAAGAAAGTTTTGGAGGGGGCTGGAAGGATGGTTGGCGGCAGGAAGATGGTTGCAAACACCGGGAAGAAGAACTCTCAAACCCCTTTATGCACACAGCAAGGTAATCACACAAAGCAATTAAGGAACTCAAGGTTTATTTCATATATCAAAATCTCTCTTCATACAAGAGGCTAGGGTCTCTTAAATAGACCCTTAACCTTGGGCTTCAAGTAAGGGCACATAAGTCTTTACATAAGAATCCTTTTCCCTCTCAAACCCTATCTAGAAAATAAGGAAACATTAGGTAGAAAAAATCTCTAAAAATTCTCTTGACTTGGCCAACACTCCAAGGATGCCTAGGGGGGCATGTTGGGCTTCTAGGAGCAGCAAGAGGCCGACCCAAAGGGGCTCGGGTGCATGGGTTTGGGCCTCTGGAAGCTGGGGTGGCCTGGTAGCCGGGTAGCAGGAATATTCCCTGGTATCTTGCTTCTTAGGGGCTTGGGCTTGGCGCCTGGGATTGATTTCTTTGGGATAGGATGCAGATGGACCTCTAAAATCATAGATGCCTTGGTATATGAATATATTTTGGCATCTGGAAGGGAATCTGGGCATCTGGAGGGCATCTGCAAGGAATCAGGGTTTTCTGAATTTTTTCTCCTGGGGTCTTCAAATCTTCAAGCTGGGTCAATCTAGTTAGACTTGGTCTTCACTTGTATGATATAGTCTTGAGTCTTCAGTATGCTTGGACAGGACTCAAAAAAATAAAATTAGCTCAACATGAGCTGACTAGCATTGGACTGAACTAGCTCAACATGAGCTGACTAGTACAGAACTGAAATAACAACTCAAAAGACTCAAATAATAACTAAAAAAGACTCAGATGGGCTAAGCCCTTATTACAGATGGACTCATAAATTATTGATCAATTCATAGAGGGTTGAAAAGCCTCGTCTTATTCTGGTGCCTCCGGTGTCCCCACCACCTTGGACTTGGTCAACCAAGTGAGGATGCTTCTCTTAGGCATGTTGGGCTTCATGGGAGCAGCAAGGGCCAGCCAAGAGGTGAAGGGTGCATGGGCTTGGGCCTCTTGGAAGCTGGGATGGCATGGTAGCCTGGTAGCAGGAATATTCTTTGGAATCTTGCTTCTTAAGGGCTTGGGCTTGGTGCCTGGGCTGATTTCTCTTGGGCTAGGATGTAGATGGACCTCTAGATTCATGATATGACCTAGTTTGAAAATATACTCTGGCATCTGGAGGGATTCTAGGCATCCAAAAAATATCAGGAAGGAATCAGGGTATCTAGAAAGGCATTTTGGATCCTGGGATGTCTTGTAAAATCCAATAAGCTGATGTAGTGGCCTCTGACTCCTGGATGAGGCCTGGTGGAACTCCAAAATAGGGTAACCTCCTCTCTTGTACAAAAATTAGACTCATACTGGACTTATACTGAAATACAGGACTCGATACAGGACTGGGGTTGAGACAAATCAATTAGCCTCAACTTATTACAGGGCTCAATCTTAATTAATTACAAAATTATGACACATGACTAAAACCCTAATCAGTAAACCTTATGAGATCTAGGGATCTGTGTCTGATCCTGGTGTCCCCACCAATTCTCCTGAGGCGAGAGGAACTCGACCTCGTCGAGTAAGGGTCAATTTGGCTGCTCAAGGAGGGTCTGGGTTGAGGCACTGCAGATCCTCACCAGTGCTCCACAAGTCCTCAAATTCTTGCTGACCTTGCCATCTGACCAAATATCGCTGGCAGTCTCTATCCCAAGTATCGATAGCTTGATCGTCCAGAGCTCTCTTAATCTTTTCCTCCCCAAAAGGCCAAATTATATGTGGTCACTTTGGGATGGGTTCACTCACAAAGAAAGGGAGTGGCTCAAGGGGCTCGCTGGGTATCACTGCTAGCTCCCTATACTCTATAAGATTTGAGATGATGAAAGTCGAGCTAATACCTAAATTAGGTAATATCTCAAGCACATAGGCATTGGGTCCATCGCTATTCATTATTTTGGATGGGCCATCTCCGCGAGCAGAAAATTCTTTTACAATCACAAAATCCTTTGCAAAAAATTCTTTATCTTTCTTTTAGGAATTAGCCATGTTGTTAGTTAGTTCATTAATTATGTTCATCTTTTAACTAATTTCCTAATGTAAATGCTATGTGGAGGCTAGTGTAGGAGTGGACAAATGGGTTATAACTGTGAATTTTATTGGACTCAAAACTAACACCTAATAGACTCGACTAAGCATCCTTATCAAAGGAAGTTTTATTGCACTCTCTCAGGCCTAAACCTAACAGACTATAAACTCTTTAGGTTTGACCCTAGCATGGCATGCACATGAGAATTTACTATATACACTTACTAAATGCCAGAGGGTATGTAATAAGTAAGATGCAAACCTAACATGCACAATGTATGTATGCAGTATGCTTACTTCTACAAAATGCAAATGAATGGTTAAAGAAACATAAGAGAATTCATGAAAAGGTAGAAAATATGAGGTTGATTCAGGGTTAGTATGGTAAGGTAGAAAGTAAGAAAAGGGATTGGGATTGATCGGATAGACTAAGAGACAAGAAGGTATTTCAGGGATGAGTCCTATACTAATGAGATTTACCTTATGGGTGTGAGGTATTCCTACAGGGTCTGCATTATGAAAGAATGGATCATTAATTTCAGAGAAGCGATCAATTGGAGTCAATGAAGTGATTTCATCTTGAGGGTACTGATTTAAGGAGATCAAGTCCTTAATAAACTCTTCTGGCTCATAAAATTTAGGACTGGGTTCTATAACTGGATTCTCTTCTAAAGTCTCCTCAGGTAAAGTTGCAGTCACAGGGTCATGGGTTTCTTCCTCTAATGACTCTTCCACTACATGGTCGCTAACTCTATGTTGGTTATTGTCTGGGTATAGCTAAGGTTGCTAAATCTAGATCGGCTCCTACTTGGATATGGTCAGGGTCAACTATTGTTGGGTGGTCTTCTACCTGGTCCAACCTATTGGTTAATTGGTCAAACCTATTGGTTGCTTGGTTGTTGGTTTGGGTCATTTGGTTGGTTTGGGTGGTTAATTGAGTAAATTAACTTTGGGATTGGGTGAGCATCTAGTCAAACTGGGCTTGGTTTTGGGTGTTCATCTGGGTAAATTGTTCAATCATGGTTTTAAGGAGGGTTTCAAAATTGGGTTCCTTGGTTGAACTGGGTTGGTTGCACTGAACTTCCAACTCAACTAGTTCTGGGTTGGTTTCTATCTGAGTTTGGTCATAGTCAGCTAATTCTAGGTCTTCTATAGGTATGTCTTCCTCTAGATCTATAATAGACTCATCATCTTCATACTCCTCCACCAAACTTGGATCAGCCTCATATATCTCTTCTTCTAAGTCATCTTGGTGAACCAATGGGATGGTAAGAGGGGTTTGAAATTGACTAGGGTCTAGGATAACAGGGGTGGGTAAACTAAGGGTTATGGGTTCAAGGTTATGGGTTCAGTTCTATGAATCTGGGGTGTAGGAGGGTCATTCTTGTTGGACTCAGTTTGACAAATGTGAGTTCCCTCTGATTTGAGTCGAATTCCAAGGCTCTATGATAGGCTTCCTCTAAGTCCTCAATCGACCAGCGACAATTTCCCACGGATGTCCTCACGTAGGTTATATCGAAACCTTGATATGGCCATAAGCTCATGTTCAACTTTGTTACATTTCCTCCTAAACTCTTTAGATTGGTCAATGTAATCAAACACAGTTTTGTCACCCTGGCTTAATTTGTTCCATTAGCATAAAAGATCGTGCTCATAAAATTTACCTAGGTATTTTATTCTAAACTTACTCCTTATATCTTTCCAGGCACTTATCTGTTCTCCTCTCTAATAACATTCATCCTCAGTAAGTTCCCAATGTCACTTAGCATATCAGGTTAACCTACATGTAGCCAAACTAATCTTCTCTAGCTTTGACATCCTAGTGTACTCAAAGTACCGATCCATTCTATCCTTCCAATCAATATGCACCTGAGGATCTGGACTTCCATCAAAAGTGGGTGCATAAGGTTGGGTGCTCCTATGATGAGATTCCCAGCATGGGTCATGATGTGGGGTTCCTATGGTTGGGTTCAAGGATGGGTCATGGTATGGGGTTCTCCTAGGATTGGGCTCCCTATATGGATCAGAGTATTGTGTTCTCCTAGGGTAGGACTCCATGGTCACACTATTTGGGTTGGATTAAGTCTACTGGCATTGGGTTCTTAATCTAATGCAAACAATCAAACAAGCAAGAAAAGTGATGTGGTGCAGCCAAGCATGCAAAAAGAAAAAGATTAGTACAATTTAGGGTTTTCTAGACCTAGAGCCAAAACTGCTCAACTTACACTTAACCCAGCAGCAACTCCTTCCTCTAGCCAGGTAGAGGGTGGGAGTGTGGGAGGCTCCCCTATTTTTGTAGGGACCCAATTAAAAACCACAACACCACTTAGGTCATTTGACTCAGGACCCTCAGCCTTAGACACTAGATTTCAATAATAGCCACAGGATTAAATGCACTAGTTGGTCTACACAATTTGGACCCGACCTATTGGGTGTCACTTAGCCCTCTAGGGAAAATTAGGTCTAATTAATTTTAATTAGGCTTAGGTCAGTATGATGATGATTGTTTTGGGCTCAGGATAGGTGATGAAATCCTGCCTTGATGTTGGATATTGATTGCCCTTAAGATTAGATTAAAAGATGATGGCATTCAATGGTCCTGACGTAATCTAAAACAATCACAAAATAAAATATTTTATGTGTGTTTTATGAGGTGGTAAATTAGGTTTAGATTGATTATGTTTGCAAACAAATTGAGCTTGGGATTGGGGTGGGTGGAAGTTGATTAGGTTATGTTGAGTCAAGTACAGAAATATCAGAATTCAGAAAATTAGGATTTCAGACGATACAGGTTTTGACATAATTATCGATGTAGAAAAAAAATCAGAAAAACCCTAGGACAGAAGATGGACGGTGATGATGAACTCTACCAAAATTTGATACAAAACAAAAATCAAATGATAATGAAAATCATAGGGTTTTTAGACTGCTGCAGAAATCTCAGGATTTTTGTTAGGATTTCTAATATGCCAGATTTTAGGAAATTATATTTTGATAAAATTAATTAAAAATTATGATAAAATAGAGGAAAAGACATAGAACAATTCATGCAAATTTTATAGAAAAATAAAATTCCTAGGTGGTCAAAATCAGATGAAAAACAGAAACCTAATGTAGCTAGCAGGATGCAGAAATTAATGTTTGTGAATCTAATGCAGATAAAAACTATCCTAAACCCACTCTAATACTAAACTGAAGCAGGACAAACCTAAGACTGATACAAAATAGTAAACTAATTTTTTTATAATTTCTTTAGATATTAATTTAGTGGTTAAAGACCCAAAAATAAGAAAGAATCAACAAAAAGACTAGTAATGCTAGAAACTATCATACCCGCAAAAACTCATGCAGAATAATAAACAGCCAGGACCTGAGAGTTGAGAAACTCTCAGTTTAGGATAGCATACCTATCATCAGATCAGAAGTCAAGAGGGAGAAGGCTTTTACCAGGCAGCGATTGTAGTTTCTTCGATGAAGATATCTCTTAGCCTCAGGATGGCGCCTAGAAGAACAAGCCTTTGGTTCCCAAATCTAAAGGCGATCTGGACCCGGTTTGAAGGCTAAAAAAGCCTCCTCTAGGGAGGGGAAACACCTCGAGGATCTATAAAATGTCAAGGTTAGGCACGAATCAGGTAATCAAAGAAAAAAATAACAAGATGAAACAAGGAAGGGTTAGGGCTAGTAGAGCTAGCGGCCTAGAGAAGGAAGACTACTGCTTTCAGGGATGGCTTTAGGGCTTCTTCTCAAAGGCGTGGCTGATGTCAAAAGGTTTGAGTTGCTTCTTGGGCATGTAGGATTGCAAGGGTAGAGGTCGGCCAACACAAGAGAACAAAAACTAGAACCCAAAAATAAAAATACAAGAACACCAGTCCTAAAAACAATTCAGTAGAGTTTAATTCATAAGAGTTGATTGATTACAAGAGGAGGAGGGGTGGGGTATTTATAGAGTTCCCATGCCCTCTCGTAACTAGGGTTACACTTAGGTTAAGAATAACCCCTCCTTAAGGCATTAGGAAAAGAATCCTTAATAGGTTAGGAAAGAAAGCCTTAAGTGGTTAGGACTTTGACTAGTCTTCTCCTTCTCCCTTCATGCTTTGACCTAGTCTTCTACCAACCCTTGGACTTGGTCAACCAAGTGAGGACGCCTTTCTTAGGCATGTTGGGCTTCATGGGAATAGCAAGGGCTGGCCAAGAGGTAAAGGGTGCATGGGCTTGAGCCTCCTGGAAGCTGGGATGGCCTGGTAGCCTGGTAGCAGGAATATTCTTTGAAATCTTGCTTCTTAAGGGCTTGGGCTTGGCGCCTGGGCAGATTTCTCTTGGGCTGGGGCACAGATGGACCTCTGGATTCATGATATGACCTAGTTTGGGAATATACTCTGGCATCTAGAAGAAATCTGGGCATCCGAAAAATATCTGAAAGGAATCAGGGTATTTGGAAAGGCATCTTGGATCCTGGGGTGTCTCGCAAAATCCAATAAGCTCATGTAGTGGCCTCTGACTCCTAGATGAGGCCTGGTAAAACTCCAAAATAGGGTAACCTCCTCTCTTATACAAAAATTAGACTCATATTGGACTTATACTGAAATACAGGACTCGATACTAGACTGGGGTTGAGACAAATCAATTAGCCTCAACTTATTACAGGACTCAATCTTAATTGATTACAAAATTGTGACACATGACTAAAATCCTAATCAGTAAACCTTATGAGATCCATGAATCTATGTCTGATCCTATTGTCCCCACCAATTGTGAATATTATCATGAGTGGTGTGCTTATAGTTGTTCTTTATTTAATGTAGATTTATGCATTATGACTTCTACTCTTTCACTGTAGGGCATCTTGGATGCTAATAAGTTGATCGATCCGAATTATATGGACTAGTTAAGGAACCTAAGGATTGTACTAGCTCAGGAAAAGATTGCCTATATCTTCGATACTCCTGACCTAGACCCGGTAGGAGAGAATGCTACTGAGGAAAGGGCTATATATAAAATGTGGCAGAATGATAGCATGACTATCAAGTGCATCATGTTGGCCTCTATGAATAACGAATTATAAAGACAATATAAGGAAATGGAACCTCAGTCCATATTGCTCAACCTTAAGGAGCTATATGGAGAGCATAGCCAGACTGCTCGATATGAAATATCGAAGCAGTTGTTCCGAGCATGCATGAGTGAGGGCTCCTCTATCCAGGCACATGTCCTCAAGATGATTGACCTAATCACTCGATTAGGTCAACTAGGATTTATGATGGATAGTGAGCTTAATCAAGACCTGATCCTGCAGTTACTCCCAGATTCCTTCTCGTAGTTTGTCATGAATTACCACATGAACAAACTAAACTTATCATTGCTTAAGCTGCTGAATATGCTCAAGACAGCAAAGAGCCATTTTAAAGGTGACAAGGCTCAACTTCTTCTAGTTGATGGAAAGAAAAAGCAGGTAATGAGGAAGGGTTCAAAAAGGAAGAAGAACCCTAAGAGTAGCTTCCATAAGAGGAAGAAGGCAAGGCAGCCCTTGCTGATGGGACCTGCTATCATTGTGGGAAGCAAGGGCACTGGGAGAAGAATTGCAAGTTGTATCTTTCAAGTTTGAAGCATGATGCTGGTGGAGCATCAAAAGGTTTCTACATAATATAATCAAACTTGTCATTGAGTTCTTTAGCTTCTGATATATGGGTATTGGATATCACATGTGGGTCTCATATCTGTAAGTCATTGCAAGGGTTATAAAGACCTAGAAGCTTTCAAAAAGAAAGATGATGTAAATGTCACTTTTCTCTGGCATTGCTATTTAGGTCATATTGGTAAGTCTAGGATAAACAAGTTGTACAAAGAAAACTTCTTTGATCCTTTTGATCTTGAGTCATTAGGAACTTGTGAGTCCTGTCTCATGGGAAAGATGACCAGGCCTCTATTCACTGGACATGGATAAAGGGCAATTGATTTGTTAGGTCTAGTACATACAGATGTGTGTGGTCCTATGACAACCCAAGCTAGAGGAGGATAATCTTATTTCATCAGTTTTACTGATGATTTATTAAGGTTTGGATATGTGTGTATCTTATGAAACACAAGTCCAAAGCCTTTAATAAGTTCAAAGAGTATCAAAATGAGGTTGAGAAACAAACTGAGCATAGTATTAAAATCTTTCGATCTGATCGAGGAGGAAAATACTTGTCTAGTAAATTTCTTGATCATCTGAAAGACAAAGGTATTTTCTCTAAATGGATCCCTCCATACATACTACAGTTAAATGGTATAGTTGAAAGGAGGAATCATACCCTGCTGGACATGGTACGGTCCATAATGTGCTTCATAGACCTTCCAGTATCCTTCTGGGATTATGCCCTAGAGTCTGCTACCTACATACTGAACAGGGTGCCATCAAAGGTAGTTAAAAGCACTCCATATGAATTATGGAATGGGAAAAGGCCAAATCTTAAGCATTTTAAGATTTGGGGTTGCCCTGCTTATGTCAGGAATGTTTTTGAACATAAGTTAAGTTAGAGCTAACAAATGTAGGTTTGTAGGATATCTTAAAGAAGGTATTGGCTATCTTTTCTACCACCCTACAGAGCAGAAAGTTTTGGTCAGTAGGCATGCCATATTCTTAGAAAAGGAGTTTATCCAAGAAGGGGGTAGTGGGAGGATATTTGAACTTGAAGAAGTTCAACCTACATTCAATACACTTCCTCAACCAGATGTTCCTAAGGTTCAGGAACAACCACAACACATACCTCCTCTCTGTAGGTTAGAGAGAGTGCGAAGTGCATCTCTTAGATACGGTTTTGTTATTGGAAATGATAATGAAGCTAGTATCATATAGGATAATGATCCTGTGACCTATACAAAAGCTATCATGAGTAGAGACTCTGACAAATGGCTGAAAGCCATAAAATCCGAGATGGAATCTATGTACTCTAATCAAGTTTGGACATTAGTTGATCCACCTGAGGGAGTATACCCAATCGGGTGTAAATGGGTCTTCAAGAAGAAGATTGGAGCAGATGGTCAAGTAGAGACCTATAAGGCCAGGCTAGTAGCAAAAGATTTTAGACAAAGACATGGTATTGACTATGACGAACTTTTTTACCAGTAGCCATGCTCAAGTCCATTCGGATATTACTTGCTATAGCTACATACTATGATTATGAGATCTGGCAGATAGACGTAAAGACTGCTTTCCTTAATAGATATTGTTGCCGCCTAGATCGTCATGGCCCGTAGCTACAAGGTGGTGCCGGGTGTTCCATGTCTGCCTACGGGAGATGCCTTTGGTGCCTCGGGACCTGCAAGAAAGCCAACGTTAGTGACCCGGGCCGGGGATTCCGGCGGGGGCACTCCGACGATCAAGTTAGTGATGATCCAAGGGAACAGATCCTCCTAGTCGAGCCCCTCTCGATGAGCTCCATGCTAGGAGGAGTGAATATAGTGTATGAGAGTGCGAGTGAGCTAGGAGATGTGGTGGCCGAGGTGGTCTTACCCTCCTATCTGGCCTCTCCCCTTTCTCCTCTTTCTCTTTGTGGTGGATGTGTTGTTCTTGCTTAGACCCGAAAAATGAGTGTTACCTCCTTTTTGCTTATACTGACTCGGTCCTTGGGGTTCTCCCATGTTGTCAGACGAGTATGATGTGATATCATGCCGTGAACGGTATGCCTTCTTTATTGGGTATCTGGGAAAGCTTCCACAAGCCTCTGACATTCCTTCGATTTGCCCTTCCTAGAAACCTGGCAGGGCCTCGACTGTCGTGCCGCTGCTCTCGGGAATCATGCTCCTTGGTGGGGTCTTTTCCCCGGTCGTATGGCAAGCCGGTAGGGGGCACAGTGCCTTGATGTGAGCTTCCTTTCCTCCTGGGGTGAATGATGGTTGTGGGCGTTAATGGTGACATGGCAGGTGCTGTCGTACGGTCCTCAGGGGGCCCGCCACCATCTTCAGATGGGAGGTGCTACTTCCTTGGTGGTTGACGTTTTGATTTGCGTTGGGGGCCGAGCTGGAAAGATGGGGCCCACTCGCAGGGGACCCGCCTTGCAACGGCTCGGCTATACGGAGAGGGGCCGAGCTCAGAACCAGGTCAGAGGGGCCCAGCCTTGACCGAGCTTGGGCTGGCTGAAGTGGATGAGGCACGCCTAGACCAAGGGACTTGGCCTCGAGGGGGCTCCTCGTGGCGGAGGAGGCTTGAGCTCGACTCCGGACCGCGGGACCTGAACCCGGGCTCGAGAGGTCTGCCTCCGGTGGTGCTTGAGCTCGGCTCTGACCTAGGCATCCCAACCTGACGGGTACTGACCTGGCGGAGGACGGAGCCCGGCTTCGACGGGCGGCCCCATTGGCATGGGGGAGCTCAGCCCGGTGAAGGGGCCTATGAGTGGGATCCTGCATGGCGTCCAATGAGGAGTCCACATCAGGCTCCTTTCCTTACGTCAGCGATCCGGTCACATCACTTTCCCCCTGAAAGGATTATGCCCTATAAGCCAATATTTGTATCTCCCAGACCATTGTAAATTGACAAGTTAATAAAGGCAATAATTTTTCATCATTCGCTGTGTCATTATATGATGAACCCCATAGATTAGGGCTATGGTTGTAGGGCTATGATGAGATCATACCAGTGAGATCTAAGGCCTTAAAACCCTAATCTAGAATATTCCTAGTCATAGGAACCCTGAGTTGGGGATCAGGGTTTTCGGTTAGACTGGCACATCCTATGTATGCTGAAAAGGGTGACTGCTCTCACAATCACTTGTGTGGGACACTAATACAAGGATGTGGGTGCTCATTAGCGAATGAGTTCACTGAAGAGATCCAGTTTGAGAACATCTAATGGAGCCTTAGCTGCATGTCAACAGATGTTTCTCATAGTGGGAGTTGTACAAGTAGTCCTATGACCTGAGACTGCCATAATACCTTATGTACATGAACCCATGCTTTGGTTCAATCTCAATCATGACACTGGGTCATGCACGAGGTTGATGCTGGGTATGGTGAATTGTATATGAAGGTAATGAGTAGGTCAACAAGGAATTGATCACTCCTAGTAGGAGGAGATTGCATCCAGCCAAATTAGGTCAGATGATGATTCAGGAAATCTTTGATCAAAGTACAGATATTAGAAATGATATCGAATTAATTGAATCATTAGTGTATGACTGAGCTGGGAATGAGTATAAACTGGATTTGACATGATTCCATATCCATAGTTATATTCGGGATGCAAGATGATTGAAGGATCGAATTGTACGGGAACTTTCCACTGAAGGGTAGTTTTGGAATTTCACCAGAATTTCCATATCTTCCGGGTAGACATGACACGTTGCTAGACGTCAATCTTGTCTTGTGGGTTGATCAAATTAAATGGTTTAATTGGATCACTAATTAGGAGGAGTCCTAATTGACTGACTCGAGTTAGCTCGATTTGACCTAAATCGATTAGAATGAGTTCTGATCAGATTAGGTCAACTTGCACTCGAACCCACTGCTGGCTAAGTATGGAACCCAATGGGTCACACACTTAGGATAGATAATCAAGGTTTTAATTTGGAATTAAATCTCGTTTGCAGATGAACACACTAGCATGTGTTGCAAACCATGGCTTCTACTTGAATCGGATTCGAGTTAGGGTTCCGATTTGGTCTTTTTTAGATCCAAATTCATTCCGGTTTGAATCTAATTGAAGATTCAAGACATTGGGCTAATAGTAGGCTAGCAATTGGGCTAACCTAAGAGGCTAAACCCCTTTCCCACATCGCCTAAGCCCTTTCCCCTCTTTTCCCACGCGCGCGTGCAAGGAGAAGAGTCCACGCGCGCGTGGACTCTCTCCAAGCAGCGTTTCTGCGTGAGAAAAAAGAGGAAGTCGGCATTTTTGGCTGAAGAGGCATGGAAGAGAGTCCACCTAGGCGTGGACTCTTCAAAAAATTGGAATTACCGTGAAAAAGAAAGAAAAAAAACACCGAAGGGGCGCGACTCTTCTTTCTGCGCGCGCCCTTCTGTGTTTTTCACGATTCTTCCTTGCGTCTTCCCATCCCAAAGGTCGTGAGATTAATCCCAAGGGCCGTGAGATAAAGGAAAAGGACGTGAGAAGGGAGAGAGGGACGTGAGAGGATGATTACAGGGAAGAAGGCGCCTCTCTGTCGCCTATTTAAGGAGAAGACTTCACCGTAAAAAATTATTCCAGATTTTCTACGGCGAAGCCTTGCTTCTTTTTCCTTCTCCCTCTCCAGAAGATTGTTTCCCCCTCATCTCTTTCCTCTTTGATTCCTTTACAGAGCCTAGGCTCTGTCGAATCTCAGAACAGAAGGAGAGTCAGAGAGAAACTCTCCGATGGTAAAGGAAGAAGGCGCCTCTCCTTTCTTTCTTACATTAAGACAATCTTGTCTTAATTTTCTTCTCCCTCCAAGACAAGCCTTGTCCCATTTTAGGACAAGGGCTTATTCTTAAGACAAGAGTGTCTTAAGGGGCCAAAGTTGCTAGAAGACGAGGAGAAGGGTAAGAGAGAAGGTTTAGTCCCAGTTTGGCTAGAGGAGTCCTAGCCAATAGCCCATATATCAAGTTCTTTGGGTAGAGCTTGATTGGAAGGAACCCAATTAAGGAGTCAGTGTCTTGATCATCTGCCCGTGTGGATCACCATCGGAGGGCGGACAAGTGGACGCCTGGTGTGTTCAAGAGGCTACTCAATTTGGAGTTCATTTCTGCATCAGACTGGTAATAGCGATCTGAGGTTAGTATTTAAACAATGTTTAAATTTGGACATGCATGTAGTCATAGTTTTAATTGCTAATAAGGAGATTTTGGGATTAGGGTTCAGACCTGATTTCATAAAATTTTGAAATCCACGCTTCCGCACTGGTTCCCGAATCCAACAGTGGTATTAGAGCTTCCTTATTAGGATTAAAACTTATGCAGTTCAATTCATGCTTTATTGAATGATGTAGTTTCATGTTAAAGTTTTTATATTGATGCACAATGCATGTCTTTGATTGAACATGAGTTTGATGATTGCCACCAGTTAGGGTTTTCCACTGAAACCCTAATTATCTTTGAGATATGATTAGCCCTGGAGCCATCATACTGAAATAAGGTTGCCCTGGCATAATGGTGTATCCATTATGTGGTAAATGGTTGTCCTAGTATGATGGCACACATTTCACATATTTGCTTAGTTTAAAGCATGTATTAATATATGTGATAGCTTTTAATTGAATGTGCTGGCATTGCAAAAATCCCTCTTGAAATTATATTAAGTGGTAGTATAGTTAACCGATAAGCATTATTAGTCATGATGGATAATTAGTCATTTCGGTGTCTAGAAAGGTGGTTCTGGGAAGGTAAAGGGAATCATGGTTTTTAATTGGTTCCGTTGTCTAACCTGGCCAATTTTTAAATTGGTGTCTAGGAAAGCAACGGGGGACCCCCACATCTCTTCCACTAGCCTGGCCAATCTGATTGATTTAATTCTTGACTAACATGCTTGGTGTTAAAATACTATTATTGGCCTTCCTTCATGATAGGTCATTATTGTGTTACGATCTATACTAGGTTTGTTGTGTACACACAAGACCTAATATGGTGACTAACACAATTTTTGGCCTAATACAATTATTTGTTTATGGCATGATTTAATGTAATATTTTGTTGTGTACACACAAGGGTATTACTATTAAAGTCATGACTATATGGCTATGAAGGGTCTTACTTAACTAAAATATTATAGTTTGTTGTATATACACAAGGCTATTAATATTTTAGAGGCCGGGATAAGTTGAGAATTGTACGGGTTACAATTGGAGAGAGATTTCCTACCTATGAACTTATATAAGATTTGTTGTGTACACACAAGGTCTTTTATAAGGGATTGGGATCTCAACCCCACTAAGAAAAACTAATTAGGATTTTCTCGATCATCGTATAGAGGGTTATGATGCTCGATAAAATAGTGGGAGACATAATTAAATTAAAGTCCTAATTTAATTATGTATTGTCATTTCATGGTTGTTTGCTTATGTATTGTTCTTTGTTTAAATGTAGATAAATGGCCTCTTCACTCTCACTCCGTAGTATTTTAGATGCCAACAAATTGACTGGGCCTAATTATGTTGATTGGCTGAGAAATTTAAAAATAGTACTCAGTCAAGAAAGAATTTCCTATATTCTTGATACCCCAATTTTGGAACCACCAAGGGAAGATGCCTCGCAAGAGGAGAAGACCACATATAATATGTGGCAAAATGACTCACTTACTGTCAAGTGTGTTATGCTTGCCTCTATGACTAATGAGTTGCAGAGGCAGCATGATAGCATGGATACTAACTCCATACTGCTCAATTTAAAAGAGCTTTATGGAGAACACAGTAGAACTGCTAGATATGAAATATCTAAGCAGTTGTTCCGTGCAAGGATGACAGAAGGTACATCAGTACAAGACCATGTATTAAAGATAATTGATCTGATCACTAGATTAGGTCAATTAGGTTTTGTAATGGATGGGGAGTTGAATCAAGACTTGATCTTGCAATCACTCCCAGAGTCATTTTCACAGTTTGTTCTTAATTACCATATGAACAAACTTAATTCTTCCTTTCCTGAGTTGTTGAATATGTTGAAGACAGCAGAGAGCCATGTAAAGAAAAATAAGGCTCCAGTTCTTCTTGTGGATAAGAAGAAGACAGGCAAAAAGGGTCCCAGTAAGAGGATGAATCCCAAAGGGGGCATTAAGAAGAAGAAAGGAAAGAAGGCCTCCGGACAGATGACCTGCTTTCATTGTGGCAAGCCGGGTCATTGGAAAAGGAACTGCAAGGTTTACCTTGCAAGTGTGAAGCCTGGTGCATCAGAGGCACCAAAAGGTATGAAAGAAGTTCATACTATTTTGTCATTGGATTCTTCCATTTCAAATACTTGGGTGTTGGATACCGCCTGTGGTCATAACATCTGCAAATCATTGCAGGGACTTCAGGGGCTTAAAGTATTGAAGGAAGGTAACTTTGAGCTCTACGGTGCTGGAGGGGACCCCATCCAAGCAGAAGCTGTAGGGACTTATGTTTTGAAGTTACCTTCAGGGAAGATCTTGGAGCTAAGGAATTGTTACTATATGCCAAAAATCATTAGAAATATCATATATGTACCCTTGTTACTTAAACAAGGATATACTATGAATGTAATGAGCAGTGGCTGCTCAATTTCTTTATCTAATGAAATTATATGTTATGGCATATTCTGCAATGGTCTATTAACTCTTTCCACTAATGACAATATTTTTCATGTTTCTAACAAACGGAAAAGAGATGATGTAAACAATACCTTACTTTGGCATTGTCGACTTGGACATATTAGTGAGACTAGGATTAACAAGTTATACAAAGAAAATTTCTTTGATCCTTATGACTATGAGTCATTAGGAACTTGTGAATCATGTCTCATGGGTAAGATGACCAAGACTCCATTTAGTGGACATGGAGAAAGGACAAAAGAGTTATTGGGACTCATACACACAGATGTATGTGGGCCTATGACAACTCAAGCCTATGGTGGATACTCATACTTCATCACATTTACTGATGATTTTTCAAGGTATGGATTTGTGTATCTAATGAAACATAAGTCCGATGCTTTTGAAAAATTTTTAGAGTATCAAAGTATGGTAGAGAAACAGACAGGAAAAAGTATAAAGATCCTCCGATCAGATAGAGGAGGTGAGTACTTATCCACTGAGTTTCTTGATCACCTTAAAGATAAGGGGATCATCTCTGAATGGACTCCTCCTTACATACCACAATTAAATGGTGTTGCTGAAAGGAGGAATCATACTTTATTGGATATGGTACGGTCCATGATGTGCTTCACGGAGTTACCTTTTTCTTTCTGGGGATATGCTTTGGAAACAGCAACTTATATCTTGAATAGAGTACCATCTAAAACTGTCTCTAGCACTCCATATGAATTATGGAGAGGTAAGAAGCCCAATCTTAAGTATATTAAGATATGGGGATGTCCAGCCTATGTAAAAAGAAATTTTGGACATAAACTAGATGCTAGAGCAGACAAATGTCTATTTATCGGATATCCTAGAGATAGTATAGGATATCTGTTCTACCACCCTACAGAGCAAAAGGTTTCGGTCAGTAGGCATGCCACTTTTATGGAAAAAGAATTCATCCTACAAAAGGGCACTGGTAGGAATATCGAACTTAATGAAATTCAACAAATAGACACATCTCAGTCAAGTAACAACATAGTTAATATAGAACCTGAACACACTCCTATCCGTAGGTCTGATAGGGTGCGACAGGCACCTGAGAGGTATGGGTTCATAATCGAAAATAATGAAGCCCAAATCATTCAAAATGATGAGCCTCTAACCTATACGGAAGCAGTCATGAGTAGAGACTCAGACAGATGGCTGGAAGCCATGAGATCCGAGATGGACTCCATGTATGTCAACCAAGTATGGTCTTTGGTTGATGCACCAGAGGGTATTAACCCTATTGGGTGTAAATGGGTCTATAAAAGGAAGATTGGGGCAGATGGCCAAGTTGAAACTTATAAAGCCAGATTGGTGGCTAAGGGTTTCAGACAAAAACAGGGAATAGATTATGATGAAACATTTTCCCCTGTTGCCATGCTCAAATCTATTCGGATTATGCTTGCTATAGCAGCATATCATGATTATGAGATCTGGCAAATGGATGTAAAAACTGCATTCCTCAATGGTTTCCTTGAGGAAGAGGTTTATATGTCACAGCCAGAAGGTTTTGTCTTGGAAACTAAACCTAATCAGGTATGTAGGCTAAAGAAATCCATTTATGGATTAAAGCAAGCGTCCAGGAGTTGGAACATCCGATTTGATAAAACAGTCAAAGAATTTGATTTTTTCAAAAATGAGGATGAACCTTGTGTGTACAAGAAGACTAGTGGGAGTGCCATAGTTTTCTTAGTTCTATATGTTGATGATATACTTCTTATTGGGAATGATATCCCAATGTTACAATCAGTCAAAGTGTGGTTATCGAAACAGTTTTCCATGAAAGACTTGGGAGAAGCATCCTATATACTGGGTATAAAGATCTATAGAGAAAGATCAAGAAGGATGCTAGGCTTATCCCAGTCTAGGTACATTGACCAGGTGCTAAAGAGATTTAGCATGGAGGAAAGTAAAAGAGGTTACTTACCTATTGGTCATGGCATACGTCTTTCTAAGAGGATGTCTCCTAAGACACCTGAAGAAAGAAATAGAATGAGTTCTATACCTTATGCTTCGGCTATAGGGTCGATTATGTATGCTATGTTATGTACCAGGCCTGATGTGGCATATGCCTTGGGTGTAGCCAGTAGATTTCAGGCTGATCCAGGAGAGGATCACTGGAAGGCTGTAAAAAATATTCTTAAGTACCTGAGAAGGACTAAGGATATTTTTCTTATATACGGAGGATCTGATCTTAAACTAGAAGCCTATTTAGACTCTAGTTTTCAATCAGACCCAGATGATAGTAAATCCATTTCAGGGTATGTCTTTACCTTGAATGGTGGAGCAGTAAGTTGGAAGAGCACTAAACAGCAGACTGTAGCTGACTCAACTACCGAGGCAGAGTACATAGCTGTCAGTGAAGCCGCCAAGGAAGCTGTCTAGATGAAGAAATTCATCACAGAGTTGGGAGTAGTTCCTGAGATTGAGAACCCGGTGCCACTCTATTGTGATAACACTGGAGCAGTTGCTCAAGCTAAGGAACCGAGAGCCCATCACAAGTCCAAGCACATTCTGAGACGCTTCCATCATGTCCGAGAGATAATCGAGAGACAAGAAGTCTGCATCAATAGAGTGGATACAAAGAACAACATAGCAGACCCGTTCACTAAGGCTCTACCACAGCGGGAGTTTGATCACCACCTCGACAGTATGGGGTTAAAGAATAAGAGCGATTGGCTTTAGTGCAAGTGGGAGATTGAAAGGATTATGCCCTATAAGCCAATATTTGTATCTCCCAGACCATTGTAAATTGACAAGTTAATAAAGGCAATAATTTTTCATCATTCGCTGTGTCATTATATGATGAACCCCATAGATTAGGGCTATGGTTGTAGGGCTATGATGAGATCATACCAGTGAGATCTAAGGCCTTAAAACCCTAATCTAGAATATTCCTAGTCATAGGAACCCTGAGTTGGGGATCAGGGTTTCCGGTTAGACTGGCACATCCTATGTATGCTGAAAAGGGTGACTGCTCTCACAATCACTTGTGTGGGACACTAATACAAGGATGTGGGTGCTCATTAGCGAATGAGTTCACTGAAGAGATCCAGTTTGAGAACATCTAATGGAGCCTTAGCTGCATGTCAACAGATGTTTCTCATAGTGGGAGTTATACAAGTAGTCCTATGACCTGAGACTGCCATAATACCTTATGTACATGAACCCATGCTTTGGTTCAATCTCAATCATGACACTGGGTCATGCACGAGGTTGATGCTGGGTATGGTGAATTGTATATGAAGGTAATGAGTAGGTCAACAAGGAATTGATCACTCCTAGTAGGAGGAGATTGCATCCAGCCAAATTAGGTCAGATGATGATTCAGGAAATCTTTGATCAAAGTACAGATATTAGAAATGATATCGAATTAATTGAATCATTAGTGTATGACTGAGCTGGGAATGAGTATAAACTGGATTTGACATGATTCCATATCCATAGTTATATTCGGGATGCAAGATGATTGAAGGATCGAATTGTATGGGAACTTTCCACTGAAGGGTAGTTTTGGAATTTCACCAGAATTTCCATATCTTCCGGGTAGACATGACACGTTGCTAGACGTCAATCTTGTCTTGTGGGTTGATCAAATTAAATGGTTTAATTGGATCACTAATTAGGAGGAGTCCTAATTGACTGACTCGAGTTAGCTCGATTTGACCTAAATCGATTAGAATGAGTTCTGATCAAATTAGGTCAACTTGCACTCGGACCCACTGCTGGCTAAGTATGGAACCCAATGGGTCACACACTTAGGATAGATAATCAAGGTTTTAATTTGGAATTAAATCTCGTTTGCAGATGAACACACTAGCATGTGTTGCAAACCATGGCTTCTACTTGAATCGGATTCGAGTTAGGGTTCCGATTTGGTCTTTTTTAGATCCAAATTCATTCCGGTTTGAATCTAATTGAAGATTCAAGACATTGGGCTAATAGTAGGCTAGGAATTGGGCTAACCTAAGAGGCTAAACCCCTTTCCCACATCGCCTAAGCCCTTTCCCCTCTTTTCCCACGCGCGCGCGCAAGGAGAAGAGTCCACGCGCGCGTGGACTCTCTCCAAGCAGCGTTTCTGCATGAGAAAAGAGAGGAAGTCGGCGTTTTTGGCTGAAGAGGCGTGGAAGAGAGTCCACCTAGGTGTGGACTCTTCAAAAAATTGGAATTACCATGAAAAAGAAAGAAAAAAAACACCGAAGGGGCGCGACTCTTCTTTCTGCGCGCGCCCTTCTGTGTTTTTCACGATTCTTCCTTGCATCTTTCCATCCCAAAGGCCGTGAGATTAATCCCAAGGGCCATGAGATAAAGGAAAAGGACGTGAGAAGGGAGAGAGGGACGTGAGAGGATGATTACAGGGAAGAAGGCGCCTCTCTGTCGCCTATTTAAGGAGAAGACTTCACCGTAAAAAATTATTCCAGATTTTCTACGGCGAAGCCTTGCTTCTTTTTCCTTCTCCCTCTCCAGAAGATTGTTTCCCCCTCCTCTCTTTCCTCTTTGATTCCTTTACAGAGCCTAGGCTCTGTCGAATCTCAGAACAGAAGGAGAGTCAGAGAGAAACTCTCCGACGGTAAAGGAAGAAGGCGCCTCTCCTTTCTTTCTTACATTAAGACAATCTTGTCTTAATTTTCTTCTCCCTCCAAGACAAGCCTTGTCCCATTTTAGGACAAGGGCTTATTCTTAAGACAAGAGTGTCTTAAGGGGCCAAAGTTGCTAGAAGACGAGGAGAAGGGTAAGAGAGAAGGTTTAGTCCCAGTTTGGCTAGAGGAGTCCTAGCCAATAGCCCATATATCAAGTTCTTTGGGTAGAGCTTGATTGGAAGGAACCCAATTAAGGAGTCAGTGTCTTGATCATCTGCCCGTGTGGATCACCATCGGAGGGCGGACAAGTGGACGCCTGGTGTGTTCAAGAGGCTACTCAATTTGGAGTTCATTTCTGCATCAGACTGGTAATAGCGATCTGAGGTTAGTATTTAAACAATGTTTAAATTTGGACATGCATGTAGTCATAGTTTTAATTGCTAATAAGGAGATTTTGGGATTAAGGTTCGGACCTGATTTCATAAAATCTTGAAATCCACGCTTCCGCACTGGTTCCTGAATCCAACACCCCCCACTCCCGAGGCCCGTTGTCGCATGGCGCTCGGGGCGAAGGGAGTAGTTGCGGTGCTGACATGGAAGGGTAAAAAATCCGGTGCAATATGATCGATATCGGCGGCATCTCGTCCGGCAGGCCCTTGAGCCTGTGCAGGGGCACCGCGTGGCCACGTCTTGGGAGTAGTTATGGTGGGCACGGAAGCTGAAGCGGCCGTGGTCGGATGGGAGCGCTGGCCCCGTTGATCGGCGACACATGGCATGACTTTTGGGGAAGCCATAACGGTACGGTCGGATGCAGGTTGTCTCGAAGGGATGGGTAAGTCCTTTCGAAACATACCTTTTTTCAAACTCTTCGTGCCCAGAGTCATACAGGAGCCTTCCTCTTCTTCTTCTCCGACCGTCGGCGTCTTCTGTGAGCATCAGCAGGTTAGCTCTTCCTGCTCTTCCATTAGAAGTCACCGTAGGCCTTCTTCCGTTCACTTCCTCCCTTTCATCATCTAGGAGTTTCCCTGTTCTCTCCCTTTCTCTTCCATGGACTGCTTCGGGCCCAACTTCCGTCCCTCTTGCCAGGCTAAGGTCGGACCTTCCTGGCCGAAGACTCCTTCCTCTTCTGACGAGGAGATGGAGGATGCGAGGCACGAGTTCAATAGAAGGCCTTTCCATGGCCCGGTGTCTATTAGGGAACCCGGGACTTCTCCTCCTCCTCGTTTGGCTCCTCTTCCTGCTCCTGCTCCTGCTTCCACTTCTGTTTCTGTTCCCCTTCCTGAGCCTGAGCCTTCTCGATCGATAGGTCCAGGAGGGATCACTTCGATGATTACCGCTGAGGACCTTGCATCTATCTAGGAGGCTTACGGTGTCCCCGAATCTATCCAGCTCTCCATTTCTAATCTCGGAGAGCGAGTCATTTCCAGTGGTCCTCGACGGATCACCTTCTACAAGGAGACCTTCGCTGGGGTTCTCCGCCTCCCTGTGCACCCTTTTTTCCTTTCTTTCTTGGCCAGCTACTGGCTTGTCCCAGCCCAGTTGGTCCCTAATGCCATCAGAACGATATTTTATTTCATTGTTCTGTGCCACTTTCACGGGATTGTTGCCCGTTTTTTCTTGTTCAGGGCCTTCTTCATCTTGAAACGCCACCCTACCGAGGACGGGTGGTGGTCCCTTTCTTCCCACCCTCGAGGCATCAGATTTATGCTCCCCTCTTCCATCAAAGAATGGAAGAGCAGGTTCTTTTTCGCCTCGGTAGAGGGGATCGACTGGGTTTGGAGCGATCCAGATCGATCTCCGAACAGGAACTCCTCAGTCGAAGCTGCTGACCTCGACACATATGACCTGCTTAGATCAGCCGATATCCTATCACTGGAGGTCTTGCTGTCGAAGCAGAATCTTTGCGAGGCCGGGGTCAGCTCGGCGCGGGAGCCGGGTGAGTTCGACTTGACCACCCCCCTCACCATTTCTTATTTATTTTTTCTTCTCTTTTTTTTTTTGTTGCTGCTGTTGGGCTGACCTCGTTCCCTCCGGTGTAGAAATGAAGTTTTTGATGGATGAGCTACTCTCATTTTTTGAGGAACGAGAGCAGGCTACTGAGGCGGGTGAGCCTGCTCCGAAGAGGGCTCGAGCCGAAGATGGGGCAAGGCCGGTGCAGGCCGGGGTGGATGCACCGGTTCAGGAATAATGATGGAAAAGGGTGATTGAGCCCGTTCCCGTACCTGTCGGGCAGCGTGAGCCAGTGGCGGTGCTCGAGCCCGAGGTGGCGACCCGCATGAGATCAGCTACCACTGCCACAAATTCGGCACCCCCCACCCCGAAGTTCATCAACGTCGAAGAGGAGGAGGGCTCGGAAGAGATCAAGCCGGTGCCACAAGTGCAGTCCGATGCTACGTCGGTCTCGTAGTTAGCATCGAGGGCATCGCACGTCGACGAAGGAGCTGAGCCGACGAGGACAAGGGACGTTGATTATCGAAGGGTCCCCTTCAAATTGGGGCCGAATGTCTCTCTGGTCAAGGACCCCAACCTCGCCGAGCGGATGATGGACTTCTCCATCCAATCTTGCGACAAGCGAGACAGAAGCGTGAGGCTTCTGGGCAACGTCATCAGCGTGACGTTCGCAAACCTCTATGCTTTAAGTCCTTTGCTCATCGTTGCTTTTCCAAATCACTTCTTTTTCTTCTTACCTGATAGCTGACACCCCTTCCTCGATGCAGAAAGGTAGAGAGCTCCTCCTCATCCGGGACTTCCACTGGAATTGGGCCAAAGGGGAGAAGGAGCGACTGGCTGAGCTCGAATCTCTGCGGGCTGAGGCGAGAGAGGAGAGCCAAGATGCCCGGGATGCCCTCCTCAGAATAAGAGCCTTGCGGGCGAGGTTGACGACCTCGTCTGGGCGAAGAAGGAGCTCGAAAGCGAGCTCGAATCGAAGAGGACTCGGCTGAAGGAGCTCCAGGTCGAGTCCGGGAGGAAGGTGGTGGCCATGGAGAAGAGGGCCCCTGAGGCCAAGGGAAGGGCTGCTGAGGCTGGGAAGAAGGTTGCAGCCACCAGCCATGATGCCGAGGTCGCTGAAAAGGGAATGGCGGTGGTGATCCGTCAGGCCGAGTGCACCGAGGACCTGGTGGCCACCGAAAAGAGCAAGGCGGAGGCGCCTGAAGGGACGCCGCCGGCACAGTGGCCACCTTCAAAGCTTCTCCTGAGTACCTTAAGGACTTCAAGGAGGTGGCGACGGACTCCTTTGCCAAGGGGTTCGCTTATTGTCGCCAGCAACTACGGGGTATTCTATCGAAGGAGTGATTGGTCGTGCTCCAGGCTCCGGGGAAGAAGGCTTCCTCTGCAACGATGACGGTGGCGGTAGGGCAGGGGGCTGCTCTAGCCGAGGTTAGCACCCCAGCGACTTCGACGATGCCCAGCCCCAAGGAACCGACATCGACAGCGGTGAGGACAGCACCTGCGTCGCATCCGAAGGTTGCTAATCCGATCCCAGCGGCTCTAGGAGCTAAACCTGCTCCTCCAGCGGAGGTTGCCCAGGAGCATGCCCTAGCAATGGAGGTGGAGGAGGGAGAGGTCCCAGCTGTACAACACCCGGAGAAGGAGCCGGTTATTTAGGATAGGATTTCTCTTTTTCCTTCTTACACTTGTACCTTTCTTTTGTCTTTCTTCTTTGACTGGGTCACCTGGCCTGTCGAGGCTCGGAAGATATTGTAATCAACTTTCTCAATAATGAAACTAGTTTTTGCAATCATGGTGTCTCCCTCATCTACAATGTGGAATGTCCCCTCTCTCTTTTCTCCCTCCTTTCTTTGCTTCTTCTTCTTTTTTGGTGCAGGGAGGTCCGAGAGAGGAGCCAAGGACTCCGACTGGCATGGACCTGGTGTTGAGCTTAAGGTCATGCCAGTGATGGATGTTAACCTTGGACTTAGCTGCTTAGGGGCATAGTTCAGTGGTCGCCATCTTGGAGCGGGGCTCGGAGATGTCAAAGGCTGAGATCCTTAGTGCTGGAAGTCTGAGTCTTGAACCTTAGTGTCTCGGAGCCAGTCTCAAGGACATTGATGCTTGGGGATTACGGCACTAGAAATCTGAGTTCTAGGCCTTGGCATCTTGGAGTTGGGCTCGGAGGCACTAAGTGCCTGGGGGCTTCCCAAGTCCTTTTGCCAGGGAGCTAGGCTTGCCGATGCCGGAGGGTAGTCCGATCTTTGGTGCCGGAGGGTCATCTGGTCTTTGATGCTTGGGAGCTAGGCTCGCCGGTGCCTTGGGGCTTCCCAGGACTTCATGCCAGAGGACTCTTCTCTGGGCTTTGTTGCCGGGGAGCTAGGCTCGCCGGTGCCTGGGGGCTTCCCAAGTCTTTAGTGCTGGAGGGTCATCCGGTCTTTGATTGGCAACGATGCTGCCCAACATAGGGGACCTGAGCTTGGAGGGGCGCCTCGCGGTGGAGGAGGCTAGGCTCGACTCCTGGCCACGGGTCCTGATCTCGAGGGGTCCGCCATGGGTAGTAGTTCGTGCTCGGCTCCGACCTAGGTATCCCGGGCTTGTGGGAGCTGACCTGGCTAGGACAGGGCCCGGCTTCTACTGTCATTGTGAGGCCGAGCCCAGGGGCATTGTCAATGATGAGCTGCGTGGCTCGGGGGTGCCCTTGACCGGTGATCTGGGCTCCGGTCTTCAGAAAGCATCCTGGAGCTGGCTCGGGGACTCCGATGATTTAACATGGCACCTTGGAGCTGGGCTCGAAAGCACGTTGGTCGAGGAGATTCCCTTGGCTGGAGATCTGAGCTCCGATCTGGGGTTGGCATCCTGGAGCTGGGCTTGGAGACTTTGATGATTTGAGATGGCGCCTTGGAGTTGGGTTCGAAAGCGCGTCGGTCGGAGAGATTCCCTTGGTCGGAGATCTGAGCTCCGGTCTGGGGCAAGCATCCTAGAGCTAGGCTGGGGACTTTGATGATTTGAGATGGTGCCTTGGAGCTGGGCTCGAAAGCACGTTGGTCGAGGAGATTCCCTTGGCTGGAGATTTGAGCTCCAGTCTGGGGCTGTCATCCTGGAGCTGGGCTCGGGGACTTCAATGATTTGAGATGGCATCTTGGAGTTGGGCTTGAAAGCGCGTTGGTTGCCTAGGGGCTTCCCAGGTCCTTTGCCAGGGAGTTGGGCTCCCCGGTGCCGAAGGGTCATCCGGACTTTGTGCTGGAGAGTCGTTCGGTCTTTGCTGCCAAGGAGCTGGGCTCGCCGGTGCCTGGGGCTTCCCAGGTCTTTGATGCCGGAGGGTCATCCGGTCTTTGTGCCAGAGGGTCGTTCGGTCTTTGCTGCCGAAGAGCTAGGCTCGCCGGTGCCTGGGGGCTTCCCAGGTCTTTGGTGCCGGAGGGTCATCCGATCTTTGAGCCGGAGGGTCGTCCGGTCTTTGCTGCCGAGGAGCTGGGCTCACCAGTGCTTGGGGGCTTCCCAGGTCTTTGGTGCCGGAGGGTAATCCGGTCTTTGTGCCGGAGGGTTGTCCGGTCTTTGCTACCGAGGAGCTGGGCTCGCCGGTGCCTGGGGGCTTCCCAAGTCTTTGGTGCCGGAGGGTCATCCGGTCTTTGTGCCGGAGGGTCGTCCTGTCTTTATGCCGGAGGGTCGTCCGATCTTTGCTGCCGAGGAGCTGGGCTCGCCGGTGCCTGGGGGCTTCCCAAGTCTTAGGTGCCGGAGGGTCATCCGGTCTTTGTGCCAGAGGGTCGTCTGGTCTTTGCTGCCGAGGAGCTGGGTTCGTCGGCTATAGTTTCCTGCAAAGCAGATAGATCATGTTGTGGAAAGAAATCTTTATTTCTTATGGAGGGTATACTTACATTACTGATAGTATCTCTTCAAATTACAAGCGTTCTAGGTCCGGGAGAACCTGGCGCCATCCAAGTCTTCTAAGTAGTAGGCCCCCTGCGACAGGGCCTCGGCCATCTTGTAATGGCCCTCCCAATTCAGTGAGAGCTTGCCGCACTCCAGGGGCTGGGACGCATCTGCTCGGCGTAGTACCAGGTCGCTAGGTTGGAAAGCCTTCTGCTTTACCCGTGCGTTGTAGTATCGGGTGACCCGTTGCCGGTACGCTGCCATCCGAAGCCGAGTTTTGTCCCTTGTTTCTTCGAGAAGGTCTAGGTTAAGGAGCAGGTGTGCCAAGTTCTGAGCCTCGTTGTACTGCTGCACCCGAAGTATGGGTACGCCGAGCTCAACTAGAATTACTGCCTCCGACTTGAAGACCAGGTTGAAAGGTGTTTTGCCTGTCACCATTCTGGGCATTGTGTGGTAGGCCCACAGGATGCTCGGAAGTTCTTCTGCCCATCTACCCTTCGCTTGGTCCAACCTGGTGCAGAGTCCTTGAAGAATGGTTCGGTTGGTGACCTTGGCTTCCCCATTCGTCTGGGGATGGGCAACCGAGGTGAACCGATGCTGGATCCCGTGCTCAGCACAGAACCCCTCAAACTCTCGATTGTCGACTGTCGCTCATTGTCGGTGATGATGCAGTTGGGGAGTTCGAAACGGTAGATGATAGACTTTCAGAAGAATTGTCGGACATTGGCCTCTGTGATCCGAGCTAGTAGCTCTGCTTCGATCCATTTGATGAAGTAGTCGATCACCACCAGCAAGAACTTCCGCTGCCCTGGTGCAGTGGGGAACGGTCCCAGAATGTCCATCCCCTATTGCGTGAAGGGCCAGGGAGATGATAGCTGGGAGATCAGTGTAGCCGATAGGCGCTGAATGTGAGAGTGGTGCTGGCACTTGTCATACTTCTTGACGAAGTCGGCGACATCCTCCCTCATTGTTTTCCAGAAGTATCCCTGGCGAAGGGCCTTGTATGCTAGAGTCCTCCCTCCTACATGATTCCCACAGAGGCCTTCATGTATCTCCTGGAGCATGAAGGCTGCCTCTGTGGGCCTGAGGCACTTCAGGAGTGGGTAGGAATAGGATCGGTGGTAAAGTTGGCCATCCATCAAGACAAAGTGGGTGACCTTCCTTCTGATGAGGTCAGCTTCCTTGCAGTCTTCTGGTAGTAGGCCGTCTTGGATGTACTTGACATACTTGTCCATTCAGCTCGGCTCGGGGGCTACTTGCTACACCTCTTCGGGGCTTTCGTAGCTCGGGCTCTCGAGATATTCGATGTAGGCACGTCCTAGGGATGAGTCTGGTAGGGTCGCGAGCCTTGACAGTGCATCCGCACGAGCATTCTCTCCACGGGAAATGTGGGAAATGCGGAAGTAACGGAAGCTTGCTGCGCTCAAACGGACCCTCTCCAAGTACTTCATCATCTGGGGATCTCGGGCCTCGTACTCTCCGGAGACTTGTCTGGCAACCAGCTGGGAGTCGGTGAAGACCTTGAGGTTCTGTACCCCCAACTCACGAGATACCTTCACGCCCGCAAGGAGCGCCTCGTACTCCGCTTGGTTGTTTGTGGTGGGGAACTTGAAGCGAAGTGCACACTCTGCCACCACTCCATCAAAATTGGTGAGGATGAGGCCTGCTCCACTCCTGCAAGAATTGGAGGCACCGTCCACGTGGGGGATCCAGGGGTCCTCCAGCGGGCCGGGCTCGGCTTGGTTCTCCGGGACCATCCGCTCTGGTTCCTCGGAAAACCCTATACATTCGACCACAATGTCGGCTAGGACTTGGGCCTTCTGTGATGACCTCGACCGATATGCGATGTCATACTCGCTCAGCATTAGGGACCATTTGGCTAACCTTCCGGAAGTCTCGGGATGGCTTAGCATGGTCCTCAGCGGTTGATCAGTCACAACCACGATGGGATGTGCTTGGAAATAGGGCCTGAGGCGCTTAGCAGACATTATTAGTGCAAAAATGAGTTTTTTGGAGCGGGTATACCTGATCTCCGCATCATGGAGTATTTTGCTGGAGTAGTACACCGACTTTTGCATTCCATCTTGGTCTGTATGAACAAGGACTGAGCTGACGGCCCCTGGGATGACTGCCAGGTAGAGCAGGAGCTCTTCTCCATCTTCGGGTCTGGACAGCAGAGGTGGGGAGGTCAGGAACACCTTCAGCTCTTTGAAAGCCATCTGGCACTCTTCAGTCCAAGTGAAGTCATGCATCTTGCGCAGCACCTTGAAGAAGGGGAGATAGTGGTCAGCCGATCTCGAGACGAACTGGCTCAGGGCAGCGATCCTTCCTGTCAGGTGCTGAACCTGTTTCTTGGATGTTGGGTGCTCCATGTCCAGGATTGCTTGGACCTTCTCCAGATTCACCTCGATGCCTCTCTGGGTGACCATGAAGCTGAGGAATTTCCTGGCCGCCACCCCGAAGGCACACTTCACCGGGTTAAGCTTCATTTATTACTTTTGGAGGTTGTGAAAGGCTTCAGCGAGGTCGGCAATGTGGTCCGAGCTCGGTTTGCTCATGACGAGCATGTCGTCCACGTATGCTTGTACATTCCGACCAATCTGGTCCTTGAAGACCTTATTGACTAGATGTTGGTACGTGGCCCCAGCATTCTTCAGGCCAAAGGGCATCATTCTATAACAATACGTCCCCCGATTAGTAATGAAGGCGGTGTGCTCCTCATCCTCCGGGTGCATCCGGATCTGATTGTACCTGGAGAATGCATCCATGAAGGAGAGTAGCCTGTGCCCCGAAGTGGCATCCACCAACTGGTCTATCCATGGTAGAGGGAAGCTATCCTTCGAACACGCCTTGTTGAGGTCGGTGTAGTCTACACAGATCCTCCACTTGCCATTATTCTTCTTCACCATCACCACATTCGCCAGCCAGCTCGGATACTGCACTTCTCGAACGAAGCCGGCGGCGAGGAGTTTCTCAACTTCCTCGTTGATGGCCGCTTGCCTTCCTGGGGCAAAGCTTCTCTTCTTCTGTCGAACTGGTCTGCACTTTGGATCAACATTAAGTTTGTGGGTGATGACTTCAGGGGGAATACCTGGCATGTCGACCACCATCCAGGCGAACACATCTACGTTTGCTCGCAGTAACTCTAATAACGGAGCCCTCTCCTCCTCGGGTAGCTGGGCTCCGATCTGCACGATTTTCGCCTGGTCAGCTCCGAGCTAATAGGAAAGCAGGTGCTCGATCGGGCCTCCCCTGGGGTCTTGGGCCCTCTGGTCAAGCTCGTCTGCTCCGTAGTCCTCCTCGGGCACCTGGGCCCCAGGGAGTGTCTGGAAGCAGTACTGCACTGGCTGAGACGTACCCCTCATCTTCCCCACACCGCAGGGGGTTGGGAACTAGACAAGCAACCTCTTGGTAGAGACAACAATGTCGAGGAAGTGGAGCCCAGGTCGGCCCAAGATCACGTTGTAAGGCGAAGGAAGCCTGACAACCGTAAATGTCATCATGATCGTACTCTGCTGAGGTGGGGTCCCGGCAGTGACTTAGAGAATAATTTCTCCCTCCACCCTTGCGGAATCTCCAGTGAAACCAATAAAAGGAGTATATACTGGCTTGAGCTGAGTAGGGGAGAGATTCATCTGGGAGAAAGCATCGTAGAAAAGTACATCCATAGAACTTCCACTATCTATCATGATGCGCCTTACAGGATGCTTTGCGATCGTCATCTCGACGACCACAGCATCATTATTTACATTTTTCTTTCCATTATTCCCTTCCCTCGTAAAGGGGAGTATATTCTTAGAGTTCCCTGCACCTCGGGTCCTCTTGGACGCGCGCTCAACTCCCCAGGAAATCATGCCCACCGGCTTCTCGGTGGGACGATTATCGATAGCTGGAGCTGGTGGGAGAGCAATGAGTGCCTGGGACTCTGGTTGAGGTCTGCCCCCCCATATTTTCGAGGTAGCCCCTCTTAATGAGCTCTTTAATTTCTCACTTGAGGTTGCGGTGCTCCTCGGTGTCATGCCCATGATCGCGATGGAAGCGGTAGTACTTCGTCTTGTCATGGGTGAAGGACGGCTTCAGCGGTCGAGGATGCCTCAGATAAGTCTCGCCCTCGATCTCCATGAGGATCTTCATTCTCGGGGTGAGAAGGGGAGTGATATTCTCTTAAGGGACGGGAGCATTCCTTGGCCTTGGTGCTGGTTGGGAGCTCTGAGCCGGTGGTCTCGGCCTCCGCGTTTCAGGCTTCTTGATGTGTGCCGGCCCCTTTAGCGGCTTTCCATCGAGCTCCCGCATCGTACGATCCACATCCTTGGCATGGATGTACTTTTGAGCCCGGGAGAGTAGATCGGCGTAAGTCTTCGGGGGCTTTTTATCGAGCGAATAGGTCAGGCGGGAAGTCTTGAGCCGTCACTTTAGAGCCAGCATCGCCACCGGCTCCTCCAGGCTATAGATCTCCAAGGCAGCAGCTTTGAAGCAAGCCATGTAGTTTTGCAACGGCTCACGGTCTTGCCACCCGATGGAGAAGAGGCTATCTACCTCGCGTGGCATCTTCCGACAGGCATCGAAATGGGCCATGAACTTTTGTCCCAGCTGGGCAAAAGAGCTGATGCTTTCCAGCTCGAGACGGGTGAACCATACTCGAGCAACCTTCCGAAGGGTAGTGGGGAAGGCAACGCACAGAAGGGTGTCAGTGGCCTCCTGGACCCTCAGAGGGCCTGGTAGCTTTCCAGGTGGTCCAGGGGGTCGGTGGTCCCATCATAGGGATCCACCTGCGGCATGCAGAACCGGCGGGGAATTGGCTCCGTTTGGATCTCATAGGAGAAAGGAGGGCGGGCATCATAGCCCGCTGGCTCACTAGTGGAGCCAGGCAAGTTGGCGAACCGGCAGGAAAACTCCTCCAACTTGCAGTCGTGCTCCTCCAGGCATTTCTCCGCCATGTGCCTGATAGCTTCGTTTGTAGACCCCTCCGCTGAAGGAGACGGAGAAGGCGATGTGGACGCGCGGCACCCAAGGCGGGAGCCTTTCCCTTCCAGCCTCGGGGGGGTTTGGGTGCCCCCCGATCAAGGTGTAGTGAGCAGCTTTCTTCTTCAGTGGAGCTGGTTCACCATTGCTTCCCAGGGGCTTGATGGTTACCCCGAGGGTCTGTAACCGCCCACGGCTACGAGGGCCTCCCATGGAAGGATCGTAGGCTGTCGCGGGGTGCCGCGGCATGGGCCGCGGGGGTCTCTGGCTGTTGGTGGGTAGCCAGGGACCGATACTGGTGATGGTGCTGGAGCTGGCGCACCGTCGTAATGAGAGTGTACATCTACTAGGCGAGTGCAGTCAGCTGGGTCTCCAGTGGGGGTGGCTGAACCGGGGCAGGCACTTCCATCTCCAGTTCGTGTGGGCTCTTGTGAGAAGGGGATGCCACCGCACAACTGGGAGAAGCTCCCCTCGCCCGGGTGGTCACCATCCTCCCAATGGACCGGCTAAGCAGGATTTGAACTGGATAAAGTGTCGTTCTCCCTCCCCTACCTAGCGCGCCAATCTGTTGCCGCCTGGATCATCATGGCCCGTAGCTGCAAGGTGGTGCCCGGTGTTCCGCGTCCGCCCGCGGGAGATGCCTCCGGTGCCTTGGGACCTGCAAGAAAGCCAACGTCAGTGACCCAGGCCGGGGATTTCGATGGGGGCACTCCGACGATCAAGTCAGAGATGATCCAAGAAAACAAATCCTCCTGGTCGAGCCCCTCTCGATGAGCTCCATGCTAGGAGGAGTGAATATAGTGTATGAGAGTGCGAGTGAGCTGGGAGATGTGGTGGCCGAGGTGGTCTTGCCCTCCTGTCTGGCCTCTCCCCTTTCTCCTCTTTCTCTTTGTGGTGGTTGTGTTGTTCTTACTTAAACTCGAAAAATGAGTGTTACCTCCTTTTTGCTTATACTGGCTGGGTCCTTGGGGTTCTCCCATGTTGTTAGATGGGTATGACATGATATCGTGCCGTGAACGATACACCTTCTTTATTGGATATCTGGGGAAGCTTCCACAAGCCTCTGACATTCCTTCGATTTGCCCTTCCTGGAGGCCTGGCAGGGCCTTGACTGTCGTGCCGCTGCTCTCGGGAATCGTGCTCCTTGGTGGGGTCTTTTTCTCGGTCATACGACAAGCCGGTAGGGGGCATAGTGCCTTGATGTGAGCTTCCTTTCCTCCTAGGGTGAATGGCGACTGTGGGCATTAATGGTGACATGGCGGGTGCTGTCGAACGGTCCTCAGGGGGCCCACCACCATCTTCGGATGGGAGGTGCTGCTTCCTTGGCGGTTGTCGTCTTGATTTGCATTGGGGGCTGAGCTGGAAAGTTGGGGCCCACTCGCAGGGGACCCGCCTTGCAACGGCTCGGCTATGCAAAGAGGGGCTGAGCTCAGAACCAGGCCAGAGGGACCCAGTCTTGATCGAGCTCGAGCTAGCTGAAGTGGATGAGGCGTGCCCAGACCAGGGGACCTGGCCTCGAGGTGGCTCCTCATGGCGGAGGAGGCTTGAGCTCGACTCCGGACCGCGGGATTCAAGCTCGGGCTCGAGAGGTCTGCCTCTGGTGGTGCTTGAGCTTGGCTCCAACCTAGGCATCCCGACCTAGCGGGTACTGACCTGGCGAAGGACAGAGCCCGGCTTCGACAGGCGGCCCCGTTGGCATGGGGGAGCTCAGCCCGGCGAAGGGGCCTATGAGTGGGATCCCGTGTGGCATCCAATGAGGAGTCCACGTCAGGCTCCTTTCCTTACGTCAGCGATCCGGTCACATCAGATATCTTGAGGAAGAAGTCTATATGCGACAACCAGAGGGGTTTGTCTCAAGTGAGAGACCAAACCAAGTATGCAAGCTTAAGAAATCCATTTATAGATTAAAGTAAGCATCGAAGAGTTGGAATATCCACTTTGATGAAATAATCAAGGAGTTTGGTTTCATCAAGAATGTGGATGAACCGTGCGTGTACAAGAAGATAAGTGGGAGTGCACTTGTTTTCTTGATTTTATATGTTGATGACATACTCATCATTGGAAATGATATCCGAATATTGCAATCGGTCAAGTCTTCGCTATCAAAATAGTTTTCCATGAAGGACTTGGAAGAGGCATCCTATCTATTAGGAATAAAGATTTATAGAGATAGATCTAAGAGGATGCTGGGCTTATCCCAATCCAGGTACACTGACTTAGTATTGAAGAGATTCAACATAGAGGGAAGTAAGAAAGGTTACTTGCCCATGAGTTAAGGTATACATTTCTCCAAGAAGATGTCTCCTAAGACACCAGAAGAGAGAGAAAGAATGAGTATGATTTCTTATGCTTCGATTGTAGAACCAATTATGTATGCCATGTTATGTACCAGGCCTGATGTTACTGAGACAGAGTACATAGCTGCTAGTGAATCTGCAAAGAAAGCAGTGTGGATGAAAAAATTGATCACGAAATTGGACATGGTTTGTGCAGTCGCAAGAATTGAGGTCTCACCATAGGTCCAAGCATATCCTAAAATACTTCCACCTCGTTCTAAGATAAGATGTTGTCATCGAACGAGTTGATACAAAGAACAACATAGTAGACCCATTCACTAAAGTACTACCACAGTAGCAATTTGATCGCCACTTAGATTGTATGGGTATAAGATACAAAGGCAATTGGCTTTAGTGCAAGTTGGAGATTAAAAGAATAGTGCCCTAAAAGCTAATCTTTGTATGGATATTTCTATAATCTTCCAACTCATGTATGATATTTTTGATAAATAGAAAGGCATTTTGATTCATCATATTGCTGCATCTTATTAAAATTATGATGAACCCCATAGATCAGGATAATGGAATTAAGGTTATAATGGAGATCATAACGATGAGACCTAAGTTCCTATAAACCCTAATCTAAAATGTTCCTAGTCGTTGGATCATCGATTCGGGGATCGGTGTTTCCAGTAAGACTAGCACATCTTATGTATGCTCAAAAGGAGGGTGGTTGGTCTCATAGCCACTTGTGTAGGGACACTAATATAAGAATATCGGTGCTCATTAGGGTATGAGTTCACTAAACTGATCCACCTTGAGAATATCTTATGGAGGTCTTACTACTTGTCAAAAGATGGTTCTCATAGTGGAAGTTGTGCATGTGATCCTTAGACCTGAGACTACCATAATATCTTATGCACATGAACCCATGTTTTGGTGCATACTCATTCATGGCAATTAAGTCATGTACGTGGTGCTTCTAGATATGGTGGATTGTGTATGAAGGTAATGAGTAGGTCAACAAGGAATCGATCAGTCCTAGTAAGAGGAGGACTTATCCTATGAAATCTATTCGATTATTGACTCAAGAAGTCTTTGATCAAAGCAAGATGAGATTAGATAGGGGTTCTAGTCTTTCATCAGTCGAGTCTTTATTATCAAATTGAGATTCGAAAGGATTAAGTGCTAGGGTTTGACATTTTTCATGCCCATCACTTGATCAGGATAAAGGGAGATCGAAGGATTGAATTGCACGGTAACTTTCCATTAAAGGATATTTTGATAATTTTTATCAAATTCCATATCTTTTGGGTAGGCATAACATGTTACTAGACGTCAATCATGTCTTGTAGGTTTTCATAAATTAAATTTATTGGATTTATGAGTCAATTCGGAAGCTGGTTCGAATTTGCAACTTAGGTTAGCTCAATTTGACCAAATTAGGTCAATCGGGATTGATGGAATCGAATTGGCTTGGACCTAGATCTACTGCTGGCTAGATGTGGAGCCCAAAGGGTCACACACATTAGAAAATTGGCCAAGAAAGTCAATTAGATTTTTGAAGGTCATGGGACCCTAATTGGCTAGCTAATTGACATACTAGTATATGTCGGCCAGCCCAACTCCTAACCCAATTGGATTGGGTCTAGTTGCTTGTTATTTGGGTTAACCAATTTAAGTGGTTAGAGTCCTAAGTGTGGCAGCCTAATTCAGTATTAATCTGGATTTTATTTGTCTTTATCTTGTATTTGTGGAAGAGTCCATGTTGGCATGGACACTTGGGCGCCACTTTTGGTTTCATGCCAATTCCATGCGCAAAAGGACCAAGAGTCCTTCTGCCAATGAATGAATCACAAATGCCAGATAGAGTCCCAAAGGGCTTCTCATCTCCATGCCCATTCATGTGGGCTTTGACTGGCCAACATAATGATATGACATGAATAGTGTTGTGCGCCCAAATGAAGAGTCATGTCTCTTCATTTGGCGCTAATTAAAGAGGCCAAAGAGTCATTCTATTTTAAGTATCTTAAAATCTCCGATACCTCTTATTCAAAAGCCATGTCCCTAGCCTTATTTTGACCGGTTAATGCCATATGGCAGATGAAAAAATGGTTAGAAAAATTGAAGAGACATTTATATGTCTCTTGATTTATGAAAGGGTGTTATTATTATATGTCTTATCATTAATAAGACTCCTTCTCATTGAAGGGTCTTATCAGGTGGCTGAGAAAGGGACATATCAGGCACCCCATTCCTCTTTATAAAAGGCATCAGTGATTTGATGCCAAACCACTTCATTTCCCATCCGAATACTCTAACCTGCTATTTTCTCTTCCTCCCCACTTAAGACAAGCTTTGTTTTTTTAAGACAAAGCTTGTTCTTTAGAGACAAGGCTAGTCTTTTAAGACAAGAGCCTATGAAGAAAAATAGAGGGGATATTCAGGATCTGAGAGGGGATATAGAGAGGTATCTGAGTGCCCTACAGGAGGGTAGAGAGTCCAGCAAGGGAGAAAGTCCGAAAGGCTGCTAAAAGAGTCCCAATCAAACAAGCAACTATTATAGAAGTGCTTCCTTAGTCCAGTTTCTGTGTGGATCATCTTTGAAGGGCATGCACTTGTGTGCCTTGTGGAAATAAAAGATTATAGCACCCCAGGTATTCTTCTATAATGCTAAAGTATTGATTTATTGATTGTCATGATCAAGTGGTCCTGAGGTTTAAGGTTCCGACCAGTTAGGGTTTCAAAAATGAAAATTTTGAAACCCGATCTTTCACTGTGCCCGGCCTAAGGAACCCAACATGACCAAGATATAGAAATTTAGTGCCTAAACATTTTTGATCAGGTTAGCATTGGAAAGCCTTCGACCCGATGCTTAACTCTTGAAAGCCTTTAGCTGGAACATTAAGATTATCATTTGAAAGTCTTTGGCCTAGCTAGCATTGGAAAGCCTTTGGCCTAACACTCAACTTCTAAAAGTCTTTGGCCAGGATATGAAGATTCAACTCCCAAAAATCTTTGACTAGGATATAAAGATTCGACACCAAAAGCCTTTGATTAGGCCAGTGTTGAAAAGCCTTTGGCCTAATGTTCTATCCCTAAAAGCCTTTGGCCAGGATATGAAGACTCAGTGCTTGAAAGTCTTTCACCAGGCTAGCATTAGGAAGCCTTTGTCCCAATGCTTAGCTCCCGAAAACCTTTGGCTAGGATATGAAGATTCATCACCCATAATCCTCTAGTTAGGCCAGCATTGGAAAGCCTTTCGTTGATGCTCAACTCCTAAAATCTTTTGGTTAGGACATGAAGATTTAGTACCTGAAAGCCTTTGGCTAGGCTAGTATTGGGATGCCTTTGACCTGAAACTCAACTCCCAAAATCTATGGCCAATATATAAAAATTTAGTGTACAAAAGTTTTTAACCAAGCCAGCATTGGATAGCCTTTAGCCTAATACTTAACTCCTAAAAACCTTCTACTGGGATGTGAAGATTCAATGCTTGAAAGCCTTTGATCGAATCAGCATTGGAAATCCTTTGGCTTGCCCAAAAGCCTTTGACCGGGACATGAAGATTTAGTGCATGAAAGCCTTTGGTCGGGCTAGCATTAGAAATCCTTTAACCTGATGCTCAACTCTTAAAATTTTTTAGCAAGGATGCAAGATTTAGCACTTAAAAGTCTTTGACCAAACTAGCATTAAAAAGTCTTTGGGTTGATGCTCAACTCTCAAAAGTCTTTGGCCAGGATATGAAGATTCAATGCTAGAAAACCTTTGATCAAGCTAGTGTTAGAAAGATTTTATCCTAACACTCAATTTCTAAAAGACTTTGACTGAGACATGAAGATTCCGCATCTAAAAGTTTTTAGCTGGGCTAGTATTGGAAATTCTTTAGCCTAACATTCAACTCCTAAAAGCCTTTGATCAGGAAATAAAGATTTAGCTTCCAAAAGCCTTCAATCAAGATAAGAAAATTCATCACCCGAAAGCCTTTGACTGACCTAGCATGGAATGCCTTTGACCCGATACTTAACTCTTGAAAACCTTTGTCGAAGACATGAAGACTCGATATCTGAAAGCCTTTCACCAAGCCAGTGTTGGAAAGCCTTTATGCTGATGCTCAACTTCTAAAAGTCTTTGGCTAGGACATGAAGATTCAGTGCTTGTAACCCTTTGGTCGGGCTAGCATTGAAAAATATCTGGCCTAACACTTAACTCCAGAAAGTCTTTGACTAAGACATGAAGATTCAATACCCGAAGGTTTTTGGTTAGGCCATCATTGGAATGCCTTTGGCCTAATGCTCTACTCCTATAAGGCTTTGGCTAGGACATAAAAATTCAATGTCTGAAATCTTTGGTTAGGCTATTGTTGAAAAATCTTTAGCCTGACACTCAATTCCTGAAAGCTTTTAGCTCAGACATGAAGATTTAGTGCCCAAATGCCTTTGACCGGGCTAGCATTAGAAAGCCTTTGGCCTGACACTCAACTTCCAAAGGTCTTTGGTTAGGATGTGAAGATTCAGTATCTAAAAACCTTTAGCCCAATGATCAACTCTCGAAAGCCTTTGACTAGAACATGAAGATTCAGTATCCAAAAATCTTTATCTAGGCTAGTATTAAAAAGCCTTTAGCTTAACACTCAACTTCCAAAAGTCATTGGCCAGGATAAGAAGACTCGGCACCTAAAAGACTTTGGCTAGGCCAATGTTGATAATTCTTTGGCCAGGTTATAAAGATTCAATGCCTGAAACCTTTTGGCCGAGCTAGTGTTGAAAAGCTTTTAGCCTAATGCTTAACTTTTGAAAGCCTTTGATCGGGACATTAAGACTCAATGCCTGAAAGCCTTTAGTCGGGCAAGCATTGGAAAGCCTTTGGCCTGATGGTCAACTCTCAAAAGTCTTTGATCAGGATATGAAATTCAGTGCCTAAATCCTTTAGCTAGGCTAGCATTGGAAAGCCTTTGACCTAATACTAAACTCCTAAAAACCTTTGATTAAGAAATTAAGTTCAACGCCCAAAAGCCTTTTATTAGGCCAGCATTAAAAAGCCTTTGGCTTGACTCTCATCTCCTAAAAACTTTTGGCTAGGATATGAAAACCTAGTGCCTGAAAGCATTTGACCAGACTAGCATTAGAAAGACTTTGGCATGACACTTGACTTCCAAAAGCCTTTACACGGGACATGAAGATTCAGCACCTAAAAGCCTATAATCGGGCAAACATTGGAATGTCTTTGGCTTGACACTCAACTCTTGAAAGCCTTTGGCCCATATATCATGATTCAGTACTTGAAAGTCTTTAGCTAGTCAAGCATTGGAAACCTTTATCCTAATGCTCAACTTTTGAAAGCCCTTGATCAGAACATAAAATTTCAATGCTTGAAAGCCTTTAGCCGAGCTAATATTGAAAAGCCTTTGACTTGATGCTCAACTCTTGAAAGCCTTTAGCCTGGATATAAAGATTCATGCCTGAAAGTCTTCGACTGGGTTAACATTAAAAAGTCTTTGACCTGATGCTCAACTCCCAAAAGCTTTTATCCAGGATATAAAGATTCAATACCTGAAAGTCTTTGGCCAGTCTAGCATTGGAAAGCCTTTGGCCTGACGATCAACTCCAAAAAGCCTTTAGCCAGGCTAGCATTGGAAAGCCTTTGGCCTGACGATCAACTCCAAAAATGAAGATTCAATGCCTGAAAGCCTTTGGCCAAGCCAATATTAGAAAACCTTTAGCTTGATCCTCAATTTCTAAAAGTCTTTGGCCAAGATATGAAGATTCAACATCTAAAAGTCTTTAGCCCGGCCAACATTGTAGAGCCTTTGGCTCTCATCTCTTAAAAACCTTTGGCTAAGACATAAAGACTCAATATCTGATCTTTAACTGGGCTAGCATTTGAAAAACTTTTGCCTAATACTCAACTCCCAAAAGTCTTTGTCCTGGACATGAAAATTTAGTACCCGAAAGCCTTTGGGCTAGTATTGGAAAGCCTTTAGCTTGATGCTCAACTCCTAAAAACCATTGATTTGGATATGAATATTTAGTACTTGAAGTCTTTAGCTGGGCTAGCATTTAAAAGTTTTTGGCCTAATGCTCCACTTCCAAAGGTCTTTAGCCTGGATATGAAGTTTCAGTGCCTAAAAATCTTTAGCCGGGTTAGTATTGGAAAACCTTTAGCCTAACAATCAACTTTAGAAAGCCTTTGAATGGGAAATAAAGTTTTAGTTTCCAAAAGTCTTTAGCCAGGCTAGTATTGAAAAGCTTTTGGCCTGATGCTCAACTCTAAAAAGCCATTGGCTGGGAATGAAGATTCAACATCTAGAAGCCTTTGGCCAGGCCAGTATTAGAAAGCCTTTGGCCAGGCCAGTATTAGAAAGCCTTTGGCCTGATGCTCAACTCTCAAAAACCTTTGATCGAAACATAAAGATTCAATCTCTGAAAGCCTTCAACTAGGCCAGTGTTGGATAACGTTTAGCTTGATGCTCAACTCCTAAAAGTCTTTAGCCAGAATGTGAAGATTCAGTGCTTAAAAGCCTTTAACCATGCCTGTATCAGAAATTCTTTGGCCTGACGCTCAGCTCCCAAAAGTCTTTGGCTAGGATATAAAGATTCAATGCCCAAATGCCTTTGGCCAAGCTAGTATTGAAAAGCCTTTGGCCAAGCCAAAGCAAAAAGGTGCCTGGAAGCCATTAGTTGGATCTTATACTTGGGTCCCAAAGATCCTACAACTAGAAGTTCAATGACCCAAAGCAACCTTCACCTGAGAACTATGCCCACATTGGTGAATTGCCAGCCAAACAAAAATAATATCAGACATCCTTGGCTCTCCTAATTAGATCCCTGCTAAATTATCCCAAGCTTTATAATTAAAACTTCTTGGCCTAATTCACATTCAGCATCAAGCAGTTTATTCCAACAAGAGTCATCTACACTATGGCCTATGCTATTACCTAAAGGTGACTGTAACGTTGTGCTTTACAAGAAAAGCTATGCAAAATTCTTGGCACAACAAGAACAATGATTTCGAGCCTTTACCAATGGATGGTGAGTCTTTATTTTTTCAATATTGAATATGGCTCTAGAAGACATCTACAACCATGCACACTAAATCATGATACTTCACCAATAAACTAAAAGTATTTCATTATTAGCATTAAAAAAGAACCCGAAGGTTCTACAAAAATGACCATCTTTACAAGACAGGTCGATGACACATACATTGATAAAAAGAAAAAAGAAAGACATGTTTCAGGTGGATGAGGGGCCTATAGCTCCTTTAGCCCCGTTTCCTCTTGGTTTAGGGCTGGGCACATCTATTGTAGGGGCATCATCAGTTGAATCATCTTCATATAAAAAGTCTAGGTCAATACCCAGATATCGCTTGATGATCCTCTTTATGGTGTCATTCATACCCTCAACAAAAATCAGCTCTAAGAAAGTCAATTTTCCTTGGTGACATTCATCAGAAGTGTTGTGAGCTTCTATTGCCTTCTATGCCACCTCTCTCTTCTACACTTCAAAATTTGCTATCTCTTGCTATGCTACTTTTAGAACCCTTTTCTCTAAAGAGAGCTCATCCTTCAAGTCCTTAACATGCTGGTTAAGTTGACTATTTTCAGTTTCAATGAGCTTGAGATCAAATTTAGCTATTTTCGGGTGAGCTTCCACCTCCTTTAGGCATGCCGCCAAATCCTTCTTTTTCTTTTCTTTAGCCACCCAGTGGCTCTTCAAGCCATAGTAGACCTTAATAAAATGGTATACCTATGAAGTAGTGAATCTAATAGTGAGTCAATGAATGATAAAAGCCAAATTCAAAAGTAAGAAGGAAAACTAACCTGCTTGATGTTCAAAACTATGTCCCTTCGATGCTGTTGGTTACCCTCTCCGATAACTCAATTTGCATCAACAGGATGAATGAAGTCCTTGAAGATGCCTTTGGCGACTTTCTAGTTATCAAAAATGTAGATCTCGAACCCCAATACCTAGTTGTCTGAGACCTCCTCAAAAGTGATCGAATGAGGGGCAGAGGAGGAAGCCCCAGCTTTCAATACCAAGGAGCGCTTCGAAGTAGCCAGAGGTGCAGCCTCTAGAGGTGTGACTAGGGCACCCTCGGGTCTTGGGTTTATCACAACTAGAATTCTCGAAGGCTTCCTAGCAACCGGAGCCACATCATCCTTCTTCCTCTTTAAGACTACTCTCCTTAAGTTGCTAGTGTCTGAAGGATTCATATACGAAAACAAAGAAATACATGTTAAAACGAGAAAAGATTGAACCAGGGGAAAAGAAGGAATGGAATAGAATTCTTCTCACCACTAGGCTGAACTTGGCGAGTCCCTATATTAAAAAAGGTCACTTTGGATAGCAGAACTTTTAAGGTAGGAACTTGAAAATATTGAATAACCCCAAACAATTCCTTCTTCTCAATGGACAAAAGAGCGGGGCAGGTTAATTGATGTGATTGGGTGCCTCATTATGTAAAACCCCAATCACTAACACCTGGATGTCTTACAAAAAAGAACTATTTCTTCTAATAGTGGATGGAAGAGGGATTACCCCAAATCAATGGATGCTACCTTTTATGAGGGCATGCAAACCACTACCCACAATAACAATGGTGTTTACTAAAAGAAAAAAAAGCCCTAAAGAGTGGAATCATAGGATGAACCCCATCGAAAATACGATTTACTAAAAAACTATAAATAAATAGCCATGTATTCAATGTAACTGCATAAGGAGGAAGACCTATGGTTCTAAAAAATTCAATAAAAAAAGAAAGGCAACCTTAACCCAACCAGAAAATACTCTTTGTAAAGAGTCAATTGACTCGGAGGAGGATTACATGCTCGATCAATGTTAAGTATGACTTCTAGTTTGAAACAGGGATTTGGTACTCGCTTCATAGATATTCCAAATACAACTCCTAAATTTTAGACTAGATGAGCCCAAAAGGGAAATCTTCTTCAAGGTCCTCTAGAAGTTTCCCTTTGAGGTCCCTCGAGAAATCTATTTTTGGATCCACCAGATCTTCTACCAAGGTAGCAGCTATTGCTACCTCAGTCCAGGACATTTTCTACATTCTCGAGAGTGACCCCAGATTTAGTAAATCCATACACAATGATGATCCCTGACTTGAAAAGTTCATGGTCCGAAGACCATGAACCAGCCAATTCAAGAGACTATTCAAAGTCTAAAATTGAAAGATCGAACAAACATATCCAAAAATCAAAAGAAATTACCTTAAAAATACATGAGAAGAACTTCTAGGACTTGAAGCTAAAAGTCAAAAATAGAAAAACCCCTTAATAAACCTGAATGAAGCATCCATAACCTAAACCAAGAACAAGGTGGAAAGAACAATGGAGAACACTGGAAAACTCACTAGAGGCAATTATCAGATGGCTAGAAGAAACTTAAGAAAAGAAACTCAAGGGAAGAAATGTGAGGAAGAAGAAGAAGAAGCTTTGAAAGGAAAAGGTGATTTAGGCATCAAGTATCTCCATATTTATAAAAATCTCCTCGACGGTCTAGATCTATTTAAAATGAAATTATCCCCATTGGATGACTTCCATGTGTTATCCAAAGATGGGCCAAGCTATGTTCTGATGGATCACTAGTGTTAGGGTGTTTTGAATGCCTCTTGCCAGCTCTTCAATTTCCATGCAAAATGAAAGGCTTTAATCATTCTCGAGCACCGTATCACCTTAGACCATCATGATATAATTAATGTCCTCCATTCTTTGTGTAACCCATGACAAGACATCTTTTCGAACATGATACACTATCAATAAAAACCTAAGAGTTAATGCAATTTGACCGATAGAAATCTCCAACCATTTTACTATCCTTCCTAAAAACTACCAAAGGAAAACTAACAAAATCAAAATCTCGTATGAACAATGAAATAGTTTAAAAAATATCGAATCACAATACTTGAAAAAAGTTCATGTTTTATTCATTTCAAAGATGATCACAGGCTAAAGACAAAAACAAAAAAAAGAAAGAAGCAAAAGTTATAGTGGGCAGGAATTCTATTTCCCTCACCCTTGCTCACAGTTCATTTGACTTGCTTGAAGAAATGAAAGGGCCCATTCTATGATGGGAACCTGAAGCAAGCATGCCTGATGGGGGATGAATTTGATGAAATGGATATGTGGAGATGTGATCTACTTACCTAGCAACAACATATCAGCATTAGAGCTCCAGATATGGCCGGATTCATGGGTAGAAGGGATGAAGAATTTCGAGCTAGGAACTAGGTGAGCAGAAAATCTGACACCCTTGTGTAAGCTTCCTTTCAAAAAAAAATAAAAGAGAGGATCTAAGGGCATAAAAATCCTCAAACTAGGCTAAGCTACCTTTAAGAACCTCAGATCTAAGGATCAAGAGGATCTTTTCCCAACAATGAAGAGAAATCAAAGCTCAAATGGAAGGGAAGCACTCACTACTCAAAAATTGAAGGCTAGAGACAAGATCTATACTCCCTTCTTGGATTCACCATTGGAGCTTTGATCCTTGGCATGGAGCCTTCATCTTCATCTTCAAATCACCAAGAAAAACCTGTAAAGAGTCAAGGTAAGTCAAAATTCAAAGAAATTAAGGGAAAAAAAGGAAGGAATCAATAAGAGAAATGAAGAGAGTTGCTGGAATTTTTGGACAACACTTCCTCTTCTTCTTGGACTACTTGGATCTTATGTAGACAAACTTGGAAATGGAACTTTGGCCCTCCAAACTCAAGGAACTCACTCAAATTCAAGATCAAACTCATCACTCCAACTTAAACTTAAAGGAAAATACTCAAAACTCTAAGAAGAACTAAAGAACTTGGCAAAGTGGAAGAGAACACAAACAAGTAAGCTTTCATTCAGCTCAAGTCATTCATTGCTTTACAAGAGGAGGCCTTGGTCCTATTTATAGGCCAATGGTAGCCATAATAGGTGGGTTAAGGAGCCAACTAATTCAGATTTAGTTGGTAATTAATTACATGATTAGTTCCTGTCTAACTAATCCTAACAAGAGAAAGTCCTAGAAGCTCCATGTGGTGCCATCTCCTTGCAACACTTGTCTTCATCTAATCCTTCCACATGTTCTTTATGGTTTGGTCTTTCAATTAGGCTTCAAGGTAGAAGATTTCTTCATAGCTTGGTCGGTCCATGGGCTTGGAAAAGGAATCTTCACTTGATTTTGGCTTTAAACAATTCAATCTTGCTTCATGGAATTAGGAGTCTTCAAGAGATGCTTCATATATTTGTGGGAACCTGAAAAAAAAGAAAAGATTGGACTATAATCAAAGATTATTAGTTTATAATTTCTTCCTCTTGCCAATGTCCTCATTAATTCTCCCCGGGTAAAAAGAACTCGGCCCTGACGAGTATGGATTATTTGACTTTGGTAGTATTCAAGTATATCTGGATTGATCCTTTGTAGTTCTTCTTGAGTGATCCATGAATCTTCAGAATCAGGTCTGCCTTGCCAATGGACCAAGTATCATTGGTAATCTTTATTCCAGGTAGTGACAATCTTGTCATCTATGACCCTTTCAATCCTTTCTCCCGGCTTTGGTAGTGTGGCTGGTGGGCACTCTGGGGTTGGTTCACTCTCAAGGGATGCATCAAGTTCTAGGAACTCACTGGGAATCATTGTGGGCTTCTTGTATCCTACCATATCTGAGATATTAAAAGTAGAGCTAATGCCAACGTCAAAAGGTAGGTCCAGTACATAAGCATTAGATCCTATTCTTTTTATTATTTTGAAAGGACCTGCACCACGGGCATGGAGTTTCTTCATAGTTTCCTATAAAAACTGTTCAGGTTTGAGCCTGATCATCACAAAGTCCCCTACTTGAAATTCTTTGGCCCTTTTATGAGAATCAGTCATATGCTTGTAGCTCTCATTACTCATTTGGATTTTCTTGCTAATCTCTCTGTGCAAATCCCTAAGATGTTGTGCATATGATTCGGCAGACTAATGCATGGATGACACCAAATGACAAAACAAATTCAAATAATACTAAAACAAAAGACAAGCTCAAATGGATTTTATTATCTAAGGACTGAATTTTATTGTTAAGCTAGGAAACAAAAGCTCTTTGGCTCCCAACATATGCCATAGAGTCTTAAAAAAGTAACTATTGAATATCACTGGGAACAGATCAATGGTATGGTGGATGTCCCAGCCAAATGGAATAGAAGAGTGCATGAAACGTAATAGTAGATCGGGATGGTGGATGTTCAGAAATGGGGAATTAGGGATAGAAAAATTGTTAGGAAAAATATTTTGCAGGGTTTTCAAGGGCTCTACAGCTTCTTGGGGCTGATCCGTAGGGTTTTGTTCTTTGACGGTCAATACCCCAATATGTGACCCTTCATCGATCTCTAGATCTAAACCTTAAACATCAATTAATTCCAGATCTTCAATGTTATCCTCAGATTGATCTCCATGGTTTTTTCCTTGGATTTCATTTTGATCATCCCCATTATTGATTTCTTTAGGCTGGGTAATTATTTTATCTTCAAGTAATTGCTCTTGATCATATTCGTCCATAAGGTTAGACCCAGCTTCATAAACTTCTTCCTTAAGTTCTTCAACGGGTTTAGAATTTTCTCTTTCTAGCCCTTCATTTGGACAAGATTTTGATTCTATTTCATCTTTTAATTCTTCAATTGGTTCAAGAGATCTTTCCTCTAAATTCTTAGTGGGTTCAGCCTCTTCTTCTTCATATTCATCAATTAGACTTGGTTCAGCTTTATATATTTCCACTTTAGGCTCTTCAATGGGTTCAATAATTTCTTCCTTACTAATTACTAGGATGATAGGAATTGGCTTGCTTGAAGGAATTTGGTTAGAATTTGGCCTATGCCAGATGTATAATTCCTATTGGACTTAGGTTGATTAATCAAGAGTTCCTTCTGATATGTATCAAATTCCCTAGTAATTTGATAAGCATCTTCTAAATAGTGAATTTTTTATTAAAATAATTTTTACTGGATGTCCTTACGTAGACCAACTCGAAATCTAGATATGATCATTGCCTCATATTCGGTTGTGCTACATCTCCCGACAAACTCATTGAATTTAGCAATATACTCAGATACAGTTGCATCATCATGTCTCAATCTATACCATTGGTCTAAAAATCTTTGTTCATAATATCTTCCTAGGTACTTTTCTCTCGGTTTACTCTTCATATCTCTCCAAGTAATTATTTTATCCCCACTATAATAACTTTTATGCTCAATTTCTCCCCAATATATTTTAGCATGTCGGATTAATTTTAATTTGGCAAATTGACACTTTCTTACTTCCGACATTTCATCAAACTCAAAATATCGATCCATTTTCTTCTCCCAACCAACATACACCTCAGGGTTTCCATCAAAAGTGGGTGCATAGGGTTGATTGCTCCTAAAGACTCTCTCCTCTTGATCTACAAAGTCTTGATAAGGGTATCTAGGATTATACTAAGGTGTGAGATCATGACATTGGGCTCTTGGACCAAGGGGAGGTGGACTAGGTGATTTGGGCTTAGTATGGTTCCCGATTTGATTGTCCATTTGTCCTAACTCTTTGTTCATTGATCCTAATTGTTTGTTAGGGTATCAAGTTTTTCAGTTAGGGTCCTCATAAAGAATTCAAGATTGGAATCCATGGATACATGTAGGACTGTTGGTATAGGGCTTCAGATCAAATAGGCAAGTAGTACAAACCTAACTTCTAGGGCTCCTGGACCTAAAAGTTCAAAATACATGACTTAACTAGGTGCTACTTAAGTATGTAATTATCCTGTCCACTGGCCAGGTAAGAGGTGGGGTTGCGGAAGGCTCCCCTCGCTTTCGCGATGTCCTAATTAAAAATTGCAAGTCCGTTTAAGGCATTTTTCATTTGACCTCTTGCCTTAGATATCAATTTCAAGGAATAAGTACTAACTCAAATAATACTTTGTCTTACCTTGTACTTGAACCCGACTTGTGGGTGTCCCTAGTTTAGCTTCCTACTTGATTTTACTTTAGGGTTTAGGTCAATGCAAATGTGGGTGATTATTTTGGGCTAAGAAAAGGTAATGACTTTCTTCCCTTATGTAATATTGAATGCCCGGATATTTTAAAAATGGATGCAAACAATTTTAGCAAAACAATGAGCACACTCAACTATACCTAGTACAAATGCATGAATTTTTAACCAAATTTTGAAATTTCAAAAAATGCAAATTAAATTGGGAATTCAAATCTTGAAGTCTAAATCATAGTAACTAAATTTTAAATTTTAAATTTTGAAATTTGATTAGAAAGTTCATCCTTAGAAGCAAAGTGGTTAAAATATAAATTTCAGCTTCCAACTAACCTCCAGCTAACCTGAATTTGAAAATTTAAAATTTAAAATTTTTAAATCCAAAAAAAATTGAAATAAAATTTACTTGGTTAGCTCTCAGATATGGAATCTCGAATGTTAGATTTTGACTTCAAATCAATTCGAATTTTGGTTAAGAAGGTAGTTTGAAAACAGTTGCTAGAAGATTCCAGTAGTTTAGCAACTCTTGACAACCTGAATTCAATTTCAAATTTTGAGCTATAAACCTCTCTAAAATTCAAAATTCTAGTGGGAAACAACAAAATTTGAAGTTTTCATCTCAGATCTAAAAATTAAAAATTTAGAAAAAATATTTTTATATTTTTTTGAAAATTAAATGAAATGGAAGGCAGAAATAGAATTCTAGATAGAACTTCAGAAATAATCTAAGAACTCATATTTTCAAATCTAGAAATAAATAAAAAATATTTTTTTGAATTTTATATTTTGAATTTTAACACACTAAGATACTAAGAAAGTATTGTTTTGGATTTCCTTGATCAATATATAAAATATGAAAAATTATTGAAACTCAGAAGACAGTGAGATAGAATTCCAACGGCCTGCAGAGCTTAACCTAGAACCAAAGCTCTAATACCAAAAAATTGATGGGGGACGAATTTGATGAAATGGGTGTGTGGAGATGTGATCTACTTACCTAGCAACAACATATCAGCATTAGAGCTCCAGATATGGCCAGATTCATGGGTAGAAAGGATGAAGAATTTCGAGCTAGGAACTAGGTGAGTAGAAAATCTGACATCCTTGTGCAAGCTTCCTTTCAAAAAAAAATAAAAAAGAAAATCTAAGGGCATAGAAACCCTCAAACTAGGCTAATCTTCCTTTAAGAATCTCAGATCTAAGGATCAAGAGGGTCTGTTGGCATGGAGTCCCTGGATTGGCCGGTCGGAGCTGCTGCGTTGCAGGACTGCTTCCTGGTTCACCTGCAAAACAGGTCCCTTGCCGGAGTTATTCCGGTAGAGAAAACTCCGATGCCTAAGTCAGTGATGGATTCCAGCCATAGAATGGGGAAGATGTCGAGAGTGGAAGAGAAAAAAAGCTCTTGAAGATTGAAAATATGTATGTGCGAGATTATTCACGCGTACCTCTCGAGCCATCCTCCTTACCCATATATAAAAGATGGCCTCCGGTCTGTGGCCCGCTCTTTTCCCAGAGATCATGGGGAGCCATTCACTCCCATGATAGTAGATCGTGGGTTGTCAATGAGTGGTTCCGGCCATATCGGAGGTGTGGTTGCAGGAATTGCATGCCATGATCATGGCATGATGAGTGTCGATTGTAACCGTTGGTTACAGTTTCCTTTTTGGAACAGATTATGGTTCAAGCTTCGGGTTTCCCCTTGCGTGGGCCAAAGGCTTGATGTTTTTCGGAGGTCAGAGATCATGTCTACGGCGGGGATCGAAGTTCATGCCTTCGAAAGTTGATGAGTAGTTCAGACTTCGGCCGGGGTCGAAGGTGCTACCCGAAGGACTGGCCTTCAGATGCTGTAGTTCGGTGTGAAGCCTTGAGTTGCTTACAGTTGGCCTTCGCTTAGTCCGAAGTCCGTAGTCCGGAGAACCGGGGCTTCGATTAGTCGAACCGGAGCCTAGTTCGTAGCTGAACCAGGATATCCCAACGGTTGGCCCCCTACTCTCAGTTGTCGAAGCGAAGATCTGCCTCGAGAAATGAGAGTATTATTGCCTTGTCGCTTTCTTCCTGAGAGATGGCGCAGTAAATGATTACGGGACCTCTATTATGCTGTCCATCACGATCTGAGAATCAGATGGTGGACAGGTGCCATCCCCTGATTGGGGAAAAGTAGGTGGCCCTGAGGCTATCTCTCCTCGTCCCGTTGCACAGTGGTTGAGGCAATCTTTTGGTTGGGATTTGGATAGTTGTGGTGGCTGTTCTCCGCCCGTTGGATGAAGGATAGATCTTATCCTAGCGGTCAGTCATAAGTGGGTTACCTCCCAGGGTAACCTTGAATCAAATTAACCCTCTACGGGGATCCAGAGATCCTTACTTTTCTTATGGGGATGAGTGAAGGTCTAGGCAAAGAAGCTTCTTCAACCTCATCTCATTCTCTGCCCAAACCGTTCTGGAGTACCAGTCTATTCTTCATGTAGAATCCTCTTTCCACCCCTTTGCTTCATTCCTTTGTCATGGAAGAGACCGTAGAGAGTCAGGGGAAGCGAGTTGGGCCCTCGAGGGCCGAAGATATAGTAGGTCCAGAGTCGGTCCCCAGCTCGGTTTCTCATAGCAAAGCAACCATTCTTTGGGAATGCTACCGCATTCTTGAGGAATTTCTCTTCGTCCTCCCTGCGCCCGAGGAGTGGGCGAATGAAGCCCCCTGGGTGCCTAGCTGTATACGAAGATCACCTGAATGCTGGTCTTCGATTTCCCCTGCATCCCTTCTTTGTTAAGATTTTTTTCTTGTACCAAGTGGTGCCAGCGCAGTTAACCCCAAACAGCATCAGGAACATCTGCGGGTTCCTGGTCATGTGCAGCATCGCCAATGTAGAGCCTAGGACCAACTTGTTCTCGGCCCTTTTCGTCCTCAAGAGGGACTTCCACAGCAACGGATGGGGGTGATCGGTCCCAAATCGGGCCGCAGGGTGATTAAGGATATGCCCAGCGCCATCCACGGGTGGAAACCTGTCTTTGTATTTGTGTTGTCCTTCGACCCATGGGGCTTCGACACTGAGTGGAAGAAACCTCGTCTGACCGCCAATGACGGAAAGAAAGTCTTGGTGGCCGATCAGTCAAATTATGATCTTCTAACCAACTCGGAAGTTGCTCCTATCCGGGAGTTGTTGGAGGAGAGGAACCTCCATCGAGCGGGAATCAGTAAATTCCCCTCACTAGGTATAGTAGTGGAAATTTCTGCTCTTCTTCTTTAGGTTTCATTGTAGCTCATTTAACTAAGGTGATCCCCTTTGCCTGTAGGTGGTGGGATGAAGTGCAATTTGAGCTGGCTTTGCCAGACTTCGGAGAGGAGGGTGGCACAGGCCCCTTCCACCAAGTCTGCAGCTCGGAAGAAAGCTCGGAGAGATGGTCCCGAAGGGGACCAAAGCGCTTCGTCTTCCTGAGGCATCTCGGGGAAAAATGCAGTGGCCACGGAAGAGGTTCTAGCGAGGCCCTGCCCAGTCGAGACTCCAGCGGCGATCGCCTCCCTAGTTGACACAACAGGGGTCCCACCTCAAGGAGTGGATGTGCCACCGGTTTGCCCCTCTGTCGCTGATAGGGGCAAGGTGCGGCAAGTCGAAGGAGTGTCCATCTACGGAGCTTCTTCAGCTGGAGGTCGCCCGACGAACCCTTCGGAGCTCCCGCCTATGGGAGGGCTACTGGTTCCAAAGGAGGCCAGACAGGCATTGAAGGGTATGATACAGCCCCGCAACCTGGCAATTCTCCGAAACCAGAGCTTTCACAAAGTGTCCGATTCCGGCTTCGCCGCCCTGCAACAGGTATGACTATCACCGCCTCCTTTGCCTTGAGAGTTATTTGACTCTCGATTCTTCTTTTTTGATGTAGTTGGTCTATGACTTCACCTTCATAGAGGAAGGCCTGGGGAACGTGGATAGCCTCATCTACGACCTCAAGGAGGAGCTTCAGACTGCTAGGGCTGCCAAGGAAGTAGCCGAGGAGCTGAAGCAATCCATGGAGGACCGTCTTGTCCGGGTGACTGATAAAGTTTGCGATCTGAAGGGTGAACTGAAAAGCGCCCACTCGAGGATAGCGGGACAAGAGGCAGGGTGGAACAGGAGCAGGAGGCAAGTTGAATCCCTGGAGCGGACTGCCAGGGAGAACCAGGAGAGGATGGAGAGCTTATCCAAGGTGGTGGAGGAGGCTTTTAGGAGGGTCGAAGAGACGATCCTAGAATCTGAAGTTGCCAAGAGGGAGGCCGAAGCTGCCAAGAGGGAGTCCGAAGCTTTGAGGAAGTAGATGGACAATGCCGTGGCTGACTTCAAGATGTCTTCGCAATTTCAGACAGAAATTGATGAAGCATCATTGTATGCCTACCAGCACGGCTTCAATGATGGGCTTTCCAAGGTAAAGGAGACCCTCCCTCACCTCGACCTTTCGAAGATCCCCTCCTTCAACATAATTGGAGAGGAAGGAGAAGGAGCGGAGGAGGCCGAAGCCACAGGGGAGATCAAGGAGTCACCATGTCCGGCGGAGGAGGCTGCTACCCCAGTCGAAAACCCAGAGGTGATCCTGGCTGTGATCTCGGTTCAGGAGGCGACTCAGGCTAGAGGCGTCCAGGTTGAAGGTTCTCCCATCCTGGCCCAGATTGATGAGATGATGAGGGACAGATGGGGGTAGGATCGTTGGCGAGCCTAGAAGTCACCTAAATTAGGGTACTATTTTTTTTGGTATTTTTTTCTTTGGGGGTGGCGAAGGAATAGTGGGGATGTAGGATAGGGATCTGAATCTCATGGACTTTGGGACTCACCCTAACGAAGAGACCTCTTACCTCTAGGGCATTACACCCTCCTCGATACTTGGAGGCTCTATGATGGATCTCAAAGGCCACGAGGGGATAGAGAAGATGGAATGGGAAGGGTAATAACTGGGCATGATCTCACATCATGTCCTGGGATTGGGCCTCACACCCTCTCCTTATGGAGTGAAATAAAAAAAATACTCTTTTCTAAAACTCATTTTCATTCCCAAAACTTCACTAAACTCTAAAAACTATTTTTTTACAAAGGACTGAGGGTGGTATTTATAGACTTGTCTAACCCTCATTTGAATTTGAATACAGGATAAAAAGATAGAGATGATTCAAATTCAAACACAAGATAAGATAAGACAAGCCTATCCATATATAAATCCTAACCAACCAAATTCTTATTTAAATTTCAAACAAAAGATAAAATCCCAAACTACTTTATTGTAGATATGCTCCGAGATTCGTGCAGCTTCAGGATTTGTGCTTGCTTCGGGATCCATGCTAGCGATATCCCCATCATTCCCCTGAGGTGGGGGAAACTCGGCTCCATTGAGTTAGGCTAGGCTGGCTCTAGGATGCACATGACCCAATTTAAAGTAAACAAGATTTATTCCAAGCTGGAATAAATCCGGGATATATGTGGAATAGCCAGAATAGCTGGAATAGCTATTCCAGTCTTCTTCAACAGTCGCTCAACAATTCGACTTACACGCTTCTTGGAATAGGAGTTTTGAAGCTTCATGGGGGAGGAGATCGGAGGTGTAGACGGCTTCGGGCGGACCGGAGGAAGGAGATCCGGCGATGGGGAAGGACCGGAGAAGGAGATATGGTGACGGAGAAGCCGGGAGGAGGCTTACGGACGGGCTTCTTTGGGCGAGTGAACAGGGGCTTCGTGGAACAGGGGAGCTGGGAGGCTGCTACGCGGGATGGTGGAGAGGACAGCGTAGGGGAGATCTTGGAGCTTCATTCCGACGGGGGATTCGGGCTCTGGTGGAGGAATCGGCCGAGCGGACATTCATGGAGGGGGATCTGGGCTGATGACGGCATCGGGAGGACCGGAGGGGGCAGTTCACAACGAGGAGTTGGCCTTGAGGAAGCAGAGAAGAGGGGGGGCTCGGCCTGGGATTGTACGCCGGAGGAAGGGAGGGATCCACAAAGGATGGGCGACCGGAGGAGTCCTTTGGTGGGGAAGCTCTCAGTGAGGTGAACCATGGTGCAGGCCGGCGAGGTCCAGACGTCTGCGAGGGGGTCGGCAGTGCTCATCGACGGCGATGCCGGCTGGGGCAAGGAGGAGCCGGCCCTGTCGACGGGGGAAGGGATGAAGTGCTGGTGCTCGGCAGAGATCTCCTCCATGGGGTGCTAAGCACGGGCCCTCTGGTGATTGGTCTTTCTCCTTCTCCGTGCTCCTTCTGGGTTCCTTCTTTCTGATATGGAGGCGAGGAGGTGGGTGGGGTAGGGAATGGAAGGATACCAGGACGTGGCGAACGCGAACGGCTGGGCTTCTTCTTTGAAGTGGGCAGTGCGGCAGTCGGAGACGGCGTGGAAGAGGGAGGTCGGATGGATAAAACCAGAAGAGGCTTACGGATGACAGGGTGGCTGGAGGAAACTTATGGATGATGGGAGGCTTGGGCCATGGCGGACGTGAGCGGACAGGCGTGGGTTTAAGGAAGATAATGTCTGCAGTGGCCGGTCGTGGTCTGACGAAACAGCAACAGAATAATGGTGATCGATGGGAAGGAAAACAGCAATGGAGATAGATGGGGAGGCGACCAAGGGGTGCTGGACCGGGTGGAAGATGGAGGACGGGGACGATGAGGGCTGTCGGGATAGAAGGGAATCTGTGGTATCCTAATTTTTTCTGGGCTCTAATATCAAAATTGATGAGGGACAGATGGGGATAGGATCGTTGGCGAGCCTAGAAGTCACCTAAATTAGGGTACTATTTTTTTGGTATTTTTTTCTCTAGGGGTGGCGAAGGAATAGTGGGGATGTAGGATAGGGATGTGGATCTCATGGACTTTGGGACTCACCCTAACGAAGAGACCTCTCACCTCTAGGGCATTACACCCTCCTCGATTCTTAGAGGTGCTATAATGGATCTCAAAGGCCATGAGGAGATAGAGAAGATGGAATGGGAAGGGGAATAAGGGGCATGACCTCACATCATGTCCTGGGATTGGACCTCACACCCTCTCCTTATGGAGTGAAATAAACAAAACACTCTTTTCTAAAACTCATTTTCATTCCCAAAACTTCACTAAACTCTAAAAACTATTTTTTTACAAAGGACTGAGGGTGGTATTTATAGACTTGTCCAACCCTCATTTGAATTTGAATACAGGATAAAAAGATAGAGATTATTCAAATTCAAACACAATATAGGATAAGACAAGCCTATCCATATCTAAATCCTAACCAACTAAATCCTTATTTAAATTTCAAACAAAAGATAAAATCCCAAACTACTTTATTTTGGATATGCTCTGAGATTCGTGTAGCTTCAGGATTCGTGCTTGCTCCGGGATCCTGCTAGAGATATCCACATCATGAGACCTTCTCCGATCAAGTTGATAGGTTTCTCCAATCTTGTGGTGTGGAGCCCTCTCCTGTTGATGTTGAGTGACCTGGATCACTCCGAATGTATTTTCTTCTTTTTTTTACTTGTATTGCCAATGAACTTTATGCTACAATTTTTCCAGATTTTGGAATGAATTCGCCTTTCTTTGCATATGCATTGTTGTACCTCATGTGTTCATGTGTAACCCGAAACGGTTCTATCATTTCTCCTTTGGCCTAGTCGAACGATAGCCTTCGAAGGCCGTCCAGTTGATAAGAGCCAGTTTTACTATTTTCTTTTCTACTTAGTCGAATAGTCATGGCCGAAGGCCATTCAGTCGGTAAGGACGAACCCTTAAACGGACCAGAACTTCGTTGTGTTGCCTTCCCTCGGATGATTAGCTTGTCCGTTGGGGCGGACAGGAGTCATTTCCCCACCAATCAATAATTAGGGGGGGTTTGGTTAAAATCACCGTTGTCTACGTGGCACGTCGAAATTTATACAGTCATGATCTCTGGCACCTTATGAGCCGTCGGGCCTCTTTTTTTCAAAAAGAGACCATTAATGATGCCATCACATGATGCGGATTTCTCCGGATTCGAAGCGATGGCGGTTATGGTCCTGGGGATGGCTTCCGAGAGACTTTCTAGTTCTCGAAGCGTCACCCAGACACATGGCACCTTCTCAGTTGGTCGGGAAGGACGTGGGATGCGCCTCCCCGCAGTTGATTATGGGCGCAGGGTTTCTATAAATAGGACCCTACCCCCTGCTGTCAAAGGCCATCATTTCTGTTGGTGTCTTCCTTCTATCAGCCATGAGGTTCAGCACTTCCGAGCTTCATCGTGCAGTGAAGAGGAGGGCTATTGATCCCGAGAGGAAGTGAAGTCCGGGGCCATCTGGGCCTGTCGGCAAAGAGGAGGGGCCTCTGGTGGACTGTCTCGAGAAGAAGGTCCGCATTCTGGAGGCTCAGTTGAGGGAGGCCCGGGCCCAAGTCACGGCGGTGGAGGAGGCGAAGAAGGAGGCGGCGGAGGCCGTCGCAAACTTCAGAACTTCTACCTCATTCAAGGATGAGCTCACCGGGGTGGCCCTGGACTCCTTCCACCAGAGGTTTCGGGAGTGTCAATAAAAAGCCTCCAGGTTTTATGACCTGAAGGGCTTGGATAATATCAAACCCTCCGTTCCCTTTCCCGGCCATGAATTCGATTTTGACTCCGACGAGGGGTCGGACTCGAGTTCTAATGGGAACCCCGGGGGCCCTTCATCGTCCCATCTGGTCTCTTCCCGACGGTATGGAAAAAACCCGTCGGGGAGTTAATGCTAATTTCCCAACCTGCTGTTGCTGCTGCTGCTGCTTTTTTTTTTTTTTTTTTGTATCTCTCTTTTGGAGTGTTTTTCTCTTTTCTTTTTCTTACTCTCTTTATAGGAGAGTTTCTTTCTTTTTTCTTTCTTTTCTTTTCTTTATGGAAGAAAAATTGAAAGAAATGAAAGATCTTTTCTGTTACCTCTTTCCGTATATTTTCTGCAATGTGTTGCATCATGATTTGTCCATAATGTAGACTCAATAAACCATTTGCGATTTGTAGGGAAGAAGTAGGGTCCGTTGGACCATTCTGAGAGTGTTTGTTATTGACAAAGAGGATGACAATGGTCCTTTTAGGCACGTGTTCGGATTTACCATAGGGTAGGTTACAAAAACCATCCCTGTGCACTTTCTGTCATGATTAAGGTAGGCTGCTCAGGCCCACCTCGGCGCGTGTTCGGATTCACCGTAGGGTAGGTTACGAAGACCATCCCTGCGCCTTTGATCTTTTTGGTGGCCTAGTTAGGCCATCCATTATGCTCGTCGGGCATACCGATAAGGTGAGTGGATCAGACTCTCCTTTGAGCAGTTGATCGATTTTTCAGATCGGGTCATTTGGGCTGTTGTCGTTCAGTCGATGCAACTAGCCATTCTGAGTTGAGTAGAGTTGAGGAGCTTTGCACAGAAATTTTTTGAAACTTTTTCATTGATAGTATTTGCGAAGGTTTGTACATTCCATGGCCGAGATAGGGTCTTCCCCTCTAGGGTCTTGAGTCGATATGTCCCTGGTCGAATGACTTCTTTGACTTGATATGGGCCTTCCCAGTTAGGGGAGAGTTTACCCTATTTTATTGGCCTGGACACTTCTGCTCTTCGCAATACCATGTCCCCCGTGCAGAAAGTTTGCCCCTTTACCCTTGCATTGTAGTACTTGGCGACCTTTTGCTGGTATGCCGCCATTCTTATCTGGGCCTATAGCCTGGTGCTTGATAGCAGATCCAGATCGATCCTTCTACGATCGGAATTCTCAGGCTCCTCATAGTTGTCAATTCTCAAGGACTGTAGGGAGACTTCGATAGGTAGCACGACTTCGGTACCATAGGCTAGGTTGAACAGAGATTTGCCGGTGGCTGTTCTTGGGATAGTTTGGTACGCCCTAAGGACAGATGTCAGTTCTTTGTCCCAAAGTCCTTTGGCGGTGTTCAACCTTGTCTTTAGACCATGGAGGATGGTCCGGTTGGTGACTTCAGCTTCTCCATTGGACTGTGGATGTGCAACGGATGTCAGCCGATGCTGGATATGGTACCGAGCATAGAAGTCCTTGAACTTCGAATTATCGAATTATCTCTTGTTGTCCGTGATGATGACGTGTGGGATACCGAACCTGAAGATGATGGAGTTTTTCACAAAACTTTTCACCTTGCCCTCTGTGATTTGGGCCAATGGTTCGGCTTCCACCCATTTCGTGAAATAGTCGATGGCCACTAGGAAAAACTTCCTTTGCCCTGATGCTGGTGGGAATGGGCTAAGAATGTCCATCCCCCACTGGGCAAAGGGCCATGGGGCTGCCAACTGAGTCAGGTAACTCGCAGGTTGTTTCTGTACATTGGCATACCTTTGGCATTGGTCGCACTTCCGCACGAAATCAGCTGAGTCCTTCTGGATGGAGGGCCAGTAATACCCTTGTCGAATAATCTTGTATGCTAGAGATCTGCCTCCCAAGTGATCCCCGCATATGCCCTCGTGGACCTCTCTCAATGCATAATCTACATCGGTGGGTCCGAGGCATTTCAACAGTGGTTGGGAGAACGATATCTTGTAGAGGGTTCCGTCTAAGATGACGTACTGAGATGCCATCCAGTGGATCTTCTTGGCCTCTGCCTTATCTTCGGGCAGTTCTCCTTCATTCAGGAATTTGATGATGGGATCCATCCAGCTTGGCTCAACATCAATCTGGCGCACCTCTGCAGCCTCTTTAGCAATGCTTGGAGTTTCAAGATGTTCAACAAAGGTGCGCCCGAGAGACTCCGGTACTGTAGTTGCCAGTCAAGACAATGCATCTGCCCCGGAGTTCTCTGATCGGGGAACATGAATAATTTCAAAATGTTCTAGTTGAGAGGATAAGGCCTGAACCTTCTCCACGTATTGCACCATAGTTGGATCTTTGGCTGCGTACTCTCCATTTACTTGATTCACAACCAATTAAGAGTCGGAGAAGGCTCGGAGTTGCCAGACTCCCAGATCTTTCACGATCCGAAGTCCAGTGAGTAGGGCCTCATATTCGGCCTGATTATTGGAGGCATGGAAGGAGAAACAGAGTGCATACTCTATAATCTGGCCGTCAGGTTTGGCTAACATGAGTCCAGCCCCGCACCCGGTAGCATTGGAAGCTCCGTCCACATGAAGCACCCAAACAGACTTCATCTCCTTCGGGGCTTCTTCTTCATCCGAAGAGGCTTCATCCTCGGACTTCCAGGTGCACTCGGCCAGAAAATCGGAGAGCACCTGAGCCTTCATAGCCGCTCAGGGCTAGAAGCTAATGTCAAATTCGCTTAGCTTTATAGCCCACTTGGCTATCCTTCCAGAAGTGTCCGGAGATCGGAAAACAGCCTTGAGAGGTTGATCAGTCAGGACCACGATAGCATGGGCCTGGAAATATGGCCGTAGTTGCTTTGCCGTAATCACTAAAGAGTAGATCACCTTCTGCATCCTTGCATACCGCGTTTCTGCATCATGCAGGATCTTGCTGATGCAGTAGATCGGCTTGTGGGACCCGTCTTCCTCCTTCCGGACAAGAACCGAGCTCACTGCTTTGTCTGAAGCAGAGAGGTACAGGTAGAGGACCTCGCCTTCTTTTGGCTTGGAGAGCAATGGCGGGGTCTCCAAATACTTCTTCAATTCCTCAAAGGCAGCGTGACAGTCTTCGGACCATTCGAATTCCTTTGATTGTCAAAGTACCTTGAAGAACGGAAGACATTTCTCGGTGGACCGAGAGATAAATCTGATTAGGGAGGCGATCCTCCCTGTCAACTATTGGACTTCCTTTTTACAGGAGGGATGTCGCATATCCTTCAAGGCCTAGATCTTCTCGGGGTTGGCCTCAATCCCTCGTTTGGTGACAAGGAAGCCCAAGAATTTACCCGACGTGACCCCAAAGGCTCACTTCACCGGGTTTAACTTTATTTTTTAGCACCGGAGAGTGCTGAATGACTCCTCCAAGTCACGGATGTGGTCTCTCTGGTAGAGACTCTTGACGATCATGTCGTCAACATAGACCTCCATATTTCTTCCTAGTTGCTTTTCAAACACCTTATTGATGAGTCTTTGAAATGTTGCTCTGGCGTTCTTGAGGCTGAACGGCATCATCTTATAGCAGTAAAGACCTTTGTCAGTGATGAATGCCATCTTCTCCTTATCTTGCGGATCCATTCTGATCTGGTTGTAGTTAGAGAAGGCGTCCATAAAGCTTAGCAACTAGTGGCCGGCGGTAGCGTCGACCAGTTGATCAATCTTTGAGAAGGAAGCTATCTTTTGGGCAAGCCTTGTTGAGGTCTGTATAGTCGATGCAGATCCTCCACTTGCCACTAGCTTTCTTCACCATTACCATATTGGCCAGCCACTCGGGGTAGCGGGCCTCTTTGATGAACCTTGCCTAGAGGAGCTTGCCAACCTCTTCATCAACAGCTTGCTATCTTTCGGGGGTGAAGCTCTTTTTCTTCTATCGCACCGGCTTGTACCCAGAGGTTACCTCGAGCCAATGAGTAATTACTTCGGCAGGAATCCCGGGCATATCCAAAGTCGACCAGGCGAAGACATCGACGTTGTCCCTAAGGAAATGGATCAGCTTCATTCTGGTTTTCTCGTCAAGGGCGCTCCCAATTTGAACAACTTTGGAGGGATCTTCCTCGTTCAAAGGTATCAGGATGGTCCTCTCCATGGGTTCACCAAGGTTTGTGGTTGAATCCCTCGGATCCAGCTGATCCAGGGTAGTCGAATCTTTGAAGTGCCTATCTTCAATCATTAGACATTGCCGTGCCGTCCTCTGGTTCCCTCTAACTTCTCCAATACCATTCTTGGTGGGGAAGCGTACTAAGAGGTAGTGAGAGGAGATCACGGTCTGGAACCTATTCAAGGCGGGCCTCCCCAGAATAATGTTGTATGCAGAGGGGATCTAGACCACTGTGAAGTTGATCAGCAATGTCTTTTGTCGAGGCTTGGAGCCGAGGGTTACTGGCAACACTATCTCCCCCTCGGCATAAACTTGGTTACCCCCAAAATCGGAGAGTGGTATGGGAGATCTCTGTAGTTGATGTCTAGACAAACATATTTTGGAGAATGCATCGTATATCAAGACATCACTCAAACTTCCATTATCAATAAGAACTCTCTGTACATCATAATTGGCCACTATGGCCGAAATTACAAGAGGGTCGTCGTGCGGGAGCTGGACTCATACAAGGTCGTCATCGGAGAAGAGGATGGAGTTGTTATCTTTCAGTCGCTTTGAAGCTTCATCTTCATCCCTTCTCTAGTTGGCGGGCCGGTGTATCATCCCTACACCTCCATTGGTGGGCCTTTGATTTAGCAATTCGGCCTCTTCGGGAGGTGGCTGGGGAACAGTTGCTTCCGACCGGGGCCCCTGGCGACCGATGTACCACCCTAGGTACCCCCTCTTGATGAGATCCTTGATTACATCTCTCAGCTGGATGCATTCTTTTGTATTGTGGCCGTGGTCCTGGTGGAATTGGTAGAATTTGTTCCTGTTCCTTGTGGAAGAGGAGGCCTTTATGGGACGGGGTCGTTGGAGATAGTTTTCTATTTCTATCTCCATGAGGATCTTTTCTCGAGAGAGGTTGAGGGGGGTGTATGAGTCGAATCTTCCTTCCAATGCTCTGGGCTTGGAAGGGCTTTTCCGGCGGTCTGCATATCTGCCACCATTGTTATTGGAAGTTTGGGGGCCTTGCCCCCTGTTTTTCTTTTTCTTTGAAGGGGGTTTCCCTTCAATCAAAAGTCGATTCGCCGCCTGCTCTTCAGCATTGGCATATTTTTGAGCCCTTGATAGGAGCTCAGTGTAGCTTTTGGAGAACTTCTTGTCCAGGAAAAAAGTAAGCCTGGAGGCTCGAAGCCCCTTCTTCAGAGCTGACATGGCCACGTGCTCGTTGAGATCGGGGATCTCAAGCGTGGCCACATTGAACCTGGAGATGTAATCTCTCAGGCTCTCTCATTCGTTCTGGTGAAGGAGGAAGAGTGTGTCCGTATTCCGAGGAGTCTTGCGACAGGTCCTGAAATGCAAGACAAACAATTTTTCTAACTCGGAAAAGGAATCGATGGTACCTGGGCACAGGCTCGAGTACCACATCCGAGCGGACTTCTTCAAGGTAGCCGGGAATGCCAAACAGTACGTCACGTCCGAAGCTCCTTGAATCATCATATGGACTTTGAAGCTGCCCAAATGGTTGAAGGGGTCGGTGGTGCCGTCGTAGGGTTCCATTTGGGAAACCCTGAAGTGCCGAGGAATGTCTTCAGCCATGATGCGGTTGGTGTAGGGTGGGCGCAGATCACCCACAATCAGGTCCTCGGGATCTCTCTGATCCCGCATTCTCTGTTCTCGTGCCCTTGCCATCTCTGATTCAATGGCTTTGAACCTCCCATCATAATCGGGAGTCTGCTTGGACACTCTCTCCACCAGAGTGGAGTCTTCGGAGGAGGAGGAGGAGGAAGTTTGCCTAGGCCTTTTCCCTTTTTGTGGAGAATCGGCAAACCTAGGCAGTCTCGAAGTTCGGCCTTTGGGAGAGGGCCGAGAATGGGGGGAGGGATGCGCTGAATCCTCCTATGGTGCTCTCCTTCTTCGGGATCGAGAGCTATGTCTAGAAATAGCCGATGGGTTTGCCACCAGGAAGGCTCTATCTTGAAACTCTTGAACCATGAACATCAGGTTGGTGACCTGGTTCAAAATAGCTTCGAACTGCTGTGCTCCCACAGTAACCGTGGGAGGTGGAACATCGTTCACCTCCGGGGGTGCACCCCCCTGAGACGGAGCACGACTCTGGCTTGTAGAAGCATTTTGGGCTTTTCCTCTTGCCATCAAAGAATTCTTTGTTTCTTCCCCTTGTTTGGGAGGGAGCTTAACAAATGTTAGTAAAACTGCCCTTCCCCTACCTGGCACGCCAATCTATTGGTGTGGAGTCCCTAGATCGGCCAGTCGGAGCCGCTGCATCGCAGGACCGCTCCCTGGTTCACCTGCAAAACAGGTCCCTTGCCGGAGTTGTTCCAGCGGAGGGCACTCTGATGCCTAAGTCAGTGGCGGATTCCAGCCACAGAATGGGGAAGATGTCGAGAGTGGAAGAGAAAAAGAGCTCTTGGAAATTGAAAATGTGTATGTGCAAGATTATTCACGCGTACCTCTCGAGCCATCCTCCTTACCCATATATAAAAGATGGCCTCCGGTCTATGGCCCGCTCTTTTCTCGGAGATCATGGAAAGCCATTCACTCCCATGATAGTCGATCATGGGTTGTTAATGAGCTGTTCCGGCCAGATCGGAGGCGTGGCTGCAAGAATTACGTGCCATGATCATAGCATGATGAGTGTCGATTGTAACCGTTGGTTACAGTTTCCTCTTTGGAACAGATTGTGGTTCAAGCTTCGGGTTTCCCCTTGCATGGGCCGAAGGCTTGATATTTTCTCGAGGCCGGGGATCATGTCTACGATGGGGACCGAAGTTCGTGCCTTCATAAGTCGATGAGTAGTTCAGACTTCGGCCGGGGCCGAAAGTGCTACCCGAAGGACTGGCCTTCGGATGCTGTAGTTCAGTGTGAAGCCTTGAGTTGCTTACAGCTGGCCTTCGCTTAGTCCGAAGTCCATAGTCTGGAGAACCGGGGCTTCGATAAGTCGAACCGGAGCCTGGTTCATAGCTGAACCAGGATATCCCAACAGGGTCTTTTCCCAACAATGAAGAGAAATCAAAGCTTAAATGGAAGGGAAGCACTCACTACTCAAAAATTAAAGGCTAAAGACAATATCTACACTCCCTTCTTGGATTCATCATTGGAGCTTTGATCCTTGGCATGGAGCCTTTATCTTCATCTTCAAATCACCAAGAAAAACCTGCAAGGAGTCATGGTAAGTCAAAATTCAAAGAAATTAAGGAAAAAAAGGAAGGAATCAATAAGAGAAGTGAAGAGAGTTGCTGAAATTTTTGGGTGGCACTTCATCTTCTTCTTGGACTACTTGGATCTTATGTAGACAAACTTGGAAATGGAACTTTGGTCCTCCAAACTCAAGGAACTCACTCAAGTTTAAGATCAAACTCATCACTCCAACTCAAACTTAAAGGAAAACACTCAAAATTCTAAGAAGAACTAAAGAACTTGGCAAAGTAGGAGAGAACACAAACAAGTAAGCTTTCATTCAACTCAAGTTATTCATTGCTTTACAAGAGGAGGCCTTGGTCCTATTTATAGGCCTTGGTCCTATTTATAGGCCAAGGGAAGCCATAATGGGTGGACTAAGGAGCCAACTAATTCAGATTTAGTTGGTAATTAATTACATGATTAGTTCATTGTCTAACTAATCGTAACAAGAGAGTCCTAGAAGCTCCATGTGGCGCCATCTCCTTGCAACACTTGTCTTCATCTAAACCTTTCATATGTTCTTTAAGATTTGGTCTTTCAATTAGGCTTCAAGGTAGAAGATTTCTTCATAGCTTGGATGGCCCATGGGCTTGGAAAAGGAATCTTCACTTGATTTTGGCTTTAAACAATTCAATCTTGCTTCATGGAATTAGGAGTCTTCAAGAGGTGCTTCATACATTTGTGGGAATCTAAAAAAAAGAAAAGATTAGACTACAACTAAAGATTATTAGTTTGTAATTTATTCCTCTTGCCAATGTCCTCATTAGTGCCCCAGCCTCCGAGAGAACTTAAGCTACCGGAGTCTACAATCTTCAAATCCAACCTCATATGCCTTGTTTTCAGCATGGTAAAGTCAAGTGTTAGTAGCTCCAACACGTGCTTTACATGCTTCAATCCAAGATGCTTTACTTTGTAACCTCTTGATCTCATTACTATAGTTATCATTGATGCTCCTCAGTCTATCAATGGTGATCTGGGCTACTTTCAATTGGTTCTATAAGGATATGTTCTCTATCTCCATATTTTGACAATCTGAATCCATTGGAAAGTAATTGCATTTCGATTCCTCTATTCTTCCAATGTCTCTCAAAGGAATTGAGCTTCGGTCGTGGCTTCATCCCTAGCTTGCTCTACTTGTTGAACCCTTTTCTCTTGTTTCGAGGATCCCACACCCTGTATTCAGTTGCGAGCTAAATGAAGCTCTTTCTGCAACCATTCAGTCTCACTCCTAGCTGAATTAAGTTCCTCCCATAACCATTTGATTCGGTCATTCACCTTGGCCTTTAAATCCTTAATTTCATCTTGAAAGTTTTACTCCAATTTGGTTATTTTAGCTTTAGCATTCAAAATAGCCAGGGCTTCTCCATGATGTTTGTCAGTCATCCTCTAGCACATCGAAGCTAGAGAACCGCCAACCTTGTCCAATTTTATCACTAAATGAACAATATTCTTTATAATGAAAGGGATATACCCTACAAGCCAATCTATGTTATATCTCCCAAACCATTGTAATTGACAATATTCTAATAAAGGCATTATTTTTCATCATACGCTGTGTTTATTATTATATGATGAACCCCATAGATTAGGGCTATGATTTTAGGGTTATGATGAGATCATACCAGTGAGACCTAAAGTCTTAAAACCTTAATCTAAAATATTCCTAGTCGAAGGAACCCTGAGTAGGGGATCAGGATTTTTCCGGTAAGACTAGCACATCCCATGTATACTAGAGAGGGTGACTGCTCTCACAGTCACTTATGTATGACACTAATACTAGGATGTGGGGCTCATTAGAGAATGAGTTCACTGATATGATCCAACTTGAGAACATATAATGGAGTCTTAGCTACATGTCAATAGAAAGTTCTCATAGTGGGAGTGGTACAAGTAATCCTTTGACCTGAGACTGCCATAAGTACCTTATGCACATAAACCCATGCTTTGGTTCAATCCTAATCATGACACTGAGACATGCACAGGATTGATACTGGGAATGGTGAATTGGATATGAAGGTAATGAGTAGGTCAACAAGGAATAGATCACTCTTAGTAAGAGGAGATTGCATCTAGCTAGTTATCAATCGGATGATGATTCAGAAAATCTTTGATCAAAGTAAAGATATTAGAGATGGTTTCTAATATCAAGATAATTGAATCATTAATATAAGATTGAGCTAGAAACAAATATAATATTGGATTTGACATATATCCATATCCATAATTATATTTTGGGTGCAGGCTGATCGAAGATTTAATTGTACGGTAACTTTCTACTGAAGGGTAGTTTTGGTATTTCACCAGAATTTCCATATCTTCCGGGTAGACATGACACGTTGCTAGACGTCAATCTTGTCTTGTGGGTTGATTAAATTGAATGATCACTTATTAGGAAGAGTCCTAATTGATCATAATCGGGTAAGCCCGGTTTGACCTAAATCGATTAGAAAGAGTTCTAATCAAATTAGGTCAACTTGTATTCGAACCCACTGCTGGCTAGATGTGGAACCCAATGGGTCACACACTTAAGAGAATTGATCAAGGGTTTAAATTTGTAATTAAATCATCTTTGCATGATGACACTCAAGCAGGTGTTGCAAATCCTAGCTTCTATTCGAATTAGATTCGAATTAGGGTTTCGGATTGGTTCAATTTGGGTTCTAATTGGATCTAATTAGATCCTAATTGAGGTTATAGGGATTATGGCTAACCCTATTGGCTAACCATGTATCTAGGCTAGCCCCCCACCCGCCCCTTAGCATTTTCACGCCAAAAATGCCAAGAGTCCATGCGCTAATGGACTCTTGGCACGCCATTTGGAAGAGTCCATGGCGCATGGACTCTTGGTGCGCTCCGTAAAAAAAAAAAGAAAAAAAAAAACTCCAGTGTTTTATATGGGGCGGCTTTTCCTTCTCTCTTTTAGCGCCTCAATTGTCCCCCCTTGGATTGGAATCCAAGGGTTGATGTTTTTTTTTGAGAAAGGCAGAAAGCATTCGTTTCTTCCCGGTTGCGTGAAATAACATCTCTTCGGAGATTAAAAGTCGCGACTCCTTTCCTTTAAAAACATCACGATTTTTCATTTAAGAAAAGTCGTGGGATTTATCCGGAAGGCCGTGAGAAGGAAGGATGGGGTGTGAGAAAATGAGAAAGGGCGTGAGAAGTTTTTCACGAAGAGATGTGTGGGCGCCTCTTTGAGATCTTTTTAAGGGGTCAGGAAAATCAGAACTCGGTAATGTTTTTAATCCTTCTTCCTCCCCTAAAGACTCTTTCTCTCTTTTCTTGTTCTTACACTATTTCCTTTACAGAGTACACCTCTGTCGAAACTCTGCTACTGAACAAGAACAAGAGCGAAAGTCTCCGACGGTAAAGGAAAGAAGGAGTTCTGATTTTGTTCTTTCCTTCTTACATTAAGACATTCTTGTCTTAATTTCTCCTCCAATTTAAGACAAGCCTAAATCTCCTTAGGACAAAGTCTTATCTTGAAGACAAGAGTGTCTTAGAGGGTCAAGGTCTTAGTGGAAGGAGGAGAAGAGATAAAAGAAAGGAAGGCAACCTCTTGTGTGGAAGAATTCCAGCCATAATCCGAAGAATTGAGTTCTAGGAAGAAGAACTCAATAGGAGGAACCATTGGACAAGAAGATAGTGTTCTTGATCATTGCTCTGTGTGGATCACCATCGGAGGGCGGACACTTGGACGCCTGGTGAATTCATATAGCCCGTTGATCTTCAAGTTTTAAGTCTTCATAAATTGGAATTAGCGATTACAGGTTGGTATTCTAATTCAATTTGCATAGAAATGTTTGTCTTCATACATTCTAGTCTTATTAAGGAGTTCCTGTTTTAGGGTTTTGGTGCATATTAATTTCAATTTTTGAAATTACCCTTCCGCTGCGTTGCACCGGAACCTTACATATAAGGCATCCACATACTTCTTCTATTCCTAAAATTCTCCCTCTACTTCGAAAGTCTAAAACTTAGCTTCACTAAGTTCCTTTTTAGCATTGGTAACTTCTTCTTCCATTGTCACAATCTTTACCTCCGTAGCTTCAACCGATCCCATAAAAAAGTTGACCTGACGAGCCAATAACATAGAGTGTTCCCATAGACGGTGCTATATTAAAAAGGAGAAAATGGAGTGAAATAAAGAAGTAACGGTATAAAATCTAAATGATAAACCTTCTCCATACCTAAATAATTGACTCAAAGGCTATACATTCATGCTCTTCGGACTCTATTTTGCAAGCTTGGTGATCACCTGCTGCTCGTAGAAAAGTCTGAACTCTCTCCTCAATAGATGATGGACTCTTATGAATGTCTAGGACCTTGGGGCTGCCTTTCGATACTTCAACTCTAGGATCATTAGTAGATTGACCAGGGTCCTTACTATTCAAAGCATTGGTCCTTCAGCACTTCAAAACCACTCTCCATAAATTTCGCACATTGCAAGAATCCATTAAATTATTAAAAAATCTATCAGAAATCATCCCCTTTGCCGAAAATCACCACTCAATGAATATAGGATTCCCCTAGCAAAAATTTTGGTGATGACAAGCCATCTTTAAGGCTCCTTTATGAGGAGAATTAACCATATTATCCATAAAAAAAATGTTATAAATACAGGGCAAGAAAACATCCTCTAACAAGACCACATTCGAAGAATGCAAAATTCGATATATCTCCCAGGATCCCTAGGGCATGATGCTAGAACTACCTTTTAGCCCAAAATCCTTCACATTTGGACTAAGGAGTGAGGGACAAATGATGTAGGGAGAAACCCCACCCCCAGGATTTCGAAGGTCTAAGAACTGGGAATAGATTGGCCAAGTCTAACTCGAGATAAGTTGGAACCATGTTTAGCTATTTTTGCTTCTGGTGTTGAGTCTACGGTATCCCAGACATGTGCATGTGTATAGAGAATGGTCACCTACATGATCCAAAAATAACCGAACCTATACTACCGGAGTAATATGATACCGAATCATTCTAGAGGATAAATTTCATCTCGAAACATTTCCCTAAGGCACCTCATCGGTCTTTCAACCCCACTCCTTGAGAATAAAAGTTGGGACCGATATTTTAGAACTCCTAGTCCTATCAACCATCATGCCAAAACATCTTTGTCCCTTAAATCCTGCCAGGCCAAACCTCTGACCTCTTGGATCCCTGTCCAGCCGAGCCTTTGGCCTTCTAGCTCCTAACTAGGTTAATCTCGTAGCATCTCAGGCTCCTGGCAGGCTTAACCTTCAGCCCTTTGAACCTGTCCAGATAGATGTTCAGATATTTGAACTAATATTTCATAGATCTCTAGCCAAGGTAAATTTGCTTGCATCCCTTTAGCATAATAGGCACCTAGCCTCTCTGACTCCTTGGTTCTATAGACCCATAGTTTCAAAAGACTTCTAGACCTACCCAAACTAAATACTTGGAGCTCTAGTCTAGCCACTAACATCCCATAAAGGCATTTCACTAAATAGCCAAAGAAAAGTCTACCGATGCTCACTCTAAACTATCTCTCATAATGAATAAATAGTTAAATCTCATGATCAAGAGTAGATCTCAACCATTAAAGAAATATGGCCCCTCTTTGAGCCATAACTCCTGGAGCTATTAAGGCAGATAGTGGAAAGTCACATAAGACAAAATCTACCATTAATAGATGAAGGATATTTTAGATAAATAAGAATAATTTCCTTCCAAAAATCCTACTAGAGGCCAAAAACTAGTCATCTCCTACCTACCTGCCACCATATTAAAATATTTTGAGATTGCCCTTGAAGCCTGTGTATAAAAGGGCTTCTCCACGAACCCCCCAAAGGTACGTACGTGTGCATGCATACATGTACTCTCTTTTACTATTCACTCCATTTTTATCCTATGATCTAAGATACTGACTTGAGCATCGGAGGGCATTCACCAAAGTCATCTCTGACCAGGACTTCTTTTATTGGTATAGCTACTGGTGTCCACACTCTAGCTCACTCTGATGTTCGAGAAAATTTAGCACCATCAACTTTCATTTGGAAATACAAAGGATATTTCTCCAACAATGCTTCTAGAAGCCCCCTAGTCCCATACTAAGCTCATCGAAGCTCGCTGGAGACCCGACTGACTAATACTCGATCAAAGAGATGGTCAACTCACCACCTCCATCTCTCGTTAGAGTAACCCTTACAAAGGTAACTCCTACCAGGAAACTCCCATTTAGGATAACTCCTCACAAAGGTAACTCCCATCCGGTTGGCTCATACCCGACTGAGGAGATGGTCAGCTCACCACCCCTATTTGAATAGCTCCCACCAGGATAATCCTTACAAAGGTAACTCTCACTAGGATAATGAACGCTGTCGTAGGCAGTCAAAAATAAAAACCTAACTCACTATTATAGCTAGGGTGAATAGGGATCGTATCCTCATGGATCAAGGATAATTATTTCATGAAGAAAATAAAGAAATAAATAAATATTTAGATATTTAGAAAATAGATAATGGTTTAATTAAAACTAATTAATTTAAATTAAATATGAGATTGAGGGTTTTAAATAATAAAATGATGTCTTTGGGTTTCCAGGTAATCACCAATATAAATCATGTATTTGTTCTAATCTAAACAATCAAAATCCATATTGTTTTGGAATCTTTCAAACTAATTCCTAGCATAAGCTATCTTGCCGAGTACGGATCATATCTTGTTGAGATCATGGCCCATTCCATAAGTATAGGCTATCTAATGATTGAGTTGAAAAGATCCTAATAAGATACATGAATAAAAATTCTAGAATCAATTATCTATATTAAGCATTAATAATATCATGGTAGGATCATGATTTATCCCATCTATAGATAATTAATTTAGAAAATTAATAAAAAATATTTGAAAAGGAGTTGAAAGTATTTATTCAATTGCATGGAAGAAAAAATAATTATAAAAATTAATGAAATGATACTTATAGTTCCCTACAAACTATATTTCAGTTACATATAGCTCCCAAATACATCTTCTTGGAGATTCGAGGCTCTATCACAGCAGCTCCTTCCATGAAGAACTATTTTTCTTTCTCCTCTCTCCCTCTTTCTCAAAGCCTAGGACTAAATTAGAAAAGGAAAGAAAATAAAATTATGATGCAGGAATTGATGCCTGGACTATTACTGAGATCCTCCTTTTATAGACCTCATGAAAAGCTTTCTTCGGGTCAAATTTAGAGTCAATCAGAATTAGAATCGACCGTATATCATAAAAAATAACCTCAACCATTTGATATATTGCTTGATGGATTTCTGGCTATTGAGCAATGACTTAGTTTCCTTCTCGCAGGTGCACCAAATCCTGAATTACTTGAGATCTCCTCCTCCCAGTCGAATGCTCCCTTTGACTAGTGATCAATCCTAGTCAATGATGGACTATAGCGAGCAGAAGGATGGCGGCGAGCTGTGGACAGCAACAACATGGAAAGAAGAAGGAGAAAATGGCTTGGACTCGTGTAGGCAACCAAATAAAGAGAAGAGATGGTGGCTCGATGGTGGCTTGGTAGGAAGATGATGGCTATGAGTGATGCTTAGATGGTGGACAATCGACGACAAGCCCTTGGAAAGATGGAGATGGCCGAGCAATAGGGAGTAGTAGCATGGCATCCCTGACGGTCACCTCATTCTGAGGAGGTGATGGGCGGCGACTACCTTTCCAGTGGTTTTTCCGACAAGTGTTGGGCTCTCGACGGTGAAGGGTAGTCTCAATGATTGACCAAGATGGGAAGAAGGCCGGTAGCTTGTAGCGGTGGCCAGTAGATGTCTCAAATTGTATAGATAAAGATGACGGAGGAAAGGCGATAGCGACTTGATCAGTGGTTTTCCAATGGGTTTCCCAACCTTGGACAGTGGTTGGCATGGTGGTAGGGTAGCAACAGGCTTCCATTAGTGGGGAGTAGGCTGAACGTCACCTAGGAAGAAGGTTGGTCCATGGACAAGGGTCGTGGACCAGGGTTCATGGCTGCTAGGGACTAAGGTTCATGGCCACCATGGATCATGCCCAGCCTCTATAGACCAAGCAACTGGTCCACCATGGACCGGCTACTCTAAAATTCATTCTATTTTCTTAATAAACTTTAAAATTTGATTTCGGGCTCATTTAAACTTCGATTTAAGTATCGTTTTCATCATTAGATTTCAAAAATCACGCTCTTCCATCAATGAACTTCTTTTCTATAAAATACTTATAAAAAGTATTAATTATTAATAAATATAAATTAATTAATATATATTTTAATGCTTAAATTAGGATATTTAATAGACTTATCATATCCCTAAACTTAATCATTGATAGTCCCTTAGTAATGTAATTAAAATATAAATATTAAGTTATAATTATGTATCATTAAGATATTTTCTTATAAAATTAGGTCTAGGATTAAAGTTGAAAAAAGTTAGCTAATATCACTAAATATTGAGTTTCTGAAATAAGTTTCATAGTCAAAGCTATTAGAAACTTCTTTAGAATCCATCCAAAAGCTATTAGCACTTGTGTTTATGATAGCTAATATAGTATTTTGGTACTAGCTTGTAAAGAATAATTGTATCTTTGCTTATCACCTACTTTAGTCAATTTTCTATAGACCCCCAAATTAAGTATATGAGCTGAGGTACCTTTCACAACACCTGATTTTTTTTATTGGTGATATCTTTACACTACCTACTTTTTGACATGAACAATAATGTTTATGTTGCCCAGGTGGCCAACCCAAGAGGGGGGTGAATTGGGTATTTAAGATTTTCATAAATATTTTCTCTTTTAAAACTTTATGTAGTGAGAGATGTGATTTAAGTATGAATATCAGAAGCAAGTAAAGAACACAATAAGCACTAGCACAAACATAAGCAAATTATAGTGGTTTGGAGCAACCTAGCTCCTACGTCCACTATCCAAGATACCACTTGAGATTTTCACTATATTCGTCTTAAAATATAGTCAGTTTGTTTTGCACTAGGATCACAAACCAAAATCCAAACTTGGTTTTACATCGGGATCACCAAGAATCCAATACAATGTTAGTTTTTCTAGGCTCACTAACAAACCAAACTTGGTTTTAAAAGGCTCACCAAAAACCTATAACAATCTCCAAGTTACAGTCCCTGTTATACTTGGAACAACACAAATAGAGTTAAGAAATAGAGCAACAATAATGACAAACCAAATATTATCGAATAGTTGCAGTTGAAGTTCCTTTGCAAGCCTTCTTAATTGCTCCTTTAATGCTCTTCAAGGCTTCCAATCTTCTTCAATAAATAACTCAAGAAAAGAATGGGAGTTGGTGAAGTCTTGAGTTCTTCTCTTCAAAGCTCTCTTGAATAATGAATATTCTCTTAAAGTCTCATTAAAAGTTATTAAAAAGTTATTTAAATCCTTTATTTATAGTCCTTGAACTGATCTCAAATGAATATGACCATTGTAGACCCTTGGTATTTGAAATATGACCATTGGAGCATTTTTTGGATTCAAAAAATCAATTCTGGAACTAGCCGTTATGCACCTGAACCAGGAATTCGAGTCGACTCGGATGGATCGAGTTGGCTTGGATTCTCAGTCCTTCAGAAATTGAACCCTAATCGAGTCATCTCTTCACTTACGAGTCATCTCGCTTGACTGTTTTTCTCAGAACTGATTTTTCCATACTCTAGGGGAGTCGGCTCGATTTTCTATCGGATCGGCTTGGTTGTCTAACTAAAGAATTGAGTCACCTCGGATTTCTGTCGGGTCAGCTCGGTTGTCTGACTGAAAAATTGTAGCTCTGAACGAGTTGACTTGGGTTCCTTCGAGTCAGCTTGGATGACTGCATGCTAGAAACTTTGTGCCATGCAAGAACAATAAGTTGGCTCTCCTACCTTGAGTCGGCTCGAGTAATTTTTGTCAAAAACCTTCCAAACTTTTTCAATCTTCTTCCAAAAGCTTCCAACTGACTTCTATACTCTTTTAAACTCTTTTAAAGCTTACTCTAAGTAAATTAAACTTGAAATTTACATAGAATTGGCCCATTCTCATAAATACATAAGTAATTAATCTTTGGGCTCTTCATTATATGATACTATTTCAAAAATAAACTTGACATACATCAATAAGATCAGAATTGTAGGAAGAGTGGTTTTTCATTTAAATCATCCTACAAAAACTTATAAAATACTTGAAAATAGTTAGTGTCAAATACATGCTCCAATATTTTGTTATCATTAAAATCATTCCAGGGATCAATAGTTTACTTAGATGAAGGTGCTCGGTTACTTGGTGGGACCAATTTTAGAGCTTGCCTCTTTTTTTCTTTTTCTCTTTTTTTGTTATTTCTCAAGTAGGTAGCTCTTTCCTCGACTTCAAGTTAAATAGGGGGTGTATATCAATTACCATTTTTTTAGTAATAACTAAATCTTTGATTGATCTTATAACTAATACCTACTTTAACTTATTAGTATGCATGTGTAATAGAAGTACTATAGTCTTTAGGTGATCTAAGAAGGTCATTAAAAGTCTGACCAATTAGTCTACTCCTTGACTCACTACAGTCATTAACAAATACTTTCTAACTCTATTATCCTTTTTCTAGTTTATTTTGCTCAAGAATTTTTTTATGGCACATGATTTATAAAAAGTTTTCTTCACATAATTTTTAAAAATTTTTAGTAATTTTTAAAGTATTTTTCAAAATATTTTTAAAAAAATTAAAAGGTTTTTCTGACCTTCCAAATTAATTTTTATTATCCTCAATGGAGTAAGAAAAAATTAAGACATAAAAGTAAGATAAGGAGAGGTACCACCTAGACTAAAATATGCATTGTGTATTGCCAGGTGTGTCCATAAGGAGTGGTCCATTATTCCTATAAAAATAAAAATCACTAAAGTAAAAATCAATAAAAGATTGGGTTGCCTCCAAATAAGTGCCAAGTTTAACATTTTCAGCCAGATCTCTTAGGCTTCTTATCCTATTCTTGCCTAAATCTTGATGTGGATTTGGAATTCTCTACATGATTTGATTTCAGCTTCAAAATACTTCTAGCATGGGATCATTAAGTAGCTTATTTTCCTAATAACTAATAATTCTTTCATTATAATTAGATCTAGATATAACTTAAGTACCAGTCAGGGTTCTAAAGGACCTAGATCTATATACTCAATGTGCTCGATGTATGGAGGGAGTATTTTAGGATCCCTTTTTATTGCCTCTTCCTTTTTTGGCAAAGATTCAACTAGTGTCATAAGGGGTTCAACTAATAATTTAGATCTTGTCAGAATCCCTTTATGATTTATAACTTGGCACTTTTCTAAATTAATATTAATTCTAGCTTCACACATCATTTCAATACTATAGATAAATTTTGGAGGTAGTCCTTGAAACTAGTACCAAATACATTGAAATTAGATATAAAAACTTTGACATCATTATCCCTTATATGCACGATGTCCTACCCAATAGCTTCTTTATGTGCTTTTAGAATACCTACAATTTAAGTTTCCTAATTACATATTATCGGTAAGGTATAGATGGATGTGATTGGAAGTAACTTTAATTCTAGATCAGGTGGTAATTCTAACAAGAAAGCTATTGGGGGGTTAGATGATGGCTCATATTTCTTGATCTAAAGTGGGGTGGTATTGGGATAGGGAATTTTCACTAGGTCATTCATTACTACATTATACCCATCTACATGAAATTTATCCACTGCAAGTTGAGCCAGACAGGGGTTTAACAAATCAAGGGGGAGACTTTGATATGTAGCTTCCTTTATTGTATTCTATATTTGTGATCCTTGGGAAGTCTCAATTAATTCTACCGTTGCACCTATTTGTTCTCCCTTCCCATTAAAATCAATAGAGGATTCTAAAGTTCTTAGTACTGGGACTATAGGTAAGTTGGGTGATGATAGAAGTAGTTCATCCTTCTATTCTAAAATACCTTTATATGCTTCTGCCTTAGTCAAATTGTCTAGGTTGGTCTCTTTGGTTGTACAAGGTTACTCACGACCAATTCATTTCTAAGAGTTATAATCGATTGATTAGGGATAGTTACAGGGATATTAAGGTTTTCAGCTAGGTATTATCCCTTAGGATCACTCTGAAATTGACTAAGTAGCTCTTCTTCACTTGTAGCATTGGCCAATGCTCTCAATTGTATCTCTAAACGGGCAATGATTTGGGTGTTGGTAGTTATATGTTAGCCCATAGTCTGCATGAAACTATTTAAGGTAACATTAATGCTCTTAATTATAGTAGTAAGGTCAGTATGGGATTTAGCCAGAGCTTCTAGGGCTTTTTCTAGGGGACTAGGTTCTTCCTCAAGATCTAAATCTAATTAATTATTAAGTACTTGGCTAGGCCTATGGTAGGGCTAGTCAAGATTATGGGCTCCTAATATTGCTTCTTGTGACCACACAAAATTGGGATGATACCCTAACCCTGGGTTATAGGTTGGTGCAAAGGTTTAATTATATATCTGTTATTGGCTACACTCCCCTATGCAAACTCATTTTGGGTTGGATGCATTAAGTAAAGACATTTCTCTACAACATGATCTTGTGTGTCACATGCCATACCTATAGGTGCTGGCACTAGGGGTGCAAATGGATCAAATTGGATCGGGTCATGAGTGACCCCGATCCGACCCGATTCCTTAAACGAGTTCTAATATTAGACTCAGACCCAATTTACTAGAAAATTGAGTCAGGTCAGGTCGGGTCCATTATCAGAATTTTTAACCCAACGGGTCATTCGAGTTAGATTGGGTCCATAAATAATCCAGTTCTAATCTAAAAAATTTGGATCTAAATATAATCCGGATAAAATATAGACACTATATTTTAATTATTACATAGCTAACTATTATTAACCATAAAATAGATAACAAATAATATTATTATCAATATAAATTAAGATATAAAATATTTATAACTCTATCTCTATGTTAAAAATAAGTTTCATACAAGTTTTAAATTATGATTTAAAGGTCCAAATAAATATAATTCTAATAGTATCAGTATGTTCGAATTGGGTTGGGGTGAGTCGGGTCTAAATTCATTAAACCTAGACCTAACCCAAAAAATGGAATGGGTCTAATTTTAGGACCGAACCCGGATCCACAGGTCCATAATAATAGGTTGGATCAAGTCTAAATGGATTAGGTCAGGTCGGTTCATGAGTTAACCGGACCCATTTGTAGCCTTAGCAGGTACATAGTGAAATTAGATATATCCTTTATGTTCTAGGACTTCCTCAATCCTATGAATCAAAAATGCCATTTTAGTTTCTTTAGGTTTCCTTGTATAATTGTATGCATCTTTTAATCTTATGAAATTAGGATGTATATTAATATATTATGGTTGATTCATAAAATTATTAGCTTGAGATCTGATTCTAGATAGTCAGACAGAGTCAATCATGTACCAATATTGCTATAGGGATTGAATTTATTCATTAGGATCTGGGTAACAATAATCAATTAGACTTTTGGGTCATTCAATGAAATCCATGATCTTTAAATCTTGTATGGTTTAGATTGTATCCAACCGATCATTATTTTGTCATAGCAAGAAAATATATTTTTTTATATATTTTTTTGGAGGAGAGGGAAGAAGAAGAAAGAGAGAGAATAGTTCTAAAGATAAGAATTTAAGGAGTCCTAAATCTAGAGATGATAGAGAAGAGTATTTTAATTAGATTAAAATTTTATTAGCAAATAAGTTGTCAAATCATAGACTCTCTATCCTAAGGTTACCTATGTCTATACAACTCTTAATTGTCAAGACTACCTTGGAGCCTTCCAAGTTAAAGACTAACTAACTGACTAGCTAGAAAGGTAAGGTCGGTGGAAGTCCCCTCGTTGCTTTCCTTAGACACCAAATAAATTGACCAAATCAATCAACATAACCAATTACAAATTACCTTCCTTTAGGGCTACATCATCACTAAACCCCTTTCTTAGACACCAGCTGACCAACTAATCTTAACTTAGTGCAACTCTTTCAAAAGCCTTGTCCTAATGAGCTTGAAAAGTCCTAGGGCCAACATCTAATTGATTTTAAAATAAAAGCTTAGGTTATATAGTATGAAGGGTAGTGGTTTATGGACCAAAGAAGGGTGATGAAATCCCTACCTTATATTATTTAGGGGTTATGCCCTTAAGATATTTTATGAAAATGTAATGCAATTCAAACAAGATATCCAAAAAAGTTAGGAAATCTTTCAAGATTTATTATTTATTTTCTTAGATTAATTATATTTTATAAAAAGATGTCCTTTATTTTTTTTAGGTTATTTAAGATAGTTTAATTAAAAGAGAAAGTTAATTAGGTTAGGAGTTGACTTGTGATAAGAAGAAAAGTGAAATTTTATATGCTCACAAGAAGGTAAGGAAATCTAATAATTAAGGTAACTAAAATAAAAAGACAATGAAACTTAAGAGAGCAACAACTAAAAAAAAAATTATAAAATAATCATGCCTTGATCCTCGGCAATGGTACTAAAATTTGATCACTATCGTAGGTAGTCAAAAATAAAAACCTAACTCACTACTATGACTAAGGTGAGTATGGATCATATCCTCAAGGATCAAGGACAATTATTTCATGAAAAAAGTAAAAAAAGAAATAAATATTTAGATGTTTAGAAGATAGATAATAGTTTAATTAAAACTAATCAATTTAAATTAAATATAAGATTGAGGGGTTTAAATGATAAAAAGATGTCTTTGGATTTTCAGGTAATCACCAACATGAATTATGTATTTATTCTAATCTAAACAATCGAAATTCATATTTATTTTAAAATATTTCAAACTAGTCACTAGAATAGGCTATCTTGCTGAGTACGAACTATATCTTATCAAGATCATGGCCCATCCTACAAGTATAGGCTATCCAATGATTAAGCTAAAAAGATCCTAAGATAATCAATTATCTATATTGAGCATGAATTATATCATGCTAGGATCATGATCCATCCCATCTATAGATAATTAATTTAGAAAATCAATAGAAAAGAATTGAAAAAGAATTGAAAATTTTATTCAATTACATAAAAGAGAAAATAATTACAAAAATTAACGAAAGGATACTTGTACCTCCCTACAAACAGTATCTCAATCACACACGGCTTCTGAATACATCTTCTTGGAGATTCGAGGCTCTATCATAGCACCTCCTCTCCTGAAGAACACTTTTTCTTTTTCTTCTCTCCCTCTTTCTCAAAACCTAGGACTAAATTACAATAGAAAATAAAATCAAATTATGCTGTAAGAACTAATGCCTGGACTATTGCCCGAGATCTTCTTTGTATGGAGCAAGAGCTTTTTCCTGATCAAATTTGAAGTCAATCAGAATCATAATAACCATATCATGAAAAATAATATCAACCGTTTGATCTATTTCTTGATGGATTTTTGGCTATTGAGTAGTGACTCATTTTCCATCTCACAAGTGCACCAAATCTCGGATTTCCTAAGATCTCCTCCTCCCAGTCGAATGCTCCCTTTGATTGGTGATCAATCCTAGTCAATGATGGATTGCAACTAGCGGATGAATGGCGGCGAGGTATGGATGACAACAACATGGAAGGAAGGACAAAATGGCTTGGACTGGTGTAATCAACCAAATAAAGAGAAGAGATGGTGGCTCGATGGTGGCTTGGCAGGAAGATGATGGTTGCAGACGGTGCTTGGATGATGGACGGCCGGCAACAAGCCCTTAGAAAGATGGTGATAGTCAGCAACAGGGAGCAACGGTATGGCATCTTTGATAGTCATCTCATTCTAAGGAGGTGATGGGTGGTGACTAGCTTCCCGATGGGTTTTTTAGCTAGTGATGGGCTCTTGACGATGAGGGGTGGTCTCAGTGATTGACCGAGATTGGAACAAGGCCGGTAGCTTGCAATGATGGCCAATGGATGTCTCAAATTGGGTAGATGAAGATGATGGAGGAGAGGGCGATGGCAGGTGGCTTGATCGATGATTTTTAGATGGGTTTCCCAACCTTGGATGGCAGTTGGCACGATGGCAGGGTGGTGATGGCTTCCGTTGGCGAGGAAAAGGCTGAACATCACTTGGAGAGAAGGTTGGTCCACAGACAAGGGTCATGGACTAGGGTTCATGGCCACCATGGACCGCACCCAGCCTTTATAGACTGAGCGATCGATCTATCATGTACTAGCTACTCTAAAATTCATATTATTTTCTTAATAAATTTCAAACTTTAATTTCGAGCTCATTTGATCTTTGATTTGAGTGCCATTTGCATCATTGGATTCCAAATATTGAGCTCTTTCCACCCATGGACTTCTTTCTACAAAATACTAATAAAAAGTATCAATTATTAATAAATGTAGATTAATTAATATATATTTCAATATTTAAATTAAGATATTTAATAGACTTATTTGGTAACTCCTTACACAGGTAATTCTTACTAGGGTAACTCCCACTTTGGATAACTCTTCATAAAAGTAACTCTCAATTGGCCAACTGATGCTCAGCCAAGCAAGCGATGGCCAACTCAACACTTCCATTTGAGTAACTCTATACAAAGGTAACTCTCAATCAGCCAATTGAAACTCAACCAAGTGAGCGGTGGTTGACTCACCACTTCCATTCAGTAACCTCTTATAAAGGTAACTCTCGTTCGACTGATCAACACTCAAGTAGACAAGCGATAGCCAACTTACCCTCTCCATTTGGGCAACTCCCTTTATGGCCACGTTCGGCTGAATTGATGCTCCTTTGACAAAGTGGCCAATTATTCCACTTAGCATGATTACAAAATCCAAAGTGGAAACACTCATCTGATGCATGGATGCACTCGAGAGTGGAGGCATTCAACAAACTATCATGTTCAAGAGTAGAAGTATCTATGCATAATCAGAGTATTAAAAGAAGGTTTGGTGCGGGCACCAATCTCAGAAGAAGACTTCAGAGCTCCATCTGGATCTCTGATTAACCTTGCCCGAAGAATTAGGGTTTTTTTGGCTTGTAATAAGGGTTGACTGGATCAACTCAACTTTAGCTTGAGTCTATATTACCTGCATTTTATTTTATTGAGTCATGTTGACTCAGTAGCGGACTAGGGTTTCAACCTGGGGTGTTACATTTTCTCCCAAGGCCAAGCAAGTGGGCGCCACACTCCCAGCCATACGCCTGAGTCCAGGGGGCGCCACATCTCCATCCAGCAGGCTTTGGTCCCCACACCACAAATAGCAGCTCCCCTCTTTCATGCGCCAATTAAGGAGAAATCCACCAGGGGTCCACAAATCAAGGGGGCGGCCCAAGACTTCCCAAAAGAACCAAACTATAAAAGGAAAGAAATTCTCTTGGAGAGGAATTCAAGGAGGCGCCCATTACCTGCCAGAAAAACTCAAAACAAAGTTAGAAGGAGCCATAACTTGGGGAGAAAGAAAAGGAGGTATCCAAAAAGGGTTGAGCCATGGAAGGAAGTAGATTTCTCTTGAAAAGCAAGGTTAGGAGGCGCCCTAATCATTCCAACTAAAGCCAGATATAAAAGGCAACAAATTTTCTCTTGGAGGGCAAGGTTAAGAGGCACCCAAACACTTCCAGATAAGGCCAAGCATAGAAGGAAAAAAATATTTTCTTGGAGGGCAAGACAAGGAGGCGCCACCCACTTTCCTTTTTGAAGCTTCAATCAACTTTGGAATTAATTGGCCAGCCATATGAGTAGGGATTGGTATCCTAATTTGAAGATCCCCTCCTTTAGTCCCACATGGGAAGATGTAAAACCCTACTCTCTTGTAATGGCCTATAAATTAAACCCCCATGTAAGTTTGAAAGAAGAAAAGATGAATGAAACCAAATTTTTTTTGTGAGCAAAACTTTGTGTTTTCTCTCTTCCGCACTTGCATCCAGGTGTTGAGCTCCATGAGGGAGTAAATCCGGGTTCCCCAGGAACCTTGAGGAGGTGTGAGATCTCCAAAACCCAAACCCTAGGTTAGCCACTTCTACTCCATAACCCTAGCCACCCACCATCCACTTCAATCCACCAAACCCTAGCCTATCCCACCTCCCACGGCCTCTCTCTCCAAGTCCAGGCCGACCACCAGCAACCAGCTACAGTCTGGGTACTTCAGATCCAAAGCTCTTTCCAGAGGGAGTCGAATCAGCCTTCAAGAGAATCCGGATCTCAGCGACATCAGCCTTCAAGTTCTTCGAACTGGTAAATCCTTCCCTGAGTCTCTGAATCCATCACTTATTTCTCTTCTTCCCAGATCTTGAGTCCAGGAGAAGCCGACCCAGCCTCAAGACCAGTATTGGAGGATCTATTGCGAAGATAGCCGAATCCGAGGATCCAACAATCTGCTCGAGAGAGTTCTTCCACCCAAATTCTGTGAGATCACTGTTTGGTTGGTAAACCATCTCTTCTCTTTATTTCTGTCCTGTTGAAAGTTCAGAGCGAAACCCTAGGTCTGGGAGTTTCTCAACCCCCAGCGATCCGTTACTTCTGAACTTCTCTGATAACTTAGCTTCTTCTAAATTGTGCTTTCTATCCTTACCTAGTTTCCATCAACTTAGTTTAACTTTACTTTGAGTTGAAGCCAATTTTTGAAATATATAAAAAAAAAATAGAATTAATCTTAATTTTACTTCCGCATACGCTTCTTTGTTCTTTGTTCTGCATCATTTTTGGTATCAGAACTTTCGTGCTGCATCATTTTTGGTATCAGAGCCCTGTCTAGGGTTTCTGTTTTGATTGCTTGTTTAAGTCTCTCTCTTTTTACTTTGTCTGCTCGAAGTAGACTCCCCAGGACGTCCGGTCCTAGGAACGAAGCGAGGTGCAAACCTCCTCTTCCCATTCCACAGGGTGTTCCTAGGGCGTTTAGGGGATCCGTTGGGTTATAACTTCGTAGCAGGAATTGTAAACGGGGAAGTGCTCTGTTTTTAGCCCGTAATTTTCCTGTTGCAGGAATTATTTCTCACTGCAATTAACTCTAAATTTGGTGATTTTTATTTTGCTGAAACCAATATAATTGAAACTATTTTGCATAATTTTCCTGTGATTTATTGGTTTCCTTGGGATTTCTGAGAATTAAATTACTGCAACTCTATTTTTATGTTCTGCAATCCAATTATTTTTGAGTGTTCATCTCTTAATTCATCTTAAGGGCATTTGAGCATCTAAGATAAGGGGAGGAGTTGATAACCTCTCCTTAGCCCAAAATCACCACCCACTCATTCGAACCTAAGCCTTTAATCTAAAAATTGATTAGACTTAATTTGCCCTAGTGGGCTAGGGACATCAACAAGTCGAGTCAAGGCTAGTGTTGAGTCAGTTTGTCTGGTTACTCTGTGTGTGCTTTGTACTCAGTGTCTAGAACGGTGGTTCAGGGATTCCATCCCGAAGGGCTTGTGTGCTGGTCCGCCTACTTGGCCAATCTCTGATTGGTGTCTAGGATTGGCATTCAGGGACCTAACACTCCCCTTACACATGACTGGCTGAGTCATGAGTTACTACAGGCTAGCTTGCCACTCTGATTGGGCATCTAGTTTGGGCTCTAGGTCTAGTTAGCCCGTAGTCGTTCAGTTGAGTCTCATTTTGTGTGTTTGCTTGCATCATGTCTACCCGGAATGGAGTGCCCTACCAACCTGGTCAAACCCAACCTGATTTAGAGGCCATGGTTAGAGCTCTTACTGAGAGTATGAACAAATTGAGTCAGGATGTGACTGCTAATGTTACCCAGTGTAAAGAACAAGTCCATGAGAATTTTACCCAGCTTAGGGATCAAGTCCAAGTACTTGAGAAACGTAGATATCAAAATTGGATCCCTGATCCAAAATTTAATAGGCCCCAACCTCATCCATGCCAGGAGCCTAGGAGGACCTTATACCGTGATCCCGAGCATAACCTTAGGAAGCCTAACCATGATATCTATAGTGTGGATCGTGTCTATGAGAGGTCCTTACAATATTCTAGACCAGTCACTCAACAACCCAAGTCTTCTAGATCAAACTATTTAGATCCACACCCATGCCCAAGTAAGGTCTCTACTAGCTTGAAACCCAGTGTGACCCAGGTTCCTATATCGCATGAATGTTTGTTTTGTGGAGAAAGAGGCCATAAATCTAGCCAGTGCCCATGCATTGGACTAGCTTGTGCATAGCTAAGTGGTAAGAATCCTAAGGATGACATTAATGAGGGAGAACCCAAGCCTACCAATGAGGAAGAACGGTTAGGTATGACAAGCCTAGAATTAGTTGACCCGATTACCACTGACCCGAAACCTATTGAAGATGGCATCGAGGAAGTATACGATGCTGGCTTGAGTCTAGTTGATGAATATGAGGGGGAAGAACTTGAAGAATGTGACATCGATACTATTGGTTCCTTACCTGAGGAGACCTTGGAGAGCAACCAAGTGGTAGGACCTAGTTCAGAAATTCAAGAGATTTGTGAGAATCAGGTTTCTTTAGTCAAATACCCCCAAGAAGAACTCATAGTGTTAGCCCGAGATATCAGTGCGTATCCTCTAATGACAGTCATTCCCCAAGTACCAATTGAAGATCTTTGCACTGAACTGTTTAAGTTTGCCCACCCTATGGTAGATCCTCTCCTTAGGATGACTGAATCAAGCCTCTTATAATTGGACCTTGTCCCATGCCCAGCCACTAAGGTCTCTCCCGTAATCTCAGTTGAACATCCTTATCTTGAGCGGATTGATTCACCCAGTCCTGTAGAAGTCCTCCTTATGGCCCCAGACCCCTTCCTTCGCATGATTGTCCTACCCTTCTATAGAGTATACCTTTCCGCACCCATAGGTCAAATTTCAAGTCTTGAGGTCATCATCCATAGGCCCTTCCATGAATCATTCTCTAATCCAGTTCTTGAGAAAGTGGATCATTATTTGCTTAGAGAACAAACCTTAACTATTGCAATCACATGTCCTAGGCTACTTCCTGAACCATCTCTTGATACATTCCTAGGAGTAGCAAACTTTTCCTTTCGTAAGGATGACCAGTTGATACTCATAGATCACCATTCAAACCTTCAGGTCACCACCTTTAGTCAACAGGTAATTCGATACCCCACCTCATATCTCCTCCCTTTCTCTAGGACTTCCAATGCTTGTTACACCATCCAAGTATACTTTGTCGAAGTCTTTAGAGTGAACCATGTGTCAGAACCTATTAGGTTTGCCACCTACTTCTGGAAGACCTTATGGCACCTACTAGGCACCCATGATAAGTTTTCATGCTCTGCATGCCATCCTCCGACCCAAGGTCAAACCTAGAGAGTCGTAGTTTGTTAGGTTTAGACCTAAGGTTCCTTTGGAATAAAGTCCATTCTTTAGGAATGCATCGTCAGTCTAGTTTAGTTTTTCTTGATCCTTTACTAGGCTTTGGCTCAGATTTTGGTTTGATTGAGAGCACCAGGAATTGGGATTGTATTTTGTCCAGGGCTGAAATTTGCATATAATGACTCGGTCAATAGGTCTACGGGTAAGAGTCCATTTGAAATTGTGCATGGTTACTAACCCCACACACCACTTGACCTAGCTCCTTTACCAGTCCACACACGGGTCTCCGAGTCTGCCGAAGTTTTTGCACAGCATATAAAAGACTTGCATAAAGAAATTCAAGCCAAAATAAATTTAAGTAATGAAACTTATAAGAAATTGACTGATTCTCAAAGGCGAGTCAAAACTTTTGACGAAGGAGACTATGTAGTGATTAGGTTAAGGCCTGAACGGTTTCCTCCTGGAACCGTTAGAAAGTTACATGCTAGGGGAGCTGGACCATTTAGAGTGGTAAAGAGAGTAGGATCCAATGCCTATGTGCTCGAGTTACCTCCAGAACTAGGCATTAGCTCCACTTTCAACATTACAGACCTAGTAGAGTATAGGAAGCCAGCTGTGATTCCCAATGAGGCTTTTGAACCTAATCCTGCTCTTGAGAGTGTACCTGACCCTGTGTGTCCACCAACAAACTGGCCTGTGAGGAATGAGCAGATTGAAAAGATCCTGGATGATCAGGTTATCTCTACTCGTAATCGAGGATACCAAAGATACCTGGTCCACTGGCTAGGAAGGCCAGATTCTGATGACTCTTGGATCTCCCGAGAAGAATTACAAGAGTTGGACCCAGACCTCTTGGAGAGATACCAGAGCCAACTTGATCCATACTCGACAGGGTCGAGTTCCTCCCACCCTGGGAGAATTGGTGCGGGCACCAATCTCAGAAGAAGACTTCAGAGCTCCATCTGGATCTCTGATTAACCTTGCCCAAAGAATTAGGGTTTTTTTGGCTTGTAATAAGGGTTGACTGGATCAACTCAACTTTAGCTTGAGTCTATATTACCTGCATTTTATTTTATTGAGTCATGTTGACTCAGTAGTGGACTAGGGTTTCAACCTGGGGTGTTACATTTTCTCCCAAGGCCAAGCAAGTGGGCGCCACACTCCCAGCCACACTCCCAGCCATACGCCTGAGTCAAGGGGGCGCCACATCTCCATCCAGCAGGCTTTGGTCCCCACACCACAAATAGCAGCTCCCCTCTTTCATGCGCCAATTAAGGAGAAATCCACCAGGGGTCCATAAATCAAGGGGGCGGCCCAAGACTTCCCAAAAGAACCAAACTATAAAAGGAAAGAAATTCTCTTGGAGAGGAATTCAAGGAGGCGCCCATTACCTGCTAGAAAAACTCAAAACAAAGTTAGAAGGAGCCATAACTTGGGGAGAAAGAAAAGGAGGTATCCAAAAAGGGTTGAGCCATGGAAGGAAGTAGATTTCTCTTGAAAAGCAAGGTTAGGAGGCGCCCTAATCATTCCAACTAAAGCCAGATATAAAAGGCAACAAATTTTCTCTTGGAGGGCAAGGTTAAGAGGCATCCAAACACTTCTAGATAAGGCCAAGCATAGAAGGAAAAAAATATTTTCTTGGAGGGCAAGACAAGGAGGCGCCACCCACTTTCCTTTTTGAAGCTTCAATCAACTTTGGAATTAATTGGCCAGCCATATGAGTAGGGATTGGTATCCTAATTTGAAGATCCCCTCCTTTAGTCCCACATGGGAAGATGTAAAACCCTACTCTCTTGTAATGGCCTATAAATTAAACCCCCATGTAAGTTTGAAAGAAGAAAAGATGAATGAAACCAATTTTTTTTTGTGAGCAAAACTTTGTGTTTTCTCTCTTCCGCACTTGCATCCAGGTGTTGAGCTCCGTGAGGGAGTAAATCCGGGTTCCCCAGGAACCTTGAGGAGGTGTGAGATCTCCAAAACCCAAACCCTAGGTTAGCCACTTCTACTCCATAACCCTAGCCACCCACTATCCACTTCAATCCACCAAACCCTAGCCTATCCCACCTCCCACGGCCTCTCTCTCCAAGTCCAGGCCGACCACCAGCAACCAGCTACAGTCTGGGTACTTCAGATCCAAAGCTCTTTCCAGAGGGAGTCGAATCAGCCTTCAAGAGAGTCCGGATCTCGGCGACATCAGCATTCAAGTTCTTCGAACTGGTAAATCCTTCCCTGAGTCTCTGAATCCATCACTTGTTTTTCTTCTTCCCAGATCTTGAGTCCAGGAGAAGCCGACCCAGCCTCAAGACCAGTATTGGAGGATCCATTGCGAAGATAGCCGAATCCGAGGATCCAACAATCTGCTCGAGAGAGTTCTTCCACCCAAATTTTGTGAGATCACTGTTTGGTTGGTAAACCATCTCTTCTCTTTATTTCTGTCTTGTTGAAAGTTCAGAACGAAACCCTAGGTCTGGGAGTTTCTCAACCCCCAGCGATCCGTTACTTCTGAACTACTCTGATAACTTAGCTTTTTCTAAATTGTGCTTTCTATCCTTACCTAGTTTCCATCAACTTAGTTTAACTTTACTTTGAGTCGAAGCCAATTTCTGAAATATATAAAAAAAAAAATAGAATTAATCTTAATTTTACTTCCGCATACGCTTCTTTGTTCTTTGTTCTGCATCAAGGTTCCTTTTCATTAATTTGGAGGGAGACATACAAAGTCAGATCAAGTTTGAGACATATAAAGTCAGATCATGTTCGAGACCCAATACAAAGTCAAACTTGAATAGTTACAAGGTCAGACAAGATAAAGAAAACAAAGTTGCGAGAAGAATCTTCTTCGCCTTCTTCGCCACCACTGACTTTTTGATTCCTGACCCACAGTCGAGAGCAATCTTTCATGCTAATGGCTGGTGCCTGACCGGTGAAGGATGGAACTCAACAACAAAAACCCCACCCCCTAAAGTCAATGACCAGTACAATGGAATTTCAATAACATAGTCCTACCCAAAATAGCCATGTTGGACGATTTCGCCAGCAAGGTAGTTGTTCTAGGTAGAACTATCTCCAAGGACATCTTTGGTGCCTTTGCCATCTATATCCAAGAGAATCTTCGACCTTTTGCCATCTATGTGCCATCCATCTCATCCTCACTGGACTCTGCCCCCTCTTCAAGCACCCCGATCATCGGTGGCATCCCTTCCTTTCTCATCAAAAATTGCTGGATTCTCAATCAGTTCATGGGCCTCGTGTTTACACCGAGGGGCATATAGTAGCCTTCCTTTTATGGTGGAAGCCCACCTCTTAGAAGATGATGCATGGAAGCCCCAAATTGGGTTGACCAAGCAGACTCTTGGGATTTTGAGGCAAATGCTTGGGATCTCAATCCCATCAATTCCTGCCTTTGAGTCTAGCATTAGCGGCTAGAAGTCGAAGTGTGTCTGCCATAAGGCATGCCTAGAATGGTCAGGCAGTATAGTCACCTCTGAATTGTGACTCATTTATCCCTGGCTCTAGGGTCGATGTTGGCAGCTGACAGTCAACCCCACTTCTAGCATGTGGCATGTCCCAATTGGCCAAGATCGGCAATTGTTGGACCAACAATCAATGCATTAAATGGACGGTGCACCCGACGATGGCTTGCCTATCAACTCACCTCCAGGCCAAGAGGTGATGTTCAACAACCCCCTGGTCAACATGGAGCACGATTGTCTTCTCCTCGTCGATCCTAGAGGGGTGACCGACTCTCAACTATTGAGAGTCTATACCAAGAGACTCAAATACTCTTGACTCACACTTTCCACCAACCAAGGACTTGGAACAATTTTCACTCTCAATGAACTATGATAGATAGAACATGATCAACGCACTCTTGCCCAAGAGATGTTTAAGCTAGTCCAAATGCTGATTGAGGCAAAGGCAAGGAAAAAACCTAAGTCCTATGGTCAGGGGGCTTATTCCCAAGTTTGGCAAGCTAGCTTCACCAATGGGCTTCCCTACTAGCTAGTGTATTTGACCTCACCACTGATGAGTTCCCTACATCAGAGACACCAACAACGCCAACCAAAGAACTCGACAAGATCTACAAGGTAAAAAGGGTCGAAGAGCAATTCATCCAACTACAATAGCATCACTAGCTAAGTACTTAGAAAAATTTTGGAAAAATGTCACCTAGCTAGCAAATTATCATTGATGAAAGTAGATATTTCATTCGAAAAGCAGCAAAACTTTTTACAAATTTTGATTCAAGATCGACAAGGCCTTACAAAAATTAGACTCTAAGTCTAGGAAGAGGAAAACCAGAAGGTACGTAAATGAGAAGAAGAAAGGAGAGAGGAAGTTTTTTTAAATCTAAACTCTTGGAGCTATGGCCACCTCTTTAGCAACCTCGATTGTAGTTGCCTCCCACTCAGTAGCATCAGTTGGGGTAGCGACTACACCTATCAGGTTTTCACTCAAAGCCACCACCTCTTCGAGAACCTCAGGTGCAACTATTTCAGATGCCAACACCTCAACGACCCCCTAAACAACATAGACCTGCTCGGCGGCCGACACCTCTACTACCTCTCCCTCTTCTGCTTCCTCTTTCTCTTCTTCCTTTAGAATGCCCGAACTATGATGTGGCACAGATCCAACCCTAGGAAACTTTAGATGACCTTCGCCTTGCAGTTGTTGAAGTTGATAACATAGATGCCCACTATGGCCACTATAATATTAGCTTCGAAGGCATCGAAGTCCTTGTATTCTTTGATCGCCCCGGCAGTGGTGGACATAGTCCTCTCTTCCACTACCTTGGCTCGGTCGATGGTGGCTTTTTCGCATTCTTTAGTAGCCCTAGCCTTATCCTTGGCTATCTAGGCCCTATTCTCAGCTAGCCGATGCTAGACTTTGCTGTGGTCTTGTTGGACTACCATGTTGGCTACCTAGTTGCACTCCTAAATAAGTGCCTTCTCTATTTTGGCCACCTCAGATTCGTAGGACTTGCGAAGGGTAGCCATTTCTTCTTTCAACTTGGCCTCGACCTTGGCACGGTAACAATTAGAGCTCACCACCTGGTCCTCCAACTCCTTCACCTGATGTTCCCAAGTATTAGCATACTCGACATACTTTAGAAATACCAAGCATATAGTCATCAGGTCATGAAGGAACTGCAAAAAAATAACAAATGGAGTTAGTCGCTCAACCTAGCAAATACCAATCAATGGACTCAGAAAGGAGCTTACCTTGATTGCAACTAGGAAAGCCCCATTGATTATGTCACCCATGGATTGGGGCTTTAACTCTTCTATGTGCCAGGATAATAGCATTATTTGAGTCAACTCCTAGGTGACCAAGAATTTGTGTCGTGCTGAGTCATCTTCATAGATGTCGACCCTATGGACCCACCCATCATCGACTGTGGCTCAGGTTACAAAGGTACAATGCCTGTATGCCCTCCATGAAAACTCGGCCCCACTAGAAGCCAAGGATGTTTTGACCTCTCTCAGGGCTGATGAACTGCTAGTGCCCCTTGGCATCGATAAAGTGGAAGGAGCCGTACCTATCCCAAATGAGATAGGAGCCTTCCTAGCACACTCACTGATGCGGCAGGAGCCAGGATCACCAAAGACATCACCCCTCAAAATCTTCTACTTCATAGAGATAGTCTTCTTCTTATGGCCATCATTCAAGGCTAGCCCTTTTTGCAGATGTTCTTGGACCTGGTCGGCCGACACCAACCTTATGACTATAAAGCATATGGATCAGTCAAGTGCAAAGATGAAAAAGAAGAAAAACTATAATCCCTTATTGAGATAGCTACCCGGTCTCAACTCGGCATCATACAAGTTTTCCTCAGTTAGGAACTCCTTTATTGCAAGGACTTCCATACTCGAGAGTTTTTGAAGTCCTCTTCATCGGAGTCATTCACTTTATCATTCTTGTTGGGAGAGGTGTATGGTTCTCTCCAACTCAATCGGATTTCCTAGCACCGGTTGGAAGAAACAAAGAAGAACTGAGGTTTCCAATGGTGGATTAAACTAGAGAGTTTTTTAAAAAGTTTGCTCTTTCCTCGAGCACTGAAGAACTACTAACCCCTCAACTCGGGAAGCTTATTCAACTTAAAGAAAACTCTAACAATGAAAATCGATGTCGAACCTTGGCAAGGTGATAGAAGATTACAAAAGTGGCAAGGATGCAAAAAAAATTTGGCTTGAGTTGTGTGGGGACTAGGTCATACCAATGGAGGGCATCCCTAATCTAGGGGTGCAAAGGAAAATGGAGGCCCACATTGAGGTCATCATACATGGCTAAGCAATTAGCCAGGCTAGAAGTCACTCGGTCTTCTAGCCTTGACGTGGAGAACTCATCTCAAATCTGAAACTTCTCTCGGAGCCCAATGATGTCATCCTCGATCATGGTTGGGACCTCAAACATCAACCCCACCAAGAGTCTAGTCGAGATGCAAGAGGTCCCTGCCCGACTCTTCTTTCTAGGTGCAGGAACTTCTTCTTCCTCTTCAGTCTTCTTCTTCTTCTTCCTCAGTAGTCTTCTTTCTCCTCCACAACCTCCCCTTCCTCTGCTAGACCTTCTTACTCAACCAGGCTCACATCTTTAGATGAGCCCTCATGAGTCTAGTCCCCAAAGGAAAAAGAGTCTAAACACCCTTGCACTCCAGAGGGATTACTGATCGAATGGCTCTCACCACTTGACAACATTCTCTAAGAATGCAGAATAGACCATATGGAACAAAGGAGATAGAGGAAGACCAAGAAGGGTGCCTCCACCCAAGAAGCGGGTGAAGGCTAAAAGAAAAACTCAAAAATAGAAAAGAATGAAGGAGCACCTACACCTACAGAGCCCTTAAAGAAATCTACTGAACCAAACAGGAGACATGGGAAGAGAACGGGAACCAACCTGGGGGAAACCTCCAAGAAGCTCAAGCATGAACTTCTTCTTGCTCGCTCCTCTTTTGTTCTCAACCAGCAAAAGCCTCCATAATTGGGGCAAGGGATTTCTATTTATTCAGCCCTCAACCGGCCACCATCAAGGCTTCGGCACTCCCGAGGCCATCAGATCATGCCGCATGGCACACGCCCCCTCGAGTATAGCTACTCCTCAAAATTCCAATCAGTTGATCACCTCCCTACACTAGTTTCCATGTAGAACATTTAAGGATCATGGCTAATGGACTACATGGCATGACACAGTTGGTCATCAGAGCTTACAGCGCAGCTTTTCAGGTGCCCTGCCAATGATTCGCCCGACCGCCCTACACCCTACCTGAAATGACAAGATGATATTCAGTGATTCCCAAGGCAACAATTAATGCCCGAATAACAAGATAACAAACCCAACTCTTAAGGCCAATGTTGACCCCTGGAATGATTTTGATGATAATAAAACATTGGAGCATGCACTTGATTACTAATCATTTTAATGTATTTTATAAGTTTTTGTGGTGCGGGCACCAGACTCAGAAGAAGACTTCAGAGCTCCATCTGGATCTCTGATTAACCTTGCCCGAAGAATTAGGGTTTTTTGGCTTGTAATAAGGGTTGACTTGATTAACTCAATTTTAGTTTGAGTCTGTATTACCTGCATTTTTTATTGAGTCATGTTGACTCAGTAGTGGACTAGGGTTTCAACCTGGGGTGTTACATTTTCTCCCAAGGCCAAGCAAGTGGGCGCCACACTCCCAGCCACACTCCCAGCCATACGCCTGAGTCCAGGGGGTGCCACATCTCCATCCAGCAGGCTTTGGTCCCCACACCATAGATAGCAGCTCCCCTCTTTCATGCGCCAATTGAGGAGAAATCCACCAGGGGTCCACAAATCAAGGGGGCGGCCCAAGACTTCCCAAAAGAACCAAACTATAAAAAGGGAAGAAATTCTCTTGGAGAGGAATTCAAGGAGGCGCCCATTACCTACCAGAAATACTCAAAACAAAGTTAGAAGGAGCCATAACTTGGGGAGAAAGAAAAGGAAGTATCCAAAAAGGGTTGAGCCATGGAAGGAAGGAGATTTCTCTTGAAAAGCAAGGTTAGGAGGCGCCCTAATCATTCCAACTAAAGCCAGATATAAAAGGAAACAAATTTTCTCTTGGAGGGCAAGGTTAAGAGGCACCCAAACACTTCCAGATAAGGCCAAGCATAGAAGGAAAAAAATATTTTCTTGGAGGTCAAGACAAGGAGGCGCCACCCACTTTCCTTTTTGAAGCTTCAATCAACTTTGGAATTAATTGGCCGGTCATATGAGTAGGGATTGATATCCTAATTTGAAGATCCCCTCCTTTAGTCCCACATGGGAAGATGTAAAACCCTACTCTCTTGTAATGGCCTATAAATTAAACCCCATGTAAGTTTGAAAAGAAATCAGATGAATGAAACCAAATTTTTTTGTGAGCAAACTTTGTGTTTTCTCTCTTCCGCACTTGCATCCAGGTGTTGAGCTCCGTGAGGGAGTAAATCCGGGTTCCCCAGGAACCTTGAGGAGGTGTGAGATCTCCAAAACCCAAATCCTAGGTTAGCCACTCCACTCCCAAACCCTAGCCGCCATCACCCTTCTCTTTCCACCAAGCCCTAGTCTATTCCACTTCTCACGGCCACCCTCTCCAAGTCCAGGCCGGCCACCAGCATCCAGCTCCAGTCCAGATACTTCAGATCTACAGTAATTCTAAGAGGAAGTCAGATCGGCCTCCAGGAGAATCCTGATTTCAGCAACTTCAGCTTTCAAGTTCTTCAACCTGGCAAATCTTTTCTTGAGTATCTGAAATCCATCACTTGTTCCTCTTCTTTCCCAGATCTTGAGTCCAGGAGAAGCCGACCAAACCACAAGACCAGTATTGGAGGATCCATTGCGAAGATAGCCGACTCCGAGGATCCCACAATCTGCTCGAGAGAGTTCTTCCACCAAAATCCTGAGAAGATCACTGTCTGGTTAGTAAACCATCTCTCCTCTCTATTTCTGTTCTGTTGAAAGTTCAGAGCGAAACCCTAGGTCTGGGAGTTTCTCAACCCCCAGCGATCCGTTACTTCTGAACTACTCTGATAATTTAGTTTCTTCTAAACTGTGCTTTCAATCCTTACCTAGTTTCCTTCAACTTAGTTTAGCTTTACTTTGAGTCAAAGCCAATTTCTGAAATATAAAAAAAATAAATAAATAAATAAATATAAAAAAAAAGGAAATTAATCCTAAATTTACTTCCGCATATGCTTTTTTGTTCTTTGTTCTGCATCATTTTTGGTATCAGAGCTTTCGTGCTACATCATTTTTGGTATCAGACATCTGTCTAGGGTTTCTGTTTGATTGCTTGTTTGAGTCCCTCTCTTTTTACTTTGTCTGCTCGAAGTAGACTCCCCAGGACGTCCGGTCCTAGGAACGAAGCGAGGTGCAAACCTCCTCTTTCCATTCCATGGGGTGTTCCTAGGGCGTGTAGGGGATCCGTTGGGTTATAACTTCGTAGCAGAAATTGTAAACGGGGAAGTGCTCTATTTTCAGCCCGTAATTGCCCTGTTGCAGGAATTATTTCTCACTTCAGATAACTCTAAATTCAGTGATTTCTTTTTTGTTGGAACCAGTGTAATTGAAAATATTTTACATAATCTTACTGTAATTTATTGTTTTCTGTGAAATTTATGAGAGTTAAATTACAGCAATTCTGTTTCTGTATTTCTGCAATTCAATTTTTTTGAGTGATCATCTCCTAATTCATCTTAAGGGCAATTGAGCATCTAAGATAAGGGAAAGAGTTGATAACCTCTCCTTAGCCCAAAACCACCACCCCTTCATTCGAACCTAAGCCTTTAATCTAAAATTGATTAGACCTAATTTGCCCTAGTGGGCTAGGGACATCAACAAGTCGGGTCAAGGCTAGTGTTGAGTCAGTTTGTCTGGTTACTCTGTGTGTGCTTTGTACTCAGTGTCTAGAACGGTGGTTCAGGGATTCCATCCTGAAGGGCTTGTGTGCTGGTCCGCCTACCTGGCCAATCTCTGATTGGTGTCTAGGATTGGCAATTAGGGACCTAACACTCCCCTTACACCTGCCTGGCTGAGTCCTGAGTTACTACAGGCTAGCTTGCCACTCTGATTGGGCATCTAGTTTGGGCTCTAGGTCTAGTTAGCCCGTAGTCGTTCAGTTGAGTCTCATTTTGTGTGTTTACTTGCATCATGTCTACCCGGAATGGAGTGCCCTACCAACCTGGTCAAACCCAACCTGATTTAGAGGCCATGGTTAGAGCTCTTACTGAGAGCATGAACAAGTTAAGCCAGGATTTGACTGCTACTGTTATCCAGTGTAAAGAACAAGTCCATGAGAATTTTACCCAGCTTAGGGATCAAGTCCAAGTCCTTGAGAAACGTAGACATCAAAATTGGATCCCTGATCCAAAATTTAATAGGCCCCAACCTCATCCATACCAGGAGCCTAGGAGGACCTTATACCGTGATCCCGAGCATAACCTTAGGAAGCCTAACCATGATATCTATAGTGTGGATCGTGTCTATGAGAGGTCCTTACAATATTCTAGACCAGTCACTCAACAACCCAAGTCTTCTAGATCAAACCATTTAGATCCACACCCATGCCCAAGTAAGGTCTCTACTAGCTTGAAACCCAGTGTGACCCAGGTTCTTATATCGCAAGAATGTTTGTTTTGTGGAGAAAGAGGCCATAAATCTAGTCAGTGCCCATGCATAAGACTGGCTTGTGCACAGCTAAGTGGTAAGAATCCTAAGGATGACATTAATGAGGGAGAACCCAAGCCTACCAATGAGGAAGAACGGTTAGGTATGACAAGCCTAGAATCAGTTGACCCGATTACCACTGACCCGAAACCCATTGAAGATGGCATCGAGGAAGTATATGATGCTGGCTTGAGTCTAGTTGATGAATATGAGGGGGAAGAACTTGAAGAATGTGACATTGATACTATTGGTTCCTTACCTGAGGAGACCTTGGAAAACAACCAACTGGTAGGACCTAGTTCAGAAATTCAAGAGATTTGTGAGAACCAGGTTCCTTTAGTCAAATACCCCCAGGAAGAACTCATGGTGTTAGCCCGAGCTATTAGTTCGTACCCTCTAATGACAGTCATTCCCCAAGTACCAATTGAAGATCTTTGCACTGAACTGTTTAAGTTTGCCCACCCTATGGTAGATCCTCTCCTTAGGATGACTGAATCAAGCCTCTTACAATTGGACCTTGTCCCATGCTCAGCCACTAAGGTCTCTCTCGTAATCTCAGTTGGACATCCTTTTCTTGAGCGGATTGATTCACCCAGTCCTGTAGAAGTCCTCCTTATGACCCCAGACCCCTTCCTTCGCAAGACTGACCTACCCTTCTATAGAGTATACCTTTCCTCACCCATAGGTCAAATTTCAAGTCTTGAGGTCATCATCCATAGGCCCTTCCATGAATCATTCTCTAATCCATTTCTTGAGAAAGTGGATCATTATTTGCTTAGAGAACAAACCTTAACTGTTGCAATTACATGTCCTAGGCTACTCCCCGAACCATCTCTTGATCCATTCCTGGGAGTAGCAAACTTTTCCTTTCGTAAGGATGACCAGTTGACATTCATAGATCACCATTCAAACCTTCAGGTCATCACCTTTAGCCAGCAGGTAATTCGAGACTCCACCTCATATTTCCTCCCTTTCTCTAGGACTTCCAATGCTTCTTACACCATCCAAGTATACTTTGTCAAAGTCTTTAGAGTGAATCACGTGTCAGAATCTATTAGGTTTGCCACCTACTTCTGGAAGACCTTATGGCACCTACTAGGCACCCATGATAAGTTTTCATGCTCTGCATGCCATCCTCCGACCCAAGGTCAAACCTAGAGAGCCGTAGTTTGTTAGGTTTAGACCTAGGGTTCCTTTGAATAAAGTCCATTCTTTAGGAATGCATCGTCAGTCGAGTTTAGGACATTGTCTCTGATTTTGAATGAGTGAGAATACTAGGAATTGGGATTTGTATTTACCTAGGGCTAAATTTGCATATAATGTTTCGATCAATAGGTCTATAGGCTAGAGCCCCTTTGAAATTATTCATGGATACAAGCCTCACACACCACTAGATCTGATTTCACTATTAGTCCACACACACAAGTCTCTTGATTCACTTGCATAGCATGTAAAGGACTTGCATAAAGAAATTCATGCCAAAATAATTTTAAGTAATGAAACTTATAAGAAGTTGGCTGATTCTCAAAGGCGAGTCAAAACTTTTGTTGACGGAGACTGTGTAATGATTAGGTTAAGGCCTGAACGGTTCCCTCCTGAAACCATTAGAAAGTTACATGCTAGAGGAGCTGGTCCATTTAGAGTGGTGAAGAGAGTATGATACAATGCCTATGTGCTCGAGTTGCCTCCAGAACTAGGCATTAGCTCCACTTTCAACATTACAAACCTAGTAGAGTATAGAGAGCCAGCTGTGATTTCCAGTGAGCCTTTTGAGCCTAATCCTGCTCTTGAGAGTGAACCCAACCCTGTGTGTCCACCAACAAACTGGCCTGTGAGGAAAGAGCAGATTGAAAAGATCCTGGATGATCAGGTTATCTCTACTCGTAATCGAGGATACCAAAGATACCTGGTCCGCTGGCAAGGAAGGCCAGATTCTGATGACTCTTGGATCTCCCGAGAAGAATTACAAGAATTGGACCCAGACCTCTTGGAGAGATACCAAAGCCAGCTTGATCCATACTCGACAGGGTCGAGTTCCTCCCACCCCGGGAGAATTGGTGCGGGCACCAGACTCAGAAGAAGACTTCAGAGCTCCATCTGGATCTCTGATTAACCTTGCCCGAAGAATTAGGATTTTTTGGCTGTAATAAGGGTTGACTTGATCAACTCAATTTTAGTTTGAGTCTGTATTACCTGCATTTTTTATTGAGTCATGTTGACTCAGTAGTGGACTAGGGTTTCAACCTGGGGTGTTACATTTTCTCCCAAGGCCAAGCAAGTGGGCGTCACACTCCCAGCCACACTCCCAGCCATACGCCTGAGTCCAGGGAGCGCCACATCTCCATCCAGCAGGCTTTGGTCCCCACACCACAGATAGCAGCTCCCCTCTTTCATGCGCCAATTGAGGAGAAATCCACCAGGGGTCCACAAATCAAGGGGACGGCCCAAGACTTCCCAAAAGAACCAAACTATAAAAAGGGAAGAAATTCTCTTGGAGAGGAATTCAAGGAGGCACCCATTACCTCCAGAAATACTCAAAACAAAGTTAGAAGGAGCCATAACTTGGGGAGAAAGAAAAGGAAGTATCCAAAAAGGGATGAGCCATGGAAGGAAGGAGATTTCTCTTGAAAAGCAAGGTTAGGAGGTGCCCTAATCATTCCAACTAAAGCCAGATATAAAAGGCAACAAATTTTCTCTTGGAGGGCAAGGTTAAGAGGCATCCAAACACTTCCAGATAAGGCCAAGCATAGAAGGAAAAAAATATTTTCTTGGAGGTCAAGACAAGGAGGCGCCACCCACTTTCCTTTTTGAAGCTTCAATCAACTTTGGAATTAATTGGCCGGCCATATGAGTAGGGATTGATATCCTAATTTGAAGATCCCCTCCTTTAGTCCCACATGGGAAGATGTAAAACCCTACTCTCTTGTAATGCCCTATAAATTAAACCCCATGTAAGTTTGAAAAGAAATCAGATGAATGAAACCAAATTTTTTTGTGAGCAAACTTTGTATTTTCTCTCTTCCGAACTTGCATCCAGGTGTTGAGCTTCATGAGGGAGTAAATCCGGGTTCCCCAGGAACCTTGAGGAGGTGTGAGATCTCCAAAACTCAAACCCTAGGTTAGCCACTCCACTCCCAAACCCTAGCCGCCATCACCCTTCTCTTTCCACCAAGCCCTAGTCTATTCCACTTCTCACGGCCACCCTCTCCAAGTCCAGGCCGGCCACCAGCATCCAGCTCCAGTCCAGATACTTCAGATCTACAGCAGTTCTAAGAGGAAGTCAGATCGGCCTCCAGGAGAATCCTGATTTCAGCAACTTCAGCTTTCAAGTTCTTCAACCTGGCAAATCTTTTCTTGAGTATCTGAAATCCATCACTTGTTCCTCTTCTTTCCCAGATCTTGAGTCCAGGAGAAGCCGACCAAACCACAAGACCAGTATTGGAGGATCCATTGCGAAGATAGCCGACTCCGAGGATCCCACAATCTGCTCGAGAGAGAGTTCTTCCACCAAAATCCTGAGAAGATCACTGTCTAGTTAGTAAACCATCTCTCCTCTCTATTTCTGTTCTGTTGAAAGTTCAGAGCGAAACCCTAGGTCTGGGAGTTTCTCAACCCCCAGCGATCCGTTACTTCTGAACTACTCTGATAATTTAGTTTCTTCTAAACTGTGCTTTCAATCCTTACCTAGTTTCCTTCAACTTAGTTTAGCTTTACTTTGAGTCAAAGCCAATTTCTGAAATATAAAAAAAAATAATAAATAAATAAATAAATAAAGGAAATTAATCCTAAATTTACTTCCGCATACGCTTCTTTGTTCTTTGTTCTGCATCATTTTGTAGGATAATTTTAATGTACAACCACTCTTCCTATAATTTTGATGTATGTCAAGTTTATTTTTGAAAAAGTATTATGTAATGAAAAGGCCCAAGAAAAATTACTTTGTATTCATGAAAATGGGCCAATTCAATGTAATTTTCAAGTTTAAAATACTTAGTTTAGGCTTTGAAGGAGTTTTAGAATCTTCGAAGTTGGTTGGAAGTCTTTGGAAGAAATCTAGAGAAGTTTGAAGGGTTCTTAGCAAAAATCACTTGAGTTGACTCAAAGTAGAGAGCCGACTCAATGTTCTGATATGGCACTAAGTTTTCTGGCATGCAAACATTCGAGCCGACTTGAGAGTGAAGACCCAACTCAAGCAGAGTTCAATTTCTGAAGTTTTGAGATTTCGAGTTGACTTGAGAGAAGTCGAGCCAACTCATCCAAAATGAAATTCCTTAGACAGACAATCGAGCCGACTCTTCCAAAGTGATGAAAAATCAGTTCTGAGAAAATCAGCCATCCGAGTTAACTTGATTGAGAAGAGCCAACTCGATTAGAGTGAAGATTTAGTAGGACTGAGCATCCGAGCTGACTCGATCCATCCGAGCCAACTCAAGCACCCATTCCAAGAATGTAACGGCTAGTTTCAGAACTATCTTTTTAAATCCAAAAAGTACTCCAATGGTAATTTTTTGAATCCCAATGGTCTATAATGGTTATATCCTCTTAGATCAGTTCAAGACATTATTTATAAGGGATTTGAACAACTTTTGAAAAAATTAATGAGAAGTGAATGAAAAGTTAGTGAATATTTGAGAACATTCAAGAGAGCCTTTAAGCAGGCACTCAAGATTTTTCCAACTCTTATTAGATTCTTGAGTCATTAATTAAGGAAGATAAGAAGCCTTAAAGAGGATTCAAGAAAGGAATCAAGAGGGCTTCTCAAGAGCTACAACTGCAACCACCTGACAATGATTAGTTTGTCATTAGTGTTGCTTTGTTTTAACTATTTATTTGAGTTGTTCCAAGTATAATAAGGACTGTAACTTGGGATTTGTATAGGTTTTTGGTGAGCCTTTGAAAACCAAGAGTGGGTTGTTAGTGAGCCCATGAAAAATAACAGTGTATTAGATTTTTGATAATCCCGGTAAAAAATCAAGTTGGGTTTTAGATTGTGAGCTTGTGAAAACAATCCAGCTATATTCCAAGGTGAATATAGTATAAATTTCAAATGATATTTTGGATAGTGGACGTAGGAGCTGGGTTACTCCGAACCACTATAACTTGCTTATGTTTGTGCATGTGTTGTTTGTGATCTTTATTAGCTTCCACATTTGATTTTTAACTTATATCACTCACCACACTAAGAATTATAAAAAGAGCACATACTTAAGAAAATTTTTAATAACCCAATTCATCCCCCCTCTTAGGTTGGACACCTAGGCAAGGACTGGTATTAGAGCAGTGTCTCTAAAATTTATTTAGAGTAAAGATTAAATGGCAAACCCCATGAGTACTTCTTTGGCCAAAGGCCAATCTACAAATAGACCTTCACTTTTCATAGGCACTAACTATATCTACTGGAAGGCACAAATGAAAATTTACATTCAAGCAGTAGAGTTTTAGTTATGGAAAATCATCTTAAAAGGACCTTACACATCCACGAAGAAGGTTGATGGCATGGACATCCCAAAATCTAAAGAGGAATGGGATGAACATGACATAAAAATGGGTGAGTTGAATGCCAAAGCCATGAATCTCTTATATTATGCTTTTAATGCCAACGAGTTTAACTGAATTTCTACTTGCAATTCAGCTAAAAAAAATTGGGATAAATTTGAAGTAACCCATGAAGGAACCTCCTAAGTAAAAACTTCTAAGATTAATCTTCTTGTTCATAATTATGAATTTTTTAAAATGGAATCGAATGAGATAATATCTACCATATTCTCTAGATTTACAAATATTAGTAACGGTTTAAAGAGTCTTGACAAGATATACTCCAATGCAGATCTCGTGCAAAAAATTTTGAGATCTCTACCGAACAAATGGGATCCGAAGGTCACTACTATCCAAGAAGCGAAAGATTTGAATACTCTACCACTGGATGAACTATTGGGTTTCCTGATTACACACAAACTTACAATGCAGAATAGAAGTGAGGATGACAATAAGAAGAAAAGGTCTATAGCCTTCAAAGCTGCAATAGAATTCAAGAAACAAGAAGAGAAAATAGATGAAGAAAGCCCCTCCTCCGAAGATGAACTCAAAGATGATGATATCGCACTTGTAGTAAAGAGATTCAAGAAATTTATGGGTAGGAAAATGGGAAGATATTGGAGGAAATATCATAGAAAAGGAGAATACGACAATGAGAAGGAAAAAGAAAAGGAAAAGGATAAAGAGCAATAGCCCATTTGCTACGAATGCAAGAAACCAAGGCACTTCCATTCCGATTGTCAAAATTTGAAGAAATCGTACAAAAATAAGAAGAAGAAAGCAATGGTTGCAACTTGGAGCGATAGCGAGGAGTCTACATCAAACGAAGAAGAAGAGACTACCAAAACTGTGAACATATGTTTAATGGGTCTCGAAGATGAGATAATATCTCCTGAACGTCATGATGAATTTATATTTGAGGAATTAAATACTGCATTTCATAAGCTGTTATCTGAATACAAAAAGGCCGGTCTAAAGATTAAAGCTTTGAAAAATAACAATGATGTTTTAATGAAAGAAAAAGATGAAATTTTAGAAAAGAATAAGATTTTGCAAAAAGAATTGAATAGCTTTTCTAAAAAATATAACGCTTTGTAAGTTGAAAATGATGGTTATCTTGAGAAGAGTAAAGCTTTACATGAAGAAAATATTAGCTTGCAAAAAGAGTTGAAAAACTTAAGCCTTTAGTTGAAAAACTAATATTGAGTTCAAACAAACTTGAGCTAATTTTAAAAGATCAAAGAGACTCAAACAACAAAACTGGAAATGGTTATAATCCTTTGCATACAAATAGAATTTCAACTACAAAGTTTATATCTTTAAAATCATATGTACCTAAGTTTTCGACTCAAAAATCTTTTACATCTAGAGCTTCAATATTTGTACCTTATCAAAAATCAAGAGTTAATTGTTATTTATGTAATGGGTTTGGTCACAAAGTATTTGAATGCAATTTCAAAAGAAATAACATAAATAAGATTATAAAGATTTGGGTTCCCAAAGGAACCACTCCTACTAACCTACAAGAATACAAGAAAGCTTGGGTACCTAAAAGAACTACGTGATTGTTTTGTAGGAATATCTTGCAGCCTAGAATACAAAGAAAAGATGGTATCTGGATAGCGACTGTTCAAGATATATGACGGGTGATAAGGAACAATTCATCATCCTAGAAATGAAGGATGGAGGATGGGTTACTTTTGGTGATAATGGTAAGGAGAAGATAATTGGTATCGGTAAGATCAGAATAACCCTTTCTACATTCATTGAAAATGTATAGCTAGTTGACAAATTGAAGCACAATTTTTTAAGTATAAGTCAGTTGTGTGATAGAGGCTTCAAGGTTGTCTTTGAATCTTCGATGTGCATTATAACTAACTTACTTGATTCTAGCACCAAGCTCATTGGTCATAGACTTAGAAACATATAAGTGATAGATTTGAATGATCTAGCCATGTCTAGTAGTACAAGTCTTGTGATAATGAATGCTAAAACCAAGGAGTCTAGCTTACTTTGGCATAGGAGATTAGATCATGCTAGCATACATACAATAGCTAAATTGATTTCCAAAGATCTAGTTAGAGGTTTACCAAAATTTAAAGTTGATTTTGATCATATTTATGATGCATGCCAATTTGGTAAACAAACTAGGAAGAGTTTTAAATCAAAAAAATATGGTTTTCACTTCTAGACCTCTAGAGCTACTACACATGGACCTATTTGGACCAACTAGGATCACAAGCCTAGGTGGTATGAAATATGGACTTGTGATAGTAGATGATTTTTTGAGATTTACTTAGATCTTATTTATTGCACACAAGGATGAAGCTTTTAAAGTTTTTCAAAATTCATAAGAAAGTTTCAAACCAGAAAAATCTTTCAATTATTTCTATTAAAAGTGATCACGGCACAGAATTTGAAAATCAATATTTTGAAGAATATTGCACTGAGCATGGTATTGATCATAACTTCTCCGCTCCTAGAACACCACAGCAAAATGGTGTTGTAGAGAGAAAGAATAGGACATTGAAGAGATGGCCCGAACTATGCTATGTGAAGATAATCTTCCAAGGTACTTTTGGGCAGAAGCTGTGAACACTGCTTGCTATATTTTAAACCGTATTTTGATAAGACCAATTTTAAAGAAAACCCTCTATGAACTTTAAAATGATAGAAAATCTGACATTCATTATTTTCATGTTTTTGGTTGTAAATGCTTTGTGTTGAACAATGGAAATGATAACCTTGGGAATTTTGATGCTAAATCTGATGAAGCTATATTTCTGGGTTATTCAATCAATAGCAAAGCTTATAAAGTATTTAACAAAAAAATATTAACAATAAAAGAATCTGTTCATGTTGTTTTTGATGAAGCTAACCCCTCACCTTCTAGAAAAGAAGAGTGCATTGACAATGATACAGGTGCAATTGATAAAGCTATGGAGGACATGAACCTAGAGGACAAACCAACTCAAGAAGGAGAAAATATGGTAAGTAAAGATCATGATGATTTACTAAGAGAATGGATGTATATAACTTCACATCCTAAAGATTTAATTATTGGTGATCCCTCATAAGGTGTTAGGACTAGGTCATCACTTAGAGAAGTACATGATTACCTAGCATTTATTTCACAAGTAGAACTACATAGTATAGAAGAAGCTAAAAATGATCCTAATTGGATGATGGCCATACATGAAGAACTTAACCAATTTGAAAGAAATAATGTATGGACCTTAGTGACTAGACCCTCAGATCATCCTATCATATGAACTAAATGGGTTTATAGAAAGAAGTTAGATAAAAAAGGCCAAGTAATTAGGAATAAAGCTAGATTAGTGGCTAAAGGATATAGTCAAGAAGAAAGAATAGATTTTGATGAAACTTATGCACCTGTAGCAAGATTAGAAGCCATTAGATTATTGCTTGCATTTGCTTGCTACATAAATCTCAAATTATTTCAAATGGATGTAAAAAGTATATTTTTGAATGGATTCATTTTAGAAAAAGTTTTTTGTAGAATAACCACCAGTTTTTGAAAATCATGCTCTTCCAAATCATGTTTTCAAACTTAACAAAGCATTGAATGGATTAAAACAAGCACCTAGAGCATGGTATGATAGATTAAGTAAGTTTCTACTTGAAAATAATTTTGTTAGAGAAAATGTTGACACTTCTTTATTCATTAAAAGAAAAGAAAGTGATATGTTGTTGAACAAATTTATGTAGATGACATTATTTTTTATGCAACTAATGAGAATTTGTGTAGAAAATTTACTAAGCTTATGTAGGGCAAATTTGAAATGAGCTTGATGGGTGAACTGACCTACTTTTTTGGACTCCAAATTAAGTAAACAAGAGAAAGAATATTTATCAACCAAGCAAAGTACATTAAGGAGATCATTAAAAAGTTTGGTATGGAGTCAGTCAAAGAAATGAACGCACCCATGAGCCCCTCCTGCAGACTTGATAAAGATGAAGATGGACACAACATTGATCAAAAACTTTATCGAGGTATGATTGGATCACTGTTATATTTAAATACTAGTAGGCCTGATATCTTGTTCAGTGTATGTATATGTGCTAGATTTCAATCAAACCCTAAATAATTATATATACTTTCTATTAAAAGAATCATAAAATATCTTAAAGGAACAAGCAATCTTGGTCTATGGTATTCTAAGCAATCTTCATTGAATTTAATTAGATTTTCTAATGCTGATTATGGTGGATGTAAAATTGATAGAAAAAGCACTAGCGGCACTTCTCAATTTCTAAGGTTGAACTTAATTTCATGGTACTATAAGAAACAAAACTCTGTAGCACTGTCTACTATTGAGGCAGAATATATAGCTGCAGGGAGTTATTGTGCACAAGTGTTATGGATTAAGCAACAACTTAAAGACTATGGTGTTATTCAAACAAAAATCCCTATCAAATGTGATAACACAAGTGCTATTAATCTAACAAAGAATCCAATCCAGCATTCTAGAACAAAATATATAGAAATTAGACACTACTTCATTAGGGATCATTTACAAAATGAAAATATTGAGCTTGAATTTGTTCCAATAGAAAATCAATTAGCCGACATTTTTACTAAACCTCTTAATGAAGATAGATTTCAAATAATTAGAGGAGAATTTGGTTTATGTAACCCATTTTAGTAATTTTTGACCTAATTTTTTCTAAATTAAGGAAAATTATCTAAAGAGCCTCCTTAACCAATTTGAAGTAGAAAACCACCTTATTTTATATGTTTCTAGGGCTAGATACCTTTTTATTAGATTTTTAGAGCCTTTTTGTTAATTCTTGCTCGAGCCGACTCGAACAAACTAGGTTTTGGCCGAGCCGACTCGGATGTGATAGAAAAGTGTCCTAAGAGCCGATCATTATAAGGGCCTTTTTGTAAACTTCCAGCTCATGTATGTCATATTTTTTATATTAATAAAGGCATTTGATTCATCATATACTGTTGTGTTAAGATTTGTTGATTATGATGAATCCCATAGAGTAGGGCAATGGAATTAGGATTATGATAAAATAACAGTGAGACCTAATTCCTATAAATCCTAATCTATAATGTTTCTAGTTGTTGAACCATCGATTCAGGGATCGATGAATCTGAAAAGACTAACTTATCCTATGTATGCTTAGTTGATGATGGTGGTTGATCTCACAACCACTTGTGTAGAGACACTAATATAAGGATAAGGGTGCTCATCAGGATATGAGTACACTGAACTGATCCATACCGGGACTATCTTATGGAAGTCTTACTGCTTATCAAAAGATAGGTCCCAGAGTAGAAGTTGTGCATGTGATCTTTAGACCTAAGGTCACCATGGTTCCTTGTGCACACTAAGCCATACTTTGGTTCATACTCATTCATGTCATTACGACATGTACGGGATGTTCTGGATATGGTGGAAGGTGTACGAAGGATGTGAGTGGACCAACAAGGAATCGATCTTTCCTAGTGAGAGAAATTGTTATCCTATGCAATCTCTTCGATGAGTGACTCAAGGAGCCTTTGATCAAAGCAGGATGAGATTAGAATTGGTTTCTAATTAGTCATCAGCTGAGTCCACATGATCGAGATAAGATTCGATATGATTAAGTGTTAGGGTTTGATATATATCCATACCTAACACTTAATCGAGAAAATAGGAGATCGAAGATTGAATTACACGGTAACTTACTACTGAAGGGTACTTTGATAATTTCTATCAAATTTCTCATCTTTCAGGTAGGCATGACACGTTGCTAGATGTCAATCTTGCCTTGTAGATTTTCATGAACCAATTGATTTGGTTTCATGAGTCAATTTGATGTGTGATTCGAATTGGACAATTAGGTGAGCCAATTTGACCAAATTAGGTCAATCAGGTTTGATCGGATCGAATCGGCTCAAACCTAAACCTACTGCTAGCGAAATGTGGAATCCAATGGATCATACACAATAGAGAGTTGGCCAAGAAAGTCATTCATGATTTAACTAGGGTCATGGTATCCTAATTGGTTAGCCAGATTGCACACTAGCATGTGCAGGCTAACCCAATTCCTAACCCAATTAGATTGGGTCCGGTTGCTTGGTATTTGGACTAACCTATTTGAGGGAAACCTAGATTAAGCTAAGTCCTAAGTGGGACAGCTTAAACCAGGCTTTATCTGGTTTTATTTGGACTTAAAATGACACTTGGGTTAGAGTCCAAGTGGGCATGGACTCTTGGCGCCTCTTGGCACGCGCGGGAGATGAAGGTGCACGCAAAATGACTAAGAGTCCTTCTATAGATGAAACTCTGGGAGTTTCATATCTGAAGCACCTTCTATTCTTGTCCCCATGCCTCTTGGATAATAATGGACCGGTCAAAGCAGGTGGTTTTTGCATGAAAAGGCTTGGCGCATAATGAAGAGACGTGTCTCTTCATTATGATGCTAATTGAGATCAAGAGTCCTTCTGTTTGAAGGCTCTTGAATTTTTCTGATGCCACATTTCAGAAGTCACATCTCTTGGCTTCAAATTGACCGGTATTTTTAAATGGCAGAAGGGGATTAATTGATGGAAATTGAAGAGACAAAAAAGTGTCTCTTGGCGCATGAAAAGGATTTATCATGATATGCTTATCCATCCATATGACTCCTACTCATTGAAGGGTCTTATCCAATGATTGCAGAAGAGGCATATTAGGTGCCCCAATCCACTCTATAAAAGGCATGGTAATCTCATGCTTTATAACTTTCTTTTCTGATAAAAAGAAATGCCACCTGCTATTCTTCTCTCCCTCCCTTAAGACAAAGCTTGTCTTTTTAAGACAAGGCTTTTTCCTCTAGCACAAGTCTTAGATTTTAAATCATAAGCCTAGAGTATTCTAAAGGAGGGCTATCCTAAGTCTAAGAGTGGTTTTAGAGAGCATTCAGAGTGCCCTACAGTATGACAGGGTGTCCTACAGTGGTCAAAGATCCAAATGCTGCCCTAAGAGTTCTGTTGAAGCAAGCAACCCCGGTAGGGATTTTTTCTTGATACCATTCTCGTGTGGATTACCGTTGCAGGGCTTGCACTTGTGAACCTCGTGGAAAGGATTGGATTTTAGCGATCCAGGTATGTTTTTCTGACTCCATTTATATTTCATTAATTGGTATTGCATAAGGGGTTCCTAGGAATTAGGGTTTTCTAGCCATATTAGGGTTTCATGCTTAGAATTTTATTTTGAAATTCACTTTTGCATGCTGCATGATTCTCAGCACCCTAGGAGAATTCCCATCAGGATGTCGGGATAACCTTTTTTTATATAACTCGTAGGACCCAAACTTAGGGCATAACCTTTCCTATTGAACCCTAATTGAGCAATACAAAAAACCTTTCAAATCTAAGGACCATATCTCTACCCCACTTTCGTTAAATCCACTCAATCCACCTTCTCCCACCTTTGATTCCCACCAATGGCACCAAGAATGGCTATTTGAAAGAGGGTAAGACATGCAAAATCAAGCGGCCAAAGGGAAAGAAGAACCAAGCACCGAGAAGATGAGTCAACCCGAGCACTAGAGCAAGAAGAGCAGAGAAATGAGTTTCCACTGCCCCATAGATAAGTAATTTTCATGGCTAATCGCCCAGTTACTAGTGGAAGAAAGGTAGATTTCTCATTTCTTGAAGGTTTAGGGCTGAGAATAAGTGAATGGATAAACAATCAGGGTTGGAGTCATTTCTGTTTATTGGATACACCTACATATCCTAATTTGGTAAGGAGCTTCTTTGAGAATTTATCTTTCGGAGAATATCATATAGAGTCCACAGTCAAAGGAGTAAGAATGGTAGTTGATGAGAAAAAACTTAGCAGTGTGTTACAGATGCCCAAAGATGGACTGCACCACTTAGTTTTAAAGGATAAACATTAAACTCTTAGAACCATTTTGGAAAGAAGGAATGTAGATGGGATTAGTAATGTACAGGCGAATATGCTTTCGTTGGAGATGAGGCTCTTGCATAATATGATTAGCAGAATCTTTCTATCCAGGACAGGCTATTTTGAAAGCCTATCCTATGGTATGGTGTTTACACTACTTTTTCAGGAGTCTGGGATTGATCTGACAGAGGAGGACGGACGTCCACTTCACCACACAGACCGCTACTCGGTGAAGTCACTCCATCGGATAGGCTATCACCAAGTGGAAGGAGTATGGATAAAGAAGATGTCTGGTCAAAGAGTGGCACATGACTCTGACTCAGATGATGATGATGAGGCTACACAGACTACTGAGATTGCTGCTATTGACAGAGATGCTAAGGATGATGGAGATGATGATGACGATGATTTGCATTCTATTGATGAGGAGATTTAGTAATTGAGTGGAGCTACTGGATAGACTGGCAGCCCCAGGACACCACTTGCACCATCAGCTGGACCTGCACCTGGACCATCGATTTCAGCACTGTCGACTTTCATGGATATCACTAAGTAGCTTACTCGCTTCACTGACACTTTGATAGCTACCTTTAGATCCATGTTTGATGAGCTACATCAGACAGTGGACCATGGGCTTGAGGAGTTCGAAGGATAGATGAGAGAACTTACGTTGAGGATGGAGTCAGTTGAGGCATGATAGCAGATGCAGGATGAGCAGAATGCAGACATCAGAGACCTGTGTTTAGATATTGGATGACTCAGAGGAGCAGCAGATGCATTTGGTACCCAGCAGACTACTACACTGCACAGTATATAACAGGGAGTTCAGGGGATTACCACTGAGCTTCGGACTGTTCGGGTATTCCTGTCTAGATTACAGTCTTCAGTTGGAGCACCTGGTGTATCTACTTTAGGACAGCCTCCTACCCAGCCTTCATCTATACCGAGGCAGTCACCTCCTCCTTATGCTAGTCAACCATCACCTCTTCCTACACAGCCTCCACCACCTACAGATATGCCTATCATTTCTTCCGACATTAAAGTTGAGCCTACTCCTGCTAGTTCCAAACCTAAAGCGAAGCCAAAACAAAAACCCACTAGACCTAAGGCTCCCACAAGGACTAGATTTAGAGATCTTAGGTTCAAACCATTAAAACTAAGACCTCTTCCATTGTTTTAGAGATAGGTTCTTCCTCTAGTGAGGAAGAAGAATAGTCTTTGTATCTTTTTGTTCTTGTTTCTTTTGTTGGATGTATCCTGTATCTTTTTAATGATTGTATTGTGTATCTTTTTGTTAGTTGTATCAAAGACTTGAATATATATATATATGCATCTTTCGTACTTTGTTCTACATATCTTTCTATCCTTTTAATTGTTCTGTGATGCTTATAACTTGAACTCAAACAGAGAATCTCAAACAACTTTCATTGAAAAAGAACATAAAAGATTAATAAGAATATCAACATTACTATGAGAAGGTGAAATTATCTTGTTAATTTTCTTATTCTATTTCAAAATTCATTGGATGCTTTGTTCACCTTTTTTTGTTGATGATAAAAAGGGGGAGTGATAAATGATGTGCATGGAAAATTCAAAGAACATAAAATATGGGGAGAAGATAATAGAGAAGATTGTAGTATTGAAAAATAGAAAATCATTAAAATGTACAAAGAAATGAATGAAACAGGGGAAGTTATCCTACTTATTCAAAATTTTCTCTGATCAAAATTTTCTCTGATACATCTTCATTAGTGTCTAATAGCTCTGATACATTTTTGCTTGCTTTGATACTTTCTGCTACCTTAAGCTCCGATATATTCTCCAATACAATTGCAAGCTCTGATACATTTTGATATCCTACTTGCCTTGATACATTATTGACTTCAATGCATTTTAGGCAAAAAAGGTTTTTGATAAATATTAACTCTGATACATATTGGATCTATTTCAAAAGCTTTGATATCTTTTTGATAAGCTCTGATACTTTCTGATACATTCTTGATACTTGTTGATACATATGGATACATATCAATTTTAAAATCATACACAAGTTACCTTGATACATTTAAGTATTCATATACTCATAATTGTAATGTTTCTTTTTCTATGCCCAGTGTTTTGTCATCATCAAAAAAGGGAGAGATTGTTGACCCCTGAAATGATTTTGATGATAACAAAATATTGGAGCATGCATTTAATTACTAATCATTTCCATGTATTTTATAAGTTTTTGTAGGATGATTTTAATGTACAACCACTCTTCCTACAATTTTGATGTATGTCAAGTTTATTTTTGAAAAAGTATTATGTAATGAAGAGTCCCAAGAAAAACCACTTGTGTATTCATCAAAATGGGCCAATTCAATGTAATTTTCAAGTTTAAAATACTTAGTTTACGCTTTGAAGGAGTTTCAGAATCTTTGAAGTTGGTTAAAAGTCTTTAGAAGAAATATGGAGAAGTTTGAAGGGTTCTTGGCAAAAATCACTCGAGCTGACTCAAAGCAGAGAGTCGACTCAATGTTCTGGCATGGCACTAAGTTTTCTGGCATGCAAACATTCGAGCCGACTCGAGAGTGAAGAGCCGACTCAAGCAGAGTTCAATTTCTGAAGTTCTAAGATTTCGAGCCGACTCGAGGGAAGTCAAGCCGACATGTCCAGAATGAAATTTCTCAAACAGACAACTGAGCCGACTCATGTGCAGACGAGCTGACTCTTCCAAAATGATAAAAAATCAATTCTGAGAAAATCATCCATCCGAGCCGACTCGACTAGAGTGAAGATTTAGCAAGACTGAGTATCCGAGCCGACTCGATCCATCCGAGCTGACTCGAGCACCTATTCTAGGAACGTAATGGCTAGTTCCAGAACTGTCTTTTTGAGTCCAAAAAGTACTCCAACGGTCATTTTTCGAATCCCGACGATCTATAACGGTTATATCCTCTTGGAATCAGTTCAAGACACTATTTATAAGGGATTTGAACAACTTTTAAAAAAATTAATGAGAAGTGAATGAAAAGTTAATGAATATTTGAGAACATTCAAGAGAGCCTTCAAGCAAGCACTCAAGACTTCACCAACTCTCATCATATTCTTGAGTCATTAATTAAGGAAGATAAGTAGCCTTAAAGAGCATTCAAGGAAGAAATCAAGAGGGCTTCTCAAGAGCTACAATTGCAACCACCTGACAACGATCGGTTTGTCATTAGTGTTGCTTTGTTTTAACTCTTTCTTTGAGTTGCTCCAAGTACAGCGGGGGCTGTAACTTGGGATTTGTATAGGTTTTTAGTAAGCCTTTGAAAACCAAGAGTGGGTTGTTAGTGAGCCCGTAAAAACTAATAGTGTATTGGATTTTTGGTGATCCCGGTGAAAAACCAAGTTGGATTTTGGATTGTGAGCCCGTGAAAATAATCCGGTTGTATTCCGAGATGAATATGGTAAAAATTTTAAGTGGTATCTTGGGTAGTGGACGTAGGAGCTGGGTTACTCTGAAATACTATAACTTGCTTGTGTTTGTGCTTGTGTTGTTTGTGATCTTTATTAGCTTCCGCATTTGATTCTTAACTTTTATCACTCACCGCACTAAGAATTATAAAAAGAACATATACTTGAGAAAATGTTTAATAACCCAATTCACCCCCCCTCTTGGGTGGCCACTCGGGCAATAGCCAACAGAATAGTTACTCCCCCCAGTAATGATGAACGCTGATAGATCCACTCGATGTTGCCTTGGACTCGGGATTAGGGGCATCTGCTGTGGCTACTATCTTCTCGACCCTGAAACACTCACTGAACCACTGATTAGGGTGAAGACAAACATCGTAGACTGCCTCTAATACCTGCATCGAGAGATCGCATAGTCGAGTCCCAACTCTCGACCTGGCCATCCCTCGGTCGGGTCCTAATTCTCGGCCTGGCCATCCTTTGGTCGGGCTGTGGCTCTGAGCCTGGCCATCCCTCAGTCGGGTCCCCACTCTTGGCCTAGCCCTCCCTCGAGCAGTCCCTTTAGTAGTTAAACCTAGCAACAACTGGCACCAACTGCCCCGACTATCCCAATCAACCCATGTGTCCCTATGACGGTCATGGCTAGCAAGATCATGGCGAATAGGTTCATGGAAGGCAATATCTTCGCATAATCAGAAACCCTAATAGAAAAGATATTAATAGAGAGGGCCCTAGGAGACAAGATCTTAACAACCTGTCAAAGCCCATCATTCCTATTAGAACCACCTTCCTGATAGCCTTTTGTTATCCCGCGTAATGTTATAAATAGATAAGAGGGACATCCAACAAGGTATACTTTCCAATACACTTCCCTGTCCTTACGCTCGCACAATCACCATGGCTTTCAGCTTCGGCTGCTACCACCCTTTTCATCCTTTCTTATTGACTTAAGCGTTGAAGTATCCCCGTCGATAATCTTGGCCTAGGAACTTTGTAGGTCTCTGTCCATGAGCATCCAGAGCAGCGTCTTTTTCTATCGAAGAAGATCAAAGAACTCCTCAGTACTGTCTTAATCAATCGAAAGGTGATCTGGTAATAACACTCTTAAACCATAAGAGCCAAGACTACCCCTTGCTAACCAGGCATATGTCATTAATTGTAGCATGCCTGGGTCTATATATAAAATATGTATTTATACGCAACTCCATATATGATAATTTTGAGTTTGTGGTGAATTTGCTTCTCTAGTTATTTATGTGAAGATACACTGTTTCCATACATTTTGCTTTCATGTCCTGATAAAACAATGGGTTCCACATAAACCTTTCTTTATCACTTTATGCCTTATCTCTATCCTTTTTTTTTAACCTTCCATCAAGGGAGTGTTTAATTGCACGACACTACTTCAATAATATCTCATTCCGGTCCTTGCGTGCATGGATACGTCCTTATCCTAATCATGCATCTGCTTTCACTTTAAAAAAGTCTCTTAATTAGAAACCATACGTTGTGATGTGGATGTGGTCCTGATTGGCCCCGTTGGAGCTGGATCGTCGCAGCTCTGGTGGCGCAACGAAAGCCCTCTGGTGCGTGCAGCGACCCACAAAAGCGAAAGGCTACTTTTTCCTCCTGTTTTCTTGTCGCGTTTCCATCCTTCGTGATCAACGTGGAGGCAAAACAGTGCTAATAAACGCCAGACATATGTTATTCGTTCATGCATTAGAATACGAATAGATCTAAATGGGTATATGATTGTGCTATTTAAGTTACAATTATTGCCTTTCCTAGTCTATTTACATTAGGACCATGAAGAAGATCCAGACCGGATGTGCGGTCTACGCGTGTGATTTTGGATCTCAAACTTTGGGTTCTCAAAGAATCTGACAAACCTGATAAAGGTCGTGATTTTTGTTTGTCCATAGTTCTGGACTATCAGAAATCTGATATCTCTTCTGAAATATAAATATCGATTAAAAAATATTTTGATAGGCTGTTAAAGATTTCATATTTTTTCTGTCATATTAAAATATTAATTAAAAAAATATTTTCATGGATCTTTGAATGAATCCAACCAGGTCATGCTCAACCCTAGAACAGATATTTGTACATCTTGTATTAATTGAAAAAAATATTTTATTTAATCTTTATAAATATTAGTGATTGCAGGTGTAATATTAATGATCGTAGAATTATTAATTTTTATATATAAATATTTTTTTATTATATAAAGGGATGGACAGATTACTTGTAAGACAGAGAAGGATAATCAAATGTATTATCTTTAATTTTTATATTTTATTTCTTTCAACTAGAGCAAGGACCACTTATTTTCTATTTTAAAATTATACGGTCCAAGTAATGGCAACGTTTCTCTGCTCGCCTTCAAGTTAGCAAATCAACAACGATAGATCCTGTAGACCTTTCGGTGCCTAGAACCACGAGAAAAAAATTTAAAAAAAAAGAAAAACTAAGACTAACTAATTATAAAAAAAATAAATAAATAAATAAATAAATTTTATGAACTCCATATTTTATATCACTGAAATACTAGCCCATTAGGACCAAGCCGCTGCCTAATCAACCACAAAGCTAACAGCTCTCCTACCAACAATTGCACTCCATCTAAATTATAAATCAAAGCTAAACCGTTAGAATGCAGTGCACGGTAAAATACCAAAAAAGTTTATAAAAAAAATAAAAAAAATTAAAAAATAAATAAAAATACAAGTACAAGCAACATACAGAAATTACATGGTTTGGTGTCTCTTGCTCCTACGTCCACGATCACACAGGATCAAATCTTCGTTATGAAGAGGGGATACAAGAAGTTATTATAACAAAGAACCCTCTCTGGATGCAAACCCCAGTTCAATAAGAAGAAAGAAGAAAGTACAAAACAATATAGGAAAAACCCTTGCCCTCCCTCTACCTTTCTCTCTCTTCTCCTTGTTTTCTCTCTTAGAAAACCCTTAGACCACTCTTCTAGGTTGCAAAAGACCTTTCCTGGCTCTTTGTTCTTCCTCTCTACTGCTCTCTGGCATCCCCTGTTGAGAAGAGGATAAAAAATCGTCCAAACCGCATTCCAATCCGAGTCAGAATGCTTCAAATCAAGCCTGATACCACCCAAAATCCATCTCAGCCATCAAATCATCGATCTGACAATCCAAAATGTCCCAAAATGCCCGTGGACCACGTGAACCGCGTGCAGTCCATGGTGAGCCATGCGAAATGCAGGGGAAATGTCCCTACGTCTGTCGCTTTCGCCTGGGCCGAGCCCACTTGTGCATGCGCCCGTGTGTGGGCCTAGGCTGCGCGCCCCCATGCCCGCATGCCAGGCCATGCCGCGCGCTCGTGCACTGAGCTTGGGCCGCGCGCCTGCGTTCTTGGACCATGCGCGTGGGTCTGGGCTGGGTCCGGTCTAGTGGGTTAAGGCCACTGGGTTCTTTTTTTTCTTTTCACTTGGGCTGGAGAGGCTTTCTAGGCTCTCCTTGGGTGGATACGGCTCCACACCCAACAACTCTCTCACTTGGAGACCTAGACATCCAATCATGCATCCACCTGAAACATCAAAAGTAAACTTCCAAAGAAAAATAAAAATAGGTCAGTATCATATACGGCGCCTCCAATCAACTAGCTTTGGAGGTCAATTGAGATCATGCATAGTCCCAATTTCTCTGCAGTGATTGTCTTCATCAGCATATCCGCTGAATTCTTCGATCCTTGGATCTTCTCTAGTGATAGACATCCATCTTCAAGCAGTGCCTTGATAAAGTGGTATCTTAGCTGTATGTTCTTCGTCCTTGCATGGAACATCGGGTTCTTCGCTAGATGGATAGCATTATGACTATCACAAAATAAAACACTACAGCTTGCTCTCTATCCAACTCTGTCAACAACTTTTATAGCCAAATCATCTCTTTGTTAGATTTTGTGATTGCAACATACTCCGCCTCGGAGGTAGAAAGAGCCACAATCTTTTGCAATTGCAAGATCCAACTCACCGCTATCCTGCCAATGGTGTATACGTACCCTGTCATGCTCCTTCTAGTATTGGCATCACCATCTAGATCTGCATCAACATAGACCTGTAAAGTTTGACTGCCTCTCCGGTAACATAGGCCGACATCCTTGGTACCTTTCGAATATCTCAGGATCCACTTGATAGCTTCCCAATGTTTCTTTCCCGAATTTGTCATGTACCTGCTTACAGTTCACACTGCATGTGCAATGTCGGGCCTCATACAAACCATCGCATATATCAAGCTACCGACCGCTGAAGCGTACAGAATCCTAGTCATTATCTTTAGCTCAGCATCAACCTTGGGTGACTGTTCCTTCGAAAGCTTGAAGTGCACGGCCAAAGGTATCTTCACAGGCTTTGCATCTGCCATGTTGAATTTGTCTAGCACATTTTCAATGTAATTACTCTAAACCAATTTCAGTGTACCTGCTATCCTATCTCTTTCGATCCTCAACCCAAGTATCTACTTTGCTGTGCCCATGTCCTTCATTGCAAACTTCCTTGACAGCTCCATCTTCCATCTTTCGATCTCCTGCATGCTCGATCCCGTTATCAGCATATCATCAATATACAAGAGTAGAATGATGAACTGTCATCAAACGACCTGTAGTAACAATAATGATCTTCCTGGCACCTTGCAAAACCATTATTAGTCATGAATCCATCAAACCTTTTGTACCATAATTGGGAGGCCTGTTTCAAACTATACAAGCACTTCTTCAGCTTGCATACCAGGTTTTCTTTACCAGAGACTATAAAGCCAACTGGCTACTACATATAAATGTCCTCATCTATCTCTCCATACAAGAAAGCAGTAGTAACATCAAGTTATTCTAAGTATAAATTTTTATGAGCTACTATACTTAGAATAACCTTATTATAGAGAGCTTAACAATAGGAGAAAATATCTCAGTATAATCAATACCTTCTTTCTGTTGGAAACCTTTCACAATTAACCTTGCCTTGTTCCTCTTGCTACCATTATGCTCTTCCTTGATCTTATAGACCCATTTGTTGTGCAGTGCTTTCTTTCCTTCCATTAGTACTCTGAGCTCCCATATCTAATTCTTTATTAAGGACTGCATCTCGTCCTTCATCACCAACTCCCACTTGACCAAATCGTCGCTCTCCATGGCTTCATCAAAGCACTCGGGCTCTCCTCCATCTATCAATAGTAGGTAATGCAATGAAGGTGAATACCTTATACGTGGTTTGGGGGTCCTTGTAGATCTTCTCAGCTAAGCTGTCTCTAGCTCAAGTTCAGGTCTCTTGCTTCCTTGGTAATGTCCTTCTCTGTGATCTCTTCCAACTCTACTTGTTCTTTCTCCTAGTCTGGTTATCCTGCTCTGTTTGGAACACTCTAGTTCTTGTACAGGCTTCTTTCATTGAACACCATGTCCTTGCTCTTGATGATCTTTCTATCCTTCTCACTCTAGAACTTGTAACCAAACTCATCAGTGTCATACCCAATGAAGAAGCACCTCTCTGACTTTGCATCAATCTTGTCTCTCTTCTCTGTATTAACGTGTACGTAGAAGACACAACTGAAGACCTTCAGGTGTGATAAGCTTGCTGCCCTGTCCACTCTTCTTCTAGTACCTTGTACTCAAGGGGGACTGAGAGACTCTTGTTGATCAGATAGGTAGCAGTGCAACTGTCTCAGCCCAAAACATCTTGGGCAATCCAGCATAGAGCCTCATGCTCCTGGCTCTCTCGTTCAAGATCCTGTTCATGCACTCAACTATCCCGTTCTGTTATGGCGTGCTTGGAATTGTCTTCTCTATCTTGATCCCATTGGTTGCATAGAACTCCTTGAACTCGGTGCTGTCGTACTCCCCTCCATTGTTCGATCTCAAGCACTTTATCTTCTATTCAGACTCATTCTCTACCATACTTTTTCACTTCTTGAAAGTGTTAAATACATCAGATATATTCTGTAGAAAATAAATTCATACCTTTCTGGTAGAGTCATCGATGAAGGTCACATAGTATCGTGAAGCTCTAAAAGATGCAACCGGGAAGAGACCCTACACGTTGGTGTGTACAAGCTCCAGTTTTCTTGATCTTGGTGCCCTGCTAATCTTGGAGAAGCTGACTCTCTTCTGCTTTCCAAGAACACAATTCTTGTAGAAACCAATATCCGTCGTCTTCAAACCTGATAACTTGTCCTTCTTTAGCAGTACTTGCATTCTTGATCTGGCATCTTGATGTGTACATCACCCTTTCCCACAATATCCAAAGGCTCATCATTAGCAAGATAGATCTTTCCGAAGTCTCTGATGATGTAGTTACACATAGACTCCTTTTGTAAGGTAGAGTGAAACGGAGCTTCAAAGTCTAGGATCCAAGACTCCATCAGACTGTCTATGCTGAGAACTAGTGCATCTTCGATTATCTTAATCACTGCATTGACTGACTCTTCATTCTGTCCCTTATTCTTCCTTGCCCAATAGTTTTTTCTGGTTTGCCCCTTCTTGCCACAGTGCCAATAGCCATCACCCTTCGATCTTGACTGGCTCCTCTACTTAGACTTGAATCTCCTGTGGCCTTTGTTGCGCTGTATAGTTCTTCCTCTGCCTTCTTGAGTCACCAAGGCAGAACCAGAGCTCTCTTTGATCTCTTTCCTCCTTATAACTTTGTTGAGAATCAGGTTCCAAATCTCTTCAAACTTTAATTTGCTCGAGCCGCATGAACTACTCACCACTATCACAGTTGCACCCCAGCTCTCGGGCAAAGAAGATAATAGGATTATGATACGAACTTCATCCTCGAAGCTAATATCAACTGAACTCAACTAACTAGTGATCAAATTATATTTATTGATATGAACGGATACGGACACACCTTCGCTCAACTTCAAGTTGAATAGATGATGCATGAGATAAACTTTATTGAAGGCCAAAGGTTTCTTGTATATGTTGGATAGTGCTTGCATTAATTTAGCTGTCATCTTCTCCTCCAAGATATTGAATGCGATGTTCCTGGCCAACATTAGATGGATGACTCCCAAAGCCTAGCAGTCCATCAAATCCCAGTCCGCTTGTATATCTTGATGGGTTTCTTCCCCAATAGTGATAGGTGAAGCTTCTTCTAGTACAGATAATCCTCGATTTGCATCTTCTAGAATCCGAAGTCTTTCCCATCAAATTTGTTGATCTTGACATTTCCTTCGTCTCCTGCCATCGCTCCCATTCGAACTCAGTGCTCTGATACTAGTTGTTAGGACGTGGTGCATAATAGAATACTGAAAAAGTGCATAGAAGAAATGAAAAAGAAAGCTTGAAAAATAAATAAAAATACAAGTACAAGCAACACATAGGAATTACATAGTTCAGAGCCTCTTGCTCGTACGTCCATGGTCGCACAAGATCAAATCTCCACTATGAAAAAGAGATACAAAAAGTTATTACAACAAAGAACTCTCTTTGGATGCAAACCCCAGCCCAATGAGAAAAAAGAAGAAAGAACAAAATAATACAGGAGAAACTCTTGCCCTCTCTCTACCTTTCTCTCTCTCTCTTTCTCTTGTTTTCTCTCTTGGGAAATCCTTGGACCACTCTTCTGGGTTGCAAAAAACATTTCCTGGCTCTCTGTTTTTCCTCTATGCATGCTGCTCTATGGCATCCTCTGTTGAGAAGAGGATAAAAAACCATCCAAACCACATCCCAATCCGAGTCAGAATGCCTTAGATCAAGTATGATATCATTCAGAATCCATCTCAGCCATCGGATAGTCGATCTGACGGTCCAAAATGCCCATAGACCATGAAAACCGTGCACGGTCCATGGTTTACTGCACGAAATGCAGGAGGAATGCCCCTGCATCCACCACTTCTACCTGGGTCGAGCCCATGCATGCATTCGCCCGTGCATGGGCCTGGCCCCCGTGCCCGCGCGCCTGCATGCCCGCGTGCCCGCATGCCTGCATGCCCGCAAGCCTGCATGCCCGCAAGCCTGGGCCACATGCATGGGTTTGGACTGAGTCCGGTCTAGTGGGCCAGGGCCATTAGATTTTTTTTTTTTTTTTTACTTGGACTGGACGGACTTTCTAGGCTTTTCTTGGATGGATTCCGCTCCCCACCCAACATAAACAAATTTATATAGAAATATACTAACTCCTAGCAGAATAAGGACTCATGCGCTATGATTCTCAACAGTGTCCTTCATCGTGAAGTCAACATTGTTATATTTAAGCTTGTTATTTAAAAAGGCCAGAGCTAAGTAGGATACTAATTTGTACATCACCCACATTGGCCTGTCCCCTCGGATCTTCAAGGCGAAGTCGACGAGGACTTAAAACCACTGTTTAGCATTTACTCCGTCGTCGCCCCGCCCGGATTCCGACGAACATCAATGAAGAACCGAAGAATATCCATTGGTCTATCAAAAAAAAAAAAAAAAAAGAAAAAGAAAAAGAATATCCATTGGTCATAGCTTCCAATCTATTATGCTTCAAGCGAAAGAAAAAGAATATCCATTGGTCATGGCTTCCAATCTATGCTTCAAGCGAAAGAAAAAGAATATCCATTGGTCATAGCTTCCAATCTATGCTTCAAGCGGAACTTGCACCTATGAGCCTGCATGATTGCTTCTTCATGTCTCTGCAATCACGCACTAACTAGCTGCACCTCGATAGCTACTTTAGTGCATTAATTCTTTTGCCTTAGGGTTGCATTTTTTCTTTTGCCTTGGGGTTAATTTGTACACGCGCGTTCACTCAAACACACGCACTTGCAGCACACTTCCAACACCCAAAAGGAAAACTCCACCAGACTCTATAGTCTTCTATGTACCTCTAAATAGTTGGCTCTTAATCTCGCACATCCACCTTGTGAAATAGCTAGATGCTATAGGATTCATGCATTAACACTACGCATATTTTCTTGTCGCTTGATTGCTAGAGCTACTTCAAAGCTGGTGAGCTCTTTCACCTCGTGGACAAGTAAATTATTGAAAGGAACCTCCATATCCTGCAAGTATTTATGCATCTGCTTCACCCACAAACATGTTCTGGCTCTGCGATCTTATGGTTGACTGGGGCCCAATGTAATATTGTTATTGATGATAGGGCTTTTTTTAATAGAGCTTTTGAAAATAGAATTTTTGCTAATAGAATTTTTTTTAAAAAAAAGAGCTATGGTACTATGATATTGTGACATTTTTTTATAACCAAATAAAGAAAGTATTTTCAATATAAAATAATAATAATAAAAGATTTAATATAAAAATAATAACATGGTATTATCATAATATTAGTCTAATATAATTAATGTAATATTATACTATATTATATTACAATGACATATTTTGAGTGCAATGGAGTTTTATTATATTTTTGGCCGAGGTACGTAGTTGAAGAGGCTTCCAATAGACTCTATTTTGTAGTTCATTTATCCTTTGCATAAGTGGATCTTGATGGCTTAGACTTCAACCGCTAGTGTTATCTACTATGACAGAAAAGTTGAGGGCACCAAGTGTTCTTATTGGAGTTCCTATTTGATCTAGCAAGGTTTGTGGGAAATTTCTAGCATGTCAAAATTGTAGTACCACCTAACATATCTGATTAAAAGAAGGTAAGAAGAAAGTGGAGAATCAAATTTACTAAAATGATATTGTCTTCTAGTTATGATAGACAAGAAGAATCTTATGCATATTATTGCTCAAGCACATAATGGGCTATTGAAAGCTCTTCAATTATCTTAGGCTGCAAATATGATAAACCGTTGCTGCACTCAAAGCATCCATTGAAAGACTGTTGGCTCTGATATCACGAAGAATGAAATGATCGTATTTTTGTAAGAGAGCCTTCCGATGCCAAAGACCTCAAGGATAAAGATTAAACAAAGAGACGAATTGAACTTGTGAGAAAGATAAATTTGCTAAAAAATTTAAAAAAATATTAATAAACTAAGAGTGATACAAGCATTCACTCACCAACACCAAGGTCAAAGCATAAAAGCTCACTACTAGCCAATAGAAGATGCTAATAGTAGGATGGGGCAAGCAAGAGATACCGTGACACTACGAACCCATCACTCGGTTTAGTCACATGACACAGTTGCATACTTCCTAAGGCAAGGCTTGACAGAACATGCAAGGTCCATAAATCCATCATAGCCTCAATATAATTGGACAATGTGAATCTCATTCATAATAAGATAAGACACTACAAAAAAATAAACTATTAGCAATGGGTAACTATGGTTACTAATAAGCTATTTGCCATCAATAATATTATTAACGATAGCTAGCCATTGCTAATAACCCGTCAAAACAATCATTATCACTAATAGAACTTATTAGTGATGGCAAAAAATCCATCACTAATAATAGGTATTAGTAATAATATTAGCAACTACAATACTATCACTAATAATATTTTTAATTTTATTTAAATTTGAAGTAAAAAATATTAGTGACTAAAAATATCACCGCTGATAAATATTATCGACGATAACTTATCATCACTAATACCATCAGTAATAATCTTTTTAATTTTGTTAAAAAAACTAAAATTATATTTTTTTCAAATATATTTATTTATAACACTATACAATTATATTTTCTAAAATCTATTATAAGAAAAATAACAATCAACTACTGCAATTATAAATAAAAATCTAATTATATTATATTAAAAAATAACAATCAATAGATTGTTTTTGCACGTTCCATTTGATGATATGGAGCTATAGATATCCCCAACCTATTGATTGGATGGTTAGTGCTGGTGCCAAAAATCATCGAGCACCGAAGAAGGAGCTGGAGTGGGTGCTGGATAGCGGTGCAGGCAAGTTTCTAGAAAGAGATACCTGCAAAAAAGCTCTATCGGGGATGGCCTCGGTGATGGCACTCCGATAATATGGATAGCAATAGGAGTGTGAGCGAGAAAGCTTGCATACTTTAAGAATTCACTTGTAATTCTTTTATATACTATAATGTGTAAAACAGTTAAGCTTTGGGTAAGACTCTGCCAGATCCCACAAGGGGCATAGAAGCTCTCCACATGTCGCATAAGGTCTTTTTTGTATACCAGCAACGTCCCATCTTCTTAAATGCATTATTTTTTACTACTCCGATATGTGGCATACCTCATTAAATGCTAGGCTAAAATATAAGAAATTCAGGCATGCTTTCCTCATTTATCCAAATCTGGTGATGATTAGGGATTTTATGAACGTGACGGAAGACCGGCCACGTGGTGGGAGCTGCAGCGATGAGTATCCATGTGTCATTTTTTCGAGACTTGAGATGGACATGTTGCCGGGAGGTTGCATGTCATAGTGCTCGTAGTATGCTAAAGGCCTGGGAACTTATGACTGAATGCCTCCGAAGAGGTCGGTAGGGCTTGCTAATGCCTGGGGGCATAATAATTGGCCTCTTTTGGTACCCACTCGAAGATCATGGTTAAGCACTTTCGGAACAGTCGGTAGGGCTTGCTAATGCTTTATGATATGGGAGTTGGCCTTTACCGATGCTCGCCCATGGGCTCATGGCTAAGTACCTCTGGAGTGGTCGATAGTGCTGGCTGATGCCTTAGAAAATAGGAGTTAAACTCTACCGATGCTTACCCAGGGGCTCATTGTTGAGCAGCTCCAGAGTGGTCAGCAGGACTCGTTGATGCCTTAGGACATAAGAGTTGACCTCTATTGATGCTCACTCAGGGGCTCGTTGCTGAAGATTTGTGACCAAGTGCTCCCTGAGTGCTCGGTGAGGCTCACTAATGTATGAGAGCATAGGAATTAGCCTCTATCGATACTCGTTCAAGAATCATGACTGAGTACCTTCAGAATAGTCAGCAGGGCTCGTTAATGCCAAGAGCATAGAAATTAGCCTCTACCGGTGCTCAGTTAGTGGCTCATTGCTGAAGACTTGTGGCCAAGCACTCCCTGAGCAATCGACTAGGCTTGCTAATATCTGAGGGCATAGGAAGTGGCCTTTACCGATGCTCGGTTAGGGGCTCATTGTTGAAGACTTGTGGCCAAGAACTCCTTGAGTGGTTGATGAGGCTCACTATTGCCTAGGTGCATGGGAATTAGCCTCTACCAGTGCTAGGTCAATGGCTTATTATTGAAAACTTGTGGCCAAGTGCTCCCTTAGCAGTCGACGAGGCTTACTAATACCTATGGCATAGGAATTGACCTCTATCAATGATCGATCAAGGGCTCGTTGCTGAAGACTTGTGGCCAAGCACTCCCTGAGCGATCGACAAGGCTCGTTAATGCCTAGAGGTATAAGATTGGCCTCTATCGATGCTCGGTCAAGGGCTCATTGTTGAAGACTTTTGGCCGAGCACTCCCTGAGTGGTCACAAGGCTTGCTAAAGCCCGGTATAGGCCTCATGTCCCCAATCCGACCGTATTTTCTATTAACAAATATTTGATCACTGTCATAGATGGTCAAAAATAAAGCATACTCGCTATTATAGTTAGTGATGAGTCGAGATCGTATCCTCGAAGACCAAGGACAATTATTTCATGAAAAATAGCAAAAAAAATTATTTGTAAGGGTTAGATTAAGAGTAGTAGTTATTAAAAGATAATAACTAATTACTTAATTAAATCAGGACATCAAGAGAAGTAACCTAGGAATCTGAATCCACCATACAATTAGATTTTATCTTTTTTTCTTTATATTGCAATATCGATAACTCTTGCAAATTCAATGTTAGAATAATTTATCTCTTATTGGACATGAGCCATATCCAGAGATTACGACATGTGTGCTAGAGTATAAATTATCTAATTGATTTACAAAGTTAGGAATCTAATCTTCCATACTATGATCTATCTCTCTTAAGCACAGACCATATCCAGAGATCATGGCATGTCAATAGAGGGTGTAGGCCGTGTATGCTAGATCAAATCATCGAGCAAAAAAATAACTCAAAATATAGGGAAAAGAAGAACATGAGTTTTATTACATAAAAATCAAGTACAAAAAGAGAGATAGAATCCGGTTACAGGCTTCATTTTCTCCTCTTTCTTAACCTAAATACAATGATCTAAATAAGAAAAATAAATTAAATTAATACAAAATTTGCTAAAAAAATTGATGTCTGGACTATTGCCTGGGATCCTCTTTTTATAGAGCTCATCTAAGACTTTCTCCCAGTTAAATTTGGAGTCAATCAAGCTCAAGATCGGCTAGATATCATGAAAAAACTTCTCAGCCATTCATTTTGCATCACATGTCTCAAATCATGCCAGAAATCATGTGGGACAGCCTCCTTCCTTCTTGGGCGAGCAGAGTCCCAACCGAACTCATCAAATCCCTGAATCAACCTCTCCCACTAGGATTTGGAGTTTCTTCAGTGCGACAGTGGGCAGCGATGGTGGGTGGTGGTGGTAGGTGATGTCCGATGGTGGCATGAAGGAGGAAGAAGGCCATGATAAAGAGGAGGGCGCTTGGGAATGGCTGGATCTTGGCTATTCTAGCTGGCAGCAAGTTCTTGGCATCCCCTCTGGCCACGGGCAACGACGGGCGGTGACGAGCGATAGCACAGGAGGGTAGTGCATGAGGGTGGCATAAGGAGCAACGATGGTGACCATACAAAGAAGGGGAAAAGGGTGGCTGGCAAGTAAAAAAAAGGGTCTTCCGGTGGCGAGGGAGCTCCTTGCGACGAGGGGACTGCCTCCAGCAGCTTCTCTGATGAGAACAACACTCGGGAAGGATGGTGGTCCATGGACCGAGCTCATGGACCGGTAGCCATGGTCCATGGACCGAGCTCGTGGACTGACAGCCATGGCTGCCGGTGGACCAATCAGTGTTTTATAGACCCAGCGGCCAGTCCATGGTAGACCAGCTGCTTTAAAATGCATGTATTTGTTTTAATAGACTTCAAATTTAAATTCTAGACTCGTTCAAACTCCGATTTAAGTACTGTCTATATCGTTGGACTCCAAAATCAAGCTCTTTCAATCCATAGACTTCTTTTCTATGAAATATCAATAAAAATATCAATTCTTAATAAATATAAAGTAATTAATATTTATTTTAAAAGTTAAATTAGGATAATTAATAACTTATCACACTCTCCAACTTAATCATTTCTAGTCCCTCAACAATGTAATTAAAATCGAATCATGTATCACTAAGATCCTCCTTTGCAAAATTAGATCTAGGCTTAAGGTAGAAAGAAGCTAGCTAGTATCACTAAGTATTGAGTTTCTAAAGTAAATTTTGTAATCAAAACTATTAGAAATTTTATTAAAGTTCATCCAAAGATTTATAGTACTTGTGTTTATGATGGCTAACTTAGCATTTCAATACTAGCTTGTAAGGAATAATGGTATCTTCGTTTATCACCTATTTTGGTCAATTTTCTATATACCCCCAAATGAAGCACATGAGCCGAGGTAGCTTTTATATTACCTAATTTTTTTTAGACAATATCTTTATACTGCCCACTTTTTGATGCGAGCAACAATGCTTACTTAGATAAAGGTGCCCGGTTACTCGGTGGAAAACCAATGTTTAGAACTTTTCTTTTTTTTCTTTTTTTTCTCTCTCTTTTTTTTGACTTTTTTAAAAAGGTAGCTTTTTCTTCAAATTCAAGTTTATCTCAATGGGATATATATCAATTATCAATTTTTATTAATAATTGAATCTCCAATTAACCTTACAACTAATACCTAGTTTATCTCATCAGAGTGCATGTGCGAAGAAGTGCTAATAGCCTTTAGGTGACCTAAGTAGGCCACTAAAAGTTTGACCAGCTAATCTACTCCTTGGCTTGCTATAGTAGTTAGCACATACTTTCTAACTTTATAACCTTTTCCTAGTATGTTTTGCTTAAAAGATTTTTTCATGGCAGATGGTTTATAAAAGTTTTTGATATTTTCAAAAATTACCAAGATTTTTTTAAAATATTTTTGAAAAAGGTTTTCCCTTATCCCCCAACTTAATTTCCATTGTCCTCAATGGAGTAAGGAAGAATAAAATAAGAAGAGACACCACCTAGATGAGATATGTCTCGTGTAATGCCAAGAGTGACCGTGCGGAGCAATCTCTTATTCTTAAAAATACAAATCACTAAAATAGAGGCCAGAAAATAAAAATTTGGGTTGCCTTCCAAAAAGTGCTAAGTTTAACATCTTCAGCCAGACTTCTAAGAATTCTTATCCTATTCTTGTCCAAATCTTGACATAGGTTAGTAATTTCCTACATGATTCAGGTTCAGCTTCATAATATTTTATGCATGGGACCATTAGGTAGCTCATTTCCCTTATAGCTAATAATTATTTCTTTATAATTAGATCTAGGTATAACTTCAATACTAGTCGGGATTCTAATGGACCTAGATCTATGTACTCAATGTGCTCAATGTATAAATAGAGTATTTTAGGATTCCCAGGTGATGCCTCTTCCTTCATAGGCAAAGGTTCAACCAGAGTCATGAGGAGTTTAGCGAATAATTTAGATCATGGCACAAGCCCTTCCTGACCTAATACTTGGCACTTTTTCCAACTCAATATCAACCTTATCTCCATACATTGTTTCAATATTATAGATAGATTTTAGAGGCAGTTCTTGAAAGTCATGCCAAATACAGAGAAATCAATTATAAAAATTTTAACTCATTATCCTCCATATGCGCAATGTCTCATCCAATAGCTTCTTTATATGCTTTGAAAATATCTACAATTTGGGCATCATGATTACATGTTATTGGTAAGGTATCAGTGGATGCAGTAGGAAGTGACTTCAATTTTGGTTCAAATGCTGATTCTAACAAGGGAGCTATTAGGGATTTGGATGATGGCTCATATTGCTCGATCCAAAATGGGGTGGTGTTGGGATAGGATGTTTCTACCAAGTCATTCATCTCTAGGGTATATTCCTCTATATCAAGCTCATCCACCTTATAGTGAGCCAACTATGGTTTAATGAATCATGGGGAGAACTTTCATGCCTGGCTTCCTCTATTACATTATGCATTGGTGATCCTTGGAAAGTCTTAATTGATTCCATCATTGCACCTATTTGTTCTTCCTTTCCATTTAAAATAATAGACATTTCTAGGATTTTTGGGATTGGGACTATAGGTAAGTTGGGTGATGATGGAAGTGGTTCATCCCTCCTTTTTGATTTCTCTTCATATATTTCTACCTTGTCAAATTATCTAGGTTGGTCTCTTTGGTTATACAGGGTCACTCTATAACCAATTCATTCTTGAGCATTTGACTAGGCATCTCTTCTTCACTTATAGCCATGGCCAATTGACTTAATTGCATCTCCAAACGGGCAATAGCCTGGGTGTTGGAGGTTATATGTTGGTCCATGGTCTGCATAAAGTATTTAAGATAATATGAAGGTCAGCTTGGGATTTAACCAAAGTTTCTAGACTCTTTTCTCTTATGCTAAGTCCTTCCTCAAGATCTAAATCTGGTTGATGATTAGGTACTTGACTAGGCCTAGGGTAGGGCTGATCAAAATTAGGGGCTCCTAGTGTTGCATATTGTGACCACATAGAATTGGGATGATGATACCACCCTAAGTTATAGATTGGGGCATAAGGGTCAGTTATATATCTATTATTGGCACAGTCCCCTGTGTGAACCCATTTTGGGTTGGATGCATCAAGTAAGGAGGTGTGTCACATCCCATGCACATAGGTACTGGCACATGGTGAAACTGGGTATATCCTTTATGTTCTAAGTCTTCCTCAATTCTATGGATCCTAGATGCCAGTATAGTTCCTACAGGTTCTCTTAGATGATTGTATGCATCTTTGAATCTCATAAATTTTGAATGCATATCAATCTATTATGGTTTATTCATGAAATTGTTAGCTTGGGCTCTCATTCTAAACGGTCGGTTAGAGTCAATCTTGCACTAATAATCTTGTAGAGTTTGAGATCATTCAATGGAAACAGGATAACAATATTCCATTAAGCTCTTTAGTTACTCAATATACCCCATGACCTTTTAATCTTGTATGGTTTTGATTGTCTCTGACCAATCGTCTCTTTATCTTAGCAGGAAAAAAAAAATTTTGATATTTTTTATCTTTTCTTTATTATATGGAGAGAGGGGAGAAGAAGAAGAAAGAAAGAGAGAAGAAGTCTAAAGGTGAGAGCCTAAGGGTCCTAAATCTACATATGATAGAGAAAAGTGGTTTAATTAGGTTAAAGTTTTGTTAGTGCAAACAAGTTATCACATAATTGGCTCTCTATCCTAGGGTTACCCTATATCTAAGCATCTCCTAATTGTCAAGGTTGCCTTTGAGCCTTCGAAGTCGGATACTAACTAGCCAATGGCCAAGTAAGGGTAAGGTCGATGGGGGTCCCCCGGTTGCTTTTCTTAGACACTAAATTAATTAGCCATGTTAGACAACATAATCAATTAAATAACCACCTTCCTTTAGAGCTATATCATTCTTGAACCCCTTTTCAAGATACCAGTTAACCAGTTAATTCTGAGCTAATCCAACTCTCAGGATCCCTTGTCCTAGTGAGCTTGAAGATCCTTAGGGACCAATATCTAATTGATTTTAAATTAAAGCTTGGGTCAATACAATATATAGGGTGATAGTTTATGGGCCAAGGAAGGGTGATGAAATCCCCACCTTATATCGTTTAGGGGTTATGCCCTTAAAGTATTTTATGGTAATGCAGTGCAAGTCAAACAAAGTATCCAAACAAGTTAAAAAGTCTTTTAAGGTTTATTAATTTATTTTCTTAAATTAATTACATTTGATGAAAAGTGTCTGAGGGTTTTCTTATGGGTTATTAAGGTAAGTTAATTAAAAGGAAAGGTAATTATGTTAGGAGTTGGTTTGTAGAAAGGAGTTTATTTTTTTTATTAAGAAGAAAATAAGGTAATCTAATAATTAAGGCAAAAAGATAATGACACTAAAGAGAGCAATTATTAAAATTAAAAAAAAAAAATTACTTTTTTTTATTTTTTCTTTTCATGAAATAGTTATGCTTAGATCCTTGGCAATGATGCCAAAATTTGATCGCTATCACAGGTAGTCACAAAAAAAATCTACTCACTATTATAGCTAGTAATGAGTCAGGATCGTATCCTCAAGGACCAAGAATAATTATTTCATAGAAATTAGCAAAAGAAAAATTATTTGTAAGGATTAGATTAAGAGTGTAATTATTAAAAAATAATAACTAATTACTTAATTAAATCAGGACATCAAGAGAAGTAACCTAGGAATCCAAATCCACCATGCAATCAGGTTTTATCTTCTTTCTTTACATTGAAATATCAATAACTCTTACAGATTCAATGTTAAAATAATTTATCTTTTATTGGGCATGGGCTGTATCCAGAGATCATGACACGTCTACTAGAGTATAAACTATCTAATTGATTTATAAGATTAGGGATCTAATCTATCATACTATGATCTACCTCTCTTAAGCATAGACCATATCTAGAGATCACCGCACATCAATAGAGGGTGTAGGTTGTGTATGCTAGATCAAATCATCAAGCAAAAAAATAACTCAAAAGATAGGAAAAAAATAACATGAGTTTTATTGCATAACAAATCAAGTACAAAAAGAGAGACAAAACCTGATTACAGGCTTCATCTTCATCCCAGGTTGAAGGAGTCTAGCGCATCACTACCACTAGTATCCCCTCCATCATTCTCATTTTTCCTAAGACTAAATAGAATGATATAAATAATAAAAAAATAAATTAATACAAAATTTATTGAAGAAACTGATGCCTGGGGTCTTCCTTTTATAGAGCTCATCTAGGGCTTCCTTCTAATCAAATTTAGAGTCAATCGGACTCAAAATTGGTCATATATTATAAGAAAACTCTTCAACCATTCATTTTGCATCACAGGTCTTTAATCATGCCAGAAATCATAAGGGACAGCCTCCTTCCTTCTTGGGCAAGCAAAGTCCTAACCGGACTTGTTGAATCCCTGAATTAGGCTCTCCCACTGGGATTTGGAGAGTTTTTTCAGCGCGGTAGCGGGTGGTGGTGGTGGTGGGCGGTGGTGGTAGGTGGTGTCTGGTGGTGGCGTAAAGGAGGAAGAAGGCTGTGGTAGAGAGGAGGGTGCTTGGGAATGGCTGGATCTTGGCAATTCTGGCCGATAATAAGTTCTCGGTGTCCCCTCTAGCCGTGGGCAGCGACAGGAGGTGACGGGCGATAGCACAGGAGGGAGGTTGATGCGGGATGAAAGATGAAAAACTAAATCTAACAATCCTAAGATTAATTATCTTTAATTAAGCATAGATTAATTTCAGTAATTTTTTGAAATAAGACTCAAAGTATTTAGATGAACTCAACTAGTCAACTAGTTACGATACATGCAATGTAAATCAATCAAAACTAATTAAGAAACAGGACTTGGTGATTAAGAAATCACCTGAACTAGGATATTGCTTTCAAAGAATTAGAACTAAAGAGTTAAAGAGGGGTTTTATTTACCAACAAAGATTCATAGTGCTCTTAATGTAGATTGATTTTGGCACTCTAGGATTCACGGTAGAACTTCAAGATTATCGATCTTCGGGGGGGTTCCGATCTTCAACAAGGTTGGTTCCAAGGCAAAGAAACCTTCACTTTAGATCTTGATCACCTGAAATCACTCACAAGAAAAAAGATTAGAAGGTGTGAAAGGTGGAAAAAGATTGGAAGAAAGGGAGAAGAGAAGGAAGGTAGAAAGGTGGCGTTAAGGTTTTGGTTGGTTGGATGGATAAGTAGGCCTCACGCCCAAGAACTTCATGCCCTCTCCCTCACAGAGTTTGATGCTCTCATAGTAAAGGATTTAAGAGAAAACTCTCAATTTATTTCATAAAAACTTGATTGATTACAAGGGATTTGATGGTGATATTTATAGACCATAAACATGAATCGTAAGGGTTACAAATTCTTGAGTTCTTGTAGGAAGAGTAAGAAACTCTATGGAGTTGGCTTCCCTTGGGCGACAACCTCCTTTTGAACTTCCTCTTGGTGTCATGGCTTCTTGGTGTTTGATTCTCCTTAGCTTCATCCACTTGGGCGACAAACCTTAGAATAGGGTGGGCGACAACACTTGAATAAAGGTGGGCGGCCAAGATGAATTCTTGGTTGGAAATTCATGATGGAGTCTTGAATTTGTATATGAAGGAACTCTTGAACTTGAAGGACTTCTTATGTTCTTGATTTCTTGAATCTTGATACATGAAACCTTTTGAACTTGACTTCTAGAATTGGCGCCCAACTTTGAATCCTTGTGGCCAACCATGACATGTATGATGATAAGGTGGCATGGCGACGTGGCATGATGACATGGCATGTGACATGGCATGGTGACATGGCATGTGACATGGCATGGGGAATCCAAGATGATGATGTGGCACCATGAATTGGGTCCCCTCTTGGCTTGCAATCTTGAATTAGACTTGATCTCCTAACTAATTATAGGACTCAATTGAAACTAACTTTGCCCAACTTGATCAAATTGAACCCAATCTGACCAAATTACTAAGGCATAACAAGTCAAAGTAATAAATTAAAATTGACTAGGTTTATATATATATACAGGTCTCAATTGGGATTAGGGGCTTATTCACAGGTTTAGACTTGTACAGGACTCAACTAAAATTGGGATTTAGGGCTTTGTCATAGGTGATCCACAGGGAATTGGAATGAACCTGCCATCTCTTTCTAGCCCTGGTGTCCGCACCAATAGTGCTGTCACGCCCCAACCCGATGTCCGAGCCAAGCATACGACAAACGGCCATATATCTTTAGGATTCAATTCATCAAATATGCAAGACCTATCTTACTAACCAACAATCAGGTAGTGATAGAAAATAATTTTGCTATTTATCTATTTATTTTTAGAGTTTTCTATCAAAACTAACAAGTAGATAAAATTTAATTAAAATCCAAGATACAGTGTAAGAAAAGTTCAACTAAGATTTTAAGATAAACATAAACTGAGGGATTAAAACCTAAACCCTAGCTCTTCACTGACTGGTCCCAAAGCCTGATTGATCTTCTAGATCTGTAACAAAAATATAGGAAATAGAGAGTGAGCTTTACAGACTCAATAAATTATCATCACTGCTAATATATGTATAAATATGTCAACAACACTTTGTAAAAAAATACAAATTATACATCACATAACAACCAGTTCATATCAAAATAAAATGCAACATCACATTACTATACATATTCTATTGCAAATGATACGACTATGGATGGCCAACCATTTACTTTACTCTTCTCGTCCCTCTGACTATGGCCATGATTGACTCATGGCTATCCCTGAAAGTGACTAGAATCCTAACTACACATACCAAAATCGATCATGTACCAGTGATCACCCTACTAGAGACCTGGAAGGAAAACTAGCTCTAATATCACATAAGAAAATATGCATCCTTAGCATGTTCCAGCAACTGTCATGCATGGCTAAAAATAAAAGATAACTAGCTCCTAACTATATATACCATACATCAATCATGTACCAAAGATCACTCCACTAAAGATCTGAAAGGAGACTAGGTCCTCGTGTGATTATAGTTGGACTAAAGAGCTTCAACATCAACATACACAACAAAGAATTCAATACAATGCAAATCAAATTATGCTACATATAATTAACATTTCATAACATTCACATCATATTTAGCATATAATACTAGAGGTCAAGATAACTTACCTGAAATGATTCTATCAGGAACACATGACTCAAATCCTAAATCCTCGATACTCCCATACTGATATAGGTAGTGAAGGCTCTGATAAAATAAGTTAAATAATTAATCCTAATCCAAGAAAAAAAATAAGATAAAAGATTTTTTGATTTAATCTAGGATTAGGCTCGATCTAGATATCTATTTTGGTCCAGTTGATGGGAATCAGGTTAATCAACAAGAAAATAGTCTAAATACCCAAATTAATTTTATAAAATTTATTTATTTATTTATTTATTTTTCTTCTCTCTCCCATCTTTCCACTTCTTCTCTCTCCCTTTCTCTTTCTCCTCTTTCTCTCTCTTCTTCCTCTCTCCTCATCTTTCTCTTTCCTCTCTTCTTCTTTCTCTCTCCTCCTTCTCTTTCTTCTTTCTCTCTCCTTTCTCTCTTCTTCTTTCTCTCTCTTCCTCTCTCTTCTTTCTTTCTCTCTTTACTCTCTCTTTCTCTCTCCTCTTTTTCTCCCTCTCCTCTCTCTTTTCCCTCCTCTTTCTCTCTCTTCTTTCTCTCTCCTCTTTTTTTTTCTTCTTTTTTTCTCTTTTATTTTTCCTTCTTCCTTTTTTTTCTTCCCTTGCTCCTTCCTGGTTCAACCCGAGCAATCCTTGTTGGGAATTGTGTCCCAAAGTCAATCGCCTGGGTTGTAGGCGGTTGAGCTAAGTATTGTACTCTTTCTTTGAATTAATAAAATATTATTTTGGGTAGCTCATCACATATTGTATTTCCCTGAAATGAACTCTTTCCATGTGATGAAGTCCTTAGGACTACACTGACTTCGATACAGAGATGATGTATCGAGTGATCCTTAAACTCTGTTCACAACCAAAGGATATATTGTACTGGACGGTAATATATCAAGTATAGGTTGTTGTAGTTCACATCGTTTGGTTGTCCTCTTGACCAAATGAGTGTGGTGACACTGATATGATCTACAAGTGGGATATGTGATATCTCATTGAACGTGACTCCGTGCAGCCCCTTTCTGCCAAAGGGATACTCACGATTGGATATGGGTATATGTGTCCCTCCGACCTGAGGTCATCACGGTAGCTTGCAAGCAACTCCCTGTGCTTTGGTGTCGGACTACCTAGATTTTTAATCCGGTGACAGAAGGTTTCTGGGTACAGGCAAGTACTTATGGAGCAGTGATGGACCAATATGGAATTGACATGTCCAAACAGTTTGGATTGAATGTCTCGCAGTATCTCAATTTAGCAAATCCTCGGCCGGGGTAGCCCTAGTGAAGAGTCACTGGGCTTGCGAGGTTGAGACACATAGTGGACTGACTCTGTTTGGGTTGGCAGCCCAATCTCAGTCGTCCTGAGCATTAGAGGTCAAAGGGATGAATTATACGGTAACCATATGCCAGAGGTTCGATAGTTTGCTCTCGCATCTTCGACCTATCCGGACGCCGGGACCCATTGCTAGATGGTTTCCCGTGCTGGTACTAGAATTGTTCTAGTGCTACCATTTAGGTTCGAACCTATGAGGTCACACGCCACAGAGGATAACTTTCTGATCCGGATACCGATTACGATTGGGAATCATCTCGGTTTTATGGTCATAGTATTTTTTAGCACTCTTTTCCCCGTCTTGCTCTTGTTTGTGTCAACCAGAAATTGTTCCAGGCTGACCAGGACTGTGCCAGGATTTTTCTGAATCAGTTTTGAACTGATTCAGAGTTCGTTTTGGCCTCCAATTGGTTGTGAACCAATTGAACCCAATTTAATTGGGCTCGAACCGATTCAATTGAATTGAACCACCGTTGGTTAATTGAACCAATGGGTTTGAACCAAATTGGTTTAAATGGTTTTAATTGGACCGGTGTTTTTTCTCTCTTCTTGACCGTTTTACACGATAATTCCTTGCGCTGGAGGAGGCCAAACGACCGAAGTTCCTTTCCTAGGCGACGTCTCTTCCTCTCCTCCACCGGTTGATTTACACTCCCGTTTATTTGCTGGTTAAATGGAATGGTTGCTGCTGCCTCTTGGCCTCCCCGTCTCTCCACCTCCCTCTCCCTGCTGTCCTATATAAACCATTGCAAGTCCCCCTGTTTCAGCAAGATAGGTTACACCATGTGAAGAAGAAAACAGCAAGTGTGTTCTTCCCTATGAGAGGTTTTGAGAGCTGGGTCCTATCTTCCATTGGGTGCTGGGATTTGGAGTGCGTGAGGAAGAGTTATAAGGCCCTTTTCCTTGTCCATTAGAGTGCTCAAACCCAGGATTGCAACAAAGCCTGGTTGCTGCCATCCACTGTGACTGTGTTTCCTTCCAGCGGCTAGCACCGCGCGTGAAGGTGGATCAGAGGGCCCCCGGCATGTCTCCCCTCTAGAGGGAGTACTTTTCCACTCCTAGGAGCAAGCCACGCGAGCCGGGATCGCTGCTATTGCTCCAAAACGAAGGAAGAACCTGCTGTCCTATTTTGCTGCAGAATTTCTGGCAGCAGGTTTTTGGGCATTTTGTACATCGTGTACACTGTGTTTTGGTTACAGATTTTGATGGCAAATCGAAGAAGACTTCTCTACATTGTCGCTGCTGAAATTTGGGAGCAAACGGAGGTCCGGAAGCCTACTTTTGGACGCTCTTTTTCAGGCACAAAACAGAGTATCCCACGGTCCAAGGAGGAAAAAGGCTGTAATAGATTTATTCCAGCTATTCCAGCCTATTCCAGGTTTATCCCACAGTTATTTCAGCCGGAATAAGGTATGAAAAAAAAAAAATTTTTATCATGCATAAATAGAATTTTAATTCAAATATTTTGCAAATATTTTATATTATCCTACATGCCTATTTGCAACTAGAATTAGATTAGTTTCTGGGCGGAGCAGATTTCCGCTGCGCGAATTTTTAAAATTATTTTTAAAATCCAATCTGCTCCCGCAGTTGTTTACATGCCTAGTGTAGGACATGTCAAACCACCTATACCGTTCTCTTTCAGTGGTATCAAAGCCAGGTTGCATGTGTAATCTAATCTAGTTTGCATGTTTAATAGATTAAAATTAGTTTAATCTTAATATGTATCCAAATTTCTTTTTGAAACCTAGTTGAGACCTTCACCATGACCGTATGTCTTTGACACGATACGGATCGTCTGTGTTGGCCTCTTCAGAAGGATCCTTAAAGAATATTAAAAATTAAAAATTATTTTAATTTGGTGATACATGTATTAGGCATGTTTTATATTGGATATAAAATATTTGTAAAATATCTTGATGCATGATTTGGTATGTAAAAATTGTTTTACATAGAGACTTAATTAAAAATTATTTTAATTAAGTGTTTGGCTTATTAAAAAAAAATTTAGGTTTATGAAATCTAATCAAATTTGCATAAGCCATTTTGGGTTAATTGGGTTAGCTGACTAGTTGGGTCCATAACTGGGTTATGCCTAAGTTTAGTTGAACCGGATTACAAGAAGATTAAACAAAAGTTGTTTAAGGCCCTTCTTTAGAACTATCTAATAGTTAGATTAGTTGATCCGTTCATCTAAAATGGATCCAATTAGTGGCTCAGTGGACGTCCGAGCCTTTAGGCTAGTCTGATCGAGTCTGGTAAACCGACTGGTGTCGAGGTAGGTTTGGCATTGTGATCATGGTTGTATGAGGCTACCTCTTTCCTGGCCAACTTGGTTGGTGTCTAGGAAAAATGGTTAATGGCGGATACTCACCCATGATCTCACCTACCTGGCTAGTCGAGTCGACCAGAACAGATTGGAAAAGCTCAATGACTCGAGTTAACCCATGTCACCCAGGTTGATCGGTTTGACTGATCTATAGGTGCCCATGGATCAATTTGTTGATTTATTTCAACCCTCCTGAAATCTGATTGGTTCAGTGGGAGGATGATCCATGTCCTTATCTTTTCTTCCGTCACAACTAAAAATCCTCTAAAATTATTAGATCCTTAAAAAGACTAAGTCAAGACGTTGATAGTGTCTTAGCCTCCCATTAAGTCAGTTAGAAATGTGTCCACTAGCTTGGTGTGCATCGGCAGTTCCATAGAACGGGTGTACATCCCGCGACTGGAATTTCTATCTGATCGATGATGGTTCAGTGCAACCTCTTTAACGGGATCAGGTGGGCCGGCCAAAGTCGGGCTTGGTCTTTAGTTAGCTGGAAGCATTGGATTTGTCATTTTAATGGTTGGACCTAACCAGAGACCCGCAATAGGAGGCCCCAAGGCTGATTGGGGTGTTCTCTGGGGCAAAATAAAATACTGAAAATTATTTAGGGAAACAATTGGTTTACGAACCTACCTTTAAGCTCGTATGGGTGAGCTGGCCAAAGTCGGGCTCATGCGTGGCCTATTGGATTTCAGTACCCACTTGAAAAAGTGTTTTCACAGATTAGAGTTAGAGGCTACCAATCTGAAAAATTAGTGGGAGAAACCTTTAGACTAAAGTCCAAGTCTTTTGGTTAAATTATTAATTCATACACTAATTTAGTCTTATTTTCTTTTCAGATGTCTTCTAATTTATCGCTCCGGTCACTTCTCGATAATGAGGAGTTAAAGGGTCACAACTTCGATAGTTGGTATCGAAGATTGAGAATCGTTCTGGAGCATGAACGGATCCTCTATGTGATAACGGATCCGGCACCTAAAATCCCTCCAGCTAATGCATGGAGTGCGGTCAGAGATGCTTATCTGAAGTGGGTCTCTGATCAGACTACTGTCCCGTGCATTATGTTAGCGGTGATGAACGACGAGTTCAGTCGCAAATTCGAGGAGGCCCAACCTGATGAAATCCTTCAAAAGTTGAAGGAATCCTTCGGCACCCCGAATGATGTAGAATGGTACAAAGTGTCTTGTGCCATCTACAACTCCAAGATGCCGAATGGTGGTTCAGTCACTGATTATGTATTGTACATGATCGAGCTGATTGAAAAGTTGGGCAAACTCGGATGTCCCTTGCACGAGCAGCTCGGCAAGGATGCAATCCTGAATTTAATCTAGCTTTCATTATAACAGAGTTAGTAAAGGTCGTCGTCCCTTTAAGAAAGGGAAGAAGAAAATAAATAAAAAAGGAGATTTTTGCAATGTTATTTTGAATAACTCTGTTATAATGAAAGCTAGATTAAATAATGGCATATATGTACTATCAAGGCCTGTTAGTGTAATGTACACTTCTAGCAAATGCCCAAGATTAGATAATGTCAACGATTTGTATCTTTGGCATTGTAGGCTAGGTTATATTAACCAAAATAGGATAAACAAGATGCGAGGAGATGGACTCCTCGAGGTCAATGATTCTGAATCACTGCCCACTTGTGAATCCTGTTTACTTGGTAAAATGACCAAGTTACCTTTTACTAGAAAAGGTGAACTAGCTACAGAACTTCTAAGTCTAATACATACTGATGTATGTGGACCGATGACAGTTAGTGCCAGAGAAGGATACAAATATTTCATTACTTTTACAGACGACTTTTCAAGGTTCGGTTATGTCTTCTTAATGAGACATAAGTCTGAGTCGTTTGAAATGTTCAAACGATACCGTAATGAGGTAGAAAAGCAAACTGAAAAAAGTATTAAAATCCTTCAATCTGATCGAGGTGGCGAATACTTATCTGGTGCATTTTTGACATATCTTGAGGAGAATGGAATTCTCTCTCAGTGGACTCCTCCAGGAACACCACAGTTGAATGGTGTGTCCGAAAGGAGGAATCGAACCTTGTTGGACATGGTTCGATCCATGATAGGTTTTGCAACTCTGCCGCTATCCTTTTAGGGATATGCGCTTCAGACAGCCTGTTACTTATTAAATGATGTTCTAAGTAATTCTGTTGTCTCCACTCCTTATGAGATGTGGACTGGACGAAAACCCTCAATCTCACACCTTCGGGTTTGGGGTTGTCCGGTTTACGTAAAGCATTTAGACTCAGACAAACTTGGTCCAAGGTCTGATCGGTGTTTATTCATTGGTTATCCTAAGGAAACCAAAGGGTATTTCTTCTATTTGGAGAATGAACAAAAGGTGTTCGTTGTTCTTAGAGCTATCTTTTTGGAAAAGGAGTTCCTTGGAGAAGGAACTATAGCCTCTAAGATTGAACTTGATGAAGTTCAGCCAATAGAAGAACCTGCAAACTCTAAGGACATCGTAGAACCGGCTGTGATTGAATCACACCCAGAATCCATTAGGAGATCTGGTAGAATACCGCGTCAGCCGGACAGATACTATGGTTTCTTGGTCTAGGACGGCGATCCCATTGAGCTCGATGAGAATAATGAGGATCCGATCACCTATATGGATGCTCTTCAGAGATCTGACTCTAAGGCATGGCTTGGAGCCATGCGATCTGAAATGGAGTCCATGGAAATCAACAATGTTTGGACATTGGTTGATCTGCCTGAAGGAATAAAACCCATCGGGTGTAAATGGATCTTCAAGAGGAAAAGGGGCGCAGATGGGAAGGTAGAGATCTATAAAGCCCGTCTGGTTGCCAAGGGGTATCGTCAGCGATATGGTATCAATTATGACGAGACTTTCTCCCCTGTAGCAATGCTCAAGTCCATTCGGATCATGCTTGCTTTGGCAGCATATTTTGATTATGAGATATGGCAGATGGATGTCCGAACCGCTTTCCTAAATGGGGAGCTGGAAGAGGAGGTGTATATGATACAGCCTGAAGGGTTTACATCCACAGATGAATCAAAAGTATGCAAGTTGCAGAGGTCCATTTATGGACTCAAGCAAGCATCTCGAAGTTGGAACTTACGGTTTGATAGGTGTATCAAATCGTATGGCTTCGTTAGGAATGGAGAAGAACTGTGCATCTATAAATGGGTTAATGGTTATGTGATTGTATTCTTAGTACTGTATGTTGATGACATTCTCTTAATCGAGAATGAGGTCGCAGCATTACAAGGAATAAAGGTCTGGTTATCATCTCAGTTCTCCATGAAGGACTTGGGTGAAGATTCTTACATTCTAGGTATGAAGATTTATAAAGATAGATCTAAGAAGCTTTTGGGACTTTCCCAGTCTATGTACATTGACACCATGCTGAAACGGTTCAGCATGGAAAATTCCAAGAAAGGCTATCTCCCGATAGGTTCTGGAATTACTCTTTCCAAGAAGGATTGTGCGACAACTCCTGAGGAAAGAGAGCGCATGAGTAGAGTACCTTATGCTTCTACAGTAGGCTCTATCATGTATGCTATGACTTGTACTAGACCAGACGTGGCATACTCACTAGGAGTAGTGAGCAGATACCAGTCTGACCCAGGTGAGGTGCATTGGAAGGTAGTTAAGTCCATCCTTAAGTATTTAAGAAATACTAAAGATCAATGACTGATTTATGGAGAACCTGACTTGAAACTTGTGGGGTACTCTGACTCCAGTTTCAAGTCGGATAGAGATGATAGCAAGAATGTGTCAGGGTTTGTATTTACCCTGAATGGAGGAGCGATCTGCTGGAAGAGTTCCAAGCAGGCAACTGTTGCAGACTCGGTATGCGAAGCAGAATACATTGCAGCATCAGATGCAGTAAAGGAAGCTGTGTGGTTGCGGAAGTTCCTTGGAGAGCTAGGGGTCGCACCTTCCCTAGATGGTCCTATTCCAGTGTACTGTGACAGCACTGGAGCCATTGCTCAAGCTAAGGAGCCTAAAGCTCATCACCGCACCAAGCACATTCTGCGGTGCTACTACCCGTACGAGAGATCGTAGAATGAGGCGACATCAATCTTCTGAAGATCGATGGAAAGGAAAATCTGGCCGATCCCTTCACTAAAGCCCTCAGAATAAAAGAGTTCGACTATTGTAAATGGGAAATGGGTATTAGATACTCTTCTGATTGGCTTTAGTACAAGTGGGAGTTGTTGGGAATTGTGTCCCAAAGCCAATCGCCTGGGTTGTAGGCGGTTGAGCTAAGTATTGTACTCTTTCTTTGAATTAATAAAATATTATTTTTAGCAGCTCATCACATATTGTTTTTCCCTAAAATGAACTCTTTCCATGTGATGAAGTCCTTAAGACTACACTGACTTCGATATAGAGAGGATGTATCGAGTGATCCTTAAACTTTGTTCACAACCAAAGGATATATTATACTGGACGGCAATATATCAAGTATAGGTTATTGTAGTTCACATCGTTTGGTTGTCCTCTTGACCAAATGAGTGTGGTGACACTGATGTGATCTACAAGTGGGATATGTGATATCTCATTAAACGTGACTCCGTGCAGCCCCTTTCTGCCAAAGGGATACTCACGATTGGATATGGGTATTTGTATCCCTCCGACCTGAGGTCATCATGGTAGCTTGCAAGCAACTCCCTATGCTTTGGTGCCGGACTATCCAAATTTTTAATCCGGTGACGGAAGGTTTCTGGGTACAGGCAAGTACTTGTGGAGCAGTGATGGACCAAGATAGAATTGACATGTCCAAACAGTTTGGATTGAATGTCTCGCAGTATCTCAATTTAGCAAATCCTCGGCCGGGGTAGCCTTAGTGAAGAGTCACTGGGCTTGCGAGGTTGAGACACGTAGTGGACTGACTCTGTTTGGGTTGGCAGCCCAATCTCAGTCATCCTGAGCATTAGAGGTCAAAGGGATGAATTATATGGTAACCATATGCCAGAGGTTCGATAGTTTGCTCCCGCATCTTTGACCTATCCGGACGCCAGGACCCATTGCTAGGTGGTTTCCCGTGCTGGTACTAGAATTGTTCTAGTGCTACCGTTTAGGTTCGAACCTATGAGGTCACACGCCATAGAGGATAACTCTCTGATCCGGATACCGATTACGATTGGGAATCGTCTCGGTTTTATGGTTATAGTATTTTTTAGCACTCTTTTCCCCGTCTTGCCCTTGTCTGTGTCAACCAGAAATTGTTCCGGGCTGACCAGGACTGCGCCAGGATTTTTCTGAATCAGTTTTGAACTGATTCGGAGTTCGTTTTGGCCTCCAATTGGTTGTGAACCAATTGAACCCAATTTAATTGGGCTCGGACCGATTCAATTGAATTGAACCACCGTTGGTTAATTGAACCAATGGGTTTGAACCAAATTGGTTTAAATGGTTTTAATTGGACTGGTGTTTTTTCTCTCTTCTTGATCATTTTACACGGTAATTCCTTGCGCTGGAGGAGGCCAAACGACCGAAGTTCTTTTCCTGGGCGACATCTCTTCCTCTCCTCCATCGGTTGATTTACACTCCTGTTTATTTGCTGGTTAAATGGAATGGCAGCTGCTGCCTCTTGGCCTCCCCGTCTCTCCACCTCCCTCTCCCTGTTGTCCTATATAAACCATTGCAAGTCCCCCTGTTTCAGCAAGATAGGTTACACCATGTGAAGAAGAAAACAGCAAGTGTGTTCTTCCCTATGAGAGGTTTTGAGAGCTGGGTCCTATCTTCCATTAGTTGCTAGGATTTGGAGTGTGTGAGGAAGAGTTATAAGGCCCTTTTCCTTGTCCATTAGAGTGCTCAAACCCAGGATTGCAGCAAAGCCTTGTTGCTGCCATCCATTATGACTGTGTTTCCTTCCAGCGGCTAGCACCATGCGTGAAGGTGGATCGGAGGGCCCCCGACGTGTCTCCCCTCTAGAGGGAGTACTCTTCACTCCTAGGAGCAAGCCACGCTAGCCGGGATCGCTGCTACTGCTCCAAAACGAAGGAAGAACCTGCTGTCCTGTTTTGCTGCAGAATTTCTGGCAGCAGGTTTTTGTGCATTTTGTACATCATTTACACTGTGTTTTGGTTGCAGATTTCAGTGGCAAATCGAAGAAGACTTCTCCACCTTGTCGCTGCTGAAATTTGGGAGCAAATGGAGGTCCAGAAGCCTACTTTTGGATGCTCTTTTTCAGGCTCAAAACAGAGTATCCCACGGTCCAAGGAGGAAGAAGGCTGGAATAGATTTATTCCAGCTATTCCAGCCTATTCCAAGTTTATCCCACAGTTATTCCAGCTGGAATAAGGTATGAAAAAATTATTTTTTTTTTTATCTTGCATGAATAGAATTTTAATTCAAATATTTTGCAAATATTTTATATTATCCTACATGCCTATTTGCAACTAGAATTAAATTAGTTTCTGGGTGGAGCAGATTTCCGCTGCGCGGATTTTTAAAAATATTTTTAAAATCCAATCTGCTCCCGCAGTTGTTTGCATGCCTAGTGTAGGATCATATCAAACCACCTGTACCGTTCTCTTTCAATCCTCCCATGGTACTCGACAAGCATGGGAGGTGGTGGACAAGGAGAGAGGGAATAGCTGGCTTGGCCGGATGGAGGGGTCGAGCGGCATGGCCATCTGTGACCATCCACTCGAAGAAACCAGAAGAGCAAGAAAAAATGAGGCATTATCCCTTATGATTTTTAAAAAGAACTTGACTGAGGAAAAGGGCTTACCGGCGATGGTAGAACCATGGTCGATCACCAGAGTTGAAGAAGATGATGGAAGGGGCTCTGTCTGTGCTTGTTTGGGGCCAGTGAGAGGGGAAAAATTTATAAGAAATCCACTGAGAGATTCCTCACCATTTGGGAAAAAAACTTTGGTCGAATCGCATATCCATCCAAACTCTTCGCTCCATTGGCTCTCTCTCCCTTCCTGCCATAGTTGTTATTCGGAGTTTCTGGTGAGAATGTCGATTGGATAAATAGGGGCTTCATCTCCTTTTCTTTTTGAATTTCAAACTAAAGTCATCAACCTTTACCGACTTTAGCCCAAGAAGGCCTATTAGAAGCTAGGCTTCACAAGAACAGGGAGCAATGGTGATGACTAGATGGAGAAGGGGAAAAGGGTGGCCAGCTAGTGAAAAAAAAGGGTCTTCCAGTGGCGAGGGAGCTCTTAGCAATGAGGGGACTGCCTCCAATGGCTTCTCCAGCATGAACAATGCTCAGGAAGGATAGCGGTCCATGGAACAAGCTCGTTGACCAGCAGCCATTACTACTGGTGGACCAATCAATGTTCTATAGACCCAGCAGCCAGTCCTTGGTGGACCGGCTACTTTGAAATGCATGCATTTGTTTTAATAGACTTCAAATTTGAATTTTGGGCTCATTCGAATTCTGATTTGAGTGATGTCTAGTTAAAGTAGGATAATTAATAGACTTATCAATATTCCCCTACTTTTTGATCTGGACTTCGATCAGATCATAGAAGTATTTAGGGGATAAGGAGGGTCTGGGTCATAAGGCTCTTTTTCCTAGCCTGGAAGCTTACAGTCTTCGAGGTGGATTCAAATGGATAGAGCAATGATGTGCCTTACCTTATCTTTTCTGATGATGCTTCGTAGGACACACTGCATTTACTCTAGGCAATGAATCATCCATCATCCACCAGTTTGGAAGCTCCACATGGCAGTTGCTAGCTGTGCCTTTTCATTTGAAAAGGCAAAGTTGTGTGGCTTTTTATCTTTTCTTTTATTCTTGCACGAAGTGGTTCTCTTCTTCCTTAGGGTACTTTTGTTGTCTTTTTTCTTCTATCTATCCTCCATCTTCACTAGGGTGCTTCTTCTTTCCAGGATTTTCTTTTAGGAAGTTCATCATTCTCGATCTCCTGTTTCTTCCCATTTTCAAGTTAGTCCTTCTTTCCTTTCTGCCTCTTCTCCTTTTTCATTCTCTCTTCTCCCTCGATGCTTAGTCCATGGTGGGTCACAAGAAAGGGAAATCGCCTAGGAAGGATATTGGAAAGGGAGAATTGAGGTACCCCACTATCCCATGTGATGCGAGATGGATGCAAAGACTAATTCTAATAATTAGAATTTTAATTTTGATGAATAATGGCAACAAACTCAGATAAGCAATCAAATTAATTTAATGAAAAATAGACTAAGTCTCTACTAGCTACTCGTAATTTAATCAGCATACAATCACATAAAGAACCATGGATCTGATGATTAAGAAACCATCGAAACTAGGATGTCCTGACTTCAAACAACCAGATCTAATGATATTAGGATGGTTACTTACCAATAACACTTTTCCCTCCTTCGTTTCAATAAATCTGAATTCAACTCTCAAGATCTCGCAGTAGGATTGCAAACTTCAGTTCCTTCGAAGCAGATCTTCCTGTTGATGGTTGGATACAAGGAAAACCTTCTCTGATCAAGAGCTCTAGAATCCTGCAAAGAACCATGATTAGTAGTGTAGAAAAGATGTGGAGATGTGAAAAAGAGAGGGAATGAGGGAGCTCTAGGGATCTTGCAAAGAACTATGATTAGTAGTATAGAAAAGATGTGGAAATATGAAAAAAAGAGGGAATGAGAGATGATTGGCTTGGATTTGGATCTGGGCTGGATGTCGAAGATAGCAATGTTTAGCTACTTGGATCTTGGACTCTTGGAATATAACTGGGCTTCGGCACTCCATATACACTAACGCAATGCTTAACTAGTATAGCACATTATAATGCTTAACCAGTAATTGTAAGATACATTACAATGCTTAACCAACAGTTGTAAAAAACAAACTGATAGGGTTTCATTAATAACTCAGAAGATGGATTACAAGAGGGAAAATGGGGTGGTATTTATAGACCCCTTACATAGTAGCATGATAAAAACAGACTCTTTTAAATACAAGATAGATAAGGATAGGGCCCTTTGAGAGGATAATATTAGACTCCTATCCCCTTTTGAAATTAAATGAGATCTCCTTGAGTTTAAATTGAGTAGACCCCCCTTGTACTTGGACTTCTCCATGGCTTGGGCGGTGAATTCAGATTGGGCGACAAAATGAGAAGTGATGGCACCCCTACTCCTTTCTCAATTAGCACTAATCCTCTTCTCCTCTTGGCATGAAATTCATCTTGGCATTAGGATAAGCATTCTTGATAAGGGACTACTCTTTGAATGTTGGATGGACTCCATGGAAGGATTATAACTCCTTTGAATTTGAAAGTAGATAGATGATAATTCCTGTGAAATTTGGATGAACCTCCACTTAATCTTGGAATCTTCTTGGATGAACCTCCATTTGAATTTGAAATAATGCTTGAGTTGGCTAACCATTTGGAGTGGGTCACAAATCATGATAGGTGGCGCTAAATGGGAGGAAGAATCCTTCCATTTTACTTTTCTTAAATGCATCCTCCTTGGATTTAAAATGGGAAATGAGAAAAGAGTTGTTGGCACCTTCCTTGGATAAACTTGAATCCCAAACATTGTCCTAATGTCTCGATGTCCTGATATCCTAATGTCTCGATATCCCAATATCTCGATGTCTGGTAAAAATTTTGGATAACCTTCTTTTGACATGGAATTGATCCACCAAGGTGATGTGGCATGATGGCATGGTGACATGACTTCAACAACCGAGCTTGGCCTTGGCTGACAATTGAGCTTGAACCCCATTGACTCATTCAATTATAAGACTCAACTTCAAGTAAACCTAACTTGACTAATTTGCAAAACAAAGCAAACTAATATTATTTACAGGACTCCAGCTGAAATTAAAATAGAACAACTACTCATTGATGATCTACAATGAGCTCGGAGGGTTATGAAATCTTTTCCTAGCTCTGGTGTCCTCACCACCATGCCTAGCGCATGCTAAGCCAACATCCAATGGATTGAAAGCATACCAATCTCTGGTGGACCAAGAGGACTTATCTCTCGTCCATATCAAATATTGTGTCTCTAGGGATTATGAAATAGAGTTGCCCGAACCTGATACTTAAATAGATAACCCTCCTCTTGATAGGTTGGGTGTTTATGAAGATGTGTTTGAGGTAGGACTTAGGTTTTTCCTTCATCCATTCATTCTTGAACTCCTTAGGGCTTATAGTATACCTCTGAGTGTCCTGACCCTAAATTCGATCAGACATATAATAGGGTTCCTAGGGTTTTGCTTGTTAGTTGGGATCTAGCCATCCATTCTTTTGTTTCGTTCCTTCTTTAGCACCCAAAGGCACCCATATGCCAAGGTATGGTGGTACCTCTTGGCTCAAAGGGGAGTTAAACCCCTAATCTTAGGTGCTCCTTCTACCATCAAGAGGTGGAAAGAGTACTTCTATTTTGCATCATCTTCTTTCGTGGATAACTAGGGTATGTCAAATTAAGATGAACCAGTTGATCCTTTGTTAAGCACTCCTAAACTGAGTGTTAAGAAAAAGTCAAATTTTGAAGCCCTTAATAAATCTATGATCCCAAACTTAGAGTGGCTCTTATTGGAAGAGTCCCTCTAAAGGGCAGGGCTAAATAGGCTCCCCAAAGATAAGTCTGAAAGCTTTATAATCCTTTTTTATTCTGACCCATTTTTTCTTTACTCCTGATGAGTTAGTTGATCTATAGGTATGAGGCTCAAGGATGCCAAGGCCATGAGATAGAGTTGGCCTAGAAGAGAAAGGGCTGAACTTTCTCCAAGAGCTCCAAGAAGGCCAGACTTTTCATGCTTGAGCCTGGGCCTATGGAAGTTCCATCCAAATACGATCAACCCAAGGTGATCGGTTCTTCTTTGGTAGTCATCTCTGACCCTTTAGAGGCACTGATCAATCCCTTAAAGCCATCTGATCACCCATCTACTCCTCCCTTGGTTATGGAGAAATTAAGGGCTTTTATCATTCGTGAGGCTAAAGGGTCCTCGGGACATGTAGAATATCAATCATGGGAGGTCCACTGAGAGGTCTTTGAAAGAAGCCATTTCCTGGGGAAGTTATGATAATTTAGAGAACAGGGTGATCTTGTCAACACAAGTATTTCACATTTGGCTCACTTTTAGTTTTCAATCAATTGGTCTCTAATCCCATCATTCTTGAAGTTTGTGCACTGTATTGCTGATCGACAAAACCGGGCCTTTGATAGTAGGAGCACTATCAAGAAATTGAAGAAGGATGTCATAGAGGCTTGGCAGGAGGCCAAGGTAGTGAATGCGACATCTAAGCACTTGGATGAAGTACTCTTCAATGTAAAGGTTGAATTGGCCAAGATTAAAGCTAATTGGGCCTGAGAGAAGGAGAAGGTGGAGTAGGAGTTGGCAGATGATAAAATGGAGGCAACTGAGGTGATGGAGAAGTTCATGGCCTCCAAAGACTTCATGGCAAAAAAGGCTTAGGCTGCGGATGACTTCCAGGAGTCAAATGAGTTTCAACCTCTCTACCAGGACTTCGGTCAGGAGTTATATGAGGAGGAATTTAGTAAGGCAAAATGAGAGCTCTGGGAAGCCATTCTGGAATATTTCCCAAGAATAAAGCTTGACTTCATGGATGCTAGTGAGGAGTCTGGAGGTAGGCTTGTCGATGCATCTATTGAGGCTCCTCCCGTCGAGCCGTCTCTAGGCCCACTAACCTGATCACCGCCGATCCCATTCAGGCCAAGCCCATTTCCACCATTAGGCCTACTTCTACTGATTCTCCTTCCTAGACTGGTCCCTTTTCTACCATCGCTGATCCCAATAAGGTTGAGAACTAAAACTATGTATCTTTTATTTCTTTTTGTTTAAGCTTGCAGCTTCTCAAATATTGTAGCTTTTCTTTTAGATAATGTAGCAAACACACTTGAAAGTAATGAAATGATAAGGTGTTTCTTCTACTTGTTGCACTTTACATTTATATTCATAACTTCTTCAGGGTGCCCTCTTATCGTCGAAAATATTGGCGCCTACCAAGGATCTCCACAAGGCTATTGACTTCAGGACATATGTTTACAAACAGGAGGCCCATGTTGAAGCTATCAAGAAGAAAGCTTTTGATCAAAAAATGAATTAAGCTACTAAAGGTATACAAGGCACTAAAGAGGGCATATGAGGAGGTGGATCATTATCGCTCCAAATGCACTAGCTATATTCTTGAGAGAACGGTACTCAAAACCACATTCATTGAGGAATGGAGGAAGCTATCAAAGCAAATTTTTCAAGTCTCTCATGATGCTACCATCATGACAGCTCAGTTGTGAGACCAACTTGCCTTTGCCATGGGAGAGATTTAAGGCTCGAACTCATTCCTTACATCAGGAACTCTTGTTGGGAGATCGCTGCCTGATCAACCGAGCTTCAAGATGAGCTCCACTAGGCCAAAGGGAAAATCTCTAGCCTTGAGCAATCTTTGAAGGGCAAGGGCATAGTGGTTAGTATGGAATTTGGAGGGCCACCTTTGGCCATTTTTCTTACATCCATCATGCCACCCCCGATGGAGTCATGCCTATCACCACCCCATGAGGGGATGCAGCATGCCCCTAGTGCTAGCACCATGGAGAGTTCCAGATAGGATCATGGTATCAATCAGTGCCATCTTGCCGATCCAATCAGTGGTCCAGATCACATAGCCATCATTGGTCAGGCCATCAATCTCAATCATGGAGCTGTCACTCTTCTGGCCATTAGTCGTGCTCAAAGGAACACTATCCCATAGCTAGAGCTCAAAAAAAAGAAGGGAGCAAAGCCTTGGAGCAATTTAGAGTTTATATGATCATAGCAAACCATGTTTATATCATAGCTTAGAAAAATATATCTGAAAGAATAGTGCCCTAAAAGCCAATCTTTATATGGGCATTTTTGTTATCTTCCAACTCTTGTTTGCCATTATTATATTAATACAAGGCATTTTGCTTCATCATATTGATGTGTCTTATTTAAAGATTATGATGAACCTCATAGTTTAGGGAAAAGAAATTAGGGTTATGATGGAAATCATAACGGTGAGACCTAAGTTCCTATAAATCCTAATCTAAAATGTTCCTAGTCATTGGATCATCGATTCGGGGATCAATGCTTCCGGAAATACTAGCTTATCCTATGTATACTCGATGGAGAGGGTGGTTGGTCTCATAGCCACTTGTGTAGAAACACTAATACAAGGATATGGGTTCTCATTAGGGTATGAGTTCACTGAACTAATCTGCACTGAGAATATCTTATGAAAGTCTTACTACTTGTCAAGAGATAGTTCTCATAGTGGGAGTTGTGCAAGTGATCTTTAGACCTGAGATCACTATGGTTTCTTATGCACACTAAGCCATGTTTTGGTTTATACTCATTCATGATATTGAGTCATGTACGAAATGTTCTCGGATATGGTGGAAGGTGTATGAAAGATGTAAGTGGATTAACAAGGAATCGATCATTCCTAGTAAGAGGAAATGTTATCCCAAGTAATCTCTTCGATTGATGACTCATGGAGTCTTTGATCAAAGCAGGATGAGATTAGAAATATTTTCTAATCAGTCATTAGCAAAGTCTTCATTATCGAATAGAGATTCAAAATGACTAAGTACTAGGATTTGACAATTATCCATATCCATCACTTATTCGGGATAAAGGAAGATCGAAAGATTGAATTGCATGGTAACTTTCTATTGAAAGGTATTTTGGTACTTTCCACCAAATTCTACATCTTCCAGGTAGGCATGACACGTTGCTAGATGTCAGTCATGTCTTGTAGATTTTCATGAATCAATTCGATTGAATTCATGTGTCAATTCAAAAGCTAGTTCGAATTGATAACTTAGGTTAACTCAATTTGATCTAAATAGGTCAATCGGGTTTGATTGGATCGAATTGGCTTGGACCTAGACCTACTACTGGCTAGATGTGGAACCCAAAGGATCACACATATTAGAGAATTAGCCTAGGAAGTCAATTATATTTTTATTAGGATCATGAGATCCTAATTGGCTAGCTAATTGACATACTAGCATATGTTGGCTAGCTCAACTCCTAATCCAATTGGATTTGATCCAATTGCTTGATAATTGAGTTAATCAATTTAAGAGAGACTTAAATTAAATTAATCAATATAAGAGGGACTTAAATTGAGTTGTGTATTGATTAGGATAGCCTATTTTAGTTTTTATCTGAATTAATTAGGACTTATCTTGTTTTTGTGATAGAGTCCATGTTGGCCTGGACTCTTGGTGCGCCATTTGGTTTCATGCCAATTTGGTGCGCAGAAGGACCAAGAGTCATTCTGCTAATTAATCACAAATGCAAGTTAAAGTCCAAAGGGACTTTTCCTTATCTCCATGCCCCTCCACATAGGCTTTGACTGGTCAAAATGTTTAAAATTGGCATGGAAAAGATTTGGTGCATAACAAAGAGACGATGTTGCCCAGGTGGCTTTCCCAAGAGGGGGGTGAATTGGAAATTATAAAATTTCTTGCAAATATGTGCACAAGTAATTCCTTTTAGGGGTGGAGTGTTGTGTTAATCATAATTAGATGCGGAAGCTGAAAAGTAAAGCACAACACAAACAAAGCAAGTTTAGAGTGGTTCGGAGCAACCCAGCTCCTATGTCCACTATCCAAGTTCACCACTTGGGATTTCCACTATATCCCCCAAACCGGAATACAGTCGGATTGTTTTACAGGCTCACAATCCCAACCTCTACACTTTGGTTTTTAAATCGAGCTCACCAAAGAAATCCACACTAGGTTTTCACAGGCTCACCTAGAACCTTTACACTTTGGTTTTCAGTAGGCTCACCAAAGAAACCTATTTGGCTTTTACAACTGGGCTCACCAATAACCCAAGTATTCTAAGAGTAGAATGAATAGCAACAGAAATGACAAACTAGGTTGTCTGGTGGTTGCCAATGCAGCTCTAGTGAAGCTCAATTGAATGCTCTTCAATGCACTTCAATGGCTTCCTTGCTTTCTTCAAAAGTTGCTTCAAGCTTTTGATAAGAGTTGGTGAAGGCTTGAAGGCTGACTTCAAAGCTCAAGTGCTCTCTTTTCTTACTTCAATAAATATTCAATAAATATTCAACAACTCATTAATCTCTCTAAGGATGTTCTCATACCTTATTTATAGAGACTTCAACTGCCTTCCCTTGATTTTGAATGTTGTAGACCGTTGGGAAGTGACAGGTTACCGTTGGAGCACTTATCAGATTCAAAAATAGAAGTTTGGAACTAGCCGTTGGAAGTGACCCCGACATTCCAGTCGGCTCAAACATCTTCGAGTTGGCTCGAATCAGGTTCAGGTCGGCTGGGTTAAAAACCAGTCGGCTAGGTTCCACAATCGAGAAAATAGCTCACTTTGGATGAGTCGGCTAGGCTGAAATCCAGTCGGCTCGGATCCCTAAGGTTCTCAAAACATTTTCAACCAAGTTCTGGAAGAGTCGATTAGGACTTGGTGCCAGTTGGCTAGGTCTGCATGCCAGAGGTTTTCTTTCTTGTGCCAGTGCCAAAGTTGGCTAGTTCCTCCATCCAGTTGGCTCGAGATTAGTTCTTCACCCATACCAATTCCAATTCTCCAGAACTCATATGCCAAGCTTTAAAGACTTCCTTAAGATCTTGTTACAATAATATCAAGAAAAATTAAAGCTTGAACACTAGTAGAAGCAACCCTTTATCTTTGATTCGAACAGGGAATTTTTGTTGGGTTCTTCTTTACAAGATTCTAATTACTTACAACTCAACACAAAGAAATAAAGGTTGTAGGGTTTAAAAAATATGTCAAAGTAGTCGTCCTACAAAAACTTGTCAACCATTTGAAGAGTTGTTAGATAACCAAATATATGTTCCAATATTTTGTTATCATCAAAATCACTTCAGGGTTCAACAATCTTCCCCTTTTTGATGATGACAAAATACTGGGCATGAAAAAATCTATTCTATTCACAAGTATAGATGAATATCATAGTAAGCATTTACACTTGTATGACATATCACAATATTAACTGTATTCTCAAATGAGTATCAATGTATGCTATACAGTTATACACAAAGCCAATTCTATAAAATGTAAGTGTCAGAGAATAAGTGATTGTGTGTATTAAGCAATATTAAGCATTAACAGTTAGATGCAATTAGTAGAAAGCAGAATATGAATTATTGAAGCAAATTAAACATGTATTTCTCCCCCTTTTCACAAAATTTCTAATCAATGTGAAATTTCTCCCCTTTTTATCGTTTATTTGAACACTTCAGCAGAAAAGATATGCAATATTCATTAAGCTCCCCCTGTCTAATTAACTTTAGCAGCTCTATTCCAATTCTATTAAGTTTCTTCTTTCATGCACTTTATTGTATAATAGTTCTCCCCCTTTTTGTCATCAAATCAAAAAGTTATGCAATTAAGCTTAGATTTTAAGCAGATTGAGATTGTATTAAGATTTGTTTGAGATAATTTCACTTTCTCAAATTAGAGAGAGAATCCTATTTAAAAAAAATTAGAGAGTGTTAACAAGATAAAAGAAGTACACACATGTGTCCAAAAGGATATTCATTGTATTTCCATTGAAAGATTTAGTACAATAAACATTACACAATCTTCAAAAAGTACAGAAAATACCAAAGACCTACTCACTATTAGATTCTTCCTTAGGAACATTGATAGGCATACTTGCACCATACCAAGAAGCAGGTCTAGGAGGTCTACTAGAAGATGCATGAGATGGAGGTGCTCTAGGATGGTGAGAAGTGGTAGGACCCCTAGAGAAAATAGGAGAAGGATCATTTAGAGGTCTAGTCCTAGCAGTGATCTCCAAGGATCCAACAGTGCCACAAATTGAAACCATCTCCATCCAGATTGCACCAAGTTGCTGTTCCATGTCCTTGAGGCTTGTAGGTACCTTATTCACAGCCTCTTTCATTTCACCAATTTTCTTTTGCATTGACAAAAGTTCAGAAGCTTGGACATTAGCAAAAGCTTTAGCAGATCCTCTAAGTCTTCCAAGTTCTAATCTGATAATCCCAATGCCTTGTGTGTAGTCATCTGCCATTTGTCTTGTTTCTGCAATTGTTCCCAAAGTGCATTTGGCTTCATTCAACTCAGTTCTATACTCACTAAAGGTTGCATCAATTGAATTCTTTATGGCTTCAGAACTAGAAGAAATAAAGTCTAGGATAGGTTGAAGTTCTACTTGAGGTGCAGATCTTGAAGTTTCTATTGCTTCAACTTTTCCTTGCAAATTTGTAACATGTTCTTCCAGTTTAGAAAGTCTACTATCCACTGACTGTTTTAGATCACCAAAAAGTGCAGTGATAGTCCCTGTCAGTGAATTAGTCAAAGTCTTCATCCAATCTTCAATTTGACTTTGGATGTTTGGAGGATGTGAAGCTGCAGGATGTAGTCTGGTAAAGGAATATCAGCTGTTATGAACTCAGGTGCAGGCAAATCAAATTCAGGGAAAGGTGCACCAGTCTCTTCAAAAGTGGCAGCTAGTTCAGGAAAGAAAGATTCTGGTTCAGGTGCAGGTGTAGTAGAGGTTCCAGCTTCAGCAGTAGCAGTATCAGCAGTTTCTTCAATTTCTTCTTCTTCTTCTTCACTGCTTGACCTACCAATTACCCTGACATTAGTTCCCTTTTTTCTCCAAACACCTTCAACTTGAATGTAACCCATTCTTTCTAGTGATTTGGAAGTGTAGATATCAATGTGGTGCAGTTCAACTCCATCCTCACCTTCCAAATTCACTCTTTGGGACTTGAATAGCAGGGTTAACAATATTCCACAAGGTAAGCAGGCCTTAGCCTTTCGATAGTCTCCTTCATTTGCATAATGATAATGTGAGATAAATTCACAGGAGTCTTTTCTATGATGTGTTCCATAAGGCATAGGTCCTTCTCAGTTACCCAATCAAATCTTCCAGTCCTTTGCACAAATATCCTACAACTAAAATTATGCAATAGCCTCATTTCAAGTGACAAAGTATTGGCAAAAATAGTTCCAATCCCACTGACATCTTCCTTGTTTAGGATAGTTCTCAAGGTCTTTTCTCTATCCTCAATTACAAGGTATTTCACTCCATCAGTAGGTAAATCCAGTAGACTGTGCAGAACTTCTTCATTGATAAAAACCCTTCTTCCTTTAATTGTAGACTCTACATGATTTGTACCTACTCTCAAGTTTTCATAAAATGTCTTAACAAGTGAGGGGTAGGTTTTTTCATTTAGAGAGCAAAACTTTCTCTAGCCCTGATCCTCAATCAAGTCACCAATCTTCAACCCTATCTCCTTAATAAATTCAAAGTTGATACGGCGGCCAGAAGTTACCAGTCTTGTGGACATTGAAGAGATTTGACTTGGAGCAATGGGAGCAGCCCTTGCAGGTTCTTCCACAAGTTCTTCATGATGAATAGTGGCAGTCAGTTCTTCTTGATGCCTCTTAGTTCTTCTTTCCCTTTCCACAGACGTAGCAGCTCGCAAGGAGCGTTTCCCGGTAGCACATTTAGGAGCCATTGCTAGGAAAGAGGAAGAGATGAGAGATTGGAGAGCTTAGAAGGGAGAGAGGAATATTTGGAATAGGATTAGGAGAGGGATGAATGGTTAGAAAGATGAGATGGAGGTTAGAAAGCTCGGAAATAGGTTTACAACCTAAAATAAAAAACTTAGGCGCGACAATCCAGTCGACTTGAAAAAGCCCTAGAGAGGCTCGAGCCTGCTAGGCCAGAACTCATCCAAAACACACAGAGAATCCAGTCGACTCGGTTTAAGAACCAGTCGACTCGAACAGGGAAATCAAGTTTTGGAAAATTCAATCACAAACCTGAGAGATTTTTGGAGAAAATCTCTAAGAAAATTTAGGCTCTATGATAGAAAATGAAATCAGGAGGTTCTCTAGATGATGTTTCCTTAAATTTGAAAGAATTAGATTAGAGAATTTTAAAAAAATTACAAAGTCCTAATTCACTTCTAATTAGTTCAAACCTGTCTTGATTAAGTGGCTTAGTAAATATATCAGCTAATTGATCTTCAGTGGGAACAAAATCAAGCACAATATCATCATTTGAAACATGATCTCTAATAAAATGATGTCTAATTTTAATGTGCTTGGTTCTAGAGTGTTGAATTAGATTCTTTGTCAAACTGATAGCATTTGTGTTATCACATTTAATTGGAATTTTAGAATGTGATATACCAAAGTCTTCTAGTTGTTGTTTAATCCATAACACTTGAGCATAACAACTACCAGCAGCCACGTACTCTGCCTCAATAGTGGACAAGGCTATGAAATTTTGTTTCTTACAGTACCATGAAATTAAATTCAATCCTAGAAATTGGCATGTATCGCTAGTGCTTTTTCTATCTATTTTATAACCAGCATAGTCAGCATCAGAGAATCCAATCAAATTCAGGGTAAAATGTTTAGAATACCAAATTCCTAAATTACTTGTTGCTTTCAAATATTTAATTATTCTCTTAACAGCAAGCATATGTGTTTCTTTTGGTGATGACTAAAATCTAGCACATGCACATACACTATATAATATATCAGGTCTACTTGCAGTCAAATACAATAAGGATCCGATCATACCTCTATATAGCTTTTGGTCAATATTGGATCCATTTTCGTCTTTGTCCAATCTGCAAGCTAGGCTCATGGGTGTGCTCATTGAATTGCTATTCTCCATACCAAATTTTTTGATGATTTCTTTGATGTATTTGGCTTGGTTGATGAAGATGCCTTCCTTTGTTTATTTTAGTTGAAGTCCAAGGAAGTAGTTCAGTTCATCCATTAAGCTCATTTCAAATTTTCCCTGCATAAGCTTAGCAAATTCTTTATATAGAGATTCGTTAGTTGCACCAAAAATGATATCATCAACATATATTTGTACAACTAAGATGTCATTATTCTTCTTTTTGATAAATAAGGTGTTATCTACATTTTTTCTTGAAAAATCATTTTCAATTAAGAAAGTGCTAAGTCTATCATACCAGGCTCTAGGTGCTTGTTTCAAACCATACAATGCTTTGTTTAATTTAAACACGTGGTTTGGAAATGTGTGATTTTCAAAACCTGGTGGTTGTTCCACAAAAACTTGTTCAGAGATAAAACCATTAAGAAATGCACTCTTTACATCCATTTGAAAAAGTTTGAAATTCATGTAGCAAGCAAATGCAAGTAGTAATCAAATGGCTTCTAGTCTTGCTATAGGTGCATAAGTTTCATCAACATCAATACCTTCTTCTTGGTTATATCCCTTAGCCACTAGTCAAGCTTTGTTTCTTATTATGTTTTCTTATTCATCTAATTTATTCCTATAGATCCATTTGGTTCCTATTATTGGATGTTCAGTAGGTCTATCTACTAGTGTCCATACCCTATTTCTTTCAAACTGGTTTAATTCAACATGCATTGCCATCATCCAGTTTGGGTCAGTCTCAACTTCTTCTAGGCTATGGGGTTCTATTTGTGATACAAAGGCTAGGTAATCATGTGCATCCTTATGTGCAGACCTAGTTCTAACACCATGTGAAGGATCTCCTATGATTAATTCTTTAGGATGAGATGTAACATACCTCCACTCCCTCGGTAGATCGGTGTGATCCTTACTTACCGTTTCTTCTTCATCTTGAGTGTCTTTATCTTGAATGCTCAAGTCCTCCATTCATTTTTGCAACATACCTGCATCATTATCTATGCACTCTTCTTGTCTAGAAGGTGTAGGGTTAGTTTCAATAAATACAACATGTATTGACTCTTCAACAATAAGAGTCCTTTTATTAAAAACCTGATATGCTATGCTATATAATGAATAACCTACGAAAATTGCATCATCAGCTTTAGAATCAAATTTTCCTAAATTATCTTTTCCATTGTTATGCACAAAGTATTTGCATCCAAACACATGAAAATAACTTATATTGGATTTTCTATCATTCCAAAGCTCATAGGGAGATTTCTTTAAAATAGGATGGATCAAAATGTGATTTAAAATATAGCATGCAGTGTTCACCGCTTCTGCCTAAAAGTACTTTGGAAGATTGCCTTTGCACAACATTGTGCGAGCCATTTCTTCCAATATCCTATTTTTTCTCTCTACAACACCATTTTGTTGAGGTGTTCTAGGAGCGGAGAAGTTGTGATCAATGTCAAATTCAGTACAATAATCTTCAAAAAATTGATTTTCAAATTCAGTTCCATGATCACTTCTAATTGAAATTAAAGATAAGTTCTTTTGATTGAAACCATTTTATGGAATTTTCTGAAAATATGAAAGGTTTCATCTTTTGAAGCAATAAACAAAATCCAAATAAATCTTAAAAAATCATCTACTATCACAATAGCATATTTTATACCTCCTAGGCTTGTGGTCCTAGTAGGTCCGAAAAGGTCCATGTGAAGTAGTTCAAGTGGTCTTGTTGTAGAAACTATATTCTTTGATTTAAAACTCCCCCTGGTTTGTTTACCCATTTGGCATGCATCACAAACATGATCAAAATCAACTTTAAACTTAGGCATGCCTCTAACAAGATCTTTAGAAATCAATTTGGCAATAGTATGCATGCTAGCATGACCTAGTCGCCTATGCCATAGTAAACATGACTCTTTGATCTTAGCATTCATTGCAACTAGACTGGGGCTACTTGACATGGCAAGATCATTAAGATCTACCACATAGATATTCCCAAGTCTATGTCCAATGAACTTATTTCTAGAATCTAAAGAGTTAGTTACTATATACATAGAAGATTCAAAGACAACCTTGAAGCCTTTATCATATAATTGGCTTATACTTAAAAGATTATGCTTCAACTTGTCTACTAGCAAAACATTTTCAATGAAAGTGAAGGGAGTTATTTTGATCTTACCAATACCGATTATTCTCCCTTTGCCATTGTCTCCAAAGGTGACCATGCCTCCTTTTATTTCAAGGGTGATAAACTGGTTCCTATCACCCGTCATATGTCTTGAGCAGCCACTGTCTAAGTACCACTTTTTCTTCAATTTTTGGACTGCAAGACATTCCTGCAAAACAATCAATGAATTCTTTTAGGTACCCAAGCTACTTTGGGTCCTTGCAGGTCAGCATAGGTGGTTCCTTTGGGAACCCAGATTTTTTTTACATTCTTATGGACATTTCTAGAATTATTACAGTCAAAAGCTTTATGTCCTATTCTTTTGCAAACATGGCATACAACTTTAGAGTTTTTAAAAAAAGTAGAATTAGAAGTTCTAAAAGTTGATACAATTGATGTAGATTTTCATCCTTTTGAAATATAAGCATTTTTGCTCAAGTTCTTAGGAACATACAGTAAAGATTTTGAAGTCGAAACAGGTTTTGGTACGGCCAAAGCTTTTTGAGATAATACATTTTGAACAGGTACTTTAGATTTTACAAAGGTAGTTGCTGAAATTCCATTCATAATAGAAGTTTTAAAACCAATTCCAACTTTGTTTCCTGAAATTCATTATTTTTTAAAATTAACTCAAGCTTATTTGAAGACAAAGTAAGTTTTTCAACTAATGGCTTGAGTTTATTAACCTCCTTTTTCAGTTCAATATTTTCAGTAATTAAATCATTGTTTTTCCTTTCACATAAGAGATTTTCATTTTTCAGCTTTTCATTTCTTTCAGAAAAGTCATGCAGTTCTTTTTGCAATAATAGGTTCTTTTCTGAAATTTCATTTTTCTGTTTGAGTAAAGAGTCATTCATATTTTTCAATGATTTTATCTTTACTCCAGCTTTCTTAAATTCAGATAATAGATCATAAAATACAAAATTTAATTCATCAAATATAAATTCAGTGCAATTGCTAGGAGATGTTACCTCATCTTCGAGATCCATTAAACACAGATTTGCTGCCTTGGTGGTCTCTTCTTCTTCAGACAAAGATGATTCTTCACTATTGGACCATGTGGCAACCATGGCTTTCTTCTTCTTTTTCTGTCTGAAGGATTTCTTCAATAGAGGATAGTCTGGATGAATGTGCCCCGGCTTCTTGCATTCATAGCATGTGGGGACTATTTCTTTATCTTTTTTTCTATCCTTTTCTTTTTCTTTTCCGTAATCCTTCCTATGAAATTTCCGGTTGAATCTTCCTTTCTTTCTTCCCATGAACTTTCTGAATCTCCTCACAACCATTGTGATATCATCGTCTTCTAGGTCATCATTGGAGGAGGTGCTTTCTTCTTCAGACTCTTCATCATCCCTCTTTGATTCGGTAGCAACTCTGAAGGCTATAGTTTTCTTTTTCTTATGTTCGTCTTTAGTTCTGTGCTGCATAGTCAGCTCGTGGATGATGAGTGATCCCAGTAGTTCATCCAGTAGTAATGTGTTGAGGTCTTTGGCCTCCTGGATTGTTGTCACTTTGGGATTCCACTTGTTAGGTAAAGATCGAAGTATCTTTTGAACTATATCAGCATTTGAGTATACCCTGCCAAGACTCTTCAAACCATTAATAATATCTATAAATCTAGAGAATATGGCAGAAATTATTTCAGAAGGTTCCATCTTAAACAGTTCATAATTGTGAACTAAAAGATTTATCTTTGAGGTTTTCACTTGGGAAGTTCCCTCATGGGTCACTTCGAGTTTGTCCCAGATTTCCTTTGCTGAAGAGCAAGTGGAAATTCGGTTGAACTCATTTGCATCCAGAGCACAGTATAGTAAGTTCATTGCTTTGGCATTCAATTCTCCCATTTTCATGTCATGATCATCCCAATCCTCTTCAGGCTTAGGGATGTCCATGCTATCAACTTTGATCGTGGAAATGTGTGGCCCTTTTAAGATGGCCTTCCATAATTGAAAATCAACAGCTTGAATGTAAATTTTCATTCGTACTTTCCAATAAGAGTAATTAGTACCTGTGAATAGTGGAGATCTATTTGTTGACTGGCCTTCGGCCAAGGATGTACTCATGCGATGAGCCATCAATCTTTACTCGAGTAATCAGAGACACTGCTCTGATACCAGCTATTGCCTAGGTGGCTTTCCTAAGAGGAGGGTGAATTAGAAATTATAAAATTTCTTGCCAATATGTGCATAAGTAATTCCTTTTAGTGGTGGAGTATTGTGTTAATCAGAATTAGATGCGAAATTTGAAAAGTAAGTAAAGCACAACACAAACAAAGCAAGTTTAGAGTGGTTCAGAGAAACCCAACTCCTACATCCACTACCCAAGTTCACCACTAGGGATTTTCACTATATCTCCTAAACCAGAATACAGTCGGATTGTTTTACAGGCTCACAATCCTAACCTCTATACTTTGGTTTTTAAATCGGGCGCACCAAAGAAACCCATACTAGGTTTTCACAGGCTCACCTAGAACCTCTACACTTTGGTTTTTAGTAGTCTCACCAAAGAAACCTATTTGTTTTGTACAATCAGGCTCACCAATAATCCAAGTATTCTAAGAGTAGAATGAAAAGCAACAGAAATGACAAACTAGGTTGTTTGGTGGTTGCCAATGTAGCTCTAGTGAAGCTTAATTGAATACTCTTAAATGCACTTCAATGGCTTCCTTGCTTTTTTCAAAAGTTGCTTCAAGCTTTTGATAAGAGTTGGTGAAGGCTTGAAGGCTGACTTTAGAGCTCAAGTGCTCTCTCTTCTTACTTCAATAAATGTTCAATAAATATTTAACAACTCATTAGTCTCTCTAAGGATGTTCTCATACCTCATTTATAAAGACTTCAACTGCCTTCCCTTGATTTTGAACGTTGTAGACCGTTGGGAAGTGACAGGTTACCATTGGAGCACTTATCAGATTCAAAAATAGAAGTCTGGAACTAGCCAATGAAAGTGACCCCGACATTCCAGTCAACTCGGACATCTTCAAGTCGGCTCGGATCAGGTTCGAGTCGACTGGGTTGAAAACCAGTCGGCTAGGTTCCACAGTCAAGAAAATAGCTCACTCTGGATGAGTCGGCTAGGCTGAAATCCAGTTAGCTTGGATCCCTGAGGTTCTCAGAACATTCTCAACCAAGTTCTAGAAGAGTCAGCTGGGTCTGCGTGCTAGAGGTTTTCTTTCTTGTGCCAGTGCCAGAGTCGGCTGGTTCCTCCATCCAGTCGGCTCGAGATTGGTTCTTCACCCAGACCAATTCCAATTCTCCAGAACTTACATGCCAAGCTTTGAAGACTTTCTTATGATCTTCTTACAACAATATCAAGAAAAATTAAAGCTTGAAAACTAGTAGAAGCAACCCTTTATCTTTGATTCAAATAGGAAATTTTTGTTGGGTTCTTCTTTACAAGATTCTAATTACTTACAACTCAACACAAAGAAATAAAGGTTGTAGGGTTTAAAAAATATGTCAAAGTAGTCATCCTACAAAAACTTGTCAACCATTTGAAGAGTTGTTATATAACCAAATATATGCTCCAATGTTTTGTTATCATCAAAATCACTTCAGGGTTCAACAGACGCATTTCTTCATTATGGTGCTAATTGGTTTTAAGAGCCCTTCTGTTTGAAGGCTCTTATTTTTCTTTCGATTGCTTTCATCCATAGGACATGTTTCTTGGGCTTTTAATTGATCGGTAATTACCATGTGACAAGTGGAAAAATCAGCTGGAAACTGAAGAGACAAAAATCTTGTCTCTTGGCGCAAGAAGGATCATGACTTTTCAAGATAAGACTCTTTGATGAAGGGTCTTATTTGATCTATTATTTGATAGATCAAAGGCTGCAAAACAGGCATATCAGGTGTCCCTACCTACTCTATTAAAGGCATCGGTGATTTGATGCCAGATATCTGAATTCCCATCGAAAAACCCAACAAGCTATTTTTCATTCCCTCCCCTCAAGACAAGGCTTGTTCTCTCAAGACAAAGGCTAGACTTTTAAGACAAGAGCTTAGGGAAAAAATAGAAGAGGTATCTGGGATCCTAGAGCAGATATAGAGAGGTCTCAGTGTGCCCTATAGGAGAGTAGGGAGTCCAGCAAAGGAAAAAGTCAAGAAGGCTGTCAAAAGAGTCTCGGTGGATAAGCAACCTACTAAGGAGTGGTTCCTAGGTTCATTTCCTGTGTGGATCATCTCTGGAGGGCATGCACTTGTGTGCCTAGTGAAAAGAAGAAGGAATTAGCATGCCAGGTATTTTTCAAACCTTGTTTGAGTGACTTGTTAATTGTAATGAATAAGTGATCATTGGGCTTAGGGTTTCTAGTTATTTGGAGTTTCAAATGAACGTTTTGAAATCCATTCTTCCGCTGTGCCACCGAAATCCAATAATATCAGAGTAAGAAAATATGTATTAAGATTATTGAATAAAATGATCAGAAAGGGAATAAGGATTTCATTAGACTTTTTGATAGTCAATGCTCTCTCTTTCAATTTCAATCATATGCTTATTTACTCTTCTAGTTTCCTATATGTTTCCATCTTTTTAATTTAATCTCATTCACAAGCATGTATGCATATCAAATTTTTAGATTATAATCTCAAACATGTACATTCTCATTCTCATTCTCATTCTTTTTATTTGAAACTTTTAATCTCATGCACATTCTTTCTTCTCCCCCTTTTTATCATCAGCAATGAAAATCAAGAATAGTATGAAGAATGTCATAAGGAAAAAGTATGATACCATGATATTATTATACTACTCTCATTTTTATTGTATATGATACAAAATGATGCCACAAATATTATTAATACATATGCATATAGCATTTAGAGAAACATATAATGTATTATTCAAAATATTTCACCAATACAAGATTTGATACACTATAAGTATCAAAGTTAAAACATAATATGAGATATACAAAATGTTAACTACAAAAAAAAATTGATATAATACTATATCAAAATATGAATTCTAGTGATCCATGCATATATAATTAATATAAAGTGAGTAAATATACTAAGAATATACTTCATGAAATAAAAATTTAGATTTAGCTCAATTATATACTTAAGTTACATTTTTATCCCTTTTTATCAGTATTAAAAAGTTTCAATATCATATTTAGAGAAAATTATGAAGATTTTATAATGACATGGGAGTTATAATAATGCAAGCATGAACAGTCAAAGTTAAACCATTTCAAAAGATAATTTTAAACCATTTCAAAAGATAATTTTTGTTTATTTTTCAAAAGTAAATTCTCCCCTTTAGAAAAATCAAATTTATTTCACTCATGATTCTTTAACATAATTAATCTCAAATGCTTAAAAATGCAAGATCAAATTTCATAATATGCTTTCCTTTTCCCATTTTTTTGCCAAGATTTAAATTTATGCATAAAGTCCAAGTCATTAAAGATCAAATTCAGAGAGTATCAAAGTTTAATCATAAAGTAATTTATCATTCCTCCCTTCATGAATAAATAAATTTATTCCAGTCATGTTGCCTAGGTGGCTTACCCAAGAGGGGGGTGAATTGAGTATTTAAAAAATTATTGCAAGTATGTCTCCTTTTTAAGTTCTTAGTGTGGTATGTGCTGTGAATTAAATTAATTACTGTGGAAGCAAGTAAAAACAAGAAACACAATCACAAACACAACAAATTTTATAGTGGTTCGGAGCAACATCGCTCCTACGTCCACTATCCAAGATACCACTTGGGATTTCTACTATATTCACCCTCAGAATACAGCCGGATTGTATTCACAAGCTCACAATCCAAAACCCAAACTTGGTTTTATCCCGGGCTCACCAAAAATCCAATATGAAGTTAGTTTTGAATGGGATCACTAACAACCCACTATACTTGGTTTTTAAGGCTCACCAATAACCTAACAAACTCCAAGTTATAGCCCCTGCTATACTTGGTACAACTCAAATGAAGAGTTTGAAGAATAAAGCAACAATATGACACACCAAAATTGTCGGATGGTTGTAGCTGCAGCACTTGAGAAGCCCTCTTGATTACACTTTGAATGCTCTTCAAGGCTTCCTAACTTCTTCAATGAATGCCTCAAGATTCTGATAAGAGTTGGTGAAGTCTTGAATGCTTGCTTTGAATGCTCTCTATTGAGTTCCTTTGAATATTCAGTGAAAGCTCTTTAATTTCTCATTCCCTTTTCATTTTTTTCTCCAAAAGTGGTTCAAATCACATATAAATACTCCCTCCAACTGATTTCAAGTGGTTATAGCCATTGTAGATTGTTGGGATTCGAAATATAGCTGTTGGAGATTGTTTTGGATTCAAATGTGAGTTTTGGAACTAGCCGTTACTAACTTGAAACAATCATTCGAGTCGGCTTGGATCCTCAGGTAGGTTAAAACTTCACTATGGTCAAGTCAGCTCTTTTGCTTCGAGTCGGCTCACCTGGCTGGTTCTTTAGAACTTTGATTTTCAGCACTCTGAAAGAGTCGAATCTTCAGTACTCGAGTCGGCTCTCTTGTCAGTCTGAGGAAACTTCACTCTGGATGAGTCAGCTCAAATACCCTCGAGTCAGCTCGAATTCTCAGAACTTCAGAAAACATACTCTGCCCGAGTTGGCTCTTCTGACTCGAGTCGGCTCGAATGTCTGAAAACTTTAGAATTGAACTCTGCCCGAGTCGTCTCTTTTGACTCGAGTCGGCTCGAATGTCTGCATGCTAAAATACTTCTTGTCATGCCAAACTTCAAGTTTGCTCACCAGTCTTGAGTCGACTCTTGTGACTTAGGTTTTCAATTGTTCAATCTTCTTCAGACTTCATCCGGTGACTTCAAAACAGCTCAAAAACTTTTCAACTCCTTCAAATACTGATCTTAAAAAAATTAAACTAGAAAACTACATAGTAGTGGTCCTTTTTTATGAATACATGATTGATTTTTCTTTGGACTCTTCTTTACACAGTATTTCAACAAAAATTAACTTGATATTTTATAATATTATAGGAAAGAAAGTTGTTTGATAAAAACATCCTACAAAAATTTTGAGAACACTTGAAAGATAGTCAGTAATCAAATGCATGCTCCAATATTTAGTTATCGTCAAAATCATTCAAGGGGTGAACAATCTCTCCCTTTTTGATGATGACAAAACATTGAGCATGGGAAAACTTTATAGTTATATAAACATTTAAATGTATCAAAGTCACTTGTGTATGCTTTTAAAATTGAAATATATTCATGTGTATCAATAAGTATCATGAATGTATTGAAAGTATCAGAGCGGATCAACAAAGTATCAAAGCTTTTAAATTAAATCTAATATGTATTAGAGTTAATATCTATCAAAAGCTGCTTTTGCCTAGAATAAATTGAAGTCAAAAATGTATCAGAGCTTATAAAAAGTATCAAGACAAAATATATCAGAGCTTAGGCAAAAAATTATCAAGATAAAAAATATCAGTGCATAAAATATATCAGAGCTTGGTTATCAAAGAATATCATAGCTATTATAGCAGGATTGTATCAGAGCTATTATAGCAGGATTGTATCAGAGCTATTATAATAGCAAATTATGAATAACAGGGATGACTCCCCCTGTTTCACTCAATCCAAGCACAATTTCAATAGATTTGCCAAAAGATTTTGCTAGTTTTCCATGCACATACAATTACTCCCCCTTTTGTCATTAGTCAAAAAGGTGTTTAGAAATAGATTACTTTATCTTTTTAAATAGAATAAGAACATTGATAACATAATTTCACTTTTTCATAGAATTTTTTTAATTGAAATTTATCAGTAACACTCTAGTGAGGTGTTTCTCCCCCTTATTAGGTCAATTAAAGAGATTAATCATTGAGGTCATTTAAAGAAGCAATAAGATATAACAATAAGAGAGCTCATCATTAAAGCACACAATGATTTGCAAAAGAAAGCATTTCATTAGTTTGAAGGAAAGTATAATAGATCAAAAAGTAATACATCAAAAAGAAATAATACAAAGATACAAACTAGTCTTCTTCCTCACTAGAGGAAGAGCCAATTCCTAAAACAATAGAGGAAGTCTTAGTTTTCATAGGTTTAAATCTAAGATCCCTATTTCTAGTCCTAGTAGGGGCCTTTTAGGTTTTCCTTTAGCTCTAGATTTAGGTTTGGCTTTAGAGGGTGTTGGCTCTACTTTAACATTAGAAGGTGGCACACTAGGTTCTACTGAAGATGGTTGTTGCCTAGTAAGCAACCCAAGAGGGGGGGTGAATTCGATTTCTAAAAATTTAAATGCAAGTATATTCACCAATCCAATAATTAAACTTAGTACTATGAATGCAAGTATAATATGCTTCTAATAAGTAAGCAGCGGAAATATAAAAACAATTAGAGAAGAGCAAATGAAAGAGACAAGCAACCACAAACATAAAAGAAATATAGTGGTTCGGTGCTATCCAATGCACCTACATCCACTTCCCAAGATCCACTTGAGAATTCACTATAATCTTAACTGATTATAGCCGATTAGTTTTCCGGGCTCACTAATCAAAACCTAACTTGTTTTCACAAGGCTCACAAGTCAAAACCTCACTTGGTTTTCCCAGCTAACCAAGAACCTAAATGGTTTTAAGGCTAACCACCAACCTTCCTTGGTTTTGCGGGCTAACCAAGAACCTAAATGGTTTTCAAAGGCTCACCAATAACCTTCTTGGTTTTCTAATAGACTAACCAAAAACCTTTACAACAAATATAAGTTTGAAGTAAAAAAATAATGAAAGCTTTCTAATAAAAATGAATATCTCTTTGAAGCTTTGTTATAGTGCTGCCTCCAACTAGATGAAGCCTCTTTTAATGCTTAAGAAGGTTGATCTTGAAAGTTCTTGAAGGCTCTTGAATGCTTGGAGACTTGCTTTTGACTTGAAAGTAGTTGAACTCAATGAAAAGGAGTGAATGCTCTCTTTTCTTTTCTCTTGGTTATTCCTTTTTCATTCTCTTGTGTTTAGATTTGATTTGAATCAATTAAATATCTTCCCAAAGCCTCAAACCTGGTTTCTAGCCGTTTGACACGAAAAACTAGCCATTAGGAGCCTAGAGGGATGAGTTATGCATTTGAAAAACTAGCCATTACTGTTTCCAGAACTCCAAGTGTCAATACTTTAGGCTGTGAGTTGACACATAGGGTTGGCACTTTCTCTCCATATGTCGACACCTACTTCAAATATCTTCAATGAAGTCCTCTGGAATTCTTAGATGTGTTGACACTTTCTCTGGTGAGTCGACACTTTACATCCATGTGTCGACACTTCAGGTAAGTCTTCAACTTTAGCAAGTTCTGTAACCAAAAAATCTCAGGTGATGAGCTGATCCATGTATCGACACTTTGAGTCGACACAACACATCCATGTGTTGACACTTTAGCCATGCCATCTGAAATTACCTCTACGTGCCAGCTTGTGTCGATACTTCACGGTCATGTGTCGATACTTGAGTTGTAGGTGTCGATACTTGAGTTGTAGGTGTCGACACTTTAAGTCGACACAACACTGAGATTCTCTCAAAAATATCTAAACTTCTACTGAAATAAATTTGTGTTGAACTCATGTATCCTTTCAAGCATTCTTCATCTTCTAAAGTCCTCTTTAAGTAGATCTTTCATCCATATTTAGGACTTTTCAATCAAACAATTTTTGTTAAGTTGATGAGCACCTTTTTCTATAAAAACATACTTCAAAGAAATCATTAGTACTCAACTTATACTTAAGCATTTTGCTTATCATCAAAATCAATAATGGAGTCAATAATCTTCCCCTTTTTGATGATGATAAAACCTTTAAATATTAATTGCACAATAAAAAGCTTTCAAGAAAATATTTTCAATGTGCATAGAGCATATTGCAATAGATATTGAGATATTAAAAGAGATGTACCAGGGCTAAGAGTATTGCCACAGCTAAGAGTATCAGAACTTAAATTATATGAAAGATAAAATCATGTATCATGATACTCTAAAAGAAAACATGCTTAATAGAAACAATTTCAGCAATAAACTATACTCCCCCTAAGGAGATGATTCATAAACAAAAATGTGAACATCTTTTAAATATCAAAAGATAGGAATTGAGCATGAAATCCAATTCAAAATAGATTTTCAATACAAAGGAGGTATTACTCCCCCTCACTCAATGCACAAAAATTCCCAAAAATTTCAGATTTTCAAAATTTCTTTCATCATACAAATTTATCTCATTTCTCATGTATACTTATACTGATTTCTCCCCCTTTTTGTTATCATTAAAAAGAAAGGAAGAGCTAAATGAGTTTGAATAAAGAAGTAAGCTATTTACTCAATCATAAAGGAAGATAATGAACTACTGAGAGTAACTAATGAATTTCATTCACTCAAGGTCATAAGGTGAAACATAATATTTCATTCACTTAAAACAAGTTTGATACATAAAGAGAACATCAAAATATACAAAAAGTACAGAAAATCTAAACCATATAAAAACTATCCTAAGCATCATCCTCATCATCTGAGGATCCAATCTCGATCGGTCCAATATCAGTGAAAACACGAGATCGGGGCCACATCGATCTAAGATCATGAAGATGAGTCCTAGTCGGTCTGGAAGGAGTACGATGATCATGACCTCTACGTCGAACATAAGTTCTCCCTCTAGCTGGAGCAAAAGAGGTAGAAGCTATGTCATCAGCAGGAACAGAACAAATCAGAGTGACAGTCTTAATAACTATCGGATATGGTATACGATCAAATAAAGGACCTGAATCAAGATAATGGAAATCAGGTATGTAAAAATCTAGCTCTCGAATAAGAGAAGATGTATGCAAGGATGGTGTACCAACTACAGGTGTATCAAAAATCGATGTATTAGCTGAAGAAATGATAGGTGTATCAGCTAAAGAAATAATAGGTGTATCAACAATAGGGGAATCAATAACAGGTGAATCAATAATAGGTGAAAGTATAGGAATGGCAGAATGATCAACAGATCTAGAAGGTGGTGTGGGTGGATAGGAGTCTGAAAGGATGAACTCTCTGGATCAAGAACAGGACCTAGGTAAGTCAGCTGCTATCTCCTATACTGGCCTGTCATCACATCTGGAAAGTCGAATCCGTCAAAGTCAGTATCACCATCAATGTCAATCTCTGGTCCTGGTGCAGGTGGAGCTGGAGCAAAAGAGTCGGGAACACTTCCAGAAAAGGGTCTAGATAGTGTAGACAAAATAGCGGAGATGCCATCACTCAATCCTCTGTGGCTCTCTCTTGTCTCCATAAAGAAGCTGTCAAGTCACTGTCGAACAATCATAATATCTATCTCTATGAGACTGACTCTGTCCATAAGACTCTGTGAAGCTCCTGGAACATCTGACTGTGCTGGCTGAGGCTGAGGAGCAGGCTCTGGCTACGCTGCTGGCTCAGGCTGAATCTCAGGTAAATATGCCTCTGAAGGTCCTGCCTCTCCTGAATATATGCGCTCCTCCTTTGTAGTGTCCTTATCTCCATCATCGGCCTATCCAGATACTCTGCATCTCCACTTGCCTCTGAGCAACTGATATCCCATCTGGTGTAGTGACCTGATGTCATAAACATCAATGTGCAAAAGCATCCGATAGGGCTCATCATCGAATGTCACTCCATATGCTTTGAAGAGCAATGTCAAGCCCATCCTATAGGGCAAGCATAGTCTCTGACTGGTCGATGCCTCTGCATCTGATGTATCATAAGTATTAGAAGGCAAACTGGTGCATGATGAACTAAAGAGACCATCACAAGCAGCTCTCTCTCTATGATGTAGTCAAAACATCTGGTCTTCGGTAGAAGAATCCGGGCAATGATATGATGTAGTAGTCTCATCTCAGCAGAAAGACGGGATGCTGCAACAGTGGCTCCCTCAGTTAGAATATCTGACTCAAAAATGTACTGGAGACCATTAAGCCAATCCACTAAGCTGTCAACTGCAGACCAATCAGAGGTATATCCCATACTCTACTCAGAATCTCTGCAGTCACCGGGATATCTCTGCCATGGACTTGCATGATCCATCCATCACTGCCACAGGCTATAGATCCGTAGAACTCTCGTATCAGGCCTGGGTAGAATCTCTCAAACAATGAGCAGAATGAAGTCAAACTAGCATCTCTAATCCACTGACTAATCCGAAAGTGCTGCTAGTCGATGAATCCAAAGTCTACACAGCATCCTCCGATAACTATCTTCAAACTCATGTGACTGGAAGCAGGGAAAAGTAGCCAAACAGGTGGATCAGGTGTTCTACCTTCATGTCTAGCTTTTGTCCTTCTCTCTTCTTCATGGTTGGATGGCCGAGGGTCAGGAACCACTTGCTTTCTAGGTCCCATTCCATAGATTCATGGATTGAATAAAAGAGGAGAGGAAACTAGGGTTTCAACGGTCCAAAACAGAAAATGGAAGGGGGATTGTAGCAAAAACCGAACCAAGAACCATCCAAAATGGGAATTTAAGAGGGTTTTTGATGAAATTTGGAGGGAAGAAGTGATTGGAACAGTGCTAAGGCAAGTGTCGACTCGAATTGGGAAGAAATGGGAAGAAAACACTTCATTTTCACCTTTATTCTCGATCTACAGTCGTTCATGTGTCGACTCACGACACAGGGCCATGTGTCAACACATCAAGGTGTCGACACATACAGGTATCAACACATTGACTTAAAACTAAAAAAAAGAAAATGAAGTGTAGAGTAAAATCACTAGAAATACAATGACATTCAAGATGATTAAATGTAATTGATGTCAAATTTGATCTTTTATGGGTCAAATAATAGAAAATTTCAATCAAAAGGATTAATGATCCCAAGTTCTCTTCTAATCATACTGAACCGATCTTCTTAGAGAGGCTTAATCAAAATATCAGCTAATTGCAATTCAGTATAAATAAACTCAAGTACAACATCATTATTTTTAGCATGGTCTCTAATAAAATGATGCCTCATTTCAATGTCTACTTCTAGAATACTGAACAGGATTTTTAGTTAAATAAATAGCACTAGTATTATCACATTTTATGGGTGTCTTAGTTAATTTGATTCCAAAATCTTCAAGTTGTTGCTTAATCCACAAGATTTGAGCACAACAACTTCTTACTACAATATACTCAGCCTCAACTGTGGATAGTGTAACTGAAGTTTGTTTCTTGCTAAACCAGAAGATTAAGTTAACTTCAAAAAATTGTCAAGTTCTACTAGTACTTTTTCTATCTAATTTACACCCAGCAAAATCAGCATCAGAAAATCTAATTAATTCAGCAGATAAGTCTCTAGAATACCATAAACTAATATCAATTATACCAGACAAGTATCTAATAATGTGCTTAACAGCTAATAGATGAGATTCCTTAGGATCAGACGATATCTAGCACATATGCATACACTGAACATTATATGTGGTCTACTAGCAGTCAAATACAATAAAGAGCGAATCATACCTCTATATAATTTTTGATCAACAGATTTACCATGCTAATCTTTATCAAGTTTACAAGAGGGGCTCATATGTGTACCTATTGACTTAGTAATCTCCATCCCAAATTTCTTTATGATTTTCCTTGTGTACTTAGCTTGGTTAATGAAGATTCCGTCCTTGGTTTGCTTGATTTGGTGTCCGAGAAAGAAATTGAGTTCTCCCGTCATACTGATTTCGAACTCTCCATGCATTAGCTTAGCAAACTCTTGACAAAGAATCTCAGTAGTAGCACCGAAAATAAAATCATCAACATAGATTTTCACTACTAATAAATCATCATTTTTCTTCTTTAGAAATAAAGTTTTATTAACATGGCCTATTGAAAATTCATTTTCAATCAAAAACTTGCTGAGTTTTTTATACCATGCTCGGGGTGCTTTCTTTAAACCATAAAATGTTTTGTGTAATTTGAAAACATAATCAGGATATGTATGATTTTCAAAACCAGGTAGTTATTCAATAAAAACTTCTTTTACTATAAAACCATTCAAAAAAGCACTTTTAATATCCATTTGAAAAAGTTTGAAATTCATAAAATAAGCAAATGCTAATAGTAGTCTAATTGCCTCAAGTCTAGCAACAGGAGCAAAAGTTTCATCAAAATCAATTCTTTCCTCCTGATTGTAGCCTTTGGCAGCTAGCCTAACTTTATTTCTAATAACAATTTCATTTTCATCTTATTTCTAAACACCCATTTAGTCCCAATAATAGAAACATTAGATGGTCTTTCTATTAATGTCCAAACATTATTTCTATCAAACTGAATTAGTTTATCTTGCATAGCATTTATCCAGTTAGGATCTTTTTCAGCATCTTCAAAACATTTAGGCTCTATTTAAGAAACAAAAGCAATATAATCACATTCATTTCTAATTGAGGCTCGAGTTCTTACCCCTTTTGATGGATCTCCTAGGATTAATTTCTTAGGATGTCCATGAGCATACCTCCACTCCTTAGATAGTTCTTGATTCTTTAGTGTGGATTGTATAGCTTCTTCCTTTCCATCTTTGTCTTGATTTTCTTCACTTTGTTGAGATGGTTGATCATTCAATGTCAACTTTTGTAACTTATCAGCACCTGCACATCCATTAGAAGTATCCTTTTTTTTGGAGGTTTTTTTAGTAGACTCTTCAAAAACTATATGTACAGACTCCTCTACAGCTAGGGTTCTTTTGTTAAAAACTCTGTATGCCCTGCTTGATATAGAGTATTCTAGAAAGATACCTTCATCGGACTTGGCATCAAAATTTTCAAGATTGTCTTTACCATTATTCAAAGTAAAACATTGACAACCAAATACTCGAAAATATTTCAAAGTTGGTTTTCTTTGATTTCAAAGTTCATAATGAGTTTTCTTTGAAATGGATCGGATTAAAACATGATTTAAAATGTAGCAGGCAGTATTAATTGCTTCAGCCCAAAAATATCTTGGTAAATCATTTTTGCAAAGCATAGTGCATGACATTTCTTCTAAAGTATGATTTTTTCTTTCTATTATCCCATTTTGCTGAGATATCCTAGGTGTAGAAAAATTATGTTATATACCTTTCTCATTACAAAAACTTTCAAAATCTTATTTTTCAAATTCAGAACCATGATCACTTCGTATGTAAATAGCAGAAGTACCTTTTTTAATTTAAAGCTTTTCAATAAAACTTTACAAATGCAGAAAATGATTTATCTTTATGAGCAAGAAAGAAAATCCAAGTAAATCTTGAAAAATCATCCACTATAACCAATCCATATCTCTTACCTCCTAGACTAGATGTTCTAGTTGGTCTAAAAAGATCCATATGGAGTAATTCTAGTAGTCTACTAGTGGTAACAAAACCTTTAAGTTTGAAAGAAGTTTTGACTTGTTTTCCAAATTAGCAAGCTTGACAAACTTTATCTTTTTCGAAAACTAGTTTTGGTAAATCTCTTACTAAATCCTTTTTACAAAGTTTTGAAAGTAAGTACATACTGGCATGTCCTAGTTTTCTATGCCAAAGCCAGCTAGTCTCATCTATAGTAGAATTCATTGCAACTAGGCATTCTCCATTAGGCAAGGATAGATTATCTAAATCTACCAAATATATATTACCATGCCTTTTTCCAATGAATTATACTCCATTTTTATCATAACTAGCAATTATAAAATAAGATGATTTAAAAATAACTTGAAAACCTTTATCGCAAAACTGACTAATACTTAAAAGATTATATTTCAAACCTTCAACTAAAAGTACATTATTAATACATGTAGAAGGGGTGATGTGAACCTTACCAATGCCAATGATTTTTCCTTTACCATTATCCCCGAAGGTCACACTCCCTCCATTCATTGCCTCAAGAGTAGTGAATTACTTCATATCTCCTATCATGTGCCTTGAGCAACCACTATCTAGATACCATAGTCTTTTATTTTTCTTGGTTGCAAGACACACTTGTAAAACAAATCAAGTTTTGTTTTTAGGTATCCAAGCCAACTTGGGTCCTTTAGGGTTAGTACTTAAATTGGTTCCTTTTGGAACCCAAACTTTTTAGAGTTATTGATTTTTCTCATATTACATTGAAAAGCCTTGTGTCCTTATTTTTTGCATGAAAAGTATGTGATGCTAGATGATGCAGGTACAAAAAAGTTTTTTAAATACTTTTCTTCTCTTTGAGGTTTATAACCTAATTCTGCTTTATTGAAAATGGCTTTTTGGTTATTTAACAAAAGATTTAATTTTTCTGAGCTAAAAGTAAACTTTTCAACAAAAGGTTTTATTTTATCAAGCTCATTTTTATAATTTTTGTTTTCTAATTCTAAATCCTTGTTTTTTTTCAAAAGATCACTATTTGAAATGATAGTTTTAGATCTTTTCAAAACATCATTTTCCATAGTTAAAGCCTTATTTTTCTTTTCCAAAGCATCAAGTTTAGTTTTTAATTCACTAACTTCATTCAAAAGAGAATTGTTTTTATGAGAAAAACTATTTGCATGCTTTTTCAACTTTCTATTTTCAGTTAAAATCAGTTTGTAATCATGCATTAATTCATCAAAAGCATTTTTTAATTCATCAAAAGTAAAATATATTTCTGTATCAGAAATTACCTCTTCTTGCTCTTGATGTGCCATGAGACATAGGTTTGCAATTTCATCTTATTCTTCCTCTGAACTAGAGTTTTCACTATCACTCCAGGTCGCCATCATAGCTTTCTTTCTAAGCTTCTTTCTTGACTTCTTTGGGAGAGGGCAGTCAAATTTATAGTGACCAGGCTTCTTGCACTCAAAACATGTAGGTTATTCCTTCTCTTTTTCCTTTTCTTTCTCCTTTTTCTTTCCTTTCTCTTTAGTTCATTGAAACTTCTTATTATAGGGAAACTTCCTTCTCTTCATGAATTTTCTGAACTTTCTTGCTAGAAGAGCTTCCTCACTCTCTTCTTCTTCTTCTTTTTCAGATTCTTCATTTGAGGATTCTTCTTGAACAGTAGATTTAAATGCAATCTTCTTTTTCTTCTTGTCCATATCCATAGACTTTTGCTTTAAGTTTAGCTCATAAGTCATGAGCGATCCCACCAATTACTCCAATGGTAGCTTGTCAACATCCTTAGCTTCTTGGATGGTGGTCACCTTTTTGGATCCCATGATGTTGGAAGTGACCGAGAGTTTTGTTGACAAGATTAGCATTAGACATTACTTTTCCTAAACTTCTCATTCTATTTACAATATTTGTGAACCTTATGTACATGTTAGTGATAGACTCATTTGGTTCCATTCAGAATATTTCATAAATGTGCACTAACATGTTTACTTTTGTGTTCTTCACTTGATCGGTACACTCATGGGTAACTTCAAGTGTGTCTCATATTTTTTTGACTGAAGTGCATGTAGAAATCCTATTAAACTCACTAGGATCTAATGCATAATAGTGGAGATTCATTACTTTCGCATTAATCTCGAATTGTTTAATATCATTTTCATCCCAATTATCTTCGAGCTTTAGGATGGAAACACCATTCACAATAACAGAAGAAACATGAAGACCCTTATCAACAACTTTCCACAAGTTATAATCAATTGAATGCATATATATTCTCATTCTAGTTTTCCAATAAGTATAATTTGTTCCATTAAAATATGGAGGTCTATTTGAGGCTTGTCCCTCAACTACGCTTAAACCAAGGGGGGCTACCATAGATCTTTACTCAAGGTGGTTAGACCTATAAACTAAGAATAGGGCTCTGATACCACTTGTTGCCTAGTAAGCATCCCAAGAGGGGGGATGAATTGGGTTTTTAAAAATTTAAATGCAAGTGTGTGCACCAATCCAATAATTAAACTTAGTACTATGAATGCAAATATAATGTGCTTCTAATAAGCAAGCAGCGAAAATATAAAAGCAATTAGAGAAGAGCAAATGAAAGAGACAAGTAACCATAAACATAAAAGAAATATAGTAGTTTGGTGCTATCCAATGCACCTACATCCACTCTCTAAGACCCACTTGGGAATTCACTATAATCTCAACCGATTACATCCGATTAGTTTTCCAGGCTCACTAATCAAAACCTGACTTGTTTTCACAAGGCTCACAAGTCAAAACCTCACTTAGTTTTTTGGGCTAACCAAGAACCTAAATTGTTTTAAGACTAACCACGAACCTCCCTTGGTTTTGCGGGCTAACCAAGAACCTAAATGGTTTTCAAAGGCTCACCAATAACCTCCTTGGTTTTCTAATAGGCTAACCAAAAACCTTTATAACAAATATAAGTTTGAAGTAAAGAAATAATGAAAGCTTTCTAATAAAAGCGAGTATCTCTTTGAAGCTTTGTTATAGTGCTGCCTCCAACTTGATAAAGTCTCTTTTAATGCTTAAGAAGGTTGATCTTGAAAGCTCTTGAAGGCTCTTAAATGCTTGGAGACTTGCTTTTGACTTGAAAGTAGTTGAACTCAATGAATAGGAGTGAATGCTCCTTTTTTTTTCTCTTGGTTATTCCTTTTTCATTCTCTTATGTTTAGATTTGATTTGAATCAATTACATACCTTTTCAAGGCCTCAAACCTGGTTTTTAGCCATTGGACACAAAAAACTAGCCATTGGGAGCCAAGAGGGACGAGTTTTGCATTTGAAAACTAGTCGTTACTGTTCCCAGAACTCCAAGTATCGACACTTCAGGCTGTGAATCGATACATAGTGTTGGCACTTGCTCTTCATATGTCAGTACCTACTTTAAATATCTTCAATGAAGTCCTCTAGAATTCTCAGATGTGTCGACACTTCCTTTAGTGAGTCGACACTTTAAGTCGACACTTTACATCTATGTGTTCACACTTCAGGCAAGTCTTCAACTTCAGCAAGTTCTGTAACCAAAACATCTCAGGCAATGAGCTGATCCATGAATCGACACTTTGAATCGATACAACACATCCATGTGTTAACACTTTAGCCATGCCATCTAAAACTATCTCTGCGTGATGGCTTGTATCAACACTTCACTGTCATGTGTCGACACTTTGAGTCGACACAATACTGAGATTCTCTCAAAAATATCTGAACTTCTGCTGAAACAAATTTATGTTGAACTCATGTGTCCTTTCAAGCATTCTTCATCTTCTAAAGTCCTCTTTAAGTAGATCTTTCATCCATATTTGGGACTTTTCAATCAAACAATTTTTGTTAAGTTAATGAGCACCTTTTTCTATAAAAACATATTTCAAAGAAATCATTAGTATTCAACTTATACTTAAGCATTTTGCTTATCATCATAATCAATAATGGAGTCAACAATGGTAAAGCAGGTTGTGAAGAGATGGTGTAGGATCAAATAGTCCGGGTGGTACAAATGGTGGTGCCTAAGCTGGTGGAGAAGGTGAGTGTACTAGTGGTTGCCTGGTGGAAGATGCTCTGAATGCCTCAATAGTAGATGATAATCTGGATATGAAGATCCAAACTGTCCACAGCTCATTCTTTAGTTCTTCTACTCCCCTCTGAATGCACTGCATCTTAGCTACCTACTAAGCACTGAAAGAATTAGTATCTCCTCTCAATCTACCGAAGTCCGCATGCAGGTCTCTAATAATAGAATGAATGTCCTCCTGTGGGTGCAGTCTGCTCTCCATTACCTCCACCCCGGTGGTCAACTGTGCCAGCTATGCCCTGATCTCCTATAATCTAGTGTCGACTGTTTGACAAAGGTCGCCAAACATCAAAGCAAATGAGCTTGTTAGGGTCTCAGAAAGTAGTCTGATCTGCTGGGCTATGAAGGCCTGTGAAGCTGATGGTGCTGAAGTAGAAGGTTCGGGAGCATGTCCAATAGAAGGTGCTGGGGGTGTCCTGGGACTGTCAAGCTCTCTCTGTGTCTGACCATGCTCATCAGTCTCAGCCTGTATACCATCATCTCCTCTAGCTGCTGTAGTCTCAGTATCACCAGTTGGATGCTTTGTCTGATCATCCTCATCCTTATCATCATCCAAAGAGGTAGCAACTCTCTGTCCATATATCCTCTTCGACCAAACTCCTGTTGAGAATCATGTTCCAAAGCCAATCATCTAGGCTGTAGACGGTTATGCCATTTTGTAATTATATATAAATTTTTAATGAATAAAAGTTATTCTTTTGGCTGTTCATCATATTTACATTTTTCTAAAATGAACTCTTGTATGATAGAGTCCTTACAACTACATTATTTAATATAGAGAGGATATATCACGTAGTTCTTGAACTGGTTCACAACCAAATGATACATTGTTATAGGATGACAATGTATCAAGTGTAGGTTGTTGTATATCATATTTGTTGGTTGTCCTCTTAACCAAGGAGTGTGGAGACACTGATATGACATGTAAGTGAAATGTGTGACATCTCACTGAACGTGACCATCTTCGGAGCTCCCTTCTGCCAAAGGGTTGCTCGCAAAAGGATATGGGTATATGTGTCCCTTAGACCTGAGGTCACCATGGCAGCTTGCAAGCAACTCACAGTACTTTGGTACTGGACCACCTGAGTTTTTAATCCAATAATGGAAGGTTTCTGGGTGCAGTCAAGTACTTGTGGAGTGGTGGTGGATCAAGATGGAATTGATCCCTCCAAATAGTTTGGAGTGAATGACTCGTTGTGCCTCAATTTAGCAAATCCTTAGCCAGGGTAGTTCTTATGAAGTCACAGAACTTGTAAAGTTGAGACATGATTTGGATAAACCAAATTAGGGTTGGCAGTCAAATCCTAGGTCATCTTGAGCATTATGAGATCAAAGGGATGAATTATGCGATAACCATATGCCAGAGATTTTAGAATATTGTTCTGCAATCTTTGACCTATCCGGACATCAGGTAACATTGCTAGATAAGGACTTTGACTGATATTGGAAGTGTTCCAATACTATCAGCTTAGTGTTCGAACCTATGGAGTCACACACCATAGGGGTTTCTATCTAATATAAAGGCTGATCGATGATTGAGAATCGTTTGCCATCACTGGAGGTCAATGTGATTAACCATGTTCCAGGTGTCGACACTTGTAAGTATCGACACTTATAAGTATCGACACTTGAATATTTTTGAAGTGTCGATACTTGATTGACAAGCAAAATTTCTGGAAAGAATTTATGAAAAGATTTGACTTCGAATTTTGAATTCGAATTTTGATTTTTGGGCATTTTTGGCTCTAGGCTTTCTTGGTATGATAGTCGTACTTGCTTTTTTTTGGCTTGGACCGATTTGGTATGGCCCTTGACCTTCTCCCCTAATCACTCCCCATCCTCTTTCTCCCTCTCATGGCTGCTCCTATAAATAAAGGTTATTCTATAGGGCTTTTGCTGATTTTTTGGTTCGTGGTTTTGTTTTGTTGGCTGGTTACAAGGTCTCCATGCCATAAGAACTTGACATTCTGTAATGTTGTAGGAAGGAAGGTTGTTCAATGAAAACATCTTACAAAAACTTTGAGAACACTTAAAAGAAAGTCAGTAATTAAATGCATGCTCCAATGTTTGGTTATCATCAAAATCATTCTAAGGGTCAACAAGTCAAATTTTAGAAAAGATAGAGGATGCTTATAAGAGAGATGAAATTTAAAATATTTAATATATTAAAGCACTTTGAATTCAGAAGAATAAATTCTAATAGTGATCTTTAGGATTTTAGAACTATTTGGAATAGTGAAAAAGTGGAAAGGGATAGCTCGGTTAAATAGTAAAGTGAAAAGGGTAACCTAGGTTTTCAAGGGATTTAAAAAAATAGAACTTTTGACTTCCAAGTTGGCTCGCTTAAGCTTAGGTATGCTCAAGTCAGCTCAAGCAAAACTTAGGTTTTTAATTAAAAAGGTTAAAGATGGATTCTAGAGGACTCAAATATAATAATTAAGATTTTACTATGTCTAAAATGATTCTAATTAGATTTAAAGAATTTTTCTAAATTTTTAAAAATTTCTAAGTAAAATTTCTAAAATGGATCACACAGACCTAATTCACCTCTAATCATTGAAAATCTATCCTCACTAAGTAGTTTAGTGAATATATCAGCTAATTATTTCTTAGTATAAATAAATTCTAGTTCAATATTTCTATTTTGTATATGATCCCTAATAAAATAATGTCTAATATCTATGTGCTTTGTTCTTGAATCAAAATAAAAATTTTAGTGAAATTGATAAGACTATATTATCACATCTAATTAAAATTTTAGTTTGTTTAACACCAAAGCCTTCTAATTATTGTTTAATCCAAAGTACTTAAGCATAATAACTCCTTGCAGCCACATATTCTATCTTGGTAGTGGATAGTGCTACAAAATCTTATTTCTTACTGTGCCATGAGATTAAGTTCAATCCTAGAAATTGATATGTTCCACTAATACTCTTTCTATCAATTTTATAACTATCATAATCAACATCAGAATAACTAATTAACTCTAATGATGAATTCTTAGAATACCATAATCCTAGATTAGATATTCTTTTAAGATATCCTATATTCTGATAATAACAAGTATATGTAATTCTTTTGGATTAGCTTAAAATCTAGCATATATATATTAAATAAGATATCAGATCTACTAGTAGTTAAATATAGCAAGGATCTAATCACACCTCGATATAGCTTTTGATCAATGCTATTATCTTTTCATCTTTGTCAAGCTTGTAGGTTAGACTTATTGGTATACTAATTTTTTTTGAGAATTCCATCCCAAACTTCTTTAATAATTCCTTATATGCTTGATTTGGTTGATGAATATCCTTTCCTTTGTTTGTTTGATTTAAAATTCAAGGAAGAATGTCAGCTCATCCATCATACTCATTTCAAATTCATCCTGCATAAGCTTAGCAAATTCTTGATAACGATCTTCATTAGTTGCACTAAAAATTATGTCATCTACAAAAACTTATACAACTAACTTTTTATCATCTTTTCTTTTAATGAACAAGATTGTATCTATACTATCTCGTATAAAACTATTTTCAATCAAAAATTTGCTAAGTCTTCATACCAAGCTTTAGGAACTTGTTTAAGATTATACAAAGCTTTATTCAAATTGAAAATATGATTAGGTAAATTATGAATTTCAAATCTAGGTGGTTGCTCTACCAAATCTTCTTCAAAAATATAACCATTTAGCAAAGAAATTTTCATATTCATTTGTAATAATATGAAATTCAAATGATATGCAAAAGCAAGCAAAAATCTTATGGTCTCTAGTCTTACCATGGGTGAAAAATTTTATCAAAATCCATTTTCTCTTCTTGATTATATTCTTTGGTCACTAATATTGCTTTGTTTCTTATTACATTATCTTTTTCATCTAATTTGTTTTTAAATACCTATTTAGTATCTAAAATAGGATGTTCTTTAGGTCTACTAACTAAGGTCCATATACTGTTCCTTTCAAATTGGTTCAACTCCTCTTACATAGCCATTATCCAATTTGGTTCTTTTTCAACTTTCTCTATGTAATTGGGTTCAATTTGAAAAGTAAATGCAAGGTAATTAAAAGTGTCTCTAAATGAAGATCTAGTTCTAACACTTTATGAGGGATCTCCTATAATTAAGTCTTTAGGATAGTAATATACGTACCTCCATTCCTTAAAGAAATCACCATGCTCTTTTCTTGCCATTTCCTTCTCTTCTTCAATTTATTTATCTTTTAGGCTCAAGTCCTTTATTCCTTCATTCAATGTACCTACATCATTGTTTATGCACTCTTCTTTTCTTAAAGGTGAATAGTTAGATTTATCAAAAATAACATGAATAGATTCTTCAATAATTAAAGTTCTTTTATTGAAAATTCTATAGAATTTACTTGAAATCAAATAATCAAAAAAGATACATTTATTACATTTTGCATCAAATTTCTCAAGGTTATCTTCTCTGTTGTTTAAGATAAAATATTTACAACCAAATATATAAAAGTAACTTATATTTGGTTTTTTATCATTCCAAAGCTTATAGGGGTTTTCTTTAGAATATGTCTAATAAGAACATAGTTCAAAATATAACATGTAATGTTCATAGCTTCAACCTAAAAGTACTTTGGAACATTGTCTTTACATAACGTTGTTCAAGCAATTTCTACTAATATTCTATTCTTTCTCTCCACAATACCATTTTGTTGTGATGTTCTTGGAGTTGAAAAATTATGATCAATGCTATGCTTATTATAGAATTCTTCAAAATATTGATTTTCAGATTCTGTGCTATGATAACTTCTTATTAGAATAATTGATAGATTTTTCTAATTAAAAACCTTTCTATGAAATTTCTGAAAAATAATAAATGCTTCATCTTTGTATGCAAAAAATAATATCCAAGTAAATCTAAAAAAATTATCTATTATCACAAGTTTATATTTCTTACCTTCTAGGCTTGTGATCCTAGTCGGTCTAAATAAGTCCATGTATAGTAGCTCTAAGATCTAGATATTGAAACTATGTTTTGATATTTGAAACTTCCTTTAGTTTATTTACCATATTGATAAGCATCACATGCATGATCATTTTCAAATTTTAGTTTAGATAAATCTTTGACTAAATCTTTTAAAATTAATTTAGATAATGTATACATGCTGATATATCCAAGTCTTCTATGCTAAAGCAAACTAGCTTCTTTGATTTTAGTATTCATAGCTACTAGACTTGTACTACTTCTTATAGCTAGATCATTTAAGTCTATCATGTATATGTTTCCAAGTTTATATCCTACAAATTTGATGCTTGAATCAAATGAACTAGTAACTATGCACATTGAAGATTCAAATAATACTTTGAAGCCTTTATCACATAATTGACTAATGTTTAATAGATTATACTTCAATTTATCTATTAGCAATATATTTTCAATGAATGTTAAAGGGATAATTTTGATCTTATCAATACTGATAATCCTCTCCTTACCATTATCTTCAAAAATTTCTAGGATGAAGAATTGTTTATCACCCATCATATACCTTGAACAGCCACTATCCAAATATCATCTTCTTTTTTATCCTTAGGTTATAAAATATCCTTGCAAAACAAATTAAGTCATATTTTTAGGTACCTAAGCTCTCTTAGGTCTTTTTGGGTTAGTGATTATGGCTCTTTTTGGAATCCAAACTTTCTTAACTTTATTCATATTCTTGCTTCTTAAGTTACATTTATAAGCCTTATACCCAATTTTATTATAGCAAAAGCAGACTATATTTAGTTTTTACTCTTTGTTAGATGTAGAAAATCTATTTGCTAAAAAAATTTTATTGAATCTTGAGTTGTATCTGTTGAAAAATGTGTGTCCCAAATCCAATCATCTAGGTTGTAGATGATTGTGTGACTCATGTATGTGTATATGAATTATTGATTTGAATAAAAAGTTTATTCTGGTTGTTCATCACATGTCATCCTCCTAATTGAACTCTTATGTGATGATGTCTGTTGAGCTACTTTGTATGCAATATAAAGAGGATGTGTCATGTAGTTCATAAACTGGTTCGCAACCAAAGAATCGCTATTTTAGGATGATGGTGTATCAAGAGTAGGTCATTGATGTCATGTTTGTTGGCTATCCTCTTAACCAAGTAGCATGGAGATGCTGGTATGACATTAGGTATTGTGTTCGACACTTCACTGAGCATGACTCTCATGCAAGATTCTCTTTCTGCCAAAGAAAAGTTTTGTATTAGAATGTGGACATGCATTTTTCTCTGACTTGATATCACTATGGTAGCTTGCAAGCAACTCACTATACTTAGGTGCCGAACTGCCTGGATTTCTAATATAGTGATAGAAGGTTGCTAGGTATAGTCAAGTACTTGTGTAGCAGTGGTAGGATCAAGATAGGATTGATCTCACCAAATGGTTTGGATTGAATGCTTAGTATGCCTCAATTGAGAAAGATATTGGCCAGGACATTCCTTGTAAGGAGTTACAGGGATTCTTTGTTCAAGACATATTGAGATTGACTGATTAGGATTGGGCAGTTTAACCCTAAGCCATCCAGAGCATTAGGAGATCAAAGGAATAAGTTTAGTGATACTTCATATTCGATAGGTTCTTGTTGCTTGCAACCTTTGACCTTCTGGACATCGGGTGTCATTGCTAGATGGCGATTTTGGCTGGTACTGAAAATATTCCGATGCTACCAGTTTAGTGTTTGAACCTACGGGATCACTTACCATGGGATTTCTTCTTGATTTGTTGGCTTGGGAATGATTGAGAATCGTTCTGGACTTGTTTGATAAGTAGTCAAAACTGCCAACCGGGTTGACCTGAGACAAGTCGACCCGTCTGACGGGATTTGCTGAAAAATTTGAGAATGCTTCATTAATTACTGTAAAGGTTATGGTACTTAATGCTTGGCATTTTAGGGTCCTAATCAACATCAGTTGTTGAAGTCCAAAGGGTTTGTAACACCCTTGAATCCTAAGAGACTCCCAACCTTCCATTAATCTCTCATTGATCACCCCTTTATGGTTCTACTAAAAGGACAATTTTGGGTGAGCTGATGGGGTAGAATTGTTCACCTTTCACCTAGGTCGAGATTCTGCCATTTTTGTTGGTTAGAACTCATCGTTGATCTTTGAGAGATTGTGAGATTAGATCTCATTCTTGGGAAGATAGATGAGGTTTTGGATTTTGGGATTCTTGTGTGCATACCTTCTGTTGAAGGTTTGGAACAGAGTGATCTGGGAAGGGTTCTTAGGTGCCTTTGTTCCATTATCGCTTCAGCAACTGTCTTTAAAGATGTTGAAGAAGGAGTCCACCATTGTCACATTATTTCTGGAGAGGCTAGCACCTCGATGGAAGGAGGAGAATCTCCTTACCCCGGTGTGAATTACCTGTAGAGGCAGGATATTTGTGCTACTCGCAGAGCCTCTCTACTTCCTTGGAGTACTTGCCTTATTGGTGATCGTCACCTTGCAGATAAGGTTTGTATTCCCACAGGTATGATGAAATGTTCTTCATTACCCTTTTGTATGATTCAAAGAATAGTTCTATGAATTACATACCTTGCTTGCTACATTTCATACATGCATTATTCTATGTGCATCTCTAGGGGCCTGTGTTAATTAGATTAACATGTTTAGATAAAAATATTTTATCCTCTTTTGCTGCATCATGCAATTTAGAAAAGTTTTAAATTGCATGTATCGACCCGTGCAGCCTGGTCTTGGTTCCCTAACAATGGTATCAAAGCCACAGGTTGAATGCATATTTAGTTTAATGCTTTTGTATAAGATTGGCTTGATATCCTTCACAAAGTACTTGGATTGGGTGGATTCACCATGGCCATCCGGTCATAGGAGAGAAGTATGGTTTGAAGGCCATCTCTTCCCATTCAGTGGAGTTATCCTATGGCATATAAGGGTGCCGCTAGGTCATGACCTTATGAAGAAGAAAGTGAGAGATTTGATAGGTTAAAATAGTTTTAATCTATGTTTGTAGATCATAACTATGTTTAGATGAGATCTAAAAGGTGCATGATCTAAAACTTTGAAAAGTTCAAGTGAAGAAGAGATGAGTTTTAATGTTACTATTTTCAACCCAGGAAGACAATCTGACTCGCCTTTTGCTCGAGCCGACTTGTTTCATGTAGACAAAATAGTCTATCTATTTTATGTTCTAGATGAGCCAACTCCTCTCTGTTCGAGTTCACTCATCTCTATGGTTTGAAGGAAAAGTGTTCTACCCGAGCCAACTCGTCTCTGCACGAGTCAACTTGGATTTGAGAACAAAGAAAAAGTTTCTTAGAAAAGTAAAGTTAAAGTTCATATTTTTGTGAAATTGTTTCACTTGTTTTTGGAAATTATTTCAAATTTGGGTTTATTGAAACTATTTCAATTGGCATCTTACACTTAATTAAGAATTAAGTTGTATTTTTGAAACATTTTAAGATTTAGGATGTGATTCTATTCTTAAGTCATGATTGATAAACCATGGGTTAATTAGGTTAGCTAGAATTGGGTCCTTAAATGGATTAGACCTAGGTTTAGATGAATAGATTAATTAGAGAAAAGACTAATCAAAAGTTGAATTAGGCCTCTCCTTTATAGATCTCTCTAATAGTTAGTTATATCCTATACATCTAAATGGACTTGATTGATGGCTTCGTTGTGAGCCCGGATCTTTAGGTTAGTCTAAATGAGTCTAGTAAACCACTTGGTGTCTAAGGTAAGCTTGACATTGGTGATCAAGGTTCTTTGGGGCTAACTCTTACCTGGCCAACTCATGGTTGGTGACTAAGGTAAGAGGCTTACCTGGCTTAACCCATCCCTTGATCTTACTTACCTCGCTAATGTGGTGAATCAGATTTGATTATATTATCTATTGATTCGAGTTGACCCATATCGACTAAGGTTAATCAATCTGACTGGTTTAAGGTGCCCATGGATCTATTTGATCTTGAAACCCTCTAAGAGTTAAGCGGGAGTTTTCTTGATCAAGGTCCATGCCTTCTTTGATGTGTCACAAAATTTAAATCCTCTAAATTATTAGGTCTATAAAAGGACTAAGTTATGTGATAGCCTAAGTCCTAGCCCCCTATTAAGTTGGATTGTTAATAAGTCCACAAGTTGGGTGATCATCGATAGTTCCAAAGAACGGGTGATCAAGCGAGTGGAATTGCCATTCAACATATACTGGCTCAGTGCAACTATCTTAACACGTGGTCAGTGGGCCGACCAAAGTCTGGCTTGATCATGGGTTAGTTACAAGTATTGAATTCGATTATGTTAATGGTTGGACCTAACCAAAACCTTCAATAGGAGGCCCAATGGCTAATTGTGAGGACCCCTGGAGCAAAATGAATATTAGGAATTGCTTAAAGAAGCAATTGATATTATACCTACCTTTAGATGCATGTGGATTGGCCGGCTAAATCGTGCTCATGTGTAGTCTATAGGATCCTGGTATTCCTAAAGGATAAATATTATTCTTTGGATTAGAGTGTAGAGGCTACCAGTCTGAATAAAATAGTGGGAGCAACCTTTAGACTCAAATCCATGTCTTTAGGATATTTAAAATAATTCATATACTGATAGGTCTTGTTCTCCTTTTTCAGATAATGTCGACCACTTTGTTGCTCCGGTCATTGTTGGATAATAAACTTTTTGGATCCAACTTTGATAGCTGGTATCGAAGACTCTGGATAGTCCTGGAGCACGAGCGGATCCTTTATATAATAACCAATTCGGCACTTGAGATCCTAGCCCCCAATGCCCGTGGCACTATCAGGGACACTTACTAGAAGTGGATCTCTGACCGCACCATGGTGCAGTGCATTATGTTGGCTATGATGAATGATGAGTTCAGTCACAAATTTAAAGAGGCCCAGCCAGAGGAGATTTTTCAAAGGTTGAAGGAGTCTTTTAGCACTCCAGATGATACGGAGAGATACCAGATCTTTTTCGCCATCTACAACAAGTGTATGCATGATGGAGCTCCGGTTATTGATCATGTAATGTACATAATCGAGTTATTTAAGCATTTGGACAAACTCGGATGTCCTTTGCACGAGTAGCTCAACAAAGACGTGATACTGAATTTTCTACCCCCTTCCTACAAGGTCTTTGTTGAATATTTCAGAATGAATAGGCCTACAGTAAACTACCATAAGATGTTAGGGTTACTGTAGACTTATGAGAGAGACCACAACCTCAATAAGGGACTGGTGAATCTGGTGGGAGGTTTTGGAGTAGGGCGTCGTCCCTTTAGGAAAGGGAAGAAGAGAATGAATAAGGAAAATAAGAAGGTCCAAAGTGCTAGGCATAGTCAGACTAAGAGGGCGAAGGCTGACAAGAGCAGGTAGAGTGCTTCTTCTACAAAAAGCTGGGTCACTGGAAGTGGAACTGTTCTACTTACCTTGCTACTTTGGACCAGAACAAACAAAGGAAGGGAAAGCAGCAAGCTATTGCTAGTCAAGGTATTTATATGATAAATTCTTGTAGTTTCTCTATTTGTGACACAACTAGCTAGGTATTGGATATCGGAAGTCCTTACTACATTTGTAATTATTTGCAGGGACTTCAAGTTAGTAGGTGGTTCGAAATTGGTGAAAGATTTCTGAACATTGGAAATGGAAGTCAAGCTCCAGTTCTGGTATTGGAAACTATTTCTTTGTATTTCAAGTCTTGTACTGTCATTCTTAATGATTATCATTTTTGCCCTTCCTTTTTAGTGGATATCATTTCTGTAGGCTTGTTGGCCAAAGATGGTTATGAATTATCTATAAAGAATGATATTTGCAATATCACGTTGAATGGTTCTAATATGATGTATGGACAAGCGAAGAATGGCATATATGTACTATCACAGCTTGTTACTGTATTGTATACTACTAATAAATATCCTAGGTTAGATAAAGTCAGTGATACTTATCTCGGGCACTATAGGCTAGGTCATATAAACAAAAACAAGATAAATAAGTTAGTGGAAAAAGGTCTCCTAGATATCACTGAGAGTGAATCTTTGCCAACTTGTGAATCTTGCCTTCTTGGAAAAATGACCAAGTCACCTTTTACTGGAAAACATGAAAGAGCCAGTGATATTCTAAGTTTTATACATACTGATGTATGTGGATCTATGAATATCAGTGCACTAGGCAGGTATAATTATGTTATTATGTTTACAGATAACCTTTCAAGGTATGGCTATGTCTACATGATGAGACATAAATCTGATTCATTTGAAATGTTCAAACATTATCGTAAAAAAGTTAAAAAACAAACTGGGAAGTTTATTAAAACCCTTCGATTAGATCAAGATGGTGAGTATCTTTCCAGTAAGTTTTTGACTTATCTGGAGGAGAATGGGATTCTTTCTTAATGGACTCCTCCGGGGATACCTCAATTAAATGGTGTGTCTGAAATGAGGAATCGAACTCTGTTGGACATGGTTCGATCCATGATGGGCTTAGCAAGTATGCCTAAATCCTCTTAGGGATATGCTCTTGAGTCAGCATCTTACCTTCTGAACAAAGTTCCAAGTAAATCCATTAATAAAACACCATATGAGATATGAACTGGATGTAAGCCAACTCTCTCTCACCTTCGGATTTGGAGGTGTCCAGCTTATGTCAAATGTTTGGAGATGGATAAGCTAGGACCTAAGTCTGACTGATAGGTATCTTTTTGTTGGGTATCCCAAAGAATCCAAAGGGTATTATTTCTATCTAACTAAAAAACAAAAGTTATTTGTCAGTCTTAGAGCAACCTTTTTAAAAAGGGAGTACCTTGGTGAAGGCACTCAAGCTGCTGAGGTTGAACTTAGGGAAGTTCAATAGATAAGAAAACCTTCTCACTCTAAGGCCACTATAGAATCAGATTTGATTAGATCATATCCAGAGCCCATAGTGCAACCATTAAGGAGATCTAGTGGAGTACCACATTAACCGGACAGATACTACGGTTTCTTGGTCCGAGACGGTGATTCTATTGATCTCAATGAGAATAACAAGATTCCGATCACCTATATGAATCAATGTCAAGGTCTGATTCTGAGTCATGGCTAGGAGCTATGAAATCTGAAATGGGATCCATGAAAATCAATAATATATGGGCATTGGGGTTGATCCACCTGAAGGGATAAAATCCATTAGGTGCATAGTGGATCTTCAAGAGAAAATGGGGCATAGATGGGTAGGTGGAGACTGATAAAGCCCATCTGGTTGCCAAGGGATATCACCAGCATTATGGTATTGACTATGACGAGATATTTTCTCCTGTGGCAATGCTCAAGTCCATTCGGATTATGCTTGCTATAGCAGCACATTTAAATTATGAAATATGACAAATGGATGTCCGAACAACTTTTCTAAATGGTGAGCTGGAAGAGGAGTGTATATGATGCAATCCGAAGGGTTCATATTCGTAGATGAGTCTAAAGGGTGCAAGCTTCTGAGGTCCATTTATGGACTGAAGCAGGCTTCTCGGAGTTGGAACATGCATTTTGATAAGTGTATCAAGATGTATAGCTTCGTTAGGAATGAAAAAGAACCTTGTATATACAAATGAGCAAAAGGTTCTGTAGTTGTATTTCTTGTTTTATATGTGGATGATATTCTCCTAATCGGGAATGACATTCCAGCATCGCAAGGAATAAAGGTATGGCTTTCATCTCAATTCTCTATGAAAGACTTGGGTGAAGCCTCATACATACTGAAAGTAAAAAGCTATGGTTGCAGGTGCCTACGCTAAGAATGGGTGCCTATGCTAAGCATGCAACAATAATGGAGCAGGTATGTATTTTAATTAAAATAATAGCGGAAGAAACCCGCTCCACATAGGATCTAACATATTTCGGATGCATGTACAAAACTAGGCATGAACAAGGGCATGTAATATTTATAAATAGTTATATAAACCCAAATCAAGATATGCATGAAAAATAAAACCAGAAATATTTACCTTATTCCTGCCTGGAATAACTCTAGAATATCTGCTAGAATAGCTGGGATAACAGGAATAAAGTTATTCCTATTGTCTTCTTCCAGCAGCCTCTTCAACGTTGGTTTTCCTCTTTGCTTCAAAGCAACAAACCCAAACCGATTTGCCAATCTCTTGGTCTCTTATCCTTCACCAACAGCAAGTGAACCTTTGTCATATGGTTACCGTATAATTCATCCCTTTGACCTTCAATGCTCAGGATGACTTAGGGTTGACTGCCAACCCTAGCAGAGTCAATCCACAACATGTCTCAACCTCGCAAGTCCAGTGACTCCTCACTGGGACTACCTCGGCTGAGGATTTGCTAAATTGAGATACTGCGAGACATTCAATCCAAACTGTTTGGACAGGTCAATTCCATCTTAGTCTACTACTGCTCCACAAGTACTTGCCTGTACCCAAAAACCTTCTATCACCAGATTAGAAATCCGGATAGTCCGGCACCAAAGCACAGGGAGTTGCTTGCAAGCTACCATGATGACCTCAGGTCAGAGGGACACATATACCCATATTCAATCGTGAGTATCCCTTTGGCAGAAAGGGGCTGCACGGAGTCACGTTCAATGAAATATCATATATCCCACTTGCAGATCATATCAGTGTTACCACACTCCTTTGGTCAAGAGGACAACCAAACGATGTAAACCACAACAACCTATACTTGATATATTGTCGTCCAGTACAATGTATCCTTTAGTTGTGAACCTGGTTTAAGGACCACTCGATATATCCTCTCTAAATCGAAGTCAATGTAGTCCTAAGGATTTCATCACATGAAAAGAGTTCATTACGGGAAATGACAGAATGTGATGAACTGCCAAAACAAAATTTATTAATTCATACAAAGAGTACAATACTCAGTTCAACCGCTTACAGCCTAGGCGATTGGCTTTGGGATATAATTTCCAACAACTCCCACTTGTACTAAAGCCAATCAGAACAGTATCTTATACCCATTTCCCTTTTACAAAAGTCAAACTCTTTTATTCCGAGGGCTTTAGTAAAAATGTCGGCCAGATTTTCCTTTCTATCAATCTTCATAAGATTGATGTCGCCTCATTCTATGATCTCTCGTACGAGGTGGTAGCACCACAGAATGTGCTTGGTGCAGTGCTGAGCTTTCGGCTCCTTAGCTTGAGCAATGGCTCCAGTGCTGTCACAGTATACTAGAATAGGACCATATACTGAAATCCAATAGACCACGTATCAGCCCGACTATGGCCAGCTCACCCATACGCGCCTAAAGGTAGGTTCACCAACCAATTGCTTCCCTAAACAACTTCCAGTAATCAATTTTGCCCGAGAGAGCACCCCAATTGACCTAGGGGTCTCCTATTGCGGGTCTCCGATTAGGTCTAACCATTGACTTAATAAATCCAATACTTCCAGCCAACGAATGACCAAGCCCGACTATGGCTGGCTCACCTGATCACCATCAAGAAGGTTGCACTGAACCATCATCAATGAGAGAGCAATTCCAATAACCGAATGCACACCTGTTCTATGGAATTGCCAATGAAACACCAAGTTAAAGGACACATTACTAACTCACTTAATGGGAGGCTAAGACACCATCAACTCCTTGACTTAGTCTTTTTCAGGACTTAATAATTTTAGAAGATTTTTTAGATTGTGACAGAAGAATAAGACAAGAACATGGATCATCCTCCTACTGATCAAATCAATTTCCAAGAGAGTTGAACCAATTCAACAATTGATCCATGGGCACCTACTGATCAATCAGACTGATCAACCTGGGTGACATGGGTTAACTCGAGTCAATGAGCTTTTCTAATCAGTCCTGGTCGACTCGATTGGCCAGGTAGGTGAGATCATGGGTGAGTATCCACCATTAACCATCTTTCCTAGACACTAACCAAGTTGGCGAGGAAAGAGGTAGCCTCATACAACCATGATCACAAATGCCAAACCTTCCTTGACAACAATCGGTTTACCAAACTCGATCAGACTAGCCTAAAGACTCAGGCTTCCACAGAGCCACTAATTAGATCCATTTAGATGAATGGACTAACCCATCTAACTATTAGATAGATCTAAAGAAGGACCTTAATCAACTTTTGATTAGTCTTCTTGTTATCTAGTTCAACTAAACATAGGTCTAACCCAATTATGGACCCAATTAGATAGCTAACCCAATTAACTTAATTGACTTATTTAAATGACATTAGGTTTCATAAACCCTAAGATAACTTGTCATTTAACATAATCATACAATTCAAAATTGTTTGAATATAAGCCAACAATTTTAATTAAAACAATTTTAATTAAAACCATGTAAAACTCCTTTTACATCTGAAAACATGCATCATATCTAGTTTTATATTTTTATAAATATTACATAACCCAAATAACATATTTATAAGTCATGCCAAAAATGTATCTAAATTAAAACAATTTTAATTCCTTTGATTTCCTTAAAGGATCCTTCTGAAAAGGCCAACACAAACGAACCGCATCATGCCAAAAATACACGATCATGGTGAAGGTCTCAACTAGGTTCCTAAAAGTACTTTCTAATCATCCCCATGATTAAGATACAATAGATTAAACATTTTAATCAGCAATACATGCATCAAGATATGTTACACCAGAACCTGGTGCTCTAATACCACTGAAAGTAAAAAACCATGATTGCAAGTGCCTACGCTAAGCATGCAACAGCAATGGAGAAGGTATATATTTTAAAACATTTTTAAAATAACAGCGAAAGAAACCTGCTCCACATAGGATCTAACATATTCCGGATGCATGTACAGGCAAAACTAGGCATGAGCAAGGGCATGTGATATTTATAAATAGTTATATAAACCCAGATCAAGATATGCACGAAAAATAAAACCAGAAATATTTACCTTATTCCTGCTTGGAATAACTCTGGAATATCTACTGGAATAGCTAGGATAACTGGAATAAAGTTATTCCTATTGTCTTCTTCCAGCAGCCTCTTCAACGTTGGTTTTCCTCTTTGCTTCAACAGCAACAAACCCAAACCGATTTGCCAATCTCTTGATCTCTTCTCCTTCACCAACAGTAAGTGAACCTTTGTCATATGGTTACCGTATAATTCATCCCTTTGACCTCCAATGCTCAGGATGACTTAGGGTTAGACCACCAACCTCAGCAGAGTCAATCCACAACATGTCTCAACCTTGCAAGTCTAGTGACTCCTCACTAGGACTATCTCGGTCGAGGATTTGCTAAATTGAGATACTGCGAGACATTCAATCCAAACTATTTGGACAGGTCAATTCCATCTTAGTCCACCACTGTTCCACAAGTACTTGCCTGTACCCAGAAATCTTCTGTCACCGGATTAGAAATCCAGGTAGTCCGGCACCAAAGCACAGGGAGTTGCTTGCAAGCTACCATGATGACCTCAGGTCGGAGAGACACATATACCCATATCCAATCGTGAGTATCCCTTTGGCAGAAAGGGGCTGCACGGAGTCACGTTCAATGAGATATCATATATCCCACTTGCAGATCATATCAGTGTCACCACACTCCTTTGGTCAAGAGGACAACCAAACGATGTGAACCACGACAACCTATACTTGATATATTATCGTCCAGTACAATGTATCCTTTGGTTATGAACCTGGTTTAAGGACCACTCGATATATCCTCTCTATATCGAAGTCAGTATAGTCCTAAGGACTTCATCACATGAAAAGAGTTCATTACAAGAAAATGACAGAATGTGATGAGCTGCCAAAATAAAATTTATTAATTCATACAAAGAGTACAATACTCAGTTCAACCACCTACAGCATGGGAGATTGGCTTTGAGACACAATTCCCAACACATACTAGGTATGAAGATCTATAGAGATGATCTAAGAGGCTTCTGAGACTGTCCCAACTTATGTACATAGACACTGTGCTGAAACAGTTCAGCATGGAGAATTTTAAAAGGGGCTATCTTTTGATAGGTCATGGGATTACTCTTTCCAAGAAGGATTGTGCGACAACTCCTGAGAAAAGAGAGCATATTAGTAGAATTCTATATACTTCGGTAGTAGATTTTATTATGTATGCTTGTTATGTACTAGACCAGACATGGCATACTCACCAAGGGGTAGTGAGCAAATACCTGTCTAACACAGGTGAAGCTCATTGGAAAATTGTTAAGAACATCCTTAAGTATTTGAGAAATACTAAGGACCAATGGCTTATTTATGAAGATTCTGACTTAAAACTTGTGGGGTACACTGACTCCAGTTTTCAGATAGATAGTAATGATAGTAAAAGTGTATCAGGTTTTGTGTTCACTCTTAATGGTGGAGCAGTCTGCTGGAAAAGTCTCAAGCAGTATATAGTGGCTGATTCTGTTTGTAAGGCGGAGTATATTGCTGCATCAGATGCAGCAAAGGAGGCTATATGGTTATGGAAGTTCCTAGGCAAGCTAGGAGTGGCACCTTCCTTAGATGGTCATGTTCTGGTGTATTGTGATAGCACTAGAGCCATAGTTTAAGCCAAAAAACCAAAATCACATCAGCGGACCAAGCATTTTCTGCATCATTATCATCTTGTCCGAGAAATTATTGAACGAGGTGACATCGAACTTCTAAAGATCAATGGTAAGGAGAACCTAGCCGACCCCTTTACTAAAGCCATTGGAATGCAAGAGTTCGACGATTGTAAATGGAAGATAGGAATTAGATTATGTTCTGATTGGTTTTAGTCCAGGTGGGAGTTGTTGGGAAATGTGTCTCAAAGCTAGTCGTCTAGGTTGTAGATGGTTGTGTGACTCATGTATGTGTATATGAATTATTGATTTGAATAAAAAGTTTATTCTGGTTGTTCATCACTTGTCATCTTTCTAATTGAACTCTTGTGTGATAATATCCTTTGAGCTACTTTGTATGTGATGTAGAGAGGATGCGTCATGTAGTTCATAAACTGGTTCGCGACCAAAGGATACGCTATTTTAGGATGATGGTGTATCGAGAGTAGGTCATTGATATCATGTCTGTTGGTTGTTCTCTTAATCAAGTAGCATGGAGATGCTGGTATGATATCAGGTATTGTGTTTGATACTTCACTGAACGTGACTCTCATGCGAGATTCTTTTTCTGCCATAAAGAAGTTTTGCATTAGAATGTGGACATGATTTATTCCTTTGACTTGAGATCACTATGGCAACTTGCAAGCAACTCACTGTACTTAGATGCTAGACTACCCGGATTTCTAATCCAGTGATGAAAGGTTGTTGGGTACAGTCAAGTACTTGTATAGCAGTAGTAGGATTAAGATAGGATGGATCTCTCCAAATGATTTAGATTGAATGCTTAGTATGCCTCAATTGAGAAAGACCTTGGCTAGGGCATTCCTTGTAAGGAGTTACAGGGATTCTTGGTTTGAGACATATTGAGATGGACTGATTAAGGTTGGGCAGTTTAATCCTAAGCCATCCAGCATTAGGAGAACAAAAGAATAAGTTCAGTGATACTCCATATTTGATAGGTTCTTGTTGCTCTACAACCTTCGACCTATTCGAACGCTGGGTGTCATTGCTAGATGGTGACTTTGGCTGGTATTGGAAATGTTCCTGTGCTACTGGTTTAGTATTTGAACCTATGGGGTCACACACCGTGGGATTTCTTCTTGATTTGTTGGCTTGGAAATGATTATGAATCATTCCAGACTTGTTTGACAAGAAGTTGTCAAAACTGCCAACCGAGTCGACTCGAGGTGAGTCGACCTGTGGCGAGTCGACCCGAGGCGAGTCAACCCATCTGACGGGATTTGCTGAAAAATTTGAGAATGCTTCATTAATTGCTCTAAGGGTTATGGCATTTAATACTTGGCATTTTAGGGTCTTAATCTGCATCAATTACTGAAGTCCAAAAGGTTTGTAACATCCTCGAATCCCAAGAGACTCCCAACCTCTCATTAATCTCTCATTGATCACCCCTTTATGGTTCCACTAAAAGGACCGTTTTGGGGGAGCTGATGGGGTAGAATTGTTCACCTTTCACCTAGGTCAAGATTCTGCCATTTTTGTTGGTTAGAACTCATCCTTGACCTCTGAGAGATTGTGAGATTAGATCTTATTCTTGGAAACATAGAGTGAGGTTTTGGGTTTTGGGATTCTTGTGTGCATACCTTCTATTGAAGGTTTGGGAAAGAGTGATCTGGGAAGGGTTCTTAGGTGCTTTTGTTCCATTATCGCTTCAACAACTATCTTCAAAGGTGTTGAAGAAGGAGTCCGCTATTGCCACATTATTTCTAGAGAGGCTAGCACCTCGAAGGAAGGAGGAGAATTCCCTTATCCCGGTGTGAACCACCTATAGAGGTAGGACATTTATACTGCTCGCAGAGCCTCTCTACTTCCTTGGAGTACTTGCCTTGCTGGTGATCGTCGCCTTGCAGATATGGTTTGTATTCCCGCAGGTATGATAAAATATTCTTCATTGCCCTTTCGTATGATTTAAAGAATAGTTCTATGAATTACATACCTTGCTACATTTTATACATGCATTATTCTATGTGCATCAAGATCTGTCTAGGGGCCTGTGTTAATTAGATTAACATATTTAGATAAAAATGTTTTATCCTCTTCCGCTATGTCATGCAATTTAGAAAAGTTTTAAATTACATGTATCGGCCCGTGCCGTTGGGTCTTGATTCCCCAACAATATCCAGTTCTAACTTTATTGTTGGTTGCTCTCTAATTCTTAAGTATTAGCTCAAGTTTATTATAGCTTAATGTTAGCTTATCAACCAAAGGCTTTAGTCTTTCTACTTCTTTTTGTAGATTTTTATTTTTTTCTTGCTAACTTTTGTTTTTCTCAAAGCATTCATTTTTTTCTTTTTCAATGCTTTGTTTCTTTGAAGTAGAATGTCCATCTCTTTTTGCAAAGTATTATTTTTCTTTAAAGCTTCCTTCTTTTTTTTAAGTAAAGTGTCATTTAATTATTTGATAGCTTTATTTTTTAAACCAGCTTTCTTGAATTTAACAAGCAAATCATAAAAAGTTGTGTAATTCATCAAAAGTAAATTCAATATTAGGTTCAAAACAAACCTCATCTTCTAAAGCCATTAAGCATAGATTAGCAAATTTTTTTTGCTCTTCCTCTTCATTCAAGCTTGATTCATCACTGTCACTCTATGTTGCAACTAGAGCTTTTTTCTTCTTACTCTTCTTGTGGCTCTTTTTAACATAAGACAGTCAATAATGCCCTGGTTTTTTGCATTAGTAATAAATGAGTTGTTGATCCTTATCATTTTTCTTTTCTTTTTCCTTACTTGGCTCCCTCTTAGCCAAGTATCTCTTTCTAAACTTTCATCTATAATTGCCGATGAATCTCCTAAACCATATCATCACAAGGGCCATATCCTCATCTCTTAACTTCTCTTCAAATGAGGGGCTTTCCTCTTATTCTTTCTTTTCTCCTTCAATTGTAGCTTTGATAGCTATTGTTTTCTTTTCTTTCCTTCCTCATTGCTATAGTTCTTCATGTTTAGTTCATAAGTCATCAAAGATCCAAGAAGTTCTTCTAATGGTAAGTTGCTAAGGTTCCTTGCTTCCTGAATTATGGTGACATTTGGATCTTAGTTATCTAATAGTGATCGAAGAATTTTATCTACCAAGTCACTATTAGAGTATATCATGCTAAGACTTTTGAGACCATTAATAATATCAGTAAACCTTATAAACATTTCAAAGATGGTCTTAATAGGTTTCATTTTGAATAGTTCACAATTATACATAAGCAAGTTAATTTTTGAATTCTTTACTTAATTTGTGCCTCTGTGTGTAACTTGAAGTCTATTCTAATTTTTTTTATAGAATTGCAAGTGAAAATTTGGTTAAATTCATTAGGATCTAGTGCATAATATAAAAAATTCATAGCTTTTATATTTATTTTAGCCATCTTCATGTCATTATCATCCCATTCATCTTCCAGTTTTGGGATGTCAATGATATCAACCTTCTCAGTAGGTGTGTGAGACCTTTCATAATTACTCTCCATGATTAAAAGTCTATGGCTTAAATATATATTATTATTCTAGCATTCTAATAAGTATAATGGGTACCATTGAAAAGTGGAGGTATATTGCTAAATTGACCTTCAGCAAATGAAGTACTCATGTGGGTTTCCATGATCTTTTCTTTTAATCTTTGGATTAATGGCACTGAGACGTAGCTCTAATACTACTTGTTTCCCAGACCGACAACCCAAGAGAGAGTGAATTGGATTTTCAAAAAAAATAAAACAAGATGTAACTTTGAAAACTTTAATCAAATGTGAGCTAAGTGTAATGTCAAAATAAGTGTGCAAGTGCTGAAATATAAGAGAATGAGATAGAGAGAAGCAAACACACAAATACAATATGATTTATAGTAGCTCAAAGTAATCCCAGCTCCTACATCCACTATCCAAGGACCTCTTAGGATTTTACGATATTCCTATAAGAATATAGCTAGTTTATTTTATCTCAAGCTCACAAACTAAAATCCAAGTACAACATTTGTTCTACGGGATTATAAACAATTAGATTGGTTTTTCAAGGCTCATCAATCAAAATCCAAATACCCATTTATTTTTTGAGCTCACAAATAACCTAAATAGCTTTTCAAGTTTAGCCAATCAAAACCTTAAACTAATTCAAAGTTTTAGCTCCCTACTGAAATGAACAATAACTCAAAAGTATAAAAATAGAGAAATAGAAAACAAACTCTAAAAAGAGATGATTATTATAGTTGAAGCCTGATATATAGCTGTTCAATAACTTCAAAAATTGCTCTTCAATGTGCTCTTCAATTCTCACTTAATGCTTCAAGAGATTATATAGGAAGAAGTTGAGTTCCTCTTGAGCTTTCAATAACTACACAGAATATTCTTCTTATTTTCATTGATTGAAATAAATGCTTAAGTTCTTGTTCAAATATATTATTCCTTTTGACTTCAATCTAAGAATTTATATCTTTTCAAATATTTTTCTCTATGTTTGAAGTCATTCCTAGCCATTTATAGCCATTGGGAGCTAAGAAATAGCTACTAGACACCTTGGAAAATGAATTCTACAAGTTATGGAACTAGTTGTTATAGCAAAAATCCATGGGATAAGAGTAGGCTCATAGTAGAGGAGTCGACTCTAATTAGCAGTGTCAAAAAAATTAAGTTTCTATCTTCCTGAGAGAGAAGGCTCATAGAATAGAAATTGGCTCTTCTGAATAGTCTTCAAAAACTTTCTTTCTGTCCTTCTTGAGAGAGAAGGTTCGTAGAACAAGAATCAGCTCAATTTTATAGTATCTAGAAAATCAAGTTTCTGTATATCTGAAAGAGAAAGCTTGTCGAAGTAGGAGTTAGCTCTTTTGAATTGTACTGGTCACCATGCCATGCTAGAGTCGGCTCTTCTGGTGCAAATTAGCTCTTGCAACCTATTCTTCAAAACTTCAAGAAATTGAAATGATTTAACTCTTTAAGGCTTCCAAATATCTTCCAGGTGATTCTAAAGGTTTCTAGGAATATACATGTTATTTCAAATATAAGAAATAACTTCTCTGTTCTACTCATGATACAAAAATCATTCAAAGCATCTAAGGGAATTTAATGAATACAAGTGAACTTTCTATACAAGTAAACTCTCAAAGCATCTCAGGTTCATTTAAATCCCTTTTAAGTTCATAATCATCCAAGACTACATAATCTCTTAATGCATTCTTAAACTCATTCACATTTACAAATAGCTATTATTCCTTGAGCACAGTTAGGCATCTCTCTGCAACCTTAAATAGTTTATCCTTTACATTTAGTAAGGAAAATTTTCTTTTCTTTATCTTATAACTAGACTCCTCATCTCTATTCATAGATCAACTAATTTAATTGAGTTCACATTGCATAACTGATCATCATTGTCATTATCCGTAGATCTCTCATCGTCATCTCCATCAGTTAAATAATTTCAATCCCCATCATTGACTCTTCCTCTATCATCGAGTCACTATCATCTAAGTCAAAAAAATGATAAACTTCTTTTGATAACTCAAGCACATCATCTTTCCTGCCAATGTATAATGGAACACTCTTTCTACCATCACCTTCCTCACATTTATCTCTACTTCACCTCTACCTTAACCTCGAACTTTCCCTCCAACTTGACCTCCAACATTCTCTTCAACTTTATCTCCACTTCCAGCTTCCCTCCAACTTGAACTTCACATACATTCCATCCAAAAGAAATAATTATAGAAAGAACTAGATTATCAACATAATCTTTAACAAGTAAATATATCGACTCAACTTCTTGATGTATGCTAAATATATAGTTCACATCATTATAATTTTTAATAAAAACTCATTGCCACATGAGATAGTGAGCTTCACATCTCTCTTACTAAAGAGTTTATACAAATCAGCCACTATTTCCAAATATGAATAAAAATATTCATTTACATTATCAATTCAATATTTTCAATCTCCATATTGCACAACCAAATTATTTTAAGCCATTGCACCTGTATACAAATCAATCAATATATTAGTTCATTTAAAGTTAATAGTTGAATCTGACACAAATACAATATTAAAATTATGTACTTTTTTTTGTAACAATGCTAAAATTAGGTTAGTTAAAATCAAGAAGTACTACTACTCTATCTAGATATCTAAAACTTGCATCTAAGGCAATCTGAAAGGTCATCTATCCTTCATTTATATGTATAAGGTAATAAATACATGCCGCACATCTAATATCAATCTTGGACTACATGTCTCAAACTTGTGTACCAAATCTATCATGCTTTCTATGAATGCAACAAATATAATGTTTAGACATTAATAAGAACCACTACCATTGACCAACAACCAACCTTGGATTGATTTGACAACATATAAATGGTGATTTATCTAAGTTGGGTCTCACTTCCATGGCACATCATGGGTGATTAATATCCATTAGAGATATATGAAATCATGTCATTTTTATCTTTATCATATCAATCTTGGTAAATGTTGAGATATTGTTTGATCAATAATAGCCAAAATGCAATTTGTTAAAAAAAAAAATAATTCGACTAAATGTATGATCCCTAATTATTTCTTCATAATAAATTTATAATGTTGTCAACTGATAGTGAGCCACCTCCCATGCATTTAAAAAAGAGAAGAGGAAAGAAAGTGATATTTGAAAAAATCCATGACTTTGCATCTTGGACCACCGCAGGGGAAAGAGAACCACCAAATGGAGTTCAAATACAAATATAGTTCTATTTTGACAAGTATTTAGAGTTCATTTATAGTAACATAAGAGGAAAGAGACCACCTATGACTATTTTTAAGAAATTTTAAGTAGAAACATTTCATTTATACCATTAAAACAACAAAATCAAAGAGAAAATGGAGGCTTTCTATCAATATGTCAAAATATGCATGCATGTAGTTGATGCATTTAAGGGATAATGCATGCATTGTGAAAAATAAAGATTTCATCAAAAAAATATAAATAAAACTTATCATACCTCACAAAACAAGAAGCTAGTTCTCTATCACTTGCATGGGCTTAGTTAGTCAGAGGTGCTTCTACAATTCTACAAGATTAATCAAATAAGATGAGATACTTTTATAATGAGAAACCCTAATGTTAGTGGAAAGGGGAAGAAAAGATGGGGAAAGGGGAAGATGAGATGGGAAAAAGGGTCTAGGATTGACTGGCTTCCTTTAACAAAATTTATAACAGGTAATGTTTCCACTGAACCATGTATGGCCAACTCCTTCAGCAAATCTAAAGGGATGAGAGATGAGAGATGTCAGTGGATTGCTTGCAGCACCTGCAAAATAAGTTCTTGACTAGAGATTCCCTGGTGGGGACCCTTTGATACTTAAGTTAGTGAGAGTTCTAAGGAACAGATGAGGAATCTAAAGAAGTCAAAGTAGTAAAGTTTTTCTAAGCATAGTATTAGCTTATCCCTTAAAGGTCCTCTCTTACTAGTATTTATAGATATTTATACTAACCAAATTCTGTTGGGAGAAACTTCTCCTGTTAGTCCTAACAATATTTTGTTGGGGTTAACTTATTTCTATTGTAGTGAACAACTGGTACAATAATACTCTATTGCACTAGTTATTTTCTTTTCCACACACTTGATCGAACATTTTTGATTCATCGACCGGTAGACCTTGGTTGTTGGTTTGTTGATCAGCCACTTCATTCTGTCCAATCATTTGTCCATCTGGTTTCTCAAAGAAGAGAAACATATTATCATTCAACCCTTAAAAGAAAGTTGATCAGACTTTAACATCGTTAGCTTCATTCATTAGCACTTAAGTTTCTCGGCCACCCTGCCTTAGCATTCTTCATTGATCGGTTACTTTTCTATTGATTGTAGGTCTAATCAATTAATATAACAGTTATCCCTACTCCCAATTTTAAAATACTTTATTATCTTAGGAGAAAGGAGTATACAGCATTCATGAGTTTCACCACCTTGACCTTCTCTTTCCTTTTTCTTCATGCTGATTATCAATGTCCTCTTAAAAGGTTGTGGAAAAAGTTTGTATTGCTATTTCATTATCAAAGCTACATCATTTGAAGAGACGATTATTAATGGTAGGATCTGACAATAATTTGTAGAATAAGTCACTTTTCCTTTAGGCATTTTTCCTTCATCTTGCATCAAGCTCCCATTAATAGTGAAGTCATTCTCATAGATCAAGATGATATGTCAACATCTCAACAAAAGCATGACGAGTAGCCATGCATCTTCTTCAACTGCAATCTATCCTTGATGAGTAGTTAGGCATATCTCTCATCATTCAAGGATCGGATCATCATCACTGGCATCTCCTATATAAGGAAGTCTTATTTTTTCCTAAGGATTCTTCAAAACTTGGGACTCTTTTGCCACTTTGAAGGTTCCCTTTTTCTTAGGATCTCTATCTTCTATAAGTTATCTCCTTCTTCAGGGCTCCCACAAGTTAGGTTCTCCTCAACCTTGGCCCCCTGAGCCTTGGAAGCACCACATAAGACCCAACAATCTCTACTTTGGTACTTCAATGCTTCAGCCAACTCTATCTTGTCCACAAGCTGCATCGGTGCCATATACTTGTGAAAGTTATCACATGGTAGAACATTCGTCGATGCATTTGATGGATTCTCCTTGGTATGTACCTTCACCAGCTCCACCTCACCATCCTCCATGAGCTCTCTGATCTAATGGTATATGATGTCGATGTACTTGGTCCGAGCATGATAGATAAAGTTCTGTGCAAGTAGAAGTGCACTATGACTATCGCAGTGCACCCTGACAGCCTCCTATTCGAGGCCCATCTCCAATGCTAGACCCTTTAGCCATAAGGCCTTCTTTACTGCCTCTATAACTCTGATGTACTCTATCTCAGTGGTTGATAATGCCGTAATAGGTTGCAAATAGGATCTCCATGATACAAGACCTCCATATATGTTGAATATGAAACCTGTCGTCAAACGATGGGTGTCCACATCTCCATCGAAATCTATATCCACGAACCCTCCTATCAGCCCTCGAGCCTCCTTGGACATGTTGGATTGTCTCTTAGCACTCCTTACTATCCATAGCAGATGCCAACTCCAACCATGCCCGCCAAGTACCTGAAGACTCCCTTTAGTGCTCGCCAATGCTCCCTGCCAAGTTATGCCGTGAACCTGCTCACCTGACTCACTAAATGAGTGATATCCGGCCTACAACATACCATGGTATACATGAGACTACCTACACTAGAGGCATATGGCACCCTCTTCATCTCCTGAACCTCCACCTCAGTTTGTGGTTCCATGGTCTTCGAGAGTCTGAAGTGTCTGGCTATAGGCAGCTCTGTCAATTTTGCTTCCTTCATCCCATACCTCTCCAAAACTTTCTTTATTTAGCCATCTTGAGATAAATGCAGCACCCTCTTGTTCCAATCTCTAAAGATTTCCATGCCTAGGATCTTCCTCACAGGTCCCAAATCCTTCATCTCAAACTCCCGAGACAAAGCTGCCTTTAGTTCCTGCACTGTATGCTTACTCTTGCATGCTATTAGCATGTCATCCACATACAAGAGTAAGTAGATCCTAGAACCATTATCAAGAGTCCTCACATAAACACAAGAGTTATGATCATACTTAAAAAATTCAATGCTCCTCATAAAAGTATCGAATTGCTTGTACCATTACCTCGGTGATTGCTTGAGCCCATACAACGACTTCTGTAGCAAACAAACTTTCCATTCTGATCCTGGTTCTCTAAAACCTGGTGGATACTCTATGTAGATGCTCTCCTCTAAGTGTCCATGGAGAAATTCCATCTTGACATCCGTCTGCTCCAACTCCAAGTCTGGAGCTACTATGATGCTCAGCAGCATCCTGATGGAAGTATGTCTAATGACGGGAGAAAAAATCTCGCTGAAGTCTATTCCTTCTCTATGTGAGTAACCTTTGGCAACCAAACAAGCTTTGAATCTGATGCCTCCTTGTTTCAAAGGTCCCTGCTTGCATTGGTAAACCCATTTTCACCCTATGGGTTTCTTTCCCTGTGGCAACTGCACCAACTACCATGTGTCATTCTTGTGGAAAGACTGCATCTCCTCAGACATTGCTTGGACCCACCTCTCTTTGTCTGGGCTCTCCATAGCCTCCTCGTAGATATATGGATCTCCATTGGCTATCACCAGGGCATATGACACCATCTCTTTGAAGCCATATCGGTCAGGTTGCCTGATGGTCCTCTTGGGCTTGTGCAGTGCAACCCCGATATCTCTTCTAGGTCCAACCTACTCCCATTAGTCCTTCTGGCTTCGATCATCCATCCGATCTCTCTCCACATGTGGAGGCACCCTTTGAGAGTGCTCCACCTGAATGTCCAATACTCCAGATGCACCTACAAGTGGCAAAATAGAAAATGAGGTAAGATATCCAGTGCTGCCCTACTGGACCTCCTATTGCTCCTACTGCTCCTCCGTGCCACCTGACCTCTAGAGAACTGACCTCTCATCAAAGGTCACATCTCTACTGATGATGACCTTCTTCTCCAAGGGACCCCACATCCTGTACCCCTTGACTCCTCGTGGATACCCCAAGAACATCATCTTCTTTGACTTAGCATCCAACTTACTATGCTCACCAGCATCGATGTGCACATCTGCCGTGCACCTAAACACCAGTAGATGGTGAAGCCCAATTCTCCTTCCAAACCATCTCTCCTCTGAAATACCACTATCTAACTTTGTATGCCATGACTGATTGACCAAATAGCAGGCTGTGTTAACTGTATCAACCCAAAATGCCTTAGGAAGCCCTACCTGCAGTCTCATGCATCTTTCCTTCTCCATAAGGGTTCGTCGATTCTCTCGGCCATGCCATTTTGATGCGGGACTATTTATGCATGCTAGTTATTTTTTTATGATTAGATATTAAGTTAGGAGTTTGTATCTCGAATTTCAAGCCAAGATATTAAGTAGAGAATTTTATAGAAAATTTGAAGCACATGCATGCAGAAATAAACCCTAAAAGTGAAAAAACAGGACCGCCAAGGCTAAGAAGCCCCGATAGGACTAGCTCTTCTGCAATACCGCTACCAAAGAAGTTTAAGGGGTGTACTTGGCAGAGATTTGAAGGTCGATCTATGAAGAATTCGCTCTACGCTCTCGGATGAGGCCTGAAAAATAAAGCTACCAACCCTGTAGATTCGCGGCTTTCAATCCAATGGCCTGAAAGTTGGTCAGATGGAATCCTTGGATTCGTGAACTCTGAGGAACTTGCAAATCACCTAACAAGGATTAGAAAAAATAAGAAAAAGTAGGCTAGATGGCCAAAAGAAGAAGGGGAAGAGGTTTGAGGGAGGCGGCTAAGAGAAGAAGAAGGCTGGCAGCTTGGAGGTAGGGCATAGGGATCACACAAAAACCATGAGGGATCATACAGATATCCTTAATCACATAGAAATTCATACAGAATTCACACAAAAAGTTAAAAAAAACTCAAGAAAATTTTTATATTCAATAACATAAAATATACATGAGAGGGGGGCCTTTATATAAGCATACAAAACTTGGGCTCCAAGAAAGGGTATACATGTAAAACACTAAGTATCCTTTTCTTACTCAAATACATGGAAGTGTCCTCTCCTAATTAGGCTGAAACTCTCTCTCTTATCCTTGTTGGATTAGGTGGCCACGGGAGGTAACCATAAGAGGGGCACCATATGAAGGGTGACCATAAGGTGGGGTGCCTAATTCATGAAGAGCATTGGGCTTTAGGTAGCCCACTTCAATCCTGGGTAGGCTTTAAGGTTTTGTCGGTTGTCCTTCTTTCGGCAGGATAATGTTGTTGTCCTGGTCTTCAAGGATGATGATCTTCAAGGTCCTTCTCATGCAATCCAAGGTGGCACATTTAAGTATGATTGGGAGACTCTTTGAAGTTGTCAAATCTTCACCCTGATTGAGGTCCATCAATGTCTTGAGTCTTCTTCTTACTGAACTGGACTGAAATCAACATAGGACTTGAACAAAATTATAGGACTCAAATTGACACAAGATCCAAAATGACTAAAGACTATAATGAGCTGACTTGAATGACTAAGCTCAACTGAGTTGAACATAATCCAAAACTTGACTCATAAACCCTAATGGTGTGAGTCAACTCTAAATACAGGACTCAAGTGCAACAAGGCCTGAAAAACAAAACTCAAGGTCCAAATATAGGACTCAAATGACTAACACAGCCAGATTATTGGACTCAAAGACAAAATTTGAATCATGGCTAAGAGACTCAAAACTCAGTGATCCATAATGAACTAGGGTTGACCTGATGCCCCATCACATTTTGCTAAGGAGTTCCTCTGATCGAGAAGTGCCTTTTGATGCCACACTCCTCATAAAAGCATTGAAACTCCATACTGGTGAACTTACCACCATTGTCAAATCTCAAGCACTTTACATTATGACCTTGCTCCTTCTCAACTTCTGCTTTCTATACCTTGAACTTTGAGAAGATCTCTAATTTTTTTCTCATAAAGTAGACCCACACTTTTCTTGAAAAGTCATCTATCAAGGTCAATAAGTATCTCACTCCATTTCTGGCTAAAACTGGAGACGGTCCCCATATATCAGTGTGAACTAGCTCCAGTGGAGCTACACAGTGGGCTGAACTACTGCTGAAGTAGATCCTTCTCTACTTTTCCATCTGGCACGGCTCATAGACATCTGAAACATCACCAACCAGATCTGGAATTGATCCATGCTTGCTCAGTTCCTTCATCCCATGATCTTCCATGTGGCCCAGGTAGTAGTGCCACAATCTGTAGTCTCCCTGTGGGTTTTGTGTTGCCACTACTGTATCTGATTGCCCCATCACAACTGACCCCTCCATCCTGTAGAGATTATTACCCATCCTCCTATCTCTTCTCACAAACATGGCTCCATTGGAGATATTGTTGTCCAGGTGGCTTTTCCAAGAGGGGGTGAATTGAGAATTAAAAGATTTAAACAGATAATGTGCTCTTGAAAATTCCTTTTAGAGTGTTAGGTGCTGTGACAAAGTAGTTAACTGTAGAACCTAAATAAGATCATAGAAGTACAACACAAACACACAAAGATTATAGTGGTTCAGAGCAACCTAGCTCCTACGTCCACTATCCAAGATTACCACTTGGGATTTCCATTATATTCATGCCCGAATATAATAGGATTGTTTTACAGGCTCACAATCCAAAACCTCTGCACTTTGGTTTTACCGGGATCACCAAAGAAACCTAACTTGATTTTAACACAGGATCACCAAGAACCCAATACTTAGTTTTTAACAAAGGCTCACCAAGAACCTATTTGGTTTTTCAACTGGGATCATCAATAACCCAACAATTCAAGAATGAATTGAAAGTAAATGCAACAAAGTGACAAACTAAAATTTTGTCAAGTAGTTGCCGATGCAGCTCGAGAAAAGCCCACTTGAATGCACTTCAATGTACTTTAATGGCTTTTTTGCTAAGTGCTTCAAGCTTTAGATGTGAGTTGGTGAAGACTTGAAGGCTGTCTTGAATGCTCTTAGTGCTCTCTTCCTTGTTGGTTGGTTGGATATTCAATAAAGCATCTCTTCTTTTGAAAAACTCTCTTTTTTTTTAAAGGAAGATCAAATCCCTTAAATATATGTCCTTCCATCATTCCAAGGCAGTTTAAGTCATTGTAAATCATTGTGATGTGATATTTAACCATTGGAGCACTTTTTAGATTCAAATTCTGAGTTCTGGAACTAGCCATTACAAGTTTGAAATTGACCTTCGAGTCGACTCGGATCACTCGAGTCGGCTCAAATCCATAGAAGAGTTCTAGTTGAGTCGACTCTCTTCAATCCAGTCGGCTCGCTTGTACAGTGTCTTGATTCTTTACTCTGTAAGAGTCAACTCGCCTTGATTCCAGTTGACTCGGATCCTCAAGCCTTCAAAATGTTAGTCTGGTCGAGTCGGCTAACTTCCACTCTAGTCGACTCGGATGGCTATTCTTCTCAGAAACCAGTTTTTGGACTCTGGAGGAGTCGGCTCGATCTTCTGAAGAGTCAGCTCGAATGTCTAACCATGTGATAGAGTCAGCTCGGAGTTCCTTCGGGTCGGCTTGCCATCTGATTCAAGAAACATTACGCTAGACGAGTCGGCTTGGGTCCCTTAGAGTCAGCTTGGATATCTACGTGCTAGAATCCTCTTGCTTGCCCTGTGCCAGAGTCGGCTCTCTTCTCCTCGAGTCGACTCGGACAAAAGTTTCAATGAATTTTTCAGTCTATCTCCAGAATTCATCCAGCAAGTCCTCAAGTTTCAAGATGTCTTCAATTTTAACAAGTTTCTAAGAAACTAAAAGCTTGAAACACATTTAGAAGTAACCCATTTTTATGATTTTTTTTAACTTCTTTTCTGTGGATTCTTCTTCACAAATTTTAATTACAACACAACTCAAAACAAGAAACACAAATGTAGGAGTTGAAGTTTGAACAAAGAATTCATCCTACAAAAACTTGTAAACCACTAGAAGAGTTGTTAGTAAAACAAATGCATGCACCAATATTTGGTTATCATCAAAATTAATTATGGGGTCAACAGATATTAAGTACTCCACTCCTAGCTCGACTGTTGAAGTTGTAACTGCATCGTTCCAAGTAGCCTAGTGACACCAAATTTTTCTTCAGCTCGGGAACATGATTGACATTGGTTAGTGTCCTCATGATCCCATTGAACATCCTCACTTGTACACTCCCAATACTAGTGACCTTGCATAAGTGATCATCCCCAAGTATCACACTTTCCTCATCAATCTTGGTATAGGTCAAAAACCAAGACCGGTTTAGGATATAATGATGAGAACAGGCTGAATCCAGGGTCCATATATCTATGTACAATCTATGATCATCTGATACCACCAAGAGATCATCCTCCACCTCTTTATCAGCCATGGCACTCATCGAATCTGATCCTCTTGTGTCTCTCTTCTTGTTCTTCAACTGAGGACAATCCCGCTGAAAGTGCCCAGTCTCATTGCACTTAAATCACCTTGCTTTTTTCATGCTCTTGCTCTTCCTTTTGGACTTCGACTGTCCTCTCTGTTTAGACCTCTCCCTTCCTCTTCTAGACCTTTCCCCAATGACCAAGCCCTCATGGAGAACTCCTTCTTTGGTTAGCTTCTCCCTCTGCTCGTTGGAACGTAACATCGAGATAATGTCTTCATCTCCAGGGTCTCCTTGTTGTACGCAGCGTAGTAACCAAAGCATCAAAAGAAAAGGGTAGCAAGCATAACAATAGCAAGGACTTGTCCTCCTCCTCGAACTAGATCCCAATATTCAGCAACTCCTTGTACATCTGGTCATACTTCTGAATGTGATCTACTATGTTTTCGCCTTCCTGCATCCAAAGGCTGTAGAGTCACTTCTTTAGCATCAACTTGTTGCACATGTTTTTCACCATGTAGAGCATATGCAACTTCGACCAGAGACCTTTTAGAGTCCTCTCCTCTATCATGGAATAGAGAGCCATATCTGCCAAGCACCCTCTGATCATCACATAAGCCTTCCTTTCCATGGACATCCATTACTTCTCTGACACCTCATCAGGCTTTCCTCCAAAGCCTGATCCAGTTCCAACTGGACAAAGAGATCTTCATCCCAAACTTTTCACATGGAAAAGTTTCCTTTCCCATCAAACTTCTTGAAATCTACTTTCATGCTGGTACTCATGGCTGGATCCTAGCCAAACATACAATAATTAAAAAAAAAACACCGTAGGATTGAGAAGTACCTTGATAGGCCCTTGCTGAAATTTCAGTAATTGAAGATCTGCAACTTTTGGCATCTCCCGCAAACTCCATGCAACTCGGGATTTGATACCACTTATTGAAAGATGTTTCTAAGTGAGTGGACAACCTTCTACCAGCAACCAACCTTAGAACACTATATTGGAAGTAGCAGCAACAGGAGATTGAAGCAATTATCCTGGCAGGGATTCAGCCTTCTTGTGTAGAAATCTCCTAACTTGTTCAGAGTGCCCCGAACGTTCTAGATATGATATGGATGTGAAACTACCTATCTTGGGACCTCTAACCAGTGAGAATTCAACCCTCCAAAGCTCCTAGTCGAACTCCAAAAGGGTAGAGAGGGATGATTCCAAAGATGCTAGGCGCTGGGTTTCCTACTTGGACTAGGAGTCCTTAGGTACTAAGGAATTTTCTCCTTCCTAGGATATGACGGCTCGGATGCTGATATTACCCTGATAGAGAGTGACAAACCAGAGAGGAAGAGAGAGAGGAAGAAGAGGGATATCAGGAAGAAAAGGTTATTTCATTATGATGGCTCCAATCAGCCCCATATATAAAGTATATATATACTAGGTCATCATGACCAAATCCTAAAACTCCCATAGGCCAACTTAATGCATAATTGAGTTTTTCAAGTCCAAGTACACCCTTGACTCAGCCCAATCACACATACCTAGGACTCAAAACTAGCCCAATACAAGTTGGCCCCTTGAGGCCCTAGTTCCATGAACCTCAAGACCCGAAAGGCTAATAGCCTTTCATCCCAGGGCCCAAACTAGTCCTAGAATTCCATGACAGCATCATGATCATTGGACCTTGGCCTTAGCCTTGGTCCCTTGAGCCTTGGAAACACCACATGAGACCCAATATTTATCCAGAGAAAAAGTTAGTCTAGATGATCTAAGCCATTTCTTCATAGTCGACATATCAATGGATTTATTAAGGTCTGGGACTTCAAGTGTGGTAGCGTTGAACCATGCCATGTATTCTCTCAGGATCTCTCCTTTTTGCTAGATGAAGAAAATGCTTTCTAAATTACATGGCATTCTTTGACTTGTTTGGAAGTGGGCTACAAATTGCTCTTCCAACTGGCTAAAGGAGTGAATAGTGCCTGGCTTAAGACTCAAGTACCATACTCAGACAATCTTTCTTAATGTTACTAAAAAAGCAAGGCAATGAAGGGCATCGCTAGCACCCTAGATCATCATATGGATTTTGTAACTATCCAAGTGATCTAATGGATCAAAAGTCCCATCGTAAGGCTCCAATTGAGGTATTTTAAATTGGGGTGGAATCACTTCCTCAATGATTCATTGAGGAAGGGGGGGCCAAGAATTGTATCCAAATTATTCATCGACTCCCCGGTTGTCATCCAACTTTGTAAGTCATTGCTCTAGCTTCTAGAATTTTCTCTCGTAATTATCATATTGGTAGACTTCTTATTCTCACCAAGTAACTTTTAGGGTGGAGTCCCCTTCTGAGGACTCCAAGAGAGACCTCGGACACTTTTCTCTGCACCGACTTCCTTCATGTCGGTCACGTTCAAGGCTATATCATCATGGAGGACTTCATCGGACCGAAGATCATCAGTTCGGAAAGCATCGATGGAGGGAATGCCGAATTGTCGGTTGGCATCGAGATTCTCTTAGGAGAGATCGTCGGCTATGTTTGGAGGTGATTGTCAGAGTAGCTGGCTCCGCTTGTCATTGCTAATTATTGACCGTGGCTTCCTAAAGACTTTGGATAGCTGCAGTCAAGGCTTCTACTTTACTCAAGAGAGTGATGAATTGCTGTTGTTCTGCTATCATTATTAAAGGATCATTATTGACCTCTAATAGCTAGATAGATGGGTCATCCTGCTTGGATGATTGATGGCCCCTACTAGCTAAAACATTTTATGCTTTTCTTTTAGTCATTATTTATCTTCCCTGGGTTCTCCTTTGCAATTAGAAAATGTGGATGTTCACGCTTTCCCCTTCCTGGCATGCCAATCTGTTATCACTGAACCCTGAAATAGCTGACTCCTTCAGCAAATCTAAAGGGATGAGAGATGATGGACATTGGCAGGTCACCTACAGCACTTGCAAAATAAGTCCCTGACCGGAGATTCTTTGGTAAAGGACCCTTCCATGCTTAGGTTAGTGGGGTTCTAGGAAACAGATGAAGAATCTAAAGAAATCAAAGTGGTAGAGTTTTCCCAAGTATAGTATTAGCTTATCTCTTGAAGGTCTTCTCTTGTCAGTATTTATAGACATTTGTACTAATCGGATTTTGTTAGGAGAAACTTCTTTCTATCAGCCCTAACAATATTCTATTGGGACTAACTTATTTCTATTGCAATGAACGGTTAGCGCAACTACACTCTGTTGTGCTAGCTATTTCCTTTTCCACATACTTAGTTGAATATTTCTGATTCCTCGGTCGATAGGCCTTGGTCTCGATTTGTTGATCGGCCACTTCATTTTTTCCGATCATCTGGCCACATGGTCTCATAAAGAATTAAAACATATGCTCATTTAACCTTTAAAAGAGAGTTGATGAGACCTTAATATCATCGGCTTCACTCATTGGCACTTAAGCTTTTCAGTCACCCCACCTTAGCATTCTTCATTGGCCGGTTACTTTTTTGTCAATTGGCAGGTCTGATCAATTGGTATAACAGGTAGTAATTTAGTCATTTCACATTCTTAGACTACTTGAGCAACATTATTATATTTTAAGGGGGGAAGTGTATATTTTTCAAATTATTAGATTTAAGTGTAATAAATAAAAACTTCAGAAGAGTTGTTATAATTTACTCTATTATTTATTTGTCTTTGCAAAACAAGATTATTATATTTTTTAAAAAAGACAAAGGAAGAAGAAGCAACATCAGAGCATCCTCGCTTTATTCCAAACTCTGTCGTTGATTTAGAGTTTGAAACTAATAATCCTTGTGCTTGGAAATGTGAGAGATTGGTAGTCGTTAGCGTCTTATACTATGTCGTTTAGAGAATTAATGCTTTGGACCACTGGTTTTTGTTTTATGGTTTTGATTCCCATCAAACTATCACCAAGAAATCTGATGGGCCATTCAGAGTCTGATCCTGTTATGGTTGTTGATAGCTCTTTTCAACCTAATGGAATTATTATATCTGCACTGTATACAACCATATGATGACGCGGCAGTTTGAATATGTTTGTAGAAGGAACTTAATCGAATGCATCATTTTTCTTCCTCGTGTGACACGACTATGAAAAATGGGTGGCAATCTTCCACATCTTCTGGAGGAATTTCTTAAACTCCTGGTACACGTAACCCGTTTTGATTGGACCACGTTGTAAAGGATACGCAATTTACCTTCTAAGGATCACAAAGTTGAAAATGATGGTAGATCCATGAAATCTTTGTGACAAAAGTATTTATCTGAAGATAGAAATTAATCTTTAAGCACAGTGATACCTTATCGTACATAAGTTTGCAGAACGAAGACTAATTGATATGGTTGTTTTACCGCTGACGTTGAGTTCATGCACATTAATTTATTTTGAGGAAACAGTATTAGCTTACGTAATAAAGTACACTAAGGACTTTCACACACAGTCATCAGGACCTTCTGAAAGGATTCTATGCTTTCAGATTTTCAGCAACAAATCTGAGCCTTGGTTACAAACTACCCCTAAAAAACTAGCTTCAAATTGTTATCCAGGATAGGTACCTTGGTACAAGTTGTCCCTTGCAAAGTTGAAATCTCCATACATGACCAATTGAAATTTATATCACTTAACCACCGATGGTGTTACTTTTTAAATTGTTTTTATTATTGAGCTACTATGTTGCGTGCGTGCATATTGCTGGGCTGGCAACAAGGCCAACAAAACACTATATAAAATGAAATCTCCGAAGAGAAGGCACCAACCACTCACCGATATGCTAACAAAGCGTCTCTGTGCGCTCTCTCTTTTTGAGGCTGGACAAATCCAGAACACCCTGGGTTACATTGGGTTTATACTACAGTAAAAAGGTCAAAAGCCGATCCTTTTTTTTTCGATGCTTTAAGTAAGCATTAGGAGATACAGCAAATCTGTCGATGCTTTTAAAAAGCATCGCTATCCTCCGATGCTTATAAGCATCGCTAAGTTTATTATTTTCCGATACTTTTATAAAACATAGGAGAATGCTACCTCCATAATCGTCGAGCATGGTGGCGAGGCTACATTATCTACTCAGAACAGTCGCATCGAGGTCGAGGTATTCTCGGAGTTGATGGGACCAGAGTGTCCTGGATGAGTGAGGGGTTATAGAATTAGAGTTACCCATATTCAGTTATCTGAGATGAGAAGATTTACTCGGGATGCTAGAGATAGTCATGATCATTCACGTGTTCGTCGACTCGAGGATGAGATAGCAGAGCTCAGACAGACATATGATGCAGACAGGACAGAGAGTGATACATACAGAGTAGAGATGCAGATTATGAGGGCTCAGCTTGAGCATGTTACATCTGTGCTGCATATGTTCATGTCATCTCAGATAAGTAATTATTTATAACTACATATGTATCGTAACTATATATATATATATATATCTTGTAGGTTCCTGATTGATCTGTCGGTCGCAGACAGGACGATGACTAGCTTCCCGCGGATCATTAATGCCATTGATACCATTTGGTTTTTTTTATTATTATTATCTTTGTATGTCTTTTGACAGTGTTTTATCTTTGTATGTCTTTTGATGTATTTGAACTTGGACCATTGAAACTTTTTATATATATATTTGGTGTTTAGTTCCATTTTGTGTATTTGACTTTGTGTGATACAGGTTTGAATGAAACACTGTTGATACACTGTTAATATTTGATTTTGATGATATACAGGTTTTATTGTACAGATTTGTATTGCTACAGGTTTTATTATATAAATAAATGTATTTGGCAATGCTTTAAATTACTACAAATTTATTTTTTTAAAAAAAATAAAATTGCTGGTACTTTAAAGCGTCACTATTTTATGGTATGTCGATGCTTTAAAGCATCGTTATAATGCCGATTGCCGATGCTTTAAAACATCAAAAAATTAAAAAATACCGACATTTTTAAAAAATGTCACTATGTTTAAAGCCTAGCGACGCTTTAAAGCGACGATAAGTTTAAATATAGCAATACTTTGAAGCATCGGCATTTGATACTTTTAAAAAATGTTGATAGATTACATCTTCATGTTTACATGCCCGATATTTTTATGATATTTTAAAAAATATCAGGAGCTTTATTATCGATACTTAAAAACGTCGATAAATATCTTTAAAAATATCGACGAATCCCCTATGCACTGTAGTGTTACCAAGGATGATCGACGTTGCATTCCCAGGTACGTACATATCCCCGCATGATGGACGAGGAAAGAGGAGTATTAAACTATTAGTGGTCCAAGATGAACCTGACTAAACTAATAATTTTTCCACGTGATGAGTGCAGATTTCATTAGCGAAACCCAGCAAAATATGAACTAAAATTAAAAAATCAAAAGAAAATACCACACTTTAACTGAGTAAATGCAAAATATGAACTAAAATTAAAAAATCAAAAGAAAATACCACACTTTAACTGAGTAAATGGTTTGCTCACCTTGTTATTGTTTATTGGTCTTCAAAATATATGAGTGTGGCACATGCAAATGGTCTTCTTCTTTCTTTCTTTCTTTTTTTTTTTTTAACATTGTGGACATTAAAGTTGTATCATGTTTGTCTAAAAAGAGAAAAGGAAAGCCATATCAATAGGTAAACCATAAATATTGTTAATAGGCTTTTCTTGAGAATTAAGATGAGAGAAACCTCCCTAAAATTGAGTAATTAGGGTTGGACATTAATTTCAACCTATTGGTACCCTTTTTGTTCTTCAATATTGTTCATAAGTTATGCACATCTAATATGAGAAAGCATTCTTAACAGTGATAATTTAAGCGGATTAAGGCAGATTTTAACAATAAAATTTAATCTCAGGTCTTGCAGAAGGATGTTCTGGCTATTTATTCTAGCATCAAATCAATGGTTATACAGTAGTAGAATGCAGTGCATTGCATTTTGTGGAACATTTTTCAACTTGTTGGTATTTATAAAATGAAATTTGTAAATGAATCCAGTCAAAATAAAAGAAATTTCTAAATGAGACTCTCCTAACCTTGTCTCTCTATAAAATTTGAAAAAAAAAAATCATAATTAATCAAGTAGGTAAATCTGACATGTAATGTGTTTATCATTCCCCCAAGAATCCTATTTGCATATGAGCAAGATCAAGACTAGAGAGAAAATCTTGTGACAATGCTTAATTTTCAAAATTATGTCCATGGGCTCACTCTCATTTTTATTATCAAAGGATGGTCTACTCAGGATCAAGGATGATCCAAGTAGAGAAGATGAGGTCAATATATTTGGTTGCACTCCAATAATCCTATGCAGTAATGATCCTAAATCATTCTTACTTTTTAAATCATTTGTGCTTAATTTAGTGATGAAAAATCTATTTTTAAGGATGGATATCTAAAATCACTTTAATATAATGATCTTGGACTAAAATATATCATCCAAAATATCTTTCATAATTGCCACAGTTTTTTGTGAGCAATCCTATACAATAGAGTCTCCACGCAAATGAAGGAGAGGGGCTGCTTTGACTCCTTGCCAACTTTATAGAACTCATAAATAAAGAGGATATTTTGAGTCATAAAAGAGTAAGAATTGAATAAAATAATATGAAACATTGTTTTGGGGGAAAGAGAGAATGAGTGGGACTAAAAAGAATAGAGTGCCATGTAAGATGTGTGTGCATCGTCAAATGCAATGCACCTACGAACGCCATCCATCCTATGATGAACAGTATCCATATTGGTCGATTATATCATGCAATGCTATGTGCATACCATAGAAAATCTTATGATGAACAGTATCCTATGATGAACAGTATCCATATTGGCAAGCTTTTTAGTATACTAAATTCTTTGCTGTTATCTCTCATTTTCTGCTGCTTTTTATTAATTTCACCCCCTTTTTTTTTTTAAGCCAGTTATCAGGTCATATTGTTGTCTTCTAGAACATTGGATTTTTTTATATATATATATAAACCAAAAAAAAGGAAAGGAAGGGATAAATTTTTTCATAGCTATCTTTTACTGGAGCCTCCTCCTCACCAGACCATGTTCGATACGGGCTGTATTTTTTGCTTGCCCTTCCCATCATAGATGAGTACGTCAGCTGATCCTGCTAAGTCGACGGAGTAGTACGCTTTCTTTCCATTCTGGTCACGTGTTCCAGGATACATCCTGGATTTAATTGAATCACCCGCAAAAAAGAACGTTAGATTCTTAAGTGATGACCTTTATGTGAGATAAAAGAGGCTTTAAAAAAAAATGTTGGGTTCTAAGATGCATTGATGGTGAACCATAGGTCAAAGATGTAGTAACTCGCTACTAGACAAACGGTGCAAGACCTTTTTTTTTTTCTTGACATTTTATCAATGAAGGGCTGTGGTAGCTTCATAACATGCTCAGAAAGCATGTAAAAGATAAAGTTTTTATCTCGGCAGGGTACCAACTCATAACGATATCAACCATCGTTATAATATTTTAAAAAAATCTCATCTTTGTTATCTTAGCTCATATAAATAATATTTCAAGATATTGGCTAAGATGAGATATTCCTATTCAGTATTGTAAGTGGATTGGTTTGACCAATTTTTGAGTTATCATTTCATATTGTTGATTGTAATTTATATATATGGTTGCTAGTCAAATCACATGTGAAGTGGGTTGTTGGTAATGTCTAAATATTATTTAATTTATTTTTTGTCTAATAAGTTTTATGATATAATTAAGCAATCCAATACTATATGTTTCTTATATTCTGTGTGAATTATTCTTAAATTGATTTAACTCAAAATATCTGATGGATTGATAGCATAAATCCTTAAATATGAGTTGATCCAACCCAAATGTAAATGAATCAGGTTTCGGTTCAATTTCTTAACGCAAGTCAAATATAGATTGCATTTGAATTGAGTGGGAGACAACTTTTTTATCCAACATGCTAAGGGTATTTATGTTCTTAATTCACGGGAATTGAGAATATATATAAAAATCTTTCTAGCATATATCAAGGATATTTTTTATATTATATAGTTAGTGATTTTAGATTCCTATAGCATGTCAAATAGATTATCTATGGATACTTAGAGATCTTTAAATATTGGACTATGATATACCAAACACAATAATCTTATATTATTAAGAATCAGACTATCCCAGGATGAGAATCACCAATGATATTAGATCACTATGGTAATCCTATTTTATATCTTGGAAATTATTAGTATGGTCCCTCCTTATATGGGATCCACATCTTTTGCAAACACAAAAGAAGCAAAGAAGAAAAATTTTAATATCTTGGTGCTACTTTGTCAAATGATAAGGGAGTTGATTTTCTTCTGAATTTACTGAAATTTTAGTATATTATTTTTAACATTAAGAGCTACAAATTAAATAGTTTCGATCTTTAAAAAGTTTTTTTCATTGAATATTTTAAGCATCCACATTTGGTAAAATTTATCTTCTATTGAAATCTATCTTCTACTTTTTATTTGTTATTGAAATTCACCTTATTAGTGATGAATGTTCTTATTGTGGAAGCCATGATTCAATTTGGATGATATTTGTTTAGCTTTTAGTGAAACAAAAGAAAATCTATTATAATCATATTATTCTAAATAGTGAAAGATTTTGGTTAGATTAGGTCCCGTGATTTTTTTTTCCTTAACAATGAAGAATTTTTCGCGCTAAAAGTGTGGTGTCTTTCATTTGTGGATTAATTGATTATTTTACTTCTTAATTACTTGAAAAGATTGTAAAAATTATTGTTACTTGATGAACTATAATGATATTCTATTTAATTGTAAAAGAAAAAAGAAGTTTATGGTTCTATCGTTTCTTGATTATAATTTTTTCCCAAACAAGAATAGCCAGAATATTAGGATGACTTCAGTCATGTAACAAAATTTGAAGTTTGCATGATAAAGAAGATGATCATCATTTTTTAACTATAATAAGGGTGAAATTTAACATCAATGAAGTGTGGGAAAATGAAACCGATGGCAAGGAGTTAGGTTGACACAAAAGTCCCAGCCATTCACAAGTCAAATTTCTTAATAAGTTTATCATAATCATGGATGGGAATCTTCAAGGATATTTCACAATAATAACATTCATATTGCAACCAAAATGCCAATCAAAGAAAACAAGGAGATGTCTGGTATAATACATTTCTATTAAAGGAGGTGTGTGTGTATATATATATATATACAAGACATCCAGGTGTTAAGTGTTGCTTTTATGATAAGGGACCTTACCCACCCCATGAGAGAAAGGTGTATTTTTCTAGTAAGAAACGTTAACCCACTTTCCAATGCTTTAAACGTTCTCTCTTGTTTCTTGATTAGGTTAAGAAAAGAGTTTTGAAAATAAAACGAGAGAGAGTGCCAGTTTTCCTTTGTTTAAAAAGTTCTCTTGAGACATTGAGGTAAATTAACATTCATTTATGGTTAAAGCCTAGCATGCGTGATTCTTATGAGATGAAACTATATTGAAGTATTTTGTTTAAGACATGTTATGGCACTTATGGCTTTGGTGGGTCAGTCTCTCCTAAAGGACCACCCTTTCTACATAAAACATCTTTTGGATTAAAATCTAAAAGGATAGGATCGTGAGGTCTATAAACCAAAATAAACAATACCTCATATACCGAGCTATAATCTCTTAGCTACAACAAGATATATTGAGAATCTTGAAAGCATGGCAAGCTATGATATTTTGCTTTAGTTTTTCAAATTCTTGTGATTATACTAGTTGTGTTTAATGGTAGCATGGTCTTATCCTATATAGAATGAGATTTTTCAATCCCCTGCTCTCAAAGCTTGTGGATGAAAACTTGTTTTAGCTCAACATATGAGAAGATAATAAAAATATTTGAGACAAAAGCCAGTAGAACTATAATAAAATTGATTATTGGAAGTATTTTTAAGTAGTGCTATAGGCTAGAAAGAATGTCATAAATATCTTTATCGATGTTTTTTTTAGCATTTCTTATGTACTATCTTAAGATGGTATCCATAATTAATTATCGATATTTCTAAAAAAATGTTAACAAAAAATTTTGCTTTAGCAGTGCTGCAATTTTCGTCGGAGATATGTTGATTTGGTTAGATATAGTTGCTTCAGTATGCAGCTCCAAGATTCCCTCAGGGATGCGTGGGTGCTCTGGAACTTATAAAAATAACAAAGATACAGAAGTTCATTCATGATTGAGGTTCTTCAATGGTAGATCCTTTGATACTTAAATTAATCTCCTATGGAAGCAAATAAAAGAGAGAAGTCTATTGCTTCTAGGTGGATAAAAGTGATGATGGATCGCAATGTATAGGAGAAGTGGAGTTGGGTAAAGTGGTGGAAGTAGTAGATGTAACTAGTGGAATGTAGGCAAAGCTTGAGAGAATGTAAGTGAAGTTTAAGGGAATGCGAGTGAAGCTTGAGAGAAAGAGGGTAAAGCTTAAGGAAGAGCGAGTGAAGCTTGCAAAGGAGCGGAGAAAGCTTAATGGGTTCCCTTTTAGGCTCCTCTTGGCTTCTTCTCCATACTTTGGCTCACTTTGACTCTCGTAGACTTAGCTTTCGTTTAACTTAAACTTAGAACTTTGAAGGCTTCAAGAGAACTTTGGAGATTTTTGAAAGACTTACTTTGGAGGCTTAGTTAAAACTTACCTATATAGTCTACGAGAAATAGTTTTTATAGGTGAATATATATAGAGTACTTGTCATCTAAGGGACATGTTCTGTAGTATTGAAAATGGTGGCTGGCACGTCTTTATGGCAATCATGCTTCTGTAGAGTGCATATCCTTATAGGAGTAGCCGGAGCAATTGAGAACATTGTAGAGCACATCTTCATGTTATGATGCCTCTACTACATGCATGTCTTAGTAGTGGTAGGTGTTAGAGAGGCATGGTGTTAGGTTATCGACTTTTTATGAAAAATAGAACATGTATGGCTTCTTTCAGCATGACTTTTGATAATCACGTGACAGGATCTAAGAAGTATTCTCTCTGTGCTACTTTGACAGGTGATGTGGTGAGTTATGCTGGACTCTACATTGGCCTAACCATTTTCAGGCATATCAAGCAGTATATATGAGTACTATTAAAGTTTCAGTCATGGCATATATAAGTACTATTAAAGTTTCAATTCTAACATTTTATATATGTTGATAAATAATTATCAAAAATAATATATATATAAGTGCCATTAAAGTCTTAATTCCAATATTTTATATATGCTGATAAAAAAATTATTAAAAATAAATAATATATTCTTAAATTTTAGGATTTAAACTAGCGATATCTTATTTGAATGGCAAGATCTTAACCAATAATCTACAACTTATATTACCAACATATAAAAATAGTTCATTTAACTTATTAACATACATTTATGATATTAAATAAGTATTTGATACACATTTTAATATTTAATATTATATTTTTAAAAATTCTTTATTTTTTATAAAAAAACTGATTTATTTAATTATTTATATTCAAGGTTTTATTGTTAAAAATAGTTAAAAATTAACTTTTATGCATCTCCATATTCATGTATAATTTTTTCATTAACTCTTTAAGAATAGTTAATTCATGATTACTTTTATTTATACTATAAATAATAATAATTATTTTTTACATAAAAATGTTTATATTCTTATATTATATTTTTTTCTTAAATATTTTTTATTCTTAATATATAATTACAAGTTCAACCAAACTAACGACCTATATATGCTAATGCTAAGAATATATGTATATGATAACATATCTAACAGAATCAATGTGACTAAGCCAAGTTTTGTGAAAAAAAATTAATAATTTAATATTCAGCAATAATTTTTCAAAGTCGCACAAACTATAATATTATTTAGTAATATTCATTAAATGCCATAACAATAGTTTTGGTTTCCAACATTTCAAAATGTATGTCCTAAAATATAAATTTATAGTGGCATTTATAATAAAGTATAATTAATACAAAAAATACTTATTTGAAAGATAGCAGCATTTTTATTATAATGCTATCCAAAAAAGAATTTAATGACACATAATAAGAAATGCCATAAGTAATTTGTCATAAAAAGTCATTTTTGTTGTAGTATGGTGCAACACTTATCTCCTTTTATTGACCTTATTTAGTATATTTCTAGGAGTCTCATGGTTATTTTCTCTTGTTAACAAACAAGTAGAAAACAATCGAACGCATATCGAGCTTAACTAACATCTACTCTCATGGGCAGCTTTGACCACGCACATGAAGAGAAAACAACTCAAAAAATGCACAATGAATCCATATGACTGTGGACTAATTAAGTAGATAATTCACTTGATGATTTGGAGGTGATTTGAGCTGACAACTCCAACAATCTTAGCTTTGATACTATGTTCATTCCTTCCAAAAGCTTAAATTGTTAATGGCGTACATTAGTTCTAACATTCCTCTCCCATGCATGGTTTGGATCATGGATCATGCACCCAGAAGAATAAAGTATGGAAGACAAAAAATAATTCAGTGTGCATGAAAAATAGGTTAATTAAATAATTAATTAATTTGGAAAGGATTTAAATCTATGAACTTGGCATCTTAGCTGCGACACCATGTTAATTAACTTTTCCCCTGGAACTGGAATACTTGACTCAACAATGAATATTAAGCTTAATGCCATTATTAAAGTTTCTTATAGATTTGCACATTTATCTTTACATGTGGGGTAGGAGGAGAGCATTGCTCCTGAATGAGGAAAGATGTGTAGATAGGATTATAAAACTTAAAAAATGATTAAGATACCGTGCATGCAAATTTCTTTAAATGACGAGAAAGCAATGGTGTTAGAGTATGGTATGCTAATTAAATAGAGTGGAACACTAGATCATGAAAGAGAAATGCTGGCGTGTGGCACAGTTGATTGTGAGACTTATCTCACAACCAGCTGGTAGGGATTCGAGTCTTGGTTTAGACATATTTCGACTGGAAAGTCCGGGGGTCCGGGGATAAAATAAAAAATAGAAAAATAGTCCGGGAGTAAAATAAAATAAAAAATAAAAATAAAATAATCCTGGGGTAAAATAAAAAATAGAAAAATAGTCCGGGAGTAAAATCAAAAAAGAAAAAAATTAATAAAATAATCCTAGAGCCCCTGTTGGCTGGTGGTAATAAAAAAGTTAGGGATATATATAATAAATCATGTTTACTCGGCTGGCGTCAGTGGTAGTCAGGTTGACGTACTCATCTTTGGATGGGGAACGGCTACGAAAAAATTAATATGCGTCATGTATCGAACATTCCCTGTCTGGGGGTGGCCACGTCTGGGATCTAACTCATCTCCCCTTTTTATTTTACCAAAAAAAAAAAAAAAAAAAAAAAAAAAAAAAAGAAATGCTGAAGCAATATGACTTCCTTGACTCAAGGATGGCAAGAGTTGCATATGAAATGTTTTGTTAAACAATAAAACACATTCGGAAAGTAGTTTGGAGGCTACACACATGCAAGAGTTAGTATACAACTCCTGTAACGTGCACTTATGAGTAAATCTTTGTTATATCCTATATATTTGCAATGATATAAATAAAAGAATATAAAATTAATAAAACACATTGTGTATAGCCAAGAATTCATCTCCATAAGTTTTCTCTTCTCCAAATATGTTTGGAAGCAAATAATTGAACCTATTGCATCTTTGATTAATAATTCAAATTCATAATTTAATTTAATGTAGACATATCCAATGAGTAGTTGTAAGGATTTATTGTTAAATTTATTTAAAAAGGTAATAAAATTGTACTTTTATCTTTCCGTTGTGTTATAATAATCGGGGACCTCATTAAAAAAAAAAAGTTATATAATCAAAATGCTTTTGAACGTCACACGTCTCTTGGTTCAAACGTCTTACAATTTTGTCTAACCCACTCAAGACCGATGTACCACCGAGAAGAGAATGTTAGCCAAAATTCCATGCATCAATTCTACAACCACCACCATATCATTAGTGCGGTGGAAAACCACCTCCACTCCACCGAAGTTAATTTAGTGGACAAGGATTGCTTCCTGGCTGAGATAAATATCGTGCGGTAAGGCACGTCTCGATGCATAATAATCGCTACATATCTATCAATAATTATTTATTAAATTAACACTTAAAAAATCAGTAATTTTATTTATCCCAGCCACGGTTCTTTTGCTCCTGTAAGCCGTTGCTGAATCCACTAGCTTAGCATTTTTTATTTTTTTTTAATCCAAAAGCAAAAAAGAGTGATTTTTTTTTTTTTTATTTATGAAGTTGAACTATTAATTTACAAGTCCAGGATAGATACAATGTAAATCATCAGCTAAAAAAAAATTTTTTTTTAAAAAATCTCTTCTCCCACAAGATCAGAAAACATCATCTATGGTTAGTAAGTTATCCGTTAATTACTAAATTTTTTTTTTTATAAACATACTTGATCATTAATTTTATATACTTTTATAATAATCTATCAATATTATTGATAAAAGGATGAGTAAAAAATAAATGAGAGTTATGCTAAATCTAGGAGATGACCGTCGAGGGATCATCCTCAAAAGAACGAGGCCCGTGAATTTCTGCGGTCCAAACTGAAAAAGGTGCCCCAAGGGGTACCCCAATCATATGGCTCTTCTACGATCAGCTTTAAAAAAATATAAAGAGTACCAGATGAATGCCCGCCCACTGCGACAACTGACAGGTTTTGGAATCTTTCTCGCTGCCCCTCTAGATACTTGGAGAGGTGGGGTGCAAGTGCTATTGGTTTGGCCATCCTCGCTCCTGACTCCCTTTACCATCCCCTTGCCTGGAATGAGCGAAAGGGAAGAGGTAGAGGAAAGGCATTGCTGTCGCAGTCTTGCTTTCGGTCCCAAGATCATGTAACCATCAATGCCTGCTGCTGAAGGTTGTTTGAGCTCCATTATGACTTTTGGAAAGGTTGGTAACTAAAGTCCTATGTCAAAACCCGGGGGGTTGGGAGAGAAGAGGATACTAAGGCTTAGCTTTGTCCAGCACCAGACAAGATCTTTGAATAGTATGACTTGAATTTCTTGTTTATGTGCTCCGACACTACTGAATTGTTCATTTATTCTTCCTATGCCCTTTCTCTGTAATGAAAAAAGTCATGCTTTGAGCCTTGGTTTCTCATTTTGTTCTAGAGAGAGAGGGCGCTTGATTGAAGTCTCCAAGTTTTAGAAGCAAAACTACCAAGCCAGTCCAACATTGGATCTTGAACTGCTCTTCAGAACCAACAAATTGATCCTTTTCCTGCTAGGTGTAGTGTTCCAAGTTCTAAGCTCCTTCCCAAGTTCAGGAACCTTTCTGTCTATAATTTCTTTTTCTTTAATTCTTGTGCTAGACTATTTGATGTTGTCACTATACTTTGTTTGTCTTCAGATTTTGCACTCAAGTCTTTGAGCCAGACAATGTTATGAGGAAGCGGACTGGTGTCTTCTTAATATTCCTAGAAGAAAAAGCCGCTAGCAAATTCTCCACCTTGGTAGGACAGACTCTGTTTTGTCTGAAAAAGAAGCACCCACCATTCTCTATGCTACCCACCTTCTGCCCTCTCCGCTGGATTTTGAGTCCGAGACTTGTTTGTACTTCCTCACTCCAAAAGGTTTCTTAGATTGTAGATGAACAAGAAATAGACTCCGAAAGCCCGTACCCGAGACCTTCTTCTTATGATTATTGGGTGGAAGACAGGAGCAATAAGGCACAAAACTCTTGCCTTCTTCCCCTTCTTCTTCTAGAGAAAACAGAATCCACATGCCTTCTCTGGAGGGCTCACCTTCCTCTCTCCTACCAGAATAGTAATAAATATGATGGAAATTCTTGGGGCCTCTTATTTGGGAATTTTAGAATGCTTCTACTGGTGCAATAAGGTGGGAGTGGAGGGGATTTCTTGCGAGTTCTGAGTAGAAATCTAGGTTATTTGTCGTGCAATGGCGGCGGGCGCCCCAAACCTGGAAGAGTTGCCTGAGGAGCACCTGAGGAAGCAGCTTGCTGCTACCGTTAGGAACATACAGTGGAGCTATGCAATCTTTTGGTCCATCCCATCAAGATCACAAGGGTATGGAAGGCCTTCAAAATTCAATTTTTCATTCCTTTTTTTTTTATTTCTTTTTTTTTTGTGGCTAAATATTCTATTTGTCTACTTTTCAAGCTAATTCCTTTCTTTTACTGTCTGGTTGTGTTTTCAGTCTGTCTTTGCTCTCCAGATTAAGATTTAGATGAAATTAGCCATGTTTCTGGCATTTATGTCATAGTTTATCAGTATTTTTCATTTATTTACTTATTTAATGTGGTATATAAAAAGTTGGTTTTAAGAAGATATTGCTGAAAAATCAAAATGTCTTTGCTGAACAATGGTCCGATCTCATTCATTCTTCATTTGTTTAGCTCATTCCCTTTATGACACTGGACGGGACCAGTGGGCTACCGTTTCATTTTTCTCATGATGGTTATGATTGTTCTAGTGGAGTTCTGTTGTATTAAATATGTTGTCTGTTAGCCTTATTAGGGAAGTTAAAGAAGATATTATTGTTTTAATTGGTTCCTTATTAATGAAACATGAGTTTTCATAGTATAGCCATGCAGGAAATGCAATACACCTTCTTGCAGCAAGGCTGAAGGGCCATTTACTATCTGTTAGAATGTTCCTATTAGGAACAAATCATACATGATATAAAATTTACAAGCAAGGAATATCCCAGGTAGTTGTGTAACCATGTTGAAGGCATTCTAGTTTCTGACTCTCTTTGCTTGATCATTGGAATTAGTTTTTCTTTCCTCCTATCATTTTGCTGCTTTTGTTGCTCAGAGTGCAACTCCGAATGACAAATACATTTTGATGTCAGTATGCTACTTACAAAGGTAATTATGAAATGTATTCATGACATTCTATATACAATTCAATTTTAGATAATATTTCACCTCTACCATATCCATGCATACCCTGTTCGGCAGTGCTGAATGTTGGGTCTCTGGAAGTGTCTCTTTGTATACATTTTGGATGGAAGACCAACATGTATACTTATGTTAAGATTAGGTTGTACGTGGAAAGGAATATATGAGTTCCGTCATGCTGACATTGGCTTTTAGAGGGTTTTCTGGCTTTCTGTTTCTGTTATAAGTATTTAACTGGGAACCGCATAGCTTCTGACTGGATTAATGTTGTAAGTTGTGCAACTAAAGAAATCTAAACTCAAGTGTTCTTCTTTATATGTAATGCTGGGTGATTTTACAAGTGACAAGACACAGCTGATTGCTACTGCATCCTTGAAGCAATGAAGCTGACATGCAAGTTAACTTCTCCAGAATGCCTGTCCACAGTTCCATTAATGACCTTATCATGTACATAACTTTGATTCTATTGAAATAAATAAGGCCTACTAATTTGTCAATGATCCTGCTCATTACTGGGTCTATTGATTTTTCATATTTGATGATCATGTTCGATGAGCAGTGGAATGCCACTCCAGTCACATCTCTACTAGTGACTTTTCTTTGTTGTAGAATTATACAAATCTTAGCTTGTCATCTAAGGAACCACAGGACTCTGAATATACTTGAGGCATATATCTTTTTTTTCATGTTATGGTTGACATTTTACCTTCGCATGAATCCAAATGGATTTCCACCCAGTTAAAGCAGAAATTGATATTTAGTAAATTCTCTATCTGTTTACTTCTGAACAAACTGTCTTATCTCCATAGAAATGCACATAACGTAAGATAGACCCAATTCATCAGATGACACTAGATGAGCAACACATGTAATTTTTAAAATATAGTCCTGCTGACATGCAAGGAATAAGGAAGTGTATGCTATATTTCTCCTTGTAGGGTACTGCTTTTGATAATTAGCATTAGCTATGTATGGTAAAATTCTCTACCTATTTACTTTCAAATACACTGCCTTATCTCCATGGAAATGCTCACCACTTAAGATGGACCCAATTCATCAGATGATTCTATGAGCATCAAAGGTAGTTTTTGCCATATAATCTTGTTGATATGCAATGCTTAAGGATGTGTATGCTATATATTTTTCCTTCTAGGATACTGCTTTTGATAATTAGCATTAGTATGATAGAATCTATTTTTCGTGGTTTTGTTTCATGAAGAGATGTCTTTGTATCTTGATCATGCATTTTATCTATGTTTTTGTCTTATTCTCTGTTTCATGAAGGTGCAATTTTCACTGGACTATCATTCCTTTTTTTTTACATGGATGTCAATTCTGTCTTTCATTTCTGGTATCTCCTTTCCTTTATCTTGTTGGTTTCTAGGGTCTTAGCATGGAATGATGGGTACTATAATGGTGATATAAAGACACGGAAGACTACTCAACCAATGGAGTATAAAGCTGATCAAATTGCTCTACAGAGAAGTGAGCAATTGAGAGAGCTATATGAGTCTCTTTTAACAGGGGACAACGAACAGCAGAACACAAGACCTTCTGCATCACTATCACCTGAAGATCTGACAGACACAGAGTGGTATTACTTGGTTTGCATGTCTTTCACATTCAGTCCAGGCCAAGGGTACCTTATCTCTGAAAGCCTTAAGCTACTTTTTCTATATCATCATGCTTTAAGCTGTTTTTCTATTTTTTTACTGATTTTAATCCGGTTATTGGAGGTTTTCAGTTTGTTATAAGAAATTTTTTATTCATGCACAATACTTGCAATTATAACTGAATTTGGCTCATAATTCATCTTCTTTGACAGCATCAATACTTGGGGCTGTGTATTTATTATATATTTGCTTGAAACATAGATTGCTTTTCAATTTTTTTTTTTTTAAAAAAAAATCATAGAAGATCCATTGTTTAGACCAAATCTATTCTAACTTCTCATAGTTGACTAAACTATTTTGTGTTGATGAAAAAGCTAATATGAAAGGTAAACAAAGCATCTCACTGTAAGTGATGCTTAAGACTTAATTAAAAAACCATCATATTAAAGATATTATGCAAAGCATGCTTGTTGATCTTTGGGACAGAACTGATAGCAACTGTAGATTGTGTATTTTTATCTCATTCTCAACCTGTGTGAAACCATCTAATTCAAATATCTCTTATCCATAGTCTTTGATGGACATGCTAGTTATTTCTCATATTATATGACCTCATATAGTTTGCTTCTCCTAGTGTTCCCATACCATCCTAAGGACTGGAGCACCAATCCGGGTATGTGTGAAGCCATTTTCAAAGCTTTAAACTTAAGTTCTACTAAGCTAATTGATAATGGAGCAATTGCTTTACCCCGATTAGGATACCATAACATAAGATATCCAATTCTTCAGGGATCACAACAATAGTTGAATGTTGTCATGAATAAGAAAAGCTAATGGAACATGTCTTGTTCAAGCATGAACAGAGAGAAGCAAATAGTGTAGTTGAACAGCAAATATTTATAAGAACATAAACTGAATGGCTTAAATTCTATGCCTTTTCTAGAGTAATTTTTGTGAGTTGCCATGTTGTTGAAGGCTGGCAATAAAAGCAGAAAAGAAAGAAAGTTCTGGTACACTACTCATTCTATTTCTCAGTGCAAAATACATGATCAACTAACTTTTGTAGATCCGTAGTGATTAAAAACCCCTTTGGACCTACAATCAATTGCTTGAGATGTTGTGCATTGAGCAGGCACACAATGGAGAGTAAATGCAGAATCAAGTGCAAAATATGTACCGGAAAATATAGATCATTTATTATCTACACTTCCTATAGCATAATACGAGTCAAAATTTGGTAGGTCTAAACATCTTTAAACCTTTAACTTGAAAGAAACACAATAAGATGGCTAACATCCCACTTGATTTTTTTGGGATTTCCTCGAGTATGTATTGAATATATATAGCAGGTATAAGAGAAAAATAAGGAAAATATTTTAACATCAATTCAAATTCAAATTTGAATTTGAGTGGCATGTACAAGAAAAATAAAGAAAATATTTCAGTATCAATTCAAATTCAAAATTTGAATTTGAATTTTAATAGAGAAAAAAGTGGGAGAAAAATAAGGAAAGATTACAACAATAATTTGAATTCAAAATTCAAAAATGGAATTTTGAATGAAAAGAATTTATGGTATGTTATTATTTCTTCTCAAGCTGAGCATTTGGTTGAGTGTGAAGCTTGGATTGTAAAAATGGAACACGGTTGGAGTGAAGACCTTTGGTTAAGATGTTAGCGGCTTGATTTGCAAAGGAGGTGAATTTGATATCTAAAAGCTTACGACCAATCAGTTCTCGGACATAATGATAGTCCATCTCGATATATTTAGTTCTTGCATGGAACACTGGATTGAAGGCAGAGAGATGGCAGAAATGTTGTCACACCAGATTAAAAGAATTGAATGGAGAGGAATATGCAATTCATGTAACAAAGAGCATAACTATTATAGTTCACGGCGGTTTTGACAAGACATTAATACTCCGCTTCAGTAGATGATCAAGCAACTATTGTTTGCTTATTAGAACTCCAAGAAATAGGGTCATGTCCAAGAAAAGCACAAAAACCACTTCTAGGGCATCTATTAATGGGACTACTAGCTCAATTTGCTTTTGAATATGCAACAAGATTTAATGGGCCTGGTCATAGCCGAAGTCCAAAATGATGGTGCCTTTTAAAAATTGAAGTATTGTTGGAATTTGTATAGAGATCGCTGCATGCAAAGTCAGGGTTTGAAACCTGAGGCAGCAAAAGTATAACTTGAAAAACTATTTTTCATGAAGCATACATATCAAGAATAAATCATATTTATTTATTTATTTTAATTCTAATATGCTAAAATAAGCAATAAAATCTTAGATCTAAAAAATAAATACTTTAAGGTGAAGAACTTACTTGGAAATACTTTCCTTCTTCTTTGGGATCGGGTATGCCAGAACTGTTGGATTTGCTGAAGTTGTCAGGTTTATAGGAGCTGCGCAAGTGCCCGACCTCTGCTGGTATTCACATGGAGCCTTCCTGTTTGAATCGTCGAAGACACTAGACTGCTAGCTCCTTGCAGTCTTATCCTCTTTAGTGGATCTTAGACTTTTTTGGACAAGTAGATCTAGAAGACAGTGCAGCACACTTATACTATTCTTAGTCCTTTTACACCTTAAATAAATATAAAATTTTTTTGTCTATTTTTCCTTCCCTAGACCTTTCTCAGATTTGCAGAGTTTTTATTAGATCTGGTAGTAGAAGAATAATGAAGAACAACAATGGTAGGGCTACTCGAAAATGATTAGTGTTGCTGCCAAACCTCCTGGACCGGGCTCTCTCGACTGGGTTGGAGCGCTCCTCTCCCGGTTCCTGCAAAGAATCGAAATTCCCCATTTACCTTATATAGGCGCGAAACACTACCAGATTCTGTTAAGGGCTAGGCTGGAAATGTTCGATCTGCCCTTAGGAGAATCAGGATGGTGGCCAGGTGGCACCAGGATGTGGCCACGTCATGAGATTTGTTATAACAAAATTCTGGTACCAACTGGAGGGGGCTTCTGGAGCCTTCTGATTGATATGGACCTGGCTGAAGTAGATCAGTCAAACCTCCGATGAAGTGAGTCGGTCAGACCATAGCTGAAGTGGATCGGTCGGACCATAGCTGAAGTGGATCGGTCGGACCATAGCCGAAGCGGGTCGGTCGGACCTCTGCTGAAGCGGGTCGTTCGGACCTCTGCTGAAGCGGGTCGGTCGGATCTCTGATAGAGTGGGTCGATCGAACCTCTGCTAGAATGGGTTGTTCGGACCTCTACTGGAATGGGTCGATCGGACCTCTGCTGGAATGGGTCGATCGGACCTCTGATGGAGTGGGTCGATCGAGCCTCTGCTGGAATGGGTTGTTTGGACCTCTGTTGGAATGGGTTGTTCGGACCTCTGGTCCGGTTCGGAGAAGGGCTGATTTGGAGAAAAGCTGATTGGGTACAATAGTTGCCTCCCTTGCTCTTGGCCTTCGAAGGGACTTGTGGTCTCGAAGGACGAGAGCATCATTTCTCATTTAATGCACCTATCATTGGGATAATCACAGACCTGATCAGGCGTATCCCGTTTGATTGCGTCCCACTCTAGGATCCTGTGTTTGGGATAGGTGTCAGCCCCGCGTTGGGGACGAGGTGAGGTAGTTAATGTAGAAGGGGTGTAATGATGAGTGGCCTGCCTGGCGCACCCGGCCGTCGGGCTTCGGATGTGACTGGTGCGATGTGGCGACATACGGATGGTTGGTGCCGCACCTGGGATGGTCTTTCCATCACTGATCTAGCGACCGCGCAGATCGCTACCTGAATGCGCCCCACATTGCATCGGCTTCAGTTGCATGGAGAAATGCACCGTCTGATGGTTGGATCGTGGCGCTCGAGGGACGGTGGGGAACGGTCCCTTGAGGGGCTATAAAAGGAGGCGTTGAGAGCCCGGGGTGCAGTTTTCTGCTGCATCCGTGCGTGGAGAGAGAGTGTGCGCCTTCTTCCTCCTGCTTCCGTCTTCTTAGAGACCTACTTTCAGGTTAGTCCTCCCCCCGCTTTTTAACCTCCATTAGAATGGCTTCCGGCAGTCGTAGCTCCATTCATAGGGACAGGGAACCGGGACCTAGTGAGATCCAGTCGGAGATGACTCAGGAAAGGATAGAAGCCCTTAGGGTTAGTTTTAACATCCCTTTTACCTTGCATCTCATAGTCCCAAACTGAGAAGGAAGGGTGACCGGACCACTGAATCCGGGGGCCCTTCCGATGTACAAAGACCATCTCAAGGCAGGGCTTAGGTTCCCCTTACCTGACTTCTTCGTAGAAATCTTCAACTTGTATAGGATCTCCCCTACACAGCTGACCCGAGTAGCATTCGGGCGATCAGTTGTTTCATGGTCCTGTGTTGCAATGTTTCATGGTCCTGTGCTGCAAAGCCGGGGCCGAACCCCGAACTAGTCTCTTTGCCAATTTCTTCCTTCTAAAGAGGGACTTCAGAAGCCGGGAATGGTGGATGTTTAGTCCCCGTCCCGGGCGAAGGATTTTAGGGGGTCTTCCATCGGCTATTCATGGGTGAAAGTCCCGGTTCTTCTATGTAGATAGCCTCCGATCCTGGGGCTTTGAAGTGCTGTGGAGAGAGCCGAGGCCGAAGGCCGTTGACGGGAGGGCAATGCTCGTGGCCGACCGAGCCGATTTTAATGAGATATAGGGGGTCGGCCCCACTATGGTATACGAGTTGCTCCGAGAGAACTGCCTTCAGATGGCCGGGGTTAGCAGCCACAGACACTTAGGTAGGATAGAAGTCTCTGTCGTCGGTCCCTTATGCATCATACAAATTTTATTTTTTTGTACTAATTTTGACTGTCCCTGTAACAAGAGATAAAATGAAGCCCGATAAGGCTAAAGTTATAGAGCGGGCGGCGAAGAGGAGGGCTGCCTAGCCTGCGAAGCCGATCGCGGAGCAGTCGAAGAGGCAGCGGGTGGAAGAGCGGTCCGCGGCAGTTGTGTCGATAGACTCTGACGAGGACGATGTTCCTCTATCGGAGTGGCTGGCAGCGAAGGCTTCAGGGCCTTCATCTTCCGTCGGGTAGTTGACTGCCCGATTGAAATAGGGATTGCTGGAGATGATCGATGGGGCGACTGCCCCAGTGTCACCACCCGTCGAACCGATGGAAGTAGCACTTCCCGCATACAAGGAGAAGAGGGTGGCCGAAGGAGTAGACGCAGGTGGAGTCGGTCACGAGACACTCGGGTGGTGGGACGCTCTCCGTGACCCTGAGTAGGCCAGGGACCTGCTCAAGGGCGCGATCACAGAGGCCGACTGGGAGAACTCCAGTCGGCGGACCCTGAACGAGGTGACGAGGAGTTCTACCTCAACTTGTTGAAGGTAAGCCACCTGCTTTCCAACTTTTGTGCTTCTCTCTTTCTTCTTTTTCTTTTTTCTATTTTTTTTTTTGTATAACTGACAGTGTTCCTTTGCCGGCAGCTTCTTTATGACATCACGTTGATGGACGAGGGCCTCAGCGAGATGTGCTTTGCGAGAGAGCTCTCGATCAAGAAGGTCGAGGGACTGGAGGTGGCTAGATCGGCGGAGGAGGCATCGTGAAAGGTCACCGAAGAAAAGCTATCGGCTAGTCGGGCCGAAGCTGAGTCTTTAAGGAAGCAGGTGGAAGACCTGCAAACCCGACTAGCCGACTGGGAGGCCAAGTTAAAGGGAAAGAAGTTGAAGACTTTGATCCGTCGGCTGAGTGCGGAAGAGGAGCGGGCCGCTGAAGTCGAGAGGAATTTGCGAAGTCACCAGTTGGTGGCGACGAAGTATATGGGCCTGCTGAAGGAGGCCAAGGCGCAGGCGGCAGAGGCGGTTGGCAATGCCGTAGCGGAGTACAAGACCTCCGCCGGCTTCGAGGACGAGATGGAGGAAGCCGGGGCAGTCAGCTTCGACTAGCTAGTGTTGTGCTCTTTTTATAGCTTACGCCTCATAAGGTCTTCACACCCTTGGAAACTCCAGATAAACTTGGAGTCCAACCTGGTAAGGATAAGAATCCAATTACATAAGACACCTCTCTTATCCACAAAGAGAGAGAACCCCCGAATAGGAGTGGCACCATCTATTTGCACCTCCTAGTCTTTATGCACACACACAGGAAGGGGCACAAATTCCCATGCCCTTTTTTATTTTAGCATGAGATAAGAGAGAGATCTAGTCAACTGGGCCTCTTAGGTGCTAGTCCAATCTGGTTCAATTTTGGAATGATTTTGAAACTATTTCAAAAAGATTGTCAACCCGAATTGAGCTAGACTAAGAATTCAAGTCTAATTTGAATTACTAGCCCAATTGACAATATTATAAATCAATATAAATTAAACTAAATATGATTTAATTTAATTTAAAAATGATTTATAATTTAATTAAGTTAAATTAAATTGTAACATTTATAAATAAGTCCATAGATGCCAAAATTAGTAGCTACTTAATATTACTCTTACAAAATTGGTAGCTGCCAAATATGCAACCTTTACATAAATAGCAACTTATAAATATGTAACTCTTGCATATAAATCTATGTTTTGGTCAGATAAGCTCCTATTGTCTGTGACCCCTCAGATTTTATTCTGTCTAGTAATGAATATGCCATAATCTCTATTATAGTATCATTGAAACCAAGGATCGCTGAACCGGTACCAGGACCCGTACTGGTCAGCTGCCGGTACGGTACGATACGGTCTATACCCGTACTGTACTGTACCGGTACATGTACCGAGGCTATAAAAATGATAAAAAACTCTCTTCCTCCTCCCTCTCAAGCAAATATTATTAAACCAGACTTGAACCAGACCTGAACCAGACCTGAACCGAGCCAGAACCGGGTGGTACGGTACGGTATGCTACAGTACAGTACTGTATGGAATTTTATTTTTTAAATTTTTTTTAAAGGTCCGGGGTGCCGGACCATTTTTTAAATGTGAACCGTATCGGCTCTTGGCCGGTATGGTACGGTATGCCCCATACCGGATGGTACAGGACGGTATCGCAAACCTTGATTGAAACTCTTTTGATGGACTGGAACACTTCCGGCTCAACCCTAATAAGGATCGTTGATTTGAAAACGATCCTAGTGAGCTCTTACCATCCACCAGTGATACCTAGTAATATATAATGACAACACAATAGATACTGTGTGATTAAGTTCTTCAATCAGAAGTTCTGACATAATGCAGGTCATGGAACTTTGTCAAACTCTAAGCATCTGTCATATGCTTAACTTAATTGGCTTGAGTCCAATTATGATTTCCATGAAAACTCCTTTTTATTATCACACTACTATGACTATAGACTTAAGGACTTAGCCTTTTAGGTCACATAGGACTATTCTTTAACCACTAAGACCGATAGATCCCTATAAGTGCATAACCTACTTCTACATTGAACCTACTACAGCCAACAAACACTACAAGATCCCAAATGGCTAGGAACCAGGTTTATGTGCTGTCAAACTATAGCAATCTCATTATCAGTAGCCGAAGCACCAAGGGTCAAAGAACTACTTATACTACTAAAATATCAGGAAGTCACTGACGAATGAGTAGTCATCCATGTGACTTTCTGTACTTGGTCACGCTCAGTACTGTTGATCTTTAATAACCATCTGCACTATTGCTCCAGTATTCCTATACTGTAGACTCAAGACTCGTTTACCTAAAAAGGAAGCGATCCATGCACTGATCTTGATGGATCAATTATCATCTCCATGATCGTTCAATGATCATGAGCTTTTAGGAGTTAATCTATAATGATATGTCTCAAATTCTTAATTTTTGAGAATGTATCATTGTCCATTAACTCCAAGGATGATTCATAGATATTTTAGATATGAATGAAAAGAATATTGCCAAATTTTATTGATTTCAATGAATTAAGTACAAAAATATATCCTGGAAAAATCAATGTGTTATGCTAACTTGGCTTCTAGGACATATATATAACAATCTTCCACTTGTACTAAAGCTAATTGGTCATGTACCTAAGTCCTATCTTTTCAAGGTGGACTTCAATTTTCTGTTGGCTCAACTGTTTCGTCAGTTAGTTTTCTACATTATCCACGGAGTCTACTCTTCGCGCCTTGACATACATTTTCTCGAGATAGTCACGTATGATATGGAACTGTCGCTTGATATGCTTGAACTTCTAGTAAGACCTTGGCTCTTTAACAAGGGCTATGATGCTGATGTTGTCACAGTACAAGGGAATGGTATCTAATGGCATCTTTATAGCTTCAGAGGTGATGATATACTCAACTTCTATAGTAGAATCAGCAATGATGGCTTGGAACTTTATCAACTAGTAAAACCATTATTATAAAAGAAACACACATCTTGATGTGGATCTTCTATCATCAATATTAGACATAAAGTCTGAATCAATGTATCTCTCTACCCGTGAATCAAGATTTCCTCCAAAAGCCTAGAATAAATCCTTAGTTCTTCTTAAATACTTATGGATATTCTTTACAATAGTCTAGTACTCTCCGTCTGGATTCGATTGATACTTGCTCGTGACACTCACAAGGGCAATATCAAGTCGAGTACATAATATAGCATACATGAGGCTTCTAATTTCCAGAACATGTGGGATCTTGCTCATGCATTGTATCTCCTCAGGTGTGCTAGGATACATCTTGTTGGAGAGATTGATGCCATGCCAAAGGGATAATAATCATCTCAGAGTTCTCCATGCTAAACCTTTTCAGCACTTCTTTTATATATAATTTTTGTGAAAGGCCAAGCATCCGATTCGATCTATTTTTATAGATTTCAATTCTTAGAATATAAGATATTTTATCTAGGTCTTTCATGGAAATATTTTAGACAACTAACTTTTAACTGAAGTTAGTATGGAAATATCATTCCCAATTAGGAGGATGTCATCCACGTACAATATGAGAAATGTCATAGCCCTTCTACTAACCTTCTTGTATACATAAGGCTCCTCGTTTTTGATGAAATCAAATGATTTGATCGCTTCATTGAAATGAGTGTTCCAGCTCCGAGAAGCTTACTTTAATCTATAAATGGACATATGTAGCTTGTAGACTTTGTAATCTTCATCGCTAGAAGTGAAATCCAAAGGCTGCTTCATATAGATATTTTTTTTAAGATATTCATTAATGAATGCAGTTTTCACATCTATTTGTCATATTTCATAATCATGAAATGCTACAATGGCAAGCAATATGCGGATGAATTTCCACATGGCTACCGATGAAAACATATCTTGATAGTCAATGCCTTTGTGCTGATTATATCCCTTTGCCACCGGTCTAGCTTTATAAGTCTTTACCTTACCATCTGCACCCATCTTTTTTTAGTAGATCCATTTATACCCAATGGATATATACCTTCAGGTGGATCTACTAAGGACCAAATCTAGTTTGAATGAATTGAGTCAATTTCTAACTCATAGCACTTAACCATTTCTCAAAGTCGATGTTTGACATCGCTTCATCATAGGTCTTAGGACAATTATTTGATCCTTGTCTCCTATAATAAAATTTTCCTCTATGTCCTTTGTAAGCATATCCGAGTACCTTTCAAAAAGATGGGAGACCCTACTAGATCTATAAGATGGTGGAACAACTATATCTATTAGTTCATTGGGTTTAACCTGATCTCCAACTGGTCACTCTTCAGAGACTTTCTTATCGAGCTCAATTAACCTTCCACTACTAACATCTTGAATAAATTATTTCTCTTGAAACATGGCATGTCGGCTCACCAAGGATCCCGGTATTGATATCGGGACCCATACTGGTAGCTGATTGGTATGGTACTGTACCAATACTCAATAAGGTATAGCATGCCAATCCAAAAAATACATCCAATTTTTTTTTGTTTTATTCTTTTTAGAATTTATTAAATATTTTTAGGTTCAAAAAGATGTTTGTTGATGCTAATTGATGTTTGTATCACTTCAAAATACTACGAAATATTGTTTAGCTTCCAGCCATGATATATTATTTTTTTAAAAAAATTAATAAAGTAAGAATACTAGTAATTAATTAAAGTGAAAGGTAAAATATAAATATAATTATATACTAATATTTAGAATCAGATTGAGTATCGATATCTATAAATATCAGGATCATTAATGTACCGAGTAGAAAGATCAGTAAATCCCTCTATCCAGGCAGCATGATAATCCTGTAAGCTCATTCCAAGAGGTATGTGTGATGGATCGTAATTCATCGTAGATCATTCGCTGAGATCTCGACTTTGAGAGGATTCAGAGACTGATAATATGGCCATACAGGGTTCCATCCAAATATACCGGTAGCAAAATCAGATCCGTAAGATGCTCCGGGCTATATGGGATAATAACTACTAGAAGATGATATCTCGGATGCACCATATTCATATCTATATCGATCACAAGTTGCTGGTACCTGTGGATAAGAGGATCCAGAATATGGGAATGATCCTGATACATCTATGGATCCTACTCCACGTGCAAGATCTGTAGCTGCATCGTGTCTTGAATGATTTCGCGGAGCTCATCATCTATGTGGAATATATCACCGCGGGCTCTACCAGCTGGTGCACCATGATCTGTATCCTGTGTGACGTGACTAAACTATGACTTATCAATAAATCAAAGATGAATAGCCAGCTGCGTCTCCTATCCTTCAGTCCTTCGTGATCATTAAATCTCCCATTATTTGAAGAAGCACTAGCACTATTCTCTGCTATCTGAATCTAAATAAACTGAATGCTCCAGTGAAAATGCAAATGTCTTTCTTTTTATCTCCAAGCCGAATAGATGGTAGAGAGGAATGATATGATATATCTGCTGGAGGTCTATAAGGAATATTGCTTCTTGTCTATTGTTCAGCATCCACTCCAGACTCGCTAGTTACAAAACTGGCTGGTCGACGAGGCGATCCTGGCTCATCAAGCTTTAGCTCTTATTGCTGACTTATGATCCATTCAATCATCGGATCTTTATCCCCATCAACATAATTACTTGCAGCGGGATTGGAATATTTTAGTTCAGCTTCCTCAAAGACTTTAGCCTCAATCTTAAATTATAGTGTACATATATAAGATCGTTGAGATATTTCTATTTTAGACGGTTTCTCTACTTGGAGTGGATAAGACTGAAGGAAAACTAGTTGCGCTCACATCCACTAGATGATACCGTTTGGGAGAGGATCTTGATAGCAAGATTTTTAAATGTTTTGTTGATCCACCAAAATGCACCCACCATTTAGCTGTAAAAGATATTAAATCATTTAGAATTTTAGATTCAGCAAAATTCAAAAATCAATTTAAATCTACTATTAGATTAGTAGTACCTACCGCTACCAGGATTCATCTTTGATTTACTTCTAATGGCTTCATTGGATCCAAAAAATCCATGTTCTTCCTAAAAAATTTCGTCTAGAAAAAATATTATTATGTATTGTTGAAATTAGTGCTAATAAAAATCACTCAACAATTCAACCTAACTTGTGCTTTCAAGATGCTCTTCTTATCAAATATCACATCTCTACTTAATGTGATCTTTTGAGACTGAGGATTCCATAGCAAGTATCCTTGACTCCTTGTGGATAATTGATAAATATGAGCTTTTGAGATTTTGGACTCAGCTTGCTTCTTTTGGTTGCTTCAATATGAGCGTAGGCAGTGCGATTGAAGACCTTCAGGTAGCTAAGCTCCACCTTCTTTCCACTCTAGATCTCCTCTGGAATGCCTTCATTCAATCTCCTATGTGCGGACCTTTTTACAAGAAAACATGAAAAGGTTAGTGCATCACCCCAACATGACTTTGGCAGTGATGCTTGCAGTCTCAAAGCTCTAGCCTTCTCCATGAGCGTGCGGTTCATTCTTTGCCATGCCATTCTACATGAGAAGTCATCCTCACTGTGTAATAGCTTTTAATGCCATTTTCCTGACAATATCTCTTGAAATCAGCTATAGTGTACTCACCACCATTGTTTGATCTCAAGCACTTCACTGCTAGCCTTGTTTCTTTCTCCATTTCAGCTCTCTAAATTTTAAATCTGTTGAAGACCTCTGATTTTTTCTTCATCAGATAGATCCACCCTTCTTTGAATAATCATCTATGAAGGTTAAGAAATACCTCACCTCTCCTCTAGATGACACCAAGGCTGGTCGCCACACATCTGAGTGTATCAACTCTAGTACATGCTTAACCTGCTTGCTATTACTAGCAAACCTCACCCTATGCTATTTTCCATATATGCATGGCTCACAAAAACCCTTTCATTCAATATTCAACACTAGAATCAGACCTTTCTTGCTAAGCTTTATGAGCCTTGTCACTCATGTGGTCTAGTCTGTAATGCCACAGATGATATGCCAGTTGATTCTCCTATGCCACTGCTAGCACTACACCATCTATAACCACTAAGCCCTCCATGTAGTAGAGATTATTTTTTAATCTCCTCCCCTTCATCACTACCAATGCCCTCCTGGTAATTCTCGGACACCTGCTACCTAGCTAGCCATGAAACCTATAGCCCTATTTCTCTAGGTACCCTAGTGAAATCAAGTTTTTTTAAATTCTAGAACATGCTTTGTGTTGGTAAGTGTCTTGATAATGCCATCATTCATCCTTACCTTGACCATGCCAATCACAGCCACTCTGCAAGTATGATCACCTCCAAGGTTGACACTACCTCCATCTGATTTGACATGTGTTAAACCACTCTCGATGCAAGGTATAGTGATAGAACATGCTGAACCAAGTGTCCGCTTAGTTTTTTGAATTGTGGATCCATCTGACTTCACCAGTAGGTCATCTCCATTATCCTTAGACACATTAGCACCACTATTGCTGGCCTTCCCCTTCTCTGACTTCAAAGGGGACAATTCCTCTTCAAGTGTCCAATTTGATGACACTTGAAATATTTCTAGGCTTTCTTCTGGTTTCGAGACTTCGATCTATCTTTGGATTTACTCCTATCTCTCTTCTTTGGTCTCCTTGCCTTTCATTCATAGCAAGCACCTCCGAATTTGGGTTTCCCTCATAGATCTTCTCTTTCTGCTCATTTGACCTGAGCACACCTACCACTTCTTCATAGTTGAGGATCTCTTTTCCATAATACTAGGGTTGTAATTGGACATCATATGAACCTGGTAAAGAATACAATAACAATAGAGCCCGATCTTCCTCATCTATCTTCACATCTAGATTCATAACCTCCAAGCAAACCTGGTTGAACCTTTGAATGTGGGCAATAAGGTTTCCACCTTTGAGCATCCTTAAGTTATATAGCTATTTCTTCAACCATAGCTTATTAATTATGTTCTTAGCCATGTAGGTGTTTTCCAACCTCAACCAGAGTTCCTTTGTCGTAGTCTCTGTAAAACCTCTGGTCACACTTGGTCGACCAAGCACATCTGTATAGTGTTGAATGCAATCTCTTCTAACTCTTCCCTATCCTCAACACTAATCTTTTATGATCTCTCTCTAACTAAGACCTTGTAGATCCTCTGTTGAACCTACAGATCCTTCACCCATTGCTGCCACAAGTTGAAGTTTCCCTTTCCATCATACTTATCAAAATCTGCCTTGAAACCACTTGATGCCATCACAAATAATCAAGCAAAACCAACCCTAAACTAGCCTTTTGCACTCCAAACATGAAAAAAAAGCCCTAACAGGAGTTCAAAACCTAGCCTTGATCCTCCTTCTAATGTTCCCTTCAACCCTTCTTCATGTAGAAAACCTTCCACCTTACTATGAAAATTACCATAAAGAAGAAACTGGGAAAAACTTGAGGCAAAGCTGGCATTGCAGAATTTCTAGGGTTGAATGTCTTCTTTCTTTCCTCCATGCAAAACCTTAGCTCTGATACCAATTGTAGGGGAAAATAGATCGTGCATGCGAACCTGGGATTAACTAGAAACTTGGAAGAAACAAGATCGGTGGAAGCTTTGATCAAGATAGAAGTTCATGCTAGAAGGAAACCTAGCATTCGAGAGACGAGAAGAAAGAAGAGAAGAAAGACATGCATTTTTTAGAGAGATTTTATTCCGATTGCATTATTTTTTCTTGACTTAATTTGCATTGTATATATACCTATATAAAATTGGGTCAAGCCTAAACTCAACAAAACTCCCAAACAACTAATCCAACATGATTGTACCTTCCAAGCCCATGTACATCCATGTCTTGTCATGCACTTATCCCTTGGACTTAATCCCTAGCCCAAATAATAGGATTAGCATCCTTGAGATCCATAGACCTGACTCCAAGACACCAGATCAAGTTTGAACCAAAACACCCCACGGGAAAAACCATCCCGTGTAAATTCCTTCCAAGTAGTTGGCATACCCCCCGCAATAGTCGGCATCCAAGCTGACTATTGATGCCTAATTACCAACATATAAAGGATTGTTTTTGGATAGTCGGCATGATTTCCGACTACCTGATGGCATGGCATGGTAAAGCATCAAAATCGTCAGTATCCATGCCAACTACCTACCTACTGATGCTGAATCTTGGGCTTTTGGCCCTAGCTCTCCTTGGTACTGACCTCTAGGCTTCCATAGCTCCTCTTCTAGGCTTCCTTGGATTTAAAGGCACCACACCTGAGCTTACACCGCATGTACAAGGTCCAATAAGCTACTTGCCCTCACTTCATGTCTGGTAAATGGAGTCTTGGTCATCTTGCCTATGAGACGGGATTCATAAGCTCCATACGATTATAATCATATGGATCAAAGATATTTCTTTGTAAAGCTTGTTAATCCTTGGCTCATTGACATGGCCAAGTCGGCAATGCTAGAGATTTATGACATTCACCTCATCTCTCTTATTCTTCTTATTTTCATCAACGTCAAAAACTCATTAGAATAGAGCAACTTTTGCCCTTTGAATTTATTTCAAAACCATGTTCCAATAACAAAGGAATTGAGATAATATTTCTAATGATTTTTGGTATATAAGAGTCTACTAATTCTAGAATAGATTTCTATAGCTTTGGCCTTAGTGAACTCTCCAGTCGTGCTGAACAGCTCGAAGTCATCTCTATTTAGATTCCTGAGTCCTTGCAGTCCCTGCAACAATTTACATATATGAGAATCATAGGTGGTATCTAATATCTAAGAATCAGAAGTTGAATTGCTCGATGATGAATTGGTTTGTATCGTATACATACCTTGAGAAGATGCAACTTGTGCACTCTTCTTTCATCACAGCTGCAAGACAAATTTTGTAGTTTCTCTTCCAATGCTCATCCTTGCTGCGATGGAAATAGGTATCCTTGGCAAAGACATTCTTCACCTTTGGCTTCTTTAAGGTGCTTGAATTAGGGTTCAGCTTCTTCTTAGCATGGAATAACTGCTCAGATATCTCATATCTAGTAGCCGACTATGCTCTCCATACAACTTTTTTAAATTGAGAAGTATGGATGGAGGATCCATGTTTTCATGCTGCCTCTGTAACTTATTGCTCATAAAAGGCTAGCATGATGTATTTGATAGTCGTACTATCATCTTGCCACTTTTTATAAGTGGCTTTATCCTCCACCAAAGCATCATCCTCAACTGGATCGAGATCAAGCATATCAAGAATGTATGAGATGTTATCGTGGATAAGAATAATTCTCAGATTTCTCAATCAGTCTACATAATTTGGTCCAGTCAACTTGTAGGCACCGAGATAACTTGTAGTGATAGAGAAGATTCCGCTATATAGACTAATCTATAGAATCAAGAACAACTACATTAGCGAACCACTCATGATGACATGCACAACTTGATGAGGACTTTTAAATCTAGCTATCTCCCACTATTTTATCACGAATACCATAACCCTTACCTATGATATGCAAGAAACTTTTCAAGTCTCTTTAGTGGGGTTGAGATCCCAATTCTTTATAAATGCCTTGTGGATAGTATAATAAATGATCATAAGTTCAAGGATAGATAACTTTTACCAATTGCATCTCATGCAATTTCCATTTCTTTTTTGCCTCTAAAATACTCGTAGTCTTGTAGATATCATAGTAAACCATAATATTTTACTTAAATAGACCCTTCATTCTTATATTGTCATACTCGAATAATGCCATCCTTGTAGATAGCATAACAAAGCAACACTATTCAAGTATACCATAAGTATCGCTATGTACTAAGTCAACATCACATCAATCCCCATAGCAAACCTTATGGATAACACAACAAACTTACTATAGATCTTGACATATTCTATTGACTCAACATGAAGGAAGGCATGGGTAGCTTTCTTAACACTTAGCCATTTTGAATAGTATCTTAACACTAAGCACCCAAGATTCAAAATCAATTAACCTAATTGGCCAAGTGTAAGATTGGTGGGAGGCTTTCTATGCTTTCGCAACTATCCTAATTAAGTAACCACCGCTTTTGAATACTTTCCTTAAACACAAATTGGTCAATCAATTCCAAATTGGGTAAGCTTTTGGTTTCCCCCACTATGACTTAATATAATTTTAAGGGAGATTTTTGGTCTCGGTGTAGATCCTAAACATGTATCTCATACATGTTTCAGCATGCATTTATTATTTCTCATGATATCATTCATGTATCATGATCCTACTATCCTAGGGTTAATTTGGTTCAACTCTTGAGCCAAATCGAATTGGACTATGATTTGGACTAACTCTTAGTCTAAATTAGGTCAATCATGTGTTAACAATTGACTCAAGTCAACTTGGGTTGAAATCTGTAACTGGTTAGGTTTGAATCAATTGAACCTAGACTCAAATCCTAATCAAATTAGGCTTGGGTCAGGTAAACCTGAATTCCTAATATAATTAGGTTAACCTCCAACTCTATTTATGAATAGTTCTGATTGTGTTGGGATCATAACTCGAGTTGACTTGTAATTGAGCCTTGGGTGAAGTCCAAAATCTAGGATTTTATATTTCAGCACCTATCTACCATGAATCTTGATTGCAAATGCCAACTCTTGATACACGAGAGATAGAAGAACACCATCTCTTTACCATGAACTTCAGTAAGACAATTTCAGCCACTAGAAATCTTCAGCAAACCGAAATTTGGTGACTAGAAGGTTCTAATGATTAGAAAACTCCTATCAACCCTAAATTTTAGCAAGTTAAAATTTTCAGTAATCTGAAAATTATGTAAATCTGAAGTTACAACAACCATAATGATTTAATCAAATTTTTAGAGGGATTTTAGAAAGAGTTTAAGGCATGACTTGTCCAACAAGATGATTTTTAGGGCATCATTGCAGCCCCTATATTGCGCATCACATGTATGAAAACAGCAATTATTTGATCAAAACAAGATGGTTTCTTGCTGCCATGACTTGTCTAACAAGTCTTTAACCTATGGCATCGCATACTTGGGTTGATCATGGTTTAAACTATTTTAGAAGCATCTAATGATCAAAACATAGGCACAAAAATTTTCAAATTATGATATACATAAAATATATCTAATCTATATCATTAATATGATTAATATTTCAATTGAATCATGCAAGGAGGCTCTAATACCACTATAGAAAAATGGATACACAGCAGCAACGGATTTAAAAAAAATTAAACATGATATAATAATTATATTAAAGTATCTAACATCCTAACCAATATCTACTTGTATATATCAAAACAAATAGCATGAGTAATTGAAAATAAATGCATACCTGAATGATGATCATGCGATGTCGGTCTGTAATCTACAAGGCTCTCAAGCACAAGCCCTCTAATGGTGATCCACACAAGAGCCTCTCAGAGACCTTCCCAATCGATATAAATGTACTAAAAGTTCTAAAAAACATCAGACTTTTTCCTTCTCAAGGAAATGCACACCTAGCTCTTATGATTTCTTTTCAAGTAAACACTAACCCTCTCTTTTCCTCCCTTAACTCTTAGTCTAACTTTTTTAGGCTAAGATCTTTATACATCCAACCCTTGGAAGCCTTCATATTTATAGCCCTATGCCAAAAACCCTTTTGACATGGGAGTCTATTCATAGTAGACTTTCCAACCACCCAAGCCTTTACCCTAACCCCTCAATAGGACTTCACTTGGGGCGCCAACTCTTGGGCGTGTGAGAGGCTTTTGGCTCGAGATTTTTCTTCTAGAGGAGGGTGCCAACTTCTTGGTCAAAGCCCACTAGGAGGACTCCTAATGGGGTGCCATCACATTTCTTGCACCAAGAATGGTTTAGCACTAGGAAGAATTCCAACTCCATCTCATTTTGGTGCAAACCAATCTTATCCACAATGCACGTTGAGGAGAGAGAGAATTTTAGAAGAGGGGAGGTGCCAATCCATGGTCAAAGGCCCCCCGGACTCCTAGGAGTGCCATTTAATTCCTTGTGCCAAAAACTTTTGTGCACCAACTATTGGTGCTGAATCCTTATTCATTTCTGGCAGAAGAGAGAGGAGCCCAGGAGGACTCCTCTTGGGTGCTAATCCTCTCTTCATGCTAGGAAAAGGTGGCGTGAGAAAGAGATGTGGCACCTCTTGTATTTGGGTGGAAATAAGAGTCCTCTTATTAGATTCAGGTTTTGACCTAGTCAAAATAGGTCTTTTCTTTGATTAGGAGCTTGGGTCTAACCTATTTGCTAGCAAATTTTTTAGATCCATAGAATTTACACTAAATCCAATTAGATTAGGTTCATGATTGATTTTCTATTATGTGTGATCCATATAATTCCACACCTAGCTAATAGTATACCTAGATTTGAACCTAATCCAAAGTACTACTTAATTAGAACTTCTTATTAATTACCAAGTTAAACTTGATGTGGTGTAAACCCCCCACCCTCGAAATTTCAAAGATTCTCGGGAATGGCGAAGGCACAAGCAATTATTAGCATCTCCCGGATGAACTAAGGCCATGCTTAGGTCTCCCTCGATATCACCGACCCTCAACATCGGGCTTTTTGCATTGAGATTATTGATTTGAGAAGTAGTTGCTCAAATAGAACATCAACCAAACATCTAAAACAATGACAGAATAGTGTAATCAAGGCTATCTCCTGAATGGCTGGTAGAACAATACCAGTGCCATCTGTGCATAATGACTTTTTAGATAGCTTCATACAAGGTTCCCCTTTGGCATATGGAGAGAGCTATATCACCAAGTTCTTTTGGACTTGATAATGGACCTTCACCCCTCTGACATCTAGGACAGTCCCTTTTGAATGAGTTTGAGTACTGAGCCTCGGCTTAATTGTGCCTTGGCCTAGCAGACCCTCATCCTGGGTCCTCAACATGATTGATCTCTTCATCCAGTTGATCTTCATTGTGGCCAAGTACTGAGCCTTGGCATAACTGTGTGCCTTATCCTGGCAGATCCTCATCTTGGGTCTTCTGCATGATTGATCTCTTTAGCCAATTGGTCTTCATTATGGCTAAAAACTGAGCCTCGGCCTAACTGTGCCTTAGCCTAGCAGACTCCCATACTGGGTCTTCAGCATGACATCCTCAACCAATCCATATTCATTGTAGTAGAGCCTTGGCCCTTTACCCAAGTCATTCATTCTGGTTGAGCTTCATTCTGGTTGAACCTCAGCATCCTCAAAGGCCCACCTTGCCTTCAACAATTGAGCCGTGGAGCACCAACAAGGGTTATTCCCCAAAGATCTTCTGCTCCAACCAACCCTTGGCCCTCAGCATTGGCAAGAGAACTTAGGTTCATCCCAGGACTTGTGAGCCTAAGAAGAGGGAAATGTCTTAGTAAAAATGCCCTCAGCTTGGTTCATCTTTGAGAAGAGGAAAATGCCTTAGTAAAAATACCCTTAGCTTGGTTCACCTATAGGAAGAGGGAAATTATTTTGGCTCCAACCAACCCTCGGCCCTTGGCATTGGCAAGAGAACTTAGGTTCATCCCAGGACTTGTGAGCCTAAGAAGAGGGAAATGTCTTAGTAAAAATACCCTCAGCTTGGTTCATCTTTGAGAAGAGGAAAATGCCTTAGTAAAAATACCCTTAGCCTGGTTCACCTATAGGAAGAGGGAAATTATTTAGTAATATACTTACAAGCAACCAAAAAAGCAAATAAGCTGATGCTCATTCCCATGATACAGTGACATGATTAGGAGAATATATCCGGTAATCTCCAATAAACCCTCTCAATTAAGAGGAATCCCCATCACCATGAATGAGTGTAACTAGCAACGTAGAAGTGACAAAGCCCCAAATGGAAGAGATAAGACCTTGTTTAATGGGAAATAGACATTCTGACAGCCTAGTCACTTCTCACCAAACCCCACTAAGCATTTCTGCATTCTCCAAATGCCCTCTCCATCAACCTATAAAAGGGGGCTCCCTAGGAGCCCCTAAGGTATGCTTTTATATACAGAGCTCTCTCTATTTCTCTCATTATTTTGCTCAATTTCTTTTAATTATTGCCTATTTATTGATTTGAGCATCGGAGTGCTTGCACCAAGGCCACTACCAATGGGGCATTTTTGTAGGTACGGCTATAGGAGCTCCTCCGGCAACCTTTGACGTATAGGCAAGAAGCAACATTAACAGCATGGTGCCATTTGTGGGAATGATGGGCTATACTCGCCAGTTTTTGGGAGGAGACATTGAGCGGAACGTCGATGCCACTCCATTCCATTTTCTGTGGCCTGAGATATTGACTTGAGCATTGGAGGGTCTTCGTTGGAGCCATCTCTAGCAGGGCTTGTTTTAGGTATAGCCATGAGCACTCCCTCTCTAGCCAACTCTGGAGTATGAGCGAGACCCAATACCATCAGATAGAGGAAGGGCCATTATTCGCCAGTTCCTTGAAAGAAACTTTGAGTGAAACATTAGCACCACCTAATGGTGTGTCCATTTGGTGTTCTGACACCACCACCTTCCAGCTCCAAACCCCCAAACTAACACTGCTCAACTGAGGGGTCAAGTCCATTTTGTCATGGACTTAGCCATTGGCTTGTCATAAGGGGTGCCGGCATGGGCGTGGCATGGTGTTGCGGAGGGTTGGCATGGCCCAAAATTTGTAATGCTCCTTGATACCTTGGAACCCCCAGGGTGGAGTTTAGCTAGATGCCTCATTGGGGTAGTAAGGGCAATAATGGTTAGCCATGGAGTGGCATACTCGTGGCATAATATCGGGAGGCTCAGGAGACTTGATATTTGGCATGGCGGTGGTTTACCAAGACATGTGTTGAGACTTGAAAATCCTCTTGGTTTTGAGGGATATGGGGCTTTGGCCGTATTCCTGGTTCCCTTGGGCCTGTATGGTATAGGTTTGCCATGGCGCATTGCAGGGCAAGGTGGTGCCATGCTCGGGTGGTCTCATGTGGAGACATTCGGGGCAATGCTGGTCGGACAAGCTGGCCATATTATATTGGGATTATGGATTTCCGAGAGGTTTAGCCTCGAGGAATTGTCTGGGTTACTCTATGCATTCTTGATCTCTGTAGTAGAGCAAAGAGATAATAGAGGACCAGTCGGGCAAGATTTGGCTTATCCAAACAAGCAAGTCTCATGAGCATTGTGGGTGATGTCTTGTGGGGATTCATAGGAGTCGGTCGGCCATGGAGTTCAAGTATGGCTTATGAAATCTTGATCGAGGTATATGCCTTGGAGCTGGGCCAAGAATCAAGGGCGGCCAAGAGGGTCGTGCCGAGGAGAGGACAACGGGATGTAAGGAACAGTAGTTAAAGATATTTACTTAATTGGCAGACTTGGATGCCAATATCATGGCAGTACACAGGGTGCGAATAGGTCATGGACATAGAATGCTAGATGGTATGGTCATGGATCTTCAAGACTGTGGTAGTGCGCAGTGATGTGCAAGTAGGCCATGAACATTATCGCGCGGTATGATCATTGATGGAAAGGCATGTTGAGGATGCAAGATCGAGATCATGGTACGAGAGCTTGTGGGGAGCTTGGATAGCAAAACCTAGGAGAGCTTTGGGCATGCCCGATCAACTATAGCTTTAAGGGGCTACGGGTTGTCATCCTGCGGGTTGGCTAGATGATACTAGAGATGGTTTGCTTGAGTCTCATGTAGAGCGGAGGCGTTGCATGGTTGTGTTATGCGGATTTGGTTTGTATATTTTTGAAGGGCGGCATGGTGGCTTGCAGATCAGTGGCACAATGGTTATGTCATGACATGGAAGTATTCAGAGATTTGTGATATCTCAGGTGAATGGTACTTGGCTTGAGGGGCAAAGCCATCGGGTTGGCATAGATGTGCCAAGTTGCAAAACACTCTTAGGAAGAGTCTAATGTTATGGTGGAGGTGCACATGAGCATCGTAATTAACCTGAGGGTCGGGTTGCTTATGGGTACTTGAGAGTGTCGCATGTGTTCAATTCGACATCATTGCTGGGCAGGGGCATAGAGGTGTATGCTTGGCTATGTGGCTGGACTGCTGCACGTTTGTATGTATATCTAAGGGAAGGACTTTGGAGGATTGGCCTTAGTGTGTGGCACGCCAGGGCACTGCACGAGTGTTTTAGTAAGAAAACACTCACTCTGTGATAGTTGTATCAGAGCAAAGGTTGCTCAGTCGATGGTCGATATTGTGCTTATTGTGGTTGCTGATACGGGGGTATCCAAAGCAGTAGAAGATCTAGAGAGCTAGAAGTCTAGTGTCAAAGGAGTTTGATGTTTGAGTTTGTTATGGGTCTCAACGACTTAGAGTGGGGGAGCATGTTGTAGAGATGATGTGCTCGATATTGAAAGCTCATGGTTGCTTATCGATGGCACGTGGATGGGAGCCTATGAATGTGAAAGTCTACCAGTTTCTGGCTACATGTTGGAATTTAGGGTGAAGAATGCTCATGAATGTTGAAGCACTGGGCTATATGCAAAGTTGCAATGTAGAGTATCTCGAGGGACTAGAATTTCCACAGAGATAGAGCTGGGAAAATGGACCAAGATACTAGGGTTTGTCTGCAGTGCAGAGAAGGATGTAGCATCCAAATTTTATAAGTACAGGCTGAGGTGAACGCTTGGGGAGTCGAGAGATCTAGGTGCTTAGAGATGTGGGACATTTGGAAAGAGCCATCTCTTGTATGGGCAATTATGGTGCAGAAGCACATGAATGGCAAATTTGAATCAAACTTCATGGAACTGCTCTCAGGGTGAAGGCATGAAAAGTCGAGGTACTAGAGGCAATTGTTGGCCAAGGTGGCCATGGTATGGAGGCATTGGTGTTGGACATGTTGTGAGACACTATCAGGCTCAAATGTTAGATGCAGAGGATGTTGAGGTATTGGAGTTAAAGGAGTGAGGCAGGTCAGTGGGGTAGCCTTGCATTGGTACTACAGACTCGGGTGAAAACACAAAAGGCAATCTAGATAGGCTGAGTATGCCAGTAAGCAGCATGAATAGCAATTTTGCAAAGGCAGATAATTGGTGCTTGGAGTGAAGACTGCTGTGTCGAGGGACTCGGCAAGGTGAGAAGTGGACTTGATTGGATATCAGGGTCCCGCTTGGAAGTAGCTATGGATTTGCATTGATATGGGACAGTGCAGAGAAGTGGAGGTGACTTGTTAGTACTTGGCATCGATGCGATGTGGAAGGTCCAAAGGCATGGTGTTGAATAGAAAGGTCAAAATTACTATAGGGCCACAATATGGGTATGAAGCAAGCCAAGCATTCGAGGATGAGTTTCTAGGGGTGACTCATGGGGTTAGCCAATCCTAGATCTAGTTGGGCAGGAGTTAAGCCTTGGATATAGTCCAAGGAGAGCCATTTCCTATTGTGGTAGTGAATTAAAGGAGGATGCTTTGGCAGAAGTAGTGGCTGCTCTTAGATTAGGATAATCGGGAGTTAAGCCTTGGAAGAGTTCAAGGAGTGCTGCGAGGATTTTCAACTAAAGTTGAAGGTCAAAGGATCGCAATGAGCTTAAAGGATGCAGTGGCCGCTCTCAGATTAAGACAATCAGGAGGCAAATCTTGGAAGAGTCCAAAGAGTGCTTGCAATTGAGGGTTAAAGGACTGTAGAAAGCTCAAAGGATGTAGTGGCCACTCAGATTGGAGCAATTAGGAGTCAAGCCTAGGAAGAGTCCAAGTGCCATGCAGTTTGGAAGGTCAGAGGACTGCAATGATGTCAAGGGCAGAGGCCAACATCAGGTTTGGGTACCATGGAAGAGTCGGTGTGGTGTGGATGATGGATTCTCAGTGGTAGTGAAAGGATCAGGGACACTAAGGCTGTGGGGCTCTAGCTTGAGGAACCATCGTAGCAATGGCTGTAGCAAACTTTGGTTGTGGTGACTGATATTTGATGCGCGTCGCAATGCACCGATTTGAAATCTTAAATCCACTACTCTTAAGGGTAGAATAGCGGGAGTAAGGGTCGAACCCACAGGCACTTTTATGTTATTCCGAAACAGAACTTTTGAAAAGTAAAAGCTAAACTAAAATAGAAGAGTATAAATGCAAAAGATAAGAATCTCGGAATTTCAACTGGTTACTTGCTAGGTGGGCTGGCACTCCACTTCTATGTAAATGATCTGTATGCTCCGATCCAGATATAACCTATTTTTGGCAATTACAACCTGTACCTGTTTGATCACGGCTCGTTCCCCTGAAATATAGATTAGTCAAAAATCGGGTACATACAAATTATTAAAAATCCTTTTCAGAGATAATTTATTCCAATAGCACAAACTGTTCCTACTGAATACAGCTTGTTCCAAGAATATAAACTATGCCTAATAAGAATGAATGACTCATAAAAATATTGACAAGAAATTTCTTTTATTTCATAAAAACTAAGTACAAAAATTAGAAAATAAATTAAACCCTCTGTGCCAAGCACTACAGTGGAATCCTAAGAAGATGATCTGGCCTTCTATCCTGGACATCAGCTTCGCAGAAAAGAAATACGGGAATTGGAAGTGGAATGGGGCGCAGAATGAAAGTCTCCCGAATCCTCCCCGGAGCGGAGAATGGTCGAGGACTTTATAGATGGGAAACACCGTGTCGAGCCCGTGTAGAAACCGCGGTGATTTCTTATCTCAATCTGCCCAAAATCCTCGGTACTATCTCCTTATCCTCGCACCTGTTCGCGCGATCCAAGCAAACTCCTCCGCGTCCGTGAACTTCCTCATCCGAACGGACTTCTCCGCGTCCACCCAGCATCGTCCGACCACAAACAAACTCCTCCAGCTTCCAACAGCATCTACAGGGTTACGAAGAAGAGATTGCTCCGGTGGATTGCAGCAGGTTGGGAAAGACTAGCACTGGGTGGTGGCGGCCGTCCGGCGGCGAGAAGCTTCTTGATGTCAGGAGCTACAAGGAGGAAGACTGGTGGCTTTGGGAGGTGGACGGTGGTCTTAAGCCGTGGGCGGTGGCCAGTGAGTTCTCCCGACAGTGGGCGGTGACACGAGGCGGCGATGGGAGGCTTCGTGGCGATGGGCGGTGAAGAGAAAATGAAGAAGGGCAGCAGCCCTTTTCCGGCCACTTTCCGGCCAAATGAGACCTCTCCGGTCGGCGGCTTGGGTGGTGTCGAGGCTGTCCCTCCGGTGAGTTTGGGTGCATTCGGAGCAGGGCGGTCCACGGTCCTGCTCCATGGACCGTGGGTAATGGCAGCGGTGGACCGGCAGTAGATCAGTGGACCATTGAGCCGGTCCACAGTGAACCGACTGAATGCTTTTAAGTGCTGTTCCAAAAATCATGTTGCTTTGAAAACCATGCTAAAATCTTCTAAAATTAATTTCAGGCCCATATGAACTCCGATTTGGTTCCGGTTTGCACCGTTAGATTCCATAATTCAAGCTCTACACAACGATGAAGTCAATTTCTGCAAAGTACCACATAAAACTATTAATTTCAACTAAATAAAGTTGGGTTAATTGTCATTATTTTAATAATTATCAATATTCTAAGCAGTGGTTTGGATGTCGATGAGGGCATCGGCAGCTTGAGTGGGGGAGAATTGTTACGGACTTAGCCATTGGCTTGTCATAGGGGATGTTGGCATGGGCGTGCATGGTACTGCGGAGGGTTGTCATGGCCCCAAATTTGTAGTGCTCTTTGATACTTTGGAACCTTCGAGGTGGAGTTGGCTGGATGCCTTGTTGGGTAGTGAGAGGAGTAATGTTAGTCATGGAGTGGCATAGTCGTGGCATGATATCGGGAAGCTCGAAAGGCTTGATATTTGGCATGGCGGTGGTTCGCCAAGACATGTGTTGAGACTCGAGAAATCCTCTTGGTTTTGAGGAGGGATGCAGGGCTTTGGCTATATTCTTGACTCCCTTAGGCCCGTAGGATACAGGTCCATCATGGCACAGTTGCAAGGCAAGATGGTGCCATGTCCGGGTGGTCTCACGTGGAGACATTTGGGGCAATGCTAGTCAAACGAGCTGGTCACATTGTGTGGAGATGGCAATTTTCAAGAGATTTAATCTCGTGAAATTGTCTGGGCTACTCTATGCGTTCTTGATTCTATGGTGCAGCAAAGAGACGATAAAGGATCAGTCGGGCAAGGGTTTGGCATACCCAAATAGGCAAGTCTCATGAGCATTGTGGGTGATGTCTCGCAGGGATCCATGGAAGCCGGTCGGTCATAGAGTTCAAGCATGGCTTATAGAATTTTGATCGAGATATATGCCTTGAAACTGGACCAAGGATCAAAGGTGGCCAAGAGGGTTGTGCCGAGGAGAGGACAATGGGATGCAAGGAATAGCGGGTTGAAGATATTTACTTGATAGGCACACTTGGATGCCAATATCATGGCAGTGTGCAGGGTGTGAGCAGGCCATGGACATAGAATGTTAGCCGCGGTATGGTCATGGCTCTTCAGGATTGTGGCAGTGTGCAAGCAAGCTGTGAACATTGTTATGCGGTATGGCCATTGATTGGAAGGCATTCTGAAGATCCAAGACCAGGATCGTGGCATAAGAGCTTGTGGGGAGCTTGGATAGCAAAACCTAGGAGAGCTTTGGGCATGTCCAATCAACCGTAGCTTTGAGGGGTTATGGGTTGTCATCCTAGCAAGTTGGGTAGATGACACTAGAGATGGTTTGCTTGAGCCTCATGTAGAGTAGAGACGTTGCATGGTCGTGTCATGTGGATTTATTCTGTGTATTCCTAAAGGATGGCATGGTAGCTTACGGATTAGTGGCACAGTGGTGTCATCGCACGGAAGTACTCAGAGATTTGGGACATCTCGGGTGAGCCTGGCACAGAGATGCCAAGCTATGGAGCACTCTTAGGAAGAGTCTAATGTTATGGCGGAGGTGCGTATGAGCATCGTAGTTGACCCGAGGGTTGGGTTGCTTGTGGGCACTTGAGAGTGTCGCATGTGTTCAGTTCAATAGTGTTGCAGGCAGGGGCATAGAGGTGTATGCTTGGCTATGGCTGGATTGTTGTGCATTTATATGTATATCCGAGGGAAGGACTCAGGAGGGTTGGACTTGGTGTGTGGCATGCCAGGGCGCCGCACGGGTGTTTGAGTAAGAAAATACTCATCCTGTGACAATTTGGCATTCCGTCACCACCACCTTCCAGCTCCAAACACCCAAACTGTTTTTGTTCAACTGGGGGGTCAAGCTAGACCTGACCATAGCCTAGGAAAAAAAAAAGAGAAGAAAAGAGAAGGAAGAAAAGGAATGAGAAAAGTGGCATCTCTCTGGCTTGTCATTTCCAGCACCATCTTGAAATAAAAATTTTTAGAGGCTCTCACCTCCATCTCCCCACAAGAAGTCTGCTGACCTCCATCTCCATTTTCGTCTGCGGGAAGTTGACTAGAGGTTTTCTGTCTCTATCTCCGTCCTTCTTCAATGCCCTCATTGCTCAACTGAGGGGTCAATTTGGACTTGACTACAATCTAGACAATCCAACGCCAAGGCTTGGCTATGTCACCAGCAAACAGGCATGAAGTTTCATTTCAAAAAAAAAGGAAGAAAAAAGAGCCTATCACGGGATGGAGAAATTTTTGCATGGATCATGTTCGAGTTTAAGGACAAATTGCAGAATACATGCGCAATGGGCATTGTGCAATTGAGAATTGGCAACAAAATGCCATGATTATCCATCGTGGGATTTTGTGTGACCGCATTAAAGCGGTCTCCAGCTAGAAGCCAAAAGGAGTTCCCTCTTCCCATGGAAATATGGGATTGATTTTGACTTGCCGCGTGTAGAGCTTGGAAGTGATACTTGAACAAAGCAATCACCTAGGCAAGCTGAGGCAGAGCTCAGCCCTTACTAAGTTAGTAGGAGAAAGCCCTTCGGAGGTCTCGAGGGAAGCTCATTAGAGCTCCTCAGTACCGCCTCCACCCAACAAAGGGAAGCCCATTGGGAGCTCCCTCCTTATTGTCGTCTCCCCTCCACCCATGGGAAAATCGTAACTAGCTAATTGCCATCTCCTCACTTGTGGGTAGACAAGCCAGTTGACCTCCGTCTCCATCCTTGTGAAGCTGGTTTGATGATCTCTACCTTTGTTTTGTTCACCGTCTTAGAAAAGCCACGTGAGATCCATCTCAGGAAGTTGGCGGCAGCCCAATGACCAATGGAAGCATCGGCTAGAGGCCCGTCAGAGTTCTTCACCTCCATTTCCTCCCTGTCCATAGGGAGCAAGTCTGTCTTGTCCTAGCCGATGGAAGCCCGCCCAAGCTTTGCCTCTAGCATTATTAGTAGTGGCGTCATTAACTTTCTCGGCCATGGAAACTCCATGGTGTGAAGCTCCTGAGCTTCAGCCCATAGTGGATTGGAGATTGCCTCTCGCCTCGGCTATGAAAGCCTTGTGGTGTTAAGCTTCCCCTGGCCACGAAAGCCTTGGCAACAAAATCCTCGGCCATGAAAATCTCGTAGTGACGAACTTCCTCTAGTTTGATCCTGGTTGTGTCAAAAATCTCCTTGGCCATGGAAGCCTCGCCATGTCGTTGCCTCGGGCTTCCTATGGCCCATTTCTAGCTGCACTTGAGTTGCTTTGGTTCCACCGCCCCTCAGCCTCGCCTATACTTTGGCAGACCATTTCTTTGAGAGATCGACAAATGCCTCGACCAAAGAGATGCTCAACAGCACTTTGACAAGACTACGACCACCTCGGCCACGGGAACTTCGGCCATGAATGCCTTGGCTACAAAGTAACAATGTCCAAAAGGATGCCTAGCAGCACCACGGCAAGGCTGTGAACATCGGCAATGCTATGATTCTCAACAACACCTAGACTACCTCATCATCTTCACCCAGGTCCACTCTAGGTCCCACCCCAAGGACACTATCCTCGGCACCGATGATGCCTTGTTCCCCTCCATCTTAGAGTTCGTCAACGAACCTTGGAAGAAATGTGGTGCTCAAGATGGCGAGTGAGGGGATGGAATCTTTGGAACCCCACCTCACTCCGAATGAGAGCTCGGGTGGCATCGGGAGGATTTCTTAGGCTCCTTGAGGTCCTGCTAGGTGGCTCATTCGAAGCTACGATGCTCATCAGAGCTTCGATGGTTTTTTTCTACCCTCGATGCCGTCATTGACAACCTCCTCGGCTATAAGGTCCCACCTTTGGGCTTGGCCTCAGTCGAACCGATGATTGTCCTATGGAGTTGTCACAACTAGGTCAGTGAACTTTGGCTCGGTCCCAATCAGATCTTGAGGCAAAATATATATATTTTTTTAAAGGACCCCTGGTTGACATGGAAAGGTGATGAAGAGTCCACACCATGACAAGCATGATAATTCTGTTCTTGCCAATGACAAAGGTAATTATATTATTCACCCCATCATCAAATGGATTGCAAGCCAACAAAAAGACATGGAAAATCAACTTGTGGCTTCAATCTATCAGTACTTTAACTTTATTTTTCTTAGAGAAATTCAGTTTACTATTTAGTATGGTTGTTTTTGCATAATCACCTGTATTTCATGAAGCAAGGGATTAACATCGAATGATCCTCCGAGTTTGACAAAGGGCTGGCACTACCCAAGCTGATCGCTCACCACCTATTTAAATACTTGCCTCAGATCAGAATCAACATTTTCAAATAAATTATTTCGACTTTATTTCTTCCAAGCAAAACCTTCAAATTTTTTGTTTCGACTATCTTATAGCCTCATAATTGGCCTCAACACCGAGAGACTTCATACTATGGCAAGTTGAAATACCCCGACCAACTACTTAAAGAAGACTCTCCTTGTCTAATCCCAAGTAAGTTTTCGAATTTTTAAAGAGGATTTGCATTAAGATGGTGTGTATTCCTATTAATCTATAGAGAGTAGAATGGCTCCAAAATGGCCTCTAATCCGCTTGAGCCTCAATGGCCTACCAATGGCCCGGTTTAATCTATTGAAGGCTAGAAAGCCTTTGGCCTGGTTAATGCTAAGTGCCCGAAAGCCTTCGACTGGTAAATGTTGGAAAGTCTTTGACTCGGTTAATGCTAAGTGCCTGAAAGCCTTCGGTAGGGCAAATGTCCTTTGGCCCGGTTAATGCTAAGTACCTGAAAGGCTTCGGCCATGCAAATGTCAAAAAGCATTTGGCTTGATGCAGCACCAGAAAGTCCTTGGCCCGTTGATGCTAAGTGTCCAAAAGCCTTCGACCGAGTAAATGTCAGAAAGCCTTTGGCTTGATGTAGTATCGAAAAGTCTTTGGTTTGATGTAGCACCAAAAAGCCTTTGGTCCGGTTAAAGCTGAATGCTAGAAAATATAACATTGAAAAATTTTTGGCCCATTTATTCTAAGAAGGCACCCTTAATCAATGTTGATTCTCCGAAGACACCTCCGATTGGCATCGACATTTAACTCTCTAAAGAAAGCCTCTGATTGGCATCTTTGTAGACCTCCGATTGGCATTGACATTTAACTTTATGAAGAAAGCCTCTGATTGGCATCTATCTACAAAGAATGCTTCTGATTGCATCTATTCTACAAAGAATGCCTCTGATTGCATCTATTCTACAAAGAAAGCCTCTGACTGGCATTTATTCTATGAAAAAGCCTTTGATTGCTGTTTTTTCTATGAAGGCACCTTTAATTAGTGTCTAATTTGATAAAGGCACCTTTGATCGGCATTTAATGGCTCCCAAATGATCATTGATCGGTCAAAGCCCCCAAGGCAATTCAGCACTCATGACTCTAAATAGCCATTGATCGGACAGTCACTCTTTAATGACCTTTGTTTGGCCAAAATCTTGAGAACCTTCGATTGGTCCAATAAAATTTAAAGTATCACTACTAAACAAGGGCATTAAGGAAGTCTGTTGTATCTTTACTCTTTGATATAAATTGAAACGACTGATTATGGTAATCCTTGGGATTCCTCGGGCATGTAGCTGGATTTACTTTTTAGTCTAAAGATGCTTTGCACTAAAACTAAAGACTGGGGGGTAATTGATGTGGGGTAAACCCCCTCCCTCGAAATTCTAAAGATTCCTGGGAAGGGTGCAGGCACAAATTAGTTGTCTCCCAGATGAACTAAGGCCATGCTCAGGTCTCCTACGGCATCACCGACTCAGTATTAGACTTTTTGCATTCAGATTGTTTATATAAGAAGCACTTGCTCAAATAGAACATCAACCAAACATCTAAAATAGTGATGGGACAGTGTCATCAAGGCTATTTTCTAAATGGCTGGTGGAACAACACTAGTTATATGCCATCTATGCATAATGACTCTTCAAATAGCTTCATACGAGGTTCACCCCTAGCATCCAAAGATAGAGCTATATCATCGAGTTTTCTCGAATTTGATAAGGGGCCTTCACCCCTTTGACATCCAGGATAGTCCCTTCTGAATGAGTTTAAGTACCGAGCCTCAATTGAATTGTGCCTTAGCCTGGCAAACTCTCATCCTGGGTTCTTAGCATGATCGATCTCTTTAGCCAATTGATTTTCATTATGGCTAAGTATTGATCCTTGACATAACTGTCCCTTAGCCTTGCAGATCCTTATCTTGGATCCTCAGCATAATTGACCTCTTCAGCTAGTTGATCTTCATTGTGGCTAACTATTGAGCCTCAGCCTAATTGTACCTTAGGGCTGGTAGATCCTTAACCAATCTATATTCATTTTGGCAGAGCCTTGACCTTCTGCCCAATTCATATTCATTATGGTAGAGACTCAGCCCTCTACCCAAGTCATATTCATTCTAGTTGAGCTTCATCCTGGTTGAACCTTAGCATCCTCAAAGGCCCACCTTGCCTTTAACAATTGAGCCCCAGTGCACAAACAAGGGCCATTCCCTAAAGATCTTCGGCTCCAACCAACCCTCGGCCCTAGGCATCAACAAGAGAACTAGGTTTGTCCTAGGATCCATGAGCCTAAGAAGAGGGAAATGCCTTGGTAAAAACACCCTTAGCCTAGTTCATCTTCAGGAAGAGGGAAATTCCTTGGTAAAAATATCCTCAACCTGGTTCGTCTTTAGAAAGAGGGAAATACCTTAGTAAAAATACACTCAGCTTGGTTCACCTATAGGAAGAGAAAATCTTCTTAGTAAAATACTTACAAGCAACCAGAAAAGTAAATAAGTAGATGCTCATTCCCATGCATATAGTGACATGACCAAAAGAATATATCCGATAATCTCCAACAAACCCTCTCAATTAAGGGGAATGTGACCTATTCTAGGCAACAATCCCCATCACCATTAATGAGTGTAACAGGCAATGCAAAAGAGGCAAAGTCCCAAACGGAAGAGATAAGATCTCGTTTAATGGGAAAAAGACATTCTAATAGCCTAGTCACTTCTCACCAAACCCCATATAGATTTTTGCATTTTCCAAAATGCCCTCTTCATCTACCTATAAAAAGGGGCTCCCTAGGAGCCCCTGAGGTATACTTTTATATACAAATCTCTTTCTATTTCTCTCATTATTCTGCCCAATGTTTTTTATTGTTGCATGTTTGTTAACTTGAGTATCAAAGTACCCACATCAGGACCACTCTCAGCAAGGTTTTTTGCACGTATGGCTATAGATTGGAAGCAACATCAACAACATGGCACCGTCTGTGAAAATAACGGCCTACTGTTCACCCATTTTTGGGAGACATCGAGCAGAATGTCGATGCCACTCCACTCCATTTTCTGTGACCTGAAATATTGACTTGAGCATCGGAGGGTATTTGCCTGAGCCACCTCCGGCAAGGCTTTTTTGTAGGTATAGCCATGAGCACTCCCTCTCCAGCCAACTCCTATGTCCAAGTGGGGTCCAATGCCATCAGATAGAGGAAGGGCCCACTATTTGCTTTTTTCTTGAAAGAAACTTTGAGTGGACATTAGCACCACCTAACGGTGTGTCCATTTGGTGTTCCGGTGCCACCACCTTCTAGCTCCAAACCCCCAAATTGACGCTGCTCAACTAGTAGGTCAAGTCCATTTGCATTTCGGTGCCACCACCTTCTAGCTCCAAACCCCCAAATTGGCATTGCTTAACTAGGGGTTCAAGCTAGACCTGACCACAGTCTAGGCAAAAAAAAAGAAAAGAAAAGAGAAAGAAGAAAAGGAAAGAAAAGCAGCATCTCTGTAGCTTCTTGTCATTTCTAGCACCATCTTGAAACAAATTTCTAGAGGTTCTCACCTCCGTCTCCTCCCTGCGGGAAGTTTGCCAACCTCTGTCTCCATTTTTGTCTATGGAAAGTCAACTGGAGGTCTTCTATCTCTGTTTCTGTCCATCTTCAACACCTTCATTACTCATCTGGGGGTTTCAATTTGGACCTAAATATGGTCCAGACAATCCAACGCTGAGGCCTAGCAATGTTACCAGCAAACACAGGCATGAAGTTTTGTTTCATCAATTTCTCATTTCATTGCATCTAGAGATAATGTCCTCTGTAGAAAAAAAAGGAAGAAAGAGAGCCTATCACAGTATGGAGAAATTATTGCATGGACATGTTCAAGTGTATTGGGACAAATTGCAGAATACATGCATGATGGGCATTGTGTAATTGAGAATTGGCGACAAAATGCCATGATTATCCATTATGGAATTTCGCGTGATCGCATAAAAGCGGTCTCCAGCTGGAAGCCAAAAGGAGTTCCCTCTTCTCACAAAAATATGGGATTGATTTTGACTCGCTGCCTGCAGAGCTCAGAAGTGATACTTGAACAAGGCTATCACCCAAGCAGACCAAGGCAGAGCTCAGCCGTTACCTAGGTTAGTAGGGGGAAGCCGTCCGGAGGTCTCAAGGGAAGCTCACCAGAGCTCCTCGGTACCGCCTCCACCTAACTGAGGGAAGCCCATTGGGAGCTCCCTTATTGTCATCTCCCCTCCACCCATGGGAAAATCGGAACTACCCAGCCACCATCTCCTCCTTGCTTGTGGGTAGACGAAGCCCGTCGACCTCCATCTCCATCCCTATGAAGCTGGTTGGAGTTTCTTTACCTCCACATAGTTGGCCCGTTGGCCGTCTTAGGAAAACCACCTAAGATCCATTTCAAGAAGCCGGCGGAGGCCCAATGACCAATGGAAGCACCGGCTAGAGGCCTGTTGGAGGTCTTCACCTCTGTTTCCTCCCCATCCACAGGGAGCAAGTTCGTCTCGTCCCAGCCGATGGAAGCTTGCCCAAGCTTTTCCTCTAGTGTCATCAGTAGTGGCGTCATTAACTTCCTCGATCGTGAAAACTCCATGGTGTCAAGCTTCTCGAGCTTCGGTCCATAGGGGATTGGAGATCTCCTTGGTTGTGAAAGCCTTGTGGCATTAAGCTTCCCCTAGCTGTGAAAGCCTCGTACATGAAAACCTTGTAGTGACAAACTTCCTTTGGTTTGATCTCGACTGGGTCAAAAATCTCTTCAATCGTGGAAACCTCGCTGCATCGTTGCCTTGTGCTTCCTATGGCTTGATTCTGGCTGCATTGGAATTGCTTTGGTTCCACCATCCCTCAGCCTCGCCTACACTTTGGCAGACTAGCTCTTTAGGAGATCAACAAATGCCTTGGCCAAAGAGATGCTTTGCGGCACTTCGGCAAGACCACGATCGCTGTAGGAGGGAGGTTATTGAAGGATGGGGATGGTGGCTAAGAGGCTACTCTAGCATTGCTGGGTGGCTGCCGTGACTACTAAGTGGCGAAAAACATGTGGACAGAGCCGCGACCATGGATCAGGGACGGTCATCCCTGTTTCTTGCATCGATTTTTTAAAAATGAAGATGAATAGTAAAGCTACCAATAGGTTTGGTTAAGCTGGCAAATCCAATGCTAGCTTCATTGTTTTAAGCTTTTTTTAAAAAAGCTGAGAAATAATGAAGCCGACAAATTCATTGCCAATTGCACTATGGTTAAGATTTTTTCTTAAAAAAAAATCCCATGAATCAAGGGTGATTACCTTTGTTTTATGCTCGGAAAGCTATAGGCAGCATTTATGTCACTCGGTGGCTAGCTGAAGACCCTCCGGTTACACCTCTACCAGGCTCCCCTCCTTTTCTTTCCCTCCCCCTCTATCTTTCCCTCTTCTCTCTTTTCTCCCATAGACGATGCGGAGTTGTGGTGGCCATTGCAGCCTTTTGGACCGGTGGCCATCGACGGCATCTCCTCCATCTCCTTCCCTTCCCTTTTTCTTTTTCTTCCTCTCTTTCCCTCTCTCTCTTCCTCCCTATTTTGTCCATTCATCTCTTTGTCGGTTCGTGCTAGTTAAGTCCAATATGGACTGTACCAACCTGTTTCACTGGCCGACTAGAACGGGGTCCTCTATTGATTTTGAAAATCTTGGGTGAAACTATGTGACAGTGTTTTCTTTCAACAACATTTTGTTCTGGAGTATGGGGGCAAGAAAATTGGTGTATTATGTCACGTAAAGATAAAAAATGCTTAATAATGTTGCTTTTGAATTCACAACCCACATTGGAGTAGATTTTAATTTTAGTATTGAATAAAATTTCAACTTATGCTTTAAAAGAGATGAAAATATCAAAGAAATCAGATTTATAATGTATAGAAAACAACTATGAATAACGTGAAAAATAATCAACAAATAATACATAGTAAGAGAAGTTTGAGCATGAAAGAGTAGGAGAAGGTTCCCAAAACATCACAATGTATTATTTCAAAAGAGCTTTGCGAAATTGAAATATATGAACATAATGGCAATGTTCTACTTTTTCCTAATTGGCAAGACGAACATGGAGTTTGTCTTGGCTTATTTAAAATTGAAAGATAGGACAAAATAGATGTTTGAATATCATGAGATGGATAGCCGAAATGATGATGCCAAAGATTAGTGCAATGGAGATGCGATGGTTAACATGGGCTACTGGTGAGTGATCTTGAATATCTTTTGTAAGAAAGTGGAAAGTATAAAGTCTATTCTCAGTAATCCCACAGTACAATATTGTTCTTGAATCCTTGTCCTTGACAGCAAAGCCAGATTCATCAAACAAATTGTTACAGCCGTGACAGTGGCGTGGCCAGGCTCAGGTATCACCGAATACGAGCGAGCCACGTGTATGTTTCCCCGGCCAAGTCAGCGCCACATCCTCAAAGCCAGGATCGGCAAGACTACCCCGCCCGACGACTGTCTAAGGCAAACCGCCTTCGCCGAGGTCGAGCTCGGCTCGGAGTTCCTCTACCACCTCATTGGCGCCCGGGCCCGGAGGGGTCCGCCTAAGTGAGGTCGGCCGAGGTCGGGTGACCCCCTGCCGCCTCGCCAGGTGTCCACCCAGGAGGGGTCCACCTAAGCCGAGGTCGGCCGATCCTCTTCGCCAGGTGGCCACCCGGAGACGGGTCCACCTCGGCCAGAGCCAGGCGACCTCCTGCCACCTCGCCAGGTGACCCAGGGGGGGTCACCTAAGCCGAGGTCGGCCGGTCCTTCGCCCTTCGCCAGGTGGCCACCCGGAGACGGGTCCACCTCGGCCAGAGCCAGGCGACCTCCTGCCACCTCGCCAGGTGTCCACCCAGGAGGGGTCCACCTAAGCCGAGGTCGGCCGGTCCTTCGCCCTTCGCCAGGTGGCCACCCGGAGACGGGTCCACCTCGGCCGGAGCCAGGCGACCTCCTGCCACCTCGCCAGGTGTCCACCCAGGAGGGGTCCACCTAAGCCGAGGTCGGCTGATCCTTCGCCCTTCGCCAGGTGGCCACCCGGAGACGGTCCCACCTCGGTCGAAGCCAGGCGACCTCCTGCCACCTCGCCAGGTGTCCACCCAGGAGGGGTCCACCTAAGCCGAGGTCGGCTGATCCTTCGCCCTTCGCCAGGTGGCCACCCGGAGACGGGCCCACCTCGGCCGAAGCCAGGCGACCTCCTGCCACCTCGCCAGGTGTCCACCCAGGAGGGGTCCACCTAAGCCGAGGTCGGTCGATCCCTCGCCCCTCGCCAGTTGGCCCCCGGAGACGGGTCCAACTCAGCCGAGGTCAGACCGCTCGTACGGAGAGGGCCCCGGGGAGAGAGAGACGGGCCCCGAGGCCATCCCTCGGGCCGTACGAATCCCAGACGGCGTCCCGTACGGAGGGCGGCGGCACGCGGAGCATCACTTGCATCGGCCCGACAGGTCCCGCGGCCGAGGGACCCGATCCTGACGGGACAGGCCCCATAGATGGGTGGCGCCCACGCTTGGGGAAGAGAGCGCTCTCACTAAGCCCGAGGCCTGACCGGCCGCCCTGCCAGCGCCGCCCTCCCCTCTTTCTCTTCTGTCTTTGCCTTTTCCCTGCTGGGCCCGGCGGACGAGGTCGGAAAGCCGCCTGGCCTCCTTCACCGAAAAGGGAAAAGAGAAGAGGACGGGGGAGGGGAGTTTCCGAGGAGAAAAGAGGACAAGCACACGACGAAAGGAGATAAAGAGGAAGGAATCTGGGGACGACGAGGTAAGCCAATTAGCCTGGGGACGGGGAAGCACCGGCGAAAGGCCTTGCTCCAGAGAGAAACCAGAGATCCCGAGAGGGGAACACTGAGTGTGAGCTCGGCAAGGAGGCCCAGCCGAGATTCTGGTCCCCAGAGCGTTTCCTTCACCAGTTAACTCTCTAAGTCTGGAATCCTTTCGAGGGTCCGGCTGGAGAGTCTGTTCCTTCTCGTCGTCTACTGACTTGACCGTCGGAGCTCCCTCGCCGGGATCCCCGGCCAGGGTCCTCTAACCCCTTTGTTGCAGGTTCTCCGCGGGAAGGGAGGCTCCCTCGCCAGGCGGTCAGGAAGGATCGGCTGATCCGTGGCACGGGCGCGGCGGCGAGAGTGGCAACAGATTGGCGTGCCAGGTAGGGGAGGCAGGACACTAACCCCTAGCGGGAACCAGCTTTCTGCAGGTATCACGCTCTCCAGCAATGGTGGTCACTCGTGGTCGCGAGGCGTCCACCAGCCGTGTGGGGGAAGTCCACTCCCCTCCAGGGGGCCACAGCCCCGAAGGGGAGCTTCCGGCTCCCCCTCCTCTTCCACAACAGCCTACACCGGTGGACGGATCCCTTGCGGCCATCGTCCAGCAGCTGCAGACTTTGACCTCAGCGGTCCGGCAGCTTCAGCATCAGCAACGGTCCCTGGCCACCCAGCCGCAGCCAGGGACCCCCGCGGCTCGAGCCGCGGGGCAGCGCGGGAGCCTACGCTCAATTCAGGGCAGGCCATCCCATCCGAGGGCCATCTCCAACCCCCGGGGGAGCCACCAAGCTCCCGCAAAGAGAAACTATTCCGGTTCGGAGGATCACGAGAGTCGATCCCCGACCGACGGGGCCGAAACGGCGCATCGCAGCAAGCGACGCCGAGGCCAGACCTCGCGCCGGGACCGATCGGCGCCCCCTTCACCCGCAGCCTCGGTGGAAGACTCCACCGACGAAGCCATCAGGCGCCAGGCCGAGAGGCGCCTGGAGGAGCATGAGCGCAAGCTGGCGGAGTTCGCCCGCCGATTCGCCGACCTGCAGAACTCGTCGGCAGACCCGGCGGGCTACGACTCCCGCCCCCCTTTCTCTGAAGAAATCCAGGCGGAACCAATCCCGAAATGGTTCCGCATGCCGCAGGTGGATCCCTACGACGGGACCACCGACCCCCTGGATCATTTGGAGAGCTATAAGGCTCTCATGAGGGTCCAGGGGGCCACCGACGCCCTTCTATGCATCGCCTTCCCGGCAACCCTTCGGAAGGCCGCTCGAGTCTGGTTCACCCGCCTCGAGCCCGGATCCATTTGCTCCTTCCATCAGTTGGAAGGAAAGTTCGTGGCGCACTTCGACGCTTGTCGAAAGGTGCCAAGAGAGGTGGACAGCCTCTTCTCCATCCGCCAGCAGGACCAGGAGCTGCTCCGGGACTACATCACCCGGTTCAAGACCGCAGCCCTGGAGATCTACAGCTTGGACGAGCCCGTCGCCATGCTGGCTTTGAAGCGCGGGCTTAAGACGTCCCGCTTAACCTATTCCCTGGACAAGAAGCCGCCCAGGACGTACTCCGAGCTCCTCCTCCGCGCCCACAAGTACATCCGAGCGGAGGAGGCTGACCGCACCCGTCGAGAAATGGACGGGAAGACTTTAAAGAAGCCGCTCCCGAGGGACACCCCGGGAGCTCGGAGGCCCGGGCCGTCTGCCGACCCTCGCCCAAATCCAAGGCCGAGGGGCGAAGCCACTCCCGAGCGGAGGTACACCCCCCCTCCTCGCACCTCGAACGAAGATCCTCATGGAAATCGAGGGCGAGCGCTACCTCCGCCGACCTCCTCCTCAGAACCCGAGAGCCGTCCGAGACAAATCGAAGTACTGCCAGTTCCACCGCGAGCACGGGCATGACACGGAGGAGTGTCGCCATCTGAAGCGGGAGATTGAGGAGCTAATCAGGAGGGGTTACCTCAGGAAGTTCGTCAAGAACGAGGCCCCCTCTGAAGGGCAGCCGCTCGCGGCCCTACCACCTGTCCCTGCGATCGACAACCGCCCAACGGGGAAGCCCGTGGGCATGATCTCACGCGGGTCCGGCCGAGCAATGAAGAGGGCCCGGGAAGTCCCGGAGAATGTAATCCCTCCCAAGGGAGGGGAAATTAATGATAATGTAAACAACGATGCCGTGGTGGTCGAGATGACCATCGCGAAGCATCCTGTACATCGAATCATGGTGGATAGTGGAAGCTCGGCTGACGTACTTTTTTACGATGCTTTCTCTCGGATGAATTTGTCCCCCGATCAGCTGAAGCCAGTGCACACCCCCCTGGTAGGTTTTACAGGGGACTCCGTGGGGGTCGAGGGGGAGATCACTCTCTCGGTCACTGCCGGATCCCCGTCCCGGCAGGCGACCGTCCTAATAACATTCACCGTCGTCAGGCTTCCTTCGCCTTACAACGCCATTCTCGGGCGTCCCGGGCTCAACCAACTGGACGCCACCATCTCCACGAGGAGGCTGGTGGTGCAGTTCCCCACGCCTTCCGGGCTCGGGGAGATGAAGGGGACGATCCAGCCAGTCCCACTCTGCCTCCAGGCGGTCCCAGGCGCCAGGGGCGCGGAGCTCGCCCATGATATTGACGACCTCGACCTGAGAGAGAAGGAACCCAGGGGAGGGCCCGTAGAGCGCCTGCTGACTTTTCCCCTCGTTCGGATCCCCTGAAGACGGTGCAAGTCGGGGCCCAGCTCCCCGAGGAAGAGCGAACCCGCCTGCTGGAGTTCCTCCACGCCAACGCTGACGTGTTCGCCTGGTCAGCAGCCGACATGCCGGGCATCCCGCCCGAGGTTATCATGCACAAACTGAACGTGGACCCAAGTTGCCGCCCGGTCCGCCAGAAGAAGAGAAGCTTCGCCATGGAGAGGCAGAAGGCGATCAACGAGGAAGTAGAGAAGCTCCTCGCCGCCGGTTTTGTCCGAGAGGTCCAATACCCTAGTTGGCTGGCAAACGTGGTCATGGTAAAGAAGAATAGTGGTAAGTGGAGGATCTGTGTGGACTACACCGACCTCAACCGAGCTTGCCCAAAGGACAGCTTCCCTCTTCCAAAGATCGACCAGCTGGTCGACACCACCTCGGGGCATCGCCTCCTATCGTTCATGGACGCCTTCTCCGGATACAACCAGATCCGGATGAACCCGGAGGACGAAGAGCACACTGCCTTCATAACTGACCGCGGGACTTTTTGCTACAGGATGATGCCTTTCGGCCTCAAGAACGCGGGGGCGACGTACCAACGTCTGGTCAATAAAACCTTCAAAGACCAGATAGGCCGCAACATGCAGGTGTACGTGGGCGACATGCTGGTGATGAGCAAACTCGATTCGGACCACGTGGCTGACTTGACGGAGACGTTCGGCAACCTCCGGCGCCATCAGATGAAGCTGAACCCGGCGAAGTGCGCCTTCGGCGTCTCCGCCGGGAAGTTCCTAGGGTTTATGGTGACTCAAAGAGGAATCGAGGCCAACCCGGAGAAGGTCCAGGCCATCCTGGACATGGAGCAGCCTGCCTCCAAGAAGCAAGTGCAGCAACTGACCGGCCGAGTCGCGGCCCTTAGCCATTTTATTTCCAGGTCGGCGGACCGCTGCCGTCCCTTCTTCAAGGTGCTGAGGAAGATGAATGGCTTTGCTTGGACCGAGGAGTGTCAGCAGGCCTTCGAGGAGCTGAAGAAGACGCTCGCATCGCCACCTTTACTGTCCAGGCCCGAGGAGGGAGAGGAGCTTACCCTCTACCTGGCGGTTACCCCGGAGGCCGTCAGCTCTGTCTTGGTCCGAACCGACGACCAGGGGCTCCAGCGGCCGGTGTACTATACCAGCAAACTTCTCCGAGACGCGGAGCTCAGGTATTCCCGGCCCGAGAAACTTGTTTTTGCGCTAATAGTGTCTGCCCAGCGTCTCAGGCCCTATTTCCAAGCGCACCCCATCGCCGTCTTGACGGATCAACCGCTGAAAGCGGTGCTCAGCCGACCCGATACTTCGGGACGATTGGCCAAGTGGGCACTGAAACTCAGCGAGTTCGACATTACATACAGGCCAAGGTCGGCCATGAAGGCGCAGGTGCTGGCCGATTTCTTGGTCGAATGTGCAGGCTTGGGCAAGGAGCCCGAGGGAGGCCCCCCGGCCCAGCCAATGGAGGTTGGCACCGATGAGCCCGGAGAGGACGCCTGGATCCTCCATGTAGACGGAGCCTCAAACTCCGGCGGGAGCGGAGCTGGGCTCATCCTTGCCAACGGCGACGGGGTCGTCGCCGAGTGCGCACTCCGTTTCCAATTCCCCGCAACAAATAACCAGGCGGAGTACGAGGCACTTCTTGCCGGACTGAGAGTCTCCCGCGAGCTGGGCGTGACCAACCTCAGAGCTTTCACTGACTCCCAGCTCGTGGCGGGGCAGGTATCCGGGGAGTACGTCGCACACGACCCCCAAATGGCGAAGTACTTGGAGCTCGTCAAGGCGGGCGCGTCCAAGTTCCGGCGCTTCAACATCTTCCATATCCCCCGCGGGGAGAACGCCCGCGCGGATGCCCTCTCTCGGCTGGCGACCTTGCCGGACACGATGCTGGGACGCGCTCATGTGGAGCGCCTTGAGGTCCCAAGCCTCGAAGCACCGGTGGAGGTCCATCAGGTCAGCCAGGAGCCCAGCTGGATGGACAAGTACGCTGCGTACATCACCAGCGGCACCCTGCCGGAGGACCGAGAGGCGGCTCGGCTCATCAGGAAGAAGGCCGTGCGGTTCGTCCTGATGGACGGGCAGCTGTATCGAAGATCCTACTCCTACCCCCTCCTCAAGTGCGTAGGACCCACAGAAGCCAGGCTTGTGCTCCAGGAGATTCACGAAGGCATCTGCGGGAACCACGTGGGGGGCAGGGCATTGGCGTACAAGGCCCTCCGTCAGGGCTACTTCTGGGAGACAATGAAGGAAGACGCCGCCGACTTCGTGAAGAAGTGCGACCGGTGCCAGCGTCACGCCACGGTGCAGCGGCAACCCTCCAACCCAATCTCTCAGCTCTCAGCCCCCTGGCCGTTCGCCCAGTGGGGGATGGACCTCCTGGGCTCATTCCCGCCGGCGTCTGGCCAGCGGAAGTTCTTGATAGTGGCTATCGACTACTTCACGAAGTGGGTCGAGGCCGAACCCTTGGCGAGGATCACCGAAGCAAACGTCGCCAAGTTCTTCTGGAAGTCCATCATCTACCGCTTCGGCCTCCCCCACACCGTGGTCACCGACAACGGACGCCAGTTCGACTGCCGGGAATTCGAAGAATTCTGCAGCGACCTCGGCATCAGGCATCGCTTTACCTCGGTGGCGCACCCTCAGACCAACGGGGAGGCCGAAGTCACGAACAGGACCATTCTTCAGGGCCTCCGCACGCGGCTGGACCAGGCCAAGGGCAGGTGGGCCGACGAGCTTCCCAGCGTCCTTTGGGCATACCACACCACCCCAAGGACGGCTACCGACGAAACCCCGTTCAACCTCGTCTTCGGAGCCGAGGCAGTCATCCCGATCGAGCTCAGCCTACCCACGCTGCGCGTGGAGCAATACGACGAGACAGAAAACCCGGCCAGGATGATGCTCAACCTAGACCTTCTCGAGGAAACGAGGGACAAGGCCCGAATCCGAATGGCGGCGTACCGGCAACGTGTAGCCAGACATTACAACTCCCGAGTGCGGCCGAAGGTTTTTCGTCCCGGAGACTTGGTCCTCCGGCGCGCTGAAGCCTCCCAGCCACGGGAATGCGGCAAGCTATCACCCAACTGGGAAGGCCCATATCGGGTGGCAGAAGCCCTCCCTCATGGAGCATATTACTTGGAAGAATTGGGAGGTGCCAGGTTCCCCCGGACGTGGAACTCCTCGAACCTGAGGATGTACTATCAGTGATGTAAGGCTCCCAGTTCCTGTAACAAAGTTTCCCCACTTCAAACACTCCCTTCTAACTTCGACAAGAAGGCCTACGGCATCGAGCTCAGTCCGGAGATCCTGGGCTTCGGCCTGGAAGGTGGCGCCGAACCCAGTTCGCCCACGCAAGCCCGGAGAACAGCTCAGCAAGCCGCGCAAGGCTTGAGAAAGCCTGCGGCATCGAGCTCAGTCCGGAGATCCTGGGCCTCGGCCTGGAAGGTGGCGCCGAACCCAGTTCGCCCACGCGAGCCCGGAGAACAGCTCAGCAAGCCGCGCAAGGCTTGAGAAAGCCTGCGGCATCGAGCTCAGTCCGGAGATCCTGGGCTTCGGCCTGGAAGGTGGCGCCGAACCCAGTTCGCCCACGCAAGCCCGGAGCACAGCTCAGCAAGCCGCGCAAGGCTTGAGAAAGCCTGCGGCATCGAGCTCAGTCCGGAGATCCCGGGCTTCGGCCTGGAAGGTGGCGCCGAACCCAGTTCGCCCACGCAAGCCCGGAGCACAGCTCAGCAAGCCGCGCAAGGCTTGAGAAGGCCTGCGGCATCGAGCTCAGTCCGGAGATCCCGGGCTTCGGCCTGGAAGGTGGCGCCGAACCCAGTTCGCCCACGCAAGCCCGGAGCACAGCTCAGCAAGCCGCGCAAGGCTTGAGAAAGCCTACGGTACCGAGCTCAGTCCGGAGATCCTGGGCTTCGGCCTGGAAGGCGGTGCAGAAACCGTGTTGCCTGCGCAAGCATGAAGGCGACCCAAAGTCGGGCCCGCTTAAGGCTTGCTCTGCTGCGACGCGACTCAGCAGGCCCCATCCTTCGATTTGAGCAATGGGAGGACCAGGCCTGCAACTGTTTCAAGTGTTCCAAACCGACATCTCAGAAAGAAAGGAAAAGAAAGGTGAGATGAAATGAAAAAGAAACTCAAGGTTTTGATAAACTTAGATTTCCATTGATGTGAGTAGTCGGTACAAGCTGGGGGTCCCGACAGGCCGGGACTCCCCCAAAAAAAAAAAACAACACAAAACAAAAACAACAAACAGAAGCAAAAAAGAGAAGGAGACATCAGGGAGAAGACGCCGGGTTCACTGAGGTGCGGGGTCGGAGCCCTCTGCCGGAGGCGCGGGTGCTGCGTCCTCGACTTTCTACAACGGCCGGCTCCTAGGGCTGCTCCGGGGCCGAGGCATCGCTGGTCGACGGCGCCACAGGAGTCGCTTCGGCCGTGCCGGAGGCCCTGCTCTCGCCCCCTGGCCTCCTGCCACCGATCACAACCCCGCTCAGATCCAGCTGGGGGAAGAAGGCCCCCACCTTCTCCCGGCACATCCGGAACCCCTTCAGGAAGGAGTCCACGGCGGCCTCCCGGACCTCCGACGTGTACTCGTCGGAAGCCCGGAATTTGGGGACGGCCTCTTGCGCCTCCCGCTTGGCTGCCTCCAGGAGCCCGTTGACGTACGCGCTCCGGTCCTTCGCCGCGGCCGCGTCTCGCCGGGCCTCTTCCAGCTGGCGCTCCAGCCATTGGGAGTGGGCCTGCAGGCGGGCCTTCTCCGCCGCCTCCTCCTCTGTTCGGTGCTGGTTGGAGGTCCGCTCCTCCAACAAGGAGGCCTCCAACTCCTTGTTCCGCTCCTCGGAACGCGCCAGGTCGGACTGGAGGGCTTGTTTATCGGCTCGCAGCTCGGCCCCCTTCTCCATCAAGTCCTTGACGTCGGCCGCGAGCTTGCCGAGTCTCAGCTCCCGCTCGGAGTCCCTTTTGGCGTTCCCTACGAGGAAATTCCTCAGTAGGAGAACGTCGTTCCCGATCTGCAATGACAAAAGCAACACAGGTCAGAATGAAGGAAGCTAAGTCTCGAAAGAAAGAAAAAGGAGAAGGAAGAAGCTCGGACTTACCGTGAAGAGCTGGGGAGGATCCCGAGCAGCGCGTCTGCGTAATCCCGGCCGCCCCGAGCTCGGCGGTCCCGGGCGGTGGAGGCGTACTCCATGATCTTCTCCGCCAGCCCTTTGTCGAGGATGACAGAGTCCCGGTTGGTGATCACCGGCGCCGGAGCCTTCGGGCCGGCTCCTGCGGCGGCCGCCCCCTCAGCCGAGGCCGCAACCGACGGGCCGGCGGTTGCCACAGGCGGCGCTGTCGAGCTGGCAGCAACGACGGGCCCGGCGATGGGCGGAGCAGCAGGCGGTGGAGTCCTCTCGGCGGCGGCGCCGCCAGGTCGCGCGGCCGGGGTATCAGTAGCCCCGCCCTGAGGTAGCCTGGGCGGGGAAATGACAGCAACCGGGCTGGGCACGGTCGCCGCCACGACCTCCCGGCTCGTCTCCGTGCGAGCCCTCTTCGCTGCGGGCTCGTCCACCTCCACGACATCCCGCTGGGCTGCCCCCTCCAAGAGATTCTCCAGTGAAAACTTCATCCCTGCAAAACAAAAGAAACAGGAAGTCAGCCGGCTCGGTTATGAAGAGAAAGGGGGGCAGAGGTCAGAGTGGGGCCGAATCTCACCGGTCTCACGGATGGGACTGATACCGGCCTCAAAAAGATTCTGCTCAGAGAGCAGAACCTCGAGCGCCGGGACCACGTCGCTCAGGAGCTGGGTATAGGACTCCTGGTCCGCCGACTCGACCCGGGAATTTCGGTTCGGGGTCCGGTCCGGTTCACTCCAGGCCCAGTCGACGTCGTCGACCGAGGCGAAGAAAAACCGGCTCTTCCAGCCCTTGACCGAGGAAGGGAGGTCGAACCGGAGACACCTGGGCCGGGGCGAAATGTACCACCAGCCGTCATCGGTGGAGCACTTCTTCAGGGTGAACAAGGCCCTGAAGAGAGAAAAACGGGCAACGAACCCGTGAAAGTGACAGAAAACAATAAAGGAGAAGATGACCCGGATGGCATTAGGAGCCAGCTGGGCCGGGACAAGCCGGAAGTGGCTGAGGAAGGAAAGAAAGAAAGGATGTAGAGGAAACCGAAGACCCCCAAGGAGGAAGTCTTCGTAGAAGGCAATGCGGCCGGGGCCACTCATGGTGACGCGCTCCCCGGACCGCGGAACAAACAAGCGGATGGACTCCGGGATGCAGTAAGCATCCCGGAGCAGAGAAAGATCACCTTCGGTCATGGTGGAGGCATGACCGGAGGGACCGGCGGGAAGAGAAGGCGGAGCAGGAAGAGAAGGCGGAGCAGGAAGAGAAGGCAGAGCAGGAAGAGAACGGAGGGGCACGGCAGGTGCAACCGGAGGGGACCGGATCCCCCTGGGGATACCAATGGTGATACCCCCGGGTTGCAGACGCCGGCGGACCTCCTCCGGGATTGTCTCCTCATCTGAGGAGGAAGAAGATGGAGTCCTCGGCCGGGATGGACCGGCCTCGTCGGATTGGAAGAGACATGGCGACGGCGCTCCATAGAAAGGGAAAGGATAAAAGATCAGAAAAGAAACGAGAAAGAAGGAGGAGGGCTAGAGGAGAAGGAGGCACTCACCGAAAATACGCCAGACGAGCGCGAGCAACAGGAGTTGTTAGCCTGCAGCAAACCGCCCACGAAGCAAGGGAAAAGGCCTCGTTCTGGAAAGTCCCCTCCCTTTCAAACTCAGCCGACAGCGGCCGTACCCGTCATTCCGTCTCAGGCCACTGGATGATCGCCACGTGGGCGCACGCCCGACACCGACGCCTCGATAGCAGAGTAACGGCCTCTGCCTCGAAGCGACGCATTAATTACGGGCAAGTGGGCGACGCGTGACGGCTCCCCATAGGTCTTCAGCCGCATCGAGCCACGGCGTCGAGGATCGTGGCAATTATGATGCAAGATCTTCGCCTCTCCACGTCATGTCCGCATTTAATCCCGACGTTCCGTTCTACGACGCCCCGATGGAACGGCGGGCTGGGGGGCAACTGTTACAGCCGTGACAGTGACGTGGCCAGGCTCAGGTATCACCGAATACGAGCGAGCCACGTGTATGTTTCCCCGGCCAAGTCAGCGCCACATCCTCAAAGCCAGGATCGGCAAGACTACCCCGCCCGACGACTGTCTAAGGCAAACCGCCCTCGCCGAGGTCGAGCTCGGCTCGGAGTTCCTCTACCACCTCATTGGCGCCCGGGCCCGGAGGGGTCCGCCTAAGTGAGGTCGGCCGAGGTCGGGTGACCCCCTGCCGCCTCGCCAGGTGTCCACCCAGGAGGGGTCCACCTAAGCCGAGGTCGGCCGATCCTTCGCCCTTCGCCAGGTGGCCACCCGGAGACGGGTCCACCTCGGCCAGAGCCAGGCGACCTCCTGCCACCTCGCCAGGTGTCCACCCAGGGGGGTCCACCTAAGCCGAGGTCGGCCGGTCCTTCGCCCTTCGCCAGGTGGCCACCCGGAGACGGGTCCACCTCGGCCAGAGCCAGGCGACCTCCTGCCACCTCGCCAGGTGTCCACCCAGGAGGGGTCCACCTAAGCCGAGGTCGGCCGGTCCTTCGCCCTTCGCCAGGTGGCCACCCGGAGACGGGTCCACCTCGGCCGGAGCCAGGCGACCTCCTGCCACCTCGCCAGGTGTCCACCCAGGAGGGGTCCACCTAAGCCGAGGTCGGCTGATCCTTCGCCCTTCGCCAGGTGGCCACCCGGAGACGGTCCCACCTCGGTCGAAGCCAGGCGACCTCCTGCCACCTCGCCAGGTGTCCACCCAGGAGGGGTCCACCTAAGCCGAGGTCGGCTGATCCTTCGCCCTTCGCCAGGTGGCCACCCGGAGACGGGCCCACCTCGGCCGAAGCCAGGCGACCTCCTGCCACCTCGCCAGGTGTCCACCCAGGAGGGGTCCACCTAAGCCGAGGTCGGCCGATCCCTCGCCCCTCGCCAGTTGGCCCCCGGAGACGGGTCCAACTCAGCCGAGGTCAGACCGCTCGTACGGAGAGGGCCCGGGGAGAGAGAGACGGGCCCCGAGGCCATCCCTCGGGCCGTACGAATCCCAGACGGCGTCCCGTACGGAGGGCGGCGGCACGCGGAGCATCACTTGCATCGGCCCGACAGGTCCCGCGGCCGAGGGACCCGATCCTGACGGGACAGGCCCCATAGATGGGTGGCGCCCACGCTTGGGGAAGAGAGCGCTCTCACTAAGCCCGAGGCCTGACCGGCCGCCCTGCCAGCGCCGCCCTCCCCTCTTTCTCTTCTGTCTTTGCCTTTTCCCTGCTGGGCCCGGCGGACGAGGTCGGAAAGCCGCCTGGCCTCCTTCACCGAAAAGGGAAAAGAGAAGAGGACGGGGGAGGGGAGTTTCCGAGGAGAAAAGAGGACAAGCACACGACGAAAGGAGATAAAGAGGAAGGAATCTGGGGACGACGAGGTAAGCCAATTAGCCTGGGGACAGGGAGGAAGCACCGGCGAAAGGCCTTGCTCCGAGAGAGAAACCAGAGATCCCGAGAGGGGAACACTGAGTGTGAGCTCGGCAAGGAGGCCCAGCCGAGATTCTGGTCCCCAGAGCGTTTCCTTCACCAGTTAACTCTCTAAGTCTGGAATCCTTTCGAGGGTCCGGCTGGAGAGTCTGTTCCTTCTCGTCGTCTACTGACTTGACCGTCGGAGCTCCCTTGCCGGGATCCCCGGCCAGGGTCCTCTAACCCCTTTGTTGCAGGTTCTCCGCGGGAAGGGAGGCTCCCTCGCCAGGCGGTCAGGAAGGATCGGCTGATCCGTGGCACGGGCGCGGCGGCGAGAGCGGCAACACAAATAATAGCAGTTATTATCATGAGAGAAATGATTACATATAAAAGATTTGTAGAGGCCTGAGGATAATGAAGAAAATTGGTAAGTGAAATTTATTTTTTGACTGGTGATAGACGATGAACCAATGAGAAATAGACAAACCTTATTCGTTGCCAACTTGGACACCATCAAAACCACCATAACACCATATTTTGATGAAACAGATAACTTAGCAAGATTGGTAGTGATATGGTGAGTAGCTCTAGTGTTAGACTACCAAGTGTGTGAATGGGGGAGCGGTAGCCATAGCTGCAAGTTTCTCTGAAGGATGGCGACCTTGATATGCATGGTTCATGCGATAATAGCTGTCGATGGCAATATATCCAACCTTGTTATAGATTGGACAAGTTGGCGAGTCAACTGTGAAGAGTGACCATATGAAGAAAAGAAACAAAAATGCTCATTAGGAGAGGAGAGGATGCCACCACTTGAAGGATGATTGGGGTGTTGACCAGAGGGGAGGATGCCATCACCTGAAGAATGATTGGGGCATTGGCCATTGTTATGATGCCAATTATTCCCACTGTGAGTAGAACCATGGCCTAAATTGAATATTTTAGCAAATCTTGAGGCAATAAATGTGGCAGTAGATTGCATGCAGGCCTTTTCTGTGGGATTGATTTCCTTGCATATTAATAAAGTATCGAGTTCTTCAAGAGAAAGAGAACAGATGCAAGCACGAACCCAAATTGAAGAAGAGAATGAACAGTAAGATGAAGTCCATCGAGAATGCAGATAACCGGATCACTTACTGGTGATCTGGATGCAGCTAGCTTGTCAACAAGAACTTTGAATTACTGGAGATAATCTTGCATAGAGGATGATCCCTTTTTAATGTGATGAAGTTGCAGTTTCATAGCCATGATATGAGGAGCGAGGGAGGCAAAGTGACAAGAGAGAGCATCCCAAGCTTGCTTGGTTGGGGTGATTCCAACTATATGGAAGAGCCAATTTTGATAGTGTAGCATTGATCCAAGAAAGAAGCATCTGATTACGTTCATACCATGAATCATAGGTTGGATGCATTGGGGAAGGTGGTGAAAGCGAGTCATCAATGAAGGACATAAGCTTATATCCCTATAGAATTTGTTCAAAGAGGACTTCCAAGTGAGTTAGTTGCTGCCATCAGGCTTGATTGGGGTTAGATTTGACATGTTAGAGATGACAAGGAAGGTAGTGGAGATGATTCAAGTTCGGATGAAGAATGTAATGTTGCTGGCATTGTTGGGATGGGAATATCTGATATGAGAAGAAAGATTGGGTTTACACAAGAAAGCAATATGCGAAGTTGCGGCTTTGATACCAAGAAAGAAACACAATAAGATGGCCAAAATCCTACTTGATTTTTCTTGGGATTTCCTTGAGTATATATAAATATATATAGCATGTACAAGAAAAAAGTAAGGAAAATATTTCAGCACCAATTCAAATTTAAAATTTGAATTTGAATGGCATGTACAAGAAAAATAAGGAAAATATTTCAGTATCAATTCAAAATTCAAAAAATGAGTTTTGAATGAAGGAATTTTCTGGTATGTTATTACAACTAAAATTAAATCACCTTATTTTTTATTTCAAGCTTCCAAATGCAAATTTCATTGACCTATGAAACATTTGATTTTTCATTGCAACACGTCTTTCATGTTGTTTGTCATATTAGTGATATTGATCTGAAAAATTTTTTAGGTTAATGAACTTTCAAAATTAAATTATTGATATTGATTCTTCATTTGATTTTTTTTGAGCTTAGAGATATTAGTGATGTTGATTCAAAATAAGATTTCTTATCATGCACTACTTTGCATTTTGCATCAATAGGGTTTGGTCTGAGATCCTACTTGTGAGATCCTGGCTCTCTCTTATAATTTGATACACAATATGATGCCTACTGTTGTTGCTAATTTTTTCCTCACAGGTGTTCTATTTTTGAAACTTACTTTAACATTATATTTGACACCACTCTGAATTCTTTTAGCCCATTTGAACTTGCTTGTTTCCAAGCTTCCCTGTTGATCCAAGCAAAATGTTCTTTTCAAATTAGTAATTATTCTGTTTCATTTGCTAACCAGGTTGCCAGGTAAAGCCTTAGCAAGCAATCAGCAGATCTGGTTAAGCAATGCTCAGTTTACAGATAGCAAAATTTTCTCACGCTCTCTTTTAGCAAAGGTTAGATTGATTGACCATGTTTTTTCTACAGATGTCTTTGTGCTATTATTATGTCAATATATATATGTGAACTAATTCTTTTACTACCTCATCCAACTTGTGCATTTCTCTTCATTGGATGGGTTTGCATCGCACGTCATCTCAGAGCGCATCCATCCAGGTACAATTATTTTCTGTTATTCCAGAAGCCATGATATGTGCATAATATTTGACCATAAATCCTGTTAACTTAACAAATTCTACTACTAATTCTACTTTGAAATAGCAAGCCATAATACCTTACTCTCCCTATAAATATATTTGTTCCATGCATTTTATTCTCTTTTTCTTTTGAGGAGGGAGAGTAGAACTCACCTAAATATTATTAAATACTGAAATCTGCAAGTTTATTCTCACAAGGGAGAGAAATTTAGCAGGAACAGAAGTTTAAGGGAACATAGGTACATGCAATCATTAAGGTCAATACCTGTCAAAGCAACATAAAACCAGTCAGACAGGAGAAGGTAGACTTAAAACATACTGTTCATGTTGGATGATTTGTTCTGTAATACCCATCAATTTCCTTCCAACTATATCCAAAACCTTCCTGTTGGAGCTCAAAATACATTATTCTTGCTGGATATGTCACAGTTAGTCTCCATTTTGTTTATTACCTACATAAAGAATGGCACTTACATTGGACAAGTAAACCTGGTGTGATTCTGGCACTGGAATTTTGCTGAAGTCATTGAAGATACCTTTGGTTGGAATATTTTGGAGAGGTAGAGAAGAGAATGCCCATTTGGTCAAAATTCCTTTGCAAGAATATTTGACTCGAAGGGAATAGGTGAGGGATGGGTTCATATTCTGATTTTTCCAAGTTGGAGTGTAATTGTCTTAGTCATATTGGGAATTAATTAACACTTCCATTTTAAATGGAATGTATCTCCTTCTTGCACACTTTTCTTGCAGTTGTTTGGGGCTATGCATGCCTCTTTAAGGAATCATGTTTGTTCTATTGAACAAAAATTTTGTAGGCTGGGATCTGATACTTTGTGCTTTAGGTGTTTGTGCACCTGATTGTTTTACTGTAGTGTAGTCTTATTTTCTTCTGATATAGTGGTCTCACTTGACAAGGACCTTGTTTCTTTTGCATTTGATAAAATAAGATCCAATGCAAGGTTTGTTGAATTAGTATCAGGGGTTTTACTAGCTGGCAAGAATTTAAATCCTATGGGACGGAGGTTTTCCGGTATGTCTATGGAATGAGACACCTTGCTATCCTATCCCATCTTAGTAACTATTTTGGTCATGCATCCTAGTAAATATTCTCTTTCTCCCTTTCTTCTTTCCTTTCTTTCTTTCTTTTCTTTTGTTTCCTAATTTTCTTTCTTTTTCTCTACCTCCCTTTCTTTCCTTTCCTTTTTCTTTCGTTTTCTTACTCCTTCCTTTCTTTCTTTTTTTCTTTTTCTTCTTCTCTCTTTCTTTTCTTCCTTCTTTTCTTTCTTTTCTTCTTCCTACCTTTCATTCTTTCATTTTTCTTTTCACTTTTATGTTTCATCTTCCTTTCTTTCTTTCCTCTTTCTTCTTTTCTCTTCGCATGAATAGGTTTTGGAGTCTCGATCTTGCCCTAGTCCCGTTTTTATGAGAATGGAATGAGATAGCTAGGACACCCCTCATCCCATTGGGATATAAAACCTTGCTAGCTAATGACCGATTTGATATAGTTTTAGTATGTAGCATACTGAGTCAAGGCATATCGGAACCAAGGGAGGGAGAGACAGAAGGAAAGGGAGGGAGAAAGAGAGAGAGGGGAGGGGGAGAGTAGCATGCTATTGGTTGTCGTTTTGAAATAGAACCCTAACCCTAGCTAGCATCATCATCATCATCCTAGAGAGGAATATTGCAAGGAGTATTGAGAGAGAGGGGAGAATCGAGATCAAGAGACTAGAAGAGAGGGAGAGGGGGATAGGGTGAAGGAGGGAGAGAGAGAGACTAGTTATTGTTATCGTAGAATAGAATCCTAACCCTAGCCTGTTGTTATCGTGGAATTGGTGTCATCGTGTCATTATGTTGTCATCATTTTGGAGAGGGAGGTCAGGAGGAGAATCAAGATCGAGAGATCAAGAGAGAGGGAAAGAGAAAATAATCGAGAGAGAAAGAGGGAAAGGATAGGGAGGGGAGGATGATTTATGGAAAAAGGTTTCAGTTGAACCATATTGACCGGCTAAAGCATTGGTAACCAAGAGGTCTGGTTTGGTACATCAGGAGGCACCTAGTTCAAGACTGTTCAATGATCCTTGATTGAATATGTTTTTACCTTAGTTATTTTCCTTTAGAGGGAAGACTTAAATGAGATGTAGAACCCTCTTAATTCATAATACCATGTATAATTGCTTGGATAGGCAAGCTAGAATACTCCAAGTACAATACACATGCTGTCAACCAAAGTACTTGGTAATCTAAATTTATTCTATCATTTAAATGACCATAACAACTATAAATTCACCATTTGCTAAGGCCAAATCTCATCTCCCTCTACAGGATTGCTGGCAAATGATATGCACATTGCTCTCTTTTGAGGCTTCACATATCTATGGGGAAACTAATGGTACAGCTGATTGGTTGGTGGCTTATGTAGACAACCATATGGGAACTATATTATGGGATTCAACCATATGGGAACTATATTATGGGATTCCACAATTGATCTTCCAACTCAATTTTTGAATATTTTGTTTTCGGATTCCCATGGATGTATTCATACTAAATGGTCTAATCTTTCTGATTTACCAAAAACAAAAAATGATATCTAGAGGTTCTAGGTTTTCGTTCTTGGATGATGCATCTCAAAAAAACTGGACCTTGGTAATTAGAGTGCAGGTGGATCTCCCTTCTCTCAACATGGAAAAAAATGAATAAGGATAAATTGGAAATTTGAAAGTAAGTGAAACCTATTACATATGCATAATATCTTTAAGTGGTATGTAACTTCAATAGAAAACTCATGTTAGAATAGTAAAGTTGGAGATTGCAGAAGGTATTTAATACAAGGTCTGTTATTTAGAATTTTATTACAATCTTTAGGTTAAGTATAAGAAAATAACTGCCAGAAAACAATAGGAGATAAGAATAAAGGATCAAGCTTACAGAAAAAGGAGTTTTTGTCATTTCTCGGGTTAGGTAACTCTTTCTTCTCCTTGTTATCATTACATTTTAATTAGATGTCCCTAAATAAGGTATATGAAACTCTAAGCTATTTAAGATTCTATTTATCATATGAGAGTTTCTGTACATTCTTAATCTATAAAATTCAATTGTTTAATACACAATCTGGACAAAACTAATAAAAGGCAGTAGATAATCACAAAAAAGGGAACAAGAAAACATCTCAGAATGGACATAACCACTCCCTTTTCTGATTTGGAAGGAATCTAAAAATGCATTCAATTTGTTTATTATTATTTTATATTATTTATTTGGGGATAGTATAATACAGTTCTTTACCCCCCCTCCAAGTAAAGATTACACGTGCCATAATTGGAGCATACGTTCATAGTCTATCAAGTCATGAAGAGATTCTTAAGCTATTCATCAATTTTTCTCTGTTCGATCATGACTGGCTATGGAAGAGTGTGCATTGTAGTTATCTTTGAAGATGTTCGTTAAATTCAACATCAACCATATCTAACATTTATTATTTGTTTTCCTTTTTTTTGGCTAAATTAGGAACTTTTATGTTGGCTGAAGTTTTCTTGAATCTCAACATCCTCTTTGTATGTCAAGGTGAAATAGTAGCATAAAAATCTACAGCATTCATGCTTCCTACTAATCCCTGCATCTTAAATGCAGACTGTGGTATGCATTCCCTTCATGGGTGGTGTGCTAGAGCTAGGTACAACTGAGTTGGTAAGTTCATTATCATTTATTTGTATGGATATAAATCAAGTCATTTATACTGTGAAAGGTTTTGAATCTTGCTTAAATCATTTTAAGGTTTTGGAGGATCCTGCGCTCCTACAGCAAATCACGGCTTCCTTCTGGGAACTGCCTATCTCTGTTTGCTCAGAGCAATCTATATCCAGTCCTTCATTGGCTGAAAAGGATGATGATATCTTGTGCCCTAATCTTGATCAAAAAATTGTCGATACGATGGATTTGGAGGATTGTCACTTAATGGCTGATCGTCTGGCCTCTTTAGAGAGTGGGCCAGCAGCTATCTCTTTTGGCATTCATTCTTTTGCCCGTGACAAAGAGAATGATTTAATCCAGGATAAGGTTGAGGAACTGCACACAAATACCTGCGAAGAACTTAAAATAGGTTCTCCTGATGACAGTTCAAATGAGTGTTGTGCCAATCAGCAAACTAATGATTCTTTCAGAATTGAGGAACTGAATGGCACATCTCAAGTGCAGAATGGGCAGTTGATGGATGATGAAATCAGCAATGGTTTACATGATTCTTTGAACTCAAATGACTGTATCTCTCAGTCCTTTGTGAATCCTCGAAGGTTTCTTTCCTGTCCAGCAGGTGAGCGAATAAAGAATCATATCCTTGATAGCCTTCAGAAAGGAGATTACACGAATCTCATCTCACTGGATCTTGAGGGTGAAGAGTCACACTATCTAAAGACACTTGCTGCCATTCTAATGAACTCCAAGCAGATGACATCAATACCATGCTTTCCTAGTGGTTCTCATGAATCCAGTTTTGGGGTTTGGAGGAGAAAGTTGAACACTCCAAAACCACACTCCACCATTTCACAGAGGTTGTTGAAGAAGATTTTGGTTGATACCACGTGGATGCATGCTGGCCAGCCACTGAAACCCCAAGAAGAAAATGGGCTCCACAACAAAGTGTGGAAATCTGAAGGAGATGATGCTAGTGCAAGTCATGTGTTGTCAGAGAGAAGGAGAAGGGAGAAGCTAAATGAGAAGTTTCTTGTTCTCAGATCACTGGTTCCTTTTGTTAGCAAGGTAATTGGATTTGCAGTTTTAGCTGTCGAGGCTATTGCCATCTTCATGGCAGAATGATGCAACATCTCTTCCTCATAAAAGTATTTCCTTGGAGAATCTGGAAAGGTCTTCTTTATGTTCTCCATAGGAGAGGGCAACTAGAATTGCTTAGTTCTATAAAATATAGCTTTCATGTTATGTTAGCATAACAATTGAGTCGCCAGATGTGATTTCTTGAATTTAAAATGAAAATCATTTTCTCATCATTTATATAAAGACTAACTAGAATCTTATTTGAAAATTTTATTTTTGACAATAATCGGAGGATTAATCTTTGGTAATTGTTAGCGAAGCATGTCATATTTGTACACCTAAGTTTAGGAAATGTGACTCTCTCTTACAAATAGATATCAAAATTTCAGGACTGTAGAGAAGCCATGAGTTCTTTTATGTTTTATTCTTGGGAATATTGGTCTTCTATTTTCCTTCTTTCAACTTTCTTTTTTCTTTATATGAGAATTGGAACTTTTGGTCCTGTGGTTGCTCTTTTTTCGCTCCTAGTTTTCTACCTAATGCTAAATTATTTTTTCTTAGAGAGAAATTTTGAATCATTGTAATTCTTCATAGGGCTACTTGTTTCTTTCAGGTTGACAAAGCATCCATCCTTGGTGACACAATAGAGTATGTGAAAAAGCTTGAGAGAAGGGTAGAGGAATTGGAATCTTGCAGAGAGTTGGGGGACCCTGGACCTAGAGGAAGAAGTATGCATCCAGATATGGCAGAGAGGACATCTGATAATTATGGCAACAAGAAGACTGCAAATGGCATGCTGTCTCATGCAAACAAGAGGAAGGCTTGTGATATTGATGAAGCAGATGTCAAACATTATTTCATCCTTTCAAAGGATGGTCCAGTTGATGTTATTGTTACTGTGATTGAGAAAGAGGTTCTCCTTGAGCTGCAATGTCCATGGAGGGAATGTTTGCTTTTCGAGATAGTTGATGCGATAGCCAACCTCCATTTAGATCCTCTCTCTGTGCAGTCGTCCACTGTTGATAACAATCTTGCAGTGACAATAAAAGCTAAGGTTTGGATAACTTGACAATTTTCTTGATGGATTGCTCTCTCTCTCTCTCTGTTACTAAATTGCATTCTTGATTTCAAAATTGGCTGCAGTTTAAGGGTTCAGTTGTAGCATCGCCAGGAATGATCAAGCAGACACTTCGGAGAGTTGTAGGTAAATGTTGAGGATAGTTAATTCTGGTAGACCATATTACTAATCACCAATGTAAGCAAATCTTGAGCTTGTAGAATACATTTAAATTTCTGGTGAGACGGGACCATACTCTGGTTAACATGTATGTGACTTTGTGCAATCTCTTGCAGCTGTTTTGTCAGTAAATAATCACTGCTCTGTTGATTTTTAGCTATATATGCCTGGACATCTATGATGTTTTCCATGTGTTCTTCAACATGGTGTTCAGTTTGATCTGATCCTTATCTCACTGCTCGCAGAACTAGCCATAATCATCAGCATGCAGTATAGTCCCAAACTCATCTCTGGCTTTGAAGCTAGTCCAGTCCAAACCTATAGAAATTTCATTGTAACCCAGGGCCTAAAATTCTCAGGGTCGTCACTGACAAATTTGATTCATGTCTCAATGTACATTTGTGATTTGGAAACGTGTCATCTGTAAGAATATATTTATTGCTTTTGGGGCATCATTCCACTGTAGGCCATTATCAGATTGACAGCTAGGTTCTCACAATGGGTATTGAGTGAAGGAACTTCGTGATACTGATGCTGAAACTGTGACAGCATTAAATTGGAAATATTATGCTAATGGCATACGTAATTTGGCATTGCTTATTGGCATGCTTGTTCTTATTAACTGCACCATAGAATCTCCGGGTCAAATTTACCTTATCAAATTGGTGGACTCATGAGGGGTAATATTATTGTTCCATTTTAGATATTTTGAAGCAAATGTTTTTGTTGTTTCATTGCTCTTGCTTCCACTGAGAGGGAAGTGATTCAATAATTGTTATCTTGAAAAAGGTAAATAAAACTTGAAAGAGTTCTTCTGAGAGTGCACAGGATGTTAGCATCAGGCCAGCCGGTCATTCTTGCTGGGGTCCTTATCAAGAGATAGTGTCCTTCATATTTCTTTCTTTTCAAGACAATCCTATTGCTATGCATAATCTTTAGAATTTTATCATCAATTTCCCATCTAAAGCTATTTGAATTCAATGAAATTAGATTTCTTATGAAATTAGATATATATCGGACCTTATCTAATTTTCTCACTGCTCTATCATGTGTCTACAATCCGACTATCCCAATGCCCTTGATTGCATAGTTTGTTCCGTCCTGATAAATGAATAGTGCTTTCATTGTTCTATAAAGAGTCAAACTTTTTTTTGCAACAAACATGATGTGAACATGCCAAATCTAAAATCTATTGAGAGGAAAAAGTAAATACTTTGTTAGATATTATAAGTGCCTCATCATATTCATCAGTGTCATTATCATGGGCCATCGTTGCAGTAGCTTTCATCCAATTTTTGAGCTATAGCTAATTTATGACTTGATGCCCCAATTCATCACATCAATAGTATATGATATTGCTTGAGTTTCTTGACTTAGACCTGGACCATCTATCTTGCTATCCTTTGCTGCATCGTCTTTTACCACCATCATTTCTAGTCATCGTCAAAGCCAAGTTGCTACTTGAACTCGAAACTTGGTTCTTTTACCTGAAAACCTCATTTGATAGGAGTGCAGAAGTGACTTCTTCCATCTTGATGGTTCTCTTTTTCACAAGAAAAGCAGTCACCAAACATCTAAAAGATTGGGAAAGCGATGAAAGTGAGACCAACATTCTAGTCTTCTTCTCAACCTTATCACCAATGCTGAGGAGAATCAGTTGGATTTTCTGGAAGTTATTGAGGTGCTCCTACATATTCTATCCCTCGCTCATCCGTAGCTTGTAAAATTGTTTTCAGAGGAAGAGAGCATGATGAATGACTTTGCCATGTATATCTCTTTGAGCTTTGTCAATGTCACTGTTGGAGAAGTCGTGCTAAGTATATGGATCGCCACATCGTTCGCCAAGTACAAGCAGATCGTACTTATCGCCTGCATTTAGAGCTGCTTCTAATTATTCTTCTCCGTGATAGTCGATTTCTCATCGCACAAGAGAACATCTATCAATCTTTGCTGAATGAGCACATTCTTCATCCTCGCTGCCATAAGGAAATATTTTTTACTGGTTGATTTCTACCTTTATTGAGTTTGTTTTCTGTGTTTTCTTTAATCTCAATCAGCACTGCCACAACCTGAATAACCTGGGACTTTGATACCATTGTTGAGAATCTCTACATGGTTACTGAATATAGATCCCCGTCCAAGACAGCAATGCTAGTGATGATATTGATAAAAATAACTATGAGAGAAGGGAAGAAAAGAAAATGTATAAATATAATTAATTGGGCATGTAAAGCTTCATCATGAGAGAAAAAAATTATAAGAGAATACACATTCTCAACCTTTATCAAAAAAATCTCTCAACAAGAAGTCCAATCCTCTCACAAAGCACTCAAAAATCTTCAAGGAGGCTCTTAAGCCGCTGTTTGCTATCTTTAGACTCTCAGAACTGTCTATCCTTTTTTATAGGCCAAAAACCAAGTTCAAATTAGAAAAAGACTCTAAAATCATGTTAAAAACACATTTTCCCCATGTATGGCCTGTGTATGCCATGCATGAGCCACGGTAGACCCTCCCCCATGTGTGCCACGCGAAGACCATATGGATGCACATTGGCCATGCATGAACGTGTGGACTATGATGGGTCTCCCCCTACACATGATGAATGCTGTGCGTCGTGCGCTGCGTCTCCTATGAATTTGTGGGCTAAAACGAGGCACTTCACACCCAAGTGCTTCTCCAAAAAATAAAAAAATGATAAAATTTATTAAAATTGTAAGCATCTATATTTGATTGGTTAGATCGATGCGTTTTGCAATTGGATTATTCAGTTATATTTATTAACAACGAAGACAAATTCTTTATACATATAAGGATTAATTATTGTTGGCATAGAATCCTTTTCGACCGAACGAAGCTCCTGGTTCACAGGTTTGCTCCCTGGTTTACCTGCAAAACAGATCCCTGGCCATATATTCTCTGGTGGGGGATACTCCGATGCCTAAGTCAGAGGCAGGCTCCAGCAACAGAATGGGAAAGATTCTGAGGAGGGAGGATAGCGAGGAAAAGAACTATGGATTTTGGGAATTCGTTCTGCCCCTTACCTGGAATGTCCCATCTTACCAGTATTTATATCGGCTGGTCTGGCCTGCGGTTCCGTCCTCTTTCTTGCGGTTATAATGGGGGGAGTTAATGGATTCCCCTCTATCCGTAACTGTGGACGGTTATTGAACGGTTCCGGTCAGGCCGGAGAGGTTACAGTTGTTTACCACATGGCCACTTTGATGTAGTTCTGATATGGAAATGATAGTCGATCATAATCATTATGTCCCATGTTCGTATGGGCTTAAGGTAGGTTGGAGATCTGCCTTCGGGCTTCCCTTTCAGGAATGTTTGTAGCTGGATCGAAGGGAGTGCTTTCATCCCGAGATGTCTTCGGAACGATGCCCGTGGCCGAAGCCGAAGATCGTGTCTTCAGCAAAGGCCGAAGACCATGTCTTCGGCTGTGATCGAAGGTCGTGCCTCCGGCTGAGGCTGAGGGTTATGTCTTCGGTAAAGGCTGAAGGATATCTTTTCGGCTGAGACCGAGGGTTGTGTCTTCATCTTGTCCGTTAACCATTCGTCTTCTTCTAGACGCTTCGGTTCGACATGCCTGGTTCAGGAGGAAGTGTTCGGGCGGTCAAACCAGTCGCTGATCTATGCCTGAACCGATATATCCCAACAGTTGCCCCCCACTCTCAGTTTTTGAAGCGGCAGTCTATCTCGAAGAGTGAGAGTATTGCTGGATTGTCGTTTTCCTCTGGGAGAGGTGTGGCTGATGATTATGAGATCTCTGATTTGATCATTCGCCATAACTGCTGGTTGATTTGAGGATCAGGTAATGGACAACTGTCATTCTCTGATTGGAGTGTGAAAAAAGGACTGTTGGCGATCTGATTTGATTTGTTTCGCGACGGTTCGGCTAATCTTTCGTTGGGATTTGGGTGGAGGTCATGGCCCGTCCCTGTCCCTTGGAAAAGATGCGAGCTCCATCTTTGCCGTTGGTTGGCGTCGGGCGGGATCATGTGCTTCAGTTCTTTCCGTGTCAATCAGTTTAGGGTTGTTTGGGGCTTCGCATCCATCTCCAGTGTTCATGGCGGACTCAGAGAGATGGCCCCTTCTATCGAGGTGGTGCTTGGGAGTCTTCTTGTCCCTTTATGAGGGAAGGAGAGGACTGGCTAAGGAAGCTTCTTCACTTTTGTTTGCCTTCGCCTTTGGCCCAGCTTTTCCTTCTTTGGTTATCAATCTCTTCCATAGGTAGGACCTCTCTCCCGCTTCCTTGTTTCATTTCCCTATCATGGCTGAGATTGTGGGAACTGGAGGGGGGGAGGTTGTGTCTTCTAGGACTGATGCTGTGGTGAGTCCGGAGCTAGTCTCTAGCTCCGTTTTGTTGGGAAAGATGGCCTACCTTCGGGAGCATTATCATGTTCATGAAGAGTTTCCCTTGATACTTCCCATGCCTGAAGAGCGGGTGCATAAACCTCCCGTTGGGTGTCTTGCTATGTACGAAGATCATTTAAAGGCTGGTCTTCGATATCTACTGCACCCTTTCTTCATCAAAGTCTTTCACATGTATCAGGTTGTGCCCGCGTAGTTGACTCCAAATAGTATTCGGAATATCTGCGGGTTCTTGGTCCGGTGCCACATAGCCAATGTGAGGCCTAGGACCAATCTATTTACTTCCTTCTTTGTTCTCAAGAGGGATTTCCACGGTCACGGATGGTGGGTTATCGGCCCTCGGTCTGGCCGCAAAATCATGGAGAACATGTCCAGTGCTATCCATGGGTGGAAGCCCAACTTTGTTTTTGTTTCTTCCATCGAACCATGGGGTTTCAGTATCGAGTGGAGGGAGCCATGCCTGGATGCTAATTCTAGGAAAAGGTTCTAGTAGTCGATCAATCTGATTACACCTTGCTGTCCTATTCAGAGACCGTTTCCATCCATGAACTGTTGAAGGAAAGGAATCTCTATCTTGCAGGGATTAGCGAGTCCCCGATATTAGGTATAAGTAGTAGAGGTTTTCAGTCTTCCTCCTTTAATTTCTCCGTGATCTAGTTGATTCTGAAAGGCGTTTTTATTTGTAGGCAGTGAGATGAGGCCCGACTTGGGTTAGCTTCATCAATCTTCTAAGAAGAAAGCGGCCCAGGCTCCCCCTTCGGGATCAGAAGTCTGGAAAAGGTCTGAAGGGATGACCCTGGCAGGAGCAGAAGTGCTTCATCCTCTAGAGGAACATTTGGAGGGGACGGGGTGCCGATGATGGAGATTTTAGAAAGACCTCCGCCAGATGAATTTATGTCGATAGTCGACTCTCCGGTTCGGATTAGGGAGAGTATGTCTCTGATGGCTGATGCCCCATCGCCTTGCCCCCTACGGTGGATAGGGGCAAGGCACCGCAGGTCGAGGAGGAGTCTGCCTAGGAGGCTCCTCCAGGTGAAGGTTGTCCCGTGGGCCCTTCGGAGCTTTCCACCACAGGGGGTCTTTCAGTCCCCGTCATTGCTAGGCGAGCTTTGAAAGATGTTTTGCTGCCCCATAATTTAGTAGTTATCCGGGGTCGAAGCCTTGCCAAGGTGTCCGATTCTGCTTTTTCTTCTTTGTTGCAGGTAGGGTTTTCATCATTACTTCTATGATCGATGGGTCGTTTAGTTTGTGGCTGATCTCATGTCTTGTTTTATTGGTTCAGCTACTCTACGACGTCACCTTTCTGGAAGAGGGTCTGGGGAGCATCGATAGTCTCATTCATAGCCTGAAAGAGGAGCTCCAAGTAGCCAGAGCCGAGAGAGAGGTTGCCGAGGAGCTAAAGCTGTCCATGAAGAATCAGCTCACTCGCATGGATGCCGAGGTTCAGGGCCTGAAGGGTGAACTGAAGAACGCCCACTTGAAATCTCGGAGCAGGAGGCGAAGTTGAGGATTAATAAGAAGCAAATCGACTTCTTGGAGCATTCTGCTTAGGAGAACGAGGAGAAGGCCGAAGACCTAGCCAGAGTGGCTGAGGAGGCGGCCAGGAGGGCCGAAGATGCAACTCTTAAGGGCCGAAGCAGCCAAGAGGGAGTTCGAAGCCATAAGAGAGCAGGCAGCTAAAGCTGTCGAAGACTTCAGAAAGTCTTCATAGCTTAAGATGGAAGTAAACGAAGCAAGCCTGTTCAGTTATCAGTTTGACTTCAATGATGGACTCGCCAAAGTCAGCGAGGTCTTCCCCGATCTTGATCTTTTTAGTGTCCCTGCATTGATATCGAGGAGGAAAGAGAGGAAGAGATTGGAGGTCCTGATGAGGTTGAAGAGATGCTAAGCCAAAGCGAAGAAGTCCCGGTCATAATCGAGGAGTTGGCTGTTGCTGGTACGGTCGTTCCGGTCCAGGCTGAAGAGGGGGGCCAGGCCAAAGGTTCTCCGGCCTTGGCCCAGGTTGATGAAATTCTCTCTACCTAGATTGATGAGATACTCTATTTTGCCAACGTTGGGTCTCTCACTGCTGATCTATAGGAATTTGTCAGACTTTGAGCTTTGTACTTTTTCTTTTTCTTCCTCTGGCATGTAATCAATGAATTCTCCTGGATTAATGAATGTTTCTCCTTTTTCCCTTTTTATGGATGCTATGGGCTCCCCCAAGTATGGAATTCTCGAACTTGGCTTAGGTAGGGTCATTGATTTTAGTGATGAACTGAATCATGCAGCTCTTCGTTAAGTCGATTTCTCTGAACATGGGCTCCTCCTTTGGACCTTGAAACATATAGGGAAGTCCCTACATGAGGGGAGCCTCTGGCTTACCGAGGGTTTGGCGACCGTTATGCTGTTGCCTAGAAAGATGATGGCGATCAGAGCCATAATGACTGTGCTTGGGAAAAAGAGGTCATCATGGCTGCAGCCTTTTAGTGGTCCCTCCCATCACACAAGTTGGAGTACTGGTTTATTAGGGCATGCGTGGCATGCCCGAGAGCCTGCTGTAAATTGGTGCATTTGATCTGAGCCTCGCCAACCTCGATATAAGGAAGAGGGTTTCCCTGGATCGATCACCATTCGCTCCTGGCAATGCTGCTCCCAACACTATTCCCATCTCCTCATCACCGCGTCGCTTGGAGATCTTGCCACGGCATGAGGTCGAACCTAGCATAGCTCAGGCGGGAGCAAAGGGGAGGCCAATGAGAGGCTTCCAGGTGAGGAGATCAAATGGGAGACGGAGGTGCATGTTGGCATTGCCGTGCACCCATGTTGGGAATAGTGTCCCAATCGAGATAGGTTCTTTCTCAAGGGAGGAACCGGCTTCTCCTAGGAGGCTGTGCCGGTCGGGCCATCTAAGAAGTTAAGCCCACAAGATACCAGCGGGGTTCCCTTGCACGTCGAAGATGCCAAGCCTGCGGCTTCGGCCACGGGAAAAAGGAGCCCCGTGGGGTGTGATGCACCTACCACTGGAACCGGGAGGCAGGAGTCTAGGAATCCTTTTTTTGCCATCCTTCTTGAGATACAACAGGTAGACTCCAGCATGTGTTTTACTTGTCCGTATTCATCGACTAGATTAACTTCGCATGTGCTCCCTATTTCGCAGGTTTCTCACGGCCTTTCTTTACTAGAGAAAGGTGCCCAAAATCCCTCAACTTTGGCGAGGGCCTCCAAAGTCAGGTGGCCTCGGCTGTAGTTGAGAAAGATGTTGCCAAAAGGCTTTGGGCCACTGTAGAAGAGGAGTTGGGAAAGACTGTCACCTCCAACGATGTCCTAAGAAGACAACTGGGGACTCTTTAGGTGCAGGCGGCTGATGTGGTAATCATTCTGCAGAAGAAGAGAAAGAAGGTGATCTTTCTTGAACTGTTGCTGAGGGAGACCCTTCAGGATGCTGAAGGACTGAAGTCTCATCAGGCTTAATTGGAGAGGAGGATCGATAAAATGAAGACAGGCCTTTCAATGGTCAACCAGAGGGCTGTGCACGCTGAGGAAAGGTCTTCTGAGGCTGTTGAGGTTTACAAAAGTTCTCAGGCCTTCAAAGATGAAGCGCGTGAAGCCGCATTGAAGAGTTACCTTTCGGGTTATGCCGATTGCCTGGGTAAAGTAAAGAAACTTTACCCCAGCCTAGACTTGTCTTCGGTTGCTGTTCTAGGAGATGGAGCTGAAGACTCTAAGGTTCAGTCTGATGTGGCATCGGCACGTTCTAGTGAATAAAGTGGGCTGGTCACCGGTGAAGCTTCGATCCCTACTCCTATTTCGGCTGCTAAGAGGGTTGACAGGGAATAGAATTGTTGCATTTTCCTTTTTGTCAGTTACTTGTAATGTTTTCCTTCTGGATGAGGGTTTTTCCTTGAAATAAATGACTAATTCTTTTTGAACTAGTCTCTTCTGAGTTGATTCTTTTCCGGTGGATAAGCCGATGACATGGCTAGTTCAGAGTCGATGTTCTCGACTTGGTTGAAGATGAACTCTAAATTGGGGTCGTAATGCTGTTGTTGATTTCCCTGGCATGGTTGACCATATTAGAAAGGACCAGACCGGTCCCTTGGATCGGAATTAACCTCAATTGGGCTGATGTTGATCACCCACCATAATTGTCCTTTTTACATTAGTGGTAGCATGGTGGCCAAATGTCACTCTGTCACTGGCGATTTGTTAGGGGGCATCAAACACATTTTTTGCTATCCGTGTCGAATGCGCGGATACTCGAACGGTCGCATCTCCGTGCATCCTAGGTGCTGCCATACTTTCCTTTTCGGGTAGCGGCCATTAATGTTGTAACTGCTCGAGGGAAATCGTCCTGGGTTTGAAGCATCATTGGCCTCTATTCTTGAGAGCAGTTGCTGGCGACTGTACCATTCCCAGAGCGGCCATTTGGTTCGAGGCATCGTTTCGATGCGTGGCACCTTCTGGCAAGCTTGGGGAAAAGTATGGGGCATGTTTTTCTATGGCCATTTGTGGGCACAGGATCCCTTTAAATAGGACCCAGCTCTTTCCTTTCTGAGGCCATCAAAATTTCAAACTTCTACTTTGAGAGTTGTTCTCCTCTTCACCTTAGCACATTGTAGAAATGAAGATTAACATTTCAGAACTTCGGAGGATGGCTAGGAAGAGGGCTTTTAGCTCTTAGGCGAAGGGTGAGCCTAGTGGGAAGGCTCACTGAGGGGACGACGACGACCACCTGCAGGGGGACATTGCCCGTTTGGAGAGGAAAGTATGGGTCTTGGAGGCCCATCTGGAGGAGGCCAGGGCTCGAGTCGAGGAGGCCATCATGGAGGCGGAAGAGACCAGGAAGGAGGCGACGGAGGTTGTCGCAAAATTCATGGCGTCATCAGCCTTCAAGGATGAGGTCGCCGAGACGGTCCTAGACTCTTACCACTGGGGGTTCCGGGAGCATCAAGACAAGGCCTTCCGGTACTACCACTTGAAGGGCTTGGAGAATATTAGGCCCTCTGTCCCCTTCCCTGGTCAGGAATATGACTCCGACTTCAAAGAGGAGTCGGAGTCTGAATCGGAAAGGAAGTCGGTAGCCTCCCCATCCTCCTCTAAAAAATTTGGCACCCCTTGCCGGCACAGAATGGGGCCGGCGGGTGGACTGTAGATCTGTCTTTCCATTATCTGTTACTTTTCTCTCTTCTTTTTTTTTTTTGTAAAGTTCCTGAGATGCAATGAAGAAAGTATCTTTCTCTCCCATTCTTTATCTTTCTCTCCCTTTCTTTCTTTCTTTGTGAATGGCATACCTTGGAGCATTATGAAGCATGGGCTTTGTAGTATGATAGCCGTGTGACAAACTTGCAGAGCCATTTCAAATTTACTGATGGGATGGGATCGATTAAGCCATCTCGTGGAGTGTTTATTGTTGACAGGGTGAGTGATGTAGATTCACTTCGGCACGTCTTCGGATTGACCGTAAGGTAGGGCGTCTGAGCCATCCCTGTGTTTCCCTGTCGAAGTTAAGGTAGGCTGATCAGGCCTACCCTGGTGCGTCTTCTGATTTACTGTAGGTTAGGTTATATGAACCATCCCTGTGCCTTAGTATAAGGTAGGCTAGTTAGGCCCACCTCGGCATGTCTTCGATTTCACCGTAGGATAGGTTGTATGAACCATCCCTGCGCCTTTGATCATTTGGCAGCCTGATTGGGCTGTCCGTTATGCTTGTCGGACATACCGATAAGATGAGTGGATCAGGCTCGCCTTTGCACCTTTGTTCGATCCCAATGAACAGATCATTGAGATCGCTGTTGCACCATCGGGATGGTGAGCTGTTTAGAGTTTTATGAAAATCTTTGGGATATGTTTATTGATAGTACTTGCGAAGATTTTGTATATTCTACGGACGGGATAGCACAACACCATCCAGAGTCTCAAGCCGATATGTTCCTGGATGCATGACTTCTTTGACTTGGTATGGTCCTTCCCAGTTAGGGAAAAGTTTGCCCTACTTCGTTGGTCTGGATACTTTAGTTCTTCGCAGTACCATGTCCTCAATGCAGAAGGTTTGCTCTTTCACCCTAGAGTTGTAATATTTGGTAACTTTTTGTTGATACGTTGTCATTTTCATTTGGACCTGGAGTCCCCCTTCTACGTTCGGAGTTCCCAGGTTCTTCATACTTATCGATTCTCAAAGACTGCAGGGAGATTTTGATAGAAAGGATTACTTCGGTACCTTATGCCAAGTTGAACGGAGATTCACTAGTGGCCGTTCTCGAGGTTGTCCGGTATACCCAGAGAATGGAGGTCAGCTCCTCTGCCCAAAGTTCCTTGGCAGCGTTCAGCCATGTCTTCAGACCATGGAGAATGGTCTGATTCGTCACTTCAGCATCCTTATTAGATTGTGGATGGCTGACGGACGTCAACCTATGTTGTACATGGTATCAAGCACTTTGAATTTGGGGTTGTCGAACTACCTTCCATTATTAGTGATTATAGTGTGTGGAATTCTGAACTGGAATATGATGGAATTCCTGACAAAATTTTTGACCTTGCCTTCTATGATGTGAGGCAGTGGTTCAGCCTTGACCCACTTGGTGAAGTAATTGATGGCTATGATGAGGAACTTCCTTTGCCTGGATGCTGGTGGGAATGGGCCGAGGATATGCATCCCCACTGGGCGAAGAGCTAGGGTGCTGTCAGCTGAGTCAAATGGCTTGCTGGTTGTCTTTGGATATTGGCATACCTCTAGCATTGATCATATCTTCAAACAAAATTGGTCGAATCCTTTTGAATGGAGGGCCAATAGTATCCCTGACATATTATTTTATATGCCAAGGACCTGCCCCCCAAGTAATCTCCGTATATGCCTTTGTGGACTTCTCTTAGGGAATAGTCGGCGTCTAATGGTTCCAAACACTTCAGCAGAGGTTGGGAGAACGATCTTTTATAGGGGGTCCTATCTAAAATAACGTATTGGGAAGCCATCCAGAGGGTCCTTTTGGCATTTGCTTTGTCTTTTGGTAATGTACCCTATTCAAAAATTTGAGGATGGGATCCATCCAACTGGGTTTAGCCTCGATTTGGTGCACCTCCAAAGTTTCTTTGGCTATGCTTGGAGTTTCAAGGTGTTCGATGAAGGTATGATCGAGGGACTCCGGAGTGGTGGTGGCGAGCCTAGATAGTGCATCCACCCTGGAGTTCTCCAATCGGGGGACATGAATGATCTCAAAGAACTCTAATTGAGAGGATAGGGCTCGCACCTTCTCCAGGTACTGGATCATTATAGGATCCCTTGCTTCAAACTCGCCTTTGACCTGGCTTACCACCAGCTAAGAGTTCGAGAAGACCTGGAGTCTCTGAACCCCTAAGCTCTTGGCGATTTGGAGTCTTGCAAGTAGGGCTTCGTACTTGGTCGGGTTTTTTAAAGCACGAAAGGAAAATCGGAGTGCGTACTCCACTGTGTGTCCATCCGGTTTGGCTAGTATGAGGCTCGCTCCATATCCAGTAGAGTTGGAGGCTCTATATACATGAAGCATCCAAACAGACTTCGCGTCCTTCGGAGTGACTCCTTCTTCGGTTGGATGTGCTTCGTCTTCATCTTCAGACTTCCAGGTGCACTCAGCCAAGAAGTTAGACAGCACCTGGGCTTTCATAGCCGATCGGGGCTGGAAGCTGATGTCAAAATCACTTAACTTTATGGCCATTTGGCTATTCTTCCCGAAGTGCCAGGACCTCGGAGAACTACCTTAAGGGGCTGATCAGTCAACACCACGATGGCATAGGCATGGAAATAGGGCTGTAGTTGCTTTGTCGCAATTATCAAGGAGTAGATCAGCTTCTGCAATTTTGAATATCTTGTTTCAGCATTGTACAATACTTTGCTGATATAGTAGATCGGCTTATGGGAGCCGTCCTCCTCTCTTCGGACGAGGATCGAACTGACTGCTTCATCCGAAGCAGAGAGAAACAGGTAGAGTATTTCCCTCTCCTGAGGTTTGGAGAGCAAATGTGGAGTCTCCAAGTTCTTCTTCAACTCTTCAAAAGCAATGTGGCAGTCCTCGATCCATTCAAAGCCTCAGGACTATCGAAGTACTTTGAAGAAAGGGAGGCATTTCTCAGTCGATCGGGAGATGAATCTGCTCAAGGAGGCGATCCTCCCTGTCAGCTATTGTACCTCCTTCTTACAAGAAGGATGCCTCATATCCCTAAGGGCCTGGATTTTTTCGAGGTTTGCCTCGATCCCTCTCTTACTAATGAGGAACCCCAAGAACTTGCTCGAAGTTATCCCGAAGGTGCACTTTGTTGGATTTAACATCATACAGTGGTGTTGTTAGGCCTCGAACGATTCTTCCAGGTCTTTGATATAATCTTCTTTAAGGAGGCTTTTGATGATCATGTCATCGACATAGGCCTCCATGTTCCTCCCCAATTGTTCCTTGAACACCTTGTTAATCAGCCTTTAGAATGTCGCTCTAGCATTCTTAAGCCCAAACAGCATCATTTTGTAGCAGTAAAGACCTTTGTTGGTGACGAAGGCTGTCTTTTCCTCATCTTGGGGATCCATTTGGATCTGGTTGTATCCAGAGAAGGCATCCATGAAGCTTAATAGCTGGTGCCCAATGGTGGCATCAACCAGTTGGTCGATCTTTAGAAGGGAAAAGCTATCTTTTGGGCAGGCTTTGTTAAGGTCTATGTAGTTAATGCAGATCCTCCACTTGCCGTTAGCTTTCTTCACCATTACCACGTTGGCCAACCATTCAGGATAATACGCTTCTCGAATGAATCCTACCTTGATGAGTTTGTTCACTGCTTCATCTACTACCTTCTACCTTTTACGAGTGAAACTTCTTTTCTTCTGCTGAACTGGCTTATATTCGGGGGTGACTTCCAACCGATGAGTAATTACTTTGGCTAGAATTCCTGGCATGTCCAAAGTTGACCAGGCAAAGACATCGGCATTGTTTCTGAGGAAACAAATCAGCTTCACTTTGGTTTCATCATCGAGCATGCTTCCGATCTGCACGACCCTGGTAGGGTCTTCTTCAGTTAGTTGCACTGGGATAGTTCTCTCCATGGGTTCACTAGAGTCTGCGATTGGGTCTCTCGGATCTAATTGATCCCAAGTTGTAGGATCGTTAGAGTGCTTGTCTTGAATCATCAAGCACTGTCGTGCCGCTCTTTGATCTCCCCTGGCTTCTCCGATGCCTCTCCTGGTGGGAAAACGCACCAAGAGGTGATAAGTTGACACTATGGCTTGAAATTTGTTCAGGACGGGCCATCCCAGAATCATGTTATAGGCCGAAGGGGTTTGGACCATCGTGAAGTTGATTGGTAGTGTCTTCTATCGAGGTTCAATTTTGAGAGTTACAAGCAATATTATTTCTCCCTCAACATCAGCCTGGTTGCCTTCGAAGCCAGTAAGTGGTATAGGGAATCTTTGCAATTTGTTTTTAGGCAGGCATATCCGAGAAAATGCATTGTACAGTAAGACGTCAGCAGAACTTACATTATCAACCAAGATATGCCTTACATCATAATTGACCACAACGGTCAATATTATAACAGGGTCATCATACGGGAGCTAGACCTCCGTGAGGTCATCATCGGAGAAGAGTATAGCATTGTTATCTTTAAGCCACTTTAGGGCATCATCTTCGGCTCTTCTCCAGTCGATCGATCGATGCAGCATCCCTACATTCATGTTGGAGGGACTCTGGTTTGGCAGTTCAGCTTCTTCAAGGGCCCTCTAGGGAATGCTAGCTTCTGATCGATGTCCTTGGTTATCGATGTACTGTCCCAGATAACCTCTCTTGATAAGATCCTCGATGGCATCTCTAAGCTGGATGCACTCTTTGGTGTCATGGCCATGGTCCCGGTGAAATCGGCAGTATTGGTTCCTATTCCTCATGGAAGAGGACGTCTTCATGGGACGTGGCCATTGGAGATATTTTCTTTTTCTATCTCTAGTAGGATCTTTTTTCTTGGGAGGTTGAGGGGGATATATGAGTCGAATCTCCCATCTGGTGCTCTGGGCCTGGGACTTCGTCGTCGATTAGGATATGTGTTGTTGTTGTTGTTGGGTGTAGGGGGCCTTGTCCCTTGCTGTTTTTCTTCTTTGGGAGGGGCTTCCCTTCGGCTAGCCACCGATTAGCCGCTTGATCTTCGATGTTGGCGTACTTCTTAGCTCTCGACAGGAGCTCAGCGTAGCTTTTGGAAAACTTTTTATCTAGGAAAAAAGTGAGCTTGGACGTACGGAGCCCCTTTTTTAATATAGACAAGGCCACGTGCTCGTTGAGATCAGAGATCTCTAGCATAGCCAAGTTGAATATGGAGATATAATCTTGTAGACTTTCTCCTTCATTCTGGTGAAGGAGGAACAAGGTGTCCGTGTTGCGGGGGGTCTTGCGGCAGGTCCTGAAATGTAAGACAAATAATTTTTCTAGCTCGGAAAAAGAATCGATGGTACCTGGACGTATGCTCGAGTATCATATCCAAGTGGCTTTCTTCAAAGTGGCCGGGAATGCGAGGTAGTACAGTGCATTCGAAGCCCCTTGAATCATCATGTGGGCCTTGAAACTGCCCAGGTGATCAAGTAGATCGGTGGTGTCATCGTAGGGCTCTATTTGGGAAACCCGAAAGTACCGGGGAACAACTTCGACCATGATGCGAGCGATGTATGGAGGGTACAGCTCACACGCCCAAGGTCACCATGGTTCTTCTGCTCCTGAAGCTTTGCAACCTCCGACTCGAGGGCTTTAAGCTTCCCTTCGTAATCGAGGTGGATCTCTTTCGGTAGGTCCTTTTCAGGAGTAGAGTCTTTGGAGGAAGCAGAGAAAGATTGCCTAGGCCTTTTTTCTTTTTGTAGCGAATCGATGGGTCTAGGCATTCTTGAGCTTCGACCCTTAAGGAAGGGTCGAAGATGGAGGGAAAGATGGGTGGACCCCTCTCGGGAGGCCCTTTTTCTTCGGGATTGAGAGCTATATCTGAAGGTGACTGGTGGATGCCCCACCTGGAAGGCTTTATGTTGAAAGTCCTGAAACATAGCTGTGAGAGCGTTGACCTAGATCATGAGAGTCTCAAACTGCTGCTGTCCCACGACAAGCGTGGGAGGCGGAACATCGAGGGAACACGACTTCTACTTGCTGAGACATTCTGAGTCTTTCCTCTCGCCATTGGATGCTCCTTACACTTTCCCTTTTTCTTAAGGAAGGGAGCTAACAACATATGCTTGGCATGCTCTTGGTGTACTCTTCATGCGAGCCCCTTTCTGGCGTGCTAATCTATTGGCATAGAATCCCTTTTCCGACCGGACGAAGCTCCTGGTTCACAGGTTCGTTCCCTGGTTTACCTACAAAATAGATCCCTGGTTGGATATTCTTTGACGGGGGACACTCCGATGCCTAAGTCAGAGGTGGGCTCCAGCAACAGAATGGGGAAGATTTTGAGGAGAGAGGATGGCGATGAAAAGAACTCTGGATTTTGGGATTTCGTTCTGCTCCTTACCTGAAATGTCCCCTCTTACCAGTATTTATATCGGCTGGTTCGGCCTGCGGTTCTGTCCTCTTTCCTACGGTTATAATGGGAAAGGTTAATGGATTTCCATCTATCCGTAACTGTGGGCGGTTATTGAACGGTTCCGGTTAGGCCAGAGATGTTATAGTTGGAGTTAGTGACCACATGGCCACTTTGATGTAGTTTTGCTTTGAAAATGATAGTCGATCATAACCATTATCTCCCATGTTCGTATGGGCTTAATGGTGGGGGTACAAGGATCAGACATAGATTACTGGGCCCTATTTGGTTTACTTAGCCATGTGTCAAATTTTTTAATCAACTAGAATTGAGTCATGTAATAAGTTGAGGTTAGTTGATTTGTCTCAACCCTCAACCTAGTCCAGTACATTGAGTCCTGTATACCAGTATGAGTCTAATGTGAGTTCACTTCTTGTACAAGAGAGGAGGCTACGCTATTTTGGAGTTCCACCATACCTCATTCTGAAGCTAGAAGTAGTTACACCAGCTTAGGGGAGCTCAATCGACATCCAGGTGCCCTGATTGTGCCCTGATTTTCCCCGAGTGCCATTTCAGATGCCAAATTCCCTCCAGATGTGTTGGCTCCACCTAGTGATTTTGATGAATAACAAAACATTGAGTGCATATTGTATTCTAACGAGGATTTCAAGTTGTGAGTTTTCAAGAAGAAAGCACCTCAAAATTCCAAAAACTTATGGTGTATGGCACGCAATGGCATGGAGCAATTCACACATATCTGGGCATCCACTTCATCGAAAAAGGGCATATAATTGATTAACTAATATGTGTTTATGTGTTCATGAATTTTATTTTTGGTTTCAAAGCATTTACACTTGAATCTGGATATTTTCAGTCTCAAGTGTCGACACCTGGACAGTCAAGTGTCGACACTTCAGCATTTGGCACGGACAAAAATCCTTGGCATGCCAAGTGTCGATACCTATATTCAAGTGTCGACACCAAGTGTCGACACTTAGGTTCCAAGTGTCGACTCAAGGCCTAAGATTTTTGAAAATACAGAACTTTGTTGATTCAAGGATTTTTGTGTCAAGTGTTGACACCTGTGCATCAAGTGTCGACACCTGAATGTTCAAGTGTCGACACCTAGAAATCAAGTGTCGACACCTGACAGCCAAGTGTCGACACTTGCAGCCTGACAGCTCTAACGGATCTATTTTTCTGGCTTACAGAAGTTGGTTTTCAAGCTTCAAACGGCTATTTCCAATGCTCCAACGGTCACAAACCATTTTTAAAAGGTTTTTAGTGTATTTAATCTCCACCAACCTCATTTTAAAGCAAGAGAACAAAAGAGAAGAGAAGGAAAAGCAAGAGAGAAGTCTATTCAAGAGCATTCAAGTCCACTCAAAAGCCAAAAAGCTAATATTCTCTCCAAACTTCAAATCAAAAGTCTCTTCTAGCTTGATTCCACTGAAAAGCCTACAAGCTCAACCTTACTTCATTCCAAAAAGAGGCATCTTGAAGAAGAGTGAAGTCAAAGCATCCTTTTGGGCTTCAAAGATTCTAATCTACTCTTGAAGAGAGTTTGTTGTAGTTTTTAAATTTCATATCTATTTTAATTGTGTTTTGACCTTGCTTTCAAGGGTGTCTTGAAAGAAGGTTATTGTGGTTTGTTGGTGAGCCAAAGTGTTAAAACCAACTAGGGTTAACTTGTGAGCCCGAAGACAAAACAAGTATTTGGGTTTGTTGGTGAGCCTAGGTGACAAAACCAACTTAGGTTTTGACTTGTGAGCCTTGTGAAAAACAAGTCAACTGTAATCTGGTGTGGATTATAGTGGAATTCCCAAGGGTGGCTTGGGGAGTGGATGTAGGTGCTAGGTTTGCACCGAACTACTATAAACTTTGTATTTGTGTGTGATTGCTCTTTTCCTCTCGTATTCTTTAATTAATTGCTATCATTTTGCATCTAATTTATTATTGCTCACAAGCACCACTAGACCTTCATTTATTGTGTTAAATTATTAAAAGACCCAATTCACCCCCCCTCTTGGGCTCCATTTCTGGGCAACAAGATGCTTCCAGGATATTCCATATGCCAAGAGCCCATGTTTTCCATGTTATTCCAGTACTCCAGGCCTTAAAATCAAGCCTAGGGGCCAAGCCCAAGCCCTTAGAAGCAAGATTCCAGCCAGATTCCCTGGAATATGCCAGCCCATGTGCCCAACCCCTGTAAGCCCACCTGGACCCCTCAAATTTTTGTCCAAGCCCATGAACGAGGCATCCTTGCTGCTTCCCCAAGGTCCAAATGCAAATTTGAGGAGTTTGACCAAGTCCAAGCCAAGTTGGGAGAGGAAAGAAGAGAAGACTAGGTCAAAATTCTAACCTAGTTGGGATTTCTAGTCCTTTTGAAACTTTGTAATTCTAATCTAGATAGGAAAGGACTTGTATTCCAATTGGAAAGAGGACTTGTAACCCAAGTGTAACCAAAGTTAGTGAGGGCATGGGAACTCTATAAATATCCCACCCCTCCCCCTCTTGTAAGCATCTCTTTCTTATGAATACAACTTGTTGAAATTTTGAGTTATTACCTTATGTTTGTGTTTTGTTTTGGTTCTTTGGATTGTGTTTTTGTGCTTGGACGAATTCCTTGCTATCCTAGCTTCCTTCCATGCCCTAAATCACTGCCATCCAAGCCTTCACATGTCAAAGAAGGAGTGCCCTAGGCCGCCAAGCAAGGAGTTCTTCAAAAAGCTTCAAACAACCATCTTCTAACCTTAATCCTGATTCCTTTCAACCCATAGTTCCTTTTCTTATTTTTTAATTGCTGTTTTGATTAACCTTGATGTTTGTAGGATCCCCAAGGTGCTTTTCCTCCCTGAGGAGGCCTTCTTTGCTGCCCGAACCACCTAGATTCGCCATCAGATTCAAGGGAACCGAGACTTCTTCTTCCAGGCTCCGATCAAAGTTGTGAGTGATCCCTGCAACTTCTGAATTGTCATCTCTAATGGGTATGAACCCTTCCCTTCTCTGATTATCTGATTTAGATGAAGATAAACTATCATAAACCGGAAATTTCTCAACTCTCGGGTCCTGGCTATTTCATTAGTTTGCATGAGTTCATCTCGACAAGTTGATTCTTAGAATTGCTGAATACTTGCTAGTTCTTTACTTTGCTTTAAAAAATTAGCCATCAAACCTAAATCTAAAAATCATAAAAAATTAGTTTACTGCTTTTACTGCATGTTTAGCATTCTTAGAGTCATCCTGCATCACTTAAGATAGGTTGGAGATCTGCCTTCGGGCTTCCTTTTCAGGAATGTCCATAGCTGGATTGGAGGGAGTGCTTTCGTCTTGAGATGTTTTCAGAACGACGCCTATGGTCGAAGCCGAAGATCGTGTCCTCAGCAAAGGCCGAAGACCATGTCTTCGACCGGGATTGAAGGTCATGCCTTCGGCTGAGGCTGAGGGTTATGTCTTCGGCAGAGGCTGAAGGCTATCTCTTCGGCTGAGATCGAGGGTTGTGTCTTCATCTTGTTCGTTAACCATTCGGCTTCTTCTGGGCACTTCGGTTCGACATGCTTGGTTCAGGAGGAAGTGTTCGGGCAATCGAACTGGTGGTTGATCTATGCTTGAATTGGTATATCCTAACAATTATATAAAAATTCTTGAAATATTTTGGGATTTTCAATTTCATCATGAACTTTAATTTAATGCAATTAGGCCATTAAATTTTTAGATCCTTTCAATACTGACCTTTATTACTAATTCTATCTAGGTGTCGTTAGGAAAGGTTAACTAAAGGTCATGTAAGGATCATATGTAAGGGAAAATGGGGCTAATGTGGTAGATTGTTGTTTTTCTATTATTTCTATCTTTGTCTAGATTATAAAAACTGATCATCCCTCCCATTTCCAGTGACTCGGCATTAGTGAGACAGACTTGTGAGAGTGGTGGTTTACTGGTCGGTGAGGAGGCGGTGATCTGTCCTTCATTCTCATGACGAAGATAATTTCTTTATCTCATATTTTGATCGTTCTTTTCTTGAATAAATTTGTTATTTTCTTTCGGCGAGAAGGCGGTGGCCTGAATATTTGAAAAAATTATGTTCTCTATAGCTGGGTAGAATTTGGGGTTTGCTTTTCATTGTAAATTATAGGTTTTGTAGTCACAAATTCTAGTTATGTTGGTTCATGACCAATATTCAAAGTGACCGGGCTTCCAAGAGTAGCTTTAAGAGCATTTAAGATAGATTCTTCTTTTTAGCTACTAGTTTGTCTTCTGAGTTCTTAAACATTAAGTGCACTATAGCATTGCCTATCAAAGTTGTGTACAAATAAGTGATAAGTGAGAAGTCCGATAAGAGATTATGAAGTTGCTTTAGTTTGGTAGAAGTGCATTACCTTTTGAGATATGTGATACAAGATTCCCTTGTCAGTTCAAGAATTCTCCTAGGACTTCATCTTGGATTGTTTCTAGGATGCTGTGCCATACTTCCTCCATGTCAATACTTTTGAAACTTTCTTTCAAGTTACAATATTAGTACTTTGTTTTGGCACTGAATTAAGGGAATGATGCTTGATCCCATTGCTACCAATATGGTTGGAGGGTCCAGGCTTGTTGATATCTACTCCATTTGACATGCACACTGTGTCAGAACTGTCACCTGTAGGCATGATGAATGTTGGATGCCCATTTACAACTTGTATCAAATTATATGTGTTGACGCTGATCCCTACGGACTGGACGGAGTGTCTAGGTGCTGGTTCACCTTCTTGGATTCCTGCAAAACAAATCCCTGACCATAATTTCTTTGGTGGGGACATTTCGATGCCTAAGTCAGTAGAGTTCAAGCCATAGAATGGAGAGCTCAAAGAAAGAGAGATAGAAAGAGAAGAGTTCAATTGGCATAGTCTAGGATAGCCTTAGACTTGCTTAGGACTGCTTACCTTGGAGGTCCCCTCTTATCTCTTTTTATAGGTGTTGTTCTAACTGAAAGTAGTTATGACTTTTTGATTTTTGTTAGGGAATATAACTTTGCTTCAGCTAATTATAGTTATTGTGGATAGTTAGTTACCTTGGTATTATTGATGTTGCGACTATCAGTTATATGGTTGGTCGGTTGTAACAACCAGGCTCATTCTTGATGGGCCTTAGCTCGAAGTAGATCGGCTGACTGTAGGTCGGCCGTTTGCTTCGGAGTATATCGATTGTAGATCTGTCATTCTTTTCGGAGTAGGTCGACTGGTGATCGGCCATTTGCCTTGGAGCTTATCAATTATTGATTGGCCATTCTATGTGGAGTTGGTTTAAGGCCGATCACAAGTCGTATGCTGTCGTTGGCTAGAGTGTCATGTCGATTCGATCTCATGTGGGACTTTTGAAGAGTTGTGTCGATTTGTCTGATTGACCAGTCTGGATGGGTTAAATAAGTACCCAGTTTGGCAACTAAATCTCCGATCCAGTTTATCGTAACACTTGCCCCCCGCCCCCCCCTCCCCCACTTCCAATTTAAAGGCAATTTATTACTTTTAAGGATGGGAGGAGTATTAACTTTTGTCACCTCCTGGTAAAAAATAAGATTGCTAATGATGGAAATCTCTGTTCCGATTGGCCGTAATAACCACTTTCTGTTTTTAGCTTCATGCTTTGGATAGGTGTCAAGCTCCCGTTGGTCCTTGGAGAAATGACGTGGGTTTGAGAGTCATGTCGACTCTTTTCATTATGGTGTTTCGGCTGACTCTTTGTCTTTGGCCTAGATTAGGAGATGTGGCATTATCATGTTCATCCAGGATCATGTGAAAATCTCATCTTGGCCTTTGATTGCATTCTCGTGGATCATGATTGATAGGCTATTTTCTCTCCCATCAAATTGGTTGGTGCCTCTTAGTAATCCATACCCACGGTCGACGCTGTGCGTACGTGGTGTATTCTTAGGTGCTCCACAACCCCCGAGGGAAGTATCCGGGCTATCACTATTGCCTATATAAAGGGCATCTGTTGCCCAGGTGGCTTTCCCAAGAGGGGGTGAATTGGAAATTTAAAAATTAAAGCAAGTATGTATTCTTTAAAAACCTCTTTGGAGTGTTAAGTGCAGTGGTTCAAATAATTAAAAGCAGAAGTGAAAGCAGTTAGAGAAAGCATAACACAAACAAAATAAATTTATAGTGGTTCGGACAACTCACTCCTACGTCCACTACCCTAGATTACCACTTGGGATTTCCACTATATCCCCCACTGGAATATAGTCGGATTGTTTTAACAAACTCACAATCCAAACCTAACTCTCTTTGATTTTTAAACCGGGCTCACCAAAGAAACCTAACACTTGGTTTTATCAGGATCACCAAGAACCTAACACTTGGTTTTACCAGGATCACCAAGAACCTAATACTTAGTTTTACACAAGCTAACAAAGAACCTATTTGGTTTTCAAACTGGGCTTACCAATAACCCAACAATTAAAAAAAAAAATTGTAAAGAGAAAGCAATGAAATGACAAACAGATGTTGTCAGATGGTTCCGATGTAGCTCAAGAGAAGCCCTATTGATTTCACTTCAATGCACTTGAATGGCTTCTTTAAATTCTTCAATAATTCTTCAAGCTTTTAATCAGAGTTGGTGAAGACTTGAAGACTATCTTGAATGCTCTTTAGTGCTCTCTTGCTCTCAAGGATTCTTTGATATTCAAAATAAGCATTCTACTTTCAAAAGTTGTCTCAATTCTTCATTTATAGTGTCTTGTACTCTTCTTAGGTAGCTTTAGTCCATGTACACCATTAGGATGTGACACTTGACCGTTGGAGCACTTTTTGGATTCAAATTCCAAGTTCTGGAACTAGCCATTATAGGCCTGAAAATGACCTTTGAGTTGGCTCAAATCTACTCGAGTTGGCTCGGATCCATAGAGTAGTTCTGGTCGAGTCGCCTCGTTCCATTTGGGTTGGCTCATTTCTCAGTAGCTTGATTTTTTACTCTAGAAGAGTCAGCTCACCTTACTTCGAGTCGGCTTGGATTCACAGGCGTTCAAAACTATACTCTGGAAGAGTCGGCTCAGGTTCCTCCGAGTCGGCTCTCCTGGCTATTCACTCAAAACTCTTCTTTCTGGACTCTGGAGGAGTCAGCTCAAATCTTTGAAGAGTCAGCTCGGATGTCTGACAGAATAATGTAGTCGGCTCGAACTTCCTTCAGGTTGGCTCGGTTGTCTGATTCAGAAAATCATGTTCTGGATGAGTCGGCTCGGATCCCTTGGAGTCGACTCGGATATCTACATGCCAGATCCTTCATGCATGCCATGTGCCAGAGTCGGCTCCTTTGCTTCGAGTCGGCTTAGATGAGTTCTTCATTGAAATCTCAGTTCTTCTTTCGAATTCATCCAGCAAGACTTTAAACATTCAAGATGCTTTCAAACTCTTCTAACAACATTCTCTAAGAAATTTTAAGCTTGAAACACATCTAGAAGTAACCTGTTTTTATGATTTTTTCTTAACTTTTTTGGATTTTTCTTTACATGATATACTTTAACACAACTTATAACAGAAAATAAGATTGTAGGAGTTGCATTTTGACCATATGAATCATCCTACAAAAACTTGTAAAACACTTGAAGAGTTGTTAACAAAATAAATACATGCTCCAATATTTTGTTATCATCAAAATTACTCAAGGGGTCAACAATCTCCCCCTTTTTGATGATGACAAAACAATGGGCATGAAAAATTCTTTACAATTACATGTATAACTATATTTGAAAGTAAGCATTAACATGTATTAGAGTTAGCTGTATTTGACAGTAAGTATTGACATGTATCCAAGATTTTGTATTGAAAAAACTATACATGTATCAGTGTCAGTGCTTTTATATGTATCAGAGTATCAAAGCTTGTATGTATCAAAGTATCAAAGCTAGCACAAATACAAAGTATTAGAGCTCAAGTTTGTAGTGTATCAAACCCTTTTGAAAAGTATCAGATCGTTTCTAAAAATGTCAGAGTTAATTCTTAAGCTAATTTTAGATGTATTCAAAGCAAATTACAAGTTTTGACTAAAGCCATTCAGTTTCAATAATTTTTCTCCCCCTTTTGTATGTTCTTAAAATTTTGAAACATGAAACATTTTCATCTCAATATTATTTTATTTTCATGCACACAGTCATATATGTTCTCCCCCTTTTTGTCAACAATTGAAAAGGTATTCATTTGATTTTTCAAAGCCTAATTTTGAAATAGAATGAGAAAGTTGTAAAGATTTGTTTGAGATAATTTGACTTTCTTATATCAATTTTGATAATCTAATTAAAATTGATATTGATTTGCATTGTACCAAGTGAAAAAATCACTAAAAAGCATTGTACAATCACAATTCATACATAGATGTAAGATACCAAAAGATGCTTTCATTTCATTTATAGAATTTTCAATACAAGTTACAAAATATTGAAAGCAAAGATAGAATCAATCTATTCATTATCACTAGGTACATCTTCCTTAGTGCTAGTGGATGGTCCAAAAGGTGGTCCAAAAGATGGCAACGAGGCTATAGGATCCACATACTGTGGCTCAAAATCCTAGGGCCTAAGGTGTGGTGCAGGTTGACTAGGATGTGCAGAAGGTTGAGTAGGTGTAGGTACACGCTGAGGTCTAGGAGTAGCAAAGGATGCAATGACTAAAGCTTGAAGCTCAGTGAGGGTCACCCAAACAGAACTAAGCTGTTCCTCCATCTTCTTAATCCCAATGTTTAAAGCAATTATATCAGTGGCCTGGGCATTAGCAAATGCTTCAACTGACCCCCTGAGTCTACCAAACTCGGATCTCAGTATCCCAATGCCTTTGGTGTAATCTTCTTCCATCTTTTTTCCTAGCTCGATAGAGCCCATTCTATAGCTCATCTCTCGAAGTTCTGTTTTGAACTCTTCAATACTCTGATCAATTAATTTTTTAAGGGTTTCAGAAGTAGTCTTGAGAGTATCTGATATGGGCTGCATGTCAACCTAGGATACTGGTTTGCTGGACTCTATCAGGTCAACTCTAGAGCGTAGCTCTCTGACCTCACCACCAATCTGATCTAATCTGCTATCAACTGACTGGCGAAGCTCACCGAATATAGCAGTCATGGAACTAGTCAAAGTATCAGTCAGTGACTTCATTTGCCATGCAATGTAATCTTGAGTCATTGAAACACCTAATCTATCAATAGATGGTCCCTGTGCAGAAGATCTTGGAGCAAAAAGTGTAGTTGGAACAAATGGCGAGACTGGTACTGGTGGAGAACCAGGTGATGGAGAGAATCTGGGACTCCCATACTCAGTGTGCACAGTCTCCACAGCCTTAGCAGTATAAGTAGGCTTAGTCTCAGCAGTGGCAGCAACAGGCACATCAACAATAGGCTCTAAAGTAGTAGTACCAGCAGGCTCAAGTGCAAGAGGTCCAATGTAATCTCTCTAGGTAGCTCCTCACTATCACTATCATCCTCATTGCTGCTAGAGGCTTCTATAGCTCTTACTTCAGATCCTTTCTTTTTCTAAATTTCCCTACTTAGGTGATATTCCATTCGAAGCAAAGACTTGGAAGAATATGTGTCTATGTGATGTAGGGGTCTTCCATCTTCCCCATCTAAACTTACTCTTGAGGCCTGAAATAGCAACGTAAGCACCATACCGTAGGATAGATATGCTTTAACTTTTCTTACTGCCTCTGTAATTTGCATTATCATTATATATGGCAAATTGAGGGCCTTCCCCTCAACTATGTGCTCTTTAAAACATAGGTCCCTTTCACTGACCTAATCGAATATGCCTGTCCTTGGAAGAAAAATCTGGCTAATGACATTATGTAGGAGCCTCATTTCAAGAGATAAAGTGTTGACTATAACATTTCCAACACCACTAATGTCAGCCCTATTTAGTACGGTCCTGAGGGTCTTCTCTTTATCCTTCAGTATTAAGTGTTTTACTCCCTCTTTTGGCATTTCCAACAAGCTACTCAGCCTTTCCTCAGTGACAATAACTCTATCCTTTCATAGTATATTCTATGTGCTGAGCTTCAAGTCTTAGATTTTCATAAAAAGTTCTTACCAGGGTTGGATAAGTTAGCTCATTTAGAGAATAGAAAAAGCTCCACCCTAGTTCTTCAATTGAATCACCTATCCGTAACCCTATTTCTTTGAGAAATGAAAAAATTATTCTCCTACCACTAGTTACGGCTTGGTTTGACATACACATAACCTGTCCCGGAGAAGGAGCTATAGCCATTTCCCTTTCTTTAGTGATTTCTTGCTGTTCTTCCCTTTCTTCTGTCCGAGTCGGCTCCTCTTGCCGACATTTGGTTCTTCTTTCAGTCTCAGTTGAGGGAACATCTCTCTTTGATCTTTTTCCCATGGCCATTTTGGGTGCCATTGCTCTGATTTAGGAAGAAGGATGGAATTGGAGCTTATGAAAGTGGATTTATCAGGTTTTGAAGGTGTTATCGAGTGGAATGCTAAAGTTTAGAGTAAGAATAAGAGCATGAAAGATTGGAATAAGTCAATCAGCTCTAATAAAAAATAGTTTGCCCGACATCCGAGTTGGCTCAACAAGTCCTAAATTGCTCGAGTTGGCTCGAGCAGAGAAAGTCAGACTCAATCATAAATCCGAGTCAGCTCGAATCGAGCACAGAAGCCCGAGTCGACTTGAATCAAGATTCTTCAAATGGGTCAAAAAGAGATTTAAAAAATGAGAATTAATTTCAAAAAATCACAAGGAGAGATAGTCAAAGATCTTAAATCATTGTAGGAGGCATTCTAGATGATGTTTCCTTAGATTTAAGGGAATTTAGGACAAAAGAATCCTAAAGAGGGTCACAAAGTCCCAGTTCTCTAATCATTTCAAATCTATCTTTATCAAGAGGTTTAGCAAAAATATCATTAAGTTGATTATCAGTTGAAACAAATTCAAGCATAACATTACTATTTAAAACATGATCTCTAATAAAATGATGTCTAATTTTTATGTGCTTAATTTTTGAATGCTGAATTAAATTTTTTGATAAATTTATAGCACTTGTGTTATCACACTTGATAGGAATTTTAGCTTGTATAATACCAAAGTCTTCTAGTTGTTGTTGGATTCATAACACTTGTGCACAATAACTCCCTGTAGCAACATATTCTATCTCAACAGTAGATAATACTATCGAGTTTTGTTTCTTATAGTGCCATGAGATTAAATTTAACCCTAGAAATTAGCATGTGCCACTAGTACTTTTTCTATCTATTTTGCATCTACCATAATCAACATCAGAATAACCAAGTAAATTTAATGAATAATGTTTTGAATACCATAGACCAAAATTACTTGTTCCTCTTAGATATCTTATTATTCTTTTCACAGCAAGCATGTGCATTTCTTTTGGATTGGATTGAAATCTAGCGCAAACACATATGCTAAACAAGATATCGGTCTACTTGCAGTTAAGTACAACAGGGATCCAATCATACCTCGATATAGCTTTTGATCAATGTTGTTGCCTTCTTCATCTTTATCCAATCTACAGGTTGAGCTCATGGGTGTGCTCATTTCTTTGCTTGTCTCCATACCAAACTTCTTGATGATTCTTTAATGTACTTGGCTTGGTTTATGAAGATTCCTTCCTTCTATTATTCTACTTGAAGTCCAAGGAAGTAATTCAGTTTACCCATTAGACTCATTTTAAATTCAGCCTGCATCAACTTAGCAAATTCTTCACAAAGAGTTTTGTTAGTTGCACCAAAAATAATACCATCAACATAAATCTGTACAACTAATATATCATTACTTTTCTTTTTTGACAAAAAGAGTTTTATCAATATTTTCTCTTGTAAAATTATTTTTAAGCAAAAAAGTGCTAAGTTTATCATACCAAGCCCTAGGTGCTTGTTTCAAACCATATAAAGCTTTATTAAGTTTAAAAACATGATTTGGAGAAGTATGGCTTTCAAAACCTGATGGTTGTTCTACAAAATCTTGTTAAAAAATGTGACCATTTAAAAATGCACTTTTCACATCTATTTGAAAAAGCTTAAAATTCATGTAGCAAGCAAATACAAGAAGTAATCTAATGGCTTCTAGTTTTGCTATGGCTGTATAGGTCTTATCAAAGTCTATACCTTCTTGGTTATATCCTTTGGCTACTAGTCTAGCTTTGTTTCTAACTACATTTTCTTATTCATCTAATTTGTTTCTATAGACCCATTTAGTTCCTATGATGGGATGGTCTGATGGTCTTTCAACTAAAGTCTATATACTATTTCTTTCAACTGATTTAGTTCTTCATGTATAGCCATCATCCAATTTGGATCAGATTCAGCCTCTTCTAAGCTATAAGGTTCTATTTGTGACACAAAGGCTAGGTAATCATGTGCATCTTTATGTGATGACCTAGTCCTAACACCTTGTGAAGGATCATTAATAATCAAATCTTTAGGATGAGAAGTTATATACCTTTATTCCCTTGGTAGATCAGCATGATCCTTACCATTTCTTCTCCTTCTTGAGTTGGTCTTTCTTGTATGCTCATGTCTTCCATTTCTTTTTGAAGTGTACCTGCATCATTGTCTATGCACTCTTCTTTCTTAGAAGGTGAGGGGTTAGTTTCATCAAAATAGACATGCATTGATTCTTCTACAGTTAGAATTCTTTTGTTAAATACTCTATATGCTTTGTTATGTAATGAATAACCAAGAAAAATTGCTTCATTAGATTTAGTATCAAATTATCCTAGATTATCCTTACCATTATTAAGCACAAAGCATTTACAACCAAATACATGAAAGTAATTAATGTTGGGTTTCTTTTCATTCCAGAGCTCATAGGGGGTTTTCTTTAAAATTGGACGAATCAAAACACAGTTCAAAATATAACAAGTAGTGTTCACGGCTTCTGCCCAAAAGTACCTTGGAAGATTGCTTTCACACAACATTGTTCGAGCCATCTCTTTCAAAGTTCTATTTTTCCTCTCTACAATACCATTTTGTTGTGGTGTTCTAGGAGTGGAGAAGTTGTGATCAATGCTGTTTTCTATGTAATAATCATTGAAAAATTGATTTTCAAATTTCACGCCACGATTACTCCTAATTGAGACTATTGAAAGATTTTTTGATTTGAAACTTTTTTGTGAAATTTTCTAAAGACTTCAAAAGTTTTATCTTTATGAGTGATAAACAAAATCCAAGTAAATCTAAATAAATCATCTATTATCACAAGAGCATATTTCATACCACCTATGCTTGTGGTCCTAATTGGTCCAAATAAGTCCATGTAAAGTAGCTCAAGGGGTCTAGTAGTTGAAATCATATTTTTGGATTTAAAACTTTTCCTAGTTTATTTATCCATTTGGCATGCATCGTAAACATAATTAAGATCTACTTTAAACTTAGGCATGCCTCTAACTAGATTCTTGAAAATTAACTTGGCAATAGTATGCATGCTAGCATGACCTAATCATCTATACCAAAGTAAACAAGACTCCTTGGTCTTAGCATTCATTGCAACTAGACTAGAACTACTAGACATGGCTAGATCATTAAGGTCTACTATATAAATATTTCTAAGTTTATGTCCAATAAACTTAATGCTAGAATCAATAGAGTTTGTTATAATACACATAGATGATTCAAAGACAACCTTGAAGCCTTTATCACATGATTGACTAATGCTTAACAAATTATGCTTCAATTTATCTACTAGCAATACATTTTCAATTAAAGTACAGGGATTATTTTGATCTTATCGATTCCGATTATTTTTTCCTTGCCATTATCTCCAAAAGTAACCATACCTCATTCTTTCATCTTTAAGGTGATGAGTTGATCTTTGTTATCCATCATATATCTTGAGCAGCTGCTATCCAGATACCATCTTTTATTTTATTTCTGGGCTGCAAGACATTCCTGCAAAATAATCAAGGAGTTCTTTTAGGTACCGAAGCTACTTTGGGTCCTTACAGGTTAGTGGAGCTGGTTCCTTTGAAAATCCAAATCTTTTTAATTCTATTTTTAGAATGTGTATTTTTCATTAATGAATTACATTAAAAGAATTTATGTCCAACCCCATGACATGCATAACATACAATTCTAGAATTCTGAAAAGCTGTACGATTTGGAGTTCTAGATGTTGACGTAGATGTAAAACTTTTTCTTATAAAATATTTTTTATTTAAATTCTTAGGTACATACATTGTAGCTTTAGAAATGGATGCAGAAGGATTAGATACAAAAGTTTCTTGAGATATTGATTTTGGAACATAAGCTTTTGGAGGTATGAATTTAGTAGCTAAAATTCCATTTGAACAAGAAGAATTGAAACCAATTCCAGCTTTATTTCTAGAAATTCTTTGTTCCTTTAAAATTAACTCAAGCTTATTTAAAGATAAAGTAAGTTTTTCAACTAGTGGCTTGAGTTTTTCAACCTCCTTTTTCAAATCATTATTTTCAATAGTCAAAGCTTTGTTTTTCTCAATACATGTATTTTGTCAGTTTCCAAGGCTTTGTTCCTTTTAGAAAAGTCTTGTAAATCTCTTTGCAATAAATTATTCTTTTCTGAAATTTCTTCCTTCTCTTTTTATAAAGAATCATTTGTATTCTTTAGAGCTCTTATCTTTACTCTAGCCTTTTTATATTCAGATAATAGATTATAAAAAACAGAATTCAATTCTTCAAATATAAATTCTATTTGAGGTTCGGGGGATGTTACCTCATCTTTGAGACCCATTAGGCATAGATTTGCAGTCTTTGTGGTCTCTTCTTTTTCAATTGAAGTCGACTCCTCACGTTGTTCCATGTAGCAACCATCGCTTTCTTTTTCTTTTTCTTGAAAGTTTTCTTTAGTAAAGGATAGTCGGGATGAATGTGCTCTGGTTTCTTATATTCATAGCATGAGGGAACTTGTTCCTTTTCGTTCTTTCTATCATTGTCCTTGTCCTTGCTGATTCTCCTTTCTTATGAAATTTTCTATATTATCTTCCTTTCTTCTTTCCCATAAATCTTCTAAATCTCCTCATGACCATTACGATGTCTTCGTCTTCTATATCATCTTCGAAGGAGGTGCAGTCATCCTCCTATTCCTCATCTTGATTCTTTAAGTTCGATATAGCTTTGAAAGCAATTGTCTTCTTTTTCTTCTGATCATCATCAGTTCTATGCTACATGGCAAGTTCATGTGTGATGAGTGAACTTATCAGTTCATCTAGAGATAAAGTGTTTAGATCTTTTGCTTCCTAGATGGCAATCACTTTGAGGTCCCACTTATCCGGAAGTGATCTGAAAATCTTCTATACTAGATCAGCATTTGAATAGATCCTTCCAAGACTTTTCAAACCATTAATAATATCTGTAAAGCAAGAAAATATGGCAGAGATAGATTCATTTTGTTCCATTTTAAACAACTCATAGTTGTATACCAGAAGATTAATTTTAGAGGTCTTCACTTGGAAAGTTTTCTCATTGTTCACTTAGCGTTTATCCAAAATTTTCTTTGCTGAAGAGCAAGTGAAAATTCGATTGAACTTGTTGGCATCCAAAGCACAGTATAATAATTTCATGGATTTGGCATTCAATTCCCCCATCTTCATGTCGTGTTCATCCCAATCCTCTTCAGGTTTTGGGACATCCACACCATCAATTTTAATCATGGGTATACTTGGACCCTTTAAGATGGCCTTCCATGACTGAAAATCTATAGCTTGTATATAAATCTTCATCCGAGCTTTCCAGTAAGAAGAATTTGTTCCAGAGAATAGTGGAGGTCTATTAGTAGATTGGCCTTCGGCCAAAGATGTACTCATGGGATGAGCTATCAATCTTTACTCTAAAAGTATTCAGAGACACTGCTCTAATACCAGTTGTTGCCCAGGTGGCTTTCCCAAGAGGGGGGTGAATTGAGAATTTAAAAATTAAAGCAATTATGTATTCTTTAAAAGCTTCTTTGGAGTGTTAAGTGTGGTGGTTCAAATAATTAAAAGTAGAAGCGAAAGCAATTAGAGAAAGCATAACACAAACAAAAGAAATTTATAGTAGTTTAGAGCAACCCACTACTATGTCCACTACTCAAGATTACTACTTGGAATTTCCACTATATCCCCCACCAGAATACATTCAGATTATTTTAACAGGCTCACAATCCAAACTTAACTCCCTTTGATTTTTAAACCGGGCTCACCAAAGAAACCCAACACTTAGTTTTACCAGGATCACCAAGAACCTAACACTTGATTTTACCAGGATCACTAAGAACCTAACCTTGGTTTTACACAGGCTAACCAAGAATCTATTTGGTTTTTAAATCGAGCTTACCAATAACCCAACAATTCAGAAAAAGAATTGTAAAGAGAAAGTAACGAAATGACAAACAGATGTTGTCGGATGGTTGTTGATGCAGCTCGAGAGAAACCCTATTGATTTCACTTCAATGCACTTGAATGGCTTCTTTAACTTTTTCAATAATTGCTTCAAGCTTCTGATGAGAGTTGGTGAAAACTTGATGACTATCTTGAATGCCTTTTAGTGCTCTCTTGCTCTCAAGATTTCTTTGATATTCAAAATAAGCATTCTACTTTCAAAAGTTGTCTCAATTCTTCATTTATAGTATCTTGTACTCTTCCCAAGTAGTTTTAGTCATTGTACACTGGGATGTGACACTTGATCGTTGGAGTACTTTTTGGATTCAAATTCTAAGTTCTAGAACTAGCCGTTATAAGCCTGAAAATGACCTTCAAGTCAGCTCGGATCTACTCGAGTCGCCTCGGATCCACAGAGTAGTTATGGTCAAGTCACCTCGCTTCATTTGGGTTGGCTCGATTTCTTAGCAGCTTGATTCCTTATTCTGGAAGAGTTGGCTCGCCTTACTTCGAGTTGGCTCGGATTCACAGACGTTCAAAACTGTACTCTGGAAGAGTCGGCTTAGGTTTCTTTGGGTCAACTTTCCTGGCTGTTCACTCAGAACTCTTCTTTCAGGACTCTAGAGGAGTCAGCTCGAATCTCTAAAGAGTCGACTTGGATGTCTGACAGAATAATATAGTCAGTTTGAACTTCCTTCGGGTCGGCTCGGTTGTCTAATTCAGAAAATCATGTTCCGGATGAGTCAGCTCGAGTCCCTAGAGTCGACTCGGATATCTACGTGCCAGATCCTTCATGCATGCCATGAGCTAGAGTCGGCTCCTTTGCTTCGAGTCGGCTCGGATGAGTTCTTCATCGAAATCTCAGTTCTTCTCCAAAATTCATCCAGCAAGACTTTAAGCATTCAAGATGCTTTCGAACTCTTCTAACAACATTCTCTAAGAAATTTTAAGCTTGAAACACATCTAGAAGTAACCCATTTTTATGATTTTTTCTTAACTTTTCTTTGGGTTCTTCTTTACATGATATACTTTAACACAACTTATAATAGAAAATAAGATTGTAGGAGTTGGATTTTGACCATATGAATCATCCTACAAAAACTTTTAAAACACTTGAAGAGTTGTTAGCAAAACAAATACATGCTCCAATGTTTTGTTATCATCAAAATCACTCAGGGGTCAACAGCATCCGCTCTATAGGATGAACTTCTTTGCTTTCACAGAAATCTTTCTTCTCTTCTAATTGCTCCAAACTTTCTCTTTTTCTTCTTAGGCCTTCTTTCCTCTCCACAGGTAGAGACTCCTTTTCCCCCCCTTTTTATCATGGTGAGGTCTCTAGAGGTCCCTGCTGTCGGTGGGGTTTCGACGAGTAGGGGAGGAGGTAGTTCCTCCGGTGTTGTAGGTTCTTCTAGGAAAATTAATGACGAGTCAAAGCCATAATCCATTGCGAGCTATGTGTCTTTTTCTTGACTAGCTTCTCTTAGGGATTATTACCGTATTGTAGAAATTCTTCCATTAATGCTTCCTCAACCTGATGAAAGGGTGAATCATCCTCCTCCTAGTACCATCTCAGTGTACGAAGACCACCTGAAGGCTAGTCTTCGGTTTCCTTTATAATTTTTCTTCATCAAAATTTTTAATCTATACCATGTGATCCCGGTGCAGCTGATTCCGAATAGCATTCAGACTATCTGTGGCTTCTTAGTTCTTTATCATGGTCTAAATATAAAGTCTAGGACCTCTTTATTTACATCATTCTTCATGTTGAAGAAGGATTTCCATGGCTAGGGGTGGTGGGTCATTGGCCCTCATCCTGGTCGAAAGCTGGTCAAGGGGCTACCAACCACCATCCACGGATGGAAACCCTGTTTCTTTTTCATATTCTCTTCATATCCTTAGGATTTCAACATGGAGTGGAGAGAATCCTGATTGGATGCTAATGCTGGTCTTGAAGGTCGACCGGGCAGACTCTGATATGTTGGCGGGGTCTAAAGTTCCTTTAGCTAGGGAGTTGCTGAGTGAGCATAACTTGCACCTCACTCAAATCAGTGAGTCTACGTCTTTAGGTATGCTTGATAGTCAGTCTTCGTTCCATTCCACTTTGTCTCTTGTATGCCTTTGTCAGCTGACCACCGTAGTTTCTTTTATTTTGCAGGTAAGAAGATGAAGCCGGACTTTAGCAAACTCTGCCAGGCTACCCATAAAAGGTCCGTGCCGGTCCCTTCAGAGGGGTTGGAAGGTTGGAAGAAAGCTCAGACTGAAGAGGCCACGAGAAATATACCATTGAGGATGGCGTCGGACGATGATGATGTGCCTTTGACAGAGCTCCACTCAAGGGACCCTACTCCATCTCAGACTCTAGAATGATCGAATCTCACCTCCGTTATCGATGTGCTAACAGTATAGCTCTCTCCCTAGGATAAAGGCAAGGCTCCTTAGACAGAAGAAGAGTTGGAGAGAGACATTCCCTTAAAGAGGGAATACGAGGTAAACTTCGCGGTCTTCTCCAATGGGAGGGGTTTAGAGAACCCCGAACTGGCCAAGAAATTATTGAAGGCCATGCTCCTCCCGAGAGAGTGGGAGGTGACAAAGAATCGCCAGCTAGAACAAGTCATCGATTCAATTTATCTGAACATTCTGAGAGTAAGTATCACTTTTCTCATCAATTTCTTTGAGATTGTAGCTAATGTAACTAACTTTTTCCTTTTGTTGCTTGGTGTAGTTGATTCATGAGGTGACCCTAATAGAGGAAGGCATATCAAGGTTCGTCAGTGTTAGCAAGGGCCTTCGAGAGAAACTACAATCGGTGAAAGCTGAAAAGGAGGTGCCCGAAGAGTTAAGATCAGCCATGGAGGAAAAACTAAATGAGAGCGTTGCCGATGTTCAAACTTTAAAGGCCGAGCTGAAGAAGGCCCAAATAAAGATATCTGACCAAGAGGCGAAGCTCAGGAAGAAGAAGAAGAAAATCCATTTCTTGGAACATTCAGCTAAGAAAAGTTAGAAAAAGGCCGAAGAGGCAGCCAAGGAATCAGAGGCCATGAAGGAACAAGCTGTCCAGGCCGTCGAAGACTACAAGAAGTCTTCGAACTTCAAAGATAAACTGACCGAGTTTGGGATAGTCAGCTATCAGGTAGGCTTCAATGATGGTGTCAAGGAGGTTCTCGGTCTTTATCCAGGTTTGGACATCTCGAGCATTCAATTATATGAGGTCGAAGAAGAACCCATGCCTCAAGCCAAAGCCGAAGAAGCTTCGAGACAATCGGAAGAGGCCCCATCTGCGATTAACCTAGAAGTCGCTAGGCAGTCGGAAGAGGTTTCTATCATGGTTGCTTCGGACAATGCTTTGATTACAGACTAATTTTGTGCTTTTCTTCTTCTTTTTGTAATATTGATAAGATGTAAATGTATTGAATCTTTTGAAATGAATGAAGAATATTTTTCTTTTTCAACTTGTGTCAACTTATAGATTTCTCCAAAATTTTTCTAAGTATGAAGTAGTCAGTTATCTTTCAACTTCTATTTTGATAAAAAAATTATTCTAAGTATGGAGTCATCAGACCTTCTTAAGTAGACAGATATCGACATGATAAATGAATGGCTTTAGAGCATTTTTATGAGGCAGTTTTGAGTTTCTTACCAATTTCGATCTATCTTATCAATGTTGTGGACTGAAGAGTCCGGCTTTGCTAATACAGTAGGTGAATTAGGCCCATCTGCATGTTTGTTAGATATACCGATAGAGTAGACTAGTTAGGTCTTCTCTCGTGCTTGTCAGCTATATATGAGTAAAGTAGGTTGGTCAGGCCCGCTTCGCACTCATCGAATATACCGATAAGGTTGGCTGATTAGGCCTGTCTTTATAATTTTTGTTGATGAAAAGGTAGGTTGGTCAGGCTCGCCTCTGCACTTGTCGGACATACCGATAGGGTAGGCTGATTAGGCTCGCCCTTGTGTTCTTTGTTGATGATAGTGTTGCCCAGTAAGCAACCCAAGAGGGGGGGTGAATTGGATTTCTAAAAATTTAAATGCAAGTGTGTGAACCAATCCAATTATAAAACTTAGTACCATGAATGCAAAGATAAAGTGCTTTTAATAGTGGAAATATAAAAGCAATAAGAGAAGAATAAATGTAAGAGACAAGCAACTACAAACACAAAAAAAATAGTGGTTCGGTGCTATCCAATGCACCTACATCCACTGCCCAAGATCCACTTGGAAATTCACTATAATCTCAACTGATTATAGCCGATTAGTTTTTCGGGCTCACTAATCAAAACCTGACTTGTTTTCACAAGGCTCACAAGTCAAAACCTTACTTGGTTTTTTGGGCTAACCAAGAACCTAAATGGTTTTAAGGCTAACCACCAACCTTCCTTGGTTTTGCAGGCTAACCAAGAACCTAAATGGTTTTCAAAGGCTCACCAATAACCTTCTTGGTTTTCCAATAGGCTAACCAAAAACCTTTACAATAAATATAAGTTTGAAGTAAAGAAATAATAAAAGCTTTCTAATAAAAGCGAATATCTCTTTGAAGCTTTGTTGTAGTGCTGCCTTCAACTTGATGAAGCCTCTTTTAATGCTTAAGAAGGTTGATCTTGAAAGCTCTTGAAGGCTCTTAAATACTTGGAGACTTGCTTTTGGCTTGAAAGTAGTTGAACTCAATGAATAGGAGTGAATGCTCTCTTTTCTTTTCTTTTGGTTATTCTCTTTTCATTCTCTTATATTTAGATTTGATTTGAATCAATTAAATACCATTTCAAGGCCTCAAACCAGGTTTCTAGCCATTAGACATGAAAAACTAGCCATTGGGAGCCAAGAGGGACGAGTTCTGTATTTAAAAAACTAGCCGTTACTGTTTCCAGAACTCCAAGTGTCGACACTTCAGGCTGTGAGTCGACACATAGGATCGGCACTTGCTCTTCATGTGTCAGCACCTACTTCAAATATCTTCAATGAAGTCCTCTGGAATTCTCAAATGTGTCGACACTTTCTCTGGTGAGTCGACACTTTGAGTCAATACTTTACATCCATGTGTCGACACTACAGGCAAGTCTTGAACTTCAACAAGTTTTGTAATCCAAAAATCTCAGACGATGAGCTGACCCATGTGTCAACACAGCACATCCATGTAGTGACACTTTAATAGTGCCATCTGAAACTATCTTTGCATGCCGACTTGTGTCGACATTTCACTGTCTATGTCGACACTTGAGTTGTAGGTGTCGACTCTTTAAGTCGACACATCATTGAGATTCTCTCAAAGACATCTGAACTTCTACTGAAACAAGTTTGTGTTGAACTCGTTTGTGTTGAACTCATGTGTCCTTTCAAGCATTCTTCATCTTCTAAAGTCCTCTTTAAGTAGATCTTTCATCCATATTTAGGGCTTTTCAATCAAACAATTTTTATTAAGTTGATGAGCATCTTTTTCTATAAAAACATACTTCAAAGAAATTATTAGTACTCAACTTATACTTAAGCGTTTTGCTTATCATCAAAATCAATAACGGAGTCAACAATCTCCCCCTTTTTGATGATGACAAAACCTTTAAGTATAAATTGCACAATAAAAGCTTTCAAGGAAATATTTTCAATGTGCATAGAACATATTGCAATAGGTATTGAGATGCTAAAAGAGATGTATCAAGGGTAAGAGTATTGCCATAGCTAAGAGTATCGGAACTTAAATTATATGGGAGATAAAATCATGTATCATGATACTCTAAGAAAAATGCTCAAGAGAAACAATTTCATAAACTATACTCCCCCTGAGGAGATGATTCATAAACAAAAATGTAAGCATCTTTTAAATATCTAAAGATTGGAATTGGGCATGAAATCAAATTCAAAACAGATTTTGAATACATAGGAGGTATTACTCCCCTGCACTCAATGAACAGAAATTTCCAAAAATTTTAGATTTTCAAATTTTTTTTTCATCATACATATTTATCTCATTTCTCATTTATACTTATATTGGTTTCTCCCCCTTTTTGTTATCATTAAAAAGGAAGGAAGAACTAAATGAGTTTGAATAAAGGAAGACAATGAACTACTAAGAGTAACTAATGCATTTCATTCACTCAAAGTCATAAGGTGAAACATAATATTTCATTCACCTAAAACAAATTTGATACATAAAGCGAACAACAAAATATTCAGAAAGTACAGAAATATAAACCATATAAAAACTATCCTAAGCATTATCCTCATAATCTGAGGATCCAATCTTGATTGGTCCAGTATCAGTGAAAGCACGAGATCGGGGCCACATCGATCTAAGATCATGAAGATGAGTCCTGGTCGGTCTGGAAGGAGTACGATGACCACTACCTCTGCATCAAACATAAGTCCTCCCTCTAGCTGGAACAAAAGAAGTAGAAGCTATGTCATCAGCAGGAATAGAACAAATCGGAGTGACAGCCTCAACAACTGTCGGATGTGGTGTACAATCAAATGAAGGAGCTGAATCAAGATAATGAAAACCAGGTGTGTAGAAACCTAGCTCTCGAATAAGAGAAGATGTATGCAAGGATGGCGTACCAACTATAGGTGTATCAAAAATCGGTGTATCAGCTGAAGAAATGATAGGTGTATCAATGATAGGTGTATCAGTTGAAGAAATAATAGGTGTATCAATAATAGGAGAATCAATAACGGGTGAATCAATAATAGGTGAAAGTATAGGAATGGCAGAATGATCAACATATTTAAAAGGTGGTGTGGGTAGGATAGGAGTATGGAAGGATGAACTCTCTGGATCAAGAACGGGACTCCTAGGTAAGTCAGCAGCTGTCTCCTGTACTGGCTCTGTCAGAACATCTGGAAAGTCGAATCCGTCAGAGTCAGTATCACCATCAGTGTCAATCTCTGGTCCTGGTGCAGGTGGAGCTGGAGCTGAATCTGGAACATCCTAAAAGAGGGTCTAGATAGTGCAGACAAAATAGTGGAGATGCCATCACTCAATCCTTTATGGCTCTCTCTCGTCTCCAAAACGAAGCTATTAAGTCGCTATCGAACAATCATGATATCTGTCTCTATGCGACTGACTCTGTCCATAAGACTCCTTAAAGCTACTGGAGCATCTGACTGTGCTGGCTGAGGCTGGGTAGCTGGCTCAGACTGAGGAGCAGGCTCTGGCTGCATTTCTGGCTCAAGCTGAATCTCAGGAAATATGCCTTTGAAGGTCATGCCTCGCTCGAATATATGCGCTCCTCCTCTGCAGTGTCCTCATCTCTGTCATCGACCTATCCTGATACTCTGTATCTCCGCTGGCCTCTGACCAACTGATATCCCATCTGGTGTAGTGACCTGATGTCATAGACATCAGTGTGAAAAAGCATCTGATAGGGCTCATCATCGAATGACACTCCATATGCTCGAAAAGCAATGTCAAGCCCATCCCGTAGGGCAAGCATAGTCTCTGACTGGTGGTCGATGCCTCCATCATCTGATGTATCATGAGTACTAGAAGACAAACTAGTGCATGCTGAACTAAAGAGACCATCACAAGCAGCTCTCTCTTTGTGATGTAGTCAAAATGTCTAGTCTTCGGTAGAAGAATTCGGGCAACGATATGATGTAGTAGTCTCATCTCAGCAGAAAGACGGGATGCTGCAACAGTGGTTCCCTTAGATAGAATATCAGACTCGAAAATGCACTGGAGATCACTGAGCCTATCCACTAGCTGTCCACTATATATCCAGTCAGGGGTATATCCCATACTCTGCTCAGAACCTCTATAGTCACCGGGACATCTCTGCCACGAACCTGCACTATCCATCCATCACTGCCACAGGCTAAAGATTCGTAGAACTCTCATATCAGGCCCGGATAGAATCTCTCAGATAATGAGCATAGAAGTCAAACCAGCATCTCTAATCCACTGACCAATCCGAAAGTGATGCTGGTCGATGAATCCAAAGTCTACTCGGCATCCTCCGATAACTATCTTCAAACTCATATGACTGGAAGCAAGAAAAAGTGCCCGAACAGATGGATCAGGTGCTCTACCTTCATGGATCAGGTGCTCTACCTTCTGGCTTTTGTCCTTCTCTCTTCTTCATGGTTGGATGGCCGAGGGCGATGAACCACTTGCTTTCTAGGTTCCATTCCATAGATTCATGGATTGAACAAAAGAGGAGAGGAAACTAGGGTTTCAATGGTCCAAAATAGAAAATAGAAGGGGGATTATAGCAAAAACTGAATGAAGAACCGTCCGAAATGGGAATTTGAGAGGGTTTTTGATGAAATTTGGAGGGAAACAGTGATTGGAACAGTGCTAGGGCAAGTGTCGGCTCGAATTGGGAAGAAATGGGAAAGAAAACACTTCATTTTCACCTTTATTCTCGGTCTATAGCCATTCATGTGTCGACTCACGACACAGGGCCATGTGTCAACACATCAAGGTGTCGACACATACAAGTGTCGACACATCGACTTAAAACCAAAAAAAAAAGAAAATGAAGTGCAAAGCAAAATCACTAGAAATACAATGACATTCAAGATGATTAAATGTAATTGATGTCAAATTTGATCTTTTATGGATCAAAGAATAGAAAGTTTCATTCAAAAGGATTAATGACCCCAAGTTCTCTTCTAATCATACTGAACCGATCTTCTTGGAAAGGCTTAGTCAAAATATCAGCTAATTACAATTCAGTACAAATAAATTCAAGAACAACATCATTATTTTCAACATGGTCTCTAATAAAATGATGCCTAATTTCAATATGTTTACTTCTAGAATGCTGAACAGGATTTTTAGTTAAATAAATAGCACTAGTATTATCACATTTTATGGGTGTCTTAGTTAATTTGATTCCAAAATCTTCAAGTTATTGCTTAGTCCACAAGATTTGAGCACAACAACTTCCTACTGCAATATACTCAGCCTCAGCTGTGGATAATGCAACTGAAGTTTATTTCTTGCTAAACCAGGAGATTAAGTTAATTCCAAGAAATTGGCAAGTTTCACTAGTACTTTTTCTATCTAATTTACATCCAGCAAAATCAGCATCGAAAAATCCAATCAATTCAGCAGATGAGTCTCTATAATACTATAAACCAATATCAATTATACCAGATAAGTATCTAATAATGTGCTTAACAGCCAATAGATGAGATTCCTTAGGATCAGACTGATATCTAGCACATATGCATATGCTGAACATTATATCTGGTCTACTAGCAATCAAAAATAATAAAGAGCCAATCATACCTCTATATAATTTTTGATTAACAGATTTGCCATGCTCATCTTTATCAAGTTTACAAGAGGAGCTCATAAGTGTACCTATTGACTTAGTAGTCTCTATCCCAAACTTCTTTATGATTTTCTTTGATATTTAGCTTGGTTGATGAAGATTCTATCCTTGGTTTGCTTGATTTGGAGTCCGAGAAAGAAATTGAGTTCTTCCATCATACTCATTTCGAACTCTCCCTGCATTAGCTTAGCAAACTCTTGACAAAAAATCTCATTAGTAGCACTGAAAATAATATCATCAACATAGATTTGCACTACTAATAAATCATCATTTTTTTCTTTAGAAATAAAGTGTTATCAACATGACCTCTAGAAAATTCATTTTCAATCAAAAACTTGCTGAGCCTTTCATATCATGCTCGGGGTGCTTGCTTTAAACCATAAAGTACTTTGTGCAATTTGAAAATATAATCAAGATGTGTATGATTTTCAAAACTAGGTGGTTGTTCAACAAAAACTTCTTCTACTATAAAACCATTTAGAAAAGCACTTTTAACATCCATTTGAAAAAGTTTGAAATTTATAAAACAAGCAAATGCTAATAGTAGTTTAATTGCCTCAAGTCTAGCTACAGGAGCAAAGGTTTCATCAAAATCAATTCCTTCCTCTTGATTGTAGCCTTTGGCAACTAGCCTAGTTTTATTTCTAATAATAATTCTATTTTCATCTAACTTATTTAAACACCCATTTAGTGCTAATAATAGAAACATTAGATGGTCTTTCTATTAATGTCCAAACATTATTTCTATCAAACTAAATTAGTTCATCTTGCATAGCATTTATCCAATTAGGGTCTTTTTCAGCATCTTCAAAATATTTAGGCTCTACTTGAGAAACAAAAATAATATAATCACATTCATTTCTAATTGAGGCTCGAGTTCGTACCCCTTTTGATGGATTTCCTAGGATTACTTCCTTAGGATGTCCATGAGCATACCTCCACTCCTTAGGTAGATCTTGATTCTTTGGTGTGGATTGTATAGCTTCTTACTTTCCATCTTTGTCTTGATTTTCTTCACTTTGTTAAGATAGTTGATCATTCAATGTCAACTTTTGCAACTTATCAACACCTACACATGCATCAAAAGTATCCTCTTTTCTGGAGGATTTGTTAGTAGACTCTTCTACAACTAGGATTCTTTTGTTAAACCACATGTACAGATTCCTCTATAACTAGGGTTCTTTTGTTAAAATATCTGTATGCCTTGCTTGATGTAGAGTATCCTAGAAAGATATCTTCATTAGACTTGGCATCAAATTTTCCAAGATTGTATTTACTTATTATTCAAAATAAAATATTGACAACCAAAAACTCGAAAATACTTCAAAGTTGGTTTTCTTTGATTCCAAAATTCATAAGGAGTTTTCTTTAAAATGGGTCGGATTAAAACACGATTTAAAATGTAGCAGGCAGTATTAATTGCTTCAGCCCAAAAATATCTTGGCAAATCATTTTTGCAAAGCATAGTATGTGCCATTTCTTCTAAAGTATGATTTCTCTTTTCTACTATCCCATTTTGCTGAGATATCCTAGGTGTAGAAAAATTATGTTCTATACCTTTCTCATTATAAAAACTTTCAAAATTTTGATTTTCAAATTCAGAACCATGATCATTTCATATGTAAATAATAGAAGTATCTTTTTCATTTAAAACATTTTGGTAAAACTTTACAAATGAAAAAAATGATTCATCTTCATGAGCAAAAAAAAAAAAAAATTCAAGTAAATCTTGAAAAATCATCTACTATAACCAATCCATATCTCTTACCTCCTAGACTAGATATTCTAGTTGGTCTAAAGAGATCCATATGGAGTTGTTTTAGTGATCTACTAGTGGTAACAAAATCTTTAGGTTTGAAAGAAGTTTTGACTTGTTTTTCAAATTGGCAAGCTTGACAAACTTTATCTTTTTCAAAAACTAGTTTTGGCAAATCTCTTACTAAATCATTTTTACAAAGTTTTGAAAGTAAGTACATACTAGCATGTCCTAGTTTTCTTGCCAAAGCCAGCTAGTCTCATCTATAGCAGAATTCATTGCAACTAGGCATTCTTTATTAGGCAAGGATAGATTATCTAAGTCTACCAAATAAATATTACCATGTCTTTTTTCAATGAATTGTACTCCATTTTTATCATGAGTAGCAATTATGCAATAAGATGATTTAAAAATAACTTGAAAATTTTTGTCACAATACTGACTAATACTTAAAAGATTATGTTTCAAACCTTCAACTAAAAGTATATTATTAATACATGTAGAAAGGGTGATATGAACCTTACCAATGCCAATGATTTTTTCTTTATCATTATCCCCGAAAGTCACACTCCCTCCATTCGTTGCCTCAAGAGAGGTGATTTGCTTCACATCTCCTGTCACATGCCTTGAGCAACCACTATCAAGATACTATAGTCTTTGTTCTCCTTGGTTGCAAGACACACCTGTAAAACAAATCAAGTTTTGTTCTTAGGGTACCTAAGGCAACTTAGATCCTTTAGGGTTAGTACTTAAATTGGTTCCTTTTGGAACCCAAACTTTTCTAGAGTTATTGATTTTTCTCATATTACATTGAAAAGCTTTGTGTCCTTGTTTTTTGCATGAAAAGCATGTGATGCTAGATGATGCAGGTAAAAAAAGTTTTTCAAATACTTCTCTTATCTTTGAGGTTTATAACCTAATCCTTCTTTATTGAAAATGGATCTTTGGTAATTTAATAGAAGATTTAGTTTTTCTGAGCTAAAAGTAAACTTTTCAACAAAAGGTTTTATTTTGTCAAGCTCATTTTTGTAATTTTTATTTTCTAATTCTAAATCCTTGTTTTTCTTCAAAAGATCATCATTTGAAATGATAGTTTTAGGTCTTTTCAAAACATCATTTTCCATAGTTAAAGCCTTATTTTTTTTTCCAAAACATCAAGTTTAGTTTTTAATTCACTAACTTCATTCAAAAGAGAATTGTTTTCATGAGAAAAACTATTTGCATGCTTTTTCAACTTTTTATTTTCAGTTAAAATTAATTTGTAATCATGCATTAATTCATCAAAAGCATTTCTTAATTCATCAAAAGTAAAATCTATTTATGTATCAGATGTTATCTTTTCTTGCTCTTGATGTGCCTTGAGATATAGGTTTGCAATTTCAGCTTATTCTTCCTCTAAATCGAAGTCTTCACTATTACTCCAGGTTGCCATCATAGCTTTCTTCCTAAGCTTCTTTCTTGACTTCTTTAGGAAAGGGTAGTCAAATTCATAGTGACCAGGCTTCTTGCACTCGAAGCATGTAGGTATTTCCTTCTCCTTCTCATTTTCTTTCTCCTTTTTCGTTCCCTTCTCTTTAGTTGATTGAAACTTCTTCTTATAGGGAAACTTCCTTCTCTTCATGAATTTTCTGAACTTTCTTGCTAGAAGAGCTTCCTCGCTCTCTTCTTCTTCTTCTTTAGATTCTTCATTTGAGGATTCTTCTTGAACAGTAGATTTGAATGCAATCCCCTTTTTCTTCTTGTCCATATTTATAGACTTTTGATTTAAGTTTAGCTCATAATTCATGAGCGATCCCACCAATTGCTCCAATGGTAGCTTGTCAACATCCTTAGCTTCTTGGATGGTGGTCACCTTTGGATCCTATGATGTTGGAAGTGACTTGAGAATTTTGTTGACAAGATCAGTATTAGACATTATTTTTCCTAAACTTCTCATTCCATTTACAATATTTGTGAACCTTGTGTACATATCAATGATAGACTCATTTGGTTCCATTCGAAATATTTTATATGTATGCACTAGAATGTTCACTTTTATGTTCTTCACTTGATCGGTACCCTCAAGGGTAACTTTAAGTATGTCCCATATTTTCTTGGTGGATGTGCATGTAGAAATCCTATTAAACTCACTAGGATCTAATGCACAATAGAGGAGATTCATTACTTTCGCATTGATCTCGGATTGTTTAATATTATTTTCATCCCAATCCTCTTCGAGCTTTGGGATAGAAACATCATTAACAATAATCGAAGGAATATGAGGACCCTTGTCAATAACCTTCTACAAGTTATAATCAATTGAATGAATACATATTCTCATCCTAGTTTTTCAAAAAATATAATTTGTTCCATTGAAATATGAAGGTCAATTTGAGGCTTGTCCTTCAACAACATTAGTACCAGTAGGGGCTGTCATAGACTTTACTTAAGGCGGTTAGACTTATAAATTGAGAACAGGGCTCTGAAATCACTTGTTGCCCAGTAAGCAACCCAAGAGGGGGGAATTGGATTTCTAAAAATTTAAATGCAAGTGTGTGAACCAATCCAATTATAAAACTTAGTACTATGAATGCAAACATAAAGTGCTTTTAATAAGTGTGCAGCGGAAATTTAAAAGCAATAAGAGAAGAATAAATATAAGATATAGGCAACCACAAACATAAAAGAAATATAGTGGTTCGGTGCTATCCAATACACCTACATCCACTTCCCAAGACCCACTTGGAAATTCACTATAATTTCAATCAATTACAGCCGATTAGTTTTCCAGGCTCACTAATCAAAACCCGACTTATTTTCACAAGGCTCACAAGTCAAAACCTCACTTGATTTTTCAGGCTAACAAAGAACCTAAATGGTTTTAAGGCTAACTACCAACCTTCCTTGGTTTTGTGGGCTAACCAAGAACCTAAATGGTTGTCAAAGGCTCACCAATAACCTCCTTGGTTTTCCAATAAGCTAACCAAAAACCTTTATAACAAATATAAGTTTGAAGTAAAGAAATAATGAAATCTTTCTAATAAAAGCGAATATCTCTATAAAGCTTTATTGTAGTGCTGCCTTCAACTTGATGAAGCCTCTTTTAATGCTTAAGAAGGTTGATCTTGAAAGCTCTTGAAGGCTCTTAAATGCTTGGAGACTTGCTTTTGGCTTGGAAGTAGTTGAACTCAATGAATAGGAGTGAATGATCTCTTTTCTTTTCTTTTGGTTATTCTCTTTTCATTCTCTTGTGTTTAGATTTGATTTGAATCAATTAAATACCTTCCTAAGGCCTCAAACCAGGTTTCTAGTCGTTAGACACGAAAAACTAGCCGTTGGGAGCCAAGAGGGATGAGTTATTCATTTGAAAAATTAGCCATTATTATTTTCAAAACTCCAAGTGTCGACACTTCAGGCTGTGAGTCGATACATAGGGTCAGCACTTGCTCTTCATGTGTCGCACCTACTTTAAATATCTTCAATGAAGTCCTATGGAATTCTCAGATGTGTTGACACTTTCTCTGGTTAGTCGATACTTTGCATCCAAGTGTCGACACTACAAGCAAGTTTTCAACTTCAGCAAGTTCTGTAATCCAAAAATCTCAGGTGATGAGCTGATCCATATGTCAACACTTTAAGTCGATACAACACATCCATATGTTGAAACTTTAGCCATGCCATCTGAAACTATCTCTGCGTGCCGGCTTGTGTCGACACTTCACTGTCATGTGTCGATACTTGAGTTGTAGGTGTCGATACTTTGAGTCGACACATCACTGAGATTCTCTCAAAGACATCTAAACTTCTACTGAAACAAGTTTGTGTTGAACTCATGTGTCCTTTCAAGCATTCTTCATCTTCTAAAGTCATCTTTAAGCAGATCTTTCATCCATATTTGGGACTTTTCAATCAAACAATTTTTGTTAAGTTGATGAGCATCTTTTTTTATAAAAATATACTTCAAAGAAATCATTAGTACTCAACTTATACTTAAACATTTTACTTATCATCAAAATCAATAACGGAGTCAACAAATAGGCAGGCTAGTCAGTCCCGCCTTTAATTGGATATTTTATTAAGGCCATCCGAAGAAAGTTTTTATTGATAGTATTTGTGAAGATTTTCTATATTCCAAGATCGAGGTAGTAGAGAACCATCCAGAGTTACACGTTGATAAGCTCCAGGGTGCATGACTTCTCTGATTCGGTAAGGTCCCTCTCAATTAGGAGAGAGTTTACCTTGTTCCATTAGCTTGGATACTTCAGACCTTCATAACACCAGGTCTTCAGGTTAGAAGGTTTGTGCCTTTATCCTGGAGTTATAGTATTTGGCAATCTTTTGCCAGTATGCATCCATCTTCATATGAGTTTGGAGTCTGGTGCCCTGGAGTAGATCTAGGTCAGTTCTACGGTGCTCTGAGTTTTCTAGTTCTATGAAGTGATCAATCCTTAGAGATTGTAAAGTGACTTCCACTAGGAGGACTGCTTCAGTGCTGTAGGCCAAGTTAAACAGGGATTCTTTCGTAGCCATCTTGGGGGTCATCCGGTATGCCCAAAGGACTGAGTTCAGTTATTCAGCCCAAAGCCCCTTGGCATCATTCAGCCTAGTCTTCAGACCGTGGAGGATCGTTCTGTAAGTTACTTTGTCTTCTCCATTAGATTGAGGATGGCTGACGGAGGTTAGCTTATGGAGGATATTGTATTGGACGTAGAAGTCCTTAAACTTAGGATTGTCAAAATGCCTTCCATTGTCAGTAATTATGGCATAAGGAATTTCAAACTGGAAGATAATGGACTTCCTGATGAAGATTTCGACCTTCCCTTTAGTTATATGAGCTAAGGGTTTGGCTTCGATCTACTTAGTGAAATAGTTGATGGCTATGATGAAAAACTTCTATTATCCAAAGGCTGGAGGGAATGGGTCTAGGATATCCATTCTCCATTGACCAAAAGGCCATGGGACTATTAACTGGGTCAATTGGCTTGCAGGGCATCTTTGGATGTTAAATTATATCTAACACTGGTCATATCTTCGAACGTAGTCAGCTATGTCTTTTTGGATGGTCGGCCAATAATAACCCTGGTAAATTACTTTGTAGGCTAGAGATCTGTCCCTTAGATGGTCTCCACATATGCTCTCATGTACTTCTCTTAGGGCATAGTCAGTGTCGATAGCCCTAAGCATTTTAGTAGTAGTTGTGTGAAAGATCTTTTGTATAATGTTCCATCTAGGATAACATACTGAAAAGCCATCCATCGGACTTGTTGGCATCAGCCTTATCTTCAGGTAATACACCATTGCTCAGGAACTTAAAAAAAGGGTCCATCCAACAAGGCTCATGCTCGATTTGTTGTACCTCCGAAGTCTTCTCTGATATGCTGGGATCTTTTAGGTACTCTATGTAAGTCTGACCAAGGGAGTCTAAAGCAGTAATTACCAGTCAAGAAAGGGCATCGGCCTAAGAATTTTCGGTCCGTGGTACATGGGCTATTTCAAAGAACTCTATTGGGAAAATAGATCTCGTACCTTCTCTAAGTACTTGATCATGATAGAATCTCGAGCTTCAAATTTGCCCTTCACTTGGTTCACCACTAATTGAGAATCCGAGAAGACTTTAATCTTCTGAATCCCCAACTCCTTGGTGATTCTAAGTCCTGCCAAGAGGGCTTCATATTTTGCTTGATTATTCGAAGCTTGAAAAGAAAAGTGAAGGGCATACTCCATGGTCTGCCCATCAGAATCGGCCAATATGAGTCCGGCTCTACAACCAGCAGAGTTGGATGCTCCATCCACATGGAGTATTCATGTGGACTCTGAATTCCCTTTGGTTACTTCTATATCCTCGATCCTCTATCGATTGTCTTCTAGGCTCTAGGCACATTCAGCAAGGAAGTTGGCTAGTACTTGTACCTTCATTATCGATCTGGGTTAGAATGTATGTCGAGTTTATCTAACTTGATGGCCCATTTGGCTATCCTTCCTGAAATATTAGGACATCGAAGGATAGCTTTCAAAGGTTTGTCCATTAAGACCATAATGGCATGAGATTGAAAGTAGGGTTGTAAGCATTTTGCCATAATCACCAATTAATATATGAGTTTCTATACTCTAGGATACCTCGCTTTGGCTTCGTACAACACCATGCTAGTATAGTAGATCGGCTTCTGCATGTTGTCCACTCCTTTTCTAATAAGTACTGAGCTAATTGCTTCATCCAAAGCAGAGAGATACAAATAGAGAGTCTCACCTTCTTGAGATTTTGAGAGCAGAGGAGGACTTTCCAAATATTTCTTCGATTCTTTGAAGGCGAGTCGATAGTCTTCCGACCACTCGAAGTCTCTTGTTTGGCGGAGGGCTTTGAAGAAAGGGAGACACCTTTTGGCTGACCGAGAAATGAATTGGCTTAGAGAAGCAATTCTTCTAGCCAGTTATTGTACTTCTTTCTTGCTGGAAGGATATCTCAGACCTCGGATAGCTTGGATTTTTTTTGAGTTGGCCTCTATCCCTCATTTGGTGATGAGGAATCCTAGAAATTTTTCTGATGTTAGTCCAAAGGTGTACTTGGTTGGATCAGTTTTATCCGATGATGTCACAGGGCATCAAAGGATTCTTCTAGATCTTTGATGTGGTCAACTTTTTGAAGGCTTTTTACGATCATGTCATCGACATATGCCTCCATGTTCCTTCCAAGTTGCTTTTTAAACATCTTGTTGATCAACCTTTGGAAGGTTGCCCTAGAATTTTTTAGGCCAAATGGCATCACCTTATAATAATAGAGTCCTTTCTTTATCATGAATGCCGTCTTCTCTTCGTCATCACAATCCATCCATATTTGATTGTATCTAGAGAAAGCATCCATGAAACTTAATAGCTAGTGACTAGCAATGGTGTCAACCAGCTGGTCTATTTTTGGTAGAGGAAAGCTATCTTTTGAGCAAGCCTTGTTGAGATCTGTATAATCGATATAGATTCTCCACTTGCTATTAGCTTTCTTCACCATTACAACATTGTTCAGCCAGTTGGGATAATGGACTTCCTTTATGAATCCAGTGTTGAAAAGTTTGTTCACCTCTTCATCAATCACCTTCTATCTTTCTGGAGTGAAGTTTCTTTTCTTCTACCAGACGGGCTTGTGATCAAGGGCGACTTCTAGTCAGTGGATGATGACTTCAGTCGAGATTCCCAGCATGTCAAAAGCTGACCAGGCGCAGTCATCGGCATTATTTCGTAAGAAGTTTGTTAGCCTTGTCTTCATTTCTTCGTCGAGCAGACTTCTGTTCTCTACCAATGATATGGAAATAGTCTTCTCCATAGGTTTTTCGTAATCCTCCATCTGATCTCTCGGATCCAATTTCTCCAGAGTCATGTGGTTGGTTGACTGTCTGTCTTGTATCATTAAATATTATCGAGCGACCCTTTGATCTCCTCTCAATTCTCCGGTTCCATTTCTAGTGGGGAATCGCACTAGGAGGTGGTAGGTTGATACTATGGCACGGAACTTGTTCAAAGCAGGTCATTCCAAGATAGCATTATATACCGATGGTGTTTGTATGACCATGAAGTTAATAAAGAGTGTTTTTTGAAATGGTTTTGTGCCGAGGGTCATTGGTAACGTTATTTCCCCTTCCACTCTGACCTGGTTACCTCCAAAACCTGTCAAAGATATGGGAGACTTTTGCAACTTACTTTAGGTAAATTCATTCTGAGGAAAGCATCATAGAGAAAGACCTCCGTGGAACTTTCATTATCTACTAGAATCCTTCTTACAACATAATTGGCTATAACAACTGAACTACAATAGGGTTATCTTGTGGAGTCTAGATTCCTTGTAGGTCACCATCTGAAAAGCATATGACATTGGTGCTTCTGTGTCTTTTGGGAGCATCTTCTTTAGCTCCACTTCTCCAGTTGGTATGACGATGTAGCATGCCTACCCTTCTATCAGTCGGCCTTTAGTTAGGTAGTTTTACTTCTTCAATAACTCTCTTGGGGGTGATACCTTCAGTCCGGGATTCCTGGTTGCTGACATACTTTTTCAGGTATCCCTGTTTGATCAGATCTTCTATTGCATCCTTAAGTTGGATGCATTCTTCAGTATTATGGCCATGGTCCCAGTGGATTGGCAGTATTTATTTTTGTTTTTTGATGTTGGAGGTGCTTTCATGGGGCGAGGCCTTTGCAAGTAACTCTTCTTCTCTATCTCCATTAGGATCTTCTCCCTTGGGAGAGAGAGAGGAGTATATGAGTCAAACTTGCTGTCCAGTTGCTTGGGTTTGGAGCTACACCATTGAGCCGGTGTGTTGTCGTTGTCAGGGGGTCTGGGTGGAATCGATCCTTTGCCGCCCATTTTTTTGGAAGCGGACCTCCCTTCGATCAAATGTCGACTCGCCGCTTGCTCTTCGGCCTTCACGTATTTTTGAGCTCTTGCCAGTAGTTCGGCGTAACTCATAGAAAACTTCTTGTCTAGGAAGAAAGTAAATCTGGATAATTGGAGGCCCTTCTTCATAGCAGACATAGCCACATGTTCATTGAAATCAGGGATCTCAAGGGTGGTAGAGTTGAATCTGGCAATATAGTCCCTTAGGCTCTCTCCTTCATTCTACTGCAGGAGGATGAGGCTGTTCGAATTATAGGGCATCTTTCGATAAGTCCTGAAATGTGATACAAACAATTTCTCCAACTTGTCAAAAGAATAAATAGTACTTGGATGGATGCTTGAATACCACATCCGGGTTGCTTTCTTTAGAGTGGCGGGGAAGGTGAGGCAATGTAGGGCATCAGAGGCTCCCTGTATCATCATATGCACCTTGAAGCTTCCCATGTGATCTAAAGGATTAGTAGCACCATTATATAGCTCCAATTAGGGAATCTTGAAATGGTGGGGAATGACTTCCTCTATTATTCTTTGGAAGAAAGGGGGTCGTGAGTCATATACTGTGATTTCATTATTTCTTCGTTGGTCATTGAGTCTTACAATCTATAATTCCAGCATCTTGAATTTTTCCTCAGAGTCATCATGCATTCCCTTTCACCTGGTATTTCCTGGAGTGGAGTCTCTAGAGGAAGATGAGGGAGACCTTCTATCTCTCTTCCTATCAGGTCAGCCTTCCGAATGATTGTGGTATCGAGAACTTTGGGGTTCGAAAGATTGTTGATCTTGAGAGGATTGTTGAGTAAATTCTTGTTGTCAATCTTCTTTCCTCATGGATCGATGGCTGTGTCTTGAAGTTGCCAGCGGGTGTTGTCCATGGAGGGCGATTGCTTGGAAATTATGTACTAGGGCTGTTAGTGCGTCCATTTGATTCATGAGGGCTATTAACTATTGTTGCCCAATAATAAATGCAGGCGGTGCCATATCGTTTTCTATTAGGGGGTCGTTCCTCTGGGAAGTATAGCTTCTCCTACTTGCCAAGACATTTTGGACTTTTCCTTTCACCATCTTGTATTTTTTATAGGCTCTCCTTTCCACGAGGGGTAATTCACATAGCTGAGCACCTTCACCCCCTACTTGGCACACCAATCTATTAATGCTGATCTTCACAGACCAGATGGAGTGCCTGGGTCACTGGTTCACCTCTTTGGGTTCCTGCAAAACAAACCCCTAACTGGAATTTCTCCGATAGGGGATACTTCGATGCCTAAGTCAGTAGAGTTCAGGCCACAGAATGGAGAGCACAAAGAAAGAGGGATGGAAAGAGAAGAGTTTGATTGGCATAGTCCAGGATAGCCTTAGACTTGCTTAGGATCGCTTACCTTGGAGGTCCCCTCTTACCTCTTTTTATAGGTGTTGTTCTAACTGAAAGTAGTTATGATTTTTTGATTTATGTTAGGGAATATAACTTTCCTTCAGCTAATTATAGTTATTGTGGGTAGTTAGTTACCTTGGTCTTAGTGATGCTGTGGCTATCAGTTATATGGTTGGTTGGTTGTAACAATCAGACTAATTCTTGATGGGCCTTAGCTCGAAGTAGATCAGCTGACTATAGGTCGGCCGTTTGCTTCAGAGCAAATCGATTGTAGATCGGCCATTCTTTTCGGAGTAGGCTGACTAGAGATCGGCCATTTGCCTCATAGCTTATCACTTGTAGATCGGCCATTCTTTGCGGAGTGGGTTTAAGGCTAATTACAAGTTGTATGTTGCCGTTGGCTAGAGTGTTGTGTCAATCTGATCTCATGTGGGACTTTCGAAGAGTTGTGTCGATTCATTTGATTGACCGGTCTGGACTGGTTGAATAAGTACCCGGTTTGACAACTAATTTTCCGATCCAATTTAACGTAACAATATGAAATTTACGTCAAAACTAATTAGTGTACAAGCTTTAGAAGACCGATTATCTTCCACATGATTTGTTAATATGAAAAGCATATCTCCCAGGGTTGTCTCTTTAGTTAGTATGATATCTGAAGAAGTGCAGTAGTCCCGGTTGTGTGGTTGCATGGAGACATAATCGGCTACTTCTCATATTCAGTAAGTATTTTCAAAGCTTGAAACAATCTCTATGGTTGGTTATCCCCTGCAACAAAGTATAGTTTGTGAGGCAGAGATTCCCGGTGATTGAAAAGGAAACCATAACCATTTCGGATTGACCATGCATTTTTCTATTATCATATGATCTTGTCAATAGAGAAGTACCAGCTAAAATTTCTGTTACTAGAGAAGCTAATTGAGACACAAGAAGCCGTGGTTCAATGCCACATGCGATCAGATTCCTTGTGCATTTTACTGTCTCCAAGAAATTGCCGACCAGTGCTGTTTCGGGCAAGTGACTTAGCTTGACATGTGAAGCCAGATCCACCTATGAATAGATGATTTCAGATAAGAATGTAATGATAAATAAAAGCAGTAGTAGCATTGGGATAATGTGCTAATAGCAGCTTCACAATATACGATAGAAAGTGTCTAAGGGTACAAACTAGTTGTTAAACCGTAGAAGTAGTGATGCACTGTCCAAGAAGTGCTAACTGATCCAGCAAGATCTCAGCTTCTCTAGGATTTCCGTCAGCTTTTATGGCTACTAGTTTTATAGCATCCTTGTTGATTTTAATACCCTCATGAGATGCAATAATTGCTAGTTTCTATGCGATGTCACGGTCGTTGAGCTTGTCAAAATCAAATTTTTGACATCGAGATGAGACGGTTTTAGGAATGGCTTTGGCATCCTCTGTTACCAAAATCATAACCAGGGAACCACCAGTATTCTCCTCTTCAATCATTTCCAATAGTTCTTGCTAGGAATATTCAGCTAGAGAATGACACTCATTGATGATGAAAACCTTGAAGCCAGGAAATGTCTGTTGGAGATAATCCTGACATGGGATTTGCCCGAGTCGTGCAGAGAGAAGACGCGTTTACTGCACGGATGTTACGTGGTTTGCTGGCTTATCACATCACGCGGGGATTAGCTTTTGTTGTTTTTCTGTTTCGTCTTGATAAACCGATTCCTAAAAAGTCGGAGTTGTAAAAACTTATTTATTTTCGAATGAAGCGCAGCAAAAGAGTCGTAGTGTTTTTTTTCCCTGTCTTCTCTCTCTCATCCTCGTATTTCCCCTTCACCTGGTATCAGAGCGTCAGGTTAGCACACCAAGACGCCTTCGTCTCAAGCAAATGGTGATCATCCCTCAAGCTGCGACAACAAGGGTCGGTGGCGGCATATCTCTCAACTACCCGCAGCTAACGACGACGAACTACACCACCTAGGCGATTAAGGTGGAAGCACTGATGCAGGCCCAAGACATTTGGGATGCAGTGGAAGCAACGGACGATGCGGACGTGGACGAGAGGAAGGATAAGACGGCGAGGGCGTTTCTCTTCCAAGCACTCCCGGAAGACATCCTGTTGCAGGTGGCGAAGAAGACGACCGCAAAGGAGGTCTGGGACAGCCTCAAAACAAGGTTTGTTGGGGCAGATCGTGTCAAGACCGCTCGGTTGCAGACGTTGAAGAGTGACTTCGACGTCATGCGAATGAAGGAAGGGGAGACGCTGGACGACTACGCCGGCAGACTCAGTGGGATGTCCGCGAAGTATGCAAATCTGGGGGAGACGCTCGACGATGCGACGCTGGTAAAGAAGCTCCTCAACACAGTACCCGATAGGTACTACCAGGTGGTCGCCGGCATTGAGCAGTTCTGCAACCTCGACATAATGCCATTCGAGGAAGCAGTCGGGCGTTTGACGGCATACGGGGAGCGCGCATGTTTGCGCAACCCCAGCAGCAACGATGATGGGCTGCTCCTGCTCACCCAAACCGAATGGCAGGCGCGGCAGGACAAAGTCGACAGGGACTCATCCTTGAGCAACAGGGGTAAGTACATCGCCCCTGCAGAAGGCAACAGCCAGAGCCGGGGTGGACGCAGTCGCGGCAGGGGTCGCGGCAGAGGCAGACGCAGTGGATCGCCGCGCAAGGCTAGTTCAGGTGGCTCTGGCGGCAATAGATGCGACAAGAGCCACATCAAGTGCTACAATTGTAGCAAAATGGGCCATTATGCATCTGAATGCTGGAGTAAACCATGCAAAGAAGAAGCAAACCTCTCATGCACGGAGGAGGAGAAACCGGCGTTCCTGCTATCTGCGAGTGTTGAATCAAGGGATCTTGCTTTGTTGAATGAGGAGACGATGGATCCGCAGCTGCGAGCTGGAAGCGAGGAAGTCTCCAGCACCTGGTATTTTGACAATGGTGCAAGCAACCATATGTCGGGTGAAAGGAAGAAATTCCACGAGCTGGACGAGACAGTCCAGGGGCATGTGAGATTCGGCAACGGCTCCACTGTGCAGATCAAGGGAAAGGGTTCGGTGTTCTTCCAGTTCAAGAATGGGGAACAACGACTTCTCACCGAGGTATACTACATCCCAACCTTACAAAGCAATATCATTAGCTGTGGACAGTTGGCCAAGAAAGGAAACAAGTTTGTTATGCTAGGAGAATTTCTATGGATGTATGATCCCAGTGGCAGATTGCTCATCAAAATCAGAAGTTCCTCCAATCATCTTTACAAGGCCGAGATGAAGACCAACGATCCGGTGTGTTTGCTCACCAACATATTGGACGAGGCTTGGCTATGGCACGCATGACTTGGGCATGTCAACTTCCACTCCTTGAAGATGCTGGCAGAGAAGAATATGGTGGCAGGTGTGCCGCTCATTAAGCACCCCGACAAGCTGTGCCAAGGGTGTACAATAGCAAAGCATGCAAGACACCCTTTCCCAAAGGCAGCCACCTGTCGAGCGGAGGAGCCACTCGAGCTGCTGCACGCCGATCTCTGCGGACCGATCACCCCTTCGACTATCGCCGGCAATAGCTACTTTATGTTGATCGTCGACGACTACACTCGATGGATGTGGGTGTACGTGATCAAGACGAAGGATGAAGCCTGCTCGGTGTTCAAAAAGTTTAAGCAACAGGTGGAGAATACCACCGGACACCGAGTGAAGACCTTGAGGACGGACCGGGGTGGAGAGTTCCTCTCCACTGAGTTCAACAAACTCTGCGAAGAGGCAGGCATCGTGAGGCACCTGACTGCACCCTACACTCCACAGCAGAATGGCGTGGTGGAACGAAGAAACCGGACAGTGATGTCGATGGTGAGATCACTTCTCAAGAGCATGCATGTTCCCAACATATTCTGGGGGGAGGCCGTAAGGCATGCAGTACATCTGCTGAACTGCTTGCCAATGAAGGCGCTAGGAGAGCGCACCCCATTCGAAGCTTGGACTGGGAGGAAGCCACACCTCGGCCATTTGAGGGTGTTCGGCTGCACTGCCCATGCGAAGGTGGTGTTGCCGCACTAGAAGAAGCTTGATGACAGAAGTCAGGCGATGGTGTACCTCGGCGTCGAGCAGGGCTGCAAGGCGCACCGACTCTACGACCCTCTGCGCGGCAAACTTCATGTAAGTAGAGACGTGAAGTTCGAAGAACACCTAGAATGGAGTTGGAACGCAGGTGAAAACGTTGTAGATGTGTCAGTCCTGGTTGTGAGGGAGAACTACTCTCCCGAGACGGACTCGAGTGACTCCGGGACTCCTTCGGCCCACCCTGTTGGAGTCCTGTCTGTAACAGCAACGGCATCATCACCAATGGAGGATACCGCATCGGCCACAGAGTCTCCCATAGCGGATTCATTGGCGGGTGCACCGGCTGTACCTGCCATGGCCTCTCCAACTTCAAGCAGCAGCAGCACCAATGATGGAGTGGTTCGTTACAGGCACATCGATGATATTATGCGAGATGCGTGCGAGTGGACTTACATCAGGAAGAGCTCGAAGAAGAGCGCTGCTAGTCGAGATGGAGGAGCCATCTTGCTACCGAGAAGCTACCGGAGAAAATGCTTGGGAAAAAGCGATGTAGCAGGAGATCGAGTCCATTGAAAGAAATTCAACGTGGGAGCTCACCAACCTACCGCCAGGACAAAGACCCATAGGTCTGAAATGGGTGTACAAGGTGAAGAAAAACTCAGCTGGAGATGTGATCAAGCATAAGGCGAGGCTAGTTGCAAAGGGGTATGTTCAGCGGCAGGGTGTCGACTTCGAAGAAGCATTTGCTCCGGTGGCCAGACTTGACACTGTGCGTGTCATTCTTGCAATCGCAGCCAATCGCAGCTGGGAGGTACATCATCTTGATGTGAAGTCGATGTTCTTGAATGGCGAACTCGAGGAGGAGGTCTATGTAACTCAGCCGGAGGGCTTTGTTGTGAAGAACAAGGAGCACTGTGTGTACAAGCTGAGCAAGGCACTATATGGGTTGCGGCAAGCTCCACGGGCATGGAACAATCGACTGGACAAAAGTTTGAGGTGTCTCGGGTTCATCAAGTGCACACAAGAACAAGCAGTGTACACACGAGGAGAAGGAAACGCAGGTATCATTGTTGGTATTTACGTCGATGATTTAATCGTTACAGGGAAAAATTCGGAGGAGATCTCAGCTTTCAAGCAGTAGATGATGACCGAGTTCGAGATGAGTGACCTCGGGCTTCTCACCTTCTACCTCGGCATCGAAGTGGCGCAAGAAGAAGATCGGGTGATACTAAAGCAATCGGCCTACGCCAAGAAGGTGTTAGCTCAGTTTGGCATGACTGAGTGCAACTCAACAAAGTCCCCTATGGAGCAGAAGGCGCAGCTCCACAAAGATCCTGAAGGAGAACCGATAGATGCGATGGAGTACCAGCGCATGATTGGTTGTTTGAGGTATTTACTCCACACAAGACCAGATCTTTCCTATGCAGTTGGAGTATCTAGCAGATTTATGGAAAGGCCCACGGTGATGCATCACAAGGCGGTGAAGCAAATCCTGAGGTACCTGAAAGGTACAATCCATTGTGGACTTGTATATGGGAAGAAAAAGGTAGAAGAAGAGATCATCAGCTACAGCGATAGTGACTTGGCTGGTGATGTTGATGATCGGAAAAGCACGGGGGGTATGGCATTCTATGTCAATGATAATCTGGTATCATGGAATTCACAAAAGCAGAAGTCGGTTGCATTGTCATCATGCGAGGCTGAGTTCATGGCAGCAACGGCGGTGGCAAGCCAGGCATTATGGCTGAGAAGCTTGTTGGGGGAGCTAACGAAGCAAGAACTCAAGCCAGTGAAGCTGTTTGTTGATAACAAGTCTGCAATTGCCTTAATGAAAAATCCCGTATTTCATGGCCGCAGCAAGCACATTGACACGAGATTTCATTTCATCCGAGAATGTGTTGAAGGTGGTCAGATCGTGGTCAAGTTCGTCCGCACGGAAGAGCAGCGAGCCGATCCACTCATAAAAGCTTTGTCAGGCGTGAAGTTTGCAGCGAAGAAATTATTACTGGGTGTTTATGATTTTGACCCACATCAGGATTAAGGGGGAGTATGTTGGAGATAATCCTGACATGGGATTTGCCCGAGTCGTGCAGAGAGAAGACGCGTTTACTGCGCGGGTGTTACGTGGTTTGCTGGCTTATCACATCACGCAGGGATTAGCTTTTGTTGTTTTTCTGTTTCGTCTTGATAAACCGATTCCTAAAAAGTCGGAGTTGTAAAAACTTATTTATTTTCGAATAAAGCGCAGCAAAAGAGTCGTAGTGTTTTTTTTCCCTGTCTTCTCTCTCTCATCCTCGTATTTCCCCTTCAATGTCTGCATGAAAGCGGTGCCCTCAAGTAGGGTTCTTATGTTTTTGAGAGCAAAATTTCTGTTTCTAGAGCATAGCTCCGCAGCATACAGACTTTAGGAACAACGATGCAATTCCACCATAGCTTGTAAGAAGGAGACTTACGGTTCAAAGTTATGCTAAAGATGTCATGCTTCGAATTCAACACCGGAATCGGTTATGCGACTGACCGCACAAATCCTATATTACATTCTAGAGATCATGCAAAGCCTAAACAAAATTTACTATAACTTCAATTTCATAGAATATTATGATTACAAGAAAATAATATAACTCATATGATTACAACTTCAGTCATCCTTTAATCATCTGATTGGTATTAATAACTCTCTAGCTACTCATCATTTCTTCATGAATCCCATTCATCACCAAGCTCAAATATCTTGCATGACTCTAAGAAAGGAAAACAAATAGGGGGTTATGAGCTTTACAGCCTAGTAAGGTCTCCAAACAGTCATACCAATAAAAGTAATAATTTGAAAATAGTAAGGAGATAAGAGTATATCATGTTATGCAACCAAATAACTCAAGTGACATATATGACAAAACCTTTTGTAAAATCATGTTTCCTTTTTATGTTTCTATTAGTTATCCTTCTTCTTTAGGATTCTGGACGAACCACGATTGTGCTTTAGCCATGATCGGCAATCTTATTGTCATACTTCAGCCTGTGACTGGCAATCTCGTTATCCATGCCTGTGACTGGCAATATCATTGTCCATGCCTGTGACTGGCAATATCATTTTCCATGCATATGACTGGTAATATCATTGTCCATGCCTGCGACTGGCAATATTATTGTTCATGCATGCGATTGGCAATATCAGTAACCACGATCCTATGGCGTGGCTAATCCAAATACTGTATTCACTTGATTAACACTTTATCAACTCATTTCATATAGTCAAGTCATGTTATTTGTAATTTTTCAACAATCGGCATCATAGTCCAACCCATCCAAAAATAACTTTACTTGATAAAATATGGTATACAGGATCATAAATAATAATATTTATCATACTATCTATCATAAGAAGTTAAGATATACCATGCAAAAACAAATCATGCATGCCAATACTTATGTGCACGGATCAAATCATGTTATGTAAGATATATATATACAACTGGTGATCAAGTCCAGAAATCCTTACCTCACAAGAGAACTAACATGCATGAATTGGTCCGTACCTGAAACCCGTACAATACCCTTTTGCTCAGAAGCTGCCCTCTACAATAATAATTTTTAAACATAAATAATCCTAGGATAATTTGTAAACCAAAACTTTTTTTCATAACTTCATAAATTCCAAGAAAGAGAGCTTTTCGATCTCCCCCCTTTAATATTTTTTTCTCCTTTCTCTCTCCTCATTCTCTCTCTTCTTTCTCTCTCTCTCTTTCTCTCTGTTCTTTCTCTTTCCTCTTTCTCTTTTTTTCTTTTTCTTTTTCCCTTTCCCTTTCTTTTTCCTTTTTTTTTTCTTTTCATTTTTTTTTTTTCATTTTTTTCTTCCTTCCTGTTCTTCTCTTCCTTCTTTCTTCTCTTATCCCGAACCCCTGCTTTCTCCCTCGGCTCGACCGAACCAACCTCCCCATGGTTATCGATGGCCAAGGGAGGTGGTCACCAGGAAGGGGGCTCAGCAGACCGGAGGCGGATGATGGCACAACCACCGGTGAGGTACGGTCCAAGGCAAACCAAAGGTAAAAATCAAACTAAATCCGGATTAAATCTTTCCTAAACAAATCAAATAATGGAAAAGGGCTCACCAGTGATTAAAAAGCTCTATATTGCTCGCCGGAGAGGAGAACGACGATGTGAAAGGAAGCTCGATGGGCTTGATTTGGCAGCGATGAGGGGAAATTTAAAGAAAAATCCCATCGAACTCTTCTTGCCATTTGGGAAAGAAAAACCCCATTGACCCGAGTCCTAACCCATCCCAAACTCATCACCGACCACCCCCTCCTCTCCATGGCTGTCCCACCATCCTTTTCGGCAAAAATTCTGGCCAACAATAAGGGAAGATGAGTTTCTCTGTTTCACGACATCCCTTCTCTTTTTTTTCTGTGTTCTAGGTTGAAGTCGGCTGGGCATACCGACTTCGGCCCAAAACCTAATTCTCACATTCTTTCCTTGTTAAAATAATTTCGTCCTCGAAATTAGCTTAATTAAGATTTTAACCTTGAAAGTAACCAACCCTTAGGTCATTCTCAAACTCCCAATTAGTCTTGTAGGGCACTTGTTTTTCAAGTCTTAATGTAACAAAATTATACAATACTTAAAACTTGATCCTTTCCATTCATAATGCTTGTCGAATTCTCTTGAGCTCTTCTAAAAGAATACTAACCTTTTGATGCGATTTATTTTTTTTAATTAACTTTACAAGAATATCATAATAGTCCAAATTTTAGAAATTTCAACCTTAACATCTTCCTTGAGCTTTTAGATAATCCACCTCTTAAAATGCTTTCCTCATACAATCTTTACATAACAACAAAATATAGCATTTTTATTTTGATCATTATCTTCTATCTACATTATGAATTCCTTCAGTTTCTTTCAAATAAACATTAGGATCTCAACCTCGAATTAAAATACAAAATTCTTTGCCCCTGAATTTATTTCTCTTGATTAACCCCACATCATAATCGGTCTACTCTATTATTAATAAAAAATTAGAAGAAGGCTTGAGCATTAGACACTTGCCATGGTCTTTAGCATTCTTTCTTTTTTAAGCTTCTCCACGAATTTACAGTTAGTCATTTATTTCAAGAAAACTTTAAGCCTCTTCAAATAATGAGATCATAATATCAAAACTAAAAAAAACTGTGTCAGAGTATTCCAGATCCAAGCCCGATAAAAGAATCATCACTTATCTTTTTTAAATTTGGAGATGTCCAACAATTTTTTCCTTAGAGTCCTCTATACTAGAAGAGCCTGTTGATAAAAATTGCATGGCAATGCCTATATACTAGTCTAAGGATCAATAACTTCATCCTTCATTTATTACTTAAATCTTGTTACCAAAATTTAAATCAGTACCCTCATCATAACACTTCTAAAATTAGAGTTAACATTCTTAATTGATTTCAGGATAACTCAAACCACTATGCTTCTACTGCACATTCTGATATAATTTACTAAACTACCTAGGTTCACTAAATAAATTCCTCTAAAACTTATCTTATATTAGTACTAAAAAGATCCAAAGTTATCAAAGCAAATTTCTTGAATCTCTTTATCTTGTCCCTACCTTAGGTATATCATTTCAAGATTTACCCTAACCCAGTTTTCATATTGGAGGTCCTTGTATAAATTTCACCATCCTCTTAAAATATCCATAACTCTAGTACAAGTCCGGATTAATCATACTTTTCTTGATAATTCAATTAGATAATCTAGATCAACTCTTCTCTTGGAAGTTATCATTAACTCTAACAAAGTAAAAAACTTGAATCAATGCTCTTATGAATAAAATCAATTATATTATCACTCATAGAACTATCTTACCATACTCTTAGCATTAATTAACAAACTACCTAAAATATTTTTCTCATAAGCTACATCCATATAAGTCTTTCAATACCAATTTCTTTGCTCAATGCAATATCAGTAGCATGATAACCTAGATCTTCTTATAGATCTTAATTTGATTTGGAGTTTAACATACCCAATAATCCTCAATAATTATAGAATAGATCCAGTAATCTAATCCACAATTGCTAACATAGGCTATCAAGATTCTTATCAAGATATAAATACCATGTCAACATAATATAATCTAATCCACCAATAGAGCGCTACAAAGCTATACATCATCCAAACATTTTTTTTATATATTTTCAATGATAATCCATATACAGATTCATCGAAAAATATCCTTTCTAATATCATTAAACTCTTTCATAACCTATACCCTAAATATCTTCTTATAATAGTTCTAAAATTTACAATCTAATAATTAACAACAAAAACTGGCATGTTATTGTAATTTGCATCCGTATCAGGTTTAGGATTCCAAAATCATTTAATTGATAATTGAACCTACTTATTCAGCATGATCTATTAACATAACATGCTATAATTCTAGGCCAGTACTCTTGACGCTTGGGTCAAACCTACTTATCAAAGGCAAAGATACATTTTATCCAATTCTTTACATTCATCCTAGATCAATCCCATTACTTATATTATAGACCAAAATTATGTTTTTCTTTGGAACTAATCATATGCCAGATCTTATAATATTTAAGGATTAGAAATCCAAACTTTAAGTCAATTCTTGTAACTTTTATCATGTCCCGATTGATCATGATACTAAGTTCAAATACCTCATAAGTTATAGTCTATAATGATCATTTTTCCAAATTTTTGATATCATTCACATCATATCCCAATCACTTATATCACAGTCCTACGTGATCATAAGCTGAGCTTCAATATCACCCATGTCATGTCTTAATCACTTATGTCATAGTCCTAAATAATCATAACCTAAGTTTCGATATCATTCTATCATGTTTTAATAACCATCATGTGATTTCCAAATCACTTATGTCATAGTCTCAAATAATTATGACCTGAATTTCGATGTCATTCATATCTATCCTAATCACTTATACCACAGTCCCAAGTCATCATAACCTAAGCTCTGATACCCTTCTGTCATGTCCTAAATTCAGCACCGGAATTGGCTACGTGATCGACTGCACAAACCCTAGATTATATTTTAGAGATCATGCAAGGTCTAAAAAAACTTTACCATAACTTCAATTCTCCAGAACACTATTGATCACAATCATAAGAAAATAATACAACTCATATGATTACAACTTCAGTCATCCTTCAGTCAACTGATTGGTATTAATAACTTTTTAGCTACTCATCATTTCTTCATGAATCCCATTCATCACCAAGATTAAATATCCTACACGACTCTGAGAAGGGAAAACAAATAGCGGGTTATGAGCTTTACAGCCCAATAAAGTCTCCAACAGTCACACCAATAATAGTAATAATTTGAAAATAGCAAGGAGATAAGAGTATATCATATCATGTAACCAAGCAACTCAAGTGACATATATGACAAAATCTTTTGTAAAATCATGTTTTCTTTTTATGATTCCAATAGTTATCCATCTTCTTTAGGGTTCTAGACTAACCACGACCATGCTTCAGCCCATAACTGGTAATCTCATTATCACACTTCAGCTTGTGATTGCAATATCATTGTCCATGCCTGTGACTAGCAATATCATTTTTCATGCCTATGACTGGTAATATCATTGTCCATGCATGAACCGGCAATATCATTTTCTAGCTTGTGACTGGCAATATCAGTAACCACGATCCCATGGCATAGCTAGTCCAAATATCGTATTCACTTGATTAACACTTTATCAACTCACTTCATGTAGTCAAATCATGTTATTTATAGTTTTTCAACAATCAGCATCATGGTCCAACCCATCCAAAGATAACTTTACTTGATAAAATATGGTATACAAGATCATAAATAATAATAACATTATCATACTATCTATCACAAGAAGTCAAGATATATAATATGAAAATAAATCATGCATGCCATTACTCATGTACACAGATCAAATCATGTCATGTAAGATATATATATACAACTGGTGATCAAGTCCAGAAATTCTTACCTCACTAAAGATAACTAACATGCTTGATATTGGTCTATACCCAAAACCCACACAATACCCTTTTGCTCAGAAGGCTGCCCCCTATAATAATAAATTTTAAATATAAATAATCCTAGGATAATTTGTAAACCAAAATCTTTTACCTATAAAATCCTAATTTATGAATTTTAAGAAAGAGAGCTTTTCGATCTTCCCCTTCAATATTTTTCTTTCTCTCTCTCCTCTTTCTCTCTCTTCTTTTTCTATCCTCTTTCTATTTTTCTTTTTCTTTTTTTTCTTTTTCTTTTTTTTTTTTTTCTTTTTTTCTTTTCTTTTTTTTTACTTCCTTCCTCTTCTTTTTTTTATTTCTTCTCTTCTCTTCTCTTCCTTCTTTCTCCTCTGCCAAACCCTTGCTTTCTCCCTTGACTCGATTGAACCGGCCTCCCCATGGTTGTCGGTAACCAAGGGAGGTGGTCACATGGAAGGGGGCTCAACGGACCAAAGGTGGATGATGGCGCAGTCTGTTTGAACTCCTAGGTTTAGCAAAACCGTAGCACCTTTCTTTGTGTGTTGCATGTCTACCAGGTCAGGAGTCTCGTATCACCCCCACCACTCTCAGTCAGGTGAACCCATGGAGAACAACCTCGAGAATCAACTTAGGCTCATCATTGAGCAGCTTGCCAAGTTGACCCAAAGAGTTGATAGATTTGAAACAAGGCTAGGAACCTTGGAGAGGACCCGAGAGCCTCACACTGAACCAAAGTTTGAATCACGTCCCCACCCTAGGAGGATCCTTTAACATGATCCCTCCTTAGAGGCTGAGCCCAGAAGAGTCCCACACCCTAACCCAGCCCAAGAAGTTCACCCTGGGAGACCTAATCAAGAGTTCATGGACCAGGTTAGAAGAGGATCTAGTAGCCTAAAGGAAAGGGAGCCAGGAGTTAACCTAACCAAGGCCATGTTAAGTCTCAGGTGGTGCATTCATGGCTAGTTGGGTCAATGTGCATGTATTGATCTAGTCTATCATGATTTTCCATGATGTCTCTAAGGCTAGGGTTGAGTCCGGTATGAGTCTTAGGAGTTTAGGCTCAGTTTTGGTCAATCTGGATCTTAGAGTCGGCTCTTCTGGGATAAGAGTCAGCTCTATTGGTTGGCACGTCTCAAAACAAGTGATTGTGGACTGGACGAGTCAACTCGAATGGGTTCGAGTCAACTCGGTTGCACAGTTAGGAAACCTGTAGACTGGACGAGTCAGCTCAGACGAGTTCGAGTTGGCTTCATTGCACAGTCTGTCAATCCTATGGTTTGGAAGCACCGGCTCTGAGGATTAAAGTCGACTCAATTTCATGGTCAAGTCAACTCTAGTGTCTAGAGTTGGCTTGGATGTCAGGTGAACTATTTTTTGAATGGTGCCAGCTGGGAGAGTTTTGGGATCTCGGCCATGTGTGACCGAGTTATATATTTATTGTATCCTCGTAAGAGAATGGTGGGAAGAAAAAAAGGTGTAACAAACTTCTTGAAGTGGAGAGAGAAGAAAATTCCATTCTCTTGAGAAAATTTCTCTATTTCTCTTCTTCTTCTCTCTTCTCTCATTCTTGGTGTTCTTGATCTTCATAGACCTGAATCCTACCGTGATCTTCAATGAAGATTGCTGGCAGATGGTCATCCACAGCCTGGTAATATGCTTCCATGATTGCTTGTTGATCAGGGCATTTGTTCTTGATCGAGAACAAGGCTGCTCTTGATGGTTTGTGTTGCCACCTAGATCGCCGTGGCCAGTAGCTCTTATGTCGCCTAGGTGAGTGGGCTCCATGCCAGTGTCACCGGGCTCGTTGGTCGGGGACGATCAAGGGGAACATAGTTGTAGTTGGGATGAAAGGGGCTTGGTACTGTAGTGGCCCTCCTGTGGGCCTCTCCGATGAGGAGTAATCTTCCTCCTTACTGTTCCTCCGCCGGGCGATACCTGCAAAACAGGGAAGACCTGCACCAGGGATTCCGGCAAAGGCACTCCGACGATCAAGTCAGCGGGACGATCGAAGAAAATAAGGGACCTCTGAGGCGGAGAGCTTGGGGGACTCTCCGCTACTAGAGGATGACAGACAATGCAAGAATGAAGAGAGTGTGTTGTCCCTTACCCCTCTTACCTCTTCCTGCTGCTCTTATGTAGACGAGTGGCTCTTGGTGTTCAGAGGGGCACGTTCTTCTTGGTATAGGCCTGTGAAGCTTCTGCAGGCCTGGGAGGCTTAGGTAGGTTGGTCAACTTCCCCTTTCTTGATGGTTCAGGAGGTTGGTGGATGAGCACAGCGCCTCGGATGTGGTGCTATTCACTAGTTAGTGTAAACGGTAGCTTAGAAAACTTAAATGCAAACCTTTCTTTGCATGCGGCGTTTCAGGCGGCGTGTCCAGGACCCATGTGGAGGGGGATCCATAGAAAGAGCGCCGGGCCCATGTGGATGGGGCCGAACTACGCGATGCACACAGCGACCGAGCTGGGCTGAAATGCCGAAGTGTTGAGCTGGCTGGGATGCTACTTCAGATCACCAAGCGGGATTGCGGACCGCGCGAAGGCCCGTGCACGCTGATCGAGGTGAGGTGCAAGGCTCCATGCACGTGGATGCAAACCCATGCATTGCGGACCCATGCACTGCTCCTGGCCGGAACTAGACCGCGGGAGGGCGGAGCTGGACCGTGGGCATGCTAGGGCGCGGAGCGGGTGCGGATAGAACTGGGCGCCATGCAGGCACGCTGAACCTGGTGCCACAGGGGCGTGCCAAACTGGGCGTGCGGGCACGTGGGCGGAAGCATGCGGGACCCGTCGAGGTGGGCGAAGCCAGAGAAGAGCAGGGGGCCGGTCTTCGCGCTGGACGGAAGCATGCAGGAACGCTGGATGGAACCGGGCTGGCTGTCACATCGTGGGCGAGGCCGGAGCCGGACAGGAGCTGGGTGTGCCGCAGGCGAAGGCGGAGCCGGAGCTGGGGGCCGGCCTTCACGCCGGATGGAAGCACGCGGGGCCTGCTGAGGTGGGCGAAGCCGGAGAAGAGCAGGTCGTGCCCTAGCACGGGCGGATCCGGGCCAGACCGTGCAGAGCCGAAACAAGCTGGAGTCGTGCTACCCTGGGCATGCCGGGCCGGGCGCAGACGCGACAAACCGGACACTGGTGGAGCTGGGGCACGGCGGCGAGGTCGGACGGGCGGGACTGTGCCACGGCGGGCACGGAGGCTCTTGGACGGTGCAACGACGGAGCCAGGGAGAGGCCGGGTCGCGCGGAGGCGAGCTGCGGGTCGGCCTTCGCGCCGCGGGTGAGGCACGGGTGGAGCCATGCGGGACACTGCCTGGGAGGTCGTCGGGTCGAGCCGAACCGGACGAGGGCCATGCCGGGGAGGTCGGTGGCTGCCGGACCGTGCCACATCGGGGTACCCATGCCGGGTCCGGAGGCACCGATCCTGTCGTGCCGGAGAAGCCGGAGGCACTGGGCGTGCTGGGGCATGCCGCGCCGGGCTCGGACGAGCTGGGTGACACATCACCAAGCTCAGAGGCGCCGGGGGACCGCGCCGCGCAAGTCACGGCAGCGTCGGGCAGCGCTCGGGCGGTGTAGGGCCGGAGCCAGGGAGAGGCCGGGTCGTGCGGAGGCGAGCTACGGGCCGACCTTCGCGCCGTGGGCGAGGCACGGGCGGAGCCATGCGGGACGCTGCCTGGGAGGTCGTCGGGCCGAGCCGAACTGGACGAGGGCCACGTCGGGGAGGTCGGTGGCTGCCGGACCGTGCCACGCCGGGGTACCCGTGCCGGGTCCGGAGGCGCCGATCCTGTCATGCCGGAGAAGCCGAAGGCACCGGGCACGCTGGGGCGTGCCGCGCCGGACTCGGACGAGCTGGGGGATGCGTCACCGGGCTCGGAGGCGCCGGCGGGACCGCGCCGCGTCGGTCACGGCGGCGTCGGGCAGTGCTCGGGCGGTACAGGGCCGGGTTGAAGCCCGGGGCGGTGCAGAGCCGGGCTGGTGCAGAGCCGGGCTGGTGCGGGCTTACGCCCCCTTGCACGCGGATCGAGGTCGATGAGGAGATAATCATGGGCTCGCGTCCCCCTTGCATGCAGACCGAGGTCGGTGAAGAGCCGGGCTAGCACGGGCTCGTGCCCTCCTCGCACACGGATCGAGGTGTGGGAGGGTGCCTGGGACGTGCCTACGGGCGAGTGTTGAGGTTGGAGATGGACCTTACGCGAGCAGAGGGCGCCGCGCGGGAGCGGGGCGGGCAGAAGGATTCCGTGCGGGCATGCCAAACTGGATCAGCACGGGTCCGAGTTGCCGAGGTGAACTGGACTGCCACTAAGCTGGACTTCGCGTATGGCCGAGGTGAGGCCGAGGTGAAGCCGAGGTGGGGCCGAGGTGGAAAAAGATGATGTCGAGGTGAAGCCGAGGTGGGTCCGAGGTGGAGAAGTACCTAGCCGAGGTGCTGAGGTTCACCGTCGAGGTGGGGCTGAGCCGCCACGTGGCCGAAGTGGGGCCGAGGTGGAGATGTACGTGGCCGCACCAGCCTCCAAGGAGGACGCGCGTCAGGGCTGAATGGATCTTTCTTTACTACTGTAACAGATGTCCCCACTCCCTGAGTCCAAAATGTCTTCGTTTTGGATAAGGGGAGTATTATCACCCATTCGGTTCTGCACCTCAGCGGGCTCTGTACCGACTGCAAGAAATTAGTCGCTAAATGAAACTGAACTTACCAGAGGTTAGCTGTTGGTCTTTAAAGGCCTAGGTGAAGGCATCAAGTCTGGCTGTCCTTTTCACAAACAGGGAACGTCCTGCAACACAACTTAAAAGGTGTTGTCTTCGAAACTCACTTTCCTGTAGGTGTTTTTACCTTGAGTTAGGTGTTTCATGATGATGCCAGTTCTTCTTTGACCAGGTAGAAGGTGGTACCATGGAGGCATAGGTTGGCGAGGTGTATAATCTTGGGTGCTCACATATATGACCGGGCATATAGTTCAGGTGGCCGAGCTTAGATATCTATCGGAACCTTTGATGAAGGTATTGAAGTCGCCAGAAGATAGGAGCCATCCCGGATGAGGAAGCCCAAGGAGCTGGAGAGAGAAATCGACTCCAGTCAGATGCTCGACCTCGGGGGAGGTGCCCTGGCGGAGAAACTCAAGAGAGCAGGAGTTCAACTCAGGCCAGATGCTCGACCTCGAGGGAGCAACGCTCGACCACGGGGGAGCCACCCTGGTGGAGGAACTCAAGGGGGCAGGAGTTCGACTCAGGCCAGATGCTCGACCTCGAGGGAGCAATGCTCGACCTCGGGGGAGCCACCTTGGCAGAAGAACTCAAGGGAGAACACGCAGACTGAAGTCTGAGCCTTCACGCCAAAACGAGGTTTCGAGGCATCTTCCAGACTGAAGTCCGGGATCATGTGGGGAAACTGGGTCCCGCGCCATCTTCCAGACCGAAGTCCAGGACCACGTGGGGGAACTGGGTTCCGCGCCACCTTCTAGATCGAAGTCCAGGATCACGTGGGGGAACTGGGTCCCGCACCACCTTCCAGATCGAAGTCCAGGACCACGTGGGGGAACTGGGTTCCGCGCCACCTTCCAGACCGAAGTCCAGGACCATGTGGGGGAACTGGGTTCCGCGCCACCTTCCAGACCGAAGTCCATGATCACGTGGGGGAACTGGGTCCCACGCCACCTTCCAGACCGAAGTCCAAGACCACATGGGGGAACTGGGTTCCGCGCCACCTTCCAGATCGAAGTCCAGGACCACGTGGGGGAACTGGGTCCCATGCCACCATCCAGACCGAAGTCTAGGACCACGTAGGGGAACTGGATTCCGCGCCACCTTCCAGACCAAAGTCCAGGACCACGTGGGGGAATTGGGTTCCGTGCCACCTTCCAGACTGAAGTCAAGGATCACGTGGGGGAACTGGGTTCCGCGCCACCTTCCAGACCGAAGTCCAGGACCACGTGGGGGAACTGGGTTCTGCACCACCTTCCAGACCGAAGTCCAGGATCACGTGGGGGAACTGGGTCCCGCGCCACCTTCCAGACCGAAGTCCAGGACCACGTGGGGGAACTGGGTTCCACGCCACCTTCCAGACCGAAGTCTAGGATCACGTGGAGGAACTGGGTTCCACGCCACCTTCCAGACCGAAGTCCAGGATCACGTGGGGGAACTGGGTTCGTGCCACCTTCCAGACTGAAGTCCAGGATTTTGTACCGGAATTGGATTCCGTTATGCTGGAACTGGGATTCGGGCTTCCTTCGTCAGACTCGGAGTCGGACAGATGAGCTCCTGTAATGATGAAGAGCAAAGTTGCACCAAAGATGAACTTTAATTTTTGAGGAGAGATTCTTACATCCTCCGTGAGGTGGCAGAGCTGTTTGGCATGCTAGGAGGCGAGCCAAAAATGGTTGGACCTTCAGAGCTACCTATGGACATCTCCGAACTATGGTCAGGAGGTAGATGCGGGGCTCAGTGTGGAGCTTGGCTTCAGCTCGACTGAATCAAGAGGCATGACTCCAGCTCAGCTCTATTTGATTTCAGCTTGGGTGAGCTAGGGAACTTGACTTCAGCTCTGAACTTCGTCAGACTTGGAATCGGATGGAGGAGTCCCTGTGCTGGTGAAGGACAAAGTTGTACCAGAAAGGAACTTTAATGATTGAGGAGGCTAGCCGTAAACGACTGGAAGTCCAGAGCTTCCCCTGGACATCTCCGGACTTTGAGCACAGCAGATGCCAAACTGTCAGTTTTCTCGGTAGATGGCAGGACTTCTTTGAGTCTCCGCGGACATCTCCGGACTGTGGATAAGGCAAGAGCTGAGCTGAGATTCATGCGGTAGATGCGGGGCTCAGCTCTTTGGTGCCGGAGAGCGTGGGATCCGGGCTTTGATCAAGAATTCTTGCACCAGGCTACGACCGGCTCTGGCAAGTCATAGTGCATGCCCTTGATAGTGGCACAGGAGCCCTTCATGTAAACTGAAACACGGTTTTTTATTTTATAAAGGTAACACGGAAGGAGTTACCTGTTGAACTCTGGTTATATGAATAAACAAAGACATATTTCTTCCTTGTGCAGGCCGAAATTAGGTTCGCCGACCGCCATCTTGGGAGAGAGCGAGACTCCTTTGCACGTAAGAATACAACTCGGTTGCATGAGGGAGCAAGGCTCCGTTGCACGGGGAGCTTCGTGGCTTGGGGAGAAGCTCTATTACACGGGAGTATAAGACTCCCGTCGCTTGGGAGGAAAGAGGCTCCTGTTGTATGGGAGGGAGTTTCGTTGCATGGGAGCATAAGGCCCCTGTTGCATAGGAAGGTGGACCTCCACTGCCTGGGAGGAAGTGAGACCTCTGTTGCACGAGGGAAATAACTCCGTCGCATGGAAGGAGAAGGCCACGTTGCATGGAGGAGGAAGAGACTCCTGCTGCATGGGGGAGTAAGCTCCGTTACATGGGAAGGAACTTCATGGCATGAGGGGAAGACTCCGCTGCATGGGAGGAGGCTCCGTTGCATGTTGCATGGGAGAGGAAGAGACTCCCATTGCATGAGGGAGAAAGCTCCGTTGCATGGGAGCAAACTCCGTTGCATGTTGCATGGGAGAGGGAGAGACTCCTGTTGCGTGAGGGAGTAAGCTCCGTTGCATGGGAGCAAACTCCGTTGCATGGATTTCTTTCTTCTTCACGACGGCCAGACCCTCTCTTCTTTTTTCCTTCTTCTCTTCTCTCTTTTTTTTTTTTTTGGTGGGGCTCCTGGATGGTGGTACCGCTGGAAGGCGGCTCCATCCTTGGCTTGATGCCAGGTGCCCTGTCAAGGATGGCGATGCACCTTCACAGCTCAAGATTTTTGGTCGAGGCCGCTCCTTGGAGCCTCGAGAGAGAGGGAGAAGTTCTCGTGCCCCCATCCCCGTGCCCCCGGTCTGCCCCCTAGGGACTAAGGACAAAGGTGGAAACCATCATCCCACCTTATTGAGGAGCATGGATCTGCCCCCCTACCCGGCGCGCCAATCTATTGCCGTCTAGATCACCGTGGCCGGTAGCTTTTATGTGGCCTAGGTGAGTGGGCTCCGTGCCAGCGTCACCGGGCTCGTTGGTCGGGGACGATCAAGGAGAACATAGTTGTAGTTGGGATGAAAGGGGCTTGGTACTGTAGTGGCCCTCCTGTGGGCCTCTCCGATGAGGAGTAATCTTCCTCCTTACTGTCCCTCTGCCGGGCGATACCTGCAAAACAGGGGAGACCTGCGCCGGGAATTCCGGCAAAGGCACTCCGACGATCAAGTCAGTGGGACGATCGAAGGAAATAAGGAACCTTGAGGCGGAGAGCTTGGGGGACTCTCCGCTACCAGAGGGTGACAGACAATGCAAGAATGAAGAGAGTGTGTTGTCCCTTACCCCTCTTACCTCTTCCTGCTGCTCTTATGTAGACGAGCGGCTCTTGGTGTTCAGAGGGGCACGTTCTTCTTGGTATAGGCCTGTGAAGCTTCTGCAGGCCTGGGAGGCTTAGGTAGGTTGGTCAACTTCCCCTTTCTTGATGGTTCAGGAGGTTGGTGGAGGAGCACAGCACCTCGGATGAGGTGCTATTCACTAGTTAGTGTAAACGGTAGCTTAGGAAACTTAAATGCAAACCTTTCTTTGCTGGCGGCGTGTCAGGCGGCGTGTCCAGGACCCACGTGGAGGGCGATCCATGGAAAGAGCGCCGGGCCCATATGGATGGGGCCGAACTACGTGATGCACATAGCGACCGAGCTGGGCTGAAATGCCGAAGTGTCAAGCTAGCTGGGATGCTACTTCAGATCGCCAAGCGGGATTGCGGACCGCGCGAAGGCCCATGCACGCTGATCGAGGCGAGGTGCAAGGCAAGGTGCAAGGCTCCATGCACGTGGATGCGAACCCACGCATTGCGGACCCATGCGCTGCTCCTGGCCGGAACCAGACCGCGGGAGGGCGGAGCTGGACCGTGGGCATGCTAGGGTGCGGAGCGGGTGCGGATAGAACTGGGCACCATGCGGGCGTGCCGAACTGGGCACGTGGGCACGTGGGCGGAAGCATGCGGGGCCCGCCGAGGTGGGCGAAGCCAGAGAAGAGCAGGGGGCCGGTCTTTGCGCTGGACGGAAGTATGCGGGCACGCCGGATGGAACCAGGTCGGCCATCGCGCCGTGGGCGAGGGCAGAGTCGGACAGGAGCTGGGTGTGCCGCAAGCGGAGGCGGAGCCAGAGCTGGGGGCCGCCTTCGTGCCAGACGGAAGCACGCGGGGCCTGCCGAGGTGGGTGAAGCCGGAGAAGAGCAGGTCGTGCCCTAGCACGGGCGGATCCAGGCCGGACCGCGCAGAGCCGGAACAAGCCGGAGTCACGCTGCCCTGGGCGTGCCGAGCCCGGCACAGACGTGACGAACCGGACGCTGGCGGAGCTGGGGCGCGACGGCGAGGTCGGACGGGCGGGACCGTGCCATGGCGGGCATGGAGGCTCTTGGACGGTGCAACGCCAGAGCCAGGGAGAGGCCGGGTCGCGTGGAGGCGAGCTGCCGGTCGGCCTTTGCGCTGCGGGCGAGGCACGGGCGGAGCCATGCAGGACGCTGCCTGGGAGGTTGTCGGGCCGAGCCGAACCGGACGAGGGCCACGCCGGGGAGGTCGGTGGCTGCCGGACCGTGCCATGTCGGGGTACCCGCGCCGGGTCCGGAGGTGCCAATCCTGTCACGCGGAGAAGCCGGAGGCACCGGCGCGCTGGGGCGTGCCGTGCCAGGCTCGGATGAGCTGGGGGACATCCACCGGGCACAGAGGCACCGGGGGGACAGCGTCGTGCTGGTCACAGCGACGTCGGGCAGCGCTCGGGCGGTGCAGGGCCAGAGCCATGGAGAGGCCGGGTCGTGCGGATGTGAGCTATGGGCCGGCCTTCGCACCGCGGGCGAGGCACGGGCGGAGCCATGCGGGACGCTGCCTGGAGGTCGGTGGCTACCGGACCGTGCCATGCCGGGGTACCCGCACCGGGTCCGGAGGTGCCGATCCTGTCGCGTTGGAGAAGCCGGAGGCACCAGGCGTGCTGGGGCGTGCCGCGCCGGGCTTGGACGAGCTGGGGGATGCGTCACCAGGCTCGGAGGAGCTGGCGGGACCGTGCCGTGCCAATCACGGCGACGTTGGGCAGCGCTCGGGCGGTGCAGGGCCGGAGTTGAAGCCCGGGGCGATGTAGAGCCGGGCTGGTGCGGCTTACGCCCTCGTTGCACGCGGACCGAGGTCGGTGAAGAGCTAATCACGGGCTCGCGCCCCCCTTACACGCGGACCAAGGTCGGTGAAGAGCCGGGCTAGCACGGGCTCGCGCCCTCCCCGCACGCAGACCGAGGCATGGGGAGGGTGCCTGGGACGTGCCTGCGGGCGAGTGTTGAGGTTGGTGCTAGACCATACGCGAGCGGAGGGCGCCGCGCGAGAGCGGGGCGGGCAGAAGGATTCCGTGCGGGCATGCCGAACTGGATCAGCACGGGCCGAGGTGCCGAGGTGAACTGGACTGCCACTAAGCTGGACTTCACGTATGGCCGAGGAGGCCGAGGTGAAAGCCGAGGTGGGGCCGAGGTGGAAAAAGACGTTGCCGAGGTGAAGCCGAGGTGGGGCCGAGGTGGAGAAGTACCTAGCCGAGGTGCCGAGGTTCACCGTCGAGGTGGGGCTGAGCCGCCACGTGGCCGAAGTGGGGCCGAGGTGGAGATGTACGTGGTCGTGCCAGCCTCCAAGGAGGATGCGCGTCAGGGCCGAATGGATCTTGTTTACTATTGTAATAGTTTGGTTCATCAGATCTGGTTGGATTTGAGATCGAATTCTCAATATTTGGTATCAGTGCAAGGTTCATGGAAGGAAGATCTCATGATTAGAGGATTGGAAGTAAAGCTTCTTGCAGGTACAATTTTCAGATCTCTTGAATTCTTGATTATAGTAATGGCATCAAGTAGGTTCAAAGTAGATTTTGAGAAGTATGATGGCAAGGGAAAGTTCACCCTGTGGCAGTAAAGGGTTAAAGATTTGTTGGTTCAACAGGGTTTCTACAAAGTCTTGGTTAAAAAATGACCAGAAAAGATTATTGTTAAAGAATGGAAAAAGTTAGAAGAAATTGCTTTCAGCACCATCAGGATGTGTTTGGCTGATCAGGTTTTACCTATGGTGTGTTCAGAGACTATCACAAAAGGTCTTTAGAGAAGACTAGAGAGCACATACATGAAAAAGAACATGACAAACAAGCTATGGCTGAAGAAGCAACTGCATAGCTTGAGGATGCTTGATGGAAGAGACCTAGTTGCTCACATTCAGAGGTTCAATCAGTTATGTTCTGAGGTGATGTGTCTAGATATGAAGATAGACAAGGAGGATCGGGCATTTTTGCTGCTGTGTTCACTCCATGGATCGTATGATGGTCTCATAACAACCTTGGTTTGTGGAAAGGAAATCCTAAACTACGAGAGGTTGTTGGTGTGCTCAGATCTAATGAGCAAAGGGAAAAGATCTACAAAGGTAATCCTAACTCAAAGGTTTTTGCTATAAATGAGAGGCAAGGAAGATCTAAGGAAAGAGCTAGGGGAAAGTCCAAGGGCAGATCTCAATCTCGGAACCACAAGAGTGTGAAATGCTATAAGTGTCATCAGCTTGGGCATATCAGGAAGAATTGTCCTCTTTGGAAGATAGAAAAGGGGAGAGCCAACACTAGTGGTGCTAATGCTTTGGAAAGTAATGGAGGAGAAGTACTGATTGTATCGGATGGATCAGTGGATTGGGAGGATACCTGGATTTTGGATTCTGCATGCTTATATCACTATACCTCACATCAGGATTGGTTTTACACCTATGACAGGTCAGATGGAGGTAGTTTAAGCCTTGGTGATGATCACCCTTGTATGGTAGCTGGAATTGGCACTATGAGGGTGAAGATGTATGATGGAGTGATAATGACTCTATCAAATGTCAAACATGTACCAGAATTAAAAAAGAATATGATTGCTTTGGGCTACTTGGAAGAGTAGGGATATGCTTTTAGTCGCCAATCTAGTAGTGGATGTTTGATGATTACCAAATAAGCTTGGATGGTAATGAGAGGAAGAAGACTGAGCAACAATCAATACAGGATGGAAGGCTCAATGGTGAGTGATAGTGCTGAGGTGCTTGCAGTGGCATAGGAAGAACAGTTGAAATATAAATTGTGGTACTATCGAATGGGTCATATGAGTGATTGAGGGCTTTTGGAGTTAAGCATAAGAGAGAACATCCTTCTTTGAAAAAGATGGAAATGACCAGTGTGAGCCGTGTATCTTTGGTAAATAGCATAGAGTGAAATTTGTTATTTGTACCAAGCCAAGTGAAGGAGTGCTGGATTTGGTGCACTCGGATGTATGGGGACTAGCACCTCTGTTATCTAGAGGTGGAGCAAGGTATTTTGGTATCTTTATTGATGACTTCTCTAGGAAACTGTGGGTGTATATGATGAGGGAAAAATCAGATGTATTTTTCTGGTATAAAGCTTGGAGGGTTGAGGTAAAGAAGGAGACAGGAAGACATGAAAAGTACCTTTGGACTGATAATGGTGGGGAGTACTCTAGTATAGAGTTTAGGAGTTACTATGAGGAAAATGGTATCAAATGCCATTACACAGTAAGAATGACCCCACAGCAGAATGGTGTCACGAAAAGGATGAACCGGACATTATTAGAGAGGACAAGGAGTATGAGGCTGCAGTCATCATTGCCGAAAACTTTTTGGGGTGATGTTGTTACTCTGGCATGTTTTCTTATAAATAGGTCCCCTCACTTCAAGTTGGATGGAGGACTTCTAGAAGAAGCTTGGAGTGGGAAGAAGGTGGAGCTTGGCCACCTAAAAGTTTTTGGTTACTTGGCTTATGTATATATGGAGGCAACTGAAAGAAGCAAGCTGGATCCTAAGTTGAAGAAGATGATCCTCATAGGGTATCCATAAAGAGTCAAAGGTTATCTACTGTGGGATCCACAGTCTTAAAAGGCAGTGATCAATAGGGATGTTATCTTTGATGAGAGGAGCAACTTGGAGAAACCGGGGACTGTAACTAGAAATGCAGTCAATAAGATTAACAGCAGTGAGAGCCCGTCACAGGTGGAGGATAGGCCTTCAACATCAACTAGAAATGGAGTTTTAGTTGAGGTGGAGTTGGACAGGAAAGATTTTCTAAGAGTGAAGGATAGGCAAGAAGAATTAGCTATTCAAAGGGAGGTGCAGGAGGAGCCACAAACAGTAGACTTGCAGGATAGTGCAAGGGGAGTGGCATTGCATAAGCCTCAATGCATAATCTGGAAGCCGGTAAGATATGGCATGGATGAAGCAACTTCATATGCTCTTATATCTATGAATGGAGATCCAGAAAGTTTTGTAGAAGCCATGGAAAGTCTTGATAAAGAGTCATGGATGCAAGGCATGATGGAAGAGATGGAATCTCTCAAGAGGAATCAGACATGGCAGCTAGTGGATCTACCTAGAGATGCTCATGCTATTGGCACCAAATGGGTGTTTACTAGGAAATCATTACCTACAGAGCAAGGTGGAGTGAGATACAAGGCAAGGTTAGTAGCAAAGGGATACTCACATAGGGAAGGAGTTGACTACACAGAAGTGTTTTCTCCTGTGATATACCATACTTCAATTCGGGTGGTGTTGTCTTTGGTAGCAAAACATAATTTAGAATTAGAGCAGATGGATGTGAAGACAACATTTCTACATGAAAGACTAGAAGAGAAAATCTATATGAAGCAACCTGATGGCTTCATTGAGATTGGATAGGAGAACATGGTATGTCTATTTCAGGGGTCATTGTATGGGTTGAAACAATCACCTCATCAGTGGTATCACAGATTTGATACATTTATCATGAGCCTTGGATTTCTCAGATGTGAACATGATCATTGTGTTTATGTGAAGGATGTGGATACTATGGATGTTCTATATTTACTTCTGCATATGGATGATATGTTGATAGCCAGCAGAAGTATGACAGCTGTGAAAGGGCTGAAGAGAGCATTATCTCAAGAATTTGATATGAAAGACTTGGGATCAGCATAGAAAATCCTTGGAATAGAGATTTGCAGGGATAGATGCAAAGAAATACTCTATTTGTCACAAGGTGGGTACATTAAAAGGGTACTCGAGAGGTTTGGGATGGAGAAGGCCAAACCTGTGGAAACACCATTACAAGGGCATATTTTTCTCTCGAGAAAATAGTGCCCCTAGTCAGAGAAGTAGAGAGAGTACATGAAAAGAGTTCCTTATGCCAATGTAGTGGGTAGTTTGATATATGCTATGGTTTATTGCAGGCCGGATATAGCATATGTTGTAAGCCAGGTGAGCAGGTACATAGCTAATCCTGGGAAGGAACACTGGAAGGCATTGAAGTGGATTTTGAGATATCTGCAAGGGACTCAAAAACATGGACTGGTGTTTGGTGGGTAGCCAGAAGGACATGGATGGAACTCCATAGGATCATGTGAGGATTCAGGTTCTTTGGAAGGGTTTGTTGATGCAAGCTATGCAAATGATCTTGATACAAGGAGGACTACAACAGGATATCTCTTCTGCATGTATTGTGGACCGGTTTCTTGGAGATCAACTCTTCAACCTATTACTGCTTTATCTATAACAGAAATAGAGTATATAAGGATTACAGAGGCTATAAAGGAAGCACTATGGCTGAGAAGGCTAGTGTCTAAAATGGGGGTGAAACATTATATGGTAGTTCTGCATAGTAATAGCTAGAGTGCCATACACTTGACACAGAACCCAGTCTATCATGCAAGGACCAAGCATATAGATGTGAGATACCATTGAGTCAGGGAGCTGGTGGAGGAAGGAGAAGTGGCGCTGGTGAAGGTTCATACAACAGAGAACCAGGCGGATTCACTTACGAAGGCTCTATCATGGGATAGCTTCTACTCTTGTATGTGGTTAATGGGTTTAAGGAGTTTGGCATATGTAGCCTTGAAGCACCAAGGTGGAGATTATTGAGTCTCAGAAATGCATGGCTAGTTGGGTCAATGTACATGTATTGATTTGGTCTATCATGATTTTCCATGATGTATCTAGGGCTAGGGTTGAGTCTAGTATGAGTCCTTGGTGTTTAGGCTCAGTTTTGATCAGTTTAGGTCTTAGAGTCGGCTCTTCTGGGATAAGAGTCGGCTTTGTTGGTTAGCACGTCTCAGAATAGGTGATTGTGGACTGGATGTGTCGGCTTGAATGGGTTTGAGTTGGCTCGATTGCATAGTCAGGAAACCTGTAGATTGGACGAGTTAGCTCAGATGAGTTCGAGTCGGCTTTGTTGCATAGTCTATCAATCCTATGGTCTGGAAGAGCCGGCTTTAAGGATTATAGTTGACTCGGTTTCATGACCAAGTCGACTCTAGTGTCCAGAGTTGGCTCGGATGTCGGGTAAACTATTTTTTGAACGGTGCCAGCTGGAGGAGTTTTGGGATCTCGGCCACGTGTGACCGATGTTTATATATATTATATCCTACTAAGAGGATGGTGGGAAGAAAAAAGGTGTAATGAACTTCTTGAAGTGGAAAGAGAAGAAAATCCCTTTCTCTTGAGAAAATTCCTCTGTTTCTCTTCTTCTTCTCTCTTCTCTCATTCTTGGTGTTCTTGATCTTCATAGACCTGAATCCTACCATGATCTTCAATGGAGATTCCTGGTAGATGGTCATCCACAACCTGGTGATATGCTTCCTTGATTGCTTTGTTGATTAGGGCATTCGTTCTTAAATGGGAACAAGGCTGCTCTTGAGGGTTTGGTTCATTAGATCTGGTTGGATTTGAGATCGAATTCTCGACAGGCCAAAAAGTTAGAGAAGGAGATTAATGAGGGAACCCCTACCACTAAAGAGATTCTTGAACCAACCCAAAGAGAACATCCTCAAGAAATAGTTGAAGCTCTGAAAGAAATTGATGATGTATTTCCCGATGAGTTACCTAATCAACTACCACCCCTTAGGGACATCCAGCATGCTTTAAGCATGGTCCCAGAATCCTCATTACCAAACTTTCCTCATTATGGGATGAACCCCACCGAGCCCCAAGAACTACAGAAACAAGTGGACCATATGACACCCATAGATCAATGTTCAAATCTTAAGATCATCCCGAGTAACCAAGGTTTGTTTCATGCTTCCAATAGATTGTCCCAAGACTCTGATTCCTATTTCCTGTCATACCCTAAGGCTTCCAATGTTCCCCAAACTTTCAAATCACACTGTGTTGAGGTCATTCGATTGTACCAGTTCTTTGAATATGTTAGGTTTGTGACCTACTTTTGGAAGACCTTATGGCATTTGCTAGGAATCCATTATAAATTTTCATGTGCATGCCAAACCAGGGTCAAACCTAGAGAGAGTCTATAGTCTGTTAGGTTTAGGCCCTAGGAGTCCAATAAAATTCTTCTCAATAGGAATGCATATTTGAGTCTGCACTTTGCATCATGTTAGAGTTCTGCATTAAGCACTAATTTTGAAATAATTTGGCTAATTCACAAAAGTGAGCCAAAGAATTTGAATTAGGGGATTCTGTAATGATTAGGCTTAGACCTAAACGGTTTCCACTAGGGACCGTTAAAAAACTTCATGCTCGTGGAGCTGGCCCCTTTAGAGTGATAATAAGAGTTGGCCCTAACACCTATGTGCTTGAGCTACCCCTGGATTATAACATTAGCTCGGCTTTCAATATCTCGGACTTAATCGAGTATAGAGAACCATCAAACATACCCAGCAAGCCATTTGGGCCTAACCTTTTATTTGAGAGGGAACCCGACCCAGAGTGTCCACCTCCAATTTTACCTGAGAGAGGAGAGTGGATCGAGCGTGTCCTGGATGATCAAGCTATCACCACCCGGGGAAAGGCTATCAGCGTTACTTGGTCCGATGGTAAGGCCGACTGGAGTCCGATGATTTGTGGATTACCCGGGAGGACTTGCAGTGCCTCGACCTCGACCTTCTGGAGAAATATCAAAGCCAAATCAATCCTTACTCGATAGGGTCGAGTTCCTCCCACCTTGTGAGAATTGGTGGGCACTAGGATCAGACAGAGGCTCCTCAACTCTCTGTGGATCTCTGATTAGGGTCTCATTTTTTAGGTCATGTAATAAGGCTTCAAGCCTGAGCATTTTACTTTGGAGTCATGTATTTAGTTTCAATTTTTTATTTTGGTCATGTACCTTGGCCAATTTGGTCAAGTTGGGTCTTTGGATCCTGTATTTAGCTATATTGGTCCAAGCCTAAGTCTACTTGAAGATTGGGCTCAAGTTTGTCTGAGGATGGAGTGGACATTTGAGTCAAGCCTAGTTGTTAATGGATCAAGCCATCTTCTCCATGCCATGAAAGAACGCCACCTCTGCTCTTGGAGTGCCACCTCACCGGTGCCACTTGGCAGAAGGATGCGCCTCATCACCAAGACACTTGGGTAGCCAAGAGAAAATGGAGAACTTCAAAGTCAATGCATGTTGGACGCCCCATTTATTCTCCCCTTGGTCCAAGCCAACAACCTCCCTATCCCACTCCCCACATCAAGCTCTTTTCCAAAAAAGCATGGTCGACCAAGGAAGGTTCTTCAAGTTAATGAAGCATCCCATGATTCTTGAAGACAAGATCCTTTCTTCATCCCCCCACATCAAGCCTTTCTCCAAAGAAGCTTGACTGGCCAAGGAAAGAATGGAGCATCCCTTGATCCTTGAAGACAACCTCCCCCACATCAAGCCTTCTTCCCAAAGAGCCATGGTTGGCCAAGACTCATGAAAGGAGTTCAGATTTTGAATGGGGACAACCTCCTCTCTTCCCTCCCTGAATCAAGTTTTCCACCAAATCAAGGCCAACCAAAGGAGGATTTCAAGAGTCAAAATTCAGGTTTTTGGGCACCCATGATGAAGAATTGTAGCCATTTTATTTGTATTTTAAATAGGACTTAGGAGCCTATATAAAGGGCCCTACTCCTCTTGTATAGGAAAAAGTTTTGATGAAATAAAAATTTGAGAAGTTTCTTCTTCCTTTAGCCCTTGTCTTCTTAGACAGGGAACTCTGTGAGAGAGTGCCTTTGTCCATCAAGACATCAAGGGATGAGAGGCCCTGAGTTACCTTCTTCCTTCGTAAGCCACCAATCCATCTTCAAGCTTGGACGTCTCTGGAAGATCCACCTGGATGCCCAATGAGAAGAGCCTTTCTCGACCACCATCCTCAACTCTTTTCTCCATCACTTCTTACTTTCTTATACCCTCTTCTTGCTATTTTCTAACCCCTTCACTTGGTTGCTCGCAGGTCCTCCTAGTGCCATGGACAAAGGATTCAGTCTCCCTTGCCTTCACGACCATCGGACAAAAAGCTGACGAATCCGCAGGGTCGAAGGCTTGATCCTCCAAGCCGCATCCACGAGTGTGAGCGAACTCGGCATCGGGCACATCAGAATCTTCAAGGTTTGCACTCCCTAGTCTCTTAAGTAGGTATTGATTTAGAGCTAAGTCCTATGGGGTTTCTCAATCCCGGGGTCCTCTCTACATCATTGTTTAGGGGCTAAGCTTGCATGTTAGAATTTTCTTGTGCTTAGAGAACCTCTAGATCTAATCTTTGCTTGACTTCGGGAATCAGAAAATCTCTTAAAACCTAAATCATAAAAGAAAAAAAATTATTTGCATATCCATCTCATCATTAATATAGTCTCGCATCATCTTAGTTTTACATCATCGGTGGTGGCGCCGATTGGAGGATCGGTGGACGACATTGGTCCCGGTCAGTGGTCCTGTTTGTAGGCGGGAGAGGATCGTCAACTATTGGGATGGAGCAGGGAGATGGTGTTGTGGATCTAGGGCTGGTTGGTTCCGGATGGTGGTGATCGGCGATGGAAAATGGAGAGCTTCCGGTGGTTGAGGTCACTTTGTGGTGATCGAGGACTTTCTGATTGGGAGGGGTGAAGGGTTCGGCCTTGGGTTTGGGTGGAGAACGACCGATGGCAGGGAGAAAACTACGACGAACTCCGATGAGACCCGGACCAAAGAGTGGTGGCGAAGGCAGAGGGAGCATGGTGGCGGGCTATGGGTGGTGGATCGGGTGTTCTGGGCTTTCAATTTGAGTAGATTTAAGAAGATGGCAAGAATAAGTTTGAAATAGAGGAGGAATGAGGTTGGAATAGTGGGACTAATGAGAATAGGGGGAATAAGCAGAGGGGAGAGAAAAAGAGGGATAATATAGAATACCCTAATCAACCCTGCTCTGATACCAAGAAAATTCTAGTGGTACCCTAATCATTGGTGACTTCTCAGCTCATCGATGATCATCCTCTTTCATTATGCATCACTGGCTATCTCCTCCATGGGCGTTGGGCCAGTCGCTTCAATCGGGGCCTCTTCCTCTGCACCTCTATAGCCGGGCAGATCAGGGAAGATGGCTTCTAGGTCCTATCTAAGGTAGGCCAGGGCCACCTTCTGCTTGTAGTCCATGAACCCCTTGAGGAAGGAGTCTATGACTGCCTCCCGAACCTCATCAACAAACTTTACTGAGGCCTTAAGCCTCGGCATAGCTTCTGTGGCTTCTTTTTTGGTAGCCTCCATTAGTTCCACTGCCGCCTACATTGTCTCCTCCATCGTCGATGCCTGGGCCAGCACCACCTCCTGTTGCACTTGGAGGGTCTGGGATCACCCCTCCAAGCGTGCTACCTTTGCAGCGGACTCTTCCACCTGGCTAGTGGCCTTGCTCTTCTCGGCTGCCAGGGATGCTTTGAGATCCTTAGCACGCCTCTCGGCTCTGGCCATTGACTCCTTCACCCCAGCCACCTCGGTCTAAAGGATCCTAGTTCATTCCTCCAGGACCCAGACCTGGACCCTTTTAGTTTGCTCCCATGGCACCACCTCCAGTGCCTTCGAGTATTTCTTCTCTTGGGCATCCTGCATGGCTCACTATGTGTAGTAATCCCTGATGAGGATTATGTCGGTGGATATCTACAATAACGGTGGCATCAGCAGAAGTAATGCAAATAGTATTGAAAAGAAGTTAAAAGAGTAGAAGACTTACCATGAAGAGCCGGGGGAGGACGCTTGCAATGGTGGATGACAATTGTTTGCTGCTCCTCTCGTAGTGGTCGCATGGCTAGATAGCAAACTCCATCATCCGCTCAGCTAGCCCAGTGTCCTGGGTGATCGCTGTGTTTGACGGTACTATAATGGACACTCGCTTCAACCCGGGAGTCGCTGTCGATGAGGCCGTAACTAGTCCCAGGGTGGACGACGATGGAGGTCCCTTGGTTGTCGGAGGTGTGGTCACTGCTTCTGTCACCGATGGTGGCATAACTTGTCTTCCCACCACTGCCTCGACCTCTAATTCGACCACTTCTAGGGCATCTATGGGGGAGATCGCTGGTCTGACCTGCATGGCTATGTCAGGCCCACAGGCTAGGGGCTGGGCCTGCGACCCAGATGGTGTGGGAGCCAGCCCTATTGCCCTTCTCTCTTGGCAGGACGACGATGCGGCCCTGGGCCCCCATCCAGGCTCCTTGCGAGCCCTCTTTGATAGGTCCTCCCTAGGCTTGGGGGACGCGCTCCTCTTTTGGGACATCTCTGGGATTTAGTCCATTGAGAACTTCATGCCTACAGAGAAAGAAGAACACTAGTTAGTCTCAAAGCTGAGACGGATTCATGTAGAAAAGAGAAACATGATTCATGGGGCTCACCTAAGGCATGAATTGGGCTACCCCCGGTCTCAAACAAGTTGTGTTCGGCCAGCAGGTCCTGGAGAGGAGGGATGACGGAGGTGATGAGCTGGTTGTATACCTCCCGGTCTACAGCCTTTACTTGGGCAGACCCAGTCGACCCCCTTAACCAAGGCAAAGAAGAATCTATTCTTCCATCCCTTGATGAAAGAAGTGAAAGTTTAAAAGGCATAGTAGGTAGATAGACTATATTTTAAAACTATTTTAAAGTACAGCATAGTGGAAGACTTGGTAGATCGATCAAGTCGATCTACCAATCTGCCTGCAACAGGATCCGACATAATAAAAATGCATGTAGAGATATCAAGAGTAAAGAAAAGGAAAGGGTACGTTACCTTTAACCTTTGGATGCAGGTGATGAAGAGCCGCTAAGCAACACAAATGTTTGGCTTCTATGGATAGTTCACACCAGGGCTCTATCCCAATCAACACCCTTGGAGTCTAGCTCCTCAGGATCCTTGAGATCAATATTTTCCTTTCTTGGACCTACAAGACTTTCTTGAAGATGCCAGAAAATCTGGTTAAGGAACAATGGGGAGAAGTAGAAGTGGAACCCTTCCCAACTAACTATTTCTTCCCAAACCCTACCTTGATTGCTAGGTAGGCTCATACCCAAAACCCAAATCCTCTGAAACCCCACTTTAAGGATACCTTCCCTCCCTCTTTTAGAAAAGCCTAGCAAAAGTCAACCTCAACTAACTCTGCTGCCCCTACAAAGATAACTATTTATAGTAGTAGCAAAGAGAGAGAGATATGGAAGGAGGAGTGATTGGGGGAGAGGGTTAAGAATTGAACCAAATCAGCTCTAGGTTTATTTGGGAGAAAATCTGCATTCCAAATAATGCATTTAATAAAAACCTTGGAGCTAATTTTTAGCCAAGATTTGAAATTTGAATTCAAAATTTAAATTTGAATCTTTTAAAGGAAAGTGAGCATGACAAATCAAATCTAATTTGATCCTAAGCCAAATCATATTTGGCTTGACCCATCAGATTGCAATCATATTGCAAATAACTCCAAAAATTTACTAATCAAATTAGTGAAAAATCTTCATCATAGCCAAGTGTCGACTTATGGAAGTATCGACATTTGGGTCATGGTCAATCATATTGACCCCATAGTGATGCTAAATGATTTTCAATCGTCGATTGGCCTTCAGATCAGGTAGAAACTCTTATGGTGTACAACCCCATAGGTTCGAACACTAAGTCGGTAGTCCTGGAACGTTTCTAGTACCAGTCAAAGTCATCATCTAGCAATGATACCTGACATCCAGATAGGTCAAAGATGCAGAGCAACTCTCTAGAACATCTGGCATATGGTTATCACATAATTCATCCCTTTAACCTCATAATGCTTAGGATGACCTAGGGTTTGACTACCAACCTTAATTTAGTACATCCAAATCGTGTCTTAACCTTACAAGTTTGGTGACTTCTCATAAGAACTATCCTGGCCAAGGTTTTGCTAAATTGAGACATAGTGAGTCATTCACTGCAAACCATTTAGAGGGGTTATCCCATCTTGATCTACCATTACTCCATAAGTACTTGACTGTACCTGAAAGTTTTCCATCACTGGATTAGAAATCCAGGTAGTCTGGTACCAAAGTATAGTGAGTTGCTTGCAAGCTACCATGATGACCTCAGATCTGAGGGACACATATACCCATATCCCTTTGCGAGCAACCCTTTGGCAGAAGGGAGCTCCACAGATGGTCACGTTCAGTGAGACATCATACATTTCACCTGTATGTCATATAAGTGTCTCTACACTCTTTGGTTATGAGGATAACCAACCAATATGACATACAACAATCTATGTTTGATACATCATCATCCTATAATAATGTATCCTTTGGTTGTGAACTAGTTTAATAACTACTCAATATATCCTCTCTGTATCAAATATAATGTAGTTCTGAGGATTCTATCACACAAGAGTTCTTTTCAGGAAAGTGCACATGTGATGAACAACCAAAAGAATAACTTTTATTCATTTAAAGAATTCATATACAATTACAAAATAGCACAACCATTTACATCCTAGATGATTGGCTTTGGGATACTACTCCCAACAACTCTCACTTGTACTAAAGCCAATCAGTACAGAATCTTATTCCGATTTTTCATTTACAATTATTGAACTCTTGAATTCCGATGGCTTTAGTGAAGGGGTCAGCCAAGTTTTCCTTTCCATCGATCCTCTGAAGGTCGATGTCACCTCGTTCCATGATTTCTTGCACAAGGTGATAGCACCACAGAATGTGTTTGGTGCGGTGATGGGAATTCGGCTCTTTGGCTTGAGTAATGGCTCCGGTGCTATCACAATATACCTGAATAGGATCATCCAAGGAAGGTGCCACTCCCAGCTCGCTTAGAAACTTATGCAACCACATAGCTTCCTTTGCTGCATCCTGATGTTACAATGTATTCTGCTTCGCATACTAAGTCTGCAACAGTAGGCTACTTGGAACTTTTCTAGTAGATTACTCTCCCATTTAGAGTAAAGATAAATCCTGACACACTCTTGCTGTCATCCCTATCTGACTGAAAACTGGAGTAAATATATTCCACAAGTTTCAAGTCAGGTTCTCTATATATCAGCCATTGGTCCTTAGTATTTCGTAGATACTTAAGGATGATCCTTTTCACTTTCAAATGAGCTTCACCTGGGTCAGACTGGTATCTGCTCACTACGCCTAGTGAGTATGCCATATCTGGTCTAGTACATGTCATGGCATACATGATAGAACCCACTACCAAAGCATATGGAATTCTACTCAACGCTCTCTCTTCTCAGGAGTTATCGCATAATCCCTTTTGGAGAGTGTAATTCCAGGGCCTATGAGGAGATACCCTTTCTTCGAATTCTCCATGCTGAACCGCTTCAGCATAGTATCAATGTATGTAGACTGGGACAGTCTTAGAAGCCTTTTAAATCTATCTCTATAGATCTTCATACCCAGTATGTAAGAGGCTTCACCCAAGTCCTTCATAGAGAACTGGGATGATAACCAGACCTTTATTCCTTGTAGTGCTAGGATGACATTTTTGATTAAGAGAATATCATCCATATACAACACAAGGAATACAATCATTAAACCATTAGCCCATTTATAAATGCAAGGTTATTCTCCGTTTCTAACGAAGCCATACAACTTGATACACTTATCAAATCGCATGTTCCAACTCCGAGATGCTTGCTTCAGTCCATAGATGGACCTTTGAAGTTCGCACACCTTTGACTCATTTGTGGATGTAAATCCTTCAGGTTATACCATGTACACCTCCTCTTCTAGCTTACCATTCAGGAAAGCTGTTCAGACATCCATTTGCCAGATTTCATAGTCAATGTGTGCCGCTAAAGTAAGCATAATTTGAATGGATTGGAGCATTGCCACAAGAGAGAACGTCTCATCATAGTCAATACCATAACATTGACGATACCCCTTGGCAATCAGACGGGCTTTATAGGTCTCTATCTGCCCATCTGCATCCCTTTTTCTTTTGAAAATCCATTTGCATCTAATGGGTTTTATCCCATCAGGTGGAACAACCAATGTCCATACATTATTGATTTTCATGGACTCTATTTTGGACCTCATGACTCTTAGCTATAGTTCAAAGTCGGACCTTTGCATTGCATCCAAATAGGTGATCGGGTCCTCATTGTTCTCATCGAGTTTAATGGGATTACCATCCCGAACCAAGAAACCATAGTATCTATCCAGTCAACGCGGTATCCTACCGGATCTCCTTAATGGCTCCTGTATGGGCTTTGGGTGTGATCTAATCATAACCGATTCTATGTTATCCCTTAAGTGTATCAGTTCTTCTACTTGTTGAACTTCACTAAGTTCAATCTTAGCGGCTACAGTTCCTTCACCAAGGAACTCCTTTTCTAAAAAGATAGCCCTAAGATTGATGAACAACTTTTGTTCCACAACCAAGTAGAAGTAGTATCCCTTAAACTCTTTTAGATACCCAACAAATAGGCACCTATCAGATCTAGGTCCAAGCTTATCCATTTTCAAACATTTGACATAAGCCGGGCAACCCTAGACTCGAAGGTGTGCGAGTGTCAACTTATGTCCAATCCATATCTTATATGGGGTTTTGCTAACGGACTTACTCAAAACCCTATTTAAAAGGTAGCAGGCTGACTCTAGAGCATATCCCCAAAAGGATAGCAACAGAGAAGCAAAGCCCATTATGGATTGAACTATGTTTAACAGGATTCGATTCCTCCTTTCAGATACTCTATTTAACTGAGGTGTCCCTAGAGGTGTCCATTGAGAGAGAATCCCATTCTCCTCAAGATATGTCAAAAAATCAGCGAAAAGATATTCACCACCTCAATCTGATCGAAGAATTTTGATATATTTTCTAGTTTATTTTTTTTTACTTCATTACAATATCGTTTGAATATTTCAAATGATTTAGATTTATGTCTTATCAAGAAGACATAACCATATCTCGAAAGATCATCTATAAATGTAAAAAAATAATTATACCTACCTCTGGCACTAATATTTATAGGTTCGCATACATCAGTATGTACCAGACTTAGAATTTCTTTGGCTCGTTCACCTTTTTAGTAAAAGATGATTTTGTCATCTTTCCAAGAAGACAGGACTCATAGGTTAGTAGCCAATCACATTCACTAATCTCGAGAAGATCCTAGCTTTTCAACCTGTTTATCCTATTCTTATTGATATGACCTAGCCTACAATGCTATAGATATGCTTTGCTGACATTATCTATCCTAGGGTGTTTGCTAGATATGTACACTACACTAATAGGTTGTGACAGTACATAAATGCCATTATTCATGTATCCATTCATCACAACAGAACCATTCCAAATGATTTTGCAAATATCATTATTTATTGATAGTTCATAATCATATATGGCCAATTGGCCTACAAAAATGGCATTCAAAATGAAAGATGGACAATAATGATACTCATTCAAAATAATTGTACAAGACTTGAAAACAAATTTGAGGGTTCCTACTGCCAGGACTGGAACTTGGCTTCCATTTTCCATGTTCAAGGATCTCTTGCCATTGTCGAATATCCTACTAACTTGAAGTGCCTGCAAAGAATTGCAAATATGAATTGGACTTCCAGTATCCAATACTCAGTTAGTAGTATCGCAAATAGGGAAACTACAAGGTGTCATCATATAAATATCTTGTCCAGCATTGCCCTGCTGCTTTCTCTTCTTAGACCTGTTTGGGTCAAGGGATGTAATATAAAAAGGATAGTTCCTCTTCCAATGACCCTGCTTCTTATAGAAGAAGCACTCCACCTGGCTCTTATCAGCCTTCACCTTCTTTGATGAGAGATGGGACTCTAACATGATGCATACAGATGAATGACATAAGAAGGATAAGAAAATTAGATTAAAGGAGCAATGATTTCTGAGGTTGTTTAGATTTAGTTTCCGAAAATAGCTAAAGCTAGATTAGGATTTCATGCAACAAATAGAATTCCTATCAACATGCTAGAACTATCAATGAAATATAACAAGTAAAGGATCCTTAGTCTAAGAAGGCCTATTAGGAGCATGTTCACCTTCAAGAAATCAGACAAAAAGAGATGGGAATTAGGTTTGGCATACCAGGCAATGATTTCTAGTTGATGTAGAAGAGATCGCTCCACTCAGATCGGTGATTGGATGATCCGATCACTTTCCAGCAAATCCATCAACTTTTTATCAGCTTCGTTCGAGGGCAAAAAAAAATTCATGTAGAGGGTACGGTAATGGAGGGATCCTACAAACATCAAGGATTAGTGATGTAAAATATAAGAAAAATACTAAACAGGATGAAAGAAGAAGGTCGGGCGGAAGAGTGGTTGTAGGGGTTGGCAGCTTTTGATGAAGCTTTGGGTGTCTGGATCTTGGAGAGGGCTGATGGTGGGCATCTTAGGGCTCTTGCTTGGATGGACAAAGGCTAGGGTTTAGTAAGAATAAAAAAGACAAGTCTCATACATACTTCTAAAGAACACAAATTGTCATAATAAAAATTCACCAGAGTTTTAACTCATGAAAAGAGATTCATTACAAGAGGGGGAGGGTGTGGGTATTTATAGATTCATCCAACCCTTTCTCTATCAAACTAAGAGTACACAATATGAATAGGATTAGGAGAATAAAGTAGAGTAGAATAAGGAGTACATAATTTGAATAGAATTGGTAGATTGAAATCCTTATAGAACTTGGACATCAACTCCTTAGAATTGGAAGCTTTGACTTTTCTTCGTGGGCTTGGACTGGTATGAAATTCTTACTGGGCTTGGACTGGTCAAAGCCTTGGGCATCTTGGACTGGGTCAAAATATGGGGCACCAACTTCATGATGTGCTAGGGGGCGTCAACTGCTATGGGCCTTGGACTAGGATGCCAAGGATAGGGATCTGGGGTGGCACTTCTTCAAGAAATCTTGTGGACTTGAGGTGCCTAAGGCCTGGTATGCTGGGGCACCATCTCTTGGAGACTTGGGCAGCATGAAGAAATCCAGTTGTTGGGTTGGTGACTTAAGTGTGGGTCCAAAGGTCCTCCTCTTAAATAAAAATTACATGGACTCAAAAAGGCCTAACCGACAAGACTCAAAATAGGCCTAAATAAATAATGGACTTACTGAACAGATAAACATGACTCAATGGACTAAACAAGGAACTTCCACCGACTTAGTGAATCCAGCTGGCTCACTTTATTATAGGGCTCACAAAATTTGGACTTCATTATAGGACTTAATAAAATTGACCAACACATGACTTAGAGGATAAATTGAAGCTTGAAGTCTATGTCTAATCTGATGTCTCCATCAATTCTCCCAAGGTGGAAGGAACTCGATCCTGTCGAGTAGGAAGGTCGATCTAGCTCAGGTACTGCTATGAGAGGTCTAGGTTGAGGCGTTGTGGATCCTCTCAAGTGATCCACGAATCCTCAGATCTCAGTCGACCTTGCCAACAAAGCAAGTGTTTGGTAGCCTTTGATCCGGGTACTAGTGGCTTGGTCATCCAGGATATGCTCAATCTTTCCTCTCACAGGCTAAATTGATGTGGGCACTCAAGGTTAGGTTCGCTCTCAAAGAAAGGGTCAGGCTCAAACTCACTGGGTATCATTGCTGGCTCCCTATACTCAACTAAGTCTGAGATATTAAAGGTTGAGCTTAATGCCAAATTAGGTAACTCAAGCACTAGTTCCAACTCTCTTTATCACTTTGATGGATCCAGCTTACAAGTATGTAGCCTAATTATTACAAAATCTTCCTAGCAAACTCTTAGACTCTTTTTGGAAATTAACCATATTTTTTATAAAAATATTACTTACATTAATCTTATGATTAATTTCTCATGCAGATCTCTAATCATGCAGTGCAAATGACATACAACAACTCCTATTGACATGCAGACAAAACACCTAATACAGGCAAATAACTTATACCAATACTTATTGATATGCAAACTCGACTAACTCTAAACTACAGCTGTGGGTTTGACCCTTAGTCAAGTGGGTGACATGCATATGAAAACTTGACATGCACTCCTAACAGATGCCATAGGGTCCTCCAAAAGTAAGATGCCAACATGACATGTATAATGAATGAATGTAGTATGCAAACATCTACAAAATGCAATCTAGTGGTTAGAGAAACATGAAAAGCTTCAAAAAAAGGTAGAAAATAAGAGATAGGTTCAGGGTTAGCTTGGTAGGGTAGAGAGTAAGAAAAGTGTTTGGGGTTAATTGGATAGAATAGGATACAAGGAGTGTCAGGGATTATTCCTAGACTAATGAGGTTGACCATATGGGGTTGAGGTTTACCTACAGGGTCTACAGTATGGAAGAATGGGCCATTAATTTCAAGAAAGAGATATTCAATGGGAACTACAGGAGGGGATTTATCCTGAGGGTACTGATAAGCCAAATCCATAATAAAGTCTTCTGGATCATGAAATTTAGGACTAGGCTCTATAATTGGACTTTCTTCTAAAGTCTCCTCAGGTATAATTCTAACAATAGTATCTGGGTTCTCTTCCTCTAACTGGTCTTCCACTATAGGTTCAGTTTGGATGTGGTTAGGGTCAGCTAACTCTGGGTTGGCTTCTATCTGGGTTTGGTCAAGGTCAACTAATTCTGAGTTGGCTTTTATTTGGGTTTGGTCAGGGTCAACTAATTTTGGGTTGGCTTCTATCTGGGTTTGGTCAGGGTCAACTAATTCTACGTTGGCTTCTATCTAGGTTTGGTTAGGGTCAACTAATTCGGGGTCTTCTATAGGTATCTCTTCTTCTTCTTCCTCATACTCATTCACTAAGCTCACATTAGCTTCATATATCTCCTCTTCAAGGTCATTCTAGTGAACTAATGGGGTGGTAAGAGGGGGTTGGCTAAGGAAAAATTGACTAATGGCTGGGGTAGGGATGGGTTGACTAAGAGGAACTGGACTAATACTGGGCTTATATCTAAGGGTACTAATCCTATGGGTTGCTTGGTTATTAGATTGGGTTATTTGGTTTATCTGGGCAGTCAGCTGAGCAAACTGGTTTTGGGATTGCATATTGGACTAGTTAATCTGGGTGGTTAATTAGGCAGTGGATTGGGCATTCAGTTAGTTCATTTGGTCAACTCATTCACTCATGGCTTTCATGAAGATCTCAAAGTTGGATTCCATGGCCGAGCTAGGTTGGGGCTTAGACTGTTGATATTTAGTTCCTAACCTAGTGGTCATGCAATTAATCACTCAAAGTGGTATGGTGCAGTCAAGCATGCAAGGATCAGTATGTTCTAGGATTTGCTAAACCTAGAGCCAAAATTGAGTGGGTAGACTCAACTTACACCCAACTCACCAACTAATCCTTCCTCTGGTCAGGTAAGAGGTGGGGTGGTAGGAGGCACCCCCTGCCTATCATAGGGTCCGAATTAAGTAACCACCAGTCCACTTAGGGCATTTGCCTCTGGACCTCTAGCCTTAGACACCAGTTTCTAGTAATAGTTGAGGAATTGAATGCACTAGTTAACCCACATAATTCGGACCCGACCTGTTGGTATCACCTAGCTCTCTAGAGCGAATTAAGTCTAATTAATTTTAATTAAGGCTTGGGTTCTGATGATGGTGGTTGGTTTGGGCCCAAGATAGGTAATGACCTCCTGCCCTGATCTAAGATAGAGAAATATACTTAAGATTAGTTTAAGAAGATGATGAACATTCAATTATCCTGATGCAATCTAACAACAATCAGAAAAATAAATTTTTTTTTTATCTTTTTATGAGATGGAAAGTTAGGTTTAAGTTAATTAGATTAGCAAACAAAATTTGGCTTGGGATTGGAGGGGTTTGGCAGTTCGTTAGGTTAGATTCAGTCAAGTATGAAGAATTCACAGAATTAGAAAATTAGGATTTGGTTTGATGCAGAGTTTGATATGGATTCTGATGCATAAAGAATTTGAAAAAATTACAGAACAGAGGATGTACGGTTATGATGATCCCTACAAAATTTGATGCAAAACAAAAATGATATGATGATGAAAAACCTAGGGTTTCTAACTAGGTGCAGAATAGACATATTTCTAGTTAAGGTTTCTTTGATATGAGTTTTTTGTAATTTTTGGTTCTGTAAAATCTGAGAAAAATATCATTAAAATAGAGAACTCCATATAGATGACATGATGCAAGTTTTAGAGAAAAATAAAATACCTAAGATGGTGAATTAGACCTAAACTCAAACTCTTAATGCAGATGACAGGATGCAGATTTTGTTAGGGTTTTGTTTTTGCTCTTTTTTTGTTTATTTCTGAATCTGAAAAATTCCAAAAAATTAATAGGAAAATATAGGACAAAACAAAGGATATTCACCATCAAAATCAGAAAAAAACAAAACATTTGATGGGGGAAACAGTCCTATGTTTTGAGGGTTTATGCAAAATTCAGGATGCAGAAAACCTAACTATGATGCATGAACATGCCTAATCCCGCTCTGATACCAAAATTGATGAGGGATGGGACTCTAACATGATGCATGTAGATGAATGACTTAAGAAGGATAAGAAAATCAGATTAAAGGAGCAATGATTTCTGAGGTTGTTTAGATTTAGTTCCCGAAAATAGCTAAGACTAGGTTAGGGTTTCATGCAATAGTTAGAATTCCTACCCACATGCTAGAACTATCAACGAAATAAAACAAGCAAAGGGTCCTAGGTCTAAGAAGGCCTATTATGAGCATGTTCACCTTCAAGAAATCAGACAAAAAGAGATAGGAATTAGGTTTGGCATACCAGGCAATGATTTCTAGTTGATGTGGAAGAGATCGCTCCGCTCAGATCGGGGCCTAGATGATCCGGTTACTTTCCCATGAATCCGTTGGATTTTTATCAGCTTCATTCGAGGGCAAAGAAGAATTTATCCAGAGGGCGTGGCACTGGAGCAATCCTGGAAATGTCAAGGGTTAGTGATATACATTATGAGAAAAATACCAAACAGGATGGAAAGAAGAAGGTCGGGCGAAAGAGAGGTTGCAGAGGCTGCCGGCTTTTGATGAAGCTTTGGGTGTTTAGATCTTGGAGAGGGCTGATGGTGGGTGTCTTAGGGCTCTTGCTTGTATGGACAATGGCTAGGGTTTAGTAAGAAGAAAAAAGACAAGTCTTACACACACTTCCAAAGAGCACAAATTGTCATAAGAAAAATTTACCAGAGTTTTAATTCATGAAAAGAGATTCATTACAAGAGAGGGAGGGGGTGGGTATTTATAGATTCATCCAACCCTTTCCCTGTCAAACTAAGAGTACACAGTATGAATAGGATTAGGAGAATAAAGTTGAGTATAATAAGGAGTATATAATTTGAATAGAATTGGAAGACTGAAATCCTTATAGAACTTGGACATCAACTCCTTCTTGGACTTGGAAGCTTTGACTTTTCTCCATGGGCTTGGACTGGTATGAAATTTTTGCTGGGCTTGGACTAGTCAAAGCCTTGGGCATCTTGGATTGGGTCAAAATATGGGGCACCAACTTCAGATGGGCTGGGGGGCGTCAACTGCTATGGCCCTTGGACTGGGGTGCCAAGGATAGGGATCTGAGATGGCACTTCTTCAAGAAATCTTATGGGCTTGAGGTGCCTAAGGCCTAGTATGCTGCGGCACCATCTCTTAGAGGGCTTGGGTAGCATGAAGAAATCTAGATGCTTGGTTGGTCACTTAAGTATAGGTCCAAAGGTCCTCCTCTTTAATAAAAAATACATGGACTTAAAAAGGCCTAACTGACAAGATTCAAAATAGGCCTAAATAAATAATGGACTTACTGAACAGATAAACATGACTCAATGGACTAAACAAAGAACTTCCACCGACTTAGTGAATCCAACTGGCTCACTTTATTATAGGACTCACAAAATTTGGACTTCATTACAGGACTTAATAAAATTGACCAACACATGACTTAGAGGATAAATTGAAGCTTGATGTCTATGTCTGATCTGATATCCCCATCATTCTTGACCTGATTGGGCCCAGAAGCATTTCACACATTCTTCCCTTTATTTCTCTTTTTTCCTTTCTTAAAGAGATGACACCTTGCATACAATCCTCCCAATAGATTTACCATCCCTTTATTGAGTTGGTGGTCTTTCTCATAAGTCTACAGTAATCCCAACATACCGTGTAGTTAACTACAGGCTTATGCATTCTAAAATGATCGAGAAAGTCAAGATAAGAAGAGGGTAGGGAATCCAGTATCGCATCTTTTCCGAGTTGTTCATGCAAAGGATATTCGAGCTTGCCCAGATGCTCAATCATCTTGATCATGTACAATACATGATCAGTGACTGAGGCCCCATCAAGCATCCACGTGTTGTAGATCACACAGGAGACCTGTACCTCTCAACATCATCTGGTGTACCGAAGGACTCCATCTTTTGAAGGATCTCCTCTGGCTAGGTTTTCTCAAATTTATGACTGAACTCATCATTCATCGCTACCAACATGGTGCAGGGATAGTGGTCCTATCAGAGAGCCACTTCTGATAAGTGTCTCTAACGAAACCCCAAGCATTGGGAGTAGGGATTTCAGGCACCGGATCTGATATCACATATAAGATCCGTTCATGCTCCAGAACAATCTTGAGCCTTCGATACCAGTTATCGATGTTGGGACCCTTGAGCTTCTTATTATCAAGAAGAGATCAGAACGACAGGTTGGTAGACATCTGAAAGGAAAATCAAAACTTATTAGTGTATATGAATTATTAACCCAAAGACATGGACTTTAGTCTAAAGGCCCTCCCACTATTTTGTTCAGACTGGTAGCCTTTACCTCCAATCCAAGGAATTAATTTAATTTCTTAGTGGGTACTAGAACCCAATAGATAACATATGAGCCCGACTTTGGTCGGCCCACCCATGTGCATTTAAAGATAGATTCTTTAACTGATTACTTCTTTAAGTAACTTCTAGTATTTAGATTTTGCTCCAAGGTGCACTTCAATCGGCCTTTGGGTCTCCTATTGAAGGTCCTATTTAGGTCCAACCATTAACATAACAAAATTCAATGCTTCCAACCAACGAATAGTCAAGCCTGACTTTGGCAGGCCCACCTAACCATCATTAAGAGAGTCGCACTGAGCCATCATATTAGGAATGGTAATTCTAATAGCCCGATGAACACTCGATCTTTGGATCTGCTGATGAACACCTAACTATTAGACCCATTATCATTCAACTTAATGGGAGGCTAAGACTTAGTTATCCCTATAACATCATCCTTTTATGGACCTAAAAATTTAGAGGGTTTAACTTTAATGTGACAAATGAAATAGATAAGAAGACATGGATCAACTTCCCACTGACTACATTAGTCAGAAAAGAGGGTTTTAAAAACTAATGATCCATGGGCATCTAAAATCAGTCAAGATTGATTAACCTTAGGTGACATGGGTTAACATGAGTCAGTGAGCTACCCAATCAATTCTGATTGACCATATTAGCCAGGTAAGTGAGATCATGGGATGGGTTCCGTCATTAACCATCTTGCCTTAGACACCAACCGGGTTGGCCAGGTAAGAGGTAGCCCCATAGAACCATGATCAAATGCCATACTTACCTTAGACACCAATTGGTTCATCAAACTCGATTAGACTAGGTTAAAGACTCGAGCTGACCATTGAACCACAAATATGGTCCATTTAGATTTATGAACTAATCAATCTAACTATTAGAGAGATCTATAAAGAAGAAATCTTAACTCAACATTTGATCAGATTAGTTCTCTATTTGATCCATTCATCTAAACTTAGGTCTAACCTAATTAAGGACCTAATTGAAGCTAACCCATGATCCTTAAAGGTTATTGAATTGACTTAGAGTCTTTGAATCATATTCTTAGATCACTTTGTCATTCAAGGTAACTTAATTCTTAATTAAGTTCAATAATCTTCATAAAATAATTTCAATTTATATTGTAAAATAATTTTATAAGCATATAGAATTTGAATTCACTATTTAGGATTTTCTGGTCGAGTCGACTCATGCAGAATGTGAGTCGGTGATGCAGAACGAAAACTCTGATACCAAAAATGATACAGAACGGATATATGGAATGCGAAAGAAAATTTAAATTAATATATTTTTTTATATATATATTTTTAGAAGTCGGCTTTGACTCAAAGGAAAGATAAACTAATGTTGAAAGAAACTAAGAAATGACAGAAAGCACAATTAAAAGGAGTGGATTATCAGAGTAACTCAGAAGTAGGATCGCTGGGGATTGAGAAACCCCCAGATCTAGGGTTTGCTCTGAGTTTCAACGAAACAGACAAAGTAAGAAGGGAAAGTTCTTGTTACCTAGCAGTGATATCTCTCCATTTGGTGGAAAAAGACTCTCTCGAGCAGATTATTGGATCCCGAGAGTCAAGGTATCTTCGCAATGGATCCTCCGATAATGGTCCTTGGCAAAGTTGGCCTCTTCTTGAACCCTGGATCCTGGAGAGAAGAAGAACAAGGTTAGGAACAAGAGACTCAGGGAAGAGAGTTACAAGAGTAGAAGAAAGGATGGGATCTGAAGGTCTTCAGCTGATCTGGAACTCCTAGGCTGCGGATTTGGGACTTCTTCTCCTGGATCTGCTAAATGGACTTTGAAGCAGTGGTAGCTGACTTGAAGATGGCTGGACTGGGGTCCTGGTGGTCAGCCACCCTTTGGAAGAACCTAGGAGATAGTGTAGAGGCTAGGGTTTGGTGGTGGTGGAGTAGAGATGGGTGGACTAAGCTAGGGTTTTGGGGTTGGAGATCTCACACCTCCTCAAGGTTCCTAGGGAACCCGGATTTACTCCCTCACGGAGCTCAACACTCAGAATAAGTGCCAAAAAACAAGACTTTGCTAAAAAACAAGGGATTTCATTCATAAGATTTCATAAGATAAGTTAAGTTACAAAAGGGGTCTAATATATAGACCTATAAGAAAAATCAAAACCATACAAGTTCCCATGTGGGACTAATAGGACTAATCTACACTTTAGGCATCAAATTCTCTTCCCTTGGCCAACCAAGACTCCTTCCATGAGTGAGCGGCCCAAAAACTCCAAGAAAACTTGAAAATCAGCTCCAAATGACAGGTTATGGGGGTGTCTCCTAGTATCTCTTCATGAATCAAGGATTTTCCCTTCATGGTTTGGCTCTTTTGGACACCTCCTAGTCTTGCTCCACAAGTTTAGGCTTCTTCTTTTCTTGGCTTTGGCACTTTAGGAAACTTTTGGGTGCCTCCTTGATTTTCTCCCCAAGACATGCTTTCTTCCCTTTTATAACTTGGATTTTTATGGAACATTGTGGGGCACCTCCTTGATCATCTCTTCAAGAAAAATTCTTGCCATCCTGGCTTGGGTTTATCTGGAAAGAAGTTGGCTCCTCCTTGGATTGAGGTATCTTGATGGATTTCTCCCCCAAGTGGTGCAAGAAAAAGGGGAACTTACTTCTTATGTTATGGGGACCAAAGACACGGATGGAGATGTGGCAGGGAGTGTGGCACCCACTTGTAGCTGGACCATGGAAGAAAAAATGTGGCACCCTATGGCAAAGGGAATGGTGCCAACCTGGACCTGGACTTGGACTGAGTCAACATGACTCAACAAAAATTGAAATGACAAAATTACAGACTCAAAATTGGATTGATCAGGTCAATCCTTATTACAAACCCTAATTTTCTCGGGCAAGGTCAATCAGAGATCCAGATGGAACCTTGAAGTCTTCTTCTGATTTGGTGCCCGCACCAGTCGCTCGTCTAAAATAAAAATTGATAGATTGTTTTATCTACAGAGATGAGTTGGCACAAGCAGGGATCGAGTCGGCTCATCCAGAACACAGAATAGACAGATTGTTTTTTCTACAGAAATGAGTCAGCTTGAGCAGGGGTCAAGTCGGCTCATCTGGGGGCAGAAAATAGTGACTTCAAATTCATGCATTTTACTTGAACTATTCAAAGTTTTTAGATCAAACATCCATATATTAAAACTATTTTAACCTATCAAATCTCTCACTTTCTTCTTCATAAGGTCATGATGCAGTGGCACCCCTACACGCCATAGAACCCCATTGAATGGAAAGTGATGGCCTTCAAACCATACTTCTCTCCTATGATCGGACGGCCATGGCAAATCCACCTTAATCCAAGTACTTTATGAGGAAAGCTAATGATATCTTAACATGCTACTATTATTATGCTACAGCAACCTGGCTTTGATACCAATGAAAGTTTAAAAGGAATAGCAGGAAGATAGACTATATTTTATAACTATTTTAAAGTACAGCATAGCGAAAGACTTGGTAGATCGATCAAGTCAATCTACCAATATGCTTGCAATAGGATCTGACATAATAAAAGTGCATGTAGAGATATCAAGAGCAAAGAAAAGGAAAAGGTATGTTACCTTTAACCTTTAGATGCAGGTGATGAAGAGCCACTGAGCCACACAAATGTCTAGCCTCTACAGGTAATTCACACCAGGGCTCGATCCCAATCAACTTCCTTGGAGTGCTAGCTCCTCGGGATCCTTGAGGACGATCCTTTCCTTCCTTGGACTTGCAAGACTTTCTTGAAGCTGTCGGAAAATTTGGTTGGGGAACAATGGGGAGAAGTAGAAGTGGAACCCTTCCCAACTAACTCTTTCTTCCCAAATTCTAGCTTGATTGCTAGGTAGGCTCATACCCAAAACTCAAATCCTATCAAGCCCCACTCTAAGGATACCTTCCCTCCCTCTTTTAGAAAAGCCTAGCAAAAGTCAACCTCAATTAACTCTGTTGCCCCTACAAAGGCACTTATTTATAGTAGCAACAAAGAGGGAGAGAGATATGGAAGGAGGAGTGATTTGGGGAGAGGGTTAACGGTTGAACCAAATCAGCTCTAGGTTTATATAGGAGAAAATCTGCATTCCAAATAATGCATTCCATAAAAATATTGGAGCTAATTTCAGCCAATATTTGGAATTTGAATTCAAAATTTAAATTTGAATCTTTTAAAGGAAAGTGAGCATGACAAATAAAATCTAATTTGATCCTAAGCCAAATCAGATTTGGCTTGACTCATCAGATAGCAATTATCTTGCAAATAAGTCCTCCAAAAATTTACTAATCAAATTAGTGAAAAATCCTCGTCACAGCCAAGTGTCGACATATGGAAGTATCGACATTTGGGTCATGGTTAATCATATCAACCCCATAGTGATGCTAAATGATTCTCAATTATCGATTGGCCTTTAGATCAGGTATAAACTCCTATTGTATGTGACCCCATATTCGAACACTAAGCTAGTAGCACTGGAATGTTTTTGGTACCAGTCAAAGTCATCATCTAGCAATGATACCCGATGTCCAGATAGGTCGAAGATGCAGAGCAACTCTTTAGAATCTCTGGCATTTTATTACCGCATAATTCGTCCCTTTGACCTCATAATTCTCAGGATGACCTAGGGTTTGACTACCAATCCTAATATAGTACTTCCATATCGTGTCTTAACCTTACAAGTTCTGTGACTCCTCACAAGAACTACCTTGATCATGGTTTTGCTAAATTGAGACATAGTGAGTCATTCACTCCAAACATTTGGAGGGGTCAATCCCATCTTAATCCACCACTGCTCCATAAGTAGTTGACTTTACCCAGAAACCTTTTATCACTGGTTTTAAAATCCAGGTAGTCCGGTGATGTAGGATGAAATGAAATGATGCAATCTAAGAGGAGACAATAATAATTAAACGAGAAATAAAGTAAAGCAAGGCTACTTTCCATATAAAAGAAATGAAACTATCATGAAGAAATTATGCATATAAACTAAACCTGAATGAGAACTTTCATAATATTAAAGGGGAATGGATCTTCATGGTTAGAAAATCACACAGGATATGGCTTAATTAAGTTAACATTTCAGATTTGGAAAAACACTATAAGAGGGGTAAATAAGCATTAATATCTCAAGGGTTTGAAAAGATACACTCAAGGATGAAGTCTTTGAATGACAGGTGATGGGAAACATGCAAGTTATGAATGCGACGATGCAACCCTAAAGGAGATTAGCATAGATTAACTTAGCAATTTTCTTATTTGCATACGATTAGTTCAGCATATAATATCAAAGGAGGTCTAATGAAGAGAACTCGAACGATCAAACGTAAACCTAATTAATGAGACTATCAAAATAACAAAGAAATAGGAATAAGAGTTGAACCACACAAGTTAAGCTAGGCAAATTTAATATTTCAGACCTAATCGACACTAGAACATACCTGGCATTAATCTTTCAAGTAGATCAAGATCGCTCATGAAGGGACCTCCCAAATGACAAGACCATACTACAAATTGAGGGCGCTTCTGTTTTCTGGATTATGGCAAGTAATTCCTTCCTCTTGAATTCGGAATCCCGGAGAACCCTACGCAATGAAACCTCAAGATTAAGTACTTGGTAAAAATACGTTAGTCATGAAATGGAGAAACTAAAGAAGAGTCGAGGAAGCATTGTTGAAGAATAATCTTGGCACCATGGTAGATCACTTGAAATGGATTAGGCCGGCCTCCTTGTGATGGTCTTCTTGATCAACCTTGAATATTGAAGAGCTAGCTTGAGATTGGAGAAGAAGGAGAGTGTCTTTGGCATTGGAGATGGAGGAGGAGAAATAGGGTTGGCATGGGATAGGGAGAAGACTTTAAAACTACCACTTAGGCACATAAAACTCACATAGAAGAAAATTTGTAATTTTTCTTTTTCCATCCCCTTTTACAAGAAGACTAAGAGTCTTTTATAGACTATTAAGCCATTTTGAATTCAAACTACACCAAATATCATGGAGAAAAATTTGTGGAGAAAAATATGGGGCGTCCCATGAAGAGTGGAGGATGTTGTGGAGGAGGTTGTAGCCAATTCAATTTCAAATTCCCCTTTTCTTCTCTTGGGCGTCAACCTTGGATAGTGAGGTGGCATGTGTGATGTGGCAGCAATCTTGGATGGTGAGGTGGCATGTGTGATATGGCAGCAACCTTGGATGATGAGGTGGCATGTGTCATGTGGCATGTGGTCCCCACTTGAGGTGGCTTTGGTCTTGCTTTGGAGTATAAATCTTGAGTCTTCTTTAGTCTTCAAATGTGGTTTGGTTTGATTCTTCATGGATTGGACTTGACTTATTTGGACCCAACTCTCAAATACAAGGTTATTCAGGCTGGACTAGTCCCAACATAAAATTGAAATGGACTCGAATTACATAATTATTTGGACTCAAAATTAAAGAAAGAAAAAAATTACAGGACTTTCTTTTACTCATCCAACCATAAGGACTCGGATTTGACTTGAATTGGTTGGAGTCTCTTCCTGATTCTGGTGCCCACACCAATTCTCCCGGGGTGGAAGGAACTCGACCCTATCGAGTGAGGGTTGGCTTGATAAGCTTCTAATGCATCCGGGTCGATTTGTTGTAGGTCCTCTCAGGAAATCCAGGAGTCTTCAGATTCAGGACATCCTTGCCATCTAACCAGATAACGTTGGTAGCCTCTATTCATAGTAGTAGTGATCTGGTCATCCAAGATCCTTTCAATTCTCTCCTTTCTCTCAGGAACACTTGGTGGTGGACACTCATTTGGGGTTTCACTCTCAAAAGAAACATTAGGACCAAAAAGCTCACTAGGTATTAATGCAGGTTCTTTGTATTCTTTTAAGTCTGAAACGTTAAATGTTGAACTAATGCCATAACTTGGTGGTAATTCTAATACATAAGCATTTGGTCCAATTTTCTTTATTATTTTGAAAGGTCCGGCTCCCTGGGCATGGAGTTTCTTCATAGTTCCCGGTGGAAACCTTTCAGGTTTAAGTTTGATCATGACGGAGTCCCCTTCATTAAATTCTTTTAATCGTTTATGTGAATTAGTCATATGCTGATAGAGTTCATTGCTTGCTTGAATCTTTTGGCTAATCTCCTTATGCAATTCCCTAATATGCTGTGCATATGACTCGGCAGACTCGGACACCCGTGCATGTGTGGGTAAAGGAGCTAGGTCTAAAGGCTTCCTAGGTTTGTATCCATGGACCACTTCGAATGGACTTTTCCCAATAGACCTATTAACTGAGCTGTTATAGGCAAATTCAGCACGAGGAAGTAATAGGTCCCAGTTTCCTAGGTTGTCACCAACTAAGCATCTCAACAGATTTCCTAAGCTTCGGTTTACTACCTCAGTCTGGCCATTGGTTTGAGGATGATAGGCAGTAGAGAATTTCAGTTTGGTACCGAGCATGTGCCAGAGGGTTTTCCAGAAATAGCTAGTAAACTTGACATCTCTATCGGACACAATGGTTTTGGGTAAACCATGAAGCCTAACGACCTGATCGAGAAAAAGCTTGGCCACCTTCGAAGCATCTAAAGTTTGAGAACAAGGAATGAAGTGAGCCATCTTGGAGAAACGATCGACAACCACAAAGACAGAATCATACTTCCTAGACGTCTTAGGGAGGCCTACTACAAAATCCATGCTGATATCCTGCCATGGACAATCAGGGACAGGTAAGGGTGTGTACAGACCGGTGTTCTGTCTTTGTGTTTTGCAACAGCATAGGTACGGCACTGAGCTACAATCTAGGCCACATTTCTTTTGAGACCAGGCCAAAAGAATTGGTCTTCTATTGCTAAGATGGTCTTATTTCTACCAAAATCCTGCTAAGCCCCCAGCATGAACTTCCAGATCAGAAATTCCCTAACAGAGGTCTTGGGGATACACAACTGATTTCCTCTGAAAAGGTATCCATTTAAAATGGTATAATCACTATGCTCACTAGATGGTCCTTGTTGAAGGGATCGATAGATGTCACCAAAATCAGGGCATGTAGGATATTCCTCTTTTAATCTTTCAAACCCTACTACCTCAGTGCTCACAGAATTCAACAACATTGAACAACGACTCAACGCATCAGCAACCCTATTTTCAGTTCTGGCATGATGTTTCAGTACGAACGTATAAGCTTGTATGAACTCTACCCATTTCCCGTGCCTAGGGTTCAATTTCTTCTGAGAACTAAGGAACCTAAGAGCTTCATGGTCAGAAAATAGGACAAACTCTTGCGGTAGAAGATAATGCCTCCAAAACGTAATGCCTAAACTACCGCATACAGCTCCCTATCATAGGTGGAATACCTTAGTCTCGCTTCATTTAATTTCTCACTGAAATATACTACTGGGTGATTCTCTTGACTCAAGACACCTCCAATTCCTACCCCAGAAGCATCACAAGCAACCTCGAACACTTTGGTAAAATCGGGTAACCTCAAGACGGGTGCGTGTGTCATTTTTTCCTTAATTGTTAGGAAGGCTTTGTCTGCTGCTTTAGTCCATTCAAAAGTTTCCTTCCTAATACAATCAGTGATTGGAGCCACTATCGTACTGAACCCTCTAATGAATCTCCTATAGAAGGTGGCTAAACCGTGGAAACTATGGACATCATGGATACTCTTGGGTACAGGCCACTCTACTATTGACTTAATTTTCGTAGGGTCAGCGGACACTCCTTCAGATGTTACTACGAATCTAGAAAGATAACTCTATGTGTTAAGAAATCACACTTCTTGATATTGGCATAGAAGCTATCCTTTCTAAGGACTTGGCAAACTTGCCTTAGGTGGGTTAAATGGTCTGCCTTAGTCTTGCTATAGATAAGAATGTCATCAAAGTAGACCACCACAAATTTCCCGATGAAAGTTTTCAACACCTGATTCATAATTCTCATAAAGGTGCTGGGTGCATTGGACAGACCGAACGGCATGACTAACCACTCATATAATCCATCTTTAGTCTTAAAAGCGGTCTTCCATTCATCTCCAGGCCTAACCCTAACCTGGTGATAGCCACTCTTTAAGTCTATCTTGGAGAAAATTGTTGATCCGGCTATCATATCTAACATATCGTCGAGTCTCGGGATTGGAAACCTATATTTGACAGTAATCTTGTTGATGGCACGGCTGTCTACACACATCCTCCAGGTACCATCTTTTTTTGGGGTTAACAAGGCAGGGACTGCACAAGGGCTTAAACTTTCTCTAACAAGCCCCTTTCTAAGAAGTTCACTAACTTGCCTTTGTAACTCCTGATGTTCAGTTGGATTCATCCTATAATGAGGCAAATTAGGTAAAGTCGCGCCAGGGACTAAATCTATGGCATGCTGTATGTCCCTTAAAGGTGGAAAATTATCTGGAAGATCCTCGGGAAACACGTCTTCAAAGTCTTTCAATAATTGGACCACCTCTTGAGGGGGTTCTACAGGGGTGTGGTCCATAGTTTCCTTAGCAGCTACCATCCAAATAGGTGCTCCCTCATTAATGTCTTTTTCTAATTCTCTTGCTCCTATCAAATTTAATCCAGTCCTTTTTTCTTTCAGGCTGCTAACTCCTCTTTTGGTGTTGTCCTTAGGCTGGGTTGGATGAATGACAATTTTCTTGCCATTGAAATTGAAAGCACAGGAATTTGATCGACCAAAAATTATCACATCATGGTCAAACAGCCATGGCCTACCTAGGATGATGCTACTTACTCCCATAGGGAGTACATCACACCAGATTCGTTCCTGATAGGACTGAAGTTGGAGTCGGACCTGACATCTCTGCTTGATTGGGATAGAAGTGGAATCGATCCAGGATACCTTATATGGATTGGGATATGGTTCAGTGGGTAATCCTAGACTCTTGGCTGCACTAGTGGAAATGGCATTGACACAGCTTCCACTATCGATCACGATCTTACAGACCTTTTCTCATATTTTGACAAATGTGTGTAGGATGCTAGTCCTACGCCAGTCTTCCTGCTCCTTGGTCTGTGTCATGATACATCTCACAACTCCTAACACATCTGATGAATCTACATTTTCTTCATCTCCTTCATACTCATCAGCCAAGCAATCCCCTGCTTCATAAACCTCCTCTTCATCATTCTCTAGGGGTTCTGATTCACCTTCTTCTGCCTCCCCTATATGTAAAGTTCTAGAGGGATATTGGCTCACGAAATGACCTGGTTTACGATACTTATAGCGAACTCGCTCCCTCTCACCTCGAACTTCAGGGCTTTTTCCTTTGTCTTCTCTAGGAATTGGGGGAATGGCAGGGTTGTGCCTAGGGGTTGGATTCGAGCTGGATCTTGGTCTATTGGTTGTACCAGGGACTGAACTAGGTCGACTAACAGGGGGATTAAACCTAATGGGTTCAGGTCGCCTAAATGTAGCTCTCCTTTGAAACCTCTTATAGTCCATGGCAACTTGATATGCCTGATCTAAATCATGGACTTCTCTCAAAAATAGTTCCCCTTTTATATCTTCATTCAATCCTGATCTAAACCTCGACAATGTGGCTGCCTCAGACTCGACTACGTTGCATCGCATTACAAACTCATCAAATTTAGCAACGTACTCAGAAACAGTCTTATTTCCTTGTGTCAATCGTTGCTACTGATCTAACAACCTTTGCTGATAAGACATAGGCAAATATTTCTCTCTAAGCTTTCTCTTCATGTCTCTCCAGGTCACTATAGGTAAGTCTCCCCTCTGCCTAGCTATGTGTTCGACATTTCCCCAATACAACCTAGCCTGACGGACTAGTCTGATTTTGGCAAACTTGAATCTTCTCTCTTCAGACATATCATACCAGTCAAAATATTGGTCCATGTCAACCTCCCAGTCTATGTACACCTTAGGATCTAGGCTTCCCTTAAAGGTTGGTGCATCTAGACGTATATTCCTTAAGGCCCGATCATCCTGATCAAAAGTATCATGGCGAGGTCTTCTAGGATTTGGCTCCGGAGTGTGATCAGTATAATCCTGATGTGACCTTCTATGAATTGGATCAGGTGTATGTTCCTGTCGTTGGGCTCTAGGGCGAACTAAAGGTAATCTGGGTGAAGGTGGTTCAGTTGGGGTCAACCTAGATTCCTCTAGGATTCCTATCCTTTCCTCGAACTGGTCAAACCTAGCATCCAAGCATTCAAGTCGCTCAATCATAGATCTCATAAGGGTTTCCATACTAGTGTCCATGGATGAACTTGGTTGGGCTTGTGAAGGATGGTAAGGTGTGCCTGACCTAGTTGTCATGCAAACAATTAGACTCAGACCTGAACTACGAGTTTTCTAAACCGGTTAGTCCAAATAAACTGAGTTGACTATGTACAATCAAATCAACAGCTACTCTCTTCCACTGGCCAGTCAGGAGGTGGGTCTGTGGGAGGTTCCCCCAGCTTTCACTGGGTCCGAATTAAAAACCACAAGAACCGCTTAGGCTTGAGCCACTTAACCTCTATCATTGACACCAGCTTCCAATAATAGATGAAGAAATGGGTTGCACAAGCTTTCCCAATTGAATTGAACTGGACCTAGAGTTCCAAGCTAGTTGCCTAATCAAGGTGGCAAGCTAGATTGTAGTAACTCTATACTTGGCCAGGTTTTAGAACAAGGGGAGTGTGAGATCCTGTCTCTGGCCTACCTAGGCCCGGTGGAATTGGCCCGATAGACGGATCAGCACCCAAGCCCTTAGTTCCAATTCTAGACACCAAGTAATAGGGCACACACAAGACTAGTTGACACAATGAGTTGACAATAACCCGGACTCGACCAAATTGATGTTCCTAACCCACTAGGACAATTAATGTCTAATCAATTTTAGTTAGGGATTGGGTCGATATGCAATTTAGTGATTTTTGGGCTAGGGACAGGTGATGAAATCCTGACCCTATGTCAATTTCATGTCCTTAATTTGATTTGTCATGAAATGCATGCAAATTTCAAATTTCAGGTGCAGAAGTAGTGTGTTGCATTTTAAAAGTGGTGTTGATAAGTGCAGAAAAAAATATCAAAAAAATCTAAAAAAATCAAAAAACTCCTAACTTATAGATAACATACCAGATGAAACGAAATTTCAAAATAAAATCTGTACTATTCTAGGCAGATTCTGAAATGAAGATAATAAAAGGAACATAACAGAACAGAAACCCTAAAAACATTGATGGACTGCAGGAATTTTCATTTTTTTTATAAATTTTTTATCAGATTGAAATTTAAAACGGTGATAAGCAACTTAAAATGGAACAGGAAAAAAAATATTCCAATGAGGAATGTGATACTTGCCTTTGGAGTTGCAGGCGGATTACAGTCAGCCTATAGAAAATACAGCAAGCAGAAAAACAGAACGTGCCCAATGCGAAATTCACAAATGAAATCTAAGAAGTCCTTTGGTTTTCTTTTTCACGGGTCAATCACAATGGAACCCCGACACGCCTTAGGAGATCCCGTGGAATGGGAAGAGAGGGTGTTTAAACCCTATTTTCTCCTAAGACCGGACGGCCTGGTAACGCCCCCGATCCAAGTACTTCAAGGACTTAATGCTATGCAATCAGGAACTTATTCTACCATGCTCTGATACCAAGATTGATGGAAAACATGCAAGTTGAGAATGCGATGATGCAACCCTAAAGGAGATTAGCATAGATTAACTTAGCAATTTTCTTATTTGCATATGATTAGTTCAGCATATAATATCAAAGGAGGTCTAATGAAGAGAACTCGAACGATCAAACGTAAACCTAATTAATGAGACTATCAAAATAACAAAGAAATAGGAATAAGAGTCGAACCACACAAGTTAAGCTAGGCAAATTTAATATTTCAGACCTAATCGACACTAGAACATACCTGGCATTAATCTTTCAAGTAGATCAAGATCACTCATGAAGGGACCTCCCAAATGACAAGACCATACTACAAATTGAGGGCGCTTCTTGTTTTCTGGATTGTGGCAAGTAATTCCTTCCTCTTGAATTCGGAATCCCGGAGAACCCTATGCAATGAAACCTCAAGATTAAGTACTTGGTAAAAATACGTTAGTCATGAAATGGAGAAACTAAAGAAGAGTCGAGGAAGCATTGTTGAAGAATAATCTTGGCGCCATGGTAGATCACTTGAAATGGATTAGGCCGGCCTCCTTGTGATGGTCTTCTTGATCAACCTTGAATATTGAAGAGCTAGCTTGAGATTGGAGAAGAAGGAGAGTGTCTTTGGCGTTGGAGATGGAGGAGGAGAAATAGGGTTGGCGTGGGATAGGGAGAAGACTTTAAAACTACCACTTAGGCACATAGAACTCACATAGAAGAAAATTTGTAATTTTTCTTTTTCCATCCCCTTTTACAAGAAGACTAAGAGTCTTTTATAGACTATTAAGCCATTTTGAATTCAAACTACACCAAATATCATGGAGAAAAATTTGTGGAGAAAAATATGAGGCGTCCCATGAAGAGTGGAGGATGTTGTGGAGGAGGTTGTAGCCAATTCAATTTCAAATTCTCCTTTTCTTCTCTTGGGCGTCAACCTTGGATAGTGAGGTGGCATGTGTGATGTGGCAGCAATCTTGGATGGTGAGGTGGCATGTGTGATGTGGCAGCAACCTTGGATGATGAGGTGGCATGTGTCATGTGGCATGTGGTCCCCACTTGAGGTGGCTTCGGTCTTGCTTTGGAGTATAAGTCTTGAGTCTTCTTTAGTCTTCAAATGTGGTTTGGTTTGATTCTTCATGGATTGGACTTGACTTATTTGGACCCAACTCTCAAATACAAGGTTATTCAGGCTGGACTAGTCCCAACATAAAATTGAAATGGACTCGAATTACATAATTATTTGGACTCAAAATTAAAGAAAGAAAAAAATTACAGGACTTTCTTTTACTCATCCAACCATAAGGACTCGGATTTGACTTGAATTGGTTGGAGTCTCTTCCTGATTCTGGTGCCCACACCAACAGGGTGATTCCTCTAGATATCGGGACTTCTAGTCTCTATTTCTTGCCTTGGAAGATCCTCTTCTTTGGAACCTGGATATCCCGGGGATCCTACACAAAACATAGCAGAGTTAAGAAATAACTTGAAAGGTAGGAAACAATGGCATTCATGGTTGAAGTTGAGAAGAAGCTATTAGATTTGAAGAAGCTTGGCCGGCCCTCTTGGAATGCACCTTCTTGCAACTTGGACGTTGGGGATGGAGAGCTTGGATAGATTAGAAGACTTGCTAATGGCTAATGGCATGGAAGAAGAACTCTCTTGAAGTAACTAAGGGTCTCTCGCCCACTCCCTCTCGGAGGACATTGGATAACACCAAATGGAAGAAGAAACACTCCTTTTTTCATTCAAATTCATCAATCCTTTACAAGATGACTTGGAGTAGATTTATAAGCCTCCAAGGACTTTTGAAATTTCAAATTACAAGGAGATTTTCATAGGAGGTTCCTAGCTATAATGGTGGGATTCAAATTACATGGAGAATTTTATGGGATAGCTAGCTAAAATGGTGGAAGAGTAAAGCTCCTTGGCCACCCACTTTGAATTTGAATCCTTGGTGATGTGGCATGTGATGAGGTGGCTTGCTGAGGTGTACTCCACATGGTTGGGGGATTGACATGGCATCCCACATGGCTTGCTGAGGTGGCGTCCTCTTTGGCTTAAATGGTTGCAGTGGTTGAGTGCATTCCATCTTCAATTGAGCTTGCTCAATTTCAAACCTTTCTTGGACTCAACTACTAAACTTAATAATTATAAGACCAATTTGATCCTAATTGAACTCAAAAGAAGCCAAATTGAAATAAACCTACTATAATAACATGACTCAAATTTAATTAAAGAAATAAACTGACTCTATTTACAAGACGTGAAAGAATTAAAGCCATACTAAATTAGACTGAAGCCTCTTTCGGACATTGGTGCCTGCACCAGTTCTCTCGGGGTGGGAGGAACTCGACCCTGTTGAGTAAGGCCTGATCTGACTTTGTTACCTTTCTAGCAAGTTTGGGTCGATTTGTTGTAGATCCTCTCAGGTGATCCAGGAATCCTCAGATTCGGGTCTTCCTCGCCATCGAACCAGATAACGTTGATAGCCCTTATTTCTAGTGGTAATTACCTGATCATCCAAGATACTTTCAATCCTATCTCTTTGTTCTGGCTGAAGTGCTAATGGACACTCAGGTAGGGTTTCACTCTCAAAGGTTGGGTAAGGTCCAAAAGGCTCGCTAGAAATTAATGTTGGCTCTTTGTATTCTTTCAGATAAAAAATGTTAAATGTGGAACTAATGCCATAATCTAGTGGTAACTCTAACATGTATGCATTAGGTCCGATTCTCTTTAATACTTTGAAAGGTCCAGCTCCCCGGGCATGCAGTTTCTTCATAGTTCCTGGTGAGAACCTTTCAGGTCTAAGTTTAACCATTACAGAGTCCCTTACATTGAATTCTTTCACTCATTTACGTGAATTGGCCATATGCTTGTAGACTTCATTACTCATTGGAGTTTTTTTACTAATCTCCTTATGCAATTCTTTAATATGCTATGCATATGACTTGGCAGACTCAGACATTCGTGCATGTGTGGGTAATGGAATGAGGTCGATAGGTCTCCTAGGTCTGTAACCATGAACAATCTCAAAGAGACTTTTACCAGTAGACCTATTGACTGAGCTATTGTAAGCGAATTCAGCATGAGGCAAAAGCAAATCCCAGTTTCCCAGACTCTCTCCAACAAGGCACCTTAATAAGTTCCCTAGACTTCTATTTACAACCTCGGTTTGTCCATTAGTCTGAGGGTGGTAAGCAATTGAGAATTTCAGTTTTGTTCCTAGTAGGTGCAATAGGGTTTTCCAAAAGTAACTCATGAAATGAACATCCCTATCAGAAACAATGGTCTTTGTAACCCATGTAATTTGACTACTTGATCGAGAAAAAGGTTGGCTACCCTAGAGGCATCAAAAGTCTGAGAACAGGGTATGAAATGGGCCATCTTTGAAAATCTGTCGACCACTACAAAGATCGAAACATGCTTCCTAAGGATCTTGGGCAATCCTAAAACAAAGTCCATGCTAAGATCCTGCCATGGACACTCAGGCACAGGTAATGGAGTGTATAACCCAGTATTTTGTCTTTGATGTTTGGCAACAGCGCACGTCCTACATCGGGCAACAACATTGGCTACATGTTTCTTAAGGCCTGGCCAATAAAATTTTTCTTTAACTATTAATATGGTTTTATTTCTTCCAAAGTGGCCAGCTAGACCCCCAACATGTGTCTCCCAAACTAGAAAATCTTTCAAGGAAGTTTTTGGAATACAAAGCTTATTTTCTTTAAATAGATAACCATCTAGAAGGGTATACTCACTATGGTCACTAGATGGTCCTTGACTCAAAGCCTGGTAAATCTCACTAAAGTCCAGACAGGTTTCATATTCATCCTTAAGTCTCTCAAATCTAACGACTTCAGTGCTGATCGAATTCAGGAGTAAGGCTCTACGACTCGAAGCATCGGCTACTTTATTCTCAGTTCCAGCACGGTGCTTCAGGACAAAAGTATAGGCTTTGATGTATTCTACCCATTTGGCATGCCTAGAATTCAGCTTTTTCTGGGAACTAAGAAATCTAAAGGCTTCTGATCAGAGAATAGAATAAATTCTTATGATAGAAGATAGTGTCTCCAATACCTTAAAGCTTGCACTACTGCATAGAGCTCCTTATCATAGGTGGAATACTTAAGCTTAGGTTCATTTAACTTTTCACTAAAGAAAGCTATGGGGTGGCTCTCCTGGCTTAAAACTCTACCTATTCCAACTCCAGATGCATCACAAGCGCCTCAAAAACCTTAGAAAAATCAGGCAATCTTAAGATAGGTGCTTATGTCATTTTCTTCTTAACATCTAGGAAGGCCTTATCAGCAGCTTTGGTCCATTCAAAATGGCATTTCCTAATGCAATCCGTGATTGGCGCAACTATGGTACCAAACCCCTGAATGAATCTTCTATAAAAAGTAGATAGGCCATGAAAACTTCGTACTTCATGAACACTTTTTGGCATAGGTCACTCTACAATTGACTTAATCTTTTTGGGGTCAGTAGAAACTCCATCAGGTGTGACAACAAAACCTAGGAAAATGACTTTATGGGTGAGAAAGTCACATTTTCTAAGGTTTGCGAAGAGACTATTTTCCTTAAGAGCAAAATAGACTTGATTCAAATGGTCCAAATGATCTTCCTGGGTCCTGCTATATATAAGAATGTCGTCGAAGTAAACTACTACAAACTTTCGTATAAATAACCATAGGACTTGATTCATAATCTGCATAAAGGTACTAGGAGCATTGGACAATCCGAAAGGAATTACTACCCATTCAAAAAGACCCTCCTTGGTCTTGAATGTAGTCTTCCACTCATCCCCAGGTCTAATTCTAACCTGATGACAGCCACTCTTAAGGTCAATCTTTGAAAATACTATTGCTCCGGCCATCATATCTAACATGTCATCCAAACGAGGTATGGGAAACCTATATTTTGTTGTGATCTTATTAATGGCATGACTGTCAATGCACATCCTCCAAGTGCCATCTTTCTTAGGGGTCAGTAATGTAGGTACTGCATAAGGACTCAAACTCTCCATAATAAATCATTTCCTAAGGAGATCCCCTACTTGTCTTTGTAACTCTAAGTGTTCTGTAGGGTTCATCCTATAATGTGGAAGGTTAGGTAGGGTTGCTCCTGGGACTAAATTAATGGTATTCTGGATGTCCCTAAGTGGTGGAAGGTGGTCAGGTAGGTTATCTGGAAACACATCCTTAAAGTCTTCTAACACTATAGCCACTTCCTGAGGGCGTTCTTTCTGGGAAGGCTCTTGAATTTCCTTAGTGGCTAAAATCCAAACAGGTGTACCCTCAGTGAGTTCTTTCTCAATCTCCTTATCAGTTATCAAATTGACTCCAATTTTCTTTTCCTTTAGGTGGCTCGATCCTCTTTTAATAGTGTCTTTAGGTGGTGTTGGGTTGATCACAAACTTCTTTCCAAGGTGCATAAATGAGCAGGAATTAGATCGGCCATATAGGGTCGCATCATGGTCAAATAACCAGGGTCGACCTAGGATGATACTGCTCACTCCCATAAGTAGGACGTCACACCACACTTTCTCCTGATAGGACTACAATTGGATTTGAACTAGACACCTATGCTTGATAGGAATTGAAGTAGAGTCTATCCAAGAAAACTTATAAGGAGTTGGATGGGGAACTGTGGACAAGCCTAAAGTTTTGACAGCACTAGTGGATATGACATTTACACAACTTCCACTATCTATGATTATTTTACATACCTTATCCCCTAACTTGATAAATGTTTGTAGGATGTTAGTCCTACGCCAATCTTCTTGTGTCATGATTTGGGTAAGGATGCATCTAACTACTCCCAAAAGATCAGGCTTTACATGGTCCTCGTCACCTTCATACTCTTCAGCCAAATCATCCTCAGCCTGATATACCTCCTCAACATTATCACCTAGGGGCTCTATGGGTTCAGACTCATTCTCTTCTAGTTCTCTATATGAAAGGCTCTAGTTGGACAATTGCTAGCATAATGGCCTAATTTATGACATCTGAAGCAAGGAGTATTAGGGTTTGGGGTTCTCTGAACTTATGGTGCTTTACCCCTATTGTCTCTACGGGTCAGAGGTGTATTAGGGTTGGGTCGATTGGGTCGCATCTAACTTGATCCTGGCTGATGATTAGGTGCACTAGTTCTAGGGGTTCTGGTCTCTGATAAATTGGTCCCTATGAAATCTCTCAGCATCTCGTGCTACCTGATAGGCTAACTCTAAATCCTGAACTTCTCTCATAAACAACTCATTCTGAATCTCTTCTCTTAATCTGGCCCTAAATCTAGACAAAGTAATTGACTCGAACTCATCTACATTGCATCTCATCATAAATTCATCAAACTTTGCAATGTATTCAGCTACACTCCTGGTTCCCTGGGTCAACCTCTGCCACTGGTCTAGAAGTCTCTGATGGTAGGACATGGGAAGGTATTTCTCTCTAAGCCTATGTTTCATTGCTCTCTAGGTTACTATGGGAATATCACCTCTTTGTCTTATGAATCTCTCGACATTTTTCCAGTAAAGCCTGGCCTGACGAATTAACCTAAGCTTTGCAAATTTACATTTTCTCTCCTCAATAATGTCATACCAATCAAAGTACTGATCCATCTCTCCCTCCCAGTCTATGTAAACCTTAGGATCCAGATTTCCATCAAATGTTGGTGCTTCCAACCTAATATTCCTAAGAGTTCGATCATCATGGTCCATTTGATCCTGATTGGGTCTCCTAGGGTGTGGCTCATAGGCTGGGTCATGGTGTGCTCTCCTAGGGTTCGAGTCATGGACTCAATCAGGGTTGGGCCTCCTAGGATTTGGCTAAAAAAAATGGTCCTGATGAAGCCTTCTAGGATTGGGTTCAGGAAAAAGGTCTTATTGCAGAGCCCTTCTAAGGTTGATGGGTATATCAAACTTAGGTTCAGGCTCTAACTCATTTTGGACTTCCTGAGTTTTTTTAGGGTTACGAGCTTCTAATCGATCAAGCCTAGCAGTGATGAGGGTTATCTGATCAGTCATGCTTTGGTTGGTCTGGGCCAATTGATCTGTCAGGTTTTGGTTCAGCCGAGTCATTTGGTCATTCAAAGATTTCATCAAGTTCTCAAAGTTTTGTTCCATGGTTACACTGGATTGGGCTTGGGTTTGCTAGTAGGGTGCTCCTGATCTAGTTACCATGCACACACGGACTCAAACTCGGACTAAGGGTTTGTTAGACCTAGAGTCCAAATCAAATGTAAGGTCAAAATGACAATCCGGGTTGTAGTAACTTGGCACCTGGCCAGGTAAGTGTAAGGTTAGTGGAGGTTCCTCTTTGCTTGCCTTAGACGCCAATTTGAAACTGGCCAGGTAAGCGAACCAACCTACCTTCCTTCGGGCTCTTGTCCCTGAACCACTTGCCTAGACACCAGATACACAAGTACACACAAACATGTTGTCTAAGTTGGCTTGACACTTGATTCGACCCAACATTGTGGGTGTCCCTAGCTCACTAGAGCAAATTAAATGTCTACTTAGTTTTAATTAAAGGTTGAGTTCGTTATGCAGGTTGGTGATTTTTAGGCTAGGGACAGGTGATGAAATCTTGACCCTATGTCATATTGATGCCCTTAAATTGATTTACCATGAAATGAATGCAAACAAGCATATGGACCCTAATTTTAGGTGCAGAAATTAGTGTGTTGCAGTTCTAAAGTGGTGAAGAAATTAGTATATTGCAGTTCTAAAGTGGTGAAGAAATTAGTATATTGCAGTTCTAAAGTGGTGCAGAAAAGTGTAATGTAACTATGTCAGAAAATTCTGAAAAAATCACAGAACATTACTAACTCATAGATGATATGCCATATGAAAGGAAATTTAAAAATAAAATTTGTGCTGTGCTGATTAGATCCTAAAATTTAGATAATGTAAAAGGAACAGAACAGGACATACAGGAATTTCAGCAATAATGATAGAGTACGGGAATTTTCATTTTTTTGTGATTTTTTTTGAAGATAAAATTATGCATGCTAATAGCTAACTTTATATGGATTAGGAAAAAAATTACTTCAATAAAAATTTAACTACTTTTTTTTAGAGTTTTATACGAATTACGGTCAGCCTACTCAGAAATACAACAAGCAAAAATTTTAAAGATGCTAGATTTAAATGATGCAAAACTATTCTTTAGGATTTTAAACTTACCTTCTTGTGTTCCCCTTCAAGGGTTAATCACAATGGCATCCCTACATGCCTTAGGAGATCCCCGTGGAATGGGAAGAGAGGGTCTTGAAACCCTACTTTTCTCCTAAGACCGGACGGCCTAGTGAAGCACCCAAATCCAAGTACTGAAAATGATGCAAAGCCCTAACCTACCATGCTCTGATACCAATTTGATATGGGATGAAATGAAATGATGCAATCTAAGAGGAGATAATAATAATTAAATGATAAATGAAGTAAAGCAAGGCTACTTTCCATATAAAAGAAATGAAACTATCATGAAGGAATTCTGCATATAAATTAAACCTGAATGAGAACTTTCATAATATTAAAGGGGAATGGATGTTCGTGGTTAAGAAACCACACAGGATAGAGCTTAATTAAGTTAACATTTCAGATCTGGAAAAACATTATAAGAGGGGTAACTAAGTATTAATATCTCAAGGGTTCGAAAAGATACACTCAAGGATGAAGTCTTTGAATGATAGGGTGATTCCTTCAGATATCGGGACTTCTAGTCTCCGTTTCTTACCTTGGAAGACCCTCTTCTTTGGAACCTGGGTATCCCAAGGATCCTACGCAAAACATAGCAGAGTTAAGAAATAACTTGAAAGGTAGGAAACAATGAAATTCATGGTTGAAGTTGAGAAGAAGCTGTTGGATTTGAAGAAGCTTGGCCGGCCCTCTTGGAATGCATCTTCTTGCAACTTGGACATTGGGGATGGAGATCTTGGATGGATTAGAAGACTTGCTAATGGCTAATGGCGTGGAAGAAGAACTCTCTTGAAGTAACTAAGGGTTTCTCACCCACTCTCTCTCGGAGGACATTGGATAACACCAAATGAAAGAAGAAACACTTCTTTTTTCATTCAAATTCTTCAATCCTATGCAAGAGAACTTGGAGTAGATTTATAAGCCTCCAAGGACTTTTGAAATTTCAAATTACAAGGAGATTTTCATGGGAGGTTCCTAGCTATAAGGGTGGGATTCAAATTACATGGATAATTTTATGGGATAGCTAGCTAAAATGGTGGAAGAGTAAAGCTCCTTGGCCACCCACTTTGAATTTGAATCCTTGGTAATGTGGCATGTGATGAGGTGGCTTACTAAGGTGTACTCCACATGGTTAGGGGGGTTGACATGGCATCCCACATGGCTTGTTGAGGTGGCATCCTCTTTGGCTTAAATAGTTGAAGAGGTTGAGTGCATTCCATCTTCAATTGAGCTTGCTCAATTTCAAACCTTTCTTGGACTCAACTACTAAACTTAATAATTACAAGATCAATTTGATCCTAATTTGACTCAAAAGAAGCTAAATTAAAATAAACCTACTATAATTACATGACTCAAATTTAATTAAAGAAATAAACTGACTCTATTTACAAGACATGAAAGAATTAAAGCCATACTGAATTAGACTAAAGCCTCTTCCAGACTTTGGTGCCTGCACCATCCAGTACCAAAGAATAATGAGTTGTTTGCAAGCTACCATGGTGATCTCAAGTCTGAGGGACGCATATACCCATATCCCTTTGCGAGTAGCCATTTGGAAGAAGGAAGCTCCGTAGATGGTCACGTTCGGTGAGACGTCATACATTTCACCTGTATGTCATATCAGTGTCTCTATACTCCTGGTTAAGAGGACAACCAACTAATATGACATACAACAACCTACACTTAATACATCATCATTCTATAACAATGTATCCTTTGGTTGTGAACCTGTTTAAGAACTATTCGATACATCCTCTCTGTATCAAATATAATGTAGTTCTAAGGACTCCATCATACAAGTGTTCTTTTCAGGAAAATGCATATGTGATGAACAGCCAAAAGAATAACTTTTATTCATTTAAAAAATTCATATACAATTACAAAATAGCACAACCATCTATACCCTAGACGATTGGCTTTGGGACACTATTCCCAACAAGAAGGAAGTTCAAATTTGATGGCTCCCAGGTGGAGGGCCACGAACCACCATCCATCATCAAACGGGTGGCGTTTTAGGATGAAGAATGCCCTGAAGAGGGAAAAATGGACGACAATCCCATAAAAATGGCAGAGGATGGTAAAACAAGAAATGACCCTAATAGCATTTGGGATGAGCTGGGCCAGAACTAAATAGAAGTTATTAAGGAAGGAGAGGAAAAAGGGATGCAGAGGCAGACAAAAACTCCCGAGGAAGAAGTCCTCGTACAAGGCAATCCGACCCAGGCCATTGGAGGTGACCCAAACCCTCGGTCCTAGAATCGAGAGCCGGACGGAGTCTGGGATACCATAGGTGTCCCGAAGCCGAGAGAGATCCTCCCGGGTTATCACCGAGGTGATTCTAGAGGGACCAGCTGCATCCGAAAGGAGCAGAAGGGATAGGAGCAGTAGAAGGAATGGGAGTAGAAGAAGAAACAAGAGGAACAAAAGGAGAAGGGGATGCCCTAGGTCGACCTATGACGAACCCTGTCGGTCAGGGACCTCTATGGACATTAAGAAGGACATCATCCTCCTCATCAGAGGATGGGATCTGGGGTCGAGAAGGCCCTGTCTCGCTAGAGTGCCCCAAGTGGAGACATCTCCAACCAGATAGATCCATTCTAAAGCGAAGAAGAAAAGAGGTACAGACGAAAAGAAACCTAAAGACTCTAGAATGGGACTCCCTCAGCATAGGCCGAAGGGAAGAAGAAGACAAGGGAGGGGAAGACTAACCTAGATGCCTCAAAGAAAAAGGTCAGACTGGGAAAAAAAAGGCTCTGGTCCTCCTGCAAACTCGAAGATTCGAAAGAGATAGTTTAGGAAAAGTTTTCCTCCATTTCATAAATAGCCTGATAGCACCCATGCATCTTTTCGGTCCTCTCACTGCCAGATGCATGCCACATGTCAAGATCGGCTGGGAATGGTGCCTCAACACATTGAAGATCACCTCAGAACTAGCATCAATCATCATTATTCCTTGGACTCGCTGATGTGGCATCTCTATATTGGCCTTAAGGCACGATCCATAAATCAACGACTGTCATCGCATTTAATGGCACCGGATATCTGTCCTTTTACATCAGCGTCACCATAACTCCCTTCATCCTGAGCACTATGTCATGTCGGGACTCGAGAGTTAGGGGCAACTGATATGACAAGATCGTTGACATGGAGCCCACCTCATATCTAACTAGCTGCCACGATGCTTGGAGGTGCCACCTGGATGCTTGATAAGGCAAAGCACGGGTTGAGCCCCCAATCGAAGTGGGCTCCCTCAGGGTCGACCCTTGGTTGAGGTCATGCTCTCGCTTTCCAAGCCCCTAGCCGAAGTGAGCTCCCTCGAGGTCAAGCCCTCGACTGAGGTCATGCTCTCACATTTCGAGGCCCCGGCCGAAGTAGGCTCCCTCAAGGTCGAGCCCTCGGTCGAGGTCATGCTCTAGCTTTTTGATCCCCTGGCCAAAGTGGGCTCCCTCGAGGTCATGCTCTCGCTTTTTGAGTCCCCAGTCGAAGTGGGCTCCCTCGAGGTCGAGCCCTCGACCGAGGTTGCGCTCTTGCTTTTTGAGCCCTCGACCGAAGTGAGCTCTCCCAAGGTCGAGCCCTCGGATGAGGTCGTGCTCTAGCTTTTCATGCCCACGGCCGAGGCCAGCTCCCTCGAGGTCAAGCCCTTGGTCAGGGTCGCACTTCCTCGCTTGAGATCGACCCTCCAGTCAGAGTCAACTTCTTCTCCTGAAGTCAGGTATGGATTCTTTCAGGGAAACATGGCCTTCCCTGTGAGTGCCCTTAGGGCGGACGGGTGGGTGACTTCAACAAATGGTGCCACCACCCTCGCCAGAATTTTGGCACTGCATGGAGAGGCTGACACCCCCAAGGGGTGGTGCTTCGCTAAGACATGTCGCCTAGAACCTCTGAGAAATGGCATCCCACCATAACACGCCGATTATGACACCTGTGGGATGGCGTTGCATCAGAGCAAGCCACCTATGGGAGAGCATCCGGCTGGAGCGTCAGACCCTTCAACCTACTATCAGCACCACCTGGGAAGGGCACTCCGCTCAGGGCGCCGCACCCCTCTACCTACCATCAGCACCACTTAGAAGAGAAAGGTTTCGTCAGGGAATTCAGACCCTATAGCATCTATCTCTAGACCAGTGCTTTGCCAAGTCTCCCCAAATGTGGCGAGACGATGCCAGAAAGGGGCAGTGCCCTGTCGGGGTGTCATGCCCCGTGGCGTACCTCATGTACCCACCATGAAAGGGACACGACTTCTCTGCACTCCATCACTGCTAGTGGTAGTCGTTCCCTGATGGAAGCTACGGATCCTGCCCCCCTCCTCCGAAGGGGGAGAGAAAAAGAATAGGCCTATACCTCGCCCTCTTGCGGGAACTCCCAGAGGGCGCTAGGCCAGGGCTCTGCACCTCACTGGAGGTGCAATTCCTCTATAAGAAACTCAAAGGGGCTTCCGGCAAAGATAAGTGAGAAGGGGCAGGCAATCAGCAATGCACTAAGGGCAACCAGGACTTCCCAGGAGAGTCCCGGTGACAACAACGACCTCACTGCTCAAGCTCTCTTTCTTGACCCTGACCCTCATTCCATCATTTCTCAAAACCTCTGAGAGTGGAGACCACTTTGGGATCCACCGAGGAGGATATGTTTTCCTTGATCGCCTACTGACTTGACCGTTGGAGTGCCCCTATCGGGATTCCCGGTCCGGGTCTCCCTTCTTTTGCAGGACCGGACATGCACACAGGACACCAGGCGAGAGAGACACCAACCGATGCCACGTATGAGTTGCGGGCCATGACGATCTAGATAGCAATAATTAAGATATTCCATTTTAGATGCACTGAGATGGGACACTTTCCTTATCTACTAATTTGATTGGTTACGATATTCCTTTGAGGCATATAAAGATAGCACCAGGCTATAAATAATTATGCTGATTGTTCAGAGATTTGATTGCTTGTTGATTTTATGAGACAGATGTCATTGTCTAGTTGGCGAGCTGAGCGATAATGCAAGATTTTAGGGATGGTAAATATGCGCTGTATCAATCATTAAAGTCCATTAAAATTAAAAAAATATTAAATACAACCATTTGTCAAATGCAAGATTTTAGGGATGGTAAATATGCGCTGTATCAATCATTAAAGTCCATTAAAATTTAAAAAATATTAAATACAACCATTTGTCAATGTTTTCTTGATCTACTTCTATTATCCATAATTTTGTATGGAATAATAATAGCGACTGACTGAAGCAATAGTCTGAATGAAAATTGAAGCCATCCCTTTTCGGATTCATTGACCAGATCTAATTTTGAAGACAAAGCTCTTGGATTGTGCTTGCAGTCGAGTTGCAATAAAAGAATGTACTGTTGCATCAAATAAATAAATAAATAAACTGAGCCACCTCGTTCGGGAACCGGAAACCTTGGACATCTGCTGTTTCTCTAGAAGACTAGTTTCACTTGATTACTCTAGCTAGCTGAAATCTTGTAACACATTCAAAGTCTCCACTCTTGCAAATACCACTCTGCGCATTTATTAGAAGCTAGATGGCTCTTTAGCTTCCTTATTCATCAAAAGCCCCCCATAAAAAAGTATTCATTTCAAGCAAATGGCTAATACAAGTCTCATCTAGCCAAATTCTATCCATTTATTCCAAAAAAGTTTCAGTAATATAACCCCCACAACTTCACCGAGAACAAGCAACATATCCTCAGATTATTAACATATAGTGTTACAAATAATTTAATTACAAGAAACATATTAATCATACGAACATTGCCTCTTTAGAATCTGCAGTTGTGGCTGCAGCGAAGCTGTCCACAGTGTACTGGACCTTATCAAACCTCCCTTTCTCACTGTTCTCCCGAAATTTAATATAATCTCGGCAAATGAATGGTTTATAGATCCTTCTCTTTGCTTCCCCCACCACATCTTCAGGTGCTGATACCACCTTCTCATCCTCGAAGCACCAAAAGAAGGCCAGGGAAAAGCGGTTGACCGGCTGCTTCAAAATGACACGATGCTCCGATGATCTTAGACACCCATTGCTCCAAGCTTGCAACAGGTCTCCAATGTTCACCACCAGTGTCCCCTCACTTGGCATTATGTCCATCCATTCCCCTTCTTTTGATCTTACTTGAAGTCCACCAATCGTGTCTTGATATAAAATTGTTATGCAGCTCATGTCTGTATGCATCCCGAGCCCTTCGAACTCTTCTAAGCTGCTCTCATCAGGTGGTGTGTAGTTGTTTATCCTTAAATATCCATGACATGCACTGAATTCAGATTCATAGTACTTGGTTTCGAAGCCATCACCTAAACACTTCAAGACAATCTCCATTATTCTCTTCGATAAATCTACCATCTTGTCCCCATATTCTTGCAATATGTTACTGCAAAACAAAGAGCAACCTCACATGAGGAATATGCAAATATGACAAGAAAGTAATAGAACATGATGAGAATGGCAGAAAAGATAGATTAATTTAATTACCAGAATTCGACATTAGGTGGTTCAAAGATGAGTTCACCCGACCCCTTTGCTGAGGCGAAGTAGTTTGGACCAGAAACTCGGAGGCTTTCAAAGAAAGGGGAAGCTATGAAATGAGGAGTATAAGTGTTGATGAAGGACGAGGGTCCTATTCTAAGTTTGGTATCTGAAGGGAGGTTGAAGGCTTGGTTGGAGAGAGCGTGGAGCCTGCTATAGAGGTCTGTGGGAATGCCATGGTTGGTGATGTGGAAGAAGCCCCATTCCCGGCATGCTTCGGAGAGGGAGGAGAGAATGCATGGTAGCAGGGGTTGAGAGATGTCCAAGGTAGGGAGTTGCAGAGAAGTTTGGTGGGACCTGGACATCATCTTGAAGAAGGTCAAGCAGAGGCCGAGAGAGAGAGAGAGAGAGAGCGTTATACAATCTGTCTTCCGTTAAATTGGTTTGACACCTATATGCTGATTATGTTTAAAATGTTATCACTTTTATTATATTATGCCAATTCACAGTTACGTTAATCTTTTTTATAGAAGCATATAATAGAGGTTGCATGACGAGGATCCAAGTTATCGTTATGGATATATATATATATATATATATAAAGGATCCAAGTTGTCCGTCCACTAAGCAATGTCAACACAACCAGCCAACATGAGAGAGAGAGATTGTGTGAAGAAAGTCAATGACGAGATGCTGGACTAGCTAATGCGGGTAAATGGGCAACAACAGGCAACAATTATGGAGAAGTGCTTCTCATGACTGGTTTAACAAAATTTAATTATGCAGAGGTTTGTTGCTTAGATTCTCGTTGAAGTGCTCAACAAGACCGGTCAAAAAAATTTTATAATACCAAAACAATCTGCATGGACCCAAGTTTTTTTTTTCTTTTTTTTGAATAAAACTTGGACCCAAGTGGTTTAGGAACTGTTATTCACATCTTTGCTGCTTCCCTGGACATGTCATGCAAGGCCGTGGACCGCTCCCCCCCAAATTGTAATTGGTCTTCGGTAGAAATCGTGATCATTTAAAATTCTAGCATTGTGTTTCGAAATTGCTTGTTCAAGCTTCAAGCCAATACATTTAGGCTATGTGTCTCCATCGCATAACATGAAAGAGCTTGTTTAATTTTTGTGCATCATAACCAATTTCTTGCATCATAACCGACAGGACATTACACGAAAAGACTAATCAAATGGTTTTGTTTAGGTTTTTTTTGGTTCTGTATAACATCCCAGATCTCATTAATGTACAAACAATATTGGACTAAACAAATACCTGCATGAATTCTCATATACTCCGGATGTGGGATTGAACATGTATTTGTACGGATCCTCGTATGCTCTTCATTTAAACTGTGACATCTCTCCATGTTCAAGGGTTGAAATTTAGTTAAATTCAATTATAGACAACATGATTGGATTGTACTACAATATCCTCCAGTACACATGGGTTGCCAACAATATTTGTTTTGATACCATTTACAACAAATTCATAATTTTATTTGAAAAGGTTGGCTGAAAAATATTATTTAGGTTCTTTAATTCGGCTATGTATAAGTATCTAGACCTTAATGCAAGAATAAATACATGCTAGTATGAGTTCTCAAACACCCTTGATGTGGGACTCAATCCTCACCCTACACGAGTCCTCACAACTCTACCTTGTGGGCATACCACAAATCCTAGGATAAAAACTTCGTTTTGATGTGAATCAAAAGTAATAGTATTTATATATAAAGATATAGGACTTCACTCAAAAATGTGACCTAGTCTATTTGACCAACCCGACCTCCACTTGGCCCAAGCAATCGGTCCCCATGTGTCTTCCTTCGTAAGCGATGGGTGGTAGCAAACTCTTAATTGGAGTTTGCTTTCCCTTTCGAAGCCAACAACTCCAAAAAGAAAAATAACCACAACCGTTAGAGACCAGGCCTAGTCCACTTGACCAACCTAGAACCCAAATCACCTTGGTTGGACCGAATGAGCCCTTTTGGGCTCTTCTAGTGTGAAGCACATGATGAGAAGGAAGGCTCCTAATTAGAATCTTTCTCTTAGTCGATCACTTTAGAGATGGACTTCCATAGGGATCAAACTCTAACGAAAACCTTAGAACTCCCATCTATAAAGCCCCCTCTCTCTTTTCTCAAGCATTGTTTCAATCTTCAACCAAATTGCTAGCAAAAACCATAAGATTTGATGGATTTTTTGGTGCGGACACCAAAGGCACCAGAATAAGGCAGAGGCTTCTCAACCCTCTGTAATTGATCAATAATTTATGAGTCCATCTGTAATAAGGGCTTAGCTCATCTGAGTCCATTTTAGTTGTTATTTGAGTATTTTTAGTTGTTATTTCACTTCTGTACTAGTCAGCTCATGTTGAGCTAGTTCAGTCCAATGCTAGTTAGCTCATGTTGAGCTAATTTTATTTTTTTGAGTCATGTCCAAGCATACTGAAGACTCAAGACTATATTATACAAGTGAAGACCAAGTCCAGCCAGATTGAAGACATGGAAGTTTAGCCCAAGTCCAACCCAGCTTGAAGATTTGAAGACCCCAGGAGAAAAATCAGAAACCCTGATTCCTTGCAGATGCCCTCCAGATGCCCAGATTCCCTTCCAGATGCCAAAGTATATTCATAAATAAGGGCATCCATGATTCCAGAGGTCCATCTGCATCCTAGCCCAATGAAATCAAGCCCAGGTGCCAAGCCCAAGCCCCTAAGAAGCAAGATACCAGGGAATATTCCTGCTACCTGGCTACCAGGCCACCCCAGCTTCCAGAGGCCCAAACCCATGCACCCGGGCCCCTTTGGGCCGGCCTTTTGCTGCTCCTAGAAGCCCAACACGCCCCCCTAGGCGTCCTTGGAGTCTTGACCAAGTCAAGAAAAATTTTAGGGATTTTTCTACCTAATATTTCCTTATTTTCTAGCTAGGGTTTGAGAGGGAAAAGGATTCTTATGTAAAGACTTATGTACCCTTACTTGGAGCCCAAGGTTAAGGGTCTATTTAAGGGACCCTAGCCTCTTGTATGAGGGGAATTTTTGATGAATGAAAACCTTGAGTTCTTCTATTGAGTTGTGTGATACCCTGCTGTGTGCATAAAGGGGTTTGCGAGAGTTCTTCTTCCAGTGCTGCAATCATCTTCCTGCTACCAACAAGCATCTCAGATCCCTGGACGCCCACTCCAAAAGAAGCCTTCCCTTGCTGTTTTTTCTTTGTTTTCTTGTTCCTTTGTGAGTTTTCTAACCCCTGACAGGTCGTTTGCAGGTCCCCGAGTTCCTACGAATCCAACGACTCCAGCCAAGCCTCAATCGGATCACCGAGCAGAAAGCCGGGTATCCGCGGGTCTTTGGCTCGATTTTCCAGGCCGCATCCGTCGAGGAATGAGAGACCCTTTTGCTGCGATCTTCACAGACATTGTCAGGTACACCCCTCTACCTCCAGTAGTTTTATTGTAGGAGAACTTGCCCTAACCGAGGCTTCTCAGCCCCGGCGATCCTTCTTTTCTACTTTTCTAGGTCCTAATCTGCATGCTGATCTTCTAAAATTCATATAAAATTCCCTATAACTTATTTTAATCTGAAATTCGAGAATTAATCACCCAACCCCACATATAAAACATATAAAAAAAATTGCATGCATATTAGTTCCGCATCATTTGGTATCAGAGCCTAGATTAGGGCTTGTTTTCTGTAATTTTTCAGTCCGTATATACTCTGTTATTTTAATTATTTCTCCCTGTTAAAAACTCCAAAAATTCTGAAATTTATTTTCCTGGATTTATCATAATTCACAGTAATTTTAAAAGTTTTTTCAGATTTTATTATGGCCTGTGAATTTTCTGAAAGCCGAAATAGGGCCTGCAAATTTTCGGCTCTATTTTTTTTAGCAAGACATGTTTGGAAGTTTTAGGGTTTTGTTTAGGAGTTTTTGCATATTTCTTAATTTTAGTATATTTCCAGTGTATTAGGTCATGATTTGCAAGTTTTCTTCTATTTAAAAAAATACCAAAAAAAAAATATATATATATACATATTTTCCAAAAATACCAAAAAAAAAAATATCTAAACCCTAATTTGCATCCTCATCTGCCTGCCATCATTGCATAATTTACTTTTAAGGGCACTCTTGCTATATCAGATGGGGGGAGGATTTGATCACCTCTCCTTAGCCCAAAACCACATCCCTTGCATTCAGTCCCAAGCCTTAACCTAAAATTAATTAGACTTAATTTGCCCTAGTGGGCTAGGGACACCAACTGGTCGGGTCCAGGCTAGTGTTAGATCACTGTGTCAAGTTAACCTGTGTGTGCCTTGTGCTTAGTGTCTAGAACGGTGGTTTAGGGATTCAATCCCGAAGGGCTTGTGTGCTGGTCCGCCTACCTGGCCAATCTCTGATTGGTGTCTAGGATTGGCAATCAGGGACCTAACACTCCCCTTACACCTGCCTGGCTGAGTACAGGGTTACTATAGGCTAGTTTGCCACCCTGATTGAGCATCTAGTTTGGACTTTAGGTTTAGTCAGCTATAGTCGGTCTGATCGAGTCTTGCATGAGCACTAGATCAGGAGTTTCATATCACCCACCTCCTTCATAAATGTCTGAACCCATGGAAAATTTACAAGCCCAAATAAAAGCCCTAGCTGATCAAATTGCCCAGATAACTATCCAGATGACCCAGTTAACTCAGTCTCGTATTCAAACCAATGATAGAATTGACCATCGTGCCAATAGGTTTGATCAGTTAAAAGTCCGGGTAGGGACCCCAAGAAAAACCCATGGGTCACAGTCTGAGCCAGATCCTGACTCCCCTCAACCTAGGAGGACCCCAAACCCTGATCTATACCATGAGGTCGAACCTAGGAGAGCCCCTTATCCTGACCCGTACTACAATCCTCAACCTAGGAGGACCCCAAACCCTGATCCATACCTTGAGGCTGAACCTAGGAGAGCCCATCATCCTGATCCAATCCCTAAGGTTAGTCCTAGAAGACCCAATCAGGATTTTATAGACCAAGAAGATAGATCCTATTTACCCTCTCCCTATAAGCCTAGTATACCCACAACCTATAGATCTTATGACTCTAAATCCTATGAACCTAGAACTTATGAATCCATAACCTATGAACCTAGATCCTATGACTCTAGATCCCATGATCATAGATCCTATACACCCATACCCTATGAGCCTAGTAGACCCAACACCCAATATTCTGACCCATATAGGGAGTCAAACCCTAGGAGAACCCAATATTCTGACCCATATAGGGAGTCCAACCCTAGGAGAACCCAGTATTCTGACCCATATAGGGAGTCGAATCCTAGGAGGACCCAATATCCTGACCCATATAGAGAGCCCAACCTTAGGAGGACCCCATACCTTGATCCAACCTTAGGACCTGATCATAGAGCTGACCCAAAATCCTATGACCCCAGATCCTATAATCCCATGACCCATAGATCTGCACCCTTGTCCTATGAGCTTAGAGAACCCATAACCCCTAAGTATCAGCCTAGTACTAGTCATGCTTCCCCTAGTCAACTTGAACCCTATAGGATGAGTATCCCTAAATATGAACCCAATAGTGAGCCACTACCTCTTATACAACCTGAACCTACTAGGAGTGGCACCCATAATCAGAGACCAGAACCTAACCAATTTCCTGCTAGCCGACCTTCTCCAACCATTCCTGAGATTCGCAAGGCTTACATTAACGTGGAAGTGTATGAAGCTGATGTGAGCCTAGTGGATGAGTATGAGGGAGAAGAGGAGACACCTTTAGTAGACCTAGAATTAGCTGACCCAGTAGATACCCAGGTAGATTCCAACCCAGAGCTAGTTGACCTTGACCATATCCAACCTAAAGCTATAATGGAAGAACAAATAGAGGAAGAGAACCTAGGTACTGCTGCTAGAGCCTTACCTGAGGAAACCATAGAGGAGAGCCAAATTATAGAGTCTAGTCCAAAAATACAAGAACCAGAAGAATTTATTAAGGACCTGATCTCTTTGAATCAATACCTTCAAGATGAGTCCCCTCCTATAGTTCCCATTAAGGACCTCTTCCCCGAAATTAGTGACCCATCCTTCCATTATGCAAATCCTGTAGATATAGCTCAACCTCATAAGGTTAACCTCATTAGTATAGGATTAGTTCCTGACACCCCGTCTTTTATCCTATTTTATCCAACTAACCATGAACCTTTTTCTCTACCTTACCAAACTAATTCTGAACCCACTTCCTATTTTCTGCCCTTTCCTGACACCTCCAGCATTTCTAGGATCATTAGATTGCATTTAGCTGAGATTAGCATACTGCATGCATTCATCACGCATGTTAGGTTTGCATCTTACTTCTGGCATACTCTTTGGAATTTGCTAGGAGTTAACTGTAAATTTTCATGTGCATGTCAAGCTAGGATCAAACCTAGAGAACCTATAATCTATTAGGTTTAGATCCAAAGAGTTCAATAAAATTTCCTTCGATAGGAATGCATAGTCGAGTCTGTTAGGTGTCAGTATGAGTCCTTTGCATCATTTGTCTGCATGTGCCTAGCATGTTCACCACCCGCACTAATCTTAAAACAACTGGCTAATTCCCGAAGAAGGGTCAAAGAATTTGATGTAGTGGATTCTATCTTGGTTAGGCTTAGGCCTAAAAGAAGCTTCATGCTCGCAGAGCCGGACCTTTTAAAGTGATAGAGAAGGATTGGATCAAATGCCTAGGTGTTAGACTTGCCTTCGGATTTGGGCATTAGTTCTACCTTCAATATTACAGACCTGGTTGAGTATAGGGAACCGGCAGTGATACCTAGTAAGGCCTTTGGACCTATTCCTTTTCATTGTGAGTGACCCTAACCCAGAGTGTCCACTAACAAATTGGCCTGAGAGAGGAGAACGGATCGAGCGTATCCTGGACGATCAAGCCATCACGACCCGGGGCCGTGACTATCAATGCTTCCTGATCCGATGGCAAGGCTAGCCAGAGTCGGACGATTCGTAGATTTCTCGAGAGGACTTGCAATGCCTCAACCCAGACCTTCTCGAGAGATATGTGAGCCAGTCTGATCTTCACTCGACAGGGTCGAGTTCCTCCCACCCCGGGAGAATTGGTGCGGACACCAAAGGCACCAGAATAAGGCAGAGGCTTCTCAACCCTCTGTAATTGATCAATAATTTATGAGTCCATCTGTAATAAGGGCTTAGCTCATCTGAGTCCATTTTAGTTGTTATTTGAGTATTTTTAGTTGTTATTTCACTTCTGTACTAGTCAGCTCATGTTGAGCTAGTTCAGTCCAATGCTAGTTAGCTCATGTTGAGCTAATTTTATTTTTTTGAGTCCTGTCCAAGCATACTGAAGACTCAAGACTATATTATACAAGTGAAGACCAAGTCCAGCCAGATTGAAGACATGGAAGTTTAGCCCAAGTCCAACCCAGCTTGAAGATTTGAAGACCCCAGGAGAAAAATCAGAAACCCTGATTCCTTGCAGATGCCCTCCAGATGCCCAGATTCCCTTCTAGATGCCAAAGTATATTCATAAATAAGGGCATCCATGATTCCAGAGGTCCATCTGCATCCTAGCCCAATGAAATCAAGCCCAGGTGCCAAGCCCAAGCCCCTAAGAAGCAAGATACCAGGGAATATTCCTGCTACCTGGCTACCAGGCCACCCTAGCTTCCAGAGGCCCAAACCCATGCACCCGGACCCCTTTGGGCCGGCCTTTTGCTGCTCCTAGAAGCCCAACACGCCCCCCTAGGCGTCCTTGGAGTCTTGACCAAGTCAAGAAAAATTTTAGGGATTTTTCTACCTAATATTTCCTTATTTTCTAGCTAGGGTTTGAGAGGGAAAAGGATTCTTATGTAAAGACTTATGTACCCTTACTTGGAGCCCAAGGTTAAGGGTCTATTTAAGGGACCCTAGCCTCTTGTATGAGGGGAATTTTTGATGAATGAAAACCTTGAGTTCTTCTATTGAGTTGTGTGATACCCTGCTGTGTGCATAAAGGGGTTTGCGAGAGTTCTTCTTCCCAGTGCTGCAATCATCTTCCTGCTACCAACAAGCATCTCAGATCCCTGGACGCCCACTCCAAAAGAAGCCTTCCCTGCTATTTTTCCTTTGTTTTCTTGTTCCTTTATGAGTTTTCTAACCCCTGACAGGTCGTTTGCAGGTCCCCGAGTTCCTACGAATCCAACGACTCCAGCCAAGCCTCAATCGGATCACCGAGCAGAAAGCCGGGTATCCGCGGGTCTTTGGCTCGATTTTCCAGGCCGCATCCGTCGAGGAATGAGAGACCCTTTTGCTGCGATCTTCACAGACGTTGTCAGGTACACCCCTCTACCTCCAGTAGTTTTATTGTAGGAGAACTTGCCCTAACCGAGGCTTCTCAGCCCCGGCGATCCTTCTTTTCTACTTTTCTAGGTCCTAATCTGCATGCTGATCTTCTAAAATTCATATAAAATTCCCTATAACTTATTTTAATCTGAAATTCGGGAATTAATCACCCAACCCCACATATAAAACATATAAAAAAATTGCATGCATATTAGTTCCGCATCATTTTTTCATCAAGTTTTTCTAGCAATCCACCATCAAATTATCACTAGATTTGAGGTATTGATCTTCTATTCCTCTTCTCCTTTTCTTTTCCAAATCCTAGGAAGTTTTTGACAGCCAGATTGATCCTCGATTGCTAGATTTCTTGGATAATTGAAACTTCCCCTATTCTTCTTTTCCCTTCTCTTCAACTAGGCTAGCCCTCGTTGCTGAATGTGGCCTTGTGTTGTTTGTTGATGGCCGGGCCAAGCCACCAAAGGGACTATTGTAATCTGAGATCACAACCATAGATGGTGGCTGGATCAGGATCTTTTTTCTCCCCTTCCCCTATTTCTATAAAGAAGAAAGAAGAAGATGAGAGAAAGAGAGTATTAGGAAATATATTCTAAAGCTAATTATCTAGGTTGTAAATAGTTAAACTGCTTGTAATTTATACATGAATTATTAATAAATAAAAATTATTTTTGATAGTTCAGCATCGTTTATACATCTTCTTTTATGAATTCTTTTGTGATGAAGTTCTTAGAACTACTTTTACTCGATAAAGAAGGATTTGTCATATAGTTCTTAAACCTGTTCATAACCAAATGATATGTTATTACCAAGGATAATAATGTTTATCGAGTATAGATCATTATATGCTATATAGATTTGTTGTCCTTATAGCTAAGATTGTGGAGACATTGGTATAGCATGCAAGTAAGTGTAATAGTACATTCACTGAATATGACTAACTCTGTAGAGTACTCTGCTATCAAAAATATCTCTCAGAAGGATATGGATATAAGTATTATTTCGATCTGAGATCACTATAGTGACTTGCAAGCAACTCACTGTTACCGCCAAGATTGCCGTGGCCCGTAGCTACTATCGGCATCGGATCGCGATCACCCCTTGTCTCTGCGGCGATGTCCGCCCGTCGAGTCCTATAAAACAAGGGTTAGTGACCCGGACCGGGGATTCCGGTGGGGGCACTCCGACGCTCAAGTCAGTGACAATCCAAGAGAACAGATCCTCCTGGTCGAGCCCCTCGTGATGGACTCCATGCTAGGAGGAGTGAAAATGATGTGAGTAGAGTGAGAATGGGGATGCAAGTATGCTGGGAAAGATGATGGCCGAGGTGGATGGGTCCTCCTATGTGGCCTCCTTCTCGTTTCTCCTCTTAAATCTTTCCTATTTTACTCCTGTTGTTGTTCTTATCTTTTTTTTCTGAGAGCACCGAAGGTTCTTTTTAAGTCTGGATGATCGTTGAATGCCTACCTCAGGATCTTCCCTGTGCTGTCAAGCGCGTGCGGCAGCATTCCTTGCTACGAACGGGATGTCTCTTTTGATACGTACTATTAGGAGCGTGCGGCGGCGTTCCATGCCATGGACGGAATGTCTTTCCTGGTTGGTGATGAGGAAACTGCTATGCGTTCTGACATCCCTTCTGGTTGTGCCATTCTGGGAAGCCTAGCAGTGTCTTAATTGGGGGGAACTTCTTCCTCTTCAGCTATAGACGGCATCCACAGGCAGTTATTATGATTTGATGGGTGCTTCTTCATGGCCCTCAGGTGGCCTGTCGGTGCTCTAGGGAGGTGGTTCCGCTCCTTAGGTGGCCAGCGGCGTTGTCTGAGGTGGTACCGAACTGGAGAGTTGGGACTCGGCTCTAGCCTGGGGGGCTCGACCTTGGAGGAGCTTGACCTAGCGAAGGAGGGTTGGGCTCGACTCCGGTCTAGGGGGCTCGATCCGTGGGAGGAGGGCTCGACTCCTGCCCAGAGGGCTCGACCTCGGAGGGGCTTAGCCTGGCGGAGGAGGGCCGAGCTCGACTCCGGCCCAGGGGGCTCGACCTCGAAGGGGCCCGATCTGGCAGAGCAGGCTGGCACGCGACCCCTGCCCAGAGGGCTCGACCTCGAAGGGGGCTCGCTCTAGGGAAGGGGGTTGCTCGGCTCCGGCCTAGGAGACCCAAGCTTGCTGGTGCTTACTTGGCGGAGGACAGAGCTCAGCACCGATGGATCGAGGGAGCTCGGCTCGGCAAAGAAATCTGAGATGGAGTGTCCACCGTGGTAGCTTTTCTGACATGGCATCTGCTTGGGGTCACATGTTAGCCTTCCACCGTATCATTTGCCCCCCAATCCCGAGTCTCGTTGGCATGAAGCGCTTGGAACGAAGGGAGTAAATGCAGCACTGACATGGAAAGGTGAGAATCTAGTGCAATGATGGTCATGATCGCTGGCGCTTTGGGGAGCAGTTTCTTCGGCCTATCTGAGGGAGCCGCATGGACATGTCCGAGGAGTAGTTATGGCAAGCACAGAATTTCAGACTGCCGTAGCCGAAGCCAGATGCTAGCCCTGCCAATGGTCGACACGTGGTGTGAATCCGATGGTGGGGAGCTGTAATGGTGCAGTCGGACACCCGTCATTTTGAAAGGGAAGGTGACCTTTATCGAAGCGTACCTTCTTTCAAACTCTACGTGCCCACCTTCGTACCAAGATCTTCCCTTCGTTCTCCCGGCCATCTCTGACTCCTCAAGTCCTGAGCAAGTTAGTCTCCTTCCTTGCACTGGTTGGGTAGGGATCTCCTCCAGGTCTTCGTCCATCCCCTCCTTCTTTCTGCTCTTCTTGCTTCTCGACCTCCATGTCTCATTTTGGACCGAATTTCCGTCCCACTACCAACCAAGGTGAGGCTGGGCCTTTAGGGCCGAGGCCACCCTCTTCTTCTTCCGACGAGGAGGAGGGCGTGGCACGCTTCGAGGTTAGCCGAAGGTTCACGCCTGGGGGGATAGTGATTAGGGAGCCCGCATCTTCTCCCCCACCTCATCCTAGTCTTTTTCCTTCTACACCTACTCCCGAACCTTCTCGGTCAACAAGTCTCAAGGAGATCGCTTCGATGATCACGACCATGGACCTTGCGACCATCCGGGACACCTATGGTATCCCGGATGGCATCCGACTCTTGGTCCCTCGACCGGGGAAGCGGGTCACCTCTAGTGGCCCGCGTCGGATAGACTTCTATGAGGAAACCTTCTCGGGTAGCGTTTGATTCCCGTTCCACCCATTTTTTCTCTCGGTCTTGAGCCATTATCGTCTCGTCCCCACCCAGCTTATCCCAAATGCCATCAGGACCATTTTTTCCTTCATCGTTTTGTGTCACTTCCATGGGATAGTTGCCCATTTTTTCTTGTTTAGGGTTTTTTTCACCCTGAAATGCCACCCAACCGAGAAGGGGTGGTGGTCTCTTTCCTCCCGTCCTAGGAGAATTAAGTTTGAACTTCCCTCTTCCATCAAGCGATGGAAGAGTAGGTATTTCTTCGTCTCGGTAGAGGGGGTCGACTGGGTCTGGAGCGATCCGGATCAGTCCCCCAACCAGGATTCCACGGTCGATGAAGTCAATTCGAAGGTGTACGACCAGCTTTGCTCTACCGAGATCCCTCTACTTGAGGTCCTGCTATCAGAGCAGAATCTCCATAAGGCCGGGGTTGGCCCAACACCAGAGTTGGATGAGTTCGGCTCAAAAATCTTTTTTATTTTCTTTCTCTTTCCTTTCTCCTCTCTCTCTCTTTTTTTTTTTGGAGCTGACGTCTTCTTCTTTGTTGCAACCATGAAGTTCTCCATAAAGGAACTCCTCTCATTCTCCGAGGAGAGAAATCAAGTAGAGGGCACCGGTGAGCCCACTCCGAAGAGGGCTCGGGTAGATGTCAGCGTGAGCATGGTACCGGCCGAGCCCGTTCTCGAGTCCAAGAAGAAAAGGGCTGCTGAATCCACCCCCGAGCTTTCGAGGTGGCGCGACCTGGCCCGCACAAGGTGGTGGTTCGAGCCAGATCTGCTGCCGCTGCTATCGCGATGGCATCCCCTCCTCCGGAGATCGTCGAGGTCAAGGAGGATAAGGAGCCGGAGGGTGCAGGTCTGACTTCAGCGGTTCCGTCCGAGGCAGCGCCGAGCTTCCAGCTCGCACCAATAGCTTCCACTGCCGATGGAGCAGGCGGTCCCGAGTCGGCGACGCGTAAGAGGGACAGGGACTACCATCGGGTCTCTTTTAGACTGGGGCCTAACGTCTCCCTTGTCAAGGACCCAGCACTTGCCGAGCGGATGATGGACTTCTCCGTCCAGTCCTGCGATCGACGAGAGAGGAGCGGGAAGTACCTAGTCGACACCATCAATGCATCCTTCTCCAACCTCTACGTCATAAGTTGACTCCCGATATGCCTCGTTCTCTCTCTCACTTTCTTATTGACTAACATCATTCTCGATGCAGCAAGGTGCCGAACTCCTGCTGATCCGGGACTATTGCCGCAACTGGATCAGGAGAGATAAGGAGCATGAGGTGGAGTTCGAGTCTTCGAAGACTGAATTGAGGCGGAAGAGCGATGAGCTCTGGGAGGCCAACATGATGCTCAAGAACCTCCGAGGTGAAGTCGCCAGCACCGGGCGATGCTCAAGGGAGCTTGAGGAAGAGCTCAAGTCAAAGTGTGCCTAGCTGAAGTAGCTTCAGGCCGAGCTGAAGGTGGCGAAAGGGAAGGCCATCTCCTCTGAGAAGAAGGCCGCGATTGCCGACCAGAAGGCCACCGAGGCAAAGAGGAGGGCCTCTGCCACCGTCAGTTTAGTCAAGGCCGCAAAGAAAATGGCCACTGAGGCCGTCCATAGTGCTGAGGACATGGACAAGAGGGTGACGGAGGTGGTCACGAATTACAAGACTTTCGAGGAGTTCAAGTTAGACTTCAAGGAGGCAGCAACAGACTCCTTTCTCAAAGGATTCACTTACTGTCGATCCCAGCTACGCGGCGTTCTCTTGAATAAGTGGATGGCTGCCTTTCGACTCCCAGGCTCCAAGGGTGTGGAGGCTTCGGCCCCTGTACCGGCTACGATGGAGGAGTGCCCTATTACGGTCATGCCGGTTCCTCAGGTAGCAACGGCAGAACTGACCCCGCAGGTGGTGGAACAGACACCGTAGGTGGCTGTGGTCGATCTAGCTCCACCGGTGGTGGCGACCAAACCAACCCCGCTAGTGATAGTGGCGAAAGGAGGGGCCCCAGCTTCGGAGGTTGAGGGCAACAGAGCTTCGGAGGTGCGTCACCTTGGGAAGGCACCGGCGGAGTAGAATAGGGTCTTTTCTTCAATTTTAGCCTTTTTGTTGCTTTCTTTCCTAGGCTACCCAGCATGTCGGGCCTCAGAAGCATTGTAACCTTTTTCATTAAGTAATGAAAGTACATTTTGTTAAATTGCCTTGCCTCTCTTTCTTTCTTTTTGTGCATGTGATGAGATCAAAAAGAAGACTCTTCCTTTGTTTTTGAGTGTTCAAGACTTAGTGGCCGAAGATCTGAGCTTCGGATCTTGAATGTCTTGGAGCTGGGCTCAAAGATTCGGTGACCGGAGATCTGAGCTCCGGGTCTTGGAGACTTCTTGGATGTCTTGGAGATGGGCTCGAAGATATGGTGACCGGAGATCTGAGCTCTGGGTCTTGGAGACTTCTTGGATGTCTCGGAGCTCGAGGAGCTGACTCGGCTTCGGCTCGAGGGCTTGACCTCTAAAGGGCTTGACCTGGTGAAGGAGGCTAGGCTCGACTCCGACTCAGGGGGCTCGACCTCGGAGGGGCTTGACCCGATAGAGGAGAGCTTTGAGGTCTCAGCGCTGGGCTGTGGGACCTGGTGTCGGAAAGCTTGGTTCCAGGCTTTGATGTCTTGGAGCTAGGTTCGAAGACTTAGTGGCCGGAGAGCTTGGTTCCAGGTCTTGAGGATCTTGGAGCTAGGCTCGAAGATGTGGTGACCGGAGATCTGAGCATCGAGTCTTGGAGACTTTTTAGACATCTTAGAGCTGGGCTCGAAGATGTGGTGACCGGAGGTCTGAGCTTCGGATCTTGGTGACTTCTTGGATGCCTTGGAGCTGGGCTTGAAGACGTGGTGACCGAAGATCTGAGCTCCGAGTCTTGAAGACCTTTTGGACATCTTGGAGCCGAGCTCGAAGACTTGATGCCAGAGAGCTTGGCTCCGGGCTTGGATGTCCTGGAGCTGGGCTCGAAGACTTGGTGCTAGAGAGCTTGGCTCCGGGCTTGGATGTCCTGGAGCTGGGCTCAAAGACTTGGTACCGGAGAGCTTGGCCTCAGGCTTAGATGTCCTGGAGCTGGGCTCGAGGACTTGGTGCCGGAGAGCTTGGCTCCGGGCTTGGATGTCCTAGAGCTGGGCTCGAGGACTTGGTGCCGGAGAGCTTGGCCTTGGGCTTAGATGTTCTGGAGTTGGGCTCGAAGACTTGGGGTATGGCAGAAGTTCTTTTGCAAGGCAAGAAACATTTGCACAATGGGGACCTTAATTATTGATGAGAAAGGACCTTACCCTTTTGGTGCCGGAAAGCCGGGCCCTGTGTATTGGCATCGTAGATCAGGCCCCCGAGTATTGGTGTACCTGGCCTCAGGCTAGGTAGCGGTATTCCTGCAAGGTTAAAGGCAATCTGTTCAAAAGAGGGTCTTTATTATATTAAAAGGCGAGCCTTACATTACTGATAATATTTTCTCAGGTTGCAGGCGTTCCACATTCGCGGGAACCTGGCACCTTCAAAATCCGCGAGGTAGTAGGCTCCATGCAGAAGAGCTTCGACCACCTTGTAGGGACCTTCCTAGTTTGGCGAAAGCTTGCTGCACTCCCGGGGTTGAGATGCTTCAGCTCGACGGAGCACCAGGTCACCGGTTCGAAAGACCTTGGGTCTCACTCGAGCATTGTAGTATCGGGTGACTCGTTGCTAGTATGCTGCCATCCAGAGCCGAGCTTTATCTCTGGTCTCCTCGAGGAGGTCCAAGTTGAGCAGAAGGTGAGCCAAGTTATGCACTTCATCATATTATTGTACCTGCAGTGTGGGTAAGCCGAGCTCGACTGGGACCACGGCCTCAGCACTGAAGGCAAGGTTGAAGGGTGTCTCATTGGTCGTCGTCCTAGACATCGTGTGGTAGGCCCAGAGAACACTTGGGAGTTCTTCGGACCACCTGCCCTTGGCCTGGTCCAGTCTGGTTCTGAGTCCGTGGAGGATGGTTCGGTTGGTCACTTTGGCCTCTCCGTTGGTCTAGGGGTGAGCGACGGAGGTGAAACGGTGCTGGATGTCATGCTTGGTGCAGAAGCCTTCAAACTCCTAGTTGTCAAACTGCCGTCCGTTGTCGGTGATGATACAGCAGGGGAGTCTGAAGCGGCATATTATTGATTTTCAGAAGAATTGGCGGACCTTGGCTTCCATGATCCATGCCAGTGGCTCCGCCTCCACCTATTGGTGAAGTAATCGATGGCCACCAGTAAGAACCTCTGTTGTCCCGGTGCAGGAGAAAATGGCCCCAAGATGTCCATTCCCCATTGGGCGAAGGGCCAAGGGGCGGAGAGCTATGAGATCGGCACCGTCGGCTAGCGCTGTATGTGAGCATGGCATTGGCATTTATCGCACCTCCTCACGAAGTTGGCGGCATCCTCTCTCATGGTCTCCTAGAAGTATCCCTAGCTGAGAGCTTTGTACGCCAACGTCCTTCCTCTGATATGGTTCCAGTACAGGCCTTCGTGTACCTCCTGGAGAATGAAGGCTGCCTCTGCGGGTCTCATGCACTTTAAGAGTGGGTATGAGTAGGATCGGCGATAGAGCTATCCTTCCATCAATACAAATCGGGAGGCTTTCTTTTTGATGAGGCCGGCCTCTGTGCGGTCCTCGAGCAAGGTGCCATCAGTGATGTACCTGATATACCTATCCATCTAGCTCGGCTCCGGGGTGACTTGCTGCATCTCCTCAAGAGCTTCGTAGCTCGGATCTTCGAGGTACTCAATGTATGCATGCCCCAATGATGAGTCTGGTAAGGTTGCGAGTCTTGACAGTGCATCTGTGCATGCATTCTCCCCATGGAAGATATTGAAGCGTCAGAAGCTTGTCGTGCACGAGCGGACTCGCTCCAGGTACCTCATCATCTGGGGGTCTCTAGCTTCATACTCTCCAGAAACTTGTCTGGCCACCAGTTGAAAGTCAGTGAAGACCTTTAAGTTCTGGATGCCCAGCACGTGTGAGACCTTTAGGCCTGTGAGGAGCGCCTCGTACTCCGCCTGGTTATTTATCATGGCGAATTTGAAGCGGAGGGCACATTCAGTCACAATCCGGTTACTGTTAGCGAGAATGAGCCCTGCTCCGCTTCCACTGAAGTTGGATACGCCATCCACATGGAAGATCCATGGTGCCTCCTCTGTGCTAGGCTCGATTTGATGCTCCTCGAGAGTCTGCTCCAGCTTCTCAGCGAGTCCTGTGCACTCGACTAGGAAGTCGGCCAGGACTTGGGCCTTCTATGACAACCTCGATCGGTACGCGATGTCAAACTCACTCAGCATCAGGGTCCATTTTGCCAGCCGCCTGAATGTTTTGGGGCAGCTGAGTATGGTCCTCAGCGGCTGGTCCATCACCACCATGATGGGATGTGCTTGGAAGTAGGGCTTGAGGTGCTTAGCAGACATTATTAGAAAAAAAATAAGTTTTTCGGAGTGGGTATACCTGATCTTCGCATCATAGAGAGTTTTGCTGGTGTAGTATATCGACTTTTGAGACCCATCCTTGTCCGCACGGATGAGGATCAAGCTGATGGCTCTGGGTGTGACCGCCAAATAAAGCAACAGCTCCTCCCCCTCCTTTGGCCTGGAGAGCAGCGAGAGAGAAGCCAGGGACTCCTTTATCTCTTCAAAGGCTGCCCTGCACTCCTCCGTCCATATGAAGTCGTGCATCTTGCACAGCATCTTGAAGAAGGGGAGATAGTGATCGGTTGATCTCGAAATGAACCGGCTCAGGACTGCAATATGTCCCGTCAAGCGCTGGACCTGCTTCTTGGATGTCGGGTGCTCCATGTCGATGATCACCTGGACTTTCTTCGGGTTCGCTTCGATGCCCCTTTGAGTGACTATGAAGCCCAGGAACATTCCTGCCCCGACTTTGAAGGCGCTCTTTGCTGGGTTCAGCTTCATTTGGTGCTTTGGGATATTATCGAAGGTTTTGGCGAGGTCGGTGACATGGTTCGAGCTCGACTTGCTCATGACAAGCATATCATCCATGTACACCTACATGTTCCGGCCGATCTGATCTTTGAAGATCCTGTTAACCAGATGCTGGTACGTGGCCCCAGCATTCTTCAGACCGAAGGGCATCATTTTGTAGCAATACGTCCTTTGGTCAGTGATGAAGGCAGTATGCTCCTCGTCCCCTGGATGCATCCGGATCTGGTTGTACCTAGAGAATGCATCCATAAAGGAGAGGAGTCAGTGACCCGAGGTGGCATCTACTAGCTGATCAATCTTTGGCAAGGGAAAGCTGTTGTTCGGACATGCTTTATTGAGGTTTGTGTAGTCCACACATATCCTCCACTTGCCGTTGCTTTTCTTCACCATCACCACATTCACAAGCCAGCTTGGGTATTGCACCTCCCGAATAAAGCTGGCAGCGAGGAGCTTGTTGACTTCCTCGTTGATTGCCACCTGCCTCTCGGGGATGAAACTTCTCTTCTTCTGCCGAACTGGCCTACACTTCGGGTTAATACTCAGCTTGTGAGTGATGATGTCAAAGGGAATACTTGGCATGTCGACTACCATCCAAGTGAACACATCCACGTCCACCCGTAGGAAACCCAGTAGGTGGGCTCTTTCCTTCTCTTGCAGTTGGGCCCCAATCTGCATCATCTTCTCCTGATCGGCTCCAAGTGGAAAAGAAAGTAGGTGCTCAGCCGGGCCACCCCTTGGGTCTTGTATCCTTTGGTCGAGCTCGTCTGTCCTAGGATCTTCCTCGAGGACTTTGGTGCCCAGGAGGGTTTGGAAATAGTGCTGGACCGGCTGAGGTGCACCTCTCATTTTGCCAACTCCGTAGGGAGTTTGGAACTACACTAGCAATCGCTTCGTGGAGACGACGACATCAAGCAAATTGAGTTCGGGTCGGCCGAGGATCACATTGTAGGCAGAAGGGAGCCTAACTACCGTGAAGGTCATCATGACAGTGCTTTGCCGAGATGGGGTTCTGGCGGTGACTGGGAGAGTGACCTCTCCTCGACCCTCACAGAGTTCCCTGTGAAGTTGACCAGGGGTGTATGCATAGGCCTGAGCTGTATAGTAGACAAATTCATTCTAGAGAAGGCATCATAAAAAAGCACAACTGTTGAGCTTCCACTATCAACCATGATATATTTTACAGGATGCTTCATAATCGTCATCTCGATGACCATGGCATCATCATTTATATTTTTCCCCTAGCCTTTTCCTTCCCCTATGAAGGGGAGTATATTCTCAGATTGCCCTGCCCCTCGAGCCTTCTTAGATGCGCGCTCGGCTCCCTAACTTATCATCCCCACCGGCTTTTCGGTAGGGCGGTTATCCACTATAGAAATCGACAGGAGAGCAGCGAGTACTTGAGGTACTGCTTGAGGTCTACCCCCCACGTACCTCCTGAGATAGCCTCTCTTGATGAGTTCCTCAATCTTCTTTCTGAGGTTGCGGCATTCCTCGATGTCGTGGACGTGGTCACGGTAGTACCGATAGTACTTCGTCTTGTCACGGTTAGAGGATGGCTTCATTGAAGGTGGGCACTTCAGGTAGAGCTCACCTTCGATCTCCATCAGGATTTTTGTCCTCGAGGCGAGAAAGGGAGTAAGTGTCTCCTCTGGGACTGGAGCGCACCTCGATCTCGGCCCCTGGTGGATGTTCGGAGGCAGAGGGCCTGGCTTCCACATCTCGGACATCTCGATGGGAGCCGGTTTCTTCAAGGATCTCCCATCTAGCTCCCTCCTCGTACGGTCCACCTCCTTAGCATGGACTTTTTTCTGAGCTCAGAGGAGGAGCTTGGAGTAGCTATTGGGGGGCTTTTTGTTGAGCGAGTAGGTTAGGCAAGAAGTCCTAAGCCCTCGCTTCACGGCCAGCATAGCAACCGGCTCCTCAAGGTTGTAAATCTCCAAAGCGATAACTTTGAAGCAGGCCACATAGTCTCGCAGTGGCTTGTGATCATGCTGCCAGATGGAGAAGAGGATGTTTGCCTCTCGCGGTACCTTCTGACAGGCATCGAAGTGGGCCATGAACTTTTGCTCCAGTTGAGCAAAAGAACCAATGCTTTCATGCTCGAGACGGGTGAACTAGACTCGAGCCACCTTCCGGAGGGTTATCGGGAAGGCGATGCAAAGAAGGGCATCGTTGGCCCCCTGGACCCTCATGAGGGCCTTGTAGCTTTCTAGGTGGTCCAGGGGATCGATGGTCCTATCGTAGGGATCCACCTGTGGCATCCGAAACTGGCTAGGAATCGGTTCCTCTTGGACCTCTCGAGAGAAGGGGGGACGGGCGTCATAGCCCATTGGCTCACCAGCAGGGCCCTGCATGTTCGTAAATTGATGGGATAACTCTGCCAACTTGCACTCGTTCTCCTCAAGGCGCTTCTCGGTTGTGTTCCTGATGGCTTCGTCGGTAGAACCCTCTGCTAAAAGAGACGCAAAAGGTGATATGGGTGCATGGTGCTCATGAAGGGGGGACTTGCCTCTTTGACCTTGGTGGGGTTTGGATATCACCCATTCGAGGGTAGGGGACCGGCTCTCCCTGTCAGGAGACCCGGCCCATTGTCTCTTCGCTGGGGTCAAATGACTACCCCATTGGTTAGTGGTGGCTCGTGGCTGCAAAGGCCTTCCTTGGAAGGATCGTAGGCTGTCGTGAGGTACTACAGCATGGGACGCAGGGGTCCTTGGCTGTTGGTGGGTGGCCAAGGACCATTGCTGGTGCTGGAGCTGGTGTACTGCCATAGTAAGGATTTGCATATGTTGAGCAAGTGCGGCCAGCTGAACGTCCACCAGAGATGGTTGAGCAGGAGCAGGAAGCTCCTCTCCTGGACCGTGTGGGTCCCCTTGAGAAGGGGGTCTCCCACATGGCTGGTGGAGACTTCTCTTGCTCATGTTGTCACCATCCTCGCGGTGGACTGCTTGCGAGGGGGCTTGGGCAGGTTCAGAGTATGTCAACTCCGCCGTCCGTCCCCTTCCTGGCATGCCAATCTGTTGCCACCAAGATCACCATGGCCCATAGCTACTGTTGGCATCGGATCGTGATCGCCCCTCATCTCCACGGCCATGTCCCACCCTTTAGGTCTTGCAAAATAAGGGTTAGTGACTCAGGCCGGGGATTCCGGCTGGGGCACTCTGACGCTCAAGTTAGTGCCGATCCAAGGGAACAGATCCTCCTGGTCGAGCCCCTCGTGATAGACTCCACGCTAGGAGGAGTGAAAATGATGTGAATAGAGTGAGAATGGGGGTGCAAGTATGCCGAGAAAGATGATGGCCGAGGTGGATGGGTCCTCCTGTGTGGCCTACTTCCCATTTACCCTCTTGGATCTTTCCTGTTTTACTCCTGTTGTTGTTCTTATCTTTTTTTTCCGAGCACGCCGAAGGTTTTTTTAAGTCTGGGTGATCGTTGAACACCTACCTCGGGATCTCCCCTATGCTATCAGGTGCATGCGGTGGCATTCCATGCTGCGAACGGGACATCTCTTTTGATACGTACTGTTAGGAGCATGCAGCGGTGTTCCGTGCCATGGATAGAATGTCTTTCCTGGTTGGTGATGAGGAAACTACTATGCGTTCTGACATTCCTTTTGGTTGCTCCATTCCGGGAAGCCTGGGAGTGTCTTAATTGGGGGGGAACTTCTCCCTCTTCAGGTATAGGCGGCATCCACAGGCAGTTATTATGATTTGATGGGTGCTTCTTCATGGCCCTCGGGTGGCCCGTCGGTGCTCTGGGGAGGTGGTTCTGCTCCTTCGGTGGCCAGTGGCATTGTCCGAGGTGATTGCCGAACTGGATAGCTGGGACTTGGCTCCAGCCCGGGGGGCTCGACCTTGGAGGGGCTCGACCTAGCGAAGGAGGGCTAGGCTCGACTCCGGTCCAGGAGGCTCGACCTCGGAGGGGCTCAATTAGGGAGAGGAGGGCTCGACTCTTGCCCAGAGGGCTCTACCTCGGAGGGGCTCGACCTGGGGGAGGAGGGCTCGACTCCTGCCCAGAGGGCTCGACCTCGAAGGGGGCCTGGCGGAGGAGGGCCGAGCTCAACTCTGGCCCAGGGGGCTCGACCTCGAAGGGGGCTCACTCTAAGGAAGGGGGTCGCTCGGCTCAGGCCTAGGCGACCCGAGCTTGCGGGTGCCGACCTGGTAGAGGATGGAGCTCAGCTTCAATGGATCAGGGGAGCTCAGCTCGGTAAAGAAACCCGAGATGGAGTGTCCACTATGGTAGCTTTTCTGACATGGCATCTGGTTGGGGTCACACGTCAGCCTTCTGCCATATCACTCACTATACTTTGATACCGGACTATCTGGTTTCTAATCTTGTGATGGAAGATTTTTGGGTGTAGTTAAGTACTTGTAATATCGATGTGTGAGTCAAGAAGGGAATGACCACTTTAACATGTTGGAGATAATGCTCTGCTATATTTCAATTTAGCAAGACCTTGACTAGAGTAATCCTTATTAGGAGTCATAGGATTTGTTAGGTTGAGATATATCTAGATACACTAATTAAGAGTTGGTAATTGTTGACTCATGTATTGATTTTAATGAATAACAAAATACTTAAGTATATTTGAGTACTAATTATATGTTAAAAGTGGTTTATTAGAACAGGTACTCACATATTCAGTTGCTTGTCATCTTGTTGAAGAAGTCATTTTTCTGGATGAAATTTTAAGTTAAATGGACCTTGGTATATGAGAATAACTTTGAAGGACTCAAATCTCAAGTTTGGAAAAGTTTAAGTAGAGTTTCAGAAGAGTTTTAGAAAAGTTTCAACCAAGTGTCGACTCATGAGAGTGAAGTTTCGACTCAAGGTACTCACAGAAGCTTGAGCTGATATGCAGAAGAAGTTTTAGCTAGCACGTATGAAGTGTTGACTCATGAAGCTCAAGTGTCGACTCATGTATCGACTCAAAGGTCGACTCAAGGCCTAAGACAAAAATGATGTAGAACATGTTGAATTCAAGTCTTTTCTCAAGTGTTGACTCATGAAGATGAAGTGTCGACTCAAGTATCAACTCACCAGGAGAAGTGTTGATACACCAGTGCATTCCAGAGAGCTTTAGAAAGATAATTTTGATCTAGTGTTGACTCAAGTGTCGACTCATGTGTCGACTAATGACTTGAAGTATCGATACTTGATGTTTTGGGTGAACAGTAACGTTAGTTTTTTGAAGCATAGAATTGATCCTTTTCATCCCTAACGGCTATTTTTACCTCTTTAATGGTCAAAAACAGTCATTTAAGGCTTGTAAAGGTATTTAAAGTGGACCAAACTCTTAAGGAAAGAAGTTATGAGCTTTCATTCAAATATTCATTGAAGAACAACTACATTTGAGTGAAGTTGAGCCTTCAAGCATTCAAGAGCAATCAAGAAGCATTCAAGTCATCCTTCAAGCATTGATTAAGGCTTCAACAACTTGAAGACAAGCATCTTTAACAGTAATCAAAGATCTTCAAAGAGATATTTGCTTTATTTTGAAAGCTTGATTGTATTATTACTTTTTATTCAACTTTATTGTTGTTCCTAGTTTCAAGTGGTTTGAAACTAGTGATTGGATTATTGGTGAGCCTTGTTTCAAAAACCAACTTAGGTTGTTAGTGAGTCTTGTGAAAACCAACTAGGTTTTCGATTATCTTAGAAAATCAAGAGATTTTTGGTGAGCCTTGAAAAAACCAAGAGATTTTGATTAGCCTTATGAAAATCAAAGGGTTGTGATTAGTGAGTCCAAAAAACTAATCGACTGTAATCAAGTGGGATTATAGTGAAATTTCCAAGTGGATCTTGGGAAGTAGATGTAGGTACTTTGGTGTACACCGAACCACTATATATATTTATGTTTGTGGTTGCTTGCTCTCTCTCATTATTTGATCTTATTTATTTTGTATTTATTTTACTAATTTCATTGCATATCTTCAAGTACACATACACTTGAATCACTAGCACCTTCATTGTATTTGAATTGATATATATGGTGCGGGCACCAGACTCAGAAGAAGACTTCAGAGCTCCATCTGGATCTCTGATTAACCTTGCCCGAAGAATTAGGGTTTTTTTTTGGCTTGTAATAAGGGTTGACTGGATCAACTCAATTTTAGCTTGAGTCTATATTACCTGCATTTTATTTTGTTGAGTCATGTTGACTTAGTAGTGGACTAGGGCTTCAACCTGGGGTGTTACATTTTCTCCCAAGGCCAAGCAAGTGGGCGCCACACTCCCAGCCACACTCCCAGCCATACGCCTGAGTCCAGGGGGCGCCACATCTCCATCCAGCAGCCTTTGGTCCCCACACCACAGATAGCAGCTCCCTTCTCTCATGCGCCAATTGAGGAGAAATCCACCAGGGGTCCATAAATCAAGGGGGCGGCTCAAGACTTTCCCAAAAGAACCAAACTATGAAAGGGAAGAAATTCTCTTGGAGAGAACTTCAAGGAGGCGCCCATTACCTACCAGAAATATTCAAAACAAAGTTAGAAAGAGCCATAACTTGGGAAGAAAGAAAAGGAGGTATCCAAAAAGGGTTGAGCCATGGAAGGAAGGAGATTTCTCTTGAAGAGCAAGGTTAGGAGGCGCCCTAATCATTCCAACTAAAGCCAGATATAAAAGGAAACAAATTTTCTCTTGGAGGGCAAGGTTAAGAGGCGCCCAAACACTTCTAGATAAGGCCAAGCATAGAAGGAAAAAAATATTTTCTTGAAGAACCAAGCATGGAGGCGCCATCTACCTTCCTTTTATAACCCAAATCAATTTTTTTTTGGAACCTTGGCCGGCCATATGTGTATGGATTATCCTGATTTGTAGATCCCCTCCTTTAGTCCCATATGGGAAGATGTAAAACCCTACTCTCTTGTAAAGTCCTATAAATTAAACCCCTCTTGTAAGTTTAAATCAATCAGATGAATGAAACCAATTTTTTTTTGTGAGCAAACTTTGTGTTTTCTCTCTTCCGCACTTGCATCCAGGTGTTGAGCTCCGTGAGGGAGTAAATCCGGGTTCCCCAGGAACCTTGAGGAGGTGTGAGATCTCCAAAACCCAAACCCTAGGTTAGCCACTTCTACTCCAAAACCCTAGCCACCCACCATCCACTTCAATCCATCAAACCCTAGAATATCCCACCTCCCACGGCCTCTCTCTCCAAGTCCAGGCCGACCACCAGCATCCAGCTACAGTCCGGATACTTCAGATCCAAAGCTCTTTCCAGAGGGAATCGAATCAGCCTTCAAGAGAATCCGGATCTCAGCGACATCAGCCTTCAAGTTCTTCGAACTGGTAAATCCTTCCCTGAGTCTCTGAATCCCTCACTTGTTTTTCTTCTTCCCAGATCTTGAGTCCAGGAGAAGCCGACCAAACCACAAGATCAGTATTGGAGGATCCATTGCGAAGATAGCCGAATCCGAGGATCCAACAATCTGCTCGAGAGAGTTCTTCCACCCAAATTCTGAGAAGATCACTGTCTGGTTGGTAAACCATCTCTTCTCTTTATTTCTGTCCTGTTGAAAGTTCAGAGCAAAACCCTAGGTCTGGGAGTTTCTCAACCCCCAGCGATCCGTTACTTCTGAACTACTCTGATAATTTAGTTTCTTCTAAATTGTGCTTTCAATCCTTACCTAGTTTCCTTCAACTTAGTTTAGCTTTACTTTGAGTCAAAGCCAATTTCTGAAATAAAAAAAAAAAAGAATTAATCTTAAATTTACTTCCGCATACGCTTCTTTGTTCTTTGTTCTGCATCAATATACTTGTTTAAATCTTTGCAAAAAGTTTTTAGAACCCAATTCACCCTCCCTCTTGGGTTGCTTCGTTGGGCAACAAGTGGTATCAGAGCCACATACTTAGCTTTTAGGTCTAACTACCTTGACTTAAAGATCTATGGCAGCCCTTTTAGGTTCTAGTGTTGTTGAGGGTCAAGCTTCAAATAGACCACCTTACTTTAATGGCACAAATTACACATATTAAAAAACTCGCATGTGAATTTATATGCATTCTATATATTACAATCTTTGAAAAGTTGTTAATAAAGGTCCATATATTCCTTCAATTATTGTTAAAGGCATTTTCATTCCAAAACTTGAAGAGGATTGGGATGAAAATGATATTAAGCAATTCGAGCTTAATACTAAAGCAATAAACTTACTTTATTGTGCATTAGATCCTAGTGAATTTAATAGGATTTTCACATGCACCTCTACGAAGGAAATATGGGATACCCTTGAGGTTACTCATGAGGATACCAATCAAGTGAAAAATACTAAAGTTAATATACTTGTACATACATATGAGATGTTTAAAATGGAGCTTAATGAATCTATTACTGAAATGTATACTAGATTTACTAATATTGTAAATGGTATGAGAAGTCTTAGAAAGGTTATGTCTAATGTTGACCTTGTAAATAAAATTCTCAGGTCATTGCTAACATCTTGGGATCCGAAAGTAATAGCAATTCAAGAAACCAAAGATGTTGAGACACTTTTCTTGGAGCAATTTGTTGGCTCATTCATGACTTATGAGTTGAACATGAAGCAAAAGGCAGTGGATGTGGATAGAAAGAAAAAGTAGATAGCATTCAAATCCACTACACCAGATGAACCTTCAAGTGAAGAATCTGAGGAAGGAGAAAATGAGGATGAAGAGGCACTACTGCAAGAAAATTTAGAATATGTATGAGGAAGAAGAAATTTTCCTAAAAAAAGAAGCCTCGGCCTAGCAAGGAAAAGGGAAAAGAAAAAGAAAATGTGAAGGAGAAGGATCAACCAATTTATTTCGAGTGCAAGAAGCTTAGACACTACAAGTTTGATTGTCCTCTCCTCAAGAAATCCAAAAAGAAGTTTAGAAAGAAGGCAATGATGGAAAAATGGAGTGATAGTGAAGACTCCAGTTCAGAGGAAGAACAACCAGAAGTCGCCAATCTTTGTCTTAAGGTTCAAGAAGATGAGGTACAATCTAAACTTGAACTTGATTTTACATTCGATGAACTTAGAGATACTTTTGATAAACTCATGCATGAATATAAATTGCTGAAAATTGAAAATAAAAAATTGAAGAAGCATGCTAATTCATGTTCTCTTGAAAACACCAATCTTACAAATAAAAATAATGATTTAAAAACTAAGATTGATGTTTTAAAAAAATAAAAAAATGCTTTATCAATGGAAATAGAAGTTTTGAAAAAATCCAAGGTTGTTATTTCAAATAATGAACTTTTAAAGAAAAACAAAGACCTTGAGGTAGAAAACAAGAAATTCAAAGATGAGCTTGATAAAGTTAAACCATTTGTTGAAAAATTTATATATAGTCATGAAAAGTTATATTTACTATTGAACAATCAAAGAGCTGTATTTGATAAAGTAGGACTTGATTACAAGCAGCAAAAGAAACAAAGATTTTTCAAGAATTTCTTTATTCCTGCATCATTTAATGTTGTTTTAGTTGTAGAAAACTTGGACATAAAGCTTATCAATGTGATCTAAGAAAGATAAATAATTCTAGAAAGGTTTGGGTTCCAAAAGGAACTACCCTTAGTACTAACTCTAAAGGATCCAAGATGGCTTGGATACCTAAAATGAAAACTTGATCTATATTGCAAGCTGGTGTGTCTTGCAACCAAAGAAAAGAAGAAATTGTGGTATCTTCACAGTGGTTGCTCAAGACACATGATAGGAGATGTAAAGCAATTCACATCTCTTGAGGCTCTGAATGGAGGGAGTGTAACTTTTGGAGATAATGGTAAAGAAAAAATCATTGGTATCGATAAAGTTTACATCTTTCCTTTGTACTTTTATTGATAATATTTTATTAGTTGAAGGATTAAAACATAATCTACTTAGTATTAGTCAGTTTTGTGATAAAGGTTTAAAGTGACTTTTGAATCATCTTTTTGCATGGTTTTTAGTCCTGATAATAATAAAGTGAAATTCATTGGAAATAGGCATGGCAACATCTATATTGTTGATCTTGATAATTTATCTTTACATGATGGTGAATGCCTAGTTGCAATGAATTCCATAATTAAAGAGACTAGTTGACTTTGGCATCGTAGATTAGGTCATGCAAGTATGCATCTACTTTATAAATTATGCAAAAAGGATTTAGTTAAAGATTTACAAAAACTTAGATTTGAAAAAGATAAAATTTATGAAGCCTGTCAATTTGAAACATAAACAAGAACATCTTTTAAAAATAAAGGAATGGTTTCAATTTCTAGGCCACTAGAACTACTCCATATGGATCTCTTTAGACCAACTAGGACCACTAACATAGGAGGAAAGAGATATGAATTAGTCATAGTGGATGATTTCTCATGATTTACATGGATTTTATTTTTAGCTCATAAAGATGAATCATTTTCGGTATTCATGAAGTTTTATCGAAAAGTTTCAAATGAAAAAGGTACATCAGTTGTTTGTATTCGAAGTGACCATGTAATTGAATTTAAAAATCAAGATTTTGAAAATTTTTGTAATGAAAGAGGAATCAAGCACATTTTTTCTACACCTAGGATATCTCAACAAAATGGGAAGGTAAAAAAAAATTATACCTTATAATAAATGACATGCACAATATTTTGTGAAAATGATTTACCTAGATATTTTTGGACAGAAGCTATTAATATTGTTTGTTATGTTTTAAATCATATTTTAATTTGACCAATTTTAAAGAAAACACCTTATGAGCTTTGAAAAGAAAGAAAACCTACCTTAAAGTATTTTTGGATTTTTGATTGTCGATATTTTTTTGAATAATAAAAAAGATAATTTAGGCAAATTTGATGCCAAGTCAGATGAAGGTATCTTCTTGGGATACTCTATATCTAGCAAGGCATACAGAGTTTTTAACAAAAGAACACTTATTGTTGAAGAATCTATGCATGTAGTATTTAAAGAATATGCTAACAAATCCTCTAGAAAAGAGGATATTTTTAATGAATGTGCAGGTGTTGAAGGACTAAAGAAGCTGACATTGGATGATCCACCTACCAAAGAGAGTGAAGAAGACCAAAACAAGAAGAATGAAGAAGAAGCCACAAGATCTTCACCAAAGGATCTACTTAAAGAATGGAGATATGCTCATGGACATCCTAAGGAATTTATTGCCACCAAGATCGTCGTGGCCTATAGCTCTGACACGTTGGGTTCCCGCGGGTAGCTCGATCTTCTCTTTCGATCGACTCCTTGGCTTGCTAACCTACAGCACAAAGGAGACCCGGGCCAAGGATTCCAGCGAGGAAACTCCGATGATAAATTCAGTGGGATGATCAAGGAGAACAGAACCTTTATAGAGGAGAGCTTGGGGGACTCTCCATGTAGAGGGTGAAAAAAGAAATGGAGATAGGTTTAGAGAAATGAGAGAGGGCTTGGGAGGTTCCCTCGAGTGGTTTTTTGCCCTTTTATCCCCTCTATTTGCTTACTTACCTCCTTACATACCTCCCCTTTCTGATTTTATATGCATGGGATGGCCCAGACCTCTGGGGTCTCTTCCAGGTGCCTTTTCTGGTGGGGCGTTTAGTTGCTCGCTATCGCCCTTCTGTCAGGCCAATCTTGCCCTTCTGATAGTGTAACTTCCTATGGGAGGGGTGGGCATTGTGCCGCTAAGCCCCGAGCCACGGTGGTGCATTCCCATTCTTGGGGGAACCATTGAAGTATCGCAGGGCCTGAGGCCTTAGTGGAATACCCTTCTAGGAAAGGCTCAGGTTCTTATGTCATGGGGGGTTGCATCATGCAGGTCGTGCAGGTGGCACGCTGCAGGGCCTGCATTTGTTATAGGACATTTGCCACCTCCCGAAGGTAGTGGATGGCTAGGTCCCTCTTTGTCATGATTTGAATCTCTGTTGATCTTCCTCCCACTCACACCATTGGCAGGAACTATGGCCTTTGTGGGACAAGGAGAGCCCTGCACTAGAAGGGCTCCCTACCCTGCACAACATGAGTGTGACCCCAGCTAGGAGCTGACCTCAGACGAAGGGCTCGCCTCATGAGCATGACCCTGGCTGGGAGCTGACCTCGATAGGAGGGCTCGCCTTAATAGCATGAGCGCGACCCTTATGAGCACGACCCCGTTAGGAAGTTGACCTCGATAGGAGGGCTCACCTCATGAGCATGACCCTGGCTGGGAGCTGACCTCGATAAGAGGGCTCATCTTATGAGAATGACCTTGGCTAGGAGCTAACCTCAGCAAGAGAGCTTGCCTTAGTAGCATGAGCACGACCCCGGCCAGGAGCTGACCTCAGATGGAGGGCTCGCCTTATGAGCATGAATCGACTGGGAGCTAACCTCGACAAGAGGGCTCGCCTTAGCATCATGAGTGAGATCCCGACCACGAGCTGACCTCAGACGGAGGGCTCGCCTTATGAGCATGACCCCGACTAGGAATTGACCTCAGTAGGAGGGCTAGCCTTAGCAGCATGAGCGTGACCCCGGCCGGGAGCTGATCTCAGTTGGAGGGCTCGCCTTATGAGCATGACCCCGACTAGGAGCTGACCTCGGCAGGAGGGCTTGCCTTAGCCTTCTACTAGGCCACCATATCCAGGTGGCGGGGCTTTTGCCAGCGTTGTAACCATCGAGACTCCATGTCAATAGATGTACCACATCATGTGCCCCCTACTCCCAAGCCCAGAGAGCAAAGTGGCGCTCGGTTGAGGAGAGTAATGATCGTGCTGACATGGAGGGGTGCATCTCCTGTGCCATCAATGCCTTGTGTGCCGGCACCTCGGAGGTCATGCCTTCATGCTAGCAGGGCAATGCCACGTCACTCCTCATTATGGGTGGCCATAACTGCTATGCTAGGCTCGAAGTGGTCGCCTTCGATTTGGGGCATCGCTTTTGATGGATGTCAGCACATGGCACACTCTGGCTAGCTCAGAGCGAGATATGGTGCATGCCTTCGATCAGTATGAGGTGACGAGGCTCCAGGTTGCTTGAAAGAGACTTGCCCTTTTCTTTTCCAAGGGTTCCCTAAGCAATAAAAGACAGTTTTTTTCTCAGAGTGATCTTCCTCCCTCTTCTTGGGCGAGGTCACGAAGTTCCAGCAGGTTAGGCTTCCTTCTTCTCCCCCTTCCTCTCCTTCGCTCTCCTCCTTTAGCCTATGCCTGAGGAGTATTCTGGTTAGGCCTTTTAGTTTTCCACCTTGCCATTCCTGATAAGTCCCTCCGGCGAGGGGCACCGTCACCATGATTTTTTTGATGGTGCGAGGCCTTCTCAGTCGAGGCCTCCCTCCTCAGATAGCGAGGAGGAAGTCCCAGTTGTGCTCCATAGGGATCCCCGCCCGCCAGGGATTGTCATTGGACCCCCTGCAGCTCCTCCTCCACCTGCTCCCCTCGATAGGGAGGCCGGTGGCCCCATCGGCATTACTTCGATGATGACTGACGAGGATCTCTTTCATGTCCGGAGGTCATTTGGGGTCCCTGATTCCATTTGACTCTCTGATCCTGGGCTAGGGGACTGGGTAACTTACAGTGGCCCAGGTCGGATAGCCCTGTATGAAGACTTCTTTTTCGGGGTTCTTCAGCTTTCCTTCCATGTCTTTTTCATTTCTTTCCCTAGCCATATTCATTTGGTTCCAACTCAACTCGTACCAATTTCCATCCGGACCATCTTCAGCTTTATTATCCTCTGCCATCATCATGGGATCATCATCCATTTTTCCCTCTTTAGGGCTTTGTTCACCCTGAAGCGCCACCCATTTGATAGTGGATGGTGGTTTGTATCCCCCTGTAGGGGGGCCCTCAAATTTGACCTACTCACTTCCATCAAGGGATGGAAGCGCAGGTTCTTCTTCACTTCGATCAAAGGGATGGACTGGGTTTAGAAAAACCCAGACCCTCTCCCAACCGGCAATCTGCGGTCGAGCCGATCGACAAGGAAGTGTTTGACCTACTTCTTTCCTTCTAGGTTCCAGCCCTTTGGGACTTATTATGTAAAGAAATTCTTGTCGATGCTGGGATCATTCAAGCCCAGCCCCAGGGTAAGGCTTGAAGATTAGTCCCGTCTCTACTCGGTAACGGGTCTTGCTTTGAAACAAGATTAATGGATCTGCTCCATTTTGCAAGGATGAGATTTAGTTTCGATGATCTCCTGGGGTTGTCCCAAAAGAGGGTTGCTGCTGAAGAGCCCAAAGGGGCACCGAAGAAGAAGGCATGGCAAGAACAGAGATCGGGGCCCAGCGATGGGCTTGATATGAGGGGGCCAGCTACCCTCATGCGCCATCTCGACCGAGGGTCCAGGCCCCTGCCAGGCAGCCCAGGGGTGAAGCTAGGACCGTGGAGGGGGCTCCACCTCCATCTCCAGTGGCCCCTCCATGCACCGACAATCTACCGTAGCTGGAAGTGGCAAGGGTGGCGGGATCTACTACCATCGAGGTACTACCTCTATGACCTGGGGTCGGAGCCACCGACGATGATCCTGTAAATGCGATGCTTTCACCTAAGGGTGCACCAGACCTGACCAGATTGCCTGAGGTGCCTAGCCAGGAAGCCAAGAGGTTCACCGTTGTCCTTCCCGTAGGTTCCATGATACCCCAGAATGGGAAGCTAGCAGAAGATATCCTCAACTCTCTGACCAGCCATCGGATCGCCATAATCGGGTAGGGAGGCCAGTGGTGGGGCATGCCACTAAGGCATTTGCCCGATTGATATCGGTAATCCATTTCCGGATCTATACCTCCTTTTCCACTATTTTCACAAGGGGCATCAACCACCTTTCTTGGTTCGGGTGGTGGTCGATATGCAGCTCCTGTGAGATGCCTGCCGAGCATTGGAGAAGCACGAGACTCACCTTCACTGGGAGAGGGATGAGGCCCAGGGCCTGTCTGGCCAAGCCCAAGGGTTGGAGGCTTAGCTGACCGGTGCCCAAACCAAGGTAGCTGAGCTTGAGAAGAAGGTGGCTGGGCTCAAGGCCATCCTGGCTACGGAGAGGGGTGTCAGCTCCCGCCGAGCAGAAGAGGTGGCCACCTATACGGAGGAGGTGGCCCGCTTGAAGGGGAGAGCACAGACCCTTCAGGCTCAGCTGGAGGAGTAGACAGCTAAGGTCGTGGCGACTGCAGAAAAGGCTACAGTGGCCATCAATCTAATGGAGATGGCCAAGAAAGATGCTATCGAGGCCATCCCCAAATTCATGGCATCCCAGGCCTTTAAGGATGAAGTTGTCGAAGCTGTTTTGGACTCCTTCTACCAGGGGTTCAGAGATTTCAAGAACAAGGCTTTTCATTTCTGCGAGCTGAAGGGTCTCGACAACATCCATCCTTCTCTCTCATTCCTTGGGCAATAGGGTGAGCCTATCGTTGAGATGGGGCCGGAGCTGGAGGAGGCTGAAGTCGAGGTAGGATTCGAAGTCGCCCACGATGCTCCATAGGAGACTGGGGTCACTCACCAGCCTGTGAAGGAGCCGGTGACCGATGCATAGGCTTCTCTTCTCTTTTTGTACTTGGAATCTTGGGAGGACTCCCGGCTTGTTGGGGGTGCTTCACAGGGAATGTAAAGAAAACTTTATCAATGAAACATCCCTGCCTTTTTATAAGAAACTGTTCCTAAGGGGTGATACATGTATTTTAAAATTGTTCTAAAGGCATGTAGTAGTGGAAAACGATAAAACTATTTTATCTGTAGATATTAATATAATCAACACAAGCCCCTACTAGGATCTTAATGCATCTAAAGTAATGTAAATATGAAATCATGCAAATATTATATAAAAAATAGAACCATTCTAGAAATCACACAATGATACAGCAATGATAATTATATCATACATAAAATAAAGACATACCTTAGTGATGTTCACCAAAGGTTGCAACAAAATTCCTGGCTCTCAGTAGCAATCTCAATGGCGGCTCCAACCTATGAAAAAAAAACCTCCTCTGCAAGCAGTGAAAGGGATATGCCCTACAAGCCAATCTACGTTGTATCTCCCAAACCATTGTAATTGACAATTTTCTAAATAAAGGCATTATTTTTCATCATACGCTGTTTTTATATTATATGATGAACCCCATAGATTAGGGCTATGATTTTAGGGTTATGATGAGATCATACTAGTGAGACCTAAAATCTTAAAATCTTAATCTAAAGTATTCCTAGTCAAAGGAACCCTGAGAAAGGGATCAGGGTTTTTCCGATAAGACTAGCACATCCCGGGTATACTGGAAAGGGTGACTGCTCTCACAGTCATTTGTGTATGACACTAATACTGGGATGTGGGTACTCATTGAAGAATGAGTTCACTGATATGATCCAACTTGAGAACATCTAATGGAGTCTTAGCTACATGTCAATAGAAGGTTCTCATAGTGGGAGTGGTACAAGTAATCTTTTGACCTGAGACTGCCATAAGTACCTTATGTACATGAACCCATTCTTTGGTTCAATCCTAATCATGACACCGAGACATGCACAGGATTGATACTAGGAATGGTGAATTGGATATGAAGGTAATGAGTAGGTCAACAAGGAATCGATCACTCTTAGTAAGAGGAGATTGCATCCAGCTAGTCAACAATCGCATGATGATTCAGGGAATCTTTGATCAAAGTGAAGATATTAGAGATGGTTTCTAATATCAAGATAATCGAATCATCATTATAAGATTGAGCTAGAAATAAATATAATATTGGATTTGACATATATCCATATCCATAGTTATATTTTGGGTGCAGGCTGATCGAAAGATTTAATTGTACGGTAACTCTCTACTGAAGGGTAATTTTGGTATTTCACCAGAATTTTCATATCTTCCGGGTAGACATGACACGTTGCTAGACGTCAATCTTGTCTTGTGGGTTGATCAAGTTCAAAGATCACATGTTAGGAAGAATCCTAATTGATCGAATCGGGTAAGCCCGGTTTGACCTAAATCGATTAGAAAGAGTTCTAATCGATTAGGTCAACTTGTATTCGAACCCACTGCTGGCTAGATGTGGAACCCAATGGGTCACACACTTAAGAGGATTGATCAAGAGTTTAATTTGTAATTAAATCATCTTTGCAAGATAACACTCTAGCAGGTGTTGCAAACCCTAGCTTCTATTCGGATCGGATTCAAATTAGTGTTCTGGATTGGTTCAAATTGGGTTCTAATTGGACCTAATTAGACCCTAATTGAGAAAACAGGAATATGGCTAACCCTATTGGCTAGCCATGTAGCTTGGCTAGCCTCCCCACCCGCCCCCCTTTATTTTTCCATGCCAAATGCCAAGAGTCCATGCGCATATGGACTCTTGGCGCGCCATTTGAAAGAGTCCATGGCGCATGGACTCTTGGCGCGCCCCAAATATTTCTCCGATGATTTTATTTGGGGTGGCCTCCTTCTTAAGCAATTAGCGCACCATCTCTCCCCCCTTGGATGAGAATCCAATGGCTGATGGGATTTTGAGAAAGAAGGAATGCGCTAACTCCTCCCGGGCGCGCAAAATAACATCTCTTCGGAGATGAAAAGTCGCGACTTCCTTCCTTTTAAAACACCGCGGTTTTTTCTTTAAGAAAAGCCGTGGGATTTAATCTGGAAGGCCGTGAGATGGGAGGATTGGGCATGAGAAATAGGGAAGGGGCATGAGACAAAGTGGAATGGGGTTTATGAAGAGTTGTGTTCTTTTGAGAAGACATCTCTCTGTAATCTATTTAAACAACAGAGGTCTCGAGTGTTTGAACTAATGAACCTGGAGTTTATTTATTATCTTTTCTTTCCAGGAAACTGATTCCTCCTTAGCTTGTTTAGGACAAAGAGAGTTTCCCTCTTACAGAGTTCTCTTCTCTGTTGAAACTCAAGTCCAAAACAAGAGATAGGAAGTATCTCTTGATCGGTAAAAGAAAGGAACTCCTACTCTGTTTCTATTTCCTTTACTTTAAGACATTAGTGTCTTAAATCCATCTCCTCCTTCAAGACAAGAGTTTTATTCTTAGGACAAGGTCTTAAGAAAGGGAGAGGAAGAAGGAAGAAAGGAAGTAAGGAGCCCCTACCCTGAAGTTTTAGAGCCATAGTCCTCTTGAGTTCTAGGATAAGAATTCAAGTGAAGGAATTTTGAAGAAGCTTGCATCTTGATCAATCATCTTGTGGATCACCATTGGAGGGTGGACATTTGGACGCCTGGTGAAATCAAAAGAAGCATTCAACACCAAGTTTTGATTCTACATCAAAATTGGACTTAGCGTTAAAAGGTTGGTGCCCTAATTCTAACAATGTTAGTTTGTATGTTTTAATTCTGAATAAGGAGATCTTGGCTAAGGGATTTTGGTGCCAATTTCATCATTTTTGAAATTACACTTCCGCTGCGCTGCACCGGAATCCCCAACAAGCAGCACATGCATACCGCCTCTACGGATGGTTCACACCATGTAGCACAGCTTCTTCTCCTTCCTTTGAGGTGCTAGCCTCTCCGAGAACAGTGTCGACAGTAAGGACTCCTTCTTCAACTCCTTGAAGAGCCGTGGATTATGTCTTCAACTCTTTGAAGAACTTGTTGCTGAAGCGGTGCTGGAACAAGGACTCTTGAGAACCCTTTCCAACTCTCTATCTCAAACTTTCAACAGAAGGTAGCATATAAGAATCCTAAAATCCAAACTCACTCTATCTCAGAGATCAAATCTTGCAATCTCTCAAGGATCAAGCAAGATCTCTATCTCAGAAATTTTTTGGACATAATCTCAACTTTGATCCAAATATGGAGTGGGAGTGTTGAATGTGAACCATTCACCTTCTTTAGCCCTTCTTTATAACAACATCTTTCAAAACAATTAAGAAGACATAATAAGAGATTAATGAGCAATTTTGGGATCTCTTGAGATTCTAGGGAGGTTATGAAGTCCCTTGGAATTCAGTAATAGCAGATCATAAAACCCAGAAATGCATCCATAAATGCCCATAATAATTGCAGAATTAAATAGAGCAGTTTTGGTTTATAGCAGTCCGACAGACGAGATGACTCATCCAAACGAGTCTGCTCGAACATAGGTTTGACAACACCTTGTCAAACGAGTCTGGAATGATTCCTAATCGTTCGCATGCCAACAAAGCAAGAAGAAACCCTCGGTGTGTGATCCCATAGTTTCAAACACTAAACTAGTAGCATAGGAATAATTCTAGTACCAACCAAAGTTCCCATCTAGCATTGACACCCGGCGTCTGGATAGGTTGAAAGTTATGGAGCAACACGAACCTATTGAATATGGAATATCAATGAACTTATTCCTTTAATCTCCTAATGCTCCATATGGCATAGGATTAAACGGCTCAACCCTGATCAATCCATCTTAATATGTCTCAAACAAAGAATCCTTGTAACTCCTTACACGGAATGCCCTAGCCAAGGTCTTTCTCAATTGAGGCATATTAAGCATTCAATACAAATCATTTAGAGTGATCAATTCTATCTCAATTCTACTATCTCTACACAAGTACTTGACTGTACCCAACAACCTTCCATCATCGGATTGAAAATCCAGGTAGTCCGACACCTAATCACAGTGAGTTGCTTGCAAGCTGCCATAGTGATCTCAAGTCAGAGAAAAATTCATGTCCATATTCTAATACAAGACTCCTCTTCGACATAAAGAGAATCTCACATGAGAGTCACGTTCAATAAAGTGTCAAACACAATACCTGATGTCATACCAGCATCTCCATGCTACTTGGTTAAGAGGACAACCAATAGATATGACATCAATGACCTACTCTTGATACACCATTATCTTGAAATAACATATCCTTTGATCGCGAACCAATTTATGAACTACACAACGCATCCTCTCTATATTGCATACAAGGTAGCTCAAAGGACATCATCACACAAGAGTTCAGTTAAGAAGATGACATGTGATGAACAACCTGAATAAACTTTCTATTCAATTCAATAATTCATATACATATACATGAGTTACACAACCATCTACGCCTAGATGATTAGCTTTGGGATACAATTTCCAACAACTCTCACCTAGACTAAAGTCCATTGGAACAGAATCTAATTCCCATCTTCCATTTGCAGTTGTCGAACTCTTGAATTCCAACGACTTTAGTGAAGGGGTTGACTAAGTTCTTCTTACCATCGATCTTCAAAAGCTCGATGTCATCTCATTCAATAATCTTTTAGACAAGGTGATAGCGATGCAGAATATGTTTGGTCTACTGACGTGACTTTGGCTCTTTGGCTCGAGCTATGGCTCTAGTGCTGTCACAATACACCGGAATAGGACCATCTAAGGAAGGTGCTACTCCCAGTTCGCTTAGGAATTTTCGCAACCACACAGCCTCCTTTGCTGCATTCGATGCTGTAATATAACAAAATCAACCACTGTATGCTGCTTGGAACTTTTTCAGCAGACAGCTCCATTGTTAAGGGAAAACATAAAATCAGACACACTCTTACTATTATCTCTATCTGATTGAAAATTAGAGTTATTGTACCCCACAAGTTTTAAGTTAGAATCTCCATAAATAAGCCAGTGATCCTTAGTATTTCTCAAATACTTAAGGATGTTCTTAACAAATTTCTAATGAGCTTCACCTGGGTCAGACTGGTATCTGTTCACTACCCCTAGTGAATATGCCATGTCTGGTCTAGTACATAGCATAGCATACATAATAGAACCCACTACCGAAGCATATGGAATCCTACTCATACGCTCTCTTTTCTTAGGAGTTGTCGCACAATCCTTCTTGTAAAGAGTAATTCCATGACCTATCGGAAGATAGCCCCTTTTGGAATTCTCCATGCTAAACAACTTCAGTGCAGTATCTATGTACATAGATTGGGACAATCCTAGAAGCCTCTTAGATCAATCTCTATAGATCTTCATACCCAGCATGAATGAGGCGTCACCCAACTCTTTCATAGAGAATTGAGATGAAAGCCAGACCTTTATTCCTTGTAATGCTGGAATGTCATTCCCGATTAGGAGAATGTCATTCACATACAAAACAAGACATACAACTATAGAACCATTTGCCCACTTATATATACAAGGTTCCTCTCCATTCCTGACGAAGCCATACATCTTGATACATTTATCAAACCGCATGTTCCAACTCCGAGAAGCCTGCTTCAATCCATAAATGGACCTCTGAAGCTTGTACACTTTAAAGTCATCTATGGTTGTGAACCCTTCAGGTTGTATCATATACACCTCCTCTTCTAGCTCACCATTTAGGAAAGCTGATCGGACATCCATTTGCCAGATTCCATAATTTAAATGTGTAGCTATAGCAAGTATAATCCGAATGGACTCGAGCATTGCCACAGGGGAGAATATCTTGTCTTAGTCAATACCATAACGCTGATGATACCCCTTGGCAACCAGATAGGCTTTAGAGGTCTCCACCTGCCCATCTATGCCCCGCTTTCGCTTAAAGATCTATTTACACCCAATGGATTTTATCCCTTTAGGTGGATCAACCAATGTCCATATATTATTTGATTTCCATGGACTCCATTTCGGATTTCATGGCTCCCAGCCATGACTTAGAATTAGACCTTGTCATTGCAACCATATAGGTGATCGGATCCTCATTGTTCTCATCGAGTTCAATAGGATCACCATCCTAGACCAAGAAACCATAGTATCTATCCAGTTGACATGGTACTCTACCAGATCTCCTTAATGGCTGCACTATGGGGCTCTGAATCTGATCTAATCAAATTCGATTCTATAATGGCCTTAGAGTGAGAAGGTTTTTCTATCTATTGAACTTCCCCAAGTTTAACCTCAGTAGCTTGAGTGACTTCACCAAGGTACTCCTTTTTTAAAAAGGTTGCTCTAAGACTGATAAACAACTTTTGTTCCTCGGAAAGATAGAAATAATATCCTTTGGATTCTTTAGGATACCCAACAAAAAGATACCTATCAGACTTAGGTCCTAGTTTATCCGTCTCTAAACATTTAACATAAGCCAAACACCCCCAAACCTGAAGGTGAGAGAGAGTTGGATTGCGTTTAGTCCATATCTCATATGGTGTTTTATCAACGGACTTACTTGGAACTCTATTCAAAAGGTAAGACACTGACTCAAGAGCAAATCCCAAAAAGGATTTAGGCAGACTAGCTAAGCCCATCATGGATCGAACCATGTCCAATAGAATTCAATTCCTCTTTTCAGACACACCGTTTAACCGAGGTATCCCCGGAGGAGTCCATTGACAGAGAATCCCATTCTCCTTAAGATAAGTCAGAAACTCACTGGAAAGATATTCACCACCTCAACCTGATCGAAGAGTTTTAATAATCTTCCCAGTTTATTTTTCAACTTCATTATGATAACGTTTGAATATTTCAAACGCATCAGATTTATGTCTCATGAAGTAGACATAACCGTATCTCAAAAGATCGTCTGTAAATGTAATGAAATAACTATATCCACCTCTTGCACTGATATTCATAAGTCCACATACATCAATATGTACTAGACTTAGAATATCACTGGCTCTTTCATCCTTTCCAGTAAAAGGTGACTTGGTCATTTTTCCAAGAAGACAAGATTCACAAGTCGGCAAGGATTCACTCTTAGTGAGATCTAGGAGACCTTCTCCCACCAACTTATTTATCCTGTTCTTATTTATATGACCTAGCCTACAGTTACAGAGACAAATATCACTGACCTTATCTAACCTAGGGTGTTTATTAGTAGTGTACAATATAGTAACAGACTGTGACAGTACATATACACCATTCTTCACTTGTCCATTCATCACATTAGAACCATTCAAAGTGATGTAGCAAATATCTTTCTTTATTGATAATTCATAACCATCATTGGCCATCAGACCTATAAGAATGATATTTACTAAAAAGGAAGGACAAAAATGATATTCATGAAGAATGAAAGTACAAGACTTGAAAAATAAAGAAATAGTTTCCAACACCAGAACTAGAGCTTGACTTTCATTCCCAACATTTAAGAATCTTTCACCACTTTCGAATCTCCTACTAACTTGAAGAACTTGCAAAGAATTGCAAATGTGGCAAGGATTTCCGGTATCCAATACCCAGCTAGTAGTATCACAAATAGAGAAACTACAAGGATTTATCATATAAATATCTTGACCAGCAACACCTTGCTGCTTTCCCTTCCTTGGCCTGTTCGGGTCCAGAGTAGCAAGGTAAGCAGAATAATTCTGCTTCCAATGACCTGGCTTCTTGTAGAAGAAGCACTCTACCTTACTCTTGTAAGGCTTTACCTGTTGGGAATTGTGTCCCAAAGCTAATCGCCTAGGCTGTAAATGGTTGAGCTGAGTATTGTACTCTTTGTATGAATTAATAAATATTATTTTGGTAGCTCATCACATTCTAATATTTTTCTGTAATGAACTCTTTTCGTGTGATGAAGTCTTTAGTAGTACATTAATTTTGATATAGAGAGGATATATCGAGTGGTCCTTAAACCAGGTTCACAACCAAAGGATACATTATACTAGACGGCAATATATCAAGTGTAGGTTATTGTGGTTCACATCGTTTGGTTGTCCTCTTGACCAAAGGAGTGTGGTGACACTGATGTGATCTGCAAGTGGGATATATGATATCTCATTGAACGTGACTCCATGCAGCCCCTTTCTGTCAAAGGGATACTCACGATTGGATATGGGTATATGTGTCCCTCCGACCTGAGATCATCATGGTAGCTTGCAAGCAACTCTCTGTGCTTTGGTGCCGGACTACCCGGATTTCTAATCCGGTGATGGAAGGTTTCTAGGTACAAGTAAGTACTTGTGGAGCAGTGGTGGACTAAGATGGAATTAACCTGTCCAAATAGTTTGGATTGAATGTCTTGCAGTGTCTCAACTTAGCAAATCCTTGGCCGGGGTAGTCCTAGTGAGGAGTCACTGGACTTGCGAGGTTGAAACATGTTATGGATTGACTCAGCTAGGGTCGGCAGTCTAATCCTAGGTCATCATGAGCATTGGAGGTCAAAGGGATGAATTATACAGTAACCATATACCAGAGATTTGATTGATTGCACTCGCATCTTCGACCTATCTGAATGCCGGGACCCATTGCTAGATGGTATCTTGTGCTGGTACTGGAATTATTCCAGTGCTACCATCTAGGTTTGAACCTATGAGGTCACACGCCATAGAGGATCTCTCCCTGATCCAGGTACCGATTTATGATTAGGAATCATTTCACTAACGGTTTGATTGAGCACATTGGATTGACCCGATTTTGGATCGATCAGGATTTGTTCGGGTGCACTGGGAATTATTCCTAGGTGACGAGACTTGGCCAAGACTTTTAATTAATTAGATTTTGATCTAATAGTGTTGTGAATAGGGCTTGAAATGGGCCAGCCCAAAATCCCATTATTTGGAAATGGGATGGGCCAGCTCAATAAACTTCGGGCCGACCTGAAATTGGTTCAGGCCGTGGATGAAATTTTAAGCATATTCGTCTAGTCTTATGGCTATAAAATAGAGTCCATTTAATTTTTGAGCTAAAGGGATGCCCGGATTCAGTCAAAAAATTTTTAAAATTTAATCTTTGGGCCGGCCCAATGAGCTTTAGGCCGGCCCATTTTCAGCCCTAATTGTGAACGGATTTAAAACTGGTTTGGGATTTTTTGAACCGGTTGCGAACCGGATTGAACACATTAACACAGTAACTTGGCTTGGGCATACAGGGATTCAAAGCGTCTCTTCTTCTCCAATTTCTCGATTTTTGGATGGAATTAAACCATCTTTTAATGCCTCTTAATTGCTTGTTTATGAACGAATTTGATTCGTTCACAAACCGTGTGGCCCTTCGGATTCCCAGCTAATCTTTTGTGCTTCCCAATTCACCATTTTGATTGCTCTGGCTGTTATATAAAAAATTATGGGCGGTGATTTTTTAAGGCTGAAAAAATCATGAGAAAGTCTTCTCCCTTTAAGAGCTCTATCATCCTTTCCACCGCTGGTTTTTGGGTTGGGATTTGTAAAGAGATTGGGAGTAAAATAGTGAATTGATTCCCTGTTGTTTGTGCTCTCAACTGGTGGAAGGAAGAAAATTAGTTTCGGTGAAAACAAATTTCAGAACAGAGCAATCTGTTCTTCTTCCTCCCTCTCACTGTTTTTATGGTTTCTCCGGCGACTAGCATCACGCGAGAGGCCGGATCAGAGGAGCCCCAGGCGTGTCCCCCCTCTAGAGGGTGTTCGCTTGAGCACCTGGGTGCTGCATCAACCGTCCAAGCTGCTATTTTTGTTTTGCCCTGTTTTTGGTTGCAGGCTTGTTGCACTTGGAAGAGAGGAAGAGATTGTTGGATGAACAATTCTTTAGGTCTCCTTTAAAGCTACTTCCATCAAGATACTACCCTTGCCTTTGTAGCAGTAGAAGAGATCAAAAGATTGCTGTTTTGGTCTGGGTTTTTGCTGCACTTGGAGAAGAGCTCAAAAACATTTCCAACGGGTGCTGGAAGAAGAAGAAGGCTGGAATAGTTATTCCAGTTATCCCAGTTATTCTAATGTTATCCCAAAGTTATTTCCAGTAGGAATAAGGTAAAATTATGTTTTTATTATTCATGCATGTGTAGATCTGGATTTATAAAGTTGTTTATAAATATTACATGCCCCTCTTGATGCCTTCTTTTGTTTGTACATGCATCTTGTATATGTTAGATCCTGTGTGGAGTAGGTTATTTCCGCTATTATTTTAAAAATATTTTAAAACCCATACCTGCTCCCTGTGCTGTTGCATACTTAGTATAGGCACCTGCAACCCCAGTTTTACTTTCATTACCCTCTTAGTCTGACTTGGCCCAGCATTAAGCACCTTCTTATTCATTTTCTTCTTCTTCCCTTTCTCGAAGGGACGACATCTTGCTCCAGAACCTCCCACCAGATTCACTAATCCCTTGTTGAGGTTGTGGTCTCTCTCATAGTCTGCAATAACCCTAACATCTCATGAGAGTTCACTACATGCCTATTCATTCTAAAATTACCAAGAAAGACCTGGTAGGAAAGGGGTAGAGAATTCAGAATCGCATCATTGCCGAGCTGCTCGTGCAAACGACATCCAAGTTTGCCCAAATGCTCAAATAACTCGATCATGTACATTACATGATCAGTCATTGAAGCTGCATCATGCATACGCATGTTATAGATGGCGAAAGAGATTCGGTATCTCTCTGTATCATTCGGAGTACCAAAAGACTCCTTCAACTTTTAAAGAATTTTTTCTGGCTGGGCCTCCTTAAACTTGTGACTGAACTCGTCGTTCATCATAGCCAATATAATGTAATGCACCATGGTGCAGTTAGAGATCCACTTCTGGAAAGTGTCCCTGATAGTGCCATGAGCATTGGGGGTTGGGATTTTAGGTGCTTGATCCATTATCACATAAAGGATCCGCTTATGCTCCAGGACTATCCTGAGTTTTTGATACCAACTATCAAAGTTGGGTCCAGATAGTTTGTCATTATCTAATAATGACCGGAGCAACAAAGTGGTCAACATTATCTGAAAAAGGAGAACAAGACCTATCAGTATATGAATTATTTTAAAAATCCTAAAGACATGGATTTTAGTCTAAAGGTTTCTCTCACTATTTTATTTAGACTAGTAGCCTCTACACTCCAATCCGAAGAATATCATTTATCCTTTAGCAGGTACTAGGATCCAATAGACTATATATAAGCTCGACTTTGACCGGCCAACCCAAATGCATCTAAAGGTGGGTACAATACCAATTGCTTTTCCAAGCAATTCTTTGAATTCATTTTGCTCTAGGGGTCCTCACAATCAGCCTTTGGGCCTCCTATTGATGGTCTTGGTTAGGTCCAACCATTAACATGATCAAATTCAATGCTTCTAACTAACCCATGATCAAGCTTGACTTTGGCCGGTCCACCTAACCACATGTTAAGATAGTTGCACTGAGCCATCATATGTTGAATGGAAATCCCACTCATCTGATGACCACCCATTCTTTGGAACTGTCGATGATCACTCAACTTATGGACTCATTACCAATCTAACTTAATGGGAGGCTAAGACTTAGGCTATTTTATAACTTAGTCTTTTTATGGACCTAATAATTTAGAGGATTTAAATTTTGTGATATTTGAAATGAAGACATGGACCTTGATCAAGAAAACTCTCACCAAACACTTAAAGGGTTTCTAGATCAATTTGGTCCATGTGCACTATAAACTAGTCAGACTGATTAACCTTAGTTGACATGGGTCAACTCAAATCAATAGATAGTCTAATCTGATTTGATTCACCACATTAGCCAGGTAAGTAAGATCAATGGATGGGTGAAGCCAGGTAAGTCTCTTGCCTTAGACACAAACCATGAGTTGGCCAGGTAAGAGTTAGCCACAAAGAATCTTGATCACAACTGTCAAACTTATCTTAGACACTAAATGGTTTATCTGACTCAATCAGACTAACCTAAAGACTCGGGCTCACCACAGAGCCATGAATCAAGTCCATTTAGATGTATGGACTGATCTAACTAACTATTAGAAAGATCTATAGAGAAGAGTCCTAATTCAACTTTTGATTAGTCTTTTCTCTATTTAATTCATTCATCTAAACCTCGGTCTAACCCATTTAAGGTCCCAATTCTAGCTAACCCATTCAACCCATGATTTATCAATCATGACTTAAGATTAGAATCATATCCTAAATCTTAAAAATATACATCTTAATTTCCAATTAAGTGTATCACACTTATTGAAATATTTTCAAAATGAAATGGAACAATTTCATAAAAATCTGAAGCTTAAAATTACTATTTCATAGTTTTCTGGTCGAGTCAGCTTGACCAGAACATAGATTTCTGGTCGAGTTAGCTCTTCTGTTCAAGTCAGCTTGACCAGAATATAGATTTATGGTCGAGTCAGCTCTTACAGCTCGAGTCAACTCTTCTAAAACATAGTGACTTCAAATTTCAATCATTTCCACTTGAACTTTGCAAAGTTTTAGATCATACATCTTTAGATCTCATCTAAACATAGTTATGATCTATTATCCATAGATTAAAATCATTTTAATCCATCAAATTCCTCACCTTCTTCTTCATAAGGCTATGACGCAGCGACACCCCTACACGTTATAGGAGAATCCCTTGGAATGGGAAGAGATGGTCTTTAAACCATGCTTCTCTCCTATGATCGGATGGCCATGGCGAATCCACCTTAATCCAAGTACTTTGTGAAGGAAATAATCCAATTACATATAAAACACCAAACTAGATGTGCATCTAACTTGGATGCTCTGATACCATTGTAAGGAACTATTCCTAAGAGGCAATACATGCATTTTAAAACTTTTCTAAAGGCATGTAGTAGCAAAAAATGATAAAATCATTTTTTCTATAGATGTTAATCTAATCAACACAAGCCCCTACCAGGATCTTGATGTATCTAGAGTAATGTAAATATGAAATCATGCAAACATTATATGAAAAATGGAACCATTCCAGAAATCACACAATGATGCAGCAATGATAATTTTGTCATACATAAAATAAAGATATGCCTTAGTGACATTCACCAAAGGTTGTAACAAAATTCCTGGCTCCCAGTTGCAATCCCAAGGATGGCTCCAAACCTATGAAAAAAAAACGTGCTCTGCAAGCAGCATACGCGTACCACCTTTACGGGTGGTTCACGCCATGTAGCACAGTTTTTTCTCCTTCCTTCGAGGTGCTAGCCTCTCTAGGAACAACGTCGGTAGCAAAGACTCCTTCAACTCCTTAAAGAGCCATGGATTCCGTCTTCAACTCTTTGAAGAACCTGTTACTGAAGTGGTGCTAGAACAAGGACTCTTGAGAACCCTTCCCAACTCTCTATCCCAAACCTTCAACAGAAGGTCGCACACAAGAATCCCAAAACCCAAACTCACTCTATCCCGGAGATCAAATCTTGCAATCTCTCAAGGATCAAGCAAAATCTCTATCTCAAAAATTTTTTGGGTAGAGTTTCAACTTTGATCCAAATCTGGAGTGGAAGTGTTGAACATGAACGATTCACCTTCTTCAGCCCTTCTTTTATAATAGCAGCCCTCAAAATAATTAAGAGGACATAATGAGAGATTAATAAGCAGTTTTGGGATCTTTTGAGATTTCAGGGAGCTTATGAAGTCCCTTGGAATTTAGCAACAGTAGATCATAAAACCCATAAATGCATCCATTAAATGCCCACAACAATTGCAGAATTAAATGGAGCAGTTTTGATTTACAGTTGTCTGACAGACGAGTCAACTCGACTCGAGTCGACTCATCTAAATGAGTCGGCTCGAACACAGGTTTGACAACACCTTGTCAAACGATTTCGGAATGATTTCCAATTGTTCGCATGCCAACAAAGCAAGAAGAAACCCTCGGTGTGTGACCCCATAGGTTTAAACACTAAATCATTAGCACAGTAACATTTTCAATACTAGCCAAAGTTGCCATCTAGCAATGACACCCGGCGTCCAGATTGGTTGAAAGTTATGGAGCAATATGAACCTATCGAATATAAAATATCAGTGAACTTATTCCTTTAATCTCCTAATGCTTCGAATGGCATAGGGTTAAACTACCCAACCTTGATCAATCTATCTCAATATATCTCAAACAAAGAATCCTTGTAACTCCTTACAAGGAATGCCCTAGCCAAGGTCTTTCTCAATTGAGGCATATTAAGCATTCCATCCAAACCATTTAGAAAGATCAATTCTATCTCGATCCTACTATCACTATACAAGTACTTGACTGTACCTAGCAATCTTGCATCACCAGATTAGAAATCTGGATAGTCTGGCACCTAAGCATAGTGAGTTGCTTCAAGCTGCCATAGTGATCTCAAGTCAGAGGAAGAATTCATGGCCATATTCTAGTCAAAGACTCCTCTTCTGCAGAAAGAAAATCTCATATGAGTGTCACATTCAGTGAAGTGTCAAATATAATAACTGATGTCATACCAGCATCTTCATGCAACTTGGTTAAGAGGACAACCAACAGATATGACATAAACGATCTACTCTTGATATACCATCATCCTGAAATAGCGTATCCTTTGGTTGTGAACCAATTTATGAACTACAGGATGCATCCTCTCTATATTGCATACAAGGTAGCTCAAAGGACATCATCACACAAGAGTTCAATTAGGAAGATGACATGTGATGAACAACCAGAATAAACTTTTTATTTAATTCAATAATTCATATACATATACATGAGTTGCACAACCATCTAAAGCCTAGATGATTAGCTTTGGGACATAATTTCCAACACTTTTATGACTACTGTTCTTTACTTAAAAATTCTTTCTCTCTCTTCTTCCCCCTCTTTTTCTTCTTTTTTCTCTCTTTTTTTTTTGAAGTACTTTCAAGGAATTCCTTGGAGTGCACAGGGGTGTCATCTTTATATAGGCTAATTTGCTTAACAAACTTGGTGTAGTTCCATACCACCTTTCCTTCAATTATTGTGCATGTGCCTTCTTTAGGCCTTGACTACTCTAGGCCTACTTTAATTTCTCAGGATGGGCACGAAGGTCCTTGGGAGTACCTCATCCTCTTTCCCTTGATTTTTGAGACCATTCGAGCCAGAATGCAAGACCTTTGGATCTTCTTGCTTCGTTGGGCTATGAGTTAGGTGACAAATGGTGGGACTTCTTGGGGTTCCCCCATTGATATCTCTGAACTGTGAGCAAGGCAGTAGAGTATCTCTGAACCTCGGAGGTGGGACTATTGCTGTCTCCTAGCCTTGGAGATGGGGTTGCTAATGTCTCTTGACCTCGAGGGTGGGACTGCTGGTGTCACCTGACCTCGGAGGTGGGGCTGCTTGTGTTTCCTGGCCTCGAAGGTGGGACTGCTGATGTCTCTCGACCTCAGAGGTGGGATTGCTGGCTTTGAGTGCTGGGCTTCGTAAGTTTTCGGGCTTAAGGTACCGGGCTTCATAAGTTTCCGGGCTTAGAGTGCCGGGCTTCGTAAGTTTTTAGGCTTAGGGTGCCGGGCTTCATAAGTTTTCGGGTTTAGGGTGTCGGGCTTTGTAAGTTTTTGGGCTTAGGGTGCCGAGCTTTATAAGTTTTCGGGCTTAGGGTGCCAGGCTTTGTAAGTTTATAGGCTTAGAGTGCCAGGCTTTGTAAGTTTTTGGGCTTATAATGCCGGGCTTCGTAAGTTTCCAGGTTTAGAGTGCCAGGCTACGTAAGTTTCTGAGCTCTGGGCTTTGTATGTTTCTGGGCTTAGAGTACCGGACTTTGTAAGTTTTCGGGCTTAGAGTACCAGGCTTCGTAAGTTTTCGGGCTTAGGTGATGCGGGACAATGGGGGCTAGGGGCTAGGATCGATGGTGAGCCTAGAAGTCACCTAGATTAGGGTATTTCTTTTTTTTTCTTTTGATTTTTTTGATGAAGGAACAATGGGGATGGAGAATAGGAAAATTGGACACTCTAGGACTGGGGACTTACATTCACGGAGAGACCTCACACCTCTAGGGCATCTCACCCATCCCACTACATGTAGCCTAGGGCATCCCATCCATCTCACTACATGCGAAGCCTAGGGCATCCCACCCAAATCACTACCTGGGGCCGTAAAGGAAAGTCCCTAAAACCTAGAGGGGGACTCGACGGGAAACCAAAATTGATGGCGAAGGAATAATGGGATGGAAGATAGGGGTCTAGATCTCATGGACTTTGGGACTCATCCTAACGAAGAGACCTCTCACCTCTAAGGCATTACACCCTCCTTGATACTTGGAGGCGCTAGGATGGATCTCAAAGGCCACGAGGAGATAGAAAAGATGGAATAGGAAGGGAGATAACTGGGCATGACCTCATATCATGTCCTAGGGTTGGGCTTCACACCCTCTCCTCACAGAGTGAAGAAGAATCACTCTTTTCTAAAATAAAATTTTCATTTCTCAATTATTTTTTACAAGAAGGATTAGAGACTATTTTATAGACACCAAGCCATTTTGAAATTCAAATTTGAAATTCAAATAATTACAAAATGAGGGGAGAGAATGGTGGGCATGTTTATGAAGACAGGCACCATTTGTGGAGGAATTGTGGCAATTTCAAATTCAAATTCAAATTCAAATTCAAATTCCTCCTCTGCTTTGAGATCTACATAGAAAATTTCCTGCTCTGATATTTGTGCAGGTTGTTCCTGCTCTGAGATCCATGCATAGATTTCTCTTCCCATGGTTTAGTGTGTTGACCACGAACTCCAAGACCCCAATAGTGATGTAGACCACGATGGTTCCTGATCTTCTTCAGGTGCTCAAGGTCATCCATCAGCTTTCAAAAGCCCAAATCAACATCTTCGCATGACTGCCCAGGAAACTATGATGGGTTAATTGGTGAGGGCCACTCCCCTATTAAGGATTTGTCTGATCAAGTATCAGAGGTCACTCTCGAGAATCTTGGGGTGGCAGCATGGCCGGCGGAGATGGCGGAGACGGTGGAGACAGAATGTGCGATGTAGGGATGGGCTTGTGCGGTTGGAGTATGGTAGCAGGCGGACGGTGGTGCGGTGGCATGGGGGCGGAGTGGGAGAGCGGGGTGGCGGTCGAGCGATGGAGGAGGGGTGCGGAGAGAGGGGTGAAGCAGCAGGGGTGGACGGTGGCCATGGGCACTGGGGTTTTGGGTGGGGAACGACCGGTGGCTAGGGAAAAGGCGGCGGCATGGCGGTGGCTGGGCATAGCGGGAGGCACGGGGTTGCTAGCTGGAGACGACTCCGGGTGGAGGGGCATTGGGCGCGGAGAAGGGAGGCATCATGGGCATGGGGTAGCAGGGGGTACGACCGAGGGCGGTTTCGTGGGATTCGTCGATGTTCCCATGAGAAGATTGTTGCTGGGGAAAGATGGACGGACATCGGAGGGGCGCCGGTGATCGGGCGTGGTGGATCCGGGATGAACTGGAAGAAAATGGAAGTTCTGGGAGAAAGAATGGAGGGAGAAGATGATAGGGATAACCTCGGGATAGTTTGGGGATAGGTCTGGATTTAAACTGGAATAACAGGAATAGGTGGAAAAGCGGGGATAAAAACTTAAACTAAAGAAAAGAAAAAATCTGAAAAAAGAAAAGGAAAACCCGGATGGGTTTTGATGTCCCCATCATTAGGGTGCCAGGCTTCGTAAGTTTCTGGGCTTAGAGTGCAAGGCTTCGTAAGTTTCTAGGCTTATTTCGCTGGACTTGGAGTCAGACGGACAAGTTCCTGCACAGGTAAAAAATGAAGTTGTGCTGATGCAGGACTAATTAGCATGCAAGAAAATTTTCATGGATTTAGCTTTAAGTTGAGATTTTAATTCCTGAATTTAAAGTCAAAAGGATGTAAGGGTGAGCCTATAGAAATTCTAGAGCGTAAGCATGCAAAAAGGCCCTCAAAAGAGATAAAAAATAGGATCGCCAGAGCTTAGAAACCCCGGTAGGGCAAGCTCTTCTACAATAACTCGATCTAGAGAGCTAGAGGTTGTGTACCTAGTAATGTTTACTGCTACTTCCAAGAAGAGATTGCTCCACACTCCCGGATGCGGCCTAGAAGATTAAGCTGAAGACACGCAGATCCGTCGACTTTCTATCCGCTGGCCTGAAAGCTAGACAAACGGACTTCGATTCATATGAAACTTGAGGGATCTACAAAACACCTAAAGAGGGTTAGAAAATGATAGAAAAGATGGCTAAAGGGATGAAGAAAATGTGAAAGAGAGAAAAAGCAGGTGGTGGCAAGGATGGGTTGATAATGGGCGTCTTTGGGCTAGAAGAAACAGGGTGGCTAGGGTTTTATAACTAAGGCCTCACACCCCTCGATGCTCAAAGAGTAAAGGCACAGGTCTCACACCCACTCCTTATGGAGGACAAAACACAAAGCAATTCTCTCAAGAAGACTTTTATTTCATGAATAAGATGATGAAAATTTTCATACAAAAGGGTCCCTAATATAGAGTCATGAGACTTATGGCCCAAGAAAGTGAAAATAAAGAAAATAAGGGGCGCCCACTTTCTTCCTAAAGTGTGGGGCTTTATACATGGAAGAAAACACTCTCATGCATACAAAATCCCTCCAAACAAGGTAGGTAGTTAGTGGCCAAGAGGGGACCATGAGGGGCACCAAATAGCTTCTATCTTGGACTTAGTGTGGTCCACAACATTCCTAAGCAAGCATCCATGAATCTGGGGATTGAAATATATCCATTGGCATGTGGACTTAGTATGCTTGGGGCATGGAAGGGGTATGCTGGCATGTGGACATCAACTCTTCATGCATGGGGCCAACTTCATGATCCTCCAAGTAGGCCTATGGTGGCACAATCCAAGGTGTGACTGGGACTCCACGCGACTGCTGAGGTGGCACACTGGGTGTGGTCCTTTGTTACTCCATTATTAATTTTGATGATAAGCAAAATGCTTAAGTATAAGTTGAGTACTAATGATTTTCTTGAAGTGTGTTTTTATAGAAAAAGGTGCTCATCAACTTGACAAAAATTTGCTTGATTGAAGAAGTCCCAAATTGAGATAAAAAAATCTGCTTAAAGAAGACTTTGATAGTTGAAGATTGCTTGAATGGACATATGAGTTTAACACAGACTTGTTTCAGCATAGGTTCAGATGTTTTTGAAAGAATCTCAATCATGTGTCGACTCAAAGTGTCGACACTTACAACTCAAGTGTCGACGCTTGACAGTGAAGTGTCAACACAAGCCGGCACGTAGAGATAGTTTCAGTTGGCATGGCTGAAGTGTCAATACATGGATGTATTATGTCGATTCAAAGTGTCGACACAAGGATCAGCTCATTGTCTAAGATTTTTGGATTATAGAACTTGCTGAATTTGAAGATCTGGGTGAAGTGTCGACATATGGATGCCAAGTATCGACTCACCAGTGGAAGTGTCGACTCACATGAGAATTCTAGAAAGCTACATTGAAGACTTTTGAACTAGGTGTCGACTCGAGGAGTGCCTGTGTTGACCTGAAGTGTCGACTCACAGCCTGAAGTGTCGACACATAGAGTTCTAGGAATAGTAATGGCTAGTTTTTCAAATGCAGAACTTGTCCCTCTTAGCTCTCAATGGCTAGTTTTTCGTGTCTAATGGCTAGAAACCGAATTTGAGACCTTGGAAAGGTATTTATATGATTCAAATCAAATCAAAACAGATGTTGTTGAAAAAGGAATAACTAAGAGAGAAGAAAGAAGAGCATTCACTCCTATTCATTGAGTTTAACCACGTTCAAGCAAAAGCAAGTCTCCAAGCATTCAAGAGCCTTCATGAGCATTCAAGATCAATCATTCTTGAGCAATTAAAAAGGCTTCATCAAGTTGGAGGCAGCACTACATCAAGCTTCAAAGAGATACCCGCTTTTTATTAGAAAGCTTTCATTGTTTCTTTACTTCAAACTATATTTGTTGTCAAGGTTTTTGGTTAGCCTATTGAAAAACCAAGGAGGTTATTGGTAAGCCTTTAAAAATCAATTAAGTTCTTGGTTAGCCCGCAAAACTAAGGGAGGTTGTTGGTGAGCCTTAAAACCATTTAGGTTCTTGGTTAGCCCATTAAATCAAGTGAGGTTTTGACTTGTGAGCCTTATGAAAACAAGTCGAGTTTTGATTAGTGAGCCCGAAAAACTAATCGATTGTAATCAGTTGAGATTATAGTGAATTCCCAAGGGGATCTTAGGGAGTAGATTTAGGTGCATCGGATAGCGCTGAACCACTATACTTTCTTATGTTTGTGATTGCTTGTCTCTTCATTTGCTCTTACTTTTATTGCTTTATATTTCTGCTACACACTTACTTAAGAGCACTTCATTTACATTCATATTACTTAGTTTAATTATTGGATTGGATCACACACTCTTGCATTCCATTAATAATTTTTAGAGACCCAATTCAACCTCCCTCTTAGATTGCTTACTGGGCAACAAGTGGTATTAGAGCCTTGTTCTCAGTTTGTAGGTCTAACCGCCTTGAGTAAAGATCTATCACAACCCCTATTGGTACTAGTGTAGTTGAGGAACAAGTCTCAAATAGACCTCCATTGTTTAATGGATCAAATTATACTTATTGGAAAACTAGAATGAGAATATATATGCATTCAGTTGATTATAACTTGTGGAAGGTTGTTGATAAAGGTCCACATATTCCTTCGATTGTAGTTAATGGTGTTTCTATCCCAAAGCTCGAAGAGGATTGGGATGAAAATGACATTAAACAATCTGAGATCAATGCAAAAGCAATGAATCTCCTTTATTGTGCATTAGGCCTAGTGAATTCAATAGGATATCTACTTGCACATCCACCAAGAAAATATGGGATACACTTGAAGTTATCCATGAGGATATCGATCAAGTAAAAAATACTAAAGTAAACATATTAGTGCACATATATGAAATGTTCCAAATGGAACCTAATGAGTCTATCACTGATATGTACACTAGATTTACAAATATTATAAATGAAATGAGAAGTTTAGAAAAAATAATGTCTAATGTTGATCTTGTCAATAAAATCCTCAGGTCAGTTCTAACCTTATGGGATCCGAAGGTGACCGCCATCCAAGAAGCTAAAGATGTTGACAAGCTATCATTGGAGCAGCTGGTAGGATCGCTCATGACTTATGAGATGAATTTGAAGCAAAAATCTATGGATATGGATAAGAAGAAAAAGAGGATTGCATTCAAATCTACCATACAAGAAAAATCCTCTATTGATGAATCTAAAGAAGAAGAAGATGAAAGTGAAGAAGCACTTCTCGCAAGAAAATTTAGAAGGTTCATGAAAAGAAGAAAGTTCCCTTACAAGAAGAAGTTCCAATCAACTAAAGAAAAGGGAAAAAAAAAAGAAAAAGAAAAAGAAAAGGAAAAGGAGAAGGAGATACCTACATGCTTCGAGTGTAAGAAGCCGGGACACTATAAATTTGACTGCCCTCTCCTAAAGAAGTCAAGGAAGAAGCTAAGGAAAAAGGCTATGATGGCTACCTGGAGTGATAAAGACGACTCCAGTTCAGAAGAAGAACAAGCTGAAATTGCAAATCTGTCTCATGGCACATCAAGAGCAAGAAAAGGTAACTTCTGATACAGAAATAGATTTTACTTTTGATGAATTAAGAAAGGCTTTTGATGAATTAATGCATGATTATAAACTGATTTTACTGAAAATAGAAAGTTGAAAAAATATGCAAATAGTTTCTCTCATGAAAACAATTCTCTTTTAAATGAAATTAGTAATTTGAAAACCAAACTATATATTTTAGAAAAGAAAAATAGTGCTTTTACAATGAAAAATGATGTTTTAAAAGATCCAAAACTATCATTTCAAATGGTGATCTTTTGAAGAAAAACAAGGATTTAGAATTGGAAAATGAAAAATATAAAAATAAGCTTAACAAAATGAAACCTTTTATTGAAAAGTTTACCTATAGCTCAAAAAAATTAAATATTCTTTTAAACAGCCAAAGAGTAGTCTTTAACAAAGCAAGATTAGGTTATAGATCTCAAAGACAACAAAAATATTTCAAAAATTTTTTTGTATCCGCATCATCTAATATAACATGTTTTTCATACAAAAAACAAGGACACAAAGCTTTTCAATGCGATATGAGAAAAATTAATATTTATGAAAAAGTTTGGGTTCCAAAAGGAACCAATTTAAGTGCTAACCCTAAAGGACCTAAGTTGGCTTGGGTACCTAAAAACAAAGCTTGATTTGTATTGCAGGTATGTCTTGCAACCAAGGAAAACAAAAGACTATGGTATCTTGATAGTGGTTGCTCAAGGCATATGATGGGAGATATGAAGCAATTCACCTCTCTTGAAGCAATAAATGGAGGGAGTATGACCTTCGGGGATAATGGTAAAGAAAAAATTATTCGTATTGGTAAGGTTCATATTACTCCTTCTACATGTATTAGTAATGTACTTTTGGTTGAAGGTTTAAAGCATAATCTTTTAAGTATTAGTCAATTTTGTGATAAAGGTTTTCAAGTTATTTTTAAATCATCTTATTGCATGATTGCTAGTCCTGATAAAAATAGAGTATAATTCATTGAAAAAGGCATGGTAACATTTACTTGATACATTTAGATGATCTATCTTTGTCTAATGGAGAATGCCTAGTTGCAATGAGTTATACTAAAGATAAGACTAGTTAGCTTAGGCATGAAAGACTAGGTCATGCTAGTATGTATTTACTTTCAAAACTTTGCAATAAAAATTTAGTAAGAGATTTACCAAAACTTATTTTTGAAAAAGATAGAGTTTGCCAAGCTTGTCAATTTGTAAAACAAGTTAAAACTTCTTTCAACCCTAAAGATTTTGTTACTACTAGTAGGCCACTAGAGCTACTTTATATGGATCTCTTTGGACCAACTAGAACATCCAGTCTAGGAGGCAAAAGATATGGATTGGTTATAGTAAATGACTTTTCAAGATTTACTTGGATTTTCTTTCTTGCTTATAAAGATGAATCATTTTCTGCATTTGTAAAGTTTTACCGAAGAGTTTCAAATGAAAAATGTACTTCAATTATTTTCTTATGTAGTGATCATGGTTCTGATTTGAAAATCAGGATTTTAAAAAATTTTGTAATGAAAAAGATATTGAACATAATTTTTCTGTACCTAGGACACCTCAGCAAAATGGAATAGTAGAAAGGAAAAATCATACTTTTAGAAGAAATGGGATGCACTATACTTTGCAAAAATAATTTACCAAGATATTTTTGGACAGAAGCTATTAATATTGCCTGCTATATTTTAAATCGAGTTTTAATACAGTCTATTTTAAAGAAACTCCTTATGAACTTTGGAATCAAAGAAAACCAACTTTAAAGTATTTTCGAGTTTTTGGTTGTCAATGTTTTATCTTAAATAATAGCAAAGATAATATTGAAAAATTTGATGCCAAGTCTGATAAAGATATCTTTTTATGATACTCTACATCAAGCAGGGCATACAGAGTTTTTAACAAAAGAACCCTAGTTGTAGAGTGTCTGTATATGTTGTTTTTGAAGAGTTTGCTAACAAATCCTCCAGAAAAGAGGATATTTCTGATGCATGTGCAGGTGTTGATAAGTTACAAAAGTTGACTTTGAATGATCAACCTTCTCGACAAAGTGAAGAAGATCAAGACAAAAATAAGAAAGGTGAAGACACTCCAAAGCACCAAGATCTATCTAAGGAGTGGAGGTATGCTCATGGACATCCTAACGAATTAATCCTAGGTGATCCATCTAAACGGGTAAGAACTCGAGCCTCAATTAGAAATGAATGTGATTATATAGCTTTTGTTTCTCAAGTAGAGCCTAAATATTTTGAAGATGTTGAAAAAGATCCGAACTAGATAAATGCTATGCAAGATAAATTAATTCAGTTTGATAGAAATAATGTTTGAGCATTAATAGAATGACCATCTAATATATCTGTTATTGGCACTAAATGGGTGTTTAAAAATAAGTTAGATGAAAATGGAATTGTTGTTAGAAATAAAGCTAGGCTAGTTGCCAAAGGCTACAATCAGGAGGAAGGAATTGATTTTGATGAAACTTTTGCTCCTGTTGCTAGACTTGAGGCAATTAGACTACTATTAGCATTTTCTTGTTTTATGAATTTCAAACTCTTTCAAATGGATGTTAAAAGTAATTTTCTAAATTGCTTTATGTCAGAAGATGTTTTATTGAACAACCACCTGGTTTTGAAAATCATGCACATCTTGATTATGTTTCTAAATTGCACAAGGCACTTTATGGTTTAAAGCAAGCACCATGAGCATGATATGAAAGACTTAACAAATTTCTAATTAAAAATAAATTTTCTAGAGGCCATGTTGATAAAACTTTGTTTCTAAAAAAAAAAATGATGATTTATTAGTAGTGCAAATCTATGTTAACGATATTATTTTTGGTGCTACTAATAAAATTATTTGTCAAGAGTTTGCTAAGCTAATGCAGGGTGAGTTCAAAATGAGCATGATAGGATAACTCAATTTCTTTCTCGGACTCCAAATCAAGCAAACTAAAGATGAAATCTTCATCAATCAAACTAAGTATACAAGAGAAATCATAAAGAAGTTTGGGAAGGAGACTACTAAGTCAATAGGTACACCTATGAGCCCCTCTTGTAAACTTCATAAAGATGAGCATGGTAAATCTGTAGATCAAAAATTATACAGAGATATGATTGACTCTTTATCGTACTTAATTGCTAGAAGACCAGATATAATGTTCAGTATATACATGTGTGCTAGATATCAGTCTGAACCTAAGGAATCACATCTGTTGGCTGTTAAGCACATTATTAGATACTTATTTGGTACAATTGATATTAGCTTATGGTATTCTAGAGACTCATCTACTGAATTAATTAGATATTCTGATGCTAATTTTGCTGGGTATAAATTAGATAGAAAAAGTACTAGTGGAACTTACAAATTTTTTAGAGTTAACTTAATCTCCTGATTTAGTAAGAAACAAACTTCAGCTGCACTATCCATAGCTGAGGCTGAGTATGTTGCAGCAGGAAGTTGTTGTGCTCAAGTCTTATGGGTTAAGCAACAACTTGAAAATTTTGGAATCAAATTAACTTGTATACCCATAAAATGTGATAATACCAGTGCTATTTGCTCGACTAAAAATCCTGTTCAACATTCTAGAAGGAAACACATTGAAATTAAGCATCATTTATTAGAGATCATGTTGAAAATAATGATGTTGTGCTTGAATTTATTTGTACTAAATTGTAATTAGCTGATATTTTAACTAAGCCTCTCCAAGAAGATCAATTTAGTATGATTAGAAGAGAACTTGAGATCATTAATCCTTTTGATTAAAATTTTCCAATCTTTGACTCAAAATAGATCAAATTTGACATCAATCTCATTTAGTTTCATTGTATTTCTTGTAATTTTGATATGCACTTCATTCTCTGGATTTTCGATTTTAGGTCCATGTGTCGATAGATGTATGTGTCGTCACCTTGATGTGTCGACACATGGGACTGTGTCATGAGTCGACATATGAACGGTTGCAGACCAAAGATAAGGGCAGACCCGAAGCATTTTCTTCTCTATTTTTTTCTCCTAACTCGAGCAGACACTTGCCCTAGCTCCATTCTAACTACTCCTTTCCTCCAAATCTCAGCTCAAACCCCCTCTAATCTTTGTTTTGGATGGTTTTTGGTTCGGATTTTGCGACATTCCCTCTCCTATTTCTATTTTGAACCATAGAAACCCTAGGTTTCTTCTCCATTCTCATTCAAACCTCTCATCTATGCAATGGGATCTAGGAAACAAGTCATTCATCACCCTCGGCCATCCAGCCATGAAGAGGAAAGGACTAAAGCTAAACATGAAGCCACAGCTCCAGATCCACCTGTTCGGCCACTTTTCATTGCTTCCAATCACATGAGTTCGAAGACAGTTATTGGAGGATGCCATGTAGACTTTGGATTTGTCGACCAGCAGCATTTCTGGATTGGTCAGTGGATCAGAGATGCTGGTCTAACTTCTTTCTGCTAATTGAGTGAGAGATTCTAGCCGGGCCTTATACGAGAGTTCTACGGATCCTTAGCTTATGGCAATGATGGATGGTTAGCTCAGATCCGATGCAGAGATATCCCGGTGACTACAGAGATCTTTAGTAGAGTATGGGATATACCCTTACCGGATCTGTAGTTGACAGTCTGATGGATAGATTTAGTGGACTCCAGTGTATTTTCGAGTCAGATATTCTACCTGATAAAGCCATTATTCTAGCATCCTGTCTTTCTGCTGAGATGAGACTACTACATCACATTGTCGCCCGGATTCTTTTACCGAAGACCGGATATTTTGATTACATCATAGAGAGAGAGTTGCTCATGATGGTCTCCTTAGTTCAGCACACTCCAGTTTGCCTTCTGATACTCATGATACATTAGATGATAGAGGCATCGACCAGTCAGAGACTTTGCTTATCCTACAGGATGGGGTTGACACTACTTTTCAGAGCATACGGTGTGACATTTAATGATAAGCCCTTCTAGATGCTTCTCCATACCGATGTCTATGACATCAGGTCACTACATCGGATGGGATATCAGTTGGTCAGAGGCCAGTGGAGATGCAGAGTATTATGACAGGCCGATGACAGAGATGATGATGCTGCAGAGGAGGAGCATATATTTTTAAGCGAGGCAGGAGCTTCAGACGCACATCTTCTAGAGATTCAGCCTGAGCCAGCAGCGCAGCCAAAGTCTTCTCCTCAGTCAGAGCCAACTACCCAGCCTCAGCCAGCTCAGTCAGATGCTCTTGGAGATTCAAACAGTCCTTTGGACAGAGCCAATCACATAAAGACGGATATCATGATTTTTTGACAGCGATTTGACTGTTTCATTATTGAGATGAGAGAGAGCCACAGAGGATTAAGAGATGGCATCTCCGCTATTTTGTCTGCACTATCCAAACCCTTTTCTGGGAGTATTCCCGACTCATCTGTTCTAGCTCCACCTACACTAGGACCAGAGATTGACACTGATGGTGAGACTGACTCTGACGATTTCGACTTTCCAGACTTGATGTCAGAGCCAGCGATAGAGACGGCAGCAGACTTAACTTGGAGTCCCATTCGAGATCCTTCCAGTTCACCCATTCAGACTCCTATCCTACCCACATCACCTTCTAGATCAGTCGACAATTCAGCCATTCCCATTCTTTCACCTGTTATTGATACTCCTATCATAGATACTCCTATTGTTTCTTCAGCTGATACACCTGTCATTGATACACCTATAATTTATTCAGCTAATACACCAATTTTTGATACATCTATAGTTGACTCACCTACCTTGCATACATCCTCACTCATCTGAGAGCTAGGTTTCTACACACCTAGTTTCCATTATCTTGATTCCGGACCTTCATTCGATTGTACATCTCATCCAATAGTTGTAGAGATTGTCGCTCCGATCTACTCTATTCCTGTTGATGACATAGCCTCCACCTCTTCTATTTCAGCTAGAGGCAGGACCTTTGTTCAACGTAGAGGACGTGGTCATCGTACTGCTTTGCGACCGACCAAAACCCGTCTTCATGATCTTAGATCGATGTGGCCCCGAGCTCGTGCTTTCACTGATACTAGACCGATAGAGATCAGATATTTAGAGGATGAGGATTAGGATAGTTTTTATATTTAGATTGCTTTTCTTCATTTTTTGTCTGTTTTGATGTTCTCTTTATGTATAAATTCTGACCTTGTATGAATTTTTATGTTGTACTTCATGTTATGAATTCAAATGAATGAAATGCATCAATTACCTTCAGTACTTCATTATCTTCGTTTATGAATGAATGGATGAATGAATTTTTATGGTGTACTTCAATGTTTTATCTTGAATGACTTACTTATTATTCTCTTTCTTTTTTTTAAATGATAACAAAAAGGGGGAGTAATAAGACTAAAGTATATATGTGTTTGAAAATTCTTTTAAGATTTGTTTGAGCTTAAATTGAAAATTCTTTACAAAATTCATTGAGTAAGGGGGAGTAATACCTCCTTTGTATTGAAAATCAATGTTGAATTGAATTTCATGTCAAATCTTTTCTTTAGATGTTTAAAAAGATATTTATAAATTCTTTTATGAATCATCTATTCAGGGAGAGTCTAGTTTATTGCTGAATTTGTCTCCCCTGAGCATGTTTTCTTTTAGAGTATCATGATACATGAATTTATCTCTAATATATCTTCCAAGCTCTGATACTCTTAGCTATTATAATACTCTTGCTCTGATACATCTTTTTCAATATCTCAACACCTATTGCAATTAGCTCTTCGTACCTTGAAAAGTATTTTTGAAAGCTTTTTATGCAATTTATACTTAACGATTTTGTCATCATCAAAAAGGAGGAGATTGTTGACTCCGTTATTGATTTTGATGATAAGTAAAATGCTTAAGTATAAGTTGAGTACTAATGATTTCCTTGAAATATATTTTTATAGAAAAAGGTGCTCATTAACTTGAGAAAAATTTGCTTGATTGAAGAAGTCCCAAATTGAGATAAAAAAATTTGCTTAAAGAAGACTTTGATAGTTGAAGATTGCTTGAATGGACATATGAGTTCAACATAGACTTGTTTCAACACAGGTTCAGATATTTTTGAAAGAATCTCAATGATGTGTCGACTCAAAGTATCGACACCTACAACTCAAGTGTCGACACATGACAGTGAAGTGTTGACACAAGCCGACACTCAGAGATAGTTTCAGTTGGCATGGATAAAGTGTCAACACATGGATGTGTTGTGTCGATACATGGATCAGCTCATTGCCTGAGATTTTTAGGTTATAGAACTTGCTGAAGCAGAAGATTTGGATAAATTGTCAATACATGGATGCCAAGTGTCGACTCACCAATAGAAGTGTCGACTCACCTAAGAATTCTAGAAAGCTACATTAAAGACTTTTGAACTAGGTGTCGACTCAAGGAGTGCCTGTGTCGACCTAAAGTATCGACTTATAGCCTAAAGTATCGACACATGGAATTTTGGGAACAGTAACGGCTAGTTTTTTAAACACAGAACTCATCCCTCTTAGCTCTCAATGGCTAGTTTTTCGTGTCTAACGGCTAGAAACCAAATTTGATGCCTTGGAAATGTATTTATATGATTCAAAGCAAATCAAAACAGATATTGTTGAAAAAGGAATAACCAAGAGAGAAGAAAAAAAGATCATTCACTCCTATTCATTGAGTTCAACCACCTTCAAGCAAAAGCAAGTCTCCAAGCATTCAAAAGCCTTCAAGAGCATTCAAGATCAGTTATTCTTGAGCAACTAAAGAGGCTTCATCAAGTTGGAGGCAGCACTACATCGAGCTTCAAAGAGATACCCGCTTTTTATTAGAAAGCTTTCATTATTTCTTTACTTCAAACTATATTTGTTGTAAGGATTTTTGGTTAGCCTATTGGAAAATCAAGGAGATTATTGGTGAGCCTTTGAAAATCAATTAGGTTCTTGGTTAGCCCACAAAACCAAGGGAGGTTGTTGGTAAGCCTTAAAATTATTTAAGTTCTTGGTTAGCCCGTAAAATCAAGTGAGGTTTTGACTTGTGAGCCTTATGAAAACAAGTCGAGTTTTGATTAGTAAGCCTGGAAAACTAATCGGCTATAATCAGTTGAGATTATAGTGAATTCCTAAGGAGATCTTAGGGAGTGGATGTAGGTGCATTGGATAGCACCGAACCACTATACTTCCTTGTGTTCGTGATTGCTTCTCTTCTATTTGCTCTTACTTTTATTGCTTTATATTTCTGCTGCACACTTACTTAAGAGCACTTCATTTGCATTCATAGTACTTAGTTTAATTATTGGATTGGATCACACACTCTTGCATTCCGTTAATAATTTTTAGAGATGCAATTCACCCCCCCTCTTGGATTGCTTACTGGGCAACATCCTTCACATGCTTGAGTCTTCTCAGACTGAACTTAACTTGATAAACTAGACATGACTGACTACAAGACTTAAAATGATAAATGGCTCATCATGAGCTGACTTGACCAACTAGGCTCATTATGCCGAACATGTCCCAAAAATTGATCCAAAACCCTACTGGCATGAATCAAACTCTGAATACAAGACTCAATGATATCAAGGGCTAAAGCAGGACTCAAAAGAACTAACTTGGGCCTAAATAGGCCAAGCCCTCATTACAGGACTCAAAGTGAATGAAAACCCTAATCATAGGATACAACCAGATTTTCATGACTTAACCCTTATTACAGGACTCCAAATGACTTTAATGACTTAATCTCTACTTACAGGACTCAAAGGGCTAATATGACTTGATTATTGGAATCCAAGATAAAATTTAAAACATAGCTAAGGGACTCAAAATTCAATGACCCATAGTGAACTATGGTTAACCTAATGTCCCCATCAATTCTCCCGTTATGGGTGAAGCTCGACCCTGTCGAGTAAGGGTCAATCTGGTGCGGGTATGAGGGTTGGGTCATGGTGTTGCAGACCCTCTTGGGTGCCCCATGAACCCTTAGAGTCTAGTCGGCCTAGCCATCGGACCAAATGATATGGATAGCCTAGGTCCCGGGTCATAACAGCTTGGCCGTCCAGGTCACGCTCGATCCATTTTCCTTTCTCAGGGCAATTTTGTGGACACTTAGGTAAGGTTTCTCTCTAAAGAATAGGGTGAGGTCCAAAAATCTCACTGGGTGTCATTGCTAGTGCCCTAGACACAATTAGGCTCAAGATATTGGAAGTCGAGCTAATGCTAAAATCCGTTGGTGACTTAAACACATAGGCACTAGGGTCAACTATCCTTATCACTTTTAAGGATCCAACTTCACAAGCATGTAGTTTCTTCATGGCTCCCAATGAAAACCGTTCAGGTCTAGACCTAATCTCTACATGATCTCCCTGAGCATACTCTTTGACTCGAATTCGGGAATTAGCCATGTTATTATCAGTGTTCAAGTGAATGCGAATGTCCTGATGCAGATGCTGTGTAGAGATCTATGCACGTATAAACAGTGGGATTAGGTCTAGGGATCTTTCAGACTTAAAACCAGGTAGCATTTCATCCTCTATACTTCATCTCCTATATTAAAGATGTAGACCCAAAACTCAATCCACCTTTTAGGTTTCAAGCTTAAAGTTTTTTGGGAATCATAAAACCTGAAAGTCCTTTGGTACGGGTATAGTAAGTTTCGTAGGGATAATAAATATCCTCTTTAGAACTTTAGGATATGGATTGTACCATGGAAGTCCTTAAGGACATGGTTCAACAGGCTCCTATGCTTAAAGGAAATTAACTGGGTGTTTGTCCTAACCACATGTTTGGCACTAGGGTGGTCTACAGGCACTAGTTTTAGAGTAGGCTGGGAATCCATTACTGGTGGAAGGTCATCAGGAAGGTCTTTGGGAAGCTTATCTTGAAAGTCTTCTAAAATAATGTCTACTTCCTAGGGTTGTTCCTTAGGGATTTGTTCCTGGACCTCCTTTATGGACAACTCTTGTGAACCATCACTTTCATCAACTATGTTTGATCCTGGCTTAGTCACTTCTTCTTCAAATTCTATAGTGGGTTCAGGATCTTTTTCTATTAGGTCCTCAGTGGGTTCACTCTCTTGTTCCTCTTCTTCAGGTTCCTTACTCCTATCATTATTATGAACTAATGGGGCAGTAGGAGTTGGTTGGTCCAAAGGAAGTCGACTAGGATTGGATTTGGGTTCAGAGGTACTAATCCTACTGGGCTCAACTCGATAGTTCATGGGTTCCCTTTAACATGACTCGAATTCCCTAGCAAGTCGATAGGCATCATCCAGGTCATAAATTCTCTAATGGGATAGTTTCCACTAGATGTCCCTACGTAGGCCATCTCGAAATCTAACTATGACCTTAGACTCAGGTTCAATTGTGTTACATCTCCTAATAAACTCATTAAATTGGTCAATGTATTCAGATATAGTTTAATTATCCTGTCTCAATTTGTACCATTGGTCTAAAAGTTTGTGCTCATAAAATTTACCTAGGTATTTTTCTCTTAATCTACTTCTCATAGATCTCCAAGTAAGTATTTCATCTCCTCTTTGATAACATTCATCCTCAATAACTTTCGAGTATCGCTTGGCATGTCAGATTAGCCTAAGTGCAGCTGATGCGGAACAATACTAGGAGGATCATTGGAGAGCTGAGAAATCTCCTGGGATTAGGGTTAAGAAGGGATAACTAGGGCCTCACGCCCCTCGACGCTCGAAAGCGAAGGAATAGGGTCTCATATCCCTCGATGCTCGAAAGTGAAGGCATAGGGTCTCACACCCCTCGACGCCCAAAGGTGAAGGAAAAATGGGCCTCACACTTACTCCTTTCGGAGGTAGAAGAATCACTCTTCTAAAAACTCATCTTTATTCACCAATTTTTTTACAAAGAACTGAGGGTGGTATTTAAGACTTTCCAACTCTCTTACAAGATAAAGATGAAACCTATCTCAATCCTACCAGACTTCAAACTAATAATCCTAATCTAAAACAAAATTGAAATTAAAACAATTTCATACTAATCAATACATCCAGAATTTAAAAAAAAATAAAAAAAATAAAATATATTCTAAATTCATCAAGATCTGTGCCTAAAAAAGTTCGTATCAGGATCCATGCTGAATTGCTTTGAAATATGTGCAAGCCTGATAAATGTGCAAAAAAATTCCTACTCTGAGAAGTGTGTAGCTTTGAGATATATGCAAAGCTATTCTGCTCTGAGATTTATGCAGGTTTTTTCCTGTGATCGTGGAATAGAGGGAATGGCGAACGGGGAAGAAGGGCTTGCGGGGAGGCTTTGCTAATGTCAGCGCTGGGGAAGGTGATGGCATGGCCGGTGGCTAGAACGGGCGGCCGACGGGGAGTGGTGTGAAGATCCGGTGGGGCATCGATAGCCTTGATCTGATGACGGATGTTGGCTTCAAGGCTACACCCATTATTGGGGTTGGAGGAGGGTGCTGCGAGTAGAGCGGTGGTGACAATAAAGGAGGAAGCCGTAGCCCTTGGAGCGACCGGTGGGTAGGCTCCAGATCGATTAGGTGGTGGATCTTGGTGAGATTGTTCGGGTTCGAGGTGATGTGGAGATGGGATGGTGGCGAGTGGGGATGACCAGCGGATGGTGGGTTAGGCGGCTCTGATTGGATGGGTTGGGCCACTGTGGGCATGCGGCAGCCATGGGAGGTCACGAGCGGTGGATCCGGGAAGAAGACGGTTTGGGACTGGGTGGAAGAAGATGATAGGAATAACAGATGGATAAGTTGGGGATAAGTGTGGAATAAAATGGGAATAGCGAAGATAAGTGGAATATTGGGATAAAAAATATAAAATAAAATAAAAAATTTCTACGAGAAAAAAGAAAAAACCTGGATGGGTTTTGAGGTCCCCATCATTTTCCTGGGATAGGGAAAACTCAACTCCATCGAGTCAGGCTCGATGCTGCAACTTTTTTTTTCTTTTTTTCTCTAACACTAGTCCTTGCCCACTCTAATACCAAAAATTGATGCGAGACAAGGCTAGGAGGATCATTTGAGAGCTGAGAAGTCTCCTAGGATAAGGGTCAAAAATAGATAACTAATGCCTCATTCCCTTCAATGCTTGAAAGCAAAGGAATAGGGTCTCACATCCCTCGATGCTCGAAAGTGAAGGTATAGGGTCTCACACCCCTCGATGCCCAAAGGTGAAAGAAAAATGGGCCTCGCACCCACTCCTTTCGGAGGCAAAAAAATCACTCTTCTAAAAACTCATCTTTATTCACTAATTTTTTTACAAAGAATTGAGGGTGGTATTTATAGACTTTCCAACCCTCTTACAAGATAAAGATGAAACCAATCTCAATCATACCAGACTTCAAACTAATAATCCTAATCTAAAACAAACTTGAAATTAAAATAGTTTCATACTAATCAATACATTCGGATTTTAAAAAAATTAAAATAAATAAAATATATTCTAAATTCATCAAGATCTATGCCTAAAAAAGTTCATATCAAGATCTGTGCTGAATTGCTCTAAAATCTATGCGGGCCTGATAACTGTGCAAAAAAATTCCTACTCTGAGAGCATGTAGCTTTGAGATCTGTGCAAAGCTGTTCTTCTCTGAAATCTATGCAGGTTTTTTCCTGTGACCGTGGAACAAAGGGAATGGTGGATGGGGAAGAAGGGCTTATGGGGAGGCTTTGCCAGCGTCATCACTAGGGAAGGCGGCAGCATAGCCGGCGGCTGGAACGGGCGACCGATGGGGAGTGGTGTGAATATCCGACAGGGCGTTAGTGGCCTTGATCTAACGATGAACGTTGGCTTCAAGGCTGTGCCCATTCTTGGGGTTGGAGGAGAGTGCTGCGGGCAAAGCGATGGTGGTAGAAAAGGAGGAAGCCATAGCCCTTGGAGAGACCAGTGGGTAGGCTCCAGATCGGCGAGGCGGTGGATCTCGGTAAGATTGTCTAGGTCCGAGACGGTGTGGAGATGGGACGGTGGCTGGTGGGGATACCAACGGATGGCATGTTGGGTGGCTCCGATTGGCTGGGTTGGGCAACTGTGGGCGTGCGGCAGCCATGGGAGGTCGCGGGCGATGGATTCGGGAAGAATACGGTTTGGGGCTAGGTGGAAGAAGATGACAGGAATAACAAAGGGATAAGTTGGGGATAAGTGTGGAATAAAATGGGAATAGCGGGGATAAGTGGAATAGCTGGGATAAAAAAATATAAAATAAAATAAAAAAAAATTAGGAGAAAAAAGAAAAAACCCAGATGGATTTTGATGTCCCCATCATTCTCCTTGGATGGGAAAAACTTGGCTCCGTTGAGTCAGGCTCGATGCTGCAACTTTTTTTTTCTTTTTTTCTCTAACCCTGATCCTCGCCCACTCTGATACCAAAAATTGATGCGGGACAAGGCTAGGAGGATCGTTGGAGAGCTAAAAAGTCTCTTGGAATTAGGGTCAAGAAGGGATAACTAGGAACTCACGCCCCTCAATACTCGAAAGCAAAGGAATAGGGTCTCACATCCCTCGATGCTTGAAAGCGAAGGATAGGGTCTTACACCCCTCGATGCCCAAAGGCGAAGGAAAAACAGGCCTCACACCCACACCTTTCAGAGGCAGAAGAATCACTCTTCTAAAAACTCATCTTTATTCACTAATTTTTTTACAAAGAACTGAGGGTGGTATTTATAGACTTTCCAACCCTCTTACAAGATAAAGATGAAACCTATCTCAATCCTACCATACTTCAAACTAATAATCCTAATCTAAAACAAACTTGTAATTAAAATAGTTTCATACTAATCAATACATCTAGATTTTAAAAAAATTAAAATAAATAAAATATTTTCCAAATTCATCAAGATCTGTGCCTAAAAAAGTTTTTATTAGGATCCGAGTTGAATTGCTCAGAAATATGTGCAGGCCTGATAACTATTCTGAAAAATTCCTGCTTTGAGAAGCATGTAGCTTTAAGATCTATGCAAAGCTGTTCTGCTCTGAGATCTATGCAGGTTTTCTCCTGTGACCGTGGAATAGAGGGAATGGTGGACGGGGAAGAAGAGCTTGCAGGGAGGCTTCACCGGCTTCAATGTAGGGGAAGGTAGCGGCATGGCCGGTGGCTAGAATGGGCGACCGATGGGGAGTGGTGTGAAGATCTGGCAGGGCATCGGTGGCCTTGATCTGACGGTGGATGTTGGCTTCAAGGCTATGCCCATTCTTTGGGTTGGAGGAGGGTGCTGTGAGCGGAGCAGCGGTGGCAGAAAAGGAGGAAGCCATAGCCCTTGGAGCAACTGATGGGCAGGCTCCAGATCGGCGAGGTAGTGGATCTCTACAAGATCATTTGGGTCCGAGGCGGTGTGGAGATGGGACGGTGGCGGGTGGGGATGACCGGCGGATGGCGGGTTGGGCGGCTCTGATTAGACAGGTTGGGCGGCTGTGGGCATGCGGCGGCCATGGGAGGTCATGAGCGGTGGATCCGGGAAGAAGACGATTTGGGGCTGGGTGGAAGAAGATGACAAGAATAATAGAGGGATAAGTCGGGGATAAGTGTCGAGTAAAATGGGAATAGCGGGGATAAGCGAAATAGCTAGGATAAAAAATATAAAATAAAATAAAAAAATTTTAAGAGAAAAAGAAAAAACCCGGATGGATTTTGATGTCCCCATCAGTAGCAAAGTTAACCTTTTCTAATTTCAAAATTTTATTCCACTCAAAATATTGATCCATGCTTTCCTCCCAATTAATATACACCACAGAATCTTGGCTTCCATCAAAAGTGGGTGCATAGGGTTTTGTGCTCCTAATGGGTCTTTTCTCTGAGTCAACCAAGTATGGGTATGGACATCTAGCATTAGATTCAGGGGCAAGATCATGATAATAGGCTCTAGGATTAAGGGAATTGGGCCTAGATAATTTATGTTTAGCATAGGCCATACGGGCTTCTACCTTTGTTTCCACCTGGTTGAACCTCTGGTTCATCTGGGTAAATGATTGGGCCATCTACTCAGTGAGGTCTCTTATTTTGGCTTCAAGATTAGAATTATCCATGGGTTCAGCCGACTGTGGGTGTGGTGGATGATATGAGACTTCTGACCTAGTGCATATGCAAGACTCAAAGGATAAATTGACTACGGTTTCCTAAACCTAGAGCCCAAACAAAATGGGTCGACTCAACTTACACACAATACAACACCTAATCCTTCCACAGGCCAAGTAAGAGGTGGAATGGTGGGAGGCCCCCCTACTTTCACTGGGACCCAATTAAGTAACCACTAGGCTGCTTAGGGCGTTTGCCTCTGGACCTCTAGCCTTAGACACATGCTTCCAGTAATAGGTGAGGTATTGGGTGCACCAGTCTTCCCACACGGTTCAAACCCGACCTGTTGATATCCCTAAATTACTTTAGGTTGCTACTTGATTTTAAATTGGGCTTGGGTTCGAATATAAGGATTGTTGTTTTGGGCTAAGGAGAGGTGATCAACTCCTCCCCCTATCTGACATAATAGAATTGCTCTTAGAATAATTTATGCGAATGATGACAAGCAAATGAAACCCTAATGATGCAATGTCTCTAAAGTTTTTTTGTTTCTTTTTTTTTATATTTTTAGTAGAAATATGATATATAGGAAATTACCTAATATGTAGGAAATATGTAGAAAAATTAAAATATGCAAAGATTATGCAATCAAAATCCTAAACATGCTGAAATTACTACTTGCTGAAATTATAGGTGTAGAAGCTTTTTAGGAAGAAAATCAGACGTGCAGAAGACTTATAAGCCAAATTAAATCATGAAGAAATTCTGATAAATATTATAAAATATGAAGAATCCATAAAAAAGGAATCACAATTTTCTAAGCTACCTATATGTAGAAACAATTAAATGAACTGACTATATACAGGAATTATGATATGCAAAAAGCAAGCCCTAAAAGAGCTCTGATACCAAATGATGCTGGACTAATTAGCATGAAAGAGAATTTTCATGGATTTAGAATTATGTTAAGATTTTAATCCTGAATTTCAAGTTTAAAGGATGTAAGGATGATCCTATAGAAATTCTAGAGCGTAAGCATGCAAAAAGACCCTTAAAAGAGATAAAAAACAGGATCGCCAGGGCTAAGAAACCCCGGTAAGGCAAGCTCTTTTGCAATAACTTGATCTAGAGGGCTAGGGGGTGTGTACCTGACAATGTTTGCTGCTGTTTCCATGAAGAGATCACTCCACACTCCCGGATGTGGCCTGGAAGATCAAGCTGAAGACCCACGGATCCGTTGGCTTTCTATCCGCTGGCCCGAAAGCTAGGCAAACGGACTCCGATTCATGTGAAACTCAAGGGATCTATAAAACACCTAAAAAGGGTTAGAAGATGATAGAAAAGATGGCTAGATGGCTGAAAAAAATATGGAAGAGAGAGGAAGCAGGTGGCAGTAAGGATGGGTTGGTGATGGGCATCTTTGGGCTGGAAGAAATAGGGTGGCTGATACAGGACTATTTATGAATGCCAATTATTTTTCGTGTGTTAGGCATTAAGTTAGGAGTTTGCATCCCAAGTTTCATGCCAAGATATTAAGTAAAGAATTCTATAAAAAATCTGAAGCACACGCATGCAGAAATAAACCCTAAAAGTAAAGAAACAGGACCGTCAAGGCTAAGAAGCCCTGGTTAGGACTAGATCTTCTGTAATACCACTATCAAAGAAGTTTAGGGGGTGTACCTGGCAGAGATTTGAAAATAGATCCATGAAGAACTTGCTCTATGCTCTTGGATGCGGCCTGGAAAATAAAGCTATCAACCTTGTGAATTCGCGACTTTCAATCTGGTGACCCGAAAGCTGGTCAGATGGAATCCTTGGATTCGTGAACTCTGAGGGTCCTGCAAATCACCTAACATAGGTTAAAAAATAAGGAAGAAAAGGGTTAGATCATTGAAAGAAGAAGAAGGGGAAGAAGCTTGAAGAGGGTGGCCAAGGGATGAAGAAGGATGGTGGCTTGGAGGCAGGGCGCAGAGATCACACAGATTCTTAGAGGGATCACACAGATACCCTTAATCACACAAAAATTCACTTAGAATTTTGAGAAAAACTCAAGAGAAATTCGTTCATAACAATTCATAATAATTGATCATTAGTTACCAAAGGGTGGAGGGGTGGGGTATTTATATATGTTCCTATATCCTCTCCTTGTTAGGATAGAATTATAAAGTTGAGTGGTAAAGGGATTACAAATTTATTTAAAACTAGGAGTATACAATTTGAATAGAAGTAGAGCATAATCTCCTTGTTTGAATGGGTCTCCTCTCCTCCTTTGACTTGGTCAAGGGCTCTCTCTTAGGCTTGGGCGCCAAATGGGATTAGGCTTGGACTTTAAGGCAGAAAGGGCATCCTGCAGTTGGGCTTTAGGAACATGGGCTTGATGCAAGGCTTGGGTGGCCTCCATGGTTGCCACATGGGCTTGGTCCATGGTTGACACATAGACTTGGTACTTGTCCCCTGGTGAGCTGGAAACTCCTGGGCATCAATTTGAAGTTGGATTGGAATACACCTGGGGTGCCATGGGCTTTACTTGAAATTAGACTTCTAGGCTGGGGTGCCTGAAAGAAGAATATGCCTGGAATCTTCAAGTGGAGAGACTTCATGGGTGATGGGGCACGGGATAGGGATAGGATCGTCGGCGAGCTAAGAAGTCGCCGAAGATTAGGGTATCTTATTTTTTTTCTATTTTCTGATTTCTTTATGGTGGTGACGAAGGAAAAAAATAGGGATGGAGGATAACGAGGATGGACTACCACGAACCCTGAAACCCACTCTCACAGAGAGACTTCACACCTCTAGGGCATTATACCTACCACCCACCTCACTACATGCAGTCTAGGGTATCTCACCTACAACCCATCTCACTACACGCGGAGCCCAGGGTATTTCACCTGCCACCCAGGTCACTCCTGGAGCCATGAGGGGGATTTCAAAGAACGTGGAGGAAAACGAAGATTGGGGGATAACTAGGGCATCACGCCCCTATGATGTCCCGAAGGACAAAGACAACATCAACACCCGCAGGTGAAGACATAATGGGCCATAGCCCTGAACAACAACTACCAAACCAACTGACAAACCAAATCCCAAAAATTCAAATTCATCTACCTTTTTACAATAGGAATGAGGGGTTATTTATAAGCTCCATAACCCTCATTTGAATTTGAATACAGGATAGGGATAACTCAAATTTAAATACAAGATAGGATAAGATAAGCCTATCCATATCTCAATCCTAACCAACAAAATCCTAATTTAAATTTTAAATAAAAGATAAATCCTAAATTTATTTTTCAAATTTATTTGCTGCTCCGAAATTTGTGCTACTTCAAGATTCGTGCAGGCTGATGTCCCCATCATTCCCCTGAGGTGGGGAAAAACTCGACTCCGTCGAGTCAGGCTAGCTTAGGCTCAAGATGCACATGACTTGTAGAATGATTTTTTTTTTTTTTTTTTTCTGAATTTTTTTTTGTCTTTTTTTTTCACTGATTTTCTTTTTTTTTTTCCTTTTTTTCTCATGGCTGGTGTTTTTTTTTTTTTTTTCCTATGCTTGAAGTCGGCTGCCAATGCCGGTTATGCCTTCACGATCGTGCGAGGCCTCTCCCGATGCTTTAACGGTCATGCGAGAATGAGGGAAGGTCCCGGACGTGGAGATCCGGCGGGCTTCGTCGGTGACGGAGCTGAGGACGACGGCCCGGGGAATGGTGGCGCGGCCTCTCCAATGGGCGGCAGGCGTCATGGCAGCAGGGAATCGGGCGGGTGTCCGTGAGGCATCGCGGGCGGAGATGGGGAGCCGAGCGGGTTTTGGCGGCTCTCCACCATCGGGCGAATCTGTGACACGGGCATGCGGCGGCGAGCGTGCGGCGATGGTCTTCCAGCCTGAGACTTCGCGAGCTGCACGGGGGTGCCGGCTCGAGGGCGTTGCTGGAGGCACGGGTGTACCGGCTCGGGGGCAACGCGAGCCTTGCTTCTGGCGGCTGGTGATGGTGGAAGGGGCCCACACGGTAGATGGCATCTCAGGCGACGGGAGGGGCTTCACGGAGGGGTTCGGCGTGAACTTCTGGATCGGCTGCAGGCGACGGAGACGTTCTTCACGAGCGATGGTAGCAGGGGGTGTCAACACAGAAAAGAGTTAGGAAGAAGAAACATACCCTAATCTGTCTAGGCTCTGATACCAAGTTGATGGGGCACGGGATAGGGATAGGATCGTCGGCGAGCTAAGAAGTCGCCGAAGATTAGGGTATCCTATTTTTTTCACTATTTTCTGATTTCTTTATGGTGGTGACCAAGGAAAAAATAGGGATGGAGGATAACGAGGATGGACTACCACGAACCCTGAAACCCACTCTCACAGAGAGACTTCACACCTCTAGGGTATTATACCTACCACCCACCTCACTACATGCAGTAATGATGGGGACATCAGCCTGCACGAATCTTGAAGTAGCACAAATTTCGGAGCAGCAAATAAATTTGAAAAATAAATTTAGGATTTATCTTTTATTTAAAATTTAAATTAGGATTTTGTTGGTTAGGATTGAGATATGGATAGGCTTATCTTATCCTATCTTGTATTTAAATTTGAGTTATCCCTATCCTGTATTCAAATTCAAATGAGGGTTATGGAGCTTATAAATAACCCCTCATTCCTATTGTAAAAAGGTAGATGAATTTGAATTTTTGGGATTTGGTTTGTCAGTTGGTTTGGTAGTTGTTGTTCAGGGCTATGGCCCATTATGTCTTCACCTGCGGGTGTTGATGTTGTCTTTGTCCTTCGGGACATCATAGGGGCGTGATGCCCTAGTTATCCCCCAATCTTCGTTTTCCTCCACGTTCTTTGAAATCCCCCTCATGGCTCCAGGAGTGACCTGGGTGGCAGGTGAAATACCCTGGGCTCCGCGTGTAGTGAGATGGGTTGTAGGTGAGATACCCTAGACTGCATGTAGTGAGGTGGGTGGTAGGTATAATGCCCTAGAGGTGTGAAGTCTCTCTGTGAGAGTGGGTTTCAGGGTTCGTGGTAGTCCATCCTCGTTATCCTCCATCCCTATTTTTTTCCTTCGTCACCACCATAAAGAAATCAGAAAATAGAAAAAAAATAAGATACCCTAATCTTCGGCGACTTCTTAGCTCGCCGACGATCCTATCCCTATCCCGTGCCCCATCAACTTGGTATCAGAGCTAAGAAGTCGCCGAAGATTAGGGTATCTTATTTTTTTCACTATTTTCTGATTTCTTTATGGTGGTGACCAAGGAAAAAATAGGGATGGAGGATAACGAGGATGGACTACCACGAACCCTGAAACCCACTCTCACAGAGAGACTTCACACCTCTAGGGTATTATACCTACCACCCACCTCACTACATGCAGTCTAGGGTATCTCACCTACCACCCATCTCACTACAAGCGGAGCCCAGGGTATTTCACCTGCCACCCAGGTCACTCCTGGAGCCATGAGGGGGATTTCAAAGAACGTGGAGGAAAACGAAGATGGGGGGATAACTAGGGCATCACGCCCCTACGATGTCCCGAAGGACAAAGACAACATCAACACCCGCAGGTGAAGACGTAATGGGCCATAGCCCTGAACAACAACTGCCAAACCAACTAACAAACCAAATCCCAAAAATTCAATTTCTTCTACCTTTTTACAATAGGAATGAGGGGTTATTTATAAGCTCCATAACCCTCATTTGAATTTGAATACAGGATAGGGATAACTCAAATTTAAATACAAGATAGGATAAGATAAGCCTATCCATATCTCAATCCTAACCAACAAAATCCTAATTTAAATTTTAAATAAAAGATAAATCCTAAATTTATTTTTCAAATTTATTTGCTGCTCCGAAATTTGTGCTACTTCAAGATTCGTGCAGGCTGATGTCCCCATCAATGGGCTTCTACTTTGAGGCTGTGCTCCTTCTCTTGTATAAAATTGGACTTGTACTGGAGAGGACTTACAGGACTCAATTGGATTGGTTGAAATACTTAACTTATTATAGGACTCCCTTCAACTTAACTGGACTAGACTCAAAATAGGACTTGAACAAAACTACAGGACTCAAATTGACACAAGACTCAAAATGACATATCATGACCAAAATAACTATAGACCCATAATGAGCTGACTTGAACAACTAAGCTCAACTGAGCTGATCATAACCCAAAACTTGACTCATAAATCCTAATTGTGTGAGTCAACTCTAAATACATGACTCAAGTGTAATAAGGCATGAAAACAAAACTCAAGGCCCAAATATAGGACTCAAATAGCTAACACAGCCAGATTATTGGACTCAGAGACAAAATTTGAATCATGGCTAAGGGACTCAAACTCAAGGACTTGAGTAAACTAGGGTTGACCTGGTGTCCCCATCAATTCTCTCGGGATGGGAGGAACTTGACCCTATCAAGTATAAGTTAGTCTGGTACTGGCAGTAAGTCTGGGTGTAGGCACTGTTGGTCCTCTCGAGTAATCCACGAATCACCAGATTCTAGTCGACCTTGCCATCGGACCAGGTAGCGTTGATAGCCATGACCCCGGGTCATGATAGCTTGATCATCCAACATACGCTCGATCTATATTTCTCTTTTAGGCAAATTTAGTGGACACTCAGATAAGGTTTCTCTCTCAAAGGATGGGTGAGGTCTAAAAATCTCACTAGGAATCACTGCCGATTCCCTATACTCAATTATGTCCGTGATATTGAAGGTAGAGCTAATGCTTAAATCCAGGGGCAGATCAAGCACATAGGCATTGGTCCTTCCTTCTCTACCACTCTATAGGGTCCAGCTTTGTGAGCATGAAGCTTCTTAATCATAACAGAATCTCCTACATTAAATTCCTTGGCTCTTTGTTGGGAATTAGCCAGTTTGTTTCAAAATTAATGCTTAATGCAGATGATGCACCTGACTTGTACTGATACCTAACAAAATGCAGACTCAACTATGCATTCCTATTGAGAGAAACTTTATTGAACTTTTTTGGGCCTAAACCTAACAGACTATAGGCTCTCTAGGTTTGATCCTAGTTTGATATGCACATAAAAATTTACAATGAACTTCTAGTAAATGCCATAAAGTATATTAGAAATACGATGCAAACTTAATATGCACAATGAATGTATGCAACATGCTTACTTGGACAAAATGCAGTCTAGTTGTTAGATAAACATGAGAAGCTTCAAAAAAGAAAAAAAATAAGAGGTAGATTCAAGGTTATTTTGGTAGGGTAGAAAGTAAGAAAAGGGGTTGGGGTCAATTGGATAGAATAGAATGTAAGAAGGGTTGTCAGGGATTAATCCTAGACTAATGAGGTTGACCTTATGGAGTTGATGTCTATCTACAGAATCTATCTTATGGAAGAATGGGTCACTAATCTTAGGGAAGAGATCAATTAGAGTCAAAGGAGTGACTTCATCCTGAGGGTACTGATTTAAAGAGATCAGGTCCTTAATAAATTCTTCTGGTTCTTGGATCTCATGACTGGGCTCTATAATTAGGCTTTCTTATAGTGGCTCCTCAAGTAAGAGTCCAATAGTAGGGTTGGGTTTCTCATCCTCTAACTGTTCTTCTACTATAGGTTCAGTCTGGGTGTGGTCAGGGTCAACTAACTTTGGGTTGGCTTTTATCTGGGTATCTACCTGGTTAACTAATTTTGGGTTGGTTTCTATTTGGTATGTTTAGGGTCAACTAATGCTAGGTCATCTGTAGGTATCTCTTCTTCTTCTTTCTCATACTCCTCCACTAAGCTCATATGAACTTCATACTCTTTTACCAGACTTGGATTAGCCTCATATACTTCTACATTGGGTTCATACTCATCTTCATTTAGCTCACCTAGGTGTAAGGCGCTAACTGGACACTGGCTAACAAAATGGCCTGGTTTGTGACATCTAAAACACACTCTCAAGGGATTGGAACTAGGCTTCCTCTATTTTCTCTATGGGCCATAGTGGTACTGGGCTAGGGTTGGCTCGAGCTAGGCTGGTTAGGATTTGGTCCTGGGCTAGGGGTACTAGTCTTAAAGGATTTAGGTTGACTAAAGGGAGGTGGACTAACACTTGGCTCATATCTAGGGGTACTGATCTTGTGGGATTCAGGTTGACTAGGAAAAATTGGGCTATACCCATAGGTACTAATCCTATTAGATTCGGGTTGGCTAAGAGAAACTGGCCTAGTACTGGACTCATAGGATATGGGTTCAGATCTATGGGTTATGGATTCACTAGACTCATAGGACATGGGTACATAGGATCTGGGTTTAGAGGATATGGGTGCATAGGTTCTAGAGTCATAGGATTTGGTCTCAGACCTATAGGTTGTGGATCTCTTGGGTTCAAGGTATGGGTCAGGGTATTGGGCTCTCCTAGAGTTAGGAGGTGGGAGACATGGGGTCCTAAGGTCAGGCTCATGTTTAGGTCTGATGTGGGTCTCAAGTGTTTCCTCTAGGTTTCCTAATTGGTCTCCTATCTGGTCAGACCTATGGGTTAACTGGTCGATCCTATTGGTTGCTTTGTTATTTATTTGGATCAATTGGTTGATCTGAGTGGTCAATTGGGCAAGCTGGTTTTGGGTTTGGGTATTTGATTGGTTCATCTAGGTATTGGATTGGTCAAACTTGAGGTTCAACTCGGCTAACTGATTTTGGGTTTGGTCAAACTGTTCAGTTAAGGTTTTCGTGAAAATCTCTAGACTGGAGTCCATGGTTAAGCTGGGTTGGGGTTTAGACTGTTGATACTTAGTTCCTAACCTAGTGGTCATGCAATCAATCAAACAAGTTGGTATGATGCAGTCAAGCACACAATGGTTACTATGGACTATAGTTTGCTAGACCTAGAGCCAAAACTGAATGGGTCTACTCAACTTACACTTAACTCAACAGCTAATCCTTCCACTAACTAGGTAAGAGGTGGGGTGGTGGGAGGCTCTCCATGCCTGTGACAGGGTCCTAATTAAAAACCACCAGTCCACTTAGAGCGTTTGCCTCTAGACCTCTAGCCTTAGACACCAATTTTCAGTAATAGCTAGTGAATTAGGTGCACTAGTTGGCCCACACAATTTGGACCTGACCTGTTGATGTTCCTAAGCTCTCTAGAGAAATTAAGTTGCTAGTTGATTTTAATTAAGGCTTGGGTTCTGAAGCTGGGTGGTTGTTTTGGGCCCAGGACAGGTGATGAAATCCTGCCCTAATCTGAAAGAGGAAATTATCCTTAAAATTGATTAAATGAGATGATGAACACACTATGAGCTCTAATACAACTAATAACAATAAAAAAAATAAAATATTTTTGGTTTTTTATGAGATAGAAAATTAAGTTTAAGTGGGTTAAGTTAGCAAACAAAATTTGGGCTTGGATGAGGTAGGGTTTAAAAGTTGATTAGGTTTGGCTTGATTAAGTATGCAGAATAGAAATTAGGGTTTGTTTGGAATAGAGTTTGGTTTGGTTTTTGGTGCAGAAAAACTTTAGAAAAATTTTAGGATAGAGAATAAAAAGTGTAGATGATCTCTACCGAGTTTGATGCAAAACAAAATTCAGATGATGTTGCAAAATCTAGGGTTTTTTAGACTATGCAGAAATCTCCGGATTCAGGTTAGGGTTCCTAATATGCAGATTTTTTAATTCTTTTATTTTTATAAAAATAATTAAAAATTATAAAAAATATCAGGACTTAACAGAGGATATACCACGAAAGTTTCAATGAAAAATAAAATACTTAAGATGATGAAATAGACCAAAATCTAGACACCTAATGCAGAGATAGGATGCAAAAATTTCTATGGCAAAACAAAATAGGCACAAAAAAGGTTCTACACACTAAAATAAGTCATAAAGAATTTTTTAAAAATACTATCAATTATACAAAATCTATAAAAATCAAAATCAAAATTTTCTGACTTACCTGCATGCAGAAATAGTAAAAAAAATAGACCATGTATTGGAATTATGAGATGCAGAAACTAGCTCTAAAACATGCTCTGATACCAAATGATGCAGGACTATTTATGCATGCCAATTATTTTTTGTGTGTTAGGAATTAAGTTTGAAGTTTGTATCCCGAACTTTAAGCCAAGATATTAAATAGAGAATTCTATAAAAAATCTGAAGCACAGGCATGTAGAAATAAATCCTAAAAGTGAAGAAACAGAACCGCCAAGGCTAAGAAGCCCTGGTTAGGACTAGCTCTTCCGCAATACCGCTACCAAAGAAGTCTAGGAGTGTACCTGGCAGATATTTGAAGATCGTTCCATGAAGAATTCACTCTACGCTCTCGGATGCAGCCTAGAAAATAAAGCTATCGACCCTGCAGATTCGTGGCTTTCAGCTCGGTGATCCGAAAGATGGTCAATTGGAATTTTTGGATTCATGAACTAGGGTTAACCTGATGTCCCCATCATGCACCAAAAAGGAACTTTAACTATGGTGGGAGAACCTTACATTACTAGTAGTACATTCTCATATCACTGGCATTCTAGGTTAACGTAAATCAAGCACCATCGAGCTAGCGAGGTAGTAGGCTCCTCCTATTAGAGCCTCAATCATCTTGTAAGGACCATCCTAATTTTGGGAGATGGTGTGGACACCAGGGCCAGAAAGAGATGGCAGGTCAATCCCACATCCCTGTGGATCACCTGTGACTAAGCCCTAAACCCCAAATTTGGTTGAGTACTGTACAAATCTAAGCCTGTGAGTAAACCCCTGAACCCAATTGAGACCGTATATATATATATAAACCTAGTCAATTTTTATTTTGAGTTGGTTTACCTTGTGATTGAGGGTTAGTTATATCTTTGATCAAAATTAGTTCAATTTGGTCAAGTGGATTTGAAGTTAGTTCAATTAATTAGTTAATTTGTTGCAATTGAGTCCTGTAATTAGTTATTGTCTTGACCAACATTACAGAGGGAGATCACTTCAAGACATCACATGGCGCCACAACATCTTGCCACATCATCACATGCCACATCATCTTCTTGGATGCCCATGCCATGTCACCTGCCACATCATCATGCTATGCCACCTCACCATCCCATATGGCATCATCTTGGTCGGCCATAAGGAGATTCACATGGGCACCAAATCAAGAAACTAAGTGTTTGAATTGCAAGGAAGTTTCATATCTCAAGAGTCCAAGAACCCAAGAAGCCTTCAACTTCAAGAGTTCCTTCATATGAAAATTCAAGACTCCAACATAAATTCCCAATCAAGAAATTCATCTTGGCCGCCCATCATTGATCCATCATCAAGAGGACTTGTCACCCAAAGGGATGGAGTCCCACACTTCTTGTCGCCTAGCTTGGATGAAGTCAACATCTCTTGTTGCCCACATGGAAGAAGTCTAAGGAGGACTCAATGCCAAGACTCCAAGATGCCAAGAGGAGAATTCAAGGATCTTTGATTATTGCCCAGGTGGCCAACCCAAGAGGGGGGGTGAATTGGGTTATTAAAGAATTTTCTCAAGTATGTGCCCTTTTTATAATTCTTAGTGTGGTGAGTGATAAGAACTAAAAATCAAATACGGAAGCAAATAAAGATCACAAATAACACAAGCACAAACACAAGCAAATTATAGTGGTTTGGAGTAACCCAGCTCTTACGTCCACTATCCAAGATACCACTTGAGAATTTCACTATATTCACCCTGGAATATAGCCGGATTATTTTCATGGGCTCACAATCCAAAATCCAACTTGGTTTTTCACCGGAATCACCAAAAAACCCAATACACTGTTAGTTTTCATGGGCTCACTAACAACCCACTCTTGATTTTCAAAGGCTCACCAAAAATCTATTCAAACCCCAAGTTACAGCCCCTACTATACTTGGAATGACTCAAATAAAGAGTTAAAACAAAGCAACACTAATAACAAACTGATCGTTGTCGGGTGGTTGTAGTTGTAGCTCTTGAGAAGCCCTCTTGATTCCTTCCTTGAATGCTCTTTAAGGTTTCCTATCTTCCTTAATTAATAACTCAAGACTCTGATGAGAGTTAGTGAAGTCTTGAGTGCTTGCTTGAAGGCTCTCTTAAAAACTCATTAAGGCTCATTAACTTCTTCAAAAGTTGTTCAAGTCCCTTATAAATAGTATCTTGAATTGATTCCTAGAGGATATAACCATTGTAGACTGTTGGGATTTGAAAAATGACTATTGGAGCACTTTTTGGATTCAAAAAGATAGTTCTAGAACTAGCCGTTACATTCCTGGAATAGGTGCTTGAGTCAGCTCGGATGGATCGAGTCGGCTCTTCTTAGTCAAGTTGGCTCGAATGGCTGGTTTTCTCAAAACTGGTTTTTCATCACTCTAGAAGAGTCTGCTCATCTGCACATGAGTCAGCTCAGTTGTATGTTTGAGGAATTTCATTCTTGGATGAGTCGGCTTGACTTTCCTCGAGTCGGCTCGAAATCTCAGAACTTCAAAAATTGAACTCTGCCTGAGTCAGCTCTTCACTCTCGAGTTGGCTCGAATGTCTGCATGCCAGAAAATTTAGTGCCATGCCAGAACATTGAGTCGGCTCTCCGCTTTGAGTCGGCTCGAGTGATTTTTGCCAAGAACCCTTCAAACTTCTCCAAATTTCTTCCAAAGACTTCCAACCAACTTCAAAGATTCTGAAACTCCTTCAAGCCTAAACTAAGTATTTTAAACATGAAAATTACATTGAATTGGCCCATTTTTATGAATACACAAGTGATTTTTCTTGGGGCTCTTCATTACATAATATTTTTTTAAAAATAAACTTGACATACATCAAAATTGTAGGAAGAGTGGTTGTACATAAAAATCATCCTACAAAAACTTATAAAATACATGGAAATGATAGTAATCAAATGCATGCTCCAATATTTTGTTATCATCAAAATCATTCCAAGGATCAACAATCTCCTCCTTTTTGATGATGACAAAATACTGGGCATGAAAAAAGAAACTTTACAATTATGAGTATAAGAAAACTTAAATGTATCAAGGTAATTTGTGTATGATTTTAAAATTGATGTACATCCATATGTATCAACAAGTGTCAAGAATGTATCAGAGAGTATTAGAGCTTATCAAAAAGATATCAAAGCTTTTGAAATAGATCCAATATGTATCAGAGTTAATATTTATCAAAAGCTATTTTTGCCTAAAATGTTTTGAAGTCAATAATGTATCAAGGCAAGTTGGATATCAAAATGTATCAAAGCTTGTAATTATGTTGGAGAATGTATCAGAACTTAAGGTAGCAAAAAGTATCAAGGCTAGCAAAAATGTATCAAAGTTATTAGAGACTAATGAAGATGTATCATAGCAAATTTTGAATAATTGGAATAACTCCCCTTGTTTCATTCATTTCTTTGCACATTTTAATGATTTTCTATTTTTCAATGCTACAATCTTCTTTACTATCTTCTCCCCATATTTTATGTTCTTTGAATTTTTCATGCACATCATTCATTACTCCCCCTTTTTGTCATCAACAAAAAAAAGTGAACAAAGCATCTAATGAATTTTGAAATAGAATAAGAAAATTAACAAGATAATTTCACCTTCTTATAGTAATGTTGATATTCTTATTAATCTTTTATATTCTTTTTCAATGAAAGTGTTTGAATTTCCCTGTTTGAGTTTAAGTTACAAGCATCACATAATAGTTAAAAGGATAGAGAGATATGTAGAACAAAGTGCAAAAGATGCATATATATATATATATATATATATATATATATATATATATATATATATATATATATTAAAGTTTTTGACACAACTGTCAAAAAGATACACAATACAATCATCAAGAAGATACAAGATACATCCAACAAAAGAAATAAGAACAAAAAGATACAAAGACTACTCTTCTTCTGAAAGTAGACTGATGCAGGTGGTTTGACAAGATCCTACACTAGACATGTAAACATCTGCGGGAGCAGATTGGATTTTAAAATAATTTTTAAAAATCGCGCAGCGGGTATCTACTCCACCAGGAACTAATCTAAGTCTTGTTGCATTTAGACATGTATAATCATATAAAATATTTATAAAATATTAAACAATTTAATCTATCCATGCATGATTAAAAAATAAATTTTTCATACCTTTATTCTACCTGGAATAACTCTGGAATAAACTTCGAATAGACTGGAATAACTGGAATAAAGTTATTCCAGTCGTCTTCCTCCTTGGGATCATGTTTTTGGCTTGCAAAACGTCATCGGAACACTGTCTTCCGGACCTTCGTTTGCTCCCAAATTTGAGCAACGGCTTCTTGGACAAGTCTTCTTCGATTTGCCACTAGTTGCTGCAATCAAATCTAAGCCAAAAAAATTAAATAAATCACCAAAGTCTGCTGCCAGATTTCTACAGTAAAACTGGATAGCAGACTTTGGCCTTCATTTCGGAGCAATTGGGGCAATCCTGGTCCACGTAGTTTGCTTGTAGGAGTAGAGTGGTACTCCCTCTAGAGGGGAGACACACCCAGGGCTCTCGGATCCGCCTCTACGCACAGAGCTAGCCGCCGAAAGAGGGCTTCACGGTCACAGAATTTGCTGCAGTGCAGAACTTTGAGCACAACAAAAACAAGGGATTAAGGCCTTGTTTCTCTCCCTCACACACTCCTAAACCCAGCCCCAAGAGCACTCCAAATGAGCCTCTCAAGGAAGAAGAATACCCAGAGATTTTTGTTGCTTTCCCTCAATTCTCACATGTTGAAAAACTCTAATCTCTCCTTGAAACAGGGCTGCTGTTGGTGTTTAAATAGGCTGTAGCAGGGAAGAGGGAAAGGGAGAGGCTGGGAGGCTAAGAGGTAGCGGTTGCCTATCACCCAATTAACCAGCAATTTAATCAGCCATTAAAGCCATCAATGGAGGGAGAAGAAGAGACGCCAGGTGAGGAGCTTTGTTCGGTCGTTTGGCCTTCGGACGCTAGGAATTCTTTCCAGCGTGAATCACTGTGTAAAACGGCCAAACAGGAGAAAAACCATGGTTCATCCAAAACCGGTCCAACCAAAAATGGTCCAAACCCATTGGTTCAATTAACCAACGGCGGTTCAATCCAATTGAACCGGTCCGAGGGATTAAAATTGGTTCAAAACCAATTAAAGGCCGAAACGGGCTCCGAATCAGTTCAAAACTGATTCAGAAAAATCCTGGCGCAGTCCTGGTCAGCCCGAAATAGTTTCCGGTTGATACAGACAAGGGCAAGATGGGAAAAAAAGTGCTCAAAAATACTATGACCATAAAACTGAGATGATTCTCAATCGTAATCGGTGTCCGGATCAGAGAGTTATCCTCTGTGGCGTGTGACCTCATAGGTTCGAACCTAAATGGTAGCATTAGAACAATTTCTAGTACCAGCACAGGAAACAATCTAGCAATGGGTCTCGGCGTCCAGATAGGTCGAAGATGCGGGAGCAAACTATCGAACCTCTGGCATATGGTTACCGTATAATTCATCCCTTTGACCTCTAATGCTCATCACGACTGAGATTGGGCTGCCAACCCAGATAGAGTCAGTCGACTACGTGTCTCAACCTCGCAAGCCCAGTGACTCTTCACTAGGACTACCCCGGCCGAGGATTTGCTAAATTGAGATACTGCAAGACATTCAATCCAAACTGGTTGGACAGGTCAATTCCATCTTGGTCCATCACTGCTACACAAGTACTTGCCTGTACCCAGAAACCTTCCATCACCGGATTAAAAATCCGGGTAGTCCGGCACCAAAGCACAGGGAGTTGCTTGCAAGCTACCGTGATGACCTCAGGTTAGAGGGACATATAAACCCATATCCAATCGTGAGTATCCCTTTGGCAAAAAGGGGCTGCACAGAGTCACGTTCAATAAGATATCACATATCCCACTTGCAGATCACATCAATGTCACCACACTCATTTGGTCAAGAGGACAACCAAACGATGTGAACTACAACAACCTATACTTGATATATTGCCGTCCAGTACAATATATCCTTTGGTTGTGAACAGGATTTAAGGACCACTCGATACATCCTCTCTGTATCGAAGTCAGTGTAGTCCTAAGGACTTCATCACATGGAAAGAGTTCATTTCAGGGAAATTAAGTATGTGATGAGCTGCCAAAATAATATTTTATTAATTCATAAAATGAGTACAATACTGAGCACAACCGCCTATAACCCAGGCGATTGGCTTTGGGACACAATTTCCAACAACTCCCACTTGTGCTAAAGCCAATCAGAAGAGTATCTAATACCCATTTTCCATTTACAATAGTCAAACTCTTTTATTCCAAGGGCTTTAGTGAGGGGTCGGCCAAATTTTCTTTTCCATCGATCTTCAGAAGATTGATGTTGCCTCGTTCCACGATCTCTCGTACGAGGTGGTAGCACCGCAGAATGTGCTTGGTGCGGTGATGAGCTTTCGGCTCCTTAGCTTGAGCAATGGCTCCGATGCTGTCACAGTACACCGGAACAGGACCATCTAGGGAAGGTGCCACCCCTAGCTGTCTAAGAAACTTTCGCAACCAGACAGCTTCCTTTGGGCAGTGATTCAGAATTACTGACCTCGAGGAGTCCATCTCCTCGCATCTTGTTTATCCTATTTTGGTTAATATGACCTAGCCTACAATGCCAAAGATACAAATCGTTGACATTATCTAACCTTGGACGTTTGCTAGAAGTGTACATTACACTAACAGATCTTGATAGTACATATATGCCATTATTTAATCTAGCTTTTATTATAACAGAGTTATTCAAAATAACATTGCAAAAATCTTCTTTTATTGAAAGTTCAAAACCACAATTGGCCAAAAGGCCTACAGAGATTATGCTCATAATGAAACTAGGACAATAGTGACAGTCGACTAGTTCGACAATACAAGACTCAAAGACAAGACGCAGGACTCCGATAGCCAGTATTGGAACACGATTTTCATTCCCGACGCTCAGAAACTGTTCTCCATCTTCAAATCTTCTGCTAACTTGAAGTCCCTGTAACGAATTACAAACATGAATTTGACTACCAGTATCCAATACCCAGTTAGCAGTATCAACAATTGAGTAATTACAAGGTTTTATCATATAAATACCTTGTTGAGCAGACTTCTGCTTCCTCGGCCTGTTCGGATCAAGGGATGCAATATAAAGAGTACAGTTCCTCTTCCAGTGTCCCTTCTTCTTGTAGTAGAAACACTCTGCAGAAGACTGATCAGCCTTATACTTCCTGGTCTGACTAGGGCCAGGAATATTCTGCACCTTCTTTCCCTTCTTATTTGTTTTCTTCTTCCCTTTCTTAAAGGGACGACGACCTCTACTTCCTCCCACTAAATTCACCACCCCCTTATTCAGTTAGTGGTCTTTCTCGAAAGTCTGCAGCAACCCCAAAAGACCATGGTAGTTGACTGCAGGCTTGTTCATTCTGTAATGATCGAGAAAATCATGATAGGAGGAGGGAAGAGAATTCAGGATCGCATCCTTGCCGAGCTGCTCGTGCAAGGGGCATCCGAGTTTGCCCAACTTTTCAATCAACTCGATCATGTACAATACATGATCAGTGACTGAACCACCATTCGGCATCTTGGAATTGTAGATGGCACAAGACACTTTGTACCGTTCTACATCATCCGGGGTGCTGAAGGATTCCTTTAACTTTTGAAGGATTTCATCAGGTTGGGCCTCCTCGAATTTGCGACTGAACTCGTCGTTCATTGCCGCTAACATGATGCATCGGACAGTAGTCCGATCAGAGACCCACTTCAGATAAGCATCTCTGACCGCACTCCATGCATTAGCGGGAGGGATTTCAGGTGCCGGATCCACTATTACATAGAGGATCCGTTCATGCTCCAGAACGATTCTTAATCTTCGATACCAACTATCGAAGTTGTGACCCTTTAACTTCTTGTTATCGAGAAGTGACCAGAGCGATAAATTTGAAGATATCTGAAAAGAAAATAAGACCATATTAGTTTATGAATTAATAACTTAACCAAAAGACTTGGACTTTAGTCTAAAGGTTTCTCCCACTAATTTTTTAGATTGATAGCCTCTAACTCCAATCCGTGAAAATACTTTTTCTCAAATGGGTACTGAAATCCAATAGGCCTTGCATGAGCCCGACTATGGCCGGCTCACTCATACGAGCCTAAAGGTAGGTTCGTAAACCAATTGTTTCTCTAAACAATTTTCAGTATTTTATTTTGCCCCGGAGAGCACCCCAATCGGCCTAGGGGCCTCCTATTACGGGTCACTGGTTAGGTCCAACCATTAATATGACAAATCCAATGCTTCCAGTTAACTAAAGACCAAGCCCGACTATGGCCGGCCCACCTGGTCCCGTTAAGGAGGTTGCACTGAACCATCATCGATTAGATAGAAATTCCAGTCACCGGATGTACACCCGTTCTATGGAACTGCCGATGCACACCAAGTTAGTGGACACATTTCTATCCAACTTAATGGGAGGCAAAGACACTATCAACTCCTTGACTTAGTCTTTTTAAGGACCTAATAATTTTAGAGAACTTTTTAGTTGTGACAGAAGAAAAGAGACAAGGACATGGATCATCCTCCCAGTGAGTCAATCAAATTTCAGGAGGGTTGAAATAAATCAACAAATGATCCATGGGCACCTATAGATCAGTCAGATCGATCAACCTGGGTGACATGGGTTAACTCGAGTCTTTGAGCTTTTCCAATCAGTTCTAGTCGACTCGACTAGCCAGGTAGGTGAGATCATGGGTGAGTATCCGCCATTAACCATCTTTCCTAGACACCAACCAAATTGGCCAGGAAAGATGTAGCCTCATATAGCCATGATCACAATGCCAAACCTACCTCGACACCAGTCGGTTTACCAGACTCGATCAGACTAGCCTAAAGACTCGGGCGTCCACTGAGCTACTAATTGGATCCATTTTGGATGAACGGATCAACTAATCTAACTATTAGATAGTTCTAAAGAAGGGCCTTAAACAACTTTTGTTTAATCTTCTTGTTATTCGGTTCAACTAAACTTAGGTCTAATCCAGTTATGGACCCAACTAGTCAGCTAACCCAATTAACCTAAAATGGCTTATGCAAGTGTTTTAAATTTAATAAACCTAAAAGATTTTAATAAGCCAAAGATTTAATTAAAATAATTTTAATTTAGTCACAATGTAAAACATTTTTACATAACCAAAAAATCATGCATCAAGATAATTTATATCCATATTTAACATGCCTAAAACTATGTATCATCAAATTAAAACATTTTTAATTTTAATATTCTTTAAGGAGATCCTTTTGAAAAGGCCAACACAGACGATCCGCATCGTGTCAAAGACACACGGTCATGGTGAAGGTCTCAACTAGGTTCCAAAAAGAAATTTTGATACATCATTAGATTAAAACAATTTTAATCTACATACATGCAAACATAAATAGATTACACATGGAACCTGGCTCTGATACCAATGAAAGTAGACTGATGCAAGTGGTTTAACAAGATCCTACACTAGGCATGCAAACATCTGCGAGAGCAGATTGGATTTTAAAATAATTTTTAAAAATCGCGCAGCGGGTATCTGCTCCACCAGGAACTAATCTAAGTCTGGTTGCATTTAGGCATGTATAATCATATAAAATATTTATAAAATATTAAACAATTTAATCTATCCATGCATGATTAAAAAATAAATTTTCCATACCTTTATTTTACCTGGAATAACTCTGGAATAAACCTGGAATAGACTGGAATAACTGGAATAAAGTTATTCCAGTCATCTTCCTCCTTGGGACCCTATTTTTGGCTTGCAAAACATCATCGGAACACCATCTTCCGGACCTCCGTTTGCTCCCAAATTTGAGCAGCGGCTTCTTGGACAAGTCTTCTTCGATTTTCCACCAGTTGCTGCAATCAAATCTAAACCAAAAAAATTAAATAAATCACCAAATTCTGCTGCCAGATTTCTGCAGCAGAACTGGATAGCAGACTTTGGCCTTCGTTTCGGAGCAATTAGGGCGATCCCGGTCCGCGTAGTTTGCTCCTAGGAGTAGAGTGGTACTCCCTCTAGAGGGGAGACATGCCCGGGGCTCTCGGATCCGCCTCCACGCACGGTGCTAGCCGCCGGAAGAGGGCTTCACGGTCACAGAATTTGCTGCAGTGCAGAACTTTGAGCACAACAAAAACAAGAGATTAAGGCCTTGTTTCTCTCCCTCACACACTCCTAAACCCATCCCCAAGAGCACTCCAAATGAGCCTCTCAAGGAAGAAGAATACCCAGAGATTTTTGTTGCTTTCCCTCAATTCTCACGCGTTGAAAAACTCTAATCTCTCCTTGAAACAGGGCTGCTGTTGGTGTTTAAATAGGCTGCAGCAGGGAAGAGGGAAAGGGAGAGGCGGGGAGGCCAAGAGGCAGCGGTTGCCTATCACTCAATTAACCAGCAATTTAATCATCCATTAAAGCCATCAATGGAGGGAGAAGAAGAGACGCCAGGTGAGGAGCTTTGTTCGGTCGTTTGGCCTTCGGATGCTAGGAATTTTTTCCAGCATGAATCACCATGTAAAACGGCCAAACAGGAGAAAAACCATGGTTCATCAAAAACCGGTCCAAACAAAAACGGTCCAAACCCATTGGTTCAATTAACCAACGGTGGTTCAATCCAATTGAACCGATCCGAGGGATTAAAATTGGTTCACAACCAATTGAAGGCCGAAACGAGCTCCGAATCAGTTCAAAACTGATTCAGAAAAATTCTGGCACAGTCCTGGTCAGCCCGGAACAATTTTTGGTTGACACAAGCAAGGGCAAGATGGGAAAAAAAGTGCTCAAAAATACTGTGACCATAAAATCGAGATGATTCCCAATCGTAATCGGTATCCGGATCAGAGAGTTATCCTCTGTGGCGTGTGACCTCATAGGTTTGAACCTAAATGGTAGCATTAGAATAATTTCTAGTACCAGCACAGGAAACCATCTAGCAATGGGTCCCGGCGTCCGGATAGGTCGAAGATGCGGGAACAAACTATCGAACCTCTGGCATATGGTTACCGTATAATTCATCCCTTTGACCTCTAATGCTCATCATGACTGAGATTGGGCTACCAACCTAGACAGAGTCAGTCGACTATGTGTCTCAACCTCGCAAGCCCAGTGACTCTTTACTAGGACTACCCCGGCCGAGGATTTGCTAAATTGAGATACTGCGAGACATTCAATCCAAACTGGTTGGACAGGTCAATTCCATCTTGGTCCATCACTGCTCCACAAGTACTGCCTATACCGAGAAACCTTCCATCACCGGATTAAAAATCTCGGTAGTCCGGCACCAAAGCACAGGGAGTTGCTTGCAAGCTACCGTGATGACCTCAGGTCAGAGGGATACATATACCCATATCCAATCGTGAGTATCCTTTTGGCAGAAAGGGGCTGCACGGAGTCACGTTCAATAAGATATCACATATCCCACTTGCAGATCACATCAGTGTCACCACACTCATTTGGTCAAGAGGACAACCAAACGATGTGAACTATAACAACCTATACTTGATATATTACCATCCAGTACAATATATCCTTTGGTTGTGAACAGGATTTAAGGACCATTCGATACATCCTCTCTGTATCGAAGTCAGTGTAGTCCTAAGGACTTCATCACATGGAAAGAGTTCATTTCAGGGAAATTAAGTATGTGATGAGCTGCCAAAAATAATATTTTATTAATTCATAAAATGAGTACAATACTGAGCACAACCGCCTACAACCCAAGCGATTGGCTTTGGGACACAATTCCCAACATCTTCTTCACTAGAGGAAGAACCTATCTCTAAAATAGTGGAAGAAGTCTTAGTTTTTTATGGTTTGAACCTAAGATCTCTAAATCTCGTCCTTGTGGGAGCTTTAGGTCTAGTGGATCTTTGTTTTGGCCTGGCTTTAGGTTTGGAACTAGCAGGAGTAGGCTTAACTTTAATGTCAGAAGGTATGCTAGGCATATTTGTAGGTGGCGGAGGAGGCTGTGCAGTAAGAGATGATGGCTGACTAGCATAAGGAGGAGGTGGAGACTGAGCAAGTGGTGGCCTAGAAGCTGATGCTCCAGAAGCATCAGCTGTAGACTATAATCTAGACAAGAATACCCAAATAGCCCGAAGCTCAATGGTAATTCCTTGAACTCCCTGCTGTATACTGTGTAGTGTAGCAGTCTGCTGGGCACCAAATGCATCTGCTGCTCCTTTGAGTCATCAAATATTTGAATGCAGGTTTCTGATGTCTGCATTCTGCTCATCCTGCATCTGCTGTCATGCCTCAACCGACTCTATCCTCAAGGTAAGCTCTCTCATCTATCCTCTAAACTCTTCAAGCCTGTGGTCCACTATCTGACGTTGCTCATCAAACAAGGATCTAAAGGTAGTTGTCAAAGTGTTAGTGAAGTGAGTAAGCTACTCAGTGATATCCTTGGAAGTCAGTGGTGCTGAAGTTGATGGTCCAGGTATAGGTCCAGCTAATGGTGCAGGTGGTTTCCTAGGGCTGCCAGTTTGTCCAGTAGCTATAGTCATCCCTGAATCTCTTCATCAGTAGAATGCAAATCATCATCATCATCATCTCCATCATCCTCAGTATCTCTATCAGCAGCAGCAGTCTCAGTAGCCTGTTCAGCCTCATCATCATCATCTGAGTCAGAGTCATGTGCCACTCTCTGACCAGACATCTTCTTCATCCAAACTCCTTCCACTTGGTGATAGCCCATCCGATGGAGGGACTTCACCAAGTAGCGATCTGTGTGGTGAAGTGGACATCCGTCCTCCCCTGTCAAATCAATCCCAGACTCTTAAAAAAGTAGTGTAAACACCAGGCCATAGGGTAGGCAAGCCTTCACTCTTCTCGCCGCCTCTCTAATCTGTACTAGCATGATAAAAGGAAGATTGAGGGCCTCCCCCTCAATCATATGCCTCATAAATGACATGTCACGCTTACTAACCCAGTCAAAATGGCCTGTCCTGGGTAGAAAGATTCTGCTAATTATATTATGCAGGAGCCTCATCTCCAATGAAAGCATATTCGCCTGGACATTACTAATCCCATCTACATTTCTTATTTCCAAAATGGTTCTAAGAGTTTTTTGTTTATCCTTTAAAACCAAGTGGTGCAGTCAATCTTTGGGCATCTGTAACACACCACTAAGCTTGTCCTCATCAACTACCATTCTTACTTACTCCTTTGATTGTGGACTCTATATGATATTCTCCAAAAGATAAATTCTCAAAGAAGCTCCTCACCAAATTAGGATATTAGGTGCATCCAATGAATAGAAATGACTACAACCCTGATTATTTATCCATTCACCTATTCTCAGCCCTAAACCTTCAAGAAATGAGATCTACCTTTCTTCCACTAGTAACTAGGCGATTAGCCATGGAAATTACTTGTCCATGGGGCGGTGGAGACTCATTTCTCTACTCTTCTTGCTCTTGGGATCGGGTCAACTCTTCTTCTCGGTGCTTGGTTCTTATTTCCCTTTGGCCACTTGATTTTGCATGTCTTGCCCTCTTTTGAATAGCCATTCTAGGTGCCATTGGAGGAAATCAAAGGTGGGAGAAGGTGGATCTTAAGGAAAGTGGGGTAGAGATATGGTCCCTAGGTTTGAAAGGTTTTTTGTATTGCTAGGTTAGGGTTCAATAGGAAAGGTATATGCCCTAAGTTCAGGTCCTATGGATTATATATAAAAAAGGTTATCCTGACATCCGAATCAGCTCGGCCAAAACCTAGTTTGCTCGAGTTGACTCGAGCAAGAATCAATAAAAAATCTCTAAAAGCCTAATAAAAAGATATCTAGCCCTAGAAACACACAAAATAAGGTGGTTATCTACTTCAAATTGGTTAAGGAGGTTCTCTAGATAATTTTCCTTAATTTAAAAGAAATTAGGTAAAAAATTACTAAAATAGGTCACATAAACCTAATTCTCCTCTAATCACTTGAAACCTATCTTCATTAAGAGGTTTAGTGAAAATGCTAGCTAATTGATTTTCTGTTAGAACAAATTCAAGCTCAATATTTCCATTCTATACATGATCCCTAATAAAGTGGTGTCTAATTTCTATTTGTTTTGTTCTAGAATGCTGAATTGGATTCTTTGTTAGATTAATAGCACTTTTGTTATCACATTTGATAGGAATTTTTGTTTGAATAACATCATAGTCTTCTAGTTGTTGCTTAATCTATAATACATATGCACAACAACTCCCTGCAACTACATATTCTGCCTCAGAGTAGACAGTGCTATAAAGTTTTGTTTCTTACAGTGCCATGAAATTAAGTTCAATCATAGAAATTGACAAGTGATGCTAGTACTTTTTTTATCAATTTTACATCCACCATAATCAGCATCAGAAAATCTAATTAAATTCAATGAAAATTGCTTAGAATACCATAGATCAAGATTGCTTGTTCCTTTAAGATATTTTATGATTCTCTTAGCAGCAAGTATATATGATTCTTTATGGTTTGATTGAAATCTAGTATATATACATACACTAAACAAGATATCAGGCCTACTAGAAGTTAAATACAACAGTGATCCAATCATATCTCGATAAAATTTTTTATCAATGTTTTATTTATCTTCATCTTGATCAAGTCTGTAGGAGGGGCTCATGGGTGTGCTCATTTCTTTGACTGACTCCATACCAAATATTTTAATGATCTCCTTGATGTACTTTGCTTGGTTGATAAATATTCCTTCTCTTGTTTGGTTAATTTGGAGTCCAAGGAAGTAGGTCAGTTCACCCATCAAGCTTATCTCAAATTCGTCCTGCATAAGCTCAACAAATTCTCTACACAAATTCTTATTAGTCGCACCAAAAATAATGTCATCTACATAAATTTGTATAACTAACATATCATTTTCTTTTCTTTTAATGAACAAAGTAGTGTCAACATTTCCTCTAACAAAATTATTTTCAAGTAGGAACTTGCATAATCTATCATACCATGCTCTAAATGCTTGTTTTAATCTATACAATGCTTTGTTAAGTTTGAAAACATGATTTGTTAGAGCATGATTTTTAAAACCTGGTAGTTATTCTACAAAAACTTCTTCTAAAATGAATTCATTTAAAAATATACTTTTTACATCCATTTGAAATAATTTGAAATTCATGTAGCAAGCAAATACAAAAAATAATCTAATGGCTTCTAATCTTGCTACAAGTACATATTTTTCATCAAAATCTATTCATTCTTCTTGATTATATCCTTTAGCCACTAATCTAGCTTGTTTCCTAATTACTTGATCTTTTTCATCTAACTTATTTCTATAAACCTATTTAGTTCCTATGATAGGATGATCTGAGGGTCTATTTACTAAGGTCCATACATTATTTCTTTCAAATTGGTTAAGTTATTCATGCATGGCCATCATTCAATTAGGATCATTTTCAGCTTCTTCTATATTATGTGGTTCTACTTATGAAACAAATGCTATGTAATCATGTGCTTCTCTAAGTGATGACCTAGTCCTAACACCTTGTAAGGGATTACCAATGATTAAATCTTTAGGGTATGAAGTTACATACCTCCATTCTCTTGGTAAATCACCATGATCTTTACTTACCATATCTTCTCCTTCTTGAGTTGGTTTGTCCTTTAGGCTCATGTCCTCCATAGCTTTATCAATTGTACCTGTATCATTATCAATGCACTCTTCTTTTCTAGAAGGTGAGGGGTTAGCTTCATCAAAAATAATATGAATAGATTCTTGTACTGTTAATGTTCTTTTGTTAAATATTCTATAAGCTTTGCTATTGATTGAATAACTTGGAAATATAGTTTCATTAGATTTAGCATCAAAATCTTCTAGGTTATCCTTTCCATTGTTCAACACAAAGCATTTACAACCAATAACATGAAAATAATGAATGTTAGATTTTCTATCATTCCAAAGTTCATAGGGGGTTTTCTTTAAAATTAGTCTTATCAAAACACAGATCAAAATATATCATGCAGTGTTCACAGCTTCTATCCAAAAGTACCTTAGAAGATTGTCTTCACATAACATAGTTCGGGCCATCTCTTCCAATGTCTTATTCTTCTTCTCTACAACACCATTTTGCTATAGTTTTCTAGGAGTGGAGAAGTTGTGATCAATGCTATGCTTAGTGATATTCTTCAAAATATTGATTTTCAAATTCTATGACGTGATCACTTCTAATAGAAATAACTTAAAAAATTTTCTGGTTTGAAACTTTCTTATGATATTTTTGAAAAACTTTAAAAGCTTCATCCTTGTGTGCAATAAATAAGATCTAAGTAAATCTTGAAAAATTATCTACTATCACAAGTCCATATTTCATACCACCTAGGCTTGTGGTCCTAGTTGGTCCAAATTGGTCCATGTGTAATAGCTCTAGAGGTCTAGAAGTGGAAACCATATTTTTCAATTTAAAACTCTCCCTAGTTTTTTTACCAAATTGGCATGCATCATAAACATGTTCAAAATCAACTTTAAATTTTGGTAAACCTCTAACTAGATCTTTGAAAATCAATTTAGCTATTATATGCATGCTAACATGACCTAATCTTCTATGCCAAAGTTAGCTAGACTCCTTGATTTTAGCATTCAATGCCACAAGACTTGTACTACTAGACATGGCTAGATCATTCAAATCTACCATATATATGTTTTTAAGTCTATGACCAATGAGTTTGGTACTAAAATCAAGTGAGTTAGTTATAATGCACATCAAAGATTCAAAGACAACCTTGAAGCCTTTATCACACAATTGACTTATACTTAATAAATTATGCTTCAATTTGTCAACTAGCAATACATTTTCAATGAATGTAGAAAGGGTTATTTTGATCTTACCGATGCCAATTATTTTTTCCTTACCATTGTCACCAAAAGTGACCAATCCTCCATCCTTCATTTCTAGGGTGATGAATTGTTCCTTGTCACCCGTTATATGTCTTGAATAGCTGCTATCCAGATACCATCTTTTCTTTGTATTCTAGGCTGCAAGGCATTCCTGTAAAATAATCACGTAGTTCTTTTAGGTACCCAAGCTTTCTTGGGTCCTTACAGGTTAGCAGGAATGGTCCCTTTGGGAACCCAAATCTTTCTAATTTTACTTCTATTTTTCTTTTTCATGTAACATTCAAAAGACTTATGACCAACCCCATTGCATGAATAACAAACAACTCTTGATTTTTGAAAGGATGCAAATGTTGAAACTCTAGGTGCATGAGATATTTGAGTTGAAAACTTAGGTGCATATGAATTTGAAGATATAAACTTTGTAGCTGAAATTCTATTTATATCCAAAGGATTATAACCAATTCCAGCTTTGTTGTTTGAGTCCCTTTGATCTTTTAAAATCGGCTCAAGTTTGTTTAAACTCAATGTTAGTTTTTCAATTAAAGGCTTAAGTTTTTCAACTTTATTTTGCAAACATGTGTTTTCTTCAAGTAATGTCTTATTCTTTTCAAGATAACCATTCTTTTTAACATGCAAAGCTTTATATTTTTCAGAAAAGCTATCCAATTCTTTTTGCAAAATCTTATTCCTTTCTAAAATTTCATCTTTTTTTTTCATTAAAACATCATTGTTATTTTTCAAAACCTTTATTTTCTAACCAGCCTTTTTGTATTCAGATAATAACTCATGAAATGCATTATTTAATTCTTCAAATGTAAATTCATTATGAGGTTCGGGAGACAATATCTCATCTTCGAGACCCATCAAACATATGTTCATAGTTTTGTATTCTCTTCTTCATCATTTGAAGTAGACTCCTCGCTATCGCTCCAAGTTGTAACCATTACTTTCTTCTTCTTCTTTTTGTATGCTTTCTTCAAATTTGGACAATCAAAATGGAAGTGCCCTGGTTTCTTGCATTAATAGCAAATAGGCTATTGCTCTTTATCCTTTTCCTTTTCATTTTCCTTCTCTTTGTCGTATTCTCTTTTTCTATGATATTTCCTCCAATATCTTCCCTTTTTCCTGCCCATAAATTTCTTAAATTTCCTCACAACTAAAGAAATATCTTTATCTTATAGTTCATCTTCGGAGGAGGGGCTTTCTTCATCTATTTCCTCTTCTTGTTTCTTGAATTCTATTACTGCTTTGAAGGCTATAGACTTTTTCTTCTTGTTGTCATCCTCACTTCTATGCTGCATTGTAAGTTCGTGTATAATCAGGAAACCCAACAGCTCATCCAGTGGTAGAGTATTCAAATCTTTTGCTTCCTGGATAAAAGTGACTTTCGGATCCCATTGTCCGGTAAAGATCTTGAGATTTTCTACACGAGGTCTACATTGGAGTATATCCTGCCAAGACTCTTTAGACCGTTAATAATATATGTAAATCTAGAGAACATGATAGATATTATCTCATTTGGTTCCATTTTAAATAATTCATAATTATGTACAAGAAGATTAATCTTAGAAGTTTTTACTTGGGAGGTTCCTTCATGGGTTACTTCAAGTTTATCCAAAATTTCTTTAGCTGAATTGCAAGTAGAAATTCGGTTAAACTCGTTGGCATCCAAAGCATAATATAAGAGATTCATTGCTTTGGCATTCAGCTCACCCATTTTCATGTTATGTTCACCCCATTCCTCTTCAGGTTTTGGGATGTCCATGCCATCAACCTTCTTCATGGATGTGTGAGGTCCTTTTAAAATGATTTTTTATAAATGAAAATCTACTGCTTATATGTAGATTTTCATTTGGACTTTCCAGTAGGTGTAGTTAGTGCCTATGAAAAGTAGAGGTTTGTTCGTAGATTGGCCTTCGGCCAAAAAGTACTCATGGGGTTTGCCATTTAATCTTTACTCTAAATAAATTTCAGAGACACTGCTCTGATACCAATTGTTTCCCAAGTGGCCAACCCAAGAGAGGGGTGAATTGGGTTATTAAAAAATTTTCTCAAGTATGTGCTTTTTTTATAATTCTTAGTGTGGTGAGTGATAAGAACTAAGAATCAAATGCAAAAGCAAATAAAGATCACAAACAACACAAGCACAAATACAAGCAAATTATAGTGGTTTGGAGCAACCCAGCTCCTACATCCACTACCTAAGATACCACTTGAGAATTTCACTATATTCACCCCGGAATACAACCGGGTTATTTTCACGAGCTCACAATCCAAAACCCAACTTGGTTTTTCATCGGGATCACCAAAAAACCTAATACACTGTTAGTTTTCATGGGCTCACTAACAACCCACTCTTGATTTTCAAAGGCTCACCAAAAATCTATACAAACCCCAAGTTACAGCCCCTACTATACTTGGAATGATTCAAATAAAGAGTTAAAAAAAAGCAACACTATGACAAACCGATCATTGTCGGGTGGTTGCAGTTGTAGCTCTTGAGAAGAGCTCTTGATTCCTCCCTTGAATGCTCTTTAAGGCTTCTTATCTTCCTTAATTAATAACTCAAGAATCTGATAAGAGTTGGTGAAGTCTTGAGTGCTTGCTTGAAGGCTCTTTTGAATGTTCTCTTAAAAACTCATTAAAGGCTCATTAACTTCTTTAAAAGTTGTTCAAGTCCCTTATAAATAGTATTTTGAATTGATTCCTAGAGGATATAACCATTGTAGACCATTAGGATTCAAAAAATGACTATTGGAGCACTTTTTGGATTCAAAAAGATAGTTCTAGAACTAGCCGTTATATTTCTAGAACAGGTGCTTGAGTCAGCTCAGATGGATCGAGTCGACTCGGATGCTCAGTCCTGCTAGAACTTCACTCTAGTCGAGTTGGCTCTTCTCAGTCGAGTCGGCTCAGATGGCTGGTTTTCTCAAAACTGGTTTTTCATCACTCTAGAAGAGTCGGCTCATCTGTATATGAGTCAGCTCGGTTGTATGTCTGAGAAACTTCATTCTTGGATGAGTCAGCTTGACTTTGCTCGAGTTAGCTCGAAATCTCAGAACTTCAGAAATTGAACTCTGCTTGAGTCGGCTCTTCAAGATTCTGAAACTCCTTCATAGCCTAAACTAAGTTTTTTAAACATGAAAATTACATTGAATTAATCCATTTTTATGAATACACAAGTGATTTTTTTTGGGGCTCTTCATTACATAATACTTTTTCAAAAATAAACTTGACATACATCAAAATTGTCGGAAGAGTGGTTGTACATAAAAATCATCCTACAAAAACTTATAAAATACATGGTGTTGCCTAGTGATGATGCAACCCAAGAGGGAGGGTGAATTGGATTTTAAAAAAACTATTTGAACTATTTCAATAGATATAAAATAAGTATGTGCAAATTCAAATCAAGTGCTTATGTTTTGCCAAAGTATTTGTGTGCTTAATGAAAATATGCAATGGAATTAACAAAGTAAATGCAAGAGTAAATAAGCAATAAATAAGAGCAATCACAAATATAGGAATATATAGTGGTTTGGTGCACTCCAAGGCACCTACATCCACTCTTCAAGTTTTTCTTAGGAATTTCACTATAATCACAAAGATTACAGTTGATTAGTTTTTTGGGCTCACTAATCAAAATCTAACTTGCTTTCTCGGGATCACAAGTCAAAACCTCTTGTTGATTTTCTAACTTAGGCTAACCGACAACCTCTAATAGTTTTACGGGCTCACCAATAACCTATGTTGGTTTTACGGGATCACCAACAACCTATATTGATTTTACGGGATCACCAACAACCTATGTTGGTTTTACACAAAGGCTAACCAACAACCTCTTTGGTTTTCCAAGGCTCACCAAAAACCTTAAATAAATAATGTAAGAACAGTATGAAAGAGTACAATACAAGTTTTCTAAAATAAAGCAAGTATCTCTTTGAAGCTCTTGGATGATGTTGAAGAAGCTTGTCTTCAATTTGTTGAAGCCTTTGAATGTTGATGAAGATGTGGACTTAGAAGCTTTCTCTCAATCTTGGAAGCTTGAAGGTTTGAACCACTCAAAATAATAAATCCTTAAGTGTATTCAATAAAACTTTCCAAAGGATTACTTTTCCATTTGATTTTTGGTGTTTATATAGCTCTCCAACCCATAGATGATCGTTTATGACCATTGGGGATGAAAAACTAGCCATTTGAAGCAAGTTGGAATCAATTATGCACTTCTGAAAAACTAGTCGTTACTCCAAGTATTGACACTTGAATTTTTTGAATTTTTTCATGAGTCAACCTCTTGAGTCGACACTTCACCATGAGTCGACCTCTTGTCGACACTTAGGTTAGCTCAAGACAAAAATTATGGTTTGATACTATTCTGTCTTTTTCTTGTTCTTAGGCCTTGAGTCGATACTTGAGTGTGCCAGTGCTGAAACTTGCTGAAACTTTTCCAAAATTAATTTTTAGCCTCTTCAAGTTCTTCCTTATAAATTTCAAAGTCCATATACTTGATTTTTTATTAATTTAAAGACTTTCTTCAACTGAAAATATGAATTTCTTCATTCAACATGGATGAGTACTAAGATCTGATAAACATACTTAAAAATATAATTAGTACTCATATATACTTAAATATTTTGTCAATCATCAAAATTAAGATCAGAATCAACAATCTCTCTCTTTTTGATGATGATAAAATTTTTAAGTATATGAATAGGGTAAGCTTAAAAAGATTAACAACAATATAAACATGTAAGCTCAAAATCAATAAGTATCAAGCTCTTTTTCAAAATATGATTTCAAAATATTTTTCAAAGCATGCAAAAATTTTCACAAAAGTAGTTGCTGAAATTCCATTCACAAAAGAAGTTTTAAAGCCAATTCCAGTTTTATTTCCTGAAATTCGTTGTTTTTTTAAAATTAACTCAAGCTTATTTGAAGATAAAGTGAGTTTTTCAACTAAAGGCTTGAGTTTTGTAACCTTCTTTTTCAAATCAGTGTTTTCAGCAAGTAAATCATTGTTTTTCTTTTCACATGAAAGATTTTCATTTTTCAGCTTTTCAAATTTTTCAGAAAAGCCATGCAGTTCTTTTTGTAATAAAATGTTCTTTTCTGAAATTTCATCCTTTTATTTGAGTAAAGAATCATTCATATTTTTCAATGATTTTATCTTTATTCCAGCTTTCTTAAATTCAGAAAGTAATTCATGAAAAGCAGAATTTAATTCATCGAAAGTAAATTCAGTGCAATTGTTAGGGGATGTTACCTCATCTTCGAGATCCATTAAGCATAGATTTGTAGTCTTGGTGGTCTCTTATTCTTCCGATGAAGATGAGTATTCACTATCGGACCATGTGGCAACCATGGCTTTCTTTTTCTTCTTCTGTCTGAAGGATTTCTTTAATAATAGACAGTCTGGACGTATGTGCCCCCGCTTCTTGCATTCATAGCATGTGGGGACTACCTCTTTATCTTTCTCTCTGTCCTTTTCCTTTTCCTTTCCATAATCCTTCTTATGAAATTTTTGGTTGTACCTTCCTTTCTTTCTTCCCATAAATTTTCTGAATCTTCTCACAACCACAGCGATGTCATCGTCTTCTAGGTCATCATTGGAGGAGGTGCTTTCTTTTTCAGATTCTTCATCATCCCTCTTTGATTCGAAAGCAGATTTGAAGGCTATTGTCTTCTTTTTCTTTTGTTTGTCTTCCGTTCTGTGCTGCATCGTCAGCTCATGGGTGATGACTGATCCCAGCAGTTCATCCAGCAGCAATGTGTTTAGATCTTTGGCTTCCTGGATTGCAGTTACTTTGGGATCCCATTTGTCGGGCAAAGAATGAAGGATCTTCTAAACTAGATCTGCATTAGAGTATACCTTGCCAAGACTCTTTAAACCATTAATAATATCTGTAAATCTAGAGAACATGGCAGAAATTATTTCAGAAGGTTCTATTTTAAATAATTCATAATTATGAACTAAAAGATTTATCTTAGAGGTTTTCACTTGGGAAGTTTCCTTATGGGTCACTTCGAGTTTATCCCAGATTTCTTTTGCTGAAGAGCAAGTGAAAACTCGGTTGAACTCGTTAGCATCCAAAGCATAATATAATAAATTCATTGCTTTGGCGTTCAATTCCCCCATCTTCATGTCATGATCATCCTAGTCCTCTTCAGGTTTAGGGATGTCCATGCCATCAACTTTAATTGTGGGAATGTGTGGCCCTTTCAAGATGACCTTCCATAATTGAAAATCTATAGCTTGTATATAAATCTTCATTCGTGCTTTCCAATATGAATAATTAGTGCCTGTGAATAGTGGAGGTCTATTTGTTGACTGGCCTTCGGCCAAGGATGTACTCATGGGATGAGCCATCAATCTTTACTCAAGTAATCAGAGACACTGCTCTGATACCAACTGTTGCTTAGGTGGCTTTTTCCAAGAGGGGGGTGAATTGGAAATTACAAAATTTTTGCAAGTATATGCACAAGTAATTCCTTTTAGTGGTTAGGTGCTATGTCAATCAGAGATTAAATGCAGAAGCTGAAAGGTAAATCAAACACAGTACAAATAAGACAGGTTTATAGTGGTTTGGAGCAACCCAGCTCCTACGTCCACTATCCAAGTTCACCACTCGGGATTTCCACTATATCCCCCAAACTGGAATACAGTTGGATTATTTTATAGGCTCACAATTCCAACCTCTACACTTTGGTTTTTGAACTGGGCTCACCAAAGAAATCCACACTAGGTTTTTACAGGCTCACCTAGAACCTCTACACTTTGATTTTTGAAAAAGGCTCACCAAAGAAACCTATTTAGTTTTTACAACTGCGCTCACCAATAACCCAAATATTCTAAGAATAGAATAAAGAAGCAACAAAAATGACAAACTCTATTGTCGGGTGGTTGCCAAGACAGCTCAAGTGAAGCTCTATTGAATACTCTTCAATGCACTTCAATGGCTTCCTTGCTTTCTTCAAAAGGTGCTTCAAGCTTCTGGTAAGAGTTGGTGAAGGCTTGAAGGCTGACTTCAAAGCTTAAGTGCTCTCACTTCTAACTTCAATAAGTGTTCAATAAATGTCCATTAACTCATTAGTCTCTCCAAAGATGTCCTCATACCTTATTTATAGAGACTTCAACTGTCTTTCCTTGATTTTGAACATTGTAGACTGTTGGGAGGTGACAGGTTACTGTTGGAGCACTTTTGGAATTCAAAAACTAAAAAATGGAACTAGCTGTTGGAGGTGACCCCGTCATTCCAATCGGCTCGAACAATCTTCGAGTCAGCTCGGATCAAGTTCGAGTCGATTGGGCTGAATGCCTGTCGGCTAGCTTCCACAGTTGAGAAAATGTGTCACTCTGGTTGAGTCGGCTAGACTGAATTCCAGTCAGCTCGAATCTCAGAGTCTCTCAAAGCAGTCTCAACCAAGTTCTGGACGAGTTGGCTGGGTTGAATTCCAGTCGGCTCGGATCCCTAAGAGTCTCATAACACTTTCAACTAAGTTTTGGACGTGTCAGCTAGGCCTTGGTGCCAGTCGGCTGGATCTGTGTGCTGGAGAACTTCTTTCCTACGCCAGTGCCAAAGTCGGCAGGTTCCTCCATCCAGTCAGCTCGAGATTTGTTCTTCAGCCAGATCAAACTCAATCTTCCAGAACACTTGTCCCAAGTTTTGAAGACTTCTTCAAGATCTTCTTACAATAAATTCAAGAAAAAATTGAAGCTTGAAAACTACTAGAAGTAACCCTTTAACTTGATTTAAGTAGAAAATTTTTGTAGGGTTCTTCTTTACAAGATTCTAAATACTTTACAACTCAACACAAAGTAATAAAGATTGTAGGATTTAGAAAGTATGCCAAAGTAGTTGTCCTACAAAAACTTGTCAATCATTTGAAGAGTTGTTAGATAACCAAATGTATGCTCTAATATTTTATTATCATCAAAATCACTTTAGGGGTCAACACTCTGGTATTTGGAAAGGAATCTAGGCATTTGGAAGGTATTTGGAAGGAATCAGGGTTTCTAGAAAGCATTTTGGATCCTAGGGTGTTACACAAAATCTAACAAGTTGATGTAGTCATCTCGGACTCTTGGATGTGGCCTGGTGAAACTCCAAAATAGGGTAACCTCCTCTTTTGTACAAAAATTAGACTCATACTGGACTCATAACTGAAGTACAGGACTCGATATACTGATTAGGGTTGAGGGTTTAGACAAATCAACTAACCTCAACTTATTGTAGGACTCAATCTTAATTGATTACAAAATTATGACACATGACTATAGTTCTAAAATTTAAAATCCTAATCAATAAACTATATGGGATCCAGTGATGTATGTCTGATCCTGTATCCCCACCAATTCTCTCGGGGCGGGAGGAACTCGACCCCGTTGAGTAAGGGTCAATTTGGCTCAAGGATAGTCTAGGTTGAGGCACTGTAGATCCTCATCAGTGCTCCACAAATCCTCATATTTTGGTCAACTTTGCCAGTAGATCAAATATCTCTAATAGCCTCTATCTTGGGTACCGATAGCTTGATCACCCAGGATTCTCTCAATCTTTTTCTCACCAAAAGGCCAAATTTTTTGTGGACACTCTAGGATGGGTTCACTAATAAAGAAATGCAATGGCTCAAAGGGCTCGCCAGGTATCTCTACTGGGTCCCTATACTCCACAAAGTTTGAGATGATGAAGATGGAGCTAATACCTAAATCAGGTGGTCTCTCAAGCACATAGGCATTGGGTCCACTACTCTTCATTAATTTGGATCGGCAAGCTTTGCGAGCATGAAATTCCTTAACAATCACATGATCGTCTGCAAATTCTTTATCTATTTCGAGAATTAGCCAAGTTCTTATAAGGTTCATTAACTATGTTCAGCTTTTGACTAATTTCCATATACAAATGCTGTGCAGAGGCTAGAGCATGTGTGGATAGATGAATCAGGGTTGTAAATTTATTGGACGCAAAACTAACACCTAAAAGACTTAACTAGGCTTTCCTATTGAAGGAAATTTTATTGTACTCTTCAGGACTAAACCTAATAGATTATAGACTCTTTAGGTTTGATCCTATCATAACATGCACATGAAAATGTGATATGAACTCTTAGTAGATGCCAGAGGGTCTTCCAGATGTAGGAAGCAAACATGACAGACTCGATGAATGAATGCAGTATGCAAACTTCTATGAAATGCAATCTAAGGGTTAGAAAATCATGAAAAGTTTCAGAAAAGAGTAGAAATAATAAGTGAATTCAGGATTGGTCTGATTGGGTAAGGAATAAGAAAAGGGTTCGGGGTTAATCGGATAGAATAGGATGCAGGAAGGTGTATCAAGGATAAATTCTAGATTAAATAAGGTTGACCTTATGGGGTTGATGAGTACCTAAATCAGGAAGGTGTATCCACTTAGGTCGTTTGACTCTGGACCCCCAGCCTTAGACACCAGCTTTCAGTAATAGCTAAAGGATTAAATGCACTAGTTGGCCCACACAGCTTAGACCTGACCTGTGGGTGTCACTTAGCCCTCTAGGGCAAATTAGGTCTAATCAATTTTAATTAGGCTTAGGTCAGTATGCTGATGGTTGTTTTTGGTCCAGAACTGGTGATGAAATCCTACCCTGATGTTATATTGATTGTCCTTAAGATTAGATTAAGAGATGATGGCATTCAATGATCCTGATGCAATCTAAAACAATCAGAAAATAAAATATTTTTTTGTGTGTTTTATGAAGTGGCAAATAGGTTTGAGTTGATTAGGTTAGCAAACAACTTGGGCTTGGGATTTGGGTGTGTGGAAGTTGATTGGGTTAGGTCAAGTGAGTGCAGAAATTCAGAAAATTAGAGTGTTAGAAGATGCAAGATTTGACACTATTTTTGATGTAGAAGAAATTTAATAAAAAATCTAGAATAGAGGATGGACGGTGATGATGATACCTACCAAACTTTATGCAAAACAAAAATTAATTAATAATGCAAATCCTAGGGTTTTCAGACTGCTACAGAAATCTCAGAATTTTATTAGGATTTCTAAGATGCAGAATTTTAATGATTTAGATTTTTTGTAAAATTAATTAAAAATTATGATAAAATAGAGAACTAGATGGAGAACAATTCATGCAAATTTCATGGAAAAAAAATTCCTAAATGGTCAAAATCAGATTGAAATCAGACACCTAATGCATGGGACAGGATGCAGAAAATTCAGAACTAAAGTTTTATGAATCTAATGCAGATGAGAAACTATCCTAAACCCACTCTAATACCAAACTGATGCGGGATGAACCTAGGGATGTAGAAAAATAGAAAAACCATTTTTTTTGGAATTTTTAGAATTTTAATTTCGTGGTTAAGAACCCGAAAGATAAGCAAAGTTCAGCATAAGGACTAGCAATGGTAGAAACAAGCATACCCGCAAAACTCTCATGCAAACTAATGAATCTCAGGATCCATAAATTGAGAAATTCCTGAATTAGGATAGCAATCTTCAACCAAATCAGAAATTAAGAGAAGGAAAGGATTTTACCAGTCAAAGATTGATGATTCAGCCGATGAAGAGATCTCTCGCATTCAGATCGGAGCTTGGATGATGAAGCTGTAGTTTTCCTTAAATCTAAGGCAGATCCAGGCGGTCCTGGAGGCAAGAGGGGCTTCTTCTGAGGAGGGAAAACACCTTGGGGATCTGCAAAATATTAGAGGTCAGCAAGAAACAACAAAATAATTAGAAAGGAAATTGATGGAAAGAAGAAACGGGAATCAGGGCTCCAAGGGCTAGCGGCTAGAAGGAGAAGATGGCTTCTTCTTCTTGGATGCCTGAGGGCTCTTCTGGGGGTGTGGCTGATGTCTGGAAGTTGATTTGCTGCTGGGGCATGGGATTTTGCAAGGGCAAGGGTCGGCCAACACAAGAACCAGGAACCACACAAAACAAAGTAACACAAACACAAGCTCGCAAGCTCAAATAAGTTTCACCAGGATTTTTTTTGATATCATGAATAAAAATTTATTACAAGAGGGAGAGGGGTGGGATATTTATAGAGTTCCTATGCCCTCTCCTTGTTAGAATAGGAATATAAGCTAGATAGGGAGAAGGATTACAAGTAGAGTAGGAATAGGTTCACAAGTTGAATAGGAATAGGTTCTCCTTGTTTGATATGGATTTCCTTCCTCCTTTGACTTGATCAAAGGGCCTTGGACTTGGTCAAATCTCTTTTTCTTGGGCTTGGATGCCTCTTGGCTTGGACTTGGACTCTTGGACAGCAATTGGGGTGTCCAAGGATGGGTTGGGTGCATGGGCTTTGGGCCCTAGAGGCCTGGGATGCTTGGAGTAGGAATATTCCAGGTATCTTGGTTCTGGGCTAAAATATACCTGGAATCTTGGTTTTTTATGGACCTGGGCCTTGCATTCACTTGGACTGGGATGCAGGTGGACCTCTAGAATCATGGATGCTTTGGTTTGGGAATATGCTCTGGTATCTTGGGAGGAATCTGGGTATCTGGAAGGCATCTAGAAGGAATTAGGATTTCTAGAAAGCAATTTGGATCCTGGGGTGTTACACAAAATCCAACAAGCTGATGTAGTGGCCTCTGACTCCTGGATGTGGCCTGGTGAAACTTCAAAATAAGGTAACCTCCTCTCTTGTACAAAAATTAGACTCATACTAGACTCATAATTGAAGTATAGGACTCGATATACTGATTAGGGTTGAGGGTTGAGACAAATTAACTAACCTCAACTTATTATAGGACTCAATCTTAATTGATTACAAAATTGTGACACATGACTAAGGTTCTAAAATTTAAAATTCTAATCAATAAACTATATAGGATCTAGGAATCTGTGTCTGATCCTGGTGTCCCCACTGATATGATGATAGGTACACTATCCTCAGCCAGGAATTTCTCAATTCTTAGGTCCAGGCTTATTATTATTTTGCATGAGTTATCTTGCGAGTATGTTAGTTTCTAGCATTACTAGACTTTCTACTGATTCTTTCTTATTTTCGGATCTTTAGCTACTGAATTAATATTTAAAAAAATACAAAAAAAATAGATTTACTATTTTTCATTAGTCCTAGGTTTGTCCCGCATTAGTTTGGTATCAGAGTAGGTTTAGGATAGCATTCATCTGCATTAGGATCACAAACCCTAATTTTTGTATCATACTAGCTGCATTAAGTGTCTATTTTTTATCTGATTTTGACCACTTAGGAATTTTATTTTTTTGTAAAATTTTCATGTCATGTCCTTTGTTTTGTCCTAATAATTTTAATAATTTTTAATTAATTTTACATAAAACCTAATTCACTAAAATTTGGCATATTAGAAACCCTAACTAAAATCCTTATATTTCTATATTAGTCTGAAAACCCTAGGATTTGCATCATCATCTGATTTTTTTTTTGCATCAAATTTGGTAGAGTTCATCATCACCATCCATCCTATGTTATGTGATTTTTTAGATTTTCTTTTGCATCGGTAACTATGTCAAAATCTATATCATCTGAAACCCTAATTTTCTGAATTCTGCTATTTTTGAACTTTTACTTAACCAAACCTAACCAACTTCCACACACCCTAATCCCAAGCCCAATTTGTTTGATAACCTAATCAACCTAAACTTAACTTGCTACCTCATAAAACACACATAAAATATTTTTATTTTCTGATTATTTTAGATTGCATCAGGACCATCGATTGCCATCATCTGCAATAAACAATCTTAAGGGCAGTTTCTCTATCTCAGATCAGGGCAGGAGGTCATAACTTGTCCTGGGCCCAAAATAATCGCCTTGCATTCTCATCTAGACCTTAATTAAAATTAATTAGACTTAATTTTCCCTAATGGGCTAGGTGACTCCAACAAGTAGGGTCCGAATTGTGTGGGCCAACTAGTGCATTTAATCCTATGGCTATTACTGAAATCTGGTGTCTAAGGCTGAGGGTCTAGAGTTAAACGACCTAAGTGGTGTTGTGGTTTTTCATTGGGTCTCTACGAAAGAAGGAGGGCCTCCCACACTCCTACCCTCTACCTAGCTAGAGGAAGGATTAGCTACTATGTTAAGTGTAAGTTGAGCTGACCAACTCAATTTTGGCTCTTGGTCGAGAAAACCTTAGATTGTACTAACCTTTCTTTCTTTTGCATGCTTGGCTGTACCACATCACCTTGAATGATTGTTTGATTGTTTGCATGACCATTAGATTAGGAACCCAATACCAATAGCCTCAACCCAGCCCAACTAGTATGACTATGGAGTCCAACCCTAGGAGAACCCCATACCATGATCTATCCTTAGAACCCAACCATAGGAGACCCATTAGGAGCACCCAACCTTATGCACCCACTTTTGATGGAAGTCCAGATCCTAAGGTGTATATTGATTGGAAGGATAGAATGGATCAGTACTTTGAGTACACTAGGATGTCAGAGCTAGAGAAGATTAGTTTGACTATACGTAGGTTAACCCGATATGCTAAGCGACATTGGGAACTTACTGAGGATGAATGTTATTGGAGAGGAGAATAGATAAGTACCTGGAAATCTATGAGGAGTAAGTTAAGAAAAGAGTACCTAGGTAAATCTTTTGAGCACAAAATTTTTGGCCAATGGCACAAATTAAGACAGGGTGACAAAACTGTGTCTGAATACATTGACCAATTTAATGAGTTTATGAGGAAATGTAACAAAGTTGAACATGAGCTTACGACCATAGCGAGGTTTCGGTATGGCCTACGTGAGGGCATCCATTGGGAATTGTGTTGTAGGTTGATTCAGGACTTAGAGGAAGCCTATCACATAGCCTTGGAATTCGAGTCAAATCAGAGGGAACTCATATTTAGTCAAACCGAGTCCAACAATAATAACCCTCCTACACCCCAGATCCATAGAACTGAACCCATAACCTTTAAACCCATAACCTATGAACCCATAATAAACCCATAACTTAAGAACCCATAACCCTTAGTTTACCCATCCCTGTTATCCTAGACCTTAGTCAATTTTCCATTAGCTAAACTCCTCTCACCACCCCATTGGTTCACCAAGATGACCTAGAAGAAGAAATATATGAGGCTGACCCAAGTCTGGTAGAGGAGTATGAAGATGATGAGTCTATTGAAGATATAGAAGAAGATACACCTATAGAAGACCTAGAATTAGTTGACTATGACCAAACCCAAATAGAAACCAACCCAGAATTAGTTGAGTCAGAAATCCAGTGCAACCAACCCAGTTCAACCATGAAGTCCAATCTAGAAACCTTCCTTAAGGCCAAGATTGAATAATTGACCCAGACGAACACCCAAAACCAAGCCCAGCTTGACCAGATGATCACCCAATCCCAAAGTCAGTTTACCCCATCAACCACCCAAACCAACCAAATGACCCAAACCAACAACCAAGCAACCAATAGGCTTGACCAATTAACCAATAGGTTGGACCAGGTAGAAGCCAATCCAGAGTTAGTTGACCCTGACCATACCCAACCAGTAGTGGAAGAATCATTAGAGGAAGAAATCCATGACCCTGTGACTGCAACTCTACCTGAGGAGACTTTAGAAGAAAGCCCAATTATAGAGCCTAGTCCTGAATTTCATGAGCCAGAAGAGTTTATTAAGGACTTGATCTTTTTAAATCAGTACCCTTAGGATGAAGTCACCTCTTCGACTCCACTTGATCTCTTCCCTGAAATCAACGACCCTTTCTTCCATAATGCAGACCCTTTAGGAATACCCCAAACCCATAAGGTAAACCTCATTAGTCTAAGACTAATTCCTGACACCCCTTCTTACATCCTACTCTACCCGATTAACCCCGAACCCTTTGCTTACTTTCTATCCCATTAGACTAACCCTGAACTCACTTCTTATTGTCTACCCTTTTCTAAAACTTCTCCTAATTTTCTTACTATTATAATACATTTTATAGAAGTTCGCATGTTGCATTCATTCATTGAGTTTATCATGTTTGCATCTTACTTTAGAAAAATCCTATGACACCTAGTAGGAGTACATAGTAAATTCTCATGTGCATGCTATGCTAGGGTCAAACCTAAAGAGTCTATAGTGTGTTAGGTTAGACCCAAAGAGTCCAATAAATTTCCTTTGATAAGAAGTCTAGTCGAGTCTATTAGATGTTAGTCTTGAGTCCAATAAATTTACAACCCTAATTCATCTATCCACACATGTACTGACCTCTGCACAGCATTTGCATCAGGATATTAATCAAAAGTTAAACAAAAATAATGAACTAAATAATAACTTGGCTAATTCCCGAAAGAGAGATAAAGAATTTTCTGTAAAGGATTATGTGATTGTAAAGGAATTTTCTGCTCACAAGCTGGCCCATTCAAACTAATGAAGAGTAGTGGACCTAATGCCTATATGTGTGAGATGCTACCTGATTTAGGTATTAGCCTAACCTTCAACCTTTTAGACCTTATGGAGCATAGGGAGCAAGCAGTGATACCTAGCGAGCACCTTGAGCCAATTCCTTCCTTTGTGAGTGAACCCACACCAATGTCCATATACAATTTGGCCAATAAGTGAGCAAAGGAGTGAGCGAATCCTGGATGATCAAGCCATCAGTACCCGAGATGAAGGTTATCAAAGGTATTTATTCAGATGGCAAGGTCAGCCAGAATCTAAGGATTTGTGGAGCACTAGTGAGGATCTGTTGTGCCTCAACCCAAACCCTCCTTGAGCAGCCAAATTGATCCTTACTCGATGGGGTCGAGTTCCTCCCGCCCCGAGAGAATTGGTGGGGACACCAAGATCAGACATAGATCACTGGATCCCATATGGCTGGATGATTAGGGTTGTTTTTAGAACCTTAGTCATATGTCACAATTTTGTAAGCAAGTAAAATTGAGTCCTGTAATAAGTTGAGACTAGTTGATTTGTCTTAACCTAGTCCAGTCTATTGAGTCCTATATTTAAATATGAGTCCAGTGAGAGTCCAGTGTTTGTATAAGAGAAGAGGATACCTTATTTTGGAGTTCCACTAGGCCTCATCCAGGAGCTAGAGGTCTTCACATCAGCCAATTGGACCTTGTATGCCATCCTAGGGTCCAAGATTCCTGCAAGATGCCCAAATGCCCTCCAGATGCTTTCTAGATGTCCAAATTCCCTCCAAATACCAGAGTATATTTCCAAACCAGGTCACATCATGAATCCAGAGGTCCATCTGCACCCCAGCCCAAGAGAAATCAGTCCAAGCACCAGGCCCAAGCCCTTAAGAACCAAGATTCTAGGTATATTCCAGCCTAGAACCAAGATACCTGGAATATTCCTGCTCCAGGCATCTCAGGCCTCCAGGGCCCAAAGCCCATGCACCCAACCCATCCATGGCTGCCCCTTGCTGCCCCCCATGAAGCCCAACACGTCCTTGAGGTTGACTTGGTCCAATCTAAGAAGAAGAATTCAAGTGGAAGGAGGAAATCAAGTTCTTATTCTAGTCAACTTTGTAATCCTAGTTCTAGGTTTATTTTGTAGTCTTTTTCCCACTTAAATTATGTAAACCTATTCTAACTAGGAGAAGACTTGTAATCCCTTTAGGAGAGGGCATGGGACTCTATAAATACCCCATCCCTCTTTCTCTTGTAATCAATAAACTCTTATGAATTAAACTCTGCTGAATTGTTTTTAAGACTAGTGTTTTTATTTTTGGGTTCTAGTTTTTGTTCTCTTGTATTGGCCGACTTCTATCATTGCAATCCTCCATGCCCCAAGCAGCAAATCAAATCTCCAAGCATCAGCCACCCCCAAGAGAAGCAGCCTTGAAGATGCCCAGATCAAGATCTCTTTCTGCTTCCTTGCCGCCAACCCTTCTTGCCCTAATCCCTTTCTTTTTACTTCATCTTATTATTCTCTATTTGTTTCTTTATTTCATGCCTAACCTTGACGTTTTGCAGATCTCTGAGGTATTTCCCCCTCCTTAGAGGAGGCTTTCTTTGCCTTCAGACCGGATCCAGGTCGCCTTCAGATTCGGGAACCAAAGGCTTGTTCTTCCAGGCACCTTCCAGAAGCTGAGAGATCTCTTCATCGAAGAAACTACAATCACTGCCTGGTAAAAGCCTTCCCCCTCCTTTGTTCTGATCTGATGACAGGTATGCTATCCTAAGCTGAGAATTTCTCAATTCTCGAGTCCTGGCTTATTATTATTGTGCATGAGTAATCTTACGGGTATGTTAGTTTCTAGCATTACTAGTCTTTCTACGATTCTTTCTTATTTTCGGGTCTTTAGCCACTGAATTAATATCTAAAAAAATATTAAAAAAAATGGATTTACTATTTTTCATCAGTCCTAAGTTTGTCCCGTATCATTGTTGTTCCTAATTTCAAGTGGTTTGAAACTAGTGATTAGGTTGTTGGTGAGCCTTGTTTCAATAACCAACTTAGGTTGTTGGTGAGCCTTGTGAAAACCAACTAGTTTTTGGTTATCCCGGAAAATCAAGAGGTTTTTCGTGAGCCGTAAGAAAACTAAGAGATTTTTTGTTAGCCTTATAAAAACCAAAGGATTGTGATTAGTGAGCCTGAAAAACTAATCGGTTGTAATCAAGTGGGATTATAGTGAAATTCCTAAGTAGATCTTGGGGAGTGGATGTAGGTATTTTGGTGTGCACTGAACCACTATATATATTTATATTTATGGTTGCTTGCTCTCTCTCATTATTTGATCTTATTTATTCTATATTTATTTTACTAATTCCACTGCATATCTTCAAGCACATATACACTTGAATCACTAGCACCTTCATTGTATTTGAATTGGCACATACTTGTTTAAATCATTCCAAAATACTTTTAGAACCTAATTCACCCCCCCTCTTGGGTTTCTTTGCTGGGCAACAGTAATTAACTCTTAAATCATCTTGAGTATTAAGTCAAAGGGATGAATTATATAGTAACCATATGCTTAGGTTCTTGAATGTTACCTTGATTTATTCGGATATCGGGCACTACTGCTAGATGGTCACATCTTTTAGTTCAAGAATTAATTTTTGGACTATGAGCTTAGTATTCAAAGCTATAGGGTTACATACAATAGAAGTTTCTGATTAATCATGATGGCTGATTAACGATTAATAATCACTTATGGGTATAATTATTAATTCGATTGATAATTAATCTAATATAAATATTATAAATAAAAAATTAATTAAATACTAATTAATTATAGGAGTATTAGTTAGTAAGTAGATTACTAATTAGCTTAATTTGATTGAGCAAAGAGGTTTAGATCAAGCTTAATTGAATTTGGTTCAATTAGGTTTCACTCGATTATGTTATAAGATGACCTAATCGCTAAAAAATTTTGATTCTCGATTTGATTTGAACTTGAACTTAATTAATCTCTAATTTAATAAAAAACTATTTAATTTAATTGAGACCTAATTAGAGTAGGTTCAAGTTTGTTAATTAGTGCTAGTCAAATTAGTTTTGGTTCCTAACTCTCTCTCTCTCTCTCTCCAAAAATTCTCCATGCCCACCAAGAATTTTTGTGAGAGTTTCCATGCCCAAGATCTAAGATGTGTCACCCTCCATTCTTCTCTTATATATAAGATTTGATTTAAATTAAATTTGGTTTTAATTTGATGAGTTTTGAACTCTTCTTGATAGAGTTTCAATTGGATTGAAACTCTAGATCTTATCCATATCTTTCTATGCAATCTCCATGCCAGTTTAATCTTAAATTCCCTGATATTGTGCAACATCATAAGAAATCAGAGAGAGATCATTAAAAAAAACTAAGAAGAGAGAGGGGGTGTGAAATCCAAAGGGGCATGAGATCTTGGTTGGTGCTAGGTTTTTCTTAGAGAGAAAAAGAAAGAGAGAAGGTCTCTATATTTTTTATTTCTCCTTCCTCTTGATCATCAAATCCTCCACTTCTTGATCTTCTTAGAGGGTTCAAGAAGATCTAAAGGAAGTTTTTATTTTAGCCATCCGAGGCCTTCACACTAATCTAGCACTCCAGGAAGATTAATCGTATTCAGGGCTTCATGTGGATTTTTTATAGAGACTGGACATACTATATGGCTATGAAGTAACTTGAAGAGCCCTTACCATGTGCCATCAGTAGCGACAGTCAGTAATTTGTGATTAGGTATGAGATCCAATCTCATGGTAGAAGTAGATTTGATCTACAGCATGCATCAGTTGATCGATGAATGCAATTTTTATTTTTTACATTACATATCATGTTAAGATCCTGCATAGGGTTTTTAGATTTAATTTTTTATTTGTGTTTTGCTTAAAAATTATTTTTTATCAGATTTGCTTCTACTAGATTTTTATATTAAAAATAAATTCATATTTGAAATCCTATATCGATTTCCATTAGTGGTATCAAAGTGGTCGATTGCATGACATGATATGTATATGTAAAATCTTGTTTATTAGATGTGTCTTAATATGAGTAACTACTTTGGATTGGGTTGATTATCATTATCATCTAGTCATAGAAGATAAGTAGAGTTTAAAGGTCCTCTTTTCCCATTCTATAAGTTCTTCTATAGCATGTAAGGGTGCCACTTGTGGTTATATCCCATGAACAAGTATGATGAAAGAAATTTTATTAAAATTATTTTAGTAATTAAATTTAATTTTTAGCAATTTAATCTTATTTAAATTTAATATTTATGATCTAAAATTAAGTTTTTATAATTTATTTTTATATTTAGAATATAAAACATAAACATTAATTTTAGCATCATAACTATAATATATAGTCTAGATCTAAAAGTATTTAATGTGTATGAGATGCATGTAAATTATTTAGATCTCAAATAAGCATAATTAAACTTGATTAATTGCTAGAATTAAAATATTAAACATTAGATATAAAATTATAAATTGAAGATTTAATGACATAGCATAAACTTGGATTTTGAGTTAGCTTGAATCAGGTCAATTAACTAGGTTTGACCAAGGATTAGAATTTTAAATAATATGGACTTAATAAAGAATTGGATTCAACTTAACCAAAAGTTGATTAGGATCAGGTCAAGAATTTCTAGATCAATTCTATAGAGATAGCTTGATCAAGTCCATATTATATTAAATGGACCTGATTATGGCTTAATGGTTGGACCCAAGTGTTAAGCTAATATAATCAAATCTAATGAACTAGTTGGTGTCTAAGATAAGTTTGGCATTTGATCATGATTATTAATTAGGGCTACCTCTTACTTGGCTAACTTGGCATTTGATCATGATTATTAAATAGGGCTACCTTTTACTTGGCCAACTTGGTTGGTATCTAAGGAAAGAGGTTAATGATAGAACCCTTCCATTGATCTCACTTACCTGGCCAATGTGGTCAATCAGAATTTGATCAGATAGCTCATTGATTCAAGTTAACACATGCAAGATGGTCAAGATGACTAATCTGGATGCCCTTGGACCAATTTATTTTCAACCCTCATCATAGACTTGGTTAAGTAGGAGGATTGTTAATTGCTCCATGTCTTCTTCTCTCTTCTTAACCATCCAATAAAATCTTCTAAGTTGTTAAATCATTAAAATGACAAAGTTATGATGATAACCAAGTCATAGCCTCCCATGAAGATAATGGTAATGGGTTCAATAGTCAAGATGACCATCAGAGGTCCAAAAACTTGGTGCTTATCTAGTTATTGGAATTATCATTCTTATTATAATGATTTGGTGATAGCTTTTTTAATTATGGTTAGGTAAGCCAGCCAAAGTCGGGCTTGGCCATTGGTTGGTAATGGTGGAATCCTCTCATCAATCTCACTTACTAGGTGTTGCTGCATCAACTCCTGGACCGGGAACCAGGGTGGCTGGATGGGCTGGAGCACTCCTCTCCTGGGCGAACCTGTAACAAAGTCCCCAAGGGCGCTGGTGGTGTTCCAGCGGGGGACCCTCCGATGCTTAAGTTAGCAGGAGATTGAAGGCAACTAAATGGAAGAATCAAGGAATGAACAGTCTCTAGAGAGGGAAGAGTTGTTACACCTTCGAACGAGGTCCCCTGAGTACCTTATATAGGTGCGGAATAGTCCAAAATCTGTTAGGGGAGAGGCTGATAAAGACCGATCTACCCCTAGGAGAATCTAGAGAGTGGCCACGTGGCACGCAGATACGGAGGCATCGTGGAAGTAGTGGAGCAGGGCCATTAGGATAGCAAGATCCTGCAGTAACAGAAAGGTGCTTCTAGAATATCCTGGATGCTAAGACTCGCCTGTCGGACGTCGACCGTGAGACAGTCGGTCAGTTGGACCAAAGGCCAAGCCTTCGAAGGAGAGCGATGGGCCGAACCCCAGCAGGAGAGGGTCGTTCAGACCTCAGCTCTGGTGGGTTGGACCTCTGAAGGAGAGCGATGGGCCGGATCCCAGCAGGAGAGGGTCATTCGGACCTCAGCTCAGGTGGGTCGGACCTCTGAAGGAGAGCGATGGGCCGGACCCCAGTAGGAGAGGGTTGTTCGGACCTTAGCTCCAGTGGGTCGGACCTCTGAAGGAGAGTGATGGACCGGACCCCAACAGGAGAGGGTCATTTGGACCTCAGCACCGGTGGGTCAGACCTCTGAAGGAGAGCGATGGGCCGAATCCCAGCATGAGAGGGTCGTTCGGACCTCGGCTCCAGTGGATCGGACCTCTCTTAATTGGAGTCTTAAAAAGGGTGACCGGGTTAGACCGCAGGACTGGGCCAGTTCTTGCTGAGGGTGGGCTGTCATGGTACAACACCAGGCTAATGTGGTCAATCAGAATTTGATCAGATAGTTAATTGATTCAAGTTAACCCATGCCAATAAAAATGATCAACATGACTAATCAGGGTGCCCTTGGATCAATTTGTTTTCAATCCTCATCACAGAGTTGGTTAAGTTAGTATGAGGATTATTAATTGGTCCATGTCTTTTTCTCTCTTCTTACCATCTAATAAGATCTTTTAAATTATTAGATCCCTAAAATGACAAAGTTATGGAAATGCAAAGACCTAGAGATTATCTGGCTATTGAAATTATCATTCATATTATGATGATTCAATAGCAACTTTCTTAACAGTGGTCAGGTAAGCCTGCTAAAGTCAAGCTTGTCCATTTGTTGGTAAGAAGCACTGAATCTTGTCATGTTAATGGTTGGACCTAACTAGGTCTTTCAGTGGAGGTCCAAAGACCTGTTGAAGAGGTGCCTAGAGCAAAACCAAAACTAAAAATTATTTTGAAAAATAATTGGTTAGGAACCTACCTTTAGATGTGCATGGATGGGTCAGCCAAAGTCAGGCTCATATGTAATCTATTAGATTGTAGTACCTGCTAAGGAATTAGTGTAATTTCTCGAATTTGAGGTAGAGGCTACTAATTTGAACAAAATAATGAAAGAACCTTTAGACTAAAATCCAAGTCTTTAGGATTAAATGATTCATATACTAAAAGGTCATGTTCTCTTTTATTTTCAATTAGAAATGCCCAATACTTTATCACTCCATTCATTATAAAAAAATAAAAAGCTAACAAGATCCAATTGTGATAATTGTATCGAAAGCTAAAATCATCATAAAATATGAATGGATCTTGTATGTGCCGATAGATTCGTTACCTTAGGAGTCCGCTCATAATGATTGAGGTCCGATTCAAGACACTTACCAGAAGTGGCTCAAAGACTGAATCATGGTCCGATGCATTACATAGGCATCCATGAATAATGAACTCAATCATAAATTCAAGAATGCTCGATGATAAGATATGCTTCAAGTGTTGAAAGAATCCTTCAGCACTGTCGATAACATTGAAAGATATAAAACATCTTGTACCAATTTTAATGCTAGGATGAGTAAAGGGGCATCACCACTAATCATGTATTGTACATGATCAAACTGATTGAGCACCTGAGCAAACTTGGATTTTTCCTATATGAGTAGCTGGGAAAGGATGTGATTTTGAATTCCCTATTGAAGTCCTTCCTTGACTTCCTTAGTCATTATAGAATGACTAAGCCTATAGTCAACTATCATTTTTTACTGAGATTGGGTAGATTTATGAGAAGGATCATCAGCTCTACAATGGGCCAGTAAATATAATGGAAGGTTCTACTTTGACAAAGCATTATCCCTTTAAGAAAGGGAAGAAAAAAATAAGAAGAAGGTATAATATACTCAGCCAAGTTTGACCAAGAAATCTAAATTTGACCAAATTCAGGTAGAGTCTTCTATAAGAAGCAAGGTTGTTGAAAGAGGAGCTATCCTCTTTACATTACCTCACTAGACCCAAACAAGCCAAAGAAGAAAAAGAATCATCAAGCTATTGCTACACAAGATACTTATATGATAATACCATGTAACTTCTCCATATGTGATACTACTACCTGGGTATTGAATATTGAAAGTCTAATTAATATTTGTAATTTGTTACAGGGATTCAAGTTAATAAAAGATTTAAAGATGGTAAGAGATTTCTAAATGTTTGAGATGGAAGATCAGTTCCAGTTCTAGCTTTAAGAGTTATCAAGCTTGTATTCAATAATAATGTTGTTTCAAGTGATTATCACTATTATCATAGTTTTATAATGAATTTTATTTCTGTAGGCCTTTTGGCTAAGAATAATTTTTATTTATCAAGGTGATTATTGTGATATCATTTTGAATGGTATTACTATAATAAGTGGACAATTGAAAAATAATATTTATATTTTATCATAGCTTGTTAGTGTAGTATACACGTCTAGTAAACATCCTAGATTAGAAAATGTATCTGATAGTTACTTGGCATTATACGCTAGATCATATTAATAAGAATAGAATAAACAAGTTAATTAAAGAAAGAACCCTCGAGCTCAATGATTTTGAATCATTGCTACCTTTTTGATAAGATGACTAAGTTACCTTTTACTAGAAAAGGTAAAAGAGTCATTGAAGTTCTGAGTCTAGTACATAGTGATATAAATGGACACATGAACACTTCAACCATAGGTGGATATTACTATTTCATCACATTTACTAATGACCTATCAAGGTATGGATACATCTACCTAAGATATAAATATGAGTCATTTGAAATGTTCAAATGATTCTATAATAAAATAAAAAAATAAACTAGGAAGAGTATTAAAATTCTTCGATCTATTCAAGAAGATGAATATCTCACTAGTATATTTTTGACATATTTAGAAGAGAATGTGATTCTCTCACAATGAATACCTCCTGGGATACCTTAGCATAATGGAGTATCTAAAAGAAGGAATTGAATCATGTTAGACATAATTCGGTCCATGATGGGGTTTGCAAATCTACCAATCTCTTTTTAGGGATATGCACTTAAGTCATCTTGATATGTTCTAAAATAGAGTTCCCAACAAGCCTATAAACAAAACACCATTTGACATATGGACAGGGTATAAGCCAGGACTCACACACCTTAGGATCTAGGGATGTCTGGCTTATGTCAAACATTTAAAAATTGATAAGCTAGGATCTAGATCTGACAAATATATTTTATAAGGTACCCGAAAGAGACAAAGGGTTTTTACGTCTACCATATTGATGTACAAAAGATGTTCATCAATAATATGATAGTCTTTTTAGAAAAGGAGTTCTTTGAAAAATGAACTAATGCCACTAAGGTTAAACTTGAAGAAGTTCAACAGCAAAAAGAATCGACACCATTGACTAAACCCAAAGAATAGGATTTGATTAGATCAAACCCAGAGCCCATTGTAAAGGCAACCTTGAGGAGATCTAGTAGAGTACCAAGATAGCTAGATAGATACTATGGTTTCTTGGTTTAGGATGGTGATCAGGTTGAATTTGATGAAAACAACAAGGATCCGATCACCTACATGGAGGCAATGCCAAGTGTTGACTTTTATAAATGGCTTGAAGCCATGAAGTCCAAAATAGAGTCTACGAAACTTAACAATATATGGACACTTATTAATCCACTTGAAGGGGTAAAATTTATAGGGTGTAAATGGATTTTCAAAAAAAATTAGGTGCAGACAGTAAGGTGGAATCCTATAATGTCAATTTGGTTACCAAAGAATATTGTCAATATGATGGTATTTGTTGCCTCCAAGACCGTCGTGGCCCGTAGCTGCTGTCGGCGCCGGAGTGCGCTCCTCCTGCCGCCCGCCATTCTCAGTTCCCGGATCTTCTTGCTGGGTGCGGACGCCTTGCTGCCCGGTGGCCCTCCGCTCCTGGACCTGTGAGATAATGGTTAGAGACCCGGGCCGGGGTTTCCGGTGGGGGCACTTCGATGATCAAGTTAGTGACGATCTAGGGGAACAGATTCTCCTGGTCGGGCCCCTCTTGATGGACTCCATACTAGGAGGAGTAAAAGATGTGCATGGAGGTGTGAACGTCGCAGGGGGAGAGTGATAGCGGGGACATAGGGATGCTCTATTCCTCCGCCTCTCCTTGTGCCCCTCGATTCCCTCCATCAGTGGTGGTAGTGGCGCTACGCCCTCTCTTGGATGGGCTTGCGCTTGTGCTTGTGGTGGCGATCATGGTGGTACCATACCCCCTTTTCTAATGGGGGTGGCCTTTTTTCTTTTTTCCCTTCCCTGTGTGCTGTCTGGTGTGTTTGAGTTGTTGTATTACCTCCAGGTTGGTTGTGAACTTTGGTTACCATTCGGTGCTTGTCTCGGGATCCCCGCCGGGCTGTCAAGTGCATGCGGTGGTGTCTTAGGGAGCCTTTCCTGATTCATGATAGGGCGCGATGTCAGGCGCTCTGACACTCTTCTTGGTTGCCTCACTCTGAGAAATTTGAGGGTGCCTCGACTGGCGGGCCGCCGCCCGGGAGATTCGAATATCTTGATTGGCCTTCTTTCTTGGGTGATCTGAGTGGTTGGTGAGGAATGTAGCATCTCGATCAATGCGCTTCCTGCCTTTTTGGTGCAACTGGCAGTTTCAGGCGATCAGTACGGTCTGAGAGGCGCTCTGGTACGGTCCTCGGGCGGCTTGCTGGTGTCCTCGACTGGTGAGGACCTCATCCGTGCTGGGCCCGAGCTGGGACGGCAAGGCTCGCTCCAGCCTAGGCGCTCCGAGCTTGCGGGGGTGCCCAGGTGGAGGAGGGCGAAGTGCGGGCCCGGTCTGGAGGGTGTGCGCTCGAAGAGGCTCCACATCGACGGGTGAGCTCTTGGCTCGACCTCGATCGCAGGGCACTAACCTCCGAGGGTCTCGCTCCGGAGGGTAGAAGATGGGCCCGGTCCAGAGGGCACGCACTCGAAGAGGCTCCACATCGACGGGTGAGCTTTTGGCTCAACCTCGACCATAGGGCACTAACCTTCAAGGGTCTCACTCTGGAGGGCGGAAGACGGACCTGGTCCAGAGGGCACACACTTGGAGAGGCTCCACATCGGCAGGTGAGCTCTTTGCTTGACCTCGATCGCAGGGCACTAACCTCTGAGGGTCTCGCTCTAGAGGGCGGAAGACGAACCCGGTCTAGAGGGCGCACGCTCGGAGAGGCTCCACATCGACAGGTGAGCTCTTGGCTCGACCTCGACTGCAGAGCACTAACCTCCGAGGGTCTTGCTCTGGAGGGCGAAAGACGGACCCGATCCAGAGGGCGCGTAATCGAAGAGGCTCCACATCGGTGGGTGAGCTCTTGGCTCAACCTCGACCGTAGGGCACTAACCTCCGAGGGTCTCGCTCTGAAGGGCGGAAGATGGACCCGGTCCAGAGGGCGCACGCTCAGAGAGGCTCCACATCGGTGGGTGAGCTCTTGGCCCGACCTCGACCGTAGGGCACTAACCTCTGAGGGTCTCACTCTAGAGGGTGGAAGATGGACCCGGTCCAAAGGGCGCGCGCTCAGAGAGGCTCCACATCGGCGGGTGAGCTCTTGGCTCGACCTCGACCGCAGGGCACTAACCTCCAAGGGTCTCGCTCTGGAGGGCAGAAGACGGACTCAGTCCAGAGGGTGCGTGCTTGGAGAGGCTCCACATCGACGGGTGAGCTCTTGGCTCGACCTCGACCGCAGGGCACTAACCTCCGAGGGTCTTGCTCTGGAGGGTGGAAGATGGCTCCGACCTAGGCACCGAGCTCATGAGCTCGACCTGGCAGAGGACTGAGCTCGACTTGCTATCCTGGGGGAGCTCAGCTCAGCTCGGTAGTGGGATCCGAGCCGGAGAGTCATCGTGGCGTCTTCTCTTGACGTGGTGCCTGACGGTTTCTCCACATCAACGATCCTGTCACATCAGTATTGACTATAGTGAGATATTTTTATTTGTGGCATTACTCAAGTCCATTTGGATTATGCTTGCAATAGTGGCACATCATGATTACAAGATCTAAAAATTGATGTTAAAATTGCTTTCCTAAATAGAGAGCTAGAAAAAGAGATGTATATGATACAACATGAAGGGTTCATATCCATAAATGAATTAAAGGTGTGCAAGCTTCAGATATCCATTTATGGATTGAAAGTAGGCATCACAGAGTTGGAACATGTATTTTGATAAGGTAATCAGAATGTATAGCTTAATTAGGAATGGAGAAGAACCATGCATTTATAAATAGGATAACAGTTTAGTAGTAATATTTCTTGTTTTGTATGTGGATGACATTCTCTTAATCAAGAATGACATTTCTGCATTGCAAGGAATAAAAGTATAACTATCATCTCAATTCTCCATAAAAGACGTAGGAGAAGGATCCTACATTCTTGGGATGAGGATCTATAGGGATAGATCTAAAAAGTTGCTAGAATTAACCCAGTCCACATACATTAAGATTATATTGAAGCAGTTTAACATGATGAATTCTAAGAAAGGCTATCTTCCAATAGGCCATGAAATTACTCTCTATGAAAGATTGTTTAACAACTCCTCAAGAGAGATAGAGTATGAGTAGGATCCATATACCTTGATAGTGGGATCCATTATGTACACTATGATATGTATGAGACCATATATGGCATACTCACTAGGGATTGTGAGTAGATATAAATTTGATCCAAGTAAGAACCATTGAAAGGTCATAAAAATTATTTTTAAGTATTTGAGAAATACTAAAGACCAGTAGCTCATCTATGAAGATTCTAATTTGAAACTAGTCAGTTATATTAACTCTAGTTTTTAGTTAGATAGAAATGATACCAAGAGTATATCAGGTTATGTTTTTATCCTAAATAGAAAAATAATTTACTAAAAAAGTTCTAAGCATCACACTATGGCCGATTTAGTATGCGAGGTGGAGTATATTGTGGCATTCAATGCTACAAAGGAAGCTATTTGGCTAAGAAAGTCCATCGGCAAGCTTGGAGTGGCACCATCTATTAATGGCCTAGTCCCTCTATTTGTGATAACACTAGGTCCATAGCTCAAGCGAATGAACCAAAGACTCAACAACAGACTAAGTACATTCAGCATCACTACCATTTCATTCGAGAGATAGTGGATCGAGATGATGTTAACCTTCAAAAAATAGATGGAAAGGAAAACTTATTTGACCCTTTTACTAAATGCCTCGAAATCAAAAAGTTTGATGATCACAAGTAGAAGATGGGTATTCAATACTATCCCAATTGGCTTTAGTCTAAGTGGGAGTTATTAGGAAATGTGTTTTAAAGCCAGTCATCTGGGTTATAATAGTTGAGCTTCCTATAATTTATATATGAATTATTAATAAATAAAAATTATTTTTGATAGTTCATCACTATTTATACATCTTCCTTTATGAACTCTTTTATGATGAAGTCCTTAGAACTACTTCTATTCGATAAATGAAGATTTGTTATGTAGTTCTTAAACTTGTTCATTATAAAATGATATATTGTTATCAAAGATGATAATGTTTATCAAGTATAAGTTATTGTATACCATATGGATTAGTTATCCTAATAACCAAGAAGTGTGGAGACACTCATATTGCATGCAGGTGAGTATAAGAGTACATTCACTAAATATAACTAATACTATAAAGTACTATGTTGTCAAGAGATATGGGTATAAATATCCCTTTGACCTTAGATCAGTGCATTGACTTGTAAGCAACTCACTTTACTTTGGTGCTAAACTACCTGGATTTTTAACGCAGAGATAAAAGATTTCTAGGTGCAGTCTAGTACTTGTAATATCGATGTATGAGTCAAGAAGAGATTGACCACTCTAATGTATTGGAGATGATGCTCTACTTTATTTCAATTTAGCAAGATCTTGGCCAAGACAATCCTTGTGAGGAATCACAGGATCTATCAAGTTGAGATATATATGAATGTGCTATTTAAGAGTTGGTAGTTGACTCTTAAGTCATTTTAAGCATTAGTCAAATAGATAAATTATATAGTAACCATATACCTAGGTTCTAAAATATTATATTGCAATCATTCAACCTATCTAGATGTTGGGTACCATTACTAGATGGTCACATCAATTAGTTCAGGAATTAGTTCTTGGGCTATCGACTTAGAGTTTGAACCTATGGGATCACACATAATAGAAGTTTCTGACCTGTTGATCTCGGAATGATTTTGATGATTACAAATATTGAAACATGAATCTGTACTAATGCCTTTCAAATATTTAAGAATATTTTTTTACAAAGCTTTTTAATGGACAACCTTCAATTGAAAACCTCGTTATCATTAGAATAGTTTGTGAGTTCATTTGTATTATTGAAAATCCCTTTAAGCCTTTAAAGATTCTTTATAACATTTGGAATGTGCAGTGAGCTCGTAGATAATGTTAGAGATGTTTCTGAAGTATAGAAAATCCATTTATATTCTTTAAGGACCCTTAGATGCTTGGAGAGATTTTTTATATCCTAGAAAGAATAGAAAGGTTATTTCTTGTAATTAAATTACTTGAAAGTCCTTGTATATTCTTAGAAATCCTTAAAAATAGTTGGAAGATACTTGGAAGCTCTAAAGAGTCAAAACATATCAAATCTTAAATAATTGGAGAACTGGCTGAAAGAGCTGACTCTAGTATGGCATGGTGATTAGTACAATTCAAAAGAGCTGACTCTTGTTTTGCAAGACTTCTCTCATAGGTTGAGCAGAAAAGCAAGTTTTTAGATGAGCCTTCTCTCAAGATAAGAGCCTTCTCTCTTAGAAATAATTAAAAAAGTATGTTCTTAAAGATAATATAGAAGCGCTGACTCTTGACTTGTGAGCCTTCTCTCTCAGAATTCCTGGTCACTAAGGAAATGAGCCGACTCCTCTACAACAAGCTAACTCTCATCCCATAGAAAGTAGTAGTAACGGCTAGCCCAAAACTTATAGAATTTGATTTCCAATATTTCTAATGGCTATTTTTCACTTTCTAATGACTCTAAATAGCTAGAAATGACTAGGAATCAATAGGAAAACTCTTGGAAAGATATAAATTCTTGGATTAAAGTTAAAGGAAATAATACTTGAAAGAATATTCTTTCAATCAATGCAAACAAGAGAAGTTAAGAGCTATCACTTGAAAACTTAAGAAAAGCTTAGCTCCTTTCCACCTACTCTCTTAAAGTATTAAGTGAGGACATAAAAAAATATTGAAGAGCAATTCTTGAAGACTTGAAGAGTCTACTATAGAAGCTTCATCGGCAACTATTTATTCTTTAAGGAATTTATTTTTATTGCTTTATTCTTATACTTTTGAGCTGTTGTTTATTTTAGTAGCGAGCTGAAACTTAGAATTGGGTTTGGGTTTTGATTGGTGAATCTTGGAAAACCAATCGAGTTATTTATGAGCACATAAAACAAACATTGTACTTGGATTTTACTTTGTGAGCCTGGTATAAAACAAATCGGTTGTATTCTTGTAAAAATATAGTAAAAACTTCAAGAGGTCCTTGGATAGTGGATGTAGAAACTGGGATTGCTTTGAACTACTATAAATTTATTGTATTTTTATGATTGCTTATCTTTCTTTCTCTTATATTTTAGCATTGATACACTTCACTTAGCACAACACTCAGCCCATACATTACATTTGAGTTTTAAAGACATACTTATTTTAATGTTTAGAAAACATAATTCATCCCCCTCTTAGGTTATCGGTCCGAGCAACAAGTGATATCAGAGCCACATCTTAGTGTCACTAATTAATGATTAGGAGAAAAGATCATGGCAACCCATATAAAAACTTCTCTAGCCCAAAGTCCATCTAGTAATAAACCTCCATTTCTCAATGGCATCCATTACACTTATTGAAAGGCTAGAATAAGAATTTATATTCAAGCCATAATTTTTTAATTATGGAGAGTAATCATGCAAGATCCATACACACCCACTAAAAAGGTTGATGGCATTGACATCCCAAAATCAAAAGATGAATGGGTTGATCATGACATAAAAATGGTTGAGCTAAATGCGAAGGCCCTAAACCTTTTGTATTGTACACTACATCTCAATGAGTCTAACTAGATTTTCACTTACAATTCTGCAAAAAAAATTGGAATAGACTTCAAGTCACACACGAAAGCAAAAACCAAGACAAGAATTCAAAAATTAACTTGGTTATGTATGATCATAAGCTATTCAAAATGGAACCCATTGAGACCATCTCTGAAATATTTTCAAGATTTATTGATATTATTAATGGTCTCAAAAGTCTTGGTAGGACTTACTCTAATATTGACTTGGTGGACAAAATTATTCTATCATTACTAGATAAGTAGAATTCTAAGGTCATTTCTATTCAAGAAGCAAAGGATCTTAACAACTTACTGTTAGAAGAGCTCCTTGGATTATTAATGACATATGAATTGAACATGAAGCACCATAGCGATGAGGAAGGAAAAAAGAAAAAAATAATAGCTCTCAAAGCTATAATTGAAGGAGAAAAGAAAGAAGAAGAGGAAAACCCTTCATCCGAAGAGGAGTTAGGAGATAAGGATATGTTCCTTGTGATGAAAAGATTTAGAAGATTTATGGATAAAGGTAGATCAAAGTATAGAAGGAGACACTTGGCTAAGGGAGATCCAAATAAGGAAAAAGATAAAAAAAAAAAGGACATGATCAATAGCCCATTTGCTATGAATGTAAAAATTCAGGGCATTATCGATCATATTGTCTTATGTTAAAAAAGTGTCCCAAGAAGAGAAAGAAAATGAAAGCCATGGTTTCTATACAGAGTGATAGTGATGAGTCCAGCTCCAATGAAGGGGAAGAGCAAACAAAATTAGCTAATCTATGCTTGATGACATTAGAAGATTTGGTATGCACTAAACCTAACATTGAATTCACATTTAATAAATTACATATGGCATTCTATGATTTACTTGTAGAATTTAAAAAGGATGGATTGAGAATTAAGTCTCTTAAATAGTCAAATGATATTTTATAAAAGGAGAAAATTGGTGCTTCAGAGAAAAGTAACATCTTTCAAAAATAATTAAATGAAATTCTTGATGAAAACAAGGCTTTACAAAATGAGAAAGAGCATTGTTATTAAAAACTCAAAGCTTTAAAAGAAAAGAATGAAAATCTGGAAATAAAATTTTAGAAGCTCAAACCTTTGGTTGATAAGCTAACATTGAGTTCAAATAAACTTGAGTTAATCCTTAAAAATTAAAGGGAATCAAATGATAAAGTTGGAATTGGATATAACTCAAATTTCAATAATAAGTTTTTAGCACCTAAATTTTCTACACCTAAGTTTTCAGTGTCTAACAAAATGTAGAAATCCAATATAGTTTATTACTATTGTAAAGGAATTGGGCATAAAGCTTATAGTGTAATTTAAGAAACAAAAATGGCAGTAAGGTTTAAAAATAAGGGTTTCCAAAGGAACCATTGTGACTAATCCTAATGGATCCAAGAAAAGTTGGTTACCTAGAAACCTTACTTGATTTATTTTGTAGGAATGTCTTACAGCCCAAAGATCTAAAAGAAGATGGTACTTAGATATTGGATATTCAAGTATATAATAGGTGAAAAGGAACAATTCTTCACCCTAAAGATGAAAGAAGGTGGTATTGTAACCTTTGGAGATAATGGTAAGGAGAGAATCATTGATACTGGTAAGATCAAAATTATCCCTTCAACATTTATTAAAAATGAATTGCTAGTAGATAAATTGAAGCATAATCTATTAAGTGTTAGTTAATTATGTGACAAAGGTTTCCAAGTTTTGTTTGAATCTTCAATGTGCATAGTTATTAGTTTTTTTATTTAAGTATCAAATTTGTAAGACATAGACTTGAAAACATTTACATTGTAGACTTAAGTAATCTAGCTATGAAGAGTAGTACAAATCTAATGGCTATGAGTACTAAAATCAAGAAAACTAGTTGGCTTTGGCATAGAAGACTTAGACATGCTAGCATGTATACATTATCTAAATTGATCTCTAAAGATCTAATTAAATATTTGCCTAAATTGAATTTTGAAAATAATCATGTATGTCATGCTTTTCAATATGCTAAATAAACTAGGAGAAGTTTTAAATCTAAAAACATTGTTTCAACACCTAGACCTTTAAAGCTACGATATATAGACTTATTTGGATCAATTAGGATCACAAGCCTACAAGGTATGAAATATGGACTTGTGATAGTAGATAACTTTTCTAAATTCACCTGGGTATTATTTTTGGCACACAAAAATGAGACATTCACTATTTTTTAAAAATTTTATAAAAAGGTTTTAAATTAGAAAAGTCTTTTAGTTATGTCAATAAGAAGTGCTCATGGTACAAAATTTGAAAATCAATATTTTGAAGAATTTTGTAATGAGCATAGCATTGATCACAACTTCTCAACTCTAAGAACACCATAACAAAATGCTATTGTAGAGAGAAAGAATAGAACATTGAAAGAGATAGCCTGAATAATATTATATAAAGGCAATCTTCCAAAGTACTTTTGGACTAAAGCTATAAATACCATATGTTACATTCTTAACTATGTTCTTATTAGACCTATTCTAAAGAAAGTGTCCTATGAGCTTTGAATGATAGAAAGCCAAATATAAGTTACTTTTATGTATTTGTTTATAAATATTTTATCTTAAATAATGAAAAAGATAACCTTGAAAAATTTGATGTAAAATTTGATGAAGGTATCTTTCTTGATTATTTGATTTCAAGTAAAGTCTATAGAGTTTTCAATAAAAGAACTTTAACTATTGAAGAACTTATTCATATTATTTTTGATAAAACAAACCCTTCACCCTTAAGAAAGGAAGAGTGCATAAACAATGATGCAGGTACATTGAATGAAGGAATGAAGGACTTGAGTCTAAAAGATAAACAAATTGAAGAAGAGAAGAAAAAGATAAGCAAAGAGCATTGTGATTTTTATAAGGAATGGAGATATGTACATCACTATCCTAAACATTGAATTATAGGAGATCCTTTACAAGATTTTAGAATCAGGTCTACATTTAGAGACACTTTTGATTTCCTTGCATTTGTTTCTCGAATTGAATCCAATTGTATAAAAAAATGCTGAAAAAAATCTAAATTAGATGATAGCTATGCAAGAGGAGTTAAACCAATTTGAGAAGAACAATGTTTGGACTTTAGTTAGTAGACCCAAAGAACATCCTATCATCCATACTAAATGGATATTTAAAAACAAATTAATTGAAAAAGGTGATATAGTTAGAATAAGGTGAGATTAGTGACCAAAGGATACAATAAAAAAGAAAGAATAGATTTTGATGAAACTATGCACCTCTAGCAAGATTAGAGGTCACAAGACTTGTATTTATATGTCATATAAATTTCAAATTATTTTAAATAGATGTAAAAAATATTTTTCTAAATAGATATATTTTTGAAAAAGTTTATGTAGAGCAATCCCTTGGATTTGAAAGTCATAATCTACCTAATCATGTTTTCAAATTGAATAAATCTTTGATGGTCTTAAGCAACTCCCTAGAGATTGGTATGAAAGACTTAGTAAATTTTTGCTTAAAAATAATTTTATAAGGGATAGTGTAGATACAACATTATTTTTTAAAAGAAAAGATGATAAAATGTTAGTTGATAGAATTATGTAGATGATATAATCTTTGATACAACTAATGAAGATATTTGTTAAGAATTTGCTAAGCTTATGTAAGATAAATTTGAAATGAGTATGATGGGTGAGTTGATTTTGTTTCTTGGACTACAAATCAAATAAACAAAGAAAAGGATATTCATCAACCAAACTAAGTATATAAAGAAACTTTTGAAGAAGTTTGAGATGGAATCCACTAAAGAAATCAGCATACCAATGAGCCCAACCTGCAGGCTTGACAAAGATGAAGATAGAAATAGCATTGATCAAAAGCTATATCAAGGTATAATTCGATCTTTGTTATATTTAATTGCTAGTAGACCTGATATACTATTTAATATATGTATATATGCTAGATTTCAATCTAATCCAAAAGAATCACATATACTTACTACGAAAAGAATCATAAGATATCTTAAAGAAACATCTAACTTAAGATTATGGTATTCTAAATATTCATCTTTAGATTTAATTAGTTATTATGATGCTGATTATGATGGTTATAAAATTAATAGAAAAAGTACTAGTAGACATCCTAACTTCTAGGGTTAAACTTAATCTCATGGTACAGTATGAAACAAAACTCCATAGTGTTATCCACTATTAAGGTAGAATATATTGCTACAATGAGTTGTTGTGCTCAAGTATTTTGGATTAAGTAGCAACTAGAAGACTTTGATGTTAGCTAAAATTCTAATCAGATATAATTACACCAGTGCTATTAACTTAACTAAAAATGTTATTCATCATTCAAGGACAAAGCATATAGAGATTAGACATCATTTTATTAGGGATCATATGAAAAATAGAAATATTAGATTAGAATTTATTTGTATTGAAAAATAATTAGCTGACATCATTACCAAACAACTTATGAGGATATTTAATGATTAAAGGTGAATTAGGACTTTATGATCCTTTTTAAAAATTTCTTCCAAAAAATTTTAGAAAATTAGAAAAAACTTTTAAAACTAAATCCCAACCTTTCAAGCTTAGTGCAACTTTTTTTCATGTATTTAAGACCCAAAGAATCCATTTCCAACCTTTTTGAATCCCAAAACTAACTTTTTGCTTGAGTTGACTTGAGCAGACCCTAATCTGAGCAAGCCAACTCAGATGTCAAAAGTTTTGTTTTTTAAAAAGCCTTGGAAATTTAAGTTACCACTTTCATTTTACTATTTAATCAAACCAAACTCTCACCTTTTACCCTCCAATACTATAGAGACCCTAGGGATCATGGTGAAACCTAGATCCATGTGATTCCCATGTAAGATGGGTCCAAGAAAGGCTTTAGCTTATAAAAGAAGGAGAATCAGAGATTCTACTATGGCCGAACAAAGAGCAAAGCATAATAATGGTGAGTCAACCCTTGTACCTCTGCCGACTCGACCTAATCCGACAATTTTGATGGCTAATCGATCAGTTACAACAAGTAGAAGAGTTTATTTTGACTTTTTAGAACAAAAGTACCTTTGGATAGGAGATTGAATTAAAAAGCAAGGGTGGGAGAATTTTGTTCCCTTGATGTATCGATATACTGCACCTTAGTGAGATCATTCATTGAAAATCTGAGAATAGGGCTTGACTCCATTAGCTCTACTATCAAAGAGCAACTGATTGTATTGGATGAAACTAGATTGAATTGGTTGCTTGAAATGCCAAAGGAAGGTAGGTGCTACTTAACTTTAGAAAAGAAGATTGATGGACTAAGATCTATTTTGGAAAGAAGGGATGTGAGCAGCATAAAGAACTTGCAGGCTAATTAATTGTCCTTAAAAATGAGATTATTACATAATATGGTTAGCCGAGTTTTCTTTCCTAAGATAGGGCGGTTTAATTAGGTAATAGAAAGAGACATCACTTTTATGCATTACCTGATACAGAGATGCCAAATCAATTTGCCTTTCCTGATGCTATCATAGATCAAGTAAGCAGCAAGGAGGTAGTGAGCTTGTCTTCCATATGTGATGGTATTTACTCCATTGTTTGAGGAGTTCAGAGTGGATTGCACTAGCGAGGATGCTAGGACATTACTTCATACTAACAGGTACAGTGAGAGATCACTTCACCGCATGATGGAATGTGGGTGAAGAAACTCTTGGGTTGAAGAGATCAAACTCTTCTGATGATGATTTTGATACTACTGGTGATGTTGATGAGGAGGATGATAGTGATGATGGTGATAAAGAGGATCAGAGTGATGGAGATGATGATGGTGATAAGGTTCTCACTACTGCTAAACCCTTTATTGGTGAGACATATGGATAGCCTTCTAGTCCGAGGACTCCACCTCCAACACCCTCATATGCTACATAGACATTTGCAAAGCCATCTATGCCACCTACCACATTGACTTCCACTGGTATCACCTTGAAGCAGTTTACTTAGTTCTCTATTGCATTGATTGCTAGAGTCAGCTCTATGATAGGAGACATGAGATAGGACATTCAGGATGTTTCTAGAAGCTATGAGGAGTTCAGAGGAATTTAGAGAGAACTCTCACTTTGGATGGATGTGATTGAGTAGAGATAGAGGATGCACGATGAGTATCAGTATGATTTGTTAGACTTGAGAGTAGACTTTGGATGCATGCGAGGTGATACTAACCAGTTTGCATGAGTATATAGCCACCACTCTTTCCATTCAATAGGGCATCCATCGCATCGAGTCTGAGCTGGGCAATATCTTTGATGTGGGACGACTCTAAAATTGCTAAACATGCAGGAAAAATAGTAAAGTAGTTTCTTTAGAATTTTTTATAATTTTAATTTGTAGGCTAAATTTCTAAAATCAAGTAAAGACTAGCAGGATGAATAGCAATGCAAAGAATTATCATAATCATAGGCATGCTCATGCAAAATAAAAAAAGTCAGGACACGAGAATTGAGAAATTCCTGGCTTAGGATAGCTAACCTTCAATCAAAATAGAAATTAAGAGTGGGAAGGTTTGTACTAGTCAGAGATTGAAGAACTTGCTGATGAAGAGGTCACACAGCTCTCAGAATGATGCTTGGAAGATGAAGCCCTTGGTTCCTAAATCTGAAGGTGATCTGGACCCAGTCTGAAAGCAAGGAAAGCCTCCTCTGGGGAGGGGAAACACCTCGAGGATCTTGCATGCGTCAAGGTTAGGCACGAAATAAGTAAGCAAAGAAAAAAATAAAAAGATGGAAACAAGAAGGAGGGGATTAGGGTAGATGTTGAAGGCGACCTGGAGAAGATGGGATCCAGTTATCTGGGGTGGCTCCTGGAGTGCTTCTCAAGGTGGTGGCTACTGCTTGGAGGCTTGGGAAGATGCTTAGGCATGGGTAACTCCAAGGAATGGGGACGGCCAAGGAAAGAACAAGAACCAAAAACTAAAGATAAACAAAACCCAAGAACACTAGACTTGCAAAATAATTCAGCAGAGTTTATTTCATAAGAGTTGATGATTACAAGAGAAGGAGGGATGGGGTATTTACAGAGTTCCTATTCCCTCTCCTTATTAGGATTGTAGCTCTCTCATAGTTAGGATAGGTTTACAAGCTTTGAGTTGGAGAAAGACTACAATATTAACCTAGAACTAGGATTACAAAGTTGAATGAAATAAAAACTTGATTTCCTCCTTCAACTTGGACTCTTCCTCTTAGAATGGACCAAGTAAACCATTAAGGACACCTCTCCTTGGTGTGTGTGCTTCATGGGCAGCAAGAGTGGGTGGCCAAGAGGCTAGGGCGCGTGGGCTTTGGGATGCCTGGGCTAGCATATACCTAGAATCTTGGTTCTGGGCTGGAATATACCTGGAATCTTGGTTCTTATGAGCTTGGGCCTGGTGCCTGGGCTGATTTCTTTTGGGATGGGGCGCAGATGGACCTCTATAATCTGGGTGCCCTGGTCTAGGAATATGCTTTGTCATCTGGAGAGGAATCTGGGCATCTGAAGAGCATCTGGAGGGCATTTGGAAGGTATCTTGGATCCTAGGGTGTCCAACAAGGTCCAATAAGATATTGTAGTGGCCTCTGACTCCTGGATGAGGCCTGGTGGGACTCCAAAATAGGGTATCCTCCTCTCTTGTATATGAACTAGACTAATACTAAACTTATAATGAAATATAGGACTCAATACTGGACTAGGGTTGAGACATAATCAACTAGTCTCAACTTATTACAGGACTCAATCTTACTTGCTTACAAAATTATGACACATGACTAAGGTTCTAAAAATCCAAATCGATAAACCATATGGGATCTAGTGATCTGTGTCTGATCCTGGTGTCCCCACCAATTCTCCCGGGATGGGAGGAACTTGATCCTATCGAGTAAGGGTCAATTTGGCTCTCATAGTGCTCAAGGAGGGTCTGAGTTGAGGCACTGCAGATCCTCACCAGTACTCCACAAGTCCTCGTATTTGGTCGACCTTGCCAACGGACCAAATACCTTTGACAGCCTCTATCTCGGGTACCGATGGCTTGATCATCCAGGGTTCTCTCAATCTTTTCCTCACCAATTGGCCAAATTGTATATGGACACTCTGGGGCGGGTTCTCTCTCAAAGGAAGGGAGTGGCTCAAAGGGCTCGCTGGGGATCACTGCTGGCTCCCTATACTCTACAAGGTCTAAGATGTTGAAGGTTGAGCTAATACCTAAATCAGGTGGTATCTCAAGCATATAGGCATTGAGTCCAATGCTCCACATTATTTTGAATGGGCCAGCTTCGTGAGCATGAAATTTCTTTACAATCACACAATCCTCTACAAAAAATTCTTTATCTTTCTTTTGAGAATTAGCTAAGTTTTTATTTAATTCATTACTTATGTTCAGTTTTTGACTAATTTCAAGATGCATATGCTGTGCAGAGGCTAGTGTAGGTATGGATAGATGAATTAGAATTATGACTTTATTGGACTCAAGACTAACACCTAATAGACTAGACTAGACATCCTTATCAAAGGAAAGTTATTGGACTCTATGGGTCAAGACCTAACAATCTATAGACTCTCTAGGTTTAATCCTAGCATGGCATGCACATGAAAATTTTCTATGGACTCCTAGCAAATTCCATAAGGTACGGCAGAAGTAATATGCAAATCGAACATGTGCAATGAATGTATGCATTATGCTTACCTCTATAAAATGTAGGTGAATGATTAAAGAAATATAAGAAAACTCAAGAAAAGATAAAAAATATGAGATGGATTCGGGGTTAGTCTTGCAGGGTAGAAAGTAAGAAGGAGATTCTGGAATGATCGGGTAGAATAGGAGATAAGAAGGGGTTTCAGGGATGAGGCCTACACTAATGAGGTTGACCTTATGGGGTTAAGGCATATATAAAGGGTCTGCATAATGGAAGAAAGGGTCGTTGATTTCAGGGAAGAGATCAAGTGGAGTCAAAGAGGTGACTTCATCCTGAGAGTACTGATTTAAAAAGATCAAGTCCTTAATAAACTCTTCTGGCTCATGAAATTCATGACTAAGCTCTATAATTGGGCTTTCTTTTAAAGTCTCCTCAGGTAGAGTTGCAGTCAGAGGGTCATGGGTTTCTTCCTCTAATGGTTCTTCCACTACGGGTTAAGTATGGTCAGGGTCAGCTAACTCTGGATTGGCTTCTACCTGGTCCAACCTATTGGTTAATTGGTCAAGCCTATTGGTTGCTTGGTTGTTGGTTTGGGTCATTTGATTGGTTTGGGTGGTTGATTGGGTAAACAGATTTTGGGATTGCGTGATCATCTGGTCAAGTTGGGCTTGGTTTTGGGTGTTCATCTGGGTCAATTATTCAATCATGGCCTTAAGGAGGGTTTCTAGATTGGACTCCATGGTTGAACTAGGTTGGTCGTACTGGACTTCTAACTCAACTAACTCTATGTTGGTTGCTATCTGGGTTTGGTCATAGTCAACTAATTCTGGATCTTCTATAGGTATGTCTTCATCTAAATCTTCAATAGACTCATCATCTTCATACTCCTCTACCAGACTTGGATTGGCCTCATATACCTCCTCTTCAAGGTCATCCTGGTAAACCAATGGGGTAGTAGGAGGGGGTTGACTAATGGGTTCCTGACTAATACTTGGTTCATCTCTAGGGGTACCAATCCTATGGGATTTAAGGTGACTAGGGGAAAACTGATTGGCACTAGGCTGATTCCTATGGACTATGGGTTCCTGGGGTTCAGCTCTATGGGTCTTGCCTAGGGTTCCTACTTGGTCATCTAATAGATCAATCCTATAGGTTGCTTGGTTATTGGATTGGATCATTAGGTCTAATCTATTATTTATCTGGGCAAACTGGGTTTGGGTTTGGGCATTAGATTGATTTATTTGGGTTGTTAATTGGGTAACCATCTGGTCATTCATGGCTTTTATGAAAGCCTCAAAATTAGGATCCATGGTTAGGTTTGGTTGGGGTTTAGACTTTTGATATTGGGTTCTTAGTCTCGTGGTCATACAATCAATCAGTCAGTCAGAATGAGATGGTGCAACCATGCATGCAAGGATCAGTAGTTCTAGGATTTCCTAGACCTAGAGCCAAAATTGAATGGGTCTACTAACTTACACTTAACCCAGCAGCTAATCCTTCCACTGGCCAGGTAGGGGGTGGGGTGGTGGGAGGCTCCCCCTGCTTGTCACATGGTCCTAATTATAAACCACCAGTCCACTTATATCGTTTGACTCTGGACCCCCAACCTTAGATACCAGTTTTTAGTAATAGCCACAGGATTAAATGCACTAGTAGGCACACACGGTTCGGACCCGGCCTATAGGGTGTCACCTAGCCCACTAGGGCAAATTAAGTCTAATTAATTTTAATTTAGGCTTGGGTCAATACGTTGGTGGTTGTTTTGGGCCCAGGAAAGTGAATGAAATCTTGCCCTGATGTTAGATAGCAATTGCCCTTAGGATTAGGTTAAAGAGATAATGGCAATCAGTGGTCCTCATGCAATCTAAAACAATCAAAAAAATAAAAATATTTTATGTGTATTTTATGAGGTGGCAAATTAGGTTTAGGTTGATTACGTTAGCACACAAATTGGGCTTGGGATTGGGGTGTGTGGAAGTTGGTTAGGTTTGGTTGAGTCAAGGGCACATAGTTCATAGAATTCAGAGATTTAGGGTTCAGATTACTGCAGGATTTGGCATGGATTCTGATGCAGAAAAAAATAAGAAAAATTCTAGGAAAGAGAATGGACGGTATGATGACCTCTACCAAATTTGATGCAAAACAAAAATCAAATGATGATGCAAATCCTAGGGTTTTTGGACTGATACAGAATTATCAAGATTTTAGTTAGGGTTTCTCATATACCAAATTTTAGGACTTTTAATTTTATATAAAATTAATTAAAATTTATGATAAAATAAAGGACAAGATAGAGAACATGTCCTACAAATTTCGTGAAAAAATAAAATTTCTAGGTGGTCAAAATTAGATAAAAATAGACACCTAATGCAGCTAGCAGGATGTAAAAATTAGGGTTTGTGATCCTAATATAGATGAATGCTATCCTAAACCCACTCTGACACCAAACTAATGCGAGACAACTTGAAGATTGCTAAACATGTAGGAAAAAAAGTAAACTAATGTTTTTAAAATTTTTTATAATTTTAATTTGTAGGTAAATTCTTAAAATCAAGTAAAGACTAGCAGGATGAATAGCAATGCAAAGAATCATCATAATTGCAAGCATGCTCATGCAAAATAATAAAAGTCAGGACCCGAGAATTGAGAAATTTCCAGCTTAGAATAGCTAACCTTCAGTCAAAATAGAAATTAAGAGTGGGAAGGTTTATACCAGTCAGAGATTGAAGAACTTGCTGATAAAGGAGTCGCACAACTCTTAGATTGATGCTGGAAGATGAAGCCCTTGGTTCCCGAATCTAAAGGCGATCTAGACCCGGTTTGAAGGCAAAAAAAGCATCCCCTAGGGAGGAGAAGCATCTCGGGGATCCTGCAAGCATCAAGGTTAGGCACGAAATAGGTAAGCAAAGAAAAAAATAAGAAGATGGAAATAAGAAGGAAGGGATTAGGGTAGATGTTGTGGCATCCTGGAGAAGATGGGATCCAGTTATCTAGGGCAGCTCCTAGAGTGCTTCTCAAGGCCATGGATGCTGCTCGGAGGCTTGGGAAGATGCTTAGGCATGGAGAACTCCAAGGAATAGGGGATAGCCAAGGAAAGAACAAGAACCAAAAACCAAAGACAAACAAAACCCAAGAACACCAGACTTGCAAAACAATTCAGCAGAGTTTATTTTATAAGAGTTGATTGATTACAAGAGGAGGAGGGGTGGGATATTTATAGATTTCCCATGCCCTCTCTTTATTAGAATTATAGCTCTCCTAGTCAGGATAGGTTTACAAGCTTTAAGTAGGAGGACTATAATATTAACCTAGAACTAAGATTACAAAGTTGAATGAAATAAAAACTTGATTTCCTCCTTCCACCTGGACTCTTCCTCCTAGCTTGGACCAAGTCAACCATTAAGGATGCCTCTCCTTGGTGTGTGGGCTTCATGGGCAGCAAGAGTAGGTGGCCAAGAGGCTAGGGCACATAGGCTTTGGGCCCCCTGGAAGCCTGGGATGCCTGGGCTAGCATATACTTGGAATCTTGGTTTTGGACTGGAATATACCTAGAATCTTGATTCTTATGAGCTTGGGTCTAGCACCTGGGCTGATTTCTTTTGGGCGGGGCATAGATGGACCTCTGGAATCATGGGTTCCTTGGTCTAGAAATATTCTCTGACATCTGGAGAGGAATCTGAGCATCTAAAAAGCATCTGGAGGGCATCTAGGGCATTTGGAAGGTATCTTGGACCCTGGGGTGTCCAACAAAGTCCAATAAGCTGTTGTAATGGCCTTTGACTCCTGGATGAGGCCTGGTGGGACTTCAAAATAGGGTATCCTCCTCTCTTGTACATGAACTGGACTAATACTGGACTCATACTGAAATACAAGACTCAATACTGGACTAGGGTTGAGACATAATCAACTAGTCTCAACTTATTACAGGACTTAATCTTACTTGCTTACAAAATTGTGACATATGACTAAGGTTCTAAAAACCCTAATTAGTAAACCATAAGGGATCTAGTGATCCTGGTGTCCCCACCAGTCTTGCTAGGATTCATTGGTTCTAGATCCACTTTTGGTCTGTCATCTAGTCAGGGACCTAGATCATCACCACAGCCTTTACCTAGACCTACACCTACACCTAGGCCACCCTTTAATACCATAGTCTAACTTGGCACAAGATTTTCTCTACCACCTAGAGTAGGTCCAGCTTCTCGGACCCGTAGTTCAGTCAGTCCATCTCCTGTTTGCCCTAGTAAGATATATGCACTATACACTATCAACATCCTGGAGGATAGTGATAGTGACTAAATATTAGGATATCTACTTTGTATTTTTATATCTTGCTTTATTGTAGTGAATATTTTATATTTTCATGTTGTATGTTGTTCTTGGTACTTCCATAATATCAAATTTTGTATCATTAAAACATTATGGATACAATATTATATGAAAACTTATTCCTTGGCACAAGATTTTCTCTACCACCTAGAGTAGGTCCAGCTTCTCGGACCCGGAGTTCAGTCAGTCCATCTCCTGTTTGCCCTAGTAAGATATATGCACTATACACTATCAACATCCTGGAGGATAGTGATAGTGACTAAATATTAGGATATCTACTTTGTATTTTTATATCTTGCTTTATTGTAGTGAATATTTTATATTTTCATGTTGTATGTTGTTCTTGGTACTTCCATAATATCAAATTTTGTATCATTAAAACATTATGGATACAATATTATATGAAAACTTATTCCTACTTTGAATTATTATCACAATTTGTATCATTCTTGTCTCATTTTCTCTCATTTCTACTATCTTTATTTTCCTTTCTGATGACAAAAAGGGGGAGAAGAGTATGCATGGAAGATAAGGAGAAGAGTGATATTAGGAAGAGAGTAATTGAAAAGAGTAAAGATGGAAAACTGGAAGATGAAACATGTGCATAAATTCATGACATGTATAAGAACAAGGGGGAGTGCAAGAATTACGTGCATATGATTGATATTTAAAAGGGCACCCTTATTCCCCTTCTAACTACTATTTCAACAATGTTGATACATCTCATCTATGTTTTGATAAGTTTTTCTAAGATGTGATACAAACATGGTTTGCTACAATATTTTATGGCACTTTAATCATAAACCTAGAATTATTTAAATACAAAAGCTCTGATACTATAATTCATTTCTTGATTGATACATCATATATATGCTTTGATACATGAAAATTTCAAGATTTGATACATTCCATAAAGAGTTTTACTGATACTTTAACATTTGGATATATTTATAACTCTAATACATTACATGTAAAGTTTCTATGTAGATATGTGTTGCTCTGATATATTTTTTCATACTATAAAGCTTTTAATCTTATGCCCAATATTTTATAATTGTCAAAAAGGGAGAGATTATTGACTCCAAGAATGATTTTGATGACTACAAAATATTGAAGCATGAATTCTATACTAATACCCTTCAAATGTTTAAGAATGCTTTTATAGAAAGCTTTCCAATAGATAACCTTCAATTAAAAATCTCATAGATCATTGGAATAGTTTGTGAGCTCATTTGTATCATTGAAAATCCCTTTAAGCCTTCAGAGGATTCTTTGTAATATTTGGGATGTATAGTGAGATCTTAAATAATGTTAGAGATATTTTTGAAGTATAAAAAATCTGATGCAGGACGATCCTAGGATTGAAGAAAAATAGGAAACTATTTTTTTTTGATTTTTCTTAGAATTTAATTCAGTGGCTAAAGACCTGAAAATAAGTAAAGAATCAACAGAAAGACTAGTAATGCAAGAAACTATCATACCCGCAAAATACCTCATGCAGAATAATAAAGCTAGGACCCCAGAACTGAAAAACTCCCGGCTTAGGATAGCGTACCTGTCACCATATCAGAACTCAGGAGGGGGAAGGCTTTTTACCAGGCAGCGATTGCAGTTCCTTTGAAAAAAAGATCCCTCAACACTTTGGAAGACGCCCGGAAGAACAAGCCTTTGGTTCTCGAATCTGAAGGTGATCTGGACCTGGTTTGAAGGCAAGAAAAGCCTCCTCTAGGGAGGGGAAACACCTCGGGGATCCTGTAAGCATCAAGGTTAGGCACGAAATAGGTGATCAATGAAAAGAAACAAAATATGAAAGAAAGAACAAGGAGAATCAGGGTTAGGGCTGGCAGCAGGGAAGACGAAGGAGCTCTTGATCTAGGGCATCTTCAAGGTTTCTCTTCTTGGATGTGGCTGCTACTTGGAGGCTTGATTTTTTGCTAGGGCATGGAGAATTCCAAGGAAAGTTGGTCGGCTAAGCAAGAGAACAAAGAACCAAAACCAAAGAACCAAAAACCAGAACACCAGAAGCTGAACACCAAAATAACAGAGTTTTATTTCATAAGAGTTGATTGAATGCAAGAGGAGGAGGGGTGGGGTATTTATAGAGTTCCCATGCCCTCTCCTTATCAGGACTTCATCCCTCTCCTAGTTAGGATAGGTTTACAAGCTTTGAGTGGGAGAAGGACTACAATATTAACCTAGAACTAGGAGTACATAGTTGAATGAAAGAAAAACTTGTTTTCTTACTTCCACTTGGATTCTTCCTCCTTCCTTGGACCAGTCAAAGCCACTTGAATTGGGCTAGGATTCCTCTTGGACTCAGCTTGGGCATGTGGGCTCCAAAGGGAAGCAAGGGGTCAGCCTCCTTGGGTTTGGTGCCTGGGCTTTGGGCCCTGGTAGCTGGGGTTCCTCTCATTTAGCATATTCTTGGAATCTTGGTTCTGGGGTGCATGGGCCTTGCTCCTGGGCTTGGAATTTCTTGGACTAAGATGCTGGTATATCCCTGGAATCAAGGGGCACCCTAGGTTAAGAATATTCCAAGGCATCTAGAAGGAATCTGGCATCTGGGAGGAATTGGGCATCCGGAAGGCATCTTGGACCCTGGGGTGTCACACAAAATCCAATAAGCTGATGTAGTGGCCTCTGACTCCTGGATGAGGCCTAGTGGGACTCCAAAATAGAATATCCTCCTCTCTTGTACATGAACTGAACTAATACTGGACTCATACTGAAATACAGGACTCAATTTTGGACTAGGGTTGAGACACAATCAACTAGTCTCAACTTATTATAGCACTCAATCTTACTTGCTTACAAAATTATGACACATGACTAAAGTTCTAAAATCCTAATATCATGCCCTGAATCCAGATTTAGGATCGGCTACGCGACCGACCGCACAACCCTAGGTATCACCCTAGAGATCATGCCAGGCCTAACCTCAATTCAATATCCAAACAGTGGTAAATAACAAATCTCATCAAATATTTATTGATTCCAAGAATTAATCATAAAATTCAACTAAATTTTTAATATATACTCAGAGATCAACACCTAAACCCTACTCCTCACTGACTGGTACCAAAGCCCGCTTGATTTTCTGGATCTGCAACAAAAACATAGAAAAAAATATGGAATGAGCTAAACAGGCTCAGTAAGTTATCATCACCTCTAATATACATATACAAATATATCAATAATAATTAGTAACATATACAACACACAGACAAGATATCCATCTCAAAATAATATACCAGCAATACTATGCAAATGTGTACACTTAAATGCAAATGATACTAACACGACATGACTATGGATGGCCAACCATTTACTTAACTCTCCTAGTCCCTCAGACTATGGCCACGATCGGCCCATGGCTTGCCCCGAAAGAGACTAGATCTTGTGTCACATACCGCTCAACAGTCATGTGCCAGCAATAGCCCTGTTGGAGGCCCAAAAGGAAAACTAGCTCTAAGTATCACACGAGAAACATGCATCCTCTGCATGTGCCCGCCACGCATGGCTAAAATAAGGCAACTAGCTCCTGTGTCACATACCGCTCAACGGTTATGTGCCAGCAATAGCCTTGCTGGAGGCCCAAAAGGAGACTAGGTTCTCGTATGATCATAGTCAGACTAGAGAGCACTCACACCGTCACAATGCACTCACACCAACACAATGCATCCACATCAACATGATGCACGCAATCCAAAGCAATCCCACAATGTACCCACACCATCACAATGCATCAACATCAACATGATGCATGCAATCCAAAGCAATCATACAATATACCCACACCAACACAATGTACTCATACCAACACAGCACCCACACCAACATGATGCATGCAATCCAATGCAATCAAATGCAGATATATTATATATATCTACTAAGTTATAAATATATATATATTGGCATACATATCAGAGGTCAAGATAACTTACCGAAGAGCCTCCACCAACTAGTACAATCCAACACTAAACCGGGTCTTCCAAGGTCAACAATGATCCTGATCAACAATTTAAATATACAATTAATTTCTATTTCAAAAAAAAAACTAAAAGGAAAACTAAATTCTCCAAAACACCCTCGAATCCTAGTTCTATTTTCACTTTTTCCCCTTTTTCCTTTCTCTTTCCAAAATTTGCTTTCACCGAACAGACCCATCCCAGAAAATCGAGTCAACACATCCCATAGACCGAGTCAACCCAATTCTATTGACCGAGTCGACTCACCCCTGCTAACCGAGTCAACTCGGTTCTCTCCCTTTACCAACTCTGCCTCCCTTCTTTCACTCACCCATCGCCATCTTCCCTACTAAGCCAACCCCCTTAGCCAACGGAAGATCGGAAGGAGGAGAGAGACCAGCAGCAACCCCGACGGTCGTCCGGCCACCAGCCGGAAACCCAAAGTAACCCTGCTGCTCCTCTCTCGGCTTGACCGAGCCGGTCTACCCACAGCTGCCGGTGGCTACCATGGGAGACGGCCACCGAGAAGGGGGCCCGGTTGATAGGAGCGGACGGCAATGCGACCACCGACAGCCATCCAAACACCCACCTAAATCCAAAAAAAAAGAAAAAAAAAAGAAAATGGATCCTCCTCCCTGCCCGGTTGTCCCTACCCAAGCCCGTGCTCGAGAGGAGACGACTCCCATCCATCGCCTTAGATGCCCACGCATAGATGAAGATAGGGGATAGGGCACTTACCGGCGAGGTCGGCGACGGTTTCGGCAGCACCAGAGAAAGGAATGACCGTCGAAAACAGTCGTGGCACAAGAGGGAAACGCCTGGCATGATCAGCGTCGATCTTCGACGTCCATCGGAGGTGGAGGGTTTTCTCTGGCTTTAAAGGCTCCAAGGGATGCAAGTCTAAAGAAGGAAATCTTGATCGATGCCCACAACTCTATTTACACTATTCACCCAGGGAGTACAAAAATGTATAGAGATCTTAAAGAGAACTTTTGGTGGAGGGGTATGAAAAGGGAAATAGCCATGTTTATGGCTCAATGCTTAACTTGTCAAGAAATAAAGGCTAAGCATCAGAGACCAGCGGGACCACTACAACCCCTAGCTATTCCTGTATGGAAATGGGAGAATGTCACAATGGACTTTGTTACAGGATTACCGAGGACTCTCAGAGGATTTGATGCTATTTGGGTTGTTATAGATCGATTGACAAAGTCAGCTCATTTCTTACCTATCAAGGTCAATTTCTCCATGGAAAGGCTAGCTAAATTATATATTGATGAGATTGTTAGATTGCATGGTATCCTGTATCAATTGTATCTGATAGGGATACTAGATTTGTTTCTCAATTTTGGAGGAGATTGCATCAAGCTATGAAAACAAAGCTGGAGTTTAGTACAGCCTTTCATCCTCAAACAGATGGACAGTCAGAGAGAACAATCCAGACACTAGAGGATATGTTGAGAGCATGTGTTTTTAATTTGAAGGGGTCATGGGATGAACATTTGTCACTGGTAGAATTTGCATATAACAACAGTTATCAAGCAACCATTAAGATGGCACCTTTTGAAGCACTGTATGGGAGGAGATGTAGGACCTCGGTATGTTGGGATGATGTTAGCGAGAGAAAACTCTTGGGACCAGACATTGTGCTGCAGACCAAAGATAAAACTCAACTTATTAGGAGGCGACTGCTTACAGCTCAGAGTCGACAAAAGAGTTATGCAGATAATCGAAGAAGAGAACTAGAATTTCAGGTGGGAGATCATGTACTTCTTAAAGTGTCCCCTACTAAAGGAGTCATGAGATTTGGGGTGCGAGGGAAGCTAAGCTCTCGGTATGTGGGTCCTTTTGAGATCTTAGAGAAAATGGGAGCTGTGGCTTATCAGCTTGCTTTGCCACCTTCTCTTGCTGGAGTACATAATGTTTTCCATGTTTCTATGCTGAGAAAGTATGTACCTGATCCAAATCATGTAGTTGAATGGGACCACTTCAATTCAGGGAAGATTTGTCTTATGAGAAACAACCAGTGAAGTGGTGGATAGAAAGGAACAAGTCTTGAGGTGACGCATCATTCCTTATGTTAAAGTCCAATGGAGTAATCATTCAGAACGAGAAGCCACTTGGGAGTTGGAAGAAATCATGAAAGTTAAATATCCTCAACTTTCCAAGGATCCAGGTATGTAAATTTCGAGGGCGAAATTTTTTTTTAGGTGGGGAGAATGTGAGGCCCAGTTCTTATTGGGCTGAATTTGGGCTGAAGTCAGCGGCCCTTGCCGACTTCAGTTCAAATTCGAATTTGCTCTAAAGTTCGGATTTTATGGCGGAGATTTCAGAGAAGCCCGTCGATGCCACTGGAGGTGGGGGGGATAAGGGTCTTCCTCATGTTTTTTAGGGACCTCGGGTGCCTCTGTTGATCCCGATTACCCTCCCTATCGGTGGATGCCAATGGCTCCTTCGCGTGTCTCAGCCCTCGCCGGAGTGCTCTCTCCACCGGTGGTCACTGCGATCGGAATTCATCTCGCCGGTAAGTCCTTCTTCCTCGGGGGTACGTTTGGTGTAGGGATGTTTGGCAGGGAGGAAGGAAGAATCCGGCCGATTCTTTTCTTTTTCGTTGGAATCGTGGGAAATGGTCGGCGATGGTAGGTCGCCGCCGGTTCCTTTTCTCCTTCCGGCAATCCATTCCGGGCAGTCGATCACGGGGATCGCCGTCATTTCTCCGCTCACATGGGGGGGGATGTTGGTCGGCCTGTTAATAGAGAGTGATGTCTCTGTTAACAGGGGTGGGGGTTTAACCCCTGTGCTCTCCGATTGATGGTCGGACGGCCGCTGTTGGGACCGCCGGTCTCTTCCCTTTCCTTCGGCGACTCTTCCTGGCGGTCGGATGGGAGGATCGTTGTCAATCCTCCTTGGTTCTCCTCATGAGGTTTGGGTCTGGGCACTGTGGCCGGACGGGTTGGGCTGGGCTCGGTTAAGCCAGGCCTTGTTGGGCCGGGCTCGGCTGAGCCAGGCTCTGTTGGGCCGGGCTTATTTTCTTGGATGGGCCGACCCAGTAAAGGCACCATTAGGAAAATAAATAATATAATAATAATAATAATTAAAAGAAAGAAAAAGGAAGGTGGAGGAAGGGAAGAAAGGAACTGTCTAAGGATGTCCCAAGAAATTTAATTTATGTTTAATTTATTTTTATAGGAATTAATTATATCAAATTAAAAATAAAATAATTTGTGATACAAGATCGTCATCGTCCCTGGAAACCGGGTTTAGTGCTTAGTTGGTGGAATTGTAAGTTATCACTCATCGATATAATTTTTGCCATGCATGATTATTTGACTCATAATTGAATTTTCACGGCTTATGTTTATACTGCATACATGTATCTCGATGTGTTATGAAATTTAAACACAAACTAAGATGTAAGAGTTATGGGTTGAGTTGATTTTAGCTGCTCTCTAGTCCGACTATGATCACACGAGGATCTAGACTCCTTTTGGGCCTCTAGCGGGGCTATCGCTAGCACATGACCGATGAGCGGTATGTGACATAGGAGTTAGTTGCTTTATTCTAGCACATGCTGGGAAGCATGTTTCTCGTGTGATACTCAGAGCTAGTTTCCTTTTGGGCCTCCAGCGGGGCTATCGCTGGCACATCACCGATGTGCGGTATGTGACACAGGATCTAGACTCTTTTGGGGTGAGCCACGGGCCGGTCGTGGCCATAGTATGAGGGACTAGGTGAGTGTGTATGGATGGCCATCCTAAAATTTGTATGATGCCAGAAAAATAATAAAGAAGGTTAAAAATGGGAATATATTTGAAATGGCTTATATTTTATGGTTACTCGCATGCATGGAGTTACTCCTGATTCATGGTAAATTTATATTTGTGACATATGATGACTTACTGAGTTTAGGGGAAACTCATTCCTTTTCCTTGCATTTATTTTTCAGGACCAGAGGAACACATGGGCCAGGGATTCAGTCAGTGAGGCTTAGGATCTAGTGGACATTATTACTTTTATTGCTTGATATTTGATAATGTTAAATGTGTGACTGTTAGCTTTATGAACATTTGAATCTACTTGCCTAGGTGTAAATCTTATGCCTGCCTAATAAAAAAAAAATCCTGTGATTTCCTGGTTACTCATTTTATTTGAGAAAGGTTGGTACAGGCCTTGTATGTCCCTGGGAAGGTTAAACCCCAGAACATACGGCCGTCTGTCGCACATCTGGCCCAAGTCTTGGGGTTGGGGCACGACACATAATCAGTAAACCATATGGGATCCAGTGATCTTTATATGATCCTGGTGTCCCCACCAAAATCCATTTGTATTCTTTAAGGTCCCTTAGATGCTCTGAGAGATTTTTTGTATCATGGGAAGAGTAGAAATGTTATTTCTTATAATTAAATTACTTGAAAGCCCTTGTGTATTTTTAGAAATCCTTAGAAATACTTGAAAACACTTGGAAGCTTTAGAGAGTCAAAACATATCAAATTCTTGAAGAATTGGAGAACTATCTAAAAGAGCCGACTTTAGCTTGACATGGTGACTGCTATAGTTCAGAAGAACCGACTCCTTTTCTATAAGCCTTCTCTCATAGGTTGAGTAGAAAAGTTAGTTTTCAGATAAGCTTCTATCCAGATAAAAGCCTTCTCTCTCAGAAATAACAAAATGAATATTTTTGGAGATAATTCAAAAGAGCTGATTCCTAACCTGTGAGCTTTTTCTCTCAAAATAATTGAAACCTATATTCTTGGTCACTATGAAAACATGCCGACTCCTCTATAGTGAGTTGACTCTCATCCCATGAGAAGCAATAGTAACAGCTAGTTCTAAAACTTGCAAAATTCAATTTCTAAGATTCCTAACATCCATTTTTCACTTCCTAATGATGCTGAATAGCTAGAAATGACTACAAACCAATAGCAAAAGTCTTGGAGAGGTATAAGTTTTTAGATTAAATTCAAAGAAAATAATACCTGATAGAATATTCTTCCAATTATTGTAAACAAGAGAACCAAGAGCTATCACCTGAAAACTCAAGAGAAGCTTAACTCCTTTCCACCACTCTCTTGAAGCATAAAGTGAGGATATAAAAAAGCATTGAAAAGCAATTCTTGAGGACTTGAAAAGTCTAATATAGAAGCTTCATCAGCAACTATCTACTCTTTTAAGAGTTTATTTTTGTTGCTCTATTCTTATACTTTTGAGCTGTTGTTTGTTTCAACAGGGAGCTGAAACATAGAATTGGGTTTAAATTTTAATTGGTGAATCTTGAAAAACCAATCAGGTTGTTTGTGATCCCATAAAATAAATATTGTACTTGAATTTTGGTTTGTGAGCCCGGTATAAAGCAAACTAGTTATATTCTTGCAGGAATATAATGAAAATTCCAAGAGATCCTTAGATAGTAGATGAGGAGCTAGGATTGCTTTGAACTACTATAAATTTATTATATTTGTATGATTATTTGTCTCTCTCTCCCTCTTATATTTCAGCATTGATACACTTCACTTAACACAACACTTGGCCCACACATTGCATTTGAGTTTCAAAGGCACATACTTGTTTTAATTTTTAGAAAATCCAAGTCACCCCCTATCTTGGATTATCAGTCTAAGTAACATTACTGATCATGATGGTTGATTAACAATTAAGAATCATGTAAGAATATAATTATAAATTTGATGATAATTAACCTAATACAAATATTATAAATAAATAAGTAATTAAGTGTTAATTAATTATAGGAGGATTAGTTGGTAACTAAATTGCTAATTGGCTTAATTTGATTGAGAAAAGAGGTTTAAGATAAGTCTAATTGTATTTGGTTCAATTAGGTTTCATCCGATTAGGTTATGCAATGACCAAATCGCTAAGAAATTTTGATTCTCGATTTGATTTGAATTTATAGTTGATTAGTTTTTAATTCGATTAGAAATTAATTAAGTTAATTAAGACCTAATTAGATTAGGTTCAGGTTGATTAATTAGTTCTAACAAAATTAGCTATGGTTTCTAACTAATTTTGATCAAATCTTGGTCAAATGCTAAACCTAGTACACTTTCTCTCTCTTCTAGAAATTCTCCATTGAAGGAAAACCAGTGCATCGGATGCCTACTCTAGGCATACTAGATCAGGGAGTAGGTATTGCATAATTAAAAGCAAGTAAACAATAATTATAAAAGCAAGTACAATAATTATAAACAATATCATAATTTCTAGATCTATACATGCATGATAACAAAAATAAATAACATACCTTACAAAGCTTTCTTTAAGAACAAATCAAGGCACCTAGTTGAACTCCTTCAACAGCAAATCAGAAAAGATCGATCCAATCTTTCGAGGTATCCAAATGTCCATCCTCCAGAGGTGTCCAAATGTTCTCCCTCTAGAGTATCCATGCGCGGGCTCTCACTGATCCAACTCCCGAATGGATGCTAGTCCTCCAAGAATCAAACAATGGGTCTCGGATATGTGGAGCAAGAGAAAACCCAAACAGATCTTCACGGATGGTCTTCTCCGAGACCGCCTTTGCTCCACCAAAAGCACACAATGGAGAAACAAAGAATAGGGAAGGATTTGCTAAAACAATTTCAGACTCAAAAAAAACCCGTCGCATAAATTTCTTTAACACACGGTAATTGATGCTCTCTGCTCCTCTCGAAACAAATGCCCTGTTCTTCTTCCCCTCTTACATGCCCCACGGCCATCCTCTCAACCGCAAGCCACGTTTTTCCTCTCTCACGCACTGCAACTTCCTCTCTCAACTTCTCACGGCCAGCAACCAACATAAATCTCTAAAGGAGAAAACCCATGAAGGCAAAGGGAAAAATATCGAGAGAGGAAACCAGATCAAACCAAAACATCGTGAAACAGGGACCGAAGCAAGTAGGAAAGTCGTGGGGAAGAAATCACCGTGAGAGATTTTCAGATCACGGTGCAAATGACATCCTAATCCGATAACCCAAGCAAATCTGATCAACTGGTTGATCTTATCCCAAGCAAGCGGTAAAACCAAGAGTGGGGAAAACGAGAGAGAGGAAGTATGGATAAAATACCGTGAGACTCATTCAAACGATAAAACAAGGCATTCAAGATAACAGGGGAAGTGGGAGAAAAATACCGTGAAAACAAACCAAGTAAAAACCGGTTCATCAAAAACCCCGGTCCGACCAAACCTGAAACAGAAAGAATACCGGATCCAGTCCTGGTCTACCAGGAATAGTTCATGATTGACCCAAACCAATCTTGGTCAATCCAAATCAGACTAGGTAGATCAAAATAAATCTAATGTGTGCTTAATAAGACCGTAATATCGAAACAATTTCCAATCATTGATCGGCTCCCGGATCAGGAAGAAATTCTTTATGGCATATGACCTCATAGGTTCGAACCTCAACAGTAGCACTGGAACACTTCCAATACCAACATAAGATACTATCTAGCAATGGATCCCGGCATCCGGATAGGTCGAAGATACAAGAGCAATCTATCAAACCTCTGGCATATAGTTACCGTATAATTCATCCCTTTGACCTCCAATGCTTAAGATAACCTAGGGTTAGACTGCCAACCCTAACTGAGTCAATCCACAACATGTCTCAACCTTGTAAGTTCAGTGACTCCTCATTAGGACTACCCCGATCAAGGATTTGCTAAATTAAGACACTGCGAGACATTCAATCCAAACAATTTGGACAGATCAATTCCATCTTGGTCCACCACTGCTCCACAAGTACTTGCCTATACCCAGAAACCTTCCATCACCGGATTAGAAATCCGGGTAGTCCGGCACCAAAGCACAGGGAGTTGCTTGCAAGCTACCATTGCGACATCAGGTCGGAGGGACACATATACCCATATCCAATTACGAGCAATCCTTTGGTAGAAAGGAGCTCCATGGAGTCACGTTCAATGAGATGTCACACATCCCACTTGCATATCACATTAGTGTCACCACACTCTTTTGGTCAAGAGGACAACCAAACGTGTGAGCCACAACAACCTATACTTGATACATTGTTGTCCTATATAATGTATCCTTTGGTTGTGAATCTTTTAAAGGACCACTCGATATATCCTCTTTATATCAAAGTCAGTGCAGTCCTAAGGACTTCATCACATAAATAGAGTTCATTACAGGGAAATGAATAATGTGATGAGCTGCCAAAATAATTTTTTATTAATTCATATACAAATTACAATACTGAGTACAACCGCTTATAGCCTAAGTGATTGGCTTTGGGACACAATTCCCAACATCCATGCCCGCCAAGAATTCTCATGAGACTTTCCACATCCAAAATATAAGATGTGTCACCCTCCATTCTTCAATTATGGATGAGGTTTTATTTAAATTAAATCTAGTTTTAATTTGATGAGTTTTGAACTCTTCTTGATAGAGTTTCAATTGCATTGAAACTCTAGATCTTATCCCTATCTTTCCATGCAATCTCCTTTCCAATGTAATCTTAAATTCCCTGATTTTGTGTGACACCAAGAAGGCTCCTTTCACCATTAGAAATTAGAGAGAGATCATTGAAAAAAATTAAGAAGGAAGAGGATGTGTGAAATCCAAAGGGGCATGAGATCTTGGTTGGTGCTAGGTATTTCTTAGGGAGAGAAAAAAGAGAGAAGGTCTCTATACTTTTTATTTATCCCTCCTCTTTATTATCAAATCCTCTACTTCTTTATCTTCCTGGAGGGTTCAAGAAGATCCAAAGAAAGTTTTTATTTCAGCCATCCAAAGGGCTTAATGCAGATCTAGCACTCTAGAGAGGTTGTTCATGCTCGAGGCTTTGTGTAGAATTTTTATAGAGGCTGAATGCATTGTGTGGCTATGAAGTAACCTAAAAAGACCTTACCACATGTCATCAGCAGTGATAATTAGTGACCTGCGATCAGGTATGAGATCCAATCTCATGATAAAAGTAAATTTGATCTGCATCATGCATCAATTAAACTATGTATGCTGATTTTGTTTTCTACATTGTATATCCTATTAAGATCCTACATAGGGTTTTTAGATTTGATCTTATGCTTGTATTTATGATTAAAAAAAAATAATCAGATTTTTTTGCTAGATTTTTTTAAAAAAATAAATATATGGATGAAATCCTATACCAATTTCCAATAGAGAGAAGGGAGAAAAAATAGAAAAGGAAAGTTTCTCTCCTTTCCCTCTCTTCACAAGCTTGACTAAATTTCTCACTCTACTTTCTATCTCTAAAAATTTCTCTCTCTAGGTATAGATCAGTGGAGGATCCAAATACATAGGCAACCTAGATCAACTGGTTGACCCTAGGAGGGGTTCTAGACTTGTAGTATGGCCATTTCCATAATTTTTCATTTTCCATGGTCACTTTGATTGTTATGTTTGATCCTGATTATATAGAGGTCCAACTATCTGCACAAGAAGGTGTCGAGTGGAATACATTTACCTCAAGCTCATAGACCAAGAAGTTAATTGATTTGTTTGAATCTAAAACTAGCATAGGTAAGGATCCTTTTATATGATCACCTCTACATATATTTTGTACCATGTATGATTTTTTTTATTTTACATTGAATATATTTTTTTTTATTATATATGTATCACATGTTGACTAATTTGGTTATTGATAATATAATATATAATATTTTAAAATTGAACAAGAAATGTTATACAAATTACAGAATGGTTTATTGATTATGTAAGAGGATTTGGACTAACCATGATCTGGACTGCTAGTCATGTGCTAAATTGTGACATCTTGAATTACCAGACATGAGACAAACCATGACATCTTAGTTGGTGACCCTGAGCCGAAGCGTGGATATCTTGGTTTGCCACTGAAAACTAAAGTATAGATATTATAGATTACTACTACAGGCCAAAGCATGGATATTATAGATTGCCACCCAAGCTGAAGCGTAGATTATTATTTGCCAGTCATGGGCCAAAACATAACCATGGTTAATCCAAAATTGAAAGACAACTATTTATTTGAATCATGTTAAAAGATGTGAATGCTAAGTCATATATAATCACTGGTGAGATTTATGACAAATTAGCAATGATACATAATATGTGATATATGCATATATAATTGTAGAGTTATATTGCATGATTGACATGAGATTTTATCACTTATATTTTTTCTTAATACTATTGAAATCTTATTTTGAATTGTATTATTATATAATGTGAGCATGATGGGATTATTACTGGGTTGTAAATCTCACCCTCCACTTATCTCTTCCTTTTTAGAGCTGTGGAATGTATAGCATTGTTGGGTTCGTGCTGACATAGTGGAAGATTAGATTTCAAAAATTTTCATTATGGAAACCCTAATCAGTCGAAACCTTAGACCTGAGGATCACTTGACCATAATAACTAATAAATCATAACTTTAGAATTTGGAACTAGACCAAGGATAAGAGTGCTTCCTTAATTTCCACAAGGCATGCAAATGTATGTCCTACAGAGATAATCCACAAAGGAACTAGACCAAGAAAGCACTCTTATCGAGCTTGCTTATTCGACTAGGACTCTTCCTGGCAGCCTTTCTTCATTTAGCGGCCTTTCTCCCTTTGCTGGAACCCCTATCCTCTTGTAGGGCACTCAAAGACCTCTCTAAATCCTCTTTCAGAATCTGATTATCCCTCTTATATCTCTTCATAGCCTCTTGACTTAAAATGACAAACCTTGTTTTAAAGAAGACTTTTTGTCCCAAAAGAAGGAAGAGAGATAGAAAGGATTTCTTTTTGGATGTTTTGGCATCAGAATACCAATGCCTATATATAACGAGTGAGGGGGTGCTTGATAAACCTTTTCCTCAGTCTTTGATCTAATTTTTTAATGATTAGATAAGACCCTTCAAGCAGCAGGAGTCCCTTAGATGAAAAGTTTTATATTGATATGTCATATCACTGTGCCAAGAGATATATAAGTGTTTCTTCAATTTTCTAGCAATTTTTTTACTTGCCATGTATCAAATTACCAGTCAAAGTTTAGCTAAGAGACGTGGGATTCCAAAGGATGTATCAGAGAACCAGAAGCCTTCAAGTAGAAGGACTTCTGGATTTATGATTGTGCGCCAAACATTAAGGGATGCATCCCTTCAATTTGTGTGCCACCTTTTCCATGCCAAATGCCATGTTTTATTCATTTAAACCCAATCCAAATGGGCATGGGGATAAGGGAGAGAGGCCTAGCACTTATCTAGAATAGGTGATTAAGTGGCAGAAGGACTCTTGGCCCTTTTTGAGCCCCTTAATCTTGGCGCACGCCAATATGTTCCAAGAGTCCAATCCCATTTGGACTCTTCCATAATCCATTGATAATGTTCAATAAATTCTAGATAAATATAGATAAATATTGCCCCAATTAGAACTCAGCCCAATCTAAGTTCTACTTAAATTGGTTAGCCCAAATAGCAAGCAAACTGATCCAATCCAATTATGTTAGGAGTTAGGCTAGCATGCATGGTGCGGACACCAGAGGCACCAGAATAAGATAGAGGCTTCTCAACCCTCTATAGTTATCTGAGTAATATTTTGAGTAGTTGAGTCCAATTTTGTAATAAGGGTTTAGCCCACTTGAGTCTGTATTTTGGTTCCTGAGTCCTGTTTTGGGCCTTTCTACATTTGAGTCCTGTATTTAGAGTCATCCATACCATTAGGGTTTTGGATATGGTCAGTTCAAGTGAGTCAGGTTGAGTCAAGTTCACTTGAGTTAGTTGGTTGGGTCAGCTCATGTTGAGCCATTTTTATTTTGAGTCCTATAAGTCTCATATTGAGTCCAGTCTAGTTCAACAAGAGAAGAATCAAAACACTGACAGACCCCAGCCAGAATGATATTTTGACAACTTCGAGGAGTCCCAGTCACACTTGAATGTGCCACCATAGATTGCATAAGAAGGACCTTGAAGATCATTACAACATCAGCCTGTCAGGAAGATGGACATCAGAAGAAACCTTGGAGCCTGCCCAGGACTGAGGTGGGCCGCCTAAGGCCCAAACTCTTCATGGAATTCAGTGCCCAACCTTATGGACACCTTCCCTTGGTCGGCCACCCTTATGATCACCACCTCTTGGCCAACCAAAGCAAGGAGAGAGAGCCTCAGTAGGAGTGGGATTCTAGCTAGGGTTTGGGTGGGACTAAAATTCTTGTAAATTCCCTTGTATGCCATTACTTGGAGCCCAAGTTTATATGCCTATATAAAGGCCCCCTCTCATATATTTTGCTGATTATTGATGAATGAAAATTACTTGAGTTCTTCTCAATTTCCTATGTGATTTTTGTGAGATTGCTGTGTGGAGGGAATCTGTGTGATCCCTAGTGCTACTTCAAGTCTCCAGCAAACCCTAGCCGCCAGCCTTCTTCAACCTTTTAGCCACCCTCTTCTAACCTTCTTTCTTCTTTTCATCTTTTAGCCTCCAATCTGATTTTGTCTTTGTTTTCTAACCTTTGAATAGTGATTTGCAGGTCCCTCAGTTTTTACGAATCCAGGATTCTAATCGGCAAGCTTTCGGGTCACCGGGTTGAAAGCCGTGGATCCACAAGGTCATCAGCTTGTTTTTCCAGGCCGCATCCGGGAGCAACGAGCGATCTCTACACAGACTGATCTTCAAATCATTGCTAGGTACACCCCTTAGACTCATTAGGTAGTGGTATTGCAGAAGAGCTAGCCTACCAGGGTTTCTTAGCCTTGGCGATCCTTCTCTTTCGCTACTTAGGATTAATTTCTACATGCATCTACTTCTGAATTTTCTATAGAATTACTTACTGTGTTTCTTGGCTCAAAATTAGGGATACAAACACCTAACTTAATGCCTAACAACAGAAAATTAACTTGCATGCATAATTAGTCCCTCATCAATGCATATGCTGGTATACAAATTAGCTAGCCTATTAGGATCCAATGACCCTAACTAAAATCCAATTGACTTTCTTGGCCAATTCCCTAGTATGTGTGACCCTTTGGGCTCTACGTCTAGCCAGTAGTAGGTCTAGGTCCAAGCTATTTTGGTCTGATCAAAATCAATTGATCTAATTAGGTCAAATTGAGCTGACCTAGGTTGCCAATTTGAACTAATTTCCAAATTGACTCATAAATCCAACCAATTTGATTCATGAAAATTTACAAGACATGATTGACATCTATCAACATGACATGCCTACCTAAAAGATGAGAAATTTGATAAAATTATTAAAATACCCTTCAATAGGGAGTTACCATACAATGCAAGGTATGATTCCTCCTTTCTACTATACCATTTAACTGTGGTGTGTATGGAGGGGTCCATTCATAGAGAATACCTTTATTTTTAAGATGATAAAAAAACTCACTAGATAAGTATTCTCCTCCATGATCAGATCGAAGGACTTTAATACTATGCCCTATTTGTTTCTCAACCTCACTTTGATACTCTTTGAATTTATCAAAGGCTTCGGGCTTGTGTTTCAAAAGATACACATATCCAAACCTCGATAAATTATCAATAAAACTGATAAAATAAGGGTATCTTCTTCAAGCCTGGGTTGTCATAGGACCACACACATCTATGTATACTCTAACAACTCAGTTGCCCTTTCTTCATGTCCATTGAATGGAGACTTGGTCATCTTATCCATGAGACAGGACTCACAAGTTCCTAATAATTCATTGTCAAAAGGTTCAAAGAATTAAATTATCTTTATACAACTTGTTTATCTTGGACTCACTGATATGACCCAAACGACAATGTCAAAGATAAGGGACATTCACATAATCTTTCTTTTTTTTTTTTATTCTCAATAAGCATAACTTCATCATTGAGTAATAGAATCAAAAGATCATTAAAAAATGTACCATAACCAAAGAATTTCTTTGAAAAGAAAATTGAGCACCAATGGCTCGTCAAATTTATTTCATAACCTTGTAGTAGTAACAAAGATATATGTTGACCCCTGGAATAATTTTGATGATAACAAAATATTGGAGCATGCATTTATTACTAACACTTTTGAATGTTTGAGAAGTTTTTGTAGGATGTATTAAAAGAACAAACATTCTACCTACATTTCAATAATCTGTGTAGTAAATCAAAGTAATCATGAAAAGTGATCAAATATTGAAAAGCCCAAAATAATTTAAGTATACATTCTTGTAAAGAGTGCAATTCTATGTAATCTTTATATTTAAATTACTTAGATTAGGACTAGAAGAAGTTTGGAAGTCCTTGGAAGCTTTTGGAAGAAGTTTGGACACTTTTGGACTTAAGTCACTCGAGCCAACTCAAGCAAGAGAGCTGACTCATTGTTCTGGCATGGCACAAAGATTTCTGGCACACAGACATCCGAGCCGACTCGAAGGAACCCGAGCTGACTCATTTAGAGTATCAAATGTTCAATTTTCTTAAGTCAAATAACAGAAACGACTCTTGTGCAACTGAGCCGACTCTTCTAGAGTGTGGAAAAATCAGTTCTGAGAAAACCAGTCAGGCGAGCCGACTCGACTGATAAGAGCCAACTCGACCAGAGTGCACTTTCAGCATGATTGAGAATCCGAGCTGACTCGACCCAACTGAGCCGACTCGAATCCCTGTTTCAGGTACAAAACGGCTAGTTCCAGAATCAATTTTTTGAATATAAAAATGCTCTAACGGTCATATTTTGATTCCCAAGGCTCTATAATGGTCATATCTACCTAGAATCAGTTCAAGAGACTATAAATAAGGGATTTAAATAAGTTTAGATCCCTTATTGAAAAAGGAATGAATTTTTGAGAGAAGAATATTAAACATCCAAGAGAGCATTCAAGAAAGCACTCAAGTTTTCACCTACTTCCCATCAGCTACTTGAGTCATTTATTGAAGAAGCTGGGAAGTCTTGAAGAGCATTAAAGGAGCAATCAAGAAGGCTTCTCAAAAAGCATCAACTGCAACTATCTGATAACGGTTGGTTTGTCATTAGTGGTGCTCTATTTTTAACTTTTTAATTAAGTTGTTCCAATAATAGCATGGGCTATAACTTGGGAATTGTTTTAGGTTTTTGGTGAGCCTTTAAAAACTAAGTTTGGATTGTTAGTGAGCCCGAGAAAACTAACATTGTATTGGATTCTTGGTGATCCCGATGTAAAACCAAGATTGGATTTTATTTTGTGAGCCCAGTGTAAAACAAACCGGCTGTATTCCGAGATAAATATAGTGAAAATTCTAAGTGGTATCTTGGATAGTGAACATAAGAGCTAGGTTGCTCTAAACCACTATAAATTGTTGGTGTTTGTGCTTGTGGTTATTATGTTCTTTACTTGCTTCTGATATTCATACTTAAATCACATCACTCATCATACTAAGGTTTTAAAAGAGCACATATTTGTGAAAAACTTTAAATACCCAATTCATCCCCCCTCTTGGGTAAGCCACCTGGGCAACAACTGGTATCAGAGCAGTGTCTCTAAAATTTACTTCGAGAAAATGTTTATGACAAACCCTATGAGTACCTCTTTGGTTGAAGGCCAATCTATAAATAGACCTTCACTTTTCACAAGCACAAATTATACCTACCGGAAAGCACGAATGAAAATTTACATTCAAGTAGTAGATTTTCAATTATGGAAAGCAATTCTAAAAGGACCTCACATACCCACAAAGAAGGTTGATGACATAGACATCCCAAAGCCTAAAGAGGAATGGGATGAACATGACATGAAGATGGGTGAGTTGAACACCAAAGCAATGAATCTCTTATATTATGCTTTGGACGCCAATGAGTTAAACCAGATTTCTACTTGCATGTCTATAAAAGAAACTTGGCATAAACTTGAAGTAACCCATGAAGAAACCTCCCAAGTCAAAACATCTAAAATCAATATTCTTGTTCACAATTATGAGTTATTTAAAATGAAATTGAATAAAACTATATCTACCATGTTCTCAAGGTTTACAGATATTATGAACAATCTAAAGAGTCTTGGCAGCATATACTCAAATGCAGACCTTGTACACAAAATTTTAAGATTACTTCCAGATAAATGGGATCCGAAGGTTACTGCTATCTAGGAAGCTAAGGACTTGAACACTCTACCATTGGATGAGCTCCTTTGATCATTGATCATGCATGAACTTACAATGCAGCATAGAAGTGAGGATGATATCAATAAGAAAAAATTGATAGCCTTCAAAGCTACTGCAAAATTAAAGAAACAAGAAAAAAATTAGAAGAAGAAAGCCCCTCTTCCGAAGATGAACTTGAAGATGATGATATTTCTCTAGTCATGAGAAGATTCAAGAAATTTATGGGCAGAAGAAAGGCAAGATATTGGAGAAAACACTACAAAAAGGGAAACACAGCAAAGAGAAAGAAAAGGAAAAAGAAAGAGATAAAGAGCAATAGCCTATCTACTATGAGTGTAAGAAGCCAGGGCACTTTTGTTTCGATTATCCCACTTTGAAGAAAGCCTACAAAAAGAAGAAAAAGAAAGCGATGGTTGCAACTTAGAGCGACAGCGAGGAGTCTACATCAAATGAAGAAGAAAAGACTACCAAAATAGCTAATATATGTTTGATGGGTCTCGAGGGTGAGATAATGTCTCCTGAACCTAATGATGAATTTATATATGAAGAATTGAATACTACTTTTATGAGCTATTATCTGAACATAAAAGGGCAGGACTAAAAATTAAGACTTTGAAAAATAACAGTAATGTTTTAATGAAAGAAAAAGATGAAATTTCATAAAAGAACAATATTTTACAAAAATAATTGAGCAATATTTTAGAAAAATATAGAGTCTTGCAAGTTAAAAAGAATGATTATCTTGAAAAGAATTAGGCTCTACATGAAAAAAATAAACGTTTGCAAAAAGAAGTGGAAAAACTCAAGCTTTTAGTTGGAAAATTAACTTTGAGTTCAAATAAGCTTGAGCTAATTTTAAAAGACCAAAGGGATTCAAATAATAAAGCTAAAACTGGTTACAATTCATTGCATTCTAATAGAGTTTCAGCTACAAAGTTTATAGCTTCAAAATCATATGTACCTAAGTTTTCAACTCAAAAATCTCTTGCATCTAGAGTTTCAACATTTGCATCTTTTCAAAAATCAAGAGTTATATGTTATTCTTGCAATGGAGTTGGTCACAAATCCTTTGAATGTAATTTGAAAAAGAACAATAAAAATAAAATGAAAAAGATTTGGATACACAAAGGAACTATTTCTACTAACCTGCAAGGATCCAAAAAAGCTTTGGTACCTAAAAGAATTACTTGATTATTTTGCAGGATTGTCTTGCAGCCCAGAATTCCAAGAAAAGATGATATCTGGTTAGTGGCTATTCAAGACATATGTGGGTGACAAAAATAATTCATCACCCTAAAAATGAAGGATGGAGGATTGGTCACTTTTTGTGACAATGGTAAGGGAAAGATCATTGGCATTAGTAAGATCAGAATTATCCCTTCTACATTCATTGAAAATGTATTGCTAGTTGACAAATTGAAACATAATTTATTAAGTATAAGTCAATTATGTGATAGAGGCTTCAAGGTTGTCTTTGATTCTTCAATGTGCATAGTAACTAACTCACTTGATTCTAGCACTAAGTTCATTGGTTATAGACTTGGAAACATATATATGATAGATTTAAATGATCTAGCCATGTATAGTAGTACAAGTCTTGTGGCAATGAATGCTAAAATCAAGGAGTCTAGCTCACTTTAGCATAGAAGATTAGGTCATGCTAGCATGCATACAATAGCTAAATTAATTTCTAGAGATCTAGTTAGAGATTTACCAAAATTTAAAGTTGATTTTGAATATTTTGTGATGCATGCCAATTTGGTAAACAAACTAGAGAGAGTTTTAAATCAAAAAATATGGTTTCTGGTTCAAGACCTTTAGAGCTACTACACATGAACCTATTTGGACTAACTAGGATCACAAGCTTAGGTGGTATGAAATATGGACTTGTAATAGTAGATGATTTTTCGAGATTTACTTGGATTTTATTTATTGCACACAAAGATGAAACTTTTAAAGTTTTTCAAAAATCTTATAAGAAAGTTTCAAACCAGAAAAATCTTTCAGTTATCTCTATTAGAAGTGATCATGGCATATAATTTAAAAATCAATATTTTAATGAATATTGCACTAAGCATGGCATTGAGGAGAGTCAAACCATAGAGCTTAGTCCTGAAGTAATTAGTGAGGACTTGATTTTTCCAAACTAGCACCCTCAGGAAGAATTCATTCCATCAGTCCCCATTGAAGATCTTTTTACTGAAATTACTGACTCATCCTTCCATAGGGCAAACCTTTTATTACCTGTTGACGTAACTCAATGTCCAAACTTTAAGGTCATCCTCATTGATCTAGAACCATCCCAGAAATCCACTTCATACTTCCTACCCTATCATCAGGTTCCCAATGCCTCTAGAGCCACTCAATTATATTTCATTGAGGTTATTAGGTTGCATGAGTTCATTGAGTATGTTAGGTTTGCATCCTATTTTTGGAAAACCCTATGGCATCTATTAGGAGTTCATGCTAAGCTTTCATCGGCATGTCATCCATCAATCAATGGTAATTCAAGAAAAATATTCAAAGAATTTGATGAAGAAGACTTCATCATAATCAGGCTTCGACCTGAGCAGTTCCCACCTAGAACCATGTAGAAGTTACATGCCTGTAGCAGTGGACCATACAAAATAATCAAAAAAATTGGACCTAATGCCAATGTGCTTGATTTACCACCTAAGCTAGGTATTAGTTCTACTTTCAACATTTCAGACCTTATAGAGTGTAGGGAGCCAACGTTGATACCTAGTGAGCCTTTTAGGCCTGATCACATCCTTGAGAGTGAGCCAACCCATGAGTGTCCACCAGCCAAACTATCAGAGCGGAGAGACAGGATCGAGCAGATCTTGGACGACAAGATTATCGCTACTCGGAGCAAAGACTATCAACAATATCTGATTTGTTGGCAAGGATGACCCGAGACTGAAGATTGTTGGATCACTATAGAGGATTTGCAAAGGATTAATCCTAACTTACTAGAACAGTATCACAGCAGAGTTGACCCATACTCGATAGGATCGAGTTTCTCCCACCCGGGGAGAATTGGTGCAGACACCAGGGCCAGAAGTAATCGACAGGTCAATCCCACATTCCTGTGGATCACCTATGAATAAAAGCCCTAAGCCCAAGCCCCATATCACTTATAAATATTTATTTTAAATTCTATTATTTTAGCCCAGTTGGATTCAACCCTAAACACCAAATTCAACTGAGTCATGTATATATACAAACAAACCTTATTTACCAAGTTGAGTCAGTATTTAATTTTTGAGATTATGCTTTTTGATCAATTTGATCAAGTTGGGTTTAGAGTTAGCCCTTTACTTATTTAGTTGATTGAGTCTTGTAATTAGTTATTTTATTGAATCCTGTAATACAAGAGGGGACCCAAATCAAGACACCATGTGACACCATATGACACTATGTGCCAACCCAATTTAAGTCATGTGCTAACCAATTCTTGATTCCACAAGCCAACTAATTCTTGGTGCCACATCCTTAAATCTTAGACACCTGTCACATGCCACAGGCCACAACACCAGCCACATCATCTTGGACATCATCACATGCCATGTCATCTTGGTCGGCCATAAGAGTTCTACATGGACACCCACCAAAAGTTCAAGTCTCATATTCCAAAAAAAAATCAGAACATCCAGACATCAGGACATTCAGACAACATTTAAAATTCAAGTTTTTCAAGAGGGGCGCCCACGAATTTCTTCTTATGTGTCACCCATTTAATCCAAGATGTCACTGATTTTTTAAGAGAAGTATGTAAGAAGGACTCTACATCTCATTTAGCACCACATCCTTCTTTTTGTCACCACTTTTTTGAGGGGAGTCGACCAAAGAGTCAAGAGGGAGGGCGCAACATCTCTTCTCATCGCCCATCATAGAGGAACTCCTTTTCAAGGGGATGCCTACATGAAGAGATTCAAATCCAAGGAGTCCCATTCTAAATTCAAGATAAGATGGAGGATTAATATGAAAGTCCAAGAGGGATTCACGCCAAGAAAAGGAGAAGAATTTGCACCTCATCTCATTTCAAACCATCCACTTCTCATTTATTTTTGGTCGCCCACTCAAATTTAAGAGCGCTTCATCTATTGTCGCCCATCATCCACTTGACGCCAACCTAAAATGAGCTTATCCAATTATGTCGCCCAATATGGAAGAAGTCCAAGGAGAAATCAAAGCCAAGAGTCCAAGATGCCAAGAGCGGATCAAGAAGTCTTTGAAGCCCTAGGGAAGCTAATTCATGGAGTTTCTTGCCCATATAATTCTTGTATATGGTCTATAAATACCACCATCAACCTCTTTTGTATTCATTGATTCTTCTATGAAATAAAGTGAGCTTTTTCTTATTTCTTTTCTATGATAGCATCGAGGGGTGTGAGGCCCTAAATTCTTTTATTCTTCGGAGCATCGGGGGGTGTGAGGCCCTAGTTATCCAACCATCCAACGAAAACCCTAGCCGCCACCTTCAAGCTTTCTTCTCCTTTTCTTCTTCCTTCCAAAATCCTTCTTTCCATGCCTTCTTACTTGAGTGTTTTGACTGATTGCAGGTGATCAAGATCTGAAGTGATGGTGATCTTTGCCATGGAACCAACTTCGCTGAAGATCAAATCCCGAAGATCAATAATCTTGAAGTCCTGCTGCAAGATTCTAGAGTACCGAATCAGATCCACATAAGAGTGCTTCGAATCTCTGTTGGTAAAATAAAACACTTTTCTAACTCTTATTTTTTGATTCAATTGAAGGTAGGAATCCTAGTTTAAGGTAGTTTCTTAATTACCAAGTCCTTTCCTAATTAGATTTGTTAAATCTACTTTGCGGGCTTATAACTAGTTACTAGTCTAGCTTTATTGGATGCCTTGAGTCTTAAACTTTGATAATTCCAAAAAGATAATTTATGTTTAATCTCTAAAAATTAGTTTTATAATCAGTAGATTAGTTTTGCTTATTTTGTCCTGCATCATCTTTGGTATCAGAGCAGGTTAAACTAGGGTTTAATAGCTCTTTGCTGAAATTTCTGCATATCTAGTCAAGGCTAAAATTAAAATTGCATAAAACCTACATAAGAAAATATAAAAAAAATATTAATTAATTTTTTATTAATCCTCTACTAATTAGCCATCTAAGCATAAAAAAAATTTGCATTGTTTTTTCTGGTAGAAGTAAATCATGCCTCCTGAACGGGTATATGAAAGTATACTGTCACGACCCATGAAAGTAATGAGCTACGGCCAGACGTGATAACTCGATATCGGAGATCTTAAAACTGATTAGATCTAAAATTCAATCCAAAAAAAATTTATTATTTTATGTTATTTACTTTTTTAGTTTCATTGCGCATTAGGGTTTCATATTGTGTGCATGCATTATTAACCTAATATAAGGGCACTTCTACTATCTCAAATCAGGACAGGAATTCATCATTTGTTCTGGGCCCAAAACAACCACATTTGCATCGAACCTAGGCCTAATTAAAATTGATTAGAAACCTAAAGCAACTTAGGGACACCAACAAGGTTGGGTTCTAAGTATTGTGTGAAAGCTAGTGCACCCAATCCTTTGATTATCTCTTAAATCTTGTGTCTATGGATAGAGGTCCAGAGGCAAACGCCCTAAGAAAACTCGTGATTTTTAATTAAGACCCTATGAAAGCAAGGGAAGCCTCCCATGACCCCACCTCTTACCTGACCAGTGGACAGGGTGATTGCTGAATTGGTTGTAAATTGAGCTGACCCATTCTACTTGAGCTCTAGGTATATGAAATCCTAGTTCGATTTGTGTGATTGCATTACCTGTCTACTAGATTAGGAACTCCATACCAGTAGTCTCACCCAAACCCAACCCAGCTTGGACATGGAGTACAACCTTGAAACCTTTTTAAGTTTCATGACTGAATAATGTATCCCAATGAACAATAGGTTTGATCGACTGGATAAGCGATTCAAAAACCTATAGAGAACCCCTGTGACCTGTACTAAGCCTAAACTTGAGACCCCATGTCCTACACCTCCCAACCCTAGGAGAGCCCCACACCCTGACCCAATCTGGGATCTTAGTTCGAGGAGACCCAATTATGATTTCATAGACCAGGATGAGAGAGCCACTAGGAATTTTAGGCTAGAAGCACCTATTTTTAGTGGTGATCTTGATCTTGAGGATTATCTTAATTGGAAAGAAGGTATGGATCTGTATTTTGAAAGGGAACTAATGTATGAGGAAAGAAAGTTTATATTCGCTAGGCTTAAGTTACTTCGCCAGGCTAGAATCTATTGGGATAAGGTTTAAAGAACAACTAGAAATAGAGGAGAAATCCCTATAGCTACCTGGAGAGCCATGAAGAGCAAATTTAGAGAGAAGTACCTTCCTGCACCCTACCATCCTAGATCCTATGAACCTAGGTCCTCTGAGCCCATGTCCTATGAATCCAAGGAACCCATAACCCATAGATCCGAGCCCATATCCTATGAGCCCAAGGAACACATAACCCCTAGGTATCAGCCTAGTGCCAGTCATGTTTCCCTTGGTCAACCTGAACCCCATAGGATTAGTAACCCTAGATTTAAGCATAGTATTAGCCCACTATCCCTTAGCCAACCTACCCCTACTACCCCAATTGTTCACGAGGATAACATTGAAGAAAAAGTTTATGAAGCTGAGGAAAACTTGGTGGAAGAATATGAAGGAGAAGAGGAAACACCTATGGCAGACCCAGAGTTAGCTGACCCAGAAAATGCCCTGACTGAAGCTGTACTAGAAGGACAAGTAAAAAAAGAGAACCATGAGGAGTCTAACCCTACTGCTAGGACCTTACCTGAGGAAACACTAGAAGAGAGTCAAACCATAGAGCTTAGTCCTGAAGTAATCAGTGATGACTTGATTTTTTCAAACCAGTACCCTCAGGAAGAATTCACTCCATCAGTCATCATTGAAGATCTTTTTCCTGAAATTACTGACTCACCCTTCCATAGGGCAGGCCTTTTATTACCTGTTGACCTAACTCAATGTCCAAACTTTAAGGTCATCCTCATTGATCCAGAACCATCCTAGGAATCAACTTCATACTTCCTACCCTATCATCAGGTATCCAATGCCTCTAGAGTCACTTAATTACATTTCATTGAGGTTATCAGGTTGCATGAGTTCATTGAGCATGTTAGGTTTGCATCCTATTTTTGGAAAATCCTATGGCATCTATTAGGAGTTCATTCTATGTTTTCATCGGCATGTCATCCATCAATCAAGGATAATTCAAGAAAAATATTCAAAAAAATTGATGAAGGAGACTTCGTCATGATCAGGCTTTGACCTGAGTGGTTCCCACCTGAAACCATGAAGATGTTACATGCCCATAGTAGTGGACCACACAAAGTAATTAGAAAAATTAGACCTAATACCTATGTGCTTGATTTGCCACCTGAGCTAGGTATTGGTTCTACTTTCAACGTTTCAGATCTTATAGAGTATAGGGAGCCGATGTTGATACCTAGTGAGCCTTTTGAGCCTGATCTCATCCTTGAGAGTGAGCCAACCCATGAGTGTCCACCAGCCAAATTATCAAAGTGGATGACAAAATCGAGCAGATCTTGGATGACAAGATTATCGCTACTAAGAGCAAAGACTATCAACGATATTTGGTTTGTTGGCAAGGATGACCCGAGATTGAAGATTCTTGGATCACTGAGAGGATTTGCAAAGCATTAATCCCGACTTACTATAATACTATCATAGCAGAGTTGACCCATACTCGACAGGATCGAGTTTCTCCCACCCGGGAAGAATTTATGCGGACACTAGGACCAAAAGGAATCGACAGGTCAATCCCACATCCCTGTGGATCACTTATAAATAAAGTCCCTAAGCCTAATTCCCAGATCACTTATAAATATTCATTTTAAATTATGTTATTTTAGTCCAATTGGATTCAGCCCTAAACTCAAATTCAAATAAATCATGTACATATACAAACAAACCCTATTTACCAACGGTATTTAATTTTTGAGATTATGCCTTTTGATCAATTTGATCAAGTTGGGTTTAGAGTTAGCCCTTTACTTATTTAGTTGATCGAGTCTTGTAATTGTTATTTTATTAAGTCCTGTAATACAAGAGGGGGCCCAAATCAAGACACCATATGATACCATGTGCCAACCCAATTCAAGTCATGTGCTCACCAATTCTTGGCGCCACATGCCAACTAATTCTTGGTGCCACATCCTCAAATATTGGATGCCTATGTCACATGCCACATCACCTGCCATATCATCTTGGACATCATCACATGCCATGTCATCTTGGTTGGCCACAAGAGTTTTACATGGACGCCCATCAAAAGTCCAAGTCTCATATTCCAAAAAAAAAATTAGGACATCCAGACATCTAGACATCAAGACATTTAGACAACATTTAAAATTCAAGTTTTTCAAGAGGGGCGCCCATGAATTTCTTCTTATGTGTCACCCATTTAATCCAAAATGTTGCTGATTTTTTAAGAGGAGTAGGTAAGAAGGACACTACATCTCATTTAGCACCTCATCCTTCTTTTTGTCGCCACCTTTTTTAGGGGAGTCGACCAAAGAGTCAAGAGGGAGTGCACAACATCTCTTCTCATCACCCATCATAAAGGAATTCCATTTTAAGGAGACGCCTATCAAGAAGAGATTCAAATCCAAGGAGTCCCATTCCAAATTCAAGATAAGATGGAGGATCAAGATGATAGTCCAAGAGGGATTCATGCCAACGAAAGGAGAAGAATTAGCACCTCATCTCATTTCACACCATCCACTTCTCATTTATTTTTTGTCGCCCACTCAAATTTAAGAGGAATGCTTCATCTCTTGTCGCCCATCATCCACTTGACGCCAACCTAGAAGGAGCTTATCCATTTGTGTCGCCTAATATGGAAGAAGTCCAAGAAGAACTCAGAGCCAAGAGTCCAAGATGCCAAGAGCGGATCAAGAAGTCTTTGATGCCCTAGGGAAGCTAATTCATGGAGTTTCTTGCCCATATAATTCTTGTATATGGTCTATAAATACCACCATCAACCCCTTTTGTATTCATTGATTCTTCTATGAAATAAAGTGAGCTTTCTCTTATTTTCTTTGCTGTGATAGCATCGAGGGGTGTGAGGTCCAAAATTCTTTTGTTCTTCGGAGCATCACGGGGTGTGAGGTCCTAGTTATCCAACCATCCAACAAAAACCCTAGCCACCCCCTTCAAGCTTCTCCTTTTCTTCTTCCTTCCAAAATCCTTCTTCTTTCCATGCCTTCTTACTTGAGTGTTGTGACTGATTGCAGGTGATTGAGATCTGAAGTGACGGTAATCTTTTCCTTGGAACCAACTTCGTTGAAGATCAAAGCCCGAAGATTGATAATTTTGAAGTCCTGTTGCAAGATCCTAGAGTACCAATTCAGATCCACACAAGAGCGCTTCAAATCTTCGTTGGTAAAGTAAAACCCTTTCCTAACTCTTATTTTCTGAGTTTTTGAAGGTAAAAACCCTAGTTTAAGGTGGTTTCTTAATCACCAAGTTCTTTTCTAATTAGATTTGTTAAATCTACTTTGCAGGCTTATAACTAGTTGACTAGTCTAGCTTTATTGGATGATTTGAGTCTTAAACTTTGATAATTCTAGAAAGATAATTGCTGTTTAATCTCTGAAAATTAGTTTTATAATCAGTAGATTAGTTTTGTTTATTTTGTCCCGCATCACAAGGTGGAGTTCCAGTAGTCACTAGGAGAGTTATTTTCCCTTTGACCCCAACTAATTCTTTAAAGAATCTGACCAATGGTATGGAAACCCATTTCAGTTGGTTGTCAGGCAAATTCATCCAAATAAAAATATCATGAAATAAGATGTTGGTCGAGCTTCTATTATCTACAAGGATTATTTGTATATCATATTTTGCTATTATCATAGAAACAATAACAGCATCATTATAGAGATTGTAAACCCTGCCTAAACCTCTATTGAAAAAAGAAATTACATTTTCTTCCCTCTCCTTTCTTCTTGGCCTCTTCGAAGTATGCTCTGTCCCCGGTGGATCATGTTGACTCGGTCCTCTGTTGGTCGATTGTCAATATCAACTTGAGTTAATTATTGGGCAGGATTCTGGACATCAGGCTGGATGGCACCTCTATGGATGTACTTCCCAAAGTAGCCATATCGAATGAGTTCTTCAATCCCTCTCTTCAACTGCTGACAGTCATCCATGTCATGGCCATGATTTCTATGGATGCAATAGTATTTATTTTTGTTGCTGGAGGCTAAATGATTCATCAGGTTGGGCCTTCGTAGATACTGCTCCCCTTCAATCTTCATCAAGATTTTAGATATGGAAATGAGGAGAAAGTGTAATTATCAAGTCTACTTGAGGAGTTCCCTGGCTAGATTCTATCGATGGGATGAGTTGGGTTTGTTGGACTGGGCTCCAACCAGGCTTTCTTCTCCTTTAGCTCCATCAGTCTCACATTAAGTAAATGTCGCCTCATCCATGCGAATGTACTTTTGCATGCATGCCAACATTTTTGAATAAGATTTTGAAGAAGTCTTATATAAAAATTAGGTGAAGCGGGAAGGATGGAGTCCTCTCTTCAAGGCCAGTATAGCCACAGACTTGCCCAGGTAGTAGACTTCCAACATGGCCATCTTGAACCGAGTCATATAATCCTTCAAAGATTCTATATCTTGCTAACAGATGAAGAAAAGGTTGTCGGCCTCTCGCAGCATCTTTCGATAAACACTGAAGCATGCCACAAACTTCCTTTCTAGCTAACTAAAGGAGCTGATGCTCCTTGGCTCGAGTCAAGAGTACCATGCTCGAGCCACTTTACGAAGAGTAACTAGGAAGGCAATGTAGAGCAGAGTGTTGGAGGTATCCTGAATCCTCATACAAACTTTGTAGCTCTCCAGATGATCCATCAGGTTGGTACCATTGTAAGGCTCCAGTTAGGGCACCTTGAACCGACTTAGGATCAATTCCTCCAAAATGCATCAGGAAAGAGGGGAACGAGTGTTGAACTTAGTCGGGTCCCAACTTTCTCCCTGTAATTAGCTGTCGCCTCTTACTCGGATGTCATTAGCTCTAAGTGTTGGGGTGGCTTAACTAGTTCCAAGAGAAGACCTGGCTAAGGGAGGATCTTACCGAGAGAAGATCTGACTAAGGGATGACCTGGCCGAGAGAGGATCTAATCGAGGGAGAACCTAGCCGAGAGAGGATCTGACTAAGGGATGACCTGGCCGAGAGAGGATCTAATCGAGGGAGAACCTAGCCGAGAGAGGATCTAGTCGAGGGAGGACCTGGCCAAGGGAGGCTCGACCAAAATAGGAGATCTAGCCAAGAGAAGGGTGCCGACACCATAGCATACCCAACTAAATTTAAACCTTATTTGGGTCCAAGTAAGTATCCAGTAGATGCATAGTGTGGGTTTGAGTCAGGCTTGACCATGTGGCCTCTCGGTGTAGGTACCAGAGATAGTCGGTGCCACAATCTGCTTGATCATCTTTACTCGGTCAGTCACTAGAAAAGCCAATGGTGATAATTGTCTCCCACTTAGTTGGTGATGTAACTAGTGATGTGGTTGCTCTTTGATTGTCCGGTAGGTAACTCTGCCTTTGTCAATAGTCCGATGGGCATCTCAAGACTGAGTAGACATTTGTCATAACAAATTCATTTATGTTAATCTTACCCTTTTTGGTATATACTCTAACCTTACTTTACTAGCTTGTCCAAGTAACATTTAGAAATATTTAGTAACAATTAAATTTAATAGAAGTAATATAGAAAATAACCTCTTCTCGTGCGTGTGAAGCTTAATTCAAGAGCATTTATTTAATGACATGGATGTGGTTTCAAACATATCAACTGTTGTTATATTAATTCCCAAACGTGCAGACCATGTCTTCCTTGCATTAGTGTTTTATGAGACTGTTTCTTTTTGCAAGCTGCATTTTTATCATGCCGAAATAAATTCCATGCATTAAAAAGTTAAGTAACCGTTTATAGGACTTATCAAACTAAAATGAAATAACGGTCCGTTAGAAAGATTCATGAAACTCCTTTTCTCCACTATATATCTGTCTTCCATTTCCTGAACCTCTCTCTTCCACCTTCTCTATGAGATCGATGAAAGGTGGAATTTTAGAAGTCCTACTAGTGAGCGCTGAAGACCTCAAAGATGCTCATTTACTTGGTTCTCTCTCCCTCTCTCACTCTGATCTACCGAACTTAAGGTTGAAGTGGGTCGGTCAGAGTAAGATCTAACCAGTATCCTAATGGTTTTGGTCCGAACCCAAGCCATGTCAAAGTTTGGATTCATGGGTTGGATTTCGGTCCTAAACCACTTGAATTCCAAGATGAATTTCCAGGTTTTCTGGATCAAACCAGATCTAATAAACCTGAATGAATCCAACATGAAAATCTGGATTCTGTGTCGACCAACCAAGTGAACAAGTTAGATCTGGATTCATTGACATACCCGAAGCCGAATGCGGCTGGACCCAAGTCGAGCCAGATCTAGATATAACCTAACCAAACTACAGCCCTGACCGTTCCTCATTTCGGAAACCATGAGCCTGTGACTTGGTTCAAGCATAACTCGATAGGATTTTCTGACATTATAATATCTCATGTTTTGTGAATTTTTAAGTGTCTGTGAGTTTCAATCAGTCCGGTAATATTAACGTGCAATTGTTGTGTGCAGGATCATCAACGCACTACGTGGTTCTAACATGTGGCAGGCAGACTTTCACCAGTAAAATTATAGCGGGTCTGTGCTCCTCTTCCTTTCTCTTCATCCATCTCCCCCCTCCAGGCCCGGGGCCCTTTTATATATATTATAATAATAATAATAATAATAATTATAATAAAAATAATAATAATATTTTTTTGTCTATGCCCAGTTCCCCAGGGCCTGGGTCCTAATCCTTTTGTTTGAAAAAAAAAAATTTTTGTAGCCTACGCCCAATAGTTCAGTTTGGAATACAAATGAGCCTAAAATCTGCAGACCAGAGTATATACCACAGAAGCATCATGAGAGAGACCCTGATGAGATCATGACAGCTTTCTTTTAAACCAAGAAGTAGGAAAAGATATAGAAGAGATTAGGAGAAAAGAGATGGTATTATTATCCTTGGAGAAGATCTTGATACAGGACACAAGACATCAGCCTCCTCTCTGAAACCAGGAAGAAACTTCCAAACCTGCGGACTCCATCATGCTTGGTTTTCTTTTCCAAGCCCATGGAAGAGCACCACGTCCCAAGACCTTCTTGCATGATGAGAACCTCCATGCTAATTCCTCGCGGTGAGAAAGAGAGACCATGCAGACTCCTCTTATCTCAGGTTTCTCCACACCCCTCACAAACCAATGCCCTCTCTTCTTATCACATGTGGGCGGTTTTGGGACTTCCTCGTTGGTTACAACCAACCAACTAATTCTTGGACTTGGACATTAGGCTTAAGGTGGTTAGGACCCTAGGTAGTTATGATCCTAAATTGGTTAGGCTTTTAGTTAGTTAGACCATGTGGGAGGTTAGGACTCAATGACCTAACCGATTAACTAACTAACTACCTAACTCAAACCTCTTTTATACCAAAAGGACAACCAACTCCACCTCTAAACCTAAACCCCATAACCCAACTGGGTTATGTTACAATCTCTCAAAAACTCCCCCCTAAGTCATATGAGAAAACACTCAAACCTAGGTCAAGTCCCCTGATCCAACATGACTCACATGTTCTCTTAACCTTAGACTCGGAGTATCCATGGAACACCTCCATGACCCGCTTGGGACACGCTCCCAAGCCCCAAGGATCATCGAGCATCCCTGCCATGGCCTTCCAAGTCTCTCCAAGGCTTGGGAGCACCACAAAATCCTACAATCTCCACCTTGGTACCCTCAAGCCTTGGCAAACCCGGCAATGTCCTCCTGCACATCCCTGCTGTAACTGCATGTCCTGACAGCCTCTTGTGCAGATCTTCTTGCCTCTGCCAACACCCTTCAGCTACTGTGCACCTTTGGAGGCCTTTGGGATAACCGCCTCCACAGCTAAAAACCCTTGCTTGTACCTTAGCACCACCATTGTAGCCTTCCTTCTGCCTAGCAGCTGTATCAGTCTTTTTCTTGGACTTTCCTGGAGAGAACCCAGCGAACCTGAACCGGCACTCGTTGCAACTAGAGCTCTACCTGACACCATCTGCTCAGAGCCATACTTGACTATCTGTGCACACTACTCCACATGCCTCGAAGCACCCCTGGAGCTGGTGCTGGGATGTGACTCCTCCCCATGCACTCCTCCGCTCTGACCTTGTATCGAATCCTATTCCACCTGTGAAGCCACCTCTCCCCAGTGCTCCACCTGAGACTGAAGTCCACCTGATGCCACAAAACGAAATCCCGAGGTCAGCAACTCAACGCTATCCTGTTGAGCCTGTGCCTACACCTCGAACCCCGTCTCTGCCTCCTTGGACCCTCTACAACCCGTGAACCCCTCCGAGACTGTTTCGGATACATAGCCTCCCGCGGGCTCCTTCGAAACCAAGAGCTCATCCAGCTCTTCTTTTGACCCAGTGACTGAACCTGAGAAATCTGGACTTTCCTTTTCTCCATCCTTGCACTTCTTCCTAAGCGGACACTCCCGCTTAAAGTGTCCTGCTACACCACACCCAGCCATGCTACCTTTCTTAGACTATACCCGTCCACCTGTTCACTTTTCTTCTTCCATTTTCTTGGCCTCTCTAACACAGCTAAACCCTCCTGGAAGACCTCCCTCTTCGTCATCCGTTCCTGCTGCTCATTAGACCTTAACATTGATATAATCTCCTCATACACCAGCATCTCCTTTTCATATAGCAGTGTAGTCACCAACGGATCGAAGCTCCCGGGTAGTGAATATAAAAGCAGCAGACTTTTATCTTCTTCTTCTAAATCCACCCCAATGTTGAGCAAATCCATGCTCATTTGGTCAAACCGCTTAATGTATCCCGCAACATCCTCACCCTCTTGCATCTGAAGGCTGTACAGTAGCTTCTTTAGCATCAACTTGTTGTATATATTCTTTCCCATATACATGGTGTGCAATCTTGACCACAATCCCTTGGATGTCTTTTCCTCTAACACGCCATACAAAACCTCATCCGTCAGACAAGTCCTAATCGTGGCACATGCCCTTTTCTCCAAGGACATCTACTCCTTGTCATTCATATCTCCTGGCCTATCTTCCAAAGCCAGATCTAATCCCATCTGAACCAGCAAGTCTTCCACCCTAACCTTCCACATGATGAAACTCCCTTTCCCATCAAACTTCTCCATACCAATCTTCACCCCGCTGCCTTCCATGATCCAAAACAATCACAAACAGTAAAAGATTAATAAAAGCCTCGAAGAAGATACCTGATGTAAAGAGGGTGTAGACAGCAGCCCCATATCTTATCCTTCCTCTCAATACCTTAAGGAAACCCTAGATCTGAACCCTTCTCCAAAATCTTGGAGAAACCTTGAAGGGATATGGGGTAGAAACCTCCTCTCCCACGCTCAAACCTGCTATGATACCACTTGTTAGAAATCCCCAGATCAGAGTATATACCATGGAAGCATCGTGAGAGAGAGATCCTGATGAGATGATGGCAGCCTTCTTTTAAACCAAAAAGTAAGAGAAAATATAGAAGAGATTAAGAGAAAAGAGATTATATTATTATCCTTATAAAAGATCTTGATACAGAACACAAGATACCAGCCTCCTCTCTGAAACCCAAGAAGAACTCCTAAACCTGCGGACTCCCTCACGCTAGGTTTCTTTCTCCAAGCCCGTGGAAGAACACCACATTCCAAGCCCTTCTTGCATGAATGTAAACCTCCACGTTAATTCCTCATGGTGAGAAAGAGAGACCATGCACACCCCTCTTATCTCACGGTTTCTCCATGCCCCTCACAAACCAACACCCTCTCTTCTTATCACATGTAGGCGGTTCTGGGACTTCCTAGTTGGTTGCAACCAACCAACTAATTCTTGGACTTGGACATTAGGTTCAAAGTGGTTAGGACCCTAGGTAGTTATGATCCTAAATTGGTTAGGCTTCTAGCTAGTTAGACCATGTTGGAGGTTAGAACTCAACCACCTAACCGACTAACTAACTAACTACCTAGCTCAAATTCCTTTTATACCAAAGGGACAACCAACTACACCTCTAAACCTAAACCCCATAACCCAACTGGGTTATGTTACAATCTCTTAAAAACTCCTCCCTAAATCATATTAGAAAACATTCAAACCTGGATCAAGCCTCCTGACCCAACATGACTCACATGTTCTCTCAACCTCAGACTCAGAGTATCCCTAGAACACTTACAGGACCCGCTCGGGATACGCCCCCAAGTTCCAAGGATCCTCGAACATCCCTGTCATGGCCTCCCAAGTCTCTCCAAGACTTGGAAGCATCACAAAATCCTACACCTAACAACTTACAAGCTACTCCAACCTAACTCGGATTCAAGTTCAAATTAATTTGATTACTACCAAGCAGCAATACTAAATTGGTATGTTAACCAACTTAGTTAAGTTCATACATTTTTTATAATATTATATTATATTTAAAATATATATTATTAATTTAACATTTTAACATTTAATATTATTTTATATTTTGTTTTGATTATATTTTTTAATTATGTCTAAGATTTCAATTTGAGTGCAAGTATGGTTTCATTGATATTTGAGTTGAATCAAATTAATTTTTAATATTATATTTCTTTTGATTGTGTCAAGCTTAAATCTCTAGCTATTTGATTTTGGCTCGACTTAAATGCATTTCTACTCCAATCTACTAAAATGATCGATCCGTAGTTTTTTTTTCTCTCTTTTTTTACTGTTAAATTCTGCCAGCAAAATAATGGGGCACTTATGCCATTTCATTGTTGGAGGAGCAATACTATTTTAATTTTTTAATCTTGTTCATGATTCTCAATCAGTAAAATAAAATCTCTGAGATTTTAAAAACATTATTTATTCTCAAGCTATAAGGAGATATCTAAAATCAAAATATAAAGAATGTCTAATATAATTGTGTGCATCAAGTTAAGAAAATCAAATGCCTGTTATAACATATCTCCATACAACTACTTTATTAAAAATATAACATGATGATTGCATTATAATTAATTATAGTCTATCACTTGAGAATTAAAGGTTCAGTATTTAAAAAAGAAAGAGAAAAATAGGTTAAAAACATTACAATCTACAACTAATAAGTACTACTAAGTTTTTCAAAAAAAAAAAAAAGAAGCCGAATGCGCAAGACTTCCATTGCAATATTTGGGTCCTAAACAATAAAAATAGTAAATAACAAATAATTTGTCATTAGGTCTTTTAGGTTGGAACTGCTTCATAAAAAAAAAAAAAAGGTAAAAAAATTTAGGAGATGTTGCAATATACAACTAAAAATATTGTTCAATTCTTTGAGGCTGGGAACTTTTCTTTAAATACAGAGGAGTAAAGAATAGAAAACTAAAAAACATAAATACAGTTCTTTAAAAATAAAGAAAGAAGAAATCTACAGGGGTTGAAATATTACAATATACAACTAAAAAATACTTCTTAGTTATTTTGAGATTAGAATTGTTATGTAAAACTAGAAGAATAAAAAAGATAAATATTTTTTTTAAAATAAAAATGTAAAATTAAGGAAACTTTATAATGTACAACTAAAAAGGATTGCTTAGTTTTTTTGAGATTGGAAGTTTTTTAAAACTATAAATAATAAATAATTCGTTGAGGCATTGCGATATATAACTAAAAGTATTACTTAATTCTCTTGTCATCGACATAACTATTTTTTTAAAATGGGAAAGAAAAAAATAAGGTTCTTTGAAAACATAAAAGAAAATGAATCTCCTAGGCTTGGAATATTACAATATACAACCAGAAAATATGGCTCGGTTCTTTTAGGGTTGGAATTGTTCTTTTGAAAGGAAAACTAGTAGATAGTATATCAAGACATTGCAAGATATAACTACAAAATATTTCTTACTTCTTTTGGGATTGGAATTATTCTATAAAAATAGAACAGTAAAGATAAACAAAATTCTTTAAATATAGAAATTAAAAGGAAAAAATCTTCTAGGATTGGAACATTACAACATACAAAAAAAAAAAAAATATTGCTTAGGTTATTTTTGGAATTGTTCTATAAAAATAGAAAACAAAAAAGAAATAAAATTCTTTTAAGACCAGAAAAAAAAGGTATCTTCTAAGGTTGGAACAATAGAATGTACAACTAAAAATATTGCTCGATCAGTTCTTTTGGGGTTGTAATGTTGTTTAAAAAAGAAAAATAGTAAATAATTTGTCATGATATTACAATATACAACTAAAAGGTATTCCTTAATTCTTCTAGGTTGGATTTATTTTACAAAACAAAGCAAAAAATGTTTTTGTTGAGAGTGGGATTTCAACCCACGCTCTTTCATACCAGAATCAAGCGCCTTGGACCAACTTGGGGATTTTAACATCGGGTCCCTATTTGTCTAGAAATGGATTATAATGTGTACATAACATGCCAGTTCCCAATGTCCTACCACCTCAAGCCCTAGTCATATCTCAACCCAAGGCATTTGATAGGAATAATCAACCCAAGATCAAGGATGATATGGATAGTAGCAATGAAATCACCATATTTGTTTTTACCATGGCAATTCTATGTGACAATGATTCCAAATCATTCCTACTCCTCAAATCATCGCTTAATCAAGTGATCAGATACCCGTCCTTGAGGTTGGGATCCAAGATCACTCCTAAGCGTGATCTTAGACTAAAATTTAAGAACAAATATATCCCATAATCAAACAAAAAAATTGATATATCAATATACTGTTAATATATTATATCAATATAATATATATGATATGATATGATATTAATATTATATATTATATTTATGTAATATATTATATTATAATATATTATTAATCATATTATTATCATATTATGATTCAGTGATAACTTTAAATTAAAGTAAAAATATCTTATTATACTTTATATTTATATAATAAAATAATTAATATATTATACACTATTTTTATAATCAAAATAAATATTTGTGTTAATCAATAATATACTATAAGTATAAATAAGATATTAATTCTATAATAACAATTAATATTTTTTATAAGATTAATAATTTATAAAATAATAAATATATGTTTGTAGAATATATTTAATTATTAATATATTAATAAATATATTAATATTTTATAATAATATATTTTATATAAATAATAAATATATTTTTATAAAATATATTAAGTATAGTTTTGGTATTATATGATTTGTGATCTTGGATTTTTGTGAAATACCAAATATGTTACTTGTAAATATTTGGAGATCTTTAATCACTAGACCATGACCTACTAAATACAATGATCTTGAATTATTGGGGATCGGATCACCACAGGACTTAGATCACCATGATGATCCCATTTGGATCACCAAATGCCATCTAAAGATTCCGGCAGTTGCCGTGCAACAAAAAAGATTTTGGTATGGACCAATAAAAATTTAAAAAAAAAAGATTTCGGCATGTTGGTGCTAAGTTTAGCTAAATATAAGACATAATCCCTTATTAAGCAGTGAGATTTTCCTTATCCTTGACAACATTAGGAAGTTGTCCCTTAAAACGCCTGAATATTGAACCACCTACATGGTTGATCTGATTTTTTGTATCTAATCACTGGAACATTTAAATTTTAAACTGTTGCTATAAATTAAACAGATATGATGCATTACAGCCTAAATTAATCAGAATGCTAGGTATTACAGCCAATTACTATTATCATTATAACACAAATAGATGATGCACCCCTTTTACATTGCAAATATAGATAACAATCTACAAACAGCAGTTATTATTTTCTAACGTTACAGCATTATTTTGTATTAAGGATATGATGCACTGCAGCCTAAATTAATCAGAATGCTAGGTATCACAGCCTATTACAATTATCATTATAACACAAATAGATGATGCACCCCTTTTACATTGCAAATATAAATAACAATCTACAAACAGCAGTTATTATTTTCTAACGTTACAGCATTATTTTGTATTAAGGATATGATTCACTGCAGCCTAAATTAATCAGAATGCTAGGTATCACAGCCTATTACAATTATCATTATAACACAAATAGATGATGCACCCCTTTTACATTTCAAATATAGATAACAATCTACAAACAACAGTTATTATTTTCTAATGTTACAGCATTATTTTGTATTAAGGTTTCTAAAAATAACTATGGCATCATTATCGAATTGTAAATATTTTTATTTAAATGTTCAGTGTAATAAAATGTTAGATAACAATGGTCATTATGATTCAGCCAAGAAAACAAGTTTAAATACGAAAACAACAACTTTTCAGCCAAATAAGAGTTCATTAAACGCTATAATAGTCATATATTAGTTTTGGACGATGACTGCTATACAACCATGACGATATTAAAAAAATCTTAATCATTTATGAAAATAAACAACCTTCTAACATCAATAAATCAGATCCTAGCTTCCTCCATCACTTTCGGAAGGCCAAGTAATCCTAAATATGAGGCCCTTGCAGAAAATATTTCCCAACTTCCATCCAAGAGTGTTTTGTGTTTTTTTGAACTTAATTTTCCAACATTTCTTCCAATATTTCCAGCACTTCAACATATATTTTGAGGCCATCCTTTCTAACAGAATACCTATGCAATTGCATACCTTCACAAATACTTCAACAAATCATATTTTCTGCCAATTAAAAATTTTTCCTTGGGGAGACCCAAGACCTGGACATGTAGCTCTTTCACTTCGGTGAAGATAACTAAGGCACTAAACACAGTTTCATCATCGAAAATGTGGGATTGTGCATATCATTACACTTTCCAAATCTTATTCTGAATTATATCTAATCCATATCATTTCGAGGTGTTTTCTTTCACTTTGTCCTCTATATGATTTCTTGAAGGGAAAAGCTAGCTTCTGTGAGAGATTCCTCCTGCATTGTTAGATATTTTATTTTCTGGTGCTCATGGTTGTATTTATTCTAGATTGATTTAATGATTCCAGCTTGACGAAAAAAAAATGGGGGGAAGGCTAGCTTGACATATATAGGCAGATCTTATCTAAAGCAACCACGGTAGGGGGAGCAAGTTTTAAATTTTGTTCACCTACTAGAAAATCTTTTTATTTTGATGGAACAACTAGAAAATCTTTTTGAGTACAACTCTGTGTAGCGCCATGTCCTTGAAATATTGCCCACTGTTACAGGAAAAGACCGGAAGGTCTGGTGGAACGAGAAGTTCACATTCAAGCTATCATCTTCTGAATGGAAAGATATGTCCAAGCTCAAGTTAAGAATCATGGAAAAAGACAAATTCCACAAGGACTGCTCTGTTGGCAAAGCCACGTAATATTTCATATGGCATTGTGAATCTTATTGCATTAATATTTATTTCTAGTTATTCTAGTAATGCCTACTTATGTTTTGCACATAATTCATGCTTCTTTTACAATGATGACGGCAACAATATCATTAATAGTTGATCCTACAAATTAAAACTGAAACCATTCATTTTCTAAAACTCCTCTAGCCATTCGTGAAAAATGCTCAATTGCTGTACACACTTAAAATGACAATAATCTGAGATCATAATTGGTCTGCATCCTTCTCAACCTTGTTTAAAGTAGTATTGCATAACAATATTCCTTTTTTGGAGAAGGGCTGCCTACAACATTCCACCATATAGTACTTGATTTTTAGGAAAAATTTCAGCATATAATACTCACTAAGTGTTGTTTGCCACAACCTCTTCAGCATAATATAACCTCGCACATCTTAAAGTTCATAAAAATGGAATGTACAAAACGATGATAAATTTGCTCTTTATGTAGAACCTTGACTAATTAGTGATGATCAACTACCATAGTTGATTGACAAAGAGATCTGATGAAATAGATAGGTTAGTAATAGGATGCCAGTAAATTCTTCTAGGTATAACAACTAACAGTTAATGATATAACTAGCAAAAGAAGAATACTACTGGTTACACTACCAGACCATGCTCGTATAGAAGGTTGGTCCATAATGAATAGATAGAGCTTATTGGTTATGGTCACATGTATGTCATATCATTTACCATGGAAGCAGTTTTAATCTGATGACAGTTTTATAGGTTGTATATTTATAATTGATTCAGTCATTCTATGAATCACTCCTAAGATGATGACGGTGCAGAGTTTATTTAAGAGGCATTCTGAGAGAAGGAAGACAGAAAGGTTCCATAGAACTGATGCCAGCTCCATACAATGTAGTGCTCGAAGATGGCACATACGAGGGTGTGCTGAAAATTGGCCTCAAGTTCATCTCAAATGTAAGTACCTACATTCATTGTGTCATGATGGTTTAAACTTGATCACACTCTCCAATGTATGTCTGGCATAAATTATATCAGACATATCACTGATTCAAAAAGAATTCATTTAAGCAAAGCATTCCAGGAATTATTGATTTTCCTAGAAAAAAGCACTTAGAAATAGCTAGTGAGATTCACATGTATTGAGGTAAAAAATAATATCATAATGCCACCCCTATATTACATCCATGGAAAGCTGGAAAGTCCTCTAACTTTTTAAGATGCAAAAGAAGATCAAGATGTGTAATGATTTCTTCATGTAGTTTCCCTTATCTTCAACTTCCTTTTGAACATATTCCATTTACCCAACTCATAAAAAATGTTAAAATTCATCTTTGAATATGGTGGGAAAATTTTTGGTTTGCAGGTAGAGGTGGAACTACAGGCACAGAGAGGAGAATTCAGTCTACCTGAAAAGCAACCACAGTCACTATATAGAACCATTCTGAACCTAACTTTAAAGCGGATCCCATGGCCAAGATTCTTCATTTTCCGGAAACATTAAGATCGCTCAGAAAACAGGAAAATAAATAAATTCCTCATGAGCTTGCAGCAAATTCCATCATCATAGCTCTTTATTTTTTATGACTGATGCAAACCCCAAGCAACAACAGCCCCAATGGAAATTAGTTCCAGACAATTATACTATCAGTATGTATGTATGTATGTGGGTGTGTGTGTGTGTGTGTGTGTGTGTGTGTGTGTGTATGGACATCATGCAGTATAAAGTTTTCCACTAATATTCTCAAATATCTTTTTTTTAGTTATCTTTCTCGTTAATTAGTTTAAACTTGTATGTACTTCTTTTCCTAGAAGATGAACAGAGGTGCATGTTACCTTCTTGAAAGCATATCTTCAAACTTACATAGTATGGCCTGAAGTAAATATGTCTGAAAAGCTGCTAATTTGTATTTGGAGATTATTAGTCAAGAAAAATAGTAGAGGACCTACTAATTTTTTTCTCTTCATTTCTGCAATTGGGGAAGATCTAATCAGGTTGATCATACCTGTGAACTATCCTTTTTTTTTTTTTTTTTTGATGAACAAAAGGGAAAGGGAGGGGGGGGGGGGGGGGGGGGGGGCTAAATCCCGTCGTAACTACCCCCCACTGGCCCCCCTCCCTGCCAGATTATATTCGATTCGGGTCGCATGTTTTCGCGTGCTCTCCCCATCATAGGTGAGTACGTCAGCCCGACTCCACTAAACTGACGGAGTAGTGTGCGCTCCCTCCACCCCGGTCACGTACTCCAGGGCGCACCATGGATTTAATCGAGTCACCCACAGGGATCATGCCTCGAACCCATGATCGGTGGATGAGGAGTTTAAGCCCCTACCAACCGGGCTACCGCCTTAGCGGTTACCTCTAAACTATCTTTAATGGTCATTTCATAGGCAACACACAAATAATGATCCTTATAACAGCCTAAATGTGTTTCAAGGATACATTCATTACAATATCTCTAGCTGCTTTAGACCTACTGTTTGCAGCATCCTATTTTCAAAACAAGATAAGATAAGAACACATAAGAACATATAAAAACATGAATCAAGGTGAAGGATGAAAGTTAAACAAGAAACAGATAAGAACAAAACTAACAGAGTTTCAAATTGCTGGGCAGAAATTCAAAATATGTGTAGGCAAGGTTTTCAAAACACTAGAGGGGAATAAAGATGGATGTGAGTTTCAATATTGAGGTTGATACAATTGAAACAAAAGCTGGAGCAGCAAAATTTGTTAATAGAGCACATTTTTAATGAATCCATAGAAATATCACCAATAATCAATTAATTACAGGCTTAGATATGGTGGCAATTAAATGGTTGTTGTCACAATTGGTTGTGATAAATCCATATGCAGCTTTGGCACTTGAGCAGGCAATTGTTTTCTGCCAGTGACAAGAGCAATGAGCCATTGTCAAGGTTGTCCACCCAAATAGTTTTGCAGCTTTTGGTGATCACTCTTTCTTCACAAATAGAACTTTCTCACTTCTTATGTATAAGGTAACATCTAGCTGAGTGTATGCTGTAATCTCTCTCTCTTAGATAAACCGAGGGAGAAGCACTTGCACTTCAATTATAGAAATCCAGATTTTTGAGGATGCACCATCTAAGAAGTGAACCCAGAATCTCTGGTTGCTAAGCAGAGGTTTGTGACCACTAGCGCAAGCCCTAATTCATGTGTATATGTTGTATACCAATCTGCCTGCAAGAGTTACTATAGATATATTGGTCTTGAAGAGGATCAACATCAAGCAGTGAGATGCAATAATTAAAAGCAAACTGTATAGTTATGAAATTGTTATATAGCATTCTTACATCTTGACCCAGAAATTAATGAAGCGATTCAAGATCCTTTATCGAAATCCCATGGTTGAAATATGCTTTTCTTTTAGAAATATCGGGCACTGCAAGTCCTCCACTAATTGAGTTATACATATTATATAAGAAAGAAAATATTGAAGTCTAATATAATCAACAGATGCGAACATCTGTATCCAGTTGCATCCAATGACGTTTAACAAGCAATGGACAGCTGACGTGAGTGAGAGGTCAGAGTCTCTCCCTTTGTCCTCGTTCTACAAGCCGGGGTCTCAGTGATGTTAGATTGTCTAATTATGTTGACTATGAAATTTGCTTCTAAAATTCAATATTTAATGATACTAACTAAACTCTTTTAACTTTTAATCCTAGATCTATTATTTGTAAAGGAGGATCTTAATGATATATGGTAATAAATCAAATGCTTATATTTTTATTACACTAAATTTTTACTTTACTTGAGGACAAGCAAAGCTCAAGTTAGGGGGTGTGATAAGTCTATTAAATTCCCAATTTAAGTATTAAAATATACATTAACTAATCTTTATACCATAAGAATTGATACTTTTACTTGTATTTTATAGAAAAGATGTTCATAGATAGAACAAGATCAATTTGTAGAATCCAAGAAATTAAAAGGTACTCAAATCAAAGTTCAAGTAGACTCAAAATCAAGCCAAAATCAACTTTTAATCAAGTCCAGCACATATTTTAGAGTAGCTGGTCCACCATAGACTAGTCGCTTAGTTTATAGGCCATTTTCATGGACCATCTTTATCCCCATCACACCATCTTCTTCTCATTGCCCATCGCCGGCTCAATTGGTGCGGGCACCAGACTCAGAAGAAGACTTCAGGGCTCCATCTGGATCTCTGATTGACCTTGCCCGAAGAATTAGGGTTTTCTGGTTTTGTAATAAGGGTTGACTTGGTCAACTCAATTTTAGTTGAGTCTGTATTTCCCTGCAATTTAAATTATGTTGAGTCATGTTGACTCAGTTCAAGTCCTAGTAGTGGTCTAGGTCTTCTCCAGGGTGTCACATTTTCTCCCAAGCCCAAGCAAGTGGGCGCCACACTCCCAGCCACACTCCCAGCCACACGCCAAGTCCAGGAGGCCCCACAAATCCATCCCAGTGTCTTGGTCCCCACACCTAAGGGAGCAAGAAATTTTCTTGAAGCCAAAATCAAGGAGGTACCCCATATGTACCTTAAAAGGCCAAGCTACAAGAGGAAGGAAGCATTTCTTGGGGAGCACTTCAAGGGGGCGCCCAATCCATGCCTAAAAAGCCCAAAGCAAAGTTGGGAAGAGCCATGACTTGGGAGAAAGAAAAGGAGGTGTCCAAAAGAGTTGAGCCATGGAAGGAAAAAAAATATTTCTTGAAGAGCAAAGCTAGGAGGCGCCACCTACTTACCATTTGAAGCTTTCAATCAACATTTATGGAACCTCTTGGCCGGCCATATGGGAAGGAATTGATTCTACAAACCTAATTTGAAGATCCATCCTATTAGTCCCACATGGGAAGATATAAAACCCTGACCTCTTGTAAAGTCCTATAAAATAAACCCCTCTTGTAAGTTTTGAAAATAACTGATGAATGAATTCAATTTATGTGTGAGCAAACTTTGTGTTTCTCTCTTCCGCACTTGCATTTAGGTGTTGAGCTCCGTGAGGGAGTAAATCTGGGTTCCTTAGGAACCTTGAGGAGGTGTGAGATCTCCAACCCCTAAACCCTAGGTTAGCCACTTCAACTCCAAAACCCTAGCCGCCCATCATCCTCTTCTTTCCACCAAACCCTAGCCTACCCCCATCTCTCTCGGCCTCTCTCTCTAAGTGGAGGTCGACCACCAGCATCCAGGTCTAGTTCGGCTGCTTCGAATACGGAGCAAATCCCAAAGGAAGCCAGATCAGCATCCAGGAGAATCAGGACTTCAGCAACATCAACTTTCAAGTTCTTCTATCTGGTAAATCCTTCCTTGAGTATCTGGTTCCATAAATTATTCTTCTTCTTTCCCAAATCTTGAGTTCAGGAAAAGCCAAACCCCATCTATTATCTTTTATTTTTATTTTGTATTTAGTTTAAACTAAAATAGAGAGAGAGAGAAGAAAGATAAAGAATTCTTCAGGAGAGAAGGTGTTGTGACAAAGTCTCAAATCTTCAAGAAGATGTATCTAGAAGCCATGTATGACTGAGGTGAAGTCTATAAGGGAGTATAGATTTCCATGCATAACTTTTTGTATTTGTTTCTCTATTCTATGAAATTCAATAAAGCTTTCAATTTCTTTTAAATTCTTTTCTATTTGATCTTAAGTAAATTATCTATAGATAGGATGGATCATGATCTTGACAAGATATGATTTATACTCAGCATAGATAATTAATTCTAGAATTTTTATTTATATATTTTGTTATAAACTGTTCAACTAAATCATTGAATAGCCTATACTTATGGGAGGGACGGGCTATGATCATAATAGGATATGGTTTGTACTTAAAAAGATGTCTATGATAGGGATTAGTTTATAAGATTCCTAATTAATTATGACTTTGATTGTTTAGATTGGAACAAATACATGATTTATGTTTATGATCACCTAGAAACTTGAAGGTATCATTTTATCATATAAATCTTTAAATTTCATAAATAATTTAAATTAGTTAGTTTTAATTAACATATTACCTACTTTTAAAAATCTAAATATTTATCATTTATTTTATTTTCTTTATAAAATAATTATCCTTAATCCTTGAGGATATGATCCCTACTCACCCTAGCTATAATAGTGGGTTAGGTTTTTATTTTTGGCCACCCTATGAAAGGACGGTCGGCAAAGATGGAAAGAAGGTGGTAGCAATGGAGGCTCGGGAGGCAACAACTTTACCATGGATGAAAGCAATGGCAGGGAAGCGGCAAGAAAGCAGTGGTTAGCAAATCGAGCTAGCTACATCTCAGAATGAGGAGGAGGAAGGTGGTTTAGGATAGGGAAGCAGTGAGCGACGAACATGGAACCAGGTGGCAGGTGACAAATCAGGCCAGTGATGAGCAATAAGAAGAAGATGGTGTGATGGGGATGACAATGGTCCATGGAAATGGCCTATAGACCAAACGAGCGGTCCACCATGGACCAGACACTTTAAAATATATGCTGGGCTTGATTAAGAGTTTATTTTGGCTTGATTCTAGGCTCATTTGAACTTCAATTTGAGTGCTACTTGATTTCTTGGATTTTACAGGTCAAGCTCTTTCTATTCGTGAATATGATTTCTATAAAATATTGGTAAAAATATCAATTTTTATGATATAAAGATTAATTAATGTATATTTTAATGCTTAAATTGGGATATTTAATAGACTTATTAGTTACTGATAGGGTCCCTATGATGCTTAAGTCAATGAAAGGAAATGGGCAATAGTCGAAGCTAAGAGTAATGACAAGAAAGACTAAATGAGCATTTGAGTGTGGTCTAAAGTGTTGTGTGTTACCTGTCGAGAATCCCCTCTTATAAAATTATAATTACTTGGGATAACAAAATGCTACTAAAAGGTGGCCTCTTATGGTGCAAATAACAACTTCCCATTGGATGTTGGGATCCTATCTCTAGGGATCCTTTTCTTGGAATCTTTTCATTAGGATAATAGCTTTTGTCGAGATCTTGTCCACTAGGATCCTTATTGGGATAGCTATGTTTTGTCTGCTTTTGCCACTTGTGCAGGTGTCATGAACTCCAAGCATTAGGGTGCCCTCACTGACTACATCAGCCCAAACATTGTATCTTGGCATACCCTACTAGGTCTCTTTTAATAGACTTAGTCAGATCTAAGTTGTTACTCGACTAATGCGCATCATGGAGTGTTATGTCAACAGGGCCTATAGCCATTTATAGATACTTAATCTTTTGCACCAAAGTTGCTCAGTGTAGCTACTGGCTTAGTTATCTCCTCCTTAGTCGATAACTTGATTATTCCTCAAGATCAAATAAGTAGTTGCCATGACAGACAATAATACTTTTCCCCATAAATTAGATGTTAAATTAGAGTTAATTAATATAGCACTAACCATTTGTAGTAAGGTTCAATTTTTTCTTTCTACTCCATTTTTGCTGGGGTACTAGTGTATAAGGAGCACTAGTTTGATGTATGATTCCATTCTCTTTGCAAAATTTTACAAATGTAATAGGCCACTATTGCTCCTCCCCTATTACTTCTAAGTATTTTAATAGTTATTTGTAATTGATTTTTCAATTCAATCTTGTAAATTTTAAATATTCCTTAAAGATTCATCTTCAATTCTTAGCAATTATACATAAGTAAAATTTGAGTAATCATCAATAAAGATTATAAAACACATTTTACCTCCTCTAGTTTTGATAATTTTATTATCCTTACAAATGTCAATATGTACTAACTCTAAACTACTAAAAGTGCTAGTTATAGATTTAAATGATTTCTTGGTTAATTTGGCCTGGGCGCAACATTGACATTAAAATGTAATAGCACTGGATTTAGGTATCAATTATAGTGATACCATTTTATTTAATATCTTTTTGTTAACATGGCCTAATCTATAATACCAAATATCATACAAATCACATGCATAAGAAGAACTAATATCATTATTATTGATAATACATAATATATACATCTTATCCTTCGAATATCTTTTTATGATAAATTATCTATTTTTAGATAGGATTATTTTATCGGATTCAAAAACAACATACAAATCATGATGGCTCAATACAAACATAGTGTTAAGGCCGTAACGATGACGTGGCATGTCTCAGATTTCGCTGGGCGTGATTCGAGCCACGTCGAGTTTTTTCGGCGAAGTCAGGTGTGGCTCCGCCTCAACCGAAGTCGAGGTCGATCCAGGCCTTCCCGCCGCTCCGCCAGGTGTCCACCTAGGAGGGGTCCACCTCGGCCGAAGCCGGCGGCCTCCTCGCTCCTTCGTCAGGTGGCGCCCGGAGACGGGACCACCTCGGCCGAAGTCTTGCACCCCTCTGCCGCGCCGCTCCACCAGGTGTCCACCTCGGCCGAAGCCGGCGGTTTCCCTGCTCCCTCGCCAGGTGGCACCCTGAGACGGTCCAACCTCGGCCGAGGTCGAGCCGGGCCCCTCGCTCCTTCGCCAGGTGGTGCCCGGAGACGGGACCACCTCGGCCAAAGTCGAGCACCCCTCTGCCGCTCCGCCAGGTGTCCACCCAGGAGGGGTCCACCTCGGCTGAAGCCGGCGGCCTCCCTGCTCCCTCGCCAGGTGGCACCCTGAGACGGTCCCACCTCGGCCGAGGTCGAGCCGGGCCCCTCGCTCCTTCGCCAGGTGGCGCCCGGAGACGGGACCACCTCGGTCGAAGTCGAGCGCCCCTCTGCCGCTCCGCCAGGTGTCCACCGAGGAGGGGTCCACCTCGGCCGAAGCCGGCGGCCTCCTCGCTCCTTCGCCAGGTTGCACCCAGAGACGGGACCACATCGGCCAAAGTCGAGCACCCCTCTGCCGCTCCGCCAGGTGTCCACCCAGGAGGGGTCCACCTCGGTCGAAGCTGGTGGTTTCCCTGCTCCCTCGCCAGGTGGCACCTTGAGACGGTCCCACCTCGACCGAGGTCAAGCCGGGCCCCTCGCTCCTTCGCCAGGTGGCGCCCGGAGACGGGACCACCTCGGCCAAAGTCGAGCGCCCCTCTGCCGCTCCGCCAGGTGTCCACCCAGGAGGGGTCCACCTCGACCGAAGCCGGTGGCCTCCCTGCTCCCTCGCCAGGTGGCACCCTGAGACGGTCCCACCTCGGCCGAGGTTGAGCCGGGCCCCTCGCTCCTTCGCCAGGTGGCGCCCGGAGACGGGACCACCTCAGCCGAAGTCGAGCGCCCCTCTGCCGCTCCGTCAGGTGTCCACCCAGGAGGGGTCCACCTCGGCCGAAGCCGGCGGCCTCCCTGCTCCCTCGCCAGATGGCACCCTGAGACGGTCCCACCTCGGCCGAGGCAAGCCAACCTGTGAGGAGAAGCTTCCGAGGAGCAGGAGCACGAGCTCCAAGATTGCCCCTCGAGCCATGCACGCCGCACCCCGAGAGTCACGACCGTACGGTCGGTAGTAACACGCGAAACATCACTTACATCGGCCCGACAGGTCCCGCAGTCGAGAGGCGAAGTCCTGACAAAACAGGACCCAATAACGAGCCTCGTCGGCGCCTAGGAAGAAGAGCGCTCACGCTCTTCAAAAGGTCTGGTCGGCGGTCTGACCGGCACCCTCCCTTTGCTCTTTCCTCGCTAGGCTCGGCAAGCAAGGTGGGGAAGCCGCTTGGTTCTTTGATCCAGAAGGGGAAAGAGATGGAGGGAAGGGGTTGAAAGCGATGAAAGAGCCTCCCAAGGGCGGCAAACGAAAAGGCAGCATGAGGAGTTAAAAGGAAGGGAAGGGTAGACGACAAGGTAAGCAAGAAACAAAGGGCTGGAAGAGAAGATTCCGTTCCAAGAGCAGGATCCAAGATCCCGAGAGGGGACCTTTGGCGTGAGCTCGACGGAGGAACTCGACCGGATTTCTATCCTTCCTGAGATCTTACTTGCTAACATGATCCCTGAGTCTGGGACTCCTTCGGGGGCCCGTCTTGGAGATTCTGTTCTCTTTCCCTGGCTACTAACTTGACCGTCAGAGCTCCCTCGCCGGGACCCCCAGCCAGGGTTTCTGACCTTGTCTTGTAGGTTCGAAGAGCCAGGAGACCCCAGGGACAAGACGGTCTAGCCGGATCGGCGACTCCGAAGCCATAGGCGCGGCGGCGAGATCGGCAACAGATTGGCGCGCCAGGTAGGGGGAGCAGGACTACACCCCCGGTGGGAGCTAACTTTCCATGAATGAAGCGCGCTCTGGCCATGGTGGTCGCGCGCTCTGGCCATGGTGGTCACGCGTGGATGCGAAGCGTCCACCAGCCGAGTAGGGGAGGTCCCCTCCCCTCAGGGGCCACACAACCCAGAGAGGGAGCTCCCTGCTCCCCCTTCTCTTCCACCACAGCCGACCTCGGCGGACGGACCTTTTGCGGCTGTCATCCAGCAGCTGCAGACCTTGACTACGGTAGTTCGGCAGCTACAACATCAGCAATGCTCCTTGGCCACGCAGCCTCAGCCAGGGACCCCTGCAGCTCGGGCCGCGGGGCTACGCGGGAGCTTGCGCTCCATCCACGGCAGGCCATCCCAACCGCGGGCAGCCTCCAATCCTCGCGGGAGCCACCCGACTCCCGCGGAAAGAAATTACTCCGGTTCGGCGGATCACGAGAGTCGATCCCCGGTCGATGAGGTTGAGACGGCACGTCGCAGCAAGCGACGCCGAGGCAAGACCCTGCGCCGAGACCGATCGGCGCCCCCCTCACCAGCGGCCTCGGTGGAAGATTCCACTAACGAGGCCATCAGGCGCCAGGCCGAGAGGCGCCTGGAGGAGCACGAGCACAAATTGGTGGAGTTCGCCCGCCGATTTGCCGACCTGCAGAATTCCTCAGCGGACCCAGCGGGCTACGACTCCCGTCCCCCCTTTTCCGAAGAAATCCAGGCGGAGCCGATTCCGAGCCGGTTCCGCATGCCGCAGGTGTATCCCTACAACGGGACCACAGACCCTCTAAACCATCTGGAGAGCTAAAAGGCTCTCATGAGGGTCCAGGGGGCCACAGATGCTCTTTTGTGCATTGCCTTCCCCGCTACTCTCTGGAAGGCCGCTCGAGTTTGGTTCACCCGCCTCGAGCCTGGATCTATTTGCTCCTTCCATCAGTTGGAAGGAAAGCTCGTGGCGCACTTCGATGCTTGTCGGAAGGTGCCAAGAGAGGTGGACAGCCTCTTCTCTATCCGTCAGCAGGACCAGGAGCTGCTTCGGGACTACATCACCCGTTTCAAGATCGCTGCCCTGGAGATCTACAGCTGGATGAGCCCGTTGTCATGCTGGCTTTAAAGCGTGGGCTCAAGACATCCCGCCTGACCTATTCCCTGGATAAAAGTTCTCCCAGGACATACTCCGAGCTCCTCCTCCGTGTCTATAAGTACATCCGAGCGGAGGAGGCCGATTGCACCCACCGAGACCTGGACAGGAGGACCTTGAAGAAGCCGGCCCCGAGAGACGTTCCAGGTGCCCGGCAGCCTGGGCCATCTGCCGACCCTCATCCAAATCCGAAGCTGAAGGGCGAGGCCACCTCGGAGCGAAGGTTCACCCCTCTCCTCGCTCCCCGAACGAAGATCCTCATGGAAATTGAGGGCCAGCATTACCTCCACCGACCTCCTCCTCAGAACCCAAGAGGCACCCACGACAAGTCGAAGTATTGCCAGTTCCACCGCGAACATGGCCATGACACGGAGGAGTGTCGTAATCTGAAGTGGGAAATTGAGGAGCTGATCAAAAGAGGCTACCTCAAGAAGTTCATAAGGAACGAGGTCCCGGCGGAGGGACAGCCGCTCGCGGCCTTACCCCCGGTTCCTGCGATCAACAACCGTCCAACGGAGAAGCCAATGGGCATGATCTCTTATGGAATCGGGCGGGCGACGAAGAGAGTCTGAGAGGTCGGGAACCCGGAGGATGTACCCCCTTCTGAGAAGGGGAGTGAAAACAAGAATGTAAATAACGATGCTGTGGTGGTCGAGATGACCATCGCAAAGCATCCGGTACACCGAATTATGGTAGATAGTGGAAGCTCCGCTGACGTGCTTTTTTATGACTCTTTCTCCCGAATGTCCCATGATCAGCTAAGGCCGGTGCACACCCCCCTGGTAGGCTTTACCGGGGACTCGGTAGGGGTCGAAGGGGAGATCACTCTCCCGGTCACCGCTGGATCCCTACCTCGACAGACCACAGTCATGATGACTTTTACCGTCATCAAGCTTCCTTCGCCTTACAACGCGATCCTCGGGCGTCCGAGGCTCAACCAGCTGGACGCCATGATTTTTACAAAGCAGTTGCTAGTACAATTCCCCACAGCCTCCGGACTTGGGGTGATGAGGGGGACGACCCAGCCAGTCCCACATTGCCTTCAGACGGTCCCAGATGCCCGGGGTGCCGAACTCGGTCCCGACGTCGACGACCTCGACCTAAGGGAAAAGGAACCCAGAGGAGGACTCGTAGAGCGTCTGTTGACCTATCCCCTCGGTTCAGACCCTCTGAAGATGGTGCAGGTGGGGGCCCAACTCCCGGAGGAGGAACGGACCCGCCTGCTAGAATTCCTTCGCATGAACGTGGATGTGTTCGCCTGGTCCGCGGCCGACCTGCCGGGCATTCCCCCCGAGGTCATTACGCACAGGCTGAACGTGGACCCGAGGTGCCGCCCGGTCTGCCAGAAGAAGAGGAGTTTCGCCGTGGAGTGGCAGAGGGCCATCAACGAAGAAGTGGAGAAACTCCTCGCCGCCGGCTTCGTGCGGGAGGTTTAGTATCCCAGCTGGCTGGCGAATGTGATCATGGTAAAGAAGAGTAGTGGCAAGTGAAGGATCTGTGTGGACTACACCGACCTCAATCGAGCTTGCCCGAAGGACAGCTTCCCTCTTCCGAAGATTGACCAGCTGGTCGACACCACCTTAGGGCATCGCCTCCTCTCTTTCATGGATTCTTTTTCCGGGTACAACCAGATCCGAATGAACCTGGAGGATGAAGAGCACACCGCCTTCGTCACCGATCGCGAAACTTTCTATTACAGGATGATGCCATTTGGCCTCAAGAACGCCGGGGCCACGTACCAGTGACTAGTCAACAAAGTCTTTAAAGACCAGATCGGCCACAACATGCAGGTATACGTGGACGTCATGCTAGTGATGAGCAAGCCCCTCTCGGATCATGTTGCCGACCTGGCGGAGACCTTCGGCAACCTCCGACTCCATCAGATGAAGCTGAACCCGGCAAAGTGTGCCTTCGGTGTCTCCATCGAGAAATTGCTGGGGTTCATGGTAACCCAAAGAGGGATCGAAGCCAACCCGGAAAAGGTCTAGGCCATCCTGGACATGGAGCAGCCCGCCTCAAAGAAGGAAGTGCAGTGACTCACCGACCAGATAGCCGCCCTGAGTCGGTTCATCTCAAGGTCGGCCGACCGCTGCTAGCCCTTTTTCACAGTGTTGAGAAAGATGAACGACTTTGCCTGGACTGAGGAGTGCCAGGAGGCATTTGAAGAGCTGAAGAAGATGCTTGCATCGCCCCCACTACTTTCCACGTCCGAAGAAGGAGAGGAACTCATCCTCTACCTAGCGGTCACCCCCGAGGCTGTCAGCTCGGTCCTGGTTCGGACCGACGACCAGGGAGTCCAGAGGCCGGTATACTATACCAGTAAACTTCTCCGCGATGCGGAGCTCAGGTATTCTCGGCCTGAAAAGCTCATTTTCGTGTTAATAGTGTCTGCTCAGCATCTCAGGCCCTATTTCCAAGCGCATCCCATTGCCGTCCTGACTGATCAGTCACTGAAAGTGATACTTAGCTGACCCGACACATCGAGACGATTGGCGAAGTGGGCACTCAAGCTCAGTGAGTTCGATATCGCTTACAGGCCGAGGTCGGCCATGAAAGCGCAAGTGCTAGCCGACTTCTTGGTCGAGTGCGTAGGCCTGGGCAAGGAGCCAGAGCGGGACTCTCTGCATCAGCAGTTGAAACCCGGACCCTGGGGACCCGAGGGGGATGCCTGGATCCTTCACGTGGACGGAGCCTCGAACTCCGGCGGGAGCGGAGCCGAACTCATTCTCGCCAATGGTGATGGAGTCGTCGTCGAATGTGCACTCCGCTTCTAGTTCGCCACAACCAACAACCAGGCGGAATACGAGGCACTCCTCGCTGGGCTGAGAGTCTCCCGCGAGTTGGGCGTAGCCGATCTCAAGGTCTTCACTGATTCTCAGTTGGTGGCCAGACAAATCTCTGGAGAATACGCTGCGCACGACCTTCAAATGGCGAAATACCTGGAGCTCGTCAAAACTAGCGCGGCAGGATTTCGACGCTTCAGCATCTCCCATATACCCCGCGGGGAAAATGCATGTGTGGACGCTCTCTCTCGGCTGGCGACCCTGCCAGACTCGTTGCTGGGTCGCGCTCATGTAGAGCGCCTCAAGGGCCCGAGCTACGAGACCCCTGCAGAGGTCCAACAGGTCAGCCATGAGCCCAACTGGATGGATAAGTACGCCGAGTACATAATCGACGGCACCTTGTCGGTGGACCGTGCGGTGGCCCGCCTTATCAAAAAGAAGGCCACACGGTTCGTCCTGATGGATGGGCAGCTATACCAGAGGTCTTATTCCTATCCCCTCTTCAAGTGCCTGAGACCTGCGGAGGCCTCACTTGTGCTCCAGGAAATCCATGAGGGCATCTGTGGGAACCACGTGGGGGGCAGAGCGCTAGCCTACAAGGCCCTCCGTCAAGGTTATTTCTGGGAGACGATGAAGGAGGACGCCGTCAATTTTGTGAAGAAGTGTGATCGGTGCCAACGGCACGCCATGATACAGCGGCAGCCCTCCACTCCACTCTCCCAGCTCTCGGCTCCGTAGCCATTCGCCCAATGGGGAATTGACCTCCTAGGATCATTTCCCCCGGTGTCCGGATAACGGAAGTTCCTGATCGTGGCCATCGACTACTTCACGAAGTGGGTTGAGGCCGAACCGCTGGCGCAGATCACTGAGGCAAACATCGGCAAGTTTTTCTGGAAGTCGATCATTTACCGTTTCGGCCTCCCCCACACCGTGATCACCGATAACGGGCGTCAGTTCGACTGCCGGGAGTTTGAAGAATTCTGCAGCGACCTCGGCATCCACCATTGCTTCACCTCGATGGCGCACCCATAGACAAATGGAGAAGCCGAGGTCACAAATAGAACCATTTTGCAAGGCCTCCGAACGAGGCTGGATCAGGCCAAGGGTAGGTGGGCAGAAGAGCTTCCAAGCATCCTGTGGGCATACCACACCACCCCGAGGACAGCCACCGACGAGACCCCGTTCAATCTCATCTTCAGAGCCGAGGCGGTTATCCCGGTTGAGCTCAGCCTACCCACCCTGCACGTGGAGCAGTACGACGAAGCGGAGAACCCCGCCAGGATGATGCTCAACCTGGACCTCCTTGAGGAGACAAGGGACAAGGCTCGACTCCGAATGGCGGCGTACAGGCAGCGAGTGGCCAGGTACTACAACTCCCGGGTGCGGCCAAAGTCCTTTCGCCCTGGAGATCTGGTGCTCCAGCATGCTGAAGCCTCTCAGCCACGAGAGTGCGGGAAGCTCTCCCCGAACTGGGAAGGCCCGTATAGGGTGGCGGAAGCCCTCCCTCAAGGGGCCTATTACCTGGAGGAGTTAGAAGGCTCCAGATTTCCTCGGACTTGGAACGCCTCGAACTTAAGGATGTATTATCAGTAATGTAAGGTTCCTCCAACTCCTGTAATAAAATTCCTTTACTTCAAATGTTTTTTCTCGCCTCGTAGGAAAAGAGGCGCCTGGCTCTGAGTTCGGCAAACACGGCTATGGCCGGAGACCTGAGAAAGCGAGAAGTCCCGGACTTCGGTCTGGAAGGTGGGGAAGAGCCCAGCTCGCCCACGCGATCACGAAGAACAGCTCGGCAAGCCGCGCAAGACTTGGATAAAGCCTGCGGCCCTGGGGTTCAGTCTGGAAGTCCCGGACTTCGGTCTGGAAGGCGAGGCAGAGCCCAACTCCCCCACGCGATCATGGAGAATAGCTCGGCAAGCCGTGCAAGGCTTGGATATGGTCTGTGGCCCCGGGGTTCAGTCCGGAAGTCCCAGACTTCGGTCTGGAAGGCGGGGCAGAGCCCAGCTCGCCCATGCGATCACGGAGAATAGCTCGGTAAGCCGCACAAGGCTTGGATAAAGCCTGCGGCCCCGAGGTTCAATCCAGAAGTCCCGGACTTCGGTCTGGAAGGTGGGGCAGAGCCCAGCTCACCCACGCGATCACGGAGAACAACTCGGTAAGCCGCACAAGGCTTGGATAAAGCCTGCGGCCCCGGGGTTTAGTCCAGAAGTCCCGGACTTCAGTCTGGAAGTCGGGGCAGAGCCCAGCTCGCCCACGTAATCACAGAGAATAGCTCGGCAAGCCGCACAAGGCTTGGATAAAGCTTGTGGCCCCGGGATTCAGTCCGGAAGTCCCAGGCTTCGGTCTGGAAGGTGGGGCAGAGCCCAGCTCGCCCACGCAATCACGGAGAATAGCTCGGCAAGCCGCACAAGGCTTGGATAAAGCTTGCGGCCTCAGGGTTCAGTCCGGAAGTCCCGGACTTCGATCTAGAAGGTGGGGCAGAGCCCAGCTCGCCCACCCGATCATGAAGAGCAGCCCGGCAAACCCGAAGGACTCGCGCAAGGCCCGCTCTACTGTCGCCCCACCCGGAAGCTCTGAACTTTGATCTGAACGCTGGATGGGACCCAGTCTACCCGCGAGCTCAGCATGGAGCAAGCCGCGGGACCTCGTCTCAGCACTCGACACAAACATCACAAGACACAAAAAAAAAAAAAAAAAAAAGGAAGAAAGAAAATAGAGCCGAGGTCGAGACTTGACAAAAATCGGGGTTTTCATTACTTCGAAAAAGTTCTACAATAAAGGAGCCCCGATAGGCCGGGAGTCCTCAACAAAAAGGAAGAAGAAGAAAAAAAAGATACAGCTAGGGGCCTAGTTCGGCATGGTGGCAGAATCTTCGGGCCGGGGCGCACGCTCCCCGTCTTCTCCGTCAATAGCTGGCTGCTCTGGAGCTGCAGCTGCATCGCCCGTCGTAACTAGAGCCTCGCCGATGGGCTCCTGCCTTCTACCCCCAAGCACCACCCCACTGAGGTCGAGCTCAGGGTAGAAGGAGCCCACCTTCTCCTGGCACACCTGGAACCCCTTCAGAAAGGAGTCCATGGCGGCCTCCCGGACCTCCGAGACATATTCGTCGGAGGCCCGGAACCTCGGGACGGCCTTCTGTGCCTCCCGCTTCGAAGCCTCCAGGAGCCCGTTGATGTAGGCGCTCCACTCCTTGGCCACGCTCGCCTCCCTTCGGGCCTCCTCCAACTGGCGCTCCAGCGACTGGGACTGAGCTCGGAGACGAGCCCTCTCCGCCGCATCCTCCTCCATGCGCCGCTGATTGGAGATCCTCTCCTCGGACAGAGAGGACTCCAGTTCCTTGACGTGCCCCTCGGCGCGCGCCAGGTCCGATTGCAGGGCCTGGTTGCTCCCCCGCAGCTCGATCCCCTTCTCCATGAGTCCTTCACGTCGGTTGCGAGCTTGCCGAGCTTTTCGTCTTTCTCGGCATCTTTCTTGGCGTACCCTGCGAGGAAATTCCTCAACAGGAGCACGTCGGTCCCGATTTGCACGAAGAGGTGAATTGGTCAGTAAGGGATTAGCTTTAATTGTAAAGGAAAAGGATCCGGGCTCGGACTTACCGTGAAGAGCTGTGGGAGGATCCCGAGCAGAGCATCGGCGTAGTCCCGGCCGCCCCTCATTCGGCGGTCTCGGAAGGTGCAAGCGAACTCCATCACCTTCTCTGTGAGCCCCTGGTCACGGATCACAGAGCACCGATTCGAGATGGTCAGCGGCGGGGCGGAGAGGTCGGCGGCAGGAGCGACCGCCCCCCTGGGCGGGACTGCAACCGGCATGGCAGCTGGAGTCGTGGGCGGCGCCGTCGGAGCTGAGGTGGAAGCGGGCACTATCCAGGAGGGAACCGGGCCTCCCTCTTCTGCGGCCCCGTCAAGGCAGATGATGGGGGCGTCGGCGGCTCAGGCCCGAGGTGGCCCGGGCAAGGGAGCTACAACTGCTGGTCCGGGCGCGGGCACCGGCACGACCTCCTGGCTCGCCTCGGTGCGAGCCCTCTTCGCCGTAGGCTCGTCTCCCTCGGCGGTGTCCCTCCGAGCCGCGCCCTCCAGAAGGTTCTCTAGGGAGAACTTATACCTGCAATAGAAAGGAGGTCGGTCAGCCCGATTAAAGAAAGAAGAGGAGAAAAGGGGGGAAGTGTAGAGTAAGAGAAAAAGCTGAGCCTCACCCGGCTCTCGGATGGGACTGATCCCCGCCTCGAACAAGTTCTGCTCCGAGAGCAGAACATCGAGCGAGGGGACCACGTCGCTCAGTAGCTGGGAGTAAGCCTCCTGGTCCGCCGGCTCGACTTGGGAGTTCCGGTTCGGAGACCGATCCGGCTCGCTCCAGGCCCAGTCGACGTCCTCGACCGAGGCGAAAAAGAACCGGTTCTTCCAACCCTTGATGGAGGAAGGGAGGTCAAACCGGAGACACCTAGGCCGGGGCGAGATGTACCACCAGCCATCATCGGTAGAGTACCGCTTCAAGATGAAAAGAGCCCTGAAGAGGGAGAAACGGGCAACAAACCCATGGAAGTGGCAGAAAACGATGAAGGAGAAGATGACCTGGATGGCGTTGGGAGCCAACTGGGCCGGGATCAGGCAGAAATGACTAAGGAAAGAAAGGAAAAAGGGGTGTAGAGGAAACCGAAGACCCCCGAGGAGGAAGTCCTCGTAGAAGGCTATGCGGTTGGGGCCACTCAGGGTGACACGATCCCCGGGCCGCGGGAGAGAAAGACGGATCGACCCCGGGATGCCATAGACTTCCCGGAGCAAGGAAAGGTCACCTTCGGTCATCGTTGAAACGTGACCAGATGGACCGATAGAAGGAAGGGCCGGAGGAGGAAGAGAAGAGATAGGATGGGCAGACAATACGGGGGGAGACCTAAGACCCCTAGGGATGCCTATGGTGATACCCCCAGGCTGGAGTCGCCTACGGGTCTCCTCCGGGATTATCTCCACTTCCGAGGAGGAAGACGATGGAGTCCTCGACCGGGATGGACCGGCCTCGTCCGGGTTAGACGAAACATGGCGGTGGCGTGCCATGGACAAGAAGGTGGTGAAGAAAGGATGCTAAAGGAAAGGGACGGAGCGAGGAAGAAAACAGAAGCACTCACCGAAATGCACTGTGCAAAAGAGGCGGCAACTCGGGGGAGTGGGAGATAGCCTGCTGCAAACCGCCGACGGAGCAAGGGAAAGGGCCTCGTTCCAGAAAGTCCCCTCCTTTTCAAACTCGATCGATAGTAGCCATACCCGTCATTCTGTTCCGGACCATCGGATGGATGCCGCGTGGACGCGCGCCCGACACCGACACTTTGGTTGCAGGGAAACAGCCTCTGTTTCGAAGCGACGCATTAATTGTGATCGGAAAGGCGACACGTGGTGACCTCTTATAGGGCTTTGGGTGCAACGAGGAACGGCGACGAGGATCGTGGCAATCATAGCACGAGGTCTTCGCCTCCCCCATGTCATCTCCGTAATAAATCCCCACATTCCGAGCCTCGATGCCTCAACGGAACGAGGGGATGGGGGGAAACTGTTACGACCGTAACGATGACGTGGCATGTCTCAGATTTTGCTGGGCGTGATTCGAGCCACGTGGAGTTTTTTCGGTGAAGTCAGGTGTGGCTCCGCTTCGGCCGAAGTCGAGGTCGGTCCAGGCCTTCCCGCCGCTCCGCCAGGTGTCCACCTAGGAGGGGTCCACCTCGGTCGAAGCCGGTGGCCTCCTCGCTCCTTCGCCAGGTGGCGCCCGGAGACGGGACCACCTCAGCCGAAGTCGAGCACCCCTCTGCCGCTCCGCCAGGTGTCCACCCAGGAGGGGTCCACCTCGACCGAAGCTGGCGGCCTCCTCGCTCCTTCGCCAGGTGGCGCCCAGAGACGGGACCACCTCGGTCAAAGTCGAGCGCCCCTCTGCCGCTCTGCCAGGTGTCCACCCAGGAGGGGTCCACCTCGGCCGAAGCTGGCGGCCTCCCTGCTCCCTCGTCAGATGGCACCCTGAGACGGTCACACCTCGGCCGAGGTCGAGCCGGGCCCCTCGCTCTTTCGTCAGGTGGCTCTCGGAGACGGGACCACCTCGTTCGAAGTCGAGCGCCCCACTGCCGCTCAGCCAGGTGTCCACCCAGGAGGGGTCCACCTCGGTCGAAGCCGGTGGCCTCCCTGCTCCCTCGCCAGATGGCACCCTGAGACGGTCCCACCTCGACCGAGGCAAGCCAACCTGTGAGGAGAAGCTTCCGAGGAGTAGGAGCACGAGCTCCAAGATTGCCCCTCGAGCCGTGCGCGTCGCACCCCGAGAGTCGCGCCCATACGGTCGGCAGCAACACGCGAAACATCGCTTACATTGGCCCGACAGGTCCCGTAGTCAAGAGGCGAAGTCTTGACAAAACAGGACCCAATAACGGGCCTCATCGGTGCATGGGAAGAAGAGTGCTCGCGCTCTTCCCAAGGTCTGGTCGGCGGTATGACCGGCGCCCTCCCTTTGCTCTTTCCTCGCTAGGCTCGGCAAGCAAGGCGGGGAAGCCGCCTGGTTCTTTGATCCAGAAGGGGAAAGAGATGGAGGGAAGGGGTTGAAAGCGACGAAGGAGCCTCCCAAGGGTAGCAAACGAAAAGGCAGCACGAGGAGTTAAAAGGAAGGGAAGGGTAGACGACAAAGTAAGCAAGAAACAAAGGACCGGGAGAGAAGATTCTGTTCCAAGAGCAGGATCCAAGATCCCGAGAGGGGACCTTTGGCGTGAGCTCGATGGAGGAACTCGACCGGATTTCTATCCTTCCTGAGATCTTACTTGCTAACACGATCTCTGAGTCTGGGACTCCTTTGGGGGCCCGTCTTGGAGATTCTATTCCCTCTCGCCGCTTACTAACTTGACCATCGGAGCTCCCTCGCCGGGACCCCCGGCTAGGGTTTCTGACATTGCCTTGCAGGTTCGAAGAGCCAGGAGACCCCAGGGACAAGACGGTCTAGCTGGATCGGCGGCTCCGAAGCCACAAGCACGGTAGCGAGATCGGCAACACATAGAAATAAGGTTTTTTCAAATTCTAGGAATATGATGGACATTTTTAACAGTAAGAGTCCTTCTAGACAAAAAGGTTGAAGATCCACTATTCCATAACCAATAGTTGAACTTGTAGTTGTATTTTCCATGTAAAGTTTATTATCATCTTCAATGACTTTGTAGGACTTGATCACACTCCTTTGAGTCACATGACAAGTTGATCCAAAATCAACCCACCATCCATTATGTACACTAACCATAAAGGATTCAAAAATCATTGATACATGTTGATCTACTTATGCATTGTTGGATTTTAGCAACTTTTGTTAGTCTTTGTGATATTGGCACTCTTTTGCCATATGGTAGTCTCTCTAGAAACAAATCAATGGCCCTTCATCCTTTTGTTTTCCTTTCCTGGGATTATTATCTCTCTTGAAAAATTGATTCTTTTTCAATTGAGACTTTTCTTTACCCTTGTAAGTCATTTTAGAACTATTAGGATAAAATGCATATACTAGGTAGGTTCAATAGGTTCTACATCCTGCTGCTTGATAGATACCTTCTCTTTGAGCTCAATTTAGCTCCCACTACCACCATCTTAGATAAACTATTTTTTCAAGAATATGGCATTTTGTCTCACAATCATATTATAATTTCTACATAGTAAAAAAAAGTATCCTAATGATTCTTTAGGATACCCTATAAAATGGGTTCTTATAGACCTAGCCTCTAACTTTTCAGCTATTGCATTTTGACATGAACCAAACATCCTCAAATCTTGATGTGACCAAGATTTGGTTTCTTACCATGCCACATCTCATATGGTGCGGTAGGAATGGATTCAAAGGAAACCCTATTCAGAATGTAAGCTGTAGTAAGCAGGGCATGTCCCCAAAGATATAAGGGTAAATCAGTGAAGCTCATCATGGATCGAGCCATATCGAATAGAATCCTATTTCTTCTTTTCGATACCCTATTAAGCGGAGGTATACCAAGTGGAGTCCATTGCAAGATTATATCGTTATCCTTAAGAAAGCCCCAAAATTCATTACTAAGGTGTTCCCCTCCCCCATCTGATTGGAAAACCTTAAGGGGTTTTCCTATTTGCTTCTCTACTTCATGTCTGAACTATTTGAAATTTTCAAAAGCTTTTAACTTGTATCACATAAGAAATACATACACATATCATGAGTAATCATCACTAAAGGTTATAAAGTATTGATAACCATTCCTTGCCTATACATCAAATGGCCCACACACATTAGTGTATACCAAGGTAAGTATCTTAGTGGCCTTCTTCTCATATCCTACAAAGGGTAACCTGGCCATCTTATCTTAAAGGCAAGATTCACAAACTGAAAATGAATCTGAATTCAATGGATGAAAGACACCATCCTTCTTCAGTTTATTTATCCTGTCCTTACTAATATGATCAAGTCTAAGATGCCACATGTACTTATGGTTCAGGATATCTCTAAGTCTCTTCTAACCTATAGCACTCACCAATTGCTCGTTTACATTAATTGACTCATCCACATTATCAGCATGTAAATAATAGAGACTATCAATCATAAAGTTACATGCAACCAATTTATTTTCAAAATAAATAGAGCAATAGTCCTTATTGAAATTGAAACTATATTCTTCTTGTACTAATACAGATATAGAAATTAAATCTCTACTAGCAATAGATACATAGTAACAGTCTCTAAGCATTACATAATATCCTGATGGTAATCAAAGCGGATAGGTATCTACAACAATAACCAAAATTTTTGTACCATTGCCAACCTGAAGGATCACTTCACCTTCCCTCAACCTTCTACATCCCACTTGATCCTACATTGAAGTGCATAAATATGCACTTGAACTAGAGTCTATGATCCAATTAGATATAGAAGAAATAGTTAGGTTCATTTTAACAATGAGCATCTCTGACATATCTTCTAAAGGCATGTCAACCATTTTCTTTAGGCTTTAGTCCTTATTGAAATTGAAACTATATTCTTCTTGTACTAATATGGATATAGAAATTAAATTTCTACTAGCAATAGATACATAGTAACAATCTCTAAGCATTAAACAATATCCTGATGGTAATCGAAGACGATAGGTATCTATAGCAATAACCATAATTTTTGTACCATTGCCAACCTGAAGGATCACTTCACCTTCCCTCAATCTTCTACATCCCACTTGATCCTACATTGAAGTGCATGAATATGCACTTGAATTAGAGTCTATGATCCAATTAGATATAGAAGAAACAATCGGGTTCATTTTAACAATAAGCATCTCTGACATATCTTCTAAAGGCATGCCAACCCTTTTCTTTAGGCTTTTCAGGTACATAGGACTCCTTGACCTCTTCAAAGTCCCTTCTGTTTCTTGGTATAAGACATATCCTAAAGCTTGAGACCAGTACTTGTGATTGGGTTCGGTCAATTAGTTAGACTCAAAGTTTTGGGCTAACGAAATTAAAGCTGACATTATTATCTGAAGAGAAAATATTCTAGTTAGAAAGTTGTACTCAATCATTTATTTATTCTAAGGACTTTAAAAAATAAATAAAAACTTTCACTATTTTTTCAAATCTCTCATACTTCTTAATGAAGATGCAAAAATTCCTATGTGACTATGATGCCTAGCAGGTACTGTGATCCCACATATCTATATGCACCTCATCTAATAGTTATTGGTAACATATAAACCAATGAATAGACAACTCATATCCAATGCTTTCCAAGCAAATTACAGTGACTCGATTTGTAAGTCATGTGGGCTCACGTAACAGTTATTGTCCACACTCCTTAGTTAAGTCCGACCCACCATTCAATGTGGAAGTGAAGCTATCATTGGATCCCTCACATAATAGTTATTGATCCCAATCCCATCTTCATCCTATAATATCTCATGTTTAATAGAGTGGTTATGCCCCTCGATACAACTAAACCACTGTATCAAGATGAGAATAATCAACACCCGAGAGACATCCACATCTCTATAATGGTGAAAGACCTATGGACTTAATATTTATAAGGAGATTTAGGTTCAAGTCTCATCTAAATTAGTCGGCATATCTTATACTTGACTAACCCGATTATAGTCAACCCATCTCATGTTTAACTTACCAGGTTTAAGTCAGCACATCTCATGTTGACAATTCTAATTCATGTCAGTATATCTCATGTCTGATGAACCTAGATGATATGGATGAACTTTAATCAATAAGCAACCTAATCAAAACTTAATCGATCAAGTTAGCCAAGTAAGTTAGATCAATGGAAGGGTTTTGCCATATAAACTTCTTTCTTTAGATACTAATCAAGTTGGCCAGGTAAGAGTTAGCCCTAATTAATAACCATGATCAAACCTTGTCTTAGATATTAATTGATCGATAAGTATGAATAGGTCAGCCCAGTGACTCGAGCTCAGACCACCGAGCCAAATTAGATCTTAATAATCAATTCATATTAAGTATGAATCGATGTGACCAAACTATATCTAAGTTTAATTTTCATCCCCTTTGACTTAATCATAATCATCATTGATTAGGTTCGATCAACTACTCAAAACTAAAACAAACTTCTAGCCTGATTTAATCAAGATCCTAATGTGTAGCCTAATCACTAGACCAATTTGAACACCCACACCCATATCCATGAAATAAAATTTAGAATCTAAATTGATTTTAGAGTAGGTTAAATTTCATAGAATTAATGGTTCATTACCATGAATTGTTGGTTCAAATCTAAATCCTAACTCATGTATCTCATACAACTTGTTTTAAACTAAACTGATTAAATAACATCTTATGTGATTTATTTTAGATTTAAAACAAGAACCTAATTTAATTAGGTATGTTTTCCTTCATGGGTTAAGTCATAAGCGGCACCCCTACACACCATAGAAGACCATTGAATGGAAAGAGAGAGCCTTTAAACCCTACTTGATTCCTATAACTGAACAGTAATAGTGGATACACCCAACCTGAGTACGTGGCAAATTCAATTATGATCAATTAATTATAAAATTAATTTATTCATTTTAAATCTAAATTAAAATCATGATATATTATCATATATTAAAAATTTATATCTAAACATATCAATACATATTCTGAAAACAACTTTCACAAATAATAAGAACTAGTGATTTGAAAATCCTTTCAAACATTATAAATTAGTTCAAATCCATTTAAATCCTTTAGATATAAAGGGATTCAGATCTGATTTTATTCCAAACATATCAATAACTTGGAGCTGATACCACTACCAGAATCTCAATTTAATGATAAGCATGCTATTCTAGGTTCAAAAACCCTTATCGCAATAGAAGCAAAATATATGAAAAATATTTTTTCTAAAGCATGCTAATTTAAACAAATCACATGTACATCTAAATCATATCTCTAGTATATTAGAATAATTAAAACTAATTAGATATGAAAAGTTAAAAAATATAAAAAGAAGGAATCTACTTACCCTGATTGCTAAAATCTTTCTTCTAATATCGAATATGTTGAATTGATCGGATCTAACAAGATTCATCGAGGCCATGCATATGCTTGGCCTCTACTGGTATCCATAGAGAGCCTTCTTGATCAAATCACCAAGAATCCTGAACTACTAAATCCTTGCACGTCTTTCTTCTTCTATGGATATGGACTTCTTCTAATCAAAAACTAGAACTCAACAGCCTACTCTCCTATTCTTTCAAGGAATTAAATACTAAAAAAACAAAATAGTGTTTTTTGATATTTTTTGATATTTCTATAGAGGTATAGAACTCAACTTTTTAAGGATGATCAAAATTTGGATGAAAATTAGAAGGGATATGTGTCCATCAAAATTATGCACAGCCTCTCTTGTTCCCTTCTTAAATCCAAGGCAAAAACCCCTCCATCACCACCTCTACAAATATAGATAAATATAGAGTCTTATTTGATTTGGTCAATGGTCAAATAAAATAAGAGTCCATATTTATTAAAAAGGAAAAAGTATCTATATTTACTAAAAAGGAAAAAGTATCCATATTTATTAAAAAGGAAAAAGTATCCTGGATGAGAAAGAGAGGCACCAACTTTGCACCTCCCTCTTCTCATCGCATGTGCCAAGAGGAGGCACACATTTTTATGCACCTCCCTTAGTTTCTATGTGAGAGTAGAGAGAGAGAGATGCAATTGACTAGGTCTCCTAACTGCTAGCTTGATTTGACTCAATTTTGACTAATTTTTGAAACCATTTCAAGCCCAAATAGAACCAAATTTAGAAAGGCTACTAACCCAATTAGAATAGATTTAGAATTCAAGTACAACTTAAATTATAAGTCTAATTAATTTTAAATAAAGTTAATAATAATTAAATATGATTTAATTAAATTAAAAAATGAAGTCAAATATTATTGCAACATTTATAAATAGGTCCAATATGCTAAATTTGGCAGATACTAAAATTAGTAGGTACTAGTTTCAGTAGGTGTTAAAATTAGCAAATGCCAAAATTAGCAAGTAATAAATATATAACTCTTATATAAATCCATGGTTTGATCAAGTCAACTCCTTCTGTATGTGACCCTTCAAGTTCTACTCTATCTGGTAGTGAGATATACCATGATCCCTATCATAGAATATCGAAACTCTTTTGATTGATTGAAATAATTTTTTCAGCTCAACCTTAACTTAGATCATTGATCCGAAAATGATCCTGGTGAGCTCTTACAATCCACCAGTAATACCTAGTAGTATATAGTGGCAATCTAGTAGAATAGAAATGAATCCCTAGGTGTAGTTACTATGTGATCAAGTTTCTCTATCAAAAATCCTAATAGGATGCAGGTCATGGAAACTCATTAAATTCTAAGCATCCATCATATGCCAAACTTAATTAGCTTGAGTATAATTATGATTTTCAAAAAAACCCTTTTTTAATATCACACTACTATGGACATAGATTTAAGAACTTAGCTAATTAGATTATATAGGATTATACCTTAACTACTAAGGTCGATAGATCCCTTATAAGTGTACTCTCTGTTCCTACAGTGAAGCTACTATAACCAATGAACATCACAAAGTTTCGAATGGCTAGAGATGATGTTCATGTGCTATCACACCATAGCAACCTCACTGTAAGTATCCGAGACATTGTAGGTCAAGTAATTACTCACATAACTACAACATTTAACAAGTTACTGATGAGTAAGTAGACATCCATATGACTTTTTGTTCTTTGGTCATTCTTAGTACCGTTGTTCTCTAACAACAACTTGTACTCTCATTCCAGTATTTCCATACTATAGACTAGAGATTCATCTACTTGAAAAGGAAACAATCTATGTACTAATCTTGATGGATCAATCACCATTCCTATGATGATCCAATGATCGAGAGCATTTAGGAGTCATGCAATACAATCCTAGCTTCTAGGGATCCTAGACCTAGAAGTTCACTATAGCATGAATTGACTGAGCAATAATCAAGACTCTAGGTACTCTTTCAACTGGCCAGGTAAGAGGTGGGACTGTGGGAGGCTCCCCTCACTTTCGTGAGGTCCTAGTTAAAAAACCACAAATCTACTTAAGGTGTTTGCCATTGGACCCCTAGCCTTAGATACCAATATTCAGAAGCACATGCAGAATCAATTATTACAAAGGGTCAACATGTATATGAACCTGACTTGTGGGTGTCCCTAGTTTTTAAGTTGCTACTCAGTTTTAGATTAGGGCTAGGACAATGCAAGATGAGGTTGGTTGTTTTGGGCCAAGAAAAAGGTGATGAAACCCTTCCCTTATCTTATGATATCATGCCCTTAAAATGATTTCAGATAAGATGAATGCACAACCAATCAAACTAGTTAACAAGATAAGATAATCTCAAAATTTAAACTTTATCTTTCAATTTTCAGAGTTTAAATTGTAGAAATTAAATTTTAATTTTTTTTTGGAGATTAGGTTGGATAGTTTCAGAATTCTAAATGTGCCAGAATCTTATCCTAAGTTATGCTTAGAAGATTAACATGTAATCTTTCAAGCAATTAACAAATCAAACAAGCATACACTAAGCATAATGGATTTTCAATATCGGGTTATCACGTTCGGCCATAGCTCATTACTCCCATGGGTCATGACGGTATACTTTCATATACCCACTCAAGAGGCGTGATTTCCTTTCACTAGAAAGTACTAAGAAAAATAATGTAATTTTTTTTTTAAAAAAAAAATAGATCTGAAATCTATGAGAGAAGATTATAGATCTAATTTTTAATCTGGCTAAATCACTTAAATAATGTAAAAGAAACTAAGATCAGAAAAGCTATAGATGAGCTTTCCAGATCTAATGCTAAAATGATGCAGAAATTTTAACAACTAACTATATGTCCTAGTCTAACCTATGGCTTTGATACCAAAGTTGATGTGGGATGGGTATGAAGCTAATCTAATGCTTTTAAAAACCTATATTATTTTAGATTAATGAGCATTAATGGCAGCAAACTCAAGTAAAGCTTTAACAGATATAACAAAGAAAACATTCAGATTGCTTACCAAATACCTGCAATGTACATAACATACATTCAATAAAGAAAGTAGGATCTGATGATTGAGAAACCATCTTAGAACTAGGACTTCCTTACTTCAACTAATCAGATCTAATGAGATTCAGATCATTTTCATTTATGAATAGCGATTTTATCCCTCCTTTGTAGTATATCTGGATTCAACTCTCAAAATCTCGCAGTAGGATTCCAAACTTCAGTTTCTTCGAAGTAGATCTTCTCATAGATGGTTGTATGGCAAGGAAAACCTCCTCTTCAGATCACGAACACCAGGGATCTTGCAAAAGAAGAGATTAGTGGTGTGGAAAGGAGATGGAAATTTGAAAGAAAAAGGGAAAGAGAGATGGGGTGGCTTGGATCTTGGATCTGGATTGGGTGATGATGATGGTGCCTTAGCTTCGCCCTTATGGACCTCACGCCCAACACTCAATGCCCTCATAGCAATGATGGAAGACAACTCAATTCATTCAATAATAGATTAGATTTCCTACAAGGAGGGGATAGGGTGGTATTTATAGACCCCTTACATAGTAGCAAGATAGGATTGAAATGCTTTTGAATACAAGAAGATAAAGAGGGACTCCTATCTTGTTCTTGAATTTAAATAAGTAATGAATCCTTGGAATAAAACTCTTTGAATTTCAAATCTTGGAACCTTCTTATGATGGTGCCTCCTTTTCTTGCATTTATTCGGGCGACAAGAAGCGATAAGAAGAGAATGGAATGAGACTTCTTGGCATTGAAATGAGATGAGGTTTCTTGATAAGATAAAGCTCCTTTGAGTTGGGTGCCCTTCTTGTTGTAACCTTCTTTTAAATTTGAATCTTGGATGAACCTTGGAATGGATGAGACTTGATCTTGGAAGCTTCTTGGGTTGGATGAATTCCCCTTTGAATTTGAATTGAAGTAGGTGCCTAATCCATTTGATTCCTTCATGTCGGCGACAAATTGTGATAAGAGGAAATAAGAGAAGGGGCTACATCTTCTTTGAGTTTGATTGATGTTGACCGACCAAAGATAAGGTTGATGTGGCATGGACCCCTCATGGTGACATGGCTTGACTTGATCCCTTTGGGCTCCCTTCAATTTGGATGGGTCTTGGCACTTTAGCTTGGTTCTTCAATTAGGTATGATTACATGCTAACCCATGAACCCCTAGTCTAATTACAAGACTCAAGTGTCTAATTGAAAGACTCGAATGACTAATTGACAAACCAATTGACTAATTGACAAACCTAATGACTAACTGACAAACCAAATTGGATCAAATAACATCTAACTTGACCAAATTACAAATTAAGTAGACTGACTTTGATTACAGGACTCGATTACTTATAGGACTCGATTACTTTGAATAGAAGGTAAATCATTCATTCATTGGTGATCCAAATAGAGTTTGAAGTGATCTGGCATTTCTACCTAGCTCTGGTGTCCTCACCAGTTGGCCTCCTTCTCTGCGAGGTGGAGAGTCTTCCCCCTCTTCGCCATCAAAGCCCCGTCGAGCTCGGTGGATCTCTTTTCCAGCTCTGTCACCCTTGCTTGGGAGCTGGCCAGTTGGTCCTGGAGGGTCTTCACCTGATCCTCCAGTCCTTGAGCCTGAGTGGCCTAAGTCTGGGCTTCATCCCTCTCCTTGTAAAGATGGTAGTCATGCTTCATCAACCCCATGCAGGAGTCCCTGATGAGCTGAGTGTCTGTGACCACCTACAATAGTTGCACAGAGAGAGTTAGCTAACATCTAAATAGCAAAAAAGGAAAATAAAGTAATCAAAGAGATGGCTTATCGATAGCAGTTAGGGGAAGACCCCAGTGAGAACACCCACCAGCAATCGACCGCTTTTCTCCTGGCAGTCCTGCGGTTGGATGATGGCATTCATGATCTCCTCCACCAGCTTCCCATCCCTCATCAGCTTCACATCTCGGGGCAGGTAGAGGGACATCTTCTTCATTCCCAGCCTCGGCATCCTAGATGACTTTGAAGGCTCAGGTGTGGCCGCTGGTGGAGGCACGGTGGCAGCGAGCTGGTCACCGGCGATTCTACCTCCAAGTGGTGGGGCCAGTCTCTCTATGATGGTGTCTTCCACCACCATCACCACCTCCGACTAGGGTGGAGCTTTGATTCATGGAGGAGCCACCGGGGTTAATATCGCGGCTTTGTTGCCCAGGTGGCTTTTCCCAAAAGAGGGGTGAATTGGAAATTTAAAAATTTAAGAAAATATGTGCTCTTTCAAAGTTCTTTAGAGTGGAAAGTGTTATGATTCAAATAATTAAAGCAAAAGCAAGTAGAAGCAGAAAAGGCACAATCACAAACACAGCAAGTTTATAGTGGTTCGGAGCAACCTCGCTCCTACATCCACTATCCAAGATACCACTTGGGATTTTCACAATATTCACTCACGGAATATAGTCGAATTATTTTCACGGGCTCATAATCTAAAACCCAAACTTGGTTTTAACCGGGCTCACCAAAAACCCACCATAATGTTAGTTTTAAGACAGGATCACTAACAACCCACACTTGGTTTTAAATAGGCTCACTAAGAACCTAACAAACTCACAAAAAGAGTTAAGAAAAATACAAGAAACTTTATGACAAACCCAAGTCATTTGATAGTTGCAGTTGTAGCTCAAAGGAAGCCTTCTTAATTCCACTTGAATGCTCCTTAATGGCTTCTTAGATTCCTTAATAAATGCTTCAAGCTTCATATGAGAGTTGGTGAAGACTTGAAGACTCTTTTGAATGCTATCTCTTGAATATTCTCACCAAATAAACATTAAAGATCATTAACCTTTTAAGAGATATCCAAATCCCTTATAAATAGAGTCTTGTACTCTTCTTTGGTGGATATAGCCATTGTAGACTGTTGGGATTCGAAATATGACCATTGGAGCTTGATTTGATTTCAAACAGCAAGTTCTGGAACTAGCCATTACTTGCCTACAATTGGGATTCGAGTCGGCTTGGATTCTCAGATAGGTCAGAAAGTTGTACTGGTCGAGTCGGCTCCTCTTCATCGAGTAGGATCACCTGCCTTGTTCTCACAGAACTATTTTAACTAATATTTGTAAGAGTCGGCTCTTCTATCCTTGAGTTGGCTTGCCTGTCTGTCTAGGAAATCCTTACTCTGGTCGAGTCTGCTCGAATACCCTCAAGTCAGCTTGGGTATTTGTTGACCCCTGGGATGATTTTGATGATCACAAAACATTGAAGCATGAATATGTTACTAATCCTTTCAAATTACTTGAGAAGTTTTTGCAGGAAATTGGTTTACCTTTAGCTTAAATTAGTTTTCAAATTGAATGAGAGGTAACTTAATTATGTATAGACTTTAATCTTATAAAATCCCTAGTTTTGTCAATTTTGTAATCTTGTAAAATGGGCTGAAAATCGTAAAATTAAGTGTATGTAGATTAGCTCTTGTATGATTCAAGTGTTGAAGAATTTTGGAGAAGTTTGAAGCATCAATTGAAGTTTTGGCAAGAGCTGACTCATGGATCAAGAGCCGACTCTTTGTGGCACGGTACGGAGAAATTTTAGAGTTTCAGTATCAAGAGCCGACTCCTATCCCAAGAGCCGACTCATAGAAGAATACATGTTTCTGAAGCCTGAGATCTCGAGACGACTCGAGCCCCAAGAGCCGACAGAGTAATGTTTTTTAATGAACTGAGAAATCGAGCCAACTCTGCCCTGAAGAGCCAACTCTGGGTATTTATTATTTTGAAGTGATTGAAGGCAACAGCCGGCTCTAGCTTGAAGAGCCGACTCTTACAGAAATTTATTTTGGGCTGTTTGAGACTTCGAACTGACTCGTGGACCTCGAGCCGACTCGAGTAGCCATTTTCTGCACTTCAACGGCTAGTTACTGAAAGTGATTTTTGAATTCCATTTCATCTCCAATAGCTCTTTCACGAATTCCTAGGCCCTACAATGGCCATATATCATGGAGAACTATAAAAGGAATTATTTTTGAGGGATTAAATAATTATTAGAGTATTATTATTGATTTATCTTGAGATATTGAAGAGCCTTCAAGTCTTTCACCTATCAACTTCAAAAGCATTCAAGTTAGGATTCAAAACTTCACCAACTTTACTTTATCATTGAATCCACTCATTGAAGAAGCAAAAAAGCAGCTTAAAGAGCAATTAAAGAGCATTCAAAATCTAGGCTTCATCTTGATCTACATCAGCAACATTTAAACAAACTTGGTTTGTTATAGTTGCTTATTTAACTTTTTATCTTTGTTTTCTCTCTAAGAATAGCAAGGGGCTATGTCTTAAGAGAGGGTTGAAGGTTTTTAGGTGAGCCTTGTGAAAACCTAAGTTGGGTTCTTGGTGATCTCGGTATAAAACTAAGTGTAGGGTTTTCTTTGGTGATCCCATTTAAAACCAAAGGGAGTTTGGGTTTCTTTGGTGATCCCAGTGAAACCAAAGTGTATAGGTTTGGATTGTGAGCCAGGTAAAAAATCCGACTGTATTCCAGTTAGGGGATATAGTCAAAATCTCAAGTGGTGCTTGGGTAGTGGACGTAGGAGCCGGTTGCTCCGAACACTCTAAATCTCTTTGTGTTTGTGCTTGTGCTTAATTTAGCTTATTGCTTTTACTTAATTACTTCTGCATTGCATATTGCACCACAACACCAAAAGAATTTCAAAGTGCACATAATTGTGAAAAGTCTTTAATCCCAATTCACCCATCTCTTGGGAAGCCACCTGGGCAACAAGTGGTATCAGAGCCAAGTCTCTGAAAGTTACTTAGAGTAAAGATAGATGGCACATCCCATGAGCACTTCTTTGGCCGAAGGTCAATCTACGAATCGACCTTTACTTTTTACAGGAACCAATTATATATATTGGAAGGCAAGAATGAAAATATACATTCAAGCCGTAGATTTTCATTTATGGAAAATTATCTTGAAAGGACCTCACACACCCACTGTAAGAGTAAATGATGTAGAGGTTCCCAAACCAGAAGAAGATTGGGATGAAAGTGATATGAAATTAGCTGAGTTGAATGCCAAAGCGATGAATTTATTGTATTGTGCTTTGGATCCAAATAAGTTTAACAGAATTTCAACTTGTAATTCTGCTAAAAAAATTTGGGACAAGCTAGAAATTACACATTAAGGCACATCACAAGTTAAAACATCAAAAATCAATCTTCTTGTGCATAACGATGAGTTATTTAAGATGGATCCTAGTAAGACTATATCTGCTATGTATACTCACTTTACTGATATTATAAATGGTCTGAAAAGTCTTGGTAGAACTTATAGTAATGCTGATCTTGTTCAAAAAGTTTTGAGATCCTTGCCAGATAAATGGAAAGCTAAGGTGAAAGCTATTCAAGAGGTGAATGACCTAAACACTCTACCACTGGATGAGCTACTTGGATCACTAATCACACATGAATTAGCTATGCAACAAAGGACTGATGAAGATACCAAAAGAAAGAAAGCAATAGCATTTAAAGCTACAGAAGAGGACAAGAATGAAGACTTGGACTCATCAGATGATGATGATTTAGAAAATGATGAGATAGCTCTTGTAATGAGAAGATTTAAAAAGTTTATAGGTAGAAGAAAAATAAATAGATGGAGAAAGCAATTTAGAAAAGGAGATTTTGGGAGAGAAAGAGAAAAAGACAAAGAAAAAGAGAAGGATAAAGATAAAGATCAAGTACCAATCTGCTATGGATGCAAGAAGCTGGGACACATTCATCTTGACTGTCCTGAAGCAAAGAAAAAGATATTCAACAAAAAGAAGAAGAAGGTAATGCTTCCAGCATGGAGTGACAGCGATGAATCTACATCCATTGAAGAGGATGAAGAGATAACAAAGACTGCATAAATCTGTCTTATAGGTTTGGAGGACAAGGTAACTACTTGTTGCCTAGAAATGGAGTCCAAGAGGGGGGGTGAATTGGATCTTTTAAAATTTAAAGCAGTAATATGAAGGTCTAGTGGTATTTATGAGTAATAAATTCAATGCACTAGATTAAATGCAGCGAAAAGCAATAAATGAATTGCAATAAACAAAGAGCAAGAAAGAGAGAAGGCAATCACACATATACACAAAGTTTATAGTGGTTCGGTGCAAACCTAGCACCTACATCCACTTCTCAAGCCACCCTTGGAAATTCTACTATAATCCAATCAAGTTTACAGCCGACTTGTTTTTCAAAAGGCTCACAAGTCAAAACCTATGTTGGTTTTATCACCTAGGCTCACCAACAAACCTTTACACTTGTTTTGTCTTCGGGCTCACAAGTTAACCCTAGTTGGTTTTGTCCCTTTGGCTTACTAATAAACCACAACAACCTTCTTTCCAGACACCCTTGAAAACAAGGTCAAATTACAAGATAAAATCAGATATACAATTTTAAAAATAAGACAAACTATCTTCAAGAGTAGAATAGAAGCTTTGAAGCTCAAGTTGATGCTTTGTCTTGTCTCTTCCTTGGAATATTCTTCAAACTCCTCTTTCTGAAATAAAAAATGAGGATGGGCTTGTAAGCTTTTTCAGGAAATCAAACTTTAAATGGCTCTTGAAGTGAAGTTCTTGAGAGAATCTTGGCTTTTTGGCTTTCAATGGACTTCAATGCATCAAGAATGAAGTTGATGAAGGTTAAATACAACTAAAAACTTCCAAAAAATAGTTTATGATCGTTGGAGCCTCAAATCTAGCCATTGGGAGCTTGAAAAGTGGTTTCTGCAAGTCAAAAAAATAGATCAGTTAGGGCTATCAGACTTCAAGTGTCGACACTTGGCTGTCAGGTGTCGACACTTGATTTCTAGGTATCGACACTTGAACTTTCAAGTATCGATACTTGATGCACGGGTGTCGACACTTGACACAAAAACCCTCCATTGGCAAAGTTCTGTATTTTCAAAAATCTCAGACCTTGAGTCGATACTTGGAAACCTAAGTGTCAACACTTGAATTACAGGTATCGATACTTGAGTTCTGGGTGTCGACACTTGGCATGCCAAGGGGTTTTTCTGTGTGACAAATGCTGAAGTGTCGACACTTGACTTCCCAGGTGTCGATACTTGACTTTGAAAAATTCAGAATCAAGTGCAAATTAAGCCAAAAACACAAGCATTAATTTTGAAACTTAAATGGAACATAAACAATCAATAATTGAACATGTAAAAGCCCTTTTTGCATGAAGAGGATGTCCTAAATTACAAATGCTCCATGCCATGGCGTGCCATGATACTTAAACTTTTGAGAATTTGAGATGCTTGCTTCCTAAAAACTCATTGCTGAGAATAAATATTAGTTTACAATATGTACTCAATGTTTTGTTATTCATCAAAATCACTGGGTGGAGCCAACAATCTCTCTCTTTTTGATGATGACAAGACCTTGAGTAATTCAACATTAATTTTCAAATTTTAGATATGATATTTTATGAACATGAGTTTAAGCTCTTATAAACCACAACTTGCATAGATAGGAAGAATAAATCTCTCCCTTAATTAGATAATTCTAATTAGAATGGGCAATATGCAATTTTGATATCAGATCAAATTTATCAGATCAAATTAGAAATATCAAATTTATCAGATCAAATTGAAAATTAATCATACTCCCCCTTTTTGCCGGTCATTAGAAAAAGGGAGTAAACTCCCCCTTAACACAAGCATGGAGACAAAAAGTAACGGAGTTGAATTCAATCATAGCTAAACTTGTCACAACTCAAGAGCATTAAACTTAAGATTTCAAAGTTAACATTATTAGGCATCAAAGACAAAAAGATAAGAGTATCATATTAAATTCAAGCATATCAATCATAGTGAAACAATCAGGAAAACGAAGTAAGTATCAAAGTGTTACATATATAAATATAATATGAAGTTTTCAGTTACAAAATTTTGCTGACTCATCAGCAATACTGAAATATACCAAGATACATCAACAGTCAATGATAGTAAACAAAAATAGTCAAGATACAACATAAATCATAAATCATCTATGAGGCTAGTCCTCATCAGATGGAATCTCAAGACTGAAAGGAGCACTGATTCTAGATCTAGAGGCTAAGGCCTTAGAAGGTCCCTGGGCTAAAGCCCGGTGACTCCTAGTGCAGCAAGAAGGACCTAAAGCAGGTACAACCCTAGACGATCTAGTGGAAGGGGATGAAAGAAGATCAGCAGGTGTAACAAAGTATGGTGTGGAATCAACTAAGTCAGTAGGTGGAAGAGCTGCAGGGGTAGCGGGAGGTCGCGACTAACCACCTCATAACCATCAGCACAGTCATCACTACCACTGCCACTGTCAATAACATCTGTAGCTCTACCCTCACTCCTATTTGCCCGATCATCACTACCAACTGTATCGACATGGTCACCCTGGTGATCATCAACAACGTCATCATCACCATCATCATCAGAAGATACAACTGCAGGGGCTGCTGGAGCTATAAGGGATCTCAGTAAATCCTCAATACGAGCAAAACCCTCCTCCATAGTCCTATGGATTTCAGCATGCTTCGAGGTAGTATGTGCTCGAAGACTATCAATCTCGATGAGCATCTAAGTCGAGCGGACACCCAGTCCTATCATCTCACTCCTGATCTCCATAAACTACTTTCTGTTATGCTCCTCAAAGGGTAAACCAGTAGAAGGTGGTGGAGGAGCTGAAGCAGTCGGTGTCGAAGGCTCTGTCTGTGTTGGTGGAATATCAGTGGGAGGAAAACTAGCTGGCCCAGATGGCCCTGCCTCTGCCTTTCGTAGCTCATCCTCCTCATCTGGCTCCTGGCCAGACTCTCTGCGCACCCACCGACCTGTAACTAGTCTATACCCCATACGGTGCAATGACCTCTCATCATATACATCTGTATGTAGTATCTCCTTGGGGGTCTCCCCCTCCAAGGATACTCTGCAAGCTCTAAATATCCTGGTCAGAGCCATGTCGTAGGGTAAACAATGACGGTGCTGGGTCAGGGAATCATGCATCTATACTAGCATCAATGATGGTAAGTCAATCTGCCTCCTCTCTGTCAGACTGGTCATCACCATCAACTCTCTCTCTGTAATAAAGTTGAATCTCCCTGTCTTCGGTAGAAGAATGCGTGTGGTGATGTGGTGTAACATGCGCATCTCCAATGATAGCTGGTTTGCGGTGACCACTGTCACTCCGCGAACATCCTCTTACTCAAGGATACACCTGAACGCTGCCTCCCTGTCATCTACTGCAAATACATTGACTCCCCGATGGGGGATCTCCCAGATCCTGCTCAGTAGCTCTGTAGAAAGAGAAATCTGAACACCTCTCATGGTGGTGGTCCAAAGAAGTTGTCGACAATCCATGGCACCATAGAACTCGCTCACTAGATGAGGGTAGTACTTCTCCTGCATGGTGCAGAAGGGTACTAGACCTGCATCTGTGAGTACCTGATGGATAAAAAAGTGGTGCCGATCAAAGCAATTAAGGTCGACTCTCCTCCCAGAGACCACAGCCTTCCTTGCCATCCTCTCTGTAGGGGGGAACTCGGTGCAGCAGAACTGCTATCCTACCCAGAATCATGTCTAGTTTTGGATCTCCTCTCTATCCCCTGACTAGGTCTCTCCCTAACTGCAAGTCTCTTCCTGAGACCCATTACAGCAAGCTGACCAAGAAAGGTTGAAGAAAGTAAGCTAGGGGGGGCAGGTTTAATTAGGCTGAGAACTAGATGGGCTAAGGGAAACTTATACTTTCTAAACTTAGAAATTCTAGATTTTTAAAAAATATGCTAACATAAGTTTTGAAAAACTGGGATTAAAAACAAATTTAGATTTGTAAAATACCTTTAATACGACGAAACAAGGGTAAATATATATATTTTTTAAAAAAATTCAAAAAGTGGAGTCAAAACATATTTAGGTTAAAAAGACTTTAATCCAAGATGTATAGAATATTTTTGGGTTGCACAATGTATAAAACATACGACTTAGTAAACCAAATCTAAACAAATAGGATTTAGGTTAAAACACTTTAGGGTTTTTAGGTTAAACACCTAAGTGAAGGAAATATTTCACAAAACATCACTAGAATTCTTTCCCAAAACATAAAAATGCAATACTTATTTTAGAAAATCTGATTTTTGATGAAAAACCCAAGAAAATCTCGGCTAAAAATCAATCCAACAGTGTTTTTCCCAAAAACGGATGGGAAGAGTGGAAAATCGGCCAAAATTCCAAAGGAAATCCAAAAAGAATGCATTGAAGCTTGATTCCTCCTAAATGGAGTCTTAGAAATAAACTAAAACCTATGAAAATCCGATTGAAAACGGTCAAAAAAACCTAAACCTAAGCTTCCACGGTTTGAAAATAACACCTGATTTTCGTTGGGGTAAACGGGAAATGGAAAGATTTGGAAGTTGGTGGAGCTTGGGGGACCACTCTTGCTTGAGAGAGACGGCGAAAAAATGAAATACAAAACCGTTCGATCTGCCCTACAAAATAAAAATAATTTCGCGAGTGCCGACACTTGGGATTTCTCAAGTGTCGACACTTCGCAAAACCCAAGTGTTGACACTTGGCTAAGAAAATCCCAAAAAAAAATCTAAGAAATAATAGAAAATCATAAAAATTTTTAAATGCATTTTGGAACTTAATATAAGTAATTTTTGGTTAAACAAAACTTGGGTAAGATGGAAATTGAGAAAGTTCTATAATAATGGATCAATGATACCTAACTCTCTTCTAATCATGCAAAATCTCTCTTCACTCAAGGGTTTGGTAAACACATCAGCTAATTGATCATCAGTACACACAAATTCAAGTAAAACATTAAAGTTTTGTACATGATCTCTTATGAAATGATGTCTTATTTTATTGTGTTTACTTCTTGAATGTTGCACAGGATTCTTAGATAGATTGATTGCACTAGTAATGTCACATCTTATGGGTGTCTTAGTTAGTTTAATGCCAAAATCTTCGAGTTGTTTGATCCAAAGGATTTGAGCACAATAGCTTCCAGCTACTATATATTCGGCTTCTGCCATAGATAGAGCAACTGAATTATATTTATTGCTACTCCAAGAGATCAAATTTACTCCAAGAAACTGACAGGTTCCACTAGTACTTTTATGATCAAGTTTACATCTAGCAAAGTCAGCATCATAATAAGCAATCAATTCAAATGAATAATCTCTAGAGTACCATAAACCAATTTCAATTGAGCTAGATAAATATCTAAGTATGCATTTAACAGCCAAAAGATGAGACTCTTTAGGATTAGACTGATATCTAGCACACATACATACACTAAACATGATATCTGGCCTACTGGCAGTAAGATATATCAATGAACTGATCATGCCATGATATAATTTTTGGTCAATAGATTTACCTGATTCATCATTGTCAAGTCTACAAGAAGAGCTCATAGGGGTACCTAAAGGCTTGGTGTTCTCTATCCCAAACTTCTTGAGTATTTTTTTTGTGTACTTTGCTTGGTTGATGAAGATCCCCTCTTTGGTTTGCTTTATTTGGAGTCCAAGAAAGAAGTTAAGTTCTCTCATAATGCTTATCTCGAACTCACCCTGCATTAACTTTACAAATTCTTGACAAAGAGATTTGTTAGTAGCACCAAATATGATATCATCTACATAGATTTGTACTACTAAGAGATCATCATTCTTTTTCTTCAAAAATAAAGTTTTGTCTACATTACCTCTAGCAAAGTCATTTTTGAGCAGAAAAGAACTTAAACGATCATACCAAGCTATAGGAGCTTGTTTCAAACAATACAAAGCTTTATGAAGTTTGAAAACATGATTTGGGAATTCAGAATTTTCAAAACTAGGCAGTTGTTCAACATAAACCTCTTCTTCAATGAGATCATTTAAAAAGGCACTTTTAACATCCATTTGAAATAATTTAAAATTTATAAAACAAGCAAAAGCTAACAATAGCCTAATTGCCTCAAGTCTAGCCACAGGAGCAAAGGTTTTATCAAAATCTATCTCTTCCTCCTGATTGTATCCTTTGGCAACTAGTCTAGCCTTATTTCTTGTAACAATACCATTTTCATCAAGTTTATTTCGGAAAACCCATTTTATGCCAATAATTGAAGTATTTGAAGGCCTATCTACTAATGTCCAAACATTGTTTCTTTTGAATTGGTTAAGTTCATCTTGCATAGCATTTATCCAATTACTATGACATTCAGCTTCCTTAATAGTTTTAGGTTCAATTTGAGAAACAAATGCTAAATAATCACAGATATTTCTAAGAGATGATCGAGTACTTACATCTTTAGATGGATCACCAATAATTAGTTCTTTTGGGTGTCCATGAGCATACATCCATTCTTTTGGTAGTGGATCAACAGTAGATGTGTTTTCATCACCTTGTGCTTGATCTCCTTTAGTGTTTTGATCATCTTCTTGTTCCTTGGTAGGTTCTTCGTTGTTCACACTTTCAGTTTTCTTGGTACATATTTCATCAAAAAGCACATCTTTTTTTCTAGAAGATTTCTAGTCAGATTCATCAAATACCATATATATGAATTCTTCAATAACAAGTGTTCTTTTGTTGAAGACCCTGTATGCCTTACTAGATGTGGAGTAGCCTAAAAGACTCTCTCATCTGATTTGGCATCAAATTTGCTCAAATTATCCTTACCATTATTTAAAATGAAACAACGGCATCCAAAAATATGAAAATAATGAATTGAAGGTCTTCTACCCTTCCAAAGCTCATATGGTGTTTTCTTTAAAATCGGTCGGATTAAAACTCGATTTAAAACATAGCATGCAGTATTTATGGCTTCCATCCAAAAATATCTAGGTAAGTCATTTTCACAAAGCATGGTGCGTGCTATTTCTTTAAGAGTTCTATTTTTCCTTTCTACCATCCCATTTTATTGAGGTGTCCTAGGTGCTGAAAAATTGTGATGAATGCCATTTTCAATACAAAATTTATCAAAATTAACATTTTCAAATTTAGTTCAATGATCACTTCTCAAAGATACGATTGAAATACCTTTTTCATTTGAAACTCGTTTATGAAATCTAATGAATTTAGAAAACATTTCATCCTTGTGTGCTAATAACATGACCCATATAAATCATGAGAAATCATCTATAATAACTAGACCGTACTTCTTACCTCCCAAACTAGATGTTCTAGTCGGCCTAAAGAGGTCCATGTGAAGCAACTCTAAGGGTCTAGATGTAGAGATTACTCTTTTTGATTTGAAAGAGGATTTGGTTTGTTTTTCAAGCTGATATGCACTATAAATCTTGTCTTTTTCAAAATTGAGTTTTGGCAAATCTTTTATCAAATTCTTTTTGATATGTTTTGAAATCAAATGCATACTAACATGTCCTAGTCTACGATGCCAAAGCTAACTAGTTTCATTGATCTTGGCTTCCATTGCCACTAGGCATTGACCATTTTGAATCGGAAGATCATCAAGATCAACCATATAAATATTGCCATGCCTATGACCAATGAACTTGATGTCATTGTCATTTAAACTAGAAATAATGCACATAGAAGATTCGAAAATAACTTTAAAATCCTTGTCACAAAATTGACTAATACTAAGTAAGTTATGTTTCAAACCATCAACATATAACACATTATCAATGTAAGTAGAGGGGGTGATATGGACTTTACCAATACCAACAATTTTTTCCTTTCCATTATCACCAAAAGTCACATTGCCACCATTTTGACATTCGAGTGATGAGAACTGCTCCACATCTCCGGTCATATGCCTTGAGCAACCGCTATCAAGATACCATATTCTTCTTTTATTGATTGCAAGGCATACCTACAATAAAAATCAAGTGGAGATTTTAGGTACCCAAGTCATCTTGGGTCCTTTCAGGTTAGTGGCATTGGTTCCTTTTGGAACCCAAACTTTATTAATGTTACTCAATTTTCTATTATTGCACCTGTAAGAATTATGTCCTATTGTACCACATGCATAACAAGTAATGGATAAAGATGCAGGCACAAAGAAATTTTTGAAAAATTTTTGTTTCTTCTGAGTTTTAAACCCTAAACCTGCTCTATCAAAAATAGCCCTTTAATTATTCAAAAGCATGTTTAATTTTTCAGAACTGTATGTAAATTTATCTACAAAAGGTTTTAAATTTTCAATTTCTTCTTTATATTTTTGTTTTCATTCAAAATTTCTTTATTTTGTTTTGAAAGATTTTCATTTGAAACTGAAAGGCTTTTCTTTTTCAAAACTTCTTTTCCTTTTCAAGAACAGAAATTTTATCATTTAATTTTTTATTTTGAAGAAGTAGGCAATCATTTTCATTAGAAAACTTATCATTTGCTTTGGCTAAATCCAAATTTTGCTTTTTCAAATCTTTATGTTTTGACTTTAGTTTTTGAAATTCTATAACTAATTCATCAAAAACTTCATAAAGTTCATCAAATGTAAATTCATTCTCAGTTTCAGATTGTACCTCGTTATTATCTACCATCAGACAGAAGTTTGCAACCTCCTGCTATTCTTCCTTAAAGCTGGAGTCCTTGCTGTCACTCCAGGTTGCCATCGTGGCCTTCTTTTTAATTTTCTTCTGCTTTTCTTGAGTAAGGGGTAGTCCACCTTAAAATGACCCGGTTTCTTGCATTCAAAGCAAGTGGGCTCCTCCTTATCTTTCTCCTTGTCTTTCTTTTTACTTAGCTCACCTTTTAGGGGTTTCTTCTTGAAGTTGAACTTTTTCTTCCTCATGAACCTTCTAAATTTTCTTGCCATTAAAGCCGTCTCATCTTCTTCATCATCTTCTTCAGTGTCATCGCTTGATTCTTCTCTTGCAGTGGATTTGAAAGTGATTACTTTCTTCTTTTTGTCGACTTCCACATTCTTTTGTTTGAGCAAGAGCTCATAAGTCATCAGTGAACCCAATAATTATTCAAGTGGAAGAGTGTTGACATCCTTGGCTTCTTCAATAGTAGTCACCTTTTGTTGGCTTTGACTCCTTAGTTTTGATGATTAACAAAAGGTTGAGTATATGTTTGGACTAATGTTTAATCTCAAGATAAAGTTTCAGGACTTAGGTTATTCAAAAAGAGTATCATAAGGACAATGATGAAACTAAGTTTACCTGATTTGGAAATGAGCTCTTCTACCTTGAACAAGATCAAAATTCTCATAATGGACCTTCTTGTTAAGAAATATTTGACAAAAGAAACAAAGGCTTAAAGAAACTCAAGCATGGCACGCACATCTCAAAGAGTTTCAGAAAAATTCAGATCAGAGGTCGACCACCAGAGGTCGACACCTTGTCAAAGGTCGACCACCAGAGGTCGACTCATGAAGAAAAGGAAAGTTCAGCATGGCCGGCACGGCAAAGTCTCAGTGGCACGCTTCAGAGGTCGACCACCAGAGGTCAACACCTGTCCAGAGGTCGACACCAGAGGTCGACTCATAGCCTGAGAATTCAAATAGGCAGAACTATGGTATTCTGAACTTTTGCCTAAACTTTACTGGAGGTCGACTCATGAGGTCGACACTTGATCCAGAGGTCGACTCATGAGGTCGACTCATGGCATAACGGCTAGTTTTTCTGAACTTCTGATTTGATTTCTAACGGCCATAAACGGCCATATTTTTGAATCTAACGGTCTTGTGGAGTTGTTTCAGCATGAATGAGGTATTTAACCTCCACCAAACTTCAAAAAAGACAAGGAGACAAAGTGAAAAAGTGTTGATTCAAAGTACAAAGCCTTCAATCACTTCCAAGCAAAAAGAGTGAGAAAACCAAGAGATTCCCTAGCCAAAAAGTCTTCCATCTTTGAGGAATCCAACATTCAAGTGTTTGGCATTTAGTGAGGTCCAAAGATTCCAAGGGAAAAGGCTTGAAGAGTCTCCATCAAGAGCTTCAACGAATTTATTATTGCTCAAAAGGAGTTTGTTTAGTTTTCATAACTTGTATTCATACTCTTTTGTCTTTAGCTAGTTTCAAGGGAATTTGAAACTAGAGTGAGGTTTGTTGGTGAGCCAATTGATAAAACCAACTAGGGTTGCTTGTAAGCCCGAAGCCAAAACAAGTGAGTGAGGTTTGTTGGTGAGCCAATTAATAAAACCAACTAGGGTTGCTTGTAAGCCCGAAGCCAAAACAAGTGTGTAAGGTTTTGACTTGTGAGCCTGGTAAAACAAGTCGGCTGTAATCTAAAGATTATAGTGAAATTCCCAAGTGGAGCTTGGGGAGTGGATGTAGGTGCTGGGTGCACCGAACCACTATATTTCTTGTGTGTTTGCATTGGTTTGCTCTTTAGCTTCTTTAGCTCATTAATTGTCATTTTATTTCGTTGCTTCCGTTGCACAATTATTAAAGCACTATCACTCTTCACTTTTGAACTTGATAGCACATATATTGCCTTTAATTTATAAAATACCCAATTCACCCCCCCTCTTGGGCACCATATCTGGGCAACACCTTTGCATCCCAAGAAGCTGGTAGAGACTTGAGAAGTATGTTTACAAGTTCATCATTAGAAACAACTTTTTCTAGGCTTCTCATGCCATTCACAATATTTGTGAACCTAGTATACATCTCACTAATAGACTTGGTAGGTTCCATTCTAAACATTTCGTAAGTATGGATGAGCATGTTGACCTTAGTTATTTTCACTTGGTGTATACCCTCATGGATAATCTCAAGTGTATCCCAAATCTCCTTGATGGAGAGACAATTAGATATTCTATTGAATTCACTTGAATCAAGAGAGCAAAACAACAAATTCATAGCCTTAGCATTAAGCTCTATTGGCTTAATGTCATTCTCATCCCAATCATCCTCCATTTTTGGAGTGAGAATGCCATTAACCATCATAGTAGGCTGATGAGGACCTTTTATGATGGTCCTCCAAAGATTATAATCAATTGCTTGAATGAATATGCGCATGTATGTTTTTCAATATGTGTAATTTATGCCATTAAAAAGTGGGGGACGGTTTGAAGCTTGACCTTCAACAACACCCATTCCGATTAGGGCTGCCATGATCTTTTACTCAAGATCCTTGGACCTACAAGAGAGTACCGGTGCTCTGATAGCACTTGTTGCCCAGAAATGGAGCCTAAGAGGGGGAGTGAATTGGGTCTTTTAAAATTTAAAGCAGTAATGTGAAGGTCTAGTGGTGTTTGTGAGTAATAAATTCAATGCACTAGATTGAATGCAGCAGAAAGCAGTAAATGAATTGCAATAAACAAAGAACAAGAAAGAGAGAACGCAATCACATAAAAACATAAAGTTTATAGTGGTTCGGTGCAAACCAAGGACCTACATCCACTTTCCAAGCCACCCTTGGAAATTCCACTATAATTCAATCAAGATTATAGCTGACTTGTTTTTCAAAAGGCTCACAAGTCAAAACCTATGTTGGTTTTATCACCTAGACACACCAACAAACCTTTACACTTGTTTTGTCTTCAAGCTCACAAGTTAACCCTAGTTGGTTTTGTCCCTTTGGCTTACCAACAAATCACAATAACCTTCTTTCAAGATACCCTTGAAAGGAAGGTCAAATCACAAGATAAAATCAGATATACAATTTCAAAAATATGACAAACTCTCTTCAAGAGTAGAATAGAAGCTTTGAAGCTCAAGTTGATGCTTTGTCTTGTCTCTTCCTTGGAATATTCTTCAAACTTTTCTTTTTAGAATGAAATGAGGATGGGCTTATAAGCTTTTTCAGGAAATCAAACTTTAAATGGCTCTTGAAGTGAAGTTCTTGAGAGAATCTTAACTTTTTGGCTTTCAATGGACTTCAATGCATCAAGAATGAAGTTAGTGAAGGTTAAATACAACTAAAAACTTCTAAAAAATGGTTTGTGATCGTTAGAGCTTCGAATCTAGCCATTGGAAGCTTGAAAAGTGGTTTCTATAAGTCAGAAAAATAGATCCGTTAAGGCTGTCAGACTTCAAGCATCGATACTTGGCTGTCAGGTATTGACACTTGCCTGTCAAGTGTCGACACTTGATTTTTAGATGTCGATACTTAAACTTTCAAGTATCGATACTTGATGCACAGGTGTCGACACTTGACACAAAAACCCTCCATTGGCAAAGTTCTGTATTTTCAAAAATCTCAGGCCTTGAGTCGACACTTGGAAACCTAAGTGTCGACACTTGAATTGCAGGTGTCGACACTTGAGTTTTGGGTGTCGACACTTGGTGTGCCAAGATATTTTTCTATGTGCCAAATGCTGAAGTGTCGACACTTGACTTCCCAGGTGTCGACACTTGACTTTGAAAAATTCATAATCAAGTGCAAATTAAGCCAAAAATACAAGCATTAATTTTAAAATTTAAATGGAACATAAACAATCAATAATTGAACATGTAAAAGCCCTTTTTGTATGAAGAGGATGTCTTAAATTGTGAAAAATGTTCTGTGCCATGGCATGCCATGATACTTAAACTTTTGAAAATTTGAGGTGCTTACTTCCTGAAAACTCATAGCTGAGAATAAATATTAGTATACAATATATACTCAATATTTTATTATTCATCAAAATCACTGGGTGGAGCCAACACTACTTCTGAACCTAATTTAGAATTTATATATGATGAGCTGCATAATACATTCTGTGAACTATTAGTAGAATACAAGAAAGTTGGTTTGAAAATGAAAAATTTGAAAAATCATTTTGATACAATTGAAAAGGACAAATTGAATTTGGTGAAAAAAATAAAATTTTGCAAAGGGAATTAAGTTTAGTTTGTGAAAGACTTAAGACCACTCAATTTGAAAAAGAATAGCTTCTTGAGAAAAACAAAGGTTTGAAAAATGAAAATGATGATTTAAAGAAAGAAGTTCAAAAGCTCAAGCCTTTGGTTAAAAAACTAATCCTAGGTTCCAATAAGCTTGAATTAATTTTGAAAGATCAAAGAGAGGAAAATAATAAATTTGGAATTGGTTACAAAGGTTCTATTTCAAACAAATTTTTTGCATCTACATTGAAGGGGAAAAAAAACGAGGATGAGAAAGAGAAGACCGGAAAAAAAATACTACTGTTTTGCTGCGCTTCATTCGAGAATAAATAAGATTTTTTACAACTCCGACTTTTTAGAAATCGGTTTATCAAGATGAAATAGAAAAACAATAAAAACTAATCCCCGCGTGATATGATAAGCCATCAAATCACGTAACACCCGCGTTAACGTTTTCTCTCTCTGCGCTTTCTCTCCGCGCGACTCGGGCAGATCAGGATTATCTCCAACATACTCCCCCTTAATCCTGATGTGGGTCAAAATCATAAACGCCCAGTAATAATTTCTTCGCTGCAAACTTCACGCCTGACAAAGCTTTTGTGAGTGGATCGGCTCGCTGCTCTTCCGTGCGGACGAACTTGACCACGATCTGACCACCTTCAACACATTCTCGGATGAAATGAAATCTCGTGTCAATGTGCTTGCTGCGGCCATGAAATACGGGATTTTTCATTAAGGCAATTGCAGACTTGTTATCAACAAACAGCTTCACTGGCTTGAGTTCTTGCTTCGTTAGCTCCCCCAACAAGCTTCTCAGCCATAATGCCTGGCTTGCCGCCGCCGTTGCTGCCATGAACTCGGCCTCGCATGATGACAATGCAACCGACTTTTGCTTTTGTGAATTCCATGATACCAGATTATCATTGACATAGAATGCCATACCCCCGGTGCTTTTCCGATCATCAACATCACCAGCCAAGTCACTATCGCTGTAGCCGATGATCTCTTCTTCTACCTTTTTCTTCCCATATACAAGTCCACAATGGATTGTACCTTTCAGGTACCTCAGGATTTGCTTCACCGCCTTGTGATGCATCACCGTGGGCCTTTCCATAAATCTGCTAGCTACTCCAACTGCATAGGAAAGATCTGGTCTTGTGTGGAGTAAATACCTCAAACAACCAATCATGCGCCGGTACTCCGTCGCATCTATCGGTTCTCCTTCAGGATCTTTGTGGAGCTGCGCCTTCTGCTCCATAGGGGACTTTGTTGAGTTGCACTCAGTCATGCCAAACTGAGCTAACACCTTCTTGGCGTAGGCCGATTGCTTTAGTATCACCCGATCTTCTTCTTGCGCCACTTCGATGCCGAGGTAGAAGGTGAGAAGCCCGAGGTCACTCATCTCGAACTCGGTCATCATCTGCTGCTTGAAAGCTGAGATCTCCTCCGAATTTTCCCCTGTAACGATTAAATCATCGACGTAAATACCAACAATGATACCTGCATTTCCTTCTCCTCGTGTGTACACTGCTTGTTCTTGTGTGCACTTGATGAACCCGAGACGCCTCAAACTTTTGTCCAGTCGATTGTTCCATGCCCGTGGAGCTTGCCGCAACCCATATAGTGCCTTGCTCAGCTTGTACACACAGTGCTCCTTGTTCTTCACAACAAAGCCCTCCGGCTGAGTTACATAGACCTCCTCCTCGAGTTCGCCATTCAAGAACGCTGACTTCACATCAAGATGATGTACCTCCCAGCTGCGATTGGCTGCGATTGCAAGAATGACACGCACAGTGTCAAGTCTGGCCACCGGAGCAAATGCTTCTTCGAAGTCGACACCCTGCCGCTGAACATACCCCTTTGCAACTAGCCTCGCCTTATGCTTGATCACATCTCCGGCTGAGTTTTTCTTCACCTTGTACACCCATTTCAGACCTATGGGTCTTTGTCCTGGCGGTAGGTTGGTGAGCTTCCACGTTGAATTTCTTTCAATGGACTCGATCTCCTGCTGCATCGCTTTTTCCCAAGCATTTTCTCCGGCAGCTTCTCGGTAGCAAGATGGCTCCTCCATCTCGACTAGCAGTGCCTCTTCTTCGAGCTCTTCCTGATGTAAGTCCACTCGCACCGCATCTCGCATAATATCGTCGATGTGCCTGTAACGAACCACTCCATCATTGGTGCTGCTGCTGCTTGAAGTCGGAGAGGCCATTGCAGGTACAGCCGGCGCACCCGCCAATGAATCCGCTATGGGAGACTCTGTGGCCGATGCGGTATCCTCCATTGGTGATGACGCCATTGCTGCTACAGACGGGACTCCAACATGGTGGGCCGAAGGAGTCCCGGAGTCACTCGAGTCCGTCTCGGGAGAGTAGTTCTCCCTCACAACCAGGACTGACGCATCTACAACGTTTTCACCTGCGTTCCAACTCCATTCTAGGTGTTCTTCAAACTTCACGTCTCTACTTACATGAAGTTTTCCGCGCCGAGGGTCGTAGAGTCGGTGCGCCTTGCAGCCCTGCTCGACGCCGAGGTACACCATCGCCTGACTTCTGTCATCAAGCTTCTTCTGGTGCGGCAACACCACCTTCGCATGGGCAGTGCAGCCGAACACCCTCAAATGGCCGAGGTGTGGCTTCCTCCCAGTCCAAGCTTCGAATGGGGTGCGCTCTCCTAGCGCCTTCGTTGGCAAGCGGTTCAGCAGATGTACTGCATGCCTTACGGCCTCCCCCCAGAATATGTTGGGAACGTGCATGCTCTTGAGAAGTGATCTCGCCATCGACATCACCGTCCGGTTTCTTCGTTCCACCACGCCATTCTGCTGCGGAGTGTAGGGTGCAGTCAGGTGCCTCACGATGCCTGCCTCTTCGCAGAGTTTGTTGAACTTAGTGGAGAGGAACTCTCCACCCCGGTCCGTCCTCAAGGTCTTCACTCGGTGTCCGGTGGTATTCTCCACCTGTTGCTTAAACTTTTTGAACACCGAGCAGGCTTCATCCTTCGTCTTGATCATGTACACCCACATCCATCGAGTGTAGTCGTCGACGATCAACATGAAGTAGCTATTGCCGGCGATAGTCGAAGGGGTGATCGGTCCGCAGAGATCGGCGTGCAGCAGCTCGAGTGGCTCCTCCGCTCGACAGGTGGCTGCCTCTGGGAAAGGGTGTCTTGCATGCTTTGCTATTGTACACCCTTGGCACAGCTTGTCGGGGTGCTTAATGAGCAGCACACCTGCCACCATATTCTTCTCTGCCAGCATCTTCAAGGAGTGGAAGTTGACATGCCCAAGTCGGGCGTGCCATAGCCAAGCCTCGTCCAATATGTTGGTGAGCAAACACACCGGATCGTTGGTCTTCATCTCGGCCTTGTAAAGATGATTGGAGGAACTTCTGATTTTGATGAGCAATCTGCCACTGGGATCATACATCCATAGAAATTCTCCTAGCATAACAAACTTGTTTCCTTTCTTGGCCAACTGTCCACAGCTAATGATATTGCTTTGTAAGGTTGGGATGTAGTATACCTCGGTGAGAAGTCGTTGTTCCCCATTCTTGAACTGGAAGAACACCGATCCCTTTCCCTTGATCTGCACAGTGGAGCCGTTGCCGAATCTCACATGCCCCTGGACTGTCTCGTCCAGCTCGTGGAACTTCTTCCTTTCACCCGACATATGGTTGCTTGCACCATTGTCAAAATACCAGGTGCTGGAGACTTCCTCGCTTCCAGCTTGCAGCTGCGGATCCATCGTCTCCTCATTCAACAAAGCAAGATCCCTTGATTCAACACTCGCAGACAGCAGTAACGCCGGTTTCTCCTCCTCCGTGCATGAGAGGTTTGCTTCTTCTTTGCACGGTTTACTCCAGCATTCAGATGCATAATGGCCCATTTTGCTACAATTGTAGCACTTGATGTGGCTCTTGTCGCATCTACTGCCGCCAGAGCCACCTGAACTAGCCTTGCGCGGCGATCCGTTGCGTCTGCCTCTGCCGCGACCCCTGCCGTGACTGCGTCCACCCCGGCTCCGGCTGCTACCTTCTGCAGGGGCGATGTACTTACCCCTGTTGCTCAAGGATGAGTCCCTGCCGACTTTGTCCTGCCGCGCCTGCCATTCGGTTTGGGTGAGCAGGAGCTGCCCATTGTCGTTGCTGCTGGGGTTGCGCAAACGTGCGCGCTCCCCGTATGCCGTCAAATGCCCGACTGCTTCCTCGAATGGCATTGTGTCGAGGTTGCAGAACTGCTCAATGCCGGCGACCACCTGGTAGTACCTATCGGGTACTGTGTTGAGGAGCTTCTTTACCAGCGTCGCATCGTCGAGCGTCTCCCCTAGATTTGCATACTTCGCGGACATCCCACTGAGTCTGCCGGCGTAGTCGTCCGGCGTCTCCCCTTCCTTCATTCGCGTGACGTCGAAGTCACTCTTCAACGTCTGCAACCGAGCGATCTTGACACGATCTGCCCCGACAAATCTTGTTTTGAGGCTGTCCCAGACCTCCTTTGCAGTCGTCTTCTTCGCCACCTGCAACAGGATGTCTTCCGGGAGTGCTTGGAAGAGAAACGCCCTCGCCGTCTTATCCTTCCTCTCGTCCACGTCCGCACCGTCCGTTGCTTCCACTGCATCCCAAATGTCTTGGGCCTGCATCAGTGCTTCCACCTTAATCGCCCAGGTGGTGTAGTTCGTCGTCGTTAGCTGCGGGTAGTTGAGAGATACGCCGCCACCGACCCTTGTTGTCGCAGCTTGAGGGATGATCGCCATTTGCTTGAGACGAAAGCGCCTTGGTGTGCTAACCTGAGGCTCTGATACCAGGTGAAGGGGAAAAAAAACGAGGATGAGAAAGAGAAGACCGGAAAAAAAATACTACTGTTTTGCTGCGCTTCATTCGAGAATAAATAAGATTTTTTACAACTCCGACTTTTTAGAAATCGGTTTATCAAGATGAAATAGAAAAACAATAAAAACTAATCCCCGCGTGATATGATAAGCCATCAAATCACGTAACACCCGCGTTAACGTTTTCTCTCTCCGCGCTTTCTCTCCGCGCGACTCGGGCAGATCAGGATTATCTCCAACATACATCATATGCTCCTAAGTTTTTTACTTCAAAACAAGTTAGACCTAAATTTGCATCATCTCGTACTTTTTATTCAAAGTCAAGGATTGTATGCTATGCTTGCAATAACTTTGATCATAAAGCATTTGAATGTCATTTGAAACATAATGACAAAAAAAAATTAAGAAAGTTTGGATTCCAAAAGAAACCATTTTTACTAACTTGCGAGGATCTAAGAAAGCTTCGGTACCTAAATCCATTACATGATTGTTTTGCAGGGATGTCTTGCAGCCACAAATATAAAGAAAAGATGGTATCTAGATAGCAACTGTTCAAGACACATGACGAGTGACATTGATCAATTCTTCACCCTATAATAACAAGATGGTGGAATGGTAACATTTGGTGATAATCGCAAAGGAAGGATAATCGGTATTGGTAAAATTAAAATTACTCCTATATTTATTGAAAATGTGTTACTTATAGAAAAGTTAAAGCATAATCTTTTAAGTATTAGTCAGCTTTGTGACATTGGTTTTAATATTTTTTTTCAAGTCATCAATGTGTATAGTAGTTATCCACTTGACTCTAGTACTAAATTCATCAGACACAGACTTGATAACATTTATATAGTAGATCTTAATGATCTGGCTATGTCAAGCAACAAAAGTCTTATAGCAATGAATGACAAGAGTAAGGAATCAAGTTTACTATGGCATAGGTGACTTGGACATGCTAGTATGGATACTATAGCTAAACTTATTTCAAAAGACTTAGTCAAAGGTTTTTCAAAATTTAAAGTTAATTTTGATTATGTTGGCGATGCTTGTCAGTTAGGAAAATAAGTGAGGAGGAGTTTTAAATCTAAAAACATTGTTTCTACTACTAGACCCTTATAGCTACTTCACATGGACTTATTTGGACCTACTAAGACTACAAGCTTAGGTGGTATAAAATATGGCCTTGTGATTGTAGATGATTTTTCAAGATACACATGGATTTTGTTTATTCCATATAAAGATAAAACTTTCAAAGTATTCAAAAAGTTTTATAAAATAGTCATAAATTTGAAAAATGTATCTATTATTTCAATTCGTAGTGATCATGGCACTGAGTTCAAAAATCAATATTTTGATCACTTTTGCACAAAGCATGGTATTGATCATAACTTTTTAGCTCATAGAATACCACAACAAAATGGTGTTGTAGAAAGAAAGAATCGTACTTTGAAAGAGATATTCAGAACAATGCTTTGTGAAGGAAATCTTTCAAAATACTTTTGGGCTAAAGCTGTAAATATCGCATGCTATATTTTGAACAGAGTTTTGATTAGACCTATTATTAGAAAAACCCCCTATGAACTTTGGAACAATATAAAGCCTAATATGAAATATTTTCATGTTTTCGACTATAAATGTTTTGTTCTTAACAATGGAAAGGATAATCTTGTTAAATTCAATGCAAAATCTGATGAGGCTATTTTTCTTGGATATTCTTTAAATAGTAAAGCCTATCATGTTTTCAATAAAAGAACATTGACTATAGAAGAATCTGTATATGTTGTTTTCAATAAATTTGACATTATATCTTCTAGAAAAGAAGATTTTGCTGATGATGATATAGGTACACTAGAAAATGGATTGAAGGATTTGACTCTCAAAGACAAACAATCAAGTGAACCACATGAAAAAGAGGTAAGCAAAAATCATGATGATATATCCAAAGAATGGAGGTATGTACACTCTCATCCCAAGGAATTAATTATAGGAGACCTATCTCAAGGTGTTAGAACTAGAACTGCACATAGAGATACATATGACTTAATTGCTTTTGATTCTCATATAGAGCCACATACTATAGAAGAAGCTGAAACTGATCCTAATTGGATGTTAGCAATGCATGATGAATTAAACCAATTTAGGAGGAATAATATTTGGATCCTAATAGAAAGGCCTAATACTATCCTGTTATAGGTACTAGGTGAGTTTATAGAAATAAATTGGATGAAGAAGGAAATGTAATTAGAAATAAGGCTAGACTGGCAGCACAAGGATATAATCAAGAAGAAGGAATAGATTTTGATAAAACTTATGCTCCAGTAGCTAGATTAGAAGCCATTAGATTATTATTAGCATATGCATGCTTTATGAATTTTAAATTATTTCAAATGGACGTAAAGAGTACATTTTTGAATGGTTTTCTATCTAAAGAAGTTTTTGTTGAGCAACCACCAGGTTTTATTGATAATACTTTTCCAAACCATGTTTTCAAATTGAATAAAGCTTTGTATAATCTGAAACAGGTGCCTAGAGCCTGGTATGACAGACTAAGTTTTCAATTGCAAATAATTTTGTAAGAGGTAGTGTTGATACTACATTGTTTATTCAAAGAAAAGAAAATGATATTTTAGTTATTCAAATCTATGTTGATGATATTATTTTTGGATCTACTAATGAATCTTTGTGTCAAAATTTTGCTAAGCTAATACAGGGAGAATTCGAAATGAGCTTGATGGGTGAGCTGAGTTACTTCCTCGAGCTTCAGATCAAATAATCTAAGGAAGGCATTCTAATAAACCAAGCCAAATACATCAAAGAGATTATTAAGAAATTTGGCATGGAATCAAGCAAAGAAATTGGAACACCCATAAGTCCTGCATGTAGACTTGGTAAAGATGAGAATGGTACAAATGTTAATCAAAAGCTGTACCGAGGTATGATCGATTCATTACTTTATTTGATAGCTAGTAGACCTGATATTTTATTTAGTGTCTGCATGTGTGCATGTTTCAAACTAATCCAAAAGCATCACACATCATTGCTGTTAAAAGAATTATTAAATATCTTAAAGGCACATGCAATGTAGGTTTATGGTATTCTAAGCACACATCTTTGAAATTAATTAGTTATTCTGATGCTGACTATGGAGGCTGTAAAATTGATAGAAAAAGTACAAGTGGCACCTGTCAATTTCTAGGGTTAACTTGATTTCATGGCACTGTTGTAAATAGAATCTGTAGCACTATCTACTACTGAGGCAGAATATGTGGCTGCGGGGAGCTGCTATGCTCAAGTGTTATGGATTAAGCAATAACTGGAAGATTATGGTGTTGTCCAATCTAAAATTTCTATTAAATGTGACAATACTAGTGCTATTAATTTATCCAAAAATCCAATTCAGCATTCATGAACTAAGCACATAGAAATTAGACATTATTTTATTCGTGATTATTTTTTAAATAATATTTTGAGTTAGAATTTGTACCTACTGAAGATCAACTTACTGATATTTTTACTAAACCTCTTAGTCTAGATAGATTTGAGAAGATTAGAGATGAATTAGGGCTATGTGACCCATTCTGAGTATTTTGACCTAATTTTTAAAAATAAAAAAAATTATCTATATATTTCAAATTTTACTCTAGAGCTTAGGATAACCTATTTTAGTATCTAGAAATCCATAGAAATTGATTTTAACCTTTTTTGAATTTTAGACTAAAGTTTGGCTCGAGCAGACTAGAGTCATCAGGCGGTTCGGCGAGCCGACTTGAAAGTCAGGCTGAAAGTTTTTAAATAGGGTTTCGTAAGTTTGTTTTCACTATTTCATTTCTTTTTTTCCCTCTTTCCCTTAGTCGACTTCTAACCCTAACCTTAGGAAAGCTCCTGAAACACTTCCTAATCCCTCCAAACTCCTAATCCTAGCTAAATGGCTCCTCGTAAGGCCATAGCCAAGAAACCCCGGAGGTTGGTTCGGTCAGTTACGGAGGAGAGAAGGATGAAACGATGCTTGGATATCTCAAATGTGGAAGAAGTACAGCAAATCGAGCATGAGGAAGAGCATGAAGCACCCAGGCAAGTTATTTTAATGGGTAATAGACAAGTTACTCCTGGTAGATGTATCGATTTCAATTTCTTGGAATAAGAACATTTGCATATCGATGAATGGTTGGATAAACAAGGTTGGAAAGATTTTTGTTTGTTGAATGTTCCCACTTATCCAAATCTTGTCAGGAAATTTTTTGAAAGTATGTCCTTAGGTGCATTCCATATTGAAGGGACTATGAAGGGAAAACATATTGAAATTAATGAACAAAAATTGTCAAGCATTCTTCACATTCCAAAAGAAGGTGAATGTTACCTGGTTTTGAAGGAGAAGTAGAAGACCCTGAGACTAGTATTGGAAAGATCAAATGTAAAGGGTGTTATTCATGTTAGTGCAAATCAGTTATCATTAGAAATAAGATTATTGCACAATAATATTAGTTGTATCTTCTTGCCCCAAACAAGGCGGTTTGATTGGGTCAGTGAGCATGACCTGGTTTTTATGAGATGTCTAATTGAGGGGGAGGCCCTCAACTTACCATTCATTATGCTTTCACAGATGAGAGAGGTGGCTCGTAGGGCACGAGCTTGTCTACCATATGGGATAGTATTCTCACTTCTATTTAAGGATGCCCTAGTTGACTTGACTAGTGAGGATAGTCGGCTACTTCTACACACTGACAGATATAATCTGAAATCACTGACTCGGATGGGATTTATCAAAGTAGATTGTCACTAGATTTGGAAGACATCAGGTCTTCCAGTGGCTCATTCTGATGACACAGATGAGGACATTCAGGCAGCAGAGGGACATGGTGCGGAGGCAGATGCATATATTGATGAGGCTGGACCCTTAGAGCCAGCTCCTACCACTCCTCATTCACCATTCAGGGGATCTACAGTTGTTGGACCTGATACTGATGACAGATTATAGAGGGTACTGGATGATATATCTTATCTCAAATCTGAGACTGATACCCAGATAGCTCTACTTTAGTCAGAGGTACATCAGGGATTCCAGGATATCATGACCATTCTTCGATAGCTTACAGCAGCCAGTCAGTCCGTACCGACTACTTCCACTCCAGCACCTGACAATGGCACTGGCACTGATTGCAAGCAGGGACAGGTGGCACAGTTCGATGATTTTCCTTCGGAGGCCACTCCTGCTAAGGTTGAGGATGGTATCGAGATTCTAGGATCTGTTGTTGGATCTGCTCCAGCTATAGAGATATTATCTACCACCAGCACTTTGGCGTTGTCTTTTGATCCACCCACTACCAGACTGGCTCCTATTATTGCGGGACGACTCTAAGATTGCTAAACATGCATGAAAAATAGTAAAATAATTTTTTTATGATTTTTATAATTTTATTTGCAGGCTAGATTCTTAAAATAAAGTTAGAACTAGCGGAAAGACTAGTAGTGCAAAGAATCATCAGGTCGCAAGCATACTCATACAAACCAATAAAATATTCAGGATCCGAGAGTTGAGAAACTCCCAGCTTAGGATAGTTTATCTTCATCAAAATCAGATAATTAGAGAAGGGAAGTGTTCTTACTAGTCAGAGATTAAAATTCAGTAGCAGCAGGAATCACTCATAACTCTGATCGGAGCCTGGAAGAAGAAGCCTTGTTTTCCTTGAATCTGATGGCTAATTTGGGTAGTCCGGGCAGCAAAGAAAGCCTCCTCAGGGAGGGGAAGCACCTTGGGGATTTTGCAAAATATCAAGGGTCAATCAAAATAGCAAGTAAGAAAAAGAAAGGAAACTAGGTTTAGAAGAAATCAGGTTAGGGATTAAAAGATGGGCTGTTTGAATCTTATTGAAGATCTCCTTGCTTGGTGGCCTAGGGCACTCCTCCTTGGACGTGTGAAGGCTTGGATGGCAGTGATTTAGGGCATGGAAGAATGCTAGGGCAGCAAGGATTCAGCTAGGGCACACAAGGAGAGCGCTTAAAGTGAAGAACCAAAACCAAAAACACCAACATGAGGCAATAACCCAAAATTTTAGCAAGTTGTATTCATAAGAATGAGATGCTTACAAGAGGGGAAGGGGTAGGGTATTTATAGAGTTCCCATGCCCTCACTAACCATGGTTACACTTGGGTTACAAGTCTTCTTCCAAATTGAAATACAAATCCTTTCCAAGCTAGGTTATAATTACAAAGTTTAAAAGGATTAGAAATCCCAACTATGTTAGGAATAAACTTGGTCTTCTCCTTCTTCTCTTCAACTTGGACTTGGGTCAAACCTCTTTGGACATGGTCAACACTTCAAGGATGCCTAAGGGGATATGTTGGGCCTCTAGGAGCAACAAGGGGCAAGCTCAAAGGGGCTTGGGTGCATGGGTTTGGGTCTCTGGAAGCTGGGGTGGCCTGGTAGCCTGGTAGTAGGAATATTCCCTGGAATCTTGCTTCTTAAGGGCTTGGACTTGGCTCCTGGGCTTGATTTCTTTGGGCTAGGATGTAGGTGGACCTCTAGAATCATGGATGCCCTAGTTTAGAAATAAGCTCTGGCATCTGGGAGGAATCTTGGCATCTGGAGGTCATCTGAAAAGAATCAAGATTTCTGGAAGTATCTTGGATCCTGGGTTATCACACAAAATTCAATGGGCTGATGTAGCGGCCTTTGACTCCTAGATGTGGCCTGGTGGAACTCCAAAATAGGGTGACCTCCTTTCTTATACAAAAATTGGGCTTATACTAAACTCATAATTGATGTACATGATTCAAAATACTGACTAGGTTGAGGGTTGAGACAAATCAACTAACCTCAACTTATTACAAGACTCAAATCTAATTGATTACAAAATTTTGACACATGGCTAGGTAAACCAAATAGGGTCCATTAATCTATGTCTGATCTTGGTGCCTCAACCAATTCTTTCGGGGTGGGAGGAACTCAACCCCGTCGAGTGTGGGATAACTTGGCTCTCATAGTGTTCGAGCAGGTCTGGGTTGAGACGCTGCAGATCCTTACGGGTGATCCACGAGTCCTCAGATTCTGGCCGACCTTGCCACCAGACCAAATACCTATGATAGCCTCTATTCCGGGTATAAATGGCTTGATCATCCAGGATTCTCTCAATCTTTTCCTCATTATTTGGCCAATTGGTTGGTGGACACTCTGGGATGGGTTCTCTCTCAAAGGGAGGGATAGGCTCAAGGTGCTCACTAGATATCACTACTGGTTCCCTAGACTCTATAAGATATGAGATGATGAGGGGAGAGCTAGTACCTAAATCAGGTAGTATCTCATGCACATATGCATTGGATCCACCGATATTCATTATCTTGGATGGGCCAGCTTTGCAAGCAGAAAATTCTTTACAACTATAAAATCCCCCGCAAAATTCTTTATCTCTCTTTTGGGAATTAGCCAAGTTATTTAGTTTATTAGTTATGTTCAGCTTTTGACTAATTTCTATATGCATATGCTATGCAGAGGGTAGTGCAGGTGCAGACATGTAATTCAGGCTGCGTATTTATTAGACTCAACTAATACCTAATAGACTCAACTAAACTTTCCTATCGAAGGAGATTTTATTGGACTCTCTAAGGGACAAAACCTAATAGACTATAAACTTTTTGGGTTTGACCATAGCATGGCATGCACATAAAAATTTACTATGGACTCCTAGCAAATGCTATAGGATTTTCCAAGAGTAAAATGCAAACATGACATGCTCAATGAATGAATGTAGCATGCAAACTCTTATAAAATGTAACCTAATAGTAAAAACATAGAAGAAGTTTCAGGAAAGGATATAAAATAAGATGTGGGTTCAGGATTAGTCTGGAAGGATGAGAAATAAGGAGATGGTTCAGGGTTAATCAGAAAGAGTAGAATACTAGAAAGGGTTTTAGGGATGAGTCCTAGACTAATAAGATTGACCTTATGGATTTGAGGTAGTCCTATAGGGTTTATAGTATGGAAGAGTGGGTCACTAATCTCAGAGAAGAGATCATTAATAGGAACTATAGGATGGGATTCTTCTTGAGGGTACTGATAAGCCAAATCTTTAGTAAAGTCATCGAGTTCAAGAAATTTAGGACTGGGCTTTATACTTGGGCTTCATCTAGTGGCTCCTTAGGTAAAACTCTAACAGTAGGATTGGGTTCCTCATGGTCTTCTTCCTTTAAGAGTTCTTCCATTACATGGTCAGCTAACTCTATGTTGGTTACTATTTGGGTATAGCTAGGGTTAGCTAAATCTAGGTTGGCTCTTACTGGTATATGGTCAGGATCAACTATTATTGGGTGGTCTTCTACCTGGTCTAACCTATTGGTTACTTGGTCGTTGGTTTGGGTCAACTGGATGGTTAGGTGGTGGATTGGGTAAACTGGGTTTGGAATTGGGTATTTTTTTGGGCCCATTGTTCAATTAGGGCCTTGAGGGTTTCTAGATTGGACTCCATGGTTGAACTGGGTTGGACTTTAGACTCAACTAATCCTGGGTTGGTTTCTATTGGGGTTTGGTTATAGTCAACTACTTCTGGGTCTTCTATAGGTGTTTCTTCCTCTATATCTACAATAGACTCATCATCTTCATACTCCTCCACTAAACTTGGGTCAGCCTCATATATTTCTTTTTCTAAGTCATCTTGGTGAACCAATGGGGTAGTAAAAGGAGGTAGACTAAGGGTTATCTGCCTAATAGTAGGTCAAATCTAGGGGTATTAATCCTATAGGGTTCAGGTTGACTGAGGGATAGTGGGTTACTACTGGGTTCATATCTAGGGACTATGGGTTCCTGGGGTTCAGCTTTATGGGTCTTGTCTAGGGTTCCTACTTGGTTATCTAATGGATCAAAACTATGGATTGCTTGATTACTTGATTGGATCAGTTGGTCAAGCTTAGTATTAATTTGGACATCGGATTGGTCAAACCTACGGTTCATTTGGATAGTTAATTGGGTAACCATCTGGTCATTCATGGCTTTTATGAAAGCCTCAAAATTGGGATCCATGGTTAGGGTTTAGACTTTTGATATTGGGTTCCTAATCTAGTGGTCATGCAACAAATCAAACAATCAAAATGAAATGATGTAACCAAGCATGCAAAAGAAAGAAAAAGCTAATATAATCTAGGGTTTCCTAGACCTAAAGCCAGAAACTCGGTGGGTCAGCTCAACTTACATCTAACCCAATAGCTAGTCCTTCCACTAGCTAAGTAGGGGGTGGGAATGTGGGAGGCCCCCCTGCTTTCACAGGGATCCAATTAAAAACCACAACACCACTTAGGTCATTTGACTCTGGACCCCAGCCTTAGACACCAGCTTTCAATAGTAGCTAAAAAGTCAAATGCATTAGTTGGCCCACACAGCTTAGACCCGACCTGTTGATGTCTTCTAGCCCACTAGGGCAAATTAGGTCTAACTGATTTTAATTAGGCTTGGGTTAGTATGATGATGGTGGTTTTGGGCCCAAGACAGGTGATGAAATCCTGCCCTGATATGAGATTTTGAGTTGCCCTTAAGATTAGGTTAAAATGATGGCAATCGATGGCCCTGATGCAATCTAAAACAATCAAAAAATAAAATATATTTTTTAATGATTTATGATGTGTCAAATTAGGTTTAAGTTAACTAGGGTTATCAAACAAAGTTTGGCTTGGGATTGGGGGTTTGGAAGTTAATTAGGTTAGGTTGAGTCAAGATACAGAATGTAGCATAAATCAGTGAATTAGGGTATCAGTTATTGCAGGATGGACGGTGATGATGAAGCCTACCAAATTTCATGCAGAAAAAAAATCAGATGATAATGCAAACCTAGGGTTTTCTAGACTGCTGCAGAAATTATTAGGATTCTATTAGGGTTCCTATTATGCCAAATTTTAGAGATTTAGGGTTTCAGTAAAAATAATTAAAAATTTTGATAATTACTAGGACAAAATAAAGGACATTCAATGCAAATTTCACAAAAAAATAAAATGTTTATGATGCTAAAATCAGATGAAAACTAGATACCTAATGTAGTGGACAGAATGCAGAATTAGGGTTTGTGAATGCAAAGCAAATAAAAAACTATCCTAAACTTGCTCTAATACCAAACCAATGCGGGATGACTCTAAGACTACTAAACATGCATGAAAAATGGTAAAATATTTTTTTATGATTTTTATAATTTTATTTTCAAGCTAGATTTCTAAAATAAAGTAAGAACTAGCGAAAAGACTAGCAGTGCAAAGAATCATCGGGTCGTAGGCATACTCATACAAACCAATAAAATATCCAGGACCCGAGAGTTGAGAAACTCCCAACTTAGGATAGTTTATCTTCATCAAAATCAGATAATAAGATAAGGGATGGGTTCTTACCAGCCAAAGATTGAAATTCAGTAGTAGCAGGGATCACTCATAATTCCGATCGGAGCTTAGAAGAAGAAGCCTTATTTTCCTTGAATCTGATGGCTGATCTGGGCGGTCCAGGTAGCAAAGAAGGCCTCCTCAAGGGAGGGGAAGCACCTCGGGGATCTTGCAAAACATCAAGGGTCAATCAAAACAGCAAGTAAAAAAAAGAAAGGAAACTAGGTTTAGAAGAAATCAGGTTAGGGATTAGAAGCTGGGCTGTTTGAAGCTTGTTGAAGATCTCCTTGCTTGGTGGCCTAAGGCACTCCTCCTTGGACGTGTGAAGGCTTCGATGGCAGTGATTTAGGATGTGGAAGGATGCTAGGGCAGCAAGGATTCGGTTAGGGCACACAAGGAGAGCACTCAAAGTGAAGAACCAAAACCAAAAACACCAACACAAGGCAATAACCCAAAATTTCAGCAAGTTGTATTCATAAGAAAGAGATGCTTATAAGAGGGGAAAGGGTGGGGTATTTATAGAGTTCCCATGCCCTCACTAACCATGGTTATACTTGGGTTACAAGTCCTCTTCCAAATTGGAATACAAGTCCTTTCCTAGCTAGGTTAGAATTACAAAATTTAAAAGGATTAGAAATCCCAACTAGTTTAGGAATAAACTTGGTCTTCTCCTTCTTCTCTTCAACTTGGACTTGGTCAAACCTCTTTGGACGTGGTCAACACTTCAAGGATGCCTAGGGGGGCATGTTGGGCCTCTAGGAGCAGCAAGGGGCTGGCCCAAAGGGGCTTGGGTGCATGGGTTTGGGCCTTTGGAAGCTGGGATGGCCTAGTAGCTTGGTAGCAGGAATATTCCCTAGAATCTTGCTTCTTAAGGGCTTGGGCTTAGAACCTGGGCTTGATTTCTTTGGGCTGGGATGTAGGTGGACCTCTGGAATCATGGATGCCCTAGTTTAGGAATAAGCTCTGGCATTTGGAAAGGAATCTAGGCATCTGGAGGACATCTGGAATGAATCAGGATTTCTGGAAGCATCTTGGATCCTGGATTGTCACACAAAATCCAATAGACTAATGTAGTGGCCTCTAACTCCTAGATGTGGCCTTGTGGAACTCCAAAATAGGGTGACCTCCTCTCTTGTACAAAAATTGGGCTCATACTAGACTCATAATTGATGTACAGGACTCAAAATGCTGACTAGGTTGGGGGTTGAGACAAATCAACTAACCTCAACTTATTACAGGACTTAATTCTAATTGATTACAAAGTTTTGATACATGGCTAGGTAAACCAAATAGGGCCCAGTAATCTGTGTCTAATCTTGGTGCCCCCACCACCTATTATGATTTTCTCAGAGTCCAAAGTAAAAGCTAAAGCCAAAACCAAAACATCTAGGACTACCACACCTATTAGGACTAGAATCAGGGACCTAAGGCCTAGGTTTCTTAAGTTTAAGCCTAGTCCAGGTATCTTAGAGGTCGGTTCCTCCTCTAGTGAGGAAGAACATAGTAGTGATGATCCTAGTCCGTCTTTTTGATGTTTTAGTCTTTCATTTGATGTTTTTAGAACTTTATCCTTGTTATGTTTTGTTGTTGTGATACTATTTTGTCGTGTCGAGGCACATGTGTAATGTATCACTTATGTACTAACTTTTCATATATATATATATACATCACTTTTTATGATACATGTCTTTTTATGGTACACTCATCTCTTACTTTTGTTAAGAATAATTTATTGTGAATGTATGTTCTCCTATCTTTTATACCTTTTGTTGATGACAAAAAAGGGGAGAAGGTAGTAATTATGAATGCGCATGATTGTATATTTATATAAAATGAGAAGGTAGAAATCTTGAATATGCATGAATCTATGAAACTTTGAATACGAATATGAAAAATGTCAAATGTTATTATATGGATAATGGATGATGAATGAACATTTGAAGAAAATATGAAGCAATGTGATTACATTAGTAAGGGGGAGCTTTTGTCGAGTTTTTGTTAAATTTTCATGAAATTTACTTAAAATGCTTGTTAATTTTGTAAGTTTCGATATGCAATGTATAGATGATACTCTTGATACATTAAGTGTTAATATATTATGTTTCGATACTCGATACACATTTGATACATTATGTTTTGATACTTATTGCTCATATGATACAGATAATACAGTGTATCGATTCATATGATACTTAGTGTTAATAGTTTTCAGTTTTACATAGTTGATACATTTGATACATATGATACATTGTGACAAACTATGTTGATACCTTGATACTCAATCTATGTGATACACACTATGTCTAATATCATTTGATAAAAGTGAATATATAGTAATTGTAAAGTGCTTTTAAATTCTGCTCATTCCCAGTGTTTTGTCATCATCAAAAAGGGGGAGATTGTTAACCCCTGGAATGATTTTGATGATCATAAAACATTGAAGCATGGATATGTCACTAATCCTTTCAAATTACTTGAGAAGTTTTTGCAGAAAATTGGTTACCTTTAGCTTAAATTAGTTTTCAAATTGAATAAGAGGTAACTCAATTATGTATAGACTTTAATCTTGTAAAAGCCCTAGTTTTGTCAATTTTGTAATCTTGTAAAATGGGCTGAAAATCGTAAAATTAAGATTATGTAGATTAGCTCTTGTTTGATTCAAGTGTTGAAGAATTTTGGAGAAGTTTGAAGCATCAATTGAAGTTTTGGCAAGAGTCAACTCATGGATCAAGAGCTGACTCCTTGTGGCACGGCATGGAGAAATTTCAAAGTTTCAGTATCAAGAGTCGAATCCTATCCCAAGAGCAGACTCATGGAAGAATACATATTTCTGAAGCCTGAGATCTCGAGCTGACTCGAGCCCCAAGAGCCGACCCGTTTAAAGTTATGTTTTTTGATGAACTGAGAACTCGAGACGACTTTGCCCTAAAGAGCTGACTCTGGGTATTTATTATTTTGAAGTGATTGAAGGCAAGAGCCGACTCCAGCTTGAAGAGTCGACTCTTACAGAAATTTATTTTGGACTGTTTGAGACTTCGAGTTGACTCGAGTAGCCATTTTCTACACTTCAATGGCTAGTTGCTGAAAGTGATTTTTGAATTCCATTTCATCTCTAACAGCTCTTTCACAAATCCCTAGGCCCTACAACTGCCATATCTCATGGAAAACTATAAAAGAGATTGTTTTTTAGGGATTAAACAATTATTAGAGCATTATTATTGATTTATCTTGAGATATAGAAGAACCTTAAAGTCTTTCACCTACCAACTTCAAAAGCTTTCAAGTTAGGATTCAAAGCTTCACCAACTCTACTTCATCATTGGTGTGGACACCAGAAATCGAAAGAAACTTCACTCCAACAAGGTTAGCCTTATCCCAATTTGGATCGAAGATAATTAGGTTACCTTGTATTCTTTAGTTCAAAAATGTTTTATTTTCAAGAGACATTTCCTTTTCAAGAGTCCTGTAAATGTTTTATTTTCAAGAACCATTTTTTTTTCAAGAGTCTTGTAATTAATCAAGAGTGTTTATTGAGTCCTGTAATTACTTAAAAAAAAAAATTCATTTCCTGTAAGTCCGTTTCAAGTTTTAAAGTTTAGGTCAGTCAAGTCAGTTCAGTTGAGTTAGGTCTATTTTAGTTAATCAAGTCTTAAAGCAATGAAAGCCAGCAACAAGACTCAAATTCTGGATCCCAGAATTTGACCACATGAAGAAGAGAAGACACATCAACCAAGCAAGAGAAAAGGACCATCAACTAGGACCACTTGGCGCCACATGTCATTCCTTATCCAAGTAGAAGACCATCTCATCATCAGGCGCCACCTCACTAGCCACCTCATCACTCTTTGGCGCCAACAAGGAAGATTCAAATTCAAGGAGGTTGGCCACACCCCTCCAAGTCCTCCACCAAATCCTCCAACCCCCCCCCCCATCCCTCCAAATTCTCCACCAAATCCTCCAACCCCCCTTGTAATCCTCCTCAATTTGGTGAGTTTTTAAATTTCAAAAGCTAGCTTTGTGAGGCTATTAAAGGCCTTGGATGCCTATTATAAAGGGGATTGATTTTGGGAATGAATGAAAATTGAAGTTGAATTTTGGAAGTAGAAGTTGTCTTGTGTTTTTTTTTTTTTTTCCTTATGTAAAAGTTTCCCATCCTCTTCCTCCATGCCAAAGCCATTCTTTTCCCCTAGCAAAGCATCTTCCAAGCTCACGTGAAGGCATTGGAGTCAGCCAGATCTTCTCAAATTTCTGTTCTTAGTTCATAAATTCACCCATCCCTTCTATATGTTCTTATCCTTCTTCCTTAACTTTGATCATCATTGCAGGGTCCTTCGAAGTCTTTGAGTTGTGAACCGGATTCACCTTGACAAAGAACCAACAAGCTGAAGCCCCAAGTCCAGGGTTCTGATCTCTGGTATCCAGGATCTTCAGTTCTGAGCGTTGGTAGTTTCAAGGTATGAATCAAAAGAAGGTTGGAAAGCTCATCAAGGTAAGTCCACAATCATTAGCCCCTATTGTCTAGATCTTCTTCCTTCTTAGTTTAGGATTGTGTCTAATCAAGTAAAAATCCCATTTCTTATAATCCTTAAGTCTTATTATGATGAGTACAATGCTAGTGTAATTAGGTTTCATTGCTCTACAAACCATATTCAAAACATTAATCATATGCTTGCCGCATCAATCATGGAATCCACTCATTTAAGAAGCAAAGAAGCATCTTGAAGAGCAATTAAAGAGCATTCAAAAGCTAGGCTTCATCTTGATCTACATCGATAACATTTAAACAAACTCGGTTTGTTGTATTTGCTTATTTATGTTTTTATTTTTATTTTCTCTCTAAGAACAGCAAGGGGTTGTGTCTTAAGAGAGGGTTGAAGGTTTTTAGGTGAGCCTTGTGAAAACCTAAGTTGGGTTCTTGGTGATCCCGGTATAAAACCAAGTATAGGATTTTCTTTGGTGATCCTGTTTAAAACCAAAAGGAGTTTAGGTTTCTTTGGTGATCCCGATAAAACCAAAGTGTATAGGTTTGGATTATGAGCCTGGTAAAACAATCCAACTGTATTCTGATTGGGGGATATAGTGAAAATCCCAAGTGGTGCTTGGGTAGTGGGCATAGGAGCAGGTTGCTCCGAACCATTCTAAATCTCTTTATGTTTGTGCTTGTGCTTACTTTAGCTTATTGCTTTTACTTAATTACTTCTGCATTACATATTGCACCACAACACCAAAGAATTTCAAAGTGCACATAATTGTAAAAAGTTTTTAATCTCAATTCACCCTCCTCTTAGGAAGCCACATGGGCAACATTCTTCAAAATTTCTGAACATGTACTCTGCTCGAGTTGGCTCTTTGCCTTCGGGTCAGCTCGAAAGTCTGACTGAGAAATTGAAGTGCTGGATGAGTTGGCTCGACTTCCTTTGAGTCGGCTCAGATACCTGCATGCCAGAAAGTTATGTTTTGTGCTAGAATTCGAGTCGGCTCTTCATGATTTGAGTCGGCTCTTTAGTGAAGTTACCCATTTTCATGAACTTTTGAGTGATTTTTCTTGGACACTTCTTTTCATAAAATAATTTCAATATTTCCAAAGATTTGCTTGATATACTTACAAAGTTGTAGGAAGTGTGAATATGCATTAAAATCATCCTACAAAAACTTAGAAAATACTTGGAAATTGTTAACAAAATAAATGCATGCTCTAATATTTTGTTATCATCAAAATCATTCAAGGGTTCAACAATCTCCCCCTTTTTTATGATGACAAAACACCGGGCATGAAAAAGAAAACTTTACAATTACAAGTATGAAGGTATTTGGAAGTTAGTATCAACATGTATGAGCTGTAAATCATAAATGTATTAGAGTATATTGATAGAGTATCAAAGCTTTTGAAGCAATTTCATTATGTATTAACATTTATCCCAGCCTATTTTTGCCAAAATTAAAGTCAATAAGCAAAAGGCAAAATTGATAGGAAAAATATATCAGAGTTCAAAATTTGTAAATAGCAAAAGGTATTGGTGTTGGCAATAATGTATCAGAGCTAATGGTAGTAGAGCTATTGAATGTATTAGAGCTTGATATGTATCAAATATGTATCAAAGCGAGATTTAGGAAACATATCAGAGCATGAAGCTAAAAATGCATAGCTCATTAAGTTCAAAAGCTAAAAATTCATAGCACATCAACATAAAGCTCCCCCTTACTTGTACATTTCTCTGAAATAATGAATGAATTTTCCATGCACATACACTTCATTAATATCATTCACCATTCTCCTCTTTTTTGTCATTAATAAAAAAGGTATACAATTAATTGCTCCCCCTGTGTTTAGTACTTTAAACTCGATTTTTGAAATAGAATGAAAAGATTATAAGCATTGTTTGAGATAATTTCACTTTCTCATAAAAAATTTGATAATCTAATTTAAATTTATCTTGAGTAGATGTTGAATATATAATCATCATAGCACATATAACATTGCATACACAATAAGTAAGAACTATATACTTTCATTGCTTTCAAATTTTTTCATTACAGCTTACAAAATATGGTAGCAGATACAAAAACACAAAAGATTAGTCTACTCACTATCACTAGGCTCAACTTTAACATATTCAGGCCTACCATACCAAGATCTAGGATGACTAGAAGGAGCTCTAGCCCTAGTAGATGGTCCAGGAGGTGGTCTAGAAGAGATAGGTTCTGGATCAAACAATCTAGGAGGTACAAAAGGTGGTTGAGTAGAATGAGGTGGTGGCTATCTAGGAGTAGATGAGCTGTCTTCTCTAGCAGTAGAAGATAGCTGAGAAAAGAAAAGCCAAACAATGCTAAGCTCAGTCTGAATCTTCTTCATCCCTTCATGAAGTGCAATGATCTCACTATCCTGAGCATTGGCAAAAGCTTCTGCAGATCCTCTCAATCAGCCAAACTCAGCTCAGAGTATCCCCACTCCTGTAGTGTAATCATCCTCAATCTTCCTGGTCTCCTCTAGTGATCCCATCTGAAAAGACAATTCTCACAACTCATATCTGAACTCTTATATGCTATAATCAGCTGTCTACTAGATATCATCAGACACATACCTGAAAGAATCTGTCAGCGACTGAAGGTCTCTCTATGGCTCTGCTCTGGTAGACTTAACTATGTCCACCCTGGAGTGTAACTATCTTAGCTCTCCACAGATCTCCTGGAGTCTAGTATCGATTGTTTGACAAAGCTCGTTAAACATCGATCCAACAGTGCTCGTCAGGGACTATGATAACTGTTTAATCTGTTGAGCAAAGAAGGCATATGACACTGATGGTCCTAGAGTATCAGCAGAAGGTGCAGGAGTAGAAGTCTTTGTAGGTGCTGGTGCTGCTGGTGAAGTCTCTGTTGGTGCTGGTGCTGGTGAAGGTGCTGGTGGTGGTGAAGGTACTGATGCTGGTGATGGTCCTGGTGAAGTCCTAGGACTCCCAAGCTCTCTCTATATATGCTCATCAGCCTGTATGTCAACATCTCCTCTATTAATAGTTTCAGTACCAACAACAGGGTGCTCAGTCTGATCATCTTCACCTTCCTCCTTATCTGAAGAGGTCTCAGCTCTCTGTTTTGATGACTTCTTCAACCAAACTCTTTCAATTTGACGGTAGCCCATCCTTTGAAGAGATTTAGCTGAATAAGTGTCAGTGTGATGTGATAATCTACTGTCCTCTCCATCTAGGTCAACACTAAAATGTCTGAATACGAGGATAAAGGCCATACCACAAGGTAGACATGCTTTGGCCTTTCGAACTGCATCCCGTATCTGAATCAACATAATATAAGGTAGATTGAGGGCCTCGCCCTCAATCATGTATCTCATGAACATCAGATCTATTTCGCTGACCCAGTCAAAACATCCAATATGAGGCAAAAAAACTTTGCTTATAATGTTGTGTAGAAGCCTCATCTCTAGGGATAAAACATTGGCTTTCACATTTGTAATTGTTGACCCCATAAGTGATTTTGATAATAACAAAACATTGGAGCATGCATTTATTTTACTAACAACTCTTCAAGTATTTTACAAGTTTTTGTAGGATGATTTTAACACTCAATTACGACTCCTACATTCTTAGTTTTTAAAAATGAACTTGTGCTATAAGTGAATCATGTAAAGAAGAATCCAAAGAAAAAGTTAAGTAAAAATCATGAAAATGGGTTACTTTTAGGTTGTTTTAAGCTTAAAATCTCCTAGAAAAGATTGTTAGAAGAGTTGGAAAGACTCTTGAATGTTTGAAGTCTTGCTGGATGAATTTAGAGAAGAACTGAGATTTCAATGAAGAACTCATCCGAGCCGACTCGAAGCAAAGGAGCTGACTCTGGCACATGGCATGCATGAAGGATCTGGCATGCAGATATCCGAGTCAACTTTAAGGGACCTAAGTTGACTCATCCATAACATGATTTTCTGAGTCAGACAACCGAGCAGACCCGAAGGAAGTCCGAGCTGACTACATTATTCTGTCAGACATCCGAGCCGACTCTTCAGAGATTTGAGCCGACTTCTCTAGAGTCCAGAAAGAAGATTTCTAAGTGAACAGCCAGGAGAGCCATCCTGGAGGAACCTGAGCCGACTTTTCCAGAGTACATTTTTGAATGCCTGTGGATTCGAGCCAACTCGAAGTAAGGTGAGCCGACTCTTCTAGAGTAAGGAATCAAGCTACTGAGAAACTGAACTTACCCAAATGAAGTGAGGTGACTCGACAAGAACTACTCTGTGGATCCGAGCCAACTCGAGTAGATTCGAGCCGACTTATAATGGCTAGTTCCAGAAATTTAAATTTGAATCCAAAAAGTTCTCCAACGATCAAGTATCACATCCTAACAGTCTACAATGACTAAAACTACCTAAGAAGAGTATAAGACACTATAAATGAAGAATTGGGATAACTTTTGAAGAGAGAATGCTTATTTTGAATATCAAAGAAATCTTGAGAGCAAGAAAGCACAAAAGATCATTTAAGATAGTCTTCAAGTCTTCACCAACTCACTTCAAAAGCTTGAAGCAATCATTGAAGAAGTTAAAGAAGCCATTAAAGTGCATTGAAGTGAAATCAATAGGGCTTCTCTTGAGCTGCATCAGCAACCATCCGATAACATCTGCCCGGTCTAAAAACCAAGTGGGTTTTTAGTGATCCCATTCAAAACTAACTGTAAGGTTCTTGGTGATCCTGGTAAAACCAAGTTAGGTTCTTAATGATCCTGTTTAAAATCAAGTGTTGGATTTCTTTGGTGAGCCTGTTTTAAAAACTAAAGGGAGTTAGGTTTGGATTGTGAGCCTGTTAAAACAATCCGACTGTATTCTGGTGGGGGATATAGTGATAATCTTGGATAGTGGATGAAGGAGCGGGTTGCTCCTAACCACTATAAATTTCTTTTGTTTGTGTTATCTTTTCTCTAATTGCTTGTGCTTTTGCTTTTAATTATTTGAACCACGACACTTAACACTCCAAAGAAGTTTTTAAAGAATACATACTTGCTTTAATTTTTAAATTCTCAATTCACCCCCCTCTTAGGAAAGCCACCTGGGCAATAGTAATCCCATCTACACTACTGGACTCTAGAATAAGCCTTAAAGTTCTTTGCTTATCCTTCATAAGTAGGTAACATTCTCCTCTGTTAGGCATTTGAAGAACTTGGCTTAGACTAGCTTCATTCATAGATATTCTAAACCCTTTAACAATTGATGTTATCCCATGCTCTTCTAGGGTTAGATTTTCAAAAATGGTTCTTATAAGGCTCGGGTAAGTAGGAAGCTCTAATGAACAAAAGTATTCCCAGCCTTGGATTTCAATCCAGTTGCCTATCTGAAACCCCTGGTTTTCCAAAAATGAAAAATCTATCTTCCTACCAATGGTTACGAGGTGATTTCCCATTCGGATGACCTATCTTGGAGCCACTGGAGGTGCCTATCTGATCTCTTTTTGTTCTTCCTGTTCTTCCATACGAGTTGGCTTTTCCTGTCTTTGTTTAGTTGTTCTTTCTCCTTCTACTCATGGATCAACCCTGTGAGATCTCTTGCCGACTACTCTTTTTGGTGCCATTGGGAGAGAAGAATTAGGTTTGGATTTTATGAATGGATTTTGGGAGAGTGGGGTAGGAGAGAAAGCTTAGAGAGAGAAAGCTTTAATTTTCATCTAGGGTTTAACTGAAAATGAAATCTAAAAGAGGGTTCTGCGAGTTTTATATAAAAATTCCTAACTCGATATTCGAGTCGGCTCGACTTGAGCACTTATGCTTAAGTCAACTCGAACCAAAACTCTCTAGATGGTTCAAAAAGGTTCTGAATTATTTTCTAAAAAAGGGTATACACTTATAAAGATGGTTAATATCCTTAAGTTGATGTAGGAGGCTTTCTAGATAATTTTTTCTTAAATTTTTGGAGTAATAAGGTCACTAAAATGGATCACATAAGCCTAATTCATCTCTAATCATCTCAAGTCTTTCTTCATTAAGTGGCTTAGTGAAAATGTCTCCAAGTTGGTTCTCAGTTGGAATAAATTCAAGTTCAATTTTTCCATTCAAAACATGATCTCTTATGAAATGATGTCTTATTTCAATGTGCTTTGTTCTTAAATACTGAATTAGATTTTTTGTCAAATTTATAGCTCTTGTGTTATCACATTTGATAGAATTTTAGTTTGTGTAACACCAAAGCCTTCTAGTTGTTGCTTAATCTATAACAATTGTACACAATAACTCCCTACTGCTACATACTCTACCTCAGCAATAGATAGTGCTACAGAGTTTTATTTCTTACAGTGCCATGAGATTAAGTTCAATCCTAGAAATTGGAAAGTACCACTAGTGCTTTTTCTATCAATTTTACAACCAGCACAATCAGCATCTGAGAATCTAATTAAATTTAATGAAGATTGCTTTGAATACTATAGACCTAGATTACTTGTTCCTCTTAGATATTTTATAATTCTTTTTACTGCAAGCATATGTGATTCTTTAGGATTAGATTGAAATCTAGTACATATACATACGCTAAACAAGATATCAGGTCTACTTCTGGTTAAATATAACTGTGATCCAATCATACCTTTATATAGCTTTTGATCAATGTTCTTACTATCTTCATCTTTATCTAATCTGCAGGTAGGGCTCATGGGTGTGCTCATTTGTTTGTTTGACTCCATACCAAACTTCTTGATGATCTCTTTGATGTACTTTGCTTGGTTTATAAAGGTTCCATCCTTTGTTTGCTTTATTTCGAGTCCAAGGAAGTAGGTTAGTTCACCTATCAAGCTCATCTCGAATTCTTCTTGCATTAACTCAGCAAATTCTCTACAAAGATTCTCATTAGTTGTACCAAATATAATATCATCTACATAAATTTGTACAACAAACATATCATTATCTTTTTTTTTATAAATAAAGTTTTATCTATATTTTCTCTTACAAAATTATTTTCACGTAAGAATTTGCTTAATCTATCATACCAGGCTCTAGGTACTTGTTTTAGTCCATACAATACTTTATTAAGTTTAAAAACATGATTTGGAAAATCATGATCTACAAAACCTGGTGGCTGTTCTACAAAAACTTGTTCAGATATAAAATCATTTAAAAATATACTTTTTAAATCCATTTGGAATAGTTTGAAATTCATGTAGCAAGCAAATGCAAGTAGTAATCTTATGGCTTCTAGTCTTGCTACGGTGCATAGGTTTCATCAAAATCTATTCATTCCTCTTGATTATATTTTTTAGCCACTAATCTAGCTTTGTTTCTAATAACATTTTTTTTTATCTAGTTTATTTCTATAAATCCATTTAGTTCCTATGATAGGATGGTCTGATGGTCTATTTACTAAAGTCCATACATTATTCCACTTGAATTGATTAAGTTCTTCATGCATGGCCATCATCCAATTAGGATCATTTTTAGCTTCTTCTAAACTATGTGGCAGTATTTGTGATACAAATACTAGGTAGTTATGTGCTTCTCTATGTGATGACCTAGTCCAAACACCTTGAGAAGGATCACCAATAATTAAATCTCTTGGGTATGAAGTTACATACCTCAATTCTCTTGGTAGATCACCATGATCTTTACTTACCACTTCTTTTCCTTCTTATGTTGGCTTATCTTTTAAGCTCATATCCTCCATCTCTTTTTCAAGTATACCTGCATCATTATCTATACACTCTTCTTTCTTTGAAGGTAAGGGGTTAATTTTATCAAAAATGATATGGACTAATTCTTCTACAGTTAATGTTCTCTTATTAAACACTCTATATGCTTTGCTATTAATTGAATAACCCAGAAATATAGCTTCATCATATTTTGCATCAAATTTTCCTAGATTATCCTTTCCATTATTTAATACAAAGTATTTATAACCAAAAATATGAAAGTAATTAATATTTGGTTTCTTTTCATTCCAAATCTCATAAGGGGTTTTCTTTAAAATTGGTCTTATTAAAACACGATTTAAAATATAGCAAGCAGTATTTATCACTTCTGTCTAAAAGTATATTGGAAGATTGCCTTTACATAGTATTGTTCGGGCCATCTCTTCCAAAGTCCTATTCTTTTGCTATACAATACCATTTTATTGTAGTGTTCTAGGAGCGGAGAAGTTATGAGTAAGGCCATTTTCTGTGCAATAATCATCAAAAAATTGATTTTCAAATTTCGTACCGTGATCACCTCTAATAGATATAATTGAAAGGTTTTTTTGGTTTGAGACTTTCTTGTAGAATTTTCGAAAAACTTTGAAAGTTTTATCTTTCTGTGCAATAAACAAGACACATGTAAATCTAGAAAAACCATCAACTATCACAAGTGCATATTTCATACCATATAGGCTTATGGTCCTAGTTGGTCCTAATAAATCCATGTGAAGTAGCTTAAGCAGTTTAGAAGTTGAAACCATATTTTTAGATTTAAAACTTTTCTTAGTTTGCTTACCCATTTGACAAGCATTGCAAACATGTTCGAAATTAACTTTGAATTTAGGTAAACCTCAAACTAGATTTTTAGAAATTAATTTGGCAATTGTATGTATGCTAACATGACCTAATCGTCTATGCCAAAGTAAGCTAGACCCTTGGTTTTAGCTTCATTGCAACTAGACTTGTATTACTAGTCATGGCTAGATCATTCAGATCTACCACATATATATTTCCAAGTCTATGTCCAATGAGTGTAGTGCTAGAATCAAGTGAGTTAGTTACTATATACATAGATGATTCAAAGATAACCTTGAAGCCTTTATCACACAATTGACTAATACTTAACAAATTATACTTTAATTTGTCTACTAGCAATACATTTTCAATGAAAGTAGAGGGGGTTATTTTGATCTTACCAAATTCGATTATTTTTTCTTTGCCATTATCTCCAAAAGTTACTAATCCTCCTTCTTTCATTTGTAAGGTGATGAATTGTTCTTTATCACCCGTCATATGTCTTAAGAAGTCACTATCCATATACCATCTTTTGTTTGAATTCTTGACTGCAAGATATTCTTGCAAAACAGTCACGGAGTATTTTTAGGTACCCAAGCTACCTTGGATCCTTTCAGGTTAGCAGGATTTGTTCCTTTAGGAACCCAAATTCTCCTAATTCTGTTTTTGTTTTTCTTTAACATATTACATTGAAAAGATTTGTGTCCAACCCTATTACATGCATAACAAACAACTCTAGAATTTTGAAAAAATATAAATTTTGATGCTCTAGAAGTAGAAGTATTCGATACAAATATAGAATCATTTAACTTAAAAGACTTTTTATTTGAAATATAGGGTATATACTTTGAAGTTTTAGAAACAGATGTGGAAGCATTTGATATAAAAGCTTTTTGAAATAAAAGATTCGGTACATAAGCTTTTGAAGATACAAATCAAGTAGCTGAAATTTCATTTTTATTTAAAGAGTTACAGTCGATTCCAGCCTTATTACTTAAATCTCTTTGTTCTTTCAAAATTAACTCAAGCTTGTTTGAACTCAAAGTTAGCTTTTCAACCAAAGGCTTGAGCTTTTCTATTTCCTTTTTCAAACCAATGTTTTCTTCAAGTAAAGCTTTGTTTTTCTCAAAGTAACTATTCTTTTCAGTTTGCAAAGCTTTATGATTTTCAGAAAAGGTAATCAGTTCTTTTTGCAATAAGTTATTCTTTTTTGAAATTTCAACATTTTCTTTCATTAATTAATCATTGCTATTCTTTAAAGCTCTAATTTTTATCCCAACTTTTTTAAATTCAGATAGTAAATCATGGAATGCTGAATTTAGCTCCTCAAAAGTAAATTCATTGTGAGGCTCAAGAGATATTACCTCATCTTCAAGACACATAAGACATAGATTGACAGTTTTAGTGATCTCTTCCTCCTCGGTTGAAATCGACTCCTCACTGTCACTCCAAGTAGCAACCATCAATTTCTTCTTCTTTTTCTTATATGTCTTCTTTAATAAAGGACAATCAATATGGATATGCCTCGGCTTCTTGCACTCATAACAGATGGGTATTTGATCCTTTTCTCTTTCTTTCTCATTGTCCTTAACCTTGCTGTATTCACCTATCTTGTAAAATTTTCTAAAGTATCTTCCCTTTTTCTTGTCCATAAATTTTCTAAATCTCTTCATGATCAGTGCTATGTCTTCATCTTCTAATTCATCTTCGAAGGAGGGGCAGTCTTCTTCAAATTCATCTTCTTGTTTTTTTATTTCCGATGTAGCTTTGAAGGCAATAGTCTTTTTCTTATTCTGATCATCTTCATTCCTATGATGCATGGCCAACTCATGTGTTATTAAAGAATCCATCAGTTCATCCAGAGGTAGTGTGTTCAAGTCTTTTACTTCCTAGATGGCAGTTACTTTAAGGTCCCACTTGTCTGGAAGTGATCTTAAGATCTTCTATACTAAATCTGTATTAGAGTAAACCCTGCCAATACTTTTCAAATCATTAATAATATCTATAAAATAAGAAAACATGGCAGAGATAATTTCATTTGGTTCCATTTTAAACAGTTCATAGTTGTGCACAAGAAGATTAATTTTAGAAGTCTTCACTTGGAAAGTTCCTTCATGGGTTATTTCAAGTTTGTCCCAAATTTCTTTTGCAGATGAGCAAGTAGAAACTCGATTGAACTCGTTTGCATCCAAAGCACAATATAACAAGTTCATGACTTTGGCATTTAACTCACCCATTTTCATGTCATGTTCATCCCAATCCTCTTCAGGTTTTGGGACATCCATGCTATCAACCTTTATCATGGGTGTATGAGATCCCTTGAGAATGACCTTCCACAATTGAAAGTCTATAGCTTGAATGTATATTTTCATTCGAGCTTTCCAATAAGAATAGTTTATGCCAGTGAATAGTAGAGGTCTATTTGTTGATTGGCCTTCAGATAAGGAGGTACTCATGGGATGAGCCATTAAACTTTACTCTAATTAAAATTCAGAGACACTGCTCTGATACTAGTTGTTTCCCAAGTAGCCTTTTCCAAAAGGGGGGTGAATTAGAAATTTAAAAATTTAAGCAAATATATGCTCTTTCAAAGTTCTTTAGAGTGGAAAGTGCTGTGATTCAAATAATTAAAGCAGAAGCAAAAAAGGCATAATCACAAACACAGCAAGTTTATAGTGGTTCGGAGCAACCTCACTCCTACGTCCACTACCCAAGATACCACTTGGGATTTTCACTATATTCACTCACAAAATATAGCCGGATTGTTTTCACAGGATCACAATCCAAAACCCAAACTTGGTTTTAACCAGGCTCACCAAAAACCCAAACTTAGTTTTAACCGGGCTCACCAAAAACCCACTACAATGTTAGTTGTAAGACGGGATCACTAACAACCCACACTTGGTTTTAAACAAGCTCACCAAGAACCTAACAAACTCATAAAAAGAATTAAAAAAAATACAAGCAACTTTATGACAAAGTCAAGTTGTCTGATGGTTGCAGTTGTAGCTCAAAGGAAGCCTTCTTAATTCTACTTGAATGCTCCTTAATGGCTTCTTAGATTTATCAATAAATGCTTCAAGCTTTAGATGAGAATTGGTGAAGATTTGAAGACTCTCTTAAATGCTATCTCTTGAATATTCTCACCAAATAAATATTAAAGATCATTAACCTTTCAAGAGATATCCAAATCTCTTATAAATAGAGTCTTGTACTCTTCTTTGGTGGATATAGCCGTTGTAGACCTTTGGGATTCAAAATATGATCGTTGGAGCTTGATTTGATTTTAAACAATAAGTTCTAGAACTAGCTGTTACTTGCCTACAACTGGGATTCGAGTCGGCTCGGATGCTTTGAGTCAGTTTGGATTCTCAGATAGGTCAGAAAGTTGTTCTGATCGAGTCGGCTCCTCTTCATCTAGTTGGCTCGCCTGGCTTGTTCTCATAGAACTATTTTAACTGATCTCTATAAGAGTCGGCTCTTCTATCCTTGAGTCAGCTAGCCTGTCTATCTGAGAAATCCTTACTCTGGTCAAGTCGGCTCGGATCCCTCGAGTTGGCTCAAGTCTTCAGAATTTCGGAACATGTACTCTGCTCGAGTCGGCTCTTTGCCTTCGGGTTGTCTCGAAAGTCTGACTGAAAAATTGAAGTGCTAGACGAGTCGGCTCAACTTCCTTCAAGACAGCTCAGATACCTGCATGCCAGAAAGTTATGTTTTGTGCCAGAATTCGAGTCGGCTTTTCATGATTTGAATTTTCTCTTCAGTGAAGTTGTCCATTTTCATGAACTTTTAAGAGATTTTCTTGGACACTTTTTTTCATAAAATAATTCCAATATTTCTAGAGATTTTCTTGACATACTTACAAAGTTGTAGGAAGTGTGAATATGCATTAAAATTATCCTACAAAAATTTAGAAAATACTTAGAAATATTAAGAAAATAAATCTATGCTCCAATGTTTTGTTATCATCAAAATCATTCAAGGGTTCAACTGGCTCCCTCCACAGGTCTGGCCTCGCTCCTGTGTCTACGAGTCGGGGGCGGGACCGCTGGCCTAGGCACAGTCGATGAAGTATCGGGCCCCCTTCCAGTTGGCCCGATGGTGGGCTCCTCGCCAAGCCTCCGCCCTAGCTCCTCCCGGGCCTTTTTCGCGGGTTTGTCCCTGGGTCACACGAAGGCAGTTCTCTTCTTTGACATATTCAGGAGCTGATCCATAATGAACTTCATCCCTATGAAACAAAAAGGAGTTGGTTAGTTCCTTGTTGAAGCCGGATCTACTTGGAAGGAAAAGTTGCCCGACATCGAGCCTTGCCCTGAGATTGGGCCTAGCTGACTCTGGCATCCACGAGATTCCTCTTGGTAGCACAGGCTGAAGGAGCAGAGCAGGAGAAGAAGAAGAAAGTGGAAGGAGGAGGAGAAGGCTAACTTGCTAAGACTCTGAATCCTTGATCAAGGAAATGGAGGTGAGATGAGAGGAAGAAGAAGCACTCTGCAGAAAGGTGTTATCTCCATCACTCGAAAAACCCTTAAGGGGTGAGAGGACAAGTCCCTTTCAAAAGCCTGCAACCACCATCGCCTTGTACCAGCCGAAGGCATGCACTCTTTCTTCTCCCTAGCTAGATAGGGCCTACCACATGTTAGGATCCGACGAAGCTGATGCTTCAATTTGGGGGCGATCGCTTCAGGCCAGGTGCAGCAATTATGGCTTCTTTTTTTGAAAGCGCTGACGTGGTGTCGCCTCGTTCGTGCAGAAGCACGATCTTCGGGGTGCGAATGCTCAAGGCATTAATAGCATAGGAGGCGCATCCCTCCATATCAGCATGATCATTACTTCCTTCATCCCGAGCATCGTTTCGTACTCTAGGCTTGAAAGTGGGGGGCACTTAATGTGACATTACCACTGACGTGGAATCCATGATGGCACTAGCTGGTGGCCATGTTGTTGGAAAGTGCCACCTGGATGCGGCGACCGAACGAAGATCTAGAGTTGGGCCACCTAGGTGCTTGGAGCACACTCCTGCCTTCTGAAGTGGAGCCCCCAACCAGTGCTGCGAACCTGCCTTTCGGGGTCGAGCTCTCGAGATAGAGCTCCCCCCACCTTCGAGGTCGAGCCCCCAACTGAGGTCAACTCCCATCTAGGGTCGAGCTTCTAGCCGAGATCGTGCTCCCGCCTTCCAGGGTTGAGCTCTCAAGATAGAGCTCCCCCTCATTCCGAGGTTGAGCCCCCGGTCGAGATCTGCTCCCATCCGGGGTCGAGCTCCTGACTAAGTTCGTGCTCCCGCCCTCTGGGGTCGAGCTCCCGAGATAAAGCTCCCCCTCCTTCCGAGGTTAAGCCCTGGCCATGGTCAGCTCCCATACGGGGTTGAGCTCTCGATCGAGGTCATGCTCCCGCCTTCTGGGATCAAGATCCCGAGATAGAGTTCTCCCTCCTTTCGAGGACGAGCCCTCGGTTGAGGTCAGCTTTCATCCGGGGTCGAGTTCCCGGCTGAGGTCATGCTTCCACCTTTCGAGGTCAAGCTCCTGAGATAAAGCTCCCCCTCCATTCGAGGTCGAGCCCCCAGTCGAGGTTAGCTCCCATCCGAGGTCAAGCTCCCGGCCGAGATCGTGCTCCCACCTTCTAAGGTCGAGCTCCCGAGATAGAGCTCCCCCTCCTTTCGAGGTCAAGCCCCCAGTCAAGGTTAGCTCCCATCCGGGGTCAAGCTCCCAGCCATGGTCATGCTCTTGGTCAAGGTCATGCTTTCACCTTTCGGGGTCGAGCTCCCGAGATAGAGCTCCCCCTCCTTCTCAGGTCGAGCCCCCGGTCGAGGTCAGCTCCCATCTGTGGTTAAGCTCCCGGTCGAGATCATACACCCGCCTTCTGGGGTCGAGCTCCTGAGATAGAGCTCCCACTCCTTCCGGGGTTGAGCTCCTGAGATAAAGCTCTTTCTCCTATTGAGGTTGAGCTCCCAACTGAGGTCAGCTCCCATCCGGGGTCGAGCTCTCGGTAGAGGTCATGCTCCTGCCTTTCAAGGTCGAGCTCCTGAGATAGAGCTCCCCCCTCTCTAATGGGGGACAAATATGCATGCAATTCTTTTTATATGTTTTATATGTGGGGTTAGGTGATTAATTTCCAAATTTTAGATCAAAATTAGTTGTAGGAGATTTTGTATGAATTTTTGAAGCCAAGCATGCAGATTAGAACCTAGAAAAGTACTAAAGAAGGATCGCCGGGGCTGAGAAGCCTCGGTTAGGGCATGTTCTCCTATAATAATAAGATTGGAGGTAGAGGGGGTATACCTGACAACGTCTGAAGTGCCCACTAAAGATCGTAGCGAAGTGATCTCTCGTTCCTCGATGGATGCGGCCTGGAAAACCTAGCCAAAGACCCGCGGATACCCGGCTTTCAGCTCGGTGGTCCGATTGAGGCGTGGCTGGAGTCGTTGGATTCGTAGGAACTCGGGGACCTGCAAACGACCTATCAGGGGTTAGAAAACTCAAAGGAGATCAAGAAAATAAAAAAAAATAGCAAAGGGAAGAAAGTTTTGGAGGGAGCTGGAAGGATGGTTGGCGGCAGGAAGATGGTTGCAAACACCGGGAAGAAGAACTCTCAAACCCCTTTATGCACATAGCAGGGTAATCACACAAAATAATATAAGAACTCAAGGTTGATTTCATATCAAAATCTCCCTTCATACAAGAGGCTAGGGTCCTTTAAATAGACCCTTAACCTTGGGCTCCAAGTAAGGGCACATAAGTCTTTACATAAGAATCATTTTCCCTCTCAAACCCTAGCTAGAAAATAAGGAAACATTAGGTAGAAAAAATCCCTAAAAATTCTCTTGACTTGGCCAACACTCCAAGAATTTCTAGGGGGGCGTGTTGGGCTTCTAGGAGCAGCAAGAGGCTGGCCTAAAGGGGCTCGGGTGCATGGGTTTGGGCCTCTGGAAGTTGGGGTGGCTTGGTAGCCAGGTAGCAGGAATATTCCCTGGTATCTTGCTTCTTAGGGGCTTGGGCTTGGTGCCTGGGCTTGATTTCTTTGGGCTAGGTTACAAGTAAACCTCTGGAATCAAGGATGCCCTGGTCTATGAATATATTCTGGCATCTGGAAGGAAATCTGGGCATCTGGAGGGCATCTGCAAGGAATCAGGGTTTTCTGAATTTCTTCCTGGGGTCTTCAAATCTTCAAACTGAGTTGGACTTGTGCTATACTTCCATGTCTTCAATCTAGTTGGACTTGGTCTTCACTTGTATGATGTGGTCTTGAGTCTTCAATATGGTTTAATAGGACTCAAAAAAATAAAATTAGCTCGACATGAGCTAACTAACACTGGACTGAACTAGCTCAACATGAGCTGACTAGTACAGAACTGATACTCAAAAGACTCAAATAATAACTAAAATGGTCTCAGATGGGCTAAGCCCTTATTACAGATGGACTCATAAATTATTGATCAATTCACAGAGGGTTGAAAAGCCTCTGTCTTATTCTGGTGCCTCCGGTGTCCGCACCAATTCTCTCGGGGTGGGAGGAACTCGACCTTGTCAAGTGAAGATCAAACTGACTCACATATCTCTCGAGAAGGTCTGGGTTGAGGCTTTGCAAGTCCTCTCGAGAAATCCACGAATCGTCTGACTCTAGTCGACCTTGCCATAAGACCAGGAAGCGTTGATAACCACGGCCCTGGGTCATAATGGCTTGATCGTCCAGGATACGCTCGATCCGTTCTCCTCTCTCAGGCCAAATTTATTAGTGGACACTCTAGGTTAGGGTCACTCACAATGAAAAGGAACATGTCCAAAAGCCTCACTAGGTATCGCTGCCGGTTCCCTATACTCAACCAGGTCTATAATATTGAAGGTAGAACTAATGCCCAAATCCGAAGGCAAGTCTAATACCTAGGCATTTGATCCAACCTTCTCTATCACTTTAAAAGGTCTGGCTCTGCAAGCATGAAGCTTCTTTTAGGCCTAAGCCTAACCAAGATAGAATCCACTACATCAAATTCTTTGGTCCATCTTCAGGAATTAGCCAGTTTGTTTGAAATTAGTGTAGGTGGTGAACATGCTGGGCACATGCAGACTCCTAACAAATGATTCAAAGGACTCATACTTACACCTAATAGACTCGACTTTGCATTCCTATCGAAGGAAATTTATTAGACTTTTATGGGCCTAAACCTAAGAGACTATAGACTCTCTAGGTCTGATCCTAGTGTGGTGTGCACAAGAGTATTTACAATGGACTCCAAGCAAATGCCAAAGGGTATGCCAGAAGTATAATGCAAACCTAACATGCGTAATGAATGCATGCAGTATGCTAATCTCAACTAAATGCAATCTAATGATCCTAGAAATGTTGGAGATGTCTGGAAAGGACAGAAAATAGGAAGTGGGTTCAGAATTAGTTTGGTAGGATAGAGAAAAAGGTTCATGGTTAGTTGGATAAAGTAGGATAAAAGACGGGATGTCAGGAACTAATCCTATACTAATGAGGTTAACCTTATGAGGTTGAGCTATATCTATAGGGTTTGCATAATGGAAGGATGGGTCACCAATTTCGGGGAAGAGGTCCTTAATGGGAACTATAGGAGGGGACTCATCTTGAAGGTATTGATTCAAAGAGATCAGGTCCTTAATAAATTCTTCTGGTTCTTGTATTTTTGGACTAGACTCTATAATTTGGCTCTCCTCTATGGTTTCCTCAGGTAAGGCTCTAGCAGCAGTACCTAGGTTCTCTTCCTCTATTTGTTCTTCCATTATAGCTTTAGGTTGGATGTGGTCAAGGTCAACTAGCTCTGGGTTAGTTTCTACCTGGGTATCTACTGGGTCAGCTAATTCTAGGTCTACTAAAGGTGTCTCCTCTTCACCTTCATACTCATCCACTAGGCTCGCATCAGCTTCATACACTTCCGCATTAATGTAAGCCTTGTCAATCTCAGGAATGGTTGGAGAAGGTCGGCTAGGAAAAAATTGGCTAGGTCCTGGTTTCTGATTATGGACACTAATCGTAATAGGTTCAAGTTGCCTAAGGGGTAGTGGCTCACTACTGGGCTCATATTTAGGGGTGCTAATCCAATGGGGTTCAAGTTGACTAAGGGAAACCTGACTAGTACAAGATTGATACTTAGGGGTTATGGGTTCTCTGGGCTCATAGGACAAGGGTGCATGGTGGGGACACCGGAGGCACCAGAATAAGATAGAGGCTTTTTAACCCTCTGTAAATTGATCAATAATTTATGAGTCCATCTGTAATAAGGGCTTAGCTCATCTGAGTCCATTTTAGTTGTTATTTGAGTATTTTGAATTGTTATTTCAGTTCTGTACTAGTCAGCTCATGTTGAGCTAGTTCAGTCCAATGCTAGTCAGCTCAGGTTGAGCTAATTTTATTTTTTTGAGTCCTGTCCAAGCATACTGAGGACTCAATACTATATCATACAAGTGAAGATCAAGTCCAACTAGATTGAAGACATGGAAGTATAGCCCAAGTCTAACCCAGCTTGAAGATTTGAAGACCCCAGGAGGAAAATTCAGAAAACCCTGATTTCTTGCAGATGCCCTCCAGATGCCCAGATTCCCTTCCAGATGCCTAAATATATTCATATACCAAGGCATCCATGATTTTAGAGGTCCATCTGCATCCTAGCCCAAAGAAATCAAGCCCAAGCACCAAGCCTAAGCCCCTAAGAAGTAAGATACCAGGGAATATTCCTGCTACCTGGCTACCAGGCCATCCCAGCTTCAAGAGGCCCAAACCCATGCACCCGGGCCCCTTTGGGCCGGCCCCTTGCTGCTCCTAGAAGTCCAACATGCCCCCCTAGGTGTCCTTGGAGTGTTGGCCAAGTCAAGAGAAATTTTAGAGATTTTTTATACCTAATATTTCCTTTTTTTCTAGCTAGGGTTTGAGAGAGAAAATGATTCTTATGTAAAGACTTATGTGCCCTTACTTGGAGCCCAAGGTTAAGGGTCTATTTAAAGGACCCTAGCCTCTTGTATGAAGGAACTTTTGATATGAATTAAAACCTTGAGTTCTTCTATTGAGTTGTGTGATACCCTGCTGTGTGCATAAAGGGGTTTGTGAGGGTTCTTCTTCTCGGTGTTTGCAATCATCTTCCTGCTGCCAACAAACCCTCCAGATCCCTGGACGCCCACTCCAAAAGAAGCCTTCCCTTGCTATCTTTCCTTTGTTTTCTTGTTCCTTTATGAATTTTCTAACCCCTGACAGGTCGTTTGCAGGTCCTTGAGTTCCTACGAATCCAACGACTCCAGCTAAGCCTCAATCGGACTACCGAGCAGAAAGCCGGGTATCCACGAGTCATTGGCTCGGTTTTCTAGGCCGCATCCATCGAGGAACGAGAGACCCCTTCACTGCGATCTTCACAGACGTTGTCAGGTACACACCTCTACCTCCAGTAGTTTTATTGTAGAAGAACTTGCCCTAACCGAGGCTTCTCAGCCCCGGCGGTCCTTCTTTGCTTCTTTTCTAGGTCCTAATCTGCATGCTGATCTTCAAAAATTCATACAAAATTTCCTACAAATAATTTTGATCTGAAATTCGGGAATTAATCACCTAACTCAACATGTAAAACATACAAAAAGAATTGCATGCATATTAGTCCCCCATCAGTGCAGATCTATGGGTCATGGGATTATAGGATCTTGGGTCATAGGATTTTGGGTCAGCTCTATGGTCAGGTTCTAAGGATGGATCATGGTATGGGATCCTCCTAAGGTTGGGCTCCCTATATGGGTCAGGATATTGGGTTCTCCTAGGGTTGGACTCCCTATATGGGTCAGAATATTGGGTTCTCCTGGGTTCAGTATCATAATAAGGGTCATGGTAAGGGGTTCTTCTAGGTTCAGTATCATAATAAGGGTCATGGTAAGGGGTTCTTATAGGTTCAGTATTATAGTATGGGTCAGGCTGAGGGGCTCTCCTAGGTTCAACCTCTCAGTATGGATCAGGGTTTGGGGTCCTCCTAGGTTGAGGATTGTAGTATGGGTCAGGATAAGGGGCTCTCCTAGGTTCGACCTCATGGTATAGATCTAGGTTTGGGGTCCTCCTAGGTTGAGGGGACTGAGGATCTGGCTCAGACTGTGATCCATGGGTTCTTCCTAGGGTCCTTACATGGCCTTCTAACTTATCAAACCTATTGTTAAGATGGTCAATTCTATTGTTGGTTTGGGTACTAGACTGAGTTAACTGGGTCATCGGGTAGTCATCTAGGTAGCCATCTGGGCCATTTGGTCTATAAGGACTCGAATCCTAGCTTCCTGCTTATCTATGGGTTCAGGGAGATGGTGGATGAGATGGGACTCCTGATCCAATGCTTATGCAAGACTCGATCAAACTTACTATAGCTGACTAGACCTAGAGTCCAAAACTAGATGCTCAATCAGGGTGGCAAACTAGCCTATAGTAACCCTATACTCATCCAGGCAGGTGTAAGGGGAGTGTTAGGTCCCTGATTGCCAATCCTAGACACCAATCAGAGATTGGCCAGGTAGGCGGACCAGCAAACAAGCCCTTCAAGATTGAATCCCTAAACCACCGTTCTAGACACTGAGCACAAGGCACACGCAGGTTAGCTTGACACAATGATCTGACACTTAGCCCGGACCCGACCAGTTGGTGTCCCTAGCCCACTATGGCAAATTAAGTCTAATTGATTTTAGGTTAAGGCTTGGGACCGAATGCATGGGATGTGGTTTTGGGCTAAGGAGAGGTGATCAAATCCTCCCCCCATCTGATATAGCAAGAGTGCCCTTAAAAATAAATTATACAATGATGACAGGCAAATGATGATGCAAATTAGGATTTAGATTTTTTTTTTGGTATTTTTGGAGAATATGTATTTTTTTTGGTATTTTCTTAAATAGAAGAAAACTTGCAAATTATGTCCTAATATGCAAAAAATATACTAAAATTAAAATATATGCAAAAAATGCTAAACAAAACCCTAAAACTTCCAAACTTGTCTTGCTGAAAAAACAGAGCCGAGAATTTGCAGGCTGTATTTCGGCTTGCAGAAAATTCACAATCTGAAATAAAATCTGAAAGAATTTTAAAAATTACTGAGAATTATGATTAATCTAGAAAAATAAATTTAAGAATTTTTGGAGTTTTTATCAGGGAGAAATAATTTAAATAATAGAGCATATATGGACTGAAAAATTGTAGAAAACAAGCCCTAATCTATGCTCTGATACCAAATGAAGCGGGACTAATATGCATGCAATTCTTTTTGTATATTTTATATGTGGGGTTAGGTGATTAATTCCCAAATTTCAGGTCAAAATTAGTTGTAGAGAATTTTGTATGAATTTTTGAAGCCAAGCATGCAGATTAGAACCTAGAAAAGTACTAAAGAAGGATCGCCGGGGCTGAGAAGCCTCGGTTAGGGCAAGTTCTCCTACAATAATAAGACTGGAGGTAGAGGGGGTGTACCTGACAACGTCTAAAGTGCCCGGTGAAGATTGTAGTGAAGGGATCTCTCGTTCCTCGATGGATGCGGCCTGGAAAACCGAGCCAAAGACCTGCAGATACCCGGCTTTTTGCTCGGTGGTCCGATTGAGGCGTGGCTGGAGTCGTTGGATTTGTAGGAACTCGGGGACCTGCAAATGACCTATCAGGGGTTAGAAAACTTAAAGGAGATCAAGAAAATAAAGGAAAACAGTAAAGGGATGAAAGTTTTGGAGGGAGCTGGAAGGATGGTTGGCGGCAGGAAGATGGATGCAAACACCGGGAAGAAGAACTCTCAAATCCCTTTATGCACACATCAGGGTAATCACATAAAACAATATAAGAACTCAAGGTTTATTTCATATCAAAATCTCCCTTCATACAAGAGGCTAGGGTCCTTTAAATAGACCCTTAACCTTGGGCTCCAAGTAAGGGCACATAAGTCTTTACATAAGAATCCTTTTCCCTCTCAAACCCTAGCTAAAAAATAACGAAACATTAGGTAGAAAAAATCCCTAAAAATTCTCTTGACTTGGCCAACACTCCAAGGATGCCTAGGGGGGCGTGTTGGGCTTCTAGGAGCAGCAAGATGCCGGCCCAAAGGGGCTCGGGCGCATGGGTTTGGGCCTCTGGAAGCTGGGATGGCCTGGTAGCCAGGTAGCAGGAATATTCCCTGGTATCTTGCTTCTTAGGGGCTTGGGCTTGGCGCCTGGGCTTGATTTCCTTGGGCTAGGTTGCAAGTGGACCTATGGAATCAAGGATGCCCTGGTCTATGAATATATTCTGGCATCTAGAAGGGAATATGGGCATCTGGAGGGCATCTGCAAGGAATCAGGGTTTTCTGAATTTTCCTCCTGGGGTCTTCAAATCTTCAAACTGGGTTGGACTTGGGCTATACTTCCATGTCTTCAATCTAGTTGGACTTGGTCTTCACTTGTATGATGTGGTATTGAGTCTTCAAAATGGTTGAATAGGACTCAAAAAAATAAAATTAGCTCGACATGAGCTGACTAACACTGGACTGAACTAGCTCAACATGAGCTAACTAGTACAGAACTGATACTCAAAAGACTCAAATAACAACTAAAATGGTCTCAGATGGGCTAAGCCCTTATTACAGATGGACTCATGAATTATTGATCAATTCACATAGGGTTGAAAAGCCTCTATCTTATTCTGGTGCCTCCGGTGTCCGCACCACTCTCTTACCAAGATCAAAGCTGCCACCAATAGCCAAAAGGAGAGGATCAATAGAAGTTCAGACCGTGGCATTAAAACTCCCAGTTACCTGCAACCTTCAGGAGGTGGCGCATGCCCGATCAAAAATTTAAGCTCTGCAAAGCACCATCCGCACACTCTGCTTAGTGCATGCTCCACCAGGCTCCAGGCCTTGTAGCGCACTGCCCATCGAGACCGTGCAACCGGGAGCTCCAATCCTCAAGACATGTAACCTGTACCTTATCCAAGAGGAGTATTCCATTAAGGCCCCAGGCCCTGCAACACTTCGACGGTCCCTCCTGGAATAGAAATGCACCATCATGGCTCGGGGCTTAGCAGCATGGTGCCTGCACCTCCCATGAAAAACTATACCACAAAGGGACAAGATCTGTACTATACCAGTGAACACTCCTAATAGAAGAATTTTCTCTCGAAGACCGATCCTTCAAGGAGAAGGCCGTAGACAAAGGAAAACTCCTCCTAGAAGGGATACCAGGAAAGTGACATCTCAGTGAAACCTCAAACTTGGTCTGGGTCACCCTTCTTATATAAAACAGAGGAAGGAACCCCCTAGAGGAGGGAGAGACAACTGGTAAGACACAGAGAGCAAACAGGCAAGGAACCAGCCAAGAGAACCTCCCAACTCTCTAATCTCCACTTTGCCTTGTCTTTCTATCTTTCATCCTCTACGCGGAGTGATCTTAAGCTCTATGTTACAGAGGTTCTGTTCTCCTTGATCATCCGAACTGACTTGATCATCGAAGTGTCCCCATCGAAATTTCCGACCTAGGTCTCCTCATTTTTACAGGTCACGCTGACTCTAGAGCTGACCGAAAAAGAAGACCAAGCACCCAGAAGGAGCTCGACACGTCCACGACACATCAGAGCTATGGGCCACGGTGATCCAGGCGACAACAAGATTATTATAAGATTTTACAATCTATATTTTCACTCCAATATTAATTATTTTTTATTTTCAAAATATATTATTATTTTAGTGTGGATGTTATTAAGCTATAAAACTCACACTATCTCTTTCTTTTCCTTTCATAGTGACATGATACGCAGTCCCAATTTGGTTGGATATGGAGGTCAAGCAACAAGTTGTTAGTTAATTAAAAAAATTATTTATCTTATGCTTTACATGATTTCTAGGGTATTATATTAGGATTCATATAGCCACGTCATGGGTCAACCCAAATGATAAGTGTTGCCAACAAGATCGTCGTGGCCCGTAGTTGCTGCCAGCACCAGAGTGTGCTCCCTTCACCGTCTAGCCGTCCGGACCTGCAAAATAAGGGTTAGTGACCCGGGCTGGAGTTTCCGGTGGGAGCACTCCAACGGTCAAGACAGTGATGATCTAGGAGAGCAGATCCTCCTAGTCGAGCCCCTCTTGATGGATTCCATGCTAGGAGGAGTGAGTAGTGTGAGAGTGGGATGCAAGTCTGTCAGGGGAAGAGCGGCCTGGCTAGAGGGATTCTCTGTGTGGCCTTTCTGCCCGACCTTGCTTGGATTTGCTTGTGGTGCTGTGCTCTCTGGTTGAGCTTGCACTTGTGTTTGAGTGGTATTGCATGTGTTACCTCATCTGTCTTGCTTCCATTTAGCTTTGTAGTCTAGGTTACCGTTGGGCACTCATCTTGGGATCTTCGCCGGGCTGTCAGGTACGTGCGGCGATGTCCCGAGGCACCTTTCCCGATTCATGATAAGGAAAGTTCTTATGTGTTCTGACATTCCCTCTGGTCATCTCATTCCAGGAAACCTGGCACTACCTCGATTGGTGGGCCGCCGCCCCTGGGATTCGAATCTCCTGGTTGACTTCCTCTTCCAGGTGGTTCAGGTGGTTGGTGAGGAGCATGGTGCCTCGATCAGTGGGCCTCTCTCCTTTCTGGTATAACCGGTGACCGCAGGTGGTCACTGCGGTCTGGCGGATGTCTTAGTGCAATCCTCGAGCGGCTCGTCGATGCTTACATCTGAGTCAGGGGCTGAGCTGGGAAGGCAGGGCTAAACTCCGATCTAAGTACCCCGAGCTCGCGGGATCGCCTCGGTGGAGGAGGGTAGAGCACGGGCCCAGTCTAGAGGGCTCGATCTCGGAGAGGCTCCATGTGGTGGGGGAGGGCTGAGCTCGACTCCGATCATAGGACTCGTTCACCAAGGGGCTCGCTCAGGAGGGCAGAGTGCGGGCCCGGTCCAGAGGGCTCGACCTCGAAGAGGTTCCACATGGAGGAGGGCTGAGCTCGACTCTGACCATGGGGCTTGATCTCTGTGGGGCTCGCTCAGGAGGGCGGAGCGCAGGTCCAGACCAGATGGCTCAACCTCGAAGAGGGGTTCGATCTGGAGGGCACTGCTCAGCTCCGGCCTAGGCATCCCGGGCTCGCAGGTCTGACCTGGTGGAGGATGGAGCTCAACTTCGACAGGCGATCCCATTGTCCTAGGGGAGCTCAGCCCAATGAAGGAGTCTGAGCAGGGGAACTGATGCGACGTCTAGCACGGTGGCTTTCCCTGATGTGGTGTCTGACAGCTACCCCACATCAGCGGTCTTGCCAAATCATTTGCCCCCACTCCCGAGGCTCGTTAGTGTGTGGCACTCGGGCCGAAGGGAGTAATTATGATGCTAACATGGAAAGGTGAAGATATGGCGCAATGATGGCCATGATTGTTGGCGCTCCATGGTATGGTCCTTCAGGCCAGTGCGGGGGTGCCACATGGCCACGTCCGAGGAGCAGTTAATGTTGGTACAGAATTCAGAGCGGCTGGAATGCCTTTTTTATCGATGGCCGGCACGTGGTGTGAATCCGTTGGCGGAGAGGTCATAACTATACGGATGCGCCGGGTCACTTTGAAATGAAAAGAGGTTCTTACCCAAAATATCTATTCTTTTGAATTCTCCATGCCCGCTGCAGTATCTGAGCCTTCTCCTTCCTCCCAGTTGTCTCAGATCTTCTAAGGAACCAGGTTAGTTTCCTCTTTCTTCCTCCTTTGTCAGAGTACTGTCCTTCTTTCGAGTCTAGGGTTTCCCTCGGGTCGAGTCCATCCCTTCATCATCTCCTTCGAGTCCTTTGCTTCTCCTTTCTCCGGGGATGTCTCACTTTGGCCTGAGCTTCCACCCCTCCACCAACCAGGGTGAGGCTGGTCCTTCTGAGTGGAGGCTAGCATCTCCTTCTTCTTCCAGTAAGGAGGAGGATGCGACTCGTTTTGAGTTCAGCAGGAGGTGCCCTCCTAGTCCAGTACTCATCAGGAAACCAAGGTTCAGTCCTTCTCACCCTTCTCGTCCTCTTCCCTCTTCTGAACTTGCTTTTGAGTCCATCCGGTCCACAGGTCCTGGCGGGATCGCCTCGATGATCATCGCTGAGGAACTGGGGACCATTCGGGATGTCTATTGCATCCTGCACTCTGTTCGACTTTTGATCTCTTGTTCGAGGGAACGGGGAAAGGGTGCCAACCAGACTGGTCGAGGAGCCTCCATCGAGACGGGTCCGAGGCGAGGGCACGTCTGTAGCCGATCCCACTGTGGTGGCCGACCCGAGTCGGCAGGTGACTGAAGCTGCTCCTGCCGCACCTGCTGGCCAGAGTTCGGGGTGACTGAAGTTGCTCCTGCACCAGTGGAGAGGGCAACGTCTGCGGCACTAGGGCCAGTCCAACGGGCCATTCGGAAGATTCCAGAGTGGCATGGTTGACACGGGACGACCCCCGCCGCAAAGCCCGAGGTGGTCGTCCGAGCAAGGGCTGCAGCTGCTACCGCGGCATCCCCCAGTCCCCTAAGCCCAGCTATGACCGAGGTCGAGGATAGGGAGGTCTGGGCTAGGGCCGAGCTCAAGACCGAGGCACCGCCTGCAAGGGTGTCAGGTCCCCAGCCTACCCCTGGGGGCCCCGCCATTGGTGGGGCAAGGGCACCTATCCCCGGAGAGAGCAGAAGGGAGGAGGCGTAGCACCGACTTCCGTTCAAGATGTGGCCAGAGAGTTCTTTTCTCCGGAGCCCCACACTGGCCGAGCGCATGATGGGTTTTTCAATCTAGCCATGCGATCGGTAGGAGATGGCCGAGCTATGGCTGGGAGATGTGCTTAGCACCATCTTCCCCCAGATCTACTCAGTGAGTTGCTTTACTACTCTTTTTCTCCTTTTTCTTTCTCTCTTCTCCTTTTTTTTTGCTGACCTTTTATACGGTGCATATCGGTGCCGAGGCCCTCTTCATTAGGGACTACTGTCGAAACTAGCAGTGCAGTGAACAGCAGCAAGCGGCTGAGATTGAATCCCTGAAGGCTGATCTGAAGGAGAGGGCCGGGGCGAGCGAAGTGCTTGAGCAAAAGGTCAAGGACCTGGAAAAGCAGCTCGCCAACTCTGAGGGGCAAGCAAAGAAACTCCTGGAGTGTCTTGACCTGGAGTGGAGTCACTCAAGGAAGAATGCTGATGAGCTCTCCCTTGCTGAGAAGAAACTGAGGTGGTACAATGCTGAGATCGATCGGCACAAGGAGACCGCTCAGTCTGCTCAGGCCAAGCTAGCGACAGGGAAGGAGAGGTTGGCCACGGCTGAGAGGGCAGTAGAGGTGGCGGCTAAGTTGGGGGAGGTGGCCAGGGTGGAGGCCACCGAGGCAAGGAAGGATGCTGAAGGGGCCATCGTCAGGTATAAGGCCTCGGAGGAGTTCATCACTGAAATCCATCAAACGACATCGGGCTCCTTCTACAATGGCTTCATGTTCCTGCATGGCCGGATCGAGATGTTCGTTCCTGATGAGGGCCGTGATCGCCTTAGGTTTCCTCTGGCCTCGGACACGGAGTCTGGCCAAGCGACGATCGTTGAAGAAGCTGTGGCCTTTGAGCCTTCCCCGCTAGCCGAGGCTGTGGCTGGGCCACCCGGGGCCGAAACTGTTCAGCCAGAGGTTCCCGGGAATGGGACCTCACAGCCTCAAGGTCCAGTCGGGGAGCCAGCCACGGTGGAGTAGTTTTCTTTCTTGTTTTCATTTTTGTACTTGGTCGGGGTCACCTGGCATGTCGGGGACCCTAAAATGTTTGTAGTTGACCTTTGTTAATGAAATGAGAATTTTCCTACCACCTGTTTCTGAGCATTGCCTAGCTTTTCCCTCTTACCCTCTTTCTTTCCTTCTTCTCTCTTTCTTTTTTCTTTCTTCTTTTTTTCTTTCTTCTTTTTTTCTTTTTTTTTTTTTTTTTTTTTTTTTTTTTTTTGAGATGAGTGGGGAGGTCGGAGAGGAGGGTTCCACTTTGTATGGGATTTAATTGCCAGACCTCGGTGTCGACAAGCTGGGCACAAGATTTTGGCAGTTGAGAGGAGCTGGGCTCAAAGATTTCTTGGCTGGAGAACTGTGCCCCAGTCCAAGATGCCTTGAAGCTAGGCTCAAGGCTTTGGTGCCGGAGAGCTGGGCCCTGATCTTGGGTGCTTGAGAGCTGGGCTCAGGTATTGGGTGCCTTAGAGCTAGGCTCGAGGCTTTGGCATCTTGGAGCTGGGCTTGAAGACGTCAATGATTTGAGAGTAGCTTGGCTCGAGGATCCCTTGGCCAGAGAGCTGGGCCCCAATCTTGGGTTGCTTAAGAGCTGGGCTCAGGTCTTGGTGTCTCGAAGCTGGGCTCGAAGATGTTGATGAATTGAGAGCAGCTTGGCTCGAAGATCCCTTAGCCGAAGAGTTAGGCCCCGGTCTTGGGTTGCCTGAAAGCTGGGCTCAGGTCTTGGCGTCTCAGAGCTGGGCTCAGGTCTTGGCGTCTCAGAGCTGGGCTCGAAGACGTTGATGAATTGAGAGCAGCTTGGCTCGAAGATCCCTTGCTGGAGAGCTGGGCCCCGATCTTGGGTTGCCTGAAAGCTGGGCTCAGGTCTTGGTGTCTCGGAGTTGGGCTCGAAGATGTTGATGAATTGATAGCAGCTTGGCTCGAAGATCCCTTGGCCGGAGAGATAGGCCTCGATCTTGGGTTGCCTGAAAGCTGGGCTCAGGTCTTGGTGTCTCGGAGCTGGGCTCGAAGATATTGATGAATTGAGAGCAGCTTGGCCCGAAGATCCCTTGGCCGGAGAGTTGGGCCCCGGTCTTAGGTTGCCTGAAAGCTGGTCTCAGGTCTTGGCATCTCAGAGCTGGGCTCAAAGTCGTTGATGAATTGAGAGCAGCTTGGCTCGAAGATCCCTTGCTGGAGAGCTGGGCCCCGATCTTGGGTTGCCTGAAAGCTGGGCTCAGGTCTTGGTGTCTTGGAGTTGGGCTCGAAGACGTTGATGAATTGATAGCAGCTTGGCTCAAAGATCCCTTGGCCGGAGAGATAGGCCCCGGTCTTGGATTGCCTAAAAGCTGGGCTCAGGTCTTGGTGTCTCGGAGCTGGGCTCGAAGATGTTGATGAATTGAGAGCAGCTTGGCTCGAAGATCCCTTGGTCAGATAGCTGGGCCCCAGTCTTGGGTTGCCTGAAAGCTGGGCTCAGGTCTTGGCATCTCGGAGCTGGGCTCAAAGATGTTGATGAATTGAGAGCAGCTTGGCTCGAAGAACCCTTGGCCGAAGAGCTAGGCCCCGGTCTTGGGTTGCCTGAGAGCTGGGCTCAGGTCTTGGTGTCTCAGAGCTGGGCTCAAAGATGTTGATGAATTAAAAGTAGCTTGGCTCGAAGATCCCTTGGCCGGAGAGCTGGGCCCCAGTCTTGGGTTGCTTGAGAGCTAGAATCAAGTCTTGGTGTTTCGGAGCTGGGCTCAAAGACGTTGATGAATTAAGAGTAGCTTGGCTCGAAGATCCCTTGGCTGGAGAGCTGGGCCCCAGTCTTGGGTTGCCTGAGAGCTAGGCTCGGGTCTTGGCATCTCGGAGCTGGGCTCGAAGACATCTTGGAGGTTTCCCTGTAAGGTAGATAGATACTCATGCAAAAGAAAAATCATCATTATTATTATTGGGGGAAAGCCTTACATTATTGATGGTATCTTCACATATTACAAGCATTCCACGTTCGAGGGAACCTGACACTGTCGAGATCCTCGAGGTAATAGGCCCCCTGTGAGAGGGCCTTAGCCACCTTGTAAGGGCCTTCCCACTTCGGTGAGAGCTTGCCGCACTCCCGAGGTTGAGATGCTTCTGCCTAGTCTAGCACCAAGTCTTCGAGTCTAAAGACTTTTGGCCTGACACGGGTGTTGTAGTACCGGGCTACTCGTTACCGGTATGCTGCCATTCATATCCGAGCTTTATCCCTTGTTTCTTCAAGGAGATCCAGGTTGAGCAGGAGGTGTGCCGAGTTCCGAGCCTCATCATATTGCTGCACTCATAGCGTGGGCACGCCGAGCTCAACCGGGATGACCACCTCGGTGCCGAAAACAAGGTTGAAGGGCATCTCGTCGGTTGCCATTCTGGACGTTGTGTGGTAGGCCCACAGGTTGCTTGGGAGTTCTTCCGTCCACCTGCCCTTGGCTTAGTCCAGCCTGGTTCTGAGCCCTTGAAGGATGGTCCGATTAGTCACCTCGACTTCCTCGTTTATTTGAGGGTGAGCTACCGAGGTGAACCGGTGTTGAAAGCCGTGTACGGCGCAGAACCCTTCGAACTCCCGATTATCGAATTGTCACCCGTTGTCAGTGATGATACAACGAAAGAGTCCAAAGCGGCAAATAATTGACTTCCAGAAGAATTGGCGAACATTGGCTTCCACGATCCGGGCCAGTATGGTGCGGGCACCAGAATCAGAAGAAGACTTCAGGGTTCCATCTGGATCTCTGATTGACCTTGCCCGAGAAAATTAGGGTTTGTAATAAGGATTGACCTGATCAACCCAATTTTGAGTCTGTAATTTTGTCATTTCAATTTTTGTTGAGTCATGTTGACTCAGTCCAAGTCCAGGTCCAGGTCCAGGTTGGTGCCATTCCCTTTGCCATAGGGTGCCACATTCTTTTCTTCCATGATCCAGCTACAAGTGGGTGCCACACTCCCTGCCATATCTCCATCCAATGTCTTTGGTCCCCACACCATAAGAAGTAAGTTCCCCTTTTTCTTGCACCACTTGGGGGAGAAATCCATCAAGATACCTCAGTCCAAGGAGGAGCCAACTTCTTTCCAGATAAACCCAAGGCAGGATGGCAAGAATTTTTCTAGAAGAGAGGATCAAGGAGGTGCCCCACAATGTTCCATAAAAATCCAAGTTATAAAAGGGAAGAGAGCATGTCTTGGGGAGAAAATCAAGGAGGCACCCAAAAGTTTCCTAAAGTGCCAAAGACATGAAAAGAAGAAGCCTAAACTTGTGGAGCAAGACTAGGATGTGTCCAAAAGAGCCAAACCATGAAGGAAAAATCCTTGATTCATGGAGAGATACTAGGAGACACCCCCATAACCTGCCATTTGGAGCTGATTTTCAAGTTTTCTTGGAGTTTTTGGACCGCTCACTCATGGAAGGAGTCTTGGTTGGCCAAGGGAAGAGAATTTGATGCCTAAAGTGTAGATTAGTCCTATTAGTCCCACATGGGAACTTGTATGGTTTTGATTTTTCTTATAGGTCTATATATTAGACCCCTTTTGTAACTTGAACTTATCTTATGAAATCTTATAAATGAAATCCCTTGTTTTTTAGCAAAGTCTTGTTCTTCTGCACTTATTTTGTGTGTTGAGCTCTGTGAGGGAGTAAATCCGGGTTCCCTAGGAACCTTGAAGAGGTGTGAGATCTCCAACCCCAAAATCCTAGCTTAGTCCACCCATCTCTACTCCACCACCACCAAACCCTAGCCTCTACACCATCTCCAAGGTTCTTCTTCCAAAGGATGGCCAACCACCAGGACCCCCAGTCCAGCCATCTTCAAGTAAGCTACCACTGCTTCAGAGTCCATCCAGCAGATCCAGGAGAAGAAGTCCCAAATCCGCAGCCTAGGAGTTCCAGATCAACTGAAGACCTTCAAATCCCATCCTTTCTTCTACTCTGGTAACTCTCTTCCCTGAGTCTCTTGTTCCTAACCTTGTTCTTCTTCTCTCTAGGATCCAGGGTTCAAGAAGAGGCCAACTTTGCCAAGGATCATTATCGGAGGTTCCATTGCGAAGATACCTTGATTCCAGGGATCCAATAATCTGCTCGAGAGAGTCTTTTTTCCACCAAATGGAGAGATATCACTGCTAGGTAACAAGAACCTTCCCTTCTCACCTTGTCTATTTCGTTGAAACTCAGAGGAAACCCTAGATCTGGGGGTTTCTCAATCCCCAGCGATCCTACTTCTGAGTTACTCTGATAATCCACTCCTTTTAATTATGCTTTCTGTCATTTCTTAGTTTCTTTCAACATTAGTTTATCTTTCCTTTGAGTCAAAGCTGACTTCTGAAAATATATAAAAAAAAATACATTAATTTTAATTTGCTTCCACATTCTACATATCCGTTCTGCATCATTTTTGGTACCAGAGCTTTCGTTCTGCATCATTTTTGGTATCAGAGTATTCGTTCTACATCATTTTTGGTATCATAGCCCTGTCTAGGGTTCTTGCTTGTTTGATTGTTTTCTTTTCGTTCCTTTTTACTTTTGCTGCCTGGAGTAGACTCCCCTGGCAGTCCGGTCCTAGGAACAAGCGAGACGCAAGCCTCCTCCTCCCATTCCACGGGGGTTCATAGGGCGTGTAGGGGTGCCGCTGGGTTATAACTCCTAGGCAGGGATTGTAAACGGGACACATGTTTTATTTTCTGCCAGTAACTATCCTGTTATCTGAATTGTTTCTCCCTATAGAAAAATTCAAATTAAGTAATTCTTATTTTTCTGGAACCAGTATAATTTAAAGTAATTTACATAAAATTTTCATGATTTATTAATTTCTTTAGATTTTCTGAGATCAATTTTACTGTTGTTCTATTTTTTTTATTTTCTGCAAGCTATTTTTATTTGAGTGTGCATAAATTGAATCTATATTAAGGGCACCGAAGTTGCAACATAAGGGGAGGATTGAGACCCTCTCCTTAGCCCAAAACCACCTCCCGTGCATTCGAACCTAAGCCTTAATCTTAAAATTAATTAGACCTAATTTATCCTAGTAGGCTAGGGACACCAACAAGTCGGGTCTAGGCTAGTGTTTAGTCAGTTTGTCTGGTTACTCTGTATGTGCTTTGTACTCAGTGTCTAGAACGATGGTTCAAGGATTCTATCCCGAAGGGCTTGTGTGCTGGTCCGCCTACCTGGCCAATCACTGATTGGTGTCTAGGATTGGCAATTAGGGACCTAACACTCCCCTTACACCTGCCTGGCTGAGTCTCGAGTTACTACAAGCTAGCTTGCCACTCTGATTGGGCATCTAGTTTGGGCTCTAGGTCTAGTTAGCCCGTAGTTGTTTCAGTCGAGTCTCATTTGGTGTGTTTGCTTGCATCATCATGTCCACCCGGAATGGAGTACCCTACCAACCTGGTCAAATCCAACCTGATTTAGAGGTCATGGTTAGAACTCTTACCGAAAGTATGAACAAATTGAGTCAGGATATGACTGCTACTGTTGCCCAGTTTAAGGAACAAGTCCGTGAGGATCTTACCCAGCTTAGGGATCGAGTCCAAGTACTTGAGGAACCTAGACATCAGAATTGGACTCCTGACCCAGATTTTAATGTGCCTCAACCTCACCCATACCAGGAGCCTAGGAGGACCTTATACCATGATTCCGAGCATAACCCTAGGAAGCCTAACCATGATATCTATAGTGTGGATCGTGTCTATGAGAGGTCCTTACAATATTCTAGACCAGTCACTCAATAACCCAAGTCTTCTAGATCAAACCATTTAGATCCACACCCATGCCCAAGTAAGGTCTCTACTAGCTTGAAACCCAGTGTGACCCAGGTTGCTATATCGCAAGAATGTTGGTTTTGTGGAGAAAGAGGCCATAAATCTAGTCAGTGCCCATGCATAGGACTGGCTCGTGCATAGCTAAGTGGTAAAAATCCTAAGGATGACATTAATGAGGGAGAACCCAAGCCTACCAATGAGGAAGAAAGGTTAGATATGACAAGCCCATAATCAGTTGACCCGATTATCAGTGACCCGAAACGCATTGAAGATGGCATCGAGGAAGTATATGATGCTGGCTTGAGTCTAATTGATGAATATGAGGGGGAAGAACTTGAAGAATATGACATCGATACTATTGGTTCCTTACCTGTGGAGACCTTGGAGAGCAACCAAGTGGTAGGACCTAGTTCAAAAATTCAAGAGATTTGTGAGAACCAGGTTCCTTTAGTCAAATACCCCCAGGAAGAACTCATAGTGTTAGCCCGAGCTATCAGTTCGTACCCTCTAATGACAGTCATTCTCCAAGTACCAATTGAAGATCTTTGCACTGAACTGTTTAAGTTTGCCCACCCTATGATAGATCCTCTCCTTAGGATGACTGAATCAAGCCTCTTACAATTGGACCTTGTCCCATGCCCAGCCACTAAGGTCTCTCCCGTAATCTCAGTTGAACATCCTTGTCTTGAGCAGATTGATTCACCCAGTCCTGTAGAAGTCCTCCTTATGGCCCCAGACCCCTTCCTTCGCATGACTGACCTACCCTTCTATAGAGTATACCTTTCTGCACCCATAGGTCAAATTTCAAGTCTTGAGGTCATCATCCATAGGCCCTTCCATGAATCATTCTCTAATCCATTTCTTGAGAAAGTGGATCATTATTTGCTTAGAGAACAAACCTTAACTGTTGCAATCACATGTCCTAGGCTACTCCCCGAACCATCTCTTGATCCATTCCTGGGAGTAGCAAACTTTTCCTTTCGTAAGGATGACCAATTGACACTCATAGATCACCATTCAAACCTTCAGGTCACCACCTTTAGTCAGCAGGTAATTCGAGACTCCACCTCATATTTCCTCCCTTTCTCTAGGACTTTCAATGCTTCTTACACCATCCAAGTATACTTTGTCGAAGTCTTTAGAGTGAACCACGTGTTAGAACCTATTAGGTTTGCCACCTACTTCTGGAAGACCTTATGGCACCTACTAGGCACCCATGATAAGTTTTCATGCTCTGCATGCCATCCTCCGACCTAAGGTCAAACCTAGAGAGCCGTAGTTTGTTAGGTTTAGACCTAGGGTTCCTTTGAATAAAGTCCATTCTTTAGGAATGCGTCGTCAGTCGAGTTTAGGACATTGACTCAGATTTTGGTTGAGTGAGAATACCAGGAATTGGGATTTGTATTTTACCCAGGGCTGAATTTGCATATAATGACTCGGTCAATAGGTCTATAGGTAAAAGCCCTTTTGAGATTGTTCATGGGTACAAGCCTCACACACCACTTGACCTAGTTCCTTTGCCAGTCCACACACGAGTCTCTAAGTCTATTGAAGACTTTGCACAGCATGTAAAGAACTTGCATAAAGAAATTCATGCCAAAATAACTTTAAGTAATGAAACTCATAAGAAGTTGGCTGATTCTCAAAGACAAGCCAAAACTTTTGTTGAGGGAGACTATGTAATGATTAGGTTAAGGCCTGAGCGGTTTCCTCCTGGAACCGTTAGAAAGCTACATGCTAGAGGAGCTGGACCATTTAGAGTGATGAAGAGAGTGGGACCCGATGCCTATGTTGCCTCCAGAGCTAGGCATTAGCTCCACTTTCAACATTACATACCTAGTAGAGTACAGGGAGCTAGCTATGATTCCCAGTGAGCCTTTTGAACCTAATCCTGTTATTGAGAGTGATCCCGACCCTGTGTGTCCACCAACAAACTAGCCTGTGAGGAAAGAGCAGATTGAAAAGATCCTGGATAATCAGGTTATCTCTACTCATAATCGAGGATACCAAACATACCTGGTCCGCTGACAAGGAAGGCCAGATTCTGATGACTCTTGGATCTCCCGAGAAGAAGAACAAGAATTGGACTCAGACCTCTTGGAGAGATACCAGAGCCAGCTTGATCCATACTCGACAGGGTCGAGTTCCTCCCATCCTGGGAAAATTGGTGCAGGCACCAGAATCAGAAGAAGACTTCAGGGTTCCATCTGAATCTCTGATTGACCATGCCCGAGAAAATTAGGGTTTGTAATAAGGATTGACCTGATCAACCCAATTTTGAGTCTGTAATTTTGTCATTTCAATTTTTGTTGAGTCATGTTGACTCAGTCCAAGTCCAGGTCTAGGTTGGCACCATTCCCTTTGCCATAGGGTGCCACATTTTTTTCTTTCATGATCCAGCTATAAGTGGGTGCCACACTCCCTGCCACATCTCCATCCAGTGTCTTTGGTCCCCACACCATAAGAAGTAAGTTCCCCTTTTTCTTGCACCACTTGAGGGAGAAATCCATCAAGATACCTCAATCCAAGGAGGAGCCAACTTCTTTCTAGATAAACCCAAGGCAGGATGGCAAGAATTTTTCTAGAAGAGAGGATCAAGGAGGTGCGCCACAATGTTCCATAAAAATCCAAGTTATAAAAGGGAAGAGAGCATGTCTTGGAGAGAAAATCAAGGAGACACCCAAAAGTTTCCTAAAGTGCCAAAGCCATGAAAAGAATAAGCCTAAACTTGTGGAGCAAGACTAGGAGGTGTCCAAAAGAGCCAAACCATAAAGGAAAAATCCTTGATTCATGGAGAGATACTAGGAGACACCCCCATAACCTGCCATTTGGAGCTGATTTTCAAGTTTTCTTGAAGTTTTTGGGCCGCTCACTCATGGAAGGAGTCTTGGTTGGCCAAGGGAAGAGAATTTGATGCCTAAAGTGTAGATTAGTCCTATTAGTCCCACATGGGAACTTGTATGGTTTTGATTTTTCTTATAGGTCTATATATTAGACCCCTTTTGTAACTTGAACTTATCTTATGAAATCTTATGAATGAAATCCCTTGTTTTTTAGCAAAGTCTTATTCTTCCGCACTTATTCTGAGTGTTAAGCTCTGTGAGGGAGTAAATCCGGGTTCCCTAGGAACCTTGAGGAGGTGTGAGATCTCCAACCCCAAAACCCTAGCTTAGTCCACCCATCTCTACTCCACCACAACCAAACCCTAGCCTCTACACCATCTCCAAGGTTCTTCTTCCAAAGGGTGGCCGACCACCAGGACCCCCAGTCCAGCCATCTTCAAGTAAGCTACCACTGCTTCAGAGTCCATCCAGCAGATCCAGGAGAAGAAGTCCCAAATCCGCAGCCTAGGAGTTCCAGATCAGCTGAAGACCTTCAGATCCCATCCTTTCTTCTACTCTGGTAACTCTCTTCCCTGAGTCTCTTGTTCCTAACCTTGTTCTTCTTCTCTCCAAGATCCAGGGTTCAAGAAGAGGCCAACTTTGCCAAGGACCATTATCGGAGGATCCATTGCGAAGATAGCTTGACTCCAGGGATCCAATAATCTGCTCGAGAGAGTCTTTTTTCCACCAAATGGAGAGATATCACTACTAGGTAACAAGAACCTTCCCTTCTCACTTTGTCTGTTTTGTTGAAACTCAGAACAAACCCTAGATCTGGGGGTTTCTCAATCCCCAACGATCCTACTTCTGAGTTACTCTGATAATCCACTCCTTTTAATTGTGATTTCTGTCATTTCTTAGTTTCTTTCAACATTAGTTTATCTTTCCTTTGAGTCAAAGCCAACTTCTGAAAATATATAAAAAAAAATACATTAATTTTAATTTGCTTCCGCATTCCACATATCCGTTCTGCATCATATTTGGTAGCAGAGCTTTCGTTCTACATCATTTTTGATATCAGAGCATTCGTTCTGCATCACAGTGGCTCTACCTTGACCAACTTGGTGAAGTAGTCGATCGCCACTAGCAGGAATCTTCACTACCCTGGTGCAGGGGGAAACGACCCCAAGATGTCCATCCCCCACTAGACAAAAGGCCAAGGGTCTGAGAGCCGGAAGATCGGCACCGCCGGTTGGCACTGTATGTGAGCATGGCGTTGGCATTTGTCGCACCTTTTAACGAAGTCAGCGGCGTCTTCCTTCATGGTCTCCCAGAAGTATCCCTGGTGAAGGGCTTTATAAGCCAGCGTTCTCCCTCCCACATGATTCCTGCAGAGGCCTTCGTGGATCTCCTGGAGCACGAAGGTTACCTCTACAGGCCTGAGGCACTTCAGGAGCGGGTAGGAGTAAGATCGACGATAAAGCTGACCCTCCATCAGAATGAACCCGGAGGCCTTCTTTTTGACGAGGATTGCTTCTACGCGGTCCTCGGGTAGGGATCCGTCGATGATATACCTGACATACCTGTCCATCTAGCTCTGCTCGGGGGTGACTTGATGCACTTCTTTTAGGCCTTCGTAGCTTGGATTCTTATGGTACTCAACGTAGACGCGTCCCAGTGATGAGTCCGGCAGGGTCGCGAGCCTAGACAGTACATCCACGTGTGCATTCTCCCCACAGGGATGTGGAAGATGTTGAATCACTAGAAGCCTATCGTGCTCAAGCGGACCTACTCCAGGTACTTCATCATCTAGGGGTCCCTAGCTTCATACTCTCTGGAGACTTGTCCGGCAACCAGTCGGGAGTCGGTGAAGACTTTTAGATTCTGCACACCCAGCTCATGGGAGACTCTTAGACCCACAAGGAGTGCCTCGTACTTTGCCTGGTTGTTTGTCGTGGCGAATTTGAAGCGGAGGGCGCATTCTGTCACAACCCCATCTCTATTGGTGAGGATGAGGCCTGCTCCGCTCCCGTCGAAATTGGATGCACCATCCACGTGGAGGATCCAAGGCTCCTCCCCTGGTCTGGGCTTCATTATTGTCTGCTCTGGCTCCTTGGAGAACCCGATGCACTCGACTATGAAGTCAGTTAGGACTTGGACCTTCTGCGAGGATCTCGGATGGTACACTATGTCAAACTCGTTGAGCAGTAAGAACCACTTGGCCAATATCCTGTAAGTCTCAGGGTGGCTGAGTATGGTCCTCAATGGCTGGTCCATCACGACCACTATCGGGTGCGCTTAGAAGTAGGGCCTAAGGTGCTTAGCAGACATTATTAATGCAAAAATGAGTTTCTCAGAGCGAGTATACCTGATCTCCACATCATGGAGGATTTTGCTGGTGTAGTATACCGGCTTTTGAGATTTGTCCTTATCTACGCAAATGAGAACCGAGCTGACGGCTCCAGGTGTAACCACCAGATAGAGCAGGAGCTCCTCCCCCTCTTCTGGCCTAGAGAGCAATGGGAGAGAGGCGAGAAATCTCTTCAGCTCCTCGAAGGCTATCCTACACTCCTTCGTCCAGGTGAAGTCGTGCATCTTGTGCAGCGCCTTAAAGAATGGAAGGCAACGGTTGGCCGACCTCGAGATGAATCGGCTTAGGGTGGCAATACGCCCTGTTAGGCACTGGACCTACTTCTTGGAGGTCAAGTGCTCCATGTCGATGATTGCCTGGACCTTCTCTGGGTTTGCTTTGATGCCTCTCTAGGTGACCATGAAGCCGAGGAACTTCCCTACCGCCACTCCGAAGATGCACTTCGCTGGATTCAGCTTCATTTGATGCTGCCGTAGATTATGGAAGGATTCAGCGAGGTCAGTAATATGGCTCAAGCTCGGCTTGCTCATTATGAGCATGTCATCTACATATACTTACATGTTCCGACCAATTTGATCCTTAAAGACCTTATTAACCAGATGCTGATACGTAGCTCCTGCATTCTTCAAACTGGAGGGCATCATCCTGTAGCAGCATGTCTCTTGGTCGGTGATGAAGGCGGTGTGCTCCTCGTCCTCCGGGTGCATACAGATCTGGTTGTATCCGGAGAATGCATCCATGAAGGAGAGCAGCCTGTGGCCAGAGGTGGCGTCCACCAGTTGGTCAATTTTGGTAGGGGGAAGCTGTCCTTCGAGCATGCTTTGTTGAGGTCAGTGTTGTCTACACAGATCGTCCACTTGCCATTGTTCTTCCTTACCATCACCATGTTTGCCAACTAGCTCGGATATTGGACCTCCCAGATGAAATCGGCGACTAGAAGTTTGTCCACTTCCTCCTTGATGGCTGCCTGCCTCTCCGGGGCAAAGCTTCTCTTCTTCTACTGAACTGGCCTGTGCTTTGGGTCAACACTCAGTTTATGAGTAATGATGTCAGGAGGGATACCTGGCATGTCCATCGCTATCCAGGTGAATACATCCGTGCTTGCCCGCAGGAACTCCAGTAGTTGAGTCCTCTCCTCCTCGGGTAGATGGGCTCCAATCTGTACCATCTTCGTGGGGTCATCCCCGAGTGGATAAGAGAGCAGGTGCTCGACCGGACCTCCCCTGGGGTCTTGGGCCCTTTGGTCAAGATCATCTACCTTGAGATCATCCTCGGGGACCTTGGCCCCAAGGAGGGTTTGGAAGCAATGTTGCACTGGCTGGGATGCTCCCCTCATTTCCCCGATACTGTAGGGAGTGGAGAACTGTACAGGTAGCCTCTTGGTGGAGACAACGGCGTCAAGCAGGTTGAGCCCGGGCCGGCCCAGGATCACATTGTAGGTGGAAGGAAGCCTGACAACCATGAAAGTCATCATAACAGTGCTCTGCCGAGGCGGGGTCCCGACGGTGACTGGGAGAGTGATCTCTTCCTCCACCTTTACAGAATCACCTGTGAAACCAACAAGGGGAGTATGCACAGGTTTGAGTTGATCGGGAGAAAGGTTCATCCTAGAGAAGGCATCGTAAAAAAGGACATCTGTAGAGCTTCCACTATCAACCATGCTGCATTTTACAGAATGCTTCGCGATCGTCATCTTGATGACCATGGCATCATTATTTACATTTTTTCCCTCGTCTTTGCCTTCTCTCATAAAGAGGAGTACATTCTCAGGATCCCTTACCCCCCAGGCCTTCTTGGATGCGTGCGTAGCTCCCTAGGAGATCATATCCACCGGCTTCTCGGTAGGGCGGTTGTCGATTACTGGAGCTGTCGGAAGAGCGACGAGCGCCTGGGATTCCACCTGAGGTCTGCCCCCCATGAACCTTTTGAGGTAGCCCCTCTTGATGAGTTCTTCGATTTTCCACTTGAGGTTGCGACATTCCTCGATGTCGTGGCCGTGGTCGCGGTGAAAGCGACAGTACTTCATTTTATCACGGCCAATGAAGGGCTTCATCGGAGGTGGGCTTCTCAGGTAGTCCTCACCTTCGATCTCCATGAGGATCTTCGTCCTCGGGACGAGGAGGGGGGTGTAACTCTCCTCGAAAATTGGAGCACCTTTCGGTCTTGGCCCCCTCCGAAAGATCAGAACCTGAGGTCCTGGCTTCTAGGTTTCGGGCATCTCGGTGGGGGTCGGCTTCTTTGGTGGCTTCCTGTCGAGCTCCCATCTTGTACGATTCGCTTTCTCGGTGCGGATGTACTTTTGGGCTCGGAGGAGGAGCTCGGAATAAGTCTTGGGAGGCTTCTTATCGAGCGAGCAGATAAGGCGAGAGGTCCTGAGCCCTCATTTTAGTGCCAGCAGGGCAACTGGCTCATCAAGGTTGTAGATCTCCAATTCAGTAGCCTTGAAGTGGGCCATGAAAACCTGTAGCGGTTCGCGATCCTGCTGCCGGATGGAGAAGAGGCTGTCTGCCTCTCGTGGCAACTTCCGACAGGCATCAAAGTAGGACACGAACTTCTGCCCTAACTAGGTGAAAGAGTTGATGCTCTCTGGCTCCAAGCGGGTGAACCATACCCGGGCTGCCTTCTGGAGAGTAACAAGAAAAGCGATGCAAAGGAGGGCATCGGTGACCCCCTGGACCCTCATGAGGGTCCGGTAGCTTTCCAGGTGGTCTAGGGGGTCGGTGGTCTTATCGTAAGGATCCACCTGCAGCATCTGGAACTGACTCGAAATCAGCTCCCCTTGGATTTCTTGGGAGAAAGGGGGACGGGTGTCGTAGCCTGCTGGCTTGATAGCTGAGCCTGGCAGGTTGGCAAATTTGTGGGATAACTCTGCCAACTTGCGGTCATGCTCCTCCAGGCGCTTCTCCATCGCGTGCCTGATGGCTTCGTCAATGGATCCCTCCATCGAAGGAGACAGAGAAGGTGATATGGGTGCATGGCACCCATGGCAGGGGGTCTTGCTTTTCCTACCTCGGTGAGGCTTGGATGTTGCCTGCTCGAGGTTTGGTGAGCGGCTCTCCCTGTCAGTAGACCTCGCTCGTTGTCTTTTTGCCGGATTTTGATGGCTACCTCGGCTATCAATGATGGCCCGCAGCTGTGAAGGCCTTCCTTGGAAGGAACGCAGGCTATCGCGGGGGGCCGCGGCATGGGCCGCGAGAGTCCTTGGCTGCTGGTGGGTAGCCAAGGATCGGTGCTAGTGCTGAAGCTGGCGCATTGCTATGGCAAGAATCTGCATTTGCTGGGCGAGTGTAGCCAACTGAGACTCCGTTGGAGGTGGTTGAACCAGAGCGTATGGCCCCGCCTCTTGGTTGTGCGGGTTCCCCCAGGAGGGGGAGTCCCCTGCATGACTGGTGGAGGCCTCTCGCGCCCGTATCGTCACCATCCTTCCGTGGAACTTGCTTGTAGAAGAGAGGGGGGCTTGAACTAGATCAAGGATTGTTCATGGGGACACCCCCCTTACTGGTGCGCCAATCTATTGCCGCCAAGATCATCATGGCCCGTAGCTACTGTCGGTGCCGGAGTGTGCTCCCTTCACCGTCTGCCATCCGGACCTGCAAAATAAGGGTTAGTGACCCGGGCCGGGGTTTCCGGTGGGGGCACTTTGACGGTCAAGTCATTGACGATCCAGGAGAACAGATCCTCCTAGTTGAGCCCCTCTTGATGGACTCCATGCTAGGAGGAGTGAGTAGTGTGAGAGTGGGATGCAAGTGTGTCAGGGAAAGAGCGGCCTGGCTAGAGGGATTCTCTGTGTGGCCTTTTCGCCCACCCTTGCTTGGATTTGCTTGTGGTGCTGTGCTCTCTGGTTGAGCTTGCACTTGTGTTTGAGTGGTATTGCATGTGTTACCTTCTTTGCCTTGCTTCCATCGAGTTTTGTAGTTTAGGTTACTGTTGGGCACTCATCTTGGGATCTTCGCCGGGCTATCAGGCACGTGCGGCGGTGTCCCAAGGCACCTTTCTCGATTCGTGATAAGGGATGCTATCATGTATTCTGACATTCCCTCTGGTCGTCTCATTCCAGGAAACCTGGAATTACCTTGATTGGTGGGTTGCCGTCCCTGGGATTCGAATCTCCTGGTTGACTTCCTCTTCCAGGTGGTTCAGGTGGTTGGTGAGGAGCGTGGCTCCTCGATCAGTGGGCCTCTCCCCTTTCTGGTGTAACCGGTGGTCGCAGGTGGTCACTGCGGTCTGGCGGATGTCTCAGCACAATCCTCGGGTGGCTCGTCAATGCTTACATCTGAGCTGGGGGCTGAGCTGGAAAGGCAGGGCTAAACTCCAACCTAAGTACCCCGAGCTCGCGGGATCGCCTTGACGGAGGAGGGCAGAGCGCGGGCCCGGTCTAGAGGGCTCGACCTCGGAGAGGCTCCACGTGACGGGGGAGGGCTGAGCTCGACTCCGACCACGGGGCTCGATCTCTGAGGGGCTCGCTCAGGAGGGCGGAGTGCGGGCCCGGTCCAGAGGGCTCGACCTCGAAGAGACTCCACGTGGCAGAGAAGGGCTGAGCTCGACTCTGATCACGGGGCTCGATCTTCGAGGGGCTCGCAAAGAAGGGCGGAGTACGGGCCCGGTCCAGAGGGCTCGACCTCGAAGAGGCTCCACGTGGCAGAGGAGGGCTGAGCTTGACTCCGACCACGGGGCTCAATCTCCGAGGGGCTCGCTCAAGAGGGCGGAGTGCGGGCCCGGTCTAGAGGGCTCGATCTCGAAGAGTCTCCACGTGGCGAAGGAGGGCTGAGCTCGACTCCGACCACGGGGCTTGATCTCCGAGGGGCTCGCTCAGGAGGGCGGAGCGCAAGTCCGGATCAGATGGCTCGACCTCAAAGAGGGGCTCGATTTAGAGGGCACTGCTTGGCTCCGACCTAGGCATCCCGGGCTCGCAGGTTTGACCTGGCGGAGGACGGAGCTCAGCTTCGAAAGGTGGTCCCGTTGTCTTGGGAGAGCTCAGCACGGCAAAGAAGTCCGAGCAGGGAAACTGACGCGGTGTCTAGCACGACGGCTTTCCCTGATGTGGCATCTGACAGCTACCCCACGTCAACGATCTTGCCACATCAATAAGTATTACTTTAAATTCTATAATTTATTATATATATGTCCCTCAAATTAAGCTAACTAGACGAAAATATAATATTCTACTTATATTTTTTTATTTTTTTATTTTTTTCTCTCTAACTATTAATTGACTCCTTGACCCGTGTCTACTATTGACCCCCTAATAGCCCGACCAACACCGAAAAAAGAAGAGGGCAAATTAAAGAAAAGGTGCATGAAAAGGCCTGGTCTCAAGCTTATTTCATTATTAAACTAAGAGCATTTTTATCTTTCTCCATCCTTGTCTTACCTTAACTAAGATGTAGTCATAAAAAATAGGTGGTGGCTTAGGGAAGAAGACAACTGCTAGAGATGATTGTATATCTAGCTTGATGAGAAAGGAGGAGCTGGCCCACCCAGATTGGGGACTGCAAGATGGTGTGCCGGATGCTGAGGGATGGTCTAAGCCATCCAAAATTGCCCATCGGCGATCACCCCTTTGGCCTTCGAAGTCTTTGGAAGGCGATGATGCTGAAATGAGACTTAGTTTGGTGGGATAGTTTGGGCTATTACAACTGGTGCCAAAAGTGCTTGGCCTGAGCAAAGAGGATGAAGAGCCCAGGAGGGTGACAAATAATGGGACTAGCATCCGGCAGGTGTGTCAGAAGTGCTTGGTCCCTCCGGGAGGATAAGTCCCCAGGCCCAGATGGATTCCCTCCCCTATTCTTTCGTCGATACTGGTCCATCATTGGGGGCGAGGTCATGGAGGCAATTCAGGTGGTTTTTCATGCTGGCATCCCTGCTGAATGGAAGCAAACCCTGATCACTCTAATCCCAAAGAGACTGGATGCTTCTCTTTCGAGCCATTTCAGACCAATCAGCATGTGTACCATCCTTCATAAAGTTTGTGCAAGGATCCTAGTCGGGCGATTATAATTGGTTGTGCCTCGTCTTATCAGCCCAGAGCAAGGAGCATTTATCAATGGATGCTGCATCACTGATAATATTCTTCTTATCCAGGAATTCATGCATGATCTCAAGCGTGCCCCTACTCGGCGTAGTCTTATGATGATTAAGTTTGACATGGAGCATGCTTATGATCGGATGAGCTGGTTTTTCCTTCGACAGACCCTTCATCAGTTTGGCTTTCACCTTAACTGGATTAGGTGGATCATGGACTGCGTGGAGGATCCTAGCTTCGCCATTCTAGTGAATGGCACCCCGACTGAGTACTTTTCTTCATCAACCGGGCTCCGTCAAGGTTGTCCTCTATCTCCTTACCTATTTATCTTATGTGCTGATGCTCTCTCTCGTGCATTGAGGGTCACTGTCTAGAGGTCACTACTAGAGCCCTATTGGCCCGCCCCTGGAGTCCTCCCTCTCTCTCACCTACTCTATGCAGATGATTGCCTCCTTATTGGTCGGACCACCCCCTAGAATGCTAGCCAATTTGCCTCCATTGTGGAATCCTACTATCATAGATCCGGCCAGTTGGTCAACTTGAAAAAATCTTCTATCATGTTTAGTCCTAGAACGAAGGCCTGGACAAAGCAGTCTATCCTGACCAGGTTAGGGATCCCTGAGCAGATCGAGATTCTCACCTATCTTGGTGTCCCTATGACTGGTGGGATACTGTGGAGGATAGAGTGTAGACCTATGGTGCAGCGGGTTCGTAGTCGTCTTGAAGGTTGGTAGGCCTCTTCTCTCTCTATGATGGGTAGACTCACACTCGTCAGGTCGGTCTTATGCTTTATCCCTGTTCACCTTCTGGCGAATATTGTATTGCCTACTACTTGTTTGAGAGAGATGGAGCATATGTTCCAGAATTTTCTCTGAAACTCCAGTCAAGACAATCATAGTATTTACTTGGTATCTTGGGACACTATCTGTTAGCCGATCAAGGATGGAGGACTTGGGACCCAGTCTCTGATAGACAGGAGGGAGGTACTTATCGCTAAACATGCAGTAAGATTTCTTCTCCAGCCTAATTGCCTGTAAAGCAGGATGATGTGGGCTCGATATGGTACATGGAGTTAAGGCTCTCATATCCAGTCTACTCATGGTTGCTCCTTTATCTAGAGGGAGATCTGTGCCCGTGGCTCCATCGTGTTGGCCCATGTTAGATGTCTGACTGGAGATGGGTCTACGATTGATGTCAGTCAAGATGCGTGGATTTCTAACTTACCTCTCTCTAGGTGGCCAACATTTGTGAGCATGGAGCTAGCCGATACCCTTCGTGTTTGTGAATTGATGATGGATGATGGCAGAATATGGAGAGCTCGAGAGATTACCAGACTCTTTGGGAGCCACTTGGCACACAGGATTCTCTCTATCCCAATCCTGAGTTATCGATGTCAGGATTTAAGGGTGTGGGGTCAATCTTGCTGTCCCAAGGTCTCTTCGAGCATCATCTCTGATTTGTATAGGAGACCCTCTGATATGAGGATGACGGTAGCTTGGATCTGGAGACTGCTTGTCCACCCTCGAGTGCACCTCTTCTTTTGGAAGATGGCTTGGAATCGTCTCCCTATGAGGACTTTGCTCAGGTAGGGGTATAGATATCTCGATGTCCTGTCTATTCTGTGGCTTAGAGGATGAGTCCACTGAGCATATTATTCTCAGTTGTCCTAAGGCGAGGCTGATTTGGAGACAAGTTGGGTGGTGGCCTTGGGATGGGGATGATGGGCCATGGCTGTGCTCCTTCCTTGACATGCTCCGGCAGCGGTCGGCTGAAGATGGTCGCTACTATGCCTACATTACCTACCAGATCTGGTTGTCTAGAAGCACACTGGTATTTGATGAGCTGGCCACTCCGGCACATCGAATTCTTCAGAGAGCTATGCTCATGGCGATGGAGTTTTTTCACTTCGACACTGTTACGACCCCTGCGACCCTAGATCCCTGGGACCCCCTTGCTACCTTAGCAGCGACCCGGAGGGCTATTTTTATTTCTTGAGAGCCCCCTCTAGGGTTTGTCGAGGTAAACTTTGATGGCAGTGTCCGTGGTTCATCTGATGGTGCAGGATATGCTATTCGAGATGTCGATTACAGGCTTCTTGTGGCTGTAGGTCAGTTTCTTCATGAGCCATCGGTCCCAGAGGCTGAGCTTAGAGCTACTTGGACCGGCATTACTAGAGCTGTTCATGACTTGCATGCTAGGAAAAATCTTCATTGAGGGAGATTCTTCTACTGTTATCACCTGGATTCGGGATAGGACGGAGTATCCGAATACCCATCCTCTTCTTTGTGATATCTGGAGCTCCCTTCGGCTGCCCTTAAATGCCTCCATCTGTCATGTCTATCGGGAGGCGAATAGTGCTGCTGATTAGGTTGCCTCCTTTGTTACTCACCATTCGGGTAACTGATCTTGGAGTTAGGGTAACTATGTCCTATCGCCTCTCCAGGGTCTTCTTTTTCTTGATCTTCTAGGCTGCTTCGCACCAGAATTGTGTGACCGCCCGTCTTTATCAAAAAAAAAAAATAATGGAAGGGCCAATTTGTACAAATATGAAAACTAGAGAACTGTATAGAAAATTTTCCATAAATATGAAAACTATGGGGATTAATATGCAAATAAAGCAGATTTATTAGGGACTAACGCCTAAAAAGCCTATGATTTCACTGCTGTGATAATTTCCTACGAAAATTGGTGCCTATGAGAGACAGTGGGCTCATTCAGCCTGTCCAATGGTAATGGGCTAAATCTTTTGTCAGAAAAAGCCTGGATCGGCCCAAATCCCACTGGAAATCAGAGAATTGTCGACCCAAAACCCGGCGCTGGACCTGATCAATTCTATTAGATTAGCCGGTCTGCTAATCGGTCCCATGGTGTGATCCGAACAGGGTAAGATTATTTGCTTGAAATATGTTTAGTTTCTAAATCTGAACCCGTCCCAAATCTATATAAGCAGTTCCGGGCTGAAGGAGGTCGAGGGCGGGTAATAAAATAGCTGGGAACCAAAGCGAACCCACGCAAATAATCGGGCGGACGGTTATCGGAAGTGGGGGGGAGAGAGAGGATGGAACCTTGCGAGGGCGATGATGCGAGAGGCGAGGAAGCCATGGACGTCGATGGCAGCTCGAGTTCGGCGAAAGTCGTCGATATCCTTCGAGGGTTTCTGGGAGTCCAGCAGAGGAGAGCAGAAGCTTACGCAAAGCTGCACAGGTACTTTTATTTTTTATCCCTTTCATGTTCTCTTCCACCTTCTTTTTCCTCTTCTTCTCTCTAGATGGTGAATTTGTTGTTTAATTTCTTTTTCGGAAAATTGTGAATTTGGGTTCTTGTAGGATGTGATAGATTTCCGTTTGGCTGTTAATATCTTATTGAATCCTGTGAAAAGACGCCCCTATTTATTTCTTTACTTTATCTTTGTTTAGATTTGGAGTTTTGAATTCGATTAGCTTGATTAGCTACCCTTGTTTCTGGAGGGGAATTTTTGTATTGGTTTTTCTTAAACATTACTAAATTTGATGACAGTGGTGTGAATATTGGATACTATATGTTGATTTAGAGCGATTTAGTGTATTCACTTGAGTGTTTTTTTTTTTTTCTTTTGCTTTTTTATCACTTATATAGTGCTCTAAACTGCTTTCTTGAAATATATGGACATGTGTGCTGAAAGTATCGTGGGAAAATGATCCTTTCTTTTCAGATTCTATGTCAAAATTTATCATATTGATGACCCGAAAAGAAGCAGGCAAAATTTGTATTATGATGATTTATAAGCTACAATGTTGCCAATTCATGTGTTAGAAGATTCATTATATTTACCAATTTTAAATCCTTTTAGCACCAAATACACGCAAATCATTTTGTCATTTTCTAGTACAACTCATAAATACATTGAATTCTCATGTATTTTTTAAAGTTAAATGGCTATTTCATCATTTGCATGCAATTAAAGAATGTTCTCTTATTTAGTTGCTCAAAATGGTCTTGTAATATGATGTAATAAGGGCCTTTTTAGAAGCCTTAACCCATCAAGGTTGTACTCATTATCTATTTCTTATTTTGACTCAAGAAGAAAAGGAAGAATCGTTAAAAATTAATACTGTATAGCCTATGAACCAAATAAATTAAGACATGATCGCAATGTAATTATAAACAACAAAACAATACTTAAGAAAAAGCAACGACAGCTGGTTTTGGTCAGTTTTCAGTTGCAACTGGCTAAAACAAATGAAACTAGACGAAACCAATCAGTTTTGGCTGAAACTAACTAAAACCTGAAAGTGAGGATCAGTTTCAACTCGGTCTTGGCCAAAATGGATGGTTGTAACTGAAACTTGAAACCTTATTTTCGTCTGTAAATTATTAGAACATGGTAGTTCGCTTTTTATTCCCTTTGGCTCATCATTTCCAAAATTTTGGAGGTCCTAAGTCTTGTTTTGTTTTGGATAAATATTTGATCATAAGTTTTCCTAATACTTGTCAAAAATTCTTAGATTCTTATAGAGACAAACAGTTTCCACTTTCCCAAAGTGTTAATGGTTCAGCTGTTGACACCTTTTACAAACAGCAGCGGTGCCCAGATCCATGATATGATAATCCTAGAATTAGAAATAAGCAGCTAAGTTTCCATTTGTCTAAAATGGACACATACATAGAAAGCTCAATAATAACATGTGCTAGTGGAACTTAAACTAAACTGCCTCAATAGAACAATGCATGTGTATACACAAAAATGTGACAAGTACTGATAATGACTTTTATATGTAGCATGATTAAAAGGTTAAACTTCATTGCTATTGTTGGGTAAGTTGACTTATTATGAATTCGTTTACATAGATCTACTTTAACAGTCTATATGTTACTCTTTGGTGACCTGTCAGCTTTCTTGCCTGTAGAAACCACACTCAGGCAAAGAAATTAGTTCTTTAAACTAAAATAAGCTGATGATCCTTTTAAGTCCTCATCATTGTTGCTATTTTTTTAATTCTAAATAATTGTCTTTATGTGACACCAATATCGTCTACCCAGTTGTAAAAGAGCATGAGAGAGACTTGTTGGGTCAGTTTTGACAGTGTTATCACATGTGGTTGCCTAGGCACCTATATGGTCTTGTCTAGGCTCTTGAGCAGCTCATTTGCACTGGCATATGCTGTACCAAGAGGTACTAGGCAAGATAGTCATCTGGATGCTCACAATGGTGTGCAGTTCCTTGGGCCGTGGCCAATTAGGTAAAGGCAATCAGTTAACCTAACCATGTACATAATAATGCTATTTTCTTATCCTTTCCACTTCTTATCGAGCCATCTTTACATTATCCATTTGGCTTTTATTCAGCCCTTAAGGATGCTATTATTCTAGCTATTTTACTTAAAAAACTTATTTGTTTTAACTCATACTTCTTTAATCATTCCACTCAAGTTTTTGCCTCCATATATGTCAACTGTGGGAATTTGTTCACTGCACAATTTTGTCATTCCGATGTGATAAACTCAGGGGGCAAACTATTTCCTTGGATCTACATCTTGGACTGCCTTTAGGAACTTGTGATTTCTATGAAATATAACATCACCAACCAGCCTACAACTTCCATGTATTCTACTTGATATAATATGATCTCGATCGAAAAAGCATGTATTAACAAGTGAACATGAGATCCAGTGCATCAAACATTTAATATCTCTGTTAGCAGTTTGAGGACATATTGCTTGTCATCTCAAGATCTCCGAAATATGTGCTGCAACTTCCGTAGAAGATTTTATAGCCCCTTTTTCTTCTTGTAAGCTCGCATGCAATGTGATGACAGATAAAAATTTCAATTCAAGGTTTTAAATTGGCCTTGGTTTTGGTTTTGGTCCTGTAGATGTTTTAGTTTGAATAGTTTCAGCAGATTCATTCCAAGTTTTAGAGTTTTGGTCAAAAAAGTTAGATTAAGAAAAAAGGCAAGCTATTTGACATCATTTTCTTGTATTATTTAAAAAAGCATGATTAGTTTTTGGTTGAAAATAATCATTTACCCATGCATGGTTTCTCTCAAAGTTATTTTTTTTCTTTTAAAAGTTTGTATTGGATCTGCCTTTCAGCCTAGATTTATGTTTCAGTACAAACTAGTCAAACACTACCTATGTGTTCAAGTAGAGACTCCAGACAATGTACAATCCCTATCTCTAGCATCTTTAATCATGATTACAAGTAATTACATCCTAACAACAGAAAAAATAAAAGCTAGAGATGAAATAGCAAAAATCATATATTTGGAGTATCAAGCCTGCCCTCCCCCCACCCTGCTCTCTTTTTGTTTTTTTTCCTATGGCACTTGTAAGTTGTTGCGCAATGTTTCGAGTTTGACATCACAAAAATGTGTTGATTATTGATTCCTGAATAGATAAATGTATGATTAAATAAACATATTAATGAATAGTATTAATGAATATTTTGAAACTGAATTTCAGTCGTTTTGGATTTGTATTGGCTGAACTATTTTGGCTAAAACTTGCAATTTGGTTTCAAATCATATTAAAATGGTCCAAAATATCCAAAAATGGAAGCAATTTAATAAGGAAATGATGATGTCACTTGTGCTAAAGATCAGTGAACAAGTTTTAATTTAAAGTGGTGTCAAATTAACCCTGGCCAAGGTTATCTGTTCTATCTAGGTTGTACATGGGTTTCTTAAGATCCATGGTTGACTTGGTCAAGTTACAAGTCAACTCAATGAGATTTCTTGCTGAAGCACATGTCAACACATCTTCCTCTGGGGTGTTGCATATGAATATATGAACCTAAATTGCCTGTTCATGAATGCGATCTTGAAAGAAGGCTTGTTTGAAGAGCCTATGATTAAAGCTTGCTTTTTGTTATGTATAGTGTCATGTAGACACTCCACATCTGTGCCTAGTTTCCCTATGTTTCATTTGATGTTAATGAATACTTCAGCCTCTGTCAAACTGAATAAAGTATACAATACATATATATTAATATGTGACTGTATCAAAACTTGTTGACAACTAGTCTAAATTGACTAGTTGTATCTTTTCATGAAACAAACTTACATTTGTCATATTACAAGAAAGAAAACAAGAAAAACTTGTGAAACTTCACAACTTAAGTGTATAATTTTTTTGTATGGTATTAATACCAGTCTAGCACTTAGTTGAGAATTGAAGTTACATGCATGAAATGATGAGAATTCCAGTTGATGCAATAACTGTCCACTTTTCATATGTATGGAGTTCTATACCATGTTTTCATGGCCAGATGTCTGAAGTGTTTGTTTGCTAATCACTCAAAAGTTTATCTAGGTAGTGTTGGTGTTTCTGATGTCTCTTATTTGCCCTTCCCTTTCTCCCATTTCAAATCAACTCAATGTTATTTTCACTATAATCAACAATTTTCCCCTAAATGCATTAATATGCTTAGTCCACATTGCTATCTTAGCAACTTTTTTCTATTAAACCATTATTGAAATCCTTTGACTGCAAATTAAGATTCCTATGGCGAACTTTGTCTTTGTGCTTAACAGAACCATCTCGATTCATTGTCTGTATCCTATTATATATGTGATATTTTTCTTTATATGTGAAATATGAAATCTTCCTTTACCTCAAGAAAAAAGGTCTCATATAATGCATAAATTTGAACTCCAGCCTATTTCCACCGTCTTATTTAACACACATCTGCTCCAGTGTTTTCATTATTATAGTCACTCTTAATCTTTTTCCTTTTTAATTTTTTTCCTTTTTTCCCTTTTCCTATTGTTAAGGAAACTCGAGTGAAATCCTCCTTTGTTCTACAATAGAAAATATGTGGAAACACCCTGAACATGACACTGCATATTGATGGTAAAATAAAATTCATGAATCAACCTCTAATACATAATGTATGGGTGATAAACTAAGGTTTATTTTCCTGCTAGTTTTTTTTCCTTTCATTTAGAGAAGGGGGTGATTTCTTTGTTATTGGTGGATGTTCTCCTGCGAATAGATTTATGAGTTCAACAAATCATCTGGAATTATTCTATGTACCTTGTCCATAGTTAAAATGGCAACTTACTATCAGTGAACAAGCTTGGATAATCTGGCAGGGGGTTTTCTGAATATATGACCAATGGAGGAGAGTTGGCTTACCAAAAACTTTGTAGGGAGATTACAGTAGAGTTCAATGATTGTTCAAAACAGGTAAGTTATGTTATATGATTATAACTGATTCTTGTGTTCATTTGTAGAATATGGTAAATGAGCTGATCCTTTTGTTCGATAGGTTCTAGAAAGGGAATCACTGCTTTTGATGCCAGATCTCTGCCGTGATGATCTTGCTGGCCTTCTAAGGGATGTTCAGGCACAAGAAAAACAAAAATTGCAATTGGTAACTAGATCTTGTTGCACATTTCTCTCCATTCTCATCAGCACATTTATCTATATTCTAGTCCGTTTACTAGATTTTTAGCTGCGAAAATGAAGTAAAATGATAAAACATAATCAGTGGAACGAACTGTGTTCCATATTTTATTTGAAAATGACTGCTTAACCCATTCAGGTGGTGCATACTTCAGTGGAGCTTGCATGCCATGTAATCTTCAGTTGCAGCATTTTTCAAGTGCTTCAACCTTAACTTTAAACAACAAGCCTAAATCCGTCTATGTAGCATTAACTTTAAAGATCAAGATATGATCCATTAGAGTTTGACCTGAGTTTTCTAAGACTGGCACCAAGGATCAAAATGCTTAGGTGGTCCTATGTGGTGGCCCCTTGAAATGCCCAGGTGGAATGCCTAGGCAGCCAGATGGGTGCATAGAGTTCAAAAATCCCCAAGAATTAATAAAACTATTATTGTAATATTTTACAATCAAATTATCAGAAATACATGTATTGTTTTCGTAGAAAATATTAAAAATAACATCATACTCATAAATAATGGTTGTTAAATAGATTGACCTAAATCCTGCAAGATCATGGATACTAGGGATAAAATATCCATTGTAGGTCATGTGGACTGTTTAGATAGCTGAACCTCAGGATCAGAATGCAATGTGAAGTTGCTGATCCAGCAGGAAATTAAAGTTATCAAGACTCGAGAGGACATTATTGATAATCCTGTGATTGTTGGGCTTTCTCGCCCCCTTTCTCTCTTATGTTTCTAGGGTACTCAATGCCTAAGCCTTGATCGTTGCCTTTCGTTGCCACCCCCAACCTTTGATTGCCATCCCCAACCTTTGATTGCCATCTCCAGCCACCTCATCTGACATCCAGCCACAACTTCCAACCTCTGATATTGGGGTCCAGACAAAGTAAGCCTTCTCTCTCTCTCTCTCATCACCATCCACCTCTCACCACCCTTTCTTGATCTCACACCTCAGCTGCTCTTCAAACCCATCTCCTCTACCTTCCTCAACCCCTCACCCACCTTAATTGGGAATCGGCAAAGGCCCCTCTCTATCTCTCCCTTTTCTCTGTGTTGAACTTTGTTTTGCTTGAGTTGCCAAGAGGGGGAATCAGTAAGCATGCATGATGAGTTTAGAAGTTCAATATCTATGGTTAACAAAAGAAAATTTGTCTATTGTTCTTTTCATGATATTTCTTGTTGTATACTCCAACGAAGCCTAATTTAGATGGAAGGTTGTATGCATGTTCCTACATGGGTAGATATGTAGTTGTAAGTTAGCTTGTTTTTCTCTATGCTTGCCAATACTTTGATAAAATATCCCCATGGGATCTCAATGGGAAATCTCTTTGGAGCCAAATGATAATTGTGTTAGTAACAATGGGATCATAAGCAAGATATGAGGGGTTTACTGGAATAGTCATAAGCATCTTATAATCTACAATCATGTATTCTTGTGATAGTGTCTTAGACTTCCTGATTGTTGTTTTAAGAATTGGAGATTTTAGGAGATGCTCATTCAGCATATGCTGTGATGTCCTAGAGTGATAGATTCTTGAACATCCATGTAATTAGAAAATTCTGAGCTTTGCTGTTAGTTTGGCTTGTAGTTTTACCTTTTGAGACAGATGCGTAATTGGTATCTATGGAATGCTAATCTAGAAATTAAACAGAGTTCTAGCTCCACAGCTGTGTTCATTGCTGCCATCCCTCTTCCAAATTCCTAGCTCTGTCACTGCATGTAATTGTGCACAAATTACCTCTCAGCTGATTGTTAGTTTCCCCACCATTCCGCAAGGATTCCAGTTGGATTGATGCAATTATCAATTGCAGTGATTTATACAATTTTATTGTCTATTAGTTATATTGCACCTGCTAATGCATGCATACCCAAAGTAATGATTCATGAATATGTAACCTTAAATTATTGCAAATGTAAAATATCACTAATTAGATCAAAAAATAGTTTAAAATACTGAAAACCTTAAACTCCTTGTAGTGTATCAGGGTGATGGTTGCACTTTAAAAGTCCATGATGTTTGTGTGTTATGTAGTCCAGGGGACCAATCACTAGCAATTTATATCTTTAGACATATAGTTTAACTGTGTCCTCTATAATTATTAAAAATTGTTACATTAAAATTCAAAATACCCCATGTTATGCATCAAATTCAACAAACAGTTGCTGGTAAGAAGGGATGATTTTAGTTACAAATATGATATCCACTATTCCAGTTGTAAAGGCAACCATTATTTGACTTTCCAAGGCATTTTAATTTCCATGTGTAGGACAGAGGCCCCAAAACTTTCTCTAGATGTTGGATCTCCACTGTATTCATAAAGCACTTTGCTATGGTTGTCTGGTTAGGCACCCCCTAAGCCATATCTGTTTCATTATTCAATAATTGATTCAACTTTCAATTGATACTGAAAGCTTAAGGCTTAATGTCAAATCTTTGTGATACTCAGTGTGCTTTCATGCCTGTTAAGTACAGTTGAAACACTTGCTAAGTTATCATTTTCTTAATATTGTTTTTAGGTCTGGAAGGTTCAACCCATCTTCAGCGCACATTGATCCCTCAACAATAGCTGAAGTTGTGATTTCATATTGAATGATGTTTTTAAACTGTGCAAGAAAGCTAATCCTCCAATGCAAATATTTCTAAACAAAGAAAACACTGTAAATGCTTGCTAACTGTTGGGACCATCACAACAGTGTTGTATGTAATTCCTTTTAAACTAAGAAATTTTTTCATGCATCATTTGTTTTTGCAATCATTGGTATCAACTTCTATTGTCTGCAACAGATTTGTACTTAAGCTTGACATGGAAAATGGATCAGAAATAGTTCCCACCCTATGACAAATGCAATTGCACAATGAGATTCATCTCTTGCAAAGGGTCTTGTAAACTTTTTAATTGAATTTAATGCTCCTCATTATTGGGGACAAAATGGGGGTGGACAACTGAAGGATAAATTGAAATTGTTGATGTCTTGAAGTTCCCCAAGTCCAATCTACGAAACAAGTCTAGGAGTACGAGGGCCAGATTTAAAAGGATTACAAGACAATAGAAAGCCCAATAAATTAAAGTGGAATTGCATGGGACCATGTGAGGGGCATGTTGGTTACTAGCAATGAAGTTTGAGCATTGCTTGTCAAGGTTAGTTTTATATGTGTGTATTATATGTTGATCATCGCATTTGTTAATAGTGTTCTCTATTAGCTACATCTGATCAAGGTTAGTTTTATATTTTGTGTGTTTGTTATTGTTTCTCGGTAAATAATAATTAAACTGCACACTATTTTATTATGATCAAGCATCCCAATTCCTTTCCCTAATGTTGTCTACCCACATTTCCTTTGCAATCTTGTCTCCTATAATGTTGCCAACTTCTTGTTGATTATTCATTGATTCAATACCATCATCATATTCTTTATCACCATCAGGAATTTCAATCACATCATCTAGATCAATATTATTAAATAGTCAACTTAGACATTCCCTATCTTCATTATAAATACTAATAATCTTATGCAGTTTGAGTATCAATTGGATGGAACATTGTTACCTTCAAATAGGAAATCGCATTTTTAGTATATCAATTGATTGTTTGATATGATTCTAAGAGGTGCAACAAAAATGAAATAGTTCTTTTTTATTTTGCATTTAACAGTTGTTAATTTCTTTCTCCTGAATATGATATCGGACTCCCTCATATGGAGAAATGAAGGATGGTGTACTTGCATATCTTGCATTCACAACATTGTATTACTCCTTGGTACCAAAAAATCATTTTTCAAAGCTAATTCTAGAACCCTTGCATTGGAAGCTGAACCTTCCTATCCTATTGGAACATATACACATCATGTCAAAATCACATACTAAAATGACACTTTGGGATAGAACTTTTTGTTTTTCACAATGTTCTATTGACTCGATTTTTTTTTTGTTTATTACAATTCTACAAATTGTCCAGGCCAACTAACACGACCATCCAAACCATCACCGAAGCCACTGATAGGTTGGGTCACCTAGAATAAGTCTTACAATTTAACCATTCAACATGGACAAGTTGAACAATCATAAATGAAGAAAGAACTCCTGTTCCATCTCTTTATTTTGAGAATGGATGGTTGTGCTCCAAGGTAGGAAATCACTGCTGGCTTCATTAAGGAGCCCCTCATCATCAGATCTGTGGTGGAGCTCTTCCTTGGTAGATCCATGGAGGACGAGTTTATGGACATTAGAAGATCTGCAACGGAAGAGCTTGTGAGTGCTAGATCCGTGGTTGAGCTCATCATTGTCAAAATCATAATGGAAGACCTTGTGGTTGCTGGATTTGTAGCAGAGGAACCTGTGGTTGTCAGATCAGTGGTGGAGCTTGTGACTTGTGGCTTTGGAGATACCTCACCTTAGATCCAATGAAATGGAGATCATATTGTGATCTCCATGTCTTCCCTCTTTCAGTTTTAGATGCAACATGGAGAGAGAGAGAGAGAGAGAGAGAGAGAGAGAGAGAGAGAGAGAGAGAGAGTTGGTCTGATGTCTAGAGAAGCCCAGAAGATGAGGGGAGAAGGGGACCATGGCATCATAAGGGATATTTGAGAACTAAGTCTTGAACATGCTATTATGTTGGTGGATGCTGACCCGCCAATGAACTGTGGTTAAACCAGAAATCCATGACCCAGCCAGCCTTGCAGGTTGGTTTGGATCAACGGGTTGAGAATATTGGTTTTCTGATTTTGATATGGAGGGACATCTCAGATAGAATAATGGTTGCTTGAGTTTCGTCTATGGTGTCGATACAATCTTGTGGTAATAGATAAGAAAATAATATACTAATTTGCTAAAATATATAAAAGATGTTATATTTGTCATTGTAATACTATGTGTTATAGCTTGAAATAGTTCCAATATTGAGGATTATTATCAATTTTTTGGACGTGGTGGATGATGCGTGTCGTAATGCACCGATTTAGAACCTTAATTCCACTACTCTAAATGGTAGAATAGCGGGAGTAAGGGTCGATCCCACAGAGACTTTGGGGTTATCTTGAAAAAGGATTTTCTTTTGATTTAAAATAAACTAAAACTAATGCAAGAAATAGATGCAAATAATAAATTTGTGAAAATAATTCAGATATGACCTATCTCAAGAGTACGGCACGTACCTGTGGATCACGGCCCGTCCCTTAGGTATAGGTCAGTCAAAATTAATTCACTACGACTTACCTTAAACGCTAATCCAACATAACTCCAGCATTTCTTCAAAATAAAAATAAGCAATCATGGATTAATATAAAGCAAATAAATATTTATTGCATAAAAATTGGGGTACTGAGAAAATAAAAGAAAAGTAAGGGAACAAGGGTCCCTTTCTCCCTTTTTATCCGACTGTGACTCTCTGTGACAGTAATAGGTGGAACTACGGACAGCAAGTGGAACCTCCCCAAAAATTCCTCTTTTTTGCAGAAGAGAATCACCGAGGTATTTATAGATGAAAAATACCGTGTCGGGTCCGTGTGGAAAGCGCGGTGATTTCCTCATCTTAATCTGATTTTCAAACTCTGCGCTATCTCCTTATCTGATATTTTTACGATCATCCCCATCTCAAAAATCAAACTTAAAAATTCTATCGCACAATCCCGCGTCCATCCAGCGTCGTCTGACATCTCTTCTCGTTCCGATGCTTCCTTGTTTTCGGACATCCCGGTCTGAACAACAGGGGCGGTGACAAGCAGTTCCAGGAGCTTGGGAACGGAGGTGACGACGGGATGGGGCGGACACGGCGACAGCGGGCAGAGACGGACACGGGGCAGACGGCTTCACGGTGGCAGCGGCGGATAGTGCGGAGTGGCTTCGGACGGACAACGTTGTAGGTGGCTTGCGGACGGCGGAGTGGCGGGCGCAGTGGACGGGCTGAGCGGAGACGGCTGGGCGGCAGGCGGCTCGCGGCGTGGCCGTAGCTTGGGCGGAGAGCGGCGAACGGTAGAGGGGGCTCCGGCTGGGCGGCGTGGACCGTGGACACGGGCGCGGAGGGGCTTCGGCTGGGCAGCATAGTTGCGGGCGGACGGTGGAGGCGGACACGCGGCAAAGGCGCCTCGCGACTGGGCGAAGGATGGCTTCGGACAGACGGCGGAGGGGCGGCTTCGACGGTGAAGGCTGTTGCAGGCGGCGTGGCTCGCGGACGGCGGCGGAGAGCGGCTGCAGGCGATGGTGGACTTGGGCGGCGCCGGCAGCGGACGGACAGGCGGACATGGCTCACGGACGGCGGCGTGCGGCTGTGGAAGGGACGGACGGTGGCTCGCGGCGTGCAGCGGCTGGTGGCTTGCGACGGACGGAGATGGCTACAACGACTGGCGTTCCGGCCATTTTTCCGGCCGAACAAGACTTCTCCGGCCTGCAACGAGGTTGGTGGTTGCTTGGGCGGCGCCGGGGGAAGCTCTCCGGCAAGTTTCGGCGCTATCGGAGCACGGTGGTCCACGGCTCTGCCCGTGGACCGGCAGCAATGGCTGCCGTGGACCAAGTGGTCGTGCGGTGGACCATTGAGCCGGTCCACCGTGAGCCAGCAAAAGCTTTTAGGGCTGCTCCAAAAATCGTGCGGCTCTGAAATCCATGCTAAAATCTTCTAAAATCCATTTCGGGCCCGTTTGAAGTCCGAATTACATTCCGTTTGCGTCGTTGGACTCCTAAAATCAAGATCTACACATTTATGGAGTCAATTCCTGCAAAGTATCATAAAAAGTATCAATTTTAATCAAATAAAGTTGGATTAATTTTCATTATTCTAATGTCTAACACACCCCCAACTTAAAACTTTGCTCGTCCTCGAGTAAAGGAAATGGATGAGTCTTGTGTACTAAGATGGTCCATGAAATGAAAATTATCGTACTAACCCTAAAATCAAAGGATACATGGTTAGACTATTAAAAAGGTACTTCATTGGATTACCAATTCCACCCATTTAGTAGTAGAATAAAGTCCATTGAAGTTTTAAGAGTTTTTTTTTTTTTCCAACTTTCTATCACACTATCTAAATCTTCCAACTTACTTTGGTTTTGGTGCAATATTTATTTAGTCCCCACTTTTTCTTTTCTTTTCTCTCTTTTTTATTTATTTATTTATTTATTTTTATTTTAATGTAAAGTCAGTGCATTGTCCTGACACCTTGCTTTCTAATTAACCCTTGTAGCGAGCTTTAAGTCAATGACTCCCAAACCAGTTGACTTTAGGGCATTAGGTGTAAAACACCCCTCGGGCTTACTGACTCGAGTTAAAAAGGCTAAGTCAAGACTAACTCTATGAAAGATTTCGTTACATCCCCACCTTTTGACGCGAACAACGCTTAGGCGAAGGGATCCGGTTACTCAATGAGAGATGCTAAAAATCTTTATTAACATCAGGAATTTTTTTTAACTGGGGACTTTTTATAATGCCTATATCAAAATAAGTATGATTCATTATTAAGATCAATAGGCCAAAGGGTCTGGAATTACTTTTCTAAAATTTTCTGGACTACACTCTACCACTTATAGGGTTTTCTTGATAAATCGTCCCTCAGTATCTCTAAAATTTTCTAAACCATTAATCACTCATCATTTAGTGAGCTTGATTTTTTTAATTCGAGACAAATTTTTGTACACAAAAACTGATTAAAATTTTACTCGAGGATTTGATTTAATTAATTAGATTACCTCACCCCCCAACTTAATTTCCATTGTCCCCAATGGAAGAGAATATTAATAGCTAAATGGCATGGAAGGATACAACCTGGTAGGGTATGGAATTGGACGTCCTTCTATCACCATGTTTCCGCAATCTTCTTTTATTACTCCATTTATTCTAAAAACAAAGAACTAGAAGTTAAAATATGAACTAAGGAAAGAGCTGGGCTGCCTCCCAGGAGTGCTAAGTTTAACGTCTTCAGCCAGACACTAAGAGGGAGTATTACTGATATTGAATTTAGGCACATCCCTCAAGAAAATTTTGGAAGATAGGCCAATCAGGAGGCCTTGTCAACATGGCAGAAAAACGTTCGTAAAGTATCCTACGACGACGATTATCCTTGATCCAGAAAATACAGGAAGTAAGTGTACGAAACCAAGCTTGAAAAATCCTAGACCAATTTGGTTGGAGATTAGAAAGGAATCGTGTGTACTGGACCGAGAGTGGGGGTGGGGGCTTAAAATTTTTTCTATCTATAGAAAGGTCTACCCTAATCCCTCGCTCAGAAACAATGTATCCGAGCACAATTCCCTCACGAACCATAAAATGACTCTTCTCCCAACTTAAGACTAAGTTGGTTTCTATACAGCATTTCAATACCGTAGCCAAATTATGGAGACAATCCTCAAATGAAGATCCAAAGACAGAAAAATCATTCATAAACACTTCAAGGAAGTGACCAACCATGTCAGAAAATAAGGCCAACATATATCGTTGAAAGGTGGCTGGTGCTTCTAAGGATGGCACTAAAGGGCTTGATTGAGTCGGTAATGATTCATATTTCACAGTCCAAGGAGGAATGGTGCTAAACTTGGGTGGCTCTAACAAAGCATTCACTTCATTTGTATCAACATCAAAATCATCAGTTCCAAAATGTGTCAAAGGATCCGAATCAAGCAATACATGAAGTTTCCTATTTACTACTTCTATCATGTTTACTTCGTTATGATCATAAGAGGGTGGTCCTTGGCATGCATTAAAAATATTCAACCGCATTTTCTTATTCCCAAAAGAGACATCCATAACCCCTGTTCTGCAATTTATGCAAGCATTAGCGGTAGCTAGGAAAGGTCTTCCAAGAATGATGGGTATCTGATTAGGGTTACCGCTAGATTCCATGTCCAAAACAAGAAAATCAACCGGGAAGTAGAACTCATCTACTTTTACCAACACATCCTCGAGCATTCCACGGGGTGCCTTGACGGATCGATCAGCTAACTGTAAAGTCACCGTCGTGGGTTTTAATTCTCCAAATTTAAACAGATCATACACTGAGCCTGGGAGAAGGTTTACACTCGCATCTAAATCTAATAAGGCTCTCTTGATTATAAGGTCCCCTATGACACAAGAGATAATTGGGGTACCTGGGTCTTTGAGTTTGGGTGGAGCTATTTGCTGAAAAACTGAGCTGGATTGCTCAGTTAAGAGGATTTTCTTAGGGATATGTGTCTTAGATTTCCGTTTTTGAGTGCACAAATCCTTAAGAAATTTGGCATAAGCCGGTACTTGCTTGATGGCATCGAGGAGAGGTAAATTGATTTGGACTTGCTTGAATAATTCAAGCATCTCATTCATTTTCAAATTTTTCTTATCCAATGGTAAAGGTGACTCCAAAGCACTAGGGAATGGAGCCTTAGGTACAGGTACTTGACCAATGGATTCCTTCTCCTCTTCATTCTTTTTCTCTGGCTTAGCCACCTCTACTTCTTGGGTCGGGTCAGGTTGGTCCAATGTTTTTCCACTCCTTAAGGTGATAACAGATTTAGCGTGTTCAGGAAAATTTTCAGGTCCAGTGGAACTCTTAGCCATGTATTGACCCTTGGGATTGATAATGGGCTGGCTAGGCAACTTACCTTTTTCTCTCCGATTGAAAGCTGTAGCTAGCTGACCTATCTGAGTCTCTAGCTTGGCAATGGATTGGGTATGGGAGTGAAGGATTTGGGTATTCATGTTCAGCCCCTCCAAAGTTTGAAGGATCTTCTCTTGAAAGGAAGGATCAAGATTGCTTGGCGGAGGTTGTGGAGGCTGTGGGGCATTTTGATATTGTGGAAATGGCATGCTTTGAAATTTGGTCTCCTGATAGTTGGGCCTAACGGAAGAATTGATTCCGGGTTGGGGTTTCCAAGAAAAATTCGGGTGATTGCACCAGCCGGGATTGTATGTGTTCAAATAAGGGTCGTTTCCTGGTCTAGGAGCCATTCGAGTTTGAGCTTGATGAGCTTGCTCCTGAAGAAGCTCAGGAAATTGGTAAGCTGATGGACAATCACCTAAAGTGTGGGTGGAACTCGAGCAGATAATACAGACTTCATGAGTAGGATGAGATGAGGAGGAATTATTTCCAGCTTGCAAAAGTTGGTCGAGCTTCTGAGATAGCTCATCAACCTTGCTGTAGATGTCTACAGCACGACCAACTTCATACATATCTCCTCTCTTGGGTTCTACAGGTCCTGTGGGAGGATCTCTACGGGCAGCTGACATATGATGTAGAGAATTTTCACTTAAAGTTCAAACAACTGCCATGCCTCATGTTCATTTTTAAGCATGAACGTTCCTCCACATGAGGCATCCACCATTTGCCGGTGCCTTTTTGACAAACCGTCATAGAAGCACTGGACTAATTGCCATTTGGGTATGGCATGGTGAGGACATTTTCTAATTAGCTCTTTCAATCTCTCCCAGGTTTCATGAAACATTTCTCCATCTAATTGGAAAAAACTAGTAATGGCTTTTCTAATTTGATTCGTCTTTCCTATGGGAAAATATTTCTTAAGGAACTCCCTCTGAAGTTGATCCCAAGTTGAAATTGTTACAGTGTCCAGGGAATTCAACCAATATTTGGCTTTATCTTTCAGGGAAAAAGGGAATAACCTAAGCCTTAAAGCATCGTCGGAGAAATTTTGGATCTTAACAGTGGAACAGATTTCTAGAAATTCATCTAGATGTTTATATGGGTCTTCAGTCGCAAGTCCGTAAAAAGAGGGTAACATCTGAATCACACTGGACTTGATTTCGTACTGGATGGCATCTACAGGGGGTACTTGGATACAAGGTGAATAAGTGTATTTTGAAGGAGTGAAATACTCCTTCAGCGGAGGGTCAATTCCTTGATTAGGATCCATAGTACCTGGGCTGGTTGCTCTACTGGAGCCTTCGATTTTCGGATCTAGGGATATATGTTTAGGTTCTCGAAGTCGGCGCCTAGAATATACTAACATACACCCTCCCTCCTAAAGCAAACAGCAATCAAAGATTTTTTAATTTTTTTTAATTTTTAATTGGAAAGTGGAAGAATGAGAAGAGGTCTAGAGGAGAAGTTCCTAAGAGAGTCCTAAACTAGAGAGAAGAAAGTTAATTAATTAATTAATTTTTTTTTTTTTTTTTTCAATCAAACAAGTGAAACAAATCAAAATCACTATCCTAGGGTTAATCTGGATCTAGACAGCTCCTAACTGATCCAAGGTTACCTTCGAGCACTCCAAGCCCAAGATCAATTAACTGACTTGGCCAGGTAAGTGTAAGGTTGGTGAAGGTTCCCTTATCGCTTGCCTTAGACACCAATTAAAAATTGGCCAGGTAAGCGGAACCAACTCACTTCCCTTCGGGCTCTAGTCCTTGAACCACTTTCCTTAGACACCAAGGAATTAAATGATCTGAACCCGGTCAAACTCTAGGGTTTCCTTGTCCTAATGAGCTCGAAATTCTTAGGGTTGACGTCTAATTAATTTTAAAATTAAAGGCTTGGGTCAATGCAGATGCTGGATTGATTATTTGTGGGCTAAGGAAGGGTATTGATCTCCCCACCTTATCTGATTAATGGGTTGTGCCCTTAAGATATATTGTGAAATTATGAAATGCAACAGCTAAGGTGTCCAAAAAGTCATAAACAAACAAAATTAAACTTAATTTTTTTTTAATTTTGATGATTAAGTCTCTGATCCTAATAAATTATGAAATGTCTGGGTAATATTTTTTTTTGGTTTTGCAAAAAAATAAATTTACCTAAGTGAATCTAAAAAATTTTTGTGTTCAACCTTTTTGTACCCTAGGACAACCATTCAACATAACCTCCCAGTTATGCCAGGGCAACCTTATGTCAGGGCACTCAAGATTGAAAATTGATTTTTTTTAAAATTTGAATGTAAAGTTTTGAAAATTGAAATTTTTTTTGGATTTTTAGATTGTTGATTATATTATTTTTTCAGAATAACGCCGAAAGTTCCCGGCAACGGCGCCAAAAATCTGATGCGTGTCGTAATGCACCGATTTAGAACCTTAATTCTACTACTCTAAATGGTAGAATAGCGGGAGTAAGGATCGATCCCACAGAGACTTTGGGGTTATCTTGAAAAAGGATTTTCTTTTGATTTAAAATAAACTAAAACTAATATAAGAAATAGATGCAAATAATAAATTTGTGAAAATAATTCAGATATGACCTATCTCAAGAGTACGGCCCGTACCTGTGGATCACGGCCCGTCCCTTAGGTATAGGTCAGTCAAAATTAATTCACTACGACTTACCTTAAACGCTAATCCAACATAACTCCAGCATTTCTTCAAAATAAAAATAAGCAATCATGGATTAATATAAAACAAATAAATATTTATTGCATAAAAATTGGGGTACAGAGAAAATAAAAGAAAAGTAAGGGAACAAGGGTTCCTTTCTCCCTTTTTATCCGACTCTGACTCTCTGTGACAGTAACAGGTGGAACTACGGATAGCAAGTGGAACCTCCCCAAAAATTTCTCTTTTTTGCAGAAGAGAATCACCGAGGTATTTATAGATGAAAAATACCGTGTCGGGTCCGTGTGGAAAGCGCGGTGATTTTCTCATCTTAATCTGATTTTCAAACTCTGCGCTATCTCCTTATCTGATATTTTTACGATCATCCCCATCTCAAAAATCAAACTTAAAAATTTTATCGCACAATCCCGCGTCCATCCAGCGTCGTCCGACATCTCTTCTCGTTCCGATGCTTCCTTGTTTTCGGACATCCCGGTCTGAACAATAGGGGCGGTGACAAGCAGTTCCAGGAGCTTGGGAGCGGAGGTGACGACGGGATGGGGCGGACACGGCGACAGCGGGCAGAGACGGACATGGGGCAGACGGCTTCACGGTGGCAGCGGCGGACAGTGCGGAGTGGCTTCGGACGGACAACGCTGCAGGTGGCTTGTGGACGGCGGAGTGGCGGGTGCAGTGGATGGGCTGAGCGGAGACGGCTGGGCGGCAGGCGGCTCACGGCGTGGCCGTAGCTAGGGCGGAGAGCGGCGAATGGTAGAGGGGGCTCCGGCTAGGCGGCGTGGACCGTGGACACGGGCGCGAAGGGGCTTCGGCTGGGCAGCATGGCTGCTGGCGGACGGTGGAGGCGGACACGCGGCGAAGGCGCCTTGCGGCTAGGCGGAGGACGGCTTCGGACAGACGGCGGAGGGGCGGCTTCGGCGGTGAAGGCTGCTGCAGGCGGCGTGGCTCGCGGACGGCGGCGGAGAGCGGCTGCAGGCGATGGCGGACTTGGGCGGCGCCGGCAGCGGACGGACAAGCTCACGGACGGCGATGGCGGACATGGCCACGGATGGCGGCGTGCGGCTGTGGAAGGGACGGACGGTGGCTCGCGGCGTGCAGCGGCTGGTGGCTCGCGACGGACGGAGATGGCTACAACGTCTGGCATTCCGGTCATTTTTCTGGCCGAACAGGACTTCTCCGGCCTGCAACGAGGCTGGCGACTGCTTGGGCGGCGCCGGAGGAAGCTCTCCGGCGAGTTTCGGTGCGATCGGAGCACGGTGGTCCACGGCTCTGCCCGTGGACCAAGTGGTCGTGCGGTGGACCATTGAGCCGGTCCACCGTGAGCCAGCAAAAGCTTTTAGGGCCGCTCCAAAAATCGTGCGGCTCTGAAATCCGTGCTAAAATCTTCTAAAATCCATTTCGGGCCTGTTTGAAGTTCGAATTACATTCCGTTTGCGTCGTTGGACTCCTAAAATCAAGATCTACACGTTTATGGAGTCAATTCCTGCAAAGTATCATAAAAAGTATCAATTTTAATCAAATAAAGTTGGGTTAATTTTCATTATTCTAATATCTAATAGTAGATATAAGTGACATATTCATAAATGATTTTTGAAATTGTTAATGAGTGATTTTACCACTATGTCGAAAATGTTCTTGCAACGTTTGATTACTTATATATCTTGAAAGTATGTGCATGAAGATTGTGAGTTGCTCGTCTACTATTACCCATTTTGTACCACTTAAAAGATCCCTTTATGGTAGAATGTTTGCAAGTGTTTGGGAAATATATGGATCCATGTGAAATTCGAAACCTCCAATGATTTTCATAGCCTTCAAGAATTTCTTTGATCTACAGAGCACCAGTAAGAATTGAAGTCTAACATGGCCTTTTCTTATAAGCAGCATTAAAATATGATCTAGGATGGTATAACATTATCCAATCACATCCATCTTTCTCCTTCATAACATGCCATTGTTCTTCACTAGTCCATAATGCAGAGTAGCGAAGAATTTCTTTTTTCTTTTTTTTTTTTTGCATAAATAAGGACAAAATAAATTGAAGAAATAACTAATGATAACCTACCATGTTGGTTGGTTATGCATGACACTTGCCCTGTGAATGCCTGGGCACACTTACAATGATGAGGTTAGAAAAGTGAAATGATAATATCTAAGTTATGTGGAGGGTACTTTAGGAAAAGAAAATGATTTTTCGATGGTTAGCAAAATCAATTTTGTGTGTTTGTTTGTTGACCATATCTTACCTCATCCATCTTGCCTCTAGTTTTTAGCTAGATTGTTTCCTATATAGTCCATTCACTGACTTTGGGATCTAAAATTATGTCAAATTGAGGCATCTACTTGTTCCTAGTTGCTGTGAACATTGAAAAGGACAAAAGAAGGGAGGGAGGAAGGGAGGTAATGCTAGTTCATTTGTCCTTCTCTATCCAAATATATGATAGGATCGGGGATGCACAGTATTTTCTTCCAATAGGATTTCATATGTGATCGCATTTAGCACCTGGATCCCATCATGAGTTTTATCATAAGGCTATAGATCCTAGTATCCAAACATGCCCTTAATCTATTCATGGTATGATGTAGCATCAATCAAGATCTTCAAGGACACATTATAAACAGCAAAAATAGTTAAAGATAAGGCAAGTTGTTGGAGGCTGTCATTGGATGGATGGGGGCACATTAAATACGGATGGTTATAGTATAGAAGTACCTTATTGTGCATGCAGACTGGCAGGTCAATCAGTGATCCACTGTTGAGTTAGAACCTTGTGGGAATCAATGTACCCTAAACCAGAAAAATGTGATTCTGTTTGCAAAATGGCAAACTTAGATTGTAGTCAGTTGCACCTACCACATACCAACTCCCTGAAACTCCACTTCAAGCATAGTTTCCATGATCAGTGAACCTTCCTTTGCAAACAATATGTTGCGCTGCTAACCCCTTCTGCAAGTGCAACATCTTTTTTTAACTTTTGCACAACTATAAGCTTCTCTTTCTCTGACTTCTGGTAGGGAAATATTATGAGATAAAATTAAAATGAGTATGGGGTACTATAAAGACAAAAAAAAGGTAACTGTATTTCTTAGTATCCAAAGATTAATATTTCTTTCTGCTAAATCATAAGTTTATATTTATTCCTATAACAAAGGGGAGCCTTCACAATATCCATTATTTATTAGTTCAGAAACTGCCGCACTAGGCAAGACAATTGGGTGAACATGGGTGTTGAAAGCTTGAAGATTTTCTATTTTCTTTTGAAAGAAATTCCAATGAAGAGTTCAGTTTTTATTGAAAGTGCGATCCAATCTAATGAAATTCTCTCCAAAGACCTATCCATTATCCTTTTAATAAGAGTATATGCTAGTATGGTTGTAAGCTTGAACTGGGTTTGGTCCTAGAAGGTGCTGTCTTTGCAACCTTGAGTGTTGAGGCATCAGTCTCAGGTCTGGGATAATCACGATGTGATTGATGTTGCATATATATACATACATACATATGTCCATACATAGTATGAATAACTTTTCTTTTTGATGTGCTTCCTTCTTATAATAACTTATCATGCCCGTTCCTGTCCTCTCTCTTAATAATTTTTCATGCCTGTTCCTCTCCTCTCTTACCTACCAAAAGACAGCGAGGATTCAGATTTTAAAGAAAGCTGGTCGACCCTCAGAGCGCCTGGTGAGCCATGAGCATTGCCGATTTGACAAGCCACAACAGCATGAGTGTGTGCATGTCCGCAAGATAACAGAAGCTGCTGGAACGGAGGATGCTGAAGCTGATGCAGAGTATGACAGTGCTCTCAAGGAAGCCATCCGTGGTGTGCAGGATGCAGTGACCAGCATAAATGAGCACCTGGAGGAGGTCCGCTATGAGATTGAGGCACTAGAATCAGTATAGTTGCTGGACTTGTACATGATTAACTTAAATTTATCTTTTTCCGGCTTCGCTGAATTGGGAAATGTTTCGGCTATATTTAACTGCAGCCTTACAGAAGGATGTAGGGAAGGATGCATTTTCTTAAAGATAATGCTATGTGATTATAATATGATTGGTTTTCTGCAAATCAAAATGGCTATTGTAAGTTAAACTTGTGTTTCTCCAGTATCTGTTTGTCGTTTTTGACCGCCGGTGGGTTCAAACACAACAGAGAAAATTGAAAATTTTGCTGAATGACATTGAGATTTCAAACAGGATGTGTTATGTGGTCAGAGATCTTTGGTTCACCGAGGGATTCATGACCATTTGCATTATCCAGGACTAACCCCTGTTAGCGGACAGCCAGATGGCTTTGCAAAGGAAACACTTCTTTTCAGGAATGTGGAACTAATAATGTCTCGATCTTTTGAGCTTTGATCGGTAGTGGTTGAATGTGTTACACATGTAAAATACGAAATTATGGTTAGGAGAACTAGAGATGAGTTGGGGATGGTGGTTCCTTTGTAGACTTATGTGTTCTGTTTTGAACAAAAGTAGAGAATGGATCAAGTATGTTCTTGTACAAACATCGTGCCCAGGTTTTTTGTCTTGTATTTATTTTTCTGTGATGTAACATCAAAAATGATTGTTGTTGACATCCAATTAAAGCTAACTTGTTTCTTGGATCGCGGATTCTAAACTAACTCATCTAATGCAGGCCGATAATGATTGCGTACTTACAATCAAGATTTTCTTATATTTGCCTGTTTGATATGGATCAGTTTTTTCATTAATACATAAAGGGCCGTTCCGAAATGTAGAACCACTGATAACATCTAAGTTTTTATATAGGTGAACTGGAAGATTTAGGTGGCCAGGCGGATATGAATGGTGATCGTCTTACGAGACCAGTCAGTATACAGCATATGTTATTCTTGATACCACACCATGACACTGATATCTCTTAGTGCAGGTTTCTGTCCTATTCCTCGTGAAGTCATCAGTGGAAATTTTGAAGATGCTATCATCTCATTGATCATTGATGTGATTCATGTTGCAGCATTTATACATGAATATATGTGATATTGATGTAGTGGTGAGAAGGTTAATTGAGATGGGCAGGTGATTGATAACTAAAATAACGTATTTAACTCTAGTTAATTAATCAGTAGAAATATAGCAATTGATACACTGGTGACTGAGTACTTCTTGGTACCCATGGAAGAGGGGTATTGTCTTTAAATTGAGTCTTAAAATCTGATATACTTACTGTGCTAATGGAGGGGTCTACCATAATTAATGGGCAGTACTACTAATACAGTGGCATGAGGCGTATCAATGGCAGGTACTTCGCTCAATGTTGACATCATGCTACGTTAGCCAAATCACCAAGTCATCGATGATGTACACGATATCATTGGAGTGGCATAAAATCTATTTTAGGGGTAAATATATACCCCCATGGCTGAATGAAAATGAATATTTTTGTGGAACCGTATAAGCTTAAATTAATACCTAATCAGCCAACTATGAGAAATACTAGGCTGACTATGGTAATGTTAGTTAATATAGAACGTCGACAAATTATATTTAAGTTTATCAACTATGTTTATTGGTCAATTATATGAACACTCATGGTGATTACCAAGCACCTACTTTAGACCTTTGTAAAAGCACACCTATCAGAAAAGTAAATCAAATATTAATATCCTAAAAAATTATTGCATGAAAGACAAAAAGAGGGGAAGAAGCAACAACGACCAACAACCATCTATCAAAATTTTTTTTGATAAGAATAATAGCTATTAATGTGGCACAATCACTGAACATGGAGCCCACATCAGATCCAGCTGGCGACCATGATAGTAGGAGGTGCCACCTGGACGTGATGGCCAGGTCGAGCCCCCGATCGAGGTTAGATCCCATCCGAGATCGAGCTCCCGACCGAGGTCGGGCTCCCACCTTCCGAGGTCGAGCCCTTGGCCGAAGTCAGCTTCCATCTAGGGTCAAGCTCCCGGCCGAGTTTGTGCTCCTGCCTTCTGAGGTCGAGCCCCCGATCGAGGTCAGCTCCCATCCGGAGTCGAGCTCTCGGCCGAGATCATGCTCCTGCTTTCCAAGGTCGAGCCCCCGATTGAGATCAACTCCAATCTGGGGTCGAGCTCTCGGTTGAGGTCGTGCTCCCGCCTTCCAAAGTCGAGCCCCATACCGAGGTCAGCTCCTATCCGAAGTCGAGCTCCCAGCCGAGGTCATGCTCCCGCCTTCCAAGATCAAGCCCCGGCCTGAGGTTAGCTCCCATCTGGGGTCGAGCTCCCGGCCGAGGTCATGTTCCCGCCTTCCGAGGTCGAGCTCCCGAAATAGAGCTCCCCTTGACGAGGTCGAGCCGCCTTCCGAAGTCATGCTCCCGCCTTCCGGGGTCGAGCACTCGTTTTCCAAGACAAGGTTCCCGCCCAGGACTAAGAGACATCATCAACCACCAGAGGATCAGCAGGAGCAAGGGAGAGAGGACCAGAAGGATTTTGAGCTATGGCACAGAGGCTCCAGGCTACCTACAGCTCTTGAAGGGTGGCGCGTGTTTTGCCAGAGGTTCTAGGCTCTACAATAGACCACCTACATGCTCTGCACGATGCGTGCTCTGCCAAGTTCCAGGCCTTACAGCATGCCACCTGCATCCCCCGCCGTGCAACCAGGGCTCCAGTTCCCGTGACATGTCACCTATATCCCATCCAAGAGGAGTATCTTATTAAGGCCCCAAGCCATGCAACACACCGATGGTCCCTCCTGAAATAGAAATGCTTCACCATGGCTTGGAGCTCAGTGGCACGGCACCCGCACCCCTCATAAAAAACTACACTTGAGGGACAAGACCTGAATTATGCCGACGAACATCCCCAATAGAAAGATCTCCTTTCGAGGACAGGTACAACAGGGAGGAGGCCACTGGCAGAGGAAAACCCCACCAAAAGAGGGTATCTGGAAAGTGACATCCCAATGAAGCCCCAGATTTAGTCTGGGCCATTTCTCTCATATAAAATTGAAGAAGGGATCTCCAACAAGGAGAAAAAAAATAACTGGTAAGACAAAGAGAGGGAAAGGGCAAGAAACCAAGAGAGAGAACCTCCCTACACTCTAGGCTCCCATTCACTTCATCTCTTCCCATTAGATATTATTTTCTTCTCTACGCGGAGGTGTCCTAATCCTCCACCACAAAAAGTTTGTTCCCCTTGATCATCCTAACTGACTTGATCGTCGGAGTATCCCCGCTAGAATCCTCGACCCGGGTCTCCTCTTTTTTATAGGACTAGTCGACCGAGCAGCTGATCGAAAAGAGGACCAAGCATCTAGGGGGAGCCCAATGTATCCATGACATGTTAGAGTTATAGGCCATGGCGATCTAGGCGGCAACAGATTGGCATGCCAGGTAAGGGAGATGAAGAGCCATTGACTACAACAAGTCCCCCACTACTAAAAGAGTACCCATGAATAACTACGGCCTCATGGTGATGACCCGTGCATGGGAAGCTTTCGTTAGCCATGCAGGGGACCCTCCTCACCATAGCAACAAGTAGAGCCCAGAGAGGGAGCTCCCCGCTCCACCACCACCTCATCCAACGGACCCCTAGATCGTTGCACTTGCCTACCAGGTCCAGGCCTTGGCTACGACGGTATATTAGCTTCATCAGCGACACCGGTCCCTAGCAACATAGTAGCAGTCTAGGATGCTGGCGGCTCATGTCGCCGATCCCCGCACTAGCCTACGATCCTTTCAGGATGGACTGTCACATGCAACCTCTTACCCGTGGGGAGACCAATAGGTGGTCGGGAAGGAGCAGCAGGATGGCTCGACCGATTGGGAGAGCTGCTCCTTGGCCTCGGACCATGGCACACTCTCTTGCTAATGGCACTGGCATGGCCGAGAACTGAGGCGAGAGTTCCTCCACTTTGCACCCCCTTCACCCTTGACGACTTCCACCAAGGGGTCCATAGACGAGGCCATCCACCGTCGAGTGAAAAGGCACCTCGAGGAGCAAGAGCGTAAGCTGGTTGATTTGTCCCATCGATTTGCGAAGATTCAGGGCTCCCCTAGTGAGCCCATGGATTACGACACCCATTCCCCCTTCTCCCATAGAATCCAAGAGGAACCGATTTCTAATCAATTTTGGATGCCTCAGGTTGATCCCTACAATGGGATGACTGACCCCCTGGACCATCTTAAGAGTTACAAAGCCCTCATGAGGATCCAGAGGGCCACCGACGTCCTTCTTTGCATTGCCTTTCCAGCTACACTCTGTAAGGCTACTCGAGCCAGGGAGCAATGACTCCTTCGAATAGCTAGAAATAAGGTTTATGGCATACTTTGACGCATACAGAAAGGTGCCACGTGAGGCTGATAGCCTCTTCTCTATCTATCAGCAGGACCGAGAGCCTCTTTGGGACTGTGTCTCGGTTTAAAGCTGCCACCTTGGAGATCTACCACCTTGACGAGCTAATCACCATGCTGGTACTAAAGACAGGACTCAGGACCTCTCGCTTCACCACTCTCTCAATAAGAAGCTTTCAAAGACTTACTCGGAGCTCCTCCTCTGAGCCCATAAGTATATCCATGTGGAGGAGGCTGACCATACTAGGAGAGAGTTGGATGGGAGGCCACTGAAGAGGCAGGCCATGGGGGAAGCATCTAGCCCCCCAACCTCAAAGACTATGTCGACCCTTCGACCGGGCCCTAGGCCCAGGCCAACCCTACCAAGGAGGAGAAGTTTACTTTTCTCCTCGCCCCGAGAGTAAGATCCTCATGGAGATCAAGGGCGAGCATTTCCTGCATCATCCTCCCCCACTAAGACCGTTTGCTAGATGCGACAAGTCTTGCTACTATCACTTTTACCGGGACCATGACCATGATACCAAGGAATGTCACTACTTGAAGAGAAAAATAGAAGACCTGATCAAGCGCGGTTACCTTGGAAAGTATGTGGAGGGCAGAGCCACCCCCGCAGCCTAGAGTTAAGAGGCCCAGCCACTTGCCATCGATAACCAACCCACTGAGAAGCTAGTGAGGATGATCTCTTGGGTGCCAAGAGGAAACTCAAAAAGGGCTAAGGGGAGAGAAGAAGGTGATGATGTACTCCTCTGCGAGGGAGAAGGGCCGTCTAGGATAGATAATCCAAATGATAATGCTATCATCATAGAAATGATGATAGCTAAATACCTCGTAAAACAAATTATGGCTGATAGTAGAAGCTCTGCTAACATCCTTTTATATGATGCTTTTGCAAGGATGAGCTTGTCCACTGATCAAATAAAGCCAGTATTCACACCCTTGGTCGGTTTCACCGGGGATTCAATCGGGGTTGAAGGAGAAATTACACTCCCAATAACCGCCAGAATGCCCCCTCGGTAGAGCATTGTGTTGACAACATTCACCATTGTAAGACTTCCCTCACCTTACAATGCGATCCAGGGCCATCTTGGACTCAATCTACTCAATACCACCATCTCCACCAGATGACTTCTCGCCTAGTTCCCAACTCCTTGGGGGACTAAAGAGATGAGAGGGTCCTGGTTGCCAGTCCAACACTGCCTACAGACGATCTCGGGAGCATGAAAGGCTAGGCATAATCCATCCATTGACCAACCAAGCCTGACATAGCTGGAGTCGAAGGGTGGGCTGGTGGAGCCCCTACTGTCTTTTCTTCTAGGAGAGGACCCCTTGAAGACTATGCAAGTGGGAGCCCTACTGCCTGAGGAGGAGAGATCCCATCTGCTTAGCTTCCTGTGGGCCAATATGGATGTCTTTGCTTGGACCATAGCATACATGCCCGGGATCCCTCCATAAGTAATCACTCACAAGTTGAATGTCGACCCTAACAATTGCTGGTTTGGCAAAAGAAGAGGAGCTTTGCCCCAGAGAGATAGAAGGTGATTGATGAGGAGGTCGAAAAGCTCCTCACTGCGGGCTTCATTTGTGAGGTACAATACTCTGACTGGCTAGCTAATGTAGTAATGGTCAGGAAAGCCTCTAGAAAGTAGAGGATCTACATACTCTACATCGACCTCAACCGAGCATGCCCGAAGGATAGCTTTTCAGGTGAGGACACCAGAGCTAAAAAGAGACATCATACCCCTCCAAGCTCATTGTGGATCACCAATGAGTAGTCTGTCTTCATTCAGTCAAAGTTATTGAGTCCTGTAAGTAATCGAGTATATAATTGAAATTAGTTTCCTTTGATTTGCAAGTTGGTCAAATTAGGTTCAGTTGGATCGAGTTAGGTTTGCTTGGACTGTCTTGTAATTAGTGCTTGAAATAATAAAGGGGGTTCAAGTCCAATTGTTATCCAAGGTCAAGCCCAATTGTTGAAGCCATGTCACCATGCCATGTCATCATGCCATGTCATCACCTTCGTGCCACGTCACAATGTCATGGAGCCTTGTCACCTGCCACTTGGAGTAGTATGCCATGCCACATCACCTTAGTGGGTCAATTCCATGTCAAAAGAAGGTTGTCCAAAATTTTTACCAGACATCCAGACATCTGGACATCCGGACATCCAAACATCCAGACATCGAGACATCAGGACATCGGGACATCCGAATATTTAGACATCGGGACATTTAGACATCTATCCAAAAGAGGGCGCCCATGATTTCTTCTCATTCAATGCTCATTTTTTTTTAAGAGTAAGATGAAAGGATGTCTTATCTCACCCTCTGTTTGCTGCCCAAAATGGAGAAGCTTGAATTCAAATGGGCGCCTATCATGAAGAGTCCAAGGGTGATCCCACAACTTTCAAATTTCAAGGTGTAATCCATAGAGATCATTTAAATTCAAAGAAGTCCATTTAAATCCAAAACAAGGAGTCTCAATCCAAGACGAGATAGAGGTTATCTTGATCCCATTTTCAAATGCAAGAAGATGGCAATCAAGAAAGAAAAGGAGGGTGCTTCATTTTTTTTTGTCACTCATTTGAAAGCATTTAAGAGGAGTAAAGTAGAAAGACTCCTCTTCCCATATCTCTCATTTGTCGCCCACTCCAAGGATGGTCGGCTAACTCAAGCATTTGTTTCAATTCAAATTCAAATAGAAGTTCATCCAAGAAGATTCCAAGATTAAGTTTCAAATTCAAATGGAAGTTCATCCAAGAAGATTCCAAGATTAAGTCATACCCTTTCCAAGGTTCATCCAAAATTCAAACTCAAAGAGTTCTCTCTTATCAAGAAGAAGATAGGAGGCCATTTTTATCCATACTCATTTTGTATTTAAACCATGGATAAGTCTTATCCGTATCTCCTATCTTATGTTCAAAAGAATTCATTCTTATCTTGCTACCACGAGTTTGTTCTTATCATGCTACTATGTAAGGGGTCTTTAAATACCACCCCATTCCCTCTTGTAAATCATCTTATGAATTATTAATGAAACACTGTCAGTTTGTTTTTACAATTGCTGGTTAAGCATTGTAATGTGTCTTACAATTACTGGTTAAGCATTGTAATGTGCTCTGCTGGTTAAGCATTGCATTAGTGTGTGTGGAGTGCCGAAGCCCAGTTATATTCCAAGAGTCCAAGATCCAGAAGCCAGGCGCCATCATCTTCAACATCCAGTCCAGATCCAGATCCAAGCCGACCATTATTCTTTCCCTCTCTCTTTTCAAATTTCCACTCCATTTCCACCATTCTAATCATAGTTCTCTTACAGGATCCCTAGTGTTCTCGATCAGAGGAGGAGGTTTTCCTTGCTATCCAACCATCAACAAGAAGATCTGCTATGAAGGAATAGAAGTTTGCAATCCTACAGCGAGATCTTGAGAGTTGAATCCAGATCTGTTGAAACGAAGGAGAGAAAAACGTTATTGGTAAGTAACCATCCGAATCTCATTAGATCTGGTTATTTGAAGTTAGAACGTCCTAGTTTCAGTGGTTTCTCAATCATCGAATCAAGGATTCTTTATGTGATTGCATGATAATTATATTGCTGGTAGCTAGTAAAGACATAGTCTATCTTTATTAAATTAATTTGATAGCTTATTTGAGTTTACTTCCATTGCTCATCAAATTTAAACTCTTAATTGTTAGATTAGTCTTTGCATCCATCCTACATCACCTTTGGTATCAGAGCTAGTACCGTATCAGTTTTAGTATCAGAGCCAAAGGTTAGACTAGGACATTTAGTGACTAGTTGAAATTATTGTACTATTCTAGCATTGGATCTGGAAGGCTCTTCCATAGCTCTTCAGATCTTAGTTTCCTTTGCATTGATTTTAGTAATTTAGCCAGATTAAAAATATATCTGTAATCTTCTCTCATAGATTTTAGATCTAAATTTTTTTCAAAAAAAATTGTTTTATTTTCTTAGTACTTTCTAATGGAAGGAACTCACACCTCCTGAGCGGGTATATGCAAGATACTGTCACAACCTATGAGAGTAATAAGCTACAGCCGGACGTGATAACCCGATATCGAAAAATTAGTTGTGCTTAGTGTATGCATGTTTGAATTATTAATTGCTTGAAAGATTGCATGTTAATTTTTTTAGCACAACTTAGGATAAGATTCTGGCACGGCACATCTAAATTTTTTAATTTATCCAACCTAATCTCCAAGAAGATTTAAATTCAATTTTTGTAATTTAAAATATGAAATTCAAATTTTAAAATTTAAATTCAAATCTGAAATCCCAAATCTAAAGTTGAAATTTAAAAGTTAAAATTTTGAGTTGCAAGTGTTCTCTTATCTTATCTTGGTAACTAGATTGATTGGATTGTGCATTCATCCTATCTTTTGGTCCATTCCTTAGCAGAGTCGTCCCAATTATCATCCAAGTCGACTCAACCCTAATCCGAGCTGACTCGACCCTAATCTGAGCTGACCTACCCTTGTGATCACATTTGTTCCTAAGAATGACCCTGAAGAGGAAATATCTATTATAGACTCAAAGTTAATGGACCAAAAGATTACTCAGGTTGAAACCGTAGTGGAAGTATATGAAGATGGAGAAAACCTAATAGATGAGTATAAACGAGAAGAGGAAGTTTGTTGACTCTGGTCTTGATTTTGATGATTGATAAAATATTTAAGTATATATGAGTACTAATTATATTTTAAGTGTATTTTTCAGATCTTAGTACTCAACCATATTGAATGAAGAAATGCTTGTATTTCAGTTAAAAAAGTCCTTAAATTAATAAAAAATCAAGTATATGGACTTTGGAATTAATATGGAAGAACTTGAAGAGGTTAAAGTTTCAATTTGAAGATGTTTCAGTAATGGCACAGGCAAGTGTCGATACCTGAAAATGAAGTATCGACACCTGAGGATCAAGTGTCGATACTTGAAGAGTGAAATGTCGACTCAAGGCTTGAGACAAACAGAAAACTTCAGAAAGTACTTTCAGTCAAGTGTCGACACCTGGAGCTGAAGTGTCGACACTTGGAGAATGAAGTGTCGATACTTGAAACTGAAGTGTCGACACCTGGAGGTGAACTGTCGACACTTGAACAGTAACGACTAGTTTTCTGGGCTACAGAACTTCTCCAACTTGGTTCCAACGGCTATATTTTCCTCCCTAACGGCTATAAACGGTCATTTAAGTATTGGGAGGCTATATAAACATCAAAAATTAAATGGGAAAGTAATCCTTTGGTGAGTTTCTTGAATATTCTTAAAGGATTCAATAGTTGAGTGATTCAAAGCCTTCAATCTTCCAAGTTTCAAAAAAAGCATTCAAAGTCTACATCCATAAGCATCAATCAAAGGCTTCATCAACTTGAAGACAAGATCTTCATCAACATTCAAGGGCTTCAAAGAGATATTTGCTTTATTTTAGAAAGCTTTTATTTTATTCATTTATACTTGCTCTTATATTATTTTACTTAAGGTTTTTGGTGAGCCTTGAAAAACCAAAGACGTTTTTGGTAAGCCTTAAAATCGAAGTGGTTGTTGGTGAGCCTTGAAACCAACTAGGATTTTACTTATGATCCCGAAGCCAAAACAAGTTGTTTAGGTTCTTGGTTATCCCATAAAACCAAGGGTGGTTGTTGGTGAGCCTTGAAACCAATTAGGGTTTGACTTATGAGCCTGAAGACAAAACAAGTTATAAAGGTTGTTGGTGAGCCTAAGTTATAAAACCAAACTTATTGAAATTCCCAAGGGTGGCTTGGGGAGTGGATGCAGGTGCTTGGTTGGCACCGAACCACTATAAACCTTTGTATTTTTGTGATTGTTCTTCTTGTGCTTTTATTTCTTTATTTTTGCTGCATTTATTTGAAATATACAAGCACTTGAATTGTATTAGCATATACTTGCTTTAGTTCATATTTTAAATAGTACAAAAGTTTTATAAAACCCAATTCACCCCGCTCTTGGATTGCCTACCTGAGCCTACAATTGGTATCAGAGCAGGTGCTCTATTTGAAAATCTAACGATTTTGAGCTAAAGTTCATGGCAACCCTTGTAGGTATTAGTGTTAGACCACCATTTTTCAATGGCATAAATTACACATTTTGGAAAACTCACATGCGCATCCATATTCAATTTATTAATTATCATCTTTGGAAAATCATTGTTAGTGGTCCTCATATTCCTTCCATTTTGGTTAATGGCATTTCCATTCCAAAGCTCGAAGAGGATTGGAATGAATATGACATTAAACAAACTGAAATCAATGCTAAAGCAATGAACTTGCTTTATTGTGCATTGGACTTAAATGAATTTAATAGAATCTCATCATGCACATCGGTGAAGAAAATATGGGACACACTTGAAGTTACTCATGAGGGTACTCTTCAAGTGAAGAATACTAAAATTAATTTGCTTGTACATTCTTTGGAAAATTTTGAAATGATTCATTATGAATCTATTTCTGATATGTATACTAGATTTATGACTATTATTAATAAATTGAAAAGTCTTGGCAAAATCTATACTAATGCTGATTTGGTGAACAAAATTCTTAGATCCTTGCCAAAATCATGGGATCCAAAGGTGACGGCGATCCAAGAAGCTAAAGATGTAGAAACCTTACCTTTGGAGGAGCTTATTGGTTCACTCATGACCTATGAGTTGAACTTATGGCAAAGGATAGTGGAAGCTGATACAAAAAAGAAGATAATGGCTTTCAAAGCCAAAAAGAAATTCAAGGCAATGATGGCAACTTGGAGCGATAGCGAAGATTCAAGTACGGATGATGAAGTTGCCCATCTTTGCTTCATGGCAAATGAGGAAAATGTATGTACTAAAAATGATTATAATTTTATCTTTGATGAACTATATGATACATCTAATGATCTTGTGCATGAATATAGATTGCTAAAAATTGAGCACAAGAAATTAAATAGGCATGTAGATTCATTTTCTCTTGACAACACCAATCTTGCAAATAAAAATGGTGATTTAAATGCCAAGATTGATAGTTTGAAAAATGAAAAGAATAATTTTTCTAAAGAAAAAGAATTTTTAGAAAAAGAAAATGTTATTTTGAAAGATTTATGTGATAAAGTTTTTAATGAGAAAAATATTTTGATTGAGGAAAAGAAACAAAAACTTTTGAAGAATTTCTCTATTCCTGCTTCTTTTAATTTATCTTATAAATATGATTTTAATGCTTATCCTTCTAGATTAAGAAAAGTGTGGGTTCCAAAAGGAACCATAATCACTAATCATAAAGGACCTAAGAAAGTTTGGGTACCAAAAATGTCCACTTACTTTGTTTTGCAGGAATGTCTTGCAGCCCAACATGAAAAAAGGAAGTTCTTGAAAAGTGGCTGTACAAGATAATTTGAAGAAGTGGACAAGCTACATTTTGGACTAAATGGTAAAAGGAAGAACTATACATATTGGTAAATTCTAAACATTTCCTTCCATAATTGAAAATGTAGTTAAATTTTTATTGCATCAATTATTTTGAAATATTGTTTTTAAATGTTTAATTAGAATCAAGTTTGGACTTATCATCATTGTTTATGATCATGAACTTTTTGGTGTTGATAAATTTCATGCTATCATGATTAACTTATGATTGTAAGACCTTCACTTGATTTTGATTAATATATCTTAAATTATTTCATGAAAATTACTTTTAAAGATGCATATTGATTTGAAAAATATTTTAATTGATTAATTAGAATCAAGTTTAGACTAATAGTCATTTGTTGTGATCATGACCATTTTGATGTTGATGGATTTCAAGCTCTTATGGTCAAACTTTTGATTATTAGATATTCACTTGATTTTGATTAATATAGTTTCTAAATTATTTCAAGTGAAATGCTATGATTTATATATTTTTATTTATGGCATCTATGCTTAAGTTAGAATTGATTTGAATCAAGTATAGAACTAGTAGTCAAGGGTTACTTTTAAGAAGAAGGTATGCATATTGATAAACCCTTGCTCTAGTAGCTAGACTTGATATCATATTACTTCTAGCATTTGTATGGATATCAAATCATTTTAAATAAATTTGAAATCATGCTGAAAGTTTTCAAGTGGTATCATGATAAATTAATTTCAAGTGGTATCATTATTTTTGGCATGTGCATATCAAAGTTTATTGATTTTGATGTTCTTCTTGCTATTCTTTCCGGCTTCATTCCCACTTTGTGTTGCCTTTCACCCTTTTTCATGATGTCAAAAAGGGGGAGAAAAATGTTAATTATGAAAGGGGAAGATTGGATAAACATGAAAAAAATTTTTAGAAATGAAAGAAAGTGCAAAAAGGGGGAGAAGAATGCAAATTTTTTAATCTTAAGGAAAGAATTAGTAAGGGGAAGATTGTCTTAAAATTTTTTGCATATTTTGAAAAATGTTTTGAAAGTTTTTTTGGATCATATATTGAGGGGGAGCTTGGTGCTTATTGATTTTGAGCTTACATGTTTATCTTATTGTTAATCCTTTTAAGCTTACCCTTTTCATATACTTAAAGATTTTGTCATCATCAAAATGGGGGAGATTGTTGACTCTGGTCTTGATTTTGATGATTGACAAAATGTTTAAGTATATATGAGTACTAATTATATTTTAAGTATATTTTTCAGATCTTAGTTCTCAACCATGTTGAATGAAGAAATGCTTGTATTTCAGTTGAAAAAGTCCTTAAATTAATGGAAAATCAAGTATATGGACTTTGGAATTAATATGGAAGAACTTGAAGAGGTTAAAGTTTCAATTTGAAGATGTTTCAACAATGGCACAGGCAAGTGTCGACACCTGAAAATGAAGTGTCGACACCAGAGGATCAAGTGTCGACACTTGAGGAGTGAAGTGTCGACTCAAGGCCTGAGACAAACAGAAAACTTCAGAAAGCACTTTCAGTCAAGTGTCGACACCTGGAGCTAAAGTGTCGACATTTGGAAATGAAGTGTCGACACTTGAAACTGAAGTGTCGATACCTGGAGGTGAAGTGTCGACACCTGAACAGTAATGGCTAGTTTTCTGGGTTGCAAAACTTCTCCAACTTGGCTCCAACGGCTATATTTTCTTTCCTAACAGCTATAAACAATCATTTAAGTGTTGGGAGGCTATATAAACATTAAAAATCAAATGGGAAAGCAATCCTTTGGTGAGTTTCTTGAATATTCTTAAAGGATTTAATAGTTAAGTGATTCAAAGCTTTCAATCTTCCAACTTTCAAAGAGAGCATTCAAAGTCTACATCCATAAGCATCAATCAAAGGCTTTATCAACTTGAAGAAAAGATCTTCATCAACATTCAAGGGCTTCAAAGAGATATTTGCTTTATTTTAAAAAGCTTTTATTGTATTTATTTATACTTGCTCTTACATTGTTTTACTTAAGGTTTTTGGTGAGCCTTGGAAAACCAAAGAGGTTTTTGGTAAGCCTTGAAAACCAAAGTGGTTATTGGTGAGCCTTGAAATCAACTAGGGTTTTACTTATGAGCCCGAAACCAAAACAAGTTGTTTAGATTCTTGGTTATCCCATAAAACCAAGGGTGGTTGTTGGTGAGCCTTGAAACCAACTAGAATTTGACTTGTGAGCCCGAAGACAAAACAAGTTGTAAAGGTTGTTGGTGAGCCTAAGTTATAAAACCAAACTTAGTGAAATTCCCAAGGGTGGCTTGGGGAGTGGATGTAGGTGCTTGGTTGGCACCGAACCATTATAAACCTTTGTATTTGTGTGATTATTCTTCTTGTACTTTTATTTCTTTATTTCCACTGCATTTATTTGAAATACATAAGCACTTGAATTGTATTAGCACATACTTGCTTTAGTTCATATTTTAAATAGTACAAAAGTTTTATAAAACCCAATTCACCCCCCCTCTTGGGTTTCCTACCTAAGCCTACAAAGTTGATGAGTCACCTAATGTATTAGAAGGACCATTAGGAAAAGAGAACCATGAGGGATTTAACACCGCTACCATTAGGGCTTTACTTGAGAAAATCCTAGAAGAGATCCAAATAAGAGAGCTTAGTCCTGAAATTCTTGAACCAGAGGAATTTATTGAAGACATGATCTCTTTAATTCGGTATCCTCAGGATGAGGTCATCCCTTTAATTCCAATTAATGATATCTTTCCTGAACTTAATGACCCGTTCGTCATTAAAATGGACTTTTTGTTACTTGTAGATCCATGTCCATACTTTAAGGTCACCCTTGTTAATCCAGACCCAGTTGATGAACCTACCTCATATTTCCTGCCCTTCCTTGGAGCTTCCAATGTTTTTAGAACCACTTAGTTGCACTTTGTTGAGGTTAGCATGTTTCATCAATCCTTTGAGTCCATTCAATTTGCTACCTACTTCTGGAAGACCTTATGGCACTTATTAGGAGTCAACATCAAATTTTCATCTATATATCATCCATCAACTAGGGATCAAGCCCAAAGTTATAGTTGTAGACCTAATAAATTCCATTTGATAGCAATGCATAGTTGAGTCCATTAGGTGTTGGTAAGAGTCATATGCACAGCATATTAAGGAATTGCATAAAGAGTTAAGTAAAAAAATTAATGAAAGTAATGAATCTTATGAGCATATGGCTAACTCACATAAACATTTCAAAGAATTTAATGAGGGTGACTTTGTCAAGATCAGGCTTCATCCTGAATGGTTCCCACCAGGAACCATGAAAAAATTACATGCCCATAGTGCGGGACCATACAAGATCATAAAAAAATTGGGTCTAATGCCTATATGTTAGACTTACCACCTGAATTAGGTATTTGTCCAACCTTCAATTTATCAGATCTTGTTGAGTATAAGCTACCAATAACGATACCTAGAGAGCCATTTGGACCTAAATCCATTTTTGAGAGTGACCCTACCCTTGAGTGTCCACCAGCAAAATTACCAGAATGAAGAGATAAGATTGAGCGGATTTTGGATGACAAAACTATCACTTCTAGGAGCTTATTATCAGTATTACTTGGTTTGATGGCAAGGTAGACCAGAATCTAATGATTCGTGGATCACTCAAGAGGATCTCCAAAGAATCAACCCAGACTTACTAGAACATTACCAGAACAGAGTTGACCTGTACTCGATAGAGTCGAGTTCCTCCCATCCCGGAAGAATTAGTGAGGATACGAGAGCAAAGAAGAGACATCAGAACCCTCCAAGCGCATTGTGGATCATCAATGAGTAGTCTGTCTTCATTTAGTCAAAGTTATTGAGTCCTATAAGTAATTGAGTATGTAATTGAAATTAGTTTCCTTTGATTTGCAAGTTGGTCAAATTAGGTTCAGTTGGATCGAGTTAGGTTTGCTTGGACCGAGTCTTGTAATTAGTGCTTGAAATAGTCAAGGGGGTTCATGGTGGGGATACCTGAGGCACCAGAATAAGACAGAGGCTTTTTCAACCCTCTGTAAATTGATCAATAATTTATGAGTCCATCTGTAATAAGGGCTTAGCTCATCTGAGTCCATTTTAGTTGTTATTTGAGTATTTTTAGTTGTTATTTAAGTTCTGTACTAGTCAGCTCATGTTGAGCTAGTTCAGTCCAATGCTAGTCAGCTCATGTTGAGCTAATTTTATTTTTTGAGTCCTATCCAAGCATACTGAAGACTCAAGACTATATTATACAAGTGAAGACCAAGTCCAACTAGATTGAAGACATGGAAGTATAGCCCAAGTCCAACCCAGCTTGAAGATTTGAAGACCCCAGGAGGAAAATTCAGAAAATCCTGATTTCTTGCAGATGCCCTCCAGATGCCCAGATTCCCTTCCAAATGCCAAAATATATTCATATACCAAGGCATCCATGATTTTAGAGGTCCATCTGCATCCTAGCCCAAAGAAATCAAGCCCAGGCGCCAAGCCCAAGCCCCTAAGAAGCAAGATACTAGGGAATATTCCTGCTACCTGGCTACCAGGCCACCCCAGCTTCCAGAGGCCCAAACCCATGCACCCGGGCCCCTTTGGGCCGGCCCCTTGCTGCTCCTAGAAGCCCAACACGCACCCCTAGGCATCCTTGGAGTGTTGACCAAGTCAAGAGAATTTTTAGGGATTTTTCTACCTAATATTTCCTTATTTTCTAGCTAGGGTTTGAGAGGGAAAAGGATTCTCATGTAAAGACTAATGTGCCCTTACTTGTAGCCCAAGGTTAAGGGTCTATTTAAGGGACCCCAGCCTCTTGTATGAAGGGAGAATTTTTGATGAATGAAAACCTTGAGTTCTTCTATTGAGTTGTGTGATACTCTGCTGTGTGCATAAAGGGGTTTGCGAGAGTTGTTTTTCCCAGTGCTGCAATCATCTTCCTGCTGCCAACAAGCATCTCAGATCCCTGGACGCCCACTCCAAAAGAAGCCTTCCCTTGCTATTTTTCCTTTGTTTTCTTGTTTCTTTGTGAGTCTTCTAACCCCTGATAGGTCGTTTACAGGTCCCCGAGTTCCTATGAATCCAACGACTCCAGCCCAGCCTCAATCGGATCACCGAGCATAAAGCCGGGTATCCGCGGGTCTTTGGCTCGGTTTTCCAGGCCGCATCCATCGAGGAACGAGAGACCCTTTGCTGCGATCTTCACAGACATTGTCAGGTACACCCCCTCTACCTCCAGTAGTTTTATTGTAGGAGAACTTGCCCTAACCGAGGCTTCTCAGCCCCGGCGATCCTTCTTTTCTACTTTTATAGGTCCTAATCTGCATGCTGATCTTATAAAATTCATATAAAATTCCCTACAACTTATTTTAATCTGAAATTTAGGAATTAATCACTCAACCCCACATATAAAATATACAAAAAAGATTGCATGCATATTAGTTCCCCATCATTTGGTATCAGAGCTTAGATTAGGGCTTATTTTCTGCAATCTTTCAGTCCGTATATGCTCTGTTCGTTTAATTATTTCTCCCTAATAAAAACTCCAAAAATTCTAAAAGTTATTTTTCTAGATTCACCATAATTTACAGTAAATTTAAGAATTCTCTCAGATTTTATTATGGCCTGTGAATTCTTTGCAAGCCGAAATACAGCATGCAAATTCTCGGCTCTATTTTTTTCAGCAAGACAAGTTTGGAAGTTTTAGGGTTTTATTTAGCATCTTTTGCATATCTTTTAATTTTAGTATATTTCTTGTATATTAGGCCATGATTTGCAAGTTTTCTTCTATTTAAAAACATAGCAAAAAAAAAAAAATTACATATTCTCCAAAAATACCAAAAACATCTAAACCCTAATTTGCATCCTCATCTGCCTGCCATCATTGCATGATTTACTTTTAAGGGCACTCTTGCTATATCAGATGGGCGGAGGATTTGATCACCTTTCCTTAGCCCAAAACCACATCCCTTGCATTCGGTCCCAAGCCTTAACCTAAAATTAACTAGACTTAATTTGTCCTAGTGGGCTAGGGACACCAACTGGTCGGGTCCAGGCTAGTGTTAGATCACTATGTCAAGTTAACTTGTGTGTGCCTTGTGCTCAGTGTCTAGAACAGTAGTTCAGGGATTCAATCCCGAAGGGCTTGTATGCTGGTCCGCCTACCTGGCCAATCTCTGATTGGTGCCTAGGATTGGCAATCAGGGATCTAACACTCCCCTTACACTTACCTGGCTGAGTACAGGGTTACTACAGGATAGTTTGCCACCTTGATTGAGCATCTAGTTTGGACTCTAGGTCTAGTCAGCTATAGTCGGTCTGATCGAGTCTTGCATGAGCACTAGATCAGGAGTTTCATATCACCCACCTCCTTCACAAATGTCTGAATCCATGGAAAATTTACAAGCCCAAATAAAAGCCCTAGCTGATCAAATGGCCCAGATGACTACCCAGTTAACTCAGTCTGCTATCCAAACCAACAATAGAATTGACCATCTTGCCAATAGGTTTGACCAGTTAGGAGGCCGTGTAGGGACCATAGCAAGAACCCATGGGTCACGATCTGAGCCAGATCCTGAGTCCCCTCAACCTAGGAGAACCCCAAACCCTGATCTATACCATGAGGTCGAACCTAGGAAAGCCCCTTATCCTGACCCGTACTACAATCCTCAACCTAGGAGGGCCCCAAACCCTGATCCATACCGAGAGGTTGAACCTAGGAGAGCCCCTCAGCCTGACCCATACTATAATCCTGAACCTAGGAGGACCCCAAACCCTGAACCATATCGTGAGGTTGAACCTAGGAGAGCCACTCAGCCTGACCCATACTATGATACTGAACCTAGATCCTATTTACCCACATCCTATAAGCCTAGTATACCCACAACCTATAGATCTTATGACTTCAAATCCTCTGACTCTAGAATCTACGAACCCATATCCCATGAGTCCAGTAGACCCAAGACCCATAGAGCTGAACCCAAATCCTACAACCCCAGATCTTATAATCCCGTGACCCATAGATCTGCACCCTTATCCTATGAGTCTAGGGAGCCCATAATCCCTAGATATCAATCTAGTACTAGTCAGGTTTTCCTTAGTCAACTTGAACCCCATAGGATTAGCACCCCTAAATATGAGCTCAATAGTGAGCCACTACCCCTTAGACAACTTGAACCTACTAGGATTAGTGTCCATAATCAGAAACCAGGACCTAGCCAATTTTTCCCTAGCCGACCTTCTCCAACCATTCCTGAGATTGACAAGGCTTACATTAATGCAGAAGTGTATGAAGCTGATGCAAACTTAGTGGATGAGTATGAGGGAGAAGAGGAGACACCTTTAGATGACCTAGAATTAGTTGACCCAATAGATACCCAGGTAGAAGCCAACCTAGAGATAGTTGACCTTGACCGCATCCAACCTAAAGCTATAGCGGAAGAACAAATAGAGGAAGAGAACCTAGGTACTGCTACTAGAGCCTTACCTAAGGAAACCGAAGAGGAGAGCCAAATTATAGAGTCTAGTCCTAAAATACAAGAACCAGAAGAATTTATTAAGGACCTGATCTCTTTGAATCAGTACCCTCAGGATGAGCTTCCTCCTATAGTTTCCATTAGGGACCTCTTCCCTGAGATTAGTAACCCATCATTCCATTATGCAAACCCCATAGATATACCGCAACCTCGTAAGGTTAGCCTCATTAGTCTAGGATTAGTCCCTGACATGCCTTCTTATATCGAACTTTATCCAACTAACCTTGAACCTTTTTTCCTACCCTACCAAACTAATTCTGAACCCACTTCCTATTTTCTGCCCTTTCCTGACACCTCCAGCATTTCTAGGATTATTAGATTGCATTTAACAGAGATTAGCGTACTGCATTCATTCATTACGCATGTTAGGTTTGCATTATACTTCTGGCATACCCTCTGGCATTTGCTTGGAGTCCATTGTAAATAATCTTGTGCACACCACACTAGGGTCAGACCTAGAGAGTCTATAGTCTCTTAGGTTTAGGCCCATAAAAGTCTTATAAATTTCTTTAGATAGGAATGCAAAGTCGAGTGTATTAGGTGTTAGTTTGAGTCATTTGCATCATCTTGTTAGGAGTCTGCATGTGCCTAACATGTTCACCACCTGCACTAATGTTAAACAAACTGGCTAATTCCCGAAGATGGATCAAAGAATTTGATGTAGTGGATTCTATCTTGGTTAGGCTTAGGTGATGGGGAACTAATATGCATGCAATTTTTTTTGTATGTTTTACATGTTGAGTTAGGTAATTAATTCCCAAATTTCAGATCAAAATTATTTGTAGGGAATTTTGTATGAATTTTTTGAAGATCAGCATGCAGATTAGGACCTAGAAAAGTAGCAAAGAAGGATCGCCGGGGCTGAGAAGCCTCGGTTAGGGCAAGTTCTCCTACAATAAAACTACTGGAGGTAGAGGGGTGTACCTGACAACGTCTGTGAAGATCGCAGTGAAGGGGTCTCTCGTTCCTCGACGGATGCGGCCTGGAAAACCGAGCCAAAGACCCGCGGATACCCGGCTTTCTGCTCGTTGATCCGATTGAGGCCTGGCTGGAGTCGTTGGATTCGTAGAAACTCAGGGACCTACAAACGACCTGTCAGGGGTTAGAAAGATCACAAAGGAACAAGAAAACAAAGTAAAAACAGCAAGGGAAGGCTTCTTTTGGAGTGGGCATCCAGGGATCTGGAGGGTTTGTTGGCAGCAGGAAGATAATTGCAAACACCGGGAAGAAGACTCTCACAAACCCCTTTATGCACACAGTAGGGTATCACACCACTCAATAGAAGAACTCAAGGTTTTCATTCATCAAAAATTCTCCTCATACAAGAGGCTAGGGTCCCTTAAATAGACCCTTAACCTTGGGCTCCAAGTAAGGGTACATAAGTCTTTACATAAGAATCCTTTTCCCTCTCAAACCCTAGCTAGAAAATAAGGAAATATTAGGTAGAAAAATCCCTAAAAATTTTCTTGACTTGGTCAAGACTCCAAGGATGCCTAGGGGGGCGTGTTGGACTTCTAGGAGCAACAAAAGGCTGGCCCAAAGGGGCTCGGGTGCATGGGTTTGGGCCTCTGGAAGCTGGGGTGGCCTGGTAGCCAGGTAGCCGGAATATTCCCTGGTATCTTGCTTCTTAGGGGCTTGGGCTTGGCACCTGGGCTTGATTTCTTTGGGCTAGGATGTAGATGGACCTCTGGAATCATGGATGCCATTATCTATGAATATACTTTGGCATTTGGAAGGGAATCTGGGCATCTGCAAGAAATCAGGGTTTTCTGAATTTTCCTCCTGGGGTCTTCAAATCTTCAAGCTGGGTTGGACTTGTGCTATACTTCCATGTCTTCAATCTAGTTGGACTTGGTCTTCACTTGTATGATATAGTCTTGAGTCTTCAGTATGCTTGGACAGGACTCAAAAAAATAAAATTAGCTCAACATGAGCTGACTAGCATTGGACTGAACTAGCTCAACATGAGCTGACTAGTACAGAACTGAAATAACAACTAAAAATACTCAAATAACAACTAAAATGGACTCAGATGAGCTAAGCCCTTATTACAGATGGACTCATAAATTATTGATCAATTTACAGAGGGTTGAAAAAGCCTCTGTCTTATTCTGGTGCCTCCGGTGTCCCCACCATTAGGCCTAAAAGAAGCTTCATGCTCGCAGAGCCGGACCTTTTAAAGTGATAGAGAAGGTTGGATCAAATGCCTTGGTGTTAGACTTGCCTTCGGATTTGGGCATTAGTTCTACCTTCAATATTACAGACCTGGTTGAGTATATGAAACCGGCAGCGCTACCTAGTGAGGCCTTTGGACCTATTCCTTTTCATTGTGAGTGACCCTAACCTAAAGTGTCCATAAACAAATTTGTCCTGAGAGAGGAGAACGGATCGAGCGTATCCTGGACGATCAAGCCATCACGACCCAGGGCCATGACTATCAACGCTTCCTGGTCCGATGGTAAGGTCGGCCAGAGTCGAACGATTCATGGATTTCTCGAGAGGACTTGCAACGCCTCAACCCAGACCTTCTCGAGAGATATGTGAGCCAGTCTGACCTTCACTCGACAGGGTCGAGTTCTTCCTATCCCGGGAGAATTGGTGGGGACACCTAAGGCACCGGAATAAGACAGAGGCTTTTTCAACCCTCTGAAAATTGATCAATAATTTATGAGACCATCTGTAATAAGGGCTTAGCTCATCTGAGTCCATTTTAGTTGTTATTTGAGTATTTTTGGTTGTTATTTAAGTTCTGTACTAGTCAGCTCATGTTGAGCTAGTTCAGTCCAATGCTAGTCAGCTCATGTTGAGCTAATTTTATTTTTTTGAATCCTGTCCAAGCATACTGAAGACTCAAGACTATATCATACAAGTGAAGACCAAGTCCAACTAGATTGAAGACATGGAAGTATAGCCCAAGTCCAACCCAGCTTGAAGATTTGAAGATCCCGGGAGGAAAATTCAGAAAATCCTGATTTCTTGCAGATGCCCTCCAGATGCCCAGATTCCCTTCCAGATGCCAAAATATATTCATATACCAAGGAATCCATGATTTTAGAGGTCCATCTACATCCTAGCCCAAAGAAATCAAGCCTAGGCGCCAAGCCCAAGCCCCTAAGAAGCAAGATACTAGAGAATATTCCTGCTACCTGGCTACCAAGCCACCCCAGCTTCCAGAGGCCCAAACCCATGCACCCGGGCCCCTTTGGGCCGGCCCCTTGCTGCTCCTAGAAGCCCAACACGTCCCCCTAGGCATCCTTGGAGTGTTGACCAAGCCAAGAGAATTTTTAGGAATTTTTCTACCTAATATTTTCTTATTTTCTAGCTAGGGTTTGAGAAAGAAAAGGATTCTCATGTAAAGACTAATGTGCCCTTACTTGGAGCCCAAGGTTAAGGATCTATTTAAGGGACCCTAGCCTCTTGTATGAAGGGAGAATTTTTGATGAATGAAAACCTTGAGTTCTTCTATTGAGTTGTGTGATACTCTGCTGTGTGCATAAAGGGGTTTGCGAGAGTTGTTTTTCCCAGTGCTGCAATCATCTTCCTGCTGCCAACAAGCATCTCAGATCCCTGGACGCCCACTCCATAAGAAGCCTTCCCTTGCTATTTTTCCTTTATTTTCTTGTTTCTTTGTGAGTCTTCTAACCCCTGATAGGTCGTTTACAGGTCCCCGAGTTCCTACGAATCCAACGACTCCAGCCCAGCCTCAATCGGATCACCGAGCATAAAGCCGGGTATCCGCGGGTCTTTGGCTCGGTTTTCCAGGCCGCATCCATCGAGGAACGAGAGACCCTTTGCTGCGATCTTCACAGACATTGTCAGGTACACCCCCTCTACCTCCAGTAGTTTTATTGTAGGAGAACTTGCCCTAACCGAGGCTTCTCAGCCCCGGCGATCCTTCTTTTCTACTTTTATAGGTCCTAATCTGCATGCTGATATTATAAAATTCATATAAAATTCCCTACAACTTATTTTAATCTGATATTCAGGAATTAATCACTCAACCCCACATATAAAATATACAAAAAAGATTGCATGCATATTAGTTCTCCATCATTTGGTATCAGAGCTTAGATTAGGGCTTGTTTTCTGCAATCTTTCAGTCCGTATATGCTCTGTTAGTTTAATTATTTCTCCCTAATAAAAACTCCAAAAATTCATAAAAGTTATTTTTCTGGATTCATCATAATTTACAGTAAATTTAAGAATTCTCTCAGATTTTATTATGGCCTGTGAATTCTCTGCATGCCGAAATACAGCATGCAAATTTTTGGCTCTATTTTTTCAGCAAGACAAGTTTGGAAGTTTTAGGATTTTATTTAGCATCTTTTGCATATCTTTTAATTTTAGTATATTTCTTGTATATTAGACCATGATTTGCAAGTTTTATTCTATTTAAAAGCATAGCAAAAAAAAAAAATTTACATATTCTCCAAAAATATCAAAAACATCTAAACCCTAATTTGCATCCTCATCTGCCTGCCATCATTGCATGATTTACTTTTAAGGGCACTCTTGCTATATCAGATGGGGGGAGGATTTGATCACCTCTCCTTAGCCCTAAACCACATCCCTTGCATTCGGTCCCAAGCCTTAACCTAAAATTAACTAGACTTAATTTTCCCTAGTGGGCTAGGGACACCAACTGGTCGGGTCCAGGCTAGTATTAGATCACTGTGTCAAGTTAACTTGTGTGTGCCTTGTGCTCAGTGTCTAGAACAGTGGTTCAGGGATTCAATCTCGAAGGGCTTGTGTGCTGGTCCGCCTACCTGGCCAATCTCTGATTGGTGCCTAGGATTGGCAATCAGGGATCTAACACTCCCCTTACACTTACCTGGCTGAGTACAGGGTTACTACAGGCTAGTTTGCCACCTTGATTGAGCATCTAGTTTGGACTCTAGGTCTAGTCAGCTATAGTCGGTCTGATCGAGTCTTGCATGAGCACTAGATCAGGAGTTTCATATCACCCACCTCCTTCACAAATGTCTGAATCCATGAAAAATTTACAAGCCCAAATAAAAGCCCTAGCTGATCAAATGGCCCAGATGACTACCCAGTTAACTCAGTCTGCTACCCAAACCAACAATAGAATTGACCATCTTGCCAATAGGTTTGACCAGTTAGGAGGCCGTGTAGGGACCATAGCAAGAACCCATGGGTCACGATCTGAGCCAGATCCTGAGTCCCCTCAACCTAGGAGAACCCCAAACCCTGATCTATACCATGAGGTCGAACCTAGGAAAGCCCCTTATCCTGACCCGTACTACAATCCTCAACCTAGGAGGACCCTAAACCCTAATCCATACCGAGAGGTTGAACCTAGGAGAGCCCCTCAGCCTGACCCATACTATAATCCTGAACCTAGGAGGACCCCAAACCCTGAACCATATCGTGAGGTTGAACCTAGGAGAGCCACTCAGCCTGACCCATACTATGATACTGAACCTAGATCCTATGACTCTAGATCCTATTTACCCACATCCTATAAGCCTAGTATACCCACAACCTATAGATCTTATGACTTCAAATCCTCTGACTCTAGAATCTACGAACCCATATCCCATGAGTCCAGTAGACCCAAGACCCATAGAGCTGAACCCAAATTCTATGACCCCAGATCTTATAATCCCGTGACCCATAGATCTGCACCCTTATCCTATGAGTCTAGGGAGCCCATAATCCCTAGATATCAATCTAGTACTAGTCAGGTTTCCCTTAGTCAACTTGAATCCCATAGGATTAGCACCCCTAAATATGAGCCCAATAGTGAGCCACTACCCCTTAGACAACCTGAACCTACTAGGATTAGTGTCCATAATCAGAAACCAGGACCTAGCCAATTTTTCCCTAGCCGACCTTCTCCAACCATTCCTGAGATTGACAAGGCTTACATTAATGCAGAAGTGTATGAAGCTGATGCAAACTTAGTGGATGAGTATGAGGGAGAAGAGGAGACACCTTTAGATGACCTAGAATTAGTTGACCCAATAGATACCCAGGTAGAAGCCAACCTAGAGATAGTTGACCTTGACCGCATCCAACCTAAAGCTATAGTGGAAGAACAAATAGAGGAAGAGAACCTAGGTACTGCTACTAGAGCTTTACCTAAGGAAACCGAAGAGGAGAGCCAAATTATAGAGTCTAGTCCTAAAATACAAGAACCAGAAGAATTTATTAAGGACCTGATCTCTTTGAATCAGTACCCTCAGGATGAGCTTCCTCCTATAGTTCCCATTAGGGACCTCTTCCCTGAGATTAGTAACCCATCATTCCATTATGCAAACCCCATAGATATACCGCAACCTCGTAAGGTTAGCCTCATTAGTCTAGGATTAGTCCCTGACATGCCTTCTTATATCGAACTTTATCCAACTAACCTTGAACCTTTTTTCCTACCTTACCAAACTAATTCTGAACCCACTTCCTATTTTCTGCCCTTTCCTGACACCTCCAGCATTTCTAGGATTATTAGATTGCATTTAACAGAGATTAGCATACTGCATGCACTCATTACGCATGTTAGGTTTGCATTATACTTCTGGCATACCCTCTGGCATTTGCTTGGAGTCCATTGTAAATAATCTTGTGCACACCACACTAGGGTCAGACCTAGAGAGTCTATAGTCTCTTAGGTTTAGGCCCATAAAAGTCTAATAAATTTTCTTCGATAGGAATGCAAAGTCGAGTGTATTAGGTGTTAGTTTGAGTCATTTGCATCATCTTGTTAGGAGTCTGCATGTGCCTAACATGTTCACCACCCGCACTAATGTTAAACAAACTAGCTAATTCCCGAAGATGGATCAAAGAATTTGATGTAGTGGATTCTATCTTGGTTAGGCTTAGGCCTAAAAGAAGCTTCATGCTCGTAGAGACGGACCTTTTAAAGTGATAGAGAAGGTTGGATCAAATGCCTAGGTGTTAGACTTGCCTTCGGATTTGGGCATTAGTTCTACCTTCAATATTATAGACCTGGTTGAGTATAGGAAACCGGCAGTGCTACCTAGTGAGGCCTTTGGACCTATTCCTTTTCATTGTGAGTGACCCTAACCTAAAGTGTCCATAAACAAATTTGGCCTGAGAGAGGAGAATGGATCGAGCGTATCCTGGATGATCAAGCCATCATGACCCAGGGCCATGACTATCAACGCTTCCTGGTCCGATGGCAAGGCCGGCCAGAGTCGGACGATTCATGGATTTCTCGAGAGGACTTGCAACGCCTCAACCCAGACCTTCTCGAGAGATATGTGAGCCAGTCTGACCTTCACTCGACAGGGTCGAGTTCTTCCCATCCCGGGAGAATTGGTGGGGACACCTAAGGCACCGGAATAAGACAGAGGCTTTTTCAACCCTCTGTAAATTGATCAATAATTTATGAGTCCATCTGTAATAAGAGCTTAGCTCATCTGAGTCCATTTTAGTTGTTATTTGAGTATTTGTAGTTGTTATTTAAGTTATGTACTAGTCAGCTCATGTTGAGCTAGTTCAGTCCAATGCTAGTCAGCTCATGTTGAGCTAATTTTATTTTTTTGAATCCTGTCCAAGCATACTGAAGACTCAAGACTATATCATACAAGTGAAGACCAAGTCCAACTAGATTGAAGACATGGAAGTATAGCCCAAGTCCAACCCAGCTTGAAGATTTGAAGATCCCGGGAGGAAAATTCAGAAAACCCTGATTTCTTGCAGATGCCCTCCAGATGCCCAGATTTCCTTCCAGATGCCAAAATATATTCATATACCAAGGAATCCATGATTTTAGAGGTCCATCTACATCCTAGCCCAAAGAAATCAAGCCCAGGCGCCAAGCCCAAGCCCCTAAGAAGCAAGATACTAGAGAATATTCCTGCTACCTGGCTACCAGGCCACCCCAGCTTCCAGAGGCCCAAACCCATGCACCCGGGTCCCTTTGGGCCGGCCCCTTGCTGCTCCTAGAAGCCCAACACGTCCCCCTAGGCATCCTTGGAGTGTTGACCAAGTCAAGAGAATTTTTAGGAATTTTTCTACCTAATATTTTCTTATTTTCTAGCTAGGGTTTGAGAGGGAAAAGGATTCTCATGTAAAGACTAATGTGCCCTTACTTGGAGCCCAAGGTTAAGGGTCTATTTAAGGGACCCTAGCCTCTTGTATGAAGGGAGAATTTTTGATGAATGAAAACCTTGAGTTCTTCTATTGAGTTGTGCGATACCCTGCTGTGTGCATAAAGGGGTTTGCGAGAGTTGTTTTTCCCAGTGCTGCAATCATCTTCCTGCTGCCAACAAGCATCTCAGATCCCTGGACGCCCACTCCAAAAGAAGCCTTCCCTTGCTATTTTTCTTTTGTTTTCTTGTTCCTTTATGAGTTTTCTAACCCCTGACAGGTCGTTTACAGGTCCCCGAGTTCCTACGAATCCAACGACTCCAGCCAAGCCTCAATCGGATCACCGAGCAGAAAGCCGGGTATCCGTGGGTCTTTAGCTCGGTTTTCCAGGCCGTATCCATCGAGGAACGAGAGTCCCTTTGCTGCGATCTTCACAGACATTGTCAGGTACACCCCCTCTACCCCCATTTGTTTTATTGTAGGAGAACTTGCCCTAACCGAGGCTTCTCAGTCCCGGCGATCCTTCTTTTCTACTTTTCTAGGTCCTAATCTGCATGCTGATCTTCTAAAATTCATATAAAATTCCCTACAACTTATTTTAATCTGAAATTCGGGAATTAATCACTCAACCCCACATATAAAACATACAAAAAAAATTGCATGCATATTAGTTCCCCATCAGTTCAAGTCCAATTGTTAGCCAAGGTCAAGCCTAGTTGTTGAAGCCATGCCACCATCACATATCATCATGCCACGTTATCACCTTTGTGCCACATCACCATGTCTTGGAGCCTTGTCACCTACCACTTGGAGTAGTATGCCATGCCACATCACCTTGGTGGGTCAATTCCATGTCAGAAGGTTGTCCAAAATTTTTACCAGACATCCAGACATCTGGATATCCAGACATTTGGACATCTGGATATTTAGACATCGGGACATAAGGACATTTAGACATCGGGACATCGGGACATTTAGACATCTATCCAAAAGAGGGCACCCATTATTTCTTCTCATTTGATGCTCATTTTTTTTTAAGAGGAGTAAAATGGAAGGATGTCTCATCTCACCCTCTTTTTGTCGCCCAAAATGGATGATCTTGAATTCAAATGGGCACCTATCATGAAGAGTCCAAGGGTGATCATACAACTTTCAAATTTCAAGGGGTAATCCATGGAGATCATTTAAATTCAAAGAAGTCCATTTAAATCCAAAACAAGGAGTCTCAATCCAAGACAAGATAGAGGTTATCTTGATCCCATTTTTAAATGCAAGAAGATGCCAATCAAGAAAGGAAAGGAGGGCGCTTCATTTTTTTTTGTCGCTCATTTGAAAGTATTTAAGAGGAGTAAAGTAGAAAGACTCCTCTTCCCATATCTCTCATTTGTCGCCCACTCTAAGGATGGTTGACCAACTCAAGCATTTATTTCAATTCAAATTCACATGGAAGTTCATCCAAGAAGATTCCAAGATTAAGTTTTAAATTCAAATGGAAGTTCATTCAAGAAGATTCTAAAGTCATATCCCTTCCAAGGTTCATCCAAAACTCAAACTCAAAGAGTTCTCTCTTATCAAGAAGAAGATAGGAGGCCATTTTTATCCATGCTCATTTTGTATTTAAACCATGGATAAGTCTTATCCTTATCTCCTATCTTATGTTCAAAAGAATTCATTCTTATCTTGCTACCATGAGTTTGTTCTTATCATGCTCTTATGTAAGGGGTCTATAAATACTACCCCATTTCCTCTTGTAAATCATCTTATGAATTATTAATGAAACTCTGTTAGTTTGTTTTTACAATTGCTGGTTAAGCATTATAATATGTCTTACAATTGCTGATTAAGCATTGTAATGTTCTCTGCTAGTTAAGCATTGCATTAGTGTGTGGAGTATCGAAGCCCAGTTATATTCCAAGAGTCTAAGATCCAGAAGCCACACGCCAACATCTTCAACATCCAGTCCAGATCCAGATCCAAGCCGACCATTATTCTTTCCCTCTCTCTTTTCAGATTCCCACTTCATTTTTACTATTCTAATCATAGTTCTCTTGCAGGATCCCTAGTGTTCTCGATCAGAGAAGGAGGTTTCCCTTGCCATCCAACGATCAACAAGAAGATCTGCTCCGAAGGAACTAAAGTTCCTACAGCGAGATCTTAAGAGTTGAATTCAGATCTATTGAAACGGATGAGGAAAAAGTGTTATTGGTAAGTAACCATCTGAATCTCATTAGATATGGTTGTTTGAAGTCAGGACATCCTAGTTTCGGTGGTTTCTCAATCATCAGATCCAGGGTTCTTTTTGTGATTGCATGCTAATTATATTGCGGGTAGCTAGTAGAGACTTAGTCTATCTTCATTAAATTAATTTGATAGCTTATCTGAGTTTGCTTCCATTGCTCATCAAAATTAAACTCTTAATTATTAGATTAGTCTTTGCATCTATCCCACATCAACTTTGGTATCAGAGCTGGTACCGCATCATTCCTGCCTCCCAAGATTGACCAACTGGTGGATGCAATCTCATGCCACAAGTTTCTCAGCTTCATGGATGTATTCTCTAGGTACAACCAAATCCGCATGCACCCAAAAGATGAGGAGCACATGGTGTTTGTGATCGATAGAGGCATGTATTGCTACAGGATGATGCCGCTTGGCCTTAAGAACATAGGGACCACATACCAGCACCTGGTCAATAAGGTCTTCAAAGACCAAATAGGCCACAACATGCAGGTTTATGTGGATGACATGCTTGTCATGAACGGCCAAGAGTTGGATCATATTGTCGACCTGGTGGAGGCCTTTGACAATCTCCACCTTTACCAGATGAAGCTGAACCCTACCAAATATGCATTTGTTATTGCGACAAAAAAATTACTGGGGTTCATGGTCACCTAGCTGGGATAGAGGCCAACCCCGAGAAGATCCAGGTGATAATCGACATGAGATACCCCATCTCCAAGAAGGAGGTTTAGCACTTGATTGGATGCATCATGGCATTAAGCCATTTCATCTCGCATTCCATCGAGCACTGCCAACCATTCTTCAAGGTGCTGTGCAAGATGCATGACTTCACCTAGATGGAGAAGTGTCGAGAGGCCTTTGAGAAACTGAAAAAGCTCCTTGCCTCTCTGCCATTGCTATCCAAGCCTGGTGCGGACACCAGAGGCACCAGAATAAGACAGAGGCTTCTCAACCCTCTGTGGATCACTTAATAACACTCGAGTCCATAGTAATAAAGCTTAGTCCAGCTAAGTAGTCTTTATTCGAGTCCTATATTAGTCAGCTCATGTTGAGCTAGTTCAGTCCAGTGTTAGTCAGCTCATGTCGAGCTAATTTTATTTTTTTGAGTCCTGTCCAAGCATACTGAAGACTCAGGAAGCAAATTGGGCCAGCCCAGGCCCAGGAAGGAGCTAGGGCGCCAATCCTTATGGTGACTCTTTTCTTGGTCGGCCACTTAGGGTCACCCCCTTGGCTGACTAAGGCATGAAGAGGGGAGAGTTCAAAGGGATTTTGTCTTCCTAAGTTTCCTTATATTTTAGCTAGGGTTTGGGTAGGAATAGGATTCTTATGTAAAGGCTAATGTGCCCTTACTTGGAGCCCAAGACTAAGGGTCTATTTAAAGGACCCTAGTCTCTTGTATGAGGATTGATTTTGATATATGAATTAAAACTTGAGTTCTCTTCAATTGCTGTGTTACCCTGCTGTGTGCATAAAGGGGTTTTGAGAGTTTCTTCTTCCAAGTGTTGCAACTGCCTCCAGCCATCATCCAAGCCTCCTCTTCCCACGCCCTTGCTGCTTTGTTTCTGATTTTTTTCTTGTGCTCCCAACCTTGTTTTCTCACCCCTAATGGTTGTTTGTAGGTCCCCGAGTTTCTACGAATCCAACGACTCCAACCGGGCCGCAATCGGACCATCAAGCAGAAAGTCGGGTATCCGCGGGTCTTTGGCTCGATTTTACAAGCTGCATCCATCGAGGAACCAGAGATCCCTTCACTGTGATCTTCATCGGGCATATCAGACATTGTTAGGTACACCCCCTCTGCCACCAATAATTTTATTGTATGAGAACTTGCCCTAACCGAGGCTTCTTAGCCCCGGCGATCTATCTTTACTGCTTTCTTAGGTCCTAATCTGCATGCTTAGCTTCTAAAATTCATATAGAATTTTCTACAATTTATTTTGATCTAATATCTGGGATTTAATCACTTCATCCCATATATAAAATCCAAAAAAATAATTGCATGCATATTAGTCTTGCATCATCTAGTATCAGAGCTTAGATTAGGGCTTGTTTTCTACATCTTTTATAGTCCATATATGCTCTGTTATTTTAGTTATCTCTTCCTGTTCAAAACTCCAAAAATTCTAAAATTTATTTTTCTAGATTCATCATAATTCAAAGTATTTTATGTGATTTTTTTAGATTTTACTTTAGTCTTTATAGTTTCTTCAAGCTGAAATACAGCCTATAAATTTTTGGCTCTATTTTTTTAGCAAGACAATTTTGGAAGGTTTAGGGTTTTGTTTAGCATCTCTTTGCATCTCTTTTTTTTTAGTATGTTTTTAGCATATTAGGTCATTTTCTCCAAATCATAGCTATGTAAAACGACAAAAAAACAAATTAAAATTTTAAAAAAAAATTACATATATAAAAGCTACCAAAACATCTAATCCTAATTTGCATTATCTGCATGCCATCATTGCATAATCTACCTTTAAGGGCACTCTTGCTATGTCAAATGGGGGGAGGATTTGATCACCTCTCCTTAGTCCAAAACCACATCCCCTACATTCAGTCCCAAGCCTAACTTAAAATCGATTAGACTTAATTTGCCCTAGTGGGCTAGGGACACCAACTGGTCGGGTCCGGGCTAAGTGTTAGATCACTGTGTCAAGCTAACCTGTATGTGCCTTATGCTTGGTATCTAGAATGATGGTTTAGGAATTCAATCCTGAAGGGCTTGTGTGCTGGTCTACCTACCTAGCCAATCTCTGATTGGTGTCTAGGATTGGCAATCAGGGACCTAACACTTTCCTTACACCTGCCTGGCTGAGTACAGGATTACTATAGGCTAGTTTGCCACCCTGATTGAGCACCTAGTTTTGGACTCTAGGTCTAAGTAGCTGTAGTTGGTTTGATCGAGTCTTGCATGAGCACTAGAACAGGAGCATCCTTTCACCCACCGTCTCCACCTTTGGCTGAACCCATGGATAACCTTGCAGCCAAGATTAATGCACTCACTAAGCAGCTAGCCCAATCCATGGCCCAGATGACTACCCAGATGACCCAGATGACCCAGTCCAATACCCAAACCCATGATAGATTTGACCACTTAGTCAATAGGTTTGATCAGGTAGAGGACCCATATAGGGAGTCCAACCCTAGGAGAACCCAATATTCTGACCCATATAGGGAGTCCAACCCTAGGAGAACCCAATATTTTGATCCATATAGGGAGTCCAATCCTAGGAGAACCCAATATTCTGACCCATATAGGGAGCCCAACCCTAGGAGAACCCGATACTCTGACCCATATAGGGAGCCCAACCTTAGGAAGACCCCATACTATGATCCATCCTTAGAACTTGACCATAGAAGCACCCAACCTTAGTACCCCTATTTGATGGAAGACCAGATCCTAGGGTGTATACTGAATGGGAGGATATGATGGATCAGCACTTTGAGTATACTGGGATGTCAGAGTTAGATAAGATTAGTTTGGCTGCACATGGGTTAATTAGATATGCCAAGCAACATTGGAAACATACTGAGGATGAATGTAATCGATGGGAAAATGGAATACATACCTAGAAAGCCATGAGAAGCAAATTGAGAGAGGAGTACCTAGGTGAATCTTATGAATACAAACTTTTATACCAATGGTACAAATTGAAATAAGGGAACATGACTGTGTCTGAGTACATTGACCAATTTAACGAGTTTAGTAGGAAATATAACACAGTCGAACCTATGTCTAAGATCATGGCTAGATTTCAGGATGGCCTGCATAGGGATATCTAGTGGGAGCTGTATCATTGTCAAATTAAGGACCTAGAGGAAGCCTATCACCTAGCTAGGGAATTCGAGTTATATCAGAGGGAACTCAGGATCAATCAATTTAAGTCCAATAAGGATAATTCCCTTGACCCTAAGTCCAAACCTAGCCGACTTCCTTTAGATCAGCCTACTACTCCTATTCCATTAATTTGCAAGGAAGTAATCCCATAACTCGTTAAAGAAGCTGAGGTAGAAGTGTATGAAGCTGATCCTAGTTTAGCAGATGAATTCGAAGGAGAGGATTTTGAGAACTATGATGATGATGGACCCATGGTTGAAATCACTGAGGAACTATTAGAAAAGGATCCTGAACCCATTATAGAAATTGAAGGAGTGCCTAAGCCAGGATCAAACATAGTAGATGAAAGTGAGGATCCACTAGAGTTGTCCATACAGGAGGTCCCTAAGGAACAATCCCAGGAAGTAGACATTATTTTAGAAGACCTTCAAGATAAGCTTCCCAAGGACCTTCCTGATGACCTTCCACCTGATCCCCATCCTACTCTATAACTAGATTCAGCCCAGGACCTCATTCAGTATTCTCATCAAGAGTTCATTCCTTTAACCCCAGCTGATAACCTTTGTCTTGAGTTGATTAAGCCATCCTTTCTTAAAGACCCTGCGCTTGCAATGGCCAAATTCTCCCTTTTTCAAGTGGACCTTATGTCACTCATAGATCAATGTTCAAACCTTAAGGTCACCCCTATTAACCACAGTCTATTGCATGCCTCTAATGGATTGTCCCAAGACTCCGATTCTTATTTCTTGCCATACCCTAATGCTTCCATTGTTTCCCAAACTTTCCAATTACACTTTGTTGAGGTCGTTCGGTTACACCAATTCTTTGAGTATGTTAGGTTTGCGACCTATTTTTAGAAAACCTTATGGCATTTGCTTAGAGTCCATTGTAAATACTCTTGTGCACACCACACTAGGGTCAGACCTAGAGAGTCTATAGTCTCTTAGGTTTAGGTCCAAAAGAGTTCAATAAAATCTCCTTCGATAGGAATGCATAGTCCAGTCTGTTAGGTATCAGTATGAGTCCTTTGTATCATTTGTTAGGAGACTGCATGTGCTCAGCATGTTCACCACTTGCACTAATTTTAAACAAACTGGCTAATTCCCGAAGAAGGGTCAAAGAATTTGATGTAATGGATTCTATCTTGGTTAGGCTTAGGCCTAAAAGAAGCTTCATGCTCGCAGAGCCGGACCTTTTAAAGTGATAAAGAAAGTTGGATCAAATGCCTAGGTGTTAGACTTGCCTTCGGATTTGGGCATTAGTTATACCTTCAATATTACAGACCTGGTTGTATAGGGAACTGGCAATGATACCTAGGGAGGCCTTTGGACCTATCCCCTCCTGTTATGAGTGACCCTAACCCAGAGTGTCCACTAACAAACTGGCCTGAGAGAGGAGAACGGATCGAGCATATCCTGGATGATCAAACCATTACAACCCGGGGCCGCGGCTATCAACGCTTCCTGGTCTGATGGCAAGGCCAGCCAGAGTAAGACGATTCATGGATTTCTTGAGAGGACTTGCAGTGCCTCAACCCAGACCTTCTCAAAAGATATGTGAGCCAGTCTGATCTTCACTCGATAGGGTCGAGTTCCTTCCACCATGGGAGAATTGGTGCAGACACCAGAGGCACCATAATAAGACAGAGGCTTTTTAACCCTCTATGGATCACTTAATAACACTCGAGTCCATAGTAATAAAGCATAGTCCAGCTAAGTTATCTTTATTTGAGTCTTGTATTAGTCAGCTTATGTTGAGCTAGTTCAGTCCAATGTTAGTCAGCTCATGTCGAGCTAATTTTATTTTTTTGAGTCATGTCCAAGCATATTGAAGACTCAAGACCACATCATACAAGTGAATACCAAGTCCAACCAGATTGAAGACATGGAAGTTTAGCCCAAGTCCAACCCAGCTTGAAGACTTGAAGACCCCAGGAGGAGAAAATAAAAACAAATACAAACCCTGAAGCCCTGGACCAGTCGGAAGCAAATTGGGCCATCCCAGGCCCAGGAAGGAGCTAGGGCACCAATTCATATGGTGACTCTCCTCTTGGTCAGCCACTTAGGGTCACCCCCTTGGCCGACCAAGGCATGAAGAGGGAAGAGTTCAAAGGGATTTTGTCTTCCTAAGTTTCCTTATATTTTAGCTAGGGTTTGGGTAGGAATAGGATTCTTATGTAAAGACTAATGTGCCCTTACTTGGAGCCCAAGACTAAGGATCTATTTAAAGGACCCTAGTCTCTTGTATGAGGATTGATTTTGATATATAAATTAAAACTTGAGTTCTCTTCAATTGCTGTGTGTTACCCTACTGTGTGCATAAAGGGGTTTTGAGAGTTTCTTCTTCCTGGTGTTGAAACTGCCTCCAGCCATCATACAAGCCTCCTCTTCCCACGCCCTTGCTTCCTTGTTTCTGATTTTTTTCTTGTGCTCCCAATCTTGTTTTCTCATCCCTGATGGTTGTTTGCAGGTCCTCGAGTTCCTACGAATCCAACAACTCCAACCGGGCCGCAATCAGACCACCGAGCAGAAAGCCGGGTATCCACGGGTCTTTGGCTTAGTTTTCCAGGCCGCATCCATCGAGGAATGAGAGATCCCTTCACTGCGATCTTCATCAGGTACATCAGACGTTATCAGGTACACCTTCTCTGCCATCAATAATTTTATTGCAGGAGAACTTGCCCTAACCGAGGCTTCTCAACCCCGGTGATCCATCTTTACTACTTTCTTAGATCCTAATCTGCATGCTTAGCTTCTAAAATTCATATATAATTCCCTATAACTTATTTTGATCTAATATTCGGAATTTAATCACTTCACCCCATATATAAAACTCACAAAAATAATTGCATGCATATTAGTCCCGCATCAAAGCCGGAGCTCGAAGAGGAGCTCCTCCTATACCTAGCGATCTCACCAGAGGTGGTCAGCTCAAAGCTAGTCCAAACCGACAAGGATGGCTCCCAGCGGCAAGTCTATTATACTAGCAAGCTACTCCATGATGCAAAAACTAGGTACACTCGATCCAAAAAGATATCTTTGCACTCATCATGTTTGTGCAGCTCTCAGGCCCTACTTCCAAGCACTTCTGATTGTGGTCCTCACTGACCAGCCCCTGAGGGCCATTCTAAGCTACCCTAATACATCGGGGCACCTAGCCAAGTGGGTGGTGAAGCTCAACGAGTTTGACATCACCTACCATCCAAGGCCAGTGCAAAAAGCCCAGGTCCTTGCTGATTTCCTAGTGGAATGCACCAAATGGCTAAGGGTCTAAAGGAGACGGACAAGTGAACCGAGCATGAGCAAGACTTAGCCTCCTAAGTGATGATGTAGATTCTTCATGTTGATGGCACATCCAATGCCAGAGGGAGTGGAGCTGGGCTCATCCTCGCAAACTTTGATAGAGTTATCACTAAGTACGCGCTGCATTTCCTCTTTAAGGTGACCAACAATCAGGTCGAGTATGAGTGCTTCTCGTGGGATTGAAGGTGTCTCGCAAGCTGGGCATAAAGTGCCTAAAGGTTTTCATGGATTCATAGCTCATGGTGGGCCAAGTCTTCGGCGAGTCGAAGCTTGGAACCCTATGATGGTGAAGTATCTAAAGAAGGTATAATCATACACAGTGAACCTCCAGCACTTCAGCATTTCCCACATTTCTCCATAGAGAATGCTCAAGCTGACATCCTCTCCCAACTGGCAACTCTGCCATATTCATTTCTGGGGCATACTTTCATTGAATATCTAAGACCCCCAGCTACAAGTCTATAACAGAGGTCCAGCAAGTCACCTTCAAGACGAGCTGGATGGATTTATACATCAAATACATCATCACTGGTACCCTGCCCGAGGATCACAAGGAAGCCGGCATCCTCAAGAAGAAGGCCGTGTGCTTCATGTTGATGGATGGGCAACTCTATCGAAAGTCTTATTCCTACCCCTTACTAAAATGCTTGAGGTCCTCAAAAGTCGCTTATGTGCTCCAAGAGATACACGAAGGCATCTGCAAGAATCATGTGGTGGGCAGGACTTTGGCTTATAAGGAACTCCGATAAGGATACTTTTGGGAGAACATGCGAGAAGATGCCATTGACTTCATGAGAAAGTGTGATCGTTGCTAGTGGCACACCTACATCCAACGTCAACCAGCCACACCGCTCTCCCAACTTTCTGCTCCATGGCCGTTTGCCTAGTAGGGAATTGTTGGCTTTGGCTTCTTGATTTTGATAAACAACAAAACGTTGAGTATATGTTTGGACTAATGTTTCAATTGAAGTATGAATTTCAGGCCTTAGGTACATCAATTTCTCTATCAATGAAATATCAAGTTTACTAATTTGAAAGTAAGAGGTCTCTCATGTTTAATTGATCTTCTAATCTTGGAATATTGTCAAAACAACCACTTTGGCTCTTATAAAGAAGTATTTAAAGGATTAATGGATAAATCTTTAAGAAATTTAGAGTTTGGGATGCATTTTTTGGATGGCATAGATCAAGTGCCGACTCAAGAGGTCGACTCACAGGCCAAGTGTCAACTCACAAGGTCGACTCATGAAGAAAATTCAAAAATTTCAGAAGATGGCATGCAAATTTTCAACTGCCATGCCCAAGTGTCGACTCAAGACGTCGACTCATCGCCTGAGACAAGTTTTGGGATAGAACATCAAGTTTTCTGTATTTAGCCTAAAGTGTCGACTTAAGAGGTCGACTCATGCCTCAAGTATCGACTCACAAGGTTGACTCATACTGTAACAGCTAATTTTCAGAATTTCAGAAATGTCTCCAAATAGCTCCAAATGGCTAGTTTTTCAATTCTAATGGTCTTCAACAGACGTTTCAGTGGATTTGAGATATTTAACACTCACCAAACCTGTTCAAGTCAATAAGAAAGACAAGAATCATATGAGACAAACTTCAATCATTTGCAAGAAGAGAGCTTTTAATAGATTCCTTTGATAAAAAGGCTTCCACTTTTGAGTTATTAAGCATTCAAGTATTTGGCCATAAGTGTGCATTCAAAGATTCTAAGAAGAAAACATCTCAAGCATTCAAGAAAAGCTACATCGACTTTAATTTCCGCTCATTTTAGGAGCTATTTATTGTGCTCATTTATTGTATACATGATTTCTTTTATTATTGCTAGTTTCAAAGGTATTGAAACTAGTATTAAAGATTATTGGTGAGCTTAAGAGATAACACCAACTTGAATTTGACTTGTGAGCCTGGATAAAACAAGTTGTAAAGGTTGTTGGTGAGCCTAGGTGATAAAACCAACATAGGTTTTGACTTGTGAGCCTTGGAAAATAAGTCGACTGTAATCTTGGATAGATTATAGTGGAAATACCCAAGGAAAAGCTTGGAGAGTGGATGTAAGTGCTAGGATGCACCGAACCACTATATATCTTGTTATTTGTTGTTGCTTGCTTCCTTCTCTACTTGCTCTTTATTACCTTGCATTTTATTTATTATTTTTGCTGCATAATTTATTGAGCACAATCACTTAGTTACATAAACTCACTAAGAAGTACACATATTTGCTTAATTTTTTTTATACCCAATTCACCCCCCCTCTTGGGCTCCATCTCTAGGCAACAAGTGGTATCAGAGCCTAGTACTTTGCTTGTAGGTCGATCTTGAGTTAAAGATCATGGTAGCCCAAATAGGTATTGGTATTGTAGAAGGATAAGCCTATAACTATCCACCTTTGTTTAATGCGACAAACTACATATATTATAAGACATGCATGCGCATTTACATTCAAGCTATTGATTATAATATTTGGAGAACTATAGTTAAAGGCCCTCATCAGTGCACTCTTTTGGTTAATGGCATTCTCACTCCCAAATTAGAAGAAGATTATAATGAGAATGACATTAAGCAAGCTGAGCTTAATGCTAAGGCCATGAATTTGTTATTCTGTGCACTTGACCCAATTGAATTCAATAGAATATCAAATTATATTTCAGCCAAAGAGATTTGGAATACACTTAAAGTTATCCATGAAGGTACACATCAAGTAAAGACCATCAAAGTAAACATGCTCATTCATACTTATGAGATGTTTAGGATGGAACCAACTAAAACTATTAGTAAAATGTATACTAGATTCACTAATATTGTGAATGGCATGAGGAGTTTGGGTAAAGTGATTTCTAATGCTGAACTTGTTAACAAAATTCTCAGGTCTCTTCCGGCTTCTTGGGATCCAAAGGTCACAGCCTTTGAAGAAGCCAAAGATGTCAATACACTTTCACTTTAGCAGCTTTTGGGTTCATTGATGACTTATGAGCTCATTGAAGCAAAAAATAATGGACAATGACAAGAAGAAGAAAGCCATTGCATTCAAGTTCATTACCAAGAAAAAATCAAGTGATGAATCTGATGAAGATGATGAAGAAGATGAAACAACCCTCATTACAAGAAAGTTCAGACGATTTATGAGCAGGAAGAAAAATTGCTACAAGAAAAAGCCATAAAAGGGTGATCATAGTAAGGAGAAAGAAAAAGAAAAAGAAAGGGAGCAACCGATATACTTCAAATGTAAGAAGCTATGTCACTACAAGTTAGATTGCCCCACTCTCAAGAAAAGTAAGAAGAAATTTAAAAAAGACTATGATGGCAATGTGGAGTGAAAGTGAAGATTCAAGCTCCAACAAAGAACAACAAGAAGTGGCCAACCTTTCCTTTATGGCCAATAAAGAAGAGGTAAAACCTGAATTTGACAATAACTTTACATTTGATGAATTTCATGATGTTTTCGATGAACTAGTTATTGAATATCAAAAACTTAAATTCAAAAACAAAGAATTGAGAAAACAAAACTTAGAGCTTTCGAAAACATCTGATAAGTTTTTAATAGAAAAAGAAAGCTTGATTCAAGAAAACAAGAACTTGAGTGAACAAATAAATATTTTGAAAAATAAAATAATGATTTTTTAAAAGAAAAAGACTCTTTGAAAAAGGACAAAATTTTTGATACAAATGAAAACTTGTAAAACAAAACAAGGAGTTTTTACTAGAAAATAAAAAATATAAAAAAGAACTAGAAAAAGTAAAGCCATTTGTTGAAAAGTTTACCTATAGTTATGAAAAATTAAATATGCTTTTAAACAATCAAAGAGCAATTTTTAACAAAGCAGGCTTAGGATTTAAACCACAAAAACAATAAAAGTTTTTCAAAACTTCTTTGTACCTTATTCCTCTAGTATTACTTGTTATTCATGTGGTATAGTAGGACATAAATCTTATATGTGTAACAAAAGAAAATCAAATGCTATTAGGAAGGTTTGGGTTTCTAAAGGAACCAATTCAACTAACCCTGAAGGACCCAAGATGACTTGGGTACCAAAGTTTCCACTTGACCTATTTTGTAGGTGTATCTTGCAACCAAGGATAAAAGAAGAATGTGGTATCTTGATAGCGGTTGCTCAAGATATATGACTAGGGATGTGAGACAATTCTCATCTCTAGAAGTTTTGAATGGTGGAAACGTGACTATTGGTGATAACGGAAAGGGCAAAATTATCGGTATCGGTAAAATCCATATCACCCCTACTACTTTTGTTGATAATATTTTGTTAGTTGATGGTTTAAAGCATAATTTATTTAGTATAAGTCAATTTTGTGATAGAGGATTTAAAGTAGTTTTCGAATCTTCTATGTGCATTGTATCTAGTCTAGATGATAATGGCATCAGGTTTATTGGTCATAAGCATGAAAACATTTACATGGTTGATCTTGATGATCTACCCATGAAAAATGGTCAATGTCTAATGGCAATGGAAGCCAAGATCAATGACACTAGTTGGCTTTGGCATCGTAGACTAGGACATGCAAGTATGCATTTGATTTTAAAATTAAACAAAAAGAATCTTATAAAAGATTTGCCAAAACTCACTTTTGAAAAAGATAAGATTTGTAGTGCATGTCAGCTTGGAAAATAAACAAAATCTTTTTTCAAACCTAAAGAAGTAGTATCTATCACTAGACCCTTAGAATTACTTCATATGGACCTCTTTGGACCAACTAGAACAACTAGTTTGGGAGGTAAGAAGTATGGGTTAGTGATTGTAGATGACTATTCACGTTTTACTTGGATAATGTTTTTGGCACACAAGGATGAAACTTTTTCAGCATTCATTAAATTTCATAAAAAGGTTTTAAATGAAAAAGGTATTTCAATCATCTCTTTACGTAGTGATCATGGTACTGAGTTTGAAAATCATGATTTTGAAATATTTTGTAATGAAAATGATATTAATCATAATTTTTCTGTACCTAGGACACCTCAACAAAATGGGGTTGTAGAAAGAAAGAATAGAACTCTTGAAGAAATGGCACGTACAATTCTTTGTAAAAACAATTTACCTAGATATTTTTGGGCGAAAGCCATAAACTCTGCATGTTATGTTCTAAATCGTGTTTTAATCTGATCTATTTTAAGAAAATACCATATGAACTTTGGAAAAGCAAAAAACTTAATATAAAATAATTTTGTGTTTTTGGATGCCGTTGTTTCATTCTAAACAATGGTAAATACAATTTCAGAAAATTTGATGCCAAGTCAGATGAGGGTATCTTCTTAGGATACTCTACTTCTAGCAAGGCATATAGGATCTTCAACAGAAGAACTCTTTTAGTTGAAGAATCCATCCATGTAATCTTTGATGAATCTAATGATAAATCTTCTTGAAAAGAAGATATTGTTGATGACAGGTATTCAAAAGTTGGGAAGGATGACAATCAATAAAGAAACTTCCAAGGAACAAGGAGGTGATCAAAACAATGAAGAAGAACAAGTACAAGAAGTAGGAGCCTCATCTACACCCAATCCATTGCCTAAAGAATAGAGGTATGCCAATGGACACCCTAAAGAGCTTATAATTGGTGATCTATCAAAAGGAGTAAGTACACATTCCTCTTTGAGAAATGTTTGTGATTACTTAGCATTTGTATCTCAAGTAGAACCTAAATCAATTGAAGAAGCAGAAAAGGATTCTAATTGGTTAAATGCTATGCAAGATGAAATATATCAATTTAAAATGAATAATGTTTGGACTTTAGTTGAAAGACCTTCAAATATTTCAATAATAGGAACAAAATGGGTTTTCAAAAATAAACTTGATGAACATGATTTAGTAACAAGAAATAAAGCTAGACTAGTTGTAAAAGGTTATAATTGTTAAACTACCTTCCCACATAAGAGATATCTTTCCTTGATTCGATGCTCTTATATGGGATGTTATGATATGTATCCATGATTGGCTAATCCTAGTTAGGATATTTTGGTAGACATTTTCCTTATGTACCTCATCCTAGTTAGGATATTTTGGTAGACATTTTTCTTATGTACATTCTCAGTGTGTATTTAATGGGATGAATCCCAAGCACCAGAAATACATAATTCAAGTTTCTACATGGTATCAGAGCGGGTTGTTATTCCATCTTATCCCTACCTATCCTAATCTATCCCAACCTATTCTAATCCTATTCCCACCTTATTCCAGCCCCCTTTTTTTTTCCTTTTCTCCAAGGGTGACCTAATCACCACCCAGACCCGTCACCGCCCCCATGTCTCCCATCGATTCTCGCCGGACCTCCCTCGACCTCCATCACACGGCCTCCCGTCACCAGCCGTCACCACCCCAGCCATCACCAGCCCGTCCACCTCCCATTGCTCCTTCACACCATCCACCGGAACTCACTCCTCCATCCACCCCTGTCACCACCCCAACCACTGCCTCCTTTCATCGACCCGTCACTGCCCGTCCTCCTCTCATCTGTCGGACCTCCCTCCTCCATTCGCCCCTGTCACCACCCCAGCCATCGCCTTCACTTATCGCCCATCACCGCCCACCGTCCACCATCCACCGAACCCACCCCAACCCGCCGATCCAGCAGTGCTCCTCCACCTCTTCTCCTTGTCTCCCCGGCCCTCTTCTCCTCCTCAACCGCGACTGGCTCACACCCCTGCACTTCCTCGATGGCTCCCGTGTTCGACCCGCCACTCCTGTAGCACCCTTGAAAGGATTCTGGTGCAACGCAGCGGAAAGATAATTTCAAAATGATGAAATTTACACCAAAACCCTTAGCCAGGATCTCCTTATTCAGGATTAAAACATATGAGAAACATGCAAACCTACACTATTAAAATTAGGGCACCAACCTGTTATCGCTAAACCCAATTTTGATGTAGGATCAAAACTTGATGTTGAATGACCCTTTTGAATTCACCAGGCATCCAAATGTCCACCTTCCAATGGTGATCCACAATAAAATTGATCAAGATGCTCGCTTCTTCAAAAAGGTTCCTTCACTTGAATTCTTCTCCCATAACTCAAGTTGACTATGGCTGAAAAACTCCACGGCAGGGACTTCTTACTTCCTTTCTTTCTTCTTCCTCTCCCTTTTTTAAGACCTTGTCCTAAGAATACACTCTTGTCTTGAAGGAGGAGGAGGATTTAAGACACTAATGTCTTAATGTAAAGGAAATAGGAAACAGAGTATATCTTCTTTTCTTTTACTGTTCGAGAGATTCTTCCTATCTCTTATTTTAGACTTGAGTTTCAACAGAGAAGAGAACTCTGTAAAAGGGAAACTCTTGTGTCCTAAACAAGCTAAGGAGGAATCAGTCTCCTGGAAAGAAAAGACAAATAAAAAAAAACTCTGTTGTACATTAGCCAAAACACCCGAGGCCTCTGTTCCTTAAATAGACTACAAAAAGTTGTCTTCTCAAAAGAACACAACTCTCCGTAAACACCATTCCTTTTTTTTCCTCACGCCCCTTCCCTATTTTCTCACGCCCCATCCTTCCTTCTCACGGCCTTCTGGATAAATCCCACGGCCTTTCTTAAAGGAAAAGTCACGATGTTTTTAAAAAAAAGGAGTCGCGAATTTAAATCTCCGAAGAGATGTTATTTCGTGCAACCGGGAAGCAACAGGCGCTTTCTTCCTTTCTTAAAAACCCATCAACCATTGGATTCCCATCCAAGGGGGCATATCTGAGGTGCTAACTCTAAGAAAGGAGGCCACCCCATCTTTATTCATCGGAGAATTAAGTGGGGCACGCCAAGAGTCCATGCGCCATGGACTCTTCCAAATGGTGTGCCAAGAGCCCATTAGCGCATGGACTCTTGGCATTTTGGCTTGAAAATGCTAAGGGGCGGGTGGGGGGCCAGCCTAGGTGCATGGTTAGCCAATAGGGTTAGCCATAATCCCTATAAACTCAATTAGGGTCTAATTAGATCCAATTAGATCCCAAATTGAACCAATCCGGAACCCTAATTCGAATCTAATTCGAATAGAAGCTAGGATTTGCAACACCTGCTAGAGTGTCATCATGCAAAATGATTTAATTACAAAATTAAATCCTTGATCAATTCTCTTAAGTGTGTGACCCATTGGGTTCCACATCTAGCCAGCAGTGGGTTCGAATACAAGTTAACCTAATTTGATTAGAACTCTTTCTAATCGATTTAGGTCAAATCGGGCTTACCCGATTATGATCAATTAGGACTCTTCCTAATAAGTGATCATTCAATTTAATCAACCTACAAGACAAGATTGATGTCTAGCAACGTGTCATGTCTACCCGGAAGATATGGAAATTCTGGTGAAATACCAAAACTACCCTTCAGTAGAAAGTTACCGTACAATTAAATCCTTCGATCAGCCTGCACCCAGAATATAATTATGGATATGGATATATGTCAATTCCAATATTACATTCGTTTCTAGCTCAATCTTATATTGATGATTCAATTATCTTGATATTAGAAATCATCTCTAATATCTTTACTTTGATCAAAGATTCCCTGAATCATCATCCGATTGATAACTAGCTGGATGCAATCTCCTCTTACTAAGAGTGATCGATTCCTTGTTGACCTACTCATTACCTTCATATCCAGTTCACCATTCCTAGTATCAATCCTGTACATGACTCAGTGTCATGATTAGAATTGAACCAAAGCATAGGTTCATGTACATAAGGTACTTATGGCAGTCTCAGGTCAAAGGATTACTTGTACTACTCCCACTATGAGAACCTTCTATTGACATGTAGCTAAGACTCCATTAGATGTTCTCAAGTTGGATCATATCAGTGAACTCATTCTCTAATGAGCACCCACATCCTAGTATTAGTGTCATACACAAGTGACTGTGAGAGCAGTCACCCTCTCCAGTATACATGGGATGTGCTAGTCTTACCGAAAAAAACCCTGATCCCCTACTCAGGGTTCCTTTGACTAGGAATATTTTAGATTAAGGTTTTAAGACTTTAGGTCTCACTGGTATGATCTCATCATAACCCTAAAATCATAGCCCTAATCTATGGGGTTCATCATATAATATAAACACAGCGTATGATGAAAAATAATGCATTTATTAGAATATTGTCAATTACAATGGTTTGGGAGATACAACATAGATTGGCTTGTAGGGCATATCCCTTTCAACCCTGAGAGAGGAGAGCATGACAGGGAGAGATTGACGTCACTCGCCCTGCCATCCTTGCCATCTACGACCTCCGATCCTCCTCCTGTGCCCTGCTCTGCACCGGATCGGCCCTGCATCGTCGACACCGTCACCTCTGCACCGATTCCAGACCATCCCAACTACTCTGTGCACCGGCCTGCTTCCTGCATCCAGCCGATCTCCCATCCGAACTCTAGCACAGTCCCTGTTGTGTTGCTGTGCCACTTCTCCCGTGCCGCCAGACCGTCGCCTGTGCTGCCCTCTATGTGACATATTGTCCGAGGACATCATCTCCATCACCTTAGGATTTCACTGCCACGATTTCATTACCAGAAATCTCTCCATCCACCAGAATCCTCCTTTGCCTGTCTCCACCAGACCTACTTCTTGATCCTGCTGTGGGCTCCATCTGACTTCGCTTGGCTCATGATGACTGAGGTTGCTCAGCCAATTGTGGCTCATCTGAATGGGACTAATTATCCCCAATGGTCTTTCATGATGAAGATCTTTTTGAAAGGATGTGGACTTTGGCAAAATATTACTGGTGAAAATTCTTGTCCAATTGCTCCCAGGGAGTCCTTTGCCACATGGGAAATTGACAACAATAAAATCATGACATGGATTTCTAACACTGTCAGTTCCTCCATCAGCCTACATTTCAGCAAATTTGAGACTGCAAAGGAAGTATGGGACTTCCTCGCCAAGAGGTATAATCAGACCAATTTTGCTCTCAAATATAAGCTTGAACTGGACATCCGTGATCTCAAGCAACAACCAGAGTAGTCTATGGCTGACTTTCATGCTCAGATGTCTCTGATTTGGGATCAACTTGCCCTGATGGAGCCCAAGTGGACCCATGATGCAGAACTATGTTATCAATTTCAGAAAGAGTTTCATCTTGTCCAATTCTTAATGGCTCTTCGCGATGAATTTGAGTTTGTTCGGGCTTCCATTCTTTATCGCTCCCCTCTTCCATCTGTTGACACTGCATTGTCTGAATTACTTGCTGAAGAAACCCAGAAGAAGGTCATCTCCTCCAACCATGATGACTCTGTTATATTGTCTACCCGGATTAAATCAAAGGGACACTCTCAACTTTAGTGTCACTAATGTAAAAAGTTTGGCCATCTTGCTCGCAATTGCCCGGTGTCTACTTCTCGACTCCAGGATACATCCTCCATGCAGTGTACCTACTGTAAGAAAGTTGGACATGCTGTTTGGAATTGCCCTCATCCAAACTCCAACAATATGAGAACCAAAGCTCGAAACTCTAGAGATCGCTCATCCTCCGCTGCTACTACTGTTATGCCTGAGCTTCCAGCCCAAGCCGCCATATCTCTTACTCCAATTGATATTTAGACAATGATTCATCAGGCTCTCTCTATTGGTAATCCTACTGCCTCATCTTCTGCCACATCCATTCTGCCAGGTAAGTGGTTCTTTGATTCAGGTGCCTCTAATCATATGACTTTCAACCCTAACATCTTCCAACATGTTTCCTCTTTTTCTTTTTCCACCTCATATTCAAACTACAAATGGATCACTCATTATTGCAAGCCATCGTGGAACCATTCACTCTTCTAACCTATATCTTTCTAATGTTCTTCTTGCTACTAAACTTTCTATGAATCTTATTTCCATTGGCCAATTATGTGATAAAGGTCTTACCGTTACCTTTTCTCCTTCTGGTTGTGTTGTGCAGGATTGCTCGACGGGGAAGGAAGTTGGGACAGGTCGTAAGATTGGTCGACTTTTTATTTTGGATACGCTTTATGTTCCTCCTAGTTTTGGTACTCATTCTGTCGCTGCTGCTTCTACTAATAACTTTTGTTTTATGTCTTGGCATGACCGTTTAGGTCATCCTTCTATTTTAAAGTTATCTCAATTAATTAATAAAGGTTTTCTTGGCTCTGTCTCTCTAATAAAAGACCCACATTGTGTTCACTGCAAATTATCAAAACAATCCGCCTTATCTTTTTCTTTAAGTCACTCCAATACTACTACTCCTTTTGATCTTATTCATTTTGATGTATGGGGTCCTGCCCCTATATCCTCTATAGATGGTTCTGCTTATTATATTATTTTCATTGATGATTTCACTCGCTACACCTGGCTTTATCTTTTGCATGCTCGCTTTGAGGTCTTACAGGTTTATATTGAATTTACCACCATGATCAAAACTCAATTTTCTAAGCAGATAAAAATCTTTCGTTCTGACTCTGGTGGTGAATATCTTTCAACATCATTCAACCGTTATCTTAAATCTCAGGGCACACTTTTACAGTTATCTTGTGTTGAAACTCCTCAACAATGCGTCTGAGAGAAAACATCGTCATATTATTGAAACTGCCCGTACTTTACTCCTTTCATCTTCTGTTCCTAAAGTTTTTTGGGGTGAAGCCATAAATACCACTGTATATCTAATTAATCGACTTCTTTTTCATGTCCTTGGTGGTCTCTCACCTTTTGAATGGCTTTATGACTCTCCGCCTTCCTATGACCATCTTCGTGTTTTTGGCTATACTTGCTTTGTTCATCTTCCCAAATGTGAATGTGACAAATTATCCAAAAAAAAATGCAATCTGTGTTTTCTTAGGATATGGGATAAATCAAAAAAGATATCGGTGTTATGATCCTGAGACTCAGAAATTACGCATTTCTAGGCATGTCATCTTTTGGGAACAAATTCCCTTCTTTTCATTACCTCATAAAAAATCTTCATTTTCATGTCAAGAACCTCTGCTTGATCCTTTTCCCTCTTATGAACCCCTTCTTGCGAAAAATGGGCATTCTGAACAACATGGCCATTCTACTGTCTCACCAACTGACACTTCTCCTGCGTGCAATCCAACAGCACTTGAGAGGCGATACCCTACTCGTCATCATACTCCACTGGCTCATTTGACAGATTATCATTGCTACTTGTCCTCTATCTTGTCTTTACATGAACCTAAATCCCATCAAGAGGCATCTCTAATCCTTCCTGGCAGAATGCCATGGCAGAAGAACTTGAGGCTCTACGACAAACCCATACGTGGGACCTGGTTGATCTGCCACCTGTAAAATCAATTATAGGCCGTAAATGGATATACAAAATCAAAACTAAGGCTGATGGTTCCATCGAGTGCTATAAGGCTCGTCTTTTTGCTAAAGGTTTTACACAGGAGTATGGCATCGACTATGAAGAGACCTTCACTCTTGTTGCCCGTATGACTTCCGTCCGGACTCTACTTGCTGTAGCTGCTGCTAAACACTGGTCCTTACACCAACTTGATGTCAAGAATGCCTTTCTTCATGGAGATCTATCTGAAGAAGTCTACATGATGCCGCCTCCAGGCTTACCTCACCATCCTTATCAAGTTTGTAAACTTCGTCGTGCACTTTATGGTCTCAAACAGGCACCTCGTGCTTGGTTTGAAAAATTCCAAACCACCCTTCTTAATTATGGATTTCTCCAGAGCCTTCATGACTCCACCTTATTCTATCGACACTCCACTCATGGGATAGTTTTACTTCTTTTCTATGTTGATGATATGGTTATCACTGGCAATGACCAACAAGGCATTCATGACACCAAGCACTACTTACACGAGTGCTTTGAAATGAAAGATCTCGGCTTACTATGATTCTTTCTTGGCATTGAAGTCAACCATCAATCTGATGGTCTTTTCCTTTCTCAAACTAAATATGCCTATGATCTACTTACTCGTGCCGGTATTTCTGATAATAAAACTGTTGATATCCCTCTTGAAATAAATTTGAAGCTTTAGCCCATTGATGGGAAGATTCTTACTGATCCCACTAGGTATCGATAACTTGTTGGCAGTCTTAACTATCTCACTATCACTCGGCCAGATATTTCTCATGCCATTCATGTTGTCAGTCAATTTATGTCTGCACCTCGCTCTACTTACTATGCTTCTGTGCTTCGGATACTTCAAAATATCAAAGGCATGCTATGTCATGGGCTTCTTCTTTCCCCCTCTAATTTAAATCTTCATGCATTCTTTGATTCAGATTGGGCTGGAGATATCTCTGATCGATGCTCTACCACTGGACATTGCATATTTTTGGGCAACTCACTGATTGCTTGGAAAAGTAAAAAGTAATCAGTTGTATCTCGCTTTAGTGCATAAGCTGAATACCGGGCCCTTGCTCATACTACTGCTGAGATTGTTTGGCTTCACTGGCTTCTTAATGATATGGGAATACAGCTATCTGCTCCAACGCCCATTTATTGTGATAGCCATAGTGCTATCCAAATCACCCGCAATGCTGTCTTTCATGAGCGTACCAAGCATATTGAAATTGACTGTCACTTTACTCGCCACCACTATCAACAGCGAACTATTGATCTACATCATATCTCCTCCACCAATCAAATTGCTGATTTACTCACCAAGTCCCATGGCATAGAGCGCTTCCGCTACCTTCTCTCCAAACTTCATCTGCAAGAAGCACCTTCAGTTTGAGGGGGGGTGTTAAACTACCTTCCCACCTAAGAGATATCTTTCCTTGATTTGCTGCTCTTATATGGGATGTTATGATATGTATCCATGATTGGCTAATCCTAGTTAGGATATTTTGGTAGACATTTTCCTTATGTACCTCATCCTAGTTAGGATATTTTGGTAGACATTTTCCTTATGTACATTCTCATGTGTGTATTTAATGGGATGAATCCCAAGCACAAGAAATATAGAATTCAAGTTTCTACAATAATCAAGAAGAAGGTATCGATTTTGATGAAACTTTTGTACCTGTTGCTAGCTTAGAAGCAATTAGGTTACTACTTGCTTTTGCTTGTATTATGGATTTTAAGTTATTTCAAATGGATGTTAAAAGTGCTTTTTTGAATGGCTTTATTGAAGAAGAAGCTTATGTTGAACAGCCCCCTGGTTTTGAAAATCATGAATGTCCTGATCATGTTTTTAAACTTCATAAAGCTTTGTATGGATTGAAACAGACTCCAAGGGCTTGGTATGATAGATTAAGTAGATTTTTGCTTGAGAATGATTTTTCAAGAGGCCATGTTGACACTAAACTATTTTTGAAAAAAAAATAATGACTTATTAGTAGTACAGGTGTATATTGATGATATTATTTTTGGTGCTACTAATGAAGTTCTTTATCAAGAGTTTTCCAAGCTTATGTAGGGAGAGTTCGAGATGAGCATGATGGGAGAGCTAAATATTTTTCTCGGATTCCAGATCAAGAAAACTAAAGAAGGGATCTTCATCAACTAAGCTAAGTATACAAAAAAAATTTAAAGAAGTTTGGGATAGAGAACACCAAATCATTAGGTACTCCGATGAGCCTTTCTTGTAAACTTGACAAAGATAAATAAGGTAAGAATGTTGATCATAAGTTATATAGAGGCATCATTGGTTTCTTGTTATACTTAACTGCAAGTAGACCAGATATAATGTTCAGTTATATATGTGTGCTATATATCAATCTGTTCCTAAAGAGTCTTATTTATTGGCTATTAAACATATACTAAGATATCTATCTGGCACTATTGATATTGGACTTTGGTACTATAGAGATTCATCTATTGAATAGATTGCATATTTTGATGCTGATTTTGCTGGATGTAGACTAGAAAGAAAAAGTACTAGTGGAACCTATCAATTTCTTGGAGTGAATTTTATTTCATGGTTTAGCAAGAAACAAAATTCAGTTGCTCTATCTATGGCAGAAGCTGAATATATAGCAACTGGAAGTTGTGCTCAAATCCTATGGATCAAACAATAACTCAAAGATTTTGGTATAAAATTAAGTAAAACTTTCATAAGATGTGATAATACAAGTGCAATAAATCTAAATAAAAATCATGTACAATATTCAAGAAGCAAACACATTGAAATAAGACATCACTTCATAAGAGATCATGTGCAAAATGGTGATCTAATGGTTGACTTATATGTACTAATAATCAACTTGCTGATATTTTTACAAAATCTCTTAGCTAAGATAGATTTTGCATGATTAGAAGAGAATTAGGAATCATTGATCCTTTTATCTAAACTCTTCAAATTCTTGTTGAAATCCTCTACATTGATTCAAAATTTTTCAAATATCACTTAAGATGTCTCCTAGATTTTTTTGGAATTTATTGAAATTTATTTTGCTTCCCTGTGGTTAAGTGTCGATGCTAGAAAAACTGTCCAAGTGTCGACTCACCTGAAGTGTCGACACTTGAGCAATTTTGAAGTGTCGACTCATGGCCATCGGGACTATCTTTTTAGGGCTTCCTGTAAGACATTTTTTTTGTCATTTTCTCATTCCTTAGCTTCGTGTGGTCCCCAAACACCCTCCTAAGCTCAAGAACAGTAGATTTCCAACCCTATCCTTTTGTTTTTGGGTAATATCTTCCTCTTTTCTCTCATTTTGCTTTCGGTCGATCCGAGTTTTTTTTTGTTCTCACTGTGTTTTAGCCCGTTTTTCCTTGTTTTCTCCTAGTTTCCTAACCGTTCCCATCTTTTTTGATGGATTTGGTTCGATTCTTGCTTAATCTTCTCACATTCTCCCTCTTTCTCACCATTTTTTCCTCTCCTCGGTTTGTTTCCTCCTTTTTGGTCCTCTCTTGTCCGATTCTTCATCTTTTCCCTCTTTCCTTCCCTGATTGACTCTTTTCTCCCTATGGTGGGGTCACCAGGATCAGACACAGATTACTGGACCCTATTTAATTTACTTAGTCATGTGTCAAAGTTTTGATAGTTTTGTAATCAATTAAGATTAAGTCCTGTAATAAGTTGAGGTTAGTTGATTTGTCTCAACCCTCAACCCTAGTCAGTATATTGAGTCCTGTACTTTAGTTATGAGTCCAGTAATAGTTCAACTTTGTATAAGAGAAGAGGATACCCTACTTTAGAGTTCCACCAGACCTCATCTAGGAGCCAAAAGCCCCCACTTTAGCCAATTGGACTTTATATGCCATCCTAAGGTCCAAGATTCCTGCATGGTACCCAGATGCCCTCCAGATGCTTTCTAGATGCCCAGATTCCTCTTCAAATGCCAGAGTATATTCTCAGACCAAGTCACATCATAAATCCAGAGGTCCATCTGTGCCCTAGCCCAAGAGAAATCAAGTCCAAGCCCTTAAGAAGAAGATTCCAAGAAATATTACTGCTACCAGGCTACCAGGCCATCCCAGCTTCCAAGAGGCCCAAGCCCATGCGCCCTTCATCTCTTGGCCGGCCCATTGCTGCCCCCTTGAATCCCACATGCCAATCAAAGCAAGAGTAGGTGTCCTCACATGTTGACCAAGTCAAAGCATGAAGGGAGAAGGAGAAGACTAGTCAAATTCCTAACCTAGTTGGGATTTGTTTGCTTAATTATTTTAAGACTTGTAATTCTAACCAAGCTAGGAGGAGGACTTGTAATCTAACTAGGAGAAGACTTGTAATGCCTTAAGGAGAGGTTAGTCCTAATATAAGTGTAACCCTAGTTAGGAGAAGGCATGGGAGCTTTATAAATACCCCACTCCTCTTCCTCTTGTAATAACTTTTATTCATGATATTAAACTTTGCTGAAATTTTGGTTTAGAAGCTTGTGTGCTTGTGTTGGTGTTGGAGTCTTTGTGTTTCTTTGGTTACTATTTTGCTTAGCTGAATCCTTGCTACCCTAGCATCCTTCCATGCCCTACCTTGCTGCCATCCAAGCCTTCACACGCCCAAGAAAGAGTGCTCTAGCTGCCGTCCAAGCCAAGGAGCATCATCCTACTTCTAGCCACCAGCTTCAAACTTCTATCCTGATTTTAATCCAATCCTAGTTTTTTTCCTTTGTTTATTTACTATTTTGATTGATCCATGATGCTTGCAGGATCCCCGAGATGTTTCACCTCCCTAGAGGAGGCTCTCCTTGCCTCCAGGACAGCCCAAATCAGTCATCATATTCAAGGAAACCGAGCTTCATCATCTAGGCTCCAATTAGAGTGCTGTGTGATTTCTTCATCGAAAGTTCTTCAAATCACTAATTGGTAACATCCTTCCCTTCTCTTAATATCTGATTTACTAAAGATAAGCTATCCTAAACTGGGAGTTTCTCAATTCCTAGGTCCTAACTTTCATTATCTTGCATGAGTTATTTTGCAATCATGGTGATTCTTTGCATTGCTACTTTATCTGCTAGTTCTTTGCTTAACTTTGGAATTTAGCCTACAAACCTACATTATAAAAATCATAAAAAAACTAGTTTACTATTTTTCCTGCATCTTTAGCAATCTTAGAGTCATCACGCATCACCCTAGTTCCTTTTACCCTATAGTCTTTTATGGCATGGCTCCAAAGAAACAATTAGCCTATCGCAAGAGGAGGTCTGAGCAAGGTGAGTCCAGTAGAGAGAGGACTAAGATTTGATAGGACCCTGCCAGACTGCATGAGCATGAGCAGGAGACCCAGGATCAGCCTGCACCTACATCTTCTGGAGCAGCGAGAGTTGCAAGGAAGACTATTGTCTTTGGTAGACGAGTGGACTTGTAGTTCTGGGACTCTTAGAGTTTTATCATTGGAGATTTGCTAAGAGGAGCTGGGCTAGTACCCTTCTACACCATGACTAAGAGGTATTATCCATAGCTGATGAGAGAGTTCTATGGGAGCATGGCCACTAACGGTCTTAGATGGACTCCTATAGTCAGGGGTATTGAGATTCATGTGACCCCTAAGGTGATCAGCAAAGTCTGGCAGATTCCACTCCATGGCAGGGTAGCGAATTGAGTTAGGAATCATGAGGTAGCATTTCGGTGCATTCTAGAGCGAGAGTGTTAGGAATTGTGTCCCAAAACCAATCGTCTAGGCTATAGATAGTTGTGCTATTTGTATTTGAATCTTGATATAAATAAAATTTATCTTTTGGCTATTCATCATAGGTGCATTTTTCTTAATTTAAACTCTTTTGTGATGATATCCTTTGAGCTACCTTGTATGCGATATAGAGAGGATGCATCGTGTAGTTCATAAATTAGTTCATGACCAAATGATACACTATTTCAGGATGATGGTGTATCAATAGTAGGTCGTTGATATCATATCTGTTGGTTGTCCTCTTAACCAAGTAGCATGAAGATGCTGGTGACATCGGGTGTTGTGTTTGACACTTCACTGAATGTAACTCTCATGTGAGATTCTCTTGCTACTGAAGAAGAGACTTGCATTAGAATGTGGACTTGAATTATTCCTTTAACTTGAGATCACTATGGCAGCTTATAAGCAACTCACTATGCTTTGGTGCCGGACTATCCAGATTTCTTATTCGATGATGGAAGGTTGCTGGGTATAGTCAAGTACTTGTGTAGCGATAGTAAGATCGAGATAGGATTGACCTCTCCAAATGATTTGGATTAAATGCTTTATATGCCTCAATTGAGAAAGACCATGGCTAGGGCATTCCTTGTAAAGAGTTGCAGGGATTCTTTGAGACATATTCAGATGGACTGCTTAGGATTGGGTACCCTATGCCATCCGGAGCATTAGGAGGTGCAGGGAATAAGTTCAATGCTTTTCCATATTTGACAGGTTCATGTTGCTCTGCAACCTTCAACCTATCCGGATGCTGGGTGTCATTGCTAGATGGCGACTTTGGCTAGTACTGAAAATATTTCCGTGCTATCGTTTAGTGTTTGAACCTATGGGGTCGCACACCGAGGATTTCTTCTTGCTTTGTTGGCATGCGAACGATTGAGAATCGTTCCAGACTCGTTCGACAAGATGTTGTAAAAACTTTGATTTGGGTCGACTCTTCTTGAATGAGTCGACTCGAGTCGAGTCGACTCGTTTGACGGACTGCTAAAATTCAAAAAACCCTTGATTAAATGTTGTAATTGTTATGGAATTTAATGCTGGAAGTTTTGAGTTTTAATGATTGCTATTACTGAATTCCATGGGACTTCTAACCTCTTTGGAATCTCAAGATATCCCAAAACCGCTCCTTAATCTCTCATTATTCCTCTTAATTGTTTTGAGGACTGCTGATATTATTTAAATGGCTGGGCTACAGAAAGTGAATGGTTGGCTTCACAAATTCTACATCCAAAAATATGGATCAAGATTGAGACTCTGCCACATTTCTTGGTTAGAGATCTTATTTGATCCTTGAGAGATTGTAAGATTGGATCTGTGGATAGAGTGAGTTTTGGGTGGGATCTCTAAGTGCATATTTTCTATTGAAGGTTTGGGATAGAGAGAACTGGGAGAGTCCTCATTCTATTCTAGCATTGCTGTAGCAACTTGCACTTCAAGGAGTTGAAGGTGTCCCACTCATCTTCAAGGAGTTGAAGAAGGAGTCCATCTTACAAAGCTTCTGTAAAGGCTATCACCTCAAAAGAAGGAAAAGAAATTGCACTACACGATGTGAACCACCTGTAGAGGTGGTACATGTGTATTGCTTGCAGAGACAAATTTTTATATAGGTCTGTGACGTCCCTGGGATTATGACTGAGAGGTGGGCAATTCTGCAACTTCTGGTTCCTCCCGGTGAACGTCACCAAGGTATGTACTTATTTTATGTATGACATAATTGTCCATACCGCATCATTGTATAGTTATGTGAATAGTTCCATGTTTTATACTATGGTTGCATGATTTCATATTTACATTACTCTAGATACATCTAGATCCTGGTAAAGGGGTTGGGTTAATTAGATTAATATCTTGATAAAATGGTTTTATCGCTTTTCGTTGTTACATGATCTTAGAAAAGTTTTAAAATGCATGCTTTACCCCTAAGAACGGTTCCTTTTAATGGTATCAGAGCCAGGTTGCCTGTATGCATCTAGTTTAATGTTTCATATAAAATCAACTTGATTTCCTTCACGTAGTACTCAGATTAAGATGGATTCACCATGGCCGTCCGGTCATAGGAGAATTATGGTTTAAAGACCACCTCTTCCCATTCTAAGGGGTTCTCCTATGGCGTGTAGGGGTGCCGATGCATCATGATCTTATGAAGAAGAAAGGAAGGAATTTTATGGATTAAAATTGTTTTAATCTTTGATTTATAGATCATAATTATGTTTAGATAAGATCTAAAAGAAATTTGATCTAAAACCTTGAAAAGTTCATGTGGAAATGTTTGAAGTTTGGAAAAACTGTATTCTGGAAGAGCTGGCTTATCCAGAAAAGCTGACTAGAAGAGTTGGCTCATTCAAATAGAGCTGACTCGACTAGAAATCTGTGTTCTAGAAGAGTTGACTCGAGCAGCAGAGCTGACTGAAGGTTGGCTCCAGCAGTAGAACTGACAGAAGAGCTGACCCAACCAGAAATCTGTGTTCTAGAAGAGTCGGCTCGAGCAGCAGAGCTAACTGAAGAGTCAGCTCGAGCAACAGAACTGATAGAAGAGCTAACCCGACCAGAAATGTGTGTTCTGGAAGAGCTGACTCGATCAGAAAATTATGAAATAGTGATTTTAAGCTTTAAACTTTTATGAAATTGTTTCATTTCACTTTGGAAATGTTTCAAATAGTGTGATGCACTTAATTATGAATTAAGATGTATAATTTTAAGATATGGGATATGATTCTAATCTTAAGTCATGATTCATAAATCATGAGTTAATGGGAAGGGCTAGGAATAGATCCTTATTTGGGTTAGACCTATGATTAGATGCAATTGGATTAATTAGAGATAAGAAACTAATCAAAAGTTGAATTAGGTTTCATTTCTCTATAGTTTCTAATAGTTAGAAAGTGTGATCCAAACATCTAAAAGGATCTATTATGGCTCAGTGATTGATCTAGTACTTTAAGTCTGATCTGGTTAAGGAAGGTGAACCGTATTGGTGTCTAGGCAAGCTGCCTTATGGTCTATGGTTATGAGGGTACCTCTTTCTTGGCTAGCTCCTTTGTAGCTAGTGTCTAAGGAAAGATGGTTAATTTTGTAACTCATTCCTTGACCGTGCTTACCTGGCCAAGACGACTTACTGGAATTGAGTCATGAGAAGCTCATTGAATTGGATTAACCCATGTCACCTAAGGTTAATCAGATTTGTCTGATTTTAGGTGCCTATGGACCAAGATGTTCATGGACCTTCTACAAGTTAGTGGGAGGAATCTTGATCATGGTCCATGTATTCTTCATATGTCACATTTTTAAATCCTCTAAATTATTAGGTCCTTAAAAAGATGAAGTTATAGAGATAACTGAGTCTTAGCCTCCTATTAAGTTGGATGGTAATGTATCCTTTAGTTCGGTGATCATCGACAGTACCAAAGTACGGGTGGTAATCGGGCTGTTGGAATTGCCATTCATAATATGATGGCTCAGTGCAACTCTCTTAATGGTGGTCAGGTGAGCCGGCCAAAGTCGGGCTTGATTATTTATTAGCTAGAAGCATTGAATTCAGTCATGTTAATGGTTGGACCTAACCAGGACCTTCTTTAGCTGGAAGCCCAAAGGCCGATTGAAGTATTCCTGGGGCAAAATTTTAAATACTAGAAATTGCTCGGAAGAAGCAATTGGTTTATTGAACCTAACTTTAGGTTCACGTGGGTGAGCTGGCCAAAGTCGAGCTCATGTGTCACCTTTAGGATTATAGTATCCACTAAGGAATTAAGTGTAATTCCTCAGATTAGAAGTAGAGGGTACTAAACAGAATAAAATATATGCGAAGACCTTTAGATTAAAGTCCATGTCTTTAGGATTAAAATTGAAATTCATATACTAATTGGTCTTTTGATTTTCTTTTCAGAAAAATGTCTACCAACTTGTCCCTCCACTCATTGCTTGACAATGACAAACTTTCTGGCCCAAACTTTGATAATTGGTATCGAAGGCTCAAGAATATCTTAGAGCATGAAAGGATCCTTTATGTTGTATCGGATCCGGCACCTGAGGTCCCCGCAGCAATGCTCCTATATTTGTCAGGAACACTTATTAGAAGTGGGTTTCTGATAGAACTACTGTATGTTGCATTATGCTGGCGGCTATGAACGACAAGTTCAGTCGCAAATTCGAGAAGGCCCAACCAGAGGAAATCTTGCAAAAGTTGCGAGAATCCTTTGGCATGCATGACGATGTAGAGTGGTACAGAACTTCCTGTGCCATCTATAATGCTCATATGTGAGATGGAGCATCAGTAACTGATCATGTATTATACATGATCGAGTTATTTGAATGCCTGGCCAAACTCGGATGTCCCCTACATGAACAGCTGGGGAAGGATGCTATACTGAATATTCTGCCCCGTTCTTACCTTGGTTTCCTTGATCATTTCCAGATGCAAAGGCCTGTAGTGAACTACCACAGTTTATTAGGGTTACTACATAACTATGAGAAGGACCACAACCTTAATAAGGGGTTGGTGTACTTGGTGGGAGGAAACAGGGCAGTGCATCATCCCCTTGGAAAGGGGAAGAAAGATAAAAAGTAAAAGACCAAAAAGGTGCAGAGTGTTCGTGGGCCCTGTCAGGTTAGGAAGAAAAAGGTAGACCAGAGTCGGGCAGAATGCTTCTACTGTAAGAAGCAAGGTCACTGGAAGAGGAATTGTCCTCTGTATATTGCATCCCTTGACCCAAATAGGCCGAAGAAGAGGAAGCAGCAAGATGTTGCTGTTCTAGGTATTTATATGATAAATCCTTGTACCTATTCTTTTTGTGATACTACTAATTGGGTACTTGATACTGGGAGTCCTTATCATATTTGCAATAAATTGCAGGGACTTCGAATTAGTAGGAGGTTCGAGGATGGGGAAAGATTTCTGAACGTTGGAGATAGAAGTTGAGTTCTAGTTCTAACATTAGGAGATTTCTCTCTTATTTTTAAATTATGTAAAGTCATTTTATATGACTGCCATTATTGTCCTACATTTCTTGTAAACTTTATCTCTGTAGGCTCATTAGCCAATGAATTTTTTGAACTTTCAATGAATGGAAATTTGGTAAATGGCATCTATTTGCTATCACAGCCTATATGTGTAACGTACATAGCAAACAAATGCCCTAGAATGGATAATGTCAGTGATGCTTATCTCTGGCACTGTAGGCTAGGTCATATAAACAATAACAGGATAAACAGGTTAAGACAAGAAGGTCTTTTAGAGATAAATGATTTTGAATCATTAGCTACCTGTGAATCTTGTTTACTTAGGAAAATGACCAAATCATCTTTTTCTGGAAAAGGTGAAAGATCCAAAGAAAATCTAAGTCTAGTACATATAGATGTATGTGGACCTACGAATGTCAATGCTAGAGATGGATATAATTATTTCATTACTTTTATAGATGACCTATCAAGGTTCGGTTATGTCTATCTTATGAGACATAAGTCTGAGTCATTTGAAATGTTCAAACAATATCATAATGAAGTTGAAAAACAATCTGGAAAGAGTATAAAGACTCTTCGATCTGATCGAGGAGGCGAATATCTTTTCAGTGAGTTTTTGACTTATCTTCAAGAGAATGGGATTCTCTCTCAATGGACACCTCCGGGGACATCCCAATTGAATGGTGTGTCCGAAAGGAGGAATAGGACTTTGTTGGACATGGTCCGGTCCATGATGGGGTTTGCTACTCTGCCTATCTCTTTCTGGGGTTATGCCCTGGAGTCTGCTTGTTATCTTCTTAATAGGTCTCCTAGTAAGTCTATGGACAGGACTCCATATGAGATGTGGCCTGAATGGAAATCGATGCTCTCACACCTTTGGGTCTGGGGGTGTCCTGCATATGTTAAGCATTTGCAGACTGATAAACTAGGACCTAGGTCTGACTGGTGCCTATTCATTGGATATCCGAAAGAATCTAAAGGGTATTTCTTTTACCTGCCTGATGAAGAAAAACTGTTTGTTGCCTTATGGCATGGGCCTCACTAGGATCATTCGAGAGTTCAGAGTCCCATTAAAGGGAGAGCCCTCCAAAGAGATTCTTTGCACAGACATGTATGGGAAGAAATCTCTGCACTGGATGAGATTTCGATGTATTGGAGGTTGATGGGTCAGGAGGGAGTCTAGTCAGGAGCCAAACGAGGAGGACAAGATTTGAGCAACAGAGGCAGGGCCATCTGGGTCTACTAAGCACTTTACACCTCCGAGACCTGCACCAGTGCTAGCTTTTGGGTCTGAGCTGGCCACTCCTGCACATGTTCCTTCTCCAGCTACTGCTTCTTGTGCCACTACAGAGTTTACTTTTGAGGAGCATATTAGGTATCAGATTCTAGATGTCAGAGGTGAGATTATTGGTCTGGCAGTCAGGACTACACAGCTCCGGATAGAGGTAAAGGGATTGAGAGCACACACAGATGATCAGCTCTCAGGCATCAGGTGAACGATGGAGGATGGTTTCACTAAGATACGAGATCTTTTGAGATCTCTTTTGCCTCCTGCTGCACCTTCAGGTCCACCTTCTCCTCCGCCAATAGATGACAATGACTACCATGACACACATGATGACACTCCCGATGGTGATGGCGATGGAGATGGTGGTGGTGATGATGGTGATGGTGATGATTATGGTGATGATAGTGATGGCAGTGATGATGGAGCTAGAGATTATCATATTGTTAGCAGGGAAACTTAAACACCAGATGCTCCTACAGACACTCCCAGTGATATTCTGACTGTCACTGCCGCAGCATTCCTGACACTAGCAGAGACCTTTCCTACTCCTTCTGCTAGGTCTTTTAGGGTTATACCCCATTCTGGACCTTCTACTAGGACTAGAAGCCTAACCCATATGACCCCTAGGCCTTCAGCTTCTAGGACTAGATGTATGGCTTCTATCTACTTTGAGCTTCCGTTTAACAAGGATTAGCCTCATAGATGTTTATCATGTTATTTATGATTATGCATCAGTTTCTTTTCTACTATGTATTAGTCTTTTAGTCATGTATCAGGCTTTGATTATGCTTTTATTTCAGTCTATATTTGCTTATCATATACAAGCACTTTTGTTGTACTGAAACTCTCTTATATATATATATATATATATGAAAGTTCACTTTTGTTTCATGTTTACTCTTTTTTCTGTCAAATTGCTCTGATACCAGCTATAGGATCGACATCCCAACCAACTTTGTATGCTTTATTATGATAAAATGTACTAATTTAGGGGGAGCAACCTTTTTTATGATTAATGATGACAAAAAGGGAGAGTAGAAAGAATATATATAAGCAAAGTAACAATTTAAAGGAATTGGAAAGTTATAAGATCAATGTTTACAATTTACTTATAAAAAGGGGAGTTTGAAAACTAGTCTTGAAACATTCCTTTATAAACCATTAATCTGATACTTTTTTGAACTTTAGTGTGTAGACTGTTTGATTAATTAAATTACGAAGGTCTTACTTAAAAACTTAAAACAATGATCAATTTCTTTTTGAACTTAATTACTTATATACTCAAAGTTTTGTCATCATCAAAAAGGGAGAGATTGTTGGCTTTGGCTCCTTGATTTTGATAAACAACAAAATGTTGAGTATATGTCTGGACTAATGTTTCAATTGAAGTATGAATTTCAAGCCTTAGGTACATCAATTTCTCCATTAATGGAGTATCAAGTTTACTAATTTGAAAGTAAGAGGTTTCTCATGTTTAATTGATCTTCTAATCTTGGAATACTGTCAAAACAACCACTTTGGCTCTTATGAAAAAGTATCTAAAGGATTAATAGACAAATATTTAAGAAATTCAGAGTTTGGGATGCATTTTTTGGATGGCACAGATCAAGTATCGACTCAAGAAGTCGACTCACAGGCCAAGTGTCGACTTACAAGGTCGACTCATGAAGAAAATTCAAAAGTTCCAGAAGACCGGCTCATAAATTTTTAGCTAGCACGCCCAAGTGTCGACTCAAGAAGTTGACTCACACCTCAAGTGTTGACTCAAGAGGTCGATTCATCGCTTGAGATAAGTTTTGGGATAGAACATTAAGTTTTCTGTATTCAGCCTGAAGTGTCGACTCAGGAGGTCGACTCATGCCTCAAGTGTCGACTCATGAGATCGACTCATGCTGTAACGACTAGTTTTCAGAATTTCAGAAATATCTCCAAACAACTCCAAACGGCTAGTTTTTTAATTCTAACGATCTTCAATAGACTTTTCAATGGATTTGAGGTATTTAACACTCATCAAACTTGTTGCCTAGAAATGGAGCCTAAGAGAGTGGGTGAATTGGGTCTTTTGAAAATTTAAACAACTATGTGCTGGTCTTGATATGTTTATGATGCAAAGTGATTAAACTCAAAATGAATGTGCAGGGATAATAGCAAATTAAAGACAAGTAATAAAGAGCAAATAGTAGAGAGAGCGATCACACACAAATAAAAGGTTTTATAGTGGTTCGGTGCAATCCAAGCACCAACATCCACTTTCCAAGCCTCCCTTGGAGATTTTCACTATAATCTCTTCAAGATTATAGCCGACTTGTTTTCCAAGGCTCACAAGTCAAAACCTAAGTTGGTTTTGTCACCTAGGCTCACCAACAACCTTTATAACTTATTTTATCTTCGGGCTCACAAGTTAAACCCTAGTTAGTTTTGTACCTTTGGCTCACCAATAACCTTAACAACCTACTTTCAAAAATCCTTGAAAGCTAGGTCAGCAAAGAATAAAGTTAAAGATACAAGAATAAAAGCACAATCAAACTCTCTTCTAGAGTGGAATATAAAAGCTTTGATGCTCTTGAAGATGCTTGTCTTGTCTTCTCTTTGGAATCTTCTCAAAGACACTTTTGGAAAGCTAAAATGATAGGCTTGTAAGCTTTTTCAATGAGAGTCTCTTTTTTGGCTTTGGAAGTGAAGTTCTTGAAAGAATATTTGTTTCTTGTGTGTTCAATTTCTTCATGAATGAGTTTGGTGAAGCTTAAATACTTCAAAAACTTTCAAAAAATGATTTTAGACCGTTAAAGGATTGAAACTAGCAATTGAAAACTTGAAAGGATGAATTCTGCCTCTCAAAAAATATAGCCATTATTACTGTCAGAACTCGTGAGTCGATACTTGACTTCTATGAGTCAACACTTGAGTCTTCATGAGTCGACACTTGATTTCTGTGAGTCGACACTTGAGTTTCTTGAGTCGACACTTGAATTTGCTGAGTCGACAATTGAGTAAAAAACCTTCAAATGGCCTAGTTCTGTATTTTCAAAAAAACTCAGGCCTTGAGTCGACACTTAGAATTCTTGAGTCGACACTTGAATCTCCTAAGTCGACACTTGAGTCTCTTGAGTCGACACTTGATAGAAAAACTCCCAAAATGATAAGTTCTGTATCTTCAAAAGTCTCAGGCCTTGAGTCGACACTTGAAATCCTTGAGTCGACACTTATGTTCTGTGAGTCGATACTTGAAATCCTTGAGTCAATACTTGGCATGCCAGAGAAAATTTCTGCATGCCAGTTTCTGAAGTGTCGACACTTGGTGTATCATGAGTCGACACTTGACTCTGTAATTTATCAAAAACATGTGCCAACCTTCCAAATTCAAATTGATCTTCAATGAAACTTTAATACACTTTATATAAAGCACAATTGGTCTATTTTGAGGCCTTTTTCAGATGAGAAGATTTCTTGAATCATGAAAATTGCTCAACTTCCAATGAGTGCCATGATACTTTTATTTTGAGAATTTGAGGTGCCTGTATCCTGTAACTCATAACTACAATTAAAATATTAGTATAAAATATGTACTCAATATTTTGTTAGTCATCAAAATCAAGAGCTAAATCCAACAATATCTTCCTTTTTGATTATGACAAAATCTTGAGTATATAAGCATTCAAATTCAATTTTAGATATTGTATCTCATAATCATCAACTTAAAACTCATACAACACTCATACAACACAATTTTAATAGAGGAGAGGTACAAATTAAGTGTTGAAGTTAATTTTCTCTCTCCTTATGTGAGTTAAGTTATGAACCAACTAAACAAAAATTTAGAAAGAAATACTTATATCTTACTCATATCTTACTCCCCCTTTTTGTCAACATTAAATAATAAAGGGACTAAACTCCCCCTGAATTGATGCATTAAGGCATAGAAATTTGGTTAGGAGCCATGATACAAGATTAGATTAGCAAATATCAACAGGTATCAGAGCAAATGAACAAGGTAGGGAGTAACCATAAGATAAAAGTGAACATTTTTATAAAAGTCAGAGTTTCATTACAATACATAAACTGATACAAGACTAATAAGCAAACATATACTATAATGCAAGTACAACAGAAATACATAGATAAACACTAAACATAGATAATACCATCAAGACAAATACATAAATACTAAACAATAAGATAAACATCTGTGAGGCTATTCCTTATCAGATGGAAGCTCAAAGTAAATAGGAGCACTAATCTTAAACCTAGGAACAATGGATCTAGGGGTCTTTAGGATGCTACGACTCCTAGTCCTAGTAGATGGTCCAAAATGGGATACAACCTTGTTGGCTTTGGCTCCTTAGTTTTGATGATTAACAAAAGGTTGAGTATATGTTTGGACTAATGTTTCATTTCAAGATAAAGATTCAGGACTTAGGTTATTCAAAAAGAGTATCAAGAGTACAATGATGAAACCAAGCTTGCCTGATTTGGGAAAGAGCTCTTCTACCTTGAACAAAATCAAATTTCTCATATTGGACCTTCTTATTAAGAAGAAATTTATAAAAGAAACAAAGGCTTAGAGAAACTCAAGCATGGCACGCACCTCTCTAGAGTTTCAGAAAATTTCAGATCAGAGGTCGACCACCAGAGGTCGACTCATGAAGAAAAGAAAAGTTCAGCAAGGCCGGTACGGCAAAATTTCAGTGGCACACCCCAGAGGTCGACCTCCAGAGGTCGACACCTGTCTAGAGGTCGACACCAGAGGTCGACTCATCACCTGAGAATTCAAACTGGGCAGAACTATGGTTTTCTGGATTTTTGCCTAAGATAAACTGGAGATCGACTCATGAGGTCGACACTTGATCCAGAGGTCGACTCATGAGGTCGACTCATGGCATAACGGCTAGTTTTTCTGAACTTTTGATTTAATTTCTAACGGCCATAAACAGCCATATTTTTTATTCTAACGGTCTTGTGGAGTTGTTTCAGCTTGAATGAGGTATTTAACCTCTACCTAACTTCAAAAAAGACAATGAGACAAAGTGAAAAAGAATAGAGTGAAAGTACAAAGCCTTCAATCAATTCCAAGCCAAAAAGAGTGAGAAAACCAAGAGATTCCTTAGCCAAAAGCTTACCATCTTTGAGGAATCCAACTTTCAAGTGTTTGGCATTTAGTGAGGTTCAAAGATTTCAAGAGAAAGGCTTGAAGAGTCTCCATCAAGAGCTACATCGAATTACTTTTTGGTCAAAAGGAGTTTGTCTTGATTTATTCATTGTATTCATATTCTTTTTGTCTTAGACTAGTTTCAAGGGAATTTGAAACTAGTGTGAGGTTTGTTGGTGAGCCAATTGATAAAACCAACTAGGGTTGCTTGTAAGCTCGAAGCCAAAACAAGTGTGTAAGGTTTTGACTTGTGAGCCTGGTAAAACAAATCGGCTGTAATCTAGAAGAGATTATAGTGGAAATTCCCAAGTGGAGCTTGGGGAGTGGATGTAGGTGCTAGGTGCACCGAACCACCATACTTCTTGTGTGTTTGCATTGCTTTACTCTCTATCTTCTTTTGCTCTTTAATTGTTGTTATATTTCATTGCTTCCGTTGTACAATTACTTGAGCACTATCACTCTTCACCTTTGAACTTGATAGCACATATATTGCTTTAAATTTTAAAATACCCAATTCATCCCCCCTCTTGGGCACCATATCTGGGCAACAAGTGGTATCAGAGCACCGGTACTCTCTTGTAGGTCCAACGATCTTGAGTGAAAGATCATGGCTACCCCAATTGGAATGGGTATAGTTGAAGGACAAGCATCAAATCGCCCTCCTTTCTTTAATGGCACAAACTACACATACTGGAAAACTCGTATGCGTATTTATTTACAAGCTGTAGATTATCATATATGGAGAGTAATTACTAAAGGGCCTCATCAGCCCACTCACTTGGTTAATGGCATTATCACCCCAAAATCTGAAGAAGAATGGGATGACAATGACATCAAACAAGCTGAGTTAAATGCTAAGGCGATGAATTTGCTATTCTGTGCACTTGACCCAAGTGAATTTAACAGAATATCAAATTATATTTTCGCCAAAAAAATTTGGGATACACTTGAGGTTACCCATGAGGGTACACACCAAGTGAAGACCACAAAGGTGAACATGCTCATTCATACGTATGAGATGTTCAGTATGGAACCAACTGAAAGTATCAGTGAAATGTATACTAGATTTACAAATATAGTAAATGGTATGAGGAGTTTGGGAAAAATTATATCTAATGGTGAACTGGTTAACAAACTTCTCAGGTCTCTTCCGGCTTCATGGGATGCGAAAGTAACAGCCATAGAAGAAGCCAAGGATGTCAATACTCTACCTCTTGAGCAGCTTCTTGGATCACTGATGACTTACGAGCTTTCACTAAAGCAGAAGACAGTGGACAATGACAAGAAAAAGAAAGCCATAGCCTTCAAGTCCACTACAAAGGAAGAGTCAAGTGATGAATCAGAAGAAGAAGCTTATGATGATGAGACAGCCCTCATTACAAGAAAATTCAAAAGATTCATGAGAAAGAAGAAGGGCTTCTACAAGAAAAAGCCACAAAAAGGTGATCACAATAAAGATAAAGAGAAAGAAAAAGAAAGGGATCCACCCATCTGCTTCGAGTGCAAGAAGCCTGGTCATTATAAAACGGATTGCCCTTTGCTTAAAAAGAGTCGAAGGATGTTGAGAAAGAAAGCCATGATGGCTACCTGGAGTGAGAGTGAGGACTCCAGCAGTGATGAAGAGCAGCAGGTAGTCGCCAACCTGTGTTTCATGGCCAATAAAGATAATGAGGTAAATTCTGAACCTGAAATTGAATTTACTTTCAATGAATTGTATGATGCTTTTGATGATTTAGTTATGGAATATAAAAAATTAAAACTGAAAAATAAGAAATTAAGAAAGCTAAATCTTGACCTTACCAAAAATTCAGAAAAGTTTTCAACTGAAATTGAAGATTTAATTCAAGAAAACAAGAAATTAACTGAACATGTAAAGACCTTGAAAAATGATAAGGATAATCTTTTAAAAGAAAATAATTCTTTGAAAAATAATATAAATCTTAAAACTAATGAGAAAATTGAAAAACAAAACAAAGAACTATTGCTTCAAAACAAGAATTACAAAGAAGAGTTAGAAAAAGTAAAACCTTTTGTAGAAAAGTTTACTTTTAGTTCAGGAAAATTAAGTATGCTTTTAAATAGTCAACATGCAGTGTTTAACAAAGCTGGACTTGGATTTAAGCCACACAATCAGCAAAAACTTTACAAAAACTTTTTCATACCTGCATCTTCTAATATTACCTGCTATGCATGTGGTAAGTTAGGACATAAATCATATATTTGTAATAGAAGAAAATTAAATACCTTTGGAAAGATTTGGGTTCCAAAAGGAACCAATTTGACTAACCCTAAAGGACCCAAGATGACTTGGGTACCTAAAGTTTCAACTTGATTAAATTTTGCAGGTGTGCCTTGCAACCAAAAATAAAAGAAGAATGTGATATCTGGATAGTGGTTGCTCAAGGCACATGACTGGGGATGTGAAGCAATTCTCATCACTAGCAGCTATTGATGGTGGAAACGTTACTTTTGGTGATAATGGAAAAAGCAAAATCATCGGAATTGGTAAAATCCATATCACCCCTAATGCTTATGTATATAATGTATTATTTGTTGATGACTTGAAGCATAATCTTTTCAACATTAATCAGTTTTGTGACAAGGGCCTTAAAGTTATTTTTGAATCATCTTTGTGCATGGTATCTAGTCTTGATGTCGATGGCATCAAGTTCACTGGTCATAGGCATGGAAACATTTACATGGTTGATCTTGATGATCTAGCCATGGAAAGTGGTCAATGCCTAGTGGCTAGGGAAGCCAAGGCAAGTGAAACTAGTTGCTTTGGCATCGTAGGCTAGGGCATGCTAGTATGCAGTTGATTTCAAAATTAAGCAAAAAGAATCTTGTAAAAGAATTGCCAAAACTCACATTTGAAAAAGATAAGATTTGTGCTGCATGTCAATTTGGAAAACAAATTAAATCTACTTTCAAACCTAAAGGAGTAGTATCTACTACTAGACCCCTTGAATTATTACATATGGACCTCTTTGGACCAACCAGAATAACTAGTTTGGGAGGTAAAAAATATGGGTTAGTAATTGTAGATGATTACTCACGATTTACTTGGGTAATGTTTTTAGCTCATAAAGATGAAACATTTTCAGCTTTTATTAAATTTCATAAAAGGGTTTCAAATGAAAAAGATCTCACTATTGTTTCTTTGCGTAGTGATCATGGAACTGAATTTGACAATCATGATTTTGAAGCTTTTTGTAATGAAAATGGCATTAGTCATAATTTTTCTGTACCTAGGACACCTCAACAAAATGGGGTGGTAGAAAGAAAGAACATGACACTTAAAGAAATGGCACGCACAATGCTTTGCGAAAATGATTTACCTAGATATTTTTGGGTAGAAGCCATTAATACTTCCTATTACATTTTAAATCATGTTTTAATTCGACCTATTTTGAAGAAAACACCATATGAGCTTTGGAAAAATCGAAAACCGAATCTTAAGTATTTTCATGTATTTGGTTGCCGCTGTTTCATATTAAATAATGGCAAAGACAATATCAGTAAATTTGATGCCAAGTCAGATGAGGGTATCTTCTTAGGATACTCTACTTCTAGCAAGGCATACAGGATCTTCAACAGAAGAACTCTTCTGGTTGAAGAATCAATTCATGTAGTGTTTGATGAATCTATCGAAAAATCTTCTAGAAAAGAAGATTCTATTGATGATGAAACAGGTACAAAGAAGCTTGAACAATTGACAATCAATGAAGATGAGCCCAAAGGAGATGATGATCAAGAAAATGAAGATCAAACTCAAGAGATCAATGCAACTTCACCAAAACCTTTACCTAAAGAGTGGAGGTATGCACATGGACACCCCAAAGAGCTAATTATTAGTGATCTGTCAAAGGGAGTAAGTACACGCTCTTCTATTAGAAATGTTTGTGATTATTTAGCTTTTGTATCTCAGATAGAGCCTAAGTCAATTGAAGAAGCTGAAAAAGATTGTAACTGGATTAATGCTATGCAAGATGAACTAAATCAATTTAAAAGAAATAACGTTTGGACTTTAACTGAAAGACCCCTTAATGTTTCTGTAATTGGCACAAAATGGGTTTTTAGAAATAAACTTGATGAACATGGTATTGTAACTAGAAACAAAGCTAGACTTGTTGCTAAAGGCTACAACTAGGAAGAAGGGATCGACTTTGATGAAACCTTTGCTCCTGTTGCTAGGCTAGAAGCAATTAGACTTTTACTTGCTTTTGCTTGTTTTATGGATTTCAAGTTATTTCAAATGGATGTTAAAAGTACTTTTTTAAATGGATTTATTAAAGAGGAAGTTTATGTTGAACAATCTCCTGGTTTTGAAAATCATGAATTTCCTAACCATGTTTTTAAATTGCATAAAGCATTGTATGGCTTAAAGTAAGCTCCTAGAGCTTGGTATGATAGATTAAGTTCATTTTTGATGAAGAATGATTTTTCTAGAGGTAATGTAGATAATACATTATTTTTTAAAAAGAAAAATGATGATCTCTTAGTAGTACAAATCTATGTAGATGATATTATTTTTGGTGCTACTAACGAATGTCTTTGTCAAGAATTTGCAAAGTTAATGCAGAGTGAGTTCGAGATGAGCATGATTGGAGAACTCAACTTCTTCCTCGGACTCCAAATTAAGCAAACCAAAGAGGGGATCTCCATCAACCAAGCCAAGTACACAAGGAAAATATTGAAAAAGTTTGGGATGGAGACTACCAAACCAATAGGTACCCCTATGAGCTCTTCATGTAAATTAGACAAAGATGAATGTGGTAAATCAGTAGACCAAAAATTATATAGAGGCATGATTGGTTCATTGCTATATCTAACTGCCAGTAGACCGGATATAATGTTTAGTGTTTGTATGTGTGCACGTTTTCAGTCTGCTCCTAAAGAATCACATCTCTTGGTTGTAAAACGTATATTTAGATACTTATCTGGGTCAATTGAAATTGGTCTTTGGTACTCTAGAGAGTCATCATATGAATTAATTGCATATTCTGATGCTGATTTTGCTGGGTATAAACTTGATCGTAAAAGTACTAGTGGAACTTGTCAATTCCTAGGAGTTAATTTGATTTCATGGAGCAGCAAGAAATAGAATTCGGTTGCTCTATCTACGGCGGAAGCCGAATATATAGTAGCTGGAAGCTGTTGTGCTCAGATTCTATGGATCAAACAACAACTCGAGGACTTTGGCATCAAACTAACTAAGACACCCATAAGATGTGATAATACTAGTGCAATCAATTTAACGAAAAATCCTGTACAACATTCAAGAAGCAAACATATTGAAATAAGACATCACTTCATAAGAGATCACATTCAAAACTCTAATGTGTTGTTAGAATTTATTTGTACTGATTATCAATTGGCTGATATATTCACAAAACCATTGAATGAAGATAGATTTTGTATGATCAGAAGAGAACTGGGAGTCATTGATCCTTTTGCTTGAAACTCTTCAATTCTCATCAAAATTCTTCAAAAATGATTTATAAATTCTCAAATATGTTTAAAGCTTATTTTTCTAAATTTTATCAATTTTTTAAATTTTACCGAATTTTATTTTAGCTAATTTATTTTTGGAGGTCGACACTTAAGTTTTTGGAGGTCGACCACTGAGATTTTTAGAGGTCGACACCTGAGGTCGACCCCTGAGAATTTTTAGAGGTCGACACTTGAACGGAAATCATGTTTTTTAAAAACCGTCCGCAAGCCTCTTTTTCTCCATTTCCTTCCTTTTCTCCTTCGTGTGGTCCCCCTCCAATGCTCCTAAACCTCTAAACAGTGGATTTCCAACCCTCTCCTTCATCTTTTTGGGTAATCCTCTCCTCTCCTCTTGTTTTCTTTAGAACCAAACCATTTTTTTGACCGTGTTCTTGGTTTTGGACAACCGAAAGCTTTTGCCTCTATCTACCCTCAAATATCGATTGTTTTTCAATTAAAATCACTTATTTCCCTCCTCCGTTTCTTGCATTTCCTCCATCTACTCTCGATTTTCTCCATTTTCACAAACCCTATCTTACCATTTCACCATTTCTTCTTTTGCTCAACCCGTGAACCTCTCTTCTCCTCCCTTTTCTTAGTTCCTTCCCTCTTAGCCTTGCATTATCCTACTTCTCCCTAATTTATCCCTCTTCCATCCATATGGGTCCAAGAAAGCACTTGGCAGTAAGAAAAAGGAGAATGGAACAAGGCCAAAGTAGCACTGAGCGACGAAGAAAGGTCAGACATGAGCATGAGCCGACCCCAGAGCCACCTGCACCAGTGCCAGCCAGCTTAGTATGGAAGAGCATTGCGAGTGGGAGATGTGTGGACATACCTTTCTGGGATCAGCATCACTTTTTTATAGGAGATGTGCTGAGAGATGCAGGTCTGGTTCACTTCTGCACGATGACTGAGAGATTCTACCCAGACCTCATCAGGGAGTTCTATGCATCCATGGCCACTGATGGCATTGGATGGTCAGCTACTGTTCGTGGGATCGAGATTCCAGTGACACCAGAGGTCATTAGTCATGTTTGGAGGATTCCACTTCATGGCACAGCTGCCACTTTGATCAGCGATAGAGAGCATGCCTTCAGATGTATTCTAGAGCGTGAGGATGTTAGCGGCATTTCCACAGTAGCCGCTAACTAGCTTTCACTGGAGATGAGAGTGCTGCATCATATCATCGCCCGTATCTTGATTCCGAAGAGCGGGAGGTTCGACTTTATCACTGAGCGTAAGCTGGTGTTGATGGTGTCCCTGAGACAGCGGACTCCCATCAACCTTTCCAGGATCATGCTTCAGCAGTTGGGTGAGGCAGCATCTCACAGGAGACTAGTTCAGCCATATGGCATGGGGCTGACACAGCTATTCAGGGAGCATGGAGTTTCATTTGATGGTATACCCTTCAGTCAGCTGCAGCATACTGATACATATGGAGAGAAATCCCTGCATAGGATGGGATTTCGACTGATTGGTGATCGATGGGTGCGACGAGAGTCTGGCCAGGAGCCAGATGAGGAGGATGAGATCCGAGCAGCTGAGGCAGGGCCTTCAGAGCCTACTGATCATGGTACACCTCCTCGCCCAGCACCAGAGTCAGAGACTACGGAGCCTGAGCCATTCACGCCACCACCCTCATCAGCTCCAGCACCTACTGCTACTGCTATACCACGGAGGACTACAGCGAGGATATCGGACTTTGAGCAGAGAGTGACTGATCACATTTCAGAGGTCCGGACAGAGATTGCTGGTGTACGACAGGAGCTACATGGTCTGTGGATCCACACAGATATGTGCATTGGAGCTCTCTCAGCTAGTGTAGATGCAGGATTTCGACAGATCCTCAGCCTACTGAGATTGGCATTGCCACCAGGGACTATAGATCCGACAGTGACTCCTCCATATTCTGATGATGATGATGATGACTCGAGTGGATACAGTGACAGTGATGGAGATCAGCCTGGAGCAGGTAGCTCTGATGTTCCACCTGTAGATCCGATTCCAGAGATTTTCCCTTCTGCTGATCCTCCTTCTACTGATCTTCCCAGTACTGATCCTCCAGCTACAGATGTGCCAGTAGATACTGAGATTACTGAGTCACTCTTTGAGACTATTACAGGGATTCCAAATGATAGAGATGAGCATACAGAGACAGATATTGATGATTCCACTGCTTATGAGCTAGTCAGCAGGCACACTCCAGCTCAGTCTACTCAGCATACTGATCCATCTACTCCTTCTGCTACTGCTTCTGTCAGGACACCTGTGGAGCCTTTTCCTTGGATCTATAGATCTCGTAGGACTACCCCTAGGTCTGGTCCCTCTCTGAGGACTCGGAGTCTCACTCATAGGACTCCAAAATCCTCATCTAGGATTTCGGCTCCTATCTCTTTTGATGAGGAGTAGCCTCATAGATTTACTTGATGTATGTTGTACTTAGTTTGCTTTGTATGATCTGATGTATCAGTGTTTTGTGCTTACTATGTAAGCAATTTTGTAACTGAATACATTTATATACTTATCTACATTGTGATATTTTACTGTCTGATACCAGCTCTTAGCATTTATCTTTTTCAACCCTCAAGTTAGAATGTTTTTGTTATATCGAATGCAAAAATTGAGGGGGAGCATGTATTTTATGCAACTAAGTACTTCATTGTAATGGAACATAATTTTCCTTAATATATCTTTTACTACAAAGAATGCACTTTTTGATTCTTGACAAAAAGGGGGAGTATAGTAATGTTTGTAAAGTATATATGGTAAAGTATGACTCTTTCATAGAATAGAGTAAAGCTATTATGGTTCTTATCTTTTTGACTCATGAGAATGTTTTCACAAAAATAAAGAAGTAAATGAAAAGTAAAATCTTTTTGACTCATGAGAATATTTTCACAAAAAGAAAGAAGTAAATGAAAAGTAAAATCTTTTTGACTCATGAGAATGTTTTCACAAAAAGTAGATGAAAAGTAAAATTTTTATGGTATACTCATGCATGTAAGGATTCTTTGAAAATTTTTATTATTGCTATATTTTGCTTTTGGACTTAATTGCATATATACTCAAGGTTTTGTCATCATCAAAAAGGAGGAGATTGTTGGCTTTGGCTCCTTAGTTTTGATGATTAACAAAAGGTTGAGTATATGTTTGGACTAATGTTTCATTTCAAGATAAAGATTCAGGACTTAGGTTATTCAAAAAGAGTATCAAGAGTACAATGATGAAACCAAGCTTGCCTGATTTGGGAAAGAGCTCTTCTACCTTGAACAAAATCAAATTTCTCATATTGGACCTTCTTATTATGAAGAAATTCACAAAAAAAACAAAGGCTTAGAGAAACTCAAGCATGGCACGCACCTCTCTAGAGTTTCAGAAAATTTCAGATCAGAGGTCGACCACCAGAGGTCGACACCTTGCCAAAGGTCGACCACCAGAGGTATTTAACCTCCACCTAACTTCAAAAAAGACAAGGAGATAAAGTGAAAAAGAATAGAGTGAAAGTACAAAGCCTTCAATCAATTCCAAGCCAAAAAGAGTGAGAAAACCAAGAGATTCCTTAGCCAAAAGCTTACCATCTTTGAGGAATCCAACTTTCAAGTGTTTGGCATTTAGTGAGGTTCAAAGATTCCAAGAGAAAGGCTTGAAGAGTCTCCATCAAGAGCTACATCGAATTACTTTTTGCTCAAAAGGAGTTTGTCTTAATTTATTCATTGTATTCATATTCTTTTTGTCTTAGACTAGTTTCAAGGGAATTTGAAACTAGTGTGAGGTTTGTTGGTGAGCCAATTGATAAAACCAACTAGGGTTGCTTGTAAGCCCGAAGCCAAAACAAGTGAGTGAGGTTTGTTGGTGAGCCAATTGATAAAACCAACTAGGGTTGCTTGTAAGCCCGAAGCCAAAACAAGTATGTAAGGTTTTGACTTGTGAGCCTGGTAAAACAAGTCGGCTGTAATCTAGAAGAGATTATAGTGGAAATTCCCAAGTGGAGCTTGGGGAGTGGATGTAGGTGCTAGGTGCACCGAACCACCATACTTCTTGTGTGTTTGCATTGCTTTACTCTCTATCTTCTTTTGCTCTTTAATTGTTGTTATATTTCATTGCTTCCATTGCACAATTACTTGAGCACTATCACTCTTCACCTTTGAACTTGATAGCACATATATTGCTTTAATTTTTAAAATACCCAATTCACCCCCCCTCTTGGGCACCATATCTGGGCAACAAACCTGAGAAGCTCTAGTAGAGGGTGGAGGAAGTGTCTCTGCAGGTGTCAGAAAGATGAGTGTAGAGGCAAGCAGATCATCTAAAGGAGGAACAGTGGGTGCAGTTGGAGTGTGATCCTCATTGCTGACTATCTCATAGTCTCCAGCTCTGTCATCATCGCTGTCACTGTCGCCATCAACAATATCTGTACCACCACCATTGCCATCATGTCCATGACCATCACCACCAGGAGAAGTATCACCATGTCGATCTGGATGGTTGTCATCATCTGCCGAAGGAGGAGGAGGTGGTCCTAATGACCTAGAAGGTAACAATGCTCTCAGCATCTCCTCAATACATGCAAAACCTGCCTCCATCATCCGATGGATCTCAGAATGCTGCTTAGCGGTATGGGCTCTAAGGCCCTCAATCTCAATACGGAGTTGAGTGGTCTGGACTCCCAGTCCAATCATCTCACTCATGATCTTAGCAAACTGATGCCTAGCATGCTCTTCAAAAGATATGTCGATAGCTGCATGAGGAGTGGTGGTAGGTGTCACGGGCTCAAACCTTGAAGCTGTAGCAGGTGCTGGTCTGGGAGGTGTCAACTACTCAGCAGGCTCAAAAGGACTTGCCTTGGTGGCTCGAATCTTAGCCTCCTTGTCTGGCTCCTGACCGGACTCTCGACGCACCCATTTGCTTGCTAGCCTATGATAACCCATACGATGGAGAGAGCGCTCGTCGTATACATCTATATGCAAAATATCTTTGGAGGCCTCTCCCTCCAAAGGAACATCATAGGCTTGGAATAGATGAGTCAAACCCATCCTGTATGGTAGACAAAGTCATCGCTGGGTTGCAGCCTCTCTCATTTGTGCCATCATCAAAGCAGGGAGGTCTACAGCGATCCTCTGCGTTAGACAGACCATAAGCATCAGCTCTCTCTCTATAATAAAATCAAATCTCCCTATCTTCGACAACAATATCTGGGTAATGAAATGGTGTAGGAGGCACATCTCAACTGAAAGCTGATTCATAGTGACTGTGGCCACACCGTGAATGTCATCACACTCAAGTATACACCGGAAGGCCTCCTCTCTGTCCTCAACGGGGGTCACGACAATCCCACGATGGGGAATCTCCCAAACTCTGCTAAGAATCTCCTCTGAGATAGGTATATGAATGCCATGAACAATAGCACTCCACATCAATCTACTGCAATCTAGGCTCCCATAAAACTCATGGATCGGATGAGGATAAAACTTTTACTTTATGGTACAAAAGGAGATCAGTCCTGCCACCTCAAGAACCTGACCTAATCCAAATCCCTCACGGTTGAAGAATCCCAAAACAACTTGACAACCAACAACTATGATCTTGCCTGAAACTCTATCTGCTAAGGGGGAATGAGGGGGTGCCGCTGACTGCTGTCCACTGTCATTCCTAGCTTTTGTCCTTCTTTTAGATGTACCCTGACTCAACCTCCTTTAGAAACTACTTGCTTCTATGGACCCATGAATGCCAAGACAAGAAGGAATGGTCCAAGCAAGAAGGAATGTCAAGACAAGAAAGAACGATCCAAGCAAAAATAGAGAAACCGATGGGTAGAGAGGGAAAAGCTTGGAATCGGCCAAGGGAATGGACAAGAGGGGGAAGAAATGAAAAAGAAGAGTGAATGCACTGAATCAATCCACAATAAATCCAAGGAAGATCGGTCCAAAGTGGGGAAAAAATTAAATGGGAATGACTATGGTCCAAATCAACATAAATAAACAAAAATCCATGAACAATTTGAAAAAGAGAGGGAGAAATAAGGAGTTTTACCAAAAATCAAGGGGCATGGTGGGTAGATCACTGTTGTGAGGTCAAAGGATAGCTAGGGGACCACTAGGGCACAGACAAAACAATGAATAGAAAACTTAAAATGAATGGTTGATGTCCTAGAAAATTCAAAAAATTGCCTGTGAGTCGACACTTCATTTTTGTCAAGGGTCAACACTTAGGCACGAGTCGACACTCGGGCAAAAGTGAAGTGTTAACACTTGTTTAGGAATTTCCAAAAAAAAATTTCAATAAAATTTGATAAAATCAAGCAAATTCCAGAGAAGGATTTAGGACTTAGAGAATATGATTTTGAGCACAAATAAATTGGGTAAGAACAAGATTTGAAGAGTTCTAAGAGAAGGGGCTATAATGCTTAACTTTCTTCTAATTATGCAAAATCTTTCTTCACTCAAGGGTTTGGTGAAAACATCAGCTAATTGATTTTCAGTACATACAAATTCAAGCATCACATTAGAGTTTTGCACATGATCTCTTATGAAGTGATGTCTTATTTTAATATGTTTGCTTCTTGAATATTGCACAGGATTCTTAGTTAAATTGATTGCATTAGTATTGTCACATCTTATGGATGTCTTAGTTAATTTGATGCCAAAATATTCAAGTTGTTGTTTGATCCATAGGATTTGAGCATAACAACTTCCAGCTGCTATATATTCAGCTTCCACCGTAGATAGAGCAACTGAATTCTATTTCTTGCTACTCCATGAGATCAAATTAACTCCAAGAAACTGACAAGTTCCACTAGTACTTTTTCTGTCAAGTTTACACCCAGCAAAATTAGCATCAGAATAAGCAATCAATTCAAATGAAGAATCTCTAGAGTACCAAAGTCCTATATCTATAGAGCCAGATAGGTATCTAAGTATATATTTAACAGCCAAAAGATGAGACTCTTTAGGGGCAGACTAATATCTTGCACACATATAAACACTAAACATAATATCCGGCTTACTAGCAGTTAAATAAAGAAATGAACCAATGATGCCTCAATATAACTTTTGGTTTATAGATTTACCTGATTCATCTTTGTCAAGTCTATAAGAGGAGCTCATAGGTGTACCTAATGGCTTGGTGCTCTCCATCCCAAACTTCTTTAATATTTCTTTCGTGTATTTGGTTTGGTTGATGAAGATCCCCTCTTTTGTTTGCTTTATTTGGAGTCCGAGGAAGAAGTTAAGCTCTCCCATCATGCTCATCTTGAACTCTCCCTACATTAACTTTGCAAACTCTTGACAAAGACATTCGTTAGTAGCACTGAATATGATATCATCTACATAAACTTGTACTACTAAGAGATCATTATTTTTCTTTTTCAAAAACAAAGTAGTGTCTATATTACCTCTAGAAAAATTATTTTTAAGCAAGAAAGAACTCAATCTATCATACCAAGCTCTTGGAGCTTGTTCAAACCATACAAAGCTTTATGAAGTTTAAAAAAATGATTTGGAAACTCATGATTTTCAAAACTGAGGGGTTGCTCAACATAAACCTCTTCTTCGATAAAATCATTTAAAAAGGTACTTTTGACATCTATTTAAAATAATTTACAATCCATAAAACATACTAATACCAATAATAGCCAATTGCCTCAAGTCTAGTAACAGGAGCAAAGGTTTCATCAAAATCAATCCCTTCCTCTTGATTGTATCCTTTGGTAACTAGTCTAGCTTTATTCCTAATGACTATTCCATTTTCATCAAGCTTATTTCTGAAAACCCATTTTGTACCAATTATTGAAACATTAGAGGGTCTTTCAACTAAAGTCCAAATATTATTTCTTTTAAATTGATTTAGTTCATCTTGCATAGTATTTATCTAATTGCAATCATTTTTAGCTTCTTCAATAGATTTTGGTTCTAGTTGAGAAAGAAAAGCTAAATAATCACATACATTTCTAATAGATAAATGAGTACTTATCCCTTTTGATGGATCACCAATGATAAATTCTTTGGGATGTCCATGAACATACCTCTATTCTTTAGGTAGAGGGTTAGGTGTTGATGTGTTTTCACCTCCTTGTACTTGATTTCTTTCATTGTTTTGATTATCATCTTGCTCCTTGGAAGGCTTTTCATGGTTGTTTACTTCTTTAGTTCTTTGGATATCTGTTTCATCATCAAGAACATCTTCTTTTCTAGAAGATTTTTGATCAGTCTCATCAAACACAACATGGATGGATTCTTCAATAAGAAGTGTCCTTCTATTGAAGACCATGTATGCCTTGCTAGATGTAGAGTAGCCTAAAAAGATACCCTCATTTGACTTGGCATCAAACTTGCTTAAATTATTCTTGCCATTATTTAAAATGAAATAATGGCATCCAAAAACATGAAAATATTTCATTAAAGGTTTCCTACCTTTCCAAAGCTCACAAGGTGTTTTCTTTAAAATAGGTTGGATTAAAACATAATTTAAAACATAGCAAGTAGTGTTTATGGCTTTCATCCAAAAATACCTAGGCAAATTATTTTTGCAAAGCATGGTGCGTGCCATTTCTTCAAGAGTTATATTTTTTTTTTCTACCATCCCATTTTGTTGAGGTGTTCTAGGTACAAAAAAATTATGATAAATGCCATTTTCACTACAAAACTTTTCGAAATCATGATTTTCAAATTCTGTAACATGATCACTTTTTAAAGATATAATTGAAACACCTTTTTCATTTGAAACTCTTTTATAAAATTTAATAAATGCAGAAAAGGTTTCATCTTTGTGAGCTAAAAATATGACCCATGTAAAATATGAGAATTCACCTACAATAACTAGACCATACTTCTTACCTCCCAAACTAGATGTTCTAGTTGGTCCAAAGAGGTCCATATGAAATAATTCTAGGGGTCTAGATGTAGAGACTACTCCTTTAGGTTTAAAAGATGATTTAGTTTGTTTTCCAAGTTGGCAAGTACTATAAATCTTATCCTTTTCAAAACTAAGTTTTGGCAAATCTTTTATTAAATCCTTTTTGCAAAGTTTTGAAAGCAAATGCATACTAGCATGTCCTAGTCTATGATGCCAAAGCCAACTAGTTTCATTGATCTTGGATTCCATTGCCACTAAGCGTTAACCATTTTGAACATGAAGATCATCAAGATCTATCATATAAATATTGCCATGCCTATGACCAATAAACTTTATGCGATTATCATCAAGACTAGAAACAATACGCATGGAAGATTTGAAAATAACTTTAAAATCTTTGTCACAAAATTGGCAATTAAGTAAATTGTGCTTTAGACCATCAACATAAAGAACATTATCTATATAAGTAAAGGGGGTGATATGGACTTTACCAATTCCAACAATCTTGCCTTTTTCATTATCAGCAAAGGTCACATTTCCTCCATTTTGATATTCGAGTGGGGAGAACTGCTCCACATCTCCAGTCATGTACCTTGAGCAACCGCTGTCAAGGTACCACAATCTTTTTCTGTTGGTTGCAAGGTACACCTACAATAATAAATCAAGTGGAGACTTTAGGTACCCAAGTCATCTTGGGTCCTTTAAGGTTAGTAATGACAGTTCCTTTTGGACCCAAACTTTTATAACTTTGCTCAATTTTCTTTTATTACAAAGATATGATTTATGTCCTGTATTACTACAAGAATAACAAGTAATAGAAGATGAAGCAGGCACAAAGAAATTCTTGAAAAACTTCTATTATTTTTGAGTTTTGAAACCCAATCCATCTTTTTTAAAAATAGATCTTTAGTTATTCAAAACATATTGAGTTTTTCAGAACTGTAAGTAAATTTTTTAATAAAAGGTTTTAGTTTTCCAAGCTCATCCTTGTACTACTTGTTTTCTTGCAAAATCTCTTTTTTTTGTTTTATAAAATTTTTGGTTGATATTGAAGAATTATTCTTTTTCAAATCTTCCTTTTCTTTTTCTAGAAGAATAATTTTACCATTTAACTTTTTATTTTCTTGGAGTAAGCAATCATTTCATTTAAAAACTTATCATTTATTTTAACCAAATCCAGATTTTACTTCTTTAGTTCTTTGTGCTTCAATTTAAGTTTTTGAAATTCAATTACAAGTTCATCAAAAACTTTATGCAATTCATCAAAAGTAAATTCTTCTTTAGGTTCAGACAATACCTCATCATTATTGGCATTAAATAGAAATTTGCAACCTCTCACTATTCTTCATCAGAACTTGAGTCCTCGCTGTCGCTCCAAGTTGCCATCATTACTTTCTTTCTTAATCTTCTTCTACTCTTCTTGAGTAGGGGGCAGTCCATCTTGAAGTGGCCGGATTTCTTGCACTCAAAGCATGTGGGCTGCTTCTTTTCTTTCTCTTTTTCTTTCTTTTTTCTAGGCTTTCCCTTTTGAGATTTCTTTTTGAAATTGTATTTCTTCTTTCTTATAAACCTTCTAAACTTTCTTGCTATGAGAGACGTCTCATCTTCATCATCCTCTTCTTTAGATTCATCACTTGACTCTTCTTTTGTAGTGGACTTGAAAGCAATTACTTTCTTCTTCTTCTCATTGTCCACGTTCTTTTGTTTAAAGGAGAGCTCATAAGTCATTAATGAGCCCAAAAGCTGCTCAAGAGGGAGTATGTTTATATCTTTGGCTTCTTCTACAGTAGTGACCTTAGCATCCCAAGAAGCTGGAAGAGACCTGAGAAGTTTATTTACAAGTTCACCATTAGAAATAACTATTCCTAAGCTTCTCATGCCATTCACAATATTAGTGAACCTAGTGTACATTTCGCTGATAGATTCAGAAGGTTCCATTCTAAACATTTCATATGCATGAATGAGCATGTTAACTTTTATAGTTTTCACTTGATGAGTACCCTCATGAGTGACTTCAAGTGTGTCCCATATTTTCTTTATGTAGGGATAATTTGAAACTCTATTGAATTTGCTTGGATCCAAAGCACAAAACAATAAATTCATAGCCTTTGCATTAATCTCTATTTGATTAATGTTATTCTCATCCCAATCATCTTCCATTTTGGGATTGGGAATGCCATTAATCAAGATAGTAGGCTGATAAGGACCCTTAACAATAGTCCTCCAAATATTATAATCAATTGCTTGAATGTAAATGCGCATGCATGTCTTCCAATATGTATAATTGGTGCCATTAAATAATGGGGGACGGTTAGAGGCTTGTCCTTCTACAACACCCATACCAATTGGGGCTGCCATGATCTTTTACTTAAGATCGTTGGACCTACAAGTAAAGTATCAGTGCTCTGATACCACTTGTCCAGAAATGGAACCCAAGAGGGGGGGTGAATTGGGTCTTTTGAAAATTTAAACAACTTTGTGCTGGTCTTGATATGTTTGTGATGCAAAGTGATTAAACTCAAAATAAATATGCAGTGGATGATAGAAAGTTAAAGACAAGTAATAAAGAGCAAATAGTAGAGAGAGCAATCACACACAAATACAAGGTTTTATAGAAGTTCGGTGCAATCCAAGCACCTACATCCACTCCCTAAGCCTCCTTTAGGAATTTTTACTATAATCTCTTCAAGATTATAGCCGACTTATTTTCCAAGGCTCACAAGTTAAAACCCAAGTTGGTTTTGTCACCTAAGCTCACCAACAACTTTTATAACTTGTTTTGTCTTTAGGCTCATAAGTTAAATCCTAGTTGGTTTTGTACCTTTAGCTCACCAACAACCTTAACAACCTACTTTCAAAAATCCTTGAAAGCTAAGTCAGCAAAGAATAAAGTAAAGATATAAGAATAAAAGCACAATCAAACTCCCTTCTAGAGTGGAATATGGAAGCTTTGAGGCTCTTGAAGATGATTATCTTGTCTTCTCTTTAAAATCTTTTCAAAGACACTTTTGGAAAGCTGAAATGATAGGCTTGTAAGCATTTTCAATGAAGTCTCTCTTTTTTGGCTTTGGAAGTGAAGTTCTTGAAAGAATATTTGTCTCTTATGTGTTCAATTTCTTTATGAATGAGTTTGGTGAAGCTTAAATGTTTCAAAAATATTTAAAAAATGGCTTAAGGCTATTGGATGATCAAAACTAGCCGTTGGGAGCTTGAAAGGATGAATTCTGCCTCTCAAAAAATTAGCCATTATTGCTGTCAGAACCCGTGAGTCGATACTTGACTTTTGTGAGTCAACACTTTAGTCTTCATAAGTTGACACTTGATTTCTATGAGTCGACACTTGAGTTTCTTGAGTTGACCTTGAATTTGCTGAGTCGACACTTGAGTCAAAAACCTTCAAATGGCCTAGTTCTATATTTTCAAAAAAATCTCAGGCTTTGAGTCGATATTTGAATCTCCTGAGTCGACACTTGAGTCTCTGGAACTGACACTTGATAGAAAAACTCCCAAAATGACAAGTTCTGTATCTTCAAAAGTCTCAGGCCTTGAGTCGATACTTATATTATGAGTCGACACTTGAAATCCTTGAGTCGATTCTTGGCATGCCAGAGAAAATCTTTGCATGCCAGTTTCTGAAGTGTCGACACTTGGTGTATCATCAGTCGACACTTGACTCTGCAATTAGTCAAAAATATGTGCCAAACTTCAAAATTCAAATTGATTTTCAATGAAACTTCAATACACTTTACATAATGCATAATTGGTCTATTTTGAGGCCTTTTTTAGATGAGAAGACTTCTTTAATCATGAAAATTGCTCAGCTTCCAATGAGTGCCATGATACTTTTATTTTGAGAATTTGAGGTATTGTATCCTATAACTCATAACTACAATTGAAACATTAGTATAAAATATGTACTCAATATTTTTGTAGTTATCAAAATCAAGGGCTAAAGCCAACAAAATCTCTTCAAGTCAACAAGAAAGACAAGAATCATATGAGACAAACTCCAATCATTTGAAAAGACAATAAGAGAGCTTTTAAGAGATTCCTTTGATAAAAAGGCTTTCACTTTTGAGTTGTTGAGCATTCAAGTGTTTGGCCATAAGTGTGCATTCAAAGATTCCAAGAAGAAGACAACTCAAGCATTCAAGAAGAGCTACATCGACTTTAGTTTTCGCTCATTTTAAGAGTTATTTCTTGTGCTCATTTAGTGTATACTTGATTTCTTTTGTTGTTGCTTGTTTCAAAGGTATTGAAACTAGTGTTAAAGGTTGTTGATGAGCCTAAGAGATAAAACCAACTTGGGTTTAACTTGTGAGCTTGGATAAAACAAGTTGTAAAGGTTGTTTGTGAGCCTAGGTGATAAAACCAACATAGGTTTTGACTTGTTAACCTTGGAAAACAAGTCGACTATAATCTTGGATAGATAATAGTGAAAATATCCAAGGAAAAGCTTAGGGAGTGGATGTAGGTGCTAGGGTGCACCGAACCACTATATATCTTGTTATTTGCAGTTGCTTGCTTCCTTCTCTACTTGCTCTTTATTATCTTACATTTTATTTATTGCTTATGCTGCATAATTCATCGAGCACAATCACTTAGTTACACAAACTCACTAAGAAGTGTACATATTTGCTTAATTTCTTTTTATACCCAATTCACCCCCTCTCTTGGGCTCCATCTCTGGGCAACATGAATGGACATCTTGGGTCCCTTTCCTCCTACTCCTGGTCAATGAAAGTACCTAATCATGGCCATCGATTACTTTACCAAGTGGGTCGAGGTCGAGCCCCTGGCATGGATGATCGAGGCCAAGGCCAGATCCTTCTTTTGGAAGTCAATCCATGCCATTTTGGACTCCCGCACTTTGTCATCATTGACAATGGGTGGAAGTTCGATAACTACGCATTCAAAGAATTCTATGCCGACCTCGACATCTGCCATCGCTTCACATCAGTGGCTCACCCTCAAACCAACAAGGAGGCTGAGGTGACCGGCCGGACCATCTTGCAAGGGCTCCGCACAAGACTGGACGAGGCCAAGGGTCGAGGAGCTCTCCAGAGTATTATGGGCTTACCACACCACACCTTGAATGGTAATAGGTGAGACAACCTTCAACCTCATTTTCGGTTTTGAGGCTATGATTCCGATGGAGGTATGTCTGCTCACATTGCGGGTGGAGTAATATAGTGAAGCTGAGAATCCAGCCTGCCTTCTTCTCAACCTGGATCTATTGGATGAGACGAGGGACAAAGCTTGACTCCGAATGGTGGCATACGGGTAGTTGGTAGCTCGCTACTACAACTCCCGCATCAGGCCCAAGACATTCCATCTGGGCGACCTGGTTCTTAGGCGAGTAGAAGTAGCCCAACTAGGGGAATGCAGCAAACTTTTTCTGAATTGGGAAGGTCCCTATAAGGTGGTCGAGGCTCTGCCACATGGAGCCTACTACCTTGCTGGACTCAATGGTGCCCAGTTCCTTCGGACATAGAATGCCAGTAACCTGAAGATGTACTACCAATAATGTAAGACTCTTCCTCAATAATTATAGTTTCTTTTTGGTGTAACACTGTTTCCCACTTATGTAGGGACTCCATCCGCCCGATTCCAAGTCTGGCAAACAAAGCTAGGAAACTTCAGAAGCCCCACATCCAAAGCCAAAACACCCTAAAAGCCTCGCATCCAAATCTAGAAAACTCTAGAAGCCGCGCACCCAAAGACATGAAACTCCGAAAGCCCTACATCCAAAGCTGGGAAACTCCAAAAGCCCTACATCCAAAGCCGAGAAACTCCAAAAACCCCATATCCAAAGTCAGAAAACTTACAAAGCCTTGCACCCAAAGCCAGAAAACTCCAGAAGCCCCGCATCCAAAGTCAGAAAACTTAGGAAGCCCCGTATCCAAAGTTGGAAAACTTACGAAGCCCTGCATCCAAAGCTAGGAAACTCTAGAAGCCCTGCATCCAAAGCTAGGAAACTTACAAAGCCCCACACTCAAAGCCGAGAAACTCCAGAAGCCCCAAACTTATCATTCATTCATCTTATTCCTCCAATCTAGAGATGCAAGCTAGGAAAACTCCAGAAGCCCTGCACCCACATCTGCATGACCTCAAGACTGGCGAGGGGAGCTGAAGAATTCCCAGATTCCTTATAGCTGATTGCAAGATTTCAGACTTAGCCAAAAATAGCCGAGACCTGGGAAGTCTTATATTTGGCTTCCATAAAGTCTATCTTCCCATCAGGAAAAGGGAAGAGAAATTGGAGGAAGAAAAGCATGGCAAAGTTCATTGGCAAAGTGAGGCTTATTCCTCGTTGCTGAAATAAGTCCTCTACAATGTGAAGGATCCCTACTTGCCAGGAAATTCTTCAGAATGTGTAAAAAAAAAAAGAGGAGAGAGGAGGACTCATCAAGTGGAAAAAGATTGTCTATATTCATTAAAGTTTTTTTTTACAATTATAAAGACCCCCGACAGGCCAGGAAGTCCTTCAAAAATTTTAGTACATAAGAGAAAAAAAACCCTAACTAAGTTGAAGAGGGCGGTTCTTTCCCGGGTCGGCAGGTCACCTCCCCAGACACCGATGGAGCTTCGGCCAGTGGGGTGGTTGAGATGGTAGCAGCCCTAGCTTTGGCCTCTGGCTCTGCATATGGCCCTGGGCCGGCCTTGGCAGGAGGCGATCCTGACACCCTGGCGATGGAAGGCAGCTCCGGAGTAATGTTCTCTAGACCTTTGAGCCCGAAGAGCGTTCATCCCTTCCTCCTGAAGTCCTCGAACCCCTTCTGGTAGGAGTCGAGGACCACCTCCGAGACTTCATCGGCAAAGGCCTTTGATGCCTTAAATCTTGGGATAGCTTCAATGGCCTCCTTCTTCACTACCTCTATCAGGGCCACCGCCGTAGTGGCTTTCTCCTTTGCCACCATGGCTCGGGCCATCACCTCATCGAGTTGAGCCTGGAGGCTCTATGCTCGTCCCTCTAGGCATGCCACCTCCGTCGAAGTGTGGGCCTCCTTCTTGGTCAGACGGGAGGTCTTCTCCTTCTCCGCCTTCAGAGCCCCATTGAGGTCGGCAGACTTCCTCTCTAGCTTCATCGCCATTATCCGGGAGCTGGCCAACTCAGTCTGGAGGACCTTCACTTGACCCTTCAACTCCTGCACTCAGACCATTTGGGTTCGGGCTTCATCCTCAGCGGCCTCCTTCTGCTTACGGAGGCTGTGGTCCCTCTTCATTAGCCCCAGGCATAAGTCTTGGATAAGCTGAGTATCAACAACCACCTACAACAATCCCGAGAAACAGGCTAGTTGGTATTTTCATAAGTAAAAAGGAAATGAGGCAAGTTAGAAACGGGCTTACCAACAAGAATTGGGGAAATATGCTAGATGATGCGGGACAGAGATTGGACTGGATCGCTGGTGAGCATGAAAGTCACCAGAGATTAGGATTTGCAAAGAAGGAGGAAAGAAGAGGGTGCAGGGTTAAGAAAAAAATACTGGGGTTCACATAGATTCTCCAAGAAGAACAAGCACATAGCAAAGGGGCTCACACAGATGCCCTAGAAGAACAAGCACATAGTAAAGGGGCTCACATAGATGCCCTGGGCTCGCATAGATGCCCAAAATCAGGGATCACACAGAAACCCTGGGAAGATGGAGAAGGGATCATACAGATATCCTAGGATCACACAGATCCTTCATACAGAACAATAGAAATTTTATTCATCCATCCTCCTATTACAAAAGGCTGAGGGTGGTATTTATAGATTTTCCAACCCTCATTTGAATTTGAATACAAGATAAAAAGATAAGAACGAATCAAATTCAAATATAAGATAGGATAAGATAAGCCTATCCATATATCAATCCTAACCAACCAAATCCTAATTCAAATTTTAAACAAAAGATAAATCCTAAATAAATTTATTCCAAAAATGCTTCAAGATCTGTGCCACTCCAAGAATTATGCTTGCTCCAAGATCCGTGCTTGAGATGTCCCCATCATTCTCCTACGGTGGGGTGAACTCGACTCCGTCGAATCAGGCTGAGCGAGGTTGATGGAACTGAAACCAATCAAAAAGGACTCCGATGCTGAGCGAGGTTGATGACGGTGGCGGCCATGGCGGAGGAACGCGGCTAGCCAACGGAGAGCACTAAGGCGATCCGGTGGAGCATTCGATCTGAAGCTTGAGGGTGACGATGAATCAGGTGTTAGGGGTCTCCGACTGTACGCAGGGGAGATGTCATTGACGGAGAGAAGAAGATGACCGCCGATGGGCTCGGAGGTGATCTCTCCGGTGAGGTCGGCGGACCAGAGTCTTTCACGGAGCGGCTGGGAGCTGGGGTTGAGGATGGCTGGGGGGAGAATGGTCCGACGTCGATGTTGGTGAAGGATCCGTAGACGAGATTTGAAACAGGGAAGAAAGAGAACAGTAGGCCGGTGATGAAGCAGAAAAATCCTAATCCTTTAGCTCTGATACCATTTGATGCGGGACAGAGATTGGACTGGATCGCTGGTGAGCATGAAAGTCACCAGAGATTAGGATTTGCAAAGAAGGAGGAAAGAAGAGGGTGCAGGGTTAAGAAAAAAAATACTGGGGTTCACATAGATTCCCCAAGAAGAACAAGCACATAGCAAAGGGGCTCACACAGATGCCCTAGAAGAACAAGCACATAGTAAAGGGGCTCACATAGATGCCCTGGGCTCACATAGATGCCCAAAATCAGGGATCACACAGAAACCCTGGGAAGATGGAGAAGGGATCATACAGATATCCTAGGATCACACAGATCCTTCACACAGAACAATAGAAATTTTATTCATCCATCCTCCTATTACAAAAGGTTGAGGGTGGTATTTATAGATTTTCCAACCCTCATTTGAATTTGAATACAAGATAAAAAGATAAGAACGAATCAAATTCAAATATAAGATAGGATAAGATAAGCCTATCCATATATCAATCTTAACCAACCAAATCCTAATTCAAATTTTAAACAAAAGATAAATCCTAAATAAATTTATTCCAAAAATGCTTCAAGATCTGTGCCACTCCAAGAATTATGCTTGCTCCAAGATCCGTGCTTGAGATGTCCCCATCACTAGAGATGACCTCCACGAGTTGCCGGCCGCTCTTCTCCTGGTGGTCTCGTGGCTTGATGACCACATTCATGATCCACTCGGCCAGCTTGGCATCGATAGTCACTATTGCGTCCAGTGGCAGATAAGCCATCACCCTTTGTACCCCTAGGCTTGGTGCCACGAAGGGCACTGCAGACCCCGGCATGGCAGTTGGCAGGGGCATGGTGGCCATAAGCCGGGTGTCGGCTATCCCAGTTATTGATGGCGGCACAAGCCTTTCTGCGACGGCATCATCCACCACCTCCACCACCTCCGGTTGCGGTGAAGCTCTGGTACATGGAGGGGCCACCAGAGTTGCTAGTGTGCCCCCCTCCTTATTTTTGGCCTCCCTCCTGGGCCTACAGGCTGGGGGCTAGGCCATCGACCCAGGCACGGTTGGTGCCATGATCGGCCCCCTCTCTGCTGGCCTAGCAGAAGGCCCCTCGCTGGGCTTCTGCTTTGGCTCATCCTGGGCCTTCTTCGATGGCTTCTCCCTGGGCCCAGTAGAGGTGGCCCTTTTCTTTGACATCTGCAGGAGTTGCTCCATCATGAACCTCATCTCTGCAAGAGGAAAGAAGATCAGTTAGTCACCAGCTGAAGCAAAATCTATCTTTAAAAAAAAAAGCCCTGACATCGAGCCTTACCCTAAGATTGGGCCGGGCTAACCCCGGCATCAGTGAGGTTCCGCTCGGTCAGCAGGTCCTAGAGAGTCGGGACCTCGGAGGTGATGAGCCGGTCATATACCTTCTTATCGGTCGACTCAATGGAGGACTCCTGGTTAAAAGAGTGGTCTTGGTCACTCCAAATCCAGTCCACCCACTCAACCGAGGCAAACAGAAACCTACTCTTCTACCCCTTGATGGAAGAAGGTAGGTCTAGTTTGATAGCCCCCGGGCAGGGGCCACAAAGCATCACCCTTATCGACCGGGTGGCGTTTCATGGTGAAGAGGGTCCTGAACAGGAAGAAACAGGCAAGTATTCCATGGAAGTGATAAAGGACGATGAAACAAACTATAGTCCTAACAGTATTGGGGGTGAGTTAGGCCGGAACTAGATGGAAGTTACTCAAAAAAGAGAGGAAGAAGGGATGGAAGGGAAGACGAAGGCCCTCAAAAAAGAAGTCCTTATATAGGGCGATCCAGCCTGGGCCACTGGAAGTGACCTGCTTTTCCGATCCTGGAGTCAAGAGTCGAATGGAATCTGGGATCCCGTAGGTGCTCTGAAGATGGAGGATATCCTCCCGGATCATCATTGAAGCATTGTTGGAAGGACCAGCTGACTCCCGAATGGGAGGAAAAAGGAGAGGAGCCGCAAGGGCGCCTATGACTATCCTCGTTCAATGGAGACACCTGCGGATTGCTAAGGAAACTTCCTTCTCACTATCCAAGGAAGGAGGTCTTGACCGGGATGGCCCCGCCTCGCCGGAGTGATCCGGGCGGTGGTGCCCTCTACCGAAGAAACTCATAAAGAAAAAGAAGGTGAGGATGAAGGACTGAAGACCTAAGGACTCTATAGGATTCCCTTTAGCACAGGCCGAAGCAGAAGAAAGGAGGAGAGAGAAAACTGACCTGCAAGGAACTTCGGACTAAGGAAGAAGAAGAGAAAGAGCTCTTCAATAAAACTTCACCCTCCTCGCTCGAAAGTTCTTAAGGAATGGCTCGAAAAGATGGACTCCTTTCAAAAAAGCCTACAGACCCCCGTACTAATTGAAAACATGCATCCTTTCTTTTCCCGAGCCAACGAGTGCCTATCACGCATCGAGATCTACTAGAGGCGATGCTTCAATTAGGAGGAAATCGCTTTGAGTCTGGTGTGGCAATTATGTCTCTCCTGGTTGGACTGACGTGGTGTCCCCTCGTTGGTATGAAAGCGCAACCTTCGAGACACCGATGCTCGAGGCATTAATAGCATAGAATGAGCACCCCTCCACGTCAGCGCCATCATTACTTCCTTCATCTCGAGCATCACGACGTACTCTAGGCTCGAGAGTGGAGGGCACCTGATGTGGGATGATCGCTGATGTGGAGCCCATATCAGATCCAGCTGGCGGCCACAATGGCAAGAGGTGCCACCTCAACAACATGGCCAGGTCAAGCCCCCGACCGAGGTCAGCTCCCATTTGGGGTCAAGTTCCTGATCGAGATCGTGCTCCTGCCTTTTGAGGTCGAGCCCTTGGTCGAGATCAACTCCCATCCAAGGTCAAGCTCCCGGTCGAGGTCGTGCTTCCACTTTCCGAGGTCGAGCTCCCGGCCGAGATTGTGCTCCCGCTTTTAGAGGTCAAAACCCCAACAGAGGTTAGCTCCCATCCGGGATCGATCTCCCGGCCGAGGTCATGCTCCCACTTTTCAAGGTCGAGCCCCTAGTCGAGGTCAGCTCTCATCCAGGGTCGAGCTCCCGACCGAGGTAGTGCTCCCGACTTCCAAGGTCGAGCCCCCGGCAAAGGTCAGCTCCAATCCGGGGTTGAGCTCCTAGCCAAGGTTATGCTTCCACCTTCCAAGATCGAGCCCCCTGTCGAGATCAACGCCCATCCGGGTTTGAGTTCCTGGCCGAGGTCGCGCTCCCGCCTTCCGGGGTCGAGCTCTCAGCTGAGGTCATGCTCCCACTTTCCGGGATCGAGCTCTCGTTTTCCAAGACAAGGTTCCTGCCCAGGACCAAGAGACATCATCAACCACTAGAGGATCAGCCAGGAGCAACGGAGAGAGGACCAGAAGGAATTCGAGCTATGGCACAAAGGCTCCAGGCTACCTACGACCCTTAGAGGGTGATGCATGTTCCGCTGGAGGTTCCAGGCTCTGCAACATGCCACCTACACGCTCTACACGATGCATGCTCTGCTAGGTTCTAGGCCCTACAGCACGCCACCTGTGCCCCCTGCCGTGCAATCGGGACTCTAGTTCCCGCGACATGCCACCTATATCCTCTCCAAGAGGAATATCCTATTAAGGCCCCAGGCCCTGCAACAGATCGACGGTCCCTCCTGGAATAGAAACGCTCCACCATGGCTCGGGGCTCAGTGGCATGGCGCTCGCACCTCTGATGGGAAACTGTCCACCTGAGGGATAAAACCTAAATTACGCCGACGAATACCTCCAATAGAAAGATCTACTTCCAAGGACTGGTACGATAGAGAGGAGGCTGCTGGCAAAGAAAAATCCCACCAAAAGAGGGTATCCGAAAAGTGACATCCCGATGAAGTCCCATATCTGGTCTGGGCCATTTCTCTCATATAAAATGGAAGAAGGGACCTCCAGCGAGGGGAAAAAATAACTGGTAAGACAAAAAGAGAGAAAGGGCAAGGAACCAAGAGAGAGAACCTCCTTGCACTCTAGGCTCCCATTCACTTCACTCTTCCCATTATATCTTATTTTATTCTCTATGCGGAGGTGTCCTAATCCTCCACTACAAAGGGTTTATTCTTCTTGATCATCCTAACTAACTTGATCGTCGAAATTTCCGGCCCGGGTCATCTCTTTTTTGCAAGACTAGCCGACAAAGTAGTTGACCGAAAAGAGGACCAAACATCCAGGGAAAGCCTCATACATCCATAATACGTTAGAGCTGTAGGGCATGACGATCTAGACGGTAACATTTATCATTAAAGATTTATTAATAGACAATAAGAGTGGAAAGAAGCAACAGCAAGCAGAAGCCATCACAACAAACAAATAGCAATTAACGTTTAAATACTCACAAATCACTCGCGAATGCTTTTATTGAATTATTAAATAGGCGGTGAGTTTGCTAACAAAAATGACTTTCGAAACCATGAACAACTGGATTCTTTTAATTTTTCAGATAATTTTGTGATAGCGATTCTATGCACATCTTTTCATTGATGTTCAGATGCATTCGATATTGCTTGCTTGGTCTCTATCACATCATATCCAACGTAGCACCCGCCTTCGTTTGTACTGCTAATTTGCAGAGCTAGACAATGTGTCGTGCATACTTGCAGTCATATTATAACAATTTTAGCCTATTAACTTCCATAGAATCCGATCTGGTCGGTGTACCATTGAAGAGCCATTCGCAATGCTTGCACTAAATTAACTTTGTTATAAACAGCTTCATGATAGCATCAGAGAGGCAATGGCAATAGAGAACCGGGTTCACGGGAGACTTCTTTGTAAAAATGAAGGGCCGGTCTGACGGATATATTATTCGTGGGTGGACCAGATAGCTCCAAAGTTGAGAACAGGGATACTGGGATGATAGCTATACTAATATTGGAATAATTGATTATTTAACAGAATCATCCCATTCCAACTGCCAATTATTTATAGAAGTTTTTTTAAATATATATACATAATTTTTTATTCTCCATATTTTAGTTATTTATTTTTTTTAAAAAATTAATTGATGTCTCATTACGGAAAGATAAATTTTTTTTTTGAAAAGAATGGGGTTTTCAAAAACATACGATATTTCAGAAACATCTTTCCTCTTCAAAATCATGATGCCTTCTTAATTTTATCCAAACATAGTTTATAAATAGACTCTGGATTTAACAATTTTAGAAAAAAAATTAGAAACACATTATCCTTTCTTTCTACTTGCTATGTCTCACTCTTTTCCATTCCTGAGATACAGTTCATTTTCTTTCTTCCTTCCTTTTCCACTCATTTTCCTTATTTGAGTGTCTGAAAGAAGTATTTTAGATCAAACCTTCAGCAATCATGCTTGCTAGATAAGAATCGAGGAGCCAAGTTGTTGTACTTTTGGAATGAGATCATCGCATATCTGCACATAAAGGCAAATCATGTTCTTAGGATAGTATTTTCATACATCTCCATTCAAGCAATCTTTTTTTCAATCTTCTATTTTCTTTTAGTAATTTACTTTCTTCATAAGAATATCTTAAAATCATAAAAATAATATAACAATTGTCTCAAAAAATTTATTAATTTTTTAGCAATCTAAAAACGTGATCTTGATAAAACTAAAAAATAACTATTGGTTGCTTAAAATAAAATTTCTATTGATTGGATAATACTAGAAGTTTTAGTCTTTATCATTTAAAGATTATTCTCATTACAAAATTTAGATTTCTTATGAAACTCATTTGCTCTGCAAAGAGTGAAAAATGATTTTTTTGTAATTTTTAAAAAATAATACAAAAAACCTGTAATTCTAATTTCTTTGTAGAATTTTTCTACAATTTTAACAACTATGTAGAATTTTTTTTAGATTTAAAAACCCATGCAAATTTTTTATACAATTTTAATTTTTGTATAACTTAATTACTGCAGGTTTTAAAATTTGTACAAAAGCTTTTCTGTATCTTCAAAATTTGTGCAAACATTTTATGCATCTTCAAAAACTATGCAAAAATTCCTATTGCTTTGAAAATTATGCAAATTATTAGTCATTCTTTCAAAATACATATTGCTGCTGCCTTGAAAAACATGTAGAATCATATAATTATTCTATTTATTATAATTTTAGTATAATTATTTAACTTTACTCATATTATCATTCTTTATTTATTTTATGTTTAAAATCTAGAATTTTAATATTGAAAATCATTAATGAATTACTCAAACATATAAGGCCAAGCCCATTAAAACTTGTATTTCTAAAATAAGTTAAATAACCAAAACATCATAAATTTTTTTTTTCGATAATTATAGTACAATCTAAAGTAAGAAGTTTAGTGGATCATTCTTTAAAGGTGGCAAAGTTAGGTACAATATCGGCTCATCACTTTAAGATTGATCTCTGCCTTTAAATTACCAAATCTTAGACCTTTCTCTAGATCAACCCCTCCTAATCCTCAAGATTCTGGATCCTCCGGTGTTTATTCAAAAATCTCTAAAGAGATTATTTTCATTGCCACCATAAGATCCTTAGTACTTTATTTAATTCTTTATATGATGTATACTTTCCTATTAAATTGTCTAAGGAGCTCTAGAATGCTCTTAAAATGGAATATGGAATAGATAATACCAGTCTTGATCAGTTTATCATATCCAAGTTTTATAAATATGCCATGATGGATTTCAGATTTATTAGTATCCAAATTCAAGAATTTCAAGATCTTCTTAGAAAGGCCGAACTAACTACATACAAATTCTCTGAAAATTATAAAGTCCAATCATTGATTGATTTACTCCTTGTTCAAACTTTTCTTATAAGTTAAGTCATTAGCAAGGTAACTTGACCCTATCAGTCATAATAAATTCTATTAGGATCAAAAAAGAGCACTGACTTAAGAATAAATCCAAATCTAAGTTTGGACCCAAGATCAATTTGATTGAATCCAATCAAACTCATTTCAAAATCCTAAAGAAAGTTCTTCAAAAAGAAAAAAACTCCTAAATCCTTCAAACCTAATCTCTTTTTTGAAACCTCCTAGTAGTCAAAGTTGTCCAAATCAAAAGCCAAATAAAGAGATCTACTTTGTGTGCAGATAAACAAATCATATGGTGAATGATTATTTGTTGGAAATTGTATCCCAAAACCAATCATTTAGGCTGTAGATGGTTGTGTGACTCATGTATATATATATATGAATTATTGAATTGAATAAAAGGTTTATTCTGGTTGTTCATCACATGACATCTTCCTAATTGAACTCTTGTGTGATGATGTCCTTTGAGCTACCTTGCATGCGATCTAGAGAGGATGCATCATGTAGTTCATAAACTGGTTTGTGACCAAAGGATACGTTGTTTCAGGACGATGGTATATCGAGAGTAGGTCATTGATGTCATATCTGTTGGTTGTCCTCTTAACCAAGTAGCATGGAGATGCTGGTATGATATCAGATGTTGTGTTTGATACTTCACTGAATGTGACTCTCATGCAAGATTCTCTTTCTGTCAAAGAGAAGTATTGTATTAGAATATGGACATGAATTATTCCTTTGACTTGAAATCACTATGACAGCTTGCAAGCAACTCACTATGCTTAGATGCCAGATTACCCAGATTTCTAATCCGATGATAGAAGGTTGCTCGGTACAGTCACGTACTTATGTAGTGATAGTAGGATCGAGATAGGATTGATCTCTCCAAATGATTTGGATTGAATATTTAATATGCTTCAATTGAGAAAGATCTTGGCCAGGGCATTCCTTGTAAGGAGTTACAAGGATTCTTTGTTTGAAACATATTAAGATGGACTAATTAGGGTTGGGCAGTTAACCCTAAGCCATCCGGAGTATTAGGAGATTAAAGAAATAAGTTCACTGATATTCCATATTCAACAGGTTCATATTGCTCTGCAACCTTCAACCTATTCGGACATCGGGTGTCATTGCTAGATGGCAACTTTGGTTGGTATTGAAAATGTTCCTGTGCTACTAGTTTAGTATTTGAACCTATGGGGTCACACACCGTAGGGGTTCTTCTTGCTTTGTTCACATGAAAATGATTGAAAATCATTTCGGACTCATTTGATTAAGAGTTGTCAAAAACTGCTGCTGGAGCCAGCTCATTTGGATGAGTCGACTCAAGTCATCTGAGTCAACTCAAGTTAGTCAAGTCGACTCATTTGATGGACTGCTAAAATTCAAGAATGCTTCGTTAAATGCTGTAATGGTTATGGGATTTAATGCTGGGCATTCGAGGCTTTAATAGTTGCTGTTGCTGAATTCCAAAGATTTTCATAACCTTCCTGGAATCTCAAGAGACCCCAAACTGCTCATTAATCTCTCTTGTGTCCTCTTAATTATTTTGAGGGCTACCGATAAAAGCAGCGCTGGAGAAGGTCAATAGTTGACGTTCAACGTTCCACACTCCAGATTTGGATCAAGGTTGAGACTCTGCCCAGAAAATTTCTCGGATAGAGATCTTGCTTGATCCTTGAGAGATTACAAGATTTGATCTCCGGGATAGAGTGAGCTTGGGTTTTGGGATTCTTGTGTGTATACCTTATGTTGAAGGTTTGGGACAAAGTGTTGGGAAGGGTTCTCAAGGATCTTTGTTCCAGCACTACTACAGCGACAGATCTTCAAGGTGTTGAAGGGGTTCACGCCTCTTCAAGGAGTTGAAGAAGAAGTCCTTGCTATTGACATTGTTTCCCAAGGGGCTAGCACCCCAAAGGAAAGAGGAGAAGTCCCTCTATCCAATGTGAACCACCCATAGAGGCAGTACGCGTGTGCTTCTCACAGAGCTCGATCATCTTTCTATAAGGCTGATCTCCATCGAGTGCTATTCCATCTTGCTGTCGAAGCACGTGCCTTCTAGGTGATTGTCATCTCAAAGGTACGCCTTTAGATTATATGTTTGACATATTATAATCTGTTGCATCATTGTATGAATCTAGAATAGTTTTAATTTTTATTCAATGGATGCTTGATTTCATACATACATTATTCTATATATGCATCGAGATCTATATAGGGAACTTGTGTTAATTAGATTGATATGCTTAGATAAATTATTTATCTACTTCCGCTGTATCATGTAATCTAGAAAAAATTTTAAATTGCATGTCTCGGGCCATGCCACACGGTTCCCATTTCCTTGGTTCCCTAACATTACTATCATGGAAGATTAAATCATGAAAGAAAGAAGCATCTAAACCTTAAGTAAACATAATTGAAGATGGTGTCAAACCTTCCTTCATGTTAGAAAGTTAAAATCCTTTAGTATTCCTTATCTATTCTTCTTGTGATTGGTATGTAGATTCAAGAGCTAATGTTTATTTGTTTTGACCACTCATGATTTTTCACCCTTTAGGAATCAAGAGGTAGATGTGTAATGCTTGGAAACGATTCCACAACATAATGTTTGGAAGACATGGACTAGACTTGAAGATGATATCTAAAACCCCTTAATCCTTCATGAAATGCTATATATCTTTAACATTTAGAGGAAGCTAATTAGTGGATCTTATATCTAGAGGCTATAAATTTTTTTTTGTTAGAATTCTGGTATTTTTATGCATGCAGATTTTTAAGAACTTCTACAGTGAAACTAAAAGTGGATTATAACTATTTTAATTTATAAGCATGCACAAGATTTCATCTTTTCTAAAACACCTAATAGGATCGTACATATGAAAGATTAAGAAAACGATCTAAAAGCAATAAATAAATATTATTCTAGGATAACCTTTCAATATCACAGATCACACCATTATGCCAGGATAATCTTATATCAGAATGTTATCTAGATCTATCATATGAAATCATAAATATTTAAATCTAATATTGTAAGATGAAAATATGATCTTTTAGCTTAGCACAGGTAGATTTTTACTACGATCTAAAATTCATAGATGTCTTTGAGGTTCCTAAAGCTATACAAGTATTTGGATTCTATAGATATCCACATGGAACTGATCTCGATTAGGAGATTTCAAAAATATTGAGATGCTAGCTCTCTTGCAACTTTCTATCATTGTGTTGATTTCTTCTTCTCCTCTCTTCTCAAGAGAACTTAGGAAGAAGATGGCAGTCCAACGTTTCTTCTCTTTTCAAGAGAACTTAGGGTAGGAAGAGCATGAACACCTTCATGCAAGAGAAGGAAGGAAGAAAGGTAGAGAGGAGCTAGTCCTCTCTTCCTTTGGTGTCAAGAAAGAACAAGAGGAGGTGCCAACATTTTTCTCCCTTTTCTTTTTGGGGATGGATGCAATATCTGATTTTTACTTCTTTTGTATGATAAAAAATTAACGAGAAACACCTCCTTTTAATCTTAACACCACCCTACAAGATTAGCCCAATCCCCATTTGAATTTCAAGTTTGAAACTCAAGTTTAAATTTCAAGTTTGAATCAAATTCAAACTATAAAACATATTGGGATAAGAGAGAGAATCCCAGGGGTGCCAAACAGTTTGACATGCCCCTCTTCTCTTCCTTTTCTTTCTTTCACACAAATTATTTTGTGTGCCAACTTATTGTCACCATCCTATCTTTGGCATGATGGAATGGAGAGAGTGTTGAGTCTTAGGTGGTGCATCCAAGGCTCTAGGGGGCCAAGGTTTAGGTCTTGGTCCAGTCTATCATGGTCGCACATGATGTATCTAGGGCTAAGGATGAGTCCGGGATAAGTCCTAGATGTTAGGCTGAGTTTTGGTCAGTCTAGAGCTAGCTCGGTTCTGGTTCGAGTCGACTCTAATGGTTGGCACGGCAAGGCAGCAGGGAAGAGTTCTGTGGAGATTCAACTCAGTACTGCTGTGAGTCGGCTTGGTTGCTGTGAGTTTACTCGATTCTGTTGGGAGTCGGCTCGGTTACACAGACAGATAAAATAATATTTTGGAAGAACTGGCTCGAGGTCTGAGAGTCAACTCATCCAAAGTGTTGTCTGCTGTAAGGAGCTGACTCGTGGGATTCGAGCCAACTCAGATGACGGGATTCTTTGAATTACGTGTTGATGTACTGAAAAGTTTTTGGGGGTCTCGATTCCATGTGATCGGGGAGTATATATATGTATATGGGATGGTTAGTTAGATAGGGAGGTCATTCTGTAACAGCCCAAGAAAATCGATCAAGTGAAAGAACCCTCATTTTCTTCCAGATCTCGTTCTTCCTCCTCTCCCTCTCACATTCTTCTTTACCAATCCATGGATTGTTTGATCTTTGTTTGACCTGAATCCTACCGCATCCTTGGTGGATCGCTGGCAGAAGGTCTTCACGCACTTGAATCGCTTTCGCAAGGTGAGGTTTCGTCGGATCTCTACTCCGACATTTTGGTATCAGAGCTGGGGTTGCGTGAGGGAAGGAAAATCTCTACATCTAGGAAGTGATAGAAGGTAAGATCTAGTACATTTTTTATTCTACTTGATTATGGTAATGGCATCAAGCAGTTTCAATATGGATTTTAAGAGGTATGATGGCAAGGAGAATTTGACTCTATGGCAACAAAGGATAAAAGACTTGCTGGTTCAACAGAGGATCTACAAGGTCTTAATTAGAGAGAGACTAGAAAAGATCAGTGTTGAGGATTGGAAAGAGTTAGAAGAAATCATATTCAGCACCATCAGGATGTATTTGGCAGATCAAGTTTTGCTAGAGGTTTGTATGGAGACTATGGCAAAGGGTCTTTGGCTAAGATTGGAGAACACATATATGCGAAAGAACATGACTAACAAGCTGTGGTTGAAAAAGTAGCTGTATAGTCTGAGGATGCTTGAAGGAGGAGATCTCGTTGCTCATATTCAGAGGTTCAATCAGGTATGTTCTGAGGTGATGAGTCTGGATGTGAAAATTGATGAGGAGGATCGGGCATTGTTAATGTTGTGTTCACTCCCTGGATCATATGCTAGTCTGATTACAACCTTAGTATATGGGAAGGAAACCTTGATCTATGAGGAGGTTGTGGAGTTTTGAGATCAAATGAACAAAGGGAGAAGATCTGCAAAGGAAGTCCTAACTTGGAGGTTCTTGCTATGAATGAAAGGCAAGGAAGACCAAAGGAAAGGGTTAGGGAGAAATCAAGGGGCAGATCATAGTCTCAAGGTAGTAAGAAGGGCTTGAAGTTCTACAAATGTTATCAGCCTAGTCATTTCAAAAAAAATTGCCCTCTTTGGAAGACCGTGAAAGGAAAGGCTAACACTAGTGGTGTAGGTATATCTGAAGGTAGTAGAGAAGATGTACTGATAGCTTCAGATGGATCGGTTGATTGGGATAATACTTGGATGTTGGATTCAGCATGCTCTCATCATTATACCTCACATTGGGAGTAGTTTGATACCTATGAAAGGTCAGATAGAGGTAGTGTAAGCCTTGGTAATGATCACCATTGTCTGGTGGCTGGAGTTGGCACCATTAGGGTGAGGATGTATGATGGAGTGATAAGGACTCTATGAAATGTCAAACATGTACTAGAATTAAAGAAAAATATGATTTCTTTGGGCTACTTGGAAGAGCAAGGTTATGCCTTCAGTTGCCAGTCTGGTAGTGAATGTTTGAGGATAACCAAAAGAGCTTGGGTGGTGATGAGAGGAAGAAGACTGAGCAATAATTTGTACAAGATGGAAGGTTCAGTGGTGAATGATAGTGCAGAGGTGCTTGCAGCGGCACAAGAAGAGCAACTTGCATACAAGTTATGGCATTATTGGATGGGTCACTTAAGTGACCGAGGGCTCACTGAATTAAGTAGAAGAGGAAACCTTCCAGCGCTGAAGAAGGATGAAAATGACATGTGTGAGCCCTGTATTTATGGCAAACAGCATAGGGTAAAGTTTGCCAGTGGCACCAAGCAGAGTGAAGATGTTTTGGAACTAGTTCACTTGGATGTATGGGGACTAGCACCTATTTTATCCAGAGGTGGAGCAAGGTATTTTGTTACCTTCATTAATGACTTCTCTAGAAAATTATGAGTGTATCTGATGAGAGAAAAATCAGAGGTATTTGCCCGGTTCAAAGCCTAGAGGACTGAAGTAGAGAAGGAGACAGTAAGACATTTGAAGTGCCTTCGATATGATAATGGTAGGGAGTACTCTAGTAAAGAGTTCAGGAGTTATTATGAGAAAAATGGGATTAAATGCCATTACATAGTAAGGATGAACCCACAGCAGAATGGTATTATGGAAAGGATGAACCGAATACTATTAGAGAAGGCAAGGAGTATGAGGATGCAGTTATCACTGTAGAAAACCTTTTGGGGTGATGCTATTACTCTATCATGTTTTCTTGTAAACAGGTTCCCTCATTTCAAGTTGGATGGAGGACTTCTAGAGGAAGCTTAAAGTGGGAAGAAGGTGGAGCTTTGTCACCTGAAGTTGTTTGGTTGCCCGGCCTATGCACATGTGGAGGCAACTGAACAGAGTAAGTTGGACCCTAAGTCAAACAAGATGATCTTCACGAGTATTCATAGGGAGTCAGGGTTACCTACTGTGGGATTTGCAGTCTCAAAAAGTAGTGATCAGTAGGGATGTCATTTTTGATGAAAGGAGCATCTTGGAGAGATCGGGGAGTACGGATGAAACTGCAACTTCAAAGGTGAACAGCAGTGACTGTCCTTCACAAGTGGAGGATAGGCCATCTACATCAACTGGCAAGGGTGTTTCAGTTGAGGTGGAGTTAGGTAGGAAATGTCCTCTTGTGATGAAGGATTAGAAAGGAAAATCAGTTGTTGAAAGTGAAGTGCAGGAACAAGTGCAGGAATCGCTACAAATAGAAGATTTGCAGGATAATACAAGGGGAGTGGCATTGCATAAACCTCAGCACAATCTAGAAGTCGATGAGATATGGGATGGATGAGAATATTTCTTATACTCTCATATATGTGAATAGAGATCCAGAAATATTCAAAGAGGCCATGGATAGTCCTGATAAAGAATCATGGATACAAGGAATGATGGAAGAGATGGAATCTCTCAAGAGGAACAAGACATGGTAGATTTTTGATCTACCTAAAGATGCTCATGTTATTGGCTCCAGATGGGTGTTCACAAAGAAATCTGTACCTTTAAAGCAAGGTGGAGTTTGATATAAAGCAAGGATGGTTGCAAAAGGATACTCACAAAGGGAAGGAGTTGACTATACTGAGATATTTTTTCCTGTGGTATGCCATACTTCAATTCGGGTGTTGCTGTCATTGATGGCAGAACATGACATGGAATTGGAGCAGATGGATGTGAAGACAGCTTTCTTACATGGAAGCCTGGAAGAGAAGATCTATATGAAGTAACCTGATGGCTTCATAGAGATTGAACAGGAGGACAAGATATGTCTACTCCAGAGTTTACTGTATGGTTTGAAGCAGTCACCTCGTCAGTGGTATCAAAAACTTGATACTTTTGTTTTAAGCCTTGTATTTCTCAGGTGTGAACATGACTGTTGTGTGTATGTCAAGGATGTGGATATTGATAATGCTTTGTATCTACTTCTGTATGTCGATGACATGTTGATAGCTAGCAAAAGTATGAGGGCTGTGAAAGAGCTGAAAAGAGCATTATCTGAAGAATTTGAGATAAAGGATTTGGATCTAGCTCAGAAAATCCTTGGAATGGAGATTTGTAGGAAAAGAAGCAAGGGGATACTATATTTGAACAAGGAGGTTACATCAAGAAAATTCTTGAGAGGTTTGGGATGAAGAAGGCCAAACCGGTAGAGACACCATTACCAGGGCATATATCTCTTTCTAAGATTCAAAGCCCCCAAATAGATGAGGAAAGAGAGTACACGGAGAGAGTTCCATATGCAAATGCTGGAGGTAGTGTTATGTATGCAATGGTATGTTGCAGGCCAGACATAACATATGCAGTAAGATTGGTGAGCAAGTATATGGCAAATCCTGGAAAGGAACACTGGAAGGCATTGAAGTAGATTTTGAGGTATCTACAGGGAACTCAAAAGCATGGACTAGTATTTGGTGGGCAGCTAGAAGGATGAGAAAGGAACTCCAGGGAGTTATATGGAGGTTCGGATCCTCTGGAAGGATATGTGGATGCAAGTTATGCAGGTGATCTTGATACAAGAAGGTCTACTACAGGTTATCTCTTCAACATGTATGGTGGACCAGTTTCTTGGAGATCTACCTTTCAACCTATCACTGCTCTATCTACAATAGAGGCTGAGTATATAGGTATTACAGAGGCTGCAAAGGAAGCACTATGGTTAAGAAGGCTAGTTGCTGAAATGGAGGTGAAATAGTGTATGGTGGTCCTGCATATTGATAGCCAGAGTGCCATACATTTGACTCAGAACCAAGTCTATCATGCTCACACAAAGCATATAGATGTGAGGTACCACAGGATTCGAGAGCTGGTGGAGGAAGGAGAAGTGGCATTGATGAAAGTCCATACAAAGGAGAACCAGGCTGATGCACTTACAAAGGCTTTACCTAGAGAAAGCTTTCGTTCATCTATGTGGTTGATGGGTCTGAGGAGTCTTGTGTAATGGGCTGTAGCCTTGGAGCACCAAGGTGGAGATTGTTGAGTCTTAGGTGGTGCATCCAAGGCTCTAGGGAGCCAAGGTTTAGGTCTTGGTCCATTCTATCATGGTCACACATGATGTATTTAGGGCTAGGGGTGAGTCCGGGATAAGTCCTAGATGTTAGGCTGAGTTTTGGATAGTTTGGATATTAGAGCCAGCTCGATTATGGTTCGAGTCGACTCTAATGGTTGGCACGGCAGGGCAGCAGGGAAGAGTTCTATGGAGAGTCGGCTTGGTACTGCTGCGAATAGGCTCGATTGCTGCGAGTCGACTCGATTATGTTGGGAGTCAGCTCAGTTACACAGACAGGTAAAACAGTGTTCTGGAAGAACCGACTCGAGGTTGAGAGTGGACTCGTCCAAAGTGCTATCTGCTGCAAGGAGCCGACTCGCGGGGTTCGAGCCAACTCGGATGACGAGATTCTTTGAATCACGTGTTGCCGTGCTGGAAAGTTTTTGGGGGGTCTCGGTTCCATGTGATTGGGGAGTATATATATGTATATGGGATGGTTAGTTAGATAGGGAGGTCATTCTGTAACAGTCCAAGAAAACTGATCAAGTGAGAGAACCCTCATTTTCTTCCAGATCTTGTTCTTCCTCTCCCTCTCACATTCTTCTCTACCAATCCATGGATTGTTTGATCTTCGTTTGACTTGAATCCTACCGCATCCTTGGTGGATTGCTGGCAGAAGGTCTTCATGCACCTGAATCGCTTTCACAAGGCGAGGTTTCATTAGATCTCTACTATGTTAGAGAGTCCCAGCTTAGTGGGACTCTCAAAAGAGGGGGTGCCAATCTTTCTTTCTTCCTCTAATTTCCATGCAAAACAAGAGGGCACATGGCCCCTCCTGTGCACCAACATTTATGCACTAATTCTTTTGGCATGGAGATGGGGAAGAGAGTCCTAGTCAAGTGGGACTCTAAGAGTTTTACTCTGATTCCAATTGGATTAAGTCAAACCATTTTGGGAATTAAGTCCCAATCACATTAGGACTAGTAAACCCAATTTGACTTAAATTAAATCAAGTTTATTAAAATTAAATCTAATTTAATTTGATTAAGATCAAAATCCCATTTTGATCTAATCAAATTACTTTGCAATAATTGTAATTAGGTTCTCCTCTTACTAACTCTTAGCAAGTCCTCTCTTGTAACTTTTACAAATAAATTCAATTACCAATCATACTGATAATTGAATCCTACTATAATTCAGAAAGACATCAATTATTTGATCGAGTCAAACTCTTATTGTATGTAACCCTATAAGTTCTATTTTATCTGGTAGTAAGATATACTACGATCTCTATAAATAGTATTTGTTGCGACATCAACTCCTGGATCGGGGATCGAGGGTGGCTGGATAGGCTGGAACACTCCTCTCCCGAGCGAACCTGCACAAAGTCCCCAAGGGTGCCGATGGTGTTCCGGCGAGGGACCCTCCGATGCTTAAGCTAGCAGGAGATTGAAGGCAACAAAATGGAGGAATCAAAGGATGAACAGCATTTGGAGAGGGAAGGATTCTTCTCCCTTCGAACGGGGTCTCCTGGGTACCTTATATAGGCGCAGAACAGTCCAAAATCTGTTAGGGAAGAGGCTGAGAAAGACCAATCAGCCCCTAGGAGAATCTGGAGAGTGGCCACATGGCACGTAGATACGGTGGCATCATGGAAGTAGTGGAGCAGGGCCGTTGGGATAGTAGGATCCCGCAGTAATAGAAAGGTGCTTCTGGAATATCCTGGATGCTAAGGCTCTCCTGTCGGACATCGGCCATAAGAAAGTCAGTCGGTCAGACCAAAGGCAAAACCTCCAAAGGAGAGCGATGGGCCATACCCTAGCAAGAGAGGGTCATTCGGATCTTAGCTCCGGTGGGTCGGACCTCTGGAGGAGAGCGGTGGGCCGGACCCCAACAGGAGAGGGTCGTTCGGACAGCTCTGTTCGGTCAAACCTCTGAAGGAGAGCGGCGGGCCGGACCCTAGCAAGAGAGGGTCATTTGGACCTCAGCTCTGGTGGGTCGGACCTCTGCTCCGGTGGGTCGGACCTCTCTTAGTTGGAGCCTTGAAAAGGGTGGCTGGGTCGGACCACAGGACTGGGCCGGTTCTGGCTGAGGGTGAGCTGTCATGGTACAACAGTTGTCTCCCTTGCCCTTGTGCTTCGAGCGAGTTTGTAGGCTCGAAGGATGAGGGCATTAAATGGCAGTAAATGCACCAGCCTTTCAAATAATGGCGAATCCGATTCGGCGTGCTATGTCTGGCCGCCTCCTGCTCCGATTTTTATCTCGAGACAGGTGTCAGTGCCTGGTTGGCGAAGATAGGGAGTGCAGTTATGGCCGGTACAGCACGTGGCAGCTACCTGTTTGGATTCTTGATGCGACATGGGACACATGGCCCCATCAGGGCGGTTGGTGCACTTACCAGAATGGTCCATCCGCTGTTGCTTCTACTGTCACGCGGATCGCGACCGGATATGATTCGACGCGTCCCCTCGGATTCCCGTCCAACTCGAGAACTGAAGCGCCAGCCATCAGATCTTGGCACGTGGGGGGATGCGTTGGGAAGCGGCCCCCGGATGCCTATAAAAGGAGGGGAGCAGCGCCCAGAGGGACCTTTCACCATGCTTGTGCTTGAATAGAAGGTTGCCTCCTCCCTCCCTGCACTGCTTTTAGCCTCTTTTAGAGATCCAAGGAACCAGGTCAGTCCCGTCTCCATCTTCCCCTACCTCCCTTTTCTGCAATCCATCTTAGAATGGCTTTGGCTCATGGTCATAGAGAACCTAGTCCTTTTGACATTCCATCGGCCATGACCCGAGAGAGGGTCAAAAACCTTAGGATTATCTATAACATTCCTTCCACTTTACACTTGACCGTCCCTAGTCATGAGAGTAGGGTGAACGGGCCTTTGAACTTAGGAGCTCTCCCCATGTACGAAGACCACCTAAAAGCCGGTCTTCGTTTCCCAATTCACAGCTTCTTTGTTTAGATTTTCAATACCTATAGAGTTATACCTTCTCAGCTGACACCGAACAGCATTAGGACTTTTTATGACTTCGTAGTCCTGTGTCGGGAGGCCGACATTGAGCCTAGGGTGTCTCTGTTTTTGAACTTTTTCCTACTGAAGTAGGACTTCTGATGTCAGGAGTGGTAGATGTTCAGTCCATGCCCTGGCCGGAAGATTCTAGGAGGGCTTCCATCCACAATTCATGGATGGAAGTCCTGATATTTCTTCGTAGATAGCCCAGAGCTGTGGGGCTTTGAGGCAGCCTGGAGGGAGCCGAGGTCGAATGCTCTGAATGGAAGGAAAGTCTTGAGGGCTGATGAGGCTGACTTCCACAAATTGGAGGGTGAGGATCCAAAGTTTGTCGGCTTTATGCTTCTCGAGGGGAGCCTTCACCAAGCCGGACTAAGCCGGCACCCGATGTTAGGTAGGACGAGAGTCATAGAGGGAGATCAGGTTTTTATCCTCTGTCGGCTTAGCGACTGCATCTAATTTTAACTTTGGTTGTTGACAGGCGGGAAAATGAAGCCGGATCGGGCAGTCCTTTCGGCATGGTCAGCACAATGGAGGGCTGTTCGGATTGCAGAGCCGACACCACAAGAGCCGAAAAAGCGGGTGGCAGAACCGGTGCCCGAATGGTCGAAGAAACGACGGATGACAGAATCGTCCGCCGCGGTGGTGTCGATCGAGTCAGGGGATGACTTGCCTCTGACCGCACATCGAAGGGTGATTGCATCCAAGCGATCCTCTTCGATCGGCCGACCGGTCGCCCAGACAGAAGAGAGGCTCTCGATGTCGACCAGGGCGGAAGCGACCCCTTCGTCCCCGTCATTGGAGCCGACCGCGGTGATCCCCCCGACGATCAGGGGAACCCCTATAGGGGAGGGGCTATCAGCCATTGATGAGAGGGCCAGCGATGCCCAAGAGGAGGAGGAGCATCGAAAGTGGCGCGACGCCAAGGAGGCTAAGGAGCTACTCCAGAGGGCTGCTCCTGACAATCACGGGCAGTCGGTGAACGAGGCCGCAAGGAGTTCCTTTCGTCATCTTCTTGGCATAAGTTTCACTCTTCCTATCTTCACTACGAATTCATGATTGGCAATTCTCTAACCATGAGCGTCTATCGGTAGCTTGTCAAAGACAACCTTCTGATGGATGAGGGATTTGGTGAGCTGCTTTATCTAAAAGAGCAGTTAAACCAGAGGGCCGAAGCGGCTAAGCTGGAGAGGGACATAGCCTGGGAGGTGCTGACGGCTTCCAGAGAAGAGGTGCTCGGCTTGAGAGCCGTAGCGGCAGAAGTGTCCCCACTGCGGGCCGAACTAGAGGCCCAGAAGAAATAGCTGGAGGACTTGCTTGCCCAAAAGGAAAATCGGGAGGCAAGGCTAAAAAATAAGAAAAAGAAGATCAAGACCCTGACCCATCACTGACCGTTGAGGAGGGTCGTCTGGCCGAGTGTGATATCCGTGCAAAAGGCTATCAAGCATCAGCGGAGAGATACAAGGGCTTACTTAAGATGGCCCAAGATTTGCTGAAGACAGTCGACGAGAAAGCCGTTGTAGAGTATAAAGCCTCTGAGGACTTCACGGAGGAGATGAACGAAGCTGGGATGGTCGGCTTCGACTACGGATACGACGAGTGCCTGGGAAAGGTTAGTGCGGCATTCCTAGAACTTGATATATCATTCCTCCAGCCACCGAAGCCGATGGAAGTAGAAGTGCTGGATGGGGCGGATTCGACTGCCCAAGCGATCGAAGCTCCGGTGGAGGCTGTCATGGAAGTAGCCAGAATGGATGCCCCAGTTGGAGTCGAGGCAGAGGTAGCCGAAGGGGCCGAGGAGGCCAGAGCGGCTGTCGTTACTGAGGGGGCCGAAGTGGCCGTAGATGTTGTACTTCCCGAGGGTCAAACCTAGTTGCTTGTAAAGGTCTGACCTTCAATCTTTGTAAAGACACCTTTTTGAAGTAATAAAAAATCTCTTTCTTAATGTCTTGACTTTTTCCCTTTGAAATTTCACCAAGTATAGATTAATTGGCTGATCTGAGCAGACGGTTGGACCTCCAAGGCAAATGTCAAATAGTGGCCCAGGCTGAACTAGACTCCCTTAGGATTTTCACTTTAAATATGGGTCCGTCGGCTTTCCGAACCAAAAGGTAGTTAAGGCAATAGTCAGATTTAAGCTCAGGCTGGAGCAATGAGCTTTGGAAATTTATCCTAAATGTTGGTCCGTCGGCTTTCCGGACCCAGAAGTAGTTGAGGCAGCGGTCGGATTTCAGCTCAGGCCGGAGCAACGAGCATAGAAAATTTATCCTAAGTGTTGGTCCGTCGGCTCTTTGAATCGGGCTGCCCTAGAGCCTTTACCGACTGGAGTCGGACTTTCGAAAGTTGGTTGCCCTAGAGCCTTTGCCGATTGGAGTTGGACTTTCGGAAGTAGGCTGTGCTAGAGCCTTTGCCGACCGAAGTCGGGCTTTCGGAAGTGGGCTGCCTTAGAGCCTTTGCCGACTGAAGTCGGACTTTCGAAAGTGGGCTACCCTAGAGCCTTTACCGACCGGAGTCAAACTTTCGGAAGTGGGCTGCCCTAGAGCCTTTGCGACCGGAGTCGGACTTTCGAAAGTGGGTTGCCCTAGAGCCTTTGCCGATCGGAGTCAGACTTTCGGAAGTGGGCTACCCTAGAGCCTTTACCGACCAGAGTCGGACTTTTGGAAGTGGGCTGCCCTAGAGCCTTTCTCGACTGGAGTCGGACTTTTGGAAGTGGGCTTCCTTAGAGCCTTTGCCGATCGGAGTCGGACTTTCGGAAGTGGGCTGCCCTAGAGCCTTTGCCGACCGGAGTCAGACTTTCAGAAGTTGGCCACCCTAGAGCCTTTGCTGACCGGAGTCGAACTTTCAGAAGTGGGCTGCCCTAGAGCCTTTGCCGACCGGAGTCGAACTTTGGAAGTGGGCTGTCCTAAAGCCTTTGCCGACCGGAGTCGGACTTTCGAAAGTGGGCTGTCCTAGAGCCTTTGCCAACCGGAGTCGGACTTTCGAAAGTGGGCTGCCATAGAGCCTTTGCCAACCGGAGTCGGACTTTCGGAAGTAGGCTGCCATAGAGCCTTTGCCGACCGGAGTCAAACTTTCGGAAGTGGGCTGCCCTAGAGCCTTTGCCGACCGGAGTCGAACTTCCGAAAGTGATCAGTAGAAGGAATGTAAACTTCATTGATAATACTTGCGGAGGTTGTCTACATTCCAAGGACACGCCATCTATTGTCCGTCCAAAAATTCAAGTCGATAGGTGCCGGCTCGAACAACTTCAATGACCCAATAAGGTCCCTCCCAATTTGGGAAAAGCTTGCCTTATTTGGTCGGCCTCGAAACTTTGGTTCTCCGCAGGACCAGGTCTCTGACTCGGAAAGCTCACGCTTTGACTCGCGAGTTGTAATATTTTGCCATCTTCTGACGGCATACTGCCATCTTCATGCTTGCTCGAAGTCTAATCTCTTCAAGCAAGTCCAGGTTAGCCCTTCGCCGCTCGGAGTTGGCCGGTTCGGCATAGTGGTTAATCGAGAGAGATTGAAGAGAGGTCTCAATAGGGATGACAGCTTCACTTCCATAAATGAGGTTGAATGGAGTTTCGCCAGTCGATGCTCTGGCAGTCATCCGATACGTCCATAATACTGAATGGAGTTCCTCCGCCCAAAGTCCCTTTGCCTCATTGAGCCGGGTCTTCAGCCCATGCAAGATTGTTCGGTTGGTGACTTCAGCCTCTCTATTGCACTGAGGGTGACCGACCGAGGTAAGTCGATGAGAGACATGATATTGCTGACAAAAATCTTGAAATTTAGAGTTATCAAATTGTCTTCCATTGTCAGTAATAATCATCCAAGGAATGCCGAATCGAAAGATGATATTGTTCCAGATGAAGTTCTCCACCTTGGCCTCCGTTATCTGTGCTAGTGGTTCGGCCTCCACCCACTTGGTGAAATAGTCGATGGCCACAAGCAAAAATTTCCATTGCTCGGAGGCTGGGGGAAAGGGTCCCAGGATATCCATCCCCCACTATGCGAATGGCCATGGGGTGGTGATTGGAGTTAGCTTGCTGGCGGGTCTCCTTTGAATGACGGAGTACCTCTGACACGCGTCGCACCTCCGGACGAAGTCTGACGCATCCTTCTGAATGGTGGGCCAGTAATATCCCTACCAGATGATCTTGTAGGCTAAGGATCTCCCTCCAAGGTGGTCTCCACAGATGCCTTCATGGACTTCTCTGAGGGCGTAGTTGGCATTTGCCGGCCACAAGCACTTTAGCAATGGCTATGAGAATGACTGCTTATAAAGGATGCTGTCAAGGATGATGTACTTAGAGGCTATCAAGCGCACCCGCTTGGCCTCTGCCAGATCTTTTGGAAGAGTTCCTTTGGCCAGGAAAGTAAGGATCGGATCTATCCAAGAAGTTTCATGTTCCTCCTGGTGGACCTCGGTCGGCTCTTCGGCAATGCTATGGTGCCGTAGATACTCCACAAAAGTTCGGTCAGAAGTCTCGCTGGCGACCGTAGCCAACCTTGATAGGGCATCCACCTAAGAGTTCTGTAGACAAGGTATGTGGAGGATTTCGAAAAATCTGAACCGAGAAATGGGGTTTTGTACCTTGTTTAAATATTTTGCCAGGGTCGGATCCCTTGCTTCAAATTCTCCCTTCACTTGATTAACTACCAGTTGGGAGTCGGAGAAGACTCTGAGTCAGCTGATGCCCAGTTCATTGATGATTCATAGCCTCACGAGGAGGGCTTCGTACTCCGCTTGATTGTTTAACACCTGAAATAAAAAATGTAATACATATTCCAGGTTCTCCCCATCCGGGTTGGCCAGGATCAGTCCGGCCCCACACCCTCCGAGGTTGGATGCTCCGTCCAAATGGAGAGTCTAGGCTGGTTCGACTTCATAGACAGCATCGGCTTCAGGTATTTCAACCATTCGAGGAGGCATCTCCTGTCTCCACGTACACTCCATAATGAAGTCAGCAATTACTTGGGCCTTCAAGGCAGATTGTAGCTGGAAAGAGATGTCAAATTCACTTAGCTTGATGGCCCACTTGGCGAGCCGATCGGATGTATCTGGGCTCCGAAGGATTGCCTTGAGAGGTTGGTCGGTCATCACTATAATCGGATGCATTTGGAAATACGGTCGGAGCCGCTTGGTGGATGTGACCAAAGAGTATATCAACTTTTGCATCTTGGGATACCTTGTTTCGGCGTCGTGGAGGACTTTGCTGATATAATAGATAAGCTTTTGCTATTTGTCTCTTTGACTTGCACAAGGATGATGCAGATCACTTCATCTGGCACCGAAAGATAGAGGTATAAAGGCTCCCCCTCCATCAGCTTGGCCAGCAACGGAGGGTTCTTCAAGTACTCCTTCAATGTTTTGAAAGCCGACCGACACTCATCAGTCCAAACAAAACCCTCCGACCGATGCAGAATCTTGAAGAATGGCAGGGACTTCTCAGTCGAACAGGAGATAAAATGGCTGAGAGAGGCAATTCGGCCGGTAAGCTCTTGCACCTGCTTTTTATTGGTCGGGTATGCCATCTCTGTGATGGCCTTTATCTTGTCGGGACTCACCTCAATTTTCCTCTGTGTAACCATAAAACCAAGGAATTTGCCAGAGATTACCCCAAAGGTACATTTCGTGGGATTCAGCTTTATCCGATGGCGCCTGAGTGCATCAAAGGATTCCTGCAGGTCCTTAATGTGGTCAGCCTTATGGAGGCTCTTCACTATCATGTCATCAATATAAGCCTCCATGTTCCTGCCCAGCTGACCTTCGAACACTCGGTTGATCAGCCTCTAAAAGGTGGCACCGGTGTTCTTCAAGCCGAAAGGCATCATTTGATAACAGTATAGACCCTTGTCAGTGACAAAGGCGGTCTTCTCCTCATCTTCCAGATGCATCTTTATTTGATTGTAGCCGGAGAAGGCATCCATAAAGCTGAGAAGTTGGTGGCTGGCCGTGGCATCCACCAGCTGATCAATTTTGGGTACTGGAAAGCTATCCTTCAGACAGGCTTTATTGAGGTTTGTGTAATCTACACAGATCCTCCACTTTCCGTTGACCTTCTTCACCATAACCACATTCGCTATCCACTCAGGGTAGTGGACTTCCCTGATGAAGCCAGCGTCATGGAGCTTCTTTACTTCCTCATCAATGGCTTTCTATCTTTCGACAGCGAAGCTTCTCTTCTTCTGTTGGACAGGTCAGTAGGTCGGATCGATCTTGAGCTGGTGAGTGATGACCTCCAATGGTATTCCAGACATGTCCGACGCCGACCAAACAAAGATGTCGGCATTACTCCTAAGGAAGCCTATCAGTTCTGACTTAAAGTCCTCACTGAGAGAGCCTCCAATCTGAAGGACTTTGGTGGGATCATCCTCTCGAAGGAGAACAAACAGAATTCTTTCCCCTGGCTGACCGAGGCCATCGCCTCAGCTCTTGGGTCAAGTTGCTCTAGAGTAGGATGGCCTTCTGACTGTTGATTCATAATGGTCAGACTCTGCCTAGCCATCTGACGGTCTCCCCTCATCACTCCGACACCACTCCTGGTCAGAAATTTCGCCAACAGATGGTAAGTGGACACTATAGCTCTGAATTTGTTGAGGGCCGATCGACCTAGAATAGCATTATAAGGTGAGGTTGTCCAAACTACCACAAAATTGATGGGAAGGGTTTTCTAGAAAGGCTCCATTTCAATAGTCACAGGAAGAACTATTTCTCCTTCCACTCCGACGGAGTTGCCCCCAAAGCCTGTCAGCGGCGCGGGGGATTCCCGCAGCATAGACATGGATAGATTCATTCTCACAAAAGTGTCATACAGCAATACCTCTATCGAGCTTCCATTATCAATAAGTATTCTCCTTACATTGTAATTTGCAATCACTGCCGACACGACTACAGTATCATTCTCAAATACATGAGTCTCTAGAAGATCTTCATCGGAGAAGGTGATTGCATTGGAGTCCCTGGACCTTTTAGCAATATCGATCCTATCCTCATAACTTCCTCCGGATCGCTGATGCAGCATGCCGACATCCCCACCAGTCGGCCTCTGATTGGGGAGCTCCGTCTCCTCCAGAGGGTTTCAAGCATTTGATGCTTCGGTCCGGTCCTGATGGGGTCGGACGTACTTGCACAGGTATCCCCTCTAGATGAGGTCTTCAATGGCATCCTTCAGCTGTAGGCACTCTTCGGTACTGTGCCCATGACCCTTATGGAACCGACAGAATTTGTCTTTATTTCTTTGGGCAGGAGGGCCCCTCATCGATCGAGGCCTTTGCAAAAAGGTCTCATTCTCGATCTCCATCAGGATCTTTTCTCTTGGTAGGGATAGTGGTGCGGGCACCAGACTCATAAGAAGACTTCAGAGCTCCATTTGGATCTCTGATTGACATTGCCCGAGAAATTAGGGTTTGTAATAAAGGTTGACCTGGTCAACCAGTTTATTTATTTTTATTTATTTCTTGAGTCACCATTTAAATTTTGTTGAGTCATGTTGACTCGGTGCAAGTCCCGATGTGGTTTCAATTTTATCCAAAATGGTGCCGCAATTGTCTTCCAATCAAATCAAGGTCCAAAATGGTGCCACATTTGTCTTCCAATCAAATCAAGGTCCAAGCAAGTGGAGGCCACACTCCAAGCCACATGCCCAGCCACACTCTGAGCACACGCCAGGGTCCAGGAGGCACCACAGAGGCATCCCAGTGTCATGGTCCCCACATCCAAAGAAGAAAAAAATCAAATTGGAAGCCAATTTAAAGGAGGCGCCCATACCTGCCAATTTTGTCTAAGCAAAGAAGGAAAGGGACTTCTCTTGGAGAAAAAATCAAAGAAGGACATCCAACCTACTCCTAATTGAAGTTCAAATCAAAATCAAAGAGCTTAACTTGGAGTGGAAGAAAAGAAGAAATGCCATAAGGAGAAGAGGACTCCAAATCCAAATCCAACTCCAAAGAAGGCACCATAAAAAAAAAAAAAAAAAATTCCAAAAAAAATCCTTTATGGCCGTCCCAAATTTTTTTGAATTCTTGGTCGGCCAAGAGAGGAGGTTTTCTACCTAATCTAGAGGTTGGAGGAGTTTAGTCCCACATGGGAATTTGTACAAACTTGGAGAAAATTTTAGGTCTATATAATAGACCTCTCTTTGTAACTTTAGAAAATGAATGAAGAAAAATTATTTTTGCTATTCTCTTGTGTTGAGTAACCTAGGTTTCACTTCTTCCGCACTATTCTAAGTGTTGAGCTCCGTGAGGGGGTAATCCGGGTTCCATTGGAGCCTTGAGGAGGTGAGAGATCTCCATCTTTATCCAAAACCCTAGGTTAGCCACTTAAAAATCCAAAACCCTAGCCGCCCTTCATTATTTTCAATCCATCGAACCCTAGCTCCTTCCATCTCCCACGGCCTCTCTCTCTCTACAAGTCCAGGCCATCCACCTTCATCCAGACCTAGTCCGGCTACTTCAGATCCAGAGCAAGTTCCAAGGAAAATCACATCAGCTTCCAGGAGAATCCAGTTTTCAGCAATTTCAATCTTCAAGTTCATCAACCTGGTAAATTTTTCCCTTGACTCTCTGATTCCATCAATTATTTTTCTTCTCTTCCAGATCTTGAGTTCAGGAGAAGCCAACCCGCCAAAGGACCAGTATTGGAGGATCCATTGCGAAGATATCTGAATCCGAGGATCCAACAATCTGCTCGGGAGAGTTCTTCCACCAAAATCTGTGAAGATCATTGTCTGGTTAGGTAAACCATCTCTTCTCTTTATTTCTGTTCTGTTGAAAGTTCGGAGCGAAACCCTAGGTCTGGGAGTTTCTCAACCCCCAGCGATCCGTTGCTTCTGAACTACTCTGATAATTTAGTTTCCTTAAAATTGTGCTTTCAATTATCATATTAGTATCTTTCAATGTTAGGTTAACTTTTCTTTGATTTGAAGCCAACTTCTACAAACATATAAAAACAACAAAAAAAATTAGTTAATCTTAATTTACTTCCGCATCGCATCCCTTTATTTGTTCTGCATCATTTTTGGTATCAGAGCCGAGTCTAGGGTTTCTGATTTGCTTGCTTGCTTGTTTTGATTGTTTTCTCTTTTTATTTTGTCTGCTCGAAGTAGACTCCCCAGGACGTCCGGTCCTAGGAACTAAGCGAGGCGCAAGCCTCCTCCTCCCATTCCACGGGGTGTTCCTAGGGCATGTAGGGGATCCATTGGGTTATAACTTCGTAGCAGGGATTATAAACGGGGAAGACAATCTAGTTGCAGCCCGTAATTGCCATGTTTTCTGAATTATTTCTCCATTTATAAAACTCCGAATTGCATGATTTTTGCTTCGTTGAAACCAGTATAATTGAACCTATTTTCCATAATTTTTCTGTGATTTATTAGTTTCGGTAAAAATTCTGAGCATTAAAACACAACAACTCTGTTTTTTTTGTGTTCTGCAATTCAATTCTTTTTGGAGTGATCATCTCATAATTTACTTAAGGGCAATTGAGCATCTAAGATAAAGGGAGGAGTTGATTACCTCTCCTTAGCCCATTACCACCATCCAATCATTCGAACCTAGACCTAATTTAAAATCAGTTAGACCTAATTTGCCCTAGTGGGCTAGGGACACCAATTGGTCGGGTCTAGGCTAGTGTTGAGTCAGTTTGCCGAGTTATTCTGTGTGTGCTTAGCACTCAGTGTCTAGAACGGTGGTTCAGGGATCCATTCCCGAAGGGCTTGTGTGCTGGTCCGCCTCCCTGGCCAATCACTGATTGGTGTCTAGGATTGGCAATCAGGGACCTAACACTCCCCTTACACCTGCCTGGCTGAGTCCTGAGTTACTACAGGCTAGCTTGCCACTCTGATTGGGCATCTAGTTTGGACTCTAGGTCTAGTGATCCAGTAGTCGATTTAGTCTAGTCTCATTTTGTGTGCTTGCTTGAATCATCATGTCTACCAGAAATGGAGTGCCATATCAACCTGGTCAAACCCAACCTGATTTAGAGGCCATGATCAGAACTCTTACTGAAAGTATGGCTAAAATGAATCAGGATATGACAAACACTGTGGCCCAGTTTAGCGCACAAATTTATGAGGATCTTACCCAACTTAGGGACCGAGTCCAAGTACTTGAAGAACCTAGACATCGGAATTGGACTCCTGACCCCGATTTTAATGTGCCTCAACCTCACCCACATCAGGAGCCTAGAAGGCCTTTATATAGAGATCCTGAACCTAATCATAGGAGGCCTGACCCAGAGCCTGAAGATAGAGATGATAGGTTCATCAGGAACATCAAATTAGATGCACCCACTTTTGATGGTAGTCTGAACCCTAAGGTGTATTCTGATTGGGAGGGTGAGATGGACCAATACTTTGAGTGGTATGCTATGTCTGAGGAGAGGAAATACAAGTTTGCCAAGATGAAATTAGTGCGTCAAGCTAGGTTATACTGGGGGAACATTGAGCTAACCACTAGGAGACGGAATGTTGAGCCCATAACCACTTGGCAGGGTATGAAAGAAAAACTGAGAGATAAATACCTACCCATTTCATACCAGCAAAACCTGTTAGACCAATGGCAAAACCTGAAACAAGAAAACCGATCTGTCTCAGACTACATAGCTACTTTTGATGAATACCTAATGAGATATGATGTGAGTGAAGCCCACGAAGTCACTTTGTCTAGATTTAGGGCTGGACTGAGGGAAGATATCAAGAGAGAACTATTTCTGAGAGAGGTTACTGATCTAGACCAAGCCTACCAGATTGCACTGAACACTGAGAAATTTCAGAGAGGACCTATATCTTCTAGGGTTAGTGCCCCAATCCCAAGGAATGGACCTAGCCAAGTTATCCCTAGTAAACCTTTTCAGGGTACTTCTACCCCTAGGCCTATGGACAAAGGTAAGGCACCTGACTCCCAGAGAACCCCTAGTTCAAATATCACCTGTTTTAAGTGTCAGAAACCAGGTCACATTTCCAGTCAGTGTACTGCCATAGCCTGTTTCAAGTGTCATAAGGTAGGTCATGTTGCTAGCCAGTGCCCACGGAGATCCCTTTACATAGAAGAGGGAGAGAATGATAATTCCAAGCCCAGTGAGGAATTTGAAGAAGTTTATGAGGCCGGAATGAATTTGGTTGAGGAGTATGAAGGAGAGGAGGAACCCAATGAATCTGACCAATTAGGAGTTGTAAGATGCATCCTATCCCAGAATCTAGTTCAAGAGGATTGGCGTAGGACTAACATCCTACAGACTTTTCTTAAATTAGGGGATAAGGTATGTAAGATCATCATAGATAGTGGGAGCTGTGTAAATGCCATCTCTACTAGCACTGTCAAGATGTTAGGCTTAATCCCAGTTCCCCATCCCAACCCCTATAAGGTTTCTTGGGTAGATTCTACCTCCATACCCATCCAGTCTAGATGTCAAGTCCAAATCCAAATGCAATCTTATCACGAAAAGATTTGGTGTGATGTCTTACCCATGGGGGTGAGCAGTATAATTCTCGGAAGACCTTGGTTGTATGATCATGATGCCACCCTCTTAGGAAAATCCAATACCTGTGTCTTTAGTTTCAATGGGAAGAAGATTACGATCCATTCAGTTCCCCCTAAGGACAAGGTAACTAAAGGAGCCGGTAAGGTTAAGGAGATGAAAACTGGAGTGAACCTAATCAGTGCTAAGGATCTAGAACAAGAAATTCATAGTGGTTCACCCATCTGGATGTTGACTGCTAAGGAACTTAGAACTTCGGAACCCTCAGAGCCTCCTCAAGAAGTTAAACCTGTGTTAAAAGAATTTGAGGATGTCTTTCCCGAGGATTTGCCAGACCACCTTCCACCTCTTAGGGATATCCAGCATGCCATAGATCTAATCCCAGGAGCGACTTTGCCCAACTTGCCCCATTACAGGATGAATCCATCTGAGCATAAAGAACTGCAAAAGCAGGTTGGAGAATTATTGAGGAAGGGGTTTATTAGAGAAAGTCTTAGCCCTTGTGCAGTCCCAGCCTTACTGACCCCAAAGAAAGATGGCACGTGGAGGATGTGTGTTGACAGTCGTGCCATCAATAAAATTACAATCAAATATAGGTTTCCCATCCCTAGACTAGATGACATGCTTGATATGATGGCTGGTGCAATGGTTTTTTCTAAGATTGATCTCAAAAGCGGCTATCATCAGGTTAGGATTAGACCCGGGGATGAATGGAAAACTGCTTTCAAAACTAAGGATGGTCTTTATGAATGGGTTGTTATGCCTTTTGGGTTGTCCAATGCCCCTAGTACTTTCATGAGAATTATGACCCAGGTACTTAGAGCTTTCATAGGAAAATTTGTGGTGGTCTATTTTGATGACATCCTGATCTATAGTAAGACCCCAGCAGATCACCTAGGCCACCTTAGAGCAGTCTGCTAAGTTTTGAGGAATGATAGACTCTACAGTAATCTTAAGAAGTGTGAATTCATGACTAGTAGAGTTATCTTTCTTGGTTTTGTAGTAACCCCTGACGGCGTGGCGGCCGATCCTGAGAAGATTAGGTCCATAGTAGCCTGGCCAGAGCCAACCAATGTGCATGAAGTTAGAAGTTTCCACGGCTTGGCTACCTTCTATAGGCAATTCATCAAGGGGTTTAGTACTTTAGCTGCTCCTATCACTGATTGTATTAGGAAGGGAGAATTTCTTTGGACTAAGTCAGCCCATAAAGCCTTCCTAGATCTTAAGGATAAAATGACCCAGGCACCCATTCTGAGATTACCCGATTTTTCTAAAGTATTTGAGGTTGCCTGTGATGCTTCAGGTGTAGGAATAGGTGGAGTCCTAAGCCAAGAGAATCATCCCATAGCATTCTTTAGTGAAAAACTTAATGATGCTAAGCTTAGGTATTCTACCTATGATAAGAAATCTTATGCGGTGGTGCAAGCTTTGCGTTACTGGAGACATTATTTGCTACCGCAGGAATTTGTACTATTTTCGGACCATGAGGCTCTTAGATTTCTGAACTCCCAAAAGAAGCTTAACCCTAGGCATGCTAAGTGGGTAGAATATATCCAGTCCTATACTTTTGTCCTGAAACATAAGGCTGGAGTTGAGAATAAGGTAGCTGATGCCCTTAGTCACCGATCTATGTTATTAACTTCTGTTAGAACTGAGGTCATAGGGTTTGAGCAAATCAAAGAGGAATATGAGTCTTGTCCGGATTTCACAACTGTGTATTAGGATCTAGTTCAAGGACCATCTAGTAATCACCAGGATTATACCCTTGTAGATGGTTTTTTGTTCTTCAAAAATAGGCTTTGCATCCCTAGAACTTCTCTTAGGGAATTTTTGATTTGGGAAATCCATGCTGGAGGTTTAGCCGGCCATTTTGGAAAAGACAAGACCATTCTAGCTATTGAAGACCACTTTTTCTGGCCTAGCTTGAAAAGGGATGTAGCTAATATTGTAGCTAGATGTCGAACCTGCGCTGTTGCCAAACAGCGAAAACAAAACACTGGCCTTTATACCCCACTCCCTGTCCCAGATCGTCCTTGGCAAGATGTGAGTATGGATTTTGTGTTAGGTTTACCTAAGACCCAGAGGAGACATGATTCTATCTGTGTCGTAGTCGACCGATTCTCTAAAATGGCCCACTTCTTGCCTTGTTCCCAAACCTTTGATGCGTCTAAGGTAGCCACACTTTTCTTCAATGAGATAGTTAGACTCCATGGCCTACCTAAGACAATCGTTTCAGATAGGGATGTCCGGTTCACCAGTTACTTTTGGAAGACCCTTTGGCATAAGTTAGGGACAAAACTTAAGTTTTCAACTGCCTATCATCCCCAAACTGATGGCCAAACTGAAGTAGTGAACCGTAGCCTAGGAAATCTGCTGAGATGTCTTGTTGGTGAAAACACCAGAAATTGGGATTTATACCTACCAAGGGCAGAATTTGCGTACAATGACTCGGTCAATAGGTCTACGGGTAAGAGTCTATTTGAAATTGTACATGGGTACAAACCTCACACACCTCTTGACCTAGTCCCTTTACCTGTCCACACTCGAGTCTCCGAGTCTGCTGAGAATTTTGCACAGCATGTAAAAGACTTGCATAAAGAAATTCATGCCAAAATAAATTTAAGTAATGAAACTTATAAGAAGTTGGCTGATACTCAAAGGCGAGTCAAATCTTTTGTTGAGGGAGACTATGTGATGATTAGGTTAAGGCCTGAACGGTTTCCTCCTGGAACCGTTAGAAAGTTACATGCTAGGGGAGCTGGACCATTTAGAGTGGTAAAGAGAGTAGGATCCAATGCCTATGTGCTCGAGTTGCCTCCATAACTAGGCATTAGCTCTACTTTCAACATTACAGACTTAGTAAAGTACAGGGAGCCAGCTGTGATTCCTAGTGAGCCTTTTGAGCCTAACCCTATCATTGAGAGTGATCCCGACCCTGTGTGTCCACCAACAAACTGGCCTGTGAGGAAAGAGCAGATTGAAAAGATCCTGGATGATCAGGTTATCTCTACTCGTAATCGAGGATACCAAAGGTACCTGGTCCGCTGGCAAGGAAGGCCAGATTCTGATGACTCTTGGATCTCCCGAGAAGAATTACAAGAATTGGACCCAGACCTCTTGGAGAGATACCAGAGCCAACTTGAGCCTTACTCGACAGGGTCGAGTTCCTCCCATCCCGGGAGAATTGGTGCGGGCACCAGACTCATAAGAAGACTTCAGAGCTCCATTTGGATCTCTGATTGACATTGCCCGAGAAATTAGGGTTTGTAATAAAGGTTGACCTGGTCAACCAGTTTATTTATTTTTATTTATTTCTTGAGTCACCATTTAAATTTTGTTGAGTCATGTTGACTCGGTGCAAGTCCCGATGTGGTTTCAATTTTATCCAAAATGGTGCCGCAATTGTCTTCCAATCAAATCAAGGTCCAAAATGGTGCCACATTTGTCTTCCAATCAAATCAAGGTCCAAGCAAGTGGAGGCCACACTCCAAGCCACACGCCCAGCCACACTCCGAGCACATGCCAGGGTCCAGGAGGCACCACAGAGGCATCCCAGTGTCATGGTCCCCACATCCAAAGAAGAAAAAAATCAAATTGGAAGCCAATTTAAAGGAGGCGCCCATACCTGCCAATTTTGTCTAAGCAAAGAAGGAAAGGGACTTCTCTTGGAGAAAAAATCAAAGAAGGACATCCAACCTACTCCTAATTGAAGTTGAAATCAAAATCAAAGAGCTTAACTTGGAGTGGAAGAAAAGAAGAAATGCCATAAGGAGAAGAGGACTCCAAATCCAAATCCAACTCCAAAGAAGGCGCCATAAAAAAAAAAAAAAAAATTTCCAAAAAAAATCCTTTATGGCCGTCCCAAATATTTTTGAATTCTTGGTCGGCCAAGAGTGGAGGTTTTCTACCTAATCTAGAGGTTGGAGGAGTTTAGTCCCACATGGGAATTTGTACAAACTTGGAGAAAATTTTAGGTCTATATAATAGACCTCTCTTTGTAACTTTAGAAAATGAATGAAGAAAAATTATTTTTGCTATTCTCTTATGTTGAGTAACCTAGGTTTCACTTCTTCCGCACTATTCTAAGTGTTGAGCTCCGTGAGGGGGTAATCCGGGTTCCATTGGAGCCTTGAGGAGGTGAGAGATCTCCATCTTTATCCAAAACCCTAGGTTAGCCACTTAAAAATCCAAAACCCTAGCCGTCCTTCATTATTTTCAATCCATCGAACCCTAGCTCCTTCCATCTCCCACGGCCTCTCTCTCTCTACAAGTCCAGGCCATCCACCTTCATCCAGATCCAGTCCGGCTACTTCAGATCCAGAGCAAGTTCCAAGGAAAATCACATCAGCTTCCAGGAGAATCCAGTTTTCAGCAATTTCAATCTTCAAGTTCATCAACCTGGTAAATTTTTCCCTTGACTCTCTGATTCCATCAATTATTTTTATTCTCTTCCAGATCTTGAGTTCAGGAGAAGCCAACCCGCCAAAGGACCAGTATTGGAGGATCCATTGCGAAGATATCTGAATCCGAGGATCCAACAATCTGCTAGGGAGAGTTCTTCCACCAAAATCTGTGAAGATCATTGTCTGGTTAGGTAAACCATCTCTTCTCTTTATTTCTGTTCTGTTGAAAGTTCGGAGCGAAACCCTAGGTCTGGGAGTTTCTCAACCCCCAGCGATCCGTTGCTTCTGAACTACTCTGATAATTTAGTTTCCTTAAAATTGTGCTTTCAATTATCATATTAGTATCTTTCAATGTTAGGTTAACTTTTCTTTGATTTGAAGCCAACTTCTACAAACATATAAAAACAACAAAAAAATTAGTTAATCTTAATTTACTTCCGCATCGCATCCCTTTATTTGTTCTGCATCAGATAGGGGTGCATAAGTCTCAAACCTTCAGGGAAAGTCCCTCGACTTCGGACTTCGGTGTTGGGCCGACCGTCGACTATCACTCGGAGGTCGGACTTCGGGAGCTTTATCGCTCCGCTTCTTTGGGGTTGGCCATCCTTCAGCTTGACATTGGCCGACCTCTTGTTCTTCCGCCAGGGCGTACTTCTGCGCTCTGGCCAGGAGTTCACTGTAGCTTGTCAGATGTTTCTTGTCCAGGGAGAAGGTCAGCCTGGACTAGCGAAGCCCTCACTTGAAGGTTGACATTGCTATAGCCTCATTCAAATCTGGGACTTCCATGACCGCTGAGTTGAAACGGGCCATGAAATCTCGAAGGGTCTCTCCCTTCTTTTGCAGCATGAGGAAGAGGCAATCGGTATTCTTTGGGATCCGACTACAAGTCCTAAATGGGAAAGGAAAAGTGAATCGAGTTGAGAGAAGGAGCGGATCATACCTGGCCAAATGGCGGAGAACCACATCCAGGCAGTCTTCTTAAGGGTAGCAGGGCAGGTGATGTAGTGGAGAGCGTCAGAGGTGCCTTGGACCATCATATGTGCTTTGTACATGCCCAAATGGTTCAATGGATCAGTGGTACCGTCTTAGGGGTCTACTTGTAGGATCTTGAAGTAGGGGGAATCATCTATGCTAGAATCTCATTAAAGAATGGGGGATGGGAGTCATATACCTGACCCCCTTCGGCTTTCTGCCGAAGGGCGATCTCAGTAATGCGCTCTTCCATGCACATGATCTTACTGGCATAGTCTTTTGAAGGCTCAGCAGCAGGTCAACCGCCGACCGGGATAGATTCAGCGTAGGAAGGCAAAGCAGACCTTGCGCTCTTGCCATCGGTGCGGTCACCCAAGGACCTCCAGGGCTCCACGACGGCGTGAGAATAGTGTTGAGGGACCTCCGACCATCGGCTTCCCTCAATCACAGTTAGAGGATTGGTGCAAGAAATAGCTGGTGGCTGCTGACGGTTGTCGGCTGCTTCCTGGAAACGCTGGACTGCAGCAGTAAGTGTTTCAATGCGATTCACCAAAGTTTGGAACTGCTGCAACCCCAACATGATGGTGGGTTCTGCGGTGGTAGGAGCGGTGGCAGTGATATCATTCTCCCTAAGAGGCTCCTCAGACTTGGAAGGAGAGATACCCCTTCTGGAAGTGGCATTTGGTGCTCTTCCCTTAGCCATTTTGTTGCAGGGATGATGGATTCCTCCTTTTAGAAGAAAGGCCCTTCCTCTAGTGCTAATCTACTGCGGCGACAACTCCTAGACCAGGGACCGAGGGTGGATGGATAGGCTGGAACACTCCTCTCTCGGGCGAACCTGCACAAAGTCCCTAAAGGCACCGGTGGTGTTCCGGCGGGGGACCCTCCGATGCTTAAGTTAGTAGGAGATTGAAGGCAACAGAATAAAGCAATCAAAGGATGAACAGCGTATGGAGAGGGAAGGATTCTTCTCCCTTCGAACTGGGTCCCCTGAGTACCTTATATAGGCGCGGAACAGTCCAAAATCTGTTAGGGGAGAGGCTGAGAAAGATCGATATGCCCCTAGGAGAATCTGGAGAGTGGCCACGTGGCACGCTGATATGGTGGCATCGTGGAAGTAGTGGAGTAGGGTCGTTGGGATAGCAGGATCCCACAGTAACAGAAAGGTGCTTCTGGAATACCCTGGATGCTAAGGCTCGCCTGTCGGACGTCGACAGTGGGAAAGTCGGTCGGTCGGACCAAAGGCCTAACCTCTGAAGGAGAGCGATGGGCCGGACCCTAGTAGGAGAGGGTCGTTCTAACCTCAGCTCCGGTGGGTTGGACCTCTGGAGGAGAGCGGTGGGCCAGATCCCAATAGGAGAGGGTTGTTCGGACCTCAGCTCCGGTGGGTCGGACCTCTGAAGGAGAGCGGTGGGCCGGACCCCAGCAAGAAAGGGTCGTTCGGATAGCTCCGGTGGGTCGGACCTCTGAAGGAGAGCGGCGGGCCGGACCCCAGTAAGAGAGGGTCGTTCGGACCTCAGCTCCGGTAGATCGGACCTCTGCTCTGGTGGGTTGGACCTCTCTTAGTTGGAGCCTTGAAAAGGGCGATCGAGTTGGACCGCAGGACTGGGCTGGTTCTGGTTGAGGGTGAGCCATCATGGTATAACAGTATTATTGAAACTCTTTTCAATAAGTTAAAATAATTCCAACTCTCCTTATCAAGAATCATCAATTATCAAGATGATCATTATGAGTTTTTTATTTACCATAATGTCTAGCAACATGTAGTGGCAACCTAGTAGAACAAAAGTTAACTGAATCTTTAGATACAATTATCGTTTGATATAGTCCTTCTATTGTAAGTCTTGACTAGATATATGTTATGGATAATTCATCAAATACCATCATCTATCATATGTTAAATTTATTCAACTTGAATTCCTAATGTAAAACTTACGGAAACACTTTTCTACCATTCACTCTGTCCTGGCCAAGATCTTTTGAACTTAGTCTTATAAATCATATAGGACTTCTCGTCATCTACTAAGGTTGATAGATTTCATTTAAAAACATACCTATTTCTACAGCAAACATATTACAGCCAACATGCATCACAAGGATCCATATGGCTAGGAGACCAAATATATGTGCAATCAAATTATAATAACTCTACTATAAATAGCTGAGGTATCACAGGTTAAAGGACCAGTGACACAATTTCAATATTAAGCAACTCACTGATGAGTGAGTATGTATCTATGTGACTTTTCATATTATCATGATCGGTACCATTATTCTCTAACAACCACATGTACTCTCACTCTATGTCTCCACATTATAAACTCCAGACTCATCTATCCTAAATGGAAGTGATCCATACATCAATCTAATCAGATCAATCACCTTTTTTGTGATGATCCATCAATTGGAAGTGATGTGGTGGGATCGCTGACGTGGAGGAACCGGCAGGCGCCACGTAAAGAAAGGATGCCATGTTGGACGCCGCGTCAACTCTCCAGCCCGGACTCCGCTACCGAGCTGAGCTGAGCTCCCTCAATACAGCGAGCTGAGCTCTGTCCTCCGCCAGGTCGGGCCCGTGAGCTCGGGATGCCTAGGTCGAAGCCGCATCCTGCTCTCCAGAGTGAGACCCTCGGAGGTTAGTGCCCTGTGATCGAGGTCGAGCTCAGCACTCACCCGCCAATATAGAGCATCTCCGAGCGTGCGCCCTCTAGACCGGGTCAGTCTCCTGCCCTCCAGAGTGAGACCCTCGGAGGTTAGTGCCCTATGGTTGAGGTCGAGCTCAGCGCTCACCCACTAATATGGAGCCTCTCGGAGTGTGTGCCCTCTGGACCGGGTCCGCCTCCTGCCCTCCAAAGCGAAACCCTCGGAGGTTAGTGCCCTGTGGTCGAGGTCGAGCTCAGCGCTCACCCACCAACGTGGAGCCTCTCCGAGCGCGCGCCCTCTAGACCGTATCCATTTTCTGCCCTCCAGAGCGAGACCCTCGGAGGTTAGTGCCCTGTGGTCGAGGTCGAGCTCAGCGCTCACCCGCCAATATGGAGCCTCTCCGAGCACGTGCCCTCTGGACCGGGTTCGCCTCCTCCCCTCTAGAGCGAGACCCTCGGAGGTTAGTGCCCTGTGGTCAAGGTCGAGCTCAACGCTCACTTGCCAATATGGAGCCTCTTCGAGCATGCACCCTCTAGACTAGGTCCGCCTCCTGCCCTCCAGAGTGAGACCCTCGAAGGTTAGTACCCTGTGGTCGAGGTCGAGCTCAGCGCTCACCCGCCAGCGTGGAGCCTCTCCGAGCGCTCGCCCTCTGGACCGGGTCCATCTTCTATCCTCTAGAACGAGACCCTCGGAGATTAGTGCCCTGTGGTCGAGGTCGAGCTCAGTGCTCACCCACCAACATGGAGCCTCTCCGAGTGCACACCCTCCGGACCGAGCCTGCACTCTGCCCTCCTCCACCAAGACACCCCTGCAAGCTCGGAGCACCTAGGTCAGAGAGAGCCCTGTCATTCCAGCTCAGCCCTAGCTCGGATGAGATCCTCACCAGCCTAGAACGCCGACGAGTCGCCCGAGGACTGCACTAGAGTGCCTTCCAGGCCATACTGACCGCCTGCAACCGCCAGTTACACTAGAAGGAAAAGAAGCATGCTGATCGAGGCACCACATTCCTCACCAACCACCTCGATCACCTAAGAGAGGAAGCCAACCGGGAGATTTGAATCTCGTGGGTGGCGGCCCACCATTCAAGGCACTGCCAGATTTCCCGGAATGAGACGACCAAGAGGAGTGTCGGAGCGCCTAACAACTTCCCTTATCATGAATCAGGAAAGACTCCTCGAGACACCACCGCATGCGCCTGACAGCCTGACGGGGATCCCGAGACAAGCGTCCAATGGTAACCTAGCTACAATAAACTCGGAGGTAACACAACAACGACCCCAACACACAGAAAAATGACAAGCCAGACAAAAAAAAATAAGGAGAACACAGGTACAATCCCCGCGAGGAAGAGGGGCATGGCACCACCAACATAGGGGCAAGCCCAACCAAGAGGGCAAAGCACCACCACCACTACCACAATCGAGGGGAAGCGAGGGAAATAAGGAGAAGCAGAGGAACAGGGAACCCCTCTGTCCCCACTATCATTCTCCCCCTGCAACGTTTCCGTCCTCATACATACTCTTTACTCCTCCTAGTGTAGAGTCCATCAAGAGGGGCCCGACCAGGAGGATATGTTCTCCTGGATCGTCATTGACTTGACCGTCGGAGTGCCCCCGCCGGAAACCTCGGCCCGGGTCACTAACCCTTATTTCGCAGGTCCAGGAGCAGAGGGCCGCCGAGCAACAAAGGGAGCGTACTCTGGCACCGGCAAGAGCTACGGGCGACGGCGATCTTGGTGGCAAGAGAAAGTAATTTAGAAATTAATCACTAATGACATATATCTCAAATTTTCAACTCTTAAAAATATAGATCATCATCTTATTAATTTCTTGGATGATTGATAGACACATACATAATATGAATGGATTTGTTACCTAGTTTTATTAGTTAAATATTAAAATATATTCTAAAATAAAAATATGAATCTACTAGATTAGCTTCTAGTACATACATCTAATAATCTCCTACTTGTACTAAAGTCAATCAATCACAAGCCTAAGCCCTATCTTTTCAAGATGGACTTTGATCTCTTGTGGGCTCAATGGCTTAGTCAATGGATTGATCACATCATATGTGGAGACTGCTTTTTGCATCTCGACATACTCCTACTCGAGATAGTATTATATTTGGTAAAATTGTCGCTTTATATGCTTGGACTTCTGGTGAGATCTAGGCTTCTTAGCATGTGCTATAGCACCACAGTTATCATATTAGAGTAGTATGACATCTAATGATATCATACTTAGTTTTACAACAAACTTCTTAAACTAGAGAAATTCCTAAACATCTTTAGAGATGATGATATATACAACTTCCAAAATAGAGTTTACAATGTATTTACTTTGGCCTTGATTTTGATAAATAATAAAATGTTTGAGTGTATATGAGGTACTAATATTTTCTTGGAGTATTGATATTAATATTTTAGATATCCTCCAAATTAAATAAAAGAAAGATAAATTGATCAATCCTTAAGCAAGAAAGTTTTACATTTTTGGATGTCTTCACAAAGTAGAAAAGCTAGAAAAATAATGAATTAATGTATACTTGAAATATAGTTTGAGAAAAATTAAGTTATAGCTTCAAATCTCAAGTTTGGCACATAATTCTTCAGTTGGAACAAGCTATGAGTTAACTTATGGGCATGGTGAGTCGATCTTCAAAAAAGGTCTAGAGAAAAAATAAGATTGGCATGCAGAGTTTCAGCTGGCATGGCTTTTGAGCCAACTCAAGCAAATAATGAGTCGACTCAAGGGTCAACTTAAGGATCGACTCAAACTCCATAAGTTGCAATTGATTATACCAAGTATCTTTTAACTTATAAGATGCAAAAGTTCATTGCTATTCAGGAGGCAAAAGATATCAATACTCTTCCTCTTGAGAAACTCCTAGGATTACTTATTACCTATAATCTATCAATGAAGCAAAAAAGCGAAGAAAATGAGAAGAAGAAGACCATCGTCCTCAAGTCTACAATAACAAAGGAAGAAGCTAGTGATGACTTAAATAAGGGAGATGAAAATGAAGATATGGCCCTTGTTTTAAAAAAGTTTAGAAGGTTCATAAGAAAAAAGAAGCATGGCTACAAGAAGAAGCCTTATAAAGGAGAACCAAGCAAGGAGAAGGAGAAGAGAAAGAAAAAGAACAACCCATTTATTTCGAATGTGAGAAGCTCGAAAACTATAAGATGGACTGCCTGTTAGTTGTATATCCTAGAAGCCAATCTAACAGATATATATTTTCTTTCTAGGATATAAAATTTTATTTAATATTCTAAATTGGACTATTTTATCCATACATGTTGTATATGCATCCATGTATCATCCAAGGAGTTAATGGATAATGATATATATTCTCAAGAGTTGAGAATTTGAGACTTCAAACATTATAAATTAATTCCTAATACTCCCGATTATAGAATCAGCATGGGGATGGTGATTGATCTAGTTAGATCGATACATGGATTACCTCTCTTTTGGATAGATAGGTCTCGAATCTATAGTATAGGAATACTAAAACTAGAGTATAAGTGGCTGTTAAAGAATAATTTAGTATCGAGCATGACCATCACAAAAAGTTATATAGATTTCTACTCACTTATTAGTGACTTTCTTGATAATATAGTCGTGTAAGTGGTTCTTTGACCTACGGTACTTCAACTACTCATAATGGGGCTACTATAGTTTATAATACAAAATATGGTACTTGGCCATTCAGATTCTTATAGTATTCATTGGCTGCAGTAGATTCATTATAGGAGTAAGGAGTGCACTTATAAGGGATCTATTAATCTTAGTAATTAAGAAGTAGTTCTAATAATTTAAGAAGTTAAGTCCTTAAAACCATGGCCATGGTAATACGAATGATGGAAAGAGTTTCGATGACTTTTTCATAATCTAGACTTGAGCTTATTGAATATAGCATATGACAGATGCTTAGGGTTTGGCGAGTTTTCATGACCTACATTTTATCAAAACTTTTAATAGAAGAACTCAACATACGATAACTACACCTAGGAATTCTTTTCTATTAGGCTAGGTTGCTATTATATGCTGCTAGGTATCACTAGTGGATTGTAGAAACTCACTAGGATCATTTCAGATCAACGATCCTTGATGGACTGAATTGAGATTATTTCAGTCCATCAAAAGAGTTTCGACGATACTATGATGATAACTTGGGTATGTCACACTACAAGTCAAAATAAGACCTGAGGAATCATACATAATAAGAGCTTGACCTGATCATGCGGTTGGATCAATATATGTAATAATTACATATTTAAAAATTACTAAATATATAAGGGTTATATATTTAGAACTACTAATTTTATAAGGGTTGCATATTTAGCAACTGCTAATTATTAGCCAAGGGACTTAATTATAAATATTATAATATAATTAGACTTAATCAAATTATAGATCAAGTCCCAATTAAATTAAATTAGATTTAATTTAATTGGACTTGATCTAGTTTGAAGCTAATTGGACTTAATAATCCAAGTTGGACTTGGATTGCAATCCTATTTGGATTAGGTTTGATAGCCTTTCGAATTAGGTTCGAATCAAATTCAAAAATGATCCAAATCGAAGCTTAATTAAACCAAGAAGCCAAAGTTTCAGTCTAATGGAACTCTCTCACCTCTCTTTCTAATTTTGCATTGAATTAAGAAGAGGAGGCGCTATTTTAGTGCCCCTCTTTTCTTTGATGCACTTGGAGGGAGGCTGTGCCCCTCTTTTCTTGGGCACACAACTTGGAGGGAGGGTATGCACCAAGAGTTGGCACCCCCTCTACTGTTCTCTCTATTTGGATAAATATTAAATTTAATATTTTTTGAATTAGACTAAATAATTGATTAATTTTTTTTTTTTTTAGATTTTTTGGCTTGATTTTTTCTAGTTTTGCCATTAGAATTTTAAGAATTAAGTGAGGAAGCACGGATTTGATCTCATGCTCCAACACCCTTTGCTATTTGAATTTAATTTATATGAGATAAGATAGGATCTTATTTAGAGACCAAGGGGCATGGAGTTCTCATGTGGCATGGAGATATTTTTTTGCGATAAAAATACAGAAGAAAGGAGATAGCACTACATGTTTCTCTTGCTAACTTTCCTCCATGTCAACCCTTTCTTGTCTCCCTTCCTACTTTGAATGGGATTCAAATCAGATAAGATAAGATATTATCTTGAGGAGGATTGGGCTTAGACTCTTAATTGGGCTTGTTCTTATTTTTGTGTGACAAAAAATAAGAATAGAAGAGTGTTAGCATGAGGATGAGATTCCATATTGTTTCTTAGTCACTAACTTCTTTCTGTCGCCCTCTCCACATTTCATTCTAAGATTCCACAAGCCAAACCTGATGGAAAAGAGAGAGAATAAAGAGAAAAAGAAAGGAAGGAAAAAAGTTTTTTTCATCCTGGGCATTCCCTAAGCCCTCTCCCTTGATTCAGTGTGAAGAGTTCGTGCAAGGATTCTAGGGTTTCTCCTTCTTAAATAAGGATGTAATCCAATATCCGAAGCAAGGGTTGCAAGGTGCTAGCACTCTGATGGCCTTGGCATTTGATAAGGCATTTTTTTATGAATACCAGTAAAGGCCAGGCACGTGCGTGGCTCTGACAGAACCTAGGACATCCATTAGATATGATCCAATAAAGATGGAGTAGCATAGCAGGTAAGTAGATTCGATCTACTTAGATTTTATTTATTTTAGATCTGATATTTTCACAATATGGATCCTATTTGCATGATAGATTAGGTTTTCTATTTTGCTACTATAAATTAAAAAAAAATTGAAAACTATGCATGCCGCCCTAGGTGTTGTCAGACGAATCCTTCAAGTGGTATCAAAGCCACCATCATGAACATATTAAGATCTAAATCATATCTTAAAATTCTAATTTATGATCTAAAAAATAAGATTTAGAAGCATTTTTTAGATCTAAAATTAGATCTGAAATATTATAAATTAGATTTTAAAAATTAGATCCAAAATCTTTAGTTGAGAACCGAAATTTTATATCTGAAATTTCTGCGATTTAGAACCAACACTTGATCTAAAATTTTAGTCAATTTGATTTGAATTTCAGATCTAAAAAAATTATTATCTAGATCTAAAATCTAGATTAGTAAATCAAGATTCATGATCAGGATATTAATTTTACAAATTATTTTTAGATTTAATGATATAATTATTTCAATTCATGAATACTGAGATTTCTAGATTTGAATTTCCTATCTTATTATATTTCATAAGATGATTATACATATTATTTACATTTGAAAGTAGTTTGGACATCTAAATTAAAATCTCATGTTCATAATATACTTAATTAAATATCTAAAATAATAATTGATTAGGATCGATCTTGTGCCGACATCAGGTTGTCCTATATAAGGTTAACCCCTTATAATGTAAAGGTTGTCCAAGCATAAGATTGACTCATTTTAAAAATGGTTTTTGAAAATTAAATCAATAATTTAAGATCTAAAATTAAGGTTAAAAGATTTGAAATTAAGAATCAAATATCTTAAACCCCAAGCATAATACATAAAGGATCGAGGATGGGTTAAATTGTTAGGTCTTGCAATTGGATTGCATTTAGTTTTTGATTAGGTTATGATAAAATCGAATCAATTGAGTTCTTGATCAAATCAAAACAAGAGTTAATTAGGATTAGTTCAAAAGTGCTCAAGACCATGCCAATGGTCTAAGCTGGTTAATTTGATTGATATCAATCAATCGACCTAAAGACCTGATTTGGCTCGGTGGTTGATCCTAAATTGTTTAAGCTAACCAATTCAAAACTATAGACCAATTGATGTCTAAGGCAAGTTTTAACCATGGTGTTTAATTGGAACTATTCTCTTACCTGGCCAACATAGTTGGTATCAAAGGAAAGAAAAAGATGTGCAACCCTTCCATTGATCTTACTTGGCCAATTTGATTGATTATATTTTGAATAAGCTTGCTTATTGATTTGAGTTCACCCATGTTATCTTGGTTAGTCAGACATGAGATGTGCTGACTAATTAAGATGTGACCTAACCTAGATCACTTAAATAGTAATATACGGATATGAACTATGTTAGTCAGACATGAATGTGCTGATCCAAACTAGGTGAGTCAGATATGAGATGTGCTAACTTAAATCAGGTTTATCAGATATGAGATAAACTAACCTGATCTAAGTTAGCTAGATATGAAATTGTACTAACTAATTAAGTTGAGACCTAAACCTAAACCTCCTCACACATATTAAGTTATAGGTCTTCTACCATTGTAGGTGTGTGGGCATCCTACTGGTGTTTATTATTCTTATCTAGTTATAATGGTTCAGTTGTACCAAAAAGATGCAACCATTCTATTAGCATGAGATGTTGCTAGGTATTGATAGGGTTGGGCCCAATAACCAAGCATGGTAAGGGACCTAATGATAGTTTTACCTATGCATGGATGGTGGGTTTGACTTAATTAAGAATTGGGCTAATAATTGGATATAGTGAGTCTTTATAACTTAAAGACTGACTCACTGCAACATGCTTAAAAAGTATTGGACAAGAGCTGTCCACTCATTAGTATAGTGTGTTACCAATAATCGAGCATGGTGTGGTACCACATCAGTAAGACTACAGTATCCACTAGGAATCCTAGTTATGTAAGGATTTAAACATCTCCACAAAGGAGTTTGAGAGATCCATGAAAAAAGTGAGAGTTTAATTTATTTTTCAATATTTCTAGAATAAATTAAAGATTAAATACAAACATCTAACTAGAATCTATACTCTCTATGGATTAAAAGTCAACTTCCAACCCTTATAATTTTTAGACCAATCAATTAACCAAGACTTATTATAAAGATCAACTCAACTTAAAAATTGATTAGAATGGCTAAGTACTACAATAAACCATGACTTTCTAATGTTACCCAGCCATCTAACAGCTAACCTAAGTACAATCAATCCATGACCATTATTTGATAATGATTAAGGATTAGGAGCTTGAGAAGCTCTTGCATAATAATGCACAAAGGATTGTATATGGATTTGATCCAGCTACCTTTGTCTAATTCATATGGATAGTTTATTGTAAACTACCATTTGAATAAGATTAAGATAATTAGGTCAACAAATTAATGACTATTAAAGAGATCTTGAAAGGTTCAAGGGGCCAGCTTCTAGATGCTAAGTAAACTTTCTCTTCCAAAAGAGAGTTTAATTGAAAGAAGAGGCCTATATAGAAGCAAAATATTAGGATCTTCTAAGTAGATGCCTATTAATAATGGAAAGTTGTTTCCATTTCAAGGTCAATGACCATAGAAATTATCCCATGTACCAGGAATCCTTGAAGAATAAATTAGATACACCTTTGGAAGGTATGTTATCTGCTCGAATATTATCCTTTGATTAAAGGAGGCTATTACCAACTAAAACTAGAAATTTAATTTCTATTTAACACGGGTATCACTAATCCATTTTTTTTAGAAATAATTGAATATATGTGGTTTTATAAATGTTAGTCTCTACTTGCATACGATGAATTTGCACATGTTAGTTTGAGATATCCTTTGAGATGATACTGACTTGAAGCATATAGGTGGTGTTAGATGTGTATGCCCTAGAAGCCAAGCTGGCTGATACACTAAAATTTCTAGGATATCATACTGTAGTTAATCAAATTTCTTATCAATAAAATTAAGTATTTTTTCATTCATATTTTTGTATGTTTATGAACTATCCATAAAGTTAATGGATAATGATACATATTCTCAAAGATGAGAATTTGAAACATGTGTCATTATAGGTTAACTCCTAAATGCTACTGATCATTGGATCATCATGGGGACGGTAACTGATTCATCAAGATTAGTGTACAGATCATTTTCTTTTCAGGTAGACGAGTCTCAAGTCTACAGGGTAGCAACACTAGAATGAGAGTGCAAGAATGAGAGTGCAAGTGATTGTTAGATAATAATAGTATTGAGCATGACCAAAGAATGAGAAGTCACATAGATGTTTACTCACTTATCAGTGACTTCTCAAATACTATAATTACGAGAGTAATTTCTTAACCTACGGTGTCTCGGATACTCATAGTGAGGTTTCTATGATTTGATAGCATATGAACATATTCCTAGCCATTCAAAATATTGTGGTGTTCATTAGTTATAGTAGCTTCACTATAAGAGTAGAGAGTACACTTATATGAGATATGTCAGCCTTAGTAGTTAAGGTATAATTCTATTTGACCTAATTGGGTAAGTCATTGAATTTGTGGCCATAGTAGTGTAATATTAAAAAGAGTTTTCATGGAAATCATAATTAGACTCAAGCTAATTAAATTTAGTATATGACACATGCTTAGGATTTGATAAGTTTCCATGACCTGCATCCTGTAAGTATTTTTGATAGAGAAATTTGATTACATAGTAATTGCACCTAGAGATTCAATTCTATTCTACTGGGTTGCCATTATATATTGCTAAATATCACTGATAGATTATGAGAGCTCACTAGGATCATGTTTGGATCAATGATCTAAGTTAGAGTTGAGTTGAAAAAAATATTTCAATCCATCAGAAAAGTTTCAATGATGCTATGATAGAGATCATGGTATATCTCACTACTAGATTGGTGCGGGCACCAGACTCAGAAGAAGACTTCAGAGCTTATCTGGATCTCTGATTAACCTTGCCCGAAGAATTAGGATTTTTTTTTGGCTTGTAATAAGGGTTGACTGGATCAACTCAACTTTAGCTTGAGTCTATATTACCTGAATTTTATTTTATTGAGTCATGTTGACTCAGTAGTGGACTAGGGTTTCAACCTGGGGTGTTACATTTTCTCCCAAGGCCAAGCAAGTGGGCGCCACACTCCCAGCCACACTCCCAGCCATACGCCTGAGTCCAGGGGGTGCCACATCTCCATCCAGCAGGCTTTGGTCCCCACACCACAGATAGCAGCTCCCCTCTTTCATGCGCCAATTGAGGAGAAATCCACCAGGGGTCCACAAATCAAGGGGGCGGCCCAAGACTTCCCAAAAGAACCAAACTATAAAAGGGAAGAAATTCTCTTGGAGAGGAATTCAAGGAGGCGCCCATTACCTGCCATAAATACTCAAAACAAAGTTAGAAGGAGCCATAACTTGGGGAGAAAGAAAAGGAGGTATCCAAAAAGGGTTGAGCCATGGAAGGAAGGAGATTTCTCTTGAAAAGCAAGGTTAGGAGGTGCCCTAATCATTCCAACTAAAGCCAGATATAAAAGGCAGCAAATTTTCTCTTGGAGGGCAAGGTTAAGAGGCACCCAAACACTTCCAGATAAGGCCAAGCATAGAAGGAAAAAAATATTTTCTTGGAGGTCAAGACAAGGAGGCGCCACCCACTTTCCTTTTTGAAGCTTCAATCAACTTTGGAATTAATTGGCTAGCCATATGAGTAGGGATTGATATCCTAATTTGAAGATCCCCTCCTTTAGTCCCACATGGGAAGATATAAAACCCTACTATCTTGTAATGGCCTATAAATTAAACCCCCATGTAAGTTTGAAAAGAAAAAGATGAATGAAACCAAATTTTTTTGTGAGCAAACTTTGTGTTTTCTCTCTTCCGCACTTGCATCCAGGTGTTGAGCTCCGTGAGGGAGTAAATCCGGGTTCCCCAGGAACCTTGAGGAGGTGTGAGATCTCCAAAACCCAAACCCTAGGTTAGCCACTTCTACTCCAAAATCCTAGCCGCCCACCATCCACTTCAATCCACCAAACCCTAGCCTATTCCACCTCCCATGGCCTCTCTCTCCAAGTCCAGGCCGACCACCAGCATCCAGCTCCAGTCCGGATACTTCAGATCCAAAGCTCTTTCCAGAGGGAGTCGAATCAGCCTTCAAGAGAATCCGGATCTCAGCGACATCAGCCTTCAAGTTCTTCGAACAGGTAAATCCTTTCCTGAGTCTCTGAATCCATCACTTGTTTTTCTTCTTCCCAGATCTTGAGTCCAGGAGAAGCCGACCCAGCCACAAGACCAGTATTGGAGGATCAATTACGAAGATAGCCGAATCCGAGGATCCAACAATCTGCTCGAGAGAGTTCTTCCACCCAAATTCTGTGAGATCACTGTCTGGTTGGTAAACTATCTCTTCTCTTTATTTCTGTCCTGTTGAAAGTTCAGAGTGAAACCCTAGGTCTGGGAGTTTCTCAACCCCCAGCGATCCGTTACTTCTGAACTACTCTGATAACTTGCTTCTTCTAAATTGTGCTTTTAATCCTTACCTATTTTCCATCAACTTAGTTTAACTTTACTTTGAGTCGAAACCAATTTTTGAAATATATAAAAAAAAAAAAGGAATTAATCTTAATTTTACTTCCGCATACACTTCTTTGTTCTTTGTTCTGCATCATTTTTGGTATTAGATCTTTCGTTCTGCATCAATTTTGGTATCAGAGCCCTGTCTAGGGTTTATGTTTTGATTGCTTGTTTGAGTCTCTCTCTTTTTACTTTGTCTGCTCGAAGTAGACTCCCCAGGACGTCCGGTCCTAGGAACGAAGCGAGGTGCAAACCTCCTCTTCCCATTCCATGGGGTATTCCTAGGGCTTGTAGGGGATCCGTTGGGTTATAACTTCGTAGCAGGAATTGTAAACGGGGAAGTGCTCTATTTTCAGCCCGTAATTTCCCTGTTGTAGGAATTATTTCTCATTGAAGGTAATTCCAAATTCGGTGATTTTTATTTTTCTAAAACCAGTATAATTGAAACTATTTTTTATAATTTTCTTGTGATTTATTGGTTTCCGTGGGATTTCTGAGAATTAAATTACTGCAACTCTATTTTTGTGTTCTGCAATCCAATTATTTTTGAGTGTTCATCTCTTAATTCATCTTAAGGGCATTTGAGCATCTAAGATAAGGGAGGAGTTGATAACCTCTCCTTAGCCCAAAACCACCACCCACTCATTCGAACCTAAGCCTTTAATCTAAAAATTGATTAGACCTAATTTGCCCTAGTGGGCTAGGGACATCAACAAGTCGGGTCAAGGCTAGTGTTGAGTCAGTTTGTCTAGTTACTCTGTGTGTGCTTTGTACTCAGTGTCTAGAATGGTGGTTCAGGGATTCTATCCCGAAGGGCTTGTGTGCTGGTCCGCCTACCTGGCCAATCTCTGATTGGTGTCTAGGATTGGCATTTAGGGACCTAACACTCCCCTTACACCTACCTGGCTGAGTCCCGAGTTACTACAGGCTAGCTTGCCACTCTGATTGGGCATCTAGTTTGGGCTCTAGGTCTAGTTAGCCAGTAGTCGCTTTAGTCTAGTCACATTCTGTGTGCTTGCTTGCATCATCATGTCTACCCGAAATGGAGTACCCTACCAACCTAGTCAAACCCAACCAGATTTAGAGGCCATGGTTAGAAATCTTACCGAAAGTATGACCAAATTGAGTCAGGACATGAATGAGGGTTTTTCCCAGTTTAGGGATCGAGTCCAAGTACTTGAGAAACGTAGACATCAAAATTGGACCCCTGATCCAAAATTTAATAGGCCCCAACCTCACCCATGCCAGGAACCTAGGAGGACCTTATACCGTGATCCCGAGCATAACCTTAGGAAGCCTAACCATGATATCTATAGTGTGGATCGTGTCTATGAGAGGTCCTTACAATATTCTAGACTAGTCACTCAACAACCCAAGTCTTCTAGATCAAACCATTTAGATCCACACCCATGCCCAAGTAAGGTCTCTACTAGCTTGAAACCCAGTGTGACTCAGGTTCCTATATCGCAAGAATGTTTGTTTTGTGGAGAAAGAGACCATAAATCTAGTCAGTGCCCATGCATAGGATTGGCTTGTGCTCAGCTAAGTGGTAAGAATCCTAAGGATGACATTAATGAGGGAGAACCCAAGCTTACCAATAAGGAAGAAGGGTTAGGTATGACAAGCCCGGAATCAGTTGACCCGATTACCACTGACCCGAAACCCATTGAAGATGGCATCGAGGAAATATATGATGCTGGCTTGAGTCTAGTTGATGAATATGAGGGGGAAGAACTTGAAGAATGTGACATCGATACTATTAGTTCCTTACCTGAGGAGACCTTGGAGTGCAACCAAGTGGTAGGACCTAGTTCAGAAATTCAAGAGATTTGTGAGAACCAGGTTCCTTTAGTCAAATACCCCCAGGAAGAACTCATAGTGTTAGCCCGAGTTATCAGTTCGTATCCTCTAATGACAGTCATTCTCCAAGTACCAATTGAAGATCTTTGCGCTGAACTATTTAAGTTTGCCCACCCTATGGTAGATCCTCTCCTTAGGATGACTGAATCAAGCCTCTTACAATTGGACCTTGTCCCATGCCCAGCCACTAAGGTCTCTCCCGTAATCTCAGTTGAACATCCTTGTCTTGAGCGGATTGATTCACCCAGTCCTGTAGAAGTCCTCCTTATGGCCCCCGACCCCTTCCTTCGCATGACTGAGCTACCCTTCTATAGAGTATACCTTTCCGCACCCATAGGTCAAATTTCAGGTCTTGAGGTCATCATCCATAGGCCCTTCCATGAATCATTCTCTAATCCATTTCTTGAGAAAGTGGATCATTATTTGATTAGAGAACAAACCTTAACTGTTGCAATCACATGTCTTAGGCTACTTCCCGAACCATCTCTTGATCCATTCCTGGGAGTAGCAAACTTTTCCTTTCATAAGGATGACCAGTTGACACTCATAGATCACCATTCAAACCTTCAGGTCACCACCTTTAGTCAACAGGTAATTCGAGACCCCACCTCATATCTCCTCCCTTTCTCTAGGACTTCCAATGCTTCTTACACCATCCAAGTATACTTTGTCGAAGTCTTTAGAGTAAACCACGTGTCAGAACCTATTAGGTTTGCCACCTACTTCTGGAAGACCTTATGGCACCTACTAGGCACCCATGATAAGTTTTCATGCTCTGCATGCCATCCTCCGACCCAAGGTCAAACCTAGAGAGCCTTGGTTTGTTAGGTTTAGACCTAGGGTTCCTTTGGAATAAAGTCCATTCTTTAGGAATGCGTCGTCAGTCTAGTTTAGTTTTTCTTGACCCTTTACTAGGCTTTGGCTCAGATTTTGGTTTGATTGAGAGCACCAGGAATTGGGATTTGTATTTTGTCCAGGGCTGAAATTGCATTCAATGTTTCGATCAATAGGTCTATAGGCTAGAGTCCCTTTGAAATTGTTCATGGATACAAGCCTCACACACCACTTGATCTGATTTCACTATTAGCCCACACACACAAGTCTCTTGATGCACTTGTATAGCATGTAAAGGACTTGCATAAAGAAATTCATGCCAAAATAACTTTAAGTAATAAAACTTATAAGAAGTTGGCTGATTCTCAAAGTGAGTCAAAACTTTTGTTGAGGGAGACTATGTAATGATTAGGTTAAGGCCTGAACGGTTTCCTCCTGGAACCGTTAGGAAGTTACATGCTAGAGGAGCTGGACCATTTAGAGTGGTAAAGATAGTAGGATCCAATGCCTATGTGCTCGAGTTACCTCCAGAACTAGGCATTAGCTCCACTTTCAACATTACAGACCTAGTAGAGTATAGGGAGCCAGCTGTGATTCCCAGTGAGGCTTTTGAACCTAATCCTGCTCTTGAGAGTGAACCTGATCCTGTGTGTCCACCAACAAACTGGCCTGTAAGGAAAGAGCAGATTGAAAAGATCCTGGATGATCAGGTTATCTCTACTCGTAATCAAGGATACCAAAGATACCTGGTCCGCTGGCTAGGAAGGCCAGATTCTGATGACTCTTGGATCTCCCAAGAAGAATTACAAGAGTTGGACCCAGACCTCTTGGAGAGATACCGGAGCCAACTTGATCCATACTCGACAGGGTCGAGTTCCTCCCACCCTGGGAGAATTGGTGCGGGCACCAGACTCAGAAGAAGACTTCAGAGCTCCATCTGGATCTCTGATTAACCTTGCTCGAAGAATTAGGGTTTTTTTTGGCTTGTAATAAGGGTTGACTGGATCAACTCAACTTTAGCTTGAGTCTATATTACCTGCATTTTATTTTATTGAGTCATGTTGACTCAGTAGTGGACTAGGGTTTCAACCTAGGGTGTTACATTTTCTCCCAAGGCCAAGCAAGTGGGCGCCACACTCCCAGCCACACTCCCAGCCATATTCCTGAGTCCAGGGGGTGCCACATCTCCATCCAGCAGGCTTTGGTCCCCACACCATAGATAGCAGCTCCCCTCTTTCATGCGCCAATTGAGGAGAAATCCACCAGGGGTCCACAAATCAAGGGGGCGGCCCAAGACTTCCCAAAAGAACCAAACTATAAAAGGGAAGAAATTCTCTTGGAGAGGAATTCAAGGAGGCGCCCATTACCTGCCAGAAATACTCAAAACAAAGTTAGAAGGAGCCATAACTTGGGGAGAAAGAAAAGGAGGTATCCAAAAAGGGTTGAGCCATGAAAGGAAGGAGATTTCTCTTGAAAAGCAAGGTTAGGAGGTGCCCTAATCATTCCAACTAAAGCCAGATATAAAAGGCAACAAATTTTCTCTTGGAGGGCAAGGTTAAGAGGCATCCAAACACTTCCAGATAAGGCCAAGCATAGAAGGAAAAAAATATTTTCTTGGAGGTCAAGACAAGGAGGCGCCACCCACTTTCCTTTTTGAAGCTTCAATCAACTTTGAAATTAATTGGCCAGCCATATGAGTAGGGATTGATATCCTAATTTGAAGATCCCCTCCTTTAGTCCCACATGGGAAGATGTAAAACCCTACTATCTTGTAATGGCCTATAAATTAAACCCCCATGTAAGTTTGAAAAGAAAAAGATGAATGAAACCAAATTTTTTTGTGAGCAAACTTTGTGTTTTCTCTCTTCCGCACTTGCATCCAGGTGTTGAGCTCCATGAGGGAGTAAATCCAGGTTCCCCAGGAACCTTGAGAAGGTGTGAGATCTCCAAAATCCAAACCCTAGGTTAGCCACTTCTACTCCAAAACCCTAGCCGCCCACCATCCACTTCAATCCACCAAACCCTAGCCTATTCCACCTCCCACGACCTCTCTCTCCAAGTCCAGGCCGACCACCAGCATCCAGCTCCAGTCCGGATACTTCAGATCCAAAGCTCTTTCCAGAGGGAGTCGAATTAGCCTTCAAGAGAATCCGAATCTCAGCGACATCAGCCTTCAAGTTCTTCGAACTGGTAAATCCTTTCCTGAGTCTCTGAATCCATCACTTATTTTTCTTCTTCCCAGATCTTGAGTCCAGGAGAAGCCGACCCAGCCACAAGACCAGTATTGGAGGATCCATTGCGAAGATAGCCGAATTCGAGGATCCAACAATCTACTCGAGAGAGTTCTTCCACCCAAATTTGTGAGATCACTGTCTGGTTGGTAAACTATCTCTTCTCTTTATTTCTGTCCTATTGAAAGTTCAGAGCGAAACCCTAGGTCTGGGAGTTTCTCAACCCCCAGCGATCCGTTACTTCTGAACTACTCTGATAACTTAGCTTCTTCTAAATTGTGCTTTCAATCCTTACCTATTTTCCATCAACTTAGTTTAACTTTACTTTGAGTCGAAGCCAATTTCTGAAATATAAAAAAAAAAAATTAATCTTAATTTTACTTCCGCATACGCTTCTTTGTTCTTTGTTGTGCATCATTTTTGGTATCAGAGCTTTCATTCTGCATCATAGATGGAATAAAACTTGAAGGGTCATATACATAAGGAGTCAACCTAACCAAACCACAGATCTATGTAAGTGTTACATATTTAGTACCTACTAATTTTGGCACCTACTGAAACTAGCACTTACTAATTTTAGTACATGTCAAATTTAGAATATTAGACTTATTTGCAAATATTGTAATAATATGTAACTTTATTATATGACTTAATTAAATCATATTTAATTATTATCAACTTTATTTAAAATTAATTAGAATCATAATTCAAGTTGGACTTGAATTCTAGACCTAATTGAAATGGGTTAGTAGCCTTTTTGAATTTAGTTCAATTCGAGCATGAAACGGTTTCAAAAATCAGTCAAAATTGAATTAAATTGAGCCAGCAACTAGAAAACCCAGTCAACTAAGTCTCTCTCTAATCTCATGTAGAAATCAAGGGAGGCACATAAAAATGCATGCCTCCTTTTGGCGCATGCAATGAGAAGAGGGAGGCACCAAGTTGGCACCTCTCTTTCTCATATAGGACTCTCTCTCCTTTTTAATAAACATGGACTCTTATCTTATTTGACCATTGACCAAATCAAATAAGAATCCATATTTTTCTAGATATTTAGAGATGGTGATGGGGGTATTTTTGGCATGGATTTAGATGGGAACAAAGGAGGCTGTGCAGAATTTTGATCAACACATATCTCTTCTGGTTTTTGTCTATATTTTGATCCTCCATGAAAATTAAGTTCTTACCTCTATAAAAATCCGAGAGCCCATGAATTTTATGAAGAATATAAAAAAAACTCTATTATTTTTCTGGTATGTAGTTTCTTAAGAGAATAGAAGAGTAGGCTGCCAAGTTATAGTTTTTGACTAGAAGAAGAGGTTCATATCCATAGAAGAAGAAATTGTTGCCTAGTAAGCAACCTAAGAGAGGAGGTGAATTGGGTCTCCAAAAAATTTAAATGAAATGTAAGTGTATGAACCAATCCAATAATCAACCTAAGTACAATGAATGCAAGTGTAAAGTGCTCTTAGTGAGTATGTAGCGAAAATATAAAAGCAATAAAAATAAGAGCAAATTAAAGAGACAAGCAATCATAAACATAAAGTAAGTATAGTGGTTCGGTGCTTTCCAATGTACCTACATCCACTCCCCAAGGCCCACTTGGGAATTCACTATAATCTCAACCGATTATAGCCGATTGGTTTTCCGGGCTCACTAATCAAACTCGACTTATTTTCACAAGGCTCACAAGTCAAAACCTCACTTGGTTTTTCGGGCTTACCAAGAACCTAATTGGTTTTGAGGCTTACCAACAACCTTCCCTGGTTTTGTAGGCTAACCAAGAACCTAATTAGTTTTCAAGGCTAACCAACAACCTCCTTGGTTTTCCAATAGGCTAACCAAAAACCTTTACAACAAGAATAAGTTTGAAGTAAAGAAACAATTGAAGCTTTCTAATAAAAGCGGATATCTCTTTGAAGCTTTGTTGTAGTGCTACCTTCAACTTGATGAAGCTTCAATAAATACTCAAGAAGGTTAAACTTGAATGCTCTTGAAGGCTCTTGAATACTTGGAGACTTCTTTTTGCTTGAAGGTAGTTGCTCTCAATTAATATGAGTGAATGCACTTGCTTTTTCTTTCTCTTGGTGTTCCTCTCTTAATCCGCTTGATTCTACTTGTGTTTAGATTTGATTTGAATCATTTAAAAACCTTTCCAAGGCCTCAAAGTCAGTTTATAGCTGTTAGACACGAAAAACTAGCCATTAGGAGCCAAGAGGGGCGAGTTCTGTATTTGAAAAACTAGCCGTTACTGTTTTCAGAACTCCAAGTGTGGATACTTCAAGCAGTGAGTCGATACCTAGGGTCAACACTTGCATTCCATGAGTCGACACCTAGTTCAAATATCTTCAATGAAGCTCTCTGGAACTCTCAAATTAGTCGACACTTTCACTAGTGAGTCGATACTTTGAGTCAACACTTGACATCCATGTGTCGACACTTCAGACAAGTCTTCAACTTCAGCAAGTTCTGTAATAGAAAAGTCTTAGACAATGAGCCGATCTTTGAGTCGACACCTTGAGTCAACACTTGACTGGCATAAGTCGACACTTCAGCCATGCCATCTGAAACTCTTTCTACGTACCAGCTTGAGTCAACACTTCCACTATCATGAGTCGATACTTGGGTTATGAGTCGACACTTTGAATCGACACTTGACTGAGATTTCTTCAAAAACAACTAAACTTCAGCAAAAACCAAATTATGTTGAACTCTTATATCCTTTCAAGCATTCTTCAACTACCAAAGTCTACTTTAAACTAATCTTTCATCTATAGTTAGGACTTTTTTATTGTTTAACAATCAATTAAATTTTGTTGAATTGATGAGCACCTTTTTCTATAAAAACATATTTCAAAGAAATAGTTAGTACTTAACTTATACTTAAGTATTTTGTTTATCATCAAAATCAATAATGGAGTCAACAATCTCCCCCTTTTTGATGATGACAAAATTTTTAAGTAAAAATTCCATAAAAAGCTTTTAAAGAAAAATTTTCAATGTGCATAGAGCTTATTGCAATAGATAATGAAATACGAAAACAGATGTTCATTATAGATTTTAAAATTCTCTTTTAAAACTGATTTGAGCTAAGAGTATCATAGCTTGAACATATATATAAGAAATAAATTCATGTATCATGATACTCTAAAGAAAATATGTTCAAGAGTAATAAATTCAGAAATATAATACTATGAAGAGTATAAATACTCCTCCTGAAGAGATGATCTGTAAAATTGATTTTTGAAGATCTTTTAACGACAATAAGCTGAAATTTAAGCATCTAAAAGTAAGAATTGGACATGAAAATTTTAGGAAAATAGATTTTCTAATTTAAAGGAGGGATTATTCCCCCTCACATAATGAATAGAAATTTTTCAAATTTTAAGCATTTTTCAAAGCATTTTGCAAAATTTTTGATTTTAAGTATTTTTCAAAGCAGTTTTCAAAAAAAAACTTCTCTCATTTTACTTACTTATTTCTCATTCACTTCACATTTATACTTATTTTTCCCTCTTTTTGTTATCATTAAAAAAGGAAGGAAGATGGCAATAAACTCGAACATAAATGTAAGTCATTCACTCATTCATGAAGGAGAACATTGAATCACTAAAATTAAATAAAGCATTTCATTCATTCAAAGTCATAACATGAAGTAAAAGAAAATGTTTAATTCATTTGATATAAGATTGATACAAAAGAGTAAATAAACATCAAAAGAAACATACAACAAGTGCAGAAATATAAACTATCTAAATATAAAAAATATCCTAAACATTATCCTTATCATATGAGAATCCAATCTCGATCGGTCAGGTATTAATAAAAGCATGAGATCGAGGCCACATAGATCGAAAATCAAGAAGACAGGTCCTGATCAGTCTGGATGGAATATGACAACCTCGTCCTCTGCATCTAACATAAATCCTCCCTCTAGCTGGAGTAGAAGAGGTAGAAGCTATGTCAGCAGCAAGAGAAGAACTGATAGGAGTGACAGTCTCAAAAACTGTAGGATGTGGTGTATGATCAAATAAAGGACCAGATCAAGATGATGGAAACCAGGAGTATAAAATCCTAGTTCCCAGATAAGGGAAGATGTATGTATGATGGAGAAACAACAACATGTGTATTAATAATAGGTGTATCAACTGAAGAAATGATAGCTGTGAGTATAGGAATGGTAGAATGATCAGCTTGTCTAGAAGGAGGTGTGGGTAGGATAGGAGTCTAGAAGGATGAACTCAATGGATCATGAATGGGATTCCGAGAAGGGTCAGCTACTGTCTCCGACATTGGCTCTATCATCACATCTGGAAAGTCAAACTCATCAGAGTCAGTCACATCATCATCATCATCCATGACTGGTCCCAGAGAAGGTAGAACTGGAGCAGAATCGGCTGAAACTGAAGTATCGGGAACACTCCCAGAGAGGGTCTACTCAAAGCGGACATAATGGCAGAGATCCCATCCCTCAAACCTCGATGGCTCTCTTTAGTCTCCATAATAAAATTGTCGACTTGCTGATGAATGATCATAATCCCTATCTCAATGCGAGCGACTCTATCCTCAAGACTCTCAAAAGCAACTAGAATATCTGATCATACAGGCTCGGGCTGAGGAGCAGGCTCTAGCTGCGCTGAAGGCTCGGGCTGAATCTTAGGCATGTCAATGTGTATCTCTGAAGGTCCTGCCTCATCCAAAAATATGCGCTCCTCCTCCGCTATATCCTCATCTCTGTCAGTGGCCTGACCTGATACTCGTTGTCTCCACTGGTCTCTGACTAGCTGATACCCCATCCGGTGAAGAGATCTGATGTCATAGACATCAGTGTGTAGCAACATCCAGTAGGGCTCATCATCCATAACAACACCATAAGCTCTGAAGAGCAAAGTCAAGCCCATCCCGTAGGGCAAACACAGTCTCTGACTCATAGATACCTCCATCATCTAATGTACCACAAGTACTGGTAGGCAAACAGGAGTATGCTAAACCAGAGACACCATCACTAGTAGCTCTCTCATTGTGATGAAGTCGAAACGGATGGTCTTCGGTAGAAGGATCCGGGCAACAATGTGATGCAGCAACCTCATCTCAACTAAAAGTCTGGATGCAACAATAGTGGCTCCCTCAAGCAGGTCATCTGACTCGAAAATATATCGGAGACCACTGAACCTATCTACTAAGCTATCAACCATAGATCCTCTCATGGGTATGTCCCATACGCTACTTAGAATCTCTGCTGTCACTGGGATATCTCTATCACAGACCTGTGCGACCCATCCATCACTGCCTCGGGCTAAAGATCCATAGAACTCTCGTATCAAGGCCAAGTAAAATCTCTTTATCAAAGAGTAGAATGGAACCAAACCAGCATCCCTGAGCCACTGGCCTATTCAAAAAAGCTATTGGTTGATGAACACGAAGTCCACACAGCATCCTTCGATGACGGTCTTCGTACCCATCCGACTAGCCATAGGAAAAAGAGATCGAGCAGGGGCATCTGGTGCACTGGCTTCATGTTTGGCCTTTGTTCTTCTTTCTTCTTCTTGATTGGATAGTTGAGGATGACAAACAACTTTCATCCTAGACCCCATTCCACAAAATCAAGGATTGAAGTACAAGAGGAGAGGAAATCTAGGGTTTTAATGGTCCAAAAATGAAATGGAAGAGGGAAAATGCCAAAGATTGAATCAAAAACCATCCCAAATGTGAATTTGAGAGGGTTGAAGTTGAAAATTGGAGGGAAGAAGCGGATAGAACGATGTTAAGGCAGGTGTCGACTCGACTTGAGAGAGAAAAGATCACAAAAATACCTCATTTGGGGTTTTTATCTTGGTCTATCACCGTTCAAGTGTCGACTCACGACACAGGACCAAGTGTCGACACTTCAAGGTGTCGACACTTACAAGTGTCGACACTTCAACTTAAAACCGAAGAAAAATAGAAAATGAAGCAATGATCAGAATCAATAGACTTGCAGTGAAATTCAAGGAAATTAAATATGATTGTTATAAAATTGATCTTTCATGGGTTAAAGATTAGAATTTTTCAATCGAAAGGATTAATGACCCCAAGCTCTCTTCTAATCATACTAAACCGATCTTCTTGGAGAGGCTTACTCAATATATCAGCTAATTACAATTCAGTAGAAATAAATTCAAGCACAACATCATTATTTTCAATATGATTTCTAAAAAAATGATGCCTAATTTCAATATGCTTGCTTCTAGAATGCTGAACAAGATTTTTAGTTAAGCAAATTGTACTAGTATTATGACATTTTATGGGTGTCTTAGTTAATTTGATTCCAAAATCTTCAAGTTATTTCTTAATCCATAAGATTTGAGCACAACAACTTCCTGCTGCAATATATTCAGTCTCAACTATGGATAGTGCAACTGAAGTTTGTTTCTTGCTAAACCAGGAGATTAAGTTAACTCCAAGAAATTAGCAAGTTCCACTAGTACTTTTTCTATCAAGTTTACTCCCAGCAAAATCAGCATCAGAAAATCTAATTAAATCAGTAGATGAGTCTCTAGAATACCACAAACTAATATCAATTATATTAGATAAGTATCTAATAATGCACTTAACAACCAACAAATGAGACTCTTTAGGATCAGACTGATATCAGCACACATGCATACAGTGAACATTATATCTGGTCTACTAGCAGTCAAATATAATAAAGAGCCAATCATACCTTTATATAATTTTTTATCAACAGATTTACCATGCTCATCTTTATCAAGTTTACAAGAGGGGCTCATAGGTGTACCTATTGACTTAGTAGTCTCTATCCCAAACTTCTTTAAGATTTCTCTTGTATACTTAGCTTGGTTGATGAAGATACCATCTTTGGTTTGCTTGATTTGGAGTCCGAGAAAGAAATTGAGTTCTCCCATCATGCTCATTTCGAACTCATCCTGCATAAGCTTAGCAAACTCTTGACAAACAATTTTATTAGTAGCACCGAAAATAATATCATCAACATAGATTTGTACTACTAATAAGTTATCATTTTCTTCTTTAGAAATAAGGTAGTATCAACATGGCTTCTAGAGAATTCATTTTCAATCAAAAACTTGCCGAGTCTTTCATACCATGCTCGGGGTGCTTGCTTTAAACCATAAAGTGCTTTGTGCAATCTATAAACATAATCAGGATATGCATGATTTTCAAAACCAGGTGGTTATTTTACAAAGACTTCTTCTGCTATATAACCATTTATAAAAGCACTTTTAACATCTATTTAAAAAAGTTTGAAATTCATAAAATAGGCAAATGCTAATAGTAGTCTAATTGCCTCAAGTCTAGCAACAGGAACAAAGGTTTCATCAAAATTAATTCCTTCCTCCTGATTATAGCCTTTGGCAACTAGCCTAGCTTTATTTTTAATTACAATTCTATTTTTATCTAATTTATTCCTAAACACCCATTTTATGCTAATAATAGAAACATTCAATGGTCTTTCTATTAATGTCCAAATATTATTTCTATCAAACTGAATTAGTTCATCTTGCTTAGCATTTATTCAGTTATGGTCTTTTTCAGCATCTTCAAAACATTTAGGCTCTACTTGAGAAACAAAAGCAATATAATCACATTCATTTTTAATTGAGGATCGAGTTCTTATCCCTTTAGATGGATCACCTAGGATCAATTCCTTAGGATGTCCATGAGCATACCTCCACTCCTTAGGTAGATCTTGATGCTTTGGTGTGGATTATATAGCTTCTTCCTTTTCATTTTTGTCTTGATATTCTTTACTTTGTTGAGAGGGTTGATCATCCAATGTTAGCTTTTGTAACTTATCAGCACCTGCACATGCATCAAAAGTATCCTCTTTTCTGGAGGATTTGTTAGTAGACTCTTCAAAAATTATATGTACAAACTCCCTTACAACTAGGGTTCTTTTGATAAAAATTCTGTATGCCCTGCTTGATGTAGAATATCCAAGAAAGATACCTTCATCAAACTTGGCGTGAAATTTTTCATGATTGTCTTTACCATTATTCAAAATGAAACATTAACAACCAAAAACTCGAAAATATTTTAAAGTTGGTTTTCTTTGATTCCAAAGTTCATAAGGAGTTTTCTTTAAAATAGGGCTAATTAAAATACAATTTAAAATATAACAAGTAGTGTTAATTGCTTCAGCCCAAAAATATATTGGCAAATCATTTTTTTAAAGCATAGTGCATGCCATTTCTTTTAAAGTATGATTTTTCCTTTCTACCACCCTATTCTGTTGAGGTGTCCTAAATGCAAAAAAATTATGTTCAATACCTTTCTCATTATAAAAATTTTTGAAATATTGATTTTCAAATTCATAACCATGATCACTACGTATGCAAATAACTGAAGTACCTTTTTCATTAGAAACTTTTTGATAAAACTTCACATGAAAAATATTCATCATTATGAGCATGAAAGAATACCCATGTAAACCTTGAAAAATCATTTACTATAATCAATCCATATCTCTTACCTCCTAGATTGGATGTTCTAGTTATCCAAAGAGATCCATATGGAGTAGTTCTAATGGCCTACTAGTAGTAACAAAACCTTTAGATTTGAAAGATGTTTTAACTTGTTTTTCAAATTGGCAAGCTTGACAAACTCTATCTTTTTCAAAACTAAGTTTCGGCAAATCTCTTACTAAATTTTTTTTATAAAGTTTTGAAAGTAAGTACATACTAGAATATCCTAATCTTCTATGCCAAAGCCAACTAGTCCCATCTTTAGTAGAATTCATTGCAACTAGGCATTCTCCATTAGGCAAGGATAGATTATCTAAATCTATCAAATAAATATTGCCATACCTTTTTCTAATGAATTTTACTCTATTTTTATCAGGACTAGCAATCATGCAATAAGATGATTTAAAAATAACTTGAAAATTTTTATTGCAAAATTGACTAATACTTAAAAGATTATGCTTTAAACCTTCAACTAAGAGTACATTACTAATACAAGTAGAAGGTGAGATGTGAACCTTACCAATACCAATGATTTTTCCTTTACCATTATCATCGAAGGTCACACTCCCTCCATTTATTGCTTCAAGAGAAGTGAATTGCTTCACATCTTCTATCATGTGCCTTGAACAACCACTATCAAGATATCATAGTCTTTTATTTTCCTTGGTTGCAAGATACACCTGTAAAACAAATCAAGTTTTGTTTTTAGGTACCCAAGCTAACTTGGGTCCTTTAGGGTTAGTACATAAATTGGTTCTTTTTGGAACCCAAACCTTTCCAAAAGTATTGATTTTTCTCATGTTACATTGAAAAGCTTTGTGACCTAATTTTTTGCATAAAAAACATGTAATACTAGATGATGCGGTACAAAAAAAGTTTTTTAGATACTTTTGCTATTTTTGTGGTTTGTATCCTAATCCTGCTTTGTTAAAAATAGCTCTTTGGTTGTTTAAAAGAATATTTAGTTTTTTAGAACTATAAGTGAAATTTTCAACAAAGTGTTTCATTTTATCAAGTTCATTTTTGTAGTTTCTATTTTCTATTTCTAAATCTTTGTTTTTTTTTAAAAAGATCACCATTTGAAATGATAGTTTTAGGTCTTTTCAAAACATCATTTTCCATTGTTAAAGCATTATTTTTCTTTTCTAAAATATCAAGTTTATTTTTCAATTCACTAACTTCATTTAACAAAGAATTGTTTTCATGTGAAAAACTATTTGCATGTTTTTTCAATTTTCTATTTTCAGATTAAATTAGTTTGTAATCATGCACCAATTCATCGAAAGCATTTTTCAATTCATCAAAGGTAAAATCTACTTCAGTATCAGAAATTACCTCTTCTTGTTCTTGATGTGCCATGAGACATAGATTTGCAATTTCAGCTTGTTCTTCCTCTGAGCTGAAGTCCTCACTATCACTCCAGGTTGCCATCATAGCTTTCTTCCTAAGCTTCTTTCTTGATTTCTTTATGAGAGGGCAATCAAATTTGTAGTGTCCAAGCTTCTTGCACTCGAAGCATGTAGGTATCTCCTCCTTTTCTTTTTCTTTCTCCATTTCTTTTCTCTTCTCTTTGGTTGTTTGGAACTTTTTCTTATAAGGGAATTTTCTTCTTTTCATGAACCTTCTAAACTTCCTTGCTAGAAGTGCTTCCTCACTTTCATCTTCTTCTTCTTCTTTCGATTCGTCATTTGAGGATTCCTCTTAGATAGTAGACTTGAAGGCTATCCCCTTTTTCTTTTTGTCCATATCCATAAATTTTTGCTTTAAATTCAGCTCATAAGTCACGAGCGATCCCACCAATTGCTCCAAGGATAATTTGTCAACATCCTTTGCTTCTTGTATGGCGGTCACCTTTGGATCCCATGAAGTTGGAAGTGGCCTGAGATTTTTATTGACAAGATCAGCATTAGACATAATCTTTCCTAAACTTCTCATGCCATTTACTGTTTGTGAATCTAGTGTACATGTCAGTGATAGATTCATTTGGTTCCATTCGGAACATCTCATAAGTGTGCACTAACATGTTTACTTTTGTATTCTTCACTTGATCAGTACCCTCATGGGTAACTTCAAGTGTGTCCCATATTTTCTTGGAAGATGTGCATGTAGAAATCCTATTAAACTCACTATGATCTAATGTACAATATAGGAGATTCATTGCTTTTGCATTGATCTCGGATTATTTACTGTCATTTTCATCCCAATCCTCTTCAAGCTTTGGGATGGAAACACCATTGACAACAATCGAAGGAACATGAGGACCCTTATCAACAACCTTCCATAAATTATAATCAATTAAATGCATGCAAATTCTTATTCTAGTTTTCTAATAGGTATAATTTGTTTCATTAAAATATGGAGGTCTATTTGAGGCTTGTCCCTCAGCTACACTAGTACCAATAAGGGCTGCCATAGATCTTTACTCAAGGTGGTTAGAACTATACACTGAAAACAGGGCTTTGATACCACTTGTTACCCAGTAAGCAACCCAAGAGGGGGGGGTGAATTGGGTCTCTAAAAAATTTAAATGAAATGCAAGTGTGTGAACCAATCCAATAATCAACCTAAGTATAATGAATGCAAGTATAAAGTACTCTTAGTGAGTATGCAGTAGAAATATAAAAGCAATAAAAATAAGAGCAAATTAAAGAGACAAGCAATCACAAACACAAAGCAAGTATAGTGGTTCGGTGCTTTCTAATGCACCTATATCCACTCCCCAATGCCCACTTGAGAATTCATTATAATCTCAATCAATTACAGCCGATTAGTTTTCCGGGCTCACTAGTGAAACCCGACTTGTTTTCACAAGGCTCACAAGTCAAAACCTCACTTGGTTTTTTAGGCTTACCAAGAATCTAATTAGTTTTAAGGCTTACCAACAACCTTCCTTGGTTTTTCAATAGGCTAACCAAAAACCTTTACAACAAGAATAAGTTTGAAGTAAAGAAACAATAAAAGCTTTCTAATAAAAGCGGATATCTCTTTGAAGCTTTGTTGTAGTGCTGCCTTCAACTTGATGAAGCTTCAATAAATGCTCAAGAAGGTTGATCTTGAATGTCCTTAAAGGCTCTTGAATACTTGGAGACTTCTTTTTGCATGAAGGTAGTTGCTCTTAATGAATAGGAGTGAATGAACCTTTCTTTTTTTTTTCTCTTGGTGTTCCTCTCTTAATCCTCTTGATTCTACTTGTGTTTAGATTTGATTTGAATCATTTAAAAATCTTCCCAAGTCCTCAAAGTCAGTTTATAGCCATTAGATACAAGAAACTAGCAGTTAGGAGCCAAGAGGGGCGAGTTCTACATTTGAAAAACTAGCCATTACTATTTCCAGAACTCCAAGTGTCGACACTTCAAGCTGTGAGTCAACACTTAGGGTCGATACTTGTATTCCATGAGTCGACACCTAGTTCAAATATCTTCAATAAAGCTCTCTGGAATTCTCAGATGAGTCGACACTTCCACTGGTGAGTTGACACTTTGAGTCGATACTTGACATCCATGTGTCGACACTTCAGGCAAGTCTTCAACTTCAGCAAGTTCTATAATAAAAAAGTCTTAGGCGATGAGCCAATCCTTGAGTCGACACTTGACTGGCATGAGTCGACACTTCAGCCATGCCATATGAAATTCTTTCTGCATACAAGCTTGAGTCGACACTTCCATTGTCATGAGTCGACACTTGGGTTGTGAGTCAATACTTTAAATCGACACTTAATTGAGATTTTTTCAAAAACAACTGAACTTCTGCTGAAATCAAATTATGTTGAACTCTTGTATCCTTTCAAGCATTCTTCAACTACCAAAGTCCACTTTAAACTGATCTTTCATCCATAGTTGGGACTTTTTCATTGTTTGACAATCAATCAAATTTTGTTGAATTGATGAGCACATTTTTCTATAAAAGCAAATTTCAAAGAAATAGTTAGTACTCAACTTATATCTAAGCATTTTGTTTATCATCAAAATCAATAACAGAGTCAACAGAAATACCTACAAGGATTTAGCAATTGGGGATCTTGGTGATTTGGTTAGGAAGGATCTATGTGGACACCAATAGAGGTTGGGCATGTGCATGGCTTCGCCGAATCCTATCAAATTCAGTTGATCCGATAGTTCCAATACAAGAAGAAAGATTAGTGATACAGGTAAGTTAACTTCTTCTTATAATTTTTAAGTTTTCAGATCTAATTAAATTTAATTATTCTAATATATTAGAGATATGATTTATATTTTAATATGATTTATTTAAATCATCATGCTTAGATAAAAATAATTTTTCATGTATTTTGCTTCAGCATTTAGGGTTTTCAAACCTAGAATAGCATGCTTATCATCTAGATTAGGAATCCAATAATGGTATCAAAGCCAAGTTGTTGATATGTTTGGAATAAAATCAGATATGAATTCCTTTTAGATATAAAGGATTTAAGTGGGTTTGAACTAATTTTTAATGTTTGAAAGGATTTTCAAATTACTAGTTCATGCTGTTTATGAAAATTATTTTCAAAACATGTATTAAAATGTTTGGATCTAAATTTTTGATTTATGATGATATATAATGCTTCTAGTTTAGATCTAGAAATAATTCAATGATTATAATGGATTTAGCCAAGTACTTAGATTGGGTGTAACCATCATGGCCATCCAATCATAGGAGCCAAGTAGGATTTAAAGGCCCTCTCTTTCCATTCAATGGGTCTCCTATGGCATATAGGGGTGCCACTTGTGACTTGACCCATGAAGAAGAACATGGCTAATTAAATTAGGTTCTTATATTAAATCTAAAATAAATTACATAAGATATAACTTAATCGGTTTAGTCTAAAATAAGTTGTATGAGATGCATGAGTTAAGGTTTAGATCTGAACCAACTATTCATGATCATAAACCATTAATTCTATAAAATTAAACTAATTCTAAAATCAATTCAGATTTTGAGTTTTATTTCATGGATGTGGGAGTGGGTGTTTAAATTAAGTCTAGTGATTAGGCTACATGTTAGGATCTTGATTAGATCAGGCTAGAACCTTGTTTTGATTTTGAGAAGTTAATCAAACCCAATCAATGATGATTAGGATTAGATCAAAGAGGCTTAAAATTAATCTTACATATAGTTAGGTCACATCGATTCATACTTGATGTGAATTGATTATTAAGATCTAATTTAACTCAGTGGTTTAAGCCTGAGTCACTAGGCATACCTATTCACACTTATCGATCAATTGGTGTCTAACTCAAGTTTCGATCATGGTTATTAATTGGGGCTAACTCTTACCTAATCAACTTAGTTAGTGCCTAAGAAAAGAGGTTTAAATGGCAAAGCCCTTCCATTGATCTAATTTACCTGGCCAACTTAGTCGATTAAGTCTTGATTAGGTTGCTTATTGATTCAAGTTTACCTATGCTACTTAGGTTCATCAGACATGAGATGTACTAACATGAACTAGGATTGTCAAACATGAGATATGCTAAATTAAACCTGGTAAGTCAGACATAAGATGCGCTGACCAAACTAAGTTAGTCAAGCATAAGATGTGCTGACCAATTTAGATGAGACTTGAATCTAAACCTCCTCATAAATATTAAGTCCATAGGTCCTCCACCATTATAGAGATGTGAGCATCTCTCGAGTGTTGATTGTTCTTGACTAGACACAGTGATTTAGTTGCATCAGGAGGTGAAACACTCTATTAAATAAGAGATGGTATGGGATGAAGATAGGGTTGGGCCCAATAACTATTAGGTGAGGAACCCAATGACGACTTCACTTCCATATTGAACAGTGGGTCGGACTTAACTAAGGAGTATATTTAATAACTATTAGGTGAGCCCACTTGACTTAGAGATCAAGTCACTATAATTTGGTTGAGAAGCATCAGACATGAGTTCTCCACTGATTGGTTTGCATGTTACCAATAACTATTAGGTGAAGTGCATGTAGATTAATGGGATCACAATACCTACTAGGAACCCTAGTTGTGTAAGGGTTTTTGCATCTCCACTGAGAAGTGTGAGAGAGCAAAGAAAATAGTGAGAGTTATTTTTTTATTTTTTAAAGTCCTTAGAATAAATAAATGATGGAGTACAACCATCTAACTAGAATATGTTCTCTCTTTAGATAATAATGTCAGCTCCAGTTTTCTTAACCTAAAACTTTGAGTCTAACCATTTGACTGAACTCAATCATAAGGACTGGTCTCAAGTTTTTGGGTATGTCTTACACCAGAAAATAGAAGGGACCTTGAAGAAGTCAAGGGATCCCGTGTACCTAGAGAGCCTAAAGAAAAGGGTTGACATGCCTTTAGAAGGTATGATAGAGATGCTCATTATTAAAATGAACCTGACTATTTTTTCTATGTCTAATTAGGTCATAGACTCTAGTTCAAGTGCATATTTGTGCACTTCAATGTAGGGTCTAGTGGGATGTAGAAGGTTAAGGGAAGGCGAAGTGATCCTTCAGGTCGTAATGGTATAAAAGTTGCGATGATTATTGTAGATACCTATCCTCTTTGATTACTATCAAAATATTATTTAATACTTAAAGACTATTATTATATACCTATTGCTAGAAGAAATTTAATTTTTATATCAATATTAGCACAAGAAGAATATAGTTTCAATTTCAATAAGAGCCATCACTCTACTTATTTTGAAAATAATTTGGTTGCACATGGCTTTATGATTGATAGTCTCTACCATTTATATGCTAATCATGCTAATAAGTTAGTTAATATAAATGAGTAATTGGTGAGTGACGTAGGTTAGAAAAGAGGATATGACCTAAACCATAAGTACATGTAGCATCTTAGACTTGGTCATATTAATGAGGACAAGATAAATAAACTAGATAAGGATGGTGTCCTTTATGCATTGAACTCAGATTCAATTCCTGTTTGTAAATCCTACCTTCAAGACAAGGTGGCTAGGTTACCCTTTGTAGGACATCGAGAGAGGCCCACTAAGATACTTGCCCTGGTACACATTGATATATGTGGGATATTTGATGTGCAGGCTATGGGTGGTTATCAATACTTCATAACCTTTACTAGTGATTACTCATGGTATGGGTATGTATTTCTTATGCAACACAAGTTTGAAGCTTTTGAAAAGTTCAAAGAGTTCAAACATGAAGTAAAGAAGCAAATAGGAAAATCCTTTAAGGCTCTTTGATCAGATCAAGGGGAATATCTTAGTAGGAAGTTTCTAGGTTATCTCAAGGATAATGGTATAGTCTCGTAATGGATTTTACCTGGTATGCCTTAGCTCAGTGGGATATCAGAAAGGAGAAATAGGACCCTATTAAACATGGTTCAGTCCATGATAAACTTCACTAATTTATCCTTATATCTTTGGGAACACACCCTACTACTGTAGCTTATATTTTGAATAGAGTTTCCTCTAAATCCATTCCTACCATACCATATAAGATGTGGCATAGTAAGAAACTGGGTCTTGGTCACATCAGGATTTGGGGACGTCCGGCTCATATCAAAATACAATAGTCGAACAAATTAGAGGCTAGGTCTACGAGAGTCCATTTTATAGGGTATTATAAAAAATCATTAGGATACTATTTTTACTTTCCAAAGAATCATAATGTGATTATGAGCCAAAATACCATATTCTTAAAAAAATAGTTTATCCAACATGGTGGTAGACCCTATATATATAAAGTATATATTCTAGAAATTAAGGTATATAGAGATAGACCAAATAAAATGATTAGCCTCTCATAGAAAATATATATAAAGTACTGAAAAGGTTCAGCATGGAGAGCTCTAAGAAGGGACTTTTATCCCTTAGGCATGGCATTAGTCTCTCCAAGAAGATGTGTCCACCACACTTAAGGAGATTTAGAAAATGAGCAAGACCTCATATGCTTCGATAATTAAGAATCTTGTGTATTCCATGTTATAAACATGACCTAATATAGCCCTTGTTGTAAGTGTTACGAGTAGGTATCAGGTGAATTCAAGTGCAGAGCATTGGATAGCTATGAAGAACATTCTTAGGTACTTGAAAAGAATTAAAAACTTATTCTTGGTCTTTGGAAAAAACTCAGAGTTATAGATTAAGAGTTACACTAATTCAGACTTTATGTCTGATCCTGATGATAGAAAGTCTACATTAGGTTGTATATTTCTTTGCAATGGTGGTTCAACTAGTTGGAAGAGTTCTAAATAACCCATTATTGTAGATTCAGTAATGGAAGCTGAATATATTGCCACCTTAAGAACTATGAAGGAAGCATTCTGGTATAAGAAGTTCATTACGGAGCTCAAAGTGATGCTATCAGATACCATCCCCTTGTACTATGATAATAATGGCACCATAAGCCTGGTTAAAAAGCCCAGGTCTCATCAAAAGTCAAAGCATATTGAGCGATGATTTCATATTATATGTGACTACCTCAACAAGATATTGAGGTGAAGAGAGTTGACTCCACGGACAACATAATACACCCACTGACAAAGTAGTTGAGCCAGTAGAAGACTGAAGCCTACTTTGAGAAGATGGGACTTAGGTATATGGCCAATTGGTTTTAGTACAAGTGGAAGATATTAGAAGTGTATGCTGTTGCCTAGCGAAGCAACCCAAGAGGGGGGGTGAATTGGGTTTTTAAAACTTGTTGCAAGTATGTTTCAATTCAAAAACAATGAAGGTGCTAGTGAGATTTCAAGTGTATATGTGCTTGATAATAAAATGCAGCAAAAATAATGAAGTAAATGCAAGAAGAGTAAAAGCAATCATAAACACACAATATTTTATAGTGGTTCGGTGCATTCCAAGCACTTACATCCACTCCCCAAGGTTCACTTGGATATTTCACTATAATCCAACTTGATTACAGTTGATTAGTTTTTCCGAGCTCACTAATCAAAACCCTTCTTGGTTTTTACAAGGTTAACCAAAAACCTAGTTGGTTTTTCACAAGGCTCACCAACAACCTAATTAGTTTTCACAAGGCTTACCAACAACCTAGTTGATTTTCAAAAGGCTCACCAACAATCTAAGTTGGTTTTCACAAGGCTCACCAACAACCTAGTTGATTTTTACAAGGCTCACCAACAACTCAAGCACTAGTTTCAATCCACTTGAAATTAGGAACAACAATAAATTCAAGTACAAAGTAAAGATACAATAAGCTTTTAAAATAAAAATAAATATCTCTTTGAAGCTCTTTGAATGCTTGAAGAAATGCTTATCTCCAAGTTGTTGAAGCTTTAATTAATGATTGAAGATTGGACTCGAATGCTTCTTGAATGCTCTTGAATGCTTAAAGGCTTAATGATGCGGGACTAAAGGATGCATGCAGGTGATTTTTTTTTTTAATGTTTTAATGGATTGATCGATTCCCGAACTCAAACTAAAAATAGATCTAGAGATTGGTATAATGACAAGAAACTCAAGCATGCAAACATGGACCCTAAATAGTGATAAAGAAAGGACCATAGGATTGAGAAACCCCGGTAGGACTTAGCTCTAAATCAATACCCTACTTAGGAGACTACGGAGTGCAAACCTCTCAAAGCTCTGAAGTGCCCGATGCCGAGTTTGCTCACACTCATTGATGCAGCCTGGAAGATCAAGCCCTCGACCCTATGAATTTACCAGCTTTCTGTCAGATGGTCCTAAAGGTAAGGAAGGCCGAATCCTTTGTTCGTGGTACTTGAAGGACCTGCGAGAAATCTAAAGATGAGCTAGAAAATAGCAAGAAAGAAGGGGAAGGCAATGAAATAAGGGAGGGTGAAGAGAAGGTGGCGATCAAGGAAGGCTCTTCTTGTTGGGCATCCAAGAGGATCTTCCAGGGGCATCCAAGCTTGGGAAGAAAGGTTGGTGGCTTGCATAGGAAGAAGGTAACCCAGGGCCTCTCACCCCTCGATGTCCCGAATGACAAAGGCACACTCTCTCACAGAGTTCCAAGTCAAAGACAAGGGCTAGGAAGAAGAAACTTCAGATTTTTTTTTTCATTCATTAATTATTTTTGACAAGAGGGTTAGGGTCCTTTTTATAAGCACCCAAGTCCATATTTGAACATTTGAATTCAAATTTGAAAGAGGGGGTTACAAGACTTGATTTGGGGAGGAGAAAAAGGTGGGTTGTCTTCATGAATCAAGGGGTGCCCATTTGAATTTTGAATTTCTCCTCTCATAAAGCATTGGCTGACCTTGACTTGGCTTGTTCTTTGGTGGAATGGCTTGATTTAGGGGAGTGGAGGGGGGTGTGGTTGGCTTGGATCAAGAGGAGTTTAATGGGCATCAACATGAAATTTGAATACGAACTTTTCCATCTTGTCTTGGCCGCCCAATGGAGCTTGGTGAAGTGGCACCTCCCCATGCCATGTGGCACTGATGATGTGGCACTTCTCATGAGTTGGCACTCCTAACTTAGCATGGAGAGGTGTCTTGACTCATCTTCAATTGGGCTTGACTTGATTGCCTACTTGTGAACCCATCTTCAAACTAGCTTGAGCCCATCTTCAAATTGACTTGAGCTTGTGGACCAACTTGACTAATTACAGGATCAATTGACCCTAACTTGACCAAGTTGGCCAAATTACAAGACTAAACCGAAAATTGAAACCAACTAGATACTAATTACATGACTCAAAAGCAAATTATTCACGCTTTAAGCCTTATTACAGGACCCAAAAGATTAAAACCCTAATCAGAGATCCATAGAGGGTTGAGGAGCCTCTATCTAATCCTGGTGCCCGCACCAATTATCCCGGGGTGGGAGGAACTCGACCCTGTCGAGTAAGGGTTGACTTGCCTTTGGTATTTCTCAAGAAGGTCGGGGTCGAGGCACTGCATGTCCTCTCAGGTAATCCATGAATCATCGGATTTCGGTCGGCCTTGCCAACAGACCAAGTAATGCTAATAGCCTTTGCCCCGGGTTGTGATAGCTTGATCGTCTAGGACATGCTTGATCCATTCTCCTCTCTTAGATAAAATTAGAGGAGGGCACTCAGGGTCAGGTTCACTCTCAATGGATAGGTCATGCCCAAATGGCTCACTAGGTATTATTGCTAGCTCTCTATACTCGACTAAGTCTGAGACATTGAAAGTCAAGCTAATGCCAAAATCTGGGGGAAGTTCAAGCACATAGGCATTAGGGCCAACTCTCCTTATCACTTTAAAGGGGCCAGCTCCACGAGCATGTAGCTTCTTAACAGTCCCTAGTGGGAACCATTCAGGTCTAAGCCTAATCATTACAAAATCCCCTATTTCAAATTCTTTGACTCGCTTTCGGGATTCAGCCAATTTCTTATATGTATTATTACTTAGATTAAATTTTTGGCTAATCTCCTTATTCATGCTGTGCGAATGACACTGCAGGCTCTGAGACTCGTATTGACACCTAACAACTGTAGACTCAACTATGCATTTCTATTGAGAGAAATTTTATTGGACTCTCTTTGCCTAAACCTAATAGACTATAGACTCTCTAGATTTGACCCTGGTTTAGTATGCACATGAAAATTTACAATGGATTCCTAGCAAATGCCATAAAGTATACCAGAAGTAAGATGCAAATCTAATATGCATAATGAATGTATGCATTATGCTTACTTCTTCAAAATGCAATCTATTAGTCAAAGAAGCATAAGAAGTTTTAGAAAAGGGCAGAAAGTAAGAGGTGGATTCAGGGTTAGTCTGGTAGGATAGAAAATAAGAAAAGGGTTCAAGGTTGATTGAAAAAAACAAGATACAAGAAGGGGTTTCAGGGATTAGTCCTAGACTAATAAGGTTGACCTTATGGGATTGAGGTATATCTAAAGGATTTGCTTAATGGAAGAATGGGTCAATAATTTTTAGGAAGAGATCTTGAACTGGGATTGAAGGGGTGAGCTCCTTTTGAGGGTACCAAATTAAAGAGACCATATCCTCAATAATTTTCTCTTGGATTTTAGGACTAGGCTCGATAATTGGATTCTCTTCTAGTGTCTCCTCAGGTAAAGCCATTGTAGTATCAGTGTCATGGCTTTCTCCCTCTAATTGTTCTTCATATTCATCCACTAAGTGTGCTTCAGCTTTATACACTTCTACTTTAGGCTCACCAGTGGCTTCAGGATCTTCTTCTAAGGGTCCTTCCAATATAGCTTCAGTCTAGGTGTTTTCTGGGTCAACCAATCCTAGGTCTGCAATATATTCCTTTTATTTAATGTCATCCTGGTGAACACATAGGGTAGCAGAGGTGGGTCAACTCAGGTTAAGGTTGGACCGACTTGGGTTAAGGTTGGGTTTGGGTTCAGAGGTACTAATCCTGTTGGGTTCAACTCGATAGTTCATGAGTTCCCTCTGACTTGACTCGAATTCCATAGCAAGTCGATAGGCATCATCTAGGTTATAAATCCTCCACTGGAATAGTTCCCATTGGATATCCCTAAGTAGGCCATCTCGAAATCTAGATATGATCTTAGACTCAGGTTCAATTATGTTAAATCTCCTAATAAACTCATTAAATTTCTCAATATACTCAGACACAATTTTATTGTCCTGTCTCAATTTGTACCATTGGTTTAAAAGTCTTTGCTCATAAAGTCGACCTAGATACATTTCTCTCAACTTACTCCTCATGGCTTTCCAGGTACTTATCTGATCTCCTCTCCAATAACATTGGTCCTCAATAACATTCCAATGCCACGTTGCATGTCGAGTTAACTTACATTTGGCCAATCTAACTTTTCCTAACTCCGACATCTCAGTGTACTCAAAATACCGATCCATTCTCTCCTCCCAATCAATATACATCTCAGGATCTAGGCTTCCATCAAAAGTGGGTGCATAAGGTTGGGTGCTCTTAATGGGTCTTTCCTCGGAGTCAACCAACCATGGGTATGGGATTCTAGGGCTATACTCAGGGGTTAGTTCATGATGACGGGCTCTTGGGTTAAAGGAATCGAGCCTAGGGGATTTGAATTTAGCATGGGCCCTATGGGCTTCTACTCGTGTCTCCGCTTAGGTCATCTTTTGGTTCAACTGGATAATCTGCTCAGCGAGGATCCTAATTTGATTTTCGAGGTTGTTCTCCATGGGTTCACCTGACTGAGAGTGATGTGGGTGATACTGAACTCCTGATCTAGTTGACATGCAACACACAAAAGAAGGTACTACGGTTTTGCTAGATCTATGAGTTCAAACAGAATATGTTAACTTAGATTACATACAGCACAACAACTAGCCCTTTCACTGGCCAGGTAAGAGGTAGGAGTGTGGAAGGCCCCCTGTTATTCACAAGGACCCAATTAAAGAACCACAACACCACTTAGGTCGTTTGACACTAGACCTCTTGCCTTAGACACCAGCTTCCTAGTTCTAATTGAAGGGTTGTATGCACTAGTTTTCCACAATGGTTAAACCCAACTCGTTGATGTCCCTAAGCTATTAGGTTGCTAATAGATTTTAAGTTAGGCTTAGGTTCGAAATGCAAAGGTGGTTATTTTTGGGCCAAGGAAAGGTAATGACGTCCTTCCCTTATCTTACGATATTGTCGGCCTTAAAGTAAGTTATGTATATGAGGGCATACACATGAAATCTAATGAAGTGCAGAAATTAAGCTATGCAGAAATCATGGAATTAACTCCTAAGTATGCAGAAATAAAAATATGCTGAAATTAGACTTGCTGGAATTTTATGGCAGAATTATTCTCAAACAGAAATTAGGCATGTAGAAGTTCTATGGACCGAAATAAATTTTAAGAAAATCTTGAAAAATACTATCAGTTACGAGGAATCTAGAAAAACAAGAATTAGCAATTTCTGAATTTTTTACGTATAGAAACAATTAAAGTAACAAACCATATACTGGGTTAGACATAATGCAGAATTTAATGATGCAGAAATCTAATGTTGCTGAATTTAATTATGCAGAAATTTTTTTTAGGACCAAAGGTACCAATCTCCTTGTTTTCTTCTTCAAGGGTTAATCACAGCGGCACCTCTACATGCCATAAAAAATCTCCTTTGAATGGGATGTGAGGGTCTTGCAGCCCTACTTTTTTCTATGACCGGACGACTATGATGAAGCACCCGATCCGTGTACTTAAAGAGAAACTTAGTCCTAACCATGCTCTGATACCAAACATCATGTGGGAATAAAAGATGCATGCAGGTAATTTCTTTTTTTTTATTTTTATGTTTTAATGGATTGATCGATTCCCTAACTTAAACTAAGAATAAATCTAGAGATTGGTATAATGACAAGAAATTCAAGCATGCAAATATGGACCCTAAATAGTGATAAAGAAAGGACCCCGAGATTGAGAAACTCTGGTAGGACTTAGCTCTAAATCAATACCCTACTTAGGAGATTAAGGAGTACAAACCTCTCAAAGCTCTGAAGCGCCCGAAGCTGAGTTCGCTCACACTCACGAATGCAACCTGGAAGATCAAGCCCTCGACCCTATGGATTCGTCGGCTTTCTGTCGGATGGTCCTAAAGGCAAGGAAGGCTGAATCCTTTGTTCGTGGTACCTGAAGGACCTGCGAGCAACCTAGAGATGAGTTAGAAAATAGCAAGAAGGAAGGGGAAGATAATAAAATAAGGGAGGGTGAAGAGAAGGTAGTGATCAAGGAAGGCTCTTCTTGTTGGGCATCCAAGAAAATCTTCCAGGGGCATCCAAGCTTGGGAAGAAAGGTTGGTGACTTGCATACGAAGAAGGTAACCCATGGCCTCTCACCCCTCGATGTCCCGAAGGATAAAGGCACACTCTCTCACAGAGTTCCAAGTCAAAGACAAGGGCTAGGAAGAAAAAACTTCAGAATTTTTTTTTCATTCATCAATTCCTTTTTACAAGAGGGTTAGGGTCCTTTTTATAAACACCCAAGTCCTTATTTGAACATTTGAATTCAAATTTGAAAGAGGGGGTTACAAGACTTGATTTGGGCAGCAGAAAAGGGTGGGTTGTCTTCATGAATCAAGGGATGCCCATTTGAATTTTGAATTTCTCCTCTCATGAAGCATTGGCCGACCTTGACTGGGCTTGTTCTTTGGTGGAATGGCTTGATTTGAGGGAGTGGAGTGGGGATGTGGTCAGCTTGGATTAAGGGGAGTTTATTGGGCATCAACATGGAATTTGAATTCAAACTTTTTCATCCTGTCTTGGCCACCTAATGGAGCTTGGTGAAGTGGTGCCTCCCCATGCCATGTGGCATTGATGATGTGGCACTCCTCATGTGTTGGCACTCCTAACTTGCTATGGAGAGGTGTCCTAACACATCTTCAATTGGGCTTGACTTGATTGCCCACTTGTGAACCCATCTTCAAACTAGCTTAAGCCCATCTTCAAATTGACTTGAGCTTGTGGACCAACTTGGCTAATTACAAGACCAATTGACACTAACTTGACCAAATTGGCCAAATTACAAGATTAAACCAAAAGTTGAAACCAACTAGATACTAATTACATGACTCGAAAGCAAATTATTTAGGCTTTAAGCCTTATTACAAGACCCAAAATATTAAAACCCTAATCAGAGATCCACAAAGGGTTGAGAATCCTCTGTCTAATCCTGGTGTGCGCACCACTCAACTTCACTTGAAAGTAATGAATGCTCAATGAATACTCATTAGTTCTCCCATTAGTTTGTAGTGAATGCATCCTCTAGGTGTTTGGTCCATTTTAAATACCTTTCCAAGCCTTAAATGACCATTTTTGACCATTGGAGAGGAGAAAATAGTCGTTAGAAATAAAAAGGATTAATTTTGTACTTCAAAAAATAAGCCATTACTGTTCATCCAGACCTGCAAGTGTCGACACTTCAGGTCATGGGTCGATACATGAGTCGACACTTGAGTCGACACTAGGTCAAAAATATCTTCTGAAGCTCTCTAGAATGAATTGGTGTATCGACACTTCTTCTGGTGAGTCGACACTTGAGTCGACACTTCATCTTCATAAGTCGACACTTGAGCAAAAACTTGAATCAGCATGTTCTATATCACTTTTGGTCTCAGGCCTTGAGTCGATACATGAGTCGACACTTCATCTTCATGAATCTATACTTCATGCGTGCCAATTGAAACTTCTTCTACATATCAGCTCAAGCTTCTGTAAGTCAACACCTTGAGTCGATACTTCACTTCCATGAGTCAATACTTGGCTAAAACTCTCCTGAAACACTACTAAAACTTTGATAAAACTTTTTCAAATTCAAAAATTTAATCCTTCAAGGTCATTCTTATGTGCCAAAGTCTATTTAACTTGAAATTCTATCGATATAAGTGACTTCTTCAACAAGATGGCAAGCATTTGAACTTTCAACACATTTTAACTTTTGATGAGTACCCTGTTCTGATAAACATACTTTTAACACATAGTTAGTACTCAAATATACTTAAGTATTTTGTTATTCATCAAAATTAAGATAGGAGTCAACAATCTCCTTCTTTTTGATGATGACAAAACTTTTAAGTATATACACATAGTAAGCTCAAAAGATTTGTAATAAGTATAGAACAATTGACTATAAGTATCAGAGTTATTGGTAATAACTATCAGAGTCTAAGTTGTAATGTTTACCAATAGCAAAAACTTATCTACAATGTATTAGAGCTATATATATAAGAAAGAATTCAATTCATATAGTCTCAATGTATCAGAGTTGTAACTATAATATATGAGAGCAATAATTAAAATATATCATAGCTAAGTTGTATATATGAGATGTTCAAGAGATGTATCAGAGCTAAAATAGATTTGAAGAATAAGCATTTGAGCAAAAATAGGTTAAATCATGAAGAGTATTAGAGTGAAAACTTTAAGAGAATCAATCATGAAAAAAAGATGTCAGAGCATATCAAAGCAAATAATATACCATAAAGGTAGAGAGTATTAGAGCAAAAATATTAGAGCATGAAGAGTATTAGAGTATGAAAACAAAGAATATCAGAGCATATAAAAATAAGAATAAGGAGTATTAGAGTATAAAAATAAAAATAAAAATAAGGAGTATCAGATCATAAAACAAAAAAGTATCAGAGCATAGAACAAAAGCTCTCTCTCAATATATGATCTAAAAATATTTTTCAAAAATGTTTCCAAGAGATTTAGAAATTTTTTAAAAAATTCAAAATTTCCTTCTTTAGTATTTTTCTCTCTCCCCCTTTCTTATTGCTTTCTTCTTCTCTCTCTCTCTCTTTTTTACTTAAGCTATTCATTCTTATTTGTTTTGCCATTACTCTTCCTTTTTGCCATTCATTAATTCTCCCCCTTTTTGTCATCATGAAAAAGGTGAGAAAAAATTGAACAAGGTAGAGATAAATCATTGCAATATAGTAAGAGTGTAAAAGTACATAGATAAATACTTAAAATGTCATTATATATATAAAATTTTAAACATTTGATACATAATATTCAAAATTGGATGCAGACAATAGATAACTAAAAGATTGATACACTGAGTCACTAATATACAGATACACTGATATACTAACATACTGATATGCTAATACACTGATACAACTGATACACTAACATATTGATATACTAACCAAATCTACAGGGTGCTTTCCACATCAGAGGAAGACCTAATCTCTAAGATGATATGTCCCGTAATCCTAGAGGGTCAGGGTCATGGCCACATCAGTCGGAGATTAGAAAGTCCGGTCCGTACAGCTCTGGGAATGTCACCATGTTCATGGCTTCATCTTCTAGCACGTGCTCTCCCTCTGGCTAGGGCTGAAGAAGAGGCAATGTCAGGAGCAGAATCTGGAACTGGTGTAGGAACAGATGGAGTGATATCAAACAATGGACCAAATGATAGAATGTGGAAACTAGGAGTATAGAATCCTATATCTCTGGTCAAAGAAGAAGTATGTGGGGTAGTGGAAAGAATCACTGGTATAGGAAGGTCAGCTAGAGTATCTGGTGTATCAATGTGAAGAACAGGGATAGATACATCAGGTAAAGTATCAGAATCAGAAGGATCTGGTAAAAGGAGGGTGCTAGGAAGAATGGGAGACTGATGAACTGGACTAGATGGGGCAGGAGTAGCCTTTGAGGTCCTCTCAATATCCTGGTCAGCTACAGCATCTGGCTCAGGATATGCCATATAGTCTGTAATATCAAAATCTGCAAAAGAGTCTCCATGTCCATCACCCATGTCGGTGTCCGTAGGTGGAGCTGAGGTGCTGGTGGAGCGGGCGAAGAATCTAACAAGGAAGGTGAAGGTGCCTTGGTAGAAGATAATCTCTCTAGTGTAGCCAGGATAGTAGAGAATCCCTCTCTCATCTCCTGAGTGCCAGCTCTCATCTCCATATGCATCCGATCCACTCACTGTTTAATGATCATCATCTCGATCTCCAGACGAGAGATCCGATCTCCAGTACTGTCTGTGGGAGGTGTCACCTTAGCATGTGCCAAAATAGAGGGCTCGGGCTGTGTCTCAGGTATATCCCTGGGTGGCTCAAATAGCCCGGCCTCATCTCTATGTATATGCTCTTCCTCCTCAGCTACGTCCTCCTCATCATCAATATCAGATGTATGCCCTGAGATCCTGCACCTCCCTGACCTCTATGTCTGTGATAGCCTATCATGTGCAGTGATCTTTCATCATATATATCTGTGTGAAGTAGCTGTCTATAACGCTCTCCGTCTAGGTCTACTCCACATGCTCTAAACAAAATAGTGAGACCCATCCCATAAGGCAAACACAATCTCCTGCTGGTAGCTGCCTCCATCATCTAATGGATCATGAGCACCGGTAGGTAGACAGGAGTCCTCCATATAGGGACACCATCATAAGTAACTCCCTCTCAATGATGAAGTCGACATGCCCAATCTTTGGTAAAAGAATCCAAGCAACTATATGGTATAATAGCCTCATCTTTGGAAAAAGTCATGATGCTACAATGGTGGCTTCATCTCTAATATCATATATCTCAAATATACATCTATATGCACTGATCCTATCAACCAGGGAGTTCGCTACAGTACCTCTCATCGGGATCTCCCATGCTTTGCTCAGTATCTCAGTCGAAAGTGGAATGGTAATCCCTCTGACCTCTACCATCCAACCGTTAGCTCCTTTAGCTAGGGTACCATAAAACTCTCGCATCAAAGTTAGGTAGAATCTCTCTCTAAATAAATAAGAAGTAAGCAAGCCCTGCGTCTCTCAACCAGTCACCTATCCGAAAATGCTGCTGGTCCATGAACTCAAAATCCACCCTCCATCCTCCGATAATGGCCTTGGAGGCCATCTAGTCTGATCCAGGGATTGGTGGTCAGACAGGAATCTCCTGCTAAGCTGCTGCCTCTACTGCTTGATCCTCATGATGGGCCTTCGTGCACCACTCTATATCCTAAGGGAAGGTTGAGGCCTCCTAACTAACTATTTCCTGGGACCCATTTTCCAAGAAATAGAGGAAATAGATGAATGGAAGAGGAATAGGCAAAGGAATCATGGTAAAACCATGAACAACAGTGAAGAAGAGAGTGAAAAAGGGCTCAAACCAAGAATAGAACAGTAAGAACATGGAATAGGAAGAAACAGAGGTTGGGATATTGTGTGGGGATGAGTCAGCTCAAGGGATTTAGAAAGAAATGGGAAGAAATCAATCTATTTTCCCGATTTAATCATCAGTTCCCATCGATCAAGTTTTGACTCATGGGATCAGTTCAAGTGATGAGGGACGGGATTCTAACATGATGTAGGATGATATGCATGGGATGAACATGAAGATAATCAAATTAAAGCAAACAATTATTTTCAGATTTTTTTATGGTTTGATTCCCGAAACTAGACAAGACTGGGCTAGGGTTATCCTATATCTGTTAGTATCCTACCCACATGCTAGAACTATTAATGAGATAAAAAAACTAAGGATCCTAGGGTTAAGAAACACCTATATGACATGCTCTAAACTTCAATAAAATAGAAAAAGTGAGAAGGGAAAGGTTTTACATATTTAGCAATGACTTTCTTGATGCTAGGGAAGAGATTGCTCTACTCAGATCAGTTCCTAGATGATCGAGTCACTTTCCCGTGGATCTGTCAACTTTTTATCAGATTGATTTGGAGGTAAAGAAGACTTCATCTGAAGGTCGCTTCTCATGAGGGATCCTACAAACGTCTAAGGTTAGTTACGTAGAAGAAGAGAAAAATAAGAAACAGGAAGAAAAGGCGAAGAAATGGTAGAAGAGATGTTGCAGAGGGCTAGCAGCCTTGGATGATGCTTGGGCATCTGGATCTGGAGAGGGTGGCCTAGAGTGGGGAGATGTGGAGGGTGGCTAGGGTTTAGTGAAATGAAAACTAGCTAATGATAACTAGGGCCTCAAACCCCACGATGTTCCGGAGTGAAAGGATTATGCCCTAAAGGCCAATCGAAATATTGTATTTCAATGGAATTTTCTTTTGTATTCCAAACCAGTGTATTGACATTATCAATTAATAAAGGCATTTTATTTTCAGCATACACTGTGTCTTATTAATTTTATTAAGATATGATGAACCCCATAGATTAGGGCTATGGTTCTAGGGTTATGATGAGATCATACCAGTGAGACCTAAAGCCTTAAAACCCTAATCTAGAATATTCCTAGTCAATGGGATTTGAGTAGGGGATCAATGTTTCCGGTAAGACCAGCACATCCTATGTATGCTTGGTGAAGAGGGTGACTGATCTCACAGTCACTTGTGTTTGACACTAATACTAGGATGTGGGTGCTCATTAGAGAATGAGTTCACTGAATGGATCCAGCTTGAGAACATCTAATTGAACCTTATCTGTTTATCAATAGATAGTTCTCATAGTGGGAGTAGTACATGTGGTCCTTTGACCTGAGACTACCATGGTACCTTGTATACATGAATTCATACTTTGGTTCACACTCAATCATGACACTGAGTCATGCATGGGATGATACTGGGTATGGTGGATTGCATATGGATGTTGTGAGTAGGTCAAAAAGGAATCGATCAACCCTAGTAAGAGGGAAGTGCATCCAGATGATTTCAATCAAATGAAGATTCGAGAAATCTTTGATCAAAGTATGAACATTAGAAATAGTTTCTAATGGTTCATTAATGAATCATCATTATCAGATTGAGTAAGGAATGAATATGAAACTGGATTTGACAAGTATCCATATCCAGAGTCATATTCAGGGTGCAAGTAGATCGAATGACTGAATTGCCCGGTAACTCACCACTGAAGGGTATTTTGGTAAATCCACCAAAATTTCTCATCTTTCGGGTAGGCATAACACGTTGCTAGACGTCAATCTTATCTTGTAGGTCTTCATGAACCAATTGATTTGGTTTCATGAGTCAATTCGATGTGTGATTTGAATTGGACAATTAGGTGAGCCAATTTGACCTAATTAGGTCAATTAGGTTCGATCGGATCGAATCGGCTCAAACCTAAACCTACTATTGGCTAGACGTGGAACCCAATGGGTCACACACAATAGAGACTTGGCCAAGGAAGTCATTCATGATTTAATTAGGGTCATAGGATCCTAATTGGTTAGCCGGATTACATACTAGCATATGTAGGCTAGCCAAATTCCTAACCCAATTGGATTGGATCCGATTGCTTGCTAATTGGGCTAACCTAATTATGGGAAACCTAAATTAGGTTGAGTCCTAAGTGGGGCTAGTCTAATCATAGCTAAATCTGATTTTAATTTGGATTTAAGGGCATTTTAGGTGCCATACATGAAGAGTCCTAATGGCATGGGACTCTTGGTACCTAAATGATACCTTAACTTCAAAAGGGCACACATAATAAGCTATAGATCTCTGATTTGAATATAATTTATATGTTCAGAAAGAGAATTTTATGCTCTTTCCAATGACACCCATATTGCCTATGTTTTGACTAGTCAACATTTTTTGAAATTTGCGTGGAAGAAGGATGGTGCGCGCGGTGCATGAAGAGTCACAACTCTTCATATGGCACGCGGTTCTGATGGAGAGTCCTTCTGCTATCAGGACTCTTCATAATCTTTGATGTTTGGAGATTGAAGAGGCACCTCTTGGCTTCCTAGGGACCGATAATTGACATGTGGCAAGTGAGAATTCATCCAGATTAAAGAAGGGATGTGAATAAGGCCTTCGGTGTATGAATGGGCTTATTATATATAATTTTTCAAGCCAGATAACTTCTCTTCGATCTTGAAAAATCATATCTGATAAGTTTATGGGAGGACATATCACATGCCCCTCTTGTATCTAGAAATAGGGGGTAGTGAAATGAGTTTGATAATATAAGAATTCCACCGAAGTATTATTCTAAGAGTCTCTCTCTCCCTCCTTTCTTTAAGACAAGACTTGTCTTGTTAAGACAAGGTCTTTTCTAATAGGACAAGGCTTTGTTTTAGGACATAAGCCTAAGGAGTCCTAGAGGAGGGTTGTCCTAAAACCAAGAGTGGTTTAGGAGAGTGTCTTTAGTGCCCTACAGTAGGACAGGGTATCCTACAGTGGTCAATAGACCAAAGGCTGCTGAAAGAGTTCCACTTCTCTAAGCAACTTGAAGAAGGAGTTCTTCTTTGGTCCGAGTTTCGTGTGGATCACCGTTGGAGGGTGAATGTTTGGGCGCCTGGCAGAGAAGAAGGCTGAATCAAGGTTTTCTTCATCGGATTGGATACTAGCGGTTGAGGTTGGTGCCTAAACTCTAGTTTATATTATATATGCATGTTTGTATGTTTTAATTCCTAGTAAGGAGGTCTTGGGTTAAGGATTTGGTAGTGGTTTTATAATAAATTTTTGAAATCCATGCTTCCATCCTGGTCACCAAAACCCTTACATGGAGAACAAAGGCAAAACGGGTCTCACACCCACTCCAATTGGAGGAAACAAAGTAATGCAGAAAAAACTCTTAATTTCATTCATGAAAAATTATTCTTAAAAGAGGGGAGGGGGTGGGTATTTATAGGCTCACCCAGGGTCCTTTCCCTGTCAAAGTGGGATTACAAGTCTGTATGGGACAAGGAGTACAATGTTTGAGTGGAATTAGGAGACTAAAGTTCTGGTAGAACTTGAATATTGAACTCCATGTAGAACTAGGACATTGACTCTTCTTGGGCTTGGGTTGCCTGACTCCTTGCTGGGCTAGGATGAAATCCTCTTGGACTGGGTCAAAGCATGTGCACCAACTTCTTGTGGACTTGGACTAGGGCGCCATCTTCTTGGGCCTAGGAGCTGGGGTGGCATGAAAGGGGCCTGGGGCGCTGATACTTGGAGAGCCTGGGGCACCAATGCTGGTGGACATGACTGGGGCCCAAGCACATAAGCTAGGGTCTGATGGTTCTCCTCTTGAACTTGATTTGAATGAAAATTGCAAGACTTAATTGTAAACAAAAGGACTCAACTCAATAGAATAAGTGAACTCAATTGGACTCAATTGATTCACTTTTATTACATAGACTCAGTCAACTCAACTGGACTGGACTAGAATACAAAAGGACCTTACTTGACTTAGTGAACCACTGGCTCACTTTATTACAAGATTCAAGTGAACAAATGGACTCACTAAACTCACTTGACCTAATACAAAATTGACCAAAACATGAATTAGAAATTGGAATCTTGAAATCCTGGTCTGCTCTTGATGTTCCTACATCAATTCTCCAAGGGTGGTTGAAACTCGACCCTGTCGAGTCAAGGTCGATTTGGTTGTGGTACTGCTCTGATGGGTCTGGGTTGAGGCATTGCAGATCCTCTCGAGTGATCCACGAATCCTCAGATCTTGTTTGATCTTGCTAACGAACCAAGTGACATGGTAGCCTTTGATCCGGGTACTAATGGCTTGGTCATCCAAGATACACTCAATCTTGTTCCTCTCACAGGCTAATTTAGTGGACACTCAAAGTTTAGCTTGCTCTCATAAAAAAGGGTTAGGCTCAATAGGCCCACTGGGTATCATTGCTGGCTCCCTATACTCAACTAAGTCTGAGATATTGAAGGTTGAGCTTAATGCCTAATTAGGTGGTAACTTAGGCACTAAGTCCAACATTCTTTATCACTTTGATGGATCCAACTTATGGGTATGTAGCCTAGTCATCACAAGATTTTCCTAGCAAACTCTTGGACTCTTTTCAGGAATTAACCTTTTTTTTTATATAAAAAAAATTTCTTATATTAATCTGATGATTAATTCTTCATGCAGATCTCTAATCATGTAGTGGAAAAACCCATAACACCTAATGCAGGCAAATGACTTATGCCAACACTTATTGATATGCAGACTTGATTAAACCCTAAACTATAACTATGGATTTGAACCTTGGTCAGGTAGGTAACATGCAGATGACAATGGTGCATGTACTCCTACTAAATGCCATAGAGTATGCTAGAAATATGATGCAAATCTAACATGCACAATGAATGTATACAACATGCTAACTTCTATAAAATGCAATCTAAAAGTTAGAGAAACATGAGAAGCTTCAGAAAAGGGTAGAAGATAAGAGGTAGGTTCAGGGTTAGTTTGGTAGGATAGAAAGTAAAAAGAGAGTTCAGGGTCGATCGAATAGAATAGGAGACAAGAAGGGGTGTCAGGGATTAGTCCTAGACTAATGAGGTTAATCTTACGGGGTTGAGGTATATCTACAGGGTCTACCTTATAGAAGAATGGGTTACTAATTTTATGGAAGAGATCTTCAATTGGGATTAAAGAAGTGACTTCATCCTTAGGGTACTGATTTAAAAAGATCAAGTCCTTAATAAATTCTTCAGGTTCTTGAATATCAGGATTGGGCTCTATAATTTGGTTCTCTTCTAAAGTCTCCTCAGGCAGGATTCTAATAGCAGTATCTGGTTTCTCTTCCTTTAACTATCTTCCATTACAATTTGGGTGTGGTCAGGGTCAACTAACTTTGGATTGACTTCAGTTTGGGTATGGTCAAGATTAGCTAATTCTAGATTGACTTTAGTCTGGGTATGGTCTGGGTCAGCTAATCCTGGGTCAGCTATAGGTATCTCCTCATCGGGTTTTCTTATATGCATGGACCAGATTGGGCATTGGCTAGCATAGTGTCCCATCTTATGACATCAAAAATAGGTATTCGGGTTAGGACTTTGGGTTCCTCTGGGTTTCAGTTGCCTTACCCTTGTCTTCCCTACAAGCTAGTGGGGTACTAGGGCTGGGTCAGATTGGATTAGGGTTGGGCTAGCTTGGGTAGGCTTATCTAGGGCCTGGTCTTGGATTTGGGGCACTAGTGCAAATGGGCTCAAGTTTACTAAGGGGTACCTGATTAATACTCGGCTTGCACTCAGAGGTGGTAGGGGTGGGTTGACTAAGGGGAAGTGGACTAATACTGGACTTATATCTAGGGGTACTAATCCTATGGGGTTTAGGTCTACTAGGGGTTATGGGTCCCTTGGGCTCATAGGATATAGGTTCAGACCTATGGGTTATGGGTTCGGAGGATCTGGGTGCATAGGAGCTAGGGTCATAGGATCTATGTGCATAGGATCTGGCTATCTAGTAGGCTTGCTCAAGGTTATTGACTTTCCTCAAAAACTGCTCTCTCTGGATGTCATCACGAAGTCCAGCCCTAAATCTAGATAGGGTCACTGATTCAGACTCACCTAAGCAGCACCTTATAGCATACTCATTAAACTTGGCTATGTATTCTGACACGTACCTACTTCCTTGACTTAACTCTGCCATTGGTCTAGGAGTCTCTATTGGTAGGATGGGGGAACATATTTCTCTCTAAGTTTCAGCTTCATGGCCATCCAGGTATCTATGAAAGCTTTGTATCGTTGTCTGACTAGGCACTCTACATTTTTCCATTATAACCTAGCATGGCTAGTTAACCTTAGTTTGGCAAATTTACACTTCATGTCCTCGGTCATCTCATACCATTCAAAATTTTGTTCCATGTCTCCTTCCCAATCTATGTAGGCCTTGGGATCTAGGGTGCCATCGAACGTGGGTGCTTCTAGCCTGAAGTTCCTAGTGGCTCTCTCATCCTGGTCTATGAACTCATAATTGGGTCTCCTATGATTGGACTCCCAGATTTGGCCATGATGTGGGGTCTCCTATGGTTGGGCTCCAAGTATGGGTCATGGTATGGGGTTCTCCTAGGATTGGGCTCAGCACAGCTCCTATGGGTCTTCTCTAGGGTTCCTGACCGATCTTCTACTCGATCCAACCTATGGGTCATGTGGTCGTTCAGTTGGTTCATATGGGTAGTCAATTAGGCATTCATCTGGTTCATCTGGGTGTTCAATTGGGCATTCATCTAGTTCATCTGGGTTAGCTGTTCAGTAATAGCCCTCAGTTGCGCACCAAAATCATTGTCCATGGTTAAGCTAGGTTGGGATTTAGACTGATGGTACTGGACTCCTGACCTGGTGGTCATGCACTCAATCAAACACGGGATTATGATACAGTCAAGCACATAAGGGTTAACACGTTCTAGAGTTTGCTAGACCTAGAGCCAAAGTTGAATGGGTCAACTCAACTTACACCCAACTCAACAACTAATCCTTCCACTGGCCAGGTAAGAGGTGGGGTGGGGGAGGCTCCCCCTACTAGTCACAGGGTCCTAATTAAAAACCACCAATCTACTTAGGACATTTGTCTCTGGACCTCTAGCCTTAGACACCAGTTTCCTGTAATAGTTGGAGGTTAGAGTGCACTAGTGTACCCACAAAACTCGGACCCGATCTATTGATGTCCCTAAATCAATTAAGTTGCTAGTTAATTTTAAATTAGGCTTAGGTACATATGCAAAGGTGGTTGTCTTGGGCCTAGGATAGGTGATGAAATCCTGCCCTGATCTGATAGAGGAAATTGCCCTTAAGATTAGGTTAGATGCCAATGATGCTCACTCAATGAAAACCTAATGCAATCTAACAATAGAAAATAGAGAATAAAATATTTTTTTTGTCTTTCTATGAGATGGCAACTTAATTCAAAGTTGGTTAAGTGATTAATCAAAATTGGCTTGGGTTGGGTGGGGTTTGGATGGGTGATTAGGTTTAACCTAAACTAAGCATGCAGAAAGTTTCAGCAATGTATGCTTGCAATTCTCATGCAGATTTACCTAGGTTTTCAGATCAAAAAAATTAAAATAAAATTATGAAAAAATAGAGGACTAATCAGATAATACTCGATGCAAAAATCAGGAAAAAAAAAAAGGTTATGATGGAAAATAAACCCTAGGTTTAGACTACTAGCAGATTTCAGCAAACCAGTTTTTCTTGTCAGGGTGCTGTTTTATGCAGAATTTTCCCTGTTTTCAAATCTGAGAAAATTCCACAAAAATTACAGAAAACATAGTATTAAACAGAGATTAATAAATGTAAAACTCAGACAAAAACAGCAAGTATAAGATGGAAAACCGGACTTATATTTGGACTGCTAGTGCAGAAAACAGTCTAAAGAATTTTTGTTAGGGTTTGTTTTTTATGCAGATTTTCCCTGTTTTTCAGATTAAAAAAATACCAAAAAAATTGCAGAAAAACAGAGGACAAAACATATATTAAATGAAATGAAAATCAGAAAAAAAATTAAGAAATTAATGGGGAATTAGACCTATGTTTGGACTAGTTATGCAGATTTCAGGATGCAGAAATTTAAACTATGATGCAAGAACATGCCCAATCCTGCTCTAATACCAAAAATTGATGAGGGACAGAATTCTAACATGATGCAGGATAATATGCAAGGGATGAACATGAAGATAATCAGATTAAAGAAAATAATTATGTTCAGATTTTTTTATGGTTTGATTCCCGAAATTAGGAAAGACTTGGCTAGGGTTATCCTATATCTGTTAGTATACTACCCACATGCTAGAACTATCAATGAGATAAAAAAATAAGGATCCTAGGGTTAAGAAAAACCTATAGGATATGCTTTAAACTTCAATAAAATAGAAAAAGTAAGAAGGAAAAGGTTTTACATACCTAGCAATGACTTTCTTGATGTCGGGGAAGAGATCGCTCCGCTCAGTTTGGCGCCTGGATGATCGAGTCGCTTTCTCGTGTATCCATCTACTTTTTATCAGATCATTTTGGAGGAAAAGAAGAATTCATCTAAAGGTCGCTTCTCCTGAGGGATCCTACAAATGTCTAAGGTTAGTTATGTAGAAGAAGGGAAAAATAAGAAACAAGAAGAAAAGGCAAAGGAATGGCGGAAGAGATGTTGTAGAGGGCTGGCGGCCTTGGATGATGCTTGGGCATCTGGATCTGGAAAGGGTGGCCTGGAGTGGGGAGATGTAGAGGGTGGCTAGGGTTTAGTGGGATGAAAACTAGCAAATGATAACTAGGGCCTCACACCCCTCGATGTTCTGGAGAACAAAGGCAAAATGGGTCTTACACCCACTCCAATTGGAGGAAACAAAGTAATATAGAAAAAAATCTTAATTTCATTCATGAAAAATTATTCTTACAAGAGGGGAGGGGATGGGTATTTGTAGGCTCACCCAGGGCCCTTTCCCTGTCAAAGTGGGATTACAAGTTTGTATGGGACAAGGAGTACATGGTTTGAGTGGAATTAGGAGACTAAAGACCTGGTAGAACTTGAATATTGAACTCCCTGTAGAACTTGGACATTGACTCCTCTTGGGCTTGGGCTTCCTGACTCCTTGCTGGGCTAGGATGAAATCCTCTTGGACTGGGTCAAAGGCCTTGGGCATCTTGGACTGGGTCAAAGCTTGGGCACCAACTTCTTGTGGACTTGGACTGGGGCACCATCTTCTTGAGCCTAGGAGCTGGGGCGGCATGAAAGGGGCCTAGGGCGCTGATACTTGGGGAGCTTGGGGTGCCAATGCTAGTGGACATGACTGGGACCCAGGCGCATGAGCTGGGGTCTAATGGTTCTCCTCTCGAACTTGATTTGAATGAAAATTATAGGACTTAATTGTAAACAAAAGGACTTAACTCAATGGACTAAGTGAACTCAATTGGACTCAATTGATTCACTTTTATTACATAGACTCAGTCAACTCAACTAGACTGGACTGGAATACAAAAGGACTTTACTTGACTTAGTGAACCCAACTAGCTCACTTTATTACAGGACTCAAGTGAGCAAATGGACTCACTAAACTCACTTGACCTAATACAAAATTGACCAACACATGAATTAGAAATTGGAACCTTGAAATCCTGGTCTGCTCCTGATGTTCCTACATCACCAAGTGTCGACACTTGGAGGTGTCGACACTTCAAAATATCGACACTTTAGAAAAAAATCAAGAAAATAAGAAAAAATCTTAGAAAATCAAGGTAATTGATTTTAATAGCTAATAAAATGATTGAATATGATTTTCAAGGTCATTTAATCAAAAAATCTTCAAGGGGAATTCCAAAGGTCATAAAAGAAATGATTGAGATCTAATCAAAAGGATTAATGACCCTTAATTATCTTCTAATCATACTGAACCTATCTTTATTAAGTGGCTTGGTTAGTATATTAGCTAATTACATATCAGTACAAACAAATTTAAGTATAACATCATTGTTCTAAACATGGTCTCTAATAAAATGTGTCTAATTTCTATGTGCTTACTTCTTGAATGTTAAATAGGATTTTTAGTTGAGTTAATTGCACCTATATTATTACATCTTAAGGGTGTCTTAGATAGTTTGATGCCAAGTCCTTGAGTTGTTGCTTAATACACAAGATTTGAGCACAACAACTTCCAGATACAATGTATGTAGCTTCAGCTATAGATAGTGCAACTGAATTTTGTTCTTGCTAAACCATGAGATTAAGTTAACTCCAAAGAATTGACAAGTTCTGGAAGTACTTTTTCTATCTAATTTATAACTAGCAAAATCAGCATCAGAATATGCAATCAAGTCAATAGCTGAATTATTAGAGTACCATAATCCAATGTCAAGAGTACTAGATAAATATCTAAGAATGTGCTTAACAACCATTAAATGTGATTTCTTAGGCTCAGACTGATATCTAGTACACATGCATATACTAAACATAATATTTGGTCTACTTGCAGTTATATACAGTAAATAACCAATGATGCCTCTATAAAATTTTTGATCAACTTTCTTACTAGATTCTTCCTTGTCAAGTTTACATGAAGAGCTCATAGGTGTACCGATAGGTTTAGTTTTCTCCATCCCAAACTTTTTCAGAATCTCCTTTATGTGTTTGGTTTGGTTGATCAAGATCCCTTCATTTGTTTGCTTGATCTGGAGTCCAAGGAAGTAGCTCAATTCTCCCATCATGCTCATCTCGAACTCTCCTTACATAAGCTTTGGAAATTCTTGACAAAGAGATTCATTAGTGGCACCAAAGATAATATCATCGACATAGATCTGTACTACTAAGAGATCATCAACCTTTTTCTTTAAAAACATAGAGTATCAACATGATCCCTAGTAAAACCATTTTCAATTAAAAATTTACTTAGTCTTTCATACCATGCATGGGGGGCTTATTTTAAACCATAAAGTGCTTTATGCAATTTAAAAACATGATCAAGATGTGCATGATTTTCAAAACTAGGTGGCTGTTCAACAAAAACTTCTTCAGCTATATAACCATTCAAAAATGCACTTTTAACATCTATTTGAAATAATTTAAAATCCATAAAATATGCAAATGCTATAAGTAATCTAATAGCTTCAAGTCTAGCTACTGGAACAAAGGTTTCATAAAAATCAATTCCTTCTTTTTGATTGTAACCTTTAGCTACCAGTCTAGCCTTGTTTCTAGTTACTATACTATTTTTATCCAATTTATTTCTAAATACCCATTTTATGCCAATTATAGAAGTATTAGATGATCTTTTTATTAATATCCAAACTTTATTTCTTTCAAAATAATTTAGTTTCTCTTGCATAGCAATCATCCAGTTTGGGTCTTTATTAGTTTCTTTAATACATTTAGGATCAATTTGTGAAACAAAAGCAATATAATAATATTCATTTCTAATAGAGGATCTAGTTCTTATCCTTTTAGATGGATCTCCTAAGATTAATTTCTTAGGATGTCCATGAGCATACCTCCATTCTTTGGGTAGACTTTTGTCCTTCGGTAAAGATCTTGTGGCTTTTTCTTCATTCTCCTTATTTTGATCTTCTTCATTTTCTTTGGAAAGGGGATCATCCAAAGTTAGCATCTTAAGTCCTTCAATACCTGCACAATCATCAGAAATATCCTCTTTTCTAGAGGACTTGTTAGTAGACTCTTCAAACAAACATACATGGACTCTTCTACTACAAGTGTTCTTTTGTTAAAAACTCTATATGCCTTGCTAGATATAGAGTATTCTAAGAAGATACCTTCATTTGACTTGGCATCAAATTTGACTAAATTATCTTTTCTATTATTTAAAATAAAACATCGACAACCAAATGCATGAAAATACTTTAAAGTAGGTTTTCTTTCTTTCCAAAGCTCATATGGTGTTTTCTTCAAAATTGGTCTGATTAAAACATGATTTAAAATATAGCAAGCAGTATTAATAGCTTCAATCCAAAAATATCTAGCAAGATCATTTTTGCAAAGCATTATGCGTGCTATTTCTTCTAAAGTCTTATTTTTTCTTTCTACCATCTCATTTTGTTGAAGTGTCCTAGGTGCAGAAAAATTATGTTCAATACATTTTTTATTACAAAAATCTTCAAAATTTTGATTTTCAAATTTAGTACCATGGTCACTTCGAATACAAACAATAGAAGTATATTTTTCATTTAAAACATTTTGGTAAAACTTTATAAAAGCCATGAAAGATTCATCTTTATGTGTTAAAAATAAAATCCACATAAATCGAGAAAAGTCATCAACTATCACTAATCTATATCTCTTTCCTCCTAGGCTTGTGATCCTAGTTGGTCCAAAGAGATCCATATGGAGTAGTTCTAGTGGCCTAGAAGTTGAAACTATTCTTTTAGTTTTAAAAGAGATTCTTGTTTATTTTCCAAATTGACAAGCATCATAAATTTTATCTTTTTCAAATCTAAGTTTTGGTAAATCTTTTACTAAATCCTGTTTACATAATTTAGAAAGTAAATGCATGCTTGCATGACCTAATCTACGATGCCATAACCAACTAGTCTCATTAATTGTGACATTCATTGCAACTAGGCATTTGCCATCATGCAAAGGTAAATTATCAAGATCAACAAGGTAGATGTTGCCATGCCTATTTTCAATGAATTTCACTCCATTATCATCAGGACTAGAAACCATGCAAAGGAATGATTCAAAAATTACTTTAAAATCTTTATTACAAAACTGACTAATACTAAGTAAATTATGCTTTAGTCCCTTAACTAATAATACATTATCAATAAAGGTAAACGGGGAGATGTAAACTTTACCGATACTAATAATTCTGTCTTTATCGTTATCTCCCAAAGTTACACTCCCTCCATTGAAAGCTTCAAGAGAAGTGAATTGCTTCACATCTCCTTTCATGTATCTTGAGCAACCACTATCAAGATACCACAATCTCTTTTTCTCTTTAACTATAAGATACACCTGCAAAATAGATCAAGCTTTTATTTTAGGTACCCAAGCCATCTTGGATCCTTTAGGATTAGTAGTAGTGGTTTCTTTCGGAATCCAAATTTTTCTAGAATTATTTAACTTTCTAAGATTACATTGATAAGCTTTATATCCAAATTTTCCACAATAAAAACATGTAATATTAGTAGAAGCAAGAACAAAGAAATGTTTCAATAACTTTTGCTTCTTTTGTTGTTTATAATCAAGTCCAGCTTTATCAAATATAGCTCTTTGATTATTCAACAATAAATTTAACTTTTTAGAGCTAAATGTAAACTTTTCAATAAAAGATTTAACTTTGTGAAGTTTATCTTTTAATTTCTCATTTTCTACCTCAAGGTCTTTGTTTTTCATTAAAAGTTCATTATTTGTAACAACAACCTTGGGTCTTTTTAAAACTTTTATTTCTCTTGAAAAAGCATTTTTTTGTTTTACCAAAACATCAACTTGGCTTTTAGATCATTATTTTCATTAACAAGATTGGTGTTTTCAATAACATAGTAATCAGTATGCTTTTTCAACTTCTTGTGCTCAATTTTTAATAATTTATACTCATAAACAAGTTCATCAAATACATCTTTAAGTTCTTCAAATATAAATTCAAGTTCAAGTTCAGATTGTACCTCATCTTGATGTGGTAGGAGGCAAAGATTGGCAACTTCTTGTTGTTGTTCTTCTGAACTGGAGTCTTCACTGTAGCTCCATGTAGCCATCATTACCTTCTTTTTGAACTTCTTTTTAAACTTCTTTAAGAGAGGATAATCAATCTTGTAGTGTCCAGGCTTCTTGTACTTGAAGCAAATTGGTTGGTCCTTCTCCTTCTCTTTTTCTTTTTCTTTGCCTTTTTCTTTGCTAGGATGTGGCTTCTTTTTGTAAGGGAACTTCTTCTTCCTCATGAATCTTTTGAATTTCCTTGCCACAAGTGCCTCTTCATCTTCATTTTTACCTTCTTGTAATTCTTCACTTAAAGACTCATTTGGTGTAGTGGATTTGAAAGTGATGGTCTTCTTCTTTCTATCTGCATCTACTGCTTTTTGTTTCAAGTTCAACTCATAAGTCATGAGTGAACCAACAAGTTGTTCCAAGGAAAGTGTCTCAACATCTTTTGCTTCTTGGATTGCCGTGACCTTCAGATCCCATGAGGTTGGCAAAGACCTAAGAATTTTATTTACAAGATCAGTGTTAGACATAACCTTGCCAAGACTCCTCATACCATTGACAATGTTAGTAAATCTAGTATACTTATCAGTAATAGATTCATTAGGCTCCATTCTAAATATTTCATATGTATGAATGAGCATATTAACTTTAGTATTCTTTACTTGATGGGTATCCTTATAAGTAACCTCAAGTGTATGCCAAATTTTCTTCGCGGATGTGTATGTGGAAATCTTATTGAATTCACTAGGATCCAATGCATAATAAAGCAAGTTCATAGCTTTAGCATTAAGCTCTGATTGCTTAATGTCATTTTCATCCTAATCCTCATCTAGTTTTGGAATGAAAATGCCATTAACCATCGTTAAAGAAATATGGAGACCTTTTACAACAACTTTTCAAATATTATAATCTATTGAATGCATATAAATTCTCATGCGGGTTTCCCAATATGTGTAATTAGTACCATTGAAAAAGGATGGTCTATTTGAGGCTTGACCCTTAACAACACTAGAACCTATAGGGGCTGCCATAGATATTTAACTCAAGGTGGTTAGACCTAAAAGCTGAGAACAAGGCTTTGATACCACTTATTGCCCAATGAAGCAACTCAAGAGGGGCGGTGAATTGGATTTTTAAAATTTATTGCAAGTATGTGCCAATTCAAAAATAATGAAGGTGCTAGTGAGATTTCAAGTGTATGTGTGCTTGATAATAAAATGCAGCAAAAATAATGAAGTAAATGCAAGAAGAGTAAAAGCAATCATAAACACATAATATTTTATAGTGGTTCGGTGCACTCCAAAGTATCTACATCCACTCCCCAAGGTTCACTTGGATATTTCACTATAATCCAACTTGATTACAGTTGATTAGTTTTCCCGAGTTCACTAATCAAAACCCTTCTTGGTTTTCACAAGGCTAACTAAAAACCTAGTTAGTTTTTTACAAGGCTCACTAACAACCTAGTTGGTTTTCACAAGGCTCACAAACAACCCAAGCACTAGTTTCAATCCACTTGAAACTAGAAACAATAATAAATTCAAGTACAAAGTAAAGATACAATAAGCTTTCAAACTAAAAGTAAATATCTTTTTGAAGCTCTTTGAATGCTTGAAGAAATGCTTATCTCCAAGTTGTTGAAGCCTTAATGAATGCAAGAAGATTGGACTTGAATGCTCTTGAATGCTTGAAGGCTCAACTTCACTTGAAAGTAATGAATGCTCAATGAATGCTCATTAGTTCTCTCATTAGTTTGTAGTGAATGCATCCTCCAAGTATTTGGTTCACTTTAAATATCTTTTCAAGCTTTAAATGACTATTTTTGACCATTAGAGAGAAAAAAATAGTCGTTAGAAATAAAAAAGGACCAATTCTGCATTTCAAAAAACTAGCCATTACTGTTCATCCAAACATGCAAGTATCGACATTTCAAGTCATGAGTCGATATATGAGTCGACACTTTAGTCGACACTAGGTCAAAAATATCTTTTGAAGCTCTCTAGAATGTATTGGTGTGTCAACACTTCTTCTGGTGAGTCGACACTTGAGTCGACACTTAATCCTCATGAGTCGATACTTGAGCAAAAAAACTTGAATTCAGCATGTTCTGTATCACTTTTGGTCTCAGGCCTTGAGTCAACACTTGAGTCAACACATGAGTCGATACTTCATGCGTGCCAGCTGAAACTTCTTCTACATATCAGCTCAAGCTTCTGTGAGTCGACACCTTGAGTTGATACTTCACTTCTATGAGTCGACACTTGGTTGAAACCCTCCTGAAACTCTACTGAAACTCTGCTGAAACTTTTTTAAATTCAAAAACTTAGTCCTTCAAGGTCATTCTTATGTACCAAGGTCCATTTAACTTGAAATTCCATTAATATAAGTGACTTCTTTAACAAGATGATAAGCATTTGAACTATCAACACATTTTAACTTTTGATGAGTACCCTGTTCTGATAAACACACTTTTAACACATAATTAGTACTCAAATATACTTAAGTATTTTGTTCTTCATCAAAATCAAGACAAGAGTCAACATATTCCCTGGAAGCCATGTTGGCTGACACACTATAATTTCTAGCATATCATATTGTACTTAATCAAATTTTTATCAAAAAAATTAAGCATTTTTTCATTTATATTGTTATATATTTATGAATTGTCCATGAAAATAATGGACAATAATATATATTTTTAAGAGTTAAGAATTTGAGACATGTGTTATTATAGGTTAACTCCTAAATGTTCTTGATCATTGGATCATCACGAGGATGGCGATTGATCCATTAAGATTGGTATATAGATCATTTCCTTTTTGGGTAGATGAGTCTCGAGTCTATAATGTAGAGACACTGGAATAAAAATGTAAGTGGTTGTTAAAGAATAACAGTACTAAGTATGACCAATGAATAAGAAATTATATGGATGTCTACTCACTTATCAATAACTTCTCAAATGCTATAATTATGTGAGTAGTTTCTTGACCTATGATGTCTCAGATTCTCATAGTGAGGTTGTTATAGTTTGATAGCATTTAAACATGATTTCTAGCCATTCAAAATCTTATGGCATTCGTTGGTTATAGTAGTTTCACTGTAAGAGTAAAGAGTGTATTTATATGGGATCTATCAATTTTAGTAGTAAAGGTAAATTTTATGTGACCTAATTGACTAAACCCTTGAATCTATGACTATAGTAATGTGATATTGAAAAGAGTTTTTATAAAAATCATAATTGAACTCGAGCTAATTAAGTTTGACATATGATGGATGCTTAGAATTTGACAAGTTTCCATAACCTGCATCCTGTCAGAATTTTTGATAGAGAAATTTGATTACATAGTAACTACATCTAGGGTTCATTTTAATTCTACTAAGTTGCCACTACATACTGCTAGGTATCACTAGTGAATTATAAGAGTTCACTATGATTATTTTTATATCAACGATCCAAGTTAAGGTTAAGCTGAAAAAATTATTTCAATCCATTGGAAGAGTTTTGATGATACTGTGGTAGAGATCGTGGTACATCTCACTACTAGATATAATAGAACTTAAAGGATCATAAACATTAGTAGTCGACCTGACCAAACCATGGATCTATATAAGAGTTACATATTTAATACCTACTAATTTTGGTACCTGCTAATTTTGTTATTTACTAAAATTAGCACCTACTAATTTTAGTACATGCCAAATTTAGCATATTTGACCTATTTATAAATATTGTAATAATTTTTTATTTCAAATTCTTAACTCTTGAGAATATGTATCATTTCTATGGATGGTTCATAAACACATAAAAATATGAATGAAAAAATACCTAATTTTATTAATAAAAAATTGATTAAGTATAATATGGTATCTCAGAATTTATAGTGTGTCAGCCAACTTGGCTTTTAGGGCATACACATCTAATAGGTGGCACCTTAGGTTTGGTCATGTTGAAAAAAAGGACAAATAATTTGGAAATCATTGGCAACTATGGACCTTTTGGTAATTGACTACCAAGTCATTTCCAATTTATGAATCTTATCTTGAAGATTATTGACTAAACTACCTTTTATGAGATAAAGGATGCTAGTGAGGACCATTGATATGCTCGCCTAGATACACATTAATGTATGTAACACATTCGACATGCAGGCTAGCAAAAAATTTCTTAAGATTTTTTAATTAGATTGATGAAGTAAATATCTTAGAAGAAAATTCTAGAATCATCTCAAATTGTACGGCATAGTCTCACAATAGACTCCTCTTATATCTCAGGCTTAATGGGATGTTTGAGCAGAGAAATTAAATTATATTGGATATGGTTCAATCCATTATGAGAATTATTAATTTACTTTAAGGATATTATTACATAACTCAGATTACCTATTTAATTGAGTTCACTCTAAGTCCATTCTTACCACACTTATATGAGATATAAGTGGATAAGTTAGAGATTAACTTATTGATGGTTTGTATCTTAAAGGGTTGTTAGGATACTACTTCTCAATGACTCACAAGTTGTTGTGACCTAATAACTATATCCATGGTTAAATAGTTTATCCTGAATATAGTAGTGAGTGGATAATAAAGCTTAAGAGAGTCTCTAAAGATCAACATGCCATAGAACCTATAAAATCCATTTAAGTAAAGCCAGTGCATGTAGTTCCTCCTCCATGTCATAGTTTTAATAGGATCTTCCATCCTCCAAAAGGTATATAGGTATGCTTACAGAGGATATAGAGAAAATATTTTTTGTGGAAGAAACAGAATATAGAGATGATCCTAAAAACCTATAACAAGGTGATGTCATCGATTTTAAGAAATAGTTGAATTCCATAAAGTTAGACTCCAAGTTCTCTAACCTAGTATGGACCTTAATAGATCCACTAAAATGTACAATACCTATAGATGAAAATGGATATATAAAAAAAATAGATGGAGATCTATAAGGCAAACCATATCGAAATCCATACTAATTGCTATTACAGTTTACCAAGATGATATCTAGTAGATGGACAGTAATGAGATCACAAGGTCTGCAAGCTATAAAGGGTTTATATAAATAGACTAAACTAAATAGTTCAAAGTTGGAATACTCATTTCTATGACATAATCAAATTATTTGATTCTGCCAAGAAAAAGAGAAGGAACCATGTATTTATAAAAGGTCAGTGGGGGTATGTAATTCCTTGTATTGTACATAGATAATATTCTTTCATTGGGAATAATATTCCTATGCTGACTTAGATTAGGTTATAATTGTCTAATTCTCCAATAAAGACCTTCTGGAATGCATCCTATATTTAGGGATGTAGGTCTATAAGGTAGATCTAGGAGGATGCTAAACTTATCACAATATTTGAACATCAAGGAACTGTTGAAAAAGTTTAGCATGAAAATCTAATTAGGGATTTAATTTCTTATACATGGAAATAATCTCTCCAATAAAATGTGTCCCAATACATTTGAAGAGATTTTGCATATGAGCTAGATCTTTTTAAGCTTTGTCCATAGAGAGCCTCATATAAACCATGCCATGTATATGACCTGATTTTTTGCTATGAGTGTTATGAGTGAATATTAGTAAAATCCAAGCTATGAGTACCAAATAACTGTGAAAACATTCTTTAATAAGTACTAAAGATATGTCTTAGATCCATAGAGTAGAAGAATTGAGGGAATAAGGATACATATAGATATGTTCTTATACAATGGTGGTTTGGAACCGATCATTGTAGATTTGACCAGGAAGGCTAACTACGTCATCATTTCTAAGATGCAAGGATATATTATATATATCTAATTATTATAGAAATGAGTGAGATATCATCATATAATATAACACTCTACAATAATGGTGCCATAGCTTTAGCTAAGGAACCAAAGTCTCACCAGAAGTCCAAATACATAGACCTTATATAGGTATTGAGAGTAAACTCTACATGAGATGTGGGAGATCCATTGCTTAGTAAGCTTCGGCTAACAAAAATTGAAGCACATCTTAAGAAGATGGGGCTGAAGTATATGGATAATTGGCTTTATTGTAAATAGCAAATTGTTAGATGTATATCCTAGAAACTAACCTGGTAGATATATATTTTCTTTTTAAAATGTAAAATTATATTTAATATTCTAAATTGGACTATTTTACCCATATATGTTGCATATATTTCCATGTGTTATCCAAGGAGTTAATAGATTATGACATATTTATAAGAGTTAAGAATTTGAGACATGTGTCAACATAGATTAATTCCTAAATACTCCTAATCATAGGATCATCATAGAGATGGTGATTAATTTGTTAGATCGGTGTACGAATTACTTTCTTTTTGGATAGATGGGTGTCGAGTTTACATTGTAGGGATACTAGAGCAAGAGTGCAAGTGGTTATTAGAGAATAAAGGTACTAAGCATCACTATCACAAGAAGTCACATAGATATCTACTCACTCATTAATAACTTTCTCGATGCTGTAGTTGTGTGAGTAGTTATTTGACCTACAGTACCTTCGCTACTCACAGTAGGGTTACTATAGTTTGACAATACAAAATATAGTCTCTAACCATTTAGATCCATACAGTATTTGTTGGTTGTAGTAGGTTCACTATAAAAGTAGGAAATGCACTTATAAGAGATCTATCAACCTTAGTAGTTAAGAAGTAGTCCTATACAATTTAAGAAACTAAGTTTTTAAGACCATAACCATGGTAATATGAATGATGAAAAGAGTTTTCATGATTTCTTTATAATTTGAACTTGAGCTAAATAAATCTAGCATATGACAGATACTTAGGATCTGGCGAGTTTCCATGACTTGCATCTTGTCAGAACTCTCGATAAAAGAACTCAATCACATGGTAACTACACTAAAAGGTTCTTTTCTATTCTACTAAGTTGCCACTACATATTGCTAGGTGTCACTGGTGGATTGTGGTAACTCACTAGGACTTTTCAGATCAACGATCCTTGATGTGGTGAGTTGGAATTGTTATAGTCCATCGAAAGAGTTTCAATAATACTATGATAGAGATCATGGTACATCTTACTACTAGTCATAATGGAACTTGAGGAGTCACACATAATAGGAACTTGACCTGATCATGCAGTTAGATCAATATACGTAATAGTTACATATTTGGAAACTACTAAATATGCAAGGATTATATATTTAAGGGTTACATATTTAGCAACTACTAATTATTAGCCAAGGGACTTAATTATAAATATTACAATGCAATTGGACTTAATCAAATTATAGATCAAGTCCTAATTGAACTAAATTAGATTTAGCATAATTAGGCTTGACATAATTTGAGGCTAATTGGGTTTAATAATCCAAGTTATACTTGGATTGCAATCCTAATTAGATTAGGGTTGATAACCTTTTGAATTAGGTCTGAACCAGATTCAATATTGATCTAAATTGAAGCCTAATTAAATTAGGAAGCTAGAGTCTCTATGTACTGGGACTCTCTCATCTCTCTTTCTAATTTGACATTGAATTGAGAAGAGGTAGCACCCCTCTTTTCCTGCACACACAAATTTGAGGGAGGGCATGTGCCAAGAGTTGGCACCCCCTCCTCTAGTGTTCTCTCTCTTCAAATAAATATTACATTTAATCTATGTTGAACTAGATCCAAAAACTAATTAGAATTTAATTTTTTTAGATTTTTTGGCTTGATTTTATCTAGTTTTGGCATTGGAGATTTAACAAGTGAGGAATCACATATTTGATCTCATGCAAATGTTTTATCACCACTTTTATACCAAGGCCCCTTTATCTTTGAATTTGATTTAGATGAGATAAGATAGGATCTTATCCAGAGAACCAAGGGCCATGGAGTTCTCATGTGGCATGGAGTTATTTTTGTGCAACAAAAATATAGAAGAAAGGAGATAGTGCTACATGTTTCTCACATTAACATTCCTCCATGCCAACCATTTCTCGTCACCCTTCCTACTTTGAATGGGATTCAAATCAAATAAGATAAGGTCTTATCTTAAGGAGGTTTGGGCTTAGACTCTTAATTGGGCATGCTCCTATTTTTGTGCAATTAAAAATAAGAATAGAAGAGTGTTAGCATGAGGATGAGATTCCATATTATTTCTTAGTTGCTAACTTCTTTCTATCACCCTCTTGTCATTTTATTCTAAGATTCCACACACCAAACCTAATAGAAAAGAGAGAGAAAAAAGAGAAAAAGAAATGAAGGAAAAAAGGTATTTTTCATCCTAGGCATTCTTAGCCCTCTCCCTTGATTCACCACAAAGAGTTTGAGCAAGGATTGTATGGTTTCTTCTTCTTCTTGAAGAAAGATGCAATCCAATATCCAAAGTGAGGCCTGCAAGGTACTAGCACTTTGGTAGGCTTGGCACTTCAATTAGGCATCTTCCTGTAGATACTAGTAGAGGCTGGGCATGTATATGACTCTAACAGAACCCGGGACATCCGTAGATCTAATTCGATGAATATGGAGTAGCATAGTAGATAGGTAGATTTAATCTACTTGTATTTTATTTATTTTTGGATTTGATATATTTATAATGTGGATCCTATTTGCATGCTAGATTAGATTTTCTATTTTGCTACTATAAATTTTAAAAAAATTAAAACTATGCATCCTACCATAGGGATCGTCGGACAATTTCTTCAATGCCCCCTCATGAAAGCTTCAAGAAAATATAAAGAGAAAGTGATAATGGTAACATGGAGCGATAGCAAAGACCCAAGCTCCAAAGATGAAATGCAAGAGGTTGCAAACTTATACTTCATGGCCCATGAGGAAGAGATAAAGTCTCAAACTAATATTGATTATACTTTTGAAGAACTTCAAGAAGCTTTTTTTGAACTTATAAATTATTTCAAAAAGCTTAGGTTAAAAGATAAAGAAATAAAATCTTGAGTTAACCAATGCAAAAGAAAAACTATTAAAAGAAAATGAAATCTTAACTCAAGAAAATAATGTTTTAAAGGAACAAAAGCTTGCTTTGACAAATGAGAAAGAAGAGCTATCAAAAGAAAATAGAACCTTAACCCAAGATAATAAGAGTTTGAAAGATGAAATGAAGAAGATTAATTCTTTTATTGTAAAATTCACTTATAGCTCTGAAAAACTTGAAATGCTTTTAAATAATCAAAGAGAGGTTTTTAACAAAACCATATTGGGTTTTAAACAAAAAAATAAAAATACTTTAAGAACTTCTTTATTCTAGTATCTTCAAGTATTATATGTTATTATTGTGGTAAGCTAGGATATAAAGTTTATTTATGTGATCGTAGAAAACTGGATAATGTTAAAATGGTTTGACTCAAAAGAAACTATCACTACTAATCTAAAATAATCCAAGATGACTTAGGTACCTAAAGTTTCTACTTGATTCTTCTTATAGGTGTATCTTGTAACCAAGGAGAAGAAGAGACTTTAGTATCTAGATAGTGATTGCTCTAGATATATGACTAGAGATATGAAGCAATTCTCATATCTTGAGGCTCTAAATGGAAGAAATATAACATTTGGTGATAATGAAAAAGGAAAGATCATTAGATTTTTTAAAATTTGTATCACCCCCTCTACCTTTATAAAAAATGTTCTACTTGTAGAAGGTTTAAAGCATAATTTACTTGGCATTAGTCAATTTTATGATAGAGGTTTCAAAATAGTTTTTGAATTATCATTATATATTATTTCTAGGCTCAATGATAATGGATCATGTTCATTGGATATAGATATGAAAACATCTATATAATAGATCTTAGTGATCTTTTTATGCAAGATGGTCAATGTCTAGTTATAATGGAAGCCAAAATCAATAAGGCTAGTTTGTTATGGTATCATAGATTAGGGCATACTAGCATGCATTTACTTTCTAAGTAAATTAAGAAGGATCTTGTAAAAGGTTTACCAAAATTCAATTTTGAAAAGAATAAAATTTGTAATGTATGCCTATTTAGAAAACAAACAAAAAGCTCTTTCAAATTAAAAGGCATAATTTCAACATCTAGATCTTTAGAATTAATTTATATGGACTTATTTGGACCTACTAGAACTACAAGTTCAGGAGAAAAGAAATATGGTCTTGTAATTGTAGATGACTTTTCTTGATTTACATGGATTATGTTTTTGGCATACATGGACAATGCTTTTTTAGCTTTTACCAAATTAATCAAAAGATTTTAAATTAAAAAAGTTATTTAATTATTTACATTCATAGTGATCATGGAACTAAATTTGAAAATTAAGATTTTAAAAGTTTTTGCAATAAGAAGAGAAGTGAACGTAACTTTTCTATACCTAGGATACCCCAACAAAATAAGGTTGTAGAAAGAAAAAATCAAACTTTATAAGAAATGGCACACACCATGCTGTGCAAGCAATCTTCCAAGATACTTTTGGGACGAAGCTATCAACACTGCATATTATATTTTAAACTATATTTTGATCCATTTGATTTTAAAGAAAATATCTTATAAACTTTGGAAAGATAGAACATCAAATATAAAGTATTTCCATATTTTTGGATGTTGGTGTTTTATACTAAATAATAGAAATGATAACTTAAAAAAACTTGATACCAAGTTAAATGAGGATATCTTTCTAGGATACTCCATATCTAGCAAGGTATATAGAGTTTTCAATAAGAGAACCCTTGTTGTTGAAGAATCCATCTATATAATATTTGATGAAACTAACAATAAATCTTCTAGAAAATAAGATGTTTTAGATGATGACACAAATCTTCAAAGGATGGAAAATTTGATACTAAAGGATGCACCCTCCAAGGAAAGAAATAAAAAGAAATAGGAAGAAAATGAGAAAACCTCATCAAGATCGAATGATGTACCAAAGAATGGACCAGTGGATACCTAAAAGAATTAATCATAAGTGATCATCAAAAAGAATAAAATCTCAATCCTCATGAAGAAATGTATGTGACTACTTAGCTTATGTATCTTAAATAGAATCTAAAAGTATAGAAGAAGCTAAAAAAGATTCTAATTAGATTAATGCTATGTAAGAAAAACTAAATTAATTTGAAAAAAATAAAGTTTGGGCTTTAATAGAAAGACCATCTAATTTTTTAATAATTGGCACTAAATGGGCTTTTAAAAATAAATAAGATGAAAATAAAACTATCACTAGAAATAAAGCTAGACTAGTTGCTAAGGAAGACAATCAAGAAAAGGGCATTGATTTTGATGCAACTTTTACTCATGTAACTAAATTAGAAGTAATTAGATTATTACTTATATTTGCATGTTTTGTAGATTTCAAACTCTATCAAATAGATGTTAAAAGTACATTCTTAAATGGATATAAAATTGAAGAGGTTTATATAGAACAACCACTTGATTTTGAAAATCATAGTTACCCAAATCATGTTAAAACAAGTTTCTCATGCATGGTATGATAGGTTAAGCAGATTTTTTCTTCAAAATAGTTTTTCAAGAGAAAATGTAGATACTACCTTATTTTTTTAAAAAAATAATGACGTATTAATGGTACAAATATATGTTGATGATATTATGTTTTGTGCCACTATTAAAATTCTTTTTCAAGAGTTTGCCAAGTTAATGCATGAAGAATTTGAGATAAGCTTGTAAGAGAGCTAAACTTCTTCATCAAACTCCAGAACAAGCAAATTATAGAGGGAATCTTCATCAACCAAGTAAAATATACTAGTGAAATACTTTAAAAAATTTGAGATGGAGACCACAAAACTACTAGGCACACCTATGAGTACCTGTTATAAAGTTGACAAAGATAAGAATAATAAGAGTATCGATCAAAAATTATATAGAGGTATCATTGGTTCCTTCCTTTACCTTACTATAAGTAGACTAGACATTATGTTCAGTATTTGCATATGTACTAGATATCAGTCAAATCCTAAGAAATCATATTGACTAGCTATTAAATGAATACTTAAATATTTATCTAGCACTATTGAATTATAATACTCTAAATAATCATCAATTAAACTAATTATATATTTTGATACTAATTTTTCTTGATTTAAGTTAGATAGAAAAGGCTCAAGTAGAACCTGTCAATTTCTTGGAGTTAACTTAATTTTTGATTTAACAAGAAATAAAATTTAGTTATACTATCTATGGCCGAGGTCAAATATGTAATAATTAGAAGTTGTTATACTCAAAATTTATAAATTAAGCAACAACTCAAAGATTTTGATATCAAACTAAGCAAAATTTTATAAGATGTGATCATACTAGTACAATTAATCTAACTAAGAATCATGTTCAACATTCAAGAAATAAATGCATTGAGATAAGATATCCCTTCATAAGAGATCATGTATAAAATGGTGTGCATTTCTTGATTTTGTTTACATCGCTAGACAATTAGCTGATATATATATTTACTAAATCTCTTGGTGATGATAGATTTTGCATGATTAGAAGAAAACTAGGAGTCATAGATTCTGTTGACTAGATTTCTCATCTTTTCTTAATCTTCACTCTTAGCAATCTCAATTCAATTGAAAATATGTCTCTTTATATAATCCTAAACCTTATAAGATTATTTATGAAACTCCCTTGAACTCCTTTTCAAAGAAAAATCTAGTTCTATTATGACTCAGTGCTTGAGTCAACTCACAATTTTTTACCATAAGTTGATACATCATTAAGTTGACTCATGGGTTATTCCATGAGTCAACTCTTCAACGGACACCTTGTTTTTTAGGGCTGGCCCACAACTTTCATTTTCACCCCAATCTCCTAATTTTCTTTTCTAAAACACTCCAAACATGCTCTAAAGTCCTCCAAACAGTAAATCCTTTGATCCTTCCCCTCCATTTATTCAAATCTTGTTCGTTTCCTTCCGATCCATGCATGATGGATTCAAGGAAGCAACTTGCATACTAATCGAAGCATCCATGACCTATTTCTAGTGGATCTAGGAGTAGGGAGCATCGTTCGAAGACATGTCATGATCTCAAGCCTCGAATGGAGACTCGTGCACCCCCTCCCTATCCCGTAGCCGAAAGAGTTGCTAGTTGAGTGATTACTTACAGGAGATGGAATGACTTTGGGTATTTTGATGGAGAGGGTTCCTTGATTTGTTAATAGATTTGCTTAACTGGATGTGAGGACTTTTGTTTGATGAGGGAGTAGTACTTTTCCCACCTCATCCATGAATTTTATGGATCTTTAGATAGAGGAAGAGATAGATGGGTTGCAATCGTTCGAGGTATTTTGATTCTAATCATTGATGAGATATTGGCTCGTGCATGGCACATTCCTTGTCGTGGACCTACTACAGATGCATTAAGTGACAAGGAAGCTAGATTTAGATATATTTTAGAGAGAGAGGATGTGAGGGGTATTTTAGTGCTGAAGGCAAATCAACTATCTATTGAGATGCAATTACTACACCATGTGATTGGGCGAATCATGGTGCCAAGATTGGGCAGTTTGACTTCATCATAGAGAGAGAGCTGATGGTGATGGTAGCTCTTGTTCAAGAACTATTATGAGCCTACCTAGTATCATGTTTTGTCAAATACATGAGGTAGCTTGTAGTAGGAGACTATGTCTTTCCTACGGGATGGCCTTGACTTGAGTGTTTAAAGAGTTTGGTGTACCACTTGAGAGGAAGGCCTTCAAGGAGATGCTACATGATAATACCTACAATGACCAGTCCCTTCATCGTATAGGGTACTGGATGATCGGTGGTCATTAGGTGCACTAAGCATCCAATCAGGAGTCTAATCTAAACTCAGATAGAGAGCCTGTACTAGCTGAGGTAGGATCTTTAGAGCTATCTACTAGCACAGCACCTCAACCATCCAAGCTTGTCACCCCTACATTGAGCATCCAATCAGAAGTCTAATCTGAACTTAGATAGAGAGCCTGTACTAGCTGAGGTAGGATATTTAGAACTATCTACTAACACAGCACCTCAGCCATCCAAGCTTGTCACCCCTCCAGTGCCTACAGTTATAGATACTATATCATAGACTCTGATAGCCCCTCAGTCCCATGCTAGCTACAACAATCTTAGTTGAAGAATTTCTAAGAAGATTCAAGGTGAGTTCACTGCCATCAGGACATGGATTCATGGCTTGAGGATAGAGATGCATGATACATGATTGCTTATTGTAAGGCGACCAAAAATAGAAACCTATTTCACTACTATAGCTAAAGTATGTAGAGATCATATCCTTGAGGATCAAGGGCAATTATTTTATAAACATAATAAATTAATAAATTATTTATAAAAAAATTAAAATAGAGTAGTAGGAATTAAATTGCTAATCCAAATTAATTGATTAAAAGAAAGCAATTCAAAGAAAGAACCCAGGAATTTGAATCCACCATGTAAACTAGATTTTATTTTCTTTTTTATATGTTGCAATAGTAATTCTTGTGATTAGGTGTTAGTATAATTTATTCCTTGTTAGGTATGGACCGTATCCATAGATCATGGCTTATCATTTAGAGCACAAATTATCTAAATTTAATTACAAGATTAGGAGATTAATCTAGCTTACCATGATCTATCTTTTCTAAGCACATACCATATTCAGAGATCATGGAACATCTATAGAGGGCATAAGCCATATAGGTTAGATTAAAATCTCAATCAAAAAAATAAATCAAAAGAGATATGCATGAAGAACATAATTTTATTACATGAAATTTAAATATAAAAGAAAATAATAACTCGTTTACAAGCTTCATCGTCTTTCCAAGTTGAAGGAGCCTAGCCATGCATAGCTACTACCAGCATTTCCTCCATATTTTCCTTCTCCTAAAGCCTAATACAAGATCTAAGAACAAACAACAACAAAAAAAATAATTAATTTTTACTGCTGAACTCCTCCTAGACTGCTGCTTGGGGTCCTCCTTTTATAGGGCTTGGCATAAGCTTTCTCCTAATCAAATTTGGAGTGAATTTGAGTTAAATTTGACATTGTATCATGAGAAATCATCCCAGTCACCCAATCCCACTGATCATGCCTATCAAAGCCTAAGTCATGTTGGGAACAAGCGCTAGCCATTTGATGTACTTCTTTGGTGCACGTGGGCCATCAAATTGCATTATTCACGGCCTAAACCATGCATCCAATTCCTTCTATGATCGAGAGAAATGAGAGCTATCAGATTAGCCTAGAAAATCAACCCCAGCTACCTGTTGGCACATCCCAGCTTCCACCCATCGCTGGACCATGGTATAGACCATCTCCCTTCTCTATGGATTGTGACTTAGCTTCATGGACCAAGAAATGGTGAAGGGGAAGATGAGGATAGCCAGTGGTGAATAGAGAGGCAGCAATATAGGCTCATGATAGCAATGAGCAATGGTGAAGCGACATTGTGGAACAGGGAAGAGGAAGGTAGCAAGCAGAGATGGGCTCGGGACAAAGAGGGGCAGCCAGCAACGAGAAGAAGGGAGGAAGTGCTGGGCGGCAGCGATGGGTGTGCTGACAACTCGGGACGGTGATGGCTCGATGATGGTAATGGGTGGCTCGAGATAGGGACTCAAGATGAGAAGCTTGTGGCATGGTGGCTCCGATAAGTAGCTACAGGTGACGGCGATAAAAGGCGACGATAGCGAGAAGGAGGTGATGATGGGTGGTGAGGCAACAATGGTGGCTTCTCGAGATTGTGATGGGGATCTGAGGAAGATGGTCCATGGAAATGACCTATAGACCGAGTGACTAGTCGATAATGGATCGGTTTCTTTAAAATTTGTGCTGGGCTTGATTAAGAGTTGATGTTGGCTTGATTCTGGGCCATTTGAACTCCAATTTGAATATTATTTGATTTCTTGGATTCTACAGATTAAGCTATTTCCATCTATGAACATCTTTTCTACAAAATATAAGTAAAAGTATCAATTCTTAAGGTATAAATATTAATTAATATATATTTTAATACTTAAATTAGGATATTTAATAGACTTATCACATCCTCCAACTTGAGCCTTGCTCATCCTCGAGTAAAGTAAAAATTTAGTACAATAAAATATAAGCATTGATTTATTAAGATCTTTCTTTACAAAAATGGATCTAGGATTAAAAGTCAAAAGAGTTTAGCTAGTATCACTAACTAAATGTTGAGTTTTAGAAGTAAATTTTGCAGTCAATATAATTACAAACTCTCTTAGATTTCATCCAAAGATCTATAGCACTTGTGTTCATGATGACTAACTTAGCATTTGGATGATAATTTGTAATGAACAAATGCATCTTCTCTTATCACCTATTGTAGTCAATTTTCTATACTGTTGACCCCTGGAATGATTTTGATGATTACAAAACAATGGAGCATGTATTTATGACTAACTCTTTTAATTATTCAAGAAGGTTTTGTAGGAAGCATTTATTAATGAGTTACTTTATTTCCTACTTAGCTGAAGTTTATCCCAATACAATTGTATTAATTAATAAAGTGTATTGAATTGAAGACCTCAAAGTTATAAAGCCCTAATTTTCATTCTTGTAATCTTGTAAAAAGGGCTATAAATTAGTAAAAATGAGTTTGATTATGTTAGATATCTTTTGTAACCTATTTTGAAGTTTCAGAAGACTGGTATTGGTTGGAGATTCAATTGGCTAAAATTTTGAAGAAGTTCTGCTCGAGCCGACTCATAGATCAAGAGCCAACTCATGGACCAAGAGCCGACTCCTATTCTGGCATGGCATGGAGAGTTTCAGAGTTTCAGAAATCCAAGTCGACTTGAAGATATTGAGCCGACTCGACCAGAAGTTTCAAATCTCAAGTTTCAAAAACTCAAAGCCTCGAGCCGACTCGACCCAGAAGAGCCGGCTCATCCAAAGTTTGTGTTTATATTGACTGAGACTTGGAGCTGACTCAACCCAGAAGAGCTAACTTGTACAAAGTTTGATTTTCTATTGTCTAAGACTTTGAGCCGACTCAACCATCTCAAGCCGACTCGAGTGTTGGGTTCAGACTTGCAATGGCTAGTCCCAGAATTAAATTTTTGAATTCCAAGAAAGCTCCAATGGCTCTATTTTGACTCCTTAGGCCCTACAATGGCTATATATGTTTGAAAACTATAAAAGGGAGGTATTTATGATGGATCAAGAGATTTTATTACTTATTCATTGAAAATTAAAAGAGCATTCATATGAATTTTAAGTCTTTCACCAACCAACTTCAAGTGAGCATTTAAGAAAGGATTCAAAGCTTCACCAACTCATCTTCAATCATTGAATCCAATCTTTGAGGAAGTAAAAAAGAAGCTTTAAAAGCATTCAAGCACATCTAAAGCAAGGCTTCAATTTGAGCTTCATCGGTAACTACTAAATAACTTGGGTTTGTTGTAAAGTTGCTTGTTTCCTTTTAAAATATCTTGTATCTTCTCCAAGAGTAGCAAAGGGCTGCATCTTGTGAGTATTGAAAGGTTATTAGGTGAGCCTATTAAAACCTAAGTTGGGTTTCTTTGGTGAGCCCGGTGTAAAAACCAAAGGGATACTTGGGTTTCTTTGGTGAGCTCGATTTAAAAACCAAAGGGAGTTGGGTTTGGATTATGATCCTGGTAAAACAATTCAACTGTATTCTAGGAAGAATATAGTGGAAATCTTAAGTTGTGCTTGGGTAGTGGACGTAGGAATGGGTTGCTCCAAACCACTCTAATTTCTTTGTGTTTGTGATTGTGTTTGCTAGATTCCTTTGTGATTGTTAAGTTACTTGCTTCCGTTGCATAATCTATCACAACACCAACACTAAAAGATTTTTAAAGTGCACATACTTGAAAGTTTTTATCATCCCAATTCACCTCCCTCTTGGGAAGCCACCTGGGCAACAAGTGGTATCAGAGCAGAGTCTCTAAAATTTCTTAGAGTAAAGATTGATGGCACATCCCATGAGTACCTCTTTGGTCGAAGGCCAATCCATAAACCGATCTCCACTTTTCACTGGAACTAATTACACATATTGGAAGGCTAGGATGAAAATATACATTCAAGCCATAGACTTCTAATTATGGAAAATAATTCTAAGAGGACCTCACACACCCATAATTAAAGTTAATGATGTTGAGGTTCCCAAACCTGAAGAGGAATGGGATGAGAATGATATGAAAAAGGCCGAGTTAAATGCCAAAGACATGAATTTACTTTATTATGCTTTAGACCCAAATGAATTTAACAAAATTTTTACATGTAATTATGCTATAAAGAAATTTGGAATAAGCTCGAAATCACATACGAGAGCACATCACAAGTAAAGACTTCTAAAATTAACCTTCTTGTGCAAAATTATGAATTATTCAAAATAGATCCAAATGAAACTATACCTGCTATGTTTTCACGTTTTACTAACATTATAAATGGTCTTAAAAGTCTTGGTATGACCTATACAAATGCTGATTTAGTACAGAAATTTTTGAGATCTTTGCCAGAAAAATGGGAAGCAAATGTTATAGCTATTCAAAAGGCAAAGGATCTGAACACACTACCATTGGATGAGCTGCTGGGGTCATTGATCATACATGAATTAGCCATGCAACAGAGAACTGAAAAAGATTCAAAAAAGAAAAAGACCATTGCATTTAAAGCAAAGAATGAAAATTTAGATACCTCTGATGATGATGATATGAAAGATGATGAAATTGCCCTAGTAATGAAAAAATTTAAAAGATTTATGGGTAGAAGAAGAACCAATAGATGGAGAAAGCAATTAAATAAGGGAGATCATGGAAAGGATAAAGAAAAAGACAAGGACAAGGACAAGGACAAAGATCAATTTTCAATCTGTTATGAATGCAAGAAACCAGGATACATATGTCCTGATTATCCAGAAATCAAGAAAAAATTGTTTAAGAGGAAGAAAAAGAAAGCAATGCTTGTGGCATGGAGCGACAGTGATGAGTCCACATCAATTGAAGAAGAAGAAGATACAACGAAGATAGCTCAGATTTATTTTATGGGTTTGAAGGATGAGGTAACAACTTCTGAACCAAATTTAGATTTTACCTATGATGAGCTTCATAATGCTTTTTGTGAACTGTTGATTGAATACAAAAAGGCTGATTTGAAAATGAAGAGTTTAAAAAAAAACTGTGATACATTTAAAAAAGTTAAAAATAAAGTTTATGAAAGAAACAAAATTTTGCATAGAGAATTAAGCATGACTTGTGAAAGACTTAAAACCATCCAATTTGAAAAGGAAGAATTTATTGAAAAAAATAAAATTTTATGAAATAAAAATACTGATTTGTAAAAGGAAGTCCAAAAGTTAAAACCCTTTTTGAAAAGTTAACCTTAAGTTCTAACAAACTTAAATTGATTTTGAAAAATCAAAGAGATTCTAATAATAAATTTGGAATTGGTTGTAAAGGTATAAATACAAATAAGTTTTTTGCATCCATTTCTTATGCACTAAAGTTCATTGCATCAAAACAATATGGACCTAAGTTTACATTGTATGCTTTTTATCCAAAGTCAAGAATTATTTACTATGTATGTAATAATATAGGTCACAAAGCTTTTGAGTGTCATTTGAAAGATAATGACAAAAAGAAAATCAAGAAAATTTGGGTTCCAAAAGGAACCAATCCTACTAACTTGCAAGGACCAAAGAAAGCTTGGGTACCTAAATCCACTACTTGATTGTTTTGCAGGGATGTCTTGCAGCAATGAATACAAAGAAAAAATGGTATCTTAACAGTGACTGTTCAAGACACATGATGGGTGATATAGATCAATTCTTCATCCTTGAAGAAAAAGATGGTGGCATGGTAACTTTTGGTGACAAACATAAAGGAAGGATAATTGGTATTGGTTAAATTAAATTTACTCCTTCCACCTTTATTAAAAATGTATTGCTAGTAGAAAAGTTAAAGCATAATCTGTTAAGTATCAGTCAACTATGTAATATTGGCTTTAAAGTTTTCTCCAAGGCTTGAATGTGTATAGTAGTTGATCCTCTTGACTCTAGTACAAAGTTCATTAGACATAGACTTGAAAATATATATGTGGCAGATCTTAATGATCTAGATATGTCAAGTAACACAAGTCTTGTAGCAATGAATGATAAGAGCAAAGAATCAAGTCTACTATGGCATAGACAACTTGGACATGCTAGAATGTATACCATTGCAAAACTTATTTCAAAAGATTTAGTCAAAAGTTTGCCAAAGTTTAAAGTAGATTTTGATTATGTTTGTGATGCATGCCAATTAGGAAAACAAGTTAGGGGAAGTTTTAAATCCAAAAATATTGTTTCTACCACTAGACCTTTAGAGCTACTTCACACGAATCTATTCAGACCCACTACGACAACAAGCCTAGGTGGTATGAAGTACAGTCTTATGATTGAAGATGATTTTTCAAGATACACTTGGATTTTTTTATTGCACATAAAGATGAGACTTTTAAAGCTTTTAAGAAATTTTACAAAAAAGTTTCAAATTTGAAAATTCTTTCTGTTATTTCTATTCATATTAATCATGGTACAGAATTTGAAAATTGATATTTTGATCACTTTACACAAAGCACGGTATTGACCATTACTTCTCTGCTCCTAGAATACCATGGCAAAATGATGTTGTAGACAGAAAGAACAAGACTTTGGAAGAGATGGCCTGTACAATACTTTGTGAAGGTAATCTTCCAAGATACTTTTGGACAGAAACTGTAAATACTGCTTGTTACATTTTAAACAGAGTTTTAGTCATACCTATTATAAGAAAAATCCCCTATGAATTATGGAACAATAGAAAGCCAAATATTGATTATTTTCATGTTTTTGGTTGCAAATGTCTTGTGCTTAACAATGGTAAGGATAACCTTGGTATGTTTGATGCTAAATCTGAAGAGGCTATTTTTCTTGGTTATTCAACTTATAGTAAAGCTTATCGAGTATTCAATAAAAGAACTTTAACTATTGAAGAGTCTATTTACATTATTTTCAATGAGACTGATGTTGCATTTTCTAGAAAAGAAGACTATGTTGATAATGATGCAGGTGCACTTGAAAATGGATTAAGGGACATGACTATCAAAGACAAGCAAATAGGTGAACAATAACAAAAAGAGGTGGTAAGTAAGAATCGTGAAGACCTACCTAAAGAATGGAAGTATAGACAATCACATCCCAAAGAACTCATTATAGGAGATCCATCACAAGGTGTTAGGACTAGAGCTTCACATAAGGATGCACATGATTTAATTACTTTTGTATCACATGTAGAACCACATACCATAGAAGAAGCTAAAACCAACCCTAATTGGATGTTAGCTATGCATGATGAGTTAAACCAATTTAGGAGGAACAATGTTTGGACACTTGTAGAGAGATCATCTGACTACCCTGTTATAGGTACTAGATGGGTCTATAGAAACAAGCTAGATGAACAAGGTAATGTAATTATAAATAAGGCTAGACTGGTAGCTCATGGTTACAACCAAAAAGAAGGAATAGATTTTGATGAGACCTATGCACCAGTAGTTAGACTAGAGGCTATTAGATTACTTCTGGCATATGCATATTTTATGAACTTTAAATTGTTTCAGAAGGATGTAAAGAGCGCTTTTCAAAATGGTTTTTTATCCGAAGAAGTTTTTGTAGAACAACCACCTGGTTTTATTGATCACTCTTTTCCAAATCATGTTTTCAAGTTAAATAAGGCTTTATATGGTCTTAAACAGGCACCTAGAGCCTGGTATGACAGATTAAGTAAGTTTTTACTTGAAAATGATTTTGTAAGAGGTAGTGTAGATACTACCCTATTTGTTCAAAAAAGAAACAATGATATTTTAGTTGTTCAAATTTATGTTGATGATATACTATTTGGATCTACTAATGAGTCTTTGTGCTAAGATTTTGCTAAGTTAATGCAGGGTGAATTTGAAATGAGTCTAATGGGTAAGCTAAACTACTTCCTCGGACTTCAAATCAAACAATTAAAGGAAGAGATTCTCATCAACCAAGCCAAATACATTAAAGAGATTATCAAAAAGTTTGGCATGGAATCAAGCAAGGTAGTTGGAACACCCTTGAGTATTGCATGCAGATTAGATAAAGATGAAAATGGCACAAGTGTTGATCAAAAGTTATATAGAGGTATGATTGGATCTCTACTCTATTTAACTGCTAGAAGACCTGATATTCTATTTAGTATTTGTATGTGTGCATGTTTTCAATCAAATCCAAAAGAATCACACATTATTGCTATTAACATAATTATTAAATATCTTAAAGGCACATGTAATGTAGGATTGTGGTATTCCAAGCATTCATCTTTAAAGTCAATTAGTTATTCGGATGCTGACTATGGTGGCTGTAAGATTGATAGAACCAGTGGCACATGCCAATTTCTAGGTGTTACATAATTTCATGGCACTGTAAGAAACAAAACTCTGTAGCACTGTCCATCGCTAAAGCAAAATATGTGGCTGTGGGGAGTTGTTGTGCACAAGTGTTGTGGATTAAGCAACAGCTAGAAGACTATGGTGTTATCCAATCTAAGATTTCTATCAAATGTGATAACACAAGTGCTATTAATTTATTTAAAAATCTAATTCAGCATTCTAGTATAAAGCATATAGAAATAAGGCATCATTTCATTAGAGACCATGTTTTGAATAACAATGTAGAATTAAAATTTATTCCTACTAAGAACCAACTAGCTGATATTTTTACCAAGCCTCTTAGCCAAGATAGATTTGAAAAGATCAAAGGAGAGTTAGGTCTGTGTGACCCGTATTAAGATTTTTGACCTATTCTTTTTCAAAATTAAGAAAAATTATCTAGAGTCTTTCAAATTCATTTCAGAGCTATTGACCACTTCACCTAATACTAATTTAGCTATAGAAACCTTTAGTTTGACCTTTTGATCTTTAACCTCTGTTTTTGCTTGAACCAACTTGAGCAATCCCCTGTTCTATTGAGCCTACTCGAAGGACAGGTTTGGACTTTTTTAAATAGGGTTTCGTAGCTTTCTTTCTTTAACTTCTTTCCATTTCCACTATTTATCTTCACCCATTTCCTCTCCTAAGCCATAGAAACTCCTCTAGAATCCCTCCTAAACCTTAATCCAAGATCAATGGCACTTAGAAAGGTTGTAGGAAAAAGACCTAGGAAGGTGATCTGATCCATTACAGAGGAATGGAGGGCGAAATGAAGATTAGATGCTTTAGCTTCTCAATCCACTTAAGAACAACTTGAGCAACAACTAATGGATGCTCTAGATGCTCCTAGATAGGTTATTTTTATGGGAAATCGACAGGTAACCTCTGGATAAACTATGGACTTCAACTTTCTAGAAGAAGAGAACTTGAAATTGGGTGGTTGGCTTGATGCTCAGGGTTGGAAACACTTTTGCATGCTTAGTCTACCTACCAATCCAACCTTGGTCAGAAATTTCTTTGAAAATTTGTCCCTTGGTACATTTCATTTGGAATCTATTATTAAAGGAAAAAATTATTATAGATGAATAAAAATTGAGTACATTATTACAAATTCCAAAAGAAGGAGAATGTTTTTAGATGATGAAACAAAAACAAAGAACTTTAAGAACTATTTTAGAGAGAAGTGTGTTTCAGGGATTGTTCATGTTCAAGCCAATCGTTATCTTTGGAGATGAGACTCCTACATAGCATTATTAGTAGTGTTTTTACCCAGAACTGGAAGATTCGACTGGGTAAGTGAAAGAGATATGATGTTTATGAGATGTCTGATTGAGGGAGAGGCCCTAAACATGCCTTACATTATGATTGCTCAGATGAGGGAAGCAGCTCGCAGGGCACGAGCTTGTCTTCCTTATGGCATGGTATTTACTTTACTTTTCCAGGATGCTGGTGTTGATTTGTTAGGTGAGGATAGGAGACCTTTATTGCATACTGACAGATACAATGACAAGTCACTAAACAGAATGGGTTTTCATAAGATTGAAGATAGATGGATTCGGAAGACCTCAGGATAGAGAGTGGCACATTCTGATGAGGAGTCTTCTGATGATGAGCAGACTAGATAGCCACAGGATATCGAGACTGAGCAACCTACTGATGAGGCTGGACCCTCTGAGCCAGCACCTACTTCACCTTGATCACCTGTGAGAGATTCAGTTTCTGATGGTCTGCATGATGATCAGAGATTGTAGACTATCTTGGATGAGCTCTCTGCTCTACAGCGAGACAGAGCTAAGACTGATGCCAGGATAGATGCATTACAGGCTGAGATGAGGGATGGTTTTCAGTAGATCTTAGCAATTCTTCGTGAGAACAGTGCAGCTAGACCATCAGCACCTCCTCCACCACCAGATGATGGACCTGGACCAGATGATGGTACTGATGTTGGACATGCAGAGCCTGAGAACACTATTGGCACACCGGATAAGCATTGTACTACCACACAGGCTACTGATTTACTTGCATTCACTGAGGAGAAGCACATTGATATTGCAGATACTCCAGCGATGCAAATTCTTTCTAGTACCAGCACTTTGGTGTTGTCGGATCCTCCTTCGGCATAGCCGACTCTGATCCTGATTTCTGCTGGGTCTTCACCTTCTAGACCTAGAGCTGCACGACCATCCATTGCTACTAGGACTAGACTTAGGGACCTTAAGCCTAGGTTTCCTAAGTTCAAACCATAGTCTAGCATCTTAGAGATTGGCTCTTCTTCTTCTAGTGAAGATGAGTCTAGCCCTACATTTTGAGTTTAGATCTTCCTTTTGTTGCATGTGATACTATTTTGTAGTGCATTAATAGTTTTGTATTGTATCACATCTTGTATTGACACTCCTTTATATATATATGTGTGTGTGTGTGTGTTTTGGAAATCTTATGTTATAATTGATAAATGATATGAATGTTTATGAATAATTGTGGATGAATGATTTGAATTTTGTCAAAGGAAGAAGTGATTTTATCTCAAATATATTCCCGATAATGTATATCATTATTATATTTTGTTGATGACAAAAGGGGGGAGAAGTGCATGAAATTGAGAAAAATGATAAGAGAATTGCATTAACATTGTTACATAAAAAACATGAAAAAGAAGGAGCAATTATTGAAAATTCTTTGGAATATATAAAGTATTGAAGTAGTACTGAAAAGTTTGTTTGATACATTGTGATTTTGATACATTATGATTGGTATGTTAACCTTATTGCTCTGATACATGTTCTTAATTGATGATACTTTGCCTTGACACTAGTTCATTTCAACTCTAATACTATATCATGAGACTTCATCTGTTTTGATACATACTATTTTGAATATACATTGATACATATGAATATCGGTACATAGTATGTTATGATACATGCAATTGTAAAGTATTTTTTAAAGCTTGTCATGCCCAGTATTTTGTCATCATCAAAAAGGGGAAGATTGTTAACCCCTAGAATAATTTTGATGATTACAAAATATTGGATCATGTATTTATGACTAACTCTTTTAATTATTCAAGATGTTTTTGTAGGAAGCATTTATCAATGAGTTACTTTATTTCCTACTTAGCTGAAGTTTATCCTAGTACAATTGTATTAATTAATGAAGTGTATTGAATTGAAGACCTCAAAGTTGTAAAGTCCTAATTTTCATTCTTGTAATATTGTAAAAAGGGCTATAAATTAGTAAAAATGAGTTTGATTAGGTTAGATATATTTTGTAAACTATTTTGAAGTTTCGGAAGACTTGTATTAGTTGAAGATTCAATTGGCTGAAATTTTGAAGTTCTGCTTGAGCCGACTCATGGACCAAGAGGCGACTCCTATTCTAGCATGGCACGGAGAGTTTCAGAGTTTTAGAAATCTGAGCCAACTCGAAGATATTGAGCCGACTCGACCAAAAGTTCCAAATCTCAAGTTTCAGAAACTCAAACCCTCGAGCCGACTCGACCCAGAATAGCCGACTCATCCAGAGTTTGTGTTTATCTTGATTGAGACTTCGAGCCGACTCAACCCAGAAGAGCCGACTTGTACAGAGTTTGATTTTCTATTGTTTGAGACTTCGAGCCGACTTAACCATCTCGAGCTGACTCGAGTGTCGAGTTCAAACTTGCAACGGCTAGTCCCATAATTGAATTTTTGAATTCCAAGAAATCTCCAACGGCTGTATTTTGACTCCCTAGGCCCTACAATGGCTAAATATATTTAAAAACTATAAAAGGGAGGTATTTATGATGGAACAAGAGATTTTATTGCTTATTCATTGAAAATTAAAAGAGCATTCAAGTGAATTTCAAGTCTTTCACCAACCAACTTCAAGTGAGCATTCAAGAAAGGATTTAAAGCTTCACCAACTCATCTTCAATCATTGAATCCAATCTTTGAGGAAGTCAAGAAGCAGCTTTTAGAGCATTCAAGCACATCTAAAGCAAGGCTTCAATTTGAGCTTCATCGGCAACTACTAAACAACTTGGGTTTGTTGTAAAGTTGCTTGTTTCCTTTTGAAATATCTTGTATCTTCTCTAAGAGCAGCAAGGGGCTGCGTCTTGTGAGTGTTGAAAGGTTATTAAGTGAGCCTATTAAAACCTAAGTTGGGTTTCTTTGATGAGCCCGATGTAAAAACCAAAGGGATACTTGGGTTTCTTTGGTGAGCCCGATTTAAAAACCAAAGGGAGTTGGGTTTGGATTGTGATCCCGATAAAACAATCCGACTGTATTCTCGAAAGAATATAGTGGAAATCCTAATTGGTGCTTGGGTAGTGGATGTAGGAGGGGGTTGCTCTGAACCACTCTAATTTCTTTGTATTTGTGATTGTGTTTGCTAGATTCCTTTATGATTATTAAGTTGCTTCTGTTGCATAATCTATCACAACACTAATACTAAAAGATTTTTAAAGTGCACATACTTGAAAGTTTTTATTATCCCAATTCATCCCCTTCTTGGGAAGCCACCTGGGCAACATATACACCCCCAAATCAAGCTCATAAATTAAGATAGCATTCACACTATCTGAAATTTTTTTTGGAAGTGCTAAGCATCCTTACCTTCCCTTTACCATTTGATGCGAGCCTCCATACTTGACTTAGGTGCAAAGACCCAACTATTAAGCTTAGGACAATCCTAATATATTCTATATTTTATACTTTTATTTTGGACAGGTAACTCTTTCCTTAAATTTAAGGTACCTTTCATATAGCATAATGATTTTTTTAGGTAGGTAGCTCTTTCCTTAAATTCAATTTTTTTAATTTGGATGTATATCAAATACTAGTTTTCAATTATAATTAAGTACTTAGTTGGCCTTACAATCAACACCTACTTTGTTTCATCAGTGTGCATGTATAATTGGAAGTGCTAATAGCTTTTAGCTGACCTAAATAGGCCATTGAAAGTCTGACCAACTAGTTTACTTCTTGACTCGCTACAGTCATTAGCAAATACTCTCTAACTCTTATTACTTTTATCTAGTATATTTTACTTTAGATTTTCTTTCTTGATACTTGATTTATTTAAGTAAGAATATTTTCAAAAATTTCAAGAAAATCTTTTTTTCAAAAATTTTTAAAAGTTTTTTAAAAAGATATTTCCTACCCCCCAACTTAAATACCATTATTCTTAATGGAGTAATGAAAAATAAAGATATGAAAGATAAAACAAAAAGAGATACGACCTGGACTAAATATACATTTTTTATTAAGTCCATGCATAGCATACCATCATTCTTAAAATTAAAAATTACTAAAGCAAAAGTTAAAAATTAAAAACTTGGGTTGCCTCCAAAAAAGTGTTAAGTTTAACATCTTCAGCCAGACATCATGGCTAACACAGGATGACATAAGATCATGGTCTCCTCTACCTTTTCAGTGACTAGTTCCAAGAATGGTTTTAGATGCTATCCATTTACTTTGAAAGTGGCACCATTACTTTGGTTTTCAATTTTTATAGCTCTGTGTGAGAAGACTTCTTTCACTATATAGGTCCAATCCATCTATATCTTAGTTTTCCTAGGAATAAGTAAAGCCTAGAATTATATATAAAAAAAATTTATCTACATAGAAAAGATCTTCTAAAAATTGTTTGGTCATAAAAAATCTTAGTTCATTCCTTATAAATTTTTGTGTTCTCATAGGTTTCATTTCTAATCTCTTCAAATTCATCCAACTATAATTTTCTCTGGCCTTCGGATACATCCAAACTATGTTTAATTATTTTATGACCCACATTACCCTATGTTCTAGTTCTACTGGTAAGTAACATACCTTGCCAAATAAAAGTTTATATGAAGATATCCTTAAGTTGGTCTTGAAAGCAATATGATATGCCCATAATGCATCAACTTGCTACAATGACCAATTTTTTCCATTGGATCTCACAACCTTCTTTGATTCAACGATTGGAAACTTTAACTTGTCCACTTGTCTGCGGGTGATAGGGTATGGCATCTTATGAATGATATCATATTTTTTCATCAGCGATACAAAGGAGCGGTTATAAAAGTATGCTCCATGATAATTATATTTTATACACATATAAAAGTATTAATTTAATAACTACATTATCTTTATTTATATAAAATTAATATTTTTATATATCATTGTTGGAAATTAGACTGTCATTGTGAAGAGCTTAATTTTTGGAGTCCAAAGTGCAAACGGCTCTCAAATCAGGGTTCAACGGGCCTGAAAATAAAATTTGAAGATTTATTAAAGAATTGCATGGTTATTGAAGCGATCGGTCCACCATGGACCGGTTGAGCTGCTCATGAAATAGCCTATGGTCCACAGGCAGCCATGGCTGCCAATCCATGGACCCTGTCCATGGACCACCGCCCTTCCCAAGCTCTACCTTGCCAAGGAAGCCACTAGAATCGTTTGCTCCAAAATGCTGCCCACCGTCGCTGTCCACCAGCTCGCTGCCGCTCATCGAGTGCCCCTCCCATCATCAGCCATCTCCCCGAGCCACCAGCCATCACCCAGCTCTGCCTGAGAAGCAACGAGAACCATTAGAGCCACCACGGTTTTGCCCACTCTGCCACCATCGGCCACCATTTATTCCCGTCACCGGTCTTCCCACAACCACCGCCCAGTTCCTCACCAGCCAGAGAAGCACCCATAACCACCTGCTGCTTCGCTGCTCACTACCACCATGCCCATCAACTGAGCTCTGCCATCCACCGCCCATGTGCCGTCGCTCGTCACTGCATGTCACCGCCCATGGGAGAGGTAGAGTCCAACCAGGAGGAGTCCAAGTCTAGATCGAATTCGGAGGCCAGGAGATCGTGGATTCAAGAGTCACTTCCAGACTCTGGGTAGCCAAAGAAGGAAGAAGATCGCCAATCACCTGATCAGGCCACACATCCGATGACCAAGAATTCTTCATACGATATCTGCCCGATGTGGAACCCGATTAAGTCCAAATTCAACTAGGATAAAGCCCTCAATGAGCTCTATTTAAAGGATCCCTGGGTTACAGTAGAAGGCATCTTGGAGAGAGGAGTACGGTACAGGATAGAACGTCCAGTTTTGGGTTACGAGTCGGTCTCTAAGAGTGAGGTTTCTTAGAGGAGATGCTATGCCGTCTACGCCATCTTCAAGCCTACCTGATCTCCAAATCAAGATCCAAGGAGGAAGAAGAAGAGGAAGCCCAGTTTGCTCCACGGAGTACAATGGAAGAAGGGGACGTGACATCAACTGACTTTCCGACGAGGCAGTGCCAATCGACTTTGGAGTCTTTGTTCCTGCTTTCATAATTTATTTAATTATTATTTTTAATTTCTTGTACTTGAGTTTCTTTTTTAATTAATGTAATATTTATGCACTTTAAATTATTGTCTTTTGCGTTCCTTGCAAATAGATGCTAAGATTCGACTAGCAGATCGAACGTACCGAGTTTCACTCTTCTTTTACATGTTTAAATTTTATTCTCTTGAATTCAAAATCTTTTTCTTTATTTTATAAAAATCAAGGATTTCAAAACTCTCCCAAGCACTGCCTTCTCCGTGGATTCAACCCGACTCATCCTATCTACATATTTTTTATTTATTAGAAGTTGGTTATTAAACTGATAGCCATAGTGTCTTAATGACAATATCGTGGTTTATCAAGTTTTTGGCGCTGTTGCTGGGGAAGGCATGAATACTAATATATTTGATTTTTTATAATTTCCTGTAAATTCAAGTGTACTATTTTTTTCTTTTTTTTGCAGAAAAAACTCAAAAAAAAGGAAACAAAGAGAAATAAAGGGGAGAAGGAAAGTTTTGTGATTTTGGTGAGATCAACCCTAACCCCAGATTCATTTCTTTTTCTTTCTTTCTTTTAATTAGTTTCCTTCTTTTCAACATAATAAAAAAGAGAAAAAATATTTTTATTTGATTTTAGTTAGTTTCTTTCTTTTCAAACTAACCCAGAAAGAAAAAACCTAAAAAAAAATCCTTTTAAATTCTTTCCTATTTAAGTGAACCTAAAAAAGAAAAAAATCATTAACCTTTCAAATAATTGCCTTGAACATTAGATTAGATTTTCTACTTTAATTTTGGATCTCTACTTGATTTATTTGTTTAACTTAATTTTAGTCTTTTTCTCTCACACTTAATTAACCAAGATTAAAACCTACCTTTTATTCTTCTTGCTTGAAATAACATAATATTAAAAAAAACATAAACACCTCATAACACATAACTAAAATAGAATAACTAACTAAAATTTAAAAGCCTACTACTTGTTTGGTCTTCCTGTTTTGCATTTCATATTTTCATAAACTATCTTAAGGGTATTATCCTATAAATAACATAAGGTGGGGAATTGATAACCCTTCCTTGGCCCACAAACCATCACCCTGCATCCTGCATTGACCCAAGCCTATTAATTAAAATTAATTAGATGTCAGTCCCTAAGGAATTCGAGCTCAATAGGACAAGGCATCCAAAAGAGTTGGACCGAGCCAAGATTGGCTGATTAACTGGTGTTTAGGAAAGGGGTTCAAGGATGATGTAGCCCTGAAGAAAGGTGGTTTTTAATTGGTTTCATTGACTGACCTGACCAATTTTAATTGATATCTAAGGAAAGCAACGGGGGGACCCCCACCAATCATATCCTTACCTAGCCAGTTGATTAGTCAGTTTTTGACTTGGAGGGCTCCAAGGTTGACTTGGTAGTTAAGAGCTGTCTAAAATTAGGAAAACCTAGGATAGAGAGTCCATGTATGCTAACTTGTTTGTAAATAACACCAAACCCTAACTAACTCTTCTTCTATCTCTTAGCTCTATGACTCCTTAGGTCCTCTTCTTTAGAACTCTTTTTCTTCTTCATCTCACCACTCCTCTTAAAAAAAAAATAATAATAATAATAAATAAATAAGGATTGCTCTGATCCAAACCTTTGATTGCATATCCTAATGAACAGCATGATTCGATAGATTGAATCAATGACAGGAAAATGAATCCTTATAGTAGAATACCCTTTCTCCCAGCATACCAAATTTATTCGAGCCCCACCCACTTTGAGAGTGAGTGCCCCACTGGGTACCAATCTCTTGAGTTTAGGTATGACCAAGTTTATCAAGATCAAACCCAAACGATCCATAACACAAGAGATAATAATCCATACTATAATGCCTATAATTCAAGTTGGGGGGCTCAACCAGATTTTTCATGGCAACCATACCTAGTGGTTACCCTGGCTACCCAAGGATCTATGTTTATGGAGGAACCCTATTATGATCAGCCCTATCCCCATTACCAACCTTTTCCAATTAATTATAGCCCATCATTTGAAGAGAAGGTTCAGTAAGCACCATACCCACCTCCTCCACAGACAAACCTAGATGTTGATAGGTTTGCCCAATTTCAATAAATGATTATAGCCCAACAGCAATCTATTGATAATCTAATGGTCCAAACTAATTAACAATTGATTAAGCTCAATAGAGAGGAGGGAGGTGAACTGCTTAGTCAACCTAAGAGTAACCTAGAGGGATCATATCTAGCTCAAGATTTTAATGACCCTCTAGCCTTTCCTGAATAATCAACTCTGACTCCTGAGAATGAACCGGTCTTAGAATAACTTTGCGCAACCATAAAGACCAACATAGCTAATTTGACTAAGGAAAAAAACATATGGAGACATTAAACTTATGGGACGAACCAATTTCATCATTATCCCACTCACCTATGGCCCCATTCCCTAGTGCCCTAGAATCATCTATGCCTTTTAATGGGATGGGAGAACAAATTGATGTAATGATGGAATTGGTAGAGACTTCCTAAGAACCACAAATGCATGACTCAATAGAGGAAGCCACCCCCATAATTCCTTTCTAGGATTTGTTAGATCCCTATCTGGCTCAATTAAGTGTAGATGATTTTAATGTAGATGGGTATAGTACTAGAGTCAATAACCCAATATAAATACCCAACTTTGAAACCACCCCACTTTCAATTGATGAATTACGAGAACCATCACCTAGCCTACCAATAGCCCCCTTATTAGAATTACCACCTGATCTAAAACTGAAATCACTTCCTGATGTACCTATTGAAACTCTTCTAATGAACCTTACCCAGGAAGCCCAACTCAAAGGTGTTCTAAAAGCACATAAAGAAGCCATCAGGTGGGATATTACTAAAATGAGGGATCAAGATCTTAAAAATTTTATAGTTGATTTTTCCATATTTGTCACCAATTTTGAGAACTGCCGCCAAAATCTTTCCATGTTATTAAAACAATGTATGAAGACAGATCTAATATTAATCTAGAAAAGGTGCCCAAATTTAAGATAAGAAGGGATATTGACTGAACTGATCATGTCCAAGAAGGGGAGGAGGATAGACCAACCCATAATCGAAAAAAATTTTAAAATATAACCTCCAATCTTGACCCAACAAACACAATCCCTTCCTAAGTATTTTATAAACTATAATAATATTTTTAGATCCTGGAATAACATGTTTGCCCAGTGTAGTTTATTGATTCGGGCTAATCATCATAGAGTACTCTATGAATGGTTTTCTGCCATGATGACAAGGCCTCCTGATTGGCTCTATCCTTTTAATATTATGAGGGACATAATAAAGTTAATCTTCTATTGGACTCCCTCATAATATCCGGCTGAAGATGTTAAACTTAGCGTTGGTTGGGAGGCACCCCAACAATCTCTTTTTTTTCTTTTTAGTATAATTACAGAAACTTAGATGGACATATAATAGGCCACTACTTCACGAGCCCACTATTTCATGAAGCCTTGTTCAACTCCCAAAGCACATTCACCCCAGGTGTACTCTTTTTTATTCCTTTTTAAATAGTGCACACTTTATTTTCCTTCTTCATTGAGGACAATATCGATTAAGTTGGGGGGGAAAATAACTAATCTCATTAAGTCCTCAAGTATGACCAGAAGTAATTAGTTTTATATCCAAATTTTATCTCGATTTGAAGCTAATTAGGCATTCTAATCAATGATTGATTAATGGCCTAGATAGCTTTAGAGATACAAAGGGGCAAATTACTAAGAAAACCTGAAAAATGATAGAGTGTTGACCAAATTAAGTTTTAAGAGTGATTCTAGAACTCTCTTCCCTCTTATCCCAATAAAGAATCTGCTTATTGAGAGTTAGGGTAGAAATGTTGAAAAATCCTCAAAAAAAAAAAGAGAGAGTCAGTCTAACCCACAGCTCTTCTTGAACTCTTATTGAGTAATCGGGCTCCTTCGCCTAAGTAAGCATTATGGTTCGTATCAAAAGATGAGAAGGTCAAGAGATCTGTTAAGCAATGGCACCCTACTAAGTAACTGGGCTCCTTTGCCTTAGTAAGCATTGTGGTTTGCGTCAAAAGATAAGAATGCTAATACTTAAGAGGTCAAGACATTACACTGGACTTTTTTTAAAAATATCTTTTTTTCAAAAAAAAGAAAGAAGAAAGAAAGAGGACTAAAGTGTAAAAAGATAACAAACACCACTCAAACCAAGTTAGAGGATTTAAAGAGTAAGTTAGGGAGATGGTAAAAAAGACCTCTAAAGATTTCTATGGTCAACACTAAACCACTAATTGGGTTGACTCAGTGATTCAATAAAGTATCTCTTTAATGTTCTAGCCGAGTATCAACTACCTTTAGGATTGTCTAAATCAACTTTTAATTCAAGGATGAGTTTGTATACATAACTAATTTATGTGCTTTACTCAAGGATGAGCAAAGTTCGAGTTGGAGGATATGATAATTATATTTTATAAACATATAAAAGTATTAATTTAATAATTAAATTATCTTTATTTATATTAAGTTAATACTTTTGTATATCATTTATAGGAAATTAGACTATCATTGTGAAGAGCTCAATTTTTGGAGTCCAAAAGTGCAAACGACTCTCAAATCGGGGTTCAAACAAGCCTGAAATCAAATTTTAAAGATTTATTAAAGAATTGCATGGTTTTTGGAGCAACTGGTCCACCATGGATCGGTCGAGCGGTTCATGAAATAGCCTGTGGTCCATAGGTAGCCATGGTTGCCGGTCCACGGACCCTGTCTGTGGACCACCACCCTTTCCAAGCTCTATCCTTGCTAGGGAAGCCACCGGAACCGTCTGCTCCAAAATGCTGCCCATCGTCACTGTCCACCAGCTCGTTGTTGCTCATCGAGTGCCCCTCCTATCACCAGCCATCTTCCCGAGCCACCGGCCATCGCCCAGCTCCGCTTGAGAAGCACCGAGAACCGCTGGAGCCACCACGATTTTCCCCACTCTACCATCATCGGCTACCATTGATTTCCATCACCGGTCTTCCCATAGCCACCGCCCAGTTCCTCGCTGGCCAGAGAAGTGCCCATAACCACCTACTGCTCGCTGCCACTATGCCCATCAACTGAGCTCCGCCATCAACCAACCATGCACCGCCGCTCGTCGCTGCCTGTCACTACCCATGGGAGAGGTAGAGTCCAACCAGGAGGAGTCCAAGTCTGGATCGAATTCGGAGACTAAGGGATTGGGGATTCAAGAGTCCCTTCCTGACTCTGGGTAGCCAAAGAAGGAAGAAGAGTGCCAATCACCTGATCAGGCCACACATCAGATGGCCAAGAATTCTTCATACGATATCTGCCCGATCTGGAACCTGATTGAGTCCAAATTTGACTGGGATGAAGCCCTCAATGAGCTCTATTTAAAGGACCCCTAGGTTACGGTAGATGGCATCTTAGAGAGAGGAGTATGGTACAGGTTAGAAGGTCTAGTTTTGGGTTGCGGGTTGGCCTTTAAGAGTGAGGTTTCTTAAAGGAGATGCTGTGCCATCTACACCATCTTCAAGCCTACGCCGATCTCCAAATCAAGATCCAAGGAGGAAGAAGAAGAGGAAGCCCAGTTCGCTCCATGGAGTATGATGGAAGAAGGGGACATGACATCAACTGACTTCCCGACAAGGATGCGCCAATTGACTTTGGAATCTTTATTCCTGCTTTCATAATTTATTTAATTATTATTTTTAATTTCTTGTACTTGAGTTTCTTTTTTAATTAATGTAATATTTATGCACTTTAAATTCCTATCTTTTACTTTCCTTGTAAGTAGATGCTAAGATCCAACTAGCAGATCGAACGTACCGAGTTTCACTCTTCTTTTACATGTTTAAATTTTATTCTCCAGACTTCAAAATATTTTTCTTTATTTTATAAAAATCAAGGATTTCAAAACTCTCCCAAGCACTACCTTCTTTGTAGATTCGACCCGACTCACCCTATATACCTATTTTTTATTTATTATAAGTTGGCTATTAAATTGATAGCCACGGTGTCTTAATGACAACATCGCGGTCTATCCTCCACTATCATGATGATAGCCCTTGGAATATCAATGCGGGAGTGGATATGTTCTTTAAGAAATTCGATAATAATTTTGCTATCATTGGACTTATAAGGAATTACCTCTATCCACTTGGAGACATAATCTATGGCTACTAAAATATACTTATTTCTAAAAGATTTTGGAAATAGCCCCATAAAGTCTATTCCCCATGCATCAAAAATTTTACAATTAAGATTGGATTCATAAGCATCATATCTCTCTTAGTTATTTGGCCTATTTGTTGGCATCTAACACAACTTTTACAATATTCATAAATATCTTTAAATAGGTTAGACTAATAGAATCTACATTGGAGCACTTTTGCCACTATCTTTTTAGCTCCAAAATGACCCCACAAGCTTGGTCATGGCAAAAGGATAATATGTTCCTAACTTCTTGCTCCAGGATGCATCTTCTAATAGGTCTGAATATTGTTTAAATAAATATAGATCATCTCAAATGAAGTACTTCACTTGGGAGAAAAATCTTTTTTCTATCCTGAGTAGTCCAATGCATGAAGATTTTACTAGTGGCTAAATAATTAACCATATTAGTGTTCCATGGTTCCATGGCTATTGACATAAGTTGTTCATCAAGAAAGGGCTCATTGACAAGTAATTCCTTAGTAAGTGTGATCACTAGCTTAGATAGATGATCAGCCACTATATTTTTAGTACCCTTTTTGTCCTTGATCTCTAGGTCGAATTCTTGCAAAAGTAGGATCCATCTAATTAAGCATCCCTTGACATCTTTCTTTGAAAGAAGATGCCTAATGGCCAAGTGATCAGTATATATAATCACATGACATCCCACTAAATAGGACCTAAATTTTTCTAATGCAAATAACATAACTAAAATTCCTTTTCAATGGTTGAGTAGTTGAGTTGTACATCATTTAAGGTCTTACTAGCATAGTAAATTACTCAAGGTAGCTTATCAATTCTTTGACCTAAGATAGCTCCTATGGATGATCAGATGCATCACATATGAGCTCAAATAATTGAGTCCATGTAGGTGGGTGAATATGTGGGGCCGAAGTTAATTTTTTCTTTATTCAAATGACTCAACACATTTAGGTGTCAAGTCAAACTTAACTTTCTTCGCTAATAGGTTAGTCAAGGGTTGAGCCACTTTGCTAAAATTATTAATAAATAATTTTAAAATATATCTTGTCCAAGAAATGATCTAATTTTCTTGACTAATTTAGGTAGGGGAAGATTTGTAATTAAATGTACCTTGGCTTTATCTACTTCTATGCTTCTCTTTGAAATCACATGGCCAATGACTATACCTTCCTTCATCATGAATTGACATTTTTCCCTATTCAATACTAGATAATTTTTCTTACATCTCTTTAAGACAAGTCTGAGATAATATAGGCATTCAAAAAAAGCAGATCCAAAGTTAGAAAAGTCATCCATGAAAATTTCAAGGAACCATTTAACCATATCTGAGAAAATACTAATCATACATCTTTGGAAAATGGATGGTACATTACATAAGCCAAAGGGCATGCATATGTAGACAAAAGTTTCATATGGATAGGTAAATATCATTTTCTCTTGATCTATTGGGGTTATAACGATGTGACTGTAACTAGAGTATCCATCTAGAAAATAGTAAAAATCATGTCTAGCTAATCATTTAACATTTGGTCTATAAAAGATAGAGAGAAATGGTGTTTTCAAGTGAATGCATTTAATTTTTTATAGTCGATGCAAACCCTCCATCTAGTTTAAATTCTAGTTTGGACTAGTTCATTGTTATTGTTTTAGATTATAGTAACTCCTGACTTCTTAGGTACCACTTGCACAGGACTTATCCAAGAACTCTATGAAATTAGATAAATTATGCCATTATCTAGGAGTTTTATAATTTCCATCTATACTATTTCTTTCATGGCTAGACTGAGTTTCCTTTGGGGGTCTCTTGATGCGGGATGCAATCATGCAATGGATAAACATAAGGAAACTACAGATCTAGAGAGCAATGATTTTAGATTTTTATGAGATTTTTTTTCTTCCCGTTAAGGGCAAGAGTAAACTAAGATGGATTATGCAAAGATTCAAGTATCTACCTACAGAATAGGAATCAACTAAGTAATAATGAAAATAGGATCCTAGGGTTGAGAAACTACTACTTAGGACATGCTCTTCTCCAATAAAATAGAACTGGTGAGAAGGGTTGGGTTTGCATACCTGGCAATTATTGTTTTCTTCTTGAAGATTGGATCACACAGCTCTTGGGATTGGCGCTTGGAAGAAGAAGCCGATTACCTATGGATGCTCTAGCTTTTCTTTAGATGGTTCCGGAGGCGAGGACTTCTTCCAAGGATCGTAGCACCTGAGGGATCCTATAGACACCAAGGATTAGGGACTCAAAAAGTAGAAAAAATAGGAATTAGGAAGTTGGAAGTATAGGGGAGCTAGGAGAAGGGGTTGAGGATGCTTGGCATGGAGAGGGGCTTGGTGGCTTGGAGAGGTTGTTGGTGGCCTGATGAGGATGAAGATGCTTGGTTGCATGAGGATGGTGTCTAGGGCTAGGGTTTGGATACTTGGAATTGGTGTTGGGCCTCTCACCCTCTCCCTCACGGAGTGTCAATGCTCAAAAGCACAGGAAAATTAGAAGAAGAAGACTCTTTTTCATTCATTCAATTCTATTATAATTTTAGAAGAGGGAGGAGGGGTATTTATAATTCCCCTAGACCTCTTAGACTCCCTTTCAAAGTTAAACTGTACACATGGAATAAGAGAAAAAAGAGAGGGTGCCACAAAATTTCCTTCTTTGCTGGTTATACATGGAAATAAGGAGAGAAAAAAATCAGGGGCGCCTACATGCTTTCTTCCTTTGCTTGGGGTAGACTGCATGGAACAAGGAGGGGGTTGCTTGGGCACCACTTATCTTCCATTTTTGCCTGGAGTGGTTGAATGAAACAGGGAGGGGGACCACTTCAATGCTTGGGCGCCACTCTTCTTCTTTTTTTGTCTTGGAGTGGTTACATGAAACTGGGGGGTACCAATTTGATTCCATGTTTTCTTGGGCAGCTTGAGTGGGGTCCAGAGGAGGTAGTGCATGAAGTCCTCTTCTTCAATGGGGACTAGTGGTGGTGGCGCATGAAGTCTACCTTCAATGGGGACCAGTGGTTTTTCTCTTGGACTTGACTTGAATGAATAAAAATTATAGGACTCAAAATGGACCTAATTGATTGGACTAAAATGGACTCAATTGACTCAACTTTATTACAGGACTCAATTGACTCAGCTTTATTACAGGACTCAATTGACTCAGGACTGATGGACTCAAATGCCTAGGCAATCCATAATGAGCTCTGACTTGGGTGCAGCCTCTTTCTAATCCTGGTGCCCTCACCAATTCTCCCGGGGTGGGAGGAACTCGACCCTATCGAGCAAGGGTCAATCCGACTCTGGTAATGCTCTAATAGGTCTGGATCGAGACACTGCAAATCCTCTCGAGTGATCCACGAATTCTCATATTCTGGTCGACCTTGTCAATGAACCAGATAACATTGGTAGCCTTTGTTCTTAGTAGTAATAGCTTGGTCGTCTAGGATACACTCAATCCTTTCTCCTTTCCCAAGTAAATTTTTTGGTGGACACTCAGGTATGGGTTCGCTCTCAAGAATAAGGTCAGGTCCAAAAGTCTCACTGGATATCATTGCTGGCTCCCTATACTCAACTAGGTCTGAGATATTGAAAGTTAAGCTAATGCCAAATTCGGGTAGTAACTCGAGCACATAGGCATTAAGTCCAACTTTTTTTATCACTTTGAAGGGTCTAGCTCCACCGGCATGTAACTTCTTCACGGTCCCCAAAGGAAACTACTTAGGCCTAAGCCTAATCATCACATAATCTCTCTTAGTGAACTCTTTGACTCTTTTTCGAGAATTAGCTATGTTTTTATAAGTATTATTACTCATATTAATCTTATTGCTAATTTCCTTACGCAGATCTCTAACATGCTGTGCAAATGATTCAGCTGACTCAGAGACTCGTGCATGTATGGGCAAAGGGATTAGGTCTATGGGTTTCTTAGGCTTATAATCATGGACAATTTCAAATGGAGTCTTGCCGTAGACCTATTAACTGAACTGTTGTAGGCGAATTTGGCTCTACGTAATGAAAGGTCCTAATTTCCAATGTTTTCACCTATAAGACTTCTTAACAAGTTTCCTAGGCTTCGATTCACGATGTCAGTCTGGCCATCAATTTGAGGGTGGTAGGAGGTACAAAATTTGAGCTTGGTTCCTAACATGTGCTAGAGGGTCTTCCAAAAGTAACTCGTGAATCGGACATCCTTATCATATACAATAGTTTTTGGTAGGCCATGTAACCTAACCCCTTCATTTAAGAAAAGTTTGGCCACCTTGGAGGCATCAAAGGTTTGGAAACATGGTATAAAATGAGCCTTCTTGGAAAATCTATCGACCACAACATAGATTGAATCATGTCTCCTTTGGGTCTTAGGCAATCCTAATACAAAATCCATACTAAGGCCTTGCCAAGGACAATCGGGCACAGGTAATGGGGTGTAAAGGCCAGTGTTTTGCTTTTGTTGTTTGGCAACAACACAAGTTTGACATATAGCCACAATCCGAGCGATGTTCCTTTTAAGACTTAGCCAATAAAACTGATCTTCAATTGCTAGAATGGTCTTGTTCTTACCGAAATGACCAGCTAGACCTCCTGCATGGATTTCCCAAACTAGAAATTCTCTAAGGGAAGCCCTGGGAATACACAACTTATTGTCCTTAAAGAGGTAGCCTCCTAAAGGGTATACTCACTATGCGAACTAAATGGTCCTTGTCTCATAGATTGGTAGATCTCACTAAAGTCAGGACAGGTCTCATATTCCTCTTTCAGTTTGTCAAATCCTACGACTTCAGTTCTAACAAAATTCAAGAGTAGGGATCGATGGCTAAGGGCATCAGCAACCTTATTTTCAGTACCAACATGGTATTTTAGAATAAAGGTGTAAGCTTGAATGTACGCTACCCACTTACCATGCGTAGGGTTCAGTTTCTTCTGGGAATTAAGGAATCGGAGTGCTTCATGATTAGAGTATAAAATAAACTCCTGTGGTAGTAGGTAATGTTTCCAATATCTCAGGCTTGAACTACCGCATAAAATTCCTTATCATAGGTCAAGTACCTAAGCTTAGCCTCATTCAATTTCTCACTAAAGAAGGCTATGGGATGATTTTCTTGACTTAAGACTCCTATACCAATTCCAGAAGTATCACAAGAAACCTCAAAAACCTTTGAAAAATCGGGTAACCTCAAAATGGGTGCTTGGGTCATCTTTTTCTTAATATCTAAGAAGGCTTTATCTGCAGCTTTAGTCCACTTAAAGGTTCTCTTTCTGATGCAATCAGTGATGGGTGCAACAATTGAGCTAAATCTCCAAATAAACCATCTATAGAAGGTAGCAAGGCCATGGAAGCTATGCATGTCATGTACACTAGTACGCACTGGCCACTCAACTATGGATTTAATCTTTTTCGAATCAACTGATACTCCTTCGGGGGTCACTAAAAATCCTAGGAAGATGACTCTATGGATCAAGAACTTGCATTTCTTCAAATTAGCATAGAAGCTATCTTTCCTAAGGGCTTGACAGACTTATCGGATATGGTTTAGGTGGTCTTTCTTAGTCCTACCGTAGATCAAAATATCATCAAAAAAACCACAACAAATTTTCTAATAAACACTTTTAGGACTTGGGTCATGATCCTCATGAAGGTACTGGGAGCTTTGGACAATCCAAAAGGCATCGCTACCCACTCATAGAGACCATCCTTAGTCTTCAAAGTTGTTTTCCACTCATCCCCAGGTCTGATCCTAACTTGGTGATAGCTACTCTTAAGGTCAATCTTAGAGAATATGGTTGCTTCGGCCATCATATCTAGCATGTCATCCAAACGAAAAATGGGAAAATGATACTTAATTGTTATTTTGTTAATGGCTCAACTATTGACACACATCCTCCAAGTGCCATCTTGGGGGTTAAAATGGCAAGTATTGTACATGGACTTAGACTTTCCCTAATAAATTCTTTCTTGAGGAGTTCTCCAACTTGTTTTTGTAACTCTAAGTGGTTAGTGGGATTCAACCTATAATGTGGGAGGTTCGGCAAAGTGGCTCCTAGGACTAGATCTATGACATGTTGTACGTCCCTTATAGGTGGTAGGTAGTCAGGAAGATCTTCAGGAAACACATCTTAAAATTCCTTCAAAAACTCCACAACTTCCTAAGGGTGCTCCTCCTGGGGGTGGTCATGAACTTCCTTAGTGGTCAAAATCCAAAAAGGTGAACCCTCAGTGATCTCATGCTCCAGTTCTTTAGCATTGATCAGATTTAACCCTGGTTTCTTCTCTTTTAGGTTACTAGATCCCCTTTTTATGTTATCCTTAGGTGGAATTGGGTTTATCACAAACTTCTTCCCATGGTGGCTAAAGGAACAAGAGTTGGATCGACCATACAGGGTAGCATCATGGTCATATAGCCAAGGTCATCCTAAGATGATACTGCTAACTCTCATAGGAAGGACATCACACTACACCTTTTCTTGGTAAGACTGAAGTTGGATCAAGACTTGGCATCTAAGTTTGATGGGGATTGAAGTTGAGTCTATCCAAGATACCTTATATGGATTGGGATGGGGAACAGCAGATAAACCTAAGGTTTTGACAGTATTGGTTGAGATGGCATTAACATAGCTCCCGCTATCTATGATGATCTTACATACCTTTTCCCCTAACCTCACAAATGTCTATAGGATGTTGGTCCTACGCCAGTCCTCTCGTCATTTGGTTTGGGTTAAGATACATTTAATAACTCCCAATAAATTAGATGACTCAATGACTTCCTCATCTCCTTCATATTCATTCACTAAGTGTTCTCCAGCTTCATACACTTCCTCTTCAAACTCATCAGTGGGCTCAGGATCTTCTTCCTCTAACTTTCTATATGTAGGGATTGGGTTAGGCATTGACTAGCATAGTGTCCCAATTTATGACATCTAAAATAGGGAGCATTAGGACTAGAATTCCTCTAGACTTTAGATGACTTACCCTTATCTTCCTTACAGGTCACTAGGGTGCTAGGACTAGGTCAGTCTGGGTGTGTTTGACTAGACCCTAGTTTTGGATTAGGGGCACTATTCCTAATGGGTTCAGGTCGACGAATTATGGATCCCCTTTGGAATCTCTCATAGTCTCTAGCTATCTGATAAGCCTACTCAAGATCATGAAAATAATTTTCTCTGAATGTCCTCACATAGTCCAGCCCTAAATCTAGAAAGGGTCACAGTTTCAGACTCATCTATGCTACACCTCATGACTTATTCATCAAATTTGGTTATGTATTCAGATACAGTCCTGCTTCCCTAACTTAGCCTCTACCATTGATATAAAAGTCTCTGGTGATAGGATATGGAGAGGTACTTTTTCCTAAGCTTAAGTTTCATAGCTCTCCAGGTAGCTATGGGTATGTCTCCTCTTTGCCTCATCATCCTTTTAACATTTCCCTAGTATAGTCTAGCCTGGCAAACTAACCTGAGTTTAGTGAACTTAAACTTCCTCTCTTCAAATATTTCATACCACTCAAAGTACCAGTCCATATCTCCTTCCCAATCAATATATACCTTAAGGTCAAGGCTGCCATCAAATATAGGTGCTTCTAACTTGATGTTCCTAATGGCTCTCTCATTTTGGTCCATGAAATCATGATTGGGTCTCCTCTTATTAAGCTCCAAGATTGGGTCATGGCATGGGGCTCTTCTAGGGTTGGGAGGTGTTGGAAGAGGTGTCTCAAGTTCAAGCTCAGTATGGGTCTCATGGGTTCCTTTTAGGGTTCCTACCCATGTCTCCATTGGGGTAAACCTATCGTTCAGTTGGGCAAGCTGTTCAGTAATGGCCCTCAATTGGGTTTCAAGATTGGGCTCCATGGTTAAACCAGACTGGGTTTAGGGTTGATGGTAATGGGCTCCTGACCTGGTGATCATGCAACACACAAATTCATTCTAGGGCTTTCTAGACCTAGAGCTCAAGTAGAATGAGTCAACTCAAATTACAATCAACTCAATAATTATCCTTTCCACTGACCAGGTAAGAGGTGGGGTTGTGGAAGGCTCCCCCTGTTCTCGTAGGATCCTAATTAAAAACCACAAGTCTGCTTAAGGCGTTTGCCATCGGACCTCTTTCCTAGACACTAATTTCAAGAAATAACTGAATGATTGAGTGCACTAGTTTCATCACAATACTTTAAACTTGACCTATTGGTGTCCCTAGCTGCTTTAGGTTTCTACTCATTTATAATTAGGCTTGGAATCGAGATGAGGGTGGTTGTTTTGGGCCAAGGAAAGCTGATGAAATCCTTCCCTTATCTGAGATAAAGAGATTGCCCTTAAGTGAGTTCAATTATGCATGCACACACATGAAACCCTAAAGAAAAATATGCAGATTTTTTTTGTATTTTCAGATCTGAATATTAAAAGAAAATTGTAGATTTAATGAAGATTAATTATGTTAGTGATGGATGCAAATATTGATTATAATCTAATGGTTTTAATGAAAAATAGTTTCAGGGTTTAGCACTACTATGCATAAATTTCAGCATGCTGATTTTTTTTATTTTTTTGTTTAGAGAACTATGCATGAACATATCCTAACCTGCTTTGATACCAAATTGATACGGGATGCAATCATGCAAGGGATAAATATAAGGAAACTACAGATCTAGAGAGCAATGATTTCAGATTTTTATAAGGTTTTTTTTCTTCATGTTAAGAGCAAGAGTAAACTAAGATGGATTATGCAAAGATTCAAGTATCTACCCGTAGAATAAAAATCAATTAAGTAATAAAGAAAATAGGATCCTATGATTGAGAAACCACTACTTAGGACATGCTCTTCTTCAATAAAATAGAACTGGTGAGAAGGGTTGGGTTTGCATACCTAGCAATGATTGTTTTCTTCTTGAAGATTAGATCACATAGCTCTCAGGATTGGTGCCTTGAAGAAGAAGCCGATTACCCGCGGATGCTCCAACTTTTCTCATATGGTTCTGGAGGCAAGGCAGACTTCTTCCAAGGATCATAGCACCTGAGAGATCCTATAGGCACCAAGGATTAGGGACTCAGAAAGTAGAAAAAATAGAAATTAGGAAGTTAAAAGTAGAGGGGAGGCAAGAGAAGGGGTTGAGGATGCTTGGCATGGAGAGGGGCTTGGTGGCTTGGAGAGGTTGTTGGTGGCCTGATGAGGATGAAGATGCCTGGTTGCTTGAGGATGGTGGCTAGGGCTAGGGTTTGGATACTTGGAACTGGTATTTGGCCTCTCACCCTCTCCCTTATGGAGTATCAATGCTCAAAAGCACAAGATAATTAGAAGAAGAAGACTCTTTTTCATTCATTCAATTCTATCATGATTTTACAAGAGGGAGGAGGGGTACTTATAATTCACCCAAACCTCTTAGACTCCCTTTCAAAGTTAAACTGTATATATGGAATAATAGAGAAAAGAGGGGGCGCCACAAAATTTCCTTCTTTGTTGGTTATACATGGAAATAAGGAGAGAAGAAAATCAGGGGTACCTACATGCTTTCTTCCTTTGCTTGGGGCAGTTTGCATGGAATAAGGAGGGGGTTGATTGGGCATACTTATATACCATTTTTGCCTAGAGTGGTTGCATGAAACAGGGAGGGGGACCACTTCAATGTTTGGATGCCACTCTTCTTCCTTTTTTGGCTTGGAGTGGTTGCATGAAATAGGGGGGGTGCCAATTTGATTCCATGTTTGCTTGGGTGGCTTGAGTGGGGTCTAGAGGAGGTGGTGCATGAAGTCCTCTTCTTTAGTGAAGACTAGTGGTGGTGGTGTATGAAGTCTGTCTTCAGTGAGGACCAGTGGTTTTCTTCTTGGACTTGACTTGAATGAAGGAAAATTACATGACTCAAAAGGACCTAATTGACTGGACTCAGATGGACTCAACTTTATAAAATGGACTCAATTGACTCAGCTTTATTACAGAACTCAATTGACTCAGGACTGATGGACTCAAATGCCTAGGCAATCCATAATTAGCTCTGACTTGGGTGCAACCTCTTTCTGATCCTGGTGCCCGCACCATCTCTTGTTGGCTTACCTTCCTCACCTAGGTGAATCCTATGTTGAACAGTCGAGGGGATGATCCCTTTACATCAGCCATGGTCCATCCTAAGGCTTCTTGATTTTCTTTAAGGATGCTTAACAATTCTCCTTCTTATGTGAGGTTTAGGTCTACCAAAATAATTACTGGCAAGATTTTTGAAGGACTTAGATATGCATATTTGAGGTCCTTAGGGAGTGGTTTCAGTTCTAACTTAGGTACTTCCTTCACAATGGTTCAAGCAATGGTCCAGCTATTGTCTTAAGTGGTTCGATTGGAGGCTCCCATCTTGAGTTCGCACCAATCGAAGCAACTTCATTAACCTCTTCACCATCTTGGTTCATCCAGAGTTCCAGGTCAAACTCTATCACTGAGGTCAATGTGATCATAAACATTATCCTAAATACAGCTCAAGTCGCTCATTCAATTTATATTAGTCAGATTAAAAATATTCAGATCTATTGATATGTTGCCAAAGGAGAGTTTCGTTAACCTATTTCGATAATTGATTTGCATATTGGTTATGGCCATAAATCGTCTACCTAATATGAGAGGGATGTGACTCTTTGGATTCGTTACTAGTTCAGTTTCTAGAATCACAAATTCTATCAAATAGAAAAAGCTACTAACCTTAGTTAGCATATTCTGTATAATTCCCCTTGGTACTTTTAAAGACCAATCAACCAATTGTAGGGTCATTCAGGTGTGCTTTAATTATCCTAACCATGATTGCTTGTATACCGAATATGGCGATATGTTGACACTCACCCCTAGGTCTAATAGAGCCTTATTGATGAGGATGTTCTCTATAATGCATGAAATAGTGGATGACCCTAGATCTTAATACCTCACTGGCATGTAGTTTGACAGATATGAATTGACACTAGCCGGCAGGAAGGCTCTTTTAAGTATATTTGCGGTCTTCTTTTTGGTACACAAGTCCTTAAGAATTTAGCATAAACCGAGATAGCTTGGAACATATTTAATAAAGGAATTTTCACCTTAACTTACTTGAAGACCTCCAAGATCTTATCTAATTGGGCTCAGTTCTAGTTGGGCTTAAGTTTGTTAGGGAATGGCACTACAACCTTGATATTTAGTTCATTAAATTCTAGCGAGAGCTCAGATAGTGAGTTGGGTGTTGCATCAAGTTTTGATGCCTTAGGTTCTTTGGATTAGCCTTGCTCAAATAGTTATTTAGTGAGTGAGTCTTCTATTTCTTCTCCTTCAGATATGCCCACCTGGTTATCTATTTTTCTCTTAAATCTTAATGTATGGATAGCATTCAAGTGGTTGATCTGGGCTCCTTGTGTGGTCCTTGATTATTTTAGATCCTAGAATTAGCCTAACAGGCCTAGCTGCATTTCTAAATGGGTAATGGCTTGGGTATTGGAGGTTAAAAGTTGGCCCATGTTCTGCATGAAGTTGGCATTGGTTTTAGCTAGAGTTTCTAGACTTCTTTCTAGTGAACTAAATCTCTTTTCATTATCATTGACTGGTGGGTTATTTACTATTGGATTGGGCTTTGGATTTGGCTGGTTGAAGGTAGGATCACCTGTATTGGGACCTTATAACCAGAAAAAGTTTGGATGGTTCCTCCACCCTAGGTTGTAGGTTAGTGCATAGGGGTTATTGGTAGGTCTTTGATAGACTGCATTTACTTGTGCATAACCTTTTTCAATTTAGGCCATAAGGTAGGGACACTGTTCTACTATATGCCCTAGATCACCATATCCATTGCAAATTGGCATAGACACTTGGTTTACTTGATTTACAAGGGCCTGACCCTTAAGTTCTAAGGCCTCTATCCTATGGATCAAAGATGTTATTTTCACCTCTTCGGCTATGGATGCTAAGATTTGGTGAATACCACCTCTTGCTAGTGTGTTTCTTTCAAGTGTCCTAGTTGCTTCCCACTGCAAACTCTTTTCTACTAAGTCATCTAGAAATTGCCAAGCTTTATTAGGTGATTTTGCATGAACTGGCCCTAGAACATTGACTCAAGCATGGTTTTGAAACTTGGGTCTAGACCTTCATAAAAACTTTGTCATAGCCTCTAGGTCTCTATCCCATAGTATAGAAACTGACTTAAAAGGTTCTTAAAATAGTCTAGCCATTTTCAAAATGGTTCTTTCCCTAATTGATAAAATTGGTTAGCCTCATTTTTAAACTTAGCTATTTTATGACATGGGAAAAACTTCCTCAAGAATATTTTAACAAAGCCCTCCCATGTCATGATTGAATGGTTAGGCAAACTATATAGCCATTTTTTGGCATTCTCCTTGAGGACAAAATTAATTAGTGTAAGTTTAATGGCATCTTTTGAGAGTTTATGTATTCTCATGGAATCACAAACTTCCTCATTTACTAATGAAAATATGCATATCTTTATTTCTAGTGAATTTGTGGAGCATGTTAATAATTTGAGGTTTCATCTTGAAATTGGTAGCATTAGTTTGGAATAGTCAAATATAAGATAGTTAAAAAAATCCAATCGAGTAGCAATAGTTCCTTAGGCTTAGGGGATGTCCTATTTCTTCCATGGTTAACTCTAGGTTTTCTTGGTTAAGGGTAGGGTTTAGATCTATTCTCACTAATTAACCAAATTTCTATTTCCAAGTTATAATTTTGCTATTATTTTATAAATATTTTATTTTCTTATGAAAGAAGGGAGAAGAAAAAGGAGGGATAGATAAGAAGAGAGTTCTAAAGATGAGTTCTAATGAATCCTAAATCTATAAATGATAGAGAAAGGTGTTCTAATTAGGTTAAAATTTTATTAACAAACAAGTTATCAAACAAATTAAAACTCTATTTAGATTTATTTAGGTATAGACAGCTTCTAATTGCCAAGGTCACCTTGGAGCCCTCCAAATCAAAAACTAACTAGCTAACTGGCTATGTAAGGGTAAAGTCGATGGGGGTCTCCCTATTGCTTTCCTTAGATACTAATTTAATTTGGTTAAGTTAGTCAACAGAACCAATTAAAGAACCACCTTCCTTCAAGGTCACTTCATTTTTGAACCCCTATCCTAGATACTAGTTAACCAACTAATCCTAACCTAGTCTAACTCTTTTGGATACCTTGTCCTAGTGAGGTCAAGTATTTTTAGGGCCGATATCTAATTAATTTTATATTAAGGTCTAGGTCAATGTAAATGCAAGGAGATGATTTGTGGGCCACGGAAGAGTGATCAAGTCCCTACCTTATCTTGTTTATGGGTTAGTGCCCTTAGAGAGTTTTATTGGGATACAATGCAAACAAAACATGTGTCCAAATAAAGTAGAAGTTTATAGGGTTTTTATTTTTTCTTTAAAGTAATTATGTTTTATGGGAAGGCTGTATTTTTTCTAAGGTAGTTAAATTAAAAAGGAAGCTTAAATTAGGTTTGGAGTCAAACTAAATAAAAAGGAAAGCAAATATTTATATGTTTCTTTTTCCTTTTATGTCAACAAGAATAAAAGGTAAACTAGAGAGTAAGGTAATTAAAATAAAGCAATAATAATTATAGAAGACAAAAGATAAAGAAAACAATAAATAGGATCAAAATAAAAAATATTTCTTAACTAATTTTTTTGAAAAAATAATCCCCAATAATAGTATCAAAATTTGATCGCATGTCATAGGGCAATCAAAAATAAAAACTTATTTCACTACTATAGGTAGAGTGAGTAGGGATCGTATCCTCGAGGATCAAGAATAATTATTTTATAAAAAAGAATAAAAAAATTATTTATGGAGAAATTAAAATAGAATAGCAAGAATTAAATTGTTAATCTAAATTAATTGATTAAAAAAAAGTAATTCAGAGAAATAATCCAGGGATCCAAATCCACCATATAAAACATATTTTTATTTTTTTTATATATTACAATAGTAATTCTTATGATTAGGTATTAGTATAATTTATCCCTTGTTAGGGATAGACCATATCTGTAGATCATGACTTGTCTATTTAGAACATAAATTATCTAAATCTAATTACAAGATTAGGAAACTAATCTAGCTTACCATAATCTACTCTCCTAGGCACATACTGTATCTGGAGATCACGAAATATCTATAAAGGGTATAGGACATGTAGGTTAGATTAAAACCTTGATCAAAAAATAACAAAAGAGATATGCATGACGAACATAATTTTATTGCATAAAATTTAAATACAAAAGAAAATAAATAACTCATTTATAGGCTTCATTGTCTTCTTGAGAAGGAGCCTAGCCATGCATAGCGGTTGCCAGCACATCCTCCACATTTTCCCTTCTCCTAAAGCCTAATACAAGATCTAAGAACAAAGAACAAAAGAAAAGAAAATTAATTTGTGCTATTGAACTCCTCCTGGACTATTGCTTGGGATCCTCCATTTATAGGCTCGACACGAGCTTTCTCCTAATCAAATTTGGAGTGAATTTGAGTTAAATTGTGCCTTGTATCATGAGAAATCATCCCAACCATCCGATCATCATCAAGCATCTAGAATCCCATCGATCATGCCTATTAAAGCCTAAGTCATGTCGAGAACAAGCACTGGCCGTTTGATTTACTTCTCTATCATGTGTGGACCATCAGATTGCATAATTCATGGCCCAAACTATGCATCCAATTCCTTCTGCAATCGAGAGAAACAAAAGCTATCTTATCATGGAAAATCAATCCCAGTTGCTCATTGGCACACCCTAGCTTCCGCCCATCATTAGACCATGACAAAGACCTTCTCTTCTTTATGGACCTCGACTTAGCTTCATGGACCTAGAGGTGGTGATGGGGAAAATGAGGACAACTGGTGGCAAACAGAGAGGTGGCAATGGAGGCATGTGGCAGCAATGAGCAGTGGTGAAGCAATGTCATGGAATGAGGAAGAGGAAGAGGAAGGTAGCGGGCAAAGATGGGCTTGGGATAGAGAAGGGCAGCCATCGATAGGAAGGAGAGAGGTGGTGCTAGGTGGTGGTGATGTGTGTTGACATCTCAGGATGGCGATGGCTCAATGATGGCAATGGGTGGCTTAGGACAGGGACTCGGGAGGAGAAGCCTACAGCATGGTGGCTCCAACGAGCAACTGCAAGTGATGATGGTAAAGGTAGTAGAGGCATTAGAAAGGAGGTAACGATGGGTGGCGAGGTAGCAACTACAGCTTCTCAGGACTGTGATGGGGATCTGATGAAGATGGTCCATGGAATGTCTTGTAGATCGAGCGGCCAATCCATGATGGATCAGCTACTCTAAAGTCTATGTTGGGCTTGATTAAGAGTTGATTTTGGCTTGATTCTAGGCTCATTTGAACTTTAATTTAAGTGTCGTTTGATTTTTTGGATTCTATAGATTGAGCTTTTCTATCTATGAACATCTATTCAACAAAACATAAGCAAAAGTATTAATTCTTAAGGCATAAAGATTAATTAATATATATTTTAATGCTTAAATTGGGATATTTAATAAACTTATATGCTTGCACAGTTCAAGGGGATGGAATTAGGATTCTTAAAGATCTTAGCAGCTATTCAATGACTCATTCCTGCCTCTTCTCCTGCCAGCTTTTTAGATCCCTCACATGATTCCCCACCAGAGCCACCACCAGCACCAGAGCCACTACCAGCACTAGAGCCTCTAGCAGCAGCTGATCCAGGACTCCTTCAGGCCATCAACCAGATCAGCCACCTACTCCATCATCTAACCAACCACCTACTCCATCATCTAACTAGCCACCTACTAGGACTGTAGGCTTTCATACTCTAGGATTCCATCATTTTAGCCCTTCTAGCAGGACCAGAAGCTTGATTCATAGGAAACCTAGGTCTCTAGCTTTTAGGATCATAGCCCCTATTATTATTGATTTTTCCTTCAATAAGGATTAGTATCATAGGTTATACTTATAGGATCCCAATTCTCATCTATGTATGTTTGACTTATTGTATTTCGATGTACTGCAATCCATTCATTTTGTATTTTGATGTCTTGTAGTATATTCATTTTATATAGATACATATATTCTTGTCTTCACTTTTATGTAATGAAATTATATATGGAATGAAATTCTTATTTTCTACATAGCTTATGAAATGAATATTTATATATACTGGGAGTAGAACTGAAATGATTGTTTTAAACTTACGATGATTGTTTTCACTTGCAATGTTTGTTTTTTGACCGATGACAAAAAGGGGGATAGAATTGGAAATTGATTATATAAGCATAAATAAGTAAAAGGAAAGGGGAGCAAAAAGTAAAAAATGAAAAGAATAGAAAGAGCAAAAAGTAAAAAGGTATAATTGATTGAAAATTCAAACAATTAAACCTTAATAACATCTCTTGATATGCTCTGATATATTAGTTTAAAGTGATGATATGCTCTAATATATTAATTTAATCTCCCTGATATGCCTTGATACATCTTGATACGCATTGAAACATCAATAATATATATTCTAATACATTACTACATGCTCTGATATATTGTCGATACATAAATAAATGCTCCCAAATATTGATATTCAAGCATTTTTTTTATGAATCTAATACATTAATGCTCTAATACACCTAGTAATTATAAGCAATTATGTTCTTATATGATTATGCTCTGATACTTTGAGAACATTGTTAATCATATGATTTGATACTTTGAGAATATTGAAAATTAATCTCACTCTGATACCAAAAGTCTTAAGTAAATTTAATTTTTGAAATAACACCAAATTTCATATACTTATATACTCAAAGTTTTGTCATCATCAAAAAGGGGGAGATTGTTAACTCTAGCCTTGATTTTAAAGAGTGATAAAATATTTGAGTATATATGAGATACTAATATTTGTTGGAGTATTGAAATTAATGTTTTGGATACCCTACAAATTAAATAGAAGAAAGGACAAATTGATCAATCCATAAGTAAGAAAGTTTCGCATTTTTGGATGTCTTCACAAAGTAGAAAAGCCAAACAAATCATGAATCAATGGATATTTGGAAAATGGTTTGGAGGAAATCAAGTCATAACTTCAAATCTCAAGTTTAGCACAATTTTTCAATTAGCACAAGCTATGAGTCAACTCATGAAAATGGTGAGTCAATCTTTAGAAACGCCCTAGAAAAGAAACATGACTGGCATAAAGAGTTTAAGCTGGCATGGCCTGTGAACAGACTCAAGCATATGATGAGTCCACTCAAGGGTTGCCTAAAGGATCGACTCAAACTCTATGAGTCATAGTTGCAAGAAATCCAGAAAGCAAAAAAATTCAGATCCAGGCTATGAGCCAACTTAAGCAGATAGTGAGTCAACATAAGGGTCAACACAAGGATTAACTTAAGCTCCATAAGTTGCAGTTGCTAAAAAATTCCTAGAGAGGCTATTTTTTGGTGTAGGTCTATGAGCCGACTCAAGCTTCTAATGAGCCACTCATGAAGGTCTCTGAGTCAACTCAAGGACTATGTGAGTTGACTCATCAGGTTCTAACAAACAAAAATGGCTAGTTTTTTCAACAAGAGAACAACTCAAAGATTTTATCAAGAGCTTCATCAACTTTTGTTTTGCTCTTTCAGAGAGCTATTGATTTTATAATTAATATACATTATCTCTTGTGTTATAACTAGTTTCAAGGGGATTGAAACTAGGATAGAGGCTCATCCAATTCTTATAATTAGATTGCAATACAAAGGATGGCTTGTTGTAAGGCTATTGTTAGTGAGCCTAACAAAAAAACTAATTAGATTTTAGTTTATGAGTTTGGAAAATAAACTGGCTATAATCTTTGAATTATTATAGTAAAATTCCTAAAAGGCACTTAGAGAGTGGACATAGGTGCTTAGGGTGCACTAAACTACTATAAAACTTTGTGTATTTGTTATCTTGCTCTCTTTCCCTTCTTCTCTTCATCAGCTTAGTATGCATCTCTAATTTTCTCATATGTACTACCACATATATTTTACTGGTTTTTTAAAAATAGCATGTATTTGTTTAAAGTTTTGAAAAATCCAATTCATCTCCCCTCTTGGGTTGCTTTGCTAGGCAATACAATGATCAGTTGCCGAAACTTTTCTAACTTGTTGAACTACTATTGTATAAGAACACATATCTTGATGTATGCTTTTTATGATCAATAACATATATGAAGTCTAAATCAATGTATCCTTATACCCTCAAGTCTCCTCTAAAGATCTAGAACTTATCATTAGTGCTTCTCAAGTACTAAAAAATGTTCCTTATAGCTATCTAGTACTCCTAGGCTAAATTTGATTGATATTTGCTCATGATAATCATAGTAAGGGCTATATTAGGTTGTGTACATAATATTGTATACTTGAGGCTCCCTAATGGTGCTAGATCGCTTAAGCATCGAAGTAAGCTAGATATAAGATGTTGGTGTTTGTACCTACAAAAGAAGTCCTAGATAAAGGTGGCTTTGGTGAAGGGCCTCCAATGCTCAAGTCAGTATCTCATACCATACAGTAAAAAATAGAGTGGAGTAGTTAGAAAGAATGCATGTATGCATGCATATGTGTGTACCTCTAGGAGGCTCGTGGAGAATCCCTTTTTAAACCTAGGCTTCATGGACAATCTTGGAATATCTTGGTATAATAGCAAGTAGACAGGATGTGACTGGTTTTTGACCTCCAACAGGATTTCTAAAAGGAAATCATCATTCTTTATTTGGAATATCATTCTTTCATTAATGGAAGATTTTGTCTTATATGCCTTTCTACCATCTGCCTTAATGGCTCCTAGAATTATTATCCAAAGAGGGGCCATGCTTTTTTAATGGTTGAGATCTACTCTTGGTTACAAAACTTGATTGTTTGTTTGTTATAGGCATATCAGAATGAGCATCAATAAGCTTCTTCCTTTAGCCATTTTGTAGGATGTCCTTGTAGGGGGCCTTATTTACTTGGCCTTGATTCCAAGTATCAAGGTTCAGTAAATCTTTCATAGAACATATGGGTCGAAGAAGCCAGGTGATGATTATACCGAATTTTGAAAGACCGAAGTCAAACCTGGCAGTAGTGCAGAAATTGAAGGTTTAAGGCCGTAGATTCGATCTAGCAGAGATCCCAGGGGGGTCAAAGATTGAACCTGGTGAGGAGCCAGAAGGTTGAAGGTATTTTAGTATGATGGCTAGTAGGATCTGGAGTTCTAAAGTATTGGTCCCAACTTTGGCTCTTAAAGAATAGGAGGAAAGATTGATGGAGCTCCTTAAAGAAATATCCCCAGACAAGAGTAATCCTTTTGGATGATTCAACAGCTTGAATTTAAGCTACTTTAGTTGCACAGGTTTGGTCATCTCTAGGTCATTTAGCCAGTCATTCTATATTTACATATGTCAAGAAGACCATAGATCAAATGCCATAGATAGAAACAAATAAAAAATGTTGAGTATAGTTTTTGCTTATTATGAAAAGGATTCAGTCAGCACATGTTCGGTTCAAGCATCTTCGAGATCCCGAGGGTGGGGTTTCTCCCATATCACTCCATATGGTCAAAGCATAAGGGATCTTGCTCATGCATTGAATCTTCTTAGATGTGTTGGGACACATTTTCTTGGATATATTAATCCATGCCTAGGGGGTAGAACTCCCCTCTTGGAGTTTTTCCATGCTAAATCTCATCAGCACCTCCAAGTACATTTTCTATAAAAGGCCAAGCATCCTTTTTAGATCTATCTCTATAGACCTTTATTCTCAAAATATAGGATGCTTCTCTAAGGTCTTTCATGGAGAATTCTTTTAATAACTATCTCTTGATCGAAGCATGGGAATATCATTCCCAATAAGGAGGATGTTTCTATGTACAATATGAGAAATGTAATAGTACTTCCACTGACATTCTTGTAAACACAAGGTTCCTCCTCATTTTTAATGAAATCAAATGTTTTGATAAAATCATTAAAATAAGTATTCCAACTTTAAGATGCTTGCTCTAATCCATATATGGATTTATATAGCTTGCAAACTTTATAATCTCCATCATTAGAAGTGAAATCCATAGACTGCTTCATATAAATATCTTCTTCAAGATATCCATTTGGGAATGTAGTTTTTCATATTCATCTACTATATCTCATATAAAATACTGTAATAGCAAGCAATGTATGGATGGATTTTATCATAGCCATAGGTAGAAAGTGTCCTGATAGTCAATTTCTTTACGTTGACTATAACTTTTTGCCATGAGCTTAGCTTTATAGATTTCTACCTTTCCATCTATACCAAATTTTCTTTTATATATCTATTTATAACTAATAGGTATTATATCCTCTGGTGGATCTATTAATATTATTGAGATCTATACTTGGTTGAAATGCATGGAGTCAATTTCTGACTTCATAGCATTTAACCATTTCTCAAAGTTGATGTCTGACGTCACCTGATTATATGTTTTGGGATCATTTCCATGCTTCCATTATCCTACAAGGAACATTTCCTCTACATCCTTTGAAATGATACCTATGAATCTCTCAAGAGAATGCAAGATCTTACTAGATCTATGAGGTGGAGGAGGTACTATATCTACTGGCTAGATATGAATAGGTTCTTTAAGATCTATGGCTCATTACTCTTTAGAGACTTTCTTTACAAACTCAATTCACCTTCCATTACCTCCATCTTGAATCAATAGTTTTTCCAAAAATATAGCATGGACTCACTATCATATTTTATGATTCTTTAGAAAGTAAAAGTAATATCCTAACAACATATCTTATAAAACAAGCTCTCATAGACCTAGCCTTTAACTTGTCTACCTATTATCTCTTGACATGAGATGGACATCCCCAAATCCTAAGATGACCAAGACTTAGTTTTTTACAATGCCACATCTCATACGGTATAAAAGAAATAGATTTAGAGGAAACCCTATTCAATAAATAAATTGAAGTAATCAGTGTATGTCCCTAAAGAAATAAGTAAACAATCAGTGAAGCTTATCATAGACCAAACCATATCCGATAAGGCTTGATTCTGTCTCACTAGCACCCTATAGAAGTGTTTCAAGAGGAGTCCATTATGAAACTATGCAAATTTCTATGAGATGGTGCAGAAACTTGGATTAAAAAGTTCAACCCCTTGATCTAATCGAAAAATTTCTAGGAGTCTTCTAATTTTTTCTTTACTTAATATCTAAATTCTTTGAACATTTCAAAAATTTAGATTTATATCTTATACACTTATACCTATACTATGAATGATCATCAGTAAAGGTGATGAAGTAAAAAGAATCATCATTAGCTAGCTCATTTAATGGGCTGCATATATTAGAATATATCAGGGTAAGTACATTAGTGGTTCCTTTTTCCTTTATCCCACAAAGGATAGTTTCATCTTATCTTGAAGATAAGACTTACAAATTGGATATGACCAGGTAGTTAATGAATCCAAAAAGCTTATGTTTGCTCTGGTTTGTTAGTCATTTTCTCGTTATATGACTAAGCCTAAAGAGCTATTTATCCTATCTCATCTGTAGATCCTTCAGATCCATGGCATTCACTATCTGCTCAGAAACAAACACAGATGCATCCATATGCAATTGTCAATTTCAACTACGAGCAGATCTAACATACCTTCCAAAGGCATGTCCTCCTTGTTTTTTTTAGGTATTCCAAGTATACAAGATAGCTCCCATAACAATAGTCATGATAGTGGAAACATTTTTCCTTGTTAGCAGCCTTCTTCATGGGAGTTTTCTTTTTTTGGCTTGCTCTCGATCTTTTACTTCTTCATGGACTTCTTCCAATCAAATTTTTACCTGAAAGGTGAAGCCTACTTTATAGCGAGAATGCTACCTCTTGAACTCTTCTAGGTCTCTTGACTAGTTACCAACATATTTGATAATTAGGCCCTTGAGTAGTCATCCTATTCATATGGTTGTTTACTATAAATTGTTTATATGAATCAGAAAAGGATTGCATGATTGAATCCTAGCAATTCCTTGTCAGACCATGCTTCTCAAGCTCCTGAAGGTTCTTGACCATTGTTAAACAACGATCATGGATAAACTACCCTTTGGTCAATTATCAAATGGTTTGGTGATCGCTATCATAGGTGGTCAAAAATAAACCTAACTCACTACTATAGCTAGTGATGAGTCGGGATCGTATCCTCGGGGATCAAGGGCAATTATTTCATAGAAAAGAAAAGTAAAGAGATAAATATATAGGTGTTAGAAGATAGATGATGTGTTAATTAAAACTAATCAATTAAATCTAAACTTGAGATTGAGGGGTTTATAAGATAAAAGATGTCTTAGGGTTTCCAGGAATCATTAACATAAAACATGTAATTGTTCTAATCTACACAATCAAATCCATAAGTATATTGGAATCTTTCAAACTACTCCTTGGCATAGACTATCTTATCGAGTACGAACCATATCTTACCAGGATCATAGCCAATCCTACAAGTATAGGCTATCCAACACCTAGTAAAAAAGATCCTAATAAGACTTGTGATAAAACCCTACAATTAATTATTTACATTGACCATGGATCATATCTTATCAAGATCATGATCCATTTCACTAGATAATCAAGTTAGGAGATCAAATAAAAAGGAATTGAAGAAAAAATTGAAAGTACTTTATTCGACTGTATAAAAGAGAAGACAATTATAAATTTAAAAAAATGATCCTTGTACTTCCCTACAAACTACATCTCAGTTGAGCATGGCTCCTGGATATATCTTCATGGAGATTTGGGACTCTGTCACCGCACCTCCTCTCCTGAAGAACTCTTTTTCTTGGTTCCTCTCCCTCTCTCTCTCCTAACCTAATACAATAATCCAACAAAAAGAAAAGGAAAATAAGAGAATTACCGCAGTAACTGATCCTTGGACTGCTGCCTGGGGTCCTTCTTTTATAGATCTTAGTTAGAACTTCCTTTCGATCAAATTTGGAGTCAATCGAGCTCAAGATCAACCAGATATCATGTGAAAATGCCTCAGCCATGCATTCTACATCATAGACACTAGATCGTGCAAGGATTCATGCGAAGAGCCATCTCCTTCCTTCTTGGGTGAGCCGAGTCCGATGCAAACTCCATCAAATCCCGGATCACCATCCCACTTCGATTTGCATAGCTGCTTCTCCCAATTCTAGATAGAGGCGGCGGCTGGTGGCGTTGACAGCGGTGGCCAACGACGAGAGGTGATGCCTATCAACTGGTGGTGATGGCCGTGGAACAAAGAACAAGGCAAGGACGAAACCGGGAAGAAGATGGCCGGTTATAGGTAGACAAGCACCCGGGCGGTAAGATGCCAGTGGACAAGGGGGTGCTTAGTGAGCGGCGAATAGCGATGGCAGTGAGGGAGCTCCCGACGATGAGGAGAGGAACTCCGACGGCTTCCCTGGTGACGACAGAGCTTGGGATGCTCTATGGTCCACGAAAGGCTCCGTGGACTGGCAGCAATGGTAGCCATGGACCGTTAGAGGCTTTTCTGAAATGAGTGGCCGGTCCATGGTGGACCGACTGCTCTAAAAACCATGTAATTCCTTAATAGATTTCAAACTTAAATTTTGGACCCGTCTGAACTCCAATTTGAGTGTCGTTTACACCGTTGGACTCCAAAGATCAAGCTCTTCCCATAAATGGACTCCTTTTCTACAAAAGTCAAATAAAAGGTATCATTTCTTAATAAATATATAGTAATTAATATTTAATTTAATAATTAAATTGGGATAATTAATAGACTCATTACACCCCCCAACTTAATCATTGCTAGTCCCTTAGTTATGGAACCATGTGTCACTAAGATCCTCCCTTGCAAAACTAGATCTAGGCCAAAAGTTAAAAGAAGTTAGCTAGTATTACTGATTAAATATTGAGTTTTTGAAATAAATTTCACGGTCAGAATTATTAGAAACTTTCTTAGAGTTCATCCAAAGATCTATAGCACTTGTATTTGTGATGGCTGACTTAATATTTTGGTACTAGCTTGTAAGAAACAACGGTATCTTTGCCTATCACTTACTTTGGTTATTTTTTTATACACCCCCACATTAAGCACATGAGTTGAGGTAGCCTTCACACTACCTGATTTTTTTTCTTTTCTTTTTTTTCTGTCTTCTTTTTTTTGTAAATCTTCACACTACCCACTTTTTGATGTGAACAACAATGCTTACTTAAGTGAAGGTGCCCGGTTACTCGGTGAGAAACCAATGTTTAGACTTTTTTTCCATGTGGAGCCATCTCTTATTCCTAGAAAAATGAAAATCACTAAAGCAAAAAATAAAATGATTGGGTTGCCTCCTAACAAACACTAAGTTTAATGTCTTCAGCTAAATCTCTCAGGGTTTTCATCCTATTCCAGCCCGAATCTTGACGTGGGTTTATGATTTTCTATGTGATTTGGGTTCAGCTTTAGAATATTTCCTGTATTGGACCATTAAGTAGCTTATTGCCCTAATAGCTAACAATTCTTTCTATATCATTAGATCTAGGTATAATTTCAGTATTGGTCGGGGTTCTAATGGACTTAGATCTATGTACTCAATGTGCTCTATGTATGAAGGGAGGATTTTAGGATCCCCATGTGATGCCTCTTCCTTCATAGACAAAGGTTTAACTAGAAATATAAGGGGTTCGGCTAATAATTTAGACCTTGGTACAAGCCCTTTCTGATCTATAATTTGGCACTTTCTTCAAATCAATATCAATCATGTCTCCATACATCGTTTGAACACTATAGATAAATTTTGGCACCGTTGCTGGGGACCAAGGCATGATTATTTCATGAAAAAAAGTAAAAAAGAATTCTTTTTTTGTATATAGTTATTACTCTCTTTAGTTTATTGCATTTTTTTTGTTACCTTAATTATTAGAATTTCTTGTTTTTCTTTTTAACATAAAAAAACTTTCCTTCTTTTTACAAATCCACTTTTAACCTAATTAACCTTTCCTTAATTAAGCTTCCTTAAATAACCCATAAGAAAACCCTAAGACACCTTCCATAAAACTTAATTAATTTAAAGAAACAAATTAATAAAACTTAAAAGATTTCTTAACCTATTTGGACACCTTGTTTGACTTGCATTGCATTATCATAAAATATTTTAAGGGCATAACCCCTAAACAACATAAGGTGAGGATTTCATCACCTTTCCTTAGCCCACAAACCACCACCCTGCATGCTGCATAACCCAAGTCTTAATTTAAAATCAATTAGACATTGGCCCTTAAGAACTTTCGAGCTCACTAGGACAAGGGACCCTGAGAGTTGGACTAGCTCAGTATTACCTGGTTCATTGGTGTCTAGGAAAGGGGTTCAAGGATGATGTAGCCTTAAAGGAAGGTGGTTCTTTAATTGGTTCCATTATCTGACCTGGCCAATTTAATTGGTGTCTAAGGAAAGCAATGGGGGGACCCCCACCGACCTTACCCATACTTGGCCAGTGACTAGTTAGTATCTAACATGCAGACTCAAAGGCAACCTTGACAATTAGGAGCTATCTAGGTAACCCTAGGATAGAGTGTCCATTGCTTGATAACTTATTTTTTCTAACAAAAACTTTAACCTAATTAAAACACCCTTCTTTATCGTCTCTATATTCAGGACTCCCTAGGTTCTCATCTTTAGACTTCTTGTCTCTCTTTCTTCCCTCTTCTTATCCCCTCTCTCTCCATATAATATAAAAAAAATTAAAAAAATTCATGCTAAGATAAAAGGATAGTTGGTCAGATTCAATCTAAACCATATACGATTAAAAGGTCATGGATCCTATTAAACGACCAAAGAGCTTAATGGAGTATTGTTTTCCTAATCCCAATGTGTTGAATTCTTGAATGATTTTGATGATAACAAAATATTGGAGCATGCACTTATGTTACTAACTACTTTTCAAGTGCTTTATAAGTTTTTTGTAGGATGATTTCATTATTAAATTACAATGCCTACAATCTTATTATGTGTCATGAGTTGTGTTGTAAATGTGTCATGTAAAGAAGAGCCCAAAAAAAAATTTTAAAAATATTCTCAAAAATAGGTCACTTCTAAGTGTTTTCAAGCTTAAATTTCTTAGAATCAATTGTTAGTTAAGTTAGGAAGAATCTTGAATGACAAAATATTGCTGGATGTAATATGGAGAAGAAACAAAAGCTTTACTGAAAAACTTATCCGAGTCGACTCGAGTAAAGGGTGCCGACTATAATTCATGGCATGCATGAAGGATTCTGGCATACAGAGATCAGAGCCAACTCGTCCAGTACATCATTTCTTGAATCGAATAGGCTAGCCAACCCGAAGGAAGTCCAAGCTGACTCATCCATTCAGTAAGGAATCTGAGTTGATCCATCAGATATCCAAGCCGACTCCTTCAAAGTTCATGAAGAATCAGTTCTGAGAAAACAGCCAGGCGAACCGACTCCAATGAGAAGAGCTGACTCCTCCAAAGTACAGTTTTGAAGACTTGTGAATCCGAGCCTACTCGAACTGAGATGAACCGACCATCTAGAGTAAGGAATCAAGAATATTGTGAAACCGAGCCGACCCGAATGAGATGAGGTGACTTAACCAGAACTTCTCTGAGAATCTAAGCTGACTCGAGGGATCCAAGCTGACTTGAAGGTCGATTCCAGGCAAGTAACGACTAGTTGTAGAACTTTATTTTTGAATTTGAAAAGTGCTCCAACGATCAAATGTCACATTCCAACGGTCTACAATGACTATATCCACATGAGAAGAGTACAAGACTCTCTAAATGAGGGATTGGGATAATCTTTGAAGAAGCTAATGCTTAGTTGAACATTAAATGAGCTTGTGAGCAAGAGAGCACTAAAGAGCATTCAAGTCAGTCTTCAAGACTTCACCAACTTCAATCTGAAGCTTGAAGCATACATTGAAGAAGTTGAAGAAGCCACTGAAGAGCATTAAAGTGCAATTAAGAATGCATCTCTCGAGCTGCATTGGCAACCATCAAACAATATTAGTTTGTCATTTTGTTGCTTATTTTCTTTAACTCTTTTATGAGTGTTAGGTTATTGGTGAGCCCAGTTTAAAAACCAAGTAGGTTCTTGGTTAGCCTGTTCAAAACCAAGTGTAGGTTTTTGGTTAGCCTGTTCAAAATCAAGTGTAGGTTCTTGGTGATCTTGTTCAAAACCAAGTGTAGGTTCTTGATGATCCTGTTCAAAACCAAGTTGGGTTCTTGGTGATCCTGTGTAAAATCAAGTGTTGGGTTTTTGGTGAGCCCGATTAAAAAACCAAGTTAGGTTTAGATTGTGAGCCTGGTAAAATAATCCGACTATATTTTGATAGTGAATATAGTGAAAATCCCAAGTGGTATCTTGGATAGTGGACATAGGAGTGAGGGTGCTCCAAACCACTATAAATTTGCTGTGTTTGCATTGTGCTTTTTCTATTTGCATTTGCTTCTGCTCTTAATTATTTGAAACACAGCACCTACCACTAAAGTAGATTTATAAAGAACACATATTTGATTAATTTATTAAATTTCCAATTCACCCTCCTCTTGAAAAAGCTACCTGGGCAACAACTGGTATCAGAGCAGAGTCTCTGAACTTAATTATAGTAAAGATTAATGGCTCATCCCATAAGTACTTCCTTAGCCGAAGGTCAATCTACTAATAGACCTCCACTATTCACTAGCATGAATTATTCATACTGGAAAGCTAGAATGAAGATATACATTCAAGCTATTGATTTTTAATTATGGAAGGTCATTCTTAAGGGTACACAAATACCCATGAATAAAATTGATGTCATGGATGTCCCAAAACCTGAAGAGGATTGGGATGAACATGACATAAAAATGGGAGAATTGAATGCCAAAGCCATGAACTTACTATATTATGCTTTGGATACAAATGAGTTCAACCAAATTTTTATTTGCTCATCTGCAAAAGAAATCTGGGATAAACTCGAAGTGACTCATGAAGGAATATCCCAAGTGAAGACCTCCAAAATCAATCTTCTAGTACATAGCTATGAATTATTTAAGATGGAACAAACTAAAACTATCTCTGCCATGTTTTCATGGTTTATAAATATTATTAACGATTTGAAAAGTCTTCACAGGGTTTATTCTAATGTTGATTTAGTACAGAAGATTCTAAGATCACTTCCAAATAAATGGGATCCCAAAGTAACTGTCATCCAAGAAGCAAAAGATCTAAACACATTGACTCTGGATGAACTACTGGGTTCTCTCATCACACATAAATTGGCCATGAAGCAAAGAAATTAAGATGATCAAAAAAAGAAGAAAATAATTTTCTTCAAAGCTGCATCAGATTCAAAGAAACAAAATGAGGAATCGGAAGATGAATGCTCCTCCTTTAAAGATGATTTAAAAGATGAAGATATGACTATGGTCGTGAGCAGATTTAGAAGATTTATGGAAAAGAAAGAAGATACTTCAGAAAGTTTCATAAGAGAGGTGAACATAGTAAGGACAAAGAAAGAGAAAAAGTGAAGGAACAAATATCCACATGCTATGAGTGTGAGAAACTAGGGCATATGCATCCCGATTGTCCTTTACGAAAGAAAACATTGAAGAAGAAGAAAAAGAAAGTGATGGTTGCAACTTGGAGCGACAGTGAGGAGTCGACTTCAACAGAAGAAGAAGAGGCCACAAAAATTGCCAATCTATATCTTATGGATCTCGAAGATGAGGTAATGTCCCCTGAACCTCAAGCTAAATTTATTTTTGATGAACTGAATTCTACATTCCATGATTTGCTTTCTAAATTTAAAAAGGTTGGAACAAAAATTAGAGCTTTAAAGAATATTAATGATTTTTCGTAAAAGAAAAGGAAGAGATTTCAGAAAAGAACAAATTATTGCAAAAGGAATTAACTATCTTTTCTGAAAACAACAAACCTTTGAAAATTGAGAAAAATCTATATCTTAAGAAAAACAAAGCTTTAGTTGATGAAAATTCTAATTTGAGAAAGGAAATGGAAAAACTCAAGCCTTTTGTTGAAAAGCTTACTTTAAGTTCAAATAAGCTTAAGTTGATTTTAAAAGAGCAAAGAATTTCAAGTAACTAAGCTAGAATCGGATATAATTCTTCGAATTCAAATGAAATTTCAGCTACTAGATTTGTATCTTCAAAAGCATTTGCACCAAAATCTATTTCTCAAAATGCTTTTATGTCACATGGTTCTATATCTACATTACATGCTTCTACATCTAAAACTTTAAAGTTTACATCTTTTCAAAATAATAGAATTGTTTGTTATGCATGTCATGGGGTTGGACATAAATCTTTCTAATGCAATCTATTAAAGAAAATTAGAAATAGAAAGAATAAAATTAGAAAAATTTGGATTCTCAAATGAACCACCTCTGCTAACCTACAAGGATCCAAGGTAGCTTAGGTACCTAAAAGAACTTGTTGATTGTTTTGCAGGAATGTCTTGCAGCCCAAAAACTAAAGAAAAGATGGTATCTCGACAGTGGCTATTTAAGATATATGATAGGTGACAAGGATCAATTCATCACCCTAGAGATGAAAGAAGGAGGTTTGGTAACCTTTGGAGATAATGGCAAGGGAAAAATAATCGGTATTGGTAAGATCAAATTGACCCCCTCTACTTTTATTGAAAATGTATTGCTAGTAGACAAATTGAAGCATAATTTATTAAGTATTAGTCAATTATGTGATAAAGGCTTCAAGGTTGTCTTTGAATCATCTATGTGTATTGTAACAAACTCTTTTGATTCTAGCAATAAATTCATTGGACATAGACTTGAAAATATTTTTGTGGTAGATCTTAATGATCTAGCCATGTCTAGTAGTTCCAGTCTAGTAGCAATGAATACTAAGACCAAGGAGTCTTGTTTACTTTGGCATAGATGATTAGGTCATGCTAGCATGCATATTATTGCCAAGTTAATTTCCAAGAATATTGTTAGAGATTTGCCTAAATTTAAAGTAGATTTTGAACATGTTTGCGATGCTTGCAAATTAGGTAAAAAAACTAAGGAGAGTTTTAAATCCAAAAATATGATTTCAACTTCTAAACCCCTTGAGCTACTTCACATGGACTTATTCGTACCAACTAGGACTACAAGCCTAAGCGATATGAAATATGCTCTTGTGATAGTAGATGATTTTTCAAGATTTACTTGGATTTTGTTTATTGTATATAAAGATAAAACTTTTAAAGTTTTTCGAAAATTTCACAAAAAAGTTTCAAATCAGAAAAACCTTTCAATTATTTCTATTAGGAGTGATTATGGCACAAAATTTGAAAATCAATTTTTTGATGATTATTGCACAGAAAATGACATTGATCATAACTTCTCTGCTCCTAGAACACCACAACAAAATGGTGTTATAGATAGGAAGAATAGGACTTTGAAAGAAACAGCCCGAACAATGTTATATGAAGGCAATCTTTCAAGGTACTTTTGGACAGAAGTGGTGAATACTACTTGTTATATTTTGAACCGTATTTTGATCCGTCCAATTTTAAAGAAAACCCCTTATGAGCTTTAGAATGAAAAGAAACCTAATATTAATTACTTTCACATTTTTAGTTGTAAATGCTTTGTGCTGAATAATTATAAGGATAATCTAGAAAAATTTGATGCTAAATCTGATAAAGCAATTTTTCTTGGTTATTTAATACATAGCAAAGCATATAGAGTATTTAATAAAAGAACATTGACTGTGGAAGAATCAGTACATGCTATATTTGATGAAACTAACCCCTCACCTTCAAAGAAAGAAGAGTGTATAAATAATGTTGCAGGTGCATTTTAAAAGGAGATGGAAGATATGAGCATACAAGAGAAACCAACTCAAGAAGGAGAAGAAGTGGTAAGTAAGGATCATGCTGATCTACCAAAGGAATGGAGGTATTTAACTTCTCATCCAAAAGATTTAATTATAGGTGATCCTTCACAAGGTGTTAGGACTAGGTCATCACATAGAGATGCACATGATTACCTAGCATTTGTATCACATATAGAGCCACATAGTTTAGAAGAAGCTGAAAATGATCCAAACTAGATAATGGCTATGCATGAAGACTAAACTAGTTTGAAAGAAATAATGTGTGGATTTAGTTGATAGACCATCAGACCATCCCATTATAGGAACCAAATGGGTCTATAGAAATAAATTAGATGAATAAGGTAAAGTGATTAGAAACAAAGCAAGGTTGGTAGCCAAAGGATACAACCAAGAAGAAGGAATAGATTTTGATAAAACTTATGCACCCGTAGTAAGAATATAAGCCATAAGATTATTACTTGCATTTGCTTGCTACATGAATTTCAAACTATTCCAAATGGATGTGAAAAGTGCTTTTTTAAATAGTTTTATATATGAACAAGTTTTTGTAGAACAGCCACCAGGTTTTGAAAGTCATGTTTTTCCAAATCATGTATTTAAACTCAATAAAGCATTGTATGGACTTAAACAAGCACCTAGAGCCTGGTATGACAAACTAAGCAAATCCTGCTTGAAAATAATTTTACAAGAGAAAATGTAGATAAAATCTTTTTATCAAAAAGAAAGATAATGATATATTAGTTGTACAAATCTATGTAGATGATATTATATTTGGTGCAACTAATAAAGAACTTTGTGGAGAATTTGCTAAGTTGATGCAGGGTGAATTTGATATGAGTCTAATAGGTGAACTAAACTACTTCCTTGGACTTCAAGTAAAATAATCAAAGGATGGGATCTTCATAAACCAAGCCAAATACATCAAAGAAATCATCAAGAAGTTTGGTATGAAGACAAGCAAAGAAATGAGCACACCCATGAGCTCTACCTGCAGATTGGACAAAAATGAAGATGGCAACAACATTCATCGAAAGCTATATCGAGGTATGATTGGATCTCTGTTGTACTTAACTGCTAGTAGACCTGATATCTTGTTTAGCGTATGTGTATGTGCTAGATTTCAATCTAATCTTAAAGAATCATATATGCTTGCAGTAAAAGAATTATAAGATATCTAAGAGAAACAAGTAATTTAGGTCTGTGGTATTCAAAGCAATCTTTATTAAATTTAATTGGATTTTTTGATATTGATTATGCTGGTTGTAAAATTTATAGAAAGAGCGCTAGTGGTACATGCTAATTTCTAGGGTTGAATTTAATCTCATGGCACTGTAAGAAACCAAACTTGATAGCACTATCTACTGCTAAGGTAGAGTATGTTGCTGCTGAGATTTGTTGTACACAAGTGTTATGGATTAAACAACTAGAAGACTTTGGTGTTACACAATCTAAAATTTCTATCAAATGTGATAACACAAGTGCTATAAATTTGTCAAAAAATCCAATTCAACACTCAAGAACAAAGCATATTGAAATAAGAAACCATTTTATAAGAGATCATGTTTTAAATGGTGAAATTGAATTAGAATTTATTCCAATTGAAAACTAACTTGCTGACATTTTTACTAAACCACTCAATCAAGATAGATTTGAAATGATTAGAGGAGAATTAGGACTTTGTGATCCTTTTTAGAAAACTTAACCTAATCTCTTCAAAATTAAGGAAATATTATCTAGAAAGCCTCCTACATCGAACCAAGAATTTTGACCATCTCTCCTTGAAAATTCCTGCCATTAAATTTTAATTCTGAACCTTTTTGACTCTTCTAAAGAGTTTTGGTTTGAGTTGACTCAAGCTACTGTGCTCAAGTCAAGCTTAATCAAATTCCTGATTAAGCTTTTTATATCTCTGCTCGAGTTGACTCGAGCAAATTAGGGCTTGTCGAGCCAACTCGGATGTCGGGCAAGTGATTTTTTATTAGAGCCGTATGACTTAATCTAAGGTTTTATGCTTTAAGTGTTCATTTCTTGCTAGCTTAGAACCCTTGTTTCCAACCTAAAAATACCTTCCATCCTTCAAAACCTACCTTTTCTAGCTTATTCTCTTATATTCTTCTTGAGCTCGTGCAATGGCTCCGAAAAGGGTTGTTGGCAAGAGATCACAATGAGCCAAACCTACTGCTGAAAGGGAAAGGAGGACCAATAGATGGCAGGAAGAGCCAACTCGATCAGCTGAAGTGGAAGAACAAGAAGTGGAACTGAATGCAACACCTTCTCCTCCAAGTCAAGCTATTTCCATGGCCATCCAACCCATCACAAGTGGAAGAAGGATAATCTTCTCATTCTTGAAAGAGCTAGGGCTTCAAATTGGAGACTTGATTGAAGACCAGGGTTGGAGTTTCTTCTGTTCCTTAAATGTTCCAACAAATCCCAACTTGGTAAGATGTTTTTATGAAAATTTAAGATTGGAAAAGCATCACATTAAGTCTATAGTTAAGAGAAAGAGAATAATAATGACAGAGGAAAGATTAAGTAGCATGCTTGAAATGCCAAATGAAGGTCTAAAGCATCTAATTTTGAAAGATAAACAGAAACCTCTCAAGACAATCTTGAATAGGGCTGATGTGAGTGGAATTGGGAATGTGATGGCTAATACCCTATCCTTTGAAATAAGATTACTGCACAACTTTATAAGTAATATCTTTCTCCCAAGAACTGGTAGGTTTGACTGGGTGAGTGAGAGAGATCTCAGCTTTATGGGACATCTAATTGAGGGGGAGAACCCTAATTTACCTCACATTATGTTATTACAGATGAAAGAAGCAACCAGAAAAGTGAAGGCCTGTTTGTCGTATGGAATGATTTTTACTTTGTTATTTCAGGCCTCCAAAGTGAACTTAGATGGTGAGGATGGTAAGCCACTTCATCACACTGATACCTACTCTTCCAAGTCTTTGCAAAGAATGGGATACTAACTAACTGAAGGAGCTTGGAGGAAGAAAGGATCAAATCAGAGGGCTATTGGATCATCTAGCAGTGATGAGGATGATGATGATGAGGATCAGCTACCTGTGGAGATTATCACTGCTGCTGTGACTGAACCTACTGTTCATGATGCTATGGAGTCAGAGCATAGAGAGTATGGGAGTCCTAGGATCTCTCCAGCACCTCCACCAGCACCAGCATCTCCACCAGCACCTGCATCTCCACTGGCTCCACCACCTGTACCTTCAATGACTGCATCTGCTCAGGGACCATCTACTGACACTTCAGGAGCTTCATTGTCGTAGGCCTTCATTGCACATCAGATGAGACTTCTTTCACAAACCCTGACCAGTACTTTTGGTTCAATGTTTGGTGACCTTCGTCAAACAATCAAAACCAAACTTGAGAAGATATGTGGTGAGATTTGACAACTTCATTCCAAGGTGGACAATGTTCAATCCACAGGACCTGCACCACAGGTGGATCTATAGTCAGTCACTGATTCTTTCAAAGCAGCTTCTGAAGACATTAAGAAATCTGTTGACCACAGTATTGAAGAATTCAAAACTGAACTGAGAGAAATGAGCTACAAGATAGGATCTATGGAACAAGGAAAGAAAGTAGAAGATGATTACACCAAAGGAGTAGGAATTCTTAGAGCTAAATTTGGAAAATTTAGAGGGTCAACAGAGGCATTTGCCAAAGCCCAAGCAGTGAGCTAGTTGCACTCAATACAAGAATCAAAAAGATGGAAGAAGAGCTTAATTCAGTCTGGGTGACCCTTTGTCAGCTATCCACTACTATTATAGCAGCCAAATCTTCTACTCCCAGATAGCTTGTACCTCCTCCTGTGTTTGATCCAAATCCTATGTCTGATCCAAATCCTGTGTCATCTTGTCCACGTTCATCTTCTTATCACCCTAGACAGCCTCCACCACATTCTTATAGGGGTAGAGGTTCTTTTAGTATTCCTAGGAGTTGAGAAGGTACATCTAGACCTATCAAGGTGGAATCTAGTGATAGTGATTAGATTCATCTTATATATTTTTGATTGTTTTTGTATGACTTGTATTGAAAATCTTGAATGAAATGAAAGTATTTCTTTTTCTACTCATTGTGTTTGAAATGTGATTTGTGCAATATTATCATCTGTATATACAAATCAAGACAAATTAGAGTATCAAATTTCTGAGAATGTGAAATTATCTCAAATAATATTAATAACATTCTCATTCTATTTTAAAAATCAAGCATAGAGTACTTAATAAAAGGGGAGAAATTAATTGAATACCTTTTTGATTAATGACAAAAAGGGGGAGAATGGTATGTGTTGACTCTAATCTTGATTTTGATGATTGACAAAATGTTTAAGTATATATGAGTACTAATTATGTTTTAAATGTATTTCTTAGATCTTAGTACTCAACCATGTTGAATGAAGAAATGCTTGTATTTCAGTTGAAAAAGTCCTTAAATTAATGGAAAATCAAATATATGGACTTTGGAATTAATATGAAAGGATTTGAAGATGGTTCAGCAAGGCCGGCACGGCAGAATTTTAGTGGCACGCTTCAGAGGTCGACACCTGAGGTCAACACCTGTCCAGAGGTCGACACCTGAGGTCAACACCTGTCCAGAGGTCGACACCTGAGGTCGACACTTGATCCAGAGGTCGACACCAGAGGTCAACACCTGTTCAGAGGTCGACACCTGAGGTCAACACCTGTCCAGAGGTCGACACCTGAGGTCGACACCTGAGGTCGACACTTGATCCAGAGGTCGACTCATGGCATAACAGCTAGTTTTTCTGAACTTCTGATTTGATTTCTAACGGCCATAAACGGCCATATTTTTGATTCTAACGGTCTTGTGGAGTTGTTTCAGCATGAATGAGGTATTTAACCTCCACCAAACTTCAAAAAAGACATGGAGACAAGGTGAAAAGGATTAGAGTGAAAGTAAAAAGCCTTCAAGCAATTCCAAGCCAAAAAGAGTGAGAAATCCAAGAGATTCCTTAGCCAAAAGCTTTCCATCTTTGAGGAATCCAACTTTCAAGAGTTTGGCATTTAGTGAGGTCAAAGATTCCAAGGGAAAAGGCTTGAAGAGTCTCCATCAAGAGCTTCAACGAATTTCTTATTGCTCAAAAGGAGTTTGTATTGTTTTTATTCATTGTATTCATATTCTTTTGTCTTTGGCTAGTTTCAAGGGAATTTGAAACTAGTATGAGGTTTGTTGGTGAGCCAATTGATAAAACCAACTAGGGTTCCTTGTAAGCCCGAAGCCAAAACAAGTGAGTGGGGTTTGTTGGTGAGCCAATTGATAAAACCAACTAGGGTTCCTTGTAAGCCCGAAGCCAAAACAAGTGAGTGAGGTTTGTTGGTGAGCCAATTGATAAAACCAACTAGGGTTGCTTGTAAGCCCGAAGCCAAAACAAGTGTGTAAGGTTTTGACTTGTGAGCCTGGTAAAACAAGTCGGCTGTAATCTGAAGATTATAGTGGAATTTCCCAAGTGGAGCTTGGGGAGTGGATGTAGGTGCTAGGTGCACCGAACCACTATACTTCTTGTGTGTTTGCATTGCTTTACTCTTTATCTTCTTTTGCTATTTAATTGTTGATTTATTTCATTGCTTCCGTTGCACAATTATTTGAGCACTATCACTCTTCACCTTAAAACTTGATAGCACATATATTGCTTTAATTTTTTAAATACCCAATTCACCCCCCCTCTTGGGCACCATATCTGGGCAACAAGTGGTATCAGAGCTCGGTGCTCTGATTAAAAATCTAACGATTTTGAGCTAAAGATTATGGTAACCCTTGTAGGTATTAGTGTTAGACCACCATTTTTCAATGGCATAAATTACCTATTTTGGAAAACTCGCATGCGCATCCATATTCAATCTATTAGTTATCATCTTTGGAAAACCATTATTAGTGGTCCTCATATTCCTTCCATTTTGGTTAATGGCATTTCCATTCCAAAGCTCGAAGAGGATTGGAATGAATATGACATTAAACAAATTGAACTCAATGCTAAAGCAATGAACTTGCTTTATTGTGCATTGGACTTAAATGAATTTAATAGAGTTTCTACATGCACATCAGCGAAGGAAATATGGGACACACTTGAAGTTACTCATGAGGGTACTCTTCAAGTGAAGAACACTAAAATTAATTTGCTTATACATTCTTTTGAAACTTTTGAAATGATGCATTATGAATCTATATCTGATATGTTTTCAAGATTTATGACTATTATTAATGAATTAAAAAGTCTTGGCAAAATCTATACTAATGCTGATTTGGTGAACAAAATTCTTAGATCCTTGCCAAAATCATGGGATCCAAAGGTGACGGCGATCCAAGAAGCTAAAGATGTAGAAACCTTACCTTTGGAAGAGCTTATCGGTTCACTCATGACCTATGAGTTGAACTTATGGCAAAGGATAGTGGAAGCTGATACAGAAAATAAAATAATAGCTCTCAAGGCCAAAAGGAAATTCAAGGCAATGATGGCAACTTGGAGCGATAGCGAAGATTCAAGTACAGATTATGAAGTTGCCCATCTTTGTTTCATGGCAAATGAGAAAAAGGTATGTGCTAAAAATAATTATGATTTTACCATTAAAGAATCACATGATGCATCTAATGATCTTGTGCATGAATACAGATTGCTAAAAATTGAGCACAAGAAATTAAATAGGCATGTAGATTCATTTTCTCTTGACAACAGCAATCTTGCAAATAAAAATGATGATTTAAATGCCAAGATTGATATTTTTAAAAATGAAAAGAATAATTTTTCTAAAGAAAAAGAATTTTTAGAAAAAGAAAATGTTATTTCAAAAGATTTATGTGAAAAAGTTTTTAATGTGAAAAATATTTTGATTGAGGAAAAGAAGCAAAAACTCTTGAAGAACTTCAATATTCCTGCTTCTTTCAATTCTTATTATAAATGTGGTTTCAATGCTTATCCTTCTAGATTAAGAAAAGTTTGGGTTCCAAAAGGAACCATAATTACTAATCATAAAGGACCCAAGAAAGTTTGGGTACCAAAAGTGTCCACTTAATTTGTTTTGCAGGAATGTCTTGCAACCCAACATGAAGAAAGGAAGTTCTTGAAAAGAGATTGTACAAGACAATTTAAAGAAGTGGACAAGCTATTTTTTGGACTAAATGGTAAAAGGAAGGATTATGTATATTGGTAAATTCTAAACATCGCCTTCCATAATTAAAATTGTAGATTAATTTTTATTGCATCAATTACTTTGAAAAATTGTTTTAAATAGTTAATTAGAATCAAGTTTGAACTTATCATCATTGGCTATGATCATGAACTTTTTGGTGCTGATGAATTTCATGCTATCATGATTAAATCTATGATTGTAAGACCTTCACTTGATTTTGATTAATGTATTTCATGAAAAATACTTTTAAAGATGCATATTGATTTGAAAAATATTTTAATTGATTGATTAGAATCAAGCTTAGACTAATAATCATTTGTTGTGATCATGACCATTTTGATGTTGATGGATTTCAAGCTCTCATGGTCAAACTTGTGATTATTAGATCTTCACTTGATTTTGATTAATATAATTTCTAAATTATTTCAAGTGAAATGCTATGATTTATATGTTTTTATTTTTGGCATCTATGCATAATCTAGAAATGATTTGGATCAAGTATAGAACTAGTAGTTAAGGGTTATTTTTAAGAAGAAGGTATGCTTATTGACAAACCCTTGCTCTAATAGCTAGACTTGATATCATATTACTTCTAGCATTTGTATGGATATCAAATCATCTTAAAATGAATTTGAAATAATGCTAAACGTTTTTATGCGATATAAATGCTTTGTATTTTGAAAATCATGAATATCTTGAAAAAACTTCAAATCTTGATGCATAAGCTTTCATGTTTTATTCCTGAAATAAATGCATATTTTTAAAGGAGGAATAACATTCAGGGGGAGCATCCAAAGATTTGTTATCATATTTGATGCTTTGAATATCTTGTTGATATCATGCTTTGCTTATATTGCTCCGGTACTCCTTCTTGTTTTCAAATCTAATTCTTTGGAGGAGTTACATTCAAATGGTATCATATTCTATTGGCATCAAAAAAAATTTTATATAAGATTTCCTAGTAACCGCTTCGGATTGGGTTAGTCACCATGGCCGTCCGGTCATAGGAGATAAGTAGGGCTTAAAGACCCTCTCTTCCCATTCAACGGGCTCTCTTATGACGTGTAGGGGTGCCGCTGTGACCTTATCCCATGAACAAGTAAAGCGAATGGATAATATACATCAAATCATTTCTTGCATGTGCTTACATTCTTTGGTATCTTGTTCACCTTATATCATATTCAATTGATATCATAAATATTTGATTTCATGCATTGATTTTGATGACCTACTTGCTATTCTTTCCAACTTCATTCCCACTTTGTATTGCCTTTCACCCTTTTTCATGATGTCAAAAAGGGGGAGAAAATTGTTAAGTATGAAAAGGGGAAGATTGGATAAACATGAAAAATCTTTTGAGAAATGAAAGAAAGTGCAAAAGGGGGAGAAGAATGTAAAATGTTTTTATCTAGAGGAAAGAATTAGTAAGAAGAAGAAATTTTAAAATTTTAAATTTTTCTTTTGCATATTTTAAAAAATATTTTTAAAGATTTTTTGGATCATATTTTGAGGGGGAGCTTGGTGCTTATTGTTTTGAGTTTGCATGTTTATCTTATTGTTAATCTTTTTAAGCTTACCCTATTCATATACTTAAAGGTTTTGTCATCATCAAAAAGGGGAAGATTGTTGACTCTAATCTTGATTTTGATGATTGACAAAATGTTTAAGTATATATGAGTACTAATTATGTTTTAAATATATTTCTTAGATCTTAGTACTCAACCATGTTGAATGAAGAAATGCTTGTATTTCAGTTGAAAAAGTCCTTAAATTAATGGAAAATCAAATATATGGACTTTGGAATTAATATGAAAGGATTTGAAGATGGTTCAGCAAGGCCGGCACGGCAAAATTTCAGTGGCACGCTTCAGAGGTCGACACCTGAGGTCAACACCTGTCCAGAGGTCGACACCTGAGGTCAACACCTGTCCAGAGGTCGACACCTGAGGTCGACACTTGATCCAGAGGTCGACACCAGAGGTCAACACCTGTCCAGAGATCGACACCTGAGGTCGACACTTGATCCAGAGGTCGACTCATGGCATAACGGCTAGTTTTTCTGAACTTCTGATTTGATTTCTAACGGCCATAAACGGCCATATTTTTGATTCTAACGGTCTTGTGGAGTTGTTTCAGCATGAATGAGGTATTTAACCTCCACCAAACTTCAAAAAAGACATGGAGACAAGGTGAAAAGGATTAGAGTGAAAGTAAAAAGCCTTCAAGCAATTCCAAGCCAAAAAGAGTGAGAAATCCAAGAGATTCCTTAGCCAAAAGCTTTCCATCTTTGAGGAATCCAACTTTCAAGAGTTTGGCATTTAGTGAGGTCAAAGATTCCAAGGGAAAAGGCTTGAAGAGTCTCCATCAAGAGCTTCAACGAATTTCTTATTGCTCAAAAGGAGTTTGTATTGTTTTTATTCATTGTATTCATATTCTTTTGTCTTTGGCTAGTTTCAAGGGAATTTGAAACTAGTATGAGGTTTGTTGGTGAGCCAATTGATAAAACAAACTAGGGTTCCTTGTAAGCCCGAAGCCAAAACAAGTGAGTGGGGTTTGTTGGTGAGCCAATTGATAAAACCAACTAGGGTTCCTTGTAAGCCCGAAGCCAAAACAAGTGAGTGAGGTTTGTTGGTGAGCCAATTGATAAAACCAACTAGGGTTGCTTGTAAGCCCGAAGCCAAAACAAGTGTGTAAGGTTTTGACTTGTGAGCCTGGTAAAACAAGTCGGCTGTAATCTGAAGATTATAGTGGAATTTCCCAAGTGGAGCTTGGGGAGTGGATGTAGGTGCTAGGTGCACCGAACCACTATACTTCTTGTGTGTTTACATTGCTTTACTCTTTATCTTCTTTTGCTATTTAATTGTTGATTTATTTCATTGCTTCCGTTGCACAATTATTTGAGCACTATCACTCTTCACCTTAAAACTTGATAGCACATATATTGCTTTAATTTTTTAAATACCCAATTCACCCCCCCTCTTGGGCACCATATCTGGGCAACAGTATGTATATGTATGAGTGTTCATGGAAAATATACAAGTAAGGGGGAGAATGATATAAATATTTGAAAATTGGAAATTGGCATTAATTTTGCATAGAAACTTGCTTATATTTGCTCTGATTGCTCTGATATATATTCAACTTAATTATTCTGATATAATTTGAATTGTTCTAATATATACTGTCAATGGCTATCCATTATTAGCTCTGAACTAGCTCTAATATGGTATAGCTCTGATACATATTGAAAGATGAACAAGCTCTGATATATACTGAAAGCTCTGATATATATTAGACTTATTCCTAAAAGCTTTGATATATATTGAACATATTCCTAAAGCTATGATACATTGTCAAATTCTTTCAAATACATTTTGATATACAACTCATACATGTCTATACTAATTTGCAAATATACTTTTACATGTAATTGTAAAGCTTTTCCATGCCTGGTGTTTTGTCATCATCAAAAATGGAGAGATTGTTGAACCCTTAAATAATTTTGATGATAACAAAACATTGGATCATGCACTTATGTTACTAACTACTTTTCAAGTGCTTTACATGTTTTTTGTAGAATGATTTCATTGCTAAATTACAATGCCTACAATCTTATTATGTGTCATGAGTTGTGTTGTAAATGTTTAATGTAAAGAAGAGCCCAAAGAAAAATTAAAGAAATATTCTCGAAAATGGGTTACTTCTAAGTATTTTCAAGCTTAAATTCCTTAGAATCAATTGTTAGATGACTTGGGAAGAATCTTGAATGATAAAATGTTGCTGGATATAATCTGGAGGAGAAACGAAAGCTTTACTGAAAAACTCATCTGAGCCGACTCAAGTAAAGGGAGCCGACTCTAGTTCATGGCATGCATAAAGGATTCTGGCATGCAAAGATCTGAGCCAACTCGAAGGAACCCGAGCCGACTCATCCAGTGAATCATTTCATGAATTAGACAGGCGAGCCGACCTGAAGGAAGTCCGAGCTGACTCATCCATTTAGTCAGGCATCTGAATTGACCCGTCAGAGATCCGAGCCGACTCCTCCAGAGTTCATGAAGAATCAATTCTAAAAGAATAGCCAAGCGAACCGACTCCAATGAGAAGAGCCGACTCCTCTAGAGTATAGTTTTGAACACCTGTGAATCCGAGCCGACTCGAACTGAGACGAGCCGACTCATCCAAACTAAGGAATCAAGAATACTGTGAAACCGAGCAGACTCGAATTAGGTGAGGTGACTCGACCAGAACTTCTCTGAGAATTCGAGCTGACTCGAGAGATCCGAGCTGACTCAAAGGTCAATTCCAGGCAGGTAACAGCTAGTTCCAAAACTTTATTTTTGAATTTAAAAAGTGCTTCAACGATCAAATGTCACATCCCAATGGTCTACGATGACTATATCCACCTAAGAAGAGTACAAGACTTTCAAAATGAGGGATTGGGATAACCTTTGAAGAAGCTAATGCTTAGTTGAACATTAAATGAGCTTGTGAGCAAGAGAGCACTAAAGAGTATTCAAGTCAGTCTTCAGACTTCACCAACTCCAATCTAAAGCTTGAAGCATACATTGAAGAAGTTAAAGAAGCCACTAAAGAGCATTAAAGTGCAATTAAGAAGGTTTCTCTCGAGCTGCATCGGCAACCATCAGACAACATTAGTTTGTCATTTTGTTGCTTATTTTCTTTAACTATTTTGTGAGTGTTGGGTTATTGTTGAGCCCGATTTAAAAACCAAGTAGGTTCTTGGTTAGTCTATTCAAAATCAAGTGTAGGTTCTTGGTTAGCCTATTCAAAACCAAGTGTAGGTTCTTAGTGATCCTGTTCAAAACCAAGTGTAGGTTCTTGGTGATCCTATTCAAAACCAAGTTTGATTCTTGGTGATCCTGTGTAAAACTAAGTGTTGGATTTTTGGTGAGCCCAGTTGAAAAACCAAGCGTTGGGTTTTTGGTGAGCCCGGTTGAAAAACCAAGTTAGGTTTGGATTGTCAACCTGGTAAAACAATCCGACTATATTTCGGTAGTGAATATAGTGAAAACTCCAAGTGGTATCTTGGGTAGTGGACGTAGGAGCGAGGGTGCTCCAAACCACTATAAATTTGCTGTGCTTGCATTGTGCTTTTTTTGTTTGCATTTGCTTCTGTTCTTAATTATTTGAAATACAACACCTACCACTAAAGTAAATTTATTAATTTTTTAAATTTCCAATTCACCCCCCTCTTGGAAAAGCCTCCTGGGCAACAAAATGAATGACCTCAAACCCTACAAGAATATTGGGACCAGATTGAGGCTGACCGACCATTTAAAATGAGAGCCTAAGCTAACAATTTCATGAATCAACCACAACAGATTGATACGCATCCAAAATTCTCGAGATTCAAAGATGCATACAATCATGTAAGGGAACCTGTAGGGACTACACTAGCATCATTGATCCATAAGGTGGAGGAGGTCTTAGAACATAAAGGATATACCCAATTTCATCATGTGCCAGCACCCATGTGCATGGTATGTGACGCACCAGACCATATTGTAGTGGGATATCCTTACTTGATGCACCCAACCTAACATGGGTTTACACAAGGGAGTGTACCTAATGACATATATATGACTGAACCTTATGCCCCATTCTATAACCCAGGATGGGATCATCACCCCAATTCTATGTGGTCATAAGATGCAATACTAGGAACCCATGATTTTGATCTACCCTACCCTAGGCTTAACCAAGTACCTAATTATCAACCAGATTTAGATCTTGAGGAAGGATTTAGTAAGTTAGAAAAGAGCCTAGAAACCTTGGTTAAAGCCCAAGTTGATGCCCATGCCATCCTGAATACCTTTATGCAAACCACGGGCCAATAGATAACCTCCAACACCTAGGCTATTGCCTATTTGGAGATGTAAGTAAGTCAATTGGCCATGACTATAAGTGAAGAAGATCTGCCTAGTCAATCCAAGAGTCATCATGAGAGACAATACATAACTGAAAATTTTGATATCAATGTGATGACCCCTCAGCAATCGAATATGACTCTCAAGAATGAATTAGTCATGGAGCAAACCTGTACAACCAAAGAGACCAACCTAGCTAATATGACTAAGATAGAAATATATGAATCGAAATCATAATGGAGGGATGAACCACTTCCATTATCTCCGAACTTACCTATAGTCCTAATTCCAAGAACCCTAGAATCATCCATTATTTTTAATAGGAAGAAAGAATAATTAGGTGTAATGATGGAATCAATTGAGACTTTCCATGACTCACAAATATATAATGTAATAGAGGAAGCCATGCATGAAAGTTCACCCTATAATCCGTTAAACCCTAGTTTGGCTCACTTTGAGGTGGATGACCTTGATATAGAGGGATGTACCCTAGAGATAAATGGTCTAGTAAAAATACCCTACCTCAACACCACTTTACTTTAGAGCGAGCAATATGAGCCATCACCCAAGCCCTCAATTTCTCCTTTGTTAGAACCACCACCTGACCCAGAATTGAAACCACTTCCTACTGCATCTATTGATACCTTACCAGTAGCATATAATTAGGAAGCCTAAATTGTCAGTGTTCTAAATGTATATAAAGAAGCTATTAGGTGGGACATTATGCATATGGGGACTAACGATTGTAAAGCTTTTATATCTGATTTCTCTGAATTTGGCACTAACTTCGAGAACTGCCTCCAAAATTTATCTATAGTGTTAAAATTTTGTATGGAGACAGGATTGATATTGATTTGGAGAAAGGGCCAAATTATAGATCAGAAAGGGGTTGTACCAAGGTCTAAATCATTAGCTGAACCCCTTATGTTTCTGGTTGAACCTTTTCTTATGAAGGAAGAGGCATCACATGGGGATCCTAAAATCCTCCCTTCAAACATAGAGCACATTGAGTACATAGATCAGGTCCATTAGAACCCTTGATGCAGAACGAAAGCTCTGATACCAAAAATGATGCAGAACAAATAAAGGGATGCGATGCGGAAGTGAATTAAGATTAACTAATTTTTTTGTTGTTTTTATATGTTTGTAGAAGTTGGCTTCAAATCAAAGAAAAGTTAACCTAACATTGAAAGATACTAATATGATAATTGAAAGCACAATTTTAAGGAAACTAAATTATCATAGTAGTTCAGAAGCAACGGATCGCTGGGGGTTGAGAAACTCCCAGACCTAGGGTTTCGCTCCGAACTTTCAACAGAACAGAAATAAAGAGAAGAGATGGTTTACCTAACCAGACAATGATCTTCACAGATTTTGGTGGAAGAACTCTCCCGAGCAGATTGTTGGATCCTCGGATTCAGATTTCTTCGCAATGGATCCTCCAGTACTGGTCCTTTGGCGGGTTGGCTTCTCCTGAACTCAAGATCTGGAAGAGAAGAAAAACAATTGATGGAATCAGAGAGTCAAGGGAAAAATTTACCAGGTTGATGAACTTGAAGATTGAAATTGCTGAAAACTGGATTCTCCTAGAAGCTGATGTGATTTTCCTTAGAACTTGCTCTGGATCTGAAGTAGCCGGACTGGATCTGGATGAAGGTGGACGGCCTGGACTTGTAGAGAGAGAGAGGCCGTGGGAGATGGAAGGAGCTAGGGTCGATGGATTGAAAATAATGAAGGGCGGCTAGGGTTTTGGATTTTTAAGTGGCTAACCTAGGGTTTTGGATAAAGATGGAGATCTCTCACCTCCTCAAGGCTCCAATGGAACCCGGATTACCCCCTCACGGAGCTCAACACTTAGAATAGTGCGGAAGAAGAGAAACCTAGGTTACTCAACACAAGAGAATAGCAAAAATAATTTTTCTTCATTCATAGATTTTTTTCAACTTACAAGAGGGATGTAATTTATAATGCTTTACAAGGGAGAAGGGTTTCATATTTTCCCATGTGGGACTAAAGGAGGGGATCTCCAAATTAGGGCAAATCCCTTACATATGGTTGGCCAAAATACCAAAAATTAGGATTTGGGTTATAAATGGCAGGTAGATGGCGCCACCTTGCTTGATTTTTTTCAAGAAAATTTTCTTCCTTCCCTGGATGAACTCTTTTGGACTCCTCATTTTCTTCCTCCCTAAGTCAAGGCTCTTCCCATCTTTGTTTTAGGTGTTTTTGGCAGGTAATGGGCGCCCCTTGATATTCTCTTCCAAGAAAAACTTCTTCCCTTTGCTTGGAGTCACTTGGGAAAGTCTTGGCCGCCCCCTTGATTTGTGCTCTTCTCTTTATCTGGTGCATGAAAGAAGGAGGTTGCCATCTGTGGAGTGGGGACCAAAGGCTGCTGGATGTGGATATGGCGCCCCCTGGACTGGGAGTGTGGCTGGGAGTGTGGTGTCCACTTGCCAGGTCTTGGGAGAAAATGTAACATCCCCGGTTGAAACCCTAGTCCACTACTGAGTCAACATGACTCAACAAAATAAAAATGCAGGTAATATAGACTCAAGCTAAATTGAGTTGATCTAGTCAACTCTTATTACAAACCAAAAACCCTAATTCTTCGGTCAAGGTTAATCAGAGATCCAGATGGAGCTCTGAAGTCTTCTTCTGAGTCTGGTGCCCGCACCAATTCTCCCGGGGTGGGAGGAACTCGACCCTGTCGAGTAAGGCTCAAGTTGGCTCTGGTATCTCTCCAAGAGGTCTGGGTCCAATTCTTGTAATTCTTCTCGGGAGATCCAAGAGTCATCAGAATCTGGCCTTCCTTGCCAGCGGACCAGGTACCTTTGGTATCCTCGATTACGAGTAGAGATAACCTGATCATCCAGGATCTTTTCAATCTGCTCTTTCCTCACAGGCCAGTTTGTTGGTGGACACACAGGGTCGGGATCACTCTCAATGATAGGGTTAGGCTCAAAAGGTTCACTAGGAATCACAGCTGGCTCCCTGTACTCTACTAAGTCTGTAATGTTGAAAGTAGAGCTAATGCCTAGTTCTGGAGGCAACTCGAGCACATAGGCATTGGATCCTACTCTCTTTACCACTCTAAATGGTCCAGCTCCCCTAGCATGTAACTTTCTAACGGTTCCAGGAGGAAACCGTTCAGGCCTTAACCTAATCATCACATAGTCTCCCTCAACAAAAGATTTGACTCGCCTTTGAGTATCAGCCAACTTCTTATAAGTTTCATTACTTAAATTTATTTTGGCATGAATTTCTTTATGCAAGTCTTTTACATGCTGTGCAAAATTCTCAGCAGACTCGGAGACTCGAGTGTGGACAGGTAAAGGGACTAGGTCAAGAGGTGTGTGAGGTTTGTACCCATGTACAATTTCAAATGGACTCTTACCCGTAGACCTATTGACCGAGTCATTGTACGCAAATTCTACCCTTGGTAGGTATAAATCCCAACTCCTGGTATTCTCACTTAACCAAAATCTGAGATAATGACCTAAACTCGACCGACGATGCATTCCTAAAGAATGGACTTTATTCAAAGGAACCCTAGGTCTAAACCTAACAAACTACGGCTCTCTAGGTTTGACCTTGGGTCGGAGGATGGCATGCAGAGCATGAAAACTTATCATGGGTACCTAGTAGGTGCCATAAGGTCTTCCAGAAGTAGGTGGCAAACCTAATAGGTTCTGACACATGGTTCACTCTAAAGACTTCAACAAAGTATACTTAGATGGTGTAAGAAGCATTGGAAGTCCTAGAGAAAGGGAGGAAATATGAGATGGAGTCTTGAATTACCTGCTGATTAAAGGTGGTGACCTGAAGGTTTGAATGGTGATCTATGAGTGTCAACTGGTCATCCTTACGAAAGGAAAAGTTTGCTATTCCTAGGAATGGATCAAGAGATGGTTCGGGAAGTAGCCTAGGAGATGTGATTGCAATAGTTAAGGTTTGTTCTCTAAGCAAACAATGATCCACTTTCTCAAGAAATGGATTAAAGAATGATTCATGGAAGGACCTATGGATGATGACCTCAAGACTTGAAATTTGACCTATGGGTGAGGAAAGGTATACTCTATAGAAGGGTAGGTCAGTCATGCGAAGGAAGGGGTCTGGGGTCATAAGGAGGACTTCTACAGGACTGGGAGAATCAATCCGCTCAAGACAAGGATGTTCAACTGAGATTACGGGAGAGACCTTAGTGGCTGGGCATGGGACAAGGTCCAATTGTAAGAGGCTTGATTCAGTCATCCTAAGGAGAGGATCTACCATAGGGTGGGCAAACTTAAACTGTTCAGTGCAAAGATCTTCAATTGGTACTTGGGGAATGACTATCATTAGAAGGTACGAACTGATAGCTCGGGCTAACACTATGAGTTCTTCCTGGGGGTATTTGACTAAAGGAACCTGATTCTCATAAATCTCTTGAATTTCTAAACTAGGTCCCACCACTTGGTTGCTTTCCAAGGCCTCCTCAGGTAAGGAACCAATAGTATCGATGTCATATTCTTCAAGTTCTTCCCCCTCATATTCATCAACTAGACTCAAGCCAGCATCATATACTTCCTCGATGCCATCTTCAATGGGTTTCGGGTCAGTGGTAATCGGGTCAACTGATTCTAGGCTTGTCATACCTAACCTTTCTTCCTCATTGGTAGGCTTGGGTTCTCCCTCATTAATGTCATCCTTAGGATTCTTACCACTTAGCTGTGCACAAGCCAGTCCTATGCATGGGCACTGACTAGATTTATGGCCTCTTTCTTCACAAAACAAACATTCTTGAGATATAGGAACCTGGGTCACACTGGGTTTCAAGCTAGTAGAGACCTTACTTGGGCATGGGTGTGGATCTAAACGGTTTGATCTAGAAAACTTGGGTTATTGAGTGACTGGTCTAGAATATTGTAAGGACCTCTCATAGACACGATCCACACTATAGATATCATGGTTAGGCTTCCTAAGGTTATGCTCGGGATCACGGTATAAGGTCCTCCTAGGTTCCTGGCATGGGTGAGGTTGGGGCCTATTAAATTTTGGATCAGGGATCCAATTTTGATGTCTACGTTTCACAAGTACTTGGACTCGATCCCTAAGCTGGGTAAAATTCTCATGGACTTGTTCTTTACACTGGGCAACATTAGCAGTCACATCCTGACTCAATTTGTTCATACTCTCAGTAAGAGCTTTAACCATGGCCTCTAAATCAAGTTGGGTTTGACCAGGTTGGTAGGGTACTCCATTCCGGGTAGACATGATGCAAGCAAACACACAAAATGAGACTCAACTGAACGACTACGGGCTAACTAGACCTAGAGCCCAAACTAGATGCCCAATCAGAGTGGCAAGCTAGCCTGTAGTAACTCAGGACTCAGCCAGGCAGGTGTAAGGAGAGTGTTAGGTCCCTGAATGCCAATCCTAGACACCAATCAGAGATTGGCCAGGTAGGCGGACCAGCACACAAGCCCTTCGGGATGGAATCCCTGAACCACCGTTCTAGACACTGAGTACAAAGCACATACAAAGTAACCAGACAAACTGACTCAACACTAGCCTTGACCCGACTTGTTGATGTCCCTAGCCCACTAGGGCAAATTAGGTCTAATCAATTTTTAGATTAAAGGCTTAGGTTCGAATGAGTGGGTGGTGGTTTTGGGCTAAGGAGAGGTTATCAACTCCTCCCCTTATCTTAGATGCTTAAATGCCCTTAAGATGAATTAAGAGATGAACACTCAAAAATAATTGGATTGCAGAACACAAAAACAGAGTTGTAGTAATTTAATTCTCAGAAATCCCACAGAAACCAATAAATCATAGGAAAATTACTCAAAATATTTTCAATTACACTGGTTTCAGAAAAACAAAAATCACTGAATTTGGAGTTACCTGCAGTGATAAATAATTTCTGCAACAGGATAATTACGGGCTGAAAACAGAGTACTTCCCCGTTTACAATTCCTGCTACGAAGTTATAACCCAACAGATCCCCTACACGCCCTAGGAACACCCCGTGGAATGGGAAGAGGAGGTTTGCACCTCGCTTCGTTCCTAGGACCGGACGTCCTGGGGAGTCTACTTCGAGCAGACAAAGTAAAAAGAGAGAGACTCAAACAAGCAATCAAAACAGAAACCCTAGACAGGGCTCTGATACCAAAAATGATGCAGAACGGAAGCTCTGATACCAAAAATGATGCAGAACGAAAGCTCTGATACCAAAAATGATGCAGAACAAATAAAGGGATGCGATGCAGAAGTGAATTAAGATTAACTAATTTTTTTGTTGTTTTTATATGTTTATAGAAGTTGGCTTCAAATCAAAGAAAAGTTAACCTAACATTGAAAGATACTAATATGATAATTGAAAGCACAATTTTAAGGAAACTAAATTATCAGAGTAGTTCAGAAGCAACGGATCGCTGGGGGTTGAGAAACTCCCAGACCTAGGGTTTCGCTCCGAACTTTCAACAGAACAGAAATAAAGAGAAGAGATGGTTTACCTAACCAGACAATGATCTTCACAGATTTTGGTGGAAGAACTCTCCCGAGCAGATTGTTGGATCCTCGGATTCAGATTTCTTCGCAATGGATCCTCCAGTACTGGTCCTTTGGCGGGTTGGCTTCTCCTGAACTCAAGATCTGGAAGAGAAGAAAAACAATTGATGGAATCAGAGAGTCAAGGGAAAAATTTACCAGGTTGATGAACTTGAAGATTGAAATTGCTGAAAACTGGATTCTCCTAGAAGCTGATGTGATTTTCCTTAGAACTTGCTCTGGATCTGAAGTAGCCGGACTGGATCTGGATGAAGGTGGACGGCCTGGACTTGTAGAGAGAGAGAGGCCGTGGGAGATGGAAGGAGCTAGGGTCGATGGATTGAAAATAATGAAGGGCGGCTAGGGTTTTGGATTTTTAAGTGGCTAACCTAGGGTTTTGGATAAAGATGGAGATCTCTCACCTCCTCAAGGCTCCAATGGAACCCGGATTACCCCCTCACGGAGCTCAACACTTAGAATAGTGCGGAAGAAGAGAAACCTAGGTTACTCAACACAAGAGAATAGCAAAAATAATTTTTCTTCATTCATAGATTTTTTTCAACTTACAAGAGGGATGTAATTTATAATGCTTTACAAGGGAGAAGGGTTTCATATTTTCCCATGTGGGACTAAAGGAGGGGATCTCCAAATTAGGGCAAATCCCTTACATATGGTTGGCCAAAATACCAAAAATTAGGATTTGGGTTATAAATGGCAGGTAGATGGCGCCACCTTGCTTGATTTTTTTCAAGAAAATTTTCTTCCTTCCCTGGATGAACTCTTTTGGACTCCTCATTTTCTTCCTCCCTAAGTCAAGTCTCTTCCCATCTTTGTTTTAGGTGTTTTTGGCAGGTAATGGGCGCCCCTTGATATTCTCTTCTAAGAAAAACTTCTTCCCTTTGCTTGGAGTCACTTGGGAAAGTCTTGGCCGCCCCCTTGATTTGTGCTCTTCTCTTTATCTGGTGCATGAAAGAAGGAGGTTGCCATCTGTGGAGTGGGGACCAAAGGCTGCTGGATGTGGATATGGCGCCCCCTGGACTGGGAGTGTGGCTGGGAGTGTGGTGTCCACTTGCCAGGTCTTGGGAGAAAATGTAACATCCCCGGTTGAAACCCTAGTCCACTACTGAGTCAACATGACTCAACAAAATAAAAATGCAGGTAATGTAGACTCAAGCTAAATTGAGTTGATCTAGTCAACTCTTATTACAAACCAAAAACCCTAATTCTTCGGTCAAGGTTAATCAGAGATCCAGATGGAGCTCTGAAGTCTTCTTCTGAGTTTGGTGCCCGCACCAACCCTGACTAATATTGAAGTTATACCTAGATCTAATGATATGAAAGAATTGCTAGCTATTAGGGCAATAAGCTACTTGATGGTCCAATGTAGGAAATATTCTGAAGCTAAACCCGAATCACATAGGGAATTACAAACCCACATCAAGATTCAAGCTGGAATAGGATGAAAACCCTGAGAGGTATCGCTGAAGACGTTAAACTTAGTACTTGTTGGGAGGCAACCCAATCATTTTATTTTTTGCTTTAGTGATTTTCATTTTTCTAGGAATAAGAGATGGCTCCACACGGTCACTCTTGGCATTACACGAGGCACATCTCATCCAAGTGGTGTCGCTTCTTGCTTTATTCTTCCTTACTTTATTGAGGACAATGGGAATTAAGTTGGGGGATAAGGGAAAGCCTTTTTGAAAGTTTTTTTTATACCTTGGCAATTTTTGAAAATTTTAAAACCTTGTTATAAACCATGTGCCATGAAAGAAATTCTTGAACAAAACTGACTAGAAAAAGATAATAGAGTTAGAAAGTATGGCAAATTACTGTAGCAAACCAAGGAGTAGACTAGCTGGTTAGATTTTTAGTGGCCTACTTAGATTATCTAAAAGCTATTAGCACTTCCATTGCATATGCACACTAACAAGGTAAACTAGGTATTAATTGTAAGGTCAATTGGAGATTCAATTATTACTGAAAAGTGGTAATTGATATACACCATGTTGAGAAAAACTTGAAGTCGAGGAAAGAGCTACCTGCCTAATAAAAAGAAATAAAAAGAAAGTAAAAAAAAGAAAAAAAAAGTCTAAACATTAGTTTCCCACCGAGTAACCGGGCACCTTTGCCTAAGTAGCATTGTTGTTCATGTCAAAAAGTTGGCAATATGAAGACATTACAAAAAAAAGAAGAGAGAGAAAAAAAGAAAATAAAAAAATTAGGTAGTGTGAAGGCTACCTCAGCTCATGTGCTTAATATGGGAGTGTATAGAAAATTAACCAAAGTAAGTGATAGGCAAAGATACCGTTGTTCTTTACAAGCTAGTACCGAAATACTAAGTCAGCCATCACAAACACAAGTACTGTAGATCTTTGGATGAACTCTAAGAAAGTTTCTGATAATTCTGACTGAGAGATTTACTTCAAAAACTCAATACTTAATCAGTAATACGAGCTAACTTTTTTTAACTTTTAGCCTAGATCTAGTTTTGCAAGGGAAGATCTTAGTGACACATGGTTCCATTGCTAAGGGACTAGCATTGATTAAGTTGGAGGGTGTGATGAGTCTATTAATTATCCCAATTTAATCATTAAATTAAATATTAATTAATATATATTTATTAAGAAATGATAATTTTTATTGGAGTTTTGTAGAAAAGGAGTCCATGGATGGGAAGAGCTCGATCACTGGAGTCCAACGGTGTAAACGACACTCAAATCGAAGTTTGGATGGGTCCAAAATTTAAGTTTGAAATCTATTAAAGAATTGCATGGTTTTTAGAGCAGTCGATATACCATGGACCGGCCACTCGGTTCATAGAAGCCTCTAACGGTCCATGGCTACCATTGCTGCCCGTCCATGAAGCCGTTCGTGGACCACAGACCATCCCAAGCTCCATCGTCACCAAGGAAGCTGCCAAAGTTCTTCTCCTCATTGTCAAGAGCTCCCTCACTACCATCGCTATTCGCCACTTGCCGAGCACCCCCTTCGTCCACCAGAATCCTACCGCCCGAGTGCCTGTCTGCCTATAGCCAACCATCTTCTTCTTGGTTTCATCCCTACCCTATTCTCTGTTCCAAGGCCATCACCACCAGTTGACAGCCATCGCCACCCATTATCGACCACCACTGTCAACACCACCAGCCACCACCTCCATCCAGAATTGGGTGTAGCAGTAGTCCAAATCCAAGTGGGAAGGTGATCCGGGATTCGTTGGAGTTCGCATCCTGCTTGACTCACCCAAGAAGGAAGGAGACAGCTCTTCACACGAATCCCGGCACGATCCAGGGTCTATGATGTAGAATGGATGGCTAAGGCATTTTCACATGATATCTTGTTGATCTTGAGCCCGATTGACTCCAAATTTGATCAAGAGAAAGCCCTAACCAAGCTCTATAAAAGGAGGGCACCAGGTAGCAGTCCAAGCATCAATTACTCTAGAAATTCTCTTCTTTTCTTTTTCTTTTAGTTAGATTGTTATATAGGTTAAAAGAGAACGAGGGAGAAGAACCAAGAAAAAGAGTTCTTCGGGAGAGGAGGTGCAGTGACAGCATCCCAAATCTCCATGAAGATGTATCCAGGAGCCATGCTCAACTAAGGTGTAGTCTTAGGGAAGTACAAGGATCTTTTCATTAAATTTGTAATTGTCTTCTATTTTATACAATCGAATAAAGTACTTTCAATTCCCTTTTCAATTCCTTTTTGTCTGATCTCCTAAATTGATTATCTAGTAGGATAGATCATGATCTTGATAAGATATGATCCATGCTCGACGTAGATAATTAATTCTAGGGTTTTATCACATGTCTTATTAGGATCTTTTCTACTAAGTGTTGGATAGCCTATACTTGTGGAACAGGCCATGATCTTGATAAGATATGGTTCGTACTCGATAAGATAGTCTATGCCAAAAACTAGTTTGAAAGATTCCGATATACTTATGGATATGATTGTGTAGATTAGAACAATTACATGTTTTATGTTAGTGATTCCTGGAAACCCTAAGACATCTTTTTATCTTATAAACCTCTCGATCTCAAGTTTAGATTTAATTGATTAGTTTTAATTAACACATCATCTATCTTCTAACACCTATATATTTATCTCTTTACTTTTCTTTTCTGTGAAATAATTGTCCTTGGTCCCCGAGGATACGATCATGACTCATCACTAGCTATAGTAGTGAGTTAGGTTTATTTTTGACCACCTACAAAAGTGATCAAATTTTGGGCTTCTATGAACCGAGTGGCCAGTCCATGGTGGATTAGCTGCTCTAAAAATCATGCAATTTTTTAATATATTTCAAACTTAAATTTTGGACCCATCCGAACTCCGATTTGAGTGCCATTTATACCATTGAACTCCAGAGATCGAGCTCTTCCCATCCAAGGACTCCTTTTCTACAAAACTCAAATAAAAGGTATCATTTCATAATAAATATGTATTAATTAATATTTAATCTAATCATTAAATTGGGATAATTAATAGACTCATCATTTGGTGACATGGAAAAACCTATTGGAGAATATTCTTAAGTTCTCAAAACCTAAAACTCTTTTTTAAGTCCTTGAGCTAGTCGTTACAATTGATTTTAGTTTGTTTTCTAAAGGGTTGGAAGTTGACTTTTTACTTGCAAAGTAAAGATTCTAGTTAAATTTTAGTGTTTGTATTTTAAATATTTTGTTTTAGGATTATTTCTAAAAATAAACAGGGATTTCACTATTTTCTCGAATCTCTTATACTCCTTGGTAGAAAAGTAGAAACCCCTACATGATAGGATTTCAAGTAGGTACTATGGTCCCACTAATCTACATGCACTTACCGAATAATTTTTGATGATATGTAAGCCAATGAGTAGACAAATTTTATCCAATACTACTTAAGCACGTTGCAATGATCTTGGTCTCAAAGTCATGTAGCCTCCCTAACAATTATTGGCCCTGCTTCTTAGTTAAGTTAGATCCACCATTCAAAAGCAAGTATGAAGCTATCATTGGATCCCTCATCTAATAGTTATTGGGCCCAACCCCATCTTTATCCCATAGCAACTCTTGCTAATAAGTAGTTTCATCTTCTCGATGCAACTGAACCACTATATCTAACCAAAAATAATTAACACTAGTAGGACATCCATATATTTATAGCGATGGAAGACCACTAGGCTTAATATGTGCAAGGAGATTTTAATTTAGGTCTCATCTAATTAAATATATACATCTCATATAAAAAATTAATCTAAAGGACATAGGTAAAGCTCAAATCATTAAGCACCCAAAGTTCTAAACTAATCAATCAAATTAACCAGGTAAGTGAAGATTGGTGGGAAAGGCTCTCCATGTATATGCAATAGTTCTTATTAAGTAACCACCATTCTATGATTTTTCTTAGATACCAATTGATCAATCAATTTTAAATTTGGTTAGCTTTAGAGATTCAGGCTTGAGCAACTGAGCTAGAATTAAATATATAGGTCAATCATTTTAAACACATGCATGTTAATCGATTTGATCATCTATATCTATTGATTTGATCATAAGCACCCTTGACCCAATCGTAATCAACTCCTTGATCCATCACGATCAACTACCCTTCTCAATCCATGTCCATCATATGCTATTCATCAACCCTTGATGTGTAATCACATTATAGATCTAATTTGGTCTACCTATGATTAACCCTTCTCGTTAATCATGAAAAATTCAGATCTTAAAACTAAATTTTAGATACTAAAACTTAATGCATAAAATATCAAAAAAATCAAATCTCAAAAAAAATTTATAGCTGAAACAAAGACTCATACATCTCATATATGAAAGAAAAATTTATATCTAAATAAAATTTCAGATCTTGAATTAGCAAATCATACATCTCATATATGATAGAAAAATTTAGATCTAAAGATTTTTTATTATCATAACTATCAAAGACTTCGACATCATTCTAGGACAATCTTTTTAGCTAAATAAAATTATATTATTATGCTAGGACAACCTTATCAAAATGATGCTGAAACTAATCAAGAAGATTTTAAACTTAAGATCAACAATTTTAGATTATTTAGATTGAAAATTTATAATTTTTAACTCTTTATCTAATGCATACCACTATTAAAATTCTAGTGTTTTCATGCATGCAGATTTTTAAGAACTTGCATAGTGAAAATAAAAGTAGATTAAAACTATTTCAATCTAAAAGCATATATAGGATCTCATCTTTTTTAAAACAGCTAACATGATCCTACATATGAATGATTAAGAATTAGATCCAAAAGCAGCAAATAAACAAAGTTCTAGGATAACCTTTCAATATAGTGGATTACACTATTATGCCAGGACAATCTTATGTTAGAATGATGCCTAGATCTATCATATTAAATCATAAATATTTCATATCTAATAATGTAAGATGAAGATCTGATCTTTCACCTTAGTACAAGTAGATTTTTATCACAATCTAAAATTCATTGATGTCTTTATGGTTCTTGAAGCCTACAAGTATCTGGCCTTTATAAGTATCCACATAGAGCTGAGGAGATTCCAAAATCATCGGGGTTCTAGCTCCCTTGTAGCTTTTTCTCATTGTGTTGATTTCTTCTTTTTTTCTTCTCTTCCCATGAGAACTTAGGAAGAAGATGGTGGCAGGACATTTTTTCTCTTCTCAAGAGAACTCGGGGTAAGAAGAGCATGAACACCTTCATGCAAGAGGAGAAAGGAAGAAAAGTAAAGAGGAGTCGGTCCTCTCTTCCTTTGGCATCAAGAAAGAACAAGAGGAGGCACCAACATTTTTCTCCCTTTCCTTTTCGGTGTCAAGAAGGATGGGTGCAATATATGATTTTTTACTCCATTTGCATGATCAAAAATCAGCAAGAAACACCTTCTTTTAATCTTAACACCACCCCATAAGATTAGCCCAATCCCCATTTGAATTTCAAGTTTGAAATTTAAGTTTGAATCAAGTTCAAACTTCAAAATATATTGGGATAGAAGAGAGACTCCCAAGGGTGCCCAACACTTGGATGCCCCCCTCCTGTCTACCTTCTTTTTTTCATGCACAAACCATTTTGTGCCAAAACTTACTGGTGCTATCCTATCTTTGGTATGATGGAACAGAGAGAGTCTCAGCCTGGTGGGACTCAAAAGGGAGGGTGCCAATATTTCTTTCTTCCTCTAATTTCCATGCAAAACAAGAGGGGGCTTGGCCCCTCTTGTGTGCCAACATTTGTGTGCCATTTCTTTTCACATGGAGATGGGAAGAGAATCCCAACCAAGTAGGACTCTAGGAGTTTTAATCTGGTTCAAATTGGATATGGTCAAACCATTTTAGGAATTAAGTCCCAATCATATTAGGACTAGCATTCCTAATTTGACTCAAATTAAATCAAGTCTATTTAAATTAAATCTGAATTAATTTGACTAGGATTAAAATTTTAATTTGATCTAATCATATTATCTTATAATAATTACAATTATATTCTCCTCTTACTAACTCTTAGCAAGTCCACTTATAATTTCTACAAATCAGTTCAATCTTCAATCATATTGATAATTGAATCCTATTACAATTTAAAAAGATGAATCAATTATTTGATCAAGTTAAATCCTATTGTATATGACTTCATAGGTTTTATTCTATCTGATAATAAGATATAATACGATTTCTGTCAACAGTATCATTAAAACATTTTTCAATGGATTGGGTTAATTTTAACTCTTTCCAATAAGAATTATCAATTATTAAGATGATCCTTGTGAGTCTTATTATCTACCGGTGATGCCTAGCTAGTAGCATATAATGGCAACCCAGCAAAACAAAAGTTAACTAAATCTCTAGATACAGTTACTGTGTTACAGTCCTACCGTGAGTCCTGACTAGATAAAGGTTATGGATAATTCGTTAAACCCCATCATTTGTCATATATTAAATTTATTCAATTTTGAGTTTTCTAATGTGAAACTTGTGAAAATATCTTCCATCATTCACTCTGTCCTAGCCAAGGTCTTCTGAACTCAATCTCATAAATCATATAAGACTTCTCCTTATCTACTAAGATTGATAGATTTCATCTAAATGCATACCTATTCCTACAGTGAACATATTGCAACCAACATGCACTATAAGAACCCATGTGGCTAGGAGACTAAGTATATATACAGTCAAACTACAGTACCCCACTATGAGTAGCCGAGATATTATAGGTCAAAGGACCAGTCATACAACTACAACATTAAGCAAGTCACTAATGAGTGAGTAGATATAGGGATGGCAATGGATCGAGTTCGGGCTAGGTTTTTAACTATCCAAATCCAAACTTGAATATCCAATAAACTATCCAAACCTAGCCCAAACACTATTAGGACTGGGTTTTTTTATCCAAACCCATCTCAATCGATATCGAATAATTTGGATTTACCTGGTCTGAACCCAATTGAGTCACATTAAATATTTTTTTCCATTTTTGTTAACTTTAAGATCATCTGCCATTCTATAAATCATACATTAAACAAATAAAATTTAACTACTTTTTTAGTTCAACAGCACTTAGTTTCATATTCAATCAAAATAAAATATATTTAATATAATATATATTAATTATATATTTTAAAATATTTAAATAATTTGGGTTATGTTCTGGTCGGGTGCATATCTATCCAGTCCAAGCCTAAACCCAAAGTAAAGCATTCAGGTTTTATCCAAACCAGGCCCAAATCCAGTCAAAGCAATGACTACGTGGCCCAATCAGGTTGGGCTGGGTCAGGTACCGATAGGTTTGGGTTTTGTTGCCATCCCTAAGTAGATATCTAAATGACTTCTCATATTGTCCATGCTAGGTACTGTTGTTCTTTAACAACCACATGCACTCTCGTTCTAGTATCCTCACATTACAAACTCGAGACTCATCTATTCTAAAGTTAAGCAATCCATGCACCAATCTAACTAGATCAATCATTGTCCCCATGATGACCCATCAATCAGGATTAATTTAAAAATTAATCACTAATGATACATGCCTCAAATTCTCAACTTTTGAGAATATGTGTCATCATCTTATTAATTTTTTGGATGATTCATGGATACATACATAACATGATTAGAATTGTTATCTAGTTTTATTAGTCACATACTAAATTATATCCTAAAATAAAAATATACATGAACTAGATTGGCTTCTAGGGTATATATCTAACACTATTATAATCTCGTAAGCTTGTAATCACATGTAATAAGGAGTTTATTGGAAAAGGTTTTGTATTTGAGGGCCTATCATATCAAGTGTAACTCCTAAAGATTCTAATAAAGATAATTCATTTGCTCTAAATCTTAAATCTTCTAATATTTGGCTTGGTAGGCTTGGTCATATTAATTTTGATTAGATCTAATATATAACCAACTTAAATCTAATCCCTAAGATCCACCAGATTAAAAGATCAAGTGCGAAATCTATGTTCCAGCCCAGAGCACTCAAAAATATTTTAAAACTATTCATAGAAGTTCTGACATTCTTGATCTAGTTCATAGTGATGTGTGTGATTCTACCAAAATTTTAACTTGAGAGAAAATTATTATTTGTAACATTTGTTGATGATTTATCTTAGTATTTTACACATTTAATTATATCTAAAAATGAAGTCCTAGATAAGTTTAAAATCTTTAAGGTAGAAGCCAAAACCCAGACTAAGAAAATCCTTAAAATACTTAAGTTAGATTGAGGTGGACAATATACCTTAAAGAAATGGTCTTACTTTATTAAGAACATGGAATCATTCATAAGACAACTCTTCCTTACTCCCAACAATCCAATGGTATCGCAGAATGAAAAAAAAACATACCCTAACGGACATGGTTAACTAAATGTTAATCAATTAAGGTACACTTGAGAACTTACTGGAAAAAACCCTATTGGAAACCTATTACATTATAAATAGAAAAATTTTAAGGATGACAATAAGACTTCTTTTGAACTCCAAAAGGATAAAACTTCTAGATTAGATTACCTAAAAGTGTCAGAGTACCTAACTAAGGTAGGTATACCTGAACCTAAGAAAATAAACATCAGTCCTATAATCATAGATGCAATCTTCTTAGGGTACTCCTTAGATAGTAGCATTAATAGATTCCTAGTAACAGATTCTAAGAAAAGTGGCATCTCGAATAATACTCTCATCGAGAATAGAGATGCTACTTATTTTAAAAATATCTTTCCTTCTAGAAACTAAGTTCCAAATCCAATTTAACATGATCTTGTTAGATGCATGCCCTAAAAGTCAATCAAGATGATGCATATATTTATTCTAGGACATAGTTTTGTATTTGATTTTTTCTATTAATAATCAAATTGGACTTTTAATTCCATTCGTATTGTGCATGTGTCCATGAATTATCTAAGAAATTAATAAGATCATGAGACAATCTCAAGAATTAAAAATTTGATGCATATATCATTAATGATTAATTTCTAAATACTCCAATCAATGAATCATTATGGCTATTGTAATTGATCCGAAGAGATTGATACATGTATTACTTTCCTTTTAGGATAGACGAGTCTTGAGTCTATAATATGGGGATACTAGAAAGAAAGTGTAGGTAGTTGTTGGTGAATAAGAATACCAAGCATGATCAATTCAAGAAGTTACTTGGATGTTTGTTCACTCATCAATGACTTACTCAATATTACAGTAGTGTAACTGTCCTTTGACTTGTAAAATCTTAGCTATTTATAATGAGGTTGCTGCAGTTTGACTGTACATATACTTGGTTACTAGCAATATTGGTTTTTATGATCCATGTTGGATGTATTTGGTTCATTGTAAGAATGGGGTGTGTGCCTATATGAATTTGTCATCCTTGATAGATAAAGAAGCCGAACCTATAGAATTTATTGGACTAGCCAAGGTAGTGTGATTAGTGAAAAAGGGTTTTTGCTATTTTTATATCAAGAACTCGAGTCAAATAAATTTAACATATAATAGATGATGGGGTTTAACAAGTAATTTTAAAACCTTTGTCTAGTTGGGACTCATGATAGAATGATTGCATCATACGTCAACTACATCTAGAGGTTCATTCAATTCCATTATGCTGGATTGCAACTACATGCTATTACTCATCATTGGTGAGTCATGGGACTCGTGAGAATTATCTTGATGGTCAATAGCTGTTATTGGGATGAGTTGGAATTGTTTCAATCCAATAAAAATAATTTCAATGATATCATAGATAGGGATCATAATATATCTCACTACCAGACATAATAGAATCTATGGGATCACACATATAAGAGGTTATAACTGATCAAATGGTTGGATTGTAATTTTTGAATCACCATAGCATCTAATTGTTAATAGATCAATAACTATACTAATTTATAATTGTTACAAATTAATGATCCTTTAATACAAAAGTTGTAAGAGAGAACTTACTAATAGTTAGTAACTTTTAGGAGGACTTATATACAGTTATTGCAATGTTTATTTAGTTTGATCGAATTAAATCATTGGGGTTAAGTCCAAGTCAAATAAAATTGAGATTTAATTTTACCAAGACTAGTTTTAAGTTAACCAAACCAATTAGAGTTTTAAGATAATCCTAAAATCTTGGTGTCTTATTTGAGAAGGACTCTTAGGGGCTTCTCACACCCAAAATTTGGGTGCCCCATGGTGTTCATGCCAAAGGACTTGGTGCACAAAGGAGTCCTTCTACTTTAACACATCTCACACCCATTGAAAGGACCCCTGGCATCTTAAAAGAGAAGGTTTCTTTACCATAACAATGTTATGCCCATATTTTTTCATGCCAATAAAGGATTTGCATCCAAGAGTTGTGGCACCATTGGAGTCCTCCATGCCAAGGATACCTCACATCCTGAAGTCCTCATGCTAAGAAATATTTTCACCCTGCTAAGGATGTTTTTCACGTGCCAAAGGTTGACACCAAAGTGTTTGGCACACTAAGTAAATCTCAATGTCCTAAAAAGAAGTCCTACCTAAGAAAACCTCACATCTAAGAGTTCTTGACATCCAAGGAAATCTAATGCCCTAAGACTCCTTGCACTCCAAGAGTTGGGAACTCTATGGCTCTCATGCCTAGAGTTACTAAGAAAGTTGGCATCCAAGAGTTAGATGCCCCAAGGGAATCCTTCTACCCTAAGTCTTCTCTCCGCCCAAGTAACTTTTATGTGTGAAGACGTATTGATGGCCTAAGAGTTGGGACGCCTTAAGGGATTCATATTCCAATAGTTGGGATATCTAAAATAGGCTTGAGTGAGAAAAGAAAGATAAGAATCTACCATTCAAGAGGGATCTCTGCAAGAGATCTAGCATCCAAATGAGATTAGAGACTTGATCAAATTAGAACCTTGTATGAATACCTGTAGAGGCCGGTCATTTGTACAGCTTTAAGATGACTATGAAGACATCCACGATCATCAGATCATAGTGAAGATCTATACGCAAAAAGGTGGAGAGTTTAATCTCACTAATCTCACTTATATTTTAATCTAAATCTTAAAACTATGAAAAATCCAGGTTTTTTCAAGATGAGATCTCACATGTTTAAAGAAAAGTTTGATTTTATTTTTGTTGTGCATGAATCTTAACCTTTTATATAATAGATCCATCCTCTAATCCTCTATCCTTATTTGAATCAAAGGTTCCTTATGATTCAAAAAAAAAAGGAATAGATTTAGCCCTAATCATGGACCTTTTGAACTTAGAAAAAGCATAACGACTAGAATGAAAATGGACCATGATAAAGAATTCTTTACTTTTTTAGTTGGAGGTGAACCTTCCATTTTTATAGAGACAATATTTTTTCCTGATACCCCTTTCTAAAAAGAAGTTATTAACCATGAATTAAACTTAATAATCCAAAATCAGACTTGGACCCTAACTAATCTTCTTTCATGTGATAATAAATTATTAGGTTATAATTGGATATTTCGTAGGAAGCTTAGACCTAATGGATTAATAGAATAGTATAAAGTTTGATTAGTAGCTAAGGGGTATAACCAAAAAAAAGGGCTTAAAGTACTTTGATACCTATTTTCCTTTGGCTAAAATTCTATCCTTAGATCTCTTCTTTACATTAGTTCCATCCATAAGTTGATCATTCATCAAATGGATGTGAAGGCAACATTCCTAAATAGAGATCTAGATAAAAAATCTATATAGAATGGCCAACGGGATTTGTTGTTAAGAGACCAGAGAATAAAGTTTGCAAACTTATTAATCTATATATAGCCTTAAACAAACACTTAAACATTGGTATAAAAAATTTGATAGAACTATCTTTTCTTTTGGTTTCTTAATCAATGATCATGATAAGTGTATATATTCCAAAGTCATCGATAATGATTGTATGATCATTTATTTATATATTGATAAAATTTTTATCTTTGGAATTTCTCTTAATATCATATTTGAAATCAAATAATTCATTTCAAATTACTTTAATATGAAAAATTTTGATGAAGCAAATATTATCCTTGGGATGAAGCTGATTAAATCCCTAGAAGAAACAGCTCCCTCCTTTTCTCATTCCATCAAGAAAATGATTGAAAATTTTGGATATTCTAATCAACAAATCTATATCTACTCCTTAAGATCCAAGTATTTGGATTTGTCATACATTTGTAAGATAACTCAGAAAGAGAAATATCATTTCCTTTGAATTTGTCAAGTTTCAGAAAAAACTTGGCAAATCAATTAACCAAGGATTTGTCTAGAAATGGAGTTCTAAAATCATTGAGGGGGATAAGACTTAAGCCTACTATATGGTCACCAATAATGGAATCCAACCTCAATCATTGGAAATCCCATGAATAAGGTTTAATATGGTAAAAACAAAATTGATTGATTGATCATGCCAAAGTACATTCTCAAAGTGTATCTCATCCCATCCCTATGACGAGTGCTCTTATCATTGATAAAGAAAAATTTTAAAGATTGAATTATATGCTTAATGAGTCTAAAATAAGAAATCTATGAGATATCATGTCATAAATATCCTTGGAGGACTTACCTACATGAAAATTATTGTATAGGCTACAACTAAGGATTTGGACTAGCCCTAGCAAAATTCTCACAAAAAATCAAAGTACTAAGAACAAGGCCTTTAACTAACACTAACTACATAAAGACTCATGTAATCCATACTATGTGTGTGATAAGTTAAAGTCTGAGTTGAAGAACCTAGTTCAAGGTCTTATCCACTATAGTTCTTTCAAATAAATATTATCAACATTAAATGAGGTTCAAATCTAGAAGATATCTCACCTATTGTATAGTATAAGATGCCCATATATTTTTTTAAAAAAAATTATGTCTTTTATGAGGGATTGTTGGAGTTTTATTTTTAAAAAATAACTTAAATTTTTTATCCCCTAAATTTTAATTATTTAAAAATTTAATATTCTTTTTTAAATTTATATCACTTTATGAAGAGATACGACTCTTTGGAAGAGAATGTTGGTTTCCAAAGAAATATGATATTTTCAAAACATTGTATCTCTTCAAAACTATGGCACCTCCTTGATCACTTGGATACAACTATTTTAGAAAAAAAATTAAAAATATGCTATGTAACAATCTCGGACTTCATATCAAAAGGCAATCCAAAAAATATTAATTTTTAAATCCTTGGTTTTATATAAGTATCCAAGATCTTTCTAGTGAATAACCGATATTAGACTAAATATATATTTGCATGAATTCTCACATGCTATCTCTTCTTTTCTCTATTCACTGGTGCTCTAATTCACTCTCTTTTTTTATGAGACAAAGAACGTCTATCTTCTTTCTTCATTTTATACTTATTTTTCTTATTTGGGTATCTGAAGGAAGTTTTTTGAGTAAAGCCTTTTTGCAATTATGCTCATTACAGAAGGATCAGGCTAAGCTAGATTGTTGTACCTTGGGGATAAAGTCATCGTAGACCTCTATATAAGGATTGAATCACACTCTTGAGACAATATTTTTACACACCTCTATCCAGGAAAGCTTTTTAGTTCTTCTATTTTCTTCCAGTAATTTTTTTTCCATGATAATATCTTAAAATCATGTAAGCAACATAACAATTATCTTGGAAAGTTGATTAAGTTTCCAACATTATTGGAATTTTCCAGCAAGTCATGAAGCATGGTGTCCAATGATGAAAATCTAGGTCATTAAGGCATGCATTATCTAATGCTTTACAATGAGAAACTTGAGAAGAGAATGCTAAAAAGTCTACTTAGAAGAAGAGAGGTTACACAAAAGGAACTAAGAGGTAATTTGTACCATACAAAGCAATTCCAGTCAATCTAGATTAAAAATACAATAATAAAGCTAGCGAAGGTAGCAAGAAATGTTGGATAGTTGCTCTAATAATGTGAGAATTGGTTTATTATGTATTGGGCTTGAAACATTATCTGATGAATCTTGATTTCCTAACAGATATTTCTAGTTTATAATGATAGCATGAATTTATGAATCACGATGCTGTGATGCATCCAGGGATATATCATAGATATATGGACATCACACATTTGAGCCTAGGAAAAGTAGTTGTTCAGAAAAGGCATTAATGCTTGATAGTTCAGAATCGGCATTAATGCTTGATAGTTCAGAATCTTTGACAAAAGAAAAAAATATTTAACCATGTAAAATTGAAGTCCAACATGATTATGCATGTGGAGTTGTACCACAAAGAATATGGAAGCTAATGTTATAGTTGTATGTGCCATCATTGTAGTTTAATTTGAAAGGGTGAGGGTGAAGCCCAGCCCATTTTGGGCCGCTCTGGACTAAAGTCAGTAGAGCCTACCGACTTCAGTTCAAAAACTAGAAAAAAAAGGAGAGGCCAAAACAGAGGATGGAGCCCTTGTTTATTCGAGCAATAATCTCGCTAGAGAACTCAGAATGGAAGCCATGGGGGAGTCGAACATGACTAGTGGAGCATCGTGGAGGGGAGGAGGACTCAATCGACCAAAGTTCTACTACGTAAGGCAAGAGAATCCCATCATTCTTTTCTTTGAAACCCCACCTTCATCACCCCCGTGGAATGGGAAATCCAAGCTTCTCACCGTCGGTTGCCTCCCCATCATCATGCCTGACCAGTAAGATCCTTTTTCCCCCTTTATTGTTGTGGTTGGGATGCGGATGGGGTGGTAGCATGGGATGGATCTTCTCGTGCCTCTTACGGTTCTTTGCCAGTGGCTAGAATGGCCATGGATGCACTGGTGACCACCATCGCTACTCCATCCGGTTAGCCTCCGATAGATCGCCGCTCCCTTCCGGCTCGCTGGAGCATAGAAGGTTGACTCAAGCCAAACCAGGAAGGTAGTCGGGGGAAGAAGGAAGAAGAGGGGAAAAAAGAAAGAAAGAAAAGGAAGAAAAAGGAAGAAAAGAAAAAAAAAGAAAAGGAAGAAAAGAGAGGAGAGAGAAAAGAAGAAGAGAGAGGATTGAGAAAGAGGAGAAAAGGAGAGAGAAGGAAGTGAGAGAAAGAGGAGAAAAGGAGAGAGAAGGAAGTGAGAGAAAGAGGAGAAAGAGAAGAGAGAAAGAGAAGAGAGGGAGGAAAGAGAAGAGGAGAGAGAAAATGAGGAGAGAAAGGAGAGAGAGGATAGAGAAAAAGAAGAGAGTAAGGAAAGAGAAGAGGAGAGAGAGAAAGAAGAGAGAGTAGAGAGAGAAAGAGAGAGAGGAGAGAGAAAGAAGGGAGAGAAAAAAAAAGAAGGAATAAGAGAAATAAAATATCAAAAATAATAATAAAATTTGAACTGACTTTTTTAGTGATTTAGGTTGAGATCTAGATTAGACTAAGAGCCATTTTTCCTATGTTAGTTTATTTTAGATAAAAAATTAATTATATAATTAATCTTGCCATGATTTTTATCTTTCTTATCGATAGAGTAGTATTAGAGTTGAGACTTGAACAGGCCATATATTGAAAGAGTTCTTTCAAGTAAGTTATCTGACCTCTAGTATTACATGCTAAATATGCTCTATGGTATGTTGTGAATATTATGAAATGTTAAATATGTTTAGAGTAAATTGAGCTGTATTGAATTGTATAAATTATAATATTTTGGTATTAATGCTCTCTAGTCTGACATGATCACATGAGGACCTAGTCTCCTTCTGGATCTCCAGTGAGGCGATAACTGGTACAGGACTGACAGACGGTGTGCGAGTCAAGATCTAGTTTTCTATTAGATTTTGCCATGCCACATGCTGAGTATGCATGATTCCTCGTGTGATATTAGAACTAGTTTTTTCCGAGCTTCTAGTAGGGCGATCACTAGCACATGACCGGCAAACGATATGTATAGTCAGGATATAGTCTCTTTTGGGGTTAGCCATAGATCAATCATGGTAATAGTCAAAGGGACTAGGAGAGTGTTGCCGCTCTCGCCGCCGCGCCCGTGCCTCGGATCAGCCGATCCTTCCTGACCGCCTGGCAAGGGAGCCTCCCTTCCCGTGGAGAACCTGCAACAAAGGGGTTAGAGGACCCTGGCCGGGGATCCCGGCGAGGGAGCTTCGACGGTCAAGTCAGTAGACGACGAGAAGGAACAGACTCTCCAGCCGGACCCTCTAAAGGGTTCCAGACTTAGAGAGTTAACTGGTGAAGAAAGCGCTCTGGGAACCAGAATCTCGGCTGGGCCTCCTCACCGAGCTCACACCCAGTGTTCCCATCTCGGGATCTCTGGTTTCTCTCTTGGAGCAAGGCCTTTCGCCGGTGCTTCCTCCTTGTCCCCAGGCTGGTTGGCTTACCTCGTCGTCCCCAGATTCTGCCTTCTTTATCTCCTTCCATCGTGCGTTTGTCTTTTTCCTCCTCGGAAACTCCCCTCCCCCGTCCTCTTCTCTTTTCCCTTTTCGATGAAGGGGGCCAGGCGGCTTTCCGACCTCGTCTGCCGGGCCCAGCAGGAAAAAGGCAAAGACAGAAGAGAAAGAGGGGAGGGCGGCGCTGACGGGGCGGCCGGTCAGGCCTCGGGCCCAGTGAGAGCGCCCTCTTCCCCAAGCATGGGCGCCATCTATCTATGGGGCCTGTGTCGTCAGGATTGCGTCTCTCGGCTACGGGACCTGTCGAGCCGATGCTAGTGATGTTCCGCGTGCCGCCGCCCTCCGTACGGGACACCGTCTGGGATTCGTACGGCCCGAGGGATGGCCTCGGGGCCCGTCTCTCTCCCTAGGGCCCTTTTCGTGCGAGCGGTCTGACCTCAGCTGAGTTGGGCCTGTCTCCGGGGGCCAACTGGCGAGGGGCGAAGGATCAGCCGACCTCGGCTTAGGTGGACCCCTCCTGGGTGGACACCTGGCGAGGTGGCAGGAGGTCGCCTGGCTTCGACCGAGGTGGGCCCGTCTCCGGGTGGCCACCTGGCGAAGGGCGAAGGATCAGCCGACCTCGGCTTAGGTGGACCCCTCCTGGGTGGACACCTGGCGAGGTGGCAGGAGGTCGCCTGGCTTCGACCGAGGTGGGCCCATCTCCGGGTGACCACCTGGCGAAGGGCGAAGGATCAGCCGACCTCGGCTTAGGTGGACCCCTCCTGGGTGGACACCTGGCGAGGTGGCAGGAGGTCGCCTGGCTTCGGCCGAGGTGGGCCCGTCTCCGGGTGGCCACCTGGCGAAGGGCGAAGGATCAGCCGACCTCGGCTTAGGTGGACCCCTCCTGGGTGGACACCTGGTGAGGTGGTAGGGGGTCGCCCGACCTCGGCCGACCTCACTTAGGCGGACCCCTCCGGGCCCGGGCTCCAATGAGGTGGTAGAGGAATTCCGAGCCGAGCTCGACCTCGGCGAGGGCGGTTTGCCTCAGGCAGTCGTCGGGTGGTGTAGTCTTGCCGAACCTGGCTTTGAGGATGTGGCACTGACTTGGCCGGGGAAACATACACGTGGCTCGCTCGTATTCGGTGGTACCTGAGCCTGGCCACATCACTGTCACGGCTATAACAGTTGCCCCCCAGCCCGCCGTTCCGTCGGGGCGTCGTAGAACGGAATGTCGGGATTAAATGCGGACATGACGTGGAGAGGCGAAGATCTTGCATCATAATTGCCACGATCCTGGTCGCTGTGGCTCGATGCGGCTGAAGACCTATGGGGAGCCGTCATGCGTCGCCCACTTGCTTGTAATTAAAGCATCGCTTCGAGGCAGAGGCCGTTACTCTGCTAACGAGGCGTCGGTGTCGGGCGTGCGCCCACGTGGCGATCATCCAGTGGCCTGAGACGGAATGACGGGTACGGCCGCTGTCGGCTGAGTTTGAAAGGGAGGGGACTTTCCAGAACGAGGCCTTTTCCCTTGCTTCGTGGGCGGTTTGCTGCAGGCTAACAACTCCTGTTGCTCGCGCTTGTTTGGTGTATTTTCGGTGAGTGCCTCCTTCTTCTCCTCTAGCCCTCCTCATTCTTTCTCGTTTCTTTTCTGATTTTTTTCATCCTTTCCCTTTCTATGGCGTGCCGTCGCCATGTCTCTTCCAACCCAGACGAGGCCGGTCCATCCCGGCCGAGGACTCCATCTTCTTCCTCCTCAGATGAGGAGACAATCCCGGAGGAGGTCCGCCGGCGTCTGCAACCCGGGGGTGTCACCATTGGCATCCCCAGGGGGTTCCGGTCCTCCCCGGTTGCACCTACCGTGCCCCTCCGTTCTCTTCCTGCTCTGCCTTCTCTTCCTGCTCCGCCTTCTCTTCCTGCTCTGCCATCTTTTCCCGCCGGTCCCTCCGGTCATGCTTCTACCATGACCGAAGGCGATCTTTCCCTGCTCCGGGATGCCTACGGCATTCCGGGGTCAATTCGCCTGTTTGTCCTGCGGTCCGGGGAGCGCGTCACCATGAGTGGCCCCGGCCGCATAGCCTTCTACAAAGACTTCCTCCTCGGGGGTCTTCGGTTTCCTCTGCATCCTTTCTTTCTTTCCTTCCTCAGTCATTTCCGGCTTGTCCCGGCCCAGCTGGCTCCTAATGCCATCCGGGTCATCTTCTCCTTTATCATTTTCTGTCACTTCCACGGGTTCGTTGCCCGTTTTTCTCTCTTCAGGGCCTTGTTCACCCTGAAGAAATGCTCCACCGATGATGGCTGGTGGTACATTTCGCCCCAGCCCAGGTGTCTCCGGTTCGACCTCCCTTCCTCGGTCAAGGGGTGGAAGAGCCGATTTTTCTTCGCCTCGGTCGACGACATCGACTGGGCCTGGAGTGAACCGGACCGGACCCCGAACCGAAATTCCCGGGTCGAGTCGGCGGACCAGGAGTCCTATACCCTGCTCCTGAGCAACGTGGTCCCGGTGCTCGAGGTTCTGCTCTCTGAGCAGAATCTTTTTGAGGTCGGTATCAGTCCCATCCATGAGACCGGTGAGATTTGGCCCCACTTTGACCTCTGCCCCCTCTTCTCTTCATAACCGAGCTGGCTGACTTCCTGTTTCTTTTGTTTTGCAGGGATAAAATTTTCACTGGAGAATCTCTTGGAGGGGGCAGCCCAGCGGGACGTCATGGAGGTGGACGAGCCCGCAGCGAAGAGGGCTCGCACGGAGACGAGCCGGGAGGTCGTGGCGGCGGCCGTGCCCAGCCCTATTGCTGTCATTTCCCCGCCCAGGCTACCTCAGGGCGGGGCTACTGATACCCCGGCCGCGCGACCTGGCGGCGCCGCCGCCGAGAGGACTCCACCGCCTGCTGCTCCGCCCATCGCCGGGCCCGTCATTGCTGCTAGCTCGATAGCGCCGCCCGTGGCAATCGCCGGCCCGTCGGTTGCGGCCTCGACCGAGGGGGCGGCCGCCGCAGGAGCCGGCCCGAAGGCCCCGGTGCCGGTGATCAACAACCGGGACTCCGTCATCCTCGACAAAGGGCTAGTGGAGAAGATCATGGAGTACGCCTCCACCGCCCGGGACCGTCGAGCTCGGGGCGGCCGGGACTACGCAGACGCGCTGCTCGGGATCCTCTCGCAGCTCTTCACGGTAAGTCCGAGCTTCTTCCTTCTCCTTTTTCTTTCTTTCGAGACTTAGCCTCCTTCATTCTGACCTGTGTTGTTTTTTGTCGTTGCAGATCGGGAACGACGTTCTCCTACTGAGGAATTTCCTCGTAGGGAACGCCAAAAGGGACTCCGAGCGGGAGCTGAGACTCGGCAAGCTCGTGGCCGACGTCAAGGACTTGATGGAGAAGGGCACCGAGCTGCGAGATGATAAACAAGCCCTCCAGTCCGACCTGGCGTGTTCCGAAGAGCAGAACAATGAGTTGGAGGCCTCCTTGTTGGAGGAGCGGACCTCCAACCAGTGCCGAACAGAGGAGGAGGCGGCGGAGAAGGCCCGCCTGCAGGCCCACTCCCAATGGCTGGAGTGCCAACTGGAGGAGGCCCGGTGAGACGCAGCCGCGGCGAAGGACCGGAGCGCGTACGTCAACGGGCTCCTGGAGGCAGCCAAGCGGGAGGCGCAAGAGGCCGTCCCCAAATTCCGGGCTTCTGATGAGTACACGTCGGAGGTCCGGGAGGCCACCGTGGACTCCTTCCTGAAGGGGTTCCAGATGTGCCGGGAGAAGGTGGGGGCCTTCTTTCCCCAGCTGGATCTGAGCGGGGTTGCGATTGGTGGCAGGAGGCCAGGGGGCGAGAGCAGGGCCTCCGGCACGGCCGAAGCGACCCCTGCGGCGCCTTCGACCAGCGATGCCGCGGCCCCGGAGCAGCCCCAGGAGCCGGCCGTTGTAGAAGTCGAGGACGCAGCACCCGCGCCTCCGGCAGAGGGCTCCGATCCCGCACTTCAGTGAACCCGGCGTTTTCTTCCTGATGTCTCCTCTTTTTTGCTTCTGTTTGTAGTTTTTGTTTTGTGTTGTCTTCTCTCCTTTTTTATTTGGGGAGTCCCGGCCTGTCGGGACTCCCATCTTGTATCGACTACTCACATCAATGGAAATCTAAGTTCAACAAAACCTTGAGTTTTTTCTTTTTCATTTCATCTCACCTTTCTTTTCCCTTCTTTCTGAGATGTCGGTTTGGAGCACTTGAAACAGTTGCAGGCCCGGTCCTCCCATAAATCGAAGGATGGGGCCTGTTGAGTCACGTCACAGCAGAGCAAGCCTTAAGCGGGCCCAACTTTGGGTCGCCTTCATGCTTGCACAGGCAACACGATTTCTGCACCGCCTTCCAGGCCGAAGCCCACGATTTCCGGACTGAGCTCGGTGCCGCAGGCTTTCTCATGCCTTGCGCGGCCTGCTGAGCTGTGCTTCGGGCTTGCGGGGGCGAACTGGGTTCGGCACCACCTTCCAGGCCGAAGCCCAGGGTCTCCGGACTGAGCTCGATGCCGCAGGCTTTCTCAAGCCTTGCGCGGCTTGCTGAGCTGTGCTCCGGGCTTGCATGGGCGAACTGGGTTCGGCGCCACCTTCCAGGCCGAAGCCCAGGGTCTCCGGACTGAGCTCGATGCCGCAGGCTTTCTCAAGCCTTGCGCGGCTTGCTGAGCTGTGCTCCGGGCTTGCGTGGGCGAACTGGGTTCGGCGCCACCTTCCAGGCCGAAGCCTAGGGTCTCCGGACTGAGCTCGATGCCGCAGGCTTTCTCAAGCCTTGCGCGGCTTGCTGAGCTGTGCTCCGGGCTTGCGTGGGCGAACTGGGTTTGGCGCCACCTTCCAGGCCGAAGCCCAGGGTCTCCGGACTGAGCTCGATGCCGCAGGCTTTCTCAAGCCTTGCGCGGCTTGCTGAGCTGTGCTCCGGGCTTGCATGGGCAAACTGGGTTCGGCGCCACCTTCCAGGCCGAAGCCCAGGATCCGCGGTCTGAACCCGATGCCGTAGGCCTTCTTGTCGAAGTTAGAAGGGAGTGTTTGAAGTGGGGAAGCTTTGTTACAGAAACTGGGAGCCTTACATCACTGATAGTATATTCTCAGGTTCGAGGAGTTCCACGTCCGGGGGAACCTGGCACCTTCCAATTCTTCCAAGTAATATGCTCCATGAGGGAGGGCTTCTGCCACCCGGTATGGGCCTTCCCAGTTGGGCGATAGCTTGCCGCCTTCCCGTGGCTGGGAGGCTTCGGCGCGTCGGAGGACCAAGTCTCCGGGACGAAAAACCTTCGGCCGCACTCGGGAGTTGTAATATCTGGCTACACGTTGCCGGTACGCTGCCATTCGGATTTGGGCCCTGTCCCTCATTTCCTCGAGAAGGTCTAGGTTGAGCATCATCCTAGCCGGGTTTTCTGTCTCGTCGTATTGCTCTACGCGCAGCGTGGGTAGGCTGAGCTCAATCGGGATGACTGCCTCGGCTCCGAAGACGAGGTTGAATGGGGTTTCATCAATAGCCATCCTTGGGGTGGTGTGGTATTCCCAAAGGATGCTGGGAAGCTCGTCGGCCCACCTGCCCTTGGCCTGGTCCAGCCGCGTGCGGAGGCCCTGAAGAATGGTCCTGTTCGTGACTTCGGCCTCCCCGTTGGTCTGAGGGTGCGCCACCGAGGTAAAGCGATGCTTGATGCCGAGGTCGCTGCAGAATTCTTCGAATTCCCGGTAGTCGAACTGGCGTCCGTTGTCGGTGACCACGGTGTGGGGGAGGCCGAAGTGGTAGATGATGGACTTCCAGAAGAACTTGGCGACGTTTGCTTCGGTGATCCTCGCCAAGGGTTTGGCCTCAACCCATTTCGTGAAGTAGTCGATAGCCACTATCAAGAACTTCCGCTGGCCAGATGCCGGCGGGAATGGGCCCAGGAGGTCCATCCCCCACTGGGCGAACGGCCAGGGGGCTGAAAGTTGGGAGATTGGGTTGGAGGGTTGCCGCTGCACCGTGGCGTGACGCTGGCACCGGTCGCACTTCTTCACGAAGTCGGCGGCGTCTTCCTTCATTGTCTCCCAGAAGTAGCCCTGACGGAGGGCCTTGTACGCCAATGCCCTGCCCCCCACGTGGTTCCCGCAGATGCCTTCGTGAATCTCCTGGAGCACAAGCCTGGCTTCTGTGGGTCCTACGCACTTAAGAAGGGGGTAGGAGTAGGATCTTCGATACAGCTGCCCGTCCATCAGGACGAACCGCACGGCCTTCTTCCTGATGAGCCGAGCTGCCTCTCGGTCCTCCGGCAGGGTGCCGCTGGTGATGTACGAAGTGTACTTGTCCATCCAGCTGGGCCCCTGGCTGACCTGATGGACCTTCACCGGTGCTTCGAGGCTTAGGACCTCAAGGCGCTCCACATGAGCGCGTCCTAGCATCGTGTCCAGTAGGGTCGCCAGCCGAGAGAGGGCATCCGTGCGGGCGTTCTCCCCGCGGGGAATGTGGAAAATTTTGAAGTGCCGGAACTTGGACGCGCCTGCCTTGACGAGCTCCAAGTATCTCACCATTTGGGGGTCGTGTGCGATGTACTCCCCGGATACCTGCCCCGCCACGAGCTGGGAGTCAGTGAAAGCTCTGAGGTTGGTCACGCCCAGCTCACGGGAGACTCTCAGTCCAGCAAGAAGTGCCTCGTACTCCGCCTGGTTATTTGTTGCGGGGAATTGGAAACGGAGTGCACACTCGGCGATGACCCCGTTGCCGTTGGCAAGGATGAGCCCAGCTCCGCTCCCGCCGGAGTTTGAGGCTCCGTCCACATGGAGGATCCAGGCGTCCTCTCCGGGCTCATCGGCGCCAACCTCCATCGGCTGGGCCGGGGGGCCTTCCTCGGGCTCCTTGCCCAAGCCTGCACATTCGACCAAGAAATCGGCCAGCACCTGCGCCTTCATGGCCGACCTTGGCCTGTATGTAATGTCGAACTCGCTGAGTTTCAGTGCCCATTTGGCCAATCGTCCCGAAGTATCGGGTCAGCTGAGCACCGCTTTCAGCGGTTGATCTGTCAGGACGGCGATGGGGTGCGCTTGGAAATAGGGCCTGAGACGCTGGGCAGACACTATTAGCGCAAAAACAAGTTTCTCGGGCCGGGAATACCTGAGCTCCGCATCTCGGAGGAGTTTGCTAGTATAGTACATCGACCGCTGGATCCCCTGGTCGTCGGTTCGGACCAAGACAGAGCTGACGGCCTCCGGGGTAACCGCCAGGTAAAGGGTAAGCTCCTCTCCCACCTCGGGCCTGGACAGTAAAGGTGGCGATGCGAGCATCTTCTTCAGCTCCTCGAAGGCCTGCTGACACTCCTCGGTCCAAGCAAAGCCATTCATCTTCCTCAGCACCTTGAAGAAGGGACGGCAGCGGTCCGCCGACCTGGAAATAAAACGGCTGAGGGCCGCGACTCGGCCGGTCAGTCGCTGCACTTGCTTCTTGGAGGCGGGCTGCTCCATGTCCAGGATGGCCTGGACCTTCTCCGGGTTGGCCTCGATTCCCCTTTGAGTCACCATAAACCCTAGGAACTTCCCGGTGGAGACGCCGAAGGTGCACTTCACCGGGTTTAGCTTCATCTGATGGCGCCGAAGGTTGTCGAACGTCTCCGTCAAGTCAGCCACGTGGTCAGAATCGAGTTTACTCATCACTAGCATGTCGTCCACGTATACCTGCATGTTGCGGCCTATCTGGTCTTTGAAGATTTTATTGACCAGATGCTAGTACGTCGCCCCCGCGTTCTTGAGGCCGAAAGGCATCATCCTGTAGCAAAAAGTCCCGCGGTCAGTTATGAAGGCCGTGTGCTCTTCGTCCTCCAGGTTCATCCGGATCTGGTTGTATCCGGAGAAGGCATCCATGAACGACAGGAGGCGATGTCCCGAGGTGGTGTCGACCAGCTGGTCGATCTTTGGAAGAGGGAAGCTGTCCTTCGGGCAAGCTCGATTGAGGTCGGTGTAGTCCACACAGATCCTCCACTTACCATTACTCTTTTTTACCATGACCACGTTTGCCAGCCAACTGGGATACTGGACTTCCCGGACAAAACCGGCGGCGAGGAGCTTCTCTACTTCCTCGTTGATCGCCTTCTGCCTCTCCATGGCGAAGCTTCTCTTCTTCTGGCGAATCGGGCGGCAACTTGGGTCCACGTTCAGCTTGTGCATGATGACCTCGGGCGGGATGCCCGGCATATCGGCCACTGACCAGGCAAACACGTCGGTGTTGGCATGGAGGAACTCCAGTAGGCGGGTTCGCCCTTCCTCGGGGAGCCGGGCCCCGACTTGCACCATCTTCAGGGGGTCCGAACCGAGGGGGAGAGTCAGTAGTCGCTCTATAGGCCCTCCCCTGGGTTCCTTTTCTCTCAGATCGAGGTCGTCAATATCGTGGGCGAGCTCCGCGCCCCTGGCGCCTGGGACCGTCTGGAGGCAGAGCGGGACTGGCTGGATCATCCCCTTCATCTCTCCGAGCCCGGAAGGCATGGGGAACTGCACCAACAGCCTCCTCGTGGAGATGGTGGCGTCCAGTTGGTTGAGCCCGGGACGCCCGAGAATGGCGTTGTAAGGCAAAGGGAGCCTGACTATGGTGAATGTTATTAGGACGGTCGCCTGCCGGGGCGGGGATCCGGCGGTGACCGGGAGAGTGATCTCCCCTTCGACCCCCACGGAGTCCCCTGTAAAACCTACCAGGGGGATGTGCACCGGTTTCAGCAGATCGGGGGATAAGTTCATCCGAGAGAAAGCATTGTAAAAAAGTACGTCAGCCGAGCTTCCACTATCCACCATGATTCGATGTACAGGATGCTTCGCGATGGTCATCTCGACCACCATGGCATCGTTGTTTACATTGCCATTAATTTCCCCTCCCTTGGGAGGGATTACATTCTCCGGGACTTCCCGGGCCCTCTTCATTGCTCGGCCGGACCCGCGTGAGATCATGCCCACAGGCTTCTCCGTTGGACGGTTGTCGATCGCAGGGACAGGGGGTAGGGCCACGAGCGGCTGCCCTTCAGAGGGGGCCTCGTTCTTGACGAACTTTCTGAGGTAACCCCTCCTGATCAGCTCCTCAATCTCCCGCTTCAGATGGCGACACTCCTCCGTGTCATGCCCGTGCTCGCGATGGAACTAGCAGTACTTTGATTTGTCTCGGACGGCCCTCGGGTTCTGAGGAGGAGGTCGGCGAAGGTAGCGCTCGCCCTCGATTTCCATCAGGATCTTCGTTCGAGGTGCGAGGAGAGGGGTGTACCTCCGCTCGGGAGTGGCTTCACCCCTCGGCCTTGGGTTCGGGCGAGGGTCGGCAGACGGCCCGGGCCTCCGAGCTCCCGAGGTGTCCCTCGGGAGCGGCTTCTTTGGAGTCTTCCCGTCCAGCTCTCGACGGGTGCGGTCAGCCTCCTCCGCTCGGATGTACTTGTGGGCGCGGAGGAGGAGCTCGGAGTACATCCTGGGCGGCTTCTTGTCCAGGGAATAAGTCAGGCGGGACGTCTTGAGCCCGCGCTTCAAAGCCAGCATGGCGACGGGCTCGTCCAAGCTGTAGATCTCCAGGGCTGCGGTCTTGAACCGGGTGATGTTGTCCCGGAGCAGCTCCTGGTCCTGCTGGCGGATGGAGAAGAGGCTGTCCACCTCTCTTGGCACCTTTCGACAAGCGTTGAAGTGCGCCACGAACTTTCCTTCCAACTGATGGAAGGAGCAAATGGATCCGGGCTCGAGGCGGGTGAACCAGACTCGAGCAGCCTTCCGAAGGGTTGCCGGGAAGGCGATGCACAGAAGGGCGTCAGTGGCGCATTGGACCCTCATGAGAGCTTTATAGCTCTCCAAATGGTCCAGGGGGTCGGTGGTCCCATCGTAGGGATCCACCTGCGGCATGCAGAACCATTTCGGGATTGGTTCTGCCTGGATTTCTTCAGAGAAAGGGGGGCGGGAGTCGTAACCCGCCGGGTCTGCCGGCGAGTTCTGCAGGTCGGCGAATCGTCGGGCAAACTCTGCCAACTTGCGCTCGTGCTCCTCCAGGCGCCTCTCGACCTGGCGCCTGATGGCTTCGTCGGTGGAGTCTTCCACCGAGACTGCAGGTGAATGGGGTGCCGATCGGTCTCGACGCGAGGTCTGGCCTCGGCGTCGCTTGCTACGATGCACCGTTTCGGCCCCATCGGTCGGGGATCGACTCTCGTGATCCTCCAAACCGGAATAGTTTCTTTTTACGGGAGCTTGGTGGCTCCCCCGAGGGTTGGAGATGGCCCTCGGATGGGATGGCCTGCCCTAGATTGAGCGCAGGCTCCCACGCTACCCCGCGGCTCGGGCCGCAGGGGTCCCTGGCTGCGGCTGGGTGGCCAGTGACCGTTGCTGATGTTGAAGCTGTCTGACCGCTGAGGTCAAGGTCTGCAGCTGCTGGACGACGGCCGCAAGGGATCCGTCCATCGGGGTAGGCTGCTGTGGAAGAGGAGGGGGAGCCGGAAGCTCCCTTTCGGGGCTGTGGCCCCCCGGAGGGGAGTGGACTTCCCCCACACAGCTAGTGGATGCCTCGCGACCACGAGTGACCACCATTGCTGGAGAGCGTGATACCTGCAGAAAGCTGGTCCCCACTAGGGGTTAGTGTCCTGCCCGCCCCCTACCTGGTGCGCCAATCTGTTGCCGCTCTCGCCGCCGCGCCCGTGCCTCGGATCAGCCGATCCTTCCTGACAGCCTGGCGAGGGAGCCTCCCTTCCCGCGGAGAACCTGCAACAAAGGGGTTAGAGGACCCTGGCCGGGGATCCCGGCGAGGGAGCTCCGACGGTCAAGTCAGTAGACGACGAGAAGGAACAGACTCTCCAGCCGGACCCTCTAAAGGGTTCCAGACTTAGAGAGTTAACTGGTGAAGAAAGCGCTCTGGGAACCAGAATCTCGGCTGGGCCTCCTCGCCGAGCTCACACCCAGTGTTCCCCTCTCGGGATCTCTGGTTTCTCTCTTGGAGCAAGGCCTTTCGCCGGTGCTTCCTCCTTATCCCCAGGCTGGTTGGCTTACCTTGTCATCCCCAGATTCCGCCTTCTTTATCTCCTTCCATCGTGTGTTTGTCTTTTTCCTCCTCGAAAACTCCCCTCCCCCGTCCTCTTCTCTTTTCCCTTTTCGATGAAGGGGGCCAGGCGGCTTTCCGACCTCGTCCGCCGAGCCCAGTAGGAAAAAGGCAAAGACAGAAGAGAAAGAGGGGAGGGCGGCGCTGACGGGGCGGCCGGTCAGGCCTCGGGCCCAGTGAGAGTGCCCTCTTCCCCAAGCATGGGCACCATCTATCTATGGGGCCTGTGTCGTCAGGATTGCGTCTCTCGGCTGCGGGACCTGTCGGGCCGATGCTAGTGATGTTCCGCGTGCCGCCACCCTCCGTACGGGATGCCGTCTGGGATTCGTACGGCCCGAGGGATGGCCTCGGGGCCCGTCTCTCTCCCCAGGGCCCTCTTCGTGCGATTGGTCTGACCTCGGCTGAGTTGGGCCCGTCTCCGGGGCCCAACTGGCGAGGGGCGAAGGATCAGCCGACCTCGACTTAGGTGGACCCCTCCTGGGTGGACACCTGGCGAGGTGGCAGGAGGTCGCCTGGCTTCGGCCGAGGTGGGCCCGTCTCCGGGTGGCCACCTGGCGAAGGGCGAAGGATCAGCCGACCTCGGCTTAGGTGGACCCCTCCTGGGTGGACACCTGGCGAGGTGGCAGGAGGTCGCCTGGCTTCGGCCGAGGTGGGCCCGTCTCTGGGTGACCACCTGGCGAAGGGCGAAGGATCAGCCGACCTCGGCTTAGGTGGACCCCTCCTGGGTGGACACCTGGCGAGGTGGCAGGAGGTCGCCTGGCTTCGACCGAGGTGGGCCCGTCTCCGGGTGGCCACCTGGCGAAGGACGAAGGATCAGCCGACCTCAGCTTAGGTGGACCCCTCCTGGGTGGACACCTGGCGAGGTGGCAGGGGGTCGCCCGATCTCGGCCGACCTCACTTAGGCGGACCCCTCCGGGCCCGGGCGCCAATGAGGTGGTAGAGGAATTCCGAGCCGAGCTCGACCTCGGCAAGGGTGGTTTGCCTCAGGCAGTCGTCGGGTGGTGTAGTCTTGCCGAACCTGGCTTTGAGGATGTGGCGCTGACTTGGCCGGGGAAACATACACGTGGCTCGCTCGTATTCGGTGGTACCTGAGCCTGGCCACGTCACTGTCACGGCTGTAACAGAGAGTAAAGTAGACATGGTTGGCCATCCATAGTTGTATTATTTGATAAGTAATTGTGTATATTAACATGATGTTGCATTTTATTTTGTCATGAGTTATGTATGATTTATTTATGTTACAAATTATTGTTGACATATGTATGCATATATTAAAGGTGTTGATAACTTATTGAGCATGTAAAGCTTACCCTCTATTTCTATATTTTTGTACATATTTGAAAGATCAAATGGACTTTGGAACCAGTTAGTGAGGAGCTAGGATTTAGGTGTTAATCCCTTAGTTTATGTTTTATCTTAATTTTAGTTGAACTTTGCTTATACTGTATCTTGGATTTTTAGTTAAATTTTTATCTACTTATTAGTTTTGATGGAAAACTCTAGAAATAAATAAATAAATAATGAATTTATTTATCACTATCTGATTATTGATTTGTAAGATAGGCCTTACATTTTCGTTAGGATTGTAGCCTAAGAAGATGTTGCCATCTATCGTATACCGGGCTTGGGCATCGGGTCGGGGCATGACAAATTTAATGGTACCAGAGCAAAGGTTTAAGATCAAGATGACTTAGTTAGTGAGGTGGGATAGAATTAAGATTTTGATTAAATATTCTGGAATAATTATCGATACTAAAATTTTAATTAATTTTCTTTGATAGGTGTATACTACAGTCCCAAGGGTTTTGCTAATATAGAAGGCTTTCATGAATAAAATGTTGGATTAAACTCTCTTAGCTAAATTTTTAGAAGAATATCATCGAGGCTAGATAATGGATATATATGTATATTTTGAGTTATATTATGGATTTGATTTATTTTGAAAATATAATTTTAATATAATTGTGGACTGTGATATGAGTGATTAAAAATTAACATGATGATTATTAAAGCATGACAAAATAATATCGAAGCTTGGATTATCATCACTTAGGATTGTGACATAAGTGATGAGGATATGATTTGAGGGATATTAAGATTTAGGTTGTGATCACTATGGATTGTGACTTAAAAAGTATTTGAACTTAGCGTTATGATCAGTGGGATATGATAAAAGTTGCAAGAATGGATTCGAAGTTTGGATCTCTAATCCCTAGGTATTGTGCATAAGATCTAGCACATGATTAGCATAAAAGGGGAACATGATTTTTATCTCTAATATAAGTAGTGAGATTGATCTAGGATGAGTGTAAAGGACTGAATGATTTATACTATTTGATCATAATAAGTAAGCATATTATGGATATTGAAGAGCTGGATAAGATGTATCTTTATCTCTGATAAATGTGTTTGACCAAGCTTTAAAGGTGTTGGCCTAGACGTATAGTTTGTTATGTTATGCTGAATATGTATATTCAGTTATTAATCAAATGATTTTAGAAATCAAAACTTAATATAAATGAAGATCATGATAGCATACGAGTTTTATTGTTAATTACTAGATTATAAATTTTGGGATTGTTGCAAGAAGTTTAGAATGTAGGTTACGAAAGAGTTTAATGATATCAAGAAGGATAATTTTTTGATGAATCTGTATGGGGATTGTTACGGCCGTAACAATGACGTGGCGAGGCTCAGATACCACCGAATGCGATTGAGCCACGTGGAGGTTTATCTGGCCGAGTCAGTGCCACGTCTTCAAGACCAGGTTCGGCAAGACCGCACTGCCCGATGACTTTCTAAGGCAAACTGCCCTCGCCAAGGTCGAGCTCGGCTCGGAGTTCCTCTACCACCTCGTTGGCGCTCAAACCCGGAGGGGTCCACCCAAGTGAGGTCAGCCAAACCCAGGCGACCTCCTGCCACCTCGCCAGGTGTCCACCCAGGAGGGGTCCACCTGGGCCGAGGTCGGCCGATCCTTCGCTCCTTCGCCAGGTGGCCCCCCGGAGGCGGGCCCACCTCGGCCGAAGCCAGGCGACCTCCTGCCACCTCGCCAGGTGTCCACCCAGGAGGGGTCCACCTGGGCCGAGGTCGGCCGATCCTTCGCTCCTTCGCCAGGTGGCCCCCGGAGACGGGCCCACCTCGGTCGAAGCCAGGCGACCTCCTGCCACCTCGCCAGGTGTCCACCCAGGAGGGGTCCACCTGGGCCGAGGTCGGCCGATCCTTCGCTCCTTCGCCAGGTGCCCCCCCGGAGGCGGGCCCACCTCGGCCGAAGCCAGGCGACCTCCTGCCACCTCGCCAGGTGTCCACCCAGGAGGGGTCCACCTGGGCCGAGGTCGGCCGATCCTTCGCTCCTTCGCCAGGTGAACCCCGGAGACGGGCCCACCTTGGCCGAAGCCAGGCGACCTCCTGCCACCTCGCCAGGTGTCCACCCAGGAGGGATCCACCTGGGCCGAGGTCGGCCGATCCTTCGCTCTTCGCCATGTGGCCCCCGGAGACGGGCCCACCTCGGCCGAAGCCAGGCGACCTCCTGCCACCTCGCCAGGTGTCCACCCATGAGGGGTCCACCTGGGCCGAGGTCGGCCAATCCTTCACTCTTCGCCAGGTGGCCCCCGGAGACGGGTCCAACTCGGCCGAGGTCAGGCCGCCTGTACGGAGAAGGTCACAGGGAAGGAGGCGCAGGCCCAGAGGCCATCCCTCGGGCCGTACGAATCCCAGACGGTGCCCCGTACGGAGGGCGGCGGCACGCGGAACACCATTTGCCTCAGCCCGACAAGTCCCACAGCCGAGAGGCGCGATTCTGACAAGACAGGCCCCATAGACGGATGGCGCCCACGCTTGGGAAAGAGAGCGCTCTCACTGGGCCCGAAGTCTGACCGGCCGCCTTACCAGCACCGCCCCCCCCCCCCCCCCTTTTTTCTGTCTTTGCCTTTTCCCCGTTGGGTTCGGCGAACGCGGTCGGAAAGTTGCCTGGCCCACCTCACCGAAAAGGGAAAAGAGAAAAAGACGGGGAGGGGAGCCTCCTAGGAGGGGAAGACAAGTGCACGACGAAAGGAGATAAAGAGGGAGGGATCTGGAGACGACAAGGTAAGCAACAAGCCTGGGGACAAGGAAGAAGCAGTGGCAAAAGGCCTCGCTCCGAGAGTAAAACCAGAGATCCCGAGAGGGGATCATTTGGCGTGAGCTCGGCAGGCAGGCCCGACCGAGGTTCTGGTCCCCGGAGCGACTCTCTCACCAGTAAACTCTCTAAGTCTGGAACCCTCTCGGGGGGACCGGTCTGAAGAGTCTGTTCCTTCTCGTCGCCTACTGACTTGACCGTCGGAGCTCCCTCGCCGGGATCCCCGGCCAGGGTCTCTTAACCCCTTCTTGCAGGTTCGCAGCAGCCGGAGAGGCTCCCTCGCCAGGCGGTTAGGAAGGATCCACGGACCGGAGCCACGGGCGCGGCGACGAGAGCGGCAACAGATTGGCGCGCCAGGTAGGGGGGCAGGACACCAAACCCAAGAGCGGGCCAGCTTTCTGCAGGTGTCGCGCTCTCTGACGATGGTGGTCACTCGTGGCCGCGAGGCATCCACCAGCCGCGTGGGGGAGGTTCACTCCCCTCCAGGGGCCCACAGCCCGGAGAGGGAGCTTCCAGCTCCCCCTCCTCTTCCACCACAGCCCACCCCGATGGATGGACCCCTTGCGGCCGTCATCCAACAACTGCAGACCTTGACCTCGACGGTCCGACAGCTTCAGCATTAGCAGCGGTCCCTGGCCACGCAGCTGCAGCCAGGGACCCCCGCGGCCCGAGCCGCGGGGCAGTGTGGGAGCCTGCGCTCCATCCAGGGTAGGCCATCCCATCCGAGGGTTGTCTCCAACCCCCGGGGGAGCCACCAAGCTCCCGCAAATAGAAACTACTCCGGTTCGGAGGATCACGAGAGTCGATCCCCGACCGACGATGCCGAAACGGCGCATCGCAGCAAGCGACACCGAGGCCTGACTTCGCGCCGAGACCGATCGGCGCCCCATTCACCAGCAGCCTCGGTGGAAGACTCCACCGACGAAGCCATCAGGCGCCAGGCCGAGAGGCGCCTGGAGGAGCATGAACGCAAGCTGGCGGAGTTCGCCTGCCGATTTGCCGACCTGCAGAACTCGTCGGTAGACCCGACGGGCTACGACTCCCGCCCCCCTTTCTCTGAAGAAATCCAGGCGGAACCAATCCCAAAACGGTTCCGCATGCCGCAGGTGGATCCCTACGACGAGACCACCGACCCTCTAGACCATCTGGAGAGCTACAAAGCTCTCATGAGGGTCCAGGGGGCCACTGACGCTCTTTTGTGCATCGCCTTCCCGGCCACCCTCCGGAAGGCCGCTCGAGTCTGGTTCACCCGCCTCGAGCTCGGATCCATTTGCTCCTTCCATCAGCTGGAAGGAAAGTTCGTGGCACACTTCGATGCTTGCCGAAAGGTGCCGAGAGAGGTGGACAGCCTCTTCTCCATCCGCCAGCAGGACCAGGAGCTGCTCCGGGACTACATCACCCGGTTCAAGACCGCAGCCCTGGAAATCTACAGCCTGGACGAGCCCGTCGCCATGCTGGCTTTGAAGCGCGGGCTCAAGACGTCCCGCCTGACCTACTCCCTGGACAAGAAGCCGCCCAGGACGTACTCCGAGCTCCTCCTCCGCGCCCACAAGTACATCCGAGCGGAGGAGGCCGACCGCACCCGTCGAGAGTTGGACGGGAAGACTCCGAAGAGGCCGCCCCCAAGAGATAACCCGGGAGCTCAGAAGCCCGGGCCATCTGCCGACCCTCACCCGAATCCAAGGCCGAGGGGCGAAGCCACTCCCGAGCGGAGATACACCCCTCTCCTCGCACCTCGGACGAAAATCCTCATGGAAATCGAGGGCGAGCGCTACCTCTGCCGACCTCCTCCTCAGAACCCGAGAGCCGTCCGAGACAAATTGAAGTACTGCCAGTTCCACCGCGAGCACGGGCACGACACGGAGGAGTGTGGCAACCTGAAGCGGGAGATCGAGGAGCTGATTAGGAGGGGCTACCTCAGGAAGTTTGTCAAGAACGAGGCCCCCTCGGAGGGGCAGCCGCTCGCGACCTTATCGCCCGTCCCTGCAATCGATAACCGCCCAACGGAGAAGCCCGTGGGCATGATCTCGCGCGAGGTCGGTCGGGCGGCGAAGAGAGCCAGGGAAGTCGGGAACCCGGAGAATGTAATCCCTCCCGAGGAGGGGGAGGGTAATGATAATGTAAACAACGATGCCGTGGTGGTCAAGATGACCATCGTGAAGCATCCTGTACATCGAATCATGGTGGATAGTGGAAGCTCGGCTGACATACTTTTTTACGACGCTTTCTCTCGGATGAACTTGTCCCCCGATCGGCTGAAACCGGTGCACACCCCCCTGGTAGGTTTTACAGGGGATTCCATGGGAGTCGAGGGGGAGATCACTCTCCTGGTCACCGTCGGATCCCCACCCCGGCAGGTGACCGTCCTAATAACATTTACCATCGTCAGGCTCCCTTCGCTTTACAACGCCATTCTCGGGCGTCCCGGGCTCAACCAACTGGACGCCACAATCTCCACGAGAAGGTTGTTGGTACAGTTCCCCACGCCTTCCGGGCTCGGAGAGATGAAGGGGACGACCCAGCCAGTCCCGCTCTGCCTCCAGACGGTCCCGAGCGCCCGGGGTGTGGAGCTCACCCCCGGTATCGACGACCTCGACCTAAGGGAGAAGGAACCCAGGGGAGGGCCTGTAGAGCGCCTACTGACCTTTTCCCTCGGTTCGGATCCCCTGAAGACGGTGCAGGTCGGGGCCCAGCTCCCTGAAGAAGAACGAACCCGCCTGCTGGGGTTCCTCCGTGCTAACACTGGCGTGTTCGCCTGGTCAGCAGCCGACATGCCGGGCATCCCGCCCGAGGTCATCGTGCACAGGCTAAACATGGACCCAAATTGCCGCCCAGTCCGCCAGAAGAAGAGAAGCTTCACCATGGAAAGGCAGAAGGCGATTAACGAGGAGGTGGAGAAGCTCCTCGCCGCCGGTTTTGTGCGGGAGGTCCAGTATCCCAACTGGCTGGCAAACGTGGTCATGGTAAGAAAGAGTAGTGGTAAGTGGAGGATCTGTGTGGACTACACCGACCTCAACCGAGCTTGCCCAAAGGACAGCTTCCCTCTTCCAAAGATCGACCAGCTGGTCGACACCACCTCGGGGCACCGCCTCCTGTCGTTCATGGATGCCTTCTCCGGATACAACCAGATCCGAATGAGCCCGGAGGACGAAGAGCACACCGCTTTCATAACTGACCGTGGAACTTTTTGCTACAGGATGATGCCATTCGGCCTCAAGAACGCGGGGGTGACGTACCAATGCCTGGTCAATAGAATTTTCAAAGACCAGATAGGCCGCAACATGCAGGTGTACGTGGACGACATGCTGGTAATGAGCAAACCCGATTCGGACCACATGGCTGACTTGGTGGAGACGTTCGGCAACCTCCGACGCCATCAGATGAAGCTGAACCCGGCGAAGTACGCCTTTGGCATCTCCGCTGGGAAATTCCTAGGATTTATGATGACCCAAAGAGGAATTGAGGCCAACCCGGAGAAGGTCCAGGCCATCCTGGATATGGAGCAGCCCGCCTCCAAGAAGCAAGTGCAGCAACTGACAGGCCGAGTTGCAGCCCTCAGCCATTTTATCTCCAGGTCGGCGGACCGCTGCCATCCCTTCTTCAAGGCGCTGAGGAAGATGAATGACTTTGCTTGGACTGAGGAATGCCAGCAGGCCTTTGAGGAGCTGAAGAAGATGCTTGCATCGCCACCGCTGCTGTCCAGGCCCGAGGAGGGAGAGGAGCTTATCCTCTACCTAGCGGTTAACCCGGAAGCCATCAGCTCAGTCTTGGTTCGAACCGATGGCCAGGGGGTCCAGCGACCGGTGTACTATACCAGCAAGCTTCTCCGTGATGCGGAGCTCAGGTATTCTCAGCCCGAGAAACTCGTTTTTGCGCTAATAGTGTCTGCCCAGCATCTCAGGCCCTATTTCCAAGTGCACCCCATCGCTGTCCTGACGGATCAACCGCTGAAAGCGGTGCTCAGCCGCCCCGATACTTCGGGATGATTGGCGAAGTGGGCACTAAAGCTCAGCGAGTTCGACATTACGTACAGGCCGAGGTCGGTCATGAAGGCACAGGTGCAGTCGACTTTTTGGTCGAATGTGCAGGCTTGGGCAAGGAGCCCGAGGAAGGCCCCTCAGGCCGGTCGATGGAGATAGGCACCGACGAGCCCGGAGAGGACGCCTGGATCCTCCATGTAGATGGAGCCTCAAACTCCGGTGGGAGCGGGGCTGGGCTCATCCTTGCCAACAGCAACGGGGTCATCGCCGAATGCGCACTCCATTTCCAATTCCCCGCGACAAATAACCAGGCGGAGTACGAAGCACTTCTTGCTGGACTGAGAGTCTCCCGCGAGCTGGGCGTAACCAACCTCAAGGCTTTCACTGATTCCCAGCTCGTGGCAGGACAGGTGTCCGGGGAGTATGTCGCACATGACCCCCAAATGGCGAAATACTTGGAGCTCGTCAAGGAGGGCGCGTCCAGATTCCGACGCTTCAACGTCTTCCATATCCCCCGCGGGGAGAACGCCCGCGCGGATGCTCTCTCTCGACTGGCGACCCTGCCGGACACAATGCTGGGACGCGCCCATGTGGAGCGCCTTGAGACCCCAAGCCTCGAGGCACCGGTGGAGGTCCACCAGGTCGGCCATGAACCCAGCTGGATAGACAAGTACGCCGCATACATCACCAATGGCACCCTGCCGGAGGACCGCGAGGTGGCTCGCCTCATCAGGAAGAAGGCCGTGCGGTTCGTCCTGATGGACGGGCAGTTGTATCGAAGGTCCTACTCCTACCCCCTCCTCAAGTGCGTAGGACCCACGAAAGCCAAGCTTGTGCTCCAGGAGATTCACGAAGGCGTCTGCGGGAACCACGTGGGGGGCAGGGCATTGGCATACAAGGCCCTCCGTCAGGGCTACTTCTGGGAGACGATGAAGGAAGACGCCGCCGACTTCGTGAAGAAATGTGACCGGTGCCAGCGTCACGCCACGGTGCAACGGCAGCCCTCCAACCCAATCTCCCAGCTCTCAGCCCCCTGGCCGTTCGCCCAGTGGAGGATGGACCTCCTGGGCCCATTCCCGCCGGCGTCTGGACAGCGGAAGTTCTTGATAGTGGCCATCGATTATTTCACAAAGTGGGTCGAGGCCGAACCCTTGGCGAGGATCACCGAAGCAAACATCGCCAAGTTCTTTTGGAAGTCCATCGTCTGCCGCTTCGGCCTCCCCCACACCGTGGTCACTGACAACGGGCACCAGTTCGACTGCCGGGAGTTCGAAGAATTCTGCAGCGACCTCGGCATCAAGCATCGCTTTACCTCGGTGGCGCACCCCCAGACCAATGGGGAGGCCGAAGTCACAAACAGGACCATTCTTCAGGGCCTCCGCACGCGGCTGGACCAGGCCAAGGACAGGTGGGCCGACGAGCTCCCCAGCATCCTCTGGGCATACCACACCACCCCGAGGATGGCTACCGATGAAACCCCGTTCAACCTCGTCTTCGGAGCTGAGGCGGTCATCCCGGTTGAGCTCAGCCTACCCACGCTGCGTGTGGAGCAATACGACGAGGCAGAAAACCCAGCCAGGATGATGCTCAACCTTGACCTTCTCGAGGAAACTCGGGACAAGGCCCGAGTTCGAATGGCGGCATACAGGCAACGTGTGGCCAGGTACTACAACTCCCGAGTGCGGCCGAAGGTTTTTCGTCCCAGAAATTTGGTCCTCCGGCGCGCTGAAGCTTCCCAGCCACGGGAATGCGGCAAGCTCTCACCCAACTGGGAAGGCCCATACCGGGTGGCGGAAGCCCTCCCTCATGGCGCATACTACTTGGAGGAGTTGGGAGGTGCCAGGTTCCCCCGGACGTGGAACGCCTCGAACCTAAGGATGTACTATCAGTAATGTAAGGTTCCCTGCACCCGTAATAAAGTTCCCCCAATTCAAACGCTCCCTTCTCATTTTGATGAAAAACCCTACGGCATCGGGTTCAGTTCTGAAATCCTGGGCTTCGGCCTGGAAGGTGGCGCGGAACCCAGTTCGCCCATGCAAGCCCGGAGAACAGCCCGGCAAGCCGTGCAAGGCTTGAGAAAGCCTGCGGCATCGGGTTCAGTCCGGAGATCCTGGGCTTCGGCCTGGAAGGTGGCGCAGAACCCAGTTCGCCCACGCAAGCCCGGAGAACAGCCCAGCAAGCCGCGCAAGGCTTGAGAAAGCCTGCGGCATCGGGTTCAGTCCGGAGATCCTGGGCTTCGGCCTGGAAGGTGGCGCAGAACCCAGTTCGCCCATGCAAGCCCGGAGAACAGCCCGGCGAGCCGCGCAAGGCTTGAGAAAGCTTGCAGCATCGGGTTCAGTCTGGAGATCCTGGGCTTCGGCCTGGAAGGTGGCGCAGAACCCAGTTCGCCCACGTAAGCCCGGAGAACAGCCCGGCGAGCCGCGCAAGGCTTGAGAAAGCCTGCGGCATCGAGTTCAGTACGGAGATCTTGGGCTTCGGCCTGGAAGGTGGCGCAGAACCCAGTTCGCCCATGCAAGCCCGGAGAACAGCTCGGCAAGCTGCGCAAGGTTTGAGAAGGCCTGCAGCGTCGAGGCTCAGTCCGGAGGTCCCGGGCTTCGGCCTGGAAGGCGGCGCAGAGACCATGTCGCCCGCGCGAATGTGAAGACAATCCCAAAGATGGACCCGCTTAAGGCCTACCCTGCCGCCACGCGATCCGGGAGGCCCCAACCTCCGACTTGAGCAATTGAAGGACCGAGCCAGCGATAGTTCCAGCATTCCATGCCAACATCTCAGAAAAAGAGGAAAAAGAGAAGAGAGATGGGACGAACTCGAGGTTTGGTCAAACTATAACTTCATTAATACAAGCGACCAGTACAAGCCGGGAGTCCCGACAGGCCGGGAATCCCCAAAAAGAAGAAAAAGAGAAAACACGACTACAACGACGAAGCAGACAAGAGGACAATGGACTCAGTGTGGCGCGGGGTCGGAGCCTTCTGCCGGGGGCGCGGGCGCTGCATCCTCGACTTCTGCGGCGGCCGGCTCTTGAGGCTGCTCCGGAGCCACGGCTTCGCTGGTCGACGGTGCCGCAGGAGTGGCGTCGGCCGCACCGGGGGCCTTGATCTCGACTCCTTGCCTCCTGCCTCCGAGCACCACCCCGCTGAGGTCGAGCTCGGGGAAGAAGGCCCCCACCTTCTCCCGGCACATCCGGAACCCCTTCAGGAAGGAGTCCACGGCGGCCTCCCGGACCTCCGACGTGTACTCGTCGGAAGCCCGGAATTTCGGGACGGCCTCCTGCGCCGCCCACTTCGCGGCCTCCAGGAGTCCGTTGATGTATGCACTCCGGTCCTTCGCCGCGCTCGCATCTCGTCGGGCCTCCTCCAGCTGGCGCTCCAGCCACTGGGAGTGGGCCTGCAGGCGGGCCTTCTCCGCCGTGTCCTCCTCCGTACGGCGCTGGTAGGAGATTCTCTCCTCCGACAAGGAGGCCTCCAGCTCCTTGTTCCGCCCCTCAGAGCGCGCCAGGTCGGACTGGAGGGCTTGGTTGCTGGCTCGCAGCTCGATCCCCTTTTCCATGAGGTCCTTGACGTCGGCCGCGAGCTTGCTGAGCTTCTTCTCCTTCTCGGCATCCCTTTGTGCGTTCCCTACGAGGAAGTTCCTCAGTAGGAGAACGTCATTTCCGATCTGCACCAGCAAGAACAAACCAGGTCAGGAGAAAAGGAGGCTCGGTTCCAAAAAAAAAAAAAAAAAAAAAAAAAAAGAGAGAGAAAGAGAGAAGAAGGCGCTCGGGCTTACCGTGAAGAGCTGCGGGAGAATCCCGAGCAAGGCATCCGCATAATCCCGGCCGCCCCGAGCTCGGCGGTCCCGGGCGGTGGAGGCATACTCCATGATCTTTTCCGCGAGCCCTTTGTCGCGGATGACCGAGCACCGGTGGGTGATCACCGGCGGTGGAGCTGTTAGGCCGGCTCCTGTGGTGGCTACCCCCCCGGCTGGGGCCGTGGTCGACGGGCCGGCGGTGGCCACAGGCTGCGCCGTCGAGGCAGCAGCGACGACGGGACCAGCGCGGGATGGAGCTTCGGGCAGCGGAGCCCCCTCAACAGCGGCGCCACCAGGTCGGGCGGCCGAGGCATCAGCGGCCCCGCCCCGAGGCAACCTGGGCGGGGTTCCGGTGGCCGTCGGGCTGGGTGCGGTCGTCGGCACGATCTCCCGGCCAGCCTCGGTACGAGCCCTCTTGGCCGCGGGTTCTTCTATTTCGGGGACATCCCTCTGGGCTGCGCCCTCCAGGAGACTCTCCAGTGAAAACTTCATTCCTGCAATACAAAAGAACAGAAGGTCAGCCGGCTCGGTCATGAAGAAAAAGGGGGGCAGGAGTCAAAGTAGGGCCGAATCTCACCCGTCTCGCGGATGGGACTGCTCCCGGCCTCAAAAAGATTCTGCTCCGAAAGCAGAACGTCGAGTGCCGGGACCACGTCGCTCAGGAGCTGGGAGTAGGCCTCCTGGTCCGCCGACTCAACCCGAGAGTTCCGGTTCGGAGACCGGTCCGGTTCACTCCAGGCCCAGTCGACATCTTTGACTGAGACGAAGAAAAACTGGCTCTTCCAGCCCTTGACCGAGGAAGGGATATCGAACCGGAGACACCTGGGCCAGGGCGAAATATACCACCAGCCGTCATCGGTGGAGCACTTCTTCAGGGTGAACATGGCCCTGAAGAGGGAGAAACGGGCAACGAACCCGTGGAAGTGACAAAAAACTATAAAAGAGAAGATGACCCGGATGGCATTGGGAGCCAGCTGGGCCGGGACAAGTCGGAAATGGCTGAGAAAAGAAAGGAAGAAGGGATGCAGAGGAAACCGAAGACCCCCAAGGAGGAAGTCTTCGTAGAAGGCTATGCGGCCGGGGCCACTCATGGTGACGCGCTCCCCGGACCGCGGAACAGACAGACGAATGGACCCCGGGATACCGTAAGCATCCCGGAGCAGAGAAAGATCGCCTTCGGTCATGGTGGAAGCATGACCGAAGGGACCGGCAGGAAGAAAAGGTGGAGCAGGAAGAGAACGAAGGGGCACGGCGGGAGCAACCGGGGGAGGCCGGATCCCCCTAGGGATGCCAATGGTGACACCCCCGGGTTTCAGTCACCGGCGGATCTCCTCCGGGATCGTCTCCTCGTCTGAGGAGGAAGAAGATGGAGTCCTCGGCCGGGATGGACCGGCCTCGTCCGGATTGGAAGAGACATGGCGACGGCGCGCCATGGAAAAGAGAAGGACAAAGGATTAAAGGGAAAAGAAAGAGAAAGAGGGGAGCCGGAGAAGATGGAGGCACTCACCGAAAATACACCAGACGAGCGCAGGGCAACAGGAGTTAGCCTGCAGCAAATCGCCCGCGGAGCAAGGGGAAAGGCCTCGTTCTGGAAAGTCCCCTCCCTTTCAAACTCAGCCGACAATGGCCGTACCCGTCATTCCGCCTCGGGCCACTGGACGATCGCCACATGGGCGCACGCCCGACACCGATGCCTCGTTAGCAGGGTAACGGCCTCTGCCTCGAAGCGACGCATTTATTGCCGGCAAGTGGGCGATGCGTGGCGGCTTCCCATAGGGTCTCAGGCGCATCGAGCCACGGCGACCAGGATCGTGGCAATTATGATGCAAGATCTTCGCCTCCCCATGTCACGTCCGCATTTAATCCCGACGTTCCGTTCTACGACCCCCGACGAAACGGCGGGCTGGGGGGTAACTGTTACGGCCGTAACAGTGACGTGGCGAGGCTCAGATACTGCCGAATGCGATTGAGCCACGTGGAGGTTTATCTGGCCGAGTCAGCGCCACGTCTTCAAGACCAGGTTCGGCAAGACCGCACCGTCCGACGACTTTCTAAGGCAAACTGCCCTCGCCGAGGTCGAGCTCGGCTCGGAGTTCCTCTACCACCTCGTTGGCGCTCAAACCCGGAGGGGTCCGCCCAAGTGAGGTCGGCCAAACCCAGGCGACCTCCTGCCACCTCGCCAGGTGTCCACCCAGGAGGGGTACACCTGGGCCGAGGTCGACCGATCCTTCGCTCCTTCGCCAGGTGGCCCCCCGGAGGCGGGCCCACCTCGACCGAAGCCAGGCGACCTCCTGCCACCTCACCAGGTGTCCACCCAGGAGGGGTCCACCTGGGCCGAGGTCGGCTGATCCTTCGCTCCTTCTCCAGGTGGCCCCCGGAGACGGGCCCACCTCGGCCGAAGCCAGGCGACCTCCTGCCACCTCGCCAGGTGTCCATCCAGGAGGGGTCCACCTGGGCCGAGGTCGGCCGATCCTTCGCTCCTTCGCCAGGTGGCCCCCCGGAGGTGGGCCCACCTCGGTCGAAGCCAGGCGACCTCCTGCCACCTCGCCAGGTGTCCATCCAGGAGGGGTCCACCTGGGCCGAGGTCGGCCGATCCTTCGCTCCTTCGCCAGGTGGCCCCCGGAGACGGGCCCACCTCGACCAAAGCCAGGCGACCTCCTGCCACCTCGCCAGGTGTCCACCCAGGAGGGGTCCACCTGGGTCGAGGTCGGTCGATCCTTCGCTCTTCGCCAGGTGGCCCCCGGAGACGGGCCCACCTCGATCGAAGCCAGGCGACCTCCTGCCACCTCGCCAGGTGTCCACCCAGGAGGGATCCACCTGGGCCGAGGTCGGCCGATCCTTCGCTCTTCGCCAGGTGGCCCCCGGAGACGGGTCCAACTCGACCAAGGTCAGGCCGCCCGTACGGAGAAGGTCACAGGGAAGGAGGCGCAGGCCCAGAGGCCATACCTCGGGCCGTACGAATCACAGACGATGCCCCGTACGGAGGGCGGCGGCACGCGAAACACCATTTGCCTCGGCCCGACAAGTCCCACAGCCGAGAGGCGCGATTCTGACAAGACAGGCCCCATAGACGGATGGCGCCCATGCTTGGGAAAGAGAGCGCTCTCATTGGGCCCGAAGTCTGACCGGCCGCCTTACCAGCACCGCCCCCCCCCCCCCCTTTTTTCTGTCTTTGCCTTTTCCCCGTTGGGTTCGGCGAACGAGGTCGGAAAGTTGCCTGGCCCACCTCGTCGAAAAGGGAAAAGAGAAAAAGATGGGGGAGGGGAGCCTCCCAGGAGGGGAAGACAAGTGCACGACGAAAGGAGATAAAGAGGGAGGGATCTAGAGACGACAAGGTAAGCAACAAGCCTGGGGACAAGGAAGAAGCAGTGGCAAAAGGCCTCGCTCCGAGAGTGAAACCAGAGATCCCGAGAGGGGATCATTTGGCGTGAGCTCGGCAGGCAGGCCCGGCCGAGGTTCTGGTCCCCGGAGCGACTCTCTCACCAGTAAACTCTCTAAGTCTGGAACCCTCTCGGGGGGACCGGTCTGAAGAGTCTGTTCCTTCTCGTCGCCTACTGACTTGACCGTCGGAGCTCCCTCGCCGGGATCCCCGGCCAGGGTCTCTTAACCCCTTCTTGCAGGTTCGCAGCAGCCGGAGAGGCTCCCTCGCCAGGCGGTCAGGAAGGATCCACGGACCGGAGCCACGGGCACGGCGGCGAGAGCGGCAACAGGGATTATTATTGAAAATATGTAATAGAAAATGTGTTTAAGGATTATGCATAGATTTGTAATTTGTTATTAGTAGATTAAATGATATTATGTAGATATTGCATGCATATCTTGGTAGAATCTTTGATGGCTTATACTAGCAGTTTTGGATTGGATTACTTGATCTTCCATATAAGTATTGGAGATTATTGGATATGTTAAAATCCAAGTCAAATTTAAGATCTATGAGAAAATTTAGATTACCTTGCTAATGATGTTGTATTGAGCAAAGAAATGGATATTGGAAGACCTATATGGATTTAGTCTATAAGGGATATTATTTTAGAAGGTTTGTTAATTGATGCTAAGAATCATGGTAAGATCATTCTATGAGTAATGATATGATTGATTTCATTCATAAGTGTATTAATTTAAAGTCATTTACTTGGTTAAAGTTAATGTTAACTTTTCAAGAGAAAAGTTGATCTAGATTGTTCAACTAAATTGTCAAGGAAAGCATAAATAGTTTGAATTTAGACCAGAAAATATCTTGAATGGTTGGTATAATTTTATGCAAAGGCTTTAAACATAGAAAGTGGATCAAAGTTTAAATTTGACATAATATGCTCAAGGCCTAATAAGGACAAGAAAATTTAATAGTTTTGATCTCTTTTTATTTAAAATATTTGAAGGTTGATTTATTTAGATTATAATGTAAAGTGGTATCCTTGTCAAAAATTTATCTAATGAAATTAGAGGATTTGATAATTTATATTAGAGTACGTAGCGGGAGTGTGATGGACTAAAGATATTAGAATTAATTTAAAATGTATTATGATAGAAGAATGGAAACTCTTATTAATAAAGGAAAAAGGGGATTACTGAATTTGGACAAAATGGTATGAGTGAGTTTTGGATCACATAATTTTGAACTTTGAAAGACTTAGATTTTTTTAAATTATGAAGCTTATTGTTTTTGTAGGAGGGGAGAATGTAAAGCCTAGCCCATTTTGGGCAGCCTTGGGCTAAAGTCGGTAGAGCCTGCCGACTTCAATTCAAAAACTAGAAAAAAAGGAAAGGTTGAAACAGGGGACGAAGCCCTTGTTTATCTGAGCGATAATCTCACTAGAGAACTTGGAAGGGAAGTTGTGGGGGAGTTGGAGATGACCAATGGATCGTCATGGAGGGGAGGAGGACTCGATCGACCAAAGTTCAACTTCGTATAGTGAGAGAATCCCATCATTTTTTTAAAACCCCCCTTCATCGCCCCCATGGAACAGGAAATCCAAGCTTCTTGCTGCCAATCACCTCCTCGTCATCACGCCTCACCAGTAAGATCCTTTTTCCCCCTTTGTTATTGTGGTTAGGGTGTGGATGGGGTGGTAGCATGGGATGGATCTTCTCGTGCCTCTTCCGGTTTTCTGCCAGTGGCCAAGATGGTCATGGATGCATCAGTGACCCCCATCCCTACTCCATCCAGTTAGCCTCTGGTAAATCACCGCCCTCTTCTAGTTTGCTGGAGCATGGAAGGTTTGCTCGGGCCAAACCGAGAAGGTAGTCGAGGGAAGAAGGAAGAAGAGGGAAAGAAAAAAAGAAAGAAAAGAAAGAAAAAGAAGAAAAGAAAGAAAAAGAAAAAAAAAGAGAGAGAGAAAAGAAGAATAGAGAGAGAGAAAAGAAGAAGGGAGAGAGGATAGAGGAAGAGGAAGAGAGAGAGAGAGAAGAAGAAGGGAGAGAGGATAGAGAAAGAGTAAGAGAGAAAAAGGAGAGAGAAAAGGAGAGAGAAAGAGAAGAGAGGGAGGAAAGAGAAAAGGAGAGAGAAAGAAGAGAGAGTGTCGGAGAAAAAGAGGAGGGAGAGGATAGAGAAAAAGAAAAGAAAAAGGAAAGAGAAGAGGAGAGAGAAAGAGAGAGAGGAGAGAGAAAAGGGAGAAGGGAGAAGAGAAAATAAAATATCAAAAATAATAATAAAATTTGAACCGACGCTTTTAGTAATTTAAGCTGAGATCTAAACTGGACTAAGAGCCAATTTTTTTTATGCTAGTTTATTTTAGATAGAAAATTAATTATATAATTAATCTTGCCAAGATTTTCATCTTTCTTATTGATAGAGCAGTATCAAAGTTAAGACTCGAATAGGCCATATATTGATAGAGATCTTTCTAGTAAGTTATATTAACATCTAGTATTACATGCTAAATATGCCCCATGGTATATTATGAATGTTATAAAATGTTAAATATGTTTAGAATAAATTGAGCTATATTGAATTGCATAAATTGTGATGTTTTAGTGTTAATGCTCTCTGGTCCGACTATAATCACATGAGGACCTAGTCTCCTTCTAGGCCTCCAGTAGGGCGATCACTAGTACATGATTGATGGACGGTATGTGTAGTCAGGAGCTAGTTTTCTTTTGAATTTTTCCATGCCATATGCTGTGTATGCATGATTCCTCATGTGATATCGAAGCTAGTTTCCTTTCGGGCCTCCAATAGGACAATCACTAGTACATGAACGGTGAACGATATGTGTAGTCAAGATCTAATATCTTTCGGGGTTAGTCACAGACTGATCATGGCCATAGTCAGAGAGACTAAAACAGTAAAGTAGAAATGATTGCCCATCAATAGTTATATTGTTTGGTAACTAATTATGCATATTAACGTGATGTTGCATTTTATTTTGTCATGAGCTAGTTATTCTATTATGTATGATTTGATTATGTTTGCAAACTATTGTTAATATATATATGTATATATTAGAGGTGATGATAATTTACTAAACCTGTAAGCTTATCCCTTGCTTCTTATATTTTTGTACAGATATGGAAGATCAATTAGCTTTGGGACAAGTCAGTGAGGAGCTAGGATTTAGGTATTAATCCCTTAGTTTATGTTTTATCTTAAATTTTAGTTGAACTTTACTTACACTATATCCTGGATTTTTAGTTGAACTTTTATCTACTTATTAGTTTTGATGAAAAACTCTAGAAATAGATAAATAATTATGAATTTTTTTTTATCACTATCTAATTCTTGATTTGTAAGATAGGCCTTGAATTTCCATTAGGATTGTAGCATGAGAAGATCAGTCGTTTGTCATATGCTGGGCTCAGGCATCGGATCAGGGTGTGTCAGATTAAATGGTATTAGAGAAAAGGTTTAAGATCAAGATGACTTAGTTAGTGAGAGTGGGATAGAATTAAGATTTTGATTAAATATTCTAGAATAATTATCGATACTAAAAGTTTATTTAATTTTCTTTGATAGGTATATATAATAGTCCTAAGGGTTTTGCTAGTATAGAAGGCTTTGTTGGCTCCACCCAGTGATTTTGATGAATAACAAAACATTGAGTGCATATTGTATACTAATGTGTATTTCAAGTTATGAGTTTTCAAAAAAAAAGCATCTCAAAATCTCAAAAACTTATGTTTCATGGCACGCCATGGCACGGAGCATTTTTCGCAAATCTGGATATCCTATTCATGAAAAAGGGCATCTACATGTTTAATTATTATTTGTTTACAATCCATTTAAGTTTCAAAATTTATATTTATGTTTTTGGGCTAATTTGCACTTGAATCTGAGCTTTTCAGTCTCAAGTGTCGACACCTGGGAAGATAAGTGTCGACACTTCAGCATTTGGCACGAACAAAAATCTTTGGCACGTCAAGTGTCGACAACCAGCACTCAAGTGTCGACACCAAGTGTCGACACTTACGTTTTCAAGTGTCGACTCAAGGCCTAAGATTTTTGAAAATACAGAACTTTGCCATTTGAGGATTTTTGTGTCAAGTATCGACACTGTGCATCAAGTGTCGACACTTGAAAGTTCAAGTGTCGACACCTAGAAATCAAGTGTCGACACCTGACAGCCAAGTGTCGACACTTGAAGCCTGACAGCTCTAACATATCTATTTTTCTGACTTGCAGAACTTGCTTTTCAAGCTCCCAATGGCTAAATCCGAGGCTCCAATGGTCACAAACTATTTTTTGAATGTTTCTTGGTGTATTTAACCTCCACCAACCTCATTCTAAAGGAATTGAAGTGTATTGAAGTCCATTCAAAAGCCAAAAAGCCTATATTCTCTCAAGTACTCCACATCAAAAGCCTTTTATAGTTTGATTCCCTGATAAAGCCTACAAGGTCATCCTTACATCATTCCAAAAGAGGCATTTTGAAGGATATTCCAAGGAAGAGACAAGACAAAGCATCAACTTGAGCCTCAAAGATTCCATTCTACTCTTGAAGAGAGTTTGTCTTAGTTTTAAAATTGTATATCTGTTTTTATCTTGTGATTTGACCTTTCTTTCAAGGGTATCTTGAAAGAAGGTTGTTGTGGTTTGTTGGTGAGCCAAAGGGATAAAACCAACTAGGGTTAACTTGTGAGCCCGAAGACAAAATAAGTGTTAAGGTTTGTTGGTGAGCCTAGGTGACAAAACCAACTTAGGTTTTGACTTGTGAGCCTTGTGAAAACAAGTCAGCTGTAATCTTGTTTGGATTATAGTGAAATTCCCAAGGGTGGCTTGGGGAGTGGATGTAGATGCTAGGTTTGCACCGAACCACTATAAACCTTGTGTTTGTGTGTGATTGCCCTTTTTCTCTCTTGCTCTTTGGTTATTGCTATTCACTTATTGTTTTCCGTTGCATTCAATCTTGTGCATTAAATTTATTACTCACAAACACCACTAGACCTTCACATTAGTGTTTTATTTTTTAATAGACCCAATTTACCCCCCCTCTTGGGCTTCATTTCTGGGCAACAAGTGGTATAAGAGCACTAGTACTCTCTTATAGGTCCAAGGATCTTGAGTGAAAGATCATGGCAGCCCCAAGAGGAATGGGTGTAGTTGAAGGTCAAGCTTCAAATCGTCCTTCACTTTTCAACGGCACAAATTACACGTATTGGAAAATACGCATATGCATTTTTATTCAAGCTCTTGATTATAATTTGTGGAGGACAATTGTAAAAGGTCCTCATCAGCCTACAATGTTGGTTAATGGCATTCTCACTCCAAAGATGGAAGATGATGGGATGAGAATGACATTAAGCAAATCGAGCTCAATGCTAAGGCTATGAATCTGTTATTTTGCTCTCTTGACCCAAGTGAATTTAATAGAATATCTAATTGTCTCTCCACCAAGGAGATTTGGGATACACTTGAGGTTACCCATGAGGGTACACACCAAGTGAAAATAACCAAGGTTAACATACTTATTCATACGTATGAAATGTTTAAAATGGAACCTACTGAGTCTATTAGTGAGATGTATACTAGGTTCACAAATATTGTGAATGGCATGAGAAGCCTAGGAAAAATTGTTTCTAATGGTGAACTTATGAACAAACTCCTCAGGTCTTTATCGGCTTCTTGGGATGCAAAGGTAACAGCTATTGAAGAAGCCAAGGATGTCAACACTCTTCCACTTGAACAACTGTTGGGCTCACTGATGACCTATGAGCTCTCCCTCAAATAAAAGAATGTGAAAGTCGACAAAAAGAAGAAAGTAATCGCCTTCAAATCTACTGTGAGAGAAGAATCAAGTGATGACTCCGAAGAAGATGATGAAGAAGAAGAGACGGCTCTAATAGCGAGAAAGTTCAGAAGGTTTATGAGAAAGAAAAGGTTCAACTTCAAGAAGAAATCTCTGAAAGGTGAGCCAAGTAAAGAGAAAGACAAGGAGAAGGAGAAGGAGCAGCCCACTTGTTTTGAAAGCAAGAAACCCGGTCATTTCAAGGTAGACTGCCCCTTGCTCAAGAAAAGTAGAAGAAAGTTAAGAAAGAAAGCCATGATGGCAACCTGGAGTAACAGTGAGGACTCCAGTTCTGAGGAAGAATAGCAGGAGGTGGCAAACTTCTGTCTAATGACGGATCATGGTGAGGTATGTTCTGAAACAGAAAATGAATTTACATTTGATGAGCTTCATGAAGTTTTTGACGAATTAGTCATAGAATTTCAAAAACTGAAATCAAAACATAAAGATTTAAAAAAGCAAAATTTGGATTTAGCCAAAACAAATGATAAGCTTTCAGATGAAAATGAATGCCTTCTTTTTCAAAATAGAAAATTAAATGATAAGATTGTAGCTCTTGAAAAAGAAAAAGAAGATTTGAAAAAGAAAAGTTCTTCACTTTTAAATAAAAATTTTTCAAAACAAAGCAAAGAAATTTTAGATGAAAATAAAAGATATAAAGAAGAAATTGAAAAATTAAAACCTTTTGTAGATAAATTTACTTATAGTTCTAAAAAATTGAATTTGCTTTTGAACAATCAAAGAGCTATTTTTGATAAAGCAGGTTTAGGATTTAGAATTCATAAGAAACAAAATTTTTTAAAAATTTATTTGTGCCTGCATCTTCATCCATTACTTTCTATACATATGGTACTAAAGGGTATAAATCTTATATGTGCAAGAAAGAAGATTGAATAATATTAAGAAAGTTTGGGTTCCAAAAGGAACCAATGCCATAACCTAAAAGGACCCAAGATGGCTTGGGTACCTAAAGTCTCCACTTGATCTTTATTGCGGGTATGCCTTGCAACCAACAAGAAAAGAATGTGGTACCTTGATAGCGATTGCTCAAGGTATATGACAGGAGATGCGGAGCAGTTCTCATCACTAGAATATTAAAATGGTGGCAATGTACTTTTGGTGATAATGGAAAGGGCAAAATTGTCGGTATTGGTAAAGTCCATATCACCCCTTCTTCTTACATTGATAATGTCTTATATGTTGATGGTTTGAAACATAACTTGCTTAGTATTAGCCAATTTTGCGACAAGGATTTTAAAGTTGTTTTTGAATCTTCTTTGTGCATTGTTTCAAGTTTAGATGATAATGGCATCAAGTTCATTGGTCATAGGCATGGCAATATTTATATGGTTGATCTTGATGATCTCCCTATTCAAAATGGTCAATGCCTAGTGGCAATGGAAGCCAAGATCGATGAAACTAGTTGGCTTTGGCATCGCAGACTAGGACATGCAAGCATGCATTTGATTTCAAAACTTAGCAAAAAGAATTTGATAAAGGATTTGCCTAAACTCAATTTTGAAAAAGACAAGATTTGCAGTACATGTTAATTTGGAAAACAAACCAAATCCTCTTTCAAACCAAAAGGAGTAAACTCTACATCTGGAGTTGCTTCACATGGACCTCTTTGGGCCAACTAGAACATCTAGTTTGGGAGGTAAGAAATACGGTCTAGTTATTGTGGATGATTTCTCACGATTTACATGGGTCATGTTTTTAGCACATAAAGATGAAACGTTTTCTGAATTCATTTGATTTCATAAACGAGTTTCAAATGAAAAAGGTATTTCAATTGTATCTTTGAGAAGTGATCATGGAACTGAATTTGAAAATGCTAATTTTGATAAATTTTATATTGAAAATGGCATTCATCATAATTTTTCTGCACCTAGGACACCTCAACAAAATGGGGTAGTAGAAAGAAAAAATAAAATGCTTGAAGAAATGGCACGCACCATGCTTTGTGAAAATGACTTACCTAGATATTTTTGGGCAGAAGCCATTAATACTACATGTTATGTTTTAAATCGAGTTTTAATCTGATCGATTCTAAGGAAAATACCTTATGAGCTTTGGAAGGATAGAAAACCCTCAATTCATTATTTTCATGTTTTTGGATGCCGTTGTTTTATCTTAAACAATGGTAAGGATAATTTAAGTAAATTTGATGCCAAATCAGATGAGAGAGTCTTTCTAGGCTACTCCACATCTAGTAAGGCATACAAGGTCTTCAATTGAAGAGCACTTGTTGTTGAAGAATCCATACATGTGGTGTTTGATAAATCTAATCAAAAATCTTCGAGAAAAGAAGAAGTGCTCTTATGAAACAGGTAGCAAGAAAACTAAAAGTGTAAACAACAATGAAGAGCTTACCAAGGAACAGAAAGATGATCAAAACACTGAAGGAGATCAAGCACAAGGTGATGAAAATGCATCAACAGTTGATCCACTACCAAAAGAATGGAGGTATGCTCATGGACACCCAAAAGAACTAATTATTGGTGATCCATCTAAAGCTGTAAGTACTCGATCATCCCTTAGAAATATCTGTGATTACTTAGCTTTTGTTTCTCAAATTGAACCTAAAACTATTGAGGAAGCTGAATGTGATAGTAATTAGATAAATGCTATGCAAGATGAACTTAACCAATTCAAAAGGAATAATGTTTGGACATTAGTAGATAGGCCTTAAAATACTTCAATTATTAGTACAAAGTGGGTTTTTCAAAATAAACTTGATGAAAATGGTGTTGTTACTAGAAATAAGGCTAGACTAGTTGCCAAAGGATACAATCAGGAGGAAGGGATAGATTTTGATGAAACCTTTGCTTCTGTGGCTAGACTTGAGGCAATTAGGCTATTATTGGCTTTTGCTTGCTTTATGAATTTTAAATTATTTCAAATGGATGTTAAAAGTGCCTTTTTAAATGGTCTGATTGAAGAGGAGGTTTACGTTGAACAACCTCCTGGTTTTGAAAATTCTGAATTTCCAAATCATGTTTACAAACTTCATAAAGCTTTGTATGGTTTGAAACAAGCTCCTAGAGCTTGGTATAATCATTTAAGCTCTTTCTTGCTCAAAAATGATTTTGCTAGAGGTAATGTAGACAAAACTTTATTTTTAAAGAAAAAGATTGATGATCTCCTAGTAGTACAAATCTATGTAGATGATATAATATTTGGTGCTACTAATGAATCTCTTTGTCAAGATTTTGCAAAGTTAATGCAGGGTGAGTTCGAGATGAGCATGATGGGAGAACTAAATTTCTTCCTCAGACTCCAAATAAAGCAAACCAAAGAGGGGATCTTCATCAACCAAGCAAAGTACACAAAAAAAAACTCAAGAAGTTTGGGATGGAGAATACTAAGCCTTTAGGTACCCCTATGAGCTCTACTTGTAGACTTGACAAGGATGAATCAGGTAAATCTATTGACCAAAAATTATATCGTGGCATGATCGGTTCATTGCTATATCTTACTACCAGTAGGCCAGATATCATGTTTAGCATCTGTATGTGTGCTAGATATCAGTCTAATCCTAAAGAGTCTCATCTTTTGGCTGTTAAACGCATACTTAGATATCTATCTAGCTCAATTGAAATTGGTTTATGGTACTCTAGAGATTCTTCATTTGAATTGATTGCTTATTCTGATGCTGACTTTGCTGGGTGTAAACTTGATCGTAAAAGTACTAGTGAAACCTGTCAATTTCTTGGAGTAAATTTGATCTCTTAGAGTAGCAAGAAACAGAATTCAGTTACTTTATCAACGGCGAAAGCTGAATATATAGCAGCTGGAAGCTATTGTGCTCAAATCCTTTGGATCAAACAACAACTCGAAGATTTTGGTATTAAACTAACTAAGACACCCATAAGATGTGACAATACTAGTGCAATCAATCTAACTAAGAATCCTGTGCAACATTCAAGAAGTAAACACATTGAAATAAGACATCATTTCATAAGAGATCATGTACAAAACTCTAATGTTATTCTTGATTTTGTATGTACTGATGATCAGTTAGCAGATGTGTTTACCAAACCATTGAGTGAAGAAAGGTTCTGTCTGATTAGAAGAGAGTTAGGTGTCATTGACCCATTCTCCTAGAACTCTCATAGTTTTCATAATACCCAAGACGTTTCACTCAAAAACTACTTGCTTTGAGCCCTAAAAGTTTTTAAATATTTTCTTAGATTTTTTGAAAATCTTTTCGATTTTTTTTTAAAAAATTTTCTTGGCCAAGTGTCGATACTTGGATATTGTCAAGTGTCGACACCTGACCAAGTGTCAACACTTGACAAATAGTAAGTTTCTTAGATTTATTGAAAATTTTTCCAATTTTTTTTTAAAAAAATTTCTTGGCCAAGTATCGACACTTGGATATTGTCAAGTGTCGACACCTGACCAAGTGTCGACACTTGACAAATAGTAAGTGTCGACACTTGCGAAACAAAATCTATTTTTAAAAGGACCGATCGAGGGTTTTTGTTTTTGTTTTCCCCCATCGATTTCAAGCTACAGTGGTCCCCTTCTATGCAAATCCCTCCTCTTCCTGTTTAACCCCTCACGAATCAGGTATTCCCTCTTCCAATTTCTTTTTATTCCATTTTATTTCTCATATTTTCATTTTACTTACCGTTAAACCATATGACCTAAATTAAGGTTTTGCCGATTTTATTTGGGATTATAACCGGATTTTCTCGAGTTTTAGTGGTTTTCCAAAACTTCGTTTGAAGGAATGGTGATTTATATGGCATTTTTCATGGATTTCTCACGGTTTAGGCCGTTCTCCATGTACATTCCATCCGAATTTGGGTAAAATCACTATTTGATGGTTTTTAGCCAAAAACTTGGGTATTCACCTAAAAACTAGTGTTTAATACATATTTTTAATGGTTTATCATAATTTATCATGATGTTTTTGCCACATTTTTTTTTTCATTTTAGTAAAATCCTAAATGTTCTAAGCCCAAAACCCAGGTATTTTGGTATTTTGGTATTACAAAATATATTCTTATAAAATTTCCAGCCAAAAACATTATCTAGCTTATAAAATCCTCGCCTTTAAATTGTTTGTGGCTTTTCTAAATTATCTTGGTATTTTATAACTCTAAATTTGTTTCAAGACTATCTTGCAAAATGATTTTCTCCTCAAACTTAATCAGTCCCATTGCTCCTAGTCTGAGTGAATCCCCCCTAGCTTACCTTCTTTAAACTCTCTTGGTCAGCTTGCTATAATGGGTCCCAGGAAGAGACTTGCAATTAGGGAGAGATCTAGTCAGGGTGTAGAGAGGAGATCGAAGGCTAGATTTGATTCTGGACAGGCTAGCAGTTCTGCTACACCGAGTTCCCCCCTGTAAAGAGGATGGCAGGGAAGTTAGTGGCCTCTGGGAGGAGAGTCGACCTGGATTGTTTCGATCGGCACCACTTTTTCTTACGACAGGTGCTCACTAATACAGGTTTAATACCCTTCTGTACTATGCAGGAGAGGTGCTACCCTCATCTAGTGAGGGAGTCTACGGTGCTATGGACTGTCGATGACTTCTATGGACTACGACCGTGAGAGGAGTTCAGACTTCACTTTCTACAGAGCTATTGAGCAGAGTCTGGGAGATCCCCCATAGGGGAGTCAGTATTTTTATAGTAGACAACAGGGAGGCAGCATTTAGGTGTATCCTTGAGCAAGAGGATGTTCGTGGTGTGTCTATAGTCACCACGAACCAGTTATCCTTGGATATGCGTCTGTTACACCACATCATGGCTTGTATTCTTCTGCCAAAGACTGGGAGGTTCGACTTCATTACTGAGAGAGAGCTGATGGTGATGACCAGTCTGACAGAAAGGAGGCAGATCGACCTTCCATCATTGATGTTAGTACAGATGCACGATGCCGCGACTCAGCGCCATCATTGTTTATCCTACGGTATGGCTCTGACCAGGATATTTAGAGCTTATAGAGTATTGCTGGAGGGGGAAATCCCCAAGGAGATACTACACACAGATGTCTATGATGAGAGGTCTTTGCACCGTATAGGGTATAGACTAGTCGCAGGTCAGTGGGTGCGCAGAGAGTCTGGCCAGGAGCCAGATAAGGAGGATGAGCTTCGAGAGGCAGAGGTAGGACCATCTGAGCCAGCTAGTTTTCCTCCCATTGATATTCCATCGACATAGGCAGAGCCTTCGACACTTGGTACTTCGGCTCCTCTGCCACCTTCTACTGGATTACCCTTTGAGGAGCACACCAGAGAGCAGTTTACTGAGATCAGGAGTGAGTTGACTCAGCTGCATAGCGAGATTGAGACTCTTCGAGCACATACTACCTCGGAGCATGCTGAGATCCGTAGGACTATGGAGGAGGGCTTCACTCGTATTGAGGATTTATTGAGATCCCTTATACCTCCAGCAGTCCATGCAGTTGTATCTTCTGATGATGATGATGGTGATGATCACCAGAGTGACCATGCTGATACAGTTGATGGTGATGATCAGGCAGATATGGATGAGGACAGAGCTACAGAGATTATTGGCAGTGGCAATGACAGTGATGACTGTGCAAATGGTTTTGAGGTGGTTAGTCATGATCCTCCCACTACCCCAGCTGCTCCTTCATCTACTGACTTAGTTGATTCCACACCAGACTTTGTTACACCAATTGATCTTCTCTCCCCCCTTCCACTAGATCATCTAGGGTTGTACCCGTTTTAGGTCCTTCTGGCTACACTAGGAGTCGTTGGGCTTTAGCCCAGGGACCTACTAGGGCCTTAGCCTCTAGATCTAGGATCAGTGCTCCTTTTAGTCTTGAGATTCCATCTGATGAGGATTAGCCTCACAGATGTCTTTTATGTCTTTTGTCTCTTATGTTGTATGTCTTTTATGTTTCATATAACTTTGTATGTCTTTTATGTTTCATATAACTTTGTATGTCTTTTATGTTTCATGTTACTTTGTATGTTTCTGATTATTGTATGACTCTGATACTTTATGTATGTTTCAATTTTTGCTGATGACTCAGCAAATTTTGTACTGAAAACTTCTCTTATCGGTTATATATTTCAGTTTAGTGCTTATTATTTGTGATTGATTGGTTAAATTTACTTTCTTCAGCTCTGATCCTCTCTTTGGATCTTTTTAGCTCTGATACCTGTCATATTTGATACTCTACCATCTTTTTGTCTCCATGCTCATTGTAAGGGGGAGTTATTCCCCTTTCTAATGATTGACAAAAAGGGGGAGTAATAGTATAGATTGTATGAATGCATAAATTGTTATGGTTCCACTTTGTTTGTGTAAACTTTCAAATCTAATCTGATTTGATATCCTGAAATAATATATTATTTATTCTGATTAGAAATATCTAATTGAGGGGGAGATTGATTCTTCCTAACTATGAAAATTATGGCTTATATGGACTTACATTCATATTCATGAATTATAACGGTTGAAATTTGAAACTTAACGCTATTTTACTCAAGGTTTTGTCATCATCAAAAAGGGGGAGATTGTTGGCTCCACCCAGTGATTTTGATAAATAACAAAACATTGAGTGCATATTGTATACTAATGTGTATTTCAAGTTATGAGTTTTCAGGAAAAAAGCACCTCAAAATCTCAAAAACTTATGTTTCATGGCACGCATGACACGGAGCATTTTTCGCAAATCTGGATATCCTATTCATGAAAAAAGGGCATCTACATGTTTAATTATTATTTGTTTACAATCCATTTAAGTTTCAAAATTTATATTTATGTTTTTGGGATAATTTGCACTTGAATCTGAGCTTTTCAGTCTCAAGTGTTGACACCTGGGAAGCCTAGTGTCGACACTTCAGCATTAGGCACGAACAAAAATCCTTGGCACGCCAAGTGTCGACACCCAACACTCAAGTATCGGCACCAAGTGTCGACACTTAGGTTTCCAAGTATCGACTCAAGGCCTGAGATTTTTGAAAATACAGAACTTTGCCATTTGAGGATTTTTGTGTCAAGTGGTGACACTTGTGCATCAAGTGTCGACACTTGAAAGTTCAAGTGTCGACACTTGAAAGTTCTAGTGTCGACACTTGAAAGTTCTAGTGTCGACACTTGAAAGTTCAAGTGTCGACACTTAGAAATCAAGTGTTGACACCTGACAGCCAAATGTCGACACCTGACAGCCAAGTGTCGACACTTGAAGCCTGACAGCTCTGACATATCTATTTTTCTGACTTGCAGAACTTGCTTTTCAAGCTCCCAATGGCTAGATCCGAGGCTCCAATGGTCACAAACTATTTTTTGAAAGTTTCTTGATGTATTTAACCTCCACCAACCTCATTCTAAAGGAATTGAAGTGTATTGAAGTCCATTCAAAAGCCAAAAAGCATATATTCTCTCAAGTACTCCACATCAAAAGCCTTTTATAGTTTGATTCCCTGAAAAGCATACAAGGTCATCCTTACATCATTCCAAAAGAGGCATTTTGAAGGATATTCCAAGGAAGAGTCAAGACAAAGCATCAACTTGAGCCTCAAAGATTCCATTCTACTCTTGAAGAGAGTTTGTCTTAGTTTTAAAATTGTATATCTGTTTTTATCTTGTGATTTGACCTTTCTTTCAAGGGTATCTTGAAAGAAGGTTGTTGTGGTTTGTTGGTGAGCCAAAGGGATAAAACCAACTAGGGTTAACTTGTGAGCCCGAAGATAAAACAAGTGTTAAGGTTTGTTGGTGAGCCTAGGTGACAAAACCAACTTAGGTTTTGACTTGTGAGCCTTGTGAAAACAAGTCAGCTGTAATCTTGTTTGGATTATAGTGAAATTCCCAAGGGTGGCTTGGGGAGTGGATGTAGATGCTAGGTTTGCACCGAACCACTACAAACCTTGTGTTTGTGTGTGATTGCCCTTTTTCTCTCTTGCTCTTTGGTTATTGCTACTCACTTATTGTTTTCCGTTGCATTCAATCTTGTGCATTGAATTTATTACTCACAAACACCACTAGACCTTCACATTAGTGTTTTATTTTTTAATAGACCCAATTCACCCCCACTCTTGGGCTCCATTTCTGGGCAACAGGCTTGCATGAATAAAATGTTAGATTAAACTCTTCCATCTAGATTTTTGAAAGAATATCATCGAGACTAGATAATGGATATATGGATGTATATTTTGAGTTATATTACAGATTTGATTTATTTTGAAGATCTAATTTTGATATAATTGCAAATTATGATAAAGTGATTAGAAATTATCATGATGATTATTAAGGCATGTGTTGACCCTTGGAATGATTTTGATGATTGCAAAATATTAGAGCATGCATTTGATACTAATGCTTTTTAAGTGTTTAAGAAGTTTTTGTAGGGCGTTTCTAATGGACAATCATCAACCCTACATTTCTCAAGACCATTGGAATGAATCTATGTATTCAAGAAAAAGTTTCATATATTTTTCAATCATTTGAGAGCCCTAAATAAATTCAATTGTATATTCATGAAAAAGGGTCAAATCGATGTAATTTTAAATATAAATATTTTAGAATAGGTTTAGAATTTGTTTGGAAGTAGTTTGAAGCTATTTGGAAGCCTTTGGAGAAATTTTCGAGCCGACCCTAATGAATAGAGCTGATACATTTCTTGGCATGGCACAGCATTTTTCTAATACAGGACATCTGAGCCGACTCCAAGAAAATTATAGCCGACTCTCATAAACTGTAGAATAACTACCTTTCAGGCCACTGATCATCCGAGCCAACTCAAGTCCTTCAAGCCAACTCGCCTCCCATTGATTTCAATGATAATAGATAGTTCCAGAATTCAAAGTTTTTGAATCTCAAGACTCCCAATGGCTAGTTTTTGATTTCCAAGATATTCCAATGGCCATATTTATCTGAGAACACTTCAAGAAGCTATAAATGATGGATTTAAGAGAAGAAAAAGTCCTTTTATGAGGATATTGATCATACTAAGAGCTTTCAAGTAGAAACTTAAGTTCTCCAACAACTTCCAACTACATTCTTGTGTTAATCTTTGAAGAATTAAGAGAAGCTTGAAGAGCATTGAAGAAGTATTCAAGAAGGCCTCATTAAGATCTTCAATTGCAACCATTTAACATGTTAGGTTTATTTTAGTATTGCTTTCTTTTACTACTCGGTTTTTGAGTTGCTACAAATACAACAGGTGGCTGTAGCTTATGAGTTGTTTTTAGGTTGTTGGTTAGCCTTGAAAACCAAGTTGGATTGTTAGTGAGCCCAGGAAAACTAACTGTGTATTGGGATTTTGGATTGTGAGCCCGTAGAAAAATAATCCGACTATATTTGAGATGAATATAGTGGAAATCCCAAGAGTGCACCTTGAGTAGTGGATATAGGAGCTAGGTTGCTCCGAACCACTCTAAATCTTATGGTGTTTGTGTTTGCTCTTAATGTTGCATTCTTATTTACTTCCGCACGTAATACTCTATCTATTTCACTCACCACACAAGGTTTCAAAAGACAAATACTTGCTAAAATTTTTACAAACCCAATTCATCCCCCCTCTTAAATTAGCCAACCAGGTAACAAGTTGTATCAGAGTAGCATCTCAGTGCCATTAATCTAACGATTAAGAGAAAAGTTCTATGGCAACCCAAATGAGCATATCTTTGGCTGAAGGTCAATCAAGTAATAGACCTCCACTATTCACTGGCATCAATTACACCTATTGGAAAGCTAGGATGAAAATCTATATACAAGCTGTTGATTTTCAATTATGAAAAATAATCTTGAAAGGACCACATATACCCATCAAGAAGGTAGATGGAATAGACATCCTTAAACCAGAAGAGGAATGGGATGACTATGACATGAAAATGGGTGAACTTAATGCCAAAGTCATGAATCTTCTTTACTGTGCTTTGGATGTAAATGTGTTTAATCGGATTTCTACTTGTACTTTGGCAAAGAAAATTTGGGATAAACTACAAGTTACACATGAGGGCACTACCCAAGTAAAGACCTCTAAAATTAATATACTCGTGGACAATTATGAACTTTTCAAAATGGAACCAAATGAGACTATATCTGAAATGTTTGCTAGATTTATAGATATTATTAATGGTTTGAAAAGTTTTGACAGGATATATTCCAATGCTGATCTGGTACAAAAGATTCTTCAATCCTTACCAGATAAATGGGATCCCAAGGTCATTGCAATATAAGAAGCCAAAGACTTAAACACACTTCCACTTGATGAACTTCTTGGTTCTTTGATTACTCATGAACTGATAATGCAGCACCACAGTGAAGATGACAATAAGAAAAAGAAATCAATAGCATTCAAGGCAGTAGCAGAGATTAAGAAGCAAGAAAAGGAAGAAGAAGAAAGCCCATCCTTGAATGAAGAATTAGGAGATGATGATATAGCATTAGTTATGAGAAGATTCTGAAGATTTATGGACAAAAGAAAGTCAAGATACAGGAGGAAGCACCTTAGCGAAGGTAAACGAAGCAAAGAAAAAGATAAAGACAAAGACAAGGAAAAAGAGCAACTACCTATTTATTATGAATGTAAGAAGTTGGGGCACTACCGTTCGAAGCATCTTACACTGAAACAGGGATACAAGAAGAAGAAAAAGAAAGCAATGATGACTACATGGAGTGATAGTGATGAATCTACTTCCAATAAAGAGGAAGAGCACCAAAATCAGCAAATATATGTTTAATGGGTCTAGAAGATGAGGTAACATCTAGTGAACCCATTCATGAATTTACTTATGATGATTTGCATACTCTTTTTTAGAAACTTCTAACTGAATATAAGAAGGCTGGTTTGAAAATCAAATCTTTCAAAAATAACTATGACATATTATTGAAAGAAAAGGATGAGATTTTTGAAAAGAATATTTTTTTATAAAAGAAATTAAGTAATGTTTTTGAAAAATGTAAAGTATTACAAGTTGAAAAAGATAAATGTTTTGAAAAGAAAAAAGGTTTGCAAAATGAAATGGATAGACGCAAGCCTCTTATTGATAAATTGATTTTAAGTTCGAACAAACTTGAGCTAATCCTAAAAAATTAGAAGAAATCTAATAATAGAACTAGAATTGGGTATAATACAATGCATATAAACAAATTTTCAGCTTCAAAACCTTATGTATCAAAATTTTCAGCATCCACTTCTTTTCAAAAGTTAAAAGTAGTTTGCTTTTGCTATAATGGGGTTAGACACGATGCATATGAATGCAATCTAAGAAGGAAAAACAAAAATAAAGTGAAAAATATTTGGATTCCTAAAGGAACCACAGCTACTAACCATCAAGGAACCAAGAAATCTTGGGTACCTAAAAATCTCACTTGATTATTTTGTAAGAATGTCTTGCAGCCCAAAATTTAAAGAAGAGATGGTATCTAGATAACGGCTGTTCAAGATACATGATGGGTGATAAAGATCAATTTATCATCCTTGAAATGAAAGAAGGTGGAATGGTTATATTTGGTGATAATGAAAAAAAAAATCATTAAAATTGGTAAGATCAAAATCATTCCTTCCACTTATATTGAAAATATATTACTAGTAGACAAATTGAAGCATAATCTATTGAGCATTAGTCAATTATGTGATAGAGGCTTCAAAGTTTTATTTGAATCTTCAATGTGCATAGTAACTAGCTTTCTTGATTCTAGCATTTAGTTTGTTGGTCATAGACTTGAAAATATTTATATAGTAGACTTGAATGATCTAGCCATGTAAGTAATAGAAGTCTAGTGGCTATGAATACTAAAACCAAAGAAACTAGTTTACTATGGCATAGAAGATTGGGTCATGCTAGCATTCATACATTCACAAAATTAATTTCCAAAGACTTTGATAGAGGTTTACCAAAGTTTAAAGTTGATGTTGATCATGTTTGTGATGCATGTTAATATGGTAAACAAACTAGGGGGACTTTTAAATCTAAAAATATTATTTCAATATCAAGACCCTTAGAACTACTATACATGGGCTTATTTGGACCAACTAGGACCACAAGCCTAGGAGGTATGAAATATGGACTTGTGACAATAAATGATTTCTCATGATTTACTTGGATTTTATTTTTAGCACACAAAGATGAAGCCTTCAAAGTTTTTCAAAAATTTTATAAAAATATTTCAAATCAAAAAAATCTTTCAATTGTCTTAATTAGAAATGATCATGGAACTAAATTCAAAAATCAATACTTTAAAAAATTTTGCATAGAACAAGGTATCGATCACAACTTTTCAACCCCTAGAACACCACAACAAAATGGAGTTGTGGAAAGAAAAAATAGAACATTAGAAGAGATGGCCCGAACCATGTTGTGTGAAGGCAATCTTTCAAGGTACTTTTGGACAGAAGCTGTGAACACTGCATGTTACATATTAAACCATGTTTTGATTAGACCAATTTTAAAAAAAAAAACCTATAAGCTTTGGAATAATAGAAAACCAAACATTCATTACTTTCATATTTTTGGATGTAAATGTATCTTGAATAATAGAAAAGATAACCTAGAAAAGTTTGATGCAAAATCTGATCAAGGTATATTTCTTGGATATTCAACTACTAGCAAAGCATATAGAGTTTTTAACAAAAGAACTTTAACTGTTGAAGAATCAATTCATGTTATTTTTTATGAGTCTAACCTCACACATTCAAGAAAAGAAGAGTGTATTGACAATGATGCAGGTTCCCTAAATGATGGAGTAAAGGACATGAGCTTGAAAGAAAAGCAAGTTGAGCAAGAAAAGGAGAAGGTAAGTGCAGAACATGATGAGCTACCAAAGGATTGGAGATATGCACATTCTCACCCCAAAGAATTGATTATTGGTGATCCCTCTCAAGGAATAAAAACTAGGTCATCTTTTAGAGACACCTTTGACTATTTTGCATTTGTTTCTCAAGTTGAACCTAACTACATAGAGGAAGCTGAAAATGATCCATATTGGATGATGGCTATGCAGGAAGAACTTAATCAATTTGAAAGGAACAATGTATGGACCTTAGTACTAGACCTAAGGAACATCCTGTCATAGGTTTTAAATGGTTTTTTAGAAATAAATTAGATGACAAAGGCAATGTAGTTAGAAACAAGGCCAGATTAATTGCTAAAGGATATAACCAAGAGGAAGGAATAGATTTTGATGAATCTTATGCACCTGTAGCCAGATTAGAAGCCATAAGACTCTTACTCGCATTTGCATGTCACATGAAATTTAAGCTTTTTCAACTGGATGTAAAAAGTGCTTTTTTAAAATGTCTACATTGAAGAAGAAGTTTTTGTAGAACAACCTCCCGATTTTGAAACACTCTTTTCCAAATAATGTTTTCAAACTAAACAAAGCTTTATATGATTTAAAACAAGCACCTAGAGCATGGTATGAGAGGTTAAGAAAGTTTCTTTTAGAAAATGATTTCAAAAGAAGTAGAGTAGATACAACATTGTTTATCAAAAGAAAAGATGATGAATTATTAGTTGTACAAATATATGTTGATGATATAATCTTTGGTGCAACTAATAAAACTTTATGTCAAGAATTTCCCAAGCTTATGCAGGAAGAATTTGAAATAAGCATGATGGGTGAGCTCATTTTCTTCCTTGGACTACAAATCAAACAAACAAAGGAATGGATATTCATCAACCAAACAAAGTACATCAAAAAACTCTTGAAGAAGTTTGGGATGAAATCTACAAAAGAAATTGGCACACTCATGAGTCCAACCTGCAGACTTGACAAAGATGAGGAAGGTAACAAGGTTGATCAAAAATTATATCAAGGTATGATTGGATCTTTACTTTATTTGACTACAAGCAAACTTGATATATCATTTAGTATTTGTATATGTGCAAGATTTTAAGCTAATCCTAAAGAATCACATATACTTGCTGTTAAGAGAATCATAAGATATCTCAAAGGTTCACCAAACTTAAGATTATGATACTCTAAACCTTCATCTTTAAATTTAATAAGTTATTCAGATACTGATTATGGTGGTTGTAGAATTGATAGGAAGAGCACTAGTGACACATGTCAATTTCTAGAGTTGAACTTAATCTCATGGCACAGTAAGAAACAAAACTCTGTGGCACTATCTACTCTGAGACAGAGTATGTGGCTGCAAGAAGTTGTTGTGCTCAAGTATTATGGATTAAGCAATAACTAGAAGATTATGGTAGTGTTCAATCTAAAATTCTAATAAAATGTGATAACACAAGTGCTATCAATTTAACAAAGAATCATATTCAGCACTCAAGAACTAAGCATGTTGAAATTAGATATCATTTCATTAGGGATCATGTTCAAAATGATGATATTTAACTCGAATTTATTTGTACTGAGAAATAACAGGCTAACATCTTTTCTAAATCCCTTAGTGAGGATAGATTTCAAATGATCAGAGAAGAATAAGACCTTTGTGATCCTTTTTAGAATTTTGATCTAATTTCTTCAAGAATTAAGAAAACTTCATTTAGAAGACCTCCATCACCTATTTAAGTTAGATGCATACTTTTTCCTAGTGTTTTACTAGGAATAGATACCTTTTCCCTAAGTTTTTGAACCATATTCTTTGGTTTTGCTCGAGCTGACTCTAGTAGAAAAAACTCTCTGACCGAGCTGACTCGAATAGCAGAAATACAAAAGGATCGTAGAGCCCTAAAACCTTTTTTTCCTATTGTTTCCTATTGAACTCAAGCTTGAGAGAGACCTTTCCTTTTTTAACCCTATGGACCACTCCAATCAACTCCATTTCCCATAGATTCTAGATTTATGGCTCCCAGAAAGGCTATGGTACAAAGGAGGAAATGGACAGCTCCAAGCTCAGATTTAGCAGAAAGAAGAGCCAAGAGGTGACATGATGAGTCGACTCCTTAAGAACTACAAGCTCCACCTCCTCCTCAGTGACAGATCATTCTAATGGGAAATAGACCTGTGACATCATGTAGGAAAGTTGATTTTGCATTTCTAAAGCAACAACACTTCCATATTGGTGACTGGATAGCAGCACAGGGTTGGGAGTTCTTCAGTTCATTAGATGTTCCCACTTATTCCACTCTTATTAGGATATTTTTTGAGCACCTGACTTTTGGCACAAATCAGATTCTTTCTACTATGAAAGGTATTACTATCTTAGTGGATGAAGCAAGATTGAGTCGAGTTCTACTAATGCCTAGGACTGGAAAGTGCTATATGAACATCAAAGACAAGAAAGGTACTTTGAAAATTATTTTGAAAAGAAGAAATGTGAAGGGCATCTCCAATGTACAAGCCAATCGACTATCACTTGAGATGTGCCTACTGCACAACATCATCAACAAGTTTTCTTGCCCAGGACAGGGCATTTTGATTGGGTGGGTGAGCAAAATCTCATGTTTATGTGATACATAATTGAGGAGGAGGCCCTCAATCTGCTATTTATCATGATTTCACATATTAGAGACGCCGCTTGCAAGGCCAGAGCTTGTTTACCTTATAGGATGGCCTTCACCCTACTATTTCAGGACCATGGTGTTGATCTTTTTGGAGAGGACTGTAGACCTCTTCTTCATACTGAAGGTATTCTGAAAAATCACTTCATAAAATGGGCTATCATAGAGTTGAAGGTTAATGGGTGAAGAAAATGTCAGGATAAAGAGTAGTTCATTCAGATGAGGATGACATGCCCGAGGATGCTGAGACTGCTGAGCAGGTTAGAGATGACAAGGATGAGCATGATGATGAGGCTGGACCCTCAGAGCCAGCACCTACCACACCACCTTAGTTAGTACCTTCAAAGCCCAGCACTGGTGGATAGCAACATGACTCTGAGCAGATAAGGACACTTAGAGATGATGTTTCTACTCTCAAATCATATCTTCAGACAGTTCGAGCAGAGGTTCACTTTAGGATTGATCAGCTACAGACAGAGGTCAGAGATGGTTGCAACAAGATCCTAGCAGCTTTACATATGAGTGCTTTAGCTAGACCTTCTATATCACCGATCGCACCTCCACCTCCACCAAAAAAATGATGATGGACAGGATTTTCACCCTACTGATCAACAGGCTGATGTGCACTCTATAGATCAGCATGTTATGGACACACCAGCACCAGAGGCAGAGCAGCAAGAGCAGTGCATTTCTAATACTCCTGCCACAAATTCTTTTAGGGACTAGTACTCTAGCTTTATCTTATGCATTCACTGATTAGAGAACTCCACTACTATCAGCTTCTGTTAATGAGTCAAAACCACCTCCTTCAGCACCTATTCCAGAGCCTAGAGCTAGACCTAGAGTTAGAGATAGATCTAGAGCTCTTACTAGGACTTGAAATAGAGATCATAGACCTCATAGATAGACTTCCTTGACTAGATCTTACTATCTCATATCTTTGTATATTGACAGTATCATTGTTCAGCCACTTTTTGTATCAAAACTTTGATGATATATATATGTATGCTTTGTTGTATCTTTCATGAGCAATGATTACTTTTTTACTCTCTTGATATATAGTTTTATAGTAAGGGGGAGTATTTTACACCTTTTGTTGATGACAAAAAGGGGGAGTAATATCATGTGATGCATGGAAAATATGTAATAAAAGAAAATGTGCAAAGACAAAGGAGAGAAGTAATCTAAAATTTAGCAATTTCTTTAGTAATCTAAAATTTCACAAAGAATTATGACACTTGTGCAAAATGCTTAAGCAAAGGGGAGTATATCTCATTAAAGACTCATAAAAATTACAATGAGCCTTGGAATATTTCTAAAAATTAGCTAGAATGTATTGACTGCCTTGACATTTCACTCAATAGCTTTGACACCTCAGTTAATTTGTAAAATGAATTCCTATGCCTTCTTACAATAGACCAAATATTAGATTGAGTATAAATCATAACTTGGATTGCTTGATATGACATACTATATAGCATATTCTAAACTCATGTACTCTGATACAGTTGCAAATGTAAAGGTACTTATTCTTTCCATGCCTAATGTTTTGTCATCATCAAAAAGAGGAAGATTGTTGATCCCTGGAATAATTTTGATGATTACAAAACATTGAAGCATACATTTGATACTAATGCTTTTTAAGTGTTTAAGAAATTTTGTAGGGCATTTCTAATGGACGACTATCATCAACCCTACATTTCTTAAGACCATTGGAATGCATCCATGTATTCAAGGAAAAGTTTCATGTATTTTTCAATCATTTGAGAGCCCTAAGTAAATTCAATTGTATATTCATGAAAAAGGGTCAAATCGATGTAATTTTAAGTATAAATATTTTAGAATAGGTTTAGAATTTGTTTAGAAGTAGTTTGAAGCTATTTGGAAGTCTTTGGAGAAATTTCAACTCGAGCTGACTCCAATAAATAGAGCTGAAACATTTCTTGGCTCGTCACAGCATTTTTCTAATATAGGACATCCGAGCTGACTCCAAGAAAATCAGAGCCGACTCTCACAGAGTCACAGAAAGTTGCTTCTGAGATTTCATTCAGCTAAGCCAACTCTAAATCGACAAGAGCTGACTCTCACAGACTGCAGAATGACTACCTTTCAGGCCACTGATCATCCGAGCCGACTCAAGTCCTTAAAGCCGACTCGCCTTCCATTGATTTTAGCAGTAACGGATAGTTCCAGAATTCAAAGTTTTTGAATCTCAAGACTCCCAACAGATAGTTTTTGATTTCTAGAATATTCCAATGGCCATATTCATTTGAGAACACTTCAAGAAGCTATAAATGATGGATTTAAGAAAAGAAAATGTCCTTTTATGAGGATATTGATCATACTAAGAGCTTTCAAGTTAGAAACTCATGTTCTCCAACAACTTCCAACAACTTTCTTGAATTAATCTTTGAAGAATTAAGAGAGGCTTGAAAAGCATTCAAGAAGCATTCAAGAAGGCCTTATTAAGAGCTTCAACTGCAACCATTCAATACATTGGGTTTGTTTTAGTGTTGCTTTCTTTTGCTACTCAATTTTTGAGTTGCTACAAGTACAGCAGGTGGCTGTAGCTTATGAATTATTTTTAGATTGTTGGTTAGCCTTGAAAACCAAGTTGGGTTATTAGTGAGCCCAAAAAAAACTAACTGTGTATTGGGGTTTTGGATTGTGAGACCGTAGAAAAATAATCCGACTATATTCAGGGTGAATATGGTGAGAATTCTAAGAGTGTACCTTGGATAGTGGACGAAGGAGCTGGATTGCTTTGAACCACTCTAAATCTTGTAGTATTTGTGTTTGCTCTTGATTTTAAATTCTTATTTACTTCCGTATGCAATACTCTATCTACTTCACTCACCACATAAGGTTTCAAAAGGCACATACTTGCTAAAATTTTTACAAACCCAATTTACCCCCCCTCTTGGATTAGCCAACTGGGCAACAGCATGATAGAATAATATCAAATCTTGGGTTATCATCACTTGGGACTATGACATAAGTGATGAGAATATGATTTGAGGGATATTAAAATTTAGGTTGTGATCACTATAGATTGTGACTTATGAGGCATTTGAACTTAGTATTATGATCAATGGGATATGATAAAAGTTGCAAGAATGGATTCGAGATTTGGATCTCTAATCCCTAGGTATTGTGCATAAGATCTGACATATAATTAGTGATGGGTATATTAAAAAATATTAATTTAATAATTAATTTATCTTTATTCAATTAAAAGTTAATATTTTATAAATTATTTATAAGAAAAGAATCTTGTCAATGTGAAGAGCTCAATTTTTGGAGTCCAACGGTGTAAATGACACTCAAATTAGACTTGAAATGATCTTGGAATTGAATTTTAAAAAAATTTATAAACATAGCATAATGTTTAAAGCAGTCGGTCCATGGTGGACTAACTGCTTGGTTCACGGGATGCCCGATGGTCCACCAGCAGCTATTTTTGTCAGTCCATAGCACAGAGTCATGAATCATGGAGCGATTCTGGCCATATCTCTACCAGATCTTCTCCTCTCCGGCACCATTCGTCCCTAAATATCATCGCCGACCACCTCCTCTACTCGGAGAACCACCAAAAGCCACCACCGGGTGATTCCTCCACCGTCTCCCATTGTTTTTTTCCTTATGCACACCCCTGTTACTATTATTTCTAGAAACATCGCTGAAATCACCGATCAGTTGCCACCCCACCATCGGGACACCATTCTTGCTCCTCCCTAGATCACCATCGATCCATTCTTTGACCTGCACCATGCCATCTCCACCTCTGTATCTGGCTAGTCTCCACCATGTCCATCACCATCTCGCCCTCCTCCTCTTCTCCATCCGGAGCAAGGACTCCGGGTCCATCGCCAAGAAGTTCTACACCATTTTCGAGCTTGATTCCAGCCTCCTTCCCCAATCCATGGCTAACCAGAACACCGCCTCTTCATGTTCCCATGGCCATTCGATCATGAGTCCACCACACATATCTATGGATGCTACCCGACACCACCATGCCATTGCTCTAGTCATGGGCCTATTGTTGGGAGTTAGACAGTGATGTCTGATATAGAAGAAGGATCGATCAAAAGAAATAAAGGTTGTTTGGTAAAACATAATGGAGTTTAAATGAGGGATAAGATGATGGAATCGAGGCTGTTGGGGCAAATTCCAATAGGAAACAGAATGTGGGTGTGATAGGTGCGATGATCTAGTAGATAACTTTGATGGAACCAAGAGTTGTTGCAGATTGCGAAGGGAAACCGATGCAGTTCCCATGCAGGCCCTACATGCTTCTCTCCACCTTATAAAAGAAGGGTATTCAACACTCCTTGGAGGAATGACTTCTCCACTCCTTCCATTTCCAGCATTCTCTCCATTTCCTCACCCTTCCACCCTCCCATTCACTTCCATTCCTTGCTCTCTCTCATCTGACTTTCCTTCTAACGCCACTACTGCTTTCTGGTTCCCTGGTTTCACCGCACTGCACTGCAGCTTCCTGATTCCCTGGTTTCCACAGCACCGCACCACTATTCGATCTGCTCTAGTCTATCCTGACGATGCTGCTCCACCTTCCGATCTCTACCGAGTTTTTATGAGAAGCATGATCTCAGGGAAGGGAAATTTATATTTTAGCAAGTTATTTTAAGATGTATTTTTTATGTTATGAAATAAAAGATCATATTACTTCATATTTATCTATATTTTTTTTTCTTTACTAAGTATTCTTTGAGTGAATATAATTTTTGACTGATCTATTCCTAAAAGGGATGGGCCATGATCTACAGATATGGGACATACTCTCATTAAGATAGATCATATTTTGGTTACATTCACTATTAATTCTCTTTTTGTTTGATTTCTATTATTTTATTGCACATTTTTTAAAATAACTACAAAAGTTCATGTGGATTCGACCCTTACTCCCACTACTCTATCTAAAAATAGTTGAATTAAGGTACTAAAATCGGTGCATAGCGATGCACATCAGATTTTTGGCATCATTGCCAGGGACTTTTGACACATTATTTTGAAAAGAAAGAAAAAATTATTTAAAAATATTAATTCAAAGTTAGTTGTTCATATTTTTTAATCTTGAGTATCTAATGGGGGACGAAAATAAAATGATGAATGGAGAGTTTTAGCAAGCTAACCAGCAAGCAAACTTGAGCAATTAATTATCAAATAAATGGTCTAAATTAATTCAAGAAAAGAATCTTCATAAGGAGACTAGTTGATCTAAATTAAAATACCTGAAATGTAGATCTAGTTCAAAATAGAGATTAGGATCTTCATGGCAAGGAAACCATCACTACCAGGGCAAGTTAATCTTCAAATGATCAGATCTAATGAAGCTTAGAAAGAGTTTTCCTACCAACAATGATGACTAATTATTTGGTGGAAGAAGGAGCTCTCTTCACTCAAGGATTGAGGTCTAAACCATAAGACTAGCGCTCCCTACCTTTAGGACTCACCTTGGCCATGATCCTTGGCTTGGAGACCTTCATCTTGAACTTGGAAAATTAGAGAAAACCTGCATCAAATCAAAGATTAGGCATGGAAGGAGAATTCAAAATTGGAATGGAAACAAGAAGAAGAAGAAAGGGAAAACAAGTAGAAACCGGCGCCTTCAAGGAATGATGCTTGGATTTTGGATCAAGCAAGGAGCACTCCACCTTTCAAGCACTCAAAGGACCTCTCACTCCCTTCTCAAATATGAATTTAAACACTCTAACTTAAAGGACTAAATCACTTCAACTGGAAGAACTAAATCACTCCATATAAGAAGAACTCAAGATAGAACTCAACAAGAAAAAAACCTTCATTAATTCTCAAAATATTTCATACATGGAATGCCTTACAAGGGGAGCCTTAGACCCTATTTATAGCCTTAGGGGTCATCCAAAGTGAGGAGGGGAGGTGGAGTTAGGTTAGCTAACCATTTCTAGTTAAATTTAACTCCTTTGGTTACATAGTTACAACAAGAAACAACTTCTAGGTAAGAGGTTGTAACAACTTGCTATGTGGCACCTAGGTGGCTTTGACATGGCTTCTAATTGCTGATGTGGAGCCCTATGTGTCATGTGATGTAGCATCCCACATGGCAAGTTGGTTGGGGGGTTGTTGGGTGAGTGAGGAGTGGTCCCATGCTTCCCCTCAAAATGCTTGATGTGTTGTTTCTCATGTCTCCCCAAAATATGTCCCATGTGAAGAATAAAATGGGCTTCTAAGAGGTGGCATCATGGAATTCAAAAGGTGGTATCTTGACTTGCTTGGGCTTTGACTTGGTCATGCTTGAAGTTAGTCTTGATCTGGATTGAGTCGACTCAAGGGACTGGCGGCCTTCTTTCATGAGTCGGCTCATGAATTGGTCTTTGTCTTCAAGGATTTGGTGGGCTTCATTCCAAGGTTCTCATTAATCCTAAGTACACTATTTTAGCTAAAAAAATATCAAGAGTATTAGTTGAAAAATATTTTTTTTATGTTGATGTCCCATCAGTATCCTGACACAAGGTTGACCTAGCATAACTTTAAGTTATATTGAATGGTTGTCCTAAGATACAAAAAGGTTGAATAGACTTTAAAAAAATTCAAAAAAAATTTAAAAATATAAAAAAATTAAAATATTGACATCCTCATAAATTATTAGAAGATTAGAGACTTAACTATCAAATTAAAAAAAGTAATTAATATAATTTTTTTTATGGGATAACTCTTAGTTTGGACATCTTGTTTGTTGCATTTCATCTCTCCATAATTAACTTTAAGGGCATAACCCCATTAACCAGATAAGGTGGGAACTTCATCACCCTTTCTTAGCCCATAAATCATTACTCCGCATGAGCATTGACCCAAACCTTAATTATTAAAATTAATTAGACATCGACTCTAGGAATTGTGAGCTTAATAGGATAAGGGAATCCTAAAGTTGGACTGAGTTCAGATCAGTTAGTTGCTCGATGTCTAAGGCAAGTGGTTCAAGGATAATAGCCCGAAGGAATGTGGTTCTTTAATTAGTTCCATTCACTTATCTGGTCAATTTTAATTAGTATCTAAGGCAAGCAATGGGGGGACCCCCACCAACCTTACACTTACCTGGCCGAGTTAGTTAATTGATCTTGGACTTGGAGTGCTCAAAGATAGCCTTGGAATAGTTAGGAGCTGTCTAGACATAGGTTAATCCTAGGATAGAATTGATTTTGATTGTATCACTTGTTTGAAAAAAAAAGTTAAGTTAATTAAAAAAAATTCTCTAGTCTAGGATTCTCTTAGAAATCTTTCCTTTAGACCTCCTCTAATTCTTCTATTTTTTTAATTAATTTTTAAAAAATTATAAAGAAATTTAACTATTGTTTGCTTTAGAGTACTATTCTAGGGTGTATGCTAGATCGGCGATCATTAGAACCTGAATCATACCCCTAGATCTAGAAATAGATAGAACTTGTAGAGCAAACAGATCACAAACTATGGACCGTAATCAAGAAACTGATCCACCATGATAATTGAAGGAGTACTTCACTCCTTTGAAATAGATCTATTCTCCCTGTATTCAAATACCTCTAGTAGAGGTTGTGTAGTATTAAATCAAGTCCAGTGTAATTCAGATATTGCCATCTTTCTATGAACTTGCAAATGAAGACCCTTACAAAATTTAGAAGAATTTGTGGAAATATGTTCAACTATCAAGATCCAAAATTTCTTCGATGATGCCCTTAGGCTTAAGTTGTTCCCTTTTTTCCTAAAAGATAAGGCCAAGTACTGGTTGAATTTCTTAGACACTGTTACAATTTTGACTTGGGACCAACTCCAGAGGGAATTCCTTAAGAAATAGTTTTCGATAGAAAAGACTAATCAAATTTGAAAAGCCATAATTAGTTTTTTTCAATTAGATGGAGAAATGTTTCATGAAACATGGGAGAGATTAAAAGAATTGATTAGAAAATGTCTGCACCAGGCTATACCTAAATGGTAATTAGTCTTGTGCTTTTATGACGGTTTGTTAGAAAGGCACCAACAAATGGTTGATGTCTCATGTGAAGGAACATCCATGCTTAAACATGAACATAAGGCATGGCAGCTTTTTGAAACTCTAAGTAAAAATTTCTTGCATCACATGTTTGCTGCCTATAGAGATTCTCCCATAGGACCTAAGAGAGGTAGAATGTATGAAATAGGTCATGCAGTAGATATCTATAGCAAGGTTGATGAACTATCCTAGAAGCTTGACCGAATTCTACAAGTTGGAAATACTTCCTCCTCACCTACTCAAGTTCATAATGTTTGTATTATCAGTTTGAGTCCCAACCATTTGATAGGTGATTGTCCAGCTACATATCAATTTCCTGAGCTTATTTAGGAGCAAGCCCACCAAGCCCAAACCCGAATGGCTCCTAGACCAGGAAATGATCCATATTCAAATACCTATAATCCTAGCTGGCGTAATCACCTAAATCTTTCATGGAAGCCCCAACTTGTGGTCAACCCAACATCAATTAGATCCAACCATCAGGAGACCTAGTTTAGAAGTATGTCATATTTTCAATATTTGAGTGCCCCACATCCTTAATCTCCACCGAATAATCATGATCCTACTTTTGAAAAAAAGGTGCTCCAAGCACTGAAAGAGCTAGAAATGAATACTCAACTCCTTCACTCCCATACATAGTCTATTGCCAAGCTAGAGACCCAGATAGGTCAGCTAGCTATAGCATTCAGTTGGAGGGAGGAAGGCAAGTTACCTAGCCATCCCATTAGTAACCCGAAAGGGCAATACATGGTTGAGAGCTCCACTAGTTTCGGAGACTTTTCCAGAACTTGCTAAATTAGTCATAACTCTTAGAGGTGAGAAAATGTTAAACCAACCTGACTTCACTCAAAAACTAAAAGTGGCCTAGCCAGAGAAGAAAATTATTGAAGAGGAAAAGGAATCCAATAGCCAAGCACCAATACTTAAGGCTCCATTCCCTAGTACTTTAGAATCCCCTTTATCTTTGGATAAGAAGAGTCTAAAAAGGAATAAGATGCTTGAGCTATTCAAGCAAGTTCAGATAAACTTACCTCTTCTCGATGCCATCTAACAAGTTCCGGCTTATGCCAAATTTCTTAAAGATCTGTGCACATAAAAATAAAAATCTAGGGCACACATATCAAAGAAGATCCAGTTGATTGAGTAAGCCAGCTCAGTTTTTCAGTAAATAGCCCCACCCAAACTCAAAAATTATGGTATCCCAATTATATCCTGTGTCATAGGGGACCTTATAATTAAAAAAGCCTTACTAGATTTGGGTACAAGTGTGAACCTTCTTCCAAGCTTAGTGTATGATTTATTTAGATTCGGAGAATTGAAATCCATGACAATGACTTTAAAATTAGCAGACTGATCTATTAAGGTATCCCGTGGAATGTTAGAAGATGTGTTGGTGAAAGTAGATGAATTCTACTTTTTGGTTGATTTTTTTGTATTAGATATGAATCTAGCTATAGCCCCAGCCAAATACCCATCATCCTTGGAAGACCCTTCCTAGCAATCGCCAATGCTTGTATAAATTGTAGGATGGGGGTTATGGATGTAACTTTTGGAAATAAGAAGATGAGGTTGAATATCTTTAATGCATCCTAAAGACCACCTATGTATGATCATAATGAGGTAAACATGGTAGAGAAAGTTATAGATAAGAAACTTCCTATTTTGCTAAATTCAGATCCTCTACATGCATGTCTAACACATTTTGAAACAGATAATTTTGATATTAAAGAATATACCAGAGAAGTCAACATGTTATTAGAACCACCGAATTTTAGCACCACTCCTCCCTGGACTATAAAGTAAGAATAGTTATCGACTCAATCAAGCTCTTTAGTACCATCCTTAAAAGCACCACCCATTCTAGAGTTGAAGCCTCTTCCTGTAAAGTTAAGATATTCTTTCTTTGGACACAATGATACCCTTTCAGTAATCATTGCATCTACCCTAACCTCGGATCAGGAAGATAAATTAGTGGATGTACTTCAAGAACATAAAGAGGCCATTGAATGGACAATAGCTGATCTTAATGAAATTGATCCTTCTATTTGCATGCATCACATTCATTGTGAAGCGAAGCCAAACCACATAGGGACATGCAATGGAGGCTAAATCCAAACATGTATGGAGTTGCAAAAAAGGAAGTTGTAAAGTGGCTTGATGCTGGCATTATTTATCCAATTTTGGATAGCCAATGGGTCAGTCCAACCTAAATAGTACCTAAAAAGTCAGGTATTACTGTAGTTGAGAATGAAAAGGGTGAGTCAATTTCTATCCGTACAATAACTAGTTGGAGAGTGTATGTAGATTATCAAAAGTTGAATGCCATTACTAGGAAAGACCACTTTCCTTTGCCTTTCATTGACCAAATTTTAGAATGGCTAGCAGGACAGAGTTTTTTTTATTTTCTAGATGGATATTCAGGATATGACTGGATCCTAGTATTTCTTGCAGATCAAGAAAAGACCACCTTCACTGCCCCTTTGGAACATTTGCCTTTAGATACATGCCATTTGGTCTCTGTAATGCACCAGCCACCTTTCAACAATATATGTTGGCCATATTTTCTGATATGGTTGGTCAATTTCTTGAAGTATTTATAGATAGTTTTTTAGTATTTGGATCTTCATTTCATGACTACCTCCATAACTTAACCAAGGTATTGAAATGATGTATGGAGAAAAATTTAGTTTTAAGTTGGAAAAATAGTCATTTTATGGTTCGTGAGGGAATTGTGCTCGGACATATTATTTCTAAGCAAGGGATCGAGGTCGACAAAGCTAAGGTTGAACTAATCTCAAAATTGCCTCCCCCAATCTCAGTTAGATAAGTATGATCCTTCCTTGGCCATGTAGATTTTTGTAGGCATTTTATCAAGGATTTTAGTAAAATCTCTCGACCCTTGTGTAATTTGCTTGCCAAAGATAATTTTTTTGATTTTAATGAAAAATGTTTGGCTACTTATAATATTCTTAGAACTGCTTTGACCACTACACCAATTATCAAGCCTCCAGATTGGACCATTTCCTTTGAAATCATTGTGATGCCTTTGATTATACTATAGGGGCAGTTTTAGGATAGAGATTTAATCAGAAACTACATGTAATTTATTATGCTAGCAAAACTCTTTCAGATGCACAAATGAATTATACCACTACTGAAAAGGAGTTACTAGAGGTTATATTTGCCCTGAAAAAATTATGATCGTATCTATTAGGATCTAAGGTCTTAGTTTATTCTGATCATGTAGCATTGAAGCATCTGCTATCTAAAAAGGATACTAAATCTAGACTAATTAGATGGATCCTTTTATTATAAGAATTTGATCTAAAAATCTTAGATAAAAAGTGTTCTGAATATATGGTAGCAGATCATATTTCTAGGATATTGGTAGAATACAATAAAGAAATAATCAGAGATAAGTTTCCTGATGAGCAACTATTCTCAATTTCTTCCGGTAGTCTTCCTTGGTTTGTCCATATTATAAATCACTTAGCAACAAGATAAATTCCCTTCCACTGGTCTAAACAAGAAAAAGATAGATATTTCTTACAAATCAAATATTATTTTTGGGAGGAGCCTAAACTGTATAAATACTGTTCGGATTAGGTGATTAGACGATGTATCCCTGAGAGTGAATTCAAAAGCATACTTACTTTTCATCATTCTCTTGCTTGTGGAGGATACTTTAGTGGAAGGAAAACTATAGCAAAGGTGCTATAGAGTGAGTTTTACTGGCCAACTCTTTTCAAAGATGCACACAAATTTGATCGTAATTGCCTTTGATGTCAACAAGCGGGGAATATTTCATGAAGAGATATGTTGCCCCTAACCCCTATCTTGGTAGTTGAAATTTTTGATGTATGGGGTATTGACTTCATGGGACCATTTTCTCCTTCATTTATATTTGAGTATATTTTAGTAGCGGTTGATTATATATCAAAATGGATAGAAGCCATGGCAACTCGAACCAATGATCATAAAGTTATGATCAGATTTATTCAATGTAACATCCTTAGTCGATTTAGATGCCCAAGGGCTATTATTAGTGATGGGGGTGCACATTTCATGAATAGGCACTTTGAAGGATTGATGAAAAAATATGGAATTACTCATAAAACAGCCACACCTTACCACCCCCAGACTAGTGGCCAGGTTGAAATATCGAATAGAGAAATTAAGCATATCCATGAGAAAATGATAAGACTCGATAGAAAAGATTTGTCAGAATGTTTAATGATGCTTTATGGGCTTACCGAACTGCTTTTAAGATCCCTCTAGGAATATCTCCTTACCGGTTAGTATTTGGAAAAGCTTGTCATTTGCTTATAGAATTGGAACACCGTGCATTTTGGGCTATCAAGCAATTTAATTTTGATATGGAAAATGCAAGTTCCAATAGAAAACTTCAACTGAATGAATTAGACGAGCTATATAATAAAGCTTATGAAAGTTCTAAAATCTACAAGGCTCGATTTAAGGCATACCATAATAAATTTATTAATAGAAAAATGCTTGAGCCTAATCAAAAAATGTGGCTCTATAATTCTAGGTTATGACTTTTTCCTGAAGAACTTAGCTCATGATGGGTGGACCTTTTATAGTGACTCGGGTATTTTCTCATGGAGCCATAGCACTTAAAGATCCCAAGCAAGGAAATACTTTTAAGGTAAATGGCCAGTATTTAAAACCTTATATAAAGGAAATCAATGATGGAGAAGTTATTGAATTCATCGACTTTTGAACCCGGCATTGCCATGATAGTCAGCATAGTCTAGCTAAAGACTTTAAACTTAGCACTCTTGGGAGGCAACCCAGTCTATGCTTATATTTTTAAGCATCTATTTTTTTTAGAAAAACCTAAAAAAATGATAAAGCTAAATTGAGAGGAGTATGGCAACAAAGGAATAATCAATGCTCGAGTACCCTTTCAGGTGGTATCCTTCCTTGTCATTTAAGTTACATTACTAGTATCCTCTTCCAATAGGGATAATGAAATTTAAGTTGGGGGGATAATTAAATTAATCAAATCCTCGAGTAGAACCTTAATCAGTTTTTGTGTACTAAACTTTATCTCGATTTGAAAATGATCAAGCTTGCTAAATGATGAATGATTAATGATTTAGATAATTTTAGAGATATTGAGAGATGAATTATCAAGGATGCCCGGTAAATGATAGAGTTTAGACTAGAAAAAAAGTTTTTAAATAATTCTAGACCCTTCTACCTATTGATTTCAATAAAGAATCTACCTTATAATAGTATAGGTGGAAATATCAAATAATCATAAAAGTCTTCTTTAAAGTTTAATAAATAAGGTTTTTAATATCTTTCACTAAGTAATCAGGCCCCTTCGTCTAACTAATCATTGTTGTTCGTATCAAAAGGTGAGAATGTAAAGAAACATTTTGAAGAGGCAGTCTTAGCACATAGTCTTTTTTACTCAAGTCAGTAAACCTGAAGGATATTTTACATCTAATGCTTTAAAGCCAACTAGTTTGGGAGTCATTGGCCTAAAGCTCATTACAAGAGTTAACTAGAAAGATGTTAGAACATTGCATTAACTCTACATTATTGCTTAAAAAAAAGAGAGAAGAAGAAAAAGAAGTAGAAGAGGTAGACTTAATAAACTGATACTACACCAAAATCCAAAGTAAGTTAGAGGATTTAAAAAGTGAGATAGGGAGTTGGGAAATGAAGAATTCTTGAAATTTCTATGGACTTTACTTGACCACTAAATGGGTGGAATTGGTAATCCGATGAAAGATCTCTTTTATGGTCTAACCAGGTATTAACTGATTTTAGAATTAGTAAGATAATGTTTACTTCTTGGATAAGTTAGTATACATGGCTAATTCATGTGCTTTACTCAAAAACGAGCAAAGTTAAAGTTGGGAGGAGTGATAGTTATATTAAAAATATCAATTTAATAATTAATTTATCTCTTTTTAGTTAAAAATTGATATTTTTATGTATTGTTTATAGGAAAAGAATTTTGCCAATGCGAAAAGCTTGATTTTTGGAGTTCAACAGTGTAAATAGCACTGAAATCAGACTTGAAACGAGCTTGGAATTGAATTTCAAAGGGATTTATACAAATAGCATGAAGTTTAAAGTAGTCGATCAATGGTGGACCGATTGTTTGGTTCACGGGATGCCAGATGGTCCACCAACGGCCATTTTTGTCGATCCACGGCATAGAACCATAGATCATGGAGCAATTTTGACAGGATCTTCTCCTCTTCAGCACCGTCCATCCCCAAAGCTCATCGCTGGCCACCTCCTCTGCTTGGAGAACCATCAAAAGCCACCGTCGGGTGATTCCTCCACCATCTCCCATGGTTTTCAACCTCGTGCACACCCCTGCTACTGCTATTGCTAGAAACGCCACCGAAATCGCCAATCAATCATCACCCCACCATCGAGACACCATCTTGCTCCTCCCCAGATCACCATCGATCCATTCTTGCACCTGCATCGTGCCATCTCCTCCTCTGTATCTGGCTGGTCTCCACCATGTCCGCCACCATCTCTCCCTCCTCCTCTTTGCCATGTAGAGCAAGGACTCCAGGTCCATCACTAAGAAGTTTTGCACCATTTTGAGCTTGATTCCAACCCCTTCCCTAATCCACAGCTAGCTGGAGCACTGCCTCTTCATGTTCCCATGGCCATTCGGTTATGAGTCCATCGCACGTATCTAAGGATGCTACCCGACACCACCAAGCCATTACTCATAGTCACTGACCTATTGTCGGGAGTTAGACGGTGATATCTGAATGGGAAGAAGGACCGATTAGAAAAATAAAGGTTGTTTGGCAAAATAAAACAAAGTTTAAATGAGGGATAAGATTATGAATCGAGGCTATTGGGGTAGATTGCGATGGGAAACAGGATGCGGGTGTGATGGGTGTGACGATCCAGTAGATAACTCTGATAGAATTGAGAGTTGTTGTAGATTGCGATGAAAAATCGACACGATTTCCATGTGGGCCCTATGCACTTCTCTCTGCCTTATAAAAGAAGGGTATTCGACACTCCTTGGAGGAATGACTTCTTCATTCCTTCCATTTCCAGCATTCTCTCTATTTCCTCGTCCTTCCACCCTCTCATTCACTTTCATTCCCTGCTCTCTCTCATCCGACTTCCTTTCTAATGCCACTGCTACTTCCTGGTTCCCTAGTTTCCACCGCATCGCACCGTAGCTTTGTAGTTCCTTAGTTTCCACCACACTATACCATTGTTCCATCTGCTCCAGTCTATCCTGGCAATGCTGCTCCACCTTCTGATCTCTGCCGAATTTTTATGGGAAGCATGATCTCAAGGAAGAGGAATGTATGTTTTAGCAAGTTATTTTAAGATATATTTTTTTATGTTATGAAATAAAAGGTCACATTACTTCATATTTATCCATGTTATTTTTTTATTTACTAAGCATTTTTTGAGTGAATATATTTTTTGACTGATCTATTCCTAAAAGGGATAGGCTGTGATATACGGATACGGGCTGTACTCTCATTAAGATAGATCATATCTTAGTTACATTCACTTTTAATTCTATTTTTATTTGATTTATATTATATTGCATACTTTTTGAAATAACTACAAAAGTTCTTATGGATTCGATCCTTACTCCCACACTCTACTTAAGAATAGCGGAAGAGAGAAGGAAGAGGAGAAAAGGAGAGAGAAAGAAGAGAGTGTGAAAGAGGAGAGACAAAAAGGAAAGAGAAAGAGAAGAGAGGAAGGAAAGAGAAGAGGAGAGAGAAAGAAGAGAGAGAAGAGGAGAAAAAGAGGAGAGAGAGGATAGAGAAAAAAGAGAGAAAGGAAAGAGAAGAGGAGAGAGAAAGAATAGAGAGAAAGAAAGAGAGGAGAGAGAAAAGGAAGAAGGAAGAAGAGAAAAATAAAATATTAAAAATAATAATAAAATTTGAACGGACTCTTTTAGTGATTTAGGCTGAGATCCAGATTGGACTAAGAAATATTTTTCCTATGCTAGTTTATTTTAGATAAAAAATTAATTATATGATTAATCTTGCCAGAGTTTTCATCTTTCTTGTCAATAGAGTAGTATCAAAGTTGAGACTCTAATAGGCCATATATTGATAGAGTTCTTTCAGGTAAGTTATCTTGACCTCTAATATTAAATGCTAAATATATTCCTGGTATATTGTGAATGTTATGAAATGTTAAATATGTTTAAAATAAATTGAGTTGTATTGAATTGCATAAATTATGATATTTTGGTGTTAATGCTCTCTAGTCCGGCTATGATCATATGAGGACCTAGTCTCCTTCTAGGCCTTCAGTAGGGTGATTATTGGTACATGACCGACGGACAGTATGTATAGTCAGGAGCTAGTTTCTTTTTGAATTTTGTCATGGCACATGCTGAGTATTCATAATTCCTCATATGATATCAGAGCTAGTTTCCTTCCACACCTCTAGTGGGATGACCACTAGTACATGACCGGTGGATGGTATATGTAATCAGGATCTAGCCTCTTTCGGGATTAGCCACGTATCAATCGTGGTCAAAGTCAGAGGGACTAGGAGAGTAAAGTAGAAATAGTTGACCATCCATAATTGTATTGTTTGGTAAATGATTATGTATATTAACGTGATGTTACATTTTATTTTATCATGAACTGGTTATTCTATTATGTATGATTTATTTATATTTGCAAATTGTCGTTAACATATTTATGCATATATTAGAGGTGATGATAACTTACTGAGCCTGTAAAGCTCACTCCCTATTTTCTATATTTTTGTACAAATCCGGAAGATCAATCAGGTTTTGGGATCAATCAGTGAGGAGCTAGAATTTAGGTATTAATCCCTTAGTTTATGTTTTATCTTAAATTTTAGTTAAACTTTGCTTATACTGTATCTTAATTTTTTAGTTGAATTTTTATCTACTTGTTAGTTTTGATGAAAAACTCTAGAAATAAATAAATAAATAGTAAATTTATTTTCTATCACTGCTTGATTATTGATTAGTAAGATAGGCCTTGCATTTTTGTTGGGATTATAGCCTGAGAAGATGCAGCCGTCTATCGTATGCCGGGCTCAGGCATTGGGTCAGGAGATGATAGTGAGCCTTGAAGCAACGTTAAGGCCACCACCATTACATCACCATTGTAATCGATGGTAGTCTCACCACAAGTGGGGATAAGATTGCATTAATGATCCTTGCCAAATCCTATATTGGTAGGAGTTCCATAGGCTGCCCTTATGATTGTAGTTTAGTTCAGCTATGTAGTTGAGAATTTATTTAGATTTTGCTTGAGCACTAGACTTCCCCATTCTAAAAAATCTCAAAAATATAAAAATATGTGGATTACTTATGTCACTATAAAATGTAAGTCAAGCAAGCCTAGATTCATCTTCAGCATCCCAGACCTAATCCAAATTGGACATGCATATATGGGCCCAAACTATAACCCAACTATCAATTAGGTCAATATTAGATCTCATAATATTAGACTCAATGGTCTCATGCCTTACCTAGATCGACTAAGCTTGGAATCACATCTCTTAGTACCAAGGACATCGTGGACAATACATGGTCAAGCGACACATGGACTATACTTGACCAACTTGCAGCTTCAATGAAAGGAGACAAAGGAAGAGAGAAGTTGGTTCCACTAGATATGGTCCTGGAAAAGAGGTCTTAATAGCAACGATCGAAGATGTAGATAACGTAACAAGTACAATGGCGGACGAAATGCACATTTACTCAATATAAATGCAAGTTTGAAGATGAAGTTGCAAAGCATATGGCTGTGCTAAACACATAGCAATCTAATCCAAATAATTAAGAATGTCCTAACATCCCTTGTTTTTTTTATATGAAAAATGGAGTTAGGGGGGGGGGGGGGGGGTGGTTGCGGGGGAGCTAATATAACTATCCCTTCTGGATATGATCATAAAGATCATCACTTCTTTGAAAAATGTTCGATACAAGACAATAATAAAAGTAGCTCAACTCCTCTCTATCATATTGGACATGTTCTTAAGGTCCAATACTATATAGATGAAATGTCATTCCAACCTTATCAAAATAGTAAGCAGATCTTAGCCAAAGAATCCAACTAATCCACGTATCCATGCCCGTCCCAGGACTAATCTTGAAATTATTCAAGTCAGCTATGACATTATTTCTCAAATTTGATATGTGTGGAATGTGGAATTAAACCTGTCCACAAGCTATAAGGCCCATATAGTAAGGGCAGTGGCGGACCGCCGGGGGGGGCAAGGGGGGCCTTGGCCCCGCCTAATTTTTTTTAAATTTTTTTATAAGTTAAATATTTTTTGTAAACTTTTAAATATATACAAGGATGAACCGCCGGGAGGACAAGAAGGCGCCTTGGACCCCCTAATTTTTTTATTTTTTTATAAATTAAGATTTTATGTAAACTTTTTAAAAATATATATTTATATATTTGGCCCTTCTAAACTTGGGGATATTAAATATAACTTGAAGAATCTTAAAAAAAAAATTAAAATGAAACAAATACTATAAATCAGCTTTCTTTACTTGAAAGTTGAATCAATACCAATTTTATTTTTTATTTTTATTAATTTTTTTTCATGATTTTTAGAAGAAGACAGAATTTTCTTTTTATTACTCAACCAACTCTTGTCTTCAGAATTCGCCGTAGTCGAAACCATTGTACGCAATCAGCACCATCCCATTCACCACACTGATAGATAAAATGGCTGCCAGACTTGTCATATAATGCGATCGACGAGAACGCTCCCATGATGAAACCAGGCGGTTGCGCATACATAAAGCCGGATACCACCGATGCGCTGGCCTATGACTACCATCTTGGTGGCCTTCGTCAGTGTCATCGCACTGACGAACACTACGTGCAGTGAAGCCACGCACTGTCTTAGTGACCAGATCCATTGCATAGCATAATCAAATCTTGGAGGGCACGAACAGATGGGCGCCCGTCATGCCTCAAGCTCCTACCAATACAACTCACTATAGTGAAACAAGGCTTTAGCGATGCTTTTTTTGGCCTTTACCGATACTTTTAAGCATTGCCAAGAGAACTCACAACGCTTTTCAGCATCGCCAAGAGACCTCACGACGCTTTTCAAAGCGTTGCCAAAGCATCGACTATGCAAGCGTGGGGACGCCACCTGCCGATGCTTTTTAAAAGCGTCGGCATTTTCCGATGCTTTAAAGCATCGCTAGAGTTAAGTCTAGCGACGCTTTAAAGTATCGCTAGGTTTGTACCTAGCAACACTTTAAAGTGTCACTAGGGTTCAAATAGAGCGATGCTTTAAAGCGTCGCCAGTTTTAAGTCTAGCGATGCTTTAAAGCATCGCTAAATTTAAACCCTGTCGATGCTTTAAAGCGTCGCTAAACTTAACTCTAGCGATGCTTTAAAGCATCGCCAGGTCAAACCTAGTGATGCTTTAAGGCATCGCTAGACTTAACTCTAGCGATGCTTTAAAGCATTGCTAGGGTTTAAATTAGCGATGCTTTAAAGCGTCACTAGACTTAAAACTGGCGATGCTTTAAAGCATCGACAGAATTTTTTTTAAAAAAAAAAAAATTAAACAGATAGCTATACCTATATACATACAACACAACCTGTATATATCATCAAACCTGTATCACATCCAACATACACAAACAAATAAAAACATTCAAACCTGTATCACATCTAACATACACAAACAAATAAAAACATTCAAACCTGTATCACATCCAACATACACAAACAAATAAAAACATTCAAACCTGTATCACATCCAACATACAGAAACACAAATACAAACCAATCATAAAGATTTATATATATATATATATATATATATAAGTGCCAATCCAAGTTCAAATAAACAAAAAGACATATAGAAATAATAAAAAAAATAACTAGCATCACTGATCTGCGGGAGGCTGGTCATCGTCAGGTCTGCGACTCGCAGATGCACCAGGAACCTACAAGATATACATCAAGAATTATGATACATACATTATATATATTATAAAGAATTAGATACATACAAAATTAATAAATAATTACTTACCTGAGATGACATGAACATATGCAGCATAGATGTAACATGCTCTAGCTGAGACCTAATGGTCTGCATCTCTGCTTTGTCTACATTACGTATCTGTCGGAGCTCTGCTATCTCCTCCTGGAGCTGACGAACATGTAACTGATCATGACTCTCTCTAGTATCCCGAGTATATCTACTCATCTCAGATAACTGAGAAGGGGTAACTCCAATCCCATAACCCCTCACTCGTCCAGGATGCTCTGGTCCCATTAACTCCGAGAATACCTTGATCTCGATGCGACTGCTCTGAGTAGATGATGAACCCTTGCCAGCACACTCGGAGATCATAGAGGTAGCCCTATTCTATATTTTATAAAAAACACATATATCACTACTTAATAAAAATAAAAATATAAATCATAATATAATATAAATAAATAAACATACATATATATCTCTGGACTCCTCCCGAACAAAATTGTCATCCTGGTGAACGTGAGTCATCCGATAGAACTCCACCTCACCAGGCTCCCTCCCCTACTGATCAGCTTATATAAAGAAAAATATTACAAAAAAATCTAAAATAATACATCTTATACCCCCGTACCATGATACATGGCACATGCATGATATATGATGATACATGATATTAAAACTATAAGTATACTAAAAGTATTATAGGATAAGAAACATACAAACTCATGCCTGAGCCGTGCATAACTCTTGGACCCCGCTATGTGAGGAACAGACTGAGCTGCTCATGCAGCTCTACCAATAGCAGAATATGTCTACAAAATAAAATTAAAACTATATTATATATTATATAAATATAATTATGACGAGTGAAAATTAATAAATTTCAAAGTGTTTGATGATGCTACATAACTTGTGCCCTCTCGGAGAACCAATAGTGCACCAGCTCCCTCCACTGATAAGGGTGAACATCAAGAAGACAGGTAGCTGCAACCTGCTCCTCTGTCCTACCCTCTCGCATGTAGTCTCCCTTCAACTTCGTCCTATATTCTTTCCACTTGTGATTGAGAGACTTAAGCACAAAATCAGAAGTATCTGGAGGGAGAACGAACTTGCTCTACAATTTAAATAAACAATAAAATATGTATTAAATGAAATAAGAAATTCAATTGTTAAAAACCTAAGATATAAAATAATATATCAATTTTTTTACCTGTACAACTCGAAGCATCTCTACTTTATAAGCAGGAAGCATGTCATTCCACTTCGAATAATTCAGGGGACATAGCTGACCCCGACGTGCTATTGTCCCCAGAAAGCTAGTCAACAAGCTAGCAGCTTTCTTAATAGGATATCCTAGATTGTTGCACTCTATCACTATCCTCTCGCCCTCAGGTAACTACCACACATCACGGACTAGTATGGGTCCTCGCCTATGCCTGAGTCTCCCGGATCCATCTACAAAAAAAAAATACAAAACATTGTATATCAAAACTATTGCAAATGCATGAATTGAAATGAGATAGAATTATTAAATTACATACCCTGTATCTGTATGTCATCAACGATAGGCTCGTCATCAGGATAATCCATAGGAGGATCATGATGTGCGGACTCGGAGGGAATGGCATCGTCCTGAGGTGTAGAGGTAGTAGCATCGGCCTGATGTGCAAAAATAGAGGGACTGACATCAGTCCGATATGAAACTGATCGACTGCCCTCGTGCTACTGTGCTAAAGAAGTACCAGCCTCGATCTGGAAAAATTGAAACTGTACATCTGCTAATCTCTTCCTTTGAGGCATGGTATACCTAACATGCATTATTTAAAAATAAGTCAGTCAATATTATAATCAAATTATAACGGAAATGAATTACAATTTAAAAAATAACATTATCATTAATGCAAAAATGTAAACCATCTTACAAACTACTTGTCATAATCAACCAGTTGTACCTTCCTCGAAATCCAACCTAACCAAAATGGTTGTATCATTTATATGATCATCCGGCATAATATTATAAGGCATACACTGAGTGTAAGTATTATCATCATCTTCTTCCACCCTTTTTCCCATGTCATACAAGTTTCTGGGTTTTGTCTTAATAACAGTAGCCCATTCTTTATCTTTCGAGTCTTGTACATAAAAAACTTATTGAGCTTAAGATGAAAAGATAAATGGATTATCCTTCAACAACACACCCGTATGTATCAATCTTGAAAAATTGACAAGTATGAATTCGTTTAAGTCCTTTTTCAAACCTCTCGATATATTTATATCCACCCAATCGCATCGAAATAATACAACTTTAAAATTTCTATAATAATCCAACTCCAAAATATCTTTAAGTATACCATAATAAGATTTTTCATCTGCTTCTATCATAACACCACTGTTCTGAGTTTTTCTAAGTTTCCCGCGCTCCTTGGCATGAAATTTAAAGCCATTTATAATAAAACCATTATATTTGTTCACAATATAATTTGAACCTCCGGAAAGTGCTATTAGTTCTGCTAAACTATTTTTCTCCATCAGTACCATTACCTAGAAAATATAATATCAATTATCGATCACTTATTCGATGTTAAATGTATATAAAATTACTACACGACTTATATATACTGACCTGATTGGCAAGCCATTTAGGGAATAACTCAACCAACCATCTTTGTTCAATCCTTGGATTAGGAAGAGTGGAATGATTGGCTTGTCTTTGTACAGCAAAAAACTCACTGCATGATAATCAAATATAAGTTTGACAACATGTCTAATATTTAGTATTATCCATGTGTAGATAGACTAACCTACGATAATCAGATATTATGTCACTATGTAGCAATACATAACGGTGTGCTTGTGACAAGGATTTATGATCAAGAATAATACTTTCAGCTTTTCCTATAAATCTTTCGGATGATGCAAATTTGTAAAGATCTGTATTCTCCATAGTATCACCATGACGTTGAGGTTGATTGAATACAGTCTCTACACCTTCGAGATATCTTGAACAAAATGTTAAACACTCTTCAGCAATATATCCCTTTGCTATTGAGCCCTCAGGATGGGCTTTGTTTCATACAAAATCCTTCAAACATACAAGATACTTCAAAAAGTATGATATTTATCAATATTAATATCATATTAAATAATGAAAAAGATATATAAATTATAAAATTTAAGTTTTACAGCATTATCTCTCGATAGGGTACATCCATCTGTATTGTACCGGTCCACCAAGTTTAGCTTCCGAAGCTAGGTGAATGAGTAGATGAACCATAATCGTAAAAAATCCAGAAAGAAAAATCTTTTTCATCTGACATAATGTAAGTACGACTTGAGACTGCAACTGATCAAGCTCTTGAGGATCAAGAACCTTAGAACATAATGCCTTAAAGAATGATGATAAGTGAAAAACAACCATAATAACTTGTTTCGGCATTGATGACCTTAAAGCCAATGGAAGAATATATTGCATTAATATATGTCCATCATGACTTTTAAGATTTGAAATTTTGCGCTCTTTTAAATTCACACATCATGAAATATTTGAGGCATATCCATCAGGAACTTTGATATTCTTTAAAACTATCAGGAAGAGATCTTTTTCTCGACTAGACATTGTATAACATGCATGAGGGATATAAGTTATATCATTTACAAGCACTTGTGGATGAAGTTCATGTCGAATGTGTTGGGAATTGTGTCCCAAAACCAATCACCTAGGTTGTAGGCGGTTGAATTGAGTATTGTACTCTTTGTATGAATTAATAAATTTTATTTTGGTAGCTCATCACATTCTTACATTTTCCTGTAATGAACTCTTTCTCATGTGATGAAGTCCTTAGGACTACATTGATTTCGATATAGAGAGGATATATCGAGTGGTCCTTAAACCAGGTTCACAACCAAAGGATACATTGTACTGGACGGAATGTATCGAGAATAGGTTGTTGTGGTTCACATTGTTTGGTTATCCTCTTGACCAAAGGAGTGTGGTGACACTGATGTGATCTGCAAGTGGGATATATGATATCTTATTGAACGTGATTCCATGTAGCCCCTTTCTATCAAAGGGATACTCATGATTGGATAGGGGTATATGTGTCCATTCGATCTGAGATCATCATGGTAGCTTGCAAGCAACTCCTTGTGCTTTGGTGCCGGACTACCTGGATTTCTAATCCGATGATGGAAGGTTTCTGGATACAGGCAAGTACTTATGGAGCAGTGATGGACCAAAATAGAATTGACCTGTCCAAACAGTTTGGATTGAATGTCTCGCAGTGTCTCAATTTAGCAAATCCTCAACCGGGGTAGTCCAAGTGAGGAGTCACTAGACTTGCAAGGTTGAGACATGTGGATTGACTCAGCTGGGGTTGGCAATCTAACCCTTAGTTATCCTGAGCATTGGAGGTCAAAGGGATGAATTATACGATAACCAAATGCCAGAGGTTCGATTGATTGCTCTTGCATCTTTGACATATCCGGACGCCGGGACCTATTGCTAGATGGTATCTTGTGCTGGTACTGGAATTATTCCAATACTACCGCCTAGGTTCGAACCTATGAGGTCACACACCATAGAGGATCTCTCCCTGATCCAGGTGCCGATTTATGATTAAGAATAATTTCGATAACGGTTTGATTGAGCACATATTGGACTGACCCGGCTTTGGGTCGATCAGAATTTGTTCGAGTCCACCAAAAATTATTTCTGGGTGACCGGGACTTGACCAAGCCTTGTATCAATTAGGCTTTGATCTAATTGGATTGTGAACCAATTTAGAATTGGTTTGGTTTTTTTTTTTTGAACCGGTTATGAACCATTGTTGAACCCATTTACATGCTGAGATTGCTTGGGCGAACAGGGCATTCAAGGCAACATTTCTTCTCCCATTCCCCTCGATTTTTGCTAAGATTAACCACCATTAAATAGCCTTTTAATTGATGCATTTGGGAACAAATTTAATTCGTTCGGTTACCCGCTGCCCTTTGGTATTCCCAGCTGGTCTCTTCCGCTCCCTTTAACCACCGGTTACTTGTTCACACTACTATAAAAATTGGCTGAAAAAAGAAAAAAAAGAGAATTCTTCTTAAGAGAGCTTCCACCGGTGTTATTTGGCCCTGGGTTTTGGTGAGTGATTGGGAGAGAATAACCTTCTTGATCTCTGTTATTGCTGGTGCTCATAGTGTGGAAGGAAATCTGTTTTAGAGAAAACTAATTTCAGAACTTGGAGTTCTGTTCTTCCTTCCACCCCTCACCGTTTGAAGGCTTCGCGACTAGCATCGCGCAAGAACCCGGATCAGGCGAACCCCAGGCATGTCCCCCCTCTAGAGGGTGTTCCTATCAGCACCTGAGAGCTTTCGGATTGCCATTGCTGCTGCTTTTGCTATTCTGTTTTTGGGTTGCAGGAACTTTTGTTGCAGCATTTGGAAGAGAGGAAAAGTTCCAAACGTTGGATGATCCAAAGGTTATCCATTGAAGCAAGTTCAATCAAGTATTTCCCTTGCTGTTGCTACTGGTGGAGAGATCAAAGTGTGGCCATTTGGTTTGGTTTTTGCTATTCTTGGAGAAGAGCTAAAAACAACGTTCCAATAGGTGCTGGAAGAAGAAGATAGGAATAAAGTTATTCCTGCTATTCCAGCTATTCCACTGTTATTCCTAGTTTATTCCAAGTAGGAATAAGGTATGATTTCTGGTTTTATTTTTTGTGCATATGTAGATCTGGATTTATTAAATTATTTATAAATATTACATGCGCTATTTCATGCCTGTACATGCATCTTGGATATACTAGATCTTGTGCGGAGTAGGTATTTTCCATAGTTGTTTTAAAATTGTTTTAAAATACTTACCTGCTCCCTGTGCTGTTGCATGCTTAATGTAGGCACCTGCAACACCCCGCATTCCTTTCAGGATGCCCATTTCTTTTAAATCAAAACGCGCCTTCATGTTATCTTTAGTCTTTCCATCAAGATTTAATATTGTTCCAATCAAATTATCACAAACATTCTTTTCTATATGCATAACATCAAGATTATGCTGGAGTATATTATGCTCCCAATAAGGTAAGTCAAAGAATATGTTTTTTTTCTTCCATAATTATTTAGTATGCTGATGTGTAAATGCTACGATTATATCATCATCATTTTCAACTTCAAATAAATTATTCGGATCCTCGAACACTACCGTATCTAAGTTGCAAGTATTGACTTCCTCCGATATTTCTTCTTGTACCGAAATCTCAACATCATCTCTTCCTCACTTTTTAGAGGACTTTGTCATCTTGCCATAATTGTGTCTGATACCAAGCATTTGTCTATGAATATCAGAACCAGAAGGTAGAATTGGAGCAGATCTCAACTCTATAGTACCATCAAATAAATCTTTCTGAAATCAAAATTGATGATTTGCCTCCAATCATCGACGATGTCCCATATAACAGAACTTTCCTCTATGTTTTGACCAAATTGAATGGGTTGATTCACCACAAGAAGGACATGCAACTCGTCCCTTAGTGCTCCAGCCAGATAAATTAGCATATGCAGGAAAATCGTTAACAGTCCATAATAGAGCTGCCCGCAGATTGAATGTTTGGCCATTCGAAGCATCAATTGCATTAATACCCTCCCATAGTTATTTCAATTCATCTATTAAAGGTTGTACGAAAATATCAATATCATTGCCTGGACCCTTATCACCTAGAATGACCATTGATAAAATAAGTGAAGACAGTTTCATGCATATCCATGGTGGCAAATTATTAGAAATTAGTACAACTGACCAGGTACTATAGACAGAACTTAAGGTCCGAAATGAATTGAACCCATCACTAGCTAAACCCAGCCTGATATTACGAGCATCAGATGCAAAATCAGGATGTCTGTCATCAAATGCTTTCCATGCTAAACTATTCGCTGGGTGTCTTAGCATTCCATCTTTTATACGGCTTTCATCATGCCATCTCATTGACGAAGCTGTCTTTGATGATGTATAGATCCTTTTCAATCTAGGTAGAAAAGGAAAATAGCGTAATACTTTCGCCGACTTTTGTTTAATTTGTATTGCATCCAATTCATCTAATCCCTCACTCTCATTTTCTTTTTGCTTCGTCCATCGTGAACATCCATACACACGGCACGAGTCTTGATCGGCATGTTCTCCCCAATATAATATACAATCATTTGGATAGCTATGAATCTTTTCATATCTAAGATCCAATTTCTTTACTAGTTTTTTGACTTCATAACAAAATGTTGGTAAACTAGTACCTTCAGGAAATGCATCCTTTAACAACTTGAGCAACATAGTAAAACTCTTACCAGACCATCCATTCAAGTATTTTATATGAAACAAATACATAAGAAAAGAAATTTTTGAAAAGTTCTTGCAACCGGCATATAATTCTTGATCTGCATCTCTTATCAGCTTCTGATAACGATATGTTCCAACATTAGTTGGGGGTATCGACTCTCCATCATGTATAGATTCAGTAAATATAGGATCCTCAGGTAACCCAGCTACTACTTGTCCTCCACTGTAATCTCCAGGATGTTGAGTACCATATTCAAAAGCATCTCTGAGCAAACCCCTGATATCATCATCTCTTGCAAGGATTTTCTGTTGGTTACTAGATCCAAAATCGGGTATATGTTCCATGTTAGAGGTTTGGTTACATGTAGATTGTAACCTTGACTCTCCATGAAAAAATCACTCAGTATAACCTCTTAAAAAACCATTCCATACCAAATATTCTTCAACAATATTTGAATATAGAGAACTAAAAGTTACACATTTTCGGCATGGAGATAAAATCTTTCCATTGATACTACTTCTCTCTATACCAAATTTAATGAAATTCTATACTCCATCCAGATATTATTTGCTATTCCTCGATTTAGTTATCCAACTCTTATCCATTGTAAGATAAAACTAACTGAAATAAACAAATATTGATAAGAACAGAATAAATTTAAAATAAGTTTATTTAATAGATCAATTACAGTATTATTAAATGTACCCTATCACCAACTAATAGGTAAAGAGATCCTATCCCATTCAAGAATTGTATTAATTATATAGGTCATTTACATAACTAAAGGATACGCAATAGAAGTTCCAGAAAAATTTTGGCAATATTTCCTCTTAGTTCTCCCCATACAAATAAATATGTATGAAGAGAACTAAAAGAAAATGATATCCAAAATATATCTGAAACTCTATCCGTACCGTTTGATTACTGTAAACACCTATAAAATTATTTGCAATTCTTAAACTGTCCAAACTGGATATTCAATTGACCACTGTACATATTTCTCCCATCCGTACAAAAATTAAATAATTGTATGGATCTTGTAGAATATGTACTTTAATCAAATGATGGGTCTATGTTTCAATGCAATGCAAGTTTTTAAAAAAATATTTAAAAAATCATAATTGATCGTAACAAAGCTACGGATGGTATTGAAATAAAAGATTTGCAATAATGAAACTAACCTTAAAGCATAACATGTTCAGTAAGATACAGATATATACCAAGAAATTTATAAAGAAATATAAATCATCTACTAAGAAAAAGAATAATAAATAATAAAAAATAAGGAGGAGGCTCAGTTATATACTATTTAATCTGCAACTAAATCAAAACGACTACAATCGGTTGCCTATAAAAGAAAGCCATCCAAGATTGTTGCCATTATAAATAGTTGAATCAGCCAAACATACATCGCATAATCATCATAGCCTCCATATAAAAATCTTAAACCAATTTTAAAATTGATTACAGAGTTTCTTTAATCTCCAAGTAGTCAAGCACCTGATAAGAAAATACAACAAAACAAGTAAAGCTTATTTTTCTTAGTGGTGTGCAATTACCAAGTTATTTAAGCTTGAACCCTGGCTCCTGTACTTGGACTAGTATAATATATGACTTTAGAAGAATCAAGATGACTTTTTGAAAACCATAAACTCAAACCTAATGTAAGAACTGAATAACATAGTGAAGTACAAAACCTGTGAGGTGCTACTTTGTTCACATGGAATATATTTGGGTTATGCATGGATGGGGATAACCTTACATACTGTCTGACAAACTAATACATGAAGCACGTACTATTTTCGTGCATGTACATACAGTTTCCAGTTTGGCAAAATATATAGCCAACTTAAATGTACTGAAGATATGGATATTCTAGCTACTTGGCCCATACCTATCTCAACAAAAATAAAATTGAATCTAGAACTAGATTCTATTAGGTCACCATCCCCATTAGATCGGACATCAAATTAGCTCTCAGACTTTAGATAGATCCTAATATTAGTTCAATGACCCTAAAATAACTTGATATCTCCAAGCCCGGTAATATCTTGACCTAATTCCCAACTAAAACAATGATGGATGGAAGCTTGATAATAGTCCTTGTACCCTAAGGAGCTGCAAGCAAGCCTGCAAACATACCGCATAAATCGATTATTGAATCCCTACAATTATTGTTCATAAGTCAGCCAACAAGAATATGCATGCATTTCCTTATTTATTTTTTTTTCTTTTTTCTTTTTTTGGTTGCCTTTGACCTTAAAACATGGAAAACTTGTCCGTTTCTTTCATGCCCAAGCAATCCATGAAACACGAAATCTAGAAGCTATGAGCAATTTTTTTTTTTTTTTGGGACATCAACACGATGCCCAATTGTATCTAAGATACTCTTCCATATAAACATGCTTTACGTAAGGGATCAGAACCGCATCGAGATTCACCTTCTTCTCACAAATCCACCACTTGATCACATAATGCACAGCTTTTAAAGTGCTCCAAATTTTACCATTCTAGTTCTCAACAACCACTACTACTTTATCCAACGATGGGTTCGCATGAAGTAAAATGAATCCTTCTTCTGTTTGAAAGGTGCACCCAAACCATCAGGAAAGTACACCAGCTTTTTAAACAATCCAATTATTTCATGCACATTGTTGCCGCTCTCGTCGCCGCGCCCGCACCTCGGATCCGTGGATCCTCCCTGACCGCCTGGAGAGGGAGCCTCCCTGGCTGCGGCAAACCTGCAAGAAGGGGTTAGAAGACCCTGGCCGGGGATCCCGGCGAGGGAGCTCCGACGGTCAAGTCAGTAGACGACGAGAAGGAACAGATTCTCCAAGACGGACCCCCTAAGGGGTTCCAGACTTAGAGAATTTACTAGTAAGAAAGGTGCTCTGGGGACCAAAATTCGGCCGGGCCTCCTTGCTGAGCTCACGCCAAGCGATCCCCTCTCGAGACCTCGAATCTCACTCTCGGAGCGAGGCTTTTTACCACTGCTTCTTCCTTGTCCCCAGGCTTGTCCGCTTACCTTGTCGTCCCCAGCTTCCTTCCTTTTATCTCCTCCCGCTGTTCGCCTGTCTTCTCCTCCTGGGAGGCTCCCCTCCCCTGTCCCTTTCTCTTTCCCCTTTTGGGTGAGGAGGGCCAGGCGGCTTTCCGACCTCGTCCGCCGAGCCCAACAGGGAAAAGGCAAAGACAGAAAAGGGGGGGGGGCGCTGGTAAGGCGGCCGGTCAGACCTCGGGCCCAGTGAGAGCGCTCTCTTTTCCAAGTATGGGTGCCATCCATCTATGAGGCCTGTTTTGTCAGAATCGCGCTTCTCGGCTGCGGGACCTGTCGGGCCGATGCAAATGGTGTTTCACGTGCCGCCGCCATCAGTACGGGGCACCGTCTGTGATGCGTACGGCCCGAGGGATGACCTCGGGGCCTGCGCCTCCTTCCCTGGGACCTTCTCCGTACGGGCGGCCTGACCTCGGTCGAGGCGAACCCATCCCCGGGGGCCACCTGTCGGAGGAGCGAAGGATCGGCTGACCTCGGCCTAGGTGGACCCCTCCTGGGTGGACACCTGGCGAGGTGGCAGGAGGTCGCCTGGCTTCTGCCGAGGTGGGCCCGTCTCCAGGGGCCACCTGGCGAAGGAGCGAAGGACCGGCCGACCTCAGCCTAGGTGGACCCCTCTTGGGTGGACACCTGGCGAGGTGGCAGGAGGTCGCCTGGCTTCGGCTGAGGTGGGCCCGTCTCCGAGGGCCACCTGGCGAAGGAGCGAAGGATCGGCCGACCTCGGCCTAGGTGGACCCCTCCTGGGTGGACACCTGGCGAGGTGGCAGGAGGTCGCCTGGCTTCGGCCGAGGTGGGCCCGTCTCCGGGGGCCACCGGGCGAAGGAGCGAAGGATCGGCCGATCTCGGCCTAGGTGGACCCCTCCTGGGTGGACACCTGGCGAGGTGGCAGGAGGTCGCCTGGCTTCGACCGAGGTGGGCCCGTCTCCGGGGGCCACCTGGCGAAGGAGCGAAGGATCGGCCGACCTCGGCCTAGGCGGACCCCTCCTGGGTGGGCGCCAGGCGAGGTGGTAGAGGAGCCCCGAACCGAGCTCGACTTCGGCGAGAGCAGTTTGTCTTAGGAAGTCGTCTGGCGGAGTAGCCTTGCCGAGCTCGGCCTTGGCAATGTGGCGCTGACTCGGCCGGAGAAACCTCCACGTGGCTCGATCATATTTGGCGGTATCTGAGCCTGGCCACGTCATCGTTACGGCCGTAACAGTTGCCCCCCAGCCCGCCATTCTGTTGGGGCGTCGTAGATCGGAACGTCGGGATTAAATGCAGATATGACATGGGGAGGCGAAGATCTTGCATCATAATTGCCACGATCCTTGTCGCCGCGGCTCGATACGCCTGAAACCCTATAGGAAGCCGCCACGCGTCGCCCACTTGCCCGCAATAAATGCGTCGCTTCGAGGCAGAGGCCGTTACCTTGCTAACGAGGCATCGGTGTCAGGCGTGCGTCCACGTGGCGATCACTCAGTGGCTCGGGGCGGAATGATGGGTACGACCGCTATCGACTGAGTTTGGAAAGGAGGGGACTTTCCAGAATGAGGCCTTTCCCCTTGCTCCGTGGGCGGTTTGCTGCAGGCTAACTTCCGTTGCCCTGCGTTCGCTTGGCGTATTTTCGGGGAGTGCCTCCATCCTTCTCTAGTTCCCCTCTCTCTTTTCCTCTCTGAATCCTTGTCCTCCTCTTTGCCATGGCGCGTCGTCGCTATGTCTCTTCCAATCCGGATGAGGCCGGTCTATCCCGACCGAGGACTCCATCTTCTTCCTCCTCAGAGGAGGAAACGATCCCAGAGGAGATCCGCCGGTGTCTGTAACCCGGGGGTGTCACCATCGGCATCCCTAGGGGGGTCCGGTCTCCTCCGGTTGCTCCCGCTGCGCCTCTTCTTTCTCTTCTTGCTCCGCCTCTTCTTCCCGCCGGTCCCTCCGGTCATGCTTCCACCATGACCGAAGGCGATCTTTCTTTGCTCCGGGAGGCCTACGGTATCCCGGGATCAATTCATCTATTTATTCCACGGCCAGGGGAGCGCATCACCATGAGTGGCCCCGGCCGCATAGCCTTCTAAGAAGACTTCTTCCTTAGGGGTCTTCGATTTCCTCTGCACCCCTTCTTCCTCTCTTTTCGCAGCCATTTCCGGCTTGTTCCGGCCTAGTTGGCTCCCAATGCCATCCGGGTCATCTTCTCCTTCATAGTCTTCTGTCACTTTCACGGGTTCGTTGCCCGTTTCTCCCTCTTCAGGGCCATGTTTACCCTGAAGAAGTACTCTACCGATGACGGCTGGTGGTATATTTCGCCCCGGCCCAGGTATCTCCGGTTCGACCTCCCTTCTTCTATCAAGGGTTGGAAGAGCCGATTTTTCTTCGCCTCGGTCGAAGATGTCGACTAGGCCTGGAGTGAACCAGACCGGTCTCCGAACCGAAACTCCCAGGTTGAGTCGGCGGACCAGGAGGCCTACTCCCTACTCCTGAGTGACGTGGTCCCGGTGCTCGAGGTTCTACTTTCGGAGCAGAATCTTTTTGAGGCCGGGATCAGTCCCATCCGTGAGTCGGGTGAGATTCGGTCCTCCTTTGACTTCTGCACTCTTTTTCTTCATGACCAAGTCGGCTGACCTTCTATTCTTTTGCATTGCAGGTATGAAGTTCTCACTGGAGAGCCTTCTGGAGGGTGGGCCCAGAGAGACATCCCGGAGGTAGACGAGCCCGCGGCCAAGAGGGCTCGTACTAAGGCAGGCCGGGAGATTGCGTCGGCGACCGCGCCCAGCCCAGTGGCCACTGCTCCCCCGCCCAGGTTGCCTCGGGGCGGGGCCGTTGATGCCTCGGCTGCCAGACCTGGTGGCGCTGCCGTCGAGGGGGCTCCACCACCCGAGGCTCCGTCCAGCGCCGGTCCCATCATCGTCGCGGCTCCGATGGCACAGCCCGTGGCCTCTACCAGCCCGTCGATTGCGACCCCAGCTGAAGGGACAGTCGCCGCCGGAGCCAACCTGACAGCTCCGCCACCGGTGATCACCCACCGGTGTTCAGTCATCCGTGACAAGGGGCTCGTGGAGAAGGTCATGGAGTACGCCTCCACAGCCCGGGACCGCCGAGCTCGGGGCGGCCGGGACTATGCAGATGCCTTGCTCGGGATCCTCCCGCAGCTCTTCACGGTAAGCCTGAGCTCATTCTTCTCTATCTTTCATGATTTTAGTGGCCTTTTCTCCTAACCCGGTTGCTCTATTTGTGCAGATTGGAAATGACGTTCTCCTACTGAGGAACTTCCTCGTAGGGAATGCGAAGAGGGACGCCGAGAAGGAGAAGAAGCTCGGCAAGCTCGCAGCCAACGTCAAGGACCTCATGGAAAAGGGGGTCAAGCTGCGAGCCAGCAACCAAGCCCTCCAGACCGACCTGGCGCGCTCCGAGGGGCGGAACAAGGAGCTAGAGGCTTCTTTATCGGAGGAGAGGCTCTCCCACCAGCGTCGCACGGAGGAGGACGCGGCGGAGAGGGCTCGTCTTAAGGCCCACTCCCAGTGGCTGGAGCGCCAGCTGGAGGAGGCTCGGCGAGACGCGAACGCGGCGAAGGATCGGAGTGCGTACATCAACGGACTCCTGGAGGCCGCGAAGCGGGAGGCGCAGGAAGCCATCCTGAAGTTCCGGGCTTCCGACGAGTACACGTCGGAGGTCCGGGAGGCCTCCGTGGACTCCTTCCTGAAGGGGTTCCGGATGTGCCGGGAGAAAGTAGGGGCCTTCTTCCCCGAGCTCGACCTCAGCGGGGTGGTGCTCGGAGGTAGGAGGCAAGGAGCCGAGAGCAGAGCCTCCGGTGTGGCCGACGCCACTCCTGCGATCCCGTCGACCAGCGAAGCCGTGGCTCCGGAGCAGCCTCAAGAGCCGGCCGCCGCAGAAGGCGAGGATGCAGAGCTCGCGACCCCGGTGGAGGGCTCCGACCCTGCACCAAACTGAACCACCGTCTTCTCACCCTGCTCCATTGTCGCAGTTGTATTTCTTTTTCTTCTTCTTCTTTTTTTTGGGGACTCCCGGCCAGTCGGGATTCCCGGCTTGTACTGTTGCTCAGATTAATGAAGTCACTGTTTAACCAAGCCTCGAGTTCATCTTCTTCTCCACTCCCCCATCTCCCTTTTTCTCCTTCTTCTTTTTTTTTTTTTTTTTTTGAGATGTTGATGTGGAGTGCTGAAACGATCGTAGGCCTGGTCCCTTCCGTTGCTCAAATCGAAGGTTGGGACATCCCGGATCGCGCGGCATCAGAGTAGGCCTTGAGCGGGTCCGTCTTTGGGATCGCCTTCATACTCGCGTGGGTGACATGGTTTCTGCCCCGCCTTCCAGGCCGAAGCCCGGGACCTCCGGACTGAACCCGGGGCCGCAGGCTTTCTCAAGCCTTATGCGGCTTGCCGAGCTACTCTCCGGGCTTGCGTGGGCGAACTGGGTTCTGCGCCACCTTCCAGGCCGAAGCCTAGGATCTCCGGACTGAATCCCGGGGCCGCAGGCTTTCTCAAGCCTTGCACGGCTTGCCGAGCTACTCTCCGGGCTTGCGTGGGTGAACTGGGTTCTGCGCCACCTTCCAGGCCGAAGCCCAGGATCTCCGGACTGAACCCCGGGGCCGCAGGCTTCCTCAAGCCTTGCGCGGCTTGCCGAGCTGTTCTCCAGGCTTGCATGGCCGAACTGGGTTCTGCACCACCTTCCAGGCCGAAGCCCAGGATCTCCGGACTGAACCCCGGGGCCGCAGGCTTCCTCAAGCCTTGCGCGGCTTGCCGAGCTGTTCTCCGGGCTTGCATGGCCGAACTGGGTTCTGCGCCACCTTCCAGGCCGAAGCCCAGGATCTCCGGACTGAACCCTGGGGCCGCAGGCTTTCTCAAGCCTTGCGCGGCTTGCCGAGCTATTCTCCGGGCTTGCATGGGCGAACTGGGTTCAACGCCACCTTCCAGGCTGAAGCCCAGGATCTCCGGACTGAACCCCGGGGCCGCAGGCTTCCTCAAGCCTTGCGCGGCTTGCCGAGCTGTTCTCCGGGCTTGCGTGGGCAAACTGGGTTCTGTCCCACCTTCCAGGCCGAAGCCCAGGATCTCCCGATTCCTTCGGTCATCGGCCATGATCGGTCATGCCGAGCCCAGGGCCATGCACCAGTTTTCCTTCAAAGTGAGAAGAGAGCATTTGAAGTGAGGGAACTTTATTACGAGAGTAGGGAACCTTACATCACTAATAATACATTCTTAGGTTCGAGGCATTCCACATCCGGGGGAACCTGGCACCTCCCAACTCCTCCAGGTAGTATGCACCGTGAGGGAGGGCTTCTGCCACCCGGTATGGGCCCTCCCAGTTGGGCGAGAGCTTGCCGCATTCCCGTGGCTGGGAAGCTTCAGCGCGCCGGAGGACCAAATCTCCGGGACGAAAAACCTTCGGCCGCACTCGGGAGTTGTAATACCTGGCCACACGCTGCCTATACGCCACCATTCGAACTCGGGCCTTGTCCCTCATTTTCTCGAGAATGTCAAGGTTGAGCATCATCCTGGCTGGGTTTTCTGTCTCGTCATATTGCTCCACACGCAACGTGGGTAGGCTGAGCTTGATTGGGATGACCGCCTCGGCTCCGAAGACGAGGTTGAACGGGGTATCGTCGGTAGCCATCCTCAGGGTGGTGTGGTATGCCCAGAGGATGCTGGGGAGCTCGTCGGCCCACCTGCCCTTGGCCTGGTACAGCCGCGTGCGGAGGCCCTGAAGAATGGTCCTGTTCGTGACTTCGGCCTCCCCATTGGTCTGGGATGCGCCACTGAGGTGAAGCGATGCCTGATGCCGAGGTCGCTGCAGAACTCTTCGAACTCCCGGCAGTCGAACTGGCACCCGTTGTCAGAAACCACGGTGTGGGGGAGGCCGAAGCGGCAAACGATCGACTTCCAAAAGAACTTGGCGACGTTTGCCTCGGTGATCCTTGCCAAGTGTTCGGCCTCGACCCACTTCGTGAAGTAGTCGATGGCCACTATCAAGAACTTCCACTGTCCAGACGCCGACGGGAATGGGCCCAGGAGGTCCATCCCCCACTGGACGAACGGCCAGGGAGCTGAGAGCTGGGAGATTGGGTTGGAGGGCTGTCGTTGCACCGTGGCATGACGCTAGCACCGGTCGCACTTCTTCACGAAGTCAGCGGCGTCTTCCTTCATTGTCTCCCAGAAGTAGCCCTGACGGAGGGCCTTGTACGCCAATGCCCTGCCCCCCATGTGGTTCCCGCAGACGCCTTCGTGAATCTCCTAGAGCACAAGCTTGGCTTTCGTGGGTCCTACGCACTTGAGGAGGGGGTAGGAGTAGGATCTTCGATACAACAGCACGTCCATCAGGACGAACCGCATGGCTTTCTTTCTGATAAGGCGAGCTGCCTCGTGGTCCTCCGGCAGGGTGCCACTGGTGATGTATTCGGCGTACTTGTCCATCTAGCTAGGTTCATGGCTGACCTGATGGACCTCCACCGGTGTCTCGAGGCTTGGGATCTCAAGGCGCTCCACGTGAGCGCGGCCCAGCATCGAGTCCGGCAGGGTCGCCAGCCAAGAGAGAGTGTCCGCGCAGGCGTTCTCCCTGCGGGGGATGTGGAAGATGTTGAAGCGCCGGAATCTGGATGCGCCCGCCTTGACGAGCTCCATGTATTTCACCATTTGGGGGTCATGTGCGGCATACTCCCCGGAGACCTGTCCCGCCACGAGCTGGGAATCAGTGAAAGCTTTGAAGTTGGTTACACCCAGCTCACGGGAGACTCTCAGTCCGGTAAGAAGTGCTTCGTACTCCGCCTGGTTATTTATCGCGGGGAATTGGAAACGGAGTGCGCATTCGGCGACGACCCCGTCACTGTTGGCAAGGATGAGCCCAGCCCCGCTCCCGCCGGAGTTTGAGGCTCCATCCACATGGAGGATCCAGGCGTCCTCTCCGGGCTCATCGGTGCCTATCTCCATCGGCTGGCCTGAGGGGCCTTCCTCGGGCTCCTTGCCCAAGCCTGCACATTCGACCAAGAAGTCGGCCAGCACCTGTGCCTTCATGGTCGACCTTGGCCTGTACGTAATGTCGAACTCGCTGAGCTTCAGTGCCCACTTTGCCAATCATCCCGAAGTATCGGGTCGGCTGAGCACCGCTTTCAGCGGTTGATCCGTCAGGACAGCAATGTGGTGCACTTGGAAATAGGGCCTGAGACGCTGGGCAGACACTATTAGCGCAAAAACAAGTTTCTCGGGCCGAGAATACCTGAGCTCCACGTCGTGGAGAAGCTTGCTGGTATAGTACACCGGCCGCTGGACTCCCTGGCCATCGATCCGAACCAAGACCGAGCTGACGGCTTCTGGGGTGATTCCTAGGTAGAGGATAAGCTCCTCCCCCTCCTCGGGCCTGGACAGCAACGGTGGCGACGCGAGCGTCCTCTTCAGCTCCTCGAAGGCCTTCTGGCATTCCTCGGTCCAAGCGAAGTCGTTCATCTTTCTCAGCACCTTGAAGAAGGGACGGTAGCGGTCTGCCGACCTGGAGATAAAGCGGCTGAGGGCCGCAACTCGGCCGGTGAATTGCTGCACTTGCTTCTTGGAGGCGGGCGGCTCCATGTCCAGGATGGCCTGGACCTTCTTCGGGTTGGCTTCAATTCCTCTTTGGGTCACCATGAATCCTAGGAATTTCCCAGCGGAGACGCCGAAGGCGCACTTCGCCGGGTTCAACTTCATCTGATGACGTCGGAGGTTGCCGAATGTCTCCGCCAAGTCAGCCACGTGGTCCGAATCGGGTTTGCTCATTACCAGCATGTCGTCCACGTACACCTGCATGTTGCGGCCGATCTGGTCTTTGAAAATTTTATTGACCAGGCACTGGTACGTTGCCCCCGTGTTCTTGAGGCCGAATGGCATCATCCTGTAGCAAAAAGTTCCGCGGTCAGTTATGAAGGCGGTATGCTCTTCGTCCTCCGGACTCATTCGGATCTGGTTGTATCCGGAGAAGGCGTCCATGAACGACAGGAGGTGATGTCCCGAGGTGGTGTCGACCAGCTGGTCGATCTTTGGAAGAGGGAAGCTATCCTTTGGGCAAGCTCGGTTGAGATCGGTGTAGTCCACACAGATCCTCCACTTACCACTACTCTTTCTCACCATGACCACGTTTGCCAGCCAGCTGGGATACTGGACCTCCCGCATAAAACCGGCGGCGAGGAGCTTCTCCACTTCCTCGTTGATCGCCTTCTGCCTTTCCATGGCAAAGCTCCTCTTCTTCTGGCGGACCGGGCGGCAACTTAGGTCCACGTTTAGCCTGTGCATGATGACCTCGGGCGGGATGCCCGGCATGTCGGCTGCTGACCAAGCGAACACGTCAGCATTCGCGCAGAGGAACTCCAGCAGGCGGGTCCGTTCTTCTTCAGGGAGCTGGGCCCCGACTTGCACCGTCTTCAGCGGATCCGAACCGAGGGGAAAAGTCAGCAGGCGCTCTACGGGCCCTCCCCTGGGTTCCTTCTCTCTTAGGTCGAGGTCGTCGATATCGGGGGCGAGCTCCGCGCCCCGGGCGCTCGGGACCGTCTGGAGGTAGAGCGGGACTGGCTGGGTCATCTCCTTCATCTCCCCGAGCCCGGAAGGCGTGGGGAACTGTACCAACAACCTTCTCGTGGAGATCGTGGTGTCCAGTTGGTTGAGCCCGGGACGCCTGAGAAAGGCGTTGTAAGGCGAAGGAAGTCTGACGACGGTAAATGTTATTAGGATGGTCGTCTGCTGGGGTGGGGATCCGGCGGTGACCGGGAGAGTGATCTCCCCTTCGACCCCCACGGAGTCCCCTGTAAAACCTACCAGGGGGGTGTGCACCGGTCTCAGCTGATCGTGGGACAAGTTCATCCGAGAGAAAGCATCGTAAAAAAGTACGTCAGCCGAGCTTCCACTATCCACCATGATTCAATGTACAGGATGCTTCGCGATGGTCATCTCGACCACCACGGCATCGTTGTTTACATTATCATTACCCTTCCCCTCCTCGGGAGGGATTACATTCTCCGGGTTCCCGACTTCCCGGGCTCTCTTCGCCGCTCGACCGACCCCGTGTGAGATCATGCCCACGGGCTTCTCCGTTGGGCGGTTATCGATTGCAGGGATGGGCGGTAAGGTCGCGAGCGGCTGCCCCTCCGAGGGGGCCTCGTTCCTGACGAACTTCTTGAGGTAGCCCCTCCTAATCAGCTCCTCGATCTCCCGCTTCAGGTTGTGACACTCCTCCATGTCGTGACCGTGCTCGCGGTGGAACTGGCAGTACTTCGATTTGTCCCGGGTGGCTCTCGGGTTCTGAGGAGGAGGTCGGTGAAGGTAGCGCTCGCCCTCGATTTCCATGAGGATCTTGGTCCGAGGTGCGAGGAGAGGGGTGAACCTCCGCTCGGGAGTGGCCTCGCCCCTCGGCCTTGGATTCGGGCGAGGGTCGGCAGATGGCCCGGGCTTCCGAGCCCCCGGGGTATCTCTCGGGGGCGGCCTCTTCAGAGTCTTCCCGTCCAACTCTCGACGGGTGCGGTCGGCCTCCTCCGCTCGGATGTACTTGTGGGCGCGGAGGAGGAGCTCGGAGTACGTCCTGGGCGGCTTCTTGTCCAGGGAGTAGGTCAGGCGGGACGTCTTGAGCCCGCGGTTCAAAGCCAACATGGTGACGAGCTCGTCCAGGCTGTAGATTTCCAGGGCTGCGGTCTTGAACCGGGTGATGTAGTCCCGGAGCAGCTCCTGGTCCTGCTGGCGGATGGAGAAGAGGCTGTCCACCTCTCTCGGCACCTTTCGACAAGCGTCGAAGTGTGCCATGAACTTTCCTTCCAGCTGATGGAATAAGCAAATGGATCCAGGCTCGAGGCGGGTGAACCAGACTCGAGTGGCCTTCCGGAGGGTGGCCGGGAAGGCGATGCACAGAAGAGCGTCGGTGGCCCCCTAGACCCTCATGAGAGCTTTGTAGCTCTCCAGATGGTCCAGAGGGTCGGTGGTCCCGTCGTAGGGATCCACCTGCAGCATGTGGAACCATTTTGAGATCGGCTCCGCCTGGATTTCTTCAGAGAAAGGGGGACGGGAGTCGTAGCCCGCCGGGTCCGTCGACGAGTTCTGCAGGTCGACGAATCGGTGGGCGAACTCCGCTAGCTTGCGCTCATGCTCTTCCAGGCGCCTCTCGGCCTGGCGCCTGATGGCTTCGTCGGTGGAGTCTTCCACCGAGGCTACGGGTGAAGGGGGCGCCGATCGGTCTCGGCGCAAAGTCAAGCCTCGGCGTCGCTTGCTGCGATGCACCGTTTCGGCCTCGTCGGCCGGGGATCGGCTCTCGTGATCCTACGAACCGGAGTAGTTTCTTTTTGCGGGAGCTTGGTGGCTCCCACGAGGGTTGGAGACGGCCCTCGGATGGGATGGCCTGCCCTGAATGGAGCGCAGGCTCCCACGCTGCCCCGCGGCTCGGGCCGCGGGGGTCCCTGGCTGCGGCTGCGTGGCCAGGGACCGCTGCTGATGCTGAAGCTGCCGAACCGCCGAGGTCAAGGTCTGCAGCTGTTGGATGACGGCCGCAAGGGGTCCATCCGTTGAGGTAGGCTGTGGTGGAAGAGGAGGGGGAGCTAGAAGCTCCCTCTCCGGGCTGTGGGCCCCTGGAGGGGAGTGAACCTCCCCCACACGGCTAGTGGACGCCTCGCGGCCACGAGTGACCACCATTGTCAGAGAGCGCGACACCTGCAGAAAGCTGGCTCCCGCTAGGGTTTGGTGTCCTGCCCCCCTACCTGGTGCGCCAATCTGTTGCCGCTCTCGTCGCCGCGCCCGCGCCTGGGATCCGTGGATCCTCCCTGACCGCCTGGCGAGGGAGCCTCCCTGGCTGTGGCGAACCTGCAAGAAGGGGTTAGAAGACCCTGGCCGGGGATCCCGGCGAGGGAGCTCCGATGGTCAAGTCGGTAGACGACGAGAAGGAACAGATTCTCCAAGACGGACCCCCTAAGGGGTTCCAGACTTAGAGAATTTACTAGTAAGAAAGGTGCTCTGGGGACCAGAAATTCGGTCGGCCTCCTTGCCGAGCTCACGCCAAGCGATCCCCTCTCGAGACCTCGGATCTCACTCTCGGAGCGAGGCTTTTTGCCGCTGCTTCTTCCTTGTCCCCAGGCTTGTCCGCTTACCTTGTCGTCCCCAGCTTCCTTCCTTTTATCTCCTCCCGTCGTTCGCCTGTCTTCTCCTCCTGGGAGGCTCCCCTCCCCCATCCCTTTCTCTTTCCCCTTTTCGGTGAGGAGGGCCAGGCGGCTTTCCGACCTCGTCCACCGAGCCCAACAGGGAAAAGGCAAAGACAGAAAAGGGGGGGGGGGGGGGGGGGGGGGGCGCTGGTAAGGCGGTCGGTCAGACCTCGGGCCCAGTGAGAGCGCTCTCTTTCCCAAGTGTGGGCGCCATCCGTCTATGGGGCCTGTTTTGTCAGAATCGCGCCTCTCGGCTGCGGGACTTGTCGGGCCGATGCAAATGGTGTTTCGCGTGCCGCCGCCATCTGTACGGGGCGCCGTCTGTGATGCGTACGGTCCGAGGGATGACCTCGGGGCCTGCGCCTCCTTCCCTGGGACCTTCTCCGTACGGGCGGCCTGACCTCGGCCGAGGCGGACCCGTCCCCGGGGCCACCTGTCGGAGGAGCGAAGGATCGGCCGACCTCGGCCTAGGTGGACCCCTCCTAGGTGGACACCTGGCGAGGTGGCAGGAGGTCGCCTGGCTTCGGTCGAGGTGGGCCCGTCTCCAGGGGCCACCTGGTGAAGGAGCGAAGGACCGGCCGACCTCAGCCTAGGTGGACCCCTCCTGGGTGGACACCTGGCGAGGTGGCAGGAGGTCGCCTGGCTTCGGCCGAGGTGGGCCCGTCTCCGGGGGCCACCTGGCGAAGGAGCGAAGGATCTGCCGACCTCGGCCTAGGTGGACCCCTCCTGGGTGGACACCTGGCGAGGTGGCAGGAGGTCGCCTGGCTTCGCCGAGGTGGGCCCGTCTCCGGGGGCCACCTGGCGAAGGAGCGAAGGATCGGCCGACCTCGGCCTAGGTGGACCCCTCCTGGGTGGACACCTGGCGAGGTGGCAGGAGGTCACCTGGCTTCGGTCGAGGTGGGCCCGTCTCCGGGGGCCACCTGGCGAAGGAGCGAAGGATCGGCCGACCTCGGCCTAGGCGGACCCCTCCTGGGTGGGCGCCAGGCGAGGTGGTAGAGGAACCCCGAACCGAGCTCGACTTCGGCGAGAGCAGTTTGTCTTAGGAAGTCGTCTGGCGGAGTAGCCTTGCCGAGCTCGGCCTTGGCAATGTGGCGCTGACTCGGCCGGAGAAACCTCCACGTGGCTCGATCATATTTGGCGGTATCTGAGCCCGGCCACGTCATCGTTCCGGCCGTAACACACATTATTGACAACAATATTCTTCTTTTCATTTTTTTTCCCCTTTGAATGGGCCTACGATAATTTTTCCTTTGGAAGTTTTCTTCTTTGCTGATTTTTCCCGGTAAACTGATGCACTGATGGGAATGGGGGATTTTTCTTGCTTTAATTTGCACAGAAGACTCACCACTATTCCTGGTACTATTTTTTGGTTTTTTTTTAAAAAACCCACTGTTCTTGGTGCTATTGAAATCTGGATGTAGCTGCCATGCTGAATGGTATGCATAGGAGATGCATGAAAGCAAAAGCTAAATCCTACTTGAATATACCCTAAAATGGCAAAAAAAAAAAAATTAACCCAAGGAAATTAAGAAAAATACTTTTAGATAACCAGACGAGTGAAGCTGGGTGGGTTTAGGTGCAACGTGACAGAGATGAAGGCGCCGGAGATCGAGCTTCGGCGGCGAGGGACCGAAAGTAACGCGCCGAAGATGAAGGAGCAGGGAGAGGGAGGAAGAAGAAAGAAGGGGTTCGGGCGGTGGCGGCTGAAGCGAATGAAAACCTAGGGCTTGGGTGCAGGGGAAATGAAAAACCTAGCGACGCTTTTTCCGGCGACGCTTCTAAGCATCGGAAGATGCCGACGCAACCTAGCAACGCTTTTTCCGGCGACGCTTCTAAGCATCGAAAGATGCCGACGTTTTCTAAAAGTATCGGCGGGTTTGTGGGTGGCGATGCTTATAAGCATCGTTAAATTCTTCAAGTCCGGCAACGCTTATAATCGTCGGAAGATGCCGACGCTTTCTAAAAACGTCAGCGGGTATGCGGGAGCTCCCAACGCTTCTATAAAGCATCGGGATAAAATCGTTGCTGATTCCTCTATTTCCTGTAGTGACTGCACTCACATCCTATCATCTTTGGCACTGTCGCTCGATAGATGTCGCATCCCGTTATGCAGTACGAACGGTACTTGGCGCGACGCTACCACTACTGTGACCGGTGCACGCACATCCTTTACGAGTCCTTAATGTTTATTACTTTTCCGGTTTCAACTACTATTATAGAGAAAATATTTTCAAAAATGAAAATTATCAATACCAGATTATGCAATAAAATGGAAGACAATTTTTATATCGATTATTTAGACACTTATATCGATAAGAAGATAGCTAAAAATTTTATGATAGATTTTATTATTAATGAATTTAATCTTATTAAATAAGATAGATATAATTTAAATAATATTTATAAAAAAATATTTAAATTAATTTTAATTATTTATTAATATTATTTATTTTTATATTTTTTAATTTTTTTTTAAAAAAAATAGTATGGTCCGTTTCTGAGTAAGGGGTCGATTGGTTTCCTCCAACGACTACGGTTTGGTTTGACCAAAAATCAAAGTAAAAAAAACTAAATAAATATTGAAGGAACGGAAGGATGGGCCATTGATTGATAAATAGGTGGAGTTGAGTGTACGCGAACACGTAACGAGGTTGTCGGCGGGTGGGAGTTCTTCATGGCCCATCCGACAAGGCTGCACTTTTAACGTAAACAGATAAACTATGGGGCCCAAGAATTTTCCCAAGCAAACTCTTCACTACTGGCATGCAACGCGTAAAAATATTATTGGTATTAGTCGTCCTGTAGACCAAATATTTTGATCCACGAAGAACAGTTACGGTTTGTCTTCATCGTCACGGCGTTGCGCCCACTCTATATGGAGAGTCCTGGACAAATCTTCGCCCACATCACACGCAAGTCATGTGACAGTGACCGGTCGCCGCTGGGCCCGCTCTGTTTCCGTGGCAAGGACGCGGACCGACGGTGTCTGCGACCGATAAAATTACAGATCTCTTCTCATCTTCTTCTAGAGAATAATTAAGATAATTACCGTGACTCGTATGGGTCGATTGAATTTGACTAACATCTTCATGGGGTAAGGGAATGGATCCCACAGTTTGATAAAGTAGATAACGACCGTATTCATGCCATGGAGTGCAAATACGGAATGATGTCTACAAATTACGAATCTGAAACCATCAAAAAGGCTTAAAGAATTATTCCAAGAATATATCAATGATTACATTATTGGGAGTCTCCCTGCTTATTTGCAATGTAATTGCTTCAGTCTCCAGTACGATAGGGCACTTGTCACGCCTTCAGATAGCTCATTTCATTAACCAATAAAATATGAGATATTTCAACCGTTATTTTGCTGAAAAATCTCCTAGATTAAATTTTATTGACAAGATGAAATATTAAATTGAATCTTCTTTGGTTCTTTAACTGGGCAAAATCTATCTAACTACTTTCATTATTAGCAAGATATTATGCATTTTCTAGTAAGATTTTTTGGTTTGTCTTGGAGTTTTTGAATCAATTGGTTCACCCGACTTGCACTACAAGATTGTCGAGTTGTTAAAAGTTTTAGATTAGCCTACAAATCAATATCCTAATCCCTTTCCCTTAAAGAGTGTGATCTTCTTGATTATAATTTATCAAAAGAAGTCATGCATTTTGATCTTAAGTTGGATATTCACATATGTGTTGCAAGCATTATGTCAACAATCTTATTATCAGCTATAACTAAAAAATAAACTTTATTTTTTTACAAAGTATGTTGGTGCCAAAACCCAATTGGGGGCTAGTGAAGGTTTGATGATCATTGACAAGATTGGCTCCAAGAAGAAGGGTTCGGATCTCTACACAAAAAGGAGAACATAAGAGATTGAAGGTTATCAGAGCTAATCTGGTTGGGGCCCTCCAATACTTAAGTTCAATATAACTTTAGAAAATATACGAGTAAAATGAGAAAACCTGAAGAGCAAACTAGTAGAATTGTATCTAAGATAAGGATGATCCATGCTTAGGTCTCTTGGTCCTATGTTTATAATGGTGGAATTAGAGTTCTGCTAGGGTTTGACTCCATGAATATCAAATCGAAAGGAGAGCCGGCCATAGCTTACCTTATCTTGATCTATTAAAAAATAAGAATCCATTTGAAATTGGTCTTCCCGTATGCCATGTATCAGGTCATGTTGGGCATCAGACCTAACCTATATGAAAGAGAAAAAGCAAACCATATTTCAAATGTTGATATTGAAAAAGATGGACTAGAACTTGATGGACCCATAAGCCGGTTGTCCAACATGGCACCAATGACCCAATAGCCATTTAACATGTGTCAGTGATGAAGGATGATGAGAAAATTGCTTAGTGTCCACCACCTAATCTTTAACAATCATACTGGAGGAGTTCACAAGCATTCCACTCACAACACGACAAGCAACCTAGCACCACTCTCATCCACTACACGAGATTCGTATCTCAATAATCTTGAGATGTACTCTCTATTAAGGCTTGCCTATCGTAAAAACGTACAAGTCATTATTTCCTGCTACACATACTATTATCCCAAAGGTGACAATTACTCACCTATAAAACCTTTTTTAAGACCCTCCACATAAAAAAGGATACTGCCTTGCATGCCATCTCCCTAAGATGAGCTTCCATATACACTAGAACCTGACTCCTCTTCTCTTGAAGCTTTATTTTCTTTCTTCCATCTTCCACATTCTACTCCCATTCATCACTACCCTTCCTCCGCTCATACTCACCATGCATTTCCACACTTCGAGCTTAGACCTCCATTGTTTGCTTTCATGGAAGACTGACTTAGGCATCAAAGAGTCCGTAGTTAAAAAATTGCCAATTGCATGAGGACTTTCTTATCTTTGATAGTTTTGTAGACCAGATTGAGAGATCGTTCGTAAGCCCAGCATCAGTCCCTAGCTATGAGGAGCTCAACTGGACAACCCATATTTGCCCAGTAATGAAGCAACCCACGAGAGGGGGTGAATTGGGTTTTATAAATTTTTTGAACAATTTCAACAAGTATATGCTAATTGTAATTAAATGCTTGTGTTTTGCTAAAGTGTTTGTGTACTTGATGAAAATATGCAACAAAATTAACAAAATAAATGCAAGAGTAAATAAGCAATAAATCAGAGCAATCATAAATACAAGAATATATAGTGGTTCGGTGCACTCCAAGGAACCTACATCCACTCCCTAAGTTTTTCTTGGGTATTTTACTATAATCACCAAGATTACAGTCAATTAGTTTTTCGGACTCACTAATCAAAACCCAACTTATTTTTCCAGGCTCACAAGTTAAAATTTCTTGTTGATTTTATAACTTAGGCTAACCAATAATCTCTTATGGTTTTACGGGCTCACCAATAATCTATGTTGGTTTTACACAAAGGCTAACCAACAACCTCTTTAGTTTTTCAAGGCTTACCAAAAATCTTGATACAACAATATAAGAATGAAAGTAAAGAATACAATAAAGCTATTCTAAAATAAAGCAAGTATCTCTTTGAAGCCCTTGGATGATGTTGAAGAAGCTTGTCTTCAATTTGTTGAAACCTTTGAATGAAGCTTAATGTTGTGGACTTGGATCAACTCTCTTATCTTTGGAAGCTTGAAAGCTTGAACCACTCAACACTTGAATCCTTGAAGGATATTCAATAATCTCATCAAAGGATTGCTTTTCCATTTGATTTTTAGTATTTATATAGCTCTCCAAATCATAGATGATCGTTTATGACCGTTGGAGATAAAAAACTAATGGTTTGAAAGCAAGTTGAAATCAATTCTACACTTCTGAAAACTAGACGTTACTCCAAGTGTCAACACTTGAATCTGGTGAGTTGACGCTTGAGTTCTTCATGAGTCGATGCTTGATTTTTGTGAGTCGACACTTGGATCAGCTCAAGGCAAAAATTCTGGATGACACAGTTCTATATTTTTCTTGTTCTCAGGCCGTAAGTCGATACTTTGACATCTTCATGAGTCGACACTTGAGTATGCCAGTGCTGAAACTTGCTGAAACTTCTCCAAAATCAAATTTTAAGTCCTTCTAAGTCTTCCTTATGTACCAAAATCCTTATAACTTGAGATTTCATGAATTTAAAAGACTTCTTCAACTAAAATACAAGCATTTCTTCATTCAACATGGATGAGTACTAAGATATGATAAACACACTTAAAAATATAATTAGTACTCATATATACTTAAGTAAAAGATTAACAATAAGATAAACATGTAAGCTCAAAATTAATGAGTATCAAGCTTCCCCCTCAAAATATGATTTTAAAAATATTTTCAAAAATTATTCAAGAAATTTTTAAACATTCTCCCCCTTGCTAATTCTTCCCTTAAGATTAAAACATTTTACTTTCTTCTCCCCCTTTTACATTTTCTTTCATTTCTTATATAATTTTTCATGTTTATCATATCTTTTTCCTTTTTCATTCTTAACATATTTCTCCCCCTTTTTGTCATCATGAAAAAAAGGATGAAAGACAATATAAAATTAGAATGAAGGTGGAAAGAATAGCAAGTAAATCATCAAAATCAATACATGATACTAATTAAATATGATACCAATTGAACATGATACCACAAAAATGACATGCACATGCAAAACATAAATCTTGATAGCATTTGAATGTAACTCCTCTCAAAGAAAATATATTTGAATGCAAGGAGAAGGAGTAATAAAGCAATATAAATAAAGTATGATATCAAAAAAATATTGAAAGTATCATATATGACAACAAATCTTTGGATACTCCCCCTAAATATTATTTATCCTTAAAAATATGCATTCATTGAGGAATAAAATATGAAAGCACAAGCATCATAATTTCAGACAATTTGAGATATGAACATAAATACTAATTCTGAAATCAAATATTTGAATTTTCAAGATATACAAGATTTTCAAAATGCAGGGGGTTGACATTTTAAAGATTCAATTTAATATGATTTCAAATTCATTTGAAGTGATTTGATATCCATACAAATGCTAGAAGTAATATGATATCAAGTCTAGCTATTGGATTAAGGGTTTTTCAATATGCATACCTTCTTCTTAAATGTAACCCTTAACTACCGGTTCTATACTTGTTTCAAATTATTTCTAATCTAAGCATGGATATAAAATGGAATACATTTCATAAAAACTATATGATTTGAAATGATTTTGATTATCCATACAAATGTTAGAAGTAATATAGTACCAAGTTTAGCTACTAGAGCAAGGATTTATTAATTTGCATACCTTCTTCTTAAATGTAATCCTTAACTACCAGTTTTAGTCTTGATCCAAATCATTTCTAACTTAAGCATAGATTCCAAAAATGTATACATTTCATTACCATATTTTACTTAAAAATAGTTTAAAACTATATTAATCAAAATCAAGTGAAAGTCTAATAATCACAAGTTTAATCATGAGAGCATAAAATCCATCAACATCAAAAAGTTCATGATCATAACCGATGACTATAAGTTTAAACTTGATTCTAATTAATCATTTAAAATAATTTTCAAAGTAATTGATGCAACATTTATAACAAATATTCAACTACATTTTCAATTATAGAAGAAAATATTTAGAATTTACCAATATGTATAATCTTTCCTTTACCATTTAGTCCAAAAATGTAGTTTGTCCACTCTTTGTATTGTCTTGTATAGCCACTTTTCAAAAACTTCCTTTCTTCATGTTGGGCTGCAAGACATTCCTGTAAAATAAACTAGGTGGATAATTTTGGTACCCAAACTTTCTTGGATCCTTTAGGATTAGTAAATATGGTTCCTTTTGAAACCCAAATTTTTCTTAATTTACAAGGATATGCATTATACCCAATTTTACAACATTTAAAACAAGTCAGATTGGATGATGCATCAACATAGAAATTCTTGTTTTTCTACTCAAGATTTTTATTTTTCTTTAAAAACTCATCATTTGATACAAAAATCTTGGACCTTGTTAGAATTTTTATTTCATTCAATAAAATATTTTTTTCATTTGAAAATTATTACATAAATCTTTTAAATCAAGTTTTTTTTTCTAAAATTTTTTTCTTTAGAAAGATTATTCTTATCATTTTCTAAAACATCAATCATTATATTTAAATCATAATTTTTATTGGCAAGATTGGTGTTCTCAAGAGAAAAAGAATCTACATATCTTTTTAATTTTTTATGCTTAATTTTTAATACTTTATATTCATGCACAAGATCATTAAATATATCATGTAATTCATCAAAAGTATATTCATATACATTTTTAGAATTTATCTCATCCTCATTTGCCATGAAGTAAAGATTGGCAACTTCTTGTTCTTCCTTTGAACTTGAATCTTCGCTATCGCTCCAAGTTATCATCATTGCCTTGAATTTCTTTTTGGCCTTGAGGGCTATTATCTTCTTCTTCTCTTGATCAACAACCACTTCTTTGTACCATAAATTCAACTCATGGATCATGAGTGAACCAATAAGCTCCTCCAAAGGCAGGGTATCAATATCTTTGATTTCTTGGATCACTGTTATCTTTGGATCCCATGATATTGGCAAAGATCTAAGAATTTTGTTAACCAAATCAACATTAGTATAGACTTTGCCAAGACTTTTTAATTCATTAACAATAGTCATAAATCTAGTATACATATCAGATATAGATTCAAAATACAGTATTTTAAACATTTCAAAAGAATAAAGAAGCATATTAATTTTAGTACTTTTTACTTGAAGAGTACCCTCATGAATAATTTTAAGTGTGCCCCGTATCTCCTTCGCCGATATGCATGTAGAGATCCTATTGAATTCATTAGAGTCTAATGCACAATAAAGCAAGTCATTGCTTTAGCATTAATTTTAGATTTCTTAATGTCATATTCATTTCAATCCTCCTCGAGCTTTGGAATGAAAATGCCATTAACCAAAATGAAAAGAATATGAGTGACGGGGATATCAGCAGCACAGATCCTGAAGCAACACGGATCTTAAAGTAGCATGAATCCTAATGCAGCACGAATCCCAATGCAGCATGAATCCCGATGTAGCATAAATCCTGATGTAGCATAGATTTTAATAAATTCAAATTTGAAGATTAGTTAGCTTAGGATTTATCTTTATCAATTATTTTGAAATTTATTTTAGGATTGAGATATGATAAGCTTTATCTTGTGTTTAAACCATCTTATCCTTATCCTGTATTTGAATTTGAACCATCATTATCTTTCTATATTGTATTCAAATTCAAATGAGGGTTGGAAAGGTCTATAAATACCACCTTCAGTCCTTTGTCAAAAAAGAGGTTAATAAAGATAAGTTTTTAGGGAAGAGTGATTCTTCATTCTGCCTCCATAAAGGAGTGGGCATGAGGTCTGTCTTGCCTTCGCCTTCGGACGTCGAGGGGTGTGAGACCCTATGCTTTGCTTTCGAGCATCGAGGGATGTGAGACCCTAGTTATCCCCTTCCCCGTCGAGTCCTCTCTATGGTCTTAGAGATTTTCCTTCACAGCCCCAAGTAGTGATTTGGGTGGGATACCCTGGGCTCTGCATGTAGTGAGTTGGGTGGGATGCCCTAGGCTACATGTAGTGGGATGGGTGAAATGCCCTAGAGGTGAGAGGTCTCTCCGTGAATGTAAGTCCCAAGTCCATAAGAGTCCAATTTTCCTGCCTTCCATCTCTATTGTCACTTCGCCACCTTCCTATAAAAAAAAATCAAAAAAAATAGTAGTACCCTAATCTTCGGTGACTTCTTAGCTCGTCGATGATCCATCCCCGATCCCATGCCCCATCAATGAGGACCATTAACTATAACTTTTCAAAGATAATAACTAATAGATTGAATATATATGCACATATGAGCTTTCCAAAAAGTATAATTAGTACTGTTAAAAAATGATGGTCTATTAGTTGCATGTCCTATAGCAAAACAAGCACCTTCTAGGGCTACCATGATCTTTTAACTCAAAATAGTTGGATTCTTTGTAAAGCACAAAGTTTAGATACCAATAATTTTGGGTTCCGGGCTTTGATACCAATTGTTGCCCGGTGATGAAGCAACCCAAGAGGGGGGTGAATTGGGTTTTATAAAACTTTTTAAACTATTTCAACAAGTATATACTAATTGCAATTAAGTGCTTGTATTTTGACATAGTGTTTGTGTGCTTAATAAAAATATGCAATGGAATTAACAAAGTAAATGCAAGAATAAATAAGCAATAAATAAGAGCAACTACAAATACAAAAATATACAGTGGTTCGGTGCACTCCAAGGCACCTACATCCACTCCCCATATTTTTCTTGGGTATTTTACTATAATCACCAAGATTATAGTCAATTAGTTTTGCAGGCTCACTAATCAAAACCCAACTTATTTTCCCGGGCTTACAAGTCAAAACCCCTTGTTGGTTTTATAACTTAGGCTAACCAACACCCTCTTTGATTTTCCAAGGCTCACCAAAAATCTTGATACAACAATATAAGAATGAAAGTAAATAATACAATAAAGCTTTCTAAAATAAAGTAAGTATCTCTTTGAAGCCCTTGGATGATGTTGAAGAAGCTTGTCTTCAATTTGTTGAAGCCTTTAAATGAAGCTTGATGTTGTGGACTTAGATCAACTCTCTTATCTTTGGAAGCTTGAAGGCTTGAACCACTCAACTCTTGAATCCTTGAAGGATATTCAATAATCTCACCAAAGGATTACTTTTTCATTTGATTTTTGGTGTTTATATAGCTCTCCAAATCATAGATGACCGTTTATGACCGTTGGAGATGAAAAACTAGTCGTTTAAAAGCAAGTTGGAATCAATTCTACACTTTTGAAAACTAGCCATTACTCCAAGTGTTGACACTTAAATCTGGTGAGTCGACACTTGAGTTTTTCATGAGCCGACACTTGATTTTTGTCAGTCGACACTTGAATCAACTCAAGGCAAAAATTCTAGATTGATACAGTTATGTATTTTTCTTGTTCTCAGGCCTTAAATCAACACTTTGACATCTTCATGAGTCGACACTTGAGTGTGCCAGTACTGAAACTTGCTGAAACTTCTCCAAAATTAAATTTTAAGTCCTTCCAAGTCTTTCTTATGTTCTAAAGTCCTTATAACTTGAAATTTCATGAATTTGAAGGACTTCTTCAACTGAAATATAAGCATTTCTTCATTCAACATGGATGAGTACTAAGATCTGATAAATATACTTAAAAATATAATTAGTACTCATATATACTTAAGTATTTTGTCAATCATCAAAATCAAGACTAGAGTCAATACCATATCCACGTCTCCTTCAACTCTAGCTTAGTAGCCTAAACTAGCTCAACTCCCTAGCAATAACAGATTAGTGCTAAAGGAAGGGTATGGCTAATTTCTGAGATCTTGAGCTTCCTCTCTTTACCTGCTTAAGTATAAAGAACAAGAAGGCTTCGACGGCACTATCCACCACTATCTCTGAAGTCCCTATGGAGCCTACAAATCCCAAATAGGACCACCAAGATCTGAACATTGTGGAAGTACCGATCATCTCTATCATCATCATCAAGCAATTCCAGTAGCTCCTATTATAGGTCCAAGCATTGACTACTATAATGCAAGGCCTACAGCAGGTCTCTCATCAGTCAGCACTGATGTCAAGCGATCAACCAGCCTTAGTGCATCTAGACCTTACTCATTCCTCAAGAAGCTTGATGAACTAGCCATTTGATAAATGTATAAATAGTGCATAGAAGTATTTAAATCCTTAATATTTATCTATTATTATTTTGTATTTGATACTTCCTATGTTCCTTTTCAGGTTTTACAATTATGAATATTAAATCATGATACCAAATGTTAAAATCTTTTCCTATCTTACGATGATCTTAGAACCAACAACAAGTGACTATGGAAAACTTTGATGGCCAATCAATTACCAAACAGGAATTAGCCTATAAGAATTTCAGCACTTCTAGATCTAGGTGTTGTACTTTTGAGAGGACCTTAAATGCTTAGATCTTTCTTCTGAATCTGAAATGCCACCATCCAAGGCTTCAAACAAAAGAATAGATGGAATGGAACCACCCTTTGGACAACCAAGAAGAAGAAAGGAAAGACTCCTTGGTGGCTAAGGCTTGGGGGGTTGCTAGAAACCCTAGCACCTCCAATGTTTCTTTCCTTATTTGGAGGTGACAGCAAGAAACATATGGTTTCTTGCTAGTGGGAGGCATCGAGAGGAAGAAGAGGGAGGTTTGAAGAGAGAGAAAGTGAGGGAGAAAATGATTTGTATTAATCTTGGCTCAATTTGAAACCAAATATAATATATATTTATACATGGTTACATGGTCAATATGATCCAATCCAAAAACTCTCATGGCTAACCTAATGTAAGCTTGTGCTCATCTAAGTCCATGTACATCCATGACTTAACCCAATATCACATCTTTTGGACTCAAGCCTAGCCCAATATAGGACTTAGGCCCAAATCTCCTAGACCTCAAAACTATGAAGGCTGATAGCCTTTCATCCTAGGGCTCAAACTAGCCCTAAAACCTTCATTAACACCCATGGGCTTTGGACATTGGCCTTTTTCTTGGTTTCTTAAGCCTTGGGAGCACCACACCAAGTTCTACACAACCACACTGGAGGGACGAAGCAAATGACAAGTCACCTCTCACCCATAAGGAGGTTGATGGCCTGGTCAAAGAAAGTCCTGTACATAGCATGCAAGAAAGCCATGAAAGAACTTCAACACCCCAGGCCAGGTTACCATGCTCGTGAAGCCTCAGCTAACCTATATGTCTCCACAGGTAGAAAGCTCAGAGCCTTAGGCCAGTGAGTATGTTTTTGTAGGTAGAAAGTCCTACATAATCCCTATATGCCAAGGAAAGAAATTCCTAGAAGAGCTTGAGCTCCTTAGGTCAGGTCCTTATGCCCATGAAGCCTCGACTGACCTATATGCCCCGCAAGAGAAAGCTCTGAGCCTCAGGCCGATGCGTATGCCCCCATAGATAGAAAATCTCAAGAAAGTCCTGTATGCAACAAGCAAGAAAGCCCTGCTTGAGCTTGAATATCCCAGGCCAGATCACCATACTTGTTAGTGACCCCCTTGGTGAGCTTGAATGCACCAGGCCAAGTCACCATACCTATCTACAAAGTCATGGATGATTTTGAGCATCCCAGGTATGTCACCATGCCTGTTGTAAAAGACCTAGGTGACCTCCACATGTCCCAGGTCGAGTCGCCATGCCTGTTGAGTCTCGCTCAATTAGTGCTTGGCCTCCATCAGGAGGTTGGGAATCCCACACAAACCATGAAGACCCTATGATGCTTCAAATTTTAAAAGACTTCAAGCTCACTCAATAAGTCTTGGAGCCTTATCATTAGCAAGATAGATGCCACATCCTCAATACTTGCGATCATTATGACCTAGTCCCAGTGGTGCTACCACCAATGCTACTAGTTGAGTTCATCTACAACTTAACTATCTTGGAAGGACAGCATGTCAACATAAAAGTTACAAGGCCACTAGGATGTTTAAATTTGAACCTTGGAGGGGCAAGACCAAACTCTTATGATCTCCCATCAATGCTTAGTGGGAGGCAAGGCCTCAAAAGACCACAACCAAGACAACGACACTAGGGCTGGGGTGGGCCTTGGTCATAGTACATCCATAGCAACAACAAACTGGTGGGGGCACCGAGATCAGACACAGATTACTAGGCCCTATTTGGTTTACTTAGTCATGTATCAAAATTTTGAAAATTTTGTAATCAATTAAGATTGAGTCCTGTAATAAGTTGAGGTTAGTTGATTTGTCTCAAACCTCAACCTAATCTAGTACATTGAGTCCTGTACATCAGTATGAGTTTAGTATGAGTCCACTTCTTGTATAAGAGAGGAGGCTACACTATTTTGGAGTTCCACCAGATCTCATTCTGGAGCCAGAGGCAGTTATATCAGCTTAGGGGACCTCAATTGACACCCAAGTGCCCTGATTCCCTCCAAATACCATTTCAAATGCCAGATTCCCTCCAGATGCTTCCAGAATATTTTATATGTCAGGAGCCCATGTTTCTCAGGTTATCCTAGCACTATAGGCCTTCAAATTCAAGCCCAGGAAGCAAGCCCAAGCAAGAAGAACCAAGATTTCCTTTTGATATCGAGAATATGCTAGCCCAGGGGACCAGGCACCCCAGCTTCCAAGAGGCCCAAACCCATGTGCCCTTGGCCCATGGCCGACCTTCCCTTGCTACCCCAAAGCCCAACACGCCATTCAAAGAGGGATTAGGCATCCAAAGATGTAGACCAAGTCCAAGCCTAAGTGAAGAAGGAGAAGACTAATCATATTCTAACCTAGTTGGGATTCCTAATCCTTTTAAGACTTGTAATTCTAACCTAGCTAGGAAAGGACATGTAGTCTAACTAGGAAGAGTACTTGTAACCTAAGTGTAACCCTAGTTAGAGAGGACATGGGAACTCTATAAATACCCCACCCCTCTCCCTCTTGTAATCACCTTTTTCTTATGAATACAACCTTGCTGAATTTTGAATAATTGTTTTGTGTTTGGTGTTCTAGTATTGGTTCTCTTGTTCTTGTATGCTCTTCTTGTGTCCCTTGGTCGAAACCCTGCTGCCCTAGCTTCCATCTGCATCCTTGGAGATCAGCCATGCCCAAAGGAAGATACCCTAGCTGCTGTCCTAGTCAAGCAACTGCTTCTTCCCTAGGACATTCACACCTAAACCTAGTTTCTTTCAATTCTAAATCCTAGTTTTTATTCCTTTATTTAATTACTGTTTTGATTGACCCTGATGCTTGCAGGATCCCCGAGTATTTTACCTCCCTAGAGGAGGCTTTCTTTGCCTTCAGACCAGGTCCAGATCAGCCATCTGATTCAAGGAACTAAAGCTTCTTCTTCCAGGCTCCAATCAGAGTGTGAGTGATCCCTTATACTGCAAAGTTTCAATCTCTGACCGATAAGAACCCTTCCCTTCTCTTGATATCTATTTTGATGAAGATAAGCTATCCTAAACCAGGAGTTTCTCAACTCTCGGGTCCTGGCTACTTATTCTTGCATGAGTTCTTTGCGATCATGATAATTCTTTGCATTGCTATCCCATTTGCTAGTTCTTACTTTTATTTAGGAATTTAGCCTGCAAACCTAAATTATAAAAATCATAAAAAAATTAGTTTACTATTTTTCATGCATATTTAGCAATCTTAGAGTTGTCTCGCATCAGTTTGGTATTAGAGTAGGCTTAGGATAGTTCTCATTTGCATCAGAAACACAAACCCTAATTTTCTGCGTCATGTCCATTGCATTAGGTGTCTATCTTGCAACTAATTTTAACCACCTAGAAATTTTATTTTTTCATAAAATTTGCATGAATTATTCTCTGTTTAGTCCTCTATTTTATCAAAAATTTTAATTAATTTTATAGAAAACCTAATTCATTAAAATTTGGCATATTAGAAATCTAACAAAATTTTGAAAATTTTTACAGCAGTCCGAAAACCCTAGTATTTGCATCATCAAATTTTTTTTTGTATCAAATTTGGTAGAGGTCATCATCACCATCCATCATATATTCTAGAATTCTTTTGATTTTTTTTTGCATCGGGATCTATGCCAAATTCTGCATCATCTGAAATCCTAATTTTCTAACTTTTGCTATTTCTGCACTCACTCAACTAAACCTAACCAACTTCCACACACCCCACTCCCAAGCCCAATTTGATTGCTAACCTAATCAACCTAAACCTAATTTGTCATTCCATAAAATATACATAAAATATTTTTATTTTTTTGATTGTTTTAGATTGCATCAAGACCATTGAATGCCATCATCTCTCTAATCTAATCTTAAGGACAATCAATATAACATTAGGGTAGGAGGTCATTAACTGTCCTGGGCCCAAAACAACCACCCAGCATTTCCATCCAAGCCTTAATTAAAATTGATTAGACTTAATTTGCCCTAGAGGGCTAGGTGACATTAACAGGTCGGGTCTGAGCTGTGTGGTCCAACTAGTGCATTTAATCCTTTAGCTATTACTGAAAGGTGGTGTCTAAGGCTAGGGGTCCAGAGTCAAACGACCTAAGTAGTGTTGTGGTTTTTAATTGGGTCCCTGTGAAAGCAGGAGGGCCTCCCACACTCCCACCCCCTACCTGGCCAGTGGAAGGATTAGCTACTAGTTAAGTGTAAGTTGAGCTGACCCACCCAGTTTTGGCTCTAGGTCTAGGAAATCCTAGTTTGTACTAGTTTTTTCTTTTCTTTTGCATGCTTGGCTACATCATTCCATTCTGATTGCTTGTTTGACTATATGACCACTAGATTAGGAACCCAATATCAGAAGTCTAAATCCCAAACCGACTTAGCCATGGATTCCAGTTTTGAGGCCATCATGAACCAGCTTGCCTAATAAACTACCCAAATCAACCAAGCCAATACCCAAACCCAAGCCTAGCTTGCCCAAATGAACCGTAGGTTTGACCAAAGGAATAAAATATTTGACCAACTGATCCAATCGAATAACCAAATGACCCATAGGATTGATCTATTAGATGACCAAATAGGAACCCTAGACAAGGCCCATAGAGGTATTCCCTCACCCTATAATCCCCAAGAACCCATAGTCCCTAGATATGAACCCAATAGTAATCTACTATCCCTCAATCAACCTGAACCTTATAGGATTGGTACCCTTAGATTTGAACCCATAACCTTTGAACTCATAACCTTTAAACCCATAGCCTATGAATCCATAGCCCTTAATTTACCCACCCTTGTTACCCCAGACCTTAGTCAATTTTCCATTAGCCAAACCCCTCTTACCATCCCATTGGTTCACCAAGATGACTTAGAAGAAGAAATATATGAGGCTGACCCAAGTCTGATAGAGGAGTATGAAGATAATGAGTCTATTGAAGATCTAGAAGAGTACCCTATAGAAGACCCAGGATTAGTTGATTATAACCAAACACAGATAGAAACCAACCTAGAATTAGTTGAACTAGAAGTCCAGTGTAACCAACCCAATTCAATTATGGAGTCCAATTTAGGAACCTTCCTTAAGGCCATGAGTGAACAATTGACCTAAATGAACCTCAAGCTTGACCAATCCATTACCCAAAACCAAGCCCAGTTTGACCAGATGATCATCCAATCCCAAAGTTAGTTTACCCAATCAACCATCCAAACCAACCAAATGACCCAAACCAATAACCAAGCAACCAATAGGCTTGACCAATTAACCAATAGGTTGGACCAGGTAGAAGCCAATCCAGTGTTAGTTGATCCAGTAGAAACCCAGGTAGAAGCCACCCTAGAGTTAGCTGACTTTAACCACACCCAACCTGTAGTGGAAGAACCCTTAAAGAAAGAAGACCATGAGGAATCCAATCCCACTATTAGAGTTTTACCTGAGGAGCCACTAGAAGAAGGCCCAATTAGAGAGCCCAGTCCTTTGATTTATGAACCAAAAGAGTTTATTAAGGACTTAATCTCTTTAGATCAATGCCCTCAGGATGAAGTCACCTCTTTGACTTCACTTGATCTCTTTCCTAAAATCAATGACCCTTTCTTTTATTATGTAGACCCTTTAGATAGACATCAAACCCATAAGGTAAACCTCATTAGTCTAGGATTAATTCCCGACACCCTTTCTTATATTTTAATCTATCCAATTAATCCCGAACCCTTTTCTTACTTTCCACCCAATCGGACTAACCCTGAATCCACCTCATAATTTCTGCCTTTTCTTGAATTTTCTTATGTTTCTTTAACCATTCATTTGCATTTTATAGGGGTAATCATACTGCATTCATTCATTGCACAGGTTAGATTTGCATCATATTTTTGGCATACCCTATGGTACCTAGTATGCATACATAGTAAGTTCTCATGTGCATGCCATGCTAGGATCAAATGTAGAAAGTCTATGATCTATTAGATTTTGTCCCGTAAAGTTCAATAAAATTTTCTTTGATAAAAAGGTCTAGTCAAGTCTTTTAGGTACTAGTTTTGAGTCCAATAAATTTACAACCTTGAATCATCTGTCTGCACCTGCACTTACCTCTGCACAGCATATGCATATGAAAATTAGTCAAAAGATGAACCTAATTAATGAACTAAATAACAACTTGGCTAATTTTCAAAAAAAATATAAAGAATTTTATGCAGAGGAATATGTGATGATAAAGGAATTTTCTGCTCGCGAAGCTGGCCCATCCAAAATAATGAGCAGTAATGGATCCAATGCCTATGTGCCTGAGATATTACCTAATTTAGGTATTAGCTCCACTTCATCATCTCAGACTTTGAAAGTCTAGGGAGCCAGCAGTGATACCCAGCAAGCCCCTTGAGCCACTCCCATTTTTTTGAAAGAAAACCCACCCCAGAATGACCACATATAATTTGGCCTTTTGGTGAGGTAAAGATTGAGAGAGTTCTAGACGATCAAGCTATCGGTACCTAAGATAGAGGCTATCGGAGGTATTTGGTCCGGTGGCAAGGTCAGCCAGAATCTGAAGACTCATGGATCACCCGTGAGGATATGCAGTGCCTCAACCCAGACCTAGTCGAGCACTATGAGAGCCAGGTTATCCCATACTCGATGGGGTCGAGTTCCTCCTGCCCTGAGATAATTGGTGGGGGCACCAGGATCAGACACAGATTACTGGGCCCTATTTTGTTTACTTAGTCATGTATCAAAAATTTGAAAATTTTGTAATCAATTAAGATTGAGTCATGTAATAAGTTGAGGTTAGTTGATTTGTCTCAACCCTCAACCTAGCCCAGAACATTGAGTCCTGTATATCAGTATGAGTCCACTTCTTGTACAAGAGAGGAGACTACACTATTTTGGAGTTCTACCAGACCTCATTCTAGAGCCAGAGACAGTTACATCAGCTTAGGGGAGCTCAATTGACACCCAGGTGCCCTGATTCCCTCCAAATACCATTTCAGATACCAGATTCCCTCTAGATGCTTCTGGAATATCCCATATGCCAGGACCCCATGTTTTCCAGGTTATCCAGCACTCTAGGCCTTCAAATTCAAGCCCAAGAAGCAAGCCCAAGCAAGAAGAACCAAGATTCCCTTTTGATACCGGGAATATGCTAGCCTAGGGGACCAGGTGCCCCAGCTTCTAGGAGGCCCAACACCATTCAAAGAGGGATTAGGCATCCAAAGATGTTGACCAAGTCCAAGCCTAAGTGAAGAAGGAGAAGACTAATCCTATTCTAACCTAGTTGGGATTCCTAATCCTTTTAAGCCTTATAATTCTAACCTAACTAGGAAAGGACATGTAGTCTAACTAGGAAGAGGACTTGTAACCTAAGTATAATCCTAGTTAGAGAGGGCATGGAACCTCTATAAATACCCCACCCCTCCCCCTCTTGTAATTACCTTTTTCTTATGAATACAACCTTGCTGAATTTTGAGTAATTGCTTTATGTTTGGTGTCTAGTATTGGTTCTCTTATTCTTATGTGCTCTCCTTGTGTCCTTTGGTCGAAACCCTGCTGCCCTAGCTTCCATCTACATCCTTGGAGATCAGCCATGCCTAGAGGAAGATGCCCTAGCTACTGTCCCAATCAAGCAACTACTTCTTCCCCAAACATCCACACCTAAACCTAGTTTCTTTCAATTCTAAACCCTAGTTTTTATTCCTTTGTTTAATTGTTGTTTTGATTGACCCTGATGCTTGTGCGATCCCCGAAGTATTTCACCTTCTTAGAGGAGGCTTTCCTTGCCTTCAGACCGGGTCTAGATCAGCCATCTGATTCAAGGAACTGAAGCTTCTTCATCAATGCTCCATCAGAGTGTGAGTGATCCCTTATACTGCAAAGTTTCAATCTCTAACTGGTAAGAATCCTTCCCTTCTCTTGATATCTATTTTGATGAAGATAAGCTATCCTAAACCGGGAGTTTCTCAACTCTCGGGTCCTGATACTTATTATCTTGATGCAGAACAAAGAACAAGAAGCGTATGCGGAAGTAAAATTAAGATTAATTCTTTTTTTTTTTATTTCAGAAATTGGCTTTGACTCAAAGTAAAGTTAAACTAAGTTGAAGGAAACTAGGTAAGGATTGAAAGCAATTTTAGAAAAACTAGGTTATCAGAGTAGTTCAGAAGTAACGGATCGCTGGGGGTTGAGAAACTCCCAGATCTAGGGTTTCGCTCTGAACTTTCAACAGGATAGAAATAGAGAGGAGAGATGGGTTACCAACCAGACAGTGATCTTCACAGAATTTGGGTGGAAGAACTCTCTCGGGCAGATTGTTGGATCCTCGGATTCGGCTATCTTCGCAATGGATCCTCCAATACTGGTCTCGTGGCTGGGTCGGCTTCTCCTGGACTCAAGATCTGGGAAGAAGAAAAACAAGTGATGGATTCAGAGACTCGGGAAAGGATTTACCAGTTCGAAGAACTTGAAGGTTGATGTCGCTGAGATCCGGATTCTCTTGAAGGCTGATTCGACTCCCTCTGGAAAGAGCTTTGGATCTGAAGTATCCGGACTATAGCTGGATGCTAGTGGTCGGCCTGGACTTGGAGAAAGAGGCCGTGGGAGGTGGAATAGGCTAGGATTTGGTGGATTGAAGTGGATGGTGGGCGGCTAGGGTTTTGGAGTAGAAGTGGCTAACCTAGGGTTTGGGTTTTGGAGATCTCACACCTCCTCAAGGTTCTTGGGGAATCCGAATTTACTCTCTCATGGAGCTCAACACCTGGATGCAAGTGCGAAGAGAGAAAACACAAAGTTTGCTCACAAAAAAATTTGGTTTCATTCATCTGATTCTTTTCAAACTTACATGGGGGTTTAATTTATAGGCCATTACAAGAGAGTAGGGTTTTACATCTTCCCATGTGGGACTAAAGGAGGGGATCTTCAAATTAGGATATCAATCCCTACTCATATGGCCGGTCAATTAATTCCAAAGTTGATTGAAGCTTCAAAAAGGAAAGTGGGTGGCGCCTCCTTGTCTTAACCTCCAAGAAAATATTTTTTTCTTCAATGCTTGGCCTTATCTGGAAGTGTTTGGGCGCCTCTTAACCTTGCCCTCCAAGAGAAAATTTGTTGCCTTTTATATCTGGCTTTAGTTAGAATGATTAGGGCGCCTCCTAACCTTGCTTTTCAAGAGAAATCTTCTTCCTTTCATGGCTCAACCATTTTTGGATACCTCCTTTTCTTTCTCCCCAAGTTATGGCTCCTTCTAACTTTGTTTTGAGTATTTCTGGCAGGTAATGGGCACCTCCTTGAATTTCTCTCCAAGAGAATTTCTTCCCTTTTTATAGTTTGGTTCTTTTGGGAAGTCTTGGGCCGCCCCCTTGATTTGTGGACCCCTGGTGGATTTCTCCTCAATTGGCGCATGAAAGAGGGGAGCTGCTATCTGTGGTGTGGGGACCAAAGCCTGCTGGATGGAGATGTGGTGCCCCCTGGACTCAGGCGTATGGCTGGGAGTGTGGCGCGCCCACTTGCTTGGCCTTGGGAGAAAATGTAACACCCCAGGTTGAAACCCTAGTCCACTACTGAGTCAACATGACTCAACAAAATAAAATGCAGGTAATATAGACTTAAGCTAAAATTGAGTTGATCCAGTCAACCCTTATTACAAGCCAAAAAAACCCTAATTCTTTGGGCAGGTTAATCAGAGATCCAGATAGAGCTCTGAAGTCTTCTCCTGAGTCTGGTGCCCGCACCATATCTTGCATGAGTTCTTTGCGATCATGATGATTCTTTGCATTGCTATCCCATTTGCTAGTTCTTACTTTTTTTTGGAAATTTAGCCTACAAATATAAATTATAAAAATTATAAAAAAATTAGTTTACTATTTTTCATGCATGTTTAGCAATCTTAGAGTCATCCTGTATCACAAACAACAAGAAAATGCAAGGAGAAGATTCAAAAAAATAGTATTATTTATTGAAAATTCTTAAGTACAAAGGTTGCAATGTGACGATCAAAGTTCCATTACAACTAAAGATTCCTAAGTACAAATGGAAGATCTACGGGAAAGAAAGAAGTCCTCTGACTCATCGATGACCCCAAAGATAGATACAAGCTAGTGCAACACCAAACGATATTTGGGATAACATGACTAGATTATCCCTAGCCACCACTTGTCACCAGACCATCCATCTCGAAAGCACCTGAGAGGGTCACTGAGGGAGCATAGGCTCACCTCCTAGTAATGTTGGAGGTACCTTCCTAAGGGGTCCAATACTAACAAGGCTCCCAAACAATCGCTTTCTCTAATTAGATCAGCCTAGCTAGCCACCACACCATCGTGAGGCATGTGAAGATGTCCAACACTTCTTCTAGCCATGCCCCGATTGTAGCTGCCCTCTTAGCTCTCTAGCAACCTGATTGATAGGAACTATGGTCTTGGTCTCATGGCTAAACTGGCAACAATTCTTGATACATCCCATTCTCAGGCGGGTGTTCGATGGCACACCCCTTTAGAGTCTTTAGCAACTATCCAGAAGGTGGGAGGAGAACCCCCCCATCAAGCAACTAACACCAGCCAACCTCGCACCACTTGCAAAGGATCATGGTGATAGCAGCACCTTCCTCAGCTTCTTCATTTATAGAGAAGAGACTCATTCCTCCATGTCCATAGTGTGTCATGCTCATTAAACAGAAAATTCTTGAATATGTAAACCAAGGACCCTTTTGAAAAGTGAATAGACTATATGCTATGTAAAAATGTTTCATTTATAAAGATTTGTATATTTCTTTCAAGGGTATGGCTGTATGTATCTAAGTATATGTATCTATACATTTTCTATGGTTATGTATTTCAAATCTCATTAACCCAAATAAGAAGATTTAATAACTCTACTGAAACAGGATGTTACCATGTCTTTATAAAAATGGAAAATGTTAATGAATTCCTTTGGGACATTTGCTAAGATGATGATCCCCATTTATCACTAATGACATGCTATATTCCTATATAGTAGGAGTGCATTAAAAGTTTTTTAAAAAAAGGGCTTCAAGTTTTATTAGGATGTGTTACATGGATATTAATGTTTCACACCATAACTATAGCATTAGGGCTGAAATTGGATCGAATATTAGTAAATCAATTATCCATATTTATTTTGTTTGACAAATATAGATATGAAAACAGATGTTAGTTAGATGCAAAATTCATATCCATATTTATTTTATACAATGACAGATGTAAATTAGATACTAAAAGTGTGAATATCAATAAGGATATAAATCGGATAATTAAACTTGATGACCATCTAATCAAAGATGTTATTAAGTAAATGATAAATTAAATCAATAGTATGTTAATATCATCATTTATCTTTAAACATTCATGAGTGCTATAAAATTAAATAGAGATTAAAATTGATCTAGTTTTTTGCATGTATACCCTCTTAAACATTCATATTTGTATGAATACCTTTTCAAAATTGATGTTTGCATGTATACCCATATGAAAATACTTGTTTTACACATACACTCTTCTTTTTTCTTTTCTTTGCATATGTACCCACATTATCTAATACTATTAAAATATTAATGCTTTAAAATTAAAAGAACTAAAATACCCTTATGGTTAGATGTGCAAAAAAAATTATAAGGACATATATATGCAAATAGCAATTTTATGAGGGTATTCATATAAATTTGAATATTTAGAAAAGTTTACATGCAAAAAACCCTAAACATAAATGCACCTCTCTCAATTTGTTAATTATTTTCTTATTCTAATGAAGAAAAATTATTATGCACAACTAACAAAATGAATATACTTAATTTATTGACTTACATAGATAAAAAAAATTATCAAATGATGAATTAAAATTATTTTAACAAGAAAATAGACAGATCGCAGCCATCCATATTTTCTCTAATGTATAATAATATATTTTTGAGAAAAGTATCTAAACCTAATATTAAATAGATTGCTTGTACATTTGCATAGAATGGATATAATTGTGAGTTTGGTCATTATATAACAATGGGAATTTGCAATCCTATTATATTTTATTTTGAAAACTTTTATCAAAAATATCTCTATAAAATATATAAGGTATATCATATTGTATGAAGTATAAAATCAAGTCTACTATGCATATTATACCATATAAAGAATTTTTGAGAGAACTTGAGTCATGTTGGCCAAATTGATCCAAGCTTTTCTAAGTTTTTCTTAAGGTTTTGTGAAGTTGTTGCTAGGGATGATAGTCAAACAACCCTTGAAATTATTGTCAACCATACCGAGCACCTTCCGTCAACCACTCCTTTATCATCAGCATCCTTCTTCCCTCCACCAGAGATCTTCTCATTGCTGGACTTAGTCCCTTGCATCACCATTGCTTAGGATGACCAACCATACTCTTCCTCTTTTCCCTTCATCGAAGATCTCCTCAATGCTAAACTCATACCTCCTTTTATTGCCACTCCTAAGGACAACTAGTCAGACTCTCCCTCTCTTTTCTTTGCCAAAGATCTTCTTAGCATTGAACCCATACTCCCACTCATCAAAATTGACAATGATGACCAATCAAATCCTCCTTCCATCAGACCACTGAGCACATTGCCATAGTTTTGCACACCGAGTTGATTACTCCATTGGAGTTTTCCATGCCTAGCATTTTGTCAAAGTTTTCCATGTTACAATTGCCAAAGTTTGCTTCATCAAATACTTTGCTAGAAACTGCCTTTCTAGATCAAGGAAGACCAAGCGGGCATCCTTGCTTTGCCTCTCCACCCACCTTCAAAATTTAGCTTTGATATTCCATGAGTAGAGTGAAGGTAACTACTGTTGGAAGAGAGTGATAGAACAAGTGGGATATTACAGCAGTTTCTCTACTTTGAAATATTTGGAAGGCATGAGAAGCATCATTACCATCATTTTTTGAAGCTAATAAGGGTTGTTGGAAGATGCAATTAGGATTTTGTGGTAGCATGTATGAAATTGTCTCCCTTTCTTCTTTAGAAATTGTTGCAAGATTACCTATTAATTCATGTGAAATTTGAAATAATAACAAACAATCACAAAAAAAAAAAAAATATAGCAATTTATATGGTTCGACCTTTGGCCTACATCCATGAATGAAGATAGAGAGATATTTTACTATATTAAAAGATACAGTGCAAAGAGTTTGTGGTAGCTCAAATAACAAAAAATAGTCCCAAATAATAAAATACGTGATTACAATATATATATATATATATATATATATATATATATCCACCAAATCCTAAAATAATAAGAAAAGAAAAGAATCCTATCAAGCTATAACACAAAATAGTAAACTCCTCTCCATCTCCTCTAGAATGCCCCTAAGAGCCTAGCTCGGCATTTCAATATATGAATCAAGTCGAAGCTATGCTTTTTTTAAGAGTGGTAATTAGCTTGGCCATCATATTTGATAGATTATCTATCACAAAAATCTTTTTCAACGTAAAAACCCTTATGATATAATATTCTGAATGAAGTAGTATCTGACATCAATATGCTTAGTCCTTTCATAAGACATTTGATTTTCAGTTAGATGTATGGCACTCTAGCTATCATAATAAACAATAGTCACATCCTACTATAAGGCAAGATCACCACTAAATTTCACAACCAAATAACCTCATTCATTGCTTTTGTCATAGCCATATACCCTACCTCTATAATAGACAATGCAATAGTATATTGTAAAGTCACTTTCTAATTGAAAGTACAATCTAAGAGAGTGAAAACATAGCCTGTCAAAGACCATCAGTCCAAATCACCTGCATAATCAAAGTCCACATAACCAATAATATTATTGTAAGTGTTTGAACCTCGATCATATACTAAACCAATATCTGTAGTGCCTATCAAATAGTATAAGTTTCATTTCATAGCCTCCCAATGAACTTTTTTTAGATGTTCCATGTACTTGCTAATGACATTGATGGCTAGTGAGATATCTGGATATGTAATGTTAGTGCTAAAATTTGTTGAGCATCGAAGAAAGAGTTGGAGCTGATGCTAGAGGTGCTGGGGTAGACAGTGCAGGCTAGTCCTTGAAAAGAGGTACCTACAAAAAAGTCTCACTAGGAGTAGCCCTGGTGATGGCACTTCGATGCCCAAGTCAGTATAGATACCAATAGGAGTGTGAGTAGGAAGGCTTACATATCCTAGAGATTCGCTAAGAATCTTTTTATAGGCTTTGACAAGTAGAGCAGTCTGATCTTGAATAGGATTCTGCTAGATTTTTTAATGGGCAGTGGAGCCTTCTACTATTGCGTAGAGCTTTCTTGCATGTCAGTGGTGTCCCATCTTTTTAAATGCATTCTTGTCACTAATCCCTTGCGTGGCATGCCTCATTAAATGATGGTCTAAAATATAAGAAACTTAGACATGCCACTTCTGTTTGCCCAAATCTGGCCATGATTGGAGATTTTGGGGATGTGATAGAGGGCTAGTCATTTGGTAGGAGCTGTAGCGATGAATATCCGAGTGTTACCTCTCCAGGACTCGAGATGGGTATGCTGCTGGAGCTTTATATGTCAGAGTGCCCTTGGAGTGGTTGGCAAGGCACGCTGATGCCTTGGGGCATAAGAGCTTGCCTCTTTAGTCACTTGCTTAAGAGTAGAGACTAAATGCATCCAAAGCGATCGACAAGGCTCGTTGATATCTTGAAACATAGGAGTTGGCCTCCGCCGTTACCCACTCAAGGTCAGTAACTGAATGCCTCTAAAGTGATCGGCAAGGCTCACTGATGCCTTGGGGTATACGAGTTGATCTCTGCCATCACCTGCTTAGGGGTGATGGCTGAACACCTTCGGAGCAATTAGTGAAGCTCGTTGATACCTTGGGGCATAGGAGTTAGTCTCTACCATCACCCGCTCAGGGATGGTATTTAAATACCTTCGAAGCAGTCAGTAAGGCTCGCTTATGTCTTGGGGCATAGGAGTTGGTCTTTACTGTTATCCACTCGAAAATGGTGACCGAACGCCTCCAGAGTAGTTAGCGAAGCTTGCTGATGCCTTGAGGCACAGGAGTTGGTCTCTGCCATCACCCACTCAAGGATAGTGACTGAACTCTCTAAAGCGGTCAGCAAGGCTCACTGATACCTTGGTGTATAGGAGTTGGCCTCTACTATCAGGTGCTCGGGGGTAGTGACTAAACACCTCTAGAGCGATCAGCAAGGCTTGCTGATACTTTAGGTATAGGAGTTAGCTTCTACCATCACCTATTCGGGATGGTGATTGAACGCCTCCAAAGAAATTGGCAAGGCTCACTATTGTCTTGGGGCATTGAAGTTGGCACTGTCACCCGCTCAAAAACAATGACTGAACATCTCCGGAATAGTCGGCTAGGCTCATTGATGCCTTGGGGTACAGGAGTTAGCCTCTATCGTTACCCACTCGGGGATGAAAACTAAATACCTCCGGAGCGGTCGGCAAGGCTCATTGATATCTTGGAGCATAATGGTTGGCCTTTTGCTGGTTCACCACATTTGGTGGGCCCGAGGCATGCAATTTAAAACTTTTCTAAAGAGCATGGCGCAGCGGAAGATGATAAAGCTATTTTATCAACATGTTAATCAAATTAACACAGACCCTAACATGGATCTTGATGCATCTAGAGAAATGCAAGTATGAAATCAAGCATGCATTGTATGAAATTCAAAACTATTCTAGATTCACACAATGATGCAGCAGATAACAATATGTCAAACATGTAATCTAAAAGCATGCCTTAGTGATGATCACCAAGGACTGCTCCAATCTGCAGGAAGAACACCGACTCTACGAGCAGCACACATGTACTGCCTCTACAAGTTGTTCACACCGGGTAGAGGGACTTCTCCTCCTTCCTTCGAGGTGCTAGCCCCTCCAGAAACAATGTTGGTAGCAGCGACTACTTCTTCAACTCCTTGAAGAGGCACGGAATCCTTCAACTCCTTGAAGAACTATTGCTGCAGCAGTGCTGGGTCAAAGACCAAGGATGCTCCCAGTTCTCTCTATCCCAAATAGGGATGGCAATAAAATCCAAACCCATGGATACCCGACCCGACCTGACCCAATTGGGTCGGGTTGTCAATGCTTTGACTAGGTTTGGGTAAAACCCGAATGCTTAACTTTGGATTTAGGTCGGGACTGGGTAGATATCACCCGACCCAAACCCGACCTGAATTATTTTAATATTTAAATATATATATATATAATTATTATATATTTTATTAATTATAATTATTAGTTATTAAATTTTAAAATACTTGAACCCTATACCCTAATCATTATATATATATATATTGAAATTTTTTTTTCATCCTATTCTATTCAGGGTGAATTCAAAACAAGATTATAATTAATAGTTTACCAACTTCATAATATAAATTTTGATTGAATATGAAATTAAATGCGGTTGAACTAAAAATGTAGTTAAGTTTTATTTATTTAATGTATGTATAATTTATAAAATTATAGATGATTTTAAAGTTGATAAAAATAATAAATTATATTTAAGATGACTTAGTTGGATTCGAGCCGGGTAAACCTGATTACCCGATACCCAATTGAGATGGGTTTGGATAAAAAAACCCAATCCCGATAGTATTTGGATCGGGTTTGGGTAGTGTATTGAATATTTGAATTTGGGTTTGGATAGTTATGCACCCAGCCCGAACCCGGCCCATTGCCATCCCTAGTCCCAAACCTTCAAGAGAAGGTATGCACTCGGTAATCCCACCCAAAACTCAATCCCCACTCTGAGAATCTCTATAAGGGATCAAGGAAAAAACTCTAACCATAAGTGAAATTGGTAGAGTTCCTTGATCTTCCTCTTTGTTCTTCAGCAAGCAAAAAATAGAAAACTAGAAAACCAAACGTGAACTTTTCATATTCAGATATGAAGAGATTAAATAGAGACTTAAGACCTTTTGGATTCAGGGGAGTTACAAGCCCCTTGGGATTCAGCAACCGTAGCAATTAAAACCAAGAAATGTGCAGCATTAAGTCCCACAATAATTGCAAGCTTAAATGAAGCTATTTTGATTTTCAGTAGAGTCCGTCAGTCGAGTCGACTTGACTGTTCGAGTCGACTTGAGCTGAATTGCATGAGTCGACTCATCCATGATGACTCATCCATGAGTCGACTCATAGATAGTTTTGACAACTCTTGTCAAACGAGTCCGAAATGATTTCCAATTGTTTCCATGACAACAAATCAAGAAGAAATCCCATGGTGTCTGACCCCGTAGGTTCAAACACTAAACCGGTAGCACAGAAACATTTTCAGTACCAGCCAAAGTCGCCATCTAGCAATGACACCCGGTGTTCGGATAGGTTGAAGGTTGCAGAGCAACAAGAACCTGTCAAATATGGAATACCACTGAACTTATTTCTTTAACCTCCTAGTGCTCCGGATGGCTTAGGGTTAAACTATCCAATCCTATTCAGACCATCTCAATATGTCTCAAACAAAGAATTCTTATAACTCTTTACAAGGAATGCCCTGGCCAAGTTCTTTCTCAATTGAGGCATATTAAGCATTCAATTCAAATCATTTGGAGAGGTCAATCCTATCTTGATCCTACTACCGCTATAAAGTACTTGACTGTACCCAGCAACCTTCGATCACCGGATTAGAACCCAGGTAGTCCGGCACCTAAGCACAGTGAGTTGCTTGTAAGCTATCATAGTGACTCAAGTCAGAGGAATAATTCATGTCCACATTCTAACACAAAACTTCTCTTTGGAAAAAAGAGAATCATGCATGAGAGTCATACTCAGTGAAGTGTCGAACACAACATCGATATCATACCAGCATCTCCATGCTACTTGGTTAAGAGGACAACCAACAGATATGACATCAATGACCTACTCTCGATACACTATCATCCTCAAACAGCGTATCCTTTGGTCGTGAACCAGTTTATGAACTACACAATGCATCATCTCTACATCGCATACAAGGTAGCTCAAAGGACATCATCACACAAGAGTTCAATTAGGAAGATGACATGTGATGAACAACCAGAATAAACTTTTTATGTAATTTAATAATTCATATACATGAGTCGCACAACCATCTATAACCTAGACGATAGGCTTTGGGACACACATTTTCCAACAACTCTCACCTGGACTAAAGCTAATCAGAATTGAATCTGATTCCCATCTTCTATTTACAATCATCGAACTCTTGTATTCCAATAACTTTAGTAAAGGGGTCGGACAAGTTCTCCTTACCATCGATCTTCAGAAGCTCGATGTCACCTCGTTCAATAATCTCCTGGACAAGGTGATAACAACGCAGAATATGCTTGGTTCGCTGGTGTAATTTCAGTTCTTTGGCTTGAGCTATGGCTCCAGTGCTATCACAATACACCGGAATACCATCTAAGGAAGGTACCACTCCTAGCTCGCCTAGGAACTTTAGTAACCACACAGCCTCTTTTGTTGCATCTGATGCCACAATATACTCTGCCTTGCAAATAGAATCAGCCACTGTATACTACTTGGAACTTTTCCAGCAAACTGCTCCACCATTAAGAGTAAACACAAAACCAGACACACTCTTACTATCATCACTGTCTGACTGAAAACTGGAGTCAGTATACCCCACAAGTTTTAAGTTAGAATCTTCATAAATAAGCTATTGGTCCTTAGTATTTTATAAATACTTAAGGATGTTCTTATCAATTTTCCAATGAGCTTCACCTGGGATAGACTGGTATCTACTCACTACCCCTAGTGAGTATGCCACATTTGGTCTTGTACATAACATAGCATACATAATAGAATCCACTGTCGAAGCATATGGAATCCTACTCTTACGCTCTCTTTCTTCGGAAGTTATCGCATAATCCTTCTTGGAAAGAGTAATTCCATGATCTATCAGAAGATAGCCTCTTTTGGAATTCTCCATGTTGAACCATTACAGCACAGTGTCTATGTATATTGATTAGGACAATTCTAGAAGCATCTTTGATCTATCTCTACAGATCTTTGTACCCAGTATGAATGAGGCTTCACTCAAGTCTTTCATAGAGAATTGAGATGAAAGCCAGACCTTTATTCCTTATAATGCTGGAATGTCATTCCCGATTAGGAGAATGTCATCCACATACAAAACAAGAAATATAACTACATAACCTTTTTTTCCATTTATATATACAAGGTTCCTCTCCGTTCCTAACAATGCCATATGTCTTGATACACTTATCAAAACATATGTTCCAACTCCGAGAAGCCTATTTCAGTCCATAAATGGATCTCTAAAGCTTGCACACTTTAGACTCATCTATGGATGTGAACCCTTCAGGTTGCATCATATACACCTCCTCTTCCAACTCACCATTTAGGAAAGCTATTTGGACATCCATTTGCCAGATTTCATAATCTAAATGTGCTGCTATAGCAAGCATAATTCAAATGGACTTGAGCATTGCCATAGGGAAAACATCTCATCATAATTAATACCATAACGCTGACGATATCCCTTAGCAATTAGATGGGCTTTATAGGTCTCCACCTGCCCATCTGCGCCCCGCTTCTTCTTGAAGATCCATGTACACCTAATGAGTTTTATTCCTTCAAGTTGATCAACCAATGTCCATACATTGTTGATTTCCATGGATTCCATTTCAGATTTCATAGCTCTCAGCCATGACTCAAAATCAGACCTTGACATAGCATCCATGTAGGTGATCAAATCCTCGTTGTTCTCATTGAGCTCAACAGGATCACCGTCCTAGACCAAGAAATCACAGTATCTGTCTGGTTGACGTGGTACTCTACCAGATCTCCTTAATGGTTGCACTATGTGCTCTGGATCTGATCTAATCAAATTCGGTTCTATAGTGGCCTTAGAGTGAGAAGGTCCTTCTATCTATTGAACTTCCCCAAGTTCAGTCTCAGCAACTTAAGTGCCTTCACCAAGGTACTCCCTTTCTAAAAAGGTTGCCCTAAGACTGATGAACAATTTTTGTTCCTCAGGTAGATAGAAATAATACCCTTTCGATTCTTTAGGATACCCAACAAAAAGATACTTATCAAACTTAGGTCCTAGCTATCCATATCCAAATATCTGACATAAGCCGAACATCCCCAAACTCAAAGGTGAGAGAGAGTTGGCTTGCGCCCAATCCATATCTCATATGGTGTTTTATCAATGGATTTACTTGGACCCCTATTTAGAAGGTAAGATGCTGACTCAAGAGCATATCCCCAAAAAGATTTAGGCAGACTTGCTAAGCTCATCATGGATCGAACTATGTCCAATAAAGTTTGATTCCTCCTTTCAGACACACCATTTAATTGAGGTATCCCTGGAGAGGTCCATTGAGAGAGAATCTCATTCTCCTCAAGATAAGTCAGAAACTCACTGGAAAGATACCACCTTAATCTGATCGAAGAATTTTAATAAACTTTCCAGTTTGTTTTTCAACTTCATTACGATAATATTTGAACATTTCAAATGAATCAGATTTATGTCTCATTAGGTAAATATAATCGTATCTCGAAAGATCGCCTGTAAATGTAATGAAATAATTATACTCATCTCTTGCACTGATATTTATAGGTCCCATACATCAGTATGTACTAGACTTAGAATATCACTGGCTCTTTCACCTTTTTCAATAAAAAGTGACTTGGTCATTTTTCCAAGAAGACAAGATTCACAAGTTAGTAAAGATTCACTCTCATTGATATCTAGGAGACCTTCTCCCACCAATTATTTATCCTGTTTTTGTTTTTAGCCTACAGTGCTAGAGATAAGTATCACTGACTTTATCTAACCTAGGATGTTTATTAGCAATGTACAATATAGTAACATGTTGTGATGGTACATATATGCCATTCTTTACTTGTCCAAATATTATATTAGAACCATTCAATATGATTTTGCAAATATCATTCTATATATATAATTCATAACCATCTTCGGCCATCAGGCCTACAGAACTGATATTCACCAAAAAGGAAGGACAAAAATGACAATCATTAAGAATACAGTACAAGACTCGAAATACAAAGAAATAGTTTCCAATGCTAGAACTGGAGCTTGACTTCCATTCCCAACGTTCAGAAACCTTTCACCACTTTCAAATCTCCTACTAACTTGAAGTCCCTGCAAAGAATTACAAATGTGATAAGGACTTTCGGTATCTAATACCCAGCTAGTGGTATCACAAATAGAGAAACTACAAAGATTTATTATATAAATACCTTGACCAGCAACAACTTGCTACTTTCTCTTCCTTGGCCTGTTCGAGTCCAGAGTAGCAAGGTAAGCAGAACAATTCCGCTTATAGTGACCCAGCTTCTTACAGAAGAAGCACTCTGCTTGGTTCTTGTCAGCCTTCACCCTCTTAGTTTGACTAGGCCCAGTACTTTGCACCTTCTTATTTTTCTTCTTCCCTTTTTCAAAGGGATGATGCCGTGCTCCAGAACCTCCCACCAAATTTACCAACCCCTTATTAAAGTTGTGGTCTCTCTTATAAGTCTACAGTAACCCTAACATCTCATGGTAGTTTACTGCAGGCCTATTCATTCTAAAATTATCAAGAAAGACCTGGTAGGAAGGGGGCAGAGAATTCAGTATCACGTCCTTGCCGAGCTGCTCATGCAAAGGACATCCGAGTTTGCTCAAATGCTCAAATAACTCGATCATGTACATTACATGATCTGTCACTGGAGCGCCATCATGCATATGCATGTTATAGATGGTGAAAGAGATCCGGTATCTCTTTGTATCATCTTAGAGTGCCAAAAGACTCCTTCAACCTTTGAAGAATCTTTTCTAGCTAGGCCTCCTTAAATTTGCAACTGAACTTGTCATTCATCACAGCCAACATAATGCAATGCACCATGGTGCGGTCAGAGATCCACTTCTGGTAAGTGTCCCTGACAGTGCCACGAGCATTGGTGACGGGATCTCAGGTGCTGGATTTGTTATCAAATAAAGGATCCACTCATGCTCTAGGACTATCTTGAGTTTTTGATACCAACTATTGAAGTTGGGTCCAGAAAGTTTGTCATTATCCAATAATAATCGGAGCGACAAAGTGGTTGACATTATCTGAAAAAGAAGAACAAGACCTATCAATATATGAATTATTTTAAATATCTTAAAGACATGAATTTTAGTCTAAAGGTTTCTCCCACTATTTTATTCAGACTAATAGCCTCTACACTCCAATCCGAAGAATAACATTTATTCTTTAACGAGTACTAGGATCCAATAGACTACACATAAGCCCGACTTTGGCCGGCCAACCCATATGCATCTAAAGGTAGGTACAATACCAATTTCTTTTCCAAGCAACTTCTAGTATTCATTTTGCCCCAGGGGTCCTCACAATCAACCTTTGGGCCTCCTATTGAAGGTCCTGGTTAGGTCCAACCATTAACATGATCGAATTCAATACTTCTAACTAACCCATGATCAAGCTCAACTTTGGCTGGCCCACCTAACCTCGTGTTAAGATAGTCGCATCGAGCCATCATATAATGAATGGTAATTCCACTCGCCTGATGACCACCCGTTCTTTGGAACTACCGATGATCACCTAGCTTATGGATTCATTACCGATCCAACTTAATGGGAAGCTAAGACTTAGGCTATCATATAACGTAGTCTTTTTATGGGCCTAATAATTTAAAGGATTTAAATTTTGTGACACATGAAAAGAAGGCATGGACCTTGATCAAGAAAACTCTCACCAAACTCTTAGAGGGTTTCAAGATCAAATAGGTCTATAGGCACCTAAAAACTAGTCAAACTGATTAACCTTAGTTGACATGGGTCAACTCGAATCAATAGATAATCTAATCAAATCTGGTTCACCACATTAGCTAGGTAAGTAAGATCAAGGGATGGGTTAAGCCAAGTAAGCCTCTTGCCTTAGACACCAACCATGAGTTGGCCAGGTAAGAGTTAGCCCCAAAGAACCTTGATCTCCAATGTCAAACTTACCTTAGACACCAAGTGATTTACCAGACTCAATCAAACTAACCAATGACCCGGGCTCACCATGAAGCCATGAATCAAGTCCATTTAGATGTATGGATTGATCTAACTAACTATTAGATAGATTTATAGAGAAGAGACCTAATTTAACTTTTGATTAGTCTTTTCTCTATTTAATCCATTCATCTAAACCTAGGTCTAACCCATTTAATGACCCAATTCTAGCTAACCCAATTATCCCATGGTTTATCAGTCATGATATAAGATTAGAATCACATCCTAAATCTTAAAAACATAACTTAATTCTCAATTAAGTGTATCATGCCAATTGAAACATTTTTGATTAAACCATATTTTGAAACTATTTTAAAATCAAGTGAAACAGTTTTACTAAAATCTAAAGTTTAAATTTATTGTTTCAGGGTTTTCTGGTCGAGTCGGCTCATGCAGGTTGAGCCAGCTCATCCAGAACACAAAATACAGATAGATTATTCTGTCTACAGAATCAAGTCGACTCAAGTAGGGGTCGAGTCGGCTCATTTCATCGGGGCAGAAAATAGTAACTTCAAATTTTATCCTTTTTCACTTGAACTTTTCAAAGTTTTAGATCATACATCTTTTAGATCTTATATAAACATAGTTATAATCTATCAACCATAGATTAAAACCATTTTAACCTATCAAATCCCTCACTTTCTTCTTCATAAGGTCGTGACGCAACGGCACCCCTACACGCCATAGGAGAACCCTAGTGAATGGAAAGAGATGGCCTCTAAACCATACTTCTCTCCTATGATCAGACGGCCATGGAGAATCCACCTTAATCTAAGTACTTTATAAAAGAAATCAAACGGATTTCATACAAAAGCATTAAACTAGACATGCATCACAACCAGGCTCTGATACCACTATTGGTTCACCATATTTGGTGGGCCCGAGGCATGCAATTTAAAACTTTTCTAAAGAGCATGGCGTAGCAGAAGATGATAAAGCTATTTTATCAATATGTTAATCAAATTAACACAAGCCCTAACATGGATCTTCATGCATCTTGAGAAATGCAAGTATAAAATCAAGCATGTATTATATGAAATTCAGAACTATTCTAGATTCACACAATGATGCAGCATATAACAATATGTCAAACATATAATCTAAAAGCATACCAAAGTGACGATCACCAGGGACTGCTCTAATCTGCAGGAAGAACACCGGCTCTGTGAGCAGCACATGTGTACTACCTCTACAGGTTGTTCACACCGGGTAGAGGGACTTCTCCTCCTTCCTTCAAGATGCTAGGTGATGTAGGACTATTCGTGCATGCTAGTTATTTTTTTGTTGTTAGGCACTAGATATTAAGTAGGGAATTCTATAGAAAATCTAAAGCATAGGCATGTAGAAATAAACACTAAAAGTGAAGAAATAGGATAGCCAAGGCTAAAAAGCCCTGGTTAGGACTAACTCTTCTGCAATACCATTATCAGAGGAGTCTAGGGTGTGTACCTAGCAAAGATTTGAAGTTTGATCCATAAAGAGTTCACTCTACACTCTCGGATATGGCCTGGAAAATAAAGCTAGCGACCCTGCGGATTCGCGACTTTCAATCCGGTGACTCGAAAGCTGGTCAGATGGAATCCTTGGATTCATGAACTCTGAGGGACCTGCAAATCACCTAACAAAGATTAGAAAATAAAGAAGAAGAAGGCTAAATCACTGAAGGAAGAAGGGAAGGAAGAAGTTTGAAGAGGGCAACCAAGGGATGAAGAGGGCTGGCGGCTTGGAGGCAGGGTGCAGGGATCATATAGAAATCCTGAGGGATCACATAGATACCCTTAATCACACAGAAATTCACATAGAACATTGAGAAAAACTCAAGAGAAATTCATTCATAATAATTCATAATAATTGATCATTAGTTACAAGAGGGTGGAGGGGTGGGGTATTTATAGATGTTCCCATGCCCTCTCCTAGTTAGGATAGGAATACAAGATTTGATTGGGAGAATGATTACAAAGTGGCTTAAAACTAGGAGTACATAATTTGAGTAGAAATAAAACTTAATCTCCTAATTAGAAGTGGACTCTTCTCCTTCTTTGACTTGGTCAAGGGCTCCTTATGGGCTTGGGCTGGGATGAAATTCTCTTGGGTTGCTTTGACTTTTCCACTCCCTGTTGGGCATGGACTTGGGCACCAACCTTGTTGGACTGGGCTTGGAGGGGCACCAAAGGTAAGAATAGGCCTGAGGGCACCATGGCCTAATGGAATGAGGATGCCAGGGACTTGGACTTGGGCCTGGGGTGCCACTTCATGAATTCTTATGGGCTGGTATGTTGGGGTGCTTTCCCTGGAGGACTTGGGCGGCATTAAGGAAGTCCAGATGCTGGGCTGGTGACTTGAGTGTGGATCCAATGGTCCTCCTTTTGAATATGACTTGAATGAAAGTAATTACAGGACTCAAAGGGACCTAATTGACAAGACTCAAAGTAGGCCAAATAATACAATAGGACTCAATTGAACTTAGGACTCAAAGGACTTAGTGAATATAATCGACTCACATTATTACAAGACTCAAATTGACACAAAACCTCAAAATGACAAACACTCATAATGAACTGATTCAACCAACTTAGTTCAACTGAGCCGAACATAACCAAAAACTTGACTCATAAATTTTAATGGTGTAAGTCGACTCTAAATACAGGACTCAAGTATAACAAGATCTGAAAATAAAACTCAAGACCCAAATACAGGACTCAAATGGCTAATACAGCCAGATTATTGGACTCAGAGACAAAATTTGAATCATGGCTAAGGGACTCAAACTCAGAGACCCATAGTGAACTAGGGTTGACCTGATGTCCCCATCAATTCTCCCGGGGTGGGAAGAACTCGACCCTGTCAAGTATAGGTTAGTCTAGTGCTGGCACTAAGTCTAGGTGGAGGTGTTGTGGGTCCTCTCGAGTAATCCATGAATCACCGGATTCTAGTCGACCATGCCATCGACCAGGTAGCATTGATAGCCACAGCCCCGAGTCGTGATAGCTTGATCATCTAGGATACGCTTGATCCGTATTCCTCTCTTAGGCAAATTTAGTGGATACTCAGGTAAGGTTCTCCTCAAAGGATGGGGTGAGGTACAAAATCTCACTAAGAATCACTATCGGTTCCCTATACTCAACCAAGTTCATGATATTAAAGGTAGAGCTAATGCTTAAATCTAAGGTCAGATCAAGCACATATGTATTGGGTTCCACTTTCTTTATCACTCTAAAGGGTTCAACTCTGCGAGCATGAAGCTTCATAACCATAACAGAATTTTCTACATTAAATTCTTTGGTTTTCATTTAGGAATTAGCCAGCTTTTATAGATTTCATTACTTAAATTAATCTTTTGGCTAATGTCCTTATGCAAATGCTATGCAGAGGTCAGTGCAGGTATGGACAGACGAATTAGGTATGTGATGGGGGACTAATATGCATGCAATTTTTTTTGTATTTTTTATATGTGGGGTTAGGTGATTAATTCCTGAATTTCATATCAAAATTAGTTGTAGAGAATTTTGTATAAATTTTTGAAGCCAAGCATGCATATTAGAACCTAGAAAAGTACTAAAGAAGGATCGTCGGGGCTGAGAAGCCTCGGTTAGGAAAAGTTCTCCTATAATATAAAGACTGGAGGTAGAGAGGGTGTACCTGACAATGTCTGAAGTGCTCGGTGAAGATCGCAGCGAAGGGATCTCTCGTTCCTCGATGGATGCAGCCTGAAAAACCGAGCCAAAGACCCGTGGATACCCGGCTTTCTGCTCGGTGGTCCGATTGAGACTTGGCTAGAGTCGTTGGATTCGTAGGAACTCGGGGACCTGTAAATGACTTGTTAGGGGTTAGAAAACTCAGAGAAAATCAAGAAAATAAAGAAAAATAGCAAAGGGAAGAAAGTTTTGGAGGGGGTTGGAAGAATGGTTGGCGGCAGAAAGATGGTTGCAAACACCGAGAAGAAGAACTCTCAAACCCCTTTATGCACACAGCAGGGTGATCACATAAAATAATATAAGAACTCAAGGTTTATTTCATATCAAAATCTCCCTTCATACAAGAGGCTAGGGTCCCTTAAATAGACCCTTAACCTTGGGCTCCAAGTAAGGGCACATTAGTCTTTACATGAGAATCATTTTCCCTCTCAAACCCTAGCTAGAAAATAAGGAAACATTAGGTAGAAAAATCCCTAAAAATTCTCTTGACTTGGCCAACACTCCAAGGACATCTAGGGGGGCATGTTGGGCTTCTAAGAGCATCAAGAGGCTGGCCCAAAGGGGCTTGGGCACATGGGCTTGGACCTCTGAAAGCTGGGATGGCCTGGTAGCCAGGTAGCAGGAATATTCCCTGGTATCTTGCTTCTTAGGGGCTTGGGCTTGGCACCTGGGCTTGATTTCTTTGGGCTAGGATATAGATGGACCTCTAAAATCATGGATGCCTTGTTCTATGAATATACTTTGGCATCTAGAAGAGAGTCTGAGCATCTAGAGGGCATCTGCAAGGAATCAAGGTTTCTGATTTTCCTCCTGGAGTCTTCAAATCTTCAAGCTGGGTTGGACTTGGGATAAACTTCCATGTCTTCAATCTAGTTAGACTTGGTCTTCACTTGTATGATGTGGTCTTGAGTCTTCGATATGCTTGGACAGGACTCAAAAAAATAAAATTAGCTCGACATGAGCTGACTAACACTGGACTGAACTAGCTCAACATGAGCTGACTAGTACAGAACTGAAATAACAACTCAAAAGACTCAAATAACAACTAAAATGGACTCAGATGGGATAAGCCCTTATTACAGATGGACTCATAAATTATTGATCAATCCACAGAGGGTTGAAAAGCCTCTGTCTTATTCTGATGCCTTTGGTGTCCCCACCAATTCTCCCGAGGTGGGAGGAACTCGACCCTGTCGAGTGAAGATCAGACTGGCTCACTTATCTCTTGAGAAGGTTTGGGTTGAGGCATTGCAAGTCCTCTCAAGAAATCCACGAATCGTCTGACTCTGGCTGGCCTTGCCATCAGACCAAGAAGCGTTGATAGCCACGGCCCCGGGTCATGATGGCTTGATCGTCCAAGATACGCTCAATCCGTTCTCCTCTCTCAAGCCAATTTGTTAGTGGACACTCTGGGTTAGGGTCACTCACAATGAAAAGGAATAGGTCCAAAGGCCTCACTAGGTATCGTTGTTGGTTCCCTATACTCAACCAGGTCTGTAATATTGAAGGTAGAACTAATGCCCAAATTCGAAGGCAAGTTTAACACCTAGGCATTTGATCCAATCCTTCTCTATCACTTTAAAAGGTCCGACTCTGCGAGCATGAAGCTTCTTTTAGGCCTAAGCCTAACTAAGATAGAATCCACTACATCAAATTCTTTGATCTATCTTCAGAAATTAGCCAGTTTGTTTAAAATTTGTGTAGGTGGTGAACATGCTGGGCACATGCAGACTCCTAACAAATGATTCAAAGGACTCATACTAACACCTAACAGACTTGACTATGCATTCCTATAGAAGGAAATTTTATTGAACTCTTTGGATCTAAACCTAACAGATTATAGGTTCCCTAGGTTTGATCCTAGCTTGACATGCACATGAAAATTTACAATGAACTCCTAGCAAATTTCAAAGAGTATGCCAGAAGTAAGATGCAAACCTAACATGCATGATGAATGCATGCAGTATGCTAATCTCAGTTAAATGCAATCTAATAATCCTAGAAATGCTGGAGGTGTCAGGAAAGGGCAGAAAATAGGAAGTGGGTTCAGAATTAGTTTGGTAGGGTAGGGAAAAAGGTTCAAGGTTAGTTGGATAAAGTTCGATATAAGAAGGCATGTCAGGGACTAATCTTAGACTAATGAGGCTAACCTTACGATGTTGCAGTATATCTATGGGGTTTGCATAATGGAAGGATGGGTTACTAATCCCAGAGAAGAGGTCCTTAATGGGAACTATAGGAGGAGGCTCATCCTGAGGGTACTGATTCAAAGAGATCAAGTCCTTAACAAATTCTTATGGTTCTTATATTTTAGGACTAGACTCTATAATTTGGCTCTCCTCTATGGTTTCCTCAGGTAAGGCTCTAGTAGCAGTACCTAGGTTCTCTTCCTCTATTTGTTCTTCCCCTATAGCTTTAGCTTGGATGTGGTCAAGGTCAACTACCTCTAGGTTGGCTTCTACCTGGGTATCTATTGGGTCAGCTAATTCTAGGTCATCTAAAGGTGTCTCCTCTTCTCCCTCATACTCATTCAATAAGCTTGCATCAGCTTCATACACTTCTGCGTTAATGTAAGCCTTGTCAATCTCAGGAATGGTTGGAGAAGGTTGGCTAGGAAAAAATTGGCTAGGTCCTGGTTTCTGATTATGGACACTAATCCTAGTAGGTTCAGGTTGCCTAAGAGGTAGTGGCTCACTACTGGGCTCATATTTAGGGGTACTAATCCTATGGGGTTCAAGTTGACTAAGGGAAACCTGACTAGTACTAGATTGATACTTAGGGGTTATGGGTTCTCTGGGCTCATAGGATTTAGGTTCAGCTCTATGGGTCTTGGGTCTACTGGCCTTATAGGGTGTGGGTGCATAGGATCTATGATCATGGGATCTAGAGTCATAGGATCTAGGTTCATAGTTTCTGGATTCATAGGTTCTAGGTTCATAGGATTTGGAGTCATAAGATCTATAGGTTGTGGGTATACTAGGCTTATAGGATGTGGGTAAATAGGATCTATCTTCCTGGTCTACAAAATCCTGATTGGTCCTTCTAGGACTAACCTTAGAAATTGGGTCAGGACGATAGCCTCTCCTAGGTTCAACCTTAAGGTATGGATCAGGGTTTGGGGTCCTCCTAGGCTCAAGATTATAGTATGGGTCAGGCTGAGGGGCTCTCCTAGGTTCAACCTCTCGGTATGGATCAGGGTTTGGGGTCCTCCTAGGTTGAGGATTGTAGTACGGGTCAGGATGAGGGGCTCTCCTAGGTTCGACCTCATGGTATAGATCAGGGTTTAGGGTCCTCCTAGGTTGAGGGGACTCAGGATCTGGCTCAGACTGTGACCCATGGGTTCTTTGTATGATCCCTACACGGCCTTCTAACTAGTCAAACCTATTGGCAAGATGGTCAATTCTATTATTGGTTTGGGTACTAGACTGAGTTAACTGGGCCATGGATTGGGTTAGTTGCTCAGTGAGTGCTTTTATTTGGGCTTGCAAATTTTCCATGGGTTCAGACATTTGTGAAGGAGGTGGGTGATATGAAACCCCTGATCTAGTGCTCATGCAAGACTCGATCAGACCGACTACAACTGACTAGACCTAGAGTCCAAACTAGATGCTCAATCAGGGTGGCAAACTAGCCTATAGTAACCCTGTACTCACCAGGCAGGTGTAAGGGGAGTGTTAGGTCCCTAATTGCCAATCCTATACACCAATCAGAGATTGGCCAGGTAGGCGGATCAGCACACAAGCCCTTTAGGATTGAATCCCTGAACCACCATTCTAGACACTGAGCACAAGGCACACACAGGTTAACTTGACACGGTGATCTAACACTAGCCCGGACCCGACCAGTTGGTGTCCCTAGCCCACTAGGGCAAATTAAGTCTAGTTAATTTTAGGTTTAGGCTTGGGACCGAATGCAAGGGATGTGGTTTTGGGCTAAGGAGAGGTGATCAAATCCTCCCCCCATCTGATATAGCAAGAGTGCCCTTAAAAGTAAATTATGCAATGATGGCAGGCAGATGAGGATGCAAATTAGGATTTAGATATTTTTTGGTATTTTTGGAGAACATGTATTTTTTTTATTTTGGTATTTTTTAAATAGAAGAAAACTTGCAAATTATGGCCTAATATGCAGGAAATATACTAAAATTAAAAGATATGCAAAAGATGCTAAACAAAACCCTAAAACTTCCAAGCTTGTGTTGCTGAAAAAAATGGAGCCAAAAATTTGTAGGCTGTATTTCAGCTTGTAGAAGATTCACAAGCCAAAATAAAATCTTCAGAAATTCTGAAAATTACTGTGAATTATGATGAATCCAGCAAAATAAATTTTAGAATTTTTGGAGTTTTGATCAGGGAGAAATAATTTAAATAACAAAGCATATATGGACTGAAAAATTGCAGAAAATAAGCCCTAATCTAAGCTCTGATACAAAATGATGGGGGACTAATATGCATACAATTCATTTTGTATGTTTTATATGTGGGCTTAGGTGATTAATTCCCAAATTTCAGATCAAAATTAGTTGTAGGGAATTTTGTATGAATTCTTGAAGCCAAGCATGCAGATTAGAACCTAGAAAAGTACTAAAGAACGATCGCCGGGGCTGAGAAGCCTCAGTTAGGGCAAGTTCTCCTACAATATAAAGACTGGAGGTAGAGAGAGTGTACCTGACAATGTCTGAATTGCCCGGTGAAGATCGCAGTGAAGGGATCTCTCGTTTCTCAATGGATGCGGCCTGGAAAACGAGCCAAAGACCCGTGGATACCCGGCTTTCTACTCGGTGGTCCGATTCAGGCTTGACTGGAGTCGTTGGATTCGTAGGAACTCGGGGACCTGCAAATGACCTATCAGGGGTTAGAAAACTCAGAGGAAATCAAGAAAATAAAGGAAAATAGCAAAGAGAAGAAAGTTTTGGAGGGGGTTGGAAGGATGGTTGGCGGCAGAAAGATGGTTGCAAACACCGGGAAGAAGAACTCTCAAACCCCTTATGCACATAGCAGGGCAATCACACAAAACAATATAAGAACTCAAGGTTTATTTCATATCAAAATCTCCCTTCATACAAGAGGCTAGGGTCCCTTAAATAGACCCTTAACCTTGGGCTCCAAGTAAGAGCACATTAGTCTTTACATGAGAATCCTTTTCCCTCTCAAACCCTAGCTAGAAAATAAGAAAACATAAGGCAGAAAAATCCCTAAAAATTCTCTTGACTTGGCCAACACTCCAAGGACACCTAGGTGGCATGTTGGGCTTCTAAGAGCATCAAGAGGCCGGCCCAAAGGGGCTTGGGCGCATGGGCTTGGGCCTCTGGAAGCTGGGATGGCCTGGTAGCCAGGTAGCAGGAATATTCCCTGGTATATTGCTTCTTAGGGGCTTGGGCTTGGCACCTGGGCTTGATTTCTTTGGGTTAGGATGCAGATGGACCTCTAAAATCATGGATTCCTTGGTCTATGAATATGCTTTGATATCTGGAAGGGAATCTGGGTATCTAGAGGGCATCTGCAAGGAATCAGGGTTTCTGATTTTCCTCCTGGAGTCTTCAAATCTTCAAGCTGGGTTGGACTTGGGCTAAATTTCCATGTCTTCAATCTATTTGGACTTGGTCTTCACTTGTATGATGTAGTCTTGAGTCTTCGATATGCTTGGACAGGACTCAAAAAAATAAAATTAGCTCGACATGAGCTGACTAACACTGGATTGAACTAGCTCAACATGAGCTGACTAGTACAGAACTGAAATAACAACTCAAAAGACTCAAATAACAACTAAAATGGACTCAGATGGGCTAATCCCTTATTACAGATGGACTCATAAATTATTGATCAATCCACAGAGGGTTGAAAAGCCTCTGTCTTATTCTGGTGCCTTTGGTGTCCCCACCAGTATGGGGACTTATTGGACTCAAAACCAATACTTAATAGACTCGACTAGGCATTCCTATCAGAGAAAATTTATTGGATTCTTTAGGTCTAAACCTAATAGAATTTAGGTTCTCTAGGTTGACCCTGGTTTGACATGCACATGAAAATTTACAATGAACTTCTAGCAAATGCCATTGAGTATGCCAGAAGTAAGATGCAAACTTAACATGCACAATAAATGATGCAGTATGCTAATCTCAATAAAATACAATCTAATGATCCTAGAAATGCTGAAACTTTCTGGAAAGGGTAGAAAATAAGAGGTGGGTTTAGGATTAGTCTGGTAAGATAAAAAATAAGAAAAGGGTTCGGGTTGATTGGAAAGAACAAGATACAAGAAGGGATTTCCGGGATTAGTCCTAGACTAATGAGGTTGACCTTATGGGGTTGAGGTATATTTAAAGGGTTTGCATAATGGAAGAATGGGTCACTAATCTCAAGGAAGAGGTCTTTAATGGGAACTATAGAAGAGGATTCATCCTGAGGGTACTGATAAGCCAATTCCTCAATAAAGTCATTTGGTTCATGTAATTTAGGACTGGGTTCTATAATTTGGCTTTCTTCTAGTGGCTCCTCAGGTAAGATTGTAATAGTAGTATATGGGTTCTCTTCCTCTAACTGTACTTCCACTACAGGTTCAGTTTGGGTATGGTCAGGGTCAGCTAACTCTAATTGGCTTCAGTCTGGGTATGGTCAGGGTTAGCTAATTCTAGGTTGGCTTCTACCTGGGTATCTACTGGGTCAACTAATTCTAGGTCTTCTGTAAGAAACTCCTCTTCTCCCTTACACTCATCCACTAAGCTCTCATCAGCTTCATATACTTTTTCTTCAATGTCTTCCTGGTGAACCAATGGGGTGGTATGAGGGGGTTGACTAAGGAAAAATTGACTGATACTAGGCTCACATTTAGGGGTACTAATCCTATGGGGTTTAGGTCGACTAAGGGAAACTGGGCTATACCCATAGGTACTAATCCTATCAGATTCGGGTTGGCTAAGAAAAACTGGCCTAGTACTGGACTCATAGGATGTGGATTCTGATCTATGGGTTATGGATTCACTAGACTCATAGGACATGGGTACATAGGATCTGGGTTTAGAGGATCTGGGTGCATAAGTTCTAGAGTCATAGGATCTAGAGTCATAGAATTTGGGCTCAGACCTATAGGTTGTGGATCTCTTGGGCTTAGGGTATGGATCAAGGTATTGGGCTCTCCTAGAGTTAGGAGGTGGGGAACATGGGATCCTAAGGTCAGGCTCATGTTTAGGTCTGATATGGGTCTCAGGGGTTTTCTCTAGGTTTCCTAATTGGTCTCCTACCTGGTCAAACCTATTGTTCATTTGATTTTGGGATTGGGTCAGTTGGGTGGTCAATTGGGCAAACTGATTTTGGGATTAGGTATTGGTTTGGTCAAGCTTGTGGTTCTTTTGGTTCATCTAGGTGGTCAATTGGGTGACAATGTATTCATTCATGGCCTTCATGAGATTCTCAAAATTGGGTTCCATGGTTGAACTGGGTTGGGGCTTAGACTGTTGATATTTGGTCCCTAGTCTAGTGGTCATGCAATCAAATAAGCAAGGTGGTATGATGCTGTCAAGCACACAAGGTGAAATTCGACTACAGTTTGCTAGACCTAGAGTCAAAATTGAATGGGTCTACTCAACTTACACTTAACTTAATAGCTAATCCTTCTACTAGCCAGGTAAGAGGTGGGGTGGTGGGAGGCTCCCCCTACCTATGACAGGGTCCTAAATAAAAACCACCAGTCCACTTAGGGTGTTTGCCTCTGGACCTCTAGCCTTATATACCAGATTTGAGTAATAGCTGGGGAATTAGGTGCACTAGTTGGCCCACACAATTCAGACCCGACCTGTTGGTATCTCTAAGATCTCTGGAGCAATTAGTTTACTAATTAATTTTAGTTAAGGCTTGGGTTCTAATGCTGGGTGGTTGTTTTGGGCCCATGACAAGTGATGAAATCTTGCCCTGATTTGAGAGTGGAAATTGCCCTTAAGATTGATTGATGAAATGATGACACTCAATGAGCTCTAATGCAACTAATAACAATCAGAAAATAAAATATTTTTTATCTTTTTATGAGGTGGCAAATTAAATTTAAGTTGATTAAATTATCAAACAAAATTAGGGCTTGGGTGAGGTAGGGTTTGGAAGTTGATTAGATTTGGTTTGATCAAGTATGCAGAACAGAAATTAGGGTTTGTTTTGATACAGAATTTGGTTCAATTTTTGATGAAAAAAAAAATCAAAAAAGTTTCAGGATAGTATGAATAGTGCAGATGATCTCTACCAAATTTCATGTAGAGAAAAATTTGGATGATGATTCAAAACCTAGGATTTTCAGACTATGTCCAGAAGTTCTGGATTTTTGTTAGGGTTTCTAAGATATAGAATTTTTATATTTTTTGTTTTGTTAAGAAAAATTAAAAATTATGTTAATTATTAGGACTAAACAAAGAGTTTGTCATCCAAGTTTTAATGAAAAATAAAATACCTAAGTTGATGAAATAGACCAAAAATCAGACCCCTAATTCAGAGACAGGATGTAGAAGTTTCTAGGGCAAAAGAAAATATGCATAAAAAACTTTATATGCCAAAATAAATTATGAGAAAATTCTGAAAAATATTAAAAATTATGATCAATCTAGAAAAGCAAGAATTAGGGTTTTATGATATATCTACATGCATAAATAGTAAAAACAACAAGCCATGTATGAGAATTACAAGATGCAAAAACTAGACCTAAAACATGCTCTGATACCAAATGATGCGGGACTATTCATTCATTCTAGTTATTTTTTTGTTGTTAGGCATTAAGTTAAAATTTGTATGCCAAATTTCAAGCCAAGATATTAAGTAGGGAATTCTATAAAAAATCTGAAGCACAGGCATACAGAAATAAACCCTAAAAGTGAAGAAACAGGATCGCCAAGGCTAAGAAGCCCTAGTTAGGACTAGCTCTTCTGCAATACCGCTACCAGAGGAGTCTAGAGGGTGTACCTGGCAAAGATTTGAAGTTAGATCCATGAAGAGTTTGCTCTACACTCTCATATATGGCCTGGAAAATAAAGCTAGCGACCCTGCAGATTCACGGCTTTCAATCTGATGACCCGAAAGATGGTCAGATGGAATCCTTGGATTCGTGAACTCTGAGGGACCTGCAAATCACCTAACAAAGGTTAGAAAACAAAGAAGAAGAAGGCTAAATCACTAAAGGAATAAGGGAAGGAAGAAGTTTGAAGAGGGCAGCGAAGGGATGAAGAAGGCTGGTGGCTTGGAGGCAGGGTGCAGGGATCACATAGAAATCCTAAGGGATCACATAGATACCCTTAATCACACAGAAATTCACATAGAACTTTGAGGAAAACTCAAGAGAAATTCATTCATAATAATTCATAATAATTGATCATTAGTTACAAGAGGGTGGAGGGGTGGGGTATTTATAGATGTTCCGATGCCCTCTCCTAGTTAGGATAGGAATACAAGATTTGATTGGGAGAAGGATTACAAAGTGGCTTAGAACAAGGAGTACACAATTTGAGTAGAAATAAAACTTAATCTCCTAGTTAGAAGTGGACTCTTCTCCTTCTTTGACTTGGTCAAGGGCTCCTTATGGTCTTGGGCTAGGATGAAATTCTTTTGGGCTGCTTTGACTTTTCCACTTCCTGCTAGGCTTGGACCTGGGCACCAACCTTGTTGGACTAGGCTTGGAGGGGCGCCAAAGGTAAGAATAGACCTGAGGGCATCATGGCCTGATGGAATGAGGATGCTAGGGACTTGGACTTGGGCCTGGGGCACCACTTCATGAATTCTTGTGGGCTGGTATGTTGGGGTGCTTCTCCTGGAGGACTTGGGCAGCATGAAGGAAGTCCACATGCTGGGTTGGTGACTTGAGTGTGGGTCCAATAGTCCTCCTCTTGAATATGACTTGAATGAAAGTAATTACAGGACTCAAAGGGACCTAATTGACAAGACTCAAAGTAAGCCAAATAATACAAATAGACTCAATTGAACTTAGGACTCAAAGGACTTAGTAAATCTAATCGACTCACATTATTACAGGACTCAAATTGACACAAAACCTCAAAATGATAAACACTCATAATGAACTGACTCAACCAACTTAGTTCAACTGAGCCGAACATGATCAAAAACTTGACTCATAAATTCTAATAGTATAAGTCGACTCTAAATATGGGACTCAAGTGTAACAAGGCCTAAAAACAAAATTCAAGACCCAAATACAGAACTCAAACGGCTAACATAGCCAGATTATTGGACTCAGAGATAAATTTTGAATCATGGCTAAGGGACTCAAACTCAGGGACCCATAGTGAACTAGGGTTGCCTAATGTCCCCATCAATAGGCCCTCCGGAAATAATGTTGGCAGCAGCGACTCCTTCTTCAACTCCTTGAAGAGGCACGAAATCCTTCAACTCATTGAAGAACTATTACTACAGCAGTGTTGGGACAAAGACCAAGGACGCTCCCAATTCTCTCTATCCCAAACCTTCAATAGAAGGTATGCACTCGGTAATCCCACCTAAAACTCAATCCCTACTCTAAGAATCTCTTTGAGGGATCAAGGAAAAAACTTTAACCAGAAGAGAAATTGGTAGAGTTCCTTGATCTTCCTCTCTATTCTTCAGCAAGCAAAAAATAGAAAACCAGAAAACCAAACATGGGCTTTTCACATTCAGATTTGAAGAGATTAAATAGAGACTTCAGACCTTTTGAATTGAGGGGAGTTACAAGCCCCTTGGGATTCAGCAACCGTAGCATTTAAAATCAAGAAACGTGCAGCATTAAGTCCCATAAGAATTGCAAGCTTAAATGAAGCTGTTTCGATTTTTAGTAGAGTCCGTCAGTCGAGTCAACTTGATTGTTCGAGTCGACTCGAGCTGAATCTCATGAGTCGACTCATCCGTGATGACTCATCCATGAGTCGACTCATAGATAATTTTGACAACTCTTGTCAAACAAATCTGAAATGATTCACAATCATTTTTATGCCAACAAATCAAGAAAAAACCCCACGGTGTGTGACCCCATAGGTTCAAACACTAAACCGGTAGCATAGGAATATTTTCAGTACCAACCAAAGTTTCCATCTAACAATGACACCCAGCGTCCGGATAGGTTGAAGGTTGCAGAGCAATAAGAACCTATCAAATATGGAATACCACTGAACATATTCCTTTAACCTCCTAGTGCTCCGGATGGCTTAGGGTTAAACTGCCCAACCCTAATCAGTCCATTTCAATATGTCTCAAATAAAGAATCCTTGTAACTTCTTACAAGGAATGCCTTGGCCAAGGTCTTTCTTAATTAAGGCATATTAAGTATTCAATCCAAATCATTTGGAGAGGTCAATCCTATCTTGATCCTACTATCGCTAGACAAGTACTTGATTATACCCAGCAACCTTCTATCACCGGATTAGAAACCCGGGTAGTCCGGCACCTAAGCATAGTGAGTTGTTTATAAGCTGCCATAGTGATCTCAAGTCAGAGGAATAATTCATGTCTACATTCTAATGCAAAACTTTTCTTTGGCAGAAAGAGAATCTCGCATGAGAGTCATGCTTAGTGAAGTGTCGAACACAACACTTGATGTCATAACAACATCTCCATGCTACTTGGTTAAGAGGACAACAATAAATATGACATCAACGACCTACTCTCGATACACTATCATCCTAAAACAGCATATCCTTTGGTCGCGAACCAGTTATAAACTACATGATGCATTATTTCTATATTGCATACAAGGTAGCTCAAAAGACATCATCACACAATAGTTCAATTAGGAAGATGACATGTGATCAACAACCAGAATAAACTTTTTATTTAATTTAATAATTCATACACATGAGTTGCACAACCATCTACAACCCAGACGGTTGGCTTTGGGACACACATTTCCCAACAGGCCTCTACCATCACCCGCTCGAGGGATGGTAATTGAACACCTTCGAAGCGACCGACGAAGCTTGTTGATTCCTTGGTGTGTGGTTTACAATCTGTTGCCCAGTAAGCAACCCAAGAGGGGGGTGAATTGCATCTCTAAAAAATATTCACTTGATGCAATGCAATGCTATGCAATCTAATCCAATAATCAATTAAGGTACAAAGAAATCAAATATAATGCTCTTAAATAAAAGTGTAGCTGAAATAAAGAGCAATAAATGAAAAGCAAGTAGAGAGATCAATCAACCACAAAGATCAAGAAATATAGTGGTTTGGTGCTATCCAATGCACCTACATCCACTCCCCAAAATCTCCTTGGAAATTCATTCTAATCACACCGATTATAGTTGATTAGTTTTCTGGGCTCACTAATCAAAAACCCGACTTTTTTTTACAAGGCCAACAAGTCAAAACCTCACTTGGTTTTACGGGCTAATCAAGAACCTAAATGGTTTTAAGGCTCACCACCAATCTCCCTTGATTTTCCGGGCTAACCTAGAACCTAATTGATTTTCAAAGGCTCACTAATAACCTCTCTTGGTTTTGCAATAGGCTAACCAAGAACCCTTACAACAAATAAATTTTTGAAGTAGAGAAACAATATAAGCTTTCTAAACAAAAGTGGGTATCTCTTTGAAGCTCGATGTAAAGGTGCTTTAAACTTGTTAAAGCCTCTTGAATGCTCAAGAATGGATAATCTTCAATATTTTTGAAGGCTCTTGAATGCTTATAGGCTTGCTTTTACTTGAGAGTGGTTGAATCTTCAATGAATAGGAGTTAAAGCTCTCTTTTCTTCTCACTTGAATGCTTCTATTTCATTCTCATCAATAATATATCTTTTGATTTGATTTGGAGCATATATATACCTTTCCAAGGCCTTAAATTATTTTCTAGCCATTAGACTTGAAAATCTAGCCATAGGAGGATAAAAGGGTCGAGTTCTACATTTGAAAAACTAGCCGTTACTATTCCCAGACTCCATGTGTCAACATTTCAGGCTGTGAGTCGACAGTTCAGGTCGACACTCGAACTTCTTGAGTCGATACCCAGTTCAAAAATCTTCAATTTGGTTCTTTGAAAATCTCAAATGTGTCGACACTTCCTCAGGTGAGTCGACACTTTGAGTCGACACTTTGCTTCCATGTATTGACACTTCTATAGTTCTTCATTTTTAGCAAGTTCTGTGGCCTGAAAATCTCAAGCAATGAGCTGATCCATGTGTCGACACTTTGAGTCGACTCTTCAGATCCATGTGTTGACACTTCAGCCATGCCATCTGAAATATTCTTTGCATATTGGCTTGAGTCGACACTTCACTTTCATGTGTCGACACTTGGTGTCATGTGTCGATACTTTGAGTTGACACCTCACTGAAATCTTCATAAAAATTCTTGAACTTGTGCTGAACCAAATTTATGCTTTACTCAGATGTCCAATCAAGCAAATTTTGACTTTCCAAGTCCTCTTTGAGCAGTTCTTTTCATGTAAACTTGCCTTCTTCAAATAAATAAACTTTTACAAATTTGTGCGCACCTTTTTCTATAAAAATATACTTCAAGGAGATCATTAGTACTCAACTTATACTTAACCATTTTGCTTATCATCAAAATCAATAATGGAGTTAACAATCTTCCCATTTTTGATGATTACAAAACCCTTAAGTATAAATTGCATGAAAAGCTTTTAAAGGAATTCATCAAGGTGCATAGGACTAAATATAATAGGTGTATCAAGGTAATTTTTAATATTGACAAGATGAATTAGAATAAGAGTGATATAATGATTTAAAATATCATAGCAAATTATAATGATTAAGAGTATCAGAACTTTGGGATATATATGAAATATAAACACATGTAACGTGATACTCTATAAGAAAATTCAGCAATAAGTAAAGCTCCCCCTGAATTGATGATCCATCTCAAATACTTAAAGAGGAGTTTTAAGATGAAAATCACTTTAAAAAGAATTTTCAATAAAAACAAAGTATATCTCCCCCTTTCTTGAGGAATTTGTAAACAATTTCAATTCAAGTTTTCAAAATAATTTTCAAATTTTGCAAATACTCTTATTTACCCCTTGCACATCACAAATATACTTTGCATTTATACTTTAATCTTATTACTCCCCCTTTTTATTATCATTAAAAAGGTAGGAGGGCAATAGATTTAAGATATTGAATTGAAGTGCAATGTAAGATCTTCATTCATTCATAAAGATAATTCATAAAGACAATGAAATACCAAAGAAATTTAAGTCATTCATTCATTTAAAGTCACAAACATGAAGTACAACATGATATTTCATTTCAAGTCAGAATTTGTACAACAAAAGACAAAACATACATAGATGCATAAAAGTAAACTATATAAAAATACATAGATATCCTAATCCTCATTCTCATCATCATCATCAGAAGACAATCCGATCTCAATCGATCCTATATCAGTAAAAGATCGAGCTCGAGGCCACATCGATCCGAGATCTTGGAGTCGGGTCCTTGTCGGTCATGGAGGGGTACGACGACCAAGTCCTCTACGTCGAGCATACATCCGACCTCTGGCTGGAGCAGTAGAGGTGAAAGCAATGTCCTTTGCAGGAACAAAACTGATCGGGTCGACAGTCTCTGCGACTGTCGGAAGTGGCGTACAATCAAAGGAAGGACCAAAGTCAAGATACTGAAAGCCAGGTGTATAAAAACCAAGCTCTCAGATAAGTAAGGATGGGTGAATGGTAGAAGTATCAACAATGAGTGTGTCAAAAATAAGCGTATCAGCTAACAATACGATAGGTGTATCAAAGATAGATGTATCAGTTGAAGAATAAACGGGTAAACCTGTAATCGATGAATCAATGATAGGAGTGTCAATCATGGGTGTGTCAACAATGGGGTTATCAACAATAGGAGAATCAATAACTGGTGAAAGAATAGGAATAGGAATATGATCATCCAATCTGGAAGGAGAAGATAGGACTAGAGTCTGGGTAGGTGAACTAAATAGGTCAAGAGTAGGACTCCTGGGCAAGTCTATCGTCACCTCCGCCACTTGCTCTAAAATCAGATCTGGAAAATCGAATCCACCAGAGTCAGTCTCCTCATCATCTCCATCAACATCATCACCATCAACATCATCTCCATCAACATCAGGTGCAGGAGCAGGTGGAGCAATATCAGCAACTGGAGTACTCACTGAAGGTTTGGATAGTGTGGTTAGTATAGCTGAGATGCCATTACTCAGTCCACTGTGGCTCTCTCTGGTCTTAGTTATGAAGCAGTCAAGACACTGTCTCATAATTAGAATGTCAATCTCAATGCGTCTGACTCTGTCCAATAAGCTATCAGAAACAACCTGAGTCTCTGTCTGAACTGGCTGAGGTGGTGTTGAAGTAGTAAGCTCAGATTGAGATGCAGTCTCTGGCTATGCTGCTATCTCAGGCTGACTCTCGCTAGGTCCTACCTCGTCGGAGAGGATGCACTCCTTCTCTACAGCATCATCATCATCAGCTCTATCCTTAGCCTGACCAGATATCCTACATCTCCACTGGCCTCGAAACAGATGATAACCCATCCGGTGTAGTGACCTGATGTCATACACATCAGTATGAAGTAGCATGTGAAAGGGCTCATCCTCAAAGCTGACGCCGTACTCCCTGAACAGAATAGTCAACCCCATCCCATAGGGCAGGCAAAGTCGATGGCTCGTCGACGCCTCTATCATCTGGTAAATCATAAGCACTGGAAGGCAGACGGGTGTGCGCTAAACTAATGAGACCATCACTAGCAACTCCCACTTAGTGATGTAATCAAAGTATCCGATCTTCAGCAGAAGTATCCGGGCGATAATATGGTGCAACAATCTTATCTTTGCTGATAGTCGGGATGCGGGTATGGTGGCTCCCTCAGGCAATATATCAGACTCAAAGATACACTGGAGTCCACTCACTCTGTCCATCAGGCTGTCCACCACTGATCTAGTCATCGAGAATGTCCCATACTCTGCTCAATACTCTGATGAAACTAGGATATCCCGGCCTCTCACCTGTGCCATCCATCCATCAGATCCATGGGCGAGTGATCCATAAAACTTTCGAAAAAGCCCGGGGTAATACCTCTCGCTCAGTGAGCAAAAAGAAGTCAAACCAGCCTATCGAATCCACTATCCGATCCTAAAATGCTGTTGGTCGACAAAATTGAAGTCTACTAGTCATCCCCCAATGACAGTCTTTGAACTCATCCTACTAGAAGCTATGAAAAGTGGTCGTGCAGGCGGATCTGGAGCTCTAGCCTCGTGTCTGGCCTTCATTCTTCGTTCTTCCTCTTGATCTGACTGACGAGGGTGATAGACAACTTGTTTTTGAGGTTCCATTCCTTAGAATAAGAATTATGGCAAGATTTGGATGAAAACCTAGGGTTTCTAGGGCTCAAAATGCAAAAGGAAGTCGAAGTGTAGCAAAATCCGAATAGGAAAGTGTCCAAATTGAAGAATCAATGGGTTTAAATCATGAAATAGAGGGAAGGAGTGAGGAATACCTTAGGTCATGTGTCGGCTTGAGAGAGATGAAGAAATGAGGGAAAAATACTTTGAAATGCCCTTATTCTCAGTCTGCTACCATTAATGTGTCGACTCATAAATGTGTCGACACATTCAGGTGTCGACATATCAATGTGTCGACACATCAACTTAAAAACCAAAAAATAAGAGATTGAAGTGTTGATCAAAATCAAGCATAATTCAATGAAATTCAACAAAATTAGTAAAGATTGAGCATGATTGTTGTCAAATATGATTGATTTGAGTCAAAGATAGGAAATATTTAATCAAAAGGATTAATGATCTCGAGCTCTCTTCTAATCATACAAAACCGATCTTCCAGAAGTGGTTTGTTAAGATATCAGCTAATTAAAATTTAGTACTAATAAACTCAAGCACAACATCATTATTTTCAACATGATCTCTAATAAAATGAAGTCTAATTTCAATATATTTACTCCTAGAGTGTTGAACAAGATTTTTTAGTCAAGCAAATAGCACTGGTATTATCACATTTTATAGGTGTAATAGTCAACTTGATTCCAAAATCTTCAAGTTGTTCCTTAATCCACAAGATTTGAGCACAACTTCCTGCTATAATATACTCAGCCTCAGCTGTGGATAGTACAACTGAAGTTTGTTTCTTGCTAAACAAGGAGATTAAGTTAACTCTAAAAAATTGGCAAGTACCACTAGTACTCTTTCTATTTAATTTACAACCAACAAAATCAGCATCAGAATATCCAATCAATTCAGCAAATGAATCTCTAAAATACTATAAACTAATATCAACAGTACCGATAGATATCTAATAATGCGCTTAACAGCCATCAAATGTGATTCTTTAGATTCAGATTGATACCTAGCACACATGCATACACTGAACATTATATCTGGTCTACTAGCAGTTAGGTACAGTAAAGAGTCAATCTATCTTTGTATAACTTTTGATCTACTGATTTACTATGTTCATCTTTATCAAGTCTATAAGAGGGGCTCATAGGCATACCTATCGATTTAGTAGTCTCCATCTCAAACTTTTTTATAATCTCTCTTGTATACTTAGCTTGGATGAAGATACCATCTCTTGTTTGCTTGATCTGGAGTCCGAGAAAGAAATTGAGTTCTCCCATCATGCTCATCTTGAACTCATCCTATATTAGTTTAGCAAACTCTTGACAAAGAATTTCATTAGTAGCACCGAAAATGATATCATCAACATATATTTGTACTACTAACAAATCATTATCTTTCCTTTTCAAAAATAATGTTTTATCAACATGGCCTCTAAAAAGTTCATTTTCAATTAAAAATTTGCTGAGTCTTTCATACCAGGCTCAAGGTGCTTGCTTTAATCCATAAAGTACTTTGTGCAATTTAAAAACATGATCAGGATGTGCATGATTTTCAAATCTAGGTGGTTGTTCAACAAAAACTTTTTCTATTATAAAACCATTTAAAAAAGCACTCTTAACATCCATTTGAAACAGTTTAAAGTTCATAAAACAAGCAAATGCTAATAATAGTCTAATTACTTCAAGTCTAGTAACCAGAGCAAAAGTTTCATCAAAATCAATACCTTCCTTCTAGTTGTAGCCTTTAGCAACTAGCCTAGCTTTATTTCTAACAACAATTCTATTTTCATCTAATTTATTCCTAAATACCTATTTAGTGCCAATAATAGAAATATTAGATGGTCTTTCTATTAATGTCCAAACATTATTTCTATCAAACTGAATTAGTTCATCTTGCATGGCATTAATCTAGTTAGGATCTTTTTCAGCTTCTTCAAAACATTTAGGCTCTACTTGTGATACAAAAGCTATATAATCACATTCATTTCTAATTGAGGCTCGAGTTCTTATCCCTTTAGATGGATCACCTAGGATTAATTCCTTAGGATGTCCATGAGCATACCTCCACTTCTTAGGTAGATCTTGAAGCTTTGGAGTGTCATCACTTTTCTCATTCTGGTCTTGATCTTCTTCACTTGGCTGAGGGGGTTGATCATTTAGTATCAACTTTTGAAGCTTGTCAGCACCTGCACATTCATCAATATATCCTCTTTTTTGGAGGATTTGTTAGTAGATTCTTCAAAAATAACATGCATTGACTCCTCTACAATCAAGGTTCTTTTATTGAAAACTCTATATGCCATGCTTGATGTGAAGTATCCTAAAAAAATACCTTCATCAGACTTGGCATCAAACTTTTCAAGATTATCTTTTCCATTATTTAAGATAAAACATTTGTAACCAAAAACTCGAAAATACTTTAAGGTTGGTTTTCTTTGATTCCAAAGTTCGTAAGGAGTTTTCTTCAAAATAGGGTAAATTAAAACTTGATTCAAAATGTAACATGCAGTATTAATAGCTTCAGCCCAAAATATCTCGATAAATTATTTTCATAAAGCATAGTACATGCCATTTCTTCTAAAGTATGATTTTTTCTTTCTACTATCCCATTCTGTTGAGGTGTCCTAGGTGCAAAAAAGTTGTGTTCAATTTATTTTTCATTACAAAAGTTTTTGAAATCTTGATTTTCAAATTCAGTTCCATGATCACTGAGAATGCAAATAACTGAAACACCTTTTTCATTTGAGACTTTTTGATAAAACTTTATAAAAGCAGAAAATGATTAATCTTTGTGTGCTAGAAAGAAAATCCATGTAAATCTCGATAAATCATCCACTATGACTAATCCATATCTCTTGCCTCCTTGACTTGATGTTCTAGTTGGTTCAAAGAGATCCATATGAAGTAGTTCTAGTGGCCTATTAGTAGTTACAAAACCTTTTGGTTTGAAAGAGGTTTTAACTTGTTTTCCAAATTGACATGCTTGGCAAACTCTATCTTTTTCAAAACAAAGTTCAGGTAAATCTCTAACCAAATTCTTTTTGCAAAGTTTTGAAAGTAGATACATACTAGCAAACCCTAATCTTCTATACCGAAGCCAACTAGTCTCATCTTTAGTAGAATTCATTGCAATAAGGTATTCTCTATTAGGCAAAGATAGATCATCCAAATCTACCAAATAAACATTTATATGCCTTTTTCCAATGAATTGTACTCCATTTGTATCCGGACTAGCAATCATGCAATAAATGATTTAAAAATAACTTGAAAACCTTTATCACAAAACTGACTAATACTTAAAAGATTGTGCTTCAAACCATCAACTAAAAGTATATTACTAATACAACTAGAAGGAGTTATATGAACCTTACCAATACCAATGATTTTTCCTTTACCATTATCCCCGAAGGTCACACTTCCTCTATTCAAAGCTTCAAGAGAAGTGAATTGCTCCACATCTCCGGTCATGTGCCTTGAATAACCACTATCAAGATACCAAAGTTTTTTGTTCTCCTTGGTTGCAAGACACACTTACAATAAAATCAAGCTTTGTTTTTAGTTATCTAAGCCAACTTGGGTCCTTTAGGGTTAGCACTTAAAATGGTTCCTTTTGAAACCCAATCTTTTCCAAAAGAATTGATTTTTCTTAAATTGCATTGAAAAGATTTATGACCTTACTTCTTACAAGAAAAATAAGTTATGCTACAAGATACAGGTACAAAAAAGATTTTAAAATACTTTTATTATTTTTGTGGTATACAGTCTAATCCTGCTTTATTAAAAATGGCTCTTTGCTATTCAAAAGTAGATTTAATTTTTCTGAACTATAGATAAATTTTTCAACAAAAGGCTTTATCTTTTCAAGTTCATTTTTATACTTAGCATTTTCCAATTCTATATCTTTATTCTTCTTTAAAAGATCATCATTTAAAATAATATTCTTAGATCTTTTCAAAACTTCATTCTCCATTGACAAAGCATTGTTTTTCTTTTCTAAAACATCCAATTTAGATTTCAAATAACTAACATCATTTAACAAAGAATTGTTTTCAAGAGAGAAACTGTTTGCATGCTTTTTCAACTTTTTATTTTCATATAAAATCAATTTATAATCATGCATAAGTTCATCAAAAGCATTTCTAAGCTCATCAAAAGTAAAATCTATTTCGGTGTCGGAATTTACCTCATCTTGCTCTTGATGTGCCATTAAACAGAGATTTGCAACTTTTGTCTGCTCTTCTTCATAACTAGAGTCTTCACTGTCACTCCAGGTGGCCATCATTGCTTTCTTTCTTAATTTCTTCCTTGACTTCTTAAGGAGAGGGCAATCGAACTCATAGTGACTCGGCTTCTTGCACTCGAAGCATGTAGGTATTTCCTTCTCCTTTTCTTTTTCTTTTACTTTCTCTTTTCCTTTTTCTTCTGATTGAAACTTCTTTTTGTAAGAAAACTTCCTCCTCTTCATGAATCTTTTGAATTTCCTTGTAAGGAGGGCTTCTTCACCTTCATCTTCCTCTTCTTCTTCGAACTCATCTATTGAGGATTCTTCTTGTATGTTTGATTTGAAAGCTATCCCCTTTTTCTTTTTATCCATGTCCATTGACTTTTATTTCAAATTCAGCTCATAAGTCATGAGCGATCCAACCAGCTGCTTTAGAGGTAGTTTGTCAACGTCCTTGGCTTCTTGAATTGTAGTCACCTTCGGATCCCATGATGTTGGAAGTAACCTAAGGATTTTATTCACAAAATCAGTGTTAGACATTACTTTTCCAAGACTTTTCATTTCATTTACAATATTTGTAAATCTTGTGTACATGTCAATGATTGACTCATTAGGTTCCATTCGGAATATTTCATAAGTATACACTAACATGTTCACCTTTGTATTTTTCACTTGATCAGTATCCTCATGGGTACCTTCAAGTGTGTCCCATATTTCTTTAACAGAGGTGCATGTAGATATCCTATTGAATTCACTAGGATCTAATGCACAATAAAGAAGATTCATTGCCTTGGCATTGATCTCAGATTGCTTAATGTCATTTTCATCCCAATCCTCTTCGAGCTTTGGGATAAAAACACCATTAACCATACTGAAGCAATATGAAGACCTTTATCTACAACTCTCAACAAATTATAATCAATAGAATGCATAAAAATTATCATCCTAGTTTTCCAATATGTATAATTTGATCCATTAAAAAATGAAGATCTATTTAAGATTTGACCGTCAACTACGCTAGTACCAATAGGGGCTGCCATAAATCTTTACTCAAGGCGGTAAAGCCTATACACTGAGAACAGGGCTCTGATACCACTTGTTGCCCAGTAAGCAACCCAAGAGGGGGGGTGAATTGAGTCTCTAAAAAAAAATTACTTGATGCAATGCAATACTATGTAATCCAATCCAATAATCAATTAAGGTACAAATAAATCAAATATAATGTTCTTAAATAAAAGTGCAGTGAAAATAAAGAGCAATAAATGAAAAGCAAGTAGAGAGATCAATCAACCACAAAGATCAAGAAATATAGTGGTTCGATGCTATCCAATGCACCTACATCCACTCCCCAAGATCTTCTTGGAAATTTACTATAATTACACGATTACAGTTGATTAGTTTTTCGGGTTCACTAATCAAAAACCCAACTTGTTTTCATAAGGCCAACAAGTCAAAATCTCACTTGGTTTTACAAGCTAACCAAGAACCTAAATGGTTTTAAGGCTCACCACCAACCTCTCTTGATTTTGCAGGCTAACCAAGAACCTAATTGGTTTTCAAAGGCTCACCAATAACCTCTCTTGGTTTTGCAATAGGCTAACCAAGAACCCTTACAACAAATAAATTTTTGAAGTAGAGAAATAATATAAGCTTTCTAAACAAAAGCGGGTATCTCTTTGAAGCTCGATGTAGAGGTGCTTAGAACTTGTTGAAGCTTCTTGAATGCTCAAGAATGGATGATCTTCAATGCTCTTGAAGGCTCTTGAATACTTGGAGGCTTGCTTTTGCTTGAGAGTGGTTGAATCTTCAATGAATAGGAGTTAAAGCTCTCTTTTCTTCTTACTTGAATGCTTCTATTTCATTCTCATCAATAATATATCTTTTGATTTGATTTGGAGCATATATATACCTTCTCAAGGCCTCAAATCCATTTTTAGCCGTTAGACTTGAAAATCTAGTCATTGGAGGGCAAAAGGGTTGAGTTCTATATTTGAAAAACTAGCCGTTACTGTTCTCAAAACTCTATGTGTCGACACTTCAGGCTGTGAGTCAACACTTCAGGTCAACACTTGAATTTCTTGAGTCGACACCCAGTTCAAAAATCTTCAATCAGGTTATCTGAAAATCTCATATGTGTTGATACTTCCTCAGGTAAGTCGATACTTCGAGTCAATACTTTGCTTCCATGTATCGACACTTCTATAGTTCTTCATTTTTAGCAAGTTCTGTGGCTTGAAAATCTCAAGCGATGAGCTGATCCATGTGTCGACACTTTGAGTCGACACTTCAGGTCTATGTGTTGACACTTCAGCCATGCCATCTGAAACATTATTTGTATACCGGCTTAAGTCGACACTTCACTTCCATGTGTCGACACTTCATGTCATGTGTCGACATTTTGAGTCGACACCTCACTGAAATCTTCATAAAAATTCTTGAACTTGTGCTGAACCAAATTTATGCTTCATTCAGATGTCCAATCAAGCAAATTTTGACTTTCCAAGTCCTCTTTGAGCAGTTCTTTTCATGTAAACTTGCCTTCTTTAAATAAATAAACTTCTACAAATTTGTGAGCACCTTTTTCTATAAAAATACACTTCAAGGAGATCATTTGTACTCAACTTATACTTAACTATTTTGCTTATCATCAAAATCAATAACAGAGTCAACACAGTCCATACTAGCGATCAGGCCGTTGGCCCATCTTCATTGTCCTGAGTTCTAGGTCTCTCGTCCGACCATATTTCCTCTTAACATGTTCAAACCATGTGATGCATGGTACTTCTAACTACATTAGCATATAAAACATGTGATAAGTGCTCCTCTTCATCTGATTATGGAGACAAAGCAATTAAAAGTCTGAAATGTGATGCCAAGTAGAATACTCACTAGATTGCAATCTAGTATACCAAAATGCTTAAGCACCTTCTTAATATAATTTTTCTATGATAAGAACAATCTATTTGTCAATCCTTGTGAATTAAGAGTACTCAAATAAATCAGGTTCTTCCTTAAATCTGGTATGTGCCGCACATCAAACAAAGACAATACAATTATTTATCTTAATCCAAATATTCTCTATAACAATAACCTTACAGGATATGTTATTCCCCATAAGCACAATATTATCATCAATAAGGTGATAAGTCAAAACTAGTCCTGATGAGGACACATATGATATAATATGCTGAATCACGAATCCAAGCATCTCCACATAAATAAACCGATATTGAGAGGACATCAATAACATCAGAACTATCATTTGCTACATTGGCTGAATCACTAGTATTAGAGGCATTATCGGACTTTCCCTTCTTTTTTTTGAATCTAGGAAAATCAGATTTCCAATACCCATCTTTCTCATAGTAATTGCATTTGCATGTCTTCCCTTTTCCTTTAAATTTTGTTTTTCTCTATTACCTCCCAAACTTGAACCCAAATTCATTTCTTTTGATCTACCTCTAGCAATCATACCATCTACCTAATTTTTATCCCAAGATTCAAATACTTTTTTTTTAACTCTCTCAAGTTTAATGAAGCCCTCACATCTTCTATAGAAAGTCTTCTGACCATATAGCATAGTATCAACAAAATATTCAAATGAGGAAGGTAATGAACAAATAGAATAAGGGCTTATCCTCATCTTTAATTTTAATATCAATATATTTTAATCTAGAATAATTTTACTAAATTCATTGATCACTATTGTAAGCAGTCAAAAATAATTTCATCAACTAAAACTATAGTTAGGGTGAGTTGGGATCGTATCCTCATAGATTAGTTGGAGTTATGTTCACTTTCAGGATTATTTTGTTAGAGATTAATTAGATTAGAAAGATAAAAGAGTAAGAATATGATTACACTAAGAACAAGAATTAAACTAAATAAGAAATTAACTAGAATATGAAAGATGTTTTGGATTTCAATTTGGTATTTGGTATTGATGTGGCATGATCACTGACATGGGTCTGTGTCGGACCCATCTGGCGGCCATGCTGGAAGAAGATGCCACTTGGATGCGGTGATCAAATGAACATCCGAGGTTGAGCCCCCGGTCGAGGTCAGCTCCTATTCAAGGTGGAGCTCCCAGCCGAGGTCAGGCTCTCACTATCCGAGGTCGAGCTCCAGACCGAGGTCAGCTCCCATCCGAGATCGAGCTCCCGACCGAGGTCATGCTCTCGCCATCCGACGTCGAGCCCCCGATCGAGGTTAGCTTCCATCCGAGGTTGAGCTCCCAGTTGAGGTCGTGCTCCCAGCATTCGAGGACGAGCCTCCGACTGAGGTCAGCTCCCACCTGAGGTCGAGCTCCCAGTCGAGGTCGTTCTCCCACCATCCTAGGTCGAGCTCTCGAGATAGAGCTCCCCCTTGCCGAGGTCGAGCCATCTTCCGGAGTCGTGCTCCCATCTACCAGGGTCAAGCTCCTATTTTCCAAGATAGGGTTCCAGCCCAAGACCAAAGGCATTATCAACTGCTAGAGGATCGACCAGGAGCGAGGGAGAGAAGACCAGAAGGAATTCAAACTTTGTAACTTTGGACGAGTCGGCTCGGATCCCCTTGAGTTGGCTCGAATTCTCAGAACCTCAGAATTGAACTCTGCCCGAGTCAGCTCTTCTTACTCGAGTTAGCTCGAATGTCTACGTGCCAGAAAACAAGGTGCCGTGCTAGACTTTGAGTCGGCTCTTGTGACTTAGGTCCAAAACTTGTCAAACTTGTCCAGACTTCTTCCAGTGGTTTTCAAACAACTCAAAACCTTTCCACCTCATTCAAAGACTGAACTTGAGACAATTAAACTAGAAACATACATAAAAGTAGCCCTCTTAAATGAGTATACAATTGACTTTACTTGGGGGCTCTTCTTTACTTAAAGTTTTAACAAAAATTAACTTAACATACTACAATGTTGTAGGAAGGAGGGTTATTCAATGAAATCATCCTACAAAAACTTTGAGAATACTTGAAAGATAGTCAGTAATCAAATGCATGCTCCAATGTTTGGTTATCATCAAAATCATTCCAGGAGTCAACACCCTTTCTCTTTCATGCCTCCCTGGGAGGGCGTCTCGTCTTAAAGGACTGCCTTCTCCCAGGGCCATGCGAGACAAGGTCCAAAGTTCTCAGAGGAAGGCTCTACAATGGGTGCAGGTGGCGTAATGCAAGATCTGTGCCCTTAGTGGGGCGACCTACTACGATAAGTGTGAGTGGCATGCCACGGGGTCTGGTACCTCAATAGGGCACTCCTTTAGAGGGTGCAGGTGACGTGCTACTAGGCCTGGAAGCCTGGAGGAGCACTATCCTGATAGGAGATGCAAGTGAGGTGCTATAGGGTCTGAACCCCTGATGGAGTACTCCCCTGCAGGAGGTGCAGGCAGCATGCCATAGGGTCTGGAGCTCAGATGGAGCACTCTCCTGCAAAAGATGCAGGCGGCGTACTACAGGGTTAGGAGCTCCGGTGGGATAATTCCTGTGGAAGGTGCAGGCAGCGTGCTACATGGTTTAGAGCTCTGGCTGAGGCCTCCATTGCAAAAGGTCGACTCCCTAAGAACCGTGGCGAGTTTAGCAGAGATGGTGACGTCGCCCGCTGGGGTCACCATCCGGGCTGTCCTTGTAGCCGCCCCTTCCTTCGTCAATCTTGCCATCGCAGTTATGAGGGCTCCTGTTACCTTTAGCATTTGGCCCGGCTGGGGGTTATACTAGACTAAGGCCCTCCTCGGCCAGGAGCTTACCTCGGACAAGAGCTCAATCCTGGCTGGAAGCTCACCTCGAATGGGAACTCGACCTCGGTTGGGAGCTCACCATGGATGGGGGCTCGACCTCGGCTGGGAGCCCACCTCGAACAGAAGCTCACCACGGATGGGGGCTCGACCTCGATTGGGAGCTCACCTCGGACGGGAGCTTGACCCTAGTTGGGAGCTTGATAGATGGCGCTCATCTGGTGGCTCTACCCACCACCTCAACTGTTAGCTACGTCTGACACGGTCGCCATGTCAACGGTTCGTCACATCAAACGGGTATCATAATTTTTTCATAAGGAATATTATTGTCATTCAATTTTTTTTAAAAAAAAAAACTGTAACATTAAATATGTATTGAAAAGTAAGACTCACATAATCCAACTAGATTGTGTGGTATATTTTTTCTCCACCAAGGATGGTATATGTTGTGGTAATCTGGTTCGATACAAAATAATTGCCGATTCATTAGTTGGGTTGGTTTTATTTAGACCCGTCAACCAAATCAGTGCACCTAAAGATAATATTTTCTTAATTTAATGAGGGCTACAATCTGTCTCAATAAAAAGAATATATTATTACTTCATTACTATTTCATTCGGCTTCATGTCTTTAGCCTGGTCCGAAGAAAATGCTTCTGGAATATATTACTATTTCATTCGGCTTCATGTCTTCAGCCTGGTTCGAAGAAGACATTTCTGGAATATATTATTATTTCATTCGATTTCATGTCTTTAGCTTGGTCCAAAAAATACGCTTCTGGAATATATTACTATTTCATTCGGCTTCATGTCTTTAGCCTGGTCTGAAGAATACACTTATGAAATATATTACTATTTCATTCAGCTTCATATCTTCAGCTTGATCTGGAGAAGACGCTTCTAGAATCTGTTACTATTTCATTCAGCTTCATGTCTTCAGCTTGGTCCGAAGAGGACACTTCTGGGATGTATTATTTATCCCTTTGACTCCATGGTAAGCCGTTCTTTATTTTCTGGTTCACTCCGACGGAGATAAATCCGAAGCATATAGCTAGCACGTTTTCGAACCATTCTAAGGAAGACAGTCCGAAGAAGTAGTTAGACTATTTTCGGATCTCCTCTAGAAAGAGTGTATCTAAAGCATGTGAACGATCTTTCAACCTGAAATAGTTGAAGATTGTTCTAGTTGTTATAACCACCCACATGGTCGATAGCTCCGACTTCGATAACCATGGAGTAACCAATTTTCGATCGCCACTACTTACTGTTATGAAGAAGTTACATTAACTAATTTCCATAACTGTAAGTAGTTATACTCATACCTATAAATATTAGTAAGAAGGGACACTCTAGGTAAGCAAACTCCAGGCAAGCTAAAGCCAGTCCACAACTAGTTTTTTCAACGCCAATCCACTCATTTTTTCCTTTTCATTTTTCTCACTTCATTTTGCTTTCAAGTTTTCCATTCTGTTATTTAAATTTTTGCTGACTTTGGCATTGGAGTGTCCCCTACTGAAAAAATTCCAGTCAAGAGATTTGTTTTGCAGGCTTCTATCGAAGGTGAACCAACAAGCAGATTGCTTCATCCTGTTCGTGCAGATTTAGCATAACAGTATACAAAGACTTTCTCTTGCGGTAACGAATCCTTAGGCATGGGATAAAAGAAAGGGTCTTTCCTTTATCTAATTATATATCAAACCATGGGTTAGGGATGAAAGAATTGCCACCTGCTATAGTCCTAGAATCTCTAAATTCTTGAGACCAAGTTCTTCCCATTCTTGAAATAATTAGATTATCTAATTATTCAGTCACTTTGTTGCGCTGATTAATAATGGGTAATTAGATAAATAGGGATGGCAACAGGTCGGGTTTGGATCGGGTCATCTAAAATCCATATCCATCCTGCTAAAAAATTATCCGCCCCATACCGGCCCCATATCCATCTCGGATCGGGTCGGGTATATCCGGCCTTGTAAAACTTAGTTTATTTAAAAGCTAAACGGGTCGGGTCAAGTCGGATCGGGTCGGGTATATCCGTCCCATATCCAATTTATTTAAATATTTTATAAACATAATTTTTTTATATATAAATGGATCGGGTTCGGGTCGAGGCGTACTACTACCCGTACTCGATTCGAACCCGAGTCGGGTTTTTTTTATATAACCCATATCAGTTTATAAATTAGACGAGTCGGATTTTACCCACCCCATTAGGGTCGAGTCGGGTCGGATATCTATCGGATCGATAAAAATTGCCATCCGTTCTGGTTTATTTGTATTGCGAACAAAACTTGGATAAGTTGATTATTTATTTATTTCATGACCAGAGAAGATTAATGTTTACTATACTTGTAGGATAACAAAAAGGGGTATGATCTGATTCATGGATCGCTAGTGGACTAATATTCAAATGGTTAAAAATTCGTGGAAAAGTTTTTATGCTGGATTGGGCTTCAACCATGCGGCTTATCTATCTTATAAGTTAGATTTCAAACATTTACTTAAATGCAAAAAAAAAATCCTTGTACTTTATGGATACATGTTTTCCGGAAAGATGGACATGCACACATCTTATAATAGTTAAAATTATTATATCACTACCAAATATGATCTATGATGGAAATTTCATTTCAAAGCACACCATTCAACTCCTATAAATGTTCATTTCACTATTTAGAACTTTTAAGCACGTCCTCCTATAAATTGAAAAACTATATAAACATATTTATACAAATATATCCGATCATAATAAAATTTAACAAAAAATTATAATTATAAGCACTTAAAATGTCCATAATTATGATGCATACGTCCAACCACCAACTAGCCAAAAAAAAAAATCATAGAATTTGAAACACACTATTGAACTTGCGATTTGGATCGATCTTTAAACACACTCTTACAAAAAAAATAAAAATAAAAATAAATCATGAGCACAATCCCCTTGCAAATATATTCCAATTGTAATGAAATATGCAAGCCTAAACTAACAATACAAGAGGGCATTTTGTGGGCCCCTCTTCACAAATCCGCTCATGAGGCAGGCAACGGCATAATTCCAGCAGGCACGAATCCTGTGCCAGTTTCATGTCCAAATCAAAACCGTTTGGTGGGGCAAATAAAAAACTATATAAAAGCAGAGGGACGAGGATATGATATTCCTGTAATTTCGCCTCCACGGCAACGGACTTTGGAATTTGGAAATATTAATTAATTATTAGCCTCTTTAATTATTAACCGGACAGCGAAAGAGCTGGGCCACGCAGCAGGGGGAATCAAAAAAAATCCTTGTTTTAATACGCCACTATCATTATTATTACTCATTATTACCGTTTTTTTTATTTTATTCATTATAACCAAAAGAGAAAACAAAAAGCGCGAGCGATGAGCGAGCCCTGAGGCTGCCGAGCATTGCTTCCTGTCCTCCTCGATGGCTTTGCCTCATCCACTGTGATCACCGGACGCCGCTCTCTCTCTCTCTCTCTCTCTCTCTCTCTCTCTCTCTCGCCAGCGGCTTCTCGAGTGATCGGAGGTAGTTCGCATCTCTATGGTTTTGCTTGCCGTACTTTTGCGTCCATCGGCGTCCTTTTTTCTAATTATTATTTTTTTTTTGTGTATTTTTGGGGTTGGATCGAGGTGTTCTTCATGGGTTTTGTGGAAAGGTGTGGTTTTGCTGCTGCCAGCTTTGAGTGGTGATGCAAAATGATGGTTTTTTAAAAACAAAAGAATGCATCTTTTTGTTGTTTCGGTGTTTTTTTTTTTTTTTTTTGGGTAAATTTCTGAGGTTGAATTGCTGAGATCTTGTGGGGGTAAGGGCTGTCTTGATCAGCATTTATGGTTTTGTCATATTGGGATAAGTTTTTAGATGTAAATTCTCTGCTTGGGATTTGGCACTGATCGCGTTGCCCTCCTTTATTCTCCGTCCGTAGTTAAGGAGGGGTATATGGGATGATGTATTTGTCTGCTCGGGGATTTATTGCGTCGATTCGCTCTCGTTTGGGCTTCGTTCCCGGGTTCCATTCCAGCCACATTTTTTAATTCATTGAGGTAGGAGGTTGGCGAGAGCGAGATCTTCCTCCATTTGGGGTCTTGGGTTGCTGGGCTTCTGCTGCTGCTCGTGCTCTGGTTCTTTTAGCTAATAAAATGGATCATTTTTATTGGATGCGGTGAATAAGTTTCTAGTGTTTTGCTCTCAAAAGTTTCCTTCTGTTGTTTTCCATTGAGGGTTAACTAAGATTTTAGTTTACATGTTTGCATTTATTTGGTCGGTTGCATGATGGAACCATCTTTCATAGATCTGTCAGTATGTGGCATGTTGGAAGATCATATTTTTGCACATTTTATAAGACCTAAAAGGTGTTTATATGTTACAAGTTTTTTCAGAAAAGGAGATAAAGGAGAGTTAGGTGGATGGAGGGGCTAGATATTCTGCAATTCCTAAAACTTTAGGAAGTTATATTGTATAAAGATTACTTTGTCCTGTTTAATAAATTGCTTATATGTTTCCCATTCTCCTGCTAAAGAACAAATAGCCGAACCCTTGCCTGCACCAGCTGAGTTTTTGGCATAAGTTGACTGCTCAAGGCATATACAGAGGAGCTAGAATCCCTCTAATATGATATAAAATATAATGTATCATCAAAGTTTGAGTTAGGGGTTCTGGTGATATGTCCTTGTATCTTCTCTCCCATTTTGTCTCCATTTCAAGCCTTATCAAATTTGACCTTAGTTTCAGACTTTTCATTCCTTTATAGTTATAGATGTGATGCTCCAAATTCTGGGACTTCAAACATCGCTAACAACAGATACCAACACTCGCGCAGGCATCCAGTGTTAATACGGTGAAACAGAAAGATCCATCCTATTGTATTTGCTATCTTTTCTAGAGGTGGAAGACTGGCTTGTACCAGAGCGATATATTTAAACATTGTGGAACCCCTGTCTACTATTTGCTTATGTTTATATTCATAGATTTGTGCTATCCTGTGCTTTATAGGAGAGCTTATCAACTTCTAAGCATGGTTCTCAGCAAAACATAGTTTCAGAAGGAGCTTAAACTCATTAAATGACTTCATGGATGTCACATGGCTCCTCTGGAATGATTACTTGAGTCTTTCTGCTGCTTATCATTTCATAATTTCAGTTAATTATGCATGAATGGTGTTGGTGATTGTTAAGGATTGAAATGCATTGTCATGTTGCTAAGCATGCTTTATCATGGTCAAACAATCAATGCCTTGCATAGTGAATTAATCTTTTACTGATGTTAAGTGTGTTGTTATGTTGTTGCTTTCTAATTAATGTTTTGTTCTCTTCATTTTTCACGACTAAGTACACTCATTGCCTCTTGCATGTACCCTTTTATCAGCAATATCACGTCTTTTGCACATCTAAGCCCAGTCATCAGGTTAGCTATCATGAGTTATTTTGAACCTGCCGTTATACTTCCCTTAAAATTCAAGGCAGTTTCTCCTTGGGTACTACCAATATTTTATCGTGAGTATTTTAACCATTAGTAGGTTATATTCTGGATTCTTATTTGTTGTTACTACTGTGTAGCGAAACTTCAGTAAACTGCCTTAAAATCATTAAGGGCTTGTTTGGATGTCTAGGCCTAAAATCCTATAGGATTCATGGATTAGACTAGTGCAACTAAAAAAGTTAATTTGGACTAGGCTTATATTTCCAATATCCAAGAGCCTTTGGAGTGGGCAAGCCCGAATCCTATAGGATTAAAAGAAAGTCCTCTACAGGTCTTTTTTTGTCCCTATAGGATTCGGGCCAACCCACCCTAAATGCCCTGGATATTGTAAATTTAAGTCTAGTCCAAGCTGCTTTTTTTCTAGTTACACTAGCCCAACCCATAAATCCTATGGAATTTTGGACCTAGACATCCAAACAAGCCCTAAACAGTAAATTCTTCTTTGTGTAGACTTCAAATTTCATGTTCTTATCTCCTTATGATCTCATGTATTTCCATCTTTTGAGTATTATCTTTTTGACAAGAAAACATGCCCCAGTATATCTTAACTTTAAAAATTAAAACCTCTAAATTTAGGAGAAACAATATTGTCATTTTGAAATTAAAAACTTCCAAAGGCAGACATATCCTTATGCACCGTAAAAGTTTATTGAAGAAATCATTGGCATGTCAATGTTCCCTATGCATGTGGCCGTATTGAAGAAATCGTTGGCATGTCAATGTTCCCTATGCATGTGGTAGTATCTGTTTGACTACAATTGTCTGCTCCTGCAATACTTTATGAGGAAGAAACATGTTGAGGGAATATTACATTTTAATATGGGGAAGTCTGTCCTAGGATTTACAATAAGGTATTCATAAAGAAGTCCATAAAACTATTAAGCTAAATGTATATGCACAAATAAGTTTTCCTCTTTTATTATTTGTGACTTGTAGATGCTAGTATAAATAATCCTTCAAAGTTTGCAATGTGAACATAATAACATAAAACTATTAAGATAAATGTATATGCACAAGTTTTCCTCTTTTATTATTTGTGACTTGTAGAATCATGAAACCTTATCGCAGCAATCTGGGTTCATGAAGAAACCTTATCCCAACAATCTGGGTCAGCTTTATGAACCCTCATTTGCTAATCATTCCCATCAAGGGATGACGCTGATGTTATTATAGGATATTTTCCCCAATTTCTTCTACAAATATTCCTTTCCTGTTACCTTAGGCCTTCCCCTCCACTTTCTAAATGTTAAGGAATTAAAGGGTTGGAGCACATCCAAAATTGTGATTTCTTAAACAGGCAAATTCTTCAACATATCTAAAATTAAGATGAGCTCTATCTCTTCACAAAATGTTGTATGTTGAATTTTTTTGTAGTTGGTTGACACTTGTATTTTGCATATACCTTCTTTATTTTATGTTTTATTTACCAAAGGGAGAAAAAAGTGGTTGCTGGTCATCAAACTCAGTTGAGGAACACTACAGGGCTGACTTGTAAGAAATCTTGGTAGCATTCACGTGTTTCAGTCACTTAATAAGGTCTTATTTGGAGGGATCCTAACTTCTTCGCTTTGATATAATGAATTTGTTGTGCGCAGAGAAAAGTCTAAAAATGTAAACTTTCATATCTTCGAGGACAATAGATGATTAGTTTGTGATACCTATCAGAATTGCTTAATAATTGGAACAAACACTTACATGCTACGTAACTCAAGCTATATTCCATCGGAGATCCCATTTTGCTTGCACAAATGCTAAAACAGCTGAACAATTGAACACCCATCTCTTATGAGCTATATAAGTTAATGAATTTCTTGTATCTAGAGAACAACAATTAGTCCACCCATATATCACCTCATTCTAGCTCAAATCCCAATTCAGTTGAATAAATGCTGTTAGGTACTGATTTTGTTATCCTAAAGATGCTTTTAGGAATACTTAGTTAAAATCCGGCTTTAAAATTCTATTAAATACTGAATCTTTTGTCTTTCCAATTCCCAAGTCATCAGCGATCATCTTTTAGCTGAATAACAAAGATATTGTGCATCTGAGCATAGAGTCTCAATGACTCAAGATAGACAATAAGGACTGTAATAATTAAAGAAAATAGTCCAAGTGTTCAAGGAGTATATGAGTGGTATGTTGCTGGTCTTGATACCTAAAATTATGCATCTAAGGTATCGAACAAGAGGAGCTAATCCATGAGGATGCCTTATGCTTTCAGAGTATGCTTATAGATTCAAGGGCTTCTTAACAAGGTTAGGATTGCCTCTGTAAATGCTTTCAGTATATCATATGCTTCTACAGCTACCAGTCTAAAATTTATAAAAAGGGTTCTGTCCAAGGTTTTGTACTTTTTTCCTTTTGCAATGGTGATCTGCACAACTGCGCTGTGACTTTGGCAGCTAATCGTTATGATGGTGAGGAAAAAATGATCACAGGATAAGCATTCTTATGATAAGGATTCTTTTTTGCAGTGTATTCTGAAGCTCACTTATGGAAGATGGATGCTTGAAATTAAGTTTTATAGGGCTATATATTTGGGTTCTATTAAGTTAAAGAGCAAGGAATGCCCTTGTCCATCTCGCTGTTTTGGCACTTCTATCTCTGATACCATTTGTGCAGTTCTTTCTTATTTGATTTTTGTAATAAAACTGAGGCTTGCAGGCTAATACATGGTTATAATACATGGCTAATATATATTATTTTTTTTGCATGTCAAAGAGAATCTGCCAGCATAATACACATGCTTCATGATTTCATATATGTTCACCGAAAACATACTGAAAAGTGTGAAAAGACATCATGACACAGTTACATGTATTGGAATGCTAAGATTAATAAAAAGAAGTCCTCAAGAATTATAAACATCATATTAGAAATTTATGGAATCTAACCTGATTCTCTTGTGATTCAACAGTTCAGTACTATGGGGCGAGACGTACCTTTGAAATGTGAAAACCATTTGCAAACAGAATCAGGGCCAAAAATTATCCATCCCTCTCGTTGCTGTACAAAAGTAGAAGAAGGAGATACAAAAGAACAACCCACCAGCAGATATTGCCACTTGAAGAGTTTGGATGGTGACTTCAAGGAATCGAGCCTCAGCTTTTCCCCGAGCCTCCATTGCAAAAGCATGCCTTCTGGGGCAATTGGAGTAGATGTTAACAAGAATGAAGTGGTAAAGAGGGGTTCTATATATCAGAGCTCAAAAGAAGTAAGGAGAATCAGGAAGCTAAGAGAGGGAAGAAGAAAAGTTAATTTGGCCAGTGATGATGATGGTGCTTTCCTCTCCTTTGAGATTGTTTCTTCTTTGCCTGAGCCTAGGTCAAAAGGAGCAGATATGTCTCTGCAGCAAAGCCTACCATCTCTCGTTCTTTTAAATGCTGAGCAAGCATCACAATCTGTTGACACAAGTCACACAGTTACAAGAAGATCCATGGAGTTCCTGGATCTTTCGTTCCGTGATCTTCCTGAAGAGCCTTTGAATCCCCACGCTTCATGCTCGAGTTTTGTTGTAGAAAAAAATGGTCCAGGAGATAATCTTTTGGAGATCTGTCTGCACTCTAAGGATGCTGATTATCTTTATACTGATGCAGCTCCAGAGCTGATACAAACAGGTTCGCTTAGAGAACTAAGATCTAACTGCAATTGGATGCTTGGTCCAGGAAATAATGAAAATATCATTACTGAGAAAGAGAGAATTAAATCTCTCTCAAAGTCCTTATCAGCAAAAGCTGGAAATTTTAGCTCATCTTGTCAGTCTCTTAAAGCCAGCCCAAAAAATCGGTTTAGCCCATTCAAGCGGATGCTGGATCCCATCAAGAAATCCAAATTTATGCGGAACCCACCAGTCTTGGAAGCAGAAACTCCTGAAGGCAAAGCTACCTATCCTGCAAGCATCAGGAGGAATGGATTAACTCTGAGATCTTTGTTGAACGATTTCTCACATATGAATCAGAAAATAGAGTATGATGGGCAGTTGATTGGTAAAGACCAGGTCTTGATCAGTGCTTCTTCACCTGCTCACCTACGTGGCATTCTTAAATTGGAATCCATGAATGGCACCCCATCATTTGAGTTCTCTATAAAAGATCCAGCAGATGTTTTTTCTGCTAAGACATGGAGAACAGATAATGCATTTAACTGGGTCTATACCTTCCATGGTTGTAAAAAAAAGATCAACTATACTGGCAGGGGTACTAAAGGTAGGCATGTACAGTCACTACAAATGGTTGGACAGATGCAGGTTTCTTGTTATCTGTGCTCAGAAATGAAAGAAAATGGATCCTTGGATAACTCTACTGTGACAGAGTTCATTTTATATGACAGTGCCGAGGCAAGAAGAAGCTTTGCTGTTGAAGAAAGATCGAAATGCTCTTCAGGTTCCATTGAACCCCCCACAGATTTCGTTTCTGAAAACTCAATGATTGATGGTCCTCTAGATAGAAGTAATTCAATGGAGCACCAACTTCATGCTAGACATGCTGTCAGTAGCCGTGACTCAGATGCTTCGACTTCTTACCCTTGGTCACCAGCAGATTTGCATCCACACCTGGAAATTGCTGCTATTGTAATTCAAATTCCTTTTAACAAGAAGAAAAAAGATATGAAAGCAGAAGTGGTTGGCTCCAAAGAAAATTCTAACTTATCAAATGTTATTAGAGTCAATCAAGGTAGGGAGATGACAACAGGTGGCCTGGATCCTGGAATTTTGAAGGTGGTTATCCCAAGTGGGAACCATGGGCTGCCAAGTACTGATGAAGGAGGTCCATCATCACTACTGGATAGATGGAGAATTGGTGGAGGCTGTGATTGTGGTGGCTGGGACATGGGCTGCCCGATTATTGTTTTTGGTAATGCCAATGCTGATGATTGGACAGATTACTTAACAATGGAAAATCAAAAGCCCATGGCTCTATTTGTCCAGGTATTCTTATCTGTAGGTTTATCTTGTCATATATTTCATTTTTGATGAAATGTGATGGATTTCTATTTTATGTTATCATGTTCTAAGCTTGAACAGGTAGGCAGCAATTGTGAATTATAATGATGCATTTTCGATATTCTTGCATATTTTTTCCTTAATCACAGCATGCACATCATTTCCATAATTTATTCTGCCAGGGTGGAGTAATTGTTCTGCAAAGCTTAAGATGTAATATTTTGATTTAACAGAAGATTCCATCTGTTAGTCTTGAAATTTGAAAGTGTGCAATAATTGGTCCTAGAAAACCATTTGATAGGTCAGTGCCAAAATTTAAGCTACTAGCATTATGATAGCTGAGAGTAATGAGGTACCTGTTGAGAAATAGTTTATTTATTGGGGTGGAACATATTATTGAAGCATAGTCTGGCAGGTCACCATCAAGAATATGTAAACATGAACAATGAGCTTCTGACTTTGTTCTTTACAATAAGCTACCAAAAAGCCATATCTAAGTTTATCTTTTTCTTTGGTAAAAGGAGCATTCACTAGTTTGCGTGTGCTGTGCAACATGCATTTAGTTGGGGGTCTCTAAGACAAATGTGCCGTATTTATGTAAACCAATTCTTCATATTTGAGACAGCAATTATTCTGTTGATGCATGAAGTAGGTCTATTTTCTTGGTTGTTATTATCTCAACCTCAGAAGTTCTATATATTCCTATTCTTAAACAGGGAACCAAAGAAAAGTTACCTGCACTATCCATGATGGCTGTTGGGAAAGGACAGTATTCAGTTGTTTTTCATGCGCAGTTATCTGCATTACAGGCATTCTCAATCTGCATTGCTTTATTGCACAGTTCAGAAGTGTCTTTAGCTGTTGGGCATGAGAAGAACAGACAGAGCCTATATTCTAATTCGTTAAAGTTACTCCTTGAGGAAGAAGTGAGGCACTTAATTGAAGCAGTTGCAGTAAAAGACAAAAGAAAAGCAACAAAGAAAGTAGAACAAATTCCTCTGTCTTTTTGCCTCGATCCACCTTTTTCTCCAATTAGCCGAGTCTAGATTGAGAGTGTTGTATAGTGGTTGATAGATTGAGAGTGTTGTATAGTGGTTGAAGTAGAGACCTTGAAAGTCCAATTAAGGACTGCATTGCTCGTTACAGTTTCAGCTTGCTCGAATGTGCTACCGATGCTGGTGGGGGAATCCTTCGATCAGTCACTGGGCATGGTTGAACTTTGGCGGGGAGAATAACATTCAATTTATTTTAACCCTCATTCATCATAATGTTCTGTGCCCGATCATGTTCATATTATTTATTTAGAAGTGATGCCAAGCAATATCTTATATTGTCGATAAGAAACTGGTTTTTTCTCTCTAGTTTGAATCTAGTTTGTGGTGAGTGTGTAAAGAGAAAGAAAGCAGACTGAATTTAGTATCAGAACTTATCCATCAACAGGAACATGTAACAGAGTTTTGAGATAATAAGTTTCAGTTTCCTACCAAACTCCATTTCTTATTTTCTTTGCATGCTGGTGGCTGAGTGAAACAATGGCCATGTTGGTTGGAAATAATAATTTACTGATCTCCAAACTGCAAAGGAGGTAAAATGCACAACCATTTCTGTTCTCCAATATCCTTATGCCTCTATAAAAGAACCTTGGAATATAATTTCTTTCACCAAATTATGTGAAGTTCTACTGCACTCTGGTGTAGATCAGTTATTCTACTCTTCACGCAGATGAATAAAGAAGGTGATCAATCATCTCAGGTCAAGAGCTCATCTACAATTCAATCTCTGCACCTTTTTATGGAGGTATTTCAAAATGACGACACTGGCTGTAGCAAAGCCTGCGTTGGTGTCTGCTACGGTCCTCTTGGCACTGATATGTAGCCATAATAACTTCTACCATCAAGCAAGGTGTAATTGTTAGAGCCAGTCAGTGCCATAACTTAATGCTTATGTTTTATGTTCACCAGAAATTCTGCATCTTGACATAGTTATCTTCAGCATCAACTTCTCTGTTTGATTCAATTAAACTACATCCAGAAAACCTTTTACTTTCTTTTCCTCCATCACGCTTCTGATCTTTATCACTTCATCCCAACAGTCCTTGCCTACATAAATGCTCAACAAAAGCTTGTAAAATCCTGCAATTGTCCATCCCAATCCCACCAAGAACTCCTCGAACACCTTCCCGATCTCCAAGTGCCCATGAATTCTACATGCTCCGAGGAAAGCTCCCACCACACTGCAGTCTGGTTCCATTGGCATCTGGCATATAAACTTAAATGCTTCGTCAATACATCCTGCCCGTCCAATAAGATCAACCATGCTGGCATAATGCTCCATTTTCAGTTGGACACCAAACTGTGTTACCATAAAATAAAACATCCTTCGCCCTTCGGCGATCAAACCACAATGGCTGCAAGAAGCTAATACCAGAAGAAAGCAGATATCATCAGGAACAATACCTCTCTTCAACATTCCAAAGAAAGCCATTAGAGCCTGCATCCCATATCCATGCATACCAAGGCCATTGATCATGCAACTCCATGAACTAATATTCCCTTCAGATATTGCACTGAAGACACAACAAGCAGAACCCAATTCCCCACATTTGGAGTACATATCTACGAGAAGGCCTTTCATAGAAACATCCAAACCAAAACCAAGCCTTATACTATAGCCATGGAAAGTCTTCCCCATATGAAGAAATGAAAGGTGAGTGCAAGCTTGAAGTGAAAGCAGCATGGTAGGAATGCTGGGCTTGCAGCCTTCAGACAACATCCTCTTGAAAAGCTCAAGCACCAGTCTGGGTTTTCCTATTTGCGAATACCCGGTAATCATTGCATTCCAACTCACCACATCCTTGTCTAAAATCTCATCGAAGATCTGCTCTGCGATATCCAATTCTCCACATTTTGCATACATGTTTAAGACTGCAGTTAATATAGCCAAGTCCCGAGACAAACCCAACAAAACCACATGGGCATGAATGGATTTGCCTAGTCTGAAGGCTTTAACATGTCCACAGATTGATAGAACAATCTTTAAGCCCACGTTATCTAAAGCCAATCCATGATGCTTCATCGAAATACAGAGCTCCAGTGCTGCTTCAGGATAACCATTTGTCCCATAACCAGAAATCATCAAATTCCATGAAACCAAATTCCTCTGGGGCATTTCGTTGAAAACCTGACGAGCAGAGGCTAAAGAACCAAATCCGAAGTACATTTCTATAACAGAATTCATGACGGAGGGGTTTTGTTCAAAGCCACATTTTACGATGTGTGAATGGATCGACATGCCTTCGGTCATGTCTGATATGCCGACACAGGACTTGAGCACGTAAGTGAATGTGAAGCGGTCGGGCTTCGTGTCGGAAACACGAAGATGTTGGTAGACATCAAGAGCTTCGTCAAAGAATCCATTGCTGGCCAAGTGTTTGATCTTGTGATTCAGGGATCGGATTTCGCTTTCCATGTGCAATAATTTAAACGAGGAAGTGGATATATCCCGATAGCCGTTCCACGGAATGTTCATGGGAATTACTCTTAAAAGAGATCCTCGAATCAATGGTCTTTTCCGTGAAAGCATGAAAAGATCGAAGAACTGTTGCTTCCGGTAGATTATTTTACCGGTAAAATGCACATAAATGAGAACTTTGCAGTAAGCTCGTAGTAATAACTTTGCGCTGATAAATTGAAATGGAAATGGAAAGACCACCCAGGCAGTAGCTTTTTGGGATCTGGTCCTGTAACCAACTGGTCATGGATTCAAAATGTTATTTTACGGAAAAACTCGGTTCAATCCAGATAATAATTGGATGAGCAAGAAATCAGGTTTTTTTTTTATCGGGTCGACGTCCTACTCATTTTTGGATGGGACTTTCTGACTAACTAGTAACTAGTATCTTAGTAGTATTGGATTGACGTACCATTTTGATCGACTAGCATCTAGTACTATACCATATTTATCTCTTATTTTTTTAATAAAAAAATTAAAAAAAAGAAAGAATATGACAGTAGCATCACAGAAGGTGTAATCATTTTCACATAAATGAAGACTTTTTAGGACTTGGGCCACGAAGTTCCTGTCATGGCATTGGCTTGTTACAAACTATAACTACCATGTGCATAAATATTTCTTTGACAGATTACACTACGAGGTGCTAATCTATTCTTCAGCTAGTTAATCAAGCCACCGTGTTTTGTTCAAATACTGCAAATAGTCCTTTACATGGACGGGGCAGGCTAGGTTTTGCCTAAAGATTAACGTAATTTACTTAGGCCCAGGCACCGCTAAGCACGACCTTGAGGTACTACTTTCTTGGCCCAAGCCTAACCGTTGCTCAGACCTTGAGCTTTGGACTCCGGATCTCAAGCTTCCTATCAATTTTTTTCAATGGCATAAAACTCTTTAAAATATTTTAAAAATGCTTGATACAAATAACTATATTTCACCACAATGATTTCAACACTCAATAATTAAAACAAGTTACTTAAAGATTCTAAAACTTCTCCTGTAAAGTTTAAATGTTAACAAAACCTGAGGTTTGATCACAAAAACCATAAAGTTAAAATGATTCCGAGGTAGGTTAATATTTAATCCCCAAGCCCTGATAAGTATGCAGATGAAGATGCAATTAATTTTTTTCATTTTTTAAATAAAATGGATAAAATTATCAACAATCAAAATGATAAATAGAAGCAAATCTAAGATCTAAACTTTTAAGGAAGAAGTGCAATAATTAAAGTAAATAGATTTTCTTAGCATGTAGATGTCCCTTTGATTTTAAGAAGCTAGGATAAAAAGCAATTGAAAATTTCCTTATTGACTAGACTTCGTAATGCAGGTTCAGATCTAAGAAAATTTAAGAAAAATATTTTACTTATCAACAATAACAATCTTTTCAACAGATTTGTAAAGATTTCTCTCAGATGAATGCTCAATTCGATCTTTTAGAAAACTTGAATTGCTGAAGACGATTATGACTCCAATCTATAGAAACTCCTCGAATCTAAAATATGGCACCATCAAGCATCACTTCGAAACAAGGTCTCGAGTTGTGGATAGTGTGTAGAGGGATGGTGGCATATGGAAGTGTTTAGAATTTTGTTTTTTTGGCGCATGATGAGAACATGCACAGAAAGAATGAAAGCTCAAAGAGAGAGAAGAATTGAGAGGGGGAAAAAATTTCTAGACGGAAAAAAAAGCAATAGCTTTTTTAAAAAATATATATATATTTTTCAAAAAACTCCAATATATAAGTATTTATAAGCAAAATAATTATAGTTTAAAATAATTCAAATATTAATAATTTAAAACAATCTAAATACTAACAAGTGAATCCTACTGAAACTATAGATGGCCACATCTTATGATAAACTTGAACCATGTCTCGTACCAATCAATGGTTGCAATGTGGACTTCTTTAGCTAATCTTCTAAGACAATGGATATGGCTTAATTAAGGGAATAGGTCTCTTGGATTTAGCACCAACATTGAATAAAGATTATCCAGAAGTGGCACCAATATAATGTCTCCTTCACTTAGACTTCTTCATGGCACAAACTAGGTAACTGGGACTCTCCTTTGGATGGCATCAAGGATCCATCAGGGCTCTAACTTGGGTGATAATGCAGTATAGAGATAGTGTCTAAGTGGTGCATGTGGCAGTCTAAAATAAAATAGCAGCTACTAAAAACTAACATACTAGAAAAAAATAATAACTTGCTAAAATTTAAAAACTCCTGATAATGAAGCTATAAGATAATTAGGTCTAGCTTAATCAAGCTAGATGATGACTTGTAAATTAGTGTCTATACTAATTCTCAAGAAATGGGAAAAACTCGACTCCAACGAGTATGGTCCACTGTGGCTCTAAAAGTATTTAAGTTAATCTGGATCGATCCATTGCAACTCCTCTTGGATGATCTATGCATCATTGACTATCAAATAAGTTGCATGTTACATACTCCAAATAATGGATGAGTCTCAAGTGCACAATTGTGTATGTGATCCCATGTTGATATGCTCATAATACATTCATTGATTTGCTAAATTGTTATGACAAATATTGGCACATAAAAATTGCATATGTATATTTATTAGGACCAAGGAAAGGATTGAAAAATGGGAAGAATTTCTCGTAAGTTTAAAACGAAAATGCACAAATTGAAATCTGAAATAGTGTTGCCCAGGTGGCTACCCAATAAGGGGGTGAATTAAAATTTTAAAAAATGATTACTGCTGCAGATATGTGCTTTTAGAATTCAACTTCTTTTAGTGAAAGGTGCTGTGATTATGAATATAAAGCACAAGCTAAAAGGAAAGAGAAAGGCAGCAATACAAACACCAAAGATTATAGTGGTTTGGAGCAAACTCGCTCCTACATCCACTACCCAAGATACCACTTGAAATTTTTACTATATTCACACCCGAATACAGTAGGATTATTTTACAAGCTCACAATCCAAACCTATACTAGGTTTTGAACAAGATCACCTAAAACCCAAGACCCTTTGGTTTTAAAATGGGAGCACCAAAGAAACCTAACTCTTGGTTTTAACATTGGATCACCAATAACCTATTTGGTTTTGAAGCAAACTCACCAATAATCCAACTCTTGGTTTTAACACAGGATCACCAAGAACCTATTTGGTTTTGAAGCGAGCTCACCAATAACCCAAACAACTCACAAAGTAGTTGAAGGTAATTGCAACAATAAATAACAAACTCTTGTTGTCGGATAATTGCCGCTGTTGTGCTAATGAAGCCTTCTTTAACTTTTCTTTAACGCACTTGAGAGGCTTCCTTTCTTTCTTCAATGAGTGCTTCAATCTTCAGATGAGAGTTGGTGAAGAATGAAGACTGTCTTGAATGCTCACTTGTGCTCACAAACTCCTTTTCTCTTTTTTTTGTATTCAATTAAGCATCCTCTATCTTTTTCTGTATATCAAATCCCTTTATATGGTCTCTTGTACTTATCTCTGAAGGATATAGCCGTTATAGTTCGTTGGGATTCGAAAACTAGCTGTTGGAGCATCTTTTTGCATTCAAAAAAGAATTCTGGAACTAGCCGTTGTGTACCTGGAATCGACACTCGAGTAAGCTCGGATCCTTCGAGTCGAATGGTCGAGTCACCACATCTTCAGCTGGGTCGGCTCTTTGTCTCAAGGTGCAGAAACCACACTCTGGACGAGTCGGCTCATTTTCAATCGGGTCGGCTCGAACTCTCATTATTGAAATTATTATACTGGAGGAGTCGGCTCACTTCTACTTGGATCGACTCAAATTCTTAGAATCAGAATTCTTCACTATGGAGGAGTTGGCTCATTATAGTTCGGGTCGGCTCGCTTTCACAGGTCTTCAAAATTTATTCTGGCAGAGTCGGCTCATTTTTGTTGGGGACAACTTGCCTGGCTTGTTCTTAGAAAACTTCATAATTAGACTCTGGATGGGTTGGCTCGGATTTACTTGAGTCAGCTCGGATTTACTTGAGTCGGCTCAGATTCCCTCAAGTCGGCTCAGATTGCTGCGTGCCAGAATCCTCAGTGCATGCCACAAGATAGAGTCGGCTCTTCTTCTGGTTGGGTCGGCTCGAGTGAGTTCTTCATGAATTAGACTTGAGAACACTCTCACCAAAACTCTCAAACATTCGATACAAACCAACTCAAATTAAATCTAGAGCACAACACTCATAGAAGTAACCCATCTTCATGATTTTAAAAGGTTTTTCAAGGGATTCTTCTTTACATAACACTCATACAATATTACTTAACACACTCAATAGAATAAAGTAGAAGCAATTGATAATCAATAAAAATCATCCTACAAAACTTGTGAAACACTTGAGAGTAGTTAGTAATATATGTGCATGCTCCAATATTTTGTTATCATCAAAATCACTCAAGGGATCAACAATCTCCCCCTTTTTGATGATGACAAAACACTGGACATGAAAAGATAAAATAAAACTTTACATTTACTTGTATAATTGTATTTGCAAGAAGGTATAAACAAGTATAGAAAGAATTGACTCTAATTTTGAACAATATATTTTATGACATGCTCAACTATCATTAATGTCAGATCATGGAAGAAAAATTAGAGCATGTTAGTGGTAACGAGAGAGATAAAGTATCAGAGCAATGAGAAATAATCTCCCCCTTAATAAGATACTCCATGCTTTAACAAACTTTCCATGCAAGACAATGTAATAGAACATAACTCATAAAGTATATTTCTCAAGTCTTTCAAGAAAATTTTCATGTATCAGAGCTCATGTATCAAGGTTTCTAAGAAAATTTTATGTATCAGAGCATATATACTAAGGAAATTTTCATGTATTAGAGCGTGAGAAAATTTTTATGTATCAAAGCATTTATCAAGAAGATTTTCAGGAGAAAATTGATGTCAGAGCATATCCTGAAAGATTAATGTTCATGTATTTGAGCATATCAATAGAGTATATTATGTATCAAAGCATATAGATTTTATTCTTTTCATGCAAGTACATAAATTTCTCCCCCTTTTTGTCATAAATCAAAAAGGTGAAGCCAGTAAAGCTCATTTTTGAAAGAGATTGAGAAAGTTTTTAAGATTTGTTTGAGATAATTTCACTTTCTTAAAATTATGAAGATATTCTATGAAAAAAATATTAGAATCAATCAAAGTAAAAAATAACAACTCTAGTACACAAGTACTCAAAGTTAAGATATTCATTTCCTTCATCAAAGTTCAGTACATTGAGATGATATTAAAATGCTTAGTTTAAAAAGGAAAGATCCTAGTCACTATCACTAGAATCAGAAGAGATAACATCAGTTGACTTTCCCTTAACTTTTGTAGGTTTCCTAGAACTAGTTTGCATGTGAGGAGGAGGTCTTTTGGGTGGAATAGAAGAAATGGGAGTTGGATCAAAAGGTCTTGCAGTAGGTGCACAATGAGCTGCCTGAAGCTCTTCAACCTTAGGCAATAACTTCCACAGGAAATTGTTGATGGTCTTCAACTCACTTTCCACTTTCTTTGTATCCTTAGAAGAAGTCAACATTTGCATTGTGGCCTTGATCTCACCAACCTCCTTTATAGTGAAAGTACTTCAAAAGCTTGAACATTTGCATAAGCTTCTGCTGAACCTCTCAGCCTTCCAAGTTCTCCTCTTAGTATGCCCAAGTCTTCGGTATAATTGTCTTCTCTCTTCAATCTCTTCTCAACAGCTCCCACTCTCATTTTTACTTGATATAATTCTTCTCTAAACTCATTAAGTCCTTGGTCCACTGTAGATTTAAGATCACTTATCACAGACCCAGGAACTTAATAAATCCTCTGGAAACTTACTGAGCTGCTCTGAAATGTCAATGTGATGAACAGTAGCGGGTGTAGGAGTAGCAGTAGGAGCAAAGTCAGGTATAGGAGCATCAGAAGATGGCTGAACAGGTGAATCTAGCTGTGGCTAAGGAATAGGAACTGAAGTGTCCTCACCAGCCTGCATCTCACCTTCCTCTTCTTGTTCTTCAATATTAGCTAGAGCATTAAATTTCTTCCTCCAGGTAACTTCAGAGAGAAGATATCCCATTCTTTGTAGAGTTTTAGCAGTGTATGTATCAGTATGAAGAAGTGATCTGTTGTCTTCACCAGATAAATCTACATGTGCAGCTTGGAAGAATAATGTCAGTACCATGCCATATGGCAAACAAGCTTTCACCTTTCTGATTGCTTCCTTCATTTGAGATAACATGATTGAAGGAAGATTTATCTTATCTCCATGAATTAAAAGCTCCATAAAACATCAATCCCTTTCACTTACCTAGTCAAACTGTCCCATTCTAGGTAAGAAGATTCGATTGATGAAACTATGAAGGAGTCGCATTTCCACTGATAAGGAGCTGGTGCGGGCACCACAGCTCAGAAAAGAATTCAATCCAGTTTAATCAAGCCAGATTCAATATGGATTTCAGTAGAATAAATTTAGTCTGCTTTTGGTTTCGATTTTACTTCTTTTGAATATGAGTCCTATAAATAGGATAGTTTATTTCTGTATTTGAGTTTGAGTCCTGTAAATAGGACTAGGTCTATGCCAATTTGATCTTTTAAGTCAAATTAGGTGCAAGTTGACTTTGTAATTAGTTAATTCTTTAGGTTGGTCCAAGAAGGGTTTACTTTGGTTCAAAATCAAAGCTAGAAGACTTGGAGAATGGGTGCACCAAATCACTTCAACCTACCTTGAAATGGAGGATGCCACATCATCACATGCAAGTGGATGCCAAGTTATCTCCAAAGGCCACATGGAAGGACACCTAAGCTGCCACCTCACCTCTCTTGGGCACCCACATTTGAATTCAAAAACAAGCCAACTAACCACTATTCCCTCCTTATTCCAAGCAAGGATCAAGGTGGCTTCAACTCTTCTCCCACATAGCAAGGAACTTCCCATGATTCTCTCCTTGTATTTTGGAATTTCAAAATTATAGTAGAGGCTTATAAAAAGCTCTCCAAACCCTTCTTGTAAGCAATTATCTATGAATGAAATCAAAGAGTATTCTTTTCCACTTGTGTTATGCAATGTGTCCTCCGAGAGGGAGTGGTTGGAGACCCAAAACACCATCCTTTAGCCATCCTAGTATTCCCCTACATCCACCAAAATTGTAGCTAGAAGATGCCCCACCACTATCCTAAGAAGATCTTCCAAATTCCAACCAAGTCTTCTTCACCATTGCCACTCTACAAGGATGCCTATTCCAATCTTCAAGCAAGCTTTTACAGCAATTTTGGATGTCATCCCTTGCCTTCATGGGATGCCAACTCCAGTTGCAATTCAAGGATTCCAAGGTGATTGCAGTCTAGACACTGAATGGAGCCAATTGATCTCCTCCAACTCCATCCACTCCAATCATATTATTGAAGCTTTACTAATTTTCATTCTTCTTATCATCTCAAGTCACTAATCACTTTTCTTTCTAGAGTTCCCCAAGTTCATGAGTCAACGAGGAAGTTGGTCTTGCCCTTGGGACCTTTCAAGCCATAAGTCTACATCTCTGGAGGTGATAGTTTTCGAGTACCAATCTCCATTCGGGGAGTCCTGAAATTGAATCCCTTCTAATGGTGTAAGACATCAATATTGATAAGAAAACCCTCCTTATTTCTTAAGTCTGAATAGTTGAATGGTCTATGCCCTAGATAGGATGGTTTCTCAATGCCTTAGTTCCAATCTTCATGGATGGATATGCAACCCTTAGTTTGAGTTATTCCCTTATTTAGTATTTCCTTCATATGACTCTATACCATTTTATGTTTGAATTAAGTTTATGCTCGTAGGGATCATTGCTCAACAAATTAAATCACTTACTAAATTAGAATTCATTCATCTCATTCCATATCAAATTTGGTATCAGAGCATGGTAGGTTAGGGTTAAGTTCTTTAAGTACTTAGATCGGGTGCTTCATCAGGTTGTCCGGTCTTAGGAGAAAAGTAGGGTTTCAAGACCCTCTTTTCCTATCCCACGGGGATCTCCTAAGGTGTGTCGAGGTGCCATTGTGATTGACCCATGAAAAAGAAAACAAAGAGCATGTTAGGTCATATTTTCGAATTTCTGCACTTAGGACTTTCTATTTTCTGCTTGCTATATTTCTGAGTAGGCTGACTGTAATTCGTATAAAACTCTAAAAAAAAATAGTTATTTTTTTATTGAAGTAATTTTTTTTCTAATCCATATTAAGTTAGCTATCAGAATGCTTAATTTTATCCTCTGAAAAAAATCATAGAAAAAATAAAAATTCCTGCACTCCATCACTATTGCTGAAGTTCCTGTATATTTTGTTCTATTCCTTTTACATTATCTAAATTTCAGGATCTGCTCAGCATAGCACAGATTTTATTTTTAAATTTTCTTTCATATGGCATATCATCTATAAATTAGCAGTCTTTTGTGAAATTTTTGAGTTTTTTTGAGACTGTTACACAACACTTCTTAGCCCCACTTTGAACTGCAATGCACAAAATTTATGTTGCTGAGATTAGGGTTCATATGCATGTTTGCAACATCTCATGGCAAATCAATCTAAGGGCATCAGTATGATATGAGGGCAGGATTTCATCACCTGTCCTTAGTCCAAAATCACCACCCTGCATATCAGACCCAACCCTTAATTAAAACTGAGTAGACACTTAATTTGCTCTAGTAAGCTAGGGACACACACAAGGTCAGGTTGAACCAAGTGTCAAGCCAATTTAGACAACTTGTTTATGTATGCTTGTGTATCTGGTGTCTAGGCAAGTGGTTCAAGGACAAGAGCCCAAAGGAAGGTGGGTTGGTCCACTTACCTGGCCAATTTCAAATTGGTGTCTAAGGCAAGCAAAGAGGGACCTCCACCAACCTTACATTTACCTAGCCAGGTGCCAAGTTACTACAACCAAGATTGTCATCTTGACCTAACATTTGGTTTGAACTCTAGGTCTAGCAAACCCCTAGCTCAAGTTTGAGTCTGTGTGCATGGCAACTAGATCAGGAACTCCCTATTAGTATTCACTTGACCATCCCAGTTCTTCCATGGATCCCAATCTAGAAACCCTAATGAGAACTATGACTGAGCAGTTCAAGCAATTGAACACTAGGTTTGATCAAATAGAAAAGAGGATAGGAACCCTTGAAGAGACCCGTTTGACCCCTACTGAACCACAATCACCCAGATTGGCACCAGTCCATCCTAAAGTCCAATGCCAGGAATATACTCTTGACCCACATCCAAGAAGAGTTCACCATGATTATGTTGACCAGGATGAAAGAGCCCTAAGAAATATTCATCTAGATGCACCCATATTTGATGAAAACTTGGATCCTAAGGTATATATAGACTGGGAGGGTGATATGAACCAATATTTTGATTGGTATGAAATGTCGGAAGATAGGAAATTTAAGTTTGCCAAACTTAGATTGGTTTGTCAGGCTAGATTGTATTGGGATAACGTTGAACGCATGAGCTGACAAAGGGGTGACATGTTTATAGCCACTTGGAGAGCTATGAAGGTGAAACTTAGGGAGAAGTATTTACCAATGTACTATGAACAGAGACCCTTAGATCAATGGCAACGATTAACTCAAGGAAATAAAACAGTGTCCGAGTATATTGCCAAGTTCGATGAGTTCGTGATGAGATGTAACGTGGTCGAGTTTGAAGCAGCAACCTTGTCTAGGTTTAGAGCAGGTCTACATGAGGAGATCTAGAAAGAACTATTTTTGAGAGAAGTCCATGACCTAGATCAAGCCCACCAAGTTGCTAGGGACTGTGAGAGATTCCAGAGGAGACCATTATTTCGCCGACCTGAGCCCACTAGAATAACTCCCCTAGAAGTAGGCCTAGCCCAAACCCAAGCCCATCCAACAAACCCAATCCTGCTACTCCAGTAGCCCATAGAGATGACAAAGGAAAAAGCCCTAAAGTTTGACGAGGAGGTAGTGTCCATTGCTTTAGGTATCGTAAGGAAGGTCATATTGCAAGCCAATGTCCCAACAGAGCGCTACACATAGGAGAAATAGATGAGGAGGTCCCTGAACCCATAGAAGATTGTGAGGAAGAGGTATATGAGGTCGAAGAGAACCTAGCTGATGAGTATGAAAGGGATGAAGAGATCATAGACTCATCTGAATTCCTAGGAGTTGTGAGATGTATCTTGACCTAGGGTAAGGAACAAGAAGATTGGCGTAGGACCAACATTATACAAACTTTTGTTAAAATAGAGGAAAAAGTCTGCAAGATCATCTTAGATAGCAAAAGTTGTCTCAACGCTATATCAACCAGTACGGTCAATAACTTAGAATTGCCCACTGTGCTCCTTCCCAACCCATATAAGGTATCCTATATAGATTCGACCTTGATCCCATCAAATTTAGGTGCCAAGTCACAATCCGAATCCAGTCCTACCAAGAAAAGTTTGGTGTGATGTTTTTCCTATGGGAGTAAGCAGCATCATATTAGGACGACCATGGTTGTATGACCATGATGCTATACTCTATGGTCGCTCTAATCCTTGTGCTTTTATTCATAATGGAAAAAAGATTGTAATCAATTCTTCACCATCTAAGGACCAAATTAAGAGAGGATCAAGTCACTTGAAGGATAAGAAACAAGAGGTAAACCTGATTAGTGCTAAGGAATTAGAACAGGAGATTAGTGGTGGTTCCCTCGTGTGGATTTTGACAGTTAAGGAAACCCAGAACCAACCCCATAAGGAACAACCCCAGTAAGTGTTAAGGTTTCTAGAGGAGTTTCAAGACATATTTCCAGAGGACCTTCCTAATCACCTTCCACCTTGAGAGACATTCAACATGCAATATATTTGATCACAGGATCGACATTACCAAACCTTCCCCATTATAGAATGAACCCTATAGAACACTCTAAGTTACAACGTCAAGTTGGAGAACTTCTCCAAAGGGGATTCATTAGATAGAGCCAAGCCCATGTGCAGTATCAGCCCTTCTGACCCCTAAGAAAGATGGCACATGAAAAATGTGTGTAGATAGCAGGGCTATAAATAAAATCATCATTAAGTACCGTTTTCCTATTCCCCGTTTAGACGACATGTTGGATATGATGGCCAGAGCAAAGATTTTCTCCAAAATTGATCTTAAGAGTGGCTATCATCAAGTAAGAATTAGGCCTGGAGATGAATAGAAGACTGCTTTCAAAATCAAAGATGGCCTATATGAGTGGGTAGTAATGCCTTTCGGTCTGTCTAATGCATCTAGTACCTTCATGAGAATCATGACCCAGGTTTTAAGGACATTCATAGGGAAATTCGTAGTGGTCTACTTTGATGACATTCTCATCTATAGTAGAACAAAAAAAGACCACTTGGACCATCTTAAACAAGTTTGCCAAGCCCTTAGACAAGATAGTCTCTATGCCAACCACAAGAAATGTGAATTCATGACCCATAGAGTTATCTTTCTAGGATTCGTTGTCACAATTGAAGGGATGTCTACCGACCCCGAAAAGGTCAAGTCCATAGTCGAGTGGCCCGTACCCAAGAGCATCCATGATGTTCGTAGTTTTCATGGTTTATCCACCTTCTATAGGAGATTCATTCGAGGATTCAGCACAATAATGGCACGCATTACTGACTGCATTATGAAGGGAACATTTGAATGGATAAAACCCACCGATAGAACCTTCCTAGAAATAAAGAAGAAAATGACACAAGTACCTATTTTGAGGTTACCCAATTTTTTAAAGGTATTTGAGGTTGCTTGTGATGCCTTTGGAGTAGGAATTGGAGGGGTTTTGAGTCAAGAAGGTCATCCAGTGGCATTTTTTTGTAAAAAATTGAATGAGGCAAGGATGAGATACTCGATATACGATAAGAAATTATATGCGGTTGTTCAGGCTTTGAGATATTAGAGACATTACTTACTATCGCAAGAATTTATTCTTTATTCCGATCATGAAGCCTTACGATTCTTTAATTCCCAAAAGAAACTAAACCCTAGGCATGGAAAATGGGTAGAATTCATCCAAGCATATACCTTTGTCCTAACACACCATGTCGGCACTAAAAATAGGGTTGCAGATGCACTGAGCCGACGATCCATGCTGTTGACCACAATTAGCACCGAAGTTGTAGGGTTTGATAAATTGAAAGAAGAGTACCCTAAGTTTCCAGATTTTAGTGGCGTTTATCAATCCCTCCAACAAGGACCATCTAGTGTACATAGTGACTATACTCTCCTAGATGGATTCCTTTTCAAAGGGAATAAATTGTGTATACCCCAAACATCCATCTGAGAATTTTTGATTTGGGAAGTTCATGCTGGAGGCCTAGCCAGCCATTTTAGAAGAAATAAGACCATCCTAGCGGTAGAAGATCAATTTTTTTGGCCTAATCTTAAGAGGAATGTAGCCCAAGTTGTGGCGCAATGTCGAACCTGTGCTGTTGCCAAACAGCAAAAGCAGAACACTAGCTTGTGCACTCCTCTACCAGTCCCTGATTATCCATGGCAGGATCTTAGTATAGACTTTGCACTAGGACTCCCAAAGACCTCTAGGAGACATGATTCCATCTTCGTTATAGTCGATCGATTATCTAAGATGGCCCACTTCATCCCATGTTCCCAAACCTTAGATGCTTCAAAAATGGCCAAACTTTTCCTTGACGAGGTGGTTAGGTTACATGGTTTACCCAAAACCATTGTTTCAGATAGAGATGTTAGGTTTACTAGTTATTTTTGGAAGACCCTTTGGCATATGCTAGGAACCAAGCTGAAATTTTCCACTGCCTACCACCATTAGACTGATGGCCAAATATAAGTAGTCAATCAGAGTCTAGGAAATCTTCTGAGATGTTTAGTTGGTGATAGTATGGAAAATTGGGATCTCTTACCTTTCAAGCCAGAAGTCTACATCTCTGGAGGTGATAGTTTTCGAGTACCAATCTCCATTCGGGGAGTACTGAAATTGAATCCCTTCTAATGGCGTAAGACATCAATATTGGTAAGAAAACCCTCCTTATTTCTTAAGTCTGAATAGTTGAATGGTCTATGCCCTAGATAGGATGGTTCCTCAATGCCTTAGTTCCAATCTTCATGGATGGATATGCAGCCCTAGTTTGAGTTATTCCCTTATTTAGTATTTCCTTCATATGACTCTTTACCATTTTGTGTTTGAATTAAGTTTATGCTCGTAGGGATCATTGCTCAACAAATTAAATCACTCACTAAATTAGAATTCATTCATCTCATTCTACATTAGGAGCTAGCCTTTAAAATGGCAATTTCATTCACTTCAGCCTGTTCCAACACTGTTTGCAGTGCCTTTGCCATGTCTTTTAAAACTAAGTGTCCAATTCCTTCAAAAGACATTTCCAGCATGTTGCCAAGAATTTCTTCAGAAATTATAATCTTTTTACCTTTCACAACAGATTCAACATGCTGCTCTCCAAGTCTCAAATTTTCATAAGATACCCTGACCAAGTTTGGATAAGTAAGAATATTTAAAGAACACATATATTGCCAACCTTGGTTTTTAATCAAATCTTCGACAATTAGCCCTATTTCTTTGAGAAATCCAAATGAAATCTGTCTCCCTGTCATGACGGGTCTCATTCCCAAGGATATTTGCTATCGAGGAGAAGGGGATCTCGGTTCTTCAATAGGTTAAGCTAGAATCCGTGACAAGTTGTCTTCATGAAACTTGGAGCTCCTTTCTTGCAGAGCTTGCTCAGATTCTTGATGAAGTCTCTTCCCAATAGCTTTTCGTGGAGCCATTCCCGCAAAGACACAGTGATCCAAGGTGGTTTGGATGGGAAGGGTTTTTTGGAAAAGTGGTTTCGGAGGGAAGGGACGAGGAGCCGAAGAAAGAAATCCAAAGAAAAAACCCTACGGCTCGACTTAAGAAAGAGTCAGCCCGACATCCGAGCTAGCTCACTAACATGATTTCTGCTCGAGTCAGCTTGAGCAAAGGGAGTACAAAAAATTGAAGCCTTACTCAAAACTGTTTACATAAAAAAAATCATAGAAATAGAAATAGAATATGGAGGTTATCTAGATAATGTTTCCTTAAGTTGAGGAAAATTAGGTTGAGGTTTCTAAAGAGGGTCACACAAACCTAGTTCACATCTAATCATTGCAAACCTATCATAATTTAAGGGTTTAGTAAAAATATCAGCAAGTTGGTTTTTAGTTGGCACAAATTCAAGTATAATATCATTGTTCAAAATATGATCTTTTATAAAATGGTGCCTAATTTCAATGTGCTTAGTTCTTGAATGTTGAACAGGATTCTTGGTTAAATTTATAGTACTTGTGTTATCATATTTGATTAGAATTTTAGATTGTGTAACACCAAAATCTTCTAGCTATTGTTTAATCCAAAGCACTTAGCACAACAACTACCAGCAGCAACGTACTCTGCCTCAGCAGTGGACAATGCTCTAGAGTTTTGCTTGTTACAGTGCCATGAGATTAAATTCAACCCTAGAAATTGGCATGTACCACTAGTGCTCTTTCTATCAATTTTACATCCAGCATAGTCAGCATCCGAAAAACCAATTAAATATAACGAAGATTTTTTAGAATACCAAAGACCTAGATTACTTGTACCTCTTAGATATTTGATAATTCTTTTAACAGCAAGCATGTGTGATTCCTTAGGATTTGATTGAAAATGAGCACACACACATACACTATACAAGATATCAGGTCTACTGGCAATAAGATATAACAACGATTCAATCATACCTCGATAGAGCTTTTGATCGATGTTGTAACCATCTTCATCTTTGTCTAGTCTGCAGGTAGGGCTCATGGGTGTGCTAGCTTCTTTATTTGTCTCCATGCCAAACTTCTTGATTATTTCGTTGATATACTTAGCTTGGTTTATAAAGATCCCTTCCTTTATTTATTTTACTTGTAATCCAAGTAGTTGAGTTCACCCATAAGACTCATTTCAAACTTGCCCTGCATCAACTCAGCAAATTCTCCATAAAGGTTTTCATTAGTTGCACCAAATATGATATCATCAACATAAATTTATACAACTAACATGTCATTCCCTTTTTTTTTATGAAAAGAGTTTTGTCAACATTTCCTCTTTTAAAATCATTCACAAGCAAAAATTTGCTAAGTATCTAATACCAGGCCCTAGGTGCTTGTTTCAAACCATATATGCTTTATTTAATTTAAACACATGATTTGGAAAAGCATGATTTTTGAAACCTGGTGGCTGTTCTACAAAAACTTGTTTAGAAATGAATCCATTTAGAAAAGCACTTTTGACACCCATTTGGAATAGTTTAAAATTCATGTAGCAAGCAAATGTAAGAAATAATCTAATGGCCTCAAGTCTTGCTACAGGTGCAAAAGTTTCATTAAAATCTATTCTCTCTTCCTAGTTGTACTCTTTAGCTACCAACCTTGTTTTATTTCTCGTAACCTTACCATACTCATCTAATTTGTTCCTATAAATCCATTTGGTTCCTATGATGGGATGGTCTAGAGGTCTACTAATAAGAGTCCAAACATTATTTTTTTCAAACTGGTTTAATTTTTCATGCATGGCCATCATCCAGTTTGGGTCAGTTTCAGCTTCTTCTAAACTATATGGTTCAATTTGTGAAACAAAGGCTAAGTAGTCATGTGCATCTCTATGTGCAGACCTAGTCCTAATACCATGAGAAGGATCATCAATAATTAGATCTTTAAGATGTAAAGTTACATACCTCCATTCCTTTGGTAAATCAGTATGATCCTTACTTACCACTTCATTTCCATCTTGTGTTGGCTTGTCTTGAATGCTTAGATCTTCTATCTCCTTTTGGAGTGTACCTGCATCATTGTCTACACACTCATCTTTTCTAGATGGTGAGGGGTTAGCTTCATCAAAAACAACATGAATTGACTCTTTTATAGCAAGAGTCCTCTTATTAAATACTTTATATGCTTTGCTGTGCAGTGAATAACCAAGGAATATGGATTCACCAGATTTTGTATCAAAATTTCCAAGGTTATCTTTACCATTATTCAACACAAAGCATTTACATCCAAAAACATGAAAATAGTTAATATTAGGTTTTCTTCCATTCCAAAGCTCATAGGGGGTTTTCTTTGAAATTGGACATATTAAAATACGGTTCAAAATATAACAGATAGTGTTCATTGCTTCAGTCCAAAAGTACCTTGGAAGATTACCTTCATACAACATAGTTCGGGCCATTTCTTTCAAAGTCCTATTCTTTCTCTCTACAACACCATTTTGTTGTGGTGTTCTAGGAGCGGAGAAGTTGTGATCAATGCTGTGCTCAATGCAATATTCATCAAAAAATTGATTTTGAAATTCAGTCCCGTGATCACTTCTTATAGAAATAATAGAAAGATTTTTCTCATTTGAAACCTTTTAATGAAATTTTTGAAATACATTAAAGGTTTCATCTTTATATGCAATAAATAATACCCAAGTGAATCTAGAAAAGTCATCTATAATCACAAGTCATATTTCATACCACCTAGGCTTGTGATCCTAGATGGTCCAAATAAGTCCATGTGAAATAGCTCAAGGGGTCTAGTAGTTGAAATTATATTTTTTGATTTAAAACTTCCTCTAGTTTGTTTGCCTAATTGACAAGCATCACATATATAATCAAGATCTACTTTAAAATGTGGCAAACCTGTAACTAGATTCTTTGAGATTAATTTGGCAATTATATGCATATTAGCATAACCTAATCGTCATGCCAAAGTAAACAAGACTCCTTGGCCTTAGCATTCATTGCTACAAGACTGGAACTACTAGTCATGGCTAGATCATTTAGATCTATCACATAGATATTTCCAAGTCTATGACCAATGAATTTATTGCTAGGGTCAGAGAGTTAGTTACGATACACATAGATGATTCAAAGACAATCTTGAAGCCTTTATCATAAAGTTGACTAATACTTAACTGATTATGCTTCAATTTGTCTACTAGCAATACATCTTCAATAAAAGTATAGCGGGTTATCTTGATCTTACCGATTCCGATTATTTTCTCCTTGCCATTATCATCGAAAGTAACCGATCCTCCTTTTATTTTTAAGTTTCCCCTTGCCATTATCTTCCCCTTGCCATTATCTTGATCTTGACCTTTCAAAATAATTCATAAGTTTGGAGCTAATGCTTATGAGATTGAGTTACCACCAGATTTAGGCATAAGTCCAACTTTCAACGTATCAGATCTTATAGAGTACAGGAAGCCGATACTGCTACCTAGTGAGCCGTTTGGGCCTGACCCCATTCTAGAGAGTGAGCCTATCCCTGACTATCCACTAGCCAAAACTTCAAATCGAAAAAATAGGGTTGAAAGAATTATGGATGATAAAACGATTGTTACTTGGAAAAAGGACTACCAGCGATACTTCGTTCATTGGTAAGGACATCCCGATTTTGATGATTCATGGATAACTCGAGATGATCTATAGAAGATTGATCCGGATTTGCTCGAGAGGTACCTGAGCAGAGCTGATTTTTACTCGACAGGGTCGAGTTCCTCCCACCTGGAAAGAATTGGTGGGGACACCAGAGCCAGAAAGAAGCAATTTGAGTCTGTTTGAATTTCAATTTGAAATTTATGGAGTCCAATAAAATTGTATTTGGGATTATGAGGAAGTTGTAATTGGTCCAATTGGGTCTCAACTGGGTCTAAATTGTTGTTTGGGTCTAGAAATTAGTCTTTAGGTCCATTTTGGATTTTAATGGGACCTAAGTTATTTTTGTATGGAGTTACTAAGTCTACATAACATGAAGAAAGTTAAGAGGGGTCCACATCCACATTTATTTGGCTACTTGAAGAAAGGAAGCCCCAAGAAAACCTATCACATATTCTCTCACCAAACAAAGAGTTAAAATCGATGGAAGGAGCTTTATGAAGGTAGCAATTAAAGAGTTTTAAAGGTGGAGGGAGTTTCTTGAAGAAAGCTTTATGAAGGTAGCAATTAAGGAGCTTTAAAGGTGGAGGGAGTTTCTTGAAGAAAGCTTTTTAAAGGCAGAATCAAGGAGTCTTAAATGAAGAATTAAATGGCACAAGCTTTGAAGGCATTTAAGAGAGTTGGTTAAAGCTTTTCTACCTTTCACAAATTCTCTTCCCTTCCTCACGAATTCTCTCTTGGAGGTGTTTTAGATAGGCTCCACTCCCACTTAAATGCAGCAATCTAACTTCAATCGGCCAAGGAAAGAAAAGGGAGAAGATCAAAGGATGGAGGATCAAATCAAGATAACCATCTTTATGAAGCATTGGCACCCATTCCAAAACTTCAATTTAAATTCTAAAAAATTGTAATTCCCTCTTCTTTTATTTTGAATTTGAATTTTAACCCATCTTTCTACTTGTAATGAGACTATAAACAGAGCCCAAAACCTTTCTTTATAAGCATGATATTTTGAGTAATGAAAAGACAAAGTGCTGTTGCATTTTCTCCAATTCCTCCATAGCTAGTTTGCTTGAAGGTACTAGGTGAGATGCCTAAAACAACTTAGGTGTGATGTCCAAGTTTCGTAGGGTATGATGCTCTACTTATCGGTTCTAGTTCTTCCATCAAATTTGTCATTTGAAAACTCTTTAAGGTCTACATCCAATCCTTTGAAGAGATTCTTGAAGCAAGTCGAAGAAGAAGACCCCGAGAGCATAATCAACCTTGATGCTAACCTCCTTCCCCCCTTTAACTCTATTCTTCTGAGTTCATGGCATTCTTAGAACTTTTTAATAACTAACTCTGATATTTTTTGTAAAATCCTTTCAAGATCCAACTCTGAAGATCGGAGTCCTTTCTTTGGAACCAGTGTGATTGGAGTCCAGACGCCGGATCGGTCGATTTTGGAGTCGGGTTCATCAACTCTAGAGTGTTGCGATCTAGATCTTCAATCCCGGGAATTTCAAAGTGTATTGGTAAATCTAAACCCCTTCCCTTCCTCTAGATCTGAAACTCGAAAGTAGGTAACCTAGTCTAGGATGGTTTCTCAATCACCGCGATCCTCCCTTACAGTTATTTGACAAGATCTGTACGCGGGTAGGTAATTTCGATAACTAGTACACTTTATTTTCTTTAGGTCTTCCTGTTTGTTTTTGCTGTTAGGATATCAATTATTGCTCTCAATATATATATATATATATTTAAATCATGATAAGCATGGCACATCACTCATCACCATCCCGTCTCGCGTCAAATTTGGTATCAGAGCATGCTTAGATTCGGTTATCATCATTGCATCTAGTTTCTGTTTTGCATCTACTCATATATGGTCTGATGTTTTAATTATTTCTATTTATACATAAGTCCAAAAATTATGAAATTTGTTTTGTTGAGTGCATCGCATTTGAAAGTATTTTACTACATTTTTCCATGTTTATTGATTTCTGTGAAATTTTTGCTCTTCTATTTTTGGCCTGAGAATTGATTCTGTCAAAACTTCAGCAAGCATGATTTTGATTCATTATGGTTTGGGTTTTCATTAGTTTGCATGTTTGTCTGTTGCATTCATACATTAAGTAATTTTAACAGCAATTCGAACATGTCAGATGGGGGGAGGAGCTGATAATCTCTCCCTGGCCTAAAACAACCAACATTGCATTCGAACCCAAGCTTTGAATTAAAATCGAGTGGAAACTTAATTGTTATTTCTCTAGAGAGCTAGGGACACCCACAAGTTTGGGTCGATCCAAGTGTCAAGCCAATTTAGACAACTTGTTTGTATGTGCTTGTGTGTCTGGTGTCTAGACAAGTGGTTCAGGGACAAGAGCCCGAAGGAAGGTGGGTTGGTCCGCTTACCTGGCCAATTTCAAATTAGTGTCTAAGGCAAGCAAAGAGGGACCTCCACCAACCTTACACTTACCTGGCCAGGTGCCAAGTTACTACAACCAAGATTGTCATTTTGACCTAACATCTGGTTTGGACTCTAGGTCTAGTTAGCTATAGTCGGTTAGGCTTGTTTGAGTGCATCGAGTTGTTTGCATGACTACTAGGACTGGAACACCATATCAAGTTCCCCATGACCAACCTAGTACATCCATGGATTCAAATCTTGAAAATCTCATGAGATCTATGACTGAGTAGCTTAGGCAGCTTAGCACTAGAGTCGATCAAAGGTTTGATTAAATGAATGGAAGAATAAGTTTGTTGGAAGAATCCCATGTGTCTCAACTTGACCCTACACTCGTTGGAGCTACCCCTCGGCATGACCTAGGATCCCAGCATCCAGAATTGACTCCTGACCCAATTCCTAGGCATCGAGCCCAGCATAGAGAAGTTACCCCTGAACCAATTCCTAGGTATCGAGCCCAACATAGAGAGGTCAGACCTGACCAAATTCCCAGGCATCGAGTCCAGCACAGAGGGGTTATCCCTGACCCTATTCCTAGGAGGCCACAGTATGATATAGATGATTAGAAAGAGCGAGCCCTCAGGAGTATTAGATTTGATGCACCCATATTTGACGATACCTTAGATCCTAAAATTTATTTTGATTGGGAAAGTGACATTGATCAATATTTCGAATGGTATCCTATGTCGGAAGAGCATAAGGTCAAATTTGCTAAGTTTAAATTAGTCCAACAGGCATGACTATATTGGGATACTATGGAGAGACTAGAGCGACAGAGAGAAAACCAACCTATAGATACGTGGCAGGAGATGAAATACAGATTAAGGGCCAAATACCTACCTTTATCTTATAAACAGAGGTTATTTGATCAATAGCAGAGGCTGACCCAAGGAAATCGAACTGTGTCCAAATACATCACTCTTTTTGACGAATATGCTATGCGGTGTGGTGTGTCCGAGTCTGAATCGGTTACTTTATCTAGGTTTAGAGCATGCCTAAATGATGACATAAGTAGGGAACTGTTTCTAAGAGAGGTACATGATTTAGAACACGCCTACCAGATTGCTTTGGATTCTAAAAGGTTTCAAAGGAGATCTGTTACCTATCGACCTGACTCGACTAGGTTTAGTGTTTCTGGAAATAGGCTAAATCAGAACCAAGTTCCTGCTAATCGATCTAGAGCCAATCCCCAGCCTATTCATAAGGATGATAAAGGGAAAGCACCTATGGTTCAAAAGGATAGGAACTAGACCATACTATGTTTTAGGTGTAACCAGACTGGTCATTTTGCCGCTCAATGTCCATCACGAGCCCTACACACAGGGGGACCTGAATTGGAGGAACCTGAAACTAATGAGTCTTATGATGAAGAGGTTTATAAGGCTGGAACTAAACTAATAGATGAGTACATGGAGGAGGAAGAAATCATCGATATGGATCAACTAGGAGTGGTTAGATGTATCCTGACTCAAGTTAAAAAGACTGAGGATTGGTGTAGGACCAACATCCTACAGACTTTTATTAGAATAGGGGTTAAGGTATGTAAAGTCATTATTGATAGTGGGAGTTGTGTCAACGCAATTTCTACTAATGCTGTTAAAAGCTTAAACTTACCAACTATCTCACATCCAAACCCCTATAAGGTATCCTGGATCGATGCAACTAGCATTCTCATCAGGTTTCGATGTAAGGTTACAATTCAGATACAATCCTACCAAGAAGAAGTTTGGTGCGATGTCCTCCCACTATCATGATGCCACCTTGGTTGTTTGATCATGATGCCACCTTGTTTGGACAATCGAACTCGTGTACTTTTCACCATCTAGGAAAGAAGATAGTGATTAATGCGGCTCCACCCAAGGACCATGTTAAGAGAGGGTCAAGTCACTTAAAGGAAAAAGAGCCTAATCTGAACTTGATCTCTGCAAAGGAGCTAGAACGAGAAATATTTGGAGGGTCACTAGTTTGGGTTCTGGTTACCAAGGAAGCTCAAGATCAACCCAAATTAGAACATCCTAAGGAGGTCCTAGACTTATTAGAAGAATTTAAGGATGTTTTCCCTGAAGATTTACCAGATCAATTACCTCCATTAAGAGATATTCAGCATGCAATTAATTTGGTACCGGGAGCCACCTTACCAAACCTTCCCCACTATAGGATGAACCCTACAGAACACCAGGGCTACAAAGACAAGTAGGGGATCTGATTAAAAAGGGATTTATTAGGGAAGTTTGAGTCCTTGTGCTGTCCCAGCACTTTTGACTCCTAAGAAGGATGGCAGTTGGAAAATGTGCATGGATGGTCGAGTCATCAATAGGATTACTATAAAATATCGATTTCCTATACCTCGACTCGATGACATGCTAGATATGATGACCGGATCTACCATCTTTTCTGAGATAGATCTAAAAAGTGGTTACCATCAGGTGACAATTAGACTCGAGGATGAGTGGAAGATGGCTTTCAAAACTAAAGATGGCTTGTATGAATGGTTAGTGATGCCCTTCAGATTATCAAACACCCCAGGTACGTTTATGAGGATTATGACTCATGTGCTAAGGCCCTTTATTGGAAAATTCATGGTCGTTTATTTTGATGATATCCTCATATACAGTAAGACTAGAAAAATCACTTAGACCATCTCCATCAGGTTTGTCAGACCCTTAGGAAAGAAGTCTTGTGTGCTAACCTAAACAAGTGTTGCTTCATGTCAACTAGGATTATTTTTTTAGGTTTTGTAGTGACACCAGAAGGAGTGACCATTGACCCTGAGAAAGTAAAGTCTATAGTTGAGTGGCCCATACCTAAGAACGTTCATGACATCCGTAGTTTCCATGGGTTAGCTACTTTCTATAAAAGGTTCATTAGAGGGTTTAGCATGATCGTTTCTCCAATTACTGACGGTATTAGGAAGGGAGAATTTGAATGGACTAGAAATGCCAACAAAGCCTTCCTAGAAATAAAAGACAAGATGACTAAGGCCCCAATTTTGAGATTACCTGATTTCACCAAGGTCTTTGAGGTCGTCTGTGATGCATCAAGTGTAGGAAAAGGAGAAGTGTTAAGTCAGGAAAATCATCCTATTACCTTTTTTAGTGAAAAACTGAATGATGCCAAACTGAAATATTCCACGTATGATAAAGAGCTGTATGCGGTAGTCCAAGCCCTTAGGTATTGGAGACAACACTTGCTGTCGCAAGAGTTTGTTCTCCATTCTGATCATGAAGCACTTCGTTTCCTGAATTCTCAGAAGAAATTAAATCCAAGGCATGGAAAATGGGTAGAGTTTATACAAGCCTATACTTTTGTCCTAAAACACCTTGCTGGAAGTGACAATAAGGTTGCCGATGCACTTAGTAGGAGAACCATGTTGTTGAATTGTGTAAATGCTGAAGTGGTCGGATTTGAGCGATTGAAGGAAGAATATGAGTTCTATCCAGATTTCGGGAAAATCGATGAGGCAGTTAAGCTAGGATCATCCAGTGAATTTAGCCAGTACACCTTAAGGGATGGTTACCTTGTTTAAGGAAAATTGGTTGTGTGTCCCAAGAACTTCACTTAGGGACTTTTTTATCTGGGAAATACATGCTGGAGGGTTAGCAGGACACTTTGGATGCAATAAGACTATCCTTACTATAGAGGAACAATTTTTTGGCCTAGTCTTAAGAGAAATGTTGCCCAAGTGGTAGCCCAATGTAAGACATGTGTTGTGGCTAAACAATAGAAGCAGAATACTAGATTATATACCCCACTCCCTGTTTCAGACTGCTCATGGCAAGACTTAAATATGGACTTTGTCTTAGGATTACCTAAAACTCCTAGGAGACATGATTCTATCTTTGTGGTAGTAGATAGGTTTTCTAAGATGGCCCATTTATCCCGTGTTTCCAAACTTATGACACATCTAGAGTGGCCAAAGTATTCATGAATGAAGTGGTTAGGTTACATAGCTTGCCTAAAACCATCATGTCAGATCGAGATGTTAAGTTCACTAGCTATTTTTGGAAAACCTTATGGCATATGCTAGGAACCAAATTGACATATTCTACTGCCTACCACCCCCAGACTGATGGCCAAATTGAGGTAGTAAATCAAAGTCTAGGGAATGTATTAAGGAGTCCAGAGGGAGGGAGTACTGCTAATTGGGATCTATTACTGCCTAGAGCCGAGTTTGCCTATAACATTCAGTCAATTGATCTACTGGCAAAAGTCCGTTCGAAATTATTCATGGATCAAACCTAGGAAGCCATTAGATCTGGTTCCTTTACCTATTAATGCATGCATATCTGAGTCTACTGAGTCATTTGCACCACATATAAAGAACTTGCATCATGAAATCATTAAAAAATTAAAGAGAGCAATGACTCATATAAACAAATGGCTGATTCAAACAAAAGGTTTAAAGAATTTAAAGTAGGGGACCAAGTTATGATCAGGCTTAGACCTGAGCGATTTCCTTCTGAAACGATCAAGAAATTGCATGCCCGAAGTGCAGAACCTTTCAAAATAATTCGTAAGTTTGGATCTAATGCTTATGAGATTGAGTTACCACCAGATTTAGGCATAAGTCCAACTTTCAATGTATCAGATCTCGTAGAGTACAGGGAGCCGATATTGCTACCTAGTGAGCCGTTTGGGCCTGACCCCATTCTAGAGAGTGAGCCTACCCCGACTATCCACTGGCCAAAACTTCAAATCGAAAAGACAAGGTTGAACGAATTCTGGATGACAAAATGATTGTTACTCGAAACAAGGACTACCATCGATACTTGGTTCATTGGCAAGGATATCTCGATTCTGATGATTCTTGGATAACTCGGGAGGATTTGTAGAAGATTGATCTGGATTTGCTCGAGAGGTACCTGAGTAGAGCTGACCCTTACTCGACAGGATCGAGTTCCTCTCACCTGGAAAGAATTAGTGGGGACACCAGAGCCAGAAAGAAGCAATTTGAGTCTATTTGAATTTCAATTTGAAGTCTATGGAGTCCAATAAAATTGTTTTTGGGATTATAAGGAAGTTGTAATTGGTCCAATTGAATTCAATTGGATCTAAATTATTGTTTGGGTCTAGTAATTAGTCTTTAGGTCCATTTTGGGTTTTCATGGGACCTAAGTTATTTTTGTATGGAGTTGATTAAGTCTACATAACATGAAGGAAGTTAAGAGGGGTCCACATCCACATTTATTTGGCTACTTGAAAAAAGGAAGCCCTAAGAAAACCTTTCACATATTCTCTCACCAAACAAAGAGTTAAAATCGGTGGAAGGAGCTTTATGAAGGTAGCAATTAAAGAGTTTTAAAGGTGGAGGGAGTTTCTTGAAGAAAGCTTTATGAATGTAGCAATTAAGGAGCTTTAAAGGTGGAGGGAGTTTCTTGAAGAAAGCTTTTTGAAGGCAGCAATCAAGGAGTCTTAAATGAAGAATTAAATGGCACAAGCTTTGAAGGCATTTAAGAGAGTTGGTTAAAGCTTTTCTACCTTTCACAAATTCTCTTCCCTTCCTCACGAATTCTCTCTTGGAGGTGTTTTAGGTGGGCTCCACTCCGACTTAAATGTAGCAATCTAACTTCAATCGACCAAGGAAAGAAAAGGAAGAAGATCAAAGGGTGGAGGATCAAGTCAAGATAACCATCTTTACGAAGCATTGGCACCCATTCCAAAACTTCAATTTAAATTCCCTCTTCTTTTATTTTGAATTTGAATTTCAACCCATCTTTCTACTTGTAATGAAGCTATAAACAGAGCCCAAAACCTTTTTTTGTAAGCATGATATTTTGAGTAATGAAAAAACAAAATGCTGTTGCATTTTCTCCAATTCCTTCATAGCTAGTTTGCTTGAACGTGCTAGGTAAGATACCTAGAATAACTTGGGTGTGATGTCCAAGTTTCCAATTTCTCCATAGCTAGTTTGCTTGAAGATGCTTGGTCAGACGCCTAGAACAACTTGGATGCGACGTCCAAGTTTCATAGGGTGTGCCGCTCTACTTATCAGTTCCAGTTCTTCTATCAAATTTGCCATTTGAAGACTCTTTAAGGTCTACATCTAATCCTTTGAAGAGATTCTTGAAGTTAGTCGAAGAAGAAGACCCCGGGAGCATAATCAACCTTGACGCCAACCTTCTTCTCCCCTTTAACTCTATTCTTTTGAGTTCTTGGCATTCTTAGCACTTTTATAGTAATTAACTCTGATATTTTTTGTAGATCCTTTCGAGATCCAACTCTGAAGATCGGAGTCCTTGCTTTAGAACTAGTGTGATTGGAGTCCAAATGTCGGATCGATTAGTTTTGGAGTCGGGTTTGTCAACTCTAGAGTGTTGCGATCTAGATCTTCAATCCAGGGAATTTCAAAGTGTATTGGTAAATCTAAACCCCTTCCCTTCCTCTAGATCTGAAACTCGAAAGTAGGTAACCTAATTTAGGATGGTTTCTCAATCATCGCGATCCTCCCTTACAGTTATTTGACAAGATCTGCATGCAGGTAGGTAATTTCAATAACTAGTTGTCACTTTATTTTCTTTAGATCTTCCTATTTGTTTTTACTGTTAGGATATTAATTATTGCTCTCAAAATATAAATATATATATATATAAATCATGATAAGCATGGCACATCACTCATCACCATCCCGTCTCGCATCACTCTAGACGAGTCGGCTCATTTTCAATTGGGTCAGCTTGAACTCTCATTGTTGAAATCATTATACTGAAGGAGTCAGCTCACTTCTACTTGGATCGACTCGAATTCTTAGAATCAAAATTCTTCACTCTGGAGGAGTCAGCTCATTGTAGTTCGGGTCAGCTCACTTTCACAAGTCTTCAAAATTTTTTCTGGCAGATTCGGCTTATTCTTATTGGGGATGACTTGCCTGCCTTGTTCTCAAAAAACTTCATAATTAGACTCTGGATGGGTCGGCTCGGATTTACTTGAGTCAGCTCAGATTTACTCGAGTCAGCTCGGATTCCCTCGAGTCGGCTCAGATTGCTGCGTGCCAGAATCCTCAATGCATGCCACGAGATAGAGTCGGCTCTTCTTCTGGTTTGGTCGGCTTGAGTGAGTTCTTCAGGAATTTTACAATTAGACTTGAAAACACTCTCACCAAAACTCTCAAACATTCGCTACAAACCAACTCAAATTAAATCTAGAGCACAACACTTATAGAAGTAACCCATCTTCATGATTTTAAAAGGTTTTTTAAGGGTTCTTCTTTACATAACACACTCAACAGAATAAAGTATGAGCAATTGATAATCAATAAGAATCATCCTACAAAACTTGTGAAACACTTGAGAGTAGTTAGTAATATATATGCATGCTCCAATGTTTTGTTATCATCAAAATCACTCAAGGGGTCAACAAATAGAAAGCCAAAATTTACATGCCAAAGGCATATTTTGATACTAAAATATTTGATATGGAAAGAAAATATATAAATTTAACAAAAATGAAAAAAATATAAGGAACTAAGAAAGTGTTTGACATTAATGTATCCAAAAGAGAAAAACTTCAACCTAGAAATGAGAGCACAAACATAACAGTTAATTATGATCAAGGATTTAAGTTCTGATAGGATATATTATAAAACACCAGGATAGGCACCACTCCATGTTTCAGGACATGACCGTCGTTCAATCATCTCAATATCTTGACTAACACATCTTGGAGCATATCCTATTCTAAGTACTGAGATGGGTAGGATGGCAACATGTCCCATTGTATGTAAAAATAAAATTATCTTATCCTACAAAATTTAAAACTTTGGCTATAATACAGAGTTAGATAAGCAGTGCATCGTTTAGAAAGCTAATTATAATATATGTAATTTGTTAAAGATATTTTGGGATTGATTGGTGAAAATATTGAGAAATATCAATACTTCTGCATATTTGTTAGGATTGAAAAAAAAAGTAAACTAAAAAGAGTTTGTTGCCCATATATGGTGCCCGAGAGGGGGGTGAATTGGGTATTTTAAAAATTAAAGCAATATATGTGCTATCAAGTTCAAAGGTGAAGAGTGATAGTGCTCAAGTAATTGTACAACGGAAGCAATGAAATAAAACAACAATTAAAGAGCAAAAGAAGATAAAGAGTAAAGCAATGCAAACACACAAGAAGTATAGTGGTTCGGTGCACCTAGCACCTACATCCACTCCCCAAGCTCCACTTGGGAATTTCCACTATAATCTTTAGATTACAGCCGACTTGTTTTACCAGGCTCACAAGTCAAAACCTTACACACTTGCTTTGGCTTCGGGCTTACAAGCAACCCTAGTTGGTTTTATCAATTGGCTCACCAACAAACCTCACACACTTGTTTTAGCTTCGGGCTTACAAGCAACCCTAGTTGGTTTTATCAATTGGCTCACCAACAAACCTCACACTAGTTTCAAATTTCCTTGAAACTAGCCTAAGACAAAAAGAATATAAATACAATGAATAAAACAAGACAAACTCCTTTTGAGCAAAAAGTAATTCGATATAGCTCTTGATGGAAACTCTTCAAGCCTTTCTCTTGGAATTTTTGGACCTCACTAAATGCCAAATACTTGAAAGTTGGATTCCTCAAAGATGGAAAGCTTTTGACTAAGGAATCTCTTGGTTTTCTCACTCTTTTTGGCTTGGAATTGATTGAAGGCTTTGTACTTTCACTCTAATCTTTTTCACTTTGTCTCCTTGTCTTTTTTGAAGTTTGGTGGAGGTTAAATACCTCATTCAAGCTGAAACAACTCCACAAGACCGTTAGAATCAAAAATATGGCCATTTATGGCCGTTAGAAATCAAATCAAAAGTTCAGAAAAACTAGCCGTTATGCCATGAGTCGACCTCATGAGTCGACCTCTGGATCAAGTGTCGACCTCATGAGTCGACCTCCAGTTTATCTTCGGCAAAAATCCAGAAAACCGTAGTTCTGCCCAGTTTGAATTCTCAGGCTATGAGTCGACCTCTGGTGTCGACCTCTGGACAGGTGTTGACCTCTGGTGGTCGACCTCTGGAGCGTGCCACTGAAATTTTGCCGTGCCGGCCTTGCTGAACTTTTCTTTTATTCATGAGTCGACCTCTGGTGGTCGACCTTTGACAAGGTGTCGACCTCTGGTGGTCGACCTCTGATCTGAAATTTTCTGAAACTCTAAAGAGGTGCGTGCCATGCTTGAGTTTCTCTAAGCCTTTGTTTCTTTTGTCAATTACTTCTTAACAGGAAGGTCCAATATGAGAAATTTGATCTTGTTTAAGGTAGAAGAGCTCTTTTCCAAAATCAGGCAAGCTTGGTTTCATCATTATACTCTTAGTACTCTTTTTGAATAACCTAAGTCCTGAAACTTTATCTTGAGATGAAATATTAGTCCAAACATATACTCAACCTTTTGTTAATCATCAAAACTAAGGAGCCAAAGCCAACAGAGTTTAATGTATTCAACTAAGAAGCCACAATTTTACTTTTTAGGAATGGGAAGGCTCAAAATAATATCTAAAAGTTGAAATATGAATCAATTAAAATATAAAGAATGTAAACAACAAGGTGATATCTAAATTTAAGAAATATTAAAAAATATAGAGAACTAGAAAAATAACTTCCACTAACATACTCAAAGGAAAAAAACACAAACAAATTTCTTAAAATGTGTGCATATTAGAGAGTTACCTATACCAAGCAGTTGGATAAGGAATGAGTTTAGGAACCTAATATAACTAGAAATTGTCAGACCTATATGGACTCTTGCATGGTTTGCCACATAACTTGCTAGCTCAGCACTAGAAACAGACTCCTCATATCCAAATGCATGATCATCAAAAGTCATGCTAGGAAGCCTAACTTACCTTTCTTTCATAAGGAAGCATATAACCCAGCACCGACTCTCTAACACTGACCATTCCTATACAAACACAAGTGCACTATAGAAACATGCCTATCATAAGGACAAGCCCTGCACCATCCCCAACCACTCCAAGCCATCCCTCTAGGGGCATGCATCTTGCAAAGATGTTCAGCCACCATTTTCTATACCACAGAACGTTCCTTAGGCATTGTGTACTCTATATATCTCGCTTATAAAAATCATTCCCGAGATCCTCCAGGTAAGAGTTTGTGAAAGTTCACTCTAAAAGTTCCATGCCCTCTGAAAGTTTCAATAGTTCTCTCATAGCCATATGAGTCTTCATATTATAGTAAGGGTGAAGGCCAGGAATGCATTGCCTTGCCTAAGCCTCACTCACTTACTCCTATGCTCACTCATGCTCCACCACATCCATTTGCCACTTTCACCACCTCGCCCGCATCCATTCCATCCTAACACCGCTCCCCTTCCACCTCCATCTAGAAACTACAGACTCCTCTCTTCTATTTGCTTCCACAGGAGACTGACTTAGGCATTGAAGGACCTACCACTAGAGAATCCGTATCATGACGACTTCCATATCTTCCTTATTTTTATAGGTCCCAGAATGTTCGCGCATCCTAGAAAAAAATTCGAAACTGTTTGATATAGCAGCCATATCTAGCCACACCAGCAATTCTCTAGCAAAACCGCAATATAAGTTACCTATAATATACGTAATTAGTTCAAGATTTTTGGGATTGATAGGTGAAAATGCTAAGAAATATCAATGCCTTTGTATATTTGTTAGGATTTTTTAAGGAGAAAAAACTAGGAAGAGTTTGCAATTAACAAATTCAATTTAAGATGCATAAATTAATATTTGAAATTGGAAATATTAATTAATGTGCTAATAGCAAAATTTTGGTGCCGATACCTTCCAAATGGAAAGAACAAACTAAAATCTAAATTTAAGAAATCAAAAGGAAAATAGTGAATTAAGAAAGCTTTTGGCACTAGCATACTTAATGGGAAAAGCAAAGATTAATATCTCAAAGTGAAAGCACAAATTGGCATAAATTGATAAGTAAAAACGAAAAATATCATAATCATATTTAAAATTTAAGAACATAATTTAACATCTAAGAAGTGATTAACATGCTTGTTTGTGAGAAAGAGATAAATATGTAAGTTGAGAACAAAATAATAATCAAAGATTAAAAATTCAAATTTAAAAGAAAGCATTAATTAATATGCTTAGTGCAAAATTATGATGTTGAAATATTTTGTGGATAGAATAAGCTAAAATGTAAATTCAGCAACTATTAAGAAAATAGTGAATTATGAAAAAGTTTGGCACTAATATACTTAAAGGGGAAAAGCATTTATTTATATGTAAAGTTGGAAGCACAAAATGATAACGCAAATTCAAAGTTAAAAATTAAAATGAATCATATTAATATCTGAAATAGAAGAACATAATTTAATATATAAAACAAGATTAATACATAAGTTTTTGAAAAAGTGATCAATATGCAAGTTGAGAGAACACATTTGAATAACCAAAGATAAAAAATTCAAATTCAAATGAGCATCAATTAATATGCTCAACAAACTTTTGGATGCTGCTATATTCAAAACTCAGAGAAGCTAAAATTTAAATTTAAGAAATATAAAGAAAAAATAATGAATTAGGAAAGTGTTTGGTACCAGGATACTTGATTGAAAAAATCACATTATTTTATAAAAATGAAAGCACAAATTGATGGTTAAAAACAAAAGAAAAACCATCTTAATATTCAAAACTAAAAGAAGAAATTGAAATCTAATTTTGAGATATATAAAACAAAAATAGTGAATCAGGAAAGTATTTGGTATTAGAATACTTAAAAGAAAATTGGCATATATGTGTTAAAGTGAAAGCATAAATTGATGGCTAAAAATAAGGAAAACAAAATCTAAATTATAAGGGCTCAACCGGGTTCGAACCGGTGACCTCTTGATCTGCAGTCAAATGCTCTGCCACTGAGCTATGAACCCGTTGCAGAACTCATTTTTCCAACATCCCTCATCAACGAAATATTTGAATAGATATTACTCAATCCGTTAAATTCCAAAAGTAACCAATTGACAACTTATGAATTGTCTTGATGGTTAGAACCATAGATTGGCATTTTTTTTTGACACAAGTCCTAGAATAAATGGGTTCTAGGGATATTTTCTTATAATTAGATTACATGAGTCCAGCTTGATGATAAACAAGTCTTGTACAATTCCTTTAAATGTAATGGATTATCCTAGATCAAATAAACTTATAAGATTCATCCACAATCCTCCAAGATAGTATTAATTGTACCATAGGTTATGGCTAATAATTAACCAAAATGTTCAAAATTGTTGCATAATTAATGTTCAAAATAATAAGATAATAAAAGGAAAAGTAAAAAAATATTATATGTAACATTGACCCTATTTTCCCTCCTATACTTAATGCTATTACTCATTGTTTTCACTTCATTTGAATCTTTTTTTGACATCTTTTATTTTTATTTATATACATAATTGACATGTGAAGCGCTGCAAGTTGGTTAGGGGTTTATACATTTGAACTTAATGATAGATGAATATATATGTTGCCGCCAAGACCATCATGGCTCATAGCTGCTGCCGGCGCCGGAGTGCGCTCCTTTCGCTGCCTGCCGGCCCTCTGCTCCTGGACCTGCGAAACAGGGGTTAGTGATCCGAGCCGGGGTTTCCGACAGGGGCACTCCGACGATCAAGTCAATGACGATCCAGGAAAACAGATCCTCCTGGTCGGGCCCCTCCTAATGGACTCCGCACTAGAAGGAATGGGAGATGTGTCAGTGAAGGAGAAATGCAGCAGGGGGAGAGTGATAGCGGGGACAGAGGGGTTCCCTGTTCCTCCGCTTATCCTTGTTTCCCGGTGGTTTTCCCTTAACTATGGTGTTGGTGGTGGCGCTTTGCCCCTTTGGTCGAGCTTGCGCTTGTGTTGATGGTGGATTGTTGTTTGTTGCTACTGGTGCATTTTTTCTGTTGTTACCTCCCTCCTCTCGAGGGTGCCGATCGTTCTTTGTAGTTGAAAATTGACCGTTTGGAGCCTGCCTAGGGATCCTAGCTGGGTTGGCAGGTGCGTGCAGCAGGATCCCGTGCCGTGGATGGGATGCCTTTCCAGACAAGTGGTAGGGGAAGCTTCCATTCCTTCTGACATCCTCTCCGGTCGCTCCATTCCGGTTGCTTGGCAGGGCCTCGATCCGAGGGCCGCTGCCCTAGGGGTGGATGCTCTCTGGCTGTCCCATCCCCTGAAAGTATGGCCAGACAGGTAGTTATGGTGGCATGGGGGGTGCCGTTCCGTGGTCCTCGGGCGGCTCGCCGGCGTCCTGGGATGGTAGGGTCTGCTCAGGTCTGAGCTCTCCGAGCTCGTGCGGTCATCTTGGTGGAGAAGGGAAGAGTGCGGGCCCGATCCAGAGGGCGCGTGCTCGAAGAGGCTCCACGTCGGTGGGTGAACGCTGAGCTCGACCTTCGCCGCAGGGCACTAACCTCCGAGGGTCTCGCTCTGGAGGGCAGAGGACGGACCCGATCCAAAGGGCGCGCGCTCGAAGAGGCTCCACATCGGCGAGTGAGCGCTGAGCTCGACCTTGGCCGCAGGGAACTAGCCTCCGAGTATCTCGCTTTGGAGGGCGGAGGACGGACCTGGTCCAGAGGGCGCGCGCTCGGAGAGGCTCCACATCGATGAGTGAGTGCTGAGCTCGACCTCGACCGCAGGGCACTAGCCTCCGAGTGTCTCGCTTTGGAGGGTGGAGGATGGACCCGGTCCAGAGGGCACATACTCGAAGAGGCTCTATATCGGCGAGTAAGCGCTAAGCTCGGCCTCGACCACAGGGCACTAGCCTCCGAGGGTCTCGCTCTGGACGGCGGAGGATAGATCCGGTCCAGAAGGCACGCGCTCGGAGAGGCTCCTCATTGGTGAGTGAGCGCTGAGCTCGGCCTCGACCGCAGGGCACTAGCCTACGAGGGTCTCGCTCTGGAGGGCGGAGGATGGACCCGGTCTAGAGGGCGCGCGCTCAGAGAGGCTCCACATCGGCGAGTGAGCACTGAGCTCGACCTCGATTGCAGGGCACTAGCCTCCGAGGGTCTTGCTCTGGAGGGCAGAGGATGGCTCTGGCCTAGGCACCCCGAACTCGCGGGCACGACCTGGCAGAGGTTGGAGCTCGTCTCGTGGCCTTGTAGGAGCTCAACTCAGCTCGGGAAAATGATCCGGGCTGGGGCGTCACTTTGGTGTCCGTCGTGGCGGCCTCCCTCAATGTGGTACCTGTCAGCTATCCACGTCAACGGTCTCGCCACATCATTTGCCCCCCACTCCCAAGGCTTGTTAGTGCGCGATGCTCGTGACGAAGGGAGTAGCTGTAGTGCTGACGTGGAGAGGCAAAAACCTGGCAAAATGATGGCCGCGATCGCTGGCGCTTCGAGGGGTGGCCCCACCGGCCAGTGCGGGGGTGCCTCATGGCCACGTCCAAGGGGCAGTTAATGTTGGCGCAGAATTCTGAGCGGCTGGGATTCCTTTTTCGCCGATGGGCAGCACATGGCGTAGATTCGTTAGCGAGAGGGTCATAACAACGCGGATTTAGTGGGCCTTTCCGAAGTGAAAAGAAAAATTTTCTTACTCAAAGTTCCCTTTCTTTCAAATCTTTTGCACTTGTTGCAGTGTCTAGACCTTCATTCTCCACGATCTGCACCCGTTCTTCTCTTCCCTGGGGGTCCAGGCCGGCTTCGTTCTTCTCCTTTTTCTCCTCTTGGGGTAGGCTCTTTCCTTGTCAGTCCAGTATGTCTCGTCCTGAGTCTTTTGCCCGGAGGATGGTGCTCTCCTCCTCCGACGAGGAGTCGGAGGGGGAGCAGTTTAGGATTAGCATGAGACCGGCCCTTCCTGCCCCCCCTGTGTCCGTTAGGGAGCTAGAAGTCGTTCCTTCCCTTCCTACCGATCCTCCTTTTATGCTTGAACCAGCCCCTGAGTCTGTCCGGTCAACAGGTCCGGGCGGGGTCGCTTCGATGATTTCCGCTGTGGAGTTGGAGGCCATCCAGGATGCCTATGGGATCCCGTCTTCTGTTCAACTCATGGTCCCCCGACCCGGGGAGCGGGTCACTTCCAATGGCCCGGGACATCTCGCCTTTTACGAGGGGACCTTCTCCGGGGGTCTCCGATTTCCTTTCCATCATTTCTTCTTGTCTGTTATGAACAATTATCGTCTGGTTCCCATCCAGTTGGTGCCGAACACCATCAGTGTGATCTTCTCCTTTATCATACTCTGTCATGTTCACGGGTTCGTTGCCCGGTTCTCCCTGTTCAGGGCATTCTTCATCCTGAAACGCCACCCGACCGAGCATGGGTGGTGGTCTTTGTCTTCTCGCCCGAAGGGCATCAAGTTTGAGCTTCCCTCTTCCATCAAGGGATGGAAGAGCAAGTTCTTCTTTGCAGACGTCGAGGGGGTCGACTGGGCCTGGAGCGAGCCGGACCGGTCCCCAAACCGGATATCTACGATTGAAGCAGCCAATCAGGATGATTACGATCAGCTTCGTACTGCTCAGATCCCCTCTTTGGAGGTCCTTCTATCATAGCAGAACCTTCTTAATGCCAAGGTCGACTCATCGGCGAGGCTAGGTAAGTTCAGCTCTTTCTTCCATATGCATTTCCTCTTTTCTCCATTTTGGGCTGACTTTCCAAGCTCCTATGTGCAGGGTTGATCCTTCCAGAAGGCGAGCCGTTACCGGTCCCCAAGAAGAGGTCGTCCACCAGGGTGGTTGCCAAGCCTCCCTCGAGGCGGGCCCGAGTTGAGGGGATGCCGATGTCTGCTCCTGCCATGTCGATCGCCTCGAAAGGAAAGGAGGTAGTGGGAGCCCCTGCGCGACGGGCCAGGCCACAGGCAGAACCTCCTGTCCCGGAGCCTGTGGCGACCGTTCAGGCCGATGCTAAACTCCTTGTCCTGGAGCCGGTGGTGGCCATCCAAGCTAATGCCGTTGCTGCTACTCCGCTTCGCCCTCCAGTTCCGAAGATGGTCGAAGCTGAGGAAGGAGAGGCCCACCCTAGAGATCCTCTGACGATGGGGGCTCCGACCGCAACAGTGCTGGATCCTCAACCGGTTCTCGGGGGTCCCACTGCCAGAGGGACGAGAGCACCTGCTCCCCGAGAGAGCAGGAGAGATGAGGCGAGGCACCGCCTTCCATTCAAGCTGGGGCCGGAGAGCTCCTTGGCCGACAACCATGCCCTGGCCTATCGCATGATGGACTTCTCCATCCAGCAATGCAACCGGGAGGAGATGGATGGGCTGCCGGTCGGAGCCATGATTGATAGTATTTTTTTCCATCTCTACACAATAAGCAGCCTCATCTTCTCTCTCTCTTCTCTTCTTTTTTTTTTTGACTTTCCATGCAATGCAGATGGGTGTCGAGGCCCTGTTCATTAGGAGCTACTGCCATAACTGGGAGCAAGCTGAGCAGCAGCGGGCGACCGAGATCACGTCATTGAAGGCCAATCTGAAGGGGAAGGTCGACCCCGAGGAGGCACTTGACCGACGGGTCAAGGACCTCGAGAAGCAGCTCGCCGACTTTGAGGGGCGAGCAAAAGAGCTCCAGGAGAATCTCGACTGCGAGCAGGGAGAGTCGAGAAAGAAGACCGAGGAGCTTGTCGACTCCGAGCGGAGGTTGGGCGTGGTCATCGCTGAGGCGGCCCGACAGAAGAGGACCGCCCAGTACCTCCAAGCTCGACTGACGGCAGAGGAGGAGAAGCCCATCGTGGCTCAGAGGGCAGCAGATAAGGCAGCCAAGTCGGTTGCGGACGCCAGGCACGAGGTGGCCACAGCAAGGAAGGAAACTGGGGAGGCGATGGAAAGGTACAAGGCCTCGGAGGAGTTCCTCATCAAGATCCCGCAGACGGCATCAGACTCCTTCAAAGGCTTCATGTACCTGCACCGCCTGGTCGAGGAGTTCGTCTCGATCGAAGGCCGCAGCTACCTTGACTATCCCGGTACTTCAGACCAAGAGGCGGGCATTGAGGGGGCCGCACCAGCTGAGCCTGAAACCACGCGGCTAGAAGCCCCTGCTGATGGAGACTCCCAGCCCAACAACCTGGCTAGCAGATAGTCACTCTTTGCTTCTTCTTCTGTATTTAACAGGGCCACTCGACATGTCGAGGGCCCATAGGATACAGGATACTTGTAATTGACACCCAATTAATGAAATGCAAACTTTCTTGCAATTATTTTTCTTGTCTGGCTCCTCCTCTCCTTCACTCCCCTTTTTCTTTTGTCTTTCTTTTTAATGTATGGGGAGATCAGAGAGGGTACCTGAGAGCTATTGAGCTCGACGGTCTCTAGGCCGGAGGTCTGAGCTCCAGTCTTGAGCTGGCATCTTGGAGCTGGGCTCGAGGACGTGGATGGTTGAGAGCTGCATGGCTCGAAGGTCTCTTGGCCGGAGGTCTGAGCTTCGGTCTTGAGCTGGCATCCTGGAGCTAGGCTCAGGGACATCGATGGTTGAGAGCTGCGTGGCTCGAAGGTCTCTTGGCCGGAAGTCTGAGCTCTGGTCTTGAGCTGGCATCCTGGAGCTGGGCTCGGGGACATGGATGGTTGAGAGCTGGGTGGCTCGAGAATCTCTTGGCCGGAGGTCTGAGCTCCGGTCTTGAGCTGGCATCCTGGAGCTGGGCTCGGGGACGTGGATGGTTGAGAGCTGCGTGGCTCGAGGATCTCTTGGCTAGAGGTCTGAGCTTCGGTCTTGAGCTGGCATCCTGGAGCTGGGCTCGGGGACATGGATGGTTGAGAGCTGCGTGGCTCGAGGATCTCTTGGCTAGAGGTCTGAGCTCCGATCTCGAGCTAGCATCCTGGAGCTGGGCTCGGGGACGTGGATGGTCGTAACTTCGATGATGTTGTATCTTCCTCTTGTTCTCTCTTTCTTTCCTTCCCCACTCTTCTCTCATTCATTTTTCATTCATCTTTTCATCATTCATTCATCATTTTCATTTTTCATTTTTTTTTTCATTTTTTTTTAGAGTGAGGAGATCAGAGGAGAGGATGCTGGCTATACCCCAACTTTGTTCTCTTTCTTTTCTTCCCCTCTCGTCTTCTTTTCAAGTAGGGAGATCAGAGAAGGGGTACTGACGGGCTTCCCCCTTTGTTCTCTTTCTTTCCTTCCCATCTCATCTTCTTTTTGAGTAGGGAGATCAGAGAAGGGGGGTTACCGGTCTTGATTGCCTTGGAGCTAGGCTCGAGGCCTTCCTGGACGTGGAGCTAGGCTGGGGCCCAGGGATTGCCTGAGATCTTGGCTCAGGTCTTTGGTGCCTTGGAGCTAAGCTCGAGGCGTTGATGGGAGCTACGTGGCCCCATGATCTCTTGGCACCTCGGAGCTGGGCTCTAAGATGTTTGAGATAGAGAGCTACTTGGCTCGAAGATTCTTCGACGTCCTGGAGCCGGGCTCAGGGATGCTTGGAGTTGGGGAGCTGCATGGCTCGAATTTCCTCCGACGCCCTGGAGCTGGGCCCGGGGACACTTTGAATTAGGAGCTACGTGGCTTAATGATTCTTCGACATCTTGGAGCTGGGCTCGAGGGCGTCGTTGGTATTCTCTTGCAAGAAAGATAGATACTTGCGCAAGGAAAAACCATTGTTATTATCATTGTTGGGAAACCTTACATTATTGAAAATATTTATGCAAGTTGTAGGTGTTCCATGTCCTGAGAAACCAGACACCATCGAGATCTTCGAGGTAATAGGCCCCTTGTGAGAGGGCTTCAGCTACTTTGTAGGGGCCCTCCCAGTTCAGGGAGAGCTTGCCACACTTCCTAGGCTGGAACACCTCCGCCCACCGTAGCACCAGGTCTCCGGGCTTGAAAGCTTTTGTCCGGATGCAGGCGTTGTAGTACCGAGCCACTCTTTATCGGTAGGCTGCCATCCTAGGCGAGCTTTGTCCCTTGCTTCTTCAAGGTCCAAGTTGAGCAAGAGGTGTGCCGAGTTCCACGCTTCATCATACTGCTACACCCACAATGTAGGCACGCCGAGCTCGACGGGGATAACTGCTTCGGCACCGAAGATGAGGCTAAACGACGTTTCATTGGTCACCATCCTGGGCATTGTGTGGTAGGCCCACAGGATGCTCGGGAGCTCTTCTATCCACATGCCCTTAGCTTGGTCCAGTCTGGTCCGGAGCCCTTGGAGGATGGTCCGGTTGGTCACCTCGGCTTCCCCGTTTGTTTGGGGATGAGCTACCGAGGTGAATCGATGTTGGATGCCATGGGCTGCGCAGAATCCTTCGAACTCGCAGTTGTCGAACTATCGCCCATTGTCGGTGATGATGCAACGGGGGAGCCTGAAGCGACAGATGATTGACTTCCAAAAGAACTGGCAGATATTGGCTTCCGCGAGTCGAGCTAGCGACTCTACCTTGACCCACTTGGTAAAGTAGACGATCACCACTAGCAAGAACTTTTGCTGCCCGGACGCTGGGGGGAATGGTCCCAAGATGTCCATCCCCCACTGGGCAAAGGGCCAAGGGGCTGAGAGCTGGAAGATCGGCGCTGTCGGCTAATGCTGTATGTTGGCATGGCGCTGACATTTGTCGCACCTCTTGACGAAGTCGGCTGCGTCCTCCCTCATGGTCTCCCAAAAGTACCCCTGGCAGAGAGCTTTGTAAGCCAGTGTCCTCCCTCCCACGTGATTCCTGCAGAGGCCTTCGTGTATCTCTTGGAGCACGAAGGTCGCCTCGACGGGCCTGAGGCATCTCAAGAGTGGGTAGGAGTAAGATTGGCGGTAGAGTTGGCCCTCCATCAGGATGAACCGAGAGGCTTTCTTCCTGACGAGGGTGGCTTCTGTGCGGTCCTCTAGCAGGGTACCGTTAGTGATATACCGGACATACTTGTCCATCCAGCTCGGCTTGGGGGAGACTTGATGTACCTCCATCGGGTTCTCATAGCTGGGACTTTCAAGGCGCTCGATGTAGGCACGTCCCAGTGACGAGTCCGGCATGGTCGCGAGTCTGGACAACGTATCCGTGCGTGCATTCTCTCCTCAGGGGATGTGGAAAATGCTGAAGCACCAGAGGCCTGCCATGCTCGCGCGGACGTGCTCCAGATACTTCATCATCTGGGCGTCCCATGCTTCATACTCCCCGGATACTTGTCCGGCGACCAGTTGGGAGTCGGTGAAGACTTTCAAGTCCTGCACACCCAGCTCGCAGGAGACTCTTAGGCCTGCGAGGAGTGCCTCGTACTCCGCCTGGTTATTGGTTGCGGCGAACTTGAAGCGGAGGGCGCATTCCGCCACAACCCCATCACAATTGGTCAGGATGAGGCCTGCTCCGCTTCCACCGGAATTGGATGCCCCATCTACATGGAGGATCCAGGGCTCTTCTCCTGGCCCGGGTCCGTTGCTGTCTGCTCTGGCTCCTCGGCGAACCTGGTGCACTCGACCACGAAGTCGGCCAAGACCTAGGCCTTTTGTGATGACCTCGGTCGGTACGCTATGTCAAATTTGCTGAGCAGCAGGGACCACTTAGCCAACCTCCCGGATGTCTCGAGTCTAGTGAGGATAGTCCTCAACGGCTGGTCCGTCACCACCACTATTGGGTGTGCTTGGAAATAGGGCCTGAGGCACTTAGCTGACATTATTAGTGCAAAAATGAATTTTTCGGAGAGAGTATACCTAATCTCCGCATCACGGAGAATTTTGCTGGTGTAATACACTGACTTCTGAGATTTATCTTCGTCTGTGCGGATGAGAACTGAGCTGATAGCTCCCGGTGTCACCGCTAGGTACAGCAAGAGTTCCTCTCCCTCTTCCGGCCTAGAGAGTAGCGGAGGGGAGGCGAGGAAGTTCTTCAGCTCCTTGAAGGCTGTCCTGCACTCCTTAATCCAGGTGAAGTCGTGCATCTTGCACAGTGCCTTGAAAAATGGAAGGCAACGGTTGGCCGACCTCGAGATGAATCTACTGGGGGCGGCGACGCATCCCGTCAAGCGTTGGACCTACTTCTTGGAGGTCGGGTGTTCCATATCGATGATGGCCTACACCTTCTCTAGGTTTGCTTCGATGCCCCTTTGGATGACCATGAAGCCCAAGAATTTTTCTGCTGCCACCCCGAAGGCGCACTTCGTCGGGTTCAGCTTCATCTGATGCTACCGCAGGTTGTGGAAGGACTCGGTGAGGTCAGCTACGTGGCTCGAGCTCAGCCTGCTCATGACGAGCATGTCATCCACATACACCTGCATGTTGCAGCCAATTTGGTCCTTGAAGACCTTGCTAACCAGGCGCTGATAGGTGGCCCCCATATTCTTCAGACCAAAGGGCAACATCCTATAGCAGTATGTCCCTTAGTCGGTGATGAAGGCAGTGTGCTCCTCGTCCTCCGGATGCATACGGATTTGATTGTACTCAGAGAATGTATCCATGAAGGATAGCAGCCGGTGGCCAGAGGTGGCATCCACCAGCTGGTCAATCTTCGGGAGAGGAAAGCTGTCCTTTGAGCAAGCTTTATTGAGGTCGGTGTAGTCCACACAGATCCTCCATTTGCCATTATTCTTCTTGACCATCACCATATTTGCCAGCCAGCTCGGATATTGGACCTCTCAAATGAAACTAGCAGCCAGGAGTTTATCTACCTCTTCCTTGATGGCTGCCTGTCTCTCCGAGGTAAAACTCCTTTTCTTCTACCGAACTGGCTTGTGTTTTAGGTCGACACTCAATTTATGAGTAATGATGTCAGGGGGAATACCTGGCATGTCTGCCACCGTCCATGTGAACACATCCGCGTTCGCCCGTAGGTACCCCAGTAATTGGGCCCTCTCCTCCTCGGGTAGCTGGGTTTCGATCTGCACCGTCTTTGCAGGATCGTCTCCAAGCGGATAGGAAAGTAGATGCTCGACTGGGCCTCCTCTTGGATCTTGGGCCCTTTGGTCGAGGTCGTCCGCGCTGGGGTCATCCTGATGGACCTTGGCCCTGGGGAGAGTTTGGAAGCAATGCTGCACCGGCTGGGGCGCTCCTCTCATCTCCCCGACACCGTAGGGAGTTGGGAATTGTAGAAGTAGCCTCTTGGTGGAGACGACGGCGTCAAGCAAGTTGAGCCCCGGTCGACTCAATATCACTTGTAGGTGGAAGGGAGCGTTACAACCGTGAAAGTCATCATGACAGTGCTCCACCAAGGTGGGGTTCCGGCAGTGACCGAGAGAGTGATTTCTCCTTCTACTCTCATAAAATTGCCCGTGAAACCGAAAAGGGATGTGTGCACGGGCCTATGCCGATCGGGGGAAAGACTCATTCTGGAGAAGGCATCATAAAAAAGCACGTCTGTGGAGCTTCCACTATCAACCATGATGCACTTTACAGGGTGCTTCACGATCATCATTTCGACGACCACGGTATCATTATTTACATTTTTTCCCCCGTCTTCCCCCTCCCTCATAAAGGGAAGTACATTCTCAGAGTCCCCTGCCCCCCGGGCCTTCTTGGACGCGCGCGCCGCTCCCCAGGAGATCATGCCCACCACTTCTCGATGGGGCGGTTGTCAATGGCTGGAGCTGGCGGAAGAGCGACGAGCGCCTGGGACTTCGCTTGAGGTCTGCCCTCCACGAATCTCTTGAGGTAGCCTCTCTTGATGAGTTCCTCAATATCCCACTTGAGGTTGTAGCATTCCTCAGTGTCGTGGCCGTGGTCATGGTGGAAGCGGCAGTACTTCGTCTTGTCACGGCCAGCGAAAGGCTTCAATGAAGGCGGGCTCCTTAGATAATCCTCGCCCTCGATCTCCATAAGGATTTTTATCCTCGGGGCGAGGAGAGGGGTGTAGCTCCCCTCAGGGAGGGGGTCCCTCTCAGTCTTGCCCGGTCCCTCCGGGAGCTCTGAGCCTGGATGCTGGCTTCCGGGTCCCGGATATTTCAGCAGGGGCCGACTTTTTCAGGATTCCTCCATCGAGCTCCCGCCTCGTACGGTCCGTCTCCTCGGCGCGGATGTACTTTTGGGCCCGGAGAAAGAGCTCGGAGTAGGTCTTGGGGGGCTTCTTATCCAGCGAGTAGGTAAGGCGGGAGGTCCTAAGCCCTCGCTTCAGTGCCAGCATGGTGAATGGCTCTTCAACATTGTAGATCTCCAATGCGGCGGCTTTAAAGCGGGCCACGTAGTCCCGTAGGGGCTCGCGGTCTTGCTGTCGGATGGAGAAGAGGCTGTCTGCCTCCCATGGCAACTTTCTACAAGCATCGAAGTGAGCCAAAAACTTCTGCCCTAGCTGGGCAAAGGAAGTGATGCTCTCCGGCTCCAGACGGGTGAACCACACCCGGGCTGCCTTTCGAAGAATAGCAGGAAAAGCGATGCAGAGAAGAGCGTCGGTGGCCCCCTGAACCCTGATGAGAGTCTGGTAGCTCTCCAGGTGGTCTAGGGGGTCGATGGTCCCATCGTAAGGATTCACCTGCGGCATCCGGAACCGATGCGGGATCGGCTTCGCTTGGATTTCTTGGAAGAACGGGGGACGAATGTCGTAGCCCGATGGCTTGCTAGCGGAGCCTGGCATGTTGGCAAACCGACGTGCAAACTTCGCCAGCTTGCATTCATGTTCCTCCAGGCGCCTTTTCGCTGCGCGCCGGACGGCTTCATCTATAGACCCCTCCGCCGAAGGAGACGAAGGTGACATGGGTGCATGGCACCCATGGCGGGGGGTCTTTCTTTTCTCGCCTCGGTGGGGTCTGGGCACCTCCCGCCCGAGGTTTGGCGAGCGGCTCTCTCTGTCAGCAAAGCCGGCTCGTTGTCTTTTTGCCGGAGCTTGGTAGCTGCCCCGGTTGTCAGTGGTGGCCCGCGGCTATGACGGCCTTCCTTGGAAGGAGCGCAAGCTATCGTGGAGAGCAGCGGCATGGGCCGCCGGGATCCCTGGCTGTTGGTGGGTAGTCACGAACCGGTGCTGGTGTTGAAGCTGGCGCACCGCCGTGGCAAGGACCTGCATCTGCTGGGCAAGTGTAGCCAGCTGAGCATCTGGTGGAGGTGGCTGGACCAGAACGGGTGTCTCCGCTTCTTGGCGGTGCGGGTTTTCCTGAGAGGGGGAGTCCCCGGCATGGCTGGTGGAAGCCTCCCTTGCCCTCGTCGTCACCATCCTCCCGCCTGGCTTGTCTGTGAAGATGATGGGTTTATTCACCCCCTTCCTGGCACGCCAATCTGTTGCCACTAAGACCGTCGTGGCCCGTAGCTGCTGCCGGCACCGGAGTGCACTCCTTTCGCTGCCTGCTGGCCCCTTGCTCCTGGACCTGCAAAACAGGGGTTAGTGACCCGGGCCGGGGTTTCCGGCGGGGGCACTCCGACGATCAAGCCAGTGACGATCCAGGGGAACATATCCTCTTGGTCGGGCCCCTCTTGATGAACTCCGTATTAGGAGTGGGAGATGTGTCAGTGAAGGAGAAACGCAGCAGGGGAAGAGTGATAGCGAGGACAGAGGGGTTCCTTGTTCCTCCGCTTCTCCTTGTTTTCCGGTGGTTTTCCCTCAACCGTGGTGTTGGTGGTGGCACTTTGTCACTTTGGTCTAGCTTGCGCTTGTGTTGGTGGTGGATTGTTGTTGGTTGCTACTGATATGTTTTTTCTGTTGTTACCTCCCCCCTCTCGGGGGTGCCGATTGTTGCCGATCTCGCCACCGCGCCTGTGGCTTCGGAACCGCCGATCCGACTAGACCGTCTTGCTCCTGGGGCCTCCTGACTGGACCGAACCTGCAAGACAAGGTCAGAAGACCCTGGCCGGGGATTCCGGCGAGGGAGCTCCGACGGTCAAGTTAGTAGACGGCGAGAGAGAACAGATTCTCTGGGATGGGCCCCCGAAGGAGTCCCAGACTCAGAGAACATGCTAGCAAGAAAGGTGCCAGAGAGACCAGAAACCCGGCTGGGTTCCTTTGCCGAGCTCACGCCAAGCGACCCCCTCTTGGGACCTTGGATCTCGCTCTTGAAGCGGAGTTTCCAGCCTTTGTTTCTTGCTTGCTTCACTTACCTTGTCGTCTATTCTCTCCTTCCTTTTATCTCCTCCTGTCGCCCCCTCGTTTTCCGCTCCTGGGAGGCTCCCTTGTTGCTTTCATCTCCTCCCCTCCGCCCCTTTCTCTTTCCCCTTCTGGTTCAGAGGGTCGGGCAGCTTTCTGGCCTCGTTTGCCAAGCCCAGCGGGGAAAGAGTAGGGGAGGGGGCGCTGGTCAGACTGCCGACCAGACCTCGGGCCGAGCGTGAGCGCTCTCCTTCCCAGGCGCCGGTGCTGTCTGTTTCAGGTCCTGTTTTATCAGGGCCTCGTCTTTCGACTGTGGAACAAGTCGGGCCGACGTAAGTGATGTTTCGAGTGCCGTCGCCGTTCGTACGGGGTGCCTTTCTCGGGGTGCGGCGTGCACGGCTCGAGGGGCAACCTCGGGGCCCGCGCCTCCATTCTTCGGGACCTTCTCTGTATGAGCTGGCCTACGTTGGCCGAGGTGGACCCCTCCCGGGTGGACACCTGGCGAAAGTAACAAAGGGATGCTTGGCTTCGACCGAGGTGGTCCCGTCTCCGGGCGCCACCTAGCGAAGGAGCGAAGGGGCCCGGCTCGATCTCGACCGAGATGGGACCGTCTCAGGGTGCCACCTGGCGAGGGAGCAGGGGAGCTGCCGAACTCGGCCGAGGTGGACCCCTCCTGGGTGGACACCTGGTGGAGTGGCAGAAGGATGCTCGGCTTCGACCGAGGTGGTCCCGTCTCCGGGCACCACCTGGCAAAGGAGCGAAGGGGCCCGGCTCGACCTCGACCGAGGCGGGACCGTCTCTGGGTGCCACCTGGCTAGGGAGCGGGGGAGCCGCCGAACTCGGCCGAGGTGGACCCCTCTTGGGTGGACACCTGGCAGAGTGGCAGAAGGACGCTCGGCTTCGACCGAGGTGGTCCCATCTCCGGACGCCACCTGGCGAAGGAGCGAAGGGGCCCGACTCGACCTCGGCCGAGGCGGGACCGTCTCTGGGTGCCACCTGGCGAGGGAGCATGGGAGCCGCCGAACTCGGCCGAGCTGGACCCCTCCTGGGTGGACACCTGGCGGAGTGGCAGAAGGACGCTCGGCTTCGATCGAGGTGGTCCCATCTCCGGGCGCCACCTGGCGAAAGAGCGAAGGGGCCCGGCTCGACCTCGACCGAGGTGGGACCGTCTCTGGGTGCCACCTGGCGAGGGAGTGGGGGAGCCACCGAACTAGGCCGAGGTGGACCCCTCCTGGGTGGACACCTGGCGGAGTGGCAGAAGGGCGCTCGGCTTCGTCCGAGCTCGACTTATGCTGGGATTGGCTACATCTGACTCAGACGAAAAAAGACTCCACGTGGCTCGAATCATGCTCAAAGAAATCTGAGACACACCACGTCATCGTTACGGCCGTAACAGTTGCCCCCCAACCCACCGTTCCGTTAGGGCGTCGTGGAACGGGACGTTGGGATTAAATGCGGAGATGACGTGGGGGGGGCGAAGATCTTGCGTCATAATTGCCACGATCCTCATCGCCATTCCTCGATGCGCTCAAAGCCCTATAGGAGGCCGCCACGCGTCGCCTATTCGCCTGCAATTAACGCGTCGCTTCGAAGCAGAGGCCGTTTCCCTGCTAACGAGGCGTCGGTGTCGGGCGTGCATCCACGCGGCGACCATCCGATGGCCCGGAGCGGAATGACGGGTACGGCTGCTGTCGATTGAGTTTGAAAAGGAGGGGACTTTCCGGAATGAGGCCCTTTCCCTTGCTCCGTGGGCGGTTTGCTGCAGGCTATCTCTCTCTGCCCCGCGTTGCACAGTACATTTCGGTGAGTCCCCCCATTCTCTTCTTCGCTCTTCCCCTTTCTTCTAGTGTGCTTTTTTCTCACGCTCTTCTCTGCCATGGCGTGCCGCCACCATGTTTCTTCTAATCCGGACGAGGCCGATCCGTCCCAGCCGAGGACTCCATCATCTTCCTCGGAGGAGGAGGAAGTGATCCCGGAGGAGACCCGCAGGCGACTGCAGCCTGGGGGTATCACCATAGGCATCCCAAGGGGTGTCAGGTCTCCTCCCGTCGTGTCCGCACTTCCCATTTCTTCTCTTCCTCCTCCGACCCTTCCTTCTGCCGGTCCCTCCGGTCACATTTCTACGATGACCGAAGGTGACCTTTCTTTGCTCCGGGAAGCTTATGGCATCCCGGGATCAATCCGTCTATCTGTTCCGTGGCCTGGGGATCGCGTCACCATGAGTGGCCCCGGCCGCATAGCTTTCTACGAGGACTTCCTTCTCGGGCGTCTTCGGTTCCCTCTGCACCCCTTCTTCCTTTCCTTCCTCAGCCATTTCCGTCTAGTTCCGGCCCAGTTGGCTCCTAATGCCATCCGGGTCATCTTTTCTTTCATTGTCTTTTGTCACTTCCACGGGTTTGTTGCCCGTTTCTCCCTCTTCAGGGCTATGTTCACCCTGAAGCGATACTCCACTGATGACGGCTGGTGTTACATCTCACCCCGGCCCATGTGTCTCCGGTTGGACCTCCCTTCTTCCATCAAGGGTTGGAAGAACCGGTTCTTTTTTGCCTCGGTCGAGGATGTCGACTGAGCCTGGAGTGTGCTGGATCGGTCTCCGAACCGGAACTCCCAGGTCGAGCTGAAGGACCAAGAGGCCTACTCCCAGCTTCTGAGTGACATGGTCCCAGCGCTCGAGGTTCTGCTCTCGGAGCAGAACTTGTTCGAGGCGGGGATCAGCCCCATCCGCGAGCCGGGTGAGGCCCAGCCCTTCTCTTACTCCGCCTTCCCGTTCTTTTTCTTTTAGCCGAGCTGACCGACTCTTTTTCTATTGCAGGTGTGAAGTTTTCGTTGGAGAACCTTCTGGAGGGCGCGGCCTAGAGGGACACCGCCGAGGTGGATGAGCCTGTGGCGAAGAGGGCTCGCACCGAGGTGAGCCAGGATGTCGCGCCGGTGCCCGTGCCTAGTCCGGTGGATGCTGCTCCCCCGCCCAGGCCGCCTCGGGCCGGGGCCACTGATGCTCCAGCCGTCAGACCTGGCGGTGCTGCCGACGAGGGAGGTCCACCGGCAGCAGTTCCACCTCGTGCTGGCCCCATCATTACCGCAGAGCCAACGGCGCCGCCCGCGACTCCAGCCGTTCCGGCGACGGCTGTTCCTCCCGGGGGGTCGGTCACCGTCACAGCCGACCTGACGGCTCCGCCGCTGGTAATCACCAACCGATGTTCTGTGATCTGCGACAAGGGGCTCGCGGAGAAAGTGATGGAGTATGCCTCCACTTCCCAGGACCACCGATCTCGAGGCGGCCGGGACTACGCCGACGCTTTGCTCGGGATCCTCCCGCAGCTTTTCACGGTGAGTCCGAACTCAGAGCCCTCTCTTCCTTGCCACTTCGGTTGGCTTTTCCACTAACCTATTCCCCTTGCTGTGCAGATTGGGACCGACATGCTCCTGCTGAGGAACTTCCTCGCAGGGTACGCAAAGAAGGATGCCGAGAAGGAGGAGAAGCTCGGCAAGCTTGCGGCCGATATGAAAGACCTCATGGAGAAGGGGGTCGAGCTGCGAGGGAGCAACCAGGCCCTTCAGGCGGACCTGGCACGTGCCGAGGAGCGCGTCAAAGACCTAGAGTCCTCTCTGTCCGAGGAGAGGATCTCCCACCAACGGCGCACGGAGGAAGATGCGGCTGAGAGGGCTCGTCTCCAAGCCCATTCTCAGTGGTTGGAGCATTAGCTGGAGGAGGCCCGGCGGGAGGCGAGTGCAGCCAAGGAGTGGAGCGCCTACGTCAACGGGCTCCTGGAGGCCACGAAGCGGGAGGCGTAGGAAGCCGTCCCGAGGTTCCGGGCCTTCGACGAGTACATCTCGGAGGTCCGGGAGGCTGCTATGGACTCCATCCTGAAGGGGTTCCAAGTGTGCCGGGAGAAGGTGAGGTCCTTCTACCCCGAGCTCGACCTCAGTGGGGTGGCGCTCGGGGACAGAAGACAAGGACCCGCCAGCGGGGCTTCCAGTGCGGCGGGCGACACAGTTGCGGCCCCAACGGGTGACACGGCCGAAACTCCAGAGCGGCCCTCCGAGCCAGCAGCCGCCGACGGCGAGGACGGGGAGCACGCGACCAAGACTGAGGTTCCTGCCACCGCGTCAAACTGAGCTGCAGATGTATCCCTTTATTTTTCCTTTTATTTTTTGGGGACTCCCGGCCTGTCGGGACTCCTTCGTTGTACTCCTTGCTTTTGAATTAATGAAGATATAATTTTGCCAAGTCTCGAACTTGCCTTCCTCTTTCACCTTTTCTTCTCTTCTCCTTTTTTCTTTTTTTTTAGGTGTCGGTGTGGAGTGCCGAGACGAGGATGGACCTGCTCCGGGTTGAGTCCACGGGTGGACCTGGTCCCATCCAGCATTCGGATCAAAGTTTGGAGCATTCCGGACTGGGTGGCAGTAGAGTAGGCCTTGCGCGGGCCCTTCTTTGGGCTTGCCTTCGTAATCGCGTGGGCGAACTGGGTTCTGCCCCGCCTTCCAGACCGAAGTCCGGGACTTCCGATCTGAACCTCGGGGCCGCAGGCTTTGTTCAAGCCTTGCACGGCTTGCCGAGCTGTTCTTTGTGATCGTGTGGACGAGCTGGGCTCTGTCCCATCTTCCAGACCGAAGTCCGGGACTTCCGGACTGAACCCAGGGGCCGCAAGCTTTGTTAAAGCCCTGCGCGGCTTGCCGAGCTGTTCTCCGTGATCGCGTGGGTGAGCTGGGCTCTGCCCCGCCTTCCAGACCGAAGTTCGGGACTTCCGGACTGAACCCCGGGGCCGCAGGCTTTGTTCAAGCCTTGCGCGGCTTGCTGAGCTGTTCTCCGTGATCGCGTGGGCGAGCTGGGCTCTGCCCCGCCTTCCAGACCGAAGTCCGGGACTTCCGGACTGAACCCCGGGGCCGCAGGCTTTGTTTAAGCTTTGCCCGGCTTGCCGAGCTGTTCTCCGTGATCGCGTGGGCGAGCTGGGCTCTGCCCCACCTTCCAAACTGAAGTCCGGGACGTATTGCTTTCTCGGGTCTTCGGCCACAGTCGTGTTTGCCGAACTCAGAGTCATGCACCCGTTTCCCTACGAGGTGAGAAAGAGCGTTTGAAGCAAAGAAACTTTATTGCAGGAGTTGGGGGAACCTTACATTATTGATAATACACCCTTAGGTTCGAGGCGTTCCACGTCCGAGGGAACCTGGACCCTCCCAATTCCTCCAAGTAGTAGGCCCCGTGTGGGAGGGCTTTCGCTACCCTGTATGGGCCTTCCCAGTTTGGGGAGAGCTTCCCGCACTCTCGTGGCTGAGAAGCTTCAGCACGCCGGAGCACCAGATCTCCGGGACGAAAGGACTTCGGCCGCACCCGGGAGTTGTAATTCCTGGCCACTTGCTGCTTGTATGCCACCATCCGGACTCGGGCCTTGTCCCTCGTCTCTTCAAGAAGGTCCAAGTTGAGCATCATCCTAGCGAGGTTCTCCGTCTCATCATATTGTTCCACACGCAGTGTGGGTAGACTGAGCTCAATCGGGATAACCGCCTCGGCTCCGAAGACGAGGTTGAATGGGGTCTCGTCGACCGCCGTCCTCGGGATGGTGTGGTACGCCCAGAGGATGCTGGGAAGCTCCTCCGCCCACCTGCCCTTGGCCTGGTCTAGCCTCGTGCGGAGGCTCTGCAAAATAATCCTGTTCGTGACCTCGGCTTCTCCATTGGTCTGAGGGTGAGCAACGGAGGTGAAGCGATGGTGGATGCCGAGGTCGCTGCAGAATTCTTCAAACTCCCGGCAATCGAACTGACGCCCGTTATCAGTGATCACGGTGTGGGGGAGGCCGAAACGGCAGATGATCGACTTCCAGAACAACTTGGCGACGTTTGCTTCGGTGATCCGTGCAAAGGGTTCGGCCTCGACCCACTTCGTGAAGTAGTCGATGGCCACGATCAGGAACTTTCGTTGCCCGGATGCCGGTGGAAATGGTCCTAGAAGGTCCATTCCCCATTGGGCAAATGGCCACGGAGCTGAGAGCTGAGAGATTGGGGTGGAGGGCTGCCGTTGCACCACGGCATGCCGCTGGCACCGATCACACCTCTTCACGAAGTCGGCGGCATCCTCCTTCATCGTCTCCAAAAAATAGCCTTGACGGAGGGCCTTGTAGGCTAGCGTTCTGCCCCCCACGTGGTTCCCACAGATGCCTTCATGAATCTCCTGGAGCACGAGTGTGGCCTCCGCGGGTCCCAGGCACTTAAGGAGGGGGTAGGAGTAGGACCTTCGATACAGTTGCCCATCCATCAAGACAAACCGCGTGGCCTTCTTTTTGATAAGGCGGGCCGCTGCACGGTCCTCTGGCAGGGTACTACTGGTGATGTACTCGGCGTACTTGTCCATCCAGCTGGGCTCACGGCTGACCTGATGGACCTCCACTGGGATCTCATAGCTTGGGGCCTTGAGGCGCTCCATATGAGCGCGGCCTAGCATCGAGTCCAGCAGGGTCGCCAGCCGGGAAAGAGTGTCCGCATGGGCATTTTCCCCGCGGGGGATGTGGAAGATGCTGAAGCACCGAAACCCGGCTGTGGCCGCTTTGACAACCTCCAAATACTTCGCCATTTGAGGGTCGTGTGCGGTGTATTCTCCGGAGACCTGTCCCGTCACTAGCTGGGAGTCAGTGAAGGCTTTGAGGTTAGCCACGCCCAGCTCGCGGGAGACCCTCAGCCCGACGAGGAGCGCCTCGTATTCCGCCTGATTGTTGTTTGCGGCGAACTGGAAACGGAGCACGAATTCGGCGACAACCCCACCGCCGTTGGCGAGAATGAATCCGGCTCCGCTCCCGCTGGAGTTCGAGGCTCCATCTACATGAAGGATCCACGCATCCTCTCCGGGCTCTTCGGGGCCCGTTTTGAGCTACTGGAGCGAGGAGTCCTCCTCGGGCTCCTTGCCTAGGCCCACGCACTCGACCAAAAAGTCGGCCATCACTTGTGCTTTCATGGCCGACCTCGGCCTGTAAGCGATGTCGAACTCGCTGAGCTTGAGCGCCCACTTCGCCAATCGCCCCGATGTGTCGGGTCGGCTGAGCACCGATTTCAGCGGCAGATCCATCAGGACGGCAATGGGATGCACTTGAAAATAGGGCCTGAGACGCTGGACAGACACTATTAACGCAAAAATGAGCTTTTCGGGCCGGGAATACCTGAGCTCCGCATCAGAGAGGCTCCTCATCGGCGAGTGAGCGCTGAGCTCAGCCTCAACCGTAGGGCACTAGCCTCCGAGGGTCTTGCTCTGGAGGGTGGAGGACAAACCCGGTCCAGAAGGCGCGCACTCGGAGAGGCTCCACATCGACGAGTGAGCGCTGAGCTCGACCTTGACCGTAGGGTACTAGCCTCCAAGGGTCTCACTCTGGAGGGCGGAGGATGGCTCCGGCCTAAGCGCCCCGAGCTCGCGGGCACGACCTGACGGAGGACGGAGCTCAGCTCGTCGCCTTGTAGGAGCTCAACTCAGCTCGGGAAAGTGATTCGAGCTGGGGCGTCGCCTTGGTGTCCGCCGTGGCGGACTCCCTCAATGTGGCGCCCGTCAGCTATCCACGTCAGCGATCTCGCCACATCAATATGTATTAGAAGATTTTTGATCCAATCCATATTTAACCTATCCCTAACTTTAACCAACCCAAGCCAGTGCCATCCATGCTTAGAGTGAATAGTTCCACGGTAAGTATAGCCCATGCATCAATGTTCATAAATTTCAAAGAGGGATGGACCAAGCTAAGTTGTGTCATGCGGCCGGTACCATTTCGTTGGGATTGATGAGGTCCAATAAGAACGAAGGGAAGTATTTTCTTATTATTGCAGCTGTAGAGCATGTAGTGTTTTCGGAAATATTTTTGCACAACACATATAAGTGTTCATATAGTAATATTGAACTAGCCTTTGCACTTATTGATTGTGGTTTTATGCTCAGAACAAGCTAAGGGATCATTAATTTATAGCTAGATTTTTCTTTCTTTTATTTTCTCTTTCTTGTTTATGATGGTACCTAAATTTTTGTTAACTAGTAAGTATCGCATGCATGGTACAAGGACACCTATATTAATTGTATATATATATTTATAATGAGCTAGCATTTTATATTAACTAACTTTTTCTTATAATGCACCTTGACTAAACCTTGCATTATATCCAAATCCTAATATCTAAACCAAGGATTTTGGTGTGGCAAGATGGTCACATCCAAACTTGTCCATTTGTCAGTTCTTAAATTATGAGTCAAAATATGATCTTGCCTATTTTGAAATATCCAGCCAAACCTATCATGTCTTGATATTCATCATTCTATCTCTACCCAAACTTTATCACAATTATTAAAATCAACTTTAATAAGATTTTAGATTTCTTATGAATTTTTTTTGATGCAATTTAAACCTAACTGGCTTGACCAAATTCAACCTATAAAAACCCTAAACTCATGACTTAAATATGACCAAAAGTCTGACTCATGCTTGATCTATTTAACAATGTTCAAAATCCATATGAAAAAAATTGCTATCAAAACCTAGCCCATACCCATTTCAAATCAATGTTAAGCACGGATATTATCAAGTTAAATAAATTTTGCAGCTACTAATAGCAATAAACAATCCAACAAAAAATGAAAAAATAATGGCATGAAACCCTAAACCGAAAATGATCTTCATGATTTGCAAGGCTTTTTTATTGTGATACTATCCAAGTTACCTACAGAATGAGCCCTCTCGATTTATAATTAAATTGTGAAACTATTGTAACAAACAAATCATTTATAAAATTCTTTATATGGATAACATTTTTTGTCAAAATAAAAATACATTCATGCAAGTTAATTTTTTCTAATTTAGAAGCAGCATTAAAAGAGAAACTAATCCAAGAAAGTTTGCATCCTTATCCAAGCCACCAAGAAAGATCAGCATGAAATGCTTTAAGTGAATAAATTCAGGTCATGCTGGTAAATCAACCACCTGAAATATTGAATATAGAAAAGAAAACTAAAGTAAATCTGTATAAACATATTAAGAAGCAAACCCTATGACGATTATGGGAGAAAACTTTCCTGCTATCCATTATCCTTAAATATAGAGTTTTGAGATAAAGAAGTATTGATGCAAGTTTTCAGGCTGATATGGATGAGGTTGGTAACTCAATGACTAGCCAACATCTCTCACTCATCGGAAAACTTAAAAAGGAAGTTCACACTTAGCATAGATTTTCTAATAAAGGACCCTCCAATGCTTAAATTTGCTAGAGCTTGAAAATAGTAGAAAAGAAAAAGAGAGTGAATAAAAGAGATAGAATGAATGTTATTCTCTTCGATGATTGCCCCCTTTGAATGTCCCTCATCCCCCCTTTATATAGAGGAGGACTACTCAAACATTATATATAAATTCAATAATAGAAATGAAGAATCCATGACCACTAGTCTAAGGATCGTAGGCATTGGTGGCAGGTGTTATATATGAGCATTATGTGCAATAATTTAGTCCACATGTCCGGAATTAAAAGAAACTGCCCTAATATTTTAAAAAATTCCATTGAGGCAAATCACCCTTTGAATTGGCCGATGATCGGTAAGATGCCAAGGTAGGACCACGATATAAATCCATGGTTAGTTGAATATGTGCAAGGCCACTAGTCTTGAGATCAATTTGTGTTCGAGATCAAGGTCAATCTTTGTCCAAGCTTTAAGTCAGTCCACATCCAATGTCAAGAAGCCATCTTTGCAGGACTATTTTATCGTTCAGAGTGCTCTATCCACTTTAAAAAACCCCAATGCTCGAGAAGGTATTTAACGACAATGCAATCCCAATATTGAGCTCCTTGACTATTTGTATAATAAACATATAAAAATAGCAAGGCTCCAACTAGATTTTGGCATCAACAAAAAGATCACCTGAAAGTTTGGTTAGATTTTCAACATAGAAGTCTATCATCCTTGAGAATATACACCATTCAACATTCAAATATTTAATGACAATACTTGAAAGTTTGATGGTTCACAATATCAAAATCTTTCTCCCATTTAAGTTGTCATAATTAATTGTGAAGCCCCTGTAAATAAACAAAACCTAGTAGATACCCTATAGATTTAAGTGATGAGATTTCCAATGTAGAAGTCTATCATCCTTAAGAATATACACCATTCAATGTTCAGATATTTCAATCTGCATAATGACTGGGAAATTTTTGGATTCTTTAGTTGGTGGAAGTGCCTGACACTCAACCATGCAAGTACCAAACAGGATAAGTTTTGAATATCTTCACCAAGTACATCTACCTTATTCAAATTGAGCATTTCAAGATTATCGAAAGCATCAAAGTTTTGGGGAGGCTTCAAAGATATAAATTCTTCAATATGCAAACACTCTATAGAGGATTCTATTTGAATGATAAAATGCTGACAAGAAAACTCTGAAAAATCAGTAGGCATATATTGTAGATGTGATGACCACAAACTGAGAACAAGCTCTTCGACCTTTGCTGTCAATATAACATGCATGCTTTTTATATCAGAAATTTATTTTTTGAATGGAAATAGGGAAGAAACCAAAGCTCCTCCCTTCCTTTATTTATTTTAAAACTAGATTGAAGTACACTGATCAAATACAAGTTGTATTGAATTGATAACACCCAAACACCAGCAAATAAATAAATTACTTAATATAATTTCCTGTGCTTAATTCTCAACAACTGGGAAGTGCTCCTGCTTGCGATGCAGATGCTGCTAGAGTTTGAATCTTTTGACTGAGTTTCATGTGGTTTACCATCTGAATAAAAAAACAAATTACACTCCAACTTGTAAAAGTATGGATAATAAATTGCAAAACTCAAGATATAGAATAAGATTTTTTCAAGAAGATTCTAGTATTCCTTTCATTCCAAATTTTCCAACATGCAACCACATTTAATTGGTCACCACTTCTTCCATCCCACTTCTTCCTATTTTTTTTTCTAAGTTGTCCACAAATCAAGGAATGAGCACAGTCTATCTATAAGATTAAACTGCATACTGAGTATAGTCCAAATGCTTGTGGCCAAAGTACATATAAAGAAAAGATACCCAATGCTTTCAAAGCTAGAACCACATAATACATATCCATTATTGGCATTTTACCTCTTCTTTTATAGAACCTTTTCTATATGTAGTTTATTCTTCATTGCCAACCATAGAAAAATCTTAATATTTTATGATGCTGGGATCCACCACAAAATGGAGTAGAAGGGACATTTGAGACCATCAAAGTTGAGAAAATTATAAAAAGAGCTTATTGAGAATATCCATTAGAGAAAAGCTTTCAAATTGGGATGTCAGCCACATGAGATGATCTAATCTACTCCAATAATTTCATAACTTCAGCTTTTTGCCTTGCTTGTAGACTAATCATGGTCCCCAAGTAAAAATTCTCCATCCAAGATGCCTACCACTCCAATATAAGGAGATAGGCAGGTAAGATTTCGCTATTTGTTTATACAATTCTTCATACGAAATACATAGGGGCACTTCATATATCCACTTTTCTTCCAAAATCTTATATTTGTACAATCTCCTATCTTTAAAAAAAATAATTCCAAGAAGCTTATGAGTTCATGCAAAAACCCTTCTATAAAGAAGAATATCCCTTAGTTCCTTTTTGGTTCTCATGCCTAAACACCTCTTGGAATAATAAGCTTTCTTTACTTGAAACCACCACGAGTTCTTTGATCTTTTAAGATATTTCCAAGATTACTTAACCAGCATTACCTGATTGACTTCTGCCAAATTCTTCATACCCAGTCCTCCTTGCTCTTTAGATTTACAGACAGAACTCCAGTTCACCAAGCAATGAAAACTACTGATTGTATGTATAACTTCCCAAAAAAATGCCCTCCGAATATGATTCAATCTATTAATAACCCACTTAAATAATCTGTAAACTGACATAAAGTGAGAAAGCAAAGCAATAAGAACAACATTTACTAGAGTTAAACTCTTCCTAAATCATCACTTATAATAAGCATCACTTTACATATGAGAAGAAGTACTACTCCAAAGTAAACTCTTACTATATAATCACATATAATGGGCATTAGCCTAGAGAATACTTCAAAGTTTAATGCTTGTAAGTCATCCAATCAACTCTCTCCAAACAAAAATCATATGGGGAGAGTAATAGGAAAAGAAATATGGAGTGGGCTTTTTATTGTGCTTCATTTCCCCTTTTTCCTAATGCCAATTTTAAAAAATAAACTTAAAAATTAAAAAACTCCTAACGGAGTGATCAATTCTTTGATTTTAAAAAAAAATTGTGGCATTCTCTTTCTTCATCATTTCAAAATATATATTTTACCGGTATATATTATGTTGACCCTTGGAATGATTTTGATGATTACAAAATATTAGATCATGTATTTATGACTAACTCTTTCAATTATTCAAGAAGTTTTTGTAGCAAGCATTTATCAATGAGTCACTTTATTTCCAACTTAGCTGGAAGTTATTTATAATACAGTTGTATTAATTAATAAAGTGTATTGAATTGAAGACCTCAAAGTTGTAGAAGCCCTAATTTTCATTCTTGTAATCTTGTAAAAAGGGCTATAAATTAATAAAAATGAGTTTGATTAGGTAAGATATCTTTTGCAACCTATTTTGTTTCGGAAGACTTGTATTGGTTGGAGATTCAATTAGCTAAAAGTTTGAAGAAGTTATGCTCGAGCCGACTCATGGATTAAGAGCCGACTCATGGATCAAGAGCCGACTCCTATTCTGGCACAGCACGAAGAGTTTCAGAGTTTCAGAAATCCGACCCAACTCGAAGATATTGAGCTGACTCGACCAGAAGTTCCAAATCTCAAGTTTCAAAAACTCAGAGCCTCGAGTCGACTCAACTCAGAAGAGCCGACTCATCCAGAGTTTATATTTATATTGACTAAAACTTCAAGCTAACTCGATCCAGAAGAGCCGACTCATATAGAGTTTGATTTTCTATTATCTGAGACTTCGAGCTGACTCAACCTTCTCGAGCCGACTCGAGTGTCGTGTTCAGGCCTGTAACGGCTAGTTACAGAATTAACTGTTTGAATTCCATGAAGGCTCCAACGGCTTTATTTCGATTCTCTAGTCCCTACAATGACTAGATTTGCTTGAAAACTATAAAAGGGGAGATTTATGATAGATTAGATGATGATTATTGATTATTCATTGTGTTGGCTCTATCCCATGATTTTGATGAATAACAAAACGTTGAGCACATATTTTGTACTAATGATTAATTATAGTTATGAGTTTTCAGAAATCAAGCACCTTAAATTCTCAAAGTTAGAGTAGCATGGCATACTTTGGAAACAAAACATTTTTCATAATTTGAGAAGTTTTCTCCATTGAAAAGGACACAAACAGGTTTTATTATTGTTTATATATGTTGCATTTAAATTTCATTGAATATCTTTATATTTTTGGCATGTTTGGTACTTGTTTTTGAAAATTGCAGAACCATGTATCAACACCTGGGAGCTCAAGTGTCAACACTTCAGCATTTGGCACGCAAAGTTTTTCAGTGGCATGCCAAATGTCGACACCCAGAACTCAAGTGTCGATACCTGAAACTCAAGTGTCGACACTTAGAATTCCAAGTATCGACTCAAAGCCTGAGACTTTTTGAAAATACAGAACTTGCCTCTGGAGAATTTTTGTATCAAGTATCGATACCTGAGAATCAAGTGTCGACACTTGAAAGTTCAAGTGTCGACACCTAGAAACTAAGTGTCGACACCTGGAAACTAAATGTCGACACCTGACAGCCAAGTGTCGACACTCGGATTCTGACAGCTTCAACGGATCTATTTTCTGACAGCCTGAATTGATATTTTTCAGCTCCTAACGGCTAGTTTTGATCCCTAACGGTCTAAAATAGTTTTTTGGATATTTTTCATGTATTTAAGCTTCACTAAAGTCATTCATGAAGTAAGAGAAAAGAGAAAAGAGAGAAGCAAGAAAATATCCAAGAGTTGAAGACATTCTTCAAGAACTCCACTTCCAAAAGCTAAGAAGGAGAGATTTCATTGAAAAAGCCTACATTCCTTTTATTTTATCTTTTCAAAAGTATTCTTGAGAAGATTCCAAGTCAAGTCACATCAAGCAATCATCAAAGAGCTTCAAAGATTTCTCATTCCACTCTAAGAAGAGAGTTTGCTTGTATTTAAATTTTTGTATTCTGAATTTATTATTGTTTGACCTAGCTTTCAAGGTTCTTGAAAGTAGGTTGTGTGGTTGTTGGTGAGCCAAAGGTACAAAATCAACTAGGGTTTACTTGTGAGTCTGAAGCCAAAACAAGTTGTAGGGTTTGTTGGTGAGCCTAGGTGACAAAACCAACTTAGGTTTTGACTTATAAGCCTTGAAAAACAAGTCGGCTATAATCTTTGAAGAGATTATAGTGAAAATTCCCAAGGAAAACTTGGGAAGTGGATGTAGGTGCTTGGAGAGCACCGAACCACTATAAAACTTGGTATTTGTGTGTGATTGTCTCTTTTTACTACTTGCACTTTATCTCCTACACTCTATTTATTATTTTTTGCTAAATATACTTACGTGCATTAATCACATTATTCATAAAGACTACAATGCCTGGACATAATTATTTTAATTTTTGAAAGACCCAATTCATCCCCCCTCTTGGGCTCTATTTCTGGGTAACAAGTGGTATCAGAACGCTGGTACTCTCTTTAGGTCCAACGATCTTGAGTAAAAGATCATGGTAGCCCCAATAGGAAATGGAGTAGTAACTAGAAATAAGGCTAGACTAGTTGCCAAAGGATACAATCAGGAGAAATGGGTAGATTTTGATGAAACCTTTGCTCCTGTAGCTAGACTTGAGATAATTAGGCTATTGTTGGCTTTTGCTTGCTTCATGAATTTTAAACTATATCAAATGGATGTTAAAAGTGTCTTTTTAAATAGATTAATTGAAGAAGAAGTTTACGTTTAACAACCCCCTAATTTTGAAAATTCTAAATTTCCAAATCATGTTTATAAACTTCATAAAGCTTTATATGGATTGAAACAAGCTCCAAGAGCTTGGTATGATCGTTTAAGCTCCTTTTTGCTCAAAAATGATTTTACTAGAGGTAATGTAGATAAAACTTTGTTTTTAAAGAAAAAGAATGATGATCTCTTAGTAGTACAAATCTATGTAGATGATATAATATTTGGGGCTACTAATGAATCTCTTTGTCAAGATTTTGCAAAGTTAATGCAGGGTGAGTTCAAGATGAGCATGATGGGAGAACTGAGTTTCTTCCTCGGACTCCAAATAAGGCAAACCAAAGAGGGGATCTTCATCAACCAAACAAAATACACAAAAGAAATACTCAAAAAGTTTGGAATGGAGAACACTAAGCCTTTAGATACCCCTATGAGCTCTACATGTAGACTTGACAATGATGAATCAGGTAAGTCTATAGACCAAAAATTATATCGTGGCATGATCGGTTCAATGTTATATCTTACTGCCAGTAAGCCAGATATCATGTTTAGTATCTGTATGTGTGCTAGATATCAGTCTAATCCTAAAGAGTCTCATCTTTTGGCTGTTAAACGCATACTTAGATATCTATCTGGCTCAATTAAAATTGGTTTATGGTACTCTAGAGATTCTTCATTTGAATTGATTGCTTATTCTCTGACTTTGCTGGGTGTAAACTTGATCATAAAAGTACTAGTGGAACTTGTCAGTTTCTTGGAGTAAATTTGATCTCTTGGAGTAGCAAAAAATAGAACTCAGTTGCTTTATCTACGACGGAAGCCGAATATATAGCAGCTGGAAACTGTTGTGCTCAAATCCTCTGGATCAAACAGCAACTCGAAGATTTTGGCATTAAACTAACTAAGACACCCATAAAATGTGACAATACTAGTGCAATCAACCTATCTAAAAATCCTGTGCAACATTCAAGAAGTAAACACATTGAAATAAGACATCATTTCATAAGAGATCATGTACAAAAGCGTGCTCCAACCATGGTGGTGACGCGCGGACGCGAAGCATCCACCAACCGGGCAGGAGATGTTCCTTCTCCCCAAGGGCCGTGTAGCCCGGAGAGGGAACTTCCTGCCCCTCCTCCTCCTCAGCCATCGCCGGTGGACGTTCCCTTCGCAGCTGTCATCCAGCAGCTGCAAACTTTGACTACTGCTATACGGCAACTGCAGCACCAGCAGCGCTCCCTAGCCACTCAACCCCAGCAAGGGACCCCCGTGGCTCGAGCCACGGGCCCCCGCGAAAGCCTGCGCTCCATCCAAGGCAAGCCCTCCCATCCGCGAGCAGTTTCTAACCCCCGCAGGAGCCACCAGACTCCCGCGAAGAGGCACCACTCCGGTTCGGCGAATCACAAAAGTCGATCCCCGGCCAACGACGCTGAAGCAGTGCGGCTCAGCAGGCGCCATCAGGGCAAGGCCCCCCATCAAGACCGATCGACACCCCATTCTCTAGTGGCCTCAGTGAAAGATTCCACCGATGAGGCCATCGGGCACCAAGCCGAGAGGAGCCTGGAGGAGCATGAGCACAAACTGGCGGAGTTCTCCCGCCACTTTGCCGACATGCAAAGCTTCCCCCACCGATCCAACGAGCTACAACGCCTAACCACCCTTCCCCCGGGAAGTCCAAGAGGAACCGATCCCAAATCGATTTCGTATGCCTCTAGTGGATCCCTACGATAGGACCACAGATCCCTTGGACCACTTAAAGAGCTATAACGCTCTCATGAGGGTCCAGGGAGCGACGGACGCCGTTCTATGTATCGCCTTCCCAGCCACTCTCCAGATGGCTGCTCGAGTTTGGTTCACCCGCCTCGAGTCGGAATCCATCAGCTCCTTCCATCAACTGGAAGGAAAGTTTATGGCGTATTTCGACGCTTGCTGGAAGGTACCAAGAGAGGTGGATAGCCTCTTTTCTATCTGCCAACAGGACCAGGAGCTGCTGCGAAACTACATCACCCGCTTCAAGACCGCCGCCCTGGAAATTTATAGTCTGGACGAGCCCGTCGCCATGATGGCGTTGAAGCACGGGCTCAAGACCTCCCATCTGACATATTCCCTGGACAAGAAGCCCCCCAAGACGTACTCTGAGCTCCCCCTCCGCGTCCACAAGTACATCTGCGCGGAGGAGGCCGATCGCACCAGGCGAGAGCTGGACGGGAAGCCTTCAAAGAAGCCTGCCCCAAGGGATGTCCCCGGGACCCGAAGGCCTAGACCACCTGCAGATTTTCATCAAGGCCCAAAGCCGAAGAATGATGATGTCCCGGAGAAAACGTTCACCCCTCTCCTCGCTTCCAGAATGAAGATCCTCATGGAGATTAAGGGTAAGCACTACCTCCGCCGACCTCCTCCTTAGAATCCAAGGAACATCCATGACAAGACAAAATATTGTCAATTTCACCGCGAGCATGGCCACGACATGGAGTGCCACAATCTGAAGCGAGAGATTGAGGAGTTGATCAAGAGGGGCTACCTCAGGAAGTTCGTGAGGTACGAAGCCCCGACGGAGGGTCAGCCGCTCGCAACCCTTCCCCCCGTCCCTACAATTGACAACCGCCCAACGGAGAAGCCGGTGGGCATGATCTCTTGGGGGATTGGGCATGTGACAAAGAGAGCCCAGGAGGCAGGAGACCAAGAGAATGTACTTCTCTTTGAAAAGAGGGATAAAAATGAAAATGTAAACAATGATGCAGTGGTGGTCGAGATGACCATCGCGAAGCATCCTGTACATCGCATTATGGTGGATAATGGGAGACCCAGAGAATGTACTTCTCTTTGAAAAGGAGGATAAAAATGAAAATGTAAACAATGATACAGTGGTGGTCGAGATGACCATCACGAAGCATCCTGTACATCGCATTATGGTGGATAATGGGAGCTTTACTGACGTGCTTTTTTACGATGCTTTCTCCCGAATGAATTTGTCTCATGATCAATTAAAGCCGGTGCACACCCCTCTTGTGGGCTTCACCGGAGATTCTGTGGGGGTCGAAGGAGAGATCACTCTCCCTATCACTGCCGGATCCCCACCTCGACAGAGTACGGTCATGGTGACATTTACCGTCGTCATGCTTCCATCACCTTATATTGCCATCCTCGGCCATCCAGGGCTCAACCAATTGGACACTGTCATTTCCACTAAGAGATTGCTGGTACAGTTCTCCACTGCCTTTAGGACAGGAGTGATGAGGGGGACGGCCCAACACGTCCCAATTGTCTACAGACGATCCCGGGAGCCTGGAGTGCTGAGCTCGATTCCAACGTCAACGACCTCGACCTAAGAGAGCAAGATCCCAAAGGAGGGCCCGTGGAGCGCTTGTTGACGTACCCTCTCGACTCGAACCCTCAGAAGATAGTGCAGATAGGAGCCCAGCTCCCGGAAGAAGAGCGGGCTCGTTTGCTGGAATTCCTCCGGGCGAACGCTGATGTGTTCACCTGGTCCACTGCTGACATGCCAGGTATCCCCTCGGAAGTCATCACCCACCGGTTGAACATTGATCCAAGGTACCGCCCTGTCCGCCAGAAGAAGAGGAGCTTTGCAGCAGAGAGGCAGAAGGCCATCAATGAAGAAGTAGAGAAGCTTCTCGCCTCCGACTTTGTGCAAGAGGTACAGTATCCCAGTTAGCTGGCGAACATGGTCATGGTGAAGAAGAGTAACGACAAATGAAGAATCTGTATGAACTACACCGATCTTAACCAAGCTTGCCCGAAGGACAGTTTCCCTCTTCCAAAGATCGATCAGCACGTGAACACTACTTCAGGACATCGCCTCCTCTCTTTCATGGATGCCTTCTCCGGGTACAACCAAATCCGCCTGCACCCGGCGGACGAGGAGCACACTGCTTTTGTCACCGACCGTGGAACCTACTGTTATAAGATGATGCCGTTCGGCCTCAAGAACGCTGGGGCCATGTACCAACTGCTGGTCAACAAGGTCTTCAAAAACCAAATTGGCCGCAACATGCAGATGTACATGGACAACATGCTGGTGATGAGCAAACCCACTTCGGACCACGTCGGCGACCTGGCGGAGACCTTCAGTAACCTTCAGCTTCACCAGATGAAATTAAACTAGGCAAAATGCGCTTTCGAGATATCCGCGGGGAAGTTCCTGGGATTTATGGTGACCCAAAGAGGAATAGAAGCCAACCCAGAGAAGGTCCAAGCAATCCTGGACATGGAGCAACCCACCTCCAAGAAGCAAGTGCAACGACTCACCGACCGCATAGCCGCCCTGAGTTGATTTATCTCAAGGTCCGCTGACCGCTACCAACCCTTCTTCAAAGTGCTGAGTAAGGTGAACGACTTTACCTGGACGAAGGAATTCCAGGAGGCATTTGATGAGCTAAAAAGGATGCTGGCATCTCCGCCGCTGCTTTCCAAGCCCGAGGAAGGAAAGCAACTCCTCTTGTACCTGACGGTCACCCAGGAGGCCATCAGTTCGGTTCTGGTTCGGATGGATGACAAGGGGATGCAAAGGCCGGTGTATTACACGAGCAAACTCCTCCACGATGCGGAGCTCAGGTATTCCCGATCTGAGAAATTGATTTTTGTGCTAACCGTGTCCGCTCAGCATCTCAGACCTTATTTCCATGTGCACCCCATTGCGGTCCTAACGGATCGCCATTGAAGGCGGTGCTCAGCCGACCTGACACGTCAAGGCGCCTAGCAAAGTGGGCGCTCAAGCTCAAGGAGTTCGACATCACCTACAGGTCGAGGTCGGCCATGAAGGCAAAGGTACTCGCTGATTTCTTGGTTAAGTATGCAGGCCTAAGCGAGGGGCCAGAAGTAAGCCCCCAAGACCGACGGCCGAAACCAGGACCGGAGGAGGACATCTAGATCCTTCATGTGGACGGAGCCTCGAACTCCGACGGGAGCGGAGCTGGACTCATCCTCGCCAACAGCGAGGGGGTCGTCACCGAGTGTGTGCCCCGCTTCCAGTTCGTCGCCACGAATAACCAGGCGGAGTACGAAGCACTTCTCGCGAGGCTAAGAGTATCCCGTGAGCTGGGCATGGCCTGCCTCAAGGTCTTCACCGACTCGCAACTAGTGGCCGGGCAAGTCCCGGGGGAGTACAAGGCGCGGGACCCCCAAATGGTGAAGTACCTGGAGCTCGTGCGAACGAGCGCAGCAGGATTTCGGTGCTTCAGCGTCTCCCATATATCTCGCAGGGAAAACGCTCGCGCGGACACACTCTCCCGCCTGGCAACCCTGCCGAACTCATTGCTGGGCCGCGCTTATATCGAGCACCTCAAGGCCCCGAGCTACGAGACACCCATGGAGGTCCAGCAGGTCAACTAGGAGCCCAACTGGATGGACAAGGACATTGAGTACATCACCAACGACACCTTGCCAGAGGACCGCGTGGCGGCTAGCCTCATTAAGAGGAAGGTCGCACGGTTCGTTTTGATGGATGGGCTACCTTATCAAAGATCCTACTCCTACCTGCTCCTCAAATGTCTGAGACCCGCAGAAGCCGCACTCGTACTCTAAGAGGTCCACGAGGGCATCTGTGGGAACCATGTGGGGGGCAGGACACTAGCGTACAAGGCCCTCCATCAAGATTATTTATGGGAGACAATGAAAGAAGACGCAGCTGACTTTATGAAGAGATGCGATCGGTGTCAGCGACACACCGTGGTGCAACATCAGCCCGCTCCTCCACTCTCCCAGCTCTCCACTCCATGGCCATTCACTCAATGGGGCATGGATCTCTTAGGACCTTTTCCTCCAGCGTCCGGGCAATGAAAATTCTTGATCGTGGCCATCGACTACTTCACGAAATGGGTCGAGGCCGAACCCTTGGCCCGGATCACGAAGGCAAACATCACCAAGTTCCTTTGGAAGTCAATTATTTGCTGCTTCGGCCTACCGCACACCATCATCATCGACAACGGACGTCAGTTCGATTGTCGGGAGTTCGAGGAGTTTTGTGATGACCTCGGCATCCACCATCATTTCACTTCGGTGGCGCATCCTCGAACGAACGGAGAAGCCGAGGTAGCAAATAGGACCATCTTGCAAGGCCTCCGAACAAGACTGGACCAGGCCAAGGGTAGGTGGACAGAAGAACTCCCGAGCATCTTTTGGGCATATTACACTACCCCAAGGATGGCTACGGATGAGACCCCATTCAACCTTGTCTTCGAAGCAGAAACGGTTATTCCAATTGAGCTCAGCCTACCGACCCTGCACGTGGAGCAGTATGACGAGGCGGAGAACCCTGCCAGGATGCTGTTAAACCTAGACCTCCTTGAAGAAATGAGGGACAAGGCCCGAATTCGGATGGCGGCTTACCGACAATGAGTAGCCAGATACTACAACTCCAGGGTGCGACTGAAGTCCTTCCGCCAGGGAGACTTGGTGCTCCGCCGCGCTGAAGCTTCCTAGCCACGGGAGTGCGGGAAGCTCTCCCCAAATTGGGAAGGCCCTTATAGGGTGGCGGAGGCACTCCCCCACGGGGCGTACTGCTTGGGGGAGCTAGGCGGATCCCGGTTCCCCCGGACCTGGAATGCCTCAAACTTGAGGATGTACTACCAATAGTATAAGACCCCTCAAACTTCAATAATAAAATCTTTTTCACCAAATTCCTACTCTCGTCTCGTAGGGCAAAAACCATCTAGCTCTAAGTTCGACGAGCATGGACACGACGGAAGATCCGCAAAGGCGCGATGTTCCTCTCATAAAAATCCCAGAGTTCAGTCTGGAGTGTCGCACGGAACTAAATTCTGACATGCGGCCCCAGAGTTCAGTCCGAAAGAGGTCCCAGAGACTTAGGTCTCGGTCCTACAAAATCGCAGTGTTCAGTCTGGAGTGTCACACGGAACTAAATTCTGACATGCAGTCCCGGAGTTCAGTCCGGAAAAGGTCCCAGAGACTTAGGTATCGGTCCTACAAAATCCTAGAGAACAGCTCGGTAAGCCGCGCAAGGTTCAATTTCAGCCCGCGGCCCCGGGGTTCAGTTTGGAAGTTCGCAAGGGACCCAATTCCAAAGCGAAGTCCCGAACTTCGGTCTGGAAGATGGAGCAGAACCTAGTTCGCCCACGCAATCCTGAAGTTCAGCTCAGAACGCGCTACGAGACTTAGTCCCAGTAGCTAGTGCCGAGGCTCAATCCAGAAGATGCACAAAAAAAAAAGAGAGAGAAGAAAAGAAATGAGAAAGAGAAAGGATAAGTTAATGAAAAAGAAAGTTTTCATTTCTACTGGAAGATTCCTTACAAAAAGGGGGGAACCTGACAGGCCAGAAGATCCCCAAGAAAAAAAAGAAAAGGAATACATGACCATAGAAACAAAAAAAAAAAGATGTAAAGCTTGAAGGCTGCTTCGCCGCCGTCGCGTCCTCCTAAGACTGGGGGGCACCATCTCTGTCGGCGGCACCATCGAAAGGCTGCTCAGGAGCCACCACCTCAGCTAGCGTCGCTGTCAAAGCTCCTTCAGCGAGCTCCTCCCTCCGGCCGCCCAGGATGACTCGGCTAAGGTCGAGCTCGGGGTAGAACAAACTCACCTTCTCCCAGCACACCTGAAAACCCTTCAAAAGGAGTCGAGCGCTACCTCGTGCATCTCCGCGACATACTCTTCGGAGGCCCAGAACTTCGGCATGGCCTCCTGTGTCTCCCTCTTGGATGCCTCTAGCAGCCCATTGACGTAGGAGTTCTCCTTGGTTGCGGTCAGCTCCTTGAGCACCTCTTCAACCCGGCGATCCAACGACCAGGACTGAGCCCTGAGACGAGTCTTCTACGCCGTGTCTTCCTCCGCGCGGTGCTGGTTCCAGATCCTCTCCTCCAACAGAGAAGTCTCAAGCTCCTTCACGTGCCCCTCGGCATGGCCCAGGTCCGCCCGAAGGGCCTGGTTGTTTGCTCGTAGTTCGACCCCCTTAACAATGAGATCCTTGACATCTACTGCGAGTCTGCCGAGCTTCTCCTCCTTCTCGGCATCCTTCTTGTTGGGGTTCCGGTGCAACGCAGCGGAAGTGTAATTTTAAAAATGAAACTAAATTTACACCAAAATCCTAAAACAGGAACTCCTTAAATAAGACTAGATCATATGACAAACATATCTATGTAAATTAGGATTAGGGTACCAACCTGTAATCGTTAATTCCAACAAAATTTGATGTTGAAGAGGCTAATTGATTTCACCAGGCATCCAAGTGTCCGCCCTCCGATGGTGATCCACACAGAGCAATGATCAAGAAAACTCTATCTTCTTTTCAATGGTTCCTTCTATTGAGTTCTTCTTCCTAGAACTCAAGTGCTTGGACTATGGCTTGAATTCCTCCACACAAGAGCTTGCCTCCATTTCCTTGACCTCTTCTCCTCCTTCCACTAAGACCTTGGCCCTTTAGACACCCTTGTCTTAAAGAAAAGACCTTGTCCTAAGAGGACAAAGGCTTGTCTTACGTTGGAGGAGAAATTAAGACAATGATGTCTTAATGTAAAAAAGAAAGGAACAAATCAGAACTCCTTTCTTTCCTTTACTGTCGGAGACTTTTACTCTTATTCTTGTTCAGTAGTAGAGTTTCGACAGAGGTGTACTCTGTAAAGGAAACAGTGCAAAAGCAAGAAAAGAATAAAAGAGTCTTTAGAAGAGGAAGAAGGAATAAAAAAAAAACACCTAACCAGAGTTCTGATCTTTCCTGTCCCTTAAATAGTTTTCAGAGAGGCGCCTTCAAAACTCTCCGTAAACTCCTTCTCACGCCCTTCTCAATTTCTCACGCCCCATCCTCCCATCTCACGGCCTTCCAGATTAAATCCCATGGCTTTTCTTAAAGGAAAAACCGCGATGTTTTAAAAGGAAGGGAGTCGCGACTTTTCATCTCCGAAGAGATGTTATTTCGCGCGCCCAAGAGAAAACAACGCTTTTCTTCTTTCTTAAAAACCCATCAACCGTTGGATTCCTATCCAAAGGGGGGTATGTGAGGCGCTAATTTTAAGAAAAGAAGGCCGCCCCATCTTAATTCATCGAAGAATTAAGCGAGGCGCGCCAAGAGTCCATGCGCCATGGACTCTTCCAAATGGCGCGCCAAGAGTCCATAAGCGCATGGACTCTTGGCTTTTGGCGTGAAAAATGAAAAAGGGCGGGTGGGGAGGCTAGCCTAGTTACATGGCTAGCCAATAGGGTTAGCCATAATCCCTATTTTCATAATTAAGGTCTAATTAGGTCCAATTAGAACCCAATTTGAACCAATCCGGAACCCTAATTCGAATCCGATTCGAATAGAAGCTAGGGTTTGCAACACCTACTAAAGTGTTATCCTGCAAAGATGATTTAATCACAAATTAAACTCTTGATCAATCCTCTTAAGTGTGTGACCCATTCGGTTCCACATCTAGCCAGCAGTGGGTTCGAATACAAGTTGACCTAATTTGATTAGAACTCTTTCTAATCAATTTAGGTCAAACCAGGCTTACCCGATTTGATCAATTAGGACTCTTCCTAATAAGTGATCTTTGAATTTGATCAACCCACAAGACAAGATTGACGTCTAGCAACGTGTCATGTCTACCCGGAAGATATGGAAATTCTGGTGAAATACCAAAATTATCCTTCAGTAGAGAGTTACCGTACAATTAAATCTTTCGATCAACCTGCACCCAAAATATAACTATGGATATGGATATATGTCAAATCCAATATTATATTTATTTCTAGCCCAATCTTATATTGATGATTCAATTATCTTGATATTAGAAACCATCTCTAATATCTTTACTTTGATCAAAGATTCCCTGAATCATCATCCAATTGTTAACTAGCTGGATGCAATCTCCTCTTACCAAGAGTGATCGATTCCTTGTTGACCTACTCATTACCTTCATATCCAATTCACCATTCCCAGTATCAATCCTGTGCATGACTCAGTGTCATGATTAGGATTGAACCAAAGCATGGGTTCATGTACATAAGGTACTTATGGCAGTCTCAGATCAAAGGATTACTTGTACCACTCCCACTATGAGAACCTTCTATTGACATGTAGCTAAGACTCCATTAGATGTTCTCAAGTTGGATCATATCAGTGAACTTATTCTCCAATGAGCACCCACATCCCAGTATTAGTGTCATACACAGGTGACTGTGAGAGCAGTCACCCTTTCCAGTATACATGGGATGTGCTAGTCTTATCGGAAAACCCTGATCCCCTACTCAAGGGGGTTCCTTTGACTAGGAATACTTTAGATTAAGGTTTTAAAATTTTAGGTCTCACTGGTATGATCTCATCATAACCCTAAAATCATAGCCCTAATCTATGGGGTTCATCATATAAAACACAGCGTATGATAAAAAATAATACCTTTATTTACAATATTGTCAATTACAATGGTTTGGGAGATACAACATAGATTGGCTTGTAGGGCATTATCCCTTTCACTTCTTGGCATAACCGACGAGGAAGTTCCTCAGCAGGAGGACATATGTCCCGATCTGCGCCAAAAAAAAAAAAAGATGCAAGACATCATCAAAATCCAATTAGAACTTTAAAAGGTCAGAGCTTGGAACTTACCGTAAACAGCAACGGGAGAATCCCGAGCAATGCCTCTGTGTAGTCCCGATCGCCCCTCAGGCGACGATCCCGGGAGGTGCTCGCGAATTCCATCACTTTCTCCGTAAACCCCTGATCACGGATCATGGAGGAGCGGTGGTTAAGGCTCGGCGATGGAACGAGGTCGTCCGCAGCAGGCCGGGCGGCCGTCCCTTCACCAGGCAGTGCAACCATCGATGGAGCCGCCATTGCCCTGGTGGCCACCGTGGAAGTGGCCGACATGGCATCTGGATTAGGCATCGCCCGAGGAGGTCCCGGCCTCCTCTCTTCCCCGACCCTGTCGAGGTCGACGACAGGGGCATCTGGCACCCTGGCTCGAGGCAACCCCGAAGCAGGAGTCGCTGCCCAGGGATCGGTGACGGCAGAGGTGGGCACAGGCCCACGGCTCACCTCAATGCGAGCCCCCTTCGCTGGGGGGTCCTCAGCCTCTTCGGCAACGTCCCTCCCAAGGATGCCCTCCATCAAGGTTTCTATGGAGAATTTCATACCTGAGGAAGAAAGGGGCGGTTAGGCCAGTATAAAAGGAAGTGCAAGGCAGAACATGAAGGTGAAGAAAGGAGAACCGGGCCTCACCCAACTCCCGGATGGGACTGACCCCTGCCTCAAATAAATTCTGCTCTGAGAGCAGAACGTCGAGGGCTGGGACCACGTCACCCAACAGCAGCGTAAAGTCATCCTGATCCGCCGGCTCGACCTGGGAATTCCGGTTCGGGGACCAGTCCGACTCACTCCAGGCCCAGTCGACGTTCTCGACCGAGATGAAAAAGTAGCGGTTCTTCCAACCCTTGATCGAGGAAGGGAGGTCGAACCTAAGGCACCTAGGTCGAAGCGAAATGTACCACCAGCTATCATCAGTGGAGTAACGCTTCAGTATGAAGAGAGCCCTGAAAAGGAAGAAACGGGCAACGAACCCGTGGAAGTGGCAGAAGACGACAAAGGCGAAGATGACCCGGATGGTATTAGGAGCCAACTAGGCCGGGACCAGACGATAATGGCTGAGGAACGAAAGGAAGAAGGGATGAAGGGGAAAACGAAAATCAATAAGGAAGTCCTCGTAGAAGGTGACACTCCCAGGGCCGCTCAAGGTTACTCAATCCCTATGCCTTAGGAGGGAAAGGCAGATTGAATCCGGGACCCCATAGGTGTCCTAGAAAGATCGTCTCCAGTCATCGTCGAAGCGTAACTGGAGGGACCGGAGGAAGAGGCCTTCGGAGGAGGAAGAGAAGAGACGGGACATGCGGAAACTATGGGAGGAGACCTAGGACCCCTAGGGATGCCTATGGTCACGGCCCCAGGTTGGAGCTGCCTCCGGACCTCGTCCGAAATCTTTTCCCCCTCCGAGGAGGAAGACGATGGAATCCTCAGCCGGGAAGGACTGGCCTCATCCGGGTTGGAAGAGACATGACGGCGACACGCCATAGAAAAAGAAAAAGCAAGAAAAACTCGTGCAAGGGTTGGGAGATAGAGGAAGAGAAAAGGAGACGCAGGCACTCACCGGGATATTTTGAACCAAAGGAATGGCGACCCTGAAAGATGAAGGGAGACCACTGCAACCGCCGTCGAGGTGTGAGAAAGCGAAGAAACCTTGTTTCCGGAAAGTCCCCCTCCTTTTCAAATTCGATCGATAGCTTCTTTCCGTCCTGGGCCATTAGATGACTGCCACGTGGAGGCATGCCCGACATCGATGCTTCGATTCGATAGAAACTGCCTCGATTTCGAAACGATGCATTAATGGCCCGTCAGACGCGCGCACGTGGCGACCCCCCACAAGGCCTCGAGCGCAATAGGAGCGACAGCAGCGATCATGGAAATTATGGCACGAGATTTTTGTCTTCTCCATGTCATCTCCGCATTAAATCCCCACGTCCCAAGCCACGACGCCTCGATGGGACCTGGGGATGGGGGGCACTGATATGGCTATATCACTGACGTGGAGCGCATGTCAGGTCCAGCAGGACATGGTCAGTACCACGTGAATTTTTTTTTCAAAAGATCCCTCGTTCGGGAAGAAGTGCTCCTACTCCTTCGCCAGGTGGCACCCCAAGACAGGTCCACGATCGAAATCGAGCCTCTCTCTGTCACTCCGCTAAGTGTCCACCCAGGAGGGGTCCACCTCGGTCGAAGCTGGCGGCCCCTCGCTCCCTCACTAGGTGGCACCCCAAGACAGGTCCACCTCTACCGATGTCAAGCCAAGCCCTCCTGCTCCTTCGCCAGGTGGTACCCCAAGACAGGTCCACCTCGGTCAAAGTCGAGCCTCTCTTTGCCACTCCGCCATGTGTCCACCCAGGAGGGGTCCACCTTGGTCGAAGCTGGTGGCCCCGCGCTCCCCCGCCAGGTGGCACCCCAAGACGGGTCCACCTCTACCGAGGTCGAGCCGGGCCCTCCTGCTCTTTCGCCAGGTAGCACCCCAAGACCGGTCCACCTCGACCAAAGTCGAGCCTCTCCTTGCCACTCCGCTAGGTGTACACCTAAGAGGGGTCCACCTCAGCTGAAGCTGGCAGCCCCTGCTCCACCGCCAGGCGGTGCCCCCTGACGGTTCCACTTCGGTCGAAGTCAGCCCTACTCTGCAAGGCCTCAGGAAGGCAGAGACACGGATCACGAGGTCACCATTAGGGGCCGACACGTGCCACACCCCGTACGGGGTGCCAGTACGACCTGCAATGATACACGAAACCTTGTTTGCATCAATTAAACAGGGTCCCGCAATCGAGGAATGAAATCCTTACGAGCAGGAGCCTAAAACGGCTAGAAGCCCATCGTCAACGTCCCGAAAAGAGAGCTTTCGCGCTCGACCCGAGGTCTCACCAGTCCTCCCCTTTTCATGACACACGACGAACGAGGCGTGCCGGCCACTTGACTCCCAGACTCAAAAGAGAAGAGCGAGAAAAGAAGACCCAAAGGTCTCGGGAAGCCTCCGGGAGGAGACATGGGCTGAAGGCCATCCAGTGGTATAAAAGGGACAGTAAAAACGGGCAAAAAGGTATGTTGAAAAAGAGGGAGAACACAAAGCGAACGATCCGAGGGACCCCAGGAAGTCCTCAAGCGTAAGCTCGGCGAACCCGGCACAGGAAGCCGGGCCTCAACTCCCCTCTTCCCCACACTTCTTTCATTTACATCTCCTTTAAGCACGGAAATCCCTCGAGAACTTGTCTTAAAGGTCCTGTTCCATCTTGCCGCTCTCTTGACCGTCGGAGTGCCCCCACCGGGATTCCCGACCCGGGTCTCTGACTTTATTTTGCAGGTCCGAAAGCTTAGAGATCTCAAGGTGAAAGAGTCCAAGAACCGGCGCCAGCTCACAAGCTACAGGCACCGCGATGAGATCGGCAACACATACTAATAAAATTAGTACAACATAATTTTAATATATCATATAAATAAATTAAATAATATAAAATAATTTAATTTATTATTTTAATCGATTATAATAATAAATTAATTACTATAACATAATTTAAATAGATCATAATAATAAATAAATTAGTATAAAATAATTTAATTAATTATTTTAATAGATCATACCAATGAATTAATTAGCATAACAAAATTTTAATAGATCATAATATTAAATTAATTAGTATAAAATAATTTAGTTAAGTAATTATAAAATTAAAAAATATTTGATAACTCATTTTACCTTATTATTTGGTCAGGGGTATTATTGAAATTTTCAAAAAATTCTTTATCTATTTCTAATAGAATACAAGCTTATTTTCATGTCATCCAAACACCATTTGGAATAACACTTCATTAATTGCACTGAAATAAAGTGAAATACCATATTTCAAATCAAACAGAAATCTAGAATAATTGAGAGAATAAGATGTTCCTGGAGAATACGTATTCCTATTCCTAAAATAACTTTTTTCCATCCAAACACTACCTTTAAAGATACTGGTCTCTTACCTACTCCACCTTCCAAAGTGGTGATAATGCTAAGAATAAGTTTGGATTGTCGAACCATAAGCCTAAGATAGAATTATCTTACTTTGATGGAAAAAATCCTAATAGATGGATAAGAAAATGTAAAAAATATTTTAACATTTATCATATTGGGGATGATCAAAAGATGGAATATATGAAAACATATTTGAAAGGCAAGGTTGATATATGGTACAATGGATTGATGATGCAAAAAAAGGTTGTATCCCGAGAAAAGTTCAAGATAGAGGTATGTAAAAAATTTGGTGGTAAAGGTATAGTAGGTGTTGTTAAAGAATTCGACAAGCTAGTTCAAACTAATTTAATATCTGATTATCAAGAAAAATTTAAAAAGTTAAAAGCCTTGATGCTAACCAAAAACTCTGCATCAATAGTGTTGCCGTCTGGATCGCCGTGGCCAATAGCTCTGACGTGTCGTGAGCACGTCGAGCTCCCTCTGGGTACTTGGTCCTCTTTCCGATCAGCTCCAGAGTCGATGTGACCTACAAAAAAGAAAAGACCTGAGCCGAGGATTCTGACGAGGACACTTCAACGATCAAGTCAGTTGGGATGATCAAAAAGAACAGAATCTCTATGACGGAAAGCTTGGAACCTCTCCACGTAGAGGATAAAAGATAAGATTTAAGAAATGAAAAGACAAGATGAAGTGGAGATTAAAGAGCGGCAAGGTTCTCTTGGCTGGTTCCTTGCCCGTTTACTCTCTGTGTCTTACCAGTTGCCTCTCTTCTTGTCAAAGGTCCTTTCTTTCATTTTATATGAGAGGAATGGCCCAAACCAAGTGTGGGGCTTCACCCATATGTCACTTTCCTGGTGTCCCTTTCGGAAGGGGTTTTCCTTTATCTGCGGCCTCCCCCTATCGAACCGATCCTCGAAAGAAGATCCTTCTATTGGGGATATTTGCTGAGATCCTTATATTGGAGGTGTTTTCCGGCATAGTACAGATCTTATCCCTCTAGTGGTGCAGTTTTCCGTGAGAGGTGCGGGCGCCGTGCTGCTGAGCCCCAAGCCATAATAAGGCATTTTTATTCCAGGAAGGACCGTCAGAGTGTTACAAGACCCGAGGCCTTAATAAAATACTTCTTTTGAAGGTACAGGTTTCATGTTGCAAGAACTGAAGCCCCCCTATTGCATAACCGTAGACATGGCAGCGCGCTACAAGGCCTGGAGCCTGGTGAAGCATGCATTACACAAAACATACAGGTGGCATGTTTACAGAGCTTGAATCTCCGGTAGGGTATGCACCACCTCCTGGAGGTTGCAAGTAGCTAAGAGCTTCCATGTCACGATCTAAACTTCTGCTAATCGTCCCCTTTCTGCTATTGGCAGGAACTTCAATCTTGGCAAAAAGAGAAAGCTCTATCTCGGGAGCTCAATCCTGGGTGGCAAGAACACAACCTCGATCGGGAGCTCAACCCTGAATAGGGCTGACCTCGACCGAGGGCTCGACCTTGGATGGTGGGAGCACGACCTCGATCGAGAGCTCAACCCTGGATGGAAGCTGACCTCAATCGAAGGCTCGACCTCGAATGGCGAGGGCACGACCTCGACCTGGAGCTCGACCCTATATGGGAGTTGACCTCGACCAGGGGCTTGACCTCGAAGGGCAAGAGCACGACCTCAATCAGAAGCTCTATCCTGGATGGGAGCTAACCTCGACTGAGGGCTTAACCTTGAATGGTGGGTGCATGACCTCGACCGGAAGCTCAACCCTAAATGGAAGCTGGCCTCAACAGGGGACTCGACCTCGAATGGCGGGAGTACAACCTCGATCAGGAGCTCGACCCTAGATGGGAGTTGACCTCGACTGGGGGCTCGACCTTGGCAAGATGGGGAAGCTCTATCTCAAGAGCTCGACCCCGGAAGGCGGGAGCGCAACCCTAGCTGGGGGCTCCACTTCGGAAGGTGGCAGTGCGCTCTAGGTACGAAGGCAGCTTGACACTGGATCTTCATTTAGTCGCCACATCTAGGTGGCACTTTTCACCAACGCGGCCACCAGCTAAGGCCATTATAGGTTCCACATCAACGATAATGCCACATCAAATAGAAGACTACTTTGTATCAAGTTTTTTGTCTAGCCTCAGATGAAATCAAATCCACTGTTAAGATGCTAGAACCCAAGAACCTTGCACAGGCTTATGACCAAGCCAAATCTCAAGAATTAACTTATGAGATCATGTTCAAAAATTTCAAATCCTGGTTCAAACACAACATCCAATCACAATACCAAACAAATTTTATAACCTATAAACCAAACAATCAATTCTAGAACTTCAAAATCTCTAACATAAATACTAATGCCAACTATAAACCTGCATCCCACAATCCAAAATACAAACTGAATACCAATAACCCAATTCTGATAACCAAAGGTATCAAGGTTTCTATAACAATTATCATGAAAATTTTTTTCTTGATCATCAATCCAAAAATAGGTTGTTAAATAGCTTAACTACTGAAAGGAAATTTGAAGATATGATAGAAGAAGTTGATAATGAAGATATTGTATATGATCTTGATAGAGAATTTGCAGAAGGCCCAAGAGAGGTATAAGTTCTTTATTGACAAACACAGAACAAAAAGAGTTCTACAAGTTGGTGACCAAGTGTACTTGAGGCTATAGCCATATAAACAGGCTACAATTGCTTTGAGCAAGAAATTAAAGCTTGCCTCAAAATATTATGGCCCGTTTACTATTATGGAGAAAGTAGGTCATGTGGTTTCTAAATTACAACTACCAACAAGTTCAACAATACATCTTGTTTTCCATGTTTCATTCTTAAAGAAGAAGGTTAGATCCAATCGTGTGCCTACACCATTCATGCCACTAGTGAGATCTAATGGACAGCTATTGACACAACTATTCAAGATATTAGATCGCAGGATTGCTAAAAAGGGCTAAGTTGCTGGAGTTCAATTATTGATTCAATGGGCTAATTTGGGATCTGAAAATGTCACTTGAAAAATCTATGATTTCATTGTCCAACAATTTCCTAATTTCTATTCTTAAGAACAAGAATGTTTTGAACCCAGGGTAAATGTCACAAACCTTTGTAAATTAGTTAAGTTTGTTGTTAATTAATTAAGTTTGTTATGATAATTTTTGTTTAGTTGACTTTATTATTGATTAATTGAATAATTATAATAATTATTGATTAGTTGAGTTCGTTGTTGATTAGTTGAGTAGTTATAACAGTTATTGAGTAGTTGAGTTTATTGGATGCCTTTAAAAGAACCAATTGCATAGAGTAAAAAAAGATTTATCAAAATTCTATCTTCCTCTCTATATTTTCTCTCTCCCTCTCTCTCTCTTTCTCTCTTACTTCTATTCTTACTCAATTTTTGTCTTTTCAATTTAGTAGCAGTCTAAGCTAATCAAAATTTAAGTTGGCTACATTATACTAGCATAGCATTTTGATTATTAAGCATGCCTAATATAAGTAATTTTAAATAAATGCTTAAATATGCTCTGGATTTTCTCTAGGTTGCTTTCAAATGTTGACTATGGTGAATTTTGTGGTCAAAATTTATTAGTTGTATGTATATTTTATTCTCTAATGACTTAAACACATATAAACACATATGCCAGCCATGAATATGGAGCAAAACTAGTGATCTCACAATTAAGAAGATATTAGGCATAAGAAAATTAACAAAATTTCAACAAGTAGATAATCAAGTTGTTGCCGCCAAGATCGTCGTGGTCCGTAGCTGCTGTCGGCATCAGAGTGCGCTCCTTTCGCTGTCTGGCCGTCCGATGGTCCTAAACCTACAAAATAGGGGTTAGTGACTCAAGCTGGGGTTTCCGACGAGAGCACTCCGACGGTCAAGTTAGTAACTATCCAGGGGAACAGATCCTCCTAGTCGAGCATCTCTTGATGGACTCCATGCTAGGAGAAGTGAATAGTGTGAGAGTGGGATGCAAGTGTGTCAGGGAAAGAGTGGCCTAACTAAAGGGATTCTCTATGTGGCCTTTCCGCCCCGCCCTTGCTTGGATTTACTTGTGGTGCTGTGCTCTCTGGTTAATCTTGCACTTGTGTTTGAATGGTATTGCATTACCTCCTTTGCCTCGCTTCCTTCAGGCTTTGTAGTTTAGGTTATCGTTGGGTGCCTGTCTTGGGATCTCCACCGGGCTGTCAAGCATGTGCGGCAATGTCCCAAGGCACCTTTCCCGATTCATGATAAGGAAAGTTGTCTTATGTCCTGACATTCCTTCTAGTCGCCTCATTTCGAGAAACTTGGCAATACCTCAATCAAGGAGCCGCTGCCCTCAGGATTCGAATCTCCTGGTTGACTTCCTCTTTCGAGTGGTTCAGGTAGTTGGTAAGGAGCATGGTGTCTCGATCAGTGGGCCTCTTCCCTTTATGGTATAACCGGTGGCCGCAGATGGTCATTGCGACCTGGTGGATGTCTCAATACAATCCTCGGACAGCTGGCCGGTGTCCTGGGACGACGGTGCTGTCCCTTTGTTCGCCTGTGCTTATGCCTGAGCTTGGGGCTGAGATGAAAAGGAGGGCTGGGCTCAACTCCGACCACGAGGCTCGATCCTCGAGGGGCTCGTTCTGGAGGGCATAGCGCAGGCCCGGTCCAGAGGGCTCGACCTCGAAAAGGCTCCATATGGCAGAGAAGGGTTGAACTCGACTCCGACCATGGGGCTCGATCTCCGAGGGGCTCGCTCTGGAGGGCAAAGCACGAGCCCGGTCCAGAGGGCTCGACCTCGGAAAGGCTCCACATGGTGGAGGAGGGCTGAGCTCGACTCCGTCCACGAGGATCAATTTCCGAGGGGCTCGCTCTGGAGGGCGTTGCGCGGACACGGTCCAGAGGACTCAGCCTCGGAGAGGCTCCACATGGCGGAGGAGGGCTGAGCTCGATTCTGACCACAGGGCTCGATCTCCGAGGGGCTTGCTCTGGAGGGCGAAACACGGGCCCGGTCCTGAAGGCTCGGCCTTGGAGAGGCTCCACGTGGCGAAGGAGGGCTGAGCTCGACTCCAACCACGGGGTTCGATCTACGAGGGGCTCGCTCTGGAGGGTGGAGCGCAGGCCCTGTAAAGAGGGCTCGACCTCGGAGAGGCTCCACATGGCGAAGGAGGGCTGAGCTCGACTCCGACCACGGGGCTCAATCTCCGAGGGGCTCACTCTGGAGGGCGGAGCGCGGGTCCAGACCAGATGGCTCAACCTCAAAGAGGGGCTCGATATGGAGGGCGCCGCTTAGCTCCGGCCTAGGCATCCCGGGCTCGCGGGTACGACCTAGCAGATAACAAAGCTCGACTTCGACGGATGGTCCCGTTGTCCCGGGGAGCACAGCCCGGTGAAAGAGTCCAAGCAGGAAATCTGACACGGCACCTGGCACGACGAGTATCTTTGATGTGGCATCTGACAGCTACTCCACATCAACAATCTTGCCACATCACAAGTAAACCCAAAATTTTCTTTGTTTTTTTATGTTTCTCGATATATTGTCGATTTTAGATATTTTTAGAAATTCAACATTCATTTCAACTATTTTAGGGTCCTAGAATCCATAGCTCCAATTTAAAATTAATTTAAGTATATTAATATCATAAAATTAGTAGTTCCTTCATCTAAATTCTTTCAATCCAAACAATAGAGCCTATGGTTTTGGTAAAAATGTTCTAATCTTCATCAAATAAAAGATGTGTTCATAAGCCTAACCAACTAATAATGTTTTTCTCTCTTTGGCTCTTACACTACAACATTATCCAATTTATTGGTCATGCCTATCATAAAATAGCAAAATAAGCCATAAATAAATTGCATCCACAACAATCATGTTACGGCTAAAATGTACTTAATGTAAAATGACATTCATCCATCCCAAATTTCTTAATTGCAAGATCAAATAGAAAAAGGCAACCAAATCAAGGCCTTTTTAGTCATTTAAGGCAATCCAAATATTCATCAGCAAGTGTTTTAGGTGAATTGATCTATGGGAAGCCATGTAAAAAGAAAAGTTACCACAAATCTAGTGCGAGCACCAGAGTTCGTAAAAGACTTCAATCAAATCTAATCAAATTGAGCTCCTTATGGATTGCAAGTGAATAAGCCAAACTCAATTTTGGCTTCAACTTTATTTTTAATTTCAACATAAATCCTATAATTAGAGTCAAAATTTTAATTTCAATTTAATCTAATTAGATTCAATTTGGTCTTGTTGGAATCAATTTGGTCTTGTAATTAGTTGGGTCTTATAATTAAGCAAATTGGGTTCAAGTTGGTTTAAATTAGGTAAGATCAAAACCATGAAGCATCAAGATTGGATGGAACAAACCACCTCAACCAACATGCCAAATTGAATTGCCACCTCACCATGACAAAATGGGAAGCCACCTCACCTCCCACGCCACATCACCTCCATGCAAGATGCCACCTCACCTCCATTGCCACATCACCTCCATTTGGGCATCCAAGAATATTAAAATTTGAACTTAAATTCAAGTTATAACTCCCCCACTTATCTCTCCACTCTTTTTCACTCCACTCTTTATGCTTATAATTCAAAATTGAATGGGTTAGAAAAGACTATAAATACCCCTAACCTCTTGTAATCAAACCATTATGATGAATGAATGAAAGCTTTTTTTCCTTCTTTCATTTGCTTGTTGTATTTAACACTTTGTGAGGGAGAAGGTGTGAGGCCCAACCATCCATCTTCATCCAAGATGCCAACCTCCTCATCCAAGCAACCATCCATCTTCATCCAAGATGCCAACCTCCTCATCCAAGTCACCAACCGTTTCATCCAAGGTGCCAACAACCATTTCTTCTCCTTCTAGATTCTACTTTCCTTTTTCTCTCAACCTTCCACGCCCGCTAATGCCCTCCATTGCAAGATCCTCCTTGATCTCGAGCTGAAAAGGAGGTTTGCTTTGCTTTGGAACTATTTATGTTAGAAGTCTTCCATCCAAGAAGTGATAGTTTTCAAATCTAACCGCTAATCCTTGGAGTGCTGAAATTAAACCACCACCAAAAGTATGAAAGCTCATTATTGATAAGAGAACCCTTCCTAGACTCTTAGATCTGATTATTTGAAAGTACATATTCTAATTAGAATGGTTTCTCAACCATTAGATCCTTTCTACTTTTAATTGAATGAAAACTACATTACAAGTAATATAACTTTCATCTAATAGTCTATTTTATTAAATTTATTGCTTCTTATGCATGAATCTTGCTGATATGTAAAAAATCATTGCTCAATTTAATTTGCTAAGTTTCTAAATAGAAAATTCCATCTAGCATCCTGCATCAAAACCTCCATAAACCCAACAAAAAAATCTTCTATGGAGATTACATACATGGAACATTCATATACATTAGTGTCACCCGTTATCACCAAGCAAAGAGTTTTGACATGAGGCAGAACGCCTAGGGGTATGGTGAGGGAATAGTTATTTCATCAGTCTGCCTCAAAGCTGTTATATGGCTTAACCATCTGCAAGGCTTCTCTAAATATTTAATCCATCATTCTTGCTACATGCTTCAGTGATGATATTTATGGCAAAGAATGCTGTCATATTTGATGAATTACAATCCCAGTTTACATCTATATATGTCAGTTAGAATATTGGATTTGAAGTCTTTAGATTCTCCAAATGTTGGAAGATTTTCATACTCAAGCGCTAGAAGGTAATGGTCGGAAATCAATTTCAGTCATATTAATATTCAGTTGGGTGTTTTAATATTATTGAAAGCATCAACATGACAGCTTTATGAACCAAGGAATGCGCTACATGTATATGTGTACATGTTTTTGGAGAGGAGGGAGGTGTTGGCTTGTCTGTTGCTGGATGTAACATTTAAACAAGAATCTACTCATTAAAGCATCAAGGGTTTCTTAGCAAAATTTTAGATGAAATACCATGGGGAATAAGATATATGACTTTGCTTAACATTCAGTTTTAGTAGTGCACAGCATATAATGAAATGTATGAGCTTTTTTTCAAAAACCTTGAGCATTTAAGAACCTAAAATTTGACCCAACTCTTAAAATCTGGAGTTTAAACTAAAGCTGAGAAATCAGTTTTTTATTCTTTTCAAGTCTGAATGTTTGAGTATTTTTATTGAACCAAAATTTGTGGGGATTGTGGTTCCCTATTACAACTAGTATTTTAAATGGGCATTTACTTATATGACATTCATGTAAATAAGTACCGTCTTTGTTAGTTTGCATGTCTATCTTTAACCATTTGTTTAATAAATGACTTGGTTGATTAGCTGGTTAGGATATAAGTAACCTCATCTACAGAAGCAGTGAGGATTCATATGCCTCAAATGTATAACAGAACTGTGTAAGAAAATGTGCAACATCAGAGCTTGTCCACAGTTTGCAATGCATTTTGGTTATTTCCCTCAAAAGCAGCATCTTGCTCCTCCTTACAAAGAGTAGGAGTCACAAAATAATTAATGCCATTATCAAAAAACTAGCACCATCAAAGATAGGTTGGAGATGCAAACAGCTGCATCCCCACCCATGTGACAAAATATAGAAACTCTAACAGCATCTTTCAATGTCAATGAATATATTTCTCAACAATGCATATCCTGCAATTAGAATAAGAATGAAAAACATTAACTTGTCTAGGAAAAAAAATGTCAATATCATCAAAAGATTACAAACCTAATTGGTGCATAGATTCTTATATATTCAGCTCAATCAAGAAAGAACCTCTAGTTCGGTAGATCTCTTCCTTTTGGCCATTGGACTTCACTTGTCAACTGCAGCAGTAAGAGGTAGGGATTATAGTCACACAGTGAGTAAAAGAGAGCATCTACTTGAATGAACAAGCATCCTTGAAGACAATATTTTGCGCAACTATACCTTCCAAAAGCATGCACGTTTCTCATATATCAAGTTCATCTTTCAATTCTAAAATATAATTGATAGTTCTGAAAATTTTCAGGACATGCTGAACTTTGAATGAATATCAATTCCATAACTCTAATTTTAAGCCATGTTAAGGGCTTTATTTCCCATCAAATTATAATTCATGTTACCCACAGTACTGGCAAGGGTACAATTCCATGGGTGCATAACCTATTGTTTCCTCAGAAAGAAGGTAAAACAGAACTCTATCATCCAAAATTGCATCAGCAACATATCACACCTTCATCAAATCTGCAGGAGGGCATTATTCTTATACTTAAATATTTCATGCATCTTGAGGGTGAGATGTGTGCTAAATTATGTTGAATGATCAAATAGTCACACAAGAACCCTCTGCATGATACTTCATGATATCAAACATGGAAGGACCCATCAACACTTCATTTATCTTTCAAGATTTCAGGAGAACTAAGAAAAAGCAGATTCAGTTATCAATAATTACCAGGTTTTGATCAATTATGAAACCAATCAAATAACGTGAAAGAATAAAACAAGCGAATTTATCTAACAAACCGCATACAAAGCCAAAACAGCATATAGATCAAGCAGATCATGGTATTCCATTGAATAGAAACATAATCATATATAATAAACTGACCAACATCAACAAACAACCACACCACTGGCTGGCAACATTAGACTTTTTTTCTTCTTTTTCTTCTCCATTCCATAGAAAGATGAAATGGAACATGATGTTTCCATTCCAGTTTCAGAACAAGAACTCACAGCATCTCGCCCACATCAGAGGAGACCAGAACCCTAAAAAGAAGTTTTTAAAAATAACAGCGGAACGGATGGACCTCAGCCGCCGAAGCCATAGAGGGTGCGGCCCTGGCGCTTAAGGGCGTAGACGACGTCCATGGCGGTGACGGTCTTGCGGCGAGCGTGCTCGGTGTAGGTGACGGCGTCACGGATCACGTTCTCGAGGAAGATCTTGAGGACACCCCGGGTCTCCTCGTAGATGAGGCCGCTGATGCGCTTCACACCGCCGCGGCGGGCCAGGCGGCGGATCGCCGGCTTCGTGATGCCCTGGATGTTGTCGCGAAGCACCTTCCGGTGCCGCTTCGCCCCACCCTTGCCGAGACCCTTACCGCCCTTCCCACGACCCGACATGGCTCTGTTAACAAAGGGGAATTAAATTTGCTTTCCTGAGATGATGGGTATGAGAGATTGGGAAGGAGGATGGGGGAGAATTTATAGAGGGAGGAAATTGGGGTTTTGGAGGGATTGGACGTTGTTTGGGTTTTCAAGAGGCAGGAGATTTGATTTTGGGCGGGCGGGGCCTGGTAGAGGTTTCAGAATTGGATTCAATGGTAGATATGGGTCATTTGGTTTAGGATTGACGGTGGGGATGGTTACGCTTTGTCAGGTGCGGATCCGTGACGTGGCGGATGGTCTGCATGACAAACACGTGAGAAGGTCGTTTTGCCGGAAAGAATTACATGGTGAAATATTGTTAGATTAAATCAACAAATTTACTTTAAAAACGACTAACAAATATTAGAAGGTTTTGTAACAATAAACATGGACATTCAACGTTTTGTCGACCACAGGAAGATTTTATTATGTAGATAAAAAAAAAAAAAAAAAAAAAAAAAATCTTATTATTAATGTTATGAGCTTAATTGATGAACATTGAGTGAACCGGGCAAAACATATGCTTTGCTTGTTTATATTTTGAGCTTAAATTCTTGACTCAGTATTGCCTTGTCTACCACGTAGCAGGTCCGTACCAACTTGAAATGTGGGCAATTGGTAACTTGGATGGTCACATTTCTATACAAACTATTTTTTTTTAATATAATGGCTCACAAGCAAGTTGTGTATTTTTTTTTTTCCTTGCTCACAAGCAAGTTGAGTATTTTTTTTTTTCGTTTCGGGTGGGGGTGGGGGGGTTTAATTCTGCATGAACCAAGGATATAAGGACCAAGGATATAAGGCCAAGTCAATAGACCCGGTCGATCCTTGTTACATGCTATCCAATCATTCATCATATTGGATCATTGATAAGTTAACATTTTCTTTCAGCTACAATATTACATACTTCAGGCTAATCAAGGCTTGCAGATCAAGACTCTTCATGCAGGCTAAAACTCTGCAGGCCGACCAAGACTTTTTTGACTAACCAAAGCATACAAACCATGGCTCTTCATACAGACTAAGGTATGCAGGTTGACCAAGCCTCTTTAGGTCAAACAAGATATTTAGTCAAGCCAACCAAGGCTCTTCACGCAGACTAAGACAGTTAGACTAACCAAGACTTTTCGAGTCGGCCATGGCTCTTCATGCAGATTAAAGTATGCAAGCTGACCAAGTCTCTTCAAGCGACACTCCCTTAGTCATCTAAGAGTTGGCTCAATTGATGTTCATCTCTACATCCGAACTATATGACAAATCACATCATACCTCACATCCACTAATCACTACCATATCTGTGTAATTAAGGGAGTGCCTAAACTTATACAGTAGTCCATATCACCCTTAAAGGAGCGTGGCAAATCCTACCTAAACAACAAAGTCTTCATTAATAAGAAATGGACATCTCATGTAAATGAAAAACCCCTGATAACCTGCATGCCCTATCACTTCTTACCAAATCCATTGAGATTTTTATCATTCCAAAAATGCCCTTGTGCTCCACCTAAAAAAGGGATCCCTAGGAAGCTCCCAAGGTATGCAAAAATTCTGCCCACGCTCCTCAATACTGTTGATATGAGATACTAACTTGAGTATCGAAGTACCCATGCTGGAGCCATTTCTAGTATGGGCTTTTTTGTATGTTCTACCTCTTAGAGACCCACCTGCACCATCGACTCCAACATTTTCAATGTTCGACAAGTTTCAGCACCAATTAAAGAAAGGAAGGGCTTGAAATAATTTTGGAGAGCACAAATCAAGGGTAGATTGACAACGCCACCAAAAAAGGTTTCATCCCGCTGCACTAACATCGCCACTTTTTGGCCAGCGGAGAGTCAAGCCAACAATCTAGTTCCATCACCATTGATAGGAGCATCCCTACCTCCATCGTCGACAAGAGTTAGTGTGGAACAATCCAACCTGCTCCTCAGCGGGCTTCAAAGTTGACAGCGGCTGTTCAAACTATTCAGGCTACCCTTGCACCGCTCCATGCGGTGCAACCTCCTCTTGCAGTGCCATGACCTGACCCAATGCCATAGGTAGTGCCACCATCACCAGAACAATCACAAGCTCCTTCCAAAGATCCGAGAAGGAGGCCTACCCACTATAGTCATCCCAGAAGTCAGATCCAGCTACCTTGGCTGATTTGTTTGATATAGGTCTGATCAGCTGAATAACCATAGCAAGCTAAGCCCTAGGGTGATCAATCCCTAATGGGGATTGTAAACACCATCATTAGAGGGTGCCATAGTGGAGAACTCAATGGTGATGAGAGAACAGCAAAATGTGGCAAACTATCTCCCAGTTGAGAGGGAAGTCAAATGCTAGAGCCTCAACAACCTTTGATTAGCTACACTACTAGACAAACAAAAAGCATACAAGTAAAAATTTTTATTATCATCAGAAGTGCCCAAGGGCTATAATATGGTTGTCGCCAGAGGCGAGCGATGATTAAAAAAGAGAGAGAGAGGAGGCAGCTAACCTCTTCAGCTTTGGCACTACCCTTTTCAGTCAAACAACCTGTGGACCTTTATCGCCCCGGTATCAAGAAGGTCCTCGAACTGCCTATATCTCCCCGTAAGGTCCAACTCCTCCGATGGCTCAGCGGTCTTGTTAACTAAAACCAAATCTATCGCCTCTGTGCATGACATACTCGCTATCACTTCAACCAATGAGATCAAATCAAAATCCCTGAGATTTGATGGAGATCTAGAAAAGCTCTAGATCTTGAGAGCTGGGGAAGACCAAATGATAGAGAATGAATAAATCAGGAAATGATAGAAAACTCAAACTCCTTCTTAGGTGCTACATCATCAGAGCCGTTGGAGCCGATCCACCAAGCTCCCAGGTTCACCCCCTCCACTGAACCTCTGCCAAGCCTTGACAAGACCACTGAGGACTTAACAAGGCTTAGTGGAAAATCACTGAAGTTGTTGGAGAATTCATGAAGCTTCTCCCATTTTATCTTCCCTCAGTTCGATAGAATCCTACCTGAGTTCCGCCTTTAGCATTCTCGATGGTGACATTGACCTTCTTGGCTCCCACCTCAACCTCCTCGCTAATTGCTCCACCTACACTAGCTCCCTCTCCTCAAGAGTCGCTCCATTCTCAACCACCTCGTCATCTCCATCGACGTCATTGTCGACGTTGTCTTCACTACCTCATCATCTTCACCCAGGTCCTCTCCATCGGCCTCCCCATCCAGGATCTACTCCCTGGCACCCTTATCCTTGAGGCCCGCATTAGCCCCGCCATGGCCCACGACAAGATCCATCCTAGTGATGCTAACCTCCGTGTTGATGGTGCCTCAGCCTCCTTTAGATTGGCTTCGATTAGGTTGGTGGCTAAACAACCTCATTGGACCTCCTTTGGGCCATTAGCTATGAAAAGGCCCCAGCATAACTCCTCTAAATCAGTTCTGATCGACCCCCACAAGGAGATCCCTCCTCTAGCTCAGTGACCACTAGAAGATCGCTCACCCTTATGGCTCTCCTCCAATCGAATCAGCACCCACAAAGAAGATCCCACCTCGGCCTCTCCTCTAACTTGGCTTCGATCTACACGATGACGAGACTCCTCCTTTGGCTCGACTCCGACTAGATCGGTGATCGTGAGAAGACCCTCCTCTAGCTTGGCTCTGACTATATCGATGACCGTAAGGAGACCCTCCTCTGGCTCAGCTCTAACCAATCAGCAATTGTAAGGAGGCCCCTCCTCTAGCTCGACTCTAACTAGATCGACAACTACAAGGAGACCCTGCCTCGACCTCTCCTCTAGCTAGATTAGTGACCACCTCGATCTCTCCTCCGACTTGGTTTTGGTTGGTCAGAAAATAAAGAAAAAGGTGAAACAAATGGAAGGAAGAAGCTGAATTATTCTAAAAAGGTGGCAGAAGTGGAGACAAGGCCCACAATGCATAAGCCAGTAGCAGTGATGGCATCAAATCTAGGGGAGAAAACGCATTGGAAGATAACCTTCAAGAGCTAGGTTCAAATAGCAATGATTATTTCCTTACAGTATTGCTGGCAAATTCATGGCAATCACCATCTTTGCCTGTTTTTCTCTCACTCTTCTTCAAACCATTGTTTATAAATGTTCCATGCACCATGGAGTGTTGGGCCATTGCTGGTACTAGTCCGAGTTGATATCCCAGATGGTGACTTTGATCCATTTGCCAACCATCTAGGTGACCCTTTACAATAGGTCGATGCATAACCCATCATTTGAAAACTAGTTCTAGCCAATGCACATGCAGTGGCTGAGGTCTAGCCATCAAGGTTGAACCTTCGAGCTCAAAGCCAAGATGAAGGTTGAGATGGAGGCTAATCTTATAAAGCTAACAACCTAAAAAGCTAAGCCTCCGGGGAGCTTGAGCTCCAAAGAAATCAAGCTCTTAATTGTTTTTTGTGTTAGGAGGCATTAAAGCTCTCATTTGTCACTATTCTTTCTTGTGGGTTTGTAGGCCTACAAAAAGCCATGAAAAATTGACCTATGACAAGGGTGATAAAACTCTTCACCGGGGACAAATTGGGCAATGAATCTAGAAACTTGATGGGACTCCACCATCTAGACCATGAAATTCCTTCCATCTATCAGTAATGTGCTCTCCCCATTTTTTAATGAAAAGATTGTGATTAGACAATATGTATATCTTACTAACCAGCAGGAAATTGACGAAGTCTCTGAGCCCAAAGGCCATTCAGTGCTTATGGCTCCAAATGACTTTTGATCGGTCAAAGCCCTAAGGCGACTCAGCATTCATGGCTCCAATGACCTTTGATCGGTCAAAGACACAAGGTGACTTAGCTCTCATGGCTCCAAGTGACCTTTGATGGTTAGAGCCCTAAGGCCATTCAACACCCAAGGCTCCAAGTGACCTTTGATTGGTTAGAGCCCCAAAGCCACTAAGCATCCATGATTCCAAGTGACCTTTGATCGGTTAGAGCTCTAAGGCCATTTAGTACCCATGGCTCTAAATAACATTGATCGGTTAGAGCCCAAAGGCCATTCAGTACCCATGGCTTCAAAAGACTTTTGATCGGTTAGAGTCTCAAGGCCATTCAGCACTCATGGTTCCAAATAACCTTTGATCGATTAGAGCCCCAAGGTCATTTAGCACCCATTACTCCAAATGACCTTTAATCAGTCAGAGCTCCAAGGCCATTCAGTACCCATGACTCCAAATAATCTTTGATCGGTCAAAGCCCCAAGCCCACTCAGCACCCATGACTCCAAGTAACCTTTGTTGGTCAGAGCCCCAAGATGACCCAATGCCCATGGCTTCAAATAACCTTTGATTGATCAGAACCTCAACATCCTCTCGATGGCCTGCAAAATCTAAGACTGTTTAATATCCATAGCTCCAATGACCTTTGATTAGCCAAATCCCCAAGATCTCATAATGGCCCCCAACTCTAAGTGACCTTTGATTGGCTCGAGCCTTAATGGCTCTTGATCAGCCCATCAAAGGAGCCTTTGATCAGCTCTGGCTCCATACAACTCTTCCATCAAGAGGTTCGCTCATATCTTTGGCATCAAATGCGTACTCGCATAACCCAACCAAAGCTCGGACTAGCGAGTAGGGGGTATCTATTTGGAAAAAATGTGAGACCAAGTCAATAAGCCTGGTTGTTGACCCCATAAATGATTTTGATGATAACCAAATATTGGAGCATGCATTTATTTTACTAACAACTCTTCAAGTGTGTTACAAGTTTTTGTATGATGATTCTAACGCTCAATTACAACTCCTACATCCTTAGTTTTTGAAATGAGTTGTGTTCTAAGTGATTCATGTAAAGAAGAACCCAAAGAAAATGTTAAGTAAAAATCATGAAAATGGATCACTTTTGGGTTGTTTCAAGCTTAAAATCTCCTAGAGAAGATTGTTAGAAGAGTTGGAAAGACTCTTGATGTTTGAAGTCTTGCTGGATGAATTCTGGAGAAGAACTGAGATTTCAATGAAGAACTCATCCGAGCTGACTCGAAGCAAAAGAGCCGACTCTGGCACATGGCACGCATGAAGATTTCTGGCACGCAAATATCCGAGCCAACTCTAAAGGACCCGAGCCAACTCATCCAGAACAAGATTTTCTGAATCAGACAATCGAGCCGACTCGAAGGAAGTCCGAGCTGACTACATTATTCAGTCAGACATCCGAGCCGACTCTTCAGAGATTCGAGCTGACTCCTCTAGAGTCTAGAAAGAAGAGTTTCAAGTGAACAGCTAACCGAGCTGACTCTAATGAATCCAAGCCATCTCTTCCAGATTGCAATTCTGAAGGCCTATGATCCTAACCGACTCGAAGTAAGGCGAGCTGACTCTTCCAGAGTAAGGAATCAAGCTATTAAGAAACCAAGTTAACCCGATTGAAGAGAGGTGACTCGACCAGAACTACTCTATAGATCTGAGCCAACTCGAGTAGATTCGAGCCAACTCGAAGGTCGATTCAGGATTATAACGACTAGTTCCATAACTTGAAATTTGAATCCAAAAAGTGCTCCAATGAACAAATATCACATCCCAACAGTCTATGATGACGAAAACTACCTGAGAAGAGTACTAGACTATATATTTGAGAGATTGGGACCTCTTTTAAGTAAGAAGCAAGTAAGAGAACGCTAGATTGAATATCCAAGAAAGCTTGAGAGCAAGAGAGCATTAAAGAGCATTCAAGATAGTTATCAAGTCTTCACCAACTCACATCTGAAGCTTGAAGTAATTATTGAGGAAGCTGAAGAAGCCATTAAAGTGCATTGAAGTGCAAACAAGAAGGCTTCTCTTGAGCTGCATCGGCAACCATCCGACAAAATTTGTTTGTCATTCTGTTACTTTCTCTTTACAATTCCTTTTGAATTGTTGGGTTGTTGGTGAGCCCGGTCTAAAAACCAAGTGGGTTGTTAGTGATCCCGTTGAAAACTAACTGTAAGAGTTCTTGGTGATCCTAGTAAAACCAAGTTGGATTCTTGGTGATCCTGTTTAAAACCAAGTATTGGATTTCTTTGGTGAGCCCGGTTTAAAAACCAAAGGAAGTTAGGTTTGGATTGTGAGCTTGTTAAAACAATCCGACCATATTCCGGTGGGAGATATAGTGAAAATTCTAAGTGGTAATCTTGGATAGTGGACGTAGGAGCTGGTTGCTCCAAACTACTATAATTTCTGTATGTTTGTATCATGCTTTTCTATCTACTTTCGTTTATGCTTTTAATTATCTACACCACAGCATTTAACACTTTAAAGTAGTTTTAAAAGAGCACCTAATTGCTTTAATTTTTTAAATTCTCAATTCACCCCCTCTTGGAAAAGCCACCTAGGCAACAACTGGTATCAGAGTAGTATCTCTGAATACATTTAAAGTAAAGATTGATGGCTCATCCCATGAGTACATCTTTGGCCAAAGGCCAATCTACTAATAAACCTCCACTCTTCATGGGCACAAATTATTCCTATTGGAAAGCTAAAATGAAAACCTATAATCAAGCTATCGATTTTCAATTATGGAAGGTCATTCTAAAAGGGCCCCATATTTCTATGATCAAAATTAATGGCGTGGATGTCCCAAAGCCTAAAGAGGACTGGGATGAACACGACATGAAGATGGGGGAATTAAATGCCAAAGCCATGAATTTATTATATTGTGCTTTGGATGCTAACGAGTTCAATCAAATTTTCACTAGCTCTTCTACAAAGAAAATTTGGGACAAACTCGAAGTGACCCACAAAGGAACTTTCTAAGTGAAGACTTCAAAGATTAATCTTCATGTACATAGTTATGAACTTTTTAAAATGGAACAAAATAAAACTATCTCTGCCATGTTTACTCATTTTACAGATATTATTAATGGTTTAAAAGTTCTAGGCAGGCTTTATTCAAATGCCAACTTAGTACAGAAGATTCTCAGATCACTTCCGGACAAGTGGGACCCCAAAGTGACTGCCATCCAGGAAGCTAAAGATCTAAACACTTTACCTCTGGATGAATTGATGGGTTCTCCCATCACACATGAGCTAGCCATGCAGCATAGGACTGATGATGATCAGAAGAAGAAGAAAATAATAGCCTTCAAAGCTGCATCGGATTCAAAGAAAGATGAGAAATTGGAAAATGAATGCTCCTCCTCTGAAGATGACTTGGAAGATGAAGATATTGCTATGATCGTGAGGATATTTAGAAGGTTTATGGAAAAGAAGAAAGAAAGATACTATAGAAAATTCCATAAACGAGGTAAGCACTCCAAGGACAAGGACAAGGATAGAGAAAAAGATAAAGAACTGATGCCCACGTGCTATAAATGTAAGAAGCCCTGGCACATCCATCTAGATTGTCCTCTACTGAAAAAGATGTTTAAGAAAAAGAAGATAAAAGCAATGGTTGCTACATGGAGCGACAGCAAGGAGTCGACTTCAACCGAAGAAGAAGAGACCACAAAGACTACAAATCTATGCCTAATGGATCTCGAAGATGAGGTAACATCTCCCAAACCTCCATTAGAATTTACTTTTGATGAATTGAATTATGCTTTTCATGATTTATTATCTAAATATAAAAAGGCTAGAGTAAAGATAAGAACTCTAAAGAATACAAATGATTCTTTACAAAAAAAAGAAGAAATTTTAGAATAGAATATTTTATTGCAAAGAGATTTACTGCCTTTTCTGAAAAGAACAAAGCTTTGGAAACTGACAAAAATGCATGTATTGAGAAAAACGAAGCTTTGACTATTGAAAATAATTATTTGAAAAGGGAGGTTGAAAAACTCAAGACACTAGTCGAAAAACTCACCTTATCTTCAAATAAACTTGAGTTAATTTTAAAAGATCAAAGAATTTCTGGAAACAAAGCTGGAATTGGTTTCAATTCTTCTAGTTCAAATAAGATTTTAGCTACTAAATTCATATCTTCAAAAGCTTATGTTCCAAAATCAATATCTCAAAAAACTTTTGTATCTAATCCTTCTGCATCCATTTCTAAAGCTACAATGTATGTACCTAAGTATTTAAATAGAAAATCTTTTATGAGAAAAAGTTTTATATCTGCATCAACATCTAGATCTTCGAATCGTACATCTTTTCAGAATACTAGAATTGTATGTTATGCATGTCTTAGAGTTGGACATAAATTCTTTTAATGTAATTCATTAAAAAAATGTATATTCTAAGAATAAAATTAAAAGAATTTGGATTTCCAAAGGAACCATCTTTACTAACCTGCAAGGACCCAAGATAGCTTGGATACCTTCTTGATTGTCTTGCAGGAATGTCTTGCAGCCCAAAAATTGATGAAAAGATGGTATCTCGATAGTGGCTATTCAAGGTATATGACGGATAACAATGATCAATTTATCATCTTAGAGATGAAAGAATGAGGTATGGTTACCTTTGGAGATAATAGCAAGAAAAAAATAATCAGAATCGGTAAGATCAAAAGAACCTCCTGTACTTTTATTGAAAATATATTGCTAGTAGACAAGTTGAGACATAATTTATTAAGTATTAGTCAATTATGTGATGAAGGCTTCAAGGTTATCTTTGAATTATCTATGTATATTGTAACAAACTCTCTTGAATCTAGCAGTAAGTTCATTGGACATAGATTTGGAAATATTTATGTGGTAGACCTTAATGATCTAGCAATGTCTAGTAGTTCCAGTCTAGTTGCAATGAATGCTAAGACCAAGAAGTCTTGTTTACTCTGGCATAGATGATTAGGTCATGCTAGCATGCATACTATTGCCAAGCTAATTTCCAAAAATCTAGTTAGAGGCATGCCTAAATTTAAAGTTGATCTTAATCATGTTTGCAATGCATGCCAAATGGGTAAACAAACTAGGAAGAGTTTTAAATCCAGAAATATGATTTCAACTACTAGACCCCTTGAGCTGCTTTACATGGACTTATTTGGACCAACTAGGATCATAAGCCTAGGTGGTATGAAATATGTACTTGTGATAGTAGATGATTTCTCAAGATTTACTTGGATTTTGTTTATCACTCATAAAGATGAAACTTTTAAAGTCTTTAAAAAATTTTATAAAAAAAATTTAATCAAAAAAATCTTTCAATAGTTTTAATTAGGAGTGATCACTGCATGAAATTTGAAAATCAGTTTTTTAATGATTATTGCATAGAAAATGACATTGATCACTTCTCCACTCCTAGGACACCACAACAAAATGGTATCGTAGAGAGGAAAAATAGGACTTTGGAAGAGATGGCCCGAACAATGTTCTATAAAGGCAAGCTTCCAAGATACTTTTGGGCAGAAGCTGTGAACACTGCTTGTTATATTTTGAACCGTGTTTTGATTCATCCAATTTTAAAGAAAATCCTCTATGAGCTTTGGAATGAAAAGAAACCTAATATTAATTACTTTCATGTATTTGGTTATAAATGCTTTGTGCTTAATAATGGTAAAGATAATTTAGAAAAATTTGATGCTAAATCTGATGAAGCAATTTTCCTTGGTTATTCATTACATAGCAAAGCATATAGAGTATTTAACAAACGAACTCTAACTGTAAAAGAATCAATGCATGTCATTTTTGATGAAACTAACCCCTCACCTTCTAAGAAAGAAGAGTGCATAGACAATGATGCAGGTATACTTCAAAAAGAAATAGAAGACATGAGCTTACAAGAAAGACCAACTCAAGAATGAGAAGAAATAGTAAGCAAGGATCATGCTGATCTACCAAGGGAATGGAGGTATATAACGTCTCATCCAAGAGATTTAATTATTGGTGATCCTTCACAAGATATTAGGACTAGGTCATCACATAGAGATGCACATGATTACCTAGTTTTTGTATCATAAATATAACCTCATAGCCTAGAAGAAGCTGAATCTGATCCTAATTGGATGATGGTCATGCATGAAGAACTAAATTAGTTTGAAAGGAATAAGGTATGGACTTTAGTTGAAAGACCATCAGACCATCCCATCATAGGAACCAAATGGGTCTAAGAAAATAAATTAGATGAACAAGGCAACATAATTAGATACAAAGCTAGATTAGTGGCTAAGGGATATAACCAAGAAGAAGGTATAGATTTTGATGAAACATATGCACCTGTAGCAAGACTAGAAGCCATTAGATTACTTCTTGCATTTGCTTGCTACATAAATTTCAAACTCTTTCAAATGGATGTGAAAAGTGCATTCTAGAATGGTTTTATATTCGAACAAGTTTTTGTAGAACAGACACCAGGTTTTGAAAGTCATGCTTTTTCAAATCATGTTTTTAAACTCAATAAAGCATTATATGGTTTGAAACAAGCACCTAGAGCCTGGTATGATAGACTTAGCACTTTCTTGATTGAAAATAATTTTATAAGATAAAATATTGATAAAACTTTTTTCATCAAGAAGAAGGATAATGATTTATTAGTTGTACAGATTTATGTTGATGATATTATATTTAGTGTAACTAATGAAACTCTTTGTAGAGAATTTGCTAAGTTAATGCAAGGAGAATTTGAAATAAGCCTAATGGGTGAACTTAACTACTTCCTTGGACTTCAAGTAAAACAAACAAATGAAGGAATCTTTATTAACTAGTGCAATCAACCTATCTAAAAATTCTGTGCAACATTCAAGAAGTAAACACATTGAAATAAGACATCATTTCATAAGAGATCATGTACAAAACTCTAATGTTATTCTTGATTTTGTATGTACTGATGATCAGTTAGCAGATGTGTTTACCAAGCCTTTGAGTGAGGATAGGTTCTGTCTGATTAGAAGAGAGTTAGGTATCATTGATCCATTCTCCTAGAACTCTCTTAGTATTAATTATACCTAAATCCTAGAGCTCAAAACCTATTGATTAAAGCCCCAAAAACCTTATCAAAATATTTCCTATTTTTCAAAAATTTTTCAGATTTTCTCGACTTTTTTGGCCAAGTGTCGACACTTGGAAATTGTCAAGTGTCGACACCTGACCAAGTGTCGACACTTGACACATTCGAAGTGTCGACACTGGAGAAACAGGAATTGTTTTTAAAAGGCCGACCGAGGGTTTTATAATTTTCTTTCCCCCGCTGATTTCTTGCAACAGTGGTCCCCTCTGTCCAAATCCATCCTTTTACTCCTTAATCCATCACAAATCAGGTATTTCCCCCTTCCATTTTTATTTTATTTTTCCTCGTTTTGGTTTTGACGTTTTCGAACCAAACAACCGTGAATGGGGTTTTCCGAATGTTTTTCATGAATCTAACCGGATTTCTACGTGTTTTAGTGGATTTCTAAAACTCCATTTGAGGGAATAGTGATTTAAACGTATTTTTCTTAGATTTTGCTCGTCTTTTGGTCGTTTTCACCCACTTTTCGAAAAAAACACTGTTTTATTGATTTTGGTCGAAATAATTTGGGTTTTCATCTAAATTAAACATACTAAATCCATTTATTATTGATTTAGAAAGGTTTTTCATGATGTATTTGCGACATTTTCGTCTATTTGCTAAAACCCTAAGTGTTTAGATCCAAATCCCATGGGTTTTGATTTTTTAGGCCTTACAAAAATTATTTTCCAAAGGTTCAACTATGTTTTAAACGAACAAAAATATGTTCAAAATATTGTCATTTGATCAAAGTTGTAAAAATCCCACTTTAAACTGATTTACGGTTTTTTCAAACGTTGTTGGTTTAAATTCTGGTTTTCAAAACCTATTTGAACATTTTTTTAAGAAATGAAGCTCTCCTTATCTCAGCCTGTAGCCAAAGTTCTAAACCTATCTTCCTTCTTCCCTGGTCAGTTTGATGTAATGGGTCCTAGGAAGAGACTTGCAGTTAGGGAGAGGCCCAGTCATGGTGTTGAGAGAAGGTCGAAGGCCAGATTTGATACAGCACAGCCTAGCAGTACAGCCACACCGAGCTTCCCCCCTGCAGAGAGGATGGCAGGGAAGTTAATAGCCTCAGGGAGGAGAGTCGACTTGGAGTGTTTCGACAGGCACCACTTCGGTATTCGACAGGTACTCACTGATGCAGGATTAGTACCATTCTGCACCATGCAGGAGAGGTACTATCCTCACCTAGTGAGAGAGTTTTATGGTGCATTGGAGTGTCGACGACTTTTTTGGACTACTTCAGTCAGGCGTATTCAGATTTCACTGACAGATGAGCTACTGAGCAGAGTTTGGGAGATCCCCCGAAGGGGAGTCTGTGTCTTTTCGGTAGATGATAGAGAGGCTGCGTTCAGGATCATTCTTGAGAGAGAGGACGTTCACGGTATATCCGTAGTTACCGCGAACCAGTTATCATTGGAGATGCACCTATTGCACCACATCACAGCACGGATTCTACTACCGAAGAATGGGAGATTTGACTTCATCACCGAGAGGGAGTTGATGGTGATGACGAGCCTGATTGAGAGGAGGCAGATTGATCTTCCATCCCTGATGCTCACTCAGATGCATGATGCTGCGACACAGCATCGACACTGTTTATCGTACGGCATAGCACTAACCAGACTATTCAGAGCGTGTGGAGTATCACTGGAGGGGGAGATCCCCAAGGAGATACTACACACAGATGTGTATGACGAGAGGTCTTTGCACCGCATGGGATACAGGTTAGTTGGAGGTCGATGAGTTTGCAGAGAGTCTGGCAAGGAGCTAGATGAGGAGGACGAGATTCGAGAGGCTGGACCATCTGAGCCAGCAGTTTTTCCTCCAATAGATATCTCATCGACACAGGCATAGCATTTGTCTCCTGACACTTCAGCTCCTCCGCCACCTTCTATAGGACTATCTTTTGAGGAGCATGCCAGAGAGCAGTTCACAGAGATCAGGGGTGAAATGACTCAGCTACGTAGCGAGGTCGAGCTTCTATAAGCACATACTACCTCGGAGTATGCTGATATTCGCAGATCTATGGAGGAGGGATTCTCTCGCATTGAGGGTCTGCTGAGATCCCTTATACCTCCTGTAGCCCCTGTAGTTGCACGATCAGATGATGATGATGATGATGACGATGACGATGATGATGATGATGGCGGCGATCACCAGAGCGACCATGCTGATTCTGTTGAGGGTGGTGATCAGGATGGTGACTGAGCTACAAAGGTTGTGGGCGGTGACAGTGACAATGATGGCGGTGCCGATGCTTATGAGGTGGTCAGTCGAGATCCTCCCACTACACCAGCTCCTACTACTGCCTTGGCTGATTCCACACCGGACCTTGTTATGCCAGTTGATCTTCTTTCACCCCCTTCCACTAGATCATCCAGGGTTGTACCCACCTTTGGCCCTTCCGGCCGCACTAGGAGTCGTCGAGCTTTAGCACCTCCTAGGGCATTAGCCACTAGATCTAGGATCAGTGCTCCATTCAGTCTTGATGTTCCATCTGATGAGGATTAGCCTCACAGATGTCTGTTATAGCTCTTATGTTGTATATTTGATACTTATATGACTTTGATGATTTCTGTATGTTTCAGCTCTTGCTGATGACTCAGCAAATTTTGTACTAACAACTTATCTGTTATATATATTTCTGTTCAGTACTCATTATTTGTGTTTCAATGAATCAATTTACTATTTTTTGGCTCTGATACTCTTTTATCTTGGTATATTTTAGCTCTGATACTCTTTTATATTAGTATAATTTTGACTTTGATATCTATGTTATTTGATTATCTACTATCTTTTTGTCTCCATGCTCATTGTGAGGGGGAGGTTATTCCCCTTTCTAATGATTGACAAAAAAAGGGAGAAAAAGCTGTTAATTCATAAAGTGTTAATTCATAAAGTGTTAATTCATAAAGTGTTAATTCATAAATTTGTTGAGAAATTGTATTGATTGTGTTGATTTTTCACCTTGTAAGAATCTTTGAAGTTTACCTTAATAAGAAGTATCTAATTAAGGGGGAGATTGATTCTTCCTAACTATGAAGTTTTTGTCTCTCTTATGGACTTAAATTTATATTCATAAATTATAATGGTTAAAGTTCGAAACATATTGCCTTTTACTCAAGATTTTGTCATCATCAAAAAGGGAGAGATTGTTGGCTCCACCCAGTAATTTTGATGAATAACAAAACATTGAGTGCATATTGTATTCTAATGAGGATTTCAAGTTGCGAGTTTTCAGGAAGAAAGCACCTCAAAATCTCAAAAACTTATGGTTTATAGCACGTAATGGCATGGAGCAATTCTCACAAATCCGGGCATCCTCTTCATTGAAAAAAGGCATCTAAATGTTTAAATATTATGTGTTTATGTTTTCTAGAATTATATTTATGTTTTCGAAGCATTTTTACTTGAATCTGAGATTTTTCAGTCTCAAGTGTCGATACTTGGACAGTCAAGTATCGACACTTCAGCATTTGGCATAGACAAAAATCTTTGGCATGCCAAGTGTCGACACCTATATCCAAGTGTCGACACCAAGTGTCGACACTTAGGTTCCAAGTGTCGACTCAAGGCCTGAGAATTTTGAAAATACAAAACTTTGTAATATTTAGGATTTTTGTATCAAGTGTCGATACCTGTGCATCAAGTGTCGACACTTGAATGTTCAAGTGTCAACACCCAAAGATCAAGTGTCGACACTTGACAGCCAAGTATCGACACCTGACAGCCAAGTGTCGACACTTGCAGCCTGACAGCTCTAACGGATCTATTTTTCTGGCTTGCAGAACTTGCTTTTCAAGCTCCAAACAGCTATTTCCGATGTACCAACGGTCACAAACAATTTTTTGGAAGGTTCTTGGTGTATTTAACCTCCACCAACCTCATTTTAAAGTGAATGCAAGTGTATGAAAGTGTATTGAAGTGCATTCAAGTCTACTCAAAAGCCAAAAAGCCAATATTCTCTCAAATACTTCACATCAAAAGCCTCTTATAGTTTGATTCCTTGAAAAGCCTACAAGCTCATCCTTACTTCATTCCAAACGAGGCACTTTGAAAGAGATTCCAAGGAAGAGTGAAGACAGCATCTACTTGAGCTTCAAAGATTCCAATCTACTCTTGAAGAAAGTTTGTTTTAATTTTAAATTGTATATCTGTTTTATTGTGATTTGACCTTGCTTTCAATGGTGTCTTGAAAAAAGGTTATTGTGGTTTGTTGGTGAACCAAAGGGATAAAACCAACTAGGGTTAACTTGTGAGCGCGAAGACAAAACAAGTGTTAAGGTTTGTTGGTAAGCCTAAGTGATAAAACCAACTTAGATTTTGACTTGTGAGCTTTGTGAAAAACAAGTCAACTGTAATCTAGTTTGGATTATAGTGAAATTTTCAAGGGTGGCTTGGGGAGTGGATGTAGGTGCTAGGTTTGCACCGAACCACTATAAACCTTGTGTTGGTGTGTGATTGCTCTCTTCCTCTCTTGCTCTTTAATTATTGCTAACATCTTGCATTGAATTTATCATTGTTCACAAGCACCAATAATCTCTCATATTATTGTCTTAATTTTTCAAAAAGATCCAATTCACCCCCCCCTCTTGGGCTCCATTTCTAGGCAACACTCTGTTTATGACCTATTAAGATTCAAAGAGTTGAAACTTATGGCAGTAACCCTATAATTAGCCAATGGATCAATTAAAGTATCTCATGAAATACTAAAAGACATGTTGGTAAAAGTAGATGAATTCTACTTGCATATTAACTTTATGGTGTTGGATATGAAATCTAGCAACAACCACAATCAATTACTAATCATCTTAGATAGACTCTTCCTTGCAACCACTAATGCTTGCATAAACTATAAGACTGGGGTCATGGATGTATCTTTCGAGGACAAGAAACTGAGATTGAATATTTTCAATGCATCTTAGGGACCACCTGTGTACGACCATAATAAAATCAACATGCATAATGAAATCAACATGCTAAAAGATGTTGAAGAAGATAAAACCCCCAAATTTCTCAACTCAAATCCTTTATAGGCATGCTTAACATATTTCAGAGTGGATGATTTTGATATCAATGGATGTACAAAGAGGTACAAGCATTATTAGAACCACCCAATTTTAGCACCACTCCTCCTTGGACTATGAAGTATGAAAAATTATCGACTTAATCGAGCCCTTTAGTTCCTTCTAGAAGCATCACCCATCCTAGAGCTAAAGCCTCTTCCTACCATGCTGAAATATTCATTTATCGGATCTTATGACATCCTCTTGACGATCATTACATCAAACTTGATCCCTAACCAGGAAGAACAATTGGTTGGTGTTCCAAAGAAACACAAAGAGGCTTTCAACTGGTCCATTATCAATTTAAAAGAAAGTGACCCCTCCATCTACATGCATCACATTCATTAGAAGGCATATGCCAAACCCCACCAAGACATGCAAAAGAGATTGAACCCAAACATGCATGAAGTAGTGAAGAAAGAGGTGGTAAAGTAGTTAGATGGTGGAATCATCTATTCAATACAGATAGCAAGTGGGTTAACCCCATCCAAGTAGTACCTAAGAAATCAAGTATTACAATGGTAGAGAACGAAGAAGGTGAATTGCTTCCCACTCACATATCATCTAGTTGGCAAGCGTGCATAGACCATAGAAAACTAAACGCCATTACTAGGAAGGACCATTTTCCATTATCCATTATCAACCAAATTCTAAAATGATTAACAGGCCAAAGTTTCTTCTATTTCTTGGATGGATATTCAGGGTACAATTAAGTATATGTATTCCTGGATAACCAAGAAAAGACCATCTTCACCGGCCCCTATGGCACCTTCGCTTTTCGACGTATGCTGTTTGGGCTCTGCAGTGCACCCACTACATTTCAATGGTGCTTCCTGGCCATTTCTCAGATATGGTAGATAAATGTCTCAAAGTTTTCATGGATGATTCTCTATGTTTGGAACTACCTTTGAGTATTGTCTTTATAGTCTCTCCAAGTTTCTTAAGCATTATATGGAGACTAATCTCATCATAAGTAAGGAAAAGAGCCATTTCATGGTTCAGGAAGAAATTATATTAGGACATTTTATATCCGAAAAGGAGATCGAGGTAGACAAAGCCAAAATCGAGATCATCACATCTAAGGCCCAGATGTAGTCACGAACAAATCATGCCAATAGAGGAAGAACCTCTCATCCAGTACTCAACAAACACATCAAATTCAAGTGGTATCCTTCTTTGCAATTTCTTTCTCTACTTTACTTTCCTATTCTCTTTTTCCATTGAGAACAATAGGAATAAAGTTCAAAGAGAGAAGAATAATTAAATTAATCAAGTCCTCATGTATAACCATAATCAATTTTGTATACTAAATTTTATCTTGATTTGAAATTAATCAAATATTCTAATTGATAAATGATTAGCAATCTAGATAATTTTACAGATACTAAAGAATAAGTTATTAAGAAAATCCAATAAATAGTAGGGTTTAAACTAGAACAAATTTTAGAATAATTTCATAACCTTCTGCCCATTGATCTCGATGAAAAATCTTCTTCATGAAGGTATAAGTGAAAATATCAAAATATACAAAAAATCTACCTTAAAGTCTATTAAGATTAATAAAATAAGTTTTTAGCATCTCTTACTAAATAATAAAATTCCTTTGCCTAAGTAAACATTATGATTCACATCAAAAAGTGAGAATGTGCAGAAGCCTTTTATAAAGTTAATCTTAACTCGTAGCATTTTTGACTCAAATCAATAAACCTGATTTGGAAGTCATCTAATATCCTAAAGTCAACTAATTTGAAAGTCATTAGCTTAAAACTTGCTATAAAAGTCAACTGATTTGGAAGTCATTAGCTTAAAACTTGCTATAAAAGTCAACTAGAAAGTTTAAAAAGTTAAGATATTGCATTAATTATATATTAAAAAAAGAGAATAAAAGGACTAAACTGTAAAAAGATATTGCACGAAGTTCATAATAAGTTAGAGGACTTAAAGAATGATGAGGTGAAAAGTTGATGAAAAAAATAAAATTCTAAAAATTCTTTGAACTTTACTGAATCACTAAATAGGTAGAATTGTTAAACTAATAAAATACCCCTTTGATGATCTAAGCTAGTATTAACTGATCTTAAAACTGCCAAAATAACTCTCACTTCTAGATAAGTTGATTCATACAGCTGATTTATCTACTTTACTTAATAACAAATAAAAATTTTGTTAGAAGTGTGATAACTACAATAGATTACCATAAAAATATTAATTTATATATTAATTGATATTTAATATTAGAAATTTGATGCTTGCTATGTCAATTTCAAGCAATCAGACACATCACAATCAATCCTACAAATACATTCTCCAAGTACATCATCTAATCAAGTCTAAAAGATGAAAGTTGAGATCAAGTTCAAAACTAAGCAAGTGGATCCAGTGGACCAAGGGATGTGGCTATAAATAAGCCATAAAATTTTAAATGCATCAGGAGAATTTTATATGAAAGGCACCAAGCATTAATGGCAAAAATGATAGCAAGTGAGGTCTTTGAAGCTTAATGCATGCTAGTTGGTGTGTGTTTTCTTAAACAAGATAGAAGCGGCTTCAAATTAAAGTGGAAACCAAAAGCAAAGGCAGCAAGAGGGGAGATGAAGACCACCTGAGAATATGTTACACCATGGGATTTTGAGTGGGATCGAAAACTCGATCCCCAATCAGAAGGCTTGCATGTAATGGACCATATGAGAAGAATTAATAGGATTTGAACATGGAATGCTATGACATTGGTATGGCTTACATCTGACGTATGGGTTTGGGAAGTGGAGCAATGGCACGCAACGACATAGCATGCAAGAATTGTGGCATGCTATAAAATACCTCCAGCTGCATTGACTGCATGTACGTGGGAGCCGTGCATGGCATTGCATGGAGCAGGGATCACGTGTGGAATGCATGGATTGTGTGTATGAGTGGAACACGACATATGGCTTTGGCCAGGTTAATCGCAGTTCATCGAAGTCCACAAAAAAAAAAAATGATACTCGGTCCTTGAATCCCTGTAGTGCGGTCCATCGAAAATCTTCACGCGGTCTACAAAAACATCATTGCGGTTCACAAGCTAGCAAATGTATATTTTAGCAAAAGGAACGGAGCATGGGATTTGCAGAGGATTTGCTGGCTGCTAGAGCTTGACGTGGAACAAGGAATGAACGGTAGACGCCGGGCTTTCATGCAGGACGAACACAAAGTATATCGTGACAGTCACTGAAATGAATGCAAAATGGAAGGGTCACTAAAAACAAACACGAAAGTGTTGAAGTAGAAAGCGGAACAAGCAACAGCAGGTGGAACGAGTGCCATAGGGCTGTTAGAATGCGATACAGACACATCTCTCTATGCCTTTAAAAAGAACGTACGGCAGTGCACGGTTCAGGTGGATCATAGAAACTTCACACCATCCACTTTTCTACGCACCATCTAGCCAAAATAGTCTTCCTTCCACACCACCAAAGTTTAACCATCATTGCCATCCTCTCCTTTCCACATCTCCATAACCTCCATATCTCTCCTTCTTTCCTTTCAACGCATTATCACACCACATATAATTCCTAACCCCTACACCATTCCTCCTCTACTTTCCACCCTTTCAAGCTATTACCCAAGCCTTGTTCCAGCATAAGGATATCAGCGAGGAGCTTCTTCATAAAAGGTTAGTTTCCATCTAACTCAAAAATTTAAAAAAAAAAAAAAGTAAAGCAATATACTTTTCTTGCTTATGTTTTGTATTTTTATTCTATGAAATAAAAGAACTTGCTCCTTCATAATGATATTTAGTTATTTTATTTAAAGATCTTATCCAGAACAACATATGCTCTGAAATAATTCATGATCTAAAGATATGAGTTGTGCTCTTAAAATAGACTTTTTTTATACAAGGCTTTCTTAAATAAAAATAATTATTGACTGATCTATACCTAAAAAAAATAAATTGTGATCTACCAATACATGCCGTATTCTTATTAAAATAGATTATATCTAGATAATATTTTATAAGAGATTTATATAATTAAAGAATACCAACCGCTAAATAAAATTTAACTCAAAATCCCGAGATTTCTTTTTTAAGACTTAAATCAAATTTTTATTAATACTTCACTTTTCTCACAATTAATAACTAATTAATTAATTAATTAATTCACCATTTCTTTATTAATCTTTTGCTAATTAACTCGAATGCAACTAAACCCACGATCCTCATGAATATGATCCCAAGTCATTACTATCTATATAGTTTTGAATTGATGATTTATCTTTTATCGCCTCACAACAAGACGTATCACAAACTCACTCCCTTCTTCTACTCAATCATCCTCTCTAAACATATCCATGCAAAAGCATTTAAATTGTGAATCAAAAAGTATTTTCATTTTATATTTACACTCTAGACGAGCAATATGTGATTCAACACCAATTTGTAGGATTTGCTTAGAAGAAAATTATGAGTTCATACTTATTCTTAAAGCTTTATGTTATACATCAATCTACAATAATAGTAATCATGTGATGTGATATAACCTAGTCAAGGGTTGGTTCTCATGATTACGAAGGTTCCATAACTAATAGTTAAAAGAGAAAAAATATTGAAAACTAAAAGCTAAAGGAATTGGCATGTTTAAGATTTATCATGTTTTCTTCTCCACTTTGAATTTTACTCATTTCTCTCACGTTTCATTTCAATGCTAAACCTAAATCTCCTATTTTTGGCTATATTTTATTTTCATTTATTAAGATAAATAATTGACAAATGATATGCTAATTAGGTTGATGGGTTGGATGTGGATCCACGAAAAACAAATGGGTCATCTATGGGTTTATACATCTCAACCCAATTATAAGGGGTTGGTCTGAGTCAAGGGTTTCTTGACCCTACCCAAACCTGGCCCATTGCCACCCTAGCAACTGTAAGGTCCAGGTTACAAATGTGCAAGCAATGACTACCATTGATCAATGGATGCAAGACCTCCTTACTTCCCATACTTAATATGAGCCCAATTCGTATTGGTTTAGTGCCTTATGAAGGAATATGGCTAGATTTCTAATTTTCTACAATGGAGCTCCAAAGTGTCATTCAATCCTCATTAAGGACTATCAATTCTTGTTATTTCAACTAGGGCATCCCAAGACTACATTATTGACACTGGTGGACAAACAAACTCCAAATTCAATGGTCTCAAAGAAGCAACCTTTTTTAGTTAAGAAAGAAAATAAGAACCTATCAACTGTTCTACTTGAACACAATAACGATAGAATCAATGTACCACACCTCTATAGTAAAGCTAGAATATTGTTCAAAGATGATATTTCTTTAAACTTGCTAGTTATTTCAAAGTCAATAAGCTGGAGACTGGCAAGGAATTTTTTGTAAAACACTATATTAAAATTGCTCAAGAGATAAAAGGTGATATCCTAATAAGCTATTGTGTGAGAGCCTTATCTACATGAAATATTATGACTAGACTTTGATAGGAAAAACTAAAATGGAAGAATAGGTATTTGACAATTTTTGTTATTTATTGGATGAAGTTTTTAAACACTTGTACAAACATATCAAGAAAGGTTAAACAACAAAATCAAGATTTTAAAGATTAACCTAGATGAGAGCACAAAATTGTGAAGTTATTTAAATCAGCCTTTGCCATCTTCTATTTAGATCTAAAAACCATATTTCAGAATTCCAAAAACCATAAAAAAACACCCTTATGATAGCAAAAGCAAGTTTTTGCTCATTTCAACTACCAATCTAAAGCAATTATGTATCATGAACCTTTGTTAATTAATTGAGTTTGTTGTTAATTAGTTGAGTTTATTATAACAATTTATTAGTTGAGTTTATTATTGATTAATTGAATAGTTATAACAATTGTTAATTAGTTGAGTTTGTTAGTGATTAGTTGAGTTTGTTAGGTGCCTTAAAAGAACCAGTTATACGAAGAAAGAAAATTTACCATAATTCTATCGTCCTCTCTAAATTATCTCTCTTCCTCTCTTTCCTTCTCTCTCATTTATATTTTTTTCTCACTCAATCTTCGTCTTTTCAATTTAATAGCAATCTAAACAAATCAAAAACTTGGGTTGGCTATACTTGGTATCAAAGACAAGTTTGTTCAATCAATCTATTAGGCTTGCAAGAACAATGAATCAGCCATAGAAAGGTCAAGTATGGCAACGACCAAATAGCAAACATCGCAAGGGTCTATGGGACATGAGGATCTTGCTGCACTCAAGAAAGAAATGACTAAAAATGAAACAGAGGATAACGAATATGATCCAAAAGAGAGTAGACCCTGCTAGAATTGGTATTCCAGTCAACTCTCCCTATTTCCATTTTCTTATTCCATGCCCCTCCATGGAATAGGCGTATTCCAGCTTTCCTTATTCCAAGGATATTTTTAGAATTTCTAAAAATTAATTAGTATGAAATGTTTTTTAATTATTTTAATATATCATAATAATAAATAAATTAATATAATATACTTTTAATAGATCATAATAATAAATTAAATAATATAAAATAATATATTTAATTATTTTAATATATCATACTGATATGGCTATATCGCTAACGTGGAGCGCGTGTCAGGTCTAGCTGGACACGATCAGTACCACATTAATTTTTTCTTTCAAAAGATCCCCCGTTCGGGAAGAAGTGCTCCTGCTCATTCGCCAGGTGGCACCCCAAGACGGGTCCACCTCGGTCGAAGTCGAGCCTCTCTCTGCCACTGCGCCAGATATCCACCCAGGAGGGGTCCACCTCGACCGAAGCTGGCGGCCCCTCGCTCCCCCGCCAGGTGGCATCCCAAGACGGGTCCACCTCTGTCGAGGTCGAGCCGGGCCCTCCTGCTCCTTTGCCAGGTGGCATCCCAAGACGGGTCCACCTCGGCCAAAGTCGAGCCTCTCTCTACCACTCCGCCAGGTGTCCGCCCAGGAGGGGTCCAACTCGACCGAGGCTGGCGACCCCTCGCTCCCTCGCCAAGTGGCACCCCAAGACGGATCCACCTCTGCCGAGGTCGAGCCGGGCCCTCCTGCTCTTTCGCCAGGTGGCATCCCAAGATGGGTCCACCTCGATCGAAGTCGAGCCTCTCTCTGCCACTCCGCCAGGTGTCCGCCCAGGAGGGGTCCACCTTGGCCGAAGCTGGCGGCCCCTCACTCCCTCGCCAGGTGGCACCCCAAGACGGGTCCACCTCTACCGAGGTCGAGCCGGGCTCTCCTGCTCCTTCGCCAGGTGGCATCCCAAGACGGGTCCACCTCGGCCGAAGTCGAACCTCTCTCTGCCACTCCGCCAGGTGTCCACCCATGAGGGTTCCACCTCGGCTGAAGCTGGCGGCCCCTCGCTCACCCGCCAGGTGGCACCCCAAGACGGGTCCACCTCTGTCAAGATCGAGCTGGGCCCTCCTGCTCCTTCGCCAGGTGGCACCCCAAGATGGGTCCACCTCGGCCGAAGTCGAGCCTCTCTCTGCCACTCCGCCAAGTGTCCGTCCAGGAGGGGTCCACCACAGCCAAAGCTGGTGGCCCCTCGCTCCCTCGCCAGGTGGCACCCCAAGACGGGTCCACCTCTGCCGAGGTCGAGACGAGCCCTCCTGCTCCTTCGCCAGGTGCCACCCCAAGACAGGTCCACCTTGGCCGAAGTCGAGCCTCTCTCTACCACTCCGCCAGGTATCCACCCAGGAGGAGTCCACCTTGGCCGAAGCTGGCGACCCCTCGCTCCCTCGCTAGGTGGCACCCCAAGATGGGTCCACCTCTACCTAGGTCGAGCCGGACCCTCCTGCTCCTTCGTCAGGTGGCACCCCAAGACGGGTCCACCTCAATCGAAGTCGAGCCTCTCTTTATCACTCCGCTAGGTGTACACCCAGGAGGGGTCTACCTCGGCCGAAGCTGGTAGCCCCTGCTCCATCGCCAGGTGGCACCCCCTGACGATTCCACTTCGGCCAAAGTCAGCCCTACTCTGCAAGGCCTCAGGAAGGCAGAGACACGGATCACGAGGTCGCCACTGGGGGCCGGCACGCGCCGCGCCCCGTACGGGATGCCAGTACGGCCTACAATGATACGTGAAACCTCGTTTGCATCAGTTAAACAGGTCCTCGCAACCGAAGAATGAAGTCCTTGCGGGCAGGAACCTAAAACGACTAGAAGCCCATCGTTAACGCCCCAAAAGGAAAGCTCCCGCGCTCGACCCGAGGTCTCACCAGTCCTCCCCTTTTTGTCACACACGACGGACGAGGCGTGCCAGCTACTTTACTCCGGGACTCAAAGAAGAGTGAGAAAAGAAGACCCAGAGGTCTCGAGAAGCCTCCAGGAGGAGACGTAGGCTGAAGGTGGTCCGATGATATAAAAGGGACAGTAAAAATGGGCAGAAAGGTAGGTCGAAAAAGAGGGAGAACACCGAGAGAACGATCCGGGGGACCCCAGGAAGTCCTCAACTCCCCTCTTCCCCACACTTCTTTCATTTACATCTCCTCTAAGCACGGGAATCCCTCGAGAACCCGTCTTAAAAGTCTTGTTCCATCTTGCCGCTCTCTTACTTGACCGTCGGAGTGCCCCCGCCAGGATCCCCGGCCCGAATCTTTGACTTTGTTTTGCAGGTCCAGAAGCTTGGAGATCTCGAGGTGAGAGAGTCCAAGAACCGGTGCCAACTCACGAGCTACAGGTCACCGCAATGAGATCAGCAACAGATTGGCGTGCCAAGTAGGGGGGCAGAACTGTAACCTCTGTATGATCAAGCTCTCAGCGGGCGAAAGCGTGCTCCAACCATGGTGGTGACGCGCGGACGCGAAGCATCCACCAGCCGGGCAGGAGAGGTTCCTTCTCCCCAAGGGCCGCGTAGCCCGGAGAGGGAACTTCCTGCCCCTCCTCCTCCTCAGCCATCGCCGGTGGACGTTCCCTTCGCAACTGTCATCCAGCAGTTGCAAACTTTGACTACTGCTATACGGCAACTGCAACACCAGCAGCGCTCCCTAGCCACTCAACCCCAGCAAGGGACCCCCGTGGCTCGAGCCACGAGCCCCCGCGAAAGCCTGCGCTCCATCCAAGGCAGCCCTCCCATCCGCGGGCAGTTTCTAACCCCCGCGGGAGCCACCAGACTCCCGCGAAGAGGCACCACTCCGATTCGGCGAATCACAAGAGTCGATCCCCGGCCAACGACGCCGAAGCAGTGCGGCGCAGCAGGCGCCATCAGGGCAAGGCCCCCCACCGAGACCGATCGACACCCCATTCTCTAGTGGCCTCAGTGAAAGATTCCATCGATGAGGCCATCAGGCGCCAAGCCGAGAGGCGCCTGGAGGAGCATGAGCACAAACTGGCGGAGTTCTCCCGCCACTTTGCCGACATGCAGAGCTTCCCCCACCGATACAACGAGCTACAACGCCTAACCACCCTTCCCCCGGGATGTCTAAGAGGAACCGATCCCAAATCGATTCCATATGCCTCTGGTGGATCCCTACGATGGGACCACAGACCCCTTGGACCACTTAAAGAGCTATAACGCTCTCATGAGGGTCCAAGGAGCGACGGACGCCCTTCTATGTATCGCCTTCCCAGCCACTCTCCAAATGGCTGCTCGAGTTTGGTTCACCCGCCTCGAGCCGGAATCCAACAGCTCCTTCCATCAACTGGAAGGAAAGTTTGTGGCGCACTTCGACGCTTGCTGAAAGGTACCAAGAGAGGTGGATAGCCTCTTTACTATCTGCCAGCAGGACCAGGAGCTGCTGCGGAACTATATCACCCGCTTCAAGACCGCCGCCCTGGAAATTTATAGTCTGGACGAGCCCATCGCCATGATGGTGTTGAAGCACGAGCTCAAGACCTCCCATCTGACGTATTCCCTGGACAAGAAGCCCCCCAAGACGTACTCTGAGCTCCCCCTCCACGTCCACAAGTACATCCGATCAGAGGAGGCCGATCACACCAGGCGAGAGCTGGACGGGAAGCCTTCAAAGAAGCCTGCCCCAAGGGATGTCCCCGGGACCCGGAGCCCTGGACCACTTGCAGATTTTCATCCAGGCTCAAAGCCGAAGAATGATGCTGTCCCGGAGAGAACGTTCACCCCTCTCCTCGCTCCTAGAATGAAGATCCTCATGGAGATTGAGGGTGAGCACTACCTCCGCCGACCTCCTCCTCAGAATCCAAGGAACATCCGTGACAAGACAAAATATTGTGAATTTCACCGCGAGCATGGCCACGACACGGAGTGCCACAATCTGAAGCGGGAGATTGAGGAGTTGATCAAGAGGGGCTACCTCAGGAAGTTCGTGAGGAACGAAGCCCCGGCGGAGGGTCAGCCGCTCGCAACCCTTCCCCCCGTCCCTGCAATTGACAACCGCCCAACGGAGAAGCCGGTGGGCATGATCTCTTGGGGGATTGGGCATGTGACGAAGAGAGCCCAGGAGGCGGGAGACCCAGAGAATGTACTTCTCTTTGAAAAGAGGGATAAAAATGAAAATGTAAACAATGATGCAGTGGTGGTCGAGATGACCATCGCGAAGCATCCTGTACATCGCATTATGATGGATACTGGGAGACTCAGAGAATGTACTTCTCTTTGAAAAGGGGGATAAAAATGAAAATGTAAACAATGATACAGTGGTGGTCGAGATGACCATCACGAAGCATCCTGTACATCGTATTATGATGGATAATGGGAGCTTTACTGACGTGCTTCTTTACGATGCTTTCTCCCGAATGAATTTGTCTCATGATCAATTAAAGCCGATGCACACCCCTCTTGTGGGCTTCACCGGAGATTCTGTGCAGGTCAAAGGAGAGATCACTCTCCCTATCACTGCCGGATCCCCACCTCGGCAGAGTACGGTCATGATGACGTTTACCGTCGTCATGCTTCCATCACCTTATAATGCCATCTTCGGCCATCCAAGGCTCAACCAACTGGACACTGTCATTTCCACTAAGAGGTTGCTGGTACAATTCTCCACTGCCTTTGGGACAGGAGTGATGAGGGGGACGGCCCAACACGTCCCGCATTATCTGCAGACGATCCCGGGAGCCTGGAGTGCTGAGCTCGGTTCCGACGTCAACGACCTCGACCTAAGAGAGCAAGATCCCAGGGGAGGGCCCGTGGAGCGCTTGTTGACGTACCCTCTCGACTCGAACCCTCAGAAGATAGTGCAGATAGGAGCCCAGCTCCCGGAAGAAGAGCGGGCTCGTTTGCTGGAATTCCTCCGGGCGAACGCTGATGTGTTTGCCTGGTCCACTGCTGACATGCCAGGTATCCCCTCGAAAGTCATCACCCACCAGTTGAACATTGATCCAAGGTGTCGCCCTGTCCGCCAGAAGAAGAGGAGCTTTGCGGCAGAGAGGCAGAAGGCCATCAATGAAGAAGTAGAGAAGCTTCTCGCCGCCGACTTTGTGCAAGAGGTACAGTATCCCAGTTGGCTGGCGAACATGGTCATGGTGAAGAAGAGTAACGGCAAATGGAAGATCTGTGTGGACTACACTGATCTCAACCAAGCTTGCCCGAAGGACAGTTTCCCTCTTCCAAAGATCGATCAGCACGTGAACACTACTTCAGGACATCGCCTCCTCTCTTTCATGAATGCCTTCTCCGGGTACAACCATATCCGCATGCACCCGGCGGACGAGGAGCACACTGCTTTTGTCACCGACCGTGGAACCTATTGTTATAAGATGATGCCGTTCGGCCTCAAGAACGCCGGGGCCATGTACCAACTGCTGGTCAACAATGTCTTCAAAGACCAAATTGGCCGCAACATGCAGGTGTACATGGACAACATGCTGGTGATGAGCCGGGCCCTCCTGCTCCACCTTGGTCGAAGCTGGTGGCCCCTCGCTCCCCCGCCAGGTAGCACCCCAAGACGGGTCCACCTCTACCGAGGTCGAGCCGGGCCCTCCTGCTCCTTCGCCAGGTGGCACCCCAAGACCGGTCCACCTCGGCCAAAGTCGAGCCTCTCCTTGCCACTCCGCTAGGTGTACACCTAAGAGGGGTCCACCTCAGCTGAAGCTAGCAGCCCCTGCTCCACCGCTAGGCGGTGCCCCCTGACGGTTCCACTTCGGTCGAAGTCAGCCCTACTCTGCAAGGCCTCAGGAAGGCAGAGACACGGATCACGAGGTCACCATTGGGGGCCGGCGCGTGCCACACCCCGTACGGGGTGCCAGTACGACCTGCAATGATACACGAAACCTCGTTTGCATCAATTAAACAGGGTCCCGCAATCGAGGAATGAAATCCTTACGGGCAGGAGCCTAAAACGGCTAGAAGCCCATCGTCAACACCCCGAAAGGAGAGCTTTCGCGCTCGGCCCGAGGTCTCACCAGTCCTCCCCTTTTCATGACACACGGCGAACGAGGCATGCTGGCCACTTGACTCCCAGACTCAAAAGAGAAGAGCGAGAAAAGAAGACCCAAAGGTCTCGGGAAGCCTCCGAGAGGAGACATGGGCTGAAGGCGGTCTAGTGGTATAAAAGGGACAGTAAAAACGGGCAAAAATGTAGGTTGAAAAAGAGGGAGAACACAAAGCGAACGATCCGGGAGACCCCAGGAAGTCCTCGAGCGTGAGCTCGGCGAACCCAGCACAGGAAGCCGGGCCTCAACTCCCCTCTTCCCCACACTTCTTTCATTTACATCTCCTCTAAGCACGGGAATCCCTCGAGAACTTGTCTTAGAAGTCCTGTTCCATCTTGCCGCTCTCTTACTTGACCGTCGAAGTGCCCCCACCGGGATTCCCGGCCCGGGTCTCTGACTTTATTTTGCAGGTCCGGAAGCTTAGAGATCTCAAGGTGAGAGAGTCCAAGAACCGGCGCCAGCTCACGAGCTACAGGCACCGCGATGAGATCGGCAACACATACTAATAAAATTAGTACAACATAATTTTAATATATCATATAAATAAATTAAATAATATAAAATAATTTAATTTATTATTTTAATCGATTATAATAATAAATTAATTACTATAACATAATTTAAATAGATCATAATAATAAATAAATTAGTATAAAATAATTTAATTAATTATTTTAATAGATCATACCAATGAATTAATTAGCATAACAAAATTTTAATAGATCATAATATTAAATTAATTAGTATAAAATAATTTAGTTAAATAATTATAAAATTAAAAAATATTTGATAACTCATTTTACCTTATTATTTGGTCAGGGGTATTATTGAAATTTTCAAAAAATTCTTTATCTATTTCTAATAGAATACAAGCTTATTTCCATGTCATCCAAACACCATTTGGAATAACACTTCATTAATTGCACTGAAATAAAGTGAAATACCATATTTCAAATCAAACAGAAATCTAGAATAATTGAGAGAATAAGCTGTTCCTGGAGAATTCGTATTCCTATTCCTAAAATAACTTTTTTCCATCCAAACACTACCTTTAAAGATACTGGTCTCTTACCTACTCCACCTTCCAAAGTGGTGATAATGCTGAGAATAAGTTTGGATTGTCGAACCATAAGCCTAAGATAGAATTATCTTACTTTGATGGAAAAAATCCTAGTAGATGGATAAGAAAATGTAAAAAATATTTTAACATTTATCATATTGGGGATGATCAAAAGATGGAATATATGAAAATATATTTGAAAGGCAAGGTTGATATATGGTACAATGGATTGGTGATGCAAAAAAAGGTTGTATCCCGAGAAAAGTTCAAGATAGAGGTATGTAAAAAATTTGGTGGTAAAGGTATAGTAGGTGTTGTTAAAGAATTTGACAAGCTAGTTCAAACTGATTTAATATCTGATTATCAGGAAAAATTTAAAAAGTTAAAAGCCTTGATGCTAACCAAAAACTCTGCATCAATAGTATTGCCGTCTGGATCGCCGTGGCCAATAGCTCTGACGTGTCGTGAGCACGTCGAGCTCCCTCTGGGTACTTGGTCCTCTTTCCGGTCAGCTCCAGAGTCGGTGTGACCTGCAAAAAAGAAAAGACCTGAGCCGAGGATTCTGACGAGGACACTTCAACGATCAAGTCAGTTAGGATGATCAAAAAGAACAGAATCTCTATGATGGAAAGCTTGGGACCTCTCCACGTAGAGGATAAAAGATGAGATTTAAGAAATGAAAAGACAAGATGAAGTGGAGATTAAAGTGCGGCAAGGTTCTCTTGGCTGGTTCCTTGCCCGTTTACTCTCTGTGTCTTACCAGTTGCCTCTCTTCTTGTCAAAGGTCCCTTCTTTCATTTTATATGAGAGGAATGGCCCAAACCAAGTGTGGGGCTTCACCCATATGTCACTTTCCTGGTGTCCCTTTCGGAAGGGGTTTTCCTTTATCTGCTGCCTCCCCCTATCAAACCGATCCTCGAAAGAAGATCCTTCTATTGGGGATATTTGCTGAGATCCTTATATTGGAGGTGTTTTCCGGCATAGTACAGATCTTATCCCTCTGGTGGTGCAGTTTTCCGTGAGAGATGCGGGCACCGTGCTGCTGAGCCCCAAGCCATAATAAGGCATTTTTATTCCATGAAGGACCGTCAGAGTGTTAAAAGACCCGAGGCCTTAATAAAATACTTCTTTTGAAGATACAGGTTTCATGTTGCGAGGACTGAAGCCCCCCGGTTGCATAACCGTAGACATGGCAGCGCGCTACAAGGCCTGGAGCCTGGTGAAGCATGCATTACGCAAAACATACAGGTGGCATGTTTACAGAGCTTGAATCTCCGGTAGGATATGCACCACCTCCTGGAGGTTGCAAGTAGCTAAGAGCTTCCATGTCACGATCTAAACTTCTGCTGATCCTCCCCTTTCTGCTATTGGCAGGAACTTCAATCTTGGCAAAAAGGGAAAGCTCTATCTCGGGAGCTCAATCCTGGGTGGCGGGAACACAACCTCGATCGGGAGCTCAACCCTGAATAGGGCTGACCTCGACCGAGGGCTCGACCTTGGATGGTGGGAGCACGACCTTGGATGGTGGGAGCACGACCTCGATCGAGAGCTAGACCTTGGATGGAAGCTGACCTCAATCGATGGCTCGACCTCGAATGGCGGGGGCACGACCTCGACCTGGAGCTCGACCCCGACCTGGAGCTCGACCCTATATGGGAGTTGACCTCGACCAGGGGCTTGACCTCGAAGGGCGAGAGCACGACCTCGATCGGAAGCTCTATCCTGGATGGGAGCTAACCTCGACTGAGGGCTTAACCTTAGATGGTGGGAGCATGACCTCGACCGGAAGCTCAACCCTAAATGGAAGCTGACCTCAACAGGGGACTCGACCTCGAATGGCGGGAGTACAACCTCGATCGGAAGCTCGACCTCGACTGGGGGCTCGACCTTGGCAAGATGGGGAAGCTCTATCTAAAAAGCTCGACCCCGGAAGGCGGGAGCGCAACCCTGGCTGGGGGCTCCACTTCGGAAGGTGGCAGTGCACTCTAGGTACGAAGGCAGCTTGACTCTGGATCTTCATTTAGTCGCCACATCTAGGTGGCACTTTTCACCAGCGCGGCCACCAGCTGAGGCCATTATAGGTTCCACATCAACGATAATGCCACATCAAATAGAAGACTACTTTGTATCAAGTTTTTTGTCTAGCCTCAGATGAAATCAAATCCACTGTTAAGATGCTAGAACCCAAGAACCTTGCACAGGCTTATGACCAAGCCAAATCTCAGGAATTAACTTATGAGATCATGTTCAAAAATTTCAGATCCTGGTTCAAACACAACATCCAATCACAATACCAAACAAATTTTATAACCTATAAACCAAACAATCAATTCTAGAACTTCAAAATCTCTAACATAAATACTAATGCCAACTATAAACCTACATCCCAAAATCCAAAATACAAACTGAATACCAATAACCCAATTCTGGTAACCAAAGGTATCAAGGTTTCTATAACAGGTATCATGAAAATTTTTTTCTTGATCATCAATCCAAAAATAGGTTGTTAAATAGCTTAACTACTGAAAGGAAATTTGAAGATATGACAGAAGAAGTTGATAATGAAGATATTGTATATGATCTTGATAGAGAATTTGCAGAAGGCCCAAGAGAGGTATAAGTTCTTTGTTGACAAACACAGAACTAAAAGAGTTCTACAAGTTGGTGACCAAGTGTACTTGAGGCTATAGCCATATAAACAGGCTACAATTGCTTTGAGCAAGAAATTAAAGCTTGCCTCAAAATATTATGGCCCATTTACTATTATGGAGAAAGTAGGTCATGTGGTTTCTAAATTACAACTACCAACAAGTTCAACAATACATCTTGTTTTCCATGTTTCATTCTTAAAGAAGAAGGTTAGATCCAATCGTGTGCCTACACCATTCATGCCACTAGTAAGATCTAATGGACAGCTATTGACACAACTATTCAAGATATTAGATCGCAGGATTGCTAAAAAGGGCTAAGTTGCTGGAGTTCAATTATTGATTCAATGGGCAAATTTGGGATCTGAAAATGTTACTTGAAAAATCTATGATTTCATTGTCCAACAATTTCCTAATTTCTATTCTTAAGAACAAGAATGTTTTGAACCCAGGGTAAATGTCACAAACCTTTGTTAATTAGTTAAGTTTGTTGTTAATTAGTTAAGTTTGTTATGATAATTTTTGTTTAGTTGACTTTATTATTGATTAATTGAATAATTATAATAATTATTGATTAGTTGAGTTCGTTGTTGATTAGTTGAGTAGTTATAACAGTTATTGAGTAGTTGAGTTTATTGGATGCCGTTAAAAGAACCAATTGCATAGAGTAAAAAAAGATTTATCAAAATTCTATCTTCCTCTCTAAATTTTCTCTCTCCCTCTCTCTCTCTTTCTCTCTCACTTCTATTCTTACTCAATTTTTGTCTTTTCAATTTAGTAGCAGTCTAAGCTAATCAAAAATTTAAGTTGGCTACATTATACTAGCATAGCATTTTGATTATTAAGCATGCCTAATATAAATAATTTTAAATAAATGCTTAAATATGCTCTGGATTTTCTCTAGGTTGCTTTCAAATGTTGACTATGGTGAATTTTATGGTCAAAATTTATTGGTTGTATGTATATTTTATTCTCTAATGACTTAAACACATATAAACACATATGCCAGCCATGAATATGGAGCAAAACTAGTGATCTCACAATTAAGAAGATATTAGGCACAAGAAAATTAACAAAATTTCAACAAGTAGATAATCAAGTTGTTGCCGCCAAGATCGTCGTGGTCCATAGCTGCTGTCGGCATCGGAGTGCGCTCCTTTCGCTATCTGGCCGTCCGGTGGTCCTAAACCTACAAAATAGGGGTTAGTAACTCAAGCTGGGGTTTCCGGCGAGGGCACTCCGACAGTCAAGTTAGTAATGATCCAGGGGAATAGATCCTCCTAGTCGAGCATCTCTTGATGGACTCCACGCTAGGAGGAGTAAATAGTGTGAGAGTGGGATGCAAGTGTGTCAGGGAAAGAGTGGTCTAGCTAAAGGGATTCTCTATGTGGCCTTTCCGTCCCGCCCTTGCTTGGATTTGCTTGTGGTGCTGTGCTCTCTGGTTAAGCTTGCACTTGTGTTTGAATGGTATTGCATTACCTCCTTTGCCTCGCTTCCTTCAGGCTTTGTAGTCTAGGTTATCGTTGGGTGCCTGTCTTGGGATCTCCACCAAGCTGTCAAGCATGTGCGGCAATGTCCCGAGGCACCTTTCCCGATTCATGATAAGGAAAGCTGTCATATGTCCTGACATTCCTTCTAGTCGCCTCATTTCGAAAAACTTGGCAATACCTCAATCAAGGAGCCGCTGCCCCCGGGATTTGAATCTCCTGGTTGACTTCCTCTTTCGAGTGGTTCAGGTGGTTGGTAAGGAGCATGGTGTCTCGATCAGTGGGCCTCTTCCCTTTATGGTATAACCGGTGGCCACAGGTGGTCATTGCAGCCTGGTGGATGTCTCAGTACAATCCTCGGGCAGCTGGCCGATGTCCTGGGACAACGGTGCTGTCCCTTTGTTCGCCTGTGCTTATGCCTGAGCTTGGGGCTGAGATGGAAAGGAGGGCTGGGCTCGACTCCGACCACGGGGCTCGATCCTCGAGGGGCTCGTTCTGGAGGGCATAGCGCAGGCCCGGTCCAGAGGGCTCAACCTCGGAAAGGCTCCATGTGACAGAGAAGGGATGAGCTCGACTCCGACCATGGGGCTCGATCTCCGAGGGGCTCGCTCTGGAGGGCAAAGCACGGGCCCGGTCCAGAGGGCTCGACCTCGGAGAGGCTCCACATGGTGGAGGAGGGCTGAGCTCGACTCCGTCCACGAGGATCAATTTTCGAGGGGCTCGCTCTGGAGGGCGGAGCGCGGACCCGGTCCAGAGAGCTCAGCCTCGGAGAGGCTCCACATGGCGGAGGAGGGCTGAGCTCGACTCCGACCACAGGGCTCGATCTCCGAGGGACTTGCTCTGGAGGGCGGAACACAGGCCCGGTCCTGAAGGCTCGGCCTTGGAGAGGCTCCACGTGGCGGAGGAGGGCTGAGCTCGACTCCAACCACGGGGTTCGATCTACGAGGGGCTCGCTCTGGAGGGTGGAGCGCGGGCCCGGTAAAGAGGGCTCGACCTCGGAGAGGCTCCACATGGCGAAGGAGGGCTGAGCTCGACTCCGACCACGGGGCTCAATCTCCGAGGGGCTCACTCTGGAGGGCGGAGCGCGGGTCCAGACCAGATGGCTCAACCTCGAAGAGGGGCTCGATATGGAGGGCGCCGCTTAGCTCCGACCTAGGCATCCCGGGCTCGCGGGTACGACCTAGCAGAGGACAAAGCTCGACTTCGACGGATGGTCCCGTTGTCCCGGGGAGCACAGCCCGATGAAAGAGTCCAAGCAGGAAATCTGACACGGCGCCTGGCACGGCGTGTATCTTTGATGTGGCATCTGATAGCTACTCCACATCAACAGTCTTGCCACATCACAAGTAAACCCAAAATTTCGATTTTAGATATTTTTAGAAATTCAACATTCATTTCAACTATTTTAGGGTCCTAGAATCCATAACTCCAATTTAAAATTAATTTTAAGTATATTAATATCATAAAATTAGTAGTTCCTTCATCTAAATTCTTTCAATCCAAACAATAGAGCCTATGGTTTTGGTAAAATGTTCTAATCTTCATCAAATAAAAGATGTGTTCATAAGCCTAACCAACTAATAATGTTTTTCTCTCTTTGGCTCTTACACTACAACATTATCCAATTTATTGGTCATGCCTATCATAAAGTAGCAAAATAAGCCATAAATAAATTGCATCCACAACAATCATGTTACGGCTAAAATGTACTTAATGTAAAATAACATTCATCCATCCCAAATTTCTTGATTGCAAGATCAAATTGAAAAAGGCATCCAAATCAAGGCCTTTTTAGTCATTTAAGGCAATCCAAATATTCATTTGCAAGTGTTTTAGGTGAATTGATCTATGGGAAGCCATGTAAAGAGAAAAGTTACCACAAATCTAGTGCGAGCACCAAAGTTCGTAAAAGACTTCAATCAAATCTAATCAAATCGAGCTCCTTATGGATTGCAAGTGAATAAGCCAAACTCAATTTTGACTTCAACTTTATTTTTAATTTCAACATAAATCCTGTAATTAGAGTCAAAATTTTAATTTCAATTTAATCTAATTAGATTCAATTTGGTCTTGTTGGAATCAATTTGGTCTTGTAATTAGTTGGGTCTTATAATTAAGCAAATTGGGTTCAAGTTGGTTTAAATTAGGTAAGATCAAAACCATGAAGCATCAAGATTGGATGGAACAAACTACCTCAACCAACATGCCAAATTGAATTGCCACCTCACCATGACAAAATGGGAAGCCACCTCACCTCCCACGCCACATCACCTCCATGCAAGATGCCACCTCACCTCCCATGCCACATCATCTCCATTTGGACATCCAAGAATGTTAAAATTTGAACTTGAATTCAAGTTATAACTCCCCCACTTATCTCTCCACTCTTTTTCACTCCACTCTTTATGCTTATAATTCAAAATTGAATGGGTTAGGAAAGACTATAAATACCCCTAACCTCTTGTAATCAAACCATTATGATGAATGAATGAAAGCTTTTTTTCCTTCTTTCATTTGCTTGTTGTATTTAACACTTTGTGAGGGAGAAGGTGTGAGGCCCAACCATCCATCTTCATCCAAGATGCCAACCTCCTCATCCAAGCAACCATCCATCTTCATCCAAGATGCCAACCTCCTCATCCAAGCAACCATCCATCTTCTTCCAAGATGCCAACCTCCTCATCCAAGTCACCAACCGTTTCATCCAAGGTGCCAACAACCATTTCTTCTCCTTCTAGATTCTACTTTCCTTTTTCTCTCAACCTTCCACGCCCACTAATGCCCTCCATTGCAAGATCCTCCTTGATCTCGAGTTGAAAAGGAGGTTTGCTTTGCTTTGGAACTATTTATGTTAGAAATCTTCCATCCAAGAAGTGATAGTCTTCAAATCTAACCGCTAATCCTTGGATTGCTGAAATTAAACCACCACCAAAAATATGAAAGCTCATTATTGATAAAGAACCCTTCCTAGACTCTTAGATATGATTATTTGAAAGTACATATTCTAATTAGAATGGTTTCTCAACCATTAGATCCTTTCTACTTTTAATTGAATGAAAATTACATTACAAGTAATATAACTTTCATCTAGTAATCTATTTTATTAAATTTATTGCTCCTTATGCATGAATCTTGCTGATATGTAAAAAATCATTGCTCAATTTAATTTGCTAAGTTTCTAAATTGAAAACTCCATCTAGCATCCTGCATCAAAACCTCCATAAACCCAACAAAAAAATCTTCTACGGAGATTACATACATGGAACATTCATATACATTAGTGTCACCCGTTATCACCAAGCAAAGAGTTTTGACATGAGGCAGAACGCCTACGGGTATGGTGAGGGAATAGTTATTTCATCAGTCTGCCTCAAAGCTGTTATATGGCTTAACCATCTGCAAGGCTTCTCTAAATATTTAATCCATCATTCTTGCTACATGCTTCAGTGATGATATTTATGGCAAAGAATGCTGTCATATTTGATGAATTACAATCCCAGTTTACATCTATATATGTCAGTTAGAATATTGGATTTGAAGTCTTTAGATTCTCCAAATGTTGGAAGATTTTCATACTCAAGCGCTAGAAGGTAATGGTCGGAAATCAATTTCAGTCATATTAATATTCAGTTGGGTGTTTTAATATTATTGAAAGCATCAACATGACAGCTTTATGAACCAAGGAATGCGCTACATGTATATGTGTACATGTTTTTGGAGAGGAGGGAGGTGTTGGCTTGTCTGTTGCTGGATGTAACATTTAAACAAGAATCTACTCATTAAAGCATCAAGGTTTTCTTAGCATAATTTTAGATGAAATACCATGGGGAATAAGATATATGACTTTGCTTAACATTCAGTTTTAGTAGTGCACAGCATATAATGAAATGTATGAGCTTTTTTTCAAAAACCTTGAGCATTTAAGAACCTAAAATTTGACCCAACTCATAAAATCTGGAGTTTAAACTAAAGCTGAGAAATCAGTTTTTTATTCTTTTCAAGTCTGAATGTTTGAGTATTTTTATTGAACCAAATTTGTGGGGATTGTGGTTCCCTATTACAACTAGTATTTTAAATGGGCATTTACTTATATGACATTCATGTAAATAAGTACCGTCTTTGTTAGTTTGCATGTCTATCTTTAACCATTTGTTTAATAAATGACTTGGTTGATTAGCTGGTTAGGATATATGTAACCTCATCTACAGAAGCAGTGAGGATTCATATGCCTCAAATGTATAACAGAACTGTGTAAGAAAATGTGCAACATCAGAGCTTGTCCAAAGTTTGCAATGCATTTTGGTTATTTCCCTCAAAAGCAGCATCTTGCTCCTCCTTACAAAGAGTAGGAGTCACAAAATAATTAATGCCATTATCAAAAAACTAGCACCATCAAAGATAGGTTGGAGATGCAAACAGCTGCATCCCCACCCATGTGACAAAATAATTAATGCCATTATCAAACAACTAGCACCATCAAAGATAGGTTGGAGATGCAAACAGCTGCATCCCCACCCATGTGACAAAATATAGAAACTCTAACAGCATCTTTCAATGTCAATGAATATATTTCTCAACAATGCATATCCTGCAATGAGAATAAGAATGAAAAACATTAACTTGTCTAGGAAAAAAAATGTCAATATCATCAAAAGATTACAAACCTAATTGGTGCATAGATTCTTATATATTCAGCTCAATCAAGAAAGAACCTCTAGTTCGGTAGATCTCTTCCTTTTGGCCATTGGACTTCACTTGTCAACTGCAGCAGTAAGAGGTAGGGATTATAGTCACACAGTGAGTAAAAGAGAGCATCTACTTGAATGAACAAGCATCCTTGAAGACAATATTTTGCGCAACTATACCTTCCAAAAGCATGCACGTTTCTCATATATCAAGTTCATCTTTCAATTCTAAAATATAATTGATAGTTCTGAAAATTTTCAGGACATGCTGAACTTTGAATGAATATCAATTCCATAACTCTAATTTTAAGCCATGTTAAGGGCTTTATTTCCCATCAAATTATAATTCATGTTACCCACAGTACTGGCAAGGGTACAATTCCATGGGTGCATAACCTATTGTTTCCTCAGAAAGAAGGTAAAACAGAACTCTATCATCCAAAATTGCATCAGCAACATATCACACCTTCATCAAATCTGCAGGAGGGCATTATTCTTATACTTAAATATTTCATGCATCTTGAGGGTGAGATGTGTGCTAAATTATGTTGAATGATCAAATAGTCACACAAGAACCCTCTGCATGATACTTCATGATATCAAACATGGAAGGACCCATCAACACTTCATTTATCTTTCAAGATTTCAGGAGAACTAAGAAAAAGCAGATTCAGTTATCAATAATTACCAGGTTTTGATCAATTATGAAACCAATCAAATAACGTGAAAGAATAAAACAAGCGAATTTATCTAACAAACCGCATACAAAACAAAACAGCATATAGATCAAGCAGATCATGGTATTCCATTGAATAGAAACATAATCATATATAATAAACTGACCAACATCAACAAACAACCACACCACTGGCTGGCAACATTAGACTTTTTTTCTTCTTTTTCTTCTCCATTCCATAGAAAGATGAAATAGAACATGATGTTTCCATTCCAGTTTCAGAACAAGAACTCACAGCATCTCGCCCACATCAGAGGAGACCAGAACCCTAAAAAGAAGTTTTTAAAAATAACAGCGCAACGGATGGACCTCAGCCGCCGAAGCCATAGAGGGTGCGGCCCTGGCGCTTAAGGGCGTAGACGACGTCCATGGCGGTGACGGTCTTGCGGCGAGCGTGCTCGGTGTAGGTGACGGCGTCACGGATCACGTTCTCGAGGAAGATCTTGAGGACACCCCGGGTCTCCTCGTAGATGAGGCCGCTGATGCGCTTCACACCGCCGCGGCGGGCCAGGCGGCGGATCGCCGGCTTCGTGATGCCCTGGATGTTGTCGCGAAGCACCTTCCGGTGCCGCTTCGCCCCACCCTTGCCGAGACCCTTACCGCCCTTCCCACGACCCGACATGGCTCTGTTAACAAAGGGGAATTAAATTTGCTTTCCTGAGATGATGGGTATGAGAGATTGGGAAGGAGGATGGGGGAGAATTTATAGAGGGAGGAAATTGGGGTTTTGGAGGGATTGGACGTTGTTTGGGTTTTCAAGAGGCAGGAGATTTGATTTTGGGCGGGCGGGGCCTGGTAGAGGTTTTAGAATTGGATTCAATGGTAGATATGGGTCATTTGGTTTAGGATTGACGGTGGGGATGGTTACGCTTTGTCAGGTGCGGATCCGTGACGTGGCGGATGGTCTGCATGACAAACACGTGAGCAGGTCGTTTTGCCGGAAAGAATTACATGGTGAAATATTGTTAGATTAAATCAACAAATTTACTTTAAAAACGACTAACAAATATTAGAAGGTTTTGTAACAATAAACATGGACATTCAACGTTTTGTCGACCATAGGAAGATTTTATTATGTAGATAAAAAAAAAAAAAACATCTTATTATTAATGTTATGAGCTTAATTGATGAACATTGAGTGAACCGGGCAAAACATATGCTTTGCATGTTTATATTTTGAGCTTAAATTCTTGACTCAGTATTGCCTTGTCTACCACGTAGCAGGTCCTTACCAACTTGAAATGTGGGCAATTGGTAACTTGGATGGTCACATTTCTATACAAACTTTTTTTTTTTAATATAATGGCTCACAAGCAAGTTGTGTATTTTTTTTTTTCCTTGCTCACAAGCAAGTTGAGTATTTTTTTTTTTTTCGTTTCGGGTGGGGGTGGGGGGGAGGGTGGGGGTTTAATTCTGCATGAACCAAGGATATAAGGCCAAGTCAATAGACCCGGTCGATCCTTGTTACATGCTATCCAATCATTTATCAGATTGGATCATTGATAAGTTAACATTTTCCTTCAGCTACAATATTACATACTTCAGGCTAATCAAGGCATGCAGATCAAGACTCTTCATGCAGGCTAAAACTCTGCAGGCCGACCAAGACTTTTTTGACTAACCAAAGCATACAAACCATGGCTCTTCATACAGACTAAGGTATGCAGGTTGACCAAGCCTCTTTAGGTCAAACAAGATATTTAGTCAAGCCAACCAAGGCTCTTCACGCAGACTAAGGCAGTTAGACTAACCAAGACTTTTCGAGTCGGCCATGGCTCTTCATGCAGATTAAAGTATGCAAACTGACCAAGTCTCTTCAAGCGACACTCCCTTAGTCATCTAAGAGTTGGCTCAATTGATGTTCATCTCTACATCCAAACTATATGACAAATCACATTATACCTCACATCCACTAATCACTACCATATCTGTGTAATTAAGGGAGTGCCTTAACTTATACAGTAGTCCATATCACCCTTAAAGGAGCGTGGCAAATCCTACGTAAACAACAAAGTCTTCATTAATAAGAAATGGACATCTCATGTAAATGAAAAACCCCTGATAACCTGCATGCCCTATCACTTCTTACCGAATCCATTGAGATTTTTATCATTTCAAAAATGCCCTTGTGCTCCACCTAAAAAAGGGATCCCTAGGAAGCTCCCAAGATATGCAAAAATTTTGCCCACGCTCCTCAATACTGTTGATATGAGATACTAACTTGAGTATCGAAGTACCCATGCTGGAGCCATTTCTAGTATGGGCTTTTTTGTATGTTCTACCTCTTAGAGACCCGCCTGCACCATCGACTCCAGCATTTTCAATGTTCGACAAGTTTCAGCACCAATTAAAGAAAGGAAGGGCTTGAAATAATTTTGGAGAGCGCAAATCAAGGGTAGATTGACAACGCCACCAAAAAAGGTTTCATCCCGCTGCACTAACATCGCCACTTTTTGGCCAGCGGAGAGTCAAGCCAACAATCTAGTCCCATCACCATTGATAGGAGCATCCCTACCTCCATCGTCGACAAGAGTTAGTGTGGAGCAATCCAACCTGCTCCTCAGCGGGCTTCAAAGTTGACAGCGGCTGTTCAAACTATTCAGGCTACCCTTGCACCGCTCCATGCAGTGCAACCTCCTCTTGCAGTGCCATGACCTGACCTAATGCCATAGGTAGTGCCACCATCACCAGAACAATCACAAGCTCCTTCCAAAGATCCGAGAAGGAGGCCTACCCACTATATTCATCCCAGAAGTCAGATCCAGCTACCTTGGCTGATTTGTTCGATATAGGTCTGATCAGCTGAATAACCATAGCAAGCTAAGCCCTAGGGTGATCAATCCCTAATGGGGATTGTAAACACCATCATTAGAGGGTGCCATAGTGGAGAACTCAATGGTGAAGAGAGAACAGCGAAATGTGGCAAACTATCTCCCAGTTGAGAGGGAAGTCAAATGCTAGAGCCTCAACAACCTTTGATTAGCTACACTACTAGACAAACAAAAAGCATACAAGTAAAAATTTTTATTATCATCAGAAGTACCCAAGGGCTATAATATGGTTGTCGCCAGAGGCGAGCGATGATTAAAAAAGAGAGAGAGAGGAGGCAGCTAACCTCTTCAGCTTTGGCACTACCCTTTTCAGTCAAACAACCTGTGGACCTTTATCGCCCCGGTATCAAGAAGGTCCTCGAACTGCCTATATCTCCCCGTAAGGTCCAACTCCTCCGATGGCTCGGCGGTCTTGTTAACTAAAACCAAATCTATCGCCTCTATGCATGACATACTCGCTATCACTTCAACCAATGAGATCAAATCAAAATCCCTGAGATTTGATGGAGATCTAGAGAAGCTCTAGATCTCGAGAGCTGGGGAAGACCAAATGATATGATGGGGACATCTCAAGCACGGATCTTGGAGCAAGCATAATTCTTGGAGTGGCACAGATCTTGAAGCATTTTTGGAATAAATTTATTTAGGATTTATCTTTTGTTTAAAATTTGAATTAGGATTTGGTTGGTTAGGATTGATATATGGATAGGCTTATCTTATCCTATCTTATATTTGAATTTGATTCGTTCTTATCTTTTTATCTTGTATTCAAATTCAAATGAGGGTTGGAAAATCTATAAATACCACCCTCAGCCTTTTGTAATAGGAGGATGGATGAATAAAATTTCTATTGTTCTGTGTGAAGGATCTGTGTGATCCTAGGGTATCTGTATGATCCCTTCTCCATCTTCCCAGGGTTTCTGTGTGATCCCTGATTTTGGGCATCTGTGTGAGCCCAGGGCATCTATGTGAGCCCCTTTGCTATGTGCTTGTTCTTCTAGGGCATCTGTGTGAGCCCCTTTGCTATGTGCTTGTTCTTCTTGGGGAATCTATGTGAACCCCAGTATTTTTTTTCTTAACCCTGTACCCTCTTCTTTCCTCCTTCTTTGCAAATCCTAATCTCTGGTGACTTTCATGCTCACCAGCGATCCAGTCCAATCTCTGTCCCGCATCAAATGGTATCAGAGCTAAAGGATTAGGATTTTTTTTGCTTCATCACCGGCCCACTGTTCTCTTTCTTCCCTGTTTCAAATCTCGTCCATGGATCCTTCACCAACATCGACGTCAGACCATTCTCCCCCCAGCCATCCTCAACCCCAGCTCCCAGCCGCTCCGTGAAAGACTCTGGTCCGCCGACCTCACCGGAGAGATCACCTCCGAGCCCACCGGTTGTCGTCTTCTTCTCACCGTCAACGACATCTCCCCTGCGTACAGTCGGAGACCCCTAACACCTGATTCATCGTCGCCCTCAAGCTTCAGATCGAATGCTCCACCGGATCGCCTCAGTGCTTTCCGTTGGCTAGCCGCGTTCCTCCGCCATGGCTGCCACCATCATCAACCTCGCTCAGCATCGGAGTCCTTTTTGATTGGTTTCAGTTTCATCAACCTCGCTCAGCCTGATTCGACGGAGTCGAGTTCACCCCACCGTAGGAGAATGATGGGGACATCTCAAGCACGGATCTTGGAGCAAGCATAATTCTTGGAGTGGCACAGATCTTGAAGCATTTTTGGAATAAATTTATTTAGGATTTATCTTTTGTTTAAAATTTGAATTAGGATTTGGTTGGTTAGGATTGATATATGGATAGGCTTATCTTATCCTATCTTATATTTGAATTTGATTCATTCTTATCTTTTTATCTTGTATTCAAATTCAAATGAGGGTTGGAAAATCTATAAATACCACCCTCAGCCTTTTGTAATAGGAGGATGGATGAATAAAATTTCTATTGTTCTGTGTGAAGGATCTGTGTGATCCTAGGGTATCTGTATGATCCCTTCTCCATCTTCCCAGGGTTTCTGTGTGATCCCTGATTTTGGGCATCTGTGTGAGCCCAGGGCATCTATGTGAGCCCCTTTGCTATGTATTTGTTCTTCTAGGGCATCTGTGTGAGCCCCTTTGCTATGTGCTTGTTCTTCTTGGGAAATCTATGTGAACCCCAGTATTTTTTTTCTTAACCCTACACCCTCTTCTTTCCTCCTTCTTTGCAAATCCTAATCTCTGGTGACTTTCATGCTCACCAGCGATCCAGTCCAATCTCTGTCCCGCATCAAAATGATAGAGAATGAATAAATCAGGAGATGATAGAAAACTCAAACTCCTTCTTAGGTGCTACATCATCAGAGCCGTTGGAGCCGATCCACCAAGCTCCCAGGTTCACCCCCTCCACTGAACCTCTGCCAAGCCTTGACAAGACCACTGAGGACTTAACAAGGCTTAGTGGAAAATCACTGAAGTTGTTGGAGATTTCATGAAGCTTCTCCCATTTTATCTTCCCTCAGTTCGATAGAATCCTACCTGAGTTCTGCCTTTAGCATTCTCGATGGTGACATTGACCTTCTTGGCTCCCACCTCAACCTCCTCGCTAATTGCTCCACCTACACTAGCTCCCTCTCCTCAAGAGTCGCTCCATTCTCAACCACCTCGTCATCTCCATCGACGTCATTGTCAACGTTGTCTTCACTACCTCATCATCTTCACCCAGGTCCTCTCCATCGGCCTCCCCATCCAGGATCTACTCCCTAGCACCCTTATCCTTGAGGCCCGCATTAGCCCCGCCATGGCCCACGACAAGATCCATCCTAGTGATGCTAACCTCCATGTTGATGGTGCCTCAGCCTCCTTTAGATTGGCTTCGATTAGGTTGGTGGCTAAACAACCTCATTGGACCTCCTTTGGGCCATTAGCTATGAAAAGGCCCTAGCATAACTCCTCTAAATCAGCTCTGATCGACCCCCACAAGGAGATCCCTCCTCTAGCTCAGTGACCACTAGAAGATCGCTCACCCTTATGGCTCTCCTCCAATCGAATCAGCACCCACAAAGAAGATCCCACCTCGGCCTCTCCTCTAACTTGGCTTCGATCTACACGATGATGAGACTCCTCCTTTGGCTCGACTCCAACTAGATCGGTGATCGTGAGAAGACCCTCCTCTAGCTTGGCTCTGACTATATCGATGACCGTAAGGGGACCCTCCTCTGGCTCAGCTCTAACCAATCAGCAATTGTAAGGAGGCCCCTCCTCTAGCTCGACTCTAACTAGATCGACAACTACAAGGAGACCCTGCCTCGACCTCTCCTCTAGCTAGATTAGTGACCACCTCGATCTCTCCTCCGACTTGGTTTTGGTTGGTCAGAAAATAAAGAAAAAGGTGAAACAAATGGAAGGAAGAAGCTGAATTATTCTAAAAAGGTGGCAGAAGTGGAGACAAGGCCCACAATGCATAAGCCAGTAGCAGTGATGGCATCAAACTAGGGGAGAAAAAGCATTGGAAGATAACCTTCAAGAGCTAGGTTCAAATAGCAATGATTATTTCCCTACAGAATTGCTGGCAAATTCATGGCAATCACCATCTTTGCCTGTTTTTCTCTCACTCTTCTTCAAACCATTGTTTATAAATGTTCCATGCACCATGGAGTGTTGGGCCATTGCTGGTACTAGTCCGAGTTGATATCCCAGATGGTGACTTTGATCCATTTGCCAACCATCTAGGTGACCCTTTACAATAGGTCGATGCATAACCCATCATTTGAAAACTAGTTCTAGCCAATGCACATGCAGTGGCTGAGGTCTAGCCATCAAGGCTGAGCCTTCGAGCTCAAAGCCAAGATGAAGGTTGAGATGGAGGCTAATCTTATAAAGCTGACAACCTAAAAAGCTAAGCCTCCGGGGAGCTTGAGCTCCAAAGAAATCAAGCTCTTAATTGTTTTTTGTGTTAGGAGGCATTAAAGCTCTCATTTGTCACTATTCTTTCTTGTGGGTTTGTAGGCCTACAAAAAGCCATGAAAAATTGACCTATGACAAGGGTGATAAAACTCTTCACCGGGGACAAATTGGGCCATGAATCTAGAAACTTGATGGGACTCCACCATCTAGACCATGAAATTCCTTCCATCTATCAGTAATGTGCTCTCCCCATTTTTTAATGAAAAGATTGTGATTAGACAATATGTATATCTTACTAACCAGCAGGAAATTGACGAAGTCTCTGAGCCCAAAGGCCATTCAGTGCTTATGGCTCCAAATGACTTTTGATCGGTCAAAGCCCTAAGGCGACTCAGCATTCATGGCTCCAATGACCTTTGATCGGTCAAAGACACAAGGTGACTTAGCTCTCATGGCTCCAAGTGACCTTTGATGGTTAGAGCCCTAAGGCCATTCAACACCCAAGGCTCCAAGTGACCTTTGATTGGTTAGAGCCCCAAAGCCACTAAGCATCCATGATTCCAAGTGACCTTTGATCGGTTAGAGCTCTAAGGCCATTTAGTACCCATGGCTCTAAATAACATTGATCGGTTAGAGCCCAAAGGCCATTCAGTACCCATGGCTTCAAAAGACTTTTGATCGGTTAGAGTCTCAAGGCCATTCAGCACTCATGGTTCCAAATAACCTTTGATCGATTAGAGCCCCAAGGTCATTTAGCACCCATTACTCCAAATGACCTTTAATCAGTCAGAGCTCCAAGGCCATTCAGTACCCATGACTCCAAATAATCTTTGATCAGTCAAAGCCCCAAGCCCACTCAGCACCCATGACTCCAAGTAACCTTTGTTGGTCAGAGCCCCAAGATGACCCAATGCCCATGGCTTCAAATAACCTTTGATTGATCAGAACCTCAACATCCTCTCGATGGCCTGCAAAATCTAAGACTGTTTAATATCCATAGCTCCAATGACCTTTGATTAGCCAAATCCCCAAGATCTCATAATGGCCCCCAACTCTAAGTGACCTTTGATTGGCCCGAGCCTTAATGGCTCTTGATCAGCCCATCAAAGGAGCCTTTGATCAGCTCTGGCTCCATACAACTCTTCCATCAAGAGGTTCGCTCATATCTTTGGCATCAAATGCGTACTCGCATAACCCGACCAAAGCTCGGACTAGCGAGTAGGGGGTATCTATTTGGAAAAAATGTGAGACCAAGTCAATAAGCCTGGTTGTTGACCCCATAAATGATTTTGATGATAACCAAATATTGGAGCATGCATTTATTTTACTAACAACTCTTCAAGTGTGTTACAAGTTTTTGTAGGATGATTCTAATGCTCAATTACAACTCCTACATCCTTAGTTTTTGAAATGAGTTGTGTTCTAAGTGATTCATGTAAAGAAGAACCCAAAGAAAATGTTAAGTAAAAATCATGAAAATAGATCACTTTTGGGTTGTTTCAAGCTTAAAATCTCCTAGAGAAGATTGCTAGAAGAGTTGGAAAGACTCTTGATGTTTGAAGTCTTGCTGGATGAATTCTGGAGAAGAACTGAGATTTCAATGAAGAACTCATCCGAGCTGACTCGAAGCAAAAGAGCCGACTCTGGCACATGGCACGCATGAAGATTTCTGGCACGCAAATATCCGAGCCAACTCTAAAGGACCCGAGCCAACTCATCCAGAACAAGATTTTCTGAATCAGACAATCGAGCCGACTCGAAGGAAGTCCGAGTCGACTACATTATTCAGTCAGACATCCGAGCCGACTCTTCAGAGATTCGAGCTGACTCCTCTAGAGTCTAGAAAGAAGAGTTTCAAGTGAACAGCTAACCGAGCTGACTCTAATGAATCCAAGCCATCTCTTCCAGATTGCAATTCTGAAGGCCTATGATCCTAGCCGACTCGAAGTAAGGCGAGCTGACTCTTCCAGAGTAAGGAATCAAGCTATTGAGAAACCAAGTTAACCCAATTGAAGAGAGGTGACTCGACCAGAACTACTCTGTAGATCTGAGCCGACTCGAGTAGATTCGAGCCAACTCGAAGGTCGATTCAGGATTATAACGACTAGTTCCAGAACTTGAAATTTGAATCCAAAAAATGCTCCAATGAACAAATATCACATCCCAACAGTCTATGATGATGAAAACTACCTGAGAAGAGTACTAGACTATATATTTGAGGGATTGGGACCTCTTTTAAGTAAGAAGCAAGTAAGAGAACGCTAGATTGAATATCCAAGAAAGCTTGAGAGCAAGAGAGCATTAAAGAGCATTCAAGATAGTTATCAAGTCTTCACCAACTCACATCTGAAGCTTGAAGTAATTATTGATGAAGCAGAAGAAGCCATTAAAGTGCATTGAAGTGCAAACAAGAAGGCTTCTCTTGAGCTGCATCGGCAACCATCCGACAAAATTTGTTTGTCATTCTGTTGCTTTCTCTTTACAATTCCTTTTGAATTGTTGGGTTGTTGGTGAGCCCGGTCTAAAAACCAAGTGGGTTGTTAGTGATCCCGTTGAAAACTAACTGTAAGAGTTCTTGGTGATCCTAGTAAAACCAAGTTGGATTCTTGGTGATCCTGTTTAAAACCAAGTATTGGATTTCTTTGGTGAGCCCGGTTTAAAAACCAAAGGAAGTTAGGTTTGGATTGTGAGCTTGTTAAAACAATCCGACCATATTCCGGTGGGAGATATAGTGAAAATTCTAAGTGGTAATCTTGGATAGTGGACGTAGAAGCTGGTTGCTCCAAACTACTATAATTTCTGTGTGTTTGTATCATGCTTTTCTATCTACTTTCGCTTATGCTTTTAATTATCTACACCACAGCATTTAACACTTTAAAGTAGTTTTAATAGAGCACCTAATTGCTTTAATTTTTTAAATTCTCAATTCACCCCCTCTTGGGAAAGCCACCTAGGCAACAACTGGTATCAGAGTAGTATCTCTGAATACATTTAAAGTAAAGATTGATGGCTCATCCCATGAGTACATCTTTGGCCAAAGGCCAATCTACTAATAAACCTCCACTCTTCATGGGCACAAATTATTCCTATTGGAAAGCTAAAATGAAAACCTATATTCAAGCTATCAATTTTCAATTATGGAAGGTCATTCTAAAAGGGCCACATATTTTTATGATCAAAATTAATGGCGTGGATGTCCCAAAGCCTAAAGAGGACTGGGATGAACACGACATGAAGATGGGGGAATTAAATGCCAAAGCCATGAATTTATTATATTGTGCTTTGGATGCTAACGAGTTCAATTAAATTTTCACTAGCTCTTCTACAAAGAAAATTTGGGACAAACTCGAAGTGACCCACAAAGGAACTTTCTAAGTGAAGACTTCAAAGATTAATCTTCATGTACATAGTTATGAACTTTTTAAAATGGAACAAAATAAAACTATCTCTGCCATGTTTACTCATTTTACAATATTATTAATGGTTTAAAAAGTCTAGGCAGGGTTTATTCAAATGCCAACTTAGTACAGAAGATTCTCAGATCACTTCCGGACAAGTGGGACCCCAAAGTGACTGCCATCCAGGAAGCTAAAGATCTAAACACTTTACCTCTGGATGAATTGATGGGTTCTCCCATCACACATGAGCTAGCCATGCAGCATAGGACTGATGATGATCAGAAGAAGAAGAAAATAATAGCCTTCAAAGCTGCATCGGATTCAAAGAAAGATGAGAAATTGGAAAATGAATGCTCCTCCTCTGAAGATGACTTGGAAGATGAAGATATTGCTATGATCGTGAGGATATTTAGAAGGTTTATGGAAAAGAAGAAAGAAAGATACTATAGAAAATTTCATAAACGAGGTAAGCACTCCAAGGACAAGGACAAGGATAGAGAAAAAGATAAAGAACTGATGCCCACGTGCTATAAATGTAAGAAGCCCTGGCACATCCATCTAGATTGTCCTCTACTAAAAAAGATGTTTAAGAAAAAGAAGATAAAAGCAATGGTTGCTACAAGGAGCGACAGCAAGGAGTCGACTTCAACCGAAGAAGAAGAGACCACAAAGACTACAAATCTATGCCTAATGGATCTCGAAGATGAGGTAACATCTCCCGAACCTCCATTAGAATTTATTTTTGATGAATTGAATTATGCTTTTCATGATTTATTATCTAAATATAAAAAGGCTAGAGTAAAGATAAGAACTCTAAAGAATACAAATGATTCTTTACAAAAAAAAAGAAGAAATTTTAGAAAAGAATATTTTATTGCAAAGAGATTTACTGTCTTTTCTGAAAAGAACAAAGCTTTGGAAACTGACAAAAATGCATGTATTGAGAAAAACGAAGCTTTGACTATTGAAAATAATTATTTGAAAAGGGAGGTTGAAAAACTCAAGACACTAGTCGAAAAACTCACCTTATCTTCAAATAAACTTGAGTTAATTTTAAAAGGTCAAAGAATTTCTGGAAACAAAGCTGGAATTGGTTTCAATTCTTCTAGTTCAAATAAGATTTTAGCTACTAAATTCATATCTTCAAAAGCTTATGTTCCAAAATCAATATCTCAAAAAACTTTTGTATCTAATCCTTCTGCATCCATTTCTAAAGCTACAATGTATGTACCTAAGTATTTAAATAGAAAATCTTTTATGAGAAAAAGTTTTATATCTGCATCAACATCTAGATCTTCGAATCGTACATCTTTTCAGAATACTCGAATTGTATGTTATGCATGTCTTAGAGTTGGACATAAATTTTTTTAATGTAATTCATTAAAAAAATGTATATTCTAAGAATAAAATTAAAAGAATTTGGATTTCCAAAGGAACCATCTTTACTAACCTGTAAGGACCCAAGGCAGCTTGGATACCTAAAAAAACTTCTTGATTGTCTTGCAGGAATGTCATGCAGCCCAAAAATTGAAGATAAGATGGTATCTCGATAGTGGCTATTCAAGGCATATGACGGGTGACAATGATCAATTTATCATCTTAGAGATGAAAGAATGAGGTGTGGTTACCTTTGGAGATAATAGCAAGGAAAAAATAATCAGAATCGGTAAGATCAAAAGAACCTCCTGTACTTTTATTGAAAATATATTGCTAGTAGACAAGTTGAGGCATAATTTATTAAGTATTAGTCAATTATGTGATGAAGGCTTCAAGGTTATCTTTGAATTATCTATGTATATTGTAACAAACTCTCTTGAATCTAGCAGTAAGTTCATTGGACATAGACTTGGAAATATTTATGTGGTAGACCTTAATGATCTAGCAATGTCTAGTAGTTCCAGTCTAGTTACAATGAATGCTAAGACCAAGAAGTCTTGTTTACTCTGGCATAGATGATTAGGTCATGCTAGCATGCATACTATTGCCAAGCTAATTTCCAAAATCTAGTTAGAGGCATGCCTAAATTTAAAGTGGATCTTAATTATGTTTGCAATGCATGCCAAATGGGTAAACAAACTAGGAAGAGTTTTAAATCCAAAAATATGATTTCAACTACTAGACCCCTTGAGCTGCTTTACATGGACTTATTTGGACCAACTAGGATCATAAGCCTAGGTGGTATGAAATATGTACTTGTGATAGTAGATGATTTCTCAAGATTTACTTGGATTTTGTTTATCACTCATAAAGATGAAACTTTTAAAGTCTTTAGAAAATTTTATAAAAAAAAATTTAATCAAAAAAATCTTTCAATAGTTTCAATTAGGAGTGATCACTGTATGAAATTTGAAAATCAGTTTTTTAATGATTATTGCATAGAAAATGACATTGATCACTTCTCCACTCCTAGGACACCACAACAAAATGGTGTCGTAGAGAGAAAAAATAGGATTTGGAAGAGATGGCCCGAACAATGTTCTATAAAGGCAAGCTTCCAAGATACTTTTGGGCAGAAGCTGTGAACACTGCTTGTTATATTTTGAACCGTGTTTTGATTCATCCAATTTTAAAGAAAATCCTCTATGAGCTTTGGAATGAAAAGAAACCTAACATTAATTACTTTCATGTATTTGGTTGTAAATGCTTTGTGCTTAATAATGGTAAAGATAATTTAGAAAAATTTGATGCTAAATCTGATGAAGCAATTTTCCTTGGTTATTCATTACATAGCAAAGCATATAGGGTATTTAACAAACGAACTCTAACTGTAGAAGAATCAATGCATGTCATTTTTGATGAAACTAACCCCTCACCTTCTAAGAAAGAAGAGTGCATAGACAATGATGCAGGTATACTTCAAAAAGAAATAGAAGACAGGAGCTTACAAGAAAGACCAACTCAAGAATGAGAAGAAATAGTAAGCAAGGATCATGCTGATCTACCAAGGGAATGGAGGTATATAACTTCTCATCCAAGAGATTTAATTATTGGTGATCCTTCACAAGATATTAGGACTAGGTCATCACATAGAGATGCACATGATTACCTAGTTTTTGTATCATAAATATAACCTCATAGCCTAGAAGAAGCTGAATCTGATCCTAATTGGATGATGGCCATGCATGAAGAACTAAATTAGTTTGAAAGGAATAAGGTATGGACTTTAGTTGAAAGACCATCAGACCATCCCATCATAGGAACCAATGGGTCTAAGAAAATAAATTAGATGAACAAGGCAACATAATTAGATACAAAGCTAGATTAGTGGCTAAGGGATATAACCAAGAAGAAGGTATAGATTTTGATGAAACATATGCACCTGTAGCAAGACTAGAAGCCATTAGATTACTTCTTGCATTTGCTTGCTACATGAATTTCAAACTCTTTCAAATGGATGTGAAAAGTGCATTCTAGAATGGTTTTATATTCGAACAAGTTTTTGTAGAACAGACACCAGGTTTGAAAGTCATGCTTTTCCAAATCATGTTTTTAAACTCAATAAAGCATTATATGGTTTGAAACAAGCACCTAGAGCCTGGTATGATAGACTTAGCACTTTCTTGATTGAAAATAATTTTATAAGATAAAATATGATAAAACTTTTTTCATCAAGAAGAAGGATAATGATTTATTAGTTGTACAGATTTATGTTGATGATATTATATTTAGTGTAACTAATGAAACTCTTTGTAGAGAATTTGCTAAGTTAATGCAAGGAGAATTTGAAATAAGCCTAATGGGTGAACTTAACTACTTCCTTGGACTTCAAGTAAAACAAACAAAGGAATGAATCTTTATTAACCAAGCCAAATACATCAAATAAATTATCAAGAAGTTTGGTATGGAGTCAAGCAAACAAATGAGCACACCCATGAGCCCAACCTGCAGATTGGATAAAGATGAAGATAGATCCAACATTGATCAAAAACTTTATCAAGGTATGATTGGATCATTATTGTACTTAACTGCAAGTAGATCTGATATCTTGTTTAGTGTATGTGTATGTGCTAAATTCCAATCTAATCCTAAAGAATCACATATGCATGATGTTAAAAGGATTATACGATATTTGAAAGGAACAAGCAATCTAGGTCTATGGTTTTCAAAGCATTTTTCATTGAATTTGATTAAATTTTTGGATGCTGATTATGCTAGTTGTAAAATTGATAGAAAAAGTACTAGCGATACATGCCAATTTCTAGGAGTGAATTTAATCTCATGGCACTGTAAGAAACAAAACTCGGTAGCACTATCTACTGCTGAGACAAAGTATGTTGCTGCAGGGAGTTGTTGCGCACAAGTGTTATAGATTAAATAACAACTAGAAGACTTTGGTGTTATACAATCTAAAATTCCTATCAAATGTGATAACACAAGTGCTATAAATTTAACAAAAAATCCAATTCAGCACTCGAGAACTAAGCACATAGAGATTACACACCATTTTATTAGAGATCATGTTTTGAATGGTGACATTGAACTAAAATTCATCTCTACTGAAAACCAACTTGCTAACATTTTCACTAAGCCACTCAATCAGGATAGATTTGAAATGATTAGAGGAGAATTAGGTCTTTGTGATCATTTTTAGAAAATCTTTCTAACCTGATTTTTTCAAAATTAAGAAAAAATTATCTAGAAAGCCTCCTACATCAATTCAATATCTTTGAGCACCTTTCCATGCAATTTTCTAGACTTAATTTTCATTTCCAAACATTCTTTTAACTTTTATGGAAAGTTTCTATTCGAATTGACTCGGGCAATTGTGCTCAGGTCAAGCTGACTCGAATCACTGTATAATTCCAATTTTGCTCTGGTCGAGCCGACTCGGGCAATTTAGGGTTAGCCGAGCCGACTTGGATATCGAGCAAACTATTTTTAATAGAGCTGAGTAACTTTTTTTGAGCTTTCTTGCTTTTCTTTCTCGCTCTAAACCCTAGCATTCCACTCAATATCTCTCCCATTCCTCTAAAATACTTTCTCTTAAGCTCCAATTCCATCTTTATTCCCAAATCAAAGCAATGGCACCCAAAATGGCCATGGGAAAAAGATCTAAAAGAGCCGTTCCCTTAGTTGAAATAGAAAGAAGATCTAAGCATCGGCAAGAGGAGCCGACTCTAGCAGTGGAAAGAGAAGAATAGAGGGAAGAGGAAGAAAGAGAACCAGCAGCTGCCACCACCTCTCCAAGACAAGTCATTCCCATGACCAATCAGCTCGCAACTAGTGGTAGGAGAATTATCTTTTCTTTTCTCAAAGAAATTGGATTACGGATAGGCAATTCCATTGTAGAACTGGGGTGGGGGTTTTTTTGTTCTTTAAATTTGCCTACTTACCCCACATTAGTAAGAACATTATGTGAAAATCTGAGATTAGAGGCACAACATATAGAATCTACTATCAAAGGGAAGAGAGTTATAGTTACTAAAGAAAGGTTGAGCACCTTACTGGAGATGCCTAACAAGGGTTCAAATCATTTAGTACTGAAAGATAGAGAAAAGACCCTCAAAACTGTGCTCAACAGGGAAGATGTCAGTGGTGTTGGCATTGTAATGGCCAATGCCTTATCACTTGAGATGAGGCTGTTACATAATTTCATTGGCTGAATTTTTCTCCTAAGAACCAGAAGATTCAACTGGGTAAGTGAAAGGGATTTGTGCTTTATGGAGCATATAATTGAGGGGGAGGCACTTAATTTGCCAAATATAATGATTATGCAAATGAGGGAGGTAGTAAGCAAGGTTAAAGCTTGTTTGCCATATGGCATGGTACTAACCTTACTGTTTCAAGCCTCCAGAGTCAACCTTGAAGGTGAAGAAGGAAGACCCCTTCACCATACGGACACCTACACCTCCAAATCCTTGCAGCGAATGGGTTATGAACTTAAAGAAAGAACATGGAAGAAGAAAGGAACAAACATTAGAGCTATAGGATCTAGCAGTAGTGAGGATGACAATTGTTGCCACTTGGATTGTCGTGGCTCGTAGCTCTGGTACGTCGAGTCCCTCCCATTGGGTGCTCGGCCCCCAGCCTCTTGAATTGGCTCCCTCCATCGGGCGGACCTACAAAATAGGGAAGACTTGGACCGGGGATTCCGATGAAGACACTCCGACGATTAAGTCAATGGGACGATCGAGGAGAAAAGAAGATCTCTGAGGTAGAGAGCTTGGAGAACTCTCTACTTCCAGAGGGTGATAAGAATGGAAGATAAATGGAAGATAATGTATGACTCAAGAGAGCCTATCGTTTCTTACCTCTTCCTCCTGATCTTATGTAGATGAGTTGCCTCTTGTCATTTAAGGAGGCGTGCTCTTCTTGGCATAGGCCTGTGGGACTTCTGCAGGCCTGGGGGGCTAGGATAGGTTGGTGAACCTTCTCCTTCTAGGTGGTTCAGGAGGTTGGTGAAGGGGCACAGTGCCTCAAATAGGGCACTCCTTCCTAATTGGTGTAAAAAGTTATCTGGGAGGCTTTAATATAGACCTCCTTTGCAGGCAGCGGGCTCAATCTAGCAGGGACGGTGATTTTACGTGTCGGGGCTGCTGTCCAGGCTTCCTCGTAGCTATACTTTGAGAAGCGCACTTGGGATGGAGTCAGTCGAACTACGGCATGTGGATCGAGACAAGCAGGCGAAGGCTATCCATGCACACGGTTCAAGGTGTGCAGCACAAGGCATGCAGAGTCCCTTCACGTGCGCAGATCAAGGCAAGGCACACAGACGTCCTCTATGTGCATGGATCAAGGCACGCGAAACCCCACTGGAGTGGGGCACTGGGAGCGTCGAGGTTGTGCCAGACTGGGCATGCTAAACTGGGCATGCAGGCATGCCAGACTGCGGTTGGGCTGGAGCTGAAGGGACGTGGCCGGACCGGATGGAGGTGCGGGCGGATCTGGGTGCTGGAGCAGGCATAGCCGAGGTGCGGCCTCCTGCGGGTGGACTGGCCAGCGGAGCAGGTGGAGCCAAGGTGTGGCCTCCCGTGGGCGGTCTGGGCACTGGAGTGGGACCCGTTGCCGGAGCGGGACCCGGTGTCGGACTAGAGCGTAGAGCTTCGGGCGGAGCTGGAGAAGACTGAGCTAGAGCGGATGGAGTCGAACCAGGCGGATCTGGGCACTAAAGCAACGGGAGCAGTGGTACGGCCTCCCGCAGGAGCGAGACCCGGTGCCGGACCGAAGAGAGCAAGGCGCGCTGTCGGACCGGTGAGAGGGCAGAGTCGAACTATTATGGGCATCCTGCCAAGCTGAGCCAGATCGGGTGGAGGAGTACCGGTGTGCGCGAAACCGCCGGTCGCGCATGTTGGGTTGGAGCTAGGATGCGCCACGGGTGGAGGCGGAGTCGGCCAGGCATGCCACGGGCGTGACCCTGGCATGGGCATGCCGCGTTAGACTAGAGCCTACGGGTGGATCGTGCGAGCATGCCGAGCTGGAGCCTGCGGGCGGAGTACACGGGCGGAAGGACTCCGTGCTGGCATGTCGAGCTGGAGCTGGATCCGGGGCTATCGTGGGTGGAAGTGCTGGGCTGCGGGCATGCCGCGGGTTGAAGTGCTGGACCACGGGCGTGCCATGGGTGGAAGAGCTTGGCTGCGGGTGGAGCTGGATCATGGGCGAAGCAAAGGCAGCCTCGGGAGTGCCATGGGTGTGCCGCGATCTTGCTGAGCTGGACTAGAGCCTGCGGGCGGAGTGCGCGGATGTGCTAAGCTAGACTGGAGCTTGCGGGCGGAGCCGTGGGCAGAGCACGTGGGCGTGCTGAGCCAGATTGGAGTCAGAGCCGGGGTTGCCGTAGGTGGAAGGACTCCACACGGGCGTGCCAAGCTAGACCGGCATGGGCCGAGGTGCCGAGGTGGGGCCGAGGTGCCGAGCTAAACTGAACTGCCACGAAGCTGGACTTCGTGCACGATCGAAGTGAGGCCGAGGTGGCAAAGTACATGGCCGAGGTGGGGCCAAAGTGCTGACCTGGCCGATCTCCTCATAGAACAAGCGGACCCACCGTCTTCTTTGGATGGGAGACTTGGGGATAACCGTGAAGTATGTGGCCACGTTAGCCACCAAAGAGGATGCTGTGTCAGGGTCGAATGGATTTTTTTACTACTGTAACAGTTGCCCCCACTCCCTGAGTCCAAAATGTCAATGTTTTGGATAAAGGGAGTACCATCATTCATTCGGCTCTGTACCTTAGCGAGCTCTGTAGTGGCTACAAGAAGTCAGTCGCTAGATGGAACTGAACTTACCAGAGGTTAGCCATCGATCTTTAAGAGCCTAGATGAAGGCATCGAGTCTGGCTATCCTCTTTATGAACAGGGAGTGGCCTGCAAAACAAAGTAGAAGGTGGTGTTTCTGAAACTTACTTGCCCGTAGGTACTTTGACTGAAAGTTAGTTACATTATGATGGTGCTAGCACTTCAGTCTGACTCCTCTTTGACTGGATAGAAGGCAGTGCCATAGAGGAAGAGGTTGGTGAGGTGCACAACTTGGGTGTACACATATATGATCGGGCATATAGTCACCATGGCCAAGCTCAGAGTATCTATCGGAACCTTTGGTGAAGGCATAGAAGTCATTGGACAATGGGGGCCATCGTGGCTGAAGAAGCTAAAGGAGCAGAGAGAGAGATCGACTTTGGCCAGATGCTCGACCTCGGGGGAGCCATCCTGGGGGAGGAACTCAAGGAGCAGGAGTTCGACTCCAGCCAGATGCTCGACCTCAGGGGAGCCACCATGGGGGAGGAACTCAAGGAGCAGGAGTTCGACTCCAGCCATATGCTTGACCTCGGGGGAGCCATCCTAGGGAAGGACTCAAGGAGCAAAAGTTCCCTCCAGCCAGATGCTCAACCTCAAGGGGCCCATCCTGGGGGAGGAACTCAAGGAGCAGGAGTTTGACTCCATCCAAATGCTAGACCTCGGGGGAGCCATCCTGGGGGAGGAACTTAAGAAGCAGGAGTTCGACTCCAACCAGATGCTAGACCTCGGGGGAGCCATCCTGGGGGAGGAACTCAAGGAGCAGGAGGGGGAGCCCTCAGGAGGGGAGCAGTATAATGTATGCACTTGCAAACTTTGTACCTTCCAATGCCTGTGTTGCATGGAGTGACTGGATAACTATTTGCATCAGACTTGCATGGAGTGGAGGATGAAATCCCACTCTTTGTCTTTGTATGGTGTGCATAAGGTGACGGGGCCTTCCCTTCTTCCATTTTTTGGGAATCGCATCTTGTCGCTGCCTTCCCTTGCCATGGTGGGGGGTTAGTACTCTTTATTTCAAATGGGAGTTTGACCTCAGCAGGGAGCTTGGTCTCAGTGAAAAGCTTGACTTCAATGGGAAGCTTGGCCCCAGTGAGGAGCTTGACTTCAGCTCGGCTTAATCGAGGAGCTTGACTTCAGCTCGACTTGATTGAGGAGCTTGACTTTAGCTCAGCTTGATTAAGGAGCTTCGGAAGCTTCCTAGCTTTGATGCGAGACTTCTGGCATTTTCCATCTTGAGGCACCGGGGTTTCTGGTCTTGAGGTGCCGGGGTTTCCAGGCTTCCATCCGGACTAAACTCCGGGATGTTGTGCTGGAATTGGATTCATGCCTATTTCCAATGAATTCATTCCATTATCATCAAGACTAGATACCATGCAAAGAGATGATTCAAAAATTACTTATAGCCTTTATCACAAAAAAGACTAATACTAATCAAATTATGTTTTAATCCATCAACAAGTAGAACATTATCAACATAAGTAGAAGAGGTGATATGGACTTTATCGATACCGATGATTTTGCCTTTACCATTATCACCAAATGTCACATTTTCACCATTCAAAATCTCTAGAGATGTGAATTGCTTTACATCTCCGGTCATGTGTCTTGAACAACCACTGTCAAGAACCACAATCTCTTCTTTTTTTTGGTTGCAAGACATACCTACAAATAGATCAAGTTTTTATTTTAGATACCAAGCCATCTGGATCATTTAGGGTTAGTACTAATGGTGGTCCTTTTGGAACCCAAACCTTTCTAGAATTATTTAACTTTCTTAGATCACACTGATATGCTTTATAATCAAATTTTTTACAACTAAAATAAGTAATATTAGATGATGCAGGAACAAAAAAATTTTGAAAATTTTTTGTTTCTTTTGCTACTGTAACCAAGTCCTGCTTTATCAAATATAGCTCTTTAATTATTCAATAATAAACATAACTTTTTAGAACTAAATATAAATTTTTTAACAAAAGGTTTAACTTATCAAGCTCATCTTTGAATTCTTGTTTTCTACCTCAAGGTCTTTGTTTTTTATTTTCTACCTCAAGGTCTTTGTTTTTATTTAAAAGTTCATTATTTAAAAACAGCCTTGGGTCCTTTCAAAACTTATATTTTCATGGATAAAGCATTCTTTTATTTTTCTATAACATCAATCTTAGTTTTTAAATCATTGTTTTCATTTATAAGATTGGTGTTTTCAAGAGAACATGAATTAGCATGATTATTCAACTTTTTATTCTCAATTTTCAGCAATTTGTATTCATACATGAGTTCATCGAATGTAAATTCAAGTTTAAGTTTAGATTGTACCTCATCTTCTTGAGCCATGAGGTAGAGATTGGCTACTTCTGGTTTTCTTCCTCTGAACTGGAGTCTTCACTATCACTCCATGTTACCATCATTGCTTTCTTTTTAAACATCTTCTTGAACTTCTTTAGGAGAGGACAGTCAACCTTATAGTGTCTAGGCTTCTTGCACTCGAAGCAAATTAATTGATCCTTCTCTTTCTCTTTTTCTTTATCATTTTCCTTGCTAGGCTAAGATTTCTTTTTGTAAGGAAATTTCTTCTTTCTCATGAATCTTCTCAATTTTCTTGCAATTAGAGCCTCTTCATCTTCATTTTCTCCTTCTTATGATTTTCACTTGAAGACTCTTTTGGTGTAGTGGATTTGAAAGCAATGGTCATCTTCTTCCTATCTGCATCTACTGCCTTTTGTTTCAAGTTCAACTCATAAGTCATGAGTGAACCACCAAGTTGCTCCAAAGGAAGAGTCTCAACATCTTTAACATCTTGTATTGCCATCACTTTTGGATCCAAGATGTTGGCAATGACCTGAGAATTTTATTTACAAGGTCAGCATTAGACATTATTTTTCCAAGACTTCTCATACCATTTATAATATTAGTAAATCTAGTATACATATCAGTAATAGATTCATTTGGTTCCATTCTAAATATTTTATATGTATGTACAAGCATATTTACTTTAGTATTTTCACTTGATTGGTACCCTCATGAGTAACCTCAAGTGTATCCCATATTTCCTTCGCGAATGCACATATGGATATCCTATTAAATTTACTAGGATCCAATGCATAATAGAGCAAGTTCATTGCCTTAGCATTAAGCTCAGATTGCTTAATGTCATTTTTATCCCAATCCTCTTCATTTTGGAATGGAATGCCATTAATCTCAACTAAAAGAATATGAGGACCTTTAACAAAAACTTTCCAAAGATTGTAATCAATAGAATGTATATAAATTCTCATGCGGTTTTCTAATAAGTGTATTGGTGCCATTAAAATAAGGTGGTCTATTTATGATGAGGACATTAGGATCACCCTAATTTCAAGGTTCCAATTTCTATCTGATCGATGATGGTTCAGTGCAACCTCCTTAATGGGACTAGGTGGCCGGCCATAGTCGGGCTTGGTCTTTAGTTAGCTGGAAGCATTGGATTTGTCATTTTAATGGTTGGACCTAAGAGACCCGCAATAGGAGGCCCCTAGGCCGATTGGGTGTTCTCTGGGGCAAAATAAAATACTAAAATTGTTTAGGGAAATTATTGGTTTACGAACCTACCTTTAGACTCGTATGGGTGAGCTGGCCATAGTCGGGCTCATGCGAGGCCTATTGGATTTCAGTACCCACTTGAAAAGATGTTTTTTCATGGATTGGAGTTAGAGGCTACCAATCTGAAAAATTAGTGGGAAAACCTTTAGACTAAAGTCCAAGTCTTTTGGTTAAGTTATTAATTCATAAACTAATTTGGTATTGTTTTCTTTTCAGATGTCTTCAAACTTATCACTCCGGTCACTTCTCGATAACGAGAAGTTGAAGGGTCATAACTTCGATTGTTGGTATCGAAGGTTAAGAATTATTCTGGAGCATGAACGGATCCTCTATGTGATAACGATCCGGCGCCTGAAATCCCTCTTGCAAATGCACGGAGTGCGGTCAGAGACGCTTACTTGAAGTGGATCTCTGATCGCACTACTGTCCGGTGCATTATGTAGCGGCAATAAACGACGAGTTCAGTCACAAATTCGAGGAGGCCCAACCTGATGAAATCCTTCAAAAATTGAAGGAATCCTTCGGCACCCCGGATGATGTAGAACGGTACAAAGTGTCTTGTGCCATCTACAACTCCAAGATGCCGAATGGTGGTTCAGTCACTGATCATGTATTGTACATGATCGAGCTGATTGAAAACTGGGCAAACTCGGATGCCCCTTGCACGAGCAGCTCGGCAAGGATGCGATCCTGAATTCTCTTCCCTCCTCCTATCTTGACTTTCTTGATCATTATAGAATGAACAAGCCTGCAGTCAACTACCATGATCTTTTGGGGTTGCTGCAGACTTTCGAGAAAGACCACCAACTGAATAAGGGGGTGGTGAATTTAGTGGGAGGAAGTAGAGGTCGTCGTCCCTTTAAGAAAGGAAAGAAGAAAATGAATAAAAAGGGAAAGAAGGTGCAGAATGCTCCTGGCCCTAGTCAGACCAGGAAGTATAAGGCTTATCAGTCTTTTGCATAGTGCTTCTACTGCAAGAAGAAGGGACACTGGAAGAGGAACAGTCCTCTTTATATTGCGTCCCTTGATCCGAACAGGCCGAGAAAGCAGAAGTCTGCTGAACAGGTATTTATATGATAAAACCTTGTAATTACTCAATTGTTGATACTGCTAACTGGGTATTGGATACTGGTAGTCCAATTCATGTTTGTAATTCGTTACAGGGACTTCAAGTTAGCAGAAGATTTGAAGATGGAGAACAGTTTCTGAGCGTCGGGAATGGAAATCGTGTTCCAGTACTGGCGGTTGGAGTCCTGCATCTTGTCTTTGAGTCTTGTACTGTCGAACTAGTCACTGTCACTATTGTCCTAGTTTCATTATGAGCATAATCTTTGTAGGCCTTTTGGCCAATTGTGGTTTTGAACTTTCAATAAAAGGAGATTTTTGCAATGTTATTTTGAATAACTCTGTTATAATGAAAGCTAGATTAAATAATGGCATATACGTACTATCAAGGCCTGTTAGTGTAATGTACACTTCTTGCAAACACCCCAGATTAGATAATGTCAATGATTTGTATCTTTGGCACTGTAGGCTAGGTCATATTAACCAAAATAGGATAAACAAGATGCGAGGAGATGGACTTCTCGAGGTCAGTGATTCTGAATCACTGCCCACTTGTGAATCCTGTTTACTTGGTAAAATGACCAAGTCACCTTTTACTGGAAAAGGTGAACGAGCTACAGAACTTCTAAGTCTAATACATACTGATGTATGTGGACCGATGTCAGTTAGTGCCAAAGAAGGATACAAATATTTCATTATATTTACAGATGACTTTTCGAGGTTCGATTATGTCTTTCTAATGAGACATAAGTCTGAGTCGTTTGAAATGTTCAAACGATACCGTAATGAAGTAGAAAAGCAAACTGGAAAAAGTATTAAAACCCTTCGATCTGATCGAGGTGGTGAATACTTATCTGGTGCATTTTTGACATATCTTGAGGAGAATGGAATTACTCTCTCAGTGGCCTCCTCCAGTAACACCGCAGTGAATGGTGTGTCCGAAAGGAGATCGAACCTTGTTGGACATGTTTCGATCATGATAGGCTTTGCAACTCTGCCGCTTCCTTTTGGGGATATGCGCTTCAAACAGCCTGTTACTTGTTAAATAATGTTCCAAGTAAGTCTGTTGTCTCCACTCCGTATGAGATGTGGAATGGACATAACCCTCAATCTCACACCTTCGGTCTGGGTTTGTCCGACTTACGTAAAATGTTTAGACGCAGACAAACTTGATCCTAAGTCTGACAGGTGTTTATTCATTGGTTATCCTAAAGAAACCAAAGGGTATTTCTTCTACTTGGAGAATGAACAAAAGGTGTTTGTTGCACTTAGAGCTATCTTTTTGGAAAAGGATTTCCTTGGAGAAGGAACTATAGCTTCTAAGATTGAACTTGATGAAGTTCAGCCAATAGAAGAACCTACACACTCTAAGGACATCGTGGACCACGACTATGATTGACTCACACCCTGAACCCATTAGGAGATCTGGTAGAATACCCCGCTCAGCCGGACAGATACTATGGTTTCTTTGTCCGGACGGAGATCCCATTGAGCTCGATGAGAACAATAAGGATCCGATCACCTATATAGATGCACTTCAGAGATCTGACTCTGAGGCATGGCTTAGAGCCATGCGATCCGAAATGGAGTCATGGAAATCAATAATGTTTGGACATTGGTTGATCCGCTTGAAGGTATAAAACCCATCGGGTGTAAATGGATCTTCAAGAGGAAAAGGGGCGCAGATGGGAAGGTAGAAACCTATAAAGCCCGTCTGTTGCCAAGGGGTATCGTCAACGATATGGTATCGATTATGACGAGACATTCTCCCCTGTGGCAATGCTCAAGTCTATTCGGATCATGCTTGCTTTGATAGCATATTTTGATTACGAGATCTGGCAGATGGATGTCCGAACCGCTTTCCTAAATGGGGAGCTGGAAGAAGAGGTGTATATGTAACAGCCTGAAGGTTCACATCCACAGATGAATCAAAAGTATGCAAGTTGCAGAGGTCCATCTATGGACTCAAGCAAGCGTCTCGAAGTTGGAACTTACGGTTTGATAGGTGTATCAATCGTACGGCTTTGTTAAGAACGAAGAAGAACCGTGCATCTATAAATGGGTTAATGGTTCTGTGATTATATTCCTAGTACTGTATGTTGACGACATTCTCTTAATCGGGAATGATGTCGTAGCATTACAAGGAATAAGGTCTGGTTATCATCATTCTCTCCATGATGGACTTGGGCGAAGCTTCTTACATACTAGGTATGAAGATCTATAGAGATAGATCTAAGAAGCTTTTGGGATTGTCCCAGTCTACGTACATTGACACAGTGCTGAAACGGTTCAGCATGGAAAATTTCAAGAAAGGCTATCTTCCGATAGGTTCTGGAATTACTCTTTCCAAGAAGGATTGTGCAACAACTCCTGAGGAAAGAGAGCATATGAGTAGAGTACCTTATGCTTCTGCAGTAGGCTCTATCATGTATGCTATAACTTGTACTAGACCAGACGTGGCATACTCACTAGGAGTAGTGAGTAGATACCAGTCTGACCCAGGTGAGGCGCATTGGAAGGTGGTTAAGACCATCCTTAAGTATTTGAGAAATACTAAAGATCAATGGCTGATTTATGGAGAACCTGACTTGAAACTTTTGGGGTACTCTGACTCCAGTTTCCAGTCAGATAGAGATGATAGTAAGAGTGTGTCAGGGTTTGTATTTACCTTGAACGGAGGAGCGATCTGCTGGAAAAGTTCCAAGCAGGCAACTATTGCAGACTCGGTATGCGAAGCAGAATATATTGTAGCATCAGATGCAGCAAAGGAAGCTGTGTGGTTGCGCAAGTTCCTTGGAGAGCTAGGGGTGGCACCTTCCCAAGATGGTCCTGTTCCGGTGTATTGTGACAGCACTTGAGCCATTGCTCAAGCTAAGGAGCCTAAAGCTCATCACCACACCAAACACATTTTGCGGCGCTACCACCTCGTACGAGAGATCGTGGAGCGAGGTGACATCAATCTTCTGAAGATCGATGGAAAAGAAAATCTGGCCAACCTCTTCACTAAAGCCCTCGGAATCAAAGAGTTCGACTATTGTAAATGGGAAATGGGTATAAGATACTCTTCTAATTGGCTTTAGTACAAGTGGGAGTTGTTGGGAATTGTGTCCCAAAGCCAATCGCCTAGGTTGTAGGCGGTTGTGCTGAGTATTGTATTCATTTTATGAATTAATAAATTATTATTTTTGGCAGCTCATCACATATTGTATTTCCCTAAAAATGAACTCTTTCCATGTGATGAAGTCCTTAGGGCTACACTGACTTCGATACAGAGAGGATGTATCGACTGGTCCTTAAACCCTGTTCACAACCAAAGGATATATTGTACTGGACGGCAATATATCAAGTATAGGTTGTTGCAGTTCTCATCATTTGGTTGTCCTCTTGACCAAATAAGTGTGGTGACACTGATGTGATCTACAAGTGGGATATATGATATCTCATTGAACGCGACTCCGTGAAACCCCTTTATGCCAAAGGGATACTCACGATAGGATATGGATATATGTGTCCCTCTGACCTGAGGTCATCATGGTAGCTTACAAGCAACTCCCTGTGCTTTGGTGCCGGACTACCCGAATTTTAATCCGGTGATGGAAGGTTTCTGGGTACAGGCAAGTACTTGTGGAGCAGTGATGGACCAAGATGGAATTGACCTGTCCGAACAGTTTGGATTGAATGTCTCGCAGTATCTCAATTTAGCAAATCCTCGGTCGGGGTAGCCCTAGTGAAGAGTCACTGGGCTTGCGAGGTTGAGACACGTAGTCGACTGACTCAGTCTGGGTTGGTAGCCCAATATCAGTCATCCTGAGAATTAGAGGTCAAGGGATGAATTATACAATAACCATATGCTAGAGGTTAGATAATATGCTCCCGCATCTTCGACCTATCCAGACACCGGGACCCATTGCTAGATGGTTTCCTGTGCTGGTACTGGAATTGTTCCAGTGCTACCGTTTAGGTTCGAACCTATGAGGTCACACGCCACAGAGGATAACTCTCTTATCTGGATACCGATTTCGGTTGGAATCGTCTCGATTTTATGGTCACGGTATTTTTTTTTAGCACTCTTTTCCCCGTCTTGCCCTTGTCTGAGTCAACCGAAAATTATTCCAGGCTGACCAAGACTGCGCCAGGATTTTTCTGAATCAGTTTGAACTGATTCGGAGCTTGTTTCGGCCTCCAATTGGTTGTGAACCAATTGAACCCAATTTAATTGGGCTTGGACTGGTTCAATTAGATTGAACCAAAAATTATTTTTTTTGGGATTGAACCAATCTAGTTTTTTGGCTTGAATCGGTTTCCTTTTTTTTTCTCCTGACCATTTACACGGTGTTTTCTCGCTGGATGAATTCCTAGCGATGGAAGGCCAATCGGCGTCTTCTGGCTGAATGTTTTCACCGGCTGGGCATCCTTTCCTCCTCCCAAAATGGCCTTCTTTATTCATTCTAATGGCTGTTTAATTGGTGTTTTAAGCCACCGGCATTGTATGGCCTCCCAGCCTTTCCTCTTCTCTTCTGCTGCTGCATCTTATAAAACCCTGCAGTCCCCTGGTTCAAAAGGGGAGACGTGACCGTGTGTGAGAGGCTGGAAAAATAGTGTGTGAAGTTTTTTTCCTTGGAAAAACTCTTTTCCATTCCACCGCTGAATTTGAGGGCTGGGATTTGGTGAGTGAAAGGAAGAGAGAACAGCCATTAATCCCTGATTTTCTGGTGCTCAAAAGCTAGAAGAAAGAACTCTATTTTGCTGAAAACATTTTCAGATTTCAGAAATTCTGTTTTCTTCCTTCTTCCCTCCCACCGTTCCAAGTCTTCCGGCGACTAGCATCTCCCGAGAGACGGATCAGAGCAAGCCCCTGGCGTGTTCCCCCTCTTGAGAGTGTTCAATTGAGCATTTGGAAGCCGGATCAACCTCTTTGCTGCTGTTTTTTTTTTGTGCTCTGTTTTCAGGTTGCAGATTTTTTTGGTGCAATTTTTTGGTTGAAATGAAGGGCACCAAACGTTGCATAGTTATCTCCCCTTTGAAGGAAGCCAAACCAACTTGTTCCCTAGCTTTTGGTGTTGGAAGGGAGATTAAATCGTTGGCAAATTCCCTGTTGTTTTGCTGCAACTTTTGGAGAAAAGAAGAAACCTGTTAACGTGCTGGAAGTAGAAGACAACAGGAATAAAGTTATTCCTGTTATCCCAGCAATTCCAGCTTTATACCAAGGCTATTCCAGGCAGGAATAAGGTATAGTTTCTAGTTTTATTTTTTCATGCACGTATAGATCTAGGTTTTTAATTGTTTATAAATATTACATGCTCTTGAACATGCTTAGTATTGCCTATACATGCATCCGGAATTTGTTAGATCCTATGCGGAGCAGGTTTTTTTGTCGCTATGAATTTTAATTTTTTAAAATTCATGCCTGCTCCCTGCTTTGCATGCTTAGCGTAGGCACCTGCAACCGCGTTCATTATCTCTCAGGATGTCCCTCTTAGAATCCATAAGGGCCCCATCGGACAGGGATAGTTATAGGTCCCCCTACTATTCCTCCTCCTCCCCCTTCTTCTTCTAATCCTGATTTGGCCGATCCTTCTAGCATTGCTTCAGTGATGTCCATGGAGGACATCCTTCATCTTTGAAGCACCTACGGGATTTTGAACTCCATCCAACTCTTGGCTCCAGAGCTGGAGGAGCAGGTCACTTCCAGTGGCCCGGGCTGGATTGCCATATACAAGGACTTCTTCCTCGGGGGCCTTCACCTTCCACTGCATTTTTTTTTTCTCCTTCCTTAATAATTACCATCTAGTTGCGACCTAGCTTGCCCCGAATGCCATTAGGACCATCTCTTGCTTCATCATCCTTTGTCACTTCCACAAGATTGTTGCCCATTTTTTCTTGTTCAGGGCCTTTTCACCCTAAAACGTCATCCAGTTAATAATGGGTGGTGGTTCGTGGCTCCCCACCCAGCAGTCCTTAAATTTGACCTGCCTACTTCCATCAAGGGATGGAAGAACATGTTTCTTTTTACCTCGGTTGAGGGAGTTGACTGGGTCTAGAGTGGTATGGACACCAGAGGTACTAGAATAAGACAGAGACTTCTCAACCCTCTATGGATTTTTAGGAGTGTTAGTCTATTTAAGTCCAGTTTGTAATAAGGGCTTAGCCTATTTGAGTTTTTCTTTGGCCCCTGAGTCATGTTCTTTTTAGGCCTTCTTTATTCGAGTCTTGTATTCGAAGTTTGATCTACACCAGTAGGGTTTGGATCAGTTAGTCAAGTTAGCTCATGTTGAGCTAGTCTGAGTCTTGTAAACCCTAGTCCAAGTCCAATGAAGACTCAATACAATTGAAGATCAACCCAGCTTGAAGTCATGAAGATCATGGAAGACCTAGCAAAAAAATTGAAGGCCCTAGAACCCTGGATCGCAGCCTGGAACCCTGGATTGTAGCTTGGAGCCCTGGACTGCAGCTTAGAGCATGTTGGGCCGCCCAAGGCCCATGAGAAGCACCAAGGGGTGCCATAATTTCTTATGGTCACCTCCCCTTGGTCGGCCACTTAGGGTCACCTCCCTTGGCCAACCAAGGCAAGTGAGAGAGGGAGTTTGAGGGAAAGTAGGTGAGGGCTTGCCATGTATTCTATCTAGGGTTTGGGTGGGATTCAAATTCCTATGTAATGTCTTTTCTATCCTTACTTGGGAGACAACTTTATGAGTTTATAAAAGAAGCTCCCCCTCTCTTGTATGGAGGCTAATTTATTCATGAAATATATTGAGTTTTTATTCTACTACTGTGTGCTAAGGGGAATCTGTGTGAATCCCTTCTTCTTTGTAGCCTCCTATGCCCTGCCTCCAGCCACCATCAAAACCCTAGAAGCCATCTTGTTCAACCTTGGCCGTCCAACACAAACTCATCTTTTTCCTTGCTATTTCTTGATTTTTATTTCATTTCTATATCATTTTCTAACCCCTGATAGGTGATTTGTAAGTCCCTCAAAGTCTACGAATCCAAGATTTCGGTCAGCCCGCCGATCAGGTCACCGCATTAAAAGCCACGGATCCGCGGGATCTTCGGCTTGATCTTCCGAGCTGCATCCAAGAGCGAAGAGTGACCTTTTCAAGGATTCATCAGTAAGATCCTGTTAGGTACACCCCCTCGACTCACCAGTAGCCATATTGAAGGAGAACTAGCCCAACCGAGGCTTCTCAGCCTCGGCAGTCCTCTTCTTTATTATTTTAGGGTCTATTTTGTGTGCAACTACTTCTAAAATCTTTGTAAAACTCTCTACTTTAGATCTTGGCTTTATTTTCGGGATTTAGATACCTAACTCAACATATAAAAATACAAAAATACTTTACATGCATATTTAGTCCCGCATCATTTAGTATCAGAGCCTATTTGGGCTCAGTTTCTCTTTGAATATTTGGATCGGGTACTTTACCATGGCTGTCCGGTCATAGGAGACAAGTAGGGCTGCAAGACTCTCTCTTCCCAATCAAAGGGATCTCCTATGGCATGTAGGGGGCTTGTGATTGACCCCTGAAGAAGAAAACAAAGAGCATCTTTAGTTAATTTTGCATCTCGGCCATCACAGTACATAGTCTACTATTTTAATTATTTCTATTCATAGATAATTTAGAAAAATATGATTTTTACTTTTTTGGATTCCTTTTAATTGAAGTATTTTTAAAATGTTCTCATGAATTATTTCGATCTGTAAATTTTCTGCCTATCGGAATACTACTTGAGAACAGTTCTACCCTGATTTTTCAACAAAGCTAATTTCAGCAAGTTCATGGTTTTTTTGGTATAATTTTTGCATATCCTAAATTTTTGGCATATTTCTTGCATATTAGGTCATTTATGTAAATTATATTTTTGCTTAAAAACATGCCCAAAAAAAAAGAACAAAAAAAAAACATATATATATAAAAAACACCAAAAATACTAGAAACCCTAATTACATTTTCATATGCTTTCCATCATGTGCATAAATACATTAAGGGCAACTCTACAATGCCAGATGGGGGGAGGATTTGATCACCTCTCCTTAGCCCAAAACCCCAATCCTTGCATTTAAACCTAGCCCTAATTAAAATCGAGTAGACCTTACTTGCTTTAGTGAGCTAGGGACATCAATAGGTCGGGTTTAACCTTTATGGAAAGACTAGTGCACCCAATATATCTCCTATTACTGGAAGCTGATGTCTAGGCTAGAGGTACAGTGTCAAACGACCTAAGTGGATTGGTGGTTCCTTAATTGGGTCCCTACGAAAGCAGGGGGGCCTCTTACCATCCCACCTCTTACCTGGCTAGTGGAAGGACTAGGGGTTGCATTGTGTGTAAGTTGAGTTGACCCATTCTGTTTGGGCTCTAGGTCTAGGAAGCCGTTGTCGATTTATCTTGTGTCTTGCATGTGCACTAGATCAAGAGTCCATTATCTTGTATCTTGCATGTCCCTTAGATTAGAATCCCATTAGCCCATCAGCCCACGTCCAGCCCAGTCTAGTCATGGAGTCCGAGATTCAGGCCCAATTGAGGGCCCTGTCTGAACAAATTACCCTAATGGGCCAATCACTTACCTAAGCGGTGGCCCGGGATGAGGCCCGTAGGGCCCGTGCCAAAGTTAGACTCCCCAAGGCCCATATTAGACCTGACTCTCTTGAACCCCATAGGCCTGATCAAATAAGTGAACATCCTTTGACCTATAAAGGAGCTTGTAGGACTTATGCTGAATTTAAATCCCCTAGGCCCAGTACCTTTGATCCATGAGCTTATCGTTATGATCTTGCCCCTGAGTCTAACCCTAGAAGCCTATATCCATACTTGGTTGACTCAGAAGAAAGACCCATTAGGAGCACCCAACCCTATGCACCCACTTTTGATGGAAGCCTAGATCCTGAGGTGTATATTGATTGGGAGGAGAGAATGGACCAGTATTTTGAGCACACTAAGATGTTGGAGTTAGGAAAAGTTAGATTGTCCACACGTAGGTTAACCCGACATGCTAAGTGGCACTGGGAAGTTATTGAGGATAAATGTTATTTGAGAGGAGATCAGATACCTGGAAAGCTATGAGGAGTAAGTTGAGAGAAGAGTACCTAGGTAGATTTTATAAGCACAAACTTTTAGACCAACGGTACAAGTTGAGACAGGGTGATAAAACTGTCTGAATACATTGACCAATTTAATGAGTTTATTAGGAGATGTAACACAGTTGAACTTGAGTCTATGATCATATCGAGGTTTCGAGCTGGCCTACGTAGGGACATCCAGTGGGAACTGTGTCATTGGCAGATTCAGGGCCTAGAGGAAGCCTATCACTTAGCTAGAAAATTCGAGTCATATTAGAAGGAACTTATGATTAGTCAATCTAAGTCCAACAAGATTAATTCCCCTGAACCCATTGAAGAGCCTAAGGTAGAAGTGTATGAGGCTGATATGAGTTTAGTAGATGAATATGAAGGAGAAGACTTCGAGGAGTATGATGAAGATGGACCCAAGGTTGAAATCACTGAGGAACTAATAGAAAAAGATCCTGAACCCACTATAGAATTTGAAGGAGTGCCTGAGCCAGGATCAAATATAGTAGATGAAAGTGAGGGTTCACCAAAGTTGTCCATAGAGGAGGTCCAGGAACAAGTCCCTAAGGAACAATCCCAAGAAGTAGATATTATTTTAGAAGACTTTCAAGATATGCTTCCCAAAGACCTTCCTAATGACCTTCCACCAATAATAGATCCCCATCCTACTCTAAAACTAGTTTCAATCCAATACCTCATTCAGTATTCTCATAAAAAGCTCATTCCTCTAACCCTAGTCGATGACCTTTTTCTTAAACTGAATAAGTCATCCTTTTTTAAAGACCCTGCACTTGCAATAACCAAATTCTCCCTCCTTCAAGTGGACCTTATGTCATCCAAAGATCAATGTTCAAATTTTAAGGTCATCCCTAGTAACCAAGGTCTATTGCATGCCTCCAATGGATTGTCTGGTGGGGGCACCAGGATCAGACACAGATTACTGGGCCCTATTTGGTTTACCTAGCCATGTGTCAAAGTTTTATAAACAACTAGGATTGAGTCCTGTAATAAGTTGAGGTTAGTTGATTTATCTCCCCCCTTCACAGTCCACATTAAGTCCTGTACACCAGTATGAGTCTAGTATGAGTTCACTTCTTATATAAGAGAGGAGGCTACGCTATTTTGGAGTTTCACCAAACCTCATTTTGAAGCCAGAAGAAGTTACATCAGCTTAGGGGAGCTCAATCGATACCCAGGTGCCCTGATTCCCCCTGGATGCCATTTCAGATGCTAGATTCCCTCCAGATGCTTTCAAAATATTTCATATACCAGGAGCCCATGTTTACCAGGTTATCCAGCACTCCAGGCCTCCAAATTCACCCCAGAAATAAGACCAAGCAAGAAGAACCAAGATTCCCTTTTAATGCCGGGAATATGCCAGCCCAGGGAACCAGGCACCCTAGCTTCCAAGGGGCCTAAGCCCAAGCCTTCCAAGCCCATGGCCAACCTCCCCCTTGCTACTCTAAGGCCACACACCCAAAGGAGGGGCGTCCAAAGAGGTTTGACAAAGTCCAAGTTGAAGTAAAGTGGGAGAAGACCAACTCTTTTCTAACTTAGTTGGGATTCCAAATCCTTTTAAACCTTGTAATTCTAAAGTAGCTAGGAAAGGACTTGTATTCCAATTTGGAAGAGGACTTGTAATCTAAGTGTAACCATGGTTAGTGAGTGCATGGGAACTCTATAAATACCTCACCCCTCCCCCTCTTGTAAGCATCTTTTTCTTATGAATAAACCTTGTTGAAATTTTGATCAATTACCTTTGTGTTTGAGATTTAGTTCTTACTTTGAGTACTCTCCTTGTGTTCCTTGATTGAAACCCTGCTGCCCTAGCACCCTCCTGCATCCCTGGAGATCAGCCATGCCCAAGGAATTGAAGCCCTTGCTGCCATCCAAGACTAAAAGCTTCTTCTTCCCCGGCTACCATCTTCTAACCCTAATCCCGAATCCTTCCAACCCTTAGTTCTTTTTCTTATTTTAATTGATGTTTTGATTAACCCTGATGCTTGCAGGATCCCCGAGGTGCTTCACCTCCCTTGAGGAGGCTTTCTTTGCTTCCAGGACCACCCAGATCAGCCATCATATTCAAGGGAACCGAGGATTCTTCATCCAGGGTCCGATCAGAGTGTGAGTGATCCCTTCTACTACTGAAATTTAATCTCTGACTGGTAAGAAACCTTCCCTTCTCTTATTTTCTGATTTTGATGAAGATAAACTACCCTAAACTGGGAGTTTCTTAACTCTCGGGTCCTGGTTATTTCATTAGTTTGCATGAGTTCGCCTGCGATCCGATGATTCTTTGCACTGCTAGTCTTTCCGCTATTCTTACTTTATTTTGGAATCTAGCCTTCAAATAAAACTATAAAAATTATAAAAAAATTATTTTACTATTTTCCATGCATGTTTAGTAGTCTTAGAGTCATTTTGCATTAGTTTAGTATCAGAGCAGGTTTAGGATGGTTTTTATCTGCTTAGCATTCACAACCCTAATTTCTATATTTTGTCCATTGCATTAGGTGTATGTTATTTATCTAATTTTTACCATCTAGGAATTTTAGTTTTTGTGAAATTTGCACTGCATGTCTTTTGTTCTATCCTAGTAATTATCAAAATTTTTAATTAATTTTCTGAAACCTTAAATCTCTAAAATTTGACATATTAGAAACCCTAACGGAATCCTGATAATTTCTGTAGCAGTCCAAAAGAACCCTAGGTTTGCATCATCATATGATTTTTTTTTTCTACATGAAATTTGGTATGTTTCATCGTCACCATCCATCCTCTATTAAAGATTTTTTTTGATTTTTTTCTACATCGGGATCTATGTCAAACTCTGCATCCACTGAAATCCTAATTCTTTGATTTTTGCTAAATTCTGCATCTTGACTCAACCTAACATAATCAACTTCCAAACCCCCCAATCCCAAGCCAAACTTTGTTTGCTAACCCCAGTTAACTTGAACCTAACCTGACACATCATAAACAATTAAACAAAAAATTTTTTTTTTTTTGATTATTTTTAGATTGCATCAAGACCATCAGTTGCCATCATTCTTAACCTAATCTTAAGGGCAACTCACTATCTCAGATCAGGGCAGGATTTCATCACCTGTCTTGGGCCCAAAACAACCATCATCATACTAACCCAAGCTTAATTAAAATCAATTAGACTTAATTTGCCCTAGTGGGCTAGGAGACATCAACAGGTCGGGTCCGAGCTGTGTGGGCCAACTAGTGCATTTAATCCTTTAGCTATTACTGAAAGCTGGTGCCTAAGGCTAGGGGTCCAGAGTCAAACAACCTAAGTGGTGTTGTGGTTTTTAATTGGGTCCCTGCAAAAGCAGGGGGGCCTCCTACACTCCCACCCCCTACCTGGCTAGTGGAATGATTAGCTATTGGGTTAGGTGTAAGTTTAGTTGACCCACCCAGTTTCTGGCTCTAGGTCTAGGAAATCCTAGATTATACTAGCCTTTTCTTTCTCTTTTACATGCTTGGTTGTATCATTTCATTTTGATTGTTTGATTTGTACATGACCACTAGACTAGGAACCCAATATCAAAGGTCTAACCCCAACCTAGCTCAACCATGGCCCCTAGTCTAGAGGCTTTCATGAAAGCCATGACCGAACGATTTGATCGGATCGACTTATCCAATAACCAATCCAATGCCCAGATTAATGCTAAACTTGACCAAACCAATGACCATATAACCCAATTAATCCAATCCCAAAACCAAATGAACCATATATTCAACCAAGTAGACCAACAATTTGACCAGGCAACCACTAGGATTGATCCATTAGATGACCAAGTAGGAACCCTAGGCAAGACCCATAGAGCTACACCCCAGGAACCCATAATCCCTGGACATAAACCCAGTAGTAACCCACTATCCCTCAGTTGACCTGAACCCTATAGGATTGATACCCCTAGATTTGAACCCATAACCCTTAGTTTACTCACCCCTGTTACCCCAGATCATAGTCAATTTTTCATTAGCCAAACCCCTCTCACCACCCCATTGGTTCACCAAGATGACTTAGAAGAAGAAATATACGAGGCTGACCCAAGTTTGGTAGAGGAGTATGAAGATGATGAGTCCATAGAAGAATTAAAGGAAGACCCACCTATAGAAGACCTAGAAGTAGTTGACCATGACCAAACCCAGATTGCAACCAAACATGTGTTAGTTGAATCGATAGAGACCCAGGTAGAAGCCACCCTAGATCAGTTGACCCTAGCCATACCCAAGTAGTAGCCAATCTAAATTTAGCTAACCTTGACCATAATCAATTAGTGGCCAACCTAGAATTAGATAACCTAGATCACACCCAAGCTGCAATGGAAGAGCAATTAGAGGAGACTTTAGAAGAGGATCCAATTGTAGAGCCTAGTCCTGAATTTCCTAAGCCAAAAGAGTTTATTGAGGACTGGCTTATCTCACCCAGTACCCTCAAGATGAAGTCATTTCCTTGATCCCAATTGAAGATCTTTTCCCTGAAATTAGTGACCCATTCTTCCATAAAGCAGACCTAGAAGATAGACACAAACCCTCTAAGGTCAACCTTATTAGTTTAGGATTAATCCCTGACACCCCTTCTTATATCCTAGTCTATCCAATTAACCCCGAACCCTTTTTTTACTTTCCACCTAATCATTAACCCTGAACCCACCTCTTATTTTCTACCATTTTTGGAAACTTTTTCTGTTTTCTTTACCATTAGGTTGCATTTTATAAGAGTTTGCATGTTGCATTCATTCATTATTCATGTCATGTTTGCATCTTACTTTAGGAGAACCCTATGGAACCTAGTAGGAGTACATAGTAAGTTCTCATGTGCATGCCATGCTAGGGTCAAACCAAAAGAGTCTATAATATGTAAGGTTTTGTCCCTTAGAGTCCAATAAAACATCCTTTGATAGGGATGTCTAGTCAAGTCTATTTGATATTAGTTAAGTCCAATAAATGCACAGCCTGAATTATATATCTGCACCTGCACTACCCTCTGCACAGCATATGCATATGAAAATTAGTCAAAAGCTAAACATAACTAATAAACTAAATAACAACTTGGCTAATTCCCAAAAGAGAGATAAAGAATTTTGCAGGGGATTTTGTAAATGAAAAGAATTTTCTGCTCGCGAAGCTGGCCCATCCAAGATAATGAATATTGGTGGACCCAATGCTTATGTGCATGAGATACTACCTGATTTAGGTATTAGCTCCACCTTCATCATATCAGATCTTATAGAGTCTAGGGAGCTAGCAGTGATACCTAGCGAGCACCTTGAGCCTATCCCTCCCTTTGAGAGAGAACCCACCCCAGAGTGTCCACCAACTAATTGGCCAAATAGTGAGGAAAAGATTGAGAGAATCCTGGATGATCAAGCCATATGTACCTAGAATAGAGGCTATCAGAGGTATTTGGTTCAGTGGCAAGGTCGGCTAGAATCTGAGGACTCGTGAATCATCCGTGAGGATCTACAGCACCTCAACCCAGACATACTCGAGCACTATAAGAGCCAAGTTATCCCACACTCGACGGGGTCGAGTTCCTCCCACCCTGGGAGAATTGGTGGGGGCACCAGGATCAGACACAGATTACTGGGCCCTATTTGGTTTACCTAGCCATATGTCAAAGTTTTGTAAACAACTAGGATTGAGTCCTGTAATAAGTTGAGGTTAGTTGATTTGTCTCAACCCTCAACCTAGTCCAATACATTGAGTCCTGTACACCAGTATGAGTCTAGTATGAGTTCACTTCTTGTACAAGAGAAGAAGCTACACTATTTTGGAGTTCCACCAGACCTCATTCTGAAGCCAGAAGAAGTTATATCAGCTTAGGGGAGCTCAATCGACACCCAGGTGCCCTGATTCCCCCTGGATGCCATTTCAGATGCCAGATTCCCTCCATATGCTTTCATAATATTTTATATGCCAGGATCCCATGTTTACCAGGTTATCCCAGTACTCCAGGCCTCCAAATTCAATCCTAGGAAGCAAGACCAAGCAAGAAGAACCAAGATTTCCTTTTGATGCCGGGAATATACCAGCCTAGGGAACCAGGCACCCCGCTTCCAGGGGGCCCAAGCCCAAGCCTTCCAAGCCCATGGCCGACCTTCCCCTTGCTGCTCTAAAGACCACACACCCAAAGGAGGAGCGTCCAAAGAGGTTTGACCAAGTCCAAGTTGAAGTAAAGTGGGAGAAGACCAAGTCTTTTCTAACCTAGTTGGGATTCCTAATCCTTTTAAACCTTGTAATTCTAACCTAGCTAGGAAAGGACATGTATTCTAATTTGGAAGAAGGCTTGTAATCCAAGTTTAACCATAGTTAGTGAGGGCATGGGAACTCTATAAATACCCCACCCCTCCCCCTCTTGTAAGTATCTTTTTCTCATGAATAAACCTTATTGAAATTTTGATCAATTGCCTTTGTGTTTGAGTTTTAGTTCTTACTTTGAGTGCTCTCCTTGTGTTCCTGGATTGAAACCCTGCTGCCCTAGCACCCTCCTGCATCCCTGGAGATCAGCCACACCCACAGAACTAAAGCCCTAGTTGCCATCCAAGACCAGGAGCTTCTTCTTCCCCGGCTGCCATCTTCTAACCCTAATCCCGAATCCTTCCAACCCTTAGTTTTTTTTTTTATTTTTAATTGCTATTTTGATTAACCCTGACACTTGCAAAATTCCCGAGTGCTTCACCTCCTCTGAGGAGGCTTTCTTTGCTTCCAGGACCACCTAGATCAGCCATCATATTCAAGGGAACCGAGGCTTCTTCATCCAGGCTCTGATCAGAGTGTGAGTGATCCTTTCTGCTATTGAAATTTAATCTCTAACTGGTAAGAAACATCCCCTTCTTTTATTATCTGATTTTGATGAAGATAAACTATCATAAACTGGGAGTTTCTCAACTCTCGAGTCCTGGATATTTCATTAGTTTGCATGAGTTCGCCTGCGATCCGATGATTCTTTGCACTGCTAGTCTTTCCGCTAGTTCTTACTTTATTTTGGAAATCTATCATGTAAATAAAACTATAAAAATCATAAAAAAATTATTTTACTATTTTTCATGCATGTTTAGCAGTATTAAAGTCATCCCGCATCATTGTCCCAAGACTCCAATTCTTATTTCCTGCCATACCCTAAGGCTTCTAATGTTCCCCAAACTTTTCCATTACACTTTATTGAGGTCGTTCGGTTTCACCAGTTCTTTGAGTATGTTAGGTTTGCAACCTACTTTTGAAAGACCTTATGGCATTTGTTAGGAGTCCATTGTAAATTTTCATGTGCATGCCAAACCAGGGTCAAACCTAAAGAGTCTATAGTCTGTTAGGTTTAGGCCCAAAGAGTCCAATAAAGCTTCTCTTAATAGGAATGTATAGTTGAGTCTACATTTTTATTAGGTGTTAGTACAAGTCAGGTGTATCATCTGCATTAAGCATTAATTTTGAAACAAACTGGCTAATTCCCGAAAAAGAGCCAAGAAATTTAATGTTGGAGACTCTGTTATGATTAGGCTTAAGCCTGAGCAGTTCCCACCCGGGACCATTAAGAAGCTTTATGCTCGCAGAGCTGGACCCTTTAGAGTAATAGAGAAGGTTGGACCCAATGCCTATGTGTTAGATTTGCCCCCGGATCTTGGCATTAGTTCTACCTTCAATATCACAGACCTGGTTGAGTATAGGGAACCGGCAGCGATACCTAGTGAGGCTTTTGGACCTACCCCTTCCTTTGTGAGTGACCCTAGTCCAGAGTGTCCACCAATAAATTAGCCTGAGAGAGGAGAACGGATCGAGCATATCCTGGATGATCAAGCCATCATGACTCGAGGTCGCGGCTATCAACGCTACCTGGTCCGATGGCAAGGCCGGCCAAAATCCAACGATTCATGGATTACTTGAGAGAACTTACAACATCTCAACCCAGACCTTCTTGAGAGATACCCGAGCCAGAGTGAGCCTTACTCGATAGGGTCAAGTTCCTCCCATCCCGGGAGAATTGTTGCGGACACTAGAGGCACCAGAATACGACTAAGGCTTCTCAACCCTCTATGGATTTTCTAGTAGTGTTAGTCTATTTAAGTCTAGTTTGTAATAAGGGCTTAGCCTATTTGAGTTTTTCTTTGGCCCCTGAGTCATGTTCTTTTTGGGCCTTCTTTATTCGAGTCCTGTATTCGAAGTTTGATTCACACCACTAGGATTTGGATTAGTCAGTAAAGTTAGCTTATGTTGAGCTAGTTTGAGTCCTGTAAACCCTAGTCCAAGTCCAATGAAGACTCAATACAATTGAAGATCAACCCAGCTTGAAGTCATGAAGATCATGGATGACCCAACAAGAAAAGTGAAGGCCCTGGAACCCTGGATTGCAACCTGGAATCCTGGATCATAGCTTGGAGCCCTGGACCGCAGCTTGGAGCATGTTGGGCCACCCAAGGCCCATGAGAAGCACCAAGGGATGCTATAATTTATTGTGGTCACCTCCCCTTGGTCGACCACTTAGGTTCACCTCCCTTAGCCGACCAAGGCAAGTGAGAGAGAGGGAGTTTGAGGGAAAGTAGATGAGGGCTTGCCATGTATTCTAGCTAGGGTTTGGGTGGGATTCAAATTCCTATGTAATGTCTTTTCAATCCTTACTTGGGGGACAAGTTTGTGAGCTCATAAAAGAAGCCCCCTGCTCTTATATGGAGGCTAATTTACTCATGAAATATATTGAGTTTTTATTCTATTGCTATGTGCTAAGGGGAATCTATGTGAACCCCTTCTTCTTCCTAGCCTCCTGCACCCTGCCTCCAGCCACCATCAAAACCCTAGAAGCCATCTTCTTCAACCATAGCCATCCAACATAAAATCATCTTTTCCCTTATATTTTTTGATTTTTATTTCATTCTTACATCATTTTCTAACCCCTCACAGGCAATTTGCAGGTCCCTCGGAGTCTACGAATCCAAGATTTTAGTCGGCCCACCGATCGGGTCACCGGATTGAAGGCCACGGATCTATGGGGTCTTCGGCTTGATCTTCCAGGCCGCATCCGAGAGCGAAGAGTGACCTCTACAAGGACTCATCAGCAAGATCCTATCAGATACACCCTCTCGACTCACCAGTAGCCATATTGAAGGAGAACTAGCCCAACCAGGGCTTCTCAGCCTCGGCGATCCTCTTCTCTATTATTTTAGGGTCTATTTTGCATGCAACTGCTTCTAAATTTTTTGTAGAACTCTCTACTTTAGATCTTGGCTTTATTTTTGGGATTTAGACACCTAACTCAATATATAAAAATATAAAAATACTTTGCATGCATATTTAGTCCCGCATCATTGAGTGACCAAGATCGCACACCCAACTAGAATGCCCTAGTGGAGCATGCTGATAAGGAGGTGTACGACTACCTCGTCACCTCCGAGGTTCTTCTACTTTAGGACTTGCTGACGAAACATAACTTGTTCAAGGTCGGGATCAGCCTAATCCAATCCTTGGGTAAGATCCTGAACTTGGGCTTCTCCTCGGTGAAAATTTCTCTCTATTTTATGTTTAACCAGAGTTTTCTTCTCTTTGTAGACATGAGGTTTTCCATGGACTAAATTCAAGAGATGTCCCGAAAGAGGCCTGCATCTTCGGGGTCTAGGGAGGATCCACAAAAGAGGCCCCACGAGGAGTCGGGATGGAGGCCTACTATAGAGCCTTCTGTCGGTCCGGGAGAGAGGAGGCCCAGGTTAGCCCCAGCCTCATTTGGAGCGGAGGCCCAAATGCCTATGTGCAGGCCCAACAGGGGTGCCGTAGCTGGAGAGGGGGCTTCACGGGTCCCTCAAGTGGCCCCTCCTAGTGCTAAGATTTTACTGCCACCGAGGTGGCGGCCGACACCACCATAAGAGGAAGAGCGACATTGCTAGCATCTATTGAGCAGCCGTCGCCCGACCAGCGGCCCCCGTACCCTCAATGTCTACCATGCTGGGCCTCGCGACATCCCCTATGGCACCAGGCTCGGGAGTACCCAGGGTGTCAATCCTGATTCCACCGAATGTGGCGGTTACCCTCGATGCCGCACTGACCAAAAGGATGGTGGACTTCATCATCCAGCCATGCGACCGCCAGGAGAGGGGTGGCAAGAAGCTGGCAACCATCATCACATGCCTATTCCCCCAGCTGTTATTGGTAAGTTCTACCCTCCTCGGCCTTCCTTCCATTGCTTACATTGATTTAGCTGACACTTTCTTTTCTATTGCTACAAGTGGCCACTAATGCCCTGCTGATCAAGGACTCTTGCTTGGCATTGGCCCGGTGGGATAGCAGCCATCGCAATCGCATGAAGGCCATGGAGGTGGAGGCTCGAGCCCAGTCCGAGAAGGTGTGCGAGCTGGAAGGGCAAGCCAAGGCCCTCCAGATCGAAATGGCCAGCTCCATGACCATGGTGGCAGAGCTGGAAGGACGAGCCACTGACCTCGAGGTGGCCCTGGCAGCAAAGAGGGAAAAGACTGCCCGCCTGGTGGTGGAGTGGGCCCAGTTTGTTATAGAGGCGGCATGCTTAGAGGGGCTGGTGCAGACCCTCCAGGTCTAGCTCAAGGCAGTGCTGGCCCGGGCTACGATGGTGGACAAGAAGGCCATGGCAGTAGTGACCCTGATGGAGGCTATGAAGAAGGAAGCTACCAAAGCCGTGTCCAAGTTCAAGGCCTCGGAGGCTTTTATTGATGAGGTATGACTCATTCCTTAAAGGATTCAAGGACTGCAGAAGGAAGGTGGGCTGGGTCTTCTCCTTCAAAGGCATGGATTTCATCATCCCGAACCTACTAGTTGATGGTGATGGAGAGGAGGCTCCATCTGAAGAGGCCGGCACGAGGGTAGATGCAGCACCGGAGGCGGAGGCGAGGGTGGCTGCCGATCCAGCCACACCTCCAACCGAAGTCCCACCGGAGATCGACGAGGCACCATGTCGACCGGGTAAGGCCTCGGTGACCTCCCCATAGGTTTTCTTTTCTTTCTTGTACATGAACATTTTGAAGGACCTCTTGGCCTATCGGGGGGTCCTTTTTTGATGTAAAAATTCCTTCTATTTATGAAGAACTCTTACTTCATCAATGAGTTTTGCCTTGCTTCTTCATTCTCTCTCTCTTTCTTTCTTCTTCTTTTTTTTTATGGTAGCAATGTGAACCATATGGTAGCCAAGTTACAAAGTCCTCAATGCACTGGCCAGGTTTGAATTCTGGCAGATAGTTGCAGGGGTCTTGGGCATTCTCCGACCCTCCTTGCCGAACTTAGAATCATGTAGATAGGAGTGCAGGGCTTCTGGAGTTTTCCATCTTGCTTCGCTGAACTTGGAGTTTGATGGATAGGATGCGGGGTTTCTAGAGTTTCCCGACTTGCATCGCCAAACTTGGAGTTTGATAGATAGAGTATAGGATTTCTGAAGTTTTTTGGCTTGCCTTCACCGATCTTGGAGTCCGACAGATAGAGTACGGGCTTCTGGATTTTTTGGCTTGCTTGTCAATCTTGGAGTCTGATGGATAGAGTGCGGGGCTTCTAGAGCTTCTCGACTTACATCACCAAACTTGAAGTTCGATGTATAGAGTGTAGGGCTTCTTGAGTTTTTCAGCTTGCATCACCAAACTTGGAGTCTAACGGATAGAGTGCGGGCTTCTGGAGTTTCTTGGCTTGCATCACCAAACTTAAAATCTGACGGATATAGTGCAGGGATTTTGGAGTTTCTCGGCTTACCTTCGCTGAACTTGGAGCCCAACGAATAGAGTGACAGGCTTCTGAAGTTTCTCGGCTTGCATCGCCAAACTTGGAGTAAGACGGATAGAGTGCGAGGCTTCTGAAGTTTTCTGGCTTGCATAATTGAACTTGTAGTCTGACGGATAGAGTGCAGGGCTTCTGTAGTTTCCCAGCTTGCATCACTGAACTTGGGGTCTGATGGATAGAGTGTGGGGCTTCTAGAGTTTCTTGACTTGCATCGTCGAACATGGAGTCTGATGGATAGAGTACGGGGCTTCTGTAGTTTCCTGGCTTGCATCACCAAACTTTGAGTCCAACAGATAGAGTGCCGGGCTTCTGGAGTTTCCTGGCTTGCATCGTCGAACTTGGAGTCCGATGGATAGAGTGCAGGGCTTCTGGAGTTTCTCGGCTTGCATCATCACCAACTTGGAGTCCAACGGATAGAGTACGGGGCTTCCAGTGTTTTTTGGCTTCCATCGCCAAACTTGGAGTTTGACGGATAGAGTGCAGGGCTTTTGGAGTTTCCCGACTTGCCTTCGCCAAACTTGGAGCTCGATGGATAGAGTTCCTGCATAGATGGGAGACAGTGTTGTTGCTTAGTTGGCCAACCCAAGAGGGGGATGAATTGGGTTTAAAAACTTTTTCCACAAATATGTGCTCTTTAGAAATCTTAGTGTGGTGAGTGAGGTTAATTAGGAATTAAATACGGAAGCAAAAGAAAGAACATAAACAAACCAATCACAAACACTACAAATTTTATAGTGGTTCGGAGCAATCCAGCTCCTATGTCCACTATCCAAGATACCACTTGGGATTTTCACTATATTTACCATGGAATACAGCCGGTTTGTTTTACACCGGGCTCATAAACCAAAATCTAAACTTGGTTTTACACCAGGATCACCACGAACCCAATACAATGTTAGTTTTTCCGGGCTCACTAACAACCCAAACTTGGTTTTCAAGGCTCACCAAAAATCTTAAATAACTCACAAGTTACAGCCACTGCTGTACTTGGAACAACTCAAACAAAGAGTTAAAAAGAAAACAACACTAATGACAAACCAAACTTTGTCAGATGGTTGTAGTTATCCTCTTTGAAAAGCCTTTTTGATTGCTCCTTCAATACTCTTTAAGGCTTCTAAGCTTTTCCAATAAATGACTCGAGCATGATTGGAGTTTGTTGAAGTCTTGAGTTCTTCCTTGAATGCTCTCTTTGGATACTCAATGCTCTTCTTGAAAAACTATTCAAAACTCATTCAAATCCATCATTTATAGTGTTTGGAACTAATCCCAAGTAGATATGACCATTGTAGTGCCTTGGGAGTCGAAATATATCCATTGGAGCACTTTTTGGATTCAAAAAATCAATTATGGAACTAGTCGTTACTCACTTGAAACTGGGATTCAAGTCGGCTCCGTTGGGTTGAGTCGGCTCGATGTTGGAATAGCACTCTGGTCGAGTTGGCTCTTCTCAATTGAGTCGGCTTGCCTGACTAGTTTTCTTAAAACTGGTTTTTGCTCACTCTAGAAGAGTCGGCTCGGTTGCTTGTTGAGTCAGCTTGGATGACTGATTTTAGAAAACTGCAATTTTGGTACTTTGGATGAGTCGGCTCTAACTTGGTCGAGTCTGCTCGGTTGCCTGTATGCCTGAAACCTTTGTACCATGCCAAAATAATGAGTTTGCTCTCTTGCTTGAGTCGGCTTGAGTGACTTTTGACCAAAAGTATTCCAACTTCTCCAGATTTCATCCAAAAATTTCCAACCAACTTCTAAAGACTTTCAAACTTCTTATAAACCTAATCTAAGTAATTTAAACTTAAGAAATACACATAATTGGCCCATTTTACAAAAATATACAATTGAGTTTTCTTGGGCCCTTCATTACATGAACATTTTCACAAAGAAACTTGATATATTATAACAATTTTAGAATTGTAGGAAGAATAGCTGTGCATTAGAATCATCCTACAAAACTCCTAGCCTCTCATGATAAGCATGTCATTCATGTATACCTGCATGTTGTAGTTGATCTGGTCTTTGAAGACCTTATTAACCAGGTGCTGGTACATGGCCCCTACGTTCTTAAGGTCAATGGCATCATCCTGTAGCAATACATACCTTTATTAGTCACAAATGTTGTGTGCTCCTCATCCTCCACATGCATGCGAATTTGATTGTATCCGGAGAATGCATCCATGAAGCTAAGAAGCTTGTGGCTCGAGGTCACATCTACCTGCTGGTCAATCTTGAAAAGAGGGAAGCTGTCCTTCGGATATGCCCGGTTGAGGTTGGTGTAATCCATGCAGATCCTCCACTTTCCAGAAGCTTTTCTGACCATTACTACATTATCAAGCCAGTTAGGATACTGTACCTCATGGATGAAGCCTGTCGTGAGTAGTTTTTCGACTTCCTCATCAATCACCTTTTGCAGCTTCGGGATAAAGTTCCTTTTCTTCTGCAAGACGGGTGGCAGTTGGGGTTGACGTTTAATTTATGGGTGATTACCTCAGGCGGGATCCCGACATGTTCGCTATAGTCTAGGCAAAGACATTTGCATTGGCTCGTAGAAAGCTGAGCAGACGGAATCTCTCCTCTTTGGGTAGTAAGGCTCCCACTCATACCATCTTCAGGGGGTCCTGCCCCAGGAGGAAAGATGGCGCGGGTTTGACCGACCAGTCCTTCGACTCCTGCTCTATCAGGCCTGACTGGTCGATGATTGGACCCTGCATAGCCTCTCGCACTCCCGGGACCATCTACAGGCGGTGCTGGACTGGCTGCCAAGAACCTCTCATCTTTCCAATCCCTTAAGGAGTGGGGAACTGGACAAGGAGACACCGGGTGGAGATGGTGGCATCAAGCAGGTTGAGTTCAGGATGCCTCAGGATCGTGTTGTAAGGAGAGGGAAGCCTCATAATGGTGAACATAATCAGTACGGTGCTTTGCCAAGGTGGCACCCCAATGGTTATTAGGAGTGTAATCTCTCCTTCAACTCCTACCAAATCCTTGGTGAAGCCCACTAAGGGCATGAACACCAGCTTTATCTGGTCAGTGGATAGTTCATCCTTACAAAAGTATCATAAAAAAGGATGTTAGAGGAACTTCCACTATCAACCATATTTTTTTATAGGATATTTTACTATCATCATTTCTATGACGACAGCATTATTATTTGGGTTATCTGCCCTTGCCGACCCTTTTTCCTTGCAGGGGAGTGCAACATCACTTCCCTCTCTCCTCTTAGCCCTCTTCGAGCTTCTCTCTATCCCCCAGGAGATCATTCCGATCGGCTTCTCAGTGGAATGATTATCGATGGCAAGTGATTGGGGTTCTTCATTCTAGGTTGCTCGAGGCGCTCCTCCCTCCATGTGCTTCCTAAGGTAGCCATGCTTGATCAGATCTTATATCTTCCCCTTTAGGTGATGGCATTCTTCAGTATCATGGATGTGGTCCTGGTGGAAGCAGCAGTAGAGAGATTTGTCGCATTAGTGAGATTTGTCGCATCCAGCAAATGGCCTCAGTAGGGGAGGACGGTGTAGGAAGCATTCGCCCTTGATCTCCATTAGAATCTTTGCTCTCGAGGTGAGGAGAGGAGTGAACTTTTCTTCCTTGGTAGGGTCGACTCTGGCCTGGCCCCTAGCCGTGAGGCCAGCATGGCCTTTGAGGCTAGGGGACCGGATGCCTTTTCCATGGCTTATCTCTTCAGCGACCTCCCGTTTAGCTCCCTCCTGATATGGTCGGCCTCCTCTGTATGCATGTACTTATGGGTCCAGAGGAGGAGCTCTGAGTAAGTCTTTGGAGGTTTTTTGTCGAGGGAGTAGGTGAAGCAGGAGGTCCTGAGTCCCCTCTTCAGGGCCAGCATGACGACTGGCTCATCGAGATGATAGATCTTCATGGTAGTGGCTTTAAACTGGAACACGTTGTCCTAGAGGGGCTCTCGATCTTACTGGCGGATTAAGAAGAGGCTGTCGACTTCACGTGGCACCTTTCTGCATACATCAAAGTGTACCACAAACTTTTTCTCCAACTGGACAAAGGAGTCGATGCTTTCTAACTCGAGTCTGGAGAACTAGGCTCGAGCAACCTTCCGGAGGGTAGCTGAGAAGGCGATGCAGAGGAGAGCGTCGGTGGCCTCCTAGACCCTCATAAGGGCCCTTAGCTTTGTAGGTGGTCCAGGGGGTCAGTTGTCCCATCGTAGGGGTCAAACTGGGACATATGGAACCAACTATGAATTGTTTCCTCTTGGATTCTGTAGGAGAAGGGTGGATGGGTGTTGATGCGAGATGAACATGCTAAGGATGAGCATAAAAAAATTACAGATCAGATGGCAATGATTTTAGGTTTTCAATTATGGTTTTGTTCCCGAAAAAGATTAAGAACTAACAGGGGACTTCATGTAATGACTAAGAAAAACATACCCATAGATTAAAACCTAACAAAGTAATAGAGAAAAGGATCCTAGGATTAAGAAACAACTATTAGGGCATGCTCAGTTTTCAATAGGTCAAAAAAAGAGAGAAGGGAAGGTTAGTTTACCTAGCAATGATGTTCTTTCATTGTAGAAGGGATCACACTTCTCGGATCGGTGCCTGGATGATGAAACCTCATTTCTGCGGATGTGCTGGCTTTTTATCAGATGGTCCCGAAGGCAAAGAAAACTTCCTTCAAGATTCATGGCACTGGAGGGATCCTACAAACATCGAAGGTTAGGGATTCAGATAACAGAAAAAAATATGAAATCAAAGGTTGGGAAGGGAGAAAATTAGGATGGGTGTTGAAGATGCTTGGCAGCCTGGAGAGTTGATGATGGTAGCCTAGAGACTTGGTGATGGCAGCCTGGAGGTTGGATGATGGCGGCCTGGCTGCTAGGAGAGGCCGGCTTGACTACTTGAAGAAGGACTCCTGGTGGACTAGGGTTTTGGAAGTAGGATGTTGGCGGCCTAGGTTGGAAGATGGAAGGGGTCGGCCTAAGGTTTATGAAGATGTTGATGGCGGCCAAGGGTTGGATGGAAGATGTTGGCAGCCTAGGGCTTCTAGGAAGTAGAGAGCTGGTGGCCTAGGGTTTTGAAGATGAAAGGTTGGCATCTTGGGCTAGGGAGGATGGAAGTGCTGGCGGCCTAGACTAGAAGATGGAAGATGAAGATGGTTGGGTGCACCTCATGTGCCCTCCTTGCGGAGTGAAAAGTTGGGCCTCACATCCTCTCCCTCATGGAGCGTCAATGCATAAATGCATGGAAAATAAAGAAAACACTCATAATTTCATTCAATAATTCATTGTTATTTTTACAAGAGGGGCAAAGGGGGTATTTATAATTCACCCAGTCTCCCAGTTAAAGTTGGAGTACAAAGTTGGAGTGGGATAAGGAGATTGGAGTCCTCGTAGGACTTGGATGTTGAACTCCATATAGTAGGACTTGGACATTAACTCCTTATTGGACTTGGAAACTTGACTCCTCTTGGGTTTGGACTGCTTGACTCTTTATTGGGCTGGGAGGTTTGACTTTTCTTGTAGGCTTGGGTTGGGCTGGGGCACCAACTCCTTGGTGGATCTAGGCTTCAACTCCTGGTTGGGCTGGGTGCCAACTCTTTCCGGGCTTGCTGGATTAGGGCGCCACTTCTTCATGGGCTTGGACTGGGAGGCGCCATTCCATGCTAGGCTAGGAGGGGCGCCAATGCTGGTGGGCTTGGGTGGCATGAGTGTGGCCAGGCACATGGACTGGGGTGGATGGAGTAGGGACCCAGGTGCATGAATTGGGGCGACTGAGTGGGGGTCTGGTGACTCCCTCTTGAGCTTGACTTGAATAAAAATTATAGGACTAAAACTCACTTGACTAGACTTGAAACGAATGGACTTAATTGACTTTATTACAGGACTCAATTGACTTGATGAGATCAATTGACTCACTTTATTATAGGACTCAAGTGACTCTAGACTCAACTGAAAAGTGACAGACTTTCCAACATATGAATAGAGATCCAAATGAGCATTGTAATTTTTTTGTCTAGACTTGGTGTCCTCATCAGGTGTCATAACCCGCGGGCTCACCAGGAAAGCCTTGAATCTCAGCAAATTGGTGGGATAGGTCAGTCAGCCTACGCTCCTTCTCTTCAAGGTGCTTTTTTGCCTGGCCGTGGATGGCCTCGTCTGTGGACCCTTCGACGGAGGCCGTCAAGGGTGAAGGGAGTGCGGAGTGGAGGAACTCTCGCCTGAGTTCCCGACCACACCGATGCCATCGGTTGAGTATGCATCATGGTATGCAGCATCGGGTGTTGTCTCTCTCAGTGCTCTCTTCTCCTCCTCTGCTGCTTCTCCCAACCTTCTGGTGGTCTCCCTACAAGTGGGAGGCTGCATGTAACAGCCCCTCTTAGAGGATCGTAGATGATACAGGGATCAACATCATGGGCTGCCGGAATCCCTGGCTGCTCATTGCCAGGGATCGATGTCTCTGGTGGAGGTGGCATACCGTCGCAGCCAGGGCATGGACCTATTAGGCCAGTGCGCTGATCTGGGGATCCACCGGAGGCGGTGGTGGTGGAGCGAGGAGCTCCCCCTCGGGGCTCTGTGGGTCGCCACGATGAGGGGAACCCCTGCATGGCTAGCGGAAGCCTCCCATATGTGCATTATCACCATGAGGCCATGGATCTCCACGGGTGTTCTTGCGGTGGGGGACTTACTGCCGAAACTTCCATAGTCAATGGTGTTTCTACATCTTCTCCCATACCTGGCACGCCAATCTATTGCCGCCTAGATCGCCATGGCTTGTAGCTCTAACATGTCGCAGACTCGTCGGGCTCCTGATGGGCACTTAGTCCTCTTTCCCGGTCAGCTCTAGAACCGGCGAGACTTGTAAAAGAGAAGAGACCCAGGGTGGGGATTCTAACGAGAACACTCTAATGATCAAGTTAGTTGGGATGATCAAAGAGAGCAGAATCTCTGTACGAGAGCTTAGGATCTCTCCATGTAGAGGATGAAAGATGAGATATAAGAAATGGAAAGACAAGGTCGAGTGGAAACTAGAGAGCTGGGAGGTTTTCTTGGATGGTTCCTTGGCCGTTTGCTTTCTGAGTCTTACCAGTTGCCTCTCTCCCCCCTCGGAGGTCCTTTTTTCTATTTTATATGAGAAGGGTGGCCCAGACCAAGTCTAGGGCTTCACTGAGATGTCCCTTTCATGGTATCCCTTTCGGGAGGGATTTTCTTTGTTCATGGCCTCCCCCTTATCAGACCGGTCCTCGAAAGGAGATCCTTCTATTGGGGGTTGTTACGGCCGTAACGGTGACGTGGCGTGTCTCATATTTCGTTGGGCATGATTCGAGCCACGTGGAGTTTTTTTGGCCAAGTCAGTTGCGGCTTCACCCCGGCCGAAGCCGAGCTCGGCCCGGGCCCGCCTGCCACCCTTGCCAGGCGGCACCCTGAGACGTTACCGCCCTGACCGAAGTCGAGCTCGGCCCGGGCCCTCCTGCAGCTCCGCCAGGTATCCACCCAGGAGGGGTCCACCTCGGCTAAGGTCGGCTGCTCCCCCGCTCCCTTGCCAGGTGGCGCCCGGAGACGATCCCGCCTTGGCCGAGGTCGAGCCGGGCCCCTTCGCTACTTCGCCAAGTGGCGCCCGGAGACGGGACCACCTTGGCCGAAGCCGAGCACCCTTCTGCCACTCCACCAGGTGTCCACTCGGTCGAGGTCGGCAGCTCCCCCACTCCCTCGCCAGGTGGCGCCCGGAGACGGGACAACCTCGGCCGAGGTCGAGCCGGGCCCCTTCGCTCCTTCGCCAGGTGGCGCCCGGAGACGGGACCACCTCGACCGAAGCCGAGCGCCCTTCCGCCACTCCGCCAGGTGTCCACCCGGGAGGGGTCCACCTCGGCCGGTCGGCAGCTCCCGCTCCCCCCCAGCTCCCCCAGGTGGCGCCCGGAGACGGGGCCACCTCCGAGGTCGAGCCAGGCCCCTCCGCTCCTTCGCCAGGTGGCGCCCGGACGGGACCACCTCGGCCGACCGAAGCTTCCTTCGTCCTTCTGCCGCCCCAGGTGTCCACCCAGGAGGGGTCCACCTCGGCCGAGGTTGGCCAGCTCGTACAGAGAAGGTCCCGAAGAACGGAGGCGCAGGCTCCAAGTTGCCCCTCGAGCCATGCACGCCGCACCTCGAGAAAGGCACCCCGTACGAATGGCGGCGGCACGAGAAACATCACTTACATCGGCCCGACAGGTTCCGCAGTCGAGAGATGAGGCCTTGACAAAACAGGACCCGATAACGGACAGCGCCGGCGCCTGGGAAGGAGAGCACTCATGCTCGGCCCAAGGTCTGTCGGCAGTCTGACCAGCGCCCCCTCCCTTACTCTTTCCCCGCTGGGCTCGGCAAACGAGGCCGGAAAGCCGCTCAGCCCTCTGAACCAGAAGGGGAAGGAGAAAGGGGCGGAGGGAAGGAGACGAGAGCGACAAGAGAGCCTCCCAGGAGCGGAAAACGAGCAGACAACAGGAGGAGATAAAAGGAAGGAGGAAACGGACGACAAGGTGAGTGAAGTGAAGTAGAGCAAGTAAGAAACAGAGGCTGGAAGCTCCGCTTCAAGAGCAAGATCCAAGGTCCCGAGAGGGGATCGCTTGGCGTGAGCTCGGCAAAGGAATCCAGCCGGTTTCTGGTTACTCTGGCATCTTTCTTGCTAGCACGTTCTCTGAGCCTGGGACTCCTTCGGGGGCCCGTCCCAGAGATTCTGTTTCCTCTCGCCGTCTACTGACTTGATCATCGGAGCTCCCTCGCCGGAACGGGGGCCCGTCCCAGAGATTCTGTTTCCTCTCGCCGTCTACTGACTTGATCATCGGAGCTCCCTCGCTGGAATTCCCGGCCAGGGTTTTCTGACCTTGCCTTGCAGGTTCGGTCCAGCCAGGAGGCCCCAGGGGCATGACGGTCTAGTCGGATCGGCGGTTCCGAGGCCACGGGCGCGGCGGCGAGATCGGCAATAGGGGTGTTCACCGACGTAATACAAATCTTATCCCTTTAGTGGTGCAGTTTCTCGTGGGAGGGGCGGGCACCATGCTGTTAAGCTCCGAGCTACGGTGGGGCATTTCTATTACAGGAGAGACCGTCGAAGTGTCATAGAGCCTGGGGTCTTAATAGAATACTCCTCTTGGAGGAGGTATAGGTTCCGTGTTGCGAGAGTTGGAGCCCCCCGATTGCACAGTCGTGAACGTGGCGGCACGTTACAAGGCCTGGAGCCTGGTGGTGTATGCATTACACAGAACGTGCGAGTGGCGCATTTACAGAGTTTGAATTTCTGGTAGGTTGTGCGCCACCACCCGAAGGTTGTAGATAGCTAGAAGCTTCCATGGCACGGTCTAAACCTCTATTGATCTTCTACCTCTTTTGCGTCTGGTAGGAACTTCGGCCTTGGCTGGATATGGGAGCTACATCTTGGGAGCTCGACCCGGAAAGCATGACACGACCTCGGCCCTGGAGCTCAACCCCTCGGAAGCAAGAGCACGATCTTGACCGAGAAGTCGACCCCGGATGGAAACTGACCTCGACCGGGGGCTTGCCCTCGGCAGGATAGGGGGAGCTTTATTTTGGGAGCTCGACCTCGGAAAGCATGAGCACGACCTCGGTCGGGAGCTCGACCCCAGATGGGAGCTGACCTCGGCTGGGGGCTCGCCCTCGGCAAGATAGGGGGAGCTCTATCTCTGGAGCTCGACCCCGGAAAGCCTGAGCATGACCTTGACCGGGAGCTCAACCCTAGATGGGAGCTGATCTCGACCGGGGCTCGCCCTCGACAGGATGGGTGGCTCTATCTCGGGAGCTCGACCCCGGAAAGCATGAGCACGACCTCGACTGAGAGCTCGATCCCGAATAGGAACTACCTCAATCGGGGGCTCGCCCTCGGCAGGATAGGAGAGCTCTATCTCAGGAGCTCGACCTTGGAAAGCATGAGCACGACCTTGGCTAGGAGCTTGACCCCGGATGGAAGCTGACCACAGCCGGAGGCTCGCCCTCGGTAGGATAGGGGAGTTCTATCTTAGGAGCTCGACCCCGGAAAGCATAAGCACGACCTCGACCGAGAGCTCGACCCCGGATGGGAGCTGACCTCGATCGGGGGCTCGCCCTCGGTAAGATAGGGGGAGCTCTATCTCGGGAGCTCGATCCCGGAAAGCATGAGCACAATCTCGGCCAAGAGCTCGATCCCGGATGGGAGCTGACCTCGGTTGGAGGATCGCCCTCAGATCTTCATTTGGTCGTTGCATCCAGATGGCATTTTCTGCGAGCATGGCTGCTAGCTGGTGTAGTCATAGGCTCCACATCAATGATAATGCCATATCACATGGAAATGATAGTGCTCAGGATAGTTTAAAATTTTTAATTTTTATAAAATAAAAAAAATTGAAGTCGAGAAAATAAAAATTAAAAGTACGAAAGAAAAATAAAACATTGGATATGTTAGATCTGCTAATCATATATTAGCACCTACTTGTAATAAAAATAAATAATAAGAATTTAAAGTACATAAAAATTAATATTGTATTAATTAAAAGAAGAATTTAATTACATAAAATTAAAAATAATAATTAAATAAATTTTGAAAACTAAAAATAAAATATCCGAAGTCGAATGGTGTGGTCTTGTCAAGAAATCGGTTGATGCATGAAAAAATTATTTTTTATTTTATTTTTTTATAACTTAGGTAAGGTCAACATTTCTTACCGGAATTGCTTGAAGTTGAAGATTCGGAAATCAAGATGCTGCACTTAAGTGATGAGATGCATATCCAATTTTTATTTTTTTATCGCAATAATGATCCGTGCAATTTCAACCTATATATATATATATATATATTATACGATTTAATGGTTGAGATCACAAATTAATTTATTTTTTAATAAAAAATAAAATTTTTAATGCGAAAGATATAAGCATCTAGCAGCTGCTAATCTTCCTCCGCGAAAATTCGTAGGCCAGCACCCACGCCACCATGTAAAATGTGAGCGAACATTTTCTCATTTCGTCGCACAGGCGGCACCGCCGTTGCACTACCAAATTAGCTTCTTCACCCTAAATTCCTTTTGCCTTTTTTTTCTTACTTCAAAAACGTGCCGAGCAAAGTCTTTTGGCACGTATCATCCATCCCATTTAGCCGGCCTCCGGGCACCGCTATATATATATATATATATATATATCCATTCTCCATCACTTCTCTCTGGTTCTCAGAGCAACAGCATCACGGGCGTGTTGACATCCATCACCTAAACCAATATGGCCCTCGTAGAAGCAAAGCAGGCTCAGGAGGTGGCCGTGGTGATGGTGCCCCTCCCGGCCCAAGGCCACCTCAACCAGCTCCTCCACCTCTCCCTTCTCCTCTCCACCCGCGGCCTCGTTGTCCACTATGCCGCCTCCCCCTCCCACATACGCCAGGCCAAGTCCCGCCTCCAGGGCTGGCAACCCGCATCCCTCGATGCCATCCACTTCCACGACCTCCCCATCCCTCCCATCTCCTCCCCTCTCCCCGACCCCAATGCCGCCGCCACCTTATTCCCCAGCCACCTGCACCCCCTCTTGGAATCCATTTTCCACCTCCGCTCTCCTCTCGTCTCGCTGCTCCGCTCCCTCTCCTCCATCTCCCGCCGCCTAGTCGTCGTCTACGACCCCCTCGTCTCCTTCGCCGCCCAGGAGGCCGCCGCCCTCCCCAACGCCGAGGTCTACGGATTCCACTGCGTCCCTGCCTTCACCCATCTCTCCTTCAGTTGGTCATTCCAAGATGAGTCTAACCTCCCGAAACCAAAGCATCTCGAAGCCATCCTTAGTAGCCAGTCCTTCGACGACTGCTACACCAACGAGTTCTTAGAATTCATGAACATGAACAGTGTCGTCCTGGACGGTGTCGCCAAAGACGGCAGCCTCATCAACACTTGCCGCCCGATCGAGGGTGAGCTCATCGATCTGCTAGCTCAAGACCCGCAATACAGTGGTAAGACAAAACTATTTGCAATCGGCCCTTTGAATCCTGTAACTACTCCAAAAGGAGACAGCGGTCGACGGCATGCATGCCTGGAGTGGCTCGACGGGCAGCCACCGGCATCGGTCGTGTATGTATCATTCGGGACGACGTCCACGATGCCGGACGAGCAGATAAATGAGCTGGCGATCGGGCTGCAGCGCAGCAGGCAACGGTTCATATGGGTGTTGAGGGATGCCGACGTCGCAGACCTATATGCTGAATTCCATGAGAGTCGAGCATGGAAATTGCCGCCGGATTACGAGCAGAAGGTGGAGGGAGTGGGGATGGTGGTGAGAGGGTGGGCGCCCCAGCTTGACATCTTGGCTCACCCTGCGACGGGTTTGTTCATAAGCCACTGTGGGTGGAATTCATGCATGGAGAGCCTCAGCATGGGGGTGCCGTTCATGACGTGGCCGATGCACTCCGACCAGCCGTCGAACACGGTGCTGGTGACGGAGTTGCTGAAGGTCGGGGTGGTAGCGAGGCTGTGGGCTCGCTGGAAGGAGACTTTGCCAGCCGGAGAGATAGAGGAGTCGATCAGGAGAGTTATGGTGAGTGAAGAAGGGCAGGAGATTAGGAGACGTGCCAAGGGCTTGGGTGATGCCATTCGAGAGGCCGCATCAGAGGGAGGATCATCTCGAGCCGAATTGGACTCCTTCGTTGCCCATGTTACCAGATGATCAGTGGGCGCAAGGGCTCGGGTCTGCTACTTCCATGCCTCGTCTCTCCTTGTTACGTGCATCCCGGTTCTTACCCAGAATTGTGTTGGCATTTGAGTTATATTTCTTCAATGGAAAATAATAAATAAATTAGAATGATGGTTTGCATTTACATATATCCAGTTGAAATCAAATCAAGCTTAACTTTTGAGCTCCATATATTCAAGTTAATTTCAAGTTTGCTTAAAGCTTGATTCGGTAATCTATTATATGTATTAGTGATTATATATATTAGTGAACACCTAAGGTGAACTACTGGATTAGATCGAACATTTACTTGATGCTAATTAATGAGTATTATATGACGACTTCTCTTCAACTTCATCATATATATATATATATATATATATATCATGTGAATCTTTTTGAGCTGTACCACTGACTTCTAGTAGATGATGGGCACTGCCCGGAGAACAGAATTAACCAACGCTACTTTTCTTGCCGTTGCTAGGTCCCTTCCCTTCCATCCACTCATTTTTTTAAAAAATTATTTTCTATAAAAAATTGAACTGCGAGGTGATATATCGAATTGTTATCGGCAATTTTGACGGCTTGGCAACCGGGACAAGTTGCAATTTTTAAAAATTAATTCTTAGCCCCGTCAAAAACTCACAGGCGTATGATTCTTGGGTCAACACGATGTCATCATCGAGGATAGCCTCAATTTCTTGTTTCTTCTTCCCCAAGGTTACCGGCAATTTTGACAGCTTGGCAACCAGAACAAGTTACAATTTTTGAAAATTAATTCTTAGCCCAGTCAAAACCTCACGGGCATATGATTCTTACGTCAACCCGATGTCAACATCGAGGATAGCCTCAGTTTCTTGCTTCTTCTTCCCTGGAGCAGGGGTAGCGACAAATCACCTGCCTCTTTATTTTATTTTATTTTTTCCCGCAGAACGGGTAGAATTTTTTTTTAAATAATATTTTTACCTGCAACGGTCGGTGTAAATGGAAGATCAAGATTTTCCTTTTTTATTTTTTCGTTCTACTAATTAGCATCTTTGTAGTTTCAGGTTAACATAATCATCTCTCGGTAGAAGAAAAATGCTATAAAAATTTAAACGTCTTGAATCGAACATTACCTGGCAGGATAAGGACCTATGCAAATAGCAACACTAGGTTTAAACCCCCTATCCCTTCTTCTTACCCCAAAAAACTAATATTTTTTGATAAATATTTATTAAAATATAATTTTTTTAGAATATGTTTACAAATGTAGCATTGTTTGGTTTGCATGGATGCCACATCAATAAGGATGTCAATTTTTATCGACTCGATGGATACCCGACCCGATCCTAATGGAGCGGGTAAAACCTGATCCATCTAATTTATAAATAGATATGGGTTATATAAAAAAATTCGACTCACGTTCGGATCGGGTATGGGTAGTAGTACACCCCGACCCAAATATGATCCATTTATACATAAAAAAAGTTATGTTTATAAAATATTTAAGTAAATTGGATATGGGACGGATATACCCGACCTGACCCGACTCGACCCGACCCATTTAGGTTTTAAGTAAACTAGATTTTATGAGACCGGGTATACTTGACCCGACCCGATCCAAATGTGACTTTTTTTATATCCGACCCGAGATGGGTATAGAACGGAAAATTTTTTAACGGGACGAGTATAGATTTTGGATGACCCGATCCAAACCCGATCCATTGTCATACATAAACATCAGAAGCCATTTCTAGAACCCGTGCTTTATGTTAAATAAAACCACATGTATAACCTATGATTTCAAATTTAAAAATAAAATATAAAAAATATTTAAAATAATATAATAAAATCAAAAATTAAAAAAATTAAAAAAAATCATAGATTGTATCTGTGGCTTCGTCTTAAGTAAAATCGTAAGTCGCACCTGCAGCTTCATTTTATTCTTGCATCTTCCTTTTCCAAATCAAAAATTTTAAAAATTAAAAAAAATAAAATATAAAATATATATATATAAAGTCATAAATTATTTTCTTAATAATATTATAAAATATTAATATTATTAATATTATAATTAATATATTATAATATATTTAATTATATATTATATGTTATAATATAGTTCTATAATATGCGTGTACCAGTTGCGGTGGTGGTGGTTGCACGACTAATGCCATCGATGCAACATGATGAGATGGGACATCTATTGAGTGGCAAGGCCGGTGATAACTAGGCGCGAGCACGATGATGTCGGTGCGAGCTCAGGGCATGATAGGTACCCATCCGCTCATTCCCCAAAGACTCGATTATAGCAGGCAGACTAGCAACTGGACTAGCATCGAACTAGCAACTGGACTAGTGACAAGATAGGCATCGACTAAATTATAAATTATAAATTATATTATAAAAAATATATTATATATATTATATTTTATAATATAATTTATAATTATAATTTAATATATTATAATATATTTATTATAATATTTATATTATTTATTATATATTATAATGAATTTTGTTTTATAATATTATTAAAATAATTAATTATGATTTTATTTATAATTTTTTTGCTATTTTATTATTTTAATTTTTTGAAATTTTTTGTTTAGAAAAGAATGGTACAGGAATAAGAAGCCGCAGGTCATCTAGCTTCTCTTAATTTTTTTATTTTTATTATTATATTATTTTAAATATTTTTTTATTTTTATTTTGAAATTTGAAATTGAATACTGTATAGCTTTATTTAAAATGAAACTGACGTGTGGCTTTTGATGTGACTTTTATGCAAACCAAACAATGCAACATTTATAAATATATTTCAAAAATTTTATTTTAATAAATATTTATTAAAAAAATATTATTTAAAAAACTTAAAAGATGTACCTTTTTAAAATCTTTTTACAATAATATTTTTAATAAATATTTATTAAAATAAAATTATTTGGAATATATTTATAAAAGTAACATTGTTTGGATTGCATGGGTGTCATATCAAGTACCGTTTTTACAATCTATAACTTTAAATTTTAAAATAAAAATATAAAAAATAATTAAAATAATAATAAAAAAAATAAAAAAAAGTAAAAGAAGCTGCAAGTTGTATCCATGGGTTCACCTTAAATGATCTGCAAGTCACGTGCGGCTTCACTTTATTCCTACAACTCTCTTTTCCAAACAAAAAATTAAAATATATATATAAAAATAAAATCATAAATTATTATCTTAATAATATTATAAAATATTAATATTATAAAATAAAATTTATTATAATACATAATAAATATTTTAAATATTATAATAAATATAATAATTATTTTATAATATAATATAAAATTTATAATTTGATCGATGTCAGTCCTTTCACCAATTTGGTGCCAGTTCAGTCGCTAGTCTGTCCGTTAAGTCGGTCACCAGCTTGATGCTAGTCTAGTTGCTAGTTTGACTGCCAAGTCAATGCTAGTTTGCTTGCTAAAGACCCAATCCAGTCTTGTCGCCAGTTCGGTCGCCAGCCTAGTGCAGCCCAGCTGCTAGACTGGTACCAGTCTGGTTGCCAGTTCGGTTGTCTGGTCGATGCCAGTCTGGTTGCCAGTCTGGCTGCTAGGTCGGTGCCAATCTGATTGCCGGTCCAATGCTAATCTGGCTGCCGAAGATCCAATCCAGTCTTGTCGCTAGTCCAGTCGCCAGGTCGATGATAATCGATCGCCAATTCGGAAGCCAATCTAACCGTCAGCTCGATGCTAGTCCGGTCATTAATCAAGCCACCAGTCTAGCCGCTAAAGACCCGATCTAATCTTGTCGCTAGTCCGACCGCCAAGCTAATGCTAATATGGTCGTCAGTTCAGTTGCCAGGCCAGTGCCAATCCAATCACCAGGCTGGTGCCAGTTCATCACTATTCTGGTCACCAAGTTGGTGCTAGGCTGGTTGCTAGTCTGGCTACCAAACCAGTGCCAATCAGCCACCAGTCCGATCGCTAGTTTGATCGCCAGCTTGGTGTGAGTCCGGTCGCTAGTCCAGTCGCCATAGATCCGATCCAATCTTGTCGCTAGTCTGGCCGCCAAGCTAGTGCCAATCCTAGCAACCAAACTGGTAATAAGATTGGATTGGGTCTCTGGCGACCGGACTGGCACCGACTTGACGGTCAGACTGGTGACCGCATTGGCACCAACTTGGCAATTAGACTGGCGATTGGACTAGTACGACCTGGCAGCCAGACTGGCGGTAAGACTACATCGAATCTTTGACGGACGGACTAGCAATGGCCTGGTAGCCGGGCTAGTGACCGGACTAACATCGGGTTGGCGACCAGACTGGCACCAAACTGATGGCCAGACTGGCGATCGGATTGGGACTAACTAAATTATTAATTTTATATTATATTATATAATATTTATTATATTTATAATATAATTTATAATTTAATATATGCTAATATATTTATTATTTTTATTATAATATTATATATTATAATAAATTTTGTTTTATAATATTAATATTTTATAATATTGTTAGGATAATAACTCATAATTTTATTTCTATATCTTTTAAGTTTTTTAAGTTTTTTTAAATTTTTTATTTGAAAAAGAAAGTTATACTTTTTTTAAAAAAAGTTGTAAGATACGACGTGCGACTCTATTTAAGATGAAACCGTGGATACGTCCTATAACTTCTTCTTTTTTTATTTTTTAATTTATTATTGTATTATATTATTTTAATTTTTTTTTGAAATTTGTCATGGGTTTTTAATCCGTTGCTTTGCGATGTCTACGCAAACCAAACAACATTATTTTACCACTATGGTGTTAACGCGATTGGTAAGCACGCGATTTTGTCTTTATAAATTACTTTCTTGATCACGAATTCGAGGCATGATTCATCGGATGACTCAATTAAATTCTAAAATTTTTGAACGCACGTGATTGGGAGACGGAGTGGCTATTATTCTGGCACCGTAATGGGATTAGATTGATGTACTCATCGATTGATGGAAAAGATATACGAAAAAATCTGGGAGACGGAGCGGCTATTACTCCGGCCGTAGTGGGGTTAGATTGATGTACTCATCGATTGATGGAAAAGATATACGAAAAAATATGGTATAAATCAAATAATCGTCTAACAGACTGGGAGCTAGAACGGGAAGCTACACCGAGATTTATCTTTTATCCTTATTTTTATAAAAAAAATAATATTATTTTTTAAATATATTTCAAATTATTTTATTTTATTAAATATTTGTTAAAAAATATGATTTTAAAAAAAAATTATCTCTTCAATTATTTCCTGGCCTTCCATTTGGTATAAAAGACACTGACATTAAAGAATAGACTGAAGTAGATGTCTTTTGAAAAGTTGTGCACATAAAATTCTGCCTCGATGATCTATGGTAGAAGGTATTTCATTTGACTAAAAGTTGTGCACAAAAAATTCTCCCTTGATGATCTATGGTAGAAGGTATTTCATTTGACTAACACTTGTTAAATGATTGGGCCAGGTTGATTGCGGATAAAGAGGGGAGAAAAAAAATGAAACATGAATATTAGTCGTCTCCTTCGCCAGTGGTCCCCACTCGTCCTTCCGTCCATTATCGTGCTTGATTGCGGGTCAGGCGGGGAGAAAAAAATGTGACGTAATTCGCCAGTGGTTCCCACACGTCCTTCCCCCCAATGTTGTGCTTGACTGTGGATTAGGAGGAGAGGAAGAAGAAAAAAAAAAAAAAAAAAAAAAAAAAAAATTTTTTTTTTAAAAAAAAGGGATGATAGGAACATAAATCTGGCATAATTATTTTCATGGCTCCCATCTCATCAGATAATATTTGATACAAGACACTTAGATTTTTATAATATTTTTTTAATCACGAGAATGAATACATCAACCTGATACACTAAGGTGCAGTTGAATGGAACGGAAAGAAGAAAGAACCTGGTTTCTGGCTCTACCATCTATCGCAGGCCCCAGGTTTATTCTGAATTTAATCGAGTCCTTTCTTGAGGATCATTTTTGGAATCCACAATTAAGTGATTATAAGGCGAAGTCCCAATCACTTGAGCTATCGTCTTAGCGATATATTAGTCCTCTTCTTTGTCGATGGTCCCCACACATCCTTCCTTCCATTATTGTATTCTTTTTGTTTGCCATAGCATCATCCCCTCTACTCTTTGTTGCCACTCACGATAATGGGGAAGTGAAAGGGATCAAGACTTCGCTTAGGCCAAGACCAGACTTGGATCTAGCCAAATCATGTCCAAGTAGATAAGGGCCTAATCATATCCAGGTACATAAGGACCTAAAATTGGCCTAATCATATCCAGGTAGATAAGGGCCTAAAACTTTAGGCCCAAGCCCAATCCATAGCCAATAACAAAACATCTCGCTCAATCTCAAACTAGCTTGGCCCATGGCCTTCAGCTATGCACATGTGCACTTGCAATTAGAAGTGACAATCGAGTCAGATCGAATATAAATGGATCGGGTTAGAAATGGATCAAGTCATAAAAACTCAAATCTAAATCTGATATATTTATTGGATAAGCTAGGTTTTAAAATTTGAATATGTCCTATTTAATAAATAAATTATTCGATCCAACTTCCCTGACCTATTTATTAAATAAGTCTAAATCTGACTGGATTTTTTTTATAAAAAAAAATTTGAAGAGGGGTCTTCCATGCTTATGCTTCGATGATCGCATTATTGCCGACCACTCCGACCATCTCGATCATGCTTTCCATCCTTGTCTCCTCTTTTGACCCATTCGTAGGCTCGGCCACGTCTCCTTCCTTGACATGCTCTCAGGCTCAGTGGTGTTTTTGTCCTCAACCTGTATGTTGCTCAGGTGCTTTTCCAAGAGGGGGTGAATTGAAAATTAAAAAATTTAAGCAATTATATGCTCTTTGAAATCCCTTTTAAGGTGTTAAGTGCTGTGATAAAGTATTTAAATGCAGAAGCAAAATTAGATCAGAAAAGCATGACACAAACATACAACAATTATAGTGGTTCGAAGCAACCCACCTCCTATGTCCACTATCCAAGATTACCACTTAGGGTTTCCACTATATCTCCTACCGGAATACAGTCGGATTATTTTTACAGGCTCACAATCCAAACCTCTGCACTTTGATTTTTAAACCGGGCTCACCCAAGAAATCCAACTTGGTTTTACCAAGATCACCAAGAACCCAACACTTGGTTTTAATAAAGACTAACCAAAAACCTATTTGGTTTTTCAACCGGGCTCACCAATAACCCAACAATTCAAAATGAATTGAAAAGAAAAGAAACTTAATGACAAATAGATTTTTGGCGAATGGTTACAGATGCAGCTCGAGAGAAGCCCACTTGAATACACTTCAATGCAGTTTAATGGCTTCTATAGCTTCTTTACTAAGTGCTTTAAGCTTCAGATGAGAGTTGGTAAAGACTTGAAGGCTATCTTGAATGCTATCAGTGCTCTCTTGCTTGTTGACGTGGTTGGATATTAAATAATGCATTAACTCTTTATCTTTTTCCAAAAAAAACTTTCTCTAAAGAAGTTCAAATCTCTCGAATATATAGTCTTGTACCTTTCTCAGATGATTTTAGTTGTTGTAGACCGTTGGGATGTGATATTTGACCATTAGAACACTTTTTGAATTCAAATTTCAAGTTCTGGAACTAGCCATTATAAATCTGAAATCAACCTTCAAGTCGACTCGGATCACTCGAGTCGGCTCAGATCCTCAGAGTAGTTCTAGTTGAGTCGACTCTTCAATCTAGTCGGCTCGCTTACACAGTGTCCTAATTCCTCACTCTATAAGAGTCGGCTCACCTTGATTCTAGTCGACTCAGATCCTCAGGTCTTCAAAAGTATAGTCTGGAAGAGTCAGCTCTTTCTCTTTAGAGTCGGCTTGATTGGCTGTAATTCTCGGATCTCTTTCTTTGGACTCTGGAGGAGTCGGCTCGATTTACTGAAGAGTTGGCTCGGATTTTTGATAATATGATAGAGTCGGCTTGTACTCCCCTTGGGTCGGCTCGCTTGTCTGATTTAGGAAGTAGTACTCTGGACAAGTTGGCTAGGATATCTGCATGCCAGAATCCTCATGCGTGCCATGTGCCAAAGTCGACTCTCTTCTCTTCGAGTCAGCTCGGATGAATGTTTCAGTGATTTTTCCAGTCTATCTCCAGAATTCATTTAGCATGTCTTCAAGCTTCAAGATGTCTTCAACCTCAACATATTTCTAAGAAATTAAAAGCTTGAAACACATCTAGAAGTAACCCATTTGATTAGTTTTTACTTTTCTTTTTCTTTGGGTACTTCTTTACAAAATTCAATTACAATACAACTCAAAACAAGAAATGAAAATGTAGGAGTTGAAATTGAAAAATGAATTCATCCTACAAAAACTTGTAAAACACTTGAAGAGTTGTTAGAAAGACAAATACGTGTTTCAATATTTTTTTATCATCAAAATCACTTATGGGGTCAACAATCTTTCCCTTTTTGATGATGACAAAATACTGGACATGAAAAATTCTTTACAATTACATGTATAATAGTATTTGAGAGTAAGTATGGACATGTATCAGAGCTAATTATATTTGCAAGTAAGTATCAGAGTATTAAAGCTTGTATGATTCAACGTATCAGAACTAGCACAAACATGAAGTATCAGAGCTCAAAATTGAAAGAATTAGAGCTAATTCTTGAGCTAAAATTTAGAGCAATCAGAGCAAATTATAGGTTTTAAGCTAAAGCCATTTGTTTTTGTAGGCTCAGGTAGGCAACCCAAGAGGGGGGTGAATTGGGTTTCATAAAACTTTTGTACTATTTGCAAAGTGTGAACTAAAGCAAGTATGTGCAATGCAATTCAAGTGCTTGTGTATTTCAAATAAATGCAGCGAAAATAAAGAAATAAAAGCACAATGAGAACAATCACACAAACACAAAGATTTATAGTGGTTCGGTGCCAACCAAGCACCTACATCCACTCCCCAAGAACCTCTTGAAATTCTACTAAGTTTGGTTTTATAACTTAGGCTCACCAACAACCTTTACAACTTGTTTTGTCTTCGGGCTCACAAGTCAAATCCTAGTTGGCTTCAAGGCTCACCAACAAACACTTTGGTTTTCAAGGCTTACCAAAGATCTCTTTGGTTTTCCAAGGCTCACCAAAAACCTTAAGTAAAACAATATAAGAGCAAGTATAAATGAATACAATAAAAGCTTTTAAAATAAAGCAAATATCTCTTTGAAGCCCTTGATTGTTGATGAAGATCTTGTCTTCAAGTTGATGAAGCCTTTGATTGATGCTGATAGATGTAGATTTTGAATGCTCTCTTTGAAACTTGGAAGCTTGAAGGCTTTGAATCACTCAACTCTTGAATCCTTGAAGAATATTCAAAAAACTCACCAAAGGATTACTTTCTCATTTATTTTTGATGTTTATATAGCCTCCTAACACTTAAATGACCATTTATAGCCGTTAGGGAGGAAAATATGACCATTTGGAAGCAAGTTGGAGAAGTTCTGCAGCCCAGAAAACTAGTCGTTACTGTTCAAGTGTCGACACTTCACCTTCAGGTGTCGACACTTCAGTTTCAAGTATCGCCACTTCATTCTCCAGGTGTCGACACTTCACTTCCAAGTGTCCACACTTCAGCTCCAGGTGTCGACACTTGACTGAAATGCTTTCTGAAGTTTTCTATTTGTCTCAGGCCTTGAGTCGACACTTCACTCTTCAAGTGTCGACACTTGATCCTCAGGTGTCGACACTTCGTTTCCAGGTGTCGACACTTTCCTGTGCCATTGCTGAAACATCTTCAAATTGAAACTTTAACATCTTCAAGTTCTTCCATATTAATTCCAAAGTCCATATACTTAATTTTCCATTAATTTAAGGATTTTTCCAACTAAAATACAAGTATTTCTTCATCCAACATGGTTGAGTACTAAGATCTGAGAAATACACTTAAAATACAATTAGTACTCATATATACTTAAACATTTTGTCAATCATCAAAATCAAGACCAGAGTCAACAATCTCCTCCTTTTTGATGATGACAAAACCTTTAAGTATATGAAAAGGATAAGCTTAAAAAGATTAACAATAGTATAAATATGTAAGCTCAAAACTATAAACACCAAGCTCCCCCTCAATATATGATCCAAAAAATCTTCAAAAATATTTTTCAAAATATGCAAAATTTTCAAATTTTCAATATTTCTTATTACTAATTCTTTCCTTTAGATAAAAACATTTTGTATTCTTCTTCCCTTTTGCACTTTCTTTCATTTCTCAAATTTCAAATTTTCAATATTTCTTCTTACTAATTCTTCCTTTAGATAAAAATATTTTGCATTCTTCTCTCCTTTTGTACTTTCTTTCATTTCTCAAATGATTTTTCATGTTTATCCAATCTTCCCCTTTTCATACTTAACAATTTTCTTTCCCTTTTTGACATCATGAAAAAAGGTGAAAGGCAGTACAAAATGAGAATGAAGGTGGAAAGAATAGTAAGTAGATCATCAAAATCAATGCATGAAATCAGTTAAACGTGATACCACTTGAAATATGATACAATTTAACATGATACCACACACAATGATAAGCACATGCAAGAAATAACTCAATATATATATATTATCCATTCACCTCACTTATTCATGGGATAAGGCCATAGCGGCACCCCAACACGTCATAAGAGACCCCATTGAATAGAAAGAGAGGGTCTTTAAACCCTACTTATCTCCTATGACCGGACGGTCATGGTGACTAACCCAATCCAAAGCGGCTACTAGGAATTCTTTTAAAAATAAATTTTGATACCAATTGAATATGATACCATTTAAATGTAACTCCCCTTAAATGATTAGATTTGAAAACAAGGAGAAGTATCAAAGCAATATAAGTACAGCATGATATCAAGCAAAACATTCAAAGCATCATATATGATAACAAATATTTGGATGCTCTCCCTGAATGTTATTCCCCCTTAAAAATATACATTCATTTGAGGAATAAAATATGAAAGCACATGCATCATAATTTCAGATAATTTTAGATGGAACATAAACTCTAAGTCTGAAACCAAGGATTTGAAATTTTCAAGATATTCATGATTTTCAAAATACAAGGCATTTATACCACTTAAAAACTTTCAACATGATTTCAAATTCATTTTAAGATGATTTGATATTCATACAAATGCTAAAAGTAATATGATATCAAGTCTAGCTACTAGAGCAAGGGTTTATCAATATGCATACATTCTTCTTAAATATAACCCTTAACTACCAGTTCTATACTTGATTCATATCAATTCTAACTTAAGCATAGATGCCAACAATGAAAGCACATAAATCGTAACATTTCACTTGAAATAATTCAAAAACTGTATTAATCAAAATCAAGTGAAAGTCTAATAATTAAAAGTTGAAATCATGAGAGCATGAAATCCATTTACATCAAAATAGTCACGATCACAACTAATGATTATTAGTCTAAGCTTGATTCTAATTAATCAATTAAAATATTTTTCAGATCAATATACATTTTTAAAAGTATTTTTCATAAAATACATTAATCAAAATCAAGTGAAGGTCTTACAATCATAAGTTTAATCATGATAGCATGAAATTCATTAACACCAAAAAGTTCATGATCATAGCCAATGATGATAAGTCCAAACTTGATTCTAATTAACTATTTAAAACATTTTTCAAAGTAATTAATGCAATAAAAATTAATCTACATTTTTAATTATGGAAGGAGATGTTTAGAATTTACCAATATACAAAGTCCTTCCTTTTATCATTTAGTTTAAAATGTAGCTTGTCCACTTTTTAAATTATCTTGTACAACCTTTTTTCAAAAACTTCCTTTTTTCATGTTGGGTTGCAAGACATTCTGCAAAACAAATTAAGTGGGTATTTTTGGTACCCAAACTTTCTTGGGTCTTTTATGATTAGTAATTATGGTTTCTTTTAGAACCCAAACTTTTCTTAATCTAGAAAGATAAGCATTAAAACAACATTTATAAGATAAATTGAAAGAAGCAAGAATAGAGAAATTCTTCAAAAGTTTTTTCTTCTTTTCCTCAATCAAAATATTTTTCTCATTAAAAACTTTATCACATAAATCTTTCAAAATAACATTTTCTTTTTCTAAAAATTCTTTTTCTTTAGAAAAATTATTCTTTTCATTTTTCAAAATATCAATCTTAGCATTTAAATTACCATTTTTATTTGCAAGATTGGTGTTGTCAAGAGAAAATGAATCTACATGCCTATTTAATTTCTTGTGCTCAATTTTTAACAATCTATATTCATGCACAAGATCATTAGATGCATCATGTAGTTCATCAAAGATAAAATTATAATCATTTTTAGTACATACCTTTTTCTCATTTGCCATAAAACAAAGATGGGCAACTTCATCATCCATACTTGAATCTTCGCTATCGCTCCAGGTTGCCATCATTGCATTGAATTTCTTTTTGGCTTTGAAAGCCATTATCTTCTTTTCTGTATCAGCTTCCACTATCCTTTGCCATAAGTTCAACTCATAGGTCATGAGTGAACTGATAAGCTCCTCCAAAGGTAAGGTTTCTACATCTTTAGCTTCTTGGATCGCCGTCACCTTTGGATCCCATGATTTTGACAAGGATCTAAGAATTTTGTTCACCAAATCAGCATTAGTATGGATTTTGCCAAGACTTTTTAATTCATTAATAATAGTCATAAATCTTGAAAAAATATCAGATATAGATTCATAATGCATCATTTCAAAAATTTCAAAAGAATGTACAAGCGAATTAATTTTAGTGTTCTTCACTTGAAGAGTACCCTCATGAGTAACTTCAAGTATGTCCCATATTTCCTTCGCCGATGTATATGTAGAAACTCTATTAAATTCATTTAAGTCCAATGCGCAATAAAACAAGTTCATTGTTTTAGCATTGAGTTCAATTTGTTTAATATCATATTTATTCCAATCCTCTTCGAGCTTTGGAATGGAAATGCCATTAACCAAAATGGAAGGAATATGAGGACCACTAACAATGATTTTCCAAAGATGATAACTAATAGATTGAATATGGATGCGCATACGAGTTTTCCAAAATGTATAATTTATGCCATTGAAAAATGGTGGTCTAACACTAATACCTACAAGGATTGACATAATCTTTAACTCAAAATTGTTAGATTTTCAATCAGAGCACCGAGCTCAGATACCAATTTTGGCTCAGGTAAGCAACCCAAGAGGGGGGATGAATTGGGTTTCATAAAATTTTTGTACTATTTGCAAAGTATAAACTAAAGCAAGTATATGCTAATGCAATTCAAGTGCTTGTATATTTCAAATAAATACAGCGAAAATAAAGAAATAAAAGTACAAGGATAACAATCACACAAACACAAAGATTTATAGTGGTTCGGTGCCAACCAAGCACCTACATCCACTTCCCAAGAATTCCTTGGGAATTTCACTAAGTTTGGTTTTATAACTTAGGCTCACCAACAACCTTTACAACTTGTTTTATCTTCGGGCTCACAAGTCAAATCCTAGTTGGTTTTAAGGCTCACCAACAACCACTTTGGTTTTCAAGGCTTACCAAAAACCTCTTTGGTTTTTCAAGGCTCACCAAAAACCATAAGTAAAACAATATAAGAGCAAGTATAAATGAATACAATAAAAGCTTTCTAAAATAAAACAAATATCTCTTTGAAGCCCTTGATTGTTGATAAAGATCCTGTCTTCAAGTTGATGAAGCTTTTGATTGATGCTGATAGATGTAGACTTTGAATGCTCTCTTTGAAACTTGGAAGCTTGAAGGCTTTGAATCACTCAACTCTTGAATCCTTGAAGAATATTCAAAAAACTCACCAAAGGATTACTTCCCCATTTGATTTTTGATATTTATATAGCCTCCCAACACTTAAATGACCGTTTATAGCCGTTAGGGAGGAAAATATGACCATTTGGAAGCAAGTTGCAGAAGTTCTATAGCCTCGAAAACTAGCCATTACTGTTCAATTATCGACACTTCACCGTCAGGTGTCGACATTTCAGTTTCAAGTGTCGACACTTCATTCTCCAGGTATCGACACTTCACTTTCAAGTGTCGACACTTCAGCTCCAGGTGTCGACACTTGACTGAAATACTTTCTGAAATTTTTGTTTATCTCAGGCCTTGAGTCGACACTTCACTCTTCAAGTATCGACACTTGATCCTCAGGTATCGACACTTCATTTTCAAGTGTCGACATTTGCCTGTGCCATTGCTGAAACATCTTCAAATTGAAACTTTAACATCTTCAAGTTCTTCCATATTAATTCCAAAGTCCATATACTTGATTTTTCATTAATTTAAGGATTTTTCCAACTAAAATACAAGCATTTCTTCATCCAACATGGTCGAGTACTAAGATATGAGAAATATACTTAAAATACAATTAGTACTCATATATACTTAAACATTTTGTCAATCATCAAAATCTAGACCAGAGTCAACAGTTTTCAATAGATTTCTCCCCCTTTCTATAGGTTCTTAAATTATGAAATATTTAAGCTTATTTAAATACAATCATTCATACTCTCCCCCTTTTTCATTCTTTTCATGCACTTATGAACATTCTCCCCTTTTGTATATTCTCCAATGCTTTAAACCAGTTGTAGATATTTTTCATGGAAACTCAAAGTTTTCCTGTCAGCTCAAAGTTCTCCCCCTTTTTGTCAAAAATCAAGAAGGTATTGAATTAAAGCTCAATTTTTAAGATAGAATGAAAATGATTTTAATATTTGTTTGAGATAATTTTACTTTCTCAATTTCATTTCGATATTCTAATTAAAATTCATCACATTAGTATTGTACAATTAAAGATATGATTGCAAGACATTATACAATGTAATTCAAACACAAAAGATATGTCAACCAAAAGTTCTTTCATTTCATTTAAAGTATTTAATACAAGTTACAAGAAATTGAAAGCAGTACAATCAAATACTATCTAGGTGTGTAGTATTGGATGGCCTAAAGATGTGGAGCTGGCTTCCTATGATGTGTAGAGGATGTAGGTCCAGGTGTAGGAGCAGGTCTAGATGTAGGAGTGGCAAAAGCTGCAATGATAGTTGTTTTCAACTGATATAGTTGAAATTGAACCACTTCCATTGCTTCTTGAAGCTTTTTAATCTCAGTGTTTAAGGCAACTAGCTCAGTAGCTTGTGCATTGGTAAAAGCTTCAGTAGACCCTCTTAATCTTCCAAACTCTGCTCTTAGGATTCCAATACCCTTTTGTATGGTCTTCCTCCATCCTCTTTCCTTTTTCTAATGAACCCATTTTGAATCTTATTTCATTCAATTTAGTTATGAATTCTTGTAAAGTATGGTTGATAGTGTTCTTAATTGATTTAGAACCAGATGATACCATATCAAGGATGGGCTATAGATTAGGCTGTGATACAGATCTGGAGGTCTCAAGTGAGTCAATCTTGCTGCGCAGATCTCTAATCTCACCTCCAAACTGATCTAGTCTGGCATCCACTGATTGGCGAAACTCGCCAAACATACTAGATAGAGTGCAAGTCAGTGTATCAGTCAGAGTGCTTATTTGCTAAGTAATCAAATCCTGGATCACCGAAGTATCAACTGAAGGTGCAGGAGGTCTTGGAGCAGTATGTGCTGGTGGAGATGCTGGTAGATCAATGTGCTCAGTCTCCATAGCCTCACATGTAGTATGCTCAGATCCAGTAGGTGCAAACTCAATCTCAACTGGCTCAGAAATAGGCTCAGTAGAGGTGCCAAACTCAGCAATAGGTATATCAAATATCTGCTCTGAAGTGGCAATGGTCTCCTCTAGTGCTGATGGTGCTGCAGTGGAGATCTCCCTGGGAGGGTCTTCACTATCATCCTTTGAGCTGCTGCTACTGGAGGAGGCTGCAATTGCTCTTTCTTCAGTCCCCTTCTTCTTCCACACTCCTTCACTACAGATATAGCCTATTCTAAGGAGTGATTTAGCAGTGTATGTATCAGTGTGATGGAGGGGTTTACCAACTTTCCCTTCCAAGCTAACTCTAGAGGCTTGAAATAATAGAGTTAAGACCATACCATATGGTAAACAAGCCTTTACCTTTCTAACTGCTTCTTTCATCTGCATTATCATTATGTATGGTAGGTTTAGTGACTCCCCTTGAATAATATGCTCCATGAAGCTCTAGTCACGCTCACTTACCCAATCAAATCTCCCTGCTCTTGGAAGAAAAATCTTGCTAATAAAATTATGGAGTAGTCTCATCTCTAAGGAAAGAGTGTTAGCCATTACAGTCCCTACTCCAACATTTGTTATGCCCAAAATTGCTTGTAAGGTCTTTTCTTTGTCCTTTAAAACCAAATGTTTAACCCGTTCAGCAGGCATTTCCAAGATAGAGCTGAGCCTTTCTTCTGTGACTATAACCCTTTTACCCTTGACAGTTGATTCAATATGATGGGGTTCTAGTCTAAGGTTTTCCTAAAAGGATCTTACTAATGTTGGATAAGTAGATAAGTTCAAGGAGCAGAAGTCGGTCCATCCTTGTGCTTCAATTAAATCTCTGATTTTTAATCCAATTTCTTCCAGAAAATTGAAAATGATGTGTCTGCCACTAGTAACTGGCTGGTTTAACATAGAAACTACCTGTCTAGGAGATAGACTAGTGGCTATTGGTTCTCTTTCTTCCTCTTGTTCTTTCATTGTTCGAGTTGGCTCTTCCTGCCAACATTTTGACCTTCTTTTAGTTTCTACAGAGGGTGCCATCCTTTTTTATCTTTTTCCCACAACTATCTTAAGAGCCATTGCAATAATTTTGCCAAGAATGAAGGAATTGAAGCTTTAGGAAAAGGATTTTGAAAGATTGGAGATTGTTTCGAGTGGAATGTTAGGGTTTGGAGTAAAAATGAAGAGCATAAGAAATTATAAAAAATTACTTAGCTCTATTGAAAAACCATTTACCCGACATCCGAGTCGGCTAGGTTTGCCCTAAAATCATCCGAGTCAGCTCATCCAGAGCAAACTCAGAAGAAATAGAGATTCGAGTTGGCTAGGTAAACCCTAAATTGACCTAGTCAGCTCGTCCAGAGTAAGAGCTGAAATATCAGAGTTCAAGCCGGCTCGACCAAAGAAAAATTGTCCGAGTCGACTCGAACAAAAACTTTCCACAAAAGTTGAAATGATTCAAAAATTGAAATTAATTCAATAAAATATCAAGGAAAGTTGTTTAATGAACTTGAATTGATGTAGGAGGTTTCTAGATAATTTTTTCTTAAATTTGAAGAAATTAGGTTAGGAAAATCTAGAAAGGATCACAAAGACCTAATTCTCCTCTAATCATTTCAAATCTATCCTGATTGAGTGGCTTAGTAAAAATGTCAGCTAGTTGGTTCTCAATTAGGATAAATTCTAGTTCAGTGTCACCATACAAAACATGATCTCTAATAAAATGATATCTAATCTCTATATGATTAGTTCTAGAATGCTGAATTAGATTTTTTGTCAAATTTATAGCACTTGTGTTATTACATTTGATTGAAATTTTAGATTGTGTAACACCAAAGTCTTCTAGTTATTATTTAATCCATAACACTTGTGCATAACAACTCCCTGCAGCAACATACTCCATCTCAACAGTAGAAAGTGCTACTAAGTTTTGTTTCTTACAGTACCATGAGATTAAATTCAACTCTAGAAATTGGCATGTGCCGCTAGTACTTTTTCTATCAATTCTATAACTAGCATAATCAGCATCCAAAAATCTGATTAAATTCAATGAAGAGTATTTTGAAAACCATAGACCTAGATTACTTGTACCTTTCAAATATTTGATAATTCTTTTAACAGCAAGCATATGTGATTCTTTAGGATTAGATTAGAATCTAGCACATACACATACGCTATACAAGATATCCGGTCTACTTGCAGTCAAATATAACAATGATCCGATCATACCTCTATAGAGCTTTTGGTCAATGTTGGATCCATTTTCATCTTTGTCCAATCTGCAAGATGGGCTCATGGGTGTGTTCATTTGTTTGCTTGACTCCATACCAAACTTTTTGATTATTTCTTTGGTATACTTGGCTTGGTTGATGAAGATTCCTTCTTTTGTTTGTTTTACTTGAAGTCCAAGGAAGTAGTTAAGTTTACCCATTAGGCTCATTTCAAATTCTCCTAGCATTGACTTAGCAAATTCTCTACAAAGAGTTTCATTAGTTGCACCAAATATAATATCATCAATATAAATTTGTACAACTAATATATTATTATTTTTCTTCTTAATGAAAATAGTTTTATCAACATTTCCTCTTATAAAATCATTTTCAATTAAGAAGGTGCTAAGTCCATCATACCAGGCTCTAAGTACTTGTTTCAAATCATATAAAACTTTATTCAATTTAAACACATGGTTTGGAAAAACATGATCTTCAAAACTTGGTGGTTGTTCTACAAAAACTTGTTCAGAAATGAAACCATTTAAAAATGCACTTTTCACATCCATCTGAAAAAGTTTAAAATTCATGTAGCAAGCAAATGCAAGAAGTAATCTAATGGCTTCTAGTCTTGCTACAGGTGCATATGTTTCATCAAAATCAATGCCCTCTTCTTGGTTGTATCCCTTAGCCACTAATCTAGCTTTGTTTCTTACTACATTTCCTTGCTCATCTAATTTATTCCTATAGACCCATTTGGTTCCTATGATTGGATGGTCTGAAGGTCTATCAACTAATGTCCATACCTCATTTCTTTCAAACTGGTTTAGTTCTTCATGCATGGCCATCATCCAATTTGGATCATTTTCAGCTTCTTCTAAGGTATGTGGTTTTATTTGTGATACAAAGGCTAGGTAATCATGTGCATCTCTATGTGATGACCTAGTCCTAATACTTTGTGAAGGATCACCAATAATTAATTCTTTTAGATGAGAAGTTACATACCTCCATTCCCTTGGTAGATCAACATGATCCTTACTTACCGTTTCTTCTCCTTCTTTGATTGGTCTTTCTTGTATGCTCATGTCTTTCATTTCCTTTTGAATTGTATCTACATCATTGTCATGCACTCTTCTTTCTTAGAAGGTGATGGGTTAGTTTCATCAAAAATAACATACATGGATTCTTTTATAGTAAGAGTTCTTTTATTAAATACTCCATATGCTTTTCTATATAATGAATAACCAAGGAAAATTGTTTTATCTGATTTAGCATCAAATTTTTCTAGATTATCTTTACCATTGTTAAGCACAAAGCATTTACATCCAAAAACATGAAAATAATTAATATTGGGTTTCTTTTCATTCCAAAGCTCATTGGGGGTTTTCTTCAAAATAGGATGGATCAAAACATGGTTTAAAATGTAACAAGTATTCATCGCTTCTGTCCAAAAGTATCTTAGAAGATTGCCTTCACATAACATTGTTCAGGCCATCTCTTTCAAAGTCCTATTTTTTCTCTCTACAACATCATTTTGTTGTGGTGTCCTAGGAGCGGAGAAGTTATGATCAATATCATTTTCTGTGTAATAATCATCGAAAAATTGATTTTCAAATTCGATGCCATGATCACTCCTAATTGAAACTATTGAAAGATTTTTCTGATTTGAAACCTTTTTATGGAATTTTTGAAATATTTTAAAGGTTTCATCTTTGTGAGCGATAAACAAAACCCATGTAAATCTAGAAAAATCATCTACAATCATAAGGGCATATTTCATACCTCTTAGGCTTGTAGTCCTAGTTGGTCCAAATAAGTCCATGTGAAGTAGCTCGAGAGGTCTAGTAGCTAAATCATATTTTTGGGTATAAAGCTTCTCATAGTTTGTTTACCCATTTGGCATGCGTCACAGACATGATCAATGTCTACTTTAAATTGAGGCATGCCTCTAACTAAATTTTTGAAAATTAACTTGGCAATAGTATGCATGCTAGCATGACCTAATTATCTATGCCAAAGTAAGCAAGACTCCTTGGTCTTAGTATTCATTACAACTAGACTGAAACTACTTGACATGGCAAGATCATTAAGGTCTACCACATAAATGTTTCCAAGTTTATGTCTAATGAACTTACTGCTAGAATCAAGAGAGTTTGTTATGATACACAGATGATTCAAAGATAACCTTAAAGCCTTTATCACATAATTGACTAATGCTTAGCAGATTATGCTTCAATTTATCTACTAGCAATACATTTTTAATTAAAGTACAAGGGGTTATATTGTCTTACTGATTCCGATTATTTTTTCTTTGCCATTATCTCCAAAAGTAACCATACCTCCTTCTTTCATCTCTAGGATGATAAATTGATCCTTGTCACCCGTCATATGCCTTGAACAGCCACTATCGAGATACAATCTTTTCTTTAATTTTTGGGCTGCAAGACATTCCTGCAAGACAATCAAGAAGTTCTTTTAGGTACCCAAGCTAACTTGGGTCCTTGCAGGTTAGCGGAGGTGGTTTCTTTGAGAATCCAAATCTTTCTTACTTTACTTTTGACATTTCTAAAGATATTACATTCAAAATCTTTATATCCTAACACTTATAACATTCAACTCTAGAATTCTAAAAAGATGCAGATTTTGAAGTTCTAGATGTTGATGCATGAGATGCACATATAAAAAATTTTCTATTTAAGCTTTTAGGAACATATAATGTAGCTTTAGAGGTAGAAGTAGAAGTAGAAGCATTCGGTGTAAAACCTTTTGGTATCACAAAAGTAGTAGCTGAAATTCTACTAGAATTAGATGAATTAAAACCGATTCCAGCTTTATTACTAGAAATTCTTTGTTCTTTTAAAATCAACTCAAGCTTGTTTGAAGATAAAGTGAGTTTTTCGACCAATGGCTTGAGTTTTTCAACCTCCATTTTCAAATTTATGTTTTCATTCGTCAAAGCTTTGTTTTTGTCTAGACATGCACTATTCTCAGTTTTCAAAGCTTTACACTTTTCAGAAAAGATATGTAATTCTTTTTGCAATAAGTTATTCTTTTCTGAAATCTCTTCTTTTTCCCTTAGTAATGAATCATTGATAATCTTTAAGGATTTAATCTTTACTCTAGCCTTTTTGAATTCATATAATAAATCATGAAAAGCAGAATTTAATTCATCAAATATAAATTCTATTTGAGCATCGGGGGATGTTACCTTGTCTTCGAGATCCATTAGACATAAATTAACTATTTTTGTGGTCTCTTCTTTTTCAGTCGAGGTAGACTCCTCGCTATCATTCTATGTGGCAACCATCATCTTCTTTTTCTTTTTCTTAAAGATTTCTTTAACAAAGGGCAGTTAGGATGAATGTGCCCTGGTTTCTTACATTCGTAGCATGTTGGTACTTGTTCTTTCTCCTTTTCTTTATCCTTATCATTGTTCTTGAAGTGCTCTCCTCATTTATGAAATTTTCTATAATATCCTCCTTTCTTCTTTCTCATAAACCTTCTAAATCTCCTCACGACCATTGCGATATCTTCGTCTTCTAGATCATCTTCAAAGAAGGTGAAGTCATCTTCCAATTCCTCATCTTTCTTTGAGTCCAATGCAGCTTTAAAGGCAATTGTCTTCTTCTTCTTTTGATCATCATCAGTGTTATGCTGCATTGCCAATTCGTGTATGATAAGTGAACCCATTAATTCATTCAGAGATAAGGTGTTTAGATCTTTCGCTTCTTGGATGACAGTTACTTTGGGGTCCCACTTATCCGGAAGTGATCTTAAGATCTTCTGTACCAAGTCAGTATTTGAGTAAACCCTGCTAAGACTTTTCAAACCATTAATTATATCTGTAAATCAAGTAAATATGACAAAGATAGTTTCAGTAGATTCCATTCTAAATAATTTGTAATTATGTATAAGAAGATTTATTTTCGAAGTCTTCACTTGGGAAGTTCCTTCGTGGGTCACTTCGAGTTTGTCCCAAATTTTCTTTGCTTAAGAGTAAGTGAAAACTCGATTAAACTCATTCGCATCCAAAGCACAGTATAATAAATTCATTGCTTTGGCATTTAATTCTCCCATCTTTATGTCTTGTTCATCCCAGTCCTCCTCAGGCTTTGGGACATCCATGCCATTAATTTTAATCATGGAAATATGTGGCCCTTTTAGAATGACCTTCCATAATTGAAAATCGACAGTTTGTATATAGATTTTCATTCCAACTTTCTAGTATGAATAATTTATGCCAGTGAAGAGTGGAGGTCTATTAGTAGGTTGGCCTTCAGCCAAGAATGTACTCATGGGATGAGCCATCAATCTTTACTCTAAATGTATTCAGAGACACTGCTTTGATACCAGTTGTTGCCTAGGTGGCTTTTCCAAGAGGGGGATGAATTAGAATTAAAAAATTTAAGCAATTATGTGCTCTTTGAAATCCCTTTTAAGGTGTTAAGTGCTGTGATAAAGTATTTAAATGTAGAAGCAAAATCATATCAGAAAAGCATGACACAAACACATAACAATTATAGTGGTTCGGAGCAACCCAGCTCCTATGTCCACTATCCAAGATTAACACTTGAAATTTTCACTATATCTCCCACCGAAATACAGTAGGATTATTTTCACAGGCTCACAATCCAAACCTCTACACTTTGGTTTTTAAACCGGGCTCATCAAAAAACCCAACTTAGTTTTACCAGGATCACCAAGAACCCTATACTTGGTTTTAACAAAGGCTAACCAAGAACCTATTTGGTTTTTCAACCGGGATCTTTAATAACCCAATAATTCAAAATGAATTGATAAGAAAAGTAACTTAATGACAAATAGATTTTTATCGAATGTTTGCCGATGCAGCTTAAGAGAAGCCCACTTAAATACACTTCAATGCACTTTAATGGCTTCTATAGCTTCTTTACTAAGTGCTTCAAGCATCATATGAGAGTTGGTGAAGACTTGAAGGCTATCTTGAATGCTCTCAGTGCTTTCTTGCTTGACTTGGTTAGATATTCAATAATGCATTAACTCTTTATCTTTTTTAAAAAAAACTCTCTAAAGAAGTTCAAATCCCTCTAATATATAGTCTTGTACCTTTCTCAGATGATTTTAGTCATTGTAGACTATTGGGATGTGACATTTGACTATTGGAGCACTTTTTGGATTCAAATTTCAAGTTCTGGAACTAGCCGTTATAAGTCTAAAATCGACCTTCGAGTCGACTCGGATCACTCGAGTCAGCTCAGATCCTTAGAGTAGTTCTGGTTGAGTTGACTCTCTTCAATCTAGTCAGCTCACTTGCACAGTGTTTGATCCCTCACTCTGTAAGAGTCAGCTCACCTTGATTCCAGTCGACTCGAATCCTCAGGCCTTCAAAAGTATAGTTTGGAAGAGTCGGCTCGATTGGCTGTAGTTCTCAGATCTCTTTTTTTGGACTTTGGAGGAGTCAGCTCGATTTACTAAAGAGTCGACTCGGATTTCTGACAATATGATAGAGTCGACATAGTAGCATCCCAACACATCATAGGAGATCCCATTGAATGGGAAGAGAGGGCCTTTAAACCCTACTTAGCTTCTATGACCGATCTACCATGGTGACTAGCCCAATCCAAAGCAGTTACTAGGAGCATAACATATCACATATGTAATATAAACTAATCATGCAAGAGTCATAGTAAAGCAAGCAATGAACACTAAAATGACTACTAATTATATGAATCAAGATGGCTCTGATACCACTGTTGGGTACATGCTGATGCAGCGGAATATTGGATTTTAAAAGTTTTCATTATTGAAACCCTAATTAGCCAAAATCCTAGACCTAAGGACCACTTGACCATAACAAATAATAAATAATAACTTTTAGATTATTGAAGAATACCTAGAGTGTTATAGTCCTTAATTTCTATAAAGCACATAAGTGTATGCCCTCCAGAGATGATCTACATAGGAACCGGACCAAGAAAGCACTCCTATCGATCATGCTTATTTGACTAGGACTCTTTCCAGCAGCCTTTCTTCATTTAGCGATCTTTCTCCCTTTACTGGAACCCCTATTCTCCTATAGGGCACTCAGAAATCTTTCTGAATCCTCTCTTAAAATCTAAATATCCCTCCTATATCTTTTTCTAGTCTCTTGTCTTAAAATGACAAGCCTTGTCTTAAAGAAGATGTTTTGTCCTAAAAGAAGGAAGAATAATAGAAGGGATGTCTTTCAGATGTTTTGGCATCAGAATATCGATGCCTATATATAATGAGTGAGGGGGCATTTGATAAATCTTTTCCTCAATCTTTGATCTAATTTTTTAATGATCAGATAAGACCCTTCAAGCAAAATAAGTCTTTGGGTGAAAGGTTTTATCCTGATATGTCATATCACTATGCCAAGAGACATATATGTGTCTCTTCAATTTTCTAGCAATTTTTCACTTGTCATGTGGCAAGTTACCAGTCAAAATCTGGATAAGGGATGTGGGATTCTAAAGGATGTATCGGAGAACTAGAAGCCTTTAAGTAGAAGGACTTTTGGATTTATGATTGTTCGCCAAACATGAAGGGAGGCGTCCCTTCATTTTGCATGCCAACTTTTCCGTGCCAAATGCCATGTTTTGTCTATTTAAACCCAATCCAAATGGGTGTGGGGACAAGGGAGAGAGGCCTAGTACTTATCTGGAATAGGTGATTAAGTGGTAGAAGGACTCTTGGTCCTTTCTGTGCCCCTAATCTTGGCGCACGCCAATATGGTGCCAAGAGTCTCATCCCATTTGGACTCTTTCATAATCTATGGATAATATTCAATAAACTCCAGATAAATATAGATAAATGCTATCCCAATTAGGACTCAACCAATCTAAGTTTCACTTTGTTGCCCAGTAAGCAACCCAAGAGGGAGGGTGAATTGGGTCTCTAAAAAATAATTTGACAAACTAACTTAATTAAACTTGATACTAAGCAATGCAATCCAATTCAATGTGTATATTAGCAAGGTACTACGATTCAAGTGCAATGCTCTAAAATAAAAGTGCAGCAAAAATTATGAGCAATAAATAAAGAGCAAAGAGAGAGAGATCAAGCAATCACAAATACCAAGAACTATAGTGGTTCGGTGCTATACAATGTACCTACATCCACTCCCCAAGATTTTCTTGGAAATTCACTATAATCACACGATTACAGCCGATTAGTTTTTCGGGCTCACTAATCAAAACCTGACTTGTTTTTACAAGGCTGACAAGTCACAACCTCACTTGGTTTTACGGGCTAACCAAGAACCTAATTGGTTTTCACAAAGCTAACCAACAAACTCCCTTGATTTTCTGGGCTAACCAAGAATCTTAGTGGTTTTGTGGGCTAACCACCAACCTAATTGATTTTTCAAGGCTTACCAATAACCTTACTTGGTTTTACAATAGGCTAACCAAGAACCCTTACAAGAAATATGGTTTAAAAGAAAAGAACCAATGTAAGCTTTCTAAAACAAAGCGGATATCTCTTTGTAGCTCGATGTAGAGTTGCTTTGCACTTATTGAAGCCTTTTGAATGCCCAAGTATGGATGATCTTCAATGCTCTTGAAGGCTTTTGAATGCTTGAAGGCTTCCTTTTGCTTGAGAGTGGTTGAAACTTCAATAAATTGGAATTAAAGCTCACTTTTCTTTTCTCTTCTCAAAACTCTTTAATGTTCTTTAATAGTATTCAAACTCTTGTATTTTGATTTGACTTTGAAGCATATATATACCTTCCCAAGGCCTCAAAACCAATTTCTAGCTGTTACACTTGAAAAACTAGCCGTTGGGGGCAATTTGGATGAGTTCTGCGTTTGAAAAAACTAGCCGTTACTCTTGCCAGAACTCCATGTATCGACACTTACTCAGTTGAGTCGACACATAAGGTCGACACTTGATCTTCTTGAGTCGACACTTAGTTCAACTTACTCCATTTAAATTCTTTGAAAATCTCAGATGTGTCGATACTTTCTCAGTTGAGTCGACACCTTGCTTCCATGTATCGACACTTTAGCTGTTCCTTCAATTTCTGCAAGTTCTGTGGCTTGAAAGTCTCAGGTGATGTGTTGATCCATGTGTCGACACCTTGAGTCGACACTTCAAGTCCATGTATCGACATTTCATCTGTGCCATTTGAAACATTACTGCGTACCAGCTTGAGTTGACACTTCATCTCCATGTGTCGACACTTCATGTCATGTGTCGACACTTTGAGTCGACACTTCTCTGAAAAATTCACAGAAAGTGCCGAATTTAAGCTGGAACGAGTTTCCACTTGACTTAGCCATCCATTCAACCAACTCTTGAGTATCCAAGCTTTCTTTGAATAATCTTTTCATTCAAACTTGGCTTCTTCAAAACAATTGTGCTTCTTCAAATTTGTGAGCACCTTTTCAATAGAAACACACTCAAAGCAAATCATTACTCCTCAACTTATACTTAATCATTTTGCTTATCATCAAAATCAATTAAAGGAGTCAACATACTTAAATTGGTTAGCCCAAATAGCAAGCAAACTGACCCAATCCAATTGGGTTAGGAGTTAGGCTAGCAAGCATATGCTAGTATACAAATCAGCTAGCCTATTTGGATCCAATGATCCTAACCAAAATTTAATTGACTTCCTTGGCCAATTTCCTAGTGTGTGTAACCTTTTGGGCTCCACATCTAGCTAGTAGTAGGTCCAAGTCCAAGCTGTTTCGATTCGATCAAAATCGATTAACCTAATTAGGTCAAATCAAGCTGATCTAAGTTGCCAATTTGAACCATTTTCCAAATTGACTCATGAATCCAATGAATTTGATTCATGAAAACCTACAAGACATGATTGTCTATCAACGTGTCATGCATACCCAGAAGATGAAAAATTTAATAGAAATTACCAAAATATTTTCAGTAGAAAGTTACTATACAATTCAATCCTTCGATCTTCCTTTATCCTGAATAAGTGATGGGTATGGAGAATTATCAAACCCTAGTACATAATTCTTTCAAATCTCAATTCAATAATGAAGTCTCGATTGATGAAAAATTAGAAATCCTTTCTAATCTCATCCTACTTTGATTAAAGACTTCCCAAGTTAACAATCAAAGAGATTATAGGATAAGTTCTCCTCTTACTAGGAGTGATCGATTCCTTGTTGATCCACTCACATCCTTCATACACAATCCACTATATCCGAGAATACCCCGTATATGACTCTTTGTCATGAATGAGTATGAACCCAAACATGGCTTTATGTGCATAAGAAATCATGGTGATCTCAAGTCTAAGGATCGCTTGCACAATTCCCACTATGAGAACCATCTTTTGACATGTAGTAAGACCTTCATGAGATGTTCTCAAGGTGGATCAGTTCAGTGAACTCATACCGTAATGAGCATCTACATCCTTGTATTAGTGTTCCTACATAAGTGGTTATGAGACCAACCACCCTCTCCATTAAGCATATATAGGATGTGCTAGTCTTTTTTCGGTGAGGGGCAGCTCTCTGCACCTTTTCCGACCATGGGTGGATGGCTGACGAAGATGATGCTCGGGAGGGGAGATGGTCCATGGACAGGGTCCGTGGACTAGCAGCCATAAATTCCTATGGACCAGCCCTCATATTATACACCTAGTGGCCAATCCATTGTGGACCGATTGCTTTAAAATACATGTAATTTTTTTGATAGATTTCTAACTTCGATTTTGGGCCTATTTGAACTTCAATTTAAGTGTCGTTTATACTGTTGGACTCCAAAAATTGAGCTCTTTTCATTTATGGACTTCATTTTAGCAAAACTTTAATAAAATATATCAATTATTAATAAATATCAATTAATTAATACTTATTTTAATGATTAAATTGGGATAATTCAAAGACTTATCACTTATCGACATAGTAACCCGGATGAATCATTACAAGCCCTCTCGATGTTCGTCAGAAGCACTTCTTCCTTGATCTCCAGAGAGATGGAGTCCTCTAAGAACCTAAGGCATATGTTCACCCTGGGCAGGTGAATCTCACTAGGGATAGGAATACCTTTTGAAGCATCAGGAGGCCTCACCTCTTCACCTTCGCCATTACTAGTTAGAGGGGTTGACGCCTGCTTCATCTTAGCAATGGTTGCCATGGCCTTTGTTATTGACCTAGTCACATGCATCAGGGATTCCATTATCGATGCCAGAGCTTTGCCAACCTTTGCTCAAGTTTCCTCAACGATTACTAGCCCCTCCTTTTTTCCCTTCGGAGCTTCGCCCACACCAACTATGGAGGAGCCCCCTTAAGTCAAGGGGTATTGTGACCTCCGCCACCGCTCGTATGATTAGCATCTTACTAGAGCATGATGTAGGTGAAGGTGAAAACATTCATGCAAGCAGGGCAGAAAGAATGCATTTTAAAACTATTTTAAAACATGCACAGTAGAAGGCTCGGTAGATAGACCAAAATGATATATCGATCTGCCCGCAACAGGATCTAGTATAATGAAGTAGCATGCATTATAACATCAACAGCAAGAAAGAAGTAGAGGTATAAAAGTACCTTACCGTTATACCTGTAAAACATTGTGAAAAGGGGAAGGCGCTCGAGCCACACACGTGTCTGGCCTCTACAGGTAATCCACACCAGGGCTCGACACTGATCAACTCCCTTGGAGTGCTAGCTCTTTGGGATCCTTCGAGCCGATCTTCTTCTAGGAAGACAAGGATAAGAGGTGGAAACCTTCCCAAGAAACTCTCTTCCCAAGACCTAGCTTGAATGCTAGGTTTTTCACACCCAATCCCAAGTCCTTACAAAACCTTTCTTCTTCCTCTAGTTCTACTAACTCTTCTTCTCTTCTAACCATCAACAGCCTCTAGAATGACCTTCATTTATAGGGGCAGCCATGAGAGGGAGAAAGAGGAAGGAGGAATGATTGGGGGAGAGAGTTAAGGGCCATACCAAATGGGTCCAAGCCAAAGAAGGTAAGTATGACTATCATACCAAGAAAGCTTGGAGCTAAAATGCCCAAAAATTTAAAATTCGAATTAAAAATTAAAGTCAAAACATTCCAGAAATTCTTCCCAGAAAATCTACTTGTCACAGTAAGTGTCGACACTTGAAAAATGCTAAGTGTCGACACTTCCCAAGTGTTGACTCAAGCAAGTATTGATACTTGGAACATGGTCAATTTATTGACCTCCAGTGATGAAAAATGATTCTCAATCGTTGATCAGCCTTAAGATCAGATAGAAACCTCTATGGTGTGTGACTCCATAGGTTCGAGCACTAAGTCGATAGCATTGGAACACTTCCAGTACCAATCAAAGTCCTCATCTAGCAATGATACCCGATGTCCGGATATGTCGAAGATGTAGAGAACCTCTCTAGAACCTCTGGCATATGGTTGCCGCATAATTCATTCCTTTGATCTCATAATGCTCAGGATGACCTAGGGTTTGACTGCCAACCCTAATTTGGTTTATCCAAATCATGTTTCAACTTTACAAGTTCTGTGACTCTTTACAAGAACTATCCTGGCCAAGGATTTGCTAAATTGAGACATAGTAAGTCATTCATTCCAAACTATTTGGAGGGATCAATTCCATCTTGATCCACCACTGCTACACAAGTACTTGACTGGACCTAGGAACCTTCCATCACTGGATTAGAAATCTAGGTAGTCCAGCACCAAAGTACAGTGAGTTGCTTACAAGCTACCATGGTGATCTCAGGTTTGAGGGAATATGTATCCATATCCTATTATGAGCAACCCTTTGGCAGAAGGGAGCTCTGTAGATGGTCACGTTCAGCGAGATGTCATATTTCACTTGCATGTCACACCAATGTCTCCACACTCCTTGGTTAAGAGGACAACTAACAAATGTGACATACAACAACCTATACTTGATATATCATCGTCCTATAACAATGTATCATTTGGTTATGAACCAGTTTAAGAACTACTTGATATATCCTCTCTATATCAAAATAATGTAGTTTTAAGGACTCCATCATATAAGAGTTCATTTCAGGAAAATGCAAATATGATGAACCGCCAAAGAATAACTTTTATTCATTAAAAAATTCGTATACAGTTACAAGCTAGTACAACTATCTACAGCCTAGATGATTGGCTTTGGAACACTATTCCCAACAACTCCCACTTGGACTAAAGGCAATCGGTACAGAATCTCATTCCCATTTTCCGTTTACAATAGTCGAACTCTTGAATTCCGATGGCTTTAGTGAAGGGGTTATCCAGGTTCTCCTTTCCATCAATCTTCTGAAGGTCAATGTCATCTCATTCTACGATCTCTCGTACAAGTGATAGCGCCGCAGAATATGCTTTATGCGTCGATGAGACTTTGGCTCTTTAGCTTGAGCAATGGCTCCAGTGCTGTCACAGTACACCAAAATAGGACCATCCAGGGAAGGTGCCACTCCCAGCTCGCCAAGAAACTTTCACAACCACACAGCTTCTTTTGTTGCATCTGATACTGCAATGTACTCTGCTTTGCTTACTGAGTCCACCACAGTAGGCTGCTTGGAACTTTTCCAGCAGATAGCTCCTCCATTCAGGATAAAGATAAATCTTGACACACTCTTGCTATCATCCTTATCCGACTGAAAACTGGAGTCAGTATATTCCATAAGTTTCAAGTCAGATTCTCTATAAATGAACCATTGGTCCTTAGTTTTTCATAAATACTTAAGGATGGTTTTTACCACTTTCCAATGAGCTTCACCTGGGTCAAACTGGTATCTACTCACTATACCTAGTGAGTATGCCACGTCGGTCTAGTACATGTTATGGCGTACATGATAGAACCCACTACCGAAGTATATAGGATTCTACTCATAAGCTCTCTCTCCTTAGGAGTTGTCGCATAATTCCTTTTAAAGAGATCAATTCCAGTGCCTATCGGGAGATATCCCTTCTTGAAATTTTCGATGCTGAACCATTTCAGCATGGTGTCGATGTATGTAGACTGGGACAGTCCCAGAAGCCTCTTAGATCCATCTCTATAGATCTTCATACCCAGTATGTAAGAGGCTTCCCCCAAGTCCTTCATAGAGAACTGAGATGACAACCAGATCTTTATTCCTTGTAGTGTTGGGATGTCATTCCTGATTAAGAGAATGTCATCCACATACAACACAAGGAATACAATACAGAACCATTTGCTCACTTGTAAATGCAAGGTTCTTCTCCATTCCTAATGAAGCCATACGACTTGATACACTTATCAAATCGCATGTTCCAACTTCTTGATGCTTGCTTCAGTCCATAGATGGACTTTTGAAGCCTGCACACCTTTGACTCATCTATGATGTGAACCTTTTAGGTTGTATCATAACACCTCCTCTTCTAGCTCACCATCCAGGAAAGCTGTTCGGACATCCATTTACCAGATTTCATAGTCAAAGTGTGCCACAAAAGCAAGTAAGATCCGAATATACTTGAGCATTGCCACAGGAGAGCACGTCTCATCATAGTCAATACCATAATGTTGAGATATCTTTTGGTAATCAAACGGGCTTTATAGGTCTTCACCTGCCTGTCTGCACCCTTTTTTCTCTTGAAAATCCATTTGCACCCATTGGGTTTTATCCCTTCAGGTGGATCAATTAATGTCCATACATTGTTGATCTCCATGGACTCCATTTCAGATTTTATGGCTCCTAGCCATTTCTCAGAGTCGGATCTCTACGTCACATCCATATAGGTAATCGGATCCTCATTGTTCTCATCGAGTTCAATGGGATCACCGTCCTGGACCAAGAAACTGTAGTATCTGTCCGGTCGACTCGGTACCCATCGAATCTCCTTAATGGTTCCTGTGTGGGCTCTCGGTGTGATCTAATCACGACCGGTTCTATGTTGTCCCTTATGTGTGTCGGTTCTTCTACTTGTTGAACTTCACTAAGTTTAATCTTAGCGGCTACAGTCCCTTCACCAAGGAACTCCTTTTCCAAAAAGATAGCCCTAAGACTGACGAATAACTTTTGTTCCTTAGCTAAGTAGAAGTAATATCCCTTTGATTCTTTTGGATACCCAACAAATAGACACCGGTCAGAGTAGGTCCAAGTTTGTTTATTTCTAAACATTTTACATAAGCCGGGCACCCCCAAACCCAAAGGTGTAATAGTATCGGCTTACGTCCAGTCCATATCTCATATGGTGTTTTGCTAATATATTTACTTGGAGCCCTATTCAGAAGGTAACATGCTGATTCTAGAGCATATCCCCAAAAGGATACCGATAGAGAAGCAAAGCCCATCATGGACTGAACCATGTCTAATAGGATTCGATTCCTCCTCTCAGACACTCCATTTAATTGAGGTGTCCACAAGAGAATCCCATTCTTCTCGAGATATGTCAGAAACTCACCCGAAAGGTATTCACCATCTCGATCGGATCAAAGGGTTTTGATACACTTTCCAGTTTGTTTTTCTACTTCACTACGATACCGTCTAAACATTTTAAATGATTCAGATTTATGTCTCATCAAGAAGACATAACCATACCTCGAAAGGTCATTTGTAAATGTAATGAAATAACTGTACCCACCCATGGTACTAACATTCATGGGTCTGCATACATTAGTATGTACCAGACTCAGAATCTCATTGGCTCATTCACCTTTCTTAGTAAAAGGTGACTTCATCATTTTTTCAAGAAGACAGGACTCACAGGTTGAAAGTAAACTATCTTCACTAAAATTGAGGAGACCCTTACTTCTCAACCTGTTTATCATATTTCTGTTAATATGACCTAGCATACAATGCCATAGGAATGCTTCGCTGATATTATTTATCATAGGGCATTTGCTAGATGTGTACATTACACTAACAGGTCATGATAGTATATAAATGCCATCACATATTTGTCCAATCAATACTACAGAATCAATTCAAATGATTTTATAAACGTTATTCTTTATTGATAGTTCATAACCATTAATGGCCAATTGGCCTACAGAAATGACATTCAAAACAAAAGATGGACAAAAATGACACTCATTCAAAATGATAGTATAGGACTCGAAAATAAGTTTGAGGACTCCCAATGCCAGGACTGGAACTCGGCTTCCATTTTTCACGTTCAAAAATCTCTCACCATCCTTGAATCTTCTATTAACTTAAAGTCCCTGCAAAGAATTGTAAATATGAATTGGACTTCCTGTATCTAATACCTAGTTAGTAGTATCGCAGATAGAGAAACTATAAGGTGTTATCATATAAATACCTTGTTTAGGACCGTCCTGCTGCCTTTTCTTCTTAGACCTGTTTGGGTCAAGGGACGCAATATAAAGAGGACAGTTCCTCTTCTAGTGACCCTGCTTCTTGCAGAAGAAGCACTCCGTATGGCTTTGATCAGCCTTCACCCTCTTGGCCTGACTGGGCCCAGAAGCATTTAGCACCTTTTTCCCTTTGTTTTTCTTTTTCCCTTTCTTAAAGGGACGACGTCCTCTCGAAGATCCTCCCACTAGATTCACCACCTCTTTGTTCAGTTGGTGGTCTTTCTCAAAAGTATACAGCAACCTCAATAAACCGTGGTAGTTAACTGCAGGCTTATTCATTCTATAATGATAGAGAAAATCTAGATAGGAAGAGGAGAAGGAATTCAGAATCACATCCTTTCTAAGCTGTTCATGCAAGGGACATCCTAGTTTGTCCAAGTGCTCAATCATCTCGATCATGTACAATACATGATCAGTGACCGATGCTCCATCATGCATTCGCGCGTTGTAGATAGCACAGGAGACCATGTACCTCTCAACATTATCTAGTGTCCCGAAAGACTCCTTCAACCTTTGAAGGATTTCTTTTGGCTGGGCTTCCTCGAACTTGCAATTGAACTCATCGTTCATCACTGCCAACATTATGCATTAGATAGTGGTCCTGTCAGAGAGCCACTTTTGATAAGTGTCTCTGATGGAACCCCAAGTATTGGGAGCGGGGATTTCAGGTGCCAGATCCAATATCACATATAAGATCCGTTCATGCTCCAGGACAATCCTGAGTCTTCGATACCAGCTATCGAAGTTGGGTCCATTGATCTTCTCGTTGTCGAGAAGAGATCAGAGCGATAGGTTGGAAGACATCTGAAAGAAAAACCAAAGCTAATTAGTGTATATGAATTATTAACCTAAAGACATGGACTTTAATCTAAAGGTCCCCCCCACTATTTTGCTCAGACTAGTAGCCTCTACCTCCAATCCGAGGAATTACTTTATTTTCCTAGTGGGTACCAGAGTCCAATAGACAACACATGAGCCCAACTTTGGCCAGCCCATCCATGTGTGTCTAAAGGTAGGTTCTTCAATCGATTACTTCTCCAAGTAACTTCTAGTATTTGGGTTTTGCTCCAAGGTATACTTCAATTGGCCTTTGGGCCTCCTATTGAAGGTCCCGGTTAGGTCCAACCATTAACATAACAAAATTCAATGCTTCTAACTAATGAATAGTCAAGCCCGACTTTGACCAGCCCACTTGACCACCATTAAGAGAGTCGCACTGAGCCATCTATTAGGAACAACAATTCCAATAGCCCGATAAACACCGGATCTTTGAATCTACCGATGAACACCCAACTACTGGACCCATTACCATCCTACTTAATGGGAGGCCAGGACTTGGTTATCCCTATAACTTTGTCCTTTTAAGGACCTAATAATTTAGAGGATTTAATTTTAATATGACAGATGAAGAGATGAGAAGACATGGATAAACCTCCCACTAACCATATCAGCAAACAAGGAGGGTTACTCATAACTAATGATCCATGGGCACCTAAAATCAATCAAGACTGATTAACCTTAGGTGACAAGGGTTAACACGAGTCAATGAGCTATCCAATCAATCATGATTGACCATATTGTCCAGGTAAGTAAGATCATGGGTTGGGTTCCACCATTAACCGTCTTGCCTTAGATACCAACAAAGTTGGCCAAGTAAGAGGTAGCCCTAAAGAACCATGATCAAAATGCCAAACTTACCTAGACATTAATTAGTTCATCAAAGTCGATTAGACTAGTCTAAAGACTCGGGCTATCCACTGAGCCATAAATTAGATCTATTTAGATTTATGAACTAATCAATCTAACTATTAGAGAGATCTATAGAGAAGGAATTCTAACTCAACATTTGATTAGATTAGTTCTCTATTTAGTCCAATGCATCTAAACTTAGGTCTAACCCAATTAAGGACCTAATAGAAGCTAACCCATGACCCTTAAGGCTTATTGAAATGACTTAAAATCTTTGAATCACATTCCTAGAGTTCTTAGTCATTCTTAATTTTCAATTAAGTTCAATAGTCTTAATTAAATTAAAATAATTTTACTTTACAAATGTAAAATAATTTTATAATAAATCAGAATTTGAATTCACTACTTTTCAATATTTTCTTCCCAAGTGTCAACTCACCAAGAGCAAGTGTCGATACTAGGTGTCAACACTTAGATCGACACAAGGCCTGAGACAGGAGGAAAACAGAATGCCAGATTTTTGGCACACGCTCATGAGTCGACACTTACAAGGCAAATTGTCAACTCACGAGCCCAAGTGTCGACCCTTCCTAGTCAAGTGTCGACACTCGACCTGAGATAGGAAAAAATTAGTGATTTCAAATCCAAAGTTTCTCTAAACTTTCAATCAAATCCGATTAAAACAAAACTCTTAGATCTTATCTAAAGTTATTTTATGATCATGTCATTAGATTAACATATTTCTTAATCTACAATTTCTTTCTTCTTATTTTTCTTTTCAAGAGTCAATCACAAGCAGCACCCCTACACACCATGGGAGACCCCATTGAATGGAAAGAGAGGGTTTTGCATCCCTACTTCTATCCTATGATCGGACGGCCATGGTGAAGCACTCAATCCAAGTACTTTAAGAAAGGTGATGTTAAAGCATGCTAGCATCATTATACTACAAAAGGAACCTATTGCATTGATACCAATTTAAGGTAAAAACATTCATGCAAGCAGGGCAGAAAGAATGCATTTTAAAACTATTTTAAAACATGCACAACGGAAGGCTCGGTAGATAGACCAAAATGATTTACCGATCTGCCCGTAACAGAATCTAGTATAATGAAGTAGCATGAATATAACATCAACAGTAATAAAGAAGTCAAGATATAAAAGTGCCTCACCGTTATACCTGTAAAATGCTATGGAAAAGGGAAGGCGCTCGAGCCACACACGTGTCTGGCCTCTACAGGTAATCCACACTAGGGCTTGACACTGATCAACTCCCTCGGAGTGCTAGCTCTTCAGAATCCTTCGAGCCGATCTTCTTCTAGGAAGACAAGGAGGAGAGGTGGAAACCTTCCCAAAAAACTCTCTTCTTAAGACCTAGCTTGAATCCTAGGTTTCTCATAGCCAATCCAAGTCCTCACAAAACCCTTTTTCTTTCTCTAGTTCTACTAACTCTTCTTCTCTTCTAACTATCAACAGCCTTTAGAATGACCTTCATTTATAGGGGCAGCCATGAGAGGGAGAAAGAGGAAGGAGGAGTGATTGGGGGAGAGTGTCAAGGACCATACCAAATGGGTCCAAGCCAAAGAAGGTAAGTATGACTATCATACCAATAAAGCTTGGAGCCAAAATGCTCAAAAATTCAAAATTCAAATTCAAAATTTGAAGTCAAAACATTCTAAAAATTCTTCCCAGAAAATCTGCTCATTACAGCAAGTGTTGATACTTGAAAAATGCCAAGTGTCGACACTTTCCAAGTGTCGACTCAAGCAAGTGTCAACACTTGGAATATGGTCAATCATATTGACCTCCGATGATGACAAATGATTCTCAATCGTTGATTAGCCTTAAGATCAAATAGAAATTCCTATGATATATGATCCCATAGTTTCGAACACTAAGCCGGTAATACTGGAACACTTCCAGTACCAGTCAAAGTCCTTATCTAGCAATGATACCCGATGTCCGGATAGGTTGAAAATGTAGAGCACCTCTCTAGAACCTCTGGCATATGGTTACTGCATAATTCATCCCTTTGACCTCATAATACTCAAGATGATCCAGGGTTTGACTGCCAACCCTAATTTGGTTTATCCAGATCATGTCTCAACTTTACAAATTCTGTGACTCCTCACAAGAACTATCTTAGCCAAGGATTTACTAAATTGAGACATAGTGAGTCATTCACTCCAAACTATTTGGAGGGATCAATTCCATCTTGATCCACCACCGCTCCACAAATACTTGACTGCACCCAGAAATCTTCTATCACTGGATTAGAAATCCAGATAGTCCAGCACCAAAGTACAGTGAGTTGCTTGTAAGCTACCATGGTAATCTCAGGTCTGAGGGACACATATATCCATATCCCATTGCGAGCAATCCTTTGGCAGAAGGGAGCTCCGTAGATAGTTACGTTCAGTGAGATGTCACACATTTCACTTGCATGTCATACCAGTATCTCCACACTCCTTGGTTAAGAGGACAACCAACAAATATGACATACAACAACCTATACTTGATACATCGTCATCCTATAACAATGTATCCTTTGGTTGTGAACCAGTTTAAGAACTACTTGATATATCATCTCTATATCAAAATAATGTAGTTCTAAAAACTCCATCATACAAGAGTTCATTTCAAGAAAATACAAATATGATGAATAGTCAAAGAATAACTTTTATTCATTAATAAATTTATATACAGTTACAAGATAGCACAACCGTCTACAACCTAGATGATTGGCTTTGAAACACTATTCCCAACAGTAGGATCCGAGAGAAAAGACGGTCCCTTACTTTTCTTCACCTTCCTTTCCCCCTTTGCTGGGGATGGAGAATGCGCCCTCTTCCCCATTGGGTTAGTCGAAGGTGGTGGAAAAGGTTCATTGATGACTATGGTTGGTAGCTCATTACGAATCATCAAGACTACACTAGAAGATAAAGTAACCCAAGTCTAAAAAATAAACATATATGGGACTATTTATCAAACAATTGTTAGGGACCTATCTCAGGACAAAGAATCTCCCATCACATAAAATACCTTTAGCCAACTCTTCGAAAGAAGAACATTATATGGTGGGACCTGTATCGACACAGCTCATCCACCATGATCTGCTTTGATTCTTGCAACATCGGAGGATCCAACAATTGCGAAGGCTCCATGTTGTCCTAGCATCCAACGACTAGCCACGAAGATGGAGAAGCCATGAAAAAGAATCGCGACTTCCAACCTCGTAGTTTCACCAGGCTGGTTAGGAAGCTAAATCCCTTGCGGGGGGAGACTTGGTACCACACCTCGGAGGCCTTCACTTAGAAGAAATAGTGGAATACCCTCGACCTGGGCTCTATGTGATGATAAACCATCAAACTGAAGAAGTCAATGATAGCCCTTCAGCCATTAGGGACCAAATATGTCGGCATAGGCTATACCTTCGTTGCAGGTCTGCCATTACCGAAAGCATGGGAATCCTAAGACTTGAGTCTAGTGACTCCTTATGAAGGGTGACCCTTGTCTCCATCCCCTTGATGATCTACTCATTCTTCCCAGGAACCTCGAGGTGGATGCCTGCCGCAAGGACAAACTTCTTCCCTAATTGGAAGACCTTCTCCTCCATCTGGATGGCGGCCATGATTTTAGGTGTCAGGCTTGGCTCCTCTACTCCCATGATTGCCTCACATCAAAAGCAAGATCAAAAGAAAGAAAGAAGGAAAAAGGACATGAAAACCCATTGCAGATAACCACTGGTATGCCTCTTTGATTGGTCGAAAGCTCTTCTTCTCTTTCCTATCACTCCACTACTTTAATGCCATGAGAATGAGAGGGGCCTAACCAGCCCCCGCGCGCTTATATATATATATCTATCAAAAGGACCTGTTTGTTCCATGGAGGAAAGGCACCGGTTTCAACCTGGACAATCAGTGTGCCCTATGTTGAACAGCATTAAAAGCACCATCTCAAGAGGGGCGCATCATAACAACCTAGGCGGATAGCCCATTGTAATAACTTTTGAAACTACCACCGCTTTAGGTGATGCTGCCTTCCAAGAAATCGTGCTAGGTTCCTACACGAATCTTGGTAAGCTACCTTGCCTAGCATAGCCTCACCATCTCTATTATGAGTTGTTTCATCCAGTGTAGCCTCGCCATCTCTACTGCAGGCTTCCATGCTTGGCATAGTTATGCCATCCTGGCTGTGAATATCCAACTTTGCCCTAGCAGTGGTAGGCCCCCGTGCCCAGTTGGACTAGAAAAACCTCTACTTTCTTAGTCCAAGACCATGGAGACCAAACCACTTGAGCAAGAAAGTGGGAGGCATCTGATATATCAGGATTCAGTGTTCCAACATAACAACCATGCTCCAACCCTCTCTGGACATGTGTCAGCCAGCTCAGGAGGTGAGGCAATCTCCCAGCACCTCACCATGTGAACTCAATGGTGCATCCATGTGAACCATCATCGGCCTACTCAGTCCATCCATCCTGCATGCTCTCGGAATAGCGATCATTAATATTTTCCACCTGAAGAATGCCCTACTATAGGGACATGCCATGCCAGCCACCACTCCCTGCCTCACCTATAGTGATATGGTTTCCCCTTCGAAAATGCTTGCAGCAGCCGAAACATGCTAGTCATTATTTCTTATCTTCAAGTATCAGGTACGTGCCTATAACATGGTTCATGGTAACCCTCCAGGTAAGACTAAGAGAACCAATGTTGAATAAGGGATTAGCAAGGACACAAGGAGAAGAACAAGGAAAGATAAGGGAGACGGACGAAATAGCCTCTCTCCTCGAGAGCCACCACCTTTCATTATAAAGGGACCCTCCTTTTGCTTTCCCATCATAACACATCCTGAACTCTCTAGATTGAGTCTTCCATAACATATTATCTGAGTGAGATCCCATGGACCGTTGACATATATACTTCTCATTTTACCTAGAAGTACTTCGGCTCCCATGACTCCACTCCTCCATGTGCCATCCTTTGGGAAGCGGGATCCAAATGCACCGAGATCCCCTTCCTCTATAAATTTCATTCCATCCCTCTATCTTTGTCTCTCCTCTGCTTCTTCTTCGACTCCTCTCCCACTCTTACTCTAAACCTAGAGGGGACTCAAAGCCTCCTTGTTTGCCTCTTCAAGAGACTTAGGCATCGGAGGGTCTATTACTGGGAACCCACCTCTGGTGTGTCAGACTTTCTGATCTTTTCTATCTTGTAGGACTGACTCTTGGCGATAGGATCTTGCGAGGCCTTTCTGGCTCCACATCAGCAATCCACTCCGGCTCTAGCCCTGCTCAAGCTGAGCCCGAGTCAACACCACTTTCCAGAGATCTGTAACATTATACATATCTTAATTTAGGTGTGCCAGAGTTGGCTCCAATATATTAAGATCAACTCTTTTTCTTTTCTCTTATGAAGTATCTTGAGATACTTTTTTTATGATATGTTTTGAAAGGACTTCTTCTTGATTATTTATACAACCTATGATGATCAATAATTTTTCTACAAGCATATTCTCAAGCTTCAATTAGTATCAAATATAAATATTTTGGTATCATCAAAATCAATCATAAAATCAATACTAACCCAAACCCAATGAAACCATAAAACATTGACTAAAATCTTAAACCATCTCAAACCCAGCATGTTCCTCTCTCTCACATATATAATATATTTTTCTTTACTCGCATGTCCATCTAGTCCTCTTCCATGCACTCTCTCTTTGAATATCTGTCTAGTCCTCTCCCTCTTTTTTATTTACTTATCACAACCCCCTCCCCTTTGGCTGGGTTTCCTCTCTCTTGCACACCTTCTCACCTGTTAGTCTCTCTTTCTTCTCTTGTGCATCCAACCTCCATCTCTCTCTTTCCTCCAATGTTCTTTGCTCACACACCAAAATAAAGAATTAGGAATCCATATTTTAGCAAAGGAGAAGATTAGCCAGTCTTAGGTCATTGCTACCACCTAAAATAGGGGATAAACCATTTAAGGTAAGTTGTTTTTCTATTCTCCAAGTTTGTGCTATAGAGCATTTTAGGGTATAGAATCCTCTAATTTCATTTTACTTTTGAATTTTGTTAGATGGCTAAACTGTATCAAGAAATGAGTATTATGATGTTTATTGTTCAAACTCTTTTGTATCCTAAATGTTTTGGAGCTACTTTATTTTTATTTTTTAAAAATAAATATTTTAATTAGATACTATTTAAATTATTTAATTGTATTTATATCATAAAAATCATTGACTTATATCAATTATATTATTTATATTATAAATATTGCTACTTAGTTTACACTATAAAAGTTCATCCATTCTCATTTCTATGGGAATGAAAATTCCTCTCATTCAAGAATCTTGTTACACAATAATGGAATCAAAATTCTTGTGTTCAAGAGAATGATGATCTATAAGTAACATGCATTGTTCTCTACTTTTTCTGTGGATAGGATAAATATCTTTCATGCTAAAGAAGGATCCACCTTCCTTTGCTTTAATCAACCATTAGACATCCAATAATTGCTTCGGGATTTATTTATGTGAATGATGAAAGAGTTTGGAGTGGTTTGAGATCTGTGCAAGATGTGATCCATCAATCAACATGGTGAAAGAAGATCTATCATTCTTTGACATGGAACATACAACCTGGACTCTTATTCTATGCAGCAAAGAGAATTATTTGCCTTTCGTTATACAACCTGTATTAATTCTAGGAGTGCTTGAGATCTTCTACACCGCACCTCTTGGGAACCTTTTCCCCAACATGTGACTCCAGGAATCTAAAGTCTTGGTAAGCCCAGCTTGCTTCACCTTTTGTCCTCCCATAATTGTTGTTGTCTGATCACGAAATCTTAATTCAGTTTGTTGATGCTGGACCAAATAGATCGGAGGGAGTGGTTCTTCCGCCGGATTGCCGTCGACTGATACCTGCAAGAAGTCCCTGACTGGAGATTTTTCGGTGGGGGACACTCCGATGCCTAAGTCAAATAGAGCCCAGGCAATAACAGAATGGAGAATTTCAAGAGCAAGAAAAGTAAAGAAAGGGATTGAAAAGAATGCCCCTCCCAAAACTTCCTTGTGTGTCCCCTCATACCAGTATTTATAGGCTCCAACTTAACTACTTACGGTTATGGAGGTTGATGGATATAATCACTTCATAACTGTAAGTAGTGGTTGTTGGAAAAGCCGTTACACTCGAGGTTTGTTCAATCTAAAGCTTCGGACCATGTAGGCGGTTGTAACAACTCAAACAGATTAAATGTTTGATCAAGAAACCCACCTGCTCTAGAGCCCCTTTTTCTTTTAAGGGTGAATCTGAAGTGAACTATGCATTCTCTTTAGTAGCGCTCATGAAGGGAATGTTAGCACTTTGGATTCTTTTGAATATAGCAAAAATAAATACTTACAGTCTTCGAATTATGCTGGGGAAATAAAGCCGAAAATATTTATCTAGGAAGTCAAGTCTTCGGATCAAGATGGATGCACGAAGCCCAAGACAGTAAACAAAGCTTGCTCCCCAAAAAGTTGGGTATGGTCTTCGGATTAAGATAACAATATGAAGCCGAAGACCCGGAGTACACATAAAGCCACAAATATTGAGCATGGTCTTTGAGTTGAGATAACGATACGAAGCCGAAGACTTGGAGTTATACATCTTCCAGATTGAACATAATGTCACAAACATTAGGCTTGGTCTTCGAGTTGAGATAATGATACGAAGCCGAAGACTTAAGGTTAATAATTAGAAGACAGTACCACGAAGCCGAAGACTCCTTTTACCAGCTGATGCGATCAATAAAACAAAATAAAAGAACAAATAATTAAAATTATGGAATAAAATCGGGATATTATAACAGCTGTCCCCCACTCCCAGTTTCGAAATGATTAGTTTCAAAAAATGGGAGTATTTTAATTTTGTCTTCTAGCGATAACTGTCGAGTAATGATGGCAAAATCCTGACACGTCTTTTCGCCATAACTGCCTGGTGGAGTGATAGAACGTGGCGAAGACACGTGTCGCTTCACCACGGGCGGCCTCAAAGGAAATGCCTCTATTCCGGAAAGGTCTTGAAAAAATTTTGAGAGGGAAAATTTTTTATTAATGGGAACCGGACACGTGGCAACCATCCGGGGTGTGAATGCTTTGTTCATGCGATCCCAACCAATAATGAAATTTCACGCGGATCCCCCCAACTTGTCTCATTAATGATCTTTTTAAGGGACCGTACCCACGATCAAAATCGCTATATCGGTGCACGATCGCTTGGTTCTCCGAACCGCCTTAAAGACCCAACCCATCTCCTCCACCTATAAAAGGGGAGGAAACTTGAAAGAAATATTTTTCTTCATGCCCGCGCTCTTGGAATTTCAGTTTTTTCTGCAATCTATCGTCTTCCTTAGTGGTCCGGTCCACCATTTTTGTCCCTTCACATGTTAGAGGTCCCTTTTTCATCCTTTCATTTCCTCATTCCTCTCAATGTCGGGGCCTTCCAAGAGTTCTTCCTCTAGTTCTAGTAGTGGTTCACCGGTAGGTAGAGTATCGCCCAAAAGAGAAACTGCTAGGATCCCGCCGAGAGGGGGCCTTTAGGGCGAAACCAGTAGGGGAAGGAGTTCTAGTAGGAAGCGAAGCCCGGAATGATCACCGGACTCCGTCGAAAGTTCCAATACCCTCGCCAAAATAGAAGAAACCAAACAGTGTTATCATATTCCACGTACCTTTCACCTGATTCTTCCATAACTCGAAGAGAGGGTAGATAAGCCTCCCATTCTATCCATATCCATATACGAAGACACTTCAAAGCGGGTCTTCAGCTTCCTCTTCATCCTTTCTTTGTAAAGATTTTCAACTTATACTAGATAGTCCCGGCTCAGATGACCCCCAATAGCTTTAGGAACATCTGTGGGTTCCTTGTACTTTGCAAACTTAGAAACATAGAGCCGAAGACATCCCTATTTATCTCTTTATTCATGCTGAAAAGGGATTTTCATGACAAAGGATGGTGGGTCATAGGTCGTTGGCCGGGCTGAAGACTATTAAAAGGAACTCCCAGTGCGATACATGGATGGAAGCCTTGCTTCTTTTTCATGTATTATACCAACTGGGGTTTCAATACCGAGTGGTCGGCTCCGCGTTTGGATGCAAATGCTGGTAAGAGGGTTTTGAAAGCTGATATCAAAGATTTTGAGACCTTGTCGAAGCCGGAGATCCCTACCCTTAAAGAACTGCTGAGGGAAGAAAATCTTCATCGTGCTCATATCAGCGAAGTCCCAACGTTAGGTATAGAATAAGTAATCTTCGGATTCTTTTTGCTTTTCTTCTCCATATATACATGCATAACAAATTCCTTATTTTCAACTGTAGGTAAAAAGATGAAGCCCCAACTTGAGAAGGTTCGGTAGGCTTCTAGAAAAAGGGTGGTAGCTGCTCCTGCAACAACCGAAGTCCGGAAGAAGAAAAGGATGGAGGAGAGTTCTAGCGCACCTCCGATGAGGCCCATACCAGATGAAGACATTCCCTCCACTTCTCCAATTTCGGCTGATCCCGCTAGAAGCTTGTCCCCAAGGGTGTCCCCTCCACGGAGCCCTCAACATGTGCCATCCACGGGTCAACGAGATACAACCTTCAATAAAGAATCTGTGATTGCCCCCCTGGAAGATAGAAGTCAGGAGAGGTCGAAGTATCGATTCGAAGAAGGTCCTAGATGGAACGTCACTTCGGAGGGAGGGTGCAATGTAGACTTTACTGCCTTCTCAGATCGAGAAGGCTTAAAAAATCTTGAACTGGCGAGAGAGTTATTGAAGCGCACTCTTCTCCCAAAGGACTGGGACAATGTCAAGTCCCGATGTATCAAAGAGATCTCGGACTCAGTGTTCTCCTCCGCTTTGAAGGTAAATATTTATTTCCCGTGTTGATTTAGATTTATAATTACTAAGTTTTCCACTTGCTGTTACAGATGATGCACGACATTACACATATGGAGGAGAGCATTTTGGACTTCCGAATAACTTACAGAAAGATGAAGGAAGAAGTAAAAGCAAACAAAGCTGAGAAGGCTATAGCTGAAGAGCAAAGACAAGCTATGGAGGAAAAGCTCACCCAAAGCGATGCTTCGGTTCAAAATTTGAGAGCCGAAGTAGATAAAATCCGATCAGAGCATGCTGAACAGGAGGCGAGATCCAAAAAGAGGAAGGCAAAGATTCGGTCCTTGGAGACCTCACTTAGGGAAGCAAACAAGCATTCCGAAGAAGCTTCCAAAAGAAAAGAAGAGGTCCTTGAAGAGAACCGATCTTTAAAATATCAATTGGAGAAAGCCATAGAAAACTACAAAGCATCTGCAGCCTTCGAAGCTAAAATGGTTGAAGCCGAGACTCATAGTTATCGAGGAGGTTTCAACGACGGAGTTGAGGAGGTGTAGAAGCTTTATCCAGACTTGGACGTTTCAAGCATCCAACTGTTCGATCTTGAAAGTCCAACTACGCTTGAACTCCAAACGGACCCCGAAGCATCAACAATGGCTGAAGAAGCAACTGGTCCAATTGATCTGACCGATGAGGCTCCAATAGAAAATTTGTAACTTTTTCTTTTATTTTTGGGATGTAAGGAAGTCATTGTTAATGAAAGAACTTCTTTTGGAATTTCCACTTTTATGTGATAGGATAGAAATTTCTTAAATATAAAGTCTTCGGGCTAATAAGAATCTCGAAGCACTTAATGCAAAAAATCATATTCTTGAACTTGGATAAACGAAATCCAAATGATAATCAAGTATCTCGGACCTGATTTTATGCTAAGTCTTCGGACTCAAGACATTAGAAATCCAAATACATAAAGATCAAGTCTTCAGACTTGAATTTATTCTAAGTCTTCGGACTTAGGATGAAAGAAATCCAGATATAAGAATTCTAGACAATAATCAAGCCTTCGGACTTGAATTTACACTAAGTCTTCGGACTTAGGATAAAAAAAATTCAGATAATAATCAAGTCTCTTGGACTTGAATTTTGCACTAAGTCTTCGGACTCAGGATAAAGAAATCCAGATAATAATCAAGTCTCTTGGACTTGAATTTTGTACTAAGTCTTCGGACTAAGAATAAAGAAATCCAGATAATAATCAAGTCTCTTGGACTTAAATTTTGCACTAAGTCTCCGGACTCAGGATAAAGAAATCCAGATAATAATCAAGTCTCTTGGACTTGAATTTTGCACTAAGTCTTCGGACTCAGGATAAAGAAAATTCTTGAGTTATTTGGAGATTAAGAAAGGCTGATCGGACCTACCTCAGCATTTCATGGGATGGATCCAGAGATCATCCTCATGCCTTTTTGCATAGGGATTAAGACAGGCTGATCATGCGTACCTCAGCACTTCGTGAAGTAGATCCGGAGATCATCTTCATGCCTTTTAGATTAAGATGGACTATTTTGAGTCCAACTCGGTACTTTGTGAGGTAGATCCAGAGATCATCCTCATGCATTTTAGATTAAGATGGACTATTTTGAGCCCAACTCGGCACTTTGTGAGGTAGATCCGGAGATCATCCTCATGCCTTTTAAAAGAAATAAGATAGGTTAGACGTGCTTACCTTGGCAGTTCACATAGTAGATCACAGAGATTACTATATTGCCTTTAAAAAAAATAGAATGAAGAGAAACAGATTGAATCTGTACCTCGACCATGGAACTTTCGACGGAGTCCGATGATCGTTCCGGGCTCTGCTTCCTACTAGAACTCCTTTCCCTTCTGGTTTTGCCCTGAAGGCCCCCTCTCGGCGAGATCCTAGCAGTTTCTCTTTCGGGCGATACTCTACCTACCGGTGAACCGCTACTAGAACTAAAGGAAGAACTCCCGGAAGGCCCCGATATTGAGAGGAATGAGGAAATGAAAGGAGGAAAGAGGGACCTCTAACCTGTGAAGGGACAAAAATGGTGGACCGGACCACTGGGGAAGACGACAGATTGCAGAAAAAACTGAAATTCTAAGAGCGCAGGCACGAAGAAAAATCTTTCTTTCAAGTTTCCTCCCCTTTTATAGGCGAAGGAGATGGGTTGGGTCTTTAAGGTGGTTCGGAGAACCAAGTGATCGTGTGCCGATACGGCGGTTTCGATCGTGGGTACGGCCCCTTAAAAAGATCATTAATGAGACGAGTTAGGGGGATTCGCGTGAAATTTCATTATTGGCTGGGATCGCATGAACAAAGCATTCACACCCCGGATGGTTGCCACGTGTTTGGTTCCCATTAATAAAAAATTTTCCCTCTTGAAATTTTCCCAAGACCTTTCCGGAATCTAGGCGTTTCCTTTGAGGCTGCCCGTGGTGAAGCGACACGTGTCTTTGCCATGTTCTATCGCTCCACCAGGTAGTTATAGCGAAAAGATGTGTCAGGGTTTTGCCATCATTACTCGACGGTTATCGCTAGAAGACAAAATTAAAATACTTCCATTTTTCGAAAGTTAATCATTTCGAAACTGGGAGTGGGAGACAGCTGTTATGATATCTCATTTTTATTCCAGAATTTTAATTATTTGTTCTTTTATTTTGTTTTATTGATCGCATCAGCCGGTAAAAGGAGTCTTCGATTTTGTGGTACTGTCTTCTCATTATTAATCCTAAGTCTTTGGCTTCGTATCATTATCTTAACCCGAAGACCAAGCCTAATGTTTGTGACATTATGTTCATTCTGGAAGATGTATAACTCCAAGTCTTCGGCTTCATATCGTTATCTAAACCTGAAGACCATGCTCAATATTTGTGGCTTTATGTGTACTCCAGGTCTTCGGCTTCATATTATTGTCTTAATCCGAAGACCATATCCAACTTTCTGGGGAGCAAGCTTTGTTTACTGTCTTCGGCTTCGTGCACCCATCTTGATCCGAAGACTTGACTTCCTAGGCAAATGTTTTTGGCTTTATTTTCCCAGCATAATTCGAAGACTGTAAGTATTTATTTTTGCTATATTCAAAAGAATCCAAAGTGCTAACATTCCCTTCAGGAGCGCTACTGAAGAAAATGCATAGTTCACTTCGGATTCACCCTTAAAAGAAAAAGAAGCTCTGGAGCAGGTGGGTTTCTTGATCAAACAGATAATCTATTTGAGTTGTTACAACTGCCCACATGGTCCGAAGCTTCAGATTAAACAAACCTCGAGTGTAACGGCTTTTCCAATAACCACTACTTACAGTTATGAAGTGGTTATATCCGTCAACCTCCATAACCGTAAGTAGTTATGTTGGAGCCTATAAATACTGGTAAGAGGGGACACACAAGAGAGTTTTGGGAGCGACATTCTTTTCAATTCCTTTCTTTACTTTTCTTGCTCTTGAAATTCTCCATTCTGCTGTTGCCTGGGCTCTATCTGACTTAGGCATCAGAGTGTCCCCCGCCGGAAAACCTCCGGTCAGGGACTTCTTATAGGTATCAGTCGACGGTAATTTGACGGAAGAACCACTCCTTCCGGTCTATTTGGTCCAGCATCAACAAGTTTTATGATTCAACACGAGAAATCTCTGTACAACTCATGGCACAAGTAACTTGGTCATTCAAGATACCGGTTTTAAAATCTTTCTTGAAAAATACAATTTTATTATACTTGTTCAAGCCTAAGTTAACTAGTAATTTTAGGGCATGTTTGGTTGAAGAAAGTTAGAAATTGGCAGGGAAATGTGATTAAATAATCATCATTTCAACTATTTGGTTGGGAGTGTTCCGTTACCCAATTCTCATTATAATTTTAATTCTAATTCTAATTATTAATCAAATGCATCGGAAGATATGGTTACTCCAATTCTCATTTCGATCTATTTTAAATTTGATTTTGATCCTGATTCTAAGCACAAACCAAATATATCTTGATAGTCAGAAAACCTAGCCTGAAATATGTTCCTCAATGATAATGTCTACAATGTGCAAATTTAAGCAGTAAACTGCAATAAAGTTAAGATGTGTTTAGCATATTTGATTAATTCTTCCCAACTTTGACCAAGCTCTTTGTATAAAGTTGATTTCCCCCTAGAATCTGGTGCGTGTATGATGGACCTCAATCTCATTCTTGACAACAAAAACGGCAGCAGAAAAAGCTTTAAATCTTTTTTGAAATCTTAATGGCTAGGGTAAATTACTTTCCAGCCTTGATTCGACTACAGTCTGTCGTTAATCCTTGGCTGTATTTGGTTTACGCTTTACATGTCGGCATATGATACACTGGTGACTTGTTTTAGATACAAAGACGCCTATTTGATACACACTTATTCTTTGTTCGGAGCATGGGCCAAGAATTAAAAGGTAATGGCCATCAAAACACGTCGAGGAAGCAAATTTTTCGGAAATAGACCTGGCGAAACTTTTGTCGATGATAAATAAGATAAATAAACATGGTCGGGAAGGAAAAGTCCTGGGTAGTTTAGGCCCAACCCACTTGGCTTAATTTGGGTGCCTCTAGGCTACACAAGTTAGGCCAAATTTCATCTCTCACACACACACACACATTTATCAAAAACATGTGTACTTGAATAAATAATAGTCAATATACTGTTTGGTATTCATTTAACAAAAGTTGGATTGAGTCAAACATGGTTGCTAGAACAATGATGTTAAATTGCAGCTTATTGATGGTTGGCTCAGGAGCCAATGAATAAAGGCAACCAATTTGCAGCTTGCTGAAGCCGGATTAGATACTAGCATATTCAAATCCATATTTATTTTATATGATAAATAAAAATACTAATACTAATATTAATCAGATGCAAAAAAAAAAAAATGGATACAAGGTGAATACAAAAATGTGGATATAAATATGGATATAAATAAAATAATTAAACTTTATGATAACAAAATTAAATATATTATTGATGTGGCACTATCGTTGACATGGAACCCATGCTAGACCCAGCTGGCGGCCATGTTGATAGAATACGCCACCTGGATGTGGTGACCAAATAAAGATCCGGGGTCGAGCTCCCAAGGTAGAGCTCCCCCCTCCTGTTAGGGTCGAGCCGCCCTCGTGCCTGGAGTATGCTCCCGCCTTCCGGAGTGGAGCCCCCAGCCAGGGTCATGCCCCCACCTTCCAGGGTTGAGCTCCTGAGATAAAGCTCCCCCTCCTGTCGAGGTCGAGCCGCCCCCATGCCTGGAGCATGCTCCCACCTTTCGGAGTGGAGCCCCCAGCCGGGGTCGTGCTCCCGTCTTCTGGGGTCGAGCTCCCAAGAGAGAGCTCCCCCTCCTATCGGGGTCGAGCCGCCCTTGTGCTTAGTGTATGCTCCCGCCTTTTGAAGTGGAGCCCCCAGCCGGGGTCGTGCCCCCGCCTTCCGGGGTTGAGCTCCCGAGATAGAGCTCCCCCCTCCTGCCGGGGTCGAGCTATCTTTGTGCCTGGAGCGTGCTCCCACCTTCCGGAGTGGAGCCCCCAGCCGGGGTCACACTCTCGCCTTCCGGGGTTATGCTCCTGCCTTTCGGGGTCGAGCTCCCGAGAGAGAGCTCCCCCCTGCCGGGGTCGAGGCGCCCTCATGCTTGGAGCATGCTCCCACCTTCCGGAGTGGAGCCCCCAGCTGGGTCGTGCCCCCGACTTCCGAAGTTGAGCTCTCGAGATAGAGCTCCCCTCGCTTGCCGGGGTCGAGCTGCCCTCATGCCTGGAGCATGCTCCCACCTTTCGGAGTGGAGCTCCCAGCTCGGGTCACGCTCCCGTCTTTCAGAATCGAGCTCTCGAGAATGAGCTCTCGCTTCTCAAGACAGAATCACTGTCCAGGGCCAAGAGGCATCATCAACCACTAAAGGATCAACCAAGAATAAGGAGAAGAAGACCTGAAGGAATTCAAATCATGGTGCGAGGCTTTCAGGCTACCTGCAGCCCCTAGAGGGTGGTGCATTCCCAATCGAAGGCACCAAACATTGCAACATGCCTTCGGCATCCTCTGTGCGATGCATGCTTCGCCAGGTTCCAGGCCTTGCCACGCGTCGCTTGTGCCCTCCACCGTGCAACCGGGGCTCCAGTCCTTGTGACACGCTGCCTGAGCCTCCACTAAGAAAAGTATCCTATTAAGGTCTCAGGCCATGTAACACTCCGACGGTCCCTCCTAGAATAAAACGCCCTACCGTGGCTTAGGGCTTAGTGGCACAGTGCTCGTACCTCCCACGAGAAACTGCAACACTAGAGGGATAAGATCTGTACTACGCTAGCAAACACCCCTAATAGAAGGTCTCCTTCCGATGACTGGTCTTGATGCGGGACAAGGGGGGCTAGGAGCTAGGATCGATGGAGAGCTGAGAAATCTCCCGGGATTAGGGTCAAGAATGGAATAACCAAGGTCTCACACTCCTCGATGTCCCGCAGGACAAAGGCAAATAGATCCTCACACCCCTCGATGCCCTGCAGGACAAAGGCATAGGGTCTCACACCCCTCGATGCCTGAAGGCGAAGGCAAAACGGGCCTCACACCCACTCCCTCATGGAGGTCGACGTTCTCAAAGAACGAAGGCAACACTATTGGGCTTCTCACCCTCCCCGCCCATGCAGGGGTGAACACTATCGGGCCTCTCACCCTCCCCACCCATATGGGGGCGAACAAAAAAAATGATCTTCTAAAATAAATTATATTATTCTTCCATTCTTTTTACAAGAAGGATTGAAGCCTATTTTATAGATACCAAGCTATTTTGAAATTCAAAATTCAAAAAAATAATAAAATAAGGAAAGAAGAGGGGCGGCATTTGTGGAGGAAATTATGTACCCATTCAAATTCTAATTCAAAAATGAGATATACGCAGGCATGATGACCTTGCAGGAAAAAACTTCTGCTCTGAGAAGCATGCTGCCCTGAGATCCATGCAAAGTGTTTTGCCCTGAGATTCGTGCAAACTGCTTCTGTGACTGTGGAAAAGAGCACCGCCTGTGACGGTGCTCACGAGCGAGGTGGATGGGACAGAGGATGTGGGCCGGCGGATTTGGGGAAGACTGGGGAATTTGGAGGAGGCGGTACTCGCGGGCGAGACGGAGGGCGGATGGGTCGGCGGATCGCAGGGAATGGCCGCATGGGCGATGGCTGTGGAAACATGGATCGCAGGGGCACAGCTCGCCCGTGCTAGGCGCATCGTGCATCGGTGGATCCGATCTGGGGTGGTTGCCGTTGGCGCTGGACACTCACCAGAGGAAAGGGTCGGTGGTTGGAGGCGACGGCGGTGGCCAAGGAAGGTTGTGGTCCACAGTTCTCTACCATGGACCAACAACAATGGCAGCAAGGCAGTGGGACGGTGGCTTGCGACAGTAATGAGAGATGGGGCAGCTCGGCCGACGGCTGGGCTGAAGATCATCTCGTATAGCGACGGTGGAGCAGGGCGGCGGTCGGTGGCACGGCAAAGAGGAGAGTGGCATGGGTAGAGCAGCAAGGGGCGGACGGCCATGGGAGGAGCCGTAGGGGCGCACGGTCGAGGGCGGTTCCATGGGATTCAATAGCGTTCCCACGAGGAGATCGATGCTGGGGGGGAGATGGATGGCTGTTGGGGTCACCGGTGGTTGGGCGTGGTAGATTCAGGATGAACGGGAAGAAAAAATGAAGAAAAATGAAGGTTCTGGGAGTTTTCTGGGAGGAAGAAGATGACAGGGATAATCTGGGGATAGATATGGAATAAAACTGGAATAATGGGAATAGGTGTAATAGCGGGGATAAAAACTTAAACTAAAAAAGAGAAAAAATCTGAAAAAAGAAAAGAAAAATCTGGATGGGTTTTGATGTCCCCATTATTCTCCTAAGGTGGGAAAAACTCGACTCCGTCGAGTCAGGCTCGCTACAAAAAGGAGAGAGAAAAAAAGATAAAAAAAAAAATTGCAGCGAGCTTGACTCGATGGAGTCGAGTTCCCCACCTCAAGAATTAACCTAAGCGATTTCCTTCTGGAACAATTAAGAAATTACGTGCCCGAAGTGCAGGACCTTTCAAAATAATTTGTTAAGTTTGGATCTAATGCTTATGAGATTGGGTTACCACCAAATTTAGGCATAAGTCCAACTTTCAACATATTAGATTTTGTAGAGTACAGGGAGCCGATACTGCTACCTAGTGAGCCGTTTGGGCCTGACTCCATTCTTAAGAGTGAGCCTACCCCTGATTGTCCACTGGCCAAAACCTCAAATCGGAGAGATAGGGTTGAACGAATTCTGGACGACAAAATGATTGTCACTCGGAACAAGGACTACCAACGATACTTGGTTCATTGGCAAGGACATCCTGACTCCAATGATTCTTGGATAACTCGGGAGGATCTGCAGAAGATTGATCTGAATTTGCTCGAGAAGTACCTAAGTAGAGCTGACCCTTACTCGACAGGATCGAGTTCCTCCCACCTGGAAAGTATTGGTGGGGATACCAGAGCCAGAAAGAAGCAATTTGAGTCTATTTGAATTTCAATTTGAAGTCTATGGAGTCCAATAAAATTGTATTTGGGATTATGAAAGTTGTAATTGGTCCAATTGGGTCTCAATTGGGTCTAAATTATTGTTTGGGTTTAGTAATTAGTTTGTGGGTCCATTTTGGGTTTAAATGGGACCTAAGTTATTTTTGTATGGAGTTGATTAAGTCTACATCACATGAAGGAAGTTAAAAGGGGTCCACATCTACATTTATTTGGTTGGCTACTTGAAGAAAAGAAGCTCCATGCCTATTCATTCCTCCAAGAAAACCTTTCACGTATTCTCTCACCAAACAAAGAGATAAAATCAGTGGAAGGAGTTTTATGAAGGTAGCAATTAAGGATCTTTAAAGGTGGAAGGAGTTTCTTGAAGAAAGATTTATGAAGGTAGCAATTAAGGAGCTTTAAAGGTGGAGAGAGTTTCTTGAAGAAAGCTTTGAAGGCATTTAAGAGGCACAAGCTTTGAAGGCATTTAAGAAAGTTGGCTAAAGCTTTTCTACCTTTCACAAATTCTCTTCCTCTCCTCATGAATTCTCTCTCTTGGAGGTGATTTAGGTGGGCTCCACTCCTATTTAAATGCAGCAATCCAACTTCAATCGGCCAAGGAAAGAAAAGGGAGAAGATCAAAGGGTGGAGGATCAAGTCAAGATAACCATCTTTATGAAGCATTGGCATCCATTCCAAAACTTTAATTTAAATTCAAAAAAATTGTAATTCCCTCTTCTTTTATTCTGAATTTGAATTTCAACCTATCTTTCTACTTATAATGAGCCTATAAATAGAGCCCAAAACCTTTCTTTATAAGCATGATATTTTGAGTAATGAAAAGATAAAGTGCTGTAGCATTTTTCTCCAATTCCTCCATAGCTAGTTTGTTTGAAGGTGCTAGGTGAGATGCCTAGAATAATTTGGGTACGACGTCCAAGTTTCCAATTCCTCCATAGCTAGTTTGCTTGAAGGTGCTAGGTGAGATGCCTAGAACAACATGGGTGCAACGTCCAAGTTTTGTAGGGTGTGACGCTCTACTTATTGGTTCCAGTTCTACTATTAAATTTGCCAATTGAAGACTCTTTATGATCTACATCCAATCCTTTGAATAGATTCCTAAAGCAAGAAGAAGAAGAAGCCCTGGGAGCACAATCAACCTTGACGCCAACCTTCTTCCCCCTTTTAACTCTATTCTTCTGAGTTCTTGGCATTCTCAGCACTCTTCTAGTAATTAACTCTGATAATTTTTTATAGATCCTTTCAAGATCCAACTCTAAAGATCGGAGTCCTTGCTTTGGAACCAGTGTGATTGGAGTCCAGACATCGGATCGGTCAGTTTTGGAGTCGGGTTCGTCAACTCTAGAGTGTTGCGATCTAGATCTTCAACTGAGGGAATTTCAAAGCATATTGGTAAATCTTCTAAACCCCTTCCCTTCCTCTAGATCTGAAACTCGAAAGTAGGTAACCTAATCTAGGGTAGTTTCTCAATCACCGCGATCCTCCCTTACAGTTATTTGACAAGATCTGCATGCGGGTAGGTAATTTCGATAACTAGTTGTCACTTTATTTTCTTTAGGTTTTCTTGTTTGTTTTTGCTATTAGGATATCAGTTATTGCTCTCAATATATATATATATATTATATATATATATCAAGATAAGCATGGCACATCACTCATCACCATCCCGTCCCGCATCAAATTTTGTATCAGAGCATGTTTAGATTAGGTTATCATCATTGCATCTAGTTTCTAATCTGCATCTACTCATATATAGTCTAATGTTTTAATTGTTTCTATTTATAGGTAAGTCTAAAAATCATGAAATATATTTTCTTGAGTGCATCGCATTTGATGGTATTTTATTGCATTTTTTCATGATTTACTGAGTTCTGTGAAATTTTTGCTCTTCTATTTTCAGCCTAAGAACAGATTCTGTCAAAACTTCAGCAAGCATGATTTTGATTCGTTATGGTTTGGGTTTTCATTAGTTTGCATGTTTGTCTGTTGCATTCATACATTAAGCGATTTTAGCGATAACTCGAACATGTCAGATGGGGGGAGGAGCTGATAACCTCTCCTTAGCCCAAAATAACCAACATTGCATTCGAACCCAAGCTTTGAATTAAAATTGAGTTGAAACTTAATTGCTATTGCTCTAGAGAGCTAGAGACACCCACAAGCTCGGGTCAATCCAAGTATAAAGCCAATTTAGACAACTTGTTTGTGTGTGCTTGTGTGTCTGGTGTCCAGGCAAGTGGTTCAGGGACAAGAGCCCGAAGGAAGGTGGGTTGGTCCGCTTACCTGGCCAATTTCAAATTAGTATCTAAGGCAAGCAAAGAGAGACCTCCACCAACCTTACACTTACCTGGCCAGGTGCCAAGTTACTACAACCAAGATTGTCATTTTGACCTAATATTTGGTTTGGGCTCTAGGTCTAGCTAGCTATAGTCGGTTAGGCTTGTTTGAGTGCATCGAGTTGTTTGCATGACTACTAGGACTGGAACACCATATCAAGTTCCCCAGGACCAACCTAGTACATCCATGGATTCAAACCTTGAAAATCTCATGAGATCTATGACTGAGCAACTTAGGCAGCTTAGCACTAGAGTCGATCAGAGGTTTGATCAGATGAATGGAAGAATAAGTTCGCTGGAGGAATCCCATGTGTCTCAACTTGACCCTACACCCGTTGGAGCTACCCCTCGGCATGACCTAGAATCCCAGCATCCAGAATTGACTCCTGACCCAATTCCTAGGCATCGAGCCCAGTATAGAGAAGTTACCCTTGAACCAATCCCTAGGTATCAAGCCCAACATAGAGAGGTCAGACTTGACCAAATTCCCAGGCATCGAGTCCAGCACAGAGGGGTTATCCCTAACCCTATTCCTAAGGGGCCACAATATGATATAGATGATCAGGAAGAGCGAGCCCTCAAGAGTGTTAGATTTGATGCACCCACATTTGATGGTACCTTAGATCCTAAAATTTATTCTGATTAGGAAAGTGACATGGATCAGTATTTCGAATGGTATCCTATGTCGGAAGAGCGTAAGGTCAAATTCGCTAAGTTTAGATTAGTCCGATAGGCACGACTATATTGGGATACTATGGAGAGACTAGAGCGACAGAGGGAAAACCAACCTATAGATATGTGGCAGGAGATGAAATACATATTAAGGGCTAAATACCTACCTTTGTCTTATAAACAGAGGTTATTAGATCAATGGCAGAGGTGGACCTAAGGAAACCGAATTGTGTCCGAATACATCACTCTTTTTGATGAATATGCTATGCAGTGTGGTGTGTCTGAGTCTGAATCGGTTACTTTATCTAGGTTCAGAGCATGCCTAAATGATGACATAAGTAGGGAACTGTTTCTAAGAAGGTACATGATTTAGAACACGCCTACCAGATTGCTTTGGATTCTGAAAGGTTTCAGAGGAGACCTGTTACCTATCGACCTGACTTGACTAGGTTTAGTGTTTCTGGAAACAGGCCAAATCATAACCAAGTTCCTGCCAATCGATCTAGACCCAATCCCCAGCATATTCATAAGGATGATAAAGGGAAAGCACCTATGGTTCAAAAGGATAGGAACCATACCACACTATGTTTTAGGTGTAACCAGACTGGTCATTTTGCCGCTCAATGTCCATCACGAGCCCCACACATAGGGGGACCTGAATTGGAGGAATCTAAAACTAAGGAGTCTTGTGATGAAGAGCTTTATGAGGCTGGAACTGAATTAATAGATGAGTACATGGAGGAGGAAGAAATCATTGGTATGGATCAACTAGGAGTGGTTAGATGTATCCTGACTCAAGTTAAAAAGAATGAGGATTGGCATAGGACCAACATGCTCCAGATCTTTATTAGAATAGGCGATAAGGTATGTAAAGTCATTATTGATAGTGGGAGTTGTGTCAACACAATTTCTACTAATGTTGTTAAAAGCTTAAACTTACCAACTGTCTCACATCCAAACCCCTATAAGGTATCTTGGATCGATGCAACTAACATTCCCATCAGGTTTCGATGTAAGGTTACAATTCAGATACAATCCTACCAAGAAGAAGTTTGGTGCGATGTCCTCCCAATGGGAATCAGTAGTATTATCTTAGGTAGACCTTGGTTGTTTGATCATGATGCCACCTTGTTTGGACGATCGAACTGGTGTGCTTTTCACCATCTAGGAAAGAAGATAGTGATTAATGCAGCTCCACCCAAGGACCATGTTAAGAGAGGCTCAAGTTACTTAAAGGAAAAAGAGCCTAATTTGAACTTGATCTCTACAAAGGAGCTAGAACGAGAAATGGTTGGAGGGTCACCAGTTTGGGTTCTGGTTACCAAGGAAGCTCAGGATCAACCCAAATTAGAACATCCTAAGATGGCCCATTTTATCCCGTGTTCCCAAACTTATGATGCATCTAGAGTGGCCAAAGTATTCATGAATGAAGTGGTTAGGTTACATGGCTTGCCTAAAACCATCATGTCAGATCGAGATGTTAAGTTCACTAGCTATTTTTGGAAAACCTTATGGCATATGCTAGGAACCAATTGACATATTCTACTGCCTACCACCCCCAGACTGATGGCCAAACTGAGATAGTAAATCCAAGTCTAGGGAACCTATTGAGGAGTCTAGTGGGAGGGAGTACTGCTAATTGGGATCTATTACTGCCTAGAGCCGAGTTTGCCTATAACAATTCAGTCAATAGATTTACTGGAAAAAGTCCGTTCGAAATTATTCATGGATACAAACCTAGGAAGCCATTAGATCTGGTTCCTTTACCTATTAATATACGCATATCTGAGTATGTTAAGTCATTTGCACAACACATAAAGAACTTGCATCATGAAATCATTAAAAAAATTAAAGAGAGCAATGATTCATATAAATAAACGGCTGATTCAAACAAAAGGTTTAAAGGATTTAAAGTAGGAACCAAGTTATGATCAGGCTCAGACCTGAGCGATTTCCTTCTGGAATGATCAAGAAATTACATGCCCGAAGTGCAGGACCTTTCAAAATAATTCTCAAGTTTGGATCTAATGCTTATGAGATTGAGTTACCACCAGATTTAGGCATAAGTCCAACTTTCAACGTATCAGATCTTGTAGAGTACAGGGAGCCGATACTGCTACCTAGTGAGCCATTTGGGCCTGACCCCATTCTTGAGAGTGGGCCTATCCCTGACTATCCACTGGCCAAAATCTCAAATCGGAGAGATAGGGTTGAACGAATTCTGGACGACAAAATGATTGTCACTCGGAACAAGGACTACCAGCGATACTTGGTTCATTGGCAAGGACATCCTGACTCTGATGATTCTTGGATAACTCGGGAGGATCTGCAGAAGATTGATCCAAATTTGCTCGAGAAGTACCTAAGTAGAGCTGACCCTTACTCGACAGGGTCGAGTTCCTCCCACCTGGGAAGAATTGGTGGGGACACCAGAGCCAAAAAGAAGCAATTTGAGTCTGTTTGAATTTCAATTTGAAGTCTATGGAGTCCAATAAAATTGTATTTAGGATTATGAAAAAGTTGTAATTGGTCCAATTGGGTCTCAATTGGATCTAAATTATTGTTTGGGTTTAGTAATTAGTTTTTGGATCCATTTTGGATTTAAATGGGACCTAAGTTATTTTTGTATGGAGTTGATTAATTCTACATCACATGAAAGAAGTTAAGAGGGGTCCACATCTACATTTATTTGGTTGGCTACTTGAAGAAAGGAAGCTCCACGCCTATTCTTTCCGCCAAGAAAACCTTTCATGTATTCTCTCACCAAACAAAGAGTTAAAATCAGTGGAAGGCGTTTTATGAAGGTAGAAATTAAGGAGCTTTAAAGGTGGAGAGAGTTTCTTGAAGAAAGCTTTGAAGGCATTTAAGAGGCACAAGCTTTGAAGGCATTTAAAAAAGTTGGCTAAAGCTTTTCTACCTTTCATAAATTCTCTTCCTCTCCTCACAAATTCTCTCTCTTGGAGGTGATTTAGGTGGGCTCCACTCCTATTTAAATGCAGCAATCTAACTTCAATTAGCCAAGGAAAGAAAAGGGAGAAGATCAAAGGGTGGAGGATCAAGTCCAGATAACTATCTTTATGAAGCATTGGCACCCATTCCAAAACTTCAATTTAAATTCAAAAAAATTATAATTCTCTCTTCTTTTATTCTGAATTTAAATTTCAACCCATCTTTCTAATTATAATGAGGATATAAATAGAGCCCAAAACCTTTCTTTATAAGCATGATGTTTTGAGTAATGAAAATACAAAGTGCTGTTGCATTTTTCTCCAATTCCTCCATAGCTAGTTTGCTTGAAGGTACTAGGTGAGATGCCTAGAATAACTTGGGTGCGACGTCCAAGTTTTCAATTCCTCCATAGCTAGTTTGCTTGAAGGTGCTAGGTGAGATGCCTAGAACAACTTGGGTGCGACGTCCAAGTTTTGTAGGATATGATGCTCTACTTATCGGTTCCGGTTCTACTATTAAATTTGCCGTTTGAAGACTCTTTAAGGTTTACATCCAATCTTTTGAAGAGATTCCTGAAGCAAGAAGAAGAAGAAGACCCTGGGAGCATAATCAACCTTGACGCCAACCTTCTTCCCCCCTTTAACTCTATTCTTCTGAGTTCTTGGCATTCTCAGCACTCTTCTAGTAATTAACTCTGATAATTTTTTTGTAGATCCTTTCGAGATCCAACTCTGAAGATTGGAGTCCTTGCTTTGGAACCAGTATGATTGGAGTCCAGATGCTGGATCTGTTGGTTTTGGAGTTGGGTTCGTCAACTTTAGAGTGTTGCGATATAGATCTTCAACCGAGAGAATTTCAAAGCATAATGGTAAATCTTCTAAACCCCTTCACTTCCTCTAAATCTGAAACTTGAAAGTAGGTAACCTAATCTAGGGTGGTTTCTCAATCACCGCTATCCTTCCTTATAGTTATTTGACAAGATTTGCATGCGGGTAGGTAATTTCGATAACTAGTTGTCACTTTATTTTTTTTAGGTCTTCCAGTTTGTTTTTGTTGTTAGGATATCAATTATTGCTCTCAAAATATAAATATATATATATATATATATATATATATATATAAATCAAGATAAGCATGGCACATCACTCATCACCATCCCGTCCCGCATCAGATATATCAAGTAGTTCTTAAACTGGTTCACAACCAAATGATACATTGTTATAGGACGACGATGTATCAAGTGTAGGTTGTTGTATGTCACATTTATTGGTTGTCCTCTTAACCAAGAAGTGTGGAGACACTGGTATGACATGCAAGTAAAATGTGTGACATCTCACTGAACGTGACCATCTACGGAGCTCCCTTCCGTCAAAGGGTTGCTCGCAAAGGGATATGGGTATATGTGTCTCTCAGACCTGAGGTCACCATGACAGCTTGCAAGCAACTCACTGTACTTTGGTACCAAACTACCTAGATTTTTAATCCAGTGATGGAAGATTTTTGGGTGTAGTCAAGTACTTGTGGAGCGGTGGTGGATCAAGATGGTATTGACCTCTCCAAATAGTTTGGAGTGAATGACTCACTGTCTCAATTTAGCAAAACCTTGGCCATGGTAGTTCTTGTGAGGAGTCACAGAACTTATGAGGTTAAGACATGATCTGGATAAACCAAATTAGGGTTGGCAGTCTAACCCTAGGTCATCCTGATCATTGTAAGGTCAAAGGGATGAATTATACGGCAATCATATGCCAGTGGTTCTTGTGAGGTGCTTTGCATCTTCGACCTATCCGGACATCTGGTATCATTTCTAGATGAGGACTTTGACTGGTACTGGAAATATTCTAGTACTACTGCTTAGTGTTCGAACCTACGGGGTCACACACCATAGAGGACTTCTATCTGAACTTGTGGCTTTAACTGGTACAAGAAATGTTCCAGTGCTACCGGCTTAATGTTCGAACCTATGGGGTCACACACCATAGAGGATTTCTATTTGATCTTGTGGCTAATCGATGATTGGGAATCGTTTATCGTCACCCGAAGTCAATATGATTGACTTTGTTCCAAGTATCGACACTTGAAATTTTGCAGGTGTCGACACTTGGTGAAGTGTCGACACTTGGCGAAGTGTTGACACTTGGCAATTTTCGAGTGTCAACACTTCCTATGATGAACAGTTTTCCGGGAGGATTTCATGGATATTTTTTGGGTAGGTTTTTACCTGGTTTGAATTTTGAATTCAAACCAATTTTTGCTTCAAGGCTTTTTGGTATGAAAGTTATACATGCCTTAATGGGTTAGACCCATTTGGTATGGCCTTGATCCTCTCCCCCATTCTCTCATCTTATCTCTCCTCCTTCCTTCTTCTCCCTCTCCATACTACCCCTATAAATGAAGGTCATTGTGGTGTCTGCTGAGGGTTACAAGAACTGCAACAGATTTTTGGAGAAGAAGATTGAGAAGGGTAGTGAGAGCTTAAGGGATTGGGTGTGTGCTACCTAGCAATCAAGCTAAGTCTTGGAAAGAGAGGTTTTGGGAAGGGGTTCCTGCTCTCCTTCTAGTCTTCTTAGAAGAAGAAGATCAGCCAAGGATCCGAAGAGCTAGCACTCTAAGGGAGTTGATTAGAGTCGAGCCCAGGTGTGGATATCCTGTAAAGGCCAGACGCGTGTGTGGCTCGAGCATCCTCCTCCTTCTCACAGCTTTTCATAGCTTCTCTCCAGCACTCTCAGAGGTATAGAGGTATGACCTTTATATTTCTGTTCCTTTCTTGTTTTTGATGTTATATGCATGCTAGATTATTATGCTAGATCCTTTTGCAGGTAAATCGGTAGATCATTTAGATCTATCTACTGAGCCTTCTACTGTGCATGTCTAAAAATGTTTTAAAATACATATCTTCTGTCCTCTTTTCTTGCATATTGTATGCTAGGTGTAGGTGTTTTTCACCTTTACCACGTACCAGCATCTGGTCAGCAAGGTCTTCAGAGACTAGATCAGTCACAACATGCAAGTCTATGTAGATGATATGCTCGTCATGAGCGGCTAGGGGTTGGACCACATCGCCTACCTGGTAGAGGCCTTCGCCAACCTTCATCTCTACCAAATGAAGTTGAACCCTGCCAAGTATGCATTTGGCATCGCAGCAAGAAAGTTCCTGGGGTTCATGGTCACCCAATGAGGAATAGCGGGCAACCTCGAGAAGATCCAGGCAATCACTAATATGAGACACCCTATCTCCAAGAAGAAGGTGTAGCGCTTGACCAAACACATCGTGGCACTAAGCCGCTTCATCTCACATTCAGCCGAGCACTACCAACCATTCTTGAAGGTGCTATGCAAGATGCATGACTTTACCTAGACCGAGGAGTGTCTGGAGGCCTTCGAGAGGCTAAAAAAGCTCCTCACCTCTCCATCGCTGCTATCCAAACTGGAGCCCGAAGAGGAGCTCCTCTTGTACCTGACAATTTCACCGTAGGTGGTGAGCTTAGTGCTGGTCCACACCAATAAAATGGCTCCTAGCGGCCAATCTACTATACCAGCAAGCTACTCCATGATGCAAAAACTAGGTACACTCAATCCAAAAAGATTATCTTTGCACTCATTGTGTCTATGCAGCATCTCAGGCCCTACTTCCAAGCACATCCAATCGTGGTCCTCATTGACCAGCCTTTGAGGGCCATCCTGAGCTGCCCTGATACATTGGGGTGCCTGGCCAAGTGGGTAGTGAAGCTCAATGAGTTCGACATCATCTACCATCCACGATCAGTGCAAGAGGCCCAAGTCCTTGTTGATTTCCTAGTAGAGTGCACCTAGGAAGTCGAGGATCTGGAGGAGATGGATAATCAACTTGAGCCCGAGCAGGACTCAGCCCCGGTAATGATGACGTGGATTCTCCACATCGATGGTGCATCTAATGCCAGAAGGAGTGGAGCCAGGCTCATCCCTGCCAACTCTGACAGAGTCATCACCGAGTACGTGCTGCACTTCCTCTTCAAGGCAACCAACAATCAAGTCGAGTATGAAGCACTCCTCATGGGTTGAAGGTGTCTCGTGAGTTGGGCATAAAGTGCTTGAAGGTCTTCATGGATTTGCAGCTCATGGTGGGCCAAGTCTCTGGCGAGTACGAAGCTTGGGATCCCATGATGGCCAAGCACTTGAACAAGGTGCACTCATATACAACGAACCTCTAGCAATTCAGCATTTCCCATATACCTCGCACAGAGAATGCTCGGATCGATGTCCTCTCCATGCTGGTGACCTTGCTAGATTCATTACTAGCTTGCACCTTCATTGAATATATGGAAACCCCCAGCTATGAGTCTATCACAGAGGTCTAGCAAGTCACCTTTGAGGCAAGTTGGATGGATCCCTAAATCAAATACATTACCACTGGTGCTCTGCCCGAGGATCACAAGGAAGCTAGCCTTCTCAAGAAGAAGGCCATGTACTTCATGCTGATGAATGGGCAGCTTTACCGGAGGTCTTATTCCTATCCCTTGCTAAAGTTCTTGAAACCCTTGGAAGCTGCCTATGTGCTCCAAGAAATACACGATGGCATCTGCTGGCATCATGTGGGGGGCAGGACTCTGGCTTATAAATCTCTCCGACAAGGATACTTCTGGGAGACTATGCGAGAAGACGCCGCTGATTTCATAAGAAAATGTGACTGCTGTCAACGTCATGCCTACATTCAACGTCAGCCAGCTATCCCACTCTCCCAGCTATCCGCTCCATGGCCATTTGCTCAGTGGGAAATGGACATCCTAGGTCCCTTTCCTCCCGCGTCTGGTCAAAGAAAATACCTGATTGTGGCCATTGACTACTTCACCAAGTGGGTCGAGGCCAAGCCCTTAGCCTAGATCATCGAGGCCATGGTCAAATCTTTCTTCTTGAAGTTAGTCATCTACCACTTTGGACTCCCACACTCGATCATCATCGATAATAGATGATAGTTTGACAACCAGGCTTTCAAAGAATTTTGTGCTGACCTCAACATCCGCCACCACTTCACGTCGGTGGCTCACCCCCAAACCAACTGGAAGGTCGAGGTGACCAACTGGACTATCCTGTAAGGGCTCTGCACAAGATTGGACAAAGCCAAGGGTCAATGGACCAAAGAGCTTCCTAGAATACTGTGGGCCTACCACACCATGCCTCGAATGACAATAGGTGAGACACCCTTTAACCTTATTTTTGGTTCAAAGGCTATAATCCTAAGGGAGTGGGTTTGCCCATACTATGGGTAGAGCAGTACGATAAAGCTAAGAATCTGACCCGCCTTATTCTCAACCTGGATTTACTGGACAAAACGAGGGACAAAGCTCAACTTCGGATGGCGGCATACTGGCAAGGAGTAGCTTACTACTACAACTCCCACGTCAAGCCCAAGACATTCCATCCACGTGACCTAGTTCTCAAGCGAGCAGAAGTAACCCAACCAGGAGAATGCAGCAAACTCTCCCTGAATTGGGAGGGTCCCTATAAGGTGATAGAAGCTTTGTCGAGTGGAGCCTACCACCTCGCCAAACTCGATGGTTTCCGGTTCTCTCAGACCTAGAATGCCAATAATCTAAGGATGTACTACCAGTGATGTAAAGTTTTTCCTCAATCATTAAAGTTTCTTTTTGGTGCAACACTATCTTCCACCTATGCAGGAACTCAGCCGCCCGACTCCAAGTCTGGCAAAGAAAGTTGAATAACTTACGAAGCCCGACACTCAAAGCCGGGAAACTTATGAAGCCCAGCACTCCAAAGCCAAAAAACTTACGAAGTCCCGCACTCAAAGCTAGGAAACTTATGAAGCCCATCACTCCAAAGCTAGAAAACTTACGAAGCCCTGCACTCAAAGCCGAGAAACTTATGAAGTCCTATACTCAAAGCTGGAAAACTTACAAATCCCCACACTCGAATCTGGGGAACTCCAGAAGCCCCGTACTCGCATCCAGGAAACTCCAGAAGCACCGCACCTATCATTCATTCTTCTCATTCTTCCGAAATGGAGATGCAAGCCAGGAAAACTCCAGAAGCCCCGCACCTATCATTCATTCTTCTCATTCCTATGAACCAGAGATACAAGCTAGGAAAACTCCAGAAGCCTTGCATTCATGCCCGCATGACCTTAAGATCAGCAGGTGGAGCCGAAGCATTCCCAAAGTCCTCCTAGCTAGACATAAGGTTCTAGACTTAGCCAAAAATGGTCGGGACCTAGGAAGTCTTACACTCCACTATCAAAAAGCCTACCTTCCTATCATGTAAAGGGGAGAAAAATGAAAGGAAGGAGAGCGAGGCGAAGTTCCTTACCCAAGCAAGGCTCAGTCCACATTGCTGAAACAAGACCTTCATAGTATGAAAGATTCCTATTTGCTGGGAAAAACTTCGAAGTATGTAAAAAAAGAGAGAAGAGAAGAAAAGAAAAAGGGAGACACATCAAATGCAAAAAGGTTGTTTATATTCATTGAAGTTCCTTTTTCACAACTATGAAGACCCCCGATAGGCCGAGAAGTCTTTCAAAATTTTTACAAAAGGGAAAAGAAAAGAAAAAACTCTAGCTAGGCTTTGGTTGCTGGCTCCTTCCCCGATCGACGAGTTACCACATTGGGCACTGGCACGGCCTCGGTCGGTGGGGTGGCTTGGGCAGAGATGGTCTCGGCTTCGGTCTCCACTCTGGTCCTTGGCTCTGGCCCCATTTCAGCCTCGGTGGCAGGCGACCCCAGCTCCCTGGCAATGGAAGGCAAGTCGGGGTAGATGTTGTCCAACCCCTTCAGTCTAAAGAGCTGGCTAGTTTTTCCTCGGAAGTTGTTGAACCCCTTCTGGTAGGAGTCCAGGACTACCTCGAAGATCTCATCCACAAAGGATTTTGATGCCTTGAACCTTGGGATGGCTTCGGTGGCTTCCTTCTTTGCCACCTCCATCTATGCGGCTACCGCCGTGGCCTTCTCCTCAGATGCTGTGGCCCGGATTATCGCCTCATCAAGTTGAATCTGGAGGGTTTGTGCCCGTTCCTCCAGGCACACCACCTCCATCATATAGCTGGCCTCCAGGTGGGAAGCCCTCTCCCTCTCTTTGCTTAGGGCATCGTTGAGGTCAGCAGACTTCTTCTCCAGCCCTACCACCGTCACTTGGGAGCTAGCCAGCTCAGCTTGGAGGGCCTTCACTTGGCCATCCAACTCTTGTACCCCGGTTGTCTAGGCTCGGGCTTCGGCCTTAGCTGTCGCTTTCTCCTTCTAGAGGGGTGATCTCGCCTCATCAGTTCGATGCTTGAGTCTCGTACAAGTTGGGTGTCGATGACCACCTGCAACAATGCCCGGAAATGGATTAGTTGGCATTCTCAAAAGTGAAAAGGAAAGGGTGCAAGTTAAGATCCAGCTTATCGATAGAAACAAAGGGAAGATGTCAAAAAGAACCTCCACCAGTGGCTGGCCAGTCTTCTCCCAACAATCCTGTGGTTGGATGATGACGTTGAGGATCTCCTCCGCCAGCTTGGTGTCCCTCGTCACTGCCACATTTGTTGGCAGGTAGGCAGTTACCTTATGCACTCCCGAGCTTGATGTTGAGCAATGCAATACTAGCCCTGGCATGGTAGTTAGAGGGGGTGCGATGGTCGCAGGACTAGCACCAGCCATTTTAGCTGTTGGAGGTGATGTCGGCCCCTCTACGGTGGAGTCATCGACCACCTCCACCACCGCCAGATGCAGTGAAGTTCCAGTTCGAGGAGGGCCACTGGAGCTGTCGGCATGGTCCCCTCCTTGGCCTTGGTCTCCCTCCCGGGCCTGTGGGCATAGGGCTGGGCCACTGGCTCAGGCACGGTCGATGCCACAGTTGGCTCCCTCTCAGCTGAGCCTATATGGGGCTCCCCACTAGGCCTCTGCTCTGGTTCTTCTTGGGCCTTCTTGGGCCTTCTTGGACTGCTCCTCCCTAAGCCTTGTGGAGGCAGCCCTCTTCTTCGATATTTCATGGAGCTGGGCCATCATGAACTTCTTCCTTGCATAAGAAAAGAAATTGGTCAGCTATAATTTGAAGGGAAATCTATTTTAAATAAGAAGGAGCCCCGACATTGAGCCTTACCCTGAGATTGGTTCAGGTTGACCCCAGTGTCAGCAATGTTTTACTCAGTTAGTAGGTCCCGGAGGGCCGAGACCTCAGAGGTGACGAGCCGGTCGTACACCTCCTTATCCGCCAGCTCAACAGAAGATTGCCGGATGGGAGAGTGGTTTGGGTCACTCCAGACCCAGTCCATCCCCTTAATTGAGGCAAAAAAAAATCTATTCTTCCATCCTTTGATGGAAGAGGGCAAGTCCAGTTTGGTAGCCCCCGGCAGGGGGCCACAAATCACCACCTGCTATCAACCGGGTGGTGCTTCAGGGTGAAGAGGGCCTTGGCAACAATCTCATGGAAGTTGTAGGCCCACGTAGGCAACCCAAGAGGGAGGGTGAATTGGGTTTTATAAAACTTTTATACTATTTAAAGTGTGAACTAAAGCAAGTATGTGCTAATGCAATTCAAGTGCTTGTGTATTTCAAATAAATGCAGCGAAAATAAAGAAATAAAAGCATAAGAAGAACAATCACACAAACACAAAGGTTTATAGTGGTTTGGTGCCAACCAAGCACCTACATCCACTCCCTAAGAATCCCTTGGGAATTCCACTAAGTTTGGTTTTATAACTTAGGTTCACCAACAACCTTTACAACTTGTTTTGTCTTCGGGCTCACAAGTCAAGCCCTAGTTGGTTTCAAGGCTCACCAACAACCACTTTGGTTTTCAAAGGCTTACCAAAAACCTCTTTGATTTTCCAAGGCTCACCAAAAACTTTAAGTTAAACAAAGTAAGAGCAAGTATAAATGAATATAATAAAAGCTTTCTAAAATAAAGCAAATATCTCTTTGAAGCCCTTGATTGTTGATGAAGATCTTGTCTTCAAGTTGATGAAGCCTTTGATTGATGCTTGTAGATGTAGACTTTGAACGCTCTCTTTGAAACTTGGAAGCTTGAAGGCTTTGAATCACTCAACTCTTGAATCCTTGAAGAATATTCAAAAAACTCACCAAAGGATTACTTCTCCATTTGATTTTTGATGTTTATATAGCTCTCCAAACACTTAAATGACCGTTTATAGCCATTGGGGATGAATATATGGCCGTTTGAAGCAAGTTAGAGAAGTTATGCAGCTTTTAAAAACTAGCCGTTACAGTCAAGTATCGATACTTGAACAGTAAGTGTCGACACTTGAACAGTGCAAGTGTCGACACTTGCTACAGTAGGTCGACACTAGAACACTATTCACAGCCAATTTTATTTTTCATTTTTTCTGTATTTTTCTTGTTCTCAGGCCTTGAGTCGATACTTTACTCTTCAAATATCGACACTTGTTCCTCAAGTGTCGACACTTCATTTCCAAGTGTCGACACTTGCCTGTGCCATTGCTGAAACATCTTCAAATTGAAACTTTAACCTCTTCAAGTTCTTCCATATTAATTCCAAAGTCCATATACTTGATTTTCCATTAATTTAAGGACTTTTTCAATTGAAATACAAGCATTTCTTCATTCAACATGGATGAGTACTAAGATCTGAGAAATACACTTAAAATATAATTAGTACTCATATATACTTAAACATTTTGTCAATCATCAAAATCAAGACCAGAGTCAACAGAAGTGGCAAAGGATAGTGAAGCAAACTATGGTCCTAATAATGTTCAGAGTGAGTTAGGCCCAGGCGTAAGTTATTCAGAAAGGAGAGGAAAAAAGGGTAAAAGGGAAGATGGAGGCCTTTGAGGAAGAAGTCCCCATATAGGGCAATCTGGCTCGGGCCACTAGAAGTGACCCGCTTCTCCGATCCCAGAATTGAGAGCCAGATGGTGTCCAGAATCCCATATGTGCTCCGGACATGGAGGAGGTCCTCCCTGGTCATCACCGAAGCAATGCTGGAGGAAATGGATGGTTCACGAATGGGAGGAGGAGGAGGAGGAGCCTTAGGGGCACCAATGACTATCCCCATTAGGCGGGGACCCCTGTAGGCTACCAAAGGGACCTCATCCTCCTCGCTATCCAAGGAGGGAGGTCTCGGCTAAGACGGCCTCGCCTCATCGAAATAGTCCGGGTGGCATTACCCCCTGCCGGAAGAACTCATGGGGAAGAAAAAAAAGGAAAGGATTAAAGATAGAAGACCTAAGAACTTTATGAAATCTCCTTCAGCACAAGTTGAAGGAGAAGAAAAGAGGAAGGAAGGAGAAGGCTGACATGCAAAGGACTCCGAACTCTGGATCAAGAGGATGGAAGCGAGATGGAAGGAAGAAGGGAGCACTGCAGAAAGACCTTGTCCTCTTCGCTCGAAAAGCCCTTAAGAAGTGAAAGGATGAGCCCCTTTCAAAAGCTTGTAGACCCTCGTCACATCGTACTGATCGAAAATGTGCATCCTTTCTTCTCCTCAGCCAACGATAGTCTGCCACGTGTCGAGATCCACTGGGGGCGATGCTTCGATTCGGAGGCAATCGCTTCGGGCCCAGTGCAGCAATTATGGCCCTCCTGGTTGGGCTGACATGGTGTCCCCTAATTGGCACTAAAGCGTGATCTTCGAGGCGCCGATGCTCGAGGCATTAATGGCACAGGATAAGCACCCTTCCATGTCAGCATCATCATTACTTCCTTCACCCCGAGCGCTGTGAGGTACTCTGGGCTCGAGAGCGGGGGGCACCTAATGTGGCACTATCGCTGACATGGAACCCATGCCGGACCTAGCTAGTGGCCACACTGATAGAATATGCCACCTGGATGTGGTGACCAAATAAAGATCCGGGGTTAAGCTCCCGATGTAGAGCTCCCCCCTCCTGCCAGGGTCGAGCTGCCCTCATGCCTGGAGCATGCTCCCACCTTCCGGAGTGGAGCCCCTAGCCGGGGTCGCACCCCCGCCTTCCAGGGTTGACCTCCCGAGAGAGAGCTCTCCCTCTTGCTGGGGTCGAGCTGCCATAGTGCCTGGAGCGTGCTCCATACTTCTGCAGTGGAGCCCCCAGCCGGGGTCACACCCCCACCTTCTGGGGTTGAGCTCTCAAGATAGAGCTCCCCCCTCTTGCCATGGTCGAGCCGCCCTCGTGCCTAGAGCGTGCTTTCGCCTTCCGAAGTGGAGCCCCCAGCTAGGGTCGCGCTCTCGCCTTTTGGGGTTGAGCTCTCGAGAGAGAGCTCCCCCTCCTACCGGGGTCGAGCCACCCTCATGCCTGGAGCATGTTCCCACCTTCTGGAGTGGAGCCCCTAGCCAGGGTTGCACCCCCACCTTCCGGGGTTGAGCTTCTGATATAGAGCTCCCCCCTCCTACCGGGGTTGAGCCATCCTCGTGCTTGGAGCGTACTCCTGCCTTTCGAAGTGGAGCTCCCAGCCTAGGTCATGCTCTCGCCTTCCATGGTCGAGCTCCCGAGATAGAGCTCTTGCTTCTCAAGGCAGAATCACTCCCAAGGCCAAGAGACGTCATCAATCGCTAAAGGATCAACCAAGAATATGGAGAAGAAGACCAAAAGGAATTCAAACCGTGGTGCGAGGGTTTCAGGCTACCTACGGCCCCTAGAGGGTGGCTCGTTCCCAATCGAAGGTGCCAGACACTGCAACGCACCACCTACATCCTCTATGCGATGCATGCTTCGCCAGGTTCCAGGCCTTGCCATGCACTGCCCGCACCCTTCCACCTTGCAACCGGGGCTCCAGTCCCCGCGACACATCGCCTGCGCCTCCTCCAAGAGGAGTATCTTATTAAGGCCCCAGGCCCTACAATACTTCGACGGTCTCTCTTGGAATAGAAACGCTCCATCATGGCTCGGGGCTCAGTGACATGACTCCTGCACCTCCCACAGGAAACTGCACCATCAGAGGGACAAGACCTATACTACGCCGGCAAACACCCCTAATAGAAGGGTCTCCTTCCGAGGACCAGTCCGACCGGGAGGAGACTGTTGACAAAGAAAAACCCCTCCCAAAAGGGACACCAAGAAAGTGACATCCCGATGAAGCTCCAGACTTGGTAAGGAGAGAGACACAACTGGTAAGACAAAGAGAACAACGGGCAAGGAACCAGCAAGGAGAAGCTCCCTGCTCTCACTCTCTGACTTATCTCCCATCTCTCGGATCTTATATTTTCTTCTCCTCTGCACGGAGGGATCCCAAGCTCTCCGTCATAGAGGTCTATTCCTCTTGATCATCCAACTGACTTGATCTTCAAAGTATCCCCGTCGGAATTCCCGATCCAGATTTTTTTTTGCAGGATCGACTGAAACAGGAGCTGACCGAAAGAGATGACCGAGCTCTCCGAGAAGAGCCCGGCGTATCCACGACATGTCAGAGCTACAGACCACGACGATCTAGATGGCAACAATTACTATATGGATAGTTAATTAAATTAATAATATATTAATGTGATTATATATATTTTTAAAAATTCATGAATACTATATAAAATTATAAATAAAATTAAATATTTAAATATAGATAAGATATTTATCTATCCACATCTATTTTTTTTAATAGATATGAATATGTATTCTGATATTAATCCAATATTTAAGTTTTTATTTGTATTCAGATAAATTTGAAGATGAAAAAATTCAGATAAATATTATGCGATCCACTCTCATCCATACAACAGGATTCCACAGCGATCCATGTCCGCTTTCGGCCTTCTAAGAGGGAACTCCTTGATTACACCTAAATTAAATACAGACCTTGTCGTTTCCACTATGGAGCCGTATGCCGCAACGGCACGCCAACAACAAATGGAGCTACTCAGGGTCCGACCTAAGCCTAAATTTAAAAAGGCTAGAACCTTCGTAACGGAGCAAACTAGGAACTGGCATCGTCGCATCCGCCGAGTCATCTCCTTCTTAGAAGGCTCCTTTCCATTGAAGCTCTACCTATTGGAGCCCATTAATAGCTCTCACCTTCACATTCCCGCACCACACATCGCAACAGCAACCAAAAGCGCATGCATATTTAGAGTTTACCACTCCACCTATCGACCATTTGGCACCAATGGCTTCCCTTTATAGTTCAAGCACCCCGGTGTGCCTAACTCTTGTTCTTCTCTTCTGTGTTCAGTGCACCGTCGGTATGTACAGTGAAAGCACAACATATATCCCATCCCATGCATCTTGTTGAACTTTCTAAATGGACATGATTCGGTGGTCATTGCAGGAGGCATCACATGCGAGAGCCTAGACACAAGTACCTGTGCCTTCGCCGTGTCGTCCTCCAGTAAGCGTTGCGTGCTCGAGAACCGGCTGCGCGCGCGGAGGGGAGGACAGGAGGAGTTCTCCTGCTGCATATCTGACATCGACGCTGGGAACCTCAAGGATTGGGTGGAGACGGACGAGTGCATCAAAGCTTGTGGACTCACCCGGAGCACCGTGGGGATCTCATCGGACTCTCTGTTAGAGCTTCAATTTCTTCAGAAGCTGTGCTCACCTCAATGCTACCAGGAGTGCCCCAACATTGTTGATCTTTACTTCAACCTTGCAGCTGGTGAAGGTACAAGCTATATCTTGAACAGGCATCTATAAGTGATCCATGATCCGATTGCGATATTATCTTCTTTGATGCTGTTTTGCAGGTGCGTTCCTTCCAACGCTATGTCAGGCATCATCGAATGCTCGCCGAGGCATGGCAGAGATCAAGAGCTCCGGTGCAGCAGCGGCAGGGCCTGAATCAGGGTCGGCAGCAGTGGCCTGGGCCCCTGGGCAGTCCGACATTGGTTTTCTTTCCGGTACAGCCAAGGCGCCTCTTTGATGTGCTCCATATCAATTGGATTGTTGCTCATGTATTCTGTCGCCACAAGCCAGTGCAAGCAAGGTTGGTGTGAGATTATGTACGCATGTACCTGAATAACCATGTTACAACATTAGTAATGTTAAAGTTTGGAGGAAACTCAAAATTCCTTCCAGTTCCTGCACTCAATATCCTCCTCCTAATTATTTAGTTCCATATGAAAAAGAAAAAAAAAATCATAATTGCCTATATTAATCTTCTCTTTCTTGGAACTTGTATTACTTTAGCCTTCCCTCACGTGCCCGTGCAACCCAGGCTGCACGCACGTGATCGCAGTTGTGATGTATTTATTTCGCTAATCCTGTTTTAATCCTGTTGGAGGACGCCGGCTCAACTGAAGCTATTTCCGGCTCAGGACACTAGTCGGGTTCTCCCCCGGGCTGGCCGTCCGTATCGAAAGAACCAACGACGACCCGGGAGTGCTGTAATGCCTCCTTCGAACCAGTCTTCGGATAGGCCGAAAACTAGGGGTCCGACGACTACCCCTCCGAATCTCCGAAGTCCACCATCCGACCGATCGCCTCCACCGAAGAAGTCTGAAATTAACTCCATCGACGAAGTCCGAAGACGAAGAAGGCTCGAGACAAATCTCCAATTTGTCACAAACCCTCGAATGGAGGGATGGCTATTGCGACCTGAAGCGTAACCACCATCCCCAACTTCAGCCGTTTCGAGCTGGCCACACGTTCGGCAACCCCACTTTCCGATAATTCCAGACTGGCCGTAATAGAGCGATAACCGCCCCTGACTAAATGGCAACCGTCCCCCATTGTATGTGGGGTGAAGTTAACCGACCGCATGCTAACCAGGGACAAGTTAAGCCCAATCCAGGCCAGTGCCCAACTATTATAAATACAGGTAAGAGAGGACACTCGAGGTGAGTTGGACATGACGACACTCTTGCTATCTTCCTGCCTTGTCAGAGAACTTTCAATTCTATTGCTGGAACATTTCCCTGACTTAGGCATCGGAGTGTCTCCCACCGGAGAAAATCTGATCAAGGGACCTGTTTTGCACGTGCCAAAAGGAGCATAACAGCGGTTCAGCGACTCAGTCCGTCCAGCGAAGGTTCTACGCCAACAGATTAGCGCGCCAGGTAGGGGGCGATAAAGATAAGGGTTGAACTTAGCAGTCTATGCTGACCCAAGCTGGCTACTCGCTAGAAGCCCCCTCTTCAAGAAAGGAAAGTAAGGAGAAGCCACAATGGCGAAAGGAAGAACGTAGAATATCTCAGCAAGTAGGAGTCGTCCTCCCTCTCAGAGGGATGACCCCCCGATGGAAGATAACATCCCGACCCCCACGTTGGTGGTCAGACAGCAATAATTCGAAGCCTTTCTGAACCAAGTTGATACTCTGACGACTATGGTTCAGAATTTTCAAGATGTAGCCCTTTAGATGGGGCATCTACCAGCCACTTCTAGACGTAGTCACCGATTCCGGGGGAGCGGAGACCAGTGTCATCGGTTTGTCCTACCTTTCCCCGAAGAGCGGCTTTTCCGAGAGGGCCAAAGCTCTCGACATCTGAAGCTGGCAGATGTACATGGAGGGGGAAAAGATCTAGACGATCCCCCTCTATCTCCTCCGAGGATTCCACTTCTGAGAGGGAGGCACCGAAGGAAGCTCGCCCCGACTACGAGGAAAAGTTCAAGGCTCTCGAGTCACAGGTTGCGAAGCTTCATGACCAGAGGAGGGACGACGAGATCACCGCGTACGATCCCCGTCCCCCGTTCACTCCTTGCATCATGGCCAAAGCTATCTCTCGGCACTTTAGGGTCCCTCAAATGGAATCCTATGACGGCACCACCGATCCACTTGACCACCTGGGCACCTTCAAGGCCAATATGATTTAAGGGGCCTCCGATGCGTTGCACTGCCTTGCCTTTCCTGCCATGCTAAAGAAGGTGACTCGAATGTGGTATTCGAACATATGCCCATGTACCATCGACTCCTTTCTTGAATTAGAAAAACTATTCGTCTCACATTTCAGGACCTACCGGAAAACCCTCGGAATACGGATGCCTTATTCCTTTTTCATCAGAAGGAAGGAGAGAGCCTCGGAGACTACATCTCTAGGTTCAACTCGGCTACCCTCGAGATCTCGGACTCAACGAACATGTAGCCATGTCCGCTCCAAAGAAGGGGCTTCGATCATCCAGGCTTACTTTCTCCTTGGACAAGAGATTTCCCACAAGCTATTCTGAGCTTTTGTTGAGGGCTCAGAAATACACCGACACCGAGGAACAGGCGATGAATCGAGGCTAGCTAAAGGGAAACCCATCCCGAAGAAGAAAAGCAATAGGGGGTAGGACCCCCCATTCCTTAACAACAACAACTCCGCATGGAGGTGAAGTCCCAAGACCAGAGCACCGGGCATGAAATTCGACTCTTACACCCCCCTCAATCTCCCCAGAGTGAGGATCTTGATAAAGATAGAAAAAGAAAGCTATCTCCAATGGTCGCATCCCATGAAGGCATCCTCTTTTGCGAGGAACAGGAACAAATACTACAAATTCCACCGGGATCACGGCCACAACACTGAGGACTGCATCCAACTCAAGGATGCTATTGAAGATCTGATCAAAAGAGGCTACTTAGGGTAGTATGTCGGTCGCTTAGAACCTAGGCCAGAGGCCACGGCCCACCATAGGGCCCCCGAAGAAGTCAAACTACCTAACCAAAGACCCACCGATGGAAGGGTGGGAATGCTACATTGGTCGACTAACTAGAGGAGAGCCGAAGACGATGCCCCAAAATGGATCAAGGACAACAACTCTATATACTTCTCCGATGATGACCTTATGGGAGTTCAGCATCCATATGATGACCCAGTTGTAATATCGGCCGTTATAGCCAACTATGATGTAAGGCATATCCTGATCGATAATGGAAGCTCTACAGACGTCTTGCTCTATGACGCGTTCTCCTAGATGTGCTTACCTAAAAATAAATTACAGAAGTCTCCTCTACCACTGACGGGGTTCGGGGGGAACCAGGTTGAGGTTGAGGGTGAAATAATGCTGCCCGTAACCCTTGGCATCGAACCCCAGCAAAAAATGCTCCCCGTCAATTTCGTGGTGGTCCAAACTCCTTCAGCGTACAATGTGATTTTGGGGAGGCTCGCCTTAAACAAATTTCGGGCCATAGTGTTGACCTACTATCTCCTAGTCCATTTTTCCACCAGGGGAGGAGTAGGGGAAGCGAAAGGCGACCAAAGGGCCGCACGACAGTGCCTGGTGATCCAGGACAGACAATCAATCGACTCCCCAACCCCCGATCAACTTGACCCAAGGGAACCATCCGAAGACTATGGGGAGCCGATGGAAATAACCGTGCCGGTACAGCTAACCGAGGAAGACCCCACCAAAGTTGTGCAGATTGGGAGTCTACTTGATGACGCAACAAGGACAGAGCTAATATGCTTCCTTAAAAATAATGCTGATGTCTTTGCCTCGGCAACCTCAGACATGCCTGGGATTCTGGCCGAAGTAATCACCCATCGACTGGAGGTCATCCCCGGTTACAGGCCCGTTCGGTAGAAGAAGAGGAGCTTTGTCCCTAAGAGGCAGAAGGCGATAGACGAAGAGGTGAACAAACTCCTTAAAGCTGGGTTTATTCGGGAGACACATTATCCCGAATGGTTGGCAAATGTGGTGATGGTAAAGAAAGCTAATGGAAAATGGAGGATCTGTATTGACTACACAGACCTCAACAAAGCATGCCAGAAAGATAGCTTTCCTTTACCGAAGATCGATCAATTGGTCGACGCCACCGCAGGCCACCAACTATTAAGTTTTATGGATGCCTTCTCTGGATACAACCAGATAAGAATGGACCCTCAAGATGAGGAGAAGATGTCCTTCATCATCGAGAAGGGCCTCTACTGCTACAGAATGATGCCATTCGAACTAAAGAATGCCAGGGCAACATTTCAAAGGTTGATCTGCAAGGTGTTCAGAGAATAGCTAGGAAGGAATATGGAGGTATATGTCGACGACATGATTGTGAAGAGCCTCCTTAAGGCGAACCATATCGAGGACCTGCAAGAGGCATTTGATGCCCTATGACATCATCAGATGAAGCTGAATCCGATGAAGTGTGCTTTCGGAGTGACATCGGGCAAATTCTTAGGGTACCTTGTTACCAACCGAGGAATTGAAGCCAACCATGAGAAAATTGAAACCAATCGGAACATGAGGCATCCTTCTTGCAAGAAGGAGGTACAATGGCTAACAGGGAAGGTCGCCTCTCTAAGCCGATTCATTTCCCGATCAGTAGAGAAATGCCTCCCTTTTTTTAAAGTGCTTCGATAATCCTGGGACTTCGAATGGATCGAATACTGTCGTCTCGATCTTGAAGAGTTGAAGAGATACTTGGAGACCCCACCACTGCTCTCTAAACCCAGAGAAGGCGAGACTCTCTTTTTATACCTCTCTGCTTTAGATGAGGCCATCAGCTCAGTTCTAGTCCAAAATGAGAAAGACAATCTCCAAAAGCCATGCTACTATATCAGCAAAGTCTTGATTGATGCTGAGACGAGATACCCGAAGATATAAAAGCTTGTCTACTCACTAGTGATTGTGGCAAAGCGACTGCGGCCCTATTTCCAAGCCCACACCATCGTGGTTCTGATAGACCAACCCCTCAAGGCCATCCTCCGCTATCCTGATACCTCTGGAAGGATAGCTAAGTGGCTTGTAAAGTTTAGCAAATTCGACATTGACTTCCAACCCAGACCGGCGATGAAGGCATAAGTACTATCGGACTTTATAGCCGAATGCACCTGGAAGCTCGAAGATGGTCCGCAATACACCAAAGAGGAAGGAGCTACCTCGAAAGACATGGAGTCGGTCTGGCTACTCCACGTGGATGGAGCCTCCAACTTTGCCGGGTGTGGTGCGGGCCTCATATTAGCCAAGCCAGATGACCATACAGTGGAGTACGTGCTGCACTTCTCCTTCCATGCTTCGAACAACCAAGCCGAATACGAGGCCTTCCTTGTGGGGCTCCAAATCACTAAAAGCTTGGGGATTCGAAAGGTCCAGGTCTTCTCGAACTCTCAATTGGTGGTGAACCAAGTTAAAGGCGAGTTCGAGGCCCGAGATCCATCAATGATCCAATACTTAGAAAAAGTGCCGGCCCTATCCTCCCAATTGGAATCTTTTGACATTACCCATGTGCCAAGGTCCAAAAACTCCCAGGCCAATGCCCTCTCCAGGCTCGCTACTACCAGTCCGGACTCCCTCGGTCGTACCTTCATAAAACATCTCAAAGTACTAAGCCTAGCCGAAGGAACATCAAGAGTTCACCAAATTGAAAATGAGCCTAGTTGGATGGACCCCATCCTCCGATTCCTAGATAAAGGCATGCTGCCGGAAGACAAAGGGGAGGCCAAGAAGGTCCGATGGATGGTATCCCAGTACGTTATCCTGGATGGAAGCCTATACAAAAGGTCCTTCACCCAACCCCTGTTGAAGTGCCTCGGACCATCGGATGCCGACTATGCCTTGAGAGATGTACATGAAGGCATCTACGGAGACCAATTGAGGGGCAAATCCCTATCATATAAAATAATATGTCAAGGATACTACTAGCCAACCTGAAAGAAAAACGGTGTAGGTGGTTTGACATGATCCTACAACTAGGCATGCAAACAGCTATGGGAGCAGAATGGATTTTAAAAATATTTTTAAAAAATCCTCGCAGCGGAAAACTGCTCCGCCCAGAACCTAATCTATTCATGTTGCATGTAGGCATGAATGATGATATAAAATATTTGCAAAATATTAAACAAATAAATCTATTTATGCATGATTAAAAAATAATTTTCCATACCTTTATTCCACCTGGAATAAACCTGGAATAGGCTGGAATAAAACTATTCCAGCCTTCTTCTTCCTTGGGCTGATTGAAAATTCTGTTTTGGGCTTGAAAAACGTCGCCGGAATACTACCTTCCGGACCTCTGTTTGCTCCTAAATTTCAGCAACGGCAACTTGGACAAGTGCTCTTCGATTTGGCATCGATATCTGCAAGCATAACAGGCTAAAACAAATGTGGAAAATCACCAAAGTCTGCTGCTGAAATTCGCTGCAGAGTTTGGATAGCACTCTTTTGCTTCACGTTTGGAGCTGCAGCGGCGATCCCGGCTCACGAGGCTTGCTCCCAGGAGTAGAAGAGTACTCCCTCTAGAGGGGAGACTCGTCGGGGGCTCTCCGATCCCTCTCCACACACAGTGCTAGCTGCTGGAAGTGAGATATGGTCACTGGTAGATGGCAGCAGCACAGATTTTCTGCAGTCCGAATTTGAGCACAAGGATCAACTAGTTTTCTCTCCCTCACACACTCTTAAACCCAGCCCAAAAGAGAGAACTTGATGGGAGAATGGATCAAGCCTCAAAGATCCAGATTTCAACCTCTCAAATGGAAGAAGACGCCCAGAAATTTCTCTCTCTCTCTCTATTTTTTTTTCACGTTGAAACAGGGCTTAGTTGCTGGAATTTAAAGGCAGCAAAGGAGGAAAACGAAGAGATTGGGAGAGGAAGAGGCAGCCGGATGCGTTTCTCCCATTTAACAGCCATTTAACAGGGATTAAAATCATCTGGTGGAGGGAGAAGAAGGGACGGCCAGCAGGAGGAGGTTCGATCATTTTGGCTTCTTTTGACGCTTGGAGTTCTTTCCAGCGTTAAGAATTTCTAACGTGTAAACCATTTACACGAGAAAAGCAAAAGCAGGTTCAATTTAACCGGTTCATTCCCATTAAACCAAGTGATGGTTCAATCCAATTGAACCGGTTCAAACTCAATAAAATTGGTTCAAGGGATAAAAATCGATTGACAACCAATTGAAGGCCAAAACGAACTCCGAATCAGTTCAGAACTGATTCAAAAAAATCCTGGTGCAGTCCTGGTCAACCCGGAACAATTTCCAGTTGACACAGACAAGGGCAAGATGGGAAAAAGAGTGCTCAAAAAATACTGTGACCATAAAACTGAGACGATTCCCAATCATAATCGGTATCCGGATCAGAGAGTAATCCTCTGTGGCGAGTGACCTCATAGGTTCGAACCTAAACGGTAGCACTAGAACAATTCTAGTACCAGCACAGGAAACCATCTAGCAATGGGTCCCGGCGTCTGGATAGATCGAAGATGCGGGAGCAAACTATCTAACCTCTGGCATATGGTTACCGTAAAATTCATTCCTTTGACCTCTAATGCTCAGGACGACTGAGATTGGGCTGCCAACCCAGACTGAGTCAGTCGACTACGTGTCTCAACCTCGCAAGCCCAGTGACTCTTCACTAGGACTACCCCGGTCGAGGATTTGCTAAATTAAGATACTACGAGACATTCAATCCAAATTGTTTGGACAGGTCAATTCCATCTTGGTCCATCACTGCTCCACAAGTACTTTCCTGTACCCAGAAACCTTCCGTCACCGGATTAAAAATCCGGGTAGTCCGGCACCAAAGCACAGGGAGTTGCTTGCAAGCTACCGTGATGACCTCAGGTCAGAGGGACACATATACCCATATCCAATCGTGAGTATCCCTTTGGCAGAAAGGGGCTGCACGGAGTCATGTTCAATGAGATATCATATATCCCACTTGCAGATCACATCAGTGTCACCATACTCAATTGATCAAGAGGACAACCAAACGATGTGAACTACAACAACCTATATTTGATATATTGCCGTCCAGTACAATATATCCTTTGGTTGTGAACAGGGTTTAAGGACCACTCGATACATCCTCTCTGTATCGAAGTCAGTGTAGTCCTAAGGACTTCATCACATGGAAAGAGTTCATTTCAGGGAAATATGTGATGAGTTGCCAAAAAATATTTTATTAATTCAAAGAAAGAGTACAATACTTAGCTCAACCACCTACAACCCAGGCAATTGGCTTTGGGACACAATTCCCAACACAACCATCTAGAAGGACTTCGTGGACTTCTTCCAAAGGTATGAATAGTGCCAAAGATATGCCAATGTCCAGAGGTGCCCCGCAAGTCGACTGATCCACTAGTTGCACCCTGGCCCTTTGCTCAATGGGGCATGGACATTCTTGGCCCGTTCCCATCGACATCCGGCCAGCGAAAATTCCTTCTCGTGGCCATCGACTACTTCACCAAGCGGGTCGAGGCCGAACCCCTGGCACACATCACCGAAGCAAAGATCGAAGGGTTCGTAAGAAATTCTATCATATTTTGCTTCAGGTTCCTGCATGCCATAGTCATTGAGAATGGGAAGCAATTTGATAATCCGAAGTTGAGGGACTTCTATGCCCAATATCACATATTCCACAAGTTGACCTCTGTCGGTCATCCACAATCCAACGGGAGGGCCGAAGTGACGAATCGAACTATCCTCCATGATCTGAAGACTCGACTGAACGATGCCAAGGGACTCTGGGTTGAGGAGCTAAATTCCATCCTTTGGAGATATCGAACGACCCCCAGAATGACTACTGGTGAATCTTCTTTTAACCTGGTGTACGGCACCGAGGCGGTCCTTCTAATAGAAGTCACATTGCAATCCCTGAGGACCGACGGATACCAAGAACCTGAAAACTCGGAGCACCGAAGAATAGACTTGGATCTACTGCAAGGCACCAAGCTTCAGGCTTAAATAAGGATGGCAGCATACCAACAGAGGGTCTCCAAGTATTACAATTTCAGGATAAAGGAACGGACCTTCCGGCCCGAAGATATGGTATTGTGGAGAGTCGAAGTTTCCAGGCCGACGGACCAAGGCAAACTCTCTCCTAATTGGGAAGGCCCCTATCGGGTCAAAGAAGCCATACGCCTAGGGGCGTATTGACTCAAAACTTTAGAGGGTGTTGTGCTGCCACGGCCTTGGAATGTAGAGAATCTCTGCAAGTATTATTAATAAAAGCCCCCCCAGGGGATGCTTCACCGAAATTCCACCCAATAATGGCTCAGGTTAACCTGCCTCGTCGCTGATCCGTGATACAAGATGGCCTCAGTAGCTTGAACAAGAAGGGGAGGGGAGCGCAGATGTGGGTCTGATCCACCCACCTCATCGGTATGTCCGACGAGTGCGAAAGGAAGGCCCAAGTAGGCTATCTTATGATCATCCAAAGGTGTAGGGAATGATTCGCATGACCTACCCGATAAAAAATCTGAAGATGCACCGAGGCAGACCTAACTAGCCTGCATTGATATTAAGTGCAAAGGTGGGTCCGATCCATTTACCTTATCGTTATGTCCGACGAGGACAAATAGAAGGCCTAACCAGGCCATCTTATGATCACCCAAAGATGCAGGAAATGGTTTACATAACCTACCCTACGGAAAATCCAAAGATGTGCCAAGGCAGGCCTAACCAACCTACCTTAATATCAAAAAATATTAGGGTACGTCTGATCCAGCCGCCCCACCGATATGATCGATGAGCGCGAAAGAAAGATCCAAGAAGATCTCCTTACGATCGGCTAAAGATGAAAGGAATCATCCACATGATCTATCTTATCGAAGACCCAAAGACATATCAAAACAAGCCCGGAAGCCCGCTTAACCATCAGCGGGGTACCCTAGGATGGCTCTATCAGCCCCCTCCGAGGGGGAAACCCGACTAAACTGAATGGGTAGACTCTTTTGCCATGACTACGCCCGATAACCCGTGCCCGATATCATTTCAAAGACAAGTCCCTTCATTCAAAAGCATTTCATTCAAAAGGAAAGGAAATTACATCATATGAAAAAAAAGGGCGGGGGAGAAAAGAAGAAGAGAAATTTAAGGGGCAGTCGCAGGCCCCTTCCCCCATGGACGGGTGGAGGTAGACCCGGGGCGGACATCCAGAGAGGCATTGCCTCTGGCCTCCTCCTCCTTAGACTCTGATTTTCCTTCAAAGTCAGAATCGTCCTCGTGCCCGAGATATGGGATCGAGGGCCAGATGTTCTCCAACCCTTTCAAATTATTATAGCGGAAGGCCTTGTCTTTGTGTTCTTGAAACCCCTGATAGTAGGAATCCAGGATGGCTTTGGTGACCTCATCACGGATGGCTTGTGACCCCAGAAACCTATTCACGGCCTTCGTGGCCACCTTCTTCACCTCCTCCACCATCGCAACTGCTGAGATTGCCCTCGCCTTCGCCTCCTCCAGTTGAGAACAGAGGGTCTGCACTTCCTCCTCCAGACGGCCACCTCCTGGGCCAATAAGGAGTCATCGTCTCCCTTGTGGACCTTAATGCTAGGTCCCTCTCCTTGTTTCATAGTGGCTCCCCTCTTACAGGACATCCCGCACAGATCCTAAAGGGAGAACTTCATAATAGAGGAAGACAAAAAATTCGAGAAGAACAAGAATGATACTAGAGCAAGACATCCACTCCTCCATGGCTTCAGAATCTCCTAGGGACTATGAGGAGGAGTCCTATTTAATGGCCCACAACCTCGACATTTTGCATGCTCCTCTGAAGAACGTGCACTCGTAAACGGAGTGGACTCACAGGGGACGTGGACCATGTCTCAAACCAGACCAACCGAACGAAGCCACGTACCATGACAGTGCTTCAAAATCGATGCAGCATTCCTGTGGCCTCAACGGTTGACTCCGGGAAAAGCACGTTCGATGATGCCCGAGTGGTGTAGGAGGTGCGACCCCTCGAACATCGGTGCACTCAATATTAGTACAGCGCACGTGTCGACTTAACACTCCACCCCCTCTCGGTACCGATAGCAGGGTGATGCTTGTCACCCGCATAGCTACTGGATCCTAGAAGTCATCATGATGAGTGGCTGATCATTGGGGGGGTTCTGGTTTGAAGTCCCAGTCGAACCCCCCTCGAGTCGATCACTCATATCAAGAAGAAAAATGAAGACAATCCAATGGCACCATGACGCTCCTGTTGGGTCGATCCTTGGCCCATACCGAAAGCATCGACCCTAGAGATTCGACTTCGGCCAACTACCACTGAGTGATCGACTACCACTGAAGCGCCGATTCAGCAAAGGCCGGCACGAAGAGGACCAGTTCAGGGAACACTAGTCCCAAGAAAGCAACCACCCTATTCTCCTAAGTTCTCTGAAGAAGTCCCCCATGGGACATGCAAATCCCCCCACGGGATGTATCAACTCAAACGCCTGTTTGACTAGAAGGAAGTTTCGAATTTCATTTAAGATAAGATGGTGATTACACATCATTCCTTTAGCAAAACAAAGAGTAAAAGATATAAGGTCCAAGGCCCTTCAAGCTTTACTCAAGGGCGGGGACTTCGGGACTGATGGGAAGGAGGATTTTTTCAGTCTGAATTGGAACCCAGTCCTCTTCGACTCGGGCTTCTTCTGCTTGGGCCACCTCAACTTGAGTCAAGGCTATCGGACTCGCTATGGTCGATCCTTCCACCATGACCGGAGCCTCTCCAGACTCAGCAGGGGGCACGCTTCCCCCCTCTCCTTCCTCCTCGATCTCAAATGCCAGGATGCCAGAAATGTCAAGATCGGGAAAAGCTTTGCAAACCCCATCGAGCCCATCGTTGAAGCCGTATTTATAGCTGAATAAGCTGGCTTTAGTTACATCTTTTTTGAATTATGGAGACTTCTTGAAGTCCTCAATTGCCTTGACTGCCTGCTCCTTGAGGACCTCAGACTCCCTCGTAGCAGCTTTAGCCCTCGAAGAAGCCTCTTCTGCCCTTCTGACTGCCTCATCGATTATCTTAGCCAGATTCTCAGCCTTCTCCTCATTCTCCCTGGCAAATTATTCCAAGGAGCGCATCTGTTTCCTTTTCCTCCTCAGCTTTGCCTCTTATTCGAAGATTTTTAGCTGAGCCTTCTTCAGTTCACCCCTCAAATTCTGAACCTCGGCATCTTATGAATGAGCTTCTCCTCGACGGACAACCGCAGCTCCTCGACTACCTCCTTTTCGGCCTTGGCCATCTGGAGCTCCTCCTTCATGCTGCAGAGAAAGTTGTTGATATTCTCCATGCCCTCCTCCAAAAAGGTTATGTCATCAACCAACTGCGCTGATGAAGCAAGAGACCTATCACGGAAGTAACAGCTGAAAGGAAACTAATAAGGTAATGGTGATCTTACCTTCAGCATGGAGGAAAATGCTAAATCCGATACTTCGATGAGACACCGATTTTGGGTGACTGCCCAATCATGAGACGGTAGGATACCTTTCAACATCTGCCTAGCCACATCAGGAGAAGATAAACCTCTTGCACCAGAGAACCTCGAGAGGTCTATCCCATAGTTCCTATCCAAGGAGGGGCCGCCGACTGACCCCTCTTGAACTCATGGCGCTTCGCTCCTATCCATCATAGGAAAGCAAGGTGACGGTACATCGATTGTCGGGGCTAGACTCGAGCCCCCCACCATCTGGGCCTGAGAATCGACCCTCGACGGGGGTCTCGATGGTGATGGCACCATTGGAAGCTCCCCCGATGGAACTTCGTCCCCTCCGGAGGCCCCTGTTGAAGACGTAGTGCTCCTACTGGTACCCTCCCCTCGAGCCCTCTTTCGGGCCTCCAACCCCGAAGAAGGGGTGAGGGCCACTGGTCTCTTGGAAGATTCATGGAGCTGGCTCAAGTCAGGCCTTATCCCACCACCTACGGACAAGAGAAGACATCAAAAATGACAGAACATGGAAGCCAAAGAGTAGGAAGAGGTCAAAGTCTTCTACCTAACGTGGAGGACCCGCTGATCCCAGTAAGATGAAGTTCCCTCTCCTCCAAAAGTTCTCGAATGGAAATGGCCTCCAAACCAGACAACAAGGCGTAGTCAGATTCGTTGGCCATCATGACCTCCTTACCGAGGTTAGCATCCAAACGAGGCTCCCTCCACTCACAATCAAAACCCCACGGCTCAGTAGAGGTAACAAAAATGAAATTGGATTTCTACCCGTGGATGGCACTCGGCATGCCCTTCATTATCTTACCACCAGGGCGAGGGCCGATGACCCACTCACCCATGGCCGTAGAAGTCCCTCTTCAAAACGAAGAGGGAGGTGAATAAATTGGTTTGGGGTATCACATTGGCTATTTGGCACCGAACCAAAAATCCATAGATATTTCAAATAATGTTCAGAGTCAGCTGTGTATGGATGATATAATACAAGTTAAAAATCCTAAGAAAGAATGGATGTAATGGAAAATGAAGATCAGCCTTCAGATGGTCCTCGTAAATAGCAATGCATCCGACCGGAGGTCTGTCCACCTGCTCTTCGGGCCTCGAAAGCACTAGAAGGAAATCACCAGAAATGCGGTAGTGCTACCGGAGATGGGCTATTTTCCTAAAAGAGATAGAACTGGGAACCAACCCCGATCTAACTATGGCAACGAAAGAAGCCAGGCCAGTAGCACAAGCCCTTAGAGACCTAACCATGGTGATAATGGAAGAAAAAAGAAGAATCAAAGAAACTCTACTTGTGGAAGAAATAAGGAGATAGAAGCAGGAAAGACTGGGCTAAAGTAATGGCAAACAAAAATAAAGAAGCTTTTTCGATCAGTCTCCTCCTTTCCTAATGGGAAAGGGCAGGAGGCGGCTCCACGCACTACCTCAAAGAACGGGACACCTCTTCTCCCAGTCACGTCACGCATACGGGCATTGAAGGCCAGTACGAAGCCCTAGAAGGTGCCGATTTGACTCGACAAACCGAAGGCCCCAATCCGTGCGATTCCATTTGATGATTGGGATGAGATTGGTACCCTATTGGAAATTGTGTTCGAAAGTCAATCATCTAAGCTATAGATGGTTGTGCTATCTTGTAACTGTATATAAATTTTTAATGAATAAAAGTTATTCTTTTTGGCTATTCACATATTTACATTTTCTTGAAATGAACTCTTGTATAATGGAGTCCTTAGAACTACATTATTTTGATATAGAGAGGATATATCAAGTAGTTTTTAAATTGGTTCACAACCAAAGGATACATTGTCATAGGACGACGATACATCAAGTGTAGGTTATTGTATATCACATTTGTTGGTTGTCCTCTTAACCAAGGAGTGTGGAGATACTGGTGTGACATGCAAGTAAAATATGTGACATCTCACTGAACATGACATATGCGGAGCTCCCTTCTCCAAAGGGTTGCTCACGAAAGGATATGGATATATGTGTCCCTCAGACCTGAGACCATCATGGTAGCTTGCAAGCAACTCACTATACTTTGGTACTGGACTACCTGGATTTCTAATCCAGTGATGAAATGTTTCTGGGTGTAGTCAAGTACTTATGGAGTGGTGGTAAATCATGATGGAATTGACCCCTCCAAATTGTTTGGAGTGAATGACTCATTGTGTCTCAATTTAGCAAATCCTTGGCCAGGATAGTTCTTGTGAGGAGTCATAGAACTTATAAAGTTGAGACATGATCTGGATGGACCAAATTAAGGTTAGCAGTCAAATCCTAGGTCATCTTGAGCATTATGAGGTCAAAGGGATGAATTATATGGTAACCATATGCCAAAGGTTTTTATGAGGTGCTCTGCATTTTTGACCTATCCGGATATCGGGTATCATTGCTAGATGAGGACTTTGACTGGTACTGGAAATATTCCAGTGCTACCGGCTTAGTGTTCGAATCTATGGGGTCACACACCATAGAGGTTTATATCTGATCTTAAGGCTGATCGATGATTGAGAATCGTTTGCTCTCACCAGAGGTCAATATGATTGACCATGTTCCATGTGTCAACACTTGGATTTTTGTAAGTGTCGACACTTGGATTTTTGTAAGTGTCGACACTTAGGAAAGTATCGATACTTGGCATTTTGCAAGTGTCGACACTTGCTGTGACGAGCAAATTTTTGGAAAGAATTTTTGGAATGTTTGACTTCAAATTTTGAATTCAAAATTCGAGTTTTTGGGCATTTTGGCTCCAAGTATTCATGGTATGATAGTCATACTTACCTTCTTTGGCTTGGACCCATTTGGAATGGCCCTTGACTCTCTCCCCCAATCATTCCTCCTTCCTCTTTCTCCGTCTCATAGCTGCCTCTATAAATGAAGGTCATTCTAGAGGCAGCTAATGGTTACAACAGCAAGAGAAAGGAAAAGTTAGAGAGGAAGAAGAAGGGTTTAGTGAGGACTTGGGATTGGGTGTGAGAAACCTAGTATTCAAGCTAGGTCTTGGGAAGAGAGTTTCTTGGAAAGGGTTCCACCTCTCCTCCTTGTCTTCTTGGAGGAAGAAGGTCAGCCCGAAGGACCCCGAAGAGCTAGCACTTCGAGGGAGTTGATCAGAGTCTAGCCCTGGTGTGGATTACCTGTAGAGGCCAGATACTTGTATGGCTCAGGCGCCCTCCTCCTTCTTCATAGTATTTTCAGAGGTATAATGGTAAGGTACTGTTGTATCTTTGTATATTTCTTACTGTTGATGTTTTGCTTGCATTCTAGATCATTATGCTAGATCCTATTACGGACAGATCGGCAAATCATTTTGATCTATCTATCGAGCCTTTCGCTGTGCATGTTTTAAATAGTTTTAAAATACATCTTTTTTGCTATGCATGCATGAATAGTTTCACCTTCAATGGTATCAGAGCAATAGGTTCCTTTTGTAGTATAATGATGCTAGCATGCTTTAACATCACCTTTCATAAAGTACTTGGATTGAGTGCTTTACCATGGTCGTCCGGTCATAGGAGAGAAGTAGGGCTGCAAGACCCTCTCTTCCCATTCCATGGGATCTCCTATGGCGTGTAGGCGTGCCGCTTGTGATTGACTCTTGAAAAGAAAAATAAGAAATAAAATGTGGATTAAAAATTATTTTAATCTAATGAAATGATCATAAAACAACTCTAGATAAGATCTAAGAGTTATGTTTTGATCGGATTTGTTGAAAGTTTGGAGAAACTTTGGATTTGAAATCACTATTTTTTCCTTGTCTCAGGTTGAAGTGTCGACCTTGACCAGGAAGTGTCGACACTTGGGCTCGTGAGTCGACACTTGGCCTTAGAAATGTCGACTCATGAGTGAATACAGAAAACTTGTCATTCTATTTTCTTCCCGTCTCAGGCCTTGAGTCGATCCAAGTGTCGATACCAGTGTCGACACTTGCCCCTGGTGAGTCGACACTTGGCAACAGAAATGCTGAAAGTAGTGAATTCAAATTTTGAATTATTATAAAATTGGTTTAATTTATTTAAGGTTATTGAACTTAATTGAGAATTAAGAATTACTAAGAGCTCTAGGAATGTGATTCAAATATTTTAAGTCATTTCAATAAGCCTTAAGGATCATGGGTTAGCTTCTATTAGGTCCTTGATTGGGTTAGACCTAAGTCTAGATGCATTGGACTAATTCGAGAACTGATCTAATCAAATATTGAGTTAGGATTTCTTCTCTTTAGATTCCTCTAATAGTTAGATTGATTAGTTCATAAATCTAAATGGACCTAATTTGTGGCTCAGTGGACAGCCCGAGTCTTTAGACTAGTATAATCGACTTTGATGAATCAATTTGTGTCTAGGTAAGATTGGCATTTTGATCATGGTTTTTTGGGGCTACCTCTTACCTGGCTAACTCTGTTGGTGTCTAAGGCAAGACAGTTAATGACAGAACCCAACCCATGATCTCACTTACCTGGTCAATGTGGTCAATCAGGATTGATTGGATAGCTCATTGACTCGTGTTAACCCTTGTCACCCAAGGTTAATCAGTCTTGACTGATTTTAGGTGTCCATGGATCATTAGTTATGAGTAACCCTCTTTGTTTGCTGATTTGGTCAGTGGGAGGTTGATCCATGTCTTCTCATCTCTTCATCAATCACATTAAAATTAAACCCTCTAAATTATTAGGTCCTTAAAAGGATAAAGTTATTAAGATAACCAAGTCCTAGCCTCCCATTAAGTGGGATGGTAATGGGTCCAGTAGTTGGATGTTCATTGGCAGATCCAAAGATCGGGTGTTCATCGGGCTATTGGAATTGCTGTTCCTAATATGATAGCTCAGTGCGACTCTCTTAACGGTGGTCAGGCGGGCTGGCCAAAGTCAGGCTTGACTATTCATTAGTTAGAAGCATTGAATTTTGTCATGTTAATGGTTGGACCTAATCGGGTCCTTCAATAGGAGGCCCAAAGGCCGATTGAAGTGCACATTGGGATAAAACCCAAATACTAGAGGTTACTTGGAGAAGTAATCGGTTGAAGAACCTATCTTTCGACATGCATGGATGGGCCGGCCAAAGTCAGGCTCATGTGTTGTCTATTGAACTTTGGTACCCACTAGGAAATTAAAGTAATTCCTCGGATTGGAGGTAGAGGCTACCAGTCTGAGCAAAATAATGGGAGGGACCTTTAGACTAAAGTCCATGTCTTTAGATTAATAATTCATATACACTAATTAGCTTTGGTTTTCCTTTCAAATGTCTTCCAACCTGTCACTCCGATCTCTTCTCGACAACGAGAAGCTCAATGGATCGAACTTCGATAGCTGGTATCGAAGGCTCAGGATTGTCCTGGAGCATGAACGGATCTTGTATGTTATATCAGATCCAGCACCTGAAACCTCTGCTCCCAATGCTTGGGGTTCAATCAGAGACACTTATCAGAAGTGGCTCTTTGACAGGATCACTATCCGATACATAATGTTGGCAGCGATGAATGACGAGTTCAGTCACAAGTTTGAGGAATCCCGCCAAAAGAAATCCTTCAAAGGTTGAGAGAGTCTTTCGGGATACCAAACGATGTTGAGAGGTACAGGGTCTCCTGTGCTATCTACAATATGCGGATGCATGATGGGGTCTCAGTAACTGATCATGTATTGTATATGATCGAGATGATTTAGCACCTGGGCAAGCTCAGATGTCCCTTGCATGAATAGCTTGGGAAGGATGCGATTCTAAATTCCCTCCCCTCTTCCTATCTAGATTTTCTCGATCATTATAGAATGAATAAGCCTGCAGTTAACTACCATGGTTTGTTAGAGTTGCTGCAGACTTATGAAAAGACCATCAACTGAACAAAGGGATGGTGAATCTAATGGGAGGATCTTCAGGAGGGCATCGTCCCTTTGAGAAAGGGAGAAAGAAAAAAAAAGGAAAAAAGGTATTGAATGCTTCTTGGCCCAGTCAGGCCAAGAGGGTGAAGGCTGATCAAAGCCATGCGGAGTGCTTCTTCTGCAAGAAGCATGGTCACTGGAAGAGGAACTGTCATCTTTACATTGTGTCCCTTGACTCGAACAGGTCCAAGAAGAGAAAGCAGTAGGACAGTCCTGGATAAGGTATTTATATGATAACACCTTGTAGTTTCTCTATCTGCGATAATACTAATTAGGTATTGGATATTGGAAGTCCAATTCACATTTGCAATTCTTTGCAGGAACTTCAAGTTAGTAAGAGAGTCAAGGACGGTGAGAGATTCTTGAACGTGGAAAGTGGAAGCCGAGTTCCAGTCCTGGCGTTGGGAGTCCTCAAACATATTTTCGAGTCCTGTATTGTCGTTTTGAATGAGTATCATTTTTGTCTATCTTTTATTTTGAATGTCATTTTTGTAGGCCAATTGGCCATGTATGGTTATGAACTATCAATAAAGAATGATGTTTGCAAAATCATTTGGAATGGTTCTGTAGTATTGATTGGATAAATGCGTGATAGCATTTATGTACTATCGCGACATGTCAGTGTAATGTACATGTCTAGCAAATGCCCTGGGATAGATAATATCAGCGAAGTATACCTGTGGCATTGTAGGCTAGGTCATATAAACAGGAATAGGATAAACAGGTTGAAAAGCGAGGGTCTCCTCGATTTTAGTGAAGATAGTTCACTTCCAACTTGTAAGTCCTGTTTTCTTGGAAAAATGACAAAGTCACCTTTTACTGGAAAAGGTGAATGAGCCAATGAGATTCTGAGTCTGGTACATACTGATGTATGCGGACCCATGAATGTTTGTGCTAAGGGAGGGTACAGTTATTTCATTACATTTACAGATGACCTTTTGAGGTATGGTTAAGTCTTCTTAATGAGACATAAATCTGAATCTTTTGAAATATTCAGACGATATCGTAATAAAGTAGAAAAACAAACTGAAAGTGTATCAAAAGCCTTCGATCCAATCGAGGTGGTGAATACCTTTCAGGTGAGTTTTTGACATATCTCGAGGAGAATGAGATTCTCTCTCAATGGACACCTCCAGGGACACCTCAATTAAATTGAGTGTCTGAGAGGAGGAATCGAATCCTGTTAGACATGGTTCGGTCCATGATGGGCTTTGCTTCTCTGCTAGTATCCTTTTGGGGATATGCTCTAGAATCAGCATGTTACCTTCTGAATAGGGCTCCAAGTAAGTCTGTTAGCAAAATACCATATGAGATATGGACTGGACGTAAGCCGACACTATCACACCTTCAGGTCTGGGATTGCCTGGCTTATGTAAAACATTTGAAAACGGACAAACTTGGACCTAGGTCTGACCGCTGCTTATTTGTTGGGTATCCAAAAGAATCTAAGGGGTATTACTTGTACTTAGCTGAGGAGAAAAAGTTGTTCGTCAGTCTTAGGGGTATCCTTTTAGAAAAGGAGTTCTTTCGTGAAGGAACTGTAGCCGCTAAGATTGAACTTAGTGAAGTTCAATAAGTAGAAGAATCGACATACTTAAGGGATAACATAGAACCGGCTGTGATTAGATCATACTCAGAGCCCACATAGGAACCATTAAGGAGACCGGCAGGGTACCGAGTCCACCGAACAGATCTACGGTTTCTTGGTTCGGGATGGTGATCCTATTTGATGTGGAACCTATATATGCATGCAAGTATTTTTTTTGTATTTTTTTAATATTAAGTTGTATGATTAATCTCGAAGAATAGACCAAGAATCTAAGCAGGGAAAATTATGCAAGATACGAAACTAAAGCATGCAAGATAGGACCTAAAAGTAACAGAAAAAGAAGGATCATTGAGGCTGAGAAGCCTCGGTTGGGCTAGTTCACCTACAATAGGGCTACTGGCAGTAGAGGGGGTGTACTTGGCAACGGTTGAAGCACCCGGTACAGATCGTACATGAAGAGATCGCTCTCACTCCAGATGCGACCTTGAAAATCAAGCTAGAGACCCACGGATTCCTGGCTTTCTGCTCGGTGGTCTGATTGCGGCTTGGCTGGAGTCGTTGGATTTGTCGAAGTCGAGGGACCTACAAACGACCTTCCAAGGATTAGAAAACACAGTATGGAAGAAGAAAGAAAGGGAAAATAGCAAGCGGAAGTTGTTGATTGGAGTGGGCGACTAGGATTTTGGAGGGCAGGATGGCAGCAGGAAGCAATCACAGGACATCGGAAAGAGGAAGGACTCACATAGAATCCCTTCAAGCACACAGCAAGGTAGCACACAGCAATTAGAGAATCAAATATTATTTCATATCAATAATTGGTTCTTCATACAAGAGAATATGGCCCTTTAAATAGACTCCTAGACGTGACTCCCAAGTAAGGTTAAAAAAGACATTACATAAGAGTTTTAATCCCCCTCAAGCTCTAGCTAGAAAATAAGAAAAAAATAGGTATAAAGAATCCCTAAAAGCTCTCTCCCTCCTCTTGCCTTGGTCGGCCAAGGGAGGTGACCCTAGTGGCCGACCAAGGGTGGTAAGCTTAAGTCTTGGCACCACTTATCTCCCCTCCTGGGCCTGGGCAGGCCCAATTTACTTCAGGTTGCGTTTCAAGGCTTCAGGGCTTCGGGCTTGTCTCCCGGGCTTCTGATTTCTTCTCCTAGGCTTTCCATGATCCTCATAGCTTCAATTGGGTTGATCTTCACTTAGGCTATCTTGGTCCTCACTTGTATGAGTCATTGCATGTACTGATCTTTGGAAAATAACTAGCTTAACATGAGCTGACTAGTATAGGATTCAAGTAAAAAAAATAACTTAGATGAACTAAGCTTTATTACAAATGAACTTGAATGTGACAAAGTAATCCACAGAGGGTTGAGAAGCCTCTGTCTTATTCTGGTGCCTCTGGTGTCCATACCAATTCTTCCAGGATGGGAGAAACTCGACCCTGTCGAGTGAAGATCAGGCTGGCTCACATATCTCTTGAGGAGGTATGGGTTAAGGCGTTGCAAGTCCTATCGAGAAATCCATGAATCGTCCGACTCTGGCCAGCCATGCCATCGGACCAGGTAGCTTTGATAGCCACGACCTCGGGTCATTATGGCTTGATCGTTCAGGATACGCTCGATTCGTTCTCCTCTCTCAGGCCAATTTATGGGTGGACACTCTGGGCTAGGTTCACTCACAATGGAAGGAGTAGGTCCAAAGGCCTCACTAGGTATCGCTGTCGATTCCCTATACTCAACCAGGTCTGCGATATTGAAGGTAGAACTAATGCCCAAATTCGGAGGCAAATCTAGTACATAGGCATTTGGTCCAACCTTCTCTATCACTTTAAAAGGTTCGGCTTCGCGAGCATGAAGCTTCTTTTTAGGCTTAAGCCTAACCGAGATAGAATCCACTACATCAAGTTCCTTGGCCTTTCTTCAGAAAATACTAGTTGGTTTCAAAATTAGTGCAGGTGGTGAACGTGCTGGGCACATGCAGACTTTTAACAAGTGATGCAAAGGACTCAAACAACACCTAATAAACTCAACTCTACATTCCTATCGAAAGAGGTTTATTGGACTCTTATGGGCCTAAACCTAAGAGACTATTGACTCTCTAGGTCTGACCCTAGTGTGGTGTGCACAAGAGTACTTATAATGGACTCCTATCAAATGCCATAAGGTCTTCCAAAAGTAGGTCACAAACCTAATATACTCACAGAATTGGTGTAACCAAACGATCTCAACAAAGTATAATTGAACAGTTTGGGAAGCATTGGAAGCTTTAGGGTATGGCATGAAATAAGAATCGGAGTCTTGGGACAATTTATTGGAGGCATGCAAGAGACCTTGGTTAATAGGGAGGACCTTAAGATTTGAACATTGATCTATTGGTGACATAAGGTCCACTTGAAGGAGGGAGGATTTGGTCATTGCAAGTGCAGGGTCTTTAAGAAAGGATGGCTTAGTTAGTCCAAGAAAAAGGTCATCAGTTGGGGTTAGAGGAATGAACTCTTGATGAGAATACTGAATGAGGTCCTGGACTGAAACTAGTTCTAGAGTAGGATGGAGATCTGGTGGAAGGTCATCAGGAAAGTCTTTGGGAAGCTTATCTTGAAAGTCTTCTAAAATAATGTCTACTTCTTGGGATTGTTCCTTAAGGACCTCCTTTATGGATAACTCTAGTGGACCCTCCCTTTCATCTACTATGTTTGATCCTGGCTCAAGCACTCCTTCAAATTCTATAGTGGGTTCAGGATCTTTTTCTATTAGTTCCTCAGCGATTTCAACCTTGGGTCTATCTTCATCACAGTCCTCAAAGTCCTCTCCTTCGTATTCATCTACTAAACAAGGATCGGCCTCATACACTTTTACCTCAGGCTCTTTAATGGGTCTTGGGATATCTTCCTTGCAAGCTAATGGGTAGGAGTAGTAGGCTGGTCTAGAAAAAGTCGGCTAGGTTTGGACTTAGGCTCAAGGGAATTACCCTTATTGGACTTAGATTGACTGATCATGAGTTCCCTCTGATATAACTTGAATTCCCTAGCTAGGTGATAGGCTTCCTCTAGGTCCTGAATTTGCCAATGAAACAGCTCCCACTGGATATCCCTATGCAGGCCATCTTGAAATCTAGCCATGATCTTAGACTCAGGTTCGACTATGTTACATTTCCTACTAAACTCGTTAAATTGGTCAATGTACTCAGACACAATCATGTTCCCTTATTTCAATTTGTACCATTGGTCTAAAAGTTGGTACTCATATGATCTACCTAGGTACTCCTCTCTTAATTTACTTCTCATGGCTTTCCAGGTAAGTATTTCATTTCCCCATCGATAACATTCATCCTCAATATGTTCCCAATATTGCTTAGCATATTTGATTAACCCATGTGTAGCCAAACTAATCTTCTCTAACTTTGACATCCCAGTATACTCAAAGTACCGATCCATCATATCCTCCCATTCAGTATACACATTAGGATCTGGTCTTCCATCAAACAGGGGTACATAAGGTTGGATGCTCCTAATGGGTCTTTCCTCTGAATCAACCAAGTATGGGTATGGACATCTAGGATTAGACTCAGGGGCAAGATCATGACAATAGGCTCTTGGATCAAGGGAGTTGGGCCTAGATGATTTACGTTTAGTATGGGCCATACGGGCTTCTAGGCTTCAAGATTACCCAAGGATTCAGCCAAAGGTGGAGATGGTGGATGATATGGGATTCCTATTCTAGTGCTTATGCAAGACTCAACACTGACTCGACTACAGCTACCTAGACCTAGAGCCCAATTAGAATGGGTTGACTTAACTTACACAACTCAAATCCTAATCCTTCAATCTGGCCAGGTAAGAGGTGGGATGGTGGGAGGCCCCCTGCTGTCACAGGGACCCAATTAAGGAACCACTGATCTACTTTGGTCATTTGACACTATACCTCTTGCCTAGACATCAGTATCCAATAATAAGAAATGAATAGGGTGCACTAGTCACCCCACAAAGACAGAACCCGACCGATGGGTGTCCATAGCCTACTAGGGCAAATTAAGTCTAGTTAATTTTAAATTAGGCTTGGGACTGAATGCAAGGGGTATGGTTTTGGGCTAAGGAGTGGTTATCAACTCCTCCCCTTATCTAACATAAAAAAAAGTGCCCTTAAAGTAATTTATGCAATGATGGCAGGCAGATGAAGATGCAAATTAGGGTTTAGATGTTTTGGTATTTTTTGAATATATGTAGTTTTTTTTTTGTTTTGGAATTTTTATTAAATAGAAGATAATTTTAGATTATGATCTAATATGCAAGAAATAATCCAAAATTAAAGATATGCAAAGATTATACTAAAAAAACCCTGAACTTTCCGAAATCAGCTTTGTTGCCAAAACAGAGCAGAATTGTTCTTAGACAGTGTTTCAGCTGGAGGAAAATTTACATACTGAAATAATTTTTAAAAAATTCTTAAAATTAATTTGAATTATGAGGAATCCACCCAAATAAATTTTATATTATTTTGAGTTTGTTTGTGGACAGAAACAATTAAAACAACAAGGTATATATTAAAGAGGCCGAAAATGAAAAAAATCCTAAGGAACTCTTTGTGTTCTTCTTCAAGAGCCAATTCACAGTGGCACCCCTACCGTCATAGGAGATATCATCGATTGGGAAAGAAGGTTTTGAAGCCCTACTAGTCTCTTATGATTGGACGGCCATGGTGAAGTACCCGATCCAAATATCCATAGAGAACTGAGCCCAAACAGGCTCTGATACCAAATGATGCGGAACCTATATATGCATGCAAGTATTTTTTTTATTTTTTTTAATATTAAGTTGTATGATTAATCTCAAAGAACAGACCAAGAATCTAAGCAGGGAAAACTATGCAAGATAAGAAACTAAAGCATGCAAGATAGGACCTAAAAGTAATTGAAAAAGAAGGACCGCCGAGGCTAAGAAGCCTCGATTGGGCTAGTTCACCTACAATAGGGCTACTAGCGGTAGAGGAGGTGTACCTGGCAATGGTTGAAGCACCAAGTGTAGATCATATGTGAAGAGATCGCTCTCACTCTGGATGCGGCCTGGAAAATCAAGCCAAAGACCCGCGGATTCCCGACTTTCTGCTCGGTGATCCGATTACAGCCTGGTTAGAGTTGTTGGATTCATCGGAGTTGAGGGACCTGCAAATGACCTTCCAAGGGTTAGAAAACACAGTATGGAAGAAGAAAGAAAGGAAAAATAGCAAGTGGAAGTAGTTGATTAGAGTAGGTGGCTAGGATTTTGGAGAGCAGGATGGTGGCAGGAAGCAATCGCAGGACACTGGGAAGAGGAAGGGCTCACACAGAATCCCTTCAAGCACACAGCAAGGTAGCACACAACAATTGGAGAATCAAATATTATTTCATATCAAAAATTGGTTATTCATACAAGAGACTAGGGCCCTTTAAATAGACTCCTAGACTTGGCCCCCAAGTAAGGTTAAAAAAGATATTACATAAGAGTTTTAATCCCCCTCCAACTCTAGCTAGAAAATAAGAAAAAAATAGGTAGAAAGAATCCCTAAAAGCTCTCTCCCTCCTCTTGCCTTGGTCGGCCAAGGGAGGTGACCCTAGTGGCCGACCAAGGGTGGTAAGCTTAAGTCTTGGTGCCACTTATCTCCCTTCCTGGGCCTGGGCTGGCCCAGTTTGCTTAAGGCTGCGTTTCAGCGCTTTAGGGCTCGGGCTTGTCTCCCAGGCTACTGATTTCTTCTCCTAGGCTTTTCATGATCCTCATAGCTTCAGTTGGGTTGATCTTCACTTGGGCTAGCTTGGTCTTTACTTGTATGAGTCATTACATGTACTGATCTCCATAAAATAACTAGCTCAACATGAGCTGACTAGTATAGGACTCAAGTAAAAAAAATAACTTATATGAACTAAGCTTTATTACAAATGGACTTGAATGTGACTAAGTAATCCACAGAGGGTTGAGAAGCCTTTGTCTTATTCTGGTGCCTCTGGTATCCGCACTACCATTGAACTCGATGAGAATAATGAGGATTCGATTACCTATATGGATGCGATGCAGAGGTCTGTCTCTAAGAAATGGCTAGGAGCCATGAAATTCAAAATGGAGTCCATGGAGATGAACAATGTATGGACATTGGTTGATCCACCTGAAGGGATAAAACCCATTGGGTGCAAATAGATTTTCAAAAGGAAAAGGGGCCAGATGAGCAGGTAGAGACCTATAAAGCCTGTCTGGTTGTCAAAGGATATCGTCAACGTTATGGTATTGACTATGATGAGACATTCTCTCCTGTAGCAATGCTCAAGTCCATTCGGATCCTGCTTGCTTTAATTAGCTTCTTTATTTTAATTATGTGTTATGAGATATCTTGTTTTCTTTTTAGGTTAGGTTTTTTTTAAAAAAAATTAGGTAAGTTTTTAATTTAGTTAAATAATTATGAAAAAAAAGAAAACTAAATTAGATTAGGGTTATAAGGTAGTTAAGTGATTAATTAGATTTAGAAATAGTAGATTAGTTAGGAAAGCAGTAAAAAGGAAATAAATATTAACTAATTTTTTTGTACTTTTTATTTTTTTACCTTTTTTTGGTTTTTAAATCACAATCATGTCTATGGCCCCCGGTAATGGTGCCAAAACTTGATCGCTATCATAGGCGGTCAAAAATAATTCACCAACTCAACTCTATAGCTAGGGTGAGTCGGGATCGTATCCTTAGGGACCTTAAAACTAAATTATGATTTAAAAAGAGAAGAAAGATAATTGTTGTTGCATGAAAATAAAAGTAAGAAATAAACTACTTTTAAAGGTGAAGCAAGTAAAAAGAATTATTTTAGGAGTTGAAGAGTAAATTTGCACTAACTAATTGTATTTCTTTTATAATTTAGATGTAATTAATTTTAGGGTTCTACTTGTCTTCCCTTGGCACACCCCATACCCGTAATAGATCATAGCGCATCTTCGGAAGGCACTAGGTATCTAACTCTTCTTTCCTTGGCATGCTCTATATCCGTAATAGATCACGGTGCATCTCTGGAAAGCAAGAGTTGTCCCTAACCTCAATCTAACAGTAAAGCATTATAAGGAGCGAATAAAAGAGAATAAATAAACTTAAAAATAAAAAAAATATTCTTTTATTACAAACCAAAGAAATATAAAAGATTGAAGAATAAGAAAACCCCGCTCTACCTTGTACAAAATCTTATCTTCCCTCCCTCACTTCAGCACTAGCCTACTTCTAAGTTGATCCCCTCCTGTCTCTCTATGCAAAGGCTCTAGATAGACTCTAGGGAGTTGATTATCCCAGGTTGAGGCATAGGAGCCTTTTTATAGGGTTTAACAGCAGGGAGGTCATCATGGGTTTCCAATGTGGGACTAAACAAAAGACTTAAAGGAGTAGCCGAGATTTAATTTTACAGGACTCAATGGCTAGATGGTAAACCTGAATCCTAGTTGAATTAGATTGCAGAATCCTACTCCAATTGGTGCTTGACTAGTTGAGCATTGGTTGCCATTGGAACTTGATCAGAGGGCTAGAAATCAACCACGGTTGGAAAATCATCATAGGCCTTTTGATGGCTCTGAGATTCATGCTATCACTTCCTTCCCTGATGGTTTTGGAATCACTTGATGCTGCCGCCAACTCCCTTGGACCATGGTTGCCACCATCGAAACCACACCGAGCCTTCGCTGGACTTGCCTGCATGCCGCCAAGACTCACCCCCAGAAAGAAGGCTAGTAAGAACCACCACCGGGGGTCTTGCTGGAGCCATAGACCTGTCTCCTGAGGGTCCCTATTTTCACTGCAGTGCCCTTCACCGTGCCACCCCTCGCTCAATCTAGTGGCCACCAAGACCACCACCATTGCTACTCCTCCCATCGTCGGGCCGTTCATCATTGTCGAAATTGGGGATTCCTCTTCTTGCTAGTCCAACTACTGTCACCATTGAATTTCAGCACTACCGCCCCCTTTTGCCACTTTCGGGACCTTGTCGGACATTGTGGGATGGCCACCGACCGTCCTCCAGGCCGGCGATTGAAGGATTCGGCCCATGGTCCACGAGTCTCAGCCATGGACCATAGGTAATGAAGGCTCGTGGCCCACCCGGCATCTTGTGAACTAGGCAGCCGGTCCACCATGGACCAGCTACTTTAAAAGTTATGTAATTCATTAATGATTTTTTCAAACTTCAATTTTGGGCTCATTTTAAGTCCAATTTGCTTTAACTTTAAGTTGTTTGAATCTATAAATTGAGCTCTTCACATTGACGATCTCCTTTTCTATAAATGATATATAAAAATATTAATTTAAAATAAATAAAAATAATTTAATTATTAAATTAATACTTTTATATACGTAAATAATATAGTTATCAAGAGCCTTTCTATGGTTTCTCTCATCATATCCTTTCAACTTCTTCTTTTGTATTAACCAAGTATGGATTGAAGAGATCTCGATCCAACAATAATCCAATCAAGGTTCCTACAAGAAAGAAGAGAAAAGGGTTTAAAAATATTATGATTCTCCAATCTATTATCCTTCTTGCACCAAATCAAATATGAATTATGAAGGAATTGAAATCTAGTAATAGTCTATCAAGTCTCTTAGCAAGAAATTAAAAAGAAAGGACTCTAAAAAATTTAAAGCTTAAGAGAAAATCCTAATAAAGAGCTTCTAATCATAGTCTAGCTTCATTACCAATCCTAGGAGGTTTGCTTAGCCAGACATGATCTAAATTAAAACTTTAAAATTTTTTAAAAACATAAAATAAATTTTACACTACTTGCTAGAATTTAAATTATAGAATTTAAAGATATGCAGAAATTAAACTAGCCTAATTATAGAAATTAAATTGCAAGAATTTAAACTATTCTAGCACTGAAAATAAAAAACTATAAGAACAATATTTAAAATAAGAAAAATAAAATTTTATTGCTAAAAAAAATATGATTACAAAACCATTTAATTCCTAAGCCATTAATAGGGCTTGGAGTTTGAAAAATAAAAATTTTTAGAACCTGATAGAGGCTCTTTTTTCCTTAGCTCTCTCTCCTTCTTATGTATTGGAAGGATGAAAGAAAGTGGAAAGTATTTTTTCCATGGAATATATAGGCCTTTTTATAGATATTATGGGAGAAGGATTGTTTACATTCTTCTAATGTGGGACAAAAAAATAAAAAAAACTAAATTCTAGATGAATCTTGCCATAATTCCCTTCCAAATTCATTGATGATCTAGATGCAATTTTCCTTAAAATTCATTGATGAATCTAGTCCCAAATCTCTTTCAAGTTCATTGGTAGACCACATGAAGACTTCTTATGGACCAAGTTGCTAGTCCATGGTGGATCAGTAGCATGTGGACTTTTTTTGAGCCATTTTAAGATGGGTGTTGGGTTCTAATTGTTTATTATTTGATCTCTAATTTGTATCTTTTAGGCTTGTAGATTGGGCTCTTTAATATGGTGCACCCATTTCCTACAAAATACAAAAAAAAAACATCAATTCTAAAAAATAAAGATAATTTAATCTATAAATTAATGCTTCTATGGCTAGATTTATGCACTTATCACAGCCGCTAACTTGAGTCTTACTCATTCTTGAGTAAGAATAAAAGATAGTTCATGAACTGCTTATTAGAAAATAATTAAGGAGGCTTACTAAAAGCTCTCAATACCATACACAAGTTTGCTTAGACTCAAAGATTTTTTCTCATACTCTTTTATAAGTAGAAGATTTCCCATTAGATAGTAGATAAGACAAGTTATTGGAATATTAATAGCTTCTAGTAAATTGATTAAGTGCAAACTCCTCATTTTTCCAAGATAACTCTTAACTAACTCTTATTGTTATTTATAAATCTTCTGCTTCCATGGAGTGATGAGATATTATTTTGGTGCAAGTATGTTTTTTTTATTATTATGCTTTTTTTTAATACAGACTATGCAATGCCTTAACCTCTTAAGTTTTCTATCTGAACCTTATAACAAGTTTTTGACCAATGTCTCCTAAACCAATTGGCCTTAGGGTACTAGGTGTAGAACACCCCTCAAGCTTACTAACTCGAGTCGAAAAGGCTATAGATCAAAACTGGCTGCATAGAAAAGTTTTTTTACATCTTCACTTTTTGATGCGAGACTTAAGCTTACTTAGGCGAAGAGACCCAATTACTCGGTGGACTAATATTTAGAACCTATTTTTATTATCTCATTCTTTTTTTTTTCTTCTTGTTTTTTTGACTAATAAAGGAAATATTGCATTTGTCAACATCCACACACATCCAAGAAATAGATTCTTTTTTGATAAAAATAGGAGGGTTAGAATTATCCAAAAATTGATTTCATTCTTCCTTACCTTTTTACTTGAGTCTATTAATATTTTATCTCTCAGTGTTTCAAAAATTATCTAGATTGTTCAATCAATTACTTATCAAAATTGTGTGATTTATCCTAAGTCTGAGACTCAACAAGTTTAAGAATAAGAAGGTGAAAGTAGCTCCACATATATACTTATTTTGCTTATTGTTCTCCTATGAATAAATATAATTTATAAATATAAAAATAATATGGTATAAAAGGAAACAGACACTTAAGGAGAAATTTTTATTGATCTCTCCTCCTAATTTAGCCAATTGTGCTCATTTGAGTCAGGATCTAAAAAATCTAACCACATTAAAAATAAAATAATTAAAAAGAAAGGATATAGGTTGCCTCCCAGGAGTACTAAGTTTAAAGTCTTTAGCTAGACTAAAAATTGATAGCATGCTAACCAAGATATATTGATTCATAAAGAACCATGGCTTCCTCAGTAGATTATGTGGGGACAGTTCCAAGAATGGTTTTAATCGTTAACCGTTAACTTTGAAAATAGCAGCATTACTTGGGTTTCCAATTTCTACAGCCCCATATGGGAAGACTTATTTAACTAAGGAATGTCCTGTCCATCTAGACTTAAGCTTTCCAGGAAAAGGATATAACCTTGAATTATATAAGAGAACTTTCTATCCAGGAGTAAAAGATATTTTAAGAATTATTTGATCATGAAATACTTCTGCTCTTTTCCTATACACTTTGGCATTCTTGTAAGCTTTATTTCTAAGTTCATCTAATCATTAATCTGAAGCTTTCTATGGTTTTTGGCTACATCCAAGTTTATATTTAATTTTTTGGTTACCCACATAGCTTTGACTTCTAACTCAATAGGCAAGTGACATGGCTTTTCAAACACAATCCTATAAGGAGACATTCCTAGATTGGTCTTGTAGGCGGTGTGGTATGCCCAAAGTGTATCAACTAATTGCAAATACCAATCCTTTCTATTGGTATTAATAGTCTTCTCCAAGATTTATTTTATTTATCTATTGGATACTTCTACTTGCCTACTAGTTTGAGGATGATAAGTGTGGCCAACTTATGGGTAACATTATATTTTTTCATTAATGTGGCCAAGGGTTGGTTGCAAAAGTGTATCCCTCAATCACTAATGATTGTCCTAGGAGTACCAAAAAGGGACAGAATATTTTTCTTGAAAAATTTAATGACCACTTTGCTATCAATGAATCTACATGTAATAGCTTGTACCCATTTAGAGACATAATTGACAAACACTAAAATATATATTCATTTCCAAAGGAGTTTGGAAATGGTTCCATAAAATTGATCCCCCATACATCAAAAATTTTGACCATCAAGATTGGATTGAGTGGCATCATGTCTCTATTGGTGATCTGACCCATTTGTTGGCACTGAGCACAACTTCTACAGTACACATATGCATCCTTAAATAAATTGAACCAATAAAATTCATATTAGAGGACTTTGGCAGCTATCTTCTTGAATTCTAAGTGACCACCACATGCTTGGTCATGACAAAATAATAGAATACTTCTAACCTCATTATCTAGGACATACCTCCTAATGATCTGTCAGACATTATTTAAATACATATAATCATCTTGAATAAAGTACTTCACTTGGAAAAAGAATTTGTATTTATCCTAAATAGTCCAATGAGAAGGAACTGTTTAATGGCTAAATTAATTATAATATTAGCATACCATGGTTTAGTGGACACAGACATGAGTTGTTCATCAAGAAAAAAATCATTGATAGGTGGTTCAATAGATAGTGATACTATCATTCAGGACAAGTGATCAGCTATACCATTCTCTATTCCTTTCTTGTCCTTAATCTCTAGGTCAAACTCTTGAAAGAGCAAGATCCACCATATTAAGCGAACCTTAGCATCTTTCTTTGCTAGGAGATGTCTAATGGCTAAGTAATCAGTATAAACAATAGTGTGTGACCCAACCAAGTAGGACCTAAGTTTTTCTAAGGCAAAGATAATAGTTAGAAACTCTTTTTTAGTGGTCGTGCAATTAATTTTCACATCATTTAAGATTTTACTTACATAATAAATAACTCTAGGTAGCTTATTAATCCTTTGACCTAAAACTATACCTATAGCATGATTGGATGCATTGCACATAAGTTCAAAGAATTCGATCCAAATAGTTGGATGAATGATGGGAGCTAAATTGAGTGTCTTTTTAAGAAATTCAAAAAACTATAGGCACTCAAGAGTAAACTCAAATTGTGCTCCCTTTACTAACAAATTTGTCAATGGACAATCTACTTTACTAAAACTGGATATGAACCTTCTATGGAATCCAACATATCCTAAAAATGAATAATTTTTTTTGATAGATTTGGGTGTTGGAAGACTTACAATCAGGTCAACTTTGGCCTTGTCAACTTCTACTCCCTTTTCCGAAACTATATGGCCAAGAGCTATACATTCTCTAACCATGAATTGACATTTTTTCTAATTAAGAACTAAATGCTTCTCCTTACATCTTTCTAGAACTAGTTTCAAATGGTTTAAACATTTGAAGAAAGTGGGGCCAAAAATAGAAAAGTCATCCATAAAAATTTTTAAAAATCATTCAATCATGTCAGAAAAAATGTTGATCATACATCTTTGGAAGGTTGTCGGTATATTACATAACCTAAAGGGCATGTGCCTATAAGCAAAGGTTCCAAATGGATAGGTGAATGTGGTCCTTTCCTGGTCTTCAAGGGCTATAAGGATCTAGTTATAGCTAGAGTATCCATCAAGAAAATAGTAAAACTCCTGTCTGGCTAATTTTTCTAATATCTAGTAAATAAATAGCAAAGGAAAATGATCTTTCCTTATTGTTGCATTCAATTTCCTATAGTATATATAGACCCTGTATCCCATTTGGGTCTTGGTTAGAATAAGTTCATTTGCTTTATTCTAGACCACTATTATCTAAGACTTTTGGGGTACCACTTGTACAGGGCTTACCTATGAGTTAGTAAAAATGGGATAAATAATTTTATTATCTAGTAACTTCAAAATCTCTTTCTTGACTACATCCTTCATGGTCTAGTAATTTCAAAATCTCTTTCTTGACTACATCCTTCATAGCTATGTTTAATCTTCTTTGAGCATCTCTAGTTGGTTTAGCCTCTTCTTTAGGTGTATCTTAGTTGAATTATGAAAGGGCTTATTCCTTTAATGTCTGTAATAGTCCAGCTTATTGATTTTCAATTTTCTCATAAAATAGTTAATAGCTCCTCCTCTTGTTTAGGATTTAAGTCTGAGATAATAATTACAGGCAAGGTTTTTGCTAAACCTAAATATACATACTTAAGATGCTTGGAAAGGGGTTGTAATTCTTATTTGGGTGCCTCCTCTATTATTGGCTTGGATGATGGTTTAGACATTTCCATGAGTGTTTTAGTGGGAGGTCCCATCTCTAGCTATTCCTCATCGCTAATGTCTATGGATTCATAAATTTTATCTTAGATTACATTTATATTAGCATGCTTGGTAGATTCCTATTCCAAATTAAATATATCTAGCTCAATAGTTACATTCCCAAAGGATAGCTTCATAAGTCCATTTTATTAATTAATTTCAGCATTACAGTAGCTAAGAATGGTCTTCCTAAAATAACTAGGATATGATTCTTAGGATTTGATACTGGCTTGCAAAATAATGAAATCTACAAGAAAAATAAAATTACCAACATTAATTAGAATATCCTCTACCATTCCTTTAGGGATCCTAAAGGATCAATTTGCTAATTGTAATGTGATATTAGCTGAAGTTTTTCCAATCCCAATTGCTCATAAATTGAATAAGGAAGAATATTTACACTAGCCCCTAAATCAACTAAGGCCTTCTCAATATGGGTTTCTCCTATAACACATGAAATTGTTAGAGATCCTACATCCTTATATTTTATGGGCATGTGACTTAATGAGTATGGCTCACACTTGCTACCAAGAAAGCTCTTTTTGGTATATTAGGGGTCCTTTTCTTGGTACAAAGATCTTTTAAGAATTTGGCATAAGTCAGAACTTGTTAGATCGTGTTTAGTAGAGGAATATTTACTTGAACTTGCTTAAATACCTCTAATATTTTATCTAAATATTTTGATAAATTATTAGACATTAGTCAATTTGGAAAAGGAGCTCTAGAAATTATGGGTACCTAGCTTGGTGTACTATTAGTTTCGGAAGCTTGAGTTTGTAAGGCAAGTTGTTCATTGGGTGACTTAGCAAATGAGTCCTCTTTAGTGTCAGATGTATCTACCTTATTATTCACTTATTTCTCTGATCTTAAAGAATGAATAGTATTCACTTGATTAACTTGGTTTCCTTGTGGTCATGGACCATTTTGGTTTCTTGGGTTGGGCTTAGGTTGGCTAGTAGCCTACCTCATTTTATTTCATTAATGGTAGATGCTAGCTAACCCACCTGCATTTCTAATGGGGCTATGGCCTGGGAGTTTGAATTTAAAAGTTGGCATGTGGTTTATATAAAATAACTTAGTGTGGCATTGGTGTCAGCATTAGATTTGGTTAGGGCTTCTAAGCTTTTCTCTAAAGAACTAAGTTTCTTATCATTGTTATTGAAGCCTGGTGATGGTGGGTTGTTCGTCATAGGGTTAGGCCTTAGATTTTATTGATTGAAGCTAGGACCACCTACATTTGGATTTTGTGATCATGAGAAATTTAGATAATTACTCCATCATGGGTTATATATGGGTGCATAAGGATTATTCATTGGTCTCTTATATGTGGTGTTTTCTTGTGCACATCCATTCTCTATTAGGTTCATCAGGCGAGGACATTCCTTAAGGACATGGTCTAGTTCATTGCACCCATTGCACATGGAGGCCGGCACCTGGTTCACACTGGCTAGTCTTCGAGGTTCTAAGGCCTCTAACCTACATGTCAAGGTTGCAATTTTGGCCTTTGCAGCAAGGAAAGTCTAAATTTGGTGTATTACACCTTTTAAAGGTATGGATCTTTCTAGTTTCCTAGTTATTTTTCATTGTAAGTTCTTTTTAGCTAGGTCTTCTGGAAATTGCCAGGCTTCATTGGATTCTTTATACATAGATTGACCTTGGCACATAGATTCTAGCATGGTTCTTGAATTTGAATATAGACCTTCATAAATTATTTGGCATAGCCTTCGGGTTTCTATTGCATGGTGTGGGCATTGGATCAAAAGGTTCTTGAAATAGTCAAATTATTTCCAAAATGACTTGCCAGCTAGTTGATAGAATTGGTTTATTTCATTTTTAATTTTAGCTATTTTATGATGAGAAAAATATTTTTTTAGGAACACTCTTACAAAGCCCTCCTAGATTATCATAGATTGATTTGGAAGAATATAGAGCCAATTTTTGACATTATACATAAGGACAAAATTGATCAGTCTTAGCTTGATTTCATCCTCTGACAATTATTGCAAGCTCATGGTTGCACAAATCTCTTCAAATTTCCTAATAAATATACATGCATCTTCTATTCCCGTGAACTTTGGAAGCATATAAATGATCTAAGATTTGATTTCAAAATTATTTATAGTGGATTGGGGCAACCCTATGCAAGAAGGTTGGATAGAATCAACTGGATAATATAAATCCTTAAGCATTTGGAGCTGATTTGTTACTCCATTGTAGAGGTCATGGGTTTGAAATAGGAATTGAAGTAGTTCTAACTATTCAACCCGATATCCTTCTCTATGTACCAAGTAGAGAATTTACTATATTCACCATGTCTTCTACTTTTTAAAATTTTATATTTTTATATATTTTTTTAGAAACTTTTCTTCAAAGGTTTTAAATTAATTCAACATTTTCATATCCTAGGACAACCATGCAATATAACTTTTAGTTGTGTCAGGGCAACCTCATATCAGTGCAATCAAGATTGAAAAAAATTACCTAAAATAAGATTTTTTTTCTATTTATTCTTTTTTTGTGTGAAATAGAGAAGAGAAGAAGAAAGAGTTCTAAAGAAGAGAACCTAGAGAATTTTTTTTTTTTTTATTTTCTCAAACAAGTTTTGCATAAAATTAATTCTATCCTAGAGTTAGCCTAGAACTGGACAGCTTCTAACCATTCCAAGTAACCTTCAAGCATTCCAAATTTGAACCAATTCATCAAATTGGTTAGGTAAGTGCAAGATTAGTGGGGTCCTCTCGTTGCTTTTCTTAGACACCAATTAGATGGCTAGGTTAGCAAATGGAACTAATTAAAGAACTACCTTTCTTTGGGACTAAGATCCCTGAACCACTTTTCTAGATACCAATTCAATGATTGAAACTTGCTTAGTACAACTCTTACGTATCCTTGTCCTGATTAGGTCGAATGTCCCTCGGGTTAGCATCTAATTGATTTTATTTATAGGCATGGGTTAATGCAAATGAAGAAAACTTGTTTATTGACTAAGAAAAGGTAATGAACTCTTCACCTTACCTTATTTAGGTTTGTATCTGCAAAGTAATTTAAAAATGCTTATACACAACCAAAAAGAATAAAAAAGTTTAAATTAAAAACTGATACTAAACTTAGATCAAAATAATATGTTGAAAGAAGAAAGGATAATTTAAATTATATACTCAGCTTTTAGCTCTCACCAACCTGAAAAAATAAAGAAGTTAAAAAGATTAGATTAAAATTAAACTAAAAGCACAAAGAGCAATAATTTTGAAATACAATTTAACATGCTAATTCCCCGACAATGGTGCTAAAAGCTTATTATGTTTTAAATTTAAATTGCAAGTGCAAGGTATACATGGTAGCATGTCCAGCAAGTACAGGTCGATTCCTTGAGGAATTGGGTGTTTGAATTATGTTCAAACCCTTACTCAGGCGAGCTTTAACAAAGATGGGGAGAGATTATTTTTTTACTTTCTACTAAAGCAAAAATTAATTAGATTATAAAGATAAATAATCTAAAGATCTAGGACTTTTGAATCAACTAGACCAATGACTTAGAGAGCCTTTTTATAGTTTCTCTCATAATATCCTTTCAACTTTTTCCCTTTGTGTTAACCAAGTATAGATTATAAAGAAATTTTGATCCAACAATATCCATCAAGGTTCCTATAAGGAAGAAGAGAAAAGGGTTTAAAAATATTGTGATCCTTCTATTTGTTATCCTTCTTTCACCAAATCAAGTATGAACTATGAAGGAATTGAAATCCAATAATAATCCATCAAGTATTGAGTCTTGTCTTGATTTTGATGAATTTCAAAATACTTAAGTATATATGAGTACTAATTGTGTGTTAAAAGTATGTTTATCATATTTAGATACTCATCAAGGTTAGTTTATGCTACGCTGGGCATTCTCCACGAGCTCCACGGTGCAATCCACGAGCTCCATGGTGCAGTCCACGAGCGGCGTAATCAACGGAGCAGCAATGGCGATCACGATATTCCTTTTGTCCCACATCGCTAGTGTGCCATGAGGTCTCCTCTCCGATCAATTATAAAATGAACCCTATAGCACAAGGTAGCGGTATCCTGGGGAAAGGGCAAGATACAGGGTAGAGGGCATTGCTTGGGTTGCGGGTTGGCTTTTGGGAGTGAGGTTTCTCAAAGGAGAGCGTGTCCCTACACCATCTTCCAGCCTTCTCCCTCTCTGAGATCAAGATCCGAAGAAGAAGACGCAGAGGAAGCCCAGTTCGCTCCACGGAGTACGAAGGAAGGAGCTATCTTTCCGACGAGGCTGCGCTGATCTATTCTTATCTTTGTTATTTATTTTGTTATTTTAGTTTTTTTTTAGTGCATTGTACTTAGACCTTAAATTTCAATCAATGCAATATCTCTTTTTAATTCCTGTCTTTCGTCTTGTCTGCAAATAGATTCTAGGATCTAAATAATAGATCCTAGTGCCAAGTTTTCCTGCAAATTTAATTTTTATATTTTTTCGACTTCAAATATTTTTTACAAAGATCAAAAATTTCAAATCCTAAACACTGCCTTCTCTGTGGATTCGACCCGACTCCTCTTGCTATGTATTTTTAAATATTTTAAGAAGTCGGATTTTAAACTGATAGCCATGGTGTTTTAACGACAACCCCGCGGTCCTACCAAGTTTTTGGCGCCGTTGCCGGGGAATGCCCGGATCATGCCGTGACGACTGCTTGGCAATGCCCGTGGAGAAGCTCGGCTCGCGGACTACTCGTGCCCGTGGACTGCGCTCCGGCACGTGGAGAACACTCGTGCCCGTGGAGCTTGTGGACGGCGCTCCGGCAACATGGACTTGCCTCGGCAACGTGGACTCACCCCGGCAACGTGGACTGCGCTCGTGCCCGTGGAGAAGCTCGGCCGTGCCCGTGGAGAACGTGGATTGCTCCTCTCGTTTGCCGCCAAAAATCGCCACCACCGCCCGTCAAACCATCGCCGGAGCTTCTCCTCTGGCCAGGGACACCGCCGGCATGCTTCCCGACGAGTTTCGGCGCCTCTGGAGGGCTGTGGTCCATGCCCTATTCCGTGGACCGGTAGCAATGGCTGCCGGTGAACCATCCTGCGAGTTATAAACCCAGCAGCCGGTCCATGGTGCAATGGACCGGCTGCTCCAAAAAATGTGCAGCATCGAAAAGCATGCAAAATGTTAAAGAAATTAATAACTTCTTCATTTTGAACCTAATTTAAGTACCGTTTGCGTCGCTGGATTCCATAAATCAAGCTCTACCTATTGGCGGGTTTCAAACTTATTAATTTTACCAATTCCATGATCATTATTAAATATTTTATTAATCATTTAAATGGGTGTGTGGTGCTTTAACTTGAAATCTATTTTTCATGAATGCACTCTAATTTCATATTTTTCCAAGATTTTTTTTAAAATAATTAGTTTTGCAAGAAATTCCAAATTAATTATGAAATAAGGTTATTAAAAGAAAGTTAGCACTATTAATTAACTAAAATACTTAAAAAAACATGCAAATCCATGATTTATCAGCTGTAAGATGAAATGCTTGTCATTCAGTTGAAGAAGTCACTCAAGATCATAAGTTTCCAAGCTACATGGACTTTGGAACATGAGAAAGACTTTGAAGAGCTCAAAATCTCAGTTTGGACATGTTTCAGCACTATTTTAGTCAAGTATCGACTCAGGTGTCGACTCACAGAAGCTTGAATTGATACGCAGAAAAAGTTTTAGCTGGCACACAGAAGTGTCGACTCATGACCAATCAAGTGTCAACTCAAGTATCAACTCAAGTATCGACTCAAGGCCTGAGATCAAACAGGATACAGAATACACTAATTTCAGGAGTTTGGTCAAGTGTCGACTTATGGTGATGAAGTATCGACTCAAGTGTCAACTCACCAGAAGAAGTGTCGATATACTAGTGCATTCCAGAGAGCTTCAAAAGGCATACTTGATCTAGTATTGACCTAAGTATCGACTCATGGTCTAAAGTGTCGACACTTGCGAGTCTACAGCATAGTAACGACTAGTTTTTGAAGTGTAGAACTTTTTCGTTACATATCTAACGGCTAGTTTCTCCTCTCCAATGGCTATAATTAGATTTTTAGGGATTGGAAAGATATTAAAACACCACTAAACACAAGAGGAATGAGACTTTGTGAAAAACTAATAAGAGCATTCATTGAAAACCTTCGAGCATTCAACACTTTGAGAGATTTCAGCCTTTAAGTACACTGAGTTCAGAAAAAACTTTCAAGTCCGCATCGTTAAGCATTGATTGATGCCTCAATAACTTGAAGACATCTTTTCAACCACATTCAAGAGCTTTATCAAGTTTATTTATTTTTTGAGAAAGCTTATTATATTCTTATATTGTACTTGAGTTATTTTGTTGTTACTAGTTTCAAAGGGATTGAAACTAGTGCCGAGATTGTTGGTTAGCCTTGAGTAAAATTCAAGGGATTGTTGGCGAGCCTAGAAAAACCAACTAGATTTTTGGTTAGCCTTGAGTGAAAACCAAGGGATTGTTGGTGAGCTTAGAAAAACCAACTAGATTTTTGGTTAGCCTTGAGTAAAAACCAAGGGTTTTTGATTAGTGATCTCGAAAAACTAATCTACTATAATCAAGGTCAGATTATAGTAAATTTTCAAGGAAAGCTTAGGGAGTGGACGTAGATATTTTGAGATACATCAAACCACTATAAATTTTTATATTTGTGATTTCTTGTTATTCTTTCTGCATTTACTTCATTACTTCTGCTGCATATTATTATTGAGCACACAAACATCTTGGAAATACACTAGCACATGACTTTTAATTCATTAATTTTTTTTTAGAAATCTAATTCATCTCTCCTTTTGGGTTGCTTTAGCTAGGCAACAAGTGGTATTAGAGCTTAGTACTCAATTAAATAGGTCTAACCACCTTGAGTAAAAGATTTATGGTAGCCCCAATAGGTACTAGTGTTGTTGAGGGTCAAGCCTCAAATAGATAACCATTTTTTAATGGCACAAACTACATATATTGGAAAACATGCATGCACATTTACATACATTCTATTGACTATAAACTTTGAAAAGTGGTAGTTAGAGGTCCACATGTTTCTTCAATTATAGTTAATGGTATTTTCGTTCCAAAACTTGAAGAAGATTGGGATGAAAATGACATTAAGCAATATGAGCTTAATGCCAAAGTAATGAACTTGCTTTATTGTACATTGGATCCTAGCAAATTCAATAGGATTTTCACATGTGCATTGACGAAGGAAATATGGGACATACTTGAGGTTACACATGAGGGTACCCATAACGTGAAGAACACTAAAGTTAATATGCTTATTCATACATATGAAATATTTAGAATGGAACATTATGAATCCATAATTGATATGTATTCAAGATTTACTAATATTGTAAATAGTATGAGAAGTCTTAGCAAAGTTATGTCTAATGCTGACCTTGTCAATAAAGTTCTCAGGTCTTTGTCATCTTCTTGGGATCCAAAGGTGACAGCCATTCACGAAGCGAAAGATATTGAAACCCTACCTTTGGAGCAACTCATCGGTTCACTCATAACTTATGAATTGAACCTAAAGAAAAAGGAAGCGGATGCTGATGAGAAGAAGAAAAAATAATTGCCCTCAAGGCCTCAACAACTAAAGAAGAATCAAGTGAGGATTCGGAAAAGGGAGAAGAGGAAGATAAGAAAGCTCCTATAGCTAGAAAATTCAGGACATTCATGAGAAAGAAGGCCAAAAAGAAGTTCAAGAAGAAGGTAATGATGGCAACCTGGAGTGAGAGTGAGGACTTAAAATTCGAGGAGGAACAAGTACAAAAATTAGCCAATCTTTGTCTCATGGCAAATGAGGAAGAGGTAAATTCTGAACTTGACTTTATCTTTGATGAATTAAGAGATGCTTTTGAAGATCTTATGCATGAATATAAAATATTAAAAATTGACCACAAGAAATTAAAGAAGTAAGCTAATTCTTTTTCTTTTGAAAATAAAAATCTTAGAAATGAAAACAAAGAATTAAAAGCCAAGGTTGCTATTTTGGAAAAGGAAAAGAATGATCTTTAAAAAAAGACAGAAATTCTAAAACGATCCAAGATTTTTGTTTCAAATGATGAGATTATGAAGAAGAACAAAGACCTTGAGTTGGAGAACAAGAAGTTTAAAGAAGAGCTTGATGGAGTCAAGCCTTTTATTGAAAAATCATGTTTAGTTCTGAAAAATTGAATTTATTATTAAATAGTCAATGTACAGTTTTCAACAAAGCTGGTTTGGGGTATAAACCTCAAAAATAATAAAAGTATTTCAAAAACTTCTTTGTTCCTGTATCTTCTAGTATTACATGCTATTGTTACAAAAAATCGAGATATAAAGCATATATGTGTAACAAAAAAAAATTGAATACTTGCAACAGGATTTGGGTTCTAAAAGAAACCATGAACATTAAACCAAAAGGACCCAGGAAAGTTTGGGTACCAAAACTGTCCACTTGATATGTTTTGCAGAAATATCGTGCAGCCCAACAAGAAGAAAGGAAGATGGTACTTGAATAGTGGCTATACAAGATATATGAAGAGTGGACCAGCTATATTTTGGATATAATGATAAAGGAAGGACTATCTATATTGATGAAATTAAATATCTCTTTCCAGGCTTATTAAAAAGTATTAGTTGAAACAAAACTTATTGAGTATTAGTCATTTTGTAATAAATGTTTCAGGATTACATCTAAATATTCTCTATGTCACTAATAGCTTTGATAATTGTCTTAACTGCTTAATTAGAATCAAATCAAGACTTATAGCTAATGGATGTGATCATGAACAAGAGATTGATTTTGATGAATCTTATGTACACATGATTAAACTTGTGGATATAAGACTCTTACTTGCTTTTGGTTGATTTATCTTAAGCTATTTCAAGTGAATGTGATGATTTCTATTTCTAGACTCTCTTCTCTATGTTTATGCCAAAATTATATGGTTTCCATGAATTCTACTCAATTTTGTATTGTATGATATCTATGCTTGAGCTAGAAATGGTACTGTAATTAGAAACAATGCTAGAATAGTAGCTAAGGGTTATAATCAAGAAGAAGGAATTGATTTTGATGAAACTTTTATTCCAGTAGCTAGACTTGAAGCTTTTAGATTACTTCTTGCATTTGTATGTTTTATGAATTTTAAACTATTTCAAATGAATGTTGAAAGTATAATCAATTCAACTAAAAACCTTGTGCAATATTCTAGAATTAAACACATAGAGATTAGACATCACTTTATTAGAGATCATATTCAAAATGATGATGTTTTGCTTGAATTCATCTACATTGAAATGTAACTAGCGATATACTGACCAAGCTACTTAATGAAGATAGAGTCTGTATGATTAGAAGAGAATTAGGCGTCATTGATTTTTTGATTAGATCTCGATCATTCTTTATGACTTTTGGAATTTCTTTTAAAAAATTTTCTTGACCTCATAATTTTGAAACTTGTGATCATCATAATTAACCATTCAAATCATCTCTCCTGATTTTTCTATAATTCTTCTTGCTTTTCTTTGATTTTCTTCTAGTGTCGATACTTGGAAGTGTCGATACTTGATACTTGCTGAAGTGTCGACACTTGATACTTGCTGAAGTGTCGATACTTGACACTCATTGAAGTGTCAATACTTGATCGGCATGAACTATTTTTAAACAAGGCCGACGACCTTTTTCTTCCCATTTCCTTTGAGCTGACACTTACCCTCATTATACCCTAGCTTTCGTTAGTCCCTGTTCAGGGTTCTAACACTTTCCTTTTGGGCTTGAGCCCATTTCCCTCTCATATCCCTATATTTCTCATGGTTTGACCATGATTCCAACTCTTGTTTTCCTTTCCCTTTCCCTTTCATACTTTTTTTTATTCTCTAGATGATGGGGCCCAGGAAATAGGTTGTGAGGAGATCCCGTTCTAGTTCTCAGGGTGCGGAGCACCGCACTAAGGCAAAGCTTGATACTCCTTAGTTAGCAGATGCTCCAACATAGCACGATGATCCCATTCGACCATCACCTGTCTCAGGAGCAGATCGCATGGCCTTTAAGGCCATTATAGGTAGACGCAGGGTAGATTTTGACTTTGTTGATCAGCAGTAGTTCCAGATCAAAGATTGATTGAGGGATGCTAGATTGGTTCAGTTATACACTCTCTAAGAGAGGTTACACTCAGCCTTGATGAGACAGTTCTACAGGGCTTTGGCCAGGGGTGGTGATGGATGGATAGGAGAGGTCAGAGATGTCTCCATTCCATTATCTACTGAGGTTCCGAGCCGTATCTGGGAGATACCCATGAGAAGCACTGTGGCTGATTCACTTGGAGACTGGATCGATGGCTTCAGATGCATTATGGAGGGAGATGACTTGGGTGAGGGAGCCACTGTCATTGCGTCTTAGATATTTACAAAGATGAGACTCCATCATATTGTGGCCCGGATTCTATTGCCAAAGACTAGGCGATTCGACTTCATCACAGAGAGGGATCTCTTAGTCATGGTGTCACTGATTCGAAGGTCACCCATTTGCCTGCCAGTGCTGATGATTCACCAGATGATCGAGGCGATGACTAATAGGCAACTCTGTTTGCCTTATAGCATGGGACTCACCATACAATTTCAAGCTTGTGGGTTGATCTTGTCGGTGAGCAGTACAGTCAGCTTCTACATACTAATGCATACGATGAGAGGTCCCTACATCAGATGGGATATTTGAGATACCAAGGTCACTGGAGGTGTAGAGTTTCTGGATAGGTGCCTGACTCGAATGAGGATGAGGATGCTGCTGCATAGGAGGAGACATAAGGAGACGAGGTCTGGCCATCTGAGCCACTTTGAGATTCATTTAAGTTGCAACCTGAGCCTTCTATCTTGGCACACACTGAGGTGCCACCTCCAGTAGATGTTTCAGTGGACAGGATTACTTGCTTGGAGATGGACAAGTAGACCTTGAGACAGCTAGTCGATCAGATCCACATGGAGACGAGGTATGGTTTTCAAGAGATGAGAGAGGGGTTTTCTACCATGATGCTGTTCTACAAAGATTGACTCCTGGCAGACCATCTTCCCCTCCACCACCACCATATTCTCTACCAGCACCACCATGGTGGGGAACCAGGATCAGACACAGATCACTAGATCCCATATGGTTTGCTGATTAGGGTTTTTTTAGAACCTTAGTCAAGCAAGTAAGATTGAGTCCTATAATAAGTCGAGACTAGTTGATTTATCTCAACCTAGTCCAGTCTATTGAGTCCTGTATTTAAATATGAGTCTTGCGATAGTCCAGTTTTTGTAGAAGAGAAGAGGATACCCTATTTTGGAGTTCTACCAGGCCTCATCCAAGAGTCAGAGGTCTTCACATCAGCCAATTGGACTTTATATGCCATCCCAGGGTCCAAAATTCCTGCAAGTTGCCAGATGCCCTCTAGATGCTTTCCAGATACCCAGATTCCCTCCAGATGCCAGAGTATATTCGCATACCAGGTCATATCATGAATCCAGAGGTCCATTTGCGCCCCAGCCCAAGAGAAATCAACCCAGGTGCCAGGCCCAAGCCCTTAAGAACCAAGATTCTAGGTATATTCCAGCCCAAAACCAAGATACCTGGAATATACCTGAAACTCTTTCTACGTACCGGCTTGAGTCGACACTTCCACTATCATGAGTCGACACTTGGGTTGTGAGTCAACACCTTGAGTCAACACTTCACTAAGATTTCTTCAAAAATAACTGAACTTCTGCTGAAACCAAATTGTGTTGAACTTTTGTTTCCTTTCAAGCATTCTTCAACTACCAAGTCTACTTTAAACTGAACTTTTATCCATAGTTGGGACTTTTCATTGTTTGACAATCAATTAAATATTGTTGAATTGATGAGCACCTTTTTCTATAAAATACACTTCAAAGAAATAGTTAGTACTCAACTTATACTTAAGCATTTTGTTTATCATCAAAATCAATAACGGAGTCAACAATCTCCCCCTTTTTGATGATGACAAAATCTTTAATTATAAATTCCATAATAATCTTTTAAAGAATAATTTTCAATTTGCATAGAGCTTATTGCAATAAATATTGAAATACGGAAAGAGATGTTTATTACAGATTTTAAAATTCTCTTTTAAGACTGATTTGAGCCAAGAGTATCAGAGCTTGAACATATATATAAGAATTAAATTCATGTATCATGATACTCTAAAGAAAACATGCTCACGAGTAATAAATTCAGTAATAAACACTGTGAAGAGTATAAATACTTCCCCCGAAGAGATGATCTATAAAATTGATTTTTGAAGATCTTTTAATCACAATAAGCTAAAATTTAAGCATCTAAAAGTAAGAATTGGACATAAAAATTTTAATAAAATAGATTTTCCAATTTAAAGGAGGGATTACTCCCCCTTACTTAATGAGCAGAAGTTTTTAGATTTTAAGCATTTTTCAAAGCAGTTTGTAAAAACTTATCTCTCATTTACTTCATATTTACACTTATTTCTCTCCCTTTTTATTATCATTAAAAAGGAAGGAAGAAGGCAATAAATCTGAACATATATGTAAGTCATTCACTCATAAAAGAAAACATTGAAATTCTGAAAATGAGTAATAAATTTCATTCATTCAAAGTCATAAGATGAAGTAGAACATAATATTTCATTCACTTGATACAAAATTAGTATAACAAGTGAATATCAGAACATACGAAGAGAACAGAAATGTAAACTATTTAAATATAAAAACTATCTTAAGAATCATCCTTATCATCTGAGGATCCAATCTCGATCGGTCCAGTATCAGTAAAAGCACGAGATAGAGGCCACATCGATCAAAGATCATGAAGATGAGTCCTGGTCGGTTTGGATGGAACACGACGATCTCGTCCTCTACATCTAACATAAGTCCTCCCTCTAGCTGGAGTAGAAGAGGTAGAAGCTATGTCAGTAGCATGAACAGAACTGATCGGAGTGACAACTGTCAGATGTGGTGTATGATCAAATAAAGGATCGGAATCAAGATGATGGAAACCATGAGTGAAAATCCTAGTTCCCGGATAAGGGAAGATGTATGAAATGATGGGGAATCAACAATAAGTGTATCAATGATCAGTGTATCAACTGAAAAAATAATAGGTGTAAGTATAGGAATGGTGGAATGATCAGCTGGTGATGCAGAACAAATAAAGGAATATGATGCGGAAGTAAATTAAGATTAACTAATTTTTTGTTGTTTTTATATGTTTGTAGAAGTTGGCTTCAAATCAAAGAAAAGTTAACCTAACATTGAAAGATACTAATATGATAATTGAAAGCACAATTTTAAGGAAACTAAATTATCAGAGTAGTTCAGAAGCAATGGATCGCTGGGGGTTGAGAAACTCCCAGATCTAGGGTTTCGCTCCGAACTTTCAACAGAACAGAAATAAAGAGAAGAGATGGTTTACCTAACCAGACAATGATCTTCACAGATTTTGGTGGAAGAACTCTCCCGAGCAGATTGTTGGATCCTCGGATTCAGGTATCTTCGCAATGGATCCTTCAATACTGGTCCTTTGGTGGGTTGGCTTCTCCTGAACTCAAGATCTGGAAGAGAAGAAAAATAATTGATGGAATCAGAGAGTCAAGGGAAAGATTTACCAGGTTGATGAACTTGAAGATTGAAATTGCTGAAAACTGGGTTCTCCTGGATGTTGATGTGATTTTCCTTGGAACTTGCTCTGGATCTGAAGTAGCCGGACTGGATCTGGATGAAGGTGGATGGCCTGGACTTGTAGAGAGAGAGAGGCCGTGGGAGATGGATGGATCTAGGGTTTGATGGATTGAAAATAATGAAGGGTGGCTAGGGTTTTGGAATTTCAAGTGGCTAACCTAGGGTTTTGGATAAAGATGGAGATCTCTCACCTCCTCAAGGCTCCAATGGAACCCGGATTACCCCCTCACGGAGCTCAACACTTAGAATAGTGTGGAAGAAGAGAAACCTAGGTCACTCAACACAAGAGGATAGCAAAAATAATTTTTCTTCATTGATTGTTTTCAACTTACAAGAGGGATGTAATTTATAATGCTTTACAAGGGAGAAGGGTTTCATATTTTCCCATGTGGGACTAAAGGAGGGGATCTCCAAATTAGGGCAAATCCCTTACATATGGTTGGCCAAAATACCAAAAATTAGGATTTGGGTTATAAATAGCAGGTAGATGGCGCCACCTTGCTTGATTTTTTTCAAGAAAATTTTCTTCCTTCCCTGGATGAACTCTTTTGGACTCCTCCTTTTCTTCCTCCCTAAGTCAAGGCTCTTCCCATCTTTGTTTTAGGTGTTTTTGGCAGGTAATGGGTGCCCCTTGATATTCTCTTCCAAGAAAAACTTCTTCCCTTCTTTGCTTGGAGTCACTTGGGAAAGTCTTGGCCGCCCCCTTGATTTGTGCTCTTCTCTTTATCTGGTGCATGAAAGAAAAAGGTTGCCATCTGTGGAGTGGGGACCAAAGGCTGCTGGATGTGGATATGGCGCCCCCTGGACTGGGAGTGTGGCTGGGAGTGTGGTGTCCACTTGCCAGGTCTTGGGAGAAAATGTAACATCCCCGGTTGAAACCCTAGTCCATTACTGAGTCAACATGACTCAACAAAATAAAAATGTAGGTAATGTAGACTCAAGCTAAATTGAGTTGATCTAGTCAACTCTTATTACAAACCAAAAACCCTAATTCTTCGGGCAAGGTTAATCAGAGATCCAGATGGAGCTCTGAAGTCTTCTTCTGAGTCTGGTGCCCGCACCAATTCTCCCGGGGTGGGAGGAACTCGACCCTGTCGAGTAAGGCTCAAGTTGGCTCTGGTATCTCTCCAAGAGGTCTGGGTCCAATTCTTGTAATTCTTCTCGGGAGATCCAAGAGTCATCAGAATCTGGCCTTCCTTGCCAGCGGACCAGGTACCTTTGGTATCCTCGATTACGAGTAGAGATAACCTGATCATCCAGGATCTTTTCAATATGCTCTTTCCTCACAGGCCAGTTTGTTGGTGGACACACAGGGTCGGGATCACTCTCATTGATAGGGTTAGGTTCAAAAGGCTCACTAGGAATCACAGCTGGCTCCCTGTACTCTACTAAGTCTGTAATGTTGAAAGTAGAGCTAATGCCTAGTTCTGGAGGCAACTCGAGCACATAGGCATTGGATCCTACTCTCTTTACCACTCTAAATGGTCCAGCTCCCCTAGCATGTAACTTTCTAACGGTTCCAGGAGAAAACCGTTCAGGCCTTAACCTAATCATCACATAGTCTCCCTCAACAAAAGATTTGACTCGCCTTTGAGTATCAGCCAACTTCTTATAAGTTTCATTACTTAAAGTTATTTTGGCATGAATTTCTTTATGCAAGTCCTTTACATGCTATGCAAGTGCATCAAGAGACTTGTGTGTGTGGGCTAATAGTGAAATCAGATCAAGTGGTGTGTGAGGCTTGTATCCATGAACAATTTCAAAGGGACTCTAGCCTATAGACCTATTGATCGAAACATTGAATGCAATTTCTGCCCTGGACAAAATACAAATCCCAATTCCTGGTGCTCTCAATCAAACCAAAATCTGAGACAATGTCCTAAACTCAACTGACGATGCATTCCTAAAGAATGGACTTTATTCAAAGGAACCCTAGGTCTAAACCTAACAAACTACGGCTCTCTAGGTTTGACCTTGGGTCGGAGGATGGCATGCAGAGCATGAAAACTTATCATTGGTGCCTAGTAGGTGCCATAAGGTCTTCCAGAAGTAGGTGGCAAACCTAATAGGTTCTGACACGTGGTTCACTCTAAAGACTTCGACAAAGTATACTTGGATGGTGTAAGAAGCATTGGAAGTCCTAGAGAAAGGGAGGAGATATGAGGTGGGGTCTCGAATTACCTGTTGACTAAAGGTGGTGACCTGAAGGTTTGAATGGTGATCTATGAGTGTCAACTGGTCATCCTTACGAAAGTAAAAATTTGCTACTCCCAAGAATGGATCAAGAGATGGTTCGGGCAGTAGCCTAGGACATGTGATTGCAATAATTAAGGTTTGTTCTCTAAGCAAATAATGATCCACTTTCTCAAGAACTGGATTAGAGAATGATTCATGGAAGGGCCTATGGATGGTGACCTCAAGACTTGAAATTTGACCTATGGGTGTGGAAAGGTATACTCTATAGAAGGGTAGGTCAGTCATGCAAAGGAAGGGGTCTGGGACCATAAGGAGGACTTCTACAGGACTGGGTGAATCAATCCGCTCAAGATAAGGATGTTCAACTGAGATTACGGGAGAGACCTTAGTGGCTGGGCATGGGACAAGGTCCAATTGTAAGAGGCTTGATTCAGTCATCCTAAGGAGAGGATCTACCATAGGGTGGGCAAACTTAAACAGTTTAGTGCAAAGATCTTCAATTGGTACTTGGGGAATGACAGTCATTAGAGGGTATGAACTAATAGCTCGGGCTAACACTATAAGTTCTTCCTAGGGGTATTTGACTAAAGGAACCTGGTTCTCACAAATCTCTTGAATTTCTGAACTAGGTCCTACCAGTTGGTTGCTTTCCAAGGTCTCCTCAGGTAAGGAACCAATAGTATCAATGTTACATTCTTCAAGTTCTTCCCCCTCATATTCATCAACTAGACTCAAGCCAGCATCATATACTTCCTCGATGCCATCTTCAATGGGTTTCGGGTCAGTGGTAATCGGGCAACTGATTCTAGGCTTGTCATACCTAACCTTTCTTCTCATTAATGTCATCCTTAGGATTCTTACCACTTAGCTGTGCACAAGCCAGTCCTATGCATGGGCACTGACTAGATCTATGGCCTCTTTCTCCACAAAACAAACATTCTTGCGATATAGGAACCTGGGTCACACTGGGTTTCAAGCTAGTAGAGACCTTACTTGGGCATGGGTGTGGATCTAAATGGTTTGATCTAGAAGACTTGGGTTGTTGAGTGACTGGTCTAGAATATTGTAAGGACCTCTCATAGACACGATCCACACTATAGATATCATGGTTAGGCTTCCTAAGGTTATGCTCGGGATCACGGTATAAGGTCCTCTTAGGCTCCTGGTATGGATGAGGTTGGGGCCTATTAAATTTTGGATCAGGGATCCAATTTTGATGTCTACGTTTCTCAAGGACTTGGACTTGATCCCTAAGCTGGGTAAAATTCTCATGGACTTGTTCTTTACACTGGGTAACAGTAGCAGTCAAATCCTGGCTTAACTTGTTCATGCTCTCAGTAAGAGCTCTAACCATGGCCTCTAAATCAGGTTGGGTTTGACCAGGTTGGTAGGGCACTCTATTCCGGGTAGACATGATGCAAGCAAACACACAAAATGAGACTCAACTGAACGACCACGGGCTAACTAGACCTAGAGCCCAAACTAGATGCCCAATCAGAGTGGCAAGCTAGCCTGTAGTAACTCAGGACTCAGCCAGGCAGGTGTAAGGGAGTGTTAGGTCCCTGATTGCCAATCCTAGACACCAATCAGTGATTGGCCAGGTAGGCGGACCAGCACACAAGCCCTTCGGGAATGGATCCCTGAACCACCGTTCTAGACACTGAGTGCTAAGCACACACAGAATAACTCGGCAAACTGACTCAACACTAGCCTAGACCCGACCAATTGGTGTCCCTAGCCCACTAGGGCAAATTAGGTCTAACTGATTTTAAATTAGGTCTAGGTTCGAATGATTGGATGGTGGTTTTGGGCTAAGGAGAGGTAATCAACTCCTCCCCTTATCTTAGATGCTCAATTGCCCTTAAGTAAATTATGAGATGATCACTCCAAAAAGAATTGAATTGCAGAACACAAAAAATAGAGTTGTTGTATTTTAATGCTCAGAATTTTTACCGAAACCAATAAATCACAGAAAAAATATAGAAAATAGGTTCAATTATAATGGTTTCAACGAAGCAAAAATAATGCAATTCGGAGTTTTATAAAGGGAGAAATAATTCAGACAACAGGGAATTACGGGCTGCAACTAGATTGTCTTCCTCGTTTATAATCCCTGCTACGAAGTTATAACCCAATGGATCCCCTACACGCCCTAAGAACACCCCGTGGAATGGGAGGAGGAGGCTTGCGCCTCGCTTAGTTCCTAGGACCGGACGTCCTGGGGAGTCTACTTCGAGCAGACAAAATAAAAAGAGAAAACAATCAAAACAAGCAAGCAAGCAAATCAGAAACCCTAGACTGGGCTCTGATACCAAAATGATGCAGAACGAAAGCTCTGATACCAAAATGATACAGAACGAATGAAGGGATGCGATGCGGAAGTAAATTAAGATTAACTAATTTTTTTGTTGTTTTTATATGTTTGTAGAAGTTGGCTTCAAATCAAAGAAAAGTTAACCTAACATTGAAAGATACTAATATGATAATTGAAAGCACAATTTTAAGGAAACTAAATTATCAGAGTAGTTCAGAAGCAACGGATCGCTGGGGGTTGAGAAACTCCCAGACCTAGGGTTTCACTCCGAACTTTCAACAGAACAGAAATAAAGAGAAGAGATGGTTTACCTAACCAGACAATGATCTTCACAGATTTTGGTGGAAGAACTCTCCCGAGCAGATTGTTGGATCCTCGGATTCAGGTATCTTCGCAATGGATCCTTCAATACTGGTCCTTTGGCGGGTTGGCTTCTCCTGAACTCAAGATCTGGAAGAGAAGAAAAACAATTGATGGAATCAGAGAGTCAAGGGAAAGATTTACCAGGTTGATGAACTTGAAGATTGAAATTGCTGAAAACTGGGTTCTCCTGGATGTTGATGTGATTTTCCTTGGAACTTGCTCTGGATCTGAAGTAGCCGGACTGGATCTGGATGAAGGTGGACGGCCTGGACTTGTAGAGAGAGAGAGGCCGTGGGAGATGGATGGATCTAGGGTTGATGGATTGAAAATAATGAAGGGTGGCTAGGGTTTTGGAATTTCAAGTGGCTAACCTAGGGTTTTGGATAAAGATGGAGATCTCTCACCTCCTCAAGGCTCCAATGGAACCCGGATTACCCCCTCACGGAGCTCAACACTTAGAATAGTGCGGAAGAAGAGAAACCTAGGTCACTCAACACAAGAGGATAGCAAAAATAATTTTTCTTCATTGATTGTTTTCAACTTACAAGAGGGATGTAATTTATAATGCTTTACAAGGGAGAAGGGTTTCATATTTTCCCATGTGGGACTAAAGGAGGGGATCTCCAAATTAGGGCAAATCCCTTACATATGGTTGGCCAAAATACCAAAAATTAGGATTTGGGTTATAAATGGCAGGTAGATGGCGCCACCTTGCTTGATTTTTTTCAAGAAAATTTTCTTCCTTCCCTGGATGAACTCTTTTGGACTCCTCCTTTTCTTCCTCCCTAAGTCAAGGCTCTTCCCATCTTTGTTTTAGGTGTTTTTGGCAGGTAATGGGTGCCCCTTGATATTCTCTTCCAAGAAAAACTTCTTCCCTTCTTTGCTTGGAGTCACTTGGGAAAGTCTTGGCCGCCCCCTTGATTTGTGCTCTTCTCTTTATCTGGTGCATGAAAGAAGGAGGTTGCCATCTGTGGAGTGGGGACCAAAGGCTGCTGGATGTGGATATGGCGCCCCCTGGACTGGGAGTGTGGCTGGGAGTGTGGTGTCCACTTGCCAGGTCTTGGGAGAAAATGTAACATCCCCGGTTGAAACCCTAGTCCACTACTGAGTCAACATGACTCAACAAAATAAAAATGCAGGTAATGTAGACTCAAGCTAAATTGAGTTGATCTAGTCAACTCTTATTACAAACCAAAAACCCTAATTCTTCGGGCAAGGTTAATCAGAGATCCAGATGGAGCTCTGAAGTCTTCTTCTGAGTCTGGTGCCCGCACCAATTCTCCCGGGGTGGGAGGAACTCGACCCTGTCGAGTAAGGCTCAAGTTGGCTCTGGTATCTCTCCAAGAGGTCTGGGTCCAATTCTTGTAATTCTTCTCGGAGATCCAAGAGTCATCAGAATCTGGCCTTCCTTGCCAGCGGACCAGGTACCTTTGGTATCCTCGATTACGAGTAGAGATAACCTGATCATCCAGGATCTTTTCAATCTGCTCTTTCCTCACAGGCCAGTTTGTTGGTGGACACACAGGGTCGGGATCACTCTCATTGATAGGGTTAGGTTCAAAAGGCTCACTAGGAATCACAGCTGGCTCCCTGTACTCTACTAAGTCTGTAATGTTGAAAGTAGAGCTAATGCCTAGTTCTGGAGGCAACTCGAGCACATAGGCATTGGATCCTACTCTCTTTACCACTCTAAATGGTCCAGCTCCCCTAGCATGTAACTTTCTAACGGTTCCAGGAGGAAACCGTTCAGGCCTTAACCTAATCATCACATAGTCTCCCTCAACAAAAGATTTGACTCGCTTTTGAGTATCAGCCAACTTCTTATAAGTTTCATTACTTAAAGTTATTTTGGCATGAATTTCTTTATGCAAGTCCTTTACATGCTATGCAAGTGCATCAAGAGACTTGTGTGTGTGGGCTAATAGTGAAATCAGATCAAGTGGTGTGTGAGGCTTGTATCCATGAACAATTTCAAAGGGACTCTAGCCTATAGACCTATTGATCGAAACATTGAATGCAATTTCTGCCCTGGACAAAATACAAATCCCAATTCCTGGTGCTCTCAATCAAACCAAAATCTGAGACAATGTCCTAAACTCAACTGACGATGCATTCCTAAAGAATGGACTTTATTCAAAGGAACCCTAGGTCTAAACCTAACAAACTACGGCTCTCTAGGTTTGACCTTGGGTCGGAGGATGGCATGCAGAGCATGAAAACTTATCATTGGTGCCTAGTAGGTGCCATAAGGTCTTCCAGAAGTAGGTGGCAAACCTAATAGGTTCTGACACGTGGTTCACTCTAAAGACTTCGACAAAGTATACTTGGATGGTGTAAGAAGCATTGGAAGTCCTAGAGAAAGGGAGGAGATATGAGGTGGGGTCTCGAATTACCTGTTGACTAAAGGTGGTGACCTGAAGGTTTGAATGGTGATCTATGAGTGTCAACTGGTCATCCTTACGAAAGTAAAATTTGCTACTCCCAAGAATGGATCAAGAGATGGTTCGGGCAGTAGCCTAGGACATGTGATTGCAATAATTAAGGTTTGTTCTCTAAGCAAATAATGATCCACTTTCTCAAGAACTGGATTAGAGAATGATTCATGGAAGGGCCTATGGATGGTGACCTCAAGACTTGAAATTTGACCTATGGGTGTGGAAAGGTATACTCTATAGAAGGGTAGGTCAGTCATGCAAAGGAAGGGTCTGGGGCCATAAGGAGGACTTCTACAGGACTGGGTGAATCAATCCGCTCAAGATAAGGATGTTCAACTGAGATTACGGGAGAGACCTTAGTGGCTGGGCATGGGACAAGGTCCAATTGTAAGAGGCTTGATTCAGTCATCCTAAGGAGAGGATCTACCATAGGGTGGGCAAACTTAAACAGTTTAGTGCAAAGATCTTCAATTGGTACTTGGGGAATGACAGTCATTAGAGGGTATGAACTAATAGCTCGGGCTAACACTATAAGTTCTTCCTGGGGGTATTTGACTAAAGGAACCTGGTTCTCACAAATCTCTTGAATTTCTGAACTAGGTCCTACCAGTTGGTTGCTTTCCAAGGTCTCCTCAGGTAAGGAACCAATAGTATCAATGTTACATTCTTCAAGTTCTTCCCCCTCATATTCATCAACTAGACTCAAGCCAGCATCATATACTTCCTCGATGCCATCTTCAATGGGTTTCGGGTCAGTGGTAATCGGGTCAACTGATTCTAGGCTTGTCATACCTAACCTTTCTTCCTCATTAATGTCATCCTTAGGATTCTTACCACTTAGCTGTGCACAAGCCAGTCCTATGCATGGGCACTGACTAGATCTATGGCCTCTTTCTCCACAAAACAAACATTCTTGCGATATAGGAACCTGGGTCACACTGGGTTTCAAGCTAGTAGAGACCTTACTTGGGCATGGGTGTGGATCTAAATGGTTTGATCTAGAAGACTTGGGTTGTTGAGTGACTGGTCTAGAATATTGTAAGGACCTCTCATAGACACGATCCACACTATAGATATCATGGTTAGGCTTCCTAAGGTTATGCTCGGGATCACGGTATAAGGTCCTCTTAGGCTCCTGGTATGGATGAGGTTGGGGCCTATTAAATTTTGGATCAGGGATCCAATTTTGATGTCTACGTTTCTCAAGGACTTGGACTTGATCCCTAAGCTGGGTAAAATTCTCATGGACTTGTTCTTTACACTGGGTAACAGTAGCAGTCAAATCCTGGCTTAACTTGTTCATGCTCTCAGTAAGAGCTCTAACCATGGCCTCTAAATCAGGTTGGGTTTGACCAGGTTGGTAGGGCACTCTATTCCGGGTAGACATGATGCAAGCAAACACACAAAATGAGACTCAACTGAACGACCACGGGCTAACTAGACCTAGAGCCCAAACTAGATGCCCAATCAGAGTGGCAAGCTAGCCTGTAGTAACTCAGGACTCAGCCAGGCAGGTGTAAGGGGAGTGTTAGGTCCCTGATTGCCAATCCTAGACACCAATCAGTGATTGGCCAGGTAGGCGGACCAGCACACAAGCCCTTCGGGAATGGATCCCTGAACCACCGTTCTAGACACTGAGTGCTAAGCACACACAGAATAACTCGGCAAACTGACTCAACACTAGCCTAGACCCGACCAATTGGTGTCCCTAGCCCACTAGGGCAAATTAGGTCTAACTGAATTTAAATTAGGTCTAGGTTCGAATGATTGGATGGTGGTTTTGGGATAAGAGAGGTAATCAACTCCTCCCTTATCTTAGATGCTCAATTGCCCTTAAGTAAATTATGAGATGATCACTCCAAAAAGAATTGAATTGCAGAACACAAAAAACAGAGTTGTTGTATTTTAATGCTCAGAATTTTTACCGAAACCAATAAATCACAGAAAAAATATAAAAATAGTTTCAATTATACTGGTTTCAACGAAGCAAAAATAATGCAATTCGGAGTTTTATAAAGGGAGAAATAATTCAGACAACAGGGCAATTACGGGCTGCAACTAGATTGTCTTCCTCGTTTATAATCCCTGCTACGAAGTTATAACCCAATGGATCCCCTACACGCCCTAAGAACACCCCGTGGAATGGGAGGAGGAGGCTTGCACCTCGCTTAGTTCCTAGGACCGGACGTCCTGGGGAGTCTACTTCGAGCAGACAAAATAAAAAGAGAAAACAATCAAAACAAGCAAGCAAGCAAATCAGAAACCCTAGACTGGGCTCTGATACCAAAATGATGCAGAACGAAAGCTCTGATACCAAAATGATACAGAACGAATGAAGGGATGCGATGCGGAAGTAAATTAAGATTAACTAATTTTTGTTGTTTTTATATGTTTGTAGAAGTTGGCTTCAAATCAAAGAAAAGTTAACCTAACATTGAAAGATACTAATATGATAATTGAAAGCACAATTTTAAGGAAACTAAATTATCAGAGTAGTTCAGAAGCAACGGATCGCTGGGGGTTGAGAAACTCCCAGACCTAGGGTTTCGCTCCGAACTTTCAACAGAACAGAAATAAAGAGAAGAGATGGTTTACCTAACCAGACAATGATCTTCACAGATTTTGGTGGAAGAACTCTCCCGAGCAGATTGTTGGATCCTCGGATTCAGGTATCTTCGCAATGGATCCTTCAATACTGGTCCTTTGGCGGGTTGGCTTCTCCTGAACTCAAGATCTGGAAGAGAAGAAAAACAATTGATGGAATCAGAGAGTCAAGGGAAAGATTTACCAGGTTGATGAACTTGAAGATTGAAATTGCTGAAAACTGGGTTCTCCTGGATGTTGATGTGATTTTCCTTGGAACTTGCTCTGGATCTGAAGTAGCCGGACTGGATCTGGATGAAGGTGGACGGCCTGGACTTGTAGAGAGAGAGAGGCCATGGGAGATGGATGGATCTAGGGTTGATGGATTGAAAATAATGAAGGGTGGCTAGGGTTTTGGAATTTCAAGTGGCTAACCTAGGGTTTTGGATAAAGATGGAGATCTCTCACCTCCTCAAGGCTCCAATGGAACCCGGATTACCCCCTCACGGAGCTCAACACTTAGAATAGTGCGGAAGAAGAGAAACCTAGGTCACTCAACACAAGAGGATAGCAAAAATAATTTTTCTTCATTGATTGTTTTCAACTTACAAGAGGGATGTAATTTATAATGCTTTACAAGGGAGAAGGGTTTCATATTTTCCCATGTGGGACTAAAGGAGGGGATCTCCAAATTAGGGCAAATCCCTTACATATGGTTGGCCAAAATACCAAAAATTAGGATTTGGGTTATAAATGGCAGGTAGATGGCGCCACCTTGCTTGATTTTTTTCAAGAAAATTTCTTCCTTCCCTGGATGAACTCTTTGGACTCCTCCTTTTCTTCCTCCCTAAGTCAAGGCTCTTCCCATCTTTGTTTTAGGTGTTTTTGGCAGGTAATGGGTGCCCCTTGATATTCTCTTCCAAGAAAAACTTCTTCCCTTCTTTGCTTGGAGTCACTTGGGAAAGTCTTGGCCGCCCCCTTGATTTGTGCTCTTCTCTTTATCTGGTGCATGAAAGAAGGAGGTTGCCATCTGTGGAGTGGGGACCAAAGGCTGCTGGATGTGGATATGGCGCCCCCTGGACTGGGAGTGTGGCTGGGAGTGTGGTGTCCACTTGCCAGGTCTTGGGAGAAAATGTAACATCCCCGGTTGAAACCCTAGTCCACTACTGAGTCAACATGACTCAACAAAATAAAAATGCAGGTAATGTAGACTCAAGCTAAATTGAGTTGATCTAGTCAACTCTTATTACAAACCAAAACCCTAATTCTTCGGGCAAGGTTAATCAGAGATCCAGATGGAGCTCTGAAGTCTTCTTCTGAGTCTGGTGCCCGCACCAATTCTCCCGGGGTGGGAGGAACTCGACCCTGTCGAGTAAGGCTCAAGTTGGCTCTAGTATCTCTCCAAGAGGTCTGGGTCCAATTCTTGTAATTCTTCTGGGAGATCCAAGAGTCATCAGAATCTGGCCTTCCTTGCCAGCGGACCAGGTACCTTTGGTATCCTCGATTACGAGTAGAGATAACCTGATCATCCAGGATCTTTTCAATCTGCTCTTTCCTCACAGGCCAGTTTGTTGGTGGACACACAGGGTCGGGATCACTCTCATTGATAGGGTTAGGTTCAAAAGGCTCACTAGGAATCACAGCTGGCTCCCTGTACTCTACTAAGTCTGTAATGTTGAAAGTAGAGCTAATGCCTAGTTCTGGAGGCAACTCGAGCACATAGGCATTGGATCCTACTCTCTTTACCACTCTAAATGGTCCAGCTCCCCTAGCATGTGACTTTCTAACGGTTCCAGGAGGAAACCGTTCAGGCCTTAACCTAATCATCACATAGTCTCCCTCAACAAAAGATTTGACTCGCCTTTGAGTATCAGCCAACTTCTTATAAGTTTCATTACTTAAAGTTATTTTGGCATGTATTTCTTTATGCAAGTCCTTTACATGCTATGCAAGTGCACCAAGAGACTTGTGTGTGTGGGCTAATAGTGAAATCAGATCAAGTGGTGTGTGAGGCTTGTATCCATGAACAATTTCAAAGGGACTCTAGCCTATAGACCTATTGATCGAAACATTGAATGGAATTTCTTCCCTGGACAAAATACAAATCCCAATTCCTGGTGCTCTCAATCAAACCAAAATCTGAGACAATGTCCTAAACTCAACTGACGATGCATTCCTAAAGAATGGACTTTATTCAAAGGAACCCTAGGTCTAAACCTAACAAACTACGGCTCTCTAGGTTTGACCTTGGGTCAGAGGATGGCATGCAGAGCATGAAAACTTATCATTGGTGCCTAGTAGGTGCCATAAGGTCTTCCAGAAGTAGGTGGCAAACCTAATAGGTTCTGACACTGGTTCACTCTAAAGACTTCGACAAAGTATACTTGGATGGTGTAAGAAGCATTGGAAGTCCTAGAGAAAGGGAGGAGATATGAGGTGGGGTCTCGAATTACCTGTTGACTAAAGGTGGTGACCTGAAGGTTTGAATGGTGATCTATGAGTGTCAACTGGTCATCCTTACGAAAGTAAAAATTTGCTACTCCCAAGAATGGATCAAGAGATGGTTCGGGCAGTAGCCTAGGACATGTGATTGCAATAATTAAGGTTTGTTCTCTAAGCAAATAATGATCCACTTTCTCAAGAACTGGATTAGAGAATGATTCATGGAAGGGCCTATGGATGGTGACCTCAAGACTTGAAATTTGACCTATGGGTGTGGAAAGGTATACTCTATAGAAGGGTAGGTCAGTCATGCAAAGGAAGGGGTCTGGGGCCATAAGGAGGACTTCTACAGGACTGGGTGAATCAATCCGCTCAAGATAAGGATGTTCAACTGAGATTACGGGAGAGACCTTAGTGGCTGGGCATGGGACAAGGTCCAATTGTAAGAGGCTTGATTCAGTCATCCTAAGGAGAGGATCTACCATAGGGTGGGCAAACTTAAACAGTTTAGTGCAAAGATCTTCAATTGGTACTTGGGGAATGACAGTCATTAGAGGGTATGAACTAATAGCTCGGGCTAACACTATAAGTTCTTCCTGGGGGTATTTGACTAAAGGAACCTGGTTCTCACAAATCTCTTGAATTTCTGAACTAGGTCCTACCAGTTGGTTGCTTTCCAAGGTCTCCTCAGGTAAGGAACCAATAGTATCAATGTTACATTCTTCAAGTTCTTCCCCCTCATATTCATCAACTAGACTCAAGCCAGCATCATATACTTCCTCGATGCCATCTTCAATGGGTTTCGGGTCAGTGGTAATCGGGTCAACTGATTCTAGGCTTGTCATACCTAACCTTTCTTCCTCATTAATGTCATCCTTAGGATTCTTACCACTTAGCTGTGCACAAGCCAGTCCTATGCATGGGCACTGACTAGATCTATGGCCTCTTTCTCCACAAAACAAACATTCTTGCGATATAGGAACCTGGGTCACACTGGGTTTCAAGCTAGTAGAGACCTTACTTGGGCATGGGTGTGGATCTAAATGGTTTGATCTAGAAGACTTGGGTTGTTGAGTGACTGGTCTAGAATATTGTAAGGACCTCTCATAGACACGATCCACACTATAGATATCATGGTTAGGCTTCCTAAGGTTATGCTCGGGATCACGGTATAAGGTCCTCTTAGGCTCCTGGTATGGATGAGGTTGGGGCCTATTAAATTTTGGATCAGGGATCCAATTTTGATGTCTACGTTTCTCAAGGACTTGGACTTGATCCCTAAGCTGGGTAAAATTCTCATGGACTTGTTCTTTACACTGGGTAACAGTAGCAGTCAAATCCTGGCTTAACTTGTTCATGCTCTCAGTAAGAGCTCTAACCATGGCCTCTAAATCAGGTTGGGTTTGACCAGGTTGGTAGGGCACTCTATTCCGGGTAGACATGATGCAAGCAAACACACAAATGAGACTCAACTGAACGACCACGGGCTAACTAGACCTAGAGCCCAAACTAGATGCCCAATCAGAGTGGCAAGCTAGCCTGTAGTAACTCAGGACTCAGCCAGGCAGGTGTAAGGGGAGTGTTAGGTCCCTGATTGCCAATCCTAGACACCAATCAGTGATTGGCCAGGTAGGCGGACCAGCACACAAGCCCTTCGGGAATGGATCCCTGAACCACCGTTCTAGACACTGAGTGCTAAGCACACACAGAATAACTCGGCAAACTGACTCAACACTAGCCTAGACCCGACCAATTGGTGTCCCTAGCCCACTAGGGCAAATTAGGTCTAACTGATTTTAAATTAGGTCTAGGTTCGAATGATTGGATGGTGGTTTTGGGCTAAGGAGAGGTAATCAACTCCTCTCCTTATCTTAGATGCTCAATTGCCCTTAAGTAAATTATGAGATGATCACTCCAAAAAGAATTGAATTGCAGAACACAAAAAACAGAGTTGTTGTATTTTAATGCTCAGAATTTTTACCGAAACCAATAAATCACAGAAAAAATATAAAAAATAGGTTCAATTATACTGGTTTCAACGAAGCAAAAATAATGCAATTCGAGTTTATAATGGGAGAAATAATTCAGAAAACAGGGCAATTACGGGCTGCAACTAGATTGTCTTCCTCGTTTATAATCCCTGCTACGAAGTTATAACCCAATGGATCCCCTACACGCCCTAAGAACACCCCGTGGAATGGGAGGAGGAGGCTTGCGCCTCGCTTAGTTCCTAGGACCGGACGTCCTGGGGAGTCTACTTCGAGCAGACAAAATAAAAAGAGAAAACAATCAAAACAAGCAAGCAAGCAAATCAGAAACCCTAGACTGGGCTCTGATACCAAAATGATGCAGAACGAAAGCTCTGATACCAAAATGATACAGAACGAATGAAGGGATGCGATGCGGAAGTAAATTAAGATTAACTATTTTTTTGTTGTTTTTATATGTTTGTAGAAGTTGGCTTCAAATCAAAGAAAAGTTAACCTAACATTGAAAGATACTAATATGATAATTGAAAGCACAATTTTAAGGAAACTAAATTATCAGAGTAGTTCAGAAGCAACGGATCGCTGGGGGTTGAGAAACTCCCAGACCTAGGTTTCGCTCCGAATTTCAACAGAACAGAAATAAAGAGAAGAGATGGTTTACCTAACCAGACAATGATCTTCACAGATTTTGGTGGAAGAACTCTCCCGAGCAGATTGTTGGATCCTCGGATTCAGGTATCTTCGCAATGGATCCTTCAATACTGGTCCTTTGGCGGGTTGGCTTCTCCTGAACTCAAGATCTGGAAGAGAAGAAAAACAATTGATGGAATCAGAGAGTCAAGGGAAAGATTTACCAGGTTGATGAACTTGAAGATTGAAATTGCTGAAAACTGGTTCTCCTGGATGTTGATGTGATTTTCCTTGGAACTTGCTCTGGATCTGAAGTAGCCGGACTGGATCTGGATGAAGGTGGATGGCCTGGACTTGTAGAGAGAGAGAGGCCGTGGGAGATGGATGGATCTAGGGTTTGATGGATTGAAAATAATGAAGGGTGGCTAGGGTTTTGGAATTTCAAGTGGCTAACCTAGGGTTTTGGATAAAGATGGAGATCTCTCACCTCCTCAAGGCTCCAATGGAACCCGGATTACCCCCTCACGGAGCTCAACACTTAGAATAGTGCGGAAGAAGAGAAACCTAGGTCACTCAATACAAGAGGATAGCAAAAATAATTTTTCTTCATTGATTGTTTTCAACTTACAAGAGGGATGTAATTTATAATGCTTTACAAGGGAGAAGGGTTTCATATTTTCCCATGTGGGACTAAAGGAGGGGATCTCCAAATTAGGGAAAATCCCTTACATATGGTTGGCCAAAATACCAAAAATTAGGATTTGGGTTATAAATGGCAGGTAGATGGCGCCACCTTGCTTGATTTTTTTCAAGAAAATTTCTTCCTTCCCTGGATGAACTCTTTTGGACTCCTCCTTTTCTTCCTCCCTAAGTCAAGGCTCTTCCCATCTTTGTTTTAGGTGTTTTTGGCAGGTAATGGGTGCCCCTTGATATTCTCTTCCAAGAAAAACTTCTTCCCTTCTTTGCTTGGAGTCACTTGGGAAAGTCTTGGCCGCCCCCTTGATTTGTGCTCTTCTCTTTATCTGGTGCATGAAAGAAGGAGGTTGCCATCTGTGGAGTGGGGACCAAAGGCTGCTGGATGTGGATATGGCACCCCCTGGACTGGGAGTGTGGCTGGGAGTGTGGTGTCCACTTGCCAGGTCTTGGGAGAAAATGTAACATCCCCGGTTGAAACCCTAGTCCACTACTGAGTCAACATGACTCAACAAAATAAAAATGCAGGTAATGTAGACTCAAGCTAAATTGAGTTGATCTAGTCAACTCTTATTACAAACAAAAATCCTAATTCTTCGGGCAAGGTTAATCAGAGATCCAGATGGAGCTCTGAAGTCTTCTTCTGAGTCTGGTGCCCGCACCAATTCTCCCGGGGTGGGAGGAACTCGACCCTGTCGAGTAAGGCTCAAGTTGGCTCTGGTATCTCTCCAAGAGGTCTGGGTCCAATTCTTGTAATTCTTCTCGGGAGATCCAAGAGTCATCAGAATCTGGCCTTCCTTGCCAGCGGACCAGGTACCTTTGGTATCCTCGATTACGAGTAGAGATAACCTGATCATCCAGGATCTTTTCAATCTGCTCTTTCCTCACAGGCCAGTTTGTTGGTGGACACACAGGGTCGGGATCACTCTCATGATAGGGTTAGGTTCAAAAGGCTCACTAGGAATCACAGCTGGCTCCCTGTACTCTACTAAGTCTGTAATGTTGAAAGTAGAGCTAATGCCTAGTTCTGGAGGCAACTCGAGCACATAGGCATTGGATCCTACTCTCTTTACCACTCTAAATGGTCCAGCTCCCCTAGCATGTAACTTTCTAACGGTTTAGGAGGAAACCGTTCAGGCCTTAACCTAATCATCACATAGTCTCCCTCAACAAAAGATTTGACTCGCTTTTGAGTATCAGCCAACTTCTTATAAGTTTCATTACTTAAAGTTATTTTGGCATGAATTTCTTTATGCAAGTCCTTTACATGCTATGCAAGTGCATCAAGAGACTTGTGTGTGGGCTAATAGTGAAATCAGATCAAGTGGTGTGTGAGGCTTGTATCCATGAACAATTTCAAAGGGACTCTAGCCTATAGACCTATTGATCGAAACATTGAATGCAATTCTGCCCTGGACAAAATACAAATCCCAATTCCTGGTGCTCTCAATCAAACCAAAATCTGAGACAATGTCCTAAACTCAACTGACGATGCATTCCTAAAGAATGGACTTTATTCAAAGGAACCCTAGGTCTAAACCTAACAAACTACGGCTCTCTAGGTTTGACCTTGGGTCGGAGGATGGCATGCAGAGCATGAAAACTTATCATTGGTGCCTAGTAGGTGCCATAAGGTCTTCCAGAAGTAGGTGGCAAACCTAATAGTTCTGACACGTGGTTCACTCTAAAGACTTCGACAAAGTATACTTGGATGGTGTAAGAAGCATTGGAAGTCCTAGAGAAAGGGAGGAGATATGAGGTGGGGTCTCGAATTACCTGTTGACTAAAGGTGGTGACCTGAAGGTTTGAATGGTGATCTATGAGTGTCAACTGGTCATCCTTACGAAAGTAAAATTTGCTACTCCCAAGAATGGATCAAGAGATGGTTCGGGCAGTAGCCTAGGACATGTGATTGCAATAATTAAGGTTTGTTCTCTAAGCAAATAATGATCCACTTTCTCAAGAACTGGATTAGAGAATGATTCATGGAAGGGCCTATGGATGGTGACCTCAAGACTTGAAATTTGACCTATGGGTGTGGAAAGGTATACTCTATAGAAGGGTAGGTCAGTCATGCAAAGGAAGGGGTCTGGGGCCATAAGGAGGACTTCTACAGGACTGGGTGAATCAATCCGCTCAAGATAAGGATGTTCAACTGAGATTACGGGAGAGACCTTAGTGGCTGGGCATGGGACAAGGTCCAATTGTAAGAGGCTTGATTCAGTCATCCTAAGGAGAGGATCTACCATAGGGTGGGCAAACTTAAACAGTTTAGTGCAAAGATCTTCAATTGGTACTTGGGGAATGACAGTCATTAGAGGGTATGAACTAATAGCTCGGGCTAACACTATAAGTTCTTCCTGGGGGTATTTGACTAAAGGAACCTGGTTCTCACAAATCTCTTGAATTTCTGAACTAGGTCCTACCAGTTGGTTGCTTTCCAAGGTCTCCTCAGGTAAGGAACCAATAGTATCAATGTTACATTCTTCAAGTTCTTCCCCCTCATATTCATCAACTAGACTCAAGCCAGCATCATATACTTCCTCGATGCCATCTTCAATGGGTTTCGGGTCAGTGGTAATCGGGTCAACTGATTCTAGGCTTGTCATACCTAACCTTTCTTCCTCATTAATGTCATCCTTAGGATTCTTACCACTTAGCTGTGCACAAGCCAGTCCTATGCATGGGCACTGACTAGATCTATGGCCTCTTTCTCCACAAAACAAACATTCTTGCGATATAGGAACCTGGGTCACACTGGTTTCAAGCTAGTAGAGACCTTACTTGGGCATGGGTGTGGATCTAAATGGTTTGATCTAGAAGACTTGGGTTGTTGAGTGACTGGTCTAGAATATTGTAAGGACCTCTCATAGACACGATCCACACTATAGATATCATGGTTAGGCTTCCTAAGGTTATGCTCGGGATCACGGTATAAGGTCCTCTTAGGCTCCTGGTATGGATGAGGTTGGGGCCTATTAATTTTGGATCAGGGATCCAATTTTGATGTCTACGTTTCTCAAGGACTTGGACTTGATCCCTAAGCTGGGTAAAATTCTCATGGACTTGTTCTTTACACTGGGTAACAGTAGCAGTCAAATCCTGGCTTAACTTGTTCATGCTCTCAGTAAGAGCTCTAACCATGGCCTCTAAATCAGGTTGGGTTTGACCAGGTTGGTAGGGCACTCTATTCCGGGTAGACATGATGCAAGCAAACACACAAAATGAGACTCAACTGAACGACCACGGGCTAACTAGACCTAGAGCCCAAACTAGATGCCCAATCAGAGTGGCAAGCTAGCCTGTAGTAACTCAGGACTCAGCCAGGCAGGTGTAAGGGGAGTGTTAGGTCCCTGATTGCCAATCCTAGACACCAATCAGTGATTGGCCAGGTAGGCGGACCAGCACACAAGCCCTTCGGGAATGGATCCCTGAACCACCGTTCTAGACACTGAGTGCTAAGCACACACAGAATAACTCGGCAAACTGACTCAACACTAGCCTAGACCCGACCAATTGGTGTCCCTAGCCCACTAGGGCAAATTAGGTCTAACTGAATTTAAATTAGGTCTAGGTTCGAATGATTGGATGGTGGTTTTGGGATAAGAAGAGGTAATCAACTCCTCCCCTTATCTTAGATGCTCAATTGCCCTTAAGTAAATTATGAGATGATCACTCCAAAAAGAATTGAATTGCAGAACACAAAAAACAGAGTTGTTGTATTTTAATGCTCAGAATTTTTACCGAAACCAATAAATCACAGAAAAATATAGAAAATATATTCAATTATACTGGTTTCAACGAAGCAAAAATAATGCAATTCGGAGTTTTATAAAGGGAGAAATAATTCAGACAACAGGGCAATTACGGGCTGCAACTAGATTGTCTTCCTCGTTTATAATCCCTGCTACGAAGTTATAACCCAATGGATCCCCTACCACGCCCTAAGAACACCCCGTGGAATGGGAGGAGGAGGATTGCACCTCGCTTAGTTCCTAGGACCGGACATCCTGGGAGTCTACTTCGAGCAGACAAAATAAAAAGAGAAAACAATCAAAACAAGCAAGCAAGCAAATCAGAAACCCTAGACTGGGCTCTGATACCAAAATGATGCAGAACGAAGCTCTGATACCAAAATGATACAGAACGAATGAAGGGATGCGATGCGGAAGTAAATTAAGATTAACTAATTTTTTTTGTTATTTTATATGTTTGTAGAAGTTGGCTTCAAATCAAAGAAAAGTTAACCTAACATTGAAAGATACTAATATGATAATTGAAAGCACAATTTTAAGGAAACTAAATTATCAGAGTAGTTCAGAAGCAACGGATCGCTGGGGGTTGAGAAACTCCCAGACCTAGGGTTTCGCTCCGAACTTTCAACAGAACAGAAATAAAGAGAAGAGATGGTTTACCTAACTAGACAATGATCTTCACAGATTTTGGTGGAAGAACTCTCCCGAGCAGATTGTTGGATCCTCGGATTCAGGTATCTTCGCAATGGATCCTCAATACTGGTCCTTTGGCGGGTTGGCTTCTCCTGAACTCAAGATCTGGAAGAGAAGAAAAACAATTGATGGAATCAGAGAGTCAAGGGAAAGATTTACCAGGTTGATGAACTTGAAGATTGAAATTGCTGAAAACTGGGTTCTCCTGGATGTTGATGTGATTTTCCTTGGAACTTGCTCTGGATCTGAAGTAGCCGGACTGGATCTGGATGAAGGTGGACGGCCTGGACTTGTAGAGAGAGAGAGGCCATGGGAGATGGATGGATCTAGGGTTTGATGGATTGAAAATAATGAAGGTGGCTAGGGTTTTGGAATTTCAAGTGGCTAACCTAGGGTTTTGGATAAAGATGGAGATCTCTCACCTCCTCAAGGCTCCAATGGAACCCGATTACCCCCTCACGGAGCTCAACACTTAGAATAGTGCGGAAGAAGAGAAACCTAGGTCACTCAAACAAGAGGATAGCAAAAATAATTTTTCTTCATTGATTGTTTTCAATTACAAGAGGGATGTAATTATAATGCTTTACAAGGGAGAAGGGTTTCATATTTTCCCATGTGGGACTAAAGGAGGGGATCTCCAAATTAGGGCAAATCCCTTACATATGGTTGGCCAAAATACCAAAAATTAGGATTTGGGTTATAAATGGCAGGTAGATGGGCCACCTTGCTTGATTTTTTTCAAGAAAATTTTCTTCCTTCCCTGGATGAACTCTTTTGGACTCCTCCTTTTCTTCCTCCCTAAGTCAAGGCTCTTCCCATCTTTGTTTTAGGTGTTTTTGGCAGGTAATGGGTGCCCCTTGATATTCTCTTCCAAGAAAAACTTCTTCCCTTCTTTGCTTGGAGTCACTTGGGAAAGTCTTGGCCGCCCCCTTGATTTGTGCTCTTCTCTTTATCTGGTGCATGAAAGAAGGAGGTTGCCATCTGTGGAGTGGGGACCAAAGGCTGCTGGATGTGGATATGGCACCCCCTGGACTGGGAGTGTGGCTGGGAGTGTGGTGTCCACTTGCCAGGTCTTGGGGAGAAATGTAACATCCCCGGTTGAAACCCTAGTCCACTACTGAGTCAACATGACTCAACAAAATAAAAATGCAGGTAATGTAGACTCAAGCTAAATTGAGTTGATCTAGTCAACTCTTATACAAACAAAAATCCTAATTCTTCGGGCAAGGTTAATCAGAGATCCAGATGGAGCTCTGAAGTCTTCTTCTGAGTCTGGGCCCGCCACCATTCTCCGGGTGGGAGGAACTCGACCCTGTCGAGTAAGGCTCAAGTTGGCTCTGGTATCTCTCCAAGAGGTCTGGGTCCAATTCTTGTAATTCTTCTCGGGGAGATCCAAGAGTCATCAGAATCTGGCTTCCTTGCCAGGGACAGGTACCTTTGGTATCCTCGATTACGAGTAGAGATAACCTGATCCTCCAGGATCTTTCAATCTGCTCTTCCTCACAGGCCAGTTTGTTGGTGGACACACAGGGTCGGGATCACTCTCATTGATAGGGTTAGGTTCAAAAGGCTCACTAGGAATCACAGCTGGCTCCCTGTACTCTACTAAGTCTGTAATGTTGAAAGTAGAGCTAATGCCTAGTTCTGGAGGCAACTCGAGCACATAGGCATTGGATCATACTCTCTTTACCACTCTAAATGGTCCAGCTCCCCTAGCATGTAACTTTCTAACGGTTTAGGAGGAAACCGTTCAGGCCTTAACCTAATCATCACATAGTCCCCTCAACAAAAGATTTGACTCGCCTTTGAGTATCAGCCAACTTCTTATAAGTTTCATTACTTAAAGTTATTTTGGCATGAATTTCTTTATGCAAGTCCTTTACATGCTATGCAAGTGCATCAAGAGACTTTGTGTGTGGGCTAATAGTGAAATCAGATCAAGTGGTGTGTGAGGCTTGTATCCATGAATAATTTCAAAGGGACTCTAGCCTATACCTATTGATCGAAACATTGAATGCAATTTCTGCCCTGGACAAAATACAAATCCCAATTCCTGGTGCTCTCAATCAAACCAAAATCTGAGACAATGTCCTAAACTCAACTGACGATGCATTCCTAAAGAATGGACTTTATTCAAGGAACCCTAGGTCTAAACCTACAACTACGGCTCTCTAGTTTTGACCTTGGGTCAGAGGATGGCATGCAGAGCATGAAAACTTATCATTGGTGCCTAGTAGGTGCCATAAGGTCTTCCAGAAGTAGGTGGCAAACCTAATATGTTCTGACACGTGGTTCACTCTAAAGACTTCGACAAAGTATACTTGGATGGTGTAAGAAGCATTGGAAGTCCTAGAGAAAGGGAGAAATATGAGGTGGGGTCTCGAATTACCTGTTGACTAAAGGTGGTGACCTGAAGGTTTGAATGGTGATCTATGAGTGTCAACTGGTCATCCTTACGAAAGTAAAAATTTGCTACTCCCAAGAATGGATCAAGAGATGGTTCGGGCAGTAGCCTAGGACATGTGATTGCAATAATTAAGGTTTGTTCTCTAAGCAAATAATGATCCACTTTCTCAAGAACTGGATTAGAGAATGATTCATGGAAGGGCCTATGGATGGTGACCTCAAGACTTGAAATTTGACCTATGGTGTGGAAAGGTATACTCTATAGAAGGGTAGGTCAGTCATGCAAAGGAAGGGGTCTGGGGCCATAAGGAGGACTTCTACAGGACTGGGTGAATCAATCCGCTCAAGATAAGGATGTTCAACTGAGATTACGGGAGAGACCTTAGTGGTTGGCATGGGACAAGGTCCAATTGTAAGAGGCTTGATTCAGTCATCCTAAGGAGAGGATCTACCATAGGGTGGCAAACTTAAACAGTTTAGTGCAAAGATCTTCAATTGGTACTTGGGGATGACAGTCATTAGAGGGTATGAACTAATAGCTCGGGCTAACACTATAAGTTCTTCCTGGGGGTATTTGACTAAAGGAACCTGGTTCTCACAAATCTCTTGAATTTCTGAACTAGGTCCTACCAGTTGGTTGCTTTCCAAGGTCTCCTCAGGTAAGGAACCAATAGTATCAATGTTACATTCTTCAAGTTCTTCCCCCTCATATTCATCAACTAGACTCAAGCCAGCATCATATACTTCCTCGATGCCATCTTCAATGGGTTTCGGGTCAGTGGGTAATCGGGTCACTGATTCTAGGCTTGTCATACCTAACCTTTCTTCCTCATTAATGTCATCCTTAGGATTCTTACCACTTAGCTGTGCACAAGCCAGTCCTATGCATGGGCACTGACTAGATCTATGGCCTCTTTCTCCACAAAACAAACATTCTTGCGATATAGGAACCTGGGTCACACTGGGTTTCAAGCTAGTAGAGACCTTACTTGGGCATGGGTGTGGATCTAAATGGTTTGATCTAGAAGACTTGGGTTGTTGAGTGACTGGTCTAGAATATTGTAAGGACCTCTCATAGACACGATCCACACTATAGATATCATGGTTAGGCTTCCTAAGGTTATGCTCGGGATCACGGTATAAGGTCCTCTTAGGCTCCTGGTATGGATGAGGTTGGGCCTATTAAATTTTGGATCAGGGATCCAATTTTGATGTCTACGTTTCTCAAGGACTTGGACTTGATCCCTAAGCTGGGTAAAATTCTCATGGACTTGTTCTTTACACTGGGTAACAGTAGCAGTCAAATCCTGGCTTAACTTGTTCATGCTCTCGGACTCTAGCCTATAGACCTATTGATCGAAACATTGAATGGAATTTCTTCCCTGGACAAAATACAAATCCCAATTCCTGGTGCTCTCAATCAAACCAAAATCTGAGACAATGTCCTAAACTCAACTGACGATGCATTCCTAAAGAATGGACTTTATTCAAAGGAACCCTAGGTCTAAACCTAACAAACTACGGCTCTCTAGGTTTGACCTTGGGTCAGAGGATGGCATGCAGAGCATGAAAACTTATCATTGGTGCCTAGTAGGTGCCATAAGGTCTTCCAGAAGTAGGTGGCAAACCTAATAGGTTCTGACACGTGGTTCACTCTAAAGACTTCGACAAAGTATACTTGGATGGTGTAAGAAGCATTGGAAGTCCTAGAGAAAGGGAGGAGATATGAGGTGGGGTCTCGAATTACCTGTTGACTAAAGGTGGTGACCTGAAGGTTTGAATGGTGATCTATGAGTGTCAACTGGTCATCCTTACGAAAGTAAAAATTTGCTACTCCCAAGAATGGATCAAGAGATGGTTCGGGCAGTAGCCTAGGACATGTGATTGCAATAATTAAGGTTTGTTCTCTAAGCAAATAATGATCCACTTTCTCAAGAACTGGATTAGAGAATGATTCATGGAAGGGCCTATGGATGGTGACCTCAAGACTTGAAATTTGACCTATGGGTGTGGAAAGGTATACTCTATAGAAGGGTAGGTCAGTCATGCAAAGGAAGGGGTCTGGGGCCATAAGGAGGACTTCTACAGGACTGGGTGAATCAATCCGCTCAAGATAAGGATGTTCAACTGAGATTACGGGAGAGACCTTAGTGGCTGGGCATGGGACAAGGTCCAATTGTAAGAGGCTTGATTCAGTCATCCTAAGGAGAGGATCTACCATAGGGTGGGCAAACTTAAACAGTTTAGTGCAAAGATCTTCAATGGTACTTGGGGAATGACAGTCATTAGAGGGTATGAACTAATAGCTCGGGCTAACACTATAAGTTCTTCCTGGGGGTATTTGACTAAAGGAACCTGGTTCTCACAAATCTCTTGAATTTCTGAACTAGGTCCTACCAGTTGGTTGCTTTCCAAGGTCTCCTCAGGTAAGGAACCAATAGTATCAATGTTACATTCTTCAAGTTCTTCCCCCTCATATTCATCAACTAGACTCAAGCCAGCATCATATACTTCCTCGATGCCATCTTCAATGGGTTTCGGGTCAGTGGTAATCGGGTCAACTGATTCTAGGCTTGTCATACCTAACCTTTCTTCCTCATTAATGTCATCCTTAGGATTCTTACCACTTAGCTGTGCACAAGCCAGTCCTATGCATGGGCACTGACTAGATCTATGGCCTCTTCTCCACAAAACAAACATTCTTGCGATATAGGAACCTGGGTCACACTGGGTTTCAAGCTAGTAGAGACCTTACTTGGGCATGGGTGTGGATCTAAATGGTTTGATCTAGAAGACTTGGGTTGTTGAGTGACTGGTCTAGAATATTGTAAGGACCTCTCATAGACACGATCCACACTATAGATATCATGGTTAGGCTTCCTAAGGTTATGCTCGGGATCACGGTATAGGTCCTCTTAGGCTCCTGGTATGGATGAGGTTGGGGCCTATTAAATTTTGGATCAGGGATCCAATTTTGATGTCTACGTTTCTCAAGACTTGGACTTGATCCCTAAGCTGGGTAAAATTCTCATGGACTTGTTCTTTACACTGGGTAACAGTAGCAGTCAAATCCTGGCTTAACTTGTTCATGCTCTCAGTAAGAGCTCTAACCATGGCCTCTAAATCAGGTTGGGTTTGACCAGGTTGGTAGGGCACTCTATTCCGGGTAGACATGATGCAAGCAAACACACAAAATGAGACTCAACTGAACGACCACGGGCTAACTAGACCTAGAGCCCAAACTAGATGCCCAATCAGAGTGGCAAGCTAGCCTGTAGTAACTCAGGACTCAGCCAGGCAGGTGTAAGGGAGTGTTAGGTCCCTGATTGCCAATCCTAGACACCAATCAGTGATTGGCCAGGTAGGCGGACCAGCACACAAGCCCTTCGGGAATGGATCCCTGAACCACCGTTCTAGACACTGAGTGCTAAGCACACACAGAATAACTCGGCAAACTGACTCAACACTAGCCTAGACCCGACCAATGGTGTCCCTAGCCCACTAGGGCAAATTAGGTCTAACTGATTTTAAATTAGGTCTAGGTTCGAATGATTGGATGGTGGTTTTGGGCTAAGGAGAGGTAATCAACTCCTCTCCTTATCTTAGATGCTCAATTGCCCTTAAGTAAATTATGAGATGATCACTCCAAAAAGAATTGAATTGCAGAACACAAAAAATAGAGTTGTTGTATTTTAATGCTCAGAATTTTACCGAAACCAATAAATCACAGAAAAAATATAGAAAATAGGTTCAATTATACTGGTTTCAACGAAACAAAAATAATGCAATTCGAGTTTTATAATGGGAGAATAATTCAGAAAACAGGGCAATTACGGGCTGCAACTAGATTGTCTTCCTCGTTTATAATCCCTGCTACGAAGTTATAACCCAATGGATCCCCTACACGCCCTAAGAACACCCCGTGGAATGGGAGGAGGAGGCTTGCACCTCGCTTAGTTCCTAGGACCGGACGTCCTGGGGAGTCTACTTCGAGCAGACAAAATAAAAAGAGAAAACAATCAAAACAAGCAGCAAGCAAATCAGAAACCCTAGACTGGGCTCTGATACCAAAATGATGCAGAACGAAAGCTCTGATACCAAAATGATACAGAACGAATGAAGGGATGCGATGCGGAAGTAAATTAAGATTAACTAATTTTTTGTTGTTTTTATATGTTGTAGAAGTTGGCTTCAAATCAAAGAAAAGTAACCTAACATTGAAAGATACTAATATGATAATTGAAAGCACAATTTAAGGAAACTAAATTATCAGAGTAGTTCAGAAGCAACGGATCGCTGGGGGTTGAGAAACTCCCAGACCTAGGGTTTCGCTCCGAATTTCAACAGAACAGAAATAAAGAGAAGAGATGGTTTACCTAACCAGACAATGATCTTCACAGATTTTGGTGGAAGAACTCTCCCGAGCAGATTGTTGGATCCTCGGATTCAGGTATCTTCGCAATGGATCCTTCAATACTGGTCCTTTGGCGGGTTGGCTTCTCCTGAACTCAAGATCTGGAGAGAAGAAACAATTGATGGAATCAGAGAGTCAAGGGAAAGATTTACCAGGTTGATGAACTTGAAGATTGAAATTGCTTGAAAACTGGGTTCTCCTGGATGTTGATGTGATTTTCCTTGGAACTTGCTCTGGATCTGAAGTAGCCGGACTGGATCTGGATGAAGGTGGACGGCCTGGACTTGTAGAGAGAGAGAGGCCGTGGGAGATGGATGGATCTAGGGTTTGATGGATTGAAAATAATGAAGGGTGGCTAGGGTTTTGGAATTCAAGTGGCTAACCTAGGGTTTTGGATAAAGATGGAGATCTCTCACCTCCTCAAGGCTCCAATGGAACCCGGATTACCCCCTCACGGAGCTCAACACTTAGAATAGTGCGGAAGAAGAGAAACCTAGGTCACTCACACAAGAGGATAGCAAAAATAATTTTTCTTCATTGATTGTTTTCAACTTACAAGAGGGATGTAATTTATAATGCTTTACAAGGGAGAAGGTTCATATTTTCCCATGTGGGACTAAAGGAGGGGATCTCAAATTAGGGAAAATCCCTTACATATGGTTGGCCAAAATACCAAAAATTAGGATTTGGTTATAAATGGCAGGTAGATGGCGCCACCTTGCTTGATTTTTTTCAAGAAAATTTTCTTCCTTCCCTGGATGAACTCTTTTGGACTCCTCCTTTTCTTCCTCCCTAAGTCAAGGCTCTTCCATCTTTGTTTTAGGTGTTTTTGGCAGGTAATGGGTGCCCCTTGATATTCTCTTCCAAGAAAAACTTCTTCCCTTCTTTGCTTGGAGTCACTTGGGAAAGTCTGGGCCGCCCCCTTGATTTGTGCTTCTCTTTATCTGGTGCATGAAAGAAGGAGGTTTGCCATCTGTGGAGTGGGGACCAAAGGCTGCTGGATGTGGATATGGCCCCCTGGACTGGGAGTGTGGCTGGGAGTGTGGTGTCCACTTGCCAGGTCTTGGGAGAAATGTAACATCCCCGGTTGAAACCCTAGTCCACTACTGAGTCAACATGACTCAACAAAATAAAAATGCAGGTAATGTAGACTCAAGCTAAATTGAGTTGATCTAGTCAACTCTTATTACAAACCAAAAATCCTAATTCTTCGGGCAAGTTAATCAGAGATCCAGATGGAGCTCTGAAGTCTTCTTCTGAGTCTGGTGCCCGCACCAATTCTCCCGGGGGGGAGGAACTCGACCCTGTCGAGTAAGGCTCAAGTTGGCTCTGGTATCTCTCAAGAGGTCTGGGTCCAATTCTTGTAATTCTTCTCGGGAGATCCAAGAGTCATCAGAATCTGGCCTTCCTTGCCAGCGGACCAGGTACTTTGGTATCCTCGATTACGAGTAGAGATAACCTGATCATCCAGGATCTTTTCAATCTGCTCTTTCCTCACAGGCCAGTTTGTTGGTGGACACACAGGGTCGGGATCACTCTCATTGATAGGGTTAGGTTCAAAAGGCTCACTAGGAATCACAGCTGGCTCCTGTACTCTACTAAGTCTGTAATGTTGAAAGTAGAGCTAATGCCTAGTTCTGGAGGCAACTCGAGCACATAGGCATTGGATCCTACTCTCTTTACCACTCTAAATGGTCCAGCTCCCTAGCATGTAACTTTCTAACGGTTCCAGGAGGAAACCGTTCAGGCCTTAACCTAATCATCACATAGTCTCCCTCAAAAAAGATTTGACTCGCCTTTGAGTATCAGCCAACTTCTTATAAGTTTCATTACTTAAAGTTATTTTGGCATGAATTCTTTATGCAAGTCTTTACATGCTATGCAAGTGCATCAAGAGACTTGTGTGTGTGGGCTAATAGTGAAATCAGATCAAGTGGTGTGTGAGGCTTGTATCCATGAACAATTTCAAAGGGACTCTAGCCTATAGACCTATTGATCGAAACATTGAATGCAATTTCTGCCCTGGACAAAATACAAATCCCAATTCTGGTGCTCTCAATCAAACCAAAATCTGAGACAATGTCCTAAACTCAACTGACGATGCATTCCTAAAGAATGGACTTTATTCAAAGGAACCCTAGGTCTAAACCTAACAAACTACGGCTCTCTAGGTTTGACCTTGGGTCGGAGGATGGCATGCAGAGCATGAAAACTTATCATTGGTGCCTAGTAGGTGCCATAAGGTCTTCCAGAAGTAGGTGGCAAACCTAATAGGTTCTGACACGTGGTTCACTCTAAAGACTTCGACAAAGTATACTTGGATGGTGTAAGAAGCATTGGAAGTCCTAGAGAAAGGAGGAGATATGAGGTGGGGTCTCGAATTACCTGTTGACTAAAGGTGGTGACCTGAAGGTTTGAATGGTGATCTATGAGTGTCAACTGGTCATCCTTACGAAAGTAAAAATTTGCTACTCCCAAGAATGGATCAAGAGATGGTTCGGGCAGTAGCCTAGGACATGTGATTGCAATAATTAAGGTTTGTTCTCTAAGCAAATAATGATCCACTTTCTCAAGAACTGGATTAGAGAATGATTCATGGAAGGGCCTATGGATGGTGACCTCAAGACTTGAAATTTGACCTATGGGTGTGGAAAGGTATACTCTATAGAAGGGTAGGTCAGTCATGCAAAGGAAGGGGTCTGGGGCATAAGGAGGACTTCTACAGGACTGGGTGAATCAATCCGCTCAAGATAAGGATGTTCAACTGAGATTACGGGAGAGACCTTAGTGGCTGGGCATGGGACAAGGTCAATTGTAAGAGGCTTGATTCAGTCATCCTAAGGAGAGGATCTACCATAGGGTGGGCAAACTTAAACAGTTTAGTGCAAAGATCTTCAATTGGTACTTGGGGAATGACAGTCATTAGAGGGTATGAACTAATAGCTCGGGCTAACACTATAAGTTCTTCCTGGGGGTATTTGACTAAAGGAACCTGGTTCTCACAAATCTCTTGAATTTCTGAACTAGGTCCTACCAGTTGGTTGCTTTCCAAGGTCTCCTCAGGTAAGGAACCAATAGTATCAATGTTACATTCTTCAAGTTCTTCCCCTCATATTCATCAACTAGACTCAAGCCAGCATCATATACTTCCTCGATGCCATCTTCAATGGGTTTCGGGTCAGTGGTAATCGGTCAACTGATTCTAGGCTTGTCATACCTAACCTTTCTTCCTCATTAATCATCCTTAGGATTCTTACCACTTAGCTGTGCACAAGCCAGTCCTATGCATGGGCACTGACTAGATCTATGGCCTCTTTCTCCACAAAACAAACATTCTTGCGATATAGGAACCTGGGTCACACTGGGTTTCAAGCTAGTAGAGACCTTACTTGGGCATGGGTGTGGATCTAAATGGTTTGATCTAGAAGACTTGGGTTGTTGAGTGACTGGTCTAGAATATTGTAAGGACCTCTCATAGACACGATCCACACTATAGATATCATGGTTAGGCTTCCTAAGGTTATGCTCGGGATCACGGTATAAGGTCCTCTTAGGCTCCTGGTATGGATGAGGTTGGGGCCTATTAAATTTTGGATCAGGGATCCAATTTTGATGTCTACGTTCTCAAGGACTTGGACTTGATCCCTAAGCTGGGTAAAATTCTCATGGACTTGTTCTTTACACTGGGTAACAGTAGCAGTCAATCCTGGCTTAACTTGTTCATGCTCTCAGTAAGAGCTCTAACCATGGCCTCTAAATCAGGTTGGGTTTGACCAGGTGGTTGGTAGGGCACTCTATTCCGGGTAGACATGATGCAAGCAAACACACAAAATGAGACTCAACTGAACGAACGACCGGGCTAACTAGACCTAGAGCCCAAACTAGATGCCCAATCAGAGTGGCAAGCTAGCCTGTAGTAACTCAGGACTCAGCCAGGCAGGTGTAAGGAGAGTGTTAGGTCCCTGATTGCCAATCCTAGACACCAATCAGTGATTGGCCAGGTAGGCGGACCAGCACACAAGCCCTTCGGGAATGGATCCCTGAACCACCGTCTAGACACTGAGTGCTAAGCACACACAGAATAACTCGGCAAACTGACTCAACACTAGCCTAGACCGACCAATTGGTGTCCCTAGCCCACTAGGGCAAATTAGGTCTAACTGATTTTAAATTAGGTCTAGGTTCGAATGATTGGATGGTGGTTTTGGGCTAAGGAGAGGTAATCAACTCCTCTCCTTATCTTAGATGCTCAAATGCCCTTAAGTAAATTATGAGATGATCACTCCAAAAAGAATTGAATTGCAGAACACAAAAAATAGAGTTGTTGTATTTTAATGCTCAGAATTTTTACCGAAACCAATAAATCACAGAAAAAATATAGAAAAATATTCAATTATACTGGTTTCAACGAAGCAAAAATAATGCAATTCGAGTTTTATAATGGGAGAAATAATTCAGAAAACAGGGTAATTATGGGCTGCAACTAGATGTCTTCCTCGTTTATAATCCCTGCTACGAAGTTATAACCCAATGGATCCCTACACGCCCTAAGAACACCCCGTGGAATGGGAGGAGGAGGCTTGCGCCTCGCTTAGTTCCTAGGACCGGACGTCCTGGGGAGTCTACTTCGAGCAGACAAAATAAAAAGAGAAAACAATCAAAACAAGCAGCAAGCAAATCAGAAACCCTAGACTGGGCTCTGATACCAAAATGATGCAGAACGAAAGCTCTGATACCAAAATGATACAGAATGAATGAAGGATGCGATGCGGAAGTAAATTAAGATTAACTATTTTTTTGTTGTTTTTATATGTTTGTAGAAGTTGGCTTCAAATCAAAGAAAAGTTAACCTAACATTGAAAGATACTAATATGATAATGAAAGCACAATTTTAAGGAAACTAAATTATCAGAGTAGTTCAGAAGCAACGGATCGCTGGGGGTTGAGAAACTCCCAGACCTAGGGTTTCGCTCCGACTTTCAACAGAACAGAAATAAAGAGAAGAGATGGTTTACCTAACCAGACAATGATCTTCACAGATTTTGGTGGAAGAACTCTCCCGAGCAGATTGTTGGATCCTCGGATTCAGGTATCTTCGCAATGGATCCTTCAATACTGGTCCTTTGGCGGGTTGGCTTCTCCTGAACTCAAGATCTGGAAGAGAAGAAAAACAATTGATGGAATCAGAGAGTCAAGGGAAAGATTTACCAGGTTGATGAACTTGAAGATTGAAATTGCTGAAAACTGGGTCTCCTGGATGTTGATGTGATTTCCTTGGAACTTGCTCTGGATCTGAAGTAGCCGGACTGGATCTGGATGAAGGTGGACGGCCTGGACTTGTAGAGAGAGAGAGGCCGTGGGAGATGGATGGATCTAGGGTTTGATGGATTGAAAATAATGAAGGGTGGCTAGGGTTTTGGAATTTCAAGTGGCTAACCTAGGGTTTTGGATAAAGATGGAGATCTCTCACCTCCTCAAGGCTCCAATGGAACCCGGATTACCCCCTCACGGAGCTCAACACTTAGAATAGTGCGGAAGAAGAGAAACCTAGGTCACTCAATACAAGAGGATAGCAAAAATAATTTTCTTCATTGATTGTTTTCAACTTACAAGAGGGATGTTATTTATAATGCTTTACAAGGGAGAAGGGTTTCATATTTTCCATGTGGGACTAAAGGAGGGGATCTCCAAATTAGGGAAAATCCCTTACATATGGTTGGCAAAATACCAAAAATTAGGATTTGGGTTATAAATGGCAGGTAGATGGCGCCACCTTGCTTGATTTTTTCAAGAAAATTTTCTTCCTTCCCTGGATGAACTCTTTTGGACTCCTCCTTTTCTTCCTCCCTAAGTCAAGGCTCTTCCCATCTTTGTTTTAGGTGTTTTTGGCAGGTAATGGGTGCCCCTTGATATCTCTTCCAAGAAAAACTTCTTCCCTTCTTTGTGGAGTCACTGGGAAAGTCTTGGCCGCCCCCTTGATTTAGGCTCTTCTCTTATCTGGTGCATGAAAGAAGGAGGTTGCCATCTGTGGAGTGGGGACCAAAGGCTGCTGGATGTGGATATGGCACCCTGGACTGGGAGTGTGGCTGGGAGTGTGGTGTCCACTTGCCAGGTCTTGGGAGAAAATGTAACATCCCGGTTGAAACCCTAGTCCACTACTGAGTCAACATGACTCAACAAAATAAAAATGCAGGTAATGTAGACTCAAGCTAAATTGAGTTGATCTAGTCAACTCTTATTACAAACCAAAAACCCTAATTCTTCGGGCAAGGTTATCAGAGAAGACCAGATGGAGCTCTGAAGTCTTCTTCTGAGTCTGGTGCCCGCACCAATTCTCCGGGGTGGGAGGAACTCGACCCTGTCGAGTAAGGCTCAAGTTGGCTCTGGTATCTCTCCAAGAGGTCTGGGTCCAATTCTTGTAATTCTTCTCGGGAGATCCAAGAGTCATCAGAATCTGGCCTTCTTGCCAGCGGACCAGGTACCTTGGTATCCTCGATTACGAGTAGAGATAACCTGATCATCCAGGATCTTTTCAATCTGCTCTTTCCTCACAGGCCAGTTTGTTGGTGGACACACAGGGTCGGGTTCACTCTCATTGATAGGGTTAGGTTCAAAAGGCTCACTAGGAATCACAGCTGGCTCCCTGTACTCTCTAAGTCTGTAATGTTGAAAGTAGAGCTAATGCCTAGTTCTGGAGGCAACTCGAGCACATAGGCATTGGATCCTACTCTCTTTACCACTCTAAATGGTCCAGCTCCCCTAGCATGTAACTTTCTAACGGTTCTAGGAGGAAACCGTTCAGGCCTTAACCTAATCATCACATAGTCTCCCTCAAAAAAGATTTGACTCGCCTTTGAGTATCAGCCAACTTCTTATAAGTTTCATTACTTAAAGTTATTTTGGCATGAATTTCTTTATGCAAGTCCTTTACATGCTATGCAAGTGCATCAAGAGACTTGTGTGTGTGGGCTATAGTGAAATCAGATCAAGTGGTGTGTGAGGCTTGTATCCATGAATAATTTCAAAGGGACTCTAGCCTATAGACCTATTGATCGAAACATTGAATGCAATTTCTGCCCTGGACAAAATACAAATCCCAATTCCTGGTACTCTCAATCAAACCAAATCTGAGACAATGTCCTAAACTCAACTGACGATGCATTCCTAAAGAATGGACTTTATTCAAAGGAACCCTAGGTCTAAACCTAACAAACTACGGCTCTCTAGGTTTGACCTTGGGTCGGAGGATGGCATGCAGAGCATGAAAACTTATCATTGGTGCCTAGTAGGTGCCATAAGGTCTTCCAGAAGTAGGTGGCAAACCTAATAGGTTCTGACACGTGGTTCACTCTAAAGACTTGACAAAGTATACTTGGATGGTGTAAGAAGCATTGGAAGTCCTAGAGAAAGGGAGGAGATATGAGGTGGGGTCTCGAATTACCTGTTGACTAAAGGTGGTGACCTGAAGGTTTGAATGGTGATCTATGAGTGTCAACTGGTCATCCTTACGAAAGTAAAATTTGCTACTCCCAGAATGGATCAAGAGATGGTTTGGGCAGTAGCCTAGGACATGTGATTGCAATAATTAAGGTTTGTTCTCTAAGCAAATAATGATCCACTTCTCAAGAACTGGATTAGAGAATGATTCATGGAAGGGCCTATGGATGGTGACCTCAAGACTTGAAATTTGACCTATGGGTGTGGAAAGGTATACTCTATAGAAGGGTAGGTCAGTCATGCAAAGGAAGGGGTCTGGGGCCATAAGGAGGACTTCTACAGGACTGGGTGAATCAATCCGCTCAAGATAAGGATGTTCAACTGAGATTACGGGAGAGACCTTAGTGGCTGGGCATGGGACAAGGTCCAATTGTAAGGCTTGATTCAGTCATCCTAAGGAGAGGATCTACCATAGGGTGGGAAAACTTAAACAGTTTAGTGCAAAGATCTTCAATTGGTACTTGGGAAATGACAGTCATTAGAGGGTATGAACTAATAGCTCGGGCTAACACTATAAGTTCTTCCTGGGGGTATTTGACTAAAGGAACCTGGTTCTCACAAATCTCTTGAATTTCTGAACTAGGTCCTACCAGTTGGTTGCTTTCCAAGGTCTCCTCAGGTAAGGAACAATAGTATCAATGTTACATTCTTCAAGTTCTTCCCCTCATATTCATCAACTAGACTCAAGCCAGCATCATATACTTCCTCGATGCCATCTTCAATGGGTTTCGGGTCAGTGGTAATCGGGTCAACTGATTCTAGGCTTGTCATACCTAACCTTTCTTCCTCATTAATGTCATCCTTAGGATTCTTACCACTTAGCTGTGCACAAGCCAGTCCTATGCATGGGCACTGACTAGATCTATGGCCTCTTTCTCCACAAACAAACATTCTTGCGATATAGGAACCTGGGTCACACTGGGTTTCAAGCTAGTAGAGACCTTACTTGGGCATGGGTGTGGATCTAAATGGTTTGATCTAGAAGACTTGGTTGTTGAGTGACTGGTCTAGAATATTGTAAGGACCTCTCATAGACACGATCCACACTATAGATATCATGGTTAGGCTTCCTAAGGTTATGCTCGGGATCACGGTATAAGGTCCTCTAGGCTCTGGTATGGATGAGGTTGGGGCCTATTAAATTTTGGATCAGGGATCCAATTTTGATGTCTACGTTTCTCAAGGACTTGGACTGATCCCTAAGTTGGGTAAAATTCTCATGGACTTGTTCTTTACACTGGGTAACAGTAGCAGTCAAATCCTGGCTTAACTGTTCATGCTCTCAGTAAGAGCTCTAACCATGGCCTCTAAATCAGGTTGGGTTTGACCAGGTTGGTAGGGCACTCTATTCGGTAGACATGATGCAAGCAAACACACAAAATGAGACTCAACTGAACGACACGGGCTAACTAGACCTAGAGCCCAAACTAGATGCCCAATCAGAGTGGCAAGCTAGCCTGTAGTAACTCAGGACTCAGCCAGGCAGGTGTAAGGGGAGTGTTAGGTCCCTGATTGCCAATCCTAGACACCAATCAGTGATTGGCCAGGTAGGCGGACCAGCACACAAGCCCTTCGGGAATGGATCCCTGAACCACCGTTCTAGACACTGAGTGCTAAGCACACACAGAATAACTCGGCAAACTGACTCAACACTAGCCTAGACCGACAAGTTGGTGTCCCTAGCCCACTAGGGCAAATTAGGTCTAACTGATTTAAATTAGGTATAGGTTCGAATGATTGGATGGTGGTTTTGGGCTAAGGAGAGGTAATCAACTCCTCCCCTTATCTTAGATGCTCAATTGCCCTTAAGTAAATTATGAGATGATCACTCCAAAAGAATTGAATTGCAGAACACAAAAAATAGAGTTGTTGTATTTTAATGCTCAGAATTTTTACCGAAACTAATAAATCACAGAAAAAATATAGAAAATAGGTTCAATTATACTGGTTTCAACGAAGCAAAAATAATGCATTCGGAGTTTTATAAAGGAGAAATAATTTAGAAAAACAGGGCAATTACGGGCTGCAACTAGATTGTCTTCCCGTTTATAATCCCTGCTACGAAGTTATAACCCAATGGATCCCCTACAGCCCTAGAACACCCGTGGAATGGGAGGAGGAGGCTTGCGCCTCGCTTAGTTCCTAGGACCGGACGTCCTGGGGAGTCTACTTCGAGCAGACAAAATAAAGAGGAAAACAATCAAAACAAGCAAGCAAGCAAATCAGAAACCCTAGACGGCTCTGATACCAAAATGATGCAGAACGAAAGCTCTGATACCAAAATGATACAGAACAAATGAAAGGGAGCGATGCGAAAGTAAATAAGATTAACTAATTTTTTTTGTGTTTTATATGTTTGTAGAAGTGGCTTCAAATCAAAGAAAAGTTAACTAACTTGAAAGATACTAATATGATAATTGAAAGCACAATTTTAAGGAAACTAAATTATCAGAGTAGTTCAGAAGCAACGGATCGCTGGGGGTTGAGAAACTCCCAGACCTAGGGTTTCGCTCCGAACTTTCAACAGAACAGAAATAAAGAGAAGAGATGGTTACCTAACCAGACAATGATCTTCACAGATTTTGGTGGAAGAAACTCTCCGAGCAGATTGTGGATCCTCGGATTCAGGTATCTTCGCAATGGATCCTTCAATACTGGTCCTTTGGCGGGTGGCTTCTCCTGGACTCAAGATCTGGAAGAGAAGAAAAACAATGATGGAATCAGAGGTCAAGGGAAAGATTACCAGGTTGATGAACTTGAAGATTGAAATTGCTGAAACTGGGTTTCTCCTGGAGGTGATCTGTGATTTCCTTGGAACTTGCTCTAGATCTGAAGTAGCCGGACTGGATCTGGTGAAGGTGGACGGCTGGACTTTAGAGAGAGAGAGGCCGTGGGAGATGGATGGATCTAGGGTTTGGTGGATTGAAATAATGAAGGGTGGCTAGGGTTTGGAATTTCAAGTGGCTAACCTAGGGTTTTGGATAAAGATGGAGATCTCTCACCTCCTCAAGGCTCCAATGGAACCCGGATTACCCCCTCACGGAGCTCAAACACTTAGAATAGTGCGGAAGAAGAGAAACCTAGGTCACTCAACAAAAGCGGATAGCAAAAAATAATTTTTCTTCATTGATTGTTTTCAACTTACAAGAGGGTTGTAATTTATAATGCTTTACAAGGGAGAAGGGTTCATATTTTCCCATGTGGGACTAAAGGAGGGGATCTCCAATTAGGGCAAATCCTTACATATGGTGGCCCAAATACCAAAAAATTAGGATTTGGGTTATAAAAGGTAGGTAGATGGCGCCACTTGCTTTGATTTTTTTCAAGAAAATTTTCTTCCTTCCCTGGATGAACTCTTTTGGACTCCTCCTTTCTCCTCCCTAAGTCAAGGCTTTCCCATCTTGTTTAGGTGTTTTTGGCAGGTAATGGGGTGCCCCTTGATATCTCTCCAAGAAAAACTTCTTCCCTTCTTTGCTTGTCTACTTCACCTGAAATTTGGGGAACTAAAATTTTAACTTGATGCATGAAATGAAATTCCTTTGCATTCTAGTTAGTCTTGCATCACATACAGAACCTGAACTTGAGACACCTCTTCCTGCACCTCCCAACCCTAGGAGAGCCACATGCCATGACCCAATCTTAAAGCTTAATCAGAGGAGACTCAATCATGATTTCATTGACCAAGATGAGAGAGCCATTAAGAACATCAGGTTAGATGCACCTACATTCGATGGCAGTCTAGATCCTAAGGTTTACATTAATTGGGAGGGAGATATGGATCAATAATTTTGGGGGATAAGATCACAGAAGAGAGGAAGTTTAAGTTTGCTAGGCTCAGGTTAGTTCACTAGGCTAAAATATACTCGGGGAATGTTGAACTCACAAGTAGATAAGAGGAGACATACCCATAGCTACCTGGAGAGCCATGAAACTTAAGCTTAGGGAGAAGTACCTACCCATGTCCTATGAGCAGAGGGGACTCATAATGGTAGGGATATCAGAGGTACCATAATAAAATAGAGGCTTCTCAACCCTCTGTGGATCACTTAGTTACATTCAAGTCCATTTGTAATAAAGCTTAGTTCATCTAAGTTGTGGTTGTTTTACTTGAGTCCTGTACTAGTCAGCTCATGTTGAGCTGTTCAGTTCAGTCAGCTCATGTTGAGTTAATTTTATTTTTTTGAGTCCTATCCAAGTACATTGAAGACTTAAGACCACATCATACAAGTGAAGACCAAGTCCAACTAGTTTGAAGACATGGAAGTGAAGCCCAAGTCCAACCCAGCTTGAAGATTTGAAGACCTCAGAGGAGAAATCAGAAGCCCTGAAGCCCTGGACCGTAGCTGGAAGCAAATTGGGCTAGTCCAGGCCCAAGAGAGGAGCTAGGGCGCCACTTGCTTATGGTGACCTTCTCCTTGGTCGGCCACTTAAAGTCACCCCTCTTGGCCGACCAAGGCAAGCAGAGGGAGAGAAATTTTAGGAATTTTTTCTACCTATGTTTCCTTATTTTCTAGCTAGGGTTTAGGTGGGAATAGAATTCCTAGGTAAATACTATTGTACCCTTACTTGGGACCCAAGACTAAGAGTCTATTTAAAGGACCCTAGTCTTTTGTATGAGAAGTTAATTTTGATATGAAATACAATTGAGTTTTCTACAACTGCTGTGTGCTATCCTGCTGTGTGCTTAAGGGGTCCTGTGTGAGCCTTCTTCTTCCCGGTGTCTTGTAACAGCCTCCTGCCACCAGCCTGCTCTCCAAAGCCCTGGCCGCCCACTCCAAAAACTCTCTCCCCTTTACTATTTTTCCCTTATTTCTTCTTCCCCTTTGAGTTTTCTAACCCCTGACAAGTCATTTGCAAGTCCCTTAACTCCAACGAATCCAACGACTCTAGCCGAGCCGCAATCGGATCATCGAGCATAAAGCCGGGTATTCGCGGGTCTTTGGCTTGATTTTCCAGGCCGCATCCATTGAGGAACAAGTGATCTCTTTGCGTATGATCTGCACTAGGTGCTTCAACCATTGCTAGGTACACCCTCTCTGCCTGCTAGTCCATTTATTGAAGATGAACGAGCCCAACCGAGACTTCTCAGCCTCGGTGGTCCTTCTCTTTCTATTGCTTTTAGGTCCTATCTTGCATGCTCTAGTTTTTATCTTGCATAGTTTTCCCTGCTTAGATACTTGGTCTACTCTTCGAGATTTAGATTCACAACTTAAATAAAAAACATACAAAAATATACTTGCATGCATATATAGGTTCCGCATCAATTTGGTATCAGAGCCTGTTTGGGCTCGGTTCTCTTTGGATACTCGGATCGGGCGCTTCACCATGGCTGTCCGATCATAGGAGATTATTAGGGCTTCAAAACCCTCTTTCCCAATTGACAAGATCTTTTATGTCGGTAGCGGTGCTGCTGTGAATTGGCTCTTGAAGAACACAAGGAGTTCTTAGGTTTTTTTTAAATTTTGGCCTTTTGAAATATACTCTATTATTTTAATTATTTCTCCCTGCTTAGAACTCCAAAAATCTTGATTTTTATTTTGCTGGATTCATCTTAATTCAAAGTATTTTACAAATTTTTGAAGATCTTATTTTAGTATGTGCAGTCTCTGCAAGCTAAAATACAGCCTATAAATTTTTGGCTCTATTTTTTAGCAAGATAATTTTGGAAGGTTTAGGGTTTTGTTTAGCATCTCTTTGCATATCTTTATTTTTAGTATGTTTCTAGCATATTAGGTCATTGGCTGCAAATCATATTTCTGCAAAAGGATAAAAAAAAAAATTACATGTATAAAAGCTACCTAAAATACTTAAACCCTAATTTTGCATCATCTGCCTGCCATCATTGCGTAAACTACCTTTAACGGCACTTTTGCTATGTCAGATGAGGGGAGGATTTGATCACCTCTTCTTAGCCCAAAACCACATCCCCTACATTTGATCCCAAGCCTAACTTAAAATCTATTAGACTTAATTTGCCCTAGTGGGCTAGGGACACCAACTGGTCGGGCCGGGCTAAGTGTCAGATCACTGTGTCAAGCTAACCTGTGTGTGCCTTGTGCTTAGTGTCTAGAATGGTGGTTTAGGGATTCTGTCCTGAAGGGCTTGTGTGCTGGTCTGCCTACCTGGCTAATCTCTGATTGGTGTTTACGATTGGCAATCAGGGACCTAACACTCCCCTTACACCTACTTGGCTGAATATAGGGTTACTATAGGCTAGTTTGCCACCCTGATTAAGCATCTAGTTTTGGACTCTAGGTCTAGGGAGCTGTAGTCGAGTTAGTATTGTGTCTTGCATAAGCACTAGATCAGGAGAATCATTTTATCCACCATCTCTACTTTTGTCTGAATCCATGGACAATCTTGAAGCCCAGATTAAAGCCCTTGCTGACCAAATGGCCCAGATACTGCCCAGATGACTCAGTTGAATTTGTCCACTACCCAAACCAATAATAGACTTGAACACTTAGCCAATAGGGAGTCCAACCCTCTGAGAACCCAATACTCTGACCCATATAGGGAGTCCAATCCTAGGAGAACCCAATACTCTGACCCATATAAGGAGCCCAACCCTAGGAGAACCCCTTACCATGATCCCTATTTGGAGCCCAACCCTAAGAGAGCAACTAGGTATGTTGTGTTGGTAGCACCTAAATTTGTGATCCTGAGTGTGAGGATTATCTTGCTTGGGAAAGAGATATGGACCTGTATTTTGAACAAAATATGAGTTTTGATTCAGAAAGATGTCAATTCAAGTTTATTAAAGCTAAGTTAGTTCACTAGGCCAGGTTAGACTGGGATAATGTTGAGAGAATACTTAGGCTAGAAGGCCACGAACCCATAACTACCTGGAGTGATATGAACCTTGAACTAAGAAGAAAGTACCTACCCAAGTCCTATCAGTCCAAGAGACCCACAACCTATAGATCTTATGACTCCAAATCCTATGAACCTAGAACCTATGAGCCTATATCCCATGAGTCCAGTAGACCCAAGACCCATATAGTTGAATCCAAATCCTATGACCCCAGATCCTATAATCCCATGACCAATAGATCTGCATCCTTGTTCTATAAGCCCAAGGGGCCCATAACCCCTAGGTATCAACCTAGTACTAGTCAGGTTTTCCCTAGTCAACTTGAACACCATATGATTAGTACCCCTAAATATGAGCCCAGTAGTAAGCCACTACCCCTTAGGCAACCTGAACCTACTAGGAGTAGTGCCCGTAATCAGAAATCAGGACATAGTCAATTTTTTCTTAGCCGACCTTCCCCTACCATCCCTTTGATTGACAAGGCTTAATTAACGCGAAAGTGTATGAAGCTGATGTGAACTTAGCGGATGAGTATGAGGAAGAAGAGGAGATACCTATAGATGACCTAGAATTAGCTGACCCAATAGATAACTAGGTAGAAGCCAACCTAAAGGTAGTTGACCCTAACCACATCTAGCCTTAAGCTATAGTGGAAGAACAATTAGAGGAAGAGAACCTAGATATTGCTACTAGAGCCTTGTCCGAGGAAACCATAGAGGAGAGCTAAATTATAGAGTCTAGTCCTAAAATACAAGAACCAGAAGAATTTATTAAGGATCTAATCTCTTTGAATAAGTACCTTCAGGATGAGCCCTCTCCTATAGTTCCCATTAAGGACCTCTTTCTTGAGATTAATAACCCATCCTTCCATTATGCAAACCCTGTAGATAGACCTCAACCTCGTAAGGTTAACCTCATTAGTCTAGGATTAATCCCTGACATGCCTTCTTATATCATACTATATCCAACTAACCCGAAGCCTTTTTCCCTACCCTACCAGACTAATTATGAACCCACTTCCTATTTTCTGCCCTTTCCAGACACCTCCAGCATTTCTAGGATCATTATATTGCATTTAGTTGACATTAGCATACTACATGCATTCATTACACATGTTAGGTTTGCATTATACTTCTAGCATACCCTATGGAGTTTGCTAGGAGCCCATTATAAGTTTTCATGTACAGGTCAAGCTAGGACCAAACCTAGAGAACCTATGATCTATTAGGTTTAGGTCCAAAGAGTTTAATAAAAATTCCTTTGATAGGAATGCATAGTCAAGTCTGTTAGGCGATAGTTTGAATCCTTTGCATCACCTGTTAGGAGTCTGCATGTGTCCAGCATGTTCACCACCTGCACTAATTTTGAAAGAAACTGGCTAATTCTTGAAGAAGGGCCAAGGAATTTGATGTAGTGGATTCTTTTTTGGTAAGGCTTAGGCCTAAATGAAGCTTCATGCTCGTGGAGCCGGACTTTTAAAGTGATAGAGAAGGTTGGACCAAATACCTATGTGTCAGATTTGCCTTCGGGTTTGGGCATCAGTTCTACCTTCAATATCGCAGACCTGGTTGAGTATAGGGAACCGACATTGATACCCAGTAAGGCCTTTGGACCTACTCCTTCCTTTGTGAGTGACCCTAACCTAGAGTGTCCATCAATAAATTAGCCTGAGTGAGGAGAACGGATCGAGTGTATCTTGGGCGATCAAGCCATAATGACCCGGGGCCGTAGCTGTCAACGCTACCTGGTCCAATGGCAAGGCTAGCCAGAGTCGGATGATTCGTGGATTTCTCGAGAGGACTTGCAGCACCTCAACCCAGACCTCCTCGAGAGATATGTGAGCCAGCCAGATAGATCTTCACTCTATAGGGTCGAGTTCCTCCCACCCCGGGAAAATTAATGGGGACACCAGAGGCACCAAAATAAGACAAAGGCTTCTCAACCCTCTGTGGATCACTTAGTTACATTCAAGTCCATTTGTAATAAAGCTTAGTACATCTAAGTTGTGGTTGTTTTACTTGAGTCTTGTACTAGTCAGCTCATGTTGAGCTAGTTTAGTCCAGTCAGCTCATGTTGAGATAATTTTATTTTTTTAGTCCTGTCCAAGTACACTGAAGACTCAAGATCACATCATACAAGTGAAGATCCAGCTAGTTTGAAGACATGGAAGTGAAGCCCAAGTCCAACCCAGCCTGAATATTTGAAGACCTTAGAGGAGAAATCAGAAGCCCTGAAGCCCTGAACCGCAGCTAGAAGCAAATTGGGCCAGTCCATGCCCAGGAGAAGAGCGAGGGTGCCACTTGCTTAGGTGACCTTTCCCTTGGTCAGCCACTTAAAGTCACCCCTCTTGGCCGACCAAGGCAAGGAGAGGGAGAGAAATTATAGGGATTTTTTCTACCTATGTTTCCTTATTTCTAGCTAGGGTTTGGGTGGGAATAGAATTCCTAGGTAAATACTATTGTACCCTTACTTGCGGCCCAAGACTAAGAGTCTATTTAAAGGACCCTAGTCTCTTGTATGAGAAGTTAATTTTTGATATGAAATATAATTGAGTTTTCTACAACTACTGTGTGCTACCCTGCTGTGTGCTTACGGGGTCTTGTGTGAGCCTTCTTCTTCCCGGTGTCTTGCAACAGCCTCCTGCCGCCAGCTTGCTCTCCAAAGCCTTGGCCACCCACCCCAAACACTCTCTTCCCTTTGTTATTTTCCCCTTATTTTTTCTTCCCTTTTGAGTTTTCTAACCCCTGACAGGTCATTTGCAGGTTCCTCGACTCTGACGAATCCAACGACTCCAGCCGGGCCGCAATCGGATCACTAAGCAGAATGCCGGGTATCCGCGGGTCTCTGGCTTGATTTTTCATGCCGCATCCGTCGAGGAATGAGCGATCTCTTCACGTACGATCTACACCAGGAACTTCCACCATTTCCAGGTACACCCCCTCTGCCTGCCAGTCCGTTTATTGAAGATGAACAAGCCCAACCGAGACTTCTCAGCCTTGGTGGTCCTTCTCTTTCTGTTGCTTTTAGGTCCTATCTTGCATGCTCTAGTTTTTTATCTTGCATAGTTTTCCCTACTTAGATACTTGGTCTGCTCTTCGGGATTTAGATTCACAACTTAAATAAAAAACATACAAAAATATACTTGCATGCATATATAGGTTCCGCATCACATAACCCATCGACCCGAACCTAATAGGATTAGTACCCTTAGATATAATCCAAGTACTAGTCAAGTTTCCCTTACCTGACCCATCCCTACTACTCCATTTATTCACAAGGATAACCTTGAAGAAAAAATATATAAGGCAGACCCAGAATTAGTTGATCAGGAAAGTACTCACGCTGAAGCTGTATTGGAAGGACAATTAGAAGAGGATAACTATAAGGAGTATAAAACTACGATATCTTTACCTAAGGAAATACTAGGAGAGAATCAGATTATAGAGCCTAGTCCTGAAATTCAAGAACAAGAAGAAATTAGTGAGAACATGGTTTCTTCAATTCAGTACACTCAGGAGGAATTCATTCCTTTAGTTCCTGTTAAAGACCCCTTTCCTGAAATTATGGACTCATCCTTCCATAAGGTGGACTTTTTGTTGCCTGTAGATATAAATCCATGTCCAAACCTTAAGGTCATCCTCATTAATCAAGGACCATTCGACGAATCCTCTTCTTATTTCCTATCCTATCCTAAGGCTTCCAATGCTTTTAGAACCACTTGATTACACTTTGTTGAGGTTAGCAGGTTGCATCAGTCCTCTGAGCATGTTAGGTTTACTACCTATTTCTGGAAGACCTTGTGGCATTTATTAGGAGTCCATGTAAAATTTTCATCTACATGTCACCTACCAACCAAGGGTCAAGTACAAAGTTGTAGTTGAGGATGTAATAAATTTCTTTCAATAGGAATGCATGGTCGACCCTTAGGTGTTGGTATGAGTCATTTGCCCAGCATGTTAGAGATCTGCATAAGAAAATTAGCAGTAAGATTAAATTGAGCAATGATACTTATAAACAAATGGCTAATTCCCGAAAATGAGCTAAAGAATTTGCTGAGGGAGATTTTGTGATGATTAGGCTTACACCTGAGTGGTTTCCCCCGGGGATCGTAAAAAAGTTACATGCCCATGGAGCTGGACCCTTTAAGGTGATTAAGAATGTTGGACCCAATGCTTATGTGCTCGAGTTACCACCCGAATTAGGCATTAGCTCAACCTTCAACATCTCAGTCCTAGTTGAGTATAGGAAGCCGGCAATGATACCCAATGAGCCATTTGGACTTGACCCCATGCTTGAGATTAAGCCTATCCTAGAGTGTCCACTAACAAATTGGCCTGAGAGAGGAGAAAGGATCGAGCATATTCTGGATGACCAAGTTATTACTACCCAGAACAAGGGTTACTAATGATACCTGGTTCGTTGGCAAGGTCAACTAGAATCTGAGGACTCGTGGATCACCTGAGAGGATCTACAACGCATTGATCCAGACCTATTAGAGAAGTATCAGAGCCAGATCGACCTTTACTCGACAAGGTCAAGTTCTTCTCATCTCGGGAGAATTGGTGAGGGCACCAAGATCAGACAAAGATTATAGGGCTCCATTTGGATCTCTGATTAATTTGTTGGGAAGTCTGTCACTTTTTTTAGTTGAGTCCAGAGTCACTTGAGTCTTGTAATAAAAACTGAGTCCTGTAATAAAGTGAGTCAATTGAGTCCATTGAGTACATTTGTTCATTTAAGTCCTGTAAGTTTGAATTCTTTCATTCAAGTCAAGTCCAAGAGGAGAGTCACCAGACTAAGAGAGTCATCAGACCCTACTGAAGCAGGGAATGAAAATTCATGCACCCTAAGCCCACCTGGAATTGGCGCCCAAGCCTACCTAGAGTTATCGTTTAAGCCTACTTGGAAGATTTCATGTGCCACCCATAGTGGTCCCCACTCAAGCAAGATGGCACCCCATATCCTCCCCAGATGGAAAGTTATAGCTGCCCAGTCTTAGAAGGAAAGTAGATGGCACCCCTCCCATTTCATGGAAGCCAGGAAGAAAAGTAATGGGTGCCCAAGCATTGAAGTGGTCCCCCTCCCTGTTTCATGCAACCACTCCAAGCAAAATTGGAAGATAAGTGGCGCCCAAGTAACCCCCTCCTTGTTTCATGCAAATTGCCCTAAGCAAAGGAAGAAAGCATGTAGGTGCCCCTAATTTTCTTCTCTCCTTATTTCCATGTATGACCAACAAAGAAAGAAATTTTGTGGCACCCCCTCTTTTCTCTCTTATTCCATGTATATAATTTAACTTTGAAAGGGAGTCTAAGAGGTCTAGGTGAATTATAAATACCCCTCCTCCCTCTTGTAAAATCATGAAGTTTAATGAATGAAGATTTTAAAGGTCTTCTTCTTTAATTCCTGTGCTTTATGCATTGACACTCCGTGAGGGAGAGGGTGAGAGGCCCAACCAACTAGCAATCTTTCATCTTCCAACCCTAGCCGCCCATCCATCTTCCAAGCCCTAACCATCCCATCCATTCTCCAACTTAGTCGCCAACACCCCTTCCTCCAAAACCTAGGCCACCAGGTCCTCCTCCCAAATCTTGCTGCCAGGGGTCCTCTTCAAGTCCAAGGCAACACGAGCATCTTCTTTCCAGCAAGGAATCTAGGCATCCTCAGGCACTCCAGGATCTACATCGAGCTGTGTCATAATCTTCAAGCCTTCTCTATCTTCCCTCCTATCTTTCATTGATTTTGTTGTGCACCATTGCTTTCTCTAATCAAAGGGTCTTTCTTTCTTTGGTGCTTGCAGGATCCCTCAGGTACCACACCCTATAGAGGAGGTCTTCTTTGATAACTGAACCACTAGCCAGGAGCCAAGAGTTCAGGAAAACCTAGCCTTTTCATCTAGGCACATCCTTCGAGAGATTGTGTGATCCCGTTGCTTTAAGAGAGAGAATAATTATTGCTAGGTATTCCAAACCCTTCCCTTCTCCTAGATCTATTTTGTTGAAGAGTGGATCGAGCATGTTCTAGTTAGGGTTTCTTAATCCTTGCGATCTTACTTTCTTTTTTCTTCTTTGAGAGTTAAACTTTGAGGGGGATTATGACTTTGATCATCTTAGGTTAACCTTGCATGTTCCTTGACTCATTTTCGGGAATAAAAGCATCATAAACCTTGAAATCTTACTCATATTAATCTAAAATTGCTTTCTTCTTTATGATGATCACTTGCATGCCCTATGATTCCCATCACCTAAAGGTTTCGTCATCATCAAAAAGGGGGATATTGTTGAACCCTGTGTTGACTCCACTAATTGATTTTGATGATAAGCAAAATAGTTAAGTATAATTTGAGGACTAATGATTTGCTTTAAGTGTATTTTCATTGAAAGGATGCTCACAAAATTTGAAGAAACCCAATTGTGTTGAAGAACCAAGTTTGAATGGAATGAATGAACAAAACAAGACTTGGACACTCAAAGAGTTGGTTGAATGGATGACTAAGGCAAATGAAAACATGTTCCAGCACAAGTTCAGTAATTTCTGCACCTTTTTGATGATGTGTCGACTCAAGGTGTCGACACATGACATGATGTGTCAACACATGAAGATGGTGTGTCGACACAGACCGACACGTAGCAAAATTTCAAATGGCATAGATGATATGTCAACACATGGACCTTATGTGTCGACTCAAAGTGTCAATACATGGATCAACACATCACCTAAGAATTTCAAGCCACAGAACTTGTAGAAGTTGAAGGAACAGTTGATGTGTCGACACATGGACCTAATGTGTCTACTCAATTGAGAATGTGTCGACTCAACTGATTTTTCCCGAGAATCTGAATGGAATATTTTGAACTTGTATCAACTCAAGAAAAACATGTGTCGACCTAATGTGTCGACACATGAAGAGGAAGTGTCGACACATGGAGTTTTGACAACAGTAATAGCTAGTTTTTTCAAGCGCAGAACTCTCCCAAATGCCCTCCAACAGCTAGTTTTTCAAGTATAACAGCTAGATTTTGGTTTTGGGAGCTTGGAAAGATATATAAAGGCTCCAAATCAAATCAAGAAGTAATGTAATTGAATATCCAAAAGGAGTTTAAAGAGAAAAGAAGAGAGAAGAGCCTTAACTCCAATTCATTCAAAGCTCAACCACTCTCAAGCAAAGGGAAGCCTTCCAAGCATTCAAAGCTATCAAGTGCATTGAAGATCATTCAATCTTGGGCATTCAAAAGGCTTCAATAAGAGCAAAGCAACACTACTTTGAGCTACATCGACTTATTTTCTTTTTATTGAAAGCTTACGTTGATTCTTTATTTCTCCATCTTTTATCTTGTAAAGGTTATTAGTTAGCCTATTAGAAAATCAAGTGAGGTTGTTGGTAAGCATTGAAAACCAATTAGGTTGGTGGTTAGCCCGCAAAACCACTAAGATTCTTGGTTAGCCCGGAAAACCAAGAGAGGTTTTTGGTTAGCCTTGTGAAAGTCAATTAGGTTCTTGGTTAGCCCGTAAAACCAAGTAAGGTTGTGACTTGTGAGCCTTGTAAAAACAAGTTGGATTTTGATTAGTGAGCCCGAAAAACTAATCGGCTGTAATCATTGGATTATAGCAATTTTCCAAGGGGATCTTAGGAAGTGGATGTAGGTGTATTGTTGGCACCGAACCACTATAGATTGTTGTATTTATTATTGCTTGTTCTCTTTCTCCTTACTCTTTATATTTTGCTTATTGTCTTTAATTTTCGTTGCACCTTTACACTAGAGCATTGCACTTAAATCACTGTACCTTGTTGAACTAAATTGCACATCTTGTCTTGCAAAGTTTGCTACTTGTTTTATTAAGCTTAGTTTTAAATTTTTGAAACCCAATTCACCCTCCTCTTGGGTTGCTCTTTGAGCAACAAGTGGTATCAGAGCCTTGTTCTTAGTATATAGGCTTTACCACCTGGAGTAAAGATTTATGGCAACCCCAATTGGTACTAGTGTAGTTGAGGGACAAGCCTCAAACAGACCTCCATTTCTTAATGATGAAAATTACACTTATTGTATTGGAAAACTAGGATGAGAATTTATATGCATTCTATAGATTACAATTTGTGGAAAGTAGTTGATAAAGGTCCTCATGTTCCTTCGGTAGTGGTTAATAGTGTTTCCATCCCAAAACTTGAAGAGAATTGGATGAAAATGACATTAAATAATTCGAGATCAATGCTAAGGCAATGAATCTCTTGTATTATGTATTATATCCTAGTGAGTTCAATAGGATATCTATATGCATGTCTGCCAAAGAAATATGATACACACTTGAAGTTATCCACGAGGGTACCGATCAAGTGAAGAACACTAAGGTCAATATGTTAGTGCACATATATGGGTTGTTTTGGATGGAACCAAATGAATCTATTACTGATATGTATACTTGTTTTACAAATATTGTAAATACTATGAGGAGTCTTGGCAAAGTCATCTAATGCTGATCTTGTGAATAAAATTCTTAGGTCACTACCGATGTCATAGGATCCAAAGGTGACCGCAATTCAAGAGGCAAAAGATGTAGACAAGCTTCCACTTGAATAGCTAGTAGGATCACTCATGACCTATGAGCTTAACTTGAAATAGAAATCAATGGACTTGGATAAAAAGAAGAAGGGGATCGCTTTTAAATCAAATGTTCAAGAAGAATCCTCGATTGAAGAGTCCGATGATGATGAAGAAGAAGAAGGTGAAGAAGCCCTCCTTGCTTGAAAATTTAGAAGATTCATGAAGAGGAGGAAGTTTTCCTACAAAAAGAAATTTCAATCCAAGGAAAAGGGAAAGGAAAAAGAAAAAGAGAAAGAAAAAGAAAAGGAGAAAGAAGTACCTATATGCTTCGAGTGCAAGAAGCCCGGGCACTACAAATTTGATTGTCCTCTTCTCAAGAAATCAAGGAAGAAACTAAGAAAGAAAGCAATGATGGCCACTTGGAGTGATAGCGAAGACTCCAGTTCAAAAGAAGAGCAGACTGAAATTGCAAATCTCTGCTTCATGGTACATTAGGATAATGAAAAGGTATGTTTCGACTCTGAAGTTGATTTTACTTTTGATGAGCCTAGAAGTGCTTTTGAAGAATTGATGCATGATTATAAGTTAGTATTATCTGAAAATAAGAAATTAAAAAAGCATGCTAATAGTTTCTCATTAGAAAATAATTCTTTACTTAATGATGTTAGTTCTTTGAAAACTAAGCTAGATGTTTTGGAAAAGAAGAATAATGCTTTAGCTTTGAAAAATGAAGTTCTAAAAAGACCTAAATATGTTGTTTCTAACAATGATCTTTTAAAGAAAAACAAGGATTTGGAACTTGAAAATGAAAAGTACAAAAATGAACTTGAGAAAATCAAACCTTTTGTTGATAAGTTTACCTTTAGTTTAGAAAAGCTGAATTTACTTTTAAACAATCAAAGAGCAGTTTTCAACAAGGTAGGCTTAGGATATAAACCTCAAAAGCAACAAAAGTATTTCAAAAACTTTTTTATGCATGCATCATCTAGTATCACTTGTTTTACTTGTAAAAAATTAGGTCATAAATTATATCAATGCAATTTTAGAAAAATCATATCTTTTGGTAAAGTGTGAGTTCCAAAAGGAATAATTTTGAATGCTAACCCGAAAGGACCCAAGTTAGCTTGGGTACCTAAAAACAAAGCTTGATCTTATTGCAGGTGTGTCTTGCAACCAAGAAAAATAAACGAATTTGGTATCTTAATAGTGGTTGCTCAAGGCACATGATTGGAGATGTGAAGCAATTCACTTCTCTTGAAGCTTTGAATAGAGGGAGTGTGATCTTTGGTGATAATGGTAAAGGTAAAATCATTGGAATTGGTAAGGTTCACATAACTCCTTCTAATAATATTAGTAGTGTACTTCTAGTAGATGGTTTAAAGATAATCTTTTAAGTATTAGTCAGTTTTGCGATAAAGGTTTTCAAGTAGTTTTCAAATCATCATATTGCATGATTTATAGTCCAGATTTAAATGGAGTACAATTTATTAGAAAAAGGCATGGAAATATTTATCTTGTAGATCTTGATGATCTATCTTTACCTAATGGAGAATGCCTTGTTGCAATGAATTCTACCAAAGAAGAGACTAGTTGGTTGTGGCATAGAAGGTTAGGGCATGCTAGTATGTACCTTATTTCAAAACTTTGCAAAAAGAATTTAGTTAGAGATTTACCTAAAATCAGTTTTGAAAAAGATAGAATTTGCCAAGCATGTCAATTTGGAAAACAAGTCAAAACTTCTTTTAAACCAAAAGGATTTGTAACTACTAGCAGACCACTTGAACTACTCCATATGGATCTCTTTGGACCAACTAGAACATCAAGTCTAGGAGGCAAGAGATATGGATTAGTTATTGTGGGTGATTTTTCGAGATTTACTTGGATTTTCTTTTTAGCACAAAAAGATGAATCTTTTTCCGTATTCATAAAGTTTTATAGAAAAGTTTCAAACAAAAAAGGTATTTTAATCGTTTGTATTCGTAGTGATCATGGAACTGAATTTAAAAATCAAGATTTCGAAAACTTTTGTAATGAAAAAGGCATGGAGCACAATTTCTGTGCACCTAGGACACCTCAGCAGAATGGGGTAGTAGAAAGAAAAAATCGTACTTTAGAAGAAATGGCACGTACTATGCTTTGTGAAAATAATTTGCCAAGGTATTTTTGGGCTGAAGCTATAAATACAGCCTGTTATATTTTGAATCGAGTTTTGATATGTCCTATTTTAAAGAAAACTCCATATGAGCTTTAGAACCAAAGAAAACCAACTTTGAAATATTTTCGAGTTTTTGGCTGTAAATGTTTTATTTTGAACAATGGAAAAGATCATCTAAGAAAGTTCGATGCCAAGTCTGATGAAGGTAACTTCTTAGGATACTCTACATCAAGCAGGGCATATGGAGTATTTAACAAACGGACTTTAGTTGTAGAAAAGTCAATACATGTTATATTTGAAGAATGTTCTAACAAGTCCTCGAGAAAAGAGGATACATTTGATGAATGTGTAGGTGCTGACAAACTTCAGAAGCTGACATTGGATGATCAAGCTCAACCAAATGAAGAGAATCAAGACAAAGGTGAGAAAGAAGATGATACTCCAATGCATCATGATCTACCTAAGGAGTGGAGGTATGCTCATGGACACCCTAAGAAATTAATATTAGGTGATCCATCTAAAGGGATAAGAACTCGAGCTTCTATTAGAAATGAATGTGATTACATAGCTTTTATATCTCAAGTAGAACCTAAATGTTTTGAAGAAGCTGAAAAAGATACTAATTGGATCAATGCTATGCAAGAAAAACTAATATAATTTGACAGAAATAATATTTGGACACTTGTAGAAAGACCATCTAATGTTTCAATTATTGGCACTAAATGGGCATATAGGAATAATTAGATAAAAATGGTTTTGTCATTAGAAATAAAGCTAGGCTAGTTGCTAAAGGCTACAATCAGGAGGAAGGGATTGACTTTGATAAAACTTTTGCTCCCGTTGCTAGACTTGAAGCAATTAGACTATTGTTAGCTTTTGCATGTTTCATGAACTTCAAATTATTTCAAATGGATGTTAAGAGTGCTTTCTTAAATAGTTTTATAAATAAAAAAGTTTTTGTTGAACAACCACCTGGATTTGAAAATCATGCATATCCTGATCATGTTTTCAAACTGCACAAAGCACTTTATGGATTAAAGCAAGCACCTAGAGCATAGTATGAAAGGTTAAGCAAATTTCTTATTGAAAATGAATTTTCTAGAAGAAATATTGACAAAATACTATTTTTGAAAAGGAAAAACAATGATTTATTAGTAGTACAAATATATGTTGATGACATCATTTTCGGTGCTACTAATGAAACTCTTTGTCAAGAGTTTACTAAGCTTATGCAAGGTGAGTTCAAGATGAGCATGATGGAAGAACTCAACTTCTTTCTCAGACTCCAGATCAAGCAAACTTCAGATGGTATTTTCATCAACCAAGCTAAGTACACAAGAGAAATTATCAAAAAGTTTGGGATGGAGACTACTAAGTCAATAGGTATGCCTATGAGCCCCTCATGTAAACTAGATAAAGATGGAAATGGTAAATCTATGGATCAGAAATTATATAGAGGCATGATAGGCTCCATACTGTATCTTACTGCTAGTAGACCAGATATTATGTTCAGTATTTGTATGTATGCTAGATATCAGTCTGAACCTAAGGAATCACATCTTATGGCTGTTAAGGGCATTATTAGATATATGTCTGGTACTATTAGTATTGGTTTGTGGTATGCTAGAAATTCTTCTACTGAATTGATTGGATATTCTGATGCTGACTTTGCTGGTTGTAGATTAGATAGAAAGAGTACTAGTGGAACTTGCTAATTTCTTGGGTTAACTTAATCTCAAGGTTTAGCAAGAAACAAACTTCAGTTGCACTATCCATAGCTGAGGCTGAGTATATTACAGCAGGAAGTTGTTATGCTCAAATCTTGCAGATCAGGCAACAACTTGAAGACTTTGGAATCAAGTTAGCTAGAACTCCTATTAAATGTGATAATATCAGTGCTATTTTCTTGACTAAAAATCCTGTTCAACACTCTAGGAGCAAGCACATTGAAATTAGACATCACTTTCTTAGAGACCATGTTGAAAACAATGATATTTTGCTTGAATTTTATGTACTAAATTTTAATTAGCTGATATTTTAAGTAAACCTCTCTTGGAAGATCGATTCTGTATGATTAGAAGAGAGCTCGGGATCATCAATCCCTTTGATTAAATCTTTTCTCCAAATTTGACTCAAATTAGATCTATTTAACCTTATTTTTGATAAATTGTGATTAATCATTGATGATTTGACTCCAAATACATGTTACTTCAATTGATTTTGATCATTCAATGAAATTCCAATTTTTCTAATTTTTAAGTCGATGTGTCGACACATCATGAGTCGACACATGCATGAGTCGACACATGCCCGACGGGAAATTGAGATTTTAAGGGTTTCCGAACCATTTTTCTCCCAAAATTCATTCTCCTCCGAGCCGACACCTCAATTCCAGGTATCTATACTGTTCATCCTGAAAGGATTATGCCCTATAAGCCAATATCTGTATCTCCCAGACCATTGTAAATTGACAAATTAATAAAGGCAATAATTTTTTATCATTCGCTGTGTCATTATATGATGAACCCCATAGATTAGGGCTATGGTTGTAGGGCTATGATGAGATCATACCAGTGAGATCTAAGGCCTTAAAACCCTAATCTAGAATATTCCTAGTCATAGGAACCCTGAGTTGGGGATCAGGGTTTCCGGTAAGACTGGCACATCCTATGTATGCTGAAAAGGGTGACTGCTCTCACAGTCATTTGTGTAGGACACTAATACAAGGATGTGGGTGCTCATTAGTGAATGAGTCCACTGAATAGATCCAGTTTGAGAACATCTAATGGAGCCTTAGCTGCATGTCAATAGATGTTTCACATAGTGGGAGTTGTACAAGTAGTCCTATGACCTGAGACTGCCATAATACCTTATGTACATGAACCCATGCTTTGGTTCAATCTCAATCATGACACTGGGTCATGCACGAGGTTGATGCTGGGTATGGTGAATTGTATATGAAGGTAATGAGTAGGTCAACAAGGAATTGATCACTCCTAGTAGGAGGAGATTGCATCCAGCCAAATTAGGTCAGATGATGATTCAGGAAATCTTTGATCAAAGTACAGATATTAGAAATGATTTCTAATATCGAATTAATTGAATCATTAGTGTATGACTGAGCTGGGAATGAGTATAAACTGGATTTGACATGATTCCATATCCATAGTTATATTCGGGATGCAAGATGATTGAAGGATCGAATTGTACGGGAACTTTCCACTGAAGGGTAGTTTTGGAATTACACCAGAATTTCCATATCTTCCGGGTAGACATGACACGTTGCTAGACGTCAATCTTGTCTTGTGGGTTGATCAAATTAAATGGTTTAATTGGATCACTAATTAGGAGGAGTCCTAATTGACTGACTCGAGTTAGCTCGATTTGACCTAAATCGATTAGAATGAGTTCTGATCAGATTAGGTCAACTTGCACTCGGACCCACTGCTGGCTAAGTATGGAACCCAATGGGTCACACACTTAGGACGGATAATCAAGGATTGAATTTGGAATTAAATCTCGTTTGCAGATGAACACACTAGCATGTGTTGCAAACCATGACTTCTACTTGAATCGGATTCGAGTTAGGGTTCCGATTTGGTCTTTTTTAGATCCAAATTCATTCCGGTTTGAATCTAATTGAAGATTTAAAATGTTGGGCTAACAATAGGCTAGCAATTGGGCTAACCTAAGAGGCTAAACCCCTTTCCCACATCACCTAAAACCCCTCCCCCTCTCTTCCCACGCGCGCGCGCAAGGAGAAGAGTCCACACGCGCGTGGACTCTCTCCAAATCGCGTTTTTGCGTGAAAAGAAAGAAGGGAACGGCGTCTTTTGGCTGATGAGGCGTGGATCAGAGTCCACCTAGGCGTGGACTCTTCAAAATGGGAATTACGGTGAAAAGAAAGAAAAAAACTCCGAAGGGGCGCGACTCTTTTCTCTGCGCGCGCCCTTCTGAGTTTTTCTCGATCCCTCTTCGCGTCTGTCCATCCCAAAGGCCGTGAGATTAATCCCAAAGGCCGTGAGATTAATCCCAAGGGCCGTGAGATTAAGAGAGAAGACGTGAGAAGGGAGAGAGGGGCGTGAGAGGATTTTTCAGAAGGAGAAGGCGCCTCTCTGTCGCCTATTTAAGAAGAAGGCTTCACCGTAAAAATCCATTCCAGTTTTTCTACGGCGAAGCCTTGCTTCTCTTTCCTTCTCCCTCTCCAGAAGACTGTTTCCCCCTCCTCTCTTTCTTCTTTGATTCCTTTACAGAGCCTAGGCTCTGTCGAATCTCAGAACAGAAGGAGAGTCAGAGAGAGAAACTCTCCGACGGTAAAGGAAGAAGGCGCCTCTTTTCTTCTTTCTTACATTAAGACAACTTTGTCTTAATCTTCTTCTCCCTCCAAGACAAGCCTTGTCTCATTTTAGGACAAAGGCTTATTCTTAAGACAAGAGTGTCTTAAGGGGCCAGAACTGCCAAAAACTGGGAGAAGGGTAAGAGAGAAAGTTTTAGTCCCTGTTTGGCTAAAGGTGTTCTAGCCAATAGCTCATATATCAAGTTCTTGGGGTAGAACTTGATTGGAAGGAACCCAAATTGAGAAGTCACTGTCTTGATCATCTGCCCGTGTGGATCACCATCGGAGGGCGGACAAGTGGACACCTGGTGTGTTCAAAAGGTTACTCCATTTGGAGTTTATTTCTACATCAGATTGGATATAGCGATCTGAGGTTAGTATCTAAACTGTGTTTAAATTTGGACATGCATGTAGTCATAAGCTTTAATTGCTAATAAGGAGATTTTGGGATTAGGGTTCGGACCTGATTTCATAAAGTTTTTGAAATCCACACTTCCGCACTGGTCACCGAACCCAACAGTGGTATCAGAGCCTCCTTATTAGGATTAAAAATTATGCAGTTCAATTCATGATGTAGTATCATGTTAAAGTTTTTATATTGATGCACAAGGCATGTCTTTGATTGAACATGAGTTTGATGATTGCCACCAGTTAGGGTTTTCCACTGAAACCCTAATTATCTTAGAGATATGATTAGCCCTGGAGCCATCATACTGAAATAAGGTTGCCCTGGCATAATGGTGTATCCATTATGTGGTAAATGGTTGTCCTAGTATGATGGCACACATTTCACATATTTGCTTAGTTTAAAGCATGTATTAATATATGTGATAGCTTTTAATTGAATGTGCTGGCATTGCATGAACCCCTCTTAAAATTATATTAAGTGGTAGTATAGTTAACCGATAAGCATTATTAGTCATGATGGATAATTAGTCATTTCGGTGTCTAGAAAGGTGGTTCTGGGAAGGTAAAGGGAATCGTGGTTTTTAATTGGTTCCGTTGACTGACCTGGCCAATTTTAAATTGGTGTCTAGGAAAGCAACGGGGGGACCCCCACATCTCTTCCACTAGCCTGGCCGATCTGATTGATTTAACTCTTGACTAACATGCTTGGTGTTAAAATACTATTATTGGCCTTCCTTCATGATAGGTCATCATTGTGTTACGATCTATACTAGGTTTGTTGTGTACACACAAGACCTAATATGGTGACTAACATAATTTTTGGCCTAATACAATTATTTGTTTATGGCATGATTTAAAGTAATATTTTGTTGTGTACACACAAGGGTATTACTATTAAAGTCATGACTATATGGCTATGAAGGGTCTTACTTAACTAAAATATTATAGTTTGTTGTGTATACACAAGGCTATTAATATTTTAGAGGCCGAGATAAGTTGAGAATTGTACAGGTTACAATTGGAAAGAGTTTTCCTACCTATGAACTTATATAAGATTTGTTGTGTACACACAAGGTCTTTTATAAGGGATTGGGATCTCAACCCCACTAAGAAAGATCAATTAAGGTTTTCTCGATCATCGTATAGAGGGTTATGATGCTCGATAAAATAGTGGGAGACATAATTAAATTAAAGTCCTAATTTAATTATGTGTTGTCATTTCATGGTTGTTTGCTTATGTTTTCGTTCTTTGTTTAAATGTAGATAAATGGCCTCTTCACTCTCACTCCGTAGTATTTTAGATGCCAACAAATTGACTGGGCCTAATTATGTTGATTGGCTGAGAAATTTGAAAATAGTACTCAGTCAAGAAAGAATTTCCTATATTCTTGATACCCCGATTTTGGAACCACCAAGGGAAGATGCCTCGCAAGAGGAGAAGACCACATATAATATGTGGCAAAATGACTCACTTACTGTCAAATGTGTTATGCTTGCCTCTATGACTAACGAGTTGCAGAGGCAGCATGATAGCATGGATACTAACTCCATACTGCTAAATTTAAAAGAGCTTTATGGAGAACACAGTAGAACTGCTAGATACGAAATATCTAAGCAGTTGTTCCGTGCAAGGATGACAGAAGGTACATCAGTACAAGACCATGTATTAAAGATAATTGATCTAATCACTCGATTAGGTCAATTAGGTTTTGTAATGGATGGGGAATTGAATCAAGACTTGATCTTGCAATCACTCCCAGAGTCATTTTCACAGTTTGTTCTTAATTACCATATGAACAAACTTAATTCTTCCTTGCCTGAGCTGTTGAATATGTTGAAAACAGCAGAGAGCCATGTAAAGAAAAATAAGGCTCCAGTTCTTCTTGTGGATAAGAAGAAGACAGGCAAAAGGGGTTCCAATAAGAGGATGAATCCCAAAGGGGGCATTAAGAAGAAGAAAGGAAAGAAGGCCTCCGGACAGATGACCTGCTTTCATTGTGGCAAGCCGGGTCATTGGAAAAGAAACTGCAAGGTTTACCTTGCAAGTTTGAAGCCTGGTGCATCAGAGGCACCAAAAGGTATGAAAGAAGTTCATACTATTTTGTCATTGGATTCTTCCATTTCAAATACTTGGGTGTTGGATACCGCCTGTGGTCATAACATCTGCAAATCATTGCAGGGACTTCAGGGGCTTAAAGTATTGAAGGAAGGTAACTTTGAGCTCTACGGTGCTGGAGGGGACCCCATCCAAGCAGAAGCTGTAGGGACTTATGTTTTGAAGTTACCTTCAGGGAAGATCTTGGAGCTAAGGAATTGTTACTATATGCCAAAAATCATTAGAAATATCATATCTGTACCCTTGTTACTTAAACAAGGATATACTATGAATGTAATGAGCAGTGGCTGCTCAATTTCTTTATCTAATGAAATTATATGTTATGGCATATTCTGCAATGGTCTCTTTACTCTTTCCACTAATGACAATGTTTTTCATGTTTCTAACAAACGGAAAAGAGATGATGTTAACAATACCTTACTTTGGCATTGTCGACTTGGACATATTAGTGAGACTAGGATTAACAAGTTGTACAAAGAAAATTTCTTTGATCCTTATGACTATGAGTCATTAGGAACTTGTGAATCATGTCTCATGGGTAAGATGACCAAGACTCCATTTAGTGGACATGGAGAAAGGACAAAAGAGTTATTAGGACTCATACACACAGATGTATGTGGGCCTATGACAACTCAAGCCTATGGTGGATACTCATACTTCATCACATTTACTGATGATTTTTCAAGGTATGGATTTGTGTATCTAATGAAACATAAGTCCGATGCTTTTGAAAAATTCTTAGAGTATCAAAGTATGGTAGAGAAACAAACAGGAAAAAGTATAAAGATCCTCCGATCAGATAGAGGAGGTGAATACTTATCCACTGAGTTTCTTGATCACCTTAAAGATAAGGGGATCATCTCTGAATGGACTCCTCCTTACACACCACAATTAAATGGTGTTGCTGAAAGGAGGAATCGTACTTTATTGGATATGGTACGGTCCATGATGTGCTTCACGGAGTTACCTTTTTCTTTCTGGGGATATGCTTTGGAAACAGCAACTCATATCTTGAATAGAGTACCAACTAAAACTGTCTCTAGCACTCCATATGAATTATGGAGAAGTAAGAAGCCCAATCTTAAGTATATTAAGATATGGGGATGTCCAGCCTATGTAAAAAGGAATTCTGGACATAAACTAGATGCTAGAGCAGACAAATGTCTATTTATCGGATATCCTAGAGATAGTATAGGATATGTGTTCTACCACCTTGCTGAACAAAAAGTATTGGTCAGTAGGCATGCCACTTTTATGGAAAAGGAATTTATCCTACAAAAGGGCACTGGTAGAAATATCGAACTCAATGAGATTCAACAAATAGACACTTCTCAGTCAAGTAACAACATAGTTAATATAGAACCTGAACACACTCCTATCCGTAGGTCTGATAGGGTGCGACAGGCACCTGAGAGGTATGGGTTCATAATTGAAAATAATGAAGCCCAAATCATTCAAAATGATGAGCCTCTAACCTATACGGAAGCAGTCATGAGTAGAGACTCAGACAAATGGCTGGAAGCCATGAGATCCGAGATGGACTCCATGTATGTCAACCAAGTATGGTCTTTGGTTGATGCACCAGAGGGTATTAACCCTATTGGGTGTAAATGGGTCTATAAAAGGAAGATTGGGGCAGATGGCCAAGTTGAAACTTATAAAGCCAGATTGGTGGCTAAGGGTTTCAGACAAAAACAGGGAATAGATTATGATGAAACATTTTCCCCTGTTGCCATGCTCAAATCTATTCGGATTATGCTTGCTATAGCAGCATATCATGATTATGAGATCTGGCAAATGGATGTAAAAACTGCATTCCTCAATGGTTTCCTTGAGGAAGAGGTTTATATGTCACAACCAGAAGGTTTTGTCTTGGAGACTAAACCTAATCAGGTATGTAGGCTAAAGAAATCCATTTATGGATTAAAGCAAGCATCCAGGAGTTGGAACATCCGATTTGATAAAACAGTCAAAGAATTTGATTTTTTCAAAAATGAGGATGAACCTTGTGTGTACAAGAAGACTAGTGGGAGTGCCATAGTTTTCTTAGTTCTATATGTTGATGATATACTTATTATTGGGAATGATATCCCAATGTTACAATCAGTCAAAGTGTGGTTATCGAAACAGTTTTCCATGAAAGACTTGGGAGAAGCATCCTATATACTGGGTATAAAGATCTATAGAGATAGATCAAGAAGGATGCTTGGCTTATCCCAGTCTAGGTACATTGACCAGGTGCTAAAGAGATTTAGCATGGAGGAAAGTAAAAGAGGTTACTTACCTATTGGTCATGGCATACGTCTTTCTAAGAGGATGTCTCCTAAGACACCTGAAGAAAGAAATAGAATGAGTTCTATACCTTATGCTTCGGCTATAGGGTCGATTATGTATGCTATGTTATGTACTAGGCCTGATGTGGCATATGCCTTGGGTGTAGCCAGTAGATTTCAGGCTGATCCAGGAGAGGATCACTGGAAGGCTGTGAAAAATATTCTTAAGTACCTGAGAAGGACTAAGGATATTTTTCTTATATACGGAGGATCTGATCTTAAACTAGAAGCCTATTCAGACTCTAGTTTTCAATCAGACCCAGATGATAGTAAATCCATTTCAGGGTATGTCTTTACCTTGAATGGTGGAGCAGTAAGTTGGAAGAGCACTAAACAGCAGACTGTAGCTGACTCAACTACCGAGGCAGAGTACATAGCTGTCAGTGAAGCCGCCAAGGAAGCTGTCTGGATGAAGAAATTCATCACAGAGTTGGGAGTAGTTCCTGAGATTGAGAACCCGGTGCCACTCTATTGTGATAACACTGGAGCAGTTGCTCAAGCTAAGGAACCGAGAGCCCATCACAAGTCCAAGCACATTCTGAGACGCTTCCATCTTGTCCGAGAGATAATCGAAAGACAAGAAGTCTGCATCAATAGAGTAGATACAAAGAACAACATAGCAGACCCGTTCACTAAGGCTCTACCACAGCGGGAGTTTGATCGCCACCTCGATTGTATGGGGTTAAAGAATAAGAGCGATTGGCTTTAGTGCAAGTGGGAGATTGAAAGGATTATGCCCTATAAGCCAATATCTGTATCTCCCAGACCATTGTAAATTGACAAATTAATAAAGGCAATAATTTTTTATCATTCGCTGTGTCATTATATGATGAACCCCATAGATTAGGGCTATGGTTGTAGGGCTATGATGAGATCATACCAGTGAGATCTAAGGCCTTAAAACCCTAATCTAGAATATTCCTAGTCATAGGAACCCTGAGTTGGGGATCAGGGTTTCCGGTAAGACTGGCACATCCTATGTATGCTGAAAAGGGTGACTGCTCTCACAGTCATTTGTGTAGGACACTAATACAAGGATGTGGGTGCTCATTAGTGAATGAGTCCACTGAATAGATCCAGTTTGAGAACATCTAATGGAGCCTTAGCTGCATGTCAATAGATGTTTCACATAGTGGGAGTTGTACAAGTAGTCCTATGACCTGAGACTGCCATAATACCTTATGTACATGAACCCATGCTTTGGTTCAATCTCAATCATGACACTGGGTCATGCACGAGGTTGATGCTGGGTATGGTGAATTGTATATGAAGGTAATGAGTAGGTCAACAAGGAATTGATCACTCCTAGTAGGAGGAGATTGCATCCAGCCAAATTAGGTCAGATGATGATTCAGGAAATCTTTGATCAAAGTACAGATATTAGAAATGATTTCTAATATCGAATTAATTGAATCATTAGTGTATGACTGAGCTGGGAATGAGTATAAACTGGATTTGACATGATTCCATATCCATAGTTATATTCGGGATGCAAGATGATTGAAGGATCGAATTGTACGGGAACTTTCCACTGAAGGGTAGTTTTGGAATTACACCAGAATTTCCATATCTTCCGGGTAGACATGACACGTTGCTAGACGTCAATCTTGTCTTGTGGGTTGATCAAATTAAATGGTTTAATTGGATCACTAATTAGGAGGAGTCCTAATTGACTGACTCGAGTTAGCTCGATTTGACCTAAATCGATTAGAATGAGTTCTGATCAGATTAGGTCAACTTGCACTCGGACCCACTGCTGGCTAAGTATGGAACCCAATGGGTCACACACTTAGGACGGATAATCAAGGATTGAATTTGGAATTAAATCTCGTTTGCAGATGAACACACTAGCATGTGTTGCAAACCATGACTTCTACTTGAATCGGATTCGAGTTAGGGTTCCGATTTGGTCTTTTTTAGATCCAAATTCATTCCGGTTTGAATCTAATTGAAGATTTAAAATGTTGGGCTAACAATAGGCTAGCAATTGGGCTAACCTAAGAGGCTAAACCCCTTTCCCACATCACCTAAAACCCCTCCCCCTCTCTTCCCACGCGCGCGCGCAAGGAGAAGAGTCCACACGCGCGTGGACTCTCTCCAAATCGCGTTTTTGCGTGAAAAGAAAGAAGGGAACGGCGTCTTTTGGCTGATGAGGCGTGGATCAGAGTCCACCTAGGCGTGGACTCTTCAAAATGGGAATTACGGTGAAAAGAAAGAAAAAAACTCCGAAGGGGCGCGACTCTTTTCTCTGCGCGCGCCCTTCTGAGTTTTTCTCGATCCCTCTTCGCGTCTGTCCATCCCAAAGGCCGTGAGATTAATCCCAAAGGCCGTGAGATTAATCCCAAGGGCCGTGAGATTAAGAGAGAAGACGTGAGAAGGGAGAGAGGGGCGTGAGAGGATTTTTCAGAAGGAGAAGGCGCCTCTCTGTCGCCTATTTAAGAAGAAGGCTTCACCGTAAAAATCCATTCCAGTTTTTCTATGGCGAAGCCTTGCTTCTCTTTCCTTCTCCCTCTCCAGAAGACTGTTTCCCCCTCCTCTCTTTCTTCTTTGATTCCTTTACAGAGCCTAGGCTCTGTCGAATCTCAGAACAGAAGGAGAGTCAGAGAGAGAAACTCTCCGACGGTAAAGGAAGAAGGCGCCTCTTTTCTTCTTTCTTACATTAAGACAACTTTGTCTTAATCTTCTTCTCCCTCCAAGACAAGCCTTGTCTCATTTTAGGACAAAGGCTTATTCTTAAGACAAGAGTGTCTTAAGGGGCCAGAACTGCCAAAACTGGGAGAAGGGTAAGAGAGAAAGTTTTAGTCCCTGTTTGGCTAAAGGTGTTCTAGCCAATAGCTCATATATCAAGTTCTTGGGGTAGAACTTGATTGGAAGGAACCCAAATTGAGAAGTCACTGTCTTGATCATCTGCCCGTGTGGATCACCATCGGAGGGCAGACAAGTGGATGCTTGGTGTGTTCAAAAGGTTACTCCATTTGGAGTTTATTTCTACATCAGATTGGATATAGCGATCTGAGGTTAGTATCTAAACTGTGTTTAAATTTGGACATGCATGTAGTCATAAGCTTTAATTGCTAATAAGGAGATTTTGGGATTAGGGTTCGGACCTGATTTCATAAAGTTTTTGAAATCCACACTTCCGCACTGGTCACCGAACCCAACACATCCTCCCATTTCTTGGTTTTAAGTAGTGGATTTCTTGGATTTTAGACTTTAGTAGCCATTTTTGTTAGAAATCCTCTTAGGTTTTAGGTCCTAAATCCTAGAAACTCCGTATTTCTACCAAAAACCTTGCCTAAACCTTGATTATTGATAATGGGTCCTCGCAAACAAGTTGTTCGCCGACCGTGTCAGTCACAGCATGAAGAAGAGCGGAGAACAAAGGCACGACACGAGTCTAGGGCTCTGGATCTACCAGCACGACAGTTGTTTGCACCTTCTAGTCAAATGAGCTCCAAGACAGTGGTTGGAGAACATCGAGTGGACTTCTCTTTCTTGGACCAGCAGCATTTTTGGATAGGAGAGTGGATCCGACATGCTGATTTGGCATCCTTCTGTTTGCTCAGTGAGAGATACTATCCCGGGCTGATGAGAGAGTTCTAAGGATCACTTGCCCGTGGATCAGATGGCTGGATTGCTCAGGTCAGGGGATGGGATATTTTCATTTCAGTAGAGATTCTGAGCAGGGTATGGGATATACCCATGACTGGATCAATCATGGACAGTCTATTGGACAGAGTTAGTGGGCTCCGGTGTATTTTTGAGTCTGATACCTTACCGGAGGGACCACTGTTCCTGCTTCGAGACTGTCTATGGAGATGAGACTGCTACATCACGTAGTTGCCCAGATTCTTCTTTCGAAGACCGGTCAATTTGACTACATTGCCGAGCGAGAGTTGCTCATGATGGTCTCCCTGATTCAGCGGACGCAGATTTGTCTCCCTGTTCTGATGATCCATCGATTACTGAGGCGGCGTCTAGCTAGCGGCTCTGCTTGCCATATGGCATGGGTTTGACAGTACTATTCAGAGAGTATGGAGTCAGCTTCCAGGATGAGCCTTATCATACTTTGATCCATACCGATGTCTATGACATCAGGTCATTGTATCACATGGGTTATCACTTAGTCCGAGGCCAGTGGACACGAAGGACATCAGGACAGGCCAAGGATGCAGCTGACATTAATGAGGACACAGCAGAGGAGGAGCGGATTCTTTTCGATGAGGCTGGAAAATAGTTAAGTATAATTTGAGGACAATGATTTGCTTTAAGTATGTTTTCATTGAAAGGATGCTCACAAAATTTGAAGAAGTCCAATTATGTTGAAGAACCAAGTTTGAATGGAATGAATGAACAAAACAAGACTTGGACACTCAAAGAGTTGGTGGAATGGATGACTAAGACAATGAAAGGATTATGCCCTAAAGGCCAATCGAAATGTTGTATTTCGATGGAATTTTCTTTTGTATCCCAAACCAATGTATTGACATTATCAATTAATAAAGACATTTTATTTTCATCATATGCTGTGTCTTATTAATTTTATTAAGATATGATAAACCTCATAGATTAGGGCTATGGTTCTAGGGTTATGATGAGATCATACCAGTGAGACTTAAAGCCTTAAAACCCTAATCTAGAATATTCCTAGTCAATGGGATATTGAGTAGGGGATCAATGTTTCCGGTAAGACCAGCACATCCTATGTATGCTTGGTGAAGATGGTGACTGATCTCACAGTCACTTGTGTTTGACACTAATACTATGATGTGGGTGCTCATTAGAGAATGAGTTCACTGAATGGATCCAGCTTGAGAACATCTATTGGAACCTTATCTGTTTGTCAATAGATAGTTCTCATAGTGGGAGTAGTGCATGAGGTCCTTTGACCTGAGACTGCCATGGTATCTTGTATGCATGAATCCATACTTTGGTTCACACTCAATCATGACACTGAGTCATGCATGGGATGATACTGGGTATGATGGATTGCATATGGAGGTTGTGAGTAGGTCAAAAAGGAATCGATCAACCATAGTAAGAGGGAAGCGCATTCAGATGATTTCAATCAAATGAAGATTTGGAAAATCTTTGATCAAAGTTTGAACATTAGAAATAGTTTCTAATGGTTCATTAATGAATCATCATTATCAGATTGAGCAAGGAATGAATATGAAATTGGATTTGACAAGTATCCATATCCATAGTCATATTCAGGGTGCAAGTAGATTAAAGGACTGAATTGCCCGGTAACTCACCACTGAAGGGTATTTTGGTAAATCCACCAAAATTTATCATCTTCCGGGTAGGCATGATACGTTGCTAGACATCAATCTTGTCTTGTAGGTCTTCATGAACCAATTGATTTGGTTTCATGAGTCAATTCGATGTGTGATTCGAATTGGACAATTAGGTGAGCCAATTTGACCTAATTAGGTCAATCGGGTTCGATCGAATCGAATCGGCTCAAACCTAAACCTACAGCTGGCTAGATGTGAAACCCAATGTATCACACACAATAAGGACTTGGCCAAGGAAGTCATTCATGATTTAATTAGGGTCATAGGATCCTAATTGGTTATCCGGATTACATACTAGCATATATAGGCTAACCAAATTACTAACCCAATTGGATTGGGTCCGGTTGCTTGCTAATTGGGCTAACATAATTATGGAAAACCTAAATTAGGTTGAGTCCTAAGTGGGGCTAGCCTAATCAGAGCTAAATCTGATTTTAATTTGGATTTAAGGGCATTTTAGGTGCCATACATGAAGAGTCCCAATGGCATGGGACTCTTGGTACCAAAATGATACCTTAACTTCAAAAGGGCACAGAATGAGCTATAGATCTCTGATTTGAATATAATTTATATAGTCAAAAAGAAAATTTTATTCTCTTTCCAATGACACCCATATTGCCTATGTTTTTATTGGTTAACATTCTTTAAAATTTTCATGAAAGAAGGATGGTGCGCACGGTGCATGAAGAGTCGCAACTCTTCATGTGGCACGCGGTTCTGATGGAGAGTCCTTCTGCTATCAGGACTCTTCATAATCTCCGATGTTTGGAGATTGAAGAGGTGTCTCTTGGCTTCCTAGGGACCGATAATTGACATGTGGTAAGTGAGAATTCATCCAGATAAAAGAAGGGATGTGAATAAGGCCTTCGGTGCATAAATGGGCTTATTAGATATGATTTTTCAAGCCAGATAACTTCTCTTCGATCTTAAAAAATCATATCTGATAAGTTGATGGGAGGACATATCACACGCCCCTCTTGTATCTATAAATAGGGGGTGGTGAAATGAGTCTGATTTAAGAATTCCACCAAAGTATTATTCTGAGTGTCTCTCTCTCCCTCCTTCTTTCTTTAAGACAAGACTTGTCTTGTTAAGATAAGGTCTTTTCTACTAGGACAATGCTTTGTTTTAGTACATAAGCCTAAGGGGTCCTAGAGGAGGGTTGTCCTAAAACCAAGAGTGGTTTAGGAGAGTGTCTTAAGTGCCCTACAGTAGGACAGGGTGTCCTACAATGGTCAATAGACCAAAGGCTGCTGAAAGTGTTCCACTTCTCCAAGCAACTTGAAGAAGGAGTTTTTCCTTGGTCCGAGTTTCGTGTGGATCACCGTTGGAGGGTGAACGTTTGGGTGCCTAGTGGAGAAGAAGGCTAAATCAAGGTTTTCTTCATCGGATTGGATACTAGCGATTCAGGTTGGTGCCTAAACTCTAGTTTATATTATATATGCATGTTTGTATGTTTTAATTCCTAGTAAGGAGGTCTTGGTTTAAGGGTTTGGTAGTGGTTTCATAATAAATATTTGAAATCCATGCTTCCGCCCTGGTCACAAAAACCCTTACAGTGGTATCAGAGCCACCTTATTAGGGCTAAATCATACAAAATTTGAAGTTGCCCAATTTGTAGGACTCTTGAGGTTGCCCATTTTAGTAGGACTCTACAAAATTTGAAGTTGCCCAATTTTGTAGGACTTTGAGGTTTTCCATTTTGGTAGGACTCTACAAAATTTAAAGTTGCCCAATTTTTTAGGACGCTACAAAATTTGAAGTTGCCCAATTTTGTAGGACTCTACAAAAATTTAAAGTTACATATGATTGATATGTTTATGCATATATGTATGTCACTGATTAGGGTTTTCACTTAAACCTTAACCAATATAGAGATATGTTTAGCTTTCTAGTCATCATACTGAAATAAGGTTGCCCTGGCATAATGGTGGATCCATTCTGTGGTTGATGGTTGTCCTAGTATGATGACACACTTGGCACATTATAAAATGATATATGATGCATGGTTGATGAATGGTAGTATTCGAATGTGCTTCTATTTGAATTACCCTCTATTAAAATTATATTAAGTTGTAGTGTCATATACCAAAAGCAAAATAATCAAGATGATTAGTTGATCATTCGGTGTCTAGGAAATGTGGTTCATGATCGGTAAAGAGGACGTGGTTTTTAATTGGTTCCGTTGACTGACCTAGCCAATTTTTATTGGTGTCTAGGAAAGCAATGGGGGGACTCCCACTACTCTCTCACTTGCCTGGCCGATAAGATTTACTTAATTCTTGATTGATATGCTTAGTGTAATATTCACTACATTAGGCCTTCCTTCATGCTAGGACATTATTATGTTATGATCCGTATTAGGTTTGTTGTGTACACACAAGGCCTATTATGGTAACAAACACAATTTTGGCCTGGTGCATTTGATGCTTATGGCATGATTTAATATAATACTTTGTTGTGAACACACAAGGGTATTATTATTACAATCATGACTATAAAGGAATGAAGGGTCTTACTTAACTAAAAATATTATAGTTTGTTGTGCACACACAAGGCTATTAATATTTTAGAGGCCAGGTTTTATTGAGAATTGTATGAGATACAATTGGAAAGAGTTTTCCTACCTTTGAAATTATAAAATATTTGTTGTGTACACATAAGGTCTTTTATAAGGAATTAGGATCTCAACCCTACTAAGAAAACCAATTAGGGTTTCTCGATCATCATATAGAGGGTTATGATGCTTGATAAAATAGTGGAAGATATAATTAAGTTAAAATCCTAATTTAATTATGTTTTGTCAACATTGGTTGTTTGCATATGTTATGTTCTTTGTTAATGTAGATTAAATGGCCTCTTCACTCTCACTCCGTAATATACTTGATGCCAATAAATTGATTGGACCGAACTATGTTGACTGGTTGAGAAATCTAAAGATAGTACTCAGCCAGGAAAGATTTCTTACATTCTTGATACCCCTACCTTGGAACCTTTAGGGGAAGATGCCTCGCAAGAGGAAAAGACCACATACAAGATGTGGCAAAATGACTCACTCACTGTCAAATGTATCATGCTTGCCTCTATGACCAATGAGTTGCAGAGGCAACATGATAGCATGGACACTAACTCCATACTACTCAATCTAAAAGAGCTATATGGAGAACATAGTCGAACTGCTAGATATGAGATATCTAAGAAGTTGTTCCATGCGAGAATGATAGAAGGTACATCCGTACAAGACCACATACTGATGGTTATTGACCTGATCACTCGATTAGGTCAATTGGGTTTTGTTATGGATGGGGAGTTGAATCAGGATTTGATCCTGCAGTCACTCCCAAAGTCATTTTCATAGTTTGTTCTTAATTATCATATGAACAAACTTAACACTTCCTTGGGGTTGTATGGTATGCCCACAAGATGCTGGAAAGTTCTTCAGCCCATCTTCCTTTAGCCTGGTCCAGCCTGGTCTGGAGCCCCTGCAGGATGGTCCGGTTGATTACTTTGGCTTCCCCATTGGTCTGTGGATGCACCACTGAGGTGAAGCGATGATGAATTCCGAGGTCATTGTAGAACTCCTCAAATTTTTGATAGTTGAACTGACATCCGTTGTTAGTGATGATAGTGTGGGGAATTCTGAAGCGGCATACGATCGACTTCTAAAGGAACTTACTAACATTTGCCTCCATGATGCGGGCCAATGGCTCGGCCTCGACCCACTTCGTGAAGTAGTCGATGGTGATAATCAAGAACTTATGTTGCCCGGATGTGGGAGGAAAGGGACCGAGGAGGTCCATGCCCCAATGGGCAAAAGGCCATGGGGCAGAGAGTTGGGAGAGCGGTGCAACTGGCTGGCATTGCATGACGGCATGATGTTGGCAGTGGTCACACCTATTGATGAAGTTGGCTGCATCCACTCTCATCATCTCCTAGTAGTATCCCTGACGGAGGCCTTTATATGCCAGAATCGTGCCCCCCACATGGTTCCCGCAGAGGCTCTCGTGAATTTCCTGGAGCACGAGTGCAGCCTCCGTGGGCCTCAAACACTTGAGGAGTGGGTAGGAAAATGACCTCCGGTAGAGCAGCCCGTCCACCAGTATGAAGTGCGTAGCCTTTCTTTTGATGAGACCGGCCTCTACCCAATCCTTAGGCAAGATGCCATCGGTAATGTACTTGATGTACTTTTCCATCCAGCTGGGCTCCAGGGTGACTTGCTAGATTTCTCTAGGGATCTCATAGCTCAAAGCCTGGAGATGCTCGATGTGGGCGCGATCCAACGATGAGTCCGGTAGGGTTGCTAGGTGAGACAGGGCATCAACACGAGCATTTTCATCATGTGGGATGTGGGAGACACTGAAGCGCTTGAAGCCCGTCGAGCTCGCATGCACCAATTCTAAATATTTCGACATTTGAGGATCCTGCATATCATACTCACCCGAAACCTGCCCGGTGACCAGCTGGGAGTCGATGAAGACCCTCAGGCTGGTCACACCGAGCTCACGGGAAACTCTCAGCCCTGCAAGGAGCACTTCATATTCCTCCTGGTTTTGGTGGTGGCAAATTGGAGGCGGACTGCGCATTCAGCTAGGACTCCCTCGTTGTTGGCGAGGATGAGCCCGGCCCCACTTCCGTCGGAATTAGAGGCTCCATCCACATGCAGGACCCATATGTCCTCCTTCGGCTCAGGCCCTGGTTGTTGACTCTAGGGGCTCTCTTCCCCCCCTCATCTAGGCCTGCATACTCGACTAGAAAGTCAGCCAGTACCTGTACCTTCATAGTCGACCGTGATCGATAGGTAATGTCAAACTCACTGAGCTTCAATGCCCACTTCGCTAGGTGACCAGATGTGTCAAGTCGGCTGAGCATGGCCTTCAATGGTTGGTCCGTCAAGACCGTAGTGGGGTGTGCTTGGAAATAAGGCTTGAGGAACTGGGCAGACATTATTAGCATAAAAATCAACTTTTCGGATCAAGAGTACTAGAGCTTCGCATCGTGGAGGAGCTTGCTTGTATAGTACACAGGTCTTTGGATCCCTTTGTCATCCGTCCAGACTAAGACCGAGCTGATGGCCTTCGGAGTGACCGCCAGATACAGGAGGAGTTCTTCCCCCTCCTCTAGCCGGGAGAGTAGTGGTGGTGATGCCAAGGTCTTCTTCAGCTCCTCAAACGCCTCCTGGCACTCTTTCGTCCAAGACAAGTCATGCATCTTCCTCAGTACCTTGAAGAAGGGCTGGCAATGATCGGTGGATTGCGAGATAAAATGACTCAGGACCGCCACCCGACTGGTGAGCCGCTGGACTTACTTCTTGGAGGTGGGCGACTCCATGTCAAGGATCGCCTGAACCTTCTCTAGGTTGGCTTCAATCCCTCTTTGGGTCATCATGAAACTGAGGAACTTCTCTGGGTTGGCTTTAATCCCTTTTTGGTGGAGGAGGTTACGAAAGGTCTCTTCCAGGTCGTCGACGTGGTCTGAGGTCGGCTTGCTCATCACCAGCATTCGTCCATGTACACTTGCATGTTGCGGCCAATTTGGTCCTTGAAGATCTTATTGACCAACCGCTGATATATGGTGCCAGCATTCTTCAGGCGAAAGGGCATCATCTTGTAGCAATAGGTCTCGCGATCTGTGATGAAGGCAGTGTGCTCCTCATCTTTTGGGTGCATCCTGATCTAGTTGTACTCGAAGAAGGCATCCATGAAGGATAGGAGGTGGTGGCCTGATGTGGTGTCCACAAGCTGATCGATCTTCGGGAGGGGGAAGCTGTCTTTTGGGCAGGCTCGATTGAGGTCGATGTAGTCCACGCAGATCTTCAACTTGCCATTATTCTTTTTCACCATCACCACGTTCGCTAGCCAACTAGGGTAGTGTACCTCCCGCACGAAGCCGGCGTTGAGGAGCTTTTCCACCTCCTCATTGATCGCCTTCTACCTTTTTGCAGCAAAGCTCCTCTTCTTTTGCCTCACTGGGCGGTACTTCGGATTGATCTTAAACTGGTGGGTGATGACCTCCGGGGGAATACCCGGCATGTCCGCTGTAGACCAGGCGAACACATCCGCGTTCAGTAGGAGGAAGTCCAGTAAGTGAACCCGCTCGTCTTCTGGAAGTTGGGCTCCTATCTGCATCATTTTCTGCGGGTCTGAGCTAAGGGGGTATGTCAACAATCACTCTACCGGGCCACCCCTAGGATCCTGCACTCTCTAGTCGAGGTCATCGACATCAGATTCGAGCTCAGCACTCCGGACACCCAGGACGGCCTGCATGCAATGCTGATGGGCTGAACTGCCCCCCTCATCTCTCCTACTCCAAAAACAGTGGGAAACTGCACCAATAATCTTCTGGTAGAGATGACTGCATCAAGCTGGTTGAGCCCTTGATGGCCCAAAATGGCGTTGCATGGTGATGGGAGTCGGACAACAGTGAAGGTCATCAAAGTCGTGCTCTGTCAGGATGCGGTCCCGACGGTAATAGGGAGAGTGATCTTCCCCTCGACCCCCACAGAATCTCCGGTGAAACCCACGACAGGGGTGTGCACTGGCCTTAATTGATCACGAGAGAGATTCATTCGGGAGAAAGCATCGTAGAAAAGTATGTCGGTATAGCTCCCACTATCAACCATGATCCGATGTACAGGATGCTTAGCGATGGTCATTTCGACCACCACTGCATCATTATTTATATTTTTATTTTCACCTCCCTTCCCCTTTTCAAAGGGGAGTACATCTCCCAAATTTTCTCCCTTCCGGGCTCTCTTCGACGCGCGCCCTATCCCCTAAGAAATCATGCCCACGGGCTTCTCCATGGGATGGTTGTCGACTGCAGGGACAAGGAAAAGGGCCGCGAGTGGCTAGTCTTCCACCGAGGCTCCTCTTCCCATGAACTTCTTGAGATAGCCCCTCTTGATCAGGTCCTCGATCTCCCATTTCAGATTATGGCACTCCACTATGTCATGGTCGTGGTCGCGATGGAACTGACAGTACTTCATCATGTCGCGACGATTCTTCAGGTTCTAAGGAGAAGGTCAACGGAGGTAACCCTCACCCTCGATCTCCATGAGGATCTTGGTTCTAGGAGCAAGGAGGGTAATAAAGGCCGGCTCCAGAGTGGGACCATTCTTGGACTTCGGCCCCGCTCGGAAGTCCATGGGCAGCCCGGGCCTACGAGTCCCCTGAACATCCTTGGAGGCTGGCTTCTTTGAAGGCTTCCCGTCCAGCTCTCTCCTGGTACGGTTAGCCTCCTCAGCCCGAATGTACTTATGGGCACGGAGGAGAAGCTCGGAGTACATCTTGGGCGGCTTTTTGTCCAACAAGTACGTCAGACGGGAGGTCTTGAGCCCTCGCTTCAATGCCAACATGGTGACGGGCTCGTCCAAGCTATAGATCTCCAAGGTGGCAATCTTGAAGCGGGTTACATAGTCCCGCAGGAGCTCCTGGTCTTATTGGTGGATGGAAAAGAGGCTGTCCACCTCTCTTGGCACCTTTCGACAAGCGTCGAAGTATGCCACAAACTTTCCTTCCAACTGCTAGAAGGAGTTGATAGATTCAGGCTCGAGGCAGGTGAACCAAACTCGAGCGGCCTTCTGGAGGGTGGTCGGGAAGGCAATGCACAGAAAGACGTCTGTCACCTCCTGGACTCTCATGAGAGCCTTATATCTCTCTAGATGGTCCAGGGGATCGGTGGTCCCGTCATAGAGATCCACCTGAGGCATACGGAACCGATAAAGAATCGATTTCTCTTGGGTTTCTCGAGAGAAGGGGGGTTGGGCGTTATAGCCCACTGGCTCGTTAGGGGAGCCCTGCATGTTGGCAAACCGGTGGAAAAGCTCCGCCAACTTGCTCTCTTGCTCTTCCAGGCACCTTTCAGCTAGATGCCTGATGGCCTCGTCAGTGGAACCTTCCACTGCGGTCGCTGGAGAAGGAGGTGCCGACGGGTCACGATGAGAGGCATTTCCTCGGCGATGCTTGCTGTGCTTGGCAGCATCATCGTTGTCTACTGAGGATCAGCTCTCGTGGTCCGCCGACCTAGAAGGGTTCCTCTTCATGGGGGTCTGGTGACTCCTATGAGGAACGATCGATGCCCGCGGGTGGGACGACCTACCCTGGATAGAGTGCAGGATTTCATGGGGGCCCGCGGCTTAGGCCGCATGGGTCCTTAGCTGAGGCTGGGTCACTAGGGAGTGCTGCTGATGCTACAGCTGCCTCACGGCTATGGCCAGTGTCTGTAATTATTGGACAATGGCAGCATACGACCGTCCATCGAGGGCAGCTGAGGAGGTGGAACAGGAGTAGGGAGTTCCATTCTTAAGCTACGGGGGCCCGGGGGAGAGGGAACTTCCCCTGCTTGACTGGTGGAGGCTTCACGTCCGCGTGTCACCATACTTAGAATCAATCTTCCCTCGAGGTCGAGGGGGGCTTAGTCGTCTAGGAGCTTCGTCCCCCTTCCTAGTGCACCAATCTGTTGCTGACCTTATCGCTATGGCCTGCAACTATGAGTTGGTGCCAGATTGGATCTCCTGCATTGCAGAATTTCGACACTTCCGGACCTGCAAAAATGAGGTTAGAGACCCGAGCTGAGGATCCCGGCGGGAGAACTCCGACTGTCAAGTTAGAGAGCTGTAAAGTGGAACAGATCCACTAAGGCGGAAACCTGCTGGGTTTCCATTCTTAGGGGAATCTTAGATGAGAAGAAGAATGAGAACAAGAGAGAGAAGGGTGCTCTGATTCCTGCAACCGAGCTCGTTGGACATAGTCCTATGGGTTCTTCTAGAGCCTCTGGCTTAGGATCACCCCTTCTTCTCCTTACGGGACTACTTGTCCTCTCGATTGCTTACCTTCCTTCTTTCCCTTGGTCTCTCTTTTTAGGTCGCTGATCCATGCCTCTGTCTGCACCTCGATCCCCCAGAGGGCTCTGGAGGTTAGGGATCGTCCCCCCCTCATCCCCCTTACGGCCAGGAATTAAGTGGCCAACCGATCTTGTCCGCCGTGTAGTCATGAGAGGGGGAACTTGGCGGGATACTGATCCTTGCAAAGGTGCCCTCGAGCCTGAGGCGTTGACCATGGCCCTCCCTATCGAATGCTGGGTTCAATGCCTTGGGCAGGATTCCTTTTCCAAACTGGTGCCAACGAGGTTTCGCACACCATTGCAGGCCTAGGGACGCCGTACCCGGTGCATCACCTATGCACGCCATCTTCAACAGCTTCCTCAAGGCTCGCGCTATCGGTCCTTCCGTCTTCCATAGAAAGGGCCAGCTTCGACCGAGGTGGACCCATCCAGGGGCACCACCTGGCGAGGGAGCAGAGGCATGGCCACTCCGGTCGAGGTGGATCTTGCCTGGATTGACACCTTGTGGAGTGGCAGAGGCCAGCTCGACCTCGACCGAGGTGGACCCATCTGGGGGTGCCACCTGGCGAGGGAGTGAGGAGAGCCTAGCTCAACTTCGAAGAGGTGGACCCATCTAGGGGCACCACCTGGCGAAGGAACAGATGCAGGGCCACTCCAGCCAAGGCAGATCCCGCCTGGATCGACACCTAGCAGAGTGGCAGAGGCTAGCTCGACCTTGGCCGAGGTGGACCCATCTAGGGGGTGCCACCTGGCGAGGGAGCGCTGAGAGCCTGTTTTGACTTCGATGAGGTGGACCCATCTGGGGGCACCACCGGGCGAAGGAGCAGAGGCAGGGCCACTCCGGTCGAGATGGATCCCGCCTGGATCGACACCTGGCAGAGCGGTAGAGGCCAGCTCAACCTCGACCGAGGTGGACCCATCTGGGGGTGCCAACTGGCAAGGGAGCGGGGAGAGCCTGGCTCGACTTTGGTGAGGTGGACCAATCTCGGGGTGCCACCTGGCGAAGGAGCAGAGGCAGGGCCACTCCGATCGAGATGGATCTCGCCTGGATCGACACCTGGCAGAGTGGTAGAGGCCAGCTCAATCTCGATCGAGGTGGACCCATTTAGGGATGCCACCTGGCGAGGGATCGGGGAGAGCCCGGCTCGACTTCGATGAGGTGGACCCATCTGGGGGCTCCACCTAGTGAAGGAGCAGATGTAGGACCACTCCGGTCGAGGTGGATCCTGCCTGGGTCGATACTTGGCGGAGTGCAGAGGCCAGCTCGACCTCGGTCGAGGTAGACCCATCTGGAGGTGCCACCTGGCGAGGGAGCGGGGAGAGTCTGGCTCTGCTTCGGTGAGGTGGACCCATCTGGGGGAGCCACCTGGCGAAGGAGCAGAGGCCGGGCCACTCCTGTCGAGGTGGATCCCGCCTAGATCGACACTTGGTGGAGTGGTAGAGGCCAGCTCGTCCTCGATCGAGGTGGACCCATCTGGGGGTGCCACCTGGCGAGGGAGCAAGTAGAACCCGGCTCGACTTCGGCGAGGTGGACCCATCTGGGGACGCCATCTGGCGAAGGAGCAGAGGCAGGACCACTCCGACCGAGGTGGATCCCGCCTGGATCGACACCTGGCAGAGGCCAGCTCAACCTCGATCAAGGTGGACCCGTCTGGGGGTGCCACTTGGCAAGTGAGCGGGGAGAGTCCGGCTCGACTTTGGCGAGGTGGACTCATCTGGGGGCGCCACTTGACGAAGGAGCAGGGGCAGGACCACTCCGACCGAGGTGGATCCCGCCTGGATCGACACTTGGCGGAGTGGAAGAGGCCAGCTCGATCTCGATCAAGGTGGACCTGTTTGGGGGTTTCACCTGGCGAAGAGTGGGATGAGCCCGGCTCGACTTCGGCGAGGTGGACCCATCTGGGGGTGCCATCTGGCGAAGGAGCAGAGGCAGGACTACTCCGGCCGAGGTGGATCTTGCTTGGAACGACACCTGGCGGAGAGGCAGAGGCCAGCTCGACCTCAGCCGAGGTGGACCTGTCTGGGGGTGCCACCTGGCGAGGGAGCGGGGAGAGCCCGGCTTGACTTCGACGAGGTGGACTCATCTTGGGGCGCCACCTGGTGAAGGAGCAGAGGCAGGACCATTCCAGCCGAGGTGGATCCCACCTAGATCGACACCTAGTGGAGTGGCGAAGGTGCCAAGCTCGGTCCCGAGGTCGGCTCTACCGCTGAATGAGCCACCTGGCAGGAGAGTCCGGAAATGATGCCACGCGGTGCCACCTGCGCCCAGCTGGATCTGACGCATACTCCATGTCAGCGATGTTGCCATATAACTAACCAATGTATATCTAACTTCTACACTGGCCATATTAGCTATCTTGAACAATATCCTCACATCCTGGATGGATGCATTAGAAGTTGAATTTGCCTCTTTGGATGAGAAAACCTAACCAGCTTTGAATGCATATAAAGTGATCCAGGATAAAATCCATGCACAAGTGGGTCTAGTTATATCTCTTGATATGTTGTTATGTGAGGCTTACTAGCAACTACAATCTTTGGTGGATAATCTGACTCAACAAGAGAATAACTACCATAAGAATTTCTAAGCTTTGGACAAAGCTTATAGTTGGTTAAAAGATTTCAAATCCAAACCTTCAGATCTTCTCACCAGGGTGGATGAGTCCTTGTGATTGTCTAAGAAATTTCAAGACAAATAGGAGAAAATAAAGAATGCTATCAAAATTCTCTAAGGTGGAATCCTTACCTTTACAATTATAGAACTTGTTATTTGTATTAGCCTTTTGGCCATGACCTTATCATATGGAGACATTCTTTTTCTAGCCAATCAATATAATGTTATTCCATATTTTATTTTTGCTTTCCACTTTTGGACCAAACTTGGTCCTCTTCATTAATTCTTCCACAAATATTTACCTTGTATTAAGATCCACTTCATCCATGGTGCATATGACCTTGATGTGCACATCACCCATGGAAACAATTATGGTCTCCATTGGTGTGGTTCCCCGCCCGCCCCCTTTCCACCAAGTTTTCATTATAGGAAAAACTTTGCCCCTCATCTGTTACAAGGTGTCCGATTCCACCATCAAAGATTTATGCCAGCATAGTCTCACCATTATAACCATCAACAATTATTTATAAGTCACAACGATTGATAGCTCCAAGTTCGAGTATTGGCCTAACATTGACCGAAATATCAATTCTTGGTCTAATTTGGTACAATTTTTTTTTTTAAAATTTCAGAATCTCTTGATAATCTTGAGGATACCATGAGGTATCTTCAACCTTATCTTCTTGATAGACCAAAACTTAATAGCCAAGCTTTTCGATGCTCTAACATTCTCATGTAAGGAGTGATTGGCCAAGTTATAATTTTTAGATAAATGATCAGCCAAGTTAACTATGATATGCATTAAAGCATGCTGTGGCATATAATTCTAATCCTTCACAATAGAAACAAAGCCTCTCCACTTATTTCATCACCAAACCCAAAGCTATTTGTGTTGTTTCACAAGTGGCTTTAGCATATAGCCACTTGTCTCGTGAATGATTTTAAAAAGTTGTATCAGCTCTCCTCCATGTAAGACTAGAGGTGCATGGCCACATCTTAATTAGGCCAAGCTAGTAGATAGATCATCTCTACCTATAGACCATGACCTTCAAGGCTACTCTCGCTATAAAGAGTAGAATTGGTTTGGTTTCCGAAGATGTCAACTCCTCACGAGGCTAGAGGAATTAGACTAAATGGCCTAACTTGAGAACTCTGAAGCTCTTTAGCAGGGTGTGATGGACTCCTTGATAGTCCTAATATTCGAACATCAATCCTCTTTCTCAACAACATGGCAATAGCATTGTGATAGCATCCCATCAAGCATTCTAGAAAAGGATGCTGTTGTCTAGAAATCCCCAACTAGGAGTGATACGAACGGTACAAGCTTTTGCTGATAGGTTTCTATATGTGCATGTTGGAGATAATCCTGACTTTGGTTTTGCGCGAGTCGCGCGGAGAGAAAGTGCGGAGAGAAAACGCGTTAACTGCGCGGGTGTTACGTGGTTTGCTGGCTTATCACATCACGCGGGGATTAGCTTTTATTGTTTTTCTATTTCATCTTGATAAACCGATTTCTAAAAAGTCGGAGTTGTAAAAAATCTTATTTATTCTCGAATGAAGCGCAGCAAAAACGAGTAGTATTTTTTTTTCCCGTCTTCTCTTTCTCATCCTCATATTTTTCCCCTTCACCTGGTATCAGAGCGTCAGGTTAGCACACCAAGGCGCCTTCGTCTCAAGCAAATGGCGATCATTCCTCAAGCTGCGACAACAAGGGTCGGTGGCGGCGTATCTCTCAACTACCCGCAGCTAACGACGACGAACTACACCACCTGGGCGATTAAGGTGGAAGCACTGATGCAGGCCCAAGACATTTGGGATGCAGTGGAAGCAACGGACGGTGCGGACGTGGACGAGAGGAAGGATAAGACGGCGAGGGCGTTTCTCTTCCAAGCACTCCCGGAAGACATCCTGTTGCAGGTGGCGAAGAAGACGACTGCAAAGGAGGTCTGGGACAGCCTCAAAACAAGGTTAGTCGGGGCCGATCGTGTCAAGACCGCTCGGTTGCAGACGTTGAAAAGTGACTTCGATGTCATGCGAATGAAGGAAGGGGAGACGCTGGACGACTACGCCGGCAGACTCAGTGGGATGTCCGCGAAGTATGCAAATCTGGGGGAGACGCTCGACGATGCGACGCTGGTAAAGAAGCTCCTCAACACAATACCCGATAGGTACTACCAGGTGGTCGCCGGCATTGAGCAGTTCTGCAACCTCGACACAATGCCATTCGAGGAAGCAGTCGGGCGTTTGACGGCATACGGGGAGCGTGCACGTTTGCGCAACCCCAGCAGCAACGACGATGGGCAGCTCCTGCTCACCCAAACCGAATGGCAGGCGCGGTAGGACAAAGTCGGCAGGGACTCATCCTTGAGCAACAGGGGTAAGTACATCGCCCCTGCAGAAGGTAGCAGCCGGAGCCGGGGTGGACGCAGTCGCGACAGGGGTCGCGGCAGAGGCAGACGCAGCGGATCGCCGCGCAAGGCTAGTTCAGGTGGCTTTGGCGGCAGTAGATGCGACAAGAGCCACATCAAGTGCTACAATTGTAGCAAAATGGGCCATTATGCATCTGAATGCTGGAGTAAACCGTGCAAAGAAGAAGCAAACCTCTTATGCACGGAGGAGGAGAAACCGGCGTTACTGCTGTCTGCGAGTGTTGAATCAAGGGATCTTGCTTTGTTGAATGAGGAGACGGTGGATCCGCAGCTGCGAGCTGGAAGCGAGGAAGTTTTCAGCACTTGGTATTTTGACAATGGTGCAAGCAACCATATGTCGGGTGAAAGGAAGAAATTTCACGAGCTGGACGAGACAGTCCAGGGGCATGTGAGATTCGGCAACGGCTCCACTGTGCAGATCAAGGGAAAGGGTTCGGTGTTCTTCCAGTTCAAGAATGGGGAACAACGACTTCTCACCGAGGTATACTACATCCCAACCTTACAAAGCAATATCATTAGCTGTGGACAGTTGGCCAAGAAAGGAAACAAGTTTGTTATGCTAGGAGAATTTCTATGGATGTATGATCCCAGTGGCAGATTGCTCATCAAAATCAGAAGTTCCTCCAATCATCTTTACAAGGCCGAGATGAAGACCAACGATCCGGTGTGTTTGCTCACCAACATATTGGACGAGGCTTGGCTATGGCACGCCCGACTTGGGCATGTCAACTTCCACTCCTTGAAGATGCTGGCAGAGAAGAATATGGTGGCAGGTGTGCCGCTCATTAAGCACCCCGACAAGCTGTGCCAAGGGTGTACAATAGCAAAGCATGCAAGACACCCTTTCCCAGAGGCAACCACCTGTCGAGCGGAGGAGCCACTTGAGCTGCTGCACGCCGATCTCTGCGGACCGATCACCCCTTCGACTATCACCGGCAATAGCTACTTTATGTTGATCGTCGACGACCACACTCGATGGATGTGGGTGTACGTGATCAAGACGAAGGATGAAGCCTGCTCGGTGTTCAAAAAGTTTAAGCAACAGGTGGAGAATACCATCGGACACCGAGTGAAGACCTTGAGGACGGACCGGGGTGGAGAGTTCCTCTCCACTGAGTTCAACAAACTCTGCGAAGAGGCAGGCATCGTGAGGCACCTGACTGCACCCTACACTCCGCAGCAGAATGGCGTGGTGGAACGAAGAAACCGGACAGTGATGTCGATGGCGAGATCACTTCTCAAGAGCATGCACGTTCCCAACATATTCTGGGGGGAGGCCGTAAGGCATGCAGTACATCTGCTGAACCGCTTGCCAACGAAGGCGCTAGGAGAGCGCACCCCATTCGAAGCTTGGACTGGGAGGAAGCCACACCTCAGCCATTTGAGGGTGTTCGGCTGCACTGCCCATGCGAAGGTGGTGTTGCCGCACCAGAAGAAGCTTGATGACAGAAGTCAGGCGATGGTGTACCTCGGCGTCGAGCAGGGCTGCAAGGCGCACCAACTCTACGACCCTCGGCGCGGCAAACTTCATGTAAGTAGAGACGTGAAGTTCGAAGAACACCTAGAATGGAGTTGGAACGCAGGTGAAAACGTTGTAGATGCGTCAGTCCTGGTTGTGAGGGAGAACTACTCTCCCGAGACGGACTCGAGTGACTCCGGGACTCCTTCGGCCCACCATGTTGGAGTCCCGTCTATAACAGCAACGGCGTCATCACCAATGGAGGATACCGCATCGGCCACAGAGTCTCCCACAGCGGATTCATTGGCGGGTGCGCCGGCTGTACCTGCAATGGCCTCTCCGACTTCAAGCAGCAGCAGCACCAATGATGGAGTGGTTCGTTACAGGCACATCGACGATATTATGCGAGATGCGGTGCGAGTGGACTTACATCAGGAAGAGCTCGAAGAAGAGGCGCTGCTAGTCGAGATGGAGGAGCCATCTTGCTACCGAGAAGCTGCCGGAGAAAACGCTTGGGAAAAAGCGATGCAGCAGGAGATCGAGTCCATTGAAAGAAATTCAACATGGGAGCTCACCAACCTACCGCCAGGACAAAGACCCATAGGTCTGAAATGGGTGTACAAGGTGAAGAAAAACTCAGCCGGAGATGTGATCAAGCATAAGGCGAGGCTAGTTGCAAAGGGATATGTTCAGCGTCAGGGTGTCGACTTCGAAGAAGCGTTTGCTCCGGTAGCCAGACTTGACACTATCCGTGTCATTCTTGCAATCGCAGCCAATCGCAGCTGGGAGGTACATCATCTTGATGTGAAGTCGGCATTCTTGAATGGCGAACTCGAGGAGGAGGTCTATGTAACTCAGCCGGAGGGCTTTGTTGTGAAGAACAAGGAGCACTGTGTGTATAAGCTGAGCAAGGCACTATATGGGTTGCGGCAAGCTCCACGGGCATGGAATAATCGACTGGACAAAAGTTTGAGGCGTCTCGGGTTCATCAAGTGCACACAAGAACAAGCAGTGTACACACGAGGAGAAGGAAACGCAGGTATCATTGTTGGTATTTACGTCGATGATTTAATCGTTACAGGGAAAAATTCGGAGGAGATCTCAGCTTTCAAGCAGCAGATGATGACCGAGTTCGAGATGAGTGACCTCGGGCTTCTCACCTTCTACCTCGGCATCGAAGTGGCGCAAGAAGAAGATCGGGTGATACTAAAGCAATCGGCCTATGCCAAGAAGGTGTTAGCTCAGTTTGGCATGACTGAGTGCAACTCAACAAAGTCCCCTATGGAGCAGAAGGCGCAGCTCCACAAAGATCCTGAAGGAGAACCGATAGATGCGACGGAGTACCGGCGCATGATTGGTTGTTTGAGGTATTTACTCCACACAAGACCAGATCTTTCCTATGCAGTTGGAGTAGCTAGCAGATTTATGGAAAGGCCCATGGTGATGCATCACAAGGCGGTGAAGCAAATCCTGAGGTACCTGAAAGGTACAATCCATTGTGGACTTGTATATGGGAAGAAAAAGGTAGAAGAAGAGATCATCGGCTACAGCGATAGTGACTTGGCTGGTGATGTTGATGATCGGAAAAGCACCGGGGTATGGCATTCTATGTCAATGATAATCTGGTATCATGGAATTCACAAAAGCAGAAGTCGGTTGCATTGTCATCATGCGAGGCCGAGTTCATGGCAGCAACGGCGGCGGCAAGCCAGGCATTATGGCTGAGAAGCTTGTTGGGGGAGCTAATGAAGTAAGAACTCAAGCCAGTGAAGCTGTTTGTTGATAACAAGTCTGCAATTGCCTTAATGAAAAATCCCGTATTTCATGGCCGCAGCAAGCACATTGACACGAGATTTCATTTCATCAGAGAATGTGTTGAAGGTGGTCAGATCGTGGTCAAGTTCGTCCGCACGGAAGAGCAGCGAGCCGATCCACTCACAAAAGCTTTGTCAGGCGTGAAGTTTGCAGCGAAGAAATTATTACTGGGCGTTTATGATTTTGACCCACATCAGGATTAAGGGGGAGTATGTTGGAGATAATCCTGACTTTGGTTTTGCACGAGTCGCGCGGAGAGAAAGCGCGGAGAGAAAATGCGTTAACTGCGCGGGTGTTACGTGGTTTGCTGGCTTATCACATCACGCGGGGATTAGCTTTTATTGTTTTTCTATTTCATCTTGATAAACCGATTTCTAAAAAGTCGGAGTTGTAAAAAATCTTATTTATTCTCGAATGAAGCGCAGCAAAAACGAGTAGTATTTTTTTTTCCCGTCTTCTCTTTCTCATCCTCATATTTTTCCCCTTCAGTGCATAGGCTTGCCATTAAAGTTGGATGGCTATAAATAAAGATAAGAGAAAGGGATGATAACATGGGTCATCGTGCCTTAACCTTTAAGAACTTTTGCTATTGTAATACTACAAGTCTAGACGAGCAGGTACAGTATAACTGAAGCTACAAGTTTGTACTACAACTAAGGATAAACTAGAGTTCAACAAGGTGACCAATGGCAAAGAATTTAATGGATAAAGGCAATAATAAATTAAGTGTAAAATAGTAAATATGCCAATAAAGAATGCTTGTCTAATTGGTAGAAGGGCTCTTCTTTTATTCAAATTACCTCCTCTTGCTTATACAATATGATGAATGATACAATAACCACCCACATCCATCTCATACTTCTAACAATTTAAACACAGAGATCACCACACCCTTACTTATCATGACTCGTCAACAACTAAGTCCAATAATTGTTCATTCAATCTTGTGCTATGTTATCCTCTTTTTGGTCAAGTAATGACCTTTTGTTTGGCATGGATGATCCAGCTGATTCAACATCATTCTTTGAACTTTTTGATAGTTGCCTAGTCTGATGGTTATCTCACACAACCTATTAGGTGCCATGTTCCCCTTGACTAGTTGTTTGGTAAGACCAAATGATATCAAAGCTTGTGGTCTTTTTTGGCCTAATACTTCCATTAAAATTTCTTTTCAAATATTGTATCAGAGTTGCCATGTGTACAATGATCCCTGGGTGCCTGCCAGGATGTGGTGTAAACACTCAGACCTTCTAGATTCATGCCATATTATTGGAGTGCCTTTTTATCAAGGAATAATGCAGGAAGTGAGATACTTCCACCGCTCCATTAATTAAAGAAAGAAAAAAATATGGAAGGAAATAATTATAGAGGTAAGCGAAGGAAAGAAAAAAGTAAAAGGGGCTAAAACAACATTCTCGATGAGGACCTATCTGCATCAAGGGGGGCAAGGAACTCGAGTGGTTCTTATGACCGTCAAACAATTTTCCTAAGCATAAATTCCCACAGAGCTGGAAGATATGGAGGCTTTGTGAAGAACAAGCGAATTGATACTGCCTTCTTAGAAAAATTCATGAATTCCCTTCATGCCTTATTTGGCAATCAAGTACCATTTGGTGTTAATCCCAAGCTCTTCTAGAGATGATTGGATTTTCTTGCCACCATACCCAAGCTCTTCTAGTAATGGTTTGATTTTCTTGCCTCCATCAGGTCCAAAGGGCATGATGGTTTGGGGCATCCTTTCAACTTGAGACATTTCAGTTAAAACTACAAATGTTGCTACTGTTACTACACTATTAGCATTAAGGAAGATTCAACTAGCCATATCAGGAAGATCCCACTAGCAAGATCAACATTAACAAGAATTGAAAAGGATGATGCCGCATTCCTACCTAGAGGTGTGAGCTGAGCATTTGACAAAAGGGCTATATATCCCTTAGGGCTTGGTCCTACAAGACATGCAAGAATTGCTTGCAGCTCTCAAGATCAATAACAAAGATTTCTAAAAGGAATTATTATAATTATAACAAGCAATGGTTAGAACCAAAAATATTAACATAATAATTTAAATATAATATTTTATAATTTTATAATTATCAAGATAAAATCAACTATTAAATTATATCAAAATTACCACTAGACTGACACAAAGTTCCCCAATTCATCATTTAAGAAACTAAAACTGAACTCTAAGCTCTCAAATAAACAACCCATAATCTAGTTCACACTACTCAATATTTGAAAACTGATAATAAAATATAAAAAAAAGAGCTAACAACCCAACAATTAAGATAGTTCTAATGACTATAGTTGTGCAAAGAATGCAATAAGATTTTACTTGATAAATGAAGATATCACTGCTTCCATAAAAGAAATAACTCATAAACTAAGATAAGAATTTGGTATTTGGATTATAAATAATTCAAACATTTGAAGCAATTAATCATTTAAAATAAGAGTGAAATAGCTAGGTTTAATATAATTGCTGAGAAAGCAAATAACCATATGAAAGTATCAAACAAATATTTACTTATTCAACCCTTATCAGATTTTGTGACTATGTCCAAGATTGGCACCATGACAAGGCTTGAAACCATATTTGGCCACGTGGTGTAGGCTTGAAATCAATTTTATGGAGGTTCAAAAGAATTAGTTTCTAAGCATATATTTGCCAGTGATCAGCCTTGCTAGATAAACTTGACTCACAATCAAACTATAAAGGGACCAAATTTTTTCACACCAATTACAAACCAAATTTGAACCATAATTATGATGTTTTCATATTTTACCATCAAGATAATATGTATAATATTTCATAGTTTGATTCATCACAATACACTAATATAACTTGTCTCACTTTAGCATAGCCACATCATGAAAAATTAAACTAGCATACTCAGTATCATATTTCATACTTGACCCATATTTTAAAATTAATTTCTTGTGTAGGGTAAATTTAATTATATATAATGTTTACTTTCAATCAATGGAAATTTTATAAACAGCTGCATAACATTTAATTTCAGGCTGTATTCTCATTTCTATTTGCAATACAAATTTTAAACTAGAGATGTAAGCATGATAATTTCACTGAGTCAAGATACAAGTTTTAAAATAAATTTTCTAATAGTTTTATATGCAATGCATTATATAATACTAGGGTGGTAGAAGCACTTATAAATCAAGAGCAAGAAAATCTAGAAAGTAAAATGCAAAATGTCACATCCCTATCATACAAGGTAGACCATTTCTAGCCATAGCTAATATTCAAATCAATTACCAAAATGGGTTAATGAAACTCTCATTTGGCAACATGTCAATAGATCTAAATATTTTTAATCTAACTAATACAAATCAAACAAGCAACTTGAACTATATTCAGCATATTGTCTATGTTCCCATTGACCTCAATGATGAAAAGTTCAACTTGGAACTCTAGATGAACCAAGATGGTGAAGAGATTAATGAAGTTGCTTCAATTGGTGTGTACTCAAGATAGGAGCCTCCAATTGAACCACTTGAAATAATGGCTAGACCATTGCCTAAACCATCAGTGGAGTAAGCACCCAAACTAGAACTAAAACCATTTCCCAAGCACCTCAAACATGCATACCTAGGACCTTCAAAAACCCTACCATAAATAATTTTAATGGACCTAGACTCCAAACAAGAGGGAGAATTATTAAATGACCTTAGAGAAAATAGGAAAGCCTTAGGAAGGACCATGGCTGATATAAAGGGGATCAATTCTTCAATTGTTTAATATAGGATTCACCTAGGGAAGAAAATCATGTGACAAGTACATAAATCTAGACACATAAGCATTAATTTATAAATCAAATTATCTTTATTTTTTAGAATTGATATTTTTTTTTTTTTTACAGGAAAGAGGTGCACCATAATAAAGAGCCCGATCTACAAGTTTAAAGGAACATATTAGAGTATAAATAGTAAACAATTGGAGCCCAACACCCATCTTAAAAGTGATTCAAAAAAGCTCGCATGCTACTGGTCCACCATGGACTAGTAATTTGGTCCATAAGAAGTCTTCATGCAGTCTAACAATGAACTTGAAGGAGATTTGGGACCAGATTTATTAATGAATTTGAAAGGAGTTGCATCCAGATTCATCAATGAATTAGGAAGGAATTATGGCTAGATTCATTTAGAATTTAAATTTCTTCATTTTTTTTTTAGTCCCATATCAAAAAAATATAAACAATCCTTCTCCCCTAACACCTATAAAAAGGCATGTATACTCCATGAAAAAGTACTTCCTACTTTCTTTCATCCTTTCAATATATAAGAAGGAGAGAGCTGAGGAAAAAAGAGTCTCTATCAGGTTCTAAATTTTTTTATTTTTTAACTCTAAGCCTTGTTAATAGCTTAGGAGTTAAATAATTTTGTGATTAGATTTTTGTAGTAATAAAATTTTATTCTTCTTGTTTCAAATATTTTTCTTACAATTTTTTAATTTTAGTACCGGGATAATTTATTTTATATTTTTAAATAATTTTAAAGTTTTAATTTAGATCATGTCTAGCTAAGCAAACCTTTTAAGGTTGGCAATGAAGCAAGACTATGATTAGAAGCTCTTTCTTAGGATCTCTTTTTGAGCTTTTAATTTTTTAGAGTCCTTTCTTTTTAATTTCTTGCCAAGAGACTTGATGCTGCTTAGCTAAAGCAAACCAAGAGAGGGGGTGAATTGGGTTTCTAATAAATTTTCAATGAATTAAAAATCAGGTGCTAGTATGTTTCCAAGATGTTTGTGTACTCAATAATAATATATAGCAGAAGTAATGAAGTAAATGTAGAAAGAATAACAAACAATCACAAACAAGAAATTTATAGTGGTTCGATGTATTTCAAAACACCTACGTCCACTCGCCATGCTTCTCTTGGGAATTTCATTATAATCAAATCTTGATTATAGTAGTTTAGTTTCCAGGCTCACTAATCAAAACTTCTTGGTTTTTACTCAAGACTAACCAAAAACCTAGTTGGTTTTTCTAGGCTCACCAATAATCCCTTGGTTTTTACTCAAGGCTAACCAAAAATCTAGTTGGTTTTTCTAGGCTCACCAATAACTCCTTGATTTTTACTCAAGACTAACCAACAATCTCGGTACTAGTTTCAATCCCCTTGAAACTAGAAACAACAAAATAATTCAAGTACAATAAAAGAATACAATAAGCTTTCTCAACAAATAAATAATTTCGATGAAGCTCTTGAATATGGTTGAAAAGCTTTGCCATCATATTGTTGAAACCTTAATCAATGCTTGAAGATGCGGACTTGAAAGCTTTTTCTGAACTCAGTGTGCTTGAAGGCTCAAATCTCTCAAACTGTTGAATGCTCGAAGGTTTTCAATGAATGCTCTCATTAACTTTTCCCAAAGTCTCATCCCTCTTATATTTGGTGGTGTTTTTATATCTTTCCAATCCCTAAAAATTCGATAATTGCTATTGGAGAGGAGAAACTAGTCATTAGACATGAAACTAGGAAGTTCTGCACTTCAAAAACTAGCCGTTACTGTGTTGTCGACCCGCAAGTATCGATACTTCAGACCATAAGTCGACACATGAGTCGACACTTGAGTGGATACTAGGTCAAGTATGCCTTCTGAAGCTAATGTACTAGTGCATCGACACTTCTTCTAGTGAGTTGATACTTGAGTTGACACTTCATCACCATGAGTCGACACTTGACCAAACTCCTAAAATCAGCATGTTCTATATCCTGTTTGATCTCAGGCCTTGAGTCGATACATGAGTCAACACTTCAACGTGCCAGCTGAAACTTTTTCTGCATATTAGCTCAAGCTTCTATGAGTCAACACTTGAATGAAACAGTGCTAAAACTTGTCCAAACTGAGATTTTGAGCTCTTCAAAATCTTTTTCATATTTCAAAGTCCATGTAGCTTGAAAACTTATGATCTTGAGTGACTTCTTCAACTGAATGACAAGCATTTCAATCTTACAACATAAGCAAACCTTGATGAGTACCTAAATCTGATAAACACACTTTTAACATACAATTAGTACTCATATATACTTAAGTCTTTTGTTATTCATCAAAATCAAAGACAGGGTGTTGCCCAGAGAGCAACCCAAGAGGGGGGGTGAATTGGGTTTCAAAAATTTAAAGCTAAGCTTAATAAAACAAGTAGCAAACTTCACAAGACAAGATGTGCAATTTAATTCAACAAGGTAGAGTGATTTAAGTGCAATGCTCTAATGTAAAGTTGCAGCAAAAATTAAAGATAATAAGCGAAATGTAAAGAGTAAGGAGGAAGAGAACAAGCAATCACAAACACAACAATCTATAGTAGTTTGGTGGCAACAATGCACCTACATCCACTCCCCAAGATCTCCTTGGAAAATCACTATAATCCAATGATTACAGCCGATTAGTTTTCCGGGCTCACTAATCAAAACCCGACTTGTTTTTACAAGGCTCATAAGTCACAACCTCACTTGGTTTTACGGGCTAACCAAGAACCTAATAGGTTTTTACAAGGCTAACCAAAAACCTCTCTTGGTTTTCCAGGCTAACCAAGATCCTTAGTGGTTTTGCAGGCTAACCACCAACCTAATTAGTTTTTAAGACTTACCAACAACCTCACTTGGTTTTCTAATAGGCTAACCAAAAACCTTTACAAGATAAAAGATGGAGAAATAAAGAACCAATGTAAGCTTTTAATAAAAAGCAAATAAGTTGATGTAGCTCGAAGTAGTGTTGCTTTGCTCTTGTTGAAGCCTTTTGAATGCCCAAGATTGAATGATCTTCAATGCACTTGATAGCTTTGAATACTTATAAGGCTTCCCTTTGCTAGAGAGTGGTTGAGCTTTGAATGAATAGGAGTTAAGGCTCTTCTCTCTTCTTTTCTCTTTAAACTCCTTTTGAATATTCAATTACATTACTTCTTGATTTGATTTGGAGCCTTTATATATCTTTCCAAGCCCCCAAAATCGAAATCTAGCCATTATACTTGAAAAACTATCCATTGGAGGGCATTTGGGAGAGTTCTACGCTTGAAAAAACTAGCCGTTACTGTTATCAGAACTCCATGTGTCGACACTTCCTCTTCATGTGTCGACACATGTTCTTCTTGAGTTGACACAAGTTCAAAATGTTCCATTCAAATTCTCTAGAAAAATTAGCTGAGTCGACACATTCTCAGTTGAGTCAATACATTAGGTCCGTGTGTCGACACATCAATTGTTCCTTCAACTTCTGCAAGTTCTATGGCTTGAAATTCTCAGGCGATGTGTTGACACTTTGAGTCGACACATAAGATCCATGTGTCGACACATCATCTGTGCCATTTGAAATTTCACTACGTGCCAGTCTGAGTCGACACACCATCTTCATGTGTCGATATATCATGTCATGTGTCGACACCTTGAGTCGACACATCATCAAAAAGGTGCAGAAATTGCTGAACTTGTGCTGGAACATGTTTTCATTTGTCTGTAAGGGTTTTGGTGACCAGGGTGGAAGCGTGGATTTCAAAATTTTATTATGAAACTACTACCAAACCCTTAAACCAAGACCTCCTTACTAGGAATTAAAACATACAAACATGCATATATAATATAAACTAGAGTTTAGGCACCAACCTGAACCGCTAGTATCCAATCCGATGAAGAAAATCCTAATTCAGCCTTCTTCTCCACTAGGCGCCCAAACGTTCTCCCTCTAACGGTGATCCACATGAAACTCGGACCAAGGAAGAACTCCTTCAAGTTGCTTGAAGAAGTGGAACTCTTTCGGTAGCCTTTGGTCTATTGACCACTGTAGGACACCCTGTCCCACTGTAGGGCACTAAAGATACTCTCCTAAACCACTCTTGGTTTTAGGACAACCCTCCTCTAGGATCCCTTAGGTTAATGTCCTAAAACAAAGCCTTGTCCTAGTAGAAATGACCTTGTCTTAACAAGATAAGTCTTATCTTTAAGAAAGAAGGAGGGAGAGAGAGACACTCATAATAATATTTCGGTGAAATTCTTATATCAGACTCATTTCACCGCCCCTTATTTATAGATACAAGAGGAGCATGTGATATGTCCTCCCATCAACTTATCAGATATGATTTTTCAAGACCGAAGAGAAGTTATTTGGCTTGAAAAATCATATCTAATAAGCCCATTTATGCACCGAAGGCCTTATTCACATCCCTTCTTTTATCTGGACGAATTCTTACTTGCCACATGTCAATTACCAGTCCCTAGGAAGCTAAGAGGCACCTCTTCAATCTCCAAACATCAGATATTATGAAGAGTCTTAATAGCAGAAGGACTTTCCATCAGAACCGCGTGCCACATGAAGAGTTGCGACTCTTCATGCACCGCATGCGCCATCCTTCTTCCATGCAAATTTCAAAGAATGATGACCAATCAAAACATAGGTAATATGAGTATCATTGAAAAGAGAATAAAATTTCCTTTCTAATTATATAAATTATATTCAAATCAGAGATCTATAGCTCATTCTGTGCCCTTTTGAAGTTAAGGTATCATTTAGGTACCAAGAGTCCCATGCCATTGGGACTCTTCATGCATGGCACCTAAAATGTCCTTAAATCTAAATTAAAATTATATTTAGCTATGATTAGGCTAGCCCCACTTAGAACTCAACCTAATTTAGGTTTCCCATAATTAGGTTAGCCCAATTAGCAAGCAACCGGACCCAATCCAATTGGGTTAGGAATTTGGTTAGCCTACATATGCTAGTATGTAATCCGGCTAACCAATTAGGATCCTATGATCCTAATTAAATCATGAATGACTTTCTTGTCTAAGTCTCTATTGTGTGTGATCCATTGGGTTCCACATCTAGCCAGCAGTAGGTTTAGGTTTGAGCCGATTCGATCTGATCGAACCTGATTGACCTAATTAGGTCAAATTGGCTCACTTAATTGTCCAATTTGAATCACACATCGAATTGACTCATGAAACCAAATCAATTGGTTTATGAAGACCTACAAGATAAGATTGACGTCTAGCAACGTGTCATGCCTACCCGGAAGATGAGGAATTTTGGTGGATTTACCAAAATACCCTTCAGTGGTGAGTTACCGGGCAATTCAGTCCTTCGATCTACTTGCACCCTGAATATGACTATGGATATGGATACTTGTCAAATCCAATTTTATATTCATTTGTTGCTCAATCTGATAATGATGATTCATTAATGAACCATTAGAAACTATTTCTAATGTTCATACTTTGATCAAAGATTTTCCGAATCTTCATTTGATTGAAATCATCTGGATGCGCTTCCCTCTTACTAGGGTTGATCGATTCCTTTTTGACCTACTCACAACCTCCATATGCAATCCACTATACCTAGTATCACCCCATGCATGACTCAGTGTCATGATTAAGTGTGAACCAAAGTATGGATTCATGCATACAAGATACCATGGCAGTCTCAGGTCAAAGGACCACATGCACTACTTCCACTATGAGAACTATCTATTGACAAACAGATAAGGTTCCATTAGATGTTCTCAAGCTGGATCCATTTAGTGAACTCATTCTCTAATGAGCATTCACATCCTAGTATTAGTGTCAAACACAAGTGATTGTGAGATCAGTCACTCTCTTCACCAAGCATACATAGGATGTGCTGGTTGTTGCCCAGAAATGGAGCCCAAGAGGGGGGGTGAATTGGGTCTTTTAAAAATTTAACACAATAAAATGAAGGTCCAGTGATGCTTGTGAGCAATAATAAATTTGATGCAAGATGATAGCAATAATTAAAGAGTACGAGAGAAAAAGAGCAATCATACACAAACACAAAGTTTATAGTGGTTCGGTGCAAACCTAGCACCTACATCCACTCCCCAAGCCATCCTTGGGAATTCCACTATAATCCACACCAGATTACAGTTGACTTGTTTTTCACAAGGCTCACAAGTCAAAACCTAAGTTGGTTTTGTCACTTAGGCTTACCAACAAACCTAAATATTTGTTTTGTCTTCGGGCTCACAAGTTAACCCTAGTTGGTTTTAACACTTTGGCTCACCAACAAACCACAATAACCTTCTTTCAAGACACCCTTGAAAGAAAGGTCAAATCATAATAAAACATATATGAAATTTAAAGGCTGCAACAAACTCTCTTCAAGAGTAGATTGGAATCTTTGAAGCCCAAAAGGATGCTTTGACTTCACTCTTCTTCAAGTTGCCTCTTTTTGGAATGTAGTAAGGTTGAGCTAGTAGGCTTTTTAGTGGAATCAAGCTAGAAGAGACTTTTGATATGAAGTTTGGAGAGAATATTGGCTTTTTTTTGGCTTTTGAGTGGACTTGAATGCTCTTGAATTGACTTCTCTTCACTTTTTTTCTTGCTTTCTCTTCTTTCTCTTGCTTTAAAATGAGGTTGGTGGAGATTAAATACACCAAAAACCTTCTAAAAATGGTTTGTGACCGTTGGAGCATTGGAAATAGCCGTTTGGAGCTTAAAAACCAACTTCTGCAAGCCAGAAAAATAGATCCGTTAGAGCTGTCAGGCTGCAAGTGTTGACACTTGGCTGTCAGGTGTCGACACTTGGCTGTTAGGTGTCGACACTTGGCTGTTAGGTGTCGACACTTGATTTCTGGGAGTCGACACTGGAACATTCAAGTGTTGACACTTGATGCACAGGTGTCGACACTTGACACAAAAATCCTCGAACCAACAAAGTTCCGTATTTTCAAAAATCTCAGGCCTTGAGTCGACACTTGGAACCTAAGTGTCGACACTTGGTGTCGACACTTGAATATAGGTGTCGACACTTGGCGTGCCAAGGATTTTTGTCCGTGCCAAATGCTGAAGTGTCGACACTTGACTGTCCAGGTGTCGACACTTGAGACTGAAAACATCCAGATTCAAGTGTAAATGTTTTGAAAACAAAAATAAAATTCATGAACACATAAACACATAATAGTTAAACAATTATATGCCCTTTTTCAATGAAGAGGATGCCCGGATATGTGAGAATTTCTCCATGCCATTGCATGCCATACACCATAAGTTTTTGGAATTTTGAGGTGCTTTCTTCCTGAAAACTCACAACTTGAAATCCTCATTAGAATACAATATGCACTCAATATTTTGTTATTCATCAAAATCACTGGGTGGAGCCAACAATCTCCTCCTTTTTGATGATGACAAAACCTTGAGAAAAAGAGGCAATATAGTTCAAACTTTAACCATTTAATTTATAAATATGAATTTTAGTCACAATAGAGGAAAAAACTTTATAGATAGGAGGAAACAATCTCCTCCTTTATTAGATACTTCTTATTAAGGTAAACTTCAAGGATTCTTGCAAGGTGAAATCAATATAATCAATATAATACACCTTTTTCTCAATAAAATCAAAATCAATACTTGTTCTCAAAATCAATACTTGTTCTCCCCCTTTTTGTCAATCATAAGAAAGGGGAATAACCTCCCCCTCACAATGAGCATGGATACAAAAAGAGAGTAGAGAAACAAATATCAGAGCTGAAATTATGCTAATATCAAAGAGTATCAGAGTTAAAATATACCATTATAAAGAGTATCAGAGCCAAAGAATAGTAAACTGAAGCACAAAATTTTCAAGATAACAAGGTACTGAACAAAAACACATATATATAAGATAAATTTTCAGTACAAAAGAGCTGAAACATACATATATCATTAGAGTCAAATAAGTATCAAACATATAAAATAAGATCTGAAACAGACATCTGTGAGGCTAATCCTCATCAGATGGAACATTAAGACTGAAAGGAGCACTAATCCTAGATCTGGTGGCTAATGCCCTAGGAGGTGCTAAAGCTCTAAGACTCCTGGTATGATCGACAGGACCAAATGTGGGTACAACCCTAGAAGATCTAGTAGAAGGAGGTGAAAGATGATTAGCTGGCGCAATAGGATCCGCTGCGAGGTCAACCAATGCAGTAGTATGAGCAGATGTAGTAGGAGGATCTCGACTGACCACCTCATAAGCATCGGCACCGTCCACACTGTCACTGTCACTGCCCACTATCTCAGTAGCTTTGTCAATATCCTGATCACCACCGTCAGCAAAATCAGCATGGTCGCTCTGGTGATCGTCGCCATCATCATCATCATCGTCATCATCGTCAGATCAAGTAAGTGCAGGTGCTGCAGGAGGTATAAATGATCTCAATAGACTCTCAATGCGGGTAAATCCCTCCTCCATGGATCTGCGAATCTCAGCATGCTCCGAGGTAGTCTGTGCTCGTAGAAGCTCGACCTCGCTACGCAGCTGAGTCACCTCACCTCTGATATGTGAGAAATGTGCTCTGGCATGCTCCTCAAAAGATAGTCCTGTAGATGGTGGTGGAGGAGCTGAAGCATCAGGCGACAGGTGCTCTGCCAGTGTCGATGGTACATTTACTGGAGGAAGGACTGCTGGCTCAGATGGTCCAGCCTCAGCCTCTCGAATCTCATCCTCCTCATCTGGCTCCTGGCCAGACTCTCTCCGAACCCATCGACCTCCAACCATCCTGTATCCCATCCGGTGCAATGACCTCTCATCGTACACATCCGTGTGCAGTATCTCCTTGGGGATCTCCCCCTCCAATAATACTCCACAAGCTCTGAAAAGATGGGTCAGTGCCATGCCGTATGGCAAACAGTGTCGGCGCTGAGTGGCAGCATCATGCATCTGTGATAGCATCAAGGTGGGTATATCTAGCTGTCTCCTCTCAATCAGACTAGTCATCACCATCAGCTCTCTCTCGGTGATGAAATCGAATCTGCCAGTCTTCGGTAGAAGGATCCATGCAGTAATATGGTGCAGCAGGCGCATCTCTAAAGATAACTGGTTCGCGGTAACCACTGAAATACCGCAAACATCCTCTCGCTCAAGGATGCACCTGAAAGTCGCCTCTCTATCATCTACAGAAAAGGCACAGACTCCTCTCCGGGGTATCTCCCATACACGGCTCAGCAGCTCATCAATCAAAGAGATCTGAACACCCCTGACGGATGTCGTCCATAAAAGTCGTCGACAGTCCAGTGCACCGTAGAACTCCCTCACTAGGTGAGGATAGTATCTCTCCTGCATGGTACAGAAGGGTACTAGTCCTGCATCTATGAGTATCTCCCTAATGCCAAAGTGGTGCCTGTCGAAGCACTGCAAGTCTACTCTCCTCCCAGAAGCTACAGACTTCCCTGCCATCCTCTCTGCAGGGGGGAGCTCGGAGTGGCTGTACTGCTCGGCTGTGCTGGATCAAATCTGGCCTTCGACCTCCTCTCAGTACCATGATTGGGCCTCGCCCTAACTGCAAGTCTCTTCCTAGGACCCATTACAGCCAACTGACCAGGAAGAATGAAGAAGGGTTTAGAACAAAGGACTGGCCATAGGTAGAGATTAGAAATACAAGGTTCAGATAGGTTTCGAAAACCAGAATCAACAAAGTTTGAAAATATATTTTGATCAAATGACAAATTTTCGAGCAAAATTTGTAGGAAAAATTTTGTTAGGTAGAACATATTTGAATCTTTGGAAAAATAATTTTTTTTGAAAGGTCTAAAAATCAAAAACCATGGGATTTGGATTTTAATCACTTAGGGTTTCAGCAAAAATGTTGCAAATGTATCACGAAAAATCTTTCTAAATCATCAATAAATGGATTTAGTATGCTTAAATTAGATGAAAACCTAATTTATTTTGCCCAAAATTGATGAAACAGTGATTTTTGCAAAAAAGGGTTGAAAAATGCCCAAAAGATGAGGGAAATCCGAGAAAAACAAATCTAAAACATTATTCCCTCAAATGGAGTTTTAGAAATTCATTAAAACACGCAAAAATCCGATTAGATTCAAGAAAAATATTTGGAAAACCTAAAACACGATCGTTTGGTTCGAAAACAACAAAATTAAAAACAAAGAAAAATAAAACAAAATTAGAAAGGAGAAATACCTGATTTGTGAAGGATTGAGGGGTGAAAGGATAGATTAGGACAGGGGGGACCACTGTTCCAAGAAATCAGGAGGGAAGAAGTTTTCAAAAAATCCATCGTTCGGTCCGTTTAAAACAGTTCAGATTCGCAAGTGTCAACACTTCGGATTTGTCAAGTGTCGACACTTGGTCAGGTGTCGACACTTGACACTTTTCAAGTGTCGACACTTGGCCAAAAATTCGAGAAAATCCGAAAAAAATAGAAAAAATTTTGGGGTTTTAAACAATAGGTTTTGAGCTTTAGGAATTAGGTAAAGATGATACTAAGAGAGTTCTAAGAGAATGGATCAATGACACCTAACTCTCTTCTAATCAGACAGAACCTATCCTCACTCAAAGGCTTTGTAAACACATCAGCTAACTGATCATTAGTACAAACAAAATCAAGAATTACATTAGAGTTTTGTATATGATCTCTTATGAAATGATGTCTTATTTCAATGTGTTTACTTCTTGAATGTTGCACAGGATTTTTTGATAGATTGATTGCACTAGTATTGTCACATCTTATAGGTGTCTTAGTTAGTTTAATGCCAAAGTCTTCGAGTTGTTGTTTGATCCAGAGGATTTGAGCACAACAGCTCCCAGCTGCTATATATTCGGCTTCCGCCGTAAATAGAGTAACTGAGTTCTGTTTCTTGCTACTCCAGGAGATCAAATTTATTCCAAGAAACTGACAGGTTCCACTAGTACTTTTACGATCAAGTTTACACCCAGCAAAGTCAGCATCAGAATAAGCAATTAAATCAAATGAAGAATCTCTAGAGTACCATAAACCAATTTCAACAGAGCCAGATAGATATCTAAGTATGCATTTAATAGCCAAAATATGAGACTCTTTAGGATTGGACTGATATCTAGCACACATACAGACACTAAACATGATATCTGGCCTACTGGCAGTAAGATATAACAATAAACCAATCATGCCACGATATAATTTTTGGTCTATAGACTTACCTAATTCATCCTTGTCAAGTCTACATGTAGAGCTCATAGGGGTACCTAACGGCTTAGTGTTCTCCATCCCAAACTTCTTGAGTATTTCTCTTGTGTATTTTGTTTGGTTGATGAAGATCCCCTCTTTGGTTTGCCTTATCTGGAGTTCGAGGAAGAAATTCAGTTCTCCCATCATGCTCATCTCGAACTCACCCTGCATTAATCTTGCAAAATCTTGACAAAGAGATTCATTAGTAGCACCAAATATTATATCATCAACATAAATTTGTACTACTAAGAGATCATCATTCTTTTTCTTTAAAAATAATGTTTTATCTACATTACCTCTAGTAAAATCATTTTTCAGCAAAAAAGAGCTTAAACGATCATACCAAGCTCTTGAAGCTTGTTTTAATCCATATAAAGCTTTATGAAGTTTATAAACATGATTTGGAAATTCAGAATTTTCAAACCAGGGGGTTGTTCAACATAAACTTCTTCTTCAATTAATCCATTTAAAAAAGCACTTTTAACATCCATCTGATATAGTTTAAAATTCATGAAACAAGAAAAAGCCAACAATAGCCTAATTGTTTCAAGTCTAGCCACAGGAGCAAAGGTTTCATCAAAATCTATCCCTTCCTCCTGATTGTATCCTTTGGCAACTAGTCTAGCTTTATTTCTAATTACTATTCCATTTTCATCAAGTTTATTTCGAAAAACCCATTTTGTGCCAATAATTGATGTGTTTGAAGGCCTATCCACTAGTCCAAACATTGTTCCTTTTAAATTGATTAAGTTCATCTTGCATAGCATTTATCCAATTACTATCACATTCAGCTTCCTCAATAGTTTTAGGTTCAATTTGAGATACAAAAGCTAAGTAATCACAAATATTTCTAAGAGATGATCGAGTACTTACACCTTTAGATGGATCACCTATAATTAGTTCTTTTGGGTGTCCATGAGCATACCTCCATTCTTTTGGTAATGGATCAACAGTTGATGTATTTTCATCACCTTGTGCTTGATCTCCGTCAGTGTTTTGATCATCATTCTGTTCCTTGGTAAGTCCTTCATTGTTGTTTATTTCTTCAGTCTTCTTGCTACCTGATTCATCAAAAAGTACATCTTCTTTCTTGAAGATTTTTGGTTAGTTTCATCAAATACCACATGAATGGATTCTTCAACAAGTGTCCTTCTATTGAAGACCCTGTATGCCTTACTAGATGTGGAGTAGCTTAGAAAGACTCCTTCATCTGATTTGGCACCAAATTTACTTAGATTATCTTTACCATTGTTTAAGATGAAACAATGGCATCCAAAAACATGAAAATAACGGTTGAAGGTTTTCTACCCTTCCAAAGCTCATAAGGGGTTTTCTTTAAAATCGGTCGAATTAAAACTCGATTTAAAATATAGCATGCAGTATTTATGGCTTCCGCCCAAAAGTATCTAGGTAAATCATTTTCACAAAGCATGGTGCGTGCCATTTCTTCAAGAGTTCTATTTTTTCTTTCTACTACCCCATTTTGTTGAGGTGTCCTAGGTGCAGAAAAATTATGATGAATTCCATTTTCAATACAGAATTTATTAAAATCGGTATTTTCAAATTCAGTTCCATGATCACTTCTTAAAGAAATTACTGAAACACCTTGTTCATTTAAAACTCTTTTGTGAAATCTAATAAATTCAGAAAATGTTTCATCTTTATGTGCTAAAAACATGACCCAAGTAAAACGTGAGAAATCATCTACAATGACTAGACCATACTTCTTACCTCCCAAACTAGATGTTCTAGTAGGCCCAAAAAGGTCCATATGAAGCAATTCCAAAGGTCTAGATGTCGAGATTACTCCTTTAGGTTTGAAAGAAGATTTTGTTTGTTTTCCAAGTTGACATGCACTGCAAATCTTATCTTTTTCAAAATTGAGTTTAGGCAAATCTTTTACTAAATTCTTTTTGCTAAGTTTTGAAATTAAATGCATGCTTGCATGTCCTAGTCTACGATGCCAAAGCCAACTAGTTTCATCGATCTTGGCTTCCATTGCCACTAGACATTGACCTTTCTGAATAGGGAGATCATCAAGATCAACCATATAAATATTGCCATGCTTATGACCGATGAACTTAATGCCATTGTCATCTAGACTAGAAACAATGCACAAAGAAGATTCAAAAACAACTTTAAAATTTTTGTCACAAAATTGACTAATGCTAAGTAAGTTATGTTTTAATCCATCAACATATAAAATATTATCAATATAAGAGGTAGGGGTGATATGGATTTTACCAATACCGATTATTTTGCCCTTTCCATTATCACCAAAAGTTACATTGCCACCATTTTGATATGTGAGTGATGAGAACTACTCCACATCTCCTGTCATATGCCTTGAGCAACCGCTATCAAGGTACCACATTCTTTTCCTGTTGGTTGCAAGGCATACCTGCAATAAAGATCAAGTGGAGACTTTAGGTACCCAAGCCATCTTGGATCCTTTTTGGTTAGTGGCATTGGTTCCTTTTGGAACCCAAACTTTCTTAGTATTATTTAATTTTCTTTTGTTGTACATATAAGATTTATGTCCTTTAATACCACAAGTATAGCATGTAATGGATGAAGATGCAGGCACAAAGAAATTTTTAAAGAGTTTATGTTTCTTATGAGTTTTGAATCCTAATCCAACTTTGTCAAATACTGCTCTTTGGTTATTTAATAGTAAATTTAATTTTTTAGAACTGTAAGTAAATTTTTCAACAAAAGGTTTTAGTTTTTCGTTTCTTCTTTATATCTTTTGTTTTCTATTAAAATTTCTTTGCTGTGACTTGACAATTTTTCATTTGAAAGTAAGTTACTTTTCTTTTCAAATATATCCTTTTCTTTTTCAAGAGCCATAATCTTATCATTTAAGTTTTTATTTTGTATTATAAGGTATTCATTTTCATTTGAAAGGTTGTTGTTTGTTTTAGCTAGTTCCAGATTTTGCTTCTTTAAGTCTTTATGTTTTGACTTTAATTTTTGAAATTCTATGACTAGTTCATCGAAAATTTCATGAAGCTCATCAAAAGATAATTCATTTTCGGTTTCAGAACATACCTCTTCTTGATCGGCCATCAGACAGAAATTTGCTACTTCCTGCTGTTCTTCCTCAGAGCTGGAGTCTTCACTTTCACTCCAGGTTGCCATCATGGCCTTCTTTCTTAGCTTTCTTCTGCTTTTCTTTAACAAGGGGCAGTCTACCTTGAAATGCCCGGGTTTCTAACACTCAAAACATGTGGGCTGCTCTTCCTTCTTTTCCTTGTCTTTTTCCTTACTCGGCTCACCTTTCAGAGGTTTCTTTTTATAGTTGAACTTTTTCTTCCTCATAAACCTTCTGAATTTCCTTGCTAACATAGCTGTTTCATCTTCTTTGTCATCCTCTTCAGAGTCTTTGCTTGAGTCCTATCTAGTAGTAGATTTGAACGCGATCGTCTTCTTCTTTTTATCTACCTCTCCGTTCTTCTGTTTGAGGGATAGCTCATAAGTCATCAAGGAACCCAACAGTTGTTGCGGGAGAGTGTTGACATCTTTTGCTTCTTCAATTGCAGTGACCTTTGCATCCCATGAAGCTGGTAGAGACCCGAGAAGTTTATTCACAAGTTCACCGTTAGAAATTATTTTTCCTAAACTTCTAAAGCCATTCACAATGTTTGTGAACCTAGTATACATCTCACTGATAGACTCAGTAGGTTCCATTTTAAATATTTCATATGTGTGAATTAGCATGTTAACCTTAGTGGTCTTCACTTGGTGTGTACCCTCATGGGTAACCTCAAGTGTATCCCAAATTTCCTTTGCGGAGAGACAGTTTGATATTCTATTAAACTCACTAGGATCAAGAGAGCAAAATAAAAGGTTCATTGCCTTAGCATTGAGCTCAATTTTCTTAATGTCATTCTCATCCCAATCATCTTCCATTTTTGGAGTGAGAATGCCATTAATCATCATTGTAGGCTGATGAGGACCTTTTACTATTGTTCTCCATAAATTATAATCAAGAGCTTGTATAAATATGCGCATGCGTGTCTTCCAGTATGTGTAATTTGTGCCATTAAAAAGTGGGGGTCGGTTTGAAGCTTGACCTTCAACAATACCCATGCCTATTGGGGCTGCCATGATCTTTTACTCAAGATCCTTGGACCTACAAGAGAGTACCGGTGCTCTGATTCCACTTGTTGCCTAGAAATGGAGCCCAAGAGGGGGGGTGAATTGGGTCTTTTAAAAATTTAACATAATAAAATGAAGGTCTAGTGATGCTTGTGAGTAATAATAAATTTGATGCAAGATGATAGCAATAATTAAAGAGTACGAGAGAAAAAGAGCAATCACACACAAACACAAAGTTTATAGTGGTTCGGTGCAAACCTAGCACCTACATCCACTCCCCAAGCCACCCTTGGGAATTCCACTATAATCCACACCAGATTACAGTTGACTTGTTTTTCACAAGGCTCACAAGTCAAAACCTAAGTTGGTTTTGTCACTTAGGCTTACCAACAAACCTAAATACTTGTTTTGTCTTCGGGCTCACAAGTTAACCCTAGTTAGTTTTAACACTTTGGCTCACCAACAAACCACAATAACCTTCTTTCAAGACACCCTTGAAAGCAAGGTCAAATCATAATAAAACATATATGAAATTTAAAAGCTGCAACAAACTCTCTTCAAGAGTAGATTGGAATCTTTGAAGCCCAAAAGGATGCTTTGACTTCACTCTTCTTCAAGTTGCCTCTTTTTGGAATGTAGTAAGGTTGAGCTAGTAGGCTTTTCAGTGGAATCAAGCAAGAAGAGACTTTTGATATGAAGTTTGGAGAGAATATTGGCTTTTTTTTGGCTTTTGAGTGGACTTGAATGCTCTTGAATTGACTTCTCTTCACTTTTTTTCTTACTTTCTCTTCTATCTCTTACTTTAAAATGAGGTTGGTGGAGATTAAATACATTAAAAACCTTCTAAAAATGGTTTGTGACCGTTGGAGCATTGGAAATAGCCGTTTGGAGCTTGAAAACCAACTTCTGCAAGCCAGAAAAATAGATCCGTTAGAGCTGTCAGGCTGCAAGTGTCGACACTTGGCTGTCAGGTGTCGACACTTGATTTCTGGGAGTCGACACTTGAACATTCAAGTGTCGACACTTGATGCACAGGTGTCGACACTTGACACAAAAATCCTCGAACCAACAAAGTTCTGTATTTTCAAAAATCTCAGGCCTTGAGTCGACACTTGGAACCTAAGTGTCGACACTTGGTGTCGACACTTGAATATAGGTGTCGACACTTGGCATGCCAAGGATTTTTATCCGTGCCAAATACTGAAGTGTCGACACTTGACTGTCCAGGTGTCGACACTTGAGACTGAAAACATCCAGATTCAAGTGTAAATGCTTCGAAAACAAAAATAAAATTCATGAACACATAAACACATAATAGTTAAACAATTATATGCCCTTTTTCAATGAAGAGGATGCCCGGATATGTGAGAATTGCTCCGTGCCATTGCGTGCCATACACCATAAGTTTTTGAAATTTTGAGGTGCTTTCTTCCTGAAAACTCACAACTTGAAATCCTCATTAGAATACAATATGCACTCAATGTTTTGTTATTCATCAAAATCACTGGGTGGAGCCAACACTGGTCTTACCAGAAACATTGATCCACTACTCAATATCCCATCGACCAGGAATATTCTAGATTAGGATTTTAAGGCTTTAGGTCTCACTTGTATGATCTCATCATAACCCTAGAACCATAGCCCTAATCTATGGGGTTCATCATATCTTAATAAAATTAATAAGACATAGCATATGATGAAAATAAAATATCTTTATTAATTGATAATGTCAATAAACTGGTTTGGGATACAAAAGAAAATCCCATCGAAATACAATATTTCGATTAGCCTTTAGGGCATAATCCTTTCGATCTCCCACTTGCACTAAAGCCAATCGCCTTTAAATTTTAACCCCATACAATCGAGGTGGCGATCAAACTCCCGCCATGGTAGAGCCTTAGTGAATGGGTCTGCTATGTTGTTCTTCGTTTCTACTCTTTTAATGCAGACTTCTTGTCTTTCAATAATCTCTCAAATGAGATGGAAGCGTCTTAGAATGTACTTTGATTTGTGATGAGCTCTAGGTTCCTTAGCTTGAGCGATGGCTCCAGTATTATCACAGTAAAGTGGTATTGGACCTTCAATCTCCGGAACAACGCCCAATTCTGAGATGAACTTCTTCATCCAGACAGCTTCCTTGGTAGCTTCACTAACAGCAATGTATTATGCCTTAGTTGTTGAGTCAGCTACAGTCTGCTGTTTAGAACTCTTCCAGCTTACAGCTCCTCCATTTAGGATAAAAACATACCCCGAAATAGATTTGCTATCATATGGATCCGATTGAAAACTAGAATCTGAATAAGCTTTCAGTTTAAGATAAGATCCTCCGTATATCAGAAAAATATCCTTAGTCCTTCTCAAGTACTTAAGAAAATTTTTCACAGCCTTCCAATGATCCTCTCCTGGATCAGCCTGAAATCTGCTGGCTATACCTAAGGCATATGCCACATCAGGCCTGGTACATAACATAGCATGCATTATAGATCCTACAGCCGATGCATAAGGTATAGAACTCATTCTATTTCTTTCTTTAGGTGTCTTAGGAGATATTTTCTAAGAAAAATGTATGCCATGACCAATGGGCAAGTAACCTCTTTTACTTCCCTCCATACTAAATTTCTTTAGACTTGGTCAATGTACCTAGACTGGGATAAGCCTAGCATCCTCCTAAATCTATCTCTATAGATCTTGATACCCAGTATATAGGATGCTTCTCCGAAGTCTTTCATGGAAAACTATTTAGATAACCATACCTTGACTAATTGTAACATTGGGATATCATTCCCAATGAAGAGTATGTCATCCACATACAGAACCAAGAAAACTATGGCACTCGCACTAGTCTTCTTGTACACACAAGGTTCATCCTCATTTTTGATAAAGTCAAACTCTTTGACTGTCTTATCAAATCGGATGTTCCAACTCCTGGATGCTTGCTTTAATCCATAAATGGATTTTTTCAGCCTACATACCAGATTAGGTTTAGTCTCGAAGACAAAACCTTCTAGCTGTGACATATAGACCTCTTCCTCAAGGAAACTGTTAAGGAATGTGGTTTTCATATCCATCTGCCAGATTTCATAATCATGATATGCTACTATAGCAAGCATGATTCGAATAGACTTGAGCATGGAAACATGAGAAAATGTTTCATCATAATCTATTCCCTATTTTTGTCTGAAACCCTTAGCCACTAATCTGGCTTTATAAGTTTTGACTTGGCCATCTGCCCCAATCTTTTTCTTATAACCCATTTGCATCCAATAGGGTTAACACCCTCGGTGCATCAACCAAAGTCCACACTTGGTTGACATACATGGAGTCCATTTCGGATCTCATGGCTTCTAGCCATCTGTCTGAGTCCCTACTCATGACAGCATCTGTATAGGTTAGAGGCTCATCATTTTCAATGATCCGGGCTTCATTATTTTTAATAATGAACCCATACCTCTCAGGTGCATGACGCACCCTATCAGACCTATGTATAGGAGTAGTGTGTTCTGGTTCTATACTAACTATGTTATCATTTGGTTGAGATGTATCTATTTGTTGAACTTTTTCAAGTTCAATATTTCTCCCACTGCCCTTTTGTAGGATGAACTCTTTCTCTAGAAAAGTGGCATGCCTACTGACAAAAACTTTTTGTTCAGTAGGGTGGTAGAATAGATATCGTATACTATCTTTAGGATATCCTACAAATAGATACTTATCTGCTCTAGTATCTAGCTTATGTCCAAAATTTTTTTTGACATAGGCTGGACATCCCCATATCTCAAGATACTTAAGATTGGGTTTCTTATCCCTCCATATCTCATATGGAGTGCTAGAGACAGATTTAGATGGTACTCTATTTAAGATATTAGCCGCGGTTTCCAAGGCATATCCCCAGAAGGAAACAGGTAACTCTGTGAAGCACATCATGGACCATACCATATCTAATAAGGTACGGTTCCTCCTTTCAGCAACACCATTTAATTATGGTGTGTAAGGAGGGATCCATTCAGAGATAATTCCCTTTTCTTTAAGGTGATCGAGAAACTCGGTGGATAAGTATTCACCTCCTCGATCTGATTAAAGGATTTTAATACTTTTCCCCATTTGTTTCTCTACCATACTTTGATACTCTAAAAATTTATCAAAGGCTTCGGATTAATGTTTCATAAGATACACAAATCTGTACCTTGAAAAATCATCAGTAAACATGATGAAATAAGAGTATCCACCCTTGGCCTGAGTTGTCATAGGCCCACATACATCTGTATGTATGAGTCCTAATAACTCAGTTGTCCTTTCTCTATGTCCACTAAATGGAGTCTTGGCCATTTTACCCATGAGACATGATTCACAAGTTTTTAATGATTCATAATCATAAGGATTAAGAAAATTTTCCTTGTATAACTTGCTAATCCTAGTCTCACTAATATGTCCAAGCCAACAGTGCCAGAGTAAAGTATTGTTTACATCATCTCTCTTTTGTTTGTTACTTACATGAAGTATATTATCATTAGTGGATAGAGTTAAAAGATCATTGCAAAATACGCCACAACATATAATTTCATTAGAAAAGCTGATTGAGCAACCATTGCTCATCACATTCATAGTATAACCTTGTCTAAATAACAAAGGTATAGATATGATATTTCTAATGACCTTAGGCATATAGTAACAATCTCTTAGCTCTAAAATCTTCCTCGAAGGTAACTTCAAGATATAAGTCCCTACGACCTCTGCTTAGATGGACTCTCCTCCAGCACCGTAGAGCTCAAAGTCTCCTTCCTTTAATACTATAAGCCTCTGCAGCCCTTGCAATGATTTGCAGATATTATGACCACAGGCGGTATCCAATATCCAAGTATTTGAAATGGAAGAATCCAATGACAAAATAGGTTGAACTTCTTTCATACCTTTTGGTGCATCCGATGCACCAGGCTTCACACATGCAAGGTAAGCCTTGCAGTTCCTCTTCCAATGACCCGGCTTGCCATAGTGAAAGCAGGTCATCTGTCCAGAGGCCTTCTTTCCTTTCTTCTTCTTGATGCCCCTTTTTGGGTTCAATCTTCTCTTGGAACTCTTTCTTCCAGAATTCTTCTTGTTGATCCCATCCACAAGAAGAAGTGGAGCCTTATTTTTCTTTAAATGGCTCTCTGCTATTTTTAACATGTTTAACAGGATGGCCACAAATGAAACTCCCTTCAACCTTATCTTTGGGTCGGAGGCAGTGATCCTGGTGGAGCTTAGCCTGCTAACGCTGCATGTGGAACAGTATGATGAAGCCAAGAATCCAGCACGGCTGCTACTCAACTTGGATCTCCTCGAGAAAATGAGGGACAAGGCACGAGTTCGGATGGTGGCCTACCGGCAATGGGTGGCTAGGTACTACAACTCCAAGGTAAGGCCAAAAGTCTTTTGCTCGGGGGATTTAGTGTTGTGCCGTGCCGAGGCTTCCCAACCTCGAGAATGCGGGAGCTCTCTTCGAACTACGAAGGTCCTTATCAGGTTGTTGAAGCACTCCCTCACAATGCTTATTATCTTGCCGAGCTTGGCGGGGATCGATTTTCATGTACCTGGAATACCGCAAACTGAGGATGTATTACCAATAATGTAAGATTCCCTGAACATTAACAATGAAATCCTTTTTTTGTGCAATGTTTGTTTCTATCTTGTAGGACCGACGCCGCCCGGTCTTAAGTCTAGCGAATGAAGGTGAGGCGAAGATCCCATAAAGCGGTCTGCGAGAAGCGCAAAATCCCGGAGTTCAGTCCGGAAAGCCGAACGGAACACAGTTCCGACATGAGGTGCCGGAGTTCAGTCCGGAAGGTGGCGCGGAACCTAGTTCCCCCATGAAATCTCAGAGTTCAGTCTGGAGTGCCGAGCGGAACCCTGTTCCAGGCCCCAAAGTTCAGTCCGGAAGGTGACACGGAGTCCACGAGATCCCGAAGTTCAGTCTGGAAAGCCGAACATAACACAGTTTCGACATGAAGCACCGGAGTTCAGTCTAGAAGGTGGCGCGGAAACCTAGTTCCCCCATGAAATCTTAGAGTTTAGTCTGGAGTGCCGAGTGGAACCCAGTTCCAGGTCTCAGAGTTCAGTCCGAAAGGTGGCATGGAGTCCACGAGATCCCGGAGTTCAATCTGGAGGATGTCTCGGTGACTTAAGTCCCGGTGCTAAAGATTTTCAAGGTGCAAGCCAGAGGCACCAGGGGTTCCTTCATGAAGCTTGGAGGCCCCCTGAACTTTGTTCCATACCAAGGTTCCAAGTCAAGTCACGAACTGGAGTTATGGGTTTTGGACTCCAATGGCAGGCAACACTACAACAGCACTACCAGGCAAAAAAAAAAACAAGAAGAAGAGAGAAGCTCAATGAAACGATGAAAGAAAATAGACTTTCATTTCTAATGAGAGTTTTCCTTACAAGAAGAAGGGTCCCGACAAACCGGGTGACCTAAAGGAAAAACAAGACAATAGCAAGCAAAAAGAAAAACCCTATGCTAAGATACAAGGTGGAAAATCCGGAATCATTCAACTGTTGCCGCTCCCTCCTCTGGCTGGGAGACCTTCGTGCTACCGGCCGCATCCTCAAAAGGCTACTCGGGGGCCCTCTCGCCAATGGCCCCCGGTGCTGCTCCTCCTCCCTGAGGTTACCCCCTGGGCTTGCCAAGGGTGACCCCGGTCAGGTCGAGCTCGGAAAACTGCGTGGCCACCTATCCCTGGAAGACCTCGAAGCCCTTCAGGAAGGAGTCCATGGAGGCTTCGTGCATCTCCTTCTCAAAATCACCGGAGGCCCAGAACTTTGGCACGGCCTCCTGCGTCTCCTTTCGCGAGGCCGCCAGTAACCCGTTGACATAGGATTTCTTGTCGTTGGCCACCACCAACTCTTTGAGGACCTCCTCCACCCGGTGCTCCAGTGATCAGGACTGCCCCCTAAGGTGGGTGATCTTGGTCGCATCTTCTTTGGCCCGGCACTGGCTCGAGATCCTCTCCTCAGAAAGAGAGGATTCATTTCCCTGACCCTACCATCGGAACTAGCCAGGTCCTCCCGAAGGGTCTCATTCCTCCCCCGCAGCTCCTGGCCTTTGTCCATAAGATCCTTCACATCATCCGCCAACTTGCTAAGCTTTCGCTCCTTCTCGACCTCTCTCTTCGCTGAGGTGGAGAGAAAATCCCAGAGCAACAGCACGTCGTCCCAATCTGCATCAGAAGAAGAATTGATGGTTCAAGAGGACATAACTGGAATATTAGATGGAAGAGCTAGATACTTGCCATGAAGAGTAGGGGAAGGGTCCCAAGCAAGGCCTCCATGTCTTGGCCGCCCCTCAGGCGGCGATCCTGGGGCCGCGCTGCAAACTCCATCATCTTCTCTGCGAGGCCTTGGTCGCGGATGATGGAGGAGCCCCCATGGAGGGTGGACGATGCCAGCTGAGGATCGGAGGGAGACTGAGCTAGAGTTCCCCACCGGGCAGAGCCATAATTAAAGGCGCCACCCTCAATATAGCCACTGCCGCCATTGGCGTGGCGACTGGTGCAGCAGTAGCAGGGGGAGGTGCCGATCGCCCCACCTCCCCAACCTCGTCGAACTCGATGATGTCCGCGGTGGGTATCTGCTGCTGAGGTGGCCTGGGAGCCATACCTGTCACCCTGGGCCCAGTAGAATCTGGAGTGGGCCCGGGCCCCTGGTCCGTCTCCGTTCAGGCCCGCTTCGGGGGAGCCTCCTGGGCCCCTTCGGGGACGTTCCTCTTTTGGGCCCCCTCCATCCGGCTTTCGATGAAGAACTTTATCCCTAGAGAAAAAGAGAGGCCAGAGCATCAGATGGTCCAACAAAAAAAAAAGAGAAAGAAAAGAAAGAGAAGAAAGAAGAGGGAGGCCCACCGATCATCCGTACTGGGCTGATCCCTACCTTGAACAAGTTCTGCTCTGAGAGCAGAACATCAAGAGAAGGGACTACATTACCCAGTAGCTGGGATAACACCTCCTGATCCGCCGACTCGACCTAGGAATTCCGGTTCAGAGATCGATCCGGCTCACTCCAGACCCAATTAACATCCCGAATAGAAGCAAAAAAGAACCGGTTCTTCCATCCCTTGATCGATGTGGGGAGGTCGAACCAGAAGCACCTGGGCCAAGGCGAAAGGCACCACCAGCCATCATCAGTGGAGTACCATTTCAGGATGAAAAGGGCCCTGAACAAGGAGAAACGGGCAACAAACCCACGGAAATGATAAAAAACTATGACGGCGAAGATGACCCTGATGGCATTGGGAGCCAACTGGGCCAGAACAAGATGGAAGTGGCTAAGGAAAGAGAAAGAATGAATAAAGGGGAAAGCAAAGACCTCCGGTAAGGAAGTCTTCATAGAAGGCAATTCTGCCAGGATCGCTGGAAGTCACCCGATCCCTCAGCCTTGGGACTGAAAGCTGAATGGAGTCCGGGACCCCATACATATCCCGGATCCAGGAAAGGTCAGAAGAAGTCTCTGCCACTGGAGGAGGAAGGACATAGACGGGGACAGTAGGAAGGACAGGAGGAGCCCTAGGGACATCGATGATTATGCCACCCGGCTACAGTCACCATTGGACATCAATGGGAAGGTAATCCTCTGAAGAGGAGGGGGATGGAGTCCTTGGCTGGGAAGGACTGGCCTCGTTTGGGTTAGAAGAGAAGTGGCGATGACGGACCATCGAGATGAGGAAGGAGCAAGTGAAGGACCAGGTGAAGGTGAAGGGGAAGCAAACGGAGGAAACTGGGTCACAGGGCACTCACAGGGATATTGTGGTGCAAGATGGTGATCTAAGTGAAGAAGAGGGATCGCTGCAACCGCCAGCGAGGTGTGAGAAAGCCAAAAGACCTCATTTGTGGAAAGTCTCCTCTCTTTTCAAACCCATCAACAGTGGCCATACAACTCCTTTTTCACCAACGCCATCGGATGAGCGCCACATGGGAAGGAGCCCAATGAAGATGCTTCGGTTCGCTGAAAACTGTCTCGAATCTGGCACGGCGTAATTATATCCTACTGAACATGCTGATGTGGCGCCTATGTATTGGTCCTTGGGCTTGATGAGCAGATCGGCAGCAATCCCGGCATTTATTGCACAGGATTTTTGTCCTCCCATGTCATCTCTGAATTAACTCCCCACATCCCTATAGCGGTGCTCCGATGGGACATGAAAGTGGGGGGCAGCTGATATGGCAACATCGCTGACGTGGAGTATGCTTAAGATCCAGCTGGGCGCCAGGTGGCACCGCGTGGCGTCATCTCCGGACTCACCTGCTAGGTGGCTCGTTCAGCGGTAGAGCCAACATCGGGGCCATTCTTGGCAGCTCTGCCACTCTGCCAGGTGTCGATCCAGGCGGGATCCACCTCGACTGGAGTGGTCCTGCCTCTGCTCCTTCGCCAGGTCACGCCCCCAGATGGGTCTACCTTATTGAAGTCAAGCGGGCTCTCCCCGCTCCCTCGCCAGGTGGCACCCCTATACGGGTCCACCTCGGTTGAGGTCGAGCTGGCCTCTACCACTCTGCCAGGTGTCGATCCAGATGGGATCCACAATGACAGAAGTAGTCTTGCCTCTGCTCCTTCACCAGGTGGCACCCCTAGATGGGTCCACCTCATCGAAGTTGAGCCGGGCTCTCCCCGCTCCCTCGCCAGGTGGCACCCCCAGACGGATCCACCTCGGCCGAGGTCGAGCTGGCCCCTGCCACTCCGCTAGGTGTCGATCCAGGCGAGATCCACCTCGGTCGGAGTGGTCTTGCCCCTGCTCCTTCGCCAGGTGGCACCCCCAAATGGGTCCACCTCGCCGAAGTCGAGCGGGCTCTCCCCGCTCCCTTACCAGGTGGCACCCCCAGACGGGTCCACCTCGGCCGAGGTCGAGCTGGCCTTTGCCACTCCGCCAGGTGTCAATCCAGGCGGGATCCACATCGGCCGGAGTGGTCCTGCCTCTGCTCCTTCGCCAGGTGGCACCCCTAGATGGATCCACCTCGTCGAAGTCAAGCCGAGCTCTCCCCGCTCGCTCGCTAGGTGGCACTCGCAGATGGGTCCATCTCGGCCGAGGTCGAGCTGGCCTTTACCACTCTGCCAGGTATCGATCCAGGCGGTACCATCTTGGCCGGAGTGGCCCTGCCTCTGCTCCTTCGCCAGGTGGCACCCCCAGATGAGTCCCCCTCATCGAAGTCGAGCCAGGCTCTCCCCGCTCCCTCACCAGGTGGCACCCCCAGATGGGTCCACCTCGGCCTAGGTCGAGCTGGCCTCTGCCACTCCGCCAAGTGTCGACCCAAGTGGGATCCACCTAAGCCTGAGTGGTCCTGCCTCTACTCCTTCACCTGGTGGCACCCTCAGATGAGTCCACCTCGCCAAAGTTGACCTGGGCTCTCCCCGCTCCCTCGCCAGGTGGCACCCCCATATGGGTCCACCTCGATTGAGGTCGAGCTGGCCTCCGCCACTCCACCAGATATTGATCCAGGTAGGATCCATATCGACCGGAGTGGCCCTGCCTTTGCTCCTTCACCAGGTGGCACCCCCAGATGGTTCCACCTCGCCAAAGTCGAGCCAGGCTCTCCCTGCTCCCTCACCAAGTGGCACCCCCAGATGGGTCCACCTTGATCGAGGTCGAGCTGGCCTCTGCCACTTCGCCAGGTGTCGATCCAGGAGGGATCCACCTTGGCCGGAGTGGCCCTGCCTCTGCTCCTTCGCCAGGTGACACCCCTGATGGGTCCACCTCATCGAAGTTGAGCCAGGCTCTCTCCGCTCCCTCGCCAGGTGGTACCCCCCAGATGGGTCCTCCTCGGCCAAGGTCGAGCTGGCCTCTGCCACTCCGTCAGGTGTCGATCCAGGCAGGATCCACCTTGACTGGAGTGGCCCTGCCTCTACTCCTTCACCAGGTGGTATCCCCAGATGGGGCAACATCGCCGAAGTCGAGCCAGGCTCTTCCCGCTCCCTCGCTAGGTGGCACCCCCAGATGGGTCCACCTTGGCCGAGGTCGAGCTGGCCTCTGCCACTCTACTAGGTGTCGATCCAGGCGAGATCCACCTCGATCAGAGTGGCCCTACCTCTGCTCCCTTGCCAAGTGGCACCCCCGGATGGGTCCACCTCTACCGAAGCTGGCCCTTTTTATGAAAGATGGAAGCACCGGAAGCGCGAGCCTCGAGGAAGCTGCTGAAGATGGCACGCACAAGCGGCGCACCCAGTACGGTATCTCTAGGCCTGCAATGGTGCACGAAATCTCGTTGGCACCAGTTTGGAAAAGGAATCCTGCCCAAGGCACTGAACCCAGCATTCGGTAGCCTGGCATCCTAAAAAAGGAATGCCACGGTCAATGCCTCAGGCCCAAGGGTCCCTTTGCAAGGATCGGTATCCCGCCAAGTTCCCCCTCTCATGACTACATGGCAGACGAGACCGGTTGGCCACTTAATTTTTGACCATAAGGGGGACGAGGGGGGGACGGTCCCTGACCTCCAGAGCCCTCCTGGGGATCGAGGCACAGACGGAGGCATGGATCAGTGACCTAGAAAGGGAGACTAGGGGCAAGAAGGAAGGTAAGCAATCGAGAGGACAAGCAGTCCCGTAAGGAGAAGAAGGGGCGATCCTAAGCTGAAGGCTCCAGAGGAAGCCGCAGGACTGAGTCCAACGAGCTCGGTAGTAGGAATCAGAGTACCCTTCTCTCTCTCGTTCTCATTCTTCTTCTCATCTAAGATTTCCCTAAGAACGGAAACCCAGCAGGTTTCCACCTTAGTGGATCTGTTTCACTTTACCGCTCTCTTACTTGACCGTCGAAGTGTCCCGCTAGGATCCTCGGCCAGGGTCTCTAACCTCATTTTTGCAGGCCTGGAAGTGTCAGGATTCTATAATTCAGGGGACCCAGTCCGGCGCCAACTCATAGCTGCAGGCCATAGCGGTAAGGTCAGCAACAGTTAGTCTTCATTGTTATTGTATTTGGTTGGGATCTGAGAGGAAGAATGGATGGATGGCCTATATCCTCCATTTGATTCAAAAAATTTTGGGAATGATGGATGAAAATGAGGGATTACCCACTCGGACATACCAATTTGTAATTTTCAAATTTAAAGGAATGAAGGATAGATGGAGCATGTAAGGTGGAGTTTTTTATCAGCAAAGTTATTCCTTGTTAGCTTTTCAATAAAATCATAATACTTCTTCACCTTTTTATTTTTTTTATTTATATATTTTTATTTTATCCATACTATTTACGTTATATCATTAAATTTTATTGCTTATTATTTTAATTTTTACCAATAATTTTCATAATTACAAGTAAATTACTAGAGTTATCATCTATTTTTATTTTTATTAACTATTTTTAAATTAATGATTTTTATAAAATTAATTAACTATTTTATATAAAATTATGACTTAATAAATTATTTATATCATTAATATATAAATAATCTTGTTCATTTTATTAAATTAAATTAAATTTATACATTTATATAACTGTTATATAATTACAAATTATTAAGATTATGAATCTATATTGCTCTACTTCTTGAGAATAAATAAATGTTATAATATAATAATAATATTTTTTTATCAAAGAGTGATTTAGTAAAAATGTCATATAAATATTATTGATTCTTTTTTTATTTCTCCTATACCAAATAAAGGAGGGAATTATTTTCATCCATCTTTTTATGTTTTACTAAATATGTGAGAGAATGAATGGAAGATCTATTCATCCTCTTCCAAGATCCATTCATTGTCTTCATCATCTATCCTTGTTGACTCTTGTATTGATTTTGATGAATAACAAAATACTTAAATATATTTGAGTACTAACTATGTGTTAAAAGTATGTTTTATCAGAATAGGATACTCACCAAAGCTGTTTTGTGTTAAAAGATTGATTGCTTATTAACTTGTTAAAGAAGTCTGTTTAATGAATAAAATTTCAAGATAAATAGACTTAAGTATATAAGAATGACTTGGAAGAACTCAAGTTTGAAGTTTAGAGAAGATTTAGCAAAGTTTCAATTGAGTTTTAGAAAGTTTCAGCTAAGTGTCAACTCATGGAATTCAAGTATTGACTCACATTGTCGACTCATAGAGGCTTGAGCTAATATATAGAAGAAGTTTCAGATGGTACACCTCAAGTGTCGACTCATGAAGCTCAAGTGTCGACTCACAGTGTTGACTCAAGGTCGAAGACAAAAATTATATAGAATATGCTGAAATCAAGCTTTCCTCAAGTGTCGACTCACCAGAAGAAGTATTGACTCACTTGAGATTTTCAAAAAGCTTCAAAAGACTTTTTTTAAACTAGTGTTGACTCATGAAGATGAAGTATTGACTCAATGTGTCAACTCATGACCTGAAGTATCGATACTTGCAGTTCTGATGAATAGTAATTGCTAGTTTTTTGAAGTGTAGAATTGGTCATTTTCATCTCCAATGGCTATTTTCTCCTCTTCAATGGTCAAAAACTATTATTTGAATCTTGGAAAGATATTTAAAGTGGACCAAACTAAAGAGGGAAGAAAGAGATGAGAAGTTAAGTGCATTCACTCAAATATTCATTGAAGAACAACTACTTTCAAGATAAGTTGAGCCTTCAAGAATTCAAAGCACTTAAGAGCATTCAAGTCCAACCATCAAAGCATTGATTAAGGCATCAACAACTTGAAGGTAAGCATCTTCAACAGCAATCAAAGAGTTTTAAAGAGATATTTACTTTTAGTTGAAAGCTATTTGTATTTCATACATTATACTTAAATCTTTTTATTATTTCTAGTTTCAAAGGAATTGAAACTAGAGTTAAGGTTTGTTGGTGAGCCTTTGTGTCAAAACCAACGAAGGTTTTTGGTTAGCCTAAGTGACAAAATCAAAGAGGTTTTTGGTTAGCCTAACTTACAAAACCAACTATATTTTTGGTTATCCCGTAAAACCAAAGGGATTTTGACTTGTGTTCCCGATGAAAACAAGTTGGGTTTTGATTAGTGAGCATGGAGAATTAATCGACTATAATCCAGGAAGATTATAGTGGAATACCCAAGTAGACCTTAGGAAATGAATGTAGGTACTTTGATGTGCACCGAACCATTATATATCATTATGTTTGTGATTGCTTGCTCTTTCATTACTTGTTTTTACTTACTTTGCATTTACTTATTTATTTCTACTGCATACTCTTGAATAGCACACAAATACTTGTATTTCACTAGCACCTAAAGTATTTTTGAACTGGCATATACTTGAAAAAGTTTTTAAAACCCAATTCACCCCCCTCTTGGGTTGCTTGCTGGGCAACAATCCTCCCTTCCCTATCCATTATTCTTCTAATCCATCCTTCATATCAAACAAAAGGTAAAGGTTAGTGGCTCGGTTTATTGAGAGGTAGGTTGAGAATTGTGGCATGTTGCCCAACTAGCTAACCCAAGAGTGGAAGGTGAATTGGGTTTGCAAAAATTTTAGCAAGTATGTGCTTTTTTAAACCTTGTGTGGTGAGTGAAGTAGATAGAGTATTGCATGCGAAAGTAAATAAGAGTGCAAAAGTAAGGGCAAACAAAAACACCACAAGATTTAGAGTGGTTTGGAGCAACCCAGCACCTACGTCCACTACCCAAGGTGCACTCTTGGGATTTCCACTATATTCACCCCGAATATAGTTGGATTATTTTTATACGGTCTCATAATCCAAAACTCCAAAAAAAGTTAATTTTCCTAGGCTCACTAACAATCCAACTTAGTTTTCAAGGCTAACCAACAACCTAAAAATAACTTACAAGCTACAGCCACTGCTATACTTGTAGTAACTCAAAAATAGAGTATCAAAAGAAACCAACACTAAAACGAACCCAATGTATTGAAAGGTTGCAGTTGAAGCTCTTAATGAGACCTTCTTGAATTCTTCTTCGATGCTCTTCAAGCCTCTCTTAACTCTTCAAAAATTAACTCAAGAAATTAGTTGGAAGTTGTTGGAGAACTTGAGTTTCTACTTGAAAGCTCTTGGTATATTCAATATTCTCATAAAAGTTATTTTCTCTTCCCTTAGATCCATCATTTATAGCTTCTTAAAGTGTTCTCAAATGAATATGGCCATTAGAATCTCTTTGATGCAGAACGAAAGAGGATGATGCGATGCGGAAGTAAATTAAGACAAATTCTTTTTTTGTTGTTTTTTTTATATTTTCATAAGTCGGCTTTGACTCAAAGGAAAGTTAAACTAAATTGAAAGAAACTAGGTAATAATTGAAAGCACAATTTAAAATAAACTAAGTTATCAGAGTAGTTCAGAAGTAAAGGATCGCTGGGGGTTGAGAAACTCCCAGACCCAGGGTTTCGCTCTGAACTTTCAATAGGACAGAAGTAAAGAGAAGAGAAGGGTTACAGATCAGGCAGTGATCTTCACAGAGTTTAGTGGAAGGACTCTCTTGAGTAGATTGTTGGATCCCCGGATTCAGGTATCTTCGCAATGGATCCTCCAATACTGATCCTTTGACAGAGTTGGCTTCTCCTGAACTCAAGATCTGGGAAAGAAGAAGAACAATTTATGGAACCAGATACTCAAAGAAGGATTTACCAGATTGAAGAACTTGAAAGCTGATGTTGCTGAAATCCGGATTCTCTTGGAGGCTGATCTGACTTCCTCTGGAAATTGCTCTGGATCTGAAGTATCCAGACTGGCCCTGGATGCTGGTGGTCGGCCTTGACTTGGAGAGAGTGGCCGTGAGAGGTGGGGTAGGCTAGGGTTTGGTGGATTGAAGAGGATGATGGGCGGCTAGGGTTTTGGAGTTGAAGTGGCTAACCTAGGGTTTAAGGGTTGGAGATCTCACACCTACTCAAGGTTCCTGGGGAACCCGGATTTACTCCCTCACGGAGCTCAACACCTGGATGCAAGTGCGGAAGAGAGAAACACAAAGTTTGCTCACACATAAATTGGATTCATTCATCAGATAACTTTTAAAATTTACAAGAAGGGTTTAATTTATAGGACTTTACAAGAGAGCAGGGTTTTACATCTTCCCATGTGGGACTAATAGGGTGGATTTACAAATTAGGTTTATAGAATCAATTCCCACACATATGGCCGGCCAAGAGGTTGCGCCTCCTAGCCTTGTTCTTCAAGAGAAAATTTCTTTCCTTCCATGGCTCAACTCTTTTGGACTCCTCCTTTTCTTTCTCCCTAAGTCATGGTTCTTCCCATCTTTGCTTTGGGCATTTTTGGCATGGATTGGGCGCCCCCTTGAAGTGCTCCCCAAGAAGAGCTTCTTTCTTTACATAGCTTGGCTCTTATGGAATGTTTTGGGCCGCCCCCTTGAATTGTGGATCCCTGATTATTCTCTCCTCAAGTGGCGCATGAGAGAAGGGACCTGCTATCTTGTGGTGTGGGGACCAGAGCATACTGGATGGAGATGTGGCACCTCCTGGACTCAGGCGTGTGGCTGGGAGTGTGGCTGGGAGTGTGGTGCCCACTTGCTTGGCCTTGGGAGAAAATGTGACACCCTGGAGAAGACCTAGACCACTACTGAGCCAACATGACTCAATAAAATTAAATTGCAGGGAAATACAGACTCAAGCTAAAATTGAGTTGATCAAGTCAACCCTTATTACAAACCAGAAAACCCTAATTCTTCGGGCAAGGTCAATCAGAGATCCAGATGGAGCCCTGAAGTCTTCTTCTGAGTCTGGTGCCCGCACCACTCTTGGGAATCAAAAACTAGCCATTGGGACTCTTGAGATTCAAAAATTTTGAATTCTAGAACTAGCCGTTATAGCTGAAATCACTGGGAGGCAAGTTAGCTCGAAGGATTTGAGTCAGCTTGGATTATCAGTGTATTCATTCTGCAGTCTGTGAGAGTCGGCTCCTATCAATTTACAGTTGACTCGTCTAACTAAAATCTCAGAAGCAACTCTCTGTGACTTTGAGAGTCGACTCTGATTTTCATGGAGTCGGCTCGGATGTCCTATATTAGAAAAGTACTACACCATGCCAAGAAATGTATCAGCTCCATTCATTTGAGTCGGCTCGAGTTGAAACTTCTCCAAAGTCTTTCAAATAGCTTCAAACTACTTCCAAAGAAATTCTAAACCTATTCTAAAATATTTTATACTTAAAATTACATTGATTTGGCCCCTTTTCATGAATATACAATTGAATTAATATAGGGCTCTTAAAACATACATGAAACTTTTTCTTGAATACATAAATTCATTCCAATGGTCTTGAGAAATGTAGGTTGATGATTATTCATTAGAAATGTCTACAAAAACTTCTTAAACACTTAAAAAGTATTAGTATCAAATACATGCTCTAATATTTTGTAATCATCAAAATCATTCCAGGGGTCAACAATCTCTCCCTTTTTGATGATGACAAAACACTGGGAAACACTGGGCATAGAAAGAATAAGTACCTTTACATTTGCAACTATATCAGAGTAAATGAGTTTAGAATATGCTATACAGTATGTGATACCAAGCAATTCAAGTTATGATTTATATTCAATCTAATGTTTGGTCTATTATGAGAAGACATAGGAATAAATTTTATAAATTAACTAAGGTGTCAGAGATGTTGAGTGAAATGTCAAGGTTGTCAATACATTTTAGCTAAATTTTAGAAATGTTCCAAGGCTCATTGTAATTTTTATAAGTCTTTAAGGAGATATACTCCCCTTTGCTTAAGCATTTTGCACACACATTGCTCATGTAATTTTTTTTCATGCATCACACATTCATCACATGTTTTCCATGCATCATATGTTATTACTCCCCCTTTTTGTCATCAACAAAAGGTGTAAAATACTCTCCTATACTATAAAATTATATATTATCACACATTTAGAGAGAAAAAGAGGTAAATATAACTATCATAAATAGATAAATCTCAGTTCAGCAAATGATTACAAAGTAACATACATTAAGCACAATATAAGCACAGCATCTGCGAGGCTAGTCCTCATCAGATGGAAGATCTAGTAAAACAAATGCCATAACCCTAGATGCAGATGGTCTAGGGTTCTGGTGGGTCAAGTTTTTGGTCCTAAGGGATGGGCCAGATCTATGATACTGTTTAGGTCTAGATCTATGATACTGTCTAGGTTTAGCTCTAGGTCCAACTTCAGTAGGTGCTAATGGAGGAGTAGGCTCTAGAATATGTGTTAAAGGAGGTGGCTTTGAGTTAGAAGCTAAAAGTAGTGGAGTTTTCTGATCTATGAATGCATCAGACAAAGCTAGAGTACTAGTCCCTGATAGAATCTATGTGACGGGAGTATCAGAAATGCACTACTCCCGCTGCTCTGCCTCTGGTGCTGGTGTGTCCATAACATAGGGATCTGTAGAGTGCACATTAGCCTACTGATCAGTGATGCAGGATGACTCTAAGATTGCTAAACATGCAAGAAAAATAGAAAATAATTTTTTTGTAATTTTTATAATTTAGTTTGTAAGCTAAATTTTCAAATAAAAGTAAGAACTAGCAAGAAGAAGAGCAATGCATAGAATCATCATATCGCAGGCAAGCTCATGCAAAATAATAAATTCCAAGACCCGAGAATTGAGAAACTCCCAGATTAGGATAGCTTATTTTTATCAAATCAGAAATTAAAAGAAGGGAAGGATGTTATCAATCAGTGATTTGAAGGATTTCCGATGAAGAGATCACACAGCACTTTGATTGGAGTCTGGATGATGAAGTTCGATTCCCTATATTAGATGGCTGATTTGGATGGTTCCGGATGCAAGGAAAGCCTCCTCTGGGGAGGTAAAATATCTCGGGGATCCTAAAACATCAAGGGTCAATCAAAATAGCAAGTAAAAAAAAGAAAGGGGACTAGGTTTAGAAAGAATCATGTTAGGGTTTAGAAGCGGGGTGACTTGAAGCTTGATGAAGATCTCCTTGCTTGGTGGCCTAGGGCACTCCTTCTTGGACGTGTGAAGGCTTGGATGGCAGTGAACTATGGTGTGGAAGGATGCTAGGACAGCAAGGAAACACAAACACAAACCAAAGAACCAAAAAAAATAAAGTAACACAAGCTCGCAAGCTCAAAATAAATTCACCAGGGTTTTTGATATCATGAATAAAAGTTGATTACAAGAGGAAGAGGGGTGGGGTATTTATAGAGTTCCCATGTCCTCACTAACCATGGTTACACTTGGGTTACAAGTCCTCTTCCAAATTGGAATACAAGTCCTTTCCTAGCTAGGTTAGAAAAATAAATCCTCATTAGGTTAGGAATTGACCTAGTCTTCTCCTTTTCCCTTCATGCTTTGACTATTCCACTCAAGGACACCACTTGGACTTGGTCAACACTTCAAGGATGCCTAGGGGGGTGTGTTGGGCCTCTAGGAGCAGCAAGGGGCTGGCCCAAAGGGGCTTGGGTGCATGGGTTTGGGCCTCTGGAAGCTGGGGTGGCCTGTTAGCCTGGTAGCAGGAATATTCCCTGGAATCTTGCTTCTTAAGGGCTTGGGCTTGGCACCTGGGCTTGATTTCTTTGAGCTTGGATGCAGGAAGACCTCTGGAATCATGGGTGCTCAGTTCTGAGAATATGCTCTGGCATCTGGAAGGGAATCTGGGCATCTGGAGGGCATCTGGAAGGAATCAGGATTTCCAGAAGCATCTTGGATCCTGGGTTGTCACACAAAATCCAATGGGCTGATGTAGTGACCTTTGACTCCTGGATGTGGCCTGGTGGAACTCCAAAATATGGTAACCTCCTCTTTTGTACAAAAATGAGCTCATATTGGACTGATAACTAATATACATGACTCAAAATAATGACTAGGTTGAGGGTTGAGACAAATCAACTAACCTCAACTTATTACAGAACTCAATCTTAATTGATTACAAAATTTTCAAAACTTTGACACATGACTAAGTAAACCATATGGGATCCAGGAATTTGTGTCTGATCCTGGTGTCCCCACCAATTCTCCCGGGGCGGGAGGAACTCAACCCCGTCGAGTATGGGTCAATTTAGCTCAAGGAGGGTCTGGGTTGAGGCGCTGCAGATCCGCACCAGCATTCCACAAGTCCTCAAATTCTGGCTGACCTTGCCATCGGACCAAATACCGCTGACAATCTCTATTCTGGGTACTGATAGCTTGATCATCTATAGCTCTTTCAATCTTTACCTCACCATATGGCCAAATTATATGTGGTCGCTCTGGGGTGGGTTCTCTCTCAAAGAACAGGAGTGGCTCAAGGGGCTCGCTGGTATCACTGCTAGCTCCCTAGACTTTATAAAGTCTGAGATGATGAAATTGGAGCTAATACCTAAATTAGGTGATATCTCAAGCATATAAGCATTAGGTCCACTACTATTCATTATTTTAGATGGGCTAGCTTTGCGAGCAAAAAATTCTTTAACAGTCACATATTCCTCTGCAGAAAATTCTTCATCTTCCTTTTGGGAATTAGCCAAGTTGTTATTTAGTTCATTAATTATGTTCAGCTCTTGACTAATTTCATGATGCATATGATGTGCAAAGGCTAGTGTAGGTGCAGATAAGTGATTTAGGACTGTGAATTTTATTGGACTCAATTAATACCTATTAGACTTAACTAAACTTTCCTATCGAAGGAAATTTTATTGGACTTTCTAGGGTCTAACCTAACACACTATATACTCTCTAGGTTTGACCCTATCATGGCATGCACATGAAAATTTACTATGTATGCCTACTAAATGCCAAAGGGTATGCAAGAGGTAAGATGCAAACCTAACATGTACAATAAATGAATGCAACATGCAAACCTTTACATGATGCAGGTGAATGATTAAAGAAATATAAGAAAATCTAAGAAAAGATAGGGAATATGAGATGGATTCTAGGTTAGTCTGGTGGGGTAGAAATGGTTCAAGGTTGATTGGATAGAATAAGATGTAAGAAGGGGTATCAAGGATTAAATCTAGGCTAATAAGATTGACCCTATGGGGTTGATGTCTATCTACTGGGTCTGTCTTATGAAAGAATGGGTCACTAATTTTAGGAAAAAAGATTTTCAATTGGGAGCAAGGAAGTGACTTCATCCAGAGGGTACTGGGTGAGATAAGCCAAGTCCTCAATAAACTCTTCTGGCTCCAAAAATTCAGGACTAGGCTCTACAATTAGATCCTCTTCTAAAGTCTCCTCTATTTGCTCTTCCATTGTAGCTTGGGTGTGATCTGGGTCATCTAACTCTAGGTCAACTACTATGTGGGTATGGTCAGGGTCAACTGATTCTAGGGTGGCTTCTACCTGGGTATCTATTGATTCAACTAGCTCTAAGTCTTCTATGGGGAACTTTTCTTCTTTCTCCTCATACTGTTCCACTAAACTTGGGTCAGCCTCATATATCTCCTCTTCAAGGTCATTTGGGTGAACCAATAAGGTGGTAAGAGGGGGTTGACTAAAGAAAAATGGACCAATACTAGGCTCATAGCAATGGGTACTAATCTTATAGGGCTCAGGTTGACTGAAGGATAGTGGGTTACTACTGGGTTCCTGGGGCTCATAAGGCAAGGGTTCAACTCTATGGGTCTTGCCTAGGGTTCCTAGCTGATCTTCTACTTGGTCAAAACTATGGATTGCTTGATTACTTGATTGGATTCGTTGGTCAAGCTTATGGTTCAATTGGATATTGGATTGGTTAATCTGGGTGGTTAATTGGGCAACCATCTATTCATTCATGGTTCTTATGAGAGCTTCAAGACTGGACTCCATGGTTGAACTGGGTTGGGGTTTAGACTTCTGGTATTGAGTTCCTGGTCTAGTGGTCATACAATCAAGCAATCAGTCAAAATGAGATGGTGCAACTAAGCATGCAAAATTGGGTTAGCTTAATCTAGGGTTTCCTAGACCTAGAGCCAAAACTGGGTGAGTCAGCTCAACTTACACTTAACCCAGTAGCTAATCCTTCCATTGGCTAGGTAGGGGGTGGGGTGGTGGGAGGCTCCCCCTGCTTGTCACAGGGTCCTAATTATAAACCACCAGTCCACTTAGGTCATTTGACTCTAGACCCCCAGCCTTAGACACCAGCTTTCAGTAATAGCCACAAGATTAAATGCACTAGTTGGCCCACACGGTTCGGACCCGACCTGTTGGGTATCACCTAGCCCACTAGGGCAAATTAAGCCTAATTAATTTTAATTAAGGCTTGGGTTGAAATGCTGGATGGTTGTTTTGGGCCCAGGACAGGTTATGACCTCTTGCCCTGATGTTATATTGATTGCCCTTAAGATTAGATTAAAAGATGATGAACATTCAATGGTCCTGATGCAATCTAAAACAATCAGAAAATAAAATAATTTTTAATTAATTTAAGAGATGTCAAGTTAAGTTTAAGTTTACTAGGGTTAGCAAACAAAATTGGCTTGGGATTGGGGGGTTTGGAAGTTGATCAGGTTAGGTTGAGTCAAAATGCAGAAATAGCAAAATTCAGGATATTAGGATTTCAATCGATGCAGAATTTGACATAGATTTTGATGCCAAAAAAAATTAAAAAATTATATAATAGAGGATGAACGGTGATTATTCTACCTACGAAACTCTATGCAAAAAAAAAATCAAATGATAATGCAAATATTAGGGGATTTGGACTGCTATAGATATTTTTAGGATTATGTTAGGGTTCCTATGATGCTGACTTTTAGGACTTTAGAGTTTCTATAAAAATAATAAAAAATCATAATAATTACTAGGACAAAAAAAGGGACATGCAATGAAAATTTTACAGAAAAAAAAATGTTTAGGATGCTGAAATCAAATGAAACCTAGATACCTAATGTAGTAGATAGAATGCTGAATTAGGGTTTGAGAATGCAAAGCAAATAGAAAACTATCCTAAACCTGCTCTGATACCACTATGATGCGGGATGACTCTAAGATTACTAAACATGCAGGAAAAATAGTAAAATAATTTATTTATGATTTTTATAATTTAGTTTGTAAGCTAAATTTTTAAATAAAAGTAAGAACTAGAAAGAAGAAGAGCAATGCATAGAATCATCGTATCACAGGCAAGCTCATGCAAAATAATAAATTCCAGGACCCTAGAATTGAGAAACTCCCGGATTAAGATAGCTTATTTTCATCAAATCAGAAATTAAAAGAAGGGAAGGATGTTACCAATCAGTGATTTGAAGGATTTTCGATGAAGAGATCACAAACACTATGATTGGAGTCTGGATGATGAAATTCGGTTCCCTTGATTAGATGGCTGATTTGGATGGTTCTGGATGCAAGGAAGCCTCCTCTGGGGAGGTGAAACACCTTGGGGATCTTACAAAACATCAAGGATCAATCAAAATAGCAAGTAAGAAAAAGAAAGGGGACTAGGTTTAGAAAGAATCAGGTTAGGATTTAGAAGCGGGGCGGCTTGAAGCTTGATGAAGATCTCCTTGCTTGGTGGCCTAGGGCACTCCTTCTTGGATGTGTCAAGGCTTGGATGGCAGTGAGCTAGGATGTGGAAGGATGCTAGGGTAGCAAGGAAACACAAACACAAACCAAAGAACCAAAAAAAATAAAGTAACACAAGCTCTCAAGCTCAAAATAAATTCACTAGGGTTTTTGATATCATGAATAAAAGTTGATTACAAGAGGAAAAGGGGTGGGGTATTTATAGAGTTCCCATGCCCTCACTAACCATGGTTACACTTGGGTTACATGTCCTCTTCCAAATTGGAAAAAAAGTCCTTTCCTAGCTAGGTTAGAAAAACAAATCCCCATTAGGTTAGGAATTGACCTAGTCTTCTCCTTTTCCCTTCATGCTTTGACTATTCCACTCAAGGACACATCTTGGACTTGGTCAATACTTCAAGGATGCCTACGGGGGCGTGTTGGGCCTCTAGGAGTAGCAAGGGGCCGGCCCAAAGGGGCTTGGGTGCATGGGTTTGGGCCTTTGGAAGCTGGGGTGGCCTGTTAGCCTGGTAGCAGGAATATTTCCTGGAATCTTTCTTCTTAAGGGCTTGGGCTTGGCACCTGGGCTTGATTTCTTTGAGCTTGGATGCAGGAAGACCTCTGGAATCATGGGTGCTCAGTTCTGAGAATATGCTCTGGCATCTGGAAGGGAATCTGGGCATCTGGAGGGCATCTGGAAGGAATCAGGATTTCCAGAAGCATCTTGGATCCTGGGTTGTCACACAAAATCCAATGGGCTGATGTAGTGGCCTCTGACTCCTGGATATGGCCTGGTGGAACTCCAAAATATGGTAACCTCCTCTCTTGTACAAAAATTGAGCTCATATTGGACTGATAACTAATATACATGACTCAAAATAATGACTAGGTTGAGGGTTGAGACAAATCAACTAACCTCAACTTATTACAGAACTCAATCTTAATGGATTACAAAATTTTCAAAACTTTGACACATGACTAAGTAAACCATATGGGATCCAGGAATTTGTGTCTGATCCTGGTGTCCCCACCAATTCTCCCGGGGCGGGAGGAACTCAACCCCGTCGAGTATGGGTCAATTTAGCTCAAGGAGGGTCTGGGTTGAGGTGCTGCAGATCCGCACCAGCATTCTACAAGTCCTCAAATTCTGGCTGACCTTGCCATCGGACCAAATACCGCTGACAGTCTCTATTCTGGGTACTGATAGCTTGATCATCTATAGCTCTTTCAATCTTTACCTCACCATATGGCCAAATTATATGTGGTCGCTCTGGGGTGGGTTCTCTCTCAAAGAACAGGAGTGGCTCAAGGGGCTCGCTGGGTATCACTACTAGCTCCCTAGACTTTATAAAGTCTGAGATGATGAAATTGGAGCTAATACCTAAATTAGGTGATATCTCAAGCATATAAGCATTAGGTCCACTACTATTCATTATTTTAGATGGGCTAGCTTCGCGAGCAAAAAATTCTTTAACAGTCACATATTCCTCTGCAGAAAATTCTTCATCTTCCTTTTGGGAATTAGCCAAGTTATTATTTAGTTCATTAATTATGTTCAACTCTTGACTAATTTCATGATGCATATGATGTGCAAAGGCTAGTGTAGGTGCAGATAAGTGATTTAGGACTGTGAATTTTATTGGACTCAATTAATACCTATTAGACTTAACTAAACTTTCCTATCGAAGAAAATTTTATTGGACTTTCTAGGGTCTAACCTAACACACTATATACTCTCTAGGTTTGACCCTATCATGGCATGCACATGAAAATTTACTATGTATGCCTACTAAATGCCAAAGGGTATGCAAGAGGTAAGATGCAAACCTAACATGTACAATAAATGAATGCAACATGCAAACCTTTACATGATGCAGGTGAATGATTAAAGAAATATAAGAAAATCTAAGAAAAGATAGGGAATATGAGATGGATTCTAGGTTAGTCTGGTGGGGTAGAAATGGTTCAAGGTTGATTGGATAGAATAAGATGTAAGAAGGGGTGTCAAGGATTAAATCTAGGCTAATAAGATTGACCCTATGGGGTTGATGTCTATCTACTGGGTCTGTCTTATGAAAGAATGTGTCACTAATTTTAGGAAAAAAGATTTTCAATTGGGAGCAAGGAAGTGACTTCATCCAGAGGGTACTGGGTGAGATAAGCCAAGTCCTCAATAAACTCTTCTGGCTCCAAAAATTCAGGACTAGGCTCTACAATTAGATCCTCTTCTAAAGTCTCCTCTATTTGCTCTTCCATTGTAGCTTGGGTGTGATCTGGGTCATCTAACTCTAGGTCAACTACTATGTGGGTATGGTCAGGGTCAACTGATTCTAGGGTGGCTTCTACCTGGGTATCTATTGATTCAACTAGCTCTAAGTCTTCTATGGGGAACTTTTCTTCTTTCTCCTCATACTGTTCCACTAAACTTGGGTCAGCCTCATATATCTCCTCTTCAAGGTCATTTGGGTGAACCAATAAGGTGGTAAGAGGGGGTTGACTAAAGAAAAATGGACCAATACTAGGCTCATAGCTATGGGTACTAATCTTATAGGGCTCAGGTTGACTGAGGGATAGTGGGTTACTACTGGGTTCCTGGGGCTCATAAGGCAAGGGTTCAACTCTATGGGTCTTGCCTAGGGTTCCTAGCTGATCTTCTACTTGGTCAAAACTATGGATTGCTTGATTACTTGATTGGATTAGTTGGTCAAGCTTATGGTTTAATTGGATATTGGATTGGTTAATCTGGGTGGTTAATTGGGCAACCATCTATTCATTCATGGTTCTTATGAGAGCTTCAAGACTGGACTCCATGGTTGAACTGGGTTGGGGTTTAGACTTCTGGTATTGAGTTCCTGGTCTAGTGGTCATACAATCAAGCAATCAGTCAAAATGAGATGGTGCAACTAAGCATGCAAAATTGGGTTAGCTTAATCTAGGGTTTCCTAGACCTAGAGACAAAACTGGGTGAGTCAGCTCAACTTACACTAAACCCAGTAGCTAATCCTTCCATTGGCCAGGTAGGGGGTGGGGTGGTGGGAGGCTCCCCCTGCTTGTCACAGGGTCCTAATTATAAACCACCAGTCCACTTAGGTCATTTGACTCTAGACCCCCAGCCTTAGACACCAGCTTTTAGTAATAGCCACAAGATTAAATGCACTAGTTGGCCCACACGGTTCGGACCCGACCTGTTGGGTATCACCTAGCCCACTAGGGCAAATTAAGTCTAATTAATTTTAATTAAGGCTTGGGTTGAAATGCTGGATGGTTGTTTTGGGCCCAGGACAGGTTATGACCTCTTGCCCTGATGTTATATTGATTGCCCTTAAGATTAGATTAAAAGATGATGAACATTCAATGGTCCTGATGCAATCTAAAACAATCAGAAAATAAAATAATTTTTAATTAATTTAAGAGATGTCAAGTTAAGTTTAAGTTTACTAGGGTTAGCAAACAAAATTTGGCTTGGAATTGGGGGGTTTGGAAGTTGATCAGGTTAGGTTGAGTCAAAATGCAGAAATAGCAAAATTCAGGATATTAGGATTTCAATCGATGCAGAATTTGACATAGATTTTGATGCCAAAAAAAATTTAAAAAATTATATAATAGAGGATGAATGGTGATTATTCTACCTACGAAACTCTATGCAGAAAAAAAATCAAATGATAATGCAAATATTAGGGGTTTTGGACTGCTATAGATATTTTTAGGATTCTGTTAGGGTTCCTATGATACTGACTTTTAGGACTTTAGAGTTTCTATAAAAATAATAAAAAATCATAATAATTACTAGGACAAAAAAAGGGACATGCAATGAAAATTTTACAGAAAAACAAAATGTTTAGGATGCTGAAATCAAATGAAACCTAGATATCTAATGTAGTAGATAGAATGCTGAATTAGGGTTTGAGAATGCAAAGCAAATAGAAAACTATCCTAAACCTGCTCTGATACCACTATGATGCGGGATGACTCTAAGATTACTAAACATGCAGGAAAAATAGTAAAATAATTTATTTATGATTTTTATAATTTAGTTTGTAAGCTAAATTTTTAAATAAAAGTAAGAACTAGAAAGAAGAAGAGCAATGCATAGAATCATCGTATCACAGGCAAGCTCATGCAAAATAATAAATTCCAGGACCCTAGAATTGAGAAACTCCCGGATTAAGATAGCTTATTTTCATCAAATCAGAAATTAAAAGAAGGGAAGGATGTTACCAATCAGTGATTTGAAGGATTTTCGATGAAGAGATCACAAACACTCTGATTGGAGTATGGATGATGAAGTTCGGTTCCCTTGATTAGATGGCTGATTTGGATGGTTCTGGATGCAAGGAAAGCCTCCTCTGGGGAGGTGAAACACCTTGGGGATCTTACAAAACATCAAGGATCAATCAAAATAGCAAGTAAGAAAAAGAAAGGGGACTAGGTTTAGAAAGAATCAGGTTAGGATTTAGAAGCGGGGCAGCTTGAAGCTTGATGAAGATCTCCTTGCTTGGTGGCCTAGGGCACTCCTTCTTGGATGTGTGAAGGCTTGGATGGCAGTGAGCTAGGATGTGGAAGGATGCTAGGGTAGCAAGGAAACACAAACACAAACCAAAGAACCAAAAAAATAAAGTAACACAAGCTCTCAAGCTCAAAATAAATTCACTAGGGTTTTTGATATCATGAATAAAAGTTGATTACAAGAGGAAAAGGGGTGGGGTATTTATAGAGTTCCCATGCCCTCACTAACCATGGTTACACTTGGGTTACATGTCCTCTTCCAAATTGGAAAAAAAGTCCTTTCCTAGCTAGGTTAGAAAAACAAATCCCCATTAGGTTAGGAATTGACCTAGTCTTCTCCTTTTCCCTTCATGCTTTGACTATTCCACTCAAGGAAACATCTTGGACTTGGTCAATACTTCAAGGATGCCTACGGGGGTGTGTTGGGCCTCTAGGAGCAGCAAGGGGCCGGCCCAAAGGGGCTTGGGTGCATGGGTTTGGGCCTTTGGAAGCTGGGGTGGCCTGTTAGCCTGGTAGCAGGAATATTTCCTGGAATCTTTCTTCTTAAGGGCTTGGGCTTGGCACCTGGGCTTGATTTCTTTGAGCTTGGATGCAGGAAGACCTCTGGAATCATGGGTGCTCAGTTCTGAGAATATGCTCTGGCATCTGGAAGGGAATCTGGGCATCTGGAGGGCATCTGGAAGGAATCAGGATTTCCAGAAGCATCTTGGATCCTGGGTTGTCACACAAAATCTAATGGGCTGATGTAGTGGCCTCTGACTCCTGGATATGGCCTGGTGGAACTCCAAAATATGGTAACCTCCTCTCTTGTACAAAAATTGAGCTCATATTGGACTGATAACTAATATACATGACTCAAAATAATGACTAGGTTGAGGGTTGAGACAAATCAACTAACCTCAACTTATTACAGAACTCAATCTTAATTGATTACAAAATTTTCAAAACTTTGACACATGACTAAGTAAACCATATGGGATCCAGGAATTTGTGTCTGATCCTGGTGTCCCCACCAATTCTCCCGGGGCGGGAGGAACTCAACCCCGTCGAGTATGGGTCAATTTAGCTCAAGGAGGGTCTGGGTTGAGGCGCTGCAGATCCGCACCAGCATTCTACAAGTCCTCAAATTCTGGCTGACCTTGCCATCGGACCAAATACCACTGACAGTCTCTATTCTGGGTACTGATAGCTTGATCATCTATAGCTCTTTCAATCTTTACCTCACCATATGGCCAAATTATATGTGGTCGCTCTGGGGTGGGTTCTCTCTCAAAGAACAGGAGTGGCTCAAGGGGCTCGCTGGGTATCACTACTAGCTCCCTAGACTTTATAAAGTCTGAGATGATGAAATTGGAGCTAATACCTAAATTAGGTGATATCTCAAGCATATAAGCATTAGGTCCACTACTATTCATTATTTTAGATGGGCTAGCTTCGCGAGCAAAAAATTCTTTAACAGTCACATATTCCTCTGCAGAAAATTCTTCATCTTCCTTTTGGGAATTAGCCAAGTTATTATTTAGTTCATTAATTATGTTCAACTCTTGACTAATTTCATGATGCATATGATGTGCAAAGTCTAGTGTAGGTGCAGATAAGTGATTTAGGACTGTGAATTTTATTGGACTCAATTAATACCTATTAGACTTAACTAAACTTTCCTATCGAAGAAAATTTTATTGGACTTTCTAGGGTCTAACCTAACACACTATATACTCTCTAGGTTTGACCCTATCATGGCATGCACATGAAAATTTACTATGTATGCCTACTAAATGCCAAAGGGTATGCAAGAGGTAAGATGCAAACCTAACATGTACAATAAATGAATGCAACATGCAAACCTTTACATGATGCAGGTGAATGATTAAAGAAATATAAGAAAATCTAAGAAAAGATAGGGAATATGAGATGGATTCTAGGTTAGTCTGGTGGGGTAGAAATGGTTCAAGGTTGATTGGATAGAATAAGATGTAAGAAGGGGTGTCAAGGATTAAATCTAGGCTAATAAGATTGACCCTATGGGGTTGATGTCTATCTACTGGGTCTGTCTTATGAAAGAATGTGTCACTAATTTTAGGAAAAAAGATTTTCAATTGGGAGCAAGGAAGTGACTTCATCCAGAGGGTACTGGGTGAGATAAGCCAAGTCCTCAATAAACTCTTCTGGCTCCAAAAACTCAGGACTAGGCTCTACAATTAGATCCTCTTCTAAAGTCTCCTCTATTTGCTCTTCCATTGTAGCTTGGGTGTGATCTGGGTCATCTAACTCTAGGTCAACTACTATGTGGGTATGGTCAGGGTCAACTGATTCTAGGGTGGCTTCTACCTGGGTATCTATTGATTCAACTAGCTCTAAGTCTTCTATGGGGAACTTTTCTTCTTTCTCCTCATACTGTTCCACTAAACTTGGGTCAGCCTCATATATCTCCTCTTCAAGGTCATTTGGGTGAACCAATAAGGTGGTAAGAGGGGGTTGACTAAAGAAAAATGGACCAATACTAGGCTCATAGCTATGGGTACTAATCTTATAGGGCTCAGGTTGACTGAGGGATAGTGGGTTACTACTGGGTTCCTGGGGCTCATAAGGCAAGGGTTCAACTCTATGGGTCTTGCCTAGGGTTCCTAGCTGATCTTCTACTTGGTCAAAACTATGGATTGCTTGATTACTTGATTGGATTAGTTGGTCAAGCTTATGGTTTAATTGGATATTGGATTGGTTAATCTGGGTGGTTAATTGGGCAACCATCTATTCATTCATGGTTCTTATGAGAGCTTCAAGACTGGACTCCATGGTTGAACTGGGTTGGGGTTTAGACTTCTGGTATTGAGTTCCTGGTCTAGTGGTCATACAATCAAGCAATCAGTCAAAATGAGATGGTGCAACTAAGCATGCAAAATTGGGTTAGCTTAATCTAGGGTTTCCTAGACCTAGAGCCAAAACTGGGTGAGTCAGCTCAACTTACACTTAACCCAGTAGCTAATCCTTCCATTGGCCAGGTAGGGGGTGGGGTGGTGGGAGGCTCCCCCTGCTTGTCACAGGGTCCTAATTATAAACCACCAGTCCACTTAGGTCATTTGACTCTAGACCCCCAGCCTTAGGCACCAGCTTTTAGTAATAGCCACAAGATTAAATGCACTAGTTGGCCCACACGGTTCGGACCCGACCTGTTGGGTATCACCTAGCCCACTAGGGCAAATTAAGTCTAATTAATTTTAATTAAGGCTTGGGTTGAAATGCTGGATGGTTGTTTTGGGCCCAGGATAGGTTATGACCTCTTGCCCTGATGTTATATTGATTGCCCTTAAGATTAGATTAAAAGATGATGAACATTCAATGGTCCTGATGCAATCTAAAACAATCAGAAAATAAAATAATTTTTAATTAATTTAAGAGATGTCAAGTTAAGTTTAAGTTTACTAGGGTTAGCAAACAAAATTTGGCTTGGAATTGGGGGGTTTGGAAGTTGATCAGGTTAGGTTGAGTCAAAATGCAGAAATAGCAAAATTCAGGATATTAGGATTTCAATCGATGCAGAATTTGACATAGATTTTGATGCCAAAAAAAATTAAAAAATTATATAATAGAGGATGAACGGTGATTATTCTACCTACGAAACTCTATGCAGAAAAAAAATCAAATGATAATGCAAATATTAGGGGTTTTGGACTGCTATAGATATTTTTAGGATTCTGTTAGGGTTCCTATGATGCTGACTTTTAGGACTTTAGAGTTTCTATAAAAATAATAAAAAATCATAATAATTACTAGGACAAAAAAAGGGACATGCAATGAAAATTTTGCAGAAAAACAAAATGTTTAGGATGCTGAAATCAAATGAAACCTAGATACCTAATGTAGTAGATAGAATGCTGAATTAGGGTTTGAGAATGCAAAGCAAATAGAAAACTATCCTAAACCTGCTCTGATACCACTATGATGCGGGATGACTCTAAGATTACTAAACATGCAGGAAAAATAGTAAAATAATTTATTTATGATTTTTATAATTTAGTTTGTAAGCTAAATCTTCAAATAAAAGTAAGAACTAAAAAGAAGAAGAGCAATGCATAGAATCATCGTATCACAGGCAAGCTCATGCAAAATAATAAATTCCAGGACCCTAGAATTGAGAAACTCCCGGATTAAGATAGATTATTTTTATCAAATCAGAAATTAAAAGAAGGGAAGGATGTTACAAATCAGCGATTTGAAGGATTTTCGATGAAGAGATCACAAACACTCTGATTGGAGTCTGGATGATGAAGTTCGGTTCCCTTGATTAGATGGCTGATTTGGATGGTTCTGGATGCAAGGAAAGCCTCCTCTGGGGAGGTGAAATACCTTGGGGATCTTACAAAACATCAAGGATCAATCAAAATAGCAAGTAAGAAAAAGAAAGGGGACTAGGTTTAGAAAGAATCAGGTTAGGGTTTAGAAGCGGGGCGGCTTGAAGCTTGATGAAGATCTCCTTGCTTGGTGGCCTAGGGCACTCCTTCTTGGACGTGTGAAGGCTTGGATGGCAGTGAGCTAGGATGTGGAAGGATGCTAGGGTAGCAAGGAAACACAAACACAAACCAAAGAACCAAAAAAAATAAAGTAACACAAGCTCTCAAGCTCAAAATAAATTCACTAGGGTTTTTGATATCATGAATAAAAGTTGATTACAAGAGGAAAAGGGGTGGGGTATTTATAGAGTTCCCATGCCCTCATTAACCATGGTTACACTTGGGTTACAAGTCCTCTTCCAAATTGGAAAAAAAGTCCTTTCCTAGCTAGGTTAGAAAAATAAATCCCCATTAGGTTAGGAATTGACCTAGTCTTCTCCTTTTCCCTTCATGCTTTGACTATTCCACTCAAGGACACATCTTGGACTTGGTCAATACTTTAAGGATGCCTACGGGGGCATGTTGGGCCTCTAGGAGCAGCAAGGGGCCGGCCCAAAGGGGCTTGGGTGCATGGGTTTGGGCCTTTGGAAGCTGGGGTGGCCTGTTAGCCTGGTAGCAGGAATATTTCCTGGAATCTTTCTTCTTAAGGGCTTGGGCTTGGCACCTGGGCTTGATTTCTTTGAGCTTGGATGCAGGTGGACCTCTGGAATCATGGGTGCTCAGTTTTGAGAATATGCTCTGGCATCTAGAAGGGAATCTGGGCATCTGGAGGGCATCTGGAAGGAATCAGGATTTCCAGAAGCATCTTGGATCCTAGGTTGTCACACAAAATCCAATGGGCTGATGTAGTGGCCTCTAACTCCTGGATATGGCCTGGTGGAACTCCAAAATATGGTAACCTCCTCTCTTGTACAAAAATTGAGCTCATATTGGACTGATAACTGATATACAGGACTCAAAATAATGACTAGGTTGAGGGTTGAGACAAATCAACTAACCTCAACTTATTACAAGACTCAATCTTAATTGATTATAAAATTTTCAAAACTTTAACACATGACTAAGTAAACCATATAGGATCGAGGAATTTGTGTCTGATCCTAGTGTCCCCACCAATCAGTAGCATGAAAATCCTATCCATCATCGGGTGGTGTGTTTGGTGATATAGAAGGTCCAGCTGAAGTACTTAGACGTGAGCTACTAGGATCCTGCTGAAACCATCTCTCATCTCTATCTGAAGCTGATCAATCCTAGAGTGAATAAGTGTCTGAAGATCTGATATGAGAGTAGAAAGATCACCTCTAAGTGTCCTCATCTACTCAGAGTCAAACTGCTGTCCACCAATGCTTGGCTCTGAAGGTACTGACTGAGGTGGTGTGGCAGGTGCTGGCTCTAAGGATCCAGCCTCACATCATGCTCTTCCTTGTCATCTCCAGTCTGCTCAGCAGTCTTAGCATCCTTAAGGATGTCATCCTCATCATCTAAATGAACTACTCTTTGTCCTAACACTTTTTTCACCCATCTACCTTCAACTCTATGATACCCCATTTTGTGATGTGATTTCTTAGAATACCTGTTAGTATGTAGAAGGGGTCTGTAGTACTCTCTAGATAGATCAACACCAAAGTCTTGAAATAAAAGGATAAAGGCCATCCCATAAGGTAAACAAGCTCTGGCCTTGCGAGGGGCATCTCTAATCTATGTTATCATGATAAATGGCAGATTGAGGGCCTCCCCCTCAATCATGTATCTCATAAACATGAGATCTTACTCACTCACCCAATCAAAATGTCCTATCCTGAGCAAGCAAACTCTGCTGATGATGTTGTGTAGCAGGCGCATCTCAAGTGAAAGTCGATTGGCTTGTACATTGGAGATGCCTTCCACATTTCTTCTTTCCAGAACAATCTTCAAAGTATTTTGCCTATCTTTGATGTTCAGATAAAACTTTCTAGTCCTAGGCATTTGTAGAACTCTACTCAATATGGCTTCATCCACTAAAATAGTGATACCCTTCATAGTTGAAAGAATCTGATGTGTTCCAAAAGTCAGGTTCTCAAAAAATGTCCTAACAAGAGTGGCATATATGGGAATATGTAAAGAATTGAAGAACTCCCACACCTGTGCTGCTATCCAATTACCAATACGGAAGTGCTGTTGCTCTAGAAATCCAAAATCAACCTTCCTACCTGATGTCACAGGTCTATTGCCCATTAAAATGATTTGTCGCTGAGGAGGAGGTGGAGCTTTGGGTTCATAAGGAGTCGGCTCATCTTGTCACCTCTTTGATTTTCCTTTCGCTTGAACCGAGCTTGGAATCGTCTGTTTCTTCCTTTTTGCCACTACCTTCTTGGGAGCCATAGATCTAGAGTCTAAGGAAAATGTAGTTGATTGGAGTGGTGTTGGGAATTATGTCCCAAAGCCAATCATCTAGGATGTAGACGGTTGTGCTAATTTTGTAATTGTATATGAATTTCTTAATGAATAAAAGTTATTCTTCTAGCTGTTCATCACTTGTACATTTTTCTGAAAAGAACTCTTGTATGATTGAGTCCTTAGAACTACATTATATTTGATATAGAGAGGATATATCAAGTAGTTCTTAAACTGGTTCACAACCAAAGTATACATTATTATTGGATGATGATGTATCAAGTATAGGTTATTGTATCTCACATTAGTTTGTTGTCCTCTTGACCAAGGAGTGTGGTGACACTGATATGATATACAAGTGAAATATGTGACATCTCACTAAACGTGACCATCTACGGAACTTCTTTCTACCAAAGGGTTGCTCGTAAAGGGATATGGGTATATGTGTCCCTCAGACCTAAGGTCACCATGGTAGCTTGCAAGTAGCTCACTATACTTTGGTACCGGACTACCTGGACTTCTAATCTAGTGATGAAAGATTTCTGGATACAATTAAGTACTTATGGAGCGGTGGTAGATCAAGATGGAATTGACCCCTCTAAATAGTTTGGAGTCAAAGACTCGCTGTGTCTCAATTTAGCAAAACCTTGACCAGGATAGTTCTTGTGAGGAGTCACAGAACTTGTAAGGTTGAGACACGATCTGGATAAACAAATTAGGATTGGCAGTCGAACCCTAGGTCATCCTGAGCATTATTAGGTCAAAGGGATGAATTATGCGATAACCATATGCCAGAGGTTCTAGAAAATTTCTCTGTAATTTTCAACCTATCCGGATGTCAGGTATCATTGCTAGATGAGGACTTTGATTGGTATTGGAAGTGTTCCAATTCTACTGGCTTAGTGTTCGAACCTATGGGGTCACACACCATTAGAGTTTCTATCTGATCTAAAGGCTGATCGACGATTGAGAATCATTTGCCATCATTGGAGGTCAATGTGATTGACCATGTTCCAAGTGTCAACACTTCAAAGTGTCAACACTTGGAAGTCTCGACACTTGGTAAAATGGAAGTGTCGATACTTGACCGACGAGCAAAAATTTTGGAAAGATTTTTGGGAAGTTATTGACTTCAAATTTTGAATTCGAATTTCCAATTATGGGCATTTTTGGCTCTAGGCTTTCATGGTATGATGGTCAAACTTGCTTTTTTTAGCTTGGACCCATTTGGTATGGCCCTTGACCTTCTCCCCCAATCACTCCTTCCTCTTTCTCCCTCTCATGGCTGCCCCTATAAACAAAAGTTATTTTAAAGGCTATTGCTGGTTCCAACACACAACACAAGAAAAAGAAAAGAAAAAAGAGGGAAAGAAAAAAGGGGCTTTGTGAAGACTTGGGCATTGGGTGTGAGAATACCTAGCATTCAAGCTAGGTCTTGGGAAGAGAGCTAGTTAGGAAGGGTTCCACCTCTCCTCCTTGTCTTCTGAGAAGAAGAAAATCGGCCTGAAGGATCCCAAGGAACTAGCACTCCGAGGGAGTTGATCAAAGTTGAGCCCCGGTGTGAACTACTCGTAGAGACCAAACATGTGTGTGGCTTGAGAGCTTTTCACTACCTCCATCTTTAAGGTATAGCAGTATGGTACCTTTATGCCTTTTAACTCTTTTCTTGCTATTGATGTTTTATTGCATACTACATTGTCATACCAGGTCCTGTTGCAGGCAGATCAGTAGATCGTTTTGATCTATCTATCGAGCCTTCAATTGCATATTTTAAAATAATTTTAAAATACTATGTTTTTGCCTTGCATGCCTGCTTTCCTTTGCTTTTTTCCTTTAATGGTATCAGAGCCAGATTGTTCATAGTATAATAATACTTGGTGTGGACACTAGAAACCGAAAGAAACTTCACTTCAACAAGGTTAGCCTTATCCCAATTTGGATCGAAGATAATTAGGTTACCTTGTATTCTTTAGTTCGCAAATGTTTTATTTTCAAGAGCCATTTCTTTTCAAGAGTCCTGTAAATGATCAAGAGTGTTTATTGAGTCCTGTAATTACTTTTAAAAAAATTTCATTTCCTGTAAGTCCATTTCAAGTTTTAAAGTTTAGGTCAGTCAAGTCAGTTCAGTTGAGTTAAGTCTATTTCAAGTTAATCAAGTCTTAAAGTAATGAAAGCCAGCAACAAGACTCAAATTCTGGACCCCAGAATTTGACCACATGAAGAAGAGAAGACACATCAACCAAGCAAGAGAAAAGGACCATCAACTAGGACCACTTGGCACCACATGTCATTCCTTATCCAAGTAGAAGACCATCTCATCATGCCACGTCATCAGGCACCACCTCACTAGCCACCTCATCACTCTTTGGCGCCAACAAGGAAGATTCAAATTCAAGGAGGTTGGCCACACCCCTCCAAGTCCTCCACCAAATCCTCTAACCCCCCCATCCCTCCAAACTCTCCACCAAATCCTCCAACCCCCCCTTGTAATCCTCCTTAATTTGGAGAGTTTTTAAATTTCAAAAGCTAGCTTTGTGAGGCTATTAAAGGCCTTGGACGCCCATTGTAAAGGGGGATTTTTGGGAATGAATGAAAATTGAAGTTGAATTTTGGAAGTAGAAATTGTCTTGTTTTTTTTTCCTTATGTGAAAGTTTCCCATCCTCTTCCTCCATGCCAAAGCCATTCTTTCCCCCTAGCAAAGCATCTTCCAAGCTCAAGTGAAGGCATTGGAGTTAGCCAGATCTTCTCAAATTTCTGTTCTTAGTTCATAAAATTCTTAATCCCAATGCCCGGGTTCAGCCAGAGACACTTATCAGAAGTGGCTCTCTGACAAGACCACTGTCTGATGCATAACATTGGCAACAATGAATGATGAGTTCAGTCACAAGTTTGAGGAAGCCGAGCTAGAGAAAATCTTGAAAGGTTGAAGGAGTCCTTTGGCACACCAGATGATGTTGAGAGGTATAAGGTCTCCTGTGCTATCTACAATGCATGGATGTGTGATGGAGCCTCAGTCACTGATCATGTGCTGTATATGATCGAGATGATTGAGCGCCTAGGCAAGCTCGGATGTCCCTTGCATGAACAGCTTGGGAATGATGCAATTTTAAATTCCCTGCCCTCTTTCTTCTAAATTTTTTCGATCATTATAGAATGAATAAGCCTACAGTTAACTACCACGGTCTATTAGAATTATTGCAGACTTATGAAAAAGATCACCAACTGAACAAAGGGGTGGCAAATCTAGTGGGAGGATCTTCGACAGGGCATCGTCCCTTTAAGAAAGGGAAAAAGAAAAATAAAAGAAAAAGGGTATAGAATGCTTCTAGGCCCAATCAAGCCAAAAGGGTGAAGGCTGATAAGAGACATGCGGAGCACTTCTTCTACAAGAAGTAGGGTCATTGGAAGAGGAATTGCCCTCTTTACATTACGCCCCTTGACCCGAACAGGTCCAAAAAGAGAAAGCAGCAGGATGGTGCTGGGCAAGGTATTAATATGATAACACCTTGTAGTTTCTCTATCTGTGATACTACTAACTGGGTATTGGATACAGGAAGTCTAATTCATATTTGCAATTCTTTGCAAGGACTTCAAGTTATTAGAAGATTTGAGGACGGCGAGAGGTTCTTGAACGTGGAAAATGGAAGCCAAGTTGCAATCCTGGTGTTGGGAGTCCTTAAACTAGTTTTCGAGTCCTGTATAATCATTTTAAATGAGTGTTATTATTGTCCATTTTTTATCTTGAATGTTATTTCTGTAGGCCAATTGGCCATGTATGGTCATGAACTATCAATAAAGAATGACATTTACAAAATCATTGAGAATAGTTCTGTAGTGATGATTGGACATATGAACAATGGCATTTATGTACTATCATGACCTATTAGTGTAATGTACACGTCTAGCAAATGCCCTAGGATAGATAATGTCAGCGATGCATATCTGTGGCATTGTATGCTAGGTCATATTAACAAGAACAGGATAAACAGATTGAAAAGCAAGGGTCTCCTCGATTTAGTGAAAATGAATCACTGCCAACCTAAGTCCTGTCTTCTTGGAAAGATGACAAAGTCACTTTTTACTGAAAAAGGTAAATGAGCCAAAGAGAATCTAAGTCTGATACATACTGATGTATACGGACCCATGAATGTTTGTGCCAAAGGTGTGTAGGTTATTTCATTACATTTACAGACGACCTTTCAAGGTATGGTTATGTCTTCTTGATGAGACATAAATCTGAATTGTTTGAAATGTTCAAACGATATCGTAGTGAAGTAGAAAAATAAACTTGAAGGTGTATCAAAACCCTTCGATCAAATTGAGGCGGTGAATACCTTTCCGATGAGTTTCTGATATATCTCGAGGAGAATGGGATTCTCTCTCAGTGGACACCTCCAGGGATACCTGAGTTAGATGGAGTGTCTGAAAGGAGGAATCAAATCCTGTTAGACATGGTTTGGTCCATGATGGGCTTTGCTTCTTTGTCGCTATCATATTGGGGATATGCTCTAAAATCAGCCTATTACCTTTTGAATAGGACTCTAAGTAAGTCTGTTAGCAAAATCTCACTGAGATATGGATTGGACATAAGCCGACACTCTCACACCTTCAGGTTTGGGGTTGCCCGGCTTATGTAAAATGTTTGGAAACGAACAAACTTGGACCTAGGTCTGATCGATGCCTATTTGTTAGGTATCCAAAAGAGTCTATGGGGTATCACTTCTACTTGGCTAAGGATCAAAAGTTGTTCGTCAATTTTAGGGCTATCTTTTTGGAAAAGGAGTTTCTTGGTAAAGGAACTGTAGCGATTGAACTTAATGAAGTTCAACAAGTAGAAGAACTGACACACTTAAGGGACAACATAGAACCGGTTGTGATTAGATCACACCCTGAGCCCACACAAGAACCATTAAGGAGATCCAGTAGGGTACCGAGTCGATTGGACAGATACTATGATTTCTTGGTCCGAAACGATGATCCCATTGAACTCGATGAGAACAATGAGGATCCAATCATCTATATGGATGCGATGCAGAGGTCTGACTCTGAGAAATGGCTAGGAGCCATGAAATCCGAAATGAAGTCCATGAAAATCAACAATGTATGGACATTGGTTGAGCCACCTGAAGGGATAAAATGCATTGGGTGGAAATGGATTTTCAAAAGAAAAAGGGGTGCAGACGGGCAGGTAGAGACCTATAAAGCCCATCTAGTTGCCAAGGGGTATCGTCAATGTTATGGTATTGACTATGATGAGACATTCTCTCCTATGACAATGCTCAAATCCATTCGGATCATGCTTGCTTTTGTGGCATACTTTGACTATGAAATTTGGCAAATGGAGTCTGAACAGCTTTCCTGAATGGTGAGCTGGAAGAGGTGTATATGATACAACGGGTTCACATTTACAGACAATTCAAAGGTGTGCAAGCTTCAAAAGTCCATCTATGGACTGAAACAAGCATCACGAAGTTGGAACATGTAATTTGATAAGTGTATTAAGTCATATGGTTTCGTTAGGAACGAAGAAGAGCCTTGCATTTACTAATGGGCTAATGGTTTTGTAATTGTATTCATTGTGTTGTATGTAGATGACATACTCTTAATCGGGAATGACATCCCAGCATTGCAACGAATAAAGGTCTGGTTGTCATCTTAGTTCTCTATGAAGGACTTGGGTGAAACCTCTTACATACCAGGTATGAAGGTCTACAAAGATAGATCTAAGAGGCTTCTAGGACTGTCCCAATATATGTACATCGACACTGTGATGAAGTGATTCAGCATGAAAAATCCCAAGAAAGGCTATCTCCCGATAGGTACTGGAATTGCTCTCTCCAAAAAGGATTGTGCAATAACTCCTAAGGAGAGAGAGTATGAGAAAAATCTTGTATGCTTCGGTAGTGGGTCTATCATGTATGCCATGACGTGTACTAGACCAGACATGGCATACTCACTAAGCATGGTGAGCAGATACCAATCTAACCTAGGTGAAGCTCATTCGAAAGTGGTAAAGACCATCCTTAAGTATTTGCGAAATACTAAGGACCAATGGCTGATTTATGGAGAACCTGACTTGAAACTTGTGGGGTATACTGACTCTAGTTTCTAGTTAGATAAGGATGGCAACAAGAGTGTGTCAAGATTTATCTTTACCCTAAATGAAAAAGCGATCTGCTGGAAAAGTTTCAAGCAGCCTATTGTGGCGGACTCAATGTGCGAAGTAGAATACATTGCATCAGCGGATGTAGCGAAGGAAGCTGTGTGGTTGCAGAAGTTCCTTGGTGAGCTAAGAGTGGCACATTCCTTGGATGGCCTATTCCGGTGTATTATGACAGCACCGGAGCCATTGCTCAAGCCAAAGAGCCGAAGTCTCATCATCGCACAAAGCACATTCTATAGTGCTATCACCTTGTACGAGAGATCGTGGAACGATGTGACATTGACCTTCAGAAGATCAATGAAAGGAGAACCTGGCTGACCCCTTCACTAAAGTAGTCAAAATTTAAGAGTTTGATAGCTATAAATGGAAAATGGGAATAAGATTTTGTATCGATCGGCTTTAGTCCAAGTGGGAGTTGTTCGGAATTGTCCCAAAGCCAATCATCTAGGCTATAGACGGTTGTGCTAATTTTGTAATTGTATATGAATTTCTCAATGAATAAAAGTTATTCTTTTGGTTGTTCATCATATGTGTATTTTCCTGAAAAGAACTCTTGTATGATAGAGTCCTTAGAACTACATTATATTTGATATAAAGAGGATATATCAAATAATTCTTAAACTGGTTCACAACCAAAGGATACATTATTATAGGACGATAATGTATCAAGTATAGGTTATTGTATCTCACATTAGTTGATTGTCCTTTTGACCAAGGAGTGTGGTGACACTGATATGACATACAAGTGAAATGTGTGACATCTCACTGAACGTGACCATCTGCGAAGCTTCCTTCTGTCAAAGGATTGATCGCAAAGGGATATGGGTATATGTCCCTCAGACCTGAGGTCACCATGGTAGCTTGCAAGCAACTCACTATACTTTGGTACCGGACTACCTGGATTTCTAATGCAGTGATGAAAGATTTCTGGGTACAGTCAAGTACTTATGGAGCGGTGGTGGATCAAGATAAAATTGATCCCTCCAAATAGTTTGGAGTGAATGTGTAACACCCCAAAGAAAAAAAAAAAGCCCTACCAGCCCACCTGCTGGACCAGGCCCAGAGATGCACGTGGCCCAGCGCAAGCGGGACCAGGTGCGGCCACGGGCAAGAGAGGGCGGGTGTTGCCCAGGTGGCTTCCCAAGAGGGGGGTGAATTGGGATTAAATTTTTCTGCAAGTATGTGCACTTGAAATTCTTTTAGTGTAGAGGTGAAGTGAAATGTGCAAAGTGGAAGTAAACAAATTAAAGCAATTAAACAATGAAATCACAATCACAAACACCAAGAAGTATAGTGGTTCGGAGCAACCGGTTCCTACATCTACTACCCAGGGACCACTAGGGATTTCCACTATATCCCCCAACCGGAATACAGTCGGATTGTTTTATAAGGCTCACAATCCAAACCTATACACTTTGGTTTTACCGGGATCACCAAAGAAACCCAAACTCCCTTTGGTTTTACACGGGATCATCAAAGAAAACCCAAAATCCCTTTGGTTTTACATGGGATCACCAGAGAAAACCCAAACACTTGGTTTCAAACCGGGAAAACCAAGAACCCAAACTTAGGTTTTACAAGGTTCACTTAAAACCTTCAACTCCCTCTTTAGATACAGCCCCTTGCTGTTCTAAGAGAGCAAACCAAGATAAAGAATGTAAAATGAGCAACTTCAACAAACCAAAGTTGTTTTGATATTACCGATGAAGATCAAGGTGAAGTCAAGCTTTAAATACACTTCAATGCTCTTCAAAGCTGCTTCTTCCATTCTTCAATGAGTGGATTTAATGATGGAGTGGAGTTGGTGAAGCTTTGAATCTCACTTGAATGCTCTTTGAGGTAGGTGAAGGAATAACTTGGAAGCTCTTCTTTTTCTCAAGAATATTCAGCAATAAATCTTCATTCCTTTTTTTAATCATTCAAAAATGATCCCCTTTATAGTTTTTCAAGTGATATGGCCATTATAGGGCCTTGGGAATCATGAAATGGCCGTTGGAGATGATTTGGTACTCAATTTTCAAATTCTGTAGCTAGTCGTTGAAGCGCAGACAATGGCTCTATAAGCCGGCTCGAGCTCCAGGAGTCGGCTCGAAATCTCAGGAATGCTAAAATCAAAGTTCTATAGGAGCCGGCTCTTGGACTAGGAGTCGGCTCTTGGCTTCATGCTTTTATTCTTGACAAACATGCATACCTGGAGTCTACTCTTGATCTGAGAGTCTGCTCTAGGTCTCAGAACTTCAAAACTATACTTCTGTAAGAGTTGGCTCTTGAGCTGGGAGTCGGCTCTTAGTTCTGAAACTCTGAATTTTGCCTACGTGCCGTGCCGTCTTGAGTCGGCTCTTACAAGTCTTTAAAATTTGCTTCAAGCTTTTCAAAAACTTCATCATTGAAATAACTAGAAGCTACTTTACATGCTTTATCAAATTATTTACACTTTTAAGCCCATTTTTTCATGATTAGAACATTCATAACTAAGGGCATTTACAACTCAATTGAATTTTCTTAAGTAAATTTGAATACCATTTTAAAACCAAGGTAATTCATTCCTGCAAAAACTTCTTAAACATTTGTAAAGAGTTAGTATCAAATATATGCCCAAATATTTTGTGATCATCAAAATCATTTCAGGGGTCAATAATCTCCCCCTTTTTGAGATGACAAAACACTGGGCATAATCAATAAAATGAGATCACTTTACAATTGCAGTATTTTCAAGTCTATACGTATCATGTAGGTTAGGTATCAGTGTATCAATACAATGTGTCAAAATGTATCAAATGTTCATGACTGAATACCAAATATTATGTATCAAGTATATCAAAACATGAGCTTTCATATGTATCACAACATAATGTATCGACACATGATGTATCAAAGGTATTAACTATATAAAGTGTATCAAAACTTATAAAATTTTCAGCCTTTTGAAGTCAACTTAAGTTTCATCAACTTTCTATGAATCAGACATTCATTTTATCAAAATTTCATAACATTCAATTATCTATATAGCTTTTGTAACCAATTTTTGAATAATTTTCATGAATTCAATAGCAATTTTCAGAAATCAATAGCAATTTTCATGCCCAAACATACATAGTCTCCATAAATCAATAACAATTTTCATGCCCAAACATACATAGTCTCCATTCTCTCCCTTTTTGTCATCAACAAAAGGTAGATGAGAAATAGAGAAACATTCACAACATATATTCATAACAAATGAGAAATATTGATTCAATCATAACAAAGTATGTATATGAGAATGTATCAAGACAAGTGAAATATATATATATAAAGTAAGTCAATACATAGTGTATGTGATACTTTACAAACGTACCACGGCACAACAAAATAGTATCACATAACCAAAGTACAACAACAAAAAGTCTCACAAGATAAAACCTTACCATCAGAAAGAGGTGCTAGGACCACTGTCAGATTCTTCCTCATCAGAGGAGGAACCGACCTCTAAAATACCTGGACTAGGCTTGAATTTGGGAAACCTAGGGCGGAGATCACTAATTCTAGTCCTAATGGGTGTGGAAGTCCTAGTAGCCTTAGATTTAGGTTTAGGTTTGGTTTTTGATTCAGATGAAATGAAGATGGGTGTAGGTCTGGCAGTAGGTGGACAAGAGATAGGGCCAATGTGCTGGTGGAAGAAAGTATCTGAGTGGCCAGAGTCACTCCAATATCAACAGATCCAGCTGCCTCTATAGGATCCTGAGGCTCACCAACAGTAGGTGTGTCATGATATGGTGCCTCGGTGCAGTGTGCCTCCTGTCCCTGCTCAGCATGTGTGCCAGTCACTGTGCCGGTACCAGTCACTGTACCGGTAGAAGTGCCAGTAGAATGTCCTTGCTGGCTAGCTGCTGATAACTGCCTCAATATAACCATGATGTCATGAAAACCCTGCTACATCTCAGACTGCAGAGAAGTGATCCTCCGATCAGTATCAGTCCTGAGACTAGAAATCTCCTCCAAAACTCTGTGGAGTCTATCATCAGTGTCAGCTCTAGCAGCAGTAGGAGTCCTGATAGGTGAATGTGGTGAAGCAGGAGCTGGCTCGGAAGGCCCAGCCTCATCTGTATGTCCCTCAGCCTGCTCACCAAGATCCTGTGTTGCCTAAATGTCATCATCTGAGTCCTTAGTGTGTGTTACAGGAACTCCTGAGGTCTCCTGATCCAGTTCCCATCAACCTTGACAAATCCCATCCTAGTCAGGGATTTCATTATATACTTGTCGGTGTGCAGCAATAACCGACAATCCTCCCCAGTAAGATCTATGCCTGCCTCCTGAAATGATAAGGTGAAAACCATCCAGTAGGGTAAACAGGCTCGTGCCCTATGCACAGCCTCTCTCATCTATGAGATCATAATGAATGGAAGGTTGAGGGGCTCCCCCTCAATCAATCGCCTCATGAAGACCAAATCTCGCTCACTAACCCAGTCAAATCTGTCCATCCTGGGTAGGAAAATCCGACTAATAATGTTGTGCAACAGTCTCATCTCCAATGATAGCTGATTTGCACGCACATGAATGACTCCTTTTACATTGGATCTTCCCAAAATAAGTCTGAGAGTCTTCACCTTTTCCTTCATTACCAAATAATAGTCCGCTTCTTTAGGAATATTCAACAAATTTGATAATTTTTGCTCATTTATCTCAATTAGTTTCCCTTTTACTGTTCCTTCAATGTGAAAAGCTCCTAGGGACATATTTTCAAAGAACTGTCTAACCAAATTTGGATAGGTCGGAACATTTAACTGACAAAGCTCTTTCCACCCCTGTCCTTCAAGCCACATTCAAATGTTTAACTATTCTTGCTCAATAAAATTGAAATCAATGCACCTATCGGGTGTCACTTGATGATTTCCCATAGGAATGATCTGCCGGGGTGCTGGAACAGCTTCTTCTTGCTCTGGTTGCTGCTTTTCTTATGGAAATGAAGTGTCTAAACACCTTTTGCTCCTCCTTTCATCTACTGCAGTCCGAACAACCCGAGTTGCCTTCGTTGCCACCACCTTGCGAGGCCCCATTCTCCAAGGGTTAAGGATTCTAGAAGGTAGAAAGGGTTTTGGAGAGGTTTTTTGGTGAGAAGAGAAGAGTCAACTAGAGAGGAACGGTTGAAATTTAGAAAGAGTGGTGAATTGGGAAAGTTTGAAACCCTATTTAAAAACATTCGATCCATCTTGCGAGTCGGCTCGCCAGAATGCTGAGAGTTCGAGTCAGCTCGAGCTAAAATCCATTCTAAAATTCAAAAAGGATCAAAATCAATTTCCTAGGGTTTCTAGAGTCCAAATTAGGTTGCCATATGCTCTAAAGAGAATTTTGAAATTTCTAGATAATTTTTCCTTAATTTTCAAAAGTTAGATCAGATTGATTCAAAATGGGTCACATAACCCTAATTCTTTTCTAATTTTCTCAAATCTATCTTGACTCAAAGGTTTAGTGAAAATGTCCACTAATTGGTCTTCAGTAGGTACAAATTCAAGTTCAACAACATTATTCAAAACATGATCACGAATGAAATGATGTCGAATTTCAATGTGCTTAGTTCGTGAGTGCTGAATTGAATTTTTTGATAAGTTAATAGCACTAGTATTGTCACATTTAATAGGAATTTTAGAATGGAAAACACCATAATCTTCTAGTTGTTGCTTGATCCATAGTACTTGAGCACAACAGCTTCCAGCAGCTACATATTCTGCCTCAGTAGTAGATAAAGCTACAGAGTTCTGTTTGTGACAGTGCCAAGAGATCAAGTTAACACCTAGAAATTGACAGGTGCAACTTGTGCTCTTTCTGTCTATTTTGCATCCTCCATAGTCAGCATCAGAATATCTAATTAGTTTCAGTGATGTGTGCTTAGAATACCACAGACCTACATTACAAGTGCCTTTCAAGTATTTAATAATTCTCTTAACAGCTGTAATGTGTGATTCTTTAGGATTAAATTGAAAATGTGCACACATACAAACACTAAATAATATATCAGGTCTACTTGCTGTTAAATAAAGTAATGATCCAATCAGACCTCGGTACAGTTTTTGATCAACATTTGTGCCATTCTCATCTTTGTCAAGTCTACATGCAGGACTCATTGGAGTTCCAATTTCCTTGCTTGATTCCATGCCAAATTTCTTGATTATTTTTTTAATGTACTTGGCTTGGTTGATCAGAATACCTTCTTTAGTTTGTTTAATTTGAAGTCCAAGAAAGTAACTTAATTCACCCATCAAGCTAATTTTGAATTCTTCCTGCATTAGCTTAGCAAATTATTGACACAAAGATTCATCAGTAGATCCAAAGATAATGTCATCAACATAAATTTGAACAACCAAAATATCATTTTTCTTTCTTTTTTGAATAAATAGTGTAGTGTCAACACTACCTCTAACAAATTCATTTGCAATTAAAAATTTGCTCAGTCTATCATACCAGGCTCTAGGTGCCTGTTTCAGACCATATAAAGCTTTATTCATTTTAAAAACATGATTTGGGAAAATATGATCGATAAAACCGGGAGGTTTCTCAACAAAAACTTCTTCAGATAAAAGACTATTTAAAAAAGCACTCTTTACATCCATTTGAAATAACTTGAAATTCATGAAACATGCATAAGCTAGTAACAGTCTAATAGCTTCTAATCTAGCTACCGGTGCATAAGTTTCATCAAAATATATTCCTTCTTCCTGATTATATCCTTGTGCAACCAATCTAGCCTTATTTCTATCTACATTTCCATTTTCATCTTGTTTATTTCTGTAAACCCATTTAGTGCCTATAACAGGATGATCATTGGGTCTTTCAACTAAAGTCCAAACATTATTTCTCCTAAATTGGTTTAATTCATCATGCATTGCTAACATCCAATTAGGATCAGTTTCGGCTTCTTTAATATTATGAGGTTCTACATGAGAAACAAAAGTAATTAAATCATGGGCATCTGTATGTGCAGATCTAGTTTTAATACCTTGAGATGGGTCTCCTATAATTAATTCTTTAGGGTGTGAGTGTACATACCTCCATTCTTTAGGTATATCATCATGTTTTTTACTCACCTCTTCTTCTTGTGGTTCACTTGATTGTTTGTCTTTAAGATTCAAGTCTTTCATTCCATGCTCTAGTGTACCTGCATCATCATCAGCAAAATCTCCCTTTCTCGAAGATGTAATGTCAGATTCATTGAAAATAACATATATAGATTCTTTAACAGTTAAAGTTCTTTTATTGAAAACTCGATAGGCTTTACTATTTAAAGAGTAACCAAGAAATATAGCCTCATCGAATTTTGCATCAAATTTCCCAAGATTATCTTTTCCATTGTTGAGAACAAAACATTTACATCCAAAAACATGAAAATATTTGATATTAGGTTTTCAATTATTTCAAAGCTCATAGGGGTTTTTTCTGATAATAGGTCTAATTAAAACTCTGTTTAAAATATAGCATGCTGTATTAACTGCTTCTGTCCAAAAGTATTTTGAATGATTTCCTTCACAAAGCATTATTCTGGACATCTCTTCCAAAGTACGATTCTTTCTTTCTATAACACCATTTTGCTGTGGTGTTCTAGGTGCAGAAAAGTTATGATCAATACCATGCTTTGTGCAAAAATGATCAAAATATTGGTTTTTAAATTAGGTGCCATGATCACTACGAATTGAAATAATATATAAGTTTTTCAAATTTGTAAATCTTTTGTAAAACTTTCTGAATATATTAAAAGTATAATCTTTGTGTGCAATAAATAAAACCCATGTGTATCTAGAAAAGTCATCTACAATCACAAGTCCATATTTCATACCACCTAGGCTAGTAGTCCTAGTAGGTCCAAATAGGTCCATGTGAAGTAGCTCTAAAGGTCTAGAAGTTGAAACTATATTTTTATATTTAAAACTCCCCTTCACTTGTTTTCCTAACTGACATGCATCACAAACATAATCAAAATTAATTTTAAACTTAGGCAAATCATTGACTAAATCTTTTGCAATCAATTTAGCTATTGTGTCCATACTAGCATGACCAAGTCGCATATGCCATAGTAAACTTGATTCCTTGCTCTTGTCATTCATTGCTACAAGACTTGTATTACTGGACATCGCTAGATCATTAAGATCTACTATATAAATATTACCAAGTCTGTGTCCAATGAACTTAGTACTCGAGTCAAGTAGATCAACTACTATACACATTGATGACTTGAAGAATACATTATACCGAATGTCATATAGCTACTAATACTTAAAAGATTATGCTTTAATTTTTCTACAAGTAATACATTTTCAATAAATGTAGGAGTAATTTTGATGTTACCAATTCTGATTATCCTTCCTTTTCTATTGTCTCCAAATGTTACCATTCCACCATCCTCTGTTTTAGCGTGAAGAATTGATCAGCATCACCCGTCATATGTCTTGAACAGCCTCTATCCAAATACCATCTTTTCTTTGTTCTTGTGGCTACAAGACATCCCTGCAAAATAATCATTTAATAGATTTAAGTACCCAAGCTCTCTTGAGTCCTTGCAAGTTAGTGGAAATGGTTCCTTTTGGAATCCAAACTTTCTTAATTTTTCTTTTGTCATTGTATTTCAAATGACATTCAAAAGCTTTATGACCAACATTATTACATGCATAGCATACAATCCTTGAATTTGAATAATAACTACGAGATGATGCAAGTTTAGGTCTAACATGTTTAGAATTAATAAATTTAGGAGCATATGAAGTAGAAGTAGAAAAAGTATTTGAAATAGAGCCTTTATAACCAATTCCAAATCTATTATTTATTTCTTTTTGATATTTCAATATCAACTCAAGTTTGTTAGAACTTAGGATTAACTTTTCAACTAAAGGTTTCAATTTTTGAATTTCTTTCTGTAGGTCATCATTTTCATTTTTCAAATCCTTATTTTTATCGAAAAGTTCTTCTTTTTCAATATGAACAATCTTAAGTCTTTCACAAACCAAATTTAGTTCTCTTTGTAAGATTTTGTTTCTTTCAGAAGATTCATTTTTATTATTTCCAAATATATCATATTTATTTTTCAAATCTCTCAATTTCAAACCAGCTTTTTTGTATTCTATCAATAATTCGCAAAAAGCATTATGCAATTCATCATAAGTGAATTCTAAATTAGGTTCAGAAGTACTTACCTCATCCTCCAAACCCATAAGACAGATTTGCGCTGTTTTTGTTGTCTCTTCGTCCTCTTCAGTAGATGTGGTATCATCACTTTCACTCCAAGCAGCTAGCATTGCTTTCTTCTTTTTCTTAGGGAATATCTTCTTCTTTCCTTCAGGGCAATCAGGGTGGATGTGTCCTGGTTTCTTACATCCATAGCAGATAGGTACTTGATCTTTATCTTTCTCTTTATCTTTTTCTTTGTCTCTTTCCTTTTCTTTTCCAAAGTCATCTTTCTGTAGTGCTTTCTCCATCTATTCGTTTTTCTTTTGCCCATAAACCTTTTGAATTTCCTCATAACTAGGACAATTTCATCACTTCCTAGATCATCATCATCTGATGAATCAGATTCTTCATTCTTCCTCAGTTGCTTTAAAGACAATGGCTTTCTTCCTTTTTGTATCTTCTTCATTCCTTTGTTGCATAGCCAGTTCATGAGTGATTAAGGAACCAAGCAGCTCATCTAATGGCAGTGTATTCAAATCTTTTGCTTCTTGAATTGCTGTCACTTTGGCTTCCCACTTATTTGGCAAAGATCTTAAGACTTTTTGGACAAGGTCAGCATTGGAGTAAGTTCTGCCTAGACTCTTGAGACCATTTATAATATCAGTAAAATGAGTATACATGGCAGATATAGTCTCACTAGGATCCATCTTAAACAACTCATAATTATGTACAAGCAAATTAATTTTAAATGTCTTAACTTGAGAAGTGACCTCGTGTGTGATTTCTAATTTGTCCTAAATTTCTTTAGCATAATTGCAAGTTGAAATTCTATTAAACTCATTTGGATCCAAAGCACAATACAATAGATTCATCGCTTTGGCATTTAACTCAGCTAGTTTTATATCATTTTCGTCCCAGTCCTCTTCTGGCTTGGGAACCTCTACATCATTAACTTTAATTGTGGGTGTGTAAGGCCATTTCATGATAATTTACCAAAGATGAAAATCTCTGGCTTGAATGTATATCTTCATTCTTGCCTTCCAATAAGTGTAATTAATTTCGGTGAAAAGTTGTGGTCTATTTGTGGATTAACCTTCAGCCAATGAAGTGCTCATGGGATGTGCCATATGTCTTTACTCTAAGTAACTTTCAGAGACTCTACTCTGATACCACTTGTTGCCCAGGTAACTTCCAAAGAGGGGGGTGAATTGGGATTAAAAACTTTTTGCAAGTATGTGCACTTGAAATTCTTTTAGTGTAGAGGTGAAGTGAAATGTGCAAAGCAGAAGTAAACAAATTAAAGCAATTAAACAATGAAAGCACAATCACAAACACCAAGAAGTATAGTGGTTCGGAGCAACCGGCTCCTACATCCACTATCCAAGGACCACTTGGGATTTCCACTATATCCCCCAACTGGAATACAGTCGAATTATTTTACAAGGCTCACAATCCAAACCTATACACTTTGGTTTTACCGAGATCACCAAAGAAACCCAAACTTCCTTTGGTTTTAGACGGGATCACCAAAGAAAATCCAAACACTTGGTTTCAAACCAGGAAAACCAAGAACCCAAACTTAGGTTTTACAAGGTTCACCTAAAACCTTCAACTCTCTCTCTAGATACAGCCCCTTGCTGTTCTAAGAGAGCAAACCAAGATAAATAATGTAAAATGAGCAACTACAACAAACCAAAGTTATTTTGATGTTACCGATGAAGATCAAGGCGAAGTCAAGCTTTACATATACTTCAATGCTCTTCAAAGCTGCTTCTTCTCTTCTTCAATGAGTGGATTCAATGATGGAGTGGAGTTGGTGAAGCTTTGAATCTCACTTGAATGCTCTTTGAGGTAGGTGAAGGAATAACTTGGAAGCTATTCTTTTTCTCAAGAATATTCAGCAATAAATCTTCATTCTTTTTTTTAATCCTTCAAAAATGATCCCCTTTATAGTTTTTCAAGTGATATGGCCGTTGTAGGGCCTTGGGAATCATGAAATGGCCATTGGAGGTGATTTAGTACTCAATTTTCAAATTCTGTAGCTGGTCGTTGAAGTGCAGACAATGGCTCTACGAGCCGGCTCGAGCTCCAGGAGTTGGATCGAAATCTTAGGAATGCTAAAACCAAAGTTTATAGGAGCCAGCTCTTGAACTAGGAGTCGGCTCTTGGCTTCATGCTTTTATTCTTGACAAACATGCATACCTGGAGTCTGCTCTTGATCTGGGAGTCTGCTCTAGGTCTCAGAACTTCAAAAACTATACTTCTGTAAGAATCGGCTCTTGAGCTGGGAGTCGGCTCTTAGTTTTGAAACTCTGAATTCTGCCTCCGTGCCGTGCCGTCTTGAGTCGGCTCTTACAAGTCTTTAAAATTTGCTTCAAGCTTCTCAAAATCTTCATCATTGAAATAACTAGAAGCTACTTTACATGCTTTATCAAATTATTTACACTTTTAAGCCCATTTTTTCATGATTAGAACATTCATAACTAAGGGCATTTACAAACTCAATTGAATTTCCTTAAGTAAATTTGAATACCATTTTAAAACCAAGGTAATTCATTTCCTGTAAAAACTTCTTAAACATTTGTAAAGAGTTAGTATCAAATACATGCTCCAATATTTTGTGATAATCAAAATCATTCCAGGGGTCAACAGCGGGTGCGGCCAAGAGAGAGCGAGCATGGTGGGCGGCTAGTATGGGCGAGAGTGGGCACGCGGCATGGGCGACGCTTGCGAGCACGGGCAGGAGATGCAAATGGGCATGAGGCACGGCCCAGCCCGTTGTGCGAGCGCGCGATGCACGGCCCAGGCCCACACGCGCGGCGCGTAGCCTCAGCCTAGCTGGAAGCAGTGTGCGTAGGGGCATTTCGCATGCATTTCTCGGGCATTTTTCCAAGGTTTCTCACGGCTCACAGCAGTCCACGAGATTTTTGTGTGATATGGACTGTCCGATCGCTTGATCGAATGGCTAAGATGAATTCGAGGGAGTTTAGGCTTGATCAGAGGCTTTTAGATGTGGATTTTGATATGGTTTGAGGTGTTGATCTCGGATCTGATGACCTGAGATATTTCCCGAACATTTTGGGCCTGTGAGATGGGTTTAGGACTTTATTTTGGATAATTTTCGATCTTCTTTATAATAAGAGATGTTGAGGATTATTTCAATGTAGAGAGCTAGAGAAAGAGAAAGAAGAGAGAAGATGAGTACAGAGAGGAAGTAGAGTGAGAAAGAGGAGAGAGGAAGTAAAGAGAGAAAGAGGGGAAATAAAAAAATTATTGATTTTGTAAAAGAGCAACCTTCTGAGCTTAAAGGTCTTGGACGAATTTCGGGTATAGATTGATACCAGATATTTGAGATTAGTGATTGAAGGTAAGGATTATGGACATGATCACTAGTTCTACATATTATTTTTACATGGCATATTTTGATCCGAGTATATGAGCATTGGCATGCATGATTTGTTGTTGCATAGTGTAGTTGAGTTTTCATGATGAATGATATGATTTTGGTTATTATTATTTATATTTCTGGATATTATGTTTATCAAACAAAATATTATAATGGTTTGGACCATGATGCCGGTCATTGAAAAGTTTTTGATGATATGATTTGGTTTGATATCGTGACATGATTTGACAGTATGACCTGATTTGATAAAGTGATAACGGTGTTTGGACTAGCCATGCCACGGGATTGTGGTTACATAGCTGGAGTCACGGGCTTAGTATGTGGGCCTGGCCATTTGCATATTATACATTGTCGATTATGAGATTGCCATCACAGGATGAAGTGTGACAATGAGATTACCAGTCACAGGCTGAAGTGTGACACTGAAATTACCAATCATGGGTTGAAGCATGACCGTGGCTAGTCCAGAACCCTGAAGATAAAGATTGATTAATGAAAACTCTAAAGAAAAATATGATTTTTTATGATTTTGTCATACATAATATTTGAGTTGTTGACTGCATGATGTGATATACTAGTATATTTTTACATTATTCCAGAGTTGTATTATTACTGGTGTGATCATATGGAAACCTTATTGGGCTGTAAAGCTCACAATCTCTATTTTCTTCATTCTTAGAGTTATGTAGATATTCAGGCTTGATGATGAATGATATTTTTTAAGATAAGTGACTCTTGTGTACCTAGGCCTTGTTGATCTCTAGGATAAAACCTAGAGTTTGTGCAGCCAGTCGCGTAGCCGATTATAGTGCTGGATTCGGGGCATGACAGAGTGGTTTTAGAGCTTAGGTTCTGATCATTTGGGATGGTAATATGAGTGGTTAAAATGATAATAACTTGATGGTTAATAGGATATGACAAAAATAGTGTTAGAGCTTAGGTTGTGGTGATTTAGGACTATGGCATAAGTGATTATAATAGATATGAGTGATATTGAATACATGTCATGATTGTTTGAGACTATGATATAAGAGATTAAGAAATTAACATGATGATTAGTAAGACATGACAGAGTGGTATCAAGCTAATTTTGATGATGAAATTATTTAATAGGGGAGAATGTAACACCCAAAAGAAAAAAAAAAAGCCCTGTCGGCCCACCTACTGGACCCGGCCCAGAGATGCAATGGCCCAGCATGAGTAGGCCCAGGAATGGCCACGGGTGAGCGAGGGCAAGCACGGGCGAGAGAGAGCAAGCACAGCGGGCGGGCAAGCACGGGCGATCACGAGCACGAGCGGGCGTGCGGCATGGGCAACACGTGCGAGCGCGGGCGGGCGACGTAGACGGGCACGCGATGCGTGGCCCAGGCCAACGTGCACAAGCATGTGGGCTCAGCCTAGCCAAAAGCTGCGCATGTAGGGGCATTTCCCACGCATTTCTCGGGCATTTCCCCATGGTTTTCATGGCTCACAGCGGTCCACGAGATTTCTGTGTGATTTGGACCGTCCGATCGCCTGATCAAATGGCTGAGATGAATTTAAGGGAGTTTAGGCTTGATCAGAGACTTTTAGATTCATATTTTGTGCGGTTTGAGACGTCGATCTCAGATCTGATGGCCTGAGATATTTCTTAAATGTTTTATGCCTGTAAGATAGGTTTAGGACTCTGTTTTGGATTGTTTTCGATCTTCTTTATAATAAGTGATGCTGAGGATTATTTCAATACAGAGAGTCGAAGAAAGAGAAAGAAGAGAGAGAAGATGAGTAGAGAGAGAAAGTAGAGAGAGAAAGAGGAGAGAGAAGTAAAGAGAGAAAGAAGAGAAATAAAAAAAATTATTGATTTTGCAAAGGAGCAACCTTTTGAGCATGAAGGTGTTGGATGAATTTCGGGTATAGATTGATACCGGATATTTGGGATTAGTGATTGAAGGTAAAGATTCTGGACATGATCACCAGTTTTACATATTGTTTTTACATGGCATGGTTTTGATCCGAGTATATGAGCATTGGCATGCATGATTTGTTGTTGCATAGTGTAGTTGAGTTTTCTTGATAAATGATATGATTATGGTTATTATTATTTATATTTCTGGATATTATGTTTATCAAACAATTATATTTTGATGGTTTGGATCATGATGTCGGTCATTGAAAAGTTTGTGATGATATGATTTGGTTTGATATCGTGACATGATTTGATAGTACGCCTGATTTGATAAAGTGATAATGGTGTTTGGACTAGCCATGCCACGGGATCATGGTTACACAGTCGGAGCCACAGGCTTAGTACGTAGGCCTGGCCATAGGCAGATTGTACATGGTCGATTGTGAGATTGCCATCACAGGTTGAAGTGTGATAATGAGATTGTCAGTCATAGGTTGAAATGTGACACTGAGATTGCCAATCATGGGCTGAAGCATGACCGTGGCTAGTCCAGAACCCTAAAGATAAAGATTGATTAATAAAAACTATAAAGAAAAATATGATTTTTCATGGTTTTGTCATACATGATATTTGAGTTGTTGACTACATGATGTGATATACTAGTATGTTTTGACCTTATTCCAGAGTTGTATTATTACTGGTGTGATCATATGAAAACCTTACTGGGCTGTAAAGCTCACAATCCCTATTTTCTTCATTCTCGGAGTTGTACAGATATTCGGGCTTGGTGATGAATGATATTTTTTAAGGTAAGTGACTCTTGTGTACATAGGCCTTGCATGATCTCTAGGGTGAAACCTAGAGTTTGTGCGGCCGGTCGTGTAGCCAATTCTGATGCTGGATTCAGGACATGACAGAATGACTCGCTGTCTTAATGTAGCAAAACCTTGGCCAGGATAGTTTTTGTGAGGAGTCACAGAACTTGTAAGGTTGAGACATGATCTAGATAAACCAAATTAGGGTTGGTAGTTGAATCCTAGGTCATCCTGAGCATTATGAGATCAAAGGGATGAATTATGCGATAACCATATGCCAGAGGTTCTAAAAAATTGCTCTGCAATCTTTGACCTATTCAGATATCGAGTATCATTGCTAGATGAGGACTTTGATTGGTATTGGAAGTGTTCCAATGCTACTGGCTCAGAATTCAAACCTATAGGATCATATACCATAGGGATTTCTATCTGATCTAAAGGCTGATCGATGATTAAGAATCGTTTGCCATCATTGGAGGTTAATGTGATTTACCATGTTCCAAGTGTCGACACTGCAAAGTGTCAACACTTGGAAGTGTCGACACTTGGTAAAATGGAAGTGTCGATACTCGACTGACGAGCAAAAATTCTAGAAAGATTTATGGAAAGGTTTTGACTTCGAATTTTGAATTCAAATTTCAAATTCTGGGCATTTTTGGCTCCAGGCTTTTTTGATATGATGGTCATACTTGCTTTATTTACCTTGGATCCATTTGGTATGGCCCTTGACCTTCTCCTCCAATCACTCCTCCTTCCTCTTTCTCCCTCTCATGGCTACCCTTATAAATAAAGGTTATTTTAAGGGCTGCTGCTGGTTACAACACACAACATAAGAAAAAGAAAAGAAAAAAGAAGGAAAGGAAAAAAGGGCTTTGTGAGGACTTGGGCATTGGGTATGAGAATACCTAGCATTCAAGCTAGGTCTTGAGAGGAGAGCTAGTTAGAAAGGGTTCCACCTCTCCTCCTTATCTTCCGAAAAGAAGAAGATCGGTCCAAAGGATCCCTTAGCACTCCGAGGGAGTTGATTAGAGTTGAGCCTCGATGTGAACTACTCGTAGAGGTCAGATGCGTGTTTGGCTTGAGAGCTTTTCATTACCTCCAGCTTTAAGGTATAGCGGTAAGGTACCTTTATACCTTTTGACTCTTTTCTTGCTTTTGATGTTTTATTGCATGCTACATTGTTATACTAGGTCATGTTGCAGGTAGATCGTAGATCATTTTGATCTATCTACTGAGCCTTTCATTGCATATTTTAAAATAATTTTAAATTACCATGTTTTTGCCTTGCATGCCTACTTTCCTTTGCTTTTTTCCTTTAAGTGGTCCCTAGGGCTAAAAAGGGAAGGTCTCTCTTAGGCTTGTGTTATACAAGAAACAATAAGAAAAAAATAAATTTTAGGGCTCTACGGTCCTTATGTATTTTCGCCATTCGAGTTGGCTCGCTTAGAGAGCTTTTTCTACTCGAGTTGGCTCGAGCAGAACCAAAGAAAATGGTTCAAAAGTTTAGAAAAAAGGTTTCTATTCTTAGAAAAATACTAAGAAAAGTATGCATCTAACTTAAATAAGTAATGGAGATCCTTTAGATGAATTTTCCTTAATTCTTAAAGAAACTAGGTCAAGATTCTAACAAGGATTGCAATGGCCTAATTCTCCTCTGATTATTTGAAATCTATCCTCACTAAGGGGTTTAGTAAAGATGTCAGCCAGTTATTTTTTAGTACAAATAAATTCGAGCTCAATATCACCATTTTGAACATGATCCCTAATGAAATGATGTCTAATTCAATATGCTTAGTTCTTTAGTGCTGAATAGGATTCTTTTTTAAGTTGATAGCACTTGTGTTATCATATTTGATTGGAATTTTAGATTGAATAACACCATAATCTTTTAGTTTTTGCTTAATCCTTAACACTTGAGCACAACAACTCCCTACAGCTATACACTTTGTCTTAGCAGTAGATAGTGCCACGAAGTTTTGTTTCTAGCTATGCCATGAGATTAAGTTCAACCCTAGAAATTGACATTGGCCACTAGTGCTCTTTCTATCAATTCTACAACCACTATAATCAGCATCTAAATAACCTATTAAATTTAAAGATGAAGGTTTAGAGTACCATAATCCTACGTTTGATGTACCTTTGAAATATCTTATGATTCTCTTAATAGAAAGTATATGTGATTCTTTAGGATTAGCTCGAAATCTTGCACATATATAAATACTAAATAGTATATCAGGTCTTCTTGAAGTCAAACAAAGTAGAGATCCAATCATACCTCGATATAATTTTGGATCAACCTTGTTACCTTCCTCATCTTTGTCAAGTCTGCAGGTTGGGCACATGGGTATGCCAATTTTCTTTGTAGATTCCATCCCAAACATCTTCAAGAGTTCCTTGATATACTTTATTTGGTTAATGAATATCCCTTCCTTTGTTTGTTTGATTTGCAGTCCAAGAAAAAAAGTGAGTTCACCCTTCATGCTTATTTCAAATTCTCCCTACATTAGCTTAGCAAATTCTTGAGATAAAGTTTCATTAGTTGCACTAAAGATTATATCATCAACATATATTTATAAAACTAATAATTCATCATCTTTGTTGCCTAAGTGGCTACCCAAGAGGGGGTAAATTGGGAATTTAAAAAATTAAGCAGATAATGTGCACTTTAAAATCCCTTCTAGAGTGTTAGGTGCTGTGGCAAAATAATAAGTTGCAGAAGCTAAAAATGATCAAAAAATCATAACACAAACATAAAAATTTATAGTGGTTCGGAGCAACCCAGCTCCTACATCCACTACCCAAGATACCACTTGGGATTTCCACTATATTCACACCCGAATACAGTAGGATTATTTTATAGGATCACAATCCAAAACCTCTACACTTTGGTTTTAACGGGATCACCAAAGAAAACCCAACACTCTTTGGTTTTAAGCAGGATCACCAAAGAAAACCAACTTGGTTTTCATAGGATCATCAAGAACCTAACCCTTGATTTTTTATCAAAGGCTCACCAATAATCTATTTGGTTTTTCAAACGAGCTCACCAATAATCTATTTGGTTTTTCAAACGAGCTCACCAATAACCTAAACAATTCGAGAATGAATTGACATAAATGCAACAATAATGATAAACTCTAGTTTTTGGATAGTTACCAATGCACCTTGAGAGAAGTCCACTTGAATGTGCTTCAATGCGCTTTAATTGCTTCAGTGGCTTATTTCCAAAGTGCTTCAAGCTTCATATTAGAGTTGGTGAAGACTTGAAGACTGACTTGAATGCTCTTTGTGCTCTCTTGCTTGGTGGTAGGTTAGATATTTAATAAACCCTTTCTTCTTTCTTATCTTTCTTTTTTCCATATGTTCAATAAAGTTTAAATCCGTCAAATATATGGTCTTCCATCACTCCAAGACAGTTTGAGATATTATAGACCGTTGGGATGTGACATATGACCATTGGAGCACTTTTTGGCATTCAAAAAGAAATTCTGGAACTAGCCGTTATGTACCTGGAGACGATATTCGAGTTGGCTCAGATTCTTTCAAGTTGGCTCAGATTCCTTCGAGTCAGCTTGGATCCTTCGAGTCAGCTCGGATCCTTCGAGTCGATAGGTCGAGTCACCAATTCTTCAGTGCAGTCGACTCTTTGTCTCAGGGTGCAAAAATCTCACTTTGGACGAGTCGGCTCTTGATAGCTCGGGTCGGCTCGAACTTCTATCGTTGATCACATTCAACTCGAGGGGTCGACTCGCTTGAATTTGGGTCGACTCTTCTTCTCAGAATCAGAAATCTTTACTCTGGAGGAGTTGGCTCATTGCAGATCGGGTCGGCTCGCTTCACCAGGTCTTTAAATTTTGGTCTGGCAGAGTCGGCTCGTTGCGATTCGGGTCGGCTCCCTTGGCTTGTTCTTAGAAAACTTCAAAATTTGACTTTAGAAGAGTCGGCTCAGACTTATTCCAATCGACTCGGATTTACTAGAGTTGGCTCGGTTTCCTTTGAGTCGGCTCGACTTGCTGCATGCCAAAATCCTTGTTGCATGCCATGAGGTAGAGTCGGCTCTTTTGAGGTTGGGTCGACTCGAGTGACTTCTTCAGGATTTTTACAATTAAACTTCAATAAGACTCTCACCAACACTCTTACACATTTGACACAAACCAACTCAGAATAAATTTAAGACATAGCACACATAGAAGTAACCCTTTTTCATGATTTTTCTTAACTTGTTCATTGGGTTCTTCTTTACAAAATCAGATTACAATACAAATCAAAACAAGAAGTAAAGATGTAGGAGTTGAAGTTTGAACAAATAAATCATCCTACAGAAACTTGTAAATTACTTGAAGAGTTGTTAGAAATAAATGTGCATGCTCCAATGTTTGGTTATCATCAAAATCACTTATGGGATCAACAATCTCCCCCTTTTTGATGATGACAAAATACTGGGCATGAAAAATTCTTTACACTTACATGCATAAAAGTATTTGAAAGTAAGTATTCACATGTACTGGAGCTAACTATGTTTGTAAATAAGTATCAGAGCTCTAGAGAAGAAATTGTATAGCATTTATGTTAGTACTTTTATGTATATCAAAGTGTTAGACTTTGCATATTTCATAAAATCAGAATTAGCACAAACATGGAGTATCAGAGTTAAAAAAAAAATTGATAGAATTAAGGCTAATTTCAAGCAATCAGAGCAAGAGAAGGATTTAGAGATGAAGCCATTCTCAAGAGAATCTCCCCCTTTCTCTAAGTTTTAAATTAATTAAGTAGTTATGTCCATTTGAATACAATCACTTTTGTGCTCCCCTTTTTTCATTCTTTTTATGAACTTTAAGAATAATTAAATAAACTCAACATAGATACCAGAAATTTCATGACAGCTCAATTATCAGTAATGATATTGATACCATTCTCCCCCTTTTTGTTAAAAAATCAAAAAGGTATGTTCAATAAAGCTTAGATTTTGAAATAGATCGAGAAAGTATTTAATATTTGTTTGAGATAATTTCACTTTCTCAAATTCAATTAAAAATTTTAATTAAAAATTTATTACAGTTGTATCAAAAACATTGTATAATTAGAAGGATAATTCATGACAACAATAGAAATTAGTAAAAGATCTTTCACTTCATTAAGAAATATTCCATACAAAGTATGAAAGAAAGTACATTCATTTAGTAAGATAAAAGGTAAAACATTCATATTGTAAGAAGTCAGAGGTACAAAGATGTGATCAATACAACCAAAAGAGTAGCTAATCAACCTATTCTTCTTCTTCACTAGAAGAAGAGGAGCCAACATCTATAACCTTATCAAAGGTTTTAGTTTTTAGGGATTTAAACCTTAAATCCCTGAATCTAGTTCTAACGGGGCTCTAGGTGTCTTAGTCTTCTTGGTCTTTGACTTCTTTTTGGTCTCAAAAGGTTTAGGTTTGATTGAAGATGGATCATATGAAGGAATAGGAGATGGATGAGCAGGAGTCTCAAGCGACTCTTTGTTGATCTGTATAGGAGTGTCCTCAATAGTGAAAGTTCCTTTGAAGATTGCAGTAGGATACTTCTGATTTCTTCTTTAAAATTCTTTATTTCCTTTTCCATTTTCTCTTTATGAAGCATCTGTTCTGATCTTATTTTCTGCAAACTGATAGCAAGTGCAGAATTTATGTGACCTGTTAGTGAATCAGAAATTGTTTTGATCCTTTGAAATATTAACTCCTTAAGTTCAGATGGAGTTATCATTGCATCTTCAGACTTGTCTTCATCCTTGTTTCTAGACTTGTTGGCTTCAACATCAGCAGGTTCATCATCATCTGAGGAAGTAGCAGCAATTTGACCATATATTTTCTTTATCCATACTCCTTGTAGTTTGTATCCGATTCTTTTAAGAGAATTGAAGGAATAAGTGTCTGAGTGATGTAGAGGCTTTCCTATCTCATCAGTTAGATCAATTCCAGCTTCTTCAAATAGTAAGATAAAAACCATACCGTACAGCAAGCATGCTTTAACCTTTCTAGCTGCTTCTCTCATTTGAATCATCATGATAAAGGGAAGGTTGAGAGGTTCTTCTTCAATCAGATGTCCCATAAAAGTCATGTCCTTTTCGCTCACCCAGTCAAACGACGGGTCTGGGAAGGAAAATCCTACTAACCATGTTGTGAAGAAGTCTCATTTCCTTTGATAGCAAGTTGGCTTGAACATGCTGGACGGAGCTTACATCTTCTCTTTCCAAAATGAGCTTCAAAGTTTGTTCTCTGTTAGTTAGGATAAGCTCGGTTGCACCATCTGTTGGCATTTAAAGCAAGTTGCCCAACTTTTCTTCATCCACAATGACTTTAACTCCCTTAATAGTTGATTCTAAATGATACTCTTCAAGAGTTATGTTTTCATAGAAAGTTCATACCAGAGAAGGGTAGGTTAGAATATCCAAAGAGTAGAAAAACTTCCAACCCTAGTTGTCTATCCAACTTCCGATCTTCATTTCCATTTCTTTTAGGAAGGAGAAATCGATCATTCTTCCGCAAGTAACAGGCCTGTTGGCCATAGAAGTGGATTTCCCAATCGAAGAGAATGTTTTTTCTTCTTATTGTTCATGAGTGGACCTCTTTCTCTTTTCTACCTTTCTTTTTAGATCTTCACTGCATTTGCTTGATTCTGCTGCTTGAGGAATCTTCCGTGCTGATCTCCTTGGAGCCATTGTAGTGGGATTTAGGAAATTAGAGTTCCGGGGAATGGTTTTTGAGAGATTGGTAAAGGTTCTGAGTGAAATAGAGAGAGTTAGGAGTGAAATAGAAAGAGTGAAGTGCAATAAAAGATTACTCATATCTATTTAAACAATATTTTTTGATATTCGAGTCAGCTCACCCAACCCTAAGATCATTCGAGTCGGCTCGACCAGAGCGAACTCAGAACAAGCAGAACTCCGAGTCAGCTAGGCAAGACTTTAGGTTGACCTAGTTGGCTCGACTAGAGTAAGAGCATAAAAATCATATATTAGAGCTAGCTCGACCAGAGCAAAAATTGCTCGAGTCGACCCGAACAGAAACTTTCCATAGAAAATGAAATGATTCAGAGATTGAATTTGATTCAATAAAATATCAAGGAAAGTTGTTCATCAATCATGAATAGTTGTAGGAGGTTTTCTAGATAGTTCATCCTTAATTTTGAAGGAAATTAGGTTAGGATAATTTAGAAAGGATCACAAAGCCCTAATTCTCTTGTAAGCAATTCAAATCTATCCTGGTTCAGTGGCTTAGTAAAAATGTTAGCTAACTATTTCTCAGTTGGGATAAATTTTAGTTCAATATCACTATTCAAGACATGATCTCTAATAAAATGATGTCTAATCTGTATATGCTTAGTCCTAGAATGCTGAATAGGTTTTTTGGTCAAATTTATAGCACTTGTGTTATCACACTTAATAGGAATTTTTCATTATGTAACACCAAAGTTTTCTAGTTGTGTTTTAATCAATAGCACTTGTACACAACAACTCCCTGCAGCAACATACTCTGCCTCAGTAGTAGATAGTGCTACCGAGTTTTGTTTCTTGCAGTGATATGAGATTAAATTCAATCCTAGAAATTGGCATGTGCCGCTAGTGCTCTTTCTATCAATTCTACAACCAGCATAATCAGCATTAGAAAATCCAATTAAATTCAAAGATGAATATTTTGAAAACCAAAGACCTAGATTACTTATACCTTTCAAATATCTCAATATTCTTTTAACAGCAAGTATATATGTTTCTTTAGGATTACATTGAAATCTAGCACATACGCATACACTATACAAGATATCCGGTCTACTTGCAGTTAAGTATAATAAGGATACGATCATACTTCTATATAGCTTTTGGTCAACATTGGATCCATTTTCATCTTTGTCCAATCTGCAAGATGGACTCGTGGGTGTGCTCATTTGTTTGCTCGTCTCCATACCAAACTTCTTAATTATTTTCTTAGTATATTTGGCTTGGTTGATGAAGATCCCTACCTTTGTTTGCTTTACTTGAAGTCCGAGGAAGAAGTTAAGTTCACCCATTAGGCTCATTTCAAATTCTCCCAGCATTAACTTAGCAAATTATTCACAGAAACTTTCATTAGTCATACCAAATATAATATCATCAACATAAATTTGTACAACTAATATATTATTATTATTATTTTTGATGAAAAGGGTTTTATCAACATTTCCTCTTGAAAAATTATTTTCAATCAAGAAGGTGCTAAGTCTATCATATCAGGCTCTAGAAGCTTGTTTCAAACCATATAAAGCTTTGTTCAATTTAAATACATAGTTCAGAAAAACATGATCTTCAAAACCCGGTGGTTGTTCTACAAAAACTTGTTCAGAGATAAAACCATTTAAAAATATACTTTTTATATCTATTTGAGAAATTTTAAAATTTATATAGCAAGTAAATACAAGAAGTAATCTAATAGCTTCTAATCTTTCTACCAGTACATATGTTTCATCAAAATCAATGCCTTTTTCTTGACTATATCCCTTAGCCACTAATCTAGCTTTGTTCTAATGACATTTCCTTGTTCATCTAATTTATTCCTATAGACCCATTTGGTTCCTATGATTGGGTGGTCTGTAGGTCTATTAACTAATATCCAAACCTTATTTATTTCTAACTGGTTCAATTCTTCATGCATGGCTAACATCCAGTTTGGATCATTTTCAGCTTCTTCTAAGGTATGTGGTTCTATTTATGATACAAAGACTAGGTAGTAATGTGCAATTCTATATGCAGACCTAGTCCTAATACCTTGTGAAGGATCATCAATAATTAATTCTTTTGGATGAGAAGTAGCGTACCTCCATTCAGTTGGTAGATGTGTATGATCCTTACTTACCGTTTCTTCTCCTTCTTCAATTGATCTTTCTTGTATGCTCATGTCTTCCATCTCTTTTGAATTATACCTATATCATTGTCTATACACTCTTCTTTCTTAGAAGGTGAAGTGTTAGTTTCATCAAAAATAACATGCATTGACTCTTCAATAGTAAGAGTCCTCTTATTAAATACTCTATATGCTTTGCTATGTGAATAACCAAGAAAATTACTTCATCAGATTTAGCATAAAATTTTCTTAGATTATCTTTACCATTATTGAGCACAAAACATTTACATCCAAATACATGAAAATAATTAATATTGGGTTTCTTTTCATTCCAAAGCTCATAGGAGGTTTTCTTTAAAATAGGATGGATCAAAACTCGGTTTAAAATATAACAAGCAGTGTTCTCTGCTTCTGCCCAAACTTACCTAGGAAGATTACCTTCATATAGCATAGTTCAGGCCATTTCTTTCAAAGTCCTATTTTTCCACTCTATAAAGCAAGCATGAATCCAGGAGCTGCATGAATCTTGGAGGATATTCAAAATAAATTTGTTTGGGATTTATCTTTATCTTTTGTTTGAATTTTGAATTAGGATTTGATTTGTTAGGATTGATATATGAATAGGCTTATCTTATCCTATATTGTATTTGAATTTGATTCATCCTTATCTTTTTATTTTGTATTCAAATTCAAATGAGGGTTTAACAGGTCTATAAATAACACCTTCAATCTTTTGTAAAAAATCAGTTTAGTTAATCAAGTAAGTTTTTTTTAGAAAAGAATTTTTTCTTTTCATTGGCCCCGTATGGGAAGGGTGAGAGGCCCGTCTATCTTCACCTTCGGGCATCGAGGGGTGTGAGACCCTAGTTATCCCATTTCTCGTCGAGTCCCCTCTAGGTTTTAGGGATTTTCCTTTACGGTCCTAGGTAGCGATTTGGGTGGGATGCCCTAGGCTCCGCATGTAGTGAGATGGGTGGGATGCCCTAGATTATATGTAGTGGGGTGGGTGAGATGCCTTCGCCTTCAGGATCGAGGGGTGTGAGATCCTAGTTATCCCATTTCCCGTCGAGTCCCCTCATGGTCTTAGGAATTTTTCTTTACGGTCCTAGGTAGCGATTTGGGTGGGATGCCCTAGGCTCTGCATGTAGTGAGAGGGATGGGATGCCCTATACTACATGTAGTGGGGTGGGTGAGATGTCTCAAAGGTGAGATGTTAAGTTCAAAGTCTATAGAGTATCGAATTTTTCTATCCTTCATCTCTATTTTTCTTTCCCCACCATCATAGAAAAATAAAAAAAATAAAATATCCTAATCTTCAGTGACTTCTCAGCTCGCCGATGATCCTATCCTAATATGTCCTCCATCAATTTGATATCTCAGCTCGCCGATGATCCTATCCTAATATGTCCCCATCAAATTGATATCAAAGCCATAAACTAGATTAGGATATATTTCTTTTCCAGATCTAGATCCCCCACCAGTCATGCCGTTCTCTGTCTTTCCTGTGTTTGATCCGCTGCCCATAGCCATCATCCACAGGAGCGATATCGTCTTCATCCGCTAGCCTCCCACGGGTGCTCCCTGCAGCCGTCCCCAAAAAGAAGAAGCCCCGCTCCGTCGAAATGGTACGGGTATCCTCCGTCACCGGCGTCGCACATAACTCCCATCCCCAGGCTTCCTCCAGCGCAGCCGCGACGACGCAGATCAAGGCCCTCCCCCTCTTCCGCGATGTCCCCGTCCCCAAGCGCCAGACCCTCCTCAACCGACTACGCCATTTTCATCGTCATCGCCGGCTTCATCAAGACCGACACCAAGAACCTCACCCCACCAACACCCCTGCTACCGTCGACCAACCTCGTCGACCTCGTCGGCTCGCTCCTCCAGCACTCCCTCTCTCTCCTCTCCACCGGAATCCACCCAACCGCTCCTCTGCCCTCGAATGGTATCGTCTGGATGGATGCCCGTACCAGCTCCATCTGCAAGAGATTGGAGAAGGAATTATCGGGTGGGAGGAATCATTTCGTGGAGACATGCGGATTGCCGATCAGCACCTACTTCAGTGCCCTCAAGATCTTGTGGCTGATGGAGAATGTGGATGAGGTCAAGGAGGTGGTCCGGTCGGGGGATGCCCTGTTCGGCACCGTCAACACCTGGATGATTTGGAACCTCATCGGTGGCTGCGGTCGTGGGTTGCATGTCACCGACTGCTCGAACGCTGCCCGGACCATGCTCATGGACCTCAAGACCCTGGATTGGGACGGGCCGACATTGGAGACACTATGGATTCCTATCGAGATATTGCCCAAGATCATCAGCAACTCAAAGATTACAGGTGTGATCGCCGATGGTGGTCGCTTTCTGGCTTGCCGATCGCTGGTTGTCTCGGTGACCAGCATGCTGCAATGCTAGGCCAATTGCCTCGCAAGGGGAGGCCAAGAGCACTTATGGAACCGGGACTTTCATTCTTCTCAACAGCATCTACATCCTCGGCATCACCACCATCAACCGCAATTCCGATCGCGGTCACACCCATAACATATTCGAGTGCATCAACACCATCAACCAAGCCGTCAGCGTCATCATTGCCACTTGCCGTGGCGTGAAGCTCCACTGCAGGCACCATCCAATCATCTTCCGGTCTGCCGGTCTCACTGGAGAGATCACCTCCAAGCGCAGCCATGCCATGATTTCTGTTGGGATATCTTGGTTCAACTACGAATCAGGCTTCGGATCGACTTATCGAAGTCTTGATTCTCCAGACTACGGACTTCGGACTAAACGAATGCCAACTGCAAGCAACTCAAGACTTCACACCGAACTACAACATCCGAAGGCCAATCCTTCGGATAGCACCTTCGGCCCTGGCCAAAGTCTGAACTACTCATCGACTTCCGAAGACACGAATTTCGGTCCCCACCGTAGACATGATCTCCGGCCTCGGAGAAATATCAAGCCTTCGGTCAACGCAAGGAGAAACCCGAAGCTTGAACCATAATCTGTTCCAAAAATGAAACTGTAACCAACGGTTACAATCGACACTCATCACACCATGATCATGGCGTGCAATTCCTGCAGCCACGCCTCCGATCTGGCCGGAACCACTCATTGACAACCCACGATCACCAATCATGGAGTGAATGGCTCCCCATGATCTTCGAAAAAAGAGCGGGCCACAGACCGGAGGCCATCTTTTAAATATGGGTAAGGAAGGTGGCTCGAGAGGTACGCATGAATAATTTCGTACATACACATTTTCAATCTCCAAGAGCTCTTTTTCTCTTCCACTCTCGACATCTTCCCTATTCTGTGGCTGGAATCCGCCACCGACTTAGGCATAGCAGTGTCCTCCGCTGGAATAACTCCAGCAAGGGACCTATTTTGCAGGTGAACCAGAGAGCGGTCTTGCGACGCAGCGGCTCCGACCGGCCGATCCAGGAACTCCACGCCAACAGATTAGCACGCCGGTTAGGGAAAGTATTACTAACATTTGTTAAGCTCCCTCCCAGACAAAGAGAAGAAACAAAGAATTTCTTGATGGCAAGAGAAAAAGCTCAAAAAGCTTCTACAAGCTGGAGTCGTGCTCCGTCTCAGGGGGGTGCACCCCCAGAGGAGAACGATGTTCCACCTTCCATGGTTGTTGTGGGAGCACAACAGTTCAAAGCTCTTATGAACCAGGTCGCCAACCTGACGGCCATGGTTCAAGAGTTTCAAGACAAAGCCTTCCTGGTGGCAAATCCATCAGCTATTTCCAGACATAGCTCTCGATCCTGAAGAAGGAGAGCACCACGGGAGGATTCAGCGCATCCCTCCCCCCATTCTCGACCCTCTCCCGAAGGCCGAACTTCGAAACTACCTAGGTCTACCGATTCCCCACAAAAAGGGAAAAGGCATAGGCAAATTTCCTCCTCCGAAGACTCCACTCCGGTGGAGAGAGTGTCTAGGCAGACTCCCGATTATGATGGGAGGTTCAGAGCCATCGAATTAGAGATGGCAAGGGTGCGAGAACAGAGAATGCGGGATCAGAGAGATCCCGAAGACCTGATTGTGGGTGATCTATGCCCACCCTACACCGACCGCATCATGGCTGAGGATATTCCTCGGCACTTCAGGGTTCCCCAGATGATACCCTACGACGGCACCTCCGACCCCTTCGACCATTTGGGTAGCTTCAAAGCCCATATGATGATTCAAAGAGCTTCGGACGCGATATATTGTCTGGCGTTCCCGGCTACCTTAAAGAAGTCCGCTCGGATGTGGTACTCGAGCCTGCGCCCAGGTACCATCGATTCCTTTTCTGAGTTAGAAAAATTGTTTGTCTTGCATTTCAGGACCTACCGCAAGACTCCTCAGAATACGGACATACTCTTCCTCCTTCACTAGAATAAAGGAGAGAGCCTAAGAGATTATATCTCCAGGTTCAATGCAGCCATGCTTGAGATCCCCGATCTCAACGAGCACGTGGCCATGTCAGCTCTGAAGAAGGGGCTTCGAACCTCTAGGCTTACTTTTTCCCTGGACAAGAAGTTTCCCAAAAGCTATGCTGAGCTCCTATCAAGGGCTCAGAAATATGCCGATGCTGAAGAGCAGGCGGCAAATCGACATATGATTGAAGGGAAACCCCCTTCAAAGAAGAAGAATAACATGAGGCAAGGCCTCCAAACTTCCAATAACAACGGCAGCAGATTTGCAGACCGCCGGAGAAGCCCTCCCAAGCCCAGAGCATTGGGAGGAAGATTCGACTCATATACCCCCCTCAACCTCCCTCGAGAGAAGATCCTCATGGAGATAGAAAAAGAAAACTATCTCCAACGGCCCCGTCCCATGAAGGCCTCCTCTTCCGCAAGGAACAGGAACAAGTTTTGCCGATTCCACCGGGACCACGGCCACAACACAGAAGAATGCATCCAGTTAAGGGATGCGATTGAAGAAAGCTACCCTGAGTGGCTGGCCAATATGGTAATGGTAAAGAAAGCTAACGGCAAGTGGAGGATCTGTATCGACTATACGGACCTCAACAAGGCTTGTCCAAAAGATAGCTTCTCTCTCCCAAAGATTGATCAACTAGTCGACGCTATCGCCGGCCACCAGTTGCTGAGCTTTATGGATGCCTTCTTCAGCTACAACCAGATCAGAATGGATCCACAAGATGAGGAGAAGACGGCATTCATCACTGACAAAGGTCTCTATTGCTACAAGATGATGCCGTTCGGTCTCAAGAACGTCAGGGCAACATTCAAAGACTCATCAATGAGGTATTTGAAAAGCAACTGGGAAGAAATATGGAAGTCTATGTTGATGACATGATCGTCAAGAGTTTCTACCGGAGAGACCACATCCGTGACTTGGAGGAGTCATTCAGCGCTCTCCGGCGCTACCAAATGAATTTAAACATGGTGAAGTGCACCTTTGGGGTCACATCGGGTAAATTCCTTGGCTTCCTTGTCACCAAATGAGGGATTGAGGCCAACCCCGAGAAGATCCAGGCCTTGAAGGATATGCGACATCCCTCCTGTAAAAAGGAAGTCCAACAGTTGACGGGTAGGATTGCCTCTCTAAGCAGATTTATCTCTCGGTCCGTCGAGAAATGTCTTCCATTCTTCAAGGTCCTCCGACAATCAAAGGGCTTCGAATGGTCCGAAGACTGTCACATTGCCTTTGAGGAATTGAAGAAGTATTTGGAGACCCCGCCCTTACTCTCCAAGCCAAAAGAAGGTGAGGTCCTCTACCTGTACCTCTCTGCTTCAAATGAAGCAGTAAGTTTGGTTCTTGTCCGGAAGGAAGAAGACAGGTCCCACAAGCTGATCTACTACATCAGCAAGATCCTGCATGATGCAGAAACATGATATGCAAGGATGCAGAAGCTGATCTACTCTTTAGTGATTGCGGTAAAGCGGCTACGGCCATATTTCCAGGCCCAGCTATCGTGGTGCTGACTGATCAACCTCTCAAGGACATTCTCCGATCTCCGGACACTTCTGGAAGTATAACCGAGTGGGCTGTGAAGCTACACAAATTTGACATTAGCTTCCAGCCCCGAGCGTCTATGAAGGCCCAGGTGCTCTCTGATTTTCTGGCCGAGTGCACCTGAAAGTCCGAAGATGAAGCCTTTTCGAAAAAAGAAGAAACCCCGAAGGAGATGAAGTCCGTTTGGGTGCTTCATGTGGATGGAGCTTCGAATTCTACCGGGTGCGGGGCTAGACTTATGTTGGCCGAACTTGACGGCTAGATTATAGAGTATGCACTCCGTTTCTCCTTCCACGCCTTCAATAATCAGGCCGAATATGAGGCCCTACTCGCCGGACTTCGGATTGCCAATGATCTGGGAGTCGGCAACTCCGAACCTTCTCCGATTCTCAACTGGTTGTGAATCAAGTCAATGGAGAGTACACAGCCAAAGATCCAACCATGGTGCAATACCTAGAGAAGGTTCAGGCTTTATCCTCCCAACTGGAATATTTTGAAATTATTCATGTTCCCCGATCGGAGAACTCCCGGGCAGATGCACTATCTCGACTTGCAACTACAGCACCAGAGTCTCTCGGGCGCATCTTTGTTGAACATCTTGAAACTCCAAGCATTGCCGAAGAGGCTGCAGAGATGCGCGAGATTGATGCTGAGCCAAGCTGGATGGATCCCATCATCAGATTCCTGAATGAAGGAGAACTGTCCGAAGATAAGGCAGAGGCCAAGAAGATCCGCTGGATGGCATCTCAGTACGCATCTTAGATGGAACCCTCTACAAGAGATCGTTCTCCCAACCACTGCTGAAATGCCTCAGACCCACCGATGCAGATTATGCATCGAGAGAGGTCCACGAGGGCATATGCGGGGATCACTTGGGAGGCAGATCTCTAGCATACAAGGTTATTCGACAAGGGTATTACTGGCTCTCTATCCAGAAGGACTCAGTTGATTTCGTGCGGAAGTGCGACCAATGCCAGAGGTATGCCAATATGCAGAGACAACCTGCGAGTCACCTGACTCAGTTGGCAGCCCCATGGCCCTTTGCCCAGTGGGGGATGGATATCCTTGGCTCGTTCCCACCAGCATCAGGGCAAAGGAAGTTTCTCCTAGTGGCCATCGACTATTTCACAAAATGGGTGGAAGCCGAACCATTCGCCCAAATCACAGAGGGCAGGGTGGAAAGTTTTGTGAAAAACTCCATCATCTTCAGGTTCGGTATCCCACACGTCATCATCATGGACAACGGGAGACAATTTGACAATCCGAAGTTCAAGGACTTCTGTGCTCAGTACCATATCCAGCATCGACTAACATCCGTTGCTCATCCACAGTACAACGGAGAAGCCGAAGTCACCAACCGGACCATCCTCCATGGTCTAAAGATAAGGTTGAACACTGCCAAAGGGCTTTGGGCCGAAGAACTGACATCTATTCTTCGAGCATACCGAACTACCCCAAGAACAGCCACCAGCGAATCTCCGTTCAACCTAGCCTATGGTACCGAAGCCGTGCTACCTATCGAAGTCTCCCTACAGTCCCTAAGGATTGACAACTTGAAGAGCCTGAGAATTTTGATTGCAGAAGGATCGATCTGGATCTGCTATCAAGCACCAAGCTACAGGCCCAGATAAGAATGGTGGCATACCAGCAAAAGGTCGCCAAGCACTACAATGCAAGGGTGAAGGAGCAAACTTTCTGCACGGGGGACATGGTATTGCGAAGAGCAGAGGTGTCCAGGCCAATGGAACAGGGTAAAATCTTTCCCTAACTGGGAAAGCCCATATCAAGTCGAAGAAGTCATTCGACCAGGGACATATCGACTCAAGACCCTAGAGGGGAAGACCCTATCCCGGCCATAGAATGTACAAAACCTTCGCAAATACTATCAATAAAAAAGTTCCAAAAAACTCCTGTGCAAAGCTCCTCAACCCTATTCGACTCAGAATAGCTAGTTGCATCGACTGAACGATAACAGCCCAAATGACCTGATCTGAAAAATCGGTTAACTGTGCAAAGAAGAGCCTGATCCACTCACCTTATCGGTATGCCCGATGAGCGCAATGGATGGCCTAACCAGGCCACCAAAAAGATCAAAGGCGCAGGGATGGTTTTCGTAACCTACCCTATAGTGAATCCGAACACGCGCCGAGGTGGGCCTGAATAGCCTATCTTAATTACGACAGAAAGAGCACAGGGATGGTGTAAACACCCTACCCTACGAAAAATCCGAACACGTGCCTAAAAGGACCACTGTTGTCCTCTCTATCAACAACAAACACTCTCAGAGCGGTCCAATGGACCCTACTTCTTCCTTACAAACTGCAAGTGGTTTATGGAGTCTATATTATGGACAAATCGTGATGCAACACATTGCAAAAAATACATGGGAAGAGGTAAAAGAAAAGATTTTCCATTTCTTTCAATTTTTCTTACAAAAAGAAAAGGAAAGAAAGAAAAAAGAAAAAAGAAAGAAACTCTCCTATAAAGAGAGTAAAAAAAAAAATACATTCAGAGTGATCTAGGTCACTCAACATCAACAGGAGAAGGCTCCATACTACAGGACTGGAGCAACCTATCAACTTGTTCAGAGAGGGTCTCATCAATCTGGGCCAGGACGGGAGAATCTTTAGCCTGGACTTCTCCATCCTGAGTCACCTCCTGAGCTGAGATCAAAGCTAGGATCGCCTTCGGATTTTCGACTGGGGTAGCAGCCTCCTCTGTCAGACATGGCGACTCTCGACCTCCCCTGCGGCTTCGGCCTCCTCCGCTTCTTTCCTTCCTCTCCAATTATGTTGTAGGAGGGGATCTTCGAAAGGTCGAGGTGAGGGAGGGTCTTCTTTACCTTGGAAAGCCCATCATTGAAGTCGTGCTGGTAGGCATACAATAATGCTTCATCAATCTCTGTCTGAAATTGCGAAGACATCTTGAAGTCAGCCACAGCATTATCAATTTGCTGCTTCCTCAAAGCTTCGGACTCCCTCTTGGTGGCTTCGACCTCCCTCTTGGCAGCTTTGAATTCCAAGATCGCCTCTTCGGCCTTCCTAGAAGCCTCCTCCGCCACCTTGGACAGGCTCTCCATCCTCTCCTGGTTCTCCCTGGCAGTCCACTCCAGGGATTCAATTTGCCTCCTGCTCCTGTTCCACCCCGCCTCTTGTCCTGCTATCCTCGAGTGGGCGCTTTTCAGTTTGCCCTTCAGGCCACGAACTTCATCAGTTACCCGGACAAGACGGTCCTCCATGGATTGCTTCAGCTCCTCGGCTACTTTCCTGGCAGCCCTGGTAGTCTGAAGCTCCTCCTTGAGGTCGTAGATGAGGTTGTCTACGTTCCCCAGGCCTTCCTCCATGAAGGTGAAGTCATAGACCAACTATATCAAAAAAGAAGAATCGAGGGTCAAATAACTCTCAGGGCAAAGGAGGCGGTGATAGTCATACCTGTTACAGGGCGGCGAAACCGAAATCAGACACCTTGAGAAAGCTCCGGTTCCAGAGGATTACTAGGTTGCAGGGCTGTATCGTACCCTTCAATGCCTATCTGGCTTCCTCCAGAACCAGCAACTCTCCCATAGGCGGGAGCTCTGAAGGGTTCGTCGAGCGACCTCCGGCTGAAGAAGCTCCGTAAACGGACTCTCCTTCGACTTGCCGTGCTTTGTCCCTATCGGCAGCAAAGGGGCAAACCGACGGCACACCCACTCCTTGAGGCGGGCCCCTCGTTGTGTCGACTGGGGAGGCGATCGCCGCTGGAGTCTTGACTGGGCAGGGCCTCGCTGGAACCCCTTCCGCGATCGCTGCATTTTTCCCTGAGGCACCTCGAGAAGACAAAGTGCTTTGGTCTCCTTTGGGACCATCACTCCGAGCTTTCTTCCAAGCTGCAGACCTGGTAGAAGGGGCCTGTGCCACTCTCCTCTCCGAAGATTGGCGAAGCCAGCTCAAATTGTGCTTCATCCCACCATCTGCAGGCAAAGGGGATCATCTCAGTTAAATGAACTACAATGAAACCTAAAGAAGAAGAGCAAAAATTTTTGCTGCTATACCTAGTGAGGGGAATTTACTGATTTCCACTCGATGGAGGTTCTTCTCCTCCAACAACTCCCGGATAGGAGCAACTTCCGAGTTGGTCAAAAGATCATAGTCCGACTGATTGGCCGCCAAGACTTTCTTTCCGTCATTGGTGGTCAGGCGAGGCTTCTTCCACTCAGTGTCGAAGCCCCATGGGTTGAAGGACAACACAAACACAAAGATAGGTTTTTACTCGTGGATGGCGCTGGGCATATCCTTAATCACCCTGCGGCCCGATTTGGGACCGATCACCCACCATCCATTGTTGTGGAAGTCCCTCTTGAGGACAAAAAAGGCCAAGAACAAGTTAGTCCTAGGCTCTATGTTGGCAATGCTGCACATGACCAGGAACCCGCAGATGTTCCTGATGCTGTTTGGGGTCAACTATGCTGGCACCACTTAGTACAAGCAAAAAATCTTAACAAAGAAGGGGTGCAGGGGAAACTGAAGACCAGCCTTCAGGTGATCTTCGTATACAGCTAGGCACCCAGGGGGAACTTTGTTCGCCCGCTCCTCGGGCGCGGTGAGGACAAAGGAAAATTCCTTAGAAATGTAGTAGCGTTCCCAAAGAAGGGTTGCCTTGCTCTGAGAAACTGAGCTAGGGACCGACTCCGGACCTACTGTATCTCCGGCCCCCGAGGGCCCAACCTGCTTCCCCTGACTCTCTACGGTCTCTTCCATGATAAAGGAATGAAGCAGAGGGGTGGGAAAGAGGATTCTACCTGAAGAATAGAGTAGTACTCCAAATGGTTTAGGCAGAGAATGAGATGAGGTTGAAGAAGCTTCCTTGCCCATACCGTCACCCTTCCCCAAAAGAAAAGTAAGGGTCTCTAAACCCCCACAGAGGATTAATTTGACTCAAGGTTACCCTGGGAGGTAACCCACTTACGACTGACCGCTAGGATAAGATCTATCCTTCATCCAACGTGCGGAGAATAGCCACCACAACTATCCAAATCCCAACCAAAAGATTGCCTCAACCATTGCGCAACGGGACGAGGAGAGATAGCCTCAGGGCCACCTACTTTTCCCCAATCCAGGAATGGCATCTATCCACCATCTGATTCTCAGATCATGATGGGCAGTCCAATAAAGGTCCCGTAATTATTTACTGCGCTGTCTCTCAGGAAGAAAGTGACAAGGCCATAATACTCTCACTTCTCGAGGCAGATCTTCACTTTGACAACTAAGAGTAGGGGGCAACTGATAGGATATCTTGGTTCAGCTACGAACCAGGCTCCGGTTCGACTTATCGAAGCCCCGGTTCTCCGGACTATGGACTTCGGACTAAGCGAAGGCCAACTGCAAGCAACTCAAGGCTTCACACCGAACTACAACATCCGAAGGCCGGTCCTTCGGGTAGCACCTTCGGCCCCAGCTGAAGTCTGAACTACTCATCGACTTTCGAAGACATGAACTTCGGTCCCCACCATAGACATGATCTCCGACCTCGGAGAAATATCAAGCCTTCGGCCCACGCAAGGGAAAACCCAAAGCTTGAACCACAATCTATTCCAAAAATGAAACTGTAACCAACGGTTACAATCGACACTCATCATGCCATGATCATGGTGCGCAATTCCTGTAGCCACGTCTCTGATCTAGCTGGAACCGCTCATTGACAATCCACGATCGCCAATCATGGGAGTGAATGGCTCCCCATGATCTCCAGGAAAAGAGCGGGCCACAGACCGGAGGCCATCTTTTAATTATGGGTAAGGAAGGTGGCTTGAGAGGTATGCATGAATAATCTCGCACATACACATTTTCAATCTCCAAGAGCTCTTTTACTCTTCTACTCTCGACATCTTCCCTATTCTGTGGCTGGAATCCGCCACCGACTTAGGCATCGGAGTGTCCTCCACCGGAACAACTCCGGCAAAGACCTGTTTTGCAAGTGAACCAGGGAGCGGTCCTGCGACGCAGCAGTTCCGACCGACCGATCCAAGGACTCCACGCCAACAGTTTCCTTTATGGGATCTGCCTTCGTCCGTGCCGCATTTCTCCACCACGCCACCGTCTTCCTCCCCAGCGACGTCATTGGCTGTCGTCTTCCTCCCCAGTGATGTCATTGGTCGTCGTCTTCCTCCCCAGTGCCATCATCGGCGAACGCCCGCCAGACTGCCCCTTGCAAGCCTCCCATGTTCCCTGGTTTCAGTCCATGGAGAAGGGAGAAGAAGAAGCACCGCACTTGCCTATCCTTGTTGGGCTGCACGAGTTTCAAAGCACATGATCTTTAAAGTTGTACACTCTTCATAGCGCACAGATCTCATAGCAAAGCTAAAAAAATATTTTACAGGCCATGTGCATCCTGGAGCCAGCCTGACTCGATGGAGTCGAGTTCTCCCCATCTCAAGAGAATGATGGAGACATCATCAGCACGGATTCCAGAGCAAGCACAAATCATGGAGCTGCATGAATCTCGGAGGATATCCAGAATAAATTTGTTTGGGATTTGTCTTTATCTTTTGTTTGAATTTTGAATTAGGATTTGGTTGGTTAGGATCGAGATATGGATAGGCTTATCTTATCCTATATTGTATTTGAATTTGATTCATCCTTATCTTTTTATCTTACATTCAAATTCAAATGAAGGTTGGACAGGTCTATAAATACCACCCTCAATCTTTTGTAAAAAATCAGTTTGGTTAATCAAGTAAGTTTTTTTAGAAAAGAGTTTTTTCTTTTCATTCGCCCCGTATGGAGAGGGCGAGAGGCCAATCTGTCCTTCGCCTTCGGACATCGAGGGGTGTGAGACCCTAGTTATCCCCTTTCCCGTCAAGTCCCCTTTAGGTCTTAGGGATTTTCCTTTACGGCCCCAGGTAGCGATTTGGGTGGGATGTCCTAGGCTTCGCATGTAGTAAGATGGGTGGGATGCCTTAGACTACATGTAGTGGGGTGGGTGAGATGCCCCAGAAGTGAGATGTCTCTCCGTGAATGTAAGTTCCAAGTCTGTAGAGTGTCCAATTTTCCTACCCTCCATCTCCATTTTTCCTTCGCCACCACCATAGAAAAATAAAAAAATTAAAAAAAAAATAAAATACCCTAATCTTTGGTGACTTCTCAGCTCGTCGACGATCCTACCCTGATCTGTCCCCCATCTGGTGTCCTAGGAGCGGAGAAGTTGTGATCAATGCTATTTTCAGTGCAATAATCATCGAAAAACTAATTTTCAAATTCAGTGCCGTGATCACTCCTAACTAAAATTATTGAGAGATTTTCCTGATTTGAAATCTTTTTATGAAATTTTTGAAATACTTTGAAGGTTTCATCTTCGTGAGCTATAAACAAAACACATGTAAATCTGGAAAAATCATCTACAATCACAAGGGCATATTTCATACCTCCTAGGCTTGTAGTCCTAGTTGGTCCAAATAAGTCCATGTGAAGTAGTTCTAGAGGTCTAGTCATTGAAATCATATTTTTGGATTTAAATCTCCTCCTAGTTTGTTTATCCATTTGGCATGCATCACAAATATGATCAAAATCAACTTTAAACTAAGGCATGCCTCTCACTAAAATTTTGGAAATTAACTTGGCAACAGTATGCATGCTAGCATGACCTAATCGTCTATGCCATAGTAAACAAGACTCCTTGGTCTTAGCATTTGATGTGGCATGATCATTGACATGGAGTAGCTGTCAGATGCATGTCAGACAGATACTCTACTAGGGCTCCTCCGCTGGGCTGATCTCCCTCAGTGTAAGGGGATAGCCCGCTGAAATCGAGCTCCGTCCTCTGCCAGGTCGGGCCCGCAAGCTTGGGATGCTTAGGCAGAGCCGAGCGGCAACCGCCAGATCAAGCCCCTCGAGATCGAGCCCTGTGGTCTGGAGTCAAGCTCAGCCCTCCTCCGCCATGTGGAGTCTCTCCGAGGTCGAGCCCTCTGAGCCGGAGCCGTGCTCTGCCCTCCACTAGATTGAGCCCCTCGAGATCGAGCCCTGTGGTCTAGAGTCGAGCTCAGCCCTCCTCCACCACATGAAGTCTCTCCGGGGTCGAGCCCTCTGAGCCAGAGCCACGCTCTGCCCTCCGCTAGATCAAGCCCCTCGAGATCGAGCCCTGTGGTCCAGAGTCAAGCTCAGCCCTCCTCCACCACATGGAGTCTCTCTGGGGTCGAGCCCTTTGAGCCAGAGTCGCGCTCTGCCAGATCGAGCCCTACCTTCCCTGCTCAGCCTCCAGCTCGAGCAAAGACATCGGCGAACAGAGAGATGGCACCACCACCCTAAGACGCCAGCGAGCCGCCCAAGGATCGTAGCAAGATGCCCACCAGGCCGCAATAACTGCCCGTGGCTCCCACTTGCACCAAAAAGGGGAGGAGCCCTCCGATCAAGGCATTACGCTCTTCAGCAACCACCTAAACCACCAGGAAGAGGAAGTCAACCAGGAGATTCGAATCCTAGGGGCGACGACCCCCGATCGAGGCACTGCCAGGCTTCCCAGAATAGGGTGACAAGGAGGAATGTCAGACCACATGATAGCTTCTCTTTGCATGAATCCAGAAAGACATCCCGTCCATGGCACAGGACACCGCCGAACGCACCTGCAAGCCTAGCGAAGGTCTCGAGGCAGGTGCCCAACAGTCACCTTGGCTACAAAGAACGTTCAACACCCCTGAAGGGGAGAGGTATGCAAAGGCAAAGGCAAACACAAACACAAGTGCAAGCTCAACCGGAGGGCAAAGCACCACCAGAAAACCCAAGCAAGGGAAGGAGGAAAGGCCACCTAGAGAATCCCTCTAGCTCAGTTACCATTCTCCTGACACACTTGCAACCCACTCTTACACTACTCACTCCTCCTAGTGTGGAGTCCATCAAGAGGGGCTCGACCAGGAGGATCTATTTTCCTGGATCGTCACTGACTTGACCGTCAAAGTGCCCTTGTTGGAATCCCCGGCCCGAGTCACTAACCCCTATTTTGCAGGTCCAGAACCACAGGACTGCCAGCTAGTGGAAGGAGCACACTCTGGCGTCGACAGCAGCTACGGGCCACGACGATCTTGGCGATAGCAGATTGGCACGCCAAGAAGGGGGAGAGAAACGATCTTTGATCCGCCTTTAACCCCCCTTTACAAGCAGTCTGACGAAAGGATGGTGACGATAAGGGCAAGAGAGGTCTCCACCAGCCGTGCGAGGGACTCCCCCTCCCGGGGAAACCAACGCGACCCAGAGACGAAGCCATCCACTCCAGTTCAACCACCTCCACCGGAATCCCAGTTGGCCGCACTCACCAAACAGATGCAGATCCTTGCCACAGCAGTGTGCCAGCTTCAACATCAACATCGGTCCTTGGCCACTCACTAGTAGCCAGGGACCCCCGCGGCACATGCCGTAGCCCCCCGCGATAGCCTGCATTCCTTCCAAGGAAGGCCTTTGCAGCCACGGGCCATCACTGACAACCGAGGTAGCCATCAAACTCTAGTGCAAAGACAACGAGCCGGGTTTGCCGACTGGGAGAGCCACTCACCAAACCTCGAGCAGGTGGCATCCAAGCCCCGTCAAGGTACAAAGGGCAAAACCCCCTACCATGGGCACCAGAAACCCATGTCACCTTCTCCGTCTCCTTCGACGGAGGGGTCTATGATTATGCCATCAGGCACGTGAGAAAAGCGCCTGGAAGAGCATGACCGCAAGCTGGCAGAATTATCCCGCTGGTTTGCCAATCTATTGGGCTCCAGCCAGTGGGCTACGACGCCCATCCCCCGTTCTCTCAGGAAATCCAAGAGGAGCCGATCCCAGGTCGATTTTGTATGCCATAGGTGGATCCTTATGATGGGACCACCGACCCCCTGGACCACGTGAAAAGCTACCGGCCCTCATAAGGGTCCAGGGGGCCACCGATGCACTCATGTGCATCGCCTTTCCTGCTACTCTCCGGAAGGCAGCCCAGGTGTGGTTCAACCATTTGGAGCCGGAGAGCATTAATTCCTTTGCCTAGCTGGGGTAGGAGTTCGTGGCCCACTTTGATGCCTATCGAAAGATGCCGCGGGAGGCAGACAGCCTCCTCTCCATCAGGAAGCAGGACTGCGAGCCATTGCGGGACTACGTGGCTTGCTTTAAGGATGCTGCATTGGAGATCTACAACCTTGAGGAGCCGGTTGCCATGCTGGCTCTGAAGCGAGGGCTCAAGACCTCCCGCCTGACCTACTCGCTTGACAAGAAGCCCTCGAGGACCTACTCTGAGCTCCTCCTCCGGGCCCAGAAGTACATCCATGCTGAGAAGGTGGATCGTATGAGGCAGGAGCTCGATGGGAAGCTGCTAAAGAAGCCAAACTCCATCGAGACTTCTGGGGTGCAGAAGCCGGAACCCCCGGCTCGAAGCTCCCGGCAAGGACCAAGGCCGAGAGGTGCTCTCGTTCCTGACGAGAGTTACACGCCCTCCTCGTCCCGAGGACGAAGATCCTCATGGAGATCGAAGGTGAGACCTACCTACAGCGCCATGGCCACGACACTGAGGAATGCTGCAACCTCAAGTGAAAAATTGAAGAGCTCATCAAGAGGGGTTACCTCGGAAGGTTTGTGGGGGGCAGACCACGAGCATAACCCCAGGCACTCATTGCTCCCCCGCCGGTTTCAGTAGTCAACAACCATCCTACCGAGAAGTCAGTGGGGATGATACGCTGGGAGGCCGAGCATACCACCAAGAAGGCCCGGGGGGTAGGGCATTCTGAAAATGTACTCCCCTTTATGAGGGGAGGGGAAGACGAGGGGAAAAATGTAAATAATATTGCCATGGTCGTCGAGATGACGATCGTGAAGCATCCTGTAAAACGCATCATGGTTGATAGTGGAAGCTCCACAGATGTGCTTTTCTACGATGCATTCTCCAGGATGAATCTTTCTCATGCTCAACTTAAACCTGTACACACACCCCTTGTTGATTTCACAGGTGATTCTGTAAGGGTGGAGGGAGAAGTTACTCTTCCAATCACTATTGGGATCCCACCCCGGTAGAGCATTGTCATGATGACTTTCATGGTTATCAAGCTTCCTTCATCCTACAACATGATTCTGGGCTGACCCGAACTCAACCTGCTCGACGCCATCATCTCCACCAAGAGGCTACTTGTACAGTTCCCAACTCCTTATGGTGTCAGGGAAATGAGGGGAGCACCCCAACCGGTGCAGCACTACTTCCAAACCGTTCCTGGGGCCAAGGCCCCCAAGGGCGACCCCAAGGCAGATGATCTCAACCAAAGAGTTCAATATCCCAAGGGAGGCCCGATCGAGCGTTTGCTCTCTTACCCGCTCAAGAATGATCTTGTGAAGACGGTGCAGATTAGAGCCCAGCTACCTGAGGAGAAGAGGGCTTAGCTATTGGAGTTCCTGCGGACAAACACAAACATGTTCGCTTGGACAGTGGCAGGCATGCCAGGTATTCCCTCTGACATCATCACCCATAAGTTAAGCATTGACCCAAAGCATAGGCTAGTTCGGCAGAAAAAGAGGAGCTTCACCCTGGAGAGACAGGTGGCTATCAACGAGGAGGTGGACAAACTCCTCACCGCAGGTTTCATTCGGGAGGTGCAATATCCGAGCTAGCTGGCGAACGTGGTGATGGTAAAAAAGAACAATGACAAATGGAGGATCTGTGTAGATTATACCAACCTCAACAAGGCATGCCCGAAGGATAGCTTCCCTCTACCAAAGATAGATCAGCTGGTGGAGACTTCGGGACACAGGCTGCTCTCCTTCATGGATGCATTTTTTGGATACAATCAGATCCGGATGCACCCTGAGGATGAGGAGCATACCACCTTCATCACCAACCAGGGGACATACTGCTACAGGATAATGCCCTTTGGTCTGAAGAACACTGGCGCCACGTACCAGCACCTGGTCAATAAGGTCTTCAAAGACCAGATTAGTTGGAACATGCAGGTGTACATGGATGACATGCTTGTCATGAGCAAGCCAAGCTCAGATCACATCGTCAACCTTGTCGAAGCCTTCTACAACCTTCGGCAACACCAGATGAAACTGTACCCATAGAAGGTCCAAGCGATTGTCGACATGGAGCACCCGACATCCAAGAAGCAGGTCCAGTGCCTGATATGGCATATTACCGCCCTGAGCTGATTCATCTCGAGGTCGACCGACCGCTGCCTTCTCTTCTTCAAGGCACTGCGCAAGATACATGACTTCACCTGGATAGAGGAATGCAGGGTGGCCTTCGAGGAGCTGAAGGAGTTCCTGGCTTCTCCCCCGCTACTTTCCAGGCTGGAAGAAGGGGAGGAACTTCTACTCTATTTGGCGATTACCCCTAGAGCTGTCAGCTCGGTCCTTGTCCATGAAGATGAGGACGGATCCCAGAAGCTAGTGTACTACACCAACAAAATCCTCCGCGATGCGGAGATCAGGTATACTCGCTCCAAGAAACTCATTTTTGTACTAATAATGTCTGCTAAGCATCTCAGGCCTTATTTCCAAGCACACCCGATCGCGGTCGTGATGGACCAGCCGCTGAGGGCCATACTTAGCTGCCTTGAAACCTCCGGGAGACTGGCGAAGTGGTCCCTGCTCCATAGCAAGTTCAACATAGTGTATCGATCGAGGTCTTCGCAGAAGGCTCAAGTTCTAGCTGACTTCATGGTCGAATGTACCGGGCTCGTGGAGGAGCCAGAGTAGACAATAACAGAGCTCCAAACGAAGCCCAGACCAGAGGAGGATCCTTGGATCCTCCATGTGGATGGCACATCCAACTCCGGCGGGAGTGGAGCAGGCCTCATCCTCGCCAACAATGATGGGGTGGTGATGGAGTGTGCTCTCTGCTTCAAGTTTGCCACGACGAATAACCAGGCAGAGTACGAGGCGCTCCTCGTGGGTCTAAAAGTCTCCCACAAGTTGGGCATTGAGAAATTGAAAGTCATTACCGACTCCTAACTGGTTATCGGGCAAGTCTCTGGGGAATATGAGGCCAGAGACCCCCAGATGATGAGTACTTGGATCGAGTCCGCTCCAGCATGGCAGGCTTCCGATGCTTTACCATCTCTCATGTCTCCCGAGGGGAGAATGCGTGCGTGGATGCACTATCGAGGCTCACGACCCTTCCGGACTCATCATTGGGGTGCACCTATATCGAGTACATCGAGAATCCAAGCTATGAAGGCCCAGAGGAGGTGCACCAAGTTACCCCCAAGCCGAGTTGGATGGATAGGTACGTCAAATACATCACTGATGGCACCTTGCCAGAGGACCGCGTGGAAGCAGGCCTCATCAAGAAGAAGGCCTCTCGGTTCATTCTGATGGAAGGCTAGCTCTACCGCCGGTCTCATTCCTACCCGCTCCTGAAATGCCTCAGGCCTGCAGAGGCAACCTTCGTGCTCCAGGAGATACATGAAGGCCTCTGTGGGAACCATCTGGGAGGGAGAACACTGGCTTATAAAGTGCTTCACCAGGGATACTTCTGGGAGACCATGAGGGAGGATGCAGCCGATGTCGTCAGAAAGTGCAACAAATGCCATGCCCACATACAGCGCCAGCCAACAGCGCTGATCTCCCAACTCTCATCTCCTTGGCCCTTTGCTCAGTGGGGAATGGACATCTTAGGACCATTTTTCCCTGCATCTGGATAGCGAAGATTCCTGCTAGTGGCGATTGACTACTTCACCAAGTGGGTCGAAGCGAAATCGCTAGCTCGGATCACCGAAGCCAATGTCCGCTAATTTTTCTAGAAGTCCATTATCTGCCATTTCGGACTCCCTTATAGCATCATCACCGATAACGAGCAGCAATTTGATAACCGGGAGTTTGAAGGGTTCTGCACGGAGCACGGCATTCAACATCGCTTCATCTCGATAGCTCACCCCCAGACAAATGGGGAGGCCGAGGTAACCAATTGGACCATCCTCTAAGGGCTCAGAACCAGGTTGGATCAAGCCAAAGGCAGATAGGCAGAAGAACTTCCGAGCATCCTATGGGCCTACCACACAATGCCCAGGACAGTGACTAATGAGACACCCTTCAGCCTTGTCTTCGAATCAGAGGCAATCATTCCGGTTGAGCTCGGCGTGTCCATGCTACGAGTGCAGCAATACGATGAATTACAGAACTTGGCACATCTCCTACTCAACCTAGACCTCCTTGAAGAATCAAGGGACAAAGCTGGGCTCTGGATGGTGGCATACCGGCAATGAGTGGCCCGGTACTACAATGCACGAGTGAGGCTGAAGGTCTTCTAACCCGAGGATTTAGTGCTGCGCCGAGCCGAAGTGACTTAGCCTCGGGATTGCGGCAAACTCTCGCCAAACTGGGAAGGCCCCTACAAGGTGGCCGAGGTCCTCTCACATGGGGCCTATTACCTTGAGGATCTCGACGGCGTCAGGTTCCTTCGAACATGGAAAGCCTGCAATCTGAGAAGATACTATCAATAATGTAAGGTTTTCTTTTAGTAATAATAAAGATTTTCTTTTGCACAAATAGCTAACTGCCTTGCAGGGAAATCTCCAAGATGTCTTCGAACCCAGCTCTAAGACACCAACAACTTTGGAGCCTAGCTCTCCGGCCAAGATGTCTTCGAGCCCAGCTCTAAGACACCAACAGCTCCGGAGCCCAGCTCTCCGGCCAAGATGTCTCCGAGCCCATCTCCAAGACACCAACAGCTCCAGAGCCCAGCCCTCCGGCCAAGATGTCTTCGAGCCCAGCTCCAAGAAACCAACAGCTCCGGAGCCCAGCTCTCTGGCCAAGATGTCTTTGAGCCCAGCTCCAAGACACCAACAACTCCGGAGCCCAGCCCTCTGGCCAAGATGTCTCGAGCGCAACTCCAAGACACCAACAACTCCGGAGCCCAGCTCTTAGGCCAAGATGTCTTCGAGCCCAGCTCCAAGACACCAACAACTCCAGAGCCCAGCCCTCCGGCCAAGATGTCTTTGAGCCCAGCTCCAAGACACCAACAACTTCAGAGCCCAGCTCTCCGGCCAAGATGTCTTCGAGCCTAGCTCTAAGACACCAACAACTCTAGAGCCTAGCCCTCCGGCCAAGATGTGATGCGGGACAATAAGCATGCAATTATTTTTTTGTGTTTTATATGTGGAGTTAAGTGATTAAATTCCAAAAATTGGATCAAAATAAGTTGTAGGAAATTTTAAATGAAATTTAGAAGCTAAGCATGCAGATTAGGACCTAAGAAAGCAATAAAGATGGATCGCCAAGGCTGAGAAGCCTCGGTTAGGGCAAGTTCTCCTACAATAAAATTATTGGTGGCAGAGGGGGTGTACTTGGAAACATCTGATGCACCCGATAAAGTTTGTAGCAAAGGGTTCTCTCATTTCTTGATGGATGCGGCCTAGAAAACTGGGCCAAAGACCCGCGGATACCCGACTTTCTGCTCGGTGGTCCGATTGCAGCTCGGTTGGAGTCGTTGGATTCGTAGAAACTCGGGGACCTGCAAACAACCAACAGGGATGAGAAAACAAGGTTGGGAGCACAAGAAAAAAATCAGAAATAGGGTAGCAAGGGCATGGGAAGAGGAGGCTTGGATGATGGCTGGAGGCAGTTGCAACACCTGGAAGAAGAAACTCTCAAAATCCCTTTATGCACACAGCAGGGTAACACACAACAATTGAAGAGAACTCAAGTTTTATTTCATATATCAAAATTAATCCTCATACAAGAGACTAGGGTCCTTTAAATAGACCCTTAGTCTTGGGCTCCAAGTAAGGATACATTAATCTTTACATAAGAATCCTATTCCTACCCAAACCCTAGCTAGAAAATAAGGAAACATTAGGTAGAAAAAATTCCTAAAAATTCTCTCCTCCTCTCTTGACTTGGTCAACACTCCAAGGATGCCTAAGGGGGCATGTTGGGCTTCTAAGAGCAGCAAGGGGCTAGCCCAAAGGGGCTTGGGTGCATGGGCTTGGGCCTCTAGAAGCTGGGGTGGCCTGGTAGCCAGGTAGCAAGAATATTCCCTGGTATCTTACTTCTTAAGGGCTTGGGCATGGCGCCTGGGCTTTATTTCTTTGTGCTAGGATGTAGGTGGACCTCTGAAATCATGGATGCCCTGGTTTATGTATATATTCTGGCATTTGGAAGGGAATCTGGGCATCTAGAGGGCATCTGCAAGGAATCAGGGTTTTCTGAATTTTCCTCCTAGGGTCTTCAAATCTTCAAGCTGGGTTGGACTTGGGCTATACTTCCATGTCTTCAATCTGGTTGGACTTGGTCTTCACTTGTATGATGTGGTCTTGAGTCTTCAATATGGTTGAACATGACTCAAAAAAAATAAAATTAGCTCGACATGAGCTGACTAACACTGGACTGAACTAGCTCAACATGAGCTGACTAATACAAGACTCAAATAAAGACAACTTAGCTTGGACTGAGCTTTATTACAATGGACTCGAATGTCATTAAGTGATCCATAGAGGATTGAGAAGCCTTTGTCTTATTCTGGTACCTCTGGTGTCCGCACCAAAATGTCTTCAAGCCCTACTCCAAGACACCAACAACTTCGGAGCTCAGCTCTCTGGCCAAGATGTCTTCGAGACCAGCTTCAAGACACCAACAACTCCGGAGCCCAAGATGTCTTTGAGCCTAACTCCAAGACACAAACAACTTTAGAGCCCAGCTCTCTGGCCAAGATGTCTTCGAGCCCAGCTCCAAGACACCAATAACTCTGGAGCCTAGCCCTCCGGCCAAGATATCTTCGAGCCCAGCTCCAAGACACCAACAACTCCAGAGCCCATCTCTCCGGCCAAGATGTCCTCAAGCCTAGCTCCAAGACACCAACAACTTCGGAGCCCAGCCCTCCGGCCAAGATGTCTTCGAGCCCAGCTCCAAGACAACAATAACGCCGAGCCCAGCTCTCTGGCCAAGATGTCTTCGAGCCCAGCTCTGAGACACCATCAATCCCGGAGCCCAGCTCTTTGGCCAAGAAGTCTTCGAGCCCAGCTCCAAAACACCATCAACTCTTGGACCGGGGCCCAGCCCTTCGGCCAAAAAGTCTTTGAGCCTAACTCTAAGCACCAAGACCTGAGCCCAGCTCTCAGGAGAACAAGACTCGAGGCCCAGCTCTCTGGATGGCAAGTCTTCAAGCCTAGCTCCAAGACAAGACCTGATCCCTACTCTCAGGCAACATTTGGATCGGGGCCCAGCTCTCCGACCAAGAAGGTCTTCGAGCCTAGCTCCGAGACACCAGGACTTGAGCCCAGCTCTTAGGCAACTCTTGGACTGGGGCCCAGCTCTCTGGCTAAGAAGTCTTTGAGCCTAGCTCCAAGACACCAAGACCTGAGCCTAGTACTCATGCAACTCTTGGATCGGGGCCCAGCTCTCCGGCCAAGAAGTCTTCGAGCCTAGCTCCAAGACACCAAGACCTGAGCCTAGCTCTCGGGCAACCTGGATCGGGGCCTAGCTCTCCAGCCAGCAAATCTTGGAGCCTAACTGCTCCCAATCTACCAAAGTCCTGAGCTCGCCTCACCAACACTGGAACTTGAAGATCAAGCCCTAGACAAAATAGAACTTTTCTCTCTAATCTTGCTGCAAACTCCAAAAAAAAAAGAAGAGAAAAGAAGAAGAAAGAAAGAAAAAAAGGAAAGGAAAAGAGTGAAGAGTCAAGTGATGCTCGGGGATAGATGGCAAGAAAATTTCTACTTCATTAATAGAAGGTGTTTACAAGCATCTTTAGTTCCCCGACATGCCGGGCAACCCAGATCAAATACAAAAATAGATGGAAGGCTACTCTACTCTGGTCGACCCCCTAGTAGGGCCGTGAGGCTGCGAGGTCTCATTTTTGGGGACCTCCGATTGGGCAGCTCCAACCTTAGGTGGCCCGACTCTGGCTTCAGCTGACAGAGAAGCTTCGGGAGCAGTCGCTTCCTCGACGACCACCTCCGGGCCTGACTCCATGTCCGAGGCTTGAGGGCAACTGAGGGAGCTGCGGCCCTCATCAGGAACAAACCTCTCAATTCGGTCATGCAGGTACATAAAGCCTTTGAAAAAGGAGTCTAACTGGTGTGGGCACCAGATCTCTGGTTAAGGTTTCAATTTTTGGGTCTTGTAATTAGGCTTCAAGCCTCAACCTTGTAATTTTCTTTTGCTTTGCATTGAGTCTGTACTTTGACCAATTAGGTCAAATTGTGTCCTGTACTGAATCCAGTAACAAATCGAGTCCAGTCTGAGTCTATTGGAAGTATGGGTCCATTGCAAGAGTTGGTCTTAAAATTTAGTCTCCTTGGAGCCAAGTCTGGAAGGAATCCAAGTCAGCTCAGGGCCCACCTTTTCATCCTATGTGGCGCCATGACAACTTGCCATGTGGGCTGCACACTCTTCATCCTTGGATGCCCAAAGAGGAGGAACACATCACCTGGCACTAGCCCTTTTTCCCTCCCCCTATCAAGCTCCTTTCCAAGCAAGGGTGGTCGGCCAAAGAGAAGGTCAATGGGAGTTGAAGTTAGGAATTCAAATCCCTTGCTTCAAGCCCTCCAATCAAGTCTTCTTCCCAAATTGTTTGAGCCTCTTTGGAAGGAAGAGACAAGATCCACGGGCACCTCCACCTCACACTCCCCATGTCATGCCTTGTACCAAAAAAGGATGCACAACCAAGGAAGGAAGAAGAACACATGCCTTGCTCCAAGCCTCTCTTCATGTTTTCTTCCAAAACAAAGAAGCTTCTTTCCAAGTTCAAGGTGCCAAGATCCATCCTCCAAGCCTTGCATCATGCCATGCCCAATCATGCTAGCTCTTGGTCGGCCAAGGAGAGAAGAAAAATCAAAAGTTTGGGCGCCCATTCAAGAATTCTTGTAAATTTTTCATTTGAAATTCAAAAGGGTCCTAAGGTGTCTATTTAAAGGACCTAACCCCTCCTTTGTAAGGTTAATTTTGATGAATGAAAAAATTATATTTCTTGAGTTCCAATCTCTTGCTAGTTGCCTTCGTTCACTAGGAACGTCGATCTCCGTGAGGGAGAGCCTTCGCCTTCGGGCATCGAGAGGTGTGAAGCCTCAAACTATCGTCACTTCCACAACTCCGTCATCCGACTCCGAATCGAGCAGAACTCCACCATCTCAACAACCCTTTCTTTCATTCTTCCACTTCTTTCATTCTGATTGAGACTTAACCTTTATCTTCTTTGAATGCTCGCAGGTCCTCCAGGTGACATGAGTACGGAGACGGTTGCCTTTGCCATCGAGATCTTCGGACAGTCAGCCGACGCCTCTGCAGGGTTGACGGCTCGATCATCCAGGCCGCATCCGCCAAAGTAAGCGATCTCTGTATCAGGCGCTTCAGATCTTTGAGGTTTGCCCCTGACTCCTAAGTAGGTCTTGATCGGAGAGCTAAGTTCTACGGGATTTCTCAATCCCGGGGTCCTCTCTTTATCATTGTTTAGGGACTACTTGCTTGCTTGATATTTATTATTATTATAGAACCCTAAATCGACTCTTAATTATTTTCGGGAATCCAAAGAAAATAACTACAAATCTAAAAATCACAAAACCCCAAAAATCACTTGCATCATCATTTCATCTTCGCATCTAGTTTCCCCCCATCACCGACACTATTTGATGAATCTCGATGATGAACTCCTCCGAGGCTCTGTACCTAGCCACTGCCTCTTTAGCATCCTTCCTTGCCTTGACGCTTCCCCCCTGGCCACCTCCGCCGACTTGGCCGACTCCTCTGCCACCCTCTCAGCCACGGCCAACTTTTCCTTCACCACTGCCAGTTCGATCTAAAGAGATCGAGCAATCTTCCTCTACCGGACTGCCTCGGTGTTGAACAGCCCCAACCTTCTCTCAGCATCAGTGAGCTCCTCGGCCTTCTTCTTCGACTGGCCTCGCTCCTAGTTGAGGCCCTCCTGGAGATCCTTTACTCACCCCTCAGAGTCGGTGAGCTTCTCCTCAAGGTCCTTGACCTTCTGACCAAGCACCCCATTCGTGTCAATCCTCTCCTTCAGGTCAGCCTTCAGTGACTTGACCTCAGCTGCCCATGCTGGTCATCCTTCTACCAGTTTCGGAAGTAGTCCTTTATGAAGAGGGCCTCAGCACCGATCTGCATTGTGCAAAAGGTTAGTAAAAAAAAGAAAGAGAGAGAGAAAAGAAAAAGAAAGAAGTAAAAGGGTGGGATCGCTCACCGAGAAGAGCTTGGGAAAGATGTTGCCAATCACATCCCCCAGCCGCTGACCAGACATCCCCTGTTGGTCGCATGCCTGGATTGAGAAATCCATCATGCGCTCAGCCAGTATGTTGTTCTAGAGCAGAGAGCTCTCTGGTCCCAGCTTGAACGGAAGCCGGCACCGCGCCTCCTCCCTCCTGCTCTCCCCGGGAGTAGGGTCGTTCGCTACACTAGCAACGGAGCCCCCAAGAGCGGGCTGTGGGCCTTGCACCTTCTCAGGTGGTGCCTCAGTCACAGGCCCAGCCCCAGCTTGAACCTCCCCCTTGACCTCAGTTACAGTCGGGCTCGGGGAGCTGGGGGACACGGCGGCGATGGCAGCTGTGGCCCTAGCCCGGACAACCACTTCAAGCTCCGGGGCAAGGGCCGTTTCCTGTTGCCTAGGCCTCTCAGGAACCTTCCAGACTGCTCGCTGATTTGGCCCTGGCATCATGGACGTCGCTCTCTCTACTGGTGCAGGGACAGCTTCGGCCTCCCTCCTACTCGGGGCAACCAGTGCTGCGGGAGTGGCCGCCGATGCGCTCTCACCCCAGGCCCATCTCGGTGGAGGCTTATCGGCCAGCCCGGCTGGCGGCCTCTTCTTGGTGATTTCCAATAGGTCGCTCTTCATGAAGATCATTCCTGTACACAGATCACACAATGGTTAGAGCTCAAAAGGGTTAGTATGAAAGCACAGAGGAAAGAAAGAGCAAGACCTCAAGGGAAGGAATCTAGGCAGTGTGGAGCTGCTCGTAGTCATCTTGGTCAGCCGCATCTACCATAAAGATTCGATTAGGGAACTGATCCGGATCACTCCAGACCCAGTCAACCCCCTCGACCGTGGCAAAGAAAAATTTGCTCTTCCATCCCTTGATGGAAGAGGGGAATTCAAATTTAATGCCCTTCGAGCGAGAAGACAAGAACCACCATCCATCCTCGGTGGGGTGGTGCTTCAGGGTGAAGAATGCCCTGAATAAGAAAAAGCGGGCGACGAACCCGTGAAAGTGGCAAAGTACGATGAAAGAGAAGATGGTCCTAATGATGTTCGGGACTAGCTGAGCGGGAACCAAATGGTAGTTGCTCTGCACAGACATGAAGAAGGGATGAAAGGGGAATCGAAGCCCTCCCGAAAAGGTCTCCTCATAAAAGACGATCCGGCCTGGGCTACTCGAAGTGACCCTATCCCCTGGTTGGGAAATCAAAAGTCGAACAGAGTGAGGGATGTCTTAGACATCCCGGATGGTCCCCGGCTCCATAGCAGAAATCGTCGAAGTGATCCCATGGGACCTGTTGACCGGATAGACTCAGAGACAGGTTCGGGTGGGGGAGGAAGATGAGAAGGATGGGAAGGACCAGCCCCTGGTTCTCTAATAGATACGGGGCCAGGAGGATGCCTCCTACTGAACTCGAAGCATGCCCCATCCCCCTCCTCATCGGAGGAAGAAGATGGCATCCTTGGCCTAGAAGTACCAGCTTCGTTCAGATTGGTGGAAGGATGAAAACGAGGTATCTTCGAAAGAAGCAGGGAATCCAAGGAGCAGAAAGGATGGACTCGGCTGGGGGAAGGCCCTAGAGTCAAAAGAAGAACCCTATTGTGATGGGAAGAAGAAGAAGAGAAGGAAGACTAACCTGGTTCCTTAAGGGGATGGAGGCAATCAGGAAGAAGGGGAAGCCTGGGTACTGCAGCGGGCGCGAAGAATTCGAAAGAATAGATGTTTTGGATAAAAATCTCTTTTCATGTCGAAGCGACCCGATGCATCGTACCATTACAACCTCTCCACCAACAAATTCTTGCCACATGCTAGCCATCGATGAGAAAGGCATCTCGGCCGCTCTGGGTTCTGTGCCGGTAATAACTACTCCTCGGACATGGTCACGTGGCACCCGCGTAATGGCCTGGAAAACCATCTAGCGAAGCACCGGCGATCATGGCCATAATTATACCAGATCTTCACCATTCCACATCAGCGATGCAATTACTCCCTTTGACTCGAGTGCCGTGCACTAACAGGCCTCGAGAGTGGGAGCAAATGATGTGGCATGATCGCTGACGTGGAGTAGCTATCATATGCCATGTCAGATACTCTACTCGGGCTCCTCCGTCGGGCTGAGCTCCCTCAATGTAAGGGGGCAGCCCGTCGAAGCCAAGCTCCATCCTCCGCTAGGTCGGGCCCGCAAGCCCGAGATGCTTGGGCCGAAGCCGAGCGGCATCCACCAGATCGAGCCCCTCGAGATTGAGCCCTGTGGTCCGGAGTCGAGCTCAGCCCTCCTCCACCACGTGGAGTCTCTCTGAGGTCGAGCTCTCTGAGCCAGAGCTGTGCTCTGCCCTTCGCCAGATCGAGCCCCTCGAGATCGAGCCCTGTGGTCCAGAGTCGAGCTCAACCCTCCTCTGCCACGTGGAGTCTCTCTAAGGTCGAGCCCTCTGAGCCAGAGCTGTGCTCTGCCCTCCGCCAGATCGAGCCCCTCGAGATCGAGATCGAGCCTTGTGGTCCGGAGTCGAGCTCAGCCCTCCTCCGCCACGTGGAGTCTCTCCAGGGTTGAGCCCTCTGAGCTGGAGCCGCACACTGCCAGATCAAGCCCTACCTTCCCTGCTCAGCCTCCAGCTCGAGCAAAGACACCGACGAACAGAGAGACGGCACCACCACCCTAGGACACCAGCGAGCCGCCCGAGGATCGTAGCAAGATGCCCACCAGGCTGCAATAACTTCCCACGGCTCCCACTTGCACCAGAAAGAGGAGGAGCCCTTCGATCGAGGTGCCACACTCTTCACCAACCACCTGAACCACCCGGAAGAGGGAGTCAACCAGGAGATTCGAATCCCAGGGGTGGCAGCCCCTCGATCGAGGCGCTTCCAGGCTTCCCAAAATGGGGCGACAAGGAGGAATGTCAGAACACATGATAGCTTCCTTTAGCATGAATCCAGAAAGATGTCCCATCCATAGCACGGAACACCGCCGCATGTGCTTGCCATCCCAGCAAAGGTCTCGAGGCAGGCGCCCAATAGTCACCTTGGCTACAAAGAACGTTCGACACCCACGAAGGGGGGAGGTATGCAAATACAAAGGCAACACAAACATAAGTGCAAGCTCAACCGGAGGGCAAAGCACCACTAGAAAACCCAGGCAAGGGAAGGAGGAAAGGCCACCTAGAAATCCCTCTAGCTTGATCACCATTCTTCTAACGCACTTGCACCCCACTCTCACACTACTCACTCATCCAAGTGTGGAGTCCATCAAGAGGGGCTCGACCAGGAGGATCTATTCTCCTGGATTGTCACTGACTTGATCATCTGAGTGCCCCCGTAGGAATCCGTAACCCAGGTCACTAACCCTGTTTTATAGGTCTAGAGCCACAGGACCGCCAGCCAGCGAAAGGAGCACTCCGGTGCCGATAGTAGCTATGGGCCACGACGATCTTGGCGGCAACAGCATTCATTGCAACTAAACTAGAACTACTTGACATGGTAAGATCATTTAGATCTACCATATAAATATTTTCAAGTCTATGTCCAATGAATATACTACTAGAATCAAGAGAGTTTGTTACCATAACATAGATGATTCAAAGATAAGTTTGAAGCCTTTATCATATAGTTGACTAATACTCAGTAAATTGTGCTTCAATTTATCTACTAGCAATACATTTTCAATGAAAGTATAGGAGGGTTTTTGATCTTACCAATTTCGATTATTTTTCCTTTGCCATTGTCTCCAAAAGTAACCATACCTCATTTCATTTTGAGGGTGATGAACTGATCCTTGTCACCCGTCATATGCCTTGAACAGCCACTATCAAGATACCATCTTTTCTTTAAATTCTAGGTTGCAAGATATTCCTACAAGACAATCAAGGAGTTGTTTTAGGTACCCAATCTAACTTGGATGATAGGGGATGACATGCACAAAAGTTATCCTAAAAATGCATACAATTTTCGATGCTTATAATAAACACATATGCTGAAGAATATTCAAATAGGGTAGATTTTAGATCATGCATTCCCTCATGCTAGGCTCAATAAAATGAGAAAGAACCAGGACTCAAAGATTGAGAAATCCTTGATCAAGGACATGTATTCATTTCAAAGATTCAGATCTAAAGCAAGGAAGGAGAAATAAAACCCTACGACAGTAATAACTACTTCATGTATGATGAGTTCACTTATCCTCGAAAGATGCGACCTGGGTGATCAATAGTCAACCATCCAATGCAGGGCATCAGGGGACTTGGTTGATGGTAGGGCTCCCTTCAAAGGCTCAATACCAGAAGAGGGACCCTATAAGGTTTAATCACGGATTAAGTGAAAGAGCTCAAAACTAAAACATAACTTGGAATAAAATAAAAAAATAAAATGAACTGAAGGCTTCGTGGAATAGGGGAAAGGATCTGGAAGCTGGGTGGAGGCTTCGCGGGTCAGTGGCTCGGAGAAGACGGCATCGTGGCGATCTTCGAGGGAGAGGGAGCTTCGATCTTTGATGGGGAGTTGGGCTTCGATGGAAGAACAGTAGTAGGCATCCGAAAATGAGATCAAGAGCTCGGGAGTCGGGAGGAGATGATCCTGAACCGGGTGGAAGTTCTATTGGGGGGGTGGTCCGGAGAAGAAGCCGACGTCAAGGCAAGCTCCGAGGGAGGATGGGGCTTCGTCCTTCGATGGGGAGTCAGGCTTCGATGGAAGAACCGTAAGGCAGACGTCCGGAAGGGGGCTGAGCACTTAGGGATGTCTAGAAATGCTACTGAGAGCCCGAGGAATAGGGGAGGTGAGTCGGTCCTGGGAAAAAGCTCCATGGAATGGTGTTCCGGAGCTGTTGATGATGTCATGGCAGACCGGAGGAGGGTGGTTGGGTGACTGAAGGGCCAGAGGAAGGAGGTCTAGCGATGGGAGGACCGAAGGAGTGACGTCTGGCGATGGAGACCCGGGGGTTGTCTTCATTGAGGATCGAGTGGTAGGTTGGAAAGGAGTTTTGGGGAAGACGGAGGTGGTAGCGGTCGACGGAGATGGCATGGAAGGGTGGTGCAGCGGTCGGAGATGGCATGGAAGGGAGATGCAGTGGGACGATGGGGCCTCACACCCCTCAACATTGCTGCTGCAATGAAGGCGATGGTGGAGCCTCGTGCTCCTCGACGTTGCGGTTACAACGAAGGCTTTGGATCAGGGCCTCGCACCCCTCGACGTTATGACTGTAACGAAGGCAATTGGAGAAGAAGAACATGGTTTTTTTTCATTCAAATTCAGCATACCTCCTTCGTACAAGACGAGCCTCATTTATAGGCTCACGAAATGGTTTCCGAAATGCTTTAAACAACGGCTTAACGCTAACTAATCCAAGGATTAGTTACAAAACAAAACTAATCCTAAGAAGGTGGCGGGGGAGTTTGTTATAATGGGATTCACAAGATTCTATACCCTTTTTTTAATTACCAAAAAATTAAAACAAAAGTGAAAAAATTCTGGAAGCTTCCGAAAATCTTCGGAACCTGGGGTTTTATTTTTCTAAGACTCGAGTTGACTCAGATGCAGAGCACTCAGGTCTAGTTGGCTCGAAGAACAGCCTTCCTTCTTGCTCAGCAGGATACTTGAGTCGATTCGGATGGTGCTTGAGTCGGCTTGACGGGAAAAATTTTCTTTCTTCCTATTCTTCTTGTTCTATGATCCAGATAAGTTCTTGAGGCTTGGCCTTGGTCTTGGTGTCCCCACTATTGGGTCCTTGCAGGTTAGCTGAGGTGGTTCCTTTGAGAACCCAAATCTTTCTTGATTTATTATGGACATTTCTAATGATATTACATTCAAAGACTTTATGTCCTAGTTCCTTGCAAGCAAAACATCCGATTCTAGAATTCTGAAAAGATTTATGCTTTGAAATTCTAGATGCATGAGATGCAGAAATAATAGGTTTTGTATTTGAGTTTTTAGGAACATACAAGGTAGCTTTCGAAATAGGACCTTTTGTCACAAAAGCCTTTTGAGAAGTGAACTTTGGAACAAAATCTTTTTGTTTCACAAAAGTAGTTGCTGAAATTTAATTTGAATTTGAAGAGTTAAACCCAATTCTAGCTTTGTTACCATAAATTCTTTGTTCTTTAAAAATCAACTCAAGCTTGTTAGAAGATAGAGTTAGTTTTTCCACAAGTAGCATGAGTTTTCAACCTCCTTTCTCAACTCAAGATTTTCATTCAATAAAACTTTGTTTTTGTCATGATAAACATTATTTTCAGTTTTCAATACTTTACAGTTTTTAGAAAAGTCATGAATTTCTTTTTGCAACTAGATATTCTTTTCTAAAATCTCTTCTTTTTCTTTGAGTAAGGAATCATTAATATTCTTTAGAGATCTAATCTTTACTCCAACTTTCTTAAATTCAGATAATAGATCATGAAATGCAAAATTTAACTCATCAAATGTAAATTTGATTTGAGCATTGGGGGATGTTACCTCATCCTCGAGACCCATTAGACATAGATTAGCTATTTTCGTGGTCTCTTCCTCTTAAGTTGAGGTGGATTCTTCACTATCGCTCCACGTGGCAACCATCGCTTTCTTTTTCTTCTTCTTAAAGAATTTCTTTAGTAGTGGATAATCAAGATGAATGTGCCCCGATTTCTTACATTCGTAGCAGGTGGGGACTTGTTTCTTTTCTCTGTCTTTGTCCTTGTCCTTTTCTTTGGAACGTTATCCTCGTTTATGGAATTTTCTATTGAATCTTCCTTTCTTCTTTCCCATAAACTTTCTGAATCTTCTCACGACCATTACAATATCTTCATCTTCTAGATCATCTTCGGAGGAGATAGAGTCATCTTCTGTTTCTTCATCATTCTTAGATTCTAATGCAGCCTTGAATACAATAGTTTTCTTTTTCTTCTTATCATCATCAGTTCTATGCTGCATGGCTAATTCATGTGTGATGAGAGAGCCCATTAATTCATCCATGGATAGAGTGTTCATATCTTTAGCTTCCTGGATGGCAGTAAATTTAGGGTCCCATTTATCTAGAAGTGATCTCAGTATCTTCTGTACCAAATCAAAATTTTAGTAAACCCTGCCAAGACTTTTTAAACCGTTAATAATATTTGTAAATCTAGTGTACATGGCAGAGACATTTTCATTAGATTCCATTTTGAATAGTTCATAGGTTTCTACTAAAAGATTAATTTTTGAAGTCTTCACTTGGAAAGTTCCTTCATGAGTCATCTCAAGTTTATCCCAAATTTTCTTTGCTGAAGAGCAAGTGAAAATTTGATTAAACTCGTTTGAATCCAAAGCATAGTATAGTAAATTCATTGCTTTAGCATTTAACTCCTCTAATTTCATGTCGTGTTCATCCCATTCCTCTTCAGGCTTAGGGACATCCACGCCATCAATTTTGATCATGGAAACATGTGGCCATTTAAGAATGACCTTCCACAATTGAAAGTCAACAGCTTATGTATATATTTTCATCCTTGCTTTCCAATAAGAATAATTTGTGCCTGTAAAAAGTGGAGGTCTATTAGTTGACTGGCCTTTGGCCAAGGATGTACTCATGGGATGAGCCATCAATCTTTACTCTTATATAATCAGAAGCACTACTCTAATACCAGTTGTTGCCCATGTGGCTACCCAAGAGGGGGGTGAATTGGGGATTTAAAAATTAAGCAGATAATGTGCACTTAAAAATCCCTTCTAGAGTGTTAGGTGATGTGCCAAAATAATAACTTGCAGAAGCTAAAAATGATCAAAGAATCACAACACAAACACATAAAAATTTATAGTGGTTCGGAGCAACCCAACTCCTACATCCACTATCCAAGATACCACTTGGGATTTTCACTATATTCACACCCGAATACAGTAGGATTGTTTTACAGGATCATAATCCAAAATTTCTACACTTTGGTTTTAACGGGATCTCCAAAGAAAACCCAACACCCTTTGATTTTAAGAAGGATCACCAAAGAAACCCAACTTGGTTTTCCCAGGATCACCAAGAGACTAACCCTTGGTTATCAAAGGCTCACCAAGAACCTATTTGGTTTTTCAAACGGGCTCACCAATAACCCAAATAATTCAAGAATGAATTGAAATAAATGCAACAATAATGACAAACTCTAGTTGTCGGATAGTTGCCAATGCAGCTTGAGAGAAGTTCACTTGAATGTGCTTTAATGCGCTTTAATTGCTTCAGTGGCTTCTTTCCAAAGTGCTTCAAGCTTCATATCAGAGTTGGTGAAGACTTGAAGACTGACTTGAATGCTCTTTGTGCTCTCTTGCTTGGTGGTAGGTTAGATATTTAATGAACCCTTTCTTCTTTCTTATCTTTCTTTTTCCATATGTTCAATAAAGTTCAAATCCCTCAAATATATGGTCTTCCATCACTCCAAGATAGTTTGAGATGTTGTAAACCGTTGGGATGTGACATATGACCGTTGGAGCACTTTTTGGCATTCAAAAAGAAATTTTGGAACTAGCCATTATGTACTTGGAGACGATATTCGAGTCGGCTCAGATTCCTTCGAGTTGTCTCGGATCCTTTGAGTCGATAGGTCAAGTCGCCAATTATTTAGTGCAGTCGGCTCTTTGTCTCAGGGTACAAAAACCTCACTCTGGACGAGTCGACTATTGATAGCTCAGGTCAGCTCGAATTCTGTCGTTGATCATATTGAACTCGAGGGGTCGGCTCGCTTGAATTTGGGTTGACTCTTCTTTTCATAATCGGAAATCTTTACTCTAGAGGAGTCAGCTTGTTGTAGATTGGGTTGGCTCGCTTCACCAGTTCTTCAAAATTTGGTCTGGCAGAGTCGGCTCGTTGTGATTCGGGTCAGCTCGCCTGGCTTGTTCTCAGAACACTTCAAAACTGGACTCTAGAAGAGTCAGCTCAGACTTATTCTAGTTGACTCAGATTTACTAGAGATGGCTCAGTTTCCTTCGAGTCGGCTCGGATTGCTACGTACCAGAATCCTTGTTGTGTGCCATGAGGTAGAGTCAGCTCTTTTGAGGTAAAGTTGGCTCTTTTGAGGTTGGATCGGCTCGAGTGACTTCTTCAGGATTTTTACAATTAAACTTCAAGTAGACTCTCACAAACACTCTTACACATTTGATACAAACCAACTCAGAATAAATTTAAGGCATAGAACACATAGAAGTAACCCTTTTTGATGATTTTTCTTAACTTGTTCATTGGGTTCTTATTTACAAAATCATATTACAACACAACTCAAAACAAGAAGTAAAAATATAGGAGTTAAAGTTTGAACAAATAAATCATCCTACAAAAACTTGTAAATTACTTGAAGAGTTGTTAGAAATAAATATGCATGCTCCAATGTTTGGTTATCATCAAAATCACTTATGGGGTCATCAATCTTTTTTCTTGATAAACAATGTTGTATCTTCTTTACTTCTTTTGAAATCATTTTCTAAAAGAAACTTACTCAACCTCTCATACCATGCTCTAGGTGTTTGTTTTAAACCATATAAAGCTTTGTTTAGTTTGTAAACATGATTTGTAAAAGAGTGATTTTCAAAATCGGGAGGTTGTTCAACAAAAACTTCTTCTTCTATGTAGCTATTTAAAAAAGCACTTTTTGCATTTATTTGAAAAAGTTTAAATTCATTGTGACATGCAAATGAAAATAGGAGTCTTATGGCTTCTAATCTATCTACAAGTGCATAAGTTTTATTAAAATCTATTCCTTCCTCTTGGTTATATCCTTTAGTAACTAATCTAGCCTTGTTTCCAACTACATTACCTTTGTCATTTAATTTATTTCTAAAAACCCATTTAAAACCTATGACAGGATGTTCCTTAGGTCTAGCTACTAAGGTCCATACATTGTTTCCTTCAAACTGATTAAGTTTCTCCTGCATAGCCATCATCCAATATGAATCATTTTCAGCTTCCTCTATGCAATTAGGTTCAACTTCAGAAATAAATGCTAAATAGTCAAAGGTGTCTCTAAAATATGACCTAGTTTTTACTCCTTGAGAGGGATCACCAATAATCAATTCCTTGGGATGAGAATGTGCATACCTCCAATCCTTTGCTAGCTCATCATGCTCTTCACTTACCTTCTTCTTTTCTTGCTCAACTTTCTTTTCTTTCAAGCTCATGTCCTTTACTCCATCATTTAGGGAACCGTATCATTGTCAATACAATCTTTTTTTCTTGAAGGTGTGAGGTTAGACTCATCGAAAACAACATGAATTGATTCTTCAACAGTTAAAGTTTTTTTGTTAAAAACTCTAAATACTTTACTTATGGTTGAATATCCAAGAAATATACCTTGATCAGATTTTGTATCAAACTTTCCTAAGTTATCTTTTCCATTATTCAAGATATAACATTTATATCCAAAAACATGAAAATAATGAATATTTAGTTTTCTATCATTCCAAAGCTCATAGGGGGGTTTCTTCAAAATTAGTCTAATCAAAACATGGTTTAATATGTAATATGCAGTGTTCATAACTTCTGTCCAAAAGTACCTTGAAAGATGGCCTTCATACAACATGGTTCGAGCCATCTCTTTCAATGTTCTATTTTTTCTTTTCACAACTCCATTTTGTTGTGGTGTTCTAGGAGCTAAAAAGTTATGATCAATGCCATGTTTTATGCAAGATTTTTCAAAGTATTGATTTTTGAATTCAGTTCCATGATCATTTCTAATTGAAAAATTGAAAGATTTTTCTGATTTGAAATCTTTTTATGAAATTTTTGAAAAACTTTGAAGGCTTCATCTTTGTATGCTAGGAACAAAACCCAGGTGAATCATGAACAATCATCTACTATCACAAGTCCATTATTCATACCTCTTAAGCTTGTGATCCTAGTTGGTCCAAATAAGTCCATGTGTAGTAGTCTAAGGGTCTTGATGTTGAAACAATATTTCTAGATTTAAAATTCTCCCTAGTTTGTTTACCATTATGACATGCATCATAAATATGATCAAAATTAATTTTAAACTTTGGTAAACCTCTAACTAAGTCTTTGAAAATTAATTTTGCTAATGTATGCATGCTAGCATGACCCAATCTTCTATGCTAGAGTAAACTAGATTTCTTGGTTTTAGCATTCATAACCACTAGACTTGTACTACTTGACATAGCTAGATCATTCAAATCTACTATATAAATATTTCCAAGTCTATGACCAACAAACCTAATGCTAGAATCAAGAGAGCTAGTTACTATGCACATTGAAGATTCAAATAAAACTTTGAAGCCTCTATTACATAATTGACTAATGCTCAATAGATTATGCTTTAATTTATCTACTAACAATACATTTTTAATATAAGTGGAAGGGATAATTTTGATCTTATCAATCCCAATGATTTTTTCCTTGCCATTATCATTAAATGTGACCATTCCACCTTCTTTCATTTCAAGGATGATAAATTGATCTTTGTCACCCATCAAGAGTCTTGAACAGTCGCTATCTAGATATCATCTCTTCTTTGAATTTTGTGTTGCAAGATATTCCTGCAAAATAATCAAGGTGGATTGGGTGCCGGAGCGGGCAGAGGCTTCCCACGGGCGAACTGGGTGTCAGAGCGGGCGGAGGCCTCCTCAGGCGAACTTGGCACCGGAGCTGGACCATGCCACGCTTCTGCGGGCATGGTCAGACCAGATGGGGGTGCAGGCAGATCTAGATGCAGTCTGCCAAACTGGGAGCTGCCAGAGTGTCGGACTTGGTGCAAGTGGCTGGAGATGCCGAGGTGGGAGGTGGGAGCCATCGTGGCCATGCGGGCATGCCGGATCGAGTGGAGCTAGATCGGGGGTGCGGAAGCGTTGGACTGCATGGAGTCCTGCCAGGCTAGTGTGGAGTTGAGGTGGACAAGCATGGGGTTGTGCCTTGGCACGGGCATGCCGCGGGCATGACCCTAGCATGGCGTGACCCTGGCATGGGCGTGCCGCTGGTAGAAGAGCTGGGTCGCGGGCATGCCGCGGGCAGAGCAGGGGCAGCCTCGGGCATGCCGTGGGTGTGCCGAGGGCGTGCCGAGCTGGAGCTGACCTCGGCATGGTCTTGCTGTGGACGTGACCCTGGCATCGAACTAGGATGCAGGCTAAGTCACCAAGAAGCTAGACTCCAGGCCGAAGTGGGCTGGCCGAGGTGCCGAAGTGCATGGTCGAGGTGGGGCTGAGGTGGGGCCGAGGTGGTGAAGTACATGGCCGAGGTGGGGCCAAGGTGCCGACCTGACCACCACAGGGGCCGATCTGCTCTTAGAACAAGCAGACCCACCGTCTTCTTTTGATGGGAGACTTGGAGATACCCATGAAGCATGTGGCCACGTCAGCCACCAAGGAGGATGTTATGTCAGGGCCGAATGAATTTTTTTACTACTTTAACAGTTGCCGCCACTCCCTGAGTCCAAAACGTCAATGTTTTGGATAAAGGGAGTACTATAATCCATTCGGCTCTATGCCTTAGCGGGCTCTGTACTGGTTGCAAGAAGTCAGTCACAAGAAGGAACTGAACTTACTGGAGGTTACTCGTCGATCTTTAAGAGCCTAGATGAAGGCATTGAGTTTGCTTGTTCTCTTTATGAATAGGGAGTGGCCTACAAAACAAAATAGGAGGTGATGTTTTTGAAACTTACTTACCTGTTGGTACTTCGACCTAAGGTTAGTTGCATTATGTGGTGCTAGCACTTCAGTCTGACTCCTCTTTGACCAGATAGAAGATGGTGCCATGGAGGAAGAGGTTGGTAAGGTGCACAACTTGGAGCACACATACATGACCGGGCATATAGTCACCATGGCCGAGCTCAGAGTATCCGTTGGAACCTTTGATGAAGGCATTGAAGTTGCTGGAAGGTGGGGGCCATCCTGGCTAAAGAAGCTTAAGGAGCAGGAGAGAGAGATCGATTTCGGCTAGATGCTCAACCTCGGGGGAGCCATCCTAGGGGAGGAACTCAAGGGGTAGGAGTTCGATTCTAGCCAGATGCTTGACCTCGAGGGAGCCATCTTGGGGGAGGAACTCAAGGAGCAGGAATTCGACTCCAGCCAGATGCTCGACCTCGAGGGAGCCATCTTGGGGGAGGAACTCAAGGAGCAGGAATTTGACTCCAGCTAGATGCTCGACCTCGAGGGAGCCATCCTAGGGGAGGAACTCAAATAGCGGGAGTTTGACTTTAGCCAGGTGCTCGACCTCAGAGAGCCATCTGGGGGAGGATCTCAAAGAGCATGAGGGGGAGCCCTCAGGAGGGGAGCAGTACAGTGTATGCACCTGTAAACTTTGTACCTTCCAATGCCTGTGTTGCATGGAGTGACTGGTGAAAGAAAATGGTGCAGGTGGTTTGACATGATCATATACTAGGCATGCAAATAGCTACGGGAGCAGAATGGGTTTTTGAAACATTTTTAAAAATCCACGCAGTGAAAATCTGCTCCGCCCAGAAACTAATCTATTCTAGTTGCATGAAGGCATGTATTATGATATCAAATATTTGTAAAAAAGTTGAATTAAAAATTCTATTCATGCATGATGAAAAAAACAATTTTTCATACCTTATTCTAGCTGGAATAACTCTGGGATAAAGCTGGAATAGGCTGGAATAGCTGGAATAAAACTATTCCAGCATTCTTCTTCTTTGGGCTGAAAACAAGCTCTGTTTATGGGTTGCAAAATGTCATCGGAACAATGGCTTCCGGACCTCCGTTTGCTTCCAAATTTTAGCAGCGATAAGGTGGAGAAGTCTACTTCGGTTTGCCACCAATATTTGCAACCAAAATAAGCTAAAAAAGGTATAGAAAATCGCCAAAATCTGCTGTAGAACAGGATAGCTGGTTGTTCGTCACGTTTAGAGCTGTAGCAGTGATCCCGGCTCGCATGGTTTGATCCTAGGAGTAGAATGGTACTCCCTCTAGAGGGTAGACATGCCCGGGGTTCACCGATCCCTCTCCATGCACGGTGCTAGCCGCTGGAAGATGATACAGTCACAGTGGATGGCAGCAACCAGGCCTTGCTGCAGTCCTGGGTTTGAGCACTCTAATGGACAAGAAAATGGGCCTTGTAACTCTTCCTCACACACTCCAAATCCCAGCACCCAATGGAAGATAGGACCAAGCTCTCAAACAAGGGAAAAGACAACGCCCAGCAAAAGAACTTCCACCCCAAAAATCTGTTGCTCGGTGAAAACTTAACCACATGAAACAGGGGATGGCTTTGGTTTATATAGGTAGCAGAGAGAGGAATATTGAGAGGCTGGAAAACCAAGAAGGCACCGGCTGCCATTTATCCAAATTAATCAGCCATTAAACAAGGTTAATAAGTAGCGGTGGAGGGAGAAGAAAAGGCATCATTTGGCCTCCAGCGTTTCGGTCAAAAAAAGGCCTACGGATGAAAGGAATTCCAATCAGTGAAAAACAACGTGGAAACCGGTTCAACCAAAAAATGGTCCAATCCCATTTAAACCCAGCGGTAGTTCAATCCAATTGAACCGGTTCAAATCCAATTGAATTGGTTTAAGGGATTATAATTGGTTCACAACCAATTGGAGGCTGAAACAAACTCTGAATCAGTTCAAAACTGATTCAGAAAAAACCTGGCGCAGTCCAGGTCAGCCCAAAACAATTTCTGGTTGACACAGACAAGGGCAAGATGGGGAAAAGAGTGCTCAAAAATACTGTGACCATAAAACCGAGATGATTCCCAATCGTAATCGGTATCCAGATCAGAGAGTAATCCTCTGTGGCGTGTGACCTCATAGGTTCGAACCTAAATGGTAGCACTAGAACAATTCTAGTACCAGCACAGGAAACCATCTAGCAATGGATCCCGGCGTCCGGATAAGTCGAAGATGCGGGAGCAAACTATTGAACCTCTGGCATATGGTTACCGTATAATTCATCCCTTTGACCTCTAATGCTCAGGACGACTGAGATTAGGCTGCCAACCCTGACTGAGTCAGTTGACTACGTGTCTCAACCTTGCAAGCCCAGTGACTCTTCACTAGGGCTACCCCGGCCGAGGATTTGCTAAATTGACATACTGCGAGACATTCAATCCAAACTGTTTGGACAAGTCAATTCCATCTTGGTCCATCACTGCTCCACAAGTACTTGCCTGTACCTAGAAACCTTCCATCACCGGATTAAAAATCTGGGTAGTCCGGCACCAAAGCACAGGGAGTATGACCTCAGGTCAGAGGGACACATATACCCATATCCAATCGTGAGTATCTCTTTGGCAGAAAGGGGCTGCACGGAGTCACGTTCAATGAGATATCACATATCCCACTTGTAGATCACATCAGTGTCACCACACTCATTTGGTCAAGAGGACAACCAAACGATGTGAACTACAACAACCTATACTTGATATATTGTCGTCCAGTATAATATATCCTTTGGTTGTGAACAGGGTTTAAGGACCACTCGATACATCCTCTCTGTATCGAAGTCAGTGTAGTCCTAAGGACTTCATCACATGGAAAGAGTTCATTTCAGGGAAATACAATATGTGATGAGCTGCCAAAAATAATATTTTATTAATTCAAAGAAAGAGTACAATACTTAGCTCAACCGCCTACAACCCAGGCGATTGGCTTTGGGACACAATTCCTAACAACTCCCACTTGTACTAAAGCTAATCAGAAGAGTATCTAATACACATTTCCCATTTACAATAGTCGAACTCTTTTATTCCGAGGGCTTTAGTGAAGGGGTCGGCCAGATTTTCTTTTCCATCAATCTTCAGAAGATTGTTGTCGCCTCGTTCTACGATCTCTCGTACGAGGTGGTAGCCAGTATGTGCTTGGTGCGATGATGAGCTTTAGGCTCCTTAGCTTGAGCAATCTCCAGTGCTATCGCAATACACCAGAACAGGACCATCTAGGGAAGGTGCCACCCCTAGCTCTCCAAGGAACTTCGCAACCACAAAGCTTCCTTTGCTATATTTGATGCTGCAATGTATTCTGCTTCGCATACCGAGTCTGCAACAGTTGCCTGCTTGAAACTTTTCCAGCAGATCGCTCCTCCATTCAGGGTAAATACAAACCCTGACACACTCTTGCTATCATCTCTATCTGACTGGAAACTGGAGTTAGAGTACCCCTCAAGTTTCAAGTCAGGTTCTCCATAAATCAGCCATTGATCTTTAGTATTTCTCAAATACTTAAGGATGGACTTAACCACTTTCCATTGCGCCTCACATGGATCAGGCTGGTATCTGCTCACTACTCCGAGTGAGTATGCCACGTCTGGTCTAGTACAAGTCATAGCATATATGATAGAGCCTACTGCAGAAGCATAAGGTACTCTACTCATGCACTCTCTTTCCTTGGGAGTTGTCACACAATCCTTCTTGGAAAGAGTAATTCCAGAACCTATCGGGAGATAGCCTTTCTTGGAATTTTCCATGCTAAACCGTTTTAGCACGATGTCAATGTACGTAGACTGGGACAGTCCCAAAAACTTCTTAGATCTATCTCTATAGATCTTTATACCTAGTATGTAAGAAGCTTCACCCAAGTCTTTCATGGAGAACTAAGATGATAACCAGACCTTTATTCCTTGTAATGCTGCGACATCATTCCCGATTAAGAGAATGTCGTCAACATACAGTACTAGGAATACAATCACAGAACCATTAACCCATTTATAAATGCACAGTTCTTCTCCGTTCCTAACGAAGCCATACGATTTGATACACCTATCAAACCGTAAGTTCCAACTTCGAGATGCTTGCTTGAGTCCATAGATGGACCTCTGCAACTTGCATACTTTTGATTCATCTGCGGATGTGAACCCTTCAGGCTGTATCATATACACCTCCTCTTCCAGCTCCCCATTTAGGAAAGCGGTTCGGACATCCATCTGCCAGATCTCGTAATCAAAATATGCTACCAAAGCAAGCATGATCCGAATGGACTTGAGCATTGCCACAGGGGAGAAAGTCTCGTCATAATCGATACCATATCGCTGACGATACCCCTTGGCAACCAGACGAGCTTTATAGGTCTCTACCTTCCCATCTGCGCCCCTTTTTCTCTTGAAGATCCATTTACACCCGATGGATTTTATTCCTTCAGGCGGATCAACCAATGTCCAAACATTGTTGATTTCCATGGACTCCATTTTGGATCGCATGGCTCCAAGCCATGCCTCAGAGTCTGATCTCTGAAGTGCATCCATATAGGTGATCGGATCCTCATTGTTCTTATCGAGCTCAATGGGATCGCCATCCCGGACCAAGAAACCGTAGTATCTGTCCGGCTGATGCGGTATTCTACCAGATCTCCTAATGGGTTCTGGGTGTGATTCAATCACAGCCGGTTCTACGATGTCCTTAGAGTGTGCAGGTTCTTCTATTGGCTGAACTTCATCAAGTTCAATCTTAGAGGCTATAGTTCCTTCTCCAAGGAACTCCTTTTCCAAAAAGATAGCTCTAAGAGCAACGAACACCTTTTGTTCATTCTCCAAGTAGAAGAAATACCCTTTGGTTTTCTTAGGATAACCAATGAATAAACACCGATCAGACCTTGGACCAAGTTTGTCTGAGTCTAAACACTTTACATAAGCCGGACAACCCCAGACCCGAAGGTGTGAGATTGAGGGTTTTTTTCCATTCCACATCTCATACGGAGTGGAGACAACAGATTTACTTGGAACATTATTTAACAAGTAACAGGCTGTCTGAAGTGCATATCCCCAAAAGGATAGCGGCAAAGTTGCAAAGCCCATCATGGATCAAACCATGTCCAACAAGGTTCGATTCCTCCTTTCGGACACACCATTCAACTGTGGTGTTCCTGGAGGAGTCCACTGAGAGAGAATTCCATTCTCCTCAAGATATGTCAAAAATTCACCAGATAAGTATTCACCACCTCGATCAGATCGAAGGATTTTAATACTTTTTCCAGTTTGCTTTTCTACTTCATTATGGTATCGTTTGAACATTTCAAACGACTCAGACTTATGTCTCATTAAGAAGACATAACCGAACCTTGAAAAGTCGTCTGTAAAAGTAATGAAATATTTGTATCCTCCTCTGGCACTAACTGTCATCGGTCCACATACATCAGTATGTATGAGACTTAGAAGTTCTGTAGCTCGTTCACCTTTTCTAGTAAAAGGTGACTTGGTCATTTTACCAAGTAAACAGGATTCACAAGTAGGCAGTGATTCAGAATCACTGACCTCGAGAAGTCCATCTCCTTGCATCTTGTTTATCCTATTTTGGTTAATATGACCTAGCCTACAGTGCCAAAGATACAAATCGTTGACATTATCTAACCTTGGGCATTTACTAGAAGTGTACATTACACTAACAGGCCTTGATAGTACATATATGCCATTATTTAATCTAGCTTTCATTATAACAGAGTTATTCAAAATAACATTGCAAAAATCTCCTTTTATTGATAGTTCAAAATCACAATTGGCCAAAAGACCTACAGAGATTATGCTCATAATAAACTAGGACAATAGTGACAGTCGACTAGTTCGACAGTACAAGACTCAAAGACAAGACGCAAGACTCCGACCGCCAGTACTGGAACACGATTTCCATTCCCGATGCTCAGAAATTATTCTCCATTTTCAAATCTTCTGCTAACTAGAAGTCCATGTAATGAATTACAAACGTGAATTGGACTACCAGTATCCAATACCCAGTTAGCAGTATCAACAATAGAGTAATTACAAGGTTTTATCATATAAATACCTTGTTCAGCAGACTTCTGCTTTCTCGACCTGTTCGAATCAAGGGACACAATATAAAGAGAACAATTCCTCTTCCAGTGTCCCTTCTTCTTGCAGTAGAAACACTCTGTAGAAGACTGATCAGCCTTATACTTTCGGTCTGACTATGGCCAGGAGCATTCTGCACATTCTTTCCCTTTTTATTTATTTTCTTCTTCCCTTTCTTAAAGGGACGACGACCTCTATTACCTCCCACTAAATTCACCACCTCCCTTATTCAGTTAGTGGTCTTTCTCGAAAGTCTGCAGCAACCCCAAAAGACCATGGTAGTTGACTGCAGGCTTGTTCATTCTATAATGATCGAGAAAATCAAGATAGGAAGAGGGAAGAGAATTCAGGATCGCATCCTTGCCGAGCTGCTCGTGCAAGGGGCATCCGAGTTTGCCCAACTTTTCAATCAGCTCTATCATGTACAATACATGATCAGTGACTGAACCGTCATTCGGCATCTTGGAATTGTAGATGGCACAAGACACTTTGTACCGTTCTACATCATCCGGGGTGCCGAAGGATTCCTTCAACTTTTGAAGGATTTCATCAGGTTGGGCCTCCTCGAATTTGCGACTGAACTCATCGTTCATCGCCGCTACCATAATGCATCGGACAGTAGTCCGATCAGAGACCCACTTCAGATAAGCATCTCTGACCTCACTCCGTGCATTAGCAGGAGGGATTTCAGGTGCCGGATCCGTTATCACATAGAGAATCCGTTCATGCTCCAGAACGATTCTCAATCTTCGATACCAACTATCAAAGTTGTGACCCTTTAACTTCTCGTTATCGAGAAGTGACCGGCATGATAAATTGGAAGACATTTGAAAAGAAAATAAGACCAAATTAGTGTATGAATTAATAATTTAACCAAAAGACTTGGACTTTAGTCTAAAGGTTTCTCCCACTAATTTTTCAGATTGGTAGCCTCTAACTCCAATCCATGAAAATACTTTTTCAAGTGGGTACTGAAATCCAATAGGCCTCGCATGAGCCCGACTATGGCCAGCTCACCCATACGAGCCTAAAGGTAGGTTCGTAAACCAATTATTTTCCTAAATAATTTTTTATATTTCATTTTGCCCCAGAGAACACCCCAATCGGCCTAGGGGCCTCCTATTGCGGGTCTCTGGTTAGGTCCAACCATTAAAATGACAAATCCAATGCTTCCAGCTAACTAAAGACCAAGCCCGACTATGGTCGGCTCACCTGGTCCCGTTAAGGAGGTTGCACGAAACCATCATCGATCAGATAGAAATTCCAGTCACCAGATGTACACCCGTTCTATGGAACTGCCGATGCACACCAAGCTAGTGGACACATTTCTATCTAACTTAATGGGAGGCTAAGACACTGTCAACTCTTTGACTTAGTCTTTTTAAGGACCTAATAATTTTAGAGGATTTTTTAGTTGTGACAGAAGAAAAAGACAAGGACATGGATCATCCTCCCACTGAATCAATCAGATTCCAGGAGGGTTGAAATAAATCAACAAATTGATCCATGGGTACCTGTAGATCAGTCAGACCGATCAACCTGGGTGACATGGGTTAACTCGAGTCATTGAGCTTTTCCAATCAGTTCTGATCGACTCGACTAGCCAGGTAGGTGAGATCATGGGTGAGTATCCGTCATTAACCATCTTTCCTAGACACCAACCAAGTTGGCCAGGAAAGAGGTAGCCTCATACAACCATGATCACAATGCCAAACCTACCTCGACACCAGTCGGTTTACCAGACTCGATCAGATTAGCCTAAAGACTCGGGCATCCACTGAGCCACTAATTGTATCTATTTTAGATGAACAGATCAACTAATCTAACTATTAGATAGTTCTAAAGAAGGGCCTTAAACAACTTTTGTTTAATCTTCTTGTTATCCAGTTCAACTAGACATAGGTTTAACCCTTTTATGGATCCAACTAGTCAGCTAACCCAATTTAACCCAAAATGGCTTATGCAAATTTGATTAGATTTCATAAACCTAAATTTTTTTTTTTTAATAATCCAAACACTTAATTAAAATAATTTTTAATTAAGTCTCTACGTAAAACAATTTTACATAACAAATCATGCATCAAGATATTTTACAAATATTTTATATCCATATATAAAACATGCCTAAAACATGTATCACCAAATTAAAATAATTTTTAATTTTAATATTCTTTAAGGATCCTTCTGAAGAGGCCAACACAGACGATCCGCATTGTGTCAAAGACACACGGTCATGGTGAAGGTCTCAACTAGGTTCCAAAAAGAAATCATGATACATTTTTATTAGATTAAACAAATTTTAATCTATAAACATGCATACTAGATTAGATTACACATGCAACCTGCTCTGATACCACTGAAAGAAAATGGTGCAGGTGGTTTGACATGATCCTACACTAGGCATGCAAACAACTACGAGCAGAATGGATTTTTGAAACATTTTTAAAAATCCGTGCAGCGAAATCTGCTCCGCCCAGAAACTAATCTATTCTAGTTGCATGAAGGCATGTATTATGATATAAAATATTTGTAAAAAAGTTGAATTAAAAATTCTATTCATGCATGATGAAAAAAATAATTTTTCATACCTTATTCTGGCTGGAATAACTCTGGGATAAAGCTGGAATAGGCTAGAATAGCTGGAATAAAACTATTCCAGCCTTCTTCTTCTTTGGGCTGAAAACAAGCTCTGTTTATGGGTTGCAAAATGTCGTCGGAACAATGGCTTACGGACCTCCGTTTGCTTCCAAATTTCAGCAGCGACAAGGTGGAGAAGTCTACTTCGATTTGCCACCGATATCTGCAACCAAAATAAGCTAAAAAAGGTATAGAAAATCACCAAAGTCAGCTGCCAAAAAATCTGTAGCAGAACAGGATAGCTGGTTGTTCGTCATGTTTAGAGCTGTAGCAGCGATCCCGGATCGCGTGGTTTGCTCCTAGGAGTAGAATGATACTTCCTCTAGAGGGGAGACATGCTTGGGGTTCACCGATCCCTCTCCATGCATGGTGCTAGCCGCTGGAAGATGATACAATCACAGTGGATGGCAGCAACCAGGCCTTGCTGCAGTCCTGGGTTTGAGCACTCTAATGGACAAGAAAATGGGCCTTGTAACTCTTCCTCACACACTCCAAATCCCAGCACCCAATGGAAGATAGGACCAAGCTCTCAAACAAGGGAAAAGACAACGCCCAGCAAAAGAACTTCCATCTCAAAAATCTGTTGCTCGGTGAAAACTTAACCACATGAAACAGGGGACGGCTTTGGTTTATATAGGTAGCAGAGAGAGGAATATTGAGAGGCTGGGAAACCAAGAAGGCACCGGCTGCCATTTATCCAAATTAATCAGCCATTAAACAAGGTTAATAAGCAGCAGTGGAGGGAGAAGAAAAGGCGTCATTTGGCCTCCAGCATTTCGGTCAAAAAAAGGCCTACGGACGAAAGGAATTCCAATCAGTGAAAAACAACGTGGAAACCGGTTCAACCAAAAAATGGTCCAATCCCATTTAAACCCAGTGGAGGTTCAATCCAATTGAACCGGTTCAAATTCAATTGAATTGGTTTAAGGGATTACAATTGGTTCACAACCAATTGGAGGCCGAAACGAACTCCGAATCAGTTCAAAACTGATTCAGAAAAAAACCTGGCGTAGTCCAGGTCAGCCCGGAACAATTTCCGGTTGACACAGACAAGGAAAGATGGAGAAAAGAGTGCTCAAAAATACTGTGACCATAAAATCGAGACGATTCCAATTGTAATCGGTTTCCGGATCAGAGAGTAATCCTCTATGGCGTGTGACCTCATAGGTTCGAACCTAAACGGTAGCACTAGAACAATTCTAGTACCAGCACAGGAAACCATCTTGCAATGGATCCCGGTGTCCGGATAGGTCGAAGATGCGGGAGCAAACTATCGAACCTCTGGCATATGGTTACCGTATAATTCATCCATTTGACCTCTAATGCTCAGGACGATTGAGATTGGGCTGCCAACCCTGACTGAGTCAGTCGACTATGTGTCTCAACCTCGCAAGCCCAGTGACTCTTCACTAGGGCTACCCCGGCCGAGGATTTGCTAAATTGACATACTGCGAGACATTCAATCCAAACTGTTTGGATAGGTCAATTCCATCTTGGTCCATCACTGCTCCACAAGTACTTGCCTGTACCCAGAAACCTTCCATCACCGGATTAAAAATCCGGGTAGTCCGGCACCAAAGCACAGGGAGTTGCTTGCATGCTACCGTGATGACCTCAGGTCAGAGGGACACATATACCCATATCCAATCGTGAGTATCCCTTTGGTAGAAAGGGGCTGCATGGAGTCATGTTCAATGAGATATCAAAAATCCCACTTGTAGATCACATCAGTGTCACCACACTCATTTGGTCAAGAGGACAACCAAACGATGTGAACTACAACAACCTATACTTGATATATTGCCGTCCAGTATAATATATCCTTTGGTTGTGAACAGGGTTTAAGGACCACTCGATACATCCTCTCTGTATCGAAGTCAGTGTAGTCCTAAGGACTTCATCACATGGAAAGAGTTCATTTCAGGGAAATACAATATGTGATGAGCTACCAAAAATAATATTTTATTAATTCAAAGAAAGAGTACAATACTTAGCTCAATCGCCTACAACCCAAGCGATTGGCTTTGGGACACAATTCCCAACAACTGGATCACTATTTGCATCAGGCTTGCAGGAGTGGAGGATGAAATCCTACTCTTTGTCTTTGTATGGTGTGCATGAGGTCACGGGGCCTTCCCTTCTTCCACCTTTTGGGAATCGCACCTTGTCGCTACCTTCCTTTAATGGGAAGCTTGGCCCCAGTGAGGAGCTTGACTTCAGCTCGGCTTGAATAGTGCGTCCCTCCTATTTTGTTTTGCAGTGAATGGAATATGGAATCCTTGATTCATGAAAATTGAGGGACCTGAAAATCACCATTCAAGGATTAGAAAACAAAGAAAAAATATGTTAGAAGACTAAAAGAAGAAGGAAAGGAAAGGGATTGGAGTTGGGCAACCAAGAGGTTGAAGAAGGCTGGCGTTCAGGGTTCCTTGGAGGCAGGGCGCAGGGATCACATGGATACCCTGAGGGATCAACCAGATACCCTTAATCACACAGAAGATCACACAAAAATTAAAGGAAACTCAATAATTCATTCATCAATAATCAGCAAATATATAAGAGGGGGGCCCTTTACATAGGCTTACAAACTTGGGCTCCAAGTAAGGATGTACAAGAGATTTCCCACAGTATCCTTTTCCCACTCAAACCCTAGCTAGATTACATGGAAACCTCTCTCCCAAATAAACTCAAAATCCCTCTCACTCTCCTTGCTATGGTCAGCCAAGGGGTGGTGATCCTTAGGGTGGCTGACCAAGGGAAGGTGACCATAAGGGGGCACTGAAATTCATGATGGGCTAGGGCTTCGGGCAGCCCATTTTAGTGCTAGGCAGGCTTCAGGATTTCTTCGGTTGTCCTTCCCAATGGGCTGATGTTGTTGTCATCTAGTCTTCAATGGTGATGACTTCAAGACCCTTCTCATGCAATCAAAGGTGGCACATTCAAGTATGACTAGGCTTCCTTGAAGTTGTCAAATTATCATTCTAGCTGGGGTCCATCAGTGTCTTGAGTCTTCTTTTGTTGAACTGGACTAGACTCAATATGAGACTTACAGGACTCAAAATAACAAATAGCTCAACATGAGATGACTCAACCAACTAACTCAAGTGAACTTGACTCAATTGAACTGACCGTATCCAAACCCTTAATGGTATGGATGACTCTAAATACAGGACTCAATTATAAAAAGGCTCAAAACAGGACTCAGGGGTTAAAGTACAAACTCAAGTAGGCTAAGCCTTTATTACAAAATTGGACTTAAATACTCAAACACTACTCAGATATTTATAGATGGTTGAGAAGCCTCTGCCTTATTCTGGTGCCTCTGGTGTCCGCACCAATTCTTCCAGGGTGGGAGGAAGTTGACCCTATCGAGTAAGGGTCACTCTGGCTCAGCTATCTCTCAAGAAGGTCTGGGTTGAGGTGCTGCAAGTCCTCTTGAGTAATCCATGAATTGTCAGATTCAGGATGACCTTGCCAATGGACCAGGTCGTGTTGATAGCCGCGACCCCGGGTCATAATAGCTTGATCGTCCAGGATATGCTTGATCCGTTCACCTCTCCCAGGCCAATTTATAGATGGACACTCTAGATTAGGGTTGCTCTTAAAGGATGGGGTAGGTCCAAAAGCCTCATTAGGAATTGCTGCTAGTTTTCTATACTCAACCAAGTCCACGATATTGAAGGTAGAGCTAATGCCAAAATCCAAGGGCAGATCTAGCACATAGGCATTGGGTCCGTCCTTCTCTATCACTCTAAAGGATTCTGTTCTACAAGCATGAAGCTTCTTAACGGTCCTTGGTGGGAACCACTCAGGCCTAAGCCTAATCATAATAAAGTCCCTTACATTAAATTCCTTGGCTCTCTTTCGAGAATTAGCCAACTTTTTTTAAAAATGTTACATTACTTAAGTTAATCTTTTGGCTAATGTCCTTATACAAATTGCGAACATGCTGGGCACATGCAAACTCCTAACAGGTGATGCAAAGGACTCATACCAATACCTAATAGTCTAGACTATGCATTCCTATCGAAGGAAGTTTATTAGGTCCTAACTATAACTTGGGCATGGGGCATGAGTCATGGTTGATGGGTCACATGCAGATGAAAATTTGATAGGACCTCCTAATAGATGCCAGAGGGTCTTCTAGAAGTAGGTAGCAAATGGGATGGGCTCTAAGGATTCATGCAAATTGGTAATCTCAACAAAATGTAACCTAATGGTTCTAGAAACATGAGAAGACTTAGGGAAGGGTAGGAAATAGGAAGGGGATTTAGGGACTGGTTTTGGGCTAAAGAGACTAACCTTAGTGCATAGACATTGAGTTATATCTATGGGTAAGAAAAGGTCCATGCTATGGAAGGATGGGTCAACAATTTCAGGGAAGATGTCTTTAATGGAAACTATAGGAGGGGATTCGTCCTGAGGGTACTGAATTAAAGAGATCATGTAATCAATAAATTTCTTGAGCTCTTAGATTTTAGGACCGGGCTCTATAATTAGACATTCTTTTAGTGGCTTCTCAGGTAAGTTTTTATAGTAGGGTCAGGTTCCTCATGGTCCTCTTTCTTTAACTATACTTCCAGGATAGTTTTGGTTTGGGTATCTACTGGGTCAACTAATTCTGGGTTGGCTTTAGTCTGGGTAGGGTCAAGGTTAGCTAATTCTGGGTCAGCTATAGGTATCTCATTTTCTTCTCCCTCATACTCATTTACTAAGCTCACATCAGCTTCATACACTTCCACTTCAATGTCTTCCTTATGAACCAATATGGTGGTAGGTGGGGGTTAGTTAAGGGAAACTTGACTAGTGGCTAGGGTAGCAGGGGTGTGTCGACTAAGGGGTTCCTGACTAATACCTGGGTTCTGACTATGGGCAGTGATCCTAGTAGGTTCAGGTTGCCTAAGGAGTAGTGGCTTACTACTGGGCTCATATCTAGGGATACAAATCCTATAGGATTCAGGTTGACTAGGGGAATCTTGACTGGTACTAGGCTAATACTTAAGGGTTATGGGTTCCTTAGGCTTATAGGATATGGGTACATAGGAGCTAGGTTCGTAGGATTTGGGTTTATAGGATCTGGGTTCATAGGTTCTAGGGTCATAGGATGTGGATTCATTGGATCTAGGTGCATAGGAGCTAGGTTCATAGGTTCAGGGTTCAGGGTATGGGGCTCTCCTATGGTTGGGCTTCAAGTATGGGGCTCTCCTAGGGTTGGGCTCAGTACGGGTCCTACGAGTTCTCTCTAGGGTTTCTAACCGGTCTCCTACTCAGTCAAACCTATGGTTCATTTGGGTGAATGATTGGGCCATCTATTCAGTGAGGACTCTTATTTGGGCTTCAAGATTAGAATTATCCATGGGTTCAGTTGACTATAGGTGTGGTAAATAATATGCGACTCCTGACCTAGTGCACATGCAAGACTCAAGGACGAATCGACTGCGGCTTTCTAGACCTAAAGCCCAAACAGAATGGGTCGACTAAACTTACACACAACACAACTCCTAATCCTTCCACTGACTAGGTAAGAGGTGGAACGATGGGAGGCCCCCTACTTTCGCAGGGACCCAGTTAAGGAACCACCAATCCACTTAGGGCATTTGCCTCTAGACCTCTAGCCTAGACACCAGCTTCTAGTAATTGAAGAGGTATTGGGTGCACTAGTCTTCCCACAAAGGTTGGACCCGACCTGTTGGTGTCCCTAGCTCACTAGAGCAAATTATGTCTAATTAATCTTAATTAGGTTAGGATCGAATGCAAGGGTTGTTGTTTTGGGCTAAAGAGAGGTGATCAAATCCTCCCCCCATCTGGCATTGTAGAAATGTCCTTAATGTATCTTATGCACATGATGACATACATATGAAGATGCAATTAGGGTTTCTATGTTTTTGTATTTTTATTTTTTTTATATTTTTTTAGTTGAAATATAATATGCAGGAAATTACCTAATATGTAGGAAATAGATAGAAAAAAACAATTTATACCAAAATTATGCAAAAGGAACCTTAAACATGCTGAAATCCTAACATGCTGAAATCTAGCTATAGAAATTTTCTGGGCAGAAAAATAGGGTTGTAGAATAGACACAGTCTAAAAAATTAAAAAAAAAAATTATTAATTGAATTAAATTATTATAGCTCTATAAAAATAAAAATCATGATTTTATCATTTTTTTATAGGCAGAAACAATTGTTAGAAGAACCTATATGCTGAAATAAGATTTGCTGGAATTTTCAGGCAGAACTGTTCTTAGGAAGTAATCAGGCGTGCTAAAATTCTACAGATTGAAATAAATCATAAGAAAATTCTGATAAGTGTTTCTAATTACAAGGAGTCTAAAAAAATAAGAATCAATATCTTCTGATCTACCTAAATGTAGAAACAATTAAAATAACATAATATGTACAGGAATTATGGGATGTAGAAACTAGTCCTAAAAGATGCTCAATACCAAATGATGTGGGACTATTTGTGCATGCTAAGTATTTTTCTATTATTAGGTGATGAGTTACAAGTTTATATCCTGAATTTTGTGCCAAGAAACTAAGCAAGGAGTTCTACAAAAACTTTAGAAGCACGGGCATGCAGAAATAAATCCTAGAGTGAAGAAACAGGACAGCCGAGGCTAAGAAGCCCCGGTAGGACTAGCTCTTCTGCAATATCGCTACCTGATGAGTCTATGGGGTGTACCTGGTAGTGACTTGAAGATCAATTCATAACGAGTTTGCTCTATGCTCCTAGATATGGCCTGAAAAATCAAGCTAAAGACCCTGCGGATCCGCGACTTTCAATCCGGTGGCCCAAAAGCTGGTCAGATGGAATCCTTGATTCATGAAAACTGAGGGACCTGCAAATCACCATTCAAGGGTTAGAAAATAAAGGAAAAATATTTTATAAGGTTGAAAAAAGAAGGAAAGGAAAGGGATTGGTGTTGGGCGGCTAAGAGGTTGAAGAAGGCTGGCGGCTAGGGTTCCTTGGAGGCAGAGTGCAGGTATCACATAGATACTCTTAATCACATAGAAGATCACACAGAAATTGGAGGAAACTCAATAATTCTTTCATCAATAATCAGCAAATACATGAGTGGGGGGGCCTTTATATGGGCTTACAAACTTGGGCTCCAAGTAAGGGTATACAAGAGATTTTTCAATGTATCCTTTTCCCACTCAAACCCTAGCTAGATTACATGGAAACCTTTTCCAAATAAACTCAAAATCCCTCTCTCTTCTTGCTATGGTCGGCCAAGGGGTGGTGATCATAAGGGTGGCCGACCAAGGGAAGGTGACCATAAGGGGGTGCTGAAATTCATGATGGGCCAGGGCTTTGGGTGGCCCACTTCAGTGCTGGGCAGGGTTTAGGGTTTCTTCGATTGTCCTTCTTCCTGGTGGGCTAATGTTGTTGTCATCTGGTCTTCAATGGTGATGACTTCAAGATCCTTCTCGTGCAATCAAAGGTGGCACATTCAAGTATGACTGGGACTCCTTGAAGTTGTCAAATTATCATTCTGGCTGGGGTCCATCAGTGTCTTGAGTCTTCTCTGGTTGAACTGGACTGGACTCAATATGAGACTTACAGGACTCAAAATAATAAATGGCTCAACATGAGCTGACTCAACCAACTAACTCAAGTGAACTTTACTCAACTGAACTTGACTCAACTAGACTCAATTGAACTGGCCATATGCAAAATCCTTAATGGTATGGATGACTCTAAATACAGGACTCAATTGTAGAAAGGCCCAAAATAGGACTCAGGGACCAAAGTATAGACTCAAGTGGGCTAAGCCCTTATTACAAAATTGGATTCAAATACTCAAACACTACTTAGATATCCATAAAGGATTGAGAAGCCTCTATCTTATTCTGGTGCCTCTGGTATCTGCACCACAATCATCACTTATATTGTCAATGGTTATTCTAGGTGATAAGGGCCTAGAAAATGATATTGATATTTTTCCCCAACCTTTAATAAAGAAATTGAAACAGTTGTGGGAAGGTGTCGAAGTAATTGATGCTTTCAATGGTGAAACATTAAAACTATGGGCGGCTTTGCTGTGGACTATAAATGATTTTCCAATATATGCCAATTTATTTGGATGGAGTAAAAAAGGACAGGTTGCATGCCCTTATTGTGTAGATTCGATACATTCAATTTGGTTAAAACATGAAGAAGAATTCTGTTATATGGGACATTGTCAATGGTTAGAACCAAATCATCTATTTCATTTTTTAGCAAGATTTATTTGATGGTACTATAGAAATGGGATGTGCACCTATTCCACCTTCTCGAATTAATGTTCGTAGATAAATGGATTCTATCAGTTACATATATGGTAAATTCTTAGAGTCTTCTAAAAAAAGAGGTAGGGATGATCAAGAAGGATTGGCAGAAGAAGTGACTACTGATACTACGGATGCACATGTATTTGAAGATCCTGATAATTTTTTTGAAAATAAAAATAAGGAAGGCATACAGATTGCATCTACAAATTAGTCCAGTAAATATTTATGGAAGAAAAGAAGTATCTTTTTGACTTACCTTATTGGGAACATAATTTTATTCGACATAATCTTAATGTCATGCACATAAAGAAGAATGTATATGATAATCTACTTGGAACATTATTGAATCTTGATGGAAAGACCAAAGATAACATGAGGCTCGAATGAATTTACAAGAATTGGGTATCTGACATGAGCTTCATCCCAAAATGCTTGCTAATGATATAATTTATTTGCCTCCTGCATCTTATAGTATGTCTGTTCAAGAAAAAGATAATTTTTTGACAGTATTGAAAAATATTAAAGTACCTGATGGATATGCATCTAACATTTTGAGGTACATGCATCTTAAAGATCAAAAAATTTCTAATCTCAAATGTCATAATAGTCATATATTGATGCAAGATATCCTTCCAATAGCTTCAAGATCATCAGTGCCTAAACAAGTTCTTACAGTTATAATTTGGTTATCATCATTGTTTAAGTCATTATGTTCAAAGGTTATTGATCCTGGAGAGCTTGATCAGTTGGAGTCGGATGTTGCCGTTACACTTTGTTAGATGGATAAAAATTTTTCTCCTAGATTTTTTACTATTATGGTACACTACTAATTCACTTAGTTTCGAAAGTCAAGCCTGGTGAGCCGGTACACTATAGATGGATGTATCATATTAAGAGGTATTATTATCAATTTTTAATCTCTACATAATTTTTAATAAATATAGCATCATGATGATATATAAATAAATTTTTAAATATTGTAGGTATCTTGTATGATTGAAAAATTATGTACAAAACAGAGTCTATCCAGAGGGTTTGATTATATTGCTGAAGAGTGTTTGATATTTTGTTCAAGATATCTTCAAGATATAGAAACTATTTTAACAAACCTCAATGACATAGTGATTTCGTAGACAATGCAGAGTTGTATAAGTTTTAACTGTTGGAAGAGTAATGGAAAAAGGTGAAAGTATTGTATTAGATCATAAATCAATTGCACAAGCACATAGTTTTGTGTTATTTTATAGTGAAATAATAGCTAACTATCGAAGGTTAGCATATTTAACATATTTCAAGTTTAAATATCATATATTATTTTTTAAACTATATTAATAAATATAAATTTTATGCAGTGAATTTTTAATGTCTCAACGACAAGCTAATCATAGCACTCGACCTAATCCAAGGTTGAGCAGCGATGGTTAATCGAGTTATTTCCTACAAGGCTTTCAAAATAGGTTTGACATATAATTAAAGAATATATGGATAGATTCATCATCGAATAACTTGTTAACATTTTTTATTATTTTTTAGGTATTAATACTGATGGAGAGAAATTATTCAGATGAAATAATAGCCTTGGCTCGAGGACCTAACAAAATTGTCAACAAATCTAATGGTTTCATAATCAATGATTTTAAATTTCATACTAAAGATTATGAGAAATTTAGAAAAACATAGAATAGCGGTGTTATGATGGAAGCTGATGGAAAGATTTATTATGATGCACTTAAAGATATATATAAGTTAGATTACTACAAAATATTTAAAGTCATATTATTTAAAAGTGATTGAGTAGATATAAATTCATCAAGGGGTTTGAAAAAATATGTAAATGGATTTACACTTATAAATTTTACAAGGTTGATACATACTGGTGTCTTATTAAAGGATGATCCATTTATCTTTTCTTCTCAAGATCGTCAAGTATTTTTTGTACAAGATGAAAAAGACAAAGATTGGGCTACTATTATTAAAACAAAGCCTAGGGACTTACATGATATGGGAAAATAGCTGGAAGATGATGAAGATGATGATACTTATACAAATTCAATGCCCTTCAATTTTGTACCAGTTGATGACGTACATGCTACAGTATCCTTGATTAGGATGGAGTTTGAAGAAAATGGTAATACTTGATTCTTATTGGTATTAAATTTTATAATGTACGTAATTTGTAGTGATTATTATGTTAAATTACTATTTATCTTCACTAATTCTGTCTTTGATGTAAATGATAGGTGATACTATGCCATGCTCGCAATAATTTCGTGGTGTGTAGTTCCAAGACTCATGGACAGAGGTTGGCACTTCTTTGACATAGCAAGCTGAGGCCAGTACTTCAACATAGGATGTTCATGGCGGTCCTTCATCAGTACCGAACATTGCATCAGTCCTTGGGCACATCAGTTTACTGCAGGTCCATCATCCACGAGGCATCATGATCCTCCCATCGATCTAGTAGATGATGAGCTACACATTCAGGATAATTTATTTTAATATCATTGGTTAGATAAAATTTTATTGCTCTTTTTACTATAACCTACTTTTATATATTTCTATGTAGATGGATCTAGGAGGGTTACACGTAGGCACGGGCCCACAGTAATACGGGATGTGTGGCAAATGTCCGAGGATGAGAAGATAGTGATTGGGTGCAATGAGCTGGGGTAGACAATTAAAAAAGCCGCCAGCTTATTGAGTTCTCTTTTAGGGACAATTGCTCGAAGGCATAAGCTTTGTCCACTGAGTTATGCAAAATGGAATAACATGCTTCCGATATATAAAGTAGATATTTACGACTTGTACATGTAAAAAATTGATATTAAATTATTTGTTATCTTGCATAGTTGATATATTATGTTATGTTTTATATTCTTACTAATTATCTTCTTTTGTAGTCCAAGTTTATACTCCCTCCATCCTCTCATGATTTTGTACTGAAATCTCTCAACCAAAAATAGAAAGAATATAAAGCACATTTGAAGATGAAGTACAAGTTGCCGGGTATGACAGAGGAGGAGGTAGTTGCTACTTGTCCTCCTGATGTACCCCTCATCAGTGGATGTGATGGGGACCGAGAGTCTATTTTATTTTATTTTATTTGAGTTCATTAGTCCTATGTCACTTGAGTCAAAGTGAGGTAACTGAGTCAGTTAAGTTCACTTAGTCAGGTCCAGTCTTTTAGTCTAGTCAAGGCCAGTCGAGTCAATATAGTTTTCATTCAGGTCATGACAAGAGGAGAGTTTACAGCCAGGAGATTCACCAGGCCCCCCAACCAGAGCTGGCCTTCATGCACCTGGGCCCTTTCATGCCGCCAAGCCTGCAAGAGAGAGCTCCAGCCCAAGACAAAGGCCCACTGTTGATCAGGTCCACCAGGATTTCTTAGTCCATAAGTTAGGGTTTCTTAGCTCTCAAGTCATGTACCCTGGGTTAAATCTATAAATACCCCACCCCCTCTTGCATTTTTTTTTAATGACATGAATGAATATGATTTCTTCAATTCTGTGTGAACTTTTCAGGATTTATGTGTGATCCCTAGGGTATCTGTGTGAAGCCTTTGCTATGTGCTTGTCCTCCACGGGAAATCTATGTGAATCCTAGTTACCCTTCGCCCTCTTCTTTCTTCTCCCCTACAAATCCTGATCTCTGGTGACTTCTCAGCTCGCCAGCGATCCAACCCCGATCTCTATCCCGTATCAAATGGTATCAGAGCTAAAGGATTAGGGTTTTTTCTTTTCTTCCCAGCTCCACATCCTTCCTCCTGTCTAGATCTCCCTGTGCAAGACTTCTCAAACCTCGATCAACCGCCGGCCTCCATCTCTGGTCCGTCAGCGGCCTGGCATCCACTTCCCTCCCATGACTGCCAATGCTCACATGGGATGTCCCTACTCCGAAGCCATGCCCAAGCATTGCCATCATTATCTCCCTCACATGCCGGGATCCCCCGCATCGAGGACCTGGATCTCGCCACGGTTTACTCTATGTCTTTGCCCTCATCCACGACACCCTCGACCGCACATAGCTCCAAAGCCCCTGACAGCAGCTTACGGCCCATCTCTGGCCAAGTTCCTCCCATTGACCAGCACCGCCCCAAGCCTCCAGAGTGACGCCTCCACCCGTGAAGCCCAATCACATCCCACAGCCACCGCACGCCCATCGTAACTGCCCATGCCATAGATCCGCATGATGCCGCCAGCCACCGGATCCCCTGCTGCTGCGACGCCTCGCCAACACCTCCACCGGATCTCCTCCCATCCATTCCATCGTCTCTGCCCAGTGCCAACCACCGGCTACCATCCTGAATCTCCATCACCGACTCCGACAACATCAGCGTGTCTCCAGTGAAAGTCTTCCGTGTTGCTCACAACAATGCCCTGTATGCCCACAGCGCCTCCACTCCTCCCATCTCTCTGTCTCTCACATCCCGACCATGCTGCCATCTCCTCAACCCGACCCTCCACCTGGAGTCATCCCCAGCCGGCCCACGGAACCCCCCCCCTCGTTGCCATCGTCGGCCATCGCCGACTCCACTACCGCCCAACTTCGATGCCGGTGAACTCCTCCATGGCTCCTTTGCTCCCTAGTTCAATCCGTAAGGAAGAAAGGGGACAGCACGAACATGAAAGCAGTGCCATCCCTTGTTGCCGACTTCAGCACATGGTTTCTAGAGCAGCATGGTTTCTAGAGCAGCACGAATCTCAGCACTGCATAATCTTCAAAGCTGCACTGATCTCAAAGCAGCCAATAAAAAAAGAAAATCAATGAAAAAAATTCAGAGAAAAAAAAAGAAAAGAAGGTGGGAAAAAATATTTGAACCTAGACTTTTTACTTTGATTTGATTAGTTTCAATTCCATCAACCCCGCTGAGCCTGACTCGACGGAGTCGAGTTCTCCCCACTCCAGGAAAATGATGGGGACCAAGAGTATATTTTATTTTATTTTATTTGAGTCCATTAGTCCTGTGTCACTTGAGTCAAAGTGAGGTAACTAAGTCAGTTGAGTCCACTTAGTCAGGTCTAGTCTTTTAGTCCAGTCAAGTCAAGTCGAGTCAATGTAGTTTTCATTCAGGTCATGTACAAGAGGAGAGTTCACAGCTAGAGACTCACCAGGCCCCCCAACCACAGCTGGCCTTCATGCACTTGGGCCCTTTCATGCCGCCAAGCCTGCAAGAGAGAGCTCCAGCCCAAGACAAAGGCCCACTATTGATCAGGTCCACCAGGATTTCCACAAGTTAGGGTTTCTTAGCCCTCAACTCACATAACTTGGGATGAATCTATAAATACCTCATCGCCTCTTGTAATTTTTTTTAATGATATGAATGAATATGATTTCTTGAGTTATGTGTGAACTTTTTAGGGTATCTGTGTGATTTCTAGGGCATCTGTGTGAGTCCTTTGCTGTGTGTTCGTCCTCCATGGAAAATTTGTGTGAACCCCAGTTATCCTTCACCCTCGTTTTTCTTCTCCCCTGCAAATCCTAATGTCTGGTGACTTCTTAGCTCGCCAGCGATCCAACCTCGATCTCTGTCCCGCATCAGGATGGAGTTAGTTCATTATCGATTTTTCGAGAGGGAACATGTATCTTTTAATTTCTTTGAAGCAAGTTTTTTAAAATATTTAGTTTATATTATGCATTATACATATATACATTACTTTATAGATATGTGGAGTTATCGATTTGATTTTGCAGATATATTCTGATATTGGTAGAGTTGCAGAGCATCTTTATCTATTTCCCATATATCAGGATCCAAGAATTACGCGCGAGTCAGACATGAGTTCATAAATTTTTTAAACTATAAGTTTATATTTTTAATATTAAAGTATTTATATATTTTAATAAAACTAATATTATAAATCATGAAAAATGTAACGTGGTACATATATGTATCGCATTACATATATGTATCGTGATATATATATGTATCACGAATGATGTATCGCGATATAAATATGTATCGTGATACTTAAATAATTTTTAAATTTGTTTAAATTATTTGCTTAAAATTATAATTTTTCTTGTGATGGATGAGCATGGGAGGGAACCCGGTCAGGTAAAGTTTAACCAGATGACTCATACTCATCGTGATGGCACTTTTGTCAGAGATGAGTCCAGAGATATATGTGTAAATATTTATTACAATTTATTTCATCCAATGATTTAAATTTGATTTTGTTAGTATTTAAGATCTAATTATTTTTTTAAAATTAATACAAGAAAGAGCTACAGCTCTTATTGTCGAGCGTGTCGATGATTCTATAGCATCTATGTAGAGTAGTCGCATCGAGGCTGAGGTGTTTACGGAGTTGATAGGGTCGGAGCGCTATGGTCGAGTGAGGGGATATGAAGTTGGAGTCACCCTCAATCAGTTATCTATGGTTAGTTGATATACACATGAAGCTGTAGAGAGTACTCGGGATGTACGTGTTTGCAGACTCGAGGAGGAGATAGAGGAGATGCGACGGAGCCATGCTACTGAGCTAGAGGAAATACGATAGAACCGTAGAGAGCATATTAAGCAGCTTACATCTGTCATACAGATATTTGTTCCACATCATGTACATATATATGATATTAAATATATATTCTTATATTAAATTAATAATTTATATAATATATTATCATTCATAGTTTCATAAATTAAGTATTTTAAATATTTTTTATATGGGCTTTTGGAGTATCAGATCCTCACGGACAAGATGATGATCTACCTCCTGCAGATCATTGACCTCAGCTTTTTGTTGTTTTATACATTGTATTTTCATGTATTTTTTAATTTTGTTAAATAAACATAAGTGTAACAAACATTATTATATTAGATTATAATAAATTTTATATTTGGATGTGTGTGAAGAATGCATGGAATGAAATTGAAATATTTGTTACTATTGTATTATACAGATTTTAAAAATTTATTACTATGTTACTACTATGTTATTACTGTGAAATTGAAATATTTGTTATTACTGTGTTATTACTGTATTATACAGGTTAAAAAAAATTATATATATTTTAGTATAAATTAAGTATAATATTGCTAGATTGCACTAATTTCTGGACAGACTGTAGGTAAAGTTATAACTGTTTCTGACCTGCATGAGTGCAAAGCTGAAAATCCAAATACATGAGTGCAAACATGCTTGGAATTATGGTGACCAGCTTTCCATGCCCAGGCTTTTGTTGGAACTCGGAATGTTTCAAGTTTATAGAAAGACGAAGAATAGAAAGTTAATGTACAGATCCAAGGATGTGATTTTGATCATGGTTATTTACGTGGTATAATGGAAGCACTCAATGTTCCTCTAGCAGACATGCTTGTAAGTAATTTTAGTTCCCTGGGTCTGAAACTATTTTTTTTTTTTTAAAAAAAAAATCCACACTCTGGTAGCAAGAAATTTAGTTGAGTTTGGTTCGGGCCTTAATTTTTTATGTTTGTTAGTAATTTAAATAATTTTATTATTTTAGGAATTAGGCAAGCTCTGATCAGTTGTTCTTTCTCTTTTCCTTTATATTTCCAGGTAGTTGCATTCTGGGAGGGAGAAATTGTGGACATTAAGAACTATACACTGGCGAGTGGGAAGTGATGTATGGCCCCATTTTTCTAGCAGCTTCTTTTATATTGTTGACAACATTTTAGGGCTCCGTATAGGAATATTTTATATATACTCTTCTCTCAATGAAGTTAGTTGTGGGTTTTCCTACAGGCCAGAGGATGACATACGGCACTGGTCCAACTCCAAGTTTCCATCTTTGGCTCTAGTTCTGGCAAGAGAACCCTAGTCTAAGACTCTAAGTTTCCATCTTGGTGGTTCAGATGAAGAGGGCTATTCTTTCTCCGTTCAGAGCCAGGTTGAGGCTGATAGTGGTAAATCTTTGAACCTGAGCAACTACCCGTACATATTTATATTGTATTTACTGAACTGCTTCTCCAATTTCATCTTAGAGCATTACACTTATTCTATCAGCAAGATGATGTAGACTTACATTGTGTGTTGCAGAGATGGAAGGAGCAGTGCTTTGTCAATATTAGGGTAGATTGTGGCTTGACTATTCCTGGTTTCTACTATGTTTGCTTTTATTGCAGTGATAGCTCTATTAGCGGCATTTATTATGATCCAAACAGTACGTAAGCTTCAAGTCATTTCTTTTCATTCAGCTTTTTTATCCCATTTTGATATCATATCTCTAAATAATGGCTTTTATAATCCTCATTAAATGAAATCTTCTTGTTTCTACATGAAGAGTACTCTATTCCGGCACCTTAGTGGTGTCAGGCTGACATACTCACTGAAAGATGGGGAGAGTACGTGAAATGTGCGGCTCGTATCGAACATAGTCCGGTGGGGATGGGGCCTGAAGGGGGTAGCTACAACCAGGATTTATCCCCCCCTCCTTATTGTTCATCAAAAAAAAAATGAAATCTTCTTGTTTCTACATGGTATGCATTTTTTATCCTTCCAACACATAATAGATGTTTTGATATTGTTCTCACAAATTTTTGGTTAACACCTACAGCCCATTTCAGAAGCTTGAACCTAAAGTGCAGCAACGAACTCTTAGGTTTCACTTTTTCTTCATATCAGTTACAGTGAGCCAATTTTCTTGTTCATAAAAGATATATATATGCTTTAGTTTCTGATTACTGTAACAATTCAAGCTACTGATATTGTTTAAGCTTATTGATATTTGGACAGTACTCTTGTGTCAGCGAATGATAACTGTAATTAAAAGCACTTCACCTTATCCGGGCATCTCTAACTTCATCATTTACAGTTGTAAGGAATGCCCGCTATAACGTGTCCAATAAACCTAGTGACAGGAAAGTTCATGTGATATGTTTTGATATGGAGTACAAGCCCAAAACAATGTTGGCCATTTTTAAAGCTACAAAAATATTATTAAGCTAAAACTATGAGCATTGATCCATGGTGAAATTAATATGTTGGTATATTAAGTGATTTAACTGTTATTACCATATGGGTCATTACTGTGATGTAGCGGTACGGTATAATTTTCAATATTTAGACTACATATTACAAAGAGAACAAAAATTTAATATCAGTGTCGCAAACCACCCACTTCATGTGTTTGGATTTTCAACTGCTTCATGTTTGGATTTTCAACTCTTCAAATGTTGCTTCTGATGTGATGAATTACTGCTGCAAGTTATTCTACACTGCTCAACAGCTTATTATTTATTGGAAGAAGTATCAGATGCAACATTGGCACTCTGATATTCAGTCTATATCGCTTCGTCTCAACCACTTTGACTGTTTTGTATCTACAATTTATCAGGTATCTTTATCGTATGTCTTTATGGGACAGCTCTCCATAAAAGTAGATGAACATGCAGGGATCCTGCTTTGAGTTGTAAAGGGTTATCTTATTACTTATATGAACTAGTCTTACCAAATGCATCGAACTATAAAGCCTTCTCCAAAAGATGGGTTCCTAAACTACCGGTCATGGGCAAAAGCTCCAAGTCCATGGCCACTGGTTCAATGAGAGTAAGTGCAAGCATTTGATTATTGATATCATGCTCTGTTTACTATCAGGAGAATGGGCAAATGTTTAAAAGAAGGGTAAAAGATAGAGCAGGGCAGTTGTTCTTCTTAAGACTGACTAGTTTTAGATGATTACATTGTTGCAGAGATCTTTTCTGGAGAGAGAAGTTAATATACCGTGGAAGAAACAAGAAGGCCAAACATCGGCTAGGCAAAGGGAATAATTCTGCATCAAAAACTTTGGTGCAGGATAGCTACAAGCGCCCGGTGCAAGCAAAATCACCTAATTATGTGCATAGCATTCACAATTTTTTTAGGATTTAAAATAATAATAATAATAACAATAATAACAATAAGTTGCTTCCTAGGACATGGTTTTGGGTTGGGTTTGTGGGATCAATTGAAGTTTGTAGAGGCAAAAAATAAGTCAATCGAGAAATAAATTGGGGTTTCGGTCCTTATAAGCTATTCTATTGAAGATTTTCCGAAACTGTGGAACCATATGGCTGAAGAGTTTTGGGCTTCATGGAGGTCTAACACGCCTTTGATTAGGATCTTGGGAATGGCAATGGCTGTTCTTTTGTGGCACTACTAATATATAAAATACATGTTGAAGAGTGGGCAGGAGGCAGCCATGGGAATGTATTTATTTAAGGTGCCACTAATTTTTGGAGGAAATGGTGATGGAACTTTTTAGTACCTGGTGTCGAGGTTAAACATAACATTTGTGATAATGACTTGAATTTGTTGGTTTTAGGTCATTTCTTGGAGTTGTTGAGCAGGTTTTTCAGTCGAGATGGAAAGCTGTCAATGAATATCTGGATGAAGGATACTACTGGGAAGGTGAAAACTATAAATATTATTAAAGAAGCCTGATTTAGTATCTTAATAGTTGTTATATCCCACATATGTCATTTGAGTTCCTCACCTTGAAAGCTTTTCATTTTGATAAATCTTACTCCATTTCAGAGTATCTTTTATTAGCATGGAGACCTGTTTTGATAAGTATTAGTATTACTAGTTTCAGTCATTTAAACGTCATTTGTGCCCCTATGTATAAGTGACTTGTAATTGCTTGATAATGTGACATGTGAAGTTCTTTGCTGAAGATTGCATCAAGTGTATCTCTAGCTTGTTTGTTAGAGAGATTGCATTGACACCAATAAAGTATGCATTATTTTACGGGCAGAAAAGGACTTTCTAAAATTTTATTAAACGTATAAAACATATGTGATTATTTTAATTTTTTAAAAAATAGAATTTCTGATGCTTTAAAGTATCAGGAATAATCTTATTCTCTATGCTTTTAAAAAGAGTCGGGAATAACCTTATTCTCGATGCTTTAAAGCATCGGGAATAACCTTATTCTCGATGCTTTAAAGCATCGGGAATAACCTTATTCTCGATGCTATAAAGCATCGGGAAAATTGCTGATGCTTTCGCAATGCTTCAAAAAAGCATCAGAAAAAATTTTCTTCACTCTTAATTTTGCGATCCTTTTAGAAGCATCGAAGGATTTTTAAAGATGCTTTAAAGCATCGAGAAAGGTCTATATTAGCATCGAGAATAACCAGAATTATTGTAGTGATGTTTATTGATGAATACTATATTTGAAAAATTATATATTAATTTATCTATAGATATATATATTAGATTATTACTAGGTATATATCAAAAAAGCTTATAGTATATATCAGTAAGCTATTAAGTGTATATCAAGTGGCCATATACTATGTATTAGTATTAATTTATCTATAAATTTATATTGGATTGCTACTATCTATGTATCTAAAAAGCTTACAGTATGTATTATTAAACCGTTAAGTATGTATCATTTGATCATACATATAAATAATGTAAGTTTTTTTGATATACATATAGTCGTAATCCAATATACCTATAGATAAATTAATTCATAGTTTTTCGAATATAATGTTTACCAATACATAGTGTTGCCGCCAAGATCATCATGGCCTGTAGCTACTGAGGGCGTTGAACCGCCAACCGTCTTTCCAGGAGCTCTCCGTTCGAGGGGACCTACAAGGAAAACAATGTTAGAGACCCAGGCTGGGGATTCCAGCGGGGGCGCTCCGACGGTCAAGTCAGTGAAGATCCAAGGGAACAGATCCTCCTGGTCGAGCCCCTCTTGATGGACTCCATGCTAGGAGGAGTGAGTGTGGTGTGTATAGAAGTAAGACTAGGTTGGGAGAGGTGATGACCAAGGTGGAAGGGTTCTCCTGTGTGGCCTTTCTCTCCCTTTTTGTTACCCACCTCAGTGATCTTGTTCTTTTGTGTATATTCTTTTTTGGCTTACTCTTGCAGGGTTTCTAGTTTGGCTTGCCTCGGGATCTCCCCTGTGTTGCCAGGCACGTGCGGCGAGGTACCGTGCTGTGGTCAGAACGTCCTTTTTGGCATGCGGTAGGGGAAGCTTCCATGCGCCTGACATTCCCTCCGGTTGCCCCATTCTGAAAAAATTGGCAGGATCTCGATCGGTGGGCCGCCACCCCCGGGATTTGTGCCTTATGGCTGGCTCCCCTCTCCTGGTGGTATGGGTGGTTGGTGGAGGGCATGGTGCCTTGTTCAGGGAGCTTCCTTCCTTTCTGGTGTAAGTGGCAGTGGCGAACAATTATTGCAGCATGGCTGGCACTGCTTCGCGGCCCTTGGGCGACCTGTCGACATCCTTGGGGGGGGAGGCGCAGCTTCCTTGGCGGTTGGCACCCTGGCCGAGGTGGTGGCCAAGCTGGAGGGTAGGACTAGGCTCCGCCGGGCTCGACCTCGAAGGGGTCCCGCGTGGCGGAGGATGGTTGAACTCGACTTCAGGCCATAGGGCTCGACTTCAAGGGGTTTGTCCTGGCGGAGGAGGGTAGCACGCGACCCCGGACTGGGGAGCTTGACCTCGGAAGGGCTCCACGTGGTGGAGGAGGACTGAGCTCGACTCCGGGCCATGGAACTCGACTTCGAGGGGCTTGATCTGGGGAAGTCGCTCAGCTCTGGCCTAGGCGTCCCGATCACGCAGGAGCCGACCTGGCGGATGACGGTGCTCGATCTCGGCAGGCAGCCCCGGTGTTCTAGGGAGCTCAGCTCGACGAGGGAGCTCAGCCCGGGAAGGGAGCCCGGGAGGAGATGTCCACCATGGCAGCGTACTCTGACAGGGCATCTGACAGGTGTTCCACGTCAGCAACCTCGCCACATCACTTGCCCCCCACTCTCGAGGCCAGTTAGTGTGGGGCGCTCAGGGCGAAGGGAGTAATTGTGGTGCTGACATGGAAAGGTGAGGATCCGGCATAGTGATGACCGCGATCGACTGTGCTTCATAAGGCGATTTCTTGAGCTAGTGTGGTGGCACCGTGTGGCCATATCCAAGGAGCAGTTATTGCGGGCACAGAATTCAGAGCGGCCATAGTTGGAATAAGGCGCCTACCCCTTCGATCAACGACACGCGGCAAGCATCCCTCGGTGAGGGAGCCATAACGGTACGGTCGGGCACTGGTCACTTCGAAAAGAAAGGTAAATTTCCCAAAACCCTTCTTCTTTCAAATTTTTCATGCCCGCAGTCGTACAGAGGCTCTTCTTTCATCTCCCCGAGCTGTTTCTGTCTTCCCAAGCTCTTAGCAGGTTAGTCTCCTTCTTTCTCCCGCTTGTCGGCTAGGGATCCCCTTAGGTCTTCCTTCACCTTCTTCTCTTACTATGACTCGTTTCGGTCCGAACTTCCATCCTTCTTGCCAAGCCGAGGCCGGACCTTTTAGGCCGAAAACTCCTTCTTCTGACGAGGAAAGGGAGGTGGCGCGCTATGAGTTTAGCAGAAGGCATCCCCTCGGTCCCGTAGCTATTGGGGAACACGGGTTCATTCCTCCACCTCATCCGCCCTCTCTTCCTGCTCCTGTCCCCGAACCCTCTAGGTCAACAGGTCTCGAAGGGATTGCTTCGGTGATCACCACCGTGGAGCTTGCGACCATCCAGGATAATTACGATATCCTAGAGTTTGTCGAACTTTCGGTCCCTCGTCCGGGGAAATGAGTCACTTCTAGTGGCCCTTATCGGATAGCTTTTTATGAGGAGACCTTCGCTGGAGGCCTCCGATTCCCTTTTCATCCATTCTTCCTCTCTGTCCTGGCCAATTACCGCCTCGTTCCTACTCAACTTATCCCGAACGCCATTAGAACGATCTTTTGTTTCATCATTCTGTGTCACTTCCATGGGATAGTCACCCGCTTCTCTCTGTTCAGGGCTTTCTTCACCCTAAAGCGCCACCCCTCCGAGGAGGGGTGGTGGTCTCTTTCTTTCCATCCCCGGGGCATTAGGTTTAAGCTCCCCTCTTCCATCAAGGAGTGGAAGAGTAGGTATTTCTTCACCTCGGTCGAGGGGGTCAACTAGGCTTGGAGCGACCCGAATCGGTCTCCCAATCAGAACTCCTCGATAGAAGCAACCGACCTCAATTTGTACGAGCAGCTTCGCTCTTCTGAGATCCCTTCACTCGAGGTCCTGTTGTCGAAGCAGAATCTCTATGAGGCCGGGGTCGCTCGACATGGGAGTCGGGTGAGTTCGGCTCGACCACCCTTTTCTTCTTCTCTTCACTCTTTTTTTTTTTTTTTTTGAGCTTGGAGCTGACAGTGCCTTCCTTGGTGCAGGCATGAAGTTCTCAATGGACCAACTGCTCACCTTCATCGAGGAGCGACATCAGGTGGCGGAGGCTGGCGAGCCCACTCGAAGAGGGTCCGTGCAGACGACGGTGCGAGGCTGGCGCAGACCAAGCCAGCCACGCCCGTTTTCGAGTGAAGGCGGAAGAGGGCAACAAAGCCCATCCCAGAGTCTTCGAGGCAGTGCGATCCGATCTCGGTGCCTGAGTCTGATGTGGTGGCTCGGGCCATATCAGCCACTGCTACTGCTGTAGTGGCAACTCCCCCTCCGGAGATCATTGATGTCTAGGAGGGCGGGGAGCCAGAAGGTCTGAGGCCGGCGTCGGTGGCGCGGTCCAATCGGTGCCGAGCTCGCAACCTGCACTGAGGGCTTCTCCTACCATGGAGGAGTCTGCATCGACGACGGGCCAGAGAGATAGGGACTATCACCGAGTCCCTTTCAAACTGGGGCCCAACGTCTCCCTCATGAAGGACTCGAGCCTCGCTGAGTGGATGATGGACTTCTCCATTCAGTCTTGCGACCAGCGGGAAGGGAGTGGGAGACTCCTCGATGACATCATCAGCATGTCCTTCTCCAACCTCTACGTCGTAAGTTTCCTTTTGCCTTGCTTCATTCCTCTTGACATTCCTTACTGTCATGACTATCACGCTCTCTGATGCAGCAAGGTAGGGAGCTCATCCTTATCCAGAATTTCTGTCGCAACTGGGCCAGGAGGGACAAAGAGCAGCTAGTGAAACTCGAGTCCCTAAGGACTGAGATGAGGTGGAAGAACGACGAGGCCTGGGAGGCCAATATGAAAGTTAAGAGCCTCATAGGTGAAGTAGCCAATGCCGAGCAGCTCAAGAGGGAGCTCGAGGGAGAGCTCGATACGAAGAGGACTCGGTTGAAGGAGCTTCAAGCCAAGTCGGAGGCGGTGAGAGAGCATGCCGTCTCCACTGAGAAGAAGGCCACAGCCGCAGAGCAAAGGGCCACAGATGCAGAAGGGAAGGCTTCCGCCGCTGCCAGCTCGATCGAGGCAGCGGAGAAAGGGATGGCTGAGGTGATCTGCCGGGCTGAACGCACGGTGGAGAGGTCGTCTGAGGCGTCCCGCCAAGCGGAGGCCGCAAGGAAGGAGATTGTCGATGCGGTGACCAGTTTCAAGGCCTCCTCGGAGTACTTGGCGGACTTCAAGGAATCGGCGACGGACTCCTTTTTTAAGAGATTCGCTTACTGTCGGTCCCAGTTGCGCGGTGTCATCTTGGACAAGCGGATGGCCATGCTCTGACTTCCAAGCATGAGGATTCCATCCCTGGCACCGGCCGCGATGGAGGAAAGCGCTGATCCGATCTCGCGGTCAACGACGATTGAGCCGACTCCACAGGTGGCAGCAACCGAACCAGCTCCGGCGGTGGTGACAGCTAAGCAGCTCCGAGGGTGGTGGCAGCTGGGGGAATTCTGCAAGTAGTGACCACCAAAGAACGTTCCCTAGCAGCGAAGGCAGAGGGAGAGATCCGGGTCGGGCACCGTCCGGGGAAGGCGCCGGCCGAGTAGAGTAGGACCCTTGGGCCCTTTGTAATTTTTTCTTTTCGTTGATCTGGGCAGCCTGGCATGTCGGGGCCTGCGGATAAGTGTAATATTTTTTGTGAAGTAATGAAGGGTACTTTTGTTAGTCTAACTCTTTTCCCCTTTTTCTTTTTTTGTGGTGCGAATGTCTCCTCCGTTCTTCTCTCTTTATTTTTCTTCCTCTTTCTTCTTTGTGTGGGGAGATTAGAGAGAAGGGCTTTACTTTGTCTGGGCTCAGGTCTCTGATGCCAGAGAGCTGAGCTCGATGATTTGTTTCCCCGGGCTTGGATGCCTGAGAACTGGGCTCAGGCCTTGGATGCCTTGGAGCTATGCTCGAGGCTTTGGTACCGGAGAGCTGGGCCTCGGGCTTGAATGCTTGAGAGCTGGGCTCAGGTCTTGGATGCCATGGAGCTAGGCTCGAGGTTTTGGTGCCAGAGAGCTGGGCCTCGAGCTTGAATGCCTGAGAGCTGGGCTCAGGTCTTGGATGCCTTGGAGCTAGGCTTGAGGCTTTGGTGCCGAGAGCTAGGCCCCGGGCTTGAATGCCTGAGAGCTGGGCTCAAGTCTTGGTGTCTTGGAGCTAGGCTCGAAAACTTGTCTTCCGAAGAGCTGGGCCCCGGGTCTTGGTCGCCTAAGAGATGGGCTCATCAAATCTTGGTGTTTTGGAGCTAGACTCGAAGACTTGCTGGCCAGAGAGCTGGGCTCTAGAGTTTGGTGTCTTGGAGCTGGGCTCGGAGACTTGCTGGCCAGAGAACAAATAAGATGACGCGATGCGGAAGTAAATTAAGACTTTTTTTTTTTTTGTGTTTTGTTAGAAGTTGGTTTGACTCAAAAACAAGGCTAACTAATATTGAAAGAAAATATGCACTGAAAGAAAGCACAATTCAAAAGAGTAGATTATCAGAGTAATAAAGAAGTAGGATCGCTGGGAATTGAGAAACCCCCAGATCTAGGGTTTACTCCTCTTTCAAGAAATAGACGAAGAGAGAAGAGAAGGTTTTATACCTGACTGTGATATCTCTCTTTACTTCAATTGAAGGACACTCTCTAGCAGATTGTAGGATCCTTGGAGACGGGGTATCTTCGCAATGGATCCTCGGATTGTAGTCCTATGGAAAGGTTGGCCTTCTTCTCGTACTATGGATCTGGAAAGGATGAAGAACAAGATAAGGATGTAAGAAACTCAAGGAAGAGACCTTTACCTGGGATAGCTCCGGACTGCTCGAACTTTGAAGATGAGGGAAGAGTATGGAGGTGGCGGTGGAAGATGGAGTGGATTTAGGGTTTGGCTGGTAGGGCGGCGGCTTGCAGATGAAAAGGACCTAGGGCTTGATATAGTGGGCGGTGGCTTGGAGAAGGAGATGGCGACCTTGAATGAAGTGGGAATAGGGTTTAGGAATTTGGGTGTTGGTGGCTAGGATGATGAAAGAAAATTAGGGTTGGAGGCCAGGGATGAAAGCAGGGCAGGGTTTTGATAACTTTGGAGATCTCTCACCTCCTCAAGGCTCCAATGGAACCTGGATTTACTCCTCATGGAGCTCAACACTCAAAGAAGTGCGGAAAAAGAGAACACAAGGTTGCTCAACACAAGAAAAGATTTCATTTACTCATTCCATCAAAAGATTACATAAGGGTCCAATATATAGACCTTGCAAGAGAAACAAAATTACACTACTTCCCATGTGGGACTAAACATTCATCCTAAGCATGAAAAACTTTCCCTTGACCGACCAGGCTTCTTTCCTTGGAGTGGGCGGCCTCAAATGCAAGGTGATGGCTTCATATGGCAGGTATGTGGGGCACCTCCTAGTTCTTCTCCTTAAGTCATGGGTTTTCCTTCCATGACTTGCTCTTTCTTGGAAGAAAATACTCATCTCCTAGTCTTTCTCCCCAAGACTAGGCTCCTTCCATTTATAGCCAGGTACTTTAGGCAGGTGTGGGTGCCTACCTTGAAGTCCTCTCCAAGAAAAATCCCCTGCTCCTTTAGCTTGGTTACTTTTGGCAGCTTGTGGGCGCCTTCCTTGACTTCTCCTAAGAAAATTTTCTTGCTCTCTTAGGCATGGGGACCAGGGACACTAGGATGAAATGTGGCGCTAACTGGTCCTAGGAGTGTGGCGTCCACTTGCATTTGGCCTTGGAAGAAAAAATGATGCCCTAGGAAATGGTGCCAACCAGGACTTGACTTGGACTTAGACTGAGTCAACATGACTCAACAAAATGAAATGCAGACTCAAAGAAATAAAATAATCTGGTTGACCAGGTCAACCCTTATTACAAACCCTAATCTTCGAGCAAGGTCATTCAGAGATCCAGATGGAACCCTGAAGTCTTCTTCTGATTCTGGTGCCCGCACCATTTGGTGTCTTGGAGCTAGGCTCGAAGACTTGCTAGCCGGAGAGCTAGGCTCCGGAGTTTGGTGTCTTTGAGATGGGCTCGAACACTTGCTGGCCGGAGAGCTAGGCTCCGGAGTTTGGTGTCTTGGAGCTGGGCTCGAAGACTTGCTAGTCGGAGAGCTGGTCTCCGGAGTTTGGTGTCTTGGAGCTGGGCTCGAAGACTTGCTAGCCAGAGAGCTGGGCTCCGGAGTTTGGTGTCTTGGAGCTGGGCTCGAAGACTTGCTGGCCAGAGAGCTGGGCTCCGGAGTTTGGTGTCCTGGAGCTAGGCTCGAAGACTTGCTGGCCAGAGAGCTGGGCTCCAGAGTTTGGTGTCTTGGAGCTGGGCTCGAAGACTTGCTGGCTGGAGAGCTGGGCTCCGGAGTTTGGTGTCTTGGAGCTGGGCTCGAAGACTTGCTGGTCGGAGAGCTGGGATCCAGAGTTTGGTGTCTTGGAGCTGAGCTCGAAGACTTGCTAGCCGGAGAGCTAGGCTCGAATACTTGCTAGAACCTTCCTGCAAGGCAGATATTCTTGCAAGGCAGATAATCTTTTGCGCAAAGGAAAATCTTTATTATCAATGGAAGAAAACCTTACACTGTTGATAGTATCTCCTCAAGTTGCTGGCATTACATGTTCGAGGTAATCTGGCACCATCTGAGTCCTCGAGATAGTAGGCCCCATGCGAGAGGGCCTCGGCCACCTTGTAGGGACCCTCCCAATTCGGTGAGAGCTTACTTGGTGTGGACACCAGAAACCGAAAGAAACTTCACTCCAACAAGGTTAGCCTTATCCCAATTTGGATCGAAGATAATTAGGTTACCTTGTATCCTTTAGATCAAAAATGTTGTATTTCCTTTTCAGGAGTCATTTCCATTTTAAGAGTCATGTAATTAATTTTGAGTTTCAAATCAAGAGTTTTTATTGAGTCCTGTAATTACTTTTAAAATTTCATTTCTTGTAAGTCCATTTCAAGTTTTAAAGTCTAGGTCAGTTGAGTTTAATTCAGTTGAGTTAAGTCTAATTCAGTTGAGTTAAGTCTATTCAAGTCTTAAAGCTATGAAAGCTAGCAACAAGACTCAAATTCTGGATCCCAGAATTTGACCCCATGAAGAAGAAAAGACATACCACCAAGCAAGAGAAAAGGACCATCAACTAGGACCACGTGGCGCCACGTGTCATCTTGAAATTAGAAGACCACCTCACCATGCCACGTCATCAGCCAGAGGTGCCACCTCACCAACCACTTCATCACCCTTTGGGCGCCAACAAGGGAGATTCAAATTCAAGGAGGTCGGCCACATCCCTCCAAGCCCTCCACCAAATCCTCCAACTCCCCCCACATCCCTCCAAACCCTCCATCAAATCCTCCAACCCCCCTTGTAATCCTCCTCAATTTGGGGAGTTTTTAAATTTCAAAAGCTAGCTTTGTGAGGCTATTAAAAGCCTTGGATGCCTATTGTAAAAAGGGATTGAAGATGAATGAAATACAAGTGAAGTTTTGAAGCAAATTGTCTTGTGTTCTTGTGTGAAAGTTTCTTCCTCCACGCCAAAGCCAATTTTTTTCTCCAAGCAACTCACCATTCCAGTACAAGACGAAGGCATTGGAGTCGGCTAGATCTTCTGCAGTTTCTTCTTTGTTCACAAATCCTCCCAACCTTTCTTTATATTTGTCTCTTTCTTCCTTAACCTTTGATCTTCAATTGCAAGGTCCTTCGAAGTCTTTGAGTTGAGAACCGGGTTCCCCCTTGACAATGAACCGTCAAACTGAAGTCCAAGTCTAGAGTTCTGATCTTTGTTATCCAAGTCCTCCAGTCCAGAGCATTGGTAGTTTCAAGGTATGAATCAAAAGAAGGTTAGAAAGCTCATCAAGGTAAGTCCATAATCATTAGCCCCTATTATCTAGATCTTCTTCCTTCTTAGTTTAGGATTGTGTCTAATCAAGTAAAAGTTTCATTTCTTGTAATCCTTAAGTCTTATTATGATGAGTACAATGCTAGTGTAATTAGGTTTCATTGCTCTACAAATCATAATCTAAACATTAATCATATGCTTGCCGCATCATCTTGGTTTCAGAGCATGGTTGCATTAGGGTAGAATAGTTTTCTTTAAATCCAAGCAAGATCTAAAATTCATGCCTCATGAGTGGGTGTACTCCAGTACACTGTCACGACCCATGGGAATAATGAGCCCCTGGCCGGACGTGAATTTTTTAGATTGAAGTTTGGGTAAGCCATTGCACTTGTTTGATTAGGTTCTGTTTTCTGAAAAATTGCATCTGTTTACTGTAATCCGTCTGCAGCTCCAAAGGCAAGTCACTAATTTTTTGTTGAAATATTTTTTTTCTTGTTCCTTTTTAAGTCAGTTATCACCATATTAAATCATCATCAGAAAAAATTATAAAAAAAATGAAAATTCTGCAGTTTGACACTATCATTAGGGTTCTGTTATGTCCTTTTTATTTATCCTCATTTGTAGGATCTGCTTAGAGTAGTACAGATTTTAGTTTTAAAATTTCTTTCATCTATATTGAAATATATAAGTTAGGAATCCTCTATGAATTTTTTAAAATTTTTGGATATTTTTTTCATCATGTTTTCCACACCACTTTCAAACTGCAACACACTTCTACAGCACCTTTGCATTCATTCATCTCATGAGAAATCAAATTAAGGGCATCAATTTGACATAGGGTCAGGGTTTCATCACCTGTCCCTAGCCCAAAAATCACCAACCAGCTTATCGATCCCAGCCCATTGATTAAAATTGAGTAGAACGTTAATTGCCCTAGTGGGTTAGGGACACCAACAAGTTGGGTTCAGGTTAGGGTCAAGTTAACTGTGTCAGCTAATTGGTGTGTGCTTACTGGCTTAGTGTCTAGGATTGGTGTATCAGGGCTTGTGATTTGGTCCGCCTACCTGGCCAATCTCAGATTGGTGTCTAAGGTTGGCAATCAGGGACCTTTACTCCCCTCCACCTACCTGGCTAAGTTCCATAAGTACTACTAGCTAGTTGGTTCACTTAATTAGACTTCTAATTTGTGCTCTAGATCTAGGAAACCTTAACTCGAACTTGAGTCCATTTGCATGCATGACAACTAGAGCAGGGACACCATATTCACCAATCCAAGCCCAGTCAAGTGTAGCCATGGACCAAAACTTAGGGAATTTGATCAAAGGCCTAAATGATCAAGTGGCCCAACTGACTAAGAGTTTAACTGAGCAATTGGCCCAAACAAATCAGAATGTGGCACAAACCAACCAAGACATGAATGAGCAGTTAGCCCACATCACTACTAGGTTGGATCAGTTAGAGGCTAGAACCCCTGAAAGCAATCATGAAGCCCAGACTGAGCCTGAGCCTAGTCTTGCACCTGAACTCGAGACCCCATTGAACCCTAGAAGGATTCCATATCAAAGCCCTCTCTACGAAACAAACCCTAGGAGAGCTCCCCAAGATCAGTTTTATGATCCAATTCCTAGAGGACCCCACCCTGATCAAACCATCGATCCCAACCCAAGGAGATTCCATCATGAGCCTAACTATGAACCCAATGTCAGGAGACCCACCCCAATTCACTTTGATCAAGATGACCGAACCATGAAGAACATTAGGCTGGAAGCTCCCACCTTTGATGAAATTTTAGATCCTAAGATCTACATTGATTGGGAAGGTGAGATGGACCAGTATTTTGACTGGTTTGAGATGAGTGAAGAGTGCAAGTGTAAGTTTGCAAAGCTTAAACTTGTGTGCCAAGCTAGGTTATATTGGGGAAACGTTGAGAGACTCACTAGATAGAGAGGTGATGTGCCCATAGTGACCTGGCAAGCTATGAAACTTAGGCTTAGGAAGAAATACCTTCCTATGTCCTACCACCAAAGACTCCTAGATCAATGGAAAAGACTCATTCAAGGAAATAGGAGTGTTGCAGAGTACATAGCAAAGTTTGACGAATTTGTTATGAGGTGCAATGTTGATGAATCTGAGTCGGTGACCTTGTCTAGATTTCGAGCCGGACTGAGGAAAGAAATTCAAAGAGAATTATTTATGCGAGAGGTACATGACCTAGAATTGGCCTATCAGATAGCTAGGGATGCTGAGAGATTCCATAGAGGTCCAGTCTATCATAGGCCCGAAGCCCCTAGGACTAGTGCACCTTACCAACAGTCAGGATCCAATCAGCCTAGATTCAACCGACCCAATCCTAATGTGCCTGTGACCCGAAGAGATGACAAGGGAAAAACACCTGAGACCCAAATAACTCCAAATGCCTATTTCAAGTGTAACAAAGTGGGTCACTATTCTAACAGCTTTCCCAATAGAGCCCTACACATAAGGGAAGTAGAAGAGGAAGCCGTAGAATCCCAAGGTGAATTTGAGGAGGAAGTATACCAGGCAAATAAGAACTTGGCTGAAGAGTTTGAGGAAGAGGAAGTCCTGGTAGATCAAGATCTGATAGGAGTGGTTAGGTGTATTCTCACCTAGGCTAAAATCTAAGAAGATTGGCGTAGGACTAGCATCCTATAGACATTCATTAAGATATGTGAGAAAGTATGCAAAGTCATTTTAGATAGCGATAGCTGTGTCAATGCCATATCTACCAACATAGTAAAAACCCTAGGATTGCCCACCGTACCCCACCTCAATCCCTATAAGGTATCCTAGATAGACTCAACCATGATTTTCATTAAGTCTAGGTGCCTAGTAACCATTCAATTCTAATCTTACCTAGAGAAAGTATGGTGTGATGTACTTCCAATGGGAGTAAGTAGCATAATCCTAGGCCGACCATGGTTGTACGATCTTGATGTAACACTCTATGGTCGTTCTAATTCGTGCTCGTTTACTCATAATGGAAAGAAGATCATAATCCATTCTTCTCCACCTAAGAACCCCATTAAGAGAGGATCAAGCCAATTGAGTGATAAGAAAAAAGGGATAAACGTGATCACTGCTAAAGAAATGGAGCAAGAAATTAGCAATGGATCACCTGTTTGGATTTTGACCATTAAGGATCATCAAGAACCTCTTTCAAAAGAACAACCTCCAGAAGTCAATGAAGTGCTAGAGGAGTTCAAAGACGTGTTCCTCGACGACTTACCCGACCAACTCCCACCTCTTAGGGATATACAACATGCGATAGATTTAGTCCCCGGAGCAACCCTACCGAACCTTCCCCATTATAGAATGAACCCTACTGAGCACCAAGAATTACAACGACAAGTAGAAGAACTCCTAAAGAAAGGATTCATTAGGGAAAGTTTGAGTCCATGCGCAGTCCCAACCTTACTTACCCCTAAGAAAGATGGCACATGGAGAATGTATGTTGATAGTCGTGCCATAAATAAAATAACGGTGAAGTATAGGTTTCCCATCCTCCGCTTGGATGATATGTTAGATATGATGGCCGGTGCAACAATATTTTCTAAGATTGACCTGAAGAGCGGCTATCACCAAGTTAGGATCAGACCAGGGGATGAATGGAAGGCTGCCTTTAAAACTAAGGACGGGTTATTTGAATGGGTAGTCATGCCTTTTGGGTTATCAAACGCCCCTAGCACTTTTATGCGAATCATGATCAAGTCCTACGTGCCTTTATTGGAAAATTTGTTATCGTTTACTTTGACGACATACTTATCTATTGTAGGACTAGAGAAGATCATCAACAACATCTGAGGCAGGTCTGTTTAGCACTTAGGAAAGATAACCTCTATTCCAACCTAAAGAAATGTGCTTTCATGACTACTAGAGTTATCTTCCTAGGATTTGTTGTGACCCCTGAAGGAATATCCGCTGACCCTGAGAAGGTTAAGGCAATTGTAGAGTGGCCAACACCCAATAATATTTATGAAGTAAGAAGTTTTCATGGCCTCGCCACGTTTTATCGAAGATTTATTAGAGGGTTTAGCACCATAGTTGTTCCTATCACGGATTGTATTAGGAAGGGCCACTTTGAAAGGACGAAGTCAGCTGATAAGGCCTTCCTTCACATCAAGGATAAGATGACCCAAGCACCAGTCTTAAGACTATCCGATTTTTCTAAGGTCTTTGAAGTAGCATGCGATGCTTCGGGAGTAGGGATTGGTGGAGTTCTGAGTCAAGAGAACCATCCCATAGCATTTTTTAATGAGAAATTGAATGAAGCCAGGAAGAAATACTCCACATATGATCGGCAGCTTTATGCGGTAGTGCCATTAAGGTATTGGAGGCATTATCTCCTACCGCAAGCATTTGTTTTATTTTCAGACCATGAAGCCCTTAGGTTTTTGAGTTCCCAAAAGAAACTAAATCCTAGGCATGCCAAATGGGTAGAATATATCCAATCCTATACTTTTGTCCTAAAACATCAATCGGGAACTGATAATAAGGTAGCTGATATCCTAAGTCGTAGAACGTTACTTTTATCTTCAGTCAGTACTGAAGTCATAGGTTTTGAAAGACTTAAGGAGCAGTACGAAACCTGTCCAGATTTTGGTGAAATTTATCAGGTTTTGCGTCAAGGACCATCTAGTGATCATAGTGACTATACCCTTCTAGATGGTTATCTTTTTAGAGAGAATAGGCTTTGCATCCCAAGAACCTCCTTAAGAGATTTTTTAGTTTGGGAGATACATGCGGGAGGTTTGGCTGGCCACTTCGGACGAAACAAGACTATCTTGGCTGTTGAGGAACAATTTTACTGGCCAGGCCTTAAGAAACAAGTAGCAAACCTTGTAGCCCGATGTAGGACATGTGATGTTGCAAAGCAGCAAAAGAAGAATACCGGGCTATACACTCCATTACCTGTACCTGAGTGTCCATGGCAGGATCTAAGCATGGACTTTGTTCTAGGATTACCCAAGACCATTCGAAAACATGATTCAATCTTTGTGGTGGTCGACCGGTTTTCAAAAATGGCCCATTTCATACCTTGCTCCCAAACTTCCGATGCCTCTAGGATAGCCAAACTCTTTATTGATCAAGTAGTCAAACTCCACGGGTTACCAAAAACCATAGTTTCTGATAGGGATGTCCGCTTCACAAGTTACTTCTGGAAAACCCTTTGGCACCTATTAGGAACCAGACTGAAATTCTCCACAGCTTACCATCCCCAGACTGATGGACAAACCGAGGTTGTAAATAGAAGTCTAGGGAACTTGCTGAGATGCCTAGTGGGAGAAAGTCTAGGGAACTGGGATTTGTTATTGCCACGTGCTGAGTTCGCTTACAACAGTTCGGTCAATAGATCTATGGGCAAAAGTTCCTTTGAGATAGTCCATGGTTACAAGCCTGGAAAGCCTTTAGATCTAACCCCACTACCTATTCACACACGAGTCTCTGAGTCTGCTGAGTCTTTTGCACAGCATGTCACAAATCTGCATAAAGAAATCAGTAATAAGATCAACCTGAGCAATGAAACTTACAAACACTTAGCTGACTCACATAAGAGGGCTAAAGAATTCTGTGAAGGGGATTATGCGATGATTAGGCTCAACCCTGAACGGTTCCCCTCTGGAACCATAAAGAAGCTGCATGCCCGCGGAGTGGGACCTTTCAAGATCTTAAAGAAAATAGGGCCTAATGCATATGTTTTGGAACTTTCACCTGATATGGGTATCAATACAACCTTTAATATTTCAGACCTAGTAGAATACAAAGAACTAGTACTAATACCTAGTGAGCCTTTTGGACCAGAAACTTTCATTGAGAGTGAACATATTTTCGAGTGTCCACCACCAACCCTACCTGAGTGGAGAGAGAGGATTGAGAGAATCCTGGATGACAAGACCATTACTACCAGGAATAAGGACTATCAGTGATACCTGGTTCAATGGCAAGGTCGACCTGAGTCCGACAACTCTTGGATTACTCGAGAGGACCTGCAAAGACTTAACCCAGACTTGTTCGAGCATTACCAGGGCAAAACTGAACCATACTCGACTAGGTCAAGTTCTGCCCACCCCAGGAGAATTGGTGTGGACACCAGAAATCGAAAGAAACTTCACTCCAACAAGGTTAGCCTTATCCCAATTTGGATCAAAGATAATTAGGTTACCTTGTATCCTTTAGATCAAAAATGTTTTATTTCCTTTTCAGGAGTCATTTCCATTTTAAGAGTCCTGTAATTAATTTTGAGTTTCAAATCAAGAGTGTTTATTGAGTCCTGTAATTACTTTTAAAATTTCATTTTTTGTAAGTCCATTTCAAGTTTTAATGTCTAGGTCAGTTGAGTTTAATTCAGTTGAGTTAAGTCTAATTCAGTTGAGTTAAGTCTATTCAAGTCTTAAAGCTATGAAAGCCAGCAACAAGACTCAAATTCTGGACCCCAGAATTTGACCCCATGAAGAAGAGAAGACACACCACCAAGCAAGAGAAAAGGATCATCAACTAGGACCACGTGGCGCCACGTGTCATCTTGAAATTAGAAGATCACCTCACCATGCCACGTCATCAACCAGAGGTGCCACCTCACCAACCACTTCATCACCCTTTGGGCGCCAACAAGGGAGATTCAAATTCAAGGAGGTCGGCCACATCCCTCCAAGCCCTCCACCAAATCCTCCAACTTCCCCCACATCCCTCCAAACCCTCCATCAAATCCTCCAACCCCCCTTGTAATCCTCCTCAATTTGGAGAGTTTTTAAATTTCAAAAGCTAGCTTTGTGAGGCTATTAAAATCCTTGGACGCCTATTGTAAAAAGGGATTGAAGATGAATGAAATACAAGTGAAGTTTTGAAGCAAATTGTCTTGTGTTCTTGTGTGAAAGTTTCTTCCTCCACACCAAAGCCAATTTTTTTCTCCAAGCAACTCACCATTCTAGTACAAGACAAAGGCATTGGAGTCGGCCAGATCTTCTGCAGTTTCTTCTTTATTCACAAATCCTCCCAACCTTTCTTTACATTTGTCTCTTTCTTCCTTAACCTTTGATCTTCAATTGCAGGGTCCTTCGAAGTCTTTGAGTTGAGAACCGGGTTCCCCCTTGACAATGAACCGACAGACTGAAGTCCAAGTCTAGAGTTCTGATCTTTGTTATCTAAGTCCTCCAGTCCAGAGCATTGGTAGTTTCAAGGTATGAATCAAAAGAAGGTTGGAAAGCTCATCAAGTTAAGTCCATAATCATTAGCCCCTATTATCTAGATCTTCTTCCTTCTTAGTTTAGGATTGTGTCTAATCAAGTAAAAGTTTCATTTCTTGTAATCCTTTAGTCTTATTATGATGAGTACAATGCTAGTGTAATTAGGTTTCATTGCTCTATAAATCATAATCTAAACATTAATCATATGCTTGCCGCATCATTACCGCACTCTCGGGGTTGAGACGCTTCAGCTCGGCGCAGCACCAGGTCGCCGGGTTGGAAGGTCTTCGGCTTCACCCATGCATTGTAATACCGGGCCACTCGTTGCTGATATGCCACCATCCGAAGCCAAGCCTTATCCCTTGTTTCTTCTAGGAGGTCTAAATTGAGCTGGAGGTGCGCAGGGTTATGTGTCTCGTCGTACTGCTACACCTGCAGCGTGGGCACGTCGAGCTCAATCGGGATGACTACTTCGGTGTCGAAGACAAAATTGAAGGGTGTTTCACCCATCGCTATCCTAGGCGTTGTGTGATAGCCCCATAGGATGCTTGGAAGCTCCTCTGCCCATCTGCACTTGGCTTGGTCCAGCCTGGTCCGAAGTCCCTGAAGGATGGTCCGGTTGGTCATCTTAGCTTCTCCATTCATTTGGGGGTGAGCTACTGAGGTTAACCTATGTTGGATGCCATGCTCGGTGAAGAACCCTTCGAACTCCCGGTTATCAAATTGCCGCCCATTATCGGTGATGATACAGTTGGGGAGTCCAAAGTGGTAGATGACTGACTTCTAGAAGAATTGGCAAACATTGGCTTCCGTGATTCGAGCTAGCAGCTCCGCTTTAACCCACTTGGTGAAGTAGTCGATCACCACTAGCAGGAACTTCCGCTATCCCGGTGCGGTGAGAAATGGTCCCAAGATATCCATCCCCCACTGGGTAAAGGGCCAGGGGGATGAAAGTTGGGAGATTGGTGTTGCTGGCTGGCGCTGTATGTAGGAGTGGCACTGGCATTTGTCACACTTTTTGATGAAGTCAGTCGCGTCCTCCCTCATGGTCTCCCAGAAGTAGCCCTGACGAAGAGCTTTGTATGCCAGAGTCCCCCCCACATGATTCCCACAAAGGCCTTCATGTATCTCCTGGAGCACGAAGGCAACCTTTGTGGACCTAAGGCACTTCAAGAGTGGGTAGGAGCAAGATCGGCGATAGAGCTGGTCATCCATCAGAACAAAATGGGAGGCCTTTTTCTTGACGAGGCTGGCTTCCCTACGGTCCTCTGGCAGGGTGTCGTCCATGATGTACCTGACATACCTGTCTATCCTGCTTGGCTCGGGGGTTATTTGCTGCACCTTCTCTGGGCTCTCATAGCTTGGACTGTTGAGGTACTCAATATGGGCGTGCCCCAGCGATGAGCCCGGCAGGGTCATGAGTCTTGACAGTGCATCTGCATGAGCATTCTCCCCATGGGGGATGTGGAAAGTACGGAAGTGACGGAAGCCTGCTGCGCTCGAGCGGACCCTCTCTAGGTACTTCACCATATGGAGATCTTTGGCATTGTATTCTTCGGAAACCTATCCGGCAACCAATTGGGAGTCGGTGAAAACCTTCAGGCTTTGTATGCCCAGCTTGCGGGATACCTTCAGGCCCGCGAGGAGTGCATCGTACTCCGCCTGGTTGTTTATTGCGGTGAACTTGAAATGGAGAGTGCATTCCGTCACCACCCCATCACAGTTGGTGAGGATAAGACCCGCTCCACTCCCATCGGAGTTAGAGGCACCATCCACGTGGAGGATCCAGGGGTCCTCCTGTGGACTGGGCTCAGTTTGACACTCCGGGGCCACTTGCTCTGGCTCCTCGACAGGTCCCGTGCATTCGACCATGAAGTATGCTAGGACCTGGGCCTTCTGTGATGTCCTTAATCGATATGTGATGTCGAATTCGCTCAGCATCAGGGACCATTTGGCCAGCCTCCCGAAAGTCTCGGGGCAGCTCAGTATAGTCCTTAAGGGCTGATCAGTCATGACCGCAATGGGGTGTGCTTAGAAGTAGGGCCTGAGGTGCTTGGTAGACATTATTAGTACAAAAATGAGTTTCTCGGAGCGAGTATACTTGATTTCCGCATTGCGAAGAATTTTGCTGGTGTAATACATCGGCTTTTGGGATCTGTCCTCGTCTGCACGGACGAGAACTGAGCTGACGCTTCAGGTGTGATCACTAGATAGAGTAGGAGTTCTTCCCCTTCTTCTGGTCTTGAAGAGCAGAGGAGGGGAGGCTAGGAACTCCTTCAATTCTTCAAAGGCTACCTTGCACTCCTCCGTCTAGGTGAAGTCATGCATCTTGGACAGCACCTTGAAGAAGGGAAGGCAGCGATCGGCCAACCTCGAGATCAGCTTAGGGCTGCAACCCACCCCGTCAGGCGTTAGACCTGCTTCTTGGACGTCGAGTGCTCTATGTCGATGATTGCCTGGACTTTCTCTGGATTAGCCTCAATGCCTCTCTAGGTGACCATGAAGCCAAGGAACCTCCTAGCCGCCACCCCGAAGGCGCATTTCGCTGGGTTGAGTTTCATCTGGTGCTTTCGGAGGTTGTAGGAAGCTTCGACGAGGTGGTGACGTGGTCGGAGCTCGGCTTGCTCATGACCAACATGTCATCCACGTACATCTACATGTTTCGGCCAATTTTGTTTTTGAAGACCTTGTTGACCAAATACTGGTATGTGGCCCCAACATTCTTTAGACCAAAGGGCATCATTCTATAGCAGTACGTCCCTTGGTCGGTGACAAAGGCGATGTGTTCCTCATCCTCCGGGTGCATCCGTATCTGGTTGTACCTGGAGAATGCATCCATGAATGAGAGTAGGTGGTGTTCCTAGGTTGTGTCCACCAATTGATCGATCTTCAGCAAGGGAAAGCTATCTTTCGGGCACGCCTTGTTGAGGTTAGTATAGTCCACACAGATCCTCCACTTGTCGTTGCTCTTCTTTACCATCACCACGTTTGCCAGCCAGCTTGGATACTGCACCTCGCAAATGAAACCGATGCCGAGGAGTTTATCTACCTCCTCATTGATGGCCACCTGCCTCTTCGAGATGAAACTTCTCTTCTTCTACCGAACTGGCCGGTGCTTTGGATCGAGGCTCAACTTATGAGTGATGATGTCAGGAGGGATACCTGGCATGTCTGTCGCCATCCAAGCAAACACATCCACATTTGCCCGCAAGAACCCCAATAGGTGGGCCCTCTTCCTGTCTAGCAGCTGGGCCCCGATTTACACTATCTTCGCCACCCCTGGGGTCTTGAGCCCTTTGGTCGAGATCGTCCACCTTAGGGTCCCCCTCGGAAGTCTTGGTCCTAGGGAGGATTTGGAAGCAATGCTGCACTGGCTGGGGCATTCCCCTAATCTCCCCGACACCATAAGGAGTTGGGAACTGTACGAGTAGCCTCTTGGTGGAGACGACGGCATCGAGCAGGTTGAGCCCGAGTCAGCCCAGGATCACGTTGTAGGCTGAAGGAAGTCTGATAATTGTGAAAGTCATCATGATGGTGCTCTGCTGAGATGGGATCCCGGCAGTGACTGGAAGAGTGATTTCTCCCTCCACCCCTACAGAATCACCTGTGAAACCAACAAGAGGGGTGTACACAGGTCTGAGTTGAGCAGGAGAAAGATTCATCCTGAGAAAGCATCATAGAAAATCACATCTGTAGAGCTTCCACTATCAACCATGATGCGTTTTACAGGATGCTTCGCGATCGTCATCTCGACGACCATGGCATCATTATTTACATTCTTCCCCTCGTCTTCCCCTTCCCTTATAAAGGGGAGTACATTTTTAGAATACCCTGCCCCCCAGGCCTTCTTGGGTGCGCGCTCGTCTCCCCAGCATATCATCCCTATCGGCTTCTCGGTAGGGCGGTTGTCCACCGCTGGAGCTGGCAGGAGAGCGACGAGCGCTTGGGGCTTTGCTTGAGATCTGCCCCCTACGAACCTTTCGAGGTAGTCCCTTTTAATGAGCTCTTCGATCTCCCACTTGAGATTGCGGCATTTCTCGGTGTCGTGGCCATGGTCGTGGTAGAAACGTCAGTACTTCGTTTTGTCACGGCCAGTGGACAGCTTCATCGGAGGCGGGTATCTTAGATAGCTCTCGCCTTCAATCTTCATGAGGATCTTTGTCCTCGGTGCGAGGAGGGGGGATGTAACTCTCTTCAGGGACGGGAGTGCCTCTTGGCCTCGATCCTTGTCGGGAGCTTAGAGCAGGCGGTCCTGGCTTGCACGTCCCGGATGCTTCGGTAGGGGTCGGCTTCTTCAGCAGCCTCTCATCGAGTTCCCATCTCGTTCGATCCACCTCCTCAGCGCGGATGTACTTTTGAGCTCGGAGTAGGTTTTCGGGGGCTTCTTGTCGAGCGAGTAGGTTAGAAAGGAAGTCCTGAGCCCTTGCTTCAGAACCATCATCACAACCGGCTCCTCAAGATTGTAGATCTCCAGCGCAGCAGCCTTGAAACGGGCCACGTAGTCCTGCAGTGGCTCGCGGTCCTGCTGCTTGATGGAGAAGAGGCTGTCTACCTCTTGTGATATCTTCCGATAGGCATCGAAGTGGGCCACGAACCTCTACCCTAGCTGGGCGAAGGAGTTAATGCTCTCCGGCTCTAGGCAGGTGAACCACATCCGGGCTGCCTTCCGGAGAGTAGCAAGAAAGGCGACGCAGAGGAGGGCATCGGTGGCCCCCTGGACCCTCATGAGGGCCAGGTAACTTTCCAAGTGGTCCAGGAGGTCAGTGGTCCCGTCGTAAGGATCTACCTGCGGCATACGAAACCGACACGGGATTGGCTCCCTTTGGATCTCCTGGAAGAATGGGGGATAGGTGTCGTAGCCCGCTGGCTCGCTGGTAGAGCTTGGTAGATTATCAAACTGGCAGGATAATTCTGCCAGCTTGCGATCATGCTCTTCTAGGCGCTTCTCTGCCATGCGCCTAACGGCTTCATCAATGGACCCCTCCATCGAAGGAGACGGAGAACGTGGCATGGGTGCATGGTGTCCGTGATGGGGGGTCTTGCTCTTTCGGCCTTGGCGGGGTTCAGATACCCCCCGCTCGAGGTTTGGCAAGCAGCTCTCCCTGTCGGCAAACCTGGGTCGTTGCCTTTTCGTAGGAGTTTGGTAGCTACCCCTGTTGTCAGTAATGGCCCGCGGCTGCAAAGGCCTTCCTTGGAAGGAATGCAGGCTATCGCGGGGGGCCGCGGCATGGGCCGCAGGGGTCCCTGGCTGCTGGTGAGTAGCCGAGGACCGATGATGGTGTTGAAGCTGGTGCACTGCCGTGATGAGGATCTGCACCTGCTGGGTGAGTGCAGCCAACTGAGATTTCGACAGAGGCGGTTGAACTGGAGGAAATGGTTCCATCTCTGGGTCGTGCGGGTTCCCCTGGGAAGGAGAGCCTCCTGCATGGCTGGTGGAAACCTCTCTCATGCATGTCGTCACCATCCTTCCATCGAACTGCTTGTAGAGGGACCAACCCTTCGATGCAAAGAGGGTCTTTTTGGCAGTTAGCCTTTCGGTCCCCCCTTCCTGGCACGCCAATCAGTTGCCGCCAAGATCGTCGTGGCCTATAGCTGCTGAGGGCATCGAACCGCCAACCATCTTTCCGGGAGCTCTCTATTCGAGGGGACCTACAAGGGAAATAATGTTAGAGACCCGGGCATGGGATTCCGACGGGGGCGCTCCGACGGTCAAGTTAGTGATGATCCAGGGAAACAGATCCTCCTGGTTGAGCCCCTTTTGATGGACTCCATGCTAGGAGGAGTGAGTGTGGTGTGTATAGAAGTGAGACCGGGTTGGGAGAGGTGATGACCGAGGTGGAAAGGTCCTCCTATGTGGCCTTTCTCTCCCTTTTCGTTACCCGCCTCAGTGATCTTGTTCTTTCGTGTACATTCTTTTTTGGCTTACTCTTGCAGGGTTTTTAGTTTGGCTTGCCTTAGGATCTTCCCTGTGTTGGCAGGTACGTGCAGCGAGGTACTGTGCCGTGGCTGGGACATCCTTTCTGACATGCAGTAGGGGAAGCTTCCATGCGCCTGACATTCCCTCCGGTTGCCCCAATCCAAAAAAATTGGCAAGACCTCGATCGGCGGGCCGCCACCCTCGGGATTTGTGCCTTCTGGCTAGCTCCCCTCTATTGGTGGTACGGGTGGTTGGTGGAGGGCATGGTGCCTTGTTCAGGGAGCTTCTTTCTTTTATGGTGTAAGTGGCAGCAACGAACAGCTATTGCAGTATGGTGGGCACGGCTTCGCGGCCCTTGGACAACCCGCCGGCATCCTTGGGGGGGGGGAGGCGCCGCTTCCTTGGCAGTTGGCGCCCTGGCCGAGGTGGTGGCCGAGCTGGAGGGCAAGACTAGGCTCCGCCAGGATCGACCTCGAAGGGGTCCCGCATGGCGGAGGGTTGATCTGGACTCTGGGCCGCGGGGCTCGACTTCGAGGGGTTTGTCCTGGTGGAGGAGGAAAGCACGCGACCCCAGACCGGGGAGCTTGACCTTGGAAGGGCTCCACGTGGTGCAGGACTAAGCTCGACTCCGGGCCGCAGAACTCGACTTCGAGGGGCTAGATCTGGGAAAGTCGCTCAATTCGGGCCTACGCGTCCCAATCACGCGGGAGCCGACCTGGTGGAGGACGGTGCTCGATCTTGGCAAGCGGCCCCAGTGTTCTATGGAGCTCAGCCCGGGAAGGGAGCCCGGGAGGAGATGTCCACCGTGGCAGCGTACTCTGACAGGGCATCTGACAGGTATTTCACGTCAGCGACCTTGCCACATCACATAATATATGGATATTTGATATACATCTAGCAAAATATTCATCTAATATCTTAATATATACTTTTAGATAAATCGATACATAATTTGTAAAATATGGTGCTCACCAATATATAATACATAATCAAATAATATATACTAAAAGACTTATCGACTATATATCAGTAAAAAAGTATGTACTGAAAATAATGAAGAAAGAAAATGCTATAATTATAGAACTATGGCTCTATTAGCAGAAAATTTTTTGACTTTTATATTTATTCTTTAATATTAATAAAATAAAAAATATAATAAATAATGAAATCATATATTATAATATCGATCTTATATGATTTTTGTTCTATGGCCTTGGACCTTCTTAATACCAAACTCCTTGATTACACCAAAAAAAAAAAAAAAAAAAAAAAAAAAAAAAAAAAAAAAAAAAAAAAAAAAAAAACGCGCCATTCTACTAGTAAATTAAACGCAGACCTTGCAGTTTCCACCCGGAGCCGTATGCTGCAACGGCACGCCAACAGCAAATGGAGCGATTCAGGTACCTCTAAACTACAAAAAGACTAGAGCCATCGTAACGGAACTAACAAACTGACATCGTACGCATTCGCCTCAAATCTTCTCAGTGTCCTTTCCGTCGAAACCCTTCGTATGGAGCTTATTAATAGCAGTCACCTTCCCCTTCCCTCACCAGACATCACAGTGAAACGCCCGTGCATCGCGGTCAATACTCCATCTATGGAGCATTTTGCCCCAATGGCTTCCTTTTACCGCTCAAGCACCCTAGTGTGCCTAACTCTTGTTCTTCTTTTGTGTGTTCAGTGCACCCTCGGTATGTACGGTAAAAGCACGACATGTATCCCATCTTATCCACCTTGTTGATCTTTCATAATGGGCATGGTTTGTTGGCTATTGCAGGAGGCATCGCATGCGAGAACCTGGACAGAAGCACCTGTGCCTTTGCCGTGTCATCCTCGGGCAAGCGTTGCGTGCTCGAGAATCGGCTTCGGAGGGGAGGACAGGAGGAGTTCTCCTGCCGCACATCTGACATCAAGGCTGAGAACCTCAAGGGCTGGGTGGAGACCGAGGATTGCATCAAAGCCTGTGGACTCACCCGGAGCATCGTGGGGATCTCATCGGACTCTCTGTTAGAGCCTCAATTTGCTCAGAAACTGTGCTCACCTCAATGCTACCAGGAGTGCCCCAACATTGTTGATCTATACTTCAACCTTGCAGCCGGTGAAGGTAAAAGCTATATCTGAGATACGTATATATAAGTGATCCATGATCGGATTGTCATATTTTCTTCTTTGAAGCTGTTTTGCAGGTGTGTTCCTTCCAAAGTTATGTCAGGCATCATCGAATGCTCGCCGACGCATGGTAGAGATCAAGAGCTCCAGTGCAGCAGCGGCAGGGCCTGCATTAGATTCAGCAGCAATGGCCTTTACCCCTGTGCAGTCTGAGATGGGCTTTGTTTATGAAGCGGTATTGGCGCCCGCGCCTCTTTGATGTGCCCTATATGAGAGCAAATTGGGATTGTTTCTCATGTATTCTGTGGCCACGTCGGTGCTGTGAGGGTATGAAAGCATGTACTTGAACTACCATGTTACAATGTTACAACGTTAGTAACATTATTAAAATTTAGTTATTTACTATTCCATTCCAGGATGCTAAACTCTGATAGCTAATTCCTTGCCCTCAAGAAATCATTGTGGCATATTCTTCTCCATCCCTTCCATAACGATGCGATCGATTAGAAGTTAATATTTAATACCAAGATCACATAGAGAATATAACCTCGCATGATATTAAATTATCTTAATTATCTTTTAAGTATTACATGAGGTTGGTCGTTCACCCTGCCATTAACAATCAGAGATGACTATTTTTAAAAATGATCTTGGAGAAAATTAAGCATATTTTAAATAATATAAATACATATAGAGCCGACTATATCTAAGTAATTAATCCACGGTACATCTGGCTCGCAAAGATGCACTTGTAACATATTGGGCATATTCCTTTATTTTAACTAACAAAACCCAAAGGATTCGTTTTAGTAAGTACCTCCGTCACAACTTTTCTATATTTTCCTGTAAAGGCAACGTCATAGGATGCCTATTGGGCTGCAGCTCTGATGGAATGTGTGCAGTACAATATAACCAATTCGATGCAAACCACATCCCCCATCTTAGTGCGTATCAGTGACCCATTCTCTGCCTAGAAGGACACACGGTTCCTTGTCCAAAATTAACTACATGACAACAGAATAAAATTTACAACTTATCAGAACCCAGCTTCCATAACTTCACAAGTGCGGCCACATAGATCCTATCTTGTCATCAAATAATCCAAAATAAGCAAACCTCCATGATTTATGGAAGGTCATAGTTCCACAAAGTCCCCAAAATCCTGCCACAGCTGACAAATCCAGGACCTATGCTGGAACAAAGACATAACCCATTCAAAATTATTGTTGTCATCTCCGCCACCAATTGAAATAGATGATTATTACATTCAGGACCGAATAAGTGATAGATAGGGCATATCTATAAGATAAGCTCTATAAGCATGCAAGGCTGCAAATCTAATAAAAAAAATCATAGAATGATAATAATATTATTAAAACTTAAATTCTTGGAAACCAATTCAACAATAATCTAATTAAATCATTTTTTAAGTCAAATATTTTTAAGCGATAAAAAAATAGTGCTTCTTCTCAATCAAATACTCAAACTTGATTGAAACAAATTAAACTAAACTAAACCAGAAATCAAAATAACTCGTATATCTCCAAGCAATATAGTGCACTCTCCGGTCCAAGTCACGAATAATCATGGTTCAAGATTTGAAAAATAGAAAAATGAAAGTGATGCATGCATAAATAGTCAAGCCTATGTGAATCCCATATGGCTCGCCACCTCACCCACCAGCTCGGCATGAGGCCACCTCGCCCGCTAGCTCAGTGTAAGAATCATGTTCCTCAAATCCAGACACGTTGCCCCAAAGATCATGTAAAGAAATCCAATATGCCCTCTTTTTACAAAAAGGCAAGTAATCTTGCACCATGACTCTTTAATATCGGTCACTATTCATTAATACAGGTGCTCTGCAGAAGCATGCCTGTTGTGTAGACAAACTTTGCACCATCTCTAGCTACTTCTCTAGGGACATGCGCTTTGCAACAACATGCAGACCACCACTCCCTACACCGCACAACATCCTTTAGGCATCAGGTACTCCGTATACCTCGTTTATAAAATCTATTCCCCGGATCCTATAGGTAAGTCTTTTTTGCAAAGCTTTCCTCCAAGCAAGCTCCACTGAAAATTTCAAGCCCTCTGAGAGTCTCAACAGTTCTCTTAGAATCATCCGAAAGCTCCATATTGTTGTTCAAGTGAAGACTAGGACTGCCTTGCTTTGTCAAAGTCTTACTAACTCTTCTAAGCCTTGCCAACCACTACATCATCTATGCTCTACCATATCTGTTTACCACTTCCACTGCCTCGCCTATGCTCTTTCCCATGCACCTATGACTTCTATTATCTTGCCCGCTCCCACTCCGCTATTACACTACCCATGTAGAAGTTACAGTTTCTTCTTTTTTCCCTTTGCTTCTATGTGAGATTAACTTAGGCATTGGGTGGTCCATCACAAGAAACCCCCCCATTGTGGCCGGACTTCCATGTCATCTTTATTTTGCAGATTTTAAAATACCTGCACCCAACCGAGAGAAATCAGGAGCCATCCGACTCAATAGCCATCTCCAGCCATGTCAGCAAGTCTTAAGCGGAACTTCAATAGATTAGTGCTAGAGGAAGGGCTACTGGTCCAAATAATTATCAAGAGGATCTATAATTTCTCTCTTTTCTTATGCAGCTATGATGAAAAAAAGGTAGTGGCAAGATCCGTTGCTCCTCCTATGGAAGAGTTAGTAGTCTTGGCATATCACCCCAAGCTCTCCCAAACCAAAGTACTAGTGAGCTTTCAACCATTCTTCTAGTCACAATGGGGCAGTCCCATCAACTTCTATTCCGAGTCGAGTCGCTTGCAACTACAATACAGGCTCTGCAACAGCCCCCAACTCTTGTTAGACATTATATCATAAAGCCAATCACCTATCTTGTAGATGATTATACTATTTGTAATTGTATATGAATTATTATTAATAAAATTTATTTAGCAATTCATCATATTGCATCTTCCTATAATAAACTTTTTTATGATGGGATCCTTAGAACTACTTTGATACGATAAAGAAATATTTATTGTATGATTCTTAAAATTATTAGTGACCAAATGATACATTGTTAAAGGATGACAATGTTTATATAGTGTAGGTCATTGTGTGTGATATAAGTTGGTTGTCAGCTTAACCAAGAAGTATAAAGACACTGGTATGGCATATAGGTAAAATGTAGGAATATATTTTACTAAACATGATTCACATGTAGAGCACTCTACTGTCAATGATTGCTTGCAAAGTATATGGAGATAAGTATTCCTCAGATCTGAGATCACCATAGTGACTTGCAAGCAATTTACTGAACTTTGGTGCTAGACTACCAGGATTTCTAATTTAGTAATGAAAGGTTTCTAGGTGTAATCAAATACTTGTGAAGTCGGTGTATGAGACAAGATAAGATTGATCACTTCAAGATATTAAGAAAAATATCTTCCTTTATTTCAATTTAGCAAAATCTTGGTCAAGATAATTCTTGTAAGAAGTCAAAACATTTGCATGGTTGAGACACTATTTAGATGAATTGATTAAGGATGGATAGTTTAACTCTGATGTCATCTTGAGTATTGAGGGTCGAAGGAATAAATTGTATGGTACTCTTCCTTCCTGCTAGGAGCCCATGCGTCCTCATCTTCCCGGCCGCCAATCATCTTCCAGTGCCCCCCTCCGACTTTCTATACTTCCAACTTTCTGTTTCATATTTTCTATATTCTGAATCCCTAACCCTTGGTGTTTGCAGGATCCCTCTGGTGCCACGTGATAGAAAAATATCTTAAGAGCCAATCATTGTTTGGGCCCTTTTGTAAACTTCCAACTCATATATGACATCATTATTTATAATAAAGGCATTTGATTCATCATATACTGCTATGTCATATTTTTGACTATGATGAACCCCATAGAGTAGGGCAATAGAATTAGGGTTATGATAAAATAACAGTGAGACATAATTTCTATAAACCCTAATCAAGAATGTTCCTAGTCATTGGATCATCGATTCGGGGATCGATGAATCCAGTAAGACTAGCTTATCCTATGTATGCTCAGTTGATGAGGGTGGTTGGTCTCACAGCCACTTGTGTAGAGACACTAATACAAGGCTAAGGGTGCTCATTAGGTTATAAGTACACTGAATTGATCCGCACCGGGACTATCTTATGGAAGTCTTACTCCTTGTCAAAAGATAGGTCCCAGAGTAGAAGTTGTGCATGTGATCTTCAGACCTAAGGTCACCATGGTTTCTTGTGCACACTAAGCCATACTTTGGTTCATACTCATTCATGGCATTGCGACATGTACGGGGTGTTCTGGATATGGTGGAAGGTGTATGAAGGATGTGAGTGGACCAACAAGGAATTGATCAATCCTGGTAAGAGGATATGTTATCCCATGTAATCTCTTCGATGAGTGACTCAAGGAATCTTTGCAAAGTGGGATGAGATTAGAAGTGGCTTCTAATCAGTCATTAGCTGAGTCCTCATGATCGAGCTAAGATTCGATATGATTAAGTGTTAGGATTTGACATTTATGCATACCCATCACTTAATTAGGATAATGTGAGATCAAAAGATTGAATTGCATGGTAACTTACTACTGAAGGGTATTTTGATAATTTTTGCCAAATTCCTCATCTTCCGGGTAGGCATGACATGTTGCTGGACGTCAATGTTATCTTGTGGATTTTCATGAACTAATTGGATTGGTTTCATGAATCAATTCAATGTGTGATTCAAATTTAGGCAAGCCGATTTGACCTAATTAGGTCAATCGGATTCGATCGGATCGAATCGGCTCAAACCTAAACCTACTGCTAGCTAGATGTGGAACCCAATGGGTCACACACAATAGAGAGTAGGCCAAAGAAGTTACTCATGGTTTAATTAGGGTCATGGGATTCTAATTGGTTAGCCAGATTACATACTAGCATATAAAGGCTAACCCAATTCCTAACCCAATTGGATTGGGTCTGGTTGCTTGCTAATTCGGCTAACCTAATTAAGAAAAACCTTAATTAGATTGAGTTCTAAGTAGGGATAGCCAAATCAGAGCTTGATCTGATTTTATTTTGGATTTTTGGACGTTTTATTGAAGAGTCCATTTGAGTTGGGACCCTAAATGTCAAAATGATACCTTGGCATTTAAAAAGGCCTAGAAGAGTCTATAGTCCTTCTGAAATATTTTTATATGGATGGAAATAGGATTTAATGCTCTTTCTTTTGACACCCATATTGCATATGCTTTGACTAGTCAAATGTTGCATAGGGTGTAGATAAAGTTGACCACAACATAAAGGGTTTCTTGGCGCCTCTTGGTGTGCGCGAGAAATGAAGGTGCACACAGAAGGACAAAAGTCCTTCTACAGATGAAACACTTGAGTGTTTCATTTCAGTGGGCGCCTTCTCATCTTATCCCATGCCTCTTGGATATATTTTACCAGTCAAGGCTTTTTGAAAGGGCATGAAAAATGGATGGAAGCAAAAGCGCGCATGAAGAGACGCGTCTCTTCATGTGGCGCGCACACTGAAGCAGAGTCCTTCTACTTTCAGGACTCTTCATATTCTCTGATGTTTGGAGATTGAAAAGGCACCTCTTGGCTTCCCAGGGACCGATACTTGCCATGTGGCAAGTCACAGATTGTCTAAGAAAATGGACGATTGCCAATATATCTTTTGGTGCATGAGGATACATATTGGATATGATTTTTTATTCTTGAAAAATCATATCTGATAACCTGTTGGAGGACATATCACATGCCCCTCTTAAAACTATAAATAGGGGCAGTGATATGAGTTTCAGATCTTTTTTTTTGTTTCACCGTAAAAAAAATATGAGATATTCTGAGTGTTCTTCCATTTCTCCCTCCCTCCTTACTTTAGGACAAGACTTGTCTTGTTAAGACAAAGTCTTTTCTACTAGGACAAGGCTTAGTTTTAGGACATAAGCCTAAGGGGTCCTAGAGGAGGGTTGTCCTAAAACCAAAAGTGGTTTAGGACTGTGTCCAGAGAGCCCTACAGTAGTACATGGTGTCCTATAGTGGTCAAAGGCCAAAAGGTTGACAAAAGAGTCCTATTGAAGCAAGCAACCCTGTAGGGATTCTTTCTTGGTACCATTCTCATGTCGATCATCGTTGGAGGGCTTGCACTTGTGAGCCTCATGAAAAAGATTGGATTTCAGCGATCCAGGTATGTATTCTGACTTCATTTATGTTTCGTTGATTGGTATTGCATAAGAGGTTCCTGAGAATTAGAGTTTTCTAGCCATATTAGGGTTTCATGCTTAGAATTTTATTTTGAAATTTACTTCCGCATGTTGCATGATTCCTGGCACCCTGGGAGAATTCCCATCAGTGGTATCAGAGCCAGCCTTGTGGCATACCAATTATGAATCATTTTTGAAGTTCATGATTTCCACATATCGAGTCGACCCGACTAGTGATCGAGCCGACTCGAACCTTGTCATGTCGACTCTACTAGAATCTTGTGATGAAAATGCATATTAAGGTTAATATGTTAGATTTCTGGTTTCTTCATGAAAAATGCATGTCAATGCATTGATATGAAATTTTGCATATTAGGGCAATATGTTTAATTTCTATTTTTCATGAAATGCATGTTATCATTTCAAGTATGAAATTATGCATGTTGATTGAACCAAGTAACTGCTCTAGATTGGGCTTGCCATAGTCGTCCGGTCATAGGAATAAAGTAGGGTGTAAAAAGCCCACTATCCAAGAAATGGCTGACCATCGATGGCAGCCACCGGCGGCTTCCTGCGTCAACCATCAGCCCGTCGCCAGTGTGAGCCAGCAGCCGGAGGCACCCCTGCCTCCATCCCCTGCTGTTCCGGAGCCCTAGGGGTCCTTAAGGGCCCGCACTGAAGGAAAGAGGGCGAGATCAACTTCCCCCTCTTTTGCCGACTCTGTCCCTCTCGATGGCCGGTGCCCTGCTGCAGACCAACATGACTACGATAGCAAAATCATGTGCATGGAAGAGCACATTGCCGAGATTGTCGAGCGGCAGAAAGCCAAGGGGGGGCAAGTGCATGACACTCATCCACCTTTCTCCATCGAGATTCTGGGAAAGCCTATCCCCCGGCACTTCAAAATCCCACAGGTGGACCCCTACGATGGTACCATTGATCAACTAGACCACCTGGGTACCTATAAGGCCCACATGATGGTACAGGGTGCTTCTGATGCCCTTCACTGCATCGCCTTCCCGGCAATCCTAAAAAAGACCGCGCGGATGTGGTTCTCTACCATCTATCCAGGTATGATCTGTTCCTTTTCCCAGCTTGAAACCCTTTTTCTTTCTCATTTTAGGACTTGCAGCCGGACTCCGAAAAATACCAACTGCCTCTTCCTCATCCTGCAAAAGGAGGGAGAGACCCTCCGGGACTACATGACCCGCTTCAACTCAACTGCCATGGAGGTCCCGGACTTGAATGAAGCGGTGTTCATGTTAGCTTTCAAGAAGGGGCTCCGCTCGTCCAGGCTCACATTCTCCCTGGGCAAAAAGTTCCCGGCGAACTACACCGAGCTGTTGGCCAAGGTGCACAAGTACGCCCTGGCAGAGGAGCAATCAGCGAGCCGATGCTAGGCAGAGGGGGGGTCAGCCCCAAAGAAGTGGGGCGATAAAGCCCCCGTAGTCCGACCTCCCGGCAATGACAGCTGATCCACTCGGTGCCAAAGCCCTAAGCCGAGTGACTACTTCAAGCGATTCAACAACTATGCGCCCCTCTCCCTGCTGCGGGAGAAGATCCTCATGGAGATCGAGAATAAGGCCTTCTTCCAAAGGCCTCGACCGATGAGGGGCCCTCCTGCCGCCAGGAATAAAAGCAAGTACTGCCGGTTCTACAGGGACCACGGGCATGACACAGAAGAGTACCTCCAGCTGAAGGATGCCATCGAGGACCTCATCAAGAGAAGGTATCTAAACAAGTACGTCCGACCCTGCCAGGATTGGGCCGAGACTTCAGCTGCCAGAGACTCTCCAGAGGAGGCTGAGCTCCCCAATCAGCGCCCGACAGATGGGGGCGTTGGCATGCTGCACCGGTTGTCCAACTGGGGGCATGAAGAAGGTCAAGACATTGTAAAGAGGTCCAGGGGTTCTAATGTAATCAGTTTTTCTGATGAAGACCTCTTGGAGCCTTCTCTTCTGGGCGATGACCCTGTGGTTGTGTCGGCTATCATTGCCAACTATGATGTAAAGCGCGTCCTTATTGATAATGGAAGTTGCACGGAAGTTTTACTGTATGACGCTTTCATCCAGATGAACTTGTCCAGATTTAGGCTACGGGAATCCCTAATGCCGCTCACTGACTTTGGGGGGAATACCATTGGGGTTGAAGGGGAAATCACTTTACCCGTGACCCTCGGGACGGAGCCTTACCAGTGGACCTTCCCCATCAACTTTGTGGTTGTCCGTACGACCTCAGCATACAACGCCATCTTGGACCGACCGGCCCTCAACAGGTTCCGGGCCATTATATCCACTTACCATTTGCTGGCCAAGTTTTCGACTTGTGACGGAGTTAGAGAGATGAGGGGAGACCGCATAATGGCTAGACAATGCCTGGCTACTCATGACAAGCAGCTGGATGGGCGCCCCATACTTGAGCAACCTGACCCCAGAGATGAAGCCGACAGCCACGGTCAGCCTATCGAGAAGATTGTATTTGTCCCCGTTAGAAAGGATGATCCCACAACAGTCCTCCAAATAGGGAGCGCTCTAGATGAAGAGGCCAGGCGGGAGCTGGTCGGCTTCTTGAGGAGCAATGCAGATATCTTTGCCTTGTCAGCATCGGATATGCCAGGCATCCTGTCGGACATCATCACCCACCAGCGTAAGGTGGATCCTTCTTATAGGCCCGTCCGATAGAAGAAGAGGAGCTTCACTGCTGAAAGGCAGAGGGCCATTGAAGAAGAAGTGAAGAAGCTCTTTGATGCCAGCTTCATCAGGGAGTCCTATTATCCGGAGTGGCTGGCCAATATTGTCATGGTGAAGAAGGCTAGTGGGAAGTGGAGGATTTGTGTAGATTACACGGACCTCAACAAAGCTTGCCCCAAGGATAGCTTCCCCCTGTCGAAAATTGACCAGCTTGTAGACGTGACAGCCGGCCACCAACTCTTAACCTTCATGGATGCCTTCTCCGGGTATAAGTAGATCAGGATGCACCTCGAAGATGAGGAGAAGATAGCCTTTGTCATGGACAGGGGCCTGTATTGCTATAAGATGATGCCTTTTGGCTTGAAGAATGTGGGTGCCACCGTCCAAAGGCCGATCAACTGAGTCTTTGAAGGCCAACTTGGGAGGAACATGGAGGCATACGTCAATGATATGATTGTCAAAAGCCTCCATAAGGCCGACCACATCAGGGACCTGCAGGAGTCCTTCAATGCGTTGAGACACCACAGGATGAAGCTGAACCCCGCCAAGTTCATCTTCGGGGTGACCTCCAGGAAATTTCTTGGTTTCCTGGTTACTCAAAGAGGTATTGAGGTCAATCCCGAAAAGATCAAAGCTATCATTGACATGACGCATCCGACCAGTAAAAAGCAGGTGCAAGAACTTACGGGTCGCGTTGCTTCTCTCAGTCGCTTCATCTCCCGATTGGTTGAGAGATCCCTCCCATTCTTCAAGACCTTGTGCCGGTCAGATTGCTTCCAATGGACTGATGAATGCCGGTCAGCCTTTGAAGCCTTAAAGGACTATCTGAGGAATCCTCCACTCTTGGCCAAGCCAATAGAGGGGAAGTGCTGTATCTGTACCTGTCGGCCTCTAACGAGGCCATCAGTGCTATCCTCATGCAGGTGGGGGAAGATGGCCAGCAGAAACCTGTCTACTACATCAGCAAGGTCCTCCATGATGCTGAGACAAGGTACCCTAAGGTGCAAAAGCTAGCCTACTCACTGGTCATAGCGACGAAGTGCCTCCGACCCCACTTCCAGGCACATCCGATTGTCGTACTGACTGATCAGCTCCTCAGGATGATCCTCTGAAGCCCTGACACCTCCGGATGGCTCGCCAAGTGGGCCATCAGGCTAGGCGAGTTCAACATCTTGTTCCAGCCCCGATCGGCCCTGAAAGCTCAGGTAATAGCTGATTTCATTATGGAGTGCACTTGGAGGACGGAGGCAACCCCAACAGCGGCTGAGGCGCCTATGGCGATCTCGTGGAAGAAGCCGAGCCTGCTTGGACTCTACATGTGGATAGAGCTTCTAATCTCTCAAGGTGTGGTGCAGGCTTGATCTTAGCTGACCCTGATGGGTAATGTCTGGAGTACGCCCTATACTTTGCATTCCAGGTATCGAACAACCAGGTGGAGTATGAAGCCTTACTTATAGGGCTGAACATAGCCAATGAATTGGGCATTGGCAGGATCTGTGCCTTCTCCGACTCCCAGTTGGTAGTCAAACAGGTGAAGGGTGAATTTGAAGCAAGGGATCCTTCCTTGGCTAAGTACTTGGACAAGGTACGGGGCTTCATATCTCAACTTAAATTTTTCGAGATCCTTCATATACCTCGATGGCAAAACTCCTGGGCGGATGCCTTGTCATGGCTAGCCACTGCCATGATCAACACCTCCGATCGGACCTTCGTGGAGCATCTGCAGCACCCAAGCATTGCCGAAGAGCCGACCAAGGTTCATCAGGTTGAACAAGAAGCCTCGTAGATGGATCCAATCCGTACATTCCTGGTGCGAGGGACTCTTCCGAATGACCCGGTGGAAGCTAAGCGTGTACGCTCAATGGCCTCTAAATACGTCATCCTTGATGGGGCCCTCTACATGCGTTCATTCTCGCAACCACTGCTAAAATGCTTGGGGCCGACCAATGCGGATTATGCTCTCTGGGAGGTGCATGAAGGCATCTGTGGTGATCATCTTGGAGGGAGGTCCCTGGCTTACAAAATCATCCGGTAAGGATATTATTGGCCTACAATTCAAAAGGATGCATCAGACTTCTTATGAAATTGCGACGCGTGCCAAAGGTACTCTAGCATCCAAAGGTGCCCTGCTAGCCAGCTGACCCTGCTTACGGCACCTTGGCCATTTGCATAATGGGGCATGGATATCCTGGGACCTTTTCCCCCAGTGTCTAGCTAGCGAAAGTTTCTTCTTGTGGCCATTGATTACTTCACCAAATGGGTGGAGGCTGAAGTATCGGTACAGATAATGGAGGCCAAAGTGGAAAATTTTGTCCGAAACTGTATTATCTTTCGGTTCGGCATCCCGAGGACAATCGTCACCGATAATGGAAGACAGTTTGACAATGCTCAGTTCCGGGGTTTCTATCAACAATACCACATCGCCCATCAGCTTACTTTGATCGGCCACCCTCAGTCCAATGGAGAGGCTGAGGTCACTAATAGAACGATCCTGCATGGGCTGAAGACCTGGCTTAATGAAGCCAAGGGGCTTTGGGTGGAAGAGCTTCATTCGGTGCTTTGGGAGTATCGGACAACCGCTCGGACGGTGACTGGGGAAACCCTATTCAACCTGACCTACGGGAGTGAGGCGGTCATTCCCATGGAAGTCTCTTTACAGTCCCTGCGGATTGACCAGTTCACCGAGCCGACCAACTTGGAGTAGCGGAGGGCTGATCTGGATCTGCTGGAAGAAACTAGGCTCTGAAAGAGCATGAAGATGGTGACCTACCGCTAGAAAATGGCCAGATACTACAATTCGTGGGTCAAGACGCGAACTTTCCAAGTTGGAGATTTGGTCCTGCGAAGGATAGAGGTTTCAAGGCCAACCGAGCAAGGAAAACTTTTCCCCAATTGGGAAGGCCCTTATCGAGTCACTGAAGTAATTCGAGCTGGAACCTACCGACTCGAGCATTTGGATGGATGGTAGATAGCACGCCCGTGGAATGTAGACAACCTTCGCAAGTACTATCAATAAAGTCTACAACTTCTTCAACTTCTTCCAACCCACTCCGAAAGTCCGACTCCGGTCGACAGAGGCTCTATAGCAGCCCACTCCAAAAGTCCAACACCGGTCGGCAGAGGCTCTAGGGCAGCCCACTCCAAAAGTCAGACCCCGGTCGGTAGAGGCTCTAGGGTAGCCCACTCTGAAAGTTCGACTCTGGTCGGCAGAGGCTCTAGGGCAGCCCACTCCAAAAGTCCGACCCCGGTCGATAGAGGCTCTAGGGCAGCCTACTCTGAAAGTCCGACTCCGGTCGGCAGAGGCTCTAGATCAGCCCACTCCAAAAGTCTGACTCCGGTCGGTAGAGGCTCTAGGGCAGCCCACTCCGAAAGTCCGACTCCGGTCGGCAGAGGCTCTAGGGCAGCCCACTCCGAAAGTCCGACCCCGATCGGTAGAGGCTCTAGGGCAGCCCACTCCGAAAGTCCGACTCCGATCGACAATCATCCTAAAACAACCTACGCGGGACCGCATGGAGGACAGGCCATAACATGGGCTAACTCGTGGACTGGGGCTTAGAGCATGTGTCTAAGTACCTGGTTCGGATCAAGCTACCACCCCCAGCTATCCTACCGACTTCAGACCCGAATGAGCCGACTAGAAGTACTTAGGAATTTTTCTAAGGGATTCAGGTTCGAGTTATACTAATGTCTGCCGGCCATTTTGAAAGGGCTTATGACCTTGAAGGACCGACCAGAAATACTTAGAAGATTTTCGGAAGAAAAACAATTCTAGCATGCTCACACACAGAAAGTAACTAGAGTGCCTTTTCATTAATGGTAAAGGTAAATATTTACAAGAGGGGTGGGTCGGACCTTTACAAACTCCTTAGGTTCGATCCACGGAAGATGCGTCAAGGGCCACAACCTCAGTCCCGTCAGCTACAACCAGAGGATTAGCTAAGCCGTGGCAACTGAAGGTTCAACTGGGGAGGCCACACCTCCGTGTCAGCTAGAGCTGGGGCTTCGGTCCTAACCACTTCCACCTCACCCTTCGCTTGAGGCTCTGCCTGGGGCTCCTCCCCCTCTTCCGGATCCTTCAGCTCGGTGCCTGACAGGTCCAGCTCTGGGAAAGCGAAGCCACCTTCTTCAGGCAGTCATCGTAGCCTTCTCTATAGAAGTCCGATGCTGCCTCCTCCACATCTTCAGTGAAGCCAACGGAGGCCTTGTATGCCACCATGGCTTCTTGGGCCTGCCTTGCGGTCAGCTCTTTGGCTTCCTCAAGCTGGGTCGCCAATTATGCTACCGCCGCCCATTTGGCTTGAGCCCTCTTGTCGGCCTCCGAGAATTGTTTCTCTTCCTCTTCAGCCGACAGGCGAGTGAGTCGATCTTCACCGTTCTCCTCTTCAACCTGGCCTCCCGGTCGGCCAGCTGGCTCTCAACCTCCTTCAGGGTCGCCTTCGACGACTCTGCCTCAGCTTAGGCTATCGCCAGCCCCTCTTCAGAGGACTTTAGGGAAGCCTTTACGGCCGCTTAGGCCACCTCCAGCTCTTGAACTCTCTTCGTGGAGGTCTTGGCGGCGTGCATCACCCGGCTGATGCCATCTTCCATCAGGGAGATGCTGTGAAGGAGCTGCAAGCACAAGGCTGGGTTAGTGCTATACACAAAGAAAGAAAAGAGGTAAGGGGACAAGTTAAGGCTCTTACCCTCATAAAGTCGCGGTAGGACTCCATGACTACGTCGATCAGGTTTCTCTGGATCGACACCTCCCAATCAGCATCCATCATGGCCCCTTTCAGTAGGCTCCGCGCCCTCCTAGGGTGGTCAAGCGCGTGCCAGTGCTGGAATTCTTCCTGGCGGATCTCCTCGTCCAACTCCTCGGCCCTGCTCTCGGCTGCTCCTTCTACGACCATCCCCTTCCCTTTGTCTGTCAAAGGGACTGCCTCCTCTGGACTGGCAGACGAAGGAGCTGACGCCATTGCCGTGTCGGACATTTCTGGCCGCTACTGCCCTTGTCGGGTGGCTGACCCACTGGCAGAAGCCGGCATCCCCGCCTTCTTCCTTGCCAGGCTCTCGGTGAGGGGGATGCCATCTTCGTCTGACTCGACCTCGACAACGGGAGCGGGTCTCTCCTTCTCCCATTTTTTCTTCTGCCATTCAGCGGCTGGTGTGGAAGCCGACTCTGGGATGGCCCATTTCCGCACCACCCGTCGGATGACCTTGGATTTATCAATCCTCCGCATCCTTCCTCCTGTTGCAGGAAAATCAATGTTAGTAAAGGGAAAAGAGAGAGCCAAAAATTTATGAAGACAAGTTATAAGAGAGGAGGTCGGCCCTTTCCTAGGGATCTTTGGGGGCTGATTCCCGCCTGGTGAAGGGTTTCCTCCCCCAACAGCTCGATGCCGCCATCGGGTCAGCTCCGTTGATCTCATTAAATTTAGCCCGGTCGGCCATTAAGATCGACCTCCCCTCGTGGATTCTCGGCCATGGTTCCCTCCACAACAGCTCGAACCCCTAGGGTTGGAGGCTGCTGACGAAGAAGAACCGGGCCTTCCATCCATGGATGGCCGATGGGAGACACTTCAGGATTTTTTGGCCTTGGCGCGGGATGAACAACATCCATTCCTGGCTTCTAAAGTCTCTCTTCGGGTAGAAGAAATTACCGAAGAGGGACAGTTTGGGTTCGGACCTAGCCCTATGGCACAGCATGATGAAGCAGCATATCACCCGAATGCTGTTAGGGGTCAGCTGCACTGGGGTTACCCTATAAAATTTGAAGATTTCTACAAACATGGGGTGTAGGGGGAACCTCAGTCCGACCTTGAGGTGGGCTTTGTACATTGGGAGAGTCCCTGGCCCTAATGGGTTGTTCGCTCTCCCCTCTCGGCCCGGGAGTGTAAGGTGCAAGGTGGAGGGAATGCCATACACCGCCTTAAGGTTCTTGACCCGTTCCCGGGTCATGGTCAAGGGTATCTCACTCGACCCAGGGTCTCTAGGCCTACGGGCCGGACCTCCACGGCCGATGCAGAACAAAGAACAAAGAAGCGTATGCGGAAGTAAATTTAAGATTAATTCTTTTTTCTTTTTTTTTTTAAATTTCAGAAATTGGCCTCGACTCAAAGTAAAGTAAACTAAGTTGATGGAAACTAGGTAAGGATTGAAAGCACAATTTAGAAGAAGCTAAGTTATCAGAGTAGTTCAGAAGTAACGGATCGCTGGGGGTTGAGAAACTCCCAGACCTAGGGTTTCGCTCTGAACTTTCAACAGGACAGAAATAAAGAGAAGAGATGGTTTACCAACCAGACAGTGATCTTCACAGAATTTGGATGGAAGAACTCTCTCGAGTAGATTGTTGGATCCTCGGATTCGGCTATCTTCGCAATGGATCCTCCAATACTGGCCTCGTGGCTAGGTCGACTTCTCCTGAACTCAAGATCTGGGAAAAAGAAAAACAAGTGATGGATTCAGAGACTCAGGGAAGGATTTACCAGGTCGAAGAACTTGAAGGCTGATGTCGCTGAGATTCGGATTCTCTTGAAGGCTGATTTGACTCCCTCTGGGAAGAGCTTTGGATCTGAAGTATCCGGACTGGAGCTGGATGCTGGTGGTCGGCCTGGACTTGGAGAGAGAGGCCATGGGAGGTGGAATAGGCTAGGGTTTGGTGGATTGAAGTGGATGGTGGGCGGCTAGGGTTTTGGAGTAGAAGTGGCTAACCTAGGATTTGGGTTTTGGAGATCTCACACCTCCTCAAGGTTCCTGGGGAACCCGGATTTACTCCCTCACGGAGCTCAACACCTGGATGCAAGTGCGGAAGAGAGAAAACACAGAGTTTGCTCACAAAAAAAAGTTGGTTTCATTCATCTGATTGATTTCAAACTTACATGGGGGTTTAATTTATAGGACATTACAAGAGAGTAGGGTTTTACATCTTCCCATGTGGAACTAAAGGAGGGGATCTTCACATTAGGATTGTAAGATCAATCCCTACTCATATGGCCGGCCAAATAATTCCATAAGATGATTGAGGCTTCAAAAAAGGAAAGTGGGTGGCGCCTCCTTGCCTTGACCTCCAAGAAAATTATTTTTTTTCCTTCTATGCTTGGCCTTATCTGGAAGTGTTTGGGCACCTCTTAACCTTGCTCTCCAAGAGAAAATTTTTTTCCTTTTATATCTGGCTTTATTTGGAATGACTAGGGCGCCTCCTAACCTTGCTCTTCAAGAGAAATCTCCTTCCTTCCATGGCTCAACCTTTTTTTGGATACCTCCTTTTCTTTCTCCCCAAGTTATGGTTCTTCCTAACTTTGCTTTGGGTATTTTTGGCAGGTAATGGGCGCCTCCTTGAAGTTCTCTCCAAGAAACTTTCTTCCCATTCATAGTTTGGCTCTTATGGAAGTCTTGGGCCGCCCCCTTGTTTTGTGGATCCTTGGTTGCACTCTCCTCAATTGGCGCATGAAAGAAGGGAGCTGCTATCTGTGGTGTGGGGACCAAAGTCTACTGGATGAAGATGTGGCGCCCCTTGGACTCAGGCGTGTGGCTGGGAGTGTGGCTCCCACTTGCTTGGCCTTGGGAGAAAATGTAACACCCCAGGTTGAAGCCCTAGTCCACTACTGAGTCAACATGACTCAACCAAATAAAAATGCAGGTAATACAGACTCAAGCTAAAATTGAGTTGATCAAGTCAACCCTTATTACAAGCCAAAAAATCCTAATTCTTCGGGCATGGTTAATCAGAGATCCAGATGGAGCTCTGAAGTCTTCTTCTGAGTCTGGTGCCCACACCAATTCTCCCAGGGTGGGAGGAACTCGACCCTGTCGAGTATGGATCAAGTTGGCTCTGGTAGCTCTCCAAGAGGTCTGGGTCCAATTCTTGTAATTCTTCTCGGGAGATCCAAGAGTCATCAGAATCTGGCCTTCCTTGCCAGCGGACCAGGTATCTTTGGTATCCTCGATTACGAGTAGAGATAACCTGATCATCCAGGATCTTTTCAATCTGCTCTTTTCTCACAGGCCAGTTTGTTGGTGGACACACAGGGTTGGGTTCACTCTCAAGAGCAGGATTAGGTTCAAAAGCCTCACTGGGAATCACAGCTGGCTCTCTATACTCTACTAGGTCTGTAATGTTGAAAGTGGAGCTAATGCCTAGTTCTGGAGGCAACTCGAGCACATTGTGATGCAGAACAAATAAAGGGATGCGATGCGGAAGTAAATTAAGATTAACTAATTTTTTGGTTGTTTTTATATGTTTGTAGAAGTTGGCTTCAAATCAAAGAAAAGTTAACCTAACATTGAAAGATACTAATATGATAATTGAAAGCACAATTTTAAGGAAACTAAATTAATCAGAGTAGTTCAGAAGTAATGGATCGCTGGGGGTTGAGAAACTCCCAGACCTAGGGTTTCGCTCTGAACTTTCAACAGAACAGAAATAGAGAGAAGAGATGGTTTACTAACCAAACTTGTGATCTTCTTTGGGTTTGGTGGAAGAACTCTCTCGAGCAGATTATGGGATCCTCTGAGTCAGCTATCTTCGCAATGGATCCTCTAATACTGGTTTCGTGGTTTGGTCGGCTTCTCCTGGACTCAGAATCTGGGAGAGAAGAGGAACAAAAGATGGAATTCAGAAACTCAAGAAGAGACCTTACCAGGCTGAAGAACTTGAAAGCCGAGGCTGCTGAGATCAGGATTCTCCTGGAGGCCGATCTGACTTCCTCTTAGAGTTGCTGCAGACCTGAAGTATCTGGACCGGAACTGGATGCTGGTGGCCGGCCAGGGCTTGGAGATTGTGGCCATGAGAAGGGGAAAAACCTAGGGCTTGGTGGAAAGAGAAAGGTGATGGCGGCTAGGGTTTGGGAATTGAGTGGCTAACCTAGGGTTTAGGGTTTTGGAGATCTCTCACCTCCTCAAGATTCCAGGGGAACCCGGATTTACTCCCTCACGGAGCTCAACACTTAGAAGCAAGTGCGGAAAAGAGAAAACATAAGTTTGCTCATAAAAAAAATTTCTTTCATTCATATGATTGATTTCAACTTACAAGAGGGATGTAATTTATAATGCTTTACAAGGGAGAAGGGTTTCATATTTTCCCATGTGGGACTAAAGGAGGGGATCTCCAAATTAGGGCAAATCCCTTACATATGGTTGGCCAAAATACCAAAAATTAGGATTTGGGTTATAAATGGCAGGTAGATGGCGCCACCTTGCTTGGAATTTTTCAAGAAAATTTTCTTCCTTTCCTGGATGAACTCTTTTGGACTCCTCATTTTCTTCCTCCCTAAGTCAAGGCTCTTCCCATCTTTGTTTTAGGTGTTTTTGGCAGGTAATGGGCGCCCCTTGATATTCTCTTCCAAGAAAAACTTCTTCCCTTGTTTGCTTGGAATCACTTGGGAAAGTCTTGGCCGCCCCCTTGATTTGTGCTCTTCTCTTTATCTGGTGCATGAAAGAAGGGAGTTGCCATCTGTGGAGTGGGGACCAATGACTGCTGGATGTGGATATGGCGCCCCCTGGACTGGGAGTGTGGCTGGGAGTGTGGTGTCCACTTGCCTGGTCTTGGGAGAAAATGTAACATCCCCGGTTGAAACTCTAGTCCACTACTGAGTCAACATGACTCAACAAAATAAAATGCAGGTAATGTAGACTCAAGCTAAATTGAGTTGATCTAGTCATCTCTTATTACAAACCAAAAACCCTAATTCTTCGGGCAAGGTTAATCAGAGATCCAGATGGAGCTCTGAAGTCTTCTTCTGAGTCTGGTGCCCGCACCAATTCTCCCAGGGTGGGAGGAACTCAACCCTGTCGAGTAAGGCTCAAGTTGGCTCTGGTATCTCTCCAAGAGGTATGGGTCCAATTCTTGTAATTCTTCTCGGGAGATCCAAGAGTCATCAGAATCTGGCCTTCCTTGCCAGCGGACCAGGTACCTTTGGTATCCTCGATTACGAGTAGAGATAACCTGATCATCCAGGATCTTTTCAATCTGCTCTTTCCTCACAGGCCAGTTTGTTGGTGGACATACAGGTTCGGGATCACTCTCAATGATAGGGTTAGGCTCAAAAGGCTCACTAGGAATCACAGCTGGCTCCCTGTACTCTACTAAGTCTGTAATGTTGAAAGTAGAGCTAATGCCTAGTTCTGGAGGCAACTCGAGCACATAGGCATTGGATCCTACTCTCTTTACCACTCTAAATGGTCCAGCTCCCCTAGCATGTAACTTTCTAACGGTTCCAGGAGGAAACCGTTCAGGCCTTAACCTAATCATCACATAGTCTCCCTCAACAAAAGATTTGACTCGCCTTTGAGTATCAGCCAACTTCTTATAAGTTTCATTACTTAAATTTATTTTGGCATGAATTTCTTTATGCAAGTCTTTTACATGCTGTGCAAAATTCTCAGCAGACTCGGAGACTCGAGTGTGGACAGGTAAAGGGACTAGGTCAAGAGGTGTGTGAGGTTTGTACCCATGTATAATTTCAAATGGACTCTTACCCGTAGACCTATTGACCGAGTCATTGTACGCAAATTCTGCCCTTGGTAGGTATAAATCCCAATTTCTGGTGTTTTCACCAACAAGACATCTCAGCAGATTTCCTAGGCTACGGTTCACTACTTCAGTTTGGCCATTAGTTTGGGGATGATAGGCAGTTGAAAACTTAAGTTTTGTCCCTAACTTATGCCAAAGGGTCTTCCAAAAGTAACTGGTGAACCGGACATCCCTATCTGAAATGATTGTCTTAGGTAGGCCATGGAGTCTAACTATCTCATTGAAGAAAAGGGTGGCTACCTTAGACGCATCAAAGGTTTGGGAACAAGGCAAGAAGTGGGCCATTTTAGAGAATCGGTCGACTACGACACAGATAGAATCATGTCTCCTCTGGGTCTTAGGTAAACCTAACACAAAATCCATACTCACATCTTGCCAAGGACGATCTGGGACAGGGAGTGGGGTATAAAGGCCAGTGTTTTGTTTTCGCTGTTTGGCAACAGCGCAGGTTCGACATCTAGCTACAATATTAGCTACATCCCTTTTCAAGCTATGCCAGAAAAAGTGGTCTTCAATAGCTAGAATGGTCTTGTCTTTTCCAAAATGTAATAGGCCCCAACCTCACCCATGCCAGGAACCTAGGAGGACCTTATACCGTGATCCCGAGCATAACCTTAGGAAGCCTAACCATGATATCTATAGTGTGGATCGTGTCTATGAGAGGTCCTTACAATATTCTAGACCAGTCACTCAACAACCCAAGTCTTCTAGATCAAACCATTTAGATCCACACCCATGCCCAAGTAAGGTCTCTACTAGCTTGAAACCCAGTGTGACCCAGGTTCCTATATCTCAAGAATGTTTGTTTTGTGGAGAAAGAGGCCATAAATCTAGTCAGTGCCCATGCATAGGACTAGCTTGTGCACAGCTAAGTGGTAAGAATCCTAAGGATGACATTAATGAGGGAGAACCCAAGCCTACCAATGAGGAAGAACGATTAGGTATGACAAGCCTAGAATCAGTTGACCCGATTACCACTGACCCGAAACCCATTGGAGATGGCATCGAGGAAGTATATGATGCTGGCTTAAGTCTAGTTGATGAATATGAGGGGGAAGAACTTGAAGAATGTGACATTGATACTATTGGTTCCTTACCTGAGGAGACCTTGGAAAGCAACCAATGGGTAGGACCTAGTTCAGAAATTCAAGAGATTTGTGAGAACCAGGTTCCTTTAGTCAAATACCCCCAGGAAGAACTCATAGTGTTAGCCCGAGCTATTAGTTCATACCCTCTAATGACAGTCATTCCCCAAGTACCAATTAAAGATCTTTGCACTGAACTGTTTAAGTTTGCCCACCCTATGGTAGATCCTCTCCTTAGGATGACTGAATCAAGCCTCTTACAATTGGACCTTGTCCCATGCCCAGCCACTAAGGTCTCTCCCGTAATCTCAGTTGAACATCCTTGTCTTGAGCGGATTGATTCACCCAGTCCTGTAGAAGTCCTCCTTATGGCCCCAGACCCCTTCCTTCGCATGACTGACCTACCCTTCTATAGAGTATACCTTTCCTCACCCATAGGTCTAATTTTAAGTCTTGAGGTCATCATCCATAGGCCCTTCCATGAATCATTCTCTAATCCATTTCTTGGGAAAGTGGATCATTATTTGCTTAGAGAACAAACCTTAACTGTTGCAATCACATGTCCTAGGCTACTCCCCGAACCATCTCTTGATCCATTCCTGGGAGTAGCAAACTTTTCCTTTCGTAAGGATGACCAGTTGACATTCATAGATCTCCATTCAAACCTTCAGGTCACCACCTTTAGCCAGCGGGTAATTCGAGACTCCACCTCATATTTCCTCCCTTTCTCTAGGACTTCCAATGCTTCTTACATCATCCAAGTATACTTTGTCAAAGTATTTAGAGTGAATCACGTGTCAGAATCTATTAGGTTTGCCACCTACTTCTGGAAGACCTTATGGCACCTACTAGGCACCCATGATAAGTTTAAATGCTCTGATACCAAAAATGATGTAGAACAGAAGCTCTGATACCAAAAATGATGCAGAACAAATAAAGGGATGCGATGCGGAAGTAAATTAAGATTAACTAATTTTTTTGTTGTTTTTATATGTTTGTAGAAGTTGGCTTCAAATCAAAGAAAAGTTAACCTAACATTGAAAGATACTAATATGATAATTGAAAGTACAATTTTAAGGAAACTAAATTAATCAGAGTAGTTCAGAAGTAATGGATCGCTGGGGGTTGAGAAACTTCCAGACCTAGGGTTTCGCTCTGAACTTTCAACAGAACAGAAATAGAGAGAAGAGATGGTTCACTAACCAGACTTGTGATCTTCTCAGGGTTTGGTGGAAGAACTCTCTCGAGCAGATTGTGGGATCCTCTGAGTCAGCTATCTTCGCAATGGATCCTCTAATACTGGTTTCGTGGTTTGGTCGGCTTCTCCTGGACTCAGAATCTAGGAGAGAAGAGGAACAAAAGATGGAATTCAGAAACTCAAGAAGAGACCTTACCAGGCTGAAGAACTTGAAAGCCGAGGCTGCTGAGATCAGGATTCTCCTGGAGGCCGATCTGACTTCCTCTTAGAGTTGCTGCAGACCTGAAGTATCTGGACTGGAACTGGATGCTGGTGGCCGGCCAAGGCTTGGAGATTGTGGCCGTGAGAAGGGGAAAAACCTAGGGCTTGGTGGAAAGAGAAAGGTGATGGCGGCTAGGGTTTGGGAATTGAGTGGCTAACCTAGGGTTTAGGGTTTTGGAGATCTCTCACCTCCTCAAGGTTCCAGGGGAACCCGGATTTACTCCCTCACGGAGCTCAACACTTAGAAGCAAGTGCGGAAAAGAGAAAACATAAGTTTGCTCATAAAAAAAATTTCTTTCATTCATATGATTGATTTCAACTTACAAGAGGGATGTAATTTATAATGCTTTACAAGGGAGAAGGGTTTCATATTTTCCCATGTGGGACTAAAGGAGGGGATCTCCAAATTAGGGCAAATCCCTTACATATGGTTGGCCAAAATACCAAAAATTAGGATTTGGGTTATAAATGGCAGGTAGATGGCGCCACCTTGCTTGGAATTTTTCAAGAAAATTTTCTTCCTTTCCTGGATGAACTCTTTTGGACTCCTCCTTTTCTTCCTCCCTAAGTCAAGGCTCTTCCCATCTTTGTTTTAGGTGTTTTTGGCAGGTAATGGGCGCCCCTTGATATTCTCTTCCAAGAAAAACTTCTTCCCTTGTTTGCTTGGAATCACTTGGGAAAGTCTTGGCCGCCCCCTTGATTTGTGCTCTTCTCTTTATCTGGAGCATGAAAGAAGGGAGTTGCCATCTGTGGAGTGGGGACCAAAGACTGCTGGATGTGGATATGGCACCCCCTGGACTGGGAGTGTGGCTGGGAGTGTGGTGTCCACTTGCCTGGTCTTGGGAGAAAATGTAACATCCCCGGTTGAAACCCTAGTCCACTACTGAGTCAACATGACTCAACAAAATAAAATGCAGGTAATGTAGACTCAAGCTAAATTGAGTTGATCTAGTCAACTCTTATTACAAACCAAAAACCCTAATTCTTCGGGCAAGGTTAATCAGAGATCCAGATGGAGCTCTGAAGTCTTCTTCTGAGTCTGGTGCCCGCACCACATAGGCATTGGATCCTACTCTCTTCACCACTCTAAATGGTCCAGCTCCTTTAGCATGTAACTTTCTAACAGTCCCAGGGGGAAACCGTTCAGGCCTTAACCTAATCATTACATAGTCTCCTTCATCAAAAGTTTTGACTCACCTTTGAGAATCAGCCAACTTCTTATAAGTTTCATTACTTAAATTTATTTTGGCTTGAATTTCTTTATGCAAGTCTTTTATATGCTATGCAAAAACTTCGGCAGACTCGGAGACTCGTGTGTGGACTGGTAAAGGAGCTAGGTCAAGAGGTGTGTGAGGTTTGTAACCTTGCACAATTTCAAATGGACTCTTACCCGTAGACCTATTGACCGAGTCATTATATGCAAATTCAGCTCTAGGTAAGTACAAATCCCAGTTCCTAATGTTTTCACCAACAAGACACCTTAACAGATTGCCTAAACTACGGTTCACTACTTCGGTTTGGCCATCTGTCTGGGGATGATAGGTAGTTGAAAACTTAAGTTTTGTCCCTAACTTATGCCAAAGGGTTTTACAGAAATAGCTGGTGAACCGGACATCCCTATCTGAAACAATGGTCTTGGGTAGGCCATGGAGTCGAACTATTTCATTAAAGAACAGGGTGGCTATCTTAGACGCATCAAATGTTTGGGAACAAGGCAAGAAATGGGCCATCTTGGAAAATCGGTCTACTACAACACAGATGGAGTCATGCCTCATCTGGGTCTTAGGCAAACCTAACACAAAGTCCATGCTCACATCTTGCCAAGGACGATCTGGGACAGGGAGTGGGGTATAAAGGTCGGTGTTCTGTTTTTGCTGTTTGGCAACAGCGCAGGTCCGACACCTAGCCATAATGTGTGCTACATCTCTTTTTAAGCTAGGCCAGAAAAAATGGTCTTCAATAGCCAGGGTGGTCTTATCTTTTCCGAAATTGCCAGCTAAACCTCCAGCATGAGTTTCCCAAATCAAAAATTCTCTAAGAGAGGTTCTAGGGATGCAAAGCCTATTCTTAAAGAACAGAAAGCCATCTAAAAGGGAATAATCCTTATGTTCACTAGATGGTCCTTGAGTTAGATCCTGGTACACAATCTTAAAATCCGGACACGACTCATATTCTTCTTTGATTTGCTCAAACCCTATGACTTCAGCCCTAACAGAATTCAACAACACAGATCGACGACTAAGGGCATCAGCTACCTTATTTTCAGACCCAGCCTTATGCTTCAAAACAAAAGTATAGGACTGGATATACTCTACCCATTTAGCATGCCTAGGGTTAAGCTTCTTCTGGGAATTCAAGAATCTAAGAGCCTCGTGGTTCGAAAACAGCACAAATTCTTGCGGTAGCAAATAATGTCTCCAGTAACGCAAAGCTTGCACTACTGCATAAAATTCCTTATCATAGGTAGAATACCTAAGCTTAGCATCATTAAGTTTCTCACTAAAGAATGCTACGGGATGGTTCTCTTGGCTTAGGACTCCACCTATACCTACTCCTGAAGCATCACAGGCAACCTCAAATACCTTTGAAAAGTCCGGTAACTTCAAAATGGGTGCCTGGGTCATCCTATCCTTAAGATCTAGGAAGGCTTTATGGGCTACTTTAGTCCACTGAAATTCTCCCTTCCTAATACAGTGTGTGATAGGAGCAACTACAGTACTAAACCCCTTGATGAATCGCCTATAGAAGGTAGCCAAGACATGGAAACTTCTGACTTCATGCACACTGGTCGGCTCTGGCCATTCTACTATGGACCTAATCTTTTCAGGATCGGCAGCCACGCCGTCAGGGGTTACAACAAATCCAAGGAAGATAATTCTACTGGTCATAAATTCACACTTTTTGAGATTACCGTAGAGACTATCATTCCTCAAAACTTGACAGACTTGTCTAAGGTGGCCTAGGTGATCTGCAGGGGTCTTACTATAGATCAGGATGTCATCAAAATAGACCACTACAAACTTTCCTATGAAAGCTCTAAGTACCTGGGTCATAATCCTCATGAAAGTACTAGGGGCATTGGACAACCCAAAAGGCTTAACAACCCATTCAAAGAGACCATCCTTAGTTTTGAAGGCGGTTTTCCACTCATCCCCTGGTCTAATCCTAACCTGATGATAGCCGCTCTTGAGATCAATTTTAGAAAAAACCATGGCACCGGCCATCATATCTAGCATATCATCTAGTCTAGGGATGGGGAACCTATACTTGATTATGATTTTATTGATGGCACGACTATCGATACACATCCTCCACGTGCCATCCTTCTTCGGGGTTAGAAGTGCAGGGACTGCACAAGGGCTAAGACTCTCTCTAATGAACCCCTTCCTCAACAATTCGCCAACCTGCTTTTGCAGTTCTTTATGCTCAGATGGATTCATCCTATAATGGGGCAAGTTGGGTAAAGTAGCTCCTGGAACTAAATCTATGGAATGCTAAATATCCCTAAGAGGTGGAAGGTGGTCTGGTAGATCCTCGGGAAAAACATCCTCAAATTCTTCTAATAAAGGCTTAACTTCCTGAGGAGGCTCTGAGGGTGTAGGAGTCCTAATTTCCTTAGCAGTCAACATCCAAATGGGTGAACCACTATAAATTTCTTGTTCTAGATCCTTGGCACTAATTAGGTTCACTCCAGTCTTCATTTCTCTGACCTTATTGGTTCCTTTATCTTCCTTGTCCATAGGAGGGACTGAATGGATTGTGATTTTCTTCCCATTGAAACTAAAGACACAGGTGTTGGATTTTCCTAAGAGGGTGGCATCATGATCATACAACCAAGGTCTTCCAAGAATTATACTGCTCACCCCCATGGGCAAGACATCACACCAAATCTTCTCTTGATAGGATTGCATTTGGATTTGGACCTGACATCTAGACTGGATGGGTATAGAGGTAGAGTCTACCCAAGAAACCTTATAGGGGTTGGGGTGGGGGACTGGGGTTAAACCTAACATTTTGACAGTGCTAGTAGAAATGGCATTCACACAGCTCCCACTATCTATGATGATTTTACATACCTTATACCCTAGTTTAAGGAAAGTCTGGAGGATGTTAGTCCTACGCCAATCTTCCTGAACTTTAGTCTGGGACAGGATGCATCTCACAACCCCTAATTGGTCAGACTCTGTGGATTCTTCCTCTCCTTCATACTCATCGACCAAATTCATTTCGGCCTCATAAACTTCTTCTTCAAATTTCTCATTGGGCTCGGAATTCTCTTCTCCTCCCTCCTCTATATAAAGGGATCTACGAGGGCATTGGCTAGAAACATGACCTACCTTATGGCACTTAAAACAAGCTATGGCTGTGCACTGATTGGAGATATGACCGGGCTTCTGGCACTTAAAACAAATGATACTAGGGGTTCTCTGGGTGTCAGGTGCCTTACCATTATCCATGGGCCTAGGGGTGGGAATACCCTGATTAGGCTTGCTAGGGGTAACCTGGCTAGGTCCATTTTTTGGGATTGGGGCACTAACCCTAGAAGGCATGGGTCCTCTCTGAAACTTCTCAGTGTTCAGTGCAATATGATAGGCTTGGTCTAGGTCAGTAACCTCTCTCAGAAACAAATCTCTCTTAATGTCTTCCCTAAGTCCAGCCCTAAATCTAGACAAAGTGACCTCATGGGCTTCACTCACATCACATCTCATTAGGTATTCATCAAAGGTGGTTATGTAGTCTAAAACAGATCGGTTCCCTTGTTTTAAAGTCTGCCATTGGTCTAACAGATTTTGCTGGTATGAAATGGGTAGGTACTTGTCTCTAAGTTTCTCTTTCATACCCTGCCAAGTGGTTATGGGCTCTACATTTCATCTTCTAGTGGTCAGCTCAATGTTCCCCAGTATAACCTAGCTTGACGTACTAACTTCATCTTGGCAAACTTGAATTTCCTCTCCTCAGACATGGCATACCACTCAAAGTACTGGTCCATCTCACCCTCCCAATCAGAATACACCTTAGGATTTAAGCTACCATTAAAAGTGGGTGCATCTAACTTGATGTTCCGAATGAACTTATCATCTCTATCTTCAGGTTCTAGGTCAGGCCTCCTATGATTAGGTTCAGGATCTCGGTATAAAGGTCTTCTAGGCTCTTGGTGTGGGTGAGGTTGAGGCACATTAAAATCTGGGTCAGGAGTCCAATTCCGATGCCTAGGTTCCTCAAGTACTTGTACTCGATCCCTAAGCTGGGCAAAATTCTCATTCATATCCTGACTTAATTTGTTCATACTCTCAGTAAGAGCTCTAACCATGGCCTCTAAATCAGGTTGGGTTTGACCAGGTTGGTAGGGTACTCCATTCCGGGTAGACATGATGATGCAAGAAAACACACAAAATGAGACTCAACTGAATCAACTACGGGCTAACTAAACCTAGAGCCCAAACTAGATGCCCAATCAGAGTGGCAAGCTAGTCTGTAGTAACTCAGGACTCAGCCAGGCAGGTGTAAGGGGAGTGTTAGGTCCCTAGATGCCAATCCTAGACACCAATCAGAGAATGGCCTGGTAGGCGGACCAGCATACAAGCCCTTCGGGATGGAATCCCTGAACCACCGTTCTAGACACTGAGTACAAAGAACACACAAAGTAACCAGACAAACTGACTCAACACTAGCCTTGACCCGACTTGTTGATGTCCCTAGCCCACTAGGGCAAATTAGGTCTAATTAATTTTAAGATTAAAGGCTTAGGTTCGAATGAGTGGGTGGTGGTTTTGGGCTAAGGAGAGGTTATCAACTCCTCCCCTTATCTTAGATGCTCAAATGCCCTTAAGATGAATTAAGAGATGATCACTCAAAATAATTGAATTGCAAAAATACAAAAATAGAGTTGCAGTAATTTAATCCTCAGAAATCTCACGGAAACCAATAAATCACAGGAAAATTATGCAAAATATATTCAATTATACTGGTTTCATCAAAACAAAAATCAACGAATTTGGAGTTAACTGTAGTGAGAAATAATTCTTGCAACAGAATAAATACGGGCTGAAAATAGAGTACTTCCCCGTTTACAATTCCTGCTACGAAGTTGTAACCCAACGGATCCCCTACACGCCCTAGGAACACCCCGTGGAATGGGAAGAGGAGGTTTGCATCTCGCTTCATTCCTAGGACCGGACATCCTGGGGAGTCTACTTCAAGCAGACAAAATAAAAAGAGAGAGACTCAAACAAGCAATCAAAACAGAAACCCTAGACAGGGCTCTGATACCAAAAATGATGCAGAACAAAGAACAAAGAAGCGTATGCGGAAGTAAATTTAAGATTAATTCTTTTTTTTTTATATATATTTCAGAAACTGGCCTCGACTCAAAGTAAAGTAAACTAAGTTAATGGAAACTAGGTAAGGATTGAAAGCACAATTTAGAAGAAGCTAAGTTATCAGAGTAGTTCAGAAGTAACGGATTGCTGGGGGTTGAGAAACTCCCAGACCTAGGGTTTCGCTCTGAACTTTCAACAGGACAGAAATAAAGAGAAGAGATGGTTTACCAACCAGACAGTGATCTTCACAGAATTTAGGTGGAAGAACTCTCTCGAGCAGATTGTTGGATCCTCGGATTCGGCTATCTTCACAATGGATCCTCTAATACTGGCCTCGTGGCTGGGTCGGCTTCTCTTGAACTCAAGATCTGGGAAGAAGAAAAACAAGTGATGGATTCAGAGACTCAGGGAAGGATTTACCAGGTCGAAGAACTTGAATGCTGATGTCGCTGAGATCCGGATTCTCTTGAAGGCTGATTCGACTCCCTCTGGGAAGAGCTTTGGATCTAAAGTATCCGGACTGGAGCTGGATGCTGGTGGTCGGCCTGGACTTGGAGAGAGAGGCCGTGGGAGGTGGAATAGGCTAGGGTTTGTTGGATTGAAGTGGATGGTGGGCGGCTAGGGTTTTGGAGTAGAAGTGGCTAACCTAGGGTTTGGGTATTGGAGATCTCACACCTCCTCAAGGTTCCTGGGGAACCCGGATTTACTCCCTCACGGAGCTCAACACCTGGATGCAAGTGCGAAAGAGAGAAAACACAGAGTTTGCTCACAAAAAAAAGTTGGTTTCATTAATCTGATTGATTTCAAACTTACATGGGGGTTTAATTTATAGGACATTACAAGAGAGTAGGGTTTTACATCTTCCCATGTGGGACTAAAGGAGGGGATCTTCACATTAGGATTGTAAGATCAATCCCTACTCATATGGCCGGCCAAATAATTCCATAAGATGATTGAGGCTTCAAAAAAGGAAAGTGGGTGGAGCCTCCTTGCCTTGACCCCCAAGATAATTATTTTTTTTCCTTCTATGCTTGGCCTTATCTGGAATTGTTTGGGCGCCTCTTAACCTTGCTCTCCAAGGGAAAATTTTTTTTCTTTTATATCTGGCTTTATTTGGAATGACTAGGGCGCCTCCTAACCTTGCTCTTCAAGAGAAATCTCCTTCCTTCCATGGCTCAACCTTTTTTTGGATACCTCATTTTCTTTCTCCCCAAGTTATGGTTCTTCCTAACTTTGCTTTGGGTATTTTTGGCAGGTAATGGGCGCCTCCTTGAAGTTCTCTCCAAGAAACTTTCTTCCCATTCATAGTTTGGCTCTTATGGAAGTCTTGGATCGCCCCCTTGTTTTGTGGATCCTTGGTTGCACTCTCCTCAATTGGCGCATGAAAGAAGGGAGCTGCTATCTGTGGTGTGGGGACCAAAGTCTACTGGATGAAGATGTGGCGCCCCCTAGACTCAGGCGTGTGGCTGAGAGTGTGGCTCCCACTTGCTTGGCCTTGGGAGAAAATGTAACACCCCAGGTTGAAGCCCTAGTCCACTACTGAGTCAACATGACTCAACCAAATAAAAATGCAGGTAATACAGACTCAAGCTAAAATTGAGTTGATCAAGTCAACCCTTATTACAAGCCAAAAATCCCTAATTCTTCGGGCACGGTTAATCAGAGATCCAGATAGAGCTCTGAAGTCTTCTTCTGAGTCTGGTGCCCGCACCAATTCTCCCATGGTGGGAGGAACTCGACCCTGTCGAGTATGGATCAAGTTGGCTCTGGTATCTCTCCAAGAGGTCTGGATCCAATTCTTGTAATTCTTCTCGAGAGATCCAAGAGTCATCAGAATCTGGCCTTCCTTGCCAGCGGACCAGGTATCTTTGGTATCCTTGATTATGAGTAGAGATAACCTGATCATCCAGGATCTTTTCAATCTGCTCTTTTCTCACAGGCCAGTTTGTTGGTGGACACACAGGGTTGGGTTCACTCTCAAGAGCAGGATTAGGTTCAAAAGCCTCACTGGGAATCACAGCTGGCTCTCTATACTCTACTAGGTCTGTAATGTTGAAAGTGGAGCTAATGCCTAGTTCTGGAGGCAACTCGAGCACATAGGCATTGGATCCTACTCTCTTCACCACTCTAAATGGTCTAGCTTCTCTAGCATGTAACTTTCTAACGGTCCCAGGGGGAAACCGCTCAGGCCTTAACCTAATCATTACATAGTCTCCTTCATCAAAAGTTTTGACTCGCCTTTGAGAATCAGCCAGCTTCTTATAAGTTTCATTACTTAAATTTATTTTGGCTTGAATTTCTTTATGCAAGTCTTTTATATGCTGTGCAAAAACTTCGGCAGACTCGGAGACTCGTGTGTGGACTGGTAAAGGAGCTAGGTCAAGAGGTGTGTGAGGTTTGTAACCTTGCACAATTTCAAATGGACTCTTACCCGCAGACCTATTGATCGAGTCATTATATGCAAATTCAGCTCTAGGTAAGTACAAATCCCAGTTCCTAATGTTTTCACCAACAAGACACCTTAACAGATTGCCTAAACTACGGTTCACTACTTCGGTTTGGCCATCTGTCTGGGGATGATAGGCAGTTGAAAACTTAAGTTTTGTCTCTAACTTATGCCAAAGGGTTTTCCAGAAATAGCTGGTGAACCGGACATCCCTATCTGAAACAATGGTCTTAGGTAGGCCATGGAGTCGAACTATTTCATTAAAGAACAGGGTGGCTACCTTAGACGCATCAAATGTTTGGGAACAAGGCAAGAAATGGGCCATCTTGGAAAATCGGTCTACTACAACACAGATGGAGTCATGCCTCCTCTGGGTCTTAGGCAAACCTAACACAAAGTCCATGCTCACATCTTGCCAAGGACGATCTGGGACAGGGAGTGGGGTATAAAGGCCGGTGTTCTATTTTCGTTGTTTGGCAATAGTGCATGTCCGACACCTAGCCACAATGTGTGCTACATCTCTTTTTAAGCTAGGCCAGAAAAAATGGTCTTCAATAGCCAGGTTGGTCTTATCTTTACCGAAATGGCCAGCTAAACCTCCAGCATGAGTTTCCCAAATCAAAAATTCTCTAAGAGAGGTTCTAGGGATGCAAAGCCTATTCTTAAAGAACAGAAAGCCATCTAAAAGGGAATAATCTTTATGTTCACTAGATGGTCCTTGAGTTAGATCCTGGTACACAATCTTAATATCCGGACACGACTCATATTCTTCTTTGATTTGCACAAACCCTATGACTTCAGCCCTAACAGAATTCAATAACACAGATCGACGACTAAGGGCATTGATGCAGAACAAAGAACAAAGAAACGTATGCGAAAGTAAATTTAAGATTAATTCTTTTTTTTATTATTTTTTATATTTCAGAAATTGGCTTTGACTCAAAGTAAAGTTAAACTAAGTTGAAGGAAACTAGGTAATTATTGAAAGCACAATTTAGAAAAACTAGGTTATCAGAGTAGTTCAGAAGTAACGGATCGCTGGGGGTTGAGAAACTCCCAGACCTAGGGTTTCGCTCTAAACTTTCAACAGGACAGAAATAGAGAGGAGAGATGGGTTACCAACCAGACAGTGATCTTCACAGAATTTGGGTGGAAGAACTCTCTCGGGCAGATTGTTGGATCCTCGGATTTGGCTATCTTCGTAATGGATCCTCCAATACTGGTCTCGTGGCTGGGTTGGCTTCTCCTGGACTCAAGATCTGGGAAGAAGAAAAACAAGTGATGGATTCAGAGACTCGGGGAAGGATTTACCAGTTCGAAGAACTTGAAGGCTGATGTCGCTGAGATCTGGATTCTCTTGAAGGCTGATTCGACTCCCTCTGGAAAGAGCTTTGGATCTGAAGTATCCGGACTGTAGCTGGATGCTGGTGGTCGGCCTGGACTTGGAGAGAGAGGCCGTGAGAAGTGGGATAGGCTAGGGCTTGGTGGAAAGAGAAGGGTGATGGGCGACTAGGGTTTGGGAGTGAAGTGGCTAACCTAGGGTTGGGGTTTTGGAGATCTCACACCTCCTCAAGGTTCCTGGGGAACCCGGATTTACTCCCTCACGGAGCTCAACACCTGGATGCAAGTACGGAAGAGAGAAAACACAAAGTTTGCTCACAAAAAAACTTGGTTTCATTCATCTTATTCTTTTCAAACTTACATGGGGGTTTAATTTATAGGCCATTACAAGAGAGTAGGGTTTTACATCTTCCCAAGTAGGACTAAAGGAGGGGATCTTCAAATTAGGATATCAATCCCTACTCTTATGGCCGGCCAATTAATTCCAAAGTTGATTGAAGCTTCAAAAAGGAAAGTGGGTGGCGCCTCCTTGTCTTGACCTCCAAGAAAATATTTTTTTCCTTCTATACTTGGCCTTATCTGGAAGTGTTTGGGCGCCTCTTAACCTTGCCCTCCAAGAGAAAATTTGTTGCCTTTTATATCTGGCTTTAGTTGGAATGATTAGGGCGCCTCCTAACCTTGATTTTCAAGAGAAATCTCCTACCTTTCATGGCTCAACCCTTTTTGGATACCTCCTTTTCTTTCTCCCCAAGTTATGGCTCCTTCTAACTTTGTTTTGAGTATTTCTGGCAGGTAATGGGCGCCTCCTTGAATTTCTCTCCAAGAGAATTTCTTCCCTTTCATAGTTTGGTTCTTTTGGGAAGTCTTGGGCCGCCCCCTTGATTTGTGGACCCCTGGTGGATTTCTCCTTAATTGGCGCATGAAAGAGGGGAGCTGCTATCTGTGGTGTGGGGACCAAAGCCTGCTGGATGGAGATGTGGCGCCCCCTGGACTCAGGCGTATGGCTGGGAGTGTGGCTGGGAGTGTGGCGCCCACTTGCTTGGCCTTGGGAGAAAATGTAACACCCCCAGGTTGAAGCCCTAGTCCACTACTGAGTCAACATGACTCAACAAAATAAAAATACAGGTAATACAGACTCAAACTAAAATTGAGTTGATCAAGTCAACCCTTATTACAAGCCAAAAATCCTAATTCTTCGGGCAAGGTTAATCAGAGATCCAGATGGAGCTCTGAAGTCTTCTTCTGAGTCTGGTGCCCGCACCAATTCTCCTAGGGTGGGAGGAACTCGACCCTGTCGAGTATGGATCAAGTTGGCTCTGGTATCTCTCCAAGAGGTCTGGGTCCAACTCTTGTAATTCTTCTCGGGAGATCCAAGAGTCATCAAAATCTGGCCTTCCTAGCCAGCGGACCAGGTATCTTTGGTATCCTCGATTACGAGTAGAGATAACTTGATCATTCAGGATCTTTTCAATCTGCTCTTTCCTCACAGGCCAGTTTGTTGGTGGACACACAGGGTTGGGTTCACTCTCAAGAGCAGGATTAGGCTCAAAAGGCTCACTGGGAATCACAGCTGGCTCTCTATACTCTACTAGGTCTGAAATGTTGAAAGTGGAGCTAATGCCCAGTTCTAGAGGTAACTCGAGCACATAGGCATTGGATCATACTCTCTTCACCACTCTAAATGGTCCAGTTCCTCTAGCATGTAACTTTCTAACGGTTCCTGGAGGAAACCGTTCAGGCCTTAACCTAATCATTACATAGTCTCCCTCATCAAAAGTTTTGACTCGCCTTTGAGAATCAGCCAATTTCTTATAAGTTTCATTACTTAAGTTTATTTTGGCATGAATTTCTTTATGCAAGTCTTTTATATGCTATGCAAAAACTTCGGCAGACTCGGAGACTCGTGTGTGGACTGGTAAAGGAGCTAGGTCAAGAGGTGTATGAGGTTTGTAACCATGCACAATTTCAAATGGACTCTTACCTGTAGACCTATTGACCGAGTCATTGTATGCAATTTCAACCCTGGACAAAATACAAATCCCAATTCCTGGTTCTCTCAATCAAACCAAAATCTGAGCCAAAGCCTAGTAAAGGGTCAAGAAAAACTAAACTAGACTAACGACGCATTCCTAAAGAATGGACTTTATTCCAAAGGAACCCTAGGTCTAAACCTAACAAACTACGGCTCTCTAGGTTTGACCTTGGGTCGGAGGATGGCATGCAGAGCACGAAAACTTATCATGGGTGCCTTGTAGGTGCCATAAGGTCTTCCAGAAGTAGGTGGCAAACCTAATAGGTTCTGACACGTGGTTCACTCTAAACACTTCGACAAAGAATACTTGGATGGTGTAAGATGCATTGGAAGTCCTAGAGAAAGGGAGGAAATATGAGGTGGAGTCTCGAATTACCTGCTGGCTAAAGGTGGTGACCTGAAGGTTTGAATGGTGATCTATGAGTGTCAACTGATCATCCTTACGAAAGGAAAAGTTTGCTACTCCCAGGAATGGATCAAGAGATGGTTCAGGAAGTAGCCTAGGACATGTGATTGCAACAGTTAAAGTTTGTTCTCTAAGCAAATAATGATCCACTTTCTCAAGAACTGGATTGAAGAATGATTCATGGAAGGGCCTATGGACGATGACCTCAAGACTTGAAATTTGACATATGGGTGCGGAAAGGTATACTCTATAGAAGGGTAGGTCAGTCATGCGAAGGAAGGTGTCTGGGGTCATAAGGAGAACTTCTACAGGACTGGGTGAATCAATCCGCTCAAGACAAGGATGTTCAACTGAGATTACGGGAGAGACCTTTGTGGCTGGGCATGGAACAAGGTCCAATTGTAAGAGGCTTGATTCAGTCATCCTAAGGAGAAGATCTACCATAGGGTGGGCAAACTTAAATAGTTCAGTGCAAAGATCTTTAATTGGTACTTGGGGAATGACTATCATTAGAGGGTACGAACTGATAGCTCGGGCTAACACTATGAGTTCTTCCTGGGGGTATTTGACTAAAGGAACCTGATTCTCACAAATCTCTTGAATTTCTGAACTAGGTCCTACCACTTGGTTGCTCTCCAAGGTCTCCTCAGGTAAGGAACCAATAGTATCTGTTGCCGCTCTCGTCGCCGCGCCCATGCCACGGATCCGCCGATCCCTCCTGACCGCCTGGCGAAGGAGCTTCCCTGACTGCGGCGAACCTGCAAGAAAAGGGGTTAGAGGACCCTGACCGGGGATTTCGACGAGGGAGCTCCGACGGTCAAGTCAGTAGACGACGAGAAGGAACAGACTCTCCAAACGGACCCCGAAAGGGTTCCAGACCTAGAGAGTTTACTAGTGAGAGAGAGACGCTCTGGAAACCAGAATCTCGGCTGGGCCTCCTAGTCGGGCTTACACTCCCAGTGATTCCCTCTCGGGATCTCCGGGTTTCACTCTCCGGAATGAGGCCTTTTGCCGTTGCTTCTCCTTTGTCCCCAGGCTTGTTCGCTTACCTTGTCGTCCCCAGATTCCTCCCTCTTTATCTCCTTTCGTCGTGCGCTTGTTTCTTCCTCCTTGGAGACTTCCCTCCCCCATCCTTTTCTCCTTTCCCCTCTCGGTGAAGGGGGCCAGGCAGCTTTCCGACCTCGTCCGCCGGGCCCAGCAGAGAAAAGGCAAGGATAGAAGAGAAAAAGGGGAGGGCGGCGCTGGCAAGGCGGCCGGCCAGGCCTCGGGCCCAGCGAGAGTGCTCTCATCCCCAAGCGTGGGGGCCATCCATTTATGGGGCCTGCTTCGTCAAGATCGCATCTCTCGGCTGCGGGACCTGTCGGGCCGATGCAAGTGATGTTCCGCGTGCCGCCGCCCTCCGTACGGGGCGCCGTCTGGGGTTCGTACGGTCCGAGGGATGGCCTCGGGGCTCGTTTCTCTCCCTGGGACCCTCTCCGTACGAGCGGCCTGACCTCGGCCGAGTTGGACCCGTCTCTGGGGGCCAACTGGTGAGGAGCGAAGGACCGACCGACCTCGGCCTAGGTGGACCCTTCCCGGGTGGACACCTGGCGAGGTGGCAGGAGGTCGCCTAGCTTCGGCCGAGGTGGGCCCGTCTCCGGGTTGCCACCTGGCGAAGGGCGAAGGACCGGCCGACCTCGGCTTAGGTGGACCCCTCCTGGGTGGACACCTGGTGAGGTGGCAGGAGGTCGCCTGGCTTCGACCGAGGTGGGCCCGTCTTCGGGTTGCCACCTGGCGAAGGGCGAAGGACCGGCCGACCTCGCTTAGGTGGACCCCTCCTGGGTGGACACCTGGCAAGGTGGCAGGAGGTCGCCCTGGCTTCGGCCGAGGTGGGCCCATCTCCGGGTTGCCACCTGGCGAAGGGCGAAGGATCGGCTGACCTCGGCTTAGGTGGACCCCTCCTGGGTGGACACCTGGCGAGGTGGCAGGAGGTCGCCCTGGCTTCGGCCGAGGTGGGCCCGTCTCCGGGTTGCCACCTGGCGAAGGGCGAAGGACCGGCCGACCTCAGCTTAGGCGGACCCCTCCTGGGTGGACACCTGGCGAGGTGGCAGGAGGTCGCCTGGCCTCGGCCGACCTCACTTAGGCGGACCCCTCCGGGTCCGGGCGCCAGCGGGGTGGTAGAGGAACTCCGAGCCGAGCTCGACCTCGACAAGGGCAGTTTGCCTTAGACAGTCATCGGGCGGTGTAGTCTTGCCGATCCTGGCCTTGAAGACGTGGCGCAGACTCGGCCTGGGAAACTTCCACGTGGCTTGATCGCATTCGGTGGTACTTGAGCTTGGCCACGTCACTGTCACGGCTATAACAGTTGCCCCCCAGCCCGCCGTTCCGTCGGAGCGTCGTAGAACGGAACGTCGGGATTAAATGCGGACATGACGTGGGGAGACGAAGATCTTGCATCATAATTGCCACGATCCTCGTCGCCGTGGCTCGATGCAGCTGAAAACCTATGGGGAGCCGCCACGCGTCGCCCACTTGCCTGCGATTAATGCATCGCTTCGAGGCAGAGGCCGTTACTTTGCTAACGAGGCGTCGGTGTCGGGCGTGCGCCCACATGGCGATCATCCAGTGGCCTGAGGCGGAATGACGGGTATGGCCGCTGTCGGCTGAGTTTGAAAGGGAGGGGACTTTCCAGAACGAGGCCTTTCCCCTTGCTCCGCGGGCGGTTTGCTGCAGACTAACTCCTGTTGCCTTGCACTCGTCTGGCGCATTTTCGGTGAGTGCCTCCTTCTCCTTCTCCGGTCCCCTTCCTTTCCTCTCTTTTCTTTTCTCTTCGATCCTTTGTCCTTCTCTGTTCCATGGAGCGCCGTCGCCATGTTTCTTCCAACCCGGACGAGGCCGGTCCATCCCGGCCGAGGACTCCATCTTCTTCCTCCTCGGATGAGGAGACAATCCCGGAGGAGATCCGCCGGCGTCTGCAACCCGGGGGTGTCACCATTGGCATTCCTAGGGGGACCCGGCCTCCTTCGGTTGCTCCTGCCGTCCCCCTTCGCTCTCTTCCGGCTCTTCCTGCTCTTCCTACACCTCCTTCTCTTCCCGCCGGTCCCTCCGGTCATGCTTCCACCATGACCGAAGGCGATCTTTCTCTGCTCCGGGATGCTTACGGCATCCCGAGGTCCATTCGCTTGTTTGTCCCGCGGTCCGGGGAGCGCGTCACCATGAGTGGCCTCGGCCGCATTGCCTTCTACGAAGACTTCCTCCTCGGGGGTCTTCGATTTCCTCTGCACCCCTTCTTTCTTTCCTTCCTTAGCCATTTTCGGCTTGTCCCGGCCCAGCTGGCTCCCAACGCCATCCGGGTCATCTTTTCTTTCATCGTCTTCTGTCACTTCCACGGGTTCGTTGCCCGTTTCTCCCTCTTCAGGGCCTTGTTCACCCTGAAGAAGTGCTCCACCGATGACGGCTGGTGGTACATTTCGCCCCGGCCCAGGTATCTCCGGTTCAACATCCCTTCCTCGGTGAAGGGCTGGAAGAACCGATTTTTCTTTGCCTCGGTCGAAGACGTCGACTGGGCCTGGAGTGAACCGGACCGGACCCCGAACTGGAATTCTCGGGTCGAGTCGGCGGACCAGGAGTCCTATTCCCTGCTCCTGAGCAACGTGGTCCCGACACTCGAGGTTCTGCTCTCTGAGCAGAATCTTTTTGAGGCCGGGATCAGTCCCATCCACGAGACGGGTGAGACTCGGCTCCACTTTGACTTCTGCCCCCTTCTTCTTCATGACTGAGCCGGCTGACCTTCTGTTCCTTTGTTTTGTAGGGATGAAATTTTCGCTGGAGAACCTCCTGGAGGGCGCAGCCCATCGGGATGTCGTTGAGGTGGACAAGCCCGCGGCGAAGAGGGCTCGTATGGAGGTGAGCCGGGAGGTCGTGACGGCGACCGTGCCCAGCCCGGTTGCTGTCGTTCCCCCGCCCAGGTTGCCTCGGGGCGGGGCCGCTGAAGCCTCGACCGTGCGACCTGGTGGCACCGCCGCCGAGAGGGCTCCTCCGCCCGCTGCTCCGCCCAGCACCGGGTCCGTCGTCATCGCCGCCTCGACAGCGCAGCCCGTGGCCGCCGCCGGCCCGCCGATCGCGGCCCCAGCTGATGGGGCGGCCACCGCAGGAGCCGGCCCGACGCCCCCGTCACCGGTGATCACCCAGCGGGACTCGGTCATCCGTGACAAAGGGCTCACGGAGAAGATCATGGAGTACGCCTCCACTGCCCGGGATCGCTGAGCTCGGGGTGGCCGGGATTACGCTGATGCGTTGCTCGGGATCCTCCCGCTGCTCTTCACGGTAAGTCCGAGCTTCTTCCCTTCTTTTCCTTTCAAAACCTAACTCTTTTCATCCTGACATAATTTGCTCTTGTTGGTGCAGATCGGGAATGACGTTCTCCTGCTGAGGGACTTCCTCGCAGGGAATGCCAAGAGGGACTCCGAGAAGGAGCTGAAGCTCTGCAAGCTCGCGGCCGATGTCAAGGGCCTGATGGAGAAGGAGGCCGAGCTGCGAGCCAATAACCAGACCCTCCAGTCCGACCTGGCGCGTTCCGAGGGGCGGAACAAAGAGCTGGAGGCTTCCCTGTCGGAGGAGCGGACCTCCAACCAGCGCCGCTCGGAGGAGGAGGTGGCGGAGAAGGCCCGCCTGCAGGCCCACTCCCAGTGGCTGGAGCGCCAGTTGGAGGAGGCCCGGTGGGACGCAACCGCAGTGAGAGACTGGAGCGCGTACGTCAACGGACTCCTGGAGGCCGCAAAACGGGAGGCGCAGGAGGCCATCCCGAAATTCCGGGCTTCCGACGAGTACACGTCGGAGGTCCGGGAGGCCACCGTGGACTCCTTCTTGAAGGGGTTCCGGATGTGCCGGGAGAAGGTGGGGGCCCTCTTCCCCGAGCTGGATTTGAGCGGGGTGGCGATCGGAGGTAGGAAGCCAGGAGGCGAGAGCAGGGCCTCCGGCGCGGCCGAAGCAACTCCTGCGATGCCGTCGACCAGTGAAGCTGCGGCTCCGGAGCAGCCTCGAGAGCCGGCCGCCGTAGAAGTTGAGGACGCAGCACCCGCGCCCCTGGCAGAGGGCTCCGACCCGGCACCACAGTGAACCCAGCGCCTTCTCCCTGTTATCTTTTTCCCTTTTTTTTTTTTTTTTTTTTTTTTTTTTTTTGGGACTCCCGGCCTGTCGGGACTCCCAGCTTGTACTGATCCTTTGCATCAATGAAAGTTTTATTTTGTCAAAACTTCGTGTTCATCTTACCTCACTTTTCTTCTTCTTTCTTTCTGAGATGTTGGTATGGAACACTTGAAACAGTTGCAGGCCTGGTCCTTCCATTGCTCAAATCGAAGGTTGGGGCCTCCCGGATCGCATGGCGGCAGAGTAGGCCTTAAGTAGGCCTGTCTTTGGGGCCGCCTTTATACTTGCGCAGGCGACATGGTTTCTGCACCGTCTTCCAGGCCGAAGCCCAGGATCCCCGGACTGAGCTCGATGCCGCAGGCTTTCTCAAGCCTTGCGCGGCTTGCTGAGCTGTTCTCCGGGCTTGCGTGGGCGAACTGGGTCCGCGCCACCTTCCAAGCCAAAGCCCAGGATCTCCGGACTGAGCTCGATGCCGTAGGCTTTCTCAAGCCTTGCGTGGCTTGCTGAGCTGTTCTCCGGGCTTGCATTGGCGAACTGGATCCGCGCCACCTTCCAGGCCGAAGCCCAGGATCTCCGGACTGAGCTCGATGCAGCAGGCTTTCTCAAGCCTTGCGCGGCTTGCGGAGCTGTTCTCCGGGCTTGTGTGGGCGAACTGGGTCCGCGCCACCTTCCAGGCCGAAGCCCAGGATCTCCGGATGAGCTCGATGCCGCAGGCTTTCTCAAGCCTTGCACGGCTTGCGGAGCTGTTCTCCGGGCTTGCATGGGCGAACTGGGTCCGCGCCACCTTCCAGGCCGAAGCCTAGGATCTCCGGACTGAGCTCGATGCCGCAGGCTTTCTCAAGCCTTGCACGGCTTGCTGAGCTGTTCTCCGGGCTTGCATGGGCGAACTGGGTCCGCGCCACCTTCCAGGCCGAAGCCCAGGATCTCCGGACTGAGCTCGATGCCGCAGGCTTTCTTGTCAGAGCGAGAAAAGAGTGTTTGAAGTGGGGGAACTTTGTTGCAGAAACAGGGAACCTTACATTACTGATAGTACATCCTTAGGTTCGAGTAGTTCCATGTCCGGGGGAACCTGGCACCCCCCAATTCCTCCAAGTAATATGCTCCATGAGGGAGGGCTTCTGCCACCCGATATGGGCCTTCCCAGTTGGGTGAGAGCTTGCCGCATTCCCGTGGCTGGGAAGCTTCAGCGCGCCGGAGGACCAAGTCTCCGGGACGGAAAACCTTCGGCCGCACATGGGAGTTGTAATACTTGGCCACGCGTTGCCTATACGCCGCCATTCGAATTCGGGCTTTGTCCCTCGTTTCCTCGAGAAGGTCAAGGTTGAGCATCATCCTGGCTGGGTTTTCTGTCTCATCGTATTGCTCCATACACAGTGTGGGTAGGCTAAGCTCGATCGGGATTACTGCCTCGGCTCCGAAGACGAGGTTGAATGGGGTTTCGTCGGTAGCCATCCTCGGGGTGGTGTGGTATGCCCAGAGGATGCTGGGAAGCTCATCGGCCCACCTGCCCTTGGCCTGGTCCAGCCGCGTGTGGAGGCCCTGAAGAATGGTCCTGTTCGTGACCTCGGCCTCCCCATTGGTCTGAGGATGCGCCACCGAGGTGAAGCGATGCTTGATGCCGAGGTCGCTGCAGAATTCTTCGAACTCCCGGCAGTCGAACTGGTGCCCGTTGTCGGTGACCATGGTGTGGGGGAGGCCGAAGCGGTAGACGATGGACTTCCAAAAGAACTTGGCGACGTTTGCTTCGGTAATCCTTGCCAAGGGTTCGGCCTCAACCCACTTCGTGAAGTAGTCGATGGCCACTATCAAGAACTTCCGCTGGCCAGACGCCGGCGGGAATGGGCCCAGGAGGTCCATCCCCCACTGGGCGAACGGCCAGGGGGCTGAGAGCTGGGAGATCGGGTTGGAGGGCTGTCGCTGCACCGTGGCGTGACGCTAGCACCGGTCGCATTTCTTCACGAAGTCGGTGGCGTCTTCCTTCATCGTCTCCCAAAAGTAGCCCTGACGGAGGGCCTTGTATGCCAATGCCCTGCCCCCCACGTGGTTCCCGCAGATGCCCTCGTGGATCTCCTGGAGCACAAGCTTGGCTTCCGTGGGCCCTACGCACTTGAGGAGGGGATAGGAGTAGGATCTTCGATACAACTGCCCGTCCATCAGGACGAACCACATGGCCTTCTTCCTGATGAGGCGAGCCATCTCGCGGTCCTCCGGCAGGGTGCCATCGGTGATGTATGCGGCGTACTTGTCTATCCAGCTGGGTCCATGGTCGACCTGGTGGACCTTCGCCGGTGCTTCGAGGCTTGGGACCTCAAGGCGCTCCACATAGGTGCGTCCCAGCATCATGTCCGGCAGGGTCTCCAGTCGGGAGAGAGCATCCGCGTGGGCGTTCTCCCCGTGGGGGATATGGAAGATGTTGAAGCGTCGGAATCTGGACGCGCCCTCTTTGACGAGCTCCAAGTATCTCGCCATTTGGGGGTCGTGTGCGACGTACTCCCCGGACACCTGCCCCGCCACGAGCTGGGAATCAGTGAAAGCCTTGAGGTTGGTTACGCCCAGCTCGCGGGAGACTCTCAGTCTGGCAAGAAGCGCCTCGTACTCCGCCTGGTTATTTGTCGCGGGGAATTGGAAATGGAGTGCGCATTCGGCGACGACCCCGTTGCTGTTGGCGAGGATGAGCCCAGCCCCACTCCCGCCGGAGTTTGAGGCTCCGTCTACATGGAGGATCCAGGCGTCCTCTCCGGGCTCGTCGGTGCCTATCTCCATCGACCGACCTGAGGGGCCTTCCTCGGGCTCCTTGCCCAAGCCCGCACATTCGACCAAGAAGTCGGCCAGCACCTGTGCCTTCATGGCCGACCTCGGTCTGTACGTAATGTCGAACTCGCTGAGCTTCAGTGCCCACTTTGCCAATCGCCCCGAGGTATCGGGTCGGCTGAGCACTGCTTTCAGCGGTTGATCCGTCAGGACAGCGATGGGGTGCGCTTGAAAATAAGGCCTGAGACGCTGGGCAGACACTATTAGCGTAAAAACAAGTTTCTCGGGCCGGGAATACCTGAGCTCCGCATCACGGAGGAGTTTGCTGGTGTAGTACACCGGCCGCTGGAGCCCCTGGCCGTCGGTTCGGACCAAGACCGAGCTGACGGCTTCCGGGGTAACCGCCAGGTAGAGGGTAAGCTCCTCTCCCTCCTCGGGCCTGGACAGCAATGGTGGCGATGCAAGCATCTTCTTCAGCTCCTCGAAGGCCTGCTGGCATTCCTCGGTCCAAGCAAAGTCATTCATCTTCCTCAGCACCTTGAAGAAGGGACGGCAGCGGTCCGCCGACCTGGAGATAAAACAGCTAAGGGCCGCAACTCGGCCGGTTAGTTGCTGCACTTGCTTCTTAGAGGCTGGCTGCTCCATATCCAGGATGGCCTGGACCTTCTCCGGGTTGGCCTCGATTCCTCTTTGGGTCACCATAAACCCTAGGAACTTCTCGGTGGAGATGCCGAAGGCGCACTTCACCGGGTTCAGCTTCATTTGATGGCATCGGAGGTTGTCGAACGTCTCCGCCAAGTCTGCCACGTGATCCGACTCGGGTTTGCTCATTACCAGCATGTCATCCACGTATACCTGCATGTTGCGGCCGATCTGGTCTTTGAAGATTCTACTGACCAGGCGCTGGTACGTCGCCCCCGCGTTCTTGAGGCCAAATGGCATCATCCTGTAGCAAAAGGTTCCACGGTCAGTTATGAAGGCGGTGTGCTCTTCGTCCTCTGGGTTCATCCGGATCTGGTTGTATCCGGAGAGAGCGTCCATGAACGACAGGAGGCGATGCCCCGAGGTGGTGTCGACCAGCTGGTCGATCTTTGGAAGAGGGAAGCTGTCCTTTGGGCAAGCTCGATTGAGGTCGGTGTAGTCCACACAGATCCTCCACTTACCGCTACTCTTCTTTACCATGACCACGTTCGCCAGCCAACTGGGGTACTGGACCTCTCGGACAAAACCGACGGCGAGGAGCTTCTTTACTTCCTCGTTGATCGCCTTCTGTCTCTCCATGACGAAACTCCTCTTCTTCTGGCGGACCGGGCGGCAATTTGGATCCACGTTTAGCCTGTGCATGATGACCTCGGGCGGGATGCCCGGCATGTCGGCTGCTGACCAGGCGAACACGTCAGCGTTGGCACGGAGGAACTCCAGCAGGCGGGTTCGTTCTTCCTCAGGGAGCTGGTCCCCGACTTGCACCGTCTTCAGGGGGTCCGAACCGAGGGGAAAAGCTAGCAGGCGCTCTACAGGCCCTCCCCTGGGTTCCTTCTCTCTCAGATCGAGGTCGTCGACATCCTGGGCGAGCTCCGCGCCCCTGGCGCCTGGGACCGTCTGAAGGCAGAGCGGGATCGGCCGGGTCATCCCCTTCATCTCCCCGAGCCCGAAGGGCGTGGGGAACTGTACCAATAGCCTTCTCGTGGAGATGGTGGCGTCCAGTTGGTTGAGCCCGGGACGCCCGAGAATGGCGTTGTAAGGTGAAGGGAGCCTGACGACGGTGAATGTTATTAGGACGGTCGCCTACCGGGGTGGGGATCTGGCGGTGACCGGGAGAGTGATCTCCCCCTCGACCCCCACGGAGTCCCCTGTAAAACCCACCAGGGGGGTGTGCACTGGTTTCAGCTGATCGGGGGACAAGTTCATCCAAGAGAAAGCGTCGTAAAAAAGTACATCAGCCGAGCTTCCACTATCCACCATGATTCGATGTACAGGATGCTTTGCGATGGTCATCTCGACCACCACGGCATCATTGTTTACATTATCATTAACTTCCCCCCCTTTGGGAGGGATTACATTCTCCGGGTTCCCGACTTCCCGGGCTCTCTTCGTCGCTCGACCGGACCCGCATGAGATCATGCCCATGGGTTTCTCCGTTGGGCGGTTGTCGATCGCAGGGACAGGTGGTAAGGCCGCGAGCGGCTGCCCTTCAGAGGGGGCCTCGTTCTTAATGAACTTCCTGAGATAACCCCTCCGGATCAGCTCCTCGATCTCCCGCTTCAGGTGGCGACAATCCTCCGTGTCATGCCCGTGCTCGCGGTGGAACTGGCAGTACTTCGATTTCTCTCGGACGGCCCTCGGGTTCTGAGGAGGAGGTCTGCGGAGGTAGCGCTCGCCCTTGATTTCCATGAGGATCTTCGTTCGGGGTGCGAGGAGAGGGGTGTACCTCCGCTCGGGAGTGGCTTCGCCCCTTGGCCTTGGATTCGGGCGAGGGTCGGCAGACGGCCCAGGCCTCCGAGCTCCTGGGGCGTCCCTCGGGAGCGGCTTCTTCGGAGTCTTCCCGTCCAACTCTCGACGGGTGCGGTCAGCCTCCTCCGCTCGGATGTACTTGTGGGCGCGGAGGAGGAGCTCGGAGTACGTCTTGGGCGGCTTCTTGTCCAAGGAGTAGGTTAGGCGGGACGTCTTGAGCCCGTACTTCAAAGCCAGCATGGCGACGGGCTCGTCCAAGCTGTAGATCTCCAGGGCTGCGGTCTTGAACCGGGTGATGTAGTCCCGGAGCAGCTCCTGGTCCTGCTGGCGGATGGAGAAGAGGCTGTCCACCTCTCTCGGCACCTTTCGACAAGCGTCGAAGTGTGCCACGAACCTTCCTTCCAGCTGATGGAAGGAGCAAATGGATCCGGGCTCGAGGCGGGTGAACCAGACTCGAGCGGCCTTCCGGAGGGTAGCCGGGAAGGCGATGCACAGAAGAGCGTCGGTGGCCCCCTGGACCCTCATGAGAGCTTTAAAGCTCTCCAAATGGTCCACGGGGTCGGTGGTCCCGTCGTAGAGATCCACCTGTGGCATGCGGAACCATTTCGGGATCGGTTCCGCCTGGATTTCTTCAGAGAAAGGGGGGCGGGGGTCGTAGCCCGCCGGGTCTGCCGATGAGTTCTGCAGTTCAGCGAATCGACGGGCGAACTCCGCCAGCTTGCGCTCATGCTCCTCCAGGCGCCTCTCGGCTTGGCGCCTGATGGCTTCGTTGGTGGAGTCTTCCACCGAGACTGCGGGTGAAGGGGGCACCGATCGGTCTCGGCGTGAGGTCTGGCCTCGGCGTCGCTTGCTGCGATGCACCGTTTCGGCCCCGTCGGCTGGGGATTGGCTCTCGTGATCCTCCGAACCAGAATAGTTTCTCTTTGCGGGAGCTCGGTGGCTCCCCTGGGGGTTGGAGACGGCCCTCGGATGGGATGGCCTACCCTGAATTGAGCGCAGGCTCCCACGCTGCCCCGCGGCTCGGGCTGCGGGGGTTCCTGGCTGCGGCTGGGTGGCCAGGGACCGTTGCTGATGCTGAAGCTGCCGGACCGCTGAGGTCAAGGTCTGCAACTGCTGGATGATGGCCGCAAGGGACCCGTCCACCGGGGTAGGCTGCTGTGGAAGAGGAGGGGGAGCCGGAAGCTCCCTTTCGGGGCTGTGGCCCCCCGGAGGGGAGTGGACTTCTCTCGCACGGCTGGTGGACGCCTCGCGTCCACGAGTGACCACCATTGTCGGAGAGCGCGATACCTGCAGAAAGCTGGCTCCCGCTGGGGTTCAGTGTCCTGCCCCCCTACCTGGCGCGCCAATCTATTGCCGCTCTCGTCGCCGCGCCCGTGCCACAGAGGCATCCCAGTGTCATGGTCCCCACATCCAAAGAAGAAAAAAATCAAATTGGAAGCCAATTTAAAGGAGGCGCCCATACCTGCCAATTTTGTCTAAGCAAAGAAGGAAAGGGACTTCTCTTGGAGAAAAAATCAAAGAAGGACATCCAACCTACTCCTAATTGAAGTTCAAATCAAAATCAAAGAGCTTAACTTGGAGTGGAAGAAAAGAAGAAATGCCATAAGGAGAAGAGGACTCCAAATCCAAATCCAACTCCAAAGAAGGCGCCATAAAAATTCCAAAAAAAATCCTTTATGGCCATCCCAAATTTTTTTGAATTCTTGGTCGACCAAGAGAGGAGGTTTTCTATCTAATCTAGAGGTTGGAGGAGTTTAGTCCCACATGAGAATTTGTACAAGCTAGGAGAAAATTTTAGGTCTATATAATAGACCTCTCTTTGTAACTTTGAAAATCAATGAAGAAAAATTATTTTTGCTATTCTCTTGTGTTGAGTGACCTAGGTTTTTCTTCTTCCGCACTATTCTAAGTGTTGAGCTCCGTGAGGGGGTAATCCGGGTTCCATTGGAGCCTTGAGGAGGTGAGAGATCTCCATCTTTATCCAAAACCCTAGGTTAGCCACTTGAAATTCCAAAACCCTAGCCACCCTTCATTATTTTCAATCCATCAAACCCTAGATCCATCCATCTCCCACGGCCTCTCTCTCTCTACAAGTCCAGGCCGTCCACCTTCATCCAGATCCAGTCCGGCAACTTCAGATCCAGAGCAAGTTCCAAGGAAAATCACATCAACATCCAGGAGAATCCAGTTTTCAGCAATTTCAATCTTCAAGTTCATCAACCTGGTAAATCTTTCCCTTGACTCTCTGATTCCATCAATTATTTTTCTTCTCTTCTAGATCTTGAGTTCAGGAGAAGCCAACCGGCCAAAGGACCAGTATTGGAGGATCCATTACGAAGATATCTGAATCCGGGATCCAACAATCTGCTCGGGAGAGTTCCTCCACCAAAATCTGTGAAGATCATTGTTTGGTTAGATAAACCATCTCTTCTCGTTATTTCTGTTCTTTTGAAAGTTCGGAGCGAAACCCTAGGTCTGGGAGTTTCTCAACCCCCAGCGATCCGTTGCTTCTGAACTACTCTGATACTTTAGTTTCCTTAAAATTGTGCTTTCAATTATCATATTAGTATCTTTCAATGTTAGGTCAACTTTTCTTTGATTTGAAGCCAACTTCTACAAACATATAAAAACAACAAAAAAATTAGTTAATATTAATTTACTTCCGCATCGTGCCCCTTTATTTGTTCTGCATCATTTTTGGTATCAGAGCCCAGTCTAGGGTTTCTGATTTGCTTGCTTGCTTGTTTTGATTGTTTTCTCTTTTATTTTGTCTGCTCGAAGTAGACTCCCCAGGACGTCCGGTCCTAGGAACTAAGCGAGGCGCAAGCCTCCTCCTCCCATTCCACGGGGTGTTCCTAGGGCGTGTAGGGGATCCATTGGGTTATAACTTCGTAGCAGGGATTATAAACGGGGAAGACAATCTAGTTGCAGCCCGTAATTGCCCTGTTGTCTGAATTATTTCTCCCTGCATAAAAGTCCAAATTGCATGATTTTTTCTTCGTTGAAACCAATATAATTGAACCTATTTTCCATAATTTTTCTGTGATTTATTGGTTTCGTTGAAAATTCTGAGCATTAAAATACAACAACTCTGTTTTTTGTGTTCTGCAATTCAATTCTTTTTGGAGTGATCATCTCATAATTTACTTAAGGGCAATTGAGCATCTAAGATAAGGGGAGGAGTTGATTACCTCTCCTTAGCCCAAAATCACCATCCAATCATTCAAACCTAGACCTAATTTAAAATCAGTTAGACCTAATTTGCCCTAGTGGGCTAGGGACACCAATCGGTCGGGTCTAGGCTAGTGTTGAGTCAGTTTGCCGAGTTATTCTGTGTGTGCTTAGCACTCAGTGTCTAGAACGGTGGTTCAGGGATCCATTCCCGAAGGGCTTGTGTGCTGGTCCGCCTACCTGGCCAATCTCTGATTGGTGTCTAGGATTGGCATTCAGGGACCTAACACTCCCCTTACACCTGCCTGGCTGAGTCCTGAGTTACTACAGGCTAGCTTGCCACTCTGATTGGGCATCTAGTTTGGGCTCTAGGTCTAGTTAACCCATAGTCGTTCAGTTGAGTCTCATTTTGTGTGTTTGCTTGCATCATCATGTATACCCGGAATGGAGTACCCTACCAACCTGGACAAATCCAACCTGATTTAGAGGCCATGGTTAGAGCTCTTACTGAAAGTATGAACAAATTGAGCCAGGATTTGACTGCTACTGTTACCCAGTGTAAAGAACAAGTCCATGAGAATTTTACCCAGCTTAGGGATCAAGTCCAAGTACTTGAGAAACGTAGACATCAAAATTGGATCCCGGATCCAAAATTTAATAGGCCCCAACCTCATCCATACCAGGAGCCTAGGAGGACCTTATACCGTGATCCCGAGCATAACCTTAGGAAGCCTAACCATGATATCTATAGTGTGGATCGTGTCTATGAGAGGTCCTTACAATATTCTAGACCAGTCACTCAGCAACCCAAGTCTTCTAGATCAAACCATTTAGATCCACACCCATGCCCAAGTAAGGTCTCTACTAGCTTGAAACCCAGTGTGACCCAGGTTCCTATATCGCAAGAATGTTTGTTTTGTGAAGAAAGAGGCCATAAATCTAGTCAGTGCCCATGCATAGGACTGGCTTGTGCACAGCTAAGTGGTAAGAATCCTAAGGATGACATTAATGAGGGAGAACCCAAGCCTACCAATGAGGAAGAAAGGTTAGGTATGACAAGCCTAGAATCAGTTGACCCGATTACCACTGACCCGAAACCCATTGAAGATGGCATCGAGGAAGTATATGATGCTGGCTTGAGTCTAGTTGATGAATATGAGGGGGAAGAACTTGAAGAATATGACATCGATACTATTGGTTCCTTACCTGAGGAGACCTTGGAGAGCAACCAAGTGGTGGGACCTAGTTCAGAAATTCAAGAGATTTGTGAGAATCAGGTTCCTTTAGTCAAATACCCCCAGGAAGAACTCATAGTGTTAGCCCGAGCTATCAGTTCGTACCCTCTAATGATAGTCATTCCCCAAGTACCAATTGAAGATCTTTGCACTGAACAGTTTAAGTTTGCCCACCCTATGGTAGATCCTCTCCTTAGGATGACTGAATCAAGCCTCTTACAATTGGACCTTGTCCCATGCCCAGCCACTAAGGTCTCTCCCGTAATCTCAGTTGAACATCCTTGTCTTGAACGGATTGATTCACCCAGTCCTGTAGAAGTCCTCCTTATGACCCCAGACGCCTTCCTTCGCATGACTGACCTATCCTTCTATAGAGTATACCTTTCCGCACCCATAGGTCAAATTTCAAGTCTTGAGGTCATCATCCATAGGCCCTCCCATGAATCATTCTCTAATCCAGTTCTTGAGAAAGTGGATCATTATTTGCTTAGAGAACAAACCTTAACTATTGCAATCACATGTCCTAGGCTACTTCCCGAACCATCTCTTGATCCATTCCTGGAAGTAGCAAACTTTTCCTTTCGTAAGGATGACCAGCTGACACTCATAGATCACCATTCAAACCTTCAGGTCACCACCTTTAGTCAACAGGTAATTCGAGACTCCACCTCATATTTCCTCACTTTCTCTAGGACTTCCAATGCTTCTTACACCATCCAAGTATACTTTGTCGAAGTCTTTAGAGTGAACCATGTGTCAGAACCTATTAGGTTTGCCACCTACTTCTGGAAGACCTTATGGCACCTACTAGGCACCAATGATAAGTTTTCATGCTCTGCATGCCATCCTCCGACCCAAGGTCAAGCCTAGAGAGCCGTAGTTTGTTAGGTTTAGACTTAGGGTTCCTTTGAATAAAGTCCATTCTTTAGGAATGCGTCGTCAGTCTAATTTAGTTTTTCTTGACCCTTTACTAGGCTTTGACTCAGATTTTGGTTTGATTGAGAGCACCAGGAATTGGGATTTGTATTTTGTCCAGGGCTGAAATTGCATTCAATGACTCGATCAATAGGTCTACGGGTAAGAGACCATTTGAAATTGTACATGGGTACAAACCTCACACACCTCTTGACCTAGTCCCTTTACCTGTCCACACTCGAGTCTCCGATTCTGCTGAGAATTTTGCACAGCATGTAAAAGACATGCATAAAGAAATTCATGCCAAAATAAATTTAAGTAATGAAACTTATAAGAAGTTGGCTGATACTCAAAGGCGAGTCAAATCTTTTATTGAGGGAGACTATGTGATGATTAGGTTAAGGCCTGAATGGTTTTCTCTTGGAACCGTTAGAAAGTTACATGCTAGGGGAGCTGGACCATTTAGAGTGGTAAAGAGAGTAGGATCCAATGCCTATGTGCTCGAGTTGCCTCCAGAACTAGGCATTAGCTCTACTTTCAACATTACAGACTTAGTAGAGTACAGGGAGCCAGCTGTGATTCCTAGTGAGCCTTTTGAGCCTAACCCTATCATTGAGAGTGATCCCGACCCTGTGTGTCCACCAACAAACTGGCCTGTGAGGAAAGAGCATATTGAAAAGATCCTGGATGATCAGGTTATCTCTACTCGTAATCGAGGATACCAAAGGTACCTGGTCCGCTGGCAAGGAAGGCCAGATTCTGATGACTCTTGGATCTCCTGAGAAGAATTACAAGAATTGGACCCAGACCTCTTGGAGAGATACCAGAGCCAACTTGAGCCTTACTCGACAGGGTCGAGTTCCTCCCACCCCGGGAGAATTGGTGCGGGCACCAGATTCACTAGAAGACTTCAGAGCTCCATTTGGATCTCTGATTGACATTGCCCGAGAAATTAGGGTTTGTAATAAAGGTTGACCTGGTCAACCAGTTTATTTATTTTTATTTATTTCTTGAGTCACCATTTAAATTTTGTTGAGTCATGTTGACTCGGTGCAAGTCCCGATGTGGTTTCAATTTTATCCAAAATGGTGCCGCAATTGTCTTCCAATCAAATCAAGGTTCAAAATGGTGCCACATTTGTCTTCCAATCAAATCAAGGTCCAAGCAAGTGGAGGCCACACTCCAAGCCACACGCCCAGCCACACTCCGAGCACACGCCAGGGTCCAGGAGGCGCCACAGAGGCATCCCAGTGTCATGGTCCCCACATCCAAAGAAGAAAAAAATCAAATTGGAAGCCAATTTAAAGGAGGCGCCCATACCTGCCAATTTTGTCTAAGCAAAGAAGGAAAGGGACTTCTCTTGGAGAAAAAATCAAAGAAGGACATCCAACCTACTCCTAATTGAAGTTCAAATCAAAATCAAAGAGCTTAACTTGGAGTGGAAGAAAAGAAGAAATGCCATAAGGAGAAGAGGACTCCAAATCCAAATCCAACTCCAAAGAAGGCGCCATAAAAATTCCAAAAAAAATCCTTTATGGCCGTCCCAAATTTTTTTGAATTCTTGGTCGGCCAAGAGAGGAGGTTTTCTACCTAATCTAGAGGTTGGAGGAGTTTAGTCCCACATGGGAATTTGTACAAGCTAGGAAAAAATTTTAGGTCTATATAATAGACCTCTCTTTGTAACTTTGAAAATCAATGAAGAAAAATTATTTTTGCTATTCTCTTGTTTTGAGTGACCTAGGTTTCTCTTCTTCCGCACTATTCTAAGTGTTGAGCTCCGTGAGGGGGTAATCCGGGTTCCATTGGAGCCTTGAGGAGGTGAGAGATCTCCATCTTTATCCAAAACCCTAGGTTAGCCACTTGAAATTCCAAAACCCTAGCCACCCTTCATTATTTTCAATCCATCAAACCCTAGATCCATCCATCTCCCATGGCCTCTCTCTCTCTACAAGTCCAGGCCATCCACCTTCATCCAGATCCAGTCCGGCAACTTCAGATCCAGAGCAAGTTCCAAGGAAAATCACATCAACATCCAGGAGAATCCAGTTTTCAGCAATTTCAATCTTCAAGTTCATCAACCTGGTAAATCTTTCCCTTGACTCTCTGATTCCATCAATTGTTTTTCTTCTCTTCTAGATCTTGAGTTCAGGAGAAGCCAACCGGCCAAAGGACCAGTATTGGAGGATCCATTACGAAGATATCTGAATCCGGGATCCAACAATCTGCTCGGGAGAGTTCCTCCACCAAAATCTGTGAAGATCATTGTCTGGTTAGATAAACCATCTCTTCTCGTTATTTCTGTTCTTTTGAAAGTTCGGAGCGAAACCCTAGGTCTGGGAGTTTCTCAACCCCCAGTGATCCGTTGCTTCTGAACTACTCTGATACTTTAGTTTCCTTAAAATTGTGCTTTCAATTATCATATTAGTATCTTTCAATGTTAGGTCAACTTTTCTTTGATTTGAAGCCAACTTCTACAAACATATAAAAACAACAAAAAAATTAGTTAATCTTAATTTACTTCCGCATCGCGCCCCTTTATTTGTTCTACATCAAGGCCTCGGGCCCAGCGAGAGCGCTCTCATCTCCAAGCATGGGCGCCATCCATTTATGGGGCCTGCTTCGTCAGGATCGCGTCTCTCGGCTACGGAACCTGTCGGGCCGATGCAAGTGATGTTCCGCGTGCCGCCGCCCTCCGTACAGGGCACCGTCTAGGGTTCGTACGGTCCGAGGGATGGCGTCGGGGCTCGTTTCTCTCCCTGGGACCCTCTCCGTACGAGCGGCCTGACCTCGACCGAGTTGGACCCATCTCTGGGGGCCAACTGGTGAGGAGCGAAGGACCGGCCGACCTCGGCCTAGGTGGACCCTTCCCAGGTGGACACTTGGCGAGGTGGCAGGAGGTCGCCTGGCTTCGGCCGAGGTGGGCCCGTCTCCGGGTTGCCACCTGGCGAAGGGCGAAGGACCGGCCGACCTCGGCTTAGGTGGACCCCTCCTGGGTGGACACCTGGCGAGGTGGCAGGAGGTCGCCTGGCTTCGGCCGAGGTGGGCCCGTCTCCGGGTTGCCACCTGGCGAAGGGCGAAGGACCAGCCGACCTCGGCTTAGGTGGACCCCTCCTGGGTGGACACCTGGCGAGGCGGCAGGAGGTCACCCTGGCTTCGGCCGAGGTGGGCCCGTCTCCGGGTTGCCACCTGGCGAAGGGCGAAGGACCGGTCGACCTCGGCTTAGGTGGACCCCTCCTGGGTGGACACCTGGCGAGGTGGCAGGAGGTCGCCCTGGCTTCGACCGAGGTGGGCCCGTCTCCGGGTTGCCACCTGGCGAAGGGTGAAGGACCGGCCGACCTCAGCTTAGGCGGACCCCTCCTGGGTGGACACCTGGCGAGGTGGCAGGAGGTCGCCTTGCCTCGGCCGACCTCACTTAGGCGGACCCCTCCGGGTCCGGGCGTCAGCGGGGTGGTAGAGGAACTCCGAGCCGAGCTCGACCTCGGCAAGGGCGGTTTGCCTTAGACAGTCGTCGGGCGGTGTAGTCTTGCCGATCCTGGCCTTGAAGACGTGGCGCAGACTCGTCCTGGGAAACTTCCACGTGGCTCGATCGCATTCGGCGGTACCTGAGCCTGGCCACGTCACTGTCATGGCTGTAACAGTATCGATGTCACATTCTTCAAGTTCTTCCCCCTCATATTCATCAACTAGACTCAAGCCAGCATCATATACTTCCTCGATGCCATCTTCAATGGGTTTCGGGTCAGTGGTAATCGGGTCAACTGATTCTAGGCTTGTCATACCTAACCTTTCTTCCTCATTGGTAGGCTTGGGTTCTCCCTCATTAATGTTATCCTTAGGATTCTTACCACTTAGCTGTGCACAAGCCAGTCCTATGCATGGGCACTGACTAGATTTATGGCCTCTTTCTCCACAAAACAAACATTCTTGCGATATAGGAACCTGGGTCACACTGGGTTTCAAGCTAGTAGAGACCTTACTTGGGCATGGGTGTGGATCTAAATGGTTTGATCTAGAAGACTTGGGTTGTTGAGTGACTGGTCTAGAATATTGTAAGGACCTCTCATAGACACGATCCACACTAAAGATATCATGGTTAGGCTTCCTAAGGTTATGCTCGGGATCACGGTATAAGGTCCTCCTAGGCTCCTGGCATGGATGAGGTTGGGGCCTATTAAATTTTGGATCAGGGGTCCAATTTTGATGTCTACGTTTCTCAAGTACTTGGACTCGATCCCTAAGCTGGGTAAAATTCTCATGGACTTGTTCTTTACACTGGGTAACAGTAGCAGTCATATCCTGACTCAATTTGTTCATACTTTCAGTAAGAGCTCTAACCATGGCCTCTAAATCAGGTTGGGTTTGACCAGGTTGGTAGGGCACTCCATTCCGGGTAGACATGATGCAAGCAAACACACAAAATGAGACTCAACTGAACGACTACGGGCTAACTAGACCTAGAGCCCAAACTAGATGCCCAATCAGAGTGGCAAGCTAGCCTGTAGTAACTCAGGACTCAGCCAGGCAGGTGTAAGGGGAGTGTTAGGTCCCTAAATGCCAATCCTAGACACCAATCAGAGATTGGCCAGGTAGGCGGACCAGCACACAAGCCCTTCGGGATGGAATCCCTGAACCACCGATCTAGACACTGAGTACAAAGCACACACAGAGTAACCAGACAAACTGACTCAACACTAGCCTTGACCCGACTTGTTGATGTCCCTAGCCCACTAAGGCAAATTAGGTCTAATCAATTTTTAGATTAAAGGCTTAGGTTCGAATGAGTGGGTGGTGGTTTTGGGCTAAGGAGAGGTTATCAACTCCTCCCCTTATCTTAGATGCTCAAATGCCCTTAAGATGAATTAAGAGATGAACACTCAAAAATAATTGGATTGCAGAACACAAAAATAGAGTTTCAGTAATTTAATTCTCAGAAATCTCATGGAAACCAATAAATCACAGGAAAATTAAGAAAAATAAAATCAATTATACTGGTTTCGGCAAAACAAAAATCACCAAATTTGGAGTTATCTTCAGTGAGAACTAATTCCTGCAACAGGATAATTACGGGCTGAAAACAGAGCACTTCCCCGTTTACAATTCCTGCTACGAAGTTATAACCCAACGGATCCCCTACACGCCCTAGGAACACCCCGTGGAATGGGAAGAGGAGGTTTGCACCTCGCTTCGTTCATAGGACCGGACGTCCTGGGGAGTCTACTTCGAGCAGACAAAGTAAAAAGAGAGAGACTCAAACAAGCAATCAAAACAGAAACCCTAGACAGGGCTCTGATACCAAAAATGATGCAGAACGAAAGCTCTGATACCAAAAATGATGCAGAACAAAGAACAAAGAAACGTATGCGGAAGTAAATTTAAGATTAATTCTTTTTTTTTATTGTTTTTTATATTTCAGAAATTGGCTTTGACTCAAAGTAAAGTTAAACTAAGTTGAAGGAAACTAGGTAATGATTGAAAGCACAATTTAGAAAAACTAGGTTATCAGAGTAGTTCAGAAGTAACGGATCGCTGGGGGTTGAGAAACTCCCAGACCTAGGGTTTCGCTCTGAACTTTCAAAAGGACAGAAATAGAGAGGAGAGATGGGTTACCAACCAGACAGTGATCTTCACAGAATTTGGGTGGAAGAACTCTCTCGGGCAGATTGTTGGATCCTCGGATTCGGCTATCTTCGCAATGGATCCTCCAATACTGGTCTCGTGGCTGGGTTGGCTTCTCCTGGACTCAAGATCTGGGAAGAAGAAAAACAAGTGATGGATTTAGAGACTCGGGAAAGGATTTACCAGTTCGAAGAACTTGAAGGCTGATGTCGCTGAGATCCGGATTCTCTTGAAGGCTGATTCGACTCCCTCTGGAAAGAGCTTTGGATCTGAAGTATCCGGACTGTAGCTGGATGCTGGTGGTCGGCCTGGACTTGGAGAGAGAGGCCGTGAGAAGTGGGATAGGCTAGGGCTTGGTGGAAAGAGAAGGGTGATGGGCGACTAGGGTTTGGGAGTGAAGTGGCTAACCTAGGGTTGGGGTTTTGGAGATCTCACACCTCCTCAAGGTTCCTGGGGAACCCGGATTTACTCCCTCACGGAGCTCAACACCAGGATGCAAGTGCGGAAGAGAGAAAACACAAAGTTTGCTCACAAAAAAATTTGGTTTCATTCATCTTATTCTTTTCAAACTTACATGGGGGTTTAATTTATAGGCCATTACAAGAGAGTAGGGTTTTACATCTTCCCATATGGGACTAAAGGAGGGGATCTTCAAATTAGGATATCAATCCCTACTCATATGGCCGGCCAATTAATTCCAAAGTTGATTGAAGCTTCAAAAAGGAATGTGGGTGGCGCCTCCTTGTCTTGACCTCCAAGAAAATATTTTTTTCCTTCTATACATGGCCTTATCTGGAAGTGTTTGGGCGCCTCTTAACCTTGCCCTCCAAGAGAAAATTTGTTGCCTTTTATATCTGGCTTTAGTTGGAATGATTAGGGCACCTCCTAACCTTGCTTTTCAAGAGAAATCTCCTTCCTTTCATGGCTCAACCCTTTTTGGATACCTCCTTTTCTTTCTCCCCAAGTTATGGCTCATTCTAACTTTGTTTTGAGTATTTCTGGCAGGTAATGGGCGCCTCCTTGAATTTCTCTCCAAGAGAATTTCTTCCCTTTCATAGTTTGGTTCTTTTGGGAAGTCTTGGGCCGCCCCCTTGATTTGTGGACCCCTGGTGGATTTCTCCTTAATTAGCGCAAGAAAGAGGGGAGCTGCTATCTGTGGTGTGGGGACCAAAGCCTGCTGGATGGAGATGTGGCGCCCCCTGGACTCAGGCATATGGCTGGGAGTGTGGCTGGGAGTGCGGCGCCCACTTGCTTGGCCTTGGGAGAAAATGTAACACCCCCAAGTTGAAGCCCTAGTCCACTACTGAGTCAACATGACTTAACAAAATAAAAATGCAGGTAATACAGACTCAAACTAAAATTGAGTTGATCAAGTCAACCCTTATTACAAGCCAAAAACCCTAATTCTTCAGGCAAGGTTAATCAGAGATCCAGATGGAGCTCTGAAGTCTTCTTCTGAGTCTGGTGCCCGCACCAGGCATCAGCTACCTTATTTTCAGACCCAGCCTTATGCTTCAAAATAAAAGTATAGGACTGGATATACTCTACCCATTTAGCATGCCTAGGGTTAAGCTTCTTCTGGAAATTCAAGAATCTAAGAGCCTCGTGGTCCGAAAATAGCACAAATTCTTGCGGTAGCAAATAATGTCTCCAGTAACGCAAAGCTTGCACTACCGCATAAAATTTCTTATCATAGGTAGAATACCTAAGCTTAGCATCATTAAGTTTCTCACTAAAGAATGCTACGGGATGGTTCTCTTGGCTTAGGACTCCACCTATACCTACTCCTGAAGCATCACAGGCAACCTCAAATACCTTTGAAAAGTCCGGTAACCTCAAAATGGGTGCCTGGGTCATCCTATCCTTAAGATCTAGGAAGGCTTTATGGGCTGCTTTAGTCCATTGAAATTCTCCCTTCCTAATACAGTGCGTGATAGGACCAACTACAGTACTAAACCCCTTGATGAATCGCCTATAGAAGGTAGCCAAGCCATGGAAACTTCTGACTTCATGCATACTGGTCGGCTCTGGCCATTCTACTATGGACCTAATCTTTTCAGGATCGGAAGCCACGCCGTCAGGGGTTACAACAAATCCAAGGAAGATAATTCTACTGGTCATAAATTCACACTTTTTGAGATTACCGTAGAGACTATCATTCCTCAAAACTTGACAGACTTGTCTAAGGTGGCCTAGGTGATCTGCAGGGGTCTTACTATAGATCAGGATGTCATCAAAATAGACCACTACAAACTTCCCTATGAAAGCTCTAAGTACCTGGGTCATAATCCTCATGAAAGTACTAGGGGCATTGGACAACCCAAAAGGCATAACAACCCATTCAAAGAGACCATCCTTAGTTTTGAAGGAGGTTTTCCACTCATCCCCTAGTCTAATCCTAACCTGATGATAGCCGCTCTTGAGATCAATTTTAGAAAAAACCATGGCACCGGCCATCATATCTAGCATATCATCTAGTCTAGGGATGGGGAGCCTATACTTGATTATGATTTTATTGATGGCACAACTATCGACACACATCCTCCACGTGCCATCCTTCTTCGGGGTTAGAAGTGCAGGGACTGCACAAGGGCTAAGACTCTCTCTAATGAACCCCTTCCTCAACAATTCGCCAACCTGCTTTTGCAGTTCTTTATGCTCAGATGGATTCATCCTATAATGGGGCAAGTTGGGTAAAGTAGCTCCTGGGACTAAATCTATGGAATGCTGAATATTCCTAAGAGGTGGAAGGTGGTCTGGCAGATCCTCGGGAAAAACATCCTCAAATTCTTCTAATAAAGGCTTAACTTCCTGAGGAGGCTCTAAGGGTGTAGGAGTCCTAAGTTCCTTAGCAGTCAACATCCAAATGGGTGAACCACTATGAATTTCTTGTTCTAGATCCTTGGCACTAATTAGGTTCACTATAGTCTTCATTTCTCTGACCTTATTGGTTCCTATATCTACCTTGTCCTTAGGAGGGACTGAATGGATTGTGATTTTCTTTCCATTGAAACTAAAGACACAGGTGTTGGATTTTCCTAAGAGGGCGGCATCATGATCATACAACCAAGGTCTTCCAAGAATTATACAGCTCACCCCCATGGGCAAGACATCACACCAAATCTTCTCTTGATAGGATTGCATTTGGATTTGGACCTGACATCTAGACTGGATGGGTATAGAGGTAGAGTCTACCCAAGAAACCTTATAGGGGTTGGGGTGGGGGACTGGGGTTAAACCTAACATTTTGATAGTGCTAGTAGAAATGGCATTCACACAGCTCCCACTATCTATGATGATTTTACATACCTTATCCTCTAGTTTAAGGAAAGTCTGTAGGATGTTAGTCCTATGCCAATCTTCCTGAACTTTAGTCTGGGACAGGATGCATCTCACAACCCCTAATTGGTCAGACTCTTTGGATTCTTCCTCTCCTTCATACTCATCGACCAAATTCATTCCGGCCTCATAAACTTCTTCTTCAAATTCCTCATTGGGCTCGGAATTCTCTTCTCCTCCCTCCTCTATATAAAGGGATCTACGAGGGCATTGGCTAGAAACATGACCTACCTTATGGCACTTAAAACAAGCTATGGTTGTGCACTGATTGGAGATATGATCGGGCTTCTGGCACTTAAAACAAATGATACTAGGGGTTCTCTGGGTGTCAGGTGCCTTACCTTTGTCCATGGGCCTAGGGGTGGGAATACCCTGATTAGGCTTGCTAAGGGTAACCTGGCTAGGTCCATTTCTTGGGATTGGGGCACTAACCCTAGAAGGCATGGGTCCTCTCTGAAACTTCTCAGTGTTCAGTGCAATCTGATAGGCATGGTCTAGGTCAGTAACCTCTCTCAGAAACAACTCTCTCTTAATGTCTTCCCTAAGTCCAGCCCTAAATCTAGACAAAGTGACCTCATGGGCTTCACTCACATCACATCTCATCAGGTATTCATTTAAGGTGGTTATGTAGTCTGAAACAGATCGGTTCCCTTGTTTTAAAGTCTGTCATTGGTCTAACAGATTTTGCTAGTATGAAATGGGTAGGTACTTGTCTCTAAGTTTCTCTTTCATACCCTGCCAAGTGGTTATGGGCTCTACATTTTGTCTTCTAGTGGTCAGCTTAATGTTCCCCCAGTATAACCTAGCTTGACGTACTAACTTCATCTTGGCAAACTTGAATTTCTTCTCCTCAGACATGGCATACCACTCAAAGTACTGGTCCATCTCACCCTCCCAATCAGAATACACCTTAGGATTTAATCTACCATCAAAAGTGGGTGCATCTAACTTGATGTTCCGAATGAACCTATCATCTCTATCTTCAGGTTCTGGGTAAGGCCCCCTATGATTAGGTTCAGGATCTCGGTATAAAGGTCTTCTAGGCTCTTGGTGTGGGTGAGGTTGAGGCACATTAAAATCTGGGTCAGGAGTCCAATTCCGATGCCTAGGTTCCTCAAGTACATGTACTCGATCCCTAAGCTGGGCAAAATTCTCATTCATATCCTGACTTAATTTGTTCATACTCTCAGTAAGAGCTCTAACCATGGCCTCTAAATCAGGTTGGGTTTGACCAGGTTGGTAGGGTACTCCATTCCGGGTAGACATGATGATGCAAGCAAACACACAAAATGAGACTCAACTGAATCGACTACGGGTTAACTAAACCTAGAGCCCAAACTAGATGCCCAATCAGAGTGGCAAGCTAGTCTGTAGTAACTCAGGACTCAGCCAGGCAGGTGTAAGGGAAGTGTTAGGTCCCTAGATGCCAATCCTAGACACCAATCAGAGAATGGCAAGGTAGGCGGACCAGCACACAAGCCCTTCGGGATGGAATCCCTGAACCACCGTTCTAGACACTGAGTATAAAGCACACACAAAGTAACCAGACAAACTGACTCAACACTAGCCTTGACCCGACTTGTTGATGTCCCTAGCCCACTAGGGCAAATTAGGTCTAATTAATTTTAAGATTAAAGGCTTAGGTTCGAATGAGTGGGTGGTGATTTTGGGCTAAGGAGAGGTTATCAACTCCTCCCCTTATCTTAGATGCTCAAATGCCCTTAAGATGAATTAAGAGATGAACACTCAAAAATAATTGGATTGCAGAACACAAAAAAAGAGTTTCAGTAATTTAATTCTCAGAAATCTCACGGAAACCAATAAATCATAGGAAAATTATGCAAAATAGACTCAATTATACTGGTTTCAGAAAAACAAAAATCACCAAATTTGGAGTTATCTTCAGTGAGCAATAATTTCTGCAACAGGATAATTACGGGCTGAAAATAGAGCACTTCCCCGTTTACAATTCCTGCTACGAAGTTATAACCCAACGGATCCCCTACACGCCCTAGGAACACCCCGTGGAATGGGAAGAGGAGGTTTGCACCTCGCTTCGTTCATAGGACCGGACGTCCTGGGGAGTCTACTTCGAGCAGACAAAGTAAAAAGAGAGAGACTCAAACAAGCAATCAAAACAGAAACCCTAGACAAGGCTCTGATACCAAAAATGATGCAGAACAAAGAACAAAGAAGCGTATGCGGAAGTAAATTTAAGATTAATTCTTTTTTTTTTTTATATTTCAGAAATTGACCTCGACTCAAAGTAAAGTAAACTAAGTTGATGGAAACTAGGTAAGGATTGAAAGCACAATTTAGAAGAAGCTAAGTTATCAGAGTAGTTCAGAAGTAACGGATCGTTGGGGGTTGAGAAACTCCCAGACCTTTCGCTCTAAACTTTCAACAGGACAGAAATAAAGAGAAGAGATGGTTTATCAACCAGACAGTGATCTTCACAGAATTTGGATGGAAGAACTCTCTCGAGCAGATTGTTGGATCCTCGGATTCAGCTATCTTCATAATGGATCCTCCAATACTGGCCTCGTGGCTGGGTCGGCTTCTCCTGAACTCAAGATCTAGGAAGAAGAAAAACAAGTGATGGATTCAGAGACTCAGGGAAGGATTTACCAGGTCGAAGAACTTGAAGGTTGATGTCGCTGAGATCCGGATTCTCTTGAAGGCTGATTCGACTCCCTCTGGGAAGAGCTTTAGATCTGAAGTATCCGGACTGGAGCAGGATGCTGGTGGTCAGCCTGGACTTGGAGAGAGAGGCCGTGGGAGGTGGAATAGGCTAGGGTTTGGTGGATTGAAGTGGATGGTGGGCGGCTAGGGTTTTGGAGTAGAAGTGGCTAACCTAGGGTTTGGGTTTCGGAGATCTCACACCTCCTCAAGGTTCCTGGAGAACCTGGATTTACTCCCTCACGGAGCTCAACACCTGGATGCAAGTGCGGAAGAGAGAAAACATAGAGTTTGCTCACAAAAAAAGTTGGTTTCATTAATCTGATTGATTTCAAACTTACATGGGGGTTTAATTTATAGGACATTACAAGAGAGTAGGGTTTTACATCTTCCCATGTGGGACTAAAGGAGGGGATCTTCATATTAGGATTGTAAGATCAATCCCTACTCATATGGCCGGCCAAATAATTCCATAAGATGATTGAGGCTTCAAAAAAGGAAAGTGGGTGGCGCCTCCTTGCCTTGACCTCCAAGAAAATTATTTTTTTTCCTTCTATGCTGGCCTTATCTGGAAGTGTTTGGGCGCCTCTTAACCTTGATCTCCAAGAGAAAATTTTTTTCCTTTTATATCTGGCTTTATTTGGAATGACTAGGGCGCCTCCTAACCTTGCTCTTCAAGAGAAATCTCCTTCCTTCCATGGCTCAACCTTTTTTGGATACCTCCTTTTCTTTCTCCCCAAGTTATGGTTCTTCCTAACTTTGCTTTGGGTATTTTTGGTAGGTAATGGGCGCCTCCTTGAAGTTCTCTCCAAGAAACTTTCTTCCCATTCATAGTTTGGCTCTTATGGAAGTCTTGGGCCGCCCCCTTGGTTGCACTCTCCTCAATTAGCGCATGAAAGAAGGGAGCTGCTATCTGTGGTGTGGGGACCAAAGTCTACTGGATGAAGATGTGGCACCCTCTGGACTCAGGCGTGTGGCTGGGAGTGTGGCTCCCACTTGCTTGGCCTTGGGAGAAAATGTAACACCCCAGGTTGAAGCCCTAGTCCACTACTGAGTCAACATGACTCAACCAAATAAAAATGCAGGTAATACAGACTCAAGCTAAAATTGAGTTGATCAAGTCAACCCTTATTACAAGCCAAAAAAAACTAATTCTTCAGGCATGGTTAAACAGAGATCCAGATGGAGCTCTGAAGTCTTCTTCTGTGTCTGGTGCCCGCACCAATTCTCCCAGGGTGGGAGGAACTCGACCCTGTCGAGTATGGATCAAGTTGGCTCTGGTATCTCTCCAAGAGGTCTGGGTCCAATTCTTGTAATTCTTCTCGGGAGATCCAAGAGTCATCAGAATCTGGCCTTCCTTGCCAGCGGACCAGGTATCTTTGGTATCCTCGATTACGAGTAGAGATAACCTGATTATCCAGGATCTTTTCAATCTGCTCTTTTCTCACAGGCCAGTTTGTTGGTGGACACACAGGGTTGGGTTCACTCTCAAGAGCAGGATTAGGTTCAAAAGCCTCACTGAGAATCACAGCTGGCTCTCTATACTCTACTAGGTCTGTAATGTTGAAAGTGGAGCTAATGCCTAGTTCTGGAGGCAACTCGAGCACATAGGCATTGGATCCTACTCTCTTCACCACTCTAAATGGTCTAGCTCCTCTAGCATGTAACTTTCTAACGGTCCCAGGGGAAAACCGTTCAGGCCTTAACCTAATCATTATATAGTCTCCTTCATCAAAAGTTTTGACTCGCCTTTGAGAATCAGCCAACTTCTTATAAGTTTCATTACTTAAATTTATTTTGGCTTGAATTTCTTTATGCAAGTCTTTTATATGCTGTGCAAAAACTTCGGCAAACTCGGAGACTCGTGTGTGGACTGGTAAAGGAGCTAGGTCAAGAGGTGTGTGAGGTTTGTAACCTTGCACAATTTCAAATGGACTCTTACCCGCAGACCTATTGACCGAGTCATTATATGCAAATTCAGCTCTAGGTAAGTACAAATCCCAGTTCCTAATGTTTTCACCAACAAGACACCTTAACAGATTGCCTAAACTACGGTTCACTACTTCGGTTTGGCCATCTGTCTGGGGATGATAGGCAGTTGAAAACTTAAGTTTTGTCCCTAACTTATCCCAAAGGGTTTTCTAGAAATAGCTGGTGAACCGGACATCCCTATCTGAAACAATGGTCTTGGGTAGGCCATGGAGTCGAACTATTTCATTAAAGAACAGGGTGGCTACCTTAGACGCATCAAATGTTTGGGAACAAGGCAAGAAATGGGCCATCTTGGAAAATCGGTCTACTACAACACAGATGGAGTCATGCCTCCTCTGGGTCTTAGGCAAACCTAACACAAAGTCCATGCTCACATCTTGCCAAGGACGATCTGGGACAGGGAGTGGGGTATAAAGGCCGGTATTCTGTTTTCGCTGTTTGGCAACAGCGCAGGTCCGACACCTAGCCACAATGTATGCTACATCTCTTTTTAAGCTAGGCCAGAAAAAATGGTCTTCAATAGCCAGGGTGGTCTTATCTTTTCCGAAATGGCCAGCTAAACCTCCAGCATGAGTTTCCCAAATCAAAAATTCTCTAAGAGAGGTTCTAGGGATGCAAAGCCAATTCTTAAAGAACAGAAAGCCATCTAAAAGGGAATAATCCTTATGTTCACTAGATGGTCCTTGAGTTAGATCCTGGTACACAATCTTAAAATCTGGACACGACTCATATTCTTCTTTGATTTGCTCAAACCCTATGACTTCAGCCCTAACAGAATTCAACAACACAGATCGACGACTAAGGGCATCAGCTACCTTATTTTCAGACCCAGCCTTATGCTTCAAAACAAAAGTATAGGACTGGATATACTCTACCCATTTAGCATGCCTAGGGTTAAGCTTCTTCTGGAAATTCAAGAATCTAAGAGCCTCGTGGTCCGAAAACAGCACAAATTCTTGCGGTAGCAAATAATGTCTCCAGTAACGCAAAGCTTGCACTACCGCATAAAATTCCTTATCATAGGTAGAATACCTAAGCTTAGCATCATTAAGTTTCTCACTAAAGAATGCTACGGGATGGTTCTCTTGGCTTAGGACTCCACCTATACCTACTCCTGAAGCATCACAGGCAACCTCAAATACCTTTGAAAAGTCTGGTAACCTCAAAATGGGTGCCTGGGTCATCCTATCCTTAAGATCTAGGAAGGCTTTATGGGCTGCTTTAGTCCACTGAGATTCTCCCTTCCTAATACAGTCTATGATAGGAGCAACTACAGTACTAAACCCCTTGATGAATCGCCTATAAAAGGTAGCCAAGCCATGGAAAATTCTGACTTCATGCACACTGGTTGGCTCTGGCCATTCTACTATGGACCTAATCTTTTCAGGATCGGCAGCCACGCCGTCAGGGGTTACAACAAATCCAAGGAAGATAATTCTACTGGTCATAAATTCACACTTTTTGAGATTACCGTAGAGACTATCATTCCTCAAAACTTGACAGACTTGTCTAAGGTGGCCTAGGTGATCTGCAGGGGTCTTACTATAGATCAGGATGTCATCAAAATAGACCACTACAAACTTCCCTATGAAAGCTCTAAGTACCTGGGTCATAATCCTCATGAAAGTACTAGGGGCATTGGACAACCCAAAAGGCATAACAACCCATTCAAAGAGACCATCCTTAGTTTTGAAGGCGGTTTTCCACTCATCCCCTGGTCTAATCCTAACCTGATAATAGCCGCTCTTGAGATCAATTTTAGAAAAAACCATGGCACCGGCCATCATATCTAGCATATCATCTAGTCTAGGGATGGGGAACCTATACTTGATTGTGATTTTATTAATGGCACGACTATCGACACACATCCTCCACGTGCCATCCTTCTTCGGGGTTAGAAGTGCAGGGACTGCACAAGGGCTAAGACTCTCTCTAATGAACCCCTTCCTCAACAATTCGCCAACCTGCTTTTGCAGTTCTTTATGCTCAGATGGATTCATCCTATAATGGGGCAAGTTGGGTAAAGTAGCTCCTGGGACTAAATCTATGGAATGCTGAATATCCCTAAGAGGTGGAAGGTGGTCTGGCAGATCCTCGGGAAAAACATCCTCAAATTCTTCTAATAAAGGCTTAACTTCCTGAGGAGGCTCTGAGGGTGTAGGAGTCCTAAGTTCCTTAGCAGTCAACATCCAAATGGGTGAACCACTATGAATTTCTTATTCTAGATCCTTGGCACTAATTAGGTTCACTCCAGTCTTCATTTCTCTGACCTTATTGGTTCCTTTATCTACCTTGTCCTTAGGAGGGACTGAATGGATTGTGATTTTCTTCCCATTGAAACTAAAGACACAGGTGTTGGATTTTCCTAAGAGGGTGGCATCATGATCATACAACCAAGGTCTTCCAAGAATTATACTGCTCACCCCCATGGGCAAGACATCACACCAAATCTTCTCTTGATAGGATTGCATTTGGATTTGGACCTGACATCTAGACTGGATGGGTATAGAGGTAGAGTCTACCCAAGAAACCTTATAGGGGTTGGGGTGGGGGACTGGGGTTAAACCTAACATTTTGATAGTGCTCGTAGAAATGGCATTCACATAGCTCCCACTATCTATGATGATTTTACATACCTTATCCCCTAGTTTAAGGAAAGTCTGTAGGATGTTAGTCCTACGCCAATCTTCCTGAACTTTAGTCTGGGACAGGATGCATCTCACAACCCCTAATTGGTCAGACTCTGTGGATTCTTCCTCTCCTTCATACTCATCAACCAAATTCATTCCGGCCTCATAAACTACTTCAAATTCCTCATTGGGCTCGGAATTCTCTTCTCCTCCCTCCTCTAAATAAAAGGATCTACGAGGGCATTGGCTAGAAACATGACCTACCTTATGGCACTTAAAACAAGCTATGGCTGTGCACTGATTGGAGATATGACCGGGCTTCTGGCACTTAAAACAAATGATACTAGGGGTTATCTAGGTGTCAGGTGCCTTACCTTTGTCCATGGGCCTAGGGGTGGGAATACCCTGATTAGGCTTGCTAGGGGTAACCTGGCTAGGTCCATTTCTTTGGATTGGGGCACTAACCCTAGAAGGCATGGGTCCTCTCTGAAACTTCTCAGTGTTCAGTGCAATCTGATAGGCTTGGTCTAGGTCAGTAACCTCTCTCAGAAACAACTCTCTCTTAATGTCTTCCCTAAGTCCAGCCCTAAATCTATACAAAGTGACCTCATGGGCTTCACTCACATCACATCTCATCAGGTATTCATCAGAGGTGGTTATGTAGTCTGAAACAGATCGGTTCCCTTGTTTTAAAGTCTGCCATTGGTCTAACAGATTTTGCTGGTATGAAATGGGTAGGTACTTGTTTCTAAGTTTCTCTTTCATACCCTGCCAAGTGGTTATGGGCTCTACATTTCGTCTTCTAGTGGTCAGCTCAATGTTCCCCCAGTATAACTTAGCCTGACGTACTAACTTCATCTTGGCAAACTTGAATTTCCTCTCCTCAGACATGGCATACCACTCAAAGTACTGGTCCATCTCACCCTCCCAATCAGAATACACCTTAGGATTTAAGCTACCATCAAAAGTGGGTGCATCTAACTTGATATTCCGAATGAACCTATCATCTCTATCTTCAGGTTCTGGGTCAGGCCTCCTATGATTAGGTTCAGGATCTCGGTATAAAGGTCTTCTAGGCTCTTGGTGTGGGTGAGGTTGAGGCATATTAAAATCTGGGTCAGGAGTCCAATTCCGATGCCTAGGTTCCTCAAGTACTTGTACTCGATCCCTAAGCTGGGCAAAATTCTCATTCATATCCTGACTTAATTTGTTCATACTCTCAGTAAGAGCTCTAACCATGGCCTCTAAATCAGGTTGGGTTTGACCAGGTTGCTAGGGTACTCCATTCCGGGTAGACATGATGATGCAAGCAAACATACAAAATGAGACTCAACTGAATCGACTACGGGCTTACTAAACCTAGAGCCCAAACTAGATGCCCAATCAGAGTGGCAAGCTAGTCTGTAGTAACTCAGGACTCAGCCAGGCAGGTGTAAGGGGAGTGTTAGGTCCCTAGATGCCAATCCTAGACACCAATCAGAGAATGGCCAGGTAGGCGGACCAGCACATAAGCCCTTCGGGATGGAATCCCTGAACCACCGTTCTAGACATTGAGTACAAAGCACACACAAAGTAACCAGACAAACTGACTCAACACTAGCCTTGACTCGACTTGTTGATGTCCCTAGCCCACTAGGGCAAATTAGGTCTAATTAATTTTAAGATTAAAGGCTTAGGTTCGAATGAGTGGGTGGTAGTTTTGGGCTAAGGAGAGGTTATCAACTCCTCCCCTTATCTTAGATGCTCAAATGCCCTTAAGATGAATTAAGAGATGATCACTCAAAATAATTGAATTACAGAAACACAAAAATAGAGTTGCAGTAATTTAATCCTCAGAAATCTCACGGAAACCAATAAATCACAGGAAAATTATGCAAAATATATTCAATTATACTTGTTTCATCCAAATAAAAATCACCGAATTTGGAGTTACCTATAGTGAGAAATAATTCCTGCAACAGAATAATTACGGGCTGAAAATAGAGTACTTCCACGTTTACAATTCCTGCTACGAAGTTGTAACCCAACGGATCCCCTACATGCCCTAGGAACACCCCGTGGAATGGGAAGAGGAGGTTTGCACCTCGCTTCGTTCTTAGGACCGGACATCCTGGGGAGTCTACTTCGAGCAGACAAAGTAAAAAGAGAGAGACTCAAACAAGCAATCAAAATAGAAACCCTAGACAGGGCTCTGATACCAAAAATGATGCAGAACAAAGAACAAAAAAGCGTATGTGAAAGTAAATTTAAGATTAATTCTTTTTTTTTTTATATATTTCAGAAATTGGCCTCGACTCAAAGTAAAGTAAACTAAGTTGATGGAAACTAGGTAAGGATTGAAAGCACAATTTAGAAGAAGCTAAGTTATCAGAGTAGTTCAGAAGTAATGGATCGCTGGGGGTTGAGAAACTCCCAGACCTAGGGTTTCGCTCTGAACTTTCAACAGGACAGAAATAAAGAGAAGAGATGGTTTACCAACCAGACTGTGATCTTCACAGAATTTGGATGGAAGAACTCTCTCGAGCAGATTGTTGGATCCTCGGATTCAGATCTTCGCAATGGATCCTCCAATACTGGCCTCGTGGCTGGGTCGGCTTCTCCTGAACTCAAGATCTGGGAAAAAGAAAAATAAGTAATGGATTCAGAGACTCAGGGAAGGATTTACCAGGTCGAAGAACTTGAAGGCTGATGTCGCTGAGATCCGGATTCTCTTGAAGGCTGATTCGACTCCCTCTGGGAAGAGCTTTGGATCTGAAGTATCCGGACTGGAGCTGGATGCTGGTGGTCGGCCTGGACTTGGAGAGAGAGGCCGTGGGAGGTGGAATAGGCTAGGGTTTGGTGGATTGAAGTGGATGATGGGCGGTTAGGATTTTGGAGTAGAAGTGGCTAACCTAAGGTTTGGGTTTTGGAGATCTCACACCTCCTTAAGGTTCCTGGGGAACCCGGATTTACTCCCTCACGGAGCTCAACACCTGGATGCAAGTGCGAAGAGAGAAAACACAGAGTTTGCTCACAAAAAAAAGTTGGTTTCATTCATCTGATTGATTTCAAACTTACATGGGGGTTTAATTTATAGGACATTACAAGAGAGTAGGGTTTTACATCTTCCCATGTGGGACTAAAGGAGGGGATCTTCACATTAGGATTGTAAGATCAATCCCTACTCATATGGCCGGCCAAATAATTCCATAAGATGATTGAGGCTTCAAAAAAGGAAAGTGGGTGGCGCCTCCTTGCCTTGATCTCCAAGAAAATTATTTTTTTTCCTTCTATGCTTGGCCTTATCTGGAAGTGTTTGGGCGCCTCTTAACCTTGCTCTCCAAGAGAAAATTTTTTTCCTTTTATATCTGGCTTTATTTGGAATGACTAGGGCGCCTCCTAACCTTGCTCTTCAAGAGAAATCTCCTTCATTCCATGGCTCAACCTTTTTTGGATACCTCCTTTTCTTTCTCCCCAAGATATGGTTCTTCCTAACTTTGCTTTGGGTATTTTTGGCAGGTAATGGGCGCCTCCTTGAAGTTCTCTCCAAGAAACTTTCTTCCCATTCATAGTTTGGCTCTTATGGAAGTCTTGGGCCGCCCCCTTGTTTTGTGGATCCTTGGTTGCACTCTCCTCAATTGGCGCATGAAAGAAGGGAGCTGTTATCTGTGGTGTGGGGACCAAAGTCTACTGGATGAAGATGTGGCGCCCCGTGGACTCAGGCGTGTGGCTGGGAGTGTGGCTCCCACTTGCTTGGCCTTGGGAGAAAATGTAACACCCCAGGTTGAAGCCCTAGTCCACTACTGAGTCAACATGACTCAGCCAAATAAAAATACAGGTAATACAGACTCAAGCTAAAATTGAGTTGATCAAGTCAACCCTTATTACAAGCCAAAAAACCCTAATTCTTTGGGCACGGTTAATCAGAGATCCAGATGGAGCTTTGAAGTCTTCTTCTGAGTCTGGTGCCCGCACCAATTCTCCCAGGGTGGGAGGAACTCGACCCTGTCGAGTATGGATCAAGTTGGCTCTGGTATCTCTCCAAGAGGTCTGGGTCCAATTCTTGTAATTCTTCTCGGGAGATCCAAGAGTCATCAGAATCTGGCCTTCCTTGCCAGTGGACCAGGTATCTTTGGTATCCTCGATTACGAGTAGAGATAACCTGATCATCCAGGATCTTTTCAATTTGCTCTTTTCTCACAGGCCAGTTTGTTGGTGGACACACAGGGTTGGGTTCACTCTCAAGAGCAGGATTAGGTTCAAAAGCCTCACTGGGAATCACAGCTGGCTCTCTATACTCTACTAGGTCTGTAATGTTGAAAGTGGAGCTAATGCCTAGTTCTGGAGGCAACTCGAGCACATAGTTATTGGATCCTACTCTCTTCACCACTCTAAATGGTCTAGCTCCTCTAGCATGTAACTTTCTAACGGTCCCAGGGGGAAACCGTTCAGGCCTTAACCTAATCATTACATAGTCTCCTTCATCAAAAGTTTTGACTCGCCTTTGAGAATCAGCCAACTTCTTATAAGTTTCATTACTTAAATTTATTTTGGCTTGAATTTCTTTATGCAAGTCTTTTATATGCTGTGCAAAAACTTCGGCAGACTCGAAGACTCGTGTGTGGACTGGTAAAGGAGCTAGGTCAAGAGGTGTGTGAGGTTTGTAACCTTGCACAATTTCAAATGGACTCTTACCCGCAGACCGATTGACCGAGTCATTATATGCAAATTCAGCTCTAGGTAAGTACAAATCCCAGTTCCTAATGTTTTCACCAACAAGACACCTTAATAGATTGCCTAAACTACGGTTCACTACTTCAGTTTGGCCATCTGTCTGGGGATGATAGGCAGTTGAAAACTTAAGTTTTGTCCCTAACTTATGCCAAAGGGTTTTCTAGAAATAGCTGGTGAACCGGACATCCCTATCTGAAACAATGGTCTTAGGTAGGCCATGGAGTCGAACTATTTCATTAAAGAACAGGGTGGCTACCTTAGACGCATCAAATGTTTGGGAACAAGGCAAGAAATGGGCCATCTTGGAAAATCGGTCTACTACAACACAGATGGAGTCATGCCTCCTCTGGGTCTTAGGCAAACCTAACACAAAGTCCATGCTCACATCTTGCCAAGGACGATCTGGGACAGGGAGTGGGGTATAAAGGCCGGTGTTCTATTTTCGTTGTTTGGCAACAGTGCATGTCCGACACCTAGCCACAATGTGTGCTACATCTCTTTTTAAGCTAGGCCAGAAAAAATGGTCTTCAATAGCCAGGTTGGTCTTATCTTTACCGAAATGGCCAGCTAAACCTCCAGCATGAGTTTCCCAAATCAAAAATTCTCTAAGAGAGGTTCTAGGGATGCAAAGCCTATTCTTAAAGAACAGAAAGCCATCTAAAAGGGAATAATCTTTATGTTCACTAGATGGTCCTTGAGTTAGATCCTGGTACACAATCTTAATATCCGGACACGACTCATATTCTTCTTTGATTTGCTCAAACCCTATGACTTCAGCCCTAACAGAATTCAACAACACAGATCGACGACTAAGGGCATCAGCTACCTTATTTTCAGACCCAGCCTTATGCTTCAAAACAAAAGTATAGGACTGGATATACTCTACCCATTTAGCATGCCTAGGGTTAAGCTTCTTCTGGGAATTCAAGAATCTAAGAGTCTCGTGGTCCGAAAACAGCACAAATTCTTGCGGTAGCAAATAATGTCTCCAGTAACGCAAAGCTTGCACTACCGCATAAAATTCCTTATCATAGGTAGAATACCTAAGCTTAGCATCATTAAGTTTCTCACTAAAGAATGCTACGGGATAGTTCTCTTGGCTTAGGACTCCACCTATACCTACTCCTGAAGCATCACAGGCAACCTCAAATACCTTTGAAAAGTCCGGTAACCTCAAAATAGGTGCCTGGGTCATCCTATCCTTAAGATCTAGGAAGGCTTTATGGGCTGCTTTAGTCCACTGAGATTCTCCCTTCCTAATACAGTCTGTGATAGGAGCAACTACAGTACTAAACCCCTTGATGAATCGCCTATAGAAGGTAGCCAAGCCATGGAAACTTCTGACTTCATGCACACTGGTCGGCTCTGGCCATTCTACTATGAACCTAATCTTTTCAGGATCGGCAGCCACGCCGTCAGGGGTTACAACAAATCCAAGGAAGATAATTCTACTGGTCATAAATTCATACTTTTTGAGATTACCGTAGAGACTATCATTCCTCAAAACTTGATAGACTTGTCTAAGGTGGCCTAGGTGATCTGCAGGGGTCTTACTATAGATCAGGATGTCATCAAAATAGACCACTACAAACTTTCCTATGAAAGCTCTAAGTACCTGGGTCATAATCCTCATTAAAGTACTAGGGGCATTGGATAACCCAAAAGGCATAGCAACCCATTCAAAGAGACCATCCTTAGTTTTGAAGGCGGTTTTCCACTCATCCCCTGGTCTAATCCTAACCTGATGATAGTCGCTCTTGAGATCAATTTTAGAAAAAACCATGGCACCGGCCATCATATCTAGCATATCATCTAGTCTAGGGATGGGGAACCTATACTTGATTGTGATTTTATTGATGGCACGACTATTGACACACATCCTCCACGTGCCATCCTTCTTCGGGGTTAGAAGTGCAGGGACTGCACAAGGGCTAAGACTCTCTCTAATGAACCCCTTCCTCAACAATTCGCCAACCTGCTTTTGCAGTTCTTTATGCTCAGATGGATTCATCCTATAATGGGGCAAGTTGATAAAGTAGCTCCTGGGACTAAATCTATGGAATGCTGAATATCCCTAAAAGGTGGAAGGTGGTCTGGCAGATCCTCAGGAAAAATATCCTCAAATTCTTCTAATAAAGGCTTAACTTCCTGAGGAGGCTCTGAGGGTGTAGGAGTCCTAAGTTCCTTAGCAGTCAACATCCAAATGGGTGAACTACTATGAATTTCTTGTTCTAGATCCTTGGCACTAATTAGGTTCACTCCAGTCTTCATTTCTCTGACCTTATTGGTTCCTTTATCTACCTTGTCCTTAGGAGGGACTGAATGGATTGTGATTTTCTTCCCATTGAAACTAAAGACACAGGTATTGGATTTTCCTAAGAGGGTGGCATCATGATCATACAACCAAGGTCTTCCATGAATTATACTGCTCATCCCCATGGGCAAGACATCACACCAAATATTCTCTTGATAGGATTGCATTTGGATTTGGACCTGACATATAGACTGGATGGGTATAGAGGTAGAGTCTACCCAAGAAACCTTATAGGGGTTGGGGTGGGGGACTGGGGTTAAACCTAACATTTTGACAGTGCTAGTAGAAATGGCATTCACACAGCTCCCACTATCTATGATGATTTTACATACCTTATCCCCTAGTTTAAGGAAAGTCTGTAGAATGTTAGTCCTACGCCAATCTTCCTGAACTTTAGTCTGGGACAGGATGCATCTCACAACCCCTAATTGGTCAGACTATGTGGATTCTTCCTCTCCTTCATACTCATCGACCAAATTCATTCCGGCCTCATAAACTTCTTCTTCAAATTCCTCATTGGGCTCGGAATTATCTTCTCCTCCCTCCTCTATATAAAGGGATCTACGAGGGCATTGGCTAGAAACATGACTTACCTTATGGCACTTAAAACAAGCTATGGCTGTGCACTGATTGGAGATATGACCGGGCTTCTGGCACTTAAAACAAATGATACTAGGGGTTCTCTAGGTGTCAGGTGCCTTACCTTTGTCCATGGGCCTAGGGGTGGGAATACCCTGATTAGGCTTGCTAGGGGTAACCTGGCTAGGTCCATTTCTTGGGATTGGGGCACTAACCCTAGAAGGCATGGGTCCTCTCTGAAACTTCTCAGTGTTCAGTGCAATCTGATAGGCTTGGTCTAGGTCAGTAACCTCTCTCAGAAACAACTCTCTCTTAATGTCTTCCCTAAGTCCAGCCCTAAATCTAGACAAAGTGACCTCATGGGCTTCACTCACATCACATCTCATCAGGTATTCATCAAAGGTGGTTATGTAGTCTGAAACAGATCGGTTCCCTTGTTTTAAAGTCTGCCATTGGTCTAACAGATTTTGCTGGTATAAAATGGATAGGTACTTGTCTCTAAGTTTCTCTTTCATACCCTGCCAAGTGGTTATGGGCTCTACATTTCGTCTTCTAGTGGTCAGCTCAATGTTCACCCAGTATAACCTAGCTTGACGTACTAACTTCATCTTGGCAAACTTGAATTTCCTCTCCTCAGACATGGCATACCACTCAAAGTACTGGTCCATCTCACCCTCCCAATCAGAATACACCTTAGGATTTAAGCTACCATCAAAAGTGGGAGCATCTAACTTGATGTTCCGAATAAACCATCATCTCTATCTTCAGGTTCTGGGTCAGGCCTCCTATGATTAGGTTCAGGATCTCGGTATAAAGGTCTTCTAGGCTCTTGGTGTGGGTGAGGTTGAGGCACATTAAAATCTGGGTCAGGAGTCCAATTCCGATGCCTAGGTTCCTCAAGTACTTGTACTCGATCCCTAAGCTGGGCAAAATTCTCATTCATATCCTGACTTAATTTGTTCATACTCTCAGTAAGAGCTCTAACCATGGCCTCTAAATCAGGTTAGGTTTGACCAGGTTGGTAGGGTACTCCATTCCGGGTAGACATGATGATGCAAGCAAACACACAAAATGAGACTCAACTGAATCGACTACGGGCTAACTAAACCTAGAGCCCAAACTAGATGCCCAATCAGAGTGGCAAGCTAGTCTGTAGTAACTCAGGACTCAGCCAGGCAGGTGTAAGGGGAGTGTTAGGTCCCTAGATGCCAATCCTAGATACCAATCAGAGAATGGCCAGGTAGGCGGACCAGCACACAAGCCCTTCGGGATGGAATCCCTGAACCACCATTCTAGACACTGAGTACAAAGCACACACAAAGTAACCAGATAAACTGACTCAACACTAGCCTTGACCCGACTTGTTGATGTCCCTAGCCCACTAGGGCAAATTAGGTCTAATTAATTTTAAGATTAAAGGCTTAGGTTCGAATGAGTGGGTGGTGGTTTTGGTCTAAGGAGAGGTTATCAACTCCTCCCCTTATCTTAGATGCTCAAATGCCCTTAAGATGAATTATGAGATGATCACTCAAAATAATTGAATTACAGAAACACAAAAACAGAGTTGCAGTAATTTAATCCTCAGAAATCTCACGGAAACCAATAAATCACAGGAAAATTATAAAAAATATATTCAATTATACTGGTTTCATCAAAATAAAAATTACCAAATTTGGAGTTACCTGTAGTGAGAAATAATTTTTGCAACAGATTAATTACAGGCTAAAAATTGAGTACTTCCCCGTTTACAATTCCTGCTACGAAGTTGTAACCCAACGGATCCCCTACACGCCCTAGGAACACCCCATGGAATGGGAAGAGGAGGTTTGCACCTCGCTTCGTTCCTAGGAACGGACATCCTGGGGAGTCTACTTCGAGCAGACAAAGTAAAAAGAGAGAGACTTAAACAAGCAATCAAAACAGAAACCCTAGACAGGGCTCTGATACCAAAAATGATGCAGAACAAAGAACAAAGAAGCGTATGCGGAAGTAAATTTAAGATTAATTCTTTTTTGTTTATATATATATTTCAGAAATTGGCCTCGACTCAAAATAAAGTAAACTAAGTTGATGGAAACTAGGAAAGGATTGAAAGCACAATTTAGAAGAAGCTAAGTTATCAGAGTAGTTCAAAAGTAACGGATCGCTAGGGGTTGAGAAACTCCCAGACCTAGGGTTTCGCTCTGAACTTCAACAGGACAGAAATAAAGAGAAGAGATGGTTTACCAACCAGACAGTGATCTTCACAGAATTTGAGTGGAAGAACTCTCTCGAGCAGATTGTTGGATCCTCGGATTCGGCTATCTTCGCAATGGATCCTCCAATACTGGCCTCGTGGCTGGGTCGGCTTCTCCTGAACTCAAGATCTGGGAAGAAGAAAAATAAGTGATGGATTCAGAGACTCAGGGAAGGATTTACCAGGTCGAAGAACTTGAAGGCTGATGTCGCTGAGATCCAGATTCTCTTGAAGGCTGATTCGACTCCCTCTGGGAAGAGCTTTGGATCTGAAGTATCCGGACTGGAGCTGGATGCTGGTGGTCGGCCTTGACTTGGAGAGAGAGGCCGTGGGAGGTGGAATAGGCTAGGGTTTGGTGGATTGAAGTGGATGGTGGGCGGCTAGGGTTTTGGAGTAGAAGTGGCTAACCTAGGGTTTGGGTTTCGAAGATCTCACACCTCCTCAAGGTTCCTGGGAAACCCGGATTTACTCCCTCACGGAGCTCAACACCTGGATGCAAGTGCAGAAGAGAGAAAACACAGAGTTTGCTCACAAAAAAAAGTTGGTTTCATTCATCTGATTGATTTCAAACTTACATGGGGGTTTAATTTATAGGACATTACAAGAGAGTAGGGTTTTACATCTTCCCATGTGGGACTAAAGGAGGGGATCTTCACATTAGGATTGTAAGATCAATCCCTACTCATATGGCCGGCCAAATAATTCCATAAGATGATTGAGGCTTCAAAAAAGGAAAGTGGGTGGCGCCTCCTTGCCTTGACCTCCAAGAAAATTATTTTTTTTCCTTCTATGCTTGGCCTTATCTGGAAGTGTTTGGGCGCCTCTTAACCTTGCTCTCCAAGAGAAAATTTTTTTCCTTTTATATCTTACTTTATTTGGAATGACTAGGGCGCCTCCTAACCTTGCTCTTCAAGAGAAATCTCCTTCCTTCCATGGCTCAACCTTTTTTTGGATACCTCCTTTTCTTTCTTCCCAAGTTATGGTTCTTCCTAACTTTGCTTTGGGTATTTTTGGCAGGTAATGGGCGCTTCCTTGAAGTTCTCTCCAAGAAACTTTCTTCCCATTCATAGTTTGGCTCTTATGGAAGTCTTGGGCCACCCCCTTGTTTTGTGGATCCTTGGTTGCACTCTCCTCAATTGGCGCATGAAAGAAGGGAGCTGCTATCTGTGGTGTGGGGACCAAAGTCTTCTGGATGAAGATGTGGCGCCCCCTGGACTCAAGCGTGTGGCTGGGAGTGTGGCTCCCACTTGCTTGGCCTTGGGAGAAAATGTAACACCCCAGGTTGAAGCCCTAGTCCACTACTGAGTCAACATGACTCAACCAAATAAAAATGCAGGTAATACAGACTCAAGCTAAAATTGAGTTGATCAAGTATACCCTTATTACAAGCCAAAAAATCTTAATTCTTCGAGCACGGTTAATCAGAGATCTAGATGGAGCTCTGAAGTCTTCTTCTGAGTCTAGTGCCCGCACCAACGGCCAGACACCATTGGGGCTAAAAATGGAGGAAGGAAGACTGGGACTAACCTAGGACTGGACTCCTAGAAGCCGGGTTTCATGGAAGAAGGAAGGGACTCTCTCTCGCGGAGCACAGGCGTAAAAGGAAAAATCCTTTCGCACTGCCTCCCCCTTCCTTTTATAGGCCTCCAAAGGGGGAGGGTAGAGGGAAGAGCGGCAGCCGCCGATTCCATGAGCATCCCAACTGCCCCATTAGAGAATGTGACCACCTGCATCTCAGAGCCCGAAGCGTTAGGAATATCCCGTCATGCAGGCGGCGATCCGTGTGAATGCTGGATCAGCGGCGTAGAGGCAACCTGGGAAGCAACGTCGACCAACCGGATGCCGCCGCATGGCACGACGCCCTACTCCATCACGGCCCGATGCGAGCCAGCCTGGCCTTCATCATAGAGTCTGATTTGCATCAACTACCATGCCTGCACTCCAATGCATGGCTGACAGCTGTCCAGGGAGCTATTCAAGGGGGATTCGAAGCGACCTAATGCCTCGACCCAGGATCCGCTGCAGGTGCACACGACCCGTATCGAAGTCATGCTCTAGCCCTTTGAAGCCACGTGACCCCTCAAAGTCTAGAAGCAGGGGGGGCAACTATTGTACCTATCCGGCTGACCCTGGGTCGGACCGGCCCCAGGCGTCCGACCGGCTGACCCTTGAAGGAGGGGTCAGCCGAGAGACCCATGGGAAGAGAGGTCCAACCCCCGGCTCTTAAAGAGATCCCTACGATCTCTTTCCCAAGTGGCTGACCCACCAGGAGGCCGACCCGGGCTGAGCCGAATTGACTTCTCCGCCAAAGGTATGGCTGACCCAAAGAAACTCAGAGAGCCGTCAGACACCTCCTCGCGCGCACGTTGGCTTCCTTGGAGCTCCTGGCGAATGCCCCGGTCGGTCGGGCAACTCTCTTCAGCTAAGACCGATCCACTATTAAGGGAACTACTTGAAGGCTCTAGAAGCCCTTCTCTAACAAAATCTGACATTCTGTTACAACGAACTCCACCACATGGCCACGAATTCGTGCCACCAGGCCATCGCTCTGACCCTTCTGCCACGCCGCTAGGCCACGACCCTGCCACCATGCTAGCTCTCCCGAGGGCAAATCGGGGCTTTCCTTGCCTATCCCCTAATATAATTTGGCCGCACTCCATGCCTATAAAAGGCGTCCGGGGGACCTCCACGAGAGGTGAGGTACTCCTTCCCTACCACAAGCGATTTTTCCTTAGCTCTTTCCATTCTGTTGCTCCAATCCCTCCTCCAACTTAAGCATCGGAGTGTCCTCCACCGGAGCACCTCCGGCATCCAGGGACTTTGTGCAGGTCGACCGGTAGAGGAGCTCTCCAGCGTGCCCATCGAGCCCGGTCTAGGAGGAAGAGCTGCAACACTTCCATCACAGAACATGTTATTGCTCTAGAGTTCTTTTCATAACCTTACATTGATGATGCAAATAGACATCGGAAATATTTTCTCACCTACTTTATTTGGCTACTCTAGAACAAATGTAATGTTGAATTATTTGGAGGTGAAATCATTCAAGCATAAAGCATTTTTAGCTCCATCACATCCTTGATCTCTTAACTTTAGGTCAATGTCAAAAATTCCTACTTCAAAACCACAGCATCTCTGGAGCCTTATCAAGAAGTCTCCAACCTCCTCCTACCATCCTTGTCTCCTACGCTCCACTCGTGTTTACAAGATAAACTTTGATGGGTCTTTACGGGCCAGTGGTTGAGTAGAAGCGGGCTATGTTATCCATAACTCTGCTAGCAACATCTTGGTTGCCAAATAGGGGATTTGGGAATAGCCCGAATACTTATAAAAGCACAGAAAAATGCTAGAGAAATTATTCCCAGCATTTGTACTAACCGCTGCTAAGCCACCACCAAAAGTGCCATTGCTATTTTTAACCCCGATGAATTACGTAATTGCTAGGGAAAGTATATTTCAGCTGCAGTTTTAATAAGAATCTAGTAGCATTTTCCGACCACTGAAGAAACTTTATCCAGTGGTCACGACTGCTACCAAAACATTGTAACGATCATCTCATTCAACTTTTCTTGATGGATTCTTCAACTTTTAGTAGCACTGCGAGTACTGCTAAAAGTTGTGTAAACTTCTAGTAGTGGATTTGATTGCTAGTGAAAGTAATGAATAATCTTGTACTAGCAGTTTTGACCACCGATAATTAGACTTTTAGTAGAAGTTTCAATCGTTATCAGTGGCAATATTTTAATTTTTTTAATAAATAGATAATCTAATAACATTGTTATAAGCATAACACAAAAATCACATTTCAATTTAGATATTGAGACCACCTGATATGTCAATGTTCACAATATGCATTCAAACTAAGTTAAGATTTTGTAATAGAGAATAACCGGATACATTAATTAAAAAAATCAACTTAGCTTCCACAAGTGAGTATAATCATGTTAACCTTCTATTGCACCACATTTTTACTAATGGTTATGATATAAAGACCAACCAATAATAGGCCTCGAAAGGCCATCTAGCATAGATCAGGTAATTGTAGGTCTTTAAAAGGGACATCTTATATAGGCCGAATTAGAGTTTGGAAAGGATGCCAAACTTTAAATTGATCAAATACCAAGACACACAACAAGAACATAATTAGTAGGCTAAATTACTTGGCCAGCAAGCCAAAATACATGGACAATAGGATGAGACACATGGTTACTAATCCAAGGACTACTAAAAAATGTCAATCTTAGACCAAGTATCAAAAATGCAGGTCAAAATACCAAGAATATAGGTTGATACACAAAAGATGCAGGCCAACACGCTAAAGGTATAGGCCGATACATTTATCTGCCTAAGTGTGGTGCCTAAGTGTGGTCAATATACTAAGAGTGCAAGCTAATATACCTAAGGTGCAGGCCAACATACCAAAGGTAATACGTTATTAGCCTAGGTATAAGCTAATATGCTAAGAGTATAGGTCAATATGCCAAAGATGTAGGACACCTACCGGCTTTTAGGTGCAGACCAATATACCTAGAGTACAAATCAATAAGCTAAGAGTGCGAGCTTTATATGCCAAGACTATAGGTCCAGTAATTTGGATGTATATCCAGAGAGCGAGAGTTATTGACCTAGCAAGTGGTCGTAATAGAACAAATTCTTTGGATGGTGGCTGGCTAATAGTTATTACTCTCCTTGATATGGGAGGAGAAACTACACAGCCTACTATGGATGGGAACAATGGTCCATGTGGCATACAATAAAAAAATAAATATCCAAAAATCTATAGTAATACCTATATCTTTACTACTCATGATATGAAAGAGTTAAAACTATCCATGAAGTATGATAATAGTTGTCCATGTGGCACATCAAAGCAAAGATGAGTATCCAAGTAATAGTTTGCATCTTCCCTCTACCATGACATAAGAAGAAATGAAGTACAATTTACATTAACAATAAAGGTCCATGTGACAAACAACAATGAGGATAAGTATCTAAAGCTAAGCATTACACATATCCCAATAGTTAAGAGCATTTATAAATATTGTTGCCCAGGCGGCTACCCAAGAGGGAGGATGAATTGGGTCTTTTAAAAAATTGGAGATAAGTAATGTGCAATTCAAAATCTTTTGCAAGTGGTATGTGCTGTGATAGAATTATAAAATGCAGAAGCTAAACAGAGTCAAGAAAGCACAACACAAACATACCAAATTTATAGTGGTTCGGAGTAACCCAACTCCTACGTCCACTACCCAAGATACCACTTGGAATTTTCACTATATTCATACCCGAATAGAGTAGGATTGTTTTACAGGATCACAATCCAAAACCTCTATACTTTGCTTTTTCGGGATCACCAAAGAAAACCCAACACCCTTTGGTTTTAACAGGCTCACCAAAGAAACCCAACTTGGTTTTCACAGGATCATTAAGAACCTAACCCTTGGTTTTAATAAGGCTCACCAAGAACCTATTTGGTTTTTCAACCGGGCTCACCAATAACCCAACAATTTAAAAATTGAATTGAAAGAAATGCAACAATAATGACAAACTTAATTTGTCGGATAGTTGTCGGTGCATCTTGTTGGAAGTCTACTTGAATGCACTTGAATAGGCTTTAATTACTTCAGTGGATTCTTCCCAAAGTTGCTTTTTCAGATTGGAGTTGGTGAAGACTTGAAAGCTTAACATGAATGCTCTTGTGCTCTTTTGCTATTAGTAGGTAGGATATTCAATGAAGCTCTCTTCTTTGAAGAACTCTCTAATTTATTGCTTCAAGGAAGTTCAAATCCTTCAAATTTAAAGTCTTTCATCATCCCAAGGTAGTTCTAGCCATTGTAGACCATTGGGGAATGATTCTTGACCATTGGAGCACTTTTTAGCATTCAAAAATAAATTCTGGAACTAGCCGTTGGATACCTGAAAGCGACATTCGAGTCAGCTCGTATTCCTTTGACTTGGCTCGGATCCTTCGAGTCGATGGGTCGAGTTACCAAATCTTCAATGCAATCGGCTCTTTGTCTCAGGGTGCAAAACATCACTCTGGATGAGTCGGCTCTTTGTAGCTCGGGTCAACTCGAACTTGAATATTGAAAATCTTGAACTCGAGGAGTCAGCTCTTTTCAGCTTGGGTCGGCTCTTCTTCTCAGGTTCGAAAAACCTGACTCTGGAAGAGTCGGCTCGATGCAGTTCGGGTCAGCTCGCTTTCTCAAGCTTTCAGAATTAGGTCGGGCGGAGTCGACTCTTTTTTGTTCGGGTCGGCTCGCCTGGCTGTTCTTAGAAATCTTCAAGAAATGGACTCTGGAGGAGTCGGCTCGCTTTCCATCGAGTTAGCTCGGATTGCTACGTTCCAGAATCCTTATTGCGTGCCAGTTATCAGAGTCGGCTCTTCATTACTTGGGGTCGGCTCGAGTGTCTTCTTCAGGATTTTTATAATTGAACTTAAAGAAAAATCTCACCAACTCTTTTATAATTTCACACAATACCAACTCAAACTAAAATTCATGGCACACACACTCACAGAAGTAACCCTTTTAATTGATTTTTTCTTAGCATTTTGATTGGGTTCTTCTTTACAAAAAATATTTACAATACAACTCAACCAAGAAAACAGAAGTGTAGGAGATGAAGTTTGAACATGTTATTCATCCTACAAAAACTTGTCAAACACTTGAAGAGTTGTCAGAAATAAATGTACATGCTCCAATATTTAGTTATCATCAAAATCACTTATGAGGTCAACAATCTTTCCCTTTTTGATGATGACAAAACACTGGGCATGAAAAATCAATATAAAACTTTACAATTGCTTGTTTAATAAAATTTGCAAGAGTATATGAACAAGTAGAGCAAATTGACTTCGGTTAGTGCCAAACAATGAGAAGAGAATTAGGGTTTAGAGAGATAAACTCCCCCTTAATAAAATACTCCATGTTTTGGCAAACTCTTAATTCAATTTTACATTTCAAAGCTCAAAAGCTTTGATCAATAGAGCTAAGAAATGTTGAAGTGTAAAACATTATGTATCAGAGTCATTATGTATCAGAGTTTATAAAAAAAATTATAATTCAGGTGTTAAACATTATAAGTCAGAACTTAAAGCATCAGAGCTTGAAATATCAATACATGTTCATTTCAAGTATCAGAGCAAATATGCAAATATGTATCGAAGCTTTGAAGTATCAGAGCAAATATGCAAATATGTATCAAAGTTTTGAAGTCTCAATATTTTATCTTTTTCATGCAATACTTTCTCTCCCCCTTTTTGTCAATCAATCAAAAAGGTTGAGTAAGAATTAAGCTCAGATTTTAAAATAAATTGAGAAAGTATTTAAAATTGTTTGAGATAATTTTACTTTCTCATATTTATCTTGAAATTCTAATTAAAATATTAATCATTGTAAGAGCAATCAAACATTGAATTCATAGAGAAATTGAAAAAATTGTTAGACAAAAGAAGTACTTTCATTTCATTTCTAAAGATTAGTACAAAGTACAAAAAGGTAATACACTTAGTCACTGTCTATGTCTATGCTAGGTTTTGAGGAAGTTTGGCCAGGGATTTGAATTCCAGGAGGTAGAGAAGCAATAGGATCAATGAATTGTGGGATATCATGAGATCCAGGTGTTCTGATGTGTGGAGCGGGTTGTCTTGGATGGCCTGATTGATTAGGAAAGGATCTAGAGGGAGTCTTGAGAGTAGCTAGGATATCTTCAATCTTGCCCATCATTTTCCATAGAAAGCTGCTCATTGACTTCAATTCGACTTCAACTTTCTTTACACTTCTGGAAGCAGCCAAGTCTTCTATTCCTTCTTTGATTACTCCCATTTTTTTTGTAGTGAAAGCATTTCTGAAGCTTGAACATTGTCCAATGCTTCGGTTGAACCTTTCAATCTTCCAAATTCACTTCTAATTATACCAATACCTTTGGTATAATCTTCCTTCATCCTTTTTCCTGCTTCAAGTGATCCCATTTTGACCCTCAAGTTATCCATCTCAATTCTGTAGGCTTCAAGGATTTGAGTGACTAAGCTTTTGATAGAGTATGAACTTGATGTAATCAATTGAAGGATTGGCTGGACATCTGTCATGGTTGTACTAGTTGTACTGGTTGCTGCAGCTTTGGAGGTTTCAATATTTTCAATTCTTCCTTTTAGATCATTTATTTGTTCTCCAAACTAGGTTAGCCTATTATCGACTAATTTTTGAAATACTCCAAACATTTCACCCATAGAAGACTTAATGGATTCAGTTATACTGTTCATTTGTTGTGCCAAGAAGTCTTGTATCATTGAAGTGTTCATGGTAGGAGAAGTAGCAGCTTGATCATGACTTGGAATGTTTGTAGCCTGATCAAAGGTAGGTGTGCTGTATGGCATGTCAGGCAAGTCAAGGATAGAAATACCTGGAAAAGAAGTATCGAAGTCCATCTGGACAGGGGATTCCTGCTGTGGCTGTGGCTCAGGGATGTGCATTGTGATGCCTTCACTAGCCTCTTCTTCTATTTGTTCTTGGACTTCTTCAGTCTCTTCAACTATAGGAGTGTTAGTTTTCTTCTTTCAGGTACCATCTGTTAACAAGTATCCCATTCTCTGAAGGGTCTTGGCTGTGTATGTGTCAGTGTGGAGTAATGCCTTACTATCTTCTCCTGTCAAGTCTAAACTTGCTCTTTGAAAGAAGATTGAAAGAATCATTCCATATGGCAAGCAGGCTTTAACTTTCCTAATTTCCTCCTTCATTTGGCTAATCATAATTGCAAGCAAATTAATCTTTTCTCCATTAATTAAGAGCTCCATAAAACATAAATCCCTTTCACTTACTCAGTCAAATCGACCTGTTCTAGGTAAGAAGATTCGGCTAATAAAGTTATGTAGGAGTCTCATTTCAATGGACAACATACTTGCTTTGAGAATCCCAATCTTATTTACCTCAGCTCTTTCCAAAACTGTCTGCAATGCCTTGGTTCTATCCTTCAGTACAAGATATTATGTGCCTTCAAAAGGCATTTCCAAAACATTACCTAAGATTTCAGCAAAGATAATTATCCTCTTTCCTTTAATCGAGGACTCAATGAAATTCTCTCCAAACCTTAAATTTTCATAGAACATTCTTACTAGGTTTGGATAGGTCTTGATATCCAGTGAACACAAATTCCTCCAGCCTTGGTTCTCAATAAGATCTCCAATCACAAAATCAATTTTCCTTAGAAATTTGAATAAAATACGTCGGCTAGTAGTGATTGGTCACATACCTAGGGACATTTGGCGGCTTGGAGAAATAGGGCTTCCTTCTTCTTCAGGCTATGGTTCATTCCGGGAGACATTATCTTCTCGGAATTTCGTTCTTCATTCTTGTGGAGCCGCATCACCAATTCTTCCAGATTTCTTCTCAACTACTCTCCTTGGTGCCATAGTGAAGAAATTGAGTTTAGAGGAGGTTTATGGAAGTTTAAAGAAGTTTGGAAATTTTCTTGGAGGGAATGGAATAGGATTTAGGAATAACAATGGTAAAAACAAAACCCTACGGCTCGAATTAATAAAGATACGGCTTGACATTGAGCCGGCTCGACCAACAATTCATCTGCTCGAGTTGGCTCGAGTAGAGGGAGCTCAAAAAATAATTTTTGTATTTCAATCAATGCTCATAAAGTTTTGGGATTTGGATCAGAAGGTTATCTAAATACATTGTCCTTAAGACTCTGGAGGTGGTTCTAGATAGGATCATATAATCCTAGTTTATTTTTGATCATTGCAAACCTATCTAAATTCAATGTTTTGGTAAAGATATTAGCAAGTTGGTTTTCAGTTGGCACATTCAAGGATGATTCTTTAGAATAACAAAGATCTAAGTTACTTGTACCTTTCAAGTATTTAAAAATTCTTTTAATAGTAAGCATTTGTGTTTCTTTAGGATTACCTTGCAATCTAGCATAGACACATACACTGTACAAGATATCAGGCCTACTGGCTGTCAAATATAAAAGAGATCCGAACATACCTTTATATAGCTTTTGGTTAATGTTAGATCCACTTTCATCTTTGTCTAGCCTGCAGGTAGGATTTATGGGTGTGCTAGCCTCTTTGCTTGTTTTCATGCCAAATTTCTTGATTAATTCCTTGATGTACTTGGCTTGGCTTATAAAGATTCCTTCCTTCATTTATTTGACTTGTAATCCAAGGAAGTAGTTGAGCTCACCCATAAAGCTCATTTCAAACTCAACCTGCATTACCTCAGTAAATTCTTCACGAAAACTTTCATTAGTTGTGCCAAAGATAATATCATCAATGTATATTTGTATAGCTGACATGTCATTAAAAAGAGTTTTGTCAATATTTTCTCTTTTGAAATCATTTTTAAGTAAAAACATGCTCAATCTATCATACCGGGCCCTAGGTGCTTATTTCAAATTATATAAAGCTTTGTTCAACTTAAACACATGATTTGGAAAAATATGACTTTCAAATCCTGGTGGCTGTTCTATAAAAAATTGTTCAGAAATAAATCCATTTAGAAAAGCATTTTTGACATTCATTTGAAAGAGTTTAAAGTTCATGTAGCAAGCAAATGCAAGAAGTAATCTAATGGTCTCAGGTCTTGATATAGGTGCATAAGTTTCATCAAAATCGATATCTTCTTCTTGATTGAATTCATTTGCTACCAACCTTGCTTTATTCCTAGTTACTTTACCATTTTCATCTAGTGTGTTCCTATAGACCCATTTGGTTTCTATTATAGGATGGTCTGTAGGTCTAGTAGCTAGTGTCCAAACATTATTCCTTTCGAATTAGTTTAATTTGATAGACAAAGGCTAGGTAGTCATGTGCATCTCTATGTGCTGACCTAGTCCTAACACCATGAGAAGGATCACCAATGATTAGATCTTTGGGATGTGAAGTTACATACCTCCATTCCTTTGGTAAATCAGCACGATCCTTGCTTACCATTTCACTTCCATCTTGCGTTGGCTTGTCTTAAATGTTTAGATCGTTCATTTCCTTTTGTAGTGTACCTGCATCATTATCTATGCACTCATCTTTTCTAGATGGTGAGGGGTTAGCTTCATCAAAGACAACATGAATTGACTCTTTTACAGTAAGAGTCCTCTTATAAACACTATATATGCTTTGCTATGTAATGCATAACCAAAGAATATAGATTCATCAGATTTTATATCAAACTTTCCTAGATTATCCTTATCATTATTTAACACAAAGCATTTACACCCAAAAACATGAAAATAATTAATATTTGGTTTTCTTCCATTCCAAAGCTCATAGGGAGTTTTCTTTGAAATTGGTCATATCAAAACTCGGTTTAGTATATAACAGGCAGTGTTCATGGCTTCTACCCAAAAGTACCTTGGAAGATTACCTTCACATAACATCATTCTGGTTATCTCTTCCAAAGTCCTATTCTTTCTCTCTACAACACCATTTTGTTGTGGTGTTCTAGGAGCAGAGAAGTTGTGATCAATGCCGTGCTCAGTGCAATATTCATCAAAGAATTGATTTTGAAATTCAGTTCCATGATCACTTCTAATAGAGATAACAGAAAGATTTTTCTCATTTGAAACCTTTTTATGAAAATTTTGAAACACATCAAAAATTTCATCTTTATGTGCAATAAATAATACCCATGTTGATGCGGGACAAAGGGGGGCTAGGAGGATCGTTGGAGAGCTGAGAAGTCTCCTGTGATTAGGGTGAAAAAGGTGGAAAAAAAAGATGTGGGGGCAAGAAACATGGATACTCTATGGACTTGGGACTTACCTTCACAGAGAGACGTCACACCTTTAGGGCATCCCACCCACCCCACTACATGCAGTCTAAGGCATCCCACCCATCTCACTATATGCGGAGTTTAGGGCATCCCGCCCAAATCGCTACCTAGGGCCGTGAAGGAGAAGCTCCAAGATCATAGAGGGAACTCAACTAGGAAGAAGATAACTAGGGCCTCGCGCCCCTCGATGCTCGAAAGCGAAGGAAGTGGGGTCTCACACCCCTCGACCCCGCAGGTGAAGGAAAGACGGGCCTCATGCCCAGAGGCAGAACCAGGAATACCTTTTTCAAAAATTCATAATCATCATCATTACATTATTCAAGAGAAGAGGTGCCTTTATATAGGCTACAAAACTTGAGGCCCAAGAAATAAATACAAGGCATGCAGCCCAAAAAAAGTAACAACTCAAACCTGCTTTGTTTACAGCCAGAAAACATGGTAGAAAATTAAATACAATCCTCCTCATATGATGGAAAATAAAACTAATCCTAATCTAAAACTAATTTAAAAAACTTCCCAACTTATCCATACATCCAATTTAAAATTAAAATAAATAAAATATAACCTAAATTCATCAAGATCCAAGCCAAAAAAAATTTGTATCAGGATCTGTGCTGAGTGGCTCTGAAATCTATGCAAAAGACTCTACTCTAAGAAGCATGCACTTTGGGATCCGTGCAAAATCATCCTACTCTGAGAACTGTGCAGAAAACTTCTATGACCGTGGAACAGGGGTGGAGTGTTGGGTTTCAAGGAGATCATTATGCAACTTAGTAAGACTGAATTATAAAATTTCATGCATAAAGAGAACACTTTATCAGTTAGAAACCCTAATTCCCAAGATCCCTTATTCGATTTCAACTAATATATCATAAAAGAAGGTTAATGAAACATACCTGGAGTGCTATATTCCACTTCTTCTACTAGACTCACAAATGTAAGTCCTCCAACGGTGATCCACACAATATTTGAAACAAGGAAGAACTCCTTCTTGAAGTTGCTTGCACGGGTAGAACTCTTTCGGCAGCCTTTTAGACTTTGGCCTTTGTAGGACTCACTATCCCACTATAGGACTCTTTGGACACTCTTCTAAACCACTCTTGGTTTTAGGACAACCCTCCTTTAGGACCCCTTAGGCTTATGTCCTAAAACAAAGCCGTGTCCTAATAGAAAAGACCTTGTTTTAACAAGACAAGTCTTGTCTTAAAGAAAGGAAGAGGGAGAGAGAAAAACTCAGATGGATAATACGGTAGAATCTAGACTCCTATTTCAGATGACTGAATGAAAAATCATCTCATTCCACTGTACACCCTTTAAATAGTTTCTTAAGGGGTGTGAAACAGAACCCAAAATCTCTTATCAGATATGCTTCTTCATATCTGATAAGACTCTTTAGGATTCAGGAGTCTTATCTGACATCTCTTCATGTCCAAATGAAACCTTCTCACGCCACATGATATGTACCAGTCTCTAGAAGAGCCAAGAGGTGTCTTCTCATTTTCTAAAAGTCGGAGAAAATTGAAGAGATCTAAAAGCAGAAGGACTCTGCTTCAAACCGTGCGCCCTCTCATGAAAAGTCGCAACCTTTCATGTGCGCCATTCATGCTTTACTTCTTCACGCCAATTCAAAAATCATTAACCTGTCAAATCCTTCATGAAAGGGCATGAAGATAAAGATAAAGATTAGAAGAAGTCCAATCAACAGAAGAAACTCATCTGCAGAAGGACTCTTGGTCCTTTCTGCGCGCCAAATGAAGAGTCGCTTCTCTTCATTATTCGGTCAACCATTTTCCATGCCATATGCTACCTTTGACAAAGTCAAAGTATATGCAATATGGGTGTCAAATGAAAGGGCATTAAATAATATTTCCGACCATAAAAAAATTTTTTCGATCAGAAAACTATAGACCCTTCTAGGCCCTTTTGAATGCCAACATGTCATTTAGGTACCAAGAGTCCTATGCCTTAGGGACTCTTCATAATTCCGAGATAAAACCTTCAAGAAATGTCAGATAAAATCTGATAAATTCATCCTACTTAGAACATAACCCAATTTAGGTCTCCCACAAATTGATTAGTCCATTTAGCAAGCAACCGGACCCAATCCAATTGGGTTTAGGAATTAGGTTAGCCTACACATGCTAGTATGTCACCTAGCTAACCAATTAGGATCCTATGACCCTAGTTAAATCATGAATGACTTCCTTATCCAATTCCCTAGTGTGTGTGACCCATTGGGTTCAACATCTAGCCAGCAGTAGGTTTAGGTTTGAGCCGATTCGATCCAATCAAACCCGATTGACCTAATTAGGTCAAACTAGCTCATCTAATTGTCCAATTCGAACTATCCATCAAATTGACTCATGAAACTAATCTAACTGGTTCATGAATACCTACAAGACAAGATTGATATCTAGAAACGTGTCATGCCTATCTGGAAGATGATAAATTTGGTGGAAATTATCAAAATACACTTCAGTAGTAAATTACCATGCAATTCAATCTTTCAATCTCCCATTATCCCGATTAAGTGATAGGTATGGATACATGTCAAACCCTAACACTTAATCATATCGAATCTCAACTCGATAGTGAGGACTCAGCTGGTGATTGATTAGATTCCACTAATCTCATCCTGCTTTGATCAAAGGCTCCTTAAGTCACTCATCGAAGAGATTGCATAGGATAACAATTTCTCTTACTAGGAATGATGGATTCCTTGTTGGTCCACTCATATCCTCCATACACCTTCCACCATACCTAGAACACCCCGTACATGTCATAATGGCATGAATGAGTATGAACCAAAATATGGCTTAGTGTGCATAAGGAACCATGGTGACCTCAGGTCTAAAGATCACATGTACAACTCCTACTCAGGGATCTATCTTTTGACAAGTAGTAAGACTTTCATAAGATAGTCCCGGTACGCATCAGTTCAGTGTACTCATACCCTGATGAGCATCTTTATCCTTGTATTAGTGTCTCTACACAAGTGGTTGTGAGATCAACCACTCTCATCATCCGAGCATACATAGGATAAGCTAGTCTTACCGGATTCATTGATCCCCGAATCAATGGTCCAATGACTAGAAATATTTTAGATTAGAGTTTATAGGAAATTAGATCTTACTGTTTTGAACTTCATCATAACCCTAATTCCATTGCTCTAATCTATGGGGTTCATAATAATCATAAATAAGACACAATAGTATATGATGAAAACAGATGCCTTTATTAATATATAATGTCATACAAGAGTTGGAAGAATACAAAAAAAAGGCCCTTACAATGATTGGCTCTTAGGGCACTTTTCTATCAAACTTCCACTTGCACTAAAGCCAATCACCCTTGTACTTTATACCCATACCATCCATGTGGCGATCTAATTATTGCTTAGGTAATGCTTTAGTGAATGGGTCTACTATATTGTTCTTTGTATCTACTCGATTGATGACAACATCTTGTCTTTCTATTATCTCTCAAACGAGGTGGAACCATCTTAGAATGTGCTTGGACTTGTGATGAGACCTTGGCTCCTTGGCTTGTGCAACAGCTCCAGTGTTATCACAGTACAATGGCACTAGCTGTTGTATATCAAGAACCACACCCAATTCCATGATGAATTTCTTTATCCAGACAGCTTCCTTTGTAGCTTCACTTGCAGCTATGTACTCTACCTCAGTAACTGAGTCAGCTACTGTTGGCTGTTTTGTACTTTTCTAACTCACTGCACCATCATTCAGGGTGAAGACATACCCCGATGTGGATTTCTATCATCTGGATCTGATTGAAAACTAGAATCTATATAGTCTTCTAATTTCAACTTAGATCCTCCATATACTAGAAAAATATTTTTAGTCCTTCTAAGGTACTTAAGAATATTTTTCACAGCTTTCTAATGATCTTCTCCTGGATCTGCCTGAAATCTGCTCACTATGCTTAAGGCATAAGCAACATCAGGTCTGGTACATAACATAGCATACATAATTGATCATACAGCCGAAGCATAAGGAATCTTAGTCATCCTCTCTCTTTCTTCCGATGTCTTAGGAGACATATTTTTAGAGAGATGTATGCCTTGACTCATTGGCAAGTAACATTTCTTACTTCCATCCATGTTAAATCTCTTCAACACTAAGTCAATGTACCTGGATTGGGATAAGCCTAGCATCCTCTTGGATCTATCTCTATAGATCCTAATACCCAGTATATAGGATGCTTCTCCCAAATCCTTCATGAAAAACTTTGATGATAGCCAAGTATTAACCGATTGCAACATTGGGATATCATTCCCAATGATCAGTATGTCATCCACATACAAAACCAAGAAAACAAGTGCACTCCCACTTGTCTTCTTATACATACATGGTTCATCCACATTTTTGACAAAACCAAATCCTTTAATTGTTTCATCAAAAATGGATGTTTCAACTCCTCGATGCTTGCTTAAGTCCATAAATAGACTTCTTTAATTTACATACCTGATTTAGTCTCCTACTTGAGACAAAACCCTCTGGTTGTGACATATAGACTTCTTCCTCAAGGTTTCCATTAAGGAAAGCAGTCTTTACATCCATCTACCAGATCTCATAGTCATGGTATGCTGCTATGGCAAGCATTATCCGAATGAACTTGAGCATGGCTACTGGAGAAAAAGTTTCATCATAGTCTATACCATGTTTTTGTCTGAAACCTTTTGCTACCAGTCTAGCCTTGTAAGTCTCAATTTGACCATCTGCTCTAATCTTTTTCTTGAAGACCCATTTACACCCTATTGGGTTAATTCCTTCAGGTAGATCTACCAAAGTCCAAACCTGATTGGAATACATGAAGTCCATTTTAGATTTCATGGCACTTGGCCATTTGTCGGAGTCTCTACTCTTGACAGCTTCTGAATAGGTCACAAGATCATCATTCTGTATGATACTGGCTTCATTGCCATCTTCGATGATAAAGCCATATCTAAGAGGTGCTCCCCGCACCTTCTCTGACCTTCAGAGAGGAGGTGTGTATTGTGGCTGTTCTTGATCCTTAAGAACTTATGGTTGAGGAATATCTCTTGAAGGCTCATCAGTTTGTTGGTTCAGTTCTTCACATAACTCAAGTGAAGAATTACTACTTCTTTCTTGGATAAATTCTTGCTCTAAGAATGTAGCATGCCTACTGACAATTATCTTTTGATCAGTAGTATTATTAAAGAGGTATCCAACACCCTCTTTTGGATAACCAACAAACCTACATTTGTCAGCCCTAGCACTTAACTTATGTCCGAAATTGTTCTTGACATAAGCGCGGCAACCCCAAATCTTTAAGTATTTAAGATTTGGTCTCTTGCCATTCCATAACTCATATGGAGTGCTACTTACTGACTTAGACGGAATCCTGTTTAATATATATGCAGCAGTTTCCAGGGCAGGTCCCCAAAAAAAATGGGAAGATCTATGAAGCTCATCATGGACCTCACCATATCTAATAAGGTGCGATTTCTCCTTTCTGCCACTCCATTTAACCGGGGTGTATAAGGAGGAGTCCATACAGAAATAATGCCTTTGTCTTTGAGATGGTTCAAAAACTCACTAGACAAGTATTCACCTCCTCAATCAGAACGAAGAGTTTTAATACTAAGTCCAGTTTGTTTTTCAACCATACTTTGATATTCTTTAAACCTATCAAAATCTTCAGACTTGTGTTTCATAAGATACACATAACCGAACCTTGATAAATCATCAATAAAAGTGATGAAATAAGAATATCCTCCTCTGGCCTGAGTTGACATAGGTCCACACACATCAGTATGTATAAGACTTAACAATTCAGTTGCTCCTTCTCCATGTCCAATGAATGGAGACTTAGTCATTTTTCCTTTGAGACAAGATTCATAAGTTCCTAATGTTTGGAAATCATTAGAGTCAAAGTAATTATCTTTGACTAACTTGTTTATTCTTGACTCACTGATATGACCTAATCGGCAGTGCCAGAGATATGTGACATTGTCATTATCTCTTTTTCCTTGCCTGTTTCTTTCTTCCATTAACAAGAACATGAGCCTTATCTCCTTTAGAGTGGCTCTCAGCTGTCTTAAGCATGTTAAGCAGCTCTGGCAAAGTGATATTCAATTTGTTCATATGGTAGTTAAGAACAAACTGAGAGAAAAAATATGGGAGTGACTGCAGGATCAAGTCCTGATTAAGTTCATTATCCATCACAAACCCTAATTGACCTAATCGAGTGATTAAATCAATCATTTTTAGCACATGGGTTTGCACAGGTGAACCTTCACTCATCCATGCTCGGAATAACTGCTTCGATATCTCGTATCGGGCAACCCTACTTTGCTCTCCATAAAGCTCTTTTAAATTGAGCAATATGGACTGAGGTTCCATACCTTCATGTTGCCTCTAGAGCTCGTTGCTCATGGAAGCCAACATGATGCACCTGAAAGTCATACTGTCATTTAGCCACATTTGTGTGTGGCCCTTTCCTCCTCTGAAGCATCCTCTCCAATCATCTCAGGATCCAGAGAATCAAGTATATAGAAAAGCTTCTCTTGAGTTAATACGATTCTCAGGTTCCTCAACCAATCCACATAATTTGGACCAGTTAATTTATTAGCATCCAAGATGCCCCTTGGTGATAAGTTTGAAGCCATAAATATAAATATCCTACATTTAATTAAAGAACAATATCAGTAGACCACTCAAGAATGACATTCATAACTAGATAAGGACTTACTATCTAATTATGTCTCCCACTATTTTCTTCAAATACCATAACCCTCATTTTATGGTAAACAAGAAACCTTCCTGGTTTCCTTAGTGGGGTTGAGATCATAATTCCTCATTAGTGCCTTGTGTTACACAACAAACACTAATAAATTCAAAGGTAGGACTTACTTTCCAATTGCAACCCATGCAATTCTCAACAATTATCTTTGCCTCTAAGACACTTATAATCTTGTGTTACACAACAAACTATAATGTCTTAGTTTAGTCAAACCCTTCATTTCTATATAGCTATAATTGAAGATTGTTGCCCTTGTGTTACACAACAAAGCAACAATTTCAACCATGCCATAAAGCACTAAGTGCACCAATACAAATTTCATATCAAACCCTAGAGTAGATCTTGTGTTACACAACAAACCTACTATAGTTTTGATATTAATTTGGCTTAGCATGAAGGAAGGCAAATTATAGTATACATAATCAATTAGCATTCTCAAGTTAAGGTTTAGATATGACCAAATTGGCCAGGTAAGTGGAAGGGATGAGGGGGTCCCCCCGTTGCTTTCCTTAGACACCAATTAAATTGCCCAGGTTAGACAATGGAACCAATTAATAAATCTCAATCCCTTTACCTTCCCAGAATCACTTGCCTAGACACCAATTGGCTGATCAAACCCTAATTGGTTCTGCATCATGATTAATTTGATACTAAGACTAAATATGATTTTTAATGAGGGATTTAATGGTCTCAAACACATTCTAATACTATTTAACATATCATAATGTACTTATAACAGAAAACCATACATATATGACATGATGCAAAATATATGCTAGGTGTGTCATCATTCTAGGACAACCTACAACATAACAGACATCCACCGTTATGTTAGGACAACCTTATTTCAGAATGTGACTAAAAAAATATCTTGACATATTTTAAAGATTAAGATTTAAGTGTTAAAAAACCCTAACTAGTGACTAGCATAAGGCATATCAATCTAGCATATGCGTAACATTGCATGATGTACATAGCAATCATATCATAGAATGATATTTCAAATACCCCGCTGACTAATCCAATCCTAAATAGCTATTAGGATAAAACATGTTATAACGATGCATTTGATCTACAATATGCATAAAATAATAACATGCTATTATTCATAATAAACTAGAGACCAAACATATGATCCCTAATATGCATTGAATCATAATCCTGGGAGGATCATCTTTATTACAAATGACAAATAGTTGAAATAAACTAATGGTGGCTTTGATACCACTGTTAGGTTTCAAGGAGATCATTATGCAACTTAGTAAGACTAAATTATAAAATTTCATGCATAAAGATAACACTTTATCAGTTAGAAACCCTAATTCCCAAGATCCCTTGTTCGATTACAACTAATATGTCATAAAAGAAGGTTAATGAAACATACCTAGAGCACTATATTCCACTTTTTCCACTAAACTCACAAGTGTAAGTCCTCCAACGGTGATCCACACAAGATTTGAAATAAGGAAGAACTCCTTGAAGTTGCTTGCCTGGGTAGAACTCTTTCGGCAGCCTTTTAGACTTTGGCCTTTGTAGGACTTACTATCCCACTATAAGACTCTTTGGACACTCTTGTAAACCACTCTTGGTTTTAGGACAACCCTCCTTTAGGACCCCTTAGGCTTATGTCCTAAAACAAAGCCTTGTCCGAATAGAAAAGATCTTGTCTTAACAAGACAAGTCTTGTCTTAACAAGACAAGTCTTGTCTTAACAAGACAAGTCTTGTCTTAACAAGACAAGTCTTGTCTTAACAAGACAAGTCTTGTCTTAACAAGACAAGTCTTGTCTTAACAAGACAAGTCTTGTCTTAACAAGACAAGTCTTGTCTTAACAAGACAAGTCTTGTCTTAACAAGACAAGTCTTGTCTTAAAGAAAGGAAGAGGGAGAGAGAAAAACTTAGATGGATAATACGGTAGAATCTAGACTCCTATTTCAGATGACTAAATAAAAATCATCTCATTCCACCGTACACCCTTTAAATAGTTTCTTAAGGGATGTGAAACACATTCCAAAATCTCTTATCAGATATGTTTTTTCATATCGGATAAGACTCTTTAGGATTCAAGAGTCTTATCTGACATCTCTTCATGTCCAAATGAAACCTTCTCATTTCACATGGCATGTACCGATCTCTGGAAGAGCAAAGAGGCATCTTCTCATTTCCCTAAAGTCGAAGAAAATCGAAGATATATGAAAGCAGAAGGACTCTGCTTCAAACCGTGCACCCTCTCATGAAAATTAAGTCGCAACCTTTCATGTGCGCCATTCATCCTTTCCTTCTTCATGCCAATTCAAAAATCATTGACCAGTCAAATCCTTCATGAAAGGGCATGAAGATAAAGATAAAGATTAGAAGAAGTCCAATCAACAGAAGAAACTCATCTGCAGAAGGACTCTTGGTCCTTTTGGTGCGCTAGATGAAGAGTCGCTTCTCTTCACAATTTGATCAACCTTTTTCCATGCCATATGATACCTTTGACAAAGTCAAAGTATATGCAATGTAGATTTTAAATGAAAGGGCATTAAATAAGCTTTCCACCATATACAAAGTTTTCCGATCAGAGAACTATAGACCCTTCTAGGCCCTTTTGAATGCCAACATGTCATATAGGTACCAAGAGTTCTATACCTTAGGGACTCTTCATAATTCCGAGATAAAACCTCCAAAAAATATCAGATAAAATCTGATAAATTCATCCTACTTAGAACATAACCCAATTTAGGTCTCCCACAAATTGGTTAGTCCATTTAGCAAGCAACCGGACCCAATCCAATTGGGTTTAGGAATTAGGTTAGCCTACACATGCTAGTGTGTCACCTAGCTAACCAATTAGGATCCTATGACCCTAATTAAATCATGAATGACTTCCTTGTCCAATTTTCTAGTATGTGTGACCCATTGGATTCCACATCTAGCAAGCAATAGGTTTAGGTTTGAGCCGATTCAATCCAATCAAACCCGATTGATCTAATTAGGTCAAACTAGCTCACCTAATTGTCCAATTCGAACCATCCATCAAATTGACTCATGAAACTAATCTAACTGGTTCATGAATACCTACAAGACAAGATTGATATCTAGAAACGTGTCATGCCTATCTGGAAGATGATAAATTTGGTGGAAATTACCAAAATACACTTCAGTAGTAAATTACCATGCAATTCAATCTTTCAATCTCCCATTATCCCGATTAAGTGATAGGTATGGATAAATGTCAAACCCTAACACTTAATCATATCGAATCTCAACTCGATAGTGAGGACTCAGCTGGTGATTGATTAGATTCCACTAATCTCATCCTGCTTTGATCAAAGGCTCCTTAAGTCACTCATCGAAGAGATTGCATAGGATAACAATTTCTCTTACTAGGAATGATGGATTCCTTGTTGGTCCACTCATATCCTCCATACACCTTCCACCATACCTAGAATACCCCATACATGTCATAATGGCATGAATGAGTATGAACCAAAATATGGCTTAGTGTGCATAAGGAACCATGGTGACCTCAGGTCTAAAGATCACATGTACAACTCCTACTCAGGGATCTATCTTTTGACAAGTAGTAAGACTTTCATAAGATAGTCCCGGTATGCATCAGTTCAGTGTACTCATACCCTGATGAGCATCTTTATCCTTGTATTAGTGTCTCTACACAAGTGGTTTTGAGACCAACCACTTTTATCATCTGAGCATACATAGGATAAGCTAGTCTTACCAGATTCATTGATCCTCGGATCAAAGGTCCAATGACTAGGAACATTTTAGATTAGGGTTTATAGAAAATTAGATCTCACTGTTATGAACTTCATCATAACCCTAATTTCATTGCTCTAATCTATGGGGTTCATCATAATCATAAATAAGTCACAACAGTATATGTTGAAAACAGATGCCTTTATTAATATATAATGTCATACAAGAGTTGGAAGAATACAAAAAAAAGGCCCTTACAATGATTGGCTCTTAGGGCACTTTTCTATCATGGAGAGGGGGGGAACTTGTGGGTGGCTTCGCTGGTCGCTCGGGCTCGGCGGGGAAGACGATGGCTCGGCCGACGGTGCGACGGAGAGGAGTGCGGCATTGGGGCGGAGTCACAGGGGGGAACGGCCATGGGAGGAGCCGCAGGGGGGAACAGCCGTAGGCAATTCTTGGGATTCGCTGGCATTTCCATGAGGAGATTGACACTGGGGGAAGGTGGACGGTCGTCGAGGGTGGCTCCGGAGGTCGGACGTGGCAGATCCAGGACAAACGAGAAGAAAAAAAATGAAAAATATAGGTTCTGTGAATGTCTGGGAGGTTGAAGATGATAAGAATAAATATGGAATAAGTCAGGAATAAAATAAGGATAAAGTAGGAATAGCGGGGATAGATGGAATAAGTGGAATAAAAAAATAAAAAATAAAATTTGGATAAAAAAAAGAAAAACCTGGATGGGTTTTTATGTCTTCATCATTCCCCTAGGATGGGAAAAACTCGACTCCATCGAGTCAAGCTTTCTGTAATTTTTTTTTCTCTTTATTTTTTCTCTCCTTTTTTTCAACTTTTTTTTTCAACCCTAATCCTCTCCTGCTCTGATACCAAAATTGATGCGGGACAAAGGATGGCTAGGAGGATCGTTGGAGAGCTGAGAAGTCTCCTGTGATTAGGGTCAAAAAGGCAAAAAAAAAAAAAAGATGTGGGGGTAAGAAACATAGTACTCTATGGACTTGGGACTTACCTTCACGGAGAGACGTCGCACCTCTAGAGCATCCCACCCACCCCACTACATGTAGTCTAGGGCATCCCACCCATCTCACTACATGCGGAGCTTAGGGCATCCCACCCAAATCACTACCTGGGGCCGTGAAGGAAAAGCTCCAAGATCATAGAGGGAACTCATATAGGGAGAAGATAACTAGGGCCTCACATCCCTCGATGCTCGAAAGCGAAGGAAGTGGGGTCTCACACCCCTCGACACCCGTAGGTGAAGGAAAGATGGGCCTCATGCCTGGAGGCAGAACCAAGAACACCTTTTTCAAAAATTCATAATCATCATCATTATCATTATTCAAGAGAGGAGGTGCCTTTATATAGGCTACAAAACTTAGGGCCCAAGAAATAAATACAAGGCATGCAGTCCAAAAAAAGTAACAACCCAAACCTACTTTGTTTGCAGCATGAAAACATGGTATAAAATTAAACACAATCCTCCTCATATTATGGAAAATAAAACTAATCCTAATCTAAAACTAATTTAAAAAACTTCCCAACTTATCCATACATCCAATTTAAAATTAAAATAAATAAAATATAACCTAAATTCATCAAGATCCGTGCTAAAAAAATTTGTATCAGGATCCATGCAGAGTGGCTCTTAAATCTGTGCAAAAGACTCTGCTCTAAGAAGCATGTGCTTTGGGATCCATGCAAAATCGTCCTGCTCTGAGAACTGTGCAGAAAGCTCCTGTGACCGTGGAACAGGGGCGGAGAGAGGGGGAACTTATGGGCGGCTTCGTTGGTCGCTCGGGCTCGACAGTGAAGACGATGGCTCGGCTGGCGGTGCGGCGGAGAGGAGCGCGGCATGGGGGCAGAGCTGTAAGGGGGGGAAACAGCCATGGGAGGAGCCGCATGGGGGGAACGTCCGTGGATGATTCGTGGGATTTGCCGGTGTTCCCACGAGAAGATCGATGCCGGGGGAAGGTGGACGGCTGTCGAGGGTGGCTCCGGAGGTCGGACGTGGCGGATCCAGGACAAACAGGAAGAAAAAAAAAAGAAAAATGGAGGTTCTGTAAATGTTTGGGAGGTTGAAGATGATAGGGATAAACATGTAATAAGTCAGAATAAAATAAGGGATAAAGTGGGAATAGTGGGGATAGATGGAATAGATGGAATAAGAAAATTAAAAAAATAAAAAATAAAATCTGGATAAAAAAAGAAAAACCCGGATGGGTTTTGATATCCCCATCATATGTGAATCTAGAAATGTCATCTACAATCACAAAGCCATATTTCATACCTCCTAGGCTTGTGGTCCTAGTTGGTCCAAACAAGTCCATGTGAAGTAGCTCAAGGGGTCTAGTCATTGAAATAACATTTTTTGATTTAAAACTCCCCCTAGTTTGTTTGCCTAATTGACAAGCATCACATACATAATTAAGATCAACTTTGAAATGAGGCAAACCTCTAACTAGATTCTTTGAGATTAATTTGGCAAATAGTATGCATGCTAGCATGACCTAATCGTCTATACCATAATAAACATGACTCCTTGGTCTTAGCATTCATTGCTACTAAACTGGAACTACTAGACATGGCAAGATCATTTAGATCTACCACATAAATATTTCCAAGTCTATGGCCAATGAATTTGTTGCTAGAGTCAAGAGAGTTAGTTACTATACACATAGATGATTCAAAGAAAACTTTGAAGCCTTTATCACTTAATTAACTAATACTTAATAAATTATGCTTCAATTTATCTACTAGCTGCACATCTTCAATAGAAGTATAGGTGGTTATTTTAATCTTACTGATTCTGATTATTCTTCTCTTGCCATTATCTCTGAAAGTAACCGATCCTCCTTTTATTTGTAGGGTGATAAATTGATCCTTGTCACCCGTCATATGTCTTGAACAGCCACTGTCAAGATACCATCTTTTCTTTTATTTTTGGGCTGCAAGACAATCCTGCAAAATAATCAAGGAGTGATTTTAGGTACCTAAGCTAACTTGGGTCCTTTCGGGTTAGCAACATTGGTTTCTTTTGGAACCCAAATGGTTCTAAATCTCAATGCACTACTCATGGAATTTTTTAAGGAGTTGCATTGATAAGATTTATGCCCAAATCTATGACATGCATAACAAATAATTTTTTCATTTTTGAATGATGTATGCTTTGAAGCTATAACAGATGTAGAAACAGGAATACTTGATTTGAAGGATTTTTGCATAGTATTCTTAGGATCATATTTCAAGCTATTTGAAATTTATTTTGATGGAAAACCTTTTTCAGATTTAGCATTTACAGCTAAAGCTTTTAAAAATACAAATTTTGTTGCTGAAATTCCTTTAGCATTTATAGCATTAAATCCAATTCCAGCTTTATTTTTTGAGTCTTTTTATTCTTTCAAAATTAGCTCAAGCTTATTTGAACTCAAGGTCAACTTTTCTACTAAAGGCTTAAGCTTTTCAACCTCCTTTTTCAAATCAGTATTTTCGATAACTAAAATATCGTTTGTCTTATATAAAACAGTTTTTTCATAATTCAAGACTATAACATTTTTAGAAAGGTTATTCAATTTTCTTTGCAAAATGTTATTCTTTTCAAAAATTTAATCCTTGTCTTTTAATAAAACATCGTTTTGTTTCTTTATGGACTTAATTTTAACCCCAGCTTTCTTAAATTCGATGAGTAAATCATGAAATGCAGAATTCAGTTCATCATATGTAAATTCAGTTTGAAGCTCAGGGGATGATACCATATTTTCGAGACCCATCAAGCAAAGATTCGCAGATTTCAGAGCCTCTTCTTCTTCATTTGATGAGGACGCTTCGCTGTCGCTCCACGTCACTACCATTGCTTTCTTTTTTTTTTCTCAAATCCCTTTTTCAATAAAGGACAATCTAGTCTGATGTGCCCTGGCTTTTTGCATTCATAACTATGGGCACTTTTTTTTCTTTTTCCTTTTCCTTGTCCTTTTCCTTACTGAACTCTTTGTTCTTGTGGAATTTTCGAAAATATCTTCCTTTCTTTCTTTCCAAGAACTTTCTGAACTTTCTGACGACCATGGCAACGTCTTCGTCTTCCATGTTGCTTTCAGTAGAGGAGCTTTCTTCTTTTGATTCTTCATCCCATTTAGAATCTGTAGCAGCTTTAAAGGCAATCAATTTCTTTTTCTTTTGATCATCTTCAGTTCAGTGCTGCATGGTCAGTTCATGGGTGATGAGAGATCCCAGCAGTTCATCCATCAATAAGGTATTCAAATCTTTTGCTTCCTGGATGGCAGTCACTTTCGGATCCCACTTGTTTGGAAGAGATCTTGAAATCTTCTGCACTAGATCTGCATTAGTGTATACCCTGCCAAGACTTTTGAAGCTATTAATAATGTCAGTGAAACATGAAAACATGGTGGAGATTGTTTCATTTGGTTCCATCTTAAATAATTCATAACTATGTACTAGAAGATTAATTTTAGAAGACTTCACTTGTGAAGTTCCTTCATGGGTCACTTTGAGTTTATCCCAAATTTCTTTTGCCGAAGAGCAAATTGAAATTCGATTAAACTCATTACTATCCAAAGCACATTATAACAAGTTCATGGCTTTAGCATTTAACTCTCCCATCTTCATGTCGTGTTCGTCCCAATCCTCTTCAGGTTTAGGAACATCCACTCCATCAATTTTAACCATGGGGATATAAGGACCCTTTAAAATGACCTTCCACAACTGAAAATCAACTGCTTGAATATAGATCTTCATTCTAGCTTTCCAATATGCATAATTTGTGCCAGTGAAGAGTGGAGGTCTATTAGTTGATTGGCCTTCCGCCAAGGACGTACTCATTGGATGAGCCATCAATCTTTACTCTAATGTATTCAGAGACTCTGCTCTGATACCAGTTGTTGCCCAGGTGGCTATCCAAGAGGGGGGTGAATTGGGTCTTTTAAAAAATTGGAGACAAGTAATGTGCAATTCAAAATCCTTTGCAAGTAGTATGTGCTGTGATAGAATTATAAAATGCAGAAGCTAAACAAAGTCAAGGAAGCACAACACAGGTACACCAAGTTTATAGTGGTTCGGAGCAACCCAGCTCCTATGTCCACTACCTAAGATACCACTTGGGATTTTCATTATATTCACACCTGAATACAGTATGATTGTTTTACAGGATCACAATCCAAAACCTCTACACTTTGGTTTTACAGGATCACTAAAGAAAACCCAACACCCTTTGGTTTTAACAGGCTCTCTACTTTGAAGAACTCTCTAATTCGAGTCGGCTCGGATCCTTCGAGTCGATGGATCGAGTCGCCAAATCTTCAATGCAGTCGACTCTTTGTCTCAGGGTGCAAAACATCACTCTGGACGAGTCGGCTCTTTGTAGCTCGGGTCAGCTCGAACTTGAATCTTAATAATCTTGAACTCGAGGAGTCGGCACTTTTCAGCTTGGGTAGGCTCTTCTTCTCAGGTTCAAAAAACCTCACTCTGGAAGAGTTGGCTCGATGCAGTTCGGGTCGGCTCGCTTTCTCAGGCTTTCAGAATTAGGTATAGTAGAGTCAACTCTTTTTGGTTCGGGTTGGCTCGCCTGACTGTTCTCAGAAATCTTTAAGAAATGGACTCTGGAGGAGTCGGCTCGCTTTCCATCGAGTTGGCTCGGATTGCTAAGTTCCAAAATCCTTGCTGCGTGACAGTAATCAGAGTCGACTCTTCATTACTTGGAGTCGACTCGAGTGTTTTCTTCAGGATTTTTATAATTGAACTTAAAGAAAACTCTCACCAACTCTTTTACAATTTCACACAATACCAACTCAAACTAAAATTCAGGGCACACACACTCACAGAAGTAACCCTTTTAATTGACTTTTTCTTAGCATTTTGATTGGGTTCTTATTTACAAAAATATTTACAACACAACTCAACCAAGAAAATAGAAGTGTAGGAGATGAAGTTTGAACTTGTTATTCATCCTACAAAAACTTGTCAAACACTTGAAGAGTTGTCAAAAATAAATGTACATGCTCCAATGTTTGGTTGTCATCAAAATCACTTATGGGGTCAACAAATATCATATAGTAATCATGAATAGAGGACATATCTTAGAATAATGAAAATTCCACATTATCTTCTTCTTTATTTTATCTTTCTACATTAGTCTTTAACTATAAATTTATAGGAGTATGTAGTATTCCATAAATCTAAAAGTTCTTGAAGTTCCAAGGTAATGGAATCCAATCTTATCCTCTTTGAATTTTTGGTCTTGTGTCGGTGGCATGCCACACACAATTTCTTTGCATCATTTATTGGTTGGCATTCCCTACCTTTGATCAAAATATATGGAAAACATCTTCAATAAAAAAGTAATAGAATAAGAGTTTGTGATTGATGTTGAATAGTAATTAAGATTTTATAACATCTGTATATAACATACTAAATATATCTCCAGTATGGTTTTGATTAAAACCATTCTTGTCCTAATTACCAAAACAAAGTTAAACAAGTAGTAGAAGTCATGCACATATCATTTATCAGCAAGCTCAATATGCAAGAAGGAAATAGAATATATAATTATCTCATAAGTAAACAATTTGTAAATGCAATACAAATTAACTAAAAGAGTGAAAAAAAAGTATAAGACAAACAAAAATTAAGGGCCATGCAACTATGGACTCAATTGCATTATCAATTTTCTTTTGCAATCCATTAACCTTATCAAAGGCTTACTTCATACTCTTACAACTTTACCAAAATCTCCTAAAATTGAGTTCTAAGAATATTAGTCCCTGCCATTTTAGATGAATTTTTGTTTATAAGAGTTCCACGTACTACCTCAGCTGTGTATAGCCATTTGAAATTCTTCAAGATGACTTGATTTCCTTCTTATAAATGGGATTTTCAATTTTACTATGTATAAGATGACCAAGCAAATAAATATCAAACATATGAGAAAACCATAAGTGTTACAAAGTTAAATAGAAAAAATAAAGGGGGATGATAATTTTTCCTTGATAAAATAAGTTGACTTTGACCTTACTCTCTTCCCTTAATTTCTCTATAATTAATTAAAGAAGTCAGATTAGTAATTTCTATAATGATCATAAATAATGTACCAAAAATAAAAAAAACAAAAATGAAAAAAGAAGTGATGTTTTTTTAAATTAAAGTGAAAATGAATATTATCAAATAACTAGCAAGGAAGATAATCAATATCAACAATAATACTTCACCTAATGAGCTAAAATAAAATGACTTAGGGATGATGACCCAATGGGGTTGGTGAGCCTTTGGGATTACTGAATGCATCATTTGCCTTCATATAATTTTCAAATAATCAATAAGAGTAGATTTTCAAATTTTAAGTAATACTTATGTTTGAATCCATGTTTATACCTACTCATTATGCAAAAGTGGGGAATGCATCATATCAGATCGGGGCTCTTGACATAGGATGCTGGCTTTGCATGTTCTCTATAATTTGTTGCATGGAAAAAAGTTGGGCTTGTAGTTTAGCATTTTTCTCCTCCAAATCAATATTCTTTCAAATGACATAGTTATCAACCTTCCTTGTATTTTCTTCTCCATTTTTGTTGAAGTTGTATCATCTTCATCTAACTTCTCACCTTCTATCCATCTAGATGCATATCAGATGGCACATGACAATGCATTAGCAAAATCCTTCCAATATAACATAATATCCTAAGTCTCCAAAGATTTTTTTCATACCCAATCCTAGGTGTCTTTCTTTGCTTCATAAAAGACATCTTTCAATAATGATTTATCCTTTGGGAGTGCCTTGTTTTATAATTGGAGCAACGATGTAAATGAATTATTATTCCCACCTTTTCTACACTTTATATGGAGTAATTGAACAATAAAGGATAATTTACTAAACTTCTTGCAACTAGGGTAAAGTTCATTCAATGCCTTCAATAACTTATATGACTTGTTGGCTTCCACATTAGACACCTCAATATGTTCATGATTGATGCGGGACTAATATGCATACAATTCTTTTTGTATGTTTTATATGTGGGGTTAAGTGATTAATTCCCAAATTTCAGATCAAAATTAGCTGTAAGAAATTTTGTATGAGTTTTTGAAGCCAAGCATGTAGATTAGAACCTAGAAAAGTACTAAAGAAGGATCGCCGGGGCTGAGAAGCCTCGGTTAGGGCAAGTTCTCCTACAATATAAAGACTGGAGATAGAGGGGGTGTACTTGACAACGTCTGAAGTGCCCGGTGAAGATTGCAGCGAAGGGATCTCTCGTTCCTCGATGGATGCAGCCTCGAAAACTAAGCCAAAAACCCATAGATACCCGGCTTTCTGCTCGGTGGTCCGATTGAGGCTTGGGTGGAGTCGTTGGATTCGTAGGAACTCGGGGACCTGCAAATGACCTGTCAGGGGTTAGAAAACTTAGAGGATATCAAGAAAATAAAGGAAAATAGCAAAGGGGAAAGGAATTTTGGAGTGGGCGGCCAAGGCTTTGGAAGGTTGGCTGGCGGCAGGAAGATGGTTGCAACACCGGGAAGAAGAAAACTCTCAAACCCATTTATGCACACAGCAGGGTAACACTCAAAGCAATAGAAGAACTCAAGGTTTATTTCATATATCAAAATCTATCCTTATACAAGAGACTAGGGTCCTTTAAATAGATCCTTAGTCTTGGGCTCCCAGTAAGGACACATTAGTCTTTACATAAGAATCCTACTCCTACTCAAACCGTAGCTAGAAAATAAGAAAACATTAGGTAAAAAATCCCCAAAAATTCTCTTGACTTGGCCAATACTCCAAGAACACCTAGGGGGCGTGTTGGGCTTCTAAGAGCAGCAAGGTGCCATCCCAAAGGGGCTTGGGCGCATGGGCTTGGGCCTCTGGAACCTGGGGTGGCTTGGTAGCCAGGTAGCAGGAATATTCCCTCATATCTTGCTTCTTAGGGGCTTGGGCTTGGCGCCTGGGTTGATTCCTTTGGGCTAGGATGCAGATGGACCTCTAAAATCATGGATGCCTTGGTCTATAAATATACTTTGGCATCTGGAAGGGAATCTGGGCATCTAGAGGGCATCTGCAAGGAATCAGGGTTTCTGATTTTCCTCCTAGAGTCTTCAAATCTTCAAGCTGGGTTGGACTTGGGCTAAACTTCCATGTCTTCAATCTGGTTAGACTTGGTCTTCACTTGTATGATGTGGTCTTGAGTCTTCAATTTGCTTGGACAGGACTTAAAAAAAATAAAATTAGCTCGACATGAGCTGACTAATACTGGACTGAACTAGCTCAACATGAGTTGACTAATACAGGACTCAACTCAGCTGGACTAAGCTTTATTACAGTGAACTCTGATGCTGCTAATTGATCCACAGAGGGTTGAGAATCCTCTGTCTTATTTTAGTGCCTCTGGTATCCCCACAAATTCTCCCGGGTAGGAAGAACTCGACCCTGTCGAGTGAAGATCAGACTGGCTCACATATCTCTCAAGAAGGTCTGGGTTGAGGCATTGTAAGTCCTCTAGAGAAATCCACGAATCATCCGACTATGGCCATCCTTGCCATTGGACCAGGAAGCGTTGATAGCCGCGCTCCTGGGTCATGATGGCTTGATCGTCCAGGATACGCTCGATCCATTCTCTTCTCTCAGGCCAAATTTGTTAGTGGACACTCTAGGTTAGGGTCACTCATAACAGGAAGGGATAGGTCCAAAGGCCTCACTAGGTATCGCTGCTGGTTCCCTGTACTCAACCAGGTCTATAATATTGAAGGTAGAACTAATGCCCAAATCCGAAGGCAAGTCTAACACCTAGGCATTTGATCCAACCTTCTCTATCACTTTAAAAGGTCCAGCTCTACGAGCATGAAGCTTCTTTTAGGCCTAAGCCTAGCCAAGATAGAATCCACTACATCAAATTCTTTGGTCCATCTTCGAGAATTAGCTAGTTGTTTTAAGATTAGTGCAGGTGGAGAACATGCTAGGTACATGTAAACTCCTAACAAGATGATGCAAAGGACTCAAACTAACACCTAATAGACTCGACTTTGCATTCCTATCGAAGAAAATTTATTAGACTTTTATGGGCATAAACCTAAGAGACTATAGACTCTCTAGGTCTGACCCTAGTGTGGTGTGCACAAGAGTATTTACAATGGACTCCAAGCAAATGCCAAAGGGTATGCCAGAAGTAGGTAGCAAATGGGATGGGCTCTATGGATCCTTGCAACCTAGTAACCTCAACAAAATGTAACCTAATAGTTCTAGGCACATAAGAAAACTCAGGAAAGGGTAGGAAATAGGAAGTGAGTTTAGAATTAGTCTAGTAGGGTAGATTAAAAGGTTCCGGGTTAGTTGGAAAAAGTATGATAAAAAATGGGGTGTCAGGAACTAATCCTATACTAATAAGGTTAACCTTACGGGGTTGCGGTATATCTATGGGCAAGAAAAGGCCCATGCTATGGAAGGATGGGTCAACAATTTCTGGGAAGAGATCTTCAATAGGAATGGCAGAAAGGGATTCATCCTGAGGGTAATGGGTTAAGTAAGCCAAATCCTCAATAAAGTCTTCTTGTTCAAGGAATTTAGGAATAGGCTCTACAATTAGATCCTGTTCTGGTATTTTCTCAGGTAAAATCCTAGTATCAGATTTCTCTTCCTCTAATTGGTCCTCTACTGCTGGTTCAATCTGGGCATGGTAAGGGTTAGCTAACTCTAGATTGGCTTCTACCTGGGAACATACGGGGTCTACTAATTCTAGGTCTTCTAGGGGTATCTCCTCTTCTCCCTCATACTCATCCACTAAGTTCACATCAGCTTCATACACTTCCGCGTTAATGTAAGCCTTGTCAATCTCAAGAATGGTTGGAGAAGGTCGGCTAGGGAAAAATTGGCTAGGTTCTGGTCTCTAATTATAGGTACTACTCCTAGTAGGTTTAGGTTGTCTAAGGGGTAGTGGCTCAGTACTGGGTTCATATTTAGGGATACTAATCCTATGGGGTTCAAGTTGACTAGGGGAAGCATGACTAGTACTAGGCTGATACCTAGAGGTTATGGGCTCTTTGGGCTCATAGGATTTAGGTTCAGCTCTATGGGTCTTGGGTCTACTGGGCTTATAGGATGTGGGTGCATAGGATCTATGATCATGGGATCTAGAGTGATAGGATCTAGGTTCATAGGTTCTGGATTCATAGGTTCTAGGTTCATAGGATTTGGAGTCATAAGATCTATAGGTTGTGGGTATACTAGGCTTATAGGATGTGGGTAAATAGGATCTATCTTTCTGGTCTACAAAATCCTGATTGGTCCTTCTAGAACTAAACTTAGGGATTGGGTCATGACGATGGGCTCTCCTAGGTTCAGCCTCAAGGTATGGATCAGGGTTTGGGGTCCTCCTAGGTTCAATATCATAGTATGGGTCATGACGATGGGCTCTCCTAGGTTCAACCTCACGGTAGGGATCAGGGTTTGGGATCCTCCTAGATTCAGTATCATAGTATGGTTCATGACGATGGGCTCTCCTAGGTTCAACCTCACGGTAGGGATCAGGGTTTGGGGTCCTCCTAGATTCAGTATCATAGTATGGGTCATGACGATGGGCTCTCCTAGGTTCAACCTCATGGTAGGGATCAGGGTTTGGGGTCCTCCTAGGTTCAGTATCAGAGTATGGGTCATGATGATGGGCTCTCCTAGGTTCAACCTCATGGTAGGGATCAGGGTTTGGGGTCCTATGGGTTTTCTCTAAGGTCCCTATCCTATTCTCCATCTGGTCAAACTTATTGGCTAAGGGATCAAATCTATTATTGGTTCGGGTAGTAGACTGATTCAATTGAGTCATCTGGGTAGTCATCTGGGTAGTTAACTGGGTAGTCATCTGGGCCATGGATTGGGTTAGCTGCTCAGCAAAGGCTTTCATCTGGGTTTCTAGCTTATCCATGGATTCAAACAAAAGTGGAGATGGTGGATGATATGAAATCCCTGATCTAGTGCTCATGTAAGACTCGATCAAACTGACTACAGCTAACTAGACCTAGAGTCCAAAACTAAGGGCTCAATTAGGGAGGCAAACTAAACTATAGTAACCCTGTACTCAGCCAGGCAGGTGTAAGGGGAGTGTTAGGTCCCTGATTGCCAATCCTAGACACCAATCAGAGATTGGCCAGGTAGGCAGACCAGCACACAAGCCCTTCAGGATTGAATCCCTAAACCACCGTTCTAGACACTGAGCATAAAGCACACACAGGTTAGCTTGACACAATGATCTGACACTTAGTCCGGACCCGACCAGTTGGTGTCCCTAGCCCACTAGGGCAAATTAAGTCTAATCGATTTTAACTTAGGCTTGGGACCGAATGCAAGGGAGGTGGTTTTGGGCTAAGGAAAGGTAATGACCTCCTTCCTTTATCTGGTGTAAAGAGAGTGCCCTTAAAGTAAATTATGCAATGATGGCAGGCAGATGATGCAAATTAGGGTTAGATGTTTTAGTAGCTTTTATATATGTAATTTTTTTTTTGGTATTTTTATTAATAGAAGAAAACTTGCAAATTATGGCCTAATATGCAGAAAATATACTAAAATTAAAAGATATGCAAAAGGGATACTAAACAAAACCCTAAAACTTTCAAACTTGTCTTGCTGAAAAAAATAGAGCCAAAAATTTGCAGGCTGTATTTCGGCATGCAGAAAATTCATAGGCCGAAATAAAATCTGAAAAACTTTTGAAAATTACTGTGAATTATGATGAATCCAGAAAAATAAATTTTAGAATTTTTGGAGTTTTGGTTAGGAAGAAATAATTTAAATAACAGAGCATATACAGACTGAAAATTATAGAAAACAAGCCCTAATCTAAGCTCTGATACCAAATGATGCGGGACTAATATGCATACAATTCTTTTTGTATGTTTTACATGTGGGGTTAGGTGATTAATTCCCAAATTCTAGATCAAAATTAATTGTAGAGGATTTTGTATGAATTTTTGAAGCCAAGCATGCAGATTAGAACCTAGAAAAGTACTAAAGAAGGATCGCCGGGGCTGAGAAGCCTCGGTTAAGGCGAGTTCTCCTATAATATAAAGACTGGAGGTAGAGGAGGTGTACATGACAACATCTGAAGTTCCTGGTGAAGATCGCAGTGAAGGGATCTCTCGTTCCTCGATGGATGCGGCCTGGAAAACCAAGCCAAAGACCCGCGGATATTCGGCTTTCTGCTCGGTGGTCCAATTGAGGCTTGGCTGGAGTCGTTGGATTCGTAGGAACTCGGGGACCTGCAAATGATCTGTCAGGGGTTAGAAAACTTAGAGAAGATCAAGAAAATAAAGGAAAACAGCAAAAGGAAAAGGAATTTTGGAGTGGGCGGCCAAGGCTCTGGAAGGTTGGTTGGTGACAGCAAGATGGTTGCAACACCGGGAAGAAGAAAACTCTCAAACCCCTTTATGCACACAGCAGGGTAACACTCAAAGCAATAGAAGAACTCAAGGTTTATTTCATATATCAAAATCTATCCTCATACAAGAGACTAGGGTCCTTTAAATAGACCCTTAGTCTTGGGCTTCAAGTAAGGACACATTAGTCTTTACATAAGAATCCTACTCCTACTCATCTTTACATAAGAATCCTACTCCTACTCAAACCCTAGCTAGAAAATAAGGAAACATTAGGTAGAAAATTCCCTAAAAAATCTCTTGACTTGGCCAACACTCCAAGGACACCTAGAGGGCATGTTGGGTTTCTAAGAGCAGCAAGGTGCCAGCCCAAAGGGGCTTGGGCGCATGGGCTTGGGCCTCTGGAACCTAGGGTGGCCTGGTAGCCAGGTAGTAGGAATATTCCCTCGTATCTTGCTTCTTAGGGGCTTGGGCTTGGCTCCTGGGCTTGATTCCTTTGGGATAGGATGCAGATGGACCTCTAAAATCATGGATGCCTTGGTCTATGAATATACTTTGGCATCTGGAAGGGAATCTGGGCATCTAGAGAGCATCTGCAAGGAATCAGGGTTTCTGATTTTCCTCCTGGAGTCTTCAAATCTTCAAGCTAGGTTGGACTTGGGCTAAACTTCCATGTCTTCAATCTAGTTGGACTTGGTCTTCACTTGTATGATGTGGTCTTGAGTCTTCAATTTGCTTGGACAGGACTCCAAAAAAATAAAATTAGCTCGACATGAGCTGACTAATACTGGACTGAACTTGCTCAACATGAGTTGACTAATACAGGACTCAACTCAGCTGGACTAAGCTTTATTACATTGAACTCTGATGCTGCTAATTGATCCATAGAGGGTTGAGAAGCCTCTGTCTTATTTTAGTGCCTCTGGTGTCCCCACCAATGATTAGGATCACCTTCATCACCAAGTTCAGCATTGCTAATATATCATGCAACATGTTCAACATCACAAATGCATCATGCAACATCTCATGTATTTCATCAAGTTGATGTGATTCATCTTGTTCATTAAGGTCAAAAGTAGATGATGTAGATGATGCAACTTTTCCATGATATAGCCAAGTTATATAGCCTCTTGCAAAATGCATACCAATTGTTCATAAACATCTTCTCAAACTATCCACAAGCTATTAATACATTTCTTACATAGACATAGAATTCTATTCTCGTGGGTCAAACAACTCTCTCTAGGTATGCCTTGCTTGCCCTACATGTTGTGAGATAACTCAAAGAGAATAGTTTTAAAAGTATTTTAGACATGAGAAATGATGTCTATAAGGGCAAAGAAGAGACCTCATTACCTAGACAAATGAAGCCAATTTTTACCCATAAGATAACTGAAGAAGTGCTTGAAGAATTCAATTGAAATATGGAAGACCAACTATAAAAATTCTTAAAAATTACACCAAGTTGAAAAATTTAAAGTAAGACAAGTGTTTTGCCAATTAGACCAATCATGTAGGGTGAATGCAAGATTTATGATGGGTAAAAGAGTCTATTATATCAAATTCTTATGATAGATGACTATACATCAATTTTATGAATGACAACATGCTCATATTTTGTATCAAAGATAGTATATATAAACCCAAGAAAATGAACAAAAATATTCAAAACTACAAGAAAAAATTTAAAACAATTTTAACAAGTGCTGAAATATCCAGATCATGCTACATCACCCACATTGCCTTTGGGAAGCAATTATACTTTGCTTAATTAAATTGCTCTAACTTAATTAACAACAATCTAGCTCTTGAGCATTTTTGCTGGGGTATGAGATGCATACGCTCTACTCCATGTGTATGACAATCCATAAATATTTAATCAAATCATGTGAAAAGAAAAGGAAACATCAGAACCAATCAAATCCATAAATATTGGGGTCAATTCTCAAGTGTAAAAAAGACCCAAACTTGTACTATCAACCCACATATACAAATAAGGGAAAAGAAAAGTGACAAATCATATAGATCAAATCAAACTCAATCCTACTGATTGAATTTCATGTAGTATAGGAAGGTGTCAATGCACATGGGCAAGGTTACACTAGGTCATGAGTGACACCAATCTAAACCAATTCCTTGATCAGGTTCTAATTTGAATCCAAACCCAACCTAATAAAAAAACCGATTGTGTTGCATTGGATTTATAACCAAAATTTTTGATCTAATAGGTCATAAGGTCAAGTCAAATCTATATATAAACTTGGTTCAAATATAAAAAACTTGGATATTGAGTCCAAGTTGGATCGAACTCTTTGTATTTCTTAAATAACTTATTGTTGGAATTAGTCCAGCTACTACAACAAACATATAGACAATACTTTGATAATGAATAAAAGGTACAAACATCAAAATATTATATGCTCAATAGACTCATGGAGAAAAGTAGTGTTTAAGCTCCAAATTGCTTTATAAATTATCAAACTTCTTTTTTGAAAAACGTTATGGGACACAAGCAAATATTGGGACCGTATCATGCTATAATAATTTCTACATACAGAGATCAACAAAAAAGACTGCACATATAGAATATAACTTAACCTAATTATGATAAGCATCATATTGGACACTTGACCAAGTCATCACACTTAATCATTATGCTATATAAGATTACCTGTGTCCATGTGTTGTATCATACCCCAAATCCAATTAAAGCACACATATCAATCTCTATGAAGTCCATCTCAATCCTCACAGTAAAGGTACTTAGAGGCAAGGACAAATTCTTGTTATGTATAATTTCTAGAACTAGTTCCATTAAGATTATTCATATCATGATATATAAAGGATTAGTACATAATAGAACTAGATAAACTATATATCATGCCTCAAAATATCACTTGTTGCAGCAAGTTTCATATACTACCCAAAAATTACTATAAAGAAAACTTACTTGATACCTTCGTACATCAAAAAACATCGACTACATTGACTATCACATCAACTAGCATCCCCTTGCAAGCCCTAACAATATACCAGGGTCGGGTCGAATCAAGTTGGCTCGTAGAGTAAAAGATCTAAAATTAATTCAAAAATCAAATATATCAAATATAGTAAGTAAACCAAGACCTAACCTAAAACATAGATTGGGTCTTGATGTGGCAAGAAGTTGATGTGTAATCTCTGTCAGATGCCATGTCAGAAAAATCGTTATGGTGGACACTCCATCTCGGACTCCTTTGCCAGGCCGGGCTCCCCTAGAATGATTAAGTGGCCCGTCAAAGCCAAGTTCTGTCCTCCGCTAAGTTGGCACCCGCAAGCCCGGAGCGCCTAGGTTGGAGCCGAGAGACCTTCTTCATCGGATCAAGCCCCTCCGAGGCTGAGCCCCCTGGACCAAAGTCGAGCTCAGCCATCCTCCGCCAGGTCGAGCCCCTTCGAAGCCAAGCCCTCTGGGCTGGAGTCACGTGCTGACCTCCTCCGCTAGATTGAGCCCCTCCGAGGTCGAGCCCCCTTGGTCGGAGTCGAGCTCAGCCCTCCTCCGCCAGGTCGAGCCCCTTCGAGGCCGAGCCCTCTATGCAGGAGTCGAGCCTTCCTACGCCAGGTCGACCCCCTCCATGGTCGAGCCCCCTGGGCCAGAGTCGAGCCCAGCCCTCCTCTGCTAGGTCGAGCCCCTCGGAGGTCGAGCCCTCTAGGCTAGAGCCAAGCCCCTCGGAGTCAAACCCCTTTGGTCCAGAGTCGAGCTCAGCCCTCCTCCACCAAAGTGGAGCCCCTCCGAGGTCGAGCCCCTCGGAGTCGAGCCCCAGCTCTCCAGTTCGGCGACCACCTCTGACAATGCCACCGGCCACCGAGGGGGCGAAGCCACCCTCCCAAGGTGCCGGCGAATCGCCCGAGGACTACAAGGGAGCACCCATCAAATTATAATAACTGTTTGTAGCTGCCACTTACACTAGAAGAGGAAGAAGCTCCCTGACCAAGGCACCAAGCTCTCCACCAACCACCTGCACCACCCGAAAGAAGAAGTCAATCAGGGGATTCGAATCCCGGGGCACTCCCGATCGAGGCCCTGCCAAGTTTTCCAGAATGGAGCGATCAGAAAGAATGTCAGGATGCATGGCAGCTTCCCCTATCACGAACAAGAAAAGACATCCCATCCATGGCACGGAATACACCGCAAGCACCTGCTAGTACGGGGGAGATCCCGAGGTAGGCACTCAATGACCACCTGAACTTAAAAGAACCTTCGACACCCACAGTGGGGAGGTAAACTAAAACTAAACCAGTCAATCCAAAGACACCCAAGCAACCAAGGGGAGAAGAGGCCACACAGGTGAACCACCAAGGAGACTGAGACCTCAAGGCTCTCGAAGATCCATAGGGAGGATCGCCCGAACACAACCATCCATCTCCAGTTCACCTCGGCCACCACCTTTTTCCCAGCTTGTTTACACCCCCATTCACACATCATTCACTCCTCCTAGCATGGAGTCCACCTCAGGGGCTCGACCAGGAGGATCTATTCTCCTGGATCGTCATTGACTTGACCATCAGAGTGCCCCCACCGAAATTCCTGGCCCGGGTCTCTAACCCTTGTTTTGCAAGTCCCGATGACCAGGTCGGTTCCAAAGAGACGAGGGGTGATCCGACACCGACAGCAGCTACGGGCCACGACGATCTTGGCGGTAAATGATTGGCACGCCAGGTAAGGAGGAGGCAGGATGTATCTTGATCCAACCTAAACCCCCTACAAGCAGCCCACTGGAAGGATGGTGATGACACGAGCGAGAGAAGTCTCCACCAGCCATGCGGGAGATCCCCCTTCTCAAGGGACCCCGCATGGTCCAGAGGGGGAGCTCCCCACTCATGCTCAACCACCTCCGGTGGACATTCAACTAGCCACACTCGTCCAGCAGATACAAATCCTCACCACGGAGTGTGCCAGCTCCAGCACCAGCAATGATCCTTGGCTACCCACCAACAGCCTGGGACCCCTGCGGCCCATGCTGCAGCACCCTGCATTAGCCTGCATTCCTTCCAAGGAAGGCCTTCGCAGTCGCGGGCCATCACTGATCACCGGGGTAGACACTTGACTCCGGTGAAGAGACAACAGGCCAGATCTGTCGATAGGGAGAGCCGATCCGCAACCCTCAAGCAGGTAGCATCCAAACCCCACCGAGGTCGAAAAGGCAAGACCCCCCTTCATGGGCATCGTCCCATGTCACCTTCTCCATCTCCTTCAGCATCGATGAAGGGTTCGACTGACGAGGCCATCAAGCGCATGGCCGAGAAGCACCTGGAGGAGAATGAGCGCAAGCTGACAGAGTTGTCCCACCGATTTGTGAACATGCAGGGCTCCACTAACGAACCAGTGGGCTATGATGCCCATCCCCCCTTCTCCCGATAGATCCAAGAAGAATCGATTCCTAGCTGGTTCCGTATACCGCAGGTAGATCCTTACGATGAGGCCACCGACCCCTTGGACCACCTGGAAAGCTACAAGGCCCTCATGAGGGTCCAGGGGGCCACCGATGCCCTTTTTTGTATTACCTTCCCAGCAACCCTCTGAAAGGTGGCTCGGGTCTGGTTCACCCACCTTGAGCTTGAAAGTATTGGCTCTTTTGCTCAGATGGAGCAGAAGTTCATGGCCCACTTTAATGCCTATCAAAAGGTGCCACGTAAAGTAGATGGTCTCATCTCCATCTGGCAATAGGACCGCAAGCCCCTACGAGACTACGTGGCTCGCTTCAAGGTTGCTATGTTGGAGATTTACAATCTTGATGAGCCAGTCGCCATGTTGGCACTAAAGCGAGGGCTCAGGACCTCCTTCCTGACCTACTTGCTTGATAAGAAGCCCTCCAAGAGCTACTCCGAGCTCCTCCTCCAAGCTCAAAAGTATGTCCGCGCCGAGGAGGTGGATCGTATAAGGAGGGAGCTCGATGGGAAGTTGCTAAAGAAGCCGACTCCCGTCGAGGCATCCAGAAAGTGGAAGCCGGGACCCCCAGCACGGAACTTCCACTAGGGTCCGAGACCAAGGAGTGCACCCACTCCGGAGGAGAGATTTTCTCCCCTCCTCGCCCCGAGGATGAAGATCCTGATGGAGATCGAAGGTGAGCCCTACTTGAAGTGCCCGCCTCCGATGAAGTAGTCCGTTAGCCATGACAAGATGAAGTATTGTCGCTACCATCGCGACCACGGCCATGACACTGAGGAATGCCGCAATCTCAAGAAAAAAATTGAAGAACTCATCAAGAGAGGCTACCTCGAATAGTTTGTAGGGGGCAGACCTCCAGCAGAACCCCGGGCACTCGTCGCTCTCCCACCAGTACCCGTAGTGGACAACCACCCTACCAAGAAGCTGATAGGGATGATCTTTAGGGAGCCGAGTGCGTGTCCAAGAGGTCTCGAGGGGTAGAGTGTTCTAAGAATGTACTCCTCTTTATGAGGGAAGGGGGAAGTGGGGGAGAAAATATAAATAACAATACCGTGGTCGTCGAGATGACAATCGCGAAACATCCTATAAAATACATCATGGTTGATAGTGGAAGCTCCATAGATGTACTTTTTTATAATGCCTTCTCTAGAATGAACTTATCCCCTGCTCAGCTCAGACCTGTGCACACACCCCTTATCGGTTTCACAGAAGATTCTGCGAGGGTTGAGGGAGAGATCACTCTCCCTATCATTGCCAGGACCCAACCTCGGTAGAGCACTATTATGATGACTTTCACAGTTGTCAGGCTCCCTTCAACCTACAACATGATTTTGGGATGACCAGGGCTCAACCTGCTCGACGCAGTCGTCTCCACAAAGCGGCTGTTGGTGCAGTTTCCAACCCCCTATCGTGTCGGGGAGATGAGGGGCGCACCTCAGCCGACTCAATATTGTTTCCAGACTCTCCCTGGAGCCAAGGTCTCCGAGGATGACCCAAGGCAGACGATCTCGACCAAAGGACACAGGACCCCAGGGGTGGCCTAGTCGAACGCCTGTTGTCTTATCCGTTGGGAGTCGACCAGGCGAAGACGATGCAAATTGGGGCCCAGCTACAAGATGAGGAGAGGGCCCACCTGTTGGAGTTCCTACGGGCCAATACAGATGTGTTCGCCTGGACAGTGGCGGACATGCTAGGTATTCCCCCCTAACATCATCACCCACAAGCTAAGTATTGACCCAAAGCATCGGCCAGTTCGGTAGAGAAAGATAAGCTTTGCCCCAGAGAGGCAGGCGGCAATCAAAGAAGAAGTGGACAAACTCCTCACCGCCGGCTTCATCTGGGATGTACAATACCCAAGCTGGCTGGCAAATGTAGTGATGGTGAAGAAGAATAACGACAAATGAAGGATTTGTGTGGACTACACCGATCTCAACAAGGCATGCCCAAAAGATAGTTTCCCTCTATCGAAGATTAACCAATTGGTGGATGCCACCTCGGGTCACCGGCTGCTTTCCTTCATGGATTCGTTCTTCGGGTACAATCAAATCTGGATGCACCCGAAAGACGTGGAGCACACTGCCTTCATCACCGACCAAGGGACATATTGCTATAGGATGATGCCCTTCGGTCTGAAGAATGTCGTGGCTACGTACCAGTATCTGGTTAACAGGATCTTCAATGACCAGATTGGTTGGAATATGTAGGTGTACGTGGATGACATGCTTGTCATGAGCAAGCTGAGCTCGGACCACATCACTGACCTCGTCGAAGCCTTCAATAACCTCCGAAAGCACCAGAGAAGCTGATCCCAGTAAAGTGCACCTTCAGAGTGGTAGCAAGAAAGTTCCTCGGCTTCATGGTCACTCAGAGGGGTATTGAAGCGAACCTGAAGAAGGTCCACACAATCATCGACATGGAGCATCTGACATCTAAGAAGCAGGTCTAGTGCTTGATAGGGCATATCGCAGCTCTGAGTTGGTTCATCTAGAGGTCAACTGACCGCTGCCTTCCCTTCTTCAAGGCACTGCACAAGATGCACGACTTCACCTGGATGGAGGAGTGTAGGACATCCTTTGAAGAACTGAAAGGGTTCCTAGCCTCTCCTCCACTGCTCTCTAGGCTGGAGGAAGGGAAGGAACTCCTGCTCTACCTGGCAGTCACACTTGGAGCCATCAGCTCGGTCCTTGTCCATGCAGACGAGGCCGAATCTCAAAAGCCGGTGTACTACACCAGTAAAATCCTTCGTGATGCGAAGATCAGGTATACTCATTCCGAAAAACTCATTTTTGCTCTAATAATGTCTGCTAAGTACCTCAAGCCATACATCCAAGCACATCTCATCGCGGTCATGATAGATCAACTACTCAGGACAATACTTAGCCACCCCGAAACCTCTAGGAGGCTAGCTAAGTGGTCCCTGCTGCTGAGCGAGTTCGATATCACATATCGACCAAGGTCGTCATAGAAAGCCTAGGTCCTAGCTGACTTCCTGGTCGAGTGCATGGGACTCGCCGAGGAGCCAGAGCAGACAGCCCCGAAGAGCCAAGTCAAGCCCGAAACAGAGGAGGAGCCCTGGATCCTCCATGTGGATGAAGCGTCCAACTCCGATGGGAGCGGAGTAGGCCTCATCCTCGCCAACAGCGACGGGATCATGGCAAAATGTGCTCTCTACTTCAAATTCACCATGACGAACAACCAGGTAGAGTACGAGGTGCTCCTCGTAGGCTTAAAGGTCTCTCACGAGTTGGGCGTGCAAAGTTTGAAGGTCTTCACAGACACCCAACTAGTGGCCGGACAAGTCTCTAGAGAATATGAAGTTAGAGACCCTAAGATGATCAAGTACTTGGAGAGGGTCTGCTCGAGTATGGCCAGTTTTCGATGCTTCAGCATCTTCCATATCTCCCGTGGAGAGAATACTTGTGCAGATGCACTATCGAGACTCGCGACTTTGTCGGACTCATCACTGGGGCATGCCCATATAGAGTACCTCGAGAACCCAAGCTACGAAGCCCCAGAGGAGGTGCAGCAAGTCACCCCGGAGTCGAGCTGGATGGACAGGTACATCAGATATATCACTGATGGCATTCTACCAGAGGACTGCACGGAAGCTAGCCTCATCAAGAAGAAGGCCTCCCGGTTTGTCCTGATGAAAGGACAGCTCTACCACCGGTCCTACTCCTACCCGCTCCTGAAGTGCCTCAGGCCCACGGAGGTGGCCTTCATACTCCAAAAGATACATGAATGCCTCTGTGGGAACCACGTGTGAGGGAGGATGCTAGCATATAAAGCTTCTTCCAGGAATATTTCTGGGAGACCATGAGGGAGGACGTCGCCGACTTCGTAAAGAAGTGCGACAAATGTCAGCTTCATACTCATATACAATGTCAACCGGCAGTGCCGATCTCCTAGCTCGCTACCCCATGGCCTTTTATCCAGTGGAGAATGGACATCTTAGGGCCATTTACCCCCGTAGTGGGATAGCAGAAATTTCTACTAGTGGCTATCGACCACTTCACCAAGTAGGTGGAAGCGGAGCTACTAGTGCGGATCACAGAAGCCAAGGTCTGCCAGTTCTTTTGGAAATAAATAATATATCGCTTCAGACTCCCCCACTGCATCATCATCGACAACGGGCAGTAGTTCGACAACCGGGAGCTTGAAGGGTTCTACGCTGAGCAAAGCATTCAACACCGCTTTACCTCGGTAGCTCACCCCAAGACCAACAGGGAAGCCGAAGTGATCAACCAGACTATTCTCCAGGGACTTATAACCAGGCTGGACCAAGCCAAGGGCAGTTGGGTGGAAGAACTCCCAAGCATTCTTTGGGCCTATCACACAACGCCCAGGATAGCGACGGACGAAATGCCTTTCAACCTTGTCTTCAGTGCTGAGGCCATCGTCCCAGTTAAGCTTAGCGTGCCCACACTACGGGTGCAGCAATACGACAAGATGCAGAACCCGGCACACCTTCTACTCAATCTGGACCTCCTCAAGAAAACCAGGGATAGAGCTCGGCTCCGGATGGCAGCATACCGGCAACGAGTGGCCTGGTACTACAACACGCTGGTAAGGCCAAAGGTCTTTCGACCTGGCGACCTGGTGTTGCACCAAGCCAAAGCATCTCAACTCCGGGAGTGTGGCAAGCTCTCGCCGAACTAGGAAGGCCCCTACAAGGTGGTCGAAGCTCTCCCACATGGAGCCTACTACCTCATGGATCTGGACGGTGCCAAGTTCCCGCGAACATGGAATGCGTGCAACCTGAGAAAAAATTATCATTAGTGTAAGGCTCACACCTTATAATAATAATAAAGGCCATCTTTTGCACAAATTACCTTCTGCCTTGCAGGAAAATATGGAGCCTAGCTCTCCGGCACCAAAATACGGAGCCCAGCTCTTCGACACCGAAGCCCGAGGCCCAGCTTTCCGGCACCAAAACTAAGAGCCCAGCTCTCTGACATCGAAGCTCGGGGCCCAGCTCTCCGACACCAAAGTCCTGGAGCCCAGCTCTCTGGTTATCAAGCCCAGGGCCCAGCTCTCCGGCACCATAACTCGGAGCTCAGCTCTCTAGCATCAATAGTGTAAGGTTCTTTCTCAGCAATAATCAAAGTTCCCCTTGCGCAAATATGTTTTACCTTGTAGGAGAATCTCCACCCAACCCCAGGTCTGGCGCTTAAAGCCCAGAGCCCAACTCCAAGAAATCAAAGCCCGGTTCTCACAACTCTCCGGTACCAAGTCTTCGAGCCCAGCTCCAAGACATCAAAGCCCGGATCCCACGACTCTCCGGCACCAAGTCTTCGAGCCCAGCTCCAAGACATCAAAGCCCGGATCCCATGACTCTCCGGCACCAAGTCTTCAAGCCCAGCTCCAAGACATCAAAGTCCAAATCCCATGACTCTCTGACACCAAGTCTTCGAGCCCAGCTCCAACACATCAAAGCTCGGAGCCCAGCTCTTTGACCATCAGGTCTTCGAGCCCAGCTCCAAGACATCGAAGCCTGGAGCCCAGCTTTTTGACCACCAAGTCTTCAAGTCCAACTCTCAGGCCATCAAGCTCGGAGCCCAGCTCTCCGGTACCGAAGCTTAGGATACTCAGAAATAAAGGGGAAGCCTCCTCTCTGATCTCATCACATGTACAAAAAAGAAGAAAAGAACAAGCCGAGTTGGCAAAAAGCATTTTCACTACTTAGCATAAGAGTTGCACTACTCCTAAGCCCCGACATGCCGGGCAGCCCAGGATGGAAAGCAAGAAAAAAGGGGTTACAACTAGAAAGAAGCCCTACTTTACTCAACTGGTGCCTTCCCTGGATGGCGCACGACTGGAACCTCACCCTCCTCGACCTCCGTGGCCGGGTTCCCTCCTTCAGCCATCGTCGCTGGCAAAGTTGGTTCGACCACTATCGCTGGCAGAGTTGGTTCGGCCACCATCACCTACAGGGTCAATTCGATTGTCACTACCTGCGGGGCCGGCACAGCTGCAACAGTGCGCTCCTCCACCATAGCCGGTATGGGAGTTGAAGGCTTTGCACCCCTAGAGCCTGGGAGTCGGAGGGCGGCCATCTGCTCATCTGAAAGGATGCCGCGTAGCTGAGATTGGTAGTATGCGAACCCCTTGAAAAAGGATTCCATCGCCGCCTTCTTGAAGTCAAGTTTGAACTCTTCAAAGGCCTTGTAGCTGGCCATCAACTCGGTGACCTCCTTCCTAGTGGCCTCTGCCCGGCTGACTGCCTCGACCGACCTCTTGTCCACATCCTCAGCCTTGCGGGCGACCTCGGTGGCTTCTATCTTCGCGGCCTCAGCTGAACTGACGGTGGTGAAGATCTTCCACTCTACCTTAGTAGCCTTCTGCTCAGCGACCGTGGCCTTCTTCTCGGTGGCGACGGCCCGCTCCTTCGCCGCCTCTAGCTCGGTTTGGAGCTCCTTCAACTGAGCACCTTTTGACTTGAGCTCCTCCTTGAGCTCCTTTGAGCGTCGCCCGGTGCTAACAACTTCACCCCAGAGGCTCATAACCTTTATATTGGCCTCCCAGAGCTCATCGCTCTTTCGCCTTAGCTTGGTCTTTGAGGACTCGAACTCCACCTCGTGCTCCTTGTCCCTCCTGACCTAGTTGCGGCAGTAGTCCCAGATCAGTAGAAGCTCAGCACCTTGCTACATTAAAGATGATGTTAGTCACCAAGAAAATAAGGGAAGAAGCAAGGCAGAGCATAAACTTACTTACGGTGCAGAGGTTGGAGGAGGATGTGCTGATGACATCGGCCAGAAATCTCCCGCCCCTCTCTCGTCGATCGCAGGACTGGACAGAGAAGTCCATCATCTGCTCGACAAGGGCTGAGTCCTTGATAAGGGAAACGTTGGGCCCCAACTTAAAAGGGACTCGATGGTAGTCCCTGTCTTTCTTGCCTGCCGCCGGTGCAAGATCATCTGCTCCATCGGCAGAAGAGGCTGTCGGTGCAGACTGGGGGCTCGACGCTACCTCGGATGGAGCCACCGATGTCGATCCTGCACCTTCCAGCTCCTTGTCCTCCTTGACCCCGACGATCTCCATAGGAGGGGATACCACCATAGCAGCAGCGATAGCGGATCTAGCCTGGGCCACCACCTCAGACTTCGACGTCGAGGCCAGATCGCACTACCTCGGAGGCTCGAGAATGGGCTCAGTGACCCTCCTCCTCCTTGGCTCGGGAACGGGCTTGGATGGCATGGCCGGCACCGCCCTTGCGCCAGCATCTACCCGAGCCCTCTTCGAGGCGGGCTCGCTGGCACCCTCCACTTGGTTCCTCTCCTCGGAAAACGAGAGGAGCTTCTCCATGGAGAACTTCATGCCTGCACCAAGAAAGAAGGCATCAGCTCCAAAAAAAAAAAGAGAAAAGAAAAAAAAAATAAAAGAGAAAAGAAAGAAAAGAGAGAAGAGAAGAGAAAGAAAGGGTTTTTGAGCCGAACTCATCCAACTCTTGTGTTGGGCCGACCCTGGCCTCGTGGAGATTCTACTCTGACAGCAGGACCTCAAGCAAATGGATCTCGGCGGAGCGGAGCTGGTCGTACACCTCTAGGTCGGCTGCGTCGACCATAGAATCTCGGTTGGGGGATCGATTTGGGTCGCTCCAAACCTAGTCAACCCCCTCAATTAAGGCAAAGAAATACTTGCTCTTCCATCCTTTGATGGAAGAGGGGAGTTCGAATTTAATGCCCCTCGATTAAGGCAAAGAAATACTTGCTCTTCCATCCTTTGATGGAAGAGGGGAGTTCGAATTTAATGCCCCTTGGGAAGGAGGAAAGAGACTACCACCCCTCCTCGGTGGGGTGGCGTTTCAGGGTGAAAAAGGCCCTGAACAAGGAGAAACGAGCAACTATCCCGTGAAAGTGGCACAAGACAATAAAGCAAAAAATCATCCTAATGGCGTTCTGGACGAGTTGGGTAGGAACAAGACGGTAGTGGTTCAAGACAGAGAGAAAGAATGGGTGGAATGGGAATCGGAGGCCCCCGGAGAAGGTTTCCTCATAGAAGGCTATCCGACGCGAGCCACTAGAAGTGACCCGTTCCCCCGGTAGAGGGATCGAGAGCCGGATGCCGTCTGGGATACTATAGGTGTCCTAGATGGTCACAAGGTCCACGATGGTGATCACTGAAGCAATCCCCCCGGGACCTGATGATCGAGCAGGTTTGGGAACAGGTGCAAGAGCAGGAGGAAGAAGAGGACGAGGTGGAGGAGAAGATGCGGGTTCCCTAATCATTATTCCTCAGGGCGCGGGCCTTCGGCTGACCTTGAAGCATGCCACATCCTCCACCTCGTCGAAAGAAGAAGAAGAAGGTGGCCTCGGCCTAGAAGGTCCGGCCTCACTCTGGTCAGTGGTGGGATGGAAGTTTGGTCCGAAGTGAGACATGCGGAAGGAGATGAAGGTCAAAAAATAAGAAGAGAGGAATAGAAAGAAGGGGAAGATGGAACAGGGTCTGAGGAAGAACCTATCTCTAGAAGAAGGTCCCAACTCAACCAATACAGGGAGGAAGGAGACTAACCTGCTCAGAACATGGGAAGGCAAAGGTGGCCGGGGGAGCTATAGGAGAACTTCAGTACGATGGCGGGCATGCAAGATTTGAAAGAATGTTTGTTTTGGGAAAAGTGGCCTTCCCTTTTGAAGTGACTGGCACCCGACTGTACCGTTACAGCTCCCCATTGGTGAATCCATGCCATGTGTCGTCAATTGACAAGGCTAGCGCTTGATTTCAACTACGGTCGCTCTGAGTTCTACATCCGCAATAACTACTCCTCAGACATGTCCACGTGGCTCCCACAGATAGGCTGAAAGAATCGCTCCGCGAAGCACCGACAATCGTGGCCATCATTGCACCGGATTCTCACCTTTCCTTGTTAGCATTGCATTTACTCCCTTCGCCATGAGTGCCCCACGCCAACAGGACTCGAGAGTGGGGGGCAAATGATGTGACAAGAAGCTGACATGTAATCTCTGTCAGATGCCATGTTAGAAAAACTACCACGATGGACACTCCATCTCAGACTCCTTTGCCGGGCCGGGCTCTCCCAGAATGATGAGGGGCCCGTCAAAGCTGAGTTCCATCCTCCGCCAGGTCGGCACCCGCAAGCCCGAGGTGCCTAGGCCAGATCCGAGCAACCTCTTTCACCGGATCGAGCCCCTCCGAGGCTGAGCCCCCTGGACTGGAGTCGAGCTCAGCCCTCCTTCACCAAGTTGAGCCCCTCCGAGGCCGAGCCCTCTGGGCTGGAGTCGCGTGCTGACCTCCTCTGCCAGATTGAGCCCCTCCGAGGTAGAGTCCCCTAGGTCGAAGTCAAGCTCAGCCCTCCTCCGCCAGGTCGAGCCCCTTCGAGGTAGAGTTCCCTGGGCTAGAGTCGAGCCCAGCTCTCCTCCGCCAGGTCGAGCCCCTCGGAGGTCGATCCCCCTAGGCTGGAGCCAAGCCCCTCGGAGTTGAGCCCCTTTGGTCTGGAGTCGAGCTCAGCCCTCCTCTGCCAAAGTAAAGCCCCTCCAAGGCCAAGCCCCTCGGAGTCGAGCCCCAGCTCTCCAGTTCGGTGACCACCTCGAACAATGCCACCAGCCACTGAGGGGGTGAAGCCACCCTCCCAAGGCACCGGCGAACCACCCGAGGACCACGAGGGAGCACCCATCAAATCATAATAACTGTCTATAGCTGCCACTTACACCAGAAGAGGAAGAAGCTACCTAGCCAAGGCACCACACTATCCACCAACAGCCTGCACAACCTGAAAGAGGAAGTCAACCAGGGGATTCAAATCCCAGGGGTGGCGCACCCCTGATTGAAGCCCTGCCAAGTTTTCCAGAATGGAGTGACCAAAAAGAATGTCAGGATGCATGGCAACTTCCCTTATCACGAACAAGGAAAGGGGTCCCGTCCACGGCATGGAATACCGCTGCACGCGTCTGCTAGCACGGGGGAGATCTCGAGGTAGGCGCTCAACGACCACCTGAACTTAAAAGAACCTTCGACACCCCCAGTGGGGAGGTAAGCTGAAACTAAACCAGTCAATCCAAAGACACCCAAGCAACTAAGGAAAGAGGAGGCCACACAGGTGAACCACTAATGAGACTGATGGTGGGGACACAAGAGGCACCAGAATAAGACAGAGGCTTTTCAACCCTCTGTGAATTGATCAATAATTTATGAGTCCATCTGTAATAAGGGTTTAGCCCATCTGAGTCCATTTTAGTTGTTATTTGAGTCTTTTAAGTTGTTATTTCAGTTCTGTACTAGTCAGCTCATGTTGAGCTAGTTTAGTCCAGTGTTAGTCAGCTCATGTCGAGCTAATTTTTTTTTTTTTGAGTCCTGTTCAACCATATTGAAGACTCAAGACCATATCATACAAGTGAAAACCAAGTCCAACTTGATTGAAGATATGGAAGTTGAGCCCAAGTCCAACCCAGCTTGAAGATTTGAAGACCCCAGGAGGAAAATTCAGAAAACCCTGATTCCTTGCAGATGCCCTCCAGATGCCCAAATTCCCTTCCAGATGCCAAAGTATATTCATAGACCAGGGAATCCATGATTCCAGAGGTCCATCTGCATCCTAGCCCAAAGAAATCAAGCCCAGGCGCCAAGCCCAAGCCCCTAAGAAGCAAGATACCAAGGAATATTCCTGCTACCTGGTTACCAAGCCACCCCAGCTTCCAGAGGCCCAAGCCCATGCACCCAAGTCCCTTTGGGCCGGCCTCTTGCTGCTCTTAGAAGCCCAACATGCCCCCCTAGGCATCCTTGGAGTGTTGGCCAAGTCAAGAGAATTTTTAGAGATTTGTCTACCTAATGTTTCCTTATTTTCTAGCTAGGGTTTGAAAGGGAAAAGGATTCTTATGTAAAGACTAATGTGCCCTTACTTGGAGCCCAAGGTTAAGGGTCTATTTAAGGGACCCTAGCCTCTTGTATGAAGGGAGATTTTGATATATGAAATAAAACTTGAGTTCTTCTATTGTTTTGTATGATTACCCTGCTGTGTGCATAAAGGGATTTGAGACTTCTTCTTCCCGGTGTTTGCAACCATCTTCCTGCCGCCAATCATCCTTCCAGCCCCCTCCAAAACTTTCTTATATTTGCTGTTTTCCTTTGTTTTCTTGATTTTCTTTGAGTTTTCTAACCCCTGACAGGTCGTTCGCAGGTCCCTGAGTTCCTACGAATCCAATGACTCCAGCCAAGCCTCAATCGGACCACCGAGCAGAAAGCCGGGTATCCGCGGGTCTTTGGCTCGGTTTTCCAGGTAGCATCCATCGAGGAACGAGAGATCCCTTCACTGTGATCTTCACCGGGTGCTTCAGACATTGTCAGGTACACCCCCTCTACCTCCAGTCTTTATATTGTAGGAGAACTTGCCCTAACCGAGGCTTCTCAGTCCCGGCGATCCTTCTTTAGTACTTTTCTAGGTTTTAATCTGCATGCTTGGCTTCAAAAATTCATACAAGATTTTCTACAACTAATTTTGATCTGAAATTCAGGAATTAATCTCCTAACCCCACATATAAAATATAAAAAAAGAATTGCATGCATATTAGTCCCGCATCATTTGGTATCAAAGCTTAGATTAAGGCTTATTTTCTGCAATTTTTCAGTCCGTATATGCTCTATTATTTAAATTATTTCTCCTTGATAAAAACTCTAAGAATTGTAAAATTTATTTTTCTGGATTCACTATAATTCACAGTTAGTTTTAGAATTTTTTTAGATTTTATTTCGGCCTGTGAATTTTCTGCAAGCCAAAATACAGCCTCAAACGTTTTGGCTCTATTTTTTTCAGCAAGACAAGTTTGGAAGTTTTAGGATTTTGTTTAGCATCTTTTACATATCTTTTAATTTTAGTATATTTCTTGCATATTAGGCCATAATTTGCAAGTCTTCTTTATTTAAGAAAATACCAAAATAAAAAAAAAATACATATTCTCCAAAAATACCAAAAACATCTAAACCCTAATTTGCATCCTCATCTGCCTGCCATCATTGCATAATTTATTTTTATGGGCACTCTTGCTATATCAGATGGGGGGAGGATTTGATCACCTCTCCTTAGTCCAAAACCACATTCCTTGCATTCGGTCCCAAGCCTTAACCTAAAATTAACTAGACTTAATTTGCCCTAGTGGGCTAGGGACACCAACTGGTCGGGTCTGGGCTAGTGTTAGATCACCGTGTCAAGTTAACCTGTGTGTGCCTTATGCTCAGTGTCTAGAATGGTGGTTTAGGGATTCAATCCTGAAGGGCTTGTGTGCTGGTCTGCCTACCTGGCCAATCTCTGATTGGTGTCTAAGATTGGCAATCAGGGACCTAACACTCCCCTTACACCTGCCTGGCTGAGTACAGGGTTACTATAGGCTAGTTTGCCACCCTGATTGAGCATCTAGTTTGGACTCTATGTCTAGTCAGCTGTAGTCGGTCTGATCAAGTCTTGCATGAGCACTAGATCAGGGGTTTCATATTACCCACCTCCTTCACAAATGTCTGAACCCATGGAAAATTTGCAAGCCCAAATAAAAGCACTCACTGAGCAACTAACCCAATCCATGGCCCAGTTAACTCAATCTGGTACCCAAACCAACAATAAAATTGACCATCTTGCCAATAGGTTTGACCAGTTAGAAGGCCGTGTAGGGACCATACAAAGAACCCATGGGTCACAGTCTGAGCCAAATCTTGAGTCCCCTCAACCTAGGAGGACCCCAAACCCTAATCTATACCATGAGGTCAAACCTAGGAGAGCCCCTTATCCTGACCCGTACTACAATCCTCAACCTAGGAGGACCCCAAACCCTGATCCATACCGAGAGGTTGAACCTAGGAGAGCCCCTCAACCTGACCCATACTATAATACTGAACCTAGAAGAACCCCTTACCATGACCCTTATTATGATACTGAACCTAGGAGAACCCAATACTCTGACCCATATAGGGAGTCCAATCCTAGGAGAACCCAATACTCTGACCCATATAGGGAGCCCAACCCTAGGAGAACCCAATATTCTGACCCATATAGGGAGTCCAACCCTAGGAGAACCCAATATCCTGACCCATATAAGGAGCCCAAACTTAGGAGGACCCCATACCATGATCCATCCTTAGAACCTGACCATAGAGCTGACCCAAAATACTATGACCCCAGATCCTATAATCCCATGACCCATAGATTTGCACCCTTGTCCTATGAGCCCGGAGAACCCATAACCCCTAGGTATCAATCTAGTACTAGTCAGGTTTTCCTTAGTCAACTTGAACCCCATAGGATTAGTACCCCTAAATATGAGCCCAGTAGTGAGCCACTATCCCTTAGGCAACCTAAACCTATTAGGATTAGTGTCCATAATCAGAAACCAGGACCTAGCCAATTTTCCTCTAGTTGACCTTCTCCAACCATTCCTGAGATTGATAAGGCTTACATTAACGCGGAAGTGTATGAAGCTGATGCAAACTTAGTGGATGAGTATGAGAGAGCAGAGGAGACAACTTTAGATGACCTAGAATTAGCTGACCCAATAGATACCCAGGTAGAAGCCAACCTAGAGGTAGTTGACCTTGACCACATCCAATCTAAAGCTATAGTGGAAGAACAAATAGAGGAAGAGAACCAAGGTACTGCTACTAGAGCCTTACCTGAGGAAACCATAGAGGAGAGCCAAATTATAGAGTCTAGTCCTAAAATACAAGAACCAGAAGAATTTGTTAAGGACTTGATCTCTTTGAATCAGTATCCTCAGGATGAGCCTCCTCCTATAGTTCCCATTATGGACTTCTTCCCTAAGATTAGTAACCCATCCTTCCATTATGCAAACCCCATAGATATACCGCAACCTCGTAAGGTTAGCCTCATTAGTCTAGGATTAGTCCCTGATATGCCTTCTTATATCGAACTTTATCCAACTAACCTTGAACCTTTTTCCCTACCCTACCAAACTACTTCTGAACCCACTTCCTATTTTCTATCCTTTCCTGACACCTCCAGCATTTCTAGGATTATTAGATTGCATTTAACTGAGATTAGTATACTACATGCATTCATCATGCATGTTAGGTTTGCATCTTACTTCTGGCATACTCTTTGGAATTTGCTAGGAGTTCACTGTAAATTTTCATCTGCATGTCAAACTAGGATCAAACCTAGGGAACCTATAATCTGTTAGGTTTAGATCCAAAGAGTTCAATAAGATTTCCTTCTATAGGAATATATAGTCAAGTCTGTTAGGTGTTAGTATGAATCCTTTGAATCATTTGTTAGGAGTCTGCATGTACCCAGCATGTACCTAGCATGTTCACCACCTACACTAATTTTAAACAAACTGGCTAATTCCCGAAGATGGATCAAAGAATTTGATCTAGTGGATTCTATCTTGGTTAGGCTTAGGCCTAAAAGAAGCTTCATGCTCGCAGAGCCGGACCTTTTAAAGTGATAGAGAAGGTTGGATCAAATGCCTAGGTATTAGACTTGCCTTCGGATTTGGGCATTAGTTCTACCTTCAATATTCCAGACCTGGTTGAGTATAGGAAACCGGCAGCGATACCTATTAAGGCTTTTGGACCTATTCCTTTTTCATTGTGAGTGACCCTAACCCAGAGTGTCCACTAACAAATTGGCCTGAGAGAGGAGAACGGATCGAGCATATCCTGGATGATCAAGCCATCACGACCCGGGGCCATGACTATCAACGCTTCCTGGTCCGATGGCAAGGCCAGCCAGAGTCGGACGATTCATAGATTTCTTGAGAGAACTTGCAATGCCTCAACCCAGACCTTCTCGAGAGATATGTGAGCCAGTCTGATCTTCACTCGACAGGGTCGAGTTCCTCCCAGCCCAGGAGAATTGGTGGAGACACCGGCAGAATCAGAATAAGATAAAGGCTTTTCAACCCTCTGTGAATTGATCAATAATTTATAAGTCCATCTGTAATAAGGTCTTAGCCCATCTGAGTCCATTTTAGTTGTTATTTGAGTCTTTTGAGTTGTTATTTCAGTTCTGTACTAGTCAGCTCATGTTGAGCTAGTTCAGTCCAGTGTTAGTCAGCTCATGTCGAGCTAATTTTTTTTTTTTTTTGAGTCCTGTTCAACCATATTGAAGACTCAAGACCACATCATACAAGTGAAGACCAAGTCCAACCTGATTAAAGACATGGAAGTTGAGCCCAAGTCCAACCCAGCTTGAAGAATTGAAGACCCCAGGAAGAAAATTCAGAAAAACCTGATTCCTTGCAGATGCCCTCCAGATGCCCAAATTCCCTTCCAGATGCCAAAGTATATTCATAGACCAGGGTATCCATGATTCCAGAGGTCCATCTGCATCCTAGCCCAAAGAAATCAAGCCCAGGCACCAAGCCCAAGCCCCTAAGAAGCAAGATACCAAGGAATATTCCTGCTACCTGGCTACCAGGCCACCCCAGCTTCCAAAGGCCCAAGCCCATGCGCCCAAGCCCCTTTGGGCCGGCCTCTTGCAACTCTTAGAAGTCCAACATGCCCCCCTAGGCATCCTTGGAGTGTTGACCAAGTCAAGAGAATTTTTAGGAATTTTTTTACCTAATGTTTCCTTATTTTCTAGCTAGGGTTTGAGAGGGAAAAAGATTCTTATGTAAAGACTAATGTGCCCTTACTTGGAGCCCAAGGTTAAGGGTCTATTTAAAGGACCCTAGTCTCTTGTATGAGGATAGATTTTGATATATGAAATAAACTTTGAGTTCTTCTATTGTTTTGTGTGATTACCCTGCTGTGTGCATAAAGGGGTTTGAGAGTTCTTCTTCCCGGTGTTTGCAACCATCTTCCTGCCGCCAACCATCCTTCCAGCCCCCTCCAAAACTTTCTTCTCTTTGCTATTTTCCTTTGTTTTCTTGATTTTCTCTGAGTTTTCTAATCCCTGACAGGTCATTCGCAGGTCCCCGAGTTCCTACGAATCCAACGACTCCAGCCAAGCCTCAATCGGACCACCGAGCAGAAAGCCGGGTATCCGCGAGTTTTTGGCTCGATTTTCCAGGCCGCATCCGTCGATGAACGAGAGATCCCTTACCTGCGATCTTCACCGGGTGCTTTAGACGTTGTCAGGTACACCCCCTCTACCTCCAATCTTTATATTGTAGGAGAACTTACCCTAACCGAGGCTTCTCAGTCCCGGCGATCCTTCTTTAGTACTTTTCTAGGTTCTAATCTGCATGCTTGGCTTCAAAAATTCATACAAAATTCCCTACAACTAATTTTGATCTGAAATTCGGGAATTAATCACCTAACCCCATGTATAAAACATACAAAAAGAATTGCATGCATATTAGTCCCGCATCATTTGGTATCAGAGCTTAGATTAGGGCTTGTTTTCTGCAATTTTTCAGTCCGTATATGCTCTATTATTTAAATTTTCTTTTTCTGATAAAAACTCCAAAAATTCTAAAATTTGTTTTTCTGGATTCAATATAATTCACAGTTATTTTCAGAATTTTTGCAAATTTTATTTCGGCCTATGAATTTTCTGCAAGCTGAAATACAGCCTCAAAATCTTTGGCTCTATTTTTTTTCAGCAAGACAAGTTTGGAAGTTTTAGGGTTTTGTTTAGCATCTTTTGCATATCTTTTAATTTTAGTATATTTCTTGCATATTAGGCCATAATTTGCAAGTCTTCTTCTATTTAAGAAAATACCAAAATAAAAAAAAATTACATATTCTTTAAAAATACCAAAAATATCTAAACCCTAATTTGCATCCTCATCTGCCTGCCATCATTGCATAATTTACTTTTAAGGGCACTCTTGCTATATCAGATGGGGGGAGGATTTGATCACCTCTCCTTAGCCCAAAATCACATCCCTTGCATTCGGTCCCAAGCCTTAACCTAAAATTAACTAGACTTAATTTGCCCTAGTGGGCTAGGGACACCAACTGGTCGGATCCGGGCTAGTGTTAGATCACCGTGTCAAGTTAACCTGTGTGTGCCTTATGTTCAGTGTCTAGAATGGTGTTTAGGGATTCAATCCCGAAGGGCTTGTGTGCTGGTCTGCCTACCTGGCCAATCTCTGATTGGTGTCTAGGATTGGCAATCAGGGACCTAACACTCCCCTTACACTTGCCTGGCTAAGTACAGGGTTACTATAGGCTAGTTTGCCATCCTGATTGAGCATCTAGTTTGGACTCTAGGTCTAGTCAGCTGTAGTCGGTCTGATCAAGTCTTGCATGAGCACTAGATCAGGGGTTTCATATCACCTACCTCCTTCACAAATGTCTGAACCCATAAAAAATTTGCAAGCCCAAATAAAAGCACTCACTAAGCAACTAACCCAATCCATGGCCTAGTTAATTCAGTCTGGTACCCAAACCAACAATAGAATTGACCATCTTGCCAATAGGTTTGACCAGTTAGAAGGCCATGTAGGGACCATACAAAGAACCCATGGATCAAACCCTTTATTGATGATTCTTGGATATTACAAAACTAGATTTTAAGGTACATTCCCATTTTAAAATATAATTTGCATTTACATATATGCAATTTCATTTAAGCTATATTTTTATATTTTGTTTGATTATTTTTTATAGGTTTATCTATGTTCTTTTTCCACACACAAAAGTTCTTTCCGATTTGATTCTTGACTACTTGTTAGAATAGAATATTGATAAAAAATTATCTATGTTGATTGTTGATAATGTAGTATCAATGATGCCATGATTAGAATTCTTTTGAAAAAACTTCAAAATAGATCATTTATATTGCATGGTTCACTTATGCATATGCATTGTGTGATACATCTATTAAATTTTATTGTTCAAAATAGTTTGAGAATTATTGAAGAATGTATTAAGAAGATATGTGATAATATAGTGTTTTGGACTGGATCAACAAAAAGAAGGCAAAAATATGAAGAAACTAAGGGGCAATTTTTCATATACCAAAAAGTGGGTTCTTAATTGCAAAACTCGATGGAACTCTACGTATTTGATGCTTTCTACTACATCGCTATATAAAGATATATTTTTTCGATTAAAACAACATGATTCTTCTTATACTTGAATGCCAAGTGAAGAAGAGTGGAAGGTAGCAAAAGAAATTTATGAGAAGTTAGAGTTATTTTATAATGTGACCAAGATATTTTCTAAAATTACTTTTCTTGCGGTTAACACTTATTTTACAAAGGTATATAAGCTAAAAATAGCATTAACTAGATGCCTTGAGTCTCCAAATGAGCTGATTAGAAACATGGCATCATGATATATAAGTTTAACAATTATTGAAATATAATTCATGGTATTATGGGAGTAGCAGCTATCTTAGATCCAAAAGATAAACTAAAGTTATTGGAGTGGATGTTCACTCATATCTATAGCAATAGAGCTTTTGATGAAATTACAAGGATTAAGAATATTTGCTATGAATTACTTAATGAGTATAATAAAATGGTTCCTACTACTCGCTCTTTAGGTACTTCATCTGTTTTGATAGAGGCTACTCAATTAAGGGAAAATAACTTCTTTTTTTATTTTGATTTATCTGTTAGTAGTGAGAACAAGGTTGAAATTGTGAAAGTAGAGTTGGATCACTATATTGAGGATGGTGTGCTTCCAAGAATTGTAGATTTTGATATTTTAGCATGGTAAAAAAATTAGGGAATCAAGTATCCTACTTTGTTATTGATTACTAGGAATGTTCTAGTTATTCTTATATCAATAGTTGCTTTAGAGTTGGCTTTTAGCACAAGTGGCAAATTGCTAAGCCCACACCATAGTAGGCTTCAATCCAAAACACTAGAGGTGTTACTGTGTACTCAAAATTGGTTATGGACTGAACTAAAGATAAGTAAAATACTTGTTTCAATCATTAAGTTTATTTGGTTATTTAGATTATATGTTGTACTCTATACATTATTGAATCATGGTATTTTTTTTCATATTTGTTTAGATTCATCTGGGCCATTACAAGGTAGTACAATTCAGACAATTCTTGATGATTATGATGATAACAAAGAAGAAAATTTGAAGATGGATTATGAGAAAAATTGACAAAGTGAAGAAATTTTTGTAAAAACACTTGTTAAAGATAACTTTCTAAAAAATAACATACTTGTGTTGTTTCTATTACTCTTTCCATTATGTGTTTTTAATATTTTTATATTTTGTTGTGGGACTTACCTTTAAGTATAATGTTTTATTGTGAAAGATTTAAAAATTCTATCTTATGTGCAAGTATTTTTTTTACTATAGGTAGTCAGTTAATTTAAAATTTCTTTTCACCTTTTTATCTGTAATTTATATGTTGATGTGGTCATAAGTTATATGATTGTGCCTAGGAACTTCATCGAATGCAGGATTTCTAAGATCCTAAATTTGTAGTATCTTGTGTCTAAATTGTAAGATGCAAATTGCCATTTAGCAAATATAACTTTTCTTTCCATGAATCATTTGAGTTTAATCTGAAGGTTTCTCTTGTCAACCAACAAGTAATATCAAGGAGTTCAGAGGGCTTGTTGTAATGCATATTCCTATCACACTTTTGGCATTCAATTTAGTTAGCATTTTCTCCTTGGGCTTTTTGTCATATATATGTAAATGTGATGACAAGCTACATTTATTTACTCAAGAATTTTATTAAATGTAGGGTTCTTAAGCCTCATTATCATAGTTTAAGCCCATTTACTTGTTTATGTTGTTATCAATCTATTTTAGTTCATTGAGAAAGTTAAAAGAAGCCTGCATGATGACATAATGATTATCAGTAGGGCTTTAAAGAATCCCACTATTTTGACTGGTGGTGGTGCCATAAATGTAAGCTATGTTTTGCCACCTGATATGGTTTCTTATGTTTTCATGGAGTGTAATCTTCTTGTTATTTTTGCAAATCGAGATAAGCCAATATTTGAGATAGCATGCTCGGGCAATTGCTGGAAAGTCGCAGTTGTTTATTAATTCATATGCTAAAGTTCTTGAGCTAGGTATATGGACCTTTCTTCCACTCAGCTAATTGCTTTTGTCCTCCTGAAGTTTTATGGCGCTAATATCTTGTCCTTTCATGAATTGCAAATATGCATGATCCATTTTTTTTGTCTTTCTTATGGTGCTGGAGTATACTTCATTGAGAGATCATTAGGCTTAAAATATTGTATCATATAATGATGGATACATATCTGTAGCCTCCGGAGCAACTCAACTAACTATAATGTGACCTAATATTCATTTTACTCTTTCCTGAGCCAAAACTAAAACATATCTTTTGTATGTAAGTGCCAAAGATCATTCCAAACAATTGTATTGGCTGCATAAGTGGGAGAAAGTAATCTTTCCATGCCAAGGTAGTAATCTGAACTCCTGATGCTACTTATATGTAAATAAAAGTGTTGCCCAGAAATGGAGCCCAAGAGGGGGGGTGAATTAGATCTTTTAAAAAAAAATTAAGACAATAATGAGAGGGACTAGTGGTGCTTGTGAACAATGATGAATTCAATGCAAGATGTTAGCAATAATTAAAGAGCAAGAGAGGAAGAGAGTAATCACACACAAACACAAGGTTTATAATGGTTTGGTGCAAACCTAGCACCTACATCCACTCCCCAAGCCATCCTTGGGAATTTCACTATAATCCAAACTAGATTACAGTTGACTTGTTTTTCACATGGCTCACAAGTCAAAACCTAAGTTGGTTTTATCACTTAGGCTTACCAACAAACCTTAACACTTGTTTTGTCTTCGGGCTCACAAGTTAGCCCTAGTTGGTTTTATCCCTTTGGCTTACCAACAAATCACAATAACCATCTTTCAAGACACCCTTGAAAGCAAGGTCAAAACACAATAAAACAGATATACAATTTAAAACTAAAACAAACTCTTTTTAAGAGTAGATTGGAATCTTTGAAGCTCAAGTAGATGCTTTGTCTTCACTCTTCGTTGGAATCTCCTTCAAAGTGCCTCTTTTGGAATGAAATAAGGATGAGCTTGTAGGCTTTTCAAGGAATCAAACTATAAGAGGCTTTTGATGTGAAGTATTTGAGAGAATATTAGCTTTTTGACTTTTGAGTAGACTTAAATGCACTTCAATACACTTCCATGTCTTTAAAATGAGGTTGGTGGAGGTTAAATACACCAAGAATCTTCCAAAAAATGGTTTGTGACCGTTGGTACCTCGGAAATAGCCGTTTGGAGCTTGAAAAACAAGTTCTGCAAGCCAGAAAAATAGATCTGTTAGAGCTGTCAGGCTGCAAGTGTCGACACTTGGCTGTCAGGTGTCGACACTTGGCTGTCAGGTGTCGACACTTGGCTGTCAAGTGTCGACACTTGATCTATGGGTGTCGACACTTGAACATTCAAGTGTCGACACTTGATGCACAGGTGTCGACACTTGACACAAAAATCCTCAAATTACAAAGTTCTGTATTTTCAAAATTCTCAGGCCTTAAGTCGACACTTGGAACCTAAGTGTCGACACTTGGTGTCGACACTTGGATATAGGTGTCGACACTTGGCGTGCCAAGGATTTTTGTCTGTGCCAAATGCTGAAGTGTCGACACTTGACTGTCCAGGTGTCGACACTTGAGACTGAAAAATCTCAGATTCAAGTGTAAATGCCTCGAAAACATAAATATAATTCTAGAAAACATAAACACATAATATTTAAACATTTAGATGCCCTTTTTCAATAAAGAGGATGCCCGGATTTGTGAGAATTGCTCCGTGCCATTACGTGCCATAAACCATAAGTTTTTGAGATTTTGATGTGCTTTATTCCTGAAAACTCACAACTTGAAATCCTCATTAGAATACAATATGCACTCAATGTTTTGTTATTCATCAAAATCACTGGGTGGAGCCAACAAAAAGAAGCTAATGCTCGCTTACACATTCAGTCTTTGCTAAGGCCTTCTTTCATGCCTCCTCTTATTGTGCAGAGTTATATTTCTGGTCGCATGTACTCGACTGATCTAATCTTTTTCAACCGACCCGACCTGACCTAAGACAGGTACAGGGTGGGTACGAGATGACTAGATGAAAAATTTTTTAGGGATGAGTATGGATTTTGGATGATCAATTTAAATCCAATCGATTGCCATCCCTAAGTTTATCCTTTACAAAACAAAACAAAACAAAAAAATTAGGTGGGGGGGGGGGGGGGGGGGTTGGAAGAAAAGTCTTGACAAAGATTGCTCGGAATGCAGCTGCCATAAAAAGCGACAGAATATTTTGTTTATTTACTATGTGTAACTGATTTTAATTGCAGTATGAATGCTTAACTAGGATAATGAGCTAAGGGGTATTAACGTTGTTATGAATTATAAGCTTGCCGCTAGTGGTGACAGAATTTAGGTTTCATTTATCCCTGATTCTGGCATTTTGGTAAGGCTGGGTGATAGATGGAAAAGACTCCACAATGACACGAGATATGTGCCAAAACAAATAGTTGGACACTTATGGGCACGCATCATGTCCAAAATCTTCAATCGAGTGCTATGAGCTTTATTGTTGGCAATGGGTAGATGGTGACAGACATGGATAAGGTGCAGGTAGTGGCCGACGTATGAACAGTGAGGTCTAGAGAAATTTCAGGTTGAGTGGGGACAAGTTGGAAGTGGTTCTTATCCATTGTCTGCGGGATATTTTTGATAACATCCAATGAATTCTATTCTTCTCGTATTGCTCATAGCCCCACATCAATGCATGTGCTCTGCGCTCAGGGATGGCACTTTCTTTTCGTTGGAAGGGTTAGATGGGTTGTAAGTTGCCTAAATGACAAGTTCGTTAAAGGACAGAGACATGCCAACAAACTCTTTACTTATTGTGAAATGACATTTCTTGTCACTCTGACTGGAAGTAGACAACGCATATCATGATTATTGAGGTTTTTGAGATGAAATATGCACACAAATTTGATTCGCTAGAAATGTGTTGGCGTGGAGATCCTGTTTGGTTCGATCTGAGTTACTGGATCGCAGGACCATTTTTTGATTCATCTGTAAAACAAATTTTTTGCTGAAGTTGCTCCGACGGGGGACACTCCGATGTCTAAGTCAGAGACGGGCTCCAGTCACAAAATGGAGAAGGTTTTGGAGAAAACAGAGAAAAAAGACTGAGATTTTTGGAATATATTGTGCCTCTTACCTCGAGCATTCCCTCTTACCATTATTTATAAGGAGCCATCCTGCCTGCGGTTCCGTTCTTTTTCCAGCAGTTATGGCGGGGAGTTAATTCCTTCCCCATGATCCGTAGTTGTGGGTTGTCGTTGAACGGTTCCGGCCAGACCGGATGCGTTGCAGCTGGAGTTACGCGCCATGATTTTGTCCTAGAGATAGTCGATAGTAACCATTGGTTACCATTGCTTATTGTGCTTTGTGATGATTTGAAACAGATCGTGGATCCATCTTCAAACTTCTCCCTTTTAGGGAGATTCCCGTAATCAGATCGGGAAAGTCTTCGTCCTCGGATCTTCTCGCGATAGATTGGAGATCCTGTCTTTGGCATAGATCGAGGACTTGGTCCTTGTTAAAGGCCGGAGATCGCGTCTTCGGCATGAATCAAAGAGCGTATCTTCGGAGGTTGGTGAGGGTCGTCCCTCGGATCAGGTTGGGGGTCTTGTCTTTATGAGCCGAAGGACTTGGTCTTCGGCGAAGGTTGAAGACAAGATCTGAAGGCCTTGTCTTCGGGTGCCATAGACCCGTGAAGAGCTTTGGCTTGCCCATTGGTTGCCTGATTTTTCCTGAATGTCCGGGTTCGAAGACGGTGGTTCGAAAGAAAGGTCTTCGGCCGGCAAAATTGGTTGTCGGCTCGTACTTGGACCGAGATATCCCAACAGTTGCCCTCATACTCTCAGCTTTCAAAGCGAAGATTTGCCTCAAAGAGTGAGAGTATTAATGGTTTGTCATTTTCCTTCTAGGGGATGGTATAGTGGATGATCGTGAAACCTCTGATTGGACTGTCCATCATGACTGCCAGTTGATTCGAGAGTCAGGTGGTGGATAGCTATCATTTCCTAATTGAGGGAAGAGAAAAGAGTGGGCGGCCCTGGGACCGTCCCTTCTTTTTCTATTGCATGACAGTTCAGCCAATCTTTTGGTTGGGATTTGGGTGGTTGTCGTGGTTCCTCCCTGCTTGTTGGATGATGAACGTGCTTCATCTTGGCTGTTGATCCAAATGGGTTATACCCTTTGGATTATTCTTTGTCAAATTAGCTTGGTGGGGCTTCAGGGCCTTTTGGTCTATTTTTTGGAAAGAGAGAAGGTCCGGTTGAAGAAGCTTCTTCAACCTCATCTCATTCTTCGCTCAGCCTTACCTGCTCTTGACTATCAGTATCTTCTGCAGGTAGAACCTTCCTTCTGCCTTTTTACTCCATTCTTTTATCATGGCTGAATCTGTAGGGAGCCGAGGGGGACAAGTTGGACCTTCGGAGGCTGGTGATGTAGTGAGTCCTGAGTCAGTTCCTAGCTCTGTTTCACCAGAAAAGATGACTCATCTTCGGGAACGCTATCACATTCCCGAGGGGTTTCCTTTCATTCTCCCCGCATATGAGGAACGGGCGAACAAACCTCCTCCCGGATGCTTGGCTATGTACGGAGACCATTTAAAGGCAGGCCTTCGATTTCCCCTGCATTCTTTTTTCATCAAAATCTTTCGCCCGTACCGAGTGGTGCCTGTGTAGTAGACTCCGAATAGCATTCGGAACATCTACGGATTCCTGGTTCGATGCCGCATAGCTAACATAGAACCTAGGACCAATTTATTCACTGCCCTTTTTGTGCTCAAGAGGGATTTCCGTGGCAGTGGATGTTGGGTGATCAGCCCTCGACCGGGCCACAAGATCATCAAGGACATGCCCAGCATCATCCACGGGTGGAAACCCATCTTTATCTTTGTATTATCTATCGACCCGTGGGGCTTCGATAGTGATTGGAAGGAGACGCGTTTAACCGCCAATGATGGAAAGAAGGTTTTGGCAGTCGATTAGTTTGATTATGACCTTCTGACTGATTCAGAAATTCTCCCTATCCGTGAGTTGTTGGAGGAGAGGAATCTTCATCTTGTAGGGATTAGCAAGTTCCCTGTGTTAGGTATAACGACGGAAATTTTTACCTCTTCCCTCCCATTCCTGTTGTTGTTCAATCGACTCGAAGGAGTTTTTCTATTTGTAGGTAGTGGAATGAAGCCTAGCCTGAGCTGGCTTCATCAAACTTTCGAAAAGAGGGTAGCTCAGGCCCCTCTCACAAGGTCGGCGGTTCGAAAGAAGGCCCAAAGAAATGGTCCTGAGGGGGACCGGGGCACTTCATCCTCCCGGGGAACCTCTAGGGAAGATGTGGTGCCGATGGTGGGGGGCCCAACAAGACCCCATCCAGTTAAAACTTCATCGGCGGTTCCTTCTCCGGTCCACCCAAGGGAGAGTCCACCTCAGATGGTAGATGCGCCACCACCTTGCCCCCCTGCCGCTGACAAGGGCAAGGCACCATAAGTCGAGGGAGAGTTTGTTCGTGAGGCTTCTCCAGCTAGAAGCCGTCCCACGAACTCTTCGGAGCTTTCCCCTATAGGGGGATTGTTGGTTCCCGTCGTGGCCAGGCAGGCACTGAAGAATACATTACTACCTCATGATTTGGCAATTATCCGAAACCAAAGCCTTGCCAGAGTATCTGATTCTGCTTTTTCTTCCCTACAACATGTATGGTTCTCGCTATATTCCCTTTGCTCTGAGAACTGTTCGGTTCACAACTTTATATTGTCGATGTAGTTGGTCTATGATATTACCTTCATGGAGGAGGGCCTGGAAAATGTCGACAGCCTCATCCATGGCCTCAAGGAGGATCTCTATACTGCTAGGGCTGAAAAAGAAGTGGCCGAAGAACTGAAGCAATCCATGGAGAACCAACTCGTTCATATGGATGCTGAGGTTCGTGGACTGAGGGGCGAGCTGAAAAGTGCCCAGTTGACAATCATGGAGCAAGGAGCAGGGTTGAGGAAGAGCAAAAAATGAGTCGAGTCCTTGGAACAATCTGCAAAGGAGGATCAAGAAAGAATGGAGAGTCAGACCAAGACGGTTGAGGAGGCCGTCAGGAGGGCTGAGGAGGCAGTCCTGGAGTCTGAGGAGGCTAAGAGAGAGTCCGCGACTCTGAAAAAGCTGGCAAGTGATGCTGTACCAGATTTTAGGAAGTCCGCATAGTTTCAGGAGGAGATGAATGAGACAACCTTATACGGCTATCAGCATGGCTTCAACGACGGACTCGCCAAGGTCAGAGGGGCCTTTCCACACCTTGATCTTTCTGGTGTCCCCACTTTCAACATAGTTGAAGAAGAAGGGGGGGAGGAGGCCGAAGCCATAGAAGAGGCTGAAGAGATGTCGAGCCCAAGGGAAGAGATTCTGACCGTAGCTGGACATGCGGGTGTAATTTCGGCGCAGGCAGGAGAGGCTGAAAAAGTCAAGGAGATGCCATGCTTGGAAGAGGGGACTCCCACCTCAGCCGAGGGTCTGGATGTGGTTCCAACTCTAATCCCGACCTAGGAGGGGGCTCAACTTAAGGAGGAAGTCCAAGCTGAAGGTTCTCCAGTCCCAGCCCAAGTCGATGAAATCCTTTCTGCGCAGATTGACAAACTGCTTCAATCCTGCGGTGTTGTGTCTCCTTCAACTGGTGTTGAGTGATCTAAGTAGCTTTAGGCATTGTTTTTTCTTTTAACATTCCTCCGAAATGTAATTGACAACCTCTTGAATGACAACTTTTTGAACTACAAAGTATCTTTCTCTTTTGTTGTATTTTCGAATATAGCTTGAGTAAGGTCATTAGCTTAGTCTATAGTTCGAGCTTCACTATTCTCTCTTCTGTTCAGTCGAACGACTGAGGCCGAAGGCCGTTTGGTTGGTGGTTGACGTAGACGAACTCTAGAGCAAGTCGGGATGCCGTTGCTGAAGACTATCTATGATCAACCAGGCTGACGTCACCTTCCTTTCATAATTAAACTGTCCATCAAGGGATAGACATGATGGATAGGTGTCATTTTCTTGTTGACCGGTGATTAAGGAACCTTGATCGTGATTCCCGTTGCTCGTGCTAAAATGTGTCGATATTTGAATGGTCGCATTTTCTTGCACCTTAGGTGCTGCCAAATCTCTCTTTTTCGTAAAGGAGCCATTAATGCTATTTCCGCATGATGGGATTCCTTCGAATTCGAATCGTCGGCTATTGCCATCCCAAGAATAGCTCTCAAGCAGTCTTCTAGGGTCTCGAAGCGTCGCTCGGACATGTGGCATTCTTTGGTGCAGCTGGAAAAGGACATGGAGCACGTTTCCCTTTGGCCAGTCATGGGTACAGGATCCTTATAAATGGGACCTTGTCCTCTGCTGTCAAAGGTCATCACCTTCTCAGACTTCCTCTTTGAAGATTCCTTTTTCTTTTAGAGCTTCAATCAAAATGAAGTTCAGCGTCTCCGAGCTTCGTAGGGCGGCAAAGAAGAGAGCCATCGGTACCAGAAATAGGGGGAGCCCAAGATTCCTTGGGTTGAGTGACAACAATGACCCCATCGTTGATCGTTTAGGGAGAAGGGTCCGTGTCTTGGAGGCTTAACTGAAGGAGGCCAGGACCTAGGTCGAGGCGGCCGTCATGGAGGCGGAGGAAGCCAAGAAGAAGGTGGCGGATGCCATCTTGGACTTCAAGGCATCTTCTGCTTTCAGAGAGGAGGTCATCGAGGTGGCTTTGGATTCTTATCACCAAGGGTTCCGGGAATGTAGGGGTAAGGCCTTCAAGTTTTATGACTTGAAGGCTCTTGACAACATCAAGCCCTCTGTTCCCTTCCCTGGTCATGAATTCGACTCTGATTTTGAGGAGGAGTCGGATTCTGATCTGGACAGGAATCCTGGGCCCCTTCATCCTCCTTCCAAGACTCCCCCCGCCAGCATGGGAAAGGGCTGGTGGGTGGTTAATAGACGTGCTTTCCAATTCCCTGCAATCTTTTTCTTTTCTCTCCTTATGAGAGTTTCTTTCTTTTTTTTTTTGTAAAAAATTTAGGAAGGAAATTAAGTATCTTAACTTTTCTTACATTCTCTCATGTTTCCTTTGTGTTGTGTCGCATTATGGTATGTTGAGAGCGTAGACGTCTCAGACCACTTGTGATTTACAAAGAAGAGGTGAGATCGGCTGGGTCATCCCAGGAATGTTTGTTATCGACTGGAAGGATGACATAGGTCCATTCAAGCACGTTTTTGGAGATACCATAGGATAAGGAATCTACGTCGTCCCTGTGCATTTCTATCATGATCAAGGTAGGCTGTTCAGGCCCGCCTCGGCGTGTCTTCGGATTTACCATAGGGTAGGCTGTGAAAACCATCCCTGTACCTTCTTTAGTGTAAGGTAGGCTGGTTAGGCCTGTTCAGGGACGTCTTCGGGTTTTCTGTAAGGTTGGTCACTTGAACCATCCATGTGCCTTCTTTAGTGTAAGGTAGGCTGGTTAGGCCCATCCCGGCACATCTTCGGGTTTTCCATAGGTTAGGTCACTTGAACCGTCCCTGTGCCTTTGATCTTTTTGGTGGTCCAATGGGGCCATCCATTGCACTCATCGGACATGCCGATAAGATGAGTGGATCTGACTCTCCTTTGTACCATTGGCCGATTCCTCATATCGCACCATTTAAGTCGTTGTCATTTTGTTGACGTAACAGGCCGTTCAGAGTTGGGAAAATTTGCACAAGAAATGTAGGGGTTAGTTTATTGATAGTATTTGTGAAGGTTTTGTACATTCCATGGCCGGGATAGAATTTTTCCCTCTAAGGTCTTGAGCCGATACGTTCCTGGATGTATGACCTCTTCAATCAGGTATGGACCTTCCCAGTTGGGAGAAAGTTTGCTATGTTCCGCCGGCCTGGACACTTCTGCCTTTTGCAACACCATGTCCCCTATGCGGAAGATTTGCTTCTTTACTTTGGAATTATAATATTTGGCGACCTTTTGCTAGTACATCGCCATTCTTATCTAGGCCTAAAGCCTGGTGCTTGGCAGCAAATCTAGGTCGATCCTTCTACAATCAGATTTTCAGACTCTTCGTAGTTATCGATTCTTAAGGACTGGAGGGAGACTTCAATAAGAAGAACAGCTTCGGTACCGTATGCCAGGTTGAACGGAGATTCGTCGGTGGTCACCCTTGGGGTAGTTCGGTATGCCTAGAGGATAGAGGTCAGCTCTTCGGCCCAAAGTCCTTTGGCGGCATTCAACCTTGTCTTCAGGCCATGGAGAATGGTTCGATTAGTTATTTCGGCCTCTCCGTTGGACTGTGGGTGGGCAACGGAATTCAACCGGTGTTGAACATGGTACCGAGCATAAAAGTCCTTCAACTTCGGATTATCAAACTGTCTCCCGTTGTCCGTGATTATTGCATGTGGAATTCCGAACCGAAAGATGATAGAATTTTTAACAAAATTCTCAACTTTGTCTTCCGTGATTTGGGCTAACGGTTTGGCTTCGACCCACTTTGTGAAGTAGTCGATGGCTACAAGGAGGAACTTCCTCTGTCCAGAAGCAAGCAAAAATGGACCGAGAATATCCATCCCCCATTGGGCAAAAGGCCAAGGGGATGTCAGCTGAGTCAAGTCACTTGCGGGTTGCCTCTGAACGTTGGCATACCTTTGGCACTGGTCACATATTCATACGAAGTCAGTCGAGTCCTTCTAGATGGAGGTCCAATAATATCCTTGTCGAATGATCTTGTATGCTAAAGACTTGCCCCCTAAGTGATCACCGCATATGCCCTCGTGGACCTCCCTCAGGGCGTAATCTGCATCTGTCGGTCCTAAGCACTTTAGCAGAGGTTGAGAGAATGATCTCTTGTAGAGGGTTCCATCCAAGATGACATATTGGGATGCCATCCAGCGGATATTTTTGGCCTCTACCTTGTCTTTTGGTAGCATACCTTCATTTAAGAACTTGATGATAGGATCCATCAAGCTTGGCTCGGTGTTAATCTGGTGTACCTCCATAGCCTCCTCGGCTATACTTGGAGTTTTAAGATGTTCAACAAAGGTGCATCCGAGAGATTCTGGGGTTGTAGTAGCAAGTCGAGATAATGCATCTACCCGGGAGTTGTCTGACTGAGGGACATGAATAACCTTGAAATGCTCCAATTGAGAAGATAAAACTCATACTTTCTCTAGGTACTGCACCATGGCAAGGTCTCTGGCTTCATATTCTCCTTTAACTTGATTCACAACCAATTGGAAGTCTGAAAAAGCCCGGAGTCACTGAACTCCCAAACTCTTGGCAATCCGATGTCCGGCAAGCAGAGCTTCGTATTCAGCTTGGTTGTTAAAAGCATGGAAGGAGAACCGAAGTGCATACTCTACAGTATGGCCGTTGGGTTCAGCCAGTATAAGACCGGCTCCACATCTAGTGGCATTGGAAGCTCCGTCTACATGGAGCACCCAAACAGACTCCGTATTCTTTGAAATTCTCTCTTTTGCTGAAGGTACTTCATCTTCGGACCTCCAGGTATACTCAGCCAGGAAGTCTGAAAGCACTTGGCCTTCATAGCTGATCGAGGCTAAAAGCTGATATCAAATTCGCTTAGCTTTATAGCCCACTTGGCTATCCTCCCTGAGGTGTCAGGGGATCGGAGAACGGCCTTAAGGGGTTGATCAGTCAGCACCATGATGGCGTGAGCATGGAAATACGGTTGTAGTCGCTTTGCTGCAATCACCAGGGAGTAGATCAGCTTTTGCATTTTCATATACCTTGTCTCGGTGTCATGCAGAACTTTGCTGATATAGTAGATCGGCTTGTGGGAGCCGTCTTCATCTCTTTGGACAAGAATCGAACTGATCGCTTCATTTGAAGCGGAGAGGTATAAGTAAAGCACCTCACCTTCTTGACGTTTGAAAAGCAGAGACAAGGTCTCTAAAAACTTCTTCAACTCTTCAAAGGTAGTACAATAGTCTTCAAACCATTCGAAGCCCCTCGACTATCGAAGCACCTTAAAAAATTGAAGACACTTCTTGATTGAGCGAGAAATGAACCTGCTTAGGGAAGCAATTCTCCCTGTTAGCTGCTGGACTTCTTTCTTGCAGAAGGGATGCCTCATATCTTTTAGGGCTTGGATCTTCTCAGGATTTGTCTCAATCCCTCGCTTGGTAACGAGAAAACCCAGAAACTTGCCCAAAGTGACTCCAAAGGCATACTTCGTCGGATCAGCTTCATGCGGTAGCGTCGCAGAGTACTGAATGATTCTTCCAGGTCCTGGATGTGATCTTTTTGGAAGAGTCTTTTGACGATCATATCATCGACATAGGCCTCCATGTTCCTCCCAGTTGCTCCTCGAACACGTTGTTGATCAATCTTTGGAATGTCGCTCCATCATTTTTGAGCCCAAATGGCATCATCTTATAGCAATACAGACCTTTGTCGGTGACAAAGGCCGTCTTCTCCTCATCTTGGGGATCCATTCGGATCTGATTATAGCCAGAGAAAGCATCCATGAAGCTCAGTAGTTGGTGGTCGATGGTGGTGTCGACCAGTTGATCAATTTTTGGGAGAGGAAAGCTATCTTTTGGGCAAGCCTTATTGAGGTCTGTGTAATCGATGTAGATCCTTCACTTGCCATTAGCTTTTCTCACCATTACTACATTGGCCATCCATTCGGGGTAGTGGGCCTCTCGGATGAACCCTGCCTTGAGGAGCTTGCTTACTTTGTCGTCTATTGCTTTCTTCCTCGTCTATTTCTTTCTGTCTTTCAGGGGCAAAGCTTCTCTTCTTTTGTCGGATCTGTTTATACCCGGGGGTAACTTCTAGCCAGTGAGTGATGACTTCGGCGGGAATCCCTAGCATGTCCGAAGCTAACCAGGCAAAGAATCGGCATTATTTCTGAGGAAGCGGATCAGCTCTGTTTTGGTTTTTTCATCAAGCATACTCCCGATCTGCACGACTTTGGTGAGGTCCTTTTTTGTCAAGGGTACCAGGACAGTTCTTTCCATGGGTTCACCAGAATATGTGGTTGGGTCCCTCGGATCCAACTGATCTAGGGTTGCATAATCATTGGAGTGCTTATCTTAAATCATTAAGCACTGTCGTGCTGCTCTCTGATCTCCTCTAACTTCTTCGACACCATTACTGGGAAATGTACCAGGAGATAATAAAAAGATACTACTGTTTGGAACTTGTTCAAGGCAGGCCGCCCCAAAATAATGTTGTAAGCCGAGGGGGTTCGGACTATCGTGAAATTGATCGGCAGTGTCTTTTGTCCAGGTTCGGTACTAAGGGTTACAGGCAATACTATTTCTCCCTCGGCATCAACCTGATTACCTCCGAAGCCAGTAAGCGGTATGGGGTATCTCCATAGTCGATGTCTAGGCAAACACATATTAGAGAATGCATCGTAGATCAAGACATCAGTCGAACTTCCATTATCAACTAGGATCCGTTGTACATCATAGTTGGCCACAACGGTCGAGATTACAATAGGGTCGTCGTGCGGGAACCGAACTCTCGCAAGGTCATCATCGAAGAAGAGAATAGCATTGTTGTCCTTGAGTCGCTTCGGGACATCGTCTTCGTCTCTTCTCCAGTTGGTAGGTCGATGTATCATCCCTACGCTTCCGTTGGTGGGCCTTTAATTCGGCAATTCGGCCTCTTCAGGAGTTGGTTGGGGAACAACAGCTTCTGATCGAGGTCCTTGGCGACCAATATACCGCCCCAGATACCCTCTTTTGATGAGATTCTCAATTGCATCTCTCAGTTGGATGCATTCTTCAGTATTGTGGCCGTGGTCCCGATGGAATCAACAGTATTTGTTCCTATTCCTTACGGAAGAGGATGCCTTAATGGGAGGGGGCCATTGAAGAAAGTTTTCTTTCTCTATCTCAATGAGGATTTTTTCTCAAGGGAGGTTGAGGGCGGTGTAGGAGTCGAATCTTTCACCCAATGCTCTGGGTCTGGGAGGACTCCTTCGGCGGTCGGTATACTTGTTGTTGTTGGAGATTGGGGGACCTTGTCCCCTGTTGTTTTTCTTTTTTGAAGGGGGCTTCCCTTTGATCAGTCGTCAGTTCGCCGCCTGCTCTTCAGCATCGGCGTATTTCTGAGCTCTCGTGAGCAGCTCAGTGTAGCTTTTGGGAAACTTCTTATCCAGAGAAAAAGTGAGCCTAGATGTATGAAGTCCCTTCTTTAGAGCAGACATGGCCACGTGCTCATTGAGATCGAGGATCTCGAGTGTGGCCGCATTAAATCTGGAGATGTAATCTCGTAGACTTTCTCCTTCATTCAAGTGAAGGAGGAACAATGTATCCGTATTTCAGGGGGTCTTGCGACAAGTCCTGAAATGCAAGACAAACAATTTTTCTAACTCGGAGAAGGAATCGATGGTACCTGGGCGCAAGCTCGTGTACCACATCCGAGCAGCTTTCTTCAAGGTGGCTGGGAACGTGAGGCAGTACATCGCGTCCGAAACTTCTTGGATCATCATATGAGCTTCGAAACTGCCCAAGTGATCGAAAGGATCGGAGGTGCCGTCGTAGGGTTCCATCTGGGAAACCCTGAAGTGCCGAGGAATGACTTCGGCCATGATGCGGTCAATATAGGGAGGATGTAGATCACATACTGCTGTATCGTTGTGACCCTGTTGCTCCCTGATTCTCGCTATTTCCGACTCGATGGCCTTGAACTTTTCATCGTAATTGAGGAGAACCTGGTTCGATGCTTTCTCTACAGGGGTAGAGTTTTCAGAAGAAGGTGAGGAGGTTTGTCTAGGTCTTTTTCCCCTTTGTGGAGAATCGCCTAGGCATTTTCGAATTTTGGCCTTCGGGAAAAGGCCGAAGATGGGGGGAGAGATGTGTGGAGCCCTCTTAAGGGGCTCTCTTCCTCCGTGAGCATGAGCTGTGTTTGGAGGTGGTCGGTGGAGGCCCCACCTAGAAAGCTCTGCTTTGGAAGTCCTAAACTATCGCCGTGAGATTAGTGACTTGGTTCAGGAGGGCTTCAAACTGCTACCGTTCCATGACCACGGTGGGAGGTGGAACCTCATTCTCTACCAGTGCTCCTTCCCCCTGGGATGGAGTGCGACTTCGACTAGTTGAGGCGATCTGAGTCTTCCCTCTTGCCATTGGAAATTTTGTACTTCCCCTTATTAGGGAGGGGAGCTTAATAATAGAGAGTTTTCCCCCCTACCTGGCGCGCCAATCTGTTGGCGTAGAGTCCCTGTTCCAGTCGGTCGAAGCTACTGGATCGCAGGACCGCTTCCTGGTTCACCTAAAAAACAAATCCCTTGCCAGAGTTACTCCGGCGGGGGACATTCCGATGCCTAAGTCAGAGGCGGGCTCCAGCCACAGAATGGAGAAGGTTTTGGAGAAAACAGAGGGAAAAAACTCTGAGATTTTTGGAGTATATTGTGCCTCTTACCTCGAGCATTCCCTCTTACCGTTATTTATAAGGAGCCATCCAGCCTGCGATTCCATTCTTCTTCCAGTGGTTACGGCGGGGAGTTAATTTCTTCCCCATGATCCGCAATTGTGGGTTGTCGTCGAACTGTTCCGGCCAGACCAAATGCGTTGCAGCTGGAGTTAGCACCATGATTATGTCCTGGAGATAGTCGATAGTAACCGTCGGTTACCGTTGCTTATCGTTCTTTGTGATGATTTGAGACAGATCGTGGATCCATCTTCAAACTTCCCTTTTTTAGGGAGATTCCCGTAATCAAATCGAGAAAGTCTTCGTCCTCGGATCTTCTCGAGACAGATTGGAGATCCTGTCTTCGGCATAGATCGAGGACTTGGTCCTTGTCAAAGGCCAGAGATCGATCTTCGGCATGAATCAAAGAGCGTATCTTCGGAGGTTAGTGAGGGTCGTCCCTTAGATCAAGTTGGGGGTCTTGTCTTTATGAGCCGAAGGACTTGGTCTTCGGTGAAGGTTGAAGAAAAGATCCAAAGGCCTTGTCTTCGGGTGCCGTAGACCTGCGAAGAGCTTTGGCTTGCCCATTGGTTGGCTGGTTTTTCCTGAATGTCCGGGTTCGAAGACGGTGGTTCGGAAGAAAGGTCTTCGGCCGGCAGAACCGGTGGTCAGCTCATACTTGGACCGAAATATCCCAACAGTGAGAATGCATCAAGATTTCTTTATGGTTGCTTGATCTGATGAAGGTATCCATAAGCAATGTCACCATGGCCTTGTATCCATCAGATTCTGTATTTGAATCTCCTTCAGTAGACAACTTGGTGAGTTGTAGAGTATAAATTGCAAAATTGGTACCTTCCAAGGATCCACGATGTTCCATCAATTTTAGAACTGAGTTCGATTGTGCAAGCATAGCTGTATCAACCACAATGTTTCTAATATAGTCATGGATAACGTAGCTTGCTCTTGCTCGAACATTGGCCATGCATGAAGGCCTATCAAAGTTTGTCTTGTAGTAGTGGTAATCATTATAATAATAAGAAAATTTAGCAAGTCATCATAGTATCATTTTCAACGGTTAAATAAGAAAACTTCTATGCAGAATCATTCTATTAACTGCTCACTTACCACGTCCTGTATGGTGCTGACAAGGCATCCAACAAAATTGCATCCTCTCTTGCTATGTTTTGATGGGCACCTAAGCAGGATTTTTTATTTTTGTGATTCTCTAATTTAAGCAATGCATACTTGCACGTGTATTGCATACTTCCGTAACACAGGAGCTGACCTTCAGGAGCTGACCTTCAGACCTCAAGATTATTCAACTCCTTTCATGTTGGTTTAACAACCTTTTTCACACCCAAGCAGAGCTAGTTTCCTATTCAAAGCTCAATTATGTATTTGGCTTGAACTTTTCATGTTCAAAAGTCTAAATGCAACGAGCATGAGGATCCGGTACGTAGATTGAGGCTACCTGTTACTGCATCTAGATTGGAGGCTGTTTATTTTGTGTCCTTCATTTCCACGATCATGCTTACCCAAAACGGGTGGTCTGGGCTCCACCACTCTTAGGTAAACCACATCCAACTGGACGTCAGAAATATATATACTACGATGTTTGACCTTAAACAGATCAGTTGACTCTGTTCATATGTTGACCTTGATTTGTAATATTTTCATAAGAGATTTGTTATTGTATGAATAAGTAAATGCAGATCAAGATGAATGTTTGAGTAAATTATAAATCTCCCAAAGAGAAGTTACAAAGATTAGACGTAAGGTCATAACACCTTATGGCTTATTAGTAAGTATCGTTATGGGATTTATTTTGTTGCCATGTCATTGCTTTAAAAGTAGAGTTAGAGGGATGTTGATGTGGAACCTTCATGAACCGGGCGGAGCGGCTAGATTGCCGATTCGCTCTCCTAGACACCTACAAAATAGGGCCATAACCGGATTTTCTCCGGTGGGGGACACTCCGATGCCTAAGTTAGAGATCAGTTCCAGCCACAGAATGGAGAGTTTTTTGAGGAGGAGGAAAGATGATAAAAGTATTCTCTTTTCCAGGCTTGCGTAGCATATCTTGAGTGTTCCATCTTACCAGTATTTATAGTTACTATGCCAGTATGTAGTTAGGCTTACCCACCTATAGTTAAGACGGGGTTGATTAACTTTATCCCGTGTATAACAATAAGTGGTTGCCAATTGATTCTGGCCAGTCTAGAATTGTTAGTGTTAGAGTTAGTGGCCACGTGGCCATCTCGATGTAGTTGTAATTAGAGGTAGTGGCCACGCAGTCGATCGTAACCACCGTATCCATGTTCGAAGATTTGAGATCAATTAGAGATTCTCTTTTGGGCCTCTTCTTTAGGAGGGACCGGCATTGAATTGGCGAAATGTCTTCGGTTTGTCCTATCTGGGACAAGCCAAGACACCTCTGCCATTTTCGACGGAGTCTTTTCCTTTAGAATGGATTGTGGAGCGAAGCTGGCATCATCTTCGGACCTGTCTTCTTCGGATCGGCCTTCTTCGGCCGGTGTGCAGGAGACTGGTCAATGGTTGGTCATGGTAGAACTCTTCGGGACTAACATCTTCGGCCAAGGCCAAAGACTGACCCAACGATGTGACGAAGGCAGGGTCATCGCTTTGTCTATCCACATAGTTTCCTACAGGTGCTCCAGTTTAGATGTCTGAATCAGAAGGAACTTGGCGAGCAGTTGAACCGGTAATTGGCCTATGCTGAACCGACATATCACAACAGTTGCCTCCCACTCTCAGTTTTTGAAGTAATGATTTGCCTTGAAGAGTGAGAGTATTAATGGATTGTCGTATTCCGCTAGAAAAAGCACAACCAATGATGGTGAATCTTGGTCCAGTCACTCGCCATAACTGACATCTGATTCGAAGATCAAGTTGAGGACAACTGTCGCTTTCCTATTGGAACATGAAAAGGAAAGATTCAGTCGACGGGTTGCATCTCTTCTTTCTGTTGCGGCAATTCAACCGATCCTTTAATTAGGATCTGGGTAGAGGACGTGGCCTCATCCCGTCTGTTGGAGAAGGTATGGGCTTCATCTCTATCGTTGGGTGAAGTCATGCAGATCATGGCCCTTGGTTCTTCCCATGTCGAATCAACTTATCGTCGCTTGGAGTTTCGCACCCATCCCCGGCATCTACATACGTGGTGCATTTAGAGTGAGGGTGCATCTTCTTTCGAGGAGGAGCTCTAAAACGCTTCTTGTCCCCTTATAAAGGGAGAGGGAGGACTGGTCGAAGAAGCTTCTTCGCTTTTGTTTGACTTTGCTTTCTGCTCAGCTTTTCTTGCTTCTAGTCTCCAGTTTCTTCCACAGGTAGGGTTTCCTTGCTCCCTCCTCCTTTTTCTTTTCAGCATATGGTTAGGTCTCTAGGAGTTCGCGCCACCGGCAGGGGGAGGCTGGGCCTTCAAGTTCTGTTAGGGATGCCGTTGTCGAAATTAGACCAGAGCCGGTTCACAGTTCTGTTTCTCTTAAGAAAATAGTCCACCTTCGGGAACGTTATCGCATTCCCTTAGGTTTCCTTCTAGTGTTCCCTAAACTTGAAGAGCTAGTAAATAAACCTCCCGCCTGGTGCATCACCATATATGAAGACCATTTGAAAGCCGGTCTTCGTTTCCCACTTCATCCTTTTCTCATTAGGATCTTTAGCATGTATTAGATTGTTCCCGTGTAGTTGACTCCGAATAGTATTCGGAACATCTACGGATTTCTGGTCCGATGCCATATAGCTAATGTAAGGTCTAGGACCAGTTTATTCATTTTCCTCTTTATGTTAAAGAGGGATTTCCATGGCTATAGATGGAGGGCCATTGGCTTTTGTCCCGACCGTAAAATAATGAAGGACATGCCTAGCGCCATCCATGGGTGGAAGCCCAACTTTGTCTTTGTCTCCTCTACTCAGCTATGGGGTTTCGATAGTGAGTGGAGAGAGCCTCATTTGGATGCTAATGTTGGCAAGAAGGTTCTAGTGGCCGACCAACCTGACTATACCTTATTGTCTGATTTGGAGGCAATTTCCATTCGAGAGATTTTAGAAGAGAAGAACCTTCACCTTGCTGGGATCAGCGAGTCCTCTGTGTTAGGTACAGATGATAGAAGACTTCAGCTCCTTCTTGTTTCATGGCTCTTCTATCCAGCTAATTCTGAAATATGCTTTTATCTGCAGGTAGTAGGATGAGGCCTGATATGGGCTTGCTTCGTCAAGCTACCAAAAGGAAAATGACTTAGGCCCTTTCTTCGGGATCTGAGGTCCGAAAAAAGGATCGAGAGGAGAGAATCAATAGAAGTGCTACGTCCTCCAAGGGGACGTATGGGGAGACAAAGTCCCACCAATGGAGCTTTCGACATAGCTCCCACTGGCTGAGCCTTTACCGAGGACTAGCTCTCCGATCCAAATCATGGAGAGTCCAACTCCGGTAGCTGATGCGCCACTGCCTTGCCCCTTTGCGATGGACAAGGGCAAGGCACCACAAATTGAAGAGGGATTTGTGGGGGATACTCCTCTGGACAAGGACTGTGAGGTAGACCTCTCGAAGTTTTTTGATGCGAGAGGTCTTGTACTCCCTGATGTAGCTAGGCGGATACTGAAGGGTGTTTTGCTACCCTGTGACTGGGCAGTCACTTGGAGTCGGTGCCTTGCCAAAGTATCCAATTTCGCTTTTTCCTCTTTACTGCAGGTAAGATAGCTGCAGCTTTTTTTGTCCCCATTTGGTTGTTTATATTATAATTACTCTTATGTTTTAATCCATTGATACAGCTGGTCCATGATGTCACCTTTTTAGAGGAGGGTCTAGAGGGCATCGATAACTTCCTCCACAGCTTAAAGGAGGAGCTTTAGATGGCAAAGGTCGAAAAGGAGGTGGTCGAGGAATTAAAGCTGTCCATGGAAGAGAGGCTCACCCACAAAGACATCGAAGTCCAGGATTTGAAAGGTGAGCTAAAGAAAGCTCAACTGAAGATCTCTGAACATGAGGCAAAGCTGAGGAAGAGAAAAAAGCAGGTTCATTCCTTGGAGCATTTTGCTAAGAAAAAATAGAAGAAGGCCAAAGATATGGCCAAGATGATTGATGAGGCAGTTAAGAGAGCCAAAGAAGTGACTTTGAAGGACGAAGCAACAACGAAGGAGTCCGAAGCCTTACGAGAATGGGCAGCCAAGGCAGTCGAAGACTTAAAAAAGTCTTCGCAGTTCAAGGAGGAGGTGATTGAAACAAGGTTGTTCAATTACAAATATGGCTTTAATGATGGACTCAAAGAAGTTGGCGAAGTTTTCCCTGACCTCGACCTCTCCGACATCCTAGCATACGAGATCAAAGAAAAGGAAGAGGAAGGCTTTGTGGCCACTGCTGAGACTGAAGAAGCACCAAGTCAGACTGAGGAAGTCCCGGTTGTGGCAGAAGAGTTAGCCATGGCGAGTCCGGTAACCTTGGTCCAAGCTAAAGAGGTCCAAGCTGAGGAGGCCTTGGCTTCAGTCCAGATTGAAGAGATTCTTCCTTCTGCTGACCAAGAGGCTTCTACAACTGCCTGATAGAGTCAAGCAGGCTTTGTGCCTTGTGCCTCTTGCTTTTTCTTTTGTAAGAGGGATGATATGTAATTAACAACCTCTTCAACATTAATGAAGACTGACTTTCTCTTCTAACAAGTAATAGTTTTTGAACTGGAATGCTCAATGACAAATCTTTTAAGTATAAAATCCTTGGATAGGTTATAGCCTTCAAGGTAGAAAACCATCTGCTGACTCGAATGCAAGTTTTTTCATTATCGGAAGTCTTCGGACTTGCTTTGACAAGGCTATTGACCTTGGTAGTAAGCCGAACAGTTTGACTCTTTGTCAAGTCGGCTTTCTCTGATCATAAATTCATTCCTTTGGCTTCAGGACTTATAATTAAGGAATCCCATCTTCAAGCTCAACTTTTGGTTTACCAATGGCTTGCCAGCTGTCATGCCATCACTGGGGAGGGAGTTATTGCCCAGATCGTAGGATCATGGCAATCGAAATTGTTAAGGCTGTGTACGTCAGGGATTAGATTAGTCGTAGCCTTTCAACTTCCAGTGGTCCCCCCCATGCAGATCGAGACCCTTATTAGTTATGGCAGGCCTACATGGCATGATCAGAGACTCACTTGGAATATGAGTGTTTAATCTAAGCCTCTGGTAGTCCTAGTATAAGAAAAGGGGGCTCTCAAAGGTCAAACTTTTACCTGCTTTTGGCAAAGTTGCTCTCTACGCCATCTTTCTCTCCTTTCCCCTATGCCACCCGAAGAGCTTATCGAAGCATGAAACCAGACATGGCGAGGCTTAGGCAGGCGGCAAGGAAGCGACCGGTGATGGGCCCTCCGGTAAGGAGATCAAATTGGTAGCGAAGTTATGTCTTGGCACTGCCACGAGTCCATATTGGGGGTGACACCCCAATCGAAATAGGTTCTTCCTCAGGAGAAGAACATGTATCTCTGATGAGAACCATTTCGGTGGGACTGTCAAAGGGGCCTAGCCTATCGAACGTTGGCAAGACTCCTTCATGCACTGGAGATGTCAAGCCCACAGTCCCAGCCATAGAAGGAGGAGCTCTAGATGGTGCGATACACCCGCCATCGATCTGCCCCTTTCAATCCATTGCGAACAAATATTTCATCTGTTATTCTCGACGATGGGAAAGGAGTTAGGGGGCGAGGGTCCGAGACCCTCTTTCTGCCGTCCTTTCCAAGATATTGCAGGTAAATGTTGGTGTGCGCATAGTATGACTATCCATGTTAGTCGGGCTGACCTTATGCACATTATTCTTTGGCAGATCTCTCACGACATTTCTCTATTGGAAGAGAATGCTCGTGAGTCCATCGACTTCAACGAAGGCCTTTGGAGCCAGATGGCTTTGGCCATAATTGAAAGAGATGTTGTTGAAGGGCTCCGGGTTGCCGCTGAGGAGGAACTGGGCACGACTGTCACCTCCAAGGGTGCCTTAGAAAAGAAACTAAGGATGCTTGAGGTACAAACAACCGATATAGTGGCTGATTTATAGAAGAAAAGGAGGAAGGTAATCTCTACTGAGCTGCTACTGAAAGATTGCCTTCGGGATGCTGAGGAGATGAAGGCCCAGAAAGCCAAGCTGGAGAAGATAATCGGCAGGATGGAGATGGATCTCACATTGGCCAATCAAAGGGCAGCGCAGGCTGAGGAGAGATCTTCCTAGGCTATTGAGGCTTACAAGGGATCGCAAGCCTTCAAGGATGAAGTACATGAGGCTACGATGGAAAGCTACCTTCTTGGCCATTCTAACTGCCTGAGCAAGGTCATGAAGCTTTATCCCAGTTTGAATTTCTCTCTGGCTGCCGTTTCGGATGACGGGGTGGAGAAAATGAAAGCTTCAACTGATGAGATGTCAGCACCTCCTGTTAATGAAAGTGGGGTGGCCGCCAAAGAAGCCTCCATCCCTACTCTAGCTACTGGACTAGCTAATGAATAATAGAACTATTATTTTCTTTCTTCTCTCATTTTTAAACAACCAATTGTACTGCTTCTTTTTGAATGAAAGCTTCTCTTTTTTGGAACAATTAGAGAAACAAAGTGATCATCTTCTTTGGACTTTTTTCGGATTAATCTTCTTCGAATCAGTTTTCTTCGAACTGATGCAAAGAAGACCGACAAGGCACTCGATGGTGAACAGCTAAAAGGCAGGTTTTGGGGATAGTGTCTTTGGCTTAGGTCGAAGACCGACCCTCAAGTGGTGTTGTAGCACAGTTGGATTGTCTTCGATTCTTTTGGTACAAACGAGCGATTCGAAAAAGACTCGACCGGACCTTTGAACCAAGGGCTAGCTTTAGTCAAGCTGGCGTATCCCATCAATCAATCATCCATTATAACTGCCCCCCCTGATTCGATGATCATGCGGAGGACAGATGTCACCCTGTTATTGGTGCCTCGATGGAAGACATCGAGCACACCCTTTATTGTCAGTGCCAAACGTGCTAGCATTCGAGAGCGGCTGCACTTTCGTACCCTCTGGGTGCCCCCAAGTCTTCATTTTCTGAAGGTGGTTATTAATGCCAAACCTGCTTTTAAAAAAGTTGCTCAGGATTCGAAGCATGTCGCCTTCCTTTTCCGATCGTGGTCATTAATAACCGTATTGGCTTCAGAAAAGTTGCTCCGGGTTTGAGGTGTCGCTTCAGCATGTGGCACTTTCCAGTTGGTTTGGTGTGAGGCATGGGACACGTCCTCCATAGGCTTGAAATGCCACTAAATAGGATTCATCTTCCCAGTTTCTGAAGGCTCTTCAAGTAGTAGAATAGCAAGTCCTTTTCCCCAGAGTTACTCTTCCCCTTCTTCTCCATACTATGAAGATGAAGTTTAGCCTTGACAACCTCTGGGAGATGGCCCGGAAGAGAGCCACCACCGTAGAGCCGGAAGGGGGGCCTAGCGTGAAGGTCCCCAGGTGCGATGGTGATACTTTTTGGTTCAAGGAGGCGGTCCACCTGGGATGAAGGGTATGGACCTTGCAAACCCATTTGGAGGAGGCCAAGGCTCAGGCCGCAGTGGTGGTCGTGGTGGTAGAGTCGGCCAGGAAGGAGGCGGCGAAGGCCATCGCCAAGTTCCTGGTGTTGCAAGCCTTTAAGGACGAGGTCACTGAGGCTGTCTTGGACTCTTACCATTAGGGGTTCCAGGAGCACAAAAGCAAGGCCTTCCACTTCTACGACCTGAAGGGGCTGGAAAACATCAGGCCTTCAGTTCCGTATCCTGGGCAGGAGTTTGATTTTGACTTTAAGGAGGAGTCAAAATCAAAGGAGGCGGAGGTGAAGCCTGAAGCCTCCCTGAGCGCCTCCCGGGAGCCTCCCCAAGTGCCCCCCTACCTGGTGTGCCAATCTGTTAACGTGGAACCTTCGTCAATCAGGCAGAACCACTGGATTGCCGGTTCGCTCCCCTGGATACCTGCAAAATAGATCCCTGACCAAATTTTTTCTGGTGGGGGACACTTCGATGCCTAAGTTAGAGATAGGTTCCAACCACAGAATAGAGAGTTTTTTGAGGAAGAGGAAAGATGGTGAAAGTATTCTCTTTTCCAAGCTTGCGTAGCATACCTTGAGTGTCCCCTCTTACCGGTATTTATAGTTGCCATGCCAATGTGTAGTTAGGCTCACCCACCTATGGTTAAGATGGGGTTGATTAACTTTACCCCGCGTATAACCATAAGTGGTTGCCAATTGATTCTGGCTAGTCTAGAATCATTGGTGTTGGAGTTAGTGGCTACGTGGCCATCCCGATGTGGTTGCAATTGGAGGTAGTGGCCATGCGGTCGATCATAACCACCGTATCCACGTTCAAAGATTTGAGATCAATCAGAGATTTACTTTTGGGCCTCTTCTTCAGGAGGGACTGGCATTGAATTGGTGAAATGTCTTCGGTTTGTCTTCTCTAGGACAAGCCGAAGACACTTCTATCGTTTGCGGTGGAGTCTTTCCCTTCGAAATAGATTGTGGAGCGAAGCTGGAATCATCTTTGGACCAGTCTTCTTCGGATCGACCTTCTTCGATCGGTGTGTAGGAGACTAGTCAATGGTTGATCATGGTAGAACTCCTCGGGACTAACATATTCGGCCAAGGCCGAAGACTGACCCTACAATGTGACGAAGGCAGGGTCATCACTTTATCCACCCATGTAGTTTTCTACGGGTGCTCCAGCTTAGATGTCTGATTCAGAAGGAACTTGGCGAGCGGTTGAACCGGTAATTGGCCTGTGCTGAACCGACATATCACAACAAGGACCATTGTTCAGGAGGTTATTTAAGTAAAATCTGATAGCAACTAATTGGAATAGCATTCTCCCGGTGATCCGTGTAAAATAGTTAATATAACATCTAGAGGAATGGGTTTGTTAGGCTTTAGATCTAGTTGGATCGCCCATCATGGGCTACCCGACTTGGATCACCCAAGACTCAAACATAAGAGGAAATGATTTTAAAAAGGTAAGAAAGTACTAGCTGGTTTCTCTATCTCTTCCCCTTACATCTAAGTTATTCTAATTCTATTCATATTAGAAGTTATTGTTGCAGCTCGCTCGCGATCTATTTAGCCTATGAATGATGGTGACTGCTAGGTAGCAATGGCAAAACTTGCAAAACAAGTTCCTAACTAGAGTAGGCTCCGATGGGGATCCTTTGACACTCAAGTTAAGATTCTAAAATAGATAGGAAGAAGTAAGCATGAGAAAGAAGTGATTGTATACCTAGGGTCCTCTATGGTTATTTATTTATAAAATGAGACTAAAGTGCTATAAGAAAAGAGGAGAGTTAGACCATTATTCAGGCCTTATCAAGGATGATACGCTCATTGTTATCTACTAGCTTGTTGTTATCTGATGGTTTTATGAGATCTGATAATGCTCTCTTGCCCCTATTGGCTTATGCCAAGTCATTACTATAAACTACTAAATTCTATGATATGTGCATAACCGAACCTCTCTAAATGCTAGGAAACCCTAGCCTTCATCCCTATTTAAGGTTCCCAAAATCTAATTTTCTCCTACACCAAAGATCACCGCTTTTCTTCTCCCATTTCCATCTTTTAACACTAGTGTTTGAGTTCACTGTGGCTACCGAAAACTGGCCACTCCCCTCTCACACCACCTTCGTCGATAAGTTCCACCCCCCCCCCCCCCCCCCCCCCCCCCCCTCCCCATTGTTTTCTTTTGGCCATGGGAGTCACCACCAAGTGGTATGGGGCACTGCCCCTTTCTCCCTTCTCTCCCTCAACGTCTTTGTGCATGGCCGAGTTGCCACCAATTGTGGACACTCGGACCATGCCACCCTTACCTAACCACCTTGGTCTCACCACCGCCAAACCCGGTTCCTCCTCCCCTTCATTCTCCTTTAAATGCATAGAAGGGCTCCTTATGTTGGCTTGGGGAAGAAGAGAGAAAGAGAGAGAGGGAAAAGACAAGAAAAAAAAAGAAGGAAAAAATAGGGACAGAGAGAGAAAGAGAGAAGAGAGAGATCCGATCTTTTTGTGAATCTCGTTTTTGGATCAGATCCCAATATGATTAGATCTCAATAAGTTCGAGCCTTGTAGATCCGATCCACAATCTAACCTTGATCATAACCTAGACTAAGATTCTCTCCTTTCATTTCAATTATTTTCTTGATTAAAGGATATAATGATATTAAATTATTTTATGAAAGCCTTTAATGCTAGAGAAGTACTAGATCTAGAGATCAAGCCATGCATCAAAAAACATGATTTTTGAATCAAATCAACTATATATTTTTTTAATCTCTAGATTTATTTTGTTCATATTCATGTATTTAAAAATTAGATTTTGTACATAAAAGTTATTAAATATTTATAAATCATAAAAATTTAATATATATATTTATGCTTAAAAAGTAATTCAAAATATTAGATCAAGCATAGTGATACCTTTGCATGATTATAAAACTTGAAATGATATGATTTTCCTTTTAATGTTCATAATATTGACTCTAGGAATGATTTTGATGATATCAAAATATTGAAGCATAAATAGTATATTAATACTCTTCAAAATTGCTTAAAATATTTTTTTGTAAAGATTGATTATCTCTGGAGAAGTTTTAAAGGCCTTGGAACACTATTAGACCTTAAAAAAGCCTAAGTTGAGTTGAATAGCCATTCAAAGTCAAAGTAAAAAGGTTGAGTCAACTCATGTATGTGAGGAGCCCACTCTAGCATATTCTAGAATTGACATGAAATGTTGGTATGCAAACGAGTTCACTCTTCGAATAGGCAAGTTGCACTCTTAGAAGAATAGAGAAATTATTTTCTATCCAGACCATACAAGTCGATTCTTTCGGTTGATGAATCAGCTCTCTCAAGAAAAATAGAAAGCTAATTTTAGACCATATAGATGAGTTGACTTTTGAAGCAGGCGAGCAAGCTCTCTTAGTGGATATAGAATTTTTTCTTGGATAGACATAGAAGAGTCGATTCCTGAAGCTAGGAAGCTGACCCTCTTAAAGGAAATAGAAGACAAGATTTTTCAAAATATGTAGACGAGTTGACTCTTGGCTCTAATGAGTTGACTTGTGAACTTTTGATAGGTTTAAATGGCTAGTTCTGCAGCTATCTTGTTTCATCCAGTTTTGAATTCAATAGCTATTTTCTTATTTTTTATGGTCATAAATGATCAAATGGACTTCTAAAGTGGTAAAAACACAAAAAAAATCTCTATAAAATAAAGAGATGATTCAGAATGAAATAATTTTGAAAAAATACAGTGAAATAGTTGTGCATTCATTGCCATTCAAGAAAGTTCAACCACTTCAAAACCTACTTCTCTTGAGATTGAAAAGAGCATCCAAAGAGTGATTAAAAGAATTCATTACAAGCATTCAAGTGATCTTTGGATAAGCTTTATCAGCAGCAACCTACTCTCTTAAGGAGCTTTTTTTTGTGTTGAATTCTTTGCTTTTATTTTCCTATTTTAAGTTTTAATAGGACTAAAACTTAAAAAACTTGTAGAGTTGCTTTAAGAGTTGTAAAGTTTATGATTAACTATCTTGGTAAATCCAATTAGATTGTTTGTGAGTTTGATTAAAACAAACATTCTGTATTCAAAGAAATATAGTAAAAATTTTCAAGAGAGACATGACAGTGGACGTAGGTGTTTGGAGTACACTGAACTATTAGATGTATGTCCTATGAGCCAGATTGACATGATATATTGTAATCATTCTAGGATATATTTTTGTGCTTGATCTATTGAAATCAATTCAATAGGCATTTTTCTTATACATTCATGTGTGATTTGTTAGATAATCATCCAAGGAGTTAATAAATAATGACATATATTCTCAAGAGTTAAAAATTTGAGACATGTGTTATTATGATTAACTCCTAAATTACTCCCAATCATTAAAATATCATGGAAATGATGATAGATCTATCAAAATCAGTTTATAGATCGCTTCCCTTTCGGATAGATGAGTCTTGAGTCTATCTTATAGAAACATTGGAGTAGAGTGCAAGTGGTTATTAAAGAACAACAATACTAAACATGACCAAAAATAAGAAGTTACCTGGATATCTACTACTCATCAGTGACATTCTCGATGATGTAGTTTATGAGTAGCTCTTAGATCTGCAATGTCTTAGTTACTCGTAGTGAGGTTGTTGTAGTTTACAATACAAAAAAATGGTCCCTAGCCATTTGGATCTTTATAGTATTTGTTAGCTACAATACATTCATTGTAGGAGTAGGATATGCATTTATAGAAGATTTATTGATCTTAATAGTTAAAGAGTAGTCATATACAACCTAAGAGACTGAGTCCTTAAGTCTGTAACAATAGCAACATGATAAATAGAAAAGAGATTCCATGGGATTCACAATTGGGCTCAAGCTAATTAAGTCTTGTATATGATGAATATATAGGATTTGAAAAGTTTTGATAACTTGCATCATATTAGGACTCTCGATAGAAGAACTTGATCACACAATAACTGTACCTAGGAATTCTTATTATTCTATTTATTGGGTTATCACTATATACTACTAGGTTTCACTAGTGGATTGTGAGGACTTACTAGGATCATTTTTATATCAATATTCCTTGTTGGGGTGAGTTGGAATCATTCCAGCCTATCAAAAAGAATTTGGATGAACTATGATAGGGATCATAATATATCTCATTACTAGACAAAATGGGGCATGAGGGGTTATATACAAAAGAAGCTTGACTTGATCAAAAGCTTGGATCATGATCAAATTATCAATTGGATTGATGATTTGGATCAATATGTAAGGGTTACATATTTAGAAATAGCTAATTGTTAGCACAAGGGATTTAATTACAAGATTACAAGTGTTGCAATATAATTTAGCTTAATTGAATTATAGATTAAGTCCTAATTAATTTAAATTAGATTTAATTTAATTAGTCTTAATTTAACTTTAGGCTAATTGGATTTATAATATAAGTAGAACTTAGATTTCAATCCTAATTAGATTAGAATTGATAAGATTTTGAATTTGGCTTGAATCAGGTTTGAATTAAAAATTGATCCAAATCAAAACCAAATTAAATTAAGAAGCCAAAGCTCAAAAGGACTGGGACTCTCTCTCATAGTTGTCAATAATTAAGAAGAGGGGGTGCTAAAATTAGCTCCCCACTTCTTGCATGCATGAAAGGAGAGGGGGTCCTACCTTGTGTTGTTCCTAATATTTCATGAAGTCTCTCCCATCCAAAAAAAGGAAAAATATATCTTATTTGAATTTGATTCAAAATCAGATTAGAATTTATTTTATCTAGAATTTTTGGGGTATGGGAATTGTTTTGTGTGACAAAATAAAAAGGGACGAGGAAGGAAGGCTAGTGCTAATAATTTTTTGATCTTCTCCTTATCACCTAGTCTTTCTCCACCGTCCTCCATACTCTTTGCTCCCTTATGCCAAAAATAGCAAAGAGAGAAATCAGAGAGAGAAAAAGGAAAGAAAAATTTTCTTCCTTCTTGGCTTTCATCTCCTTTGACTCTTTGTGAAAGGTTCATGCTGGGGTCTTTTTCTTCTAGTTCTTGAAGAAGAAGTTTAGATCCAAGTTTAAAAATGAGGCCTATAAGGTGCTAGCATACTAGTAACTTTGGCGCTTCAATCAAGACATTTCCATGTAAATACCAGTAGAGGCCAGGTGTTTGCATGGCTACGATAGAAACTCGAGACATCCATCGAATCTGATCTAACAAGAAGAAAAAAAAAGTGATCTCATCACTACTTTTTCTTTTATTTTTTTATTTTTAATTCTAAAAGTTTATTTTATAGTATGTTTAGATCCTATCCAAGATAATTAATTTATTAGATCAGCATGTAGAATAGATTAAAATAATTTTAATCTACTTTCGCTACCAGATTATGATAATCTAAAAAAAAATCTATATGCCTAATCACCTAAAATCTAATAGTGGTATTAGAGCCACAAGTTTTAACATGCACAAAATAAATTTCAGATCTAATTTTTCTTTAGATTTGAAAGTAAAATTGATTGAAATCAACTTTATACTGGCATAAGGTTGTCCTGGTATAAAGTTTATCTCTAATACTGCAAAGGTTGTCCTAGTATAAAGTTGATTGATTTTGAAAACTATTTTCATAACAAATTAATCAATAACTTAAGATCTAAAAAATTGATATATGTGATATTTTTCTTCCTTATTAGATCTGAAATGAAGATGATTAAAGTTCACATCGTACTAACATAAGGTTATCCTGGCATAAGGTTTATCACTTATACTGCAAACATTATCCTAGGATGATGTTGGATAGGTTTTTGAAAAGAGTTTAAATTATTTTAATCATTATTTTAGATATGATTTTACATGTACAAGATATGTTCCATATTAGTTTTAGATCTAAAAATCATATATATGATATATGCTAGTTTTTAGATCTAAAATGACCATATATGTGATATACGATTTTAGGTTTAGATCTGAAACTATTTCAAGATTATAAGCCATTAATGTATATACTTAAACATGATCTAGAAATTATTTTTAGGATCTAGATTTTAAGTTTATGTATCAGAGTATGGGTAGAACAATTAGGTCTACTTATTGGACTACAATTAGGATTTTTGATTAGATCAAATTAGAACCCTTGTCGATTCTTGAGCAATTGATCGAACGAATTAATAGTTGATTAGAATTAAGTCAAAGGGGCTCAAGATTGAGTTTAGTTATAGTTGATCCCATTGATTCGCATTCTAAAGTGCATTGGTTAACTCAAGATCTAATTTAGCTTAGTGGATCAAGCCAAGTAGCTAGGCTGACCTATTCAATTCTAATTGACCAATTGGTGTCTAAGGCAAGTCTCCAATAATATTTTTTAATTGGGACCATACTTAGCCAATCCAATGGCATCTAAGGCAAGCATTGAGTTGCCTCCCACTGATCTTACTTACCTGACCAATTTGGTCGATTAAGTCTTGAATAAGGTTGCTTAGTGATTTATATTCCCCCATGTCGACTAGGTTAGTATTATGCTAACCTGAACCTGGTTAGCCAAACATGAGATTGTATTGACTAATTTAGATGAGACCTAAATCCAAACCTTCTCACACATATTAAGTCCCTATTGGTATTGATTATTCTTGACTAGTTACAGTGGTTTAGTTGCACCAGGAAGATGCTACAATCTTATTAACTTGAGATGTTTCTAGATAATGATAGGGTTGGGCCCAATAACTAAGCATGATCACGGACCTAATGATGACTTTACCTATACATTGAATAGTGAGTCTAACTTAACTAAGGATTGAACTGATAACTGGTCATGGTGAGGCTTCATACTTAAAGACCTAATCGCTGCAACATGCTTGCTAAGTATTGGATAAGAATTGTTCGCTCATTGATATAGCATGTCACCAAACCTATCAAGTGAGGTGCATGTATATCAGTGGGAGCACAATACCCATTAGGAATCCTAGTCATGTAGGGGTTTCTACATCTCTATAGGGAGCTGTAAGAGATCTATGAAAATAGTGGAAGCTTAATTTATTTCTTAAGTGATGCAGCACGAAAGCTCTGTTACCAAAAATGATGCAGAACAGAAGCTCTGATACCAAAAATGATGTAGAACGAAGAACAAAAAAGCGTATGCAGAAGTAAAAATTAAGATTAATTCTTTTTTTTTTTTTGCTCATAAAAAAAATTTCTTTCATTCATCTGATTCTTTTAAACTTACAAGAGGGGTTTAATTTATAAGGCTTTACAAGGGAGGAGGGTTTCACATCTTCCCATGTGGGACTAAAGGAGGGGATCTACAAATTAGGGCAAATCATTCACATATGGTCGGCCAAGGTACCAAAAAAATTGGATTTGGGTTATAAAAGGCAGGTAGATGGCGCCTCCTTGCTTGGATCTTCAAGAAAAAATTTTTTCCTTCCCTGGATCAACTCTTTTGGACTCCTCCTTTTCTTCCTCCCTAAGTCAAGGTCCTTCCCATCTTTGTTTTGGATGTTTTTGGCAGGTAGTGGGCGCCCCCTTGAAGTTCTCTTCCAAGAGAATTTCTTCCCATCTTTGCTTTGGATTTCTTGGGAAAGTCTTGGCCGCCCCCTTGATTTGTGGTCTCTTGGTGGACTTCTCTTTATCTGGCGCATGAGAGAAGGAAGTTGCTATCTGTGGAGTGGGGACCAAAGACTGCTGGATGTAGATATGGCGCCCCTTGGACTAGGAGTGTGGCTGGGAGTGTGGTGTCCACTTGCTTGGTCTTGGGAGAAAATGTAACATCCCAGGTTGAAACCCTAGTCCACTACTGAATCAACATGACTCAACAAAATAAAATTGTAGGTAATACAGACTCAAACTAAAATTGAGTTGATCAAGTCAACCCTTATTACAAGCCAAAAACCCTAATTCTTCGGGCAAGGTTAATCAGAGATCCAGATGGAGCTCTGAAGTCTTCTTCTGAGTCTGGTGCCCGCACCATTAAGTCTCTAGAATAAATTTTCAAATCAAAGTATAATTATCTAACATGGATCTCTACTCTCTTAGTTAACCATGTTAGCCTCCAACCCCCTAGCCCACATCCTAGAGTTCAATCGATTTACCAATCTAAACTATAAGGACTAGCTCAGAAATCTCATGATTGTCTTGAGCTCGAAGAAATTGGACTATGTACTTGACCAAGAACCCCCACCTTACTAGACCATCCAAATGCTCGACAAACTATAGCACAAGAAAAATGGATAGAGGATGATAATAAGGCTAAGTGTTATATACCGGCTTCAATGACAAATGAGTTATAAAGCCAGCATAAGGACATGCCTACTGCCAGGGCTATGATCACTTACCTGCAAGAGTTATATGGTGAGCAAAGTCATATTACATGATTTGAAGTCTCAAGAAGACTTTTTAATACTAAAATTAATGAAGGGTAGTCTAGTCACAATCATTATTTGATAATGACTAAGGACATAGAATAGTGTTGGCTCCACCCAGTGATTTTGATGAATAACAAAACATTGAGTACATATTGTATTCTAATGTGAATTTCAAGTTGTAAGTTTTCAGGAAGAAAGCACCTCAAAATTTTAAATATTTATGGTGTATGGCATGCAATGGCACGGAGCAAATCTCACATATCCGGGCATCCTCTTCATTGAAAAAGGGCTTACAATTGCTTAATTATTATGTGTTTATGCTTTCATGAACATCATTTTTGATTTCAAGGCTTTTACTCTTGATTCTGGATGTTTTCAGTCTCAAGTGTCGACACCCGGACAGTCAAGTGTCGACACTTCAGCATTTGGCACGGACAAGAATCCTTGGCACGCCAAGTATCGACACCTAGAATTCAAGTGTCGACACCAAGTGTCGACACTTAGGTTTCAAGTGTCGACTCAAGGCTTGAGAATTTTGAAAATACAGAACTTTGTTGGTTCAAGGATTTTTATGTCAAGTGTCGACACCTGTGCATCAAGTGTCGACACTTGAATGATCAAGTGTCGACTCCCAGAAATCAAGTGTCGACACCTGACAGCCAAGTGTCGACACTTGCAGCCTGACAGCTCTAACGGATCTATTTTTCTGGCTTGCAGAAATTGGTTTTCAAGCTCCAAACGGCTATTTCCAATGCTCCAACGGTCACAAACCATTTTTAGAAGGTTTTTGGTGTATTTAATCTCCACCAACCTCATTTTAAAGGAAGAAGAGTGTGAAAAAGTCAAGAAAAAGAAGAGAGAAGTCTATTCAAGAGCATTCAAGTCCACTCAAAAGCCAAAAAGCCAATATTCTCTCCAAACTTCAAATCAAAAGCCTCTTCTAGCTTGATTCCACTGAAAAAGCCTGCTTGCTCAACTTTACTACATTCCAAAAGGAGGCAACTTGAAGAAGAGTGAAGTCAAAGCATCCCTTGGGCTTCAAAAATTCCAATCTACTCTTGAAAAGAGTTTGTTGTAGCTTTTAAATTTCATATCTATTTTATTGTGCTTTAACCTTGCTTTCAAGGGTGTCTTGAAAGAAGGTTATTGTGGTTTGTTGGTAAGCCAAAGTGTTAAAACCAACTAGGGTTAACTTGTGAGCCCGACAACAAAACAAGTAGTTAGGTTTGTTGGTGAGCCTAGGTGATAAAACCAACTTAGGTTTTGACTTGTGAGCCTTGTAAAAACAAGTCAACTGTAATCTGGTGTGGATTATAGTGGAATTCCCATGGGTGGCTTGGGGAGTGGATGTAGGTGCTAGGTTTGCACCGAACCACTATATATCTTGTGTTTGTGTGTGATTGCTCTTTTCCTTTTGCATTCTTTAATTAAGTGCTATCATCTTGCATCTAATTTATTATTACTCACAAGCACCACTAGACCTTTATTTTATTGTGTTAAATTTGTAAAAGATCCAATTCACCCTCCCTCTTGGGCTCCATTTCTGGGCAACAAGTGGTATCAGAGCACCGGTACTCTCTTGTAGGTCTAAGGATCTTGAGTAAAAGATCATGGCAGCCCCAATAGGCATGGGTATTGTTGAAGGTCAAGCTTCAAACCGACCCCCACTTTTTAATGGCACAAATTACACATACTGGAAGACACGCATGCGCATATTTATACAAGCTCTTGATTATAATTTGTGGAGAACAATAGTAAAAGGTCCTCATCAGCCTACAATGATGATTAATGGCATTCTCACCCCTAAAATGGAAGATGATTGGGATGAGAGTGACATTAAGCAAATAGAGCTTAATGCAAAGGCAATGAACCTTTTATTTTGTTCTCTTGATCCTAGTGAGTTTAACAGAATATCCAACTGTCTCTCCGCAAAGGAGATTTAGGATACACTTGAGGTTACCCATGAGGGTACACACCAAGTGAAGACCACCAAAGTTAACATGCTAATTCACACTTATGAAATGTTTAAAATGGAACTTACCGAGTCTATCAGTGAGATGTATACTAGGTTCACAAAAATTGTGAATGGCATGAGAAGTTTAGGAAAAATAATTTCTAACAGTGAACTTGTAAATAAACTTCTCAGGTCTCTACCAGCTTCATGGGATGCAAAGGTCACTGCAATTGAAGAAGCAAAAGATGTCAACACTCTCCTGCTGGAACAACTGTTGGGCTCTTTAATGACATATGAACTATCTCTCAAACAGAAGAACGGAGAGGTGGACAAAAAGAAAAAGATAATACCATTCAAATCTACTACCAGAGAAGACTCGAGCGAAGACTCTGAAGAGGATGACGAAGAAGATGAAACTGCTATATTAGCAAGGAAATTCAGAAGGTTTATGAGAAAAAAGAAATTCAATTACAAAAAGAAACCTCTGAAAGGTGAGTCCAGTGAAGAAAAAGATAAGGAAAAGAAGGAGGAGCAGCCCACATGTTTTGAGTGCAAAAAGCCAGGGCATTTCAAGATAGACTGCCCCTTACTAAAGAAAAGCAGAAGAAAGTTAAGAAAGAAGGCCATGATGGCAACTTGGAGCGAAAGTGAAGACTCCAGCTCTGAGGAAGAACAATAGGAAGTAGCAAATTTCTGTCTAATGGCCGGTCAAGAAGAGGTATGTTTTGAAACCGAAAATGAATTATCTTTTGATGAGCTTCATGAAATTTTTGATGAACTAGTCATAGAATTTCAAAAATTAAAGTCAAAACATAAAGACTTAAAGAAGCAAAATCTGGAACTAGCTAAAATAAATAACAACCTTTCAAATGAAAATGAATACCTTCTAATACAAAATAAAAATTTAAATGATAAGATTATGGGTCTTGAAAATGAAAAGAATATACTTGAAAAGAAAAGTAACTTACTTTCAAATGAAAAATTGTCAAGACAACACAAAGAAATTTTAATGGAAAACAAAAGATATAAAGAGGAAATTGATAAACTAAAACCTTTTGTTGAAAAATTTACTTACAATTCTGAAAAGTTAAATTTACTGTTAAATAACCAAAGAGCAGTATTTGACAAAGCTGGATTAGGATTCAGAACTCATAAGAAACAGAAACTCCTTAAAAATTTTTTTGTGCATGCATCTTCATCAATTACATGCTATACTTGTGGTGTTAAAGGACATAAATCTTACATGTGAAACAAAAGAAAATTAAGAAAAACTAAGAAAGTTTGGATTTCAAAAGAAACCAATGCCACTAACCAAAAAGGACCCAAGATGGCTTGGGTACCTAAAGTCTCCACTTGATCTTTATTGCAGGTATGCCTTGCAACCAACAAGAAAAGAATGTGGTATCTTGATAGCGGTTGCTCAAGGCATATGACAGGAGATGTGGAGCAGTTCTCATCACTCACATATCAAAATGGTGGTAATGTAACTTTTGGTGATAATGAAAAAGGAAAAATCATCGGTATTGGTAAAATCCATATCACCCCTACCTCTTATATTGATAATGTTTTATATGTTGATGGATTAAAACATAACTTGCTTAGTATTAGTCAATTTTGTGACAAAAATTTTAAAGTTGTTTTTGAATCTTCTTTGTGCATTGTTTCTAGTCTAAATGACAATGGCATTAAATTCATCGGTCATAGGCATGGCAATATTTATATGGTTGATCTTGATGATCTCCCTATTCAGAAAGGTCAATGTCTAGTGGCAATGGAAGCCAAGATCGATGAAACTAGTTGGCTTTGGCATCGTAGACTAGGACATGCTAGCATGCATTTAATTTCAAAACTTAGCAAAAAGAATTTAGTAAAAGATTTGCCTAAACTCAATTTTGAAAAAGATAAGATTTGCAGTGCATGTCAACTTGGAAAATAAATAAAGTCTTCTTTCAAACCTAAAGGAGTAATCTCTACATCTAGACCTTTAGAATTGCTTCATATGGACCTCTTTGGGCCTACTAGAACATCTAGTTTGGGAGGTAAGAAGTTTGGTCTAGTCATTGTAGATGATTTCTCACGTTTTACTTAGGTCATGTTTTTAGCACACAAAGATGAAATGTTTTTTGAATTTATAAGATTTCACAAAAGAGTCTTAAATGAAAAAGGTGTTTCAGTAATTTCTTTAAGAAGTGATCATGGAACTGAATTTGAAAACACCGATTTTAATAAATTCTGTATTGAAAATGGAATTAATCATAATTTTTCTGCACCTAGGACACCTCAACAAAATGGGGTAGTAGAAAAAAAAAATAGAACTCTTGAAGAAATGGCACGCACCATGCTTTGTGAAAATGATTTACCTAGATACTTTTGGACGGAAGCCATAAATACTGCATGCTATATCTTAAATCATGTTTTAATTCGATCAATTTTAAAGAAAACTCCTTAGGAGCTTTGGAAGGGTAGATAACCTTCAATCCGTTATTTTCATGTTTTTGGTTGCCGTTGTTTCATCTTAAACAATGGTAAAGATAATCTAAGTAAATTTGATGCCAAATCAGATAAGGGAGTCTTTCTAGGCTACTCCACATCTAGTAAGGCATACAGGGTCTTCAACAGAAGGACACTTGTTGTTGAAGAATCCATTCATGTAGTATTTGACGAAACTAACCAAAAATCTTCAAGAAAAGAAGATGTACATTTTGATGAATCAGGTAACAAGAAAACTGAAGAAAGAAACAACAATGAAGAACTTACCAAGGAACAGAATGATGATCAAAACACTGACAGAGATCAAGCACAAGGTGATGAAGATACCTCAACTGTTGATCCTTTACCAAAAGAATGGAGGTATGCTCATGGATACCCAAAAGAACTAATTATAGGTGATCCATCTAAAGGTGTAAGTACTCGATCATCTCTTAGAAATATTTGTGATTATTTAGCTTTTGTATCTCAAATTGAACCTAAAACTATTGAGGAAGCTGAATGTGATAGTAATTGGATAAATGCTATGCAAGATGAACTTAATCAATTTAAAAGAAACAATGTTTGGACACTGGTAGATAGGCCCTCAAACACATCAATTATTGGCACAAAATGGGTTTTTCGAAACAAACTTGATGAAAATGGAATAGTAATTAGAAATAAAGCTAGACTAGTTGCCAAAGGATACAATCAGGAGGAAGGGATAGATTTTGATGAAACCTTTGCTCCTGTGGCTAGACTTGAGGCAATTAGGTTATTATTGGCTTTTTCCTGTTTCATGAACTTTAAACTGTATCAGATGGATGTTAAAAGTGCTTTCTTGAATGGATTAATTGAAGAAGAAGTTTATGCTGAACAACCCCCTGGTTTTGAAAATTCTGAATTTCCAAATCATGTTTATAAACTTCATAAAGCTTTATATGGATTAAAATAAGCTCCAAGAGCTTGGTATGATCGTTTAAGCTCTTTTCTGCTGAAAAATGATTTTGCTAGAGGAAATGTAGATAAAACATTGTTTTTAAAGAAAAAGAATGATGATCTCTTAGTAGTACAAATCTATGTTGATGATATAATATTTGGTGCTACTAATGAATCTCTTTGTCAAGATTTTGCAAGTCTAATGCAGGGTGAGTTCGAGATGAGCTTGATGGGAGAACTGAATTTCTTCCTCGGACTCCAGATAAGGCAAACCAAAGAGGGCATCTTCATCAACCAAACAAAATACACAAGAGAAATACTCAAGAAGTTTAGGATGGAGAACACTAAGCCATTAGGTACCCCTATGAGCTCTACATGTAGACTTGACAAGGATGAATCAGGTAAGTCAATTGATCAAAAATTATATCGTGGCATGATTGGTTCATTATTATATCTTACTGCCAGTAGGCCAGATATCATGTTTAGTGTCTGTATGTGTGCTAGATATCAGTCCAATCCTAAAGAGTCTCATCTTTTGGCTGTTAAACGCATACTTAGATATCTATCCGGCTCAATTAAAATTGGTTTATGGTACTCTAGAGATTCTTCATGTGATTTAATTGCTTATTCCGATGCTGATTTTGCTGGGTGTAAACTTGATCGTAAAAGTACTAGTGGAACCTATTAGTTTCTTGGAGTAAATTTGATCTCCTAGAGTAGCAAGAAACAGAACTCTGTTGCTCTATCTATGGCAGAAGCTGAATATATAGCAGTTGGGAGCTGTTATGCTCAAATCCTCTGGAACAAACAACAACTCGAAGACTTTGGCATTAAACTAACTAAGACACCCATAAGATGTGATAATACTAGTGCAATCAACTTATCTAAAAATCCAGTGCAACATTCAAGAAGTAAACACATTGAAATAAGACATCATTTCATAAGAGATCATATACAAAACTCAAATGTAATTCTTGATTTTGTTTGTACCAATGATCAATTAGCTGATGTGTTTACAAAGCCTTTGAGTGAGGATAGGTTCTGTCTGATTAGAAGAGAGTTAGGTGTAATTGATCCATTCTCCTAGGACTCTCTTAGTATCATTTTACCTAGTCCTAAAAGCTCAAAACTTATTATTTAAAACCCCAAGAAATTTGTCAAAATTTTTTTAATTTTTTCTGGATTTTCTCAAATTTTCTGGGCCAAGTGTCGACACTTGGAAAGTGTCAAATGTCGACACCTGACCAAGTGTCGACACTTGACAAATCCGAAGTGTCGACACTTGTGAATCTGAACTGTTTTAAAACGGACTGAACAAAGGCTTTTTTGAAAATTTTCTTCCCCCAAATTTCTTGGAACAGTGGTCCCCCCTGTCCAAATCCATCTTTTCACCCTTCAATCCATCACAAATCAGGTATTTTCCCTCTCTAATTTCATTTTTATTTTTCTATGTTTTTAATTTTATTATTTTTAAACCAAACGATCATGTTTTAGGTTTTTCGAACATTTTTCTTCAATCTAACCGGATTTTTGAGTGTTTTAGTAAATTTCTAAAACTCCACTTGAGGGAATCATGTTTTAGATTTGTTTTTCTCGAATTTTCCTCATCTTTTGGATGTTTTTCAACCCTTTTTCACAAAAATCACTGTTTCATCAATTTTGGGCAAAATAAAATGGGTTTTCATCTAATTTAAGCATACTAAATCCTTTTATTGGTGATTAAGAAGGATTTTTAGTAATGCATTTTGAACATTTTCGCCTATTTGCAAAAACCCTAAATGATTAAAACCCAAATCCTATGGTTTTTGATTTTTTGGACCTTACAAAAATAATTCTTTTTGGGATTCAAATGTGCTCCACCTAACACAAGTTTTTCCTACAAATTTTACTCAAAAATTTTGTCATTTGATCAAAACTTATTGAGTCTGGTTTTCGAAACCAATTTGAACTCTAATCTCAACCTATGGCCAGTCCTTTGTTCTGAATCCTTTTTTCTCTTTCTTCCTAGTCAGTTGGCTGATATGGGTCCTAGGAAGAGACTTGCAGTTAGAGCAAGGCCTAGTTAGGGTAGTGAGAGGAGGTCGAAGGCCAGATTCGATCCCGCTCAGCCGAGCAGTACAGCCACTCCGAGCTCCCCCCTGCAGAGAGGATGGCAGGGAAGTCAGTAGCTTCAGGAAGGAGAGTTGATCTACACTGTTTCGACAGGCACCATTTTGGCATTAGGGAGATACTCACAGATGCAGGACTAGTACCTTCTGCACCATGCAGGAGAGATACTATCCTCACCTGGTGAGGGAGTTCTACGGTGCACTGGACTGTTGACGACTCTTATGGACAACATCCGTCAGGGGTACACAGATTTCTTTGACTGATGAGTTGCTGAGACGAGTATGGGAGATACCCCGGAGAGGAGTCTGTGCATTTTCAGTTGATGATAGAGAGGCAGCTTTCAGATGCATCCTTGAGCAAGAGGATGTTCACGGTATCTCAGTGGTTACCGCGAACTAGTTATCATTAGAGATGCGACTGCTGTACCACATTACCACACGGATCCTTCTACCGAAGGCTGGCAGATTTGATTTCATCACAGAGAGAGAGTTGATGTTGATAACCAGTCTGATCGAGAGGAGACCAGTTGACATACCCGCCTTGATGCTGTCACAGATGCATGATGCTGCCACTCAGCGATGACACTGTTTGCCATACGGGATGGCACTGACCCGTCTTTTCAGAGCCTGTGGAGTATCATTGGAGGGGGAGATCCCCAAAGAGATACTAAACACAGATGTATATGATGAGAGGTCATTGCACCGCATGGGATTCAGGATGGTTGGAGGTCGATGGGTTCAGAGAGAGTCTGGCCAGGAGCCAGATGAGGAGGATGAGATTCGAGAGGCTGAGGCTGGACCATCTGAGCCAGCAGTCCTTCCTCCAGTGGATGTACCATCGACACAGGCAGAGCACCTGTCACCTGATGCTTCAGCTCCTCCACCACCATCTACTGGATTATCCTTTGAGGAGCATGCCAGAGCACAGTTCACATAGATCAGAGGAGAGGTGACTCAGCTGCGTAGCGAGGTCGAGCTTCTACGAGCACAGACTACCTCAGAGCATGCTGAGATCCGTAGATCCATGGAGGAGGGATTTACACGTCTTGAGAGTCTTCTGAGATCACTTATACCTCCTGCTGCACCTGCACTTGCTCGATCTGATGATGATGATGATGATGATGATGATGACGACGGCGATCACCAGAGCGACCATGCTGATTTTGCTGACGGAGGTGATCAGGATGTTGACCGAGCCACTGAGGTAGTAGGCACTGACAGCGATAGTGTAGGCGGAGCTGATGCTTATGAGGTGGTCAGTCGAGATCCTCCTACTACACCTGCTCCTTCTACTGCACTAGTTGACTTCGTTCCGGATCCTATTGAGCCAACTGATCGTCTTTCACCTCCTTCTACCAGATCTTCTAGGATTGTACCCGCTTTTGGTCCTGCCGGTCATACCAGGAGTCTTAGAGCTTTAGCACCTCCTAGGGCTTTAGCCACCAGATCTAGGATTAGTGCTCCTTTCAGTCTTGATGTTCCATCTGATGAGGATTAGCCTCACAGATGACTATTTCAGATCTTATTTAGTATGGTTGATATATGTATGTTTCAGCTCTTTTGTACTGAAAATTTATCTCATATATATATGTTTGTTATCTTAAACCTTTTGTACTTCAGTTTATCATATTTTAGCTCTGATATAATGGGATATTTTAACTCTGATACAAGCACAATTTCAGCTATGATATTTGTTTCTCTACTCTCTTTTTGTATCCATGCTAATTGTAAGGGGGAGGTTATTTTTTATGATTGACAAAAAGGGGGAGAAAAAGTAATGTTAAAAAGTGATGTTAATTGTTATGGAGAAAAAGAGTGATGTTAATGGATGTTTAAGTAATGATGTTAATTATTATTGAGAATTTGAGAATTGAGAACAAGTATTTTTTATTAAGAAAAAGATGCATTATATTGATTTGAAGTTTACCTTAATAAGAAGTATCTAATTAAGGGGGAGATTGTTTCCTATCTCTATTATGATTAGAAACTCATGGTTATAAAAGTTTGAACTATATTGTCTCTTTTTCTCAAGGTTTTGTCATCATCAAAAAGGAGGAGATTGTTGGCTCCACCTAGTGATTTTGATGAATAACAAAATATTGAGTACATATTGTATTCTAATGTGAATTTCAAGTTGTGAGTTTTCAGGAAGAAATCACCTCAAAATTTCAAATATTTATGGTGTATGGCATGCAATGGCACGAAGCAAATCTAACATATCCGGGCATCCTCTTCATTGAAAAAGGGCTTACAATTGCTTAATTATTATGTGTTTATGCTTTCATGAACATCATTTTTGATTTCAAGCTTTTACTCTTGATTCTGGATGTTTTCAGTCTCAAGTGTCGACACCCGGCCAGTCAAGTGTCGACACTTCAGCATTTGGCACGAACAAAAATCCTTGGCACGCCAAGTATCGACACCTAGAATTCAAGTGTCGACATACTTAGGTTTCAAGTGTCGACTCAAGGCCTGAGAATTTTGAAAATACAGAACTTTGTTGGTTCAAGGATTTTTGTGTCAAGTGTCGACACTTGTGCATCAAGTGTCGACACTTGAATGATGTAGTGTCGACTCTTAGAAATCAAGTGTCGACACCTGACAGCCAAGTGTCGACACCTGACAGCCAAGTGTCGACACTTGCAGCCTGACAGCTCTAACGGATCTATTTTTCTGGCTTGCAGAAATTAGTTTTCAAGCTCCAAACGGCTATTTCCAATGCTCCAATGGTCACAAACCATTTTTAGAAGGTTTTTGGTGTATTTAATCTCCACCAACCTCATTTTAAAGGAAGAAAAGTATGAAAAAGTCAAGAAAAAGAAGAGAGAAGTCTATTCAAGAGCATTCAAGTCCACTCAAAAGCCAAAAAGCCAATATTCTCTCCAAACTTCAAATCAAAAGCCTCTTCTAGCTTGATTCCACTGAAAAAGCCTGCTTGCTCAACTTTACTACATTCCAAAAGGAGGCAACTTGAACAAGAGTGAAGTCAAAGCATCCCTTGGGCTTCAAAAATTCCAATCTACTCTTGAAGAGAGTTTGTTGTAGCTTTTAAATTTCATATCTGTTTTATTGTGCTTTAACCTTGCTTTCAAGGGTGTCTTGAAAGAAGGTTATTATGGTTTGTTGGTGAGCCAAAGTGTTAAAACCAACTAGGGTTAACTTGTGAGCCTGACAACAAAACAAGTAGTTAGGTTTGTTGGTGAGCCTTGGTGATAAAACCAACTTAGGTTTTGACTTGTGAGCCTTGTAAAAATAAGTCAACTATAATCTGGTGTGGATTATAGTGGAATTCTCAAGGGTGGCTTGGGGAGTGGATGTAGGTGCTAGGTTTGCACCGACCACAATATATCTTGTGTTTGTGTGTGATTGCTCTTTTCCTTTTGCATTCTTTAATTAAGTGCTATCATCTTGCATCTAATTTATTATTACTCACAAGCACCACTAGACCTTTATTTTATTATGTTAAATTTGTAAAAGACCCAATTTACCCCCCCTCTTGGGCTCCATTTCTGGGCAACAAATAGCTTAAGAATCTAGGCATTCCTATTCACAGGGAATTGTAAGTGGATTTGATCCTCCAATCCGTTACTAATTCATTTGCTTAGTTTGTTATGAACTACAATATAAACAAGTTGGACTACACTTTGCCTAACTTGCTTAATATGTTGGTAAAGAATAAGGGATCCTTGAGGAGTTCAAGGGGCTTTATTCTTTCTTTGGAGTTGGCATCTTTCTCCAAGAGAAAGTGTACTTGGAAGAAGAAGAAGCCTACAAAGAAGTAGAAAAAGGAGAGCAGACCAAAGAAGAACACTCAAAGAAGATTGTTGCTGGCAAATAAAAGTGTTTCCATTGCAATTCTAATGGCCACTAGAAGAGGAACTGTCCGCTATACCTAGAGAACTTGAAAAAATAAAAGATGGATGCACCTTTGGAAGGTATGTCCAATATGCTCGTTATTGAATCTAATCTAATAGTTTCCTCTACTACTAGTTGGGTATTAGACTCTAGTTCGAGTACTCATATATGTACTTCTATGTAGAGTCTGGTAGAAAGTAGAGAGTTGAGAAAAGAAGAGATGGTCTTATGTGTTAATAATGGAGCAAGGGTTGCCACAATCGCCATTGGAACACATCCTCTGCGATTACTATTAGGATTTAGATTGATTTTGAAAGACTGTTATTGTGTACCTATGCTAGCAAGAATTTGATTTATGTGCTTGTGCTAGCATAGGATGGATTTGAGTTCAATATCAGTGAAGACTTTTGTTTAGTTTATCTGAGAAATAAATTGATCGCAAGAGCTCTTTTCATTAATAGTCTTTATCATTTGCATGTTGATGTATATGTAAATATTAACAAGCAATTAGTGAATACCATAGAACACAAAAGACCTAGAAATGACCTTAACTACAAGTATTTATGGTACCTTAAACTTGGCCATATTAGAGAGGACATGATTAAGAAACTGAAAAAGGATGGGATCCTTGACTCACTAAGTTCTAAGTCGTACCTATTTTATGAATCCTACTTTCAAGAAAAAATGACCAAACTATCCTTTTTATGGCATAAGAAAAGTGCCACCAAATTACTTTCCCTAGTATACATGGATGTGTGTGGCATTGGAAAACCTAGGCTATTTCATGCAGCATTTCAAAAGTTTTTGAAATATAAACGCAGCAAAAACTATAAGATTAAACTATTTAATCTAGTTATACATTAGAACATTTCTATAAATAGTCTACACGGGATCATGACATAATAATATGCACATAAAGACAAGTTGAAATATAAAATGAATACAAACTTGATGCTGTAGACTCTATACACAACCAACGAGATCAACAACTCAGTACCTTCTTGCTAGTGGTCAATGATTGCCGCTGCTAGAAGGTTTTGGTAAAAACTCTACGAGTCACACAGTATGTTTGGCCTATATAGGTGATTCACACAAGAGCTCTTGTCTAATCAGCTCTCTCAAAGTGCTAGCTCCTCTAAAATCATGATGGCTAATCTTCTTTCTTCTTCTGGATGCTGGGACACTCCTAGAACCGAAGAAGAATCTATTAAAGGATGGGATTTTGAGGTGGAACTCACTTCGCTAACCTAAACAATCTAGAAACCCACTCAAGGAGAAACTCTTTCTCCTTGATACAAGCCCCCCAACACTCCACTCTCTTCTAGAATAGAATGAACCCTCTATCATCTTCTAAAGCCTTTTCTCATCCACACTCACATCCCTTCCAATGCCCACTAGTAGCCCATTCTAAATAAGCGCCCAAGTGGTTAGGAGGGTGAGAGAGATAGAGAGAGTTAGGAGAAGAGAATAGAGGAGAGATATAGGGGAAGGTTTCTAACCACTTGAATTTAAAATTCAAGTATTTAAATTCAAAATTCAAATTCAAAATATGGGTTAGGACATTTGAGTTGAGTCTAATCTAATTGGACTCGAGCTCAAACCAAATATTATTTGGCTTGACCTAAATCACATTATTTAATTAATTTAAGCTAACCAACAATCCAATTACAGATTAATCCTCTAATAATTCACCACCTTTTAGTGAAAAAATATTGTTACAACTTTTGCAACATTGATGAGTCAATACTTAGAAAAACTCTAAGTGTCGGCTCACCAAAGTATCGATACTTAGAAGTGTTGACTCAAGGTCAAGTATCAATCATATTGATAATTGAATCCTGAAATGATTCTTAATTATTGACCAACCATCAAATCAGGTGAAATGCCTATTATGTGCGATCCCATAGATTTGAACACTAAGCTAGTAGCATAGGAACAATTCCTGTACTAATTAAAATCACCATCTAGCAATGACACCTGACATCCGGATAGGTCAAAAGTAGTAGAGCAATAATCAAGAATCAATGGTATATGGTTACCATATAATTCTTCCCTTTAATCCTTAATGCTCAATATGATTTCAAGGCTTAACTATCAATCCTTAAATAGTACATCAACAATGTGTCATAACTTTACACTCTAATATTTGGAGGGGTCAATTCCATCTTTACTTACACACTGACTCCAGAAGTACTTGACTATACCTAGAAACCTTCCACACTAGATTAAAAATCTAGATAGTGTAGCACCAAAGTATAGTGAATTGCTTGTAAGTCACCGTGGTGATCTCAGGTCTAAGGGACACATATCTATATCCCTTCGCAAGCAACACTTGGCAGAAGAGTATTCCAAGTGGGTCATATTCAATGAAATGTCATATTCTCGTCCCGCATGTCATACCAATATCTTCATACTTTTTGGTTAAGAGGACAACCAACCCGTATGGCACATCACAACCTACACTCGATACACATTATCTTATAATAATGTATCATTTGGTTACAAACAAGTTTTAAGAACCACATGATAAATTATCTCTTTATTATAAAAGATTATAGTTTTAAGGACTCCATCGCACAAGAGTTCATTATAGGAAGTACAATATGATGAACTACCAAAAATAACTTTTATTCATAATAATTCATATATAAGATCAACTGTCTACAAGTTAGACGATTGGCTTTAGAATATAATTCCTATCATCTCTTACTTGGACTAAAGGCAATTAGAAAAGTATCAATACCCATCTTCCATTTGTGATCATCAAAATCTTTGATTCCAAGAGCTTTAGTAAATGGGTCAGCTAAGTTTTCCTTTTTATCAATCTTTTTAAGCTCGACGTCACCTCGTTCCATGATCTCTCGCACAAGGTAAAAGTGATGCAAAATATGCTTGGTGCATTGATAGGACTTTAGCTCTTTAGCTTAAGCAATAGCTCCAGTGCTATCATAATATAGGAAAATTGGACCATCAAGGGAGGGTGCTACTCCTAGCTCACTAAAGAATTTCCATAACTCTACGGCTTCCTTTGCCATATCTAATGCTGTAACATACTTTGCCTCACAAACTAAATCTACCATAGTGTACTGCTTAGAACATTTCTAGCAGATCACTCTATCATTCAGGATAAAGATAAATCCTGACACACTCTTGCTACCATTCCTATTTGACAAAAAACTGGAGTTAGTGTACACTACAAGTTTTAAGTCAAGTTCTCCATAAATATACTTGAAGATAGTTTTCACTACCTTCCAATGGACCTCACCTGGGTTAGACTAGTATGTTCTCACTACCCCTAGTGAGTATACCATATCTGGTCTTATACATGTTATGGTATACATGATAGACCCCGCTACTGAGGCATATAGGGTCCTATTCATATACTCTCTCTTTATGAGTTGTTGCACAATTCTCTTAGAGAGAAATTTCATGGACTATCAGAAAATAGCCTTTCTTAAAACTCTCCATGATGAATCGCTTTAGTACAGTATCCATATATATAGACTGAGATAATTCCATAGCTTCTTAGATCTATCTCTGATGAGGACAACATCCAGCATGGATTTTGATGCATACCCAGTATTAATTTGAATACAAATATGTATTTTTTTTTTTTTTACTTGGATGTATAGGGATTGGGCTTATATTTTTATTATGTATCCAGCTCATGCATAGATCTCAAAGCATGAAACTTATTAGTGTGGAGTTTGTTTTATATCAATCTAATTGTTTCATATTAGTTTGGAGTCCTAGAGTTCTGGTTAAGTTGGTCTCCAACTTGCTGGGGACTAAACTCTATTTAAAGAGGTCTTGTATTTTGAATAAATGAATCGAGAATTAAGAAAAAAATGTTGGACTTTTCCTCCTCCCTCCTCCCTATTCTTTTTCTCTCCTTCTCTTTTCTTCGTCTCCCTCCCTCTTATTCTCTCTTCTTTTTCTCCTCCCAGCTACTTCTTCTCCTCTCTCTTCTTCTTCCCATGTTCTTCTCCTCTTCTCCTCTCTTCTTCTTATTCCTCTTCTCTTCTTCCTCTAGCTTCCCCTACATTTCCTCCTCTCTGCTACTTTTAAGTCTTCTAAGAACCTAAACCACCATCTAAGCTCACCTAATCGACCACTTTAACCAACTCTATCATCCATCCACAACCCTCCCCTAACCACCAAATAGCGGCCAACCCCTAATCCTCCTCTTCACCACCCATCTTCCAGCATCTCCCACACCATCAACACCATCTCCCCCACTCGAGCCGAGCATGCCAATCCTTGTCACTACCTCTCCTTCAACTTTGGTGACCCCTCGCCTATGACCCCCATCCACCATCTACCACCTTCTCCCTCCTTAAAATCGAGGAGAACCCACCACAGTCTGGTGTCCTAAGCACTTCGCCATAGTTGACCAACATCTGTGTCCACCTTCTACGACCTGTCCAGAGAGCTTTATGAATGAAACCCATCCTCCATCCATGAGCAACCACCAGGCCGAGCATCCATGCCTGCACCATCATCCATGCTACCCCTATCATCATCGATGACTGAACCTTTGCACCCGATTCACTTGGTGCCCATGGTTGACATGCCATCTTCTCCCTGGAACAAAGCCCATGCCACTACCCATAGTTGAAGACAAGCCGCCTTCTTCCTTGATCGTCTTCACAGTCACCCTTCACCACTAGTGCCTGACCCCAGTGTCCCATCCAAGCCATCCAACCTGCCCATCCTCTATTTTTTCCTAGATCCATTTTGCACGAACATGAAATCACGAAAAAGTACTTGCACATTTTTTGATGCATAACCCTAACCCCGTGCTGACTTCATCTTTTGGGTTGTCTGGTTATTTTTTCACTTGGGTTAGCTTGGAAAAATTAAAAACTAATTATTTATCTAGACCCTCTACCATGACCACCATCATCCTATTGGTCAACTCCTTCGAGTCAGCCAATCTTTGCTCTTTGAGTACTTTGTTCACATGATTGAGAAGGTACATGCCTGAATGTCAAATCAATATATTTTTCTAAGCAAACTTGGAAACCCAGGCTAACATACTTATTTGAATCTTATTCCTATTTGGGATAATTTATTGATGATTATTATCTCATGTTGGTATTCCAGATCTGAAGATTCTTGCTTGAATCACTCGTGGACCATTGGCTAGATATCTTGGCAACCTCTACATTAATCTCCCTCTTCCGAGAAGCCATGACATCCCATACTAGGTGAGAACTTTTCATGGTTAGATTAGGATTTAAAACCATTGCTAGAATTTTACCTTTATTAGTTATCCTATCTTTAATTCAGTCAAATTCAAATTAATTAAATTGAACAAACCTAGCCTAGCAATTGTTTCTTAATGACCAATGATCCAACTTTTAAAAACTCTCGACTATGCATGCCAATTGGGTCATTTCTTAGAATATACCTTAATTTTAACTGGATCTAAATTAGCTTTATTCTTGCTTGCCTTGATTATTTACTCTTATTTACTTTAATTACTTATTTATTTTATCTACTGATCTCAATAGATGATCATTAGGTCTAGGATAGCTAGCCCATCCCGCATCACTTTTAAATTTGATATCAGAGCATGGTTTAGTTTAAGTTAAGTTAAAACATTTGATTGCATTTTAAAAAAATTAAAAAAAGTTTTCATATTCAGCATCCTTCAGCATTCTTCATACCCTATGCACTCTTTAGTATTTTAAGAAGTCCCGTCCATAAAAAAGCCCAAAAGTTATAAAAATTACTTCTTGGAAAATAGACTCGTAACTGAACATTTCTATGTTTGTGGACTTATGAAACTACTTTAAAATTCATATTAGTTTATAATTAGATCTTAGCTTCTATTCTTAGAATTTTGCAACCTGTGATTTTGGACAATCTCTATTAAAACCCTATGTCCCATTTTTAGGAGTGTCAAAAAATTATATAATTAGTGGCTCTAGAAATTAGACTTGATTTAAGAAATTTCTAAAATCTATGAAACTGCTTTAGAATTCATGCTAGTTTGACCTTACATTTTTATCGTAGTGCACAAATCTGAAACCTATAGAACTATATAACCCATGTTCTTTCATCAATTCCTATTAATAAGATTGTTGAAAAATTATAAAAATTTTAGATTTAAAAATTAGATTCGATAAGGAAAACATCTATGTTTGATAATTTTAAAATCAAATCTATATTGGTATTAGATTTCTTTGGAAAACTTATCACTGCACCCTGAAAGTTTTGCTAAAATTCAGTCTACGCAGTCTCTAGAAATCAGTCAATTCTTAATCCTAGGAGTAACCAAAAATTTTGAATTTTAGGTTGTTGGAGTCTCCACTCATTGAGGAGTCCAACCCTTCTCTAAAAGACATGAAGATACCTTCTTAGGATATCTATTTTTAAGCATTAATCCAAACTAAAATAAAACTACTGCATGTTGTGGGGATTAAAAATTTAATAGAGAGCTTGTCGTGACTCTTGTATGACCACCACGTCAGGAACAAAGTACCATCCTAAACTCTTAGGATCAGATAGTAAGATGGATCCTAACCAAATAGCTGAATCCCTTCAAGCTCTCACTAAAAAAATTGATAATCTGACTGGCATTTGTTAAGAGCATGGATTAATAATAGAAAATTTAAAAGAAAATCAAGGGAATAATGACCAGATTAGGAATACCCCTCCTAGACTAGGTATTCTAAGCCCAAGGGCTGATATGAATTAAACTCCTACTGGTTATCCCCTATTTGCAACATAGTTAATCAAGAAAGCTAATTCCAAAATTCAATACTTTTTGTGCAAGAGACTAGACCATACTGCTAGATAGTATCCATCCATACTACTTATAGGGAAGTCTAAAAATAAAAATCTTAAAATAATCCTAAAGAAGAGATTTATATAGCAAATTCAGAATTAGCTAACATGTATGATTGTTATGATACATCCAGATTAACATTACACCTAAAGAACAACTAGAACTGGAAGAAGATAGATGTGTATTGAACCAAACTATAGAGATTGAAGATGGGAACAAGACTGATGTTCTTCATACCCTTGTTAGTCAAGAGGATAATATATGCAAGGAAAACATCGATTATAGTTGATGCATTGATACCATCTCCCATGATGACATTTCATACCTAGATTTAATACCTGTAGACCACTCGATCCCCTATAATATGGCCTAGATAAGTACTCTGTCTATCCCTCTTAAGCATAGATATTTATTGAACCATGTTTATCCCAAAGAATTCTATGCTATGGTCCAAGTCCTTATGTTTTGGAGGTATTATCTGTTTCCACGAGAATTTATCATATATTCGAACTATAAGACCTTCAAAATTTTCAATTCACAAAAGAATTTAAGTCCAAAACTTGAAAAGTGGATTGAGTTCCTTCAGGCCTATACATTTATCATAAGGTATGAAGTAAACATAGACATCAAAGTTGATGTAGACATCTTATAGGTAGTAAGTATAAAAGTAATGGATTTTGACACTTAAAAGAAAACAATATGATGAATGCCCACACTTTAAAAAAATCTAAAATTTAAAAAATAAATAATAATAATAATATTGCACACTTCATCAAACATGCTAGAGTATTAGAGTCAGCATCATCCTATACAGAGCATACTAGGAGTCTATATAAAGAGATTAGTAATAAATTAATATAAGTAATCAAATAAATAATTAGCAGATTCTTACCAACAAGTCAAGGATTTTTCTAAGGATGATTATATCATGATTAAGGTTAGACTTGAGTAGTTTCCGCTAAGAACCATTTGGAAGCTACATGCCCGAGAAATAGGCACATTCAAGATTTTAAAAAAAGTTGGATCTAATATGTATGCTAATGAACTACCATCTGACTATGGGATTAATTCAACTTTCAAAGTATCGGATCTAATTGAATATAAAGAACCAGCATTGATACCTAAAGATTTGTTTGAGCCTATACCATTCTTTGTGAGTGACCCTCTCCCTGAGTGTCCATAAGCTTAATTGAGAGAGCACGATGAGATCAATCACATCCTGGATGAGCAGATCAGGTTCAGTATGGGTTAAGACTATCATAGCTATTTGGTTCACTAGCGAGGCAAGTTGGAGTCAGAGAATTCTTAGATTGTCCACAAGTTTCAGAGCAGTATGGATCCTGACTTGACAAAGTTGAATTCTCCCCACCCTAGGAGAATGATGAGGGCATCACCCAACATGGATTTTGATGCATACCCAGTATTTCTTTGAGTTGATATATGTATTTCTTTTTATTTTTACCAGGTTGTATGGGGATTGGGATTATTTTTATTTTTTTATTATGCATCCAACTCATGCACAGATCTCAAAGCTTAAAATTTGATTACTTTGAAGTTTTTTTTAGATCAGTCTAATTATATTATATTAGTTTAGAGTCCTAAAGCTCTGGTTAAGTAGATCTCCAACTTGCTAGGGACTAAACTCTATTTAAAGAGGTCTTGTATTTTGAATAAAGCTCTGGTTAAGTAGATCTCCCTCTTCTTCTCTCTTCTTTCTCTCCACCCGGCTACTTCTTCCCCTCTCTCTCTTCTTCTTCCCCTGTTCTTCTCCTCTTCTCCTCTCTTCTTCTTATTCCTCTTCTCTTCTTCCTCTTTCTTCCCCTACTTACCCTCCTCTCTTCTACACTTAAGTCTTATGAGAACCTAAACCACCATCTAAGCTCACCTGATCAGCTACTCTAACCAACTCTATCACCCATCCACTGCCCACCCCTCACCACTGGACAGCTACCAACCCCCAATCCTCCTCTTCACCACCCATGTTTTAGTGTCTCCCATGCCATCGACTCCATCTCCCCTGCCCGAGCCATGTGTGCCACCCCTTATAGCCGCCTCTCCTTCGACATTAGTGGCCCCTTGCCTGCGACCCCCAGCCACCATCTACCACCTTCTCCTTCCTCAGATATGAGGAGAACCCATCACAATCTGGTGGCCCGAGCACTCCACCATAGCCAACCGACATCCATGTCCTCTCCTTCCTCCGATTCGGAGAGCTCCACGGTTGAACCCTATCCACCGTCTATGACCAACCACTAGGCTGAGCATGCCATGCTTGCACCATTGTCCATGCCACCCCTATCATCACCGGTGACCAAACCTTTGTGCCCGATTTGCTTGAAGCCTATGGTTGCCATGCCATCTTCTCCTTGAAACAGAGCCCCAAGTTGCCACCCATAATTGAAGATGAGCCACCTTCTTCTCTAGTCATCTTCACCATTGCCCTTCACCATTGGTGCTTCACCCCGCCATCCGATCAAGCCATCTGAGTCAGCCATCCTCTATTTTTTCCCAGATCAATTTTGCACGAATGTGAAAGCAAGGAAGAGTACTTGCATGTTTTTTAGTGCATAACCCCAACCCCTTGTCTACTTCATCTTTTGGGCTATCTGGTTGTTTTTCCACTTGGGTTAGCTTGAAAAAATTAAGAATTAATTATTTATCTAGACCCCCTACCATGACCACCATTGTCCTATTGGTCAACTCCTATAAGCTGACTAATCTTTGCTCCTCAAGTACTTTATTCACATGATTGAGAAGGCACATGCTTGAACTTAGAATCAACACATTTTTCATAGCACACCTAGAAACTCAGGTCGACATGCTTAATTGAATATTATTCCTATTTGGGATAATTTATTGATGACTATTATCTCATGTTGGTATTCTAGGTTCGAAGATTCTTGCTTGATTCACTCATGGACCATTGGCCGGATATCCTGGCAACCTTTGGATTAATCTCCCTCTTCCAAGAAGCCATGACATCTTGTGCTAGGTGAGAACTTTTCATGGTTAGATTAGAATTTAAAATAATTGCTAAAATTTTACCTTTATTAGTTGTCCTGTCTTTAATTCAGTCAGATTCAAATTAATTGAATTGAACAAACATAAACTAGCAGTCATTTCTTAATGACCAATGCTCCAACTTTTGAAAACTCTAGATCATGTATGCTAATCGGGTCACTTCCTAGATCGGACCTTAATTTTAACTAGATCTAAATTAGCTTTATTCTTGCTTGCCTTGATTATTTGTTCTTATTTACTTTAATTACTTATTTATTTTGTCTACTGATCTTAATAGATTGTCATTAGGTCTAGGATAGCTAGCCCATCCTGTATCAACCTCTATAGATCTTCATCCGTATGAGGTAAGAAGCTTCATCCAAGTCTTTCATGGAAAATTAAAATGATAACCAAATCTTTATTCTTTATAGTACGGGGATGTTATTCCCGATTAAGAGAATGTTATCCACATACAGCACAAAGATAGAATCATAAAACTATTAGCCCACTTATAAATGTTGGGTCCTTCTCCATTCTTGATGAAGCTATATGTTCTTATTATCTAATCAAAATACATTTTTTAACTTTGAGATGCCTGTTTTAGTCCATAACTGGACTTCTGAAGCTCACATCCTTAAACTCATCTATGGATGTGAACCCTTAAGGTTATATCATATACACCTCCTCATCTAACTTTTAATTTAGAAAAGTTGTTTGGATATCCATTTACTAGATTTCATAGTCAAAATATATAGTCAAAGCAAGCATAATATGAATGGACTTAAGCATTACTATAGAAAAAAATATCTCATCATAGTCATACCATAATGTTGATGATAACCCTTGGCAACCAGATGGGCTTTATAGGTCTCCACCTACCCATCTGTATCTTGTTTTCTTTTGAAATCCATTTATACCCAATGAATTTTATCCCTTTAGGTGGATCAATAAGTGTCCATACACTATTGATCTTCTTGGACTCTATTTTGGATTTCAATGCTTCAAGCCACTTATTGGAATTAGATCTTTGCATGGTATCCATATAGGTGATTGAATCCTTGTTCTTATTGAATTCAATAGGATCACCATCCTAAACTAAGAAACCATAGTATCTGTCTGGTTGATGCGGTATTCTACTATAACTCCTTAATAGTTCCTCTATTATGGTCTCTAGGTTTGATCTAATTAAAGCCAGCTCTATGATGACCCTTAAATGATTGATTCCTTTACATGTTGAACTTCACTAAGTTCAACCTTAGCAGCTTTAATTCCTTCACTAGGAACTCCTTTTCCAAAAAGGTAGCCCAAAGACTAATGAACAACATTTATTCTTTAGCAAGGTAGAAGTGATAGCTTTTGGACTCTTTGGTATACCTAATAAATAAGTATTTATTAGACCTAAGTCCAAGCTTATCTATCTACAAATATTTGACATAAGCTGGGTAGCCTAGACCCAAAGGTATGAGAGTGTCAGCTTATGCCTTGTCCATATCTTATATGGCATTTTATTAACAGACTTTCTTGGTATATTATTAAGAATGTAATAGGCTAAATCAAGAGCAAATCTCCTAAAGAAGATTGGCAAACTAGCAAAGCCCGTCATGGATTAAACCATGTCTAATAAGATTTGATTCCTCCTTTTAGACACTCTATTGAGTTGGGGTGTCCTCAGAGGTGTCCATTAAGAGAGAATCCTATTCTCTCCTAGATATGTTAGAAACTAACTAGTAAGATATTCTCCTCCTCGATTTGATCAAAGGGTTTTAATACTTTTCCTAGTTTGTTTTCTATCTCATGATGATATAGTTTGAACATTTCAAATGACTCATTGATGGGGACATCAGATCAGACATAGACTTCAAGCTCCAATTTGTTCTCTAAGTCATGTGTTGGATAATTTTGCTAAGTCCTGTAACAAAGTCCATCAATTGGGTCCTGCAATAAGTTAAGGCAAGAAGTCTAATTGAGTCTAGTGAATCCCTTGTCTCAACCTCATAAGTCCCTTAAGTCCTATTACTTGAGTCCATTTGTAAGTTGAGTGAGTTCACTTATCCAAGTTTAGTGAGTTTACTTGAGTCCTGTAATTTTCAAATACAAAAGAAGAGAATTCCAAGATCAGGAGTTTATCAGGCCTCCCCTAGGAGCTGGAGACCTTGCATCTGTGCCCTGCTTAAGCTGTCCTGGGCCTCTCATGCCGCCCAAGCCCATAGAGCCTACATATTGGAAGATACCAGGCGCCCATGGAATATTCCTTCTCCCAGGCGCCCCAGCCTAGAAGCCCATCAGGAGTTGGCACCCCAGAGTGAGCCCACAAGCCCAGGCACCCCAAGAGAAGACCAGGTCAAAGGAGAATATTCTTTCTCAAGTCAATTAGGAGAAGACCAGGTCAAAGGAGAATATTCTTTCCCAAGTCAATTAGAAAGTATAGTTTTATTTAAATTTTGTAATCCTCCTCTTAATAAAACTATGTAATCCTTTTTCCAATCAAATTTTGTACTCCAATCCTAACAAGGAGAGGACCTGGGTGAGCCTATAAATACCCACCCCCTCCCCCTCTTGTAAGATAATCTCTTATTCATGAAATAAACTTTGGTGAATTTTTCTTGTGATAACTTGTGTTCCTCTTTCAAAGTGTGTGTGTGAAACTTGAGTGTCCTAATTCCTCAAACCCTAATGATGGGACATCAACAAGAAAAAAATATTTTTCAACAAATTCTCCTGATATTTTTTTCAACTAAAATAGTGTACTTAGGATTAATGAGAACCTTGGAATGAAGCCCACCAAACCCTTGAAAACAAAGACCAATTCATGAGCCGACTCATGAAAGAAGGCTGCAAATCCCTTGAGTCGACTCAATCCAGATCAAGACCAACTTCAAGCATGCCCAAGTCAAAGCCCAAGCAAGTCAAGATACCACCTTTTGAAGCCCATGATGCCACCTCTTAGAAGCCCATTTTATTCTTCACATGGGATATATTTTGGGAGACATGAGAAACAACACATCAAGCATTTTAAGGGAAAGCATGGGACCACTCCTTACTCACCCAACAACCCCCCAACCAACTTGCCAAGTGGGATGCCACATCACATGACACCTAGGGTTCCACATCAGCAATTTCAAAGCCACCTAGGTGCCACATAGCAAGTTGTTACAAGCTCTTACCTAGAAGTTGTTTCTTGTTGCAACTATGTAACCAAAGGAGTTGGATTTAACTAAAAATGGTTAGCTAACCTAACCCCACCTCCCCTCCTCACTTTGGATGACCCCTAAGGCTATAAATAGGGTCCAAGGCTTCCCTTGTAAGGCATTCCATGTATGAAATATTTTGAGAATTAATGAAGGTTTTCTTCTTATTGAGTTCTATCTTGAGTTCTTCTTGTATGGAGTGATTTAGTTCTTCTAGTTGGAGTGATTTAATCCTTTAAGTTGGAGTGTTTAAATTCATGTTTGAGAAGGGAGTGAGAGGTCCTTTGAGTGCTTGAAAGGTGGAGTGCTCCTTGCTTGATCCAAGATCCAAGCATCATTCCTTGAAGGCGCCGATTTCTACTTCCTTGTTTTCCCTTTCTTCTTCTTCTTGTTTCCATTCCAATTTTGAATTCTCCTTCCATGCCTAATCTCTGATTTGATGCAGGTTTTCTCTGATTTTCCAAGTCCAAGATGAAGGTCTCTAAGCCAAGGATCATGGCCAAGGTGAGTCCTGAAAGTAGGGAGTGCTAGTCTTATGGTTTAGACCTCAATCCTTGAGTGAAGAGAGCTCCTTCCACCAAATAATTAGCCATCATTGTTGGTAGGAAAACTCTTCCTAAGCTTCATTAGATCTGATCATTTTAAGGTTAACTTGCCCTAGTAGTGATGGTTTCCTTTCCATGAAGATCCTAATCTCTATTTTGAACTAGATCTACATTTCGGGTATTGTAATTTAGATCAACTAGTCTCCTTATGAAGATTCTTTTCTTGGATTAATTTAGACCATTTATTTGATAATTAATTGCTCAAATTTGCTTGCTGGTTAGCTTGCTAAAATTCTTCATTCATCATTTTATTTTCGTGCCCCATCAATTTTTGGTAACAAGAGCTTAAGGTTCTACTAGGTCAAGTGTTTGATTGCTGAAATTTCTGTTCTAGTATTCACCCAAAATTTTCATGAATTTTAGTAATTTTTTTACATTGCAAACAAATCCACAAAAATAATTTTATAGTACCATACTATGTTAGGATTCGAAATTTAAAATTCAAAAAAATATTTTCATTGATTTCTGGATTTAAAAATATGAGTTCTTAGATCTTTTTTGAAGTTCTGTCCAGAATTTTATTTTTCCCTTCTATTTCATTTAATTTTAAAAAAAATATAAAAATATTTTTTATAAATTTTTAATTTTTAGATCTAAGATCCAGGCTTCAATTTTTGTTATTTCCCATCAGATTTTTGAATTTTATAAGGATCTAGAGTTAGGAATTCGAAATTTGAATTTAGGTTGTCAAGAGTTAGCTAAATTGTGGAACCTTCTAGCATGTGCTTTCAAACTACCTTCTCAACCAAAATTCGTGTTAATCTGAAGTCAAAACTTTAAAATCTGAGAATTTTTATTTGAGAGTTAACCAAATCAATTTTATTTTAAATTTTTGGATTTTCTAAAAGATTAAATTTTGAATTTTTAAAACTAGCTAGTTGAAAGTTGTTCGCTGCTGAAATTATTTTTACAACTAGCTTTCAAAATGAATTTCTTAAACAAATTCCAGGAATTAAATTTCAAAATTTATAATCTAGAATCTTCACTGAGGGATCTAACAATTCAAATTTTTATTTTTATTTTTTTAAAATTTTAAAATTTTAATTTCGAATTTGTTTAAAACTAGTTGACTAGAAGTTGTTAGGGCTGAAACTATCTTGCAACAACTCTAACTTCTATAATGATTTTTTAATCCTAATTCAAGATTTAAATTTTAAAATTTGATTTCTGAAATCTAGACTTCAAATCTAAATTTTTCAATTTAACTCTTGAATTTTAACTTTTTAAAATTCGGGTTTGAATCACATGTTTGTGCTAAAACTAGTTATCTAGTTGGTGAATTGTTGTGCATCAATTCCTAAACTAATTAAGGGCATTCAATCATAACATAAGGGAAGGAGGTCATTACCTTTCCTTGGCCCAAAACAATCACCCACATTTGCATTGACCTAAACCATAATTGAAATTGAGTAGGAACCTAAAGCTAGGGACACCCACAAGTCGGGTTCAAGTACAAGGTAAGACAAAGTATTATTTGAGTTTGTACTTATTCCTTAAAATTGGTATCTAAGGCATGAGATCAAATGGCAAACGCCTTAAGCGGACTTGTGATTTTTAATTAGGACTTCACGAAAGCGAGGGGAGCCTCCCGCAACCCCACCTCTTACATGGCCAGTGGACAGGGTAATTACATACTTAAGTAGTACCTAGTTAAGTCTTGTATTTTGAACTTTTAGGTCTAGGAGCCCTAGAAGTTAGGTTTGTACTGCTTGTTTTGAAGCTCCATACCAATAGTCCCACACTCAGTCTATTTTTTTCCATGGATCCTAATCTTGAATTCTTTTTGAAAACCCTGACAAAAAAGTTTGATACCATAAATGGGCAATTAGGACAAATGAGAAAGGAATTAGGTCAGGTGAAGGACCATGTTGGGACACTTGAAGAGACCCCAATGACCCCCACCGAACCTGATTCACTTAGGTCAATTCCTCGAGATCCAAGAGTCTATCATCATGAATTCACTACTGAATACAATTCAAGACGACTTCACCATGACTTCATAGAAGAAGCCCATAGGATCCATGCTGACCCTGAATCACCTAGTCCACCTCCCCTTGGTCCAAGAGCCCAATGTCATGATCTCATCCCTGAGTATAATCCTGGATATCCCTACCAAGACTTTGTAGATCATGAGGAGAGAGTCTTTAGGAGCAATCGACCCTATGCACCCACTTTCAATGGAAATTTAGATCCTGAAGTGTATGTTGATTGGGAAGAGAAAATGGATCAATACTTTGAAATTGATGAAATGTCGGAAGTAACGAAGTGTCAATTTGCCAAATCAAAGTTAGTCCGACATGCTAAAGCATATTAGGGAGAAGTTGAGCGAAAATGTTATTATAGTGGGGATAAAATAAATACTTTGAGAGAAATGAAGAGTAAACTGAGGAAAAAGTACCTAGGTAAATATTATGAGCAAAAACTTTTAGACCAATGGTACAAATTGAGACAAGATGATACACCTGTATTTGATTATATTGCCAAATTTAATAAGTATGAGGGAGATGAAGAAGAGACCAAACCTATAGAAAAATTAGAGAAAAAATCTCCTGAACCTATTGAAGAATTTAAGGATGAAATAGAATCAAAGTCTTGTCCAAATGAAGGGCTAAAAAGAGAAAATCCTAAACCCGTTGAAGAACTTAAGGAAAAAGTTTATGAAGCTGGGTCTAACCTTATGGATGAATATGATCAAGAACAATTATTTGAAGATAAAATAATTACCCAGTCCAAAGAAATCAACAATGGGGATGATCAAAATTGAGATCCAAGAACAAAGCCATGAAGAACAATTCAAGGAGATAATAGAGGACTCGGAATTAATCACTGTTGAGGATTTACATCTAGAGCTTAATGAAGGATCACCTAATGGGGTATTGACCATCAAAGAAAATCTAGAACCAAGTTCAAAGGATCAACCCCAAGAAATTGTGGAACCTGCAAAAGAATTTAACATGAAGATTAGAAGTGAGAGATGGTAGGTATTGAAAGATGGAAGTGTAAGAGAAAGAAGATGGAAATTGAATTCCCTGATAATTGCCCAAAGCCTGGTTCACCCTTCTGGAACATCCCCAATCCTAATCCATCCGGCTGGGACATCCACCATACCATTGATCAGGTCCCAGTAATATTCAACAGTTACTTTTGGAAGACATTATGGCATTTATTGGGCACCAAATTAAGATTCACTACCACCTACCTAAAGTTGTGTGCCAGAGTTTTCAAAGCCATTTAGGGAAATATTGGAAATTAGGAACATTTGTTTCCTAGCAATAAAGTTTAGTTCATAAATAATAAAGTCCATTAGAGATTGTTTTATTTTGGTGTCATTTATGTTTTGTCATTTGATGTCATTTGACTTTCCCGTGCATAAGTGTCAATGACTGCGAGAGTCATATACATGCATGATTAGTAAGAAAATTTGAGCAATGAAATTAACAAGCATATGATCAACTCACATAAAAGAGCCAAAGAATTTCAGGAAGGAGACTATGTCATGGTAAGGCCAAACCTGAACGATTATATGCCTGTGGTGTAGGTCATTTTCAAAATAGTAAGGAGAATTTGGACCTAATATGTGCTAAATTGACCATCCGACTTTGGTATCAGTTCTACTTTCAATAATTCAAATCTAGGAGGTTAAAGGAACCAACAATGATACCTAGTAAGCCTTTCGAGCCCGATTCTATCTTTGAGAGTGAGCCGACCAATGAGTGTCCACCAGCCAAGTTACTAAAGCAATAACATAAGATTTAGCGAATCTTAGACAATAAGACTATCACTACCCGAAATAGGGACTATCAACGCTACTTGGTTCATTGACAAGGATGCCCTGATTCTGAAGACTCATGGATTACTTGAGAAGACCTACAAAGAATTGACCAGACCTACTAGAGTATTACCAAAGTCAGATTGATTCCTACTCGATGGAATCAAGCTCTTTTCCACCCCGGGAGAATTGATGGGACATAAACAAGAAAAAAAATATTTTTTAACTAATTCTCTTGATATTTTTTTCAGCTAAAATAGTGTACTTAGGATTAATAAGAACCATGGAATGAAGCCCACTAAACCCTTGAAGACAAAGACCAATTCATGAGCCGACTCATGAAAGAAGGCGCCAGTCCCTTGAGTCGACTCAATCCAGATCAAGACCAACTTTAAGCATGCCCAAGTCAAAGCCCAAGCAATTCAAGATACCACCTTTTGAAGCCTATGATGCCATCTCTTAGAAGCCCATTTTATTATTCACATGGGACATATTTTGGGAGACATGAGAAACAACACATCAAGCATTTTGAGGGGAAGCATGGGACCACTCCTCATTCACCCAACAACCCCCCAACCAACTTGCCAAGTGGGATGCCACATCACATGACACCTAGGGCTCCACATCAGTAATGTCAAAGCCACCTAGGTGCCACATAGCAAGTTGTTACAACCTCTTACCTAGAAGTTGTTTCTTGTTGTAACTATGTAACCAAAGGAGTTGGATTTAACTAGAAATGGTTAGCTAACCTAACCCCACCTCCCCTCCTCACTTTGGATGACCCCTAAGGCTATAAATAGGGTCCAAGTCTTCCCTTGTAAGGCATTCCATGTATGAAATTTTTTGAGAATTAAAGAAGGTTTTCTTCTTGTTGAGTTCTATCTTGAGTTCTTCTTGTATGGAGTGATTTAGTTCTTCTAGTTAGAGTGATTTAGTCCTTTAAGTTGGAGTGTTTAAATTCATGTTTGAGAAGGGAGTGAGAGGTTCTTTGAGTGCTTGAAAGATGGAGTGCTCCTTGCTTGATCCAAGATCCAAGCATCATTCCTTGAAGGTGCTGATTTCTACTTCCTTGTTTTTCCTTTCTTCTTCTTCTTGTTTCCATTCCAATTTTGAATTCTCCTTCCATTCCTAATCTCTGATTTGATGCAGGTTTTCTCTAATTTTCCAAGTCCAAGATGAAGGTCTCCAAGCCAAGGATCATGGCCAAGGTGAGTCCTAAAAGTAGGGAGTGCTAGTCTTATAGTTTAGACCTCAATCCTTGAGTGAAGAGAGCTCCTTCCACCAAATAATTAGCCATCATTGTTGGTAGGAAAACTCTCCTAAGCTTCATTAGATCTAATCATTTGAAGGTTAACTTGCCCTAGTAGTGATGGTTTCCTTGCCATGAAGATCCTAATCTCTATTTTAAACTAGATCTATATTTCGGGTATTGTAATTTAGATCAACTAGTCTCCTTATGAAGATTCTTTTCTTGGATTAATTTAGACCATTTATTTGATAATTAATTGCTCAAGTTTGCTTGCTAGTTAGCTTGCTAAAACTCTCCATTCATCATTTTATTTTCATCCCCCATCACCTAGCCACCCAAAGCATCCTTCTTCTAAGCCCTAAGATGCCCACCATCAGCCCTCTCCAAGATCCAGATGCCCAAGCTTCATCCAAGGCCGCCAGCCCTTGTAGCCTCTCTTTTGCCCGATCTTCTTTTCATCCTGTTTAATATTTTTCTTATATTCTACATCACTAATCCCTGACATTTGCAAGGTCCCTTCGGTGCCATGCCCTCTAGATGAATTCTTCTTTTCCCTCAAACGAAGCTGATAAAAAGCCGACGAATTCACGAAAAAGTGACTGGATCATCCAGGTGCCGATCTGAGTGGAGCGATCTCTTCCACATCACTAGAAATCATTGCCTAGTATGCTAAACCTAATTTCCATCTCTTTTTGTCTGATTTCTTGAAGGTGAACATGCTCCTAATAGACCTTCTTAGACCTAGGATCCTTTACTTATTTTATTTCATTGATAGTTAAAGCATGTGGGTAGGAATTCTAACAGTTGCATGAAATCCTAACCAAGTCTTAGCTGTTTTCAGGAACTAAATCTAAACAACCTCAGAAATCATTGCTGCTTTAATCTGATTTTCTTATCCTTTTTATATCATTCATCTGCATGCATCATGTTAGAGCCCTGTCCCTCATCAATTTTGATATCAGAGCAGGATTAGGGCATGTTCATGCATCATATTTAGGTTTTTTGCATCCTAAATTTTGCATAACCCCTCAAAACATAGGACTGTTTCCCCCATCAAATGTTTCAATTTTTTTTGATTTTCATGGTGAATACCCTTGTTCTGTTCTCTATTTCCCTATTAATTTTTTGGAATTTTTCAGATCTAAAAATAAACAAAAAAAAAAGAGTAAAAAAAAAACCCTAACAAAATTTGCATCCTATCATCTGCATTAGGAGTCTGACTTTAGGTTTGATTCACCATCTTAGGTATTTTATTTTTCTCTAAAATTTGCATCACATCATCTCTGTTGAGTCCTCTAATTTATTAATATTTTTATCAGATTTTACAAAACCAAAAATTACAAAAAACTCACATCGTAGAAACCCTAACTGGAAATCTGTATATTATTCTACACCCAGTTAGACACCCTAGGATTTTCATCATCATACCATTTTTGTTTTGTATGAAATTTGGTAGGAAGCGTCTTCACACGTCATTCTCTATTCTATAAATTTGTAAAGTTTTTTTTCATTGAAATCCATTCTAATTTCTGCATCAAAATTTAACAAAAAAATTTTAATTTTTTCTAACTATGCATACTTGACTTGATCCAACCTAATCAAATACCAAACCCCTCCCAACCCAAGCCAATTTTGTTTGATAACTTAACCAACTTAAATTTAATCTGCCACCTCATAAAAATAGACAAAAAAAAAATTTTATTTTCTGTTTTGTTATTAGATGGCATCAGGTTCATTGATTGTGCATCATCGCATCTAACCTAATCTTAAGGGCACTCTCTCTATCTCAGATCAGGGCAGGATTTCACTACCTATCCTAGGCCCAAAACAACCATCCTCATACGAACCCAAGCCTTAATTAAAACTGAGTAGAAACCTAATTTAGGGACACCAACCGGTCGGGTCTGATCTAGTGAGGGAACTAATGCACCCAACCCATCATCTATTACTGAAAGCTGGTGTCTAAGGCTAGAGGTCCAGAGGCAAACACCCTAAGTGGACTGGTGGTTTATAATTAGGACCTTGTGACAAGCAGGGGGAGCCTCCCACCACCCCACCTTTTACCTAGACAGTGGAAGGATTAGTTGTTAAGTTAGGTGTAAGTTGAGTTGACCCATTCCACTTTGGCTCTAGGTCTAGCAAACCCTAGAACATGTTAACCCTTGTGTGCTTGACTACATCATAATCCCTTGATTGTTTATTTGCATTAGATTAGGAGCCCAATACCAATAGCCTCAACCCAACACAACCTAGTGTGACCATGGAGCCCAACCCTAGGAGAACCACTAGGAACTTCGAGATAGATGCACCCACATTTGATGGCAGTCTAGAATCTAAGGTTTACATAAATTGGGAAGGAGACATGGACTATTATTTTGAATGGTACAACATGAGTGAGGAGAGGAAGTAGAAATTTGCAAAAATGAGGTTAGTTCGTCAGGCTAGGCTACATTAGGCCAATCTTGAGCATACTAGGAAAAAAAAAGAACTTCCTCCCATAAACACTTAGTAGGACATGAAGCAGAAACTTAAGAAAAAGTGCATACCCAGATATTATGACTCTAGATCCTATGACTCTAGATCCTATGACTCTAGTTCCTATGACTCTAGATCCTATGACTTTAGTTCCTATGACTCTAGATCCTATGACTCTAGAACCTATGCATCCACATCCTATGAGTCCAGGGAACCCATAACCCATAGCTCTGAACCCAGATCCTATGTACCCTTGTCCTCTGAGCACAAACTTTTAAAACAATGGTGGGAATTGAGACGGGGTAATAAAACTGTGTCTGAATACATTGACCAATTTGATAAGTTTTATAGGACATGTTACACAGTTGAACCTGAGTCTAAGATCATATCGAGGTTTCGAGCTGACCTTCATAGGGACATCTAATGGGAACTATTTCAATGGCAAATTCAGGACCTAGATGAAGCCTATCACATAGCTAAGAAATTTGAGTCAAGTCAAAGGGGACTTATGATCAGTCAATCTAAACCTAACAAGAGTAACCCTCCTAAACCCAAGCCTAGACCTAGCCGACTTCCTTTAGACTAGCTCAGTCCCATTAACCCTAGCCAGACCCTAGCACCTAGTCAAGTATGTCTGGGCCAATCCTGCCTGAGCCAAGTTAACCCTAGTCAACCTGAACCCCATAGGGTTAGTACCCCTAGGTATGAGCATAGATTAGTCCACTTCTTTTTAGTCAACCCACCCCTATCCCAGATACTAGTCAATTTTTCCTCAGTCAACCTCCTCTTACCATCCCATTGGGTCACCAGAATGACCTAGAAGAGGAGATATATAAAGCTGATGTGAGCTTAGTGGATGAGTATGAGGAAGAAGAAGAAGAGTTACCTATAGATGACCTAGAACTAGTTGACCCTGACCATACCCAACTGAAACCAATCTAGACTTAGTTGACCCAGTAGATACCCAGACAGAAGCAAATCCAGAATTAGTTGACCCTAACCATACCCATACTAAAGCCAACCCAGAGTTAGTTGACCTTGACCATACCCAGATAGAAGCCAACACAAAGTTAGTTGACCTGACCATACCCAAACTGAACCTATAGTAGAAGACCGGTTAGAGGAAGAGAACCCAGATACTACTGTTAGAATCTTACTTAAGGAGCCACTAGAAGAAAGCCTAATTATAGAGCCCAGTCCTAAATTTCATGAACCAGAAGACTTTATTGAGGTTTTGGCTTATCAGTTCCCTCAAGATGAATCCCCTCCTGTAGTTCCTATTGAAGATCTCTTCCCCAAAATTAGTGACCCGTTCTTCCATTATGCAAACCCTTTAGATATACCTCAACCCCATAAGGTCAACCTCATCAGTCTAGGACTCATCCCTGAAATTCCTTCTTGTATCCGGTTCTACCCGATCAACCCTGAACCTTCTTCTTACTTTCTATCCCACCAGTCTACCTGCATTTTATAGAAATAAGCATACTGCATTCATTCATTAAGCATGTCATGTTTGCATCTTACTTTTGGAGGATCCTATGGCACCTAGTAGGAGTCCATGCACCATTTTCATCTGCATGTCACCCTCCTGACAAAAGGTTAAACCCACAGTTATAGTTTAGGGTTAATCGAGTATACATATCAATAAGTGTTGGCATGAGTTATTTGCCCGCATTAGGTGTTTTGTCTGCATGTCATTAGGTGTTGTTACGAGTTTTTGCACTGCATGATTAGAGATTTGCAAAAGTAATTAATCATAAGATTACTGTAAGCAATGATCTTTATAAGAACATAGTTAATTCCCGAAAAGAGTTTAAGAGTTCGCTAGGAAAATCTTGTGATGATTAGGCTACATACCTTGTGAGCTAGATCCATCAAGGTGATAAAAAAGATTGGACCTAGTGCCTAAGTTACCACCTAATTAGGCATTGAGCTCAACCTTTAATATCTCAGACTTAGTAGAGTATAGGGAGCCAGCAATGAAACCCAGTGAGTTTGAGCCTAACCCTTTCTTTGAGAGTGAACCCAACCCTTAGTGTCCAAATCAATTTAGCCTATGAGAGGAAAGATCGAGCATATCCTGGATGACCAAGCCACTAGTAGCCAGATCAAAGGCTACCAGTCACTTGGTTTGTTGGCAAGGTCGATCAAGATCTGAGGATTCATGGATCACTTGAGAGGATTTGCAATGCCTCAACCTAGACCTGTCAGAGCAGTACTTGAGCCAGATCGACCTTCCTACTCAACAGGGTGGAGTTTCTCCCACCCTGGGAGAATTGATGGAGATATCAGATCAGACATAGACTTTAAGCTCCAATTTATTCTCTAAGTCATGTGTTGGTCAATTTTGCTAAGTCCTGTAACAAAGTCCATCAATTAATTCTTGTATTAAGTTGAGGCAAGAAGTCTAATTGAGTCTAGTGAATCCCTTATCTTAACCTCATAAGTCCTTTAAGTCCTGTTACTTGAGTCCATTTGTAAGTTGAGTGAGTCCACTTGTCCAAGTTTAGTGAGTTTACTTGAGTCCTGTAATTTTCAAATACAAGAGAAGAGAATTCCCAGATCAGCAGTTTATTAGGCCTCACCCAAGGGCTAAAGACCTTGTATCTGTGCCCTGCTCAAGCTGCCCTGGGCCTCTCATGCCGCCCGAGCCCATGGAGCGTACATATTGGAAGATACAAGGCACCCCATGGAATATTCTTTCTCCCAAGGGCCCCAGCCCAGAAGCCCATCAAGAGTGGACCCACAAGCCCAGATGCCCCAAGAGAAGACCAGGTCAAAAGAGAATATTCTTTCCCATGCTAATTAGGAGAAGACCAGGTCAAAGGAGAATATTCTTTCTCAAGTTAATTAGGAATTGTAGTTTTATTCAAATTCACCAAAGTTTTATTCAAATATTCTTTCCCAATCAAATTTTGCACTCCAATCCTAACAAGCAGAGGACCTGGGTGAGCCTATAAATACCCACCCCCTCCCCCTCTTGTAAGATAATCTCTTGTTCATGAAATAAACTTTGGTGAATTTTTCTTGTGATAACTTGTGTTCCTCTTTGAAAGTGTGTGTGTGAAACTTGAGTGCCCTAATTCCTCAAACCCTAGCCTCCCAAAGCATCCTTCTTCCAAGCTCTAAGATGCCCACCATCAGCCCTCTCCAAGATCCAGATGCCCAACCTTCATCCAAGGCTGCCAGCCCCTGCAGCCTCTCTTCCACCCGATCTTCTTCTTTCCATCCTTTTTAATATTTTTATATATTCTACATCACTAACCCCTGACATTTGCAGGATCCCTCCGGTGCCACGCCCTTTAGATGAATTCTTCTTTGCCCTTGATCGAAGCAAATAAAAAGCTGACGGATTCGCGGGAAAGTGACCGGATCATCCAGGCACCGATCTGAGTAGAGCGATCTCTTCCACATCAACTAGAAATCATTGCCTGATATGCCAAACCTAATTTCCATCTCTTTTTATCTGATTTCTTGAAGGTGAACATGCTCCTAATAGGCCTTCTTAGACCTAGGATCCTTTACTTGTTTTATTTCGTTGATAGTTCTAGCATGTGGATAGAAATTCTAACTGTTGCATGAAACCCTAACCTAGTCTTAGCTATTTTCAGGAACTAATTCTAAACAACCTCAGAAATCATTGCTCCTTTAATCTGATTTTCTTATCCTTCTTATATCATTCATCTGCATGCATCATGTTAGAGTCCCGTCCCTCTTCACTCATATTTATGTCTAATAAGAAAGACACAACCATTTCTCGAAAGGTTATCTATAAATATAATGAAATAGTCATACCCACCCCTAGCACTGGTGTTCATAGGCCTGCATACAATGGTATGTACCAGACTTAGAATTTCACTAACTCTTTCACCCTGTCCACTAAAACGTGACTTAGTCATCTTTCCAAGAAGATAAGACTCATAGGTTGGCAATGATTCACAATCACTAAAATTGAGGTTGCCAAAGATATGTATCATTGACATCATTTAACCTAGGATGTTTGCTTGAAGTGTACACTACATAATAGGCTGTAATAGTATACATATGCAATTTCTCATTTGTTCACTCATTACAACAACACCAGATATTGCAAACTTTATTCTTTATTAATAGTTCATAACTATCATTAACCAAAAGGCCTATAGAAATGACATTTAATACAAATGATGGACAAAAGTGACATTCATTTAGAATGACTAAACAAGAATTGAAAATAAGCTTTGTGACTCCCAAAGCTAGGATTAGAACTTGACAACCATATCCCATGTTCAAGAATCTTTCACCATCCTCAAATCTCTTATTAACTTAAAGTTTCTACAAAGAATTTTAAATATGAATAGAACTTTTGGTATCCAATACCCAAGTAGTAGTATCATAGATAGAAAAACTACAAGATGTTATTATATAAATATCTTGTCTAGCAACTCCTTGTTACTTTCTCTTCTTCGACATATTTGTGTCATGGGATGCCATATAAAGAGGATAGTTCTTCTTCCAATGACTCTACTTCTTGTAGAAGAAGCATTTTTCCTGGATTTTATCAACTTTATTTTTCTTGGCCTGACTGGCCCCAGCATTCTATATCTTCTTATTTTTATTTTTTTTCCTTTTATAAAGGAATGATGTCCTGCTAAAGAACCTCCCACTAGATTCACCAACCCCTTGTGGAGCTGGTAATCCTTCTCATAGGTCTATAATAATCCTAGCAAACCATGGTAGTTTACTACAAGCCTCGTCATTCTATAATGATCGAGAAATTCTATGAAGAAAGCAAGAAACGAATTCAGGATCGCATCTTTACAAGCTGCTTGTGCAAGGGATAGCCAAGTTTGCCTAGGCGCTCGATTTGCTCGACTATGTATAATACATGATCAATGATTGAGACCCCTTCATGCATTCAAGCATTGAAAATAGAACAAGAGATCTTGTGCCACTCAATGTTGTCAGGTGTGCCAAAAGAATCTTTCAACATTTAAATAATTTCCTCTAGCCGGGCTTCCTCAAACATGCGACTGATCATTCATAGCCACCAGCATTATGCGTCGCATAGTGGTTTGGTCAGAGAGCCTCTTTTTATAAGTATCCCTGACCACACTGCAAGCATTAGGAGTAGGTTGCTCAGGTGCAAGATCCGTTATCAGATAAAGGATCCTTTCATGCTCCCAAATGATCTTGATCTTTCGATACTAACTATCGAAGTTGGGACCCATGAGCTTGTCATTATCTAATAATGACCTTTGTGACAAATAGGTGGCCATTATCTAAAAAGAGAATACAAGACAAATTAGTATATGAATTATTAATCCTAAAGACTTGGACTTTAGTCTAAAGATTCTCCTATTATTTTATTGTTGGCTTTGGCTCCTTAGTTTTGATGATTAATAAAAGGTTGAGTATATGTTTGGACTAATGTTTCATTTTAAGATAAAGTTTCAGGACTTAGTTTATTCAAAAAGAGTATCAAGAGTACAATGATGAAACCAAGCTTGCTTAGTTTGGGAAAGAGCTCTTCTACCTTGAACAAGATCAAATTTCTCATATTGGACCTTATTATTAAGAAGAAATTGACAAAAGAAACAAAGGCTTAGAGAAACTCAAGCATGGCACGCACCTCTCCAGAGTTTCAGAAAAATTCAGACCAGAGGTCGACACCTTGCCAAAGGTCGACCACTAGAGGTCGACTCATGAAGAAAAGAAAAGTTCAGCAAGGCTAGCATGGCAAAATTTCAGTGGCACGCTCCAGAGGTCAACCACCAGATGTCGACACCTGTCCAGAGGTCGACTCATCACCTGAGAATTCAAACTGGGCAGAACTATGGTTTTCTGGATTTTTGTCTAAGATAAACTGGAGGTCGACTCATGAGGTCGACTCATGGCATAACGGCTAGTTTTTCTGAACTTTTGATTTGATTTCTAACGGCCATAAACGGCCATATTTTTGATTCTAACAGTCTTGTGGAGTTGTTTCAGCTTGAATGAGGTATTTAACCTCCACCTAACTTCGAAAAAGACAAGGAGACAAAGTGAAAAGGAATAGAGTGAAAGTACAAAGCCTTCAATCAACTCCAAGCCAAAAAGAGTGAGAAAACCAAGAGATTCCTTAGCCAAAAGCTTTCCATCTTTGAGGAATCCAACTTTCAAGAGTTTGGCATTTAGTGAGGTCCAAGATTCCAAGAGAAAGGCTTGAAGAGTCTCCATCAAGAGCTACATCGAATTACTTTTTGCTCAAAAGGAGTTTGTCTTGATTTATTCATTATATTCATATTCTTTTTGTCTTAGGCTAGTTTCAAGGGAATTTGAAACTAGTGTGAGATTTGTTGGTGAGCCAATTGATAAAACCAACTAGGGTTGCTTGTAAGCCCGAAGCCAAAACAAGTGAGTGAGGTTTGTTGGTGAGCCAATTGATAAAACCAACTAGGGTTGCTTGTAAGCCCGAAGCCAAAACAAGTGTGTAAGGTTTTGACTTGTGAGCCTTGTAAAACAAGTCGGCTATAATCTAGAAAAGATTATAGTGGAAATTTCCAAGTGGAGCTTGGAGAGTGGATGTAGGTGCTAGGTGCACCGAACCACTATACTTCTTGTGTGTTTGCATTGCTTTACTCTTCTTTTGCTCTTTAATTGTTGCTATCTTTCATTGCTTCCGTTGCATAATTACTTGAGCACTATCACTCTTCACTTTTGAACTTGATAGCATATATATTGCTTTAATTTTTAAAATACCCAATTCACCCCCCCTCTTGGGCACCATTTCTAGGCAACAAGTGGTATCAGAGCTCCGGTACTCTCTTGTAGGTCCAACGATCTTGAGTGAAAGATCATGGCTGCCCCAATTGGAATGGGTGTAGTTGAAGGTCAAGCATCAAATTGCCCTCCTTTCTTTAATGGCACAAACTACACTTACTGAAAAACTTGTATGTGCATTTACTTAAAAGTTGTAGATTATAATATATGGAGAGTAATTACTAAAGGGCCTCATCAGCCCACTCACTTGGTTAATGGCATTATTACCTCAAAATCTGAAGAAGAATGGGATGACAATGACATCAAACAAGCTGAGTTAAATGCTAAGGCGATGAATTTGCTATTCTGTGCACTTGACCCAAGTGAATTTAACAGAATATCAAATTGTATTTCTGTCAAAGAAATTTGGGACACACCAAATGAAGACCACAAAGGTAAACATGCTCATTCATACGTATGAGATGTTCAGGATGGAACCAACTGAAAGTATCAGTGAAATGTATACTAGATTTACCAATATAGTAAATGGTATGAGAAGTTTGGGAAAAATTATATCTAATGGTGAACTGGTTAACAAACTTCTCAAGTCTCTTCCGGCTTCATGGGATGCGAAAGTAACAGCCATAGAAGAAGCCAAGGATGTCAATACTCTACCTCTTGAGCAGCTTCTTGGATCACTGATGACTTACGAGCTTTCACTAAAGTAGAAGACAGTGGACAATGACAAGAAAAAGAAAGCCATAGCCTTCAAGTCCACTACAAAGGAAGAGTCAAGTGATGAATCAAAAGAAGAAGCTGATGATGATGAGACAGCTCTCATTACAAGAAAATTCAAAAAATTCATGAGAAAGAAGAAAGGCTTCTACAAGAAAAGGCCACAAAAAGGTGATCACAATAAAGATAAAGAGAAAGAAAAAGAAAAGGATCCACCCATCTGCTTCGAGTGCAAGAAGCCTGGACATTATAAAATGGATTGCCCTTTGCTTAAAAAGAGTAGAAGGATGTTGAGAAAGAAAGCCATGATGGCTACCTGGAGTGAGAGTGAGGACTCCAGTAGTGATGAAGAGCAGCAGGTAGTCGCCAACCTGTGTTTCATGGCCAATGAAGATAATGAGGTAAATTCTGAACCTGAAATTGAATTTACTTTCAATGAATTACATGATGCTTTTGATGATTTAATTATGGAATATGAAAAATTAAAACTGAAAAATAAGAAATTAAGAAAGCTAAATCTTGAGCTTACCAAAAATTCAGAAAAGTTTTCAACTGAAATTGAAGATTTAATTCAAGAAAACAAGAAATTAACTGAACTTGTAAAGACCTTAAAAAATGATAAGGATAATCTTTTAAAAGAAAATGATTCTTTAAAAAATAATAGAAGTCTTAAAACTAATGAGAAAATTGAAAAACAAAACAAAGAACTATTGCTTCAAAACAAGAATTACAAAGAAGAGTTAGAAAAAGTAAAACCTTTTATAGAAAAGTTTACTTTTAGTTCAGAAAAATTAAGTATGCTTTTAAATTGTTAACATGTAGTGTTTAACAAAGCTGGACTTGGATTTAAGCCACAGAATCAGCAAAAACTTTACAAAAACTTTTTCATACCAGCATCTTTTAATATTACCTGCTATGCATGTGGTAAGTTAGGACATAAATCATATATTTGTAATAGAAGAAAATTAAATACCTTTGGAAAGATTTGGGTTCCAAAAGGAACCAGTTTGACTAACCCTAAAGGACCCAAGATGACTTGGGTACCTAAAGTTTCAACTTGATTAATTTTTGCGGTGTGCCTTGCAACCAAAAATAAAAGAAGAATGTGGTATCTGGATAGTGGTTGCTCAAGGCACATGACTGGGGATGTGAAGCAATTCTCATCACTAGCAGCTATTGATGGTGGAAACGTTACTTTTGGTGATAATGGAAAAGGCAAAATCGTCGAAATTGGTAAAATCCATATCACCCCTAATGCTTATATAGATAATGTATTATTTGTTGATGGCTTGAAGCATAATCTTTTCAGCATTAGTCAGTTTTGTGACAAGGGTTTTAAAGTTATTTTTGAATCATCTTTGTGCATGGTATCTAGTCTTGATGTCGATGGCATCAAGTTCACTGGTTATAGGCATGGAAACATTTACATGGTTGATCTTGATGATCTAGCCATGGAAAGTGGTCAATGCCTAGTGGCTAGGGAAGCCAAGGCAAGTGAAACTAGTTGGCTTTGGCATCGTAGGCTAGGGCATGCTAGTATGCAGTTGATTTCAAAATTAAGTAAAAAGAATCTTGTAAAAGAATTGCCAAAACTCACATTTGAAAAAGATAAGATTTGTGCTGCATGTCAATTTGGAAAACAAACTAAATCTACTTTCAAACCTAAAGGAGTAGTATCTACTACTAGACCCCTTGAATTATTGCATATGGACCTCTTTGGACCAACCAGAACAACTAGTTTGGGAGGTAAAAAATATGGGCTAGTAATTGTAGATGATTACTCACGATTTACTTGGGTAATGTTTTTAGCTCATAAAGATGAAACGTTTTCAGCTTTTGTTAAATTTCATAAAAGGGTTTCAAACAAAAAAGATCTCACTATTGTTTCTTTGCGTAGTGATCATGGAACTGAATTTGACAATCATGATTTTGAAGCTTTTTGTAATGAAAATGGCATTAGTCATAATTTTTCTGCACCTAGGACACCTCAACAAAATGGGGTGGTAGAAAGAAAGAACAGGACACTTGAAGAAATGGCATGCACAATGCTTTGCGAAAATGATTTACCTAGATATTTTTGGGCAGAAGCCATTAATACTTCCTGTTACATTTTAAATCATGTTTTAATTCGACCTATTTTGAAGAAAACACCATATGAGCTTTGGAAAAATCAAAAACCGAATCTTAAGTATTTTCGTGTATTTGGTTGCCGCTGTTTCATATTAAACAATGACAAAGACAATATCAGTAAATTTGATGCCAAGTCAGATGAGGGTATCTTCTTAGGATACTCTACTTCTAGCAAGGCATACAGGGTCTTCAATAGAAGAACTCTTCTGGTTGAAGAATTAATTCATGTAGTGTTTGATGAATCTAACGAAAAATCTTCTAGAAAAAAAGATTCTATTGATGATGAAACAGGTACAAAGAAGCTTGAACAATTGACAATCAATGAAGATGAGCCCAAAGGAGATGATGATCAAGAAAATGAAGATCAAACTCAAGAGATCAATGCAACTTCACCAAAACCTTTACCTAAAGAGTGGAGGTATGCACACGGACACCCCAAAGAGCTAATAATTGGTGATCCGTCAAAGGGAGTAAGTACATGCTCTTCTATTAGAAATGTTTGTGATTATTTAGCTTTTGTATCTCAGATATAGCCTAAGTCAATTGAAGAAGCTGAAAAAGATTGTAACTGGATTAATGCTATGCAAGATGAACTAAATCAATTTAAAAGAAATAACGTTTGGACTTTAACTGAAAGACCCCTTAATGTTTCTATAATTGGCACAAAATGAGTTTTTAGAAACAAACTTGATGAACATGGTATTGTAACTAGAAACAAAACTAGACTTGTTGCTAAAGGCTACAACCAGGAAGAAGGGATTGACTTTGATGAAACCTTTGCTCCTGTTGCTAGGCTAGAAGCAATTAGACTTTTACTTGCTTTTGCTTGTTTTATGGATTTCAAGTTATTTTAAATGGATGTTAAAAGTGCTTTTTTAAATGGATTTATTGAAGAGGAAGTTTATGTTGAACAACCTCCTGGATTTGAAAATCATGAATTTCCTAACCATGTTTTTAAATTGTATAAAGCATTGTATGGTTTAAAGCAAGCTCCTAGAGCTTGGTATGATAGATTAAGTTCTTTTTTGATGAAGAATGATTTTTCTAGAGGTAATGTAGATAATACATTGTTTTTGAAAAAGAAAAATGATGATCTCTTAGTAGTACAAATCTATGTAGATGATATTATTTTTGGTGCTACTAACGAATGTCTTTGTTAAGAATTTGCAAAGTTAATGCATAGTGAGTTCGAGATGAGCATGATGGGAGAACTCAACTTCTTCCTCGGACTCCAAATTAAGCAAACCAAAGAGGGGATCTCCATCAACCAAGCCAAGTACACAAGGGAAATATTAAAAAAGTTTGGAATGGAGACTACCAAACCAATAGGTACCCCTATGAGCTCTTCATGTAAATTAGACAAAGATGAATGTGGTAAATCAGTAGACCAAAAATTATATAGAGGCATGATTGGTTCATTGCTATATCTAACTGCCAGTAGACCAGATATAATGTTTAGTGTTTGTTTGTGTGCACGTTTTCAGTCTGCTCCTAAAGAATCACATCTCTTAGCTATAAAACGTATATTTAGATACTTATTTGGGTCAATTGAAATTGGTCTTTGTTACTCTAGAGAGTCATCATATGAATTGATTGCATATTCTGATGCTGATTTTGCTGGGTGTAAACTTGATCGTAAAAGTACTAGTAGAACTTGTCAATTCCTGGGAGTTAATTTGATTTCATGGAGCAGCAAGAAACAGAATTCGGTTGCTCTATTTATGGCGGAAGCCGAATATATAGCAGCTGGAAGCTGTTATGCTCAGATTCTATGGATCAAACAACAACTCGAGGACTTTGGCATCAAACTAACTAAGACACCCATAAGATGTGATAATACTAGTGCAATCAATTTAACGAAAAATCCTGTACAACATTCAAGAAGCAAATATATTGAAATAAGACATCACTTCATAGGAGATCACGTTCAAAACTCTAATGTGTTGTTAGAATTTATTTGTACTGATTATCAATTGGCTGATATATTCACAAAACCATTGAATGAAGATAGATTTTGTATGATCAGAAGAGAACTGGGAGTCATTGATCCTTTTGCTTGAAACTCTTCAATTCTCATCAAAATTCCTCAAAAATGATTTATAAATTCTCAAATATGTTTAAAGCTTATTTTTCTAAATTTTATCAATTTTTTTAAATTTTATCGAATTTTATTTTGGCTAATTTATTTTTGGAGGTCGACACTTAAGTTTTCGGAGGTCGACACTTGAGGTCGACCCATGAGATTTTTAGAGGTCGACACTTGAGGTCGACCCCTGAGAATTTTTAGAGGTCGACACTTGAACGGAAATCATCCTTTTTAAAAACCCGTCTGCAAGCTTTTTTTTTCATTTCCTTCCTTTTCTCCTTCATGTGGTCCCCCTCCAACGTTCCTAAGGTCTAAACAGTGGATTTCCATCCCTCTCCCTCCTCTTTTTGGATAATCTTCTCCTCTCCTCTTGTTCTCCTTTGAACCTAACCGTTTTTGACCGTATACTTTGTTTTTGGACAACCGAAAGCTTTTGCCTCTATCCACCCTCTAATATCGGTTGTTTTTCAATTGAAATTACTTATTTCCTTCCTCCATTTCTTGCATTTCCTCCATTTACTCTCGATTTTCTCCATTTTCACAAACCCTATCTTACCATTTCACTATTTCTTCTTTTGCTCAACCCGTGAACCTCTCTTCTCCTCCCTTTTCTTGGTTCCTTCCCTCTTAGCCTTGCATTATCCTACTTCTTCCTAATTTACCCCTCTTCCATCCATATGGGTCCAAGAAAGCACTTGGCAGTAAGAAAAAAGAGAATGGAACAAGGCCAAAGTAGCACTGAGCGACGAAGAAAGGTCAAACATGAATGTGAGTCATCCCCGGAACCACCTGCACCAGTGCCAGCCAGTTTAGTTCGGAAGAGCATTGCGAGCGGGAGACGTGTAGATATACCTTTCTGGGATCAGCATCACTTTTTTATAGGAGATGTGCTGAGAGATGCAGGTCTGGTTCACTTCTGCACGATGACTGAGAGATTCTACCCAGACCTCATCAGGGAGTTCTATGCATCCATGGCCATTGATGGCATTGGATAGTCAGCTACTGTTCGTGAGATCGAGATTCCAGTGACACCGGAGGTCATTAGTCGCGTTTGGAGGATTCCACTTCATGGCACAGCTGCCACTTCTATCAGCGACAGAGAGCATGCCTTCAGATGTATTCTAGAGCGTGAGGATGTTAGCGGCATTTCCATAGTAGCCGCTAACCAGCTTTCACTGGAGATGAGAGTGCTGCATCATATCATCGCCCGCATCTTGATTCCAATGAGCGGGAGATTTGACTTTATTACTGAGCGTGAGCTGGTGTTAATGGTGTCCCTGAGACAGCGGACTCCCATCAACCTTCCCAGGATCATGCTTCAGCAGATGGGTGAGGCAGCATCTCACAGGAGACTAGTTCAGCCATATGGTATGGGGCTAACACAGCTATTCAGGGAGTATGGAGTTTCTTTTGATGGTATACCCTTCAGTCAGCTGCAGCATACTGATACATATGGAGAGAAATCCCTACATAGGATGGGATTTCGACTGATTGGTGACCGTTGGGTGCGACGAGAGTCTGGCCAGGAGCCAGATGAGGAGGATGAGATCCGAGCAGCTGAGGCAGGGCCTTCAGAGCCTACTGATCATGGTACACCTCCTCGCCCAGCACCAGAGTCAGAGACTGCGGAGCCTGAGCCATTCATGCCACCACCCTCATCAGCTCCAGCACCTACTGCTACTGCTACACCACGGAGGACTACAGCGAGCATATCGAACTTTGAGCAGAGAGTGACTGATCACATTTCAGAGGTCCGGACAGAGATTGCTGGTGTACGACAGGAGCTAAATGGTCTGCGGATCCACACAGATATGCGCATTGGAGCTCTCTCAGCTAGTGTAGAGGCAGGATTCCGACAGATCCTCGGCCTATTGAGATTAGCATTGCCACTAGGGACTATAGATCTGACAGTGCCTCCTCCACATTCTGATGATGATGATGATGACTCCAGTGGATACAGTGACAGTGATGGAGATCAGCCTAGAGCAGGTATCTCTGATGTTCCACCTGTAGATTCAATTCCAGAGATTCTCCCTTCTACTGATCTTCCCAGTACAGATCCTCCAGCTACAGATGTGCCAGTAGATACTGAGTTTACTGAGTCACTTTTTGAGACTATTACAGGGATTCCGGATGATAGAGATGAGCATACAGAGACAGATATTGATGATCCCACTGCTTATGAGCTAGTCAGCAGGCACACTCCAGCTCAGTCTACTCAGCATACTGATCCATCTATTCCTTCTGCTACTGCTTTTGTCAGGACACCTGTGGAGCCTTTTCCTCGGACCTATATATCTCGTAGGACTACCCCTAGGTCTGGTCCCTCTCTGAGGACTCGGAGTCTCACTCATAGGACTCCAAAATCCTCATCTAGGATTTCGGCTCCTATCTCTTTTGATATACCTTCTGATGAGGAGTAGCCTCATAGATTTACTTGATGTATGTTGTACTTAGTTTGCTTTGTATGATCTGATGTATCAATGTTTTGTGCTTACTATGTAAGCAATTTTGTAACTGAATACATTTATATACTTATCTACATTGTGATATTTTATTGTCTGATACCAGCTCTTAGCATTTATCTTTTTAAACCCTCAAGTTAGAATGTTTTTGTTATATTGAATGCACAAATTGAGGGGGAGCATGTATTTTATGCAACTAAGTACTTCATTGTAATGGAACATAATTTTTCTTAATATATCTTTTACTACAAAGAATGCACTTTTTGATTCTTGACAAAAAGGGGGAGTATAGTAATGTTTGTAAAGTATATATGGTAAAGTATGACTCTTTCATAGAATAGAGTAAAGCTATTATGGTTCTTATCTTTTTGACTCATGAGAATGTTTTCACAAAAAGAAAGAAGTAAATGAAAAGTAAAATCTTTTTGACTCATGAGAATGTTTTCACAAAAAGAAAGAAGTAAATGAAAAGTAAAATCTTTTTGACTCATGAGAATGTTTTCACAAAAAAGTAGATGAAAAGTAAAATTTTTATGATATACTCATTCATGTAAGGATTCTTTGAAAATTTTTATTATTGCTATATTTTGCTTTTGGACTTAATTGCATATATACTCAAGGTTTTGTCATCATCAAAAAGGGGGATATTGTTGGCTTTGGCTCCTTAGTTTTGATGATTAACAAAAGGTTGAGTATATGTTTGGACTAATGTTTCATTTCAAGATAAAGTTTCAGGACTTAGTTTATTCAAAAAGAGTATCAAGAGTACAATGATGAAACCAAGCTTGCTTGGTTTGGGAAAGAGCTCTTCTACCTTGAACAAGATCAAATTTCTCATATTGGACCTTATTATTAAGAAGCAATTGACAAAAGAAACAAAGGCTTAGAGAAACTCAAGCATGACACGCACCTCTCCAGAGTTTCAGAAAAACTCAGACCAGAGGTCGACCACCAGAGGTCGACACCTTGCCAAAGGTCGACAACCAGAGGTCAACTCATAAAGAAAAGAAAAGTTCAGCAAGGCCGGCATGGCAAAATTTCAGTGGCACGCTCCAGAGGTCGACCACCAGAGGTCGACACCAGAGGTCGACTCATCGCTTGAGAATTCAAATAGGGCAGAACTATGGTTTTCTGGATTTTTGCCTAAGATAAACTGGAGGTCGACTCATGAGGTCAACACTTGATCCAGAGGTCGACTCATGAGGTCGACTCATGGCATAACAGCTAGTTTTTCTGAACTTTTGATTTGATTTCTAACGGCCATAAATGGCCATATTTTTGATTCTAACAGTCTTGTGGAGTTATTTCAGCTTGAATGAGGTATTTAACCTCCACCTAACTTCAAAAAAGACAAGGAGACAAAGTGAAAAGGAATAGAGTGAAAGTACAAAGCCTTCAATCAACTCCAAGCCAAAAAGAGTGAGAAAACCAAGAGATTCCTTAGCCAAAAGCTTTCTATCTTTCAGGAATCCAACTTTCAAGAGTTTGGCATTTAGTGAGGTCCAAGATTCCAAGAGAAAGGCTTGAAGAGTCTCCATCAAGAGCTACATCGAATTACTTTTTGCTCAAAAGGAGTTTGTCTTGATTTATTCATTGTATTCATATTCTTTTTGTCTTAGGCTAATTTCAAGGGAATTTGAAACTAGTATGAGGTTTGTTGGTGAGCCAATTGATAAAACCAACTAGGGTTGCTTGTAAGCTCGAAGCCAAAATAAGTGAGTGAGGTTTGTTGGTGAGCCAATTGATAAAACCAACTAGGGTTGCTTGTAAGCCCGAAGCCAAAACAAGTGTGTAAGGTTTTGACTTGTGAGCCTTGTAAAACAAGTCGGCTGTAATCTAGAAAAGATTATAGTGAAAATTCCCAAGTGGAGCTTGGGGAGTGGATGTAGGTGCTAGGTGCACCGAACCACTATACTTCTTGTGTGTTTGCATTGCTTTACTCTTCTTTTGCTCTTTAATTGTTGCTATCTTTCATTGCTTCCGTTGCACAATTACTTGAGCACTATCACTCTTCACTTTTGAACTTGATAGCATATATATTGTTTTAATTTTTAAAATACCCAATTCACCCCCCCTCTTGGGCACCATTTTTGGGAAACATTTATATAGATTGGTAGCTTCTACCTCAAATCTAAGAAATTACATTAATTCTTTAGTAGGTACTAGAATTCTATAGACTATACATGAACCCGACTATGGCCAACCCATCCATGCATATCTAAAGGTAGGTTCTAAATTAATTTTTTCTCCAAAACAACTTCTAGTAATTCATTTTGTCCCAAGTATCTCTTCAGTAGGCCTATGGGCCTTCCACTAAAGTTCCTGTTAGGTCAACAATTAACATGACAAAATTCAATGTTTCTAACCAATGAATAGTCAAGCCTAATTATGGCCGACCCACCTGACCACCATTAAGAGAGTCATACCAAGCCATCATATTATGAATAGTAATTTCAATAGCCTAATAAATACTAGGCTTATGGGCCTTCTAATGATCACCCAACTATTGAACCCATTATCATCCACTTAATGGGAGGCTATGACTTAGCTATCACCATAACTTTATCATTTTAAGGATCTAATAATTTAGAGAATTTTAAATTTTTATGTGATAGATGAAAGAGAAGTTATGGATCAGTTAGTCAAGAATCCTCCAACTGACTTAACCAAGTCATAAAAGTAGATGCAGGATAAACTTGTCCAAGGGCACCTAAATCAGTCAGACTGGTCAATCTTAATGACATGGGTTAACTCTAATCAATAAGCTATCTAATCAAACCTAATTAACAATATTGGCCAGGTAAGTAAGATCAGTGGGAGGGCTTCACCATTAACCTCTTTTCTTAGACACCGAATGAGTTGGCTATATAAGAAGTAGCTCCAAGAACTATGATCAAATTGCCAAACTTACCTTAGATACTAATTGGTTCACCGGATTCAATTAGACTAGCCTAATGACTTGAGTCCAACTACTAAGCCATAATCAGGTCCAATTAGAATTATGAACTTGATCAAACTATAACTATTATGAATGATCTATAGAGAAGAAAATCTAAATCAATTTTGGCTAGATTAATTTCTCTATAGGTGATGAGGACATCGATCAGTACAGATTTTGATGTACACCCTTGAGTAGACATATATATATATATTATTTTTATCTAGGTGTATAGGGATTGTACATATTATTTTTATTTTATTATTTTATATCTAGCTCATGCATAGATCTCAGAGCATGAAAATTGGATTAGTTTGGGTCTACTTTAAATTAGTCTGATTATTTCATAATAGTTTGGAGTCCTACAGTTCTGGTTAAGTTGGTCTCTAATTTACTGGGGACTAAAGTCTATTTAAAGAACCTTTATATTTGGAATAATAGAATCGAAGAAATTATTGAAAAAGTATTTGGGTTTTTTCCAGACTCTTCTCTTCCCCTTTCTTATTCTCTCCTCTCTTCTTCTTTTTTCTTCTCTTATTTCTCTTCTCCTCTCTTCTTCTTTCCCCGTTTCCTTCTTCTTCCCCTACCCTTCTTCCTCCTACTATTCTGAGAATCAAAATACCTAATCACCCTTCCAACCAATGTCAAGCTCCCAAAGCCAACAACTACCTCCCCTGTTTCAACTCCCCACCACCGAACGAGTGCCATCCCTCCTCATGTGCCTCCTCCACCTCAACCTCTCCAATAATGACCTTGGCAACCCATAATAGTCTGGCATCCCAAGCAACCTGCCACAGCCATCTCCTACCACATCATCATCTTCCCCTACCTTTCATCTGAAGAGCCCTATTGCCACAACCACCCACTCACCTCCGACTAGCCTTCCATGGCTCGACCTAGGGTCCCTACCCCCCTATGTTTTCCCTCTTCACCGATCTCACCAGTGATCACCAACTTCGCCACCTCCATCTCATCTAGAGCACCATGGTTGTTTCCCTTCTTCCATCTATGAAAGGACCACTTGACCGATAACTACAACACCATTCGATGCTCTCATCATTCCCACCTCTCCACCTGCTACTGGCAATCGGCAACCACAGCCGCTCGATGCTGTGGATCGGCCTTATCCCAAGGACTATGGCTTCTCATGGCTTCCTCATCTCTGAACGATCAACACACCATCACCCGCAACACTGCTTGATGCCTAAGACCGCTGATTCCCCCTCCTTCGATGAGTGATCCTCTTTGAGACCTTCGGCGATTGTCCCCTCCTCTGTCCATGGCATTTTTTCCCAGCACCGAGCTCGGCCATCTTCTTTGGCCCCTCTTTGCATGATCATGAAAGCAAGAAGAGTTCTACATGCTTTTCAAACCAAAGCCATTCATCTATTGCCAACTTCAAGTTATTTTAGAAAAAAAAGGAAAAAAAAAACTTGGGTTTAGTTGACTAATTGGATCCACCACTTCTTGATCACATGATTGTTAAAGAAAATATGTGCTCAATCAAGGAATTTTCGTACTATCAGAGCAAACCCAGAAACCCACACCAACTTATAATTTTGAATTTATTAGGCTATTTATTCTTTGTGATTAATTGATTTTTCTCATGATTTTGGTTGAACCATGTCTGAAGACTTCCTGCTTGATTTATCTATGAACTCATCACCATCCACCTCGACCACTTCCAGGTTGATCTCCCTTTTCCAGGATTCTGTGACATCTCATGCTCGGTGAGATTTTATTTCATGATTTAGAATAGAATTTTAAAATTTATCGCTAAAAGTTTTATTTTATTAATTATTCTATCTTTAATTTAGTCAAATCCAATTTAATTGAATTGAACTAACCTAGACTAGCAATCATTTCTTAATGACTGACGATCCAATCTCTTGAAATATTTGACTGTGTATGCTGATTGAGTCACTTCCTAGATCGGACCTTAATTTTAACTGAATCTAATTAGCTTAATTCCTATTTATCTTTAACCTATGCTATTATTTATTTTAATTGCTATTTAATTTCATCTACTGGTCTCATTAAATGATCATTTGGTCTCGAATAGCTAGCCCATCCCACATCATTAAGTCTATTTGAATCTAAACTTAGGTCTAACCCAATTAAGGAACCAGACTCAAGCTAACCTATGACCAAAAGGTTTATGAAAAATGACTTAAGATCTTTCATTCTCAAATCTAGATTTTTTAGTCATTAAAATATAATTTTTAATTAAGTTCAACAATTTTTCATTTTGAAACATTTTCAATTTTAATTGGTAAAACATTTTTACAATAAAAATTTAACTTTTGAATTTTTTGATTTTTGTTATGAGTCGACACTTCCTAGTCAAGTGTCGATACGTACATAAGTTGAGTCATAGTGAGTCTATGCATGATCCTTTGACATTGACTCACAAAGAGCGAACAAAACCATGCTCTTTCAATTTACATGCTTGAGTCGATACCTAAAGGAGCAAGTATCGACTCACTATGTCCAAGTGTCGACACTTCAAGGCCAAGTATCAACACCTACAAGCTAACAGTCCATTTCTAATCTAATCTTTATGCCAAACTTTTTAATATACCAATTCATAAATCTAACTTAAAACATTTCTAAACTAATTTATAAAATTAGATATATAATATTAATATTAAAATATTTTAATCTAATCTCTTTTGTATTCTTTTTCATGGGTCATGATATAAGTGGCACCCCTACATACCATAAGAGACTCCATTGAATGGTAAGAGAGGACCTTTAAACCCTGCTTCTCTCGTATGACCAGATGGCTTGGTGAATCCACCCAATCCAAATACCAAGCAAAAAGAAATTATTTTGCCACTAGCATGTGGCACAGCTAGTTGTGAGACTTTCCTCACAACCAGCTGGCAGGGGTTCGAGCCCCATTTTGGGCATATTTCGACTAAAAAGTCTGGGGGTAAAATAAGAAAAAGAGAAAAATTAATAAAATAATCCTGGAGCCCCTATTGGCTGGTGGTAGTGAAAAAGTTAGGGATATATAATAAATCCCGTTCACTCAACTGACGCTAGTGGTAGTCAGGTTGACGAACTTACCTTCAGGTGGGGAATGGCTACGGAAAATTAATATGCATCGTGTATCGAACATTTCTTGGCTGGGGTTGGGGGACCGTCTGGGGATGGCCATGCCCGGGGTCTAACTCCTCCCCCCCTTTTTGGTTCATCAAAAAAAAAAAGAAATTATTTTAATATTTCAAATTTATATACATAATTATCATGTCATATGAATTTGGTGCTTTGATATCAATGTTGGAAAATCTAGGCTATTTCATGAATGCATTTCAAAAATTTTTGAAATATAAACATAGTGAAAACTATAAGATTAAATTTTTTAATCTAGTCATGCATTAGAACATTTCAACAAATAGCCTACACAGAATCATAACATGATAATATGCATATAAAGGCAAGCTAAAATATAAAATGAATACCAACCTAATGCTGTAGACTCTATCTACAACAAATGAAATCAACACTCATTACCTTCTTGCAAGTGGTCGATGATCTTACCACTGCTAGAAGGTTTTGATAAAAAGCTCTGCAAGCCACACAGTGAGTCTAGCCTTTACAAGTGATCCACATAAGAGCTCTTGCCTGATCAGCTCTCTCAGAGTGCTAGCTCCTTTAGAACCTCGATGGCTAATCTTTTTTATTTTTCTAGATGCTGGAACACTCTTGGAACTAAAGAAGAACCTACTAAAGGATGGGATTTTGAGATAGAACTCACTTTCCAAGCCTAGACAACCTAGAAATCCAACCTAGAAGATACTCTTTTTTTTTTAATACAAGCCACCACACACCCCACTCTCTTTTAGAATAGAATAAGCCCTCTATCCTTTTCTAAAGCCTTTTCTCTAACCTTTTTTTCATCTACACTCACATCCCCTTCCAACACCCACTAGCAGCCCATTCTAAATAGATGCCCAAATGGTTCAAAGGGTGAGAGAGATATGGAGAGATAGAAGGAGAGAATAGGGGAGAGATATGGGGAGAGGTTTCAAACCACTTGAATTCAAAATTCAAGTGTTTAAATTCAAGATTTTGAATTCAAAATTTATCTTTGCATTTAAATTTTGAACTTGTCAGTTAGCTCAATTCTAAATTTAGCTTTAAATTTAAATTCAACTGTTTGAATTTAAAATTCAAATTCAAAATATGGGCTAAGATATTTGGATCAGGTCCAATCCAATTGGACTCGAGCTCAAACCAAATCTCATTTGGCTCGACCTAAATCATATTGCTTAATCAAATTGAGCTAACTAATAATCCAATTACAAATTAATCCTCCAATAATTAATCAACTTTTAGTGAAAAATATTGTTACAACTTTTGCAACATTGATGAGTCGACACTTGAAAAAATTTCAAGTATCAACTCACCAAAGTGTCAACACTTGGAAGTGTCAACTCAAGGTCAAGTATCAATCATATTGATAATTGAATCCTGAAATGATTTTCAATTATTGACCAGCCATCAGATTAGGTACAAACTCTTATTATGTATGACTCCTAAGCAGGTAGCATAGGAACAATTTCTATACCAATCAAAGTTGTCATCTAGCAATAACATCCGATGTCTGGATAGGTCGAAAGTTGTAAAGCAATAATCAGGAATCTCTGGATATATAATTACCATTTAATTCATCCCTTTGAACCTTAATTATCAGGATGACTTCAGGATTTAACTATGAACCCTTAAATAGTACATCAATAATGCATCTCAACTTTATAAGTTCTGTAACTCCTTACAAGAACTACCTTGGCTAAGACTTTGCTAAATTGAAATACAATAAGACATTCACTCCAACATTTGAAGGGATTAATTTCATCTTGACTCACACAACAACTTTACAAGTACTTGACTATATCCAAAATCTTCCATCACCGGATTAAAAATCTAGGTAGTCCAGCACTAAAGTATAGTGAGTTGCTAGTAAGTCATCATGATAATATTAGGTCTAAGGGATACTTATATTCGTATCCCTTTATGAGCAACACTTGGCAGAAGAGTGCTCCATGGATGGGTCACGTTTAGTGAAATATCCTACACTCCACATGCATGCTATACTAGTATCTCTACACTCCTTGGTTAAGAACAAACCAACCCATGTAGCATACAATGACCTACACTCAATACACCATCATCTTATACTAATATATCATTTAATCATGAACAAATTTTAAGAACCATACAGTAAATCCTCTTTTTATTATAAAAGACTGTAGTTTTAAGGATTCCATCATATAAGAGCTCATTATAGAAAGATGCAATATGATGAACTACTAAAAATAACTTTTATTTATGATAATTCATATACAAGATCAACCATCTACAAGTTAGATGATTGGCATTAGGACATAATTCCCAACATATGGGCCATTTGATATTCAAGCTAGGGATAGTTATTAGTAATTTATTACCCTTACCGATGATTATTTATGGTATAGGAATGTGTTTTTTATGAGACATAAGTCTGAAGCCTTTGAAAAGTTTTAGAAATTTAGACATGAAGAAGAAAATAAATAGGAAACCCATTAAGATTATTCAATCTGATCAAAGAGGGGAATATCTTAGTAGAGAATTTCTAGATGATCTTAAGGATAATGACATAGTCTCATAGTGAACTCCTCCTGGATGCCTCAACTTAATAGAGTATTAGCAAGGAAAAAAAAGACCTTTTTGGATATGGTCCAATTCATGATGAATTTTACTGACCTACCTATGTTTTATTAAGGACATGCCCCACAAACTTCAATTTATATTTTAAATAGGGTTCCCTATAAATCTATAACTACCTCATTGTATGAGATATGGCATGGTAAGAAATTAAGTCTTGGTCATCTTAAGATTTGGGATGTCCGACATATGTCAAGAGATTAATAGTAGATAAGTTAGAGGCCAGATCTATGAAGGCTTGCTTATAGAATATCTTAAAGAATCAAAAGGATACTACTTTTACTTCCTGGAGGATCACAATATAATTGTGAGCCAACATACCATGTTCTTAGAAAATAGTTTATCCAGGATGGAGATAGTGGAGATTAATTGATCTTAGTCTCCAAAGAATGACCAACTGTAGTTAGGTGGAATCCATTGAGCCAGTAGATGTAGTTACTCCACCACCTCATAGGTCTAGTAGGATTTCCTATTCTCCTAAAATGTACATGTCTATGCTTACGAAGGATGTCGAGGAAGTATTCCTCATGGGAGATTGGAATCAGGAAGTTGATCCTAAGACCTATGGTGAGGCAATATCGGACATCGACTCTGAGAAATGGTTGAATATTATGAAGTCAGAAATTAACTTGATGCATTTGATCCGGGTCCAAACCTTAGTGAATCCACTAGAGGGTATTGTACCCAATTGGTGTAAATGGATCTACAAAAGGAGGATAAATGTAGATGGTAAGGTAGAGACCTGTAAAGCTAGGCTAGCGGCAAAGGGTTATGTCAATGCAAAGGTATTGACTATCAGGATACCTTTTTACCTTTTGCCATGCTTAAATCCATCTGCACAATGCTTGCTATTTTAGCATATTATGATTATAAGATATAGTAGATGGATGTAAAAACTTCATTCCTAAATGAATATCTTAAAGAAGATATTTATATGGAGTAGCCTTTGGATTTCACTTCCAATAATAGAGATCACAAAGTCTGCAAGCTATATAGATCCATTTATGGATTTAAGTAAGCTTCTCAGAGTTGGAACACTTATTTTAATGATGCAATCAAATCATTTGAGTTTATCAAAAATGAGGAGAAGCCTTGTATATAGAAGAAGATCAATGGGAGTGCTGTCACATACCTTGTTTTATACATGAATGATATACTCCTTATTGGGAATGATATTTCCATGTTGACCTCAGTCAAGAGATAGTTATTCAAGAACTTTTTTATGAAAGACCTAGGTGAAGCATCTTATAATCTAGGAATTAAGATCTATAGAGATAGACCAAATAGAATGCTTGACCTTTCATAGAAGATTACATAGAGAAAGTGCTGAAAATATTAGCATAGAGAACTCTAAGGGGGACTACTATCCCTTAGGAATGGCATAAGTCTCTTCATGAAGATGTGTCCTAGCACACCTGATGGGATTCAACAGATAAGCAAAACCCCTTATGCTTTGATAATAGGGAGCCTCATATATGTCATGTTGTATAGTCAATTTGATATAGTCCTTGTTGTAAGTATCAGGAGTAGGTATCAGTCGAACCCAGGTGAAAAGTATGGACTGATGTGAAGAACATTCTTCAATACTTGAGAAAAACTAAGGATTTATTCTTGATCTTTGAAGGAAGTTTAGATTGCAGGTTGAAGGGTACACTGATTCAAACTTTATGTTTGATCCTGATGATAGAAGTTCTATATCAGGATGTGTATTTCTATGTAATGGCAATTCTATAAGTTGGAAAAGTTTTAAGCAACTGATCATTGCTAATACATCACCACCTTGGAAGCTATAAAGAAATGCTTCTTATATAAGAAATTCATTATAGAGCTCAGAGTGATGCTATCAAATGCGATTGTCTTATAATGTGACAACAAGGTGCCATAGGCCTCGTTAAGGTGCCCAGGTCTCATCAGAAGTCCAAGTACATCGAGTGCTATTTCACATCATATGCAACTACCTCGAGAAAAAGCATATCAAGGTGCAAAGAGTAGACACCACACACAACATGGCAGACCTACTAATGAACCAGTTAAGCTAGCAGAAGACTAAAGTCTACCACGAGAAGATGGGACTTAGGTACATGGTCAATTAGCTTTAATGCAAATGGGAGATTATTAGATGTATATCCTAGAAGCCAAATTATAATGACACATTGTAATCATTGTAAGATATATTTTTATATTTAATTTATTGAAATTAATTTAATGGGCATTTTTCTTATCCATTCATGTTTAATGTATCTGTGAATCATCCAAGGAGTAAATTGACAATGATACATATTCTCAAGAGTTAAAAATTTGAGACAGTCATTATAGATTAACTCCTAAATTGCTCCTGATTTATGGATCATCATGAGGATGGTGATGGATCCATCAAGATCAAGCATGGATCACTTTCCTTTTGGGTAGACAAGTCTTGAGTCTATAGTTTAGGAACACTAGAGCAAGAGTGCAAGTAGTTATTAGAAAATAATGGTATTGATTGTGACAAAAAATGTTAAGTCAATTGGATGTCTACTCACTTGTCAATGAGTGTCAGTAGTTCTTAGACTTGTGATATCTTGACTACTTATAATGGGATTGCTATAGTTTGACAACACATAAATATGGTCCCTAACCATTCGAGTCATTATGGTGTTCATTGGCTTTAGTAGATTCGATGTAGGAATAGGGTGTTTACTTATAGGGGATATATCAGCCTTAGTAGTTGAGTAGTCTTATATGACCAAAGAGACTGAGTTCTTAAGCTTGTGACCATAGCAACGTGATAGATGGAAAAGAGTTTTCATAGGATTCATGATTGGACTCAAGTAATTAAGTCTTGCATATGACAATGCTTAGGGTTTGACGAGTTTCCATGACATATATCTTATCGGGACTCTCGATAAAAAAATTTGATCACATGGTTACTATACCTAAGAATTCTTATTATTCTATTCTGCTAGATTGCAACTACATACTACTAGGTATCACTGATGAATTGTGAGAACTCAGTAGGATAGTTTTTGGATCAACGATCCTTGTTGAAGTAAGTTGGAATCATTCCAGTCCATCAACAAGGGTTTCAATGAAAATATGATGGAGATCATGATATATCTCACTACTAGATAGAATGGAATCCAAGAAGTTGCACACAAAAAGAGCTTGACCTGATCAAAAGCTTGCATTATGATCAAATTATCAATTGGATTGATGATGTGGATCTACTAATTATTAGCATAAGGGACTTAATTGCAAGTATTGGAATATAATTTAATTTAATTTAATTATAAATCAATTCTTAATTAATTTAAATCAGATTTAATTTAATTAGGCTTGATTTTATTTAAGGCTAATTAGGTTTATAATCCAAGTATGACTTGGATTTCAATCCTAATTGGATTAGGATTAATAATATTTTGAATTTGGCTTAAATAGGATTCAAATCAGATTCAACATTGATTCAAATTGAAGCCAAATCAAATTACGAAGCTAGAGTCCAAAAGGACTGAGACTCTTTCTTATAGTTGTTGATAATTTAGAAGAGGGGGCACTAAAATTAGTGCCCCACTTCTTGCATGCATGAAAGGACAGGAGGTGCTACATTGTGGCATTCCCAATTTTCCAAGGAATCTCTCTCTAACAGGATTCGATGATCTATATAGTTATTGCATGCAAAAATTTTAAAATAATTTTGAAAAAGAAATAGTAGAAGCAAGATTAAAATTATTTTAATCTAGCGTGCAAATAGATCTAATTTATTAAAAACCTAGATCTATTTCATATGATGTACATAATTAAATATAGAAATCAAATGATTAAATTTGCAATTTAATTTAATGTTGGTGATCAGATCACCTACCAATTATGCTTATTCCTTCTTCATTCTTCAAATCCACTTCTTCTCAGATTTAGATCTGACGGATGTCTCGAGTTTTGTTGAAGCCATTCATGTGCCCGATCTCTATGGGTATCCATAGGAGATGGCCAGTTAAGAGTCAAGAGATCTCCGATGTGCTAGCATTTTATAGATCTTTCTCCCTTCGGCTTGGATTTGAACTCCCTTTCTTCTTCTTTTATTTTTCTCTATACTAGAGATCAAGGGAGAAGATAATCTCTCCCATATGGACCCTTCTCTTGAGAGAGAAGAAAGGAGGAGGAGGAAGGGGTGATTGATTCTCTTCCATTTTTTTGTGTACCATGCAGAAACAAGAAAGGATATGGGGCAGGACCATGTGAGATCCTATCTCACATTAAACACCAGAGTCATGCACAAAATCTGCACTCATTTCTTCTTTCTTTTCTAGTTCCCATGCCACAAGAGACCCCTTTTCTTTCTAGAGTCCTACCCTATCTAAGATTAGGATAAGGCCTTTGAATTAAATTCAAAAAACTAACCCTAGATAGAAAAGGATAGGAAGAGAAGAGAGAAACCATGGGGTGCCAAACACTTTTGCGCATCTCAATTGTTCCACACACATAATTCCCATGAAGAAGGGCATGGCCCATTCTTTCTTACATGCTAAGAAGAGTGGGGCATGTGGAGAGAGAGAAAAATTAGTTTTAGGAATTAGCTCAACTAACTAACTCCTAATCCTAATCTAATTAGGACTAGCTAACCTAATTTCTAATCCTATTAGGTTTAGGTCTAGATCAATAGCCAATTAGAAATTGGATCCTAATCCAATTAGGACCACTAAACCTAATTAGAATAGATCAAGCTTAACTTAATTAGATCAAATTTAATTCACCTAGGTTAGGTAACTAATTAGGTCAAACCAATTTGGCTTGCAACACTTGTATTAGGTTAGTCCAAACCCTAATTAGACTAGGGCATCACCCAAACTCCATCAAATTAAATCTAATTTAATTTGTATCAAGCCTAATCATGATCAAATCATATAATTAATGATTAATTAGATCAAACTAAATTGCAACTCTTATAATAAAATCCTCCTTGATAATAATTTGTAGCTACTAAAATTGTAACTCTTATAATTTGATCCAAATATTAATTCAATTAATATTTTGATTAAGATCCAACCCTTCGATCAAGTCAAACTTCTTTTATATGTGACCCCATAGGTTCCATTCTATCTAGTAGTAAGAAATACCATGATATCCATCATAGTATCATTGAAATTCCTTTCAATAGGCTGGAATAATATTAACTCAACTCATCATGGTTTTTTGATATGAAAAGGCTCAATTGAGTCTCGCAATCCACTAGTGAGCCTAGCAGCGTGTAGTGGTCATGCTAGTAGAATAGAATAAGTAGAATCCTTAGTTGTGGTTACCATATGATCTAGTTTTTCTATCATGAGTTTCAACAAGTTAGAGGTCATGGAAAACTCATCAAACCCCTTTATCTATCATATGCCAAATTTAATTATCTTAAGTCTAATATAAAATTCATGAAAACTCTTTTTCATCCTTCACCTACTGTGGTCATAGATTTTTGTACTTAGCTTCTTAAATTGCATAGCACATGCCTCTTCTATCGAGATTGATAGATCCCATCTCGATGCACACGTACTCCTACAATGAACCTACTATAGCCAACGAATACCGCAAGGACCCGAATGACTAGAGACCAAGTTTACATGTTGTTAAACTACAGCAACCCCACTATGAGCAGCTAAAATGTCACATGTTAAAGAACCGTGCACACAACCATAGCATTGACAACCGCACTAATGAGTGAGTAGACATCCATGTGACTTCTTATATGGTCACACTTAATACCATTGTTCTCTAACAATAACCTGCACTCTCGCTCTAGTATCCCCATACTATAGATATAAGACTCATCTATCCAAAGGGAAGCGATATGTGCACCAATCTTGATGGATCAATCATCATCTCCATGATGATCCAACGATCAAGAGCACTTCAGGAATTAACCTATATTGACACATGTCATAAATTTTTTACTCTTGAAAATATGTATCATTGACCATTAATTGCTAGGATGACTCTTAAACACATTAACAAAAATGGATAAAAATTATCTAATTTTTGAAAGGATTATGCCCTAAAGGCCAATCGAAATATTGTATTTCCATGGGATTTTCTTTTATATCCCAAACCAGTGTATTGACATTATCAATTAATAAAGGCATTTTATTTTCATCATACACTATGTCTTATTAATTTTATTAAGATATGATGAACTCCATAGATTAGGGATATAGTTCTAGGATTATAATGAGATCATACCAGTGAGACCTAAAGTCTTAAAATCCTACTCTAGAATATTCCTGGTCGATGGGATATTGAGTAGGGGATCAATGTTTCCGGTAAGACCAGCACATCCTATGTATGCTTGGTAAAGAGGGTGACTGATCTCACAGTCACTTGTGTTTGACACTAATACTAGGATGTGGGTGCTCATTAGAGAATGAGTTCACTGAATGGATCCAGCTTGAGAACATCTAATGGAACCTTATCTGTTTGTCAATAGATAGTTCTCATAATGGGAGTAGTGCATGTGGTCCTTTGACCTGAGATTGCCATGGTACCTTGTATGCATGAATCCATACTTTGGTTCACACTCAATCATGACACTGAGTCATGCATGAGGTGATACTGGGTATGGTGGATTGCATATGGAGGTTGTGAGTAGGTCAAAAAGGAATCGATCAACCCTAGTAAGAGGGAAGCGCATCCAGATGATTTCAATCAAATGAAGATTCGGGAAATCTTTGATCAAAGTATGAACATTAGAATTAGTTTCTAATTGTTCATTAATGAATCATCATTATCAGATTAAGGAATGAATATGAAATTGGATTTGACAAGTATCCATATCCATAGTCATATTCAGGGTGCAAGTAGATCGAAGGACTGAATTATCCGGTAACTCACCACTAAAGGGTATTTTGATAAATCCACCAAAATTCCTCATCTTCTGGGTAGGCATGATATGTTGCTAGACATCAATCTTGTCTTGTAGGTCTTCATGAACCAATTGATTTGGTTTCGTCAGTCAATTCGATGTGTGATTCGAATTCGATAATTAGGTGAGCCAATTTGACCTAATTAGGTTAATCGGGTTCGATCGGATCGAATCGACTCAAACCTAAACCTACTGCTAGCTAGATGTGGAATCCAATGGGTCACACACAATAGAGACTTGGCCAAGGAAGTCATTCATGAATTAATTAGGGTCATAGGATCCTAATTGGTTAGCCGGATTACATACTAGCATATGTAGGCTAACAAAATTCCTAACCCAATTGGATTGGGTCCGGTTGCTTGCTAATTGGGCTAACGTAATTATGGAAAATCTAAATTAGGTTGAGTCCTAAGTGGGGCTAGCCTAATCATAGCTAAATCTGATTTTAATTTTGATTTAAGGACATTTTAGGCACCATACATGAAGAGTCCCAATGGCATGGGACTCTTGGTACCTAAATGATACCTTAACTTCAAAAGGATACAGAATGAGCTATAGATCTCTGATTTGAATATAATTTATATGGTCAGAAAGATAATTTTATGATCTTTCCAATGATACCCATATTGCCTATATTTTTATTGGTCAACATTCTTTGAAATTTGCATGGAAGAAGGATGGCGCACGCGGTGCATAAAGAGTCGCAACATTCTTTGATTAGCTTTAGTGCAAGTGGGAGATTGAAAGGATTATGCCCTAAAGGCCAATCGAAATGTTATATTTCGATGAGATTTTCTTTTGTATCCCAAACCAATGATTAACATTATCAATTAATAAAGGCATTTTATTTTCATCATAAGCTGTGTCTTATTAATTTTATTAAGATATAATGAATCCATAGATTAGGGCTATTGTTTTAGGGTTATGATGAGATCATACCGGTGAGACCTAAAGCCTTAAAACCCTAATCTAGAATATTCCTGATCGATGGGATATTGAGTAGGGGATCAATGTTTCCGGTAAGACCAGCACATCCTATGTATGCTTGGTGAAGAGGGTGACTGATCTCATAGTCACTTATGTTTGACACTAATACTAGGATGTGGGTACTCATTAGAGAATGAGTTCACTGAATTGATCCACTTGAGAACATCTAATGGAACCTTATCTGTTTGTCAATAGATAGTTCTCATAGTGAGAGTAGTGCATCATTCTCCCATACAAATTTTAAAGAATGTTGACCAGTCAAAACATAGGCAATATAGGTGTCATTGGAAAGAGTATAAAATTTTCTTTCTGACCATATAAATTATATTCAAATCAGAGATCTATAGCTCATTCTGTGCCCTTTTGAAGTTAAGGTATCATTTAGGTACCAAGAGTCCCATGCCATTGGGACTCTTCATGTATGGCACCTAAAATGCCCTTAAATCCAAATTAAAATTAGATTTAACTCTGATTAGGCTATCCCCACTTAGGACTCAACCTAATTTAGGTTTTCCATAATTAGGTTAGCCTAATTAGCAAGCAACCGGACCAAATTCAATTGGGTTAGGAATTAGGTTAGCCTACATATGCTAGTATGTAATCCGGCTAACCAATTATGATCCTATGACCCTAATTAAATCATGAATGACTTCCTTGACCAAGTCTTTATTGTGTATGACCCATTGGATTCCACATATAGCCAGTAGTAGGTTTAGGTTTGAGCCGATTCAATCTGATCGAACCCGATTGACCTAATTAGGTCAAATTGGCTCACCTAATTGTCCAATTTGAATCACACATCGAATTGACTCATGAAACCAAATCAATTGGTTCATGAAGACCTACAAGACAAGATTAACGTCTAGCAATGTGTCATGCTTACCTGGAAGATGAGGAATTTTGATGGATTTACCAAAATACCCTTCAGTGGTGAGTTACCGGGCAATTCAGTCCTTCGATCTACTTGCACCCTGAATATGACTATGGATATGGATACTTGTCAAATCCAATTTTATATTCATTCCTTGTTCAATCTGATAATGATGATTCATTAATGAACCATTAGAAACTATTTCTAATGTTCATACTTTGATCAAAGATTTCCCGAATCTTCATTTGATTGAAATCATCTGGATGTGCTTCCCTCTTACTAGGGTTGATCGATTTCTTTTTGACATACTCACAACCTCCATATGCAATCCACCATACCCAGTATCACCCCATGCATGACTCGGTGTCATGATTAAGTGTGAACCAAAGTATGGATTCATGCATACAAGATACCATGGCAGTCTCAGGTCAAAGGACCACATGCACTACTCCCACTATGAGAACTATCTATTGACAAACAGATAAGGTTCCATTAGATGTTCTCAAGATGAATCCATTCAGTGAACTCATTCTCTAATGAGCACCCACATTCTAGTATTAGTGTCAAACATAAGTGACTGTGAGATCAGTCACCCTCTTCACCAAGCATAAATAGGATGTGCTTGTCTTACCGGAAACATTGATCCCCTACTTAATATCCCATCGACCAGGAATATTCTAGATTAGGGTTTTAAGGCTTTAGGTCTCACTGGTATGATCTCATCATAACCCTAGAACCATAGCCCTAATCTATGGGGTTCATCGTATCTTAATAAAATTAATAAGACACAGTGTATAATGAAAATAAAATGCCTTTATTAATTGATAATGTCAATACACTGGTTTGGGATACAAAAGAAAATCCCATCGAAATACAACATTTTGATTGGCCTTTAGGGAATAATCCTTTCGCTATTGACTTAATATTTGTGAAGAGGTTTAGGTCCAGGTGTCATCTTAATTAGTTAGCACATCTTATATCTTCCTAACCCATTTAGGTCATCACATCTTATGTCTGACTTACCTTATTCAGGTTAGCACAACTTATGTCTGACTAATCCAATTTAAGTTAGCATATCTTATGACTGACTAACTTGGTTTGGGTTAGCACATCTCATGTCTAACCAACTGGTTTGGGTCAGCATATCACATGTCTAACTAACCTAGTTCATGTCAACATAACTCATGTCTGACAAATCTAGGTAGCATGGAAAAACTCGAATCAACAAGCAACATTTTCAAAACTTAATAGATCAAGTTAACCAAGTAAGTAAGATTGATGAGAGGGTTCTGCCTCTTCCTATTTTCTTAGACACCAACATAGTTAGTCAAGTAAAAGAATAGCCCCAATTAAAAATCATAATTGAAACTTACCTTAGACACCAATTAGTTATCAATAAAAATCGAATAAGTTAGCCTAGTTTTGGGCTTATACCACTAAGCCAAATTAGGTCTTGAGTTAAATAATTCGCATAAATGTGAATTGATATGACCAACTACATCTAAGAATTATTTTGAGCCCCTTTGACCAAACCCTTATCAACCAATATATTGGCTTTGGCTTCTAAATTTTGATGAATAACAAAATGTTGACTATATGTTTGGACTAATATTTCAATTGAAGTATGAATTTCAGGTCTTAAAAGAGTATCAAGTCTACAAATTTGAAAGCAAGAGGTTTCTCATGTTTAATTAATCTTCTAATATTGGAATATTATCAAAACAACCACTTTGGCTCTTATAAAAAAGTATCTAAAGGTTTAATGGACAAATCCTTAGGAAATTCAGAGTTTGGCATGCTTTTTTGGATGGCACAGATCAAGTGTCGACTCAAGAGGTCAATTCATAAGCCAAACATCAACTCACAAGGTTGACTCATTAAAAAAATTTAGAAGTTTTAGAAGACCAGCATGCAAATTTTCAAGTGGCACGCCCAGGTGTCGACTCAAGAGATCGACTCACCGCTAGAGACAAGTTTTGGGGCAGAACATCAACTTTTCTTGATTCAGCCTGAAGTGTCAACTCACGAGGTTGACTCATGCTCCAAGTGTCGACTCAAGAGGTCGACTCATACTGTAACGGCTAGTTTTTTTCAGAATTTCAGAATTATTTCTAAACGGCTCCAAATGGCTATTTTTTTCAATTCTAACTTTCTTTAATGGTCTTTTCAATGGTTTTGAGATATTTAACACTCACCAAACCTCTTCAAGTCAACAAAAAAGTGAGGATTCATATGAGACAAACTCTAATCATTTGAAAAGACAAAAAGAGAGCTTTCAAAAGATTCCTTTGACAAAAAGGCTTCCATTTTTAAGTTATTGAGCATTCAAGTGTTTGGCCATAAGTGTGCATTCAAAGATTCCAATAAAAAGACAACTCAAGCATTCAAGAAGAGCTACATCGATTTTAATTTTCGCTCATTTTAGGAGCTAATTCTTGTGCTCATTTATTGTATACTTGATTTCTTTTGTTGTTGCTAGTTTCAAAGGTATTAAAACTAGTGTTAAAGGTTTTTGGTGAGCCTTGAAAAACCAAAGAGGTTTGTTGGTGAGCCTAAGAAATAAAACCAACTTGGGTTTGACTTATGAGCCTAGATAAAACAAGTTATAAAGGTTGTTGGTGAGCCTAGGTGATAAAACCAACATAGATTTTGACTTGTGAGCCTTGGAAAACAAGTCAGTTATAATCTTGGATAGATTATAGTAAAAATTTTCAAGGAAAAGCTTGGAAAGTGGATGTAGGTGTTAGGGTGCACCGAACCACTATACATCTTGTTATTTGTGGTTGCTTACTTCCTTCTCTATTTGCTCTTTATTACCTTGCATTATATTTATTGCTTCTACTGCATAATTCATTGAGCACTATCACTTAGTTACACAACCTCACTAAGAAGTGCACATAATTGCTTAATTTTTTTTTAATACCCAATTCACCACCCTTTTGGGCTCCTTCTTTGGGCAACAAGTGATATCAGAGTTTGGTACTCTGCCTGTAGGTCCAACGATCTTGAGTTAAAGATCATGGTAGCCCAAATAGGTATTGGTATTGTAGAAGGACAAGCTTCTAACCATCCACCTTTGTTTAGTGGCATGAACTACACATATTGGAAGACATGCATGTGCATTTACATTCAAGCTATTGATTATATTTTTGGAGAACTAGAGTTAAAGGCCCTCATCAGCCCACTCTTTTGGTTAATGGCATTCTCATTCCCAAATTAGAAGAAGATTAGGATGAAAATAATATTAAGCAAGCTGAGCTTAATGCTAAGGCCATGAATTTATTATTCTATGCACTTGATCCAAGTGAATTCAACAGAATATCAAATTGTATTTCAGCCAAAGAGATTTGGGATACACTTAATGTTACCCATGAGGGTGCACATCAAGTAAAGACCATCAAAGTAAACATGCTCATTCACACTTATAAGATTTTAGGATGGAACCAACTGAAACTATTAGTGAAATATATACTAGATTCACTAATATTGTAAATAGCATGAGGAGCTTGGGTAAAGTGATTTCTAATGCTGAACTTGTCAATAAAATTCTCAGGTCTCTTTCGGCTTCTTGGGATCCAAAGGTCATAGCCATTGAAGAAGCTAAAGATGTCAATACACTTTCACTTGAGCAGCTTTTAGGCTCATTGATGACTTATGAGCTCTCTTTGAAGCAAAAAATAGTGGACAATGACAAGAAGAAGAAAGCCATTGCATTCAAGTCCACTACTAAGAAAGAATAAAGTGATGAATTCGATGAATCTGATGAAGAAGATGAAATAGCCCTCATTACAAGAAAGTTCAAAAGAGTTATGAGGAGAAAGAGAAATTTCTACAAGAAAAAGCCACAAAAAGGAGATCATAATAAGGAGAAAGGAAAAAGAAGGAAAGGGAACAACCGATATGCTTCGAATGTAAAAAGCCAAGTCACTACAAGTTAGATTGCCCCGCTCTCAAGAAAAGTAAGAAGAAATTTAAGAAAAAAGCTATAATGGCAACGTGGAGTGAAAGTGAAGATTCAAGCTCCAATGAAGAACAATAAGAAAAGGCCAATCTTTGCTTTATGGCCAATGAAAAAAGAGGTAAGACTTAAATCTAAAAATGATTTTACATTTGATGAATTATGTGATGTTTTTGATGAACTAGTTATTGAATATCAAAAGGTTAATTTCAAAAATAAAGAATTGAGAAAACAAAACCTAAAGCTTTCAAAAACATCTAATAAGTTTTTAATAGAAAATAAAAGCTTGATTCGAGAAAACAAGAACCTTAGTGAACAAATAAAGGTTTTGAAAAATGAAAAAGAAGATCTTTTGAAAGAAAAAGACTCTTTGAAAATGGACAAAATTTTTGATACAAATGAAAAACTTGCAAAACAAAATAAGAAGTTTTTACTAGAAAACAAAAAATATAAAGAAGAGCGAGAAAAAGTAAAGTCATTTATTGAAAAGTTTACTTACAATTCTGAAAAATTAAATATACTTTTAAACAATCAAAGAACAGTTTTTAATAGAGTAGGCTTAAGATTTAAACCACAAAAATAGCAAAAGTTTTTCAAAAACTTTTTTATACCTGCTTCTTCTAGTATTACTTGTTATGCATGTGGTATAGTAGGACACAAATCTTATATGTGTAACAAAAGAAAATTGAATGATATTAGAAAGGTTTGGGTTCTAAAAGGAAACAATTCAACTAACCCTTAAGGATCCAAGATGGCTTGGGTACCTAAAGTTTCCACTTGATTTGTTTTGTAGGTGTGTCTTGCAACCAAGGATAAAAGAAGAATATGGTATCTTGATAGCGGTTGCTCAAGACACATGACTGGGGATGTGAGACAATTCTCGTCTCTAGAAGCTTTATATGGTGGAAACGTGACTTTTGGTGATAATAAAAAGGGAAAAATTGTCGGTATTAATAAAATCCATATCACCCGTACTACTTTTCTTGATAATGTTTCGTTAGTAGATGATTTAAAGCATAATTTATTTAGTATAAGTAATTTTTACGATAAAAAATTTAAAGTAGTTTTCGAATTTTCTATGTGCATTGTATATAGTCTAGATGACAATGGCATCAGGTTTGGTGGTCATAGGCATGGAAACATTTACATGGTTGATCTTGATGATCTACCCATGAAAAATGGTCAATGTCTAGTGGCTATGGAAACCAAGATCAATGAAACTAGTTGGCTTTGGCATCATAGACTAGGACATGCAAGCATGCATTTGATTTCAAAATTAAATAAAAAGAACCTTGTAAAAGATTTGCTAAAACTCACCTTTGCAAAAGACAAGATTTGTAGTGCATGTCAACTTGGAAAACAAACAAAATCTTCTTTCAAACCTAAAGGAGTAGTATCTACCACTAGACCCCTTGAATTACTTCATATGGACCTCTTTGGACCAACTAGAACAATTAGTTTGGGAGGTAAGAAGTATGGGTTAGTAATTGTAGATGACTATTCATGTTTTACTTGGATAATATTTTTGGCACATAAGGATGAAACATTTTCAGCATTCATTAAATTTCATAAAGAGATTTTAAATGGAAAAGGTGTTTCAATCATCTCTTTACGAAGCGATCATGGTATTGAGTTTGAAAATCATGATTTTAAAATATTTTGCAATGAAAATGGTATTAATCATAATTTTTCTATACCTAAGATACCTCAACAAAATGGGGTGGTAGAAAGAAAGAATAGGACTCTTGAAGAAATGACACTCACAATACTTTGTGAAAATAATTTACCTAGATATTTTTGGATGGAAGCCATAAATACTGTATGTTATGTTTTGAATCATGTTTTAATCCGACCTATTTTGAAGTATGAACTTTAAAAAAGTAGAAAACCTTTTATAAAATATTTTTTTATTTTTGGATGCCATTGTTTCATTCTAAATAATGGTAAAGATAATCTCAGTAAATTTGATGCTAAGTCAGATGAGGGTATCTTCTTAAGATACTCTATTTCTAGCAAGGCATACAGGGTCTTCAATAGAAGAACTCTTCTAATTGAAGAATCCATTCATGTAGTTTTTGATGAATTTAATGATAAATCTTCTAGAAAAGAAGATACAGTTGATGATGAGACAAGTATTCAAAAGCTATGAAGGATGACAATCAATGAAGAAACTTCCAAGGATCAAGGAGGTGATCAAAATAATGAAGAAGAACAACTACAAGAAGTAGGAGCCTCATCTACACCCAATCCACTACCTAAAGAATGGAGGTATGCCCATGGACACCCTAAAGAGCTTATAATTGGTGATCCATCAAAATGGATAAGTACCCATTCCTCTTTGAGAAATATTTGTGATTATTTATAATTTGTATCTTAAGTAGAACCTATATCAATTGAAGAAGCAGAAAAAGATTCTAATTGGTTAAATGATATGCAAGATGAATTAAATCAATTTAAAAGGAATAATGTTTGGACTTTGGTTGAAAGACCTTCAAATGCTTCAATAATAGGAACAAAATGGATTTTCAGAAATAAACTTGATGAGCATGGTTTAGTAACAAGAAATAAAGCTAGACTAGTTTTAAAAGGTTATAATCAAGAAAAAGGTATCAATTTTGATGAAACTTTTGTACCTGTTGCTAGATTAGAAGCAATTAGATTACTACTTGCTTTTGCTTGTTTTATGGATTTTAAGTTATTTCAAATAGATGTCCAAAGTTCTTTTTTGAATGGCTTTATTGAAGAAGAAGTTTATGTTGAACAGTCCCTTGGTTTTGAAAATCATGAATGCCCTGATCATGTTTTTAAACTTCATAAAGCTTTGTATAGTTTGAAACAAGCTCCAAGAGCTTGGTATGATAGATTAAGTAGATTTTTACTTGAGAATGATTTTTCAAGAGGTAATGTTGACACTACACTATTTTTGAAAAAGAAAAATAATGGCTTATTAGTAGTACAAGTGTATGTCGATGATATTATTTTCGGTGCTACTAATGAAGTTCTTTGCCAAGAGTTTGCCAAGCTTATGCAGGGAGAGTTCGAGATGAGCATGATGGGAGAGCTAAACTTTTTCCTCATACTCTAGATCAAGCAAACTAAATAAGGGTTCTTCATCAACCAAGCCAAGTATACAAAAGAAATTTTAAAAAAGTTTGGGATGGAGAGCACCAAATCATTAGGTACTCCTATGAGCCCTTCTTGTAAACTTGACAAAGATGAATTAGGTAAGAATGTATATCAAAAGTTATATAGAGGTATCATTGGTTCATTGTTATATTTAACTGCAAGTAGGCCAAATATAATGTTCAGTGTAAGTATGTGTGCAAGATATCAGTCTACTCCTAAAGAGTTTCATTTATTGGCTGTTAAATAAATACTAAGATATCTTTCTGGCACTATTGATATTGGACTTTGGTACTCTAGAGACTCATCTATTGAATTGATTGCATATTCTGATGCTAATTTTGCTTGGTGTAGATTAGATAGAAAAAGTACTAGTGGAACCTATTAATTTTTTGGAGTGAATTTGATTTCATGGTTTAGCAAAAAGTAAAACTCAGTTGCTCTATTTACGGCTGAAGCCAAATATATGTAGCTGGAAGTTGTTGTGCTCAAATCCTATGGATCAAACAACAACTCGAAGAGTTTTGCATTAAACTAAGTAGACACCCATAAGATGTGATAATACAAGTGCAATAAATCTAACTAAAAATCCTGTACAACATTCAAGAAGCAAACATATTAAAATAAGATTCACTTCATAAGAGCATATTCAAAATGGTGATGTAAAGCTTGATTTTGTATGTACTGATAATCAACTTTCTGAGCTGAATGCCAAAGAAATAAACTTACTGTATTATGCTTTGGATCCAAATGAGTTTAACAGAATTTCAACTTGTAATTCTACTAAAGAAATTTGGGACAAGCTAAAAATCACACACGAAGGCACAACTCAAGTTCAAACATAAAAAATCAATCTTCTTATACATAATTATAAGCTATTTAAGATAGATCCTAGTGAGACTATATCTGCAATGTATACTCATTTTATTGATATTATAAATGGTCTCAAGAGCCTTGGTAGAACTTATTCTAATACTGATCTTGTCCAAAATATTTTAAGATCTTTGCCAAATAAGTGGGAAGCCAAAATGACAACAATTCAAGAAGCGAAGGACCTAAATATACTATCTTTGGATGAACTGCTTGGATCTTTGATCACACATGAATTGGCTATGCAACAAAGGACTGAGGAAGATACAAAAGGAAAGAAGGCCATTGCATCTAAAGCTACTGAAGAGGATAAGAATGAAGAATCAGACTCATCAAATGATGATGATCTTGGAAATGATGAAATTGCCCTTATCATGAGAAAATTTAAAAGGTTTATGGGTAGAAGAAAAACAAACAGACGGAGAAAGCAATATAGAAAAAGTGATTTTGGAAAAGAAAAAGAAAGAGATAAAGAAAAAGAAAAGTATAAAGATAAAGATCAAGTTCCTATATGCTATGGATGCAAGAAGCTAGGACTTATCCGTCCTAATTGTCCTAAAGCAAAGAAAAAGATGTTCACCAAAAAGAAGAAGAAAGCAATGCTTGCTGCTTGGAGTGATAGCAACAAAACCACATCCACTGAAGAGGATCAAGAGATAACAAAAACTGTACAAATCTATCTTATGGGTTTGGAGGACGAGGTAAATACTTTTGAACCTAATTTAGAATTCACTTATAATGAATTGCATAATACTATTTGTGAACTATTGGTAGAATACAAAAAAAATTGGTTTAAAAATAAGGGATTTAAAAAATCAATGTGATGTATTTGAAAAAGATAAAAATGAATCTTGTGAAAGAAACAAACTCTTGCAAAGAGAACTAAACTTAGTTTGTGAAAGACTCAAGGTTGTTCAGTTTAAAAAATAAGAGCTTTTTGAGAAAAATAAAGTTTTGAAAAATGAAAACGATGATTTAAAAAAGGAAGTTCAAAAACTAAAACCCTTGGTTGAAAAACTAACCTTAAGTTCTAATAAACTTGAATTAATTTTGAAAGATAAAAAGGAATCAAATAATAAATTTGGAATTAGTTATAAAGGTTCTATTCCAAACAAATTTTTAGCATCTACTTCATATGCTCCTAAATTCATTAGTTCAAATCAAGTTAGACCTAAATTTGCATCATCTCATACTTATTACTCAAAATCAAAAATTATGTGCTATGCTTGCAATAATATTAGTCATAAAGCTTTTGAATGTTATTTGAAACATAATGACAAAAACAAAATTAAAAAAGTTTGGGTTCCAAAAGGAACCATTTCCACTAACATGCAAGGACCTAAGAAAGCTTGGGTACCTAAAATTCCTAAATGATTGTTTTGCAGGGATGTCTTGCAGCCACAAATATAAAGAAAAGATAGTATCTGGACAGTGGTTGTTCAAGACACATGACGTGTGACATTGATCAATTCTTCATCCTAGAATAGAAGGATGGTGGAATGGTAACATTTGGTAACAATCGAAAGGGAAAGATAATCCGTATTGGTAAAATCAAAATTACTCCTACTGTTATTGAAATATGTTACTTGTAAAAAAATTAAAGCATAATCTTTTGAGTATTAGTCAGCTATGTGACATTGGTTTTAATGTTTACTTCAAGTCATCAATGTGTATAGTAGTTGATCCACTTGACTCTAGTACTAAGTTCATTGGACACAGACTTGGTAACATTTATGTGGTAGATCTTAATGATCTAGTTATGTCAAGCAATACAAGTATTGTAGCAATAAATGACAAGAGCAAGGAATCAAGTTTACTATGGCATAGGCGAATTGGTCATGCTAGTATGGACACAATAGCTAAACTTATTGCAAAAGATTTAGTCAAAGGTTTGCCAAAATTGAAAGTTAACTTTGATTATGTTTGTGATGCATGTCAGTTAGGAAAGCAAGTGACTTTGATTATGTTTGTGATGCATGTCAGTTAGGAAAGCAAGTGAGGGAGAGTTTTAAATCTAAAAACATAGTTTCTACTACTAGACCGTTAGAGCTACTTCACATGGACTTATTTGGACCTACTAGGACTACCAGCCTAGGTGGTATGAAATATGGTCTTATGATTGTAGATAATTTTTCAAGATACACATGGGTTTTGTTTATTACACATAAAGATGAAATTTTTTATGTATTCAAAAAGTTTTAAAAAAGAGTTACAAATTTGAAAAATTTATCTGTTATTTCTATTCTTAGTGATCATGGCACCAAATTTAAAAATCAGTATTTTGATCACTTTTGCACAAAGCATGGTATTGATCATAACTTTTCTGCACCTAGAACACCACAGCAAAATGGTGCGGTAGAAAGGAAGAGTCGTACTTTGGAAGAGATGTCCAGAACAATGCTTTGTGAAGGAAATCTTCCAAAATACTTTTGGACAGAAGCTGTGAATACCGCATGCTATATTTTAAATAGAGTTTTGATTCGACCTATTATCAGAAAAATCTCTTATGAGCTTTGGAATAATAGAAAACTCAATATTAAGTATTTTCATATTTTTGGATGCAAATGTTTTGTTCTTAAAAATGGAAAAGACAATCTTGGTAAATTTGATGCAAAATCTGATGAGGCTATTTTTCTTGGATATTTTTAAATAGTAAAGCCTATCGAGTTTTCAATAAAAGAACTTTAACTGTTGAAGAATCTGTTTATGTTGTTTTCAATGAATCTGACATTACATCTTCGAGAAAGGAAGATTTTGCTGGTGATGATGTAGGTACTTTACAACGTGGAATGAAAGACTTGACTCTCAAAAACAAACAAACAAGTGAACCACATGAAGAAGAGGTGAGTAAAGAACATTATGATATACCTAAAGAATGGAGGTATGTACAATCGCACCCTAAAGAATTAATTATAGGAGACCTATCTCAAGGTGTTAAAACTAGATCTACACATAGAGATGCACATGATTTAATTGCTTTTGTTTCATATGTAGAACCACACAATATAGAAGAAGCCGAAATTGATCCTAATTGGATGTTAGCAATGCTTGATGAATTAAACCAATTTAGGAGAAATAATGTTTGGACCCTAGTAGAAAGACCTAATGACTATCTTGTTATAGGTACTAGGTGGGTTTATAGAAATAAATTAGATGAAGATGGTAATGTAATTAGAAATAAGGCTAGACTGGTTGCACAAGGATATAATCAAGAAGAGGAAATAAATTTTGATGAAACCTATGCACCGGTAGCTAGACTAGAAGCTATTAGATTGTTATTAGCTTATACATGATTTATGAACTTTAAATTATTTCAAATGGACGTAAAGAGTGCTTTCTTGAATGGATTTTTATCTGAAAAAGTTTTTGTCGAGCAACCTCCTGGTTTTATCAATCATATTTTTCCAAATCATGTTTTCAAACTAAATAAAACTTTGTATGGTTTGAAACAGGCACCTAGAGCTTGGTATGATAAATTAAGTTTTTGATTGCAAATGAATTTGTAAGAGGTAGTATTGACACCACATTATTTATTCAAAGAAAGAAGAATGATATTTTAGTTGTTCAAATATATGTTGATGACATTATCTTTGAATCTACTGATGAATCTTTGTGTCAAGATTTTGCAAAGTTAATGCAGGGAGAATTCGAAATGAGCTTGACGGGTGAGCTGAGTTACTTTCTTAGACTTCAAATCAAACAAACTAAAGAAGGTATCCTGATCAACCAGGCCAAGTACATCAAAGAGATAATCAAGAAATTTGGCATGGAATCAAGCAAAGTATGTGGAACACCCATGAGTCTTGCATGTAGACTGGATAAATATGAAAATGGCACAAATATTGATCAAAAGCTATACCGAGGTATGATCGGTTCATTACTTTATTTGATAGCTAGTAGACTTGATATATTATTTAGTGTTTGTTTGTATGCACGTTTTCAATCTAATCCTAAAGAGTCACACATCATGGTTGTTAAAATAATTATTAAATATCTAAAAGGCACATGTAATGTAGGTTTATGGTATTCTAAGCACACTTCATTGAAGTTGATTAGTTATTCTGATGCTGATTATGACGGTTATAAAATTGATAGAAAAAGCACGAGCGGCACCTATCAATTTCTAGGTGTTAACTTGATTTTTTTGGCACACAAACAGAACTCTGTAGCGCTATCTACTGCTGAGAAAGAATATGTGGCTGCTAGGAGCTGTTGTGCACAAGTGTTATGGATCAAGTAACAACTAGAAGACTATGGTGTTGTCCAATCTAAAATTCCTATTAAATGTGACAATACTAGTGCTATTAATTTATCTAAAAATCTAATTCAACACTCACGAACTAAGCACATTGAAATTCGACATCATTTTATTCGTGATCATGTTTTAAACAATATTATTGAACTAGAATTTGTACCTACTAAAGACCAACTCGCAGACATTTTTACAAACCATTAAGTCTAGATAGATTTGAAAAAATCAGAGGAAAATTAGGGCTATGTGATCCATTTTGAACCTGTTTGACCTAATTTTTGAAAATTAAGGAAAAATTATCTAAATGTTTCAAATTTCTCTTTAGAGCATAGGACAACCAAGTTTACATTCAAGGAAACTTTAGAAATTGAGTTTGACCTATTTTGACCTTTAGATTGGTTTTTTGCTCGAGCCGACTCAAGTTATTTAGGCGCTCGGTGAGCCGACTCGAAGGTCGGGCCGAACCTTTTTAAATAGGGTTTCCGTGTTTCCTATTCATTGTATTTCTATGTTTTGGTTATTTTTCCTTAGCCGACTCCACATTCCACTCTATAAAACCTTCCAAAAACTCTCTCCAACCCCTTGAATCCTTTAATCCTAGCTAAATGGCACCCCGCAAGGCCATGGCCAAGAAAGCAAAAAGGGTAGTTCGGACTGCTGCGAAAGAACGGAGGACCAAGAGACGGTTGGACATTTCTATTCCAGAAGAAGAATAACCGATTGAGCAGGAAGAAGAGCTTCAAGCACCGCGACAAGTAATTCCTATGGGAAATCGTTAGGTTACCCTGGGTAGGTGCATCGATTTTAATTTTCTGGAGCAAGAATAGTTGCATATCGGTGATTGGCTTGAAAAAGAAGGATGGAAAGATTTTTGTTTACTGAATGTTCCAACTTATCCTAATCTAGTTCGTCAATTTTTTGAGAACATGTCATTGGGAGATTTTCACTTAGAAGGAACGGTAAAAGGGAAGCACATAGAGATAAGTGAACAAAAGTTATCAAGTTTGCTAAACATACCAAAGGAAGGAGAGTGTTACTTAGTTTTGAAAGAAAAACAGAAGACCCTCAGGCTTATACTAGAGAGAACCAATGTGAAAGGTATTGTGCATGTAAGTGCAAATCAGCTATCATTGAAAATGAGGCTGTTGCACAATATTATTAATAGGATTTTCTTGCCCCAGATGGGGAGATTCGATTGGGTCAGCGAGAAAGACCTTATGTTTATGAGGCGACTGATTAAGGGGGAGGCCCTTAACTTGCCATTTATTATGATATCTCAGATGAGGGAGGCAGCACATAGGGCACGGGCTTGTTTGCCTTACGGGATGGTGTTTACACTGTTATTCCAGGATGCTCATGTAGATCTAACTGGAGAGGATAGCCGTCTATTGCTACACACCGACAGGTATACTATGAAAACCCTTACCATAATGGGATTTATTAAAGTTGATGGCAATTGGATCAGGAAGTCTTCAGGTGTCCCTGTGGCACATTCAAATGACTCAGATGATGATGCTCAGGATGCTCAGAGGATTGGTGAGGAGATTGATACACAGGCTGATGAGGCTGGACCATCAGAGCCAGCTCCTACCACACCTCACTCACCAGTCAGGACTCCCAGAGCTATTGGACATGATACAGATGACAAACTTCAAAGAGTCTTGGAGGAGATATCTTGTCTTAGGACTGACAATGACAGGAGGATTACTTTACTTCAGTCTGAGATGCAGCATGGATTTCAGGAGATCATGACCATTTTGAGACAGCTTTCTATAGCCAGCCAGCATGTACCACCGACTTCCACAGCACCTGGCACTAGCACTAGCATTGATGGAGAGCAGGCACTGGTGACACATTATAGTGATGTACCTTCTCATGCCATACCTGCTGATGTTGAACCCGAGGCTGGTATGGAGCCTACAGGATCTGAGGTTGAACAGACTTCGGCTACCCAGATACTTTCGACCACCAGCACCTTGGCACTATCTTTTGATCCACCGAATGCCAAACCTGCACCTATTGTTATATCTTCAGAGTCCAAAGCCAAAACTAAAGTGTCTAGGACAGTCACTCCCACTAGGTCTAGGATTAGGGATCTTCGACCTAGGTTCCCTAAGTTCAAACCTAGCCTAGGGATCCTAGAAATTGGTTCCTCCTCTGACGAGGAAGAACCTGATAGTAATGATCCTAGCCCATCATTTTGATATTTAGGCTTTTTATCTTGTTGTTTTGGGGACTCTATGTTGTTGTATTTTGGTTGTTGTGATACAATTTTGTCGTGCCGTGGCATATCTGTAATGTATCACATTTGTATTGACTTATTATACATATATCGAGATCACCTTTTATGCTACATGTCTATTCTTTTATGCTACACATCTTAAAGTATTGTGAATGAATGTTCTCTTGTATGCCTTTTGTTGATGACAAAAAGGGGGAGAACGGAGAGTGTGCATGAAAAAAGCTATAATATGAATGTTTAATTTACAAATTTTATTGAAAATTTGAAAAGGTTATGATACTTTGAAGATTGTATATATGAAAACGATATATGGATGTTAATTGTTATGAAAATATGAATGTTGAAATGAAAATTGGAATGATTCATGAAAATTTGATGAAATTTAGAAAGAATGATATTGCAAATAGTAAGGGGAGCTTTACTTCAAATATTTTCATGAAATTCACTTCAAATGATTGGTAATTTCATAAGTTTCGATATGTAGTGTATAAATGATATTCTTGATACATTATGTATCAATACATCATGTTTCGATACACTTGATACACTTGATACATATGATATATTATGGCACACTGTATCGATACATTGATACTTAATCTGTGTGATACACATTTTGTTTAATATCTTTTGATAAATATGAATATATGTTAATTGTAAAGTGTTTTAAATTCTAATCATGCCCAGTGTTTTGTCATCATCAAAAAGGGGGAGATTGTTGACCCCTTGAATGATTTTGACGATCACAAAACATTGGAGCATGTATTTAATACTAACTTTTTTCAATCACTTGAGTAGTTTTGTAGGAAATTGGTTACCTTTTGTTTAAAATAGTCTTCAAACTGATTGGAAGGTAATTCAATTGTATATAAAGTTTTATAAACTTGAACTTGTAAAAGCCCTAGTTTTATCAATCTTGTAATCTTATAAAATGGGCTGAAAAATTATAAAATTATAGAGTATGTAGATTAACTTCTATTTGATTAAATGTTGAAGATTTTTGGAGAAGCTTGAAGCATTTTTTTGAAGATTTGCAAGAGCTGACTCTTGGATTAAGAGCTGACTCGTGGTGGCATGGCACGGAGGAAGATTCAATGTTTCAATATCAAGAGCCGACTCCTGCTCCAAGAGCTGACTCTTCCAGAGTTATGCATTTTGAAAGTCTGAGACCAAGAGCCGACTCTGCCCTAAAGAGCCAACTCTAGGTATTCATGGTTTTGACTTGACTGAAGGCAAGAGCCAACTCCAGCCAGAAGAGCCGGCTCCCATAGAAAATTATTTTGGGCTGTCGGTGATTTCGAGCTGACTCATGGACCTAGAGCCGACTCGTGGAGCTATTTTCTGCACTCCAACGGCTAGTTGCTGAAGTTGAAATCTAAATTTCATTTCATCTCCAACAGCTATTTCACGAATCCCAAGGCCCTACAACGGCCATATCTCTTGGAAAACTATAAAAGGGATGGTTTTTGAAGGATTAAACAATTATTAGAACATTATTGTGGAATTATCTTGAGAAATCAAAGAGCTTTTAAGTCATTCAACTACCTATCTCAAAGAGCATTCAAGTTGGATTCAAAGCTTCACCAACTCTACTCCATCATTGAATCCACTCATTGAAGAAGGGAAGAAGCAGCTTGAAGAGCATTAAAGAGCATTCAAGGCTTGACTTCATCTTGATCTACATCGGCAACATCTAAACAAACTTGGTTTGTTGTAGTTACTTGTTTATTATTTCCTTATCTTTGTTTACTCTCTAAGAACAGCAAGGGGCTGTATCTTAAGAGAGGGTTGAAGGTTTTTAGGTGAACCTTGTAAAACCTAAGTTGGGTTCTTGGTGATCCCGGTCTAAAACTAAGTGTTAGGGTTTTCTTTGGTGATCCCGTTTAAAACCAAAGGGAGTTAGGTTATCTTTGGTAATCCTGGTAAAACCAAAGTGTATAGGTTTGGATTGTAAGCCTGGTAAAACAATCCGATTGTATTCCGGTTGGGGGATATAGTAGAAATCCCAAGTGGTGCTTGGGTAGTGGACATAGGAGCTGGTTGCTCCGAACCACTCTATTTCCTTGTATTTGTGATTGTGTTCTTATTGCTTTATTGCTTTTACTTAATTACTTTCGTATTGCATATTGCACCACAACACAAAAGAATTTTAAAGTGCACATTATTATGAAAAGTTTTTCAAATTTCAATTCACCCCCCCTCTTGGGAAGCCTCCTGGGCAACATAATTGAAGTACGAATTTCAGGCCTTAAAAGAGTATCAAGTCTACAAATTTGAAAGCAAGAGGTTTCTCATGTTTAATTGATCTTCTAATCTTGGAATATTATCAAAACAACCACTTTGGCTCTTATAAAGAAGTATCTAAAGGTTTAATGGACAAATCCTTTGGAAATTCAAAGTTTGGCATGCTTTTTTGGATGGCACAGATCAAGTGTCGACTCAAGAGGTCAACTCATAGGCCAAGTGTAGACTTACAAGGTCGACTCATGAAGAAAATTCAGAAGTTTCAAAAGATCGGCACGCAAATTTTTAAGTGGCACACCCAAGTGTTGACTCAAAAGATCGATTCACGCTTCAAGTGTCAACTTAAGAGATCGACTCATTGCATGAGACAAGTTTTGGGACAGAACATCAAGTTTTCTTGATTCAGCCTGAAATGTCGACTCATACTCCAAGTGTCAAATCAAGAGGTCGACTAATGCTGTAATGACTAGTTTTTTTTAGAATTTCAGAATTATCTCCAAATGGTACCAAACGGCTATTTTTTCAATTCTAATAGTCTTCAACGGTCTTTTCAGTTATTTTTGAGGTATTTAACACTCACCAAACCTCTTCAAGTCAACAAAAAAGTGAGGATTCATATGAGACAAGCTCCAATCATTTGAAAAGACAAAATAAGAGCTTTCAAGAGATTCCTTTGACAAGAAGGCTTCCATTTTTGAGTTGTTGAGCATTCAAGTGTTTGGCCATAAGTGTGCATTCAAAGATTTCAAAAAGAAAACAACTCAAGCATTCAAGAAGAGCTACATCGACTTTAGTTTTTGCTCAGTTTAGGAGCTAATTCTTGTGCTCATTTATTGTACACTTGATTTGTTTTGTTGTTGCTAGTTTTAAAGGTATTGAAACTAGTGTTAAAGATTTTTGGTGAGCCTTAGAAAACCAAAGAGGTTTGTTGGTGAGCCTAAGAGATAAAACCAACTTGGGTTTGACTTGTAAGCCCGGCTCAAACAAGTTGTAAAGGTTGTTGGTGGGCATAAGTGATAAAACCAATATAGATTTTGACTTGTGAGCCTTGGAAAACAAGTCGATTGTAATCTTAGATAGATTATAGTAAAAATTCCCAAGGAAAAGCTTGGAGAGTGGATATAGGTGCTAGGGTGCACCGAACCACTATACATATTATTGTTCGTGGTTGCTTACTTCCTTCTCTATTTGCTCTTTATTACCTTGCATTATATTTACTACTTCTGCTACATAATTCATTGAGCACAATCATTTAGTTACACAACCTCACTAAGAAGTACACATAATTGCTTTTTTTTTTTTAATACCCAATTCACCCCGCCCTTCTTGGGCTCCTTCTTTGGGCAACACAATGACTAGGTTTGATAAACTACTCATAACCAAAATATGATTCTAACTTGATCTAATCAAGATCCTGAGGTATAGTCCCATCACTAGACCTAATTGTTCTACCTATACCCTCATACATGAACTAAGAATTTAGATCCTAAAATATTTTAAATTATATTTAATTATATGATATTATTGGTTTATGATCTTGAAATCATTTTAGATCTATATCTAAAATTATATATTGTATATATTATTGTTTTATATTTGAAAATTAACTATCACATATCACATATATGTAAATTCAAACCTAAAACATGCAAAATCAGATCTAAATAATTACAAAAATAATTTTGAAAACAATTTTCAAAAATCTATTCATCTTAACTTCATATCTAATATGAAACCATGTATCTCATACATGATAACCTACTTTCGTGCATACATAGAAATCAGATCCTAAACATTTTAGATCTTAGGTTTTGCACAAAAGTAAATTCAAACTTTTCATGGTTCTTCCTCTTGATTCATGCAAGCACCACTTTCACCATAGTCCTCTATGGCAAGATGACATTTACCATGGATCTTGAGGAGTACTAGGCTACTAGGTCTATAAAAATTACACTACAAATCATATATGCACATATTAAAAACTGGATTTAAAATATAATGAAACACATTCATTAATGTTTAAGATCTGAAAATCATATCTAAACTTATTTGATCATATGAAATCTATAATGTGGCTCTGATACCACTGACAGGATTTTGTGATCTATATAGGCATTGCATGCAGAAATTTCAAAATAATTTTGAAAAAGGAATAGAGAAAGCAAGATTAAAACTATTTTAATCTAGCATGCAAAGGGATGTAATCAATTAAAACACCTAGATTTATTTCATATGATGCAAATAATTAAATATGGAAATCAAGAAATTAAATATAAAATTTAATTTAAGACCGATGATAAGATCGCCTACCAGTTATGCTTATTCCTTCTTTGTTCTTCAAATCTGCTTCTTCTTGGATTTAGATATGGTGGATGTCTCAGGTTCTGTTGAAGCTGTTCGCATGCCCGGCCTCTATGAGTATCCAAAGGAGATGGCTAATCAAGAGTCAAGAGATCACCAATGTACTAGTATCTTGTAGATCTCTCTCCCTTCGGGTTGGATTTGAACTCCCTTTCTTCTTCTTTTATTTTTCTCTACACCAGAGATCAAGGGAGAAGATAATCTCTCCCATATGAACAATTCATGCAAGAGAGAAGGATGAAGGGGCAATTGATACGCTCCTTTTTTTTTGTGTCATATGGAGAAACAAGAAAGGATATGGGATGGTGCTATATGAGATCCTATCTCACGTTAAACACAACACACAAAATTTGCACCCCATTTCTTCTCTCTTTTCTAGTTCCCATGCCACAAGAGAACCCTTTTCTTCCTAGTCTTATAACCTATCCAAGATTAGGATAAGGCCTTTGAATCAAATTCAAAAAACTAACCCAAGATAGATAAAGATAGGAAGAGAAGAGAGAAACCACGGGGCACCAAACACTTTGGTGCATCGCAATTGTTCCACACACATAATTCTCATGAAGAAGGGTATGGTGTCACGCCCCGAATCCAGCACCGGAATCGGCACGCGATCGGCCGCACAAACTCTAGGTTTTATCCTAGAGATCATGCAAGGCCTGGGTATTCAAAAGTCACTTACCTCAAAAATCTCATTCATCACCAAGCCCGAAATATCTACACGACTCCGTGAAAGAAGAAAGTAGGGTTGTGAGCTCTACAACCCAGTAAGGTTCCTCACAATCACACCAGTATTAATAGAAAAATTGAAAGCAGCATAATCATAATCATATAACAAAAATGATAAATTTTTCGATCACGCAACCAAAACCAATCACATATCAAGTATATCAAAACCTTTCATAACATTATATTTCCCTTATATGTTTTCAATAACTTTTCCTCTTCTTTAAGGTTCTGGACTAACCATGGTCATGCTTCAGCCCATGACTGGCAATCTCAATGTCCATGCCTGTGAAAGGCAATATTTGTCATGACTATGCTTGTGACCGGCAATACTATTGTCCATGCCCGTGAGAGGCAATATTTGTCATAATTTTGCTTGTGACCGGCAATCTCACTGTCCATGCCTGCGAGAGGCAATATTTGTCATGATTCCACCTGTGACCGGCAAATCCATGCCTGCAATAGGCAATATTTATCACGATTTCACCTATAACCGGCAATATCAGTAACCACGATCCCGTGGCATGGCTAGTCCAATTATCATTAACACTTTATCGTTTCACATTATGTCAAATCATATCATGATGTCACACCACATCATGATGTCAAACCATGAAATCTCAAATCTTTCATTGACTGGCATCACGGTCCAAATCATCAAAAGCAATTTTGTTTGATAAACATAGTATCTGAAAATATAAATAATAACAACTATAGTCATATTGTCCATCATGAAAAATCAACCACACCATGCAATAATAAATCATGCATGCCCATGCCATGTACTCGGATCAAAATCATGCCATGTAAAATAATATATATAACTAGTGATCATGTCCAGAATCTTTACCTTCAATCGCTAATGTATTCGGATCAAAATCATACCATGTAAAATAATATATAAAACTGGTGATCATGTCCAAAATTATTACCTTCAATCGCTAATCCCAAATATTCGGTATCAATCTATACCCGAAATTCATTCCAATCCTTTCTGCTCAAAAGATTGATCTCCTACAATAATAAATAAATTCATTCAAACCAAATCCTAGTTTCACAAATTTTGAGAAAGAAGGTTTCTCCTGATTTTCTCTTTCCTCATCTTCTCTCTCCTTCCTCTTCTCTCTCATCTTTATCTCTCCTCTTTCTCTCTCTATCTCGAAGTCCAGAATATCCTCAAAATTGATCACTATCCCATGCCATCATAGCATGACAGCCTTCCTCTTCTTCAAACCAAGATCCCTTTCCTCTCCCCTTCTCTCTCTTCTCCTCTCTCTTTCTTCCTTCTTCTCTCCACTTTTCCCTTCTCTTTCTCTCTCTTCTCCTCTCTTCATGGCTCTCTGCACTATTGGCTCTTGACGTCCCTGATTAAAAAGAGGAGCAAAACCAATCCAAAATCACCTTAAACATCACCTGAGAAGTCCAAAACTATCAAAATATCTCCTCGGCCATCTGATTTGTGATCTACGTCTCAAACCACGTCCAAATCCATATCCAAAAGCCTCAGATCAAGCCTAAATTCCCTCGAATCAATCTCAACCATTTGATCAGGCGATCGGATGGTCCAGATCGCTCAGAAACCTCGTGGACCACCGTGAGTAGTGCGAAATGGGCTGGGAAACGCCCGAGAAATGCATGGGAAATGCCCACACGATGGTCGGCTCGGGCTGGGCTGAGCCCACACTCCCGCGCGCGTGGGGTTCGGCCGCACCTCGCACACGCCCACAATGGACAGGGCTGCGCCTCGCGTGCCCGCCCGCACGTTGTTGCTTGCATCACCGCCCGCACATGCATCGCCCATGCCGCTCGCTTGCATTCGCGTCACACGCCCGCATCCGCGCATCCGCGTGTCCGCGTGCTCACCCCCGCGTGCCCATTCGCCAGCGCACTTGTCTGGGCCAGTCCAACGGGTGGGCCGGCGGGCTTCGATCCCCTTTTTTTTTTTTTTTTTTTTCTCTGGGGTGTTACATATGGCCCCTTCTTTCTTACATGCTAAGAAGAGTAGGGCATGTGGAGGGAGTGAAGAATTAGTTTTAGGAATTACTTCAACTAACTAACTCCTAATCCTAACCCAACTAGGACTCTAACTAACCTAATTTCTAATCCTATTAGATTTAGGTCTAGATCCATAGTCAATTAGGAATTGGATCCTAATCCAATTAGGACTATTAAATCTAATTAGAATAGATCAAGTCTAACTAAATTAAATTAGATTTAATTCACCTATGATTAGGCAACCAATTTAGTCAAACCAAATTGGCTTGCAACACATGTAATTAGATTAGTCCAAATCCTAATTAGACTAGTACATCATCCAAACTCAACCAAATCAAATCCAATTAAATATGTGTCAAGCCTAATCATGATTAGATCATATAATTAATGATTAATTGGACCAAACTAATTTACAATTCTTCCAATAAAATCCTTGCTAATAATTAGCAACTGTTAAAATTATAACTCTTATAATTTGATCCAAATATTAGTCCAATTGATATTCTGATCAAGATTCAACCTTTTGATCAGGTCAAACTCTTTTTACGTATGACCCCATAAGTTCCATTATATCTGGTAATGAGAAATACCATAATCTCTATCATAGATCATTGAAACATCTTTTGATGTCCTAAAATGATTCCAACTCAACTCATCATGAGTCTTCAATCTGAAAAAGACTCAATTGAGCCTCACAATCTACCAGTAATGCCTAGCAGCATATAGTGATCATGCCAGTAGAATAGAATAAATAGAATCCCTAAGTATGGTTATTGTGTGATCTAGTTCTCATACCATGAGCCCTAATAAGATGGAGGTCACGAAAAACTTGTCAAAAACCATTGTTTGTCATATGCCAAATTTAACCAGCCTAAGTTCAATATGAAACTCATAGAAACTCTTTTCCATCCTTCACCTCAATAATCATGAATTTTTAGACTTAGCTTCTTAAATTGTATAGGACTATGCCTCTTCTACCAAGGTTGATTGATCCCATCCAAACACACATCTACTCTTACAGTAAGTCTAATATAGCTAATGAACATTGCAAGGACCTGAATGGCTAGGAAACAAGTATATGTGATGTCAAACTATAGCAATTCTACTATAAGCAACCAAGGTATCACAGGTTAAAGAACCATGTGCACAACCACAGCATCAAGAACATCATTGATGAGTGAGTAGATATTTAAGTGACTTCTCGTATGATCATGCACAGTTTCATTATTCTCTAATAACTACCTGCACTCTCACTCTAGTGTCCCAATATTATAGACCTGAAACCTATTTATCTAAAGGGGAGTGATCCATGCATTGATCTTGATGGATCAATCATCGTTCCTGTGATGATCCAGCGATCGGGAGTACTTTAGGAATTAACCTATAATGACACATGTCTTAAATTTCAACTCTTGAGAATATGTATCATTGACTATTAATTTCTAGGATGATTCTTAGATACATTGACAAGAATGGATAAAAAAATACCAAATTTTATTGATGTAAATATGATTAAATATAAATACAACACCATAGACAAGATATAATGTGCTAGCCAAATTGGCTTTTCAGACACACACACCTAGCACTCTCATCCAAAAAAGATAAAATTTATCTGATTTGAATTTGATTCAAAATTAGTTTAGAATTTGTTGCCCAGGTGGCTACCTAAGAGGGAGGTGAATTGGGATTTCAAAAATTATTGCTGCAGATATGTGCTTTTAGAAATTAACTTATCTTAGTGAAAGGTGCTGTGATTATGAATGTAAAGCACATGTTAAATGAAAAGACAAAGGTAGCAATACAAACAACAAAGATTATAGTGGTTCGAAGCAATCCAGCTCCTACGTCCACTACCCAAGATACCACTTAGGATTTCAACTATATTCACACCCGAATACAGTAGGATTGTTTTACAGGCTCACAATCTAAAACCTCTACACTTTGATTTTATCGGGATCACCAAAGAAAACCCAACACCCTTTGGTTTTAAACAGGATCACCAAAGAAACCCAACTTGGTTTTAACAGGATCACCAAGAATCCAACACTTGGCTTTTACTAAGGCTCATCAAGAACCTATTTGGTTTTTCAATTAAGCTCACTAATAACCCAACAATTCAAGAATGAATTGAAAATAAATGCAATAATAAATGATAAACTCTTGTTGTCAGATAGTTGCCGCTGTAGCACTGATGAAGCCCACTGGAATGTACTTTAATGCACTTGAGAGGCTTTTTTTTTCTTCAATGAATGCTTCAATCTTCAGATGGGATTTGGTGAAGACTTGAAGATGCTTTGAATGCTCACTTGTGCTCTCTTTCTTGTTGGTAGGTTAGATCTTCAAAAATCCTTAAATCTTTGAGGAACTTTCTATATCTCTTTTTTTTTAAAAAAAAAGTTCAAATCCTTCAAATATATGGTCTTCCATCATTTCAAGACAGTTTTAGACGTTGTAGACCATTGGGATGTGATATTTGACCGTTGGAGCACCTTTTTGCATTAAGAAAAAGAATTCTAGAACTAGCCATTGTATACCTGGAAACGATATTCGAGTCGGCTTGGATACTTCGAGTAAGCTCGGATCCTTCAAGTCAGTAGGTCGAGTCTCAATTTCTTCAGTAGGGTCGGCTCTTTGTCTCAAGGTGCAAAAACTTCACTCTAGACGAGTCGGCTCTTGATAGTTCGGGTCGGCTCGAACATCCATCGTTGAAATCATTGAACTCAAGGAGTCGGCTTGCTTCTACTTGGGTCGACTCTTCTTCTCAGAATCAGAAAACTTCACTCTGGAGGAGTCGACTCGTTGCAGATCGGGTCGGCTCACTTTCTCAGGTCTTCAAAATTTGTTCTGGCAGAGTCGACTCAATCTAGTTGGGGTCGACTCACCTGGCTATTCTCAGAAAACATTAGGAATGGACTCTGGATGAGTCAGTTCAGTTCTACTTGAGTCAGATCGGACTGCTGCGTGCTAGAATCCTTGGTACGTGCCATAAGGTAGAGTCGGCTCTTCTTTAAGTTGGGTCGGCTCGAGTGACTTCTTCAGAATTTTTACAAATAGACTCAAGAACACTCTCACCAACATTCTCCAATATTCATTGTTAACCAACTCAAAATAAATTTAAAGCACAACACACATAACCAATTTACATGATCTTTCTTAACTTTTTCTTTGGATTCTTCTTTATAAAATTTGATTACAACACAACTCAAAACAAGAAATATAAATGTAGGAGTTGAAGTTTGAACAAAGAATTCATCCTAAAAAAACTTGTAAACCACTTGAAGAGTTGTTAGTAAAATATGTGCATGCTCCAATGTTTGGTTATCATCAAAATCACTTATGGGGTCAACAGAATTTATTTTATTCAAAATTTTTAAGATGTGGGATATTGTTTTACGCGATAAAACAAATAGGTGAGGAAGGCTAGTGCTAATAATTTTTGGATCTCCTCTTTGTCGCCTATTCTTTTTTCATCATCCCTCCTTCTTAGTCCCTACTTCCTCACACCAAAAATAGTAGAAAGAAAAATTAGAGAGAGAAAAAGGGAAGAAAATATTTTTATTGGTGGAAAATATGGTCGGATCAAATACATGGGACCCATGGTGATACAAGCACTCTATTGGCTAGGCAATATGCACTTGGATCAAGGACACCAACCAAAACAAACATGGATGGACATAAAGCACCCTGATCGGCCAAGGCACCAGTGAGCCTTGCCAACCGCCTCTAAGGTGCTTTGTCAGAAGCCTCTGAACAAATGATGGCGGAGGTCAAATCCTGTACCCAAGGCATCAGCAAGCCTAGTCAATTGCCTCTAAGGTGCTTAGCTAGAAGCCTACAAGCGAATGATGACAAAGGCCAATTCCTATGTCCCAAGATATTAGTGAGCCCTATCGACCACCTCTTAGGTGCTTGACCAGAAGCTTTTGAGTGGATGATGGTAAAGGTCAATTCCTATGTCCTAAGGTATCACCGAGGCCTGTCGACCACTTCTAAGGCACTTGATTAGAAGCCTCCAAGTGGATGATGGCAAAGGCCAATTTCTATGTCCCAAGGTATTAGTGAGCCCTGTTGACTACCTTTAAGGTGCTAGGCCAAAAGCCTCCAAGCGGATAACAGCAGAGGCCAATCTTATGCCCCATGGCATCAACAAGTCCCCTCTAAGCGAATGACAGTAGAGGCTAATTCCTATACCTTAAGACACCAGTGAACCTTGCTGACTGCCTCTAAGGTGCTCGGCCAGAAGCCTCTAAGAGGATGATGGTAGAGGCCAATTCCTTTTTCCCAAGGTATTAGCGATCCTTGTCGACTACCTCTAAGGTACTCAGCCAAAAGCCTCCGAATGAATGACGATAGAGGCCAATTCCTATATCCCAAGGCATCAACAAGCCCAATCGATAGCCTTTAAGGTATTCGACTAGAATGCTGGCTGGTACCACCTTAGTAGCATGCTCATTCTAGGCCCCCATAGTGCAATACTCTGATGCTTATCACCACCACCATATAACACCACCTGGTAGAGCTCTTTATCATATCCTGAAATTATCAAATCATTATAGGATCTTTATAAGAGTGATGAGCATGCCTGAATGCCCTGTAACTTGAGCCACCATTCAATGAAGCATGGTTTACCTTAGACTAATGACAAGGATGCATTTAAGGAGACAAGATACCACTTTGCTAGCAAAAAGGCCCCATGGATATGTGGAGCTCTAGCCACCTTTCACCAGATCGAACAGGATCTTGGTATCACCAAAAATATCCTGAACTATCCCTTTACAAAAAGGGCTCCAAAAGTGCTCTCAGAGGTATGTGAGCCTTTTCACTTACACTGCCCCACTATTGATATCCATATTGATTTGAGCATTGGAGTGCCATCATTGGGGCCACTCCTGGTGGGACTTTTTAATAGGTACCACCCTCTAGAGTCTTTCCTGCATCATCTACTCCAACATATCCATCTCTCCTTCCAGTGCTTGATGAATTTTGGCATCAACGATTTCTTCTTTCTTGGCTTTCATCTTCCTTGAATCTATGTGAAAGGTTCATGCAGGGATCTTCTTACTTGTAGTTCTTGAAGAAGAAGTTTAGATCCAAGTTTAGAAGCAAGGCCTGCAAGGTGCTAGCATACCGATAGCCTCGATGCTTCAATTAAGCCATCTCTATGTGGATACTAGCAAAGGCCAGGGTTTACGTGCCTCTGATAGAAATCCAAGACATCCACCAGATCCAATTCAATAAGAAGAAAGAAAAGTGCTTCAGGTAGGTGATTCGATCACCAATTTTTCTTTTATTTTACTACTTTTTAGATTTGAAAGTTTATTTTACAACATGTTTAGGTCCTATCCTAGGTGATTAATTGATTAGATTAGCATGTAGAATAGATTAATAGATTAAAATAGTTTTAATCTACTTTCTTTGCCAAATTAGGGTAATCTGAAAAAATCTACCTAATCACCTAAAATCCAAAATAAACCACTATAAATTCTTTTGTATTTTTGTATGCTTCACTCCTTCTCATTCTTGCATTTAGTTTGTCTTGCCTTATACTTATCTTACTCAATCATAAATTTTAAAAGTGCATACACTTGATTTAAATTTTGAAAATCCAATCCCCTCCCTCTTGGTTTGTCTAGCTGGATAACAAGTGGTATCGGAGCCCTAGTTCTCAGTTAAAACTTGATCTTATGATTAAGAGAGAAAGATCATGACAACTCATTTGGGGAGTTAACTTGCCAAAGGGCAATCTAGTAATTGGCCAGCACTTTTCAATGGAACCAACTATTCCTACCAAATGGCTTGCATGCACATTTACATTCAAGCCATTGATTACCAACTATGGAAAGTTATAATCAAAGGCTCATATACACCCACAATCAAAGTAAATGGTTTTGATGTTTCCATACCTGAAGAGGATTGGGATGAGCATGACATGAAATTAATGGAATTAAATGCCAAAGCAATGAATGCCTTGTATTTTTCCTTAGATCTCAACAAGTTTTATCAAATTTTTACTTGCAATTCTACAAAGAAAATTTGGAAAAAATTTAGGATGCACTTGAGGTGACTCATTAAGGCACAAACCAAGTCAAGGAACTAAGATAAACATGCTTATATACAATTATGAATTATTCAAAATGGAGCCTATTGAACATATCACTGAAATATTCACATGATTCACTAATATTATTAATGATTTGAAAAGTCTTGGTAGATCTTACCCTAACAGTGATTTGGTAATGAAAATTTTTAGATTTTTCCTAAGTCATAGGAAGCCAAAGTCACTACTATCCAAGAAGTCAAGGACTTGAATAACTTACCAATGGAGGATCTACTTAGATTACTATTGACATATAAGTTGACCATGAAGTAACACAATGAAGAAAAGGGCAAAAAGAAGAAAACAATAGCCCTCAAATTAGTGGTAAATGATGAGGATGAAAATTCATCTTTTGAAGATGAATTAGGGGATGAAGATATGGCCCTAGACATTAGAAAGTTCAAAAGATTTATGGTAAGAAGAAAGCTAGGATTCAAGAGGAGGAACTAGATCAAGAGAGAACCTAGTAATGAAAATGAAAAAGAAAAGAAAAATGATCAACCTCTTTGTTATGCATGTAAGAAGTCATGGCATTTTAAAGCTGACTAGACAAATTTAAAGAAATCTTTTAAAAGAAGCAAGAAAAAAAATCATGGTTGCTACTTAGAGTGATAGTGAAGATTCAAGTTCCAATGTGGAAGACAAAAAATAGCCAATTTATGCCTTATGGCTCTAGAAGATGAAGTAACTTCTAAACCCAATTTAGATTTTACACTTAATGAGCTACAAAGTACATTTTATGACTTGCTAAGTGAATCTAAAATACTTGGTTTGAAAAATAAGAACTTGAAGCAAGTTAATAATTCTTTAACCAAAGAAAAGGATGAAGTCTTGCAAAGCAAAAAACTTTTGAAACAAGAAAATAAGTCTTTGCAAAAAGAAGTTGACAGATTAAAACCTTTAGCTAATAAGCTAACTTGTAGTTCTAACAAGCTTGAACTGATTTTGAGCAACCAAAGAGGTGTTTTTGACAATGCTAGTATTGTCTTCAATCCTACCCATAAATAGCAATTTTTGAAAAACTTTTTTTATAGTCTCATCATCTCAAAATTCAAATGTTACATGCTATTGCTATGGAAGAGTTGGACACAAAGATTATTCTTGTAATTTTAGAAATCAAATAATAAAGCAGTAAAGAAAGTTTGGGTTCCCAAAGTAACTATAGTTGCTAACCCTAAAGGATCCAAGAAAACTTGGATATCTAAGAAAGTTACTTGACTATTTTGCAAAAATGTCTTGAACCAATGTATTAAAAATGACATGTACCTAGACAGTAGCTATTCAAGATATATGATGGGTGATAAGGAATAATTTTTCACCCTTAAAAGAAGGAAGGGGGAGGAGTAACCTTTGATGATGATAACAAAGGAAAAATAATAAGTGTCAATAAAATAAAGATTACTCTTTCCACTTGTATTGATAATGTCTTATTAGTTGATAGCTTAAAGTATAACTTACTTAATATTAGCCAACTTTATAATAGATGTTTCAAAGTTATTTTTGAATCATCCATATACATAGTCTCTAGTTCCTTTGATGCAAGAATTAAATTTATTAGACATAGGCTTGGTAATATCTATATAGTAAATCTTAATGATCTAGCTATGAACAGTGGTACAAGCCTTCTAGCTATGAATGCTAAAATAAAAAAAAAAGTTGGTTTTGACATTATAGATTAGGTCATGTTAGCAAAAATATTATTTCAAAATTAATTTCAAAACATCTAGTCAAAGGTTGGCCAAAAATAAATTTTTAAAAAGATCATATTTGTTATACATGCCAACTTGGAAAATAAACTAGAGGATCTTTCAAATCCAAAAATACAGTTTTAACTTCAAGACCTTTGGAACTACTACACGTGGACTTATTTACACCTACTAGGATTGCAAGCCTTGAAGGGAAGAAATATGGATTTGTAATAGTAGATGATTTCTCTTGCTTTACATGACCTTTATTTTTAGGTCATAAAGATAAAGCATTTGCTATATTTCTAAAGTTTTATCAAAAAATTTTTCATTAAAAGAATTTATCCATTATTTTAATTCAAAGTGACCATGGGAATAAATTTGTAAATTAAAATTTTGAAATTTTTTATAATGAAAATAGGATTGAACATAATTTTTCTATCCCAAGAATCCCACAACAAAATGGAGTTATTAAAAGGAAAAACAAAACCTTAGAAGAAATGGCCTGAACTATTTTATATGAAGAAAATCTTCCAAAATACTTTTAAGCTAAAGTATCAAAACTACTTACTATATTTTGAATAGAGTTTAGGTCTGTCCTATTTTAAAGAAAATATCTATGAACTTTGGAAAGGTAGCTATTTTTATATTTTTAGATGTTATTGTTTTATTTTAAACAATAGAAAAGATAACTTTAGAAAATTGATGCCAAGTCAGATGAGGGTAGCTTTTTAGGATATTCCATATTTAGTAAGGTATATAAAGTCTTTAACAAATGGACCTCGATTTTTGAAGAATCAATTTATGTAACTTTTGATGAGACTAACAATTGACCTTCAAGAAAAGAGGATGTTATTGATGAAGATCCAGGTATCTTAGTAAAGAAAAGAAAGAACTCAATCTGAAGGATAAATCAAATCAAGAAGAAAAGAGGTAAGCATTAACAAAGAATATGATAATCTATCCAATGAATGGAGGTATGCACATCATCATCCTAAGGATCTCATAATTGGTGATCCTTTACAAAGGATAAGAACTAAAGCTTCTTTTAGAGATACATTTGATTATCTTACTTTTGTTTCTCAAATTGAACTAACCTGCATAGAGAAAACTGAAAATGATCCAAATTGAATGCTAGCTATGCTAGAAGAGTTGAACTAAATTGAGAGAAATAATGTTTGGACTTTAGTGAATAGACTTAATGAACACCCTATTATTGGTACTAAATGGGTATTTAGAAATAAACTTAATGAAAAAGGCAACATAGTAAGAAATAAAATAAGACTAGTAACTAAAGATTAAAATTAAGAAGGAATAGATTTTGATGAAATACATGCTCCTATAGCCAGGCTAAAAGCAACCAAATTACTACTTTCATTTGCTTGCTATATGAATTTTAAACTATTTCAAATAGATATGAAAAGTTTTTATCGAACAACAACTTGGTTTTGAAAGCCATGCTTTTCCAAACCATGTTTTAAACTTAATAAAGCATTGTATAATTTACAATAAGCAATAAGAACTTAGTATGAAAGATTACGTAAATTTTTACTTGAAAATGATTTTACTAGAGATAGTGTAGATACTACTCTATTTTTAAGAAGAAAATGAAATGATCTCTTAGTAGTGCAACTATTATTGGATTCAGGCTGATGCAATGGAAGACTAGATTTCAAAAATTTTTATTATTGAAATCCTAATCAGTCGGAACCTTAGATCCAAGGACCACTTGACCATGACAACTAATAAATCATAACTTTAGGATTATAGAAAAATGCATGGAGCACTATACTCCTTAAATTCTATAAGGCACACAAGTGTATGCCCTCCAGAGGTGATCCACATAGGAACCGGACCAAAGAGGCACTCCATCAAGCTTGCTTATTTGACTAGGACTCTTCCTGGTAGACTTTCTTCTTTCAGTGGCCTTTCTCCCTTTGCTGAAACCCCACCCTCCTGTAGGGCACTAAGAGATCTCTTTGAATCCTCTCTTAGAATTTGATTATCCCTCCTATATCTCTTTCTAGACTCGTCTTAAAATGACAAGCATTGTCTTAAAGAAGACATTTTGTCCTAAAAGAAGGAAGAGAGATAGAAAAGATTTCTCACAGATCTTCTTTGTATCAGAATACTGATGCCTTTATATACTGAGTGAGGGGGCACTTGATAAACCTTTTCTTAGCCCTTTATTTGATTTTATAATGATCAGAAAGGACCGTTCAAGTAGAAGAAGTCCCTTGGGTGAAAGGTTTTATCTTAATATGCCACATCATGTCGTATCACTACGCCAAGAGATATATATGTATCTCTTAAATTTTTTAGCAATTTTTCCACTTGCCATATGGCAAGTAACTAGTTAAAATTTGGCTAAGGGATGTGGGGTTCCAAAGCTTGTATTGGAGAACCAAAAGCCTTCAAAAGAAAGACTTCTAGATTTATGATTGCGCGCCAAACCTGAAGGGATGCGTCCCTTCATTTTGTGTGCCACACTTCTCCATGCCATAACCAACCTTTTGATCGATTAAGCCCAATTCAAATGGGTGTCAAGAAAAGGGAGAGAGGCCTAGCACTTATTTGGAATAGGTGATTAAGTGGCAGAAGTACTCTTGGTCCTTCTACACCCCTTAATCTTAGCACATGCCAATATGGTGTCAAGAGTCCAATCCCCTTTGGACTCTTCCATAATCCAAGGATAATATTCAATAAATTCTAGATAAATATAGATAAATACTTTTCTAATTAGAACTCAACCCAGTCTATGTCTCACTTAAATTGGTTATCCCAAATAGCAAGCAAACTTACCCAATTTTTTGGATTAGGAGTTAGGTTAGCATGTATATAATAGTATGCAAATTAGCTAGCTTATTAGGATCCAATGACCCTAACCAAAATCCAATTGACTTCCTTGGAAAATTCCCTAGTGTGTGTGACCCTTTAGGCTCCACATCTAGCCAGCAATAGGTCCAAGTCCAAGCTATTTCGATTTGATCAAAATCGATTGACCAAATTAGGTCAAATCAAGCTGACCCAAGTTGCCAATTCGAACTAACTTCTAAATTGACCATGAATCCAACCGATTTGATTTATGAAAATCTACAAGACATGATTGATGTTTAGCAATATTTCATGCCTACTAGAAAGATGAGAAATTTGGTAGAAATTATTAAAATATCATTCAATGAAAAGTTACCGTGCAATTCAATCATTCGATCTCCCTTTATCCTGCATAAGTGATGGGTATAGAGAATTGTCAAACCCTAGCACTTAATCCTTTCAAATCTCAACTCGATAATGAATACTTGATTGATGAAAGATTAAAAACCCATTTTAATCTCATCTTGCTTTGATCAAAGACTTTTTGAGTCAACAATTGAAGAGATTACATAGGATAAGTCCTCCTTTTACTAGGAGTGATTGATTCATCGTTGATCCACTCACATCCTTCATGTACAATCCACCATATCCGAGAACACCCCATACATGACTCTTTGTCTTGAATGAGTATGAACCAAAACATGGCTTTATGTGTGTAAGGAACCATGGTGGTCTCAGGTTTAAGGATCACTTGCACAACTTCCACTATGAGAACAAGCTTTTGACAAGTAATAAGACCTCCATAAGATGTTCTTTAGGTGGATCAGTTCAGTGAAGTTATATCCTAATGAGCACCTATATCCTTGTATTAGTATCCCTACACAAGTGGTTATGAGACCGATCACCCTCTCCATTGAGCATATATCGAATGTGCTAGTCTTTCTGGAAACATCGATCCCTGAATTAATGATCCAACTACTAGGAATATTTTAGATTAGGGTTTATAGGAACTTAGGTCTCACCATTATGATCTCCATCATAACCCTAATTCCATTATCCTAACCTATGGGGTTCATCATAATCTTGATAAGATGCAATAGTATGATGAATCAATATTTGCCTTTTATTAATAAGTAATATCATACATGAGTTGGAAGATTATAGAAATACCCGTACGAAGATTGTCTTTTAGGATACAATTCTTTCAATCTCGTACTTGTACTAAAGCTAATCGCCCTAGTATCTTACACCATATAATCTAAGTGATGATCAAACTGCTACTTGGTATTGCTTTAGTGAATGGGTCTACTATGTTGTTCTTTGTATATACTCGTTCGATGATAACATCTTGTCTTTCTATTATCTCTTGAATGAGATGGAAGCATCTTAGAATGTGCTTGGACTTTTGATGAGACCTTGGTTCCTTAGCTTATAGCTCCAGTGTTATCATAATAAAATGGCACCGGTTATTGTATCGCAGGAACCATGCCCAATTTCATGATTAATTTCTTCATCCACATAGCTTCCTTTATGGCTTCACTTGTAGCTATGTACTCTACCTCAATAACAAAGTTAGATAAAGTTTGTTGCTTTTACTCTTCCAACTAACTGCACCACCATATAGGATGAAGACATATCTAGATATGGATTTGCTATCATCTAGATCTGATTGAAAACTAGAATCTATATACTCTTCTAGTTTCAAATCTGATCCACCACATATTAGAAAAATATCTTTAGTCCTTCTTATGTACTTAAGAATATTTTTCATAGTTTTTTAATGATCCTCTTCAAGATCGGCCTGGAACCTGCTTACTATGCCCAAGGCATAAGCAACATCAGGCTTGGTACATAACATAGCGTACATAATTGATCTTACAACCGAAGCATAAGGAATCATACTCATCCTCTCTCTATCTTTTGGTGTCTTAGGAAACATCTTCTTGGAGAGATGTATGCCTTGACTCAGGGGTAAGTAACCTCTCTTATATCCCTCCATGTTGAATCTCTTCAACACTAAGTCAATATACCTGGATTGGGATAAGCCTAGCATCCTCTTAGATATACTATATATATATCTTTATACCCAGTATATAGGATGCCTCTCCCAAATCCTTCAGGAAAAACTACTTTGATAGCCAAGACTTGACTGATTGCAACATTGGTATATCATTCCTAATGATGAGTATGTCATCAACATACAAAACCAAGAAAACAAGGGCACTCCCACTTGTCTTCTTATACACACACGGTTCATCCACATTCTTGATGAAACCAAACTCTTTGATCATCTTATTAAAGTAGATATTCCAACTCCTCGATGCTTGCTTTAATCCATAAATGGATTTCTTAAACCTACATACTTGGTTTGGTCTCTAACTTGAAACAAACCCCTCTAGTTGCGATATATAGACTTCTTCCTCAGGATATCTATTAAGGAAAGTAGTCTTTATGTCCATCTTCCAGATCTCATAGTCATAGTATGCTGCTATGGCAAGCAATATTCGAATGGACTTGAGCATGGCTACTGGTGAACAAGTTTCATCATAGTCAATACCATGTCTTTGTCTAAAATCTTTTGCCACTAGCCTAGCCTTGTAGGTCTCTACTTGACCATCTACTCCAATCTTCTTCTTGAAGAACCATTTACACCCAATTGGATTTACTCCCTTAGGTGGATCATCTGGATCTGATTGAAAATTAGAATCCATATACCCTTATAGTTTCAACTCTGATCCACCACATATTAGAAAAGCATCTTTAGTCCTTCTCAGGTACTTAAGAATGTTTTTCATAGTTTTCCAATGATCCTCTCCTAGATCAGCCTGGAACCTGCTTACTATGCTCAAGGCATAAGCAACATCAAGCTTGAAACATAACATGGCATACATAATTGATCTTACAACCAAAGCATAAAGAATCATACTCATCCTCTCTCTATCATCTGGTGTCTTAGGAAACATCTTCTTGGAGAGATGTATGCCTTTACTCATAGGTAAGTAACCTCTCTTACTTTCCTCCATGTTGAATCTCTTCAACACTAAGTCAATGTACCTAGATTGGGATAAGCCTAGCATCCTCTTAGATCTATCTCTATATATCTTTATACACAGTATATAGGATGCCTCTCCCAAATCCTTCAGGAAAAACTACTTTGATAGCTAAGACTTGACCGATTATAACATTGGTATATCATTCCCAATGATGAGTATGTCATCAACATACAAAACCAAGAAAACAAGGGCACTTTCACTTGTCTTCTTATATATACACGGTTTATCCACTTTCTTGATGAAACCAAACTCTTTGATCATCTCATCAAAGTGGATGTTCCAACTCCTCGATACTTGCTTTAATCCATAAATAGATTTCTTAAGCCTGCATACTTGGTTTGGTCTCTCACTTGAAACAAAACCCTCTGGCTGTGACATATAGACTTCTTCCTTGAGATATCCATTAAGGAAAGCAGTCTTTATGTCCATCTGCCCGATCTTATAGTCATAGTATGCAGCTATGGTAAGCAATATCCGAATGGACTTGAGCATTGCTACTGATGAAAAGTTTCATCATAGTCAATACCATGTCTTTGTCTGAAACCTTTTGCCACTAGCTGGCCTTGTAGGTCTCTACTTGACCATCTGCTCCAATCTTCTTCTTGAAGACCCATTTACACCCAATTAGATTTACTCCCTTAGGTGGATCAACTAATATCCAAATCTGATTAGAGTACATGGAGTCCATCTTGGATTTCATGGCTTCGAGCCATTTGTCAGTCTCTACTCATGATAGCTTCCATATAGGTCATAGGATTATCATCCTGTATAATACTGGCTTCATTGTTATTTCCAATGACAAAACCATATTGAGAGGTGCACTTCACACTCTCTTTGACCTACAAAGAGAAGGTGCGTGTTGTGGTTGTTCCTAAACCTTAACAATATCTAGTTAAGGAATTACTTTAGGTGTAGGTTGAACATCTTAAAGTTCAAATATCCTTCCACTGCCGCCTTCTTGGATAAATTCCTTTTCCAAGAATGTGGCATGCCTACTAACAAAGATTTTTTGCTCAGTAGTGTGGTAGAAAAGGTATCCTATAGCTTCTTTAGGATATCCTACAAACCTACACTTATCGGCTCTAGTGCTTAGCTTATATCAAAAAACATTTTTGACATAAGCAGGGCAACCCCAAATCTTAAAATACTTAAGATTTGCCCTTTTCCTTTCCATAATTCATACAGAATGCTTTTAACTGCCTTTAATGGCACCCTGTTCAGTATGTAGGTAGCATCTCTAAGGCATAACCTGAAAAGGATACTAGAAAATCCATGAAGAACATCATGGACTGTACCATGTCTAACAAGATACGATTCCTCCTTTCTGCTACATCATTTAACTGTGGTGTGTATGGACGAGTCCATTTAGAGAGAATGCCTTTGTCTTTAAAATGATCGAGAATTTTGCTAGACAAGTATTCTCCTCCTCGATCATATCAAAGGATTTTAATACTATGCCCAGTTTTTTTCTCAACCTCACTTTAATACTCTTTGAGCTTATCAAAGACTTTGGACTTGTATTTCATAAGATACACATATCCAAATCTTGATAAATTATTAGTAAAACTGATAAAATAAGAGTATCGTCCTCTGGCTTGGGTTGTCATAGGACCACACACATCTATGTGTACTAGACCTAACAACTTAGTTGCCCTTTTTCTATGTCTAGTGAATAGAGACTTGGTCATCTTTTTCATGAGGCAGGACTCACAAGTTCCTAATGATTCATAATCAAAAAGTTCAAAAAAATTATCTTTGTACAACTTGTTTATCTTGGACTCACTGATATGACCCAAACGACAATGCCAGAGATAAGTGGCATTCACATCATCTGTCTTTCTTTTTTTATTCTCAACAAGCATAACCCATCATTGAGTGACAAAATTAAAAGACCGTTAGAAAATATACCACAACCAAAGAATTTCTTTGAAAAAGAATTTGAGCACCCATGGCTCGTCAAATTTATTTTATAACCTTGTTTCAACAACAACGGTACATAAATAATATTCCTTATAATATTAGGTATATAATAACAATCTTTCAATTCAAGAATATTGCCTAATTGCAATAATAACAGATAGGTGCCAATAGCTTCAGCCTGAATGGGTTCGCCACTCACGCCAAATAGCTTAAAGTCACCCTTCTTCAAGCTTCTAGGTCTCTATAACTCCTGTAATGACTTGCAGATATGAGACCCACATGCAGTATCCAATACCCATGAATCAAAAACTAAAGAACTCAATGATAAGTTGTTTGTATCATGTACAAACCTTTAGATGCTCCACCAGCATTCTGCTTCCCTTACAAGATATAACTTGCAATTCTTCTTCCAGTGCCCTTACTTCCCATAGTGATAACAGGTCCAATCAGTAGAGGGCTTCCTTGACTTCTTCCTCTTCTAGAAGCTACTCTTAAGGTTCCTCTTCCTCTTTGAACCCTTCTTCATTGTCTGCATCTTTCCATCAACCAAAAAAAGCTGAGCCTTATCACCTTTGAAGTGGCTCTCTGCTATCTTGAACATATTCAATAGCTCAGGCAATGACAAATTCAGTTTGTTCATGTGGTAATTCATGACAAACTACATGAAGAAATCTAGAAGTGGCTGCACGATCAAGTCCTGATTAAGCTCTCCGTCCATCACAAACCCAAGTTGATCTAATCGAGTGATCAGGTCAATCTCTTGCGGAAATGTGCCTGAATAGAAGAGCCCTCACTCATGCATGCTCAAAATAACTGCTTCGATGTCTCATATCGAGTAGTTTGACTATGCTCTCCATAAAGCTCTTTAAGATTGAGCAATATGGATTAAGGTTCTATTTTCTCATATTGCCTCTGTAACTCGTTGCTCATAGAGGCCAACATGATGTACTTGACAGTCTTGCTATCATTCTATCATATTTTTTATGTGGCCCTTTCCTCCTCAGTATCATCCTCTCCTACTGAATTTGATCAAGAGAATTGAGGATATAGGCAAGCTTTTTCTGAGCTAATACAATCCTCAGGTTCCTTAACCAGTCCACATAATTTGGACCGATCAACTTGTTGGCATCCAAGATACCCCATAGTGAAAGAGTAGAAGCCATAATGTAAAATCTACATTAAATAAAGAATAACTATAAGTAGACCACTCATAGTGATATTCATAAATTAGACATGGACTTTTGCATTTAATTGTATCTCCTACTATTTTTTTTTGAATACCATAATCCTCAACTATGGTAAGTGGGAAAACCCTCTCAGGGCTTCCTTAGTGGGGTTGAGATCCCAATTCCTCATGAATGCCTTGTGTTAATCATAATAAACACCCATGAGTTCAATGGTAGAAAACTCTTTTCTAATTGCAACCTTTGCAACTTTCAACATAACACCTACCTCTAAGACACTTATAGCCTTGTATCAATCATAACAAACTATAATGTCTTAGTTTAGTCAGACCCTTCATTTCTACGCAACCATGTTTGATAAATGTTGCCCTTGTGTTAATCACAATAAAGCAACACCACCAATCATGCCATAAAGCATAAAATACACCAAGACAAATATCATATCAAATCCTAGAATAGGTCTTGTGTTAATCACAACAAACCTACTATAGTATTTTTATATGGATTTGGCTTAGCATGAAAGCAATTTTTAGTGTGCTTAATCAATTAGAATTTCTAATTTAAGGTCTAGATATAACCAAATTGGCCAGATAAGTGGGAGAGATGAAGGGGTCCTCTTATTGCTTTTCTTAGACACCAAATGAATTGGCCAGGTTAGACAACGGAACCAATTAAAAATCTTATTTCCTTTACCTTCTCAGAACCACTTACCTAGACACCAATTTGCTAATCAAACCCTAAATGGATTTGCATCATGATTAACTTATACTATGAATGAATATAATTTTTATAAGGACTTTGATGGTCTTAAATACATCCTAATTAAACATTCCAACATGATACATATTCCAGCAAATAAGCATATTAACCCTAATATACAAAAACAAAGCATGATTAAAATAATAATCTGTTCACCTCACTTCTTTATAGGATAAGGCCACAGCAGTATCCCAACACATCATAAGAGATCCCATTGAATTGAAAGAGAGGGCCTTTAAACCCTACTTAGCTCCTATGACCGGACGACCATGGTGACTAATCCAAACCAAAGTAGTTACTAGGAGCATAACATATCACATATGTAATATGAACTAATCATGCAAGAGTCATAGCAAAGCAAGCAATTAATACTAAAATGACTACTAATTGCATGAATCAAGATGGCTCTAATACCACTATTGGGTTCAGGCTGATGTAGTGGAAGACTGGATTTCAAAAATTTTTATTATTGAAATCCTAATCAGTCAGAACCCTAGACCCAAGGACCACTTAACCATGACAACTAATAAATCATGACTTTATTATAGAGGAATACCTGGAGCACTATACTCCTTAGTTTTTATAAGGTACATGAGTGTATGCCCTCCAAAGATGATCCACAAAGGAACTAGACCAAGGAGGCATTTTATCGAGCTTGCTTATTTGACTAGGACTCTTCCCGGTAACCTTTCTTCTTTCAGCAGCCTTTCTCTCTTTGCTAGTACCCCTACCCTCCTATAGGGCACTCAGAGATCTCTTTGAATTCTCTCTTAGAATCTGATTATCCCTTTTATATCTCTTCATAGACTCTTGTCTTAAAATGATAAGCCTTATCTTAAAAAAGACTTTTTGTCCTAAGAGAAGGAAGAGAGATAGAAAAGATTTCTTATAGATTTTCTTTGCATCAAAAGACCGATGCCTTTATATATTGAGTGAGGAGGTGCCTGACAAACCTTTTTCTTAAACCTTGATCTGATTTTTTAATGATCAGATAGGACCCTTTAAGCTGAAGAAGTCCCCTGGATGAAAGGTTTTATCTTGATATGCCATATCATGCCATATCACCATGCCAAGAGACATATATGTATCTCTTCAGTTTTTCAGTGATTTCTCCACTTGCCATGGGGCAAGTAACCAATCAAAATTTGGCTAAGGGATGTGGGATTCCAAAAGTTGTATCAAAGAACTAGAAGCCTTCAAACAGAAGGACTTCTGGATTTATGATTGCATGCCAAACATGAAGGGACGTGTCCCTTCATTTTGTGCACCTCACTTCTCCACACCTCAACCATCCATATGACCAATTAAGCCCAATTCAAATGGGCATGGGGATAAGGGAGAGAGGCCTAGCACTTATCTAGAAAAGGTGATTAAGTGGTAGAAGGACTTATTGTCCTTTTGCACCCCTTAATCTTAGTGCACGCCAATATGGTGCCAAGAGTCCAATTTATTTTGGACTCTTCCATAATCCAAGGATAATATTCAATAAATTTTAGATAAATATAGATAAATGCTACCCTAATCAGGACTCAACCCAATCTAAGTCTCACTTAAATTGGTTAGCCCCAATAGTAAGCAAACTGACCCAATCTAATTAGGTTAGGAGTTAGGTTAGCATGCATATGCTAGTATGCAAATTAACTAGCCTATTAGGATCCAATGACCCTAACCAAAATTCAATTAACTTTCTTGGCAAATTCCCTAGCATGTGTAACCCTTTGGGCTTCATATCTAGCTAGTAATAGATCCAAGTCCAAGCTATTTTGATCTAATCAAAATTGATTGACCTAATTAGGTCAAATCAAGCTGACCCAAGTTACCAATTCGAACCAACTTCCAAATTGACTCATGAATCCAGCCAATTTGATTTATGAAAAATCTACAAGACATGATGATGTCTAACAACATGTCAAGCCTACCCAAAAGATAAGAAATTTGATAAAAATTATCAAAATATCTTTCAGTGAAAAGTTACCATGCAATTCAATCCTTCAATCTTTTTTTATCCCAAATAAGTGATGGGTATGAAGAATTATAAAATCCTAACACTTAATCCTTTTAAATCTCAATTGATAATGAAAACTTGATCGATTAAAGATTAAAAACCCTTTCTAATCTCATCCTGCTTTGATTAAAGACTTTCTGAGTCAACAATCGATGAGATTGCATGGGATAAGTCCTTCTCTTACTAGGAGCGATCGATTTCTTATTGATCCACTCACATCCTTCATGCATAATCCACCATATCTAAGAACACCCTTTACATGACTCTTTGTCATGAATGAGTATAAACCAAAACATGGCTTTATGTGCATAAGGATCCATGGTGATCTTAGGTCTAAGGATCGCTTGTACAACTCCCACTATGAGAACCATCTTTTGACAAGTAGTAAGATCTCCATAAGATGTTGTTAAGGTAGATCAGTTCAATGAACTCATACCTTAATAAGCATCCACATCCTTTTATTAATATCCTTACCAAGTGGCTGTGAGACCAACCACCCTCTCCATTGAGCATACATAGGATGTGCTAGTCTTTTGAGAAATATCAATCCCTGAATTGATGATCCAATAACTAGAAACATTTTAGATTAGGGTTTATAGGAACTTAGGTTTCACTGCTATGATCTTCATCATAACTCTAATTTCATTGCCCTAACATGTAGGGTTCATCATAATCTTGATAAGATACAGCACTATGATGAATTAACAATTATCTTTTATTAATAAGTAATATCATACATAAGTTGAAATATTATAGAAATGCCCGTACAAAGATTGGCTTTTAGGGCATAATTCTTTCAACTATACATAGATGATATTATCTTTGGTGCTACTAATAAGGATCTTTGTCAAGAATTTGGTGAGATAATATATGGAGAATCTGAAATAAGCATGATGGGAGAGCTGACCTTCTTTCTTAGACTTCAAATAAAATAAACAAAGATAGGAATATTTATTAATCAAACTAAGTACATCGAAGAGTTACTTAATAAGTTTGGGATGGAGAGTACAAAGAAGAATGGCACACCTATGTGTCTTACATGTAGATTTGATATAGATGCAAATAGTAATAGTATAGATCACAAGCTCCATCAAGGTATGATCATATTTTTCCTATACCAACTCTAATAGGTTTGATATATTATTTAGTATATATATATATATATATATATACTAGATTTCAATCAAAGCTAAAAGAATCTCATATAATTGTAGTTAAAAGAATAATCAGATACTTAAAAGGAACTCAAAATCTTGGTTCATAGTATTCTAAATACTCTACTATTGATTTAATTGGTTATTCTGTTGCTAATTTTGATAGATATAAAATTGACAAAAAATGTACTAGTGGAATATGCCAATTTCTAAGATTGAACTTAATCTCCTGGCATAGCAAAAAATAAAATTCTATAGGACTATCCATAGCTGAGACTGAATATGTTGCTGTAAGGAGTTATTGTACTCAAGTACTTTAGATTAAGCAACAACTTGAAGACTTTGATATTAAACAAAATAAAATTTTTATAAAATATGATAATACAAGTGCTATAAACTTAACAAATAGTCTAATTTAGCACCAAGAACCAAACACATAAAGATTTGACACCATTTTCTTAGAGATCATCTTCAAAAAAATGATATTGTGCTTGAATTCTTTGTACTAATAAGCAATTACCAGTCATTTTTACCAAACCCCTTAGAAAAAATAAATTTTCAATGATCCCAAAGAATTGTGCCCTAAATTTTCAAAAACTTGATGTGAGTTTTAAGTTGAAATCGCAAGCACACTGTGTGCAGGGTAGCACATCCGGTGAGTATGGGTTGATCCCACAAGAAATTGGGTATTGGAACTATGTTCAAACCCTTGCTCATGCAAGCTTTAACAAAGATGGGAGAGAGTTTTTTACTTTTTATTAAAAGCAAAAATTGATTAAACTATAGAAATAAATAATCTAAAGATGTAGGGCTTTTGAATCTACTAGACTAATGACTTAGAAATCCTTCCTAAGATTTCTCTTGTATTATCCTTTCAACTTCTTTCTTTGTATTAACCAAGTATGGACTTTGAAAAAAAATTAATCCAATTATAATCCATCAAGGTTTCTACAAGGAAGATGAGAAAAAAGTTTAAGAAATTTGTGAGACTTCTATCTGTTACCCTTCTTGCACCGAATCAAGTATAAACTATGAAGGGATTGAAATCCAACAATAATTCATCAAGTCTCTTGGCAAGAAGTTTAAAAAGAAAGGACTCTTAAAAATTGAAAGCCCAAGAAGAGATCCTAAAAAAGGACTTCTAATCATAGTCTAGCTTCATCGCCAATACTAGAGAATTTGCTTAGCCAGACATGATCTAAACTAAAACTTTAAAATAAAAATAAATTCTACTCTACTTGGTGAAAATGAAATTATAGAATTTAAAGATATGAAAAAATAAATTCTACACTACTTGCAAAAATTTAAATTGCATAAATTAAATTACAAGAAATTAAACTATCCTAGTGCTGAAATTAAAAATTATAGAAAATAATTAAAACAAGAAAAAATAAAATTTGATTGCTAACCAAATTAATTACAAGATATTTAACTGGAGTAAAAAAATAAAACTTTCAATCTTGACGGAGGCTCTCTCTCTCTCCTCGGCTCACTCTCCTTCTCGTATGTTGGAAGGGTGGAAGAAAGTGGGAAGAGAAATTGGAATGTGGAATGCCTCGGGGAATGCCTCGGGGAATACTTCGAGAGTGGAGAGTTGATGTATTTTTATAGGCAAAGGGGAATGCATCAAGCTCGCATGGGAATAGCATGGATTTCCCATTTCTATCTACCTAAAAACTTTTGGTTCCTTATCCTCATCCCATACCCATCTAACCATCTCATCGGTGTTTGTTTTATCCATCAGCATTTCAAAATCAAACTCATTTAGTCGAACAGAATACTTCCGAATATTTTTTTCTCAGATAATGTCCAATCTTCCGATAGCATCATGTTTGGGGAAAATGACCGGATAGCAACTGGGAAGAAGGCCGAGTCTTGGGGTTATCTATTTAGGAAAATAGAGGTGGAGAAGGCCAGAGGAAGAATAACTAGTTCTTGGAGAAGAAGCAGCAAATGGTGATGAATCCCATGGGAAGATGATGGCTCGATGCATGGCCAAGGAGAATGGAAGAGTGGCGGTATCGACCGAGGGGCGGCAACTCATGATGACTCTGGTGAATTCTCCAGCAATGGAGAGATTATAATGATGGTTGAAGGCTTCTCCCAGCTAAGAAGGATGGGTGGTTGGACGGTGATCGACAGATTGGATTGCAGTGAATGGTGGAGAGAAAAACTGGTAAATCGAATGGTGGTTGGAGGCTTCTCTAGCATCGATTCTAGCCATGGGAAGCTTCTCAAGTGTCCTGGTGGTGAGGGAAGGAGCTCTGGCATCTTCTTCGACAAGAATAGTGCTCGGGGAGGTCTATGGTCCATGCATCTATTTCATAGACCAGTAGCAATGGTGGAGGTGGATTTCTAGGCTATTTTATAAACCGAGCATCTAGTCCATGGTGGACTAGTTTCTCTAGAATTCATGCTACAACTTATTTTTTCTTTTAAAATTTACTTCCTAGCTGAATTGAAGTCCGATTTGAGTATCATTTGCATCGTTGGACTCCTAAAATCTAGCTCTTTATGTTAGCAGGGTTCTTTCATGCAAAAGACTACTTAAAAGTATCAATTTTAATTAAATAAAGATGATTTGATCTATAAATTAATGCACTTATGGCTAGTATTTATGCACTTATCAATAGAGTAGTAGCTCTTATTCTTCCACCTAAGTTCTTGTAACTATACTAAAATGAAAATAAGATTGTTGGGTTACCTCCTAACCAGTGCTAAGTTTAACATCTTTAGCCAAATATTAAGCTCATTATTCATTATAAACCAGATCTATCAGGTAGATGGCATCGATTCATTCCTTGTGTGTAATTCCATCTACATATGGCTTCAAGCATTGACCATTTACCTTAAATGTATTGTCATTATGAGGATCTTTTATTTCTATTGCTTCATGTGGGAATACCTATGTGACAATGGTCCATCCCACTGGAAGCAGAGTTTACTGAGGAAGAGACATAATCTATAATTGAAGAGCCATACTTTTTGGTTTGGCTCAAACAACTTTCGAGAGATGTACTTGTCATGAAATTCTTTAGTCTGAGCTTTATAGATTTATAAACTTTCATATGCATCATTGCCTATCTCTTCAAGTTCATTAAGTTGCAACCTTCGATTAGAACTTGCACTCTGTATGTGAAAATTGAACATTTGAATGGCTCAGAATGCATGATGTTCTAACTCAACTAGCAGATGGCATGCTTTACCATAGACTAATCAGTTGGGTGACATGCTGATAGGGGTTTTGAAGGCTATATGGTAGGCCTATAATACGTCATCTAAGTGTAGGGACCAGTCCTTTCTATCGAGCCTGATACGGGATGACTCTAAGATTGTAGGAAAAAATAGTAAACTAATTTTTTTGTATTTTTTTATAAGTTTAATTTGTAGGCCATATTCTCAAAACAAGTAAAGACTAGTAAGATGACAAGCAATGCAAAGAATCATCATGCAGGTATGCTCATGCAAAATAATAAAAATAACAGGACCCAAGAATTGAGAAATTCCTGGCTTAGGATAGCTCTCCTTCAATCAAAATAAAATCAAGAGAAGGGAAGGATGTTACTTGTCAAAGATTTAAGAATCTGCACTCAAAGGGATCACTCACACTCTAATTAGAGCCTTGATGAAGAAGCTTCGGTATTCTTGGATCAGATGGCTGATTTGGGTAGTCATGAGGCAAGAAAAGCCTCCTCTGAGGAGGTGAAACACTTCGGGGATCCTGCAAGCATCAAAGGTCAATCAAAATAGCAAGTATTAAAAGTAAAAGAAACTAGGATTTGAAGGAAATCCAAATCAAGGTTTGAATAGCTAGCGGCTAGAAGTTTGATGAAATCCTTGCTTGGGCACCCTAGGGTTCCTTTCCTTTGGGCGTGGCTGATCTCCTGGGATGCAGTAGAAGGCTAAAGCAGCAGGGTTCGGCCAAGCACAAGAAGACTCAAAACAAAGAACACCAACCACTCAACATTAGAACTTGAAGACAAACTTTTATCAAGGTTTTATTTCATAAGAGAGAAGTGAGCACAAAAGGGGGAGGGGTGGGGTATTTATAGAGTCCCATGCCCTCTCCTAAAGGGATTATAAGTCTTCTCCTAGTTAGAATAGGTTTACATAATTTAAATGGGAGAAAGACTATAAAATAAACCTAGAACTAGGAGTACATAAGATGAATGGGATAAGAACTTTGTTTCCTCCTTTCATTTGGACTTCCCCTCTTAGCTTGGACCAAGTCAACACCTTGGACGCCTCCTTGATTGGCATGTGGACCTTGGGCAGCAATGGACTGACTCCTCTTGGGCTTTGGGTGGCCTTAAAATGGGCTTGGTGCATGGCTTTGGGCCCTGGAAACTGGGATTCCCTGGGTTGGAATATACCTAGAATCAAAAGAGCATCTTGGTTCTTCATGGACCTGGGCCTTGAATTCTCTTGGGCTGGGGTGCAGGTAAGTCCTTGGGATCATGGGGCTCCTTGGTATTGGAATATTCTCTAGCATCTGGAGGGAATCTGGTATCTAAAAAGCATCTAGAGGGCATCTTGCAGGAATCTTGGACCCTAGGTTGTCATACAATGTCCAATTGGCTGATGTAGATGCCTCTAGCTCCTGGATAAGACCTGGTGGAACTCTAAAGTAATGTATCATCCTCTCTTGTACAAAAATTGGATTCATACTGGACTTATACTGAAATACAGGACTCAATGACTGACTAGGGTTGAGACAAATCAACTAGTCTCAATTTATTATATGACTCAATCTTAATTGATTACAAAACCTTCAAAACTTTGACACATGACTAAGTAAACCAGATAGGGCCCAGTAATCTCTATCTGATCCTGATGCCCGCACCAATTCTCTCGGGGCGGGATGAACTCGACCCCATCGAGTATGGGTCAACTTAACTCTCATAGTGCTCGAGTAAGTCTGAGTTGAGGTGTTGCAGATCCTCACGGGTGATCCACGAGTGCTCAGATTCTGGCCGACCTTGCCACCGGACCAAATACCTCTAATAGCCTCTATTTCGGGTACTTATGGCTTGATTGTCCAAGATTCTCTCAATCTTTTCTTCACTATTTGGCCAATTGGTTGGTGGAAAGTCTGGGGTAGGCTCACTCTCAATGGAAGGGATAGGTCAAAATGGCTCACTGGGTATCGTTACTGGCTTCCTATACTCTATAAGATCTGAGATGTTGAAGGTGGAACTTATACCTAAGTTGGATGGTAACTCAAGCATATAGGCATTGGGTCCAACTCTTTTTATTATCTTGAATGGGCCAACTCCGCGAGCATGAAATTTCTTTACGGTCCCTGGAGGGAACCATTCAGACTTAAGCCGGATCATCACAAAATCCCCTACAGAAAATTCTTTAGCTCTTTTTCGAGAATTAGCCAAGTTCTTATATAGTTCATTGCTTAGGTTTATCTTTTAGCTAATTTCTCTATGCATATCCCTAACATGCTATGCAAAAGACTCAGCTGACTCAGAAACTCGTGCATGTGAAGGTAAAGGGATCAAATCAAGAGGTTTATTGGATTTATAACCATGCACTACCTCAAAAGGACTCTTCCCTATGGACCTATTAATAGAACTATTGTAAGCAAATTCAGCTCGGGGTAATAATAGGTCCCAATTTTCTGTGTTCACCTACGAGGCATCTAAGAATGTTTCCTAAACTTCTGTTCACTACCTCGGTCTGACCATCAATCTGTGAGTGGTAGGCTATGGAAAATTTTAATTTGGTTCCTAATAAGTGCCAAAGGGTTTTCCAAAAATAACTGGTAAAGCGAACATCCCTATCTGACACTATTGTCTTAGGCAATCCATGTAACCTAACCACTTGGTCAAGGAAAAGACGGGGTACTCTAGATGCATCAATAGTTTGAGAGCAAGATATAAAATGGGCCATTTTGGAAAACCTATCGACCACTACAAATATGGAATCATGTTTCCTGAGGGTCTTAGGTAGGCCTAAAAAAAAGTCCATGCTTAAGTCCAGCAATAGACGGTCTGGTACGGGCAGAGGGGTATATAATCCAGCATTTTGTTTCTACCATTTTGCAACAGCACAGGTTCTGCATCTGGACACTATATTAGCAACGTCCCTCTTCAAACTAGGCCAAAAGAACTGGTCCTCTACAGCTAAAACAGTCTTATTTCTTCCAAAGTGACCAGCAAGGCCTCCTGCATGGATTTCTCAGACTAAGAATTCTTTAAGGGATGTCCTACGAAAATACAGTCTATTATTCTTGAATAAATAACCATCTTGAAGGATGTATTCGCTATGGGTACGAGATGGTCCTTGGGTTAGGGATTGGACAATTTCACTAAAGTCAGGACAGGCTTCATATTGTTCTTTTAACATATCAAATCCAATGACTTCGGTGCTAACAATATTCAATAGTAAGGCTCATCTGCTAAGGGCATCAGCTACCTTATTTTCAGTTCCAGCTTGGTGTTTTAGTACAAAGATATAGGCTTGTATAAATTCTACCCACTTAGCATGCCTAGGGTTTAATTTCTTCTGGGAGTTCAAAAATCGGAGTGCTTTATGGTCAGAGTAAAGAATAAACTCCTAGGGTAGTAAATAATGTCTCCAATATCTAAGAGCTTGTACAACCGCATAAAATTCTTTGTCATAGGTTGAGTACTTCAATTTAGCCTCATTAAGTTTCTCACTAAAAAAGACTACTGGGTGATTGTCTTGGCTAAGAACTCCTCCTATATCTACTCTTGAAGCATCACAAGCTACCTTAAAGACCTTGGTAAAAATGGGTAACCTCAAAATAGGTGCTTGTGTCATCTTAGTTTTAATCTCTAGGAAGGCTCTATCTATAGCTTTGGTCCATTCAAAACTACCCTTCCTAATATAATCAGTAATTGGTGCTTCTATGGTGCTAAATCCCCTAATAAACCTTCTATAGAAAGTGGCTAGACCATAGAAACTTCTAACTTCATGGACATTAGTGGGTATTGGCCATTCTACTATGGATCTAACCTTTTCAGGGTTAGCTGCTACACCTTCAGGGGTCACCACAAAGCATAGGAAGATAACTCGATGGGTCATGAAATCACACTTCTTCAAATTAGCATAGAGGTTCTCTTTCCTAAGGGTCAGGTAGACTTGTTTCAGATGTTCTATATGATCTTTCTTAGTTTTGCTATAAATTAGGATGTCATCAAAATATACTACCACAAATTTACCTATGAACATCCTAAGGACTTGGGTCATAATTCTCATTAAAGTACTAGGGGCATTGGATAACCCAAAAGGCATACAGCCCACTCATATAGACCATCTTTGGTTTTAAAAGCTATTTTCCATTCATCCCCAGGTCTGATTCGAACCTGATAGTAGCCACTCTTAAGGTCTATCTTTGAAAAGATTATGGCTCCTGCCATCATGTCCAACATATCATCCAAGCGGGGGATGGGAAACCTATACTTCATAGTTACTTTATTTATGGCATGGCTATCAACACACATCCTCCACGTGCCATCTTTCTTAGGGGTTAATAGGGCTGGTACAGCACAAGAACTTAGGCTCTCCCTAATAAACCCTTTTCTAAGAAGCTCACCTACCTGTCTTCGAAGCTCTAAGTGCTCAGTTGGGTTCATCCTATAATGAGGCAGGTTAGGCAGGGTAGCTCCTAGGACTAAATCAATTGCATGTTGGACATCCCTAAGTGGTGGTAAGTGGTTAGGTAAATCTTTAGGAAATATGTCACTAAATTCACTCAAGACTCCCTTGACTTCCTGAGGGTACTCTCTATCAATAGGATCAGATACTTCTTTTACAGCTAACATCCACACAATAGTGCCCTCAGATATCTCTTTCTCTAACTCTTTTGCAGTGATAAGGTTAATTCCAGACTTTTTCTCCTTAAGTAAGCTAGATCCTCTCTTAATTGATTCCTGAGGTGGGTGGGGTTTATGGTGATCTTCTTCCCGTGAAACGTAAACATGCAAGCATTAGTTCGGCCATAAAGGGTGGCATCATGATCATAAAGCCATGGCTATCCTAGGATTATAATGCTAACTCCTATGGGCACAACATCACACCACACTCTATCCTGGTATGACTGAAGCTGGATCTGGACTTGGCATCTGGACTTAATGGGTATAGAGGTGGAATCTATTCAGGATACCTTATAGGGGCTTGGATGAGGAACTGGGTGTAAGCCTAGGATTTTGACAGCCTTATGGGATATGGCATTCACCCAGCTCCCACTATCTATAATTATTTTGCAAACCTTGTCCCCAATCTTCACAATAGTCTGTAGGATGTTTGTCCTACGCCAATCTTCCTGGGTTTTACTTTGGGACAAGATACATCTAACAACCCCTACGATGTCCGATTGATCACAATCCTTCTCATCACCTTCATACTCCTCAATTAAGTCTGGTTCAGCTTCATAGACTTATTCTTCTACATTTTCATTGGGTTTAGGCTCATCTTCCTCGAGCTCCCCTATGTGCAAAGACCTGGTGGGACATTGGCTAACAAAATGACCTACCTTGTTGCACCTAAAACAGGCATTGGGGCTGGGGCTTGGGTTCTTCTAAAAAGCTGGTGCCTTACCTTTATCATTCCTAAAAGATGCTGAGTTACTTGAGCTAGCCTAACTCGGGCTTGGGTTAGGACGAGATGGATTAGGGTTGGGACGGGTTGGGTTGGGGTTGGGTCGACTTAGGTTTGGGTTTGGACAACTTGGGTTGGGGTTGGGGCGGTTTTGGTTAAAGCTGGGTCAGTTTGGGTAAGCCTGGTTCGGGTTGGGCCTAAAGCGAGGAGTGTTGGATTTAAAGGGTTCAGGCCTTCTAACTACAGGTACTCTCTGGAACTTCTCAAAGTTTTCAGCTACATGATAGGCATCGTCCAGGTGTTCGACTTCCCTAAGGTACAGCTCCTTTTGGATATCCTCTCTAAGACCATTTCTAAACCTAGAGAGGGTAATTGACTCAAGTTCAGCTATGCCGCATCTTAGGGCGCACTCATCAAACTGAGCTATGTATTCCCTTATAGTTTTGGTCCCTTGTTTTAATCTCTATCATTGATCTAAGAGACACTGCTTATATGGGGGAACATATTTAGCCATAAGCTTTAATTTCATGGCTTCCCAAGTGACAATGGGTGGGTGGCCTATTTGATTACCGATTCTGTCTACTTGCTCCCAGTATAATCTACCTTGATCAGTTAGCCTAAGCTGGACAAATTGACACTTTTTCTCATCACTCAAGGCATAAAATTTGAAGTACCTTTCCATATCTCCCTCCCAGTCTATATAGATCTTTGGATCTAGGTTGCCATCGAAGGTGGGTGGGTCTATCCTGATGCTCCTAAGAATCCTATCATCCTGGTCTTGGTCCTTATGATTGGATCTCCTGAGGTTAGGTTCCCTAAATTAATCCTTGTTCTGGGGTCTCCTAGGGTTATGTTCTACAAAGGGTTCATGATTTTGGACTCCTCTAGGGTTAGTGTCTACAAAGGGGTCATGGGTTTGGACTTTCCTAGGGTTTTGAGTGGTGGAACAGGATGGGTCAGGATTAGGTTCAGCATTGGAGTCTTGGGTCCATTCTATAGTACCTAATCGATCTTCTGCTTGGTTTAACCTAGTGGTTAACTAGTTGATCTTAATGGTTGCTTGGTGGTTCGTTGGGGTCAATTGGTCAAGTCTTTGATTTATTTGGGTATTTGATTGGTCAAATTTGAAGTCCATATTTTCACTCAAGGCTTTTACGAGGGCTTCTAGATTGGACTCCACGATTGGCTCGGTTGGGGTGTAGACTTTTGGTATTGGGTTCCAAGTCTAGTGGTCATGTAACAAACAATCAATCAAAGTGGAATGGTGCAGCCAAGCATGCAAAAAGAAAAAGGCTAGTACAATCTAGGATTTCCTAGACCTAGAGCCAAAACTGAATGAGTCAGTTCAACTTGCACTTAACCCAGCAGCTAATCCTTCCTCTGGCCAGGTAGAGGGTGGGAGTGTAGGAGGCCCCCGTACTTTCATAAGGACCCAATTAAAAACCACAACACCACTTAGGTCATTTGACTCTGGACCCTCAACCTTAGACAATAGATTTCAATAATAGCCACAGGATTAAATGCACTAGTTGGCCCACACAATTTGGACCCAACCTGTTGGGTGTCACCTAGCCCTCTAGGGCAAATTAAGTCTAATTAATTTTAATTAAGGTTTGGGTGAGAATGCAAGGAAATTGTTTTGGGCCCAAGATAGGTTATGACCTCCTGCCCTGATCTAAGATAGAGAAAATGCCCTTAAGATTAGGTCAATCAAATGATGCACATTCAATGAGTCCTAATGCAAACTAAAACAATCAGAGAAATAAAATATTTTTGTGTATTTTATGATGTGGCAAGTTAGGTTTGAGTTGATTAGGTTAGCAATCAATATGGGCTTAGGATTGGGGTGGTGGAAGTTGGTTAAGTTTGGTCAAGTACAGAAATTTAGAAAATTAGGGTTTCAGAAGATGTAAAATTTGACATAGTTATCAATGTAGAAAGAATTCTAAAAAATTCTAGGATAGAGTATGGACGGTTGTGATGAACTCTACCAAATTTGATGCAAAACAAAAGTCAGATGATGATGAAAATCCTAAGATTTTTGGACTAATATAAAAATCTCAGGTTTTCAGTTAGGGTTTCTAATATGCCAAATTTTAGTGAATTAGGATTTCTTTAAAATTAATTAAAAATTATGATAAAACATGGGACAAGACAAGAACACTTCATGCAAATTTCACAGAAAAATAAAATTTCTAGGTGGTCAAAATCAGATGAAAAACAAATACCTAATGCAGCTAGCAGGATGCAAAAATTAGAGTTTGTGATCCTAATGCAGATGAAAGCTATTCTAAACCTGCTCTAATACCAAACTGATGCAGGATGAATCTAAGATTGCAGGACAAAATAGTAAACTAATTTTTTTGTATTTTTTTAGAAGTTTAATTTGTAGGCTATATTCTCGAAATCAAGTAAAGACTAGCAAGATGATTAGCAAGGCAAAGAATCATCATGCAGGTGTGCTCATGCAAAATAATAAAAATAACAGGACCCAAGAATTGAGAAATTCTTGGATTATGATAGTTGTCCTTCAATCAAAATAGAAATCAAGAGAAGGAAAGAATGTTACTGGTCAGAGATTTAAGAATCTGCACTCAAAGGGATCACTCACACTTTGATTGGAGCCTGGATGAAGAAGCTTCGATTCACTTAAATCAGATGGCTGATTTGGGCGGTCCTGGAGGCAAGGAAAGCCTCCTCTGAAAGGAAAACCAATGCAACGGATGCCTACCCTAGGCATGCTACACTAGGGAGTAGGTATTGCATAATTAAAATTTTTAACATGCATACGGAAAAACCTAATCATGCACAAGATCTAACATAAACATTATGCATGTAATAGATACACAGACATGTAAAGGCAAGTGCAATAATTATAAACAACATGATAAAACCTAGATCTAAACATGCATGATAACAAAAATAAATAATGATAACAAAAATAAATAATATACCTGATCGAAGCAGGAAGAAGCCGACTTCTTCAATCTTCAGAACATATCAGCAGCAAATCAAGGCAGTCAGTTGAACTCCAAACATATATGCAAACAACAAGAAGAGATCGATCCAATCCCTCAAGGTATCCAAATGTCCACCCTCTAAAGTATCAATGCTCTTGCTGATCCAACTCCCGAATGGATGCTAATCCTCCAAAAATCAATGACAGGTCTCCAATAGGTGGAGCAGGAAAAGCCAAAAGGTCCTCACAGACGGTCTTCTCCAAGACCGCCCAAACCCCACCAATAGCACACCAAAAGAAAACAAAAAACGGGGGAGGAAGACACAGACGCCCAACGAAATTCTACGCTAAAAAATCTGTCCCAAAAACACTCTTTCACGGACGGTCTCGGCCACTCAAAATGCAAGGCCTGTTCCTCCCTCTCTCTCTTACATGCCCTATTTTCTTCCTCACCTCCTCCACCGCATGGCTTGCTTCTTCCTCTCTCGTGCCCTGCTTCTCCCTCTCTTACTTCCTGTTACTTCCTCTTCCACCGCAAGCCACAGCCTTCAACCTCTGTCGCACCACCTGCGGCCTTTCAACCAAGATCTATATGGGGTGGAGAAAAACCAGAGAAGCAAGCAAAGAGATCGAGAGAGAGGTCCAGAGAAAACACCGTGAGAGGTATTCAGATAAAATCCAAACTCTTTTTGAATTTGTTTTGATCGGTAAAATACAGGGAACCGCTGGCGGAAGAAAATAAGAGGCCAAATTACCGTGAAAACCATGAAATAGGAAAATCATGGGGAAGAAATCACCGTGAGAAACATATCAGTTCGCTGGGCAATTGAAAATAATCTAAAATCCAAACAGCATCCGATCAAAATGCAAGTCTTATCCCATTCAAAATGGTAAAACCAGGACAACAAGAGGTAAATAAAACAAGGTCAATTGATAGCAGGGGAAGGGGAAGAAAATAAACATGTTGAAGCATTTAAAACACCGTGTAAACTTCCTACTTTATAAACCGGTTCAACAAAACAAAAAAAATGGTTCATAAAAACCCTAATCCGACCAAACTCGATCAATAAGAAAACACAGGTCCAATCCTAGTCTATCAGGAACAATTCCTGGTTGATCCAAACCAATCCTGATCGATCCAAATCAGACCAGATTGATCAGAAAAATCCAATGCGTGCTCAATCAGACCGTTTGACCTTAATACCAAAATGATTTCCAATAGTTGATCGGTTCCCGGATCAGGAAGAAATCCTCTATGGCATGTGATCTCATAGGTTCCAACCTAAACGGTAGCACTGGAACACTTCCAGTACCAGCACAAGATACCATCTAGCAATGGGTCCCGGCATCCGGATAGATCGAAGATGCGAGAGCAATCTATCAAACCTCTAGTATATGGTTACCGTATAATTCATCTTTTTGACTTCCAATACTCAAAATGACCTAGGGTTAGTTGCCAACCCCAATTGCGTCAATCCACAACATGTTTCAACCTCGCAAGTCTAGTGACTCCTCACTAGGACTACCCCGATCGAGGATTTGCTAAATTGAGACACTGCGAGACATTCAATCCAAACAACTTAGACAGGTCAATTCCATCTTGGTCCACCACTGCTCCATAAGTACTTGCCTATACCCAGAAACCTTCCATCACCGGATTAGAAATCCTGGTAGTCTGGCACCAAAGCACAGGGAGTTGCTTGCAAGCTACCATGGTGACCTCAGGTTGGAGGGACATATACCCATATCCAATCACGAGCAATCCTTTGGTAGAAAGAAGCTCCACGGAGTCACGTTCAATTAGATGTCACACATCTCACTTGCAGATCACATCAGTGTCACCACACTCTTTTGATCAAGAGGACAACCAAACGATACAAACCACAACAATCTACACTTGATACATTGCCGTCCTGTACAATGTATCATTTGGTTGCGAACCTTTTTAAAGGACCACTAGATACATCCTCTCTATTTTGAAGTCAGTACAGTCCTAAGGACTTCATCACATAAAAAGAATTCATTATAGAGAAATGAATAATGTGATGAACTGCCAAAATAAAGTTTTATTAATTCATATACAAAAATATAATATTGAGCATAACCGCCTACAGCCTAGGCGATTGGCTTTGGGACACAATTTCCAACAACTCCCACTTGTACTAAAGCCAATCATAACAGTATATAATACCCATTTCCCTTTTGCAATAGTCGAACTCTTTGATTCTGAGGGCTTTAGTGAAGGTGTCGACCAGATTCTCCTTTCCATTGATTTTCATAAGATTGATGTCGCCTTGTTCAATGATCTATCGCACAAGATGATAGCACCGCAGAATGTGCTTGGTGCAGTGATAAGACTTTGGTTCGTTAGCTTGAGCAATGGCTCTTGTGCTATCACAATACACAGGAACAGGACCATCTAGGAAAGGTGCCACCCCTAGCTCACCAAGGAACTTTCTCAACCACACGGCTTCCTTTGCTACATCTGATGCTGCAATGTACTCTGCTTCGCATACCGAGTCTGCAACTGTTGCCTTCTTGGAACTTTTCCAGTAGATCGCTCCTCCATTCAGGGTAAACACAAACCCTGACACACTCTTGCTATCATCTATGTCTAACTGGAAACTGGAGTTAGTATACCCCACAAGTTTCAAGTTAGGTTCTCTATAAATCAGCCATTGGTCCTTAGTATTTCCCAAATACTTCAGGATGGTTTTAACCAACTTCCAATGCGCCTCACCAATGTCAGACTGGTATCTGCTCACCACTCCTAATGAGTATGCCATGTCTGGTCTAGTACATGTCATAGCATACATGATAGAGCCCATTGCTGAAGCATAAGGAACTCTACTCATGCACTGTCTTTCCTCAAGAGTTGTCGCACAATCTTTATTGGAAAGAGTAATTCCAGAACCTATCGGGAGATAGCTTTTCTTGGAATTCTCCATACTGAACCATTTCAGCATGATATCAATGTACGTAGACTGGGACAATCCTAGAAGCCTCTTAGATCTATCTCTATAGATCTTCATACCCAGTATGTAAGAAGCTTCACCCAAGTCCATGGAGAATTGAATGACAACCAGACCTTTATTCCTTGCAATGCTACGATGTCATTCCCGATTAAGAGAATGTCATTAACATACAGTACCAGGAATACATTCACAGAACCATTAACCCACTTATAGATGCAGGGTTCCTCTCCGTTCCTAACGAAGCCATACGATTTGATACAGCTATCAAATCGCATGTTCCAACTTCGAGATGCTTGCTTGAGTCCACAAATGGACCTCTGCAATTTACATACTTTTGACTCATTTGTGGATGTGAACCCTTCAGGCTGTATCATATACACCTCCTCATCCAGCTTCCCATTCAGGAAAGTGGTTCAGACATCCATCTGTCAGATCTCATAATCAAAATGTGCTGCCAAAGCAAGCATGATCCGAATGGACTTGAACATTGCCACAGGGGAGAATGTCTTGTCAAAATCGATACCATATCGCTGACGATACCCCTTGGCAACCAGACGGGCATTATAGGTCTCCATCTTCCTATATGCGCCTCTTTTCCTCTTGAAAATCCACTTGCATCCAATGGATTTTATCCCTTCAGGTGGATCAACCAATGTCCATACATTGTTGATCTCCATGGACTCCATCTCAGATCGCATGGCTCCAAGCCATGCCTCAGAGTCAAATCTCTGAAGTGCATCCATATAGGTGATCGGATTCTCGTTGTTCTCGTCGAGCTCAATGGAATCACCATCCCGGACCAAGAAATCGTAGTATCTATCTAGCTGATGCGGTACTCTACCGGATCTCCTAATAATGGATTCTGGGTGTGATTCAATCACAGCCATTTCTATGATGTCCTTAGAGTGTGCAGGTTCTTCTACCGGTTGAACTTCACCAAGTTCAATCTTAAAGGCTACAATTCCTTCTCCATAGAACTCCTTTTCTAAAAAGATAGCCCTAAGAGCAACAAACACTTTCTGTTCATCCTCCAAGTAGAAGAAATATCCTTTTGTTTCCTTAGGGTACCTAATAAATAGGCATCGATCAGACTTAGGACCAAGTTTATCTGAGTCTAAATGCTTTACATAAGTCGGACAACTCCAGACCCAAAGGTATGAAATTGAGGGCTTACATCCAGTCCATAACTCATATGGAGTGGAGACAACAGACTTACTCAAAACATCATTTAGCAAGAAACAAGCTGTCTCAAGTGCATATCCCCAGAAGGACAGTGATAGAGTTGCAAAGCCCATCATGAATCCAACCATGTCCAACAGGGTTCGATTCCTCCTTTCGGACACACCATTCAACTAGGGTGTTCCTGGAAGAGTCCACTGAGAGAGAATCCCATTCTCCTCAAGATATGTCATGAACTCACCGGATAGGTATTCACCACCTCGATCAGATCGAAGGGTTTTAATACTCTTTCCAGTTTGTTTCTCCACTTCATTACGATATCGTTTGAACATTTCAAATGACTCAGATTTATGTCTTATCAAAAAGACAACCATACCTGGAAAGGCCGTCTGTAAATATAATGAAATATCTGTATCCATCTCTAGCACTAACTGTCATGGATCCGCATACATCAGTATGTATGAGACTCAAAAGTTTTGTAGCCCATTCACCTTTTCCAGTAAAAGGTGACTTGGTCATTTTACCAAGCAAACAGGATTCACAAGTGGGCAGTGAATCAGAATCACTGACCTCGAGGAGGCCTTCTCCTCACAACTTGTTTATCTTATTCTGGTTAACATGACCTAGCCTACAGTGTCATAGATATTAGTTACTGACATTTTTTAGCCTTAGATGTTTGCTAGACGTGTACATTACATTAACAGGCCATGACAAAACATAAATGCTATTATTTAACTTAGCTTTTATTATCACTGAGTTATTCATAATAACTTGGCAAAAATCTCATTTTATTGAAAGTTCATAACCACAATTGGCCAATAGGCCTACAAAGATAATGCTCATAATAAAACTAGGACAATAATGACAGTCGACTAATTCGATAGTACTAGACTCAAAAACAAGACTCAGAACTCCGATCGCCAGCACTGGAACACAATTTTCATTTTCGATGCTTAGGAACTGCTCCCCATCCTTGAATCTCTTGCTAATCTGCAATCCCTGCAATGAATTGCAAACATGAATGGGACTACCAGTATCCAATACCCAGTGTCAGTGTCATAAATAGAGGATCATCCTTGTCCAGAAGTACTCTGCACTAGCTTGATCAGCTTTCACTTTCTTGGCCTGACTTGGGCTAGGAGCACTCTGCATCTTCAGGGATGACGACCTTGTTGGCGGTCCTTTTAGTAAGTCTGCAGCAACCCCATCAAACCATGGTAATTGACTGTAGTTGATAAGTCAAGATAGGACACATCCTTGTCGAGTTGCTCGTGCAAGGGACATCCGAGTTTGCCCAATCGTTCATCATCTCGATCATGCACAATACATGATCAGTGATCGAAACGTCATTCCACATTTTGGCATTGTAGATGGCACAAGATACTTTGTATCGCTCCACATCGTCTGGAGTGCTAAAAGATTCCTTCAACTTTTAAAGAATCTCTTCTGGCTGGGCCTCCTCGAATTTGCGACCGAACTCGACGTTCATCGCACAGTATGCATCAGTCAGTAGTTCGATCAGAAATCCACTTCAAATAAGTGTCCATGACTGAACTCCGAGCATTGGCAGGAGGGATTTTGGGTGCTGGATCTGTTATCACATAAAGGATCTGCTCGTGCTCCAGGACTATCCTCAATTTTCGATACCAGCTATCGAAATTAGGATCCTTTAACTTCTCACTATCGAGAAGTGACTAGAACGAAAGGTTTGAAGATAACTGAAAGGAAAACAAAGACCAAATTAATATATGAATTAATCAATTAAACCAAAAGACTTGGACTTTAGTCTAAAGGTCCCTTGGACTTTAGTCTAAAGGTCCTTCCCACTAATTTTTCAGATTGGGAGCCTCTAACTCCAATCCATGAAATCATCATTTCATAGTGGGTACTGAAATCCAATAAACTACGTATAAGCCCGACTTTGGCCAGCTCACCCATATGCGCCTAAAGGTAGGTTCTCTAACCAATTGCTTCCCTAAGCAACTTCCAGTAATAAATTTTGCCCCAGAGAACCCCCAATCGGCCTTGGGGCCTCCTATTGCGGGTCTCTAGTTAGGTCCAACCATTAATATGACAAATCCGATGCTTCTAGCTAACGAATAACCAAGCTCGACTTTGGTCGGCCCCCTGATCATCGTTAAGAAGGTTGCACCGAACCATCATCTATGGGAGAGTAATCCCAGTAACCGGATACACACCTGTTCTTTGGAACTGCCGATGTACACCAAGCTAAAGGACTCATTACTAACCCACTTAATGGGAGGCTAAGACACCATCAACTCATTGACTTAGTCTTTTTCAGGACCTAATAATTTTAGAGGATTTTAATTAAATTGTGATAGAAAAATAGAGAGAAGAACATGGATCAACCTCCCACTAATCAAATCAATTCTCGGGATGGTTGAATTAAATTCAACAAGTTAGTCCATGGGCACCAAAAGATCAGACACGCTGATCAACTTGGGTGACATGGGTTAACTCGAATCAATAAGCTTTTCTAATCAGTTCTTATTGATCGAATTGGCCAGGTAGGTGAGATCATGGATGAGTATCCGCCATTAACCATCTTTCCTAGACACCAATCAAGTTGGCCAGGAAAGAGATAGCCTCATGTAGCTATGATCAAATATACCAAACCTGCCTAGACACCAATCGATTTACCAGACTCGATTAGACCAGCCTAAGAACTAGGGCTTACCACAGAGCCACTAATCAGATCAATTTAAGAAGAATGGACTGACCCATCTAACTATTAGATAGATACTAAAGAGAAGGTCATTCATCAATATTTGATTAGTTCTCTTAAGTCCAATTCAACTAACCTTAGGTCTAACCCAATAAACGGACCCAATCAGATAGCTAACCCAATTAACCCGGATGGCTTATTCAAATGACATTAGGTTTCATAAACCCTAATCAGGCTTATCATTTAATTAATCTTTCAATTCATAATTGTTAGATTATAAACCAACTTTTAATTAAAACATTTTTAATTAAATTCATATAAAACCCTTTTACATCTTTCATGCATCATATCTAGTTCTATCATATCATTTATAATATTGCAAACCTTAACAATTATAGACATGCCAATGTATAATCATGTATCAGGATTAAAACATTTTTAATATCGTAGGTTTCCTTTAAGGATCCTCCTGAAAGGGCCAACACAGACGAACCGCCTCGTGTCATAAAAAATTAGAAATTTTAAACCCTGATTAATCTAGACACAGGGCCATGGTGAAGGTCTCAACTAGGTTCCTAAAAGTAATCCCTAATCTAGATACAGAACCAAATACATGCAATCATGATAAGCTACACAAGAACCTGTTGCTCTGATACCACTGAAAGGAAAACCAGTGCAGTGGATGCCTACCCTAGGCATGCTATACTAGGGAGTAGGTATTGCATAATTAAAATTTTTAACATGCATACGGAAAAACCTATTCATGCACAAGATCTAACATAAACATAATGCTGTAATAGATGCACAGGCATGTAAAGGCAAGTGCAATAATAATAAACAACATGATAAAATCTAGATCTAAGCATGCATGATAAAAAAAATAAATAATATACCTGATCGAAGCAAGAAGAAGCCAACTTCCTCAGTCTTCAAAATAGATCAGCAGCAAATCAAGGCAACCGGTTGAACTCCTTCAACAGCAAAATAGATCTATAAATAGCAAGAAGAAGAGATCGATCCAATCTCTCGAGATGTCCAAATATCCATGCTCTAGAGTATTCATGTACGGGCTCTCGCTGATCCAATACCTGGATAGATACTAGTCCTCCGAGAATTAATGATAGGTCTCGAATAGGTGGAGCAGGGAAAGCCAAAAGGTCCTCACGGATGGTCTTCTCCGAGACCGCCCAAACCCCACCAATAGCACACCAAAAGAAAACAAAAAACGGGGGAGGAAGACAGACGCCCAACAAATTTCTGCGCTCAAAAATCTGTCCCAAAAAAACTCTTTCATGGACGGTCTCAGCCCCTCTCAAAATGCAAGGCCTGTTCCGCTCTCTCTCTTACATGCCCTGTTTTCTTCCTCACCTCCTCCACCGCACGGCTTGCTTCTTCCTCTCTCGTGCCCTGCTTCTCCCTCTCTTACTTCCTGTTACTTCCTCTTCCACCGCAAGCCACAGCCTTCAACCTCTGTCACACCACCTGCGGCCTTTCAACCAAGATCTATATGGGGTGGAGAAAAACCCGTGAAGCAAGCAAAGAGATTGAGAGAGAAGTCTAGAGAAAACACTGTGAGAGGTATTTAGATAAAATCCAAACTCTTTTTGAATTTGTTTTGATCGGTAAAACACAGGGAACCGCTGGCGGAAGAAATTAAGAGGCCAAATTACCGTGAAAACCATGAAATAGGTAAATCATGGGGAAGAAATCACCGTGAGAAACATATCAGTTCACTGGGCAATTGAAAATAATCTGAAATCCAAACAGCATCCGATCAAAATGCAGGTCTTATCCCATTCAAAATGGTAAAACCAGGACAACAAGAGGTAAATAAAACAAGGTCAATTGATAGCAGGGGAAGGGGAAGAAAATAAACATGTTGAGGCATTTAAAACACTGTATAAACTTCCTACTTTATAAACCGGTTCAACAAAACAAAAAAAATGGTTCATAAAAATCCCGGCCTGACCAAACCCGATCAATAAGAAAATATGGGTCCAGTCCTAATCTACCAGGAACAATTCCTGGTTGATCCAAACCAATTCAGGTCGATCCAAATCAGACCAGATTGATCAGAAAAATTCAATGTATGCTCGATTAGACCGTTTGACCTTAATACCGAAATGATTCCCAATCGTTGATCGGTTCTCGGATCAGAAAGAAATTCTCCATGGCGTGTGACCTCATAGGTTCGAACCTAAATGATAGCACTGGAATACTTCCAGTACCAGCACAAAATACCATCTAGCAATGGGTCCCGGCATCCGGATAGGTCGAAGATGCAAGAGCAAACTATCGAACCTCTGGCATATGGTTACCATATAATTCATCCCTTTGACCTCCAATGCTCAAGATGACCTAGGATTAGACTGCCAACCCTAACTGAGTCAATCCATAATATGTTTTAACCTCGCAAGTCCAGTGACTCCTCGCTAGAACTATCCCGGTCGAGGATTTGCTAAATTGAGACACTACAAGACATTCAATCCAAACAACTTTGACAAGTCAATTCCATCTTGGTCCACCACTGCTCCACAAGTACTTGCCTGTACCCAGAAGCCTTTCATCACCGGATTAGAAATCTGGGTAGTCCGACACCAAAGCATAGGGAGTTGCTTGCAAGCTACCATGATGACCTCAGGTTGGAGGGACACATATATCCATATCCAATCGCGAGCAATTCTTTGGCATAAAGGAGCTCCACGGAGTCACGTTCAATGAGATGTCACACATCTCACTTGCAGATCATATCAGTGTCACCACACTTCTTTGGTCAAGAGGACAACCAAACGATGCAAACCACAATAACCTACACTTGATACATTGCCGTCCTGTACAATATATCCTTTGGTTGTGAACCTTTTTAAATGACCACTCGATATATCCTCTCTATACCAAAGTCAGTGCAGTCCTAAGGACTTCATCACATAAAAAGAGTTCATTACAGAGATGAATAATGTGATGAGCTGCCAAAATAAAGTTTTATTAATTCATATACAAATTACAATACTAAGCATAACCGCCTACAGCTTAGGCGATTGGCATTGGGACATAATTCCCAACATCCTCTGAGGAGGTGAAACACCTCGGGGATCCTGCAAGCATTAGAGATCAATCAAAATAGTAAGTAATAAAAGTAAAGGAAACTAGGATTTGAAAGAAATCCGAATCAAGGTTTGAATGGCTGGTGGCTAAAAGTTTGATGAAGATCCTTGCTTGGGCGGCCTAGGGTTCCTTTCCTTTGGGCATTGTTGATCTCCTGGGATGTAGTAGAAGGCTAGAGCAGCAGGGTTTAGCCAAGCACAAGAAGACTCAAAACAAAGAACACCAACCACTCAACACTAGAACTTGAAGACAAACTTTTATCAAGGATTTATTTCATAAGAATGAAAGAGTACAAGAGGGGGAGGGGTGGGGTATTTTTAGAGTCCCATGCCCTCTCCTATAGGGATTACAAGTCTTCTCCTAGTTAGAATAGGTTTACATAATTTAAGTAGGAGAAAGACTATAAAATAAACCTAGAACTAGGAGTAAATAAGTTGAATGGGATAAGAACTTTGTTTCCTCATTTCATTTGGACTTCCCCTCTTAGCTTGGACCAAGTCAACACCTTGGACGCCTCCTTAATTGGCGTGTGGACCTTGGGCAGTAATGGGCCAACTCCTCTTGGGCTTTGTGCGGCCTTAGAATGGGCTTGGCGCATGGATTTTTGCCCTGGAAACTGGGATTCCCTGGGTTGGAATATACTAGGAATCAAAAGAGCATCTTGGTTCTTCATGGACCTGGGCCTTGAATTCTCTTAGGATGGGGTGCAGGTAAGTCCTTGGGATCATGGGGCTCCCTGGTATTGGAATATTCCCTGGAATCTGGAGGGAATCTGATATCTGAAAAGCATTTGGAGGGCATCTGGGCATCTTGCAGGAATCTTGGACCCTAGGTTGTCATACAAGGTCCAATTGGCTGATGTAGAGGCCTCTGGCTCTTAGAAAAAACCTGGTGGAACTCCAAAGTAATGTATCCTTTTCTCTTGTACAAAAATTGGACTTATATTGAAATACACGACTTAATGACTGATTAGGGTTGAGACAAATCAACTAGTCTCAACTTATTACAGGACTCAATCTTAATTGATTATAAAACTTTTAAAACTTTGACACATAACTAAGTAAACCATATAGGGTCCAATAATCTGTGTCTGATCTTGGTGCCCCCACCAGGGCCTAACAGTCTTTTTTAAAATTTGTTTAACTCCCTATTTGACACCTCTACATGACCACTAGTTTTGGGGTGATATGATATAGCAACTTTGTGTATGATATTATATTTTTTCATTAGTTCTTCAAATTGCCTGTTCATGAAGTGAGTCCCCCCATCACTAATGATCACCTTGGAAAAACTGAATGGACTAATGATGATCCATTGGATAAAACTAATTACAACCTTATTATCATTAGTTCATGTGGCTATCGCCTCCATCGATTTAGACACATAGTCCAACACTACTAGAATGTACTCAAACCCTGATGAGACTGAAAAGGGTTCCATGAAATCAATCTCCAAACATCAAAGATTTCTACTACAAATATCGGGGTTAATGGCATCATGTCCTTCCTCGATATATTTCCTATTTGTTGGCACAGTAAACATTGTTGGCCAAACTCATGTGCATCCTTAAAAAATGTTGGCCGGTAAAACATACTTTGCAACACTTATGTGCAGTTTTTCTTCCACTAAAGTGTCCCCTGCATGCTGAAGAGTGGCAAAAAGTAAGAATGTTCTGGACTTCACTCTCAAAGATATAACGATGAATCACCTAGTCAGGATAGAATTTAAACAATTCAGGTTTCTACCTAAAATAATGTTTAACTTCTGAAAAGAATCATTCTTTCTCCTATTTTGTCCAATCAGGAGGTATTTATCCTGTTGCCCAGTAATTAACGATATGGGCAAATCATAGAGGTTAGTTGAAGGAAATTACGAAAAGCTATTCATTAAAAAATTTCTCTTTGACCTTATTTATGTCCATAGTGTATTCAACCAAGATTCTAGAGATGTGATCAGCTACCATATTTTTAGAACCCTTTTTATCATGAATTTCTAGATCAAATTCCTGTAGAAGGATCCATTTGATCTATCATAGTTTAGTATCTTTCTTTGAAAGTAGATATTTCAGAGCTAAATGATTAGAGTAAATCAGAACCTTGGACCCTAGTAGATATGAGTGAAACATTTTGAGTGCAAACAATATGGCTACCAACTCTGTTTTAGTTGTGATGTAGTTCATTTGGATATTAGAAAGAGTTTTACTAGCATAGTAGATCATGTGTGGCTTCTTATTGAGTTTTTGGCCTAAGATGGCACCTATCACAAAATTGAAAGCATCACACATGATCTTAAATGATATAGACCAGTCAAGGGATTTTATAATTGGTGTTTTGTAAAAGCAGTTCATAATGTGTAGAAGGCTTTCAGACAATCTTCATTAAAGATAAATAGTGTATCCTTGGTCAGTAGATTGCATAAGGTTTGCTAAAGTCCTTAATGAAGCATCTATAGAATCCGGCATGATCTAGAAAAGATCATATTTACCAAATCGAGGTTGGGGGTGGTAGTATTGATATTACCTTCACTTTGGCTTTATTGACCTCAATCCTCCTTTTAGATATAATATGCCCCAATACGATCCCTTCTTGAACCATAAAATGGCTCTTTTTCCAACTAAGAACAAGGTTTGTCTCTATATATCATTCTAATACCTTAGATAAGTTATGAAGATAATTCCCAGACATGGTACCAAATATAAAAAATTATCCATAAAAATTTTTAGAAACTTACCCACCATATCGAAGAATATGGCTAATATACACCATTGAAATGTAGTGGGTGCATTATAAAGACCAAAGGGCATTCATCGATAAGTAAACATACCAATGGATAGGTGATGGTGGTTTTCTCTTAGATCTAAAGGGCTAAGAAGTGGTTCTACTGTCAAAAATGAAGGCAAAAAAAAAATATTTGGTGGAAGGGAAGATCTCACCACTCATAGGAATGAGGACTAGATTGTAAGACTAGTATTTCTAAAACTTGAGAACTTACCTTGCACTTAGTTCATGACTTGGAACCTCATCTTCAACCCCAAATCAGCAAGAGAACCTGCAAAGAACTTGCCATAAGGGCATGGAAGTAAATTGAAAGAAGGAAATAAACAAGGTAAAACAAGGAGATGAAAGCTTAGGGATGGATTGAAGCTATGCAGCAAGCTTTGGATCTCACACCCCCTCCCTCTTGGAGTGCACTTCAAGGGCCTTGATAGGACTTCTTTGAAGTAGAGAATGGGTCTCTCACCCTCTCCCTCAAAGAATGACCTAGCTCTTAGGCTAGGAAATAAAGAAACAAGCTAGACTAGGGCCTCTCACCCTCTCCATACAAGGAGCAAAAAATTAAGAACTCGATAAGAAAAAAATGGAATCAAACAAACTTTTTTTCATTCAACCATAGCATGAGGTACAAGAGAAGCTTGGGTCCTATTTATAGGCCCCAAGGTACACCATGGGTTCGGCTAAGGAGAAGGAAAAGTAACTCTAGTTCAAACTAGATTAGTTAGGCTAATAAAATGGGTTAGGTAGTTCTAACAAAAAGTAGTTCTAATAAAATTTGGGTGTAACGAATCCCATGTGACACCCAAGTGGCATCAAGAGGAGCTTCCAAGTGTCATCCAAGGAGGCTTCTAAGTGTGGTCCAAAAATGCTTCCAAGTGGCACCCAATTATGCTTTCAAGTGTTGTCCAAGAAATGCTTCCAAGTGGCGCCCAATTATGCTTCCAAGTGTTGACCAAGAGAGGCTTCCAAGTGGCATATAAGGAGGGGCTTTATTTGAGAGCATTTGAGAGATCATGGAGCCGGCTCAGGGAAGTGGGCTTTCATCCATTAGCTTCAAGTGGATCCTATTGAAAAATCTAACTACAAAACCACAAGGAGTTAGCTTGAAACCTTTTTCTTTTGCCAATGTCCCCATCACATAGTTTTGGTATGGGATATATCTAATAGGGCATTTACTTCATAAATATGTCCCTCTATATCACAATCATCTCCTCCAACAAGAGCTAAGCAGGTATTTAGGGGATCTTGTGCCCGAATCGTGGGTGTTGCTTCCTCTATGATGTCTTCTAGTGTATCGATTTCAAAGAAACTATCCATTGATGGCCCCTGAGTAGCACCAAATATATTCAATCTCAATTTCTTATTCCAAAATTATACATCCATGACTTCTGTCCTATAGTTGATGCATGCATTTGCTATAGCTAGGAAGGGTTGGCCTAGGATAATGGAAATTTATCTTGGTTGCTACTTAATTCCAAGTCGAGGAGTAGGAAGTTAACTAGAAAATAAAACTCATCTATCTTAACCAAGACATGCTCGAGCATGTGTTACCTTAATTGATTTGTTGGCTAACTGCAAAGTGATTGATGTAGGTTTTAATTCTTTAAGTTAAAGAGTGCATACACTGAACTAGGTAAAAGGTTTATACTTGCCCCTAGGTGTGGAAGAGCTTTTTCAACATAAAAGTTTCTTATAATATAGGAAATAATGGGAGCTCCTAGATCCTTAAGTTTTGGAGGGCTAGTATGCTGGAAGATAGAACTAGCATGCTCAGCAAGCATACTTTTTTTGGGATTTGTGATCTAGATTTATGTTTCTTGTGCATAAATCTTTCAAAAATTTTGCATACACCGGGACCTATTTGATTGCATCTAAGAGAGGGATATTAATTTGGACTTGCTTAAATAATTCTAGCATCTCATCAAGTCCTCCTCTCTTCTTCTCGATAGGAATAGGGGCTTTTAGGGCATTTGGAAATAGCACTTTAGGCAAGTAAGGCAGTTCTAATGCAATTGGTTTTTCTATTTTTAAGTCCTATTCCTTAGGTGATTCTAATTTGGGTTGGATCAGAGTTTTAGAGTTAGTCTTATTGGTTCTACTAGTTTGTTCAATGACTTTCCATTCCTGAGAGTCATGACGGATTTAGCATGTTCAGAAAATATTTCTAGGACATTGGTGCTTTCAGCCATGAATTGCCCTCTTGGATTGCTCTCAAGTTGAGATGGTAATTTACCTCCTTCCCTTCTATCTAGATTTGCCACTAATTGTCCAATTTGAGTTTCCAACCTAGTGATGGATTGTGTATGAGAATTGATAGATTGTGAGTGGGAGTTGAGGGTTTGATTATTGACTTCTATCCGATCTAAAACCTTCAAAACTTTCTCCTCATAGATTGGGTTATAGCTAGTGGAGGACGACTGAGGAGGGTTTTGGAATTGCAAGTGAGGTATGTTCCTGTGGTTGGTTTATTGATGGTTTGATCTTGATGGAATCGGGGCAACAGATGGCTATGGTTTTCATAAGAAATTAGGATAATTTCACCAACCTGGGTTGTAGGTGTTCAAATATGGGTCGTTTCCTGGTCTACGAGCTTGTTGAGCTTGAGCTTGCTGGACTGCTCATGTACAAATTTAAGAAACTGGGTTATAGCTGGATAGTTAATTAAGTATTGGGTAGGGCTAGAACAAATTATGTAGACTTCTTATTGCACACTAAGTATGGTTGTAGTAGAAGAGTGTCCCATATTAAGCATGCGATCTATCCTTTGGGACAACTCATCTACTCTACAATCCATCTTTTGTGACATCTCATCCATTTTGCACAACTTCATAGATTCCACCCCTTTTTTGATGAGCAATGAGTCTGTCATTATACTAGACAGACATATAGTATAAAGAATTTTTACTTAATATCTCAAATAATTGCCATGACTCATCCTCACTTTTCAACATAAAAGTTCCTCTGCATGAGGCATTGACCATTTGCCTGGATTTCTTTAATAGACCATCATAGAAATATTGGACTAGTTGCCACTTTGGAATTGTACGATGTGTGCACTTTTGAATTAGGTCCTTTAACCTCTTCCATGTTTCATGGAACATTTTTTCATCTTTTTGAGAAAAACTAGTTATGGCTTTTCTAATCTGGTTGGTTTTTCCTATGGAGAAGTACTTCTTAAGAAATTCTCTTTGAAGTTGATCCCAAGTTGATTTAAAAAAGTTATTGAATCTAAGGAGCTCATCCAATATTTGACTTTGTCCTTATGTGAAAAGGGAAAAAGTTTTAACTTAAGGGCATCACTAGAGAAATTCTAAATTTTAACTATAGAGCAAATCTCAAGAAATTCATCTAGCTGCCTATAAGGGTCCTTGTTACTAAGCCCATGAAAAGATGGTTGTATCTAAATAATGCTGAACTTGATCTCATATTGTGTGGCCTCCATAAGAGGTGCTTAAATGCATGGTGAGTATAAATACGAGGATGGGATAAAATATTTTCTTAATGGGTGTGGAGGGTTAGCATTGCCCGGTTTAGCCATGTTTGTAGTCTAGATTGTCCTAAGGGTCTTTTCTAGCTCCTTGTCTAGTGGTTGCAAGTCGGGCTGTAGTGATCATCGACCTAGCATGCAACCAAAAAGTCTAGGTGAGGCAACTATAGGCTATTAAGTTTTTTTTTTGTTTCATTAGAGAGGAGAAAGGAAGAGAAGAAAGAAGAAAGATAGAGAAGAAGTTTAAAGATGCAGGCCTAAGGTGTCCTAGAGCTATGAGGGATAGAGAAGAATTATTAGTTAAAGTTATATGATAATTACAATCAAGATAGCATGCACTAGACTCTCTATTCTAGGGTTCCTTAATTCTAGATAGCTCCTAACTATTCCAAGGTTGCCTTCGAACCCTCCAAATCAAGGGCTAACCAGCCACTTGGCTAAATAAGTGTAAGGTCAATGGGGTCCCCCAGTTGCTCTCCATAGATACGAAATAAATTGGCTAAGTCAAACAATGGAACTGCTGCCGCGTCTCCTCCTGGATCGGGCTCAGTCGGCTATGCTGGAATGCTCCTCTCCCGATCGACCTGCAATAAAGTTCCCTGAGAGTCGGTGGTGTTCCGATGGAGGACACTCCGATGCTTAAGTTAGCAGGAGTTTGAGGGCAACAGAATGGAGAAATAGAAGAGAATAGCACACGGAGAGGGGAGAGTGTACTTAGCCTTCAACGGAGATCCCCCGGTGACCTTAATAGGCATGGAATGCTGCCAAATTCTGTTAGGATGAAGTCGAGAAAGACTGATCTGCCCCTAAGAGAATCTGGAGAGTGGCCACGTGGGGCCCCAGTAGGGCAACATCGTGGGAGTAGTGGAGCAGTGGTACTGATGTGTCAAAAGTCCATTGTAATGGAATTCTGGTACCAGCTGGAAAGGGCTTCTGGAGCCTTCGAGCAGTACCTAGGATGGGAATGAGTCGGTCGGACTTAACAAGGGTGAGTCATTCGGCCGAAAGAGAATATCCATTAAGTCTTTAAGGGGAGTAGACCGGTCGGACCTCAATGGAAGTGGGTCAGCCGGTCAGCCTTCTGGTTTAGTGGAGCGGCCTTCAGTGGGTCGGCCAGTCGAACCTTCTGGGCTGGTCGGTCGGACCTTTGGGAGTGGGGGCCAGCCGGACCAGTTGGAAGCCCATCTGCACCAGTCCAATTCAGGAAAAGCCAGTTGCATGCAACAGTTCCCCCCTGCTCCTGGGCTTTGAGGGGACACATGGCTTCGAAGGACAGGAGCATTATTTTTGTACAGGTCATGTCCGTCCGCTACTCGATGCAGAATTGTCACGTTAGATTGCTTCAAATCTGCCAATACCGGCATCAGGGACAAATGTCGCCCCCGCATTGGAGGTGCAGGGGTCGCAGTTAATGCAGAGAAGGTGCCATGATGAGGGGCCAGGCTAGCTTGCACGATGATTAAAGTGGAGGGACATGCCGCACCACGTGGCAGCATCTGGACAGCCGATGTCGCTTCCCAGATAATATTTGCACCATTGATCCGGTCTTCATGCGGATCGCTGCCTGCCAGTTCGAATCAGCCAGTCGCTTCGATTTCTGAGGCATGGAGAGTCGCGTCTGCCAATGGGATGGTTACAACTCCTGCATGGCGGAGGCAAACACCCCTCCAGGGACCTATAAAAAGGGGGGGGGGGGGGGGGGGGGCGAGGTGCGTAGGAGGGATTTCCTGCTGCGACTGCACTTCGTGAGAGAAAAAGAGAGCCTCTTCTTCCCCCTCAGCAAGACCAGTTTTCTAGGAGCCCAGCCTCAGGTTAGTCCCCCAGTCCTTCTCCTCCCTAAGTACTAATGGCGTCCAGTAGTCAAGGTCTGGCCCATAGGCGTAGGGAACCAGGATTGAGCGAGATCCAATCAGTGATTACCCGGGAACAGGTCAAAAACCGTAGGGTCGTGTACGGTATTTCGTCAACCTTGCATCTCTCTGTTCCGGGCCGAGAGGGTAGAGCCAACAACCCACTAGGACCGGGGAACCTTCCCATGTACGAGGCCCACCTTAAGGCCGGCCTCAGGTTTCCCTTGCACCCTTTCTTTGTAGAGATCTTTAACTTCTACATAGTGACTCCAGCACAGCTGACCCCGAATAGCATTCGGGCGATCTGTTGCTTCATACTGCTCTGTCACAAGGCCGAGACCGAACCTAGGTTGTCTCTCTTTGGTAACTTCTTCCTTCTAAAAAAAGACTTCAGGAGCTGAGAGTGGTAAATGCTTAGTCCCCGTCCTAACCGGAGGATCCTAAAGTGCCCTCTGTCGGCCATCCATGGGTGGAAGGCCAAGTTCTTTTTTGTAGAGAGCTTTCAGCCCTGGGGCTTTGAGCCACTGTGGAGAGAGCCGAGGCTGAGGCTCCACGAGGGGAGGGCGATCTTGATGGCCGACCAGGCCAAATTTAACGAGATTGACGGAGCCGGTCTGACCTTGGAGTTTGAACTGCTCAGGGAGGATATCCTTCACCAAGCAGGGGTCAGCCGTCAGAGGTTCCTAGGTAGGAACAAAGGGCCACCAAGATTGATCGACCTCCTCCCCTACATTCGCCTTGCTTATACCATCGTATGCCCTTCCTTTGCTTACCCTAATCTCCCCCTTTTTTATTGTGGAGTAGGAAGGGGAATGAAGATCAACAAGAGCAAGGTCATCTAGCGGGCAGTGTGGAAGAGGGCTGCCCTAGTGGCAGAGCAGACTGCGGTGCCAGCCACGGAGAAACAAATGAAGAGACGGGAGGAGGAATGGACGGTGTCCGTAGTAAATGTGGACTCTGATGAAGATGATACCCCTCTTACAAAGGTATTGGCGAAGAAGACAAAGCCGGGGTCTTCAACTCCTGTCGGAGGGTCGGTCGCTCGATCGGAGCAGGAACAGCTAGAATTATCCGACATGGCGACAACATCAGCTCCAGCACTCGCTGACCCGGAAGAAGTGGTTCCCCTTACAGACAAGGAAAAGGGGATGGCCGAAGGAGGGGCGACCGAAGGAGAGGCGGCCGAAGGAGAGATGGTCAGAGAAGAGTTTGAGGAAGAGGTCCATCGGGAGGCGTTCCAGCATTGGCACGCCCTGAACGACTCGAGAAAAGCATACAGTTTGCTTAGGGGGGCAATGACAAATGCCGACTGGGAGCTATCCATTCAAAGAAATCTGAGTGATGTAGCCAAGAAGTCCTACCTTGACCTTATGAGGGTAAAGCACTCATCTTGCCCCCTTGAATTTTTCCTTTTCTTTCAACTATCTTGCATAGCCCTGACTTGACCTTCTGCTTACAGCTTCTTCATGGCATCTCCTTGATGGACAACGGCATCGGTCGAATACTTCATGCAGCCAAGACCTCAACCAAGAGGGTGCAGGAGCTGGAGGCGGTTCAAGCTACCACGGAAGCATCTTTGAAGTCCATGGAGGAAAGGCTGGCGGTTGTCTAGGTGGAGGCCGAGTCGTCAAAAGAGGCATCGATGGAGATGCAGAACCAGCTAGCCGATCGGGAGGCTAAGCTGAAGAAAAAGAAGGTGGAGGTGAACTCCCTCACCCGTCGGCTAAAAAAGGAGGATGAGTGATTTGCTGAGGCTGATGGAAGGGCCCAGGCCGAGCGGGCGGCTACAGCGAAGTTAGCAGTCCAACTTGAGGAAGTTAAGGAGCTGGCGACGGGACAGGTTCGGGATGCCGTAGCAAAATACAAAGCTTCCGCCAACTTCACTGAAGAAGTAGAAGAGACGGCGTCAAACTTCTATAGAGAAGGTTACAACGACCACTTGAAGAGGGTGGCCGGACTTTTTCCGAAGCTTGACCTATTTGGCACCGAGCTAAGGGAGCCAGCAGAGGAAGAAGAGCACCCGACGGATGCTGGGGCCGAGCCTCAGGCTGAAGGCGGCATGGAAGAGGGTAGGGCCAAAGTCCTAGCCCAAGCTGATGTAGGGACGGTGGACATCCCAGTTGAAGCGCCAGTTGTAACAGGCGGGGCCGAAGCTGAAGCCCTTGCCGTACCTTCGATGGGTCTGACCTAGGGCGTTTGTAAAGGTTTGACCTACTTTTGTAAAGAATCTCTTCGGACTTAATAGAAGAATCCTTTTGTCATTTATGTGCATTGATGTATAGAAGATGGAATGCATTATTTTTGAAATTCTTCCAAGTATTTTCGGTCGGCCCTTTAGAACCGCAAGTTCTTCGAAATAGCTGCTAGACAGTAGCTCAATCCAAACTTAAACATTTAGGAGAATTCCCAAGTGTTAGTCTATCGGTTCGTCTGGGCTCAGAAACTGGAGAGTGGCTGAGGCGGGCAACGGACTGTAGCTCGGGCCGAACCAATATACTTAGGATTTTCTTCCTAAATGTTGATCCGTCGGCTCATCCAAACCTAAAGACGGTGGAGGCGAGCGACGGACTGTAGCTTAGGCCGGACCAATATACTTGGGATTTTTTTCTCAAGTGTTGATCTGTCGGCTCATCCGAACCCAAAGACGGTGTCGACCGGGGTCGACCTCTCGAAAGTGGGCTACCCTAGAGCCTCCGCCGACCAGGATCAGACTTTCTAAAGTGGGCTGCCCTAGAGCCTTTGTCAACCAGGGTCGGACTTTCAGAAGTGGGCTGCCATAGAGCCTTTGCCGACCGGGGTCGGACTTTCAAAAGTGGGCTGCCCTAGAGCCTCTACCAACTGGGGTCAGACTTTTGGAAGTGGGTTGCCCTAGAGCCTCTGCCGACCGGGGCCGGACTTTTGGAAGTGGGCTACCCTAGAGCCTCTACCGACCGGGATTGGACTTTTGGAAGTGGACTGCCCTAGAGCCTCCACCGACAGGGGTCGGACTTTCAGAAGTTGGCTGCCCTAGAGCCTCCACCGACCGGGGTCGGACTTTTGGAAGTGGGCTGCCCTAGAGCCTTTGCCGACCGGGGTCGGACTTTCTGAAGTGGTTCAAAGAAGAAGTGTGAACTTTATTGATAATACTTACGAAGGTTGTCTACATTCCACGGGCATGCTATTTGCCATCCATCCAAATGTTCGAGTCGATAGGTTCTGACTCGAATCATCTCAGTGACTCGATAGGGTCCTTCCCAATTAGGAGAGAGTTTTCCTTGCTCGATCGGTCTTAAAATCTCCATCCTTCTCAAAACCAGTTCTCCGACCCGGAAGGTTCGTGCTTTGACCCGTGAGTTGTTAATATCTAGCCATCTTCTGACGGTAGGCTGCCATCTTCAAGCTTGCCCGGAACCTGGTTTCTTCAAGTAAATCTAGGTCATCCCTCCATTGCTCTGAGTTGGTTGGCTCAGTGAAGTGATCAATCCGCAAGGATTTTAAAGGGACTTCCACGGGGATGACTGCCTCACTTTCGTAGGTCAGGTTGAATGGGGTCTCCCCGGTCACCATTCGGGTGGTTGTCCGGTATGCCCATAGCACTGAGTGAAGCTCCTCTACCCAAAGCCCTTTGGCTTCGTTCAGCCAGGTCTTCAGTCCGTGCAAGATCGTCCGAATGGTGACCTCAGCTTCTCCATTGGACTGAGGGTGGCCGATCGATGTAAGCCAATGGGAGATGTGATATCATTGACAGAAGTCCCAGAACTTAGAGTTGTCAAACTGTCTTCCATTATCAGTAATAATTATTTGTGGAATGCCAAATCAGAAGATAATGCCATTCTAGATGAAGTTCTCCACCTTGGCCTCTATTATTTGCGCCAGCGGTTCAGCCTCCATCCATTTGGTGAAGTAGTCAATGACCACAAGAAGAAATTTCCGTTGTCTGGGTGCTGGGAGAAAGGGTCCCAGGATGTCCATGCCCCGTTGTGCAAATGGCCAAGGCACCGTAAGCGAGGTCAGCTGGCTGGCAGGCCTCCTTTAGATATTAGAGTACCTTTGACACGTGTCACACTTTAGGACGAAGTTTGATGCATCCTTTTGAATTGTAGGCCAATAGTATCCCTACTGGATGACTTTATAAGCCAGGGATCTCCCTCCGAGGTGGTTGCCGCAGATGCCCTCATGTACCTCTCTGAGTGCATAGTTTGCATAAGTCGGCCCCAAAAACTTTAGTAGCGGCTGTGAGAATGACCGCCTGTAGAGGATGCCATCAAGGATGACGTACTTGGAGGCCATCCAGCGCATGTGCTTAGCTTCAATCGAATCATCCAGAAGAGTCCCTTTGACCAGGAACGTAAGGATTGGGTCCATCCATGAGGCTTCCTGCTCGACTTGGTGAACCTCGGTCGGCTCTTCAGCAATACTTGGATACTGCAGGTGCTCCACAAAGGCTCGATCGGAGGTGCTAATGGTGGCAGTGGCCAATCATGACAGAGCATCCGCCCGAGAGTTCTGCAGTCAGGATATATGGAGAATTTCGAGGAATTTAAGTCGAGATACAAGGCTTCGTACCTTATCCAAGTACTTGGCCAAGGTTGAGTTCCTTGCTTCAAATTCGCCTTTCACTTGATTGACCACCAACTGAGAGTCGGAGAAGGCCCAAATTCTGCCAATGCCTAACTCATTGGCTATCTTTAGGCCCACAAGTAAGGCTTCATACTCTGCCTGGTTGTTTGACACTTGAAATGCAAAGTGCAAAGCGTACTCCTGGCACTGCCTATCGGGGTCAGCTAGGATCAGGCCTGCCCCGCACCCTATAAGGTTGGACGCTCTATCCATATGAAGGGTCCAAGCAGGTTCGGTCTCTTCCATGAGATCAGCCTCAGGTGCTTCAACTACTGATGAGGTCGCTTTCGGCCTCCAGGTGCACTCTGCAATGAAATCAGCGATTACCTGAGCCTTCAAAGCTGACTGGGATTAGAAGGAGATGTCAAACTTGCCCAGCTTGAGGGCCCACTTAGCGAGCCAACCGGAGGTGTCAGGACTTCGAAGGATCACCTTGAGGGGCTGATCAATCAGCATGACAATCGGCTATGCTTGGAAGTAGGGTTGGAGGTGTTTTGCCACTATGGCCAACAAATAGACCACTTTCTGCACTTTTGGGTACCTTGTCTCGGCATCATGGAGGACTTTACTGATATAGTAGATAGATTTTTGCTGGCCATCTTCCCCTACCCGCACAAGGATGGAACTAACCACCTCGTCTAACGCCGACAAGTATAGGTACAACACTTCTCCCTCCATTGGTTTGGCCAACAGTGGAGGGTTCTTCAGATAATCCTTGAGGGCTTCAAAGACCGACTGGCATTCGTCAGTCCAATGGAAATGGTCTGACCGGTGCAAGGTCTTGAAAAATGGTAGAGACCTCTCCACCGATTGGGAGATAAAATGGCTGAGGGAAGCTATACGGCCTGTGAGTTCCTGGACTTGTTTTTTACTGGTCAGATGCGCCATGTCAATGATAGCTTTAATTTTGTCGGGGTTGACTTCAATCCCTCTTTGAGTGACCAAGAAATCAAGGAACTTCTCGGAGGTCATCCCAAATATGCATTTGGCAGGGTTTAGCTCATCCGATGACATCTCAATGCGTCAAAGGATTCCTACAAGTCCTTGATGTGGTCGGCCCTGTGGAGGCTCTTAACAATCATATCATCAACGTATGCCTCCATATTCTTTCCAAGCTACCCTTTGAAGACTTGGTTGATCAGCCTTTGGAAAGTGGTATCCACATTCTTCAGGACAAAGGGCATCATCTTGTAATAATACAGCCCTTCTCTTCAGGGCAAAGGCCATCTTCTCTTCGTCATTAGGGTGCATCCTGATCTGATTGTACCCGGAGAAGGCATCCATGAAACTGAAGAGCTGATGGCCAGCTGTGGCATCCACTAGCTGATCGATCTTTGGCAAGGGGAAGCTATCCTTCAGATAAGCCTTGTTGAGGTCAGTGTAGTCTATACAGATCCTCCACTTTTCACTAGCCTTCTTCACCATGACAACATTTTCCAGCCACTCGAGGTAATGAGCCTCCCTAATGAGGCCAGCATCAGAGAGCTTCTTCACTTCTTCTTCAATGGCCCTTTATCTTTTGATGGCGAAGCTCCTCTTTTTCTATCGGACGGGTCTATAGGTTAGATCCACCTTAAGCTGGTGAGCGATGACATCCGACGGAATGCCTGGCATGTCAGACGCCGACCAAGCAAAGACTTCAGCATTGCTCCTCAAGAAGTCCTCAAGAAGCCAATCAACTCCAGTCTGTCCTCCTCACCGAGTGTGCTCCCAATTTCGAGGACCTTAGTGGGGTCATCCTCTTTAAGGGGAACAAACACGATCTTCTCAATAGGCTGACCATGGTTGTCAGCCTCGACCCTGGGGTCAAGTTGTTCAAGAGTGGGGCATCCTTCCAATTGCTTGTCATGAATAGCAAGGAATTGTCTAGCCATTCTGCGATCTCCCCTTATTTTTCTGACTCCATTGTGGGTTGAAAACATCACCAGCAAATGGTAAGTGGATACGATGGCTCGAAACTTATTGAAGGCTGGTCAACCCAAAATAGCATTATACACCGAGGTCGTACGTACGACCATGAAGTCGATGGGAAAAGTCCTCTAGTAAGTTTCTGTCCTGATGGTCACGGACAGCATTATTTCTCCTTCAACCCCAGCATAGTTTCTCCCAAAGCCAGTCAGCGGTATTAGGGATTCTCGTAGCCTTGACCTGGATAAATTTATTCGGACAAAGGCATCATACAGTAAAACTTCTGCACAGCTTTCATTATCAATGAGGATGTACTTTACATCATAGTTGGCAATGATTGCCGATACAACTACAAGGTCATCTCCAGGAAGATGAGGCTCTAGGAGGTCTTCGTCAGAGAAACTGATTACATTGAAATCCCTGGGTCTCTTCACAATGTCTGGTCCCCTTCGTTCCCCCAGTCGGACCGTCCATGCAGCATACCAACGCCCCCATCAGTCGGGTGCTAGTTGGGAAGCTCCACCTCCTTCGGAGGGTCTCTGGCGGTCAAGGTCTCAGCCCGATCCTGGTGGGGTCAGACATACTTGTTCAGGTACCCCCTCTTGATGAGGTCTTCAATGGCATCCTTTAGCTGGAGCCACTCTTCGATGTTGTGCCCGTGGTCCCTATGGAACCGGCTATACTTGTTTTTATTTCTAGAGGTAGAGGGGCCCCTCATTGGCTGAGGCCTTTACAGGAATGCCTCATTTTTTATTTCTCCATAAGGATCTTCTCCCTCAGAAGGGAGAGGGGCGCATAAGTCTTAAACCTCCTTAGGAAGTCCTTTAGCTTCGAACTCTGGCATTGGCCGACCGATTGCTATCGCTGGGAGGTCGGACTTCGGGAGCTTTGTCAATCTGGTTCTTGGGGCCGGCCTCCCCTCCGCCTGGCGCCAGCTCACCGCTTGTTCTTCTGCCAGGGCATATTTCTGTGCCTTGGCTAGTAGCTCAGTGTAGCTTGTCAGAAACCTCTTGTCCAAAGAGAAGGTGAGCCTGGACGAGTGGAGGCCTCGCTTGAAGGCTCATAGCTCCGCCCTCGTTCAATCCAGACCTCTCCCATGTCGTTGAGTTGAAACGGCCATGTAGTCTCGAAGGGTCTCTCCCTCCTTTTGAAGCATGAGGAAGAGGCGTCATGTTTCTTGGGGTCCGATTGCATGTCCTGAAATGGAAAAGAAAAAGGTTCTCAAGTAAGGAAAAGAGTGGATCGTACCGGTCGGATGGCGGTAAACCACATCCGAGCGGCTTCTTCACGGTTGCTAGGAAGGCAATGCAATGAAAGGCATCAAAAGTGCCCTGCACCATCATGTGGGCTTTGTAGGTGCCCAGATGGTCTAGTGGGTTGATGGAGTCGTCGTAGAGATCCACCTGAAGAATTTTAAAGTGACGGGAGATCGATTCCCCCAAGATTTCAGTAGAGAAAGGTTGGTGGGTGTCGTACACCTGCCCCCCCTTAGGCTTCTATTGCTCGGCAATTTTAGCAATGCACTCTTCCATGCACATGATTTTGCTGTCATAGTCCCTCAGATCTTCAGTAGGACACCGACCGTCATGGGGAATGGAGTCAGCAAAGGAGGGCGAAGCCAATCTTGCCCTCTTCCCATCAGCACGGGCCCCCATGGACCTTCGAGGCTCTAGAATAGCATAGGACAGAGGCGGAGGAACCTCCAGCTGCTGGCCTTCCCCGATGACCGGCTGATGGTTTTGATGCAAGACACCGCGGGTGGTTACGGCTGGTCGTTGGCCGCCTCCCTGAGGTGCTATACCATGGTGGTGAGTGTGCCAATGCGGTTCAGCAAAGTCTGGAACTGTTGTAGTCCTAAAGTGATGGTGGGTTTGACGGTGGCAATGTCATCTTCCCTGGGAGGTGCCTCAGACCCGTGCTGAGAACGACCTCTTCTAGCAGAGGTATTTTGAGTTCTTCCTCTCACCATTGCAAGATTTTCTCAGTCGATTTCTCCTTTTAGGGTAAAGAGCATAACAGAAGTTCAATGACCGCCCTTCCTCTAGCGCCAATCTGTTGCTACGTCTCCTCCTAGACCAGGCTCGGTCGGCTACGATGGAATGCTCCTCTCTCGATCGAGTTGCAATAAAGTTCCCTGAGTGCCGGTGGTGTTCCGGCGGGGGACACTCCGATGCTTAAGTTAGCAGGAGTTTGAGGGCAACAGAATGGAGAAATAGAAGAGAATAGCACACGAAGAGGGGAGAGTGTACTTAGCCTTCAGCGGAGGTCCCCCGGTCATGTTAAATAGGCATGGAATGCTGCCAAATTCTGTTAGAATGAAGTCGAGAAAGATTGATCTGCCCCTAGGAGAATCTGGAGAGTGGCCACGTGATGCCCCAATAAGGCAACATCATGGGAGTAGTGGAGCAGTGACGCTGATGTGTCAGAAGTCCATTGTAACAAAATTTCGGTACTAGCTGGAAAGGGCTTCTGGAGCCTTCGAGCGATTCCCAGGATGGGAATGAGTCGGTCGGACTTAACAAGGGTGAGTCGTCTGGCCGAAAGAGAATATCCATCGAGTCTTTAAGGGGAGTAGACCGGTCGGACCTCAATAGAAGTGGGTCGGCCGGTCAGCCTTCTAGTGGAGTGGAGTGGCCTTCAGTGGGTCGGCCAGTCGGACCTTCTGGGCTGGCCGATTGGACCTTTGGGGGTGGGGGCTAGCTAGACCAACCGTAAGCCCATCAGCATCGGCCGGTTGGATCTTTGGGGTGGGGGCTAGCTGGTCCAGCCGGAAGCCCATCTGTGCCAATCCAATTCAGGAAAAGCCGATTGAGTGCAACAGGAACCAATAAGTAACCACCTTTCTTCGAGATCTTGTCCTTGAACAACTTTTCTTAGACACCAAGTAACGACTAACACTAGCCCGGTCTCTTAGGGTTCCTAGTCCTAGTGAGCTCGAAAATCCTTAGGGGCCAATGTCTAATTGATTTTAGATTAGAGGCTTAGGTCAATGCATTATGCAGGATGGTGATTTATAAGCCAAGGAAGGTTGATGAAATCCCAACCTTATATTGTTTTAGGGTTTAGTGCCCCTAAGATGTTTTATGAAGTATGCAATGCAGAAAAAGAGGATGTCCAATACAAGTGAAATATTTTTAAGGCTTAATTAGTTTCTCTATTTTAATTAAGCATTATGAGATGTCCTTGTTTTCTTTTATATTAGGTTGTTTTTAGGTCAGCTTTTAATTTAGTTAATTAAGTATAAAAAAAAACTAAATTGAATTAGGGTTATAAGGAAGTTAAGTAGTTTACTAGAAATAACTAGAAAGTAGTAATTCAATTTGAAAAGTAGTAAATTAGGATGATGGTAAATCAAAAAACAAAGCAATAATTTAATATTTTTTGATTTTTTTTTTTGATTTTTAAATCACAACTGTGCCTAGGGTCCCCAGCAACGGTGCCAAAACTTGAAAGTTGTCATGGCAATCAAAAATAATTCACCAACTCAAACTCTAAAGCTAGGATGAGTCAAGATCGTATCCTCAAGGACCTTAGGGATAGTTATGATTATTAAAGAAAAGAAAAGTGATTGTTGTTGCATAAAATAAAAGTAAGTAGAAAGTAAACTACTCTTAAGATCGAAGCAAGTAAAAGAGATTATTGAAAGTTATAAGTTGATCTTGCAGTGACAAAATTGTATTTCTTTTATAATTGAAATATAATTAATTTTAAAGAATTACCTATCTTTCCTCAGCATGCTCCATATCCTTAGATCACAGCGCATCTCTGGGAGGCACTAGGTATTCAACTTTTCTTTTCTCGGCATGCCCCATACCTGTAACAGATCACAGCACATCTTCGGAATGCAAGAGTTGTCCCTAAACTTAATTTAACATTAAAGTATAATAAAGAGCAAATAAAAGAGAGCAAATAAAGAACTCATAATTAAAAGCATAATCTTTTATTACATATCGAAGAAATACAAGAGAATGAAGAACAAACAAATCATAATCTACCTTGTACAAGATCTCTTTTTCTCTTCCAAATTTCTACACTTAATTGCTCCTAAGTTGATCCCTTCCTATCCTTCTATGCAAAGGCTCTAAAGGGATTCCGAGGAGTGATGCCTCCAGGTAGAGGTACAAGAGCCTTTTTATAGGATTTAATAGGGAGAGGTCTTCATGTTTTTCCGATATGGGACTAAAGAAAAGAATACATGAGTGGCTTAGATCTATTCTTACAAGAAATCAATGGACAGATGGATGTGAGTAGGAAATAGATATAAAGAGAGACTCTTGCTCATGACAGAGATCAAAACTCCATAGAATTTGGCTTCAAAATCCCATCCAAATCAAGGTGTGATCATGTGAAGCATCAAAGCCATTGGATTTTTTATCGACAGACCATAGCCCATCTTTTTTTTGCTCCCATGGCTATTAGTTCTCCCACCAGATGTCACCATCACCTGACCATGCATCACCACCCATGCCATAGACTTCTACCGGTGCCTCCTCATGCTACCGAGACCTTGCTGTCGGAGTCCCCTTGGATCTTGCTAGAATCTCCACCATCTTCATCTACTTAGGAGTCCTGTGACTACCATCTTCTTCCTTCCACTAGCGAAACCATCATTCGATCACCATCAAGATTGTCACTACCCAAGGTCTCCCCTCACCGGTGCTATTGCCCATGCCCAAGGAGCCTCGCTAGAATCCTTGTTGCCACTACCATCCTCGCCATTGATTGTTTGAAATCACCATTCGATTGCTCCCATGACCATCAATTATTATCACCAGATCTAAGCAGTGTCACCATCTTCACTGCACCGTGGGCCTCGCTGAAGTCCATGGAGTGGTTGCCGGTCATCCTCTTGGCCGGTGGCTAGTGAAAAATACCCATGGTCCATGAAGCTTAGCTGGGACCATGGGTAATGGTAGCCTTGGACCAATTGCATGTTCTATGAACCAAGCAGTCGGTCCACCATGGATCGGGTGCTTTAAATAAGTTAGTATTCCTTAATGAATCTCAAACTTCAGTTTTAGGCTCATTTTAAGTCCGATTTGCTTTAATTATTTCATTTGAACCCATAAATCGAGCTCTTCGCATGGTAATCTTCTTCTACAAACGATATATAAAAATATCAATTTTCAATAAATAAAGATAATTTAATTCTAAATTATATTTATAATATATAGTAATGTGATTATCAAGTGCTATATAGAAATTTCCTTACTTATCCTTGGATGTCTCATCTCAATATCCCATCATATTGTCTAAACATGCATAAGATAAGTATACTGTAATAATGATTGAAGAGTTGGGGATTGTGATAGACACTTATGCAACATATGGGTCGATCTCCTTGCAGTTAGTAAATATATATCTCTACCTAGTGAAATTCAATATCAGTTAAAACCGACAAACCTTATACCCAATTTATGAGTGAGATAAGCAAATATTGAGATCTCTTGCTCTAATCCCTCACCACCACCATCATCATTTTGGCCCACTTGAGTTAGCTTTATTTGCACACTAGGATTAAAGTAGTATTGACTAAAATTTAAATTTCTTATCATGTAAGCCTCCATAACTTCAACTCTGGAAGTATTGTTCACTTTCTTTAAGGACTATACATGTATCTTTCAAATGGATACAGAGATCATGCCAAGCCAATAGAAATAATCATTACTGAAGACATGGCAATCATGGCACTTTAGCCTATAGAACTTGCAATCATGACATTGACACACTGAGTTAGATTACTTGCATAACCACTTGAAAATTTAAATTTTTATACCATTCACATAATCCTTCAACTACTCTCTCATTAAGGTATAAGATATTTTTGGCTTCAAATTTTTTCAAGTGACACCTCAGCCATCTCTAATAGCAAATGCTTGGATATGTTATTCATATTAGCTCGAACCTTGAGATGTCCTTCATTTTGCCCTTGACATCGATAATAGTATAAAAAACATTATCAAATATATCTTAGATCATGCCAAGCCAATAGAAATAATCATTACATGAAGACATGGCAATCATGGCACTTTAGCCTATAGAACTTGCAATCATTGACATTGACACACTGAGTTAGATTACTTGCATAACCACTTGAAAATTTAAATTTTTTATACCATTCACATACATCCTTCAACTACTCTCTCATTAAGGTATAAGATATTTTTGGCTTCAAAATTTTTCAAGTGACACCTCAGCCATCTCTAATAGCAAATGCTTGGATATGTTATTCATATAGCTCGAACCTTGAGATTGTCCTTCATTTTGCCCTTGACATCGATAATAGTATAAAAAACATTATCAAATATATTCTTCTCAATATGCATGATATCAAGATTATGATGGTCAAATTGGTGGACCAATGTGACAATTCCCAGAAGATGCTATGCTTCACTAGTTATGAGTTCTACTAAACTCTCGAGATTTTTGCTTGTCCAATAGTATATCAAATTGGGCTTCCTCCAATTAGCATACCCACTGAAACATTCCATACCACTAAGGCATGGGGGTGCATGGTCTTTCTCTATGTATTCCTTCTAAAACTATCCCACTGCTTTTGAAAAGGATGATGCTTGAGAAGAAATTGATGATGACAATCAAACTAGCAGGGTTTACCATGATGCTAAGTTGAAATGATTTTGTATTCTTCATGCAATTGGTACATGCTAGCTATTAGGAATTTCAAAGAACCCTTGATACCCTAGGACTATGTGCCTGGTAGTCGGCTAGTAATCAAACTAACAACTAGATTAAATAATGGAAAAGATAATGGCATGACGGAAACCCTAGGTTTTTTTGCTCGAGTTTGAGGAAAAAAAAGATATGAGAACTAAGAGAAAATGAGTTTTTCCTTGATTCTATTCTATTTTTTATCTAAGTATACCATATGCCTTTATATATATTGAACTTAATGAAATCCAAGCAACTCCAATGGCAAGCCCAAACCAATTACATTCATCCAAACCTATAGATTATATAAAATTGATCCCTATACTAGAGCCCTAGCCCACATTGAGCTAACCCCCCTTTGGACTCAAAGACTGAATCTTAAGAACTGATGAAAAATCATTTTCATGTAATCTATTCATGGAATAGATTTTTCTTGCACAGGGGTGTAAGTTTGCATTATCGATATCCAAGGCCTAGGTGCTGACTTAGGGCCTAGTGACCTGAAACTCCATTTTCAATTGCTCTAAGCTTTGGGTACACACCTTTGAGCCTATAATCTCTACTTTGGTGTCCCAAAGCTTTGTTGAAGTCTTCACATCCCTTAACATCAAAAATCTCTAGAAGCTTTCCCTTGGTAAAACTTGGTGAGGGCATCTACCTAGTTCTCTTTAGTGTGGACCTTCACCAGCTCCAGTTAACCATCTTCTACTAACTCCCTAATCTTGTGATATCGCACATCTATATGCTTAGTCCAAACATGATTGACAGGATTTTGTACCAACTATAAGGCACTTTGACTACACTGTGCAGCATTATCCTATCCTGCTTCATCCCATTTCCTAAATGAGTCCCTTCAACCACAATGCCTCCTTCGTAGCCTCTATATAGCTCATATACTCGCCTCCATGGTCGACAAGGCTGTAATAGGCCAAAAGGTCGATCTCCATGACATCGGTCCAGCACTCATGCTGAAGATATAACTTATGGTAGATCTCATCATATCCTGATCCCCTATGTAGTCTGCATCCATGAACCCTTCCAACTGACCTGTAACTCTACCAACCTTTATATAGTGTCCCTTAGGTCCTCTGGCTATACCAAAAGTTAGTCCAAGCCTCCTAGTCTACTACAAGTATTGAAGTATCCACTTTAATGCCCTCAATGCCCCTTGTTGAGTTAGCCATATACCTATTAACCTAGCTAATAGTGTGTGCTATGTCAGGCTTGCAGCATAGCACCACATACATGATGCTCCCTACTACATTGGCATGTGGGATAAAATATATTTTCTTTCTCTCTATCTATGGGCACTATTGCTTTGAAAGGGATATGTGGCCTGATGTTCTTACTGCTTGGCCTTATCCATCCTAAACTCTTCAACACCTTTTATATGTTCCCTCCTGAAGATAAATGGAGGATACCTATACTCCTATCCCTGAAAATCTCTATTCCAAGGATTTTCTTCCCTGGACACAGATCCTTCATCTTAAACTCTTTTGATAATGCTTTCTTTAATCTCAGCATGCCCCTGACACTCTTGCTAGCTATCTGCATGTCATCCATATATAGCAGCAAATACAAAGTATTATCCTCCTCCAGATCTTAAACATACACATAGCTATCATGCTATCTCTGAAATCAAAGCTCAAACAAAGGCACGAATCTTTTATACCACTATTGAGGGAACTATTTCAATCCATACAAAGATTTCTACAATAAGCATACCTTCTCCTTCTATTCAATCTTCATGAACCCTTTTGGCTACCTCATGTAGATCTACTTCTCAAGATTCCCAAGTAAAAATGTGGTCTTGACATCCAACTGCTTCAACTCCATATCATACATTGCCACTAAAGATAGCAATACTCTAATTGAAGTATGTTTGACCATGAGAGAGAATACTTTATATATCTATGCCTTCCCTTTGTGAGTACTCTTTTTTAACAATTTGGCTTGTATATAACCCACCTTGCCTGAAGGTGCTTCTTTTCATGTGAACATCCACCTTGAGCCAATGGATCGAGCACCTTTTTGGTAGATCCACTAACTACCATGTCTTATTCTTCTCCAAAGACTCCTCTTCCATTATAACCTGCATCCATGACTCGCTATCAAAACTATCCATGATCTCCTCAAAGTTTTCAAGTTCTCCATTGGTAGTGATGAGAGCATAGGAGATGGTCTCATCAATATCATATCAAACAGGCTTCCTAATGGCATGCTTTTGCTTATGCAATGCCACCCTGGAAACCTTAGCAAAGTCTGAAGTGTGTGGCTCATACTACACCTCCTCCTGGATAACTGGCTCACCTCTCAAAAACCCCCACCATTGTAAGAACATATCTGCCAGCTCCACCTGAAACTTAACCTATCTTGAAGTAGAAGCTCCAGATACTCCTGAGCTTTAAACCTGCCCACTACTATCCTGTGCTACATTCCTAGTTCCATTAAGAATCTCCTATACTTTCAAGATGCTCTGCTCATTAAATATCATATCTCTACTTAATGTGGTCTTTTATGACTGAGGATCCCATAGCAAGTATCCTTGACTCCCTGTGGATAGCCAATAAATATGGCTGAGACTTTGGATCCAGCTTACTTCTTTTAGTTGCTTCAATATGAGCATAGTAGAGCAATCAAAGACCTTCAAGTAGCCAAGCTCCATCTTTTCTCACTCCAAACCTCTAAAATGTCTCCATCAACTTCCTATGAGGGGACCTATTTATAAGGAAACATGAAAGATTATTGCATCACCCTAAAGTGACTTTGCCAGTGATGCTTGTAGTCTCAAACCTCTAGCCTTCTCCATGAGTATGCAGTTCATCCTCTCTGCCATGCCATTCTACTGAGGAGTCATCCTCACTATGTCATAATGTTTGATACTATTTTCTCATAATATCTCCTAAATTCAACTCTAGCAAACTCCCCACCATTTTTAGACTGCAAGCACTTCACTATTTTCCCTATTTCTTTCTCCACTTTAGCTCTCCAAATTTTAAACCTATTGAAGACCTCCAATTTCTCCATTAGATAGATCCAGGCCTTCCTTGAATAATCATCTATGAAGGTCAAAAAATACCTCACCCCTCCTTTAGATGACACTGGGCTAGTCCCCACACATCTAAATGTACAACTTTAATACACACTCAACCTATTTAGAACTACTTGTGAACCTCATCCTATGTTGTTTGCCATATATGCATGGCTCATAAAAGTCCTTTCCTTCCATATTCAACACTAGATGTAGACCTCTTGAGCCCCTTGTCACTCATATGGCCTAATTTGTAGTACCATAGCTAATATGTGAATTGATCCTCCCGTGCCACTCTAGCACCTCTGCACCATCTATAACCACTAAGCCCTCCATGCAGTAAACATTATTTTCCAATCTCCTCCCCTTCATCACTACTAGTGCACCCTTAGTAATCCTCAAATGCCCGCTACCTCGCTAACTATCAAATCTATAGCCCTACTTCTCCAGGAATCCCAGTGAAATCAAATTCTTTTTAAATTCTGAAACATGCTTCATGTTGGTAAGTGTCATGATAATGCCATCATACATCCTCATCTTAATTGTGCCAATCCCGGCCACTTTGCAAGGATGATCATCTCCAAGGCTGACATTTCCTCCATCAAATTTGACATATATATCAAACCGCTCTTGATGTGAGGTATAGTGATGAGAACACACCAATCAAGCTTTTACTCAGTTTTCTTAACTATCGACACATCTAATACGACCAATAAATCATCTCCACTATCCTCTGACACATTAGCACCTGCTAATCCTCACTTTAAAGTGCTCTTCCCCTTCACATTTTTCAAATAGAGCAATCCCTTTTAAAGTGTCTGTCTAATGGCAATTACAACACTTCATTGCCTTTTTTTAGCCCAAGACTTTGATCTACCCTTGGACTTATCCTTGCTCCTCTCTTTAGTTCTCCCTAGAATTTCATGAACAGCAAGCACCTTTGAGTTTGTATTCCCCTTGTAGATCATTTCTCTCTACTCATTCGACCTAAGTACCCCCACAACCTCCTCAAAGTTTAGGATCTCCTTCCCATAAACCAAAGTTGTTATCGGACCATCATACGACCCTGGGAGTGAACATAGTAGTAAAAGAGCCCAATCCTCCTCATCTATCTTCACATCTAAACTCATTACATCATAACATACCTGATTAAACTACTAAATATGGTTTATAAACTCTCCTCCTTTGGACATGCTAATGCTATACAGTTGCTTCTTTAGCCATAACTTATTGGTCATGTTCTTCCCTGCATAAATGTTCTAAAGTTTCTCCCATAATCTCTTCATTGCAGTTTCATTGCTAACCTCAAGCAGGATTTGATTAGCGAGACATCCTTAGGGTGCTATAAGCCATCTATTCTAATTCATTCCAATCTTCCACACTAATTTTCTCTAGTCTTTCTTAACCAAGACCATATAAATTCTCTACTACACCAGTAGATCCTTCATCCTATGCTACCAGAGGGTGAAGTTCCCCTTGCCATCATATTTTTCAAAATTAATTTTAATATTGCTACCCATGGTCTCCTACAATCTTAAAAAAATTCTAGATATGAGAAATACCTGTTCTTGGATTGACATCCTTAAAAACTCTAGTAGTGCCTTCCCTTCTTCTTCCCCAAACACCTGACATCTAGGGTTTTCTCTCCTTGACTCCTAACTTTTGTGGAAGCCCTCCATAGTATATGGATTCCTATGATGGTCAAGAGACTCCAAGAAGAAATCCACCGTTGCCTTCCTTACTATAAAATGCCAAACCCTAGCATCCAAGATCCTGCTTCTTCTCCTTCTATGCCCTAGCTTTGATATGAAATGTTGGGGATTCCGGAGAACCCTCCATGCCCCAAGACTACATGCTTGGTAGTTAGCCAGTAATCAACCTAAAAACTATATTGAAATAATGGAGAAGGTAATGACATGATGAAAAGCCTAGGTTTCTTTACTTGTGTGCAAGAGAGAAAGAAAGAGATGAAGAACTAGGAGAAAAATAGTTTTTTCCTTGATTCCATACTGCTTTGTTTTAATCCAAGTACACCATATATCTTTATATACATTGAACTCAATTAAAACCCAAACAACTCCCAAGGGCTAACTCAAACCAATTATATTCATCTAATCCCATGCATTTACATATAATTGACCCCTGGACTTACACCCTAGCCCATATTGAGTTAGCCCCCCATTGAACTTAAAAATCGAACCTAAAGAATCCATGAAAAAATCATTTTTCATGTCATCTATTCATGGAACAAAATTTTCTTCCATAGGGGTTAGCAAACTTGCTGACCCCTTCAGTTGCACCTATAAGATTTGATCAAGGGTTGGAAAATATGCTAACCCCTTTGGCTATCACTGCTAGATTTCATTAAAGGTTGGCAGATTTTCCAACCTATCTATGATATAGCCATGAAACCTCACTATTGTCGGCACCTACGGCCTTGGTGTTGACTCTCCAGGATATAGTGTCCATGAAACTCCATCTTTGGATACTCCAAGCTTTAAGGACAACACCTTTGAGCCTACACTAGCTTTCCATGAGTGCTCCATCTTGATAGTATCCCATATGCAGAAAAATTACTAATGATCCATATCGATGCAGCCTTTATTACAAAATTCTATTTCTTCGATATATCAAAAGTATGTGTACCATCGAACCATAAGAATTTTAGCCTATCAACAAGAGGCCTTAGATAGATATCAATTCTTCTACTAGGATATTGTGGTCAACATAAATAATGGACCACTGCATGACTAAACGGTATAAACCCATTCATAGATAGACCTAGTCAAACATTGCATGATTTTTGAGCCAATAAAAGGTGGCAAGTATTATATTTCTTCCATACCTCACATCTGATGGATGACACATCATATCAGTGTGCTTGCGAATCCCTTCTTTGTGTCATCTTATCTGTCCGGCAATACTCTTGACAAGTAAAGCCTTCAAAGCCTAAGAATGAGGGAAAGGTATCAAAGAATCTTGTATGCTATGTCCTTCTGATTCCTACTCTCTTATGTCGACTCAAATCCACTTTCATTGCATAAATAACCTCTTTAGTTGGTCCCCCTTATAGAAAAGCATGTAATCATTATGGCGTGCATCTATCTTTTCATGTCCTATGTCTAACCCTTTTATCATTTTCTTTGAAGAATAGAAGCTTCTAGCAACTTTCTCAGCCTTCAATAGTATTTTTTTTATTATTGCTACCATCCTATCATAACAATTGATCATCATATTAAACTCAGCCTTCAAATTCAACAACTCTAACACAACTAATAATATAGTGTGTATTTTATATCTTGATCATAGTGGTTCATCAGCATCTTTCAGCATACGGTAGAATTGCTACTACCATCTTTTAGATCATCCTCTACATTCTAATTAAATTTAGGAGCAGCTGCATCCATAACCATATCTGCCATTCTATCTATGTCCTTGTCTTGCTCACTTCTACCCCTTGCAACTATCTCTCATGTCTCCCCATACGGGTATTAATGCTTGTAGTTTGGTATAAATCTACTCCTATATAATGGACAATAAATGTATCCCTATTAAACAATTCTCTACTACCACATATCTTCCAAAGACTATGAGCCCATCTTAGATGTAAGGGTGTTGTATTTCCAAAAGCATAGTCATAGATGTACTCTACACCCTCCTTATATTCAATAGAAATCATCCCATCAACTATTCGATGGTCCATCCAACTACAATCCATGGCACACTATGTACAGAGTCTATAAATATAAATACAAGGTAATTACTAATTAATTATTTTATTTTTTAAAATGACTTATATAATAAATGCATCTTATTATCAACTAATAGGCATAGAAGGTCCTATCCCATCCAGGAATTACATTAATTCTATAGGTCAATTATAGTAATCAAACAATATGCAATAGGGGCCAAAAAAATTTTTATAGCATTTTCTCTTAGTTCTCTCCATATGACTAAAGATGTGCGAGGAAAACTAAAGAAAAATTATATCCAAAATTTCTCTCAAACTCTCAATATATCATTTGATTGCTATAATTACCTATAAAATTAATTATATTTTCCAAACTATCCATACTGGACATTCAATTTGTCAATGTGTATAATTTTTCCCCCTATATAAAAATATATAAATGCATAGATGTCATAGAATGTATACATTAATCAAAGATAGGTCTATGATTCTATGTAATACAATTTTTTTAAAATAAAATTCTAATTAGTTAAATTAACACCTAATTATGGGATACTATAGAATATGCACTCGGCCCTTGCACACAGGCTGGATGAGATCCAAGGAGGGCATGCTTTGAACCCCATGTTTCCAATGCTACCGGTACCTTCCCTCGATCCGAGCATGTAAGGTATGTGAGGGTTGGTTACCCAACATACCAACTAGCATATCAAACCCATGCATGCAGGGCATGTCCCGACCCCATATTTGTAATGCTACCCGGCACCTTCTCTCGGCCCGAGCATGTGGATTGTATGAGGGTTGGCTTCTCAGGTCTGTGCATGATGGGTAGTTACCTTGGATGCTAGTTGGGACTCGAGGCTCGAAAATGCAAGGCATACCGGACCCTATGTTTACAATGCTGCCTGCCACCTTCTCTTGGCTTGAGCGCATGGGGCATTCAACGGTTGGCAAACCAAGTTTGCATATGAGGGCTCCCTACATGTTAGCTAGGATCTGAGGCCCAAGCATGTTGGGCACCCCAGGCCCTTGTGTTTGCAATGTTGCTGAGCACCTTGCCTCGGCTCGAGAACACAAGACATGCAACCTGGGCCCCCACTTGTGCTTTGTATATCGAGACCCGAGTCCCACGCATGCAGGGCATGCATCCATACATACCTAATTTATTAATTAAATAAATATATAATTAATAAATTAAATTAATATCTAGTTAATTAGTTTAATAAATACCTAATTAAATTTAATTAATATATTTAAATAAAAAAATAAATTTTGGTAATGGCTCTATCACCATCATCACCACCATCACTAATACGTACCGGAAGCAAGAGAAGATGGGCACCATAGATGGCAGATCTATCATGTAGGGATAGATGTAGGGAAGGGATGGAGGTGCAAGGATGGTGATGTGGGGACAAAACACCGGCTCGAGGATGGTGACATGGGAATGCAACCATGTGGATGGGTGATCACTATCGTAGGCGGTCAAAAATAAAACCTAACTCACTACTATAGTTAGGATGAGTAGGAATCGTATCTTCAAGGATCAAGGGCAATTATTTCATGAAGAAAATAAAAAAAGAGATAATTATTTAGATATTTAGAAAATAGATGATGGGTTAATTAAAACTAATCAATTAAAACTAAACATAAGATCGAGTGGTTTATATGATAAAAAGATCTCTTTGGGTTTCAAAGTAATCACCAACATAAAACATGTAATTATTCTAATCTAAACAATCAAAGTCTGTATTTGTACTGGAATCTTTCAAACTAATCCTTAATATAGACTATCTTGCCGAGTATGAACTATATCTTTTCAGGATCATGGCCCATCCCACAAGTATAGGCTATCTAATGTTTAGTTAAGAAAATCTTAATAAAATATGTAAATAAAAATCTTAGAGAATTAATTATCTATGTTGAGCATGGACCATATCTTCTTAGGATCACGATCCATCCTACTTAGGTAATCAATTTAGGAGATAAATATAAAGGAATTGAAAAGAAAATTGAAAGTATTTATTCAACTGTATAGAAGAGAAAATAATTAGAGATTTAATGGAAGGATCCCTATACTTCCCTACAGATTGCACCTCAGTTGAGCAGTCTCCTATATACATCTTCTTGGAGACTCAGGGCTCTATCACAACATCTCTTTCCTTGAAAAGTTCTTTTTCTTGATTCTTCTCCCTCTCTATAAAAAGCTAACCTAATTACAGGAAGAAAAATAAAATAAAAATATTATTGATGAAATTGATGATCCTCTAGCTTCTCGGGGTCCTCCTTTTATAGAACTCATCTAGGGCTTGCTCCCAGTCAAATTTCAAGTCAATTGAGCTTAAGATTGGCCAGATATCATAAAAAAACTTTTCAACCATCCATTCTGCATCACAAGACTTATATTGCACTGAAATTGTTGCAGAATAGCCTCCTTCCTTCTTGAGTGAATAGAGTCCAATCTGGACTCCAGCCATATCCCAGGTCTCCATCTCCCACTTGGATTCAGACCCCCTTCTTCTCCCCATCATAGCAGACGGAGGTGGCGAAGGTGGTGGAAGGTGGCAGCCGGCTGCATTGACGTTGAAGACAAACATCGCAAATCATTGGATGGTGACCCTGAACTCTTTAGGCTCATTTTAGGGTTCTTAGTTGTCTACTTCTTGGCTAAAGTCCAACCTTCCATTCCCTTTTTCCATGCCTTTGTTACCACCAAGAGGCATCCTTATGCCAAGGACTGGTGGTATTTCACCACCCAGAGGGTGATAAACCACTTAATTAAGGGTGCTCCCTCTGCCATTCATAGTTAGAAGAGGTGATTTTTTTTTTATTTCATGTTCTTCCATGAGCAACTGGGATTTGTCGAGCTAGGATCGACCAGATGCTTTCATTCTTGGCATTCCTAGATTAAGTGTCGATAAGGAAGAATATTTTAGAGTCCTCATGGATTTCAATGTCCCTCGCTTGGGGTAGCTCCTATCCAAGGAAGCCCTTTCCAATGCAGGGCTTAGCCAGCTCATCCTAGGGGATGAGTTTAGGGTTCTTTATATTTCTCTTCTTCATTATTCTATCCATTCCCTACCTTGTCTTGACTAGTAATTTAACTACAAATATGAGGCCTCATGAGTTGGATGGACTGAAGAAGACTATGGCCTAGAAGAGGAAGGCTTAGGTCTCCACTTCTACATTGAAGAGAGTGAAGTTTGTGAAGCCCAAGCCAAGGAAGGCTTTGATCGAGTTGGAATCCCCTGTTGAGGCCAAGGTGATGCGGGTTGACCTGATCTAGGGATGCAATGATGGGACTAATACAGATTTTTTTTGTTAGTAAACTAAAACTATAAATTAAAAGTAGCTATTTTTTTATAAATATGGAAGGGATTAAGCTTTAATCAATTTTTTTCTTTTTTTAAAAAAATAACTACAAGTACCAATGAAAGCCCAAGCCCTATATCTTAAGAATAGGATCATGGGTAATTAAGAAACTACCCATAAGTTTAAGCTTAGCACAAGCAATTAATATATAAATCAAATAAAATTAAAGAATAAGTAGTAAAAGGGTACTCACAAACTTGATTGTAGTCGAATCTAGAAGAGGAGGTGCTAACCAGGTCAGGTATGTTGTCTGGATGGCAAGTCCCAACCTGGAATTTGGTCAATTTTTTTCTTTCTTAGATCCATATAAATCCAAATTATTCTGTTTTCTGAATTTGCTCTGGAACTTGTGCACTTGAAGTCAGCTCGAATGTTAGCCAACCTTGCTTTCACGATCATGCTAGCCCTTTGGGTGCCTTCACAATTGTGCCAAACGGGGGAATAGCTTTTGAGGGAAAATCTAGCTAGGTTTTTGCCAGCGATCTTAAAGGAGTTGATGCCGAAGTGAAGGATGGCATGGTCGATGGATGGTGGAATGGGAAGATAGCTTGTTAGAGGAGTTGTGTAGCAGCATAACAGGAGGATCGACCTAGATCTGATGGCAGCAATGGATTCAGGCGGTGAGCACCTAGTCTTTCTCTTAGTCAAGAGGATGGAGGAGGCCATGGGCTTAATCATTCAACCACTGTGGTAGAGGAGAAGTGGGAGTCTCAAGGAATCTAGCAACTGGCTTGGTTATGGGGCTCTTTGTTTTTGGAGGTGAGACAGCAATGTTGGGTGACATGGTGGTCAGCTTGGGCAGAGATGGAAGGGAAACTTCTAATTGGGGTTGGCCAGCAGCTATCCGAGGTTGGGGTAGGAGGTGTCGCATGGTGGCTTGGTGGTGGGATGGCACTTGTTCAGTGGTGGGGCATTGAAACAGGGGAGGCAGTTGGTGGCTTTAAAAGTTTGATGTCAATTGGAAGGGTAATAGGGTGTTTTGATTATTAGAATAGCAGGAGGAAGAAGAAGAATAAGGGAAGTAGAAGAGAGAGGGGAAAGAGGAGAGAAAGAAGAAGAAGAAGAAGAAGAAGAGAAGATACAATGAGTCAGGAAACCAATAATTTTATTCACTTTTTATCGATCCTTCATCTAATGCAATGACTTCTTTAAATAGGCCCTAATCCCCAACAAATTGGAGACCAAAACTTTGAGACTCCCCAATAGATTAGAGACCAGATTAACTAAAATTATAAGACTCAAATCAATCTAACATAATTAGCCTAATCTAAAATAGACACTAAACTAATCCAGTTTCATGCTCTAAGATCTATGCATGAGCTGGATACAAAAATAATAAAAATATAAATAATATGCATGTTGACTCCGTTATTGATTTTGATGATTAACAAAATACTTAAGTATATTAATGTACTAATAGTTCTTTAAAGTATGTTTTTTTTTTAGAAAAGGTACTCATCAAGTTGGTTGAATTGAATTGCATGTCAAATATTTGAAGAAGCCCTTTCTATGGATGAAACATTAAAGATTGATGGACTTAAGTATTTGAGAATTGCTTGAAAGGATTTAAGAGTCAAGTTCAAAGAAGATTCAACAGAGTTCAGTCAAATTTTGAAAAGTTTCAGCAAGTATCGACTCATAGTTCAAGTGTTAACCCATGACAGTACAAGTGTCGACTCAAGCCGGTATGCAGAAAAGAGTTTTAGATGGCACGGTTGAAGTGTCGACCCTAAGTGTCAACTCAAGGATCAACTCAAAACCTGAGATAAATTTTTACAGAACATGCTGAATTTTAAGACTTGTCTTAGGTGTCGACTCATACAACTCAAGTGTCAACTCACCAGATGAAGTGTGGACTTACCTAAGATTTCTAGAGAGCTTCAAAGTAGAATTTTGAACTAGGTGTCGACTCATGAAATTTAAGTGTCGACCCTAAGTGTCGACTCATAGCCTGAAGTATCGACACTTGAAATTCTGGGAACAGTAACGGCTAGTTTTTCAAATGCTGAACTCGATCCTTTTAGCCCCCAACATCTAGTTCCACCTCTCCAATAGTCATAAACCATCATTTTAGCCTTGGGATGGTATTTAAGTGAATTAAAATTCAAGTGGAACAAAGAGAAAAGAAAGAGGAAAAGAAAGAAAAAGAAAAACAAGTGCATTCACTCAAATTCATTGAGAGCAACCACTACCAAGCAAAAGAAGCCTCCAAGCATTCAAAACAAAAGAAGTCTCCAAGCATTCAAAGCAATCAAGAGCATTCAAGTCCAACCACTTTTGAGCATTGATTAAGGCTTCATCGAATTGAAGACAAGCATCTTCAACAAGTTTCAAAGAGATAATAGCTTTTATTTAGAAAGCTTGATTGTATTCTTTACTTTCATTATTACTTTTTGTATCAAGGTTTTTGATGAGCCTAAGAACAAAACCAAGGAGGTTTTTGGTTAGCCTAGTTGAAAGCCAAGGAGATTTTTGGTTAGCCTTTGAAAACCAAGAGGTTTCTTTTGGTGAACCTAGTGAAAACCAAAAGGGATTTTGATTAGTGAGCCCGAAAAACTAATCGGCTATAATCGAGAGTGATTATAGTGAATTCTCGAGTGAAACTTGGAAAGTGGATGTAGGTGCCTTGGAGTTTATCGAACCACTATACTTGCTTGTGTTTGTGATTGATTGTCTCCTCTTTACTTACTCTTATTTTTATTGTATTTAAATTTTTGCTGCATACTCTTTAAGAGCACACAATACTTTCATCTCACTAGCACTTGAATTGATTATTGAATAGGTGCACATATTTGCAAATAGTTTTAGAAACCTAATTCACCCCCCTTTTGGGTTTCTTACTTGGCAACAAGTGGTATCAGAGCCATGTTCTCGGTATATAGGGCTAATAGTCTTGAGTAAAGATCTATGGCAGCCCCACTTGGTACTAGTGTAGTTGAGGGACAAGCCTCAAATAGATCTCCTTTCTTTAATGGCAAAAATTACACTTATTGGAAAACACGAATGAGAATTTATATGTATTCTATAGATTATAATTTATAGAAAGTAGTGGATAAAGGTCCTCATATTTCTTTGGTTGTGGTTAATGGTGTTTCCCTCTCAAAGCTTGAAGAGGATTGGGATGAAAACGATATTAAATAATTCAAGATCAATGCGAAAGCAATGAATCTCCTTTACTGTGCATTGGAACCTAGTGAATTCAACAAGATTTCCACATGCACCTCAGCTAAAGAAATATGGAACTCACTTGAGGTTACTTATGAGGCTACCTATAAGTGAAAAATATAAAAGTTAACATGCTTGTACACACTTATGAGATGTTTCGCATGGAACCAAATAAATCTATCACTGACATGTACACTAGGTTCACAAATATTGTTAATAGCATAAGAAGTCTTGGTAAAATTATGTCTAACGCCGATCTTGTGAACAAAATACTTAGGTCTCTACCAACATCTTGGGATCCAAAAGTGGGCCATTCAAGAAGCCAAAAATATTGATAAACTTTCATTGGAGCAGTTGGTAGATTCGCTCATGACTTATGAATTAAATTTGAAACAAAAAGCATTGGATATGGATAAGAAGAAGAAGGGTATAGCTTTTAAGTCTACAGCACAAGAAGAATCTTCGAATAAGGAATCAGAAGAAGAAGAAGAAGAGAATGAGGATGATGAAGCACTATTAGCAAGAAAGTTTAGGAAATTCATGAGGAAAAAGAAATTCCCTTACAAGAAAAAGTTTCAACCAAGCAAGGAAAAGGAAAAAGAAAAGGAGAAACAAAAGGACAAGGAGAAGGAACTACCTATTTGCTTTGAATGCAAGAAGCCTAGACATTACAAGTATGACTACCCTTTCCTGAAGAAGTCAAGGAAAATGCCTAGAAAGAAAGCAATAATAGCAAATTGGAGTGACAGTGAAGACTCCAGCTCAGAAGAAGAACAAACTGAAGTCGCCAATCTTTGCTTCATGGCATAATAGGAAGAAGAGGTACATCCTGAACTTAAAATTGATTATATTTTTGATGAATTAAGAAATGTATTTGATGAGTTAGTGCATGACTATAAACTAATTATGATTGAAAATAGGAAATTGAAAAAGCATGCAAACTCTTTCTCACATAAAAACTCTAACCTTATGAATAAAGTTAACGATTTGAAAAATAAAATTTATGTTTTAGAAAAATAAAACAATGCTTTAACAATGAAAAATGAAGTTTTGAAAAGACCTAAAGTTAATGTTTCAAACAATGAACTTTTGAAGAAAAGTAAAGATCTTGAAGTAGAAAACAAGAAATATAAAGATGAGCTTGATAGGATAAAATCTTTTGTTGAAAAATTCACCTATAATTTTGAAAAGTTGAATCTAGTTTTGAATAATCAAAGATCTATTTTTAACAAAGCTGGATTAGGTTTAAACCCAAAAAATAATAAAAGTTTTTCAAAAATTTCTTTATTTCTGCATCATCAAGCATCATTTGTTACTCTTGTAAAAAGGTAGGTCATAAAGCATATCATTGTGATTTGAGAAAAATCAATAATTCTGGAAAGATTTAGATTCCAAAAGGAACTACTCTTAGTACTAACCCAAAAGGATCCAAGATAACTTTGATACCTAAAACTAAAACTTCACTTATTTTGCAGGTGTGTCCGACAACCAAAGAAAAGAAAAGATTATGGTATCTCGATAGTGGTTGCTCAAGATACATGACAAGAGATGTGAAGCAATCACCTCTTTTGAGGCATTGAATGGAGGGAATGTAACCTTTGGTGATAATGATAAAGAAAAAATCATCGGTATCGATAAAGTTTACATCTCCCCTTCTACATGGATTGATAATGTTCTATTAATTGAAGGATTAAGACATAATCTACTTAGTATTAGCCAGTTTTGTGATAAAGGTTTTCAAGTTATTTTTGAATCATCTTTTTGCATGATTGCTAGCCCTGATATTAGTAGAGTGAAGTTCATTATAAAAAGGCATGGTAACATTTATCTTGTTGATTTGCATAATCTATCTTTGCCTAGTGGTGAATGCCTAGTTGAAATGAATTTCACTATTAATGAGACTAGCTAGCTTTGGCATCATTGATTAGGACATGCTAGCATGTATTTACTTTCTAAATTATGTAAAAAGGATTTAGTAAGTGATTTACCAAAACTTAGTTTTGACAAAAATAAAATTTTTGAAGCATGTCAATTTGGAAAACAAGTAAAAATATCTTTCAAACCTAAAGGTTTTTTTCAACTTCTAGGCCATTAGAGCTACTTCATATGGATCTCTTTGGACCAACTAGGACATCTAGCCTAGGAGGCAAGAGATATGATTAGTTATAATGGATGACTTTTCTCGATTTACATGGGTTCTACTTTTAGCTCACAAAGATGAATCGTTTTTAGTTTTTATTAAGTTTTATCAAAAAGTTTTCAATGAAAAAGGTACTTCAGTTATTTGTATTCGTAGTGATCATGGTTTTGAATTTGAAAATCAAGGTTTTGAAAACTTTTATAATGAAAAAGGAATTGAACATAATTTTTCTGCACCTAGCTTATCTCAACAAAATGGAGTGGTAGAAAGGAAAATTTATACTTCAGAAAAAATGGCATGCACAATGCTTTATGAAAATGATTTGCCAAGATATTTTTGGACTGAAATAGTAAATACAGCTTGTTATATTTTAAACCATGTTTTAATTTGACCTATTTTAAAGAAAACTCCATATGAGCTTTGGAAACAAAGAAAACCTACTTTAAAATACTTTTGAGTTTTCGGTTATCAATGCTTTATTATGAACAATGGTAAAGATAACTTAAATAAATTTGATGCCAAGTTTGATGAAGGTATCTTTTTATAATACTCTACATCTAGTAGGGCATACAGAGTCGTTAATAAGAGAACTTTAGTAGTAGAGGAATCTGTACATGTAGTATTTGAAGAATCTACTGATAAATCCTCTAGAAAAGAGGATACTTCTTATGCATGTGCAAGTGTTGAAGGATTAAAGAAGCTTATCTTGGATGATCAACCCTTCCAAGAAAATGAAGAAGATCAAGACCAGAAGGGAAGAGAAGAAGTCATACAATCCACACCAAAGCATCAAGATCTATCCAAGGAGTGGAAGTATGCTCATGGACACCAGGAGTAGAGGTTTGCTCATGGACATCCTAAGAAATTAATCCTAGGTGATCCATCAAAAGGGATAAGAACATGACTTCCATTAGAAATGAATGCGACTATATTACTTTTATTTCTCAAATTGAACCAAAATGCATTGAAGAAGCTGAAAAAGACTCTAATTGGATTAATGCAATGCAAGAAGAATTGAGTCAGTTTGAAAGAAACAAAGTTTGGACACTAATAGAAAGATTATATAATATTTCAATATTAGCACAAAATGGGTATATAGGAATAAACTAGATGAAAATGGTGTAGTTACTAGAAACAAGGCTAGACTGGTAGCTAAAGGTTATAATCAAGAAGAAGATATTGATTTTGATGAAACCTTTGCAACTATAGCTAGACTTGAAGCCATTAAATTACTTTTAGCATTTGCTTGTTTTATGAATTTCAAATGGATGTTAAAAGTGCTTTTCTAAGTAGTTTTATTGGTGAAAAAGTGTTTGTTGAACAACCTCCTGGATTTGAAAATCATGCACATGCTGATCATGTTTTCAAACTATACAGGGCACTTTATGTTTAAAAGCAAGCACCCCGAACATGGTATGAAAGACTGAGTAAATTCTTGATTGAAAATGAATTCTCTAGAGGCCATGTTGATACTACCTTATTTTTAAAAAGAAAAGATGATAATCTTTTAGTAGTACAAATTTATATTGATGACATTATTTTTGGTGCTACTAATAAATTTTTTTGTCAAGAGTTTGCCAAGCTTATGCAGGATGAGTTCAAGATGAGTATGATAGGTGAACTTAACTTTTTCCTCGGACTCCAAATCAAGCAAACCAAAGAAGCGATCTTCATCAACCAAGCTAAGTATATAAGAGAAATCTTAAATAAGTTTGGAATGGAGACTACCAGACCAATAGGTACACCTATGAGCCCCTCTTGTAAAATTGATAAAGATGAGCATGGTAAAGCTATTGATAAAAAATTATATAGAGGTATCATAGGCTCTTTACTATATTTGACTGCTAGTAGACCAGATATCATATTTAGTATTAGTATGTGTGCTAGATATCAATCTGCTCCTAAAGAATCTCATTTATTGGCTGTAAACACATACTTAAATATCTATCTAGTTCAATTGATGTTGGTTTGTGGTATTCTAGAGATTCATCTATTGATTTGATTGGTTATTCAGATGCTGACTTTGCTAGGTGTAAGTTAGATAGAAAAATGTTGTCCAAAAATGGAGCCCAAGAGGGGGGTTGAATAGGGTCTTTCAAAAATTTAAACAATTATGTGCTGGTCTTGAAGTGTTTGTGAAGCAATGTGATTTAGCACTAAAAGATATGCAGCGGATAACAACAAATTAAATGCAAGGAATGAAGAGCAAGTAATAAAGAGCAATCATACACAAACACAAAGTTTTATAGTGGTTCGGTGCACTCCAAGTACCTACATCCACTTCCCAAGCCTCCCTTGGGAATTTCACTATAACCTCTTCAAGATTACAGCCAACTTGTTTTCCGAGGCTAACAAGTCAAAACCTAAGTTGGTTTTATCACCTAGGCTCACCAACAACCTTTACAACTTGTTTAGTCTTCGGGCTCACAAGTTAAACCCTAGTTGGTTTTATACCTTTGGCTCACCAACAACTTTAATAACCTACTTTCAAAAACCTTGAAAGCTAGGTCAACAAAGAATAAAGTTAAAGATACAAGATAAAAGCACAATCAAACTCTCTTATAGAGTGTAATATGGAAGCTTTGAGGCTCTTGATGATTGCTTGACTTGACTTCTCTTTGAAATCTCTTCAAAGATACTTTTGGAATACTGAAATGAAAGGCTTGTAAGCTTTTTTAGTAGAATATTTTCTTTTTGATTTTGGAAGTGAGGTTCTTGAGGAATATTTATCTCTTATGTGTTCAGTGCTTCATGAATGAGTTTGGTGAAGCTTAAATACTTCAAAAACTCCCAAAAAACTATTTGAAACCATTGGTGGAGCAAAACTAGCCGATGGGAGCTTGTAGGAGTCAATTTTGGCTCTCAGAAAATATAGTAGTTATAGCGGTCAGAACCCGTGAGTCAACACTTGACTTCTATGAGTCGATACTTGAGTTTTCATGAGTCGATACTTGGTTAGCATAAGTCAACACTTGAATTTCCTAAGTCGACACTTGACATAAAAACCTCCGAATGGCATAGTTCTATATTTTCAAAAAATCTCAGGCCTCGAGTCAATACTTAAAATTTTTAAGTCAATACTTGAATCTCCTGAGTCGACACTTGAGTCACCTGAGCTGACACTTGATAGAAAATCTCTTAAAATGGTATGTTTTGTATCTTCAAAAATCTCAGGGCTTGAGTCGACACTTGAAATCTTTGAGTCAACACTTGTGTTTCATGAGTCAACACTTGATTCTTGTAAGTCGACACTTGGCATGCCAGAGAAAATTTTTGCATGCCAGTTTTTGAAGTGTCGATACTTAGTGTGCCATGAGTCAACAATTGACTCTACAGCTTATCAAAAACATGTGTCAACCTTCTAAATTCAAAATGATCTTCAATAAAATTTCAATACACTTTTTGTAAAGCATGATTGATCTATTTTGAGGCCTTTTTAGATGAGAAGATTTCTTAAATCATAAAAAAAGTGCTCAGCTTTTAATGAGTGCCATGAATCTTTTATATTGAGAATTTTAGATGCCTGTATCCTGAAACTCATAACTACAATTAAAATATTAGTATAAAATATATACTCAATATTTTTTTACTCATCAAAATCAAGGGCTAAAGCCAACAATCTCTCCCTTTTTGATGATACCAAAACCTTGAGTATATAAGCATTCAAGTTCAATTTTAGATATTGTATCCCAAGAGCATGAACTTAAGGCTCACATAACACAATTTAATAGAGGAGAGGTGCCAATCAAGTGTTGAAATTAATTTTCTCTCTCCCTAAGTGAGTTAAGTTATGAAACATTTCTAAATTTTAGAAAATGCTTATATATGTATCTTACTCTCCCTTTTTGTCAACATTAAACATTAAAGGGAGTAAACTCCCCCTGAATTAATGCATACAATCTTGGTTAGAGGCTATGATCCAAAAATATAAATAAATATCAGTTGGTATCAAAGCCAATGGACAAAAAGAAGAGTAATCATAAGATAAAAGTAAACTTTTTCATAAATGTCAGAGTTGTAGTACAACATATAAACTGATACAAGACTGATAAGTATAAACTGAAATGCAAGTACAATTGATGCTAGACTAATAAGCTAATACATAGAAGATAACATCAAGACTAATACAAAAGCACCAAATATCAAGATAAACATCTGTGAGGCTACTCCTCATCAGATGGAAGCTCAAAATAAATGGGAGCACTGATCCTAGTCCTAGAAATAATGGATCTAGGGGTCTTAAGGATGCTATGGCTCCTAGTCTTGGCAGATGGTCCAAATCGGGGTATAACTCAGGAAGATCTAGTAGAGGGTGGAGGAAGTGTCTCAGTAGGTGTCAGAAAGATAGGTGCAGAGGCAAGATGATTATCTCTGTGAGGAATAGTAGGAGCAGCTAGAGTGTGAGCCTCTCTACTGATGATTCATAGTCTCCTACTCTATCGTCACTGCCATCGCAGTCATCATCAGGGTCATCAGAACCTCTAACAGCCTCACCACCACCATAGCCATCATCATCATCACCATCACCATCACTGCCATCACCACCAGAAAAGTATCATCATGTCTATCTGGGTGGTGGTCATCATCTGCCGGTGGAGGAGGAGGTGGATCTGCTGGTCCAGATGAGCTAGAAAGCAACAATGCTCTCAGCATCTCCTCGATACGTGCAAAACCTGCCTCCATTATCTGATGGATGTTTGAATGATGCTCATCAGTATGGACTCTAAGTCCCTCAAACTCAATACGGAGCTAAGTAGTCATGATGCCAAGTCCAATAATCTCGCTCTTGATCTTTGTAAACTGATGTCTCACATGCTCCTCAAAAGATAACTCAGTAGATGCACAAGGAGCGGCAATGGGTGTGACAGGCTTAGATCTAGAAGCAACAATAGGTGCAGGTCTAGTAGGTGTGAACTGCTCAGTAGGCTCAGATGGACCTACCTCGATGGCTCTAATCTCATCCTCCTCGTCTGGCTGCTGACCAGACTCTCGATGCACCCATCTCCTAGCCAACCTCCGGTATCCCATATGATGTAGAGAGTGCTCGTCGTATATGTCAGTATGTAGAATGTCTTTGGAGGATCCTCCTTTGAAGGTACATGATAAGCTCTAAAGAGATGAGTCAGCCCCATCCTGTATGGAAGACACAGTCGGTGCTAGGTCAGAGCCTCTCTTATCTAGGCCAACATCAAGGCTGGGAGGTCTACGTCCGTCCTCTAAGTCAGGCAAACCATCAGCATCAGCTCTCTCTCAGTAATAAAACTGAATCATCCTGTCTTGGGCAGCAATATCTTAGCAATGAAATGGTGTAGGAGGCGCATCTCAACAGATAGCTGATTCACGGTGACTGTGGTCACACCATGAACATCGTCACACTCCAGAATACATCGAAATGCCTCCTCTCTGTGCTCAACACAAGTAACAACAATCCCATGATGGGGAATATCCCAGACTCTCCTCAAGATCTCTTTTGAAACTGGAATCGAATGCCTCGGACGGTAGCACTCCACATCAGTCTGATGTAGGCTAGGCTCCCATAAAACTCCTGGATCAGATGCGGATAGAATTTCTCCTTCGTGGTACAGAAGAAGATCAACCCAACAGCCTCAAGAATCTGACCTAGTCCAAAGCCCTCGCGATTGAAGAATCCTAGGTCAACTCATCGACCAGCAACTATAATCTTTCTTGAAACTCTATTTGTGAGGGGGAATGAGGTGGTGCCACACTCTTTGACTACTGTCCTCTATCATCTCGAGCCTTGGTCCTTCTTTCAGTGCTCCCTGACTCAGTCTTTTCCTAGAGACTACCTGCTTTCGAGGACCCATAAATACAAATAGAAGGAAGGAATGCAAGGGATGAAACGGGTGAAACCAAGAAGGGTCCAAGGAAAAAAAAATGGAACAAACAAAAGAGTGAAACATATGGGTAGAGAAGGAGAACGCAAGGATCGACCAAGTGGATGGACCAAGAGGGAGTAGAATGGAAGGAAATGAGTAATACTCGAATCAATCCACAAGAAAATCAATGGAAATCGGTCCAAAGTAAGGAAAAATTAAATGGAAAAGGGGCTCGGATCAAATCAATAGTAAGAGAATGAAGAATCCGTGAACAATCAAAATGAAAGAGGGAGAAATGAGGAGATTTACCAAAAATCGAAGGGCACGGTGAGTAGATCACTGTTGCGAGGTCAAAGGAAGGCGAGGGGACCACTAGGGCATGGAAAAAACAAAGGATAAAAGACTTAGAATGAATGGGTGATGCCCAAGAAAAGCCAGAATCTGCCCGTGAGTCAACACTTCAGATTTTGTCAAGTGTCGACACTTGGCGTGAGTCGACACTTAGCCAAAAGTCAAGTGTCGACACTTGGCCAGGAAAAATCCAAAAGAAAATTCAATAAAATTTTAAAAAATCAAGGAATTTCTAGTGAAGGGTTTAGGACAAGGAGAATATGATTTTGGGCACTAAAAAATTGAGTAAGAATAAGATTTGAAAGAGTTCTATAAGAAGGGATCTATGATACCCAACTCTCTTCTAATCATGCAAAATCTTTCTTCACTTAAGGGTTTGGTGAAAATATCAGCTAATTAATTATCAGTACAAACAAATTCAAGTATCACATTAGAGTTTTGCACATGATCTCTTATGAAATGATATCTTATTTCAATGTGTTTGCTTCTTGAATGTTGTACAGGATTCTTAGTTAAATTGATTGCACTAGTATTGTCATATCTTATGGGTGTCTTAGTTAGTTTGATGCCAAAATCTTTGAGTTATTGTTTAATCCATAAGATTTGAGCATAACAACTTCTAGCTACTATATATTCAGCTTTTGCCATAGATAGAGCAACTAAATTCTGTTTCTTGCTACTCTATGAAATCAAATTAACTTCAAGAAATTGACAAGTTTCACTATTACTTTTTCTATCAAGTTTACACTCAACAAAATCAGCATCAGAATAAGCAATCAATTCAAATGATGAATCTTTAGAGACCCAAAGACCAATATCTATAGTACTAGATAGGTATCTAAGTATGTATTTAACAGCCAAAAGATGAGACTCTTTAGGGACGACTGATATCTTGCACACATACAAACACTAAATATAATATCTGGCATACTAGTAGTTAGATATAATAATGAACCAATCATTCTCCTATATAACTTTTGGTCTACAGATTTACCTGATTCATCTTTGTCAAGCTTACAAGAGGAGCTCATAGGCGTACCTAATGGCTTGGTGCTCTCCATCCCAAACTCCTTTAATATTTCTTTTGTACACTTAGATTGGTTGATGAAGATCCCCTCTTTTGTTTGCTTTATCTAGTGTCCGAGGAAAAAATTGGAAAAAATTAAGCTTTCCCATCATGCTCATCTCGAACTCACCCTGCATTAACTTTGCAAACTCTTGACAAAGACATTCGTTAGTAGCACCGAATATGATATCATTCACATAAGCTTGTACTACTAGGAGATCATCATTCTTCTTTTTCAAAAAAATATAGTATCTACATTTCCTCTAAAAAAATTATTTTTAAGTAAGAAAGAACTCAATTTATCATACCAAGCTCTGAAAACTTGTTTCAAACCATACAAAGCTTTATGAAGTTTAAAAACATGATTGGAAGATTCATGATTTTCATAACCGGGTGGTTGTTCAATATAAACTTTTTCTTCAATAAATTCATTCAAAAAGGTACTTTTAACATCCATTTGAAATAGTTTAAAATTCATAAAACATGCAAATGCCAATAATAGCCTGATTGCCTTAAGTCTAGCAACAAGAGCAAAGTTTCATCAAAATCAATCTCTTCCTCTTGATTGTATCCTTTGGCAACTAGCCTAGCTTTATTTCTAGTAACTATTCCATTTTTATCAAGCTTATTTCTAAAAATCTATTTTGTACCAATTATTAAAATATTAGTAGGTCTTTCAACCAAAGTCCAAATATTATTTTTTTTAAATTGATTTAGTTCATCTGGCATAGCATTTATCCAATTACAATCATTTTTAGCTTCTTCAATAGATTTAGGTTCTACTTGAGAAACAAAAGCTAAATAGTCACATACATTTCTTAATGATGAATGAGTGCTTACCCCTTTTGATGGATCACCAATTATGAGTTCTTTGGGGTATCCATGAGCATACCTCCATTCTTTAGGTAGAGGATTAGGTGTTGATGTGTTCCCACCTCCTTGTACTTGTTCTCTTTCATTATTTTGATTGTCGTCTTGCTCCTTGGAGGGTTTTTCATGGTTGTTCATTTCTTCAGTTCTTTGGATACCAATTCTAACAATCTTGCCCTTTCCATTATCACCGAAGGTCATATTTCCACCATTTTGATATTCAAGTGAGGAGAACTTCTCCACATCTCCAGTCATGTGCCTTGAGCAACTGCTATCGAGGTACCATAATTTTCTTTTGTTGGTTGCAAGTTACACCTACAACATAAATCAGGTGGAAACTTTAGGTACCCAAGTCATCTTGGGTCCTTTAAGGTTAGTAGTGACGATTCCTTTTGGAACCCAAACTTTTCTAACTTTATTCAATTTTCTTTTATTGCACAAATATGATTTATGTCCTACATTGCCACAAGAATAACGAGTAATAGAAGATGAAGCAGGCATAAAGAAATTCTTAAAAATTTTTTGTTATTTTTGAGTTTTGAAACTTAATCCAGCTTTGTTGTAAACAGATCTTTGATTATTTAAAAGCATATTGAGTTTTTCAGAACTATAAATAAACTTTTCAATAAACGATTTTAATTTTTCAAGTTCCTCTTTGTACTTCTTGTTTTCTTGCAAAAGCACTTCATCTTGTTTAACAAAATTTTCAGTTGTTGCAAAAGACTTTTTCTTTTTCAAATCTTCCTTTTCCTTTTTCAAAGAGTTAATTTTATCATTTAACTTTTTATTTTCTTGAAGTAAACAATCATTTTTAATCAAAAACTTATCATTTGTTTTAATCAATTCTGAATTTTGCTTCTTTAGTTCTTTGTGTTTCATTTTAAGTTTTTGAAATTCAACTACTAATTCATCAAAAACTTCATGCAATTCTTCAAAGGTAAACTCATTTTTAGATTTAGATATTACCTCATCATTGTTGGCCATCAAGCAAAAATTTGCAACCTCTTGCTGCTCATCATCGGAACTTGAGTCCTCGTTGTCACTCCAGGTTGCCATCATTACTTTCTTTTTTAATCTCTTTCTGCTCTTCTTGAGTAAGGGGCAGTCCAACTTGAAGTGACCAGGTTTCTTGCACTCAAAGCAAGTGGGTTGCTCCCTTTCTTTCTCTTTTTCTTTCACTTTACTAGGCTTTTTCTTTTTGAGGCTTTTTCTTGAAGTTGTATTTCTTCTTTCTCAAAAACCTCCTAAACTTTCTTACAATGAGAGCTATTTCATCTTCATCATCTTCCTCATCAGAATCATCACTTGATTCTTCTTTGGTAGTGGACTTGAAGGCAATCACTTTCTTCTTCTTATCATAGTCCACTGTCTTTTGTTTCAAGGAGAGCTCATAAGTCATTAATGAGCCCAAAAGTTGCTCGAGTGGAAGTGTATTTACATCTTTGGCTTCTTCTATAACGGTGACTTTAGCATCCCAAGAAGCTGGAAGAGAATTGAGAAGTTTATTAACAAGTTCACCATTAAAAATAACTTTTTCCAAGCTTTTCATGCCGTTCACAGTATTAGTGAATCTAGTGTACATTTCACTAATAGATTCAAAAGATTTCATTCTAAAAACTTCATATGTATGAATAAGCATGTTAACTTTGATAGTTTTCACTTGATGAGTACCCTCATGGGTAACTTCAAGTATGTTCCATATTTCCTTTGTGAAAAGATAATTTGAGATTCTATTAAATTTGCTTGGATCCAAAGCGCAAAACAATAGATTCATAGCCTTTGCATTAAGCTCTATTTGCTTAATGTCATTCTCATCCCAATCATCTTCCATTATAGAAGTGGGAATGCCATTAACCAAGATAGTAAGTTAATGAGGACATTTAACAATAGTCCTCCAAATGTTATAGTTAATGACTTGAATGTAAATGTGCATGCATGTCTTCTAGTATGTGTAATTTGTGCCATTAAACAATGGGAGACGGTTAAAGGCTTGACCTTCTACAACACCCATACCAATTGGGGCTGACATGATCTTTCATTCAAGATCATTGGACCTACAAGTAGAGTATCGATGCTCTGATACCACTTGTTGCCCAGAAATGGAGCCCAAGATAGGGGGGTGAATTGGGTCTTTCAAAAATTTAAACAATTATATGCTGGTCTTGAAGTGTTTGTGAAGCAATGTGATTTAGCACTAAAAGATATGCAGTGGATAATAGCAAATTAAATGCAAGGAATGAAGAGCAAGTAATAGAGAGAGCAATCACACACAAATACAAAGTTTTATAGTAGTTCGGTGCACTCCAAGCACCTACGTCCACTCCCCAAGCCTCCCTTTAGAATTTCACTATAACCTCTTCAAGATTACAGTCGACTTGTTTTCCAAGGCTCACAAGTCAAAATCTAAGTTGGTTTTGTCACCAAGGCTCACCAACAACCTTTACAACTTGTTTTATCTTCAGGCTCACAAGTTAAACCCTAGTTGGTTTTATACCTTTGGCTCACCAACAACCTTAATAACCTACTTTCAAAAACCTTGAAAGCTAGGTCAACAAAGAATAAAGTTAAAGATACAAGATAAAAACACAATCAAACTCTCTTATAGAGTGAAATATGGAAGCTTTGAGGCTCTTGATAATTGCTTGACTTGACTTCTCTTTGGAATCTCTTCAAAGATATTTTTGGAATACTGAAATGAAAGGCTTGTAAGCTTTTTCAGTGGAATCTTCTCTTTTTGGTTTTGGAAGTGAGGTTCATAAGGAATATTTGTCTCTTGTATGTTCAATGCTTCATGAATGAGTTTGGTGAAGATTAAATACTTCAAAAACTTTCAAAAAACCATTTGAGACCATTGGTGAAGGAAAACTAGCCATTGAGAGCTTGTAGGAGTCAATTTTGGCTCTCAAAAAATATAGCCATTATAGCTGTTAGAACTCGTGAGTCGATACTTGACTTTTTTGAGTCGATACTTGGTTAGCATGAATCGACACTTGAAACTCCAGAGTCGACACTTGAATTTTCTGAGTCAACACTTGACACAAAAATCTCTGAATGGCATAGTTCTGTATTTTCAAAAAATCTCAGGCCTTGAGTCGACACATGAAATCTTTGAGTCAACACTTGAATCTCCTAAGTTGACACATGAGTCACCTGAGCCAACACTTGATAGAAAATCTCTTAGAATGACAAGTTTTGTTTTTTCAAAAATCTCAAGCCTTGAGTCGACACTTATGTTCCATAAGTTGATACTTGATTCCTATGAGTCGACACTTGATGGGGGGGACACCAGGATCAGACACAGATCACTGGATCCCATATTGTTTACTTAGTTATGTGTCAAAGTTTTGAAAGTTTTGTAATCAATTAAGATTGAGTTCTGTAATAGGTTGAGGTTAGTTGATTTATCTCAACCCTCAACCCTAGTCAATATATCAAGCCTGTACCTCAGTTATGAGTCTAGTATGAGTCTGATTTTGTACAAGAGAGGAGGTTACCCTATTTTGAAGTTCCACCAGGCTGCATCGAGGAGTCAGAGGCCACTACATCATCTTGTTGGATTTTGTGTAAAACCCCAGGATCCATAATGCTTTCCAGAAACCCTGATTCCTTCAAGATGCCTTCCAGATGCCCAGATTCCTCCCCAGATACCAGAGCATATTTCCAAACCAGGGCATCCATGATTCCAGAGGTCCACCTACATCCTAGCCCAAGTGAATGCAAGGCCCAGGTCCATAAAGAACCATGATTCAGGTATATTCCAGCCCAGAACCAAGATACCTGGAATATTCTTGCTCCATGCATCCCAGGCCTCCAGGGCCCAAAGCCCATATGCCCAACCCATCCTTGGGTTCCCCAATTGCTTTTCAAGAGCCCAAGTCCAAGCCAAGAGGTGTCCAAGCCCAAGAAAAGGAGATTTGACCAAGTCCAAGGCCCTTTGACCAAGTCAAAGGAGGAAGGAAATCCATATCAAATAAGGAGAACCTATTCCTATTCAACTTGTGAACCTATTCCTACTCCACGTGTAATCCTATTCTAATAAGGAGAGGGCATGGGAACTCTGTAAATACCCCACCCCTCCCCCTCTTGTAATCAATTTTTATTCATGATATCAAAAACCCTGGTGAAATTTATTTGAGCTTGCGCGCTTGTGTTTGTGTTACTTTGTTTCTTTGGTTTGTTTGGTTCCTTGTTCTTGTGTTGGCCGACCATCCCTTGCAATCCTCCATGCCCACAATAGCAAGCCAAGCTTCCAAGCATCATCCACGTCCTTGAAGAATAGCCTTGAAGATGCCCCAGATCAACAGCTTCATCTGCTTCCTTGCCGCCCAGCTTCTAAACCCTAACCTGATTCCTCCTAAACCCTAGTTCTTTCCTTTATTTAATTGATATTTTGATTGACCCTTGATGTTTTGTAGGATTCCCGAGTGTTTCACCTCCTCAGAAGAGGCTTTCCTTGCCTCCAGGACCACCCAAATTAATCATCAAATTTAAGGAAACCAAGCTTCATTATCCATACTCCAATCAGAGTGTGAGTGATCTCTTCTATTACAAAGTTTCAATCTCTGACTAGTAAGAAACATTTCCTTCTTTTAATTTCTGATTTGATGAAAATAAGATATCCTAATCTGGGAGTTTCTCAATTCTTAGGTCCTGGAATTTATTATTTTGCATGAATTTGCCTGCGATACAATGATTCTTTGTATTGCTACTCCTTATGCTAGTTCTTATTTTATTTTGGGAATGTAGCTAGCAAATAAAATTTTAAAAATCATAAAAAAAATTAGTTTACTATTTTTCCTGCATGATTAGCAATCCTAGAGTCATCTTGCATCACTTGGCATGCTAGAGAAAATTTCTGCATGCCAGTTTCTGATGTGTCTACACTTAGTGTGCCATGAGTCGATACTTGACTCTGCAGCTTGTCAAAAACATGTGTCAACCTTCCAAATTCAAAATGATCTTCAATAAAACTTCAATACACTTTTTGTAAAGCAAGATTGATCTATTTTAAGGCCTTTTTCAGATGAGAAGACTTCTTAAATTATGAAAATTGCTCAGCTTCCAATGAGTGCCATGAAACTTTTATATTGAGAATTTGAGGTGCTTGTATCCTAAAACTCATAACTACAATTGAAACATTAGTATAAAATATATACTCAATGTTTTGTTAGTCATCAAAATCAAGGGCTAAAGCCAACAAAAAAGCACAAGTAGAACTTGCGAATTTCTTGGAGTTAACTTAATCTCTTGGTTTAGCAAGAAACAAACTTCAGTTGCACTATGCATAGCTGACGCTGAGTATATTGCAGCAGGAAGTTGTTGTGCTCAAATCTTGTAGATTAAGCAACAACTTGAAGATTTTGAAATCAAATTAACTAAGATACTCATAAGATGTGAAAATACTAGTGCTATAAATTTAACCAAAAATCCTGTTCATAATTCTAAAAGTAAACACATTGAAATTAGGCATCATTTTATTAGAGATCATGTTGAAAATTATGATATAATGCTTGAATTTGTTTGTACTGAAATACAACTAGGTGACATTTTGACTGAGCCTCTCCCAGAGGATCAATTCAGTATGATTAGAAGAGAGTTAGGGATCATTAGCCCTTTTATTTAAAAATCTCCATCTTTCCATCCTTACCTCTTGATTGATCAAAATTACTTGTGAATCATGTTTAATCTCTCTTAAACCCTTAAAATCATGCCCTAATTTACTTAATGCTCTTTTTTCCATTTTTTTTTAGTTTTAAGTTGAAGTGTCGATACTTTGAAGTGTCGACACCTGCAAGTATCGACACTTGACCCACAATCATGAGTCGACACTTGGCTGGTGGTGAACCGAGATAAAATAGGGAAAATGAAGTGTTTTCTTCGAATTTTCTTCCCAAATTTGAGTCGACTCACCCTTTAACTACAATCCAACACCTCCTTCCCTCTAATCTCTATTTCAACCATTAGATTCTTTATTTGGAACAAGTTCATTTTGGTTTCTTACTGTTCATTATTTTTTCATCATAGAAACCCTAGATTTCTTCCCGTATTTGCTTCTTTCCCTTGATTCCTTGGAATGGGACCTAGAAAGCAAGTTGTCCAAAGGCCTCGACCTTCCATTTGAGAGGAAGAATGAAGAACAAAGGCTAGGCATGAGCATCAAGAGGCAGTTGAGCCTGAGGATCAGCCTGATGTTCCAGTCAGACCAGTTGTCTCTGTCAAAGATAGGATAAGCTCGAAGACTATCATTGGTGGTCATTGAGTGGATTTTGACTTCCTGGACTGGCAGCATTTCAGGATTGGACAGTGGCTGAGGGATGCCGGTTTAGCATAATTTTGCTCACTATCTGAGAGATTTTATCCTGGCCTGATGAGAGAGTTCTATGGATCTTTAGCTAGAGGTAGTGATGGATGGATAGCATAGGTCCAAGGGAGAAACATTCCAGTTTTTGTTGAGATTCTGAGCCAAGTATGGGAAATTCCTATGACAGGTTCCATGGTGGATGCCCTGGTGGATAGAATCTGTGGACTCCAGTATATTTTCGAGACAGACATTATACCAGAGGGAGCCACAGTAGTTGCTTCAAGACTTTTGCTTGAGATGAGGTTGCTGTACCACATTGTAGCCCGGATTCTTCTATCTAAGACTGAATGCTTTGATTTCATCATAGAGCATAAGTTATTGGTTATGGTGTCTCTGATATAGCGAACTTCGGTATGCCTCCCAGTGCTTATGTTTCATCAGTTGACAGAGGCATCGACCAGCCGGAGACTTTTTCTACCCTACGGGAGGGGTTTGACCATAATATTCAGGGCTTATGGAGTAGTTGTAGATGGCGAGCCTTACAGACAGTTATTGTATACAGACATTTATGACATCATATCTCTTCATCGAATAGGGTATCATCTAGTTAGAGGCCAGTGGAGATGGCGTATATCTGATCAGGCCCCTGATGCAGATGATGAGGCAGCAAAGGAGGAGCATATTTTTGCTAGTGAGGCCGGGCCATCTAAGCTGCACAAAGAAATTCCAAAGGCATAGCCTGAGCCTACGACTCTGCTAGAGCCTACGACTCAGACCAAGCTAGCCACCCCTGCACATACAGAGATACCAGATAGTGCAGATAGCTTAGAGGATAGGGTCACTCATATAGATATTGAGATTATGGTTATTAGATAGTGAGTTGATTAGATATGTATGGAGATGAGGGAGAGCCATCAAGGATTGAGTGATGGCATCTTTGCTATTTTATCTGCATTAGCAAGATCTTCATTGAGCAGAGCTCCTCCACCTTCATTTACATTAGATCTACCTCCAGCACCATCAACTCCAAGACCAGATGTGGTAGGTGATCAGACTGACTCTGCAGAGTTCGATACTGCAGATTTTATGACGGAGCCAAAGCCGAACGTAGCAGCAGATGTCCCTAGGAGCCCCATTCCTGATCCTTCCCGATCATATTTTCAGACTTCGATTTTATCCACCTCACCTTCCAGATCCGATCTACATTTTACTTATATTCCTACACCTACACCTATCATTCCATCTTCATATACACCAGTCATACATTCTTCATCTATGCATACATCTTCCCTTATCCAGGAACTAAAATTTTATACCCCTGATTTTCACCATCTTGATTCCGGTCCCATCTTTGACCATACCCCTAGATTTCCTTTTAATACAGCCACTCCGATAAGTGTTGTTCCTGCTACTGATATTGCCTCCACCTTTTCTACACCAGCCAGAGGCAGAGCATATGTCAGACGCAGAGGATGAGGCTGTCGTGATATATCTAGACTTACCTGGACCATACTCTCTGATCTTTGATCGATGTGGCCATGATCCCATCCTTCTAGAGATACTAGACCGATTGAGATTGGATCCTCTGATGAGTAGAGTTCTCAATAGGATAGTCTCTATGTTAGTTAGCTTACATTTTAGCACTACTTGTATGCATCTATGCTTGTTTACCATCTTGTATCAATTTATAAAATTTTGTTTCAATGCATGAAATTTGGTATCAATAAATGAAATTATTATATCAATGCTTGTTTATAAATATTATCTCTTTTAGTTTCTGATGTTGTCACTATTTCTTGAATTTGTTATAGTCTCTTTTGTTTCATCTTTGTTTTATCCTTTCAACCTTTTTGATGTTGACAAAAAAGGGGAGAGATAAATGAAAGATAAAAGAGATATAAGGGAAAGATAAGTGAGAGTAAAATAAGAAGATAATGAGAATTATGCTAAAATGGTAAATGGTAAATGGTATCATGGAACTTAATTTCAATAAAGATAAGAGCAATGAGTGAGGAGGAGTAATCTAAAAGAAAAAGATTTTCTTCTTAAGATGAAATTTCTTGAAAACTCTTTGAAAACCAATTTTTCGAATCACCTTTTGAGGGGGAGTATTTATACTCTTCAATCTCTTGTTCAAAGATTTTTCTGTTGGTTTCACTCATTGTGTTTCTATGCTAAAAATTCTTTTCATCAAAATATGCTTTAACTCTGATACACATTTAGAGTATCATGGAACATGCAATTTTAGCTCTGATATTCTTTTGTAGCTTAAAATTCAATTCAAATGAGTCCTAGTTTTCAATAACTTTACTTTAGACTCTAGCTTTTATTTTTCCTTTACTCTGATATATATTGCACAAAGCTGTATACTCATTGAAATCTTGTAAACTTCTTATATGAAGTATACTTAAAGGTTTTGTCATCATCAAAAAGGGAGAGATTGTTGACTTTGTTATTGATTTTGATGATTAACAAAATTTTTATGTATATTTGAGTACTAACAACTCTTTAAAGTATATTTTTTATTAGAAAAAGGTATTCATCAAGTTGGCTAAATTGAATTGCATGTCAAATGTTTGAAGAAGCCCTTTTTATAAATAAAACATTAAAGATTGATGGATTTAAGTATTTAAAAATTGCTTGAAAGGATTTAAGAGTTAAGTTCAAAGAAGATTTAGCAGAGTTCAGTCAAATTTTGAAAAGTTTCAGCAAGTGTCGACTCAAAGTATCGACTCACAGTTCAAGTGTCGACTCATGACAGTGCAAGTATTGACTCAAGCCAGTACACAGAAAAGATTTTCAGATGGCACGATTGAAGTGTCGACTCATACTACACAAGTGTCGACCCTAAATGTCGACTCAAAGATCAACTCAAAGCCTAAGACATATTTTCACAGAACATGCTGAATTTCAATACCTACCTTAGGTGTCGACTCATGCAACTTAATTGTCGACTCAAGTGTCAACGCACTAGATGAAGTGTTGACTCACCTGAGATTTCCAGAGAGCTTCAAAACAGAATTTTGAACTAGGTATCAACTCATAAAATTTAAGTGTCGACCCTAAGTGTTGACTCACAGCTTGAAGTGTCGACACTTGGAGTTCTGGAAATAGTAACGGCTAGTTTTTCAAATATAGAACTTGACCCTTTTAGCTCCCAACAGCTAGTTCCACCTCTCCAATGGTCATAAACCATCATTTAAGCCTTGGGATAGTATTTAAGTGAATTAAAATTCAAGTGAAACCAAGAGAAAAGAAAGAGGAAGAGAAAGAAAAAGAAAAACAAGTGCATTCACTCAAATTCATTGAGAGCAATTACCTCTAAGCAAAAAAAGCCTCCAAGCATTCAAAGCAATCAAGAGCATTCAAGTCCAACCACTTTTGAGCATTGATTGAGGCTTAATCGAATTAAAGACAAGCATCTTCAACAAGCTTCAAAGAGATAACAGTTTTTATTTAGAAAGCTTGATTGTATTCTTTACTTTCACATTATTACTTTGTTGTATCAAGGTTTTGGTGAGCCTAAGAACAAAACCAAGGAGGTTTTTAGTTAGCCTAGTTGAAAACCAAGGAGATTTTTTGCTAGCCTAGTTAAAAACTAAGAAGATTTTTGATTAGCCTAGTTGAAAATCGAGATTTTTGGTTAGCCTTTGAAAACCAAGAGGTTTCTTTTGGTGAGCCTAGTGAAAACCAAAAGGAATTTTGATTAGTGAGCCTGAAAAACTAATCGACTGTAATCGAGAGTGATTATAGTGAATTCTCAAGTGAAACTTGGGGAGTTGATGTAGGTGCCTTGGAGTACATTGAACCACTATACTTGCTTATGTTTGTTATTGATTGTCTTCTCTTTACTTGCTCTTATTTTCATTGTATTTATATTTTCGCTGCATACTCTTTAAGAGCACACAATACTTTCATCTCGCTAGCACTTGAATTGATTATTGAATAAGCACACATATTTGCAAATAGTATTAGAAACCCAATTCACCCCCCCTCTTTGGTTGCTTACTGGGCAATAATACCCAATTTCTATACACCCAGATAAAATAAAAAAATATGTCTGCTTAAAGGTATGCATCAGAATCCATGCTAGATGATGTCCTCATCATTTTCCTGGGATGAGGAGAACTCAGCTCCATCGAGTTAGGCTCCATGCTGCTTTGATAATGCTAAAAAATATCAGGATCAATCTATTGCAGTTCTTCTCGGGTAATCCATATGTTCTCAGACTCACGGTAGCCTTGCCATCTCACCAGATATCTCTAATATCCATGACTCCTATTAGAAATGACCTGATCATCCAAAATCTTCTCAGTCCAATCATGTCTTTGAGAAACTCTTGGCTATGGATACTTGAGTGGGGCTTCACTCTCATCAAAGGAATTAGACTCAAAAGGATTACTGGATATTGATATTAGTTCTTTATATTTTATTAGATCTGATACATTAAAAGTAGTGCTAATGCCATAATCAGATGTAGGTCCATAATATATACATTTAATTCTAGAGTCTTTAAGATCTTAAAAGGGTTTGCTTTTTGGGCATATAGTTTATTAACGGTTCTAGAAGGAAATCACTTTGGCCTAATCTATATCATAACATAATCCCCTATAGCAAAATCATGAGCTCATTGGTGTGAATCAGCTAATTGTTTATATATCTAATTATTAACAATAATTTTATTAATAATTTCTTTATGCAGATCTCTTACATGCTATGCAAATACTTCGACTGATTCAGATGTCCTTTCATGCATGGATAATGAAATGAGGTCGATTGGTTTTCTAGGTTGAAGACCATATACTACTTTGAAAGGACTAATTCCTATTACCCTATTAACAAAACTATTATAGGAAAACATAGCTCTAAGTATTAATAAGTCCCAATTCTTGACATACTCTGCAACTAAACAATTAAAAAGATTTCTAAAGCTTCTATTCATGACTTCAATTTGACCATCAGTTTGGGGAGGTATGCAAATGAAGATTTTAGTTTTATCCCCACTAAGTGCCAAAGTGTTTTCCAAAAATTACTCATAAAATATACATCTCTATCAAACACAAATGATTTTGGCAAACCATGTAGTCTAACTATTTCATCAAAATATAATCTTGCAATTCTAGAAGCTTCAGAGGTCTTTGGGCAAGGTAGGAAATGCACCATTTTTTAGAATGGATCCACTACTACACAAATAGAATCATTCTTTCTAATTATCCAAGATAATCCTGAAACAAAATTCATACTTATATCTTGCCATAAACAATCAAGTACCGATAGTGGGGTATAAAGTCTAGTGTTATGTTTGTGATGCTTGGCTACTGTGCAAGTTCGACATTATGCTACAATATGGGCTATATTGTGTTTCAAACTAGGCCAATAAAATTGAACTTCCATAGCTTTAATAGTTTTATTTCATCCAAAATATCCTGATAATCCTCCAGCATATACTTCCTAAATTAAAAATCTATAATAGAGGTTTGGGGAAAACACAACTTATTATTTTTATATAGGTAACCGTCCTAAAGCATATACTCACTAAATTTCTTAGATGGCCTTGTCTTAGTGATGCTATAATATTCTTAAAGTCAGGGCAGCCATCATATTCCTCTTTAAGTTGTTCAAAGCCCGTGACTTTGATACTAATTGCTGATAAAAGAGCCACTCAATAACTAAGTGCATTTGTAGCTCGAGTCTCCTTTTTGAATTTTGCTAATACAAGATATATTCTATGACTGAGTGCATCATTAGCATGATTTGCTAAGCCTATTTTATGTCTGATAATAAAATTATAAGCTTGCAAAAACTCAACCCACTTTCTATGTCTAGGATTCAGTTTTTTCTAGGAATTAAGGAATCTAAGAGCCTCATGATCGGAATATAAAATAAATTCTTAAGGTAGCAAATAATGTCTCCAAAACTTTAATGCTTGGACAATGGCATAAAATCCTTATCATAGGTGGAATACTTATGCTTAGTATTGTTCAGTTTCTCACTAAAGAATGCTACAGGGTATCTTTCTTAGCTTAAGACTCCACCAATCCTAACTCCTGATGTATCACAAGCAACTTCAAAGACTTTCATAAAATCTGGTAGATGTAATACAAGAGCATGGGTCATCTTTTTCTTGATCTCCAAGAAAGCTCGTTCAGCAGCCTTAGTCCATTCAAACCTCCTTTCTTTATATAGTCAGTGATTGGGGCTACGATGGTACTAAACCCTTTGATAAACCTTCGATAAAAAGTTGTGAGGCTATGAAAGCTTCAAGCCTCATACACATTTTGGGGTATAGGCCATTTAGTAATCGCATAAACTTTTTCGGGGTCTATATACATACCATTTGGGATAACTATAAAACCTAAGAAAAAAATTTGTTCTGTCATAAACTCGCATTTCTTTGTGTTTGCATATAAACTTTGAGTTTTTAATGTTTGACATACCTGCTGGAGATGGACTAGATGGCCTTCCTTTGTTTTACTATAAATCAGAATATCTTCAAAGTATACGACCACAAATAATCCTATAAAAGGTCATAACACTTGTGTCATTATCCTCATAAAGGTACTTGGGGCATTAGATAGGCCAAGTGGCATCACTAACCATTCATATAGACCATCTTTAGTTTTGAAAGTAGTCTTTCATTCATCACCTAGTCTATTTTAACATGATGGTTTCCACTTTTTAAATCAATTTTTGAAAAAATATTAGATCTCGCTAACAAATCAATCATGTCATCGAATCGGGGAATGGGAAACTGATACTTAATAGTAATTTTTTTTATAGCTCTGCTATCCATGCACATTTTCCAGGAACCATCTCTCTTAGGTGCTAGTAATATGGGCATAGCACAAAGGCTCAAATTTTTCCTTATAAATTGCTTTTTAAGGAGCTCTTCAACTTGACATTGCAACTCTGCATGTTCAGTAGGGTTTAACAAATAATGGAGAAGATTTGGTAAGGTAGCTCCCGGAACAAGATCAATTGCATGCTGAATGTCATGCATTAGTGGTAAACAGTCTGGGAGGTCCTCAAGGAACATGTCTTTAAATTCTTTTAGAAAGGATGGTACCTCTTGGGGATATTATTTTTGGTTCTCACTATCAACTTCTTTCACTGCTAAGATCCAGACCAAAGAGCCTTTATTTAATTCCCTTTCAATTTTTTAGTATTAATTAAGTGTAGACGCTTACGAAGCTTATCATTCTTTTTATCATTAACTCCATTATTTTTAATAACTCTAGGAGTTGAAGGATATATAGTAGTCTTCTTTCCTTTATTCTTAAAAGACCATGAGTTTGATCAACCATAGAGTGTTGCATCTTGGTCAAACAATCAAGGTCTTCCTAATATAATACTTTTACCTTTCATGGGCATGACTTCACACCAAACTTTATCCTAATATGATTGGAATTTGAAACGTACTAGATATCTATGCTTAATTAGAATCGATGACATGTCTATTTAGGTAACTTTGTATGGACTCGGGTGGTCTAAGGTGTTAAACCTAAACATTTTAAGGCATCAATGAAAATTACATTGATGCAACTACCACTATCAATAATTACTTTACACATCTTATTACCCTGACCAATAAAGATTTGAAAATTGGAGGTTTGACACTAATCTTCACTTGCTTTAGGCTAGGTGAGTACACACCTAACCACTCTAAGTCTATCTTCTATTGCAAGCAATGGTTTAGGTTCCTCTTGGATGATATCATATTCTTCATAGGTGTTTGCCAACTCCGGATCAGCAATATAAATTTCTCTCTCAAATTCATCCTTAATATTTTCTATTTCAGGCTCTTGTATATATAAAGCTTTTTAGGGACATTGACTCGCATAATGACCTAGCTCATTATACTTAAAATATTAAACTTTGGAACTGCTAGTTTAGGGAACCTCTCTTGAAATAGCTTTTCCTTTGTCATCCTTCCTATATGGCAGTGTTGTTTGTAGGGAATGACTAGTAGAGGTCTGATTATTATTGGATCTAGGTCCTAAGATTCTAAGATTTTGAGAATTAGTTCAATGGATAACCAATGTCTTATGGAATCTTTCATAATCTTGAGCCAACTGATAAGCCTGCTCTAGACTATAAACTTCTCACATAATAGTTCACTCTAAAATCAACTCTTAGACTAGCTCGAAATTGAGATAGAGTGACAGAGGGATCTTCAGTTGCTTTACACCTTATAAGGTATTTATCAAATTTAGAGATGTATTCACTAACAGGTCTATTGCTCTGAGTCAGTCGTTGCCACTGATCAAGGAGACGTTGGTGGTAGGATGTGGGTAAGTACATTTCACAAAGTCTATCTTTCATTTCAATTCAAGTCCTAATAAGTTCATGTCTTCCATGCATGGCTAATCGCTCAATATTACTCCAATACATTTTAGCCCGGCCTAATAATCTTATTTTAGCAAACCTAATTTTTTTTTCTTTAGACATATTATACTACTCAAAATAGTGGTCCATGTCTGCTTCCTAATCAATATTACTCTTTGGGATCCAGTCGACCCACAAAACTTGGGGTTTCAACCTTAACACTATGCAAAATTCATTCATCTTGTTTAATAAAATACTATTAAATTGCCTAATTTCTATCCTCATTAAAATTTTGGATCTCTCGTTGTGCTATGGGCCTATGATAAGATCACAACATTGTCGTTAAGACACTATGCCTATTAGTTTAATCAACCAACTTTTTAAAAAAATTAAAAATCCATAGAAAAGGTGAGTCGGGCCGAATCCACAAGGAAGGTAGTATGTTAAATATTTTGAAATCCTTGATTTGAGAAAATAAATAGATCAAAGTTAGGAAAATAAAAATTAAAAGTAAAAAAAATAAATACGTGATACTAGGATCTATTATTTAGATCCTAGCATTTACTTGCAATGAAAATAAAGGACACAAATTTAAAAGTGCAAGAAAATAAACTTTATATTAATTGAAACCAGGGCCCTACTACAAAATGTAATTGAATAAACTAGAAAAAATAAAGTTGCATATTCCCTAGAGAGAGTCTTATAGAAGGATAAGTTGCATATTCACCATTGGCCACTATGTCAAGTATTGTGCAACTACAGGGCTTTGGTTTGGGTCATTTACCTAGACCTCAATCTCTCTCGTCTACCTTCTCTCAGTATGGACATGTTTCCATTCTTCATGGAGACTCGTAGGAAGGAGCGGTATCAATTCTCAAAGTTTGTCATCCCTTGATATGCATCTCGTGGAGTGTCGTCTCCTAAAATGGAGCCTTCGATGGACTTAGGAGCTGAAAATGACCAGCCAATTGAGATAGAGTTTGATAAGGATCCGAAGGTTGGAGATTAGTTGGGCCATGAGGCAGAGCTTATAGGCTTAAGGACTGGAATAGACCAGTCCCTTGTAAAAAATTTTGTTTTGTTTTTTCATGTTTAGGTTTTTGCAACTATTTTTTGGTAGCCTCTAGGCATGCGTGCTATAACACAATGAAATCTTCACTTTTTACTTGATTTTTATCATTCAAGAATTTTCCATTATTTTAAATGATTGGATGGTCTTTATTTAGAGTCGATTGTGTTAGTCATAGGTCACCATAGTGTCAAAGTAATGGCACTTAGGATTCGAGTCTTTAGTGAACCAATCAAAGGTCCTCAAAGTTCCAACCAACAAGATTATTAGAATATGGAGGCTTTGATCGATCAAGGGTCAGTCACTTGGAGCTATGGGCACTGAGCGACCATTTGACTCTGACCGACTAAGGATCGGTCACTCGGAGCATAGGTGCCGAGTAGGCCTTTATGGCTCTGATTGATAATGGGTCGGTCAGTTAGAGCCGTGGGCATTGAATGACCTTTTGGGCTCTGACCAATCATGGATCGATCACTTGGAGCCATGGATGTTGAGTAGCCTTTTAGGCTCTAACCGACTAGAGGTTGATATCATCGAATGGCTTTTAGGGCTCTGATTGATCATGGATCAGTCACTTGGAGCCATGGATGCTGAGCATCCCTTAGGGCTTTAATGGACTAAGGATTAGCCACTTAGAGCCATGGATATTGAATCACCTTTTGAGCTTTGACCAATCATGGGTCGGTCACTTGGAGCCATTGGCATTGAGGAACCTTTTAGGACTCTGCCAACTAAGGGTCAGTCACTTGGAAACATGGGCACTGAATTGCCTTTAAGGCTCTGATCGATCAAGGGTCAATTGTTTGGAGCCATGGGCACTGAATCACCTTTTAGGCTCTGACAAATCATAGGTCAGTCACTTGGAGCTATAATGTTGAGGCACCTTTTAGGGCTCTGACCGACTAGGGTTGGTTATTTCGAGTCATGGGCACTAAACACCTTTGGGGCTCTGACTGATCAAGGGTTAGTCATTTAGAGCCATGGGTGTTTAGTGGCCTTTGGGGCTCTAACCCACTAAGGGTCTATCACTTGGAGCCATGGATACTAAATCATCTTTTAAGCTATGATCGATCAAGGATCGATCCTTTGGAGCTATGGGCATTTAGTGGCTTTTGGGGCTATGACTAAGGATCGGTCCATGGAGCCATGGGTGCTGAATCGCCTTTTGGGCTCTGACTGATCATGGGTCAGTCACTTGGAAACATGGTGTTGAGACAACTTTTAGGACCCTGATTGACTAGGGTCGATCATTTGGAGCCATGGGCACTGAATCACCTTTAGTGCTTTGATTGATGAAAGGTTAGTCATTTGGAGACATGGTCATTGAGTGGCCTTTGGAGCTTTGACTGACTAAGGGTCGATTACTTGGAGCCATGGATACTAAATCACCTTTTGGAATCTGACTGGTCATGGGTCGATCACTTGGAGCCATGGGAATTGAGGTGCCTTTTAGGGCTCTAACCAACTAGAGGTTGGTCTCTTGAAGCCATGGGCTCTGAATCACCTTTGGGGCTCTAATTGATCAAGGGTCGGTTGTTTGGAGCTATAGGCGTTGAGTGGCTTTTGGGGCTCTAACCAACTAAGGGTCGGTCACTTGGAGCCATGGATATTGAATCACCTTTTGGACTTTGACTGATCAAGGGTCATTTGGAGTTGTGGATTTTTTCTCTGCATATTTAAGGCATAACTCTTTGATGCATAACTCGACATTCTTCTTCCAACTTGTGAGATACCATATGGCCAAGAACACCATTTGTCACAAAACCTGATTTCTAAGGAGATTCAACCTGGCATAGCCCTCGGGTGACAAGTATCTTTATGGCACAATTCATAAAGGGATAGAGTCCGGGTGTGGACTTTGCTCTAACTTTATTATGAGATTTATTTGTTTGTCTGCACTAAGATGTGCACAGAAATGAGAATTGGTGGGTTCCTCTTTGGACTACCTTGTAGAGTGCTACTAAGGAGCCCTATTTGCCCTTTGGTGCAAGGGTTCAAGGTCAGCCTAGGGGCCATTATCAGGATTGAAGGTCCATGGGATTGAAGGATCCAAAGCATACCTCTACCTCCCTTGAAGGTTGTATTACAAGGAAGTTTCTACAACCTCTATTAATTGTAGACCAAAGAACCTACTCCCACTGACTGATGGTTTATTCGAGATTGAGGGTAAGTGATGTGAGACGAGAAGAGATCATGCATTCATGATGAATGGAGATTCAAACAAGATGATTAATAAGATAAATTGAACAATAAATCCATACACAAATGAGCTAAATTAATCCAAGGAAAGAATTTTCATGAAAGAGACTAGTTGATCTAAGTTACAACACCCGCAATATAGATCTAGTTCAAACCAAGAATAAGACGGGAAGAGATCATGCATTCATGATGGATGGAGATTCAAAAAAGATGATTAATAAGCTAAATTGAGCAGTAAATCCACACACAAATGAGCTAAATTAATCCATGGAAAGAATTTTCATGAAAAAGACTAGTTGATCAAAGTTACAACACCCGCAATATAAATCTAGTTCAAACTAAGAATAGGACGGGAAGAGGTGATGCATTCATGATGGATGCAGATTCAAGCAAGATGATTAATAAGCTAAATTGAGCAATAAATCCACACACAAATGAGCTAAATTAATCCATGGAAAGAATTTTCATAAAAGAGACTAGTTGATCTAAGTTACAACACCTGCAATATAAATCTAGTTCAAACCAAGAATAAGATCTTCATGGCAAGGAAATCATCATTACTAGAACAAGTTAACCTTCAAACGATTAAATCCAAAGAGCTTAGGAATGGTTCTCCTACTAACAATGATAGCTAAAATTATTTGGTGGAAGGGTTCACTCAATATCCTCGAAAAGAGACTTGGATCATAAGATCTACACTCCCTAACCTCTTGGACTCACCTTGTAGATGGTTCATGGCTTGGAAACCTTCATCTTCAACCTGAGATCCCTGAGAGAACCTGCAAAGAAACCATCATGAGGCATGGAAATGAAATCAAAAGGAGAAAATGAAGAAGGAAAAGAAAGGAAGAGAAGAAGAAAGCTTGGCATGGAACTTGATGGACTTGAGCTTGGAACCGGATCAAAGGCATCCTATCCTCTTCAAAACAAAATCAAGGGCATCCCACCCTTCTCAAAATGAGGCTTTACACCTCAAGCAAAAGAAGGCATCTCACCTTTTCCACACAAGAGAACTCAAGAGAACTTTTAGCAAGAAGAAAATCCTTTCATTACTCAACATAAGATGCTTTACAAGAGGGGCTTGGGGCCCTATTTAAAGGCCAAGCAAACCATAATTTTGGCCAAACTAATATCTAACTAATCTCTTGATTAGTTATACTAATTGATAGATTTGGGAGATCTAACTAAAAGTGGTTCCAACAATATTTTCTTCTAGAATTTGTTACAACTAATCTCATGTGGCATCTAAGTGTCATCCATGTGGCTTTCTCATTGATGTAGTGGTCTTAGTGGCTGATGAAGTGGAGGACCAAGTGGTATCCCACATGTAAAGTTAGTTGAAGATTTGTTGGGGGAAAGTTGTAGGTAATTTATTCCTTCCATGTGACCCCCAAAATAGTCTTGATGAGTGGCCTCCATGTGGCGCCCAAGGGAGGGTTGTGTTGGCTTCATGAAGGCTTCCAAATGGCCTTCAAAGAGTGCTTCCAAGTGGCTTCAGAGGAGGGCTTACAACTGGCATAAGAAAAGATTTTGCTTGACCAATGGGTCGGCTCAAGAATAGGTTGAGCCGACTCAAAGAACTTGAGTCAACTCATGAGGTTGATGCCTTTTCTTCTTGAGTCATTTCATGGAAAAATAGGCTTCCTTTATTGACACATTGGGCTTAATCCCTTTGGTGTCCTCCTTGATTAATCCTTTTGGGCTTCAATGTTGAGTCAACTCCCATCCAAATGGCCCTTGTCCTCTTGGCTTATTTTATAAGGAACTTGGTTGAAGCTTGAATTCTCTTTCGGATGCTGATGTCCCCATGAATTCTTCCGAGGTGGAAAAAAAACTCAACCCTATCGAGTAAGGGTCAACTTGACTTTAGTGAGGTTCTAGTAGGTCTGATTTATTCTTTTGTAGATCCTCTCTAGTGATCTACGAGTGTTTTGATTCATGTTGACCTTGCTAATGAACCAAATAGTGTGGATAGTCCTTGTTTTAGATAGTGATAGTCTTATTATCCAAATTCTCTCAATCATATCTCGCCATTTTTGGTAGTGTGGCTGGTGGACGCTCAAGGGTTGGTTCACTCTCAAAAATTGGATCAAGTCCAAAAGGCTTCCTAGGTATCATTATTGGTTCCTTTACTCTACCAGGTCTGAAACTTTGAAAGTGGAACTGATACTAAAGTCAGATACTAATTCAAGCACATAAGTACTAGGTCTAAATTTTTTTAGTATTTTGAAAAGGACCTACACCACGGGTATGCGACTTTTTTCATATAATCTTTTTCATAAAAGTTCTTTGACTCTCTTATAAAATTTAGCCATATGCTTGTTAGTTCTATTGCTCAAATTTTCTTACTAATCATCCTATGCATATGACTCTCGCTGACTTGGACACTTATGCATGGATGACAAGCTCAAATGACACTGAATAACAAAACAAACTCTAATGATACCAAAATAAAAGACAAGTTGATGCGGGACAGAGCGGGGGAGGATCGCTGGTGAGCGTAGAAGTCACCGGAGATTAGGGCTTGCACTCAAGAATAAGGAACCAGGGCGTCATACCCACTCCAATCCGGAGAAAACTCAAAACTCAGATCAAAATAATTTTTTGTTTGTATTCATAAGAAAAAATATCTTTAATACAAGAGGGGAGAGGCGGTATTTTTAGATTCATCCCAGGGTACATTACTTGAAGGCTAAGAAACCCTGACTTATGGGCCAAGAAACCCTGGTGGAGCAGTCAACAGTGGGCCTGTCTTGGACTGGAGCTCTCTCTTGCAAGTTTGGCGGCATGAAAGGGTCCAAGTGCATGAAGGCCAGCTCTGGTTGGGGGGCCTGGTGAATCTCCTGGCTGCAAACTCTTCTCTTGTACATGACCTGAATGAAACTACATTGACTCGACTAGAGTCTCGACTGGACATGACTGGACTAAAAGACTGGACCTGCCTAAGTGGACTCAACTGACTGTTGTCTCACTTTATTATAGGACTTGATTGGCTCACTTTAACTAAAGTGACACAGGACTAATGGACTCAAATAAGATAAAAAAATAGACTCTCAGTCCCCATCATTTTTCTGCGGTGGGGAGAACTCGACTCCGTCGAGTCAGGCTTAGTGGGGGTTTGACGGAACCGAATCCAAGCATATCAAAAGATAAACCCATGAAATAGACATAATCAAATAAACCTAAATATATCCAAATAAACTTGGAATAAAAAGGGGCTCTGAGACCTGCGCCACTCTGAAATTTGTGCTGCTCTGAAATTTGTATAACTTTGAAAATAGTGTAGCTCTGAGATCCGTACTTCATCATTTTTGGGATCGCTTTGAGATTCGTGTGCTTTAAGAAGTGTGCACTTTGAGGAGCATGCGCTTTCATGTTCATGCAACAGCAGGTTCTTCATGGATTGAAGGGGAATGGAGCATGGGATCTTTCGATCGGATCTCACCAACGATGGCACCGGAGAGCAGGCAGCAGCACGGGGAGGCTTCGTCGACGGGCTTCGTCGACAACGGTGCTGAGAACGTCGGTGGAAGATTCTTCGTGGATCACTGCAAGCAGGGGAGGAAATCTGGCGGGCTCATCGACGTCGACACTGGGCGGAGGACGGTACCGGCATGGGAGGGAGATGGCCAGATGGGGGTTTCGGTGGCTGACGACATCATGCGGCGATTGAGTGATGCATTCCGGCATCACGAATGGTAAAGTGTCAAGGGCATGGGCGGCACGGATAGTCGACATGGATCTGTGGCACAGGGTAGCGGTGGCCGTGGAAGGCGTCGAACGAAGATGGGCGGTTCGGACTAGCAAGCGATGTCGATCGGCTCTTATTGGGTGTCCGATCGGCGTCGGTTACGGCTGGGCGGTGGTCATGGGAGTAATGACCGTAGGGGATCCAACGGGAGGAACCGATCAGGTCTGGGATAGATCCGATGGGAGGGGTGGATGGGATGTTGTGGCTGGCCGGCGGTCGAGGCCGGGGTCGGCGAGGGCGGTGGCAGTGGCTGGGCCTTGGCGCGGGACTCGTCTGTTGGATGTTGAGGTTGGTTCACGGGATGGAGGCGAAAGGTTGGAGACAGGCTTCACGCGTGGGAACTTCTGGATCGGTGTCAGTGGAGGCGTGCTTCACAGGTGATGGTAGCAGGGGAGAGGGGCTCGGGTGCAGGGCGTTGATGGGCCTCGACGGCTGACCAAGGTTTGAAAAGCCTTGCACAGCAAGATCTGGACACAAGGAACGATGGGAAGCCAGGGAGGAAGAGAAAATCCTAATCCACTGGGCTTTGATACCAAGTTGATGCGGGATGACACTAAGAATGCTAAATATGCAGTAAAAGCAGTAAACTAATTTTTTTGGGATTTTTAGATTTAGGTTTGATGGCTAATGTCTCAAAGTAAAGTAAAGAACTAGTAGGTATTTAGCAATTCTAAGAAATCATCATATCGCAGGCTAACTCATGCAAACTAATAAAATATCCAAGACCTGAGAGTTGAGAAACTCCCGGTTTAGGATAGTTTATCTTCATCAAATCAGAAAATAAGAGTTGGGAAGGTTTCTTACCAGTCAGAGATTAAAATTCAGTAGCAGCAGGGATCACTTGCACTATGATTGGAGCCTGGAAGAAGAAGCCTTGTTTCCCTTGAATATGATGGCTGATCTGGGTGGTCCAGGCAGCAAAGAAGGCCTCCTCAGGGGAGGTGAAATACCTCGGGGATCTTGCAAGTGTCAGAGGTTAATCAAAATAGCAAATAAAAATTAGAAAAGGAACTAGGTTTGAAGGGATTCGGGATTAGAGCTAAAAGCTAGCAGTCGGGGAAGAAGGAACTCTTGGGCTTGGACGGCAGCAAGGACTCCTATTCCTTGGGTGTGGCTGATCTCCAGGGATGCCAAGGGATGCTAGGGCAGTAGGGTATCAATCCAGGAACACAAGGAGAGCACTCAAAGAGAGAACCAAAACTCAAACTCAAGACAATTTTATAAAATTTCAGCAAGGTTTATTCATAAGAAAAAGATGATTACAAGAGAGGGAGGGGTGGGGTATTTATAGAGTTCCCATGCCCTCACTAACCATGGTTACACTTGGGTTACAAGTCCTCTTCCAAATTAGAATACAAGTCCTTTCCTAGCTAGGTTTGAAAAACAAATCCTTATTAGGTTAGGAAATGGTATTCCTCATAATGAAGTCCACTTGATATCTTCCCTGAAATCAATGACCCTTTCTTCCATTATGCGGACCCTTTAGATAGATATCAATCCCATAAGATCAACCTCATTAGTCTAGGATTAATTCCTGATACCCCTCTTATATCCTAGTCTATCCAATTAACCCCGAACCCTTTTCTTACTTTCCACCCAATCAGACTAACCCTGAACCCATCTCTTATTTTCTACCCTTTCCAGAAACTTCTTCTATTTTCTTTACTATTAGGTTGCATTTTATAGGAATTTGCATGATGCATTCATTCTTTAAGCATGTCATATTTGCATCTTACTTTAGGAGAACCCTGTGGCACCTGGTAAGAGTACATAGTAAGTTCTCATGTGCATGCCATGCTAGGGTCAAACCTAAAAAGTCTATAATCTGTTAGGTTTTGTCCCTTAGAGTCTAATAAAACATCCTTTGATAGAGATGTCTAGTCGAGTCTGTTAGGTATTAGTTGAGTCCAATAAATGCACAACCAGAATTACATGTCTGCACTTGCACTACCCTCTGTACAGCATATGGAAATTAGTCAAAAGTTGAACATAAGTAATGAACTATATAAGAACTTGGCTAATTCTCGAAAGAGAGTTAAAAAGTCTTTTGCAGGGAATTTTGTAGTTGTAAAGAATTTTCTACTCGTGAAGCTGGCCCAACAAAGATAATGAATATTTGTGGACCCAATGCCTATGTGCATGAGATACTACCTGATTTACGTATTAGCTCCACCTTCATCATCTCAGATCTTATAGAGTCTAGGGAGCCAGCAGCGATATTTAGCGAGCACCTTGAGCCTATTCCTCCCTTTGAGAGAGAACCCACCCCAGAGTGTCCACCAACCAATTGGCCAAATAGTGAGGAAAAGATTGAGAGAATCCTGGACAATCAACCCATATGTACCTGGAGTCGTGGCTATCAGAGGTACTTGATCTGGTGGCAAGGTCGGCCAGAATCTGAGGACTCGTGGATCACCCATGAGGATCTGTAACACCTTAACCTAGACTTACTCAAGCACTATGAGAGCCAAGTTATCCCATACTCAACAGGGTCGAGTTTCTCCCACCTCGGGAGAATTGGTGGGGACACCAGGATCAGACACAAATTACTGGGCCCTATTTGGTTTACCTAGCTATGTGTCAATATTTTGTAATCAATTAGAATTGAGTTCTGTAATAAGTTGAGGTTAGTTGATTTGTCTCAACCCTTAACCTAGTCATTATTTTGAGTCCTGTACATCAGTTATGAGTCCAGTATGAGCTCAGTTTTTGTACAAAAGAGGAGGTTACCCTATTTTGGAGTTCCACCAGGCCACATCGAGGAGTCAGAGGCCACTACAACAGCCCAATGGATTTTGTGTGATAACCCACGATCCAAGATGCTTCCAGAAATCTTGATTCCATCCAAATGCCTTCCAGATGCCCAGATTCCACTCTAGATGCCAGAGCATATTCCCAAACTAGGGCATCCATGATTTCAGAGGTCCCTCTACATCCTAGCCCAAATAAATCAATTCCAAATGCCAAGCCCAAGCCCTAAAGAAGCAAGATTCCATGGAATATTCCTGCTACAAGGCTACCAGGCCATCCCAGCTTCCAAAGGCCCAAACCCATGCACCCAAGCCCCTTTGGGCAGGCCCCTTACTGCCCCTAGAATCCCAACACACCCTCCTAGGCATCTTTGAAGTGTTGACCAAGTTCAAGAGGTATCCTTGAGTGGAATAGTCAAAGCATGAAGGAAAAAGGAAAAGACTAGGTCAATTCCTAACCTAATGGGGATTTATTTTTCTAACCTAGCTTAGAAAGGACTTGTATTCCAATTTAAAAGAGGACTTGTAACCCAAGTGTAACCATGGTTAGTGAGGGCATGGGAACTCTATAAATACCCCACCCCTCCCTCTCTTGTAATCATCTTTTTCTTATGAATAAACCTTGCTGAAATTTTGTGAAATTGTCTTGAGTTTGAGTTTTGGTTCTCTCTTTAAGTGCTCTCATTATGTTCCTGGATTGATACCCTGCTATCCTAGCATCTCTTAGCATCCCTGGAGATCAGCCACACCCAAGGAACATGAGTCCTTTCTACCATCCAAGCCCAAGAGCTCCTTCTTCCCCGACTGCCAGCTTTTAGCCCTAATCCTGAATCGCTTCAAACCTAGTTCCTTTTCCAGTTTTTTTTGCTATTTTGATTAACCTCTGATGCTTGCAGGATCCCCGAGGTATTTCACCTCCCCTGAGGAGGCCTTCTTTGCTACCCGGACCGCCCAAATCAGCCATCATATTCAAGGGAAACAAGGCTTCTTCTTCCAGGCTCCGATCAGAGTGCGAGTGATCCCTGCTGCTGCTGAATTTTAATCTTTGACTGGTAAGAAACATTTCCAACTCTTATTTTCTTATTTGATGAAGATAAACTATCCCAAACCAGAAGATTCTCAACTCTCGGGTCCTGGATATTTCATTAGTTTGCATGAGTTAGCCTGCGATATGATGATTTCTTAGAATTGCTAAATACCTGCTAGTTCTTTACTTTGCTTTGAGATATTAGCCATCAAACCTAAATCTAAAAATCTCAAAAAAATTAATTTATTGCTTTTACTGCATATTTAGCATTCTTAGAGTCATCCCTCATCACAAGCTCAAATGGGCTTTATTATCTAATGACTGAACTTTATTGTTGGATAGGAAATAAAAGTTTCTAATTTCTAATATTCCCCTTAAAAGGCTTCTAAGACTCTTATACATAGCTTCAGGTAAGTGGCAGTAAATCTTAATTTAGTTCCTAACATATGCCATAGAGTCTTAAAAAAATAACTATTGAATATCACTCGGACCAGGTCGATGGTATGGTGGATGTCCCAGAATGGTGAAATGGGATGGAAAAAATGATCGGGGGGTACATATTGAAAGTCCTTTGCAAATTCTACAACTTCTTGGGGTTGATCCTTTCGGATTGGTTCCTGGGTTTTCTTAGTGGTCATTATCCCAATTGGTGATTCCTCAATGATCTCTTGTTTTGAATCCTTAATATTGATTAACATTAATTCTGGGTCCTCTTCTTTTATGAACTCTATCATCTCCTTGGGTTGCTTAGCATGATTTTGTCCCTGGACTTCATTTTCTTCATGTTGATTATTCTTGTTTTTAATTTTGTTAGGCTGGGTAACTATTCCAAGCAATTATTCATGTTCATATTCATCCACTAAGTTAGACCCAATTTCATAGACTTCTTCCTTAAGTTCTTCAACGGGTTTAGGATCTTCTCTTTCTAGCCTCTATTTGGACAAGATTTTGATTCCCCTTCATCTTTAAATTCTTCAATAGGTTCAAGAGATTTTTTCTCTAATTCTTCAGTGGGTTTAATCTCTTCTTCATCTTTTTCATATTCATCTATTAAACTTGGTTTGGCTTCATATAATTCTACTTTTGGTTCTTTAATGGGATCAAGGATTTCTTCCTTACAAACTACTAGGATAATAGGAGTTGGCTTGTTTGAAGGAATTTGACTAGAACTAGGCTTATGTCTAGATGTATTACCCCTGTTGGACTTAGGTCGAGTGATCAAGAGTTCCCTCTGATATGTCTCAAATTTTCTACTAATTTGGTAGGCTTCTTCTAGGTCACAAATTTTCCATAGGCTTCTTCTAGGTCACAAATTTTCCATTAAAATAATTTCCACCGGATGTTCTTTCGTAGACCAGCTCAAAATCTAGATATAACCATTGCCTCAGATTCGGTTGTGCTACATCTCTTGACAAACTCATTAAATTCGGTAATATATTTAGACATAATTTTATCATCTTGTCTCAATCTGTACCATTAGTCTAAAAGTCTTTGCTCATAATATCTACCTAGGTACTTTTCTCTAAGCTTACTCTTCATGTCTCTCCCGATAATTATTTTATCTTCACTATAATAACATTCGCGCTCAACACGTTCCCAATATAGCTTTGCCTGTCGGACTAACCTAAGTTTGGTAAATTGATACTTCCTTTTTTCGATATTTCAACCCACTCAAAGTATTGATCCATTCTTTCCTCCCAATCAATATACACCTCAGGGTCTAGATTTCCATCAAAAGTGGGTGCATATGGTTGATTGCTCCTAAAGACTCTCTCCTCCTGATCTACAAAGTCTTGGTAGGGGTGTTTAAGATTATATTCAGGGGTGAGATCATGATAATGGGCTCTTAGACTAAGGGGAGTTGGACTAGGTGAGTTAGGTTTAGTGGGGGTTAATCGAGATTCTTCAAGGACCCTAGTACGATCCTTCACTTGACCTAATTCTTTGTTCATTTGTCCTAATTGCTTTGTTATGGTATCAAACTTTTCAGTCATGGTCCTCATCAAAATTTCAAGATTAGGTTCTACGGTGAAACCTTGTGAATGTTGATACTAAGTTCCTAACCTAGTAAACATGCAGTACAAACCTAGCTTCTAGGACTCCTAGACCTAGAAGTTCAATGTAACAAGACTTGTCTAGGTACCAATTAAAACTTTAGCTACCCTTTCAACTGGCCAGGTAAGAGGTTGTTGCCCAGAGATGGAGCCCAAGAGGGGGGTGAATTGGGTATAAAAAAAATTAAGCAAGTACATGCACTTCTTGGTGAGTTTGTATAACTAAGTGATTGTGCTCAATGAATTATGCAACAGAAGCAATAAATAAAATGCAAGGTAATAAAGAGTAAGCAGAGAAGGAAGCAAGCAACCACAACCAACAAGATATATAGTGGTTCGGTGCACCCTAGCACCTACATCCACTCCCCAAGCTTCTCTGTGGGTATTTCCACTATAATCTATTCAAGATTACAATCGACTTATTTTTCAAGGCTCACAAGTCAAAACCTATGTTGGTTTTATCCCCTAGGCTCACCAACAACCTTTAAAAATTATTTTATCCGGGCTCATAAGTCAAACCCAAGTTAGTTTTATCTCTTAGGCTCGCCAACAACCTTTAACACTAGTTTCAATACCTTTGAAACTAGAAACAACAAAAGAAATCAAGTATATAATAAATGAGCGCAAGAAATAGCTCCTAAAATGAGCGGAAATTAAAGTCGATGTAGCTCTTCTTGAATGCTTAAGTTGTCTTCTTCTTGGAATCTTTGAATGCGCACTTATGGCCAAACACTTGAATGCCCAACAACTCAAAAGTAGAAGCTTTTTTATCAAAGAAATCTCTTAAAAGCTCTCTTCTTGTCTTTTCAAATGATTGGAGTTTGTCCCATAAGATTCTAGTATTTCTTGTTGACTTGAAGAGGTTTGGTGAGTGTTAAATACCTCAAATCCACTAAAAAATCCATTGAAGACCATTAGAATTGTAAAAATAGCCATTTTAAGACATTTCTGAAATTCTAAAAACTAGCCGTTACAGCAGGAGTCAACCTCTTGAGTTGATGCTTGAGGTATGAGTCGACCTCTTGAGTCAACACTTCAGGTTGAATACAGAAAACTTGATGTTCTATCCCAAAACATGTCTCGGGCAATGAGTCGACCTATTGAGTTGATACTTGAGGTGTGAGTCGACCTCTTAAGTCGACACTTGGACGTGCCAGCTAAAAATTTGCATGCCGATCTTCTAGAACTTCTGAATTTTCTTTATAAGTCGACCTTGTGAGTCGACACTTGATCTGTGCCATCCAAAAATGCATCCCAAACTCTGAATTTCTTAAAGATTTGTCCATTAATCCTTTAGAGACTTCTTTATAAGAGCCAATGTGGTTGTTTTGACAGTATTCCAAGATTAGAAGATCAATTAAACATGAGAAACCTCTTGCTTTCAAATTAGTAAACTTGATACCCCATTGATGGAGAAATTGATGTACCTAAGGCCTGAAATTCATATTTCAATTGAAACATTAGTCTAAACATATACTCAATATTTTGTTATTCATCAAAATCAAGGAGCCAAAGCCAACAATCTCTCCCTTTTTGATGATGACAAAATTTTGAGTATATAAGTAATAAAGTTCAAAAAGAAATTGATCATTGTTTCAAGTTTTCAAGTAAGACCATTGTAATTTAATAAATCAAATAGTCTACATACTAAAGTTCAAAAAAGTATCAAATCAAAGGTTTATAAAGTAATATTTCAAGACTAGTTTTCAAAAACTCCCCTTTTTATAAGTAAATTGTAAACATTGATCTTATAACTTTCTGATTCCTTGAAAAAGGTTAAATTGTTGGTTAAATTATTGCTTTGCTTATATATATTCTTTCTACTCCCCCTTTTTGTCATCATTAATCATAAAAAAGGTTGCTCCCCATGAATTAGTGCATTTTATCATAATAAAGCATACAAAGTTGATTGGGGCGTCGATCTTACAGTTTGTATCAGAGCAATTTGACAGAAAGAAGAGCTATATATAAGAGAGTTTCAGTACAACAAAAGTGCTTACATATGACAAGCAAATATAGATTGAAACAAAAGTACAATCAAAGTCTGATACATGACTAAAAGACTAATACATAGCACAAAAGAAACTGATGCATAATCATAAATAACATGATAAACATCTATGAGGCTAGTCCTCATCAAACGAAAGCTCAAAGTAGATAGAAGCCATACATCTAGTCCTAGATGCTGAAGGCCTAGCAGTCTTATGGGATAGGTTGCTAGTCCTAGTAAAAGGTCCAGAATGGGGTATAACCCTAGAAGACCTAGCAGAGGAGGAGGAAAGGTCTCTGCTAGTGTCAGGAATGCTGCGGTAGTGACAGGCTGAATATCACTGGAAGTGTCTGTATGAGTATCTGGCGTCTGAGTCTCCCTGCTAATAATTTGATAATCTCTGGCTCCATCATCACTGCCATCACTATCATCACCATAATCATCACCATCACTATCATCACCACCACCATCTCCATTGCCATCACCACCAGGATTGTCATCATGTGTGTCATGGTGGTCATCGTCGTCTACGGTGGAGGAGGTGGACCTGAAGGTGCAACCGGAGGCAAAAAAGATCTTAGAAGATCCTGTATCTCAATGAAACCAGCCTCCATCATCTGCTTGATGCATGAGATCTGATCATTTGTGTGTGCTCTCAATCCCTCTACCTCTATCCGGAGCTGTGTAGTCCTGACTGTCAGACCAATAATATCATCTTTGACCTCTGCAATCTGATGCCTGATATGCTCCTCAAAAGTAGACTCTATAATGGCACAAGGAGCCGTAGCTGGAGAAGGAACTGGTATTGGAGTGGCTAGCTCGGACCCAGAAGCTAGCACTGGTGCAGGTCTCGGAGGTGTAAAGTGCTCAGTAGGCCCAAATGGCCCTGCCTCAGCTGCTCGAATCTCATCCTCCTTGTCTGGCTCCTAACCCATCGACCTCCAAACATCGAAATCCTATCTGGTGCAAAGATTTCTCCCCATATGTGTCCGTGTGGAGAATCTCTTTGGAGGGCTCTCCCTCCAATGGGACTTTGAACTCTCGAAAGATCCTAGTAAGGCCCATGCCATAAATCAAATATACATGGTGCTGAGAGGCCACCTCTCCCATCTGATGAACCATGATCATGGGAAAGTTGATGGGAGTCTGCTGCCTCAATGCTACCATCAGTACTAGCTCCCTCTCTATGATAAAGTCAAATCTGCCTATCTTCGAAATCAAGACCCGAGCTATGATATGGTGTAGGATGCTCATCTCAAGAGATAACTGGTTTGTTGATACTATTGAAACACCGCTGACATCCTCTCACTCTAGAATGCACCGAAATGCTGCCTCACAATTCCCAACATAATTCACTACCCTGCCATGTAGAGGAATCTGCCAGACTCTACTGATCACCTCAAGGGTCACATGAATCTCAATACCCCTGACTATAGCAGTCCATCTAAGACCGTCAGTGGCCATGCTCCCATAGAACTCTCTCATCAGTTATGGATAATACCTCTTAGTCATGGTGCAGAAGGGTACTAGCCCAGCTCCTCTCAGCAAATCTTTAATGATGAAACTCTGAGAGTCCCATAACTGCAAGTCCACTTGTCTGCCAGAGACAATAGTCTTCCCTACAACTCTCGCTGCTCCAGGCGATGCAGGTGCAGGCTAATCTTGGGTCTCCTGCTCATGCTCATGCAGTCTAGCAGGGTCTTGTCGAATCTTAGTCCTCCTCTTTCTACTGGACTCACCTTGCTCAGACCTCCTCTTGTGATAGGCTAATTGTTTCTTTGGAGCCATGCCACAAAATACTATAGGGTAAAAGGAACTAGGGAGAAAAGAGTGAACCGAGAAAGGAAAGAGGGAAAAGATGAGGAATCCGACCAAGAGAGGATCGAAAAGGAGGAAACGAACCGAGGAGAGAAAAAAATGATGGGAAAGAGGAAAATATGGGAAGATTAAACAAGAATCAGACTAAATCTGATAAGAAAGATGGGAATGGTTCGAAAGAGAGAGAAAAAAAACTAAGAGAAAATAAGGAAAATACGGGCTAAAACATAGTGAGAACATAAAAACTTGGACAGACCGGAAGCAAAACGAGAGAAAAGAGGAAGAGATTACCCAAAAATGGAAGGATATGGTTGGAAATCTACGGTTCTTGAGCTTAGGAGGGTGTTTGGGGACCACACAAAGCTAAAGAATGAGAAAATGACAAAAAAAAATGTTTTACGGGAAACCCTAAAAAGATAGTCCTGACGGCCATGAGTTGACACTTCAAAATTGCACAAGTGTCGACACTTCAGGTGAGTCGACACTTGGGCAATTTTGAAGTGTCAACTCATGGCCATCAGGACTATCTTTTTAGGGTTTCCCGTAAAACATTTTTTTTTGTCATTTTCTCATTCCTTATCTTTTTAGGGTTTCCCGTAAAACAATTTTTCAAGTGTCGACACTTGACCACAGGGAAGAAAAATAAATTTCAATAAATTCCAAAAAATTCCAGGAAAAATCTAGGAGACATCCTAAGTGATATTTGAAGGATTTTGAATCAATGTAGAGGATTTCAATAAGAATTTGAAGAGTTTAGACAAAAGGATCAATGATTTCTAATTCTCTTCTAATCATGCAAAATTTATATTCACTAAGAGGTTTTGTGAAAATATCAGCAAGTTGAAGATTGTTAGAATTGAAAAACTAGCCATTTGGAGCTGTTTAGAGACATTTCTGAATTTCTGAAAACTAGTTGTTACAGCGTGAGTCAACATCTTGAGTCAACACTTGAGGCGTGAGTCGACCTCTTGAGTCGACACTTCAGGCTGAATACAGAAAACTTGATGTTCTATCCCAAAACTTGTCTCAGGCGATGAGTCGACCTCTTGAGTCGACACTTGAGGTGTGAGTTGACCTCTTGAGTCAATACTTGGGCATGCCAGCTGAAAATTTGCATGCCGGTCTTCTGAAACTTCTGAATTTTCTGCATCAGTCGATCTTGTGAGTCAACACTTGGCCTGTGAGTCGACCTCTTAAGTCGACACTTGATCTGTGCCATCCAAAAATGCATCCCAAACTCTGAATTTCTTAAAGATTTGTCCATTAATCCTTTAGATCTTCTTCATAGGAGCTAAAGTGGTTGTTTTGACAATATTCCAAGATTAGAAGATCAATTAAATATAAGAAACCTTTTGCTTTCAAATTACTAAACTTGATACTCCATTGATGGAGAAATTGATGTACCTAAGGCCTGAAATTTATACTTCAATTGAAACATTAGTCCAAATATATACTCAACATTTTGTTATTCATCAAAATCAAGGAGCCAAAGCCAATAGAGGTGGGGTTGTGGGAAGCTCTCCTCGCTTTCATGAGGTTCTAATTAAAAATTAAAAATTTGCTTAAGGCGTTTGTCGTTGGACCTCTAGCCTTAGATACCAATATCAAGGAGTAAATACAGAATTAATCAACACTTGGCCTCATCATGCACATAAACTTGACCCATTGATGTCCCTAGTTTAGGTTCCTACTCGATTTTAGATTAGGCTTAGGTCAATGCATGATGTAGGTGGTTGTTTTGGGCCAAGAAAAGATAATGACCTCTTTCCCTTATGTTATATTGAATGCCCTTAAGTAGATTTTGAAATGGATGCACAACCAATAACAATTAACTAGGAAAATATCTAGGCTAGTACAAACATGTGATTCAAAATTCAAATTTAAAAAATTTTAAATTTTAAATTTTAAATTTTAAATTTCAGATCTTAAAGTTTGGATTTCAGAAATCAAATTTTAAATTTTAAATTTTGAATTATGGTTGAAAATTCATTTTTGGAGGTGGGTAACTAAAATTGGTTGCAAGAAATTTCCAACTAACAACCCTCTACCCAAAATTTTGAAATTCAAATTTTAAATTAATATTTTTAGATTTCAAAGTTTCAATTTCAGATTTCAAATTTTGGTTTTTAAATTTTGAATTATAGTTATGAAATTCGTTCTTGAAGGCTTGGTACAAAAAATTTTAGCAACTAACAAACCTCCAATTGACTAGATTCAAAATTCAAAATTTAAATTTAAAAATCTTAAAATTTTAAAATTTAAATTGAAACTTTTAGATCTCATAGTTAAGATTTTAGATCCCAAATTTTAAAATTTAAATCTCAAATTTTGGCTTTGAATTTTGAACTTGAAGACAAGCAACACACAACGGAACAAAATTTCAGCAACTTGACTAAGTAAACCATAAGCTCTGATACCAAAAATTGATGCAGGACGGGAAGAGATCATGCATTCATGATGGATGAATATTCAAGCAAGATGATTAATAAGCTAAATTGAGCAATAAATCCACACACAAATAAGCTAAATTAATCCAAGAAAAGAATTTTCATGAAAGAGACTAGTTGATCTAAGTTACAACACCCGTAATGTAGATCTAGTTCAAACCAAGAATAGGATCTTCATGGAAAGGAAACCATCATTACTAGAACAAGTTAACCTTCAAATGATAAGATTCAAAGAGCTTATGAATGGTTCTCCTACCAACAATGATGGCTAAAATTATTTGGTAGAAGGGTTCACTCAATACTCTAGGAAAGAGGCTTGGATAATACGATCTACACTCCCTAACCTTGTGGACTCACCTTGTAGATGGTTCATGGCTTAGAAACCTTCATCTTCAACCTGAGATCCCTAAGAGAACTTGCAAAGAACCCATCATGAGGCATGGAAATGAAATCAAAAGGAGGAAATAAAGAAGGGAAAGAAAGGAAAAGAAGAAGAAAGCTTGGCGTGGAGCTTGATGGACTTGAGCTTGGAACCGGATCAAGGGCATCCCACCCTCTTCAAAATGAAATCAAGAGCATCCCACCCTCTTCTCACACAAGGGTATCCCACCCTTCTCAAAATGAGGCTTCACATCTTAAGCAACAGAAGGCATCTCACCCTCTCCACACAAGAGAACTCAAGAGAACTTTTAGCAAGAAGAAAATCATTTCATTACTCAACAAAAGATGCTTTATAAGAGGGGCTTGGGGCCCTATTTATAAGCCAAGCAAACCATAATTTCAGCCAAACTAAACTCCAACTAATCTCTTGATTAGTTATACTAATTGATAGATTAGGTAGATCCAACTAAAAGTGGTTCCAACAACATTTTCTTCTAGAATTTGTTATAACTAATCTCATGTGGTGCCTAAGTGTCATCCATGTGGCTTTCTTGAAATGTAGTGGTCTTGGTGGCTGATGAAGTGGAGGGCCAAGTGGCATCCCACATGTCAAGTTAGTTGAAGATTTGTTGGGGAAAAGTTATAAGTAGTTTATTCATTCCATGTGACCACCAAAATAGTCTTGATGAAGTAGCCTCCATGTGGCACCCAAGGAGGGGTTGTGTTGGCTTCATGAAGGCTTCCAAATGGCCTTCAAAGAATGCTTACAAGTGGCTTCAGAGGAGGGCTTACAAGTGGCATAAGAAAAAATTTTGCTTGACCAATGGGTCGGCTCAAGAACTGGTTGAGCCAACTCAAAGAGCTTGAGTCGACTCATGAGGTTGAAGCCTTTTCTTCTTGAGTCGGCTCATGAAAAAATAGGCTTCCTTCATTGATACATTGGGCTTAATCCCTTTAGGTATCCTCCTTGATTAATCCTTTTGGGCTTCAATGTTGAGTCAACTTCCATCCAAATGGCCCTTATCCTCTTAGCTTATTCCATAAGGAACTTGGTTGAAGCTTGAATTCTCTTTCCAATTCTGATGTCCCCATCAGTAAGGCCAGCCAAATGCTTCAAGGCATTGGTTTGACCCAATTTTAGATGTCAAAGAGGGGGGAGGTGATCCTTTATCAGGATCGAAGGTCAACTAAGCCGAAGGAGTTTGATAGTACAGCTTTGTCTTCAAGTGCCAGGGATAAACCTTGGATGAGGCATCTCAAGAGATAGCATGTAATTGGTGTTGTTCCATCAAGAAATTCAAGAGGCAACTCTAATGACATTCCTCCATACAGCTTCATCTTCAGGCACCAGGGATAAACCTTGGATGAGGCATGTTAGGAGATGGCATGTAATTGGTGTTGTTCCATCTAGAAATTCAAGAGGCAACTCTAATGACATTCCTCCATCTTTGTTGTAGATATTTGGTTGATATTCTATTTAAGTAAATGCTTTATTGTTGGCTCCACCTAGTGATTTTGATGAATAACAAAATGTTAAGTACATATTGTGTACTAATGTTTATTTCTAGTTATGAGTTTTCAGGAAACAAGCACCTCAAAATCTCAAAATTAAAGTATCATGGCAAGCTGTGGCACGAAGCATTTTTCTCGATTTGAGGAGTCTTCTCCATGCAAAAAGGGCTTAAAAGAGTTCAATTATTTGTTAAATTGCATTGATTTTAAGTTCTAAATCTAACACTTATGTTTTTGGGTTATTTTGCACTTGATTGTGAATTTTTCAGAACCAAGTGTCGACACCTGGGAAGTCAAGTGTCGACACTTCAGCTCTTGGCATGCAGAAAAACTCTTTGGCATGACAAGTGTCGACACCCAGAATTCAAGTGTCGACACCCAGAATTCAAGTGTCGACACTTGCAACTCAAGTGTCGACACTTAAGTTCCCAAGTGTCGACTCAAGGCCTGGGACTTTTTGAAAATCCAGAACATGGCCATTAGAGTGTTTTTGTATCAAGTGTCGACACCTGTGAATCAAGTGTCGACACTTGAAAGTTCAAGTGTCGACACCTGGAAGTCAAGTGTCGACACCTGACAGCCAAATGTCGACACCTGACAAACTAAGTGTCGACACTCGAGTTCTGACAGCCCTAATGGATCTATTTTTTTGACTTGAAGAAACGTCTTTTCAAGCTCCCAACGGCTAGATTTGATGCTCAAATGGTCACAAACCATTTTTTGGAAGTTTTTCTTTGTATTTATGCTTCACCAACTTCATTCTTGAGGTATTGAAGTCCATTGAAAGCCAAAAAGCCAAGATTCTCTCAAAAACTTCACTTTAAGAGCCTTTTAAAGTTTGATTCCCTGAAAAAGCTTACAAGCCCATCCTTACATCATTCCAAAAGAAGAGTTTGAAGAATATTTCAAGAAGGAGACAAAACAAAGCATCAACTTAAGCTTCAAAGCTTCTATTCTACTCTTGAAGAGATTTTGTCTTATTTTTGAAATTGTATATCTGCTTTTATCTTATGATTTGACCTTTCTTTCAAGGGTGTCTTGAAAGAAGGTTATTATGGTTTGTTGGTGAGCCAAGGTGATAAAACCAACTAGGGTTAACTTGTGAGCCCGAAGACAAAATAAGTGTAAAGGTTTGTTGGTGAACCTAGGTGATAAAACTAACATAGGTTTTGACTTGTGAGCCTTTTGAAAAACAAGTCGGCTGTAATCTTGGTTGGATTATAGTGGAATTTCCAAGGATGGCTTGGGGAGTGGATGTAGGTGCTAGGTTTGCACCGAACCACTATAAACTTTGTATTTGTGTGTGATTGCCTTCTCTCTTTCTTGCTCTTTGTTTATTGCAATCCATTTATTGCTTTCTACTGCATTTAATCTAGTGCATTGAATTTCATAACTCACAAACACAACAAGGCCTGCACATTGTTGCTTTAAATTTTTAAAAGACCCAATTCACCCCCCCTCTTGGGCTCCATTTCTGGGCAACATTTATGTATAAACATCTTGGGGATAAGAGGCCTGATGCCGAAGGCTGGCAATGCCGGGAGAGACCTGAATGTGGCCTTATTTCATCCTGGGGATGGCTGATGAATGCTTGTACTTTCATCCTACGCAAAACTCCTCAGGATACCAGGGGTGGGAAATTAACCCCCACATCACATATATTATTTTGCTATTCAAAATAATTTTGGTCTTCTTTAAAAAGTGTAATGAAAAGGAAAACTTGACTAGGTTGTTATGGAAATGCTTTTATATATATTCTTAGCATGGCTATAGTGTGGCCCTATCAATAGGGATTATATGTTGGACATGTCAACTTGTAATCTAAAAAACTAATTTTGATACCAAGCCACCAGTGATTAAAATAATAGTATTAGTGCTTTGTGCAACATATTTCTATTATCAAACCCATGCCACTAGGTTACATGGCCGTACCATGTTTTTGAGTTCTTCATGTATTATGAAATTTTTTATTTTCTAAGAAATATGTGTTAATTATTATTTACTTGCTCTACATGCTTAGAGCCCACTTTGATGAATAACAAAATTTTAAGTATATAATGTTACTAATGAACTACATAAGTTAATGTTTCATAAAAGTTAAGGGTAACTACCATCAATTTGAAACATAGGTTTTTGAATACCAAAAGATATTGAAAAGCCAATTTATTTTATGGAGAAATTGTGTTAGGAGTAGGAGTCATAAAACTTTTTAAAAAAATCAAATTTCAGCTATGTATTAGAAGAATTTCAATTTGGTACTATAGTTTCAACTGGCACACTATCGAACTGACTCAGATAAAATTTAAGCTGACTCGATAGGGGGAGCCAACTATATAGAAAGCTATTTTTTGGAGATTGTTCTTCAAGATAACTTAAATGATACTTGAGCCAACTAGAATGAGATTTGAGCCGACTCAATAGAACCAATCCGACTTAATAGTGGACAAGAGAAAGCTAGTTTTTGGAGAAAAAAATTGAGCCAACTCAACAGAGGACTGAGCCAACTCAAAAGTGATCGAGTTGACTCAATAGTTATCCAAGTCCACTCGAATACTACTGACAAGCATAATGGCTAATTCTACAAAAAGTTTAGAATAACAAATCTTGTTCCCAATGGCTATATTTCCTTCTTCAATGGCTAGGAATAGCTACTTTGACCTTGAAATGCTTCTTAAAGGCTACCAAACTCATTCAAGATACCAGCAATCTATCAATTATTTATAGAATATTCTAAGTGTCATCAAGAAAAAAGAGAAAAGCCAAAAGTCTTGATTTGAAAGCTCATACTTCTAACTACCTAAAGTTATTCTATCAAACATTGGCTTCTCAATAAGGGGACAAGTATTGAAGCTTCCAATGATTCTTTGTATCTTCTTATGTGCATAAGTTTCTTTCTTTCTCTTTTTAATGATTTTCTATACTCTCATTGTTCCCTTTTTTTTTTGTTGTCTACTTCATTTAGGACTGAAGTTAGGTCTGCTTTAAGCCAAAGTTTTAAATACTTATTTTGTATCATTTTAATTCTTGCATTGCCATCCATAATTAATTCAATTAATCTATTTATTTTTATTTTTAGAGATTATACACTGTCTTCTAGAGGTAGAGCTGTCCCAATCAAGAAAAGAGCTATCAAGGAGAGAGCGATCATGCTAACAGCTTGTAGGGTTCTGCACCACTCATACTACACAATAAACTCTAAAACTTTATATATATATTTATATATTATTTTATACTTTATTATCTAATATAATATTATTTATATTAAATATTTTATAATCAGGTTTGAAGTACGTAGGGTCACTAATGATTCCATAGTCATACGTTGCTGCGATCAGCTCTTAGACTCAGCACCATGGTTGAGGACCCACTAGGCTCGTGGCATCTCCAACTCAACCAGAGGATAGAAAACTCATCCATATTCAAACCTGCTCATAAGTACTACATCTTCATGTATTAATATGCTTAAAAATTAATCATTTTAGAGTTAACTTTTAATTTTGCTGTATATTCAAAGAGCCTGGAGTGTCTCAGATGGTTACCCGGGTCATTCACTAATTAATACCAAGGCCAGTGAATGAGTTCTCCAGTCAACCATTAGGGGCTTGGGATGTAGCCTAGGAGATGTTCTTGGTAAGTCAAATATATTTAATTTTTTAATTTATAAAATATTTATATTTTATTTATTTAATATAAACTTATTTTTAATTATAAGAGTACTACTGATTCGAGACTCATGATGAGAAGGCAGCTGTCCGACTTTTAAGGAGGTGACAACATGTAGACTCCTAGACAGGCTATATAGTCTAAAGTAGGCTATCATAAAGCACTCTAGTTTTGAGTCACTATTAGATTAGAAATCTTTCAGGAATAACTGGATGTAGGCAGACATATAGGAGGCCCTCTATAACTAGTGGAGCACTAAGGAGTACTCTGATAAGTGGTAGAGGGTACAATAGAATCATACTATCTAGCAGGATCTGATCAAGCATGCTGGCGACTCTATTAGCACATATGTGGTGGTAGATAGATTGATATGAACTCTACGCTTATATTAATTTCATATCAAGTTGATCATATTTATATTTTAATTAATTTTTTTATTATTTATTTATTGTAGACATGGTAACGAGATCGTATACTAGGATAGCTGTATTATGGAAGGCCATACACTAGTCTAGGAGGATTAGTAATTACTTAGATTTGAGATCTTGACATATTATGGTAATAACTTAAACATTAAATATTAAGTTTTATATATACTAATATGTAAAATTAGACTAATTAATTTGTAAACTATATAGGCAGATTACACGGAGTACGTTGTATCATGGTACAGTGAAGATCCATCCTCTCAGCCCTTTCTTGATCTCGGGGGATGGCTCAAGGCTATCAGAGGGGTGAGTAAGAGCCAGGTCATAGAATTTGGGCACTGCTTTGACTCTCTAGTAGCTCGCTAGTCTTTGGCATCCTTATCTCAAGCCTCGATGACCTAGACATGAGATATGCACACATCGAGGATGTTGTAACCTGTCTTTTTGCCTAATATCCTCAGAGCTTCCAAGATGCCATCCATGATACGATCATCTAGATTCTCTAACATTCGCATTACATGATCAACTATCTTCATTATCATAACAATCATAATAGGTAAATCTATTAATAAATTTATTTATTTATTTAAACTTTTTATACTTAGAAGTTTTATATATTTAAACTTGAGTCAGGAAGGGGATCTATGAGATAAAAATTTAATTTAACCATCCAATCGATGGACCAGAAGTGTCTGTAGATCCATATCATCGAATAAAATATATAAGAATAATCTATTCAAGAATCAGAGGAGTATATCAAAATATAGGCCTCTATATCAATATATACACTTCCATATCAAAATTTATTAATAATGTATTGGTTCCAAGGATTGATTTTGATAAATAATAAAATATTTGATTATACAAAAATACTAATGAATTACTTGAGATAATGTTTCAAGAAAAGATAAGGGTAATACTTATCAATTCAAAACATGAGTTTTTGAATATCAAAAGATGTTGAAAGCTATTAGATTTTATAAAGAAATAGATGCATTGGGATTTGAAGTCACAAAACTTTTAGAAAATCAATATTTCAACTTGTATCAAAATGTTTCAGCTTGGCACTACAAAGTTTTAGCCAGCACGCTTCTGAGCTGACTCAGACAAAATTTAAGTCGACTCAATAGAGAGAGCCTAGGATACAGAAAGCTATTTTTTGGAGGTTGATATTTGAGTCGACTCAAACTGACCTTGAGCTAACTGGGAAGAACTTTGAACTAACTAGACAAAACCAAGTCAACTCAATAATGGATAATAGAAAGCTTATTTTTAGAAAAAAAGACTGAGCCAACTCAACAAGGGACTAAACCAACTCAAATAAAATTTGAGCCAACTCAATAGTAATTTGAGTTGACTCGAAGGGTGCTAACAGGCATAACAACTAGTTTTATAGAAAGTTTAGAATGACCCGGTCTTGTTTCTAATGACTATATGTCCTTCTTCAATGATTAGAAATAGCTAGTTTAATCTTAGAAGGCTTTTTAAAGGCTACCAAACTCATTAAAAATATCTAATAACCATCAAATTAAAAGAGAATATTTCAAAATCATCAAGAATATCAAGAAAAAGTCAAAAGCCTTGAATTAAGAGCTCATGCTTCCAACCACCTAAATAAATCCATCAATCATTGACTTCTCATCAAAGAGACAAGCATTAAAACTTTCAAATATTCCTTATATCTCCTTCTTCTGTGTATAAGTTTCTTTCTTGCTCCTTTTAAGAAGTTTTCTTGTAATTAAATCATTCCTTCTTTGTTTTTATTATTGCCTACTTCAATTGGGACTGAAATTAAGTGTTATTTAAGCCAAGGTTTGACTAATAAAGCTTTTGGATTGAGAGCCTTGAAAATAATCTATAAAAACTTTGGTTTATAAGCTCAAGAAAATAAACCAACTGTCATTTTTAGAGAAGATTATACTGAAAATTCTCAAGGAGAGGCTTAAAAGTGGACATAGGTGTTAGGGGCACCAAATCACTATAAAATTTGCTTGTGTTCGTGATTGCCTCCTTGCCTATCTCCCTTACATTCAGTATTTAACTTTCACCTCCCTCATAGATTGTCTAGTTGGGCAACAAGTGATATCAGAGCTTGGTACTCAGCTACATTTGATTAAACGATCAAGAGTAAGATCAAGTGGCAACCCGACCAACTATATCCCTTGTTGAAGGGCAATCCTCAAATGGACCTCCATTGTTCACCAACACAAACTATACTTATTGAAAAACATAAATGTGTATCTATGTTCAAGCTATTGATTATCAACTTTGGACAGTGATGATCAAAGGCCAATACACACCTACCATAAAAGTAGATGGGGTTAAGATTTCCAAACCTGAAAAGGAATGGAATGAGAATGACATGAAGATGGACAAACTTCACATGTACCTCTGCTGCATTTTAGATACTGGTAAATTTAATTAAGTCTCTACATGTAGCTCTGCTAAGGAGATTTAGAATGGACTAGAGGTTATCCATGAGGGTACCAATCAAGTTAAGCAAAACAAAATGAATATGCTTGTTCATAAGTATAAAACATTTAGAATGGATCCAAATGAAATTATTACTAATATGCATACTCACTTCACTAATATTACAACAATTTCAAAAGTTTGAGTAGGATTTACTCTACTAGTGATCTTATGCAAAATATTCTTAGGTCTCTTTCGAAATCTTGAGATCCAAAGGAATTTAAAAAGGAAGACATGATAATATTTAGAGATAATGAAAAAGGTCACATTCATGGAATTGATAAAATTTGCATAGCCTTTTCCATATTTATTGTAAATGTACTATATATTGATGATTTAAAATATATTTTAATTAGTATAAGTCAATTGTATGATAGAGGTTGTACAGTAGTTCTTGAATCTTCCAAATACATTATATATAGTTTGATAGAAGAAAGTATTATATTCATTAAAAATAGGCATGGTAATATCTATATAATAGATTTAGATGATCTATCTCTAAAGAATGGCCAATGCTTAGTTGCAATACATGCTAGACATAATGAACTAGTTAGTTATGGCATAGAAAATTAGATCATGCAAGCATGGGTTTAATCTTGAAACTTGCTAGAAAGGCTCTTGTAAAATGTTTATCAAAAAATAAGTGTGAAAAGAATTGAATTTGTGATGCATGTTAATTTAGAAAGTGATCTAGGAATTCTTTTAAACCAAAAGGCAAGGTTTCAACTAATAAACCTTTAGAACTCATTTATATATATTTGCTTAGATTCACTAGAACTATTGGTCTTAGTGGCAAGCATTATGGACTTGTCATCATAAGTGATTTTTCAAAGTTTACTTAGATTTTCTTTCTTGCAAAAAAAGATAAAGCTATTTCTATATTTACAAAATTTTATAGAAAAGTTTCAAATGAAAAGAATTTCCAATTATATCAATTCAAAGTAATTATAGAACCAAATTTGAAAACTAATATTTTAAATTTTTTTTGTAATGAAAAAGGTATTGAGCATAACTTTTCTGTACCTAAGATACCTCGATAAAATTGGATGGTAGAAAGAAAAATAAAACTTTACAAGATGTAGCATGCACTATGTTGTATGAAGGCGACCTCCCTAGATATTTTTAAATAGAAGTAATAAATATAAGATGCTATATTTTGAATTATGTTTTCATTAGACCAATTTCAAAGAAATCACCATATGAGCTTTGAAAAAATAAAAAACCTAACATTAGTTATTTTCATGTGTTTGGATGCAAGTGTTTTATATTGAATAATGACAAAGAAAACTTAGAAAAAATTGATGCCAAGTCAGATAAGAATATCTTTCTAGGTTATTCCTTATCTAATAAGGTATATAGAGTTTTTAACAAAAGGAACTTATTATTGAAGAATTAATACACATTATTTTTAATGAAACTAATGCAAATCCTTCAAGAAAAAAAAATTTCATGCATGATAATACAGGTATTCTAAACAAGAAGGTGGAGAATCATCCCATAAAGACAAAGATAAAAAACCAAAGAAAAAGGATTATGAAATAGAGTCGACTCGAGAGCAAAGTGAGCTGACTCAAAGGCAAGGTGATCTACCTAAAGAATGAAGGTATGCTTATAGACAATCAATGGATTTAATTATCGATGATCCATCTCAAGATGTAAGAACTTGATCATCTTGAAGAGATCCTTGTAATTTTTTATCTTTTGTTTTACAAATAGAACCTAAAACTATTGAAAAAATAAAAAAGATAATAAATGGATCAATGCTATGCAAGAGGAACTGTTGCCCAAATGGCCAACCCAAGAGGGAGGTGAATTGGGTTTGAAAACTTTTTAATAAATATATGTCTTTTTGAAATATTTGTGTGGTGAGTGAAGTGTATCAAATGTTAAGTGCGGAAGCAAATAAATAAACATAAACAAAGCAATCACAAACACCATGAATTTATAGTTATTCAGAGCAACCCAACTCCAATGTCCACTACCCAAGGTACCACTTGGAATTTTTACTATATTCATAATGGAATACAGCTAGTTTATTTTACACCGAGCTCACAAACTAAAACCCAATACAATGTTAGTTTTCCCGAGCTCACTAATAATCCAAACTTAGTTTTCAAGGCTCACCAAAAATCTAAAACAATCCTCAAGCTATAGCCCCTGCTGTACTTGGAATAACTTAAAATAGAGTTACAAAAGAAGCAACACTAAAAACAAACCAAACATTGTCGGATGGTTGCAGTTGAAGCTCTTTTAGAAGCCTTCTTGATTGCTTCTTCAATGCTCTTTAAGGCTTTCAAATTTCTCCAATGATTGACTCAAGAAATTGATTGGAAGTTGGTAAAGACTTGAGTTCTTGCTTGAATGCTCTTTGGAATATTCAATACCCTCATTAAAGTTCTTCAAGACTTGCTCAAATCCATCATTTATAGTCTTTTGAACTGATCCCAAGTAAATATGATCGTTGGAATGCCTTGGGAGTCGAAAACTAGCCATTATAAGCTTTTAAAACCAAGAAATTCAAATTTTGGAGCTAGCCATTACTATTCTGAAACTGGGATTCGAGTCGGCTCAGATGGATCGAGTTGGCTTGGATGCTCAGACAGGTAAAAACTGAACTCTAGTCGAGTCAACTCTCTTCAATCAAGTTGGCTCAGATAACTGGTCTCTCATAACTGAATTTTACTCACTCTAAAGGAGTCGGCTCAGATTGTCATTGAGTCAGTTGGTTGACTGGTTCCTCAAAATTGTCTTTTAGCTACTCTGGAGGAGTCAGCTCTAGTTTCATTGAGTCAGCTTGGTTGACTATGTATTAGAAATCCTTGTGCCGTGCCAAAATAATGTATCAGCTCTATTCCTTGAGTTGGCTCGAGTGATCTTTGTCCAAAAGCTTTCAAACTTCTTCAAACTTCTTCCAAAATCTTCTAAACAATTTCAAACTTCTTCTAAACCTAATCTAAGTAATTTAAACTTAAAAATTACATAGGACTGGTCCCTTTTTCATGAATACATAAACAAATTTTCTTTGGACTCTTCAATACAAGGAACTTTTTTTATGAGAAACTTGATATACTACAATGATTTCAGAAATGTAGGGAGAATGATTGTACATTTGAATCATTCTATAAAAACTTCTTAAATATTTGAAAAGAGTCAGTATCAAATACATGCTCCAATATTTTGTTATCATCAAAATCATTCCAAGGGTCAACAATCTCCTTCTTTTTGATGATGACAAAATATTAGGCATGGAAATATAATAAATACCTTTACATTTTAATTGAATCAGGTTAATGCTATACAGTATATCAAATAATTTGAATTATCTATTCAAATTATGATCTAACTATATCAAAGCTTGATTGAAATATCAGAACTTAACAAGTTATATATCACAATGTATCAGAGCAGATAAATTTAAGTATTAGAGCTATCAAAGTTGAGTATCAGAGCTGTCAAGCATTCAATTGAAGTAAGATAGCTTGAGATCATAGCTTGAGCTTAAGTATCAGAGCTATGTATATATGAGAGTTCATTTTGCAATTTGACTTAAGTATCAGAGTTTTTGTAATTTGACAGGAGTATTAATAGTATCAGAGCTATAATAGTATCAAAGCTTTAAAGGTTCTAACATAAGTATCAAAGCTCAAACTTTAAAAGGTTTAACAAAAGTATCATAACTTAAAGTTGGAGCTTAAGTATCAAACAAAAGTATCAGAACTTGATATTTTTTCAATAAAAGTATCAGAGCTTAATAATCTTTCATTATTATTATATTTGATCCTTTTCTATATTTTCTTTGTTATTTTTGTGCTATTTCCATGCTTCACATATTTCTCCCCCTTTTTGTGATTAATCAAAAAAGTAATAATCAAAAGACTAACAGAGATAATTGCACATTGATTTGAAAATATATATTTCATTACTTCAAAAAAAGTACATTACATATACATCCAAGAATGTACAGTCAAAGCATGATACATCAAAATGTGTAACTAAAAGATATCATGGTTACTATCACTACTGCTAGAACCTATATCTAAAGTTTCAGAAGCATACACTCTAGATCTTCTAATAGGAGGTGAAGGTCCTCTAGAGTTACAGGTCCTAGAAGCTGGTCCAGTTCTAGGAGGTGGTCTAGCATGTGGAGGTGGTGTCTAGCTCTAGGAGAAGGCTATGGAGGTGGCCTAGGTGGCTGACTAGAAGAAGAAGCTCCAAAGTTAGGTCATACTCTAGTGAATCCAAGTAGAACTGCTCCAAGCTCCATCTCCATCCTATGCATCCCCTGCTTAATATCATGTAGAGTAATAGCCTGATGTGTAGCAAAGGAATCAGCAGTACCACGAAGTCTACCAAAATCAGAACATAAATCTCTAAGATCAGTCTAATAGTCCTCCTACATCCTCTGGCTCCGCTCAACTGTCTTTACTCTTAAAGTGAGCTCTCTCATATCAGAACAGAACTCCTGAAGGCCATGCTCTACTATCTGACGAAGATTGCTAAATATGGAGCTAAATCTGGGTATCATAGTCTCTATGAACTGGGTAAGCTGCTCAAAAGTAACACTGGTCTGAGTAGAAACACTAGTAGATGTAGAAGGTCCTGTAGGAGCTGTATATGTGCCTGGTGGAGTCCTCGGACTACTAGGCTATCCACCTATCTCATCTTGTGCTTCAGCCTCCTTAGTTGACTCATCCTCATCCATGGTCTGCTCAACTGCAGGTGCCTCAACAGGAATATCCTCATCTGAGTCATCTGAATGTGCTGCCCTCTGACCTGAAGTCTTCCCAGTCTAGACTCCCTCTACTCTATGGTATCCCATCCTCTGTAGGGATTTCTCTGAATACCTATTAGTGTGAAGCAGAGGTTGGCTATCCTTTCCAATCATATCAATATCAAAATCCTGAAACAACAGTGTAAAAGCCATCCCATATGGCAAGCAAGCTCTAGCTTTTCGGCCTGCATCCCGAATCTGGGTCATCATGATATATGGTAGATTAAGGGCCTCCCCCTCAATCATATACCGCATGAACATTAGGTCCCTCTCACTGACCCAATCGAATCTTCCAGTTCTTGGTAAAAATATCCTGCTAATGATATTATGCAAAAGCCTCATCTCCAAAGATATAGTATTGACTTGAACATTGGTTATACCTTCTACATTATTCCTTTCAAGCACAGTTCTTAGAGTCATTTGCCTTTCTTTCAAGTTAAGATAACATTTTTCATCTTTTGGCATTTACAGAACTCTACTTAGTCTAGATTCATCTACTGACATGGTTATCCCCTTAACTGTGGAAATGATCTAATTAGCTCCAAGGGATAGATTTTCAAAGAAAGTCCTGACTAGATCAAGGTCAGTGGGTATGTTCAAAAAGCAAAAATAGTCCCAGCCCTGACCTTCTATCCAATTTCCAATCCTAAATTCCTAATTTTCAAGAAAAGCAAAATCATTTTTTCTTCCACATGTGACTAGATGGTTGCCCATTAAAATTACTTGCCTTTGAGGAGCTGGCTACTCTTGCTGAGGTTCGTCCTAAGTTTCTTGAAGAGTCGGCTCTTCTTCTTGTCTTCATTTGGCTTTCTTTTCTTCTTGGACTGTTCTTGATGCTGCACGCTTGGAAACCTTGGCTACGACCTTTCTATAGGTGCCATTAGATCCAAATCTAAGAGAGAAATGGGAGGATTTGAGTGGTTCCTAAGGTGGAAAGTAGTGTGGTCCCCTAGGATTTTACTTGAACAGTGAAAAGGAAACTAAAATAGATTTTTAGGGCAGTCGGCTTATAAGAGTACCCGGCATTCGAGTCCACTCGACTCCTGCTCTAGTCGGCTTGAGCCAAAATATAGAAAAAGGCTCTAAAAATTCAATGAAAAGCTTCATATCCCTAGAAATACATTAGATAAGGTGGTTGTCAACCTTAAATTGGTGATGGAGGTCTTCTAGATAATTTTTCCTTAATTTTAAAAAAATTAGATCAAGAAATCTAAAAAGGGTCATATAGGCCTAATTCTCCTCTAATCATTTGAAATCTATCTTCATTAAGTGTCTTAGTAAAGATGTTAGCTAATTGATTTTCAGTTAGAACAAATTCAAGTTCAATATCACCATTCTGAATATGATCCCTAATGAAATGATGCCTAATTTCAATATGTTTAGTTTTAGAATGCTGAATTGAATTTTTTGTTAAATTAATAGCACTTGTGTTATCATATTTGATTGTAATTTTTGTTTGAATAATATCATAGTCTTCTAGCTATTACTTAATCCAAAGCACTTGAGCACAACAACTCCCTGCAACCACATACTCTCCCTCAGCAATAGATAGTGCCATGGAGTTTTGTTTCTTACTGTGCCATGAGATTAAGTTCAATCCTAGAAACTAACATGTACCATTAGTACTTTTTCTATCAATTCTATATCCATCATAATCAGCATTAGAATAACCAATTAAATTTAATGATGATTATTTAAAATACCATAGATTACTTGTTTCTTTAAGATATCTTATGATTCTTTTAAGAGCAAGTATATGTGATTCTTTTGGATTAGATTGAGATCTAGCACATATACAAACACTAAACAAGATATTATGTATACTAGCTATTAAATACAACAATGATCCAGTCATACCTCGATAAAGCTTTTGATCAACATTATTTCCATCTTCATCCTTATCAAGTCTGCAGGTAGGGCTCACGGGTGTGCCAGTTTTTTTGACTGACTTCATATCAAACTTCTTAAGAATTTCGTTGATATACTTAGTTGGTTGATAAGTATTCCTTCTTTTGTTTGCTTAATTTGAAGTCCAAGGAAGTTGGTCAACTCACCCATTAAGCTCATTTCAAATTCGCCCTGCATAAGCTCAGCAAATTCTCCACACAAATTTCATTAGTTGCACCAAAAATTATATCATCTACATAAATCTGTACAACTAACATATCATCTTCTTTTCTTTTAATGAATAGAGTTATGTCTACACTACCTCTAATAAAATTATTTTCAAGTAAGAATTTACTTAATCTATCATACCATGCTCTAGGTGCTTGTTTTAAACCATACAATGCTTTATTGAGTTTGAAAACATGATTAGGTAAAGCATGGTTTTCAAATCCGGGTGGTTGTTCTACAAAAACTTATTCAAAAATATAGCCATTTAAAAATATACTTTTCACACCCATTTAAAATAATTTGAAATCCATGTAACAAGCAAATACAAGTAATAATCTAATAGCTTCTAATCTTGCTACAAGTGCATAAGTTTCATTAAAATCTATTCCTTCTTCTTTGTTATATCCTTTGACAACTAATCTAGCTTTATTTCTAATTACATTGCCTTTTTCATCTAATTTATTCCTATATACTCATTTAGTACCTATAACAGGATGCTCAGAAGAACTAAGATCCAATATTATTCTTTTTAAATTGATTAAGTTTTTCATGCATGACCATCATTCAATTTGGGTCATTTTCTGCTTCTTTTATGCAATTAGGTTCTATTTATAAGATAAATGCAAGATAATCATGTGCATCTCTAAGTGAGAATATAGTTCTAACTCCTTGTATGGGATCACCTATAATTAACTCTTTAGGATGGTGATATACATACCTCCATTCCTTAGGTAAATCATCATGCTCTTTGCTTACCATTTTATCTCCTTTTACTTATTTGTCCTTTAAGCTCATGTCCTTCATTACTTTATCAATTATACCTACATCATTATCAATGCACTCTTCTTTTCTAGAAGGTAGGGGTTTAGTTTCATCAAATATCACATGAATAGGTTCTTCAACGGTTAATATTCTTTTATTAAAAACTCTATATGCTTTGCTAGAAGTTGAATAACCAAGAAATATTCCATCATCAAATTTAGCATCAAATTTTTCAAGATTATCCTTACTGTTATTCAATACAAAGCATTTACAACCAAAAACATAAAAATAATGAATACTTGGTTTTCTATCATTCCAAAGCTCATAGGGAGATTTCTTTAAAATTAGTCTTATCAAAATACGGTTCAGTATATAATATGCAGTGTTCATAGCCTCTACCCAAAAATACCTTGGAAGATTGCCTTTACATAATATAGTTCGGGCCATCTCTTCCAATGTTCTATTTTTCCTCTCCATAATACCATTTTGTTGTGGTATTCTAGGAACTAAGAAGTTATGATCAATGTCATGTTTAGTGTAGAATTCTTCAAAATATTGGTTTTCAAATTCAGTATCGTGATCACTTCTAATTAAAATAATTGAAAATTTTTTCCGATTTGAAATTTTCTTATAAGATTTTTGAAATACTTTGAAATCTTCATCTTTATGTGCAAGAAAAAAAATCCATGTGAAATGTAAAAAGTCATCTGCTATCATAAGTCTATATTTTATACCTCCTAGGCTCGTGGTCCTAGTTGATCCCAATAAGTCCATGTGTAGTAGCTCTAAAGGTCTTAATGTTGAAATAATATTTTTTGATTTAAAACTCTCCCTAATTTGTTTACCAAACTGACATGCATCACAAACATGATTAAAATCAACTTTAAATTTAGGTAAACCTTTAACTAGATCTTTGAAAATTAATTTGGATAAAGTATGCATGCTAGCATGACCTAATCTTCTATGCCAAAGTAAGCTAGATTCCTTCATTTTAGCATTCAATTGCCACTAGACTTATACTACTTGACATTGCTGGATCATTCAAGTCTACAATAAAGATATTTCCAAGTCTCTGACCAACAAATTTAGTGCTAGAATCAAGAAAGATAATTACTATACACATTAAAGATTCAAAAATAACTTTGAAGCCTTTATAACATAGTTGACTTATGCTTAATAAATTATGCTTCAACTTGTCTACAAGCAATACATTTTCAATAAAAGTAGAAGGGGTTATTTTGATCTTACCAATTCCAATGATCTTTCCCTTATCATTATCACCAAATGTTACCATTTCTCTATCTTTCATTTCAAGGATGATGAATTGTTCTTTGTCACCCGTTATATGTCTTGAACAGCCACTATCCAGATACTATCTTTTCTTTAAATTCTAGGCTACAAGACATTTCTGCAAAACAATCAAGTAATATTTTTAGGTACCCAAGCTTTCTTGGGTCCTTAAAGGTTAGTAGGAGTGGTTCCTTTAGGAATCCAAATCTTTTTCACTTTAGTTTTACTTTTCTTTTTCAGATTGCATTCAAAAGATTTATGTCCAACCCCATTACAAGAATAGCTAACTACTTTTGGCTTTTAAAAAGATGTAAATGTTGAAACTCTTGATGCAAAAGGTTTTGGAGCTGAAAACTTCAATACATAAGATTTTGAAGCTAAAAACTTATTTGCATTCAATGAATTGTATCCAATTCTAGCTCTGTTATTTGATTTTCTTTGATTTTTTAAAATCAGCTCAAGCTTATTTGAACTTAAAGTCAATTTGTCAACTAAGGGCTTGAGTCAACTCATTTCATTTTGCAAGCTTTTGTTCTTTTCAAAGCATTCATCTTTTTCAACTGGCAAAACTTTATAATTTTCAGAAACACAGCTTAATTCATTTTGCAAAAGTTTATTCTTTTCAAAAATTTCATTCTTCTCATTCATTAAAATATAATTATTATTTTTCAAGGTTTTAATTTTTAAGCCAGCCTTTTTATATTCCGATAAAAGCTCACAAAATACAGTATGTAACTCTTCATAAGTAAATTCATCATTAGGTTCAGTAGATACTATCTCGTCTTCTAGACCCATCAAACAAATATTTGCCTACTTTGTGGTCTCTTCCTCTTCCTCATTTGATGTGGATTCATCATTATCGCTCCACGTAGCCATCATCGCTTTCTTCTTCTTCTTTTTGTATCCCTTCTTTAATGTAGGGCATTCAGAATGGTAATGCCCTGGCCTTTTGCATTCATAGCATATTGGTTGTTTCTCCTTATCTCTTTCTATATCTTTTTCCTTTTCTTTGCTATGTTCCCCCTTTCTAAAGTGTTTCCTCCTGTACCTTGATTTTTTTCTTGCACATACATTTTTTGAATCTTCTCATGACTAAAGCAATGTCATCATCTTCTAGTTCTTCATCAGAGAAGGGGCTTTCTTTTTCTTTCTCTTCTTCTTGCTTCTTGAATTTAGCTGTAGCTTTGGAAGCTATTGATTTTTTCTTTTTAATGTCATCTTCACTTAGGTGCTACATGGTTAATTCATGAGTAATTAGGAAACCAAGAATCTTACCCAAAGGGAGTGTGTTCAAGTCCTTGGCCTCTAGAATTGCAATGACCTTGGGATCCCATTTGTCCGGTAGTGATCTAAGAATCTTTTGCACAAGGTCTATATTTGAATACACCCTGCCAAGACTTTTTAAACCGTTAATAATATCTGTAAATCTTGAAAACATAACAAAAAGTATTTCATTGGGATCTATTTTAAAAAGTTCATAGTTGTGCACAAGAATATTTATTTTAGAGGTCTTAACTTAAGAAGTGCCTTCATAGATAACTTCAAGTTTATCCCAAATTTTCTTTGCCAAAATGCAAGTAGAAATCTGGTTAAACTCGTTAGCATCCAAAGCACAATATAAAAGGTTCATTGCTTTGGCATTTAGTTTCCCCATTTTCATATCATATTCATCCCATTCCTCTTCTGATTTTGGGATGTCTATGCCATCAACCTTTTTAGTAGGTGTGTGAGGTCCTTTTAAAATCACTTTCCATAATTAAAAATCCACTGCTTGAATATAAATCTTCATTCTTGCTTTCCAGTATATATAATTAGTGCCAGTGAAAAGTGGAGGTCTATTGGTAGATTGGCCTTCAGCCAAATAGGTGCTCATTTGGGTTTCCATTAATCTTTTCTCCTGGTTGTTAAACTAGAGGCACAGAGAAGTGGCTCTGATACCACTTATTACCCAGATGGCCAACCCAAGAGGGGGGGTGAATTGAGTTTGAAAACTTTTTAACAAATATGTGCCTTTTCGAAATCTTTGTGTGGTGAGTGAAGTGTATCAAATGTTAAGTGTGGAAGCAAATAAATAAATACAAACAAAGCAATCACAAACACCATAAATTTATAGTGGTTCAGAGTAACCCAGCTCCTACGTCCACTATCCAAGGTACCACTTGGGATTTCCACTATATTCATAATGGAATACAGCTGGTTTGTTTTACATCGGGCTCACAAAACAAAATCCAATATAATGTTAGATTTTCCAGGCTCACTAACAACCCAAACTTGGTTTTCAAGGCTTACCAAAAATCTAAAACAATCCTCAAGCTACAACCCCTACTGTACTTGAAACAACTCAAAATAGCGTTACAAAAGAAGCAACTCTAAAGACAAACCAAATGTTGTCAGATGGTTGCAGTTGAAGCTCTTTTAAAAGCCTTCTTGATTGCTTTAATGCTCTTTAAGGCTTTCAAACTTCTTCAATGATTGATTCAAGAAATTGATTGGAAGTTGGTGAAGACTTGAGTAATTGCTTGAATGCCCTTTGGAATATTCAAATACCCTCATTAAAGTTCTTCAAGACTTGTTCAAATCCATCATTTATAGTCTTTCAAACTAATCCAAAGTAAATATGACCATTGGAATGCCTTGGGAGTCGAAAACTAGCCGTTAGAAGCTTTTAAAACCAAGAAATTCAAATTATGGAGCTAGCCATTACTGTTCTGAAATTGGGATTCAAGTCATCTCAGATGGGTTGAGTCAGCTCAGATGCTCAGACAGGTAAAAACTAAACTCTAGTTGAGTCAACTCTCTTCAATCGAGTCGGCTTGGATGACTGGTCTCTCAGAACTAAATTTTACTCACTCTGAAGGTGTCGGCTTGGATTATCTTTGAGTCAGCTCAGTTGACTGGTTTCTCAAAACTAAATTTTAGCTACTCTAGATGACTCAGCTCTAGCTTCATTGAGTCAGCTCGGTGACTATGTATCCAAAACCCTTGTGCCATGCCAAAACAATGTATCAGCTCTATTCCTTGAGTCAGCTCGAGTGATCTTTATCCAAAAACTTTCAAACTTCTTCAAACTTCTTCCAACATCTTCCAAACAACTTCAAACTTCTTCTAAACCTAATCTAAGTAATTTAAACTTAAAAATTACATAAGACTGGACCCTTTTTCATGAATACATAAACAAATTTTTTTTGGGCTCTTCAATACAAGGAGATTTTTCTATGAAAAACTTGATATTGGCTTTGTCCTAGATTTTGATGACTAACAAAACGTTGAGTACATATTGTATACTAATATTTCAATTGTAGTTATGAGTTACAGGATGCAGGCACCTCAAATTCTCAAAATGAAATTATCATGAAGCTGAGCAATTTTCAAGTTTTAAGAAGTATTCTCAACTAAAAAAGGCCTAAAAAATGATCAATCATGGTTTACAAAAGATGCTTTGAAGTTTCGTTGAAGATCTTTTAGTTTTTGGGAGTTTTGGAACATATTTTGGCAAACTACAGAACCAAGTGTCAACTCATGAATTGCCAAGTATCGATACTTCAGAATCTGGCACGCAAAAATTCTTCACTAGCATGCCAAGTGTTGATACCTGAAACTCAAGTGTCGACACTTAGAATTCAAGTGTCGACTCAAGGCCTGAGATTTTTGAAAATATAGAACTTGCCATTTGGAGTTCTTTTATGTCAAGTGTCGTCACCTAAAATTTAAGTATGTACACCAAAAAATTAAGTGTCGATACTTGCAAGACCAAGTGTCAACACCTGAGAGCCAAGTGTTGACACCTGAAAGTTAAGTATCAACATGCAGGTTCTGACAGCTTCAACGGCTCTATTTTTTGAGTTGCAGATTTTATCTTTTCAAGCTCCCAATGGCTAGTTTTGATCCTCCAATGGTCTCAAACCATTTTTTGAAAATTTTTGAAGTATTTAAGCTTCACCAAACTCATTCATGAAGTATTGAACTCCATTGAACACATAAATATAAATATCTTTTCAAGAACTTCACTTCCAAAAGCCAAAAAAAAGGAGAGATTCCATTCAAAAAGCTTACAAGCCCATCTTTCAGCTTTCCAAAAGTATCTTTGAGAAGATTCTAAGGAGAAGACAAGACAAGCATCTTCAAAAGTCTCAAAGCTTCCACATTCCACTCTTTGAAGAGAGTTTGATTATGCTTTTATTCTTGTATCTTTAACTTTATACTTTGATGACTTAGCTCTCAAGGATTTTTGAAAGTAGGTTGTTGAGATTGTTGGTAAGTCAAAGGTACAAAACCAACTAGGATTTTACTTGTGAGCCCGAAGATAAAACAAGTTGGTGAGCCTAGGTGACAAAACCAACTTAGATTTTGACTTGTGAGCCTTGAAAAATAAGTCGGCTGTAATCTTTGAAGAGATTATAGTGAAAATTTCTAAGAAAAGCTTGGGAAGTGGACGTAGATGCTGCACCGAACCACTACAAAACTTGGTATTTGTGTGTGATTGCTCTTTCTATTATTTGCACTTTACTCTTTGCATTTAATTTACTGTTATCCACTGCATATCCATTAGTGCTAATTCACTTTGCTCACAAACACTTCAAGACCTGCACATAATTGTTTAAATTTTTGAAAGACCCAATTCACCCCCTCTCTTGGGCTCCATTTCTGGATAACAAGTGGTATCAGAGCATCGGTACTCTCTTGTAGGTCCAACGATCTTGAGTAAAAGATCATGGTAGCCCTAATTGGTATGGGTATTGTAGAAGGTCAAGCCTCTAACCATCCACCTTTGTTTAATGGCACCAATTACATATATTGGAAGACACGCATGCACATTTACATTCAAGCCATGGACTATAACATTTGGAAAACTATTGTTAAAAGCCCTCATCGGCCTACTATCTTGATTAATGGCATTTCTACTCCCAAAATGAAAGATGATTGGGATGAGAATGACATTAAGCAAATAGAGCTTAAAGCAAAGGCTATGAATCTATTATTTTATGCTTTAGACCCAAGCGAATTCAATAGATTCTCAAATTGTCTCTCCGCAAAAAAAATATGGGACACACTTGAAGTTACCCACGAGGGTACTCATCAAGTGAAAACTATCAAAATTAACATGCTCATTCATATATATGAGATGTTTAAAATGGAACCTTCTGAATCTATTAGTGAAATGTATACTAGGTTCACTAATATTGTAAATGGAATGAGAAGTTTAGGAAAGGTTATTTCTAATGGTGAATTTGTAAATAAACTTCTCAGATCTCTTCTGGCTTCTTGGGATGCTAAAGTCAATGCTATAGAAGAAGCCAAAGATGTAAATACACTTCCTCTCAAGCAGCTGTTGGGCTCATTAATGACCTATGAGCTTTCCTTGAAACAAAAAATAGTGGACTATGATAAGAAGAAGAAAGTGATTGCCTTCAAGTCCACTGCCAAAGAAAAATCAAGTGAAGATTCTGAAGAGGAAGATGAAGAAGATGAGATGGCTCTCATAGTAAGAAAGTTTAGGAGGTTTATAAGAAAGAAGAAATACAATTTCTAGAAGAAATCTCGAAAGGGAGAGCCTAGCAAAGAAAAAGAAAAAGAGAGAGAAAAAGAGCAGCCCATGTGCTTTGAGTGCAAGAAACCCAACCACTTCAAGATGGACTGCACCCTACTCAAGAAAAGCAGAAGAAGATTAAGAAAGAAGCTATGATAGCAACCTGGAGCAACAGCGATAATTCAAGCTTCGATGAAGAGCAGCAAGAGGTTGCAAATTTTTGCTTGATGGCCAATAATGATAAGGTATTATCTAAAACTGAGAATGAGTTTACTTTTGATGAATTGCATGAAGTTTTTGATGAACTTGTGATTGAATTTCAAAAACTTAAACTGAAACACAAAAAACTAAAGAAGCAAAATCTGGATTTAGTTAAAACAAATGATAAGTTTTTAATTAAAAATGATTGCTTACTCCAAGATAACAAAAAGTTAAATGATAAAATTATTCTTCTAGAAAAAGAAAAGGAAGATTTGAAAACAAAAATTTCTTTTGCATCAACTAAAAATTTTACAAAACAAAATAAAGAGATTTTGCAAGAAAACAAGAAGTACAAAGATGGACTTGAAAAATTAAAATTATTTGTTGAAAAATTTACTTATAGTTCTGAAAAACTCAATATACTTTTAAATAATCAAAGAGCTATTTTTAACAAAGCTGACTTAGGTTTCAAAACTCAAAAATAACAAAAGTTTTTCAAGAATTTCTTTATGCCTGCTTCATCTTCTATTACTTGTTATTCTTGTGGCAAAGTATAATATAAATCATATCTTTGCAATAAAAGAAAATTGAGCAAAGTTAGAAAAATTTGGGTTCCAAAAGGAACCATCACTACTAACCTTAAAGGACCCAAGATGACTTGGATACCTAAAGTCTTCACCTGATTTGTTATTGTAGGTGTGTCTTGCAACTAACAAAAAAAAATTGTGGTGCCTAGACAGCAGTTGCTCAAGGTACATGACTGAAGATGTGGAGCATTTCTCCTCGCTTGAATATCAAAATGGTGGTAATGTGACATTCGGTGATAATGGAAAGGGTAAGATTGTTGGAATTAGTAAAGTCCATATCACCCCCTCTACTTATATAGATAATATTTTATATATTAATGGTTTAAAGCATAATTTACTTAGCATTAGCCAGTTTTGTAATAAGGATTTTAAAGTTGTTTTCGAATCTTCCATGTACATTGTTTTTAGTCTTGATAACAATGGCATCAAGTTTATTGGTCATAGGCATGGTAATATTTATATGGTTGATATTGATGATCTTCATGTTCAAAGTGGTCAATGCCTAATGGTAATGGAAGACAAGATCAATGAAACTAGTTGGTTTTAGTATCATAGACAAGGACATGCTAGTATGCATTTACTTTCAAAACTTTGCAAAAAGAATTTAATAAAAGATTTGTCAAAACTCAATTTTGAAAAGGACAAGATTTGTAGTGCTTGCCAACTTGGAAAACAAACAAAATCATCTTTTAAACTTAAAGGAGTAGTCTCTATATCTAGACCCTTAGAATTACTTCATATGGACCACTTTGGACCAACTAGAACATCTAGTTTGGGAGGTAAGAAGTATGATCTAGTATTGCAGATGATTTCTCATGTTTTACATGGGTGATGTTTTTAGCTCATAAAAATGAAACTTTTTCTGCATTCATTAGATTCATAAAAGAGTTTCAAATAAAAAAGGTATTTTAATTATTTCTTTAAGAAGTGATCATGGAACATAATTTGAAAATCATGAGTTAAAAAATTTTGTAGTGAAAATGGCATTCATCACAATTTTTTTGCACCTAAGACACCTCAACAAAATGGGGTGGTAAAAAGAAAAAATAGAACTCTTGAAAAAATGGTATGCACCATGCTTTGCGAAAATGATTTACCTAGATATTTTTGAACGAAAGCCATAAATACTACTTGCTATGTTTTAAATCGTGTTTTAATCCGACTTATTTTAAAGAAAACTTCTTATAAGCTTTGGAAAGGTAGGAAACCTACAATTAAATATTTTCATGTTTTTGGATGCCGTTGTTTCATCTTAAACAATGGCAAGGATACTCTAAGCAAATTTGATGCCAAGTCAGATGAGGGTTTCTTTTTTAGGTTACTCTACATCTAGCAAGGCATACAGGGTCTTCAATAGAAGGACACTTGTTGTTGAAGAATCCATCCATATTGTGTTTGATGAGACTAATCAAAGATCTTCTAGAAAAGAAGATATTCTTGATGATGATACAGGTATCCCAAGAAATGAAGAAATAAATAACAATGAAGAACCTACCAAGGAGCAAGATGACAATCAAAACAATGAAAGAAATCAAGTACAAGGAGGTGAAAACATATCTACACCTAATCCTCTATCCAAAGAATGGAGGTATGCTCATGGACATCCAAAAGAACTTATCATTGGTAATCCATCAAAAGGGATAAGTATCCGTTCATCTCTTAGAAATGTATGAATTATTTAGCTTTTGTCTCTTAAGTAGAACCTAAATCTATTGAAGAAGCTGAAAATGATTGTACTTGGATTAATGCTATGCAAGATGAACTAAATCAATTTAAAAAAAATAATATTTGGACTTTAGTTGATAGACCTACTAATGTTTCAATAATTGGCATAAAATGGATTTTTAGAAATAAGCTTGATGAAAATAGAATAATTACTAGAAATAAAGCTAGGCTAGTTGCCAAAGGATATAATCAAGAAGAAGGGATTGATTTTGATGAAACATTTGCTCCTGTTGCTAGACTTGAGGCAATTAGACTATTATTAGCATTTGCATATTTTATGGATTTTAAATTATATCAAATGAATATTAAAAGTGCCTTTTTAAATGGATTTATTGAAGAAAAAGTTTATGTTGAACAACCCCCCGGTTTTAAAAATCATGAGTTTCCAAATCATGTTTTTAAACTTCACAAAGCTTTGTATGATTTGAAACAAGCTCCAAGAGCATGGTATGATAGATTGAATTCTTTCTTGCTTAAAAATGATTTTACTAGAGGTAATGTTGACACTACTTTATTTTTGAAAAAGAAGAATGATGATCTCTTAGTAGTACAAGTTTATGTGGATGATATCATATTCGGTGCTACTAATGAATGTCTTTGTCAAGAGTTTGCAAAGTTAATACAGGGTGAGTTCGAGATGAGCATGATGGGAGAGCTTAACTTCTTTCTCAGACTCCAGATAAAGTAAACAAAAGAGGGGATCTTCATTAACCAAGCTAAGTACATAAAAGAAATATTAAAGAAGTTTAAGATGGAGAACACCAAGCCATTAGGTACACCTATGAGCTCCTATTGTAGACTTGAAAAAGATGAATCAGGTAAATCTATAGACCAAAAGCTATATAAAGGAATGATTGGTTCATTGCTATATCTAACTGCTAGTAGGCCAGATATTATGTTCAGTGTTTGTATGTATGCAAGATATCAATCTGCCCCTAAAGAATCTCATCTTTTGGCTGTTAAATGCATACTTAGATATCTATCTGGTACTATAGATATTGGTCTTTGGTAGTCTAGAGATTCAACATTTGAATTGATTGCTTATTCTAATGCTGATTTTGCTGGGTGTAAGCTTGATAGAAAAAGTATTAGTGGAACTTGTCAGTTTCTTGGAGTCAATTTGATTTCATGGAGTAGCAAGAAATAGAATTCAGTTGCTCTATCTATGGCAGAAGCTGAATATGTAGTAGCTGGAAGTTGTTGTGCTCAAATTATATGGATCAAACAATAACTTGAAGATTTCGGCATCAAACTAACTAAGACACCCATAAGATGTGATAATACTAGTGCAATCAATTTAACTAAGAATCCTGTGCAACATTCAAGTAAATACATTGAAATATGACATCACTTCAAAAGAGATCAGGTGCAAAACTCTAATATAATACTTGAATTTGTTTGTACTGATAATCAATTAGTTGATGTTTTCACTAAACCCTTGAATGAAGAAAGCTTTTGCATGATTAAAAGAGAGTTAGGTATCATAGACCCCTTTTCTTAGAACTCTCTCAAATCTTGTTCATGCCCAATTTCTTATTGCTCAAAATCATATCCTTTAAGTCCTAAACTCTTCACTAAAGTCCCCCTGATTTTTTAAAATTTTATTGGATTTTTTCTTAGAGTTCTTGACCAAGTGTTGACACTTGACATTTGGTGAAGTATCGACACCTGACCAAGTGTCTACACTTGACAAATTCCAAGTGTCGACACTTGACAAATTCCAAGTGTCGACACTTGACAAATTCCAAGTGTCGACACTTGACAAATTCCAAGTGTCGACACTTGACAAATTTCAAGTGTCGAGTGTCGACACTTGACAAATTCCAAGTGTCGACACTCGGGCAAGATTTTTTATTTTTTTAGGGCATCAATCAGTCCTTTTCTTTTATTTATTCCCTTTCTCTCCCATGCCCTAGTGGTCCCCAAACACTTTTTTGCCCGTGGAATAGTGATTTTCCACTTGTATCCCCATGAAATTCTGGTAATTTCTTCTTCTCTTCTCGGTTTGGACCATTCATTCACTTTTCCATCCTTTTTTTTTTTTATTTGGTACTATTCCTCATTGTTAATCACTATTTTTGAACCATATTCATCCCCATTTATTTTTCCCTCTTTTTGGATCGATTATCTTTGGATTTTCTTTAGGTTGAATCGGCACATTGCTCTCTTTCCTCCCATTTCTCCTCTATTTCTTTTTTCTTCACCGTTAATCACTATTTTCACTGTTGATTTTGAACCGTGTTCATCCCCGTTTGCTATTTTTTCTCTTTGGATCGATCTTCATTGGTTTTTCCTGCGGATTCATTCGGCACTGTGCTCACCCCTCTCCGTTTCTTCTGTTGACCGAACCTTGTTTTTTCTTTTCTCTTCCCATCGGTTTCTTTTTGGTTGGACTGTTGTCATTTCTTGTTTCAACCATTTCATCTCTTCCATTCCATCCCTCAGTTGGTTGTCATGGGACCAAGGAAGCAACTCGCATATAAAAGGAAACTGAATCTAGGTTCAACAAAAAGAAGAACCAAAGCTAGGAATGACAATAGTCAGCAGACTGAGTGAGTAGCACCTTCTTCTTCACCTTCAGCTGACAGGGTATCTGGGAAAATGATTGCTATCGGTCATCGAGTGGACTTGGGCTTCTTTGACCGTCAGGGCTTCAGACTTGGATAGGTTCTCGAGTCAACTGGGTTGATCTCCTTCTATACGATGAAGGAGAAATACTACCCACACTTGATTCGTGAGTTTTATGGAAGCTTTGACTGCAGCAGGATGTTATGGAGTGCCACAGTTAGAGGTATTCGTATTCCACTTTCTGAGGAGGTTCTTAGCCATGTCTGGGAGATTCCCCACCATGGGATTGTTGCTTCATGTATTGAGGATCGAGAGGAGGCCTTCAGGTGCATATTGGAGCGTGATGATGTTCGTGGTGTGGCTACAGTCACCACGAACCATCTTTCTGTTAAGATGCGCCTCCTGCACTAAATCATTGCTCGGATTCTACTCTCGAAGACTGGACATTTTGACTTTATCACTGAGAGGGAGCTAATGATGATGGTGTGCCTGATGCAGAGGACTGCTGTTGATCTTCCTGCACTGATGCTGGCACAGATGAGAGATGCTGTGACCCAGTGATGTCACTGTCTTCCATATGGGATGGCACTGACACATCTATTTAGAGCTTATGATGTACCTTTAGAGGGGGAGACCTCCAAAGACATTCTACACGTAAATGTGTACGATGAGCATTCCCTTCACCGCATGGGATACAAGAGATTGGCAGAGAGATGGGTGCGCCGGGAGTCTAGCCAGGAGCCAGATGAGGAGGATGAGCTTAAAGAGGCAAAGGCAGGGCCATCCGGGCCTTCTGATACACCTTCTAGATCGGCACCAACAGCAATGACTGAGCTAGAGCCTGTCTCCCCTGCACCAGCTACTTCACCTTCTGTTGCTCCTCCTTCAGCTACAGGTACATCTTTTGAGGAGCTTGTTTGGCAGGAGTTCTCTGAGGACCGGAATGAGATTATTGGTTTGGCTGTTAGGTCTACCCAGCTAAGGATTGAGGTTGAGAGTTTGAGAGCTCATACTGACTCTCAGCTCTCAGGTATTCGGGAGACCATAGAGGCTGGTTTTATGGAGATCAGAGATTTATTGAGATCACTTTTACCTCTAGCAGCACCTTCAGATCCACCTCCTCCTCCACCGGCAGATGATGATGATGACCACCCTGATGGACATGATGACACTCTTGGTGGTGGTGATGGTGATGTTGGCGACAAAGAGACTGATCTTCTTTATGATAGTTTTGGTGGGAGTGATGATCGAGCAGGTGATTATGTGATAGTTAGTTGAGACACCCAGACTCCAGAAGTTCATCCTGATAATCCTTGTGATACTCCAATTTCGACTGCTCCCATATTTCTGACACCCGCTAAGACTCTTCCTCCACCATCTACTCAATCATCCAGGGTTGTACCCAGATTTGGACCATCCACTAAAACTAGGAGTCATGGTATACTTAAGACCCCTAGAGCCCTTGTTCCTAGGTCTAGGATTACTGGTCCTGTTTACTTTGAGCTTCCATTTGATAAGGAGTAGCCTCACAGATGTTTATCCTGATATGTGATGCTTATGTATTAGTTTTCATGTTTTCTATGTTATCATCTATGTTGTACTTGTCATGGTTATGTATCATGTTTTAGTGTGTGCTGAGTATATCAGCAATTTTGTACTGAAAACTTACTTATATATGAAAACTTGCATTTCAGTTCTTTACTTGCTTATCAATCTTGTATCCTTTATGTATCGTACTTGCTTATCAGTCTTGGTTACTCCCTATCTTGTTCATTGGCTCTGATACCGATTAAATTTTTCTTATCTAATCTTGTAGCATGGCCCCTAACAAATTTCTATGCCTTAATGCATCAATTTAGGGAGAGTTTACTCCCTTTATTGTTTAATGTTGACAAAAAGGGAGAGTAAGATATAAGGCATTCTCATATGATATAAGGCATTTTCTTAATTTGTGAAATGTTTCATATCTCAACTCACTTAAGGGGAGAGAGAGAATTTAACTTCAACACTTAATTTGTACCTCTCCTCTTTTAAAACTGTATTGTATGAGCTTTAAATTCATAATTATGGGATACAATATCTAAAAATTGATTTTGAATGCTTATATACTCAAGGTTTTGTCATCATCAAAAAGGAGGAGATTGTTGGCTTTGCCCTTGATTTTGATGACTAACAAAATATTGAGTATATATTGTATACTAATGTTTCAATTGTAGTTATGATTACAGGATGCAGGCACCTCAAATTTTTAAAATAAAAGTATCACGAAGCTAAGCAATTTTTAAGTTCTAAGAAGTCTTCTTAACTGAAAAAGGCCTTAAAAATGATCACTCATAGTTTACAAAAGATGCTTTGAAGTTTCGTTGAAGATCTTTTAATTTTTGAGAGTTTTGGCATATATTTTGGCAAACTGCAGAACCAAGTGTCGACTCATGAATTGCCAAGTATCGACACTTTAGAATCTGGCATGCCAAGTGTCGACACCTGAAACTCAAGTATCGATACATCGACACCTAGAATTCAAGTATCGATTCAAGGCCTTGGACTTTTGAAAATATAGAACTTGCCATTAGGAGTATTTTTGTGTCAAGTATCGACACCTGAAATTTAAGTATCGATATCTGAAAATTAAGTGTCGACACTTGCAGGACCAAGTATCGACACCTGAGAGCCAAGTGTCGACACCTGGAAGTCAAGTGTCGACTCACGAGTTTTGACAGCTTCAACGGCTCTATTTTTTGAGTTGCAGATTTCATCTTTTTAAGCTCCAAATGGCTAGTTTTGATCTTCTAATGGTCTCAAACCATTTTTTCAAAGTTTTTGAAGTATTTAAGTTTCACCAAACTCATTCATGAAGCATTGAACTCCATTGGACACACGAAGACAAATATCTTTTCAAGAACTTTACTTCCAAAAGCCAAAAAAAAGGAGAGATTCCATTCAAAAAGCTTACAAGCCCATCTTTCAGCTTTCCAAAAGTGTCTTTGAAAAGATTCCAAGGAGAAGACAAGATAAGCATCTTTAAGAGCCTCAAAGCTTCCATATTCCACTCTTTGAGGAGAGTTTGATTGTGCTTTTATTCTTGTATCTTTAACTTTATACTTTATTGACCTAGCTTTCAAGGATTTTTGAAAGTAGGTTGTTAAGGTTGTTGGTGAGCCAAAGGTACAAAACCAACTAGGATTTTACTTGTGATCCCGAAGACAAAACAAGTTGTAAGGTTGTTTGTGAGCCTAGGTGACAAAACCAACTTAAGTTTTGACTTGTGAGCCTTGAAAAACAAGTCGACTGTAATCTTTGAAAAGATTATAGTAAAAATTCCCAAGAAAAGCTTGGAGAGTGGACGTAGGTGCTTGGAGGACACCGAACCACAATAAAACTTGGTGTTTGTGTGTGATTGATCTTTCTATTACTTGTACTTTATTCTTTGCATTCAATTTTCTATAATCCGCTGCATATCCATTAGTGCTAATTCAGTTTGCTCACAAACACTTCAAGACCTGCACATAATTGCTTAAATTATTGCTTAAGTTTTTGAAAGACCCAATTCACCCCCCCTCTTGGGCTCCATTTCTGGGCAATATTGATACACTGCAATAATTTCAGAAATGTAAGGAGAATGATCGTGCATTTGAATCATCCTATAAAAACTTCTTAAACATTTAAAAAGAGTCAGTATCAAATACATGCTTCAATATTTTGTTATCATCAAAATCATTCCAAGGGTCAACAGAAACTTAACTAATTCAAAAAAACTAAAGTATAGACACTTGCAGAAAAACCTTTAGATCATTCTGTTATTAGAATAAAATAGATTTTCAAAAATAAACTAGATGGGCATGACAAAGTAACAAGAAATAAAGCTAGGTTAGTTATAAAAGATTATAGTTAAGAAAAAGGAATTGATTTTCATGAAACCTTTGCATCTGTAGCTAGATTAGAAGCAATTAGACTACTACTTGTATTTGCATGTGATGTATTTTAAATTTAAACTGCAAGTGCATGGTGTGCAGGGTAACACATCTAGTGAGTACGGGTCGATCCTACGAGGGATTGGATGTGTGAAATGTATTCAAACCCTTGCTCAGGCGAGCTTTAACAAAGATGGGAAGAGATTATTTCTTTATATTTTACTTAAAGCAAAAATTAATTAAATTGAAGAGATAAATAATCTAAAGATCTAGGGCTTTTGAATCCACTAGACCAATGACTTAGAGAGTCTTTTTATGATTTCTCTTATAATATCCTTTCAACTTTTTTCTTTGTATTAACCGAGTATGAATTATGAAGATATTTTAATCCAACAATAATCCATCAAGGTTCCAACAAGGAAGAAGAGAAAAGGGTTTAAAAATATTGTGAGCCTTCTATCTATTACCCTTAATTAAAGTCTAAGAAGAGATCCTAAAAAAGAGCTTCTAATCATAGTCTAGATTCATCGCCAATCCTAGGAGATTTGTTTAGTCGGACATGATCTAAACTAACACTTTAAGATTACTTAAAAATATAAAATAAATTTTACACTACTTGTTGAAATTTAAATTATAGAATTTAAAAATATGTAGAAATTAAACTAGCCTAATTACAAAAATTAAATTATAAAAATTAAATTACAAGAATTTAAACTATCCTAGTGCTGAAATTAAAAATTATAAGAAAATAATTGAAATAAGAAGAATAAAATTTTACTACTAAAAAAATCTGATTTCAAAAAAATATTTAACTCCTAAGCCATTAATAGGGCTTGGAGTTTAAAAAAATAAAAATTTTTAGAACCTGATAGTGGCTCTTTTTTTCTTAGCTCACTCTTCTTCTTGTTTATTTGAAGGGTAGAAGAAAGTAGGAAGTGCTTTTTCCATGGAGTATACAGGCTTTTTTATAGGTGTTAAGAGAGAAGAATTGTTTACATTCTTTCGATGTAGAATTTAAAAAAATGAAGATATTTAAATTCTGGATGATTCTAGCTATAATTCTCTTTCTAATACATTGATGAATTTAAACACAAATTCTCTTCAAATTCATTGACGAATCTGGTCCCAAATCTTTTTCAAGTTCATTGGTGGTCTGCATGAAGGCTTCTTATGGACCAAGCTGCTAGTCCATGGTAGACCGGTTGCATGTGGGCTTTTTTTGGACCATCTTTAAGATGTGTGTTGGGCTCCAATTGTTCATTATTTGGACTCTAATTTGTATCCTTTAGGCCTGTAAATCGGGCTCTTTGTTATGGTGCACCTCTTTCCTATAAAATATAAAAAAATATCAATTTTAAAGAATAAAGATAACTTGATCTTATAAATTGATACTTCTATGGCTAGATTTATACACTTATCACACCCCCTAACTTGAGTCTTACTCATCCTCGAGTAAAAATAAAAGAAAGTTCATGAATTGCTTTTTAGAAAATAATTGAGGGGGCTACCAAAAACTCTTAATACCATACAAAAGTTTGCTCAGACTCAAAAGGTTATTCTCATACCCTTTTTATATAAGTAGAAGATTTTTTATTAGATAGTAGATGAAACAAATCATTGGGATATTAATAGCTTCTACTAAATTGGTTAAGTGCAAACTCCTCATGTTTCAAAGATAACTCTTAACCAACTCCTATTGTTATTTCTATATCTTCTACTCCCTAGAGTGGTGAGATATTATTTTGGTGTAAGTATGTTCCTTTTATTGTTACACATTTTTTTTAATACAGACCATGCAATGCCTTAATCTCTTAAGCTTTCGATATGATTCTTGAAACAAGTTTTCGACCAATGTCTCCTTAATCAGTTGACCTTAGGGCACTAGGTGTAGACACCCCTCAGGCTTACTGGTTGAGTCAGAAAGGCTGCATATCAAAACTAGCTGTATAGCAAAGTTTCTACACATCTTTACTTTTTGATGCGAGACTCAACTCATACTTAAGCGAAAAGGCTTGGTTACTCGATGGAACAATATTTAGAACCTACTTTTATTATCTCATTCTCTTCTTTTTTTTTGACTAATAAAGAAAACTTTGCATTTATCAACACACACACCAAAGAAGTAGATTCTTCTTTGATGTGAATAGGAGGGTTAGAATTATCTAGAAATTGATTTCATTCTTACTTACCTTTTTACTTGAGTCTATTAATATTTTCTCTCTCAGTATTTCAAAAATTATCTAGGTTGTTCAATCAATTACTTATCAAAAGTGTGTGATTTATCCTAAGTCCAAGATCAACAAGTACAAGAATAAGAAGGTGAAGGTAGCTCCAATAATATACTTATTCTGCTTATTATTTCTCCATGAATAAAAATAATTTCTAAATGTAAGCATAATATGGGATAAAAAGAAATGAAGACACTTGAGGAGGAATTTTTATTGAGCTCTCCCCCTAACTTAGCCAATGGAGCTCATTTGAGTTAGGATCTGATAAACCTAACCATATTAAAAAGAAAATAATTAAGAAGAAAGGAACTGGGTTGCCTTCCAGGAGTGCTAAGTCTAAAGTCTTCAGCCAAACTAAATATTGATAGTAAGCTAACTAAGATATGCTAGTTCATAGAGAACCATGGCTTCTTCAATAGATTCTATGGGTAGTTCCAAGAATGATTTTAATTATTGATCGTTAACTTTGAAAATAGTACCATTGTTTGGGTTTTTGATTTCTACATTTTCATATAGGAAGACTTCTATAACTAAGAAAGGTCCTATCCATATAGACCTAAGCTTTCCAGGAAAAAGATGTAACCTCCAATTATACAAGATAACTTTTTATCCAGGAGTAAAAGATTTTCTAAGAATTGCTTGATCATGAAATACTTTTGTTCTTTCCTTGTACACCCTCGCATTCTCATAAGCTTCATTTCTGTTGACCCCTGGAATGATTTTGATGATTACAAAACATTGGTGCATGATTCTGATACTAATGATCTTCAAGTGCTTTAAAGATTTTTGTAGGTAGTTCCAAGTGGGAGTTTGACAATTGTACACTATTAGGACCATTGGCACACCTTCATGTATCAAAAATGAGTTAAATGTATCACTTATGTTATTTGAAAGCCCTAAGGAATGATACTTTGTATATTTATGTAAAAAGGGATAAAACAGTAAAATTTGATGTATTTTGAAAGAAAAATATGTTATAATAGGTTTAAAACTAGTTTAGATAAAGTTTGAAGAAAGTTTGGAGCTTTTGGAAGGGTTTCAACTCGAGCCGGCTCTATTGGCTCGAGCTGATACATGGCATGGCATGGCATGGCACGGCATAAAAGCCTGGCACTGAAATTTGCTAAAGCTGGCTCGACCAGAACATTGGTTCTAGGCTTGAGAACTAGAGCCAACTAGGATGGGTGATTCTTGGATTCCAATGGCTACTTCCAAAAATATGTTTTTGCATCCAAAAAGCTTCCTAACGGCCATATCTCAATTTCCAAAGCACTCCAATAGCCAAATCCATCTAGAGACACTCCAAGGAGATATAAATAATGAATTTAAGAGTGGAAAAATAACAAGAAAGAGGAATAGAATTGAAAATCAAGTGAAATCTCAAATTTTTTGGGGTGTCAACTGAACTTCAAGTGTTCAACCACTTTCCACTAAAAAATCTTGAAGCATTTATTCAAGAGTTAAGAGAGGCTTGTAGAGCATTGAAGAAGCATTGAAGAGGGCCTCATTCAAGAGTTATAACTGCAACAACTTAACTTCTTAGAGTTTTTTTTTGTTGCACTTTTATTGCTCTATTTTGGGTATTATGGCAAGTGCAACAGGGGGCTGCAGCTTGTGATTTTGTTTAAGGTTTTTGGTGAGCCTTGAAAACCAATTTGGATTGTTTATGAGCCCAGGAAAACAAACATTGTAGTAGGTTGTGGATTGTGAGCCTGTGAAAACAATCCGGCTGTATTCTTGAGAGAATATAGTAAAAATCCCAAGTGTGCACCTTGGGTAGTGGACATAGGAGCCGAGGGTTGCTCCGAACCACTATAAACTTATGGTGTTTGAGTGTGCATGTCTCTCTACTCTATCCTTTTACTTTATTGCTTCTGCATTGCATTGCATACCACTAACATATACACAACTTAGTATTTAAACTGCACATACTTGCTTAAAATTTTCAAAACACCCAATTCAACCCCCCTCTTGGGTTTGCCAACTGGGCAACAAGTGGTATAGTGTAGTGTCTCTGTAACCCAATCACTTAGAGAAAAGATCTATGGCAAACTATATGAGCACATCTTTGGCCGAAGGCCAATCAAGTAATAGACCTCCACTTTTCACCGGCATAAATTATTGTTATTGAAAAGCTAGAATGAGAATTTATATTCAAGCTATTGATTTTCAACTATGGAAAATTATCTTAAAAGGATCACACACACCCACCATGAAGGTTAATAGAGTTGACATCCCAAAACCGGAAGAGGATTGGGATGATAATGAAATGAAAATGGGTGAGCTCAATGCTAAAGCCATGAACCTTTTTTATTGTGCCTTGGATGCCAATGAGTTTAACCGAATTTTTACTTATGCTTTGGTAAAAAAAATTTAGGATAAACTACAATTTACACATGAAGGCACTAACAAGTCAAAACATCAAAAATTAATATGTTAGTGCATAGTTATGAACTGTTCAAAATAGATCCTAATGAGTCTTTATCTGAAATGTTTCCAAGGCTTACCGATATTATTAACAGTTTGAAAAGTCTTGGCAGGACTTATGCAAATGCAGATCTTGTTCAAAAAGTCTTGTGATCCTTGCCGGACAAATGGGACCCTAAGGTAACTGCAATCCAAGAGGCAAAGGATTTGGACAATCTTCCATTGGATTAACTTCTAGGATCCCTTATCACACACGAGCTTGCCATGAAACACTGTACTAAAGATGATAAAAAAAAGAAGAAGACCATTGCACTTAAAGCTTCATTGGAAGAGAAGAAACCTGAAGAAGTAGAAGAAGAAACTCCCTCCTTGAGTGAAGAACTCAGAGATGATGAGATGGCTTTGGTCATGCAAAGATTTAGAAGATTCTTAGGTAAAGGAAAAGGAAGGTATAGGAAGAGATACATATCTAAAGGTGAATAAAGCAAGGAAAAAGAAAAGGATAAAGAACAACACCCTATATGCTACGAGTGTAAGAAGCCCGGACATTACCGATCTGAATGTCCTACCCTAAAGAAGAGCTACAAAAAGAAGAAAAAGAGAGCTATGGTGGCAACATGGATTGACAGCGAGGAATCATCTTCAAGTGAAGAAGAAGATCAATCAAAATCTGCAAATATTTGCTTGATGGGATTAGAGGATGAGGTATCTCCCAAACCTACTCTTGATTTCACTTATGATGAAATATATCCTACATTTCATAACCTTCTAACTGAATATAAGAAGGTAGGCTTAAAGATAAAATCACTAAAACATGAAAATGATAGTTTGCTAAAAAAAAAAATGAAGTTTCATTAAAGAATAATGATTTGCAAAAGGATTTGAATGAGCTTTTAGAAAAATATAAAGCTTTGCAAAAGGAAAATGAAGAACATCTAGAAAAAAATCATGTTTTGCAAAAAGAAAAACAAAATATGCAGAAAGAGATGGATAGATTAAAACAACTAGTTGACAAATTAATATTAAGTTCTGAAAAATTGGAAATGCTCTTGAAAAGTCAAAAGAAAACCTTCAATAGAGCTGGAATCGGAGACAAAGAAGATTTTAAAAATAGATTTTCTGTACCTTAGTTCATTGCATCTTCCTCATCACAAAAATCAAAGATAGTATGATTTTGTTATTATGGATTAGGACATAAAGCACATGAATGTAATCTAAAATGGAAAAGGAAGAACAAAATAAAGAAAATATGGGTTCCTAAAGGAATCAAGGCATCTAACCCCCAAGGATCCAAGAAAGCTTGGGTACCTAAAAAATCTACTAGATTTTTTTTGCAGAAATGTCTTACAGTCCAAAATCATAAAAAGAGATGGTATTTGGATAGCAGCTACTCAAGACATATGATGGGTGACAAGGAGAAATTCGTCACCCTTGAGATAAAAGAAGGTGGAATGGTCACATTTGGTGACAACGGTAAGGGAAAGATCATTGGCATTGGTAAGATTAAAATCATCCCTACTACTTTTATTGAAAATATATTGCTAGTTGACAAATTGAAGCATAACTTATTGAGTATTAGTCAATTATGTGATAAAGGCTTCAAAGTGTTGTTTGAATTCTTTATATGCATAGTAACTAGCACACTTGATTTTAGCATTAGATTTGTAGGTCATAGACTTGGAAATATCTATGTGGTCGATTTAAATGATCTAGCCATGTTGAGTAGTTCAAGTCTAGTGGCAATGAATGCTAAAACCAAGAAATCTAGTCTACTTTGGCATAGAAGATTAGGTCATGATAGCATGCATACATTATCGAAGTTGATCTCTAAAAATTTAGCAAGAGGTTTACCAATAATAAAAGTTGATATTGATCATGTTTATGATGCTTGTCAATATAGTAAACAAACTAGGGAGAGTTTTAAAGCTAAAATTATTATTTTAACTATAAGATCATTAGAGCTACTTCACATGGACCTATGTGGACCAACTAGGACCACGAGCCTAGGAGGTAAAAAGTATGGACTTGTGATAGTAGATGATTTTTCAAGATATACATGGATTTTATTTTTGGTACATAAACATGAAGCATTTAGTGTCTTTCAAAAGTTTTATCAAAAGATTAGAAATCAGAAAAACTTTTCAATTATTTCAATTAGAAGTGATCACGGTACTGAATTTGAAAATCAATACTTTGAAGAGTTTTGCACCGAGCATGGCATTGAACACAACTTTTTAACCCCTAGGACACCACAACAAAATGGTGTTATGGAAAGGAAGAATAGAATATTAAACAAAATAGCCCAAACCATACTGTGTGAAGGCAACCTTCCAAGGTACTTCTGGGCTAAAGCTATGAACACTGCTTGCTACATCTTAAATCACGTTTTGATTATACCTATTTTTAAAAAAATCCCCTATGAGCTTTGGAGAGATAGAAAGCCAAATGTTAATTACTTTCATGTTTTTGGTTGTAAATGCTTTGTATTGAATAATGGAAAGGACAACCTTGGAAGTTTTGATGCTAAATTTGATGAAGGGATATTTCTTGGTTATTCAACTTCAAGCAAAACATATAGAGTTTTCAACAAAAAAATATTAATTGTAGAAGAGTCTATTCATGTAATATTTGATGAAACTAACTCCTCACCTTCTAGAAAAGAAGAGTGTATTGATAATGATATAGGTACAGTTGACAAAGAAATGAAGGACATGAGCCTAAAGGATAAACAAGTGGAAGAAGGAGATGAAATGATAAGTAAAGAGCATGGTAATTTGCCTAAGAAATGGAGGTATGTACATCACCATCCAAAAGAATTAATTATTGGAGATCCATCTGAAGGTATTAGAATTAGATCTTCACTTAGAGATGCACAAGATTATCTTGCTTTCGTCTCATAAATAGAACCAAATTGCATAGAAGAGACTGAAAATGACCCAAATTGGATGATGACTATACAAGAATAACTTAATCAATTCAAAAAAAATAATGTATAGATCTTAGTAGATAGACCCTCTGAATATCCTGTTACAGGTATTAAGTGGGTATATAAGAATAAATTAGATGAAAAAGGTAACGTAATTAGAAATAATGCTAGATTAGTTGCCAAAGGATATAACCAAGAATAAGAATAGATTTTGATGAAACTTATGCACCTATAGCAAGACTAGAAGTCATTAGACTATTACTTGCATTTGCTTGCTACATGGACTTTAAATTATTTCAAATGGATATGAAAAGTATATTTTTAAATGGTTACATTTCTGAAGAAGTTTTTGTAGAACAACTTCCCGGATTTGAAAACCATGCTTTACCTAATCATGTTTCTGAACTCAATAAAGCATTATATGGTTTAAAATAAGTACCTAGAGCATGGTATGATAGGTTAAGTAAATTCCTACCTGAAAATAATTTTACTAAAGGTAGTGTAGATACAACAGTATTCATCAAAAGAAAAGAAGATGATATATTAGTTGTACAAATTTGTGTAGATGATATAATTTTTGGTGCAACTAATAAAGGTTTGTATGGAGAATTTGTTGAGCTTATACAGGGCAAATTTGCAATGAGCTTAATGGGTGAGTTGACCAACTTCCTTGGACTTCAAATTAAGCAAACAAAAGAAGGAACACTTATCAACCAAGCTAAGTACATCAAGGAGATTCTTAAGAAGTTTAGTTTGGAATTTGCTAAAGAAATTGGCACACCCATGAGCCCTACCTGCAGACTTGATAAGGATGAAGATGGAAACAACGTTGATCAAAAGCTTTATCAAGGTATGATTGGATCATTGTTGTACTTAACTGCAAGTAGACCTAATATCTTATTCAGTGTTTGTATATGTACTAGATTTCAATCTAATATAAAAGAATCACATATACTTGCTCTTAAAAAAATTTTAAGATATTTAAAAGGAACAAGTAATCTAGGTCTATGGTATTCTAAACAATCATCCTTAGAATTAATTGGAAACACAGATACTGATTATGGTGGATGCAAAATACATAAAAAAAGTACTAGTGGCACATGTCAATTTCTAGAGTTGAATTTAATCTCTTGGCACAGTAGAAAGCAAAACTCCATAGCATTATCTTTTGCCGAGGCAGAATATGTGGCTGCGAGAAGTTGCTATGCATAAGTGCTTTGGATTAAGGAATAGCTATAAGAGTATGGTGTTAATCAAACTAAAATTCCTATCAGATGTGATAATACTAGTGCTATAAACTTAACAAAAAATCCAATTCAACACTCAAGAATAAAGTACATAGAAATAAGACATCACTTTATTAGAGATCATATACAAAATGGTGACATTGAACTTGAATTTGTTTGTACTAAAAAATAATTACCTGATATTTTCACAAAACCACTTAATAAGGAAAGACTTAAAATGATTAGAGGAGAATTAGGGCTGTGTGACCCTTTTTAGGAAATTCTTAGAAAATCCCTTAGAAAAACTTAGAAAACTTGTTTTAACCCCTTACTTGTCCATTTTATGGAAAATGCATACCTCTTTTAAGGTTTAAAATAGAATAGTAGCCTTTCCATTTTTTTTAGCCCAAAAATCGAGGCTTCACTTGAGCCGACTCGAGCACCCTACCTAGCTGAGCCAACTCGGTTGACAAGTTCATTCTTTTTTTTTTTAACCGTAGGCCCCATAAACCTAGGTCTCACCATTTTCTGTTGAACTCTAGCCAAAGGACAAAATATCCCTTTCCAAGCCATAAGGACCATACCAATCTTCCATTCTCCTTTAGATCCATGATCGATGGCTCCAAGGAAGGAAATAGCTCAACTAAGAAAATGGAAGCCCTCGAGCTCGGGTACAGTGGAACAGAGAACCAAAAGTTGCCATGAGCAGTCGACTCGGAGTGGTTTACCCATCCTCACCAAGGCAAGTCATTTTGATGGGAAATCATCCAGTTACTCCCAGTAGAAAGGTAATTTTTGAATTCCTCGAGCAAGAACGCTTCCATATTGGGGATTGGATTACAAATCAAGGCTAGGAGTTTTTTAGTTCCTTAGACTTACCTACGTACTCCACATTAGTAAAAACATTCTTTGAAAACCTAACTCTTGGAGTAAATCAAATTATTTCTACCATTAAAGGTGTTAACATTGTTGTGGATGAGCAAGTTTTAAGTAGGGTTTTACATCTTTCTACTGGGAGAAAATGTTATTTGACTTTGAATGACAAGCAAACTGCTCTAAGGACAGTCTTAGAAAGAAGGAATGTAAGAGGCATTGTCAATCTTCAAGCCAATCAACTTTCATTGGAAATGAGACTGCTGCACAACTTTATTAGTAGAATATACTTACCCAAGATAGGAAGATTTGACTGGGTGAGTGAGAGAGATATTGTAATTATGAGATATATGATTGAGGGGGAGCAGATTAACTTACCCTTCATTATGATGACTCAAATAAGAGATGCAGCTAGGAAAGCTAGAGCATGCCTACCCTATGGCATGGCCTTTACTTTGATCTTTAAAGATTTTGGTGTTGACTTGACTGGAGAGGATGCTAGGCCTCTATTGCACACTGATAGATATACTGAAAAATCACTTCACCAAATTGGATATCATAAGCTTGAAGGACAGTGGATGAAGAGGACATCTAGACAGAGGGTAGCACTTCCTTCTAATCATGATAATGATGATGATGATAAGGAGCAAGCTGAGCTTGAGACTGATGCTGCTACTACTACTGGACAGGAGGAGGACTCAGATGAAGATGGAGATTCAAAGTCCAATGAGAGTTCTGATAGTGATGGTGATTCTACCGGAGAGGAGGCTGAGGCACAGGACGATGTTCCACCTTCACTTGCTGAAATGGGTGGATAGCCTGGTAGTCCAAGGACTCCATCGGGCCCACCTATAGCTCCTTCAGCCCCTTCTACTTCTTCTGCTACTTCTACTCAACCTCAGTGACATTTGATTAGCTTACTCAGTTCACAGATACCCTGACAGGCAGATTCTGCTCTATGTTTGGTGATCTTGGTCAGATAGTTGAGAGTGGCCTTCAAGAGATTCGTGATGATATGAGGGCGCTGACTTTGAGAGTAGAGATGGTCGAGCACAACCAGAGGACACAAGAAGACTTTCAGACTGATCTCAGAGATATGCGTTCCAACTTTGGTACACTTCGTGGCACTGCTAATTCATTTGCTTCATAATAGGCTACAGCTATACATGGTATTCAACAGGGGATGCAAAGGATGGAGACTGAGCTCAGAGATATTTTGCTTAGTTTCACTAGAGTGAGACCCACCTTTGGAGCATCTTCCTCTAGTCTCCACCTAGGCCACCTCCACAGTCTACTCCTAGGGCTCGACAGTCACCTTCACCTTCTAGACCACCTCTTAGAGCTGGACCTTCTTCTAGGACTCGTAGCTCTAGAGGACCTCCACCTCCCATTAGACCATCTAGAGTGTATGCTTCTGAGACTTTCACTATAGGTTCTAGCAGTGAGAGTGAGCATGATTAGATATGTCTCTAAGATATACATTTTGATGTATCACATTTTGTATGACTTAGTGATATTAAAGGCTATAATTTCTTGGATAATGTACCTTTTTTATAGTAATGATATATATGATTTCAGCTCAATGTGTAATGATATATCTATTATCCATTTTTATTACTGTTTTGATTGATGATAAAAAGAGGGAGAAGTTATATGTGCATGGAAATTAATTCATAGCATATGTGAATTCTAAAGCAAGGGGGAGTTTTTGATGATAAACTCAATATTGGTTTAGATACTCCCTGATACATACTGATACTAATACTTCTTGATACATAACTGATACATTTTGATACTTTCTGATACACCTCAATTTAGACTAGATACAAGTCACTTTGATACCTTTTAGTGTTCATACAATACATATACATAATTGTAAAGTTTTAATTCCTCCATGCCCAGTATTTTGTCATCATCAAAAAGGGGGAGTTTGTTGACCCCTGGAATGATTTTGATGATTACAAAACATTGGTTAATGATTCTGATACTAATGATATTCAAGTGCTTTAAAAGTTTTTGTAGGTAGTTCCAAGTGGGAGTTTAACAATTGTACACTATTAGGACCATTGGCACACCTTCATGTATCAAAAATGAGTTAAATGTATCACTTATATTATTTGAAATTCCTAAGGAATGATACATTGTATATTTATGTAAAAAGGGGTAAAACAGTAGAATTTGATGTATTTGGTAAGAAAAACATATTAGAATATGTTTGAAATTAGTTTAGGTAAAGTTTGAAGAAAGTTTGGAGCTTTTGGAAGAGTTTCAACTCGAGCTGATACATGGCATGGCACGGCACGGCACAGAACATAAGCCTGGCACTAAAATTTGCTAGAGCTGGCTCGACCAAAATATTGGTTCCAGGCCCGAGAACTAGAGCCGACTCGGATGGGTGATTTTTGGATTCCAATGGCTAGTTCCATAAATGTGTTTTTGAATCCAAAAAGCTTCCTAACGACCATATCTCAATTCCCAAAGCACTCCAACGGCCAAATCCACCTAGGGACACTCCAAGGAGATATAAATGATGAATTTAAGAGTGGAAAAATAACAAGAAAGAGGAATAGAAGTGAAAATCAAGTGAGATCTCAAATTTTCTGGGGTGTCAACTGAACTTCAAGTGTTCAACCATTTTCTACTAAGAAATCTTGAAGCATTTATTTAAGAGTTAAGAGAGGCTTGTGGAGCATTGAAGAAGCATTGAAAAGGGCCTCATTCAAGAGCTATAACTGCAACAACTCAGCTTCTTAGAGTTTGTTTTTTTGTTACACTTTTATTGCTCTATTTTAGGTGTTATAGCAAGTGCAGCAGGGGCTGCAGCTTGTGATTTTGTTTAAGATTTTTTGTGAGCCTTGAAAACCAATTTGGATTGTTTGTGAGCCCAGGAAAATAAACGTTGTAGTGGGTTGTGGATTGTGAGCTCGTGAAAACAATCCGGCTGTATTCTTGAGGGAATGTAATGAAAATCCCTAGTGTGCACTTTGGGTAGTGGACGTAGGAGACGAGGGTTGCTCTGAACCACTATAAACTTGTGGTGTTTGAGTGTGCTTATCTCTGTACTCTATCCTTTCACTTAATTGCTTCCGCATTGCATTTCACACCACTAACATATACACAACTTAGTGTTTAAACTGTACATACTTGCTTAAAATTCTTAAAACATCCAATTCACCCCCCCTCTTGGGTTTGCCAATTGGGCAACAATTTCTAAGTTTTTCTAATTCATTAATCTAAAGTTTCCAATGGTTTCCGACTATGTTCAAGTCCATGTTTAATTTTTTAATTGTCCACATAGCTTTGTGTTCTAATTTAACAAGCAAGTGACATGGTTTTCCAAACACAATCCTATAAGGAGACATTCCTAGGTTGGTCTTGTAGGCGGTGTGGTATGCCCAAAGTGCATCAACTATTTCAAAGACCAATCATTTCTATTGGTATTAACGGTCTTCTCCAAGATTTGTTTGATTTGTCTATTGGATAATTCTATTTGCCCACTAGTTTAAGGATGATAAGGTGTGTCCAACTTGTGGATAATATTATATTTTTTCATTAATGTAATGAAGGGTCGGTTGCAAATGTATGTCCTTTGATCACTAATGATTGGCCTAGGAGTACCAAAATGGGAGAAAATATTTTTCTTAAGAAATTTAATGACTACTTTGCTATCAGTGGATCTACATGGAATAGCTTCTACCCACTTAGAGACATAATCGACAGCCACTAAAATATATTCATTTTCAAAGGAGTTTAGAAATGGTCCCATAAAATTGATCTCCTAAACATCAAAAAATTTGACCACCAAGATTGGATCAAGTGGCATCATGTCTCTCTTGGTGATCCAACCCATTTATTGGCATCGAGCACAACTTTTACAATACACATGTGCATCATTAAATAAATTGGGCTAATAAAATCTACATTGGAGGACTTTGGTAGCTGACTTCTTAGACACGAAGTGACCACCACATGCTTGGTCATGGCAAAATCATAGAATACTTCTAACCTCATTACCAGGGACACACCTCCTAATGATCTGATCAGGATACTATTTAAACAGGTATGGATTATCCCAAATGAAGTACTTCACTTGGGAAAAGAATTTGTGTTTATCCTGAATAGTCCAATAAGAAGGAACTTTACTAATGGCTAAATAATTTACGATATAGCAAACCATGGTTCAGTGGACATAGACATGAGTTGTTCATCTGGAAAGAATTCATTCATAAGTGGTTCACTAGATGGTGTGACTATAATTTGGGATAAGTGATCATCTACTACATTCTCTGTTTCTTTCCTATCTTTAATTTCTAGATCAAATTCTTGAAGGAGCAAGATCCATCATATTAAGTGTGCCTTGGCATCTTTCTTTGCTAGAAAATGTCTAATGGCTAAATGATCAGTAAAAACAATAGTGTGTGACCCAACTAAGTAGGATCTAAATTTTTCTAAGACAAAGACAATAGCTAGGAACTCCTTCAGTGGTCATGTAATTAAGTTGCATATCATTTAAGGTTTTACTTGCATAATAAATAACTCTATGCAACTTATTAATCCTTTAACCTAAAACTATACCTATAGCATGATCAGATGCATTGCACATGAGTTCAAAGGGCTCAATCCAGATAGGTAGATGAATGATGGGAGTAGAAATGAGTGGGTTTTTAAGAAATTCAAAAGATTCTAGGCACTTAGGAGTAAACTTAAATTTTGCTTCCTTTATTAATAAATTTATCAATGGACGAGCCACTTTGCTAAAATAGGGTATGAATCTTCTATAAAATCTAGCATGTTCTAAAAATGAATGAATTTTTTTGATAGACTTGGGTGGTGGAAGACTTGCAATCAAGTCAACTTTGGCCTTGTCAACTTCTATTCTCTTTTTTGAAACTATATGCCCAGAACTATACCTTTTGTAACCATAAATTGATATTTTTTTCTAATTAAGAACTAAATGCTTCTTACATCTTTCTAGAACTAGTCTCAAATGGTTTAAACATTCAGAGAAGGTAGGGCCAATCACAGAAAAGTCATCCATGAAGATTTTTAAAAACCATTCAAATATGTCAAAAAAAATAATGATCATACATCTCTAGGTGGTTGCCGGTGCATTACACAACCCAAAGGGCATGCACCTATAAGCAAAGGTTCCAAATGGGCAAGTGAATGTGGTCTTTTCCTAGTCTTCAGGGGCTATGGGAATCTAGTTATAGCTGGAGTATCTATCAAGAAAATAATAAAACTCCTATCCAGCTAATTTCTCTAACATCTAGTCAATAAATGGTAAAGGAAAGTGATCTTTCGTTGTTGCTACATTCAATTTTTTATAGTCTATACAGACTCTTCATCCCATTTGGGTCCTAGTTGAGATAAGTTCATTTTATTTCATTCTGGATCACTATTACCCTAGACTTTTTGGATACCACTTGTGCAGGCTTACCCATGAGCTATAAGAAATGGGATAAATAATTTTATTATCCAATAACTTCAAAATCTCTTTCTTGACTACATCCTTCATGGATGGGTTTAATCTTCTTTGGGCATCTCTAATTGGTTTAGCCTCTTTCTCTATGTGTAACCTATGTTGAATGATAAGTCTATTAATTATCCTAATTTAACCATTAAAATAAATATTAAATAATATATATTTATTAAAAATTGATATATTTATCAGTGTTTTGTAGAAAAAGAGTCCATAGATGGAAAGATCTCGATTTTTGAAGTCCAACGATGCAAATGATACTCAAATTAAAGTTTGGACGAGCCTAAAATTCAAATTTTAAATTTATTAATGAATTGCACATATTTTAAAGTAACTGGTCCACCATGGACCGGTCGCTCAGTCTATAGAATGTTAGCTGGCCCATGGGCGGCCATTGTCGCTGGTCCATGTGGCCATTCCGTGGACCATAACCCTTCCCGAGCACCAAATTCACCGGAGACACCATCCGCTCGCCACCCGTGGCCAGAGGAGATGCCAGGGAGCCATCCCTCACTAGAAAAGCTACTGGAGACACTATTTTGGATCGGTCACCATCGTTATTCTCCACCCTTCGTCAACTACTCGCTGCCCCTCTTTGTCTAGATCCACTGACCACCACCCGCCTGAAAGGAAAGTGCCCTAAAAGCCAATCTTATGTAAGGGTATTTTTGTAATCTTTCAACTCCTGTATGATATTTAATATATTAATAAAGGCATATTGTTTCATCATATTATCGTGTCTTGTTTAAAGATTATGATGAACCCAAAGGTTATGGCAAATGGAATTAGGGTTATGATGGATATCAAGACAGTGAGACCTAAGTTCCTTTAAACCCTAACCTAAAATGTTCCTAGTCGATGGACCATCGGTTCGGGGATCGATAAGTCTGGAAAGACTAGCTTATCCTATATATGCTCTAATAAGAGGGTGGTTGGTCTCACAGCCACTTGTGTAGAGATACTAATACAAGGATAAGGGTGCTCATTGGAGTATAAGTTCACTGAACTGATCTACACCAAGACTATCTTATGGAAGTCTTACTACTTGTTAAAAGATAGATCTTGAAGTAGGAGTTGTGTATGTGATCTTTAGACCTGAGATCACCATGGTTCCTTGTGCACACTAAGCCATGTTTTGGTTCATACTCATTCGTGATATTAAGTCATATACGGGTTGTTCTCGGATATGGTAGAAGGTGTACCAAGGATATGAGTGGACCAACAAAGAATCGATCATTCCTGGTAAGAGGAATTGTTATCCCAAGTGATCTCTTCGATTGATGACTCAAGGAGAATTTGATCAAAGCAAGATGAGATTAGAAGTTGTTTCTAATCAGTCATCAACTGAGTCTTCATTATCGAATAGAGATTCAAAACGACTAAGTGCTAGGGTTTGAGATTTATCCATACCCATCACTTAATCAGGATAATGGGATATCGAAAGATTGAATTGCATGGTAACTTTCTACTGAAGGGTATTTTGATACTTTCCACCAAATTCCTCATCTTCCGGGTAGGCATGACATGTTGCTAGATATCAATCATGTCTTGTAGATATTCATGGACCAATTGGATTGGTTTCATGAGTCAACTCGATGGACAGTTCAAATTGGAAATTTAGGTCAGCTCAATTTGACCTAATTAGGTCAATCGAGTTCGATTGATTCGAATCGGCTAAACCTAAACCTACTGCTGGCTAGATGTGGAACCAAAAGGGTCACACATATTAGGGAGTCGACCAAGGAAGTCATACATAATTTAATTAGCATCATGGGATTCTAATTGGTTAGCTAGATTGCACACTAGCATGTGTAGCTAACCTAATTCCTAACCCAAGTTGATTTGGGTCCAGTTGATTGCTATTTTGATTAACCAATTTAAGAGAGATTTAAATTGGGTTATGCCTGGGTTAAGACAACCTTTATCAGGTTTTATCCTGATTTAATTAGACATGGAATGCCACTTGGACTAGAGTCCAAGTTGGCATGGACTCCTTGGGTGCATATGTGCGCGTGTCAAGGAATGGATCGAAGAAAAAAACCAAGAGTCCTTCTACAGATGAATCACTTTGGCTGATTCATCTAGGACTCTCTTGGCACATATCCCCATGCCCCTTAGGATTATTTTTGATCGGTCAACCCTTTTAAATTGGCATGAAAAAGGTTTGAAAGGGAATGCATGCATGAAGAGTCTCGTCTCTTCATTTGGAACGCGATTTGAAGAAGTGTCCTTCTACTATCAGGACTCTTCAAATTCTCTAATGCTTGGAGATTGAAGAGGTACCTCTTGGCTTCCCAGGGAATGGTACTTGCCATGTGGCAAGTCAAAAATCATCTAGGAATAAGAAGGGATGAGAATATGTGACTTGGTGCATGAATCAACTTATTGGATATGACTTTTCAAGCCAGATAACTTCTCTTGGATCTTGAAAAATCATATTTGATAAGTTGATGACTAGACATATCACACGCCCCTCCTAACATTATAAATAGGGGCGGTGTTATGGGTTTCAGAAGAGTTCCATCATAGTTTTTATTCTGAGTGTTATACCTTCCTCCCTTCTCCTTAAGACAAACCTTGTCTCTTTAAGACAAGGTTGTTCTTACTAGGACTAGTCTTGGGATTTAAGACATAAGCCTAGAGTATCCTATAGGAGGGAAATCCCAAATCCAAGAGTGGTTTTGGAAAGCATTCAGAGTACCCTACAAGAGGGTAGGGTGTCCTACAAAGGTCAAAGTCCAGAAGGCTATCAAGAGGAGTCCTAGTCAAGCAAGCAACTGAAGTAGGAGTTCTTCCTTGGATCAATTCCTATGTGGGTCACCATTGGAGGGCTTACACTTGTGAGCCTTGTGGAAAGAAGTGGAAAACAGCATTCCATGTATTTATCATGAACCATATTAGTGTTATATTAGTTGTATATGAATGATGGGATCTTGGGATTAGGGTTTCTAGCCAATAAGGGTTTTTCTTTGTACAAATTTTTGAAATTCAATGCATCATACATGCTTGATGACCCTTAAGAAACCCATCAGTGGTATCAGAGCCACCCTTAATTCATTCAATTAATTGTCATTTGTATGATTAAATGCTTATTAGATAGCTAGTTTGATCATAGTTTTTGATGCATGCCATTACTTAGGGTTCAGTGGAATGCTGTATGGTTATGAAAAATAATCATAGTATGATGTTTTCCATTGGATTAGGGGCTGATCTTAATCTATGTATGATAGTATATATTATCATAAAAAGAGCATGTTATTGTTTCTATATGATATTATGCATATTACTAATCAAATGCATCTTAATGACATGTCTTATATAAGTAACTGCTTTGGATTGGGTTAGTCACCATGGCCGTCCGGTCATAGGGGTTAAGTAAGGTTTAAAGGCCCTCTCTTCCCATTCAATCGAATCTCCTATGGCGTGTAGGGGTGCTGCTGTGGCCATATCCCATGAATAAGTGAGGTGAATGGAGAAATTATAAAATCATGCTATGATTTGCATATTAAGATAAATATGTTTGATGGATAATCATATTTTTGCATATGCTAGATTGATATGCTTTTGTTTATACTTGTTGTTATGAATAATAATAACATGATTATTTAGGATGTATTTGAGACCATCAAAGCCCTCATATAAAACATATTTAGTCATAGTATAAACTCAATCATAATGCAAAACTAATTAGGGTTTGATCAGCCAGTTGGTGTCTAGGCAAGTGGTTCTGGGAAGGTAAAGGAAATTAGGTTTTTTAATTTGTTCCATTGTCTGACCTGGCCAAATCAATTTGTGTCTAAGGAAAGCAACAGGGGGACCCTTTCATCCCTTCCACTTACCTGGCCAATTTGGTCATATCCAAACCTTAACTTGGGAATCCTAATTGATTGAGTATACTATAATTGGCCTTCCTTCATGCTAAGCTAAATTAATATCAAAACTATAGTTGGTTTGTTGTGTAACACAAAGCCTACTCTAGGGTTTGATATAAAACTTGTCTTGGTGCACTTAGTGCTTTATGGCATGATTGAAAATTGTTGCTTTGTTGTGTAACATAAGGGCAATATTATTCCGTCATGGCTATATAGAAATGAAGGATCTGACTAAACTAAGACATTATAGTTTATTATATAACATAAGACTATAAGTGTCTTAGAGGTATTTTATTTGTTGAGAATTGCATGGGTTGCAATTGAAAAGGAAGTCCTACCTTTGAACTCATGAGTATTTTTTGTGTAACACAAGTCACTCATGAGGAATTGGGATCTCAACCCCACTATAGAAACCAGTAAGGTTTCTCGCTTACCATAAATTAAGGGTTATGGTATTTGAATAAAATAGTGGGAGACATAATTAGATATAAAGTCCTTATCTAGTTATGAATATCATCTTGAGTGGTCTGCTGATATTGTTCTTAATTAAATGTAGGATTTTTTTTGTAATGGCTTCAAATTTGTCACTACGAGGTATTTTGGATGCCAACAAGTTAACCAGTCCCAATTATATGGACTAGTTGAGGAACCTGAGAATAGTTCTTACTCAGGAAAAACTTTCTTATATTCTGGATTCTCCGGACCCTGAGCCGATCGAAGAAGAAGCATCAAAGGAGGAAATTGCCATACACAAAATATGGCAAAATGATAATACAACTATCAGGTGCATCATATTAGCCTCAATGAGCAATGAGCTCCAGAGGCAACATGAAGGTATGGAACCTCAGTCCATATTGCTCAACTTAAAAGAGCTATATGGAGAGCGAAGTAGGGCTGCTCGATACGAGATATCAAAGAAGTTGTTCCATGCATGGATGAGTGAGGGTTTATCTGTACAAACCCATGTATTAAAAATGATTTATTTAATCACCTGATTAGGTCAATTAGGGTCTGTGATGGATGGTGAACTCAATCAGGATTTAATCCTGTAGTCACTTCCAGATTCCTACTCTCAGTTTGTTCTTAATTATCACATGAACAAACTGAACATATCTTTGCTTGAACTGCTGAATATGTTAAAGATAGCAGAGAGTCACTCAAAAGGTGATAAGGCTCATCTTCTTCTCATTGACAAGAAGAAGAAACGGGCAAATAGAAAGGGTTTAAAAAGAAAGTTCAACCCTAAAAGGAGCATCCACAAGAATAAGAAAGTTAAGAAGGCAGTTAATGATGGAGCCTGTTTCCACTGTAGCAAGCAAGGGCATTGGAAAAAGAATTGCAAGACATATCTTGCAAATGTGAAGCCAGATGCAAGTGGAGCACCTAAAGGTTTGTACATGATACAAACTAATTTATCATTGAGTGCTTCCATTTCTAATTCATGGGTATTGGATACCGCATCTCTGGGTCTTATATCTGTAAATCTTTACAGGGACTCCACAGAATTAGAGAATTGAAGAAAGGTGATTTCAAGCCATATGGCTCTAGTGGAGAAGCCATGTATGCTAAAGCTGTAGGCACCTATCTTCTATTATTACCTATGGGTAATGTTTTAAAGTTAGAAGAATGCTACTATGTACCGGATATTGTAAGAAACATTGTATCGATACCCTTGTTGTTACAACAAGGATTTGAGATAAATGTAAAGAGCACTGGTTGCTCTATTCTTCATTGTAATGAAATATTTGGACATTGTTATTTTATAAATGGTCTTCTGACATTAGAACTCAATGATGAAATATTACTTGTTGATAACAAGAAGAGAAAGAGAGATAATGTCAATGTCACATTTCCTGGCATTGCCGGTTAGGTCATATTAGTGAGTCAAGAATAAATAAGTTAGTCAAAGATAATTACTTTGACCCTTATGATTTTCAATCATTAGAAACTTGTGAGTCTTGCCTCAAAGGAAAAATGACTAAGTCTCCATTCACTGGACATGGGGACAGGACAACTGAATTATTAGGTCTTGTGCATACTGATGTGTGTGGACCTATGACAACTCAAGCCAGAGGTGGATATTCTTACTTCATCACTTTTATTGATGACTTGTCTAGGTTTGGTCATGTGTATCTAATGAAACATAAGTCTGAAGCCTTTGATAAGTTTAAAGAATATCAAAGCATGGTTGAAAAACAAACTTGACATAGTATTAAAACTCTTTGTTCTGATCGAGGAGGTGAATACTTGTCAGGTGAGTTTCTAATCCATCTCAAGGACAAAGGCATAATCTCTGAATGGACCCCTCCTTATACACCCCAATTGAATGGTGTGGCAGAAAGGAGAAATTGCACTTTGTTAGACATGGTGAGGTCCATGATGAGCTTCACAGATCTTCCCATTTTTTTTGGGGACATGCCCTGGAGACTGCTGCCTATATTTTGAACAGGATACCATCTAAGTCAGTGATTAACACTCCATATGAGTTATGGAATGGCAAAAGACCAAATCTTAAGAACTTAAAGATTTGGGATTGCTATGCTTATGTCAAGAATAATTTTGGACATAAGTTAAGTGCTAAAGCTGAAAAATGTAGGTTTATTGGTTATCCTAAAGAGGGTGTTGGATACCTCTTTTATAATACTATTGAATAAAAGGTTTTTGTCAGCAGACATGCTACATTTTTGGAGCAAGAATTCATCCAAGAAAGAAGTAGTAATTCTACACTTGAATTAAGTGAAGAACAGAACCAACAACCTGATGAGTCTTCAATTGAAATTCCTCAACCAGAAGTTCTTATAGATCAAGAACAGCCACAATACACACATCCTCTTCAAAGGTTAGAGAGGGTGCAGGGAGCACCTCTTAGATATAGTTTTGTTATCGTGGATGACAATGTAGCCAGTATCATTCAGGATGATGATTCTGTGACCTATTCGGAAGCTGTCGAGAGAAAAGACTCCGATAAATGGCTAAGTGACATGAAGTCTGACATGGACTCCATGTATTTCAATCAGGTATGGACCTTGGTAGATCCACCTGAAGGAATTAACCTAATAAGATGTAAATGGGTCTTCAAGAAGAAGATAGGAGCAGATAGTTAAGTAAAAACCTACAAGACCAAGCTGGTAGCAAAAGGTTTTAAACAAAAATATGACATCGACTATGATAAAACCTTTTCACCAGTAGCCATGCTCAAGTCCATTCAGATATTGCTTTCAATAGCTGCATACCATGATTATGAAATCTGGCAGATGGATGTCAAGATTGCTTTTCTCAATGGAAATCTTAAGGAAAAAGTCTATATGACACAGCCAGAGGGATTTGTCTCAAGTGAGAGACCAAATCAAGTATGCAAGCTAAAGAAGTCCATTTATGGACTAAAACAAGCATCGAGGAGTTGAAACATCCGCTTTGATGAAATAATCAAGGAATTTGGTTTTGTCAAAAATGTGGATGAACCATGTGTGTATAAGAAGATAAGTGGAAGTGCACTTGTTTTCTTGGTTTTGTATGTTGATGACATACTGATCATTGGGAATGATATCCCAATGTTACAATTGGTTAAAACTTGGCTATCATCAAAGTTTTCCATGAAGGATTTGGGAGAAGCATCCTATATACTAGGTATAAGGATCTATAGAGATAGATCTAAGAGAATGCTAGGCTTATCCCAGTCCAGGTACATTGACTTAGTGTTGAAGAGATTCAACATGGATGGAAGTAAAAGGAGTTACTTATCTATGAGTCAAGGCATACATCTCACTAAGAAAATGTCTCCTAAGATATCAGAAGAAAGAGAAAGAATGGCTATGATTCCTTATGCTTCAGCTATAGGATCAATTATGTATGCTATATTATGTACCAGGCCTGATGTTGCTTATGCCTTAGGCATAGTAAGTAGATTCCAGGCAGATCCAGTTGAGGATCATTGGAAAGCTATGAAAAATATTCTTAAGTACCTTAAAATGACTAAAGATATTTTTCTTATTTATGGAGGATCAGAGTTGAAACTAGAAGGATATATGGATTCTAGTTTTTAATCAGATCCAGATGATGGAAAATCTATATCAAGGTATGTCTTCACCCTATATGGTGGTGCAGTGAGTAGGCAAAGTACATAGCTACAAGTGAAGCCATAAAGGAAGCTGTGTGAATGAAGAAATTCATCATGAAACTGGGCATGGTTCCTACTATAAAATAACCAGTTGAGTTGTTGTGCAAGTTAAGGAAACAAGGTCTCATAATAAGCCCAAGCACTCCTAAGATGCTTCCACCTCGTTCAAGGACAAGATATTGTCATCGAACGAGTATATATATAAAGAACAATATAGTAGACCCATTCACTAAAGCATTACCTCGGTAGCAATTTGATCTCCACTTAGATTGTATGGGTATAAAGTACAAGGGCGATTGGCTTTAGTGCAAGTGAAAGATTGAAAAAAAGTACCCTAAAATCCAATCTTATGTAAGGGCATTTTTATAATCTTCCAACTCCTGTATGATATTTAATATATTAATAAAGACATATTGTTTCATCATATTGCTGTGTCTTGTTTAAAGATTATGATGAACTCCATAGGTTATGGCAAATGGAATTAGGGTTATGATGGATATCATGACAGTGAGACCTAAGTTCCTTTAAATCCTAACTTAAAATATTCCTAGTCTAGCCAATAAGGATTTTTCTTTGTGCAAATTTTTGAAATTCAATACATCATACATGCTTGATGACCCTTAAGAAACCCATCACCACCACCTCAAGGCACCGCCTTCCATTTTCGAGCACCATCACTGTCGGAGAGGCCACCGACCACCACCATCCAAGACCCAGTCACAGTCCCTGTCCATGGTTTTCCCTGTTGTCATGCCTCTCCCGTCGCCGTCAGCACCGCCTCTTGCCACCATGCCAGATCAGGAAAGACAATCCAAATCCTGGTGGAAGAAGGGTCCCAGTCTTCGATCCAAGATCAGGATTCAAAGAAGAGTCTTGTTCAGACTCCATTTGGCCGAGAAGGAAGAAGTGCATCAATCCTGGCATGATTTGAGGTTTATGAATAGAATGAATAGTTGAGAATTCCTCATGTGATATCTTGCCAATTCTGAGCCCAATTGACTCCAAATTTGATTGGGAGGAAGCCCTAGATGAACTATATAAAAGGAGGACTCCAGGCAGTAGTCCATGCATCAATTACTCTAGTAATTATTTTCTTTTTCTTTTATTTAGATCCTTGTATTATGCTAGGAGAGAGAGGGAGTAGAATCAAAAAAAAGAGTTCTTCAGGAGAGGAGCTGTGGTGACAGCGTCCCAACTTTCTATGAAGATGTATCCAAGAGCCATGCTCGACTGAGATACAGTTTGTCGGGAAGTGCAGGAATCCTTTCATTAAACTTGTAATTGTTTTCTTTTCTACATAGTTGAATAAATACTTCTAATTCCCTTCTCATTTATTTTCCATTTTATCTCCTAAATTAATTATTCTAGTGAGATGGATCATGATCTTGATACAATATGGTCCATGCTCGATATAGATAATTAATTCTAAGATTTTTATTTACATATCTTATTAGGATCCTTTCAACTAAGTGTTGGATATCCTATACTTGTAGGACAAGTCATGATCTTGATATGATATGGTTCATAATCAGCAAGATAGTCTATGCCACAAACTAGTTTGAAGGATTTCGATGCAATTATGGATTTTGATTGTGTAGATTAGAATAATTGCATGTTTTATGTTAGCGATCATCTGGAAAACCGACATCTTTTTATCATATAAATCCCTAAATCTCATGTTTAGATTTAATTGATTAGTTTTAATTAACTTATCATCTATTTTCTAACACTTAAATATTTATCTCTTTTCTTTGTTTTCTTCATGAGATAATTGCCCTTGATCTCCGAGGATACGATCCTGACTTGTCGTTAGCTAAAGTAGTGAGTAGGTTTTATTTTTGACTGCCTACGACAGTGATCAAATTTTTGTACCATTGCCAGGGAATCTAGGCATGATTATTTCACAAAAAAAAAGAGTAAAAAAAATTATTTTTTATAGTTATTGCTTTCTTTAGATTATTGCCTATTTTTTAGTTGCCTTAATTACTAAATTTTTTTATGTTCTTCTTAACATTAAAAAAAAAAATCCTTCTTTTGACAAACCAACTTCTAACCTAATTAACTTTTCTTTTTAATTAACATACCTTAAAGAACCTACAAGAAAACCCTAAGACACCCTTCTATAAAATATAATTAATTTAAGAAAATAAATAATAAACTTTCTAACTTATTTGGACATCTTATTTGACTTGCATTGCATTTACATAAAATACTTTAAGGGCATAACCCCTAAACAATATAAGGTGGGGATTTTATTACCCTTCCTTGGCCCACAAACCACCATTTTGCATATTGCATTGATCCAAGCCTTAATTTAAAATCAATTAGACATTGGCCCCTGGGGATTTTCAAGCTCACTATGATAAGAGACCCTAAGAGTTGGACTAGCTCAATATTAACTGGTTCACTGGTGTCTAGGAAAGGGATGCAAGGATGATGTAGTCCTAAAAGAAGGTGGTTCTTTAATTGGTTCTGTTGTCTAACCTGGTCAATTAATTTAGTATCTAAGGAAAGCAACGAGGGGACCCCCACCGACCTTACCCTTACCTGGCCAGTTACTGGTTTGTATCTAACTTTGAAGACTCAATGGCAACCTTGGCAGTTAGGAGCTATCTAGAAATAGGGTAACCTTAGGATAGAGAGTCCAATGTTTGATAACTTGTTTGCTAATGAAACTTTAACCTAATTAACCCACCCTCTTCTATCATCTATAGATTTAGGATCCTTTAGGTTTATCATCTTTAGACTTCTTCTCTCTCTTTCTTCCCTCTTCTTCTCTCCACTCTTTACATAATATTTTAAAAAAAAGCTGATCAAAAAAATCAAAAAAATTATTCCTGCTAAGACAAAAAGATGATTAGTCAGATACAATCTAAAACATACAAGATTAAAAGGTCATATATCCTATTAAACAACCCAAAAGTCTAATGGAGTATTGCTTCCTTGATCCTAATGAATGACCTCAAACCCTACAAGACTATTGGTACAAGATTAACGTTGACTGGCCATTTAAAATGAGAGCCTAAGCTAACAATTTCATAAGTTGACTGCAATAGATTGATATGCATCCTAATTCCATGAGATTCGAAGATGTATACAATCATGTAAGAAAACCTATAGGAATTAATATGGCATCATTGATCCATAGGATTGAGGTCCTAGAACATAAAGGATATACCCAATTTTATCATGTGCCAATACCTATGTGCACGACATGTGATGCACCAAATCATGTTGTAGAGGAATGTCCTTACCTGATGCACCCAACCCAAAACTGGTTTACACAGGGGAGTGTAGCAATAATAGATATATAACTAATCCGTATGCCCTAACCTATAACCCAGGGTGGGATTATCATCCCAATTTTGTGTAGTCACAAGATACAATGCTAGGAGCCCCTAATTTTGATTAGCCCTACTCTAGGCCCAGTCAAGCACCTAATTATCAACCAAGTTTCGATCTTGAGGAAGGACATCATAAGAGAAAAGAGTCTAGAAACTTTGATTAAAGTCTGAGCTGACCTCCATGTGATGATTAATAATACAAATGCCATCCTGAATACCTTTATGCAAACCACGAGCCAACAGCTAACCTCCAACACCCAGTCTATTGCCCGAATGGAGATGCAATTAAGTCAATTGGCCATTGCTGTAAGTGAAGAAGAGCTGCCTAGCCAACCCAAGAGTCATCATGAGGGACAATACCTAACTAAAAATTTTGATGCCAATATGACTACCCCTCAGCAATCAAATATGACTCTTAGAAATGAATTGGTTATAGAGCAATCTTGTCCAACCAAAGAGACCAACTTAAATAGTTTGATTAAGATAAAAACTTATGAAGAGCAATCAAAAAGGAGGGAAGAACCACTTCCATCATCACCCAACTTACCTATGATCCCAATCCCAAAAATCCTAGAAACATCTATTACTTCAATGGAAAGGAAGAACAAATAGGTGCAATGATGGAATCAATTAAGACTTTCCAACAATCACACATGCATAATATAATAGAGGAAGCCATGCATGAAAGTTTTCTCTATGAGTCGTTACACCCTAGTTTGGCTCACTTTGAGGTGGATGATCTTAATATAGAATGATGTACCCCTGAGATGAATGACCTAGTAGGAATACCATACTCTAACTCCACCTGACCTTGGAGTGAGAAACATGAGCCATCACCCAAACCCCCAATAACTTCCTTATTAGAATCACCATCTGAACCATAATTGAAACCACTTCTTGCCGCATCCATCGATACCTTATTAGTAACATGTAATCAGGAAGCACAAATTGTAGGTGTTTAAAAAGTATATAAAGAAGTTGTTGGGTGGAACATTCACATATAAGGGATAATGAAGTTAAAACTTTTATAACTAATTTCTCTATATTTGGCACTACTTTTGAGAACTACTTCCAAAATTTGTTTATAGTGTTAAAATGATGTATGGAGATAGAGATGATACTGATTTGGAGGAAGTGCCAAATTATAGATCAGAAAGGGCTTGTGCCAAGGTCCAAATTATTAGCTGAAGCCCTCATGTTTCTGGTTGAACCTTTGCCTATGAAGGAAGAGGCATCACATGGGGATCCTATAATACTCCCTTCATATAGTGAGCACATTGAGTATATAGATCTAGGTCCATTAGAACCCCGGCTAATACTGAAATTATATCTAGATCTAATGATACAGAAAGAATTGTTAGCTATTAGGGCAATAGGCTACTCAATGATCCAATGCAGGAAATATTCTGAAGCTAAACCCAAATCACGTAGGGAATTACAAATCCATGTCAAGATTTGGACTGGAATAGGATGAAAACTCTGAGAGGTCTGGTTGAAGACATTAAATTAACACTTGTTGGGAGGCCACCCGATCTTTTTATTAATTTTTGCTTTAGTAATTTTTATTTTGCTAGGAATAAGAGACTTCTCCGCATTGTCACTCCTGGCATTACACGAGACATATCTCATCCAGGTGGTATCTCTCCTTTTTTTAGTCTTCCTTACTCCATTGAGGATAATGAAAATTAAGTTGGGGAGTAAGGGACCTTTTTTTAAAAAAATATTTTAAAATACCTTAGCAATCTTTGAAAAATTTTGAATCCATGTGCCATGAAAGAAATTCTTGAGCAAAATAGACTAGGAAAAGGTTATAGAGTTCGAAAGTATTGGCTAATTACTATAGCAAGCTAAGAAGTAGATTAGCTGATCAGACCTTTAGCGACCTACTTAGGTCACCTAAAGGCTATTAGCACTTCCTTCGCACATGCACACTAACAAGGTAAACTAGATATCAATTGTAAGGTCAATTGGAGGTTCAAGTATTATTGAAAATTGGTAATTGATACACACCCTATTAAGAAAACTTAAAGTTTAGAAAAGAGCTACTTGCCTAAAAAAAGAAGAGAAAAAAAAGATAAAAGGTAAGTTCTAAACGTTGGTTTCCCACTGAGTAACTGGGCACCTTCATCTAAGTAAGCATTATTATTTGTATCAAAAAATAGGTAGTGAGAAGACATCACCCAAAAAAAAAGGTAGTATGAAAGCTATCTCAGCTCATGTGCTTAATTTGGTGTATAAAAAATTAACCAATGTAGGTGAGAGATGAAGATACTACTATTCCTTACATGCTAGTATTGAAATACTAAGTTGGCCATCACAAACACAAGTGCTATAGACCTTTGATGAACTCTAAGAAAGCTTCTAATTGTTTTGACTACAAAATTTACTTTGAAAACTCAATACTTAGTTAATGATACTAGCTAACTTCTTTTAACTTTTAGCCAAGATCTAGTTTGGCAAAGGAGGATCTTAGTGACACATGATTCTATCCTAATTACATTACTAAGGGACTAGCAATGATTAAGTTAGGAGATGTGATAATTCTATTAATTATCCTAATTTAATCATTAAAATAAATATTAAATAATATATATTTATTAAGAATTGATACTTTTTATCAGTGCTTTGTAGAAAAAGAGTCCATGGATGGGAAGAGCTCGATTTTTGAAGTCCAACAGTACAAACGGCACTCAAATAAAGTTTCGACAAGCCCAAAATTCAAATTTAAAATTTATTAATGAATAGCACATATTTCAAAGCAACCAGTCCACCATGAACCGGATGCTCGATCAACAAAATGTCAGCTGGTCCATGGGCAGCCATTGTTGCCAGTCCATGGGGCCATTCCATAGACCATGACCCTTCCCAAGCACCAGATTTGTCAGAGACACCGTTTGCTCATCACACGTGGCTAGAGGAGATGCTAAGGAGCCATCCTTCATCGGAAAAGCTCACCAGAGGCACTATTTTGGACCAGCCACCATCTTTCTTCTCCATCCTTCATCAAGCACTCGCTGCCCCTCTTTCCCTCTTTGTCCAGATCCACTGACCATCGCTCGCCACCTCCAGGCACTGCCTTCCATTTTCGAGCACCATCACTACTAGAGAGGCCACCGGCCACCACCATCCAAGATCTAGTCATAGCCCCTATCCATGGTTTTCCTTGTTGTTATGCTATTCCCACCACCATCAATGCTGCCTCTTGCCATCACACTAGATCCGGAGAGGCTCTCCAAATCCTAGTGGAAGAAGGATCCCACGCTTCGATCCAAGATTAGGATTCAAAGAAGAGTCCTGTTCAGACTCCATTTGGTCGAGAAGAAAGAAGTGAATGAATCATGGCACGATTTGAGGGTTGTGAATAGAATGAATGGCTAAGAATTCCTCATGCAATATATTGCCGATCTTGAGCTTGATTGACTTTAAACTTGATCGAGAGGAAGCCCTAGACAAGCTCTATAAAAGGAGGACTTCAAGAAGTAATCCAGGCATCAATTACTCTAGTAATTATTTTCTTTTTCTTTTATTTAGATCCTTATATTAGGCTAAGAGAGAGAGGGAGTGGAATCAAGAAAAGGGTTCTTCAAGAGAGGAGGTGCAGTTACAGTGTCCCAACTCTCCATGAAGATGTATCCAAGAGCCATGCTCAACTGAGATGCAATGTGTAGGAAAGTGCAGGAATCCTTCCATTAAATTTGTAATTACTTTCTTTTCTACATAGTTGAATAAATACTTTCAATTCCCTTCTCAATTATTTTCTATTTTATCTCTTAATAGTGAGATGGATTATGATCTTGATACGATATAGTCCATGCTCGACATAGATAATTAATTCTAGGGTTTTTATTTACATATCTTATTAGGATTTTTTTAACTAAGTGTTGGATAACCTATACTTGTGAGACAGGCCATGATCCTGATAGGGTATGGTTCATACTCAGCAAGATAGTCTATGCCAGGGACTAGTTTGAAAAATTCTAACGTAATTATGGATTTTGATTGTGTAGATTAGAACAATTGCATGTTTTATGATAGTGATCACCTAAAAACCCGATGTCATCTTTTTATCATATAAACCCCTCGATCTCATGTTTAGATTTAATTGATTAGTTTTAATTAACTCATCATCTATTTTTTAAATATTAAAATAATTATCTCTTTTCTTTGTTCTCCATGAAATAATTATCCTTGGATACGATCCCGACTCATCACTAACTATAGTAGTGAGTTAGGTTTATTTTTTATCACCTATGATAGCGATCATTGAACTATGGAATGGCTTATTCCTTTAATGTCAGCCATGGTCCATCCTATTGCTTCTCAATTTTCTCTTAGAATAGTTAATAGCTCCTCCTCTTGTTTAAGATTTAGGTCAAGGCAATAATTACAAGCAAGGTTTTTGCTAGACCTAAATGCACATACTTAAGGTGCTTGGGAAGGGATTTTAATTCTAATTTGGGTGCCTCCTCTATTGATGGCTTGGTTGATGGTTTAGCCATTTCCATGAGTGTTTCAGTGAGAGGCTCCCATCTCTAGCTATTCTTATTATCTACAAGTATTTCATTTATGTTCTCATATTCATGGATTGGCTAGAAACTAGACTCAAGATCAACTTTCTCATCACTAATGTCTTCCTTATTATCACTATTTTTATTATCTACAAGTTTTTTATCTTAGATTACATTTACATTAGCATGCTTGGTGGATTCCTATTTTGAATTAAATAGATATAGCTTAATAGTCATGTTTCCAAAGGATAGCTTCATAAGTCTATTCTGATAATTGATTTTAGCATTAGCAATAGCTAGGAATGGTCTTTCTAAAATAACTGGGATATGACTCTTAAGATTTAATACTAGTTCAGTCATCAAAATAATAAAATCTACAGGAAAAATAAAATTACCAACCTTAATTAAATCATCCTATACCATTCCTTTAGGGATCCTAAAAGATCAATCAGCTAATTATAATGTGACTTCTATTGGCTGAAGATTTTTCAATCCTAATTGCTCATAAACTAAATAGGGTAGAATATTTATCCTAGCCCCTAAATCAACTAAGACTTTCTCATTATGGGTTTCTCCTATAATACATGAAATTGTTGGAGACCCTGGATCCTTATATTTTATGGGCATGTGACTTAACAAGTATGAGCTCACACTTGTTACTAAGAAAGCTCTCTTTAATCAATGGAGGTATTTTTCTTCGTACAAAGGTCTTTTAAGAATTTGGCATAAGTCAGAACTTGTTGGATCATGTCTAGTAGACGAATATTTATTTAAACTTGCTTAAACATCTCTAACATTTTATCTAAATATTCTGATTATTTATTAGACCTTAGTCAATTTGGAAAAGGAGCTCTAAAATTTATGGGCACCTGGTTTGGTATACTATTAGTTTCAGAAGCTTGAGTTTGTAAGGCAGGTTATTCATTGAGTGGCTTAGTAGATAAGTCCTCTCTAGTATTAGATGTATCTACCTTATTATCCACTTGTTTTTCTAATCTTAAAGAGTGAATAGCATTCACTTGATTAACTTGGTTTCCTTGGGGTGGTCAACCATTTTGGTTTCTTGGGTTGGGCTCAGGCTGGCTAGGTAGCCTATTTCATTCTCTTTCATTAATGATAGATGCTAACTGACCCACCAGTATTTCCAAGTGGGCTATGGCCTGGGAATTTGAATTTAGAAGTTGGCCTATGGTTTGTATAAAATTACTTAATATGGCATTGGTGTCAGCATTGGATTTGGCTAGGGCTTCTAGGCTTTTCTCTAAAGAACTAAGTTTCTTATCATTGTTATTGAAGCTTGGTGGTGGTGGGTTGTTCATCATAGAGTTAGGCCTTAGGTTTTGGTTATTGAAGCTAGGACCACTTATATTTGGATTTTGTGATCATTAGAAATTTGGATGATTCCTCCATCCTGGGTTATATATGGGTGCATAGGGATTGTTCATTGGTCTTTGGTATGTGGCATTCATCTATGCATATCCATTCTCTATTGGATTCATTAGAAGAGGACATTCCTCAAGGACATGGTCTGGTGCATTGCATCCATTGCACATGGGTGCAGACCCTTAGTTCATACTAGCTAGTCTTTGAAGTTCTAAGGCCTCTAACCTATGTGTCAAGGTTGCAATTTTGGCCTCTGCAGCTAGGAAAGTCTTAATTTGGTGTATTCTATCTCTCAAAGGTGGGAATCTTTCTGGTTTCCTAGTTGTTTTTCATTGTAAGTTCTTTTTAGCTAGGTCTTCTAGAAATTGCTAGGCTTCATTAGGTTCCTTATATATAAATTGACCCTGGCACATGGATGCTAGCATGGTTCTTGAATTTGAATTCAGACTTTCATAAATTATTTAACATAGCCTCCAAGTTTTTATTCCATGGTGTGGGCATTGGGTCAAGAGATTCTTAAAGCGGTCGAAGTATTTTCAGAATAACTCACCAGCTAGTTGATAGAATTAGTTTATTTCATTTCTAATTCTAGTTATTTTATGATGAGAAAAATATTTTTTTAGGAACACACTTACAAAGCTCTTCCAAGTCATGATATATTAATTTGGAAGACTATAGAGCCACTTTTTGGCATTATCTTTAAGGGCACAATTTATCAGTCTCAGCTTGATTTCATCCTCTGACAATCGTTACAACCTTATGGTTATACAAACCTCTTCAAATTCCCTAATAAATATATATGCATCCTCTATTCCTATGAATTTTTGAAGCATATTAATGATCTGAGGTTTGATTTCAAAATTATTTGCAATGGGTTAGGGCAACCTTATGCAAAAAGATTGGACGAAACCAACTGGATAATATAAATCCTTAAATATTTAGGGCTAATTTGTTACATCCATTATAGAGGTCATAGTATCTAAAACATAAATTAAATGAAATCTAACTAGTCAACCCGATATCTTTCTCCACACAAGCAATGAAGAATTTACTAGATTCACTATGTCTTCCTTTTTTAGGATTTGTATATATACATATTTTTTATTTATTTTTTTAAGAAACTTTTCTTCCAAGGTTCTAATTTAAATTAAGTTTTTCATACCCTAAGACAACCATGCAATATAGGTTCTAGTTATGTCAGTGCAACCTTATATCAAAACAATCAAGATTGAAAAAGAATTACCTAAAATAAGATTTTTTTTTTGGTGAAATAGAGAAGAGAAGAAGGAAGAGTTCTAAAGATGAGAACCTAAATTTTTTTATTTTTTTATTTTTTTATTTTTTCAAACAAGTTTTATATAAAATTAATTCTATCCTAGGGTTAGCCTAGAACTAGATAGCTTCTAACTATTCCAAGTCAACCTTCGAGCACTCCAAGTTTGAATCAATTCATCAAATTGGCCAGGTAAGTATAAGATTAGCGGGGGTCTCCCCATTTCTTTCCTTAGATATCAATTAGATTGACCAGGTCAGTAAATAGAACAAATTAAAGAACTGCCTTTCATCAAGACTAAAATCCCTAAATCATTTTTCTAGATACTAATTCAATGATCAAAACTAGCTTGGTACAACTCTTAGGTGTACTTGTCCTAATGAGCTCGGGTATCCCTAGTGATGGGGAACTAATATGCATGCAGTTTTTTTTGTATGTTTTACATGTTGAGTTAGGTGATTAATTCCCGAATTTCATATCAAAATTATTTGTAGGGAATTTTGTATGAATTTTTGAAGATCTGCATGCAGATTAGGACCTAGAAAAGTAGAAAAGAAGGATCGTCGGGGCTGAGAAGCCTCGGTTAGGGCAAGTTCTCCTACAATAAAACTACTGGAGGTAGAGGGGGTGTACCTGACAACATCTATGAAGATTGCAGCAAAAGGGTCTCTCGTTTCTCGATGGATGCGGTCTGGAAAACCGAGCCAAAGACCCGCGGATACCCGGCTTTCTGCTCGGTGATCCGATTGAGGCTTGGCTGGAGTCGTTGGATTCGTAGGAACTCAGGGACCTGTAAATGACCTGTCAGGGGTTAGAAAACTCACAAAGGAACAAGAAAACAAAGGGGAAACAGCAAGGGAAGGCTTCTTTTGGAGTGGGCGTCCAGGGATCTGAGATGCTTATTGGCAGCAAGAAGATGATTGCAGCACTGGGAAGAAAAATTCTCGCAAACCCCTTTATGCACACAGCAGGGTATCACACAACTCAATAGAAGAACTCAAGGTTTTCATTCATATCAAAAATTCTCCCTTCATACAAGTGGCTAGGGTCCCTTAAATAGACCCTTAACCTTGGGCTCCAAGTAAGGGCACATTAGTCTTTACATGAGAATCATTTTCCCTCTCAAACCCTAGCTAGAAAATAAGGAAACATTAGGTAGAAAATATCCCTAAAATTTCTCTTGACTTGGCCAACACTCCAAGGACACCTAGGGGGGCATGTTAGGCTTCTAGGAGCAGTAAGGGGCCAGCCCAAAGGGGCCCGGGTGCATGGGTTTGGGCCTCTGGAAGCTGGGGTGGCCTGGTAGCCAGGTAGCAGGAATATTCCCTGGTATCTTGCTTCTTAGGGGCTTGGGCTTGGCGCCTGGGCTTGATTTCTTTGGGATAGGATGCAGATGGACCTCTAAAATCAGGGATGCCTTGGTCTATGAATATATTTTGGCATCTGGAAGGAAATCTGGGCATTTGGAGGGCATCTGCAAGGAATCAGGGTTTCTGATTTTCCTCCTGGGGTCTTCAAATCTTCAAGCTGGGTTGGACTTGGGCTAAACTTCCATGTCTTCAATCTGGTTGGACTTGGTCTTTACTTATATGATGTGGTCTTAAGTCTTCAGTATGCTTGGATAGGACTCAAAAAAAATAAAATTAGCTCAACATGAGCTGACCAGCATTGGACTGAACTAGCTCAACATGAGCTGACTAGTACAGAACTGAAATAACAACTCAAAAAACTCAAATAACAACTAAAATGGACTCAAATGAGCTAAGCTCTTATTATAGATGGACTCATAAATTATGATCAATTTACAGAGGGTTGAAAAGCCTCTGTCTTATTCTGGTGCCTCAGGTGTCCCCACCACCTAGGGTCAACGTCTAATTAATTTTATGTACAAGCTTAGGTTGATGCAAATGAAGAAAACATGTTTGTGGGCTAAGGAAGGGTAATGAACTCCCCACCTTATCTTGTTTAGGTTTGTGCCCTTAAAGTAGATTAAAAATACTTATGCACATCCAAAAAGAATAAACAAATTTAAATTAAAAACTAATACTAAACTAAGATCAAAATAATATACTGAAATAAGGAATATTTTAAATTAAGTACCTAGCTTCCAGCACTTACCAACCTAAAAAATAAAGAAGTTAGAAAGATTAGATTAAAGTTAAACTAAAAGCACGAAGAGTAATAATTTTGAAATATAATTTAAAACATGTCAATTTTCTAGCAACGGTGCCAAAAACTTGATGTATTTTAAATTTAAACCGCAAGTGCACAATGTGCAAGATAGCATGTCTAGCGAGCATGGGTCGATCCCATGAGGAATTGGATGTGTGAACTGTGTTCAAACCCTTGCTCATTCGAGGTTTAACAAAGATGGGAAGAGATTGTTTCTTTACTTTCTACTTAAAGTAAAAATTTCTTAAATTGAAGAAATAAATAATCTAAAGATCTAGGACTTTTGAATCCACTAGACCAATGACTTAAAAAGTTTTTTTATGATTTCTTTCATAATGTCCTTTCAACTTCTTTCTTTGTGTTAACCAAGTATGGATTATGAAGAGATTTTAATCCAACAATAATCCATCAAGGTTCATAAAAGGAAGAAGAGAAAAGGATTTAAAAATATTGTGAGCCTTCTATCTATTACCCTTCTTGCACTGAATCAAGTATGAACAATGAAGGGATTAAAATCCAACAATAGTCCATCAAGTCTCTTAGCAAGAAATTGAACAAAAAGGACTCTAAAAAAGAACTTAAAAGCCCAAGAAGAGATCCTAAGAAAGAGCTTTTAATCATAGTCTAGCTTCATCACCAGTCCTAGGAGATTTACTTAGCCAGATATGATCTAAATTAACACTCTAAGATTACCTAAAAATATAAAATAAATTTTACACTACTTGTTGGAATTTAAATTATAGAATTTAAAATTTTATAGAAATTAAACTAGCCTAATTATAGAAATTAAATTATAAGAATTTAAACTATCTTAGTGCTGAAATTAAAAATTACAAGAAAATAATTAAAATAAGAATAATATAATTTTATTGCTAAGAAAATTTGATTATAAAAAAATATTTAACTCCTAAATCATTAACAGGACTTAGAGTTAAAAAAAATAAAAATTTTTAGAACCTGACAGTGGCTCTTTTTTTCTCAGCTCACTCTCCTTCTCGTATGTTGGAAAGGTGAAAGAAAGTGGAAAGTGCTTTTTCTATGAAGTATATAGGCCTATTTATAGGTGTTAGGGGAGAAGGATTGTTTACATTCTTCTGACGTTGGACTAAAAAAAATGAAGAGATTTAAATTCTTGATGAATCTAGTTATAATTCTCTTTCTAATACATTGACGAATCTGGATGTAAATCTCCTTCAAATTCATTGTCGAATCCGGTCCCAAATCTCCTTCAAGTTCATTGGTGATCCACATGAAGGCTTCTTATGGACTAAGCTGCTAGTCCATGGTGGATCAGTTGTATATAGGCTTTTTTTGGGCTACCTTTACGATGGGTGTTGGGCTCCAATTATTCATTATTTGAATTCTAATTTATATCCTTTAGGCCTATAGATCGGGCTCTTAGTTATGGTGCATCTCTTTGCTGTAAAATACAAGAGAAAGCATCAATTCTAAAGAATAAAGATAACTTGATCTTATAAATTGATGCTTCTATGGCTAGATTTATATACTTATCACACCTTCCAACTTGTGTCTTACTCATCCTCGAGTAAAAGTAAAAGATAGTTCATGAATTTCTTATTAGAAAATAATTAAAGGGGCTACCAAAAACTCTTAATACTATACATAAGTTTGCTCAGACTCAAAGATTATTTTCATACCCTTTTTATAAGTAGAAGATTTTCCATTAGATAGTAGATGAAACAAGTCATTGGGATATTAATAGCTTCTAGTAAATTTGTTAAGTGCAAACTCCTCTTTTTTCCAAGATAACTCTTAACCAACTTCTATTGTTATTTCTAAATCTTCTACTCCTTAGAGTGGTGAGATATTAGTTTGGTGCAAGTATGTTCCTTTTATTGTTACACATTTCTTTTCTTTTTTTAATACAGACCATGCAATGCCTTAATCTCTTAAGCTTTCTATCTAACCTTCGTAATAAGTTTTCAACCAGTGTCTCTCAGACCATTTGGCCTTAGGGCACTAAGTATAGAACACCCCTCGAACTTACTAGCTTGAGTAAGAAAGTCTACAAATCAAAATTGGCTATATCACAAAGTTTCTTCACATCTTCACTTTTTGATACAAGACTCAATGCTTACGTAGGCGAAGAGGCCTAGTTACTTGGTGGAACAATGTTTAGAACCTGCTTTTATTATCTCATTCTCTTCTCTTTTTTTTGACTAATAAAGGGAACTTTGCATTTGTCAACGCCTACACATACCCAAGAATAGATTCTTCTTTGACATGAATAGGAGGGTTATAATAATCTAGAAATTAATTTCATTCTTATTTACCTTTTTACTTAAGTCTTTTAATATTTTCTCTCCGAGTGTTTCAAAAATTATTTAGGCTGTTTAATCAATTACTTATCAAAAGTGTGTGATTTACTCTAAGTCCAAGATTGACAAGTGTAAGAATAAGAAGGTGAAGGTAGCTCTAATAATATACTTATTCTATTTATTATTCTCCCATGAATAAAAATAATTTCTAAATGTAAGCATAATATGGGATAAAAAAATGAAGACACTTGAGGAGGAATTTTTATTGAGCTCTCCCCCAACTTAGCTAATGGAGCTCATTTGAGTCAAGATCTGATAAACCTAACCATATTAAAAAGAAAATACTTAGAAAGAAAGGATCTAGGTTGCCTTCTAGGAGTGCTAAGTTTAAAGTCTTCAGCCATACTAAATATTGATAGCAAGCTAATTAAGATATATCGGTTTATAGAGAATCATGGCTTCCTCAATAGATTATGTAGGTAGTTCTAAGAATGGTTTTAATCGTTGATCGTTAACTTTGAAAATAGCACCATTGCTTGGTTTTCAGTTTCTACATTTCCATATGGAAAGATTTCTTTAACTAAGAAAGGTCCTGTCCATCTAGATCTAAGCTTTCCAAGGAAAAGATGTAATCTTGAATTATACTAGAGAACTTTATATCCATGAATAAAAGATTTTTTAAGAATTGTTTGATCATAAACTACTTTTGTTCTTTTCTTGTACACCCTCGCATTCTCGTAAACTTTATTTCTAAGTTCTTCTAATTCATTGATCTATAGCTTCCTATGATTTTTGACTATATCCAAGTCCATGTTTAATTTTTTAATTGCCCACATAGCTTTATGTTCTAATTCAATAAGCAAGTGACATAGTTTTTTAAATACAATCTTATAAGGAGACATTCCTATGTTGGTCTTGTAGGCAGTGCGATATGCCTAGAGTGATCAACTAATTTCAAAGACCAATCCTTTCTATTGTATTAACGGTCTTCTCCAATATTTGTTTGATTTATCTATTAGACACTTTTACTTATCCACTAGTTTGAAGATAATAAGGTATGGCCAACTTGTGGATAACATTATATTTTTTTATTAATGTTACAAAGGGTTGGTTGCAATAGTGTATCCTCCGATCACTAATGATTGACCTAGGACTACCAAAATAGAAGAGAATATTTTTTTTAAGAAATTTAATGACCACTTTGCTATCAATGGACTACATGGAATAGCTTCTACCCACTTTGAAATATAATTGATAGCCACTAAAATATATTCATTTCCAAAGAAGTTTATAAATGGTCCTATAAAATCGATCCCACAAACATCAAAATTTAGACCACCAAGATTGGATTGAGTAGCATCATATCTCTCTTAGTGATCTGACCTATTTGTTGGCACCGAGCATAACTTTTATGATACACATGTGCATCATTAAATAAATTAGGCCAATAAAAGCTACATTGGAGGACTTTGGCAGTTATCTTCTTGGACGTGAAGTGACCATCACATGATTGCTCATGGCAAAATGATAGAATACTTCTAATCTCATTATCCAGGATACACTTCCTAATGATCTGATCAGGATATTATTTAAACATGTATGGATAATCCCAAATAAAGTACTTCACTTGGAAAAAGAATTTGTGTTTATCCTAAATAGTCCAATGAGAATGAACTTTACTAATGGCGAAATAATTTGCAATATCAGCATACCATGGTTTAGTGGACACAGACAAGAGTTGTTCATCAGGAAAGAATTCATTGATAGGTGGTTCACTAGATGTTGCGACTATGATTCGATACAAATGATCACTACAGCATTCTCTATTCTTTTCTTGTCCTTAATTTCTAGATCAAATTCTTGAAGGAGTAAGATCTGTCGTATTAAGCATGCCTTCGCATCTTTCTCTACTAGTAGATATCTAATGGCTGAGTGGTCAATATAAACAAAAGTGTGTGACCCAACCACGTAGGATCTAAATTTTTCTAAGGCAAAGACAATGGCTAGGAACTCCTTTTCGGTGGTCATGTAATTAAGTTGCACATCATTTAAGGTTTTACTTGCATAATAAATAACTCTATGCAAATTATTAATCCTTTGATCTAAAACTATACCTATAATATGATCGGATGCATTGCACATGAGTTCAAAGGGTTCAACCCAGATAGGTAGATGAATGATGGGAGTGGAAATGAATGCCTTTTTAAGGAATTCAAAAGATTTTAGGCACTTAGGAGTAAACTTAAATTTTGCTTCTTTTTCTAACAAATTTGTCAATGGGTGAGCCACTTTGCTAAAATTGGATATGAATCTTCTATAAAATTTAGCATATCCTAAAAATGAATGAGTTTCGTTGATAGACTTGGGTGGTGGAAGACTTGCAATTAGGTCAACTTTGGCCTTGTCAACTTCTATTCCCTTTTTTGAAACTACATGGCCAGGAGCTATACCTTTTCTAACCATGAATTGACATTTTTTTCTAATTAAGAGCTAAATACTTCTCCTTACATCTTTCTAGAACTAGTCTCGAATGGTTTAAAAATTCAGAAAAGGTAAGGCCAAAAATAGAAAAGTCATCCATGAAAATTTTTAAAAATTGTTCAATCACGTCAGAAAAATGTTGATCATACATTTATGAAAGGTTGCTAGTGCATTACACAACCCAAAAGGTATGCACCTATAAGTAAAGGTTCTAAATGGGTAGGTGAATATGGTCTTTTCTTGGTCTTCAGGGGCTATGGGGATCTAGTTATAGCTAGAGTATCTATCAAGAAAATAATAAAACTTTTGTCTAATTAATTTCTCTAACATCCAGTCAATAAAAGGCAAAAAAAAGTGATCTTTCCTTGTTGCTACATTCAATTTTTTATAGTCTATACAAACCCTCCATCCCGTTTGGGTCCGAATTGGAATAAGTTCTGATATGGCAAGATCGCTGGCGTGGAGTACACCTCGGATCCATCTAGCAGCCAGATGGGCAGATAGCACCATGTCAAGTTCTCTTCCAAGCTCCCCCGCCAAGTAGCCTCACCAATGGTCGCGCCCATCTCGGCCCGAGCTCGGCACCTCTGCTCCTTCACCAGGTGGATCCCCCAGGTTGAGCCCACCTCGACCGAAGTCGAGCCTGCCTCTGCTCCTTCGCCAGGTGGCTCTCTAGGGGTCGAGCCCATCTCGGTCAAAGTCAAGCCTGCCTCTGCTCCTTTGCCAGGTGGCTCCCCAAGGATCAAGCCCACCTTGGCCGAAGTCGAGCCTGCCTCCGCTCCTTCGCCAGGTGGCTCCCCAAGGATCGAGCCCACCTCAGCCTAAGTCGAGCCCTCCTCCACTCCTTCGCCAGGTAGCTCCCCAAGGGTCGAGCCCACCTCGACCGGAGTCGAGTCCTCTTCCACTCCTTCTCCAGGTGGCTCCCCAAGGGTCGAACCCACCTTGACCGAAGTTGAGCCCTCCTCCGCTCCTTCGCCAGGTGGCTCCCCAAGGGTTGAGCCCACCTCGACCGGAGTTGAGCCCACCTCGACCGGAGTTGAGCCCTCCTCCGCTCCTTCACCAGGTGGCTCCCCAAGGGTCGAGCCCACCTCGATCGGAGTCAAGCCCTCTCCTTGGAAGTATCGGGAAGGATGAAGGTGCCAGTCCTAAGATTGCCATCGAGGCAGATGCGTGCAGCATAGCGTGCCCAATACGGCGCCCCCAAATCTGTAACGGTATGCATAACCTCGTTTGCACCAGTTTGGGAGGGGCATCCCGATCGAGGTGGGCTCAACTCGAAGGAGAAGGCCACATTCAGGGACTCAGACCTGAAGGAGAAGGCCACATTCAGGGACTCAGACCCGAGAGCGGCTGCACTAAGATTGATATTCTATCCAATTTCTCCCTTCATGAAAATACACAGGGCAAGACAAGTTCACAACATAACTCCCAACTATAAGGGGAGATAATCTCGGTGGTGCAGCCAACGGACACTGTTGACATGTAAGCCCTCCAGAGAGGGCAAATCAAGGCACTGAATAATCGGCGATCTACAAAGGCACCAACAGGCGAGAAGGCAGGTAAGCAAACAAGAAGAGGGCAAACACACGAAGTAACGAGATGAGTGACTTGAAGGTGAAAGGCTCCCAAAGGACTCCCAGAAGCGAGTCTCGCGAGAACAGTCACCGCAACTCAAGCACCATCCCTCTTTCATTTTCTCCTACTCAGTTCTTTATTACAAACTCCTCTAAGCATGGAGACCGAAGTGGGATCCACCTTATGGTATCTGTTCCGCTTTGTCATCCACTTTACTGTCCGCTAACTTGATCATCGGAGTGTCCTCGTCGAGATCCTCAGCCTAGGTCTCTAACACTGTTTTGCAGGTCCGGGAATGCAAGGATTTTGGAGTAAAGGGGCAGACGTCCGGTGCCACTTCCAGCTACAGGCCACGACAGTAAGGTCGACAATAGATTAGCATGCCAGGGAGAGGGAAAGCCCCTGGACAAGCAAGCCCCCCCATGAGCTTGAGAACAGCTCCACTCGAAGCATGGTGGTGACTCATGGACGAGAAGCTTCCACCAGCCGAGCAAGAGATGCCCCCTCTCCCCCAGGCCCACATAGCCCAGAGAGGGAGCTTCCTGCTCCTCCTTAACTACCCTCGACTAACGGTCAGTACGCTGTACTTGTCTAATAGATGCAGGCACTGACCACGGTCGTGAGGCAATTACATCACCAGCAGCGCTCCCTGGTCACCCAGCTCCAGCCAGGGACCCCCGCGGCCCAAGTCGTGGGCCTCCACGAAAGCCTGCACTCCATCCAAGGTAGGTCATCCCATTCGTGGGCCACAACCAATCCTTGCGGGAGTCACCAAACCCCCATGAAAAGAAACCACTTTAGGTCGGCAGATCGGGAGAGCCGATCCTTGGCAGATGATAATGCCATCGTCAAGCACGGCAAGCACCGCCAGGGCAAGGCCCCTCGTTGCAACCACCCCCAGTTATCAACTCCTTCTCTAGTGGCCTCAGTGGAAGGCTCCATTGATGAGGCCATCCAGCACCTGGTCGAGAGGTACCTAGAAGAGCAAGAGCACAAGCTGGCAGAGCTCTCCCACCAGTTTGCCAACATACAGGGCTCCTCCAAAGAGCCAGCGAGCTATGATGCCTGACCCCCCTTCTTTTGGGAAATCCAATAGGAATCGATTTCTTGTCAGTTCCGCATGCCTCAGGTGGATCCCTACGATGGGACCACCGACCTCCTGGACCACCTGGAGAGCTACAAGGCTCTCATGATAGTCCAAAAGGCGATAGACGCCCTCTTGTGCATCACCTTTCTAGCCACCCTCTAGAAGGTCGCACGAGTCTGGTTCACCTGCCTCGAGCCTAAAAGCATCAACTCCTTCTAGCAGTAGGAAAGGAGGTTCGTGGCCCACTTTGATGCTTGTCGAAAGGTGCCGCAAGAGGTGGATAGCCTCTTCTCTATTCAATAACAAGACCATGAGCTCCTGCGGGACTATGTAATCTACTTCAAAGCTGTCGTCCTGAAGATCTACATCTTGGATGAGCCCGTCACCATGCTGGCATTGAAGCGAGGGCTCAAGACATCCCCCCTCACTTATTCTTTGGACAAGAAGCCGCCAAAGACATATTCTGAACTCCTCCTCCATGTCTACAAGTATATCTGTGCCAAGGAGGCCGATCATACTAGAAGAGAACTAGAAGGGAAGCCTCCAAAGAAGCCAGCCCCAAGAGATGCACTTGGGATGCGAAGACCTGGGCTACCTGTGGACTTCTGAGCGGGACCGAAGCCAAGAGATGGTCCCGCTCCCAAGAAGACTTTCACTCCCCTCCTAGCTCCGAGGTCGAAGATTCTGATGGAGATCGAAGGCGAGCACTACTTGCGTCGACCTCCCCCACAAAAGCTATCGAGCAATCGTGACAAGACGAAGTACTGCCAGTTCCATCATGACCATGGCCACGACACTGAGGACTGCCATAACATGAGAAGGGAAATCGAGGATCTGATCAGGAGAGGCTACCTCAAAAAGTTCATGAGGAGCGAATGATTTGGAATGAGATGAATGAATTCTAATTTAGTGGGTGATTTAATTTGTTGAGCAATGATCCCTATGAGCATAAACTTAATTCAAACACAAAATGGTAAAGAGTCATATGAAGAAATTACTAAATAAGGGAATAACTCAAACTAGGACTGCATATCCATCCATGAAGATTGGAACTAAGGCATTGAGAAACTATCCTATCTAGGGCATAGACCATTAAACTATTCAAACATAAAAAATAAGGAGGATTTTCTTACCAATATTGATGTCTTAAGCCATTAGAAGGGATTTAATTTCAGCACTCCCCGAATGGAGATTGGTACTCGAAAACTATCACCTCCAGAGATGTAGACTTCTGGCTTGAAAGGTCCTAAGGGAAAGACCAACTTCCTCCTCAACTCGTGAACTTGGAGAACCCTAGAAAGAAAAGGGATTAGTGACTTGAGATAACAAGAAGAATGAAAATTAATAAAGCTTCAATAATATGATTGGAGTGGATGGAGTTGGAAGAGATCAATTGGCTCCATTCAGTGTCTAGACTGCAATCACCTTGGAATTCTTGAATTGCAACTAGAGTTGGCATCCCATGAAGGCAAGGGATGACATCCAAAATCTGCTATAGAAGCTTGCTTGAAGATTGGAATAGGCATCCTTGTAGAGTGGCAATGGTGAAGAAGACTTGGTTGGAATTTGGAAGATCTTCTTAGGATAGTGGTGGGGCATCTTCTAGCTAGAATTTTGGTGGATGTAGGGGAATACTAGGATGGCTAAAGGATGGTGTTTTTGGGTCTCTCACCCGCTCCCTCTCGGAGGACACATTGCATAACACAAGTGAAAAAGAAAACTCTTTGATTTCATTCATAGATAATTGCTTATAAGAAGGGTTTGGAAAGCTTTTTATAAGCCTCTACTACAATTTTGAAATTCCAAAATACAAGGAGAGAATCATGGGAAGTTCCTTGCTATGTGGGAGGAGAGTTGAAGCCACCTTGATCTTTGCTTGGAATAAGGAGAGAATAGTGGTCGGTTGGCTTGTTTTTTAATTCAAATGTGGGCACCCAAGAGAGGTGAGATGGCAGCTTAGGTGTCTTCCATGTGGCCTTTGGAGATGACTTGGTGTCCACTTGCATGTGATGATGTGGCATCCTCCATGTCAAGGTAGGTTGAAGTGATTTGTTGCACCCATTCTCCAAGTCTTCTAGCTTTGATTTTGAACCCAAAGTAAACCCTTCTTGGACCAATTTAGGGAATTAACTAATTACAAAGTCAAATTGCACCTAATTTGACTTAAAAGATCAAATTAGCATAGACCTAGTCCTATTTATGGGACTCAAATTTAAATACAAAAATAAACTATCCTATTTACAGGACTCATATTCAAAAGAAGTAAAATTGAAACCAAAAGTAGACTAAATTTATTCTACTGAAATCCATATTGAATCTGGCTTGATTAAACTGGATTGAATTCTTTTATGAGCTATGGTGCCCACACCAATTCTCCCGGGATGGGAATGCCTCAACCTGTCGAGTATGGGTCTCTCTGACTCTGATAATATTCTAGCAAACCCAAGTTGATTCATTCTAGGTCCTCCCGAGTGATCCATGAGTTATCTGATTCTGGTCGACCCTGCCATTGCACCAAATAGCGTTGATAGCCTTTATTTCTGGTAGTGATAGTTTTGTCATTCAGGATTCTCTCAATTCGATCTCGCCGCTCGGATATAGAGGCTGGTGGATACTCAGGGGTAAGGTCACTCTCAATGGTAGGCTCAGGCCCAAAAGCTCACTATGTATCAATATTGGTTCCTTGTATTATACTAAGTCTGAAATGTTAAAGGTCGAGCTGATACCTAGGTCAGATGGTAGTTCCAATACATACGCATTAGGTCCAACCTTATTTAGGATTTTGAATGGCCCTGCACCACAGGCATGTAATTTTTTCATAGTTCTAGGTGGGAACCATTCGGGTTTGAGTCTAACCATGATATAGTCTCCTTTAGAGAACTCTTTAATTTTCCTATGTGAATTAGCCATATGCCTATAGGATTCATTGCTCATGTTAATTTTTTTATTGATTTCTTTATGCAAGTCCTTAACATGCTATGCGTATGACTCAGTAGACTCAGAAATTTGTACATGTGTGGGTAAAGGGATAAGATCTAAGGGCTTCCTAGGTTTGTAACCATGGACCACCTCAAAAGGACTCTTCCCAGTCGATTTATTGATTGAGCTGTTATAAGCGAATTCGGCACGAGGTAGTAAGAGATCTTAATTTTCCATACTGTCACCAACTAAACATCTTAGAAGATTTCCTAAACTCTGATTGACTACTTCTGTTTGGCCATCAGTCTAAGGGTGGTAGGCAGTGAAAAATTTCAGCTTAGTTCCTAGCATATGCCAAAGGGTCTTCCAAAAATAGCTAGTAAACCTAACATCTCTATCTGACACAATGGTTTTAGGTAAACCATGTAACCTAACCACCTCGTCAAGGAAAAGTTTGGCCATTTTTGAAGCATCTAAGGTTTGGAAACATGGGATGAAGTGGGCCATTTTAGAAAATCGATCGACTATAACAAAGATGGAATCATGTCTCCTAGAGGTCTTTGGGAGTCCTAGTACAAAGTCCATACTAAGATCCTGCCATGGACAATCAGGGACTGGTAGAGGAGTGTACAAGCCATTGTTCTGCTTTTGCCGTTTGGCAACAGCACAGGTTCGACATTACGCTATAACTTGGGCTACATTCCTCTTAAGACTAGGCCCAAAAAATTGATCTTTTATCGCTAGGATGGTCTTATTTCTTCCAAAATGGCTGGCTAGGCCTCCAGCATGAACTTCCCAGATCAAAAATTCTCGGATGGATGTTTGGGGTATACACAATTTATTCCCTTTGAAAAGGAATCCATCTAGGAGAGTATAGTCACAATGTACACTAGATGGTCCTTGTTGGAGGGATTGATAAATGCCACTAAAATCTGGACACTTAAGGTACTCTTCTCTCAATTTATCAAACCTTATAACTTCGGTGATAACTGTGGTCAACAGCATGGATCATCGGCTCAGTGCATCTGCAACCCTAGTTTCAGTGCCAGCATGGTGTGTCAAGACAAAGGTATATGCTTGGATGAATTCTACCCATTTTTCATGCCTAGGGTTCAGTTTCTTTTGGGAATTAAGGAATCGTAAGGCTTCATGATTGAAATAAAGAACAAATTTCTGTGATAGTAAGTAATGTCTCCAATACCTCAAAGCCTGAACTACCACATATAATTCCCTATCATATGTCGAGTATCTCATCCTTGCCTCATTCAATTTTTTACTAAAAAAAGCCACTGGATGACCTTCTTGACTCAAAACCCCTCCAATTCATACTCTAGAGGCATCACAATCAACCTCAAATACCTTTGAAAGATCGGGTAACCTCAAAATAGGTGCTTGTGTCATTTTCTTCTTTATTTCTAGGAAGGCTCTATCGACGGGTTTTGTCTATTCAAATGTTCCCTTCCTAATGCAATCAGTAATGGGTGCCACTATTGTGCTGAATCCTCAAATAAATCTCCTATAGAAGGTGGCTAAACCATGAAAACTATGAACATCATGGATGCTCTTGAGTACGGGCAACTCGACTATGGACTTGACCTTTTCGAAGTCTGCAAACACCCCTTCAGTGGTGACAACGAATCCTAGAAAGATAACTCTATGGGTCATTAATTCACTGGTGAGGACACAAGAGCCAGGAAGAGGAAGCAAGCCTTTTCCAATTCAATTTGGATCACCAATGAGTAAGTCCATATGTTCTTCACAAAGAACACTCGAGTCCTAGTTGTTTTGAATTTGTAATTAAGTCAAATTGAGTTGTAATTTGATCAAATTGAGTGTAATTTGGTCAATTAGGATTGTTGAGTTACCAATTGAGTCCACTGAGTCCATCAATTGATTTAAGAGTCTTGTAAATAGGATTAATTTATTTTATTTGGTGAATTATCCAATTTGAGTCTTGTAATTAGTGCTTGAATAAGTCAAGGGGTGTCATAAGTATCCAAGACCCAAGTCATCATCACCTTGGTAGATCAATTCTAGGTCAAAAAAGGGTTGTCCAAATTTTTCACAAGACATCCGGACAATGGGACATCCGGACATTGGGGCATCCGGACATTTGGGCGTCAAGACAAAGTCATCCTTATCCAAGAGAGGAACCCCATCCCATTTATTTTTCATCGCCCATTTCAATTTCAAGAAGGTGCCCATTTAAGAAAAGTAAAGCAGAAGGACTCTGCTTTTCATCTGGCGCCCCCCCTCTCATTGTCGCCCATTCCACTCCAGATGATGCCCATACCAAGGATTAGTGCAAATTTAAATGGGAGAATCCAAGATTAGATGGAGTCATCCACATTTCAAAGGGAGCCTTATCCTTATACAAATGTCTTTTTCTCATGCCAAAAGGATTCATGCCCAGATGAATGTGCACCATCTGCTTTCTTCCTTTCTTGATGCCAATTCCAAGATAGCCAGCCTATTTGAAGTTTGAAAGAATTCCAAGATTAAGGGAGAATTCAAATTCAAAGTGTCCTAAGATAAGAGATGAAATTTGAAGATCAAATGGAAGCCCCCTCATTCAAACTTCTTTCAAATTCAAGGAAGGATTTTAAACTCAAATTCAAGCATTCAAAAGGACTTCTTATCTCATGTTGCCAACTAAGGAAGATTAAAAATCAGATTAAGAAGGATTTCATGCCAAAAAGTGGGGAGGATTAGCACTAAATTAAGAAAGGATTAGCGCCATCTCACATCTTAATTTTGTCACACAAGCCATAAGCCTTCATCTCATCTCAAGTTGTCACCCAAGCCATGAAAAACCAATTCAAATTTCAAATTCAATGAAGATGCCAAGAAGCCAAGGAGTATTTGAAGTTCAAATTTGAAATTTAAATTCAAATGGAGTTTTATGTTATCTTCATATGTAAAAAACCTATAAATAGGACCCCATTCCCCCTTGTAATTAATATTATTCATTCATGAAATAAAGATGCATTCTTTCTTCCACAAAGCTGGGTTAGGATTTAGTATTTTTGTCTAAGGGTGGGGAGGTCCTTGAGAGCTCAAGGCAGTGAGATCCTTGAGTAAAGGTTCTACTGGATTCGACATGCTACTACCGATCTTCTTCAAGCTTTACGCATCTAACCCTTTCTTTTTTTCATTTTGAATCTGATTTACTTCATTCTTAAAGTCTTGTTTGCTACCTTCTCTAAAGATTCCAGGTGTTCAAAGACTTTACAGGATAGATCCTTTGCTTCCGAACAGAGATCTGACGGTAGATCTGAAATCTGGAGTCCCGATCTTCATCCTGTTGTGAGATCTGAGTGACCAAGCAGCCGATCTATCTCGAGTCAAAGAGAATCTCCATTGGGGTAAGCAACCAATCCTTTCTCATTAGGTTTGGTAGTTGAAGCATGGAATAGCTTAATCTTAGATGGTTTCCTAGACATCGGGTCCTTATTCTTTATAGTTGCGGATCAGTTTGCAGGTAAGTAGTTAGTTACTTTCTTTAATCGTTTAGTCTGTTATGTTTAGTTGCTTTATTGCTATGATCATTTCTCTTTAAAACATCTTAGACTAAAATTAAATCATCTTACACCGTATCGTATCGTTCCGCATCATCTTATTGGTATCAGAGCATTAGGTTAGATTAGGGTTTCATGCTTGTTGAATTCTCTTTAAGTACTCAGATCGGGTGCTTCACCATGGCCGTCCGGTCATAGGAAAAGGTAGGGCTGCAAAATCCTCACGTCCCATTCAAAGGGGATTTCCTATGGTGTGTAGGAGTGCCGCTGTGAATTGATCCCTGAAGAAGAAAACAAAGAGAAATGCATCTTTAGGGTTAATTTTCTGCATCCCGTCCATTCCAGTACATAGTTTGTTATTTTAATGTTTCTACATGTAGGAAGATTAGAAAATTCTAATTTTTGTTTTGTTGGATTCGTTACATTTGGGTTTATTTTTTGGTATTTTCTTAGGATTTAATTCGATCTATAGAATTTCTGCAAGCCTGATTACTGCCTGAGAATATTTCTATTTCAAAATTTTAGCATATAGTTTAAATTCCATAAAAGTTAATTTCTATAATTTAAAATTTATAATTTAGAATTTTAAAATTTAAAATCCAAATCTGAAATCTAAACTTAAAATTTGAAATTTAAAGTTTAAATTTTGAATTTGCTAGTGTTATCTTATCTTATATTGATTGTGCATTCATTTTACTTGAAAACACTTAAAGGCAAGCAATATAACATAAGGGAATGATTGAGACCCTTTTCTTGGCCCAAAATAACCAACCCCATTTGCATAGTCCTAAGCCTTAATTAAAATTGAGTAGCACTTAAAGCTAGGGACAGCAACAGGTCGGGTTTTATATACGTGTTAACCCATTGTAGTAGTCACTTCTGTGTGTGCTTCTGAGAATTGGTGTCTAAGGCTAGAGATCCAGAGGCAAACACCCTAAGCGGACTGGTGGTTCTTTAATTAGGATCTCACAAAAGTGAGGAGAGCCTCCCACCACTCCACCTCTTACCTGGCCAATCGAGGAGTTACTACAGTCTTGGTTATTACCTTGACTAAGCACTATATTGGCCCTTAGGTCTAGGAACCCTAGACTTAGGTTGATTTGTATTGTTTGTATTGCATGACTACTAGGGCAGGTACCCCATACCAAGATCAACAGACTCAAGCTAGTACATCTGCATATATGGATTTCAATTCAGAAAGCCTGATGCGTACTTTGACTGAACAGTTTAGGCATACTTTGACTGAACAGTTTAGGTAGTTGAGTTGTAGGCTAGACCAAATTGAGCATAGAATGGGAACCCTTGAGGAAGCTCATATGTCTCAGCCAGACATTACGCCTGCTAGACCCACTCCAGTTCATATTCCTAGAGCCCAACGTCCTGATCCTATTCCTAATCCAAATCCTAGATGCCCAACTTAGGATGAAACTGAAGAAGATAGAGCCTTTAGGAGTGTTAAATTTGATGCACCAATGTTCGATGGGAACTTAGATCCTAAGGTCTATACGGATTGGGAGAGCAACATGGATCAATATTTCTAATGGTATGAAATGTCGGAGGAGAGAAAGGTGAAATTTGCAAAGTTCAAGTTAGTTTGACAAGCACGATTGTATTGGGGTAATACTGAGAGATTGACCCTTCAGAGAGGACACATGCCCATAGTTACATGGAGGGATATGAAGGACAAGTTGAGAGAGAAGTATGTGCCATTAACATATCAACAAAGGCTATTGGATCAATGGCAGGACTTGACCTAAGGTAGTAAGACCGTGACCGAGTACATTGCCAAGTTCGATGAGTTTGTTATGCAATGTTAGTCGAGTTAGAATCTATGACACTATCTAGGTTTAGAAAAGACTTGAATGAGGATATTAGAAGGGAACTATTTCTAAGGGAAGTACATGATTTGGAACATGCTTACCAAGTTGCTAGAGACTGTGAATGATTTCAAAGAAGACAACCTATCTATCGACCTGAACTCAATAGGTTTAGTAACCCTAGAAATAGGTCAAGCCAAGTTCTTGTTAGTCGGCCTAGTCAACCCATACCAGTAGGTCGAATAGATGATTGAGGAAAGACACCAATTGGTCGAGTGGATGATCGAGGAAAGGCACCAATAGGTCATATGAATGATAGAGGAAGAGCACCTATAGTACATGGAGAAGGAAGTCAGAATGTAGAGTGTTGTAGGTGTCATCAGGTTGGCCATTTTGCTAACAAATGCCCTGCATAGAACCTACACATAGGTGAGACGGGAGAAGAAGAGGAACCTAAAGTAGCTGAAGAGTGTGGAGAGGAAGTATATGAAGCTGAGCTTGATTTAGCAGAGGAGTATGAAGGTAATGAGGAGGAAATAGAGTCACCTGACCTTGTAGGAGTTGTTAGGTATATTCTAGCTCAGACCAGGAAGAATGAAGACTGGTGTAGGACTAACATCCTGCAAACCTTCATCAAATTAGGGGACAAAGTGTGTAAGATCATTGTAGACAGTGGGAGCTGTATCAATGCCATTTCTACCAATGCAGTCAAAAGTCTAGGTTTACCTACAGCACCCCATCCCAACATCTATAAGGTTTCATGGATTGATGCAACCTCAATTCCAATTAAGTCGATTTGTCAGGTCACAATCCATTTCTAGTCATACCAAGAGAAGGTCTAGTGTGATGTGTTACCAATGGAAATGAGTAGCATAATTTTGGGAAGACCCTGGTTATATGACCATGATGTTACCCTATTTGGAAGATCAAATTCTTGTTCTTTTAATTATCAGGATAAGTCATAAATTCAACCCCACCCAAGGATAACATTAAGAGGGGGTCCAGTAATTTGAAAGAAGAGAAGCCAGGATTGAACCTAATTATTGCTAAGGAAATGGAAAGAGAAATCATTGGAGGTGCACCCATTGGAGTTTTAGTGGTTAAAGAGACTCATGAACAACCTAAACTTGAACACCCTAAGGAAGTTGTAGAGCTTTTGAAAGACTTTCAGGATGTGTTTCCTGAAGACTTGCCAAATGAACTCCCACCATTAAGGGACATTCAACATGCCATAGACCTAAACCCAGGAGCTACATTGCCAAACCTCTCACATTATAGGATGAACCCTACAGAACACTTAAAGATGCAAAGACAAATAGGGGAGCTTTTTTAGAAAGGATTCATTAAGGAGAGTCTTAGTCCTTGTGCAGTTCCAACCTTGTTAACCCCCAAGAAAGATGGCACTTGGAGGATGTGTGTCGACAGTAGAGCCATCAACAAAATCACTATTAAATATAGGTTTCCAATTCCCCGTTTGGATGATATGTTAGATATGATGGCCGGATCAACCATTTTCTTGAAGATTGACCTTAAAAGTGGCTATCATCAAGTTAGGATCAGAATTGGGGATGAATGGAAAATAGCCTTTAAGACTAAGGATGGTTCGTACGAATGGTTGGTAATGCCTTTTGGCTTGTCCAATGCTCCTAGCACTTTTATGAGGATAATGACCTAGGTATTAAGAGCCTTTATAGAAAAAGTTATGGTTGTATACTTTGATGATATCCTCATATACAGTAAGACAAGGAAGGATCACTTAGATCATCTTTATCTAGTATGTCAGACACTTAGAAAAGAAAACCTGTATGCCAATCTTAAGAAGTGTAGCTTCATGACCACTAGGATAGTCTTTTTAGGTTTTGTAGTGACCCCAGAGGGAGTGTCAACTGATCCTGAGAAGATCAAATCAATAGTTGAGTGGCCCATACCTAGGAATATCCATGATGTCCATAGTTTTCATGGATTAGCTATCTTCTATAGAAGATTTATCAAAGGATTTAGCACCATTGTGGCACCGATTATAGATTGCATTAGGAAGGGAGCCTTTAAGTGGACCAAGAATGCTGATAGAGCCTTCCTAAAGATAAAAGAGAAGATGACACAAGCCCCGATCTTGAGACTTCCTGATTTTTCTAAAATATTTGAAGTTGCTTGTGATGCTTCGGGTGTTGGCATAGGAGGAGTGCTTAGTCAAGGGAATCATCCTGTAGCCTTTTTTAGTGAAAAATTAAATGAGGTTAAATCCAAGTACTTAACCTACGATAAAGAGTTTTATGCGATAGTATAAGCATTGAAATATTGGAGACATTATTTACTACCACAGGAATTTGTTTTGTACTCTGACCATGAGGCACTTAGGTTTCTAAACTCTCAGAAAAAATTAAATCCAAGACATGCTAAGTGGGTAAAGTATCTCCAGTCTTATACTTTCATGTTGAAGCATTTAGTTGGTTTAGAGAATAAGGTTGCAGATGCCCTTAGTTGCTGATCAATGTTGTTGAATTGTGTCAATACTGAGGTTGTTGGATTTGACAAGCTCAAGGAGCAGTATGAGTCTTATCCAGATTTTGGGAAAATCTATGAGAAAATCAAGCAAGGACCATCTAGTTTGGATAGTGATTATACTTTGCAAGATGGTTATCTTTTTAAGGAAAATAAGCTTTGCATACCTAGAACATCCCTTTAGGAATTTCTGATTTGGAAGATCCATGCTGGAGGCTTAGCAGGACATTTTGGAAGAAATAAGACTATTCTGGCAATGGAGGATCAATTCTTCTGGCCAAGTCTTAAGAGATATGTAGCTCAAATAGTAGCTAGGTGTAGAACTTATGCTGTTGCGAAGCAGCAAAAGCAGAACACTGGCCTCTATGCCCCTTTGCATATGCCTGACTGTCCTTGGCAAGATCTAAGTATGGACTTTGTTCTAGGTTTACCCAAAACCATGAGATGACACGATTCCATCTTTGTCATGGTTGACAGATTTTCTAAAATGGCGGATTTCATTCCTTGTTCCCAAACATTCGATGCCTCTAGAGTCGCCAAAATTTTCCTAGATGAGGTGGTCAGATTACATGGTTTACCCAAGACAATTGTGTCTGACAGGGATGTACGGTTCACAAGTTATTTCTGGAAAACCCTCTGGCATATGTTAGGGACTAAGGTGAAGTTTTCTACTACTTATCACTCTCAAACTGATGGCCAGACCGAGGTAGTGAACCGAAGTCTAGGAAACTTGTTAAGATATCTGGTAGGGGAGAATACTAGCAATTAGGACCTATTACTATCTAGAGACGAGTTTGCCTATAACAGTTCAGTCAATAGATCTACTGGTAATAGTCCTTTTTAGATTGTACATAGGTACAAGCCACGAAAGCCTTTAGATTTGATTCCATTGCCCATGCATGCTCGCATTTCTGAATCAGCCGAGTCATTTGCACAACATGTCAAAGCATTGCATAAAGAAATCAGTAACAAAATTAAAAAGAGCAATGAATCATATGAGCACGAGGCTAACTTACATTAGATATTTAAAGAGTTTAACGAAGGGGACTTCGTCATGACCAGGTTATGACCTGAACAGTTTCCAGTTGGAACCATGAAAAAACTACACGCCCGTAGTGCTGAACCGTATAGGATTATAAAGAAGATTGGATCTAATGCTTATATGCTAGAATTACCATCTAAGTTAGGTATTAGTCCGACCTTCAATATATCTGATCTAGTCGAGTTTAAGGAACAAATGGTGATACCTAGTGAGCCATTTGAGCCTGATCCCACCTTTGAGAGTGACCCTATCCCAGAATGTCCACCAGCCAATTTACCAGAGAGAAGAGAAAAGATTGAGCAGTCATGAATGATAAGATCATAACTACTAGAAATAAGAACTACCAAAGATATCTGGTTCGTTGGCAAGGGAGACCTGAGTCTGAGGATTCTTGGATCACTAAAGAGGATCTTCAAAAGTTGAACCCTGACTTGCTAGAGAGGATTCTTGGTTCGTTGGTGCTCAGGAGGACTGGGTGAAGGTTCACGGATGATCGGAGATCGAAGGAGGAGCAGCAGCCGAGCAATCATCCGGAACGAAGTGTTAGACATTAGAATAATGAAAATTAACCCAACTTTATTTGATTAAAATTAATACTTTTTGTGATACTTCGCAGGAATTGACTTCATAAACGTGTAGATCTTGATTTTAGGAGTCCAACGACGCAAACGGAATGTAATTTGGACTTCAAACGGGCCCGAAATGGATTTTAGAAGGTTTTAGCACGGATTTCAGAGCCACACGATTTTTGGAGCGACCTTAAAATCCTTTTGGTTTGGCTCACGGTGGACCGGCTCAATGGTCCACCATATGGGCTGCTGGTCCACGGCAGCCATTGCTGCCGGTCCACGGGCGGAGCCGTGGACCACCGTGCTTCGATCGCGCCGAAACTCGCCGGAGAGCTTCCCCTGGCACCGTCGAAGCCACCGGCAACTTTCCCGTCGGCCGAAGAGCTCCCGTTCGGCCGGAAAAATGGCCGAAAGTCGGCTCTGCCCAAGCCCGAAGCCGTCCACCGTCTGTCCGTGCCCGAAGCCGGCCGCGCCGCCGCCCACGGCCACGCCGCGCCCTGCGCCACGCCCAGCCGCGCCGCCGCCCACGGCCATGCCGCGCCCTGCGCCACGCCCAGCCGCGCCGCCGCCCACGGCCACACCACCGTCTGCTGCGCGTCCGCCCAAGCCTGCTGCCCACGGCCACGCCGAGCTCCCCTGTGCCACGTCCGTGCCCGAGCCGCCCGTCTCCGCCGCCGTCGCCACCCAGCCGTCTGCCCCCGTGCTACTGCCCAGCGTTCCCCTGCGCCGCCATCGCCACCCAGCCGCCCGCCTTCCACCGCGCGTCAGCCACCCGCCTGCTGCCGTCGCCCATGGAGCCGCGCCACCCACGCCACGGCCATGCTGCGTGTCCGCCAAGCTCCAGCCGTGTACCCCCGTGCTGCTGCCCAGCGTCCCCCTGCGCCGCGTGTCGGCCGAGCTCGCCGCCCAAGCCTGCTGCTGCATGCCACCCATGCCCACGGCCATGCAGCCCAAGTCCGTCTCCGCCCCAGCCGCACCTCTCTGCTCACAGCGTCATCGTCGTTCAGACCAGGATGTCTGAAAACAAGGAAGCATCGGAACGAGAAGAGATGTCGGACGACGCTGAATGGACGCGGGATTGTGCGATAGAATTTTTGAATTTAATTTTTGAGATGGGGATGATCGTAAAAAAATCAGATAATGAGATCGAATTGAGATAAAGAAATCACCGCGCTTTCCACACGGACCCGACACGGTATTTTTCAGCTATAAATACCTCGGTGATTCTTTTCTGCGGGAGAGGGAATTTTTGGGAGGTTCCACTTGCTGTCCATAGTTCCACCTATTGCTGTGACAGAGAGTCAGAGTCGTATAAAAAGGGAGAAAGGGACCCTTGTTCCCTTACTTTTATTTTCTCTGTACTCCAATATTTTATGCAATAAAATTTATTTGCTTTATATTAATCAATGTCTGCTTATTTTTATTTTAGTCATGCTGGAGTCATGTTGGATTAGCGTTTAAGGTAAGTTGTAGTGAATTAGTTTTGACTGACCTATACCTAAGGGACGGGCCGTGATCCAAGGATACGGGCCGTACTCTTGAGATAGGTCATATCTAAATTATTTTCACAGATTTATTATTTGCATTTAATTCTTGCATTAGTCTAGTTTATTTTAGTTTATTTTAAGTCAAAAGAAAATACTTTTTCAAGATAACCCCAAAGTCTCTGTGGGATCGACCCTTACTCCCGCTATTCTACCCTTTAGAGTAGTGGAATTAAGGTTCTAAATCGGTGCACTACGACACGCATCAGATTTTTGGCGCCGTTGCCGGGGACTTTTGGCGTTATTCTGAAAAAAAAAAATTCAACAATCCAAAAATCCACAACAAAAAACACAAAAAAAAAAAATATATTTAATTTTCAAAATTTTACATTCCAATTTTCAATTTTCGATCTTGAGTGCCCTGACATAAGGTTGCCCTGGCATAACTGGGAGGTTATGTTGAATGGTTGTCCTAGGGTACAAAAAGGTTGAACACAAAAAAATTTTAGAACACACAAAAAAAAAATTTTAGATTCACTTAGGTAAATTTATTTTTTTGCAAAACCAAAAAAATATTACACAGACATTTCATAATTTATTAGGATCAGATACTTAATCATCAAAATTAAAAAAAAAAAAAAAAAATTAAGTTTAATTTTATTTGTTTATAACTTTTTGGACACCTTAGCTGTTGCATTTCATAATTTCATAATATATCTTAAGGGCACAACCCATTAATCAGATAAGGTGGGGAGATCAATACCCTTCCTTAGCCCACAAATCATCAATCCAGCATCTGCATTGACCCAAGCCTTTAATTTTAAAATTAATTAGACGTCAACCCTAAGGATTTCGAGCTCAATAAGACAAGGAAACCCTAGAGTTGGACCGAGTTCAGATCATTTAATTCCTTGGTGTCTAAGGAAAGTGGTTCAGGGACTAGAGCCCGAAGGGACGTGAGTTGGTTCCGCTTACCTGGCCAATTTATAATTGGTGTCTAAGGCAAGCGATAAGGGAACCTTCACCCACCTTACACTTACCTGGCCAAGTTAGTTAATTGATCTTGGGCTTGGAGTGCTCGAAGGTAACCTTGGATCAGTTAGGAGCTGTCTAGATCCAGGTTAACCCTAGGATAGTGATTTTGATTTGTTTCACTTGCTTGATTAAAAAAATTAATTAATTAATTAACTTTCTCTAGTTTAGGACTCTCTTAGGAACTTCTCTTTAGACCTCTTCTCATTCTTCCGCTTTCCAATTAAAAAAAATTTAAAAAAAATCTTTGATTGCTGTTTGCTTTAGGAGGGAGGGTGTATGTTAGTATATTCTAGGTGCCGACTTCGAGAACCTAAACATATATCCCTAGATCCGAAAATCGAAGGCTCCAGTAGAGCAACCAGTCCAGGTACTATGGATCCTAATCAAGGAATTGACCCTCCGCTGAAGGAGTACTTCACTCCTTCAAAATACACTTATTCACCTTGTATCCAAGTACCCCCTGTAGATGCCATTCAGTACGAAATCAAGTCCAGTGTGATTCAGATGTTACCCTCTTTTTACGGACTTGCGACTGAAGACCCATATAAACATCTAGATGAATTTCTAGAAATCTGCTCCACTGTTAAGATCCAAAATTTCTCCGATGATGCTTTAAGGCTTAGGTTATTCCCTTTTTCCCTGAAAGATAAAGCCAAATATTGGTTAAATTCCCTAGACACCGTGACAATTTCAACTTGGGATCAACTTCAGAGGGAGTTCCTTAAGAAATATTTTCCCATAGGAAAGACGAATCAAATTAGAAAAGCCATTACTAGTTTTTCCCAATTAGATGGAGAAATGTTTCATGAAACCTGGGAGAGATTGAAAGAGCTAATTAGAAAATGTCCTCACCATGCCATACCCAAATGGCAATTAGTCCAGTGCTTTTATGACGGTTTGTCAGAAAGGCACCGGCAAATGGTGGATGCCTCATGTGGAGGAACGTTCATGCTCAAAAATGAACATGAGGCATGGCAGTTGTTTGAAACGTTAAGTGAAAATTCTCTACATCATATGTCAGCTGCCCGTAGAGATCCTCCCACAGGTCCTGTAGAACCTAAGAGAGGAGGTATGTATGAAGTTGGTCGTGCTGTAGACATCTACAGCAAGGTTGATGAGCTATCTCAGAAGCTCGACCAACTTTTGCAAGCCGGAAATAATTCCTCCTCATCTCATCCTACTCATGAAGTTTGTATTATCTGCTCGAGTTCCACCCACACCTTAGGTGATTGTCCATCAGCTTATCAATTTCCTGAGCTTCTTCAGGAGCAAGCTCATCAAGCTCAAACCCGAATGGCTCCTAGACCAGGAAACGATCCTTATTCGAACACATACAATCCTGGCTGGCGCAATCACCCGAATTTTTCTTGGAAACCCCAATCCGGAATCAATTTTTCTGTTAGGCCAAATAATCAGGAGACCAAATTTCAAAACATGCAATTTCCTCAATATCAAAATGCCCCACAGCCTCCACAACCTCCGCCAAGCAATCTTGATCCTTCCTTTCAAGAAAAGATCCTTCAAACTTTGAAGGAGGGGCTGAACATGAATACCCAAATCCTTCACTCCCATACCCAATCCATTGCCAAGCTAGAGACTCAGATAGGTCAGCTAGCTACAGCTTTTAATCGGAGAGAAGAAGGTAAGTTGCCTAGCCAGCCCATTATCAACCCCAAGGGTCAATACATGGCTGAGAGTTCCACTGGACCTGAAAATTTTCCTGAACACGCTAAATCTGTTATCACCTTAAGAAGTGGAAAAACGTTAGATCAACCTGACCCGACCCAAGAAGTAGAACTGGCTAAGCCAGAGAAAAAGAATGAAGAGGAGAAGGAATCCATTGGTAAAGCACCCGTACCTAAGGCTCCATTCCCTAGAGCTTTGGAATCACCTTTACCATTGGATAAGAAAAATTTAAAAATGAATGAGATGCTTGAATTATTCAAGCAAGTCCAAATCAATTTACCTCTCCTCGATGCCATCAAGCAAGTACCGGCGTATGCCAAATTTCTTAAGGATTTGTGCACTCAAAAACGAAAATCTAAGGCACATATTCCTAAGAAAATCCTCTTAACTGAGCAAGCCAGCTCAGTTTTTCAGCAAATAGCTCCACCTAAACTCAAAGACCCAGGTACCCCAATTATCTCTTGTGTCATAGGGGACCTTACAATCAAGAAAGCCTTGTTAGATTTAGGTGCGAGTGTAAACCTTCTCCCAGGATCAATGTATGATCTGTTTAAATTCGGAGAATTAAAACCCACGACGGTGACCTTACAGTTAGCTGATCGATCCGTCAAGGCACCCCGTGGAATGCTCGAGGATGTGTTGGTAAAAGTAGATGAGTTCTACTTCCCGGTTGATTTTCTTGTTTTGGACATGGAATCTAGCGGTAACCCTAGTCAGATACCCATCATTCTTGGAAGACCTTTCCTAGCTACCGCTAATGCTTGCATAAATTGTAGAACAGGGGTTATGGACGTCTCTTTTGGGAATAAGAAAATGCGGTTGAATATTTTCAATGCATGCCAAGGACCACCATCTTATGATCATAACGAAGTAAACATGATAGAAGAAGTAGTAAATAGGAATCTTCCTGTGTTGCTTAATTCGGATCCTTTGCAAGCATGTTTGACACATTTAGGAACTGACGATTTTGATATTGATGATGAAGTGAATGCTTTGTTAGAGCCACCCAAGTTTAGTACCATTCCTCCTTGGACTATGAAATTTGAATCATTACCGACTCAATCAAGCCCTTTAGTGCCATCCTTAGAAGCACCACCCTATCTGGAATTGAAGCCTCTTCCTGACAAGTTAAAGTATTCTTTTCTTGGATCCAATGATATCCTTCCGGTAATCATTGCATCTACTCTGACCTCTGATCAGGAACAAAAATTGATGAATGTACTTAGGGAACATAAAGAGGCAATAGGATGGACAATAGCTGATCTTAAGGGAATTGACCCTTCTGTTTGCATGCACCACATTCACTGTGAAGCAGAAGCTAAACCACATAGGGACATGCAACGGAGGCTAAATCCAAACATGCGAGAAATTGTTAAAAAAGAAGTGGTTAAATGGTTGGATGCCGGTATTATTTATCCAATTTCGGATAGCCAATGGGTCAGCCCAACTCAGGTAGTACCTAAAAAGTCAGGTATTACTGTCATTCAGAATGAAAATGGTGAGTCAATTTCTACCCGAGCAACCACTAGTTGGAGAGTGTGTATAGATTACCGGAAACTGAATGCTGTTACTAGGAAAGATCATTTCCCTCTGCCTTTTATTGATCAAATTCTAGAACGACTAGCAGGGCAGAGTTTCTTTTGTTTCCTGGATGGATATTCAGGATACAACCAGGTTCCAGTATTTCCTGCGGACCAAGAAAAGACCACATTTACTTGCCCTTTTGGAACGTTTGCATTCAGGCGTATGCCTTTTGGTCTCTGTAATGCACCAGCCACCTTTCAACGATGTATGTTGGCCTTATTCTCCGATATGGTTGGTCATTTCCTTGAAGTGTTTATGGATGATTTTTCTGTTTTTGGATCTTCATTCGAGGACTGTCTCCATAATTTGGCTAAGGTATTGAAACGCTGTATAGAAACCAACTTAGTCTTAAGTTGGGAGAAGAGCCATTTTATGGTTCGTGAGGGAATTGTACTCGGACACATTGTTTCTGAGCGAGGGATTGAGGTTGACAAAGCTAAGGTTGAATTAATCTCGAAATTACCTCCCCCGACCTCGGTTAGACAAGTACGATCCTTCCTTGGCCATGCTGGTTTTTATAGACGATTCATCAAGGATTTCAGCAAAATCTCTCGACCATTGTGTGATTTACTTGCCAAAGACAAGTCCTTTGATTTTAGTAAAGAATGTTTGACCGCTTTTGACATTCTTCGAACTGCTTTGACCACTGCACCTATCATCAAGCCCCCAGATTGGACTCTGCCATTTGAAATCATGTGTGATGCTTCTGATTATGCTGTAGGAGCTGTTTTAGGACAGAAGCTCAATAGGGAACCCCATGTAATTTACTATGCTAGTAAAACTCTTTCAGATGCACAAATGAACTATACCACTACTGAAAAAGAATTACTAGCAGTTGTATTCGCCCTAGAAAAGTTTCGATCATATTTATTAGGGTCTAAGGTCCTAGTTTACTCTGATCATGCTGCATTAAGACATCTCCTATCCAAAAAGGATACCAAGCCTAGACTGATTCGATGGATCCTTTTGTTACAAGAATTTGACTTAGAAATTTTGGATAAGAAAGGTTCCGAAAATATGGTAGCAGATCACATTTCTAGGATCTTAGTAGAATACAACAAGGAAATTATTGGAGATAGGTTTCCTGATGAGCAACTATTCTCAATTTCTTCTAGTAATCTCCCCTGTTTGCCCATATTGTGAATTATCTGGTAACAGGGCAAGTTCCTCCATACTGGTCACAACAAGAAAAAGATAGGTTCTTTTCGCAAATCAAATATTACTTTTGGGAGGAACCTGAATTATTTAAACACTGTTCGGATCAAGTGATCAGGCGATGTGTCCCTGAAAGTGAATTCAAGAGTATACTCAATTTTTGTCATTCTCTTGCATGTGGGGGACACTTTAGTGGGAGAAAAACTGCAGCAAAGGTGCTGCAAAGTGGATTTTATTGGCCAACTCTCTTTAAAGATGCACATGAATTTGGCCGTAATTGTCTCAAGTGTCAACAAAGGGGGAATATTTCACGAAAAGATATGATGCCCCTAAACCCCATTTTAGTTGTTGAAATTTTTGATGTTTGGGGTATTGACTTTATGGGACCATTTCCTCTTTCCTTTGGATTTGAGTACATTTTGGTAGCAGTCGATTATGTTTCGAAATGGATTGAAGCTGTGGCAACTCGAACTAATGATCACAAAGTTGTGATCAAGTTCATTCAACATAACATCTTTAGTCGGTTTGGGTGCCCAAGGGCCATTATTAGTGATGGAGGTGCGCATTTCACAAATAGACACTTTGACGCACTGATGAAAAAGTATGGAATTACCCATAAAGTAGCCACACCATACCATCCTCAGACTAGTGGTCAGGTAGAAGTTTCGAATAGAGAGAGCAAGCACATTCTTGAGAAAACGGTAAGACCCGATAGGAAAGATTGGTCCGAACGTTTGGATGATGCTTTATGGGCTTACCGAACTGCTTTCAAGACCCCTCTAGGAATGTCTCCGTACCGGTTAGTGTTTGGAAAGGCTTGTCACCTACCTGTTGAATTGGAACACCGTGCATTTTGGGCTATCAAGCGATTTAATTTTGATATGAAGAATGCAAGTTCCCATAGAAAACTTCAGTTAAGTGAGTTGGAAGAGTTACGAAATGAAGCGTATGAGAGTTCGAAAATTTACAAGGCTCGAACGAAGGCTTATCATGACAAATTTATTCATAGAAAATCATTTGAGCCTAATCAAAAAGTGTGGCTCTACAACTCTAGGTTACGTCTTTTTCCCGGAAAACTTCGCTCACGATGGGATGGACCTTTTGTAGTAACTCAAGTATTTTCCCATGGAGCTGTTGAACTTAAGGATCCTAAGCAAGGGAATGTTTTTAAGGTGAATGGCCAACGGTTGAAACCGTATATTGAAGAAATCAGTGATGGAGAAGTTGTTGAAACTCTTGATCTTGAACAACCAGTGTTGCTGTGATGATGAACTTTGTCTGGCTGAAGACGTTAAACTTAGCGCTCCTGGGAGGCAGCCCAGCTCTTTCCTTAGTTTATATTTTAACTTCTAGTTCTTTATTTTTAGAATAAATGGAGTAATAAAAGAAGATTGCGGGAACATGGTGATAGAAGGACATCCAATTCCATACCCTACCAGGTTGTATCCTTCCATGCCATTTAGTTATTAATATTCTCTTCCATTAGGGACAATGGAAATTAAGTTGGGGGGTGAGGTAATTAATTAAATCAAATCCTCGAGTAAAATTTTAATCAGTTTTGTGTACAAAAATTTTGTAAAATTTTAATCAGTTTTGTGTACTAAAATTTGTCTCGAATTGAAAATAATCAAGCTCACTAAATGAGGAGTGATTAATGGTTTAGAAAATTTTAGAGATACTGAGGGATGATTTATCAAGAAAACCCTATAAGTGGTAGAGTGTAGTCCAGAAAATTTTAGAAGAGTAATTCCAGACCCTTCGGCCTATTGATCTTAATAATGAATCTTACTTATTTTGGTATAGGCATTATAAAAAGTCCCCAGTTAAAAAAATTTTCTGAGGTTAATAAAGATTTTTAGCATCTCTCACTGAGTAACCGGACCCCTTCGCCTAAGTAAGCGTTGTTGTTCGCGTCAAAAGGTGAGGATGTAACGAAATCTTTCGTAGAGTTGGTCTTGACTTAGCCTTTTTAACTCGAGTCAGTAAGCCCGAGGGGTGTTTTACACCTAATGCCCTAAAGCCAACTGGTTTGGGAGTCATTGGCTTAAAGCTCGCTACAAGGGTTAATTAGAAAGCAAGGTGTCAGGACATTGCACTGACTTTACATTAAAAAAAAAAAAAAAAAAAAAAAAAAAAAAGAGTGGGGACTAAATAAATATTGCGTCAAAACCAAACTAAGTTGGAAGATTTAGATAGTGAGATAGAAAGTTGGGAACGAAAACTCTTAAAACTTCTATGGACTTTATTCTACTACTAAAAGGGTGGAATTGGTAATCCAATGAAGTATCTTTTTAATAGTCTAACCATGTATCCTTTGATTTTAGGGTTAGTACGATAATTTTATTTCATGGACCATCTTAGTACACAAGACTCATCCATTTCCTTTACTCGAGGACGAGCAAAGTTTAAGTTGGGGGGTGTGTTAGACATTAGAATAATGAAAATTAACCCAACTTTATTTGATTAAAATTAATACTTTTTGTGATACTTCGCAGGAATTGACTTCATAAATGTGTAGATCTTGATTTTAGGAGTCCAACGACGCAAACGGAATGTAATTTGGACTTCAAACGGGCCCGAAATGGATTTTAGAAGGTTTTAGCACGGATTTCAGAGCCGCACGATTTTTGGAGCGACCTTAAAATCCTTTTGGTTTGGCTCACGGTGGACCGGCTCAATGGTCCACCGTATGGGCTGCTGGTCCACGGCAGCCATTGCTGCCGGTCCACGGGCGGAGCCGTGGACCACCGTGCTCCGATCGCGCCGAAACTCGCCGGAGAGCTTCCCCTGGCACCGTCGAAGCCACCGGCAACTTTCCCGTCGGCCGAAGAGCTCCCGTTCGGCCGGAAAAATGGCCGGAAGTCGGCTCTGCCCAAGCCCGAAGCTGTCCACCATCTGTCCGTGCCCGAAGCCGGCCGCGCCGCCGCCCACGGCCACGCCGCGCCCTGCGCCACGCCCAGCCGCGCCGCCGCCCACGGCCACGCCACCGTCTGCTGCGCGTCCGCCCAAGCCTGCTGCCCACGGCCACGCCGAGCTCCCCTGTGCCACGTCCGTGCCCGAGCCGCCCGTCTCCGCCGCCGTCGCCACCCAGCCGTCTGCCCCCGTGCTACTGCCCAGCGTTCCCCTGCACCGCCGTCGCCACCCAGCCGCCCGCCTTCCACCGTGCGTCAGCCACCCGCCTGCTGCCGTCGCCCATGGAGCCGCGCCACCCACACCACGGCCATGCTGCGTGTCCGCCAAGCTCCAGCCGTCTACCCCCGTGCTGCTGCCCAGCGTCCCCCTGCGCCGCGTGTCGGCCGAGCTCGCCGCCCAAGCCTGCTGCTGCATGCCACCCACGCCCACGGCCATGCAGCCCAAGTCCGTCTCCGCCCCAGCCGCACCTCTCTGCTCACAGCGTCATCGTCGTTCAGACCAGGATGTCTGAAAACAAGGAAGCATCGGAACGAGAAGAGATGTCGGACGACGCTGAATGGACGCGGGATTGTGCGATAGAATTTTTGAATTTAATTTTTGAGATGGGGATGATCGTAAAAAAATCAGATAATGAGATCGGATTGAGATAAAGAAATCACCGCGCTTTCCACACGGACCCGACACGGTATTTTTCAGCTATAAATACCTCGGTGATTCTTTTCTGCGGGAGAGGGAATTTTTGGGAGGTTCCACTTGCTGTCCATAGTTCCACCTGTTGCTGTGACAGAGAGTCAGAGTCGTATAAAAAGGGAGAAAGGGACCCTTGTTCCCTTACTTTTATTTTCTCTGTACTCCAATATTTTATGCAATAAAATTTATTTGCTTTATATTAATCAATGTCTGCTTATTTTTATTTTAGTCATGCTGGAGTCATGTTGGATTAGCGTTTAAGGTAAGTTGTAGTGAATTAGTTTTGACTGACCTATACCTAAGGGACGGGCCGTGATCCAAGGATACGGGCCGTACTCTTGAGATAGGTCATATCTAAATTATTTTCACAGATTTATTATTTGCATTTAATTCTTGCATTAGTCTAGTTTATTTTAGTTTATTTTAAGTCAAAAGAAAATACTTTTTCAAGATAACCCCAAAGTCTCTGTGGGATTGACCCTTACTCCCGCTATTCTACCCTTTAGAGTAGTGGAATTAAGGTTCTAAATCGGTGCACTACGACACGCATCACGAAGCAGGGGAGAACTCGGGAGCAGGGGAGGTGAGCCGGCTTCGGAGACGATCGGGTGAGGGTGTTTGGGTGACGGTGGACCGAGATGAAGCTCACGGGCAGCATGAGACTGGGGAGGAACTTCTGGACGGTAAGTGATCGGAGGGGTTCTCGGACAATGGGATCTGGAGGAGGGAGGCACGGGAAGACCGGGGAAGGTCGTCTGGTGTTGAGCGATGGAAGACCGGGAAAGGCTGGTTTGGTGCCTCGGGGTCGTCTGGAAGAACACCGAGGGACAGGAGCTTCTTTGATGGCGGAGCGATGCTCGGGGAAGATGGATGGGAGAACAATGGGATGACGCACGATGGGATCGATTGCAGGGAGCACCCATGGGAGGCCAGCTGATGAAGGCGAAATTGCTGCTGCGGGGGTGCCGATATGATGAGCTTCGGTCGCGACGATCGGCTATTTTTGTTTGCAGGCATAAGGGACTGGTGGTCGACAGGGAGCAGGGAGGATCCGATGGGGAGGCGACCAAGGGGTGCTGGACCGGGTGGAAGATGGAGGACGGGGACAATGAGGGCTGGCAAAAGAGAAGGGAATATGGGGTACCCTAATTTATTTTGAGCTCTGATACCAAAATTGATGGGGGACACGGATAGGATCGTTGGTGAGCCTAGAATTCACCTAAATTAGGATACTATTTTTTTTTGATATTTTTTCTCTAGGGGTGACGAAGGAATAGTGGGGATGTAGGATAGGGATCTAGATCTCATGGACTTTGGGACTCACCCTAACGAAGAGACCTCTCACCTCTAGGGCATTACACCCTCCTCGATACTTGGAGGCGCTAGGATGGATCTCAAAGGTCACGAGGAGATAAAGAAGATGGAATGGGAAGGGGAATAACTAGGGCATCATGTCCATGCCCGAAGGCGAAGGCAAGAAGAATCACTCTTCTAAAAAACTCAATTTTTTTCTCCAAAAACTTTTTTTTTTACAAAGGACTGAGGGTGGTATTTATAGACCTATCCAACCCTCATTTGAATTTGAATACAGAATAAAAAGATAGAGATGATTCAAATTCAAACACAAGATAGGATAAGATAAGCCTATCCATATCTCAATCCTAACCAAACAAATTCTAATTCAAGTTTCAAATAAAAGATAAATTTTAAATTTATTCTAGATATGCTCCGAAACTCATGCGACTCCAAGATTTGTGCTTGCTTCAGGAGCCGTGCTATATATGATCATGTACAATGTGTGGATGCGTGATGGGGCCTCAATCACTGATCATGTACTATATATGATCGAGATGATTGAGCGCCTGGGCAAGCTTGGATGTCCCTTGCATGAACAGCTTGGGAAGGATGCGATTCTGAATTCCCTGCCCTCTTCCTATCTAGATTTTCTTTATCATTATAGAATATATAAGCCTGTAGTAAACTACCATGGTTTGTTGGGGTTATTGCAGACTTATGAAAAAGACCACCAACTGAGCAAAGGGATGGTAAATTTATTGGGAGGATCTTCGGCAAGGCGTCGTCCCTTTAAGAAAGGGAAAAAGAAAAATAAAGGAAAAAATATGTAGAATGCTTTTGGGCCCAGTCAGGCCAAAAGGGTGAAGGCTGATAAGAGCCATGCGGAATGCTTCTTCTACAAGAAGCAGGGTCATTGGAAGAGGAACTGTCCTCTTTACATTGCATCCCTTGACCTGAACAGGTCCAAGAAGCGAAAGCAGCAGGACGGTGCTGGACAAGGTATTTATATGATAACACCTTAGAATTTCTATATCTGCGATACTACTAACTGGGTATTGGATACAGGAAGTCTAATTCACATTTGTAATTCTTTGCAGGGACTTTAAGTTAGTAGAAGATTCAAGGATAGCGAGAGATTCTTGAACATGGAAAATAGAAGCCAAGTTCTAGTCCTGGTGCTAGGAGTCCTCAAACTAGTTTTTGAGTCCTGTACAATCATTTTGAATGAGTGTCATTATTGTCTGTCTTTTATCTTGATTGTCATTTCTGTAGGCCAATTGGCCATGTATGGTTATGAACTATCAATAAAGAATGATATTTACAAAATCATTTGGAATGGTTCTGTGATGATGATTGAACAAATGAACAATGGCATTTATATACTATCACGACCTGTTAGTGTAATGTACAAGTCTAGCAAATATCCTAGGATAGATAATGTCAGCGATGCGTACCTATGGCATTGTAGGCTAGGTCATATTAACAAGAACAGGATAAATAGATTGAAAAGCGAGGGTCTCCTCGATTTTAGTGAAAATGGTTCACTGCCAACCTGTGAGTCCTATCTTCTTGGAAAGATGACAAAGTCACCTTTTATTGGAAAAGGTGAATAAGCCAAAGAGATTCTAAGTCTGGTATATACTGATGTATGCAAACCCATGAATATTAGTACCAGAGGTGGGTACAATTATTTCATTACGTTTACAGATGATCTTTCAAGGTATGGTTATGTCTTCTTAATGTAATATAAATCTGAATCGTTTGAAATGTTCAAACCAGGGTTTTTCGAACCATGCCAAACTGGCCAGTTCGGGGCGTACCGAACCGGACCGGTGGCTGGCCAGCACGGTTCGGCCATATAAATCGACACACCCCAATAAAAATCAAAAAAAAAAATTTACTACACTGAACCGGACCCAAACCGGGTCGAACCGGTGTTGAACCAGTCGAAACGGGCCTGAACCAATCGGTTCAGCCCGGTTCAGCACCGGTTCGGGTCGATACGACCAGGAGGGGGCAGGTGGGGTAATTTTTTTTATTTCTATCACATGGCTATTATAGCTATATGACTGCTTTGAGAGGGGGGGAGGGTTTGCTTTGAGTTTTAAGAGGAAAAGGCAGAGAGCTCGTAAGAGCTCTCTATTGCAGAGCTATGGAAGGAAAAACAACGGAAAAAAAAATTCCTCGATCATTTTCAATCCAATCGAACCTGTAAAAGTCGAAGAGGAAGCTAGAATCAAGGTACGTATACCTATCTTTTTCCATATTTTTCTCTTTTGTATCGTTATTTTTTGTTAAAATCTATGCAAAATAGAAATTAAGAAGATATGCTGTCAAAATTTAATTTTTGGCTATGATTTTAGAGTATGTGGTAGATCTAGGATAGATCTACACAATGATACTAAAATCTTGATTTTTTGTTAAGTATATAATTTTTTAAATTAAAAATTAATTTTAGATTAATAAATTATTTTTAAAAATAATTAAAAAAAATTATAATTATAAATTATTAATCTAGGGCTCATAAGCTACTCTCACTATAAATTTCATGTCGATTTATTCAAGTTTTGTGCATCTCATGAATAGTGCTGTAGGTCTTAAATTAAAAAAAATTAATTTTAAATGTATTTTTAGGATCTTAAAAATATATATATATCATGTATGATAGAATCCTACATGAATCTAAAATTTAAAAATTTTTTTAATTTTTCTTTATTTTTTGAATTTTTTAAATTAAGAAAATAAATTAAATAAATTAAATTTTAAAAATTATGTTAATAAAGTGTTAATTAATAAATATTATTATTGACCTTATATATAATTTAAATATTCATGTATGGATCCATCGAGGAAGAAAGATCCGGAGCGGGACATTAGCTAGTCATATGAAGAGATGATCTCGGGTCGACATCACTGGAGGTGTAAATGGTGCAATACTAAATTCAAAGGTGGGGGTAACAAGGTTGAACCAGCACTTAACTAGCGGCTATTCTGATGTATCTGCATGCTGATAGTGTCCACAGGAGATCCGTCAGCTGATAAAGAAATACTTTACTAATTTTAAAGCTGGGAAGGAAAGAGCAATAAAGAAGAAGGCAGAGATGGACCGCAAAGCTGTAGAACCACCTTCTTATTACTCCAGGGAGTCAAAGTGAGCATCTATTCCTTCTGATGAGGAGGCACAGATGGAGGCTGCTATTCAGGCGAGCTTGTATGAGCAAAGATTAAGGCAGCTAGGCATAAACAACGATTCGGGCCATCAGCTTTTGAGTCAGAATCGAGATCCACTTCTGCTAGTGCTTCAGGAGAGTTTGAGACACAGTTTAGAAGGACCTCCTCAGTCAGAGAGCCTGTCAGGAGAGGCACCGACCATATTGCATCCATGTTGGGAGCATTTGGCAATAGGAGGAAGTCTTACAGGGACATTCCAAAGGGAGCCACTATCCATGATGTCGATCCACATACATTTTTCAGTAGAGATTCCAAGCAACAGAGGATTGACACAATGCTAAAAAAGGAAAAGAAGAAGGATATGTGGCAGGCCAGATATCGCTGCAATGTGCCTTGAAGAAGTAAGTTAGGTTGAAATTATTGAATGATTTTTAAGAGCATTAATTTCAACAAACTAACAAATTTTTTTCTGGTAGATGAAATTTTTTAAGGAGGATACAAATTCATTTTGATCCACTGTAGCGGTCAGAAGTAAATCAAGAATGAATCCTAGTAGATACTACTAAGGAATAAGCTTAATATTATATCAGGATTAAATTTTTTATTTTGCCAAATCTAAAATTCTAAATGATGTAATATCTTTTGCAGCTGAATGGTGGGTGCATTTTGGTGGATCTACTAAAAATTTGAAGGTTCTTATAGTGAAGATCCTCTTCCAGACGGTGTCATCCAGTGGATGTGAGTGCAACTGGTCTACATTTGGTCTTATCCACTCCAAGCAGAGGAACCATCTGAAACAAAAATGCCTCAACGATCTTGTGTATGTACACTATAATTTAAGGTTAAGGCTAAAATATATTAAGGAAGAAGTAGAATTGAAATATCCCGATCCCACAACAAGTTCTATATTGATGAGGATGAAGATCTAATAATTGGGTGGATCATGGATCAGCAATAGCAGCCAGGATCGTCTCCTCGACCAACCAGTTTTGTAGCTAGTGAGGCTGACGTGTATGCTGGACAATGGGCAACAAGTCATATTCCTTACAGGGCTCCAGTAGATACAGCACATCATCCCTCCCCACCACCTAGTAGACCCAGAGACAGAGGAAAAGGAAAGATAGTTGCACCTCCATCGGAGCACTCAGTCCACTCAAATTCAGATACCAGAGATAGTGACGATAGTGCTTTAGATAGTAGAGGATCTAGTGATCAGGGAGGGGCAAGAGGACAGGAGTCGCAGCCACCTATTCATATTCGATTCACTGGGGAGTCACAGTTTAGCCATGCCATGTAGGATACAGATCATGGATTACCATCTGATAGACCCCATGGTGATACGATTCCGTATAGGCGACGGGCTCCGTGTGGTCATTCGGGACATGATACAGCTGCAGCTCTTGCACGTAGAGTAGGATCCATGGATGTATCAGATCATCCTCATATTCAGGATCCTCTTATCCGTAGCTACTGACAACTTCTGGTCCATATGATCTATATGGTGCATCTGAGATGTCAGCATCCGGTGGTTATTATCCCATACAGCCCGGAGCATCTTATGGACCTGATTTTACTGCTGGTATATTTGGATGGCCCCTGCACTGCCATATCATCAGTCTTTGGATAGCTCTTAGGGTCGGGACATCAGAGAGGGATCTGTGATTAGTTATGATCCATCACGCATACCTCTTGGGATGAGCTTAGAGTATCATGCTGCCTAGCAGGAGGGACATGCCAAATTTCCTACAGAGTACATACATGATTCCTATATTTATGGACATCATCACTCTACCCGATTCTAGACATTGGTATGTAATTATATGTTTATGTCACATTTCACTTTCATTAATTGTTGATAATCTTAGTTTAATTATCATTTTTTATTTTATTTCAATGAAAAATAGTTCTAAATATTAGTTTCTAGTCCTAAATCCTAAATCGGTACGCCACCCTAAATCCTAAAGTCCTAAACCCTAAATCCTAAACTCTAAACCCTAAACCCTAAATCCTAAATCCTAAATACTAAATTCTCCCTAAACCCTAAACCCTAAACCCTTAAAAAATAAAATAAAAACTTAAAATTACAAAAAACATCAAAAAAAATCAAAAAAAATTGGGCGTACCAGTTTGAACCGGTATGCCATGCCGTACTGTGTGTTGGCACGGTACGGTATGGTATGGTACTGTATCGTACTGTACTAATACTGGCTGACCATCGATACGGCTCCCGGTACCGGGAACCTTGGTTCAAACAATATCGTAGTAAAGTAGAAAACAAACTGGAAGGTGTATCAAAATCTTTCGATCAGATCGAGGCGGTGAATACATTTCCAGTGAGTTTCTGACATATCTCGAGGAGAATGGGATTCTCTCTCAGTGGACACCTCAATTAAATGGAGTGTCTGAAAGGATGAATCGAACCCTACTAGACATGGTTTGGTCCATGATGGGCTTTGCTTTTCTGCCGCTATCCTTTTAGGAATATGCTCTGGAATCAGCCTGTTACCTTTTGAATAGGGCTCCAAGTAAATCCATTAGCAAAACCCCATATGAGATATGGACTGGATGTAAGCCGACACTCTCACACCTTCGGGTCTGGGATTGCCCGACTTATGTAAAACGTTTAGAAACGGACAAAGTTGGACCTAGGTCTAATCGGTGCCTATTTGTTGGGTATCAAAAAGAGTCTAAGGGATATCACTTCTACTTGGATGAGGAATAAAAGTTGTTCACCAATCTTAGGGCTATCTTTTTGGAAAAGGAGTTCCTTCATGAAGGAACTGTAGCCGCTAAAATCAAACTTAATGAAGTTCAACAAGTAGAAGAACCGACACACTTAAGGGATAACATAGAACCGGTTATGATTAGATCACATCTTGAGCCCATACAGGAACCATTAAGGAGATCCAGTAGGGTACCGAGTCGACCGGATAGATACTACGGTTTCTTGGTTCGGGACGGTGATCCCATTGAACTCGATGAGAATAATGAGGATCCGATCACCTATATGGATGCGATGTAGAGGTTCGACTCTGAGGAATGGTTGGGAGCCATGAAATTCAAAATGGAGTCCATGGAAATCAACAATGTATGGACATTGGTTGATTCACTTAAAGGGATAAAATCTATTGGGTACAAATGGATTTTCAAAAGAAAAAGGGGCGTAAACGGGCAGGTAGAGACCTATAAAGCCCATCTGATTGCTAAGGGATATCATCAACATTATGGTATTGACTATGACGAGACATTCTCTCCTGTGGCAATGCTCAAATTCATTCGAATCATGCTTGCTTTAACGGCACACTTTGACTATGAAATCTGGTAAATAGATGTCCGAACAGCTTTCCTAAATGGTGAGCTGGAAGAGAAGGTGTATATGATACAACCTGAAGGATTCACATCCACAGACGAGTCAAAGGTGTGCAAGCTTCAAAAGTCCATCTATGGACTGAAGCAAGCATCATAAAGTTGGAACATGCGATTTAATAAGTTTATTAAGTCATATGGCTTCGTTAGGAATGAAGAAGAGCCTTACATTTACAAATGGGTTGATGGTTCTGTAATTGTATTCCTTGTGTTGTATGTGGATGAGATTTTCTTAATCGGGAATGACATCTCAATACTACAAGGAATAAAGGTCTGGTTGTCATCTCAGTTCTCTATGAAGGACTTAGATGAAGCCTCTTACATACTGGGTATGAAGATCTATAGAGATATATCTAAGAGACTTCTAGGATTGTCCCAGTCTACGTACATCGACACTGTACTAAGCGATTCAGCATGGAAAATTCCAAGAAAGGCTATCTCCCGATAGGCACTGGAATTGCTCTCTCCAAAAAGGATTGTGCGACAATTCCTAAGGAGAGAGAGCATATGAGTAGAATCTTGTATGCTTTGGTAGTAGGTTCCATCATGTACGCCATGACGTGTGATGGGAAAATCAACAAAAAAAAAGTTTTTTGGACTAACTCACTTTTATTTTGTAGTTAAAATAGACAAATCTAATAAAGGGTTTGATCTCATTTTCTCTTTCAGCAAATACTTGAGCCAATTCATGAGTCGACTCAACCTAGATTCAAGCAGGGTATGAGGCCACTTCTTCAATCCCCATTTTCCTCACTTGGCACCATCCATTTGAAGCCCACTTCCCTCATTTGGATGCTATCTACTTGAAGCCCATTTTCCTCACTTGGACGCCATCTACTTGAAGCCTATTTTCCTCAATTGGTCGACACCACATCAAGCACCTTTTGGGAAGGAGGAAGGACACTATTCAAGAATTTTATGGGGAGATTGAAACCATGTTATATTATCCCAACAACCCTCCAACTAACTTGCCATGTGGGATGCCATATCACATAAGGCTCCACATCAGCAAATTAAGCCAAGTCATTGCCACATGTCAATTGGTTGTAACCTTCTACCCATAAATTATTATAAAACTAATTCTAGTAGAAACTACCCAACTAGAGTTAGCTAGACCTAACCTCCACTCTCTCTCTCTTCATGGCCGACCCATGTGGGTTATGAAGGCTATAAATAGGGCCTAAGCCCCCCCCCCCCCCCATTGTATTCATTCTATTTTGGATTAAATGAAGAAAGCTATCTTTCTTGATCTAGTTCCCCTATGTTCTCTTGTTTGGAGTGAAAAGTTCTTGAGTTTAAGAGTTAGAAGATAGGTTTGAGAAGAGAGTATGAGGTTCTTGAATGAGTGTTTGAAGGGTAGAATATCCTTGAGTGTTTGAAAGGTGGAGTGCTCCTTGCTTGATCCAAGATCCAAGCATCATTCCTTGAAGGCACCGGCTTCTACTTCCTTGTTTTCCTTCCTTCTTCTTCTTGTTTCAATTTCAATTTTGAATTCTCTTTTCATGCCTAATCTTTGATTTGATGCAGGTTTTCTTGGATTTTCCAAGTCCAAGATGAAGGTCTCCAAGCCAAGAATCATGGCCAAGGTGAGTCCTAAAGGTAGAAAGTGCTAGTCTTACGGTTTAGACCTCAATCCTTGAGTGATGAGAGCTCCTTCTTCCACCAAATAATTAGCCATCATTGTTGGTTGGAAAACTCTTCCTAAGCTATATTAGATATGATCATTTGAAGGTTAACTTACCATAGTAGTAATGATTTCCTTGCCATGAAGATCCTAATCTCTATTTTGAACTAGATCTACATTTCAGGTATTGTAATTTAGATCAACTAGTCTCCTTATGAAGATTCTTTTCTTGAATTAATTTAGACTATTTAGACTATATAGATCAACTAGTCTCCTTATGAATTAATTTAGACTATTTCTTTGATAATTAGTTGCTCAAATTTGCTTGCTGGTTAGCTTGCTAAAACTCTCCATTCATCATTTCATTTTCGTCCCCCATCAATTTTTTTGGTATCAGAGCTTTGGTTCTAGGTTAAGCTTTGCAGGCTGTTGGAATTCTGTCTCACTATCTTCTGAGTTTTATTAATTTTTCATATTTTTTATATTGATCAAAAAAATCCAAGGGAACATTTTCTCAGTACCTTTGTATGTTAGGATTTTAAATATAAAATTTTAAAAAATATTTTTCTTTATTTTTGGATTTAAAAATATAAGTTCTTAGGTTATTTTTGCATTTCTGTCCAAAATTATGTTTCTACCTTCCATTTCCTTTAATCTTCAAAAAATATAAAAATATTTATTTTTAATTTTTGAATTTTAGATCTAAGATTCAGACCTTGAGTTTTATTATTTTTCACCATAATTTTGAATTTTAGATAGGTTTATAGCTCAGAATTCAAAATTTGAATTCAGGTTGTTAAGAGTTAGCTGAACTGCTGGAATCTTCTAGCAACTGTTTTCAAACTACCTTCTCAACCAAAATTTGAATTAATTTGAAGTAAAAATTTAAAATCCAAGATTTGATATATGAGAGCTAACCAAGTTAGTTTTATTTTGAATTTTTTGGATTTTTAAAATTTAAAATTTTGAATTTTCAATTCAGGTTAGCTAGAGGTTAGTTGGAAACTGAAAATTATATTTTAACCACTTTGCTTCCAAGGACAAATTTTTTAATTAAGTTTTGAAATTTAAAATTTTAGATTTGGTTACTGTGATTTAGACTTTAAGATTTGAATTACCTAATTTAAAATTGTATTTTATAAAATTTTTAAATTGGGTTAAAAATTCATGTATTTGTGCTAGGTATAGTTGATTGTGCTCATTATTTTGCTGAAATTGTTTGCATCCATTTTTAAAATATCTTAAGGGCATTCAATATTACATAAGAGAAGGAGGTCATTACCTTTCCTTAGTCCAAAATAATCACCAACATTTGCATTGACCTAAACCCTAAAGTAAAATTATGTAGGAACCTAAACTAGGGACACCCACAAGTCAGGTTCAAGTACAAGGTAAGATAAAGTATTATTTGAGTTTGTACTTATTCCTTGAAATGGTGTCTAAGGCAAGAGGTCATATGGCAAATGCCTTAAGCGGACTTGCGGTTTTTAATTAGGACCTCGTGAAAGCGAGGGGAGCCTCCCGCAACCCCACCTCTTACCTGGCCAGTGGACAGGGTAATTACATTCTTAAGTAATACCTAGTTAAGTCTGTATTTTGAACTTTTAGGTCTAGGAGCCATAGAAGTTAGGTTTGCACTGCTTGAAGCTCCATACCAATAATCCCACACTCAGACTATTTTTATCCATGGATCCTAATCTTTAATTCATTTTGAAAACCTTGACTAAAAAGTTTGATACCATAAATGGGTAATTGAGGCAAATGAGAAAGGAATTAGGTCAAGTGAAGGACCATGTTGGGATACTTGAAGAGACCCCATTGACCCCCACCGAACTTGAGTCACTTAGATCAATTCCTCGAGATCCAAGAGTCCATCATCATGAATTCACTACTGAATACAATTCAAGATGACTTCACCATGACTTCATAGAAGAAGCCCATAGGATCCATGTTGAGCCTGAATCACCTAGTCCACCTTCCCTTGGTCCAAAAGCCCAATGTCATGATCTCACCCCTGAGTATAACCCTAGATATCCCTACCAAGACTTTGTAGATCAGGAGGAGAGAGTCTTTAGGAACAAACAACCCTATGCACCCACTTTTGATGGAAACCCTGAGGTGCATGTCGATTGGAAAGAGAAAATGGATCAATACTTTGAATTTGATGAAATGTCGAAAGTAACAAGGTATCAATTTGCCAAATCAAAGTTAATCCGATATGCTAAAGCATATTAGGGAGAAGTTGAGCAAAAAAGTTATTATAGTGGGGAAAAAATAAGTACTTGGAGAGAAATGAAGAGTAAACTGAGAGACAAGTATCTAGATAAATATTATGAGCAAAAACTTTTAGACCAATGGTACAAATTGAGACAAGATGATATACCTGTATTTGATTATATTGCCAAATTCAATAAGTATGAAGGAGATGAAGAAGAGACTAAACCCATAGAAAAATTAGAGAAAAAATCTCATAAACCTATTGAAGAATTTAAGGATGAAATAGAATCAAAGTCTTATCTAAATGAAGGGCTAGAAAGAGAAAATCCTAAACCCGTTGAAGAACTTAAGGAAGAAGTTTATGATGCTAGGTCTAACCTTATAGACGAATATGATCAAGAACAATTACTTGAAGACAAAATAATTACCAAACCTAAAGAAATCAACAACGGGGATGATCAAAATGAAGTCCAAGAATAAAGCTATGAAGAACAATTCGAGGAGATAATAGAGGACCCAGAATTAATCACTGTTAAGGATTTACATCTAGAGATTAATGAAGGATCACCTAATGGGGTATTGACCATCAGAGAAAATCTAAAACCAATTCCAAAGGATCAACCCCAAGAAATTATGGAACCTGCAAAAGAATTTAACATGAGGATTAAAAGTGAAGAGATGGTAGAAATTGAAAGATGGAAGTGTAAGAGAAGGAAGATGGAAATTGTATTCCCTGATAATTGCCCTGAGCCTGATTCACCCTTTTGGAACATTTTCAATCCTAATCCACCCAGCTGGGACATCCACCATACCATTGATCAGGTCCCAGTAATATTCAACAGTTACTTTTGGAAGACATTATGGCATTTATTACGTACCAAATTAAGATTCACTACCACCTACCTAAAGTTGTGTGCCAAAATTTTCAAAGCCATTTAGGGGAATATTGGAAATCAGGAACTTTTATTTCCTAGCAATAAAGTTTAGTTCATATATAATAAAGTCCATTAGAGTTTGTTTTATTTTGGTGTCATATATGTTTTGTCATTTGATGTCATTTGACCTTTCCATGCATAAGTATCCATGACTGCGAGAGTCATATGCATAGCATGATTAGTAAGAAAATTTGAACAATGAAATTAACAAGCATATGATTAACTCACGTAAAAGAACCAAAGAATTTCAAGAAGGAGAATATGTCATGGTAAAACCAAACCTAAACGATTATATGCCCGTGGTGTAGGTCATTTTCAAAATAGTGAGGAAAATTTGGACCTAATATGTGTTAGATTTACCATCCGACTTTGGTATCAGTTCTATTTTTAACATTCAGATCTAGGAGGGTAAAGGAACCAACAATGATACCTAGTAAGCCTTTCGAGCCTGATTCTATCTTTGAGAGTGAGCCAACCCATGAGTGTCTACCAGCCAAGTTACCAAAGCAGCAATATAGGATTGAGCAAATCTTAGACAATAAGACTATCACTACTTGAAATAGGGACATCAATGCTACTTGGTTCATTAGCAAGGATGCCCTGATTCTGAAGACTCATGGATTACTTGAGAAGACTTACAAAGAATTGACCAGACCTACTAGAGTATCACCTGAGTCAGATTGATTCTTACTCGATAGAATCGAGTTCTTTTCATCCTGAGAGAATTGATGGGGACATCAACAAGAAAAAAAATTTTTGGACTAACTCACTTTTGTTTTGCAGTTAAAATAGACAAATCTAATAAAGGGTTTGAGCCCATCTTCTCTTTCAGCAAATACTTGAGCCGATTCATGAGTCGACTCAATCTAGATTCAAGCAGGGTATGAGGCCACTTCTTCAATGCCCATTTTTCTCACTTGGTGCTATCCATTTGAATCCCACTTCCCTCACTTGGATGCCATCTACTTGAAGCCCATTTTTCTCAATTGGTCAACACCACATCAAGCACCTCTTGGGGAGGAGGAAAGACACTGTATCAAGAATTTTATGAGAAGACTAAAGCCATGTTCTATTATCCCAACAACCCTCCAACTAACTTGCCATGTGGGATGCCACATTACATGACACATAGGGCTCCACATCAGTAAATTAAGCAACTCATTGCCACATATCAATTGGTTGTAACCTTCTACCCATAAATTGTTATAAAACTAATTCTAGTAGAAACTAGCCAACTAGAGTTAGCTAAACCTAACCTCCATTCTCTCTCTCCTTGGCCAACCCATGTGGGTTATGAAGGCTATAAATAGGGCCTAAGCCCCCCCCCCATTGTATTCATTCTATTTTGGATTAAATGAAGAAAGCTATCTTTCTTGTTCTAGTTCCCCTATGTTCTCTTGTTTGAAGTGAAAAGTTCTTGAGTTTGAGAGTTAGAAGATAGGTTTGAGAAGAGAGTGTGAGGTTCTTGAATGAGTGTTTGAAGGGTAGAATACCCTTGAGTGTTTAAAAGGTGGAGTTCTCCTTGCTTGATCCAAGATCCAAGCATCATTCCTTGAAGGCACCGGCTTCTACTTCCTTATTTTCCTTCCTTCTTCTTCTTGTTTCAATTCCAATTTTGAATTCTCCTTCCACACCTAATCTCTGATTTGATGCAGGTTTTCTCTGATTTTCCAAGTCCAAGATGAAGGTCTCCAAGCCAAGAATCATGGCCAAGGTGAGTCCTAAAGGTAGGAAGTGCTAGTCTTATGGTTTAGACCTCAATCCTTGAGTGATGAGAGCTCCTTCTTCCACCAAATAATTAGCCATCATTGTTGGTAGGAAAACTCTTCCTAAGCTACATTTGATATGATCATTTGAAGGTTAACTTGCCCTAGTAGTAATGGTTTCCTTGCCATGAAGATCCTAATCTTTATTTTGAACTAGATCTACATTTCAGGTATTATAATTTAGATCAACTAGTCTCCTTATGAAGATTCTTTTCTTGGATTAATTTAGACCATTTATTTGATAATTAATTGCTCAAGTTTGCTTGCTGGTTAGCTTGCTAAAACTCTCCATCCTTAAATATTTATAAAATACTAAGGATCAATGGTTGATTTATGGAGAACCTTACCTGAAACTTATGGAGTATACTAACTCTAGTTTCTAGTTAGACAAGGATGATAGCAAGAGTGTGTCAGGATTTATCTTTACCTTAAATGGAGGGACGATCTGCTGAAAAAATTTCAAGCAGTCTACTGTGATAAACTCAATATGCAAAGCAGAATACATTACAGCATTGGATGCCACAAAGGAAGCTATGTGGTTGTGGAAGTTCCTTGGCGAGCTGGAAGTGGCACCTTCCCTGGATGGTCCTGTTCTGGTATATTATGACAGCACTAGAGCCATTGCTCAAGCCAAAGAGCCAAAGTCTCATCACCGCACAAAGCACATTCTGCGATGCTATCACCTTGTATGAGAGATCGTGGAACGAGATGACATTAATCTTTAAAAGATCGATGGAAAGGAGAACCTGGCTGACCCCTTCATTAAAGCCGTCAAAATTCAAGAGTTCGACGGTTGTAAATGAAAAATGGGAATAAGATTTTGTACTGATTAGCTTTAGTCCAAGTGGGAGTTGTTGGGAATTGTTTCCTAGAGCCAATCATCTAGGCTGTAGATTGTTATGCTAATTTTGTAATTGTATATGAATTTCTTAATGAATAAAAGTTATTCTTTTGGTTGTTCATCACATGTGCATTTTCTTGAAAAGAACTCTTGTGTGGTGGAGTCCTTAGAACTACATTATATTTGATATAGAGAGGATATATCAAGTAGTTCATGAACTATTCTACAACCAAAGGATACATTGTTATAGGACGACAATGTATCAAGTATAGGTTGTTGTATCTCATATTGGTTGGTTGTCCTCTTGACCAAGGAGTGTAGTGATACTGATGTGACATACAAGTAAAATGTGTGACATCTCACTGAACGTGACTATCTGCGGAGCTCCCTTCTGCCAAAGGGTTACTCGCGAAGGGATATGGGTATATGTGTCTCTCAAACCTGAGTTCACCATGGTAGCTTGCAAGCAACTTACTATACTTAGATACCAGATTACCTGGATTTCTAATCCAATGATGAAAGATTTCTGGGTACAGTCAAGTACTTGTGGAGCGGTGGTGAATCAAGATGGAATTGATCCCTCCAAATAGTTTGGAGTGAATGACTCGCTATGTCTCAATTTAGCAAAACCTTGGCCAGGGTAATTCTTATGAGGAGTCACAGAACATGTAAGGTTGAGACACAATCTGGATGAACCAAATTAAGGTTGGCAGTCGAACCCTAGGTCATCCTAAGCGTTATGAGGTCAAAGGGATAAATTATGTGATAACCATATGCCAGAGGTTCTTGTAAGTTGCTCTGCAATCTTCGACCTATCCGAATATTGGATATTATTGTTAGATGAGGACTTTGACTGGTACTGAAAGTGTTCCAATGCTACCGGCTTAGTATTCTAACCTATGGGGTCACATACTATAGAGATTTCTATCTAATCTAAAGGTTAATCGATGATTGAGAATCGTTTGCAGTCACTAGAGGTCAATGTGATTGATCATGTTCGAAGTGTCGACACTTGTAGTGTCGACATTTTCAAGTATCGATACTTGATAAAATGGAAGTGTCGATACTTGACTGATGAGCAAAAATTCTGGAAAGTTTTCTGGAAAGGTTTTGACTTCGAATTTTAAATTCGAATTTCGAATTCTGGATATTTTTGTCTCCAGGCTTTCATAGTATGATGGTCATACTTGCCTTTTTAGCTTGGACCCACTTGGTATGGCCCTTGACCTTCTCCTCCAATCACTCCTTCCTCTTTTTCCCTCTCATGGCTGTCTCTATAAATAAAGGTTATTTTAGGGGCTGCTGGATGGTTGAAGAATAAAAAAGAAAAGGGGTTCGTGAGGATTTGGGATTAGGTGTGAGAATACCTAGCACTCAAGCTAGGTCTTGGAAAGAGAGCTAGTTAGGAAGGGTTCCACCTCTCCTCCTTATCTTCCAAGAAGAAGAAGATCGGCCTGAAGGATCCCAAGGAGCTAGCACTCCGAGGGAGTTGATCAGAGTTGAGCCTCGGTGTGAACTACTTGTAAAGGCCAGATGCATGTGTGGCTTGAGAGCTTTTCATTCCTCCATTTTTAAGGTATAGCAGTAAGGTACCTTTATACCTATTGACTTTTTTTCTTGCTGTTGATGTTTTATAGCATGCTACATTGTTATACTAGAATCTGTTGCAGGAAAATCGGTAGATCATTTTGATCTATCTACCGAGCCTTTCACTGCATATTTTAAAATAGTTTTAAAATACCATGTTTCTGCCTTGCATGACTGCTTTCCTTTGCTTGTTTTTTCACCTTCATGGTTGCCACGAAAAATCTAGTTGAGCCCCCCAACATGAACTATAGGCATTAAAGTATAGGTTACTTCTTGAGTTGTAGGTCATTTAGATTTGATCTTGATAAACTTTGTCATACATAGACTTAAGAGGTTGGTACATGGTTGGGCATTCACTCTCAAAGTGAGTGGGGCTTGAATAAACTTAGTATGCTAGGAAAAAGGATATTCTACTATAAGGATTTATGCTCTTGGCACTAATCAAGTTTATTGGATTGTTCTGGTTATTCAGATATGCAATCAGGATCTTAGATCAGAGCAATCCTTATTTCTTTATGTACTTGTTTATTTATATATATATATATTTTAAAATGAGCAGTGACATGAAAAAGGAAGAATGATAGAAAAGAGTTCAAAAGATGAGGACCTAAGGAGTCCTAGAGCTAAGAGAGAGAAAAAAGAATTAGTTAGGATTTGATGTTATTGACAAACAAGTTAGCATAACATGGACTCTCTATCCTAGGATTATCCTAAATCTAGATATCTCCTAACTGTCAAGATAATCTTGGAGCCCTTCAAGTCAAAAACTAACTAATCAACTGGCTAGATAAGAGTAAGATCGGTGGGGTCTCCCCGTTTCTTTTCTTAGATATAGTTAAATTGATCAGGTCAGTCAACGGAATCAATTAAAAATCAGCTTTCTTCAGGACTATATCATCCTTAAACCCCTTTCCTAGACACCAGTTAATTGCCAATCCTGACTTGGTCTAACTTTTTTGGATGTATTGTCCTATTGAGTTCGAGTTTCTTAGGGGCTGATATCTAATTGATTTTAATTAATAGGCTTGGGTCAATGCAAGATGCAAGGTGGTGGTATGTAGGCCAAGGAAGGGTTTTCAACTCCCCACCTTATGTTGTATATGCGTTAATGCCCTTAAGAATTTTTATGGAAATATGTAATGCAAAATAGGAAGATGTCCCAAACAAGTAATAATCTTTTAAGATTTAGTTAGTTACTTTATTTTAGTTAAGTATTATGTGGTATTTTTATTTTATTTTTATATTATGTTATTTTAAGCAAAAAAGATAAAAGGTAGGTTTTAATCTTGGTTAATTAGTTGTCGGAGAAACAATACTAAATTAGACTAAGAATATAAAGTAACTAATAATAAGGCAAAAAAAATTAAATCTAATATTTAAGGTAGGTAATTAAAAAGGAAAGTTATTTATTTGTTAGGTTAATTTAAAAAGGAAAAACTAAAAAAAGGAATTTTTTAAAGTAGTTTAAAAAGAAACTAATTGAAAACAACTAAAAATATATTTTTTTATTTATATTAATTTGAAAAGGAAAAAAGTAATAAAAAAAGAAGGAAAAAAATTAGGTAGATTTTTTTTTCTTTTTTAAAAAAGACTAATTAAAAGAAATAACAAAAAAAAAAAATTGATTAATATGAAAATGAAGAAATTAATTAGAAGCAACTAAAAAAGAAAATTAATCTAGGATTAGAATTGATCTCATCAAAATTGTAAAACTGTCTTTTTTCTCTTTTTTTCTTTTTTATTATTTTTTATTTATAAAAAAGAATAAGAAAAATTAGTAAATTAAATTTACAAGAAATCAAATGGATCAAAAATGTTAGCATTCATGCCTTCCTTGGTAACAGTGCTAAAAACTTGATAGGATCGTGATGTTATCATTAAGATACCATGGCTATCAATTTAATTAATCGACTTTTACTTAAAATTGAAAATATGTAAAAAGGATGAGTCGGGTCAAATCCATAGAGAAGGCAATGCTTAAAATAATTTAAATTTTTTAATTTTAAAAGAAAAAGAAAATTATTTTGAAGTTGAAAAATAAAATTAAAAAGTGTAAAAAAAATTGAAAAATAAAAATTTAAATGTGGGTACATTCGATCTACTAGTCAGATCTTAGTATCTACTTGCAATAAAAATAACTAACAGAAATTTAAATGACATAAAAATAAACTTTGCATTGATCAAAATCTAATTACAAGAAATTTAAAATAATAATTAAATAAACTACGAAAAGCAATAACAAAGAATCAAAAATTAATTGATGTAATTTCATCAAGAAGTTGATTGATGTCACTTTGCCTTCTTCTGTCATACTCTGTAGAGCGAACTAGGCTTCCTCTTCTTCTTTCTCTTTGGATCTTGATATGAAGATTGATGTAGGCGAAAAGATGGTATAGAAGATAGAGCTTCTCCTCTAAGAAACCTACTCTTAGAGACCAACCCGTAATTCAAAGCTAAGCCTTCTATCCTGTACTGTACTCCTCTCTCCAAGATGATTTCTTATAGCCTAAGGGTCTTTTAAATAGAGTTTGGAGAAGGCTCTAGGTCAAGTCAGATTAATATTGTTGCCCGATGGCTTCCCAAGAGGGGGTGAATTGGGATTGAAGATTTTTAACAATTATGTGCACTTTTAAAATTCTTTTAGTGTTGTGGTGCAATAGAAAATGTGGAAGTAATAAAACAAACAAAGCACAATCACAAACACCAAGAAATAGAGTGGTTCAAAGCAATCGGCTCCTACATCCACAACCCAAAAACCACTTGGGATTTCCACTATATCCCCCATACCCGAATACAGTCGAATTATTTTACTAGGCTCACAATCCAAACCTATACACTTTGGTTTTACCGGGATCACCAAAGAAACCCTAACTCCCTTTGGTTTTAAAAGGGATTACCAAAAAAAATCCAAACACTTGGTTTTAAACTGGAAAAACCAAGAACCCAACTTAGGTTTTACAATATTCACCTAAAAACCTTCAATCCTCTCTTAAGACACAGTCCCTTGCTATTCTTAGAGAGTAAACAAGGATAAATGAATGATAAAAATGTAACTACAACAAACCAAGTTTGTATAAGTGTTGCCGATGTAGATCAAGATGAAGTCAAGCCTTGAATGCTCTTGAATGCTCTTCCAGCTGCTTTTTCCCTTCTTTAATGAGTGGATTCAATAATAGAGTAGAGTTGGTGAAGCTTTGAATCCAACTTGAATGCTCTTAGAGGTAGGTAGTTGAGTGACTTGAAGGCCCTTTAATTCCTCAAGAAAATTTAACAATAAAGCTCTAATAATTGTTTAATCCTTCAAAAATAATCCCCTTTATAGTTTTTCAAGAAATATGGCCGTTGTAGGGCCTTGAGATTCGTGAAATAGCCGTTGGAGATGAAATGGAACTCAAATTTCAACTTCAGCAACTAGCGTTGGAGTGCAAAAAATGGCTCCACGAGTCGGCTCGAGTTCCAGGAGTCGGCTCGAAGTCTCAGACAGCCCAAAATAATTTTCTGTGGGAGCCGGCTCTTCAGGCTAGAGTCGGCTCTTGCCTTCAGACACTTCAAAATCATGAATACCTAGAGTCAGCTCTTTAGGGCAGAGTCGGCTCTTGGTCTCAAACATTCAAAATACATAACTCTAGAAGAGTCGGCTCTTATGGCAGGAGTCAGCTCAAGATCTCAGGCTTCAGAAAAATACTTTCTGCCATGAGTCGACTCTTAGGATGTGAGTCGGCTCTTGATACAAAAATACTAAAACTTCCTCCGTGCCGTGCCACCACGAGTCAGCTCTTAATCCAAGAGTCAGCTCTTGCAAATCTTCAAAAAATGCTTCAAGTTTTTTCAAAAAATCTTCAACATTGAATCATAAAGAAGCTAATATACACACCTTATAATTTTTACAATTTTTCAGCCCTTTTACAAGATTACAAGATTGATAAGTTTAGGGCTTTTACAAGTTCAAGCTCATAAATCTTTATATATAATTGAATTACCTTCCAATCAGTTTGAAAACCATTTTATACTTAAGGTAACCAATTTTCTACAAAACTTCTTAAATAATTGAAAAGAATTAGTATCAAATACATGCTCCAATATTTTGTGATCATCAAAATCATTCCAGGGGTCAACAATCTCCCCCTTTTTGATGATGACAAAACACTGGTCATGATTAAAAATTAAAGCACTTTACAATTGTAGTATGTTCAAATTTGTGTGTTATCAACACTATGTGCCACAATGTATCAAATGTATCATATGTATCAAACTGAACACGATAAAGTATCATATGTATCGATACATTGAATTTTCCATATCAAACGAACAATGTGTATCTAAACATGATGTATCAACACAGAATGTTTCAAGAGTATCAATATGTATCGAAACTTATGAAACTTTGAAGTAAAGCTCCCCCTTACTATTTGTAAAAGTATTTCATTAAGTTTCAACAAATCAACCATTCATATAGCTTATTATAAACAATTTCCAAGCAATTTTCATGAATTAACATAGCTTTTTCAGATTGAACATTCATATCATATCATTGCATTCATATCATTGCATTCATTTTCATGCACAATCAACCTTCTCATATCATATTTATATCATCTCATTGCATTCATTGCATTCATTTTCTTGCACAATCAACCTTCTCCGCCTTTTTGTTATCAACAAAAGGTATATAAGAGAATAATAGTTTAATGATAACAAGAATGGATGTTTATTTATAAGATTAGTTCAATCATAATAAGAATGGACATGTATCATAAAAAGAGATTTGTATGTATGAAGCAAGTCAGTACATAGCATATGTGATACTGTACAGATGTACCACGGCACGACAAAATAGTATCACACTAACCAAAATACAACAAGATAGAGTCCCAAAACATCATAATAAAAAGCCTAAACATCAAAATGATGGGCTAGGATCACTATTAGGTTCTTCCTCATCAGAGGAGGAACCAACCTCTAGGATACCTGGACTAGGTTTGAACTTGGGGAACCTAGGGCGGAGATCCCTAATCCTAGTCCTAGTAGGAGTAGAAGTCCTAGTCACTTTAGTTTTAGCTTTGGCTTTGGACTCTGACGATATAATGATAGGTGTAGGTCTAGCAGAGGGTGGATCAAAAGATAGTGCCAAGGTGCTGGTGGTCGAAAGTATCTGGGTAGCCGGAGTCTGTCCAACATCAGCAGATCCAGTAGCCTCTACACCAACCTTGGCCTCAACATCAGCAGAAGGTACATCAGTGGAATGAGTCGCTGGTGCCTACTCTCCATCAGTGCCAGTGCTAGTGCCAGGTGCTGTGGAAGTTGAAGGTGCGTGCTGGCTGGCAGTAGAAAGCTGTCTCAGTATAGCCATAACATCATGAAAATCCTGCTACATCTCGAACTAAAGTGAACTAATCCTCCTGTCAGTGTCAGTCCTGAGACAAGAAATCTCCTCCAAGACTCTCTGAAATCTGTCATCAGTATCATGTCTAGCAGTAGTAGGAGTCGTGACTGGCGAGTGAGGTGTAGTAGGAGCTGGCTCGGATGGTCCAGCCTCATCAGTCTGTGCCTCAATCTCCTCACTATGTCCCTGAGCAGCCTGTGCATCATCATCTAAATCCTCTGAATGTGCTATAGAAATACCTGATGTCTTCCTGATCCAATTTCCATCAACTTTAATAAATCCCATTCTGGTCAGGGATTTCATAGTGTACCTGTCGGTGTACAGCAACAGACAGTCCTCTCTATAAGATCAACCTACGTACTGCCTCCCCTCATCTGAGAAATCATAATAAATGGCAGGTTATGGGGCTCCACCTCAATCAGTTGTCTCATAAACATTAGGTCGTGCTCACTGACCCAATCAAATCTCCCCATCCGGGGTAAAAAAATTCTGCTAATGATATTGTGCAACAGCCTCATTTCCAATGAAACCTAATTTGCACTCACATGTATAATCCCCTTCACATTAGTTCTTTCCAATATAAGCCTAAGGGTCTTCATCTTCTCTTTCATAACCAAATAACACTCTCCTTCCTTTGGTATTTTAAGTAGACTTGAAAGCTTCTGCTCACTTTGATGGGGAACTAATATGCATGCAATTCTTTTTGTATGTTTTATATATGGGGTTAGGTGATTAATTCCTGAATTTCATATCAAAATTAATTGTAGGAAATTTTGTATGAATTTTTGAAGCCAAGCATGCAGATTAGAACCTAGAAAAGTACTAAAGAAGGATCGCCGGGGCTGAGAAGCCTCGATTAGGGCAAGTTCTCCTACAATATAAAGACTGGAGGTATAGGGGGTATACCTGACAACGTCTGAAGTGCCGGTGAAGATCGCAGTGAAAGGATCTCTCATTCCTCGATGGATGCGACCTGGAAAATTGAGCCAAAGACTCGCGGATACCCGGCTTTCTACTCGATGGTCTGATTGAGGCTTGGCTGGAGTCGTTGGATTTGTAGGGACTCGGGGACCTGCAAATGACCTGTCGGGGGTTAGAAAACTCAGAAAAAATTAAGAAAATAAAGGAAAACAGCAAAGGAAAGAAAGTTTTGGAGGGGGCTAGAAGGATGGTTGGCGGCAGGAAGATGGTTGCAAACACCGGGAAGAAGAACTCTCAAACCCCTTTATGCACACAGTAGGGTAATCACTCAAAGCAATAGAAGAACTCAAGGTTTATTTCATATCAAAAATCTCCCTTCATACAAGAGGCTAGGATCCTTTAAATAGACCCTTAATCTTGGGCTCCAAGTAAGGGCACATAAGTCTTTACATAAGAATCCTTTTCCCTCTCAAACCCTAGCTAGAAAATAAGAAAACATTAGGTAGAGAAATCTCTAAAAATTCTCTTGACTTGGCCAATACTCCAAGGATGCCTAGGGGGGTGTGTTGGGCTTCTAGGAGCAGCAAGAGGCTGGCCCAAAGGGGCTCGGGCGCATGGGTTTGGGCCTCTGGAAGCTGGGGTGGCCTGGTAGCCAGGTAGCAGGAATATTCCCTGGTATCTTGCTTCTTAGGGGCTTGGGCTTGGTGCCTGGGCTTGATTTCTTTGGGCTAGGATGCAGATGGACCTCTAAAATCATGGATGCCTTGGTATATGAATATATTTTGGCATCTGGAAGGGAATCTGGGTATCTGGAGGGCATCTGCAAGGAATCAGGGTTTTTTGAATTTTTCCTCCTGGGGTCTTCAAATCTTCAAGCTGGGTTGGACTTGGGCTATACTTCCATATCTTCAATCTGGTTGGACTTGGTCTTCACTTGTATGATATGGTCTTGAGTCTTCAATATGGTTGAATAGGACTCAAAAAAATAAAATTAGCTCGACATGAGCTGACTAACACTGGACTGAACTAGCTCAACATGAGCTGACTAGTACAGAACTGAAACTCAAAAGACTCAAATAACAACTAAAATGGACTTAGATGGGCTAAGCCCTTATTACAGATGGACTCATAAATTATTGATCAATTCACAGAGAGTTGAAAAGCCTCTGTCTTATTCTGGTGCCTCCAGTGCCCCCACCAATTACCTCTATGTGCTTCCCTTTTACTGTTCCTTCCAAATGAAAAGCTCCCAATGGCATGTTCTCAAAAAACTGATGAACTAGATTTGGATAAGTTGGAATATTCCACAAACAAAAGTCCTTCAAGCCTTGTTTTTCAAGCCAATCACCAATATGAAGTTGTTCTTGCTCCAGAAAGTTAAAATCTATACATCTACCCTGGGTTACCTGTCGATTTCCCATAGGAATTACTTGCTGGGGTGCTTGAAGCTCTTTTTCCTGCTCAATAGGTTGCTCTTTTTCCAGAATCACAGTGTCTAACTGCCTTTTGGTCCTCTGTTCTTCTACCACATACTGAACTACCCTTCTTGCTTTCTTTGCCACAGCCTTGCGAGGTGCCATTGTGCTAGGATTGAAGGATTGGAGAGATTTGAGAGGGTTTTTGGAATATTTCCTAAAGTGGAGTGAGGAGTCGGCTAGGAGAGAACGGTCAAAATCTAAAAATATAATGTATAAGAAACCTTGAAACCCTATTTAAAAAGCTTCGGCCCGACCTTCGAGTCGGCTTGCCGAGCGCCTAAATAACTCGAGTCGGCTTGCCGAGCGCCTAAATAACTCGAGTCGGCTCGAGCAAAAATCCAATCTAAAGGTCAAAATAGGTCAAACTTAGTTTCTAAAGGTTTCTTGAACCTAAAATAGGCTGTCCTATACTCTAAAGAAAAATTTAAAATTTCTAGATAATTTTTCCTTAATTTTCAAAAATTAGGTCAAATAGGTTTAGAATGGGTCAATAGCCCTAATTCTCCTCTAATTTTCTCAAATCTATCTAGACTTAATGGTTTAGTAAAAATGTCCGCTAGTTGGTCTTCAGTAGGTACAAATTCAAGTTTCATAACATTGTTTAAAACATGATCACGAATAAAATGATGTTGAATTTCAATATGCTTAGTTTGTGAGTGCTGAATTGGATTTTTAGATAAATTAATAGTACAAGTATTGTCACATTTAATAGAAATTTTAGACTGGACACTACCATAATCTTCTAGTTATTGCTTTATCCACAACACTTGAGCACAACAGCTCCCAGCAGCTACATATTCTGCCTCAGCAGTAGATAGTGCTACAGAGTTCTGTTTGCAACAGTGCCAAGAAATCAAGTTAACACCTAGAAATTGACAGGTTCCACTTGTGCTCTTTCTATCTATTTTACATCCTCCGTAATCAGCATCAGAATAACTAATTAACTTCAATGATGTGTGCTTAGAATACCATAAGCCTACATTACATGTACCTTTCATATATTTAATAATTCTCTTAACAGTCATGATATGTGATTCTTTAGGATTAGATTGAAAACGTGCACACATACAAACACTAAATAGTATATCAGGTCTACTAGCTGTCAAATAAAGTAATGAACCGATCATACCTCGGTACAGCTTTTGATCAATATTTGTGCCATTTTCATCTTTATCCTGTCTATATGCAGGATTCATTGGTGTTCCACATACTTTGCTTGATTCCATGCCAAATTTCATGATTATTTCTTTGATATACTTGGCCTAGTTGATCAAGATACCTTCTTTAGTTTGTTTGATTTGAAGTCCAAGAAAGTAACTCAGCTCATCCATCAAGCTCATTTCGGATTCTCCCTGCATTAGCTTTGCAAAATCTTGACACAAATATTCATCAGTAGATCCAAAGATAATGTTATCAACATATATTTAAACAACTAAAATATCATTCTTCTTTCTTTGAATAAATAATATGGTGTCAACACTACCTCTTACAAATTCATTTGCAATTAAAAATTTACTTAGTCTATCATACCAGGCTCTAGGTGCCTATTTCAGACCATACAAAGCTTTATTCAGTTTGAAAACATGATTTGAAAAAATATGATCAATAAAACCAAGAGGTTGCTCAACAAAAGCTTCTTCAGATAAAAAATCGTTCAAAAAAGCACTCTTTACATATATTTGAAATAACTTGAAATTCATAAAACATGCATAAGCTAGTAGCAATCTAATGGCTTCTAATCTAGCTACTGGTGCATAAGGTTCATCATAATCTATTCCTTCTTCTTGATTATATCCTTATGCAACCAGTCTAGCCTTATTTCTAATTACATTTCCATCTTCATCTAGTTTATTTCTATAAACCCACTTAGTGCCTATAACAGGATGATCATTGGGTCTTTCTACTAAGGTCCAAACATTATTTCTCCTCAATTGGTTTAATTCATCATGCATTGCTAACATCCAATTAGGATCAGTTTCGGCTTCTTCTATATTATGTGGTTCTACATGTGAAACAAAAATAATTAAATCATGTGCATCTCTATATGCAGATCTAGTTTTAACACCTTGAGATGGGTCTCCTATAATTAATTCTTTAGGGTGTGATTGTACATACCTCTATTCTTTAGGTTTATCATCATGCTTTTTACTCACCTCTTCTTCATGAGGTTGACTTGATTGTTTGTCTTTGAGGGTTAAGTCTTTCATTCCATGTTCGAAAGTACCTGCATCATCATCAGCAAAATCTTCCCTTCTCGAAGATGTAATGTCAGATTTATTGAAAACAACATAAACAGATTCTTCAACTGTCAAAGTTCTTTTATTGAAAACTCGATAGGCTTTACTATTTAAAGAATATCCAAGAAAAATAGCCTCATCGGATTTTGCATCAAATTTACCCAGATTGTCTTTTCCATTATTAAGAACAAAACATTTGCATCCGAAGACATGAAAATATTTAATATTTGGTTTTCTATTGTTCCAAAGCTCATAGGGGGTTTTTCTGATAATAGGTCTAATCAAAACTCTATTTAAAATATAGCATGCGGTATTAATAGCTTCTATCCAAAAGTATTTTGGAAGATTTCCTTCACAAAGTATTGTTCTGGACATCTCTTCCAAAGTACAATTCTTTCTTTCTACAACACCATTTTGTTATGGTGTTCTAGGTACAGAAAAGTTATGATCAATACCATGCTTTGTGCAAAAATGATCAAAATACTGATTTTCAAATTCAATACCATAATCACTATGAATTGAAATGACAGAAAGATTTTTCAAATTTGTAACTCTTTTGTAAAACTTTTTGAATATATTAAAAGTATCATCTTTATATGTAATAAACAAAACCCATGTATATCTTGAAAAATCATCTACAATCGCAAGTCCATATTTCATACCACCTAGGCTAGTAGTCCTAGTAGGTCCAAATAAGTCCATGTGAAGTAGCTCTAAGGGTCTAGTTATAGAAATAATGTTTTTGGATTTAAAACTCCCCTTAACTTGTTTTCCTAATTGACAAGCATCACAAACATAATCAAAATTAACTTTAAACTTCAGCAAACCTTTGACTAAATCTTTTGCAATAAGTTTAGCTATTATGTCCATACTAGCATGACCAAGTCACCTATGCCATAGTAAACTTGATTCCTTGCTCTTGTTATTCATTGCTACAAGACTTGTATTACTTGACATAGCTAGATCATTAAGATCTACTACATAAATATTACCAAGTCTGTGTCCAATGAACTTAGTACTAGAGTCAAGTGGATCAACTACTATACACATTGATGACTTGAAGAATACATTAAAACCAATGTCACATAGCTGACTAATACTCAAAAGATTATGTTTTAACTTTTTTACAAGTAATACATTTTCAATAAATGTAGAAGGAGTAATTTTGATTTTACCAATACCGATTATCCTTCCTTTTCTATTGTCACCAAATGTTACCAATCCACCATCCTTTTATTCTAGAGTGAAAAATTGATCAGCATCACCCGTCATGTGTCTTGAACAACCACTATCCAGATACCATCTTTTCTTTATACTTATGGCTGCAAGACGTCCCTGCAAAATAATCATTTAATAAATTTAGATACCCAAGCTTTCTTGGGTCCTTGCAAGTTAGTGGAAATGGTTCTTTTTGGAACCCAAAATTTCTTAATTTTCTTTTTGACATTATGTTTCAAATGACATTCAAAAGCATTATGACCAATGTTATTACATGCATAGCATACAATCTTTGAATTTGAATAATAACCATGAGATGATGCAAATTTAAGTCTAACATATTTTGAACTAATGAATTTAGGAGCATATGAGGTAGAAGCTGAAAATTTTTTTGAAATAGAGCTTTTATAACCAATTCCGAATTTATTATTTGTTTCTTTTTTATCTTTTAAAATTAACTCAAGTTTGTTAGAACTTAGGGTTAATTTTTCAACTAACGGTTTCAATTTTTGAACTTTTTTCTTTAGGTCATCATTTTCATTTTTCAAATCCTTATTTTTCTCAAAAAGCTCTTCTTTTTCAACTTGAACAATCTTAAGTTTTTCACAAACCAAATTTAATTCTCTTTGCAAGATTTTGTTTTTTTCACAAAATTCATTTTTGTCTTTTTCAAATACATCATATTGATTTTTTAAATCTCTCATTTTTAAACCAGCTTTTTTGTATTCTATCAATAGTTCACAAAAAGCATTATACAATTCATTATAAGTGAATTCTAAATTAGGTTCAGAAGTACTTACCTCATCCTCCAAATTCATAAGACAGATTTGTGCTATTTTTGTTGTCTCTTCATCCTCTTCAGTAGACGTGGTTTCATCACTATCACTCCAAGTAGCTAGCATTGCCTTCTTCTTCTTTTTAGAGAATATCTTTTTCTTTCCTTCAGGACAATCAGGATGGATGTGTCCTGACTTCTTGCATCCATAGCAGATAGGTAATTGATCTTTATCTTTATCTTTTTCTTTATCTCTTTCTTTTTCTTTTCCAAAATCACCTTTCTATAATGCTTTCTCCATCTGTTTGTTTTTCTTCTGCCCATAAACCTTTTAAATTTCCTCATGACTAGGGCAATTTCATCGTTTCCAAGATCATCATCATCTGATGAACCAGATTCTTCATTCTTATCTTCCTCAGTAGCTTTAAATGCAATGGCATTCTTTCTTTTTGTATCTTCCTCGGTCCTTTGTTGCATAGCCAATTCATGTGTGATCAGAGATCTAAGCAGTTCATCCAAATGCAGTGTATTTAGGTCCTTTGCTTCTTGAATTGCTGTCACTTTGGCTTTCCACTTATCTAGCAAAGATCTTAAAACTTTTTGGACAAGATCGACATTAGAATAAGTTCTACCCAGACTCTTGAGACCATTTATGATATCAGTAAAATGAATATACATTACAGATATAGTCTCACTAGGATCCATCTTAAACAGCTCATAATTATACACAAGAAGATTAATTTTTGATGTTTTAACTTGAGAAGTGCCTTCGTGTGTGATTTCTAATTTGTCCCAAATTTCATTAGCAGAATTGCATGTTGAATTCTGTTAAACTCATTTGGATCCAAAGCACAATACAATAAATTCATTGCTTTGGCATTCAGTTCAGCTAATTTCATATCATTCTCGTCTCAATCCTCTTCTGGTTTGGGAACCTCTACATCATTAACTTTAATTATGGATGTGTGAGGTCCTTTCATGATAATTTTTCATAAGTGAAAGTCTACGGCTTGAATGCATATCTTCATTCTTGCCTTCCAATAAGTGTAATTAATTTCGGTGAAAAGTGGTGGTCTATTTATGGATTGACCTTCGGCCAATGAAGTGCTCATAGGATGTACCATATATCTTTACTCTAACAAACTTTTAGAGACTCTACTCTGATACCACTTGTTGCCCAGGTGGCTTCCCAAGAGTGGGGTGATTTGAGATTGAAAACTTTTTAACAATTATGTGCACTTTTAAAATTCTTTTAGCATTGTGGTGCAATAAAAAATATGGAAGTAATAAAACAAACAAAGCACAATCACAAACACCAAGAAATAGAGTGGTTCGGAGCAACCGGCTCCTACGTCCACTATCCAAGCACCACTTGGAATTTTCACTATATCCTCCACATCGGAATACAATCGGATTGTTTTACTAGGCTCATAATCCAAACCTATACACTTTGGTTTTACCGGGATCACCAAAGAAACCCTAACTCCTTTTGGTTTTAAACGGGATTACCAAAGAAAACCCAAACACTTGGTTTTAAACCGGGAAAACCAAGAACCCAACTTAGGTTTTACAAGGTTCACCTAAAAACCTTCAATCCTCTCTTAAGACACAGTCCCTTGCTATTCTTAGAGAGTAAACAAGGATAAATGAATGATAAAAATGCAACTACAACAAACCAAGTTTGTATAAGTGTTGCCGATGTAGATCAAGATGAAGTTAAGCCTTGAATGCTCTTCAATGCTCTTTAAGCTACTTCTTCCCTTCTTTAATGAGTGGATTCAATGATGGAGTAGGGTTGGTGAAGCTTTGAATCCAACTTGAATGCTCTTAGAGGTAGGTAGTTGAGTGACTTGAAGGCCCTTTAATTCCTCAAGAAAATTCAACAATAAAGCTCTAATAATTATTTAATCCTTCAAAAATAATCTCCTTTATAGTTTTTCAAGAGATATGGTCGTTGTAGGGCCTTGAAATTCATGAAATGGCCGTTGAAGACGAAATGGAATTCAAATTTCAACTTCAGCAACTAGCCTTTGGAGTGCAGAAAATAGCTCCACGAGTCGGCTCGAGTTCCAAGAGTCGGCTCGAAGTCTCAGACAGCCCAAAATGATTTTCTGTGGGAGCCGGCTCTTCAAGCTAGAGTCAGCTCTTACCTTCAGACACTTTAAAATCATGAATACCTAGAGTCGGCTCTTTAGGATAGAGTCAGTTCATGGTCTCAGACATTCAAAATACATAACTCTAGAAGAGTCGGCTCTTGTGGCAAGAGTTGTTTCGAGATCTCAAGCTTCAGAAAAATACTTTCTTCCATGAGTCGGCTCTTAGGATGGGAGTCGACTCTTGATACAGAAATACTGAAACTTCCTCCGTGCCATGCCGCCATGAGTCAGCTCTTAATCCAAGAGTCGGCTCTTGCAAATCTTCAAAAAATGCTTCAAGTTTCTCCAAAAAATCTTCAACATTGAATCACAAAGAAGCTAATCTACACACCTTATAATTTTTACAATTTTTCAACCCTTTTACAAGATTATAAGATTGATAAGTTTAGGGCTTTTACAAGTTTAAGCTCATAAATCTTTATACATAATTAAATTACCTTTCAATCAGTTTGAAAACCATTTTATACTGAAGGTAACCAATTTCCTGCAAAACTTCTTAAATAATTGAAAAGAATTGCATCAAATACATGCTCCAATATTTTGTGATCATCAAAATCATTCCAGGGGTCAACAAATATAAGCCATGGGATGGTTGATTTCTGATATCTTTGGATCGTTTGATCACCTAAATCATATGGATCGTGCTTCAGCACTTTGTCTCAAGCTAGAATTCTCTATCAGCCATTAGATCAAGTTTTTTGGATGGCCAAGATCAATTAAACTCCATGGATTGCAATGACCTTTGGATTACTGGTTTTGATGGCCGAGAATCATTGATAGCCACGGATCAAGGAGGAGGCCATGGGAGGGAGGAGCAACCATGATGTTCCCGGTACTTGGGCTAAGCACCTAGGTGGTCGGCAATCGATGATGGAGAAGAAGGCCAGAACGATGGTGGCTTGAGATCGCATGGATGGGAGGAGAAGAGGGTGGCTCGGATAGTTTCTTGGTAAGCGAGGGGTAGCATAGGCTGCAGTAGAGGAGAGAAGTAGTAGTGGCTAGCATAGGTTAAGGCTTGGCGGTGGCGACTATGATGGCTATGGGGAGATAAACGATCGATGAAGATAGCGATGTGTGTTGATCCCTAGAATAATTTTGATGATCATAAAATATTGGAGCATGTATTTGATACTAACTCCTTCAAATTGTTTAAGAAGTTTTGCTAGAAATTGGTTACCTTTAGTTTAAAATAGTTTTCAAACTGGTTTGAGGGTAATGCAATTTTGTATAAAGTTTTATGAACTTGAACTTGTAAAAGCCCTAGTTTTATTAATTTTGTAATCTTGTAAAATGGGATAAAAATTGTAAAAATTTAAGGGTATGTAGATTAGCTTCTATTTGATTCAATGTTGAAGACTTTTGGAGAAACTTGAAGCATTTTTTTGAAGATTTACAAGAGCTGACTCGTGGTGGCACGGCACGGAGGAAGTTTCAGTATTTCAGCATCAAGAGCTGACTCCTATCCCAAGAGCCGACTCGTCCAGAGTTATGTATTTTGAAGATCTGAGAACTCGAGCCGACTCTGCCCTGAAGAGTTGACTCTAAGTATTCATGGTTTTGACTTGACTGAAGGCAAGAGCCGACTCTAGCCAGAAGAGCCGACTCTTACAGAGTCTCATTTTGGGTTGTCTAAGATTTTGAGCAAACTCGTGGATCTCGAGCCGACTTGTGGAGCAGTTTTCTACACTCCAACGGCTAGTTGCTAAAGTTAAAATTTGAACTCCAATTCATCTTCAACAGCTATTTCACGAATCCCTAAGCCCTACAACAGCCATATCTCTTGGAAAACTATAAAAGGGATTATTTTTGAAAGATTAAAAAAAATTATTAGAGCTTTATTATGGAATTATCTTAAGATATGGAAGAGCCTTCAAGTCATTCACCTACCTACCAAAAAGAGCTTTCAAGTTGGATTCAAAGCTTCACCAACTCTACTCCATCATTGAATCCACTCATTGAAGAAGGGAAGAAGCAGCTGAAGAGCACTAAAGAGCATTCAAGGCTTGACTTCATCTTGATCTACATCGGCAACACTTAAACAAACTCGGTTTGTTGTAGTTGCTTGTTTATAATTTCTTTATCTTAGTTTTCTCTCTAAGAACAGCAAGAGGCTATGTCTTAAGAGAGGGTTGAAGGTTCTTAGGTGAACCTTATAAAACCTAAGTTGGGTTTCTTGGTAATCCCGATATAAAATCAAGTCTTTGGGTTTTCTTTGATGATCCCGTTTAAAACCAAAGGGAGTTAGGATTTTTTTGGTGATCCCGGTAAAACCAAAGTGTATAGGTTTGGATTGTGAGCCTGGTAAAACAATCCAACTATATTCTGGTCGGGGGATATAGTGAAAATCCCAAGTGGTGCTTGGATAGTGGACGTAGGAGTCGGTTGCTCTGAACCACTCTAATTCTCTTTCTGTTTGTGATTGTGTTCTTATTGCTTTATTGCTTTTACTTAATTACTTCCGCATTGCATATTGCATCACAACACCAAAAGAATTTGAAAGTGCACATTATTGTGAAAAGTCTTTAATCCCAATTCACCCCCCTCTTGGGAAGCCACCTGGGCAACAAGTGGTATTAGAGCAGTCTCTGAAAGTTACTTAGAGTAAAAACATATGGCACATCCCATAAGCACTTCATTGGCCGAAGGTCAATCCATAAATAGACCTCCATTTTTCATCAGAATCAATTATACATATTGGAAGGCAAGAATGAAAATATACATTCAAGCCGTAGATTTTCATTTATGGAAGATTATTCTGAAAGGACCTCACACACCCACAATTAAAGTTAATGATGTAGAAGTTCCCAAACCTGAAGAGGAATGGGACGATAATGATATGAAATTAGCTGAGCTGAATGCCAAAGCAATGAATCTACTGTATTGTGTTTTGGATCCAAATGAGTTTAACAAAATTTCAACTTACAATTATGCTAAACAAATTTGGGACAAGTTCGAAATCATACACAAAGGTACATCTCAAGTTAAAACATCAAAAAATCAATCTTCTTGTATATAATTATGAGCTATTAAGATGGATCCTAGTGATACTATATTTGCATGTATACTCGCTTTACTGATATTATAAATGGCCTCAAAAGTCTTTGTAGAACTTACTCTAATGCTGATCTTGTTCAAAAAGTTTTAAGATCTTTACCAGATAAGTGGGAAGCCAAAGTGACAGCAATTCAAGAAGCGAAGGACCTAAATACTCTATCACTGGATGAACTACTTGGATCACTGATCACGCATGAATTGGTAATGCAACAAAGGACTGAGGAAGATACAAAAAGAAAGAAAGCCATTGCATTTAAAGCTACTGAAGAAGATAAGAATGAAGAATCAGACTCATCAGATGATGATGATCTTGGAAATGATAAAATTGCTTTTCTCATGAGAAAATTCAAGAGGTTTATAGGAAGAAGAAAATCAAACATATGGAGAAAGCAATATAGAAAAGGTGATTTTGGAAAAGAAAAAGAAAGAGAAAAAGAAAAAGAGATGGATAAAGATAAAGATCAAGTACCTATCTGCTATGGATGCAAGAAGCTAGGACACATCCGTCCTGATTGTCCTGGAGGAAAGAAAAATATATGTACCAAAAAGAAGAAGAAGATAATGTTTGCTGCTTGGAGTGATAGTGATGAAACTACATCCACTGAAGAAGATGAAGAGACAACAAAAACTGCACAAATCTATCTTATAGGTTTGGAGGATGAGGTAAATACTTCTGAACCTAATTTAGAATTCACTTATGATGAATTGCATAATGCTTTTTGTGAATTATTGGTAGAATACAAAAAGGCCAGTTTAAAAATAAAAGATTTAAAAAATCAATGTGATGTATTTGAAAAAGATAAAAATGAATTTAGTGAAAGAAATAAAATCTTGCAAAGAGAATTAAACTTAGTTTATGAAAGACTCAAGATTGTTCAATTTGAAAAAGAAAAGCATCTCGAGAAAAATAAAGGTTTGAAAATTGAAAACGATGATTTAAAGAAGGAAGTTCAAAAACTAAAACCCTTGGTTGAAAAACTAACCCTAAGTTCTAACAAACTTGAATTAACTTTAAAAGATCAAAAAGAAATAAATAATAAATTTGGAATTGGTTATAAAGGTTCTATTTCAAACAAGTTTTCAGCATCTACTTCATATGCTCCTAAGTTCATTAGTTCAAAACAGGTTAGACCTAAATTTGCATCATCTCATGATTATTATTCAAAATCAAAAATTGTATGCTATGCATGTAATAATCTTGGTCATAAAGCATTTGAATGTCATTTGAAATATAATGACAAAAAAAAAATTTAGAAAGTTTGGGTTCCAAAAGGAACCATTTCCACTAACTTGCAAGGACCCAAGAAAGCTTGGGTACCTAAATTTGTTAAATAATTATTTTGCAGGGATGTCATGCAGTCACAAGTATAAAGAAAAGATGGTATCTAGATAGCGGCTGCTCAAGACACATGATGGGTGACATTAATCAATTCTTCACCCTAGAACAAAAGGATGGTGGAATGGTAACATTTGGTGATGATCGAAAGGGAAGGATAATCGGTATTGGTAAAATCAAAATTACTCTTTCTACATTCATTGAAAATGTGTTACTTGTAGAAAAGTTAAAGCATAATCTTTTGAGTATTAGTCAACTATGTGACATTGGTTTTAATGTGTTATTCAAGTCATCAAGGTGTATAGTAGTTGATCCACTTGACTCTAGTACTAAATTCATTGGACATAGACTTGGTAACATCTACGTAGTAGATCTTAATGATCTAGCTATGTCAAGCAATATAAGTCTTGTAGTAATGAATGACAAGAGCAAGGAATTAAGTTTACTATGGCATAGACGACTTGGTCATGCTAGTATGGACATAATAGCTAAACTTATTTCAAAAGATTTAGTCAAAGGTTTGCCGAAATTTAAAGTTAATTTTGATTATGTTTGCGATGCTTGTCAATTAGAAAAACAAGTGAGGGGGAGTTTTAAATCTAAAAATATTGTTTCTACTACTAGACCCTTAGAGCTACTTCACGTAGACTTATTTGGACCTACTAGGACTACCAACCTAGATGGTATGAAATACGGCCTTGTGATTGTAAATAACTTTTCAAGATATACATGGATTTTGTTTATTGCACATAAAGATGAAACTTTTAATGTATTCAAAAAGTTTTACAAAAGAGTTACAAATTTGAAAATTTTATCTATTATTTCAATTCGTAGTGATCATGGCACCGAATTTGAAAATCAGTATTTTGATCACTTTTGCACAAAGCACGGTATTGATCATAACATTTTTGCACCTAGAACATTACAGTAAAATGGTGTTGTAGAAAGAAAGAATCGTACTTTGGAAGAGCTATCCAGAATAATGCTTTATGAAGGAAATCTTCCAAAATACTTTTAGGCAAAAGCTATGAATATCGCATGATATATTTTGAACAGAGTTTTAATTAGACCTATTATCAGGAAAACCCCCTATGAGCTTTGGAACAATAGAAAACCAAATATTAAGTATTTTCATATTTTCGGATGCAAGTATTTTGTTCTTAACAAAAGAAAAGACAATCTTGGTAAATTCGATGCAAAATCCGATGAGGCTATTTTTCTTGGATATTCTTTAAAATAGTAAAGCCTATCATGTTTTCAATAAAAGAACTTTAACTGTTGAAGAATTTGTATATGTTGTTTTTAATAAATCTGACATTACATCTTCGAGAAAGGAAGATTTTGCTGATGATGATGCAAGTACTCTAGAACATGGACAAAAGACTTGACTCTTAAAGACAAATAATCAAGTGAACCACATGAAGAAGAGATAAGCAAAGATCATGATGATATACCTAAAGAATGGAGGTATGTACAATCGCACCCTAAAGAATTAATTATAGGAGACCCTTCTCAAGGTGTTAAAACTAGATTTACACATAGAGATGCACATGATTTAATTGTTTTTGTTTCGCATGTAGAACCACATAATATAGAAGAAGCTGAAACTAATCCTAATTGGATGTTAGCAATGCATGATGAATTGAACCAATTTAAGAGAAATAATATTTGGACCCTAGTTGAAAGATCTAATGACTATCCTGTTATAGGTACTAGGTGGGTTTATAGAAATAAACTAGATGAAGTGAAAATGTAATTAGAAATAAGGCTAGACTGGTTGCACAAGGATATAATCAAGAAGGAATAGATTTTGATGAAACTTATGCACCAGTAGCTAGATTAGAAGCCATTAGAATGCTACTAGCTTATGCATGCTTTATGAACTTTAAATTATTTCAAATGGATGTAAAGAGTGCATTTTTGAATGGTTTTTTATCTGAAGAAGTTTTTGTTGAGCAACCCCCGGGTTTTATTGATCATACTTTTCTAAATCATATTTTTAAACTGAATAAAACTTTGTATGGTCTGAAACAGGCACCTAGAGCCTGGTATGATAGACTAAGTAAGTTTTTAATTACTATTGATTTTGTAAGAGATAGTGTTGACACCACACTGTCTATTCAAAGAAAGAATAATGACATTTTAGTTGTTCAAATATATGTTGATGATATTATCTTTGGATCTATTGATGAATCTTTGTGTCAAGATTTTGCTAAGCTAATGCAGGAAGAATTCAAAATGAGCTTAATGGATGAGCTGAGTTACTTTCTTGGACTTCAAATCAAACAAACAAAAAAAAGTATCCTAATCAACTAGGCCAAGTACATCAAAGAGATTATCAAAAAATTTGACATGGAATTAAGCAAAGACAATAGAACACCCATGAGTCCTACATGTAGACTGGATAAAGATGAGAATGGCACAAATGTTGATCAAAAGCTGTACCGAGGTATGATCGGTTCATTACTTTATTTGACAGCTAGTACACCTGATATTTTATTTAGTGTTTGTATGTGTGCACGATTTCAATCTAATCCAAAAGAGTCACACATCATGGCTGTTAAAAAATTATTAAATATCTGAAAGGCACATGTAATGTAGGTTTATGGTATTCTAAGCACACATCATTGAAGTTAATTAGTTATTCTGATGCTGATTATGGAGGCTGTAAAATTGATAGAAAAAGCACAAGTGGCACCTATCAATTTCTAGGTGTTAACTTAATTTCTTGGCACTGTCATAAACAAAACTCTATAGCACTTTCTACTGCTGAGACAGAATATGTGGCTGCTGGGAGCTCTTGTGCTCAAGTGTTATGGATCAAGAACAACTAGAAGATTATGGTGTTGTCCAATCTAAAATTCCTATTAAATGTGACAATACTAATGCTATTAATTTATCCAAAAATCCAATTCAGTACTCATAAACTAAGCACATTGAAATTCGACATCATTTTATTCATGATCATGTTTTAAACAATATTGTTGAACTAGAATTTGTACCTATTGAAGATCAACTAGCGGACATTTTTACTAAACCACTTAGTCTAGATAGATTTAAAAAAATTAGAGGCGAATTAGGGCTATGTGACACATTCTGAATTTTTTTTTACCTAATTTTGAAAATTAAGGAAAAATTATCTAGATGTTTCAAAAAAGTTTTTAGAGCATAGGATAACCTAGTTTAAGGTCAAGAAACCTATAAAAATTGAGTTTAACCATTTTTGACCTTTAGACTGATTTTTCGCTTGAGCCGACTCGAGTTATCTGGGCGCTCGGCGAGCCGACTCGAAGGTCGGGCCGAACATTTTTTTAATAGGGTTTCTATGTTTTCTATTCTTTATATTTTTAGGTTTTGGTCGTTTCCACTTAGCCGACTCTACATTCCACTCTAGGAAACCTTCCAAAAACTCCCTCAAACCCCTCCAATCCTTTAATCTTAGCTAGATGGCACCCTGCAAAGCAGTGGCCAAGAAGTCCTTGTGGGTGGTTCGGACAGTCGCGGAAGAAAGGAGAACCAAGAGGCGGTTGGACACATCCAATCTGGAAGAGGAACAGCCGATTAAGCAGGAAGAAGAACCTCAAGCACCCCGGCAAGTAATTCTTATGGGAAATCATCAGGTTACTCCGGGTAGGTGCATTGATTTTGATTTTCTAGAGCAAGAACAATTGCATATCGAGGATTGGCTTAAAAAACAAGGGTAGAAAGATTTTTGTCTGTTGAATGTTCCGACATATCGTAATTTAGTCCATCAGTTTTTTGAAAATATGTTGTTGGGAGCATTTCATTTAGAAGGAACAGTTAAAGGAAATCATATAGAGATAAGTGAATAGAAGCTTTCAAGTATACTGAACATACCAAAAGAAGGGGAGTGTTATTTAGTTTTAAAAGAGAAACAAAAGACTCTCAGACTCATATTGGAGAGATCAAATGTGAAAGGCATTGTTCATGTGAGCGCAAATCAGCTGTCATTGGAGATGAGGCTGTTGCACAATATTATCAGTAGAATTTTCTTGCCCCGGATGGGGAGATTTGATTGGGTCAGCGAGCATGACCTTATATTTATGAGGTGACTGATTAAGGGGGAGGCCCTCAACTTGCCATTTATCATGCTATCGCAGATAAGGGAGGCATCCCATAGGGCACGGGCTTGTCTGTCGTACGGGATGGTTTTTACATTATTATTTTAGGATGCCCTGGTAGATCTGACTGGAGAGGATAGTCGACTACTGCTGCACACTGACAGGTATACTGTGAAATCCCTTACCAGAATGGGATTCGTTAAGTTGATGGCAATTGGGTTAGGAAGACTTCAGGTGTTCCTATAGCACATTCAGATGATTCAGAGGATCACACTCAGGTAGCTCAGGGACTTGGTGAGGAGACTGATGCACAAGCTGAGGAGGCTGGACCGTCAAAGCCAGCTCCTACCACACCTCATTCACCAGTCAGGACTTTCACAGCTGTTTGACCTGATGCAAAGGACAGACTTCAGAAAGTCTTGGAGGAGATATCGTGTCTCAGATCATACACTGATAGCAGGATCACTCTACTCCAGACTGAGATGCAGCAGGAATTTTGTGATATTATGACCATTTTGAGACAGCTTTCTACAGCCAGCCAGCATGTACCATCGACTTCCACAGCACCTGGCACTAGCACTGGCACTGATCGAGAGCAGGGACCGGCGGCACATTCCAGTGACGTACCTTTTCACGCCACACCTGCTGATGTTGAGCCCGAGGCTGGTATGGAGGTTACAGGATCTGAGGTTGGACAGACTCCGGCTACCCAGATACTTTTGACCACCAGCACCTTGGCATTATCTTTTGATCCACCGACTGCCAGACCCACACCCATTGTTATATCTTTAGAGTCCAAAGCCAAAGCTAAAACTAAAGTGTCTAGGACTACCACTCCTACTAGGACTAGAATTAGGGATCTTCGACCTAGATTTCCTAAGTTTAAACCTAGTCTAGGAATCTTAGAAGTCGGTTCCTCTTCTGACGAAGAAAAACTTGATGGTGATGATCCTAGCCCATCTTTTTGATGTTTAGGCTTTTATCTTGATGTTTTTGGGACTCTATGTTGTTATATTTTGGTTGTTGTGATACAATTTTATAGTGCCGAAGCATATATGTAACGTATCACATTTGTACTAACTTTTTATATATAGATATCACTTTTTATGTTACATATCTTGAATTATTGTGAATGAATATTCTCTTGTATGCCGTTTGTTGATGACAAAAAGGGGGAGAACGGAGATTGTCCATGAAAAAGCTATAATATGAATGTTTAATTCACAAATTTATATAAAAATTTGAAAAGGCTATGTAATTTTGGAGATTGTGTGTATGAAAAAGCTATATGGATGTTGGTTGTTATGAAAATATGAATGTTGAAATAAAAATTTGAATGATTCATGAAAATTTGATGAAATTTAGAAGGAATGCTATTACAAATAATAAGGGGGAGCTTTACTTCAAATATTATTATGAAATTCACTTCAAATGTTTGGTAATCTTATAAGTTTTGATACGCATTGTATAGATGATACTCTTGATACATTCTGTGTTGATACATCATATTTTGATACATATTGTTCATGTGATACGGAAAATACAATGTATCGATACATATGATACTTTATGTTAATAGTGCTCAGTTTTATACATTTGATACATATGATACATTATGGCACACTGTGTTGATACATTAATACCTAATCTGTGTGACACACATAAATTTGAATATACTGCAATTGTAAAGTATTTTAATTTTTAATCATGCCCAGTGTTTTGTCATCATCAAAAAGGGAGAGATTGTTGACCCCTGGAATGATTTTGATGATCACAAAACATTGGAGCATGTATTTGATACTAATTCCTTCAAATTGTTTAAGAAGTTTTGCAGGAAATTGGTTACCTTTAATTTAAAATAGTTTTCAAACTAATTTGAGGGTAATGCAATTTTGTATAAAATTTTATGAACTTGAACTTGTAAAAGCCTTAGTTTTATTAATTTTGTAATCATGTAAAATAGGCTGAAAATTGTAAAAATTTAAGGGTATGTAGATTAGCTTCTATTTGATTCAATGTTGAAGACTTTTGGAGAAACTTGAAGCATTTTTTTGAAGATTTACAAGAGCTGACTCTTGGATCAAGAGCTGACTCATGGTGGCACGGCACAGAGGAAGTTTCAGTATTTCAGCATCAAGAGCTGACTCCTATCCCAAGAGCCGACTCGTCCAGAGTTATGTATTTTGAAGATCTGAGAACTCGAGCCGACTTTGCCTTGAAGAGCCGACTCTAAGTATTCATGGTTTTGACTTGACTGAAGGCAAGAGCCGACTCCAGCCAGAAGAGCCGACTCTTACAGAGTTTCATTTTGGGCTGTCTGAGACTTCGAGCCGACTCGTGGATCTCGAGCCGACTCATGGAGCGGTTTTTTGCACTCTAACGGCTAGTTGCTGAAGTTGAAATTTGAACTCCAATTCATCTCCAACAGCTATTTCACAAATCCCTAGGCCCGACAACGGCCATATCTCTTGGAAAACTATAAAAGGAATTGTTTTTGAAAGATTAAAAAAACTTATTAGAGCTTTATTATGGAATTATCTTGAGATATTGAAGAGACTTCAAGTCATTCACCTACCTACCAAAAAGAGTTTTCAAGTTGGATTCAAAGCTTCACCAACTCTACTCCATCATTGAATCCACTCATTGAAGAAGGGAAGAAGCAGCTTGAAGAGCACTAAAGAGTATTCAAGGCTTGACTTCATCTTGATCTACATCGGCAACACTTAAACAAACTCAGTTTATTGTAGTTGCTTGTTTATCATTTCTTTATCTTAGTTTTCTCTCTAAGAACAGCAAGAGGCTGTGTTTTAAGAGATGATTGAAGGTTCTTAAGTGAACCTTATAAAACCTAAGTTGGGTTTCTTGGTAATCCCGGTATAAAACCAAGTGTTTGGATTTTCTTTGGTGATCCCGTTTAAAACCAAAGAGAGTTAGGATTTCTTTGGTGATCCCGGTAAAACCAAAGTGTATAGGTTTGGATTGTGAGCCTGGTAAAATAATCTAATTGTATTCCGATCAGAGGATATAGTGGAAATCCCAAGTGGTGTTTGGGTAGCGGACGTAGGAGACATTTGCTCCGAACCATTCTAAATCACTTTGTGTTTGTGATTGTGTTCTTATTGCTTTATTGCTTTTACTTAATTACTTCTGCATTGCATATTGCATCACAACACCAAAAGAATTTGAAAGTGCACATTATTATGAAAAGTTTTTAATCCCAATTCACCCCCCTCTTGGGAAGCCACCTGGGCAACAATGTGGGAGGTGAGTTGGTGGTGGCATGAGCATCAACATGGGGAACTATGGTGGAGATGAAGGTGGTCGTGAGCTTGGGAGATGGCAACCATGGTGAATCAGGTTGAGGAGAGGGTGGCTCGGCCAGGATCAGGGAAGATGATGGCAGGCAGTGATGGTCGACATCTCGGTGGAGAGAGAAGGTTGACGATGATGGAGAGCTTGGAATATGGGGGAGCGGTGACCGGATGGTGGCTATGGGTAGCAGGACAGTGGATCGGGCTGAGAGAAGGCCAAGATGGGGAGGTGGCATGTCCGATGGCTTCTCTAGCAACCATAATAATGACGGGAGTGATGGTTTGGAGCAGATGGTGGCCGAATGGGAAAAAACTTTGAAGATGGTGGCCGGGCGATGTTTTGACAGCGGCCGACGGGTCTCCAATGGTGAGAGAGCTCCCGGCGATGAGGAGAAGGCCTCCGATGACTTTTATGGCAAAGAAATGGCTCAAAAAAGTCGGTGGTCTATGGAATGGCCTCATGGACTGGCTCCAATGGCTGCCTGTGGACTAGCTTATGTTCTATAGACCTAGTGACCGGTCCATCGTGGACCGGCTACTTTAAAATGCATGCATTTGTCTTAATAAAGTTTAAATTTAAATTCTAGACTTGTTCGAACTCCAATTTAAGTACCATCTATGCCATTGGACTCCAAAAGTCGAGCTCTTTCAATCTATAGACTCCATTTCTATAAAACATCAACAAAAAATATCAATTCTTAATAAATATAAAGTAATTAATATTTATTTTAATGATTGCATTGAGATAATTAATAGACTTATCAGCTGTAACTAAATGAATTAGATGAGATACGAAATGAGGCATATGAAAGTTCATGCATCTATAAGGCTCGGATGAAAGCTTTTCACAATAAGTATATTTCTAGGAAGTTGTTCGAACATAATAAAAAAGTATGGCTCTTCAACTCATAATTATGCCTCTTTCTTAGTAAATTGTGCTTTCATTGGGATGGACCTTTTATTATCATCCAAGTATTTCCTCATAAAGCAATTGAAATTCAAGATCCCCAAAATGGCAATATATTTAAAGTAAATAGTCAACGCTTAAAGCCATATGTAGATGAAATTCAAAACAAAAAAAATCGATACTATCTACTTGGTAGACCATTATATGACCAATAATGAGTTATATTGAGTCTGGTTGAAGATGTTAAACTTAGTAATTATTGGGAGGCAACCTAATTTTTTTAGTTTTTTTTCTTGCCTTTTTAATTTTTTTAGGTTTATAGCCAAAGTTACTCTACCCTAAAAATTTAGAAAGGCATTTACAAGTCACCCTCCTCTCAGATCAATTTCAACTCTAAAGCAGACTAATCCCAGGTGACATCTCAACTTTCTACCCTTTGCACTTTATTTTTCTTTCTCTATTAAGGACAACATCGATTAAGTTGGGGGGAGAAAAATTAATTAAGTTCTCGAATATGGTCAAAAAAATTAGTTTTGTATACCCAACTATTGTCTCGATTTTAAAATTAAATAGGCACCCTAATCAATATGTGCTTAACAAGCTAGATAAATTTAGATATATTGAAGGGTAAATTATTAAAGAAACTCAATAAATAGTTAGGTTTAGACCAGAAAAAAATTTTAGAACAATTCTAGAACCTTCTGACCATTGATTTTGATGAAGAATCTACTTCATAAAAGTATGAGTGGAAAGGTCGAGGTATGCAGAAGTCCTTAGAATGTGAAAAAAATGGTTTTGATATTATCTCATTGAGTAATCGGTCTCCTTCACCTAAGTAAGCATTGTGGTTCATATTAAAAGGTGAAGATGCTAAGAGACCTGTTAGAGAGTTAGTCTCACCTTATAGTTTTTCTTTAACACTCACTGAGTAACTGAGCCTCTTCATCTAAGTAGGTGTTGTGGTTCGTATAAAAAGGTAGAGATGTCAAGAGATCTATTAAAATATGGTACCTCACTAAGTAATTGGACCCCTCGCCTAAGCAAGCATTCTGGTTCGTGTCAAAAGGTAAGGATGCCAAGGCTTAAGAGGTTAAGACATTGCACTAGTCTCTCTTCGAAAAAAAAGAGAAAAAGAAAAAGAATGGAATTTTAAAAAAAAGGGAAGAATAAGGGGACTAAATTGAAATAAGACCCTATACCAAATTCGTAACTAGTTAAAGGACTTAGAGAGTGAAGTAGGAAGTTGATGAAAGAAAAACTCTAAAAATTTCTATGGCCTTTACTTAACTACTAATTGAGTTGAATTAATAAACTAAGGAAGTACCTCTTTAATATTTGGCCGGGTATCAGCTACCTTTAGTAATGTCTAGGAAATGCCTAGGATAACTTTTAAGTCAAGGACAAGTTTGTATACATTACTAATTTATCTGCTTTACTCGAGGACGAGCAAAGTTTAAGTTAGGAGTTATGATAAGTCCTATAAACATAATGATTAAAGTATCAATTTACATACTAATTAAATTTATTATTTAAGAATTGATATTTTCTTTTTTTCTAGAAAAGAATGCCACCAATACAAAGAGCTTAATTTGCACATCAAAAAGGATCAAACTGGATCCTAATCAAAGCTCAAATGAGCCCAGAATCCATTAAAAATCAAACCTGCATAGATTTTAGAATAGTCGGTCCATATGGATCGACTACTTGGTCTATAACCCTTAGTCCATGGACGAGCACCATCCCCCTCCCAGCCTGTTTCATCTTGACCCACGTTGAGCCGCTACCGCCCATGCTTGCCGCTCCTCCCTAACCTCTCACCATCCTCTGCCAATCACCACATCACCGCCAGACCGAGATGCCGACCATTGTCCTCCCCTATCTACTCGATGCCATTACCACCTCCTTCCTACCATAGCAGCCTCTCCATCACCTGCCATCGCTACCTTCCCATCTCCATCAAGCCACAGCCCATATTCCCATCACCACCTCATCATCACCGGACCATCCATTGCGATCATGGTCCATCACCTTGCCTCCCGAGCCACCACCTTCAGCCCATCTTCCCCATCACAAATCCGGTCATTCTTGTAATCCCAAGAAGCCACTAGTGATGCCATCATCACTACTCTTCCTCGATGCTGGCATGCCCATCATGGTCACCATTATTGCCACCTTCATCCTCTCCATCACCTGAGCAGCCACATTTCTACCCTCCTTCTTGTACCATCAGTGCCACCTTCATCATCTCTACTCGACACCACCTCCTACCTCCCATGCTCTCCCATCAAGCATGAATAAACCAGTAAGGAAGCAACAGAGCAAAACAAAAGCTACATAATTCTTGTATTTTTCTTTTCTTTAATTCTATAAGGGATTTTGAGGGAGAAATAGAGGGTGGTAGCTGAAGGTGTTCTTCTTGTTTTCTTCCCATGATGATGATGCTCGAAGACACCAAGCATGGCTAAATTCTGAGTTTTCAGGGGAGCAGAGGAGGTTTTTTTAGTATGTATATTTTAATTTATTTTTTATATAATTAATCTTGAATGTAATGATCTTGTTCTTCTTGAATAAAATTATTATTTTCATTACTTTAGTTACTATGCTTTTTATTTTATTTTTTTGATAGAAAAAAGGGTGAGGGGAGGGGGGCGAACCCCCCCGGTGTAGCTCCCCGCTATGCTTTTTATTTAAATTATAATTAAGATCTTTAAATAGCCTATGGTTATGTCAAGATGAGTTGTGATCCAAAGATATAATTCATACTCGATGAGATAGGTTATGATCGGAATCTGATTATAAAATATTTTATTTATTTCTATGATTTGAATCTTAGAATAATCTATAACTATTTAGGGACAAATCAAGGTGCTACAATCTGTACCCAGCGAGATAGGTTAAGATCGGGGATCATTCATAATTGTGATTGATGTGGCAGGATCGCTGACGTGTGGCCCCAGTCAGACACCACATCGGATAAAGCTGCCACATGGAACGTCTCAGCCCAGACTCCTTCACCCGGCCGCGCTCCCTTCGGGTCGAGATGCTGAGGCCGAAGTCGAGCTCCACCTGTCCTTCGCCCGGCCATGCTCCCTTCGGGTCGAGTCATCGAGGTCGAAGCCGAGCTCTGCCCTCCTTCACTGGCCGTGCTCCCTTTGAGTCGAGATGCTGAGGCCGAAGTCGAGCTCCGCCCTCCTTCGCACGGTCGCACTCCCTTCATGTTGAGATGCCGAGGCCAAAGTCGAGCTCCGCCCTCCTTCACCCGGCCGCGCTCCCTTCAGGTCGAGATGCCGAGGCCAAAGTCGAGCTCCACCCTCCTTCGCCCGGCCGCGCTCCCCTTGGGTCGAGATGCCGAGGTCGAAGTCGAGCTCTGCCCTCCTTCACCGGTCGCGCTCCCTTCGGATCGAGACACCGAGGCCAAAGTCAAGCTCCGCCTCTCCAGATCGGCTCCACCTCGGACAAAGAGATCTGCTGCTGAAGGAGGTCATCGCTCTCCCTGGACGATGGCCCGACGTCCAAGGACCACAAAAAGATGCCTACCAAGCCGTGATAGTAACTCAAGCGGCCACTTTCACCAAAATGGAAGAAATCCTTCGATCGAGGCTCTGCATTCTCCACCAACCGTCTGCACTCTCCAAAATTGAAAGTCAACCAGTAGATCCAGATCCAGGAGGCGGTGGCTCATTGATCGAGATCCTACAAAGTTGCCCAAAAGGGCGTGACCAGAAGGAATGTCAGCATGAACGATAGCTTCCATGTCACCAGAATAGAAGGACAACCTGTCCATGACACGAAACATCACCGCACGTGCCCATAAGCATGGGGAAGATCCCGAGATAAGCGGCAGGCAACGTCCCAGCAAAAAGGGGTCTTCCAGGTTCAAACGCGGTATGCACACATGCACACCCACATTCAATAGAAATTTCAGATGAGTGAGGTCCAATGAGTAAGAAGGAGGCAGCACACAGGAAGATAATGCTCGAGGCTACCGCGAAACCCCCAGGAGGGGTCTAGATAGACACAGCCACCCACTTCGAGCTTTCCTCTGCTGTCACTCCCATAATCTATGATCGGCTTGCTCGCACTCTTTCATTTCACAACTTCTCCTAGCATGGAGTCCATACTCGAGGCTCGACCAAGAGGAACTGTTCCCCTGGATCATTACTGACTTGAGCATCGGAGTGCCCCTGCCAGAATCTCCAGTCCGGGTCACTGACTCTATTTTGTAGGTCCGGGAGCTCGAGCAGGATCCCATAAGATAGCGACACGCTCCAACCTCGACCTCAGCTACGGACCACGATGATCTTGGTGGGAATAGATTGGCATGCCAGGTAGGGGGGTGACAGGATGCTCTTTGATCCAACCCAAACCCCTTGCAAGCAGCTCACCGGGAGGATGGTGATGATGCGAGCGAGAGAAGTCTCCACCAGTCGTGCGGGAGATCCCCCTTCTCGTGGAGACCCGCACATTCTAGAAGGGGAGCTCCCCGCTCCACCTCAACCACCTCCAACGGACATCCAGCTGGCCGCACTCGCCCAGTAGATACAGATCCTCACTTTGGCAATACGCTAACTCTAGCACCGGTCCTTGGCTACCCACCACAGCCAGGGACCCCCATGGCCCATGCCGCAGTACCCCGCGATAGCCTGCGTTCCTTTCATGGAAGGCCTTCGCAGCCGCGGGCCATCACCAACCACCGGGATAGTCACCGAACTCTGGCGAAGAGACAACGGGCCAGATCCGCCGATCGGGAGAGCCGGTCCCCAACCCTCGAGCGAGTAATGACTAGAGCCCACCGAGGTCGAAAGGGCAAGACCCCCCATCATGGACACCATCCCATGTCACCTTCTCCATCTCCTTCGCCTCCATGAAGGGTTCCACCGACGAGGCCATCAGGCACATGGTAGAGAAGCACCTGAAGGAGTAGGAGCACAAGTTGGTGGAGCTTACTCGCCAGTTTGGAAACATGCAGGGCTCCGCTAGCGAGTCGGCGGGCTACGACGCCCATCCCCCTTTCTTCCAAGAAGTCCAAGAGGAGCTAGTTCTGAGCCGGTTCTGCATGTCGCAGGTGGGTCCCTACGACGGGACCACCGACCCCCTGGATCATCTTGAAAGCTACAAGGCTCTCATAAGAGTACAGGGAGCAACCGACGCTCTCCTCTGTGTCGCCTTCCCTGCTACTCTCTGGAAAGTAGCTCAGGTGTGGTTTACCCACCTAGAGCCGGAGAGCATCAGCTATTTTGCTCAGTTGGAGCCAAAGTTCGTGGCTCACTTCGATGCCTGCCAGAAGGTGCCACGAGAGGCAGACAGCCTCTTCTCTATCAGGCAGCAGGACCACAAGCTCCTACGGGACTATGTGGCCCGCTTCAAGGTTGCCGCATTGGAGATCTACAATCTTGATGAGCCAGTTGCTATGCTGGCACTGAAGAAAGGGCTCAGGACTTCCCGCCTGACCTACTCTCTGGACAAAAAGGCCCCCAAGACTTACTCTGAGCTCCTCCTCCGAGTCCAAAAGTACATCCATGCTGAGGAGGTGGATTGAACGAGAAGGGAGCTGGATCGAAGGCCTCCGAAGAAGCCATCTCCCAAAGAGGCCTCTGAGATGCGGAAGCCCAGACCAGCCACGCCGGACTCCCGCCAGAGGTCGAAGCTGAGAAGAGACCCCATCCCGGAAGGGAGCTTCACTCCTCTTCTCGTCCCAAGAGTGAAGATCCTTATGGAGATCGAGGGTGAGCACTACTTGAGGTGCCCACCTTTGCTGAAGCCGTCCAGTGGCCGCGATAGGATGAAGTACTGCAACTTCCACCATGACTATGGCCATGACATCAAGGAGTGCCACAACCTCAAGAGAGAAATCGAAGAACTCATAAAGAGGGGCTACCTCGAAAGGTTCATGGGGGGCAGACCCCCAACGGAACCTCAGACGCTCGTCGCACTCCCTCCGATCCCTGTCGTCGACAACCATCCTACCGAGAAGCCGGTGGGGATGATATGCTGGGGAACCGAGCATACTTCCAAGAAGGCCCAGGGTGGGGAAATATTGAGAATGTACTACCCTTTGCGAGGGGAGGGGGGATGAAAATAAGAATGTAAACAATGATGCTGTGGTCATCGAGATGACGATCGCAGAACACCTGTAAAATGCATCATGGTTGATAGTGAAAGCTCCACGGATGTATTTTTTTACGATGCTTTCTCCAGGATGAATCTTTTCTCTGCTCAGCTAAGACTCGTGCATACATCTCTTGTTGGTTTCATGGGTGACTCCATACGGGTCGAAGGGAAAATTACCCTTCTCGTTACTGCCAGTATGCCACCTCGACAGAGCACCGTCATGAGGACATTCACGGTTGTTAGGCTCCCTTCAGCCTATAACGTGATCCTTGGCCGACCCGGGCTCAACCTGCGCAACGCGGTCTTCTCCATAAACTGGCTATTGGTGTAGTTCCTAACTCTCTACGGTGTCGAGGAGATGAGGGGGGTACCTTAACCTATTCAACATTTCCTCCAAACCATCCCCAGGGCCAAGGCTGTCGAGGACGACCCCAGTGCAAACGACCTCGACCAAAGGGCACGGGACCCCAGAGGTGGCCCAGTCAAGAGCCTGCTGTCATATCCCCTCAGAACCGAACTGGAGAAGACGGTGCCGATTGGGGCACAGCTACAAGATAATGAACGGGCCTACCTTCTAGAGTTCCTCCGGGTGAACGTTGATGTGTTTTCTTGGATAGTGGCCGACATGCCCATGATCCCACCAGAGATCATAACCCACAAACTAAGCATTGACTTGAAGTACCGCCCTGTCCAGCAAAAGAAGAGAAGTTTCACACCAGAGAGGCAAAAGGCAATCAACAAGGAGGTGGACAAACTCCTCGCAGCCGACTTCCTTCGGGAAGTACAGTATCCAAGCTAGCTGACAAATGTGGTCGTGGTGAAAAAGAATAATGGAAAGTGGAGGATCTGTGTAGACTACACCGATCTCAATCGAGCCTGTCCAAAGGACAGCTTCCCTTTGTCGAAGATCGACCAGCTAGTGGATGCCACCTCGGGGCACTGCTTGCTCTCCTTTATGGATGCATTTTCTGGATATAACCAAATCCGGATGCACCTAGAGGATGAGGAGCACACTACCTTCATCACCGACCGAGGGACGTACTGCTATTAAATGATGCCATTCGGCTTGAAAAATACTGGAGCCACATACCATCGCCTAGTCAACCGGGTCTTCAAAGACCAGATCGGCAGGAATATGCAAGTCTATGTAGATGACATGCTCATCATGAACAAACCAAGTTTGGACCATGTAGTCAACCTCATGGAAGCCTTCCATAACCTCCGAGAACATAAGATGAAGCTGAACCCAGCGAAATGTGCCTTCGTTGTAGCAGCGGGAAAGTTCCTCGGCTTCATGGTGACCCAAAGGGGGATCGAGGCGAACCCGGAGAAGGTCCAGGCGATCATCGACATGGAGCCTCCAACCTCGAAGAAGCAGGTCCAGTGCCTGACGGGTCAGATTATCGCATTAAGCCGATTCATCTCAAGATCAGCGGACCGCTGCCTTCCCTTTTTCAAGGTGCTGTGCAAGATGAGCGACTTCACCTAGATGGAGGAGTGCATGATGGCATTCAAGGAGCTTAAAGACTTCCTGGTATCACCATCACTACTCTCCAGGCCGAAGACAAGAGAGGAACTCCTGCTATACCTGGCGGTTATCCCTGGAGCTGTCAGTTCGGTCCTCGTCCGCACGGATCAGAATGGGGCCCAAAAGCTAGTGCACTATGTCAGCAAGCTCCTCTGGAATGCTAAGATTAGGTACACCTGATCTGAAAAACTCATTTTTGCACTTATCATGTATGCTCAATGTCTCAAGCCATACTTCCTAGCACATCCAATCATGGTCTTGACGAACAAGCCCTTGAGGGCTGTGCTCTGCCATCCCGACACATTCGGATGCTTGGCCAAGTGGGCACTAAAGCTTAGCGAGTTTGACATCGTGTACCAGCCGAGGTCGTCCCAGAAGGCCCAGGTGATGGCCGACTTCCTGGTCGAGTGTGCGGGACTAGCTAAAGAGCCAGAGCAGACGATCTTGGAGCATCAAGAGGAGCCTGGTACCGAGGAGGAGCCCTAGATCCTCCATGTCGATGGCAAATCTAATATGAGTGGAAGCGGCGCAGGCCTGATCCTCGCCAACAGCGATGGAGTTATGGCTGAATGTGCACTCCATTTCAAGTTCGCCACGACAAATAACCAGGCAAAATATGAGGCACTCCTCTCGGGCCTCAGGATCTCCTGCGAGCTGGGTGTAGGAAGCCTGAAGGTCTTCACCGACTCCCAACTAGTGGCCGGACAGGTCTCTGGAGAATACGAGGCCAGGGACCCCAAGATGATGAAGTACTTGGAGCAAATCTGCTCCAGCATGATAGGTTTCCGGTGCTTCAGCATCACTCATATCCTCCGAGGTGAGAACGCTCACGTCGATATATTGTCGAGACTTGCGACCTTGCCGAACTCATCACTAGGGCAAGCCCATATGGAGAACCTCAAAAATCCAAGCAATGAAGCTCCAACAGAGGTGCAACAGGTCACCCCAGAGTCGAGCTGGATGGATAGGTACATCAGATACATTACCGATGGCACCCTGATGGAAGACCGAGCAGAGGCAGGCCTTATCAAGAAGAAGGCCTCGCGGTTCGTCCTTATGGAGGGACACTCTACCACCGATCCTACTCTTATCTGCACTTGAAGAGCTTGAGACCCGCAGAGGCAACCTTCGTGCTCCAAGAGATCCATGAAGGCCTTTGTGGAAACCACATCGGGGGGAGGACAATGGTGTATAAGGCCCTCCGCCAAGGTTACTATTGAAAGACTATGAGGGAGGACGCCGCTAACTTCATGAAGAGGTGCGACCGGTGCCAGCGCCACGCCCACATACAGCGTCAACCAGTGGCACCCCTCTCCCAGCTCTACGCTCCATGGCCGTTCGCCCAGTAAGAAATGGACATCCTAGGTCCATTTCCCCCTACATTAGGGCAACAGAAATTTTTGATAGTGGCCATCAACTACTTCACCAAGTGGGTAGAAGCGGAGCCACTAGCACGGATCACAGAAGCCAAGGTCTGCCAGTTTTTCTGGAAGTTGATCATCTGCCGCTTCGGGCTTCCCCATAGCATCATCACTGATAACGGGTGGCAGTTCGACAACTGAGAGTTCGAAGAATTTTGTACCGAACTCGACATCCAGCATCGCTTCACCTTGATTGCTCACCCCCAGACCAACGGGGAAGCCAAGGTGACCAACCAGACTATTCTCCAGGGACTCAAGACCAGGCTAGACCAAGCCAAAGGTAGGTAGGCAGAAGAACTTTCCAGCATTCTTTGGGCCTACCACACAATGCCCAGGACGGCAATGGACGAAACACCCTTCAACCTCACTTTCGGCGCAGAAGCCGTTGTCCCAATCGAACTCGACATGCCCACACTATGGATACAGTAGTACAACAAAGCAGAGAACCCAGAGCGCCTTCTCCTTAACCTGGACCTCCTCGAGAAAATCAGAGACAAGGCCCAACTCCGGATGGTGGCTTACCGATAGCATGTAGCCCGGTACTGCAACGCGTGAGTGAAGCCGAAGTCTTCCACCCGGGCAACCTGGTACTGCACCGAGCTGAAGCATCTCAACCCCGGGAGTGTGGCAAGCTATCGCCAAATTGGGAAGGCCCTTACAAGGTGGTCGAAGCTCTTCCATATGGAGCTTATTATCTTGTGAGTCTAGACGGTGCCAGATTCTCACGGACATGGAATGCCTGCAACCTGAGAATATACTATCAGTAATGTAAGGTCCTTTCCTGATAATAATAAAGATCCCTTTTTGTGCAAACCATTCTTGCCTTGCAGGAATCTTGCTGCCCGGTGCAAGGTCTGGCGCATCGAAGCCCGGAGTCCAGTCCTCCAGCACCGAAGCCCGGAGCCCAGCTCTCCGGCATCGAAGCCCGGAGCCCAGCTCTCCGGCACCAAAGCATGGAAGCTCGGAGCCCCAACTCTCCGGCACTGAAGCCCGGAGCCCAGCTCTCTGGCACTGAAGCCTGGAGTCCAGTCCTTCAGCACCAAAGCCCAGAGCCCAGCTCTCCGGCACTGAAACCCGGAGCCCCAGCTCTTCAGCACTGAAGCCCGGAGTCCAGCTCCTAGGCACTGAAGCCCGGAGCCCCAGCTCTCCGGCACTCAAGCCCAGAGTCCAACTCTCTAGCACTGAAGCTCGGAGCCCCAGCTCTCCGGCACTCAAGTCTGGAAGCCCAGCTCTCCAGCACTCAAGCCCGGATCCCACGCTCTCCGGCACTCAAGCCCGGATCCCATGCTCTCCGGCACTCAAGCCCGGATCCCACGCTCTCCGGCACTCAAGTCTGGAAGCCCAGCTCTCCAGCACTCAAGCCCGGATCCCACACTCTCTGGCACTCAAGTCTGGAAGTCCAACTCTCCAGCACTCAAGCCCGGATCCCACGCTCTCCAGCACTCAAGCTCGGATCCCATACTCTCCGGCACTCAAGTCTGGAAGCCCAGCTCTCCAGCACTCAAGCCCGGATCCCATGCTCTTCGACACTCAAGCCGAGATCCCTTGCTCTATGGCACTCAAGTCTAGAAGCCCAGCTCTCCTGCACTCAAGCCCAGATCCCACGCTCTCCAGCACTCAAGTCTGGAAGCCCAGCTCTCATTCAGCAAATCCTGGAGCCCAGCTCTCTAGCACTAAAGCTTTGAGCCTAGTTCTTATTCAGCAAAGCCTAGAGCCCAGCTCTCCGGCATAGAAGATTTGAGCCCAGCTCTCATTCAGCAAAGCCCGGAGCCCAGCTCTCCGACACTGAAGCTTTGAGCCCATTTCTCAAGCAGCAAAGCCCGGAGCCCAACTCTTCGATACTCGGAAACATTCATCCACTTCCCAGACCTCCAGGAATGAAGTGGAAGCAACTCGGCAAACTGAAGGACCTTTCTTTAACTTCATCACATGTTTAAAAAAAAAGAAAGAAAGAAGAAAAAAGAAGAGAGAAAGGAAAAGAAGTTTCAAGCTGAGGTGACTGGAAATACTTCATTAAAAATTAACTGTTCATTACAAGTGTCTCTGGGCCCTGACATGCCGGGCAGCCCAGGCCATAAACAGAGGAAAAAAAAACATAAAGGAAAACTACTCAAGTAGCCCCTTCCTGTGATCATGCTCCACCGGGATGTCATCCTTCGGGGCCTCAAGCTATGCAGCTTCAGCTTCGACGGCCATCGCTGGCGGAGCAGGTTTGGACTCTGCAACCGGCTCCTCAGCAGTGCCCGAATTCGGGGCTGGCTCCACGTCCGAAGCTATGAGGTAGCGGAGGAAGCTTCGACCCTTGTCTATGATGAAGTCCTCCATCCTGGAGCAGAGATACATGAAGCCTTTGTAAAAGGAGTCCGACGTCATCTCATGGAACTCGACGGCGAACTCCTCCAAGGCCCTGTACTTTTCCATGGCCTCCTTAGTCTTGTTCTTTACCTCGACGGCTTGCTTCTTCACCGCCTCTGCCGACTTGGCCGTCGCTGCTGCCTCATTCTCAGTAACGATGACCCTTTTCTCAACGGTGATCAGCCTCTCCCTGGCCGCCTCCAGCTCAGCCTTGAAAGATTGAGCGCGCCCCTTCTGCCGGATGGCCTCGGCATTGAACTCAGTCAGCCTTTTCTCAGTGGTTATGAGCTCCTTAGCCTTGCTCCTTGACCAGCTTCGCTTCCGATCCAAACTCTCCTGAAGCTCTTTCGAGTACCTCTCGGCACTTGTGAGTTCTTTTTGGAGCTCCTTGTTCTTCAAACTGAGCTCCCAGGAGACATCGTGTTGCCCAGGTGGCTATCCAAGAGGGGGGTGAATTGGGACTTTTAAAAATTTAAAGCAAGTAATGTACAATTAAAAATCCTTTGCAAGTGGTAGATGCTATGACAAAGTAGTAAATTGTGGAAGCTAAGTAAAAGCAAGGAAGCACAACACAAACACACAAAATTTATAGTGGTTCGGAGCAACCCAGCTCCTACATCCACTATCCAAGATACCACTTGGAATTTTCACTATATTAACACCCGAATACAGTATGATTGTTTTGCAGGATCACAATCCAAAACCTCTACACTTTGGTTTTAACGGGATCACAAAAGAAAACCCAACTCCCTTAGGTTTTAAATAGGCTCACCAAAGAAACCTAACTTGGTTTTACCAGGGTCACCAAGAACCCAACACTTGGTTTTTATCAAGGCTCACCAAGAGCCTATTTGGTTTTTCAATCGGGCTCACCAATAACCTAACAATTCAAAAAAATGAATTGAAGTAAATGAAACAAAAATGACAAACTCAATTTGTCAGATGGTTGCCGGTGCAGCTTGATGGAAGTCCACTTGAATGCACTTGAATAAGCTTTAATTACTTCAGTGGCTTCTTTCCAAAGTTTCTTCAAGCTTCTGATCAGAGTTGGTAAAGTTTTGAAGGCTGACTTGAATGCTCTTGTGCTCTTTTGCTATTGGTAGTTAGGATATTCAATGAAGCTCTCTTCTCTTTTAAGAACTTTTCAAAAACTCTTACTTTTAGGATGTTCAAATCCTTCAAATATAAGGTCTTCTATCACTCCAATGCAGTTCTAGCCGTTGTAGACCATTGGAGAATGATTTGTGACTGTTGGAGCACTTTTTGGCATTCAAAAATAAGTTCTGGAACTAGCCATTGGATACCTGAAAATGATGTTCGAGTCGGCTCGGATTCGTTTGAGTCGGCACGGATTCCTTCGAGTTGGCTCGGATTCCTTCGAGTTGGCTTGGATCCTTCGAGTCGATAGGTCGAGTCACCAAATCTTCAGTGCAGTCGGCTCTTTGTCTCAGGGTACAAAACTTCACTCTGGATGAGTCAGCTCTTGATAGCTCGGGTCGGCTCGAACTTCTTTCTTTGAAAAACTTGAACTTGAGGAGTTGGCTCTTTTCAGCTTGGATCGGCTCTTCTTCACAGATTTTGAAATGAATACTCTGGAAGAGTTGGCTTGATGCAATTCGGGTTGGCTCGCTTTCTCAGGTCTTCAAAATTAGGTCTGGCAGAGTCGGCTCTTTCTGGTTTGGGTCGACTCACCTGGCTGTTCTCAGAAAGCTTCAGAAACTGGACTCTGGAGGAGTCGGCTCAGACATAATCCAATCGACTCGGATTCACTAGAGTCGGCTCGGTTACCTTCGAGTCATCTCGGATTGCTGCATTCCAGAATCCTTGCTGCGTGCCAGTAAGTGGAGTCGGCTCCTCAACATGCTGGGTCAGCTCGAGTATCTTCTTCAGAATTTTTACACTTAAACTCAAAGAAAAAAACTCTCACAAACTTTTTACATTTTCAAGCATACCAACTCAAAATAATTTTATGGCACACACACATACAGAAGTAACCCTTTTTGCATGATTTTTGTTCTTAGCTTTTTCATTGGGTTCTTCTTTACAAAAATAAATTACAACACAACTCAAACAAGAAACAATAGTGTAGGAGTTGAAGTTTGAACAAATTAAACTATCCTACAAAAACTTGTAAAACACTTAAAGAATTGTTAGAAATAAATATACATGCTCCAATGTTTGGTTATCATCAAAATCACTTATGGGATCAACAATCTTCCCCTTTTTGATGATGACAAAATACTGGGCATAAAAATTCTTTATGCTTTACATGTATAAAAGTATTTGAAAATTAAATATTCACATGTATCAGAGCTAATTGAATTGGTAAATAAGTATCAGAGCTCAAGAGATGATATCAAAATATTAAACTTTTCATGCTTCATAATATTATAATTAGCACAAAACATGGAGTATCGAAGTTTTGAAAAAGATAATGGCAGAATTAACTTGTAGAGCAATAGCAATCAGAGCGAAACCATTTCAAGAGAATCTCCCCCTTTCTCTAGGTTTTAAAGTAATTAAACAGTTAGATCTGATTGAATACTGGATCTTTTGTGCTCCCCCTTTTTCATTCTTTTTAAGTACTTTAAGAGTATTTGGTAGGAAGCTCAACATATATACTGATTTCACATTTCTCACATTTTCCATATTTCTCCCATTTTTCATTTCTCATATTTTTCATATTTCTCTCCCTTTTTGTCAATCAATCAAAAAGGTGGTTTCAAATAAAGCTCAGATTTTGAAATAGATTAAGAAAGTCTTTAAGATTTGTTTGAGATAATTTCACTTTCTCAAATTTGAAATTCTAATTAAAAATTCATCATAGTTATACAATAGAGATTGATCATTAAATCATTATACATGACAACAAGGAAAACTACTAAAACATCTTCTATTCTATTGATAAAGTTTGTCATACAAAGTAGAAAGGAGAGTACATTCATATTGCAGAAGATAAAAAGTAGAACATCAGAAATACAAAAACAACCAAAAGACTACCTAAACCATCTAATCTTCTTCTTCTCCACTAGAAGAAGAAGAGCCTAGCTCTATAACCTTGTCAGATGTCTTAGTTTTCAGGGGTTTAAACCTTAAATCCCTAAACCTAGTTTTAACAGGGGCTCTAAAAATTTTAGTCTTCTTGATTTTAGGTTTCTTCTTGGTCTTAACAAGTTTGGGTGGATCAGATGAAGGAATAGGAGCAGGAGTATCAAGTGACTCCTTGAAGATCTATTCAGGAGCATCTTCAGCAGTGACTGTTTCCTTCTAGGATTGCAGCAGGATGCTTCTGATCTCTTCCTTAAAATCCTCCATTTCCTTTTCAATTTTCTACTAGTGGAGCTTTTGTTCAGATCTCAATTCCTGCAAACTGGCATTAACTATACTTTTCATTTCATCAATTGCAGAATTCATGTGATCTGTCAATGAACTTGAAATTGCTTCCATCTTCTGAAATATTAGCTTTTTGAGGTCAGATAGAGTAATCATTGTACCTTCAGTCCTTTCTTCAACAGCAGCAGCTTCATTATCTTCTGAAGAAGTAACAGCAGCCTGACTAGACACTTTCTTTATCCATATTCCTTCTTGTAGCTTATAATCCATTATTTTCAGTGAATTGAAGGAGTAAATGTCAAAGTGATGTAGTGGCTTGCCTATCTCATCTACTAAGTCAACACCAGCTTCTTCAAATAGTAAAGTAAAAACCATACCATAGGGTAGGCAGGCTTTGCCTTTTCTAGCTGCTTCAGTCATCTAGATCATCATTATGTAGGGAAGGTTGAGAGGCTTTTCTTCTATCAAATGTCCCATAAAGGTCATATCTTTCTCACTAACCCAATCAAAGCCACCAGTTCTGGGAAGAAATATCCTGCTAATCATATTATGAAGAAGCCTCATTTCTTTTGACATTAGGTTGGCATTAATATGCTGAACGGAGCTCACGTCTTCTTTCTCCAAGATGAGCTTTAATATGTGTTCTTTGTCAAGTAAAATGAGCTCAGTGGTGCCGTCTGCTGGTATTTGAAGTAAACTGCCCAACCTCTCTTCATGCATAATTATTTTCTTTCCCTTGACAGTAGATTCCAAGTGATATTCTTCAATGACTATATTTTCATGGAAAATCCGTACCAGTGAAGGGTATGTCAAGATGTTCAGATAACAAAAGTGTTTCCAACCCTGGCATTCTATCCATTTTTCGATTTTCATTTGCATTTCTTCCAGAAATGTAAAATCGATTTTCCTTCCATAAGTTACAGGCCGATTGGCCATTGATACAATCTATTCGGGAGGAGGAGTCTCTTCTTCTTGTTGCTTAGTAGTTGATCTTTTCCTCTTTTCTCCTTTATCTCTTGCATCTTCACTGCATGCGCCTGATTCACCAACTTGAAGAACCTTCCTTGCAGATCTTCGAAAAGCCATTGCAATGGGATTCAAGAAATCAAGGTTTTAGATAATGATTTTTGGGAGTTTGTAAAGTTTCTGAGAGGGTAGAGTGAGTTTGAAGTAAAAGTGAGAAGAGTGAAGTACGGGAAAAGACAATTTAGAATCACTTAAATAGTGATTTCCCGACTTTCGAGTCGGCTCGCCCAACCTTAGAAACATCCGAGTTAGCTCGACCAGAGCGAACTTAGAACAATCAGAACACCGAGTCGGCTAGGCAAAGACCTAGTCGGCTCGACAAGAGTGATAGGTAGAGAACTCAAACATTCGAGCCGGCTCGACCAGAGCAAAATTGCTCGAGTCGACTCGAACAGAAACTTTCCATAATAAATAAGATGATTCAGAAATTAAATTTAATACAATGAAATTTCAAGGAAAGTTGTTCAAAAATCATGAATAAATGTAGGAGGTTTTCTAGATAATCTTTCCTTAACTAAATCTAGGAAGGATCACAAAGCCCTAATTCTCCTCTAAGCAATTCAAATCTATCCTGATTCAATGGCTTAGTAAAAATGTTGGCTAATTATTTTTCTATTGGGATAAATTCTAGTTCAATGTCACCATTCAAAACAAGGTCTCTAATAAAATGGTGTCTAATCTCTATGTGCTTAGTCCTAGAATGCTGAATAGGATTTTTTGTTAAATTTATAGCACTTGTGTTATCACACTTAATAGGAATTTTGCATTGTGTAACATCAAAGTCTTCTAGTTGTTGTTTAATCCATAACACTTGTGCACAACAACTCCCTGCAGCAACATACTCTGCCTCGGCAGTAGAAAGTGCTATCGAGTTTTGTTTCTTGCAGTGCTATGAGATTAAATTCAATGCTAGAAATTGACATGTGTCACTAGTGCTTTTTCTATCAACTTTATAACCAGCATAATCAGCATCAGAAAATTCGATTAAATTTAAAGATGATTTTTTTAAAAACCAAAGACCTAGATTACTTATACCTTTCAAATATCTTAATATTCTTTTAATAGCAAGCATATGTGTTTCTTTAGGATTACATTGAAATCTAGCACATACGCATACACTATACAAGATATCCAGTCTACTTGCAGTTAAATATAATAAGGATCCGATCATATCTCTATATAGCTTTTGGTCAACATTGGATCCGCTTTCATCTTTGTCCAATTTGCAAGAAGGGCTTATGGGTGTGCTCATATGTTTGCTCGTCTCCATACCAAGCTTCTTGATTATTTTCTTGGTATATTTGACTTGGTTAATGAAGATCCCTTCCTTTGATTGCTTTACTTGAAGTCCAAGGAAGTAATTAAGTTTACCCATTAGGCTCATTTCAAATTCTCCCTACATTAGCTTAGCAAATTCTTCATAAAAACTTTCATTAGTTGCACCAAATATAATATCGTCAACATAAATTTGTACAACTAATATATCATTATCTTTCTTTTTAATGAAAAGGGTTTTATCAACATTTCCTCTTGAAAAATTATTTTCAATCAAGAAGGTGCTAAGTCATCATACCAGGCTCTAGGGGCTTGTTTCAAACCATACAAAGCTTTGTTCAATTTAAACATATGGTTTGGAAAAGCATGATTTTCAAAACCCGGTGGTTGTTCTACAAAAACTTGTTTGGCGATAAAATCATTTAAAAATATACTTTTCACATTCATTTGAAAAAGTTTGAAATTCATGTAGTAGGCAAATGCAAAAAGTAATCTAATGGCTTCTAATCTTGCCACATGTACATAGGTTTTATCAAAATCAATACCTTCTTCTTGACTATATCCCTTAGCCACTAATCTAGCTTTGTTTCTGATTATATTTCCTTGTTCATCTAGTTTATTCCTATAGACCCATTTGGTTCCTATAATTGGGTGGTCTTTAGGTCTATCAACTAGTGTCCAAACCTTATTTCTTTCAAACTGGTTTAATTCTTCATGCATGGCTAACATCCAGTTTGTGTCACTTTTAGCTTCTTCTAAGGTGTGAGGCTCTATTTGTGATACAAAGGCTAATTAATCATGTGCAGACCTAGTCCTAATACCTTGAGAAGGATTACCAATAATTAATTCTTTAGGATGGGAAGTAGCATACCTCCATTCAGTTGGTAAATCTGCATGATCCTTAAAACCGTTTCTTTTCCTTCTTCAATTGGTCTTTCTTGAATATCATGTCTTCCATCTCCTTTTGAATAGTACCTACATCATTGTTAATACACTCATCTTTTCTAGATGGTGAAGGGTTAGTTTCATCAAAGATAACATGCATTGACTCTTCAACAGTAAGAGTCTTTTTATTAAATACCCTATATGCTTTGCTATGTAGTGAATAACTAAGAAAAATTGCTTCATCAGATTTAGCATCAAATTTTCCTAGATTATCCTTACCATTATTAAGCACAAAGCATTTGCATCCAAACACATGAAAATAATTTATATTAGGTCTATTTTCATTCCAAAGCTCATAGGAGGTTTTCTTCAAAATAGGACGGATCAAAACACGGTTTAAAATATAACAAGCAGTGTTCACCGCTTCTGCCTAAAAGTACCTTGGAAGATTTTCTTCACATAACATTGTTCAGGCCATTTCTTCCAAAGTCCTATTTTTCCTTTCTACAACATCATTTTGTTGTGGTGTTCTAGGAGCGGAGAAGTTGTGATCAATGCCATTTTTAATACAATAATCATCAAAAAATTGATTTTCAAATTCGGTGCCGTGATCACTTCTAATTGAAATTATTGAGAGATTTTTCTAATTGGAAATCTTTTTGTAAAATTTTCTAAACATTTTGAAAGTTTCATCTTTGTGCGCAATAAACAACACCCATGTAAATCTAGAAAAATTATCTACAATCATGAGGGCATATTTCATACCTCCTAGGCTTGTAGTCCTAGTTAGTCCAAATAAGTCCATATGAAGTAGCTCAAGAGGTCTAGAAGTTAAAATCATATTTTTGGATTTAAATCTCTCCCTAGTTTATTTACCCATTTGGCATGCATCACAAACATGATCAAAATCAACTTTAAACTTAGGCATGCCTCTAACAAGATTTTTGGAAATTAACTTGGCAATAGTATGCATGCTAGCATGACCTAATCATCTATGCCATAATAAACAAGACTCATTGGTCTTAGCATTTATTGCAACTAAACTGGAACTACTTGACATGGCAAGATCATTCAAATCTACCACATAAATATTTCCAAGTCTATATCCAATGAATTTACTGCTAGAGTCAAGAGAGTTTGTTACTATACACATAGATGATTCAAAGATAACTTTGAAACCTTTATCACACAATTGACTAATACTTAATAAATTGTGCTTCGACTTATCTACTAGCAATACATTTTCAATAAAAGTACAGGGAATTATTTTGATATTACCAATTCCGATTATTTTTTCCTTGCCATTGTCTCTAAAAGTAACCATACCTCTTTCTTTTATTTCCAGGGTGATGAATTGATCCTTATCACCCGTCATATGTCTTGAACAGCCACTATCTATATACCATCTTTTCTTCAATTTCTGGGCTACAAGACATTCCTACAAGAAAATCAGGGAGTTCTTTTAGGTACCCAAGCTAACTTGGATCCTTGCAGGTTAGCTAAGGTAGTTCCTTTGGAAACCCAAATCTTTCTTGATCTACTATAAATATTTCTAATAATATTGCAATTGAAAGCTTTATGTCCTAATTCTTTGTAAGTAAAACATCTAATTCTAGAATTTTGAAATAATTTATACTTTGAAATTCTAGATGCATGAAGTACAGAAATAACAAGTTTTGTATTTGAATTTTTTGGAATATATAGAGCAGGTTTTGAAATGGAAGTAGAACCTTTTGTCACAAAAGTTTTATGAGGAGTAAACTTGGGAACAAAATCCTTTTATTTCACAAATGTAGTAGCTGAGACATAATTTGAATTTGAAGTATTAAAATCTATTCCAGCTTTATTACAAGAAATTCTTTGATCTTTAAGAATTAACTCAAGCTTGTTAGAAGATAAAGTTAATTTTTCAATAAGTGACTTGAGTTTTTCAACCTCCTTTTTCGGCTCAATATTTTCTTTCAGTAAAATATTATTTTTGTCATGAAACTCACTGTTACATCCGTGACAGTGACGTGGCCAGGCTCAGGTATCGCCGAATGCGAACAAGCCACGTGTGAGTTTTCCCGCCAGAATCAGCGCCACGCCCTTAAAGCTGGGGTCGGCAAGATCGCGCCGCCCGACGATTATCCGAGAGCAGACCGCCCAGGCCGAGGTCGAGCTCGGCGCGGGGTTCCTCCACCGACTCATCTGCGCCCGCGCGCGAAGGAGACGACCCAAGTGAGGTCGGCCGAGGTCGGCCGACCCCTCGCCTTGCGCCAGGTGGCCACCCGGAGACGGGTCCACCTCGGCCAAAGCCAGGCGACCTCCTGCCGCCTCGTCAGGTGTCCACCCAGGAGGGGTCCACCTAGTGCGAGGTCGGCCGACTCTTCGCCTTGCGCCAGGTGGCCACCCGGAGACGGGCCCACCTCGGCTGAAGCCAGGCGACCCTCTGCCGCCTCGCCAGGTGTCCACCCAGGAGGGGTCCACCTAGTGCGAGGTCGGCCGACCCTTCGCCTTGCGCCAGGTGGCCACCCGGAGACGGGTCCACCTCGGCCGAAGCCAGGCGACCTCTTGCCGCCTCGCCAGGTGTCCACCCAGGAGGGGTCCACCTAGTGCGAGGTCGGCCGACCCTTCGCCTTGCGCCAGGTGGCCACCCGGAGACGGGCCCACCTCGGCCGAAGCCAGGCGACCCTCTGCCGCCTCGCCAGGTGTCCACCCAGGAGGGGTCCACCTAAGCCGAGGTCGGCCGATCCCTCGCCTCTCGCCAATTGGTCCCCGGAGATAGGTCCAACTCAGCCGAGGCCAGGCCGCTCGTACGGAGAGGCCCCCGGGGAAAGCGACGGGTCCCGAGGCCATCCCTCGGGCCGTACCGACCCCAGACGGCGTCCCGTACGGAGGGCGGCGGCACGCAGAACGTCACTTACATTGGCCCGGCAGGTCCCGCGGTCGAGAGACCCGATCCTGACGGAACAGGGCCCGTAAACGGATAGCGCCCACGCCCGGGGAAAAGAGCACCCTCACGAAGCCCGAGGCCTGACGACTTGCCGCTCTGCCAGCGCCGCCTTCCCTCTTTTTCTCTTCTGTCCTTGCCTTTTTCCTGCTGGGCCCGGCGGACGAGGCCGGAAAGCCGCCTGGCCTCCTTCACCAGAAAGGGAGAAGAAAGGAAGACAGGGAGGAGGAGTTTTCGAGGGAGAAAAGGACGAGCGCACGACGGGGGGAGATAAAGAGGGAAGGATCCAAAGACTGCAAGGTAAGCCAAAGAGCCTGGGGACAAGAAGGAAAGACCGGCATAAGGCCTCGCTGGGAGGAAGAAAACCAGGGATCCCGAGAAGGGAAGACTGGACGCGAGCTCAGCGGGCAGGCCCAGCCGAGTTTCCGGTCCCCGGCGCTTTCCCTTCACCAGTTAACTCTCCAAGCCTGAGACCCTCCAGGGGGATCGGGAGGGAGAGTCTGTTCCTCCACGTCGTCTACTGACTTGACCGTCGGAGCCCCCTCGCCGGAATCCCCGGCCAGGGTCCTCTAACCCCTTTGTTGCAGGCTTCTCGCAGGAAGGGAGGCTCCTCTGCCAGGCGGTCAGGGAGGATCGGCTGATCCTCTGCACGGGCGCGACGACGAGGACGGCAACAGATTGGCGCACCAGGTAGGGGGGCAGGGCACTAACCCCCAGTGGGAACTAGCTTTTTGCAGGTATCACGCTCCCTAACGATGGTGGTCACTCGTGGTCGCGAGGCGTCCACCAGCCGAGTGGGAGAAGCCCACTCCCCGCCAGGGGGCCACACCCCCGAACGGGAGCTTCCCGCTCCCCCTCCTCTTCTGCAGCAGCCTACCCCGGCGGACGGATCCCTTGCGGCCATCGTCCAGCAGCTGCAGACCTTGACCTCAGCGGTCCGACAGCTCCAGCATCAGCAACGGTCCCTGGCCACTCAGTCGCAGCCAGGGACCCCCGCGGCCCGGGTCGCGGGACAGCGTGGGAGCCTGCGCTCAATCCAGGGCAGGCCGTCCCATCCGCAAGCCATCTCCAACCCCCGAGAGAGCCGCCAAGCTCCCCCGAAGAAAGACTATTCCGGCTCGGAGGATCACGAGAGTCGATCCCCGGCCGATGGGGCCGAAACGGCGCATCGCAGCAAGCGACGCCGGGTCCGGACCCCGCGCCGAGACCAATCGGCGCCTCCCTCACCTGCAGTCTCGGTGGAAGACTCCACCGACGAAGCCATCAGGCGCCAGGCCGAAAGGCACCTAGAGGAACACGAGCGCAAGTTGGCGGAGTTCGCCCAGCGATTCGCCGACCTGCAGAACTCGTCAGCCGACCCGGCGGGCTACGACTCCCGCCCCCCTTTCTCCGAAGAGATCCAGACGGAACCAATCCCAAAACGGTTCCGCATGCCGCAGGTGGACCCCTACGACGGGACCACCGACCCCCTGGACCACCTGGAGGGTTATAAAGCCCTCATGAGGGTCCAGGGTGCCACCGACGCCCTTCTGTGCATCGCCTTCCCTGCAACCCTTCGGAAGGCCGCCCGAGTCTGGTTCGCCCGTCTCGAGCCCGGATCCATTCGCTCCTTCCAGCAGCTGGAAGGAAAGTTTGTGGCGCATTTCGACGCTTGTCGAAAGGTGCCAAGGGAGGTGGACAGCCTCTTCTCCGTCCGCCAGCAGGACCAGGAGCTGCTCCGTGACTACATCGCCCGGTTTAAGACCGCGGCCCTGGAGATCTACAGCTTGGACGAGCCCGTCGCTATGCTGGCTCTAAAGCGCGGGCTCAAGACGTCCCGCTTGACCTATTCCCTTGACAAGAAGCCGCCCAGGACGTATTCCGAGCTCCTCCTCCGCGCCCACAAGTACATCCGAGCGGAGGAGGCCGACCGCACCCGTCGAGAGCTGGACGGGAAGATTTTGAAGAAGTCGAACCCGAGGGACGCCCCGGGAGCTCGGAGGCCCGGGCCACCAGCCGACCCTCGCCCGAACCCAAGGCCGAGGGCCGAATCTGCCCCCGAGCGGAGGTACACCCCTCTCCTCGCACCTCGAGCCAAAATCCTTATGGAAATCGAGGGCGAGCGTTATCTCCGCCGACCTCCACCTCAGAACCCGAGGGCAGCCCGAGACAAATCAAAGTACTGCCAATTCCACCGCGAGCATGGGCATGACACGGAGGAGTGCCGCCACCTGAAGCGGGAGATCGAGGAGCTGATCGGGAGGGGATACCTCCGGAAGTTCGTCAAGAACGAGGCTCCCTCCGAAAAGCAGCCGCTCGCGGCCTTGCCACCTGTCCCTGCGATCGACAACCGGCTAACAGAGAGGCCCGTGGGCATGATCTCACGCGGATCTGGCCGAGCAGAGAAGAGAGCCCGGGAAACCCCGGAGAATGTAATCCCTCCCAAAGGAGGGGAATTTAGCGGCAATATAAACGATGATGCCGTGGTGGTCGAGATGACCATCGCGAAACATCCTGTACATCGAATCATGGTGGATAGTGGAAGCTCGGCCGATGTACTTTTTTATGACGCTCTCTCTCGGATGAACTTGTCTCTCGACCAGCTAAAGCCAGTGCACACCCCACTGGTAGGTTTTACAGGGGACTCCATCAGAGTCGAAGGGGAAATCACTCTCCCAGTTACCGCCGGATCCCCGCCTCGGCAGACGACCATCATGGTAACTTTCACTGTAGTCAAGCTCCCTTCGCCTTACAACGCCATCCTTAGGCGTCCCGGGCTCAACCGACTAGACGCCACTATCTCCACAAGGAGATTGCTGGTGCAGTTCCCCACGCCTTTCGGGTTCGGGGAAATGAAGGGGACGATCCAGCCAGTCCCGCTCTGCCTGCAGACAATCCCGGGCATCAAGGGCGCAAAGCTCGCCCGCGAGGTCGAGGACCTCGACCTAAGAGAAAAGGAACCCAGGGGAGGGCCCGTAGAGCGCCTGCTCTCCTTTCCCCTTGGTTCAGACCCCCTGAAGACGGTGCAAGTTGGGGCCCAGCTCCCCGAAGAGGAACGAACCCGCCTGCTGGAGTTCCTCCGTGCCAACGCCAATGTGTTCGCCTGGTCGGCGGTCGACATGCCGGGTATTCCGCCCGAGATTATCATGCACAGCCTGAACGTGGACCCAGGCAGCCGCCCGGTCCGCCAGAAGAAGAGAAGCTTTGCCATGGAGAGGCAGAAGGCGATCGACGAGGAGGTAGAGAAACTTCTCGCCGCCGGTTTCGTCCGAGAAGTCCAATACCCCAGCTGGTTAGCAAATGTGGTCATGGTAAAGAAGAGCAGCGGTAAGTGGAGGATCTGCGTGGACTACACCGACCTCAATCGAGCTTGCCCGAAGGACAGCTTCCCTCTGCCAAAGATCGACCAGCTGGTCGACACCACCTCGGGACACCGTCTCCTGTCATTCATGGATGCTTTCTCCGGATACAACCAGATCCGGATGAATCCGGAGGACGAAGAGCGTACCGCCTTCATAACTGACCGCGGGACTTTCTGTTACAGGATGATGCCCTTCGGCCTCAAGAACGCGGGGGCGACGTACCAACGTCTGGTCAATAAAGTCTTCAAAGACCAGATAGGCCGCAACATGCAGGTGTACGTGGACGACATGCTGGTAATGAGCAAACTTGACTCGGACCACGTAGCCGACCTGGCAGAGACGTTCGGCAACCTCCGGCGCCACCAGATGAAGCTGAATCCAGCGAAGTGCGCCTTCGGGGTCTCCACCGGAAAATTCCTGGGGTTCATGGTGACCCAGAGAGGAATCGAGGCCAACCCGGAGAAGGTCCATGCCATCCTGGACATGGAGCAGCCAGCCTCCAAGAAACAAGTGCTGCAGCTGACCGGTCGGGTTGCGGCCCTTAGCCATTTTATTTCCAGGTCGGCGGACCGCTGCCGCCCCTTCTTCAAGGTGCTGAGGAAGATGAACGGTTTCGCCTGGACCGAGGAATGCCAGCAGGCCTTCGAGGAGTTGAAGAAGATGCTCGGATCACCACCTCTGCTGTCCAGGCCCGAGGAAGGGGAGGAGCTTACCCTCTACTTGGCCGTTACCCCGGAGGCCGTCAGCTCTGTCTTGGTCCGAACCGACGACCACGGGATCCAGCGACCGGTGTACTATACCAGCAAACTCCTCCGGGACACGGAGCTCAGGTATTCCCGGCCCGAGAAACTCGTTTTTGCGCTAATAGTGTCTGCCCAGCATCTTAGGCCCTATTTCCAAGCGCATCCCATCGCCGTCTTGACGGATCAACCGCTGAAAGCGGTGCTCAGCCGACCCGACACCTCGGGGCGATTGGCCAAATGGGCACTGAAACTCAGCGAGTTCGACATTACATATCGGCCGAGGTCGGCAATGAAGGCACAGGTGCTGGCCGACTTCTTGGTCGAATGCGCAGGTCTGGGCAAGGAGCCCGAGGAGGACTCTTCGGCCCAGCCGACGGAGGTCGGCACCAACGAGCCCGGAGAGGACGCTTGGATCCTCCATGTGGACGGAGCCTCAAACTCCGGAGGGAGCGGAGCTGGGCTCATCCTTGCCAACGGCGACGGGGTCGTCGCAGAATGTGCGCTCCGTTTCCAGTTCCCGCGACAAACAATCAAGCGGAGTACGAGGCGCTTCTCGCCGGACTCAGGGTCTCCCGCGAGCTGGGCGTGACCAACCTCAGAGCTTTCACCGACTCCCAGCTCGTGGCGGGGCAGGTGTCCGGGGAGTATGTCGCTCACGACCCCCAGATGGCAAGGTATTTGGAGCTCGTCAAGGCGGGCGCGTCCAAGTTCCGGCGCTTCAACATCTTCCATATCCCCCGCGGGGAGAACGCCCGCGCGGATGCTCTCTCTCGATTGGCGGCTCTGCCGGACACAATGCTGGGACGCGCTCATGTGGAGCGACTCGAAGTCCCAAGCCTCGAAGCACCGACGGGGGTCCATCAGGTCAGCCAGGAGCCCGGCTGGATGGACAAGTACGCCGCGTACATCACCGACGGCATTCTGCCGGAAGACCGAGACGCGGCTCGCCTCATCAGGAAGAAGGCCGTGCGGTTTGTCCTGATGGACGGGCAGCTGTATCGAAGGTCCTACTCTTATCCCCTCCTCAAGTGCATTGGACCCGCAGAAGCCAAGCTTGTGCTCCAGGAGATTCACGAAGGCATCTGTGGGAACCACGTGGGGGGCAGGGCATTGGCATACAAGGCCCTTCGTCAAGGCTACTTCTGGGAGACGATGAAGGAGGACGCCGCTGACTTCATGAAGAAATGCGACCGGTGCCAGCGCCACGCCACGGTACAGCGGCAACCCTCCAACCCGATCTCTCAGCTCTCAGCCCCCTGGCCATTCGCCCAGTGGGGAATGGACCTTCTGGGCCCATTCCCGCCGGCATCCGGCCAGCGGAAGTTCCTGATAGTGGCCATCGACTACTTCACAAAGTGGGTCGAAGCCGAACCCTTGGCAAGAATCACCGAAGCAAACGTCGCCAAATTCTTCTGGAAGTCCATCGTCTGCCGCTTCGGCCTCCCCCACACCGTGGTCACCGACAACGGACGCCAGTTCGACTGTCGAGAGTTCGAGGATTTCTGCAACGACCTCGGCATCAAACATCGCTTCACCTCGGTGGCGCACCCCCAGACCAACGGGGAGGCTGAGGTCACGAACAGGACCATTCTTCAGGGCCTCCGCACGCGGCTAGACCAAGCCAAGGGCAGGTGGGCCGACGAGCTTCCCAGCGTTCTTTGGGCATACCACACCACTCCAAGGACGGCTACCGACGAAACCCCATTCAACCTCGTCTTCGGGGCCGAGGCAGTCATCCCGATCGAGCTCAGCATACCCACGCTGCGCGTGGAACAATACGACGAGACAGAAAACCCGGCCAGGATGATGCTCAACCTAGACCTCCTCGAAGAAACAAGGGACAAGGCCCGAATCCGAATGGCGGCGTACCGGCAACGTGTAGCCAGAAATTACAACTCCCAAGTACGGCCGAAGGTTTTTCGTCCCGGGGACTTGGTCCTCCGGCGTGCAGAAGCCTCCCAGCCACGAGAGTGCGGCAAGCTTTCACCCAACTGGGAAGGCCCTTATCGGGTAGCAGAAGCCCTCCCTCACGGGGCATGTTACTTGGAAGAGTTGGGAGGTGCCAGGTTCCCCCGGACATGGAACCCCTCGAACCTGAGAATGTACTACCAGTGATGTAAGGCTCCCAGTTCCTTTAACAAAGCTTCTTCGCTTCAAACATTCTTCTCTGACTTCAACAAAAAGCCCGGAGCACAGCTCAGCAAGCCGCGCAAGGTTTGAGAAAGCCTGCGGCATCGAGCTCAGTCCGGAGGATCCTGGGCTTCGGCCTGGAAGGCGGCGCCGAATCCGTTTCGCCCGCGCAAGCCCGGAGCACAGCTCAGCAAGCCACGCAGGGTTTGAGAAAGCCTGCGGCATCGAGCTCAGTCCGGAAGATCCCGGGCTTCGGCCTGGAAGGTGGCGTCGAACCCAGTTCGCCCACGCAAGCCCGGAGCACAGCTCAGCAAGCCGTGTAAGGTTTGAGAAAGCCTGCGGCATCGAGCTCAGTCCGGAAGATCCTGGGCTTCGGCCTGGAAGGCGGCGCCGAACCCGCTTCGCCCGCGCAAGCCCGGAGCACAGCTCAGCAAGCCGCGCAAGGTTTGAGAAAGCCTGCGGCATCGAGCTCAGTCCGGAAGATCCTGGGCTTCGGCCTGGAAGGCGGCGCCGAATCCGCTTCGCCCGCGCAAGCCCGGAGCACAGCTCAGCAAGCCGCGCAAGGTTTGAGAAAGCCTGCGGCATCGAGCTCAGTCCGGAAGATCCTGGGCTTCGGCCTGGAAGGCGGCGCCAAATCCGCTTCGCCCGCGCAAGCCCGGAGCACAGCTCAGCAAGCCGCGCAAGGTTTGAGAAAGCCTGCGGCATCGAGCTCAGTCCGGAAGATCCTGGGCTTCGGCCTGGAAGGCGGTGCCAAATCCGCTTCGCCCGCGCAAGCCCGGAGCACAGCTCAGCAAGCCGCGCAAGGTTTGAGAAAGCCTGCGGCATCGAGCTCAGTCCGGAGGATCCCAAGTTTCGGCCCGGAAGATGGTGCAGGAACTGTGCTGTCCGCGCAAGCATGAAGGCAGCCCAAAGTCGGACCTGCTCAGGATTCTTGCTTTGCCGCAACACGGTTTTGCAGACCCCGTCCTTCGATTTAGTATGGAAGAACCAGGCCCGCAGTTGTCTCAGGTATCCCAGACCGACATCTCAGGAACGAACAAACAAAGAAGAAAGGAAAGAACTAGAAATAGTAGACAGGTTTTTGCGAAAAGTGCTCTTCATTGAAAAAGGATTACAAAGTGTCCAGTACAGATAGGGAGCTCCGACAGGCCGGAACTCCCCAAAAAAAAAAAAGAGAAAGACACAGAAAGCAAAAGTACAAGTCAACAGTCACTGGGGCGCAGGGTCGGCGCCGTCCGTCGGAGGTGCGGACGCCACCTCTTCGACCTCCACGACGACCGGCTCCTGGGGCTGTGTCTGGGCCGCGGCGTCGTCGGTCGGAGCTGCTGCAGGTGCCGCCTGAAGTGTCGCCTGGGTCGTGCCGGAGGCCCTGCCCTCGCTCCCCGGCTTCCTGCCGCCGACGACGACTGCACTTAGGTCCAGTTGGGGGAAGAAGGCCCCCACCTTTTCCCGGCACATCCGGAACCCCTTCAGGAAGGAGTCCACGGCGGCCTCCCGGACTTCCGACGTAAACTCGTCGGAAGCCCGAAATTTGGGGACGGCCTCCAGCGCTTCCCGCTTCGCCGCCTCCAGGAGCCCGTTGATGTACGAGCTCCGGTCCTTCGCCATGGCCGCCTCCCGCCGGGCCCCGTCCAGCTGACGCTCCAGGAACAGTGAGTGGGCCTGCAGGCGGGCCTTCTCCGCCGTGTCCTCCTCTGTACGGCGTTGGTTGGAGGTCTGCTCCTCCGCCAAGGAGGCCTCCAGTTCCTTGTTCCGCTCCTCGGAACGCGCCAGGTCGGACTGGAGGGCCTGCTTCTCCGCTCGCAGCTCGGCCCCCTTGTCTACCAAGTCCTTCACGTCGGCGGCGAGCTTTCCGAGCTTCTGCTCCCGCTCGGAGTCCCGCTTGGCGTTCCCCACAAGGTAGTTCCTCAGTAGGAGGACGTCGTTCCCGATCTGCAAGGACAAAAGCAACATGTCAGTACCGAGGCAGGAGGCCTCGGATTGAAAGAGAAAAGAAGAGCTGAAGCAGACTTACCGAGAAGAGCTGGGGCAGGATGCCGAGCAGCGCATCCGCGTAGTCCCGGCCGCCCCGAGCTCGGCGGTCCCGGGCGGTGGAAGCATACTCCATCACCCTCTCCGCCAGCCCTCGGTCGAGGATGACCGAGTCCCGGTGCGAGATTACCGGCGCTGGGCCCTTCGGGCCGATCCCTGCGACGGCCGCCCCTTCTGCTGGAGCCGCAGCCGACGGACCGGTGGTCGCCACTGGCGGTGCCGCCGGACTGCTGGCCGGAATGGGCCCGGCGGTGGGCAGAGCGGCGGGCGCCGGAGCTCCCTCGGCTGCACCGCTAGGTCGTGGAGCCGAGGTGCCAAGGGCGCCGCCCTGAGGAGGTCTGGGCGGAGAAACTGCGGCGGCTAGGCCGGGCGCAGTCGCCGCTGCGACCTCCCGGCTCGTCTCCGTGCGAGCCCTCTTCGCCACGGGCTCGTCCACGTCAACGACCTCCCTCTGAGCAGCCCCTTCCAGCAAGTTCTCCAATGAAAACTTCATCCCTGCAAGGTGGAGAAATCAGAAGGTTAGTTCAATCTTAAAAAGAGAGAGGGGGGAAGGGCAGAATTTAATGCAGAGCCGAATCTCACCGGTCTCCTGGATGGGACTGATGCCGGCCTCAAAAAGATTCTGCTCACAAAGCAGAACCTCGAGCGGCGGGACCACGTCACTCAGGAGCTGGGAGTAAGCCTCCTGGTCCGCGGACTCGACCCGAGAACTCCGGTTCGGCGACCGGTCCGGTTCGCTCCAGGCCCAGTCGACGTCGTCGACCGAGGCAAAGAAAAACCGGTTCTTCCATCCCTTAACCGAAGAAGGGATGTCGAACCGGAGACACCTGGGCCGGGGTGAAATATACCACCAGCCGTCATCGGTGGAGCATTTTTTCAGGGTGAACAGGGACCTGAAGAGCGAGAAACGGGCAACGAACCCATGGAAATGACAGAAGACAATGAAGGAGAAGATGACCCGGATGGCATTAGGAGCCAGCTGGGCCGGGACGAGCCGGAAATGGCTGAGGAAGGAAAGGAAGAAAGGATGAAGAGGGAAACGAAGACCCCCGAGGAGGAAGTCTTCGTAGAAGGCAATACGGCCGGGGCCACTCATGGTGACACGCTCCCCGGACCGCGGAGCAAATAGATGGACAGATCCCGGGATGCCATAAGCATCCCGGAGCAGAGAAAGATCACCTTCGGTCATGGTGGAGGCATGACCGGAGGGACCGGCGGGAAGAAGCGGCGGAGCCGGGAGAGCAGCAAGAGCAGGAAGTGAACGGAGGGGCACGGCAGGTGCAACCGGGGGGGACCGGATCCCCCTGGGGACGCCAATGGTGACACCCCCGGGTTGCAAACGCCGGCGGACCTCCTCTGGGATTACCTCCTCATCCGAGGAGGGAGAAGATGGAGTCCTCGGCCGGGATGGACCGGCCTCGTCCGGATTAGAAGAAACATGGCGACGGCGCGCCATGGAAGAGAAAAGAAGAAAAGGATTGAATGATCGAAGGAGAAGGAGGAGGGCTAGAGAAGAGGAAGACGCTTACCCAAAAATGCACAGGCGGGCGCAAGCAGCAGAAGTTGTTAGCCTGCAGCAAACCGCCCACGAAGCAAGGGAAAAGGCCTCGTTCTGGAAAGTCCCCTCCCTTTCAGACTCAGCCGGCAGCAGCCGTACCCATCATTCCGTCTCAGGCCACTGGATGGTCGCCACGTGGGCGCACGCCCGACACCGACGCCTCGTTAGCAGAGTAATGGCCTCTGCCCCGAAGCGACGCATTGATTGCGGGCAAGTGGACGACGCGTGGCGACTCCCCGTTGGTCTCCAGCCGCATCGAGCCACGACGAGTGAAGATCGTGCCAATTATGAAGCAAGATCTTCGCCTCCCCACGTCATCTCTGCAATTAATCCCGACGTTCCGTTCTACGATGCCCCGACGGAACGGCGGGCTGGGGGGCAACTGTTACATCCGTGACAGTGACGTGGCCAGGCTCAGGTATCGCCGAATGCGAACAAGCCACGTGTGAGTTTTCCTGCCAGAATCAGCGCCACGCCCTTAAAGCTGGGGTCGGCAAGATCGCGCCGCCCGACGATTATCCGAGAGCAGACCGCCCAGGCCGAGGTCGAGCTCGGCGCGGGGTTCCTCCACCGACTCATCTGCGCCCGCGCGCGAAGGAGACGACCCAAGTGAGGTCGGCCGAGGTCGGCCGACCCCTCGCCTTGCGCCAGGTGGCCACCCGGAGACGGGTCCACCTCGGCCAAAGCCAGGCGACCTCCTGCCGCCTCGCCAGGTGTCCACCCAGGAGGGGTCCACCTAGTGCGAGGTCGGCCGACTCTTCGCCTTGCGCCAGGTGGCCACCCGGAGACGGGCCCACCTCGGCCGAAGCCAGGCGACCCTCTGCCGCCTCGCCAGGTGTCCACCCAGGAGGGGTCCACCTAGTGCGAGGTCGGCCGACCCTTCGCCTTGCGCCAGGTGGCCACCCGGAGACGGGTCCACCTCGGCCGAAGCCAGGTGACCTCTTGCCGCCTCGCCAGGTGTCCACCCAGGAGGGGTCCACCTAGTGCGAGGTCGGCCGACCCTTCGCCTTGCGCCAGGTGGCCACCCGGAGACGGGCCCACCTCGGCCGAAGCCAGGCGACCCTCTGCCGCCTCGCCAGGTGTCCACCCAGGAGGGGTCCACCTAAGCCGAGGTCGGCCGATCCCTCGCCTCTCGCCAATTGGTCCCCGGAGATAGGTCCAACTCAGCCGAGGCCAGGCCGCTCGTACGGAGAGGCCCCCGGGGAAAGCGACGGGTCCCGAGGCCATCCCTCGGGCCGTACCGACCCCAGACGGCATCCCGTACGGAGGGCGGCGGCACGCGGAACGTCACTTACATTGGCCCGGCAGGTCCCGCGGTCGAGAGACCCGATCCTGACGGAACAGGGCCCGTAAACGGATAGCACCCACGCCCGGGGAAAAGAGCACCCTCACGAAGCCCGAGGCCTGATGACTTGCCGCTCTGCCAGCGCCGCCTTCCCTCTTTTTCTCTTCTGTCCTTGCCTTTTTCCTGCTGGGCCCGGCAGACGAGGCCGGAAAGCCGCCTGGCCTCCTTCACCAGAAAGGGAGAAGAAAGGAAGACAGGGAGGAGGAGTTTTCGAGGGAGAAAAGGACGAGCGCACGACGGGGGGAGATAAAGAGGGAAGGATCCAAAGACTGCAAGGTAAGCCAAAGAGCCTGGGGACAAGAAGGAAAGACCGGCATAAGGCCTCACTGGGAGGAAGAAAACCAGGGATCCCGAGAAGGGAAGACTGGACGCGAGCTCAGCGGGCAGGCCCAGCCGAGTTTCCGGTCCCCGGCGCTTTCCCTTCACCAGTTAACTCTCCAAGCCTGAGACCCTCCAGGGGGATCGGGAGGGAGAGTCTGTTCCTCCACGTCGTCTACTGACTTGACCGTCGGAGCCCCCTCGCCGGAATCCCCGGCCAGGGTCCTCTAACCCCTTTGTTGCAGGCTTCTCGCAGGAAGGGAGGCTCCTCTGCCAGGCAGTCAGGGAGGATCGGCTGATCCTCTGCACGGGCGCGACGACGAGGACGGCAACACTCACTATTCTCAGTTTTCAAAACATTACATTTTTTAGAAAAGATATGAAATACTTTTTGTAATAAAGAATTCTTTTCTAAAATTTCCTCTCTTTCTTTGAGTAGAAAATCATTGATATGCTTTAATGATCTAATCTTTACTCTTGCCTTTTTAAATTCAGATAAAATGTCATGAAATGCAAAATTTAATTCTTCAAATGTACATTCAATTTGAGTGTCAGGGGAAGTTACCTCATCCTCGAGATCCATTAGACATAGGCTAGTTATTTTCATGGTCTCTTCTTCTTCAGTAGAAGTGGAGACTTCACTGTCGCTCCATGTGGCAACCATCACTTTCTTCTTCTTCTTTTTAAAAAATTTCTTTAGCAATGGACAGTCCAAACAAATGTGCCCCGGTTTCTTATATTCATAGCAGGTGGGGACTTGTTCCTTATCTTTTTCTTTGTCCTTGTCCTTTTCTTTTGAATGCTCTCCTCGTTTATGGAATTTTCTGTTGTATCTACCTTTCTTCTTTTCCATAAACTTTTTGAATCTCCTCACAACCATTGCAATGTCTTCATCTTCAAGATTGTCTTCGGAGGAGGTAGAGTCATCTTCCGTCTCTTCATTATCCTTTGATTCTAATGCAGCCTTGAATGCAATTATTTTTTTCCTTTTTTGATCATCATCCGTTCTGTGCTGCATGGCTAGTTTGGTGTGATGAGAAATCCCATTAATTCATCCATTGATAGAATGTTCAGGTCTTTAGCTTTCTGATGGCAGTGACTTTAGGATCCTATTTGTCAGGAAGTGATCTCAAAATCTTCTGTACTATATCAGCATTTGAGTATACCCTGCCAAGACTTTTCAAACCGTTAATAATATTTGTAAATCTAGTGTACATGGCAGAAATACTTTCATTAGGCTCCATTTTAAATAATTCATAATTATGCACTAAAAGATTAATCTTTAAAGTTTTCACTTGTGAAGTTCTTTTGTGGGTCACCTCAAGTTTATCCCAAATTTTCTTTGCTGAAGAGAAAGTGGAAATTCGATTAAACTCACTTGAGTCCAAAGCACAGTAAAGCAAGTTCATTACTTTGGCATTCAATTCTCCTAATTTCATGTCGTGTTCATCCCAAACCTCTTCAGGCTTAGGGACATCCACGCCATCAATTTTAATCATGAAAACCTGTGGCCCTTTAAGAATGATCTTCCATAATTGAAAATCATTAGCTTGAATATAGATTTTTATTCGTGCTTTCCAATAAGAATAATTTGTGTCTATGAAGAGTGGAGGTCTATTAGTTGACTGGCCTTCCACCAGGGATGTACTCATGGGATGAGCCATCAATCTTTACTCTAGTATAATCAGAGACACTGCTCTGATACTAGTTGTTGCCTAGGTGGCTACCCAAGAGGGAGTGAATTGGGACTTTTAAAGATTTAAAGCAAGTAATGTGCAATTAAAAATCCTTAGCAAGTGGTAGATGCTGTGACAAAGTAGTAAATTGCGGAAGCTAAGTAAAAGCAAGGAAGCACAAAACAAACACACAAAATTTTTAGTGGTTCGGAGCAACACAACTCCTACGTCCACTACCCAAGATACCACTTGGGATTTTCACTATATTCACACCCGAATACAGTAGGATTATTTTACAGGATCACAATCCAAAACCTCTTCACTTTGGTTTTAACGGGATCACCAAAGAAAACCCAACTCCCTTTGGTTTTAAACAGGCTCACCAAAGAAACCTAACTTGGTTTTACCAAGATCACCAAGAATCCAACACTTGGTTTTTATCAAGGCTCACCAAGAAACTATTTGGTTTTTCAATCGGGCTCACCAATAACCCAACAATTCAAAAAATGAATTGAATTAAATGCAACAAAAATAACAAACTCAATTTGTCGGATAGTTACCAGTGCAGCTTGATGGAAGTCCACTTGAATGCACTTGAATAAGCTTTAATTACTTCAGTGGCTTCTTCCCAAAGTTGCTTCAAGCTTCTGATTAGAGTTGGTAAAGTCTTGAAGGCTGAATTGAATACTCTTGTGCTCTTTTGTTGTTGGTAGTTAGGATATTCAATGAAGCTCTCTTCTCTTTTAAGAACTTTTCAAAAACTCTTACTTTTAGGATATTCAAATCCTTCAAATATAAGGTCTTATATCACTCCAAGGCAATTCTGGCCGTTGCAAATCGTTGGGGAATGATTTGTGACCGTTGGAGCACTTTTTGGCATTCAAAAATAAATTATAGAACTAGCCGTTGGATACCTGAAAATGATGTTCGAGTCGGCTCGAATTCCTTCGAGTTGGCTTGGATCCTTCGAGTCGCCAAATCTTCAGTGCAGTCGGCTCTTTGTCTCAGGGCATAAAACTTCACTCTGGACGAGTCAGCTCTTGATAGCTCGGGTCGGCTCAAACTTCTTTCTTTGAAAAACTTGAACTTGAGGAGTCGGCTCTTTTCAGCTTGGGTTGGCTCTTCTTCACAGATTCTGAAATGAACACTCTGGAAGAGTCGGCTCGATGTAGTTCGGGTCAGCTCGCTTTCTTAGGTCTTCAAAATTAGGTCTGGCAGAGTCAGCTCTTTATGGTTCGGGTCGGCTCACCTGGCTGTTCTCAGAAAGCTTCAAAAACTGGACTCTAGAGGAGTCAGCTTGGATATAATCCAGTCGACTTGGATTCACTAGAGTCGGCTCAGATTATTGCATTCCAGAATCCTTGCTGCATGCCAGTAAGTGGAGTCGGCTCCTCGACATGCTGGGTCAGCTCAAGTATCTTCTTCAGGATTTTTACACTTGAACTCAAAGAAAAAAACTCTCACCAACTTTTTATATTTTCAAGCATACCAACTCAAAATAGTTTTATGGCACACACACATACAGAAGTAACACTTTTTACATGATTTTTCTTCTTAGCTTTTTCATTGGGTTCTTCTTTATAAAAACAAATTACAACATAACTCAAACAAGAAACAATAGTGTAGGAGTTGAAGTTTGAACAAATTAAACCATCCTACAAAAACTTGTAAAACACTTGAAGAGTTGTTAGAAATAAATATACATGCTCCGATGTTTGGTTATTATCAAAATCACTTATGGGGTCAACACGTCATTCTTCTCTCTCAGCTCGGTCTTCAAAGACTCGAGCTCTGTTGCCCGTTGCCCGTCCTTCTTCAACCAATTCTTGCAACTATCTCTGATTAAGAGGAGCTCAGCATCGAGCTGCACCAAAGAAAATCCCGGCAATCAGTACAAGAAAGAAGGAAGAAGTTAAGAGGATGAAGTTACTTACGAGAAGAGCTGGGGGAATGTGCTGCCAATCGTGTCCCCCGGTAGCTTTCTGGCCTTTTTTCGTCGATCGCATGATTGGATTGCAAAATCCATCATGTACTCCGCCAGCCCTTGGTCCTGGACTAGGGAGACATTCGGCATGAGCTTAAACGGGACTCGGTAGTAGTCCCTCTCTTCTGCTCGCCTCGAACGCTGCATCGCTCGTTCCGCCGATAAAAGAAGCCTCAAGTGCATGGGGGGAGCTCGGTACCTCCCCGGACAGTGCCTCCGGTGCCGCCTCTATTCCCACTTGTCCCTCCTCCTCCTCAACGACAATGACTTCCAGGGGAGGAGGAGACATTACGGTGATGGCTGCGGCAGTGGTCCTGGCCCGAACGACCACCTCGGGCTCTGGGGCTGGGACCGGCTCTCGCCGACTCGGCCGCTCTGGCACGGGCTCAGCTACCCTCCTCCTCGGCTCAATCGACGCGCGCTCTCGTCATGAGCTCTCTTCGAGGAGGATTCTTCAACCAACTTCGATGGAGGTCTCTTCCTGGTGATTGAGAGTAGGTCGTCCACTGAGAACTTCATACCTATATACAAAAGAAGGAATGTCAGTTCCTAGTCCAAAGAAACAAAGTAAGAAGCACAAGGAGAAAAGTTCAAGCCGAACTCACCCAACTCTCTCGTTGGGTTGACCCCAACCTCAAAAAGGTTCTGCTCTGACAACAGAACCTCAAGAGAAGGAATCTGGGTGGTGTGGAGCTGCTCGTAGACATCTAGGTTAGCCACTTCGACCGTAAAGTTTTAGTTAGGGGACTGATCTTTGTCACTCCAAACCCAGTCGACCCCCTCAATGGTTGCAAAGAAGAATTTGCTCTTCCACCCTTTGATGGAAGAGGGGAGTTTAAATTTAATGCCCTTCGGGCAAGAAGAGATGGACCACCATCCCTCCTCGGAAGGGTGGTGTTTCAGGGTGAAAAATGCTCTGAACAGGAAAAAATGGGCTACAATCCCGTGGAAATGGCAAAGTACTATAAAGCAAAAAATGGTCCTTATAGCATTCGGGACGAGTTGAGCAGGGACGAGGTGGTAATTGCTCAGGACCAAAAGGAAGAAAGGGTGAAAGGGGAGCCAAAGTCCCCCTGCAAAGGTCTCCTTATAAAGGATGATCCGGCCCGGGCCACTGGAGGTGACCCATTCCGTCGGTCGCGGGATCAAAAGCCGGATGGAGTACGGGATGCTGTAGACATCCCGGATGGTCCCCAGTTCCTCAGCAGAGATTATCGAAGCAATCCTGCCAGGACTTGTTGACTGAGCAGGTTCAAGGATAGGTTCAGATGGAGGAGGAGGAGGGGGGCTGGCTCTGGGCTCCCTAATGACTATCCCGGTGGGGGGACGCCTCCTACTAAACTCGAAGCATTCTTCTTCCCTCTCCTCATTAGAGGAAGAAGAAGGTGGCCTAAGCACAGAAGGCCCAGCCTCGGCCTAGTTGGTCGAGGGACGGAAGTTAGGATCGAAACGGGACATCTAAAGAGGTTAAGAAGGTGGAAGCTCAAGAAGAGGAGGAAGACGGACTGCGTCCAAGAAGACCCTAAACTCAAAAGAAAAGCTCTGCTCTGTTGGGAGATGGAGGAAGAAAGAGACGAACCTAGTTCCTGGAGGAGTCTAAGATGGCCGGGGAAGAAGAGAAGACTTGGGTATGATGGTGGGCACGCGAGATTCGAAAGAGTAGATGCTTTGAAAAAAATCAGCCTTTCATTTCAAAGTGACCCGACGCCAACCGTACCGTTACAGCATCTCCATTGATAGATTTGCACCACGTGTCGACCATTGGCGAGTGGGATGTCTTGCTTCGACCACGGCCGTCCTGAATTCCGTATCAGCAATAACTACTCATCGGACGTGGCCACATGTCTCCACCACATTGGCTTGGAAAAACCTCTTCATGAAGCACCAGCGATCGTGGTCATTATTACGCCGAATCTTTGCCTTCCACATCATCACCGCAATTACTCCCTTTATCCCGAGCGCCGCATGCCAACGGGCCTCGGGAGTGGGGAAAAAATGATGTGGCAAGATTGCTGACGTGTGGCCCCAGTCAGACGCCACATCGGATAAAGCTGCCGCATGGAACGTCTCAGCCCGGACTCCTTCACCCAGTCGCGCTCCCTTCGGGTCGAGACACCGAGGCCGAAGTCGAGCTCCGCCTGTCCTTCTCCCGACCATGCTTCCTTCGAGTCGAGATGCCGAAGTCGAAGCCGAGCTTCGCCCTCCTTCGCCCGATCGCGCTCCCTTCGGGTCGAGACGCCGAGGTTGAAGTCGAGCTCCGCCCTCCTTCGCCTGGCCGCGCTCCCCTCGGGTCGAGACGCCGAGGCCGAAGTTGAGCTCCACCCTCTTTCGCCCAGCCACGCTCCCTTTGGATCGAGATGTCGAGGCCAAAGTCGAGCTCCGTCTCTCCAGATCGGCTCCACCTCGGACAAAGAGATCTGCTACTGAAGGAGGTCGCCGCTATCCCTGGACGATGACCCGATGCCCGAGGACCACGAAAAGACGCCTGCCAGGCCATAATAGTAACCCAAGCGGCCACTTTCACCAGAATGGAAGAAATCCTTCGATTGAGGCTCTGCATTCTCTACCAACCGTCTGCACCCTCCGAAATTGGAAGTCAACCAGTAGATCCGGATCTAGGAGGCAGCGGCCTGTCGATCAAGATCCTACAAAGTTACCCAAAAGAGGGCGACCAGAAGGAATGTCAGCATAAACGGTAGCTTCCATGTCACCACAATGGAAAGACAACCTGTCCACGGCACGAAACATCACCGCACGCGCCCATAAGCATGGGGAAGATCCCGAGATAAGCGGTGGGCAACGTCCCAGCAAAAAGGGGTCTCCCATTTTCAAACGAGGTATGCACACATGCATACCCACATTCAATAGAAATTTCAGATGAGTGAGGTCCAACGAGCAAGAAGGGGGCAGCACACAGGAAGATAATGCTCGAGGCTATTGCAAAACCCCCAGGAGGGGTCTAGACGGACACAGCCACCCAGTTCGAGCTTTCCTCTGCTGTCACTCTCGCAATCTGTGCTCAGCTCACTCGCACTCTTTCATTTCACAACTTCTCCTAGCATGGAGTCCATACTCGGGGCTCGACTAGAAGGATCTATTTTCCTGGATCATTACTCACTTGAGCATTAGAGTGCCCCCGCCAGAATTCCCGGCCCGGGTCACTGACTCTGTTTTGCAGGTCCGGGAGCTCGAGCAGGATCCCATAAGATAGCGGCACTCTCCGACCTCGACATCAGCTACGGGCCACGATGATCTTGGCGGCAACAGTGATAATTATATATTAAGAAATAATCAATATTTATTAAAAGAGCTGAATTAAAACCCTGGGATATCTTTTTTACTTGCTTGCTTGTTAATTTTAATTTCTGTTTAATTCAAACTTTTAATTCCTTTTAACCATATTCCTACTTTTTCTTATTTTTAGCATTTACCATTTAATTAAAAGTTTAAAAATCCTAAAGTGAACCTAATCCTAATTGATACATGTGGAATCAATACCAAACTCAACCGTTACTACCTAATTATTGAACCAGTTAATTTATCTATTTTTGGTGTTAACAATGAATATACATCACGAGGATCCTCCGATATTCAAGTCAAAGATCTGAAACAGGTGAGAAATAATGAGTATAAAAAAGAGTTTCTTACTTAGGAGTCCTCAAGGTTGAATCAGCTAATTTATCTATTTTTGGTATTAATGACGACTACACATCATAAGGACCCTTTGATACTCAAGTCAGAAATATAGTGAATATGAGAAGTAGTGAACATAAGAAAGTGTTGCTTACTCGGAAGTCCTCGAGGCTCTGGTTATTTATAGAAGAGAGCTGAGAAAATGGACAACTTCGAGAGTATCATGCCATTAATCATACTATTATAGTATTATAACCCTCATTCGCTCCCATGGATGGAGGAGGCCATTACTGGTGTTGGGATATGTCAGTTCAAGCACAAACCAGCCACTGGTTCGATCGACCGAAGACATTTCTTCCGAACCATGCGCTTTAAACCAGAGTGACCAAAAGAAACCGAACAGCTGATGGATAGGCCAAAGCCAAAGCTCTCAACTTCATCTGAAGAATCAGCTTGTGGTCCCTATTGAAGACAGGGCCCTCAGCCCAAACCGAAGACATGATCTTCACTACTAGCCGAAGACACAACCTTCGACCTACGCCGAAAACATGATCTCCAATCTATCTCAAAGGAGTCTGAAGACGAAGGCATTCCTTCAATTCGATTACAGATATTTTCCCAAAAAGGAGCTTAAAGATAGATCTCCGATCTGTCTCAGATCTCCATAAACGTGACAAATAACGGTCATCATCGACTACCTAACTATCTCTAAAGCATGATCATAGCATGTAACTCCAGCGGCAATGCCTCCGATCTAGCCGGAACTGTTTAGTAACCGTCAATGATTACGAATTGAGGGGAAGGAATTAACTCCCCCATCGTAACCGTCGGAGGTAGGACGGAGCCACGGGCCAGACAACTCATTATAAATAACGGTAAGAGGGGACGCTCCAGGTAAGGCATAAGATACTCTTGAAAATATCATAGTCTTCTCCACTCCATTTGATCCTCCTCACAATCTTCTCCATTCTGTGGCTGGAGCCCGTCTCTGACTTAGGTATTGGAGTGTCTAGAGCATCTTCGGCCAGGGATTTGTTTTGCAGGTGAACCATGGAACGGGCCTGCGATCCAGTAGCTCCACCGGTCGGAACAGGGACTCTATGCTAATAGATTGGCGCACCAGGTAGGGGGAGATCATTTAAGAATCCATTGTTAATCTCCCCTCCTTGAAAAAGAGAAAGTGTAAGAAGTTCTCGATGGCAAGAAGAAAAACTCAGATTACCTCAGCAAGTCGAAGTCGTGTCCTTCCTAGGGGGTGGACCCCCAGAAGAAAATGACATTCTGCCTCCCACAAATGTCGTGAGATGGCAGCAGTTCGAGAATCTACTGAACCAGGTCAACACTCTCATGGCCATGATTCAGGACTTCCAAAACAAAGCTTTCCAGGTGGGGCATCTGCCGGCCACCTCCAGACATAACTCTCGATCCCAGAGGAAGAGAGCCCCTCAAGAAGGATCTGCTCATCTTTCCCTCCATCCTCTATCCTCCTCTGAGGGTTGAAGTTCACAAATGCCCAGGCCCACTGACTCCCTACAAAGAGGGAAAGGGCCTAGGCAAACTCCCTCTCCTTCTTCTGAAGACTTCGCTCCCGTGGAGAATCCACCAAAGCAAAAAGCCCCCAATTATAATGAAATGTTTAAAGCCATCGAATCGGAGATTGCAAGAATCCGGGAGCAAAGAGACCAGAATGATTTGGTGGCATGTAATCTGCGCTCTCCTTACACCGCCCGCATCATGGCCGAAGCTGTTCCTTGACACTTTAAGGTTCCATAAATGGAGCCCTACGATGGCACCTTCGATCTTTTTGACCACCTGGATAGTTTCAAAGCCCACATGATGATCCAAGGAGCTTCGGATGTGATGTACTACCTCGCGTTCCTGACCATCTTGAAGAAAATCGCTCTGATGTGGTACTCGAGCATACGCCCAAGTACCATCAATTCTTTTTCCGAGCTAGAAAAATTGTTTGTCTTGCATTTCAGGACCTACCGCAAGACCCCCCACAATACGGATACGCTATTCCTCCTTCATCAGATGAAGGAGAAAGTCTATGAGATTACATCTCCAAATTTAATTCAACCATGCTCAAGATCCCCGATCTCAACGAGCACGTGGCCATGTCTGCACTGAAGAAGGGACTTCATACATCCAGGCTCACCTTTTTCCTAGACAAGAAGTTTTCCAAAAGCTATGCTGAGCTCCTATCGAGAGCTCAGAAATATGCTGACACCGAAGAGCAAGTAGCAAATCGGTGACTGACTGAAGGGAAGCCCCCTTCAAAGAAGAAAAATAACAGGGGACAAGCCCCCCCTGCTCCCAACAACAACAACAATACCGACTGACGATGGAGTTCCAGGCTCAAAGCATCGAGCAGGAGATTTGACTCATATACCCCCCTCAACCTCCCTCGAGAAAAGATCCTCTTGGAGATAGAGAAGGAAAACTATCCCTAGCGGCCACGTCCCATGAAGGCATCCTCTTCCGCAAGGAACAGAAACAAATACTGTCGATTCCACCGGGACCACGGCCATAATACTAAAAGATGTATCCAATTGAGAGATGCAATAGAGGACCTAATCAAGAGAGGATATTTGGGGTGGTACGTTGGTCGCCAAGGACCTCGGTTAGAAGCTACAGTTCCTCAGACGATCCCTGAAGAGGCTGAACTGCCGAATCAAAGGCCCACCAACAGAGGTGTGGGGATGATACATCGACCTACCAACTGGAGAAGAGACGAAGACGATGTCCCAAAGTGGCTCAAAGACAATAATGCTATTCTCTTCTTCGATGATGACCTCGCGGGGGTTCGGCTCCTGCATGATGATATTGTTATAATTTCGACCATCATGGCAAATTATGATGTAAAATAAATCTTAGTTGATAATGGAAGCTCGACTGATATCTTGATCTACGATGCATTTTCTCGGATGTGTTTACCTAAAAATAAATTACAAAGATCTCCTATACCACTCACTGGCTTCGAAGGCAATCAGGTCGATGCTGAAGGGAAAATAGTATTGCTCGTAACCCTCGGCATCGAACCCTGATAGAAGATACTGTCGATCAATTTTATGGTGGTCTGAATCCCTTCGGCCTATAACATTATTCTGGAACAGCCCATCCTAAACAAATTTCAGGCCATAGTGTCAACCTACTACCTCCTGGTATGTTTTCCTACCATGAATGGTGTCGGAGAGGCCAAAGGAGATCAGAGAACGGCTCGATAGTGCTTGATGATTCAGGACAAGCATTCCAACAACCCTACAACTTGGGATCAGTTAGATCCGAGGGGTCCGACCGCAGACTCTGGTGAACTCATGGAGAGAACCATTTCAGTACCATTGATTGAAGAGGACCCCACCAGGGTCATGCAGATTGAAAGTATGTTTGACGAAAAAACCAGAATATAGATAATCTGTTTTCTCAGAAACAATGCTGATGTTTTTGCCTGGTCGGCTTCGGACATGCCAGGGATTCCAGCCAAAGTAATTATTTATCGGTTGGAAGTCACTCCTAAACATAAGCCAGTCCGGCAGAAGAAAAGGAGTTTTGCCCCCGAAAGACAGAGGGTAATAGATGAAGAAGTAAGCAAGCTCCTTAGAGCTGGGTTCATTCGAGAGGCTCATTATCCTAAGTGGTTGGCCAATGTGGTAATGGTGAAAAAAGCAAATGGCAAGTGGAGGATCTGCATTGATTACATAAACCTCAATAAGGCTTGTCCAAAAGATAGCTTTCCTCTCCCAAAAATCGACCAGCTGGTCGACGCCACTGCTGGGCATCAACTACTAAGCTTCATGGACACCTTCTCGAGATACAATCAGATCTGAATGGATCCCCAAGATGAGGAGAAGATGGCCTTCATCATAGACAAAGGTCTATATTGCTATAAAATGATGCCATTCGGGCTCAAAAATGCTGGGACGACATTCTAGAGATTGATCAACAAGGTGTTTAAGGAGCAATTGGGAAGAAACATGGAGGCCTATGTTGATGACATGATCGTCAAAAGTCTCCTTAGAAAAGATCACATCAAGGACTTGGAAGAATCATTTGGTGCCCTGCGATGCCATCGCATGAAGTTAAATCCAACAAAGTGCGCCTTCGGGATAACTTCGGGCAAGTTTTTGGGGTTCCTCGTTACTAAACGAAAGATTGAAGCAAATCCTCAGAAAATCCAAGCCCTTAAAGATATGAGGCATCCATCCTGCAAGAAGGAAGCACAACATCTGACAGGAAGGATCGCTTCCTTAAGCAAGTTCATCTCTCGGTCAGCCGAGAAATGCCTTCCTTTCTTCAAGATACTTCGACAGTCCCGAGGCTTCGAATGGACTGAAAACTATCATACTGCTTTCGAAGAGCTGAAGAAGTACTTAGAGACCCCACCTTTACTCTCTAAACCTCAAGAGGGGGAAGTACTCTACTTATACCTTTCCGCTTCGGACGAAGAAGTCAGTTCAGTCCTCATCCGAAGAGAAGAAGATGGCTCCCACAAGCCGATCTACTATATCGGCAAAGTCCTGCACGATGCTGAAATGAGATATTCGAAGATGCAGAAGCTGATCAATTCTTTGATAATGCAGCAAAGCGACTACGGCCTTACTTCCATGACCATGCCATCGTGGTGCTGACTGATCAGCCTCTTAAGGCCATTCTTCGATGCCCTGATATTTCAGAAAGGATAGCCAAATGGGCTGTAAAGCTAAGCGAGTTTGATATTAGCTTCCAACCTCGATCGGCTATGAAGGCCCAAGTGCTCTCAGATTTCTTGGCTGAGTGCACCTGGAAGTCTGGAGATGAAGCACCTCTAGCAGAAGAAGAAATCTCGAAGGACATGGAGTATGTTTGGGTGCTCCATGTAGATGGAGCCTCCAACTCCGCCGGGTGTGGAGCCAGTCTCATACTGGCTGAACTAGATGGGCATACGATGGAGTATGCACTTCGATTTTCCTTCCACGCTTCGAATAACCAGGCCGAATATGAAGCCCTGCTTGCAAGATTTCGGATCGCCAAGAGCTTAAGAGTTCAGAGACTCCAGGCCTTTTCGAATTCCCAGTTGGTGGTGAACCAGGTCAGAGAAGAATATGAAGCTAGAGATCCCACTATGGTACAGTACCTGAAAAAGGTACAAGCCCTATCTTCTCAATTGGAGTTCTTCGAAATCATGCATGTTCCTCGATCGGAGAACTCCTGGGCGGATGCACTGTCCAGACTTGCTACCACCACCCCGGAATCCCTCGGTCACACCTTCGTTGAACACCTCGAGGCCCCAAGTATAGTTGAAGAAACTTTGGAGGTGCACCAAATCAGGACCGAACCAAGCTAGATGGATCCCATCCTCAAGTTCTTAAATGAGGGTGTACTGCTAGAGGACAAAGCATAGGCTAAAAAGATCTGCTGGATGGCATCCCAATATGTCATCTTAGACGGAACCCTCTACAAAAGATCATTCTCTCAGCCTCTACTGAAATGCTTGGGACCATCAGATGCTGACTACGCCTTAAGGGAGGTCCATGAAGGAATATTTGGAGATCACTTGGGGGGGTAGGTCCTTAGTGTATAAAATTATATGCTAAGGATACTATTGGCCCTCCATTCAAAAAGATTTAGCCGACTTTGTAAGGAGATGTGATCAATGCCAAAGGTATGCCAACATACAGAGACAACCAACGAGTCATTTGACCCAGCTGACAGCACCTTGGCCCTTCGCCTAGTGGGGCATGGACATCCTTGGCCCATTTCTACCGACGTCCAGGCAGAGGAAGTTCCTCCTTGTGACAATCGACTATTTTACTAAATGGATCGAAGCCAAACTGATGGCTCATATCATGAAGGGCAAAGTCAAGAATTTTGTCAGGAATTCCATCATATTTCGGTTCAGGATTTCACATGCGATTATCACTAACAACGGGAGGTAGTTCGACAATCTGAAGTTTAAAGACTTCTGCGCTCGATACCATATACAATATAGGCTGACTTCTGTTACCCATCCGCAATCCAATGGAGAAGCCGAAATAACTAATCGAACCATTCTCCATGGCCTAAAGACAAGGTTAAACGCTGCCAAAGGACTTTGGGCATAAGAGCTGACCTCCATTCTCTGGGCATACAGGACGACCCCAAGAACGGCTACCGGCAAATCTCTGTTCAACTTGGCATACGGTACCGAGGCCGTCCTTCCTATCGAAGTCTCCCTCCAATCTCTGAGGATTGACAAATATGAAGAGCATGAAAACTTCAATCGCAGAAGAGTTGACCTGGATCTACTACCGAGTGCCAGGCTCTAGGTCCAAATGAAAATGGTGACATATCAACAAAAAGTTGCCAAATATTACAACTCCAGAGTAAAGGAGTAGATTTTTTCCACGGGGGACATGGTGCTGCGAAGAACTGAAGTGTCCAGGCCAATGGAGCAAGGCAAGCTTTCTCCCAACTGGAAAGGACCATACCAAGTTGAAGAAGTCATACGTTTAGGAACGTATCGACTCGAGACCTTGGATGGTAAAGTTCTATCCTAGCCATGGAATGTACAAAACCTTTAAAAGTACTATCAATAAACAGATCCCAGAATCTTTTATACAAATCTGTTCAACTCTAAATAGCCTGTTGCACCAGCAGGATGACAACGGTTTCAATGGCCCGATCGAAAGAATCGGCTAGCGGTGCAAATGAGAGTCTGATCCACTCACCTTATCGGTATGCCCGACGAGCGCAACGGACAGCCCAATCAGGCTGTCAAAATGATCAAAGGCACAGGGATGGTTCATGTAACCTACCCTATGGTAAATCTGAAAACGTGCTGCGACGGGCCTAATCACCCTACCTTACACCAAAGAAGGTGCAGGGATGGTTCGTATAACCTACCCAATCCGAAGATGCGCCGAGACGAGCCTGAACAGCCTACCTTAATCATGACAGGGACGCGCAGGGATGGCTAAGACACCCTACCCTACGATAAATCCGAAAACGTGTTGAAGTGAATCTACATCACTCATCCTATCAACAGCAAACACTTGATGAGACGGCCCGACTGATCTCATCCCCTCTGTAGATCCATAATGGCTCTGAGAAATCTACACTTTTGACATATCACAAGGTCTAATTTAGTAGTACTTTAAGATATATTAGTCATAGAAGAAGAAGTATGAAGAATGTTGGAATTCTTCATTTCATTTTCAAATTTTTACAAAAAAAAAAAAGAGAAAGAAGACAAGAAGTGGTGCAGATAATGGGAAAGTGGATCTAGAGACTGCCTGCTGGCCCTTTCCCATGCCGGCGGGAGGTATCGAAGCCCTGGAAGGAGGATGGAGAGGCTCCGGAGTTCCCTTTTGAGTCAGACTCTGACTCTTCCTCAAAGTTGGAGTCAAATTCATGACCAGGGAATGGGACTGAAGGCTTAATGTTTTCCAAGCCCTTCAGATTTAAGTACTTGAAAGCCTTGTCCTGATATTCTCGGAATCCCTAGTGGTACGAATCCAGGACCACCTCGGCAACTTCATCCCTGTAGGTGGAAGAAGCCATGAAATTCGAGATGGCCTCCGCCACCTTCTTCCTAGCCTCCTTCGCCTCCGCAGCGGCCACCTCGACTCGAGCCTTGGCCTCTACTAGGCGGGCCTCCAAGATCCGGATTTTCCTCTCTAAGCGAGCGATGACCCCTTGCGGGTCATCATCGTCGCTTCTCTGGGAAGCCTTGGAACTAGGCTCACCCTCGATTTGTGTATTGGAAGCCCTCTTCATTGCCGCCTTCTTAAGATTAGAGATATTGAACTTCATTCTATCGGTGTGCTAAGGAAAGGAGGGCAGTTTTCAAAATAAAAGTATGAAATTTCGATGGCCTACAACAGGGAGAGGCAGGGTCCTATTTAAAAGGATTCTACACCCATGAACGGCCATGGGGAAACGTGTTTCACACCTCTCCCCAGACACGCCAAAAAGTGCCACGTATTGAAGCAACGCCTCGGAACCCAAGTGGCCGCTTGGGAACGGCGTGATCATCAATAACTGCTCTCAGGGATAGAGACCATCGGTACCTGGAGCCCAGAAAGGTCTCTCTCGGACGGTTACAGCATTAATGACCTTCTCTCGGAAAGGGAAGATATGGCGGCACACAGGACGTGCGGGGACGCGACCTTTCGAATATCCATGCACTCGATACGGGCAACAAAAATTATGCTCAATGTTCCTCAATCAATGGCCAACGGAAAAATGACACCTGTCCACCACATCCATTCCAGGATGAAAGGAATAATTATGGAGGGTAACTGACGACAGCATAACATAATCGAGGTCAGTCATCGGCAGCGGCATTCCGATCTTACTTCGAAATTCGTCTTCAACATCAACCTCAAACTAAACAGTCTTCGGATTACCCGTCAACCGGAAAGAACCAATCCAGAAGAGACCAGTTTGAAAGAAATTAGTCTTTTATTTCGAGGATGAAGAACCTCATTCAAAAGGAGAACGTTACAGATAGTTAAAAAAAAAAAATTACAGCAGATTTACTTCTTATCGGCCTCCTCGGCAGTCGAAACAAGAGTAAAGGTCGACGTCATTTCAGGCTGAATCTTGGGGTTATAGATCTATCCTCAGGAACAACGAGCAAGGAGAAGTCCATGCCAGGATAAAGCTCCTTAATTTTACCCAGACAATCGACATAACCTGAAGAGTATCCTTCCAACACTGCCTTGCTTGCCTCGTCTTTAAAAGCCTAGGAAGTCTTATAAGCTTCGACAGCCCTGGAAGACCTCTCTTCAGCCTATGTAGTCCTCTAGATGGCTGCCAAAAGGTTTGTCTCCAACTCTTCGACCCTCCTCTCTGATTCGACTAGATGAGACTTCAGCTCCTCGGCATCCCGTAATACTTCCCTCAGCAACAGTTCAAGAGAGACAACTTTCCTCCTTCTCTCATGTGCAATGATCGACACCTCGGCCGCCTGTGCTTGAATGGTACCCATCTGTCTCTTTAAGACATCATTCGAGGCAATGGCCTTGTCTCTCTCTTCTTCTGCAGTAGCCCGAAGCTTCTCGGTGACATCTTTTTCAGTACAGCTAAGGCGATTTGGCTTCGGAGGCCTTCATTATAGCTGATAGATTCACGAGCACCTTTCTCCAGCAGAGAAATGTTACGAGAAATCTGTAGAAGAAGGAGCACCTACAAAGTCAGTTCAATCGACGAATGTGGATAAATGACACGCGTGACAAAGGCTACCTGCTGTATTCCAAGGAAGAAGGCAGGAAAGGGATCCCCAGATTCTTGCTTCCAGGCTCCGGTGATAGGGGTATCGCACCCCACCAGACCTTTTTCTCCTGCAACTGGAGCCGCAGGCTTAGCACCTTTAACGTATGGGGAAGCCCCACCAACATCTTGTGAGCTCGATCTCATAGATGGCTCGACCGGCACGGCCCTCCCAAGAGAAATCGGTTCCTCTCCTGAGGAAGAACCTATCTCGATAGGATGGCTGCTCTTAGCCTTGGCGCACGGTAACGCCAGCACATATCTTCGCCTTCAATCCGATCTCCTCACCTGGAAGCCTCTTGTTGGTTTCCCTTTGGCTGCTCGCCTGAGCTGTGCTAGGTTTGGCCTCATGGTGCAACAAGCCCCCAGAACAATACGAGGATGAGGAAACAGGAATGGCGTTAGAGATGGCGTTGCCAAGTGCGAATGGCAGCTGATCCAAGAAAATTCCTTTCCTTATATTGAGACTAGCGAAATTCAAAAGCACTCGTTCACAACAGGCTCTTAGGCGTGCCACGTACAGATGCCCTCATGGATCAGAGCCTCAACTAGTATGCTTGGGGGACCACCAAAAGGCTGCAGCCACAATGATCCCTGTTCCCATACACAGTCATTATGAACTTGATTGCCACTACTTCTCCAATCAACGACATAGCGGTCACTGCACCCCCGATAAGCTGACTCCATAAAGGACAACACCAAAATCGATGACTCTACTTAAACCAAGTTCAAAATATACAACACTTAGGAAGATTATAGCGCACACAGAAAAGGAAAAGTGCTCATTAATTCAGGAGAGTTTGTCGATTACATGTCAAAGAAAGGAAAGGAAGAGACACAGTGCCAAAAGCCTAATAAATCCCTAAGGATCGATCGAGAGGGATCCAGCATCGCAAGATTGGAGTAGCCTATCAATTTGGATAGAAAGGGTTTCCTCAACTTGGGCTAGATCCAGAGAGTCTTCAGCCTGGACACCCTCTTCAGCCTGGGCTCCCTCTTCGACCTGAACTCCCTCTTCAGCCTGGACCGGAACTATACCCGAGTCCTCGGCTACAATGGGGATTTCTTCCCTCAGGCTTGGCGTCTCTTCAACCTCTTCAACCTGGATTGAAATTATCCCCGGCCTCCTCCTCTTCTTCATCCACTATGTCGAAAGCAGGGATGCTGGAAATATCAAGATCAAGGAAGACTGTACTGACCTTGGCGAGTCCATCCTTGAAGCCATGCTGATAGCTGTATAAAATCGCCTCATTCATCTCTTCCTGGAACTGTGAGGACTTCCTAAAATCCACAACAGCTCTAGTCGCCTACTCTTTCAGGGCTTCGAACTTCCTCCTGGCTGCTTCGGACTCCAAGGCCGCCTCTTCGGCTCTAAAAGATGCCCTTCTGGCTCTCAAAGATGCCTCTTCGACCCTCTTGGTTGCCCCCTCAGTCACCTTGGTCAGGTCTTCAATTCTCTCCTGATTCTCCTTGGCAGATTGTTCCAAGGAGTCAATCTATTTTTTATTTTTCCTCAACTCTACCCTTTACCCTGCGATCGTCAAGTGGGCATTCTTCAGTTCACCCTTCAGGCCATGAACTTCAATGTCCACATGAGTAAGTCAATTCTCCATGGACTGCTTCAGTTCCTCGGCCACCTCCCTTTCGGCCCTGGCTACGTGGAGCTCCTCCTTCAGGCCGTGAATGAGGATATCGAAGCTCCCCAGGCCCTATTCCCTGAAAGTAATGTCATAGACCAGCTATATCAACAAAACGAGATCACAGACTGAACGACCCATCGGGCAAAGAAAAGGCAATGAAGATCTCACCTGTTGCAGGGAGGAAAAGGTAGAATCGGATATCCTGGCGAGGCTTCGACCTCGAACGACTGCCAAATCATGAGGCAGCAGAGTATCCTTCAGCACCCGCCTAGCCACGGCAGGGACCAAAAGACCCCCCGTGGGGGAAAGCTCTGAAGAGCCCACGAGATGGCTCCCCGTTGGGAAAGTCTCCCAGACGGACTCTTCCTCGACTTGCGGCGCCTTGCCCCTATCCATCGCAGGGGGTAAGGCGGTGGCACATCGACCACCAGAGATGGACTCTCCCTTATTTGAACTAGAGAGATAGCCGTCGGCAAAGATTCAACTAGCTGAGGCCCTATTGGGGCCTCCATCATCGATACCCCGTCTCCCCCAGCGGTTCCTCTGAAGGACAAGGTGCTCTTACTCCTCCCAAAATCATCCCCTCGGGCCTTCTTCCGAGCCTCTGACCTTGAAGGGGGAGCCTGAGCTATCCTCTTCTTGAAGGACTAGCGAAGCTAGCCTAAGTTAGGCTTTATTCCACCGCCTGCAAACAGAAAGGCCCTTCTGAGTCAACTGGACTATAAAAAAAATAAAAGAGAAGAGGAGAAAGCTTCCACCATTTATACCTAACACAGGGAACTCGCTAATCCCTGCGAGATGGAGATTCCTCTCCTCCAACAGTTTGCGAATGGGAAAGGCCTCCGAACCCGTCAATAAAACATAATCAGACTGATCAGCCGCCAAAACCTTTTTCCCACAATTGGCAACTAGGCGTGGCACCTTCCACTCGTTACTGAAATCCCATGGTTCAATAGACGACACAAAAACAAAGTTGGGCTTCCATCCATGGATGGCGCTGGGCATGTCCTTAATGATCTTACGACCAGGCCGAGGACCGATCACCCACCATCCATGACCGTGGAAATCTCTCTTGAGAATAAAAAGAGCAGTAAACAAATTGGTCCCGGGATTCACGTTGGCTATGTGGCACCGGACCAAAAACCCATGGATATTCCGAATACTATTCGGAGTCAACTGTGTAGGCACTATTTGGTACATGCGAAAAATCTTGATGAAGAAGGGATGCAGAGGAAATCGAAGACTAGCCTTTAAATGGTCTTCGTATATGGCCAGACACCCAACGGGAGGTTTATTCACCTGCTCTTCAGATACGGGGAGTATTAAAGGAAACCCTTCAGGAACGTGATAACATTCTCGAAGGTGGGCGACCTTTTCCAATGAGACGGAGCTGGGAACTAACTCCGGACTCACTACCTCATCGATCTCGGAAGGCCCAACCTTTTCTCTGTGACTTCCTACGGTCTCAGCCATGATAAAAGAATGAAACAAAGAAGCGAAAAGAAGATTCTACCTGCGGAAGGAACTGATGGTCAAGAACAGGGAAAGCTGGGCCAAAATTGAAGGTATACAAGGATGAAGAAGCTTCCTCGGCCAGACATTTTCTCCTTCTCATAAAGGACAAGGAAACCCCAGGACGATATCTCGATAAACGAAACCAACTTCCCAAATCCACCATGGACACTCGAGATGGGTGCGCAATCCTAAAACAGCCCTAAACTGATTTGACATGGAACAGATCGAAGGTCATAATCTGCATAAATCAATGGTGATGCAGAACTAATATACATGCGATTATTTTTGTATGTTTTATATATTGGATGAGGTGGTTAAATCCCGAATATCAGATCAAAATAAGATGTAAAGAATTCTATATGAATTTTAGAAACTAAGCATGCAGATCTGGACCTAAGAAAGTAGTAAAGAGGGATCGCCGGGGCTGAGAAGCCTCGGTTAGGGCTAGTTTACCTACAATAAAACTACTGGTGGTAGAGGGGGTGTAATTGGCAATGTTTGATGCGCCTGGTGAAGATCGCAGCGAAGAGATCATTCGTTCCTCGATGGATGCGGCCTGGAAAACCAAGCCAGAGGCCCGCGGATTCTCAGCTTTCTGCTTGGTGGTCCGATTGCGGCTATGTTAGAGTCGTTGGATTCATAGGAACTCGGGAACCTGCAAACAACCGTCAAAGATGAGAAAACAAGGTGGGAAACAAGAAGAATCTCATGAAAACAACAAGGGGCGTGTGGAAGAAAAGGCTTGAAGGAGGTTGGTCGGCTAGGATTTCTTCAGGCAGCACTTTGGCAGGACTTCAGGCTCATTGAATCCCTTAATGCACACAGCAAGGAGGCACACAGCAAGAGAAGAACTCAATAGAATTTCATATATCAAAATTGGTTCTCATACAAGAGACTAGGGTCCTTTAAATAGACTCATAGTCTTGGGCTCCAAGTAAGGGTACAATGAACTTTACCTAGGAATTCTACTCCAACCCAAACCCTAGCTAGAAAATAAGGAAACCCAGGCAGAAAAAATCCCAAGGATCTCTCTCCCTCTCCTTACCTTGGTTGGCCAAGAGAGGTGACTTTAAGTGGCTGACCAAGGGGAGGGTCACCATAAGCCTATGTCGCCTTAGCTCCTCTCCTGGGCTTGGACTGGCCCAATTGGCTTTCAGCTGCGGTCCAGGTCTTCAGCGTTTCTGATTTTTCCTTCTGAGGTCTTCAAATCTTCAGGCTAGGTTGGACTTGGGCCTCACTTCCATATCTTCAAACTGGTTGGACTTAGTCTTCACTTATATGATGTGGTCTTGAGTCTTCAGTGTACTTGGACAGGACTCAAAAAAAATAAAATTAGCTCAACATGAGCTGACTAGCACTAGACTGAACTAGCTCAACATGAGCTGACTAATACAGGACTCAAGTAAAGACAACTTAGATGAACCAAGCTTTATTACAATGGATTTGAATATAGCTAAGTGATCCATAGAGGGTTGAGAAGCCTCTGTTTTATTCTGGTTTCTCTGGTGTCCGCACCAAATGGCTAAGGTGGAGTGCACTTCTTATCCGAGGGACGTGAAGAGGCCACGACCGCCGCATAAATCTCAACCAAAAGATTGGCTGAACTATCGCACAACAGAAAAAGGAGAGACAGTCCCTGGCCCGCTCGCTCCTTTTTCACACCCCAATCAAGGGATGACAGCTGTCCGGCACCTGATCCTCGAATCAGTCAGCAGTTATGGCAGACGGTCCAATCAGGGTTTCGTAATCATCTGCCATACCATTCTCCAGGGGAAAATAACAAACCAGTAATACTCTCACTCTTCGAGGCAAATCGTCGCTTCGAAAACTGAGAGTAGGGGGCAACTGTTGGGATATGTCAGTTCAAGCACAAACCAGCCACCGGTTCGACCAGTCGAAGACATTTCTCCCGAACCATGCGCTTTAAACCAAAGTGACCGGAAGAAACCGAACAGCTGATGGATAGGCCGAAGCCGAAGCTCTCAACTTCATTTGAAGAATCAGCCTGTGGTCCCTACTGAAGACAGGGCCCTCAGCCCAAACCGAAGACATGATCTTCACTACTAGCTGAAGACACAACCTTCGACCTACGCCGACAACATGATCTCCGATCTGTCTCAAATAAGTCCGAAGACGAAGACGTTCCTTCAATTCGACTACAGATATTTCTCCAAAAAAAAAGCTTGAAGACAGATCTCCGATCTGTCTTAGATCTCCATGAGAACGTGACAAATAACGGTCATCATCGACTACCTAACTATCTCCAGAGCACGATCATGACACGTAACTCCAGTGGCAACGCCTCCGGCCTAGCCGAAACCATTTAGTAACCGTCAACGATTGCGAATTAAGGGAAAGGAATTAACTCCCCCATCGTAATCGCAGGAAGGAGGATGGAGCCGTAGGCCGGACAACTCGTTATAAATAACGGTAAGAGGGGACACTCCAGGTAAGGCATAAGATACTCTTTAAAATATCAGAGTCTTCTCCTCTCCATTTGATCCTCCTCAGAATCTTCCCCATTCTGTGGCTGGAGCCCGTCTCTGACTTAGGCATCGAAGTGTCCTCGATCAAAACATCTCCGATCAGGAAATTGTTTTGCAGGTGAACCAGAAAGCGGGCCTGCAATCCAGTAACTCCGCCCGATCGGAACAAGGACTCTATGCCTACAATTGGCAATATATGAGTGCGGGATTTTAGCCTTTATATGATCCGTATAGGGTAGTTATTATTTTTAGCTTCTTTTGTATGATGTGGGTGGTTGTCGAATGGTCAGGAGATCATTTAATTAAATTACATGGCTAAATATAAAAATGCCTTAGCTAGATATGAAAATATCTTGGTTCTGCATCAAGGTCAATTACTTGTAAAATTAACTAAGCATTCTCAATTTGAAGCTCACATAAAGATGTCTCGTCCAGTATGAAAATGTCTCGGTTACTTTCAGGATAATAATATTTATTACTTAATCATTAATTTAATATTTGAATTTTACCCGTATTTTAATATAAATTCATGTAAATTGAGTTTATTTGGTAAAGAACGAATTAAATAAATAATATATTATTTTTGTCGTTGTTATAAATCGTTATTTCCTGATATAACTATCAGAATATTATTATTTTTGATCTTACGTGAAGAAGACCAAGGCGAGAATCCGGCCGCCGTTCTAATGGACCTTTTTGGATGCTCGTTGATTGCAAGGCCGAGGCCTTATATAAGTACTCGTAATTATACTATATATAAAATTTGTTGCCAGAACACAAAATTATATTATATGTAGATAGGTTTTGATTTTGGCGTCCGTGATGCGAACACCGAAGTATCCACGTCATCCTTCTGCGCCAAAGCTGCTCTGCACTGCTCTGCCGGTTCGCGGCAGTCGCCAGGCTCCAGAGAGCAGTCCCCCAATCGAAGCATGCCCACAAGAGTTCCTATGCGGACTTGCAACCCGTTTCGCACGTTAAAAGCTCGACGTGTGACGTGATGATTGGCTACAGTTTTAGGATATGCTGTTTGACCCTCTGCAGCGGATTCCATCACCTCTGTTGAAATCGAAAACAAAAGGAGGGGAACGCTGCAGCACGCGGAGCCGCTAAAGTCATGGATTGTCCTCACCCTAGACGATCACCCCACCCGTCCATTTTAATCTCAACGGCCGAGATCATCCTAATTCACTGGCCCCGTGATACCCAGCCGCGAAAATCTCCGCAGGGCCCACCAAGCTCCAGCTGTCCTCCACCTCCAAATGCCTCAGAGGCACGGTCACGTGATGACGACGCTCGACCTTGCCTCACGTGGGCCCATCAATAAAATAAAGGTGGCGCGCATAATTATTGGTGTGCGGTCATCTTTTTTAAAATCTGGTCACGTGCCCGATGCTCCGGCGGATCGTGGCCGTTCGTGCGTGCGCCGAGGAATTCTCGGCGTCGGCCGCGGATATCCGGTGCGGGAAGTCGGTGGGCGGCGTGCTGTTTGGAACGGAACAGCTAATGAGGTTAAGCCACTTAATTATTTATTAAATTATCTTCTTCATTTTTTATTATATATTTTTTTTTCAAATGGAGTTTTGGAAATACCCAATCATCACCATATCCACTGTACGCTCACTTTGATACTGTTTCTCCTCTCCCCTGCTCTTACCCCACGCTATCTGCCGTCAGAAACGAGCTCTTTCTCTGGCTCTGTATCCTTTGCTGCTGCTGTTCTTCTCCAAGAGCAACCATCGACACTTGCCCCGGTGCTCCCGCTTGCAGCATTTACGGAGACAGCTAGGGTTTCTCGGGAAGCGTTCGGACTTAAGTCCACGTTACTGACTCGGCTTTCAGCCTCAGAAGTTAAGGTTCCTGCTTATTTTTCCATTAGAGGGAGCTTTGGAAGCAGGATCGCTTTTTCTCTTCTCTCTCTGGCTATCTTTCGTCGTCTTCTTGGAGGGAGAGACCTCATCAGCGGAGTGTGATAGGGTTTCTGTCGTTCAACCACTCTTTCGGAGCTTGTTCTGGCGTTCCGCTCCTTTTCGAGTTTGAGGTTTGGCGTTTCCTGGTGCATTAAAAAGAGGAGTTAGGGAAAAAGCTGGACTTTTTCCTGCTTTCCCAGAAGCGGATGGGGAGGAAATGACCTTTGGGTCCGGTCTTTCTCTATGAGGCTCAGCTTTTCCGTAACTCGTACCAATCCCACGCCAGCAACCCTTTCCTCGCCTTTGTTGGTTTCTTGAAGAAGCCCTTCGAGTCTAGAAGAGCACAGGGGTTTCTCTCTGAGCTCTCTTGATCCAAGCTTCTCCTTTTCCCTGCTTTACTCTTTTCTTGAGCCCGGAAAGTTTAAATTTTTATAGCGTTTGAGGAAGAGAAGACCGAAAAGTTTGGATTTTTATAGTATTTTCCTGTAGTATCTTCTTTGTGGTTTAGGGTTTGGGAGTCGAGCGGAGGTCCCCAGTCATTTGCATGGATGGGAGAGAAGGGATGGCAATGTCCGGGCCGGCGTCCTATTACATGCATAGGGGGATAGGTGGTCCAGGCGCCAGTTCGCAGCAGCCCGGTCTTCATGGTCCGCCGCCGGGGATCCGGTCGATGCCGAACCCTGGCTCGAGCCTGGCCGCGCAGTCCTCCGGCATGGGGACTGGTGGTGGGCCTTTCGGTTCGGCGGCGTTTCAGATGGAGCCATTGCCGGTGATCTCTCCCCTTGGCGGCGGTGGTGTAGGTGGTGGGGGGCATGCAGGAGTGGGATCCGGGGAGCCCGTGAAGAGGAAGAGGGGGAGGCCCAGGAAGTATGGGCTGGACGGGACCATGGCGCTGGCTCTGTCGCCTATCTCCTCTGCGACGCCTTCGGGCTCAGGCTCAGTCGCTCCTACTCCGAAGCGAGGTAGAGGGCGGCCACCGGGCACTGGGAGGAAGCAGCAGTTGGCTTTGCTCGGTGAGTTAAAAAAGAAATTTCTCTCTTTGGGTTTTTAAAAGAGAAAAAAGATTTCATTTTTATCATTTTTATTGACCCTTCATGCTTGCTTGTTTAGATTATTTTCTTCAAAAGTCTAGAGCTTTTATGATTTGCTGAGATACGTGTTAAAAGAATACGGATAGGATATTCAATAATTAAATTGATTCTGTAAACAAGGAATCCTGGCTTTCGAGGAAAAAGGAAGTCTAGATCCGATAGTCAAGAATATCCAATATCTCTATCTTGTTGTATAAATTTATTGTGTAAATCCTAAATACTTCCTTTCTGTTGTTTAGAGCGTTTTTTCTTTTTGCTAAAAGTTTGAAGTTTTCAATTATAATAACGGTGTGTGGATGGATCCGTAACTTCGATTTTGGTATACCTTATTTATTATTTTTTGGGGTTGTACTTAGAGGTTTAACATATGTTGAGATACGTGTTTAAAGAATACGAATAGGATACAAACATCAATGATTTAAATTTTGTCAGATTCTTGGCTTCCCAGTTTTTTTTTAAAAAACAATCCTAAATACCTTAATAACTTTCTTTTCTCGCATGAATTTGCTGCCTCCAACCCTGTTTGCACAACAAAATGAGCGAGGGAAAAAATGAAGTATAAATTTGTCCTTGTGATATCAACACAATGGAATAGCAATATTCGGATGCCTCTGACTCTGATTCTGTGTATAACTTTGTTTTTTTTGGAGGTAATAATAAGAGAATTGCTTTTAGTGGACACCATCCCCTATGAATAAATTCTGATCAATTCTTTTCAGAGCAGGTGTGTTTTGTGTTCGCTTTTGAACCGTTAAATTTCTGTTTAAAGATATATTTTCCTTTAAGAAAATGGTTAACATTTCTCTTAAATCATTTTTCTTTTTGAGTTTACAGAGTCCCGACATCCGTTATCAGTGTTCAATATCAACATTCGTATCACCATCAAAGCAATGCAAATTTTATTCCATCTGTGGCTCCCTATAGAGACCCCGCAAAATGTTGCGCAGGAGCCACCATTAGTAAATCTTTTACCTTATCCAAAATTCTTAATTGATTAAAAACATTTGATGGTGGAAGTGAGGTGTCAGATAGATGTATTAAACTAGGGGATGGATATGGTGCTGGATAATTTCTGGTGGCTGCCAAGGTGGGTTTTTTCTTTGCCGACAAAACAAGTAGACGGACTTTCTCAACCTCTTTCATTGCTCAAATTTTCTTATCATGAAATCCTAGCATATGATATTTTATGTCAGTGAGAACTTTTTTTATGCACCGACTATGGTATTGGCCTACTGGAAACTGAGTTTCATGTTACTTTTTTTTATAGAGAAGAGCTTTTATATATTGCATCTCCATTTTAATGAGACTAGACACTCCTATTACTGGCCTATGGTGATGCTGTTTTTCTTTTTCTTTTTCTTTTTTTTTAATGCTTAGAACCTGCTGAGTTGGAAGGCAGTTAAGCAGCTCAGCTCAATGTTTAATTATTTTTCTTTTTTCACCTTTTTTAAATTTTTTTTAGTTTTTTGTCTGTCTTGGCCTTTGTTTCATTGTGTGCACAACTGATTTATAGGGATGTCACACGTAGAATTAGTCTACTGATCTATTGGGATGTGGGTATCTAAGAATTCTGGATGCCAATATCATTTTCCAGGAAGAATTTACTGAGTTAAGAGATAGATGGTAGCACTGGCTTACTGAGTGGCTCAGATATGTCTTCTGGAAGTAATGCGGTGTGAGGTTTTTACATCCATTAAAACTGCAGTCCAACATCCAACCTTGTTGCTTTATGATTACTTTATATCGTTTCATCCCATTACTTGGGACTACAATTATTTTTTCCTCCAAGGGACTAAGGGAAATGTCTCCAAATTTTAAATTGTATCTGGTACACTGTTTCTTTGCTCTAACAACATTTTTTTTTGAAAACTGATTTGAGGTTTCATGGTAGGTGTCACTTCTTGAAATTAAATAACATTAGTTTGGCATATTGTAGTCTGAAACCTGTTTTGCCTTCTGTGTTGTATAGGGGAATGGGTGGCTGGCTCAGCTGGAATGGGTTTCACGCCACATATCATAACAATTGCTGTAGGGGAGGTACGAGTCACATCCTACATCTTCTTGCTCAGCTGATTGCAACTACCATTTTAAAATGTACTTGCTACTCCGTAGAATTAGTTTTCATTCACTAAACATTTTGGTGATTTTGAGTTTTTGTCACAGATGCTAAACTGATTGAGGCTAGGAAACTGTTATGGAACTGCTTTCTTTTGCATATATAATTCTCCAATGCCCAGGGAGTGGTATTTATCTATTTGTCAAACAGGAAAGAACATCCAGTAGAGGTCATCTTGTGTAACTTATTATTCATTGATTTATATGAGAACATATCCAGATGTGTAAATGCTACTAGATGACATTCAAGTGTCATCGACCAGGAGCTTGCTAAAATCAATCTCATTATAATTATTTTAGCTTGGACCAGTCTATGGGAGTCCCACATATAGGTATAAAAACTTTGCTTTATCATATGCATAGGGGGCTCTGTACATGGATACACCAATTGTAAAGGCTCATATGGTTTCAACCAAAATGAAGGAAAGTTTCTTGCATTACTAATTGATCATTTTCATTTTTAGCTATTTAAATATGGTCAGTTTTTGTAGTTTTGTTAAGGTTTTTGCACTTCATTTGATAAAAAAATTACCTGATATTCTTTTGATTAGTACATATGTTTTCCAACCTGGTAGCCATAATTAGGAAGAAGAAAATTGATTTTACCATGTAAGGTGAAAAGCAGGGCATGTGAAGAACAGCACTACACATGGTCATGCAAAAATCTACAATAAGCAGATGTATTGCACCTTCGAACTTTCTGTTGGCTTCTTATCCTATTGATATTTCATTGAGTTATTATTATTACACTTGCTGTTGGCAGGTATTGGCATGACAATTATTAGGTCTCATTGCTTCTCTTTTTGCAGAGATAGTTTGTCTGTCCTGCATGTTCCATGCTGTTTTATTATTTAGTTATACATCTGTCAACTTCACAGATTGCATTGGTTGAATATATTTGGATCATAAGTTTGTAGTCTAAAATAATGATTCCAATAATCAGTCATTCTTGTGCAGGACATTGCAACAAAGATTATGTCATTTTCACAACTGGGACGACGGGCTGTCTGTATCCTCTCAGCAAATGGTGCTGTCTCGACGGTGACACTTCGCCAGCCAGCAACTTCTGGTGGCACAGTTACATATGAGGTTAGAGATTGGTCACTTATTTTCTAGGATGAAGCATGTTGATTCCAACAGAAACATTTTGATTTGTCTTAGTATCACTTCACAGTCTGGTGATAACTGATCAAGAACTGGAAGATGAGATTTAGCTTGTATATCTCATATGTGTCATGAACGTGCTACAAAGTAAATCAATGATAACTAGGAATTAAACTATGGCATGCTTGCATTGTTAGATTGCGGATAATGTTGGAACAACAGGGGCAATGTGATTGGCCGTATGTGAAATAAGTTTAATTTGTTAAGAAGCATAAATGACATGATTTAGACACTGGATAGTTGGAAAATATGGGTGATGGTTTCCATATGAATCCTTGCTTCTGGGTATTAGCTGAATATAATGTTATAATCTGTTGGCCAAGGAAAATCAAGAGACTTTGTTGTTCCTTCAATGGTTGGTGTCTGCTTTGCATTAGTAGCTTGTGTCATGTGGACCATGGAAGGAGGAGATTATGGAAGGCTGAGACCATTATCCTGCAATGCTATTTGGTGCATAATTGGCCTGCCATGGAGGCAGGGAACTTGCTAAGTCCACTCTTTTGGATGACTCGTTCATGACAAATCTTGGCAGATTTCCTATTCCATACAAGGCATTCTCCTGTTTGCCTTGATTTAGGAGGTGAAGTTTAATGAACAAGAACTTTCAGCTTTGGAAACTTTATAGATGGGAAGAAAAGAGATGATATGGTCCAATAATGGTTGTCATACCTAGAATGCTAGAACATCAATTATTGAGGATCTCAGAGACATTGATAATGTGAGTTACAAGAAAGAATAGCTATGCTAAACAAGAGAATAGTAAAGCTGACTTGCAAAGAACGTTAGGTTATGAAGAAATTATGTGGCATTTGAGGTCTCAGGCCCTTGTAAATTATAAAAAAAAATATATGCTAAAGAGAAAAAACTAATGTCAAGTTGCAAACGGTATTTAGATTTTCAGGAAATTTCATAGCATTTGAGGTTTGGGGTCTTACGGCTAAAAGAAGAAAATAATTCTGCTTGTCTTTCTAATGCAAATGCGAGGAGAATGAACTCTGGTCTCAACCAGAGAACATGAAAATATGGTGATGGAAAGGCAATAAGCAAACAGATCCTCAATTCATAATTGAGCATGTACATGGTTACTTGAGCAATAAAGTAAATTCATGTTTGCAGGAAATTAAGGAACTATGAAATATGGGGAGAGATTGGATGCGTCTGAGGGTAGCACTAGTTTTGTTAAAAATTAAACTTAGGTATTTCTATTTTCTATTCTAAAATAGAGAAGTTTTTTAAGGCTTCGTGTTTTCCCTGTTACTTTTTAAGAGGTATCCATCCCCTTCTAAGGGAATCATGGCTACATTTCAAGAGTTGTTTGATGGGAAGAAGGCTAAGAATTATCCAATCATTCATTGATAATAGTGCTGTAGCTGAAAAAGACTGGTATGAAAAGATGGGTCACCATAAACCCTGTCTTTTAAGTTGACATATGCTTTTCTTACCAAGCGGACCTCATAATTGTTGTGGCATATAAGTATTATAGCTTTTTGTTTCTAGGTTAAGAGCTTAAGATACAAATTTGTAGTTTAACTATAAAGTGAAAATATAATATCCCTTAAGCTTTTTACAACAATAGGCAATATAGCATTCTCTTTTTGGTTGTAGAAATTAAAAAAAAGGCCACATTGTGGTTCTAAGTTTCATGTTAATCAGGGTTTTCAGTACCATCTCCAACCGTCTGGTTCGAGATGTACCGTATTGTACTGGTCAAGAATCGATACAGTTCAGTCTAAAAAATGGTTTGGGACCCGAATCATAAAAATTGACCTGAATCGGATCGGTACGAGTCGGTTCAGGCCGGTACGGCCTGGTTCGAGCTCGGTCCGGTTCAGGTCTGGCTCAACGATCCTTGTTTGAGAGAGGGGAGGAAGATAATTTTTTCTCAATTCACCAAGACCGGTATGGATCTCGGTACCAGTTCAATCCTTGATGTTAATGTCTTCTTTGGATTCCCACGAACACGAGTATGGATTCTTTGAACATAAAGCTAGCCATACCATTTGGACCATGACACTATGTATGGCCATCAATTAGGTTCGATCTTTTAATTAGACATGATGTCACATCTTTCTTTGCGTTACGTCCATTATTGCAGATCCAGTTTGTCAAATGCAAAGTAGCGATTACCTTGTTTCCTATATAAGATTTTATAATATAGAATCACTAAAAATATTGAAAAGAAAATTTTTTAAACCTTGATCGGTGAGACGGTAACACTAGTAATCGGAAATAAACCAACAGAAACCTAACCTGTAAGCTATAAGTGTACCTTCAATAGCTACATACGCTGCTTTAATGATCTAGAGGAAATGTTGATTAGAAAACATAAAAATTATCTAAAGCTGTAGGTAATGAATAAAATTTTCTACAATTCTATATTATGTTAGCATGATCTTTGCTGAAAATACTTATAATGCACTCATAATGAACAAAATTTTATGATCAAATCATTACACAAAGAATTCATTAAAAATGCAAGTTCACTGTCCTAAATCCTAATCTTTTTATTATATGCTAACATGATGGTTTACCACAATAGCTTCAAACATCCCTAGTATAAGCTTAATATCCAATCCATCTTGGGGGCCAAGCCTAAATGCCAATTTAGTTTGTGAGGATCTATGCAGGCATGTGTTTAGTCCGACATCGACTATTTACTGGGTAAATCTAGGGTACTTATGTAAAGTTAAGGAACTTAAATAATACCTTCTAGCCAGTATTTTAGGATGAAGTTCTAGGTTTTAACAAATGGTATCAAAGTGAACGCTACCTATGGCCTATGTAGATTGGGGGTGCTATAACATGGGGGCCTATTTGGACTAATCACAAGCTAATCATGGTGTTTGTGATTAGATTTATGGTATTTGTAATTGGATTTGAATAGATTTAGATCTTTAGTTTGGCAAGAATGCTAAAGTTTAAATGGAGAGAGTGTGTGAGAACTCATGTAAGTGTGCATTTAGTCTCACGTTATGTACTAGATCGATATCGGATACTTATACCGGGTCAAGGAACTCAAATAATTCCTTTTTGCTAGCTTTCTGGATGAGGTCCAAGGTTGTTACATAGTTTCAATTAGTTTGGATGTAAAGTATAATAAGACATTGTGATTGCTAATTATCTACTTCAATAGTTTGTCATGCCTCCGCATATTTGAGCTTGGATAACACATCAAATTGCCTAAATGTAAACGAAACCCTATCTCTTAATTTTAGTTTGAGGAAAACATCTTGAGGAAAAGTTGCTAACATCATAAATGAAGCATTTTGCAGCATTCATTGATTGAAAGGTTAGATTTCTATTTTGTAATTCACTAGACAATAAGCAAGTGTTCAACTCAACTTCCTCATCTTGATCCAAACAACCTTCTTGGTCCTTCCCGTTATTTACCCATTTGCTAACCATCGCCAATCCCACGTTTGTTAGTTGATCACCACCATCTCTTAACTATTGTTTTCATAACATGGTCTAAATGTTTTGTTGATTTGGCATTTCAGATGTACCTAATTGATCCTCTCATTGTAGATTTTGAAAAAAGACAAGTGGATTGTCAACTAGGGGTAAGTTATTATTGGAGATAGGAAACAGATATTCCTAGCTTCACCTCCACCAAAACATTGAGCAGATCAATAGAGGTTTCTGAAGGTAGGAGCCTAACTTCTAGAAAATAATAGAAGCCATCATTTAAATAAATGGATGCCAAATTGTTGGACAGCCAACTGAATGATTGCATATATTTTTCTTGTATAACCTCAAAAATTGCTGAAAGGAACTTTGTTGCCTTACCTTATCATTGGATGATAAAGGGATGGCTCAATTTGACAACTTCCATAATCAAAATGCTTAACCAACAAACAAATTGGGTTAGTATTTCGATGAAACATGGATGAAAAGGTAGATTTTTCTTAGCTGAAAACAAAAAAAGCTACAGTTGAGACATGTATTAATGGTCATACAAAGGTTTAAAAAGTTAGTTTGGGTTTTGGCCTAACTAGATGGGTTTTGTTCAGTGGTTTTGGTTCAACCATAAATCAACATTTTTTTTTTTGATGATTGATGGTGCTCGAATCTACTCGAACGCTGGAGTAAGCTAGAGGGGAGGCACTGGTGGCTGTACCGGTAAAAGAAGCCTTGGCTAGAGGTGGCTCTGGCGAAGGTTCTTCGATGCTCAAATCAGTATCTCAGGCCATAGAGTAGAAATGAAGAGGTAAAAGTAGAGTGAAAGCATATGCATGTACACATGAGGTGCATATCTCTAGGGGGTTCACTGAGAATCCCCATTTATACTCGAACTGCAGGGATAATCTGGGAATGTCTTGATATGTCAGAGCAGGTAGAGAATGATTGAATTTTGGCCTCTATCAGGACTTTTGAGAGAAAATTATCTTTTACTATATGTAATGTCCCCTTTCCATTAATGGAAGGTTGTCTTTCATATTTCCCGTCATTTGTCTTAATGGCTCCAAGAGTTATGGTCCAAAGAGGGCCACGCTTCTTTGATGATTGAGATATGCTTTTGATAATAGGATTTGATAGTTTGTCTATTATGAGAGACATGTTGGGGCGAGCATGGGTAAACTTTTCCTTCGGTCATTTAGTGGAACGCTCTAGTAAGGTGCTGTTGGTCGGGATTGGATTCTAAGTGCCATGGTTCGGTAGGCTTAGGAGCCCTTCAGGACTAGATATTCTACAGAACCTGGTAGTTGAGAAGGCCAGGCACCGATTATACTGGAGGTATACGGGAAGATGTCTCTTGATCAGGGGTCTATGAAATAGTAGTTCAAATAGCGAATGCCACTCAAGACCGGGTCTAAAAGGTCGAAGGTTAAGTTCGAAAGTTTAGCAAAACATCTTGCATTCTATCGTACTTTGAATCTTTTGCCTGTCTAGGGGCATAATATATTGGTATGTCTAAATATTAATCAAGATTGATCTTCATCTGATGACATATTCTTGGTGCTTATCCTTTGAGAGTAATGTCCAGTATAGAGTTGTTCATGTTACAATAATTTTAGATATATGTTATTTTGAGGAACCACCAGGTTGTTGCCCTCTTTTAGGACATACTACTTTGGAATATATTTTAGGCATAATTAGAAAAATTACATGTAATTTCCAAATTTAAATCATTTTTTTGTAGTGGGATCATCAACCACATGAAACTATGCATAAAAACTCACACCATCCAGTGAATAATAAACAAAATCATTCGACTTCGGTCAATAATTAGTAATATATGGCAAATCAACATGTTTCGTGTTCTCTCACATTTTCATACCATCCAATTCTAGGCCAGGAGTTAACCTAAAGTAACTTTTCACTCTTATTCTCTGTTTTTAATTGCTTATATCATATTTTACTAAATGTTGTTATACATTGCCTTTAATTATTATTATTATTATTATTTTTGTGCATGACATCCGTTTTTGTTGCTTATTTGCGAATAAAGATATCCATTTTCAATATTTGCAAAGCACATGTATATTTCCTTGTTAGCTATTTCTTACGGAACTATTTTTGTCTTATTTAAGGCATGTGATCAGTTTGGAACCTACAATGGGTGAAGCACATGGAAAAGATAATATAGCCCCATTTGATCAAAAAATTCTTTGCAGCTTGTAGATTAGTATTTTTATAGTGTCATCAGTGTAACACATCCTCGTGTGCACGCCGACACACATGAATTTGTATTTATGCACATGCATATCTTGAGTCTGTGGTTTCATCTAAACAGCTTAATCACAATGCTCATGCAATGGACAAGGCTGATTTGAGATAAAATTGGTATGTTCGGTCTGTTGCCTTTCTAGAGTCACAATCTGATGATATTTTCTGATTCAAAGCATGTAACCACTCCTGGGGAGTTATTTTAAACTCCACTACTTTTTGGATATAAATTTCATGACTTTAGTCATTTTAGGTGCCAATGAGTCGGTCAAATTTTAATCATGGCTCTGGAACGTGTTAGAGAAGCCTGGGATCAGTTTATCTGATCCATTACCAAACTAACTAATATTTAATATTTATGGCTTCTATTCAGTTGTAAAATCTGCTCAATCCTAACATGGATCCGTTAGAAATAAAACTCATGTTCTATAACCTATCTATTGCTTGATTGGGGACAAGCATGGAGCCTTGGATGTTGGTGGTAGACAACCGCATCAAAGTAACTTTGCTGATACAAGCAATAGGCCATGTTCATGATTTATAGATTGAAGGGTTAAGCATATGTTTGAAAGAATAGTGCCATGAAAGCCAATCTTTGAAAGGGCAATTTTGTAATCTTCTAACTCTTGTATAACATTTTTGTATTAATAAAAGGCATCTGTTTCATCATACTGCTGTGTCTTATTTAAAGATTATGATGAACCTCATAGATTAGGACAAAGAAATTAGGGTTATGATGACGATCATAACAATGAGATCTAAGTTCCTATAAATCCTAATCTAAAAGTGTTTGTAGTCGTTGGATCATCGATTCGGGGATCGATGCTTTCAGAAAGACTAGCTTATCCTACGTATGCTCGATGGAGAGGGTGGTTGGTCTCACAGCCACTTCTATAGAGACATTAATACAAGGATAAGGGTGCTTATTAAGGTATGAGTTCACTGAACTGATCCGCACTGAGACTATCTTATGGAAATCTTATTACTTGTCAACAGATAGTTCTCATAATGGGAGTTGTGCAAGTGATCTTCAGATCTGAGGTCACCATGATTCCTTATGCACGCTAAGGCATGTTTTGGTTCATATTCATTTATGAAATTGAGTCATATACGGGATGTTCTCGGATATGGTAGAAGATGCATGAAGGAAGTGAGTGGACCGATAAGGGAATCGATCATTCCTAGTAAGAAGAAATGTTATCCCATGTAATCTCTTCGATTGATGATTCAGGGAGTCTTTGATCAAAGCAGGATGAGATTAGAAGTGGTTTCTAATCAGTCATCAGCAAAGTTTTCATTATCGAATTGAGATTCGAAATGACTAAGTGCTAGGGTTTGGCAATTTTCCATACCCATCACTTATTCGGGATAAAGGGAGATCGAAAGATTGAATTGCACGGTAACTTTCCACTGAAGGATATTTTGGTACTTTTCACCAAATTTCTCATCTTCCGGGTAGGCATGACATGTTGTTAGACGTCAATCATGTCTTGTAGATTTTCATGAATCAATTCGATTGGATTCATGAATCAATTCGAAAGCTAGTTCGAATTGGCAATTTAGGTCAGTTCAATTTGACCTAATTAGGTCAAATTGGATTCGATTGGATCAAATTGGCTTGGACCTAGACCTACTATTTGCTAAATGTGGAATCAAAAGGGTCACACACATTAGGAAATTGGTCTAGGAAGTCAATTGGCATTTTATTAGGGTCATGGAATCCTAATTGGTTAGCAAAATTACATACTAGCATGTGTAGGCTAACTTAACTCCTAATCCAATTGAATTGGGTCTAAAAGGTTGCTTAATGGGGTAGCCAATTTGAAGAAATCCTAGATTGGGTTGAGTCCAAGGTGGGGCAGCATTTATCTGGTTTTATCTAAATTTAATAAGCCTTTATCCTATTTATTTGAAGAGTCCTAAGTGGAGGGGACTCTTGGCGCCAACTTCTTTTGTGCGCAAGGAATAAATGGGGCGCAGATGGACCTAGAGTCCTGCTTATGGGACTTAGTTTCCAGATAAGCCTAAAAAGGTTCCTCATCTTCACGCCCTCTCATGTGGACTTTGATCGGTAAACAAAAGAGAAAATTCGGTGGAAGGGAGTTGGCGCAAATGAAGAGAAGCGTCTTTTCATTTTTTGCACTAATCCTAGTAAGCAGAGTCCTGCATTAAGGCATTTTGAAACACCGATGCTTCTAATTAAAAAGCCACGTCTCTTGGCTTTTTTGTAACCGGAAAATGACATGTGGCATGTGGAGAATTAGGCTAGGAATCGAAGAGAAAAAGTCTTGTCTCTTGGCATAAGAAGGGACATAGTGCATCAAGATAAGACTCCTTAGTGAAGGGTCTTATATGATCTGTATTTGGATAGATTAAAGGCTAATGATAAGGCTTATCTGGCACCTCTCCATCTCCTATAAATAGCCATCAGTGTTTAGGCTGATGGGTATCTGATTTTATCTTTTCTTTCCTACATTTTTACACTCACACACTGCCACACTCTCCTTGTCTCTTCCTTCCCTTGTTAGAACTTAGGTCTTGTCTTAAGACAAGTTTAGGAAGTGAATAAGTGAAAAAGAGAGTGAAGATAGGTTTTAGAGAGGGCTCAGAGTGCTCTACTGGAAGGTAAGGGTCTGAGCAAGGAAGGAGAGGCTGCCAAAGGAAGAAAGGCCAAAGTGAAGAGTCCCAGTGGTTTAAGCAACTTGCTAAGGAGTGCTTCCTAGGATCAATTCCTGTGTGGATTATCTTTAGAGGGCATGCACTTATGTGCCTAGTGGAAAGAAGAAGGAATTAGCGTTCCAGGTATTTTTCCAAATCCTAATTGAATGACTTGTTAATTGTAATGAATAAGGGATCTTGGGCTTAGGATTTCAAGTTGCTTTGGAGTTTCAAAATGAAAAATTTTGAAATCCATCCTTCTGTTGCATCACCGAAATTCAATAGTGGTATCAGAGCATCTTATTTCATTCAATTAATGGTCAATTATATATGCATATAGTTAATATGATCATTTATGTTGCATGCCACAAATTAGGGTTCAATTATATATTGAATGATAATATGATCATATATATTAATCATAGTATGATGCATACTATTGAAAGAATATATGATAGTGCATATTTTCATGTGGTGCATGCTATTGAATGATTATATGATGCTATGCATGATTAGGTCAAATACATATTTCCAATCTAATAAATTCTAGTAATTGCTTCAAAATGGGTTAGTTACCATGGCCATCCGATCATAGGAGTTACTTAGGGTTTCATGGCCCTCTCTTCTTATTCAATAGGGTCTCCTATGGCATGTACGGGTGCTGTTGTGGCCATATTCTATGAACAAGTGAGATGAACGGATTGATATTATAATCATGCTTATAGTATGCATATTAGGGTTAATATGCTCGAATGATGGATTGAATATCATGTCATGTGTATGGTTATGAATACATTATGATGTCATGAATGTTAGGTTGACATGATTAAGTCTATATTAGGATGTGTTTTGAAGTCACTAAAAGCTCTCATAATTAAAATATTTAGTCAGTGTAAGTTAGTCAAGAGGCAAAATTCATTTAGGGTTATATGATTAACCAATTGGTCTAGGCAAGTGGTTTTGGGAAGGTAAAAGGAATGAGGTTTTTAATTGGTTATGTTGTCTGACCTGGTCAATTAATTTAGTGTCTAAGTAAAGCAATGGGGGGACTCCATCTCTTCCACTTGGCCAATTTGGCTATATCTGCACCTTAAAGTGAATATGCCAATTGACTTAACACACTACAGTTTGCCTTCCTTCATGCTAGGTATAGTTCATATTAACAACCATAGTAGGTTTGTTGTGTAACACAAGGCCTACCCTAGTATTAAATATGAATTATCTTAGTGCAGTTTATGCTTTATAGTATGTTTAGTGGTATTGCTTTGTTGTGTAACACAAGGGCAATATTATTTGAACATGTCTATATGGAAATGAAGGGTCTGACTAAACTAAGACATTATAGTTTGTTGGGTAACACAAGACTATAAGTGTCTTAGAGGCAGTTCATGTGTTGAGAGTTGCATGGGTTGCAATTGGAAAGGAATTCCTACCTTTTAACTCATGAGTGTTTGTTGTGTAACACAAGGCACTTATGAGGAATTATAATCTCAACCCAACTAAAGAAACCTGGTAAGGTTTCTCACTTACCATAGATGAGGGTTATGGTATTCGAATTAAATAGTGGGAGACATAATTAGATATAAAGTCCTTATCTAGTTATGAATGTCATCTTGAGTGGTCTATTTATACTGTTCTTTATTAAATATAGGTTTTATTATGGCTTCAAGTTTATCACTGTGAGGCATCTTAGATGCCAATAAGTTGACCGATCCCAATTATGTGGACTGGTTGAGGAACCTGAGGATGGTACTAACTCAGGAGAAGCTTTTTTATATTCTTGATTCTCCGGATCCAGAGCCGATCGGAGAGGATGCTTCCGAGGAAGAAAGGGCTACACAAAATGTGGCTAAATGACAGCATGACTGTCAAGTGCATCATGTTGGCCTCAATGAGCAATGAGCTTCAGAGGCAACATGAAGAGATGGAACCTCAGTCCATATTGCTTAATCTAAAGGAGCTTTATAGAGAGTAAAGTAGGACCGTTCGGTATGAGATATCGAAGCAGTATTTTCATGCATGCATGAGTGAGGGTTCATCAGTGCAAATCCATATTTTGAAAATGATTGACTTAATCACCCGATTAGGTCAATTAGGATTTGTAATGGATGGTGAACTCAACCAGGACTTGATCCTGCAATCACTTCCGGATTCCTCTCAGTTTGTTCTAAATTATTATATGAACAAATTGAATAGTTCTTTGCTTGAGCTGCTTAACATGCTTAAGACAGCAGAGAGCCATTCTAAAGAAGATAAAGCTCATCTTATTGATGGGAAGGAGGCAATGAAGAAGGGTTTGAAATGAAAATTTAACCCGAAAAGGAGCATCCAGAAAAAGAAAGCGATGAAGGCTGTTAATGATGGAGCCCGTTTTCACTGCGGCAAGCAAGGGCATTGGAAGAAAAATTTCAAGATATATCTTGCAAGTGTAAAGCAAGATGCCGGAGGAGCATCTAGATAATGTCAATGTCACATTTTTCTGGCATTGCCGATTAGGTCATATAAGTGAATCAAGGATAAACAAGTTAATCAAAGATAATTACTGACCCTTATGATTTTCAATAATTATGAACTTATGAATCTTGCCTCATAGGTAAAATGACCAAGTCTTCATTCACTGGACATGGAGACAGGACAACTAAATTATTAGGTTTTGTACATACTGATGTGTGTGGACCTATGACAACTCAGGCCATTGGTAGATATTCTTATTTTATCACGTTTATTGATAACTTATCTAGATTTGGACATGTGTATCTTATGAAACACAAGTCCGAAGCTTTTGATTAGTTTAAAGAGTATCAATGTATGGTTGAGAAATAAACTGGACATAATATTAAAACTCTTCGTTCTGATCGAGGAGAATACTTGTCTAGTGCGTTTCTGAACCTTCTTAAAGATGAAGGCATAATCTCTGAATGGACTCTTCCTTACACACCCCAATTAAATGGTGTGGCAGAAAGGAGAAATCTTACCTTGTTAGACATAGAGAGGTCCATGATGAGCTTCACAGATCTTTTCATTTCCTTCTGGGGAGATATCCTGTAAATTGCTGCTTATATCTTGAACAGGGTACCATCAAAGTCAGCGACTAGTACTTCATATGAGGTATGGAATGGCAAAAGACCAAATCTTAAATACTTGAAGATTTGGGTTTGCTATGCTTATGTCAAAAATAATTTTGGACATAAGTGCTAGGGTTGACAAATGCAGGTTCGTTGGTTATCCTAAAGAGGGTATTGGATACCTCTTTTATCATACTATTAAACAAAATGTATTTATCAGTAGACATGCTACATTCTTGGAGCAAGAATTTATCCAAGAAGTAGCAGAACAACACTTGAACTTAGTGAAGTTCAAAACCAACAACCATTATCCGAAGAGTCTTCAAATGAAATTCCTCAACCAAATATTCTTGTTGATCATGAACAGCCACAACACACCTCTCCGAAGGTCAGAAAGGGTGCGGTGTGCACCTTTTAGATATGGCTTTTTCATTGGAAATGGTAATGAGGCCAGAATCATTCAAGATGATCCTATGACCTATACGGAAGCTATTGAGAGCAGAGACTTCGATAAATGGTTAAATACAATGAAATATGAAATGGACTCCATGTATTCCAATCAGATTTGGACCTTGGTAGATTTACCTGAAGGAATTAACCCAATAGGATATAAATGGGTCTTCAAAAAGAAGATTGGAGCAGATGGCCAAGTAGATACCTACAAGGCCAGGCTAGTGGCAAAAGGTTTCAAACAAAAGCATGGTATTAACTATGATGAAACCTTTTCACCAATAGCAATGCTCAAGTGCATCAGGATTTTGCTTGCAATAGCAGCATACTATGATTACGAAATCTGGCAGATGGACGTAAAGACTGCTTTTCTCAATGGATATCTTGAGAAAGAAGTCTATATGTTACAATCAGAAGGGTTTGTCTCAAGCGGAAGACCAAATCAAGTATGCAAACTTAAAAAATTCATATATGGATTAAAGCAAGCATCAAGGAGTTGGAACATCCGTTTTGATGAAGCAATCAGAGAATTTGGTTTTATTAAAAATGTGGACGAACTTTGTGTGTATAAAAAGACAAATGGGAATGCAATTGTCTTTTTGGTTCCGTATGTCGATGACATACTTATCATTGGGAATAATATCCCAATGTTACAATCGATCAAAACTTGGCTATCATCAAAGTTTTTCATGAAGGATCTGGGAGAGGCATTCTATATATTAGGGATTAAGATCTATAGAGATAGAACTAAGAGGATGCTAGGCTTATCCCAATCCAGGTACATTGATTTAGTGTTGAAGAGATTCAACATGGATGGTAGTAAGAGGGGTTACTTACCTATGAGTTAAGGCATACATCTCTCCAAGAAAATGTCTCCTAAGACATCGAAAGAAAGAGATGGCTATGATTCCTTATGCTTCGGCTATAGGATCAATTATGTATGACATGTTATGTACCAAACCTGATGTTGTTTATGCCTTGGGCATTGTGAGCAGGTTTCAAGCAAATCCAGGAGGATCATTGGAAAGCTGTAAAAAATATCCTCAAGTACCTGAGGACTAAGGATGTTTTTCTTCTATATGGTGGATCAGATTTAAAACTAGAAGGATATATAGATTCTAGTTTTTAATCAAATCCAGATAGCAAATCTATATAAGGGTATATCTTCACCTTATATGGTGGTGCATTGAGTAGGCAGAATACATAGCTACAAATGAAGCCATAAGGTAAGCTGTGTGAATGAAGAAATTCATTACGAAATTAGGCATGGTTCCTACTATAAAACAACCAGTGTCACTTTATTATGGTAACACTGGAGTTGTGCAAGCTGAGGAACCAAGATCTCATAATAAGTCCAAGCATATCCTAAGATGCTTCCACCTCGTTCAAGGACAAGATATTATCATCGAATGAGTAGATATAAATAACAATATAGCAAACCTATTTACTAAAGCACTATCCCAGCAGCAGTTTGATCGTCATTTAGATTGTATGGGTATAAAATACAAGGGCGATTGGCTTTAGTGCAAGTGGGAGATTGAAAGAAAAGTGTCCTAAAAGCCAATCTTTGAAAGGAAATTTTTGTAATCTTTCAACTCTTGTATGACATTTTTGTATTAATAAAAGGCATCTGCTTCATTATACTGCTATCTTATTTAAAGATTATGATGAACCCCATAGATTAGGTCAAAGGAATTAGGGTTATGATGACGATCATAACAATGAAATCTAAGTTCTTATAAATCCTAATCTAAAAATGTTTCTAGTCATTGGATCATCGATTCAGGGATCGATGCTTCCAGAAAGACTAGCTTATCCTATGTATGCTCGATAGAGAGGATGGTTGGTCTCACAGCCACGTATGTAGAGATATTAATACAAGAATAAGGATGCTCATTAGGGTATGAGTTTACTGAACTGATCCGTACTGAGACTATTTTATGAAAGTCTTACTAGTCAAGAGATAGTTCTCATAGTGGGATTGTGCAAGTGATTTTCAGACTTGAGGTCACCATGATTCCTTATGCATACTAAGGCATGTTTTGGTTCATACTCATTCATGACATTGAGTCATGTACGTTCTCGGATATGGTGGAAGGTGCATGAAGGATGTGAGTGGACCGACAAGGAATCGATCATTCATAGTAAGAGGAAATGTTATCTCATGTAATCTCTTCGATTGATGACTTAGGGAGTCTTTGATCAAAGAAGGATGAGATTAGAAGTAGTTTCTAATCAGTCATCAGCAGTCTTCATTATCGAATTGAGATTCGAAATGACTAAGTGCTAGGGTTTGACAATTTTCCATATCCATCACTTATTCGGGATAAAGGGATATCGAAAGATTGAATTGCACGGTAACTTTTTACTGAAGCGTATTTTGGTACTTTTCACCAAATTTTTCATCTTCCGGATAGGCATGACACGTTGCTAGACGTCAATCATGTCTAGTAGGTTTTCATGAATCAATTTGATTGGATTCATGAGTCAATTCGAAAGCTAGTTCGAATTGGTAACTTATGTCAACTCAATTTGATCTAATTAGGTCAAATCAGATTCGATTGGATCGAATTGGCTTGGACCTAGACCTACTACTGGCTAGATGTGAAATCAAAAGGGTCACACACATTAGGGAATTGGCCTAGGAAGTCAATTGGTATTTTATTAGGATCATGGGATCCTAATTGGTTAGCTAAATTGTATACTAGCATGTGTAGGCTAACTTAACTCCTAACCCAATTGAATTGGGTCTAAGAGGTTGCTTAATGGGCTAGCCAATTTGAGGAAATCCTAGATTGGGTTGAGTTCAAGATAGGGCAGCATTTATCTGGTTTTATCTAGATTTAATAAGCCTTTATCCTATTTATTTGAAGAGTCCTAAGTGGAGGGGACTCTTGGCGCCAACTTCTTTTGTGCACAAGGAATAAATAGGGTGCAGATGGACTTAGAGTCATGCTTATGGGACTTAGTTTCCAGATAAGCCTAAAAAGGTTCCTCCTCATCTCCACGCCCTCTCATGTGGACTTTGACTGGTCAACAAAAGAGAAAATTCGGTGGAAGGGAGTTGGCGCAAATGAAGAGAAGCGTCTCTTCATTTTTGGTACTAATCCTAGTAAGCAGAGTCCTGCTTTAAGGCATTTTGAAACACCAATGCTTCTAATCAAAAAGCTGCCTTTTGGCTTCTTTGTAACCGGAAAATGACGTGGCATGTGGAGAATTTGGCTAGGAATCGAAGGGACAAAAAGTCTTGTCTCTTGGCACAAGAAGGGACATGGTGCTTCAAGATAAGACTCCTTAGTGAAGGGTCTTATATGATCTGTGTTTGGATAGATCAAAAGCTGATGATAAGGCTTATCTGGCACCTTTCCATCTCCTATAAATAGCCATCGGTGTTTAGTACGATGGAAATCTGATTTCATCCTTTCTTTCCTGCATTCTTACACTCACACTCTATTACACTCTCCTTGTCTCTTCCTTTCCTTGTTAGAACTTAGGTTTTGTCTTAAGACAAGTTCACTATTTTAAGACAAGGGTTTAGGAAATGAAAAAGAAAGTGAAGAGAGATTTTGGAGAGGGCTCAGAGTGCTCTATTGGAGGGCAAGGGTCTGAGCAAGGAAGGAGAGGCTGCTAAAGGAAGAAAGGCCAAAGTGAAGAGTCTCAGTGGTTTAAGCAACCTGCTAAGGAGTGCTTCCTAGGATCAATTCCTGTGTGGATTACCTTTGGAGGGCATGCACTTGTGTGCCCAGTGGAAAGAAGAAGGAATTAGCGTTCCAGGTATTTTTCCAAACTCTAATCGAATGACTTGTTAATTGTAATGAATAAGGGATCTTGGGCTTAGGGTTTCAAGTTGCTTTGGAGTTTCAAAATGAAAAATTTTGAAATCCATCTTTCTGCTGCATCACCGAAACCCGGCAACGTTGATTGTGACCATCATGGTTTTTCCCAACTACTTGAGCTCAGCCTTACAAGCCCCCTTGTAAGGCTTACTCCAAGGTTGGTTAATGCACAACTGTGAAAGACTTACTCCAAGGTTGAAAGTTCAAGCACGTTGGAGAAAATTGTGCTTGTTTAATAGTTTGAATAATCTTGATATTGATTTGCTCCCCAAATGTTATTTTCTTCCTGATGGGGTCAATCCCTCCATCCACCCTCCGATTTGTCATTTTGTTTTTCCATTGCCTTTCACTTTAAAATGCTTCATTAGTGGGGGATTTGTTATTGGTGGCACCCATCTTTTTATCACATCTAGTTTGGAGAGCAATGTATTGACAGGTTTTGTAGATAAGACTTGCATGACTCTTCAAAAACCTTTAGATGCCTCATCAAAGTACTGGTAAACAGCAACCATTATGTTGGGGGTAAACCTCATAGTATTATGACTTCTGAAGAGGAGCATGCTTGATCTGCCGTTGTTACCTTGGGATGACTCATGCTAGATTTTTGACCATCAATGTAGAAGTTGAAAAGGAGGTTGGCAAACCTACCCGTCCCCATACAGGGTTCTTGATATCACGGTCCTTGTTTTGAGTTCTTATTAATAAATCCATGCAGAGGTATTAGTTGGAGATTTGTCTAGCTCCACAGAAAAGTTGGTTCAATGTAGGTCTTTTGTGATAACACAAATCAGTATTCCTTCCCATAACAAGTTAAAACTTGCACATTCTTATTCAGTCTACTGAAGAATTTGTGAACACTTGTCTTCAGTCAGTCACTTGCACTGTTTCACTTAATCTTCGTATAGGTTTCATGTTTTTCATATGATGCATTTTTTTAAACTTGTTTAGGGCCGTTTTGAAATACTCTGCCTGTCTGGCTCTTATTTGTTGACTGATAATGGAGGATCCCGGAGCCGGAGTGGTGGTTTAAGTGTCTCTCTTTCCAGTCCTGATGGTCGTGTGATTGGTGGTGGGGTAGGTGGATTGCTTACAGCTGCAACCCCTGTCCAGGTAACTAGTTTGAACCACTTTGTTATATTCTATGCATTTGAGTTTTGATATGTAGTGTACTTTGGGCATGTGTGGTTTTGATGATAATCAAGTCTCATCTTGCTGCAATTTTTCCCTTTTTTTTCATATTTGGACTTCCAGGTAGGCATTTAATATTGTTGTTTATATAGAAGTAGGGCATTGTAAGTTGTATATATACATGTCGGCACCACATTGTATCGACTCCCACCCCTCTAAAAATTTATATATCCTTCCTGATTTGATCATTGCAAAATATATATGCTTAAATTCTTGCAGGTGATCGTGGGAAGTTTCATTTATGGAGGATCGAAAGCGAGGAGCAAAACTAAGACCATCCAAGAACAAAGTGTTGAATCTGATCATTCAATAGGGGATAAACAGACACCATCCAATACACTGCCCAATCAAAATCTCACCCCATCTGTCATGGGGGGATGGCCCGGTTCAAGGCAAATTGACATCAGAAATGCTCATATTGATATTGACTTGACCCGGGGCTAGCTCGTTCTGGTTTATTTATACCTGGATGGGTGGTGTGTGTATATGGCGTTTGTAGTATGATTGGGGAGCTTTAGGTAAAATTAGCAAACATTCTGCGAGTCTTACCGAACTCACATTTTAATCCTGCTTTATCTCATTTTGTACTAACTTCATTTTGCAGAAGATATCAACCATTTGATGCTTTTTATGGGAAGTTTTTTTTTGGGTTTCCTCCATTGTCATGTTTGGCAATTGATGGCATTGTGTATTGCCTGTATATTGCTGGTATGCCGTCTTCTACATAGTTTCATGCTAGATATTATCATTCGAACTTCTGTTTCTTTGTTGTCTTAGGCAGCAGGAAATTTTTGAGATTGCCGAAATGTGATGACAAGCCTTTTCAGTTTGTGTTGCCTGTAATACATTTGAGTACATCTCAAATCAAACTATCAGTCAAAGAATGTTCAGGGCGTATTGTCAATTTACTTTTGATTGTCTTGAACGGACCCACTGGTTACTGGGTGTTATTAGTCATATGTTGTCATTTTGATGTAGTTACACTATTTAAATTTGGTTACTACTGTTAGTTTCTAATTGCAAAGGAAACCGCTTTGTTCTGAAATGATTACATTTTGGTACACGCTAAATATGGTATTCTCCGGTAAGGTCATTAGTTGACGGGCATCGAGGGAGATGCGATCCACTCTGTAAATTATTATTATTATTATTATTATTTGGTCTTTATACTCAATGGCAAAAGCTAGGTTTATGCGTAAGCGATTCTCCAAAAGATGAGAAACTAAGGATGTGGAACGAATAGAGACAAGGAAGAAAATGCATTTTTCCTATCAGGAAAATTAATATTTTGCGAAATGTTTTGGTTTGGTTGTCTGCAGCATTAAATTTCGTTAACATGAGGAACGATGCTGCTTGCCATCCTATTTTTCTTGTAATGATTTACTAATTTAGGTTGCTAACCCTTTTTTAAGTATCAGCGGTTCTAGGTTGAGATTAGCTAGCGCTGCTGCCATGTTCATCTCGTAATGCCCCCTCCAAATTTATCATGTGTTTTAGCTTCATCTCTTCTGCCATTATGATTAAAGAGAATCCTATTCGAGGTGGCAAATAATACGGAGCCCTTTGTGTGCGATTTAATTGGAGAGCGGGGTGATGACGTTAGAACCCTCTCGAAGAGTAGGAGTTGGTGTCGTTGCCGGCATTGAGGACGAAACCCTCTTGGGGAGCAAGAGTCGACGACGGTGAAACCCTCCTGGAGAGGTGATGGTGAACCCTCTTGGAAGAACATGAGTCCGATGATGGAAGGGGGGGTGGTGGTGAAACTCGACGATGAACGAAGTAGTCACCTTTCATTGGCATCCAGGTCTCCATTGGGATACAAAGATTATAGGTACTTCTTTCTGGAACCTTGGCGTCCTTCTGAGTTTGTGCTTTGAATCTGTGCTCTTTTATGTGTGATCGCCGACGTCTGCACGATGTTTGGGCACTACTGCCGGCGGTTGGGATGGCGAGCAAAAGGGGGAATGCTGGAGGACTCTCGGTGGAGACGAACCTGCAAAAACTAGTGGAAAGAAGTCTCTTACCAGTCGACCTGTTTGGGTTTCTTCCGAGCCTTCGCCGGACGAGGTGGAGTTGGCTTGTCGCTTCCCGGAGGTGGTGGATCTTCCGGATGAGGAGGTGAGGGGGGAGACGGATGATTGGTTGGCGAAGGGGCTGGTGGCATGATTACTTGGCTGGAAAATCATTGCAGAGGTGGCAGCGCGCTGGCTTGAAGGGGACTGTTGAAGCTTTCAATCTGGAATAGGGGCTTCTCATGTTCAGGTTTTAGGGAGTTGAGGATCGTGACATCATCCTTAATCGGCCATGGGTGGTAAGCGAGCCAAAGCATGGCGACAGCGATTCTATCCTTCAGCAATGGCGATCCGGTCGGTGCTGGTTTGGGTTCGGCTACCTCAGCTGTCGATCAAGCTTTGGGGATCAGAAACACTCCGGAGGATCACAAATCTAGCCGGGGAACTGGTAATGGTGGATGAATGTACTGTAGAATGGAAAAGGGGGGTTTGCTAGGACCTCAATCTGCATCGACCTTTCCCATCTGCTGCAGCCGGGGATTTTGATCGGCGAGCCGGGGGGCAACCACTAGCAGCGCTTCATTTACGAGAACCTCACCGGAGTGTGCTTTCGGTGTGGGTGGTTTCATGGATCGGAGCATGTTTGCTCAGCTGGAGGAGTTGACGGGCAACCAGGAATCCAATCGGCAAACGCCATCGGGACTGCAAAGGAGATGGAGGGTGAGGGCTCGAGAGGCCTTTGTTTGGGTCTGTGGTTGGTGGAAGTCCGGCAGTGGCTGCCACTGGTGGAAAAACCAAGGGCCTCGGGGATGAAGGAGATTGTTTCGAAAGAACCTGGGAGAACCCCGGGGCAATGAAACTTGGGAAAATAACCTGTTTGCCTGGGAGGAGGCAATCTGGGCAGTGTGCCGGATGTGGAGGGTTGGTTCAAGCTAGCTAAGGTGGCCCGTCGGAAGTCTCCTATTCGGCCTTCATCCTCCCTGGGAGAAAAAGTTCAAGCAAAGGAGCCGATGGGTCCTTTCAAGCCACTACAATTTGACCTAAAAGCTCTGGTTTTGGGTAAGGAGGCTGATGGGGCGGGGAGGGCAACCAAGGGGGCTCCAGCCACTTGAAGCGAGCCCATTCTGCATGGTACCCCATTGCTGGTGCAGGACCCAAGTGGGGATCAAGAGCCTCTGAGATTGCAGGGCCCGGTAAAGTGTCGGGGAGGAAGGACAAGGTAGGGGCCAAGGAGTCAAGCAGTATTATAACCAAAGAATCTCTTTTGGTTGGAAAGGGCGATCAGGGAACTTTTATCTTTTCAGCGGGTGGTCCAGGAATGGTGATGCCCAGCACATCCCGGATTGTGTTACAGGACACCGACGCCCAGCCTGAGATCGGATCACTCAGTCGGGAGCCAGACATGATGGTGGAGCCACAAGATTTGACCCATGAGGTAGCAGCCAAGAGATTGAGACAGGCCATCCAGGGGATAGGAGATGGAGCCTCAGAGATGGTTACATTATCAGTTAGGATTGCGATGGACCAGGATGAGGGGAGCTTCGGAATGGACCCTCCTCCATCTCAGGTGTCATCATGAGGCTTCTAGTTTGAAATGCTCGGGGAGCAGGAAAATATGTGTTATGGACTTCCTTTGGTAGATTGATCCATCTGCATTGTCCTGATATTTGTGTTCTCCTTGATACCAGGCTTTTGGAGAGGGGCCTGGACCGAGTGAGGTGGTGGCTTCAACCAATGTGGTGTACCTATGCCATCGAGTCCAGAGGACTGTCTAGAGGGATTTTGGCGATGTGGAGGCGAGGATCTGTGAGGGTTGATGCTTTGCATAGCTATGAGCAGCAGGTGATCATGGTCATATCGGAGCAGGTGGGTGGCCCCTGGCTCTTTTCTAGCATGTATGCGAGCACTGAATACAAGGAGAGGAGGAAGTTGTGGCATGAGAGTTCCAGGTTGGTTACTCAGGGTATGCCCTCTCTTCTTGCTGGTGATTTCAATTGTATCGCAGGTCCCCATGAGAAGATGGGAGGCAGGAGGGCTGGGCATAGTATTGAATCTAGGGAGTTCAGGAATTTTATGGGTGACACTGGTCTAATTGATCTGGATTACTCTGGGTCTATATTCACCTGGTATAACAATCGATTTGGTATTGCTAGAGTTTGGGAGAGGATTGATCGGGTGCTTGGTTCTGCTGACTGGATGCAGCAGTTTCTTGGATATCAGGTACAGCACTTACCGAGGATTGCTTCGGATCACTGTCCTCTTCTCATTTCCACTGATGGTACTTGCTCACTCTAATCTCATTTCTGCTTTGAAAAGCTTTGGACCTTCTACCCAAGGTCTTGGGAGCTGATTAAAGTGGTTTGGAGGGTGTCGATTCGTGGGGATGCGAGATACCGACTGACCCGGCGATTGGAACTTGATAGCATAGGCTTTTTCACTAGAACCGGACTAAGGTTGGCAATATCTTCATATTGATTGAGGAGGTGGAGACCGACATTGCTGAGCTTCAGAGGCATGAAAATCAGGATGGGGGTCTCCAGGAGGCAGACCTAGGGAGGCTTCATCATTGCCTCTCGCTCCACCACTCTTTACTAAGTCAGCAGGAGGTTTCTGGGAGGCAGAAATTAAGGGTGCAATGGATTAAAGGAGACTGAAATACCAAATTCTTTCATCAAGCCATGATGATCCGAAGGTCCACCAATTGGATTAGGCAGCTTAGGGATGAGGATGGGACCAAGATTACTGATAGTCAGGAGATCAGCAAGCAGATTCTGCAGTATTTCAGATCTAAATGGATCCTTCCCTTAGGAGAAGATATGACTACCCAGGGTTACTATCTGGTGGACCAAGTCTCTAATCAAGAGAATTTTGTCTTAACTCACCCTGTAACTTCTTTTAAGGTGAGAGAAGCCCTTTGGTCCCTTGAGGAAGATAAATCCTTGGGTCCAAATGGTTTTCCTCCCTTATTTTTTCACAGGTATTGGACCATTGTTGGGGGCAAGATTGTTGACGTAGTTCAGGCGGCCTTTGTTTCAGGCATCCCTACTGAGTGGAAGAAAACTCTGATTACTTTGATCTGAAAAGACCTGATACTTATGATCCTAGCCACTTCAAACTGGTCAATCTCTGTACCACTCTCTATAAGATCTGTGCGAGAGTCTTGGTTGGCCGGCTACAGTTTATTGTGCCCCGTCTCATCAGCCCTGAGCAGGGAGCTTTTATCAGTGGACGTTCTATCACTGATAATGTCCTCCTTGCCCAAAAATTCATGCATGATCTTAAGTGTGCCCCATCTCAACAGAGTCTTATGACAATCAAACTTGATATGGAGCATGCCTAAGATCGGATGAGCTGGTATTTCCTTCGCCGAACTCTTCATCAATTTGGCTTTCACGAGAGGTGGATCAGGTGGACTATGGATTGTTGGAGAATCCTTCTTTTGCCATTCTAGTGAATGGCGCTCCGACTGAGTACTCCACGGTCGAGTTTCAGCAAGGTTGCCCTCTGTCTCCTTACCTATTCATCTTATGTGTTGATACTCTCTCCTGGGCTCTGAAGGGTGCTATCCAAAGGTCATTATTAGTCCTTTACTGGCCCGCCCCTGGAGCCTAGTCTCTCTCATCTCCTTTTTGCATATAATTGCCTTTTCATTGGGAGGGCCTCTCTCTAGAATGCAAGATATTTGGTATCCATTATGGAGTCTTACTGCTATAACTCAGGTCAACTGGTCAACTTACAGAAGTCGACGGTCATCTTCAGCCCCAAGATGAAAGCTTGGATGAAACATTCTATTCTAGCTATGTTGGGGATTTCTGAGCAGGTGGGGATCTTGACTTACTTGGGAGTGCCTATAACTAATGGAAGACTAAGGAGGTCGGAATGTAGACCGATGGTGCAGCGGGTCTAAGATCGGTTGGAGGGATGGCAAGCTTCTACGTCATCCATGGTGGACAGAATTACTATCATTAGATCTGTCCCGAACTCAATCCCTATTTATCTTCTGGTGAATACTATGCTGCCCATATCTTGCTTGAGGGAGATGGAGCAACTCTTCCAAAATTTCCTGTGAAATTCTAGGTAGCATAGTCAGGGAGTTTACTTCCTTTCTTGGGATACTATTTACCAGCGATTAGGGATGGAGGACTTGGGATCTAGCCCCTTCTGGTTAGGAGGGAGGCGCTCCTCGCTCGACATATAGTGAGATATCTTCTTCATCCCAATTGTCTGTAGAGCAAGATGATGAGAGCTTGCTATGGGATTTAAACTCAAGGGCTCCAAATTCAGACCTCCCATAGTTGCTTTATTATTTGGAGAGAGATCTGTGCCTGGGGTCCCACTGTGATGGCCCATGTCAAGTGTGTGATTGGTGATGGGTCCACTATTTATGTTACTCATGATGCTTGGATCTCTTCTTTACCTCTGTCCAGGTGGCCGACCTTTATCAGCATGGAGGTATTGGACAACCTTCAAGTCTGTGACTTGATGACGGACAATGCCAGGACTTGAAAAAGTCCAGGAGGTTACCAGACTATTTGGAAGCTAGCTAGGGGATCGGATTCTTGCTATCCTGATTGCTAGTCAACATTGTCAGGATCTAAGGGTGTGGAATCATTCTTGCCGGTCCAAGGTCCCTTTGAGCACCCTTTATGATTTGTGCAGGAGACCATCGGATAGGAGTATAGCATTGGATTGGATCTGGAGACTATCCATCCACCCGAGAGTGCGCCTCTTCTTTTGAAAGATGGCTTGGGATCACCTCCCAACGATGACCTTGCTCGGGCGTAGAGGCATGGACATTACTGGGTCTTGTCCGCTTTGTGGCCTACAGGACGAGTCTACCGAGCATGCCATTCTCACCTGCCCTAGGACGAGGTGTATCTAGAGGCTTGTAGGAAGATGGCCCTAGGATGAGGACGACGGACCCTGCTTAGGCCCTTTCTTTAATTTTCTTAGATAGTGCTCGTCTAAGGATCGACATTGTTGTGCCTACATTGCTTATCACATTTGGCTATCCCGGAATGATGTGGTACTCAAGGCTGTGATGACTCTGCCACACCGTATTATCTAGAGAGTCTTGTTCATGGCGATAGAGTTTCATCATTTCGGTACTGCTTTGTCCCTCATGACCCCATATTCCTGGGACTCCCATGTTGCCTCGTCAGTGGCCCGGAGAGCTTTATATATCTCTCGGGAGCCCCCTCCTATGGGGTTTGTGAAGGTAAACTTTAATGGCAGTATACGAGGTGCCTCTGGTAGTATAGGGTATGTTATTCGGGATGCTAACGGCAAGCTCCTAGAGACAAGAGGTTTTTTCTTCATGAGTTTGCAATCCCAGAAGCTGAGCTCAGTGCAGCGTAGGCAGGTATCAGGAGAGTCATTCACGAGCTTCATAGGAGAGGATCTTCATTGAAGGAGACTCTTCCACTGTTATGAGTTGGATTTAAGGCAAGAGGGAGCATTGTGATGGTCACCCTCTCCTTCATGATATCTGAAACTTCTTGCAGCCTCCTAGGATGATTTTGACTAGACATGTCTACTGGGAGACGAATTATGCAACCGACTGGATCGCATCATTTATTGTGCAGCACTCTGGTGATTGGTCCTGGTACCAGGATGACCGCATTCTGGAAATCTTCAGGGTTCCTTTTTCTTGATCTTTTGGACAGTTCTTGTATCCGTCTAAAGTGACCACCCGTCTGTACCAAAAAAAAAAAAAATCCTATTTTTTAGCAAAATTCACTTCTACTTGCAGGTCAGAATTAGCAAGGCTGTAGAAATTACCACCGCACCAAGGGGCCAACATAATATTTTATAAGCATATCAACTGTTTGCCTAGCATGAGGTTTAAATCCTGTAAGATATTGTGTAATGGGAGAGCTTATTTACAACTTAAATAGCACAAGAAGTTGATTTAATATAAAATGACTATGTTGCAGTTTAGCACATTTGAACATCATTACAACAGCACAAGCTAATGATGTGATGTATGTGACTCTCAATTACAACTTAGCTTGGTTTGACCAAATAATGGGTAGTTTGTGATGGTAGTAGCTAGCCAGTTTGTAGCAGTAGCAGCAGATAGGATGCAACCAGTATTATCATAAGGCAACGCAGCTTTTACTTTGAGCATGGCAGCAACAATAGGGGTGGTTTATCTTGCGTTAGAGCTCAGCTCCCTATGATCTGTTTGCCTACCAACAATGCCACGGACGTGGTTCCCTGCTTGAATGCAGCAATGCGCACAATGTGTCCCTCAACCGAGAAGTCCGCCAGAAAAAGAAATGGAAACCATGCTGCCAACACATTATTCCCAAGAGACGAAGATGAACAGGGAATGTTTTCCCAACTTTACAGAGCTTTAGCCCAGAACGTCACCAATCATAGAAGAGGTCCAGCGCAAATCATCTACCATCCATGTATCCCCTCAAGGGAGTGATTGGAAACGGCATGAAATATATGTTCCAGCCCTGTCCGATCACTTGCTGTTCCACGATACAGAGCAGGTTATTTGCACCGGACCTTTCCAGTTCAAACATTTAAGGGGAGAAGATCCAGACCCAACTTCAATGTAGCAAAGAATGCTTGCACATAAGCAGCCACTTTAAGAAGATAACACATTCAAGTTCGACTCACAAACGCCTCATCTGTTTACTTAAAAAGAAGCTGCAGTAATAGATGCATACATTAATCATATATTTTCCTAAAAAACGATGTATTTATTAAGCATTTAAATTAAAGAATCCGAGCAACGCTCTTATGAGACAAATAACAAAAACTACGAGCTCAGTACCAGGTAAGAGTGCACAGGCACACATCCCGAACAGTTTTATTGGTACATATTGAAGCATTAAACATGCCATGTTTTGACATTACCAAATGAAGCCTAAAATTGAGGAACAGCCCAGCATATGGCTTCAAACATATGAAAATTAGGCAAGTCCCAGCAGCTTCTTGATTTTCTTCTGCAAATGGATGCAAAATCGACATGTTGGTAGATAATCTTTGAAGGTCAGGCAGTAAATTTACAATTTCATCACACTGACCGGTAGATGAACTTGATGACATGGAACTGTTTTGTGCATTACCTCAAAGCTCAGAGGGGAAGTAGTTGGGGCATAACGGTCCACCACATGCCCTTCCTTGTCCACCAGGAACTTTGTGAAGTTCCACTTAATGCCATCTCCAAAGAGACTGCCTTTGTTGGATTTCAGGTACTTGTAGATAGGTGCAGCATTGTTCCCATTTACATCAACCTAATGCAGAAAGAAGGCCAGATCTCAGATAATCAGAAAGGACATATTGTAAGCGTTGGTCATCTACTCCCAAGGGCACTTCAATGCTTGGCAGGTCAGCACTGCAATTGCATTAAAATTGCATACATGCCGGGAATATCATCATCAACATTTCCTTTGAGAATAACCATCTCAACAGATGCACAATATCACATCAATCTTTTTCATTGTACATAGTGGAAATTACACCATTTAGTTTGACTAATCTGGCACAATTATGAAACATTTTCATACATAAGAATGGATGCGAAAATCGTGTTGCTGTGCTTCAACGTTCAAAGTAGATGGCAAAAGTGCAGCTCAAAATATAACATGTCAATTGGAAATTGTATAAAAAATCAATCTAATTGAAAATGAAATATAGAAAATGAGAGAAAGAAAAGCATACCAAACAACTAAAAGATTCATGGTACATAGAAGCATACCTACTTCTAGAATGCATCTTCCCAACAAAGAAAATTATTATTAAAATTAAGTGTTATCTATGTTGTGCAGTACCATATTTTTGTATTTGGCAGAACTGGTACAACCATGGCAAAAGGAAATTCAAATTTTGATTTAGGCTACCTTGTCAAAGATTGGGTACTCAGCTTTGAATCGGGTGCAAGCAAATTCAAGGATCTGCTCGTTAGTTCCTGGTTCTTGTGCCCCGAACTGATTGCATGGAAATGCCAGAATCTCAAGACCTGCATCATGCAAAGAATCTACGTAACAAGAAGAAAACAAAAATTTCACGAAATCTAATTATTTATAAATCAAAGTTGATAATGCACCGAAACTGTAAATTTTAGAAATTTTAATTTTACTTTCTGTGAGTTGAAAATGCCACAGGCTCTTGATCACTGGCAGAGCCAAATGGTTGTCCATGAGACACTTGCACTGCCTGGCTTTCTGAAATCCCCTTAGACATGTTGATTTGTTGGACCAGTGCCCTTCCCCCAATGCCAGAGTGCCTACCCCACTTCTCCATTTCTAACATAGTCAAAACTCCCTCTCGTACCCTTGCTTTTGCATTAACTACCCCACATGCAATGGCTCCCACTCCTCATATGTTCTTGAGGAATGCTTTTCCTAATTCCCATGGAAGCCTCTATCAGCGGTTGGAACTCCTCTCAGTTTTTTAGGTAACAAAGCATCATTTCAAAATTCTAGAAGGAAATCAGGATAAAACGTTATTACCAATTACAGAGAGCCAATTATGGTCAGAGATGAGCAGAGAGAGACTTCTACACTTTCTAAACTTCCTCTCCACTTTTCTAATTCAGAACAAAAGCAAGCAAAACCCCATGATCAAATATAAAGACATTATCATCCTTCACCCACAGCTGCAATGATCTCTTCATCAGCCTTATTTAGAGCCAAATCCTGTTCTGTCACTTTGCCCCACCATAAATTGATTTCAAGGGACAAGCTTGTTAGCATGATTTTAAGTGACATAAATCTGTATCATGTATAAAAATTTTATTGAATTTATTGCTAAGAAAATCATTAAACTCAACCTGCCTATAAGCAGTGCTATCATTGTGAGGGATGAAAAATACTACCCTTTGTTCCCCTACAACAAACATGCACAAATCTTGGCGCCGTCATTCCTGCTCCTGATCATCTGATTGGTGTGATCATTCAGTAGGAAAATGTTTTTGAACCCGTAAGCTTTAAAAATATGATGTTTTCTGGAATCTAATTATTATGATTACTGACAATTAGCTGAATCCACATTTACAGAATGAGAATGCAAAATCCTACAAGCATTAAATTAGATAATGTTATAGGATCAATTGTTAGTGAATTTGGTAGATCTTGTTAGCTTCATTTCTCCTTAGAAAAGTTGTGATACCACACATCCAAGTTTTCTTTATATTAACGTATGATCTTTTTCTCATACAAAGAAAAAGCTCTACTATACAAGGAATAATGGCTCTCTCCATTTATTTTATTTTTCCTTTTATTCATACTCCTCTCCAATGTTTTTTTTTTTTTATACAAACAATTTACAAGCAGCAAATGTCATGGGTGTTCCTCTAACATATACTAATTGCATAATTAAAGAAGATTTTCAAGCAATCCACCTAGTTGCTTAAACAGATCAAGGGAACATATTTTTATCTGGCTCTCTACTGTTTTATTTTGGTTAAAAAGTCAAAGTGTAGAATGCCTTAAAGAGATTAAAATAGGATTGGTATCGGTTGTTATCGACTCCATAGAGCATATTCACCTAATAAGCAACGAGAATCGCAATTCCTATCTTCATGGGTCTCCAACACTTCTAGAGGCATAAATGGATAGATGTTTGTTTGATGCACGTGACCAATCATGAAAAGGCCCAACACTGATGTCTAAAACCTGACAACTTGCTGCTTTTTTCTTCAATTCAACATTTTGTTCTCACAATTAGTTTCAAAAATAAACATCGTAATTATCAAGACATTCCATTTCAACTTGCAAAATTACTGGATTTGAGAGTTCTGTAATATGTAAAGGTTATAAAAGGTTTATTTGTCATTAGATAAGCTTGTCTTTTAGTTGGCAAACAAATGCTATTTAAGTTACAATTCTACCTCTTTTGAAATCAAATGAGTTGCTTTAAGGCTTGTTTTGGTGCTATATTGTACCAGAATCATATCACAAATTACAATAGTTTGATGAATTAAACTTCATCTGATTTATGATCATAAAGGCATCTATATTCCATTTCTTTTAATATGTTACACTCCAAACAGTACTTTATTTCTGGCTGTTTTTTTTTTCTTTATTTTATATTTTCCTTCAAATAACTGCAGCACAACTTACAAGCAATACTCACACACATCACTCTAGGTCTAAGGTTAGTAGTAAACTATGTTGTTGTTAATATTGTTATTTAACATAGTTTGCACATATATAGAGTCCATAGGAAGAAAAGTTGATTGGTCATTGAATAGAGGTTGTTGCCGCTGAATCTCTCGGACCGGGCTTCCTCGATCGGGCTTGCTGGAGTGTGCGTCTCCTGGTTCCTGCAAAAAAGGTCCCACGGGCCGGTGGTGTTCCGATGGAAGACACTTTGATGACTAAGTCAGTAAGAGACTTGGAGCAACAGAATGGAGGAATCGCAAAGGAGATAGCTCGTAGGAAAGGAAGAGCCTGCTTACATCGAGGTCCCTCCTTTATCTTATATAGGTGCGGAACTTTACCAGAATCTGTTAGGGACTAGGCTGGAAATGGCTGATTTGTCCTTAGAAGAATTTCGGTAGTGGCAAGGTAGCATCATGAGGAAATGGCACCATGGGATCTGCAAAGTAATGGCGGACCAGGTGGTACCAGGAGGGAATGGCGTCGAGATGTCAGGAATCTATTGTAACAGAATTCTGGTACCAGCTGGAAGGGGCCTCTGGGACCTCCGGGCCGTCCTTGGAGCAGCCCGTTTTGGACCGGTATAGACCTGGCTGAAATGGATCAGTCGGACCTAGCTGAAGGGTCGGTAGGACCTCTGGTGGGTCGATCGGACCTCTGGTGGATCGGCCGGACCTCTGGCGGGTCGGTTGGACCTCTGGTGGGTTGGTCGGATCTGGTCTAGTTCGGAGGGAGGCCGATTGTGCATAACAGAGGTCATTGGCAAGATTTAATTACAATGGAAAAATGATGTCAGCAAGAGGAACTGAAGCTCTAACCATGTTAGCTAATATGTAATGCAGCTGTTGTCTGAGTGAATTGTTCATTTCACTTAATTGTTGTAAATATACCAAGACTTTGATTCTACTTGATTTTTTGACTTCATGCACTAAAAAATCTCAGAAATTTAACAAAATCACAATTATAAGGTCTCAAAGTCTTATTCCTTGATGATAATTTTATTACATGGACAAGAATACATGTCAAACTTCTGAATGTGAAAGTCCAATAAAACTATTTCAAAGCTATTGCAATATAGACCAAACCTGGTGAATCTTAGAAGTCATAAATGCAGAACTAAAAAACAAAATTTAAGCATTCATTGAACGATAAGCAGTTGACTTAGGATAGTTAAAAATGACCAACCAGACATAAGGCATGCGGAGGCAGAAACAAACCTTTGTCCTTGTACCTCTCATACAGGGTACTCAACTCCGTATAATTTGAGTTAGTCAACCCACTGAAACAGAAAATACATAGAGACTTACATACCAAAAGAACTAAAAACAAACTGTTAACTGACCAAAACTAATAGGAATTATGGTACAGTGATTGATAAGTTTTAATTTATCAGCCAATACTTATGAAATTCTTTAAACAATAAAAACAAAATAATACCATTGAGATGCCACGTTTACAATAAGCAGGACCTTTCCTTTGTAAATACTAAGATCAACATCATTTCCCCTAGCATCCTGCACATTATTAAATAGTGCTTATACTCCAATCATCTATATCCGACAAATCAACTACAAATTTAACAAAAATCAAGCTTCAATAAACCAACGTACCATTCCCAGTATATTTTTTTTGTGCGTGTGTGCTTAAATACTCAAAATCTACAATTTTTTGTTAAGAATTAGCCAAAAATTGCAAACTATCTCAAAACCCTGCCCATTTTCATAAATATCACTCCTTGTTCATGAATCGACCAATCTCACGGACCCATCTCCCGAACCACAAGATAATCTCCATCTCACACACCAATCTTGTGAGCTTCATTTAGTCTTGAAGAAAAAGAAAAAGAACGAAGAAAATCAATCGCCATACAAACCCAGCCAATCATGGAAGATAATTTCTTAAATTTCTACAAAGGAAAAAAACATAATAAAAAATATAGAAACTAAGAAACAACCTATCTCGATATTACGAATTTCAAACAAAACAAGCAATAAGAAAAATATCCGATCTTTAGAAGACCCCTCCTTCAGACTATCCAAAACCATAGATCAAATCCATGCCAGGAGGGGCACCAACCTTCACAGTGAAGTCATGGACGGTTTGGGTGGCCTGGGAGGAGTTGCTGGCCATCCTGGAGGCGAGTCTAGAAAACAAGGTAGGCGCCGCCAGCGAAGAAGAAACAGAGCAAGGGAAGCTGACCCCGCGGAGTTCCCGCGAAGGAGAAGATGCAATCCTCGAAGGGGAGAAGAAAGAGCGTCCTCTGAGAGAGATAGATGAGTAGGGTTTGGAGAACCGGAGCAGAGCGGAGAGGCCGAGATTTCCCTGGAGAACGAAGCGAGAGGGAAAACCTGGGAAAGGGAGTGGGAACGGAGCATGTAATAAAGGAGAATTTTTTTTTTAATATTTATTTACTTTATTTAGTTTTGGTGATGCGGGAGAATGGACTGCCAAAAGACACGTCCGCTTTACGTGATGACTTCTCGGTGTGAACGCGAAGAGAATATAATGTTACGAAGAGAGAAGTAAGAAATCGTTCGGAGAGTTGAAGCTTATAATGTGACACTTGGATGGTTATACGACTTGTATTTTAGATTTGCACCGGTGGTGTTTACAGAATCGTAATGGAAGATGGTATCGGACTGTAACTCTAACTAATTGCTTAATAAGCTCCCAATATTAGTAGCATGGAATATTAGTTCAGGTAGCACCACCTCTTGCCATGTAAAATGGCCTGATATCAAATGGTACCAATCCTTTCTTAGTACACCAATTTTATATGTACTAGCAAGTAACCCGGCTATACAGTAAAATTTAATTAGATTTTAAAAAAATAGAAGAAATATAGTAATAAGCAAAATCTATGATTGCATGGAATATTTAGATATGTAGAAAATTCTAATATATTTTGTCCAGGATTATTGATTTATAGTTTCATGTCACATACCATGTATTGTAATCATACCAAAGCTTTCACGGTTCCCAGGAGGAACATGGTAGCTTGCACGCTATCAAGTCTAGTATTATGGAAATTGGGATCCCCTGAAGTCACCTTAGCGGAACCATCAGTTCGCTTCAAGGGAATATATAGATACATTTGATGGCTATATTTTTATGTATCCCCAAAGCTGGATCCAAGTCCGTGGGGCTGGTGCAGACATTTTTTTCCAGGGCCGTTTTGTTCTTGATGAAAACCTGTCAGTGGAGTTATATTCCCCTTCGTCCTCCAGGTATAGAAGTGTTGAAGATTTGGGGCCTCCACAAGTAGCTGCAAAGAAAGTGCTGATGATGGCAGAGTCTATTATCAAGAGTTCATGTCTACTATGTTGATAATTTTGTATATTAAAAATAAAATAAAATAATTTTTAAAAATTTTTAATTATTTTTTGTTATTTTATTTATTTCTTGTTTAATACGGTAACGGTTAGTTTTAATTAATTATGAATTAAGTTATATAACTATCGTAATAGCTAGTCGAGGATTCTTTGAAAATTTTCTTCGATTTTTTGGGTCTATAAATAGATCTCTATCCCAGCCCAATCGAGCATCTCAAGCTCTCCACATCTACTCCATTTTATTTTAATTTTTTTTAATTTTTATCTTAAATTTTTGGACCGAAGATGAGTTTATCGGTGTCCATTCGAAATCGTGTCATCGATGGACGTTGGAGTACTGACTCCCGGATTGTATACAGGAGGAAAGCATGTGATCCATTAGTTTTCGTACAAAGGAAGGCCAAATTTTTTTTTAGGATAGCAGATTTATCCGCCTTCCAGACTTTCTAACTCTTTTTTTGTATTTACTATCAATTTAATTTTATATATTTTGTTTTACGGCACACACCATAAAATTTATTTTTAAATATTTATTTAAAAATTATATAAATATGTACGTTGATTCTTTTTTATAATAAAAAATTAACAATCTAAAGGAGAATTGTAAGTCCTGTAATCAAGTGATTTGTTGTTCTTGGTCTCTTCTTGCTCTAGCCTTTTGTAACCGTCTGCTAGATGATCGACTCCATACTCTACCTTTCTGCGGCGTGGGCGGCGTCTCTCCTCTTCGGCATGACGAAAGCGTCGTCCCCTCTCCGGTGTCGTCCATTGGCATTATGATGAATGTGCCGTCTCTTGTCCGGTGGATTCGATCGGGTGATGAGAACTCCGTTCTTGGCCAGCCGACGCCGACGCCGCATTCGACGCCCTCCACTTCCTCTCCCCTCGCCCCCTCGGTCGCGAGATCCGGGACATATCGGCGGAGATCTGGAGAAAGCAGCGGGAGGCGCTCGCCCTCGCGTGGACCATATCCCTGCTGCTGGAGGGGCTGCGGTGCGCGAAGGGGTGGATCTCGGGACTCTGGTTTGGGAGGTTGGTGGGGCGTCCGAAGCCGTGCAGGATTTGAAAGTGGGACTGTTGGTTTCCGGGACGGTGGATGGGAGCGGATGGAAGAAACGGGAATCTTTGGGTCCTGGACGAAAGAGTGGACGAAATGCTTCGATGAGGTAATGTTGTGCAGCAATATACTTTCCCTTGGATCAGGTACTTCTCAGAATACTAGTACTTTGTTTCTGAATTTCTGTGGTTCAGTTTCTGTAAGTTTCTGCATTACCATGGTTCATTTATAGAATTTGTCATGGAAAAAGTTTGAACTCTTATATGCTACGCTATTCCGGAAAGCATCGGCACCACCCAATGAATGATTCACCTGGAAACTTGTTAACTATCTTCTATTGATGCCTTGAAGCTCTGATATGCCTGGATAGTTTTTGCTTATCTAGTACTACTTTGCAACTGTTTCTTAGGTTTGTTTAGTTATTTATCTGAAATAGGGATTAGAGTGTTGCACTTGACATTTTCCTCCAGAGTAAGAAGGTCATGCTACTGCAGTGTTATTTGCGTGTACTTCATAAAGAATAATTCAAATAATTTAACATGGTTTAAGATTCTTCCTACTGTTCAGCATGATCTTTCTCTGATAAATAATGCATTGTATCATATTAGTATTATAGTTGGCTGTTATCCAGGTCTTTTGCCTTTTTACAACAATTCATGCCAAAACTACATAGTTTGTTCTGACCTTTTGATTTAGGAGTTGCATCAAATGGAAGGAAATCTGTAATCATACCCCCCCCCTCTTCTGTTTGTTGATTCCATAGGGTTTTTGAGAATAATAGATAAAACTGGAGTGCACCTATACAAAGTAGACTGTAATCATCACTTCTTGAGAGAATTCGCAAACTACTAAATTTGTTCTGATATGTAACTGGGTCTTTGGCATTGGTAATCCTCTCAGATCTCATGTTTAGGAATGGACATCCTTTTTGGACTGAAAGGAAAATATTGCTTAAAAGTAATCGGCACAGCACTGTAGTTTGGAACAGAAAGAACACAACTAAGTCATATTAGCCATGTTGGGAAGAATTACAAAGTGCCCAAGCATTAATAGCAATGCATTAAAATGAACTTATTGCTTGCTTTTCTAGAAGCTACAGAATTTCTATGAAAGATAGTGTAGATTCAGAACAGTTGAACATTTTTACAATAGAATAATCATTACTAGCATAGAAATAAAATAATGCTATGTTTTCTTGATTCATATATTTGATAATTCAAAGTTAACATTTATATGATGAAATAATGTCAATGTCAAATAATGGTGGATATGACATAGTTATATTTATTGTTTACGATGAATATATATTTTGTCAACAGATATTAGCAAGAACCCTTATAATTGCCATTGTGATTGATTAAATTTATGATCTATAAATAATATAAACATATAGCCCTATCTCCTATGGAACAATTGCTGCACTATATTACACTTGCATAATTTTTGTTGGTTCATGAACTGCATAGATATATAATGGACAGTAATTTTTGTAGACAGTTATTTACTGTTGGATAAATCTTTTAACCAAAGAACTTGTGAAGGCTGCGGTATCTGAGACATCGAAGGGATGGGGCTTAAGCCCATATATTAGCCACCAGAGTGGATCCCAACCGTCATGGCAACCCCATGGTTAAGGTTCAAAGGGAAACGATCTCTGAGATGATATCTGGGAGCACCATTTTTTGGAGTCTGTCTCCATCCCATCCCTATGGTATGGTGCTCTAGTATGATGGTTAGGTTAAGCATAGCTCTTATTAGATCTAAGGCTGTAAGTTCAGCGAGGTACAAGTCCGTTGCACGTATCCTTGGAGGATCTACCTTAGTGAGAGTAGTCGTGAGGCCACGACTATGGGACCCGGGTGAATCCCTAGTAACTCATGAAAATCAAGACAAGCGCATGGCCTAGATAGCGCTACCTCGCATTTTAATTAGCTCATCTTTATACTGTGTGTATTTATACTAAATGCAAGTTCAAACCTAGAACGTACTTGCACTAAGCACAGTAAAAGTCCAAAAGTTTTATATTATTCACTGAGTTTACAACTTTTACCTTTCATTTATTTATTTATTTTTATTTTGTTTTTGAGGGGATTGTTGATATTTTTGTACATTAAAAACAATAAAAACAACCCCTAAAAGTTTTTAACCGTTTTTAATTAATTTTGTAACGGTCATAACAGCCATTTTATTTATTTCTTGTTTAATAGGATAACAGCTAGTTTCAATTAATTATGAATTAAGTTTTGTAACTGCCGTAACGGCTAGTTGAGGGCTCTTTGAAAATTTTCTTCGGATTTTTGGATCTATAAATAGGCCTCTATCCCAGCCCTTTATAGCAATCGAGCATCTCAAGCTCTCCACCTCTACTCCATTTCATTTTAAATCTTTTTTCTGTTTTTACCTTAAATTTTTGGGCTGAAAATGAGTTGATCAGCGTCCGTTCGAGATCGTGCCATCGACGGACGTTGGAGTACTGGCTCCCGGGTTATACCTTGGAGGAGAGCGTGTGACCCATCAGTCTTCGCATGAGAGAAGGGCCAAATCTCCTTTAGGGCAGTGGATTCATCCGCCTCCCAGGCCAGATTTCCTAACCCTTTTTTGTATTTACAATCAATTTAGTTTTATATATTTTGTTTTGCCACACACATCACAAAATTTATTTTCAAATATTTATTTTTAAATTGTATAAATATATACACAGACTTTTATTTTCTGCGATAAAATACTAACATACTAGACTAGGTGTTCGGCGTAAGTCAAATATTTTATCAGCATCATCAAGAGTTGCTGATGATGGCAGAGTCTACTATCAAGTGGAGGTAAGGGTCTACTTTACTGAAGTTTCCATGAATATAGAGTGCTGCAGTGTAGGAGACATTCTATCGGTAGATTAAGCTTATGTCCAAAAGCTGGAAATCATGTACATGCTTCGTTGGGTCCTTTAGATCAATAACGCCGGCATACTGATATAGCATATTAAGAACTTGTTTCAGGTGCTAGGAAAGTTGATGGCATTTTCTTCTTACTATCTTTTTGTTTGATTTCTCTTTTTCCGTATATTTTCAATATTTTGGTTGTACATGATCCTAATATATTCTCAAGCCAGATCCCACTATGAGTTCAACATATCTGTTTCCCTTTACTTGGGGATTTCTGAAACAATCAAACAGTTAAAAGTCCTGGCACATCTATGTTGAGTATTTTGTTCTTGGTATTCATCTTTGGGGACTACCTGGTTCAACTGTTTGTACTTTGAAGATATCTTGTAACCGTGGTTGCATGTTCTGAATTGTCATGGTACCGAGTCATTTTGACATTTTGCATACGGACTCGCATGCCAAAATTTTCTGGATCTGATGCCCGCAAAATCTTGGGTTTCCATCTCATAACATGTTCAACCTGCCCCTCTCATTGTAGTCCCTGATCTGAGATCTGAAGTTTGACATTGCAGTCTGCTTCCAATAATATCGTCGTTAAATCAGCTTGCTTGGCTATAGGTGTACATACTGAATTATGACAGAACTTAATTATGTTTACGAAGATGTTGCTTAACGCTGCACCCTATGTTTGACAATACCTGGTGAGTGTTCTGCTCTCATTATGGGCTCGCATGCCAAACTTTCCAGGATCCGATGCCAGAAAATCATGTTTTTCCATCTTATAGCATGTTTGATCTGCCTTCTGACTGCATCTCCCTGATCTGAAATATATAAAAGCTCATGGCCATGGGCGGTGACAGGTTCTTACATATTGAAGTTCAGTATTAAAGTCTGCTTGGAGTATTTGGCTCAAAGCAGCCTGCTTAGCTTTGTTTATTTGTTTAAGCTTTTCATGACTAGTTTGCATGCCTGGACACTGATTGCACTTCCAAATAAGTGTAATCATGCTTACTGCTTTGGACAGCCTTAGAAATTTTAATTAATAGTACTGCTTGATAAGATTTTTTGATTATTTTTATATTTTGGCAGGAATAATCTTCCCTTGCCTTTCTCTGCCTTTTTTACAGGTAAATATTAAATCATATGCAAGCAACAATGAGTTGGCTGTCATGCCACAAGATAGGATACAACGTCTTGAATGGGATAGGCGGTACTTATCTGTTATTGGTGTTGAAAACAACCGACTGTATGACTTGAGATTGCAATCACCAGAAAACATGTTCTCAGAGGAAAATGATTGCGAGAAGTTATGGATTCTTTTAGAGTGCCCAAGGCAATGGATTGAAATACAATGGTCTCCAAAAGTTGTTAATTGAGGTCCTTCTCCCCCAATTTGTTTTGGTTTATTGTAATGATTTGCATTTTAACTATAACATGATTGAGACATTGAACAACGTCTTTAATATCCAAAGTTCCCTGTTATTGTAAATCATTGGTGAAAAGAATTTTAAGTTATAGAAAGAAAATCATGAACCTTCTCCTTTTTTTTTCATCGAGTAACCATTAACAACAATTGCTAATGAAAAACTACTTTATAATTTGGCACTTCATCTGAAGCTGCTACCTGGATGATAACTTGTTCTCTTGTTACCAACTAGTAATTAAGTCTGTACCGCGTTACTTAGGTACAGCACAATTGTCATTTCAGAATAGGATTTGCAAAACAGATTTTTTTTTTTTTTTTTTTGGGTATAAGACTTTTATTTCTTAAACCCCAGTAATTCTAATTTGTGAAGTTAGCAGGTGTTTCTTCGACCACTGCATGTTAATACAACTTACCAAGAAAAGGAAAAAAATGAAATTCTTATACCGGTCCAGCTTTTGTGGCATATAATCATCAAAAGTCGGATTTACCTAATTGGTGCAAGCAACCCACTGCCTTCAAATAATGCCCATAACTATTAATTACCATGTTCCTTTGTTTCATAAAACCACATATTTTAGTGGTATAAATTTATCAAAATATACTGTTAGAGAAGCTGATGTTGCAGAGATGATCGGATGGAAAATTAATTAAGAAAATAAAGCCGTAGCAGAACCACAACAACTACCGGCCCCAGCCAGATTCCAACGAATTACTTTCATATTAAAAGGTCCATTGTCAACGAGCCAACCAAGCAAATTAAGATTCTGGCATATGGAAAGTGTTACGGTTGATACTTGCTCAGTCCCAAAAATTAATTGGACATCTAACTACTCGCCAAAATACTGACTATTCCATCAACCGGAGAACATCCTGGCTTTGGAGCAAAGCTGACTTCTCAGTAGAGTCATGAGTAGACAACCATGCCAAGCAGCATTATTGAACATACCAACTATTACTCTGTGCCGACCACATACTCAATGCTGAGTATCTATTCACTACCAACTACCTCCCTGCACCAAATAAGACTATCAGACTGGATACCTACTCAATATTGACTACCTCTCTACATCAAGTATTTATTAACTATTTGTTCGAGTAAATTTAGTCAGACCTGTTCACATACAACAGGCTCCAACAACTCCAAATAGCCCATTTACTCAGAACAACCCAAAATAGCCCACCTACTCTAAAAATCGACAACATCCTAAACGGCAAACGGCTTCGAACCATTCCAGCTAGAGCCCATCGGTATTTAGTTATCAACAAACTTCCCAAAGAGAGAATTATCCTAACATTCTCAACTATCTAATAATATTCAATTATTCCTAACTCGGATAACTCTATATTAGGTAGTAGATGATTTTTGATCAAGTAAAACTTCACCCCACCAAAGAAAGCGGAAGGATCATCCAGTGCCATCAGAGTCCGCCGGAGAAAAACCTGACGGCAACATGAAGTTTAGGTACTAACATGCCATTTTGGCCGAGTGAAAATACTTTGGCGCACTCAGTACTGCACATGTTCTGTGGTCTGCACCAATAAGCACCGGATAGACTAACTTCTGATGTCATCCGGCACAGGAGACCTTTTTGCGTGCACCCAACAGGGCTAGATTCTAAACTAATTAGATTACAATAGTTAGAATACCAAGGTCTAAAAGCTAATTGGGAAAATATTATCACCTGCTACACACAACAAATAGGATCCAAAATAAGTCAGTCCAATTAGGGCAACTCAAAAGCTGATCATGCACAAGAGCTAATATCAGCATTTCCCATACAAAATCGTAAAGCTCTACAGTCTTTAGTTTTCTAATATCAAATGTCAGTGCCTCACAAATCAGAAGTCATGTGCACCGTCTCACAAAACACACCACACTGAATTCATCTCCAAACAATAAGAAAAGGTTCCCATGGTCAAAAAGCAGGAGATCTGAAAAAAGAAAAAAAATTACATTCTATCCTCTCTCTTCCGTGGAGCACAAGTTATGATCTCGTCGACCCTCAATATCATCTCAGCTGCCTCTGTGGCAGATAACAGCACTGCTTGCTTAACTTTGAAGGACTCTGATATCCCAAGTTTCACCATGTCACCCACCTGTACCAGAAAATTAAGATTCACAGTAAGTAAAATAAATGCAATTCTAATTTCTAAAGAACTAGAGATGGACTTCATTTTCACTTACGCCGCCAGATATGACATCAATTCCAGCGTTGGTTCTCTCCTTATGATGTTCTGCACGAAGCTGTGAGATAAGCTCAGCACTGTCCAAACCAGCATTGTCGGCTATGATGGTTGGTATTGCCTGGAGTGCCCTTGAGAAAGCTTCAATGGCATGAGCCTTCTTCCCAGGAGTCTTTCGGGCAAGTTCATCCACCTCTTTTGCCATCACCATCTCGGGCCATCCACCACCAAGCAAGACTCGGCTGTCGTTCACTGTCTGAGAAAGCACGCACAAGGCATCGTGCAACGATCTTTCAGCTTCATCCAATACATGGGTACTGAGTACAGAAAATGAACTTCCGATAAATATCAATGCCTTGCAGTAAATTGATATTATGCATCTAAAGTTTTGCTCTAAAAAAATAAAAAAAATAAAAAAAACCCTAATCTATTGTATTCCAATGGCCTATCTAATCACTTATTTCGTTGGTACTAGCAAGTGGATGGTAGAGAGAACATCCATATCAAAAAATTACAACCATCAACAAGAATACTGGGCATTTTTCTCACCTATTTGGGTGGACATGGAATAGCTGAAATCTCATGGAAATTATGAGATTCATAGGGATTATGAAATGGAAATAGAATGGTAGGGAGAAAACCTAAACTAAACTTCAAAAGGATTATGGCCAGATAATTAAAATTAGGGATAATGAAGTGCCTGCTTGGATGCCCAAGGAGGCTGACAACTGGATAAATCCTCTAAAGGCCAACCATGAGTTATTAAAGAGGAGATTGTTGCAGTCAGCAAGTCCCAAATTACAAAATCCAAAATGTTTAGAGATGTCAGATTTCTTCTAAAAGGTGGTTTCTAATGTCTCAATTTTTCAGGATTGAACTAACCAGGATTTCCCTGATTGGAGGAATTCATTTCTCATGACTATTTACATCTTCTCATCGCCAACCACGTAAAATGAACAAGCTGGGTAGGTACTCAAAAAGGCCTAAAACAAACTGGTTCCACAGTAAAATTTAATAAGAAAATCCAAATTAGTCTCATATATCAATTTTAAAAAGGCCGTACCTTGCACCCCTTAAAACTATGGTACATGCCTGACCCATTTCAACCCCAGAAAAATGAATTAACTTGTCCTCGCCAATCATTATCTCCTCGATAAGCTTGCAGTGACCAAGCTTAACAGACTCTGGATTATCAAAAGTTGATGCAATTTCACCACCAGTCACCAGTGCTAGCCTCTCAATCCCATCAAAATCAGCATGTTCAATGGCAAGTATTCCTGCATCTGCAAAGAGTTCCTCAGGGAAGTTATATATAAGCTGTCGGTTGACAAAGCAGTTAATGCCATGAGCTATGATCTTTTGCACTTTTTCCCTCATTTTCTCTTTTTCAGCCCCCTCAATCTCTGCAACTCTGGCCATTGAATCAACACGAACGCGAGCCCCATAGATCTTGACTTTGTCAGTATCCATAGCAGTGTTTGCAACCAGGATCTTTGCATTTTCAATGCATTTGGGTTGGCCAATGCCTATCTTCTTGTCAAGAATAAACCTGCACGATACAACAGAGTGCCGTACCTTGTCAGAACAAAATGAAAGATTATAAAAAGGCATCAACGTGTGTAGAGACCAACTCAACTCAACTACGCCTTAATCCCAAACAACTTTGGAACATATGCAGAGTCCAGAGCAAAAAATAGTGTTGAGTTCAACCACTCACTTTCTTGGATGCTAGTTCTATTGATAGCAACGATGACTTCTTAGGACTCATATTCCTAATACTGATTTTGCTATGATTGTAATGGCTGATGCCATGGGCTGTAAATATGCTGGAAAAAATTGACTGGGTTTACCCTCCTATCCACACACATATGCAGAAAAAAATAAAAGAAGAAAATTCACACTCTTACTTCGAAATTATACCTGAAGACTGTGACATGACATGTGAGCAATATATTTTTACAATAGTAGCTTAAGAAATACATTGTTGAAATGAATTAAATGAATTATTCAAAGAATTTGTAGTTCTGTGATGTATACATAATGGCATAACAAGAACCCTATGTATGAAATATTTTACAAAACTATGTAAACACCATCATGTCTAGTTCATTCAACCAAGGTTTAAAAACCAACCATATTGCAGCAGGAATATTCCATATATAAAAATAGGAGCAAAAGGAAATGACAATAAAAGATAGCAAATTCAAGATGTTGCTTAGTTATCGGAAGTGGGTTTGGTGTGGACATGGGGGAGTTGGTCTTTCAAGAAAAAATAATAAAAAACAGGGTAGAGGGACAAGTTACCTAGGACATACAGAAGAGGGTGTGCCACCCTAAATGGAAGGTTCGTACTACCAATCTTAGAAGTTTATTGCATATACAAAACCTTATTCTTTATAAACATCATCAAAATCATGAAAGCTTTAAAAGGAACTGTCATGCATAATAGAAAAAGCTTCATTTGATCAGGAACTCATGCACCAACATTTCACACTTGCATCAACCTCTGTTGGATAACAGCCCCTCTTAAACTACATAAACCAATAAATCATGCAACATCTTGTCATCCATGGTTGACCCAAAACAGCCTAGAAAAATAGGTACTCATTAGCCTCAGCCAAACATGGTAAAAAGAAGGCTTGGATAGTCAAGCCTAGGGCTATCAATGGGCCAGGCCGCGACTAGGCCCAAAGCAAGCCCGAAAAATACAGATCAAACCTGAGCATCGTCTGGCCTGTGAATCAAGCACAAAGGACATGGACCCAAAACCAAGGATGGTCAAATCATGCCGAACCAGCTGATTCAAGGTGTAGCAAACTGGACCAATCAGAGACCAACATGGTTCAGCCTTTCGAGATAGGGCCAATTTAGGGTTAATTCGCACCCCCCCCCCCCAAAAAAAAAAAAAAAAAAAAAAAAAAAAAAAAAGCACCCACCTACCCACTCGCTATGATTCCCCCCTACCCATGTTCAAGGTTTTCTGGTAAGTACCTCCATTCTGCCCTTTCTCTCCACTAGGATTAGGGTTTCCCTTAGCCCTCCCCATTCCTCCTTCCCTCCCTCCCTTCCTCCCTCTCACTTCGCCAGCATTAGGGATTCCCTCGGCCCCCCTCAATCTCTCTCCATCCTCTCCTTTTAAAATACAGATTCATACTATACTAAACTGGTCACCAGTCAGTATGAAACCTATTCAGTGAACCTTGCCCGGGACCAAGCCGACTATATGTAACAATTCAAGATGGGCAAAACCAATCCAAATCCCGTTCGCTGAAAACTCAGCCCAAACCTGGTCCAAAAAAATAGCCCCAACTTTGGGCCCAAACAGGCTTTCGGGCTCAAACTTGAGCCCGAGCCCCATTTTGCTTAGGTATGGTCGTTGGGCCACTCAGGCCATCTAGGCTCATTGGCAATCCTACTTAGGCCCTAACTTACATTTTTGTGAACCCCTTTAGTTAACATTCTGCTCATATATGAACAGACCCGATCTTAGAGGTTTTCCATTCAAGTCTTTCTAAGTATGTATTTCATATTTCCTTACAATTTCTATACTAGTTTCCAGGGCTATATTTCTGGTGTATTTTTGAATCCTATTTTGAGTTGGATTATTGTTCCTATCTTACATCTAGGTTAGGCAATGGAAAAATCTTGAGTCATTGTAATTGTGTTATGAAAAGATATTTTTGACTTTCCATGCAGAATTCAATAGAAGTACCAGTAGTAAAATTTTTGGAAAGCCCTTGATTTTTTTTTTTCTTGAAGAAAGAGAGCAGTTTTAGGCAATGGATTTTTAAATTGATTAAAACTTAAAAGTCTATGAAATTGCATTAGTTACAGTCTTAGGTTTGTTGTTGAGACAAACTCTGCGATAGTTCAATGTTCATTATTCATAAGCTTAGAGTCCTTCAATTGTTAGCAAGCATTGTTCTATCAATTGTTTTGAGTGAATTAGGCAGAGGTTTTTTTCCTCTCAGTTATTCTGTCTTGTTTCTCAACTTCTAATCCTCCTCCATTCCACCACCTGACCTTCTCTTTTACCAACCAAACACCTCTTTATCTGCTACCATTAGCTGTTCATGAAAAGAGTTTTATTTAATATTGTTAAATCTATTAGCAGCTCTACCACTGAGGCGGAGCATCGATGAAACTGGTGCACCACCACACCATGCCCAGGACTTTTTGATACAAAAATGATCAACAGCTTCAGCATGTACATGCACACTTCTTTTCTAAAAAAGCTGACACTTCTCAAACGTTGGGCCAAGATATGGGAATGCATGCAAAAGATCTTCCACTAAGTCAAGAGAATAAAATAGAAAGTTGAGTCATCAAAATACTCAAATACAATTACTTGGTAGTTGGTACAAAAGATGTCTTATAAGCAAGCTCCTATATTGCCAAGAAAAAAAAAAAGTCACAGTTAACTAACAAAACCTAGGTGAACGGTCAGGAAACCCAGCATCAGGGTTTGCCAAATCGTGCCGTACTGGCTGGTTCGGCCCATACCGAACCGGACTAGCGGCCAACCGGCACGGTTCGGTGCCAAAAACAAGTTCTCTGGTTTGGAAAATAAAATAAATTGAAGAACCGGTCCGAGTCGGTCTTGAACCGTGCTAAACTGGTCGGTTAGGTCTGGTTTGGACCGGTTCAAAGCAATTATTTTTCTTTTGGTTACCGTGCACTTATGGGAGGGGTTTATAAATGACCAAAGAGCTCTCTGTTGGAAGGAAAACCATTCAACGAAGGCTGCAGAGGCTATTTTTTCCTGATTTCAAGCCAATCAAAAGTGAAAATAGCAAGAAAAAGGTAAATTCAAGGTACATATAGCTTTCCTTCCCTCTTTCTCCCTCTCCCCTCTCATTTTTTAAAAAAAATTATAAAAAATAAAAAAATAAAGGAAAATGCTGTCAATTTTTTTTGGGCATGATTTTAGAGTATGTTGTAGATCTATGAAAGATCTACACAATGATGCTTAGATCTTGCTTTTTTGTTAAATATATAATTTTTTAAATTAAAAATTATTTTTAGATTAAAAAATAAAATAATTAACTAAGAAAAACTGAAATTATAGATTATTGGTATAGGGCTCGTAAGTTATTTTCACTATAAATTATGTCGATTTATTCAAATTTTGATACATGAATAGTATTCTAGGCCTAATATTGAAAAAAAATGACCTTTCATGCATTTCTGGTGTCTTTAAAAAATATATGTGGCATCTACGATAGGATCCTATATGAATCTAATATCAAATTATTTTTTTATAATATTTTAATTTTTCATATTTTTTAAATCTAAAAAATAATATATATATATATATTTAAATAAAAAATAAAAAAATAGGTTAACAAAGTACTAATTAATATACGTAATTATTGAACTTGTGTGCTTTTTAAATATTCAGAAATTGATCCATCGAAGAAGAAGGATTCAGAGCGTGATCATTAATTGGTTGCATGAAGAAATGCTCTTGGATCGGTATCACTGGAGGTATAAATGATGTAATGTAGAATTCAAAGATGGTGGGATAACGAGGTTGAAGCAGCACTTGACTAGTAGCTATTCTGATATATTTGTATGCCAACAATACTACGAGAGGTCCATTAGTTGATGAAAAAGCATTTTGCTAATTTCAAAACAGAAAAGGAAAGAACTTTAGAAAAAAAAGTAGAGGTGGACTGCAAAGCCGCGGAACCACCTTCTTATTACTCCAGGAAGTTAGAGGGAGCATATATTCCTTTTGATGAAGAAGCACGGATGGAGGCTGCCATTTAGGCAAGCTTATATGAGCAGAGACAGCTAGACAAGATGGCCACGCAAAGACAACGATTTGGGCTATCAACTTATAAGTCAGATCGGGATCGAGCTCTGCAAGTATTGTAGAAGAGTTTAAGACAGTTTAGAAAAAACTCGGTTAGAAAGCCCATCAGGAAAGGCACCGGTCATATTGCATCCATATTGAAAGCATTGGGCAGTAAAAGAAGTTTTTCAGGGACATCCTAGCAAGAGCTACTATCCATGATATCGATCCACATATCCTTCCTAGCAGAGATTCCAAGCAACAAAGGATTGATAGCATGCTGAAAAAGGATAAGGATACATTGCGGGCCATTAGATCAAGATTTCATTTCAACCATATCAGTGGATGCAGTAGATAACCCATATTATCGCTCTGCTATTTCATCTATAAAACCTATTGGTGCAAGTGTAGATCTTCCAAGATCGAGGAATATTTATGGTCAACTTCTGGACAGCAACAAGATAGAAAATTGGATTACCTCCTCTTAGAGCAAGTGGCCCATGTATGGATTAACAGTAATGTATAATGGTTGGACTGATCGTACTAAACGGAGCATCATCAATTTCTTAACTTATTGTGATGGAAAAGCTTTTTTTATAAATCTATTGATGTTTCAAATCAAGTACATGACAGTATTTATATTCTCAGATTGATGGAGGTGATTGATCGAGTGAAAAAGCAAAATATTGTCCAGGTCATCACAGATAATGGATCACAGTACAGGACCACAGAGTAGCTCTTAATACAGCAATGATTGCATATTTTCTGGATCCCTTGTCCTGCATATTGTATTGATCTCATATTGATAGATATTGAAAAAATCCGTAAGGTGCAGAAGATAGTTGAGTTAGCACAGACTATCACCAGATTCATTTATAACCATATATGAGTCTTATCATTGATGAGAAGCTTTACTGGAAAAGAAATATTGAGACTAGAGGTCACACGATTTGCTATAAATTATATAATACTTGATAGCCTTCTTAACGAGAAAGTAGAGCTACGTCAGATATTTGTCGGTCAAGAATGACAACAGAGCAAACATGCTAGGACAAATACTGAAAGAAGTAATATAAAAAATTTAGTGATAAGACAAATATTCTGGCAGTGAGCCAAGAGGATAGTGAAGGCTATCAAGCCTCTATATGAAGTACTTCGGGCCGTGGACTCTAAGAGATATGCTCAGATGGGCTTCTTCTATTACATGATGCAAAGGACAAAGAAAAAAATCCAAGAGACAGATCCAACACATGCTATTGAATATATCCGGATCATTAATGGATGGAGTTATCAAATGAATTTGGATTTACATCTATCAGGTACGCAATAAGTCATGAACCAAGAAATGCGGTACCGTCCCGTACCACCCGGTACGGGGCGTACCGTACCGGTAGCTAGCCTGTACGATTCATCCCAATAAAACGGTCCAACCTCCGAACCGTTAAAAAAATAAAAATAATAATTTTTGTACCGATACAGTATCGGACGGTTACATCCGTTTCGGCCCTATTCAGCCCGGTTCTTGCTTTGGGGGGAGAGAAAGATGGTTTTTATATTAAAAAAAGGCCCGGTACGCATGCTGGTACGGTATGGTACGGACCGTACCGTACCGTCCTGTCGAAATGGGTCCCGGTACCGAGAACCCTGTCATGAACTCTTTAAATTTTAAATTAAATTATATTTGTACAAGTATACTTAACTAATTTTTAAAATATATGTACAGCTTACTATCTGAATCCGAGATTCCAATACTTCATACCGGACATTGCCATGGATGAACAGCTTATGTCTGTCCTACACAATGTTATATATAAGATGGAGCCCGATCTAGATGTCACAGCTATATGCCAAAAAGAAATTAGGTTGAAATTATTGAGTGATTTTTATTAGCACTAATTTCAACAAGTAGCACATGATAATAATATTATTTTCCAGACGATTTTTTAAGGAGAGATTCTTTTGGATCCATTATAGCCATCAAAAATAAATTAAAAATGAATTCTGGTAGGTACTACTAAATACTAAGTCTAATATTAGATTCAGATTGATTTTTGAATTTTGCTGAATCTAAGATTCTAAATGATTTAATATATTTTACAAATGGTGGGTGCATTTTGGTAGACCTGCAAAATATTTAAAAGTTCTTACTGTCAAATCCTTTTCCAGACAGTGTCTTCTAGTGGATGTGAGCACAACTGGTCTATATTTGGCCTTATCCACTCAAGCAAAGAAACCGTCTAAAACAGAAATGTCTCAACAATCTTGGTTATGTATAATATAATTTAAAATTGAGACTAAGTGCATTCAGAAAAAAATTGAACTGAAATACTCTGATCCCAAGTAATTATATTAATGAGAATGAAGATCTGATGATTGGATGGGTTGTGAGTCAGCAGGAAGAGCCAGAGCTTGATGAACCAGGATCGCCTCCTCGACCAACCAATTTTATAGCTAGCGAGGCTAGGATGGATACTGAACAATGGGCAACAAGCAATATTCTTCACAAGACTCCAGGAAATACATCACATCATCCCTCCCCATCTATTTGGTCCAGAGACAAAAAGAAAAGACAGTTGCATCTCCACCGGAGTACTCAATTCATTTAAATTTGACACCAAAGAGAGTGGTACTAGTGCTTCTTCAAATAGTGGAGATCTAGTGATCACGAGTCGGAGGACAGGAGACAGTCACCTATTCATCTTTGATTCACTGATGAGTCAGTTTAGTCATGGTACATGGGATATAGACCATGGTGCACCAGCTGGTAGATCCCATGGTGATACGATTCCATATAGGTGACGGATTCCGCGATATCATTCAGGACATGATGTAACTGCAGCTTTTGCACGTGGAGTAAGATCCATGGATGTATCAGGATAATCCTCATATTCAGGATCCTCTTATTCGTGGGTACTAGCAGCTTGTGATTCATATGATGCATCCAAAACATCATCTTCTAAAGGTTATTATCCCATGCAGCCTAGAATATCTTACATATCTGATTTTGTCGCAGGTATATTTGGATGGCTCCTGCATAGCCATATCATCAATCGGATCCTAGGAGGTATATTTCACATACCTACTAGGATGAGCTTACAGGAGTATCATGCTGCCTGGTTAGAGAGATTTATTGATCTTCCTCCTAAGTATATTAATGATCCCGATATTTATGGATATCCACACTCAACCCGATTTTAAATATAGGTATATAATTATGTTTATATTTTACCTTTCACTTTAATTAATTATTGGTAATCTTACTTTAATTATAATTTTGTATCTTACTTTAATTAAAATTAACGGTTGGAGGCTTACTTTAATGTATTAGTATTTTTTAAATCCTAAACTTTGAACCCTAAACCCTAAAAAAAATAAACCCTAAAAAAAATAAACCCTAAAAAAATTGGACATACCAATCCTACCGTAACGACATGGTACGGTACCATACCGTACCGACCCAATGCCGATACGGGTTCCGATACTGGTACCGGGATCCTTGTCCAGCATAGTGACAGAATTAAAAATGTAGAGAAAAGACTTGTCTTGCCACATAAATCTTCACCAGGGAGCAGATGCAAGTAAAAATTAGCGATCATGTATCATACGATTGTTATGCAGATTCAAAAGGCAGATGATAGTATTGATAATCAAAAAAAAGTGAAGCATATGCAGTACGACAAAAAACACAAGCTAAAAAAGGACGATGCAACAATCAGGGACTGATCAAAGAACTAGCATATACCATGCGATGCTGCCTTAAATCACATGCTAATATTTGTTTAAAATGGTAAAGTACCTACCCTCATCTAAAAATGAATCCTTCAAAGATCCTCCAGCTTTTTTAATAATTTGAATAGCATCTAAGTTTGTGCTACCCTGCCATCGACAAGAAATATACATAATTTAGGAAAGAATTAGCTCAAAACATGTAGTAACATCTCAAGTAATTTCTAGGAACATTGATAACACAAACACTGAAAAAGAAGTTGTAACATATAATGCTGATAAGAAAGTGTAACATGACAACCAAACTACTGAGAAAATCACAAGCAATCACCAGTAAGGTTAATGCACATACATGTTGCAAATAAAAAGCGAATTTTATGATGCATTACAGATTAATAAAGAAATGTGATACCTTAAGCCTCAAAACAGCGTCCACTGCAAGCTTAGCAAAATGTTCCTTGTCCTGGAGAGTATTTTGAACTCAGTGTTGTCATCGCAATGTTCATTAGATCTGACGTGAATTTCTCTGCATTACCAAATAAGCATAGCATATGTCAGTTATATGCAAAACTGGGAAAGAAAGACTAAATGGAATCCCCTCTCTTTCTTACCATAGGAGGTACAGGGTAACTATATGCACATGCATTTGCACATTTTTGCAGTAAATCTGTAATCTGGGTAATGGTTAACCTTAAAGGTGATGCTATGACAAGTTTATGGAACTTACTCAAGCCCGTCAAAGATGAGCAGAATGGCAATATCTAGCAAAAGAATCGCCTATGATTTCTTTGCATTAGTCAATACATGGATCCCAAGTTTAAGGTAGTTTAATAAAGCCCCATCTATGATACGAAAAATGACAATATTGAACAAATGAGTGGCCTATGATTTGTTCACATTAGTCAATACCTGGATCCTGCTTGTTGTCCATGACCTTCTGCAATAAAACATTGCATGCACACTCAGCAGCCATTCTGTAACCTATCAGATCAGATAGATAAAGTTAGACATGACCAAAATGCAAGAAACTAAAATGCTTCTTGGCATCAACAATTATAATCTAGAATATGCACAATGTGAAGCAATGTCGAGATGTTAGGCTACAATGTTATAATAAAACGTCCAGAAATCGTTCCAGCCAAATACATAGAAAAAGATCAAAAAGAGGAGATAGTGGAACAGAAACACTTTGATGACTGAACTATCAGTTTATGACTTAAATAACTCACACAAAGACACCAGTCTGACAGGCTCCACTCATAGTTTATCTTGTAAAAGGTTAATATTGGAGGAGAAAGAAAACCAAAAGAGAGAGCATCCACAAATTAGGGCTAAAATAGCCTTTAAATAGACATTACAGAAATAAGTTATTCCAAAGGAACAACGTAAGTTAAGCTACTACTCGAATTCTAACACTCCCTCTCAAGCAGGAGTGTATGCATCAACTAAGCCCAGCTTAAAAATATAATAGGAAACCGAGTAGAGTTGAAAGCTTTTTAAAGATGTCTGCGAGGTGATCTGTTGAACTTGTGAAGGGTGTCTTAATCTTGCCATTCAAAACAATTTCTCAAATAAAATGGCAATCTACCCCCATATACTTAGTCCACCGATGAAAGACAGGATTACTAACAATATAAATATTGCTTGATTGTCACAATGTATAACTATAGGCTTTGTATAAACAAACCCTAAATCCTCCATAAAGGCTTGAGCCATATCATCTCACAGGCAGTATGGACCATTGCTCTGTACTCTGCCTCTACACTAGATCTGACCACCACATTTTGCTTCTTGGTTCTCCATGAAACTAAGTTGCCTCCAATATATATACAATAGCCAAAGGTTAAGCGCCAATCATGCACAGACCCTGCATAATCTGCATCAGAATAGGCCTCAATGTCAAGATATCCAGATTTCTTGAAAAGTAGTCCGTTCCCTAGAGAGCCTTTTATATAATAGAGAATTTTGAGGGCTACTTCCCAATGTCCTCTCTTTGGCTTGTACATATACTAGCTGACCTGTCAAACTGTAGAAGAAATATTTGATCGTGTAATAGTGAGGTATATTAGTTTTCCAACCAATTGATGGTACTGAGCTGGATCTTGAAAATTCTCATTATTTTCAAAGGGATTGTTGTGATTGGTAACTATAAGTGCTCGCATGCTTACAACCAAGAAGTCCAGTCTTTGATAGCTAGTCAAGTGTATACTTTCACTAAGAAAGTAACTCTATTAGAACGATAAGCAATCTAAAGGCCTAAGAAATACCTTAGCCTACCAAGATCTTTGATAACAAGTACAATAATTCCTTGTGAACTCTTTCAGACAAAGATCAAGTGATCAAGCTGTTAGCAACTGAGCTTTACAGTGGCAAAATCTGTGAACTTGTCAAACCAAGCACGAGGGCTATGTTTCAATCCATAAATGGCTTTCTTGAACTTACATAGCCAATTCTCCCCCTAAGCAACATACGGTGGTTGTTCCATATAGACATCCTCAAGAAAATCATCGTAAAAAATGCATTCTTGACAGCCATCTGAAAAACAGACCAATCTCAATTAACGGCAATAGAGAATACAACCCAAATAAAATTCATCCGAGCCATAAAAGAAAAGGTCTCATAATAATCAATCTAGTGAGCAAATCGCTTGGCAACCAGGCAAGCCTTGTATCAGACCCATCCGATAGATGTTTCATGGTAAACTACTATTTGCACTCAATAGGCTGAACACCCCACAGAGGAGGCACAAGCTCTTAAGTATCACGACCGGTAAGAACATTCATCTCTACATCCATAATGGTTTGCCAAGCTGGATCGGACAGTACTTATGAATAAATCCTGGAGATAGATACTGAGGATATAAACAACGCAAAATGATGAAAAGAGAGGCTGAAATGGTCCAGGAAGATATAATTAATAATAAAGTGCATGATACACGTATGTTTGCACTTGCGTGGAGCAATAAAAAGATCAAGATCAGATATCTCAAGATTTAGGCCCAGAGCCGGAGAAGGCAGATTGGGATGAACATGAGTTGTGGATTTCTAGCGGCGCTGATAAACCTACAAAATAAGAGTTGTTAGTAATGTCTCTAGAGGCTACTTAGGATCCAAGGGACACCTTGTAGTACCGGAGCCGATGTAGGTAAAGGAGGTCCAGACAACGATACTAATGGACCTCGGAAGGAGAAAAGAATGAAACAAACTTAAAGAAAGTAATATTAGCAGAAACAAAATGACGTTGAGCAACAAGAACATAACACCTATACTCCTTTTGTGTGCAGGAGTAATCTGAAAAAATACTTAACAGATCGAGAAGATAGTTTGTCAACTCCAGGGCCGAGCAAATGAACAAAGCAGATACAGCCAAACACCCGAGAATTTGGTAGAAATAGAGACTTGTCCGGTAAAAACAAGAGAATGTGTCTAACCATCAGGAACTGAAGATGAAAACATTTAACAAGATAACATGTAATAAGAATAGCATCCCCAAATATTTAAGCACATACATCTGAAACTTCAGGATGTAAGCTATATTCAAGAGGGTACAAGTTTTACATCCAGCAACCACATTCTCCTAAAAAGTATATTTACAGGAGATCTGATCAATAATACCATTAAAAGCACAAAACTTATTAAACAAGGAGCTTGCAAATTCTAAGACATTATCTATGTAAAGTCTTAGGTGATAATTGGTATATTACCAGTGATGTGATCATTGGGATGATATGATATGGGATGATGTGAGCACTGGGTGATGTACAAATACAGGAATGATGTATAATCACTATGTTTGGTATATCACTGGAATATCACTAGGAATAAAACTTTACTGTGTTTCGTATATTACCAAGTAGTGATAGTGATAATATATAAAATATCATAAATAGCCCTACACATTAGTAATGTAATAATTACTTTATAATTTGATTAAGCATTCTTCGTTCACAACTAACAATAACATAGTATAGTAGTAGTAATAATAAAAATAATAAAAATAATATTTATAATAATTATTATATAGATATTTATTGTGATTAGGCTATCAAATGATGATGCGGGTTTTTCTTTTTTTCTATTTATCAAGGACAAATTTATTTGAACTTTAAATGACCAGAGATATTTGTCCCAAAATAACTTAAGCACATCACCAATACCCGGTGATATGCTATCACCTGAGATATATGAGGTGATAGTATCATTGCACAATGCAATGATGCTATCACTGAATTTATCACTGGATCCTTCATCACTAGACGGGATTGTGCTACACCAAACAAGGTGATCACATCACCTGACTTATTAGTAGGATGATATGAAATATCACCCCCTACCAAATAGCACCTTAATGGATACAAAATTGAGTCTATTTCTATACAAAAATTCTTTGAATACACTGAATTCAAGCAACCCGAGAACAATCATCAATGAAGATAACAAAATAGCGAAACTCAAAACAGGAAGACACAGGACTCGGACGTCAGACATCTGAGTGAATAAGCTCAAAAAAAGTATTACACTGACGATTGATACTAGAGGGAAAAGACACAACAGTGCTTGCCAATTCACAAGCAGCACATGGCAAGGACAAAGGACATATATAAATTGACTCAACGATGAGATGCCCGATAGCCAAGCTTGCAATATCATAGAAATCCAAATCTTGAGTAGCAGAAAAAGCAACAACAGCAATAGTAGGTTCTGCATCCAGATAGTAAAGACCCCACAACTCATCCTGCCACTAATCTACTTTTCGATACGAAGACCCTAAAAGACAGTAGGAAGGAAAAAAGTAACTAACATCCAAAGAGCAGGTAAGATGACTTATAGATAGAAGACTAAAATGAAAATTAGAAATATAGATAACTCTATCAAGAGGTAAAGAAGAGGCAACCACTGACCCCTCTCCTAGAACATGAAAAAAGGAGCCACAGCAATAGATACAGGAGGATGAGTAAAGAAAAGGACAATGAAAAATAGAGACCAGCTACCTATCATATAGATGCCGGCACCAGTCTAGAAGCCAGGACTTATCATGGACAGCAACCAAAGCAAACCTAGAAGATGGAGATGCAAGGAATGAAGAGGTATGTGGCTATAATAATATATCATACTCTGTCCTAGTAAGTGTAATAACATCGCTATAGACTCAAAAATAGGGGCAACACTAGCAAAAGTAACAATCACCAGTTTGTGATCTCTGGTTTACCAAACTTCTGCTAGCATTGCTCGGAAGGATGGTTAGTGCGAGTACAGTAAAGACATGGAGAAAACCATGACCATGGCCCTGGCCACATCCCCCAAAAGCAGCATGAACAGACTAATCAATAGATGTAGATGAAATTCAAAAACAACCATGATAGTAAATACTCGAAGTACATGAGCAAGGGCATTAGTCAACGATGGACAACAAAATCAGACAAGAAAATTACCAAACATGATTGAGACTATCATCCAATCCAGAAAAATTGGCTACGAGAAATTTTTCACGTAGTTGCTTCAAGACGGTCGCATCAATAATAATGGGATGATAAATAGTCATTCATCCTACTTGCCTTTAAGTACTGCAAAGTAGTCATTAACAGCACCCATCTTGACAAAGATTAAAAATCTACTCATATAGGACATAAACATGGCTAATATTCTTTTTATGCCCATACATCTCCTTAAGAGCATCCCACATATCTCTCGCCATAAAGAGACAATATTGGCACTTACAGAGGGTTCACAACTATTCAAAAACCAAGTGATAACTGTGTAGTCATCGTCCTGGCACTTATCCATAGTTTTAGTTGCTATCTCGCTATCAGAATACTTAGATAAAGAGGAAGCATCAAGAGAGGAGTCGATGGGATATTTCAACTTGAATTGAGAACCAACAAAGAAACAGAAGATCTAAGCCCAGAGGATATAATTAGCACCAGTCAACTTAATTATGGTACCAACTTCTGAGCTTCCGAAGATGACACTATATAGATCCAAGGATAACAATGGAAGCACACAAGGAAGAGGTTCCTTGATCACAACATTGATAAAAAGAGGACCAAGGAATCAACACTCCTCACCCAAGCATGGAACCCTCCACCTAGGCATGGAGGCATGGAAAAGGTAGCAATGAGCTTTAGGCTCCTAAGAGGGTTGGTGGCGGCACCTTTGTAGTGCCCAATACAATTCCTAGTCCTACTAGGATTTGGATCAGCCCTCGGAGCTTCTTCCTGGAAGTGGAGACCTGAAAACATAGCAAGATGAGGGCGCTCTAGATGGGAAAACAACAGCCACAAACCAGCAAAGACCCAGCGCTACACCTTGGACATTTTGGACCTTAAGCGACAACCTTAGAAGCTAGGGTTTCTTTCAATGGACGTCTTCCTTGCTTGGAGGCGTGTAAGAGAGGGAGAAAGAGAGGCTGCAAGGGGCAGCGGCAATATGGTAGGGAAGGAAGGAAGGTAGAGAGGAAAGGGAGGTGAGGAAGTGGATGGTAGCTAAGGTTGTGGAGGGTGGCAGATGGAAGGGGAAAAGGGGGAAGGAGGATGGCTAGAGAAAGGAAGAAGGGGGGTGGCAGAGCAAGGAAACCTTACTCTGATACCATGTTGGAGGATAAAGAAAACCAAAAAAGAGGGCATCAACAAATTAGGTCTAAAACAACCCTTAAATAGACATTACAGAATAAATTAGTTTAGAGAAAACATAAGTTAAGCTACTACTCTACTCTAATTATAACAATTACAATGCAAGAAAAGGGCAATTTAAGCTTTATATGCATCTTGTTGAGGTTTATGCCCCCAAGGTCTAAAGTTTCTGCCCCACTCCCTGTCAGTCCATTATGGTTACGCTTTATTCCCACACCTTTGGGCAAAACCTATTTAGTAAAACATCATAAGTCACATGTTTAGTCCGTTTTTTCCCCTCTTATTAATATCTAGTCAAACTCATTATTTGTCATTATGCTCAATCACGATAATTGTAACAAAATGTTCTTTGAATTTTCACCCTTAACTGCCAAATTCACCATAAACTATTCTGTTACTGCTCAATGTGATGCTTCCTATTAAACAATAAAATGTCAAAACACTCAATATGATAGTTCTCTGAAATCATTCCTCTTTTTTCCTTCCATGTGTCCCATATCAAAGACCCGCCAGACAAATTGATAAGACATAAAGTTATTAAACAATAAAATGTCTAAACACTCAATATGATAGTTCTCTGAAATCATTCCTCTTTTTTCCTTCTGTGTCCCATATCAAAGACCCACCAGACAATTTGATATGACATATAAAAGTTATCTAAAATAAAAGAACCACAAAAAACTGCAAAATAAAGGATTCAACATTTTTAATTAAAAAAGATAGACATGAATGAAAAATAGAATTGTTGCTACAGATTCCAGTTCGAGGTCAAAGAAGCGACAGACTAATGGGCAGTTGCTAGAGAGACATACAAAAAAAGTCCCCAACCGAGATTGGCTCCGATGAGGACCCTCCGACGCTCAAATCAGAGATCTAGAACAAGGGGAAGTAGTGAGCTGAGAATAGCTCACTTACTTGGATCCTCGGGACTCTAGCTATTTATAGCGGGCAGTTGAGAAACCGTGTGATTCCGAAAATATTGGACTGTTCATTGTGCTATTACGAGCATGGGATTTTAGCCCTTACTATTCTCCACATGATGGTGGTTATTACTTTTGGCCTTATCTGCATGGTGTGGGTGGTTTCCGTATGTGTCAGGAGGCCAATCAATTGAACTTGCCAGGGTAGATCACGTGATTGATAAGACTCGAGTTAAATCTGAAGTGATTAGCTAAGTATGCAATCTAAGTAGGAAGATGAATCAGAAGATGAGTTGGCTTGGTATGAAAATCGACCACCACCTCCAAGATAGCATCCCGACCATAGGTCCGAGGCATCAAAAATACCCCCATAACACTTGCCCCCTACTCCTAAGTCCAAGCCAGGAATGGGTCGAAATGGATCAGACAAAGAGAGTACTATCAACTGTAACTTGGGCCTAGGGATGCTCGCCCACATTTCCCAATACAGCATCATGCCCTTCATTTAATGCGGGTAGCAAAGGCAACCAAAGAGAAGTCTTAACGAAAAGCGGCTAAAAAGGCTACTAATAAGGCCGAGCTAGAGGCCAGAGCAGCAGAGGTGGCCAAGAAAAGGCCGAGAAAGAAACCTCCAGAATAAAAGCATCTAAAGACTATCACTGAAATAAAAAAGTTGAAAGCTTCGCTAGAAAGAAGCGAAGATAAAGCTACGCAAAGAGGAAGAGGATAGAGGCCGAGAGTAGCACTGAAGACCAGATCAAGGCTGCGCATGACAGGTCATGGAATTGCCAAGCCATAGATTTTTTCTTTTATTTTTCATGTAACTCATCTAACCTCTTACAGAAAGGTCATTTTGTAATACTTTTGAAATGAATAAAGAAGTCATTTTTTTAAATAAATTTTTGTAGTTGATTTTGTTCCGAATTGTACTTGAGCAAATCCTTTGGTTGGCGATTCTGATATGAGGCAGTTGTCGAACTTTCTTGGCTCATAGGTTCATTCCGACAAGCTGATCCAAGGCAATTGCTGAACCTTCATGGCTCATACATTCATTCCGGCATGCCGATCCGAGACAGTTGCTGAACCTTTTTGGCTCATATGTTCATTCTGGCAAGCCGATCCAAGACAGTTGCCAAACCTTTTGGCTCATAGATTCATTCTGGCAAGCCGATCCGAGGTAATTACCGAACCTTCTTAGCTCATAGGTTCATTCTAGCAAGCCGATCCGAGAACATTGCCGAACCTTCTTAGCTCATAGGTTCATTCTAACAAGTCGATCCAAGGCAGTTGCCCTTGTAGGCTAGCTTTGACAATGTTGATCTGAGGTAGTTGTCATGTTGTTGCCGGTTCATAAGTATACCAAACTTCAATTAAAAACCAGTCTTCACAAGAGTCATCATAAGTTAATCTCTCATTGCCGCAGAAAACTTTGCCGAGCTTCGAGGGTCATCTAAAGTCAATCCCTCATTTTCTAAATACCGAGATTTCAGCCTTAGGCTTTCAAAGGTCATCGAAGGTTAATCCCTCCCTTCTCAAGTGTTTATGGTCTTCGGCCATCATAGATGATCGAAAGGGTCTTTTTAATTGGTTAGCCCTTAAGGAGTCATCAAAGGTTAATTCCCTACTTAGTAGACCAAGAGTTTGGATTAGCTTAGCTCATCTGAAGACATGAAGGGCTCTTGGGGATCATCGACAGTTAATCCCCTGCTTCTTGGAAAACTAAGGTCTTCGAACATTTAGGGGTCATCAAAGGTTAATTCCCCATTCCATGAAGCGCAGATCATGTAAAAATATGTAAGTTATTAAGTAAACCTGAAATCCTTTAAAGAAAAATAAAATTTACATTACAGATAATACATGCAGAGATTAGAGAAATTCCAGGATTTAGGTAGCGGGCTCCATCGAGCTGCTAGATTCACCACCGAGTTGCCCCCCTAATTACACCCTGACTATAGATTGATTTTTCATAACTTTTTGTATGCTTGCGGACCTACAAGAAAGAAGAATAGAGTGATAGATGAGAGATTTAATGCCTCCTACCATAAACCTTCAAGAACTTGGTTTCTTTGGACCTCAAGCTTCTTGGAAGGTTAGCTTCGAGAGATCAACCTCAACCTTGGCCTTGGACTTGGCCTTCACCTCGACTTTGAGCTCGGATGCTCAACCTCGATTTTGATCTTCACCTTGACTCAGTTTGATCTTCACCTTGGCTCGAGCTTTGATCTTCACCTCGTCTTGGGCTTTGATCTTCACCCCAACTTGGACTTAGTAGCTCTCTATTAGTCATCACCTCGTCTTGGTCTTAATCTCGACTCGAGTTTTGATCTTCACCTCAACTCGAGTTTTGGTCTTCACATTGACTTGGACTTTGATCTTCATCTTGGCTTGGGCTTTGATATTCACTCTAGCTCGAGCTTGGTAACTCCATATTAGCCATCATCTCAACCTTGGCCTTTACATCAACTTGGATTTTGATCTTTATCTTGCTTAAGTTTTTTGATCTTTATCTCGACTCAGGCTTGGATTCCACCATGTTTCGGCCTTTGATCTTCACCTCAGCTCGAGTTTAGCAGCTCCACATTAGTCATCACCTCAGTCTTGGCCTTTATCTTGGCTCAGATTTTGATCTTCACCTCGACTTGGGCTTTGATTTTCATCCCGGCTGAGGTTTAGTAACTCCATATCAGTCATCACCTTGGTCTTGTCCTTTATCTCGATTTAGATTTTGATCATTCCCTCGGCTAGGGTTTTGATCTTCACCTTGGATTGAGCTTAGATTTTACCTTGGCTCGGCCTCGGCCTTGTTCTTCACATTGACCTCGGATTTTGCCTTGGCTCGGCCTTGATAGCTTGACCTCGGCCACCACATACACACCGACTATAGCATATACCTCCTCATCATTCATATGAATATCTTCGTACCGATTCAGTAGAAACAACCTTGGCATAGAGAGACCCTTCTTATTTTTAAAGTATAAGAGAGATGCCAATTGAGAGGAAGAATAAGACAAACTGCTTTCTTTGATTGCATGAAGTGATTATGGAGATAAGAGAGGAGTTTATTTGAGATGATCACCCCACTTTTTCTGGAAATGACAGATAGGAGACGATAACTCTTAGGTCTTTAAATGTGAAGAAAGAAGATATTGGTACTATTGCCATTGTAGAGAGGGATGCGTCTCCTTCCGCTCATCATTATTTCGCTGCATCATTTGGATCGTAGCGGCAAGGTGTGCACTTACTGGACCAGCATATTGAATTGGTCAACGTTTATCCCCTCAGCAAGCGAAGGTGATGGTGTTGGTTGTGATGGTGACGCAGGGGCCTCGCCATCAGCACAAGCTCCCTTGTTTCTAGAGGGGTATTGGAATGCTGTGAAGAAACTTTGCATGGTGCCATCAAATGCTCACTTGGCTTCCTGAAAAATGGGTAAAGCCCTTCCTCTCCCACTAATCTATTGATGTAAATTCCAGCTCGTAATCGAAGAAGCGACAGATTAACGGACATCGTTGTTAGAGAGACCTGCAAAAATGTTCTCAACCAGGATTGGCTTTGACGAGGACCCTCTGATGCTCAAGTCAGGGATATGGAATAAATGAAAAATAGTGAGCTAAGAAAAGTTCGCTTGCTTGGATCTTCAGGGCTCTAACTATTTGTAGCGAACAATTATGGAACCATGCAATTCCGAGATATCAGGCTATTCATCTTGCTATTATCAGCATGGAATTTTAGCCCTTATACACTCCCCACATGAGGGTGGTTATTGCTTTTGGCCTTATCTGCATGGTATGGGTGGTTTCCGTATGTGTCAAGAGGCCAATCAATTGAAGTTGCCAAGATGGATCACGTGACTAGTAAGACAAGCTGAGTTTGAAATGATTAGCTAAGTGCACAGTCTAAGCATAAAGATGCGTTGGAAGATGGATTGGCTCGGCATGAAAGTCAGCCACCACCTCCAAGATAACATCCCGACCATAGGTCCGAGGCATCAAAAATACCCCCGTAACAAAAATAGTACAAACACCAGGTGAAAGGAGTTGCAGCAATTATAACTCCATATTCATAAAAAGAAGGAAAACATAAATAGACCAAAAAGCCAATTCCTTTTTGTTAAAACTCAAGAATATGCTAATAAAAAATTCAAGCTTGAACAGACTAAAAGTCCAGGGAAAAGGATAATATGATAACCAAAATCAATCTTACATAGAAATATTTAGAAGCTAGACATCCACAATGCTTTAATGATAGTAAAAGGAAGATAGATGTACAGTAGCTCGAGATAGACCTGCAATGATAGTCATTGGATGAATCTTTGCATTGACTAATTTTTCTGCTTCCCTTAAAAGCTCTCCAGCCAAAACAACAACAGAAGTTGTCCCATCACCAACCTCATCATCTTGAACTTTTGAGATATCTGATTCTTAAATCAAGGAAAACTTAGTTCTCCCCCTACTAATTTCTCAAGGGGGAACATAATTCCATGTGAATATAGTTTTTTTTTATTAGGGAAAAAAGGAATGCTAATTAGAAATTTTTTTATACCAGATGCTTGGCAAAAGAGAGTAAAGCCTCATCATAGGAAGATGTGATATTAGTTACTTAGAATACTGCCTCGTCAGAGAAAGATTTGCAATCAGTTACTTGGAATTTATCAAGTTAAGGAAAAGGAAGTGAAGAATAATGATCTGAATGAGACATATAATAATATGTATACATCCAATTTAATGTAAAGCAAAGGATACCAACTAGTACCTTAGCAGCTGGGTTGTCTATATGAAGTGATTTCAAGATAGTAGCACCATCATTGGTAACAGTAACAGCGCGTCCTCTGCCAGTTGACTGCAAGATCTTGTCCTGCATATCAAATGAATGCATATGCAGTTTAAATTGACTGAACAAATTTGAAGATGCTGGCAAAAGTTTGAAGATGCACGTACCATTCCTTTTGGCCCTAGAGTGGTCTTGACTACGTCAGCAATTGCCATGGCACCCACAAATGACGCCTGCATGAGAAAGACAATTATTAATGTTGCAACAGTAAATGAAGTTCAGCAATGGAGATACAAAAGATCTGATAAAGGTGTTCACAAGGAAATCTTTGTGATTCTTCGAGGAGGGGGCAGGGTGGGGGAATTACAGCAAAATAATTAGTCTATAAAGCTCTATACATATACAATTTAAATATCCTGGTAGTGAATATATGTTTGTAAATAATGGGGAGAGCTTGTTAAGTAGTCTGCTTGAATTGTATGATGACCCTGTACACTTTAAAAATTTGATTGGTATAGCTTCTTATGTAATATAAACAAGCAAGTAGATTTAGCTACTCATATATACTGCAGAAAAACATAATAAGGATACATCTTCAAACTTTCAATGTAAAACTATACAATTTGGTAAGATCAGTCTTGTTGACATGATTCGTCTGAGTGTTATCTATCATATAAATGGACATTTAATTGTTTTTTTCTCAAAAGAAAGAAAAAAATAAAAATGTTAAAAAACCATCTATGTGTCATCAAAGGATTTATTGAGTTTGGAGAGCTTAACAGACATTAAACTTTAATGGTATCATTCTGTTTCTTAATTGACAGTTAACCACAGCAAGCGGTTGTGAAGAGATACTAAATGATGGTTGAAGGCAACTTTGCATTGCACAATCTCAGTTGTAATCAACAAATCATACTTTCAAATATTATTTCCAAAAATCCGAGCGTTTCAGACCATGATTACCAGGAAAAAGAAAAGGTCTCATTTTTTATGGAAAGAAAATCCATTGAACAGATAGAAAATGAAATAAATAATCAAGGCTAATCTTACACCACGCTTCCATTCACTGCATCTTGGTCCCTTTCAAGGATTCTCGACTTGTTATCCTCACATTACTGTGGTTGATTAAAGAAAGAGTTTTTTGGTACAAAATATGATAGTGGAACGGTAGAAATAGAATAAACCAAGAATAAACAAAAAAAATCAACAACAAGCGGGGAAATAAAACAGATTACATAAGCTATCCAGTATCTCGATATTCTTGAATTCATCTCATCAAAATATATAGTAATTTAGATCGAAAGTGGAACGATAAAAGGCATACCATTCTGGCCCGATCTCCCTTCTCTTCGGTGGCTTCATCTTTAAGCAGCCGTTCCACCTAAAATCGAGGGAAAAGAAAAAGAAAAAGAAAGAGACAATCCAAGCAACGAGATAACAAGGTAAAGCACGCGTTTAGTAAGGGAAAGAAAGAACTGAAAAATAAAAGACAGAAACAAAATGAAAGGAAGGAAAATACCACCATTGGAGAAGATCTGAAGAGACAAAAGCCGACGAAGATCTCAGAAGCAAAAAAAAAAAGGGCCCGAAATGGAGAGGAGACGGAGAGCACACTCGCTCTTCGCTCTCTCGAGAACAAAAAACCCTAGAGCGGTTCAAGGTTCAAGTGCTCACTCACTCGAACCAAGCAGGGATGGGATGCCGTCCACTCTCGGAAAGGATACGCTTACCGCCGTCATCATTTTCCTAGGCGGTTCTTCCAAACGGTGACCCAGCAATGAGGAATGGCAACGAGTAGGGTACCCGTAAAATTTGGACCGAGTCCATTTAAAATCTTACCATCCCAACATGTTACAAACCCAATTACGCAATTAACCACAAATTTCAAACCCATCTCATCTAATATTTGTATTGGATATCCGAATTCACTCAATTAACCGTCCTACATATTCATGTCATTATAGAACATGATGAGAATAACAGAAATTCTACTTCGGATCTGTTGGCAAAGTGCCGGCCTGGCTGATTTATGCAAGGTAACTTTATCAGCCCGGCCGACCTTAGATTCCATCCGATCTAATCTATTACATAGCCTAAATTGATATTGATCGATTAACCCATGAGAGGTAGATTCCCCATGTTGTGCAAATCATTATCCCATGATCTCCGGTAACAGTTAGGCATTCATGAATAGGACGGCTTATCCTTATTAGATCACTGCTATCCAATTATTGTTATTTGCTTAACCTTATTGGATCATTTTCAGACCGTGCTGAGATGGTAGACAACATCAAGCACCTCATGAATGATGAGGTCTTGATAACGGTCTAGCTCTTTATTCTCCGCATGGTATCTTAGCCTCTAACTATAAGTATAGGCCCATGGAGGATCCTAGGTATGAAACTATATCTTCTTTATTCTCACTCCTTCCCTTTTATTCTAGAATTCTAACTTGAGCATCGGAGGATCTCTATTGGAGCCAACTTTGATGAGGAACTTGCTTTGCAAGTTTTATCGCCACCATCCAATAATCGCAGCAATCTTCCGGCCACTTCAACTCTGAGCTAGATTCTACAGTAATAGAATGGTGTTAGAAAAATGGTCAAGCCTACTTTTGGAAATGAACGAAAGTTGCTACTATGGTCCCATACAGAGAAATTTCACTCGTCGCTCTATTGCTACCACTTCTAGAGTCGCCGAAACCCATGCTAATGATGAAACACCATAGCAATAGCAAGAGATCCCACCATCTCCATCCCAAACGGCTAGAGTAAGCTAGAATAGTTTAACTCCCTCGTTTAGTAGGTGCAAATGCTCGCTACCATGATCCAGGTGATGGAGAATCTAACCATGCACCGCAAGAAGTACCTTGCCCCAATTCATCTCAACCTCGTTCATGAAGTCTAGATCGAGAGAGGCAAACATAGATAAGCCGGCCTGGAAGCCTTGAGTGAGCAAAGAGGTAGTCACCTACTCAATAATCTAGAAAGGGATCTATCCCAAATCGATCTCCACATTGATGTTTTGAGGTATGCATTGTGCAAGATGTGGATATATATTGAAAGTTGCGAGCAATAGATCGGTAGATCGAAGCATCACATAACTAAGTCCTTGTTCAAAATTAGATAGTTGTGGAGCCCTCTTTTATATTCAATGGGAGCATACCAATCTCCACATAAATCATAATGAAAAACCTCTTTACTCGGAATGTAACTCCAAGATGTAATTACATCGTCATCAGTCTCTAATAACCTTAATCCATGTTCCAAATTATCATTGGGTATCAAAAACTGCATGTTATTTGTGGATGCACACCCTAGATCAACACACATACTTTGGAGTTTGAAGTAACTCATCTGATTAGTGATGCGAGACGAAAATCGATGTAACCCTGGGTTATTTGGGAAAGGGAAACAACCTAAGTAAACTAGGACCGTGGAAGGGCTAAGAAGCCTCCCGGGACTAGGGTGACACTAAAAACTAAACTCCTAAAACAGCTGATCTCTTTTGGTTTTCAATTTTCTTGGTGGAAGTGGCGAGGAAGGATAGAGCAGAAGACAGGGAACGGGAACTCATGGCCCTGGGACTCACTCTAACGGGGGACGTACACAAAAAGTCAGGGGTCAAAGCATAAAGCTACCCTCCCGAGAAGTCAAAGCACACAGCTACTCTCCCGAGGGATCACAGCACCAGCTATCCTGAACTCTCATCGAACCCATAATGCACATAGCAGGGCTCTCACATAGATGCACTAGGATGACTCTCAAAGGACACGAAGGGATAAAGAAGACGAGATAGGGGATAACTAGGATGCTCATCAAACCCATAATGCACACAGCAGGGAACGCCTCACACCTCTCATCGAACCCATAATGCACACGGCAGGGAACGAAGGCAAACGGGCCTCAGCCCAAAACCAGAACCAATGGAAAAAGCCCCAAAAATTTATATCAAATCATTATTATTACAGGGGGAGAGGGGGCCTTTATATAGAAAAACCAAAACTCTCAGTTTCTTAACCTCTAAGAAAACTAAAAAAGGAAAATAAATGACATCAAAATTCGTGTTGCATCAAAAGTAGTGCTGATTTGCTCTGAAAAACGTGTCGGCTTGAAGATCTGCACTGAAAAGCGTGCTGCTTTAAAAATTGGAATGCTCTGAAATCCATGCAAACTCAAACTCACGGTCGTGGACAGGGAGGGAACCACCTCTGGCGGGGTACCAGCGGACGACCGGGAAGCGAGCGGCGAACGAGTCCAGCGGACGGCGAGCGGTGGATGGTTGGTGGCAGGCTGCAGGTGAGGCGGCACAGGGGAATGGCATGGCACGCTGGGCATGCCGTTTGGTCTCCCACGGCCGTGGGAGACCTCCTGGGCGCCGGCGTGGCCTCTAGCGGCCAAGCGGGCAGCAGCGCAGGGGCGGCACGGCATGCACGGTCGTGACGCTTGGGCTTCCCACTGGCATAGGGCCCAAGGACGCCGGCGAGGCCCTTCGACGGTTGGGCGTGAGCCGGCGAGCGGCGGGCGAGTGGCCGGTGGCGGCCATTGGTCTTCCCTCGTCCGTTGGTCTTCCATGGGCATGGGCGGCGATGACGGTTTTTTCGACGAGGGCGGGGGCCGGCGAGTGTCGACGGCGGTCCGGCGGGGGCAGTCGAGGTTCGGGCGGCTCGGATATGGGCCAGCGGGGGCGGCGGCTAGGGTTTGGGAGTTTAAAAAAAAATCACGGGAGAAGATAGAATAGTGTAGGAATAAATTGGAAAAAAGATCGGGATAAAGGTGGAATAGCAGGAATAGGTGGAATAGCGGAAATAGGAAAAATAAAAAAAATCAAGAAAATAAGAAAAAATAAAAAAAGAACCTGGACCTGCCCTGGATCCCCATCAATTAAGATCAATATTATCATAGTAATCTACCTTACCTCCAGAATACTTTATATTTGATCCCTTTGACAAGACTTCTCCATGGTGATCTCAAATGAGAACCTAAGCTCAGCCATATCTACATCCAAAAAACTAATTATTAATACTTATTTAGTAACAACTAGGATTGTAAAGAAGTAATCCAAATACTGTGAAGTAATCCTCTCACACAATGTAAAAGGAATAATGGGACCACTTTACAATCCTATGAAGTAATCTAAATATTGTGGACCACTACAAAAAAGATATTCTGATTTACTAAGACATTGTATAATCGTTTAAACAAATTCAAACACGGCTAAATAAGGCTGAACCACTCTATTAAATAATTTATGCGACCACTGCTAAGTTATTTAAAGCATTCCAAACATCTAAACAAGGGGCCGACCATTATAGAAGAAAGAGATTAAGAAACATTGCAACTACTAATTAATCATTTAAACAAATTCGAACACTACCAAAATGGGGGGACCATTGCATAATCACCTAAATTTATCCAATTGCTGCCAAATGAAATAGAAAATCCAAAGAAAAATTCATCACATGATATAAACCGTAAAAAAAACATTGCAACATACCTCTTTTTTTATTTATCCTTGTTGATACGTTAGGGTTCGGTTGGTTCAGCATGGCACCAATGCTCCAATCCATTCCAAACACGTATTAGCCAGCTCAAATGATTAGGCTACCTACCAACACCTTGCCATTTAGATGCTGAGATACATGCTCACCAACTTCTTGCATGGATGGAAACATGCTAAAAAATAGTTCAAAAACCCTAATCACAGAAGTAATAACTATGAAAAAATTTTTCATAAACACATGCTAATTTAAAATTAATTAAATATTCTTCTATATTACAAACCAACAAGCTTAGAATCATAGAAAAAATCAAATCTAAATTTACAAAGATTAAATAAGAAGAAAATCACTTACCTAAAGTGCAAATCCTTTTTCTTCTTATAATCTGATCCAGAGCTGTTTAAATCCCGAGACTTTTATCAGAGTGCAAAAATACGCGACTTCTATTGGTATCCATATATGATGAGCTTCTGATCGAGTTCCCGAGGCCCTCGGAGTGCTAGCTCCTTCGTAAGCCTCTCTTCTGGCTTGGATCTGTAGCCTTCTTCTAGAATTAGATATAGAATACTTCAACCCAAATGCTCCGCACTGTAGAGAGATTTCTCCTACAACACCGAGAGAAAAAATCTGAATTTTTATTTTCACTTATCTCTTAATTGGCCCTCCTTTTCTCTCTATTTTGCAAGGTTTTTAGCCATGAAATTGAGGAGAAAAGGATGGGAATCAGAACTAGCGGTAGGAAGAGAGAAGGAAAATTCAGATTGTCGAACGCCCCATTTTCCTCCTTTTTAACGTGGAGTTTGTCATACAAATCTCCAAATTAATTATGCATAAAATAGATAAATTTCATCATAATTCAAATAATCATATTAGGATAAGTTCTAATCAAAGTAGGAGTCCTAATTGAAGAAGCAATCTTATTAGCACCTACTCCTATCCATAGCACACGCCAAAAGAAAAAGGATGTGAAAACTCATCTCATAATCCTCCTTTTAGTTGGCCAATTTTTGAGGATAAGATCCAATCTAATTGGATTAGGTATCTAGTTTAATTAGGTTCAAATTTGACTCGATTTGGACTTAAATTGAGCCCGATTCGAATCAAATTCGAAAAGGTTATCAATCCTATTCGAAATAAGATTCAATTCCTAGTCCAATAAGAAAAATTAAATCTAATTAGCTTTTTATTAAATCAAGCCCAATTAAATTAAATCTAATTTAAATTAATTAAAATTTAATTTATAATTTAATTATATTATAATATTTGTAATTAAATTTTTTGTGCTAATAATTAGTAATTGCTAAATTTGTAACCCTTACAAAATAGTAGTTTCTAATTTTAAATCATCAATCCAATTGATAATTTAGGTTTGATCCAAGCTCTTGATCAGGTCAAGCTCCTTTTGTGTATGACCACTCATGTTCTAATCTGTTTGATAGTAAGATATATTATGATTCCTATCATAATATCATCAAAATTCTTCTTATGGACCAAAACTATTTCAGCTTAACCCTAACAAGGATCATTGATCCAAAAATGATCATAACAAGTTCTCACAATCCACTAATGATACCTAGCAGTATGTAGTGACAACCTAGCAAATCGAAAAAATGAATCCCTGGATGTAGTTACCGCATGATTAAGTTCCTTTATTGAAAGTTTTAATAGGATGCAAAGAGACTCGTCAAATCTTAAGCACCCATCATATGCTAGACTTAATTAATTTGAGTCCAATCATGATTTTCATGAAAACTTCTTTCCATTATCATGCTACCATGACCATAGATTTAAAGACTCAACCTATTAGGTCGCATAGGACTATACCTCAACTACTAAGATTGATAGTTCTGTTGCCCAGAAATGGAGCCCAAGAGGGGGGGTGAATTGGGTCTTTTAAAAAAATTTAAGACAATAATGAGAGGGACTAGTGGTGCTAGTGAAAAATGATGAATTCAATGCAAGATATTTAAAGTGGTAGCAATAATCAAAGAGCAAGAGAGGAAGAGAGCAATCACACACAAATACAAGGTTTATAGTGGTTCGGTGCAAACCTAGCACCTACATCCACTCCCCAAGCTACCCTTGGGAATTTCACTATAATCCAAACTAGATTACAGTTGACTTGTTTTTCACAAGGCTCACAAGTCAAAACCTAAGTTGGTTTTATCACTTTGGCTTACCAACAAACCTTAACACTTGTTTTATCTTCGGGCTCACAAGTTAACCCTAGTTGGTTTTATCCCTTAGGCTCACCAACAAACCACAATAATCTTCTTTCAAGACACCCTTGAAAGCAAGGTCAAATCATAATGTAAAAATAGATATACAATTTTAAAACTAAAACAAACTCTCTTCAAGAGTAGAATGGAATCTTTGAAGCTCAAGTTGATGCTTTGTCTTGACTTTTCCTTGGAATCTCCTTCAAAGTGCCTCTTTTGGAATGAAATAAGGATGAGCTTGTAGGCTTTTCAAGGAATCAAACTATAAGAAGCTTTTGATGTGAAGTATTTGAGAGAATATAGGCTTTTTGGCTTTTGAGTAGACTTGAATGCACTTCAATACACTTTCTTGTCTTTAAAATGAGGTTGGTGGAGGTTAAATACACCAAGAACCTTCCAAAAAATGGTTTGTGACCGTTGGAACCTCGGAAATAGTCGTTTGGAGCTTGAAAAGCAAGTTCTGCAAGCCAGAAAAATAGATCCGTTAGAGCTGTCAGGCTGCAAGTGTCGATACTTGGTTGTCAAGTATCGACACTTGATCTCTAGGTGTCGACACTTGAACTTTCAAGTGTCGACACTTGATGCACAGGTGTCGACACTTAACACAAAAATCCTCAAATGATAAAGTTCTGTAATTTCAAAATTCTCAGGCCTTGAGTCGACACTTGGAAACCTAAGTGTCGACACTTGGTTCTAGGTGTCGACACTTGGCATGCCGAGGATTTTTGTCTGTGCCAAATGCTGAAGTGTCGACACTTGACTTTCCAAGTATCGACACTTGAGACTGAAAAGCTCATATTCAAGTGTAAATGGCCTCGAAAATATAAATATAATTCTTGAAACTTAAATGAATCATAAACACATAATATTTAATCATTTAGATGCCCTTTTTCAATAAAGATGATGTCTAGATTCGTGAGAAATGCTCCGTGCCATTACGTGCCATAAACCATAAGTTTTTGAGATTTTGAGGTGATTTCTTCCTGAAAACTTATAACTTGAAATCCACATTAGTATACAATATGCACTCAATGTTTTGTTATTCATCAAAATCACTAGGTGGAGCCAACAATCTCCCCCTTTTTGATGATGACAAAACCTTGAGTAAAATAGCAATACATTTCAAACTTTAACTATTATAATTTATGAATATGAATTTAAGTCCATATGAGAGGCAAAAACTTCATAGTTAGGAAGAATCAATCTCCCTTTTAATTAGATACTTCTTATTAAAGTAAATTTCAAAGATTCTTACAAGGTGAAATCACAAAAATTCAAAAATTATGCATTTATACAATCAATACAATCAATATTATTTCTCTCCCTTTTTGTCAATCATTAGAAAGGGGAATAACCTCCCCCTCACAATGAGCATAGAGACAAAAAGATGGTAGAGAATCAAATAAGATAGATATCAGAGCCAAAAATATACCAAGATAAAAGAGTATCAGAGCTAAAGAAGGTAAATTGAACCATTCAAGCACAAATAATGAGCACTAAACTGAAATATATATAATAGATAAGACAAGTTTTTCAGTACAAAATTTGCTGAGTCATCAGCAAGAACTGAAATATACAGAGATCATCAGAGTCATACAAATATCAAAAACATACAACATATGAACTATAACAGACATCTGTGAGGCTAATCCTCATCAGATGGAATCTCAAGACTGAATGGAGCACTGATCCTAGATTTAGTGGCTAAGGCCTTATGAGGTACTAAAGCTCGACGACTCCTAGTGCGGCCAGAAGGACCAAAGATGGGTACAACCCTAGATGATCTAGTGGAAGGGGGGGAAAGAAGATCAGCTGGTGTAACAAAGTCCGGTGTGGAATCAACCAGGTCAGTAGGAGCAGCTGGGGTAGTGGGAGGATCGCGACTGACCACCTCATAATCATCAGCACTGTCATCACTATCACTGTCATGGCCCATAACCTCTGTGGCTCTGTCGTCATCCATATCTGCTCGATCACCACCCTTAGCAGTATCAGCATGGTCGCTCTGGTGATCGCCACCATCATCATCATCATCATCAGAGGATACAACTGCAGGGACTGCAGGAGGTATAAGGGATCTCAACAGATCCTCAATACGAGAGAATCCCTCCTCCATAGATCTACGGATCTCAGCATGCTCCGAGATAGTATGTGCTCGAAGAAGCTCAACCTTGCTGCGTAGCTGAGTCAACTCACCCCTAATCTCAGTTAACTGCTCTCTAGCATGCTCCTCAAAGGATAGTCCAGTAGAAAGTGGAGGAGGAGCTGAAGTATCAGGAGTCGAATGCTCTGCTTGTGTCGATGGGATATCAACGGGAGGAAAAACTGCTGGCTCAGATGGTCCTGCCTCTGCCTCTCAAATCTCGTCCTCCTCATCTAGCTCTTGTCCAGACTCTCTGTGCACCCATCGACCTGCAACTAGTCTGTATCCCATACGGTGCAAAGACCTCTCGTCATATACATCTGTGCGTAGTATCTCCTTGGGGATCTCCCCCTCCAGTGATACTCCACAAGCTCTGAATAATCTGGTCAGTGCCATGCCGTAAGGTAAACAGTGACGGCACTGAGTCGCAGCATCCTGCATCTGAACAAGCATCAAGGATGGAAGATCAATCTATCTCCTCTCTATCAGACTCGTCATCACCATCAACTCCCTCTCAGTGATGAAGTCAAATCTCCCAGTCTTCGGCAGAAGTATACGTGCCGTGATGTGGTGCAATAGGCACATCTCCAGAGATAACTGGTTCGCGGTAACTATGGATATACCGCGAACATCCTCTCTCTCAAGAATACACCTAAAGGCAGCCTCTCTGTCATCTACCGAAAAGACATAGATTTCCCTATGGGGGATCTCCCATACTCTGCTCAATAGCTCTGCTGCCAGTAAAATCTGAATGCCTCTGACTGTCGTAGTCCACAGAAGTCGTCGACAATCCAATGCATCATAGAACTCTCTCACTAGGTGAGGATAGTACCTCTCCTGCATAGTACAGAATGGTACTAATCCTGCATCAATGAGCACCTGTCGTAAACTGAAATGGTGCCTATCAAAACACTTTAGGTCGACTCTCCTCCCAGAGGCTACTAACTTCCCTGCCATCCTCTCTGCAGGGGGGAACTCGGTGTGGCTGAACTGCTAGCCTGAGCAAAGTCAAATCTGGCCTTCAACCTCCTCTCTACACTATGACTAGGCCTCTCCCTAACTGCAAGTCTCTTCCTGGGACCAATTACAGCAAGCTGACCAGGGAAGAAGGAAGATAGTTTTAGAACTATGGGACTGGCTACAGGCTGAGATAAGGAGAGTTTCATTTCTTAAAATGTGTTCAGATAGGTTTTGAAAACCAGAATTAAACCAATTTTGGGTTGTAAAATACCTTAAACAACGTTTGGAAAAACTGTCAATCAGTTTAAAGGTGAGATTTTTACAACTTATACTTTGATTAAATGACAATATTCCGAACATATAATTATAGAAAATATTTTTGTTCATCAAAACACATTTGAACTTTTGGAAAATACTTTTTGTAAGGCCAAAAAATCAAAACCCATGGAATTTGGGTCTAAATCACTTAGGGTTTTAGCAAAGTGGTGAAAATGTCACAAGAACATCATGAAAAACCTTTCTAAAACAACAATAAATGAATTTAGTATATTTAATTTAGATGAAAATCCAAATTATTTCGGCCAAACTCAATCAAATAGTCTTTTTCCCGAAAAATGGGTGAGATAAGAGTGAAAACGACCAAAAAGCATGGGAAATCCAAGAAAAATACCTTTAAACCACTATTCCCTCAAATGGAGCTTTAGAAATCCAGTAAAACACGTGAAAATCTGGTTAGAATCTTGAAAAATACCCAGAAAAACCCTATTCACGGTTGCACGGTTTGAAAACGTCAAAAATAAAATGAAAAAGAGGAGAAATAGAGTAAAAATAGAAGGGGGGAATACCTGAATCTAGATGGGGTAATCGGGAAAAGGAAGATTTGGAGTGATGGGGGACCACTGCTACTCGAAAATGATGGGGGAAGACAAAAAACAAAACCCTCGGTCTGTCGGTTAAAAATAGATTTTTCCCGCAAGTGTCGACACTTAGAATTTGTCAAGTGTCGACACTTGGTCAGGTGTCGACACTTGACAATTTCCAAGTGTCGACACTTGGCCCAAAATTTTTTTTGAGAAAATCAGAAAAATTTTTAGAAAAATAGGAAATAATTTAATCATATTTTTGGGGCTTTAAGCAAGTGGTTTTGAGCAAAAAAGATTTGGGTATAAATAAAACTAAGAGAGTTCTAGGAGAATGGATCAATGACACCTAACTCTCTTCTAATCAGACAGAACCTATCCTCACACAAAGGCTTGGTAAACATATCTGCTAACTGATCATCAGTACATACAAAATCAAGAATAACATTAAAGTTTTGTACATGATCTCTTATGAAATGATGTCTTATTTCAATGTGTTTACTTCTTGAATGTTGCACAAGATTTTTAGATAGGTTGATTGCACTAGTGTTGTCACATCTTATGGGTGTCTTAGTTAGTTTAATACCAAAATCTTCGAGTTGTTGTTTGATCCAAAGGATTTGAGCATAACAGCTTCTAGCTGCTATATATTCGGCTTCTGCCGTAGATAAAGCAACTGAGTTCTATTTTTTGCTACTCCAAGAGATCAAATTTACTCCAATAAACTGACAGGTTCCACTAGTACTTTTACGATCAAGTTTACACCCAGCAAAGTCAGCATCAGAATAAGCAATCAATTCAAATGAAGAATCTCTAGAGTACCATAAACCAATTTCAATTGAACCAGATAGATATCTAAGTATGCGTTTAACAGCCAAAAGATGAGACTCTTTAGGATTAGACTGATATCTAGCACACATACAGATGCTAAACATGATATCTGGCTTACTGGCAGTAAGATATAATAATGAACCGATCATGCCACGATATAATTTTTGGTCAATAGATTTACCTGATTCATCCTTGTCAAGTCTACAAGTAGAGCTCATAGGGGTACCTAAAGGCTTAGTGTTCTCCATCCCAAACTTCTTGAGTATTTCTTTTGTGTATTTTGTTTGGTTGATGAAGATCCCCTCTTTGGTTTGCTTTATTTGGAGTCCAAGGAAAAAATTCAGTTCTCCCATTATGCTCATCTCGAACTCACCCTGCATTAACTTTGCAAAATCTTGACAAAGAGATTCATTAGTAGTACCAAATATTATATCATCTACATAGATTTGTACTACCAAGAGATCATCATTCTTTTTCTTTAAAAACAAAGTTTTGTCTACATTATCTCTAGTAAAATCATTTTTGAGCAAAAAGGAGCTTAAACGATCATACCAAGCTCTTGGAGCTTGTTTCAAACCATATAAAGCTTTATGAAGTTTGTAAACATGATTTGAAAATTCAGAATTTTTAAAACCAGGGGGTTGCTCAACGTAAACTTCTTCTTCAATTAGACCATTTAGAAAGGCACTTTTAACATCCATTTGATATAATTTAAAATTCATGAAGCAAGCAAAAGCCAACAATAGCCTAATTGCCTCAAGTCTAGCTACAGGAGCAAAGGTTTCATCAAAATCTATTCCTTCCTCCTGATTGTATCCTTTGACAACTAGTCTAGCCTTATTTCCAGTAACTACTCTATTTTCATCAAGTTTATTTCGAAAAATCCACTTTGTACCAATAATTAAAGTGTTTGAAGGCCTATCTAATAATGTCCAAACATTATTCCTTTTAAATTGATTAAGTTCATCTTGCATAGCATTTATCCAATTACTATCACATTCAGCTTCCTTAATAATTTTATGTTCTATTTGATAAACAAAAGCTAAGTAATCACAGATATTTCTAAGGGATGATCGAGTACTTACACTTTTAGATGGATCACCGATAATTAGTTCTTTTGGGTGTCATGAGCATACCTCCATTCTTTTGGTAATGGATCAACTGTTGATGTGTTTTCATCACCTTGTGCTTGATCTCCTTCAGTGTTTTGATTATCGTTTTGTTCCTTGGTAAGCCCTTCATTGTTGTTTATTCATTCAGTTTTCTTGCTACTTGTTTCATCAGAAAGTATATCTTCTTTTCTTGAAGATTTTTGATTATATTCATCAAATACCACATGTATGGATTCTTCAACAACAAGTGTTCTTCTGTTGAAGACCCTGTATGCCTTACTAGATGTGGAGTAGCCTAGAAAGACTCCCTCATCTGATTTGGCATCAAATTTATTTAAATTATCTTTACCATTATTTAAGATGAAACAACGGCAACCAAAAACATGAAAATAACGAATTGAGGGTTTTCTACCCTTCCATAGCTCATAAGGTATTTTCTTTAAAATCGGTTGAATTAAAACTCGATTTAAAACATAGCATGCAGTATTTATGGCTTCCGTCCAAAAATATCTAGGTAAATCATTTTCACAAAGCATGGTGCGTGCCATTTCTTCAAGAGTTCTATTTTTTCTTTTTACTACCCCATTTTGTTGAGGTGTCCTAGGTGTAGAAAAATTGTGATGAATGCCATTTTCAATACAAAATTTATCAAAATCAGCATTTTCAAATTCGGTTCTATGATCACTTCTCAAAGATATGACTGAAACACCTTTTTCATTCAAAACTCTTTTATGAAATCTAATGAATTCAGAAAAAGTTTCATCTTTATGTGCTAAAAACATGATCCATGTAAATCGTGAGAAATCATCTATAATGACTAGACCATACTTCTTACCTCCCAAACTAGATATTCTAGTTGGCCCAAAGAGGTCCATGTGAAGCAATTTCAAAGGTCTAGATGTAGAGATTACTCCTTTTGGTTTGAAAGAGGATTTGGTTTGTTTTCCAAGTTGACATGCACTGCAGATCTTGTCTTTTTCAAAATTGAGTTTAGGCAAATCTTTTACCAAGTTCTTTTTACTAAGTTTATAAATTAAATGCAAGCTTGCATGTCCTAGTCTGCGATGCCAAAGCCAACTAGTTTCATCGATCTTGGCTTCCATTGCCACTAGGCATTGACCTTTTTGAATAGGGAGATCATCAAGATTAACCATATAAATATTGCCATGCCTATAGCCAATGAACTTAATGCCATTATCATCTAGACTAGAAACAATGCACAAAGAAGATTCAAAAACTACTTTAAAATTTTTGTCGCAAAACTGACTAATGCTAAGCAAGTTATGTTTCAAACCATCAACATATAAGACATTATCAATATAAGAAGAAGGGATGATATGGACTTTACCAATACTGATAATTTTGCCCTTTCCATTATCACCAAAAGTTACATTACCACCATTTTGATATTCGAGTGATGAGAACTACTCCACATCTCCTGTCATATGCCTTGAGCAACCGCTATCAAGGTACCACATCCTTTTCTTATTGGTTGCAAGGCATACCTGTAATAAAGATCAAGTGGAGACTTTAGGTACCCAAGCCATCTTGGGTCCTTTTTGGTTAGTGGCATTGGTTCCTTTCAGAACCTAAATTTTCTTAGTGTTACTTAACCTTCTTTTGTTGCACATATAAGATTTGTGTCCTTTAGTACCACAAGTATAGCAAGTAATGGATGAAGATGCAGGCACAAAGAAATTTTTAAAAAGTTTTTGTTTCTTATGAGTTATGAATCCTAAACCTGCTTTATCAAATACTGTTCTTTGGTTATTTAAAAGCAAATTCAATTTTTCTGAACTATAAGTAAATCTTTCTACAAAAGGTTTTAATTTTTCAATTTCTTCTTTATATCTTTTGTTTTCATTTAAAATTTCTTTGCTTTGTTTTGACAAATTTTCATTTGAAAGTGAGTCACTTTTCATTTTCAAGACATCTTTTTCTTTTTCAAGTGCTACAATCTTATCATTTAATTTCTTATTTTGAATAAGAAGGCATTCATTTTCATTTGAAAGCTTGTTATTTGTTTTGACTAGATCCAAATTTTGCTTCTTTAAGTCTTTATGTTTTGATTTTAATTTTTGAAATTCTATGACTAATTCGTCAAAAACTTCATGAAGCTCATCAAAAGTAAATTCATTTTCTGTTTCGAAACATACCTTATCATGATCAGCCATCAGACAGAAGTTTGCCACCTTCTGCTGTTCTTCCTCAGAATTGGAGTCTTCACTTTCACTCCAGGTTGCCATCATAGCTTTCTTTCTCAGCTTTCTTCTACTTTTCTTTAGCAAGGGGCAGTCTACCTTGAAATGGCCAGGTTTTTTGCACTCAAAACACGTAGGCTGCTCCTTCTCCTTTTTTTTGTCCTTCTCTTTACTTGGCTCACCTTTCAGAGGTTTCTTTTTGAAGTTGAACTTTTTCTTCCTCATGAACCTTCTGAATTTTCTTGCTAATAGAGCCGTCTCATATTTTTCATCATCTTCTTCGGAGTCTTCGCTTGATTCCTCACTCGCAGTAGATTTGAATGCTATTACCTTCTTCTTTTTGTCGACCTCTCCATTCTTTTGTTTGAGAGAGAGCTCATAGGTCATTAGAGAACCCAACAGTTGTTCCAGTGGGAGAGTGTTGACATCCTTAGCTTCTTCAATAGCTGTGACTTTTGCATCCCACGAAGCTAGTAGAGACCTGAGAAGTTTGTTCATAAGTTCACCGTTAGAAATAATTTTTCCTAGGCTTCTCATGCCATTCACAATATTTGTGAACCTAGTATACATCTCACTAATAGACTCAATAGGTTCCATTTTAAACATTTCATATGTGTGAATAAGCATGTTGACCTTGGTAGTTTTCACTTGATGTGTATCCTCATGGGTAACCTTAAGTGTATCCCAAATCTCCTTGGCTGAGAGACAATTAGATATTCTATTAAATTCACTTGGATCAAGAGAATAAAATAAAAGATTCATAGCCTTAGCATTAAGCTCGATTTGCTTAATGTCATTCTCATTCCAATCATCTTCCATCTTTGGGGTGAAAATGCCATTAATCAACATCGTAGGCTGATGAGGACCTTTTACAGTTGTCCTCCACAAATTATAGTCAAGAGCTTGAATAAATATGCACATGCGTGTCTTCCAGTATGTGTAATTTGTGCCATTAAAAAGTGGGGGACGATTTGAAGCTTGACCTTCAACAATATCCATTCCTATTGGGGCTGCCATGATCTTTTACTCAAGATCCTTGGACCTACAAGAGAGTACCGGTGCTCTGATACCACTTGTTGCCTAGAAATGGAGCCCAAGAGGGGGGTGAATTGGGTATTTTAAAAAAAATTAAGATAATAATGAGAGGGACTAGTGGTGCTAGTGAAAAATGATGAATTCAATGCAAGATATTTAAAGCGGTAGCAATAATCAAAGAGCAAGAGAGGAAGAGAGCAATCACACATAAACACAAGGTTTATAGTGGTTCGGTGCAAACCTAGCACCTACATCCACTCCCCAAGCCACCCTTGGGAATTTCACTATAATCCAAACTAGATTACAGTTGACTTGTTTTTCACAAGGCTCACAAGTCAAAATCTAAGTTGGTTTTATCACTTAGGCTTACCAACAAACCTTAACACTTGTTTTGTCTTCGGGCTCACAAGTTAACCCTAGTTGGTTTTATCCCTTAGGCTCACCAACAAACCACAATAACCTTCTTTCAAGACATCCTTGAAAGCAAGGTCAAATCATAATGTAAAAATAGATATACAATTTTAAAACTAAAACAAACTCTCTTCAAGAGTAGAATAGAATCTTTGAAGCTCAAGTTGATGCTTTGTTTTGACTCTTCCTTGGAATCTCCTTCAAAATGCCTCTGTTGGAATGAAGTAATGATGAGCTTGTAGGCTTTTCAAGGAATCAAACTATAAGAGGCTTTTGAGATGAAGTATTTGAGAGAATATAGGCTTTTTGGCTTTTGAGTAGACTTGAATGCACTTCAATACACTTCCTTGTCTTTAAAATGAGGTTGGTGGAGGTTAAATATACCAAGAACCTTCCAAAAAATAGTTTGTGACTGTTGGAACATCGGAAATAGCCGTTTGGAGCTTGAAAAGCAAGTTCTGCAAGCCAGAAAAATAGATCCGTTAGAGCTGTCAGGCTGCAAGTGTCGACACTTGGCTGTCAGGTATCGACACTTGGCTGTCAAGTGTCGACACTTGATCTCTAGGTGTCGATACTTGAACTTTCAAGTATCGACACTTGATGCACAAGTGTCGACACTTGACACAAAAATCCTCAAATGACAAAGTTCTGTAATTTCAAAATTCTCAGGCCTTGAGTCGATACTTGGAAACCTTAGTGTCGATACTTGGTATCGACACTTGGTTCTGGGTGTCGACACTTGGCGTGCCAAGGATTTTTGTCTGTGCCAAATGCTGAAGTGTCGACACTTGACTTTCCAAGTGTCGATACTTGAGACTGAAAAGCTTAGATTCAAGTATAAATGGACTCGAAAACATAAATATAATTCTTGAAACTTAAATGAATCATAAACACATAATATTTAATCATTTAGATGCCCTTTTTCAATGAAGATGATATCCAGATTCGTGAGAAATGCTCCGTGCCATTACGTGCCATGAACCATAAATTTTTGAGATTTTGAGGTGCTTTCTTCCTGAAAACTCATAACTTGAAATCCACATTAGTATGCAATATATACTCAATGTTTTGTTATTCATCAAAATCATTGGGTGGAGCCAAGAAGTTCCCTATAAATGCATTCCCTACTCTTACAATGAACTTACCACAGCCAACAAATACCGCAAGATCTCGAATGGCTAGGGATCATGTTTATGTGTTGTCAAACTATAGCAACCCCACTGTGAGTAGCCAAGTCACCGCAGGTCAAGGAACTACTCACACAATTACAGCATCGAGAAATCATTGACAAGTGAGTAGTCAATCAAGTGACTTCTCGTTACTTGGTCATGCTCAGTATTGTTGAATTATATCAACCACTTGCATTCTTAATCTAGTGTTCCCACATTATAGACTTGAGACTCGTCTATTTGGACGAGAAGTGATCCATGCACCAATCTTAATAGATCAATCATTGTTCCCTTGATGATCCAACGATCGGGAGTATTTAGGAGTTAACCTATAATGACATATATCTCAAGATCTTAACTCTTGAGAATATGTATTATTGTCCATTCTCCATGGACAATTCATAGACATATCACATATGAATGAAAAAGAATAATACCCAATTTTATTAAGTTGAATGAATTAAATACAAAAATATGCCCTAGAAAAGATATAATGTATCATGCCAACTTGGCTTCTAGGACAAACATATAACATTCCGGACATGTATCAGCTAGCTTAGACAACTTGGCTACCTCCCAGTACCCCGTCACTTAGACACTGAGATGCGCACTCACCAACTTCCTACATGGATGTCGACCACTGCCGAGCTTGTCCCATCTACCAAGTCACACATGCTTTAGGTGTGGTAGCCATTAATATTTGCCACCTGAGGAATGCTCCATCGTAGAGATGTACCATGCCAGTCACCACTCCCTGCCTCACCTATCATAGTATAATCTCCCATTCCGAGCATGCCTACAATAACCAGAATATGATAGTTATCATTCCTTGCCTTTAAGCATCAGATACACACCTATAAATTGGTTCCTTGAGACCTTTTAGGTAATAGGTCCTATGAGAGAGGCCATGATAAGTAAGCCACCGAAAAAGAATAGACGGGGGCAAGGTAACACGAAATTGACAACCAACTACTAGCTACCTTGAGAGATACACCTCTGGTTCCTTAATTCTATGAACATCCATCCTAGTATTCATCAAGACATTTGCAAGCCTCTTCATGCATCTTCCCTTGTCTGCAAAGTGCCATGGCCTTTGCAAATCACTCACCAGTGTGCCATCTCTCAAGAAGCAGGCCTCATACACACTGAGCATCCCTTCTTCCATAAGCCTTGCTCCATCTCCCTCCCTCGCTTCTTCTCCGACTCCTCTCAGCTCCACTCTCTCTCTAAACCTAGAGGGGATTCCGAGCCTCTTCTATTTGCCTTTCGATGAGATTGACTTAGGCATCAGAGGGTCCGACACCAGGAACCCACCCTCGGTATACGGACTTTCTAGTCTTCTTTGTCGTGTAGGACTAACTTCTGGTGATAGGATCCCGTGAGACTCAACTTCATGATTATAGCCACATCAGCTCCAGTCCTGTTCGAGTCGAGCTCAAGTCAGCCCAACTCCTCCAGTGTGGCAACACTTTCATTTCCTCTTTGATAAGATATATGGAGGCTTCAATACAATGGAAAAGTCTTGATTTGGAAAAGTAGGTGACAAATCAAGGAATTTGGCAAAGAATAAAACATTAAAAAGTAGTAAAAATAAATCCTTGAACACATTTTACGGCATAGGTAATGGAGCAAAATGGCATCTGACGAATCCAACCATAGGTGGTTAAGTGCTACTTTTCAAACCATATAGAACTTAATGAAATCGGGCCTTGCATCACTAGGGTAAACTATAACGATTCTTAAAATTAAATAAGATCGCAAGTAGAATTAGATATTCAGATATATATCGGATAATTATTTGTCCATATATATATATTTTTAATGAATATGAATATGGATGCAAATATTAATTGGATGCTCAAATCAGATATATATTATCAATCCATGTTCACCCTAAGATAATGTTAGTTTGGTAGGGAAGACATCATACCGAAAACATGAAGGAAATGAGAAGTTGTTGTGTAATTAGTGGATTTGTCACTATTGCCACTAGGGCTGCAAATGGGTCGGGTTAATCCATGACCTTGCCCGACCCAACTCGGTTAGACCCGATCCGAATCCATTTACAAGACCCATGGACTGGATCGGATTTAAAAATTGGATCAATTCATTTTTTGGATCAGGTCTGGATTTAATAAATCTGGACCCGACCTGACTCGACATGATCTATAAAGATTTTTGGATTAATTTGGATCTTACGATATATGATCCGATCCAACCTAACCTAACCTGAACCCAAATATAGGATCCGAACCCTTTTAATAATTAATTAATTAGTATATTATATATATCTATTTATGGGCTTGGTCATCCAAATTATATATACTTGTAATGGGCTTGCCAGCTTGGGCCAAAGCCACCGGTCGTTTGACCCAATATCCACCTCCCAACCCGTCAGTTCGTTACTCGAGCAAAGCTTCTTGATTCTTCTTCTATATACTATTGCCCTAATCCCAAATTCCCAATTCCCAAATAACTAGTCAACCAAGCTTCGTCCTAACTCCCATCATCGGATCTCTCCATTCTCTCGCTTGTTTCGTTGTTCAATTAATCTCACTTGTTGGCCACTCCATCGAAGCCACTCCGTCGATGTCTCCCACTTGTTCGACCACTCCATCAAAGCCACTCCATCGATGTCTCCCGCTTGTTTGGTCGGTGAACGATAACGGACCAGTGGCCGGTGAGGAGAAGAGTGTATGGATCGTGTGGTTAGTGCTTCATCTCACCCCTAGGTAAGCCTTTCTCTCAAATGGCAAAACCCTAGATATATCATACTGACTGAGAGGAGAAGAGTGCTTGGCCATGTCATCCACCAACTATTTCAGTAGCTCAATCGGGGTAGCGCACTGCTCCTTTAGTTCCCTCTCCATTTCCATCGCCCGAGCCCACCGTGCCTCACTCCAAATCCTCCGCCCTACCACCAGTGCCACCACCGTGCATACCACCGTCGCCCCTGCCATTACTACTGCCATTGCCACCTTTCCCATCTCTCTTTCTCTTAACACTCGCACAACGAACCAAGAACCAGGAACCTGAATTCGCTTAGAATATCCCTCACATACCCTACCTTTAAAGCTTGCCCAGTTGTCCTCTAGATTAGAGAAGGGAGAAAAAAGGATATATCATGTTGATTGACGAGTCTCTAATATGTACTTGAATAAATGAATTATGTTCTTTGGCATCTAACTTAAGTACTGAACTTGTTTTTTTTAAACAAAAAAGTTAATAGCCTTCACCTATGCAAGGATATTTTTGCCATCTAACTTAGGCTACTGAAGCAGTTCGAAGTGAATCAATTATAGTCAGAAAAATATATTGATGAAATCAATTAAATGACATGGTTTTACATAACTAAAGTTATGCAGTATAATGTACATAACAGTAAAGTTTATCATTTTTATCATTAATTTTTATTTTTATATCCCACAGTCATTTTTTTATAATTTCATGTTTTATAGGTTTATTTTATTTTATATTTCTATCTTATTTAGTTGCAATTAATGCTTATATATTTTTATTTAATTTGATATGAAATAGGTTTATGCCCATGATGGATAGTAATGAAAATATAGTTAAAGTTTCAAGTGCACTGGGTTGTAGTAGTTCACAACCGGTAGAGCTCTTTTCTATAGATAGCTATAAAATGAGCAAGAAAAGAAGATCAGAGATATGGAATCATTATTTTGAGATAAAAAATCAAAAAGATATAGCTAAATGCAATTATTATCATACAGTTTTTTTAGCTGATCCTAAAATGGGACAAGTCATCTTCACAAATATACAAAGAATTGTAAGTCAAAAAAATTATGATAGAAGGTAGAAATAATAAATAGGTAATGTAACATCCAAAGATGGTATTGCATTGAATGAGTTAACTCCCTATTCATTTGATCAAAAGAAAAGCCGTGAGGATCTTGCAAGAATGATAATTCTACAAGAGATGCCATTTACAATAGTTAAACATCCAGCTTTCCAGATGTTTGTTAGAAATTCTAGAACTGAATTTCATATTGTTTCAAGGACAATATTGGCATCCGATTGCTTGAAGGAATATGAAAGGAAAAAATGAAGACTACATGAGTTGTTTAAAGCAAATTATAGAAGAATTAGATTAACATCTGACATGTGAACATCCAATCAAATATCACATTACATCACTAATGAATGGAAACTTAAAAGCATATTATCAATTTTAAGATGGTGCCTTCACCACACACAGTCTTAGTCATTAGTGATTGTATTGCAAGCTGCATTTTATCTTGGAATATTAAAAGAAGGTTAGGTTCAATCATCCTCGATAATTTATCAGCAAAAATAGTTATGGCTACAGACCTTCAAAGATAATTTAGAAGAGACTTACTTTTGGATGGCAGGTTCTTTCATATGCGGTGTTGTGCACACTTCTTAATATGATTGTGAAAGATGGCTTGAAAGTAGTGGAATGTGCTATTGTTAGGATCTGGAAGGCTGTTAAATTTATAAAATCATTTTAAGCAAGATTGGAAATATTTATGAAAATTATTAAATAATTAAAAATAAATAGTAAGAAAAGGATATGCATAGATATATCTACTTATTGGAATTCTACATATCTCATGCTAAATGATACTATACAATTCAAGGATGTGTTTGTACTACTTGAGGCTTGGGTCCTAATTTCGAAAATGCCCCAACTAAGGAAGATTGGTCTCAAGGTACCATATTTACAATTTTTTAAAAGTTTTCCATCATATAACTGAATTATTTTCATAAACAAAAAATACAATTTCAAATTTATTTTTCTAGGAAATTTAGAGAATATAAATGCTTCTCATTTAAGAATCTTGGAGTTTAAATGCAGTTGTGATGATGATGGCCTAAAAAATATAAGAAAAATTTGATAAGTATTAAAAAGATTGTTCTCACATTCTTGTCATACGGGTTATTCTTGATCCACGATATAAGATGAAGCTTATTAAATATTGCTTTTAGAAAATCTATAATAATGGTAATCATGCTTCAATTGAGTTCAATAAGGTGTGTAATATTATTCAAAGTCTTTATGATTATTATATAATTTTATATGGAGCATATGATTCTCATGTTTAAATAGAGAAGATGGAGTCTACTGTTGGAAATTGTGTCCCAAAGCCAATCGCCTGGATTGTAGATGGTTGAGCTAAGTATTGTACTCTTTCTTTGAATTAATAAAATATTATTTTTGGCAGCTCATCACATATTGTATTTCCCTGAAATGAACTCTTTCCATGTGATGAAGTCCTTAGGACTACACTGACTTCGATACAGAGAGGATGTATCGAGTGGTCCTTAAACATTGTTCACAACCAAAGGATATATTGTACTGGACGGCAATATATCAAGTATAGGTTGTTGTAGTTCACATCATTTGGTTGTCCTCTTGACCAAATGAGTGTGGTGACACTTATGTGATCTACAAGTGGGATATGTGATATCTCATTGAACGTGACTCCGTGCAGCCCCTTTCTGCCAAAGGGATACTCACGATTGGATATGGGTATATGTGTCCCTCCGACCTGAGGTAATCATGGTAGCTTGCAAGCAACTCCCTGTGCTTTGGTGCCGGACTACCCGGATTTTTAATCCGGTGACGGAAGATTTCTGGGTACAGGCAAGTACTTGTGGAGCAGTGATGGACCAAGATGGAATTGACCTGTCCAAACAGTTTGGATTGAATGTCTTGCAGTATCTCAATTTAGCAAATACTCGGCCGGGGTAGCCCTAGTGAAGAGTCACTGGGCTTGCAAGGTTGAGACACGTGGTCGACTGACTCAGTCTGGGTTGGCAGCCCAATCTAAGTCGTCCTGAGCATTAGAGATCAAAGGGATGAATTATACGGTAACCATATGCCAGAGGTTCGATAGTTTGCTCCCGCATCTTCGACCTATCCGGACGCCGAGACCCATTGCTAGATGGTTTCCTATGCTAGTACTAGAATTGTTCTAGTGCTACCGTTTAGGTTCGAACCTACGAGGTCACACGCTACAGAGGATTACTCTCTGATCCGGATACCGATTATGATTGGGAATCGTCTTGATTTTATGGTCACAATTTTTTTTTTGAGCACTCTTTTCCCCATCTTACCCTTGTCTGTGTCCACCGGAAATTATTCCGGGTTGACCAGGACTGCACTAGGTTTTTTCTGAATCAGTTTTGAACTGATTCGGAGTTCGTTTTGGCCTTCAATTGGTTGTGAACCAATTTTAATCCCATGAACCAATTTAATTGGGCTTAAACCAATTCAATTGAATTAAACCCCTTTTTAATTGGACCGGTTATTTAAACCAATGGGATTGGACCGGTTTTATTTGAACCGGTATTTTCTTTGGACCGGTTTCCACGTTTCGTTGCTGCTTGAAGGCCAAACGACCGAAGAGGCCAATCGATGCTGGGCGGGCGTCCTTTCTTCTCCCTCCACTGGATGCTTTAACCTCTTGTTATTGCTGGTTAAATGGGTGATTAGCAACCGTTGCCTCTTGGCCTCCCAGTCTCTCCGTCTCCCTCTCCATTGCTGCCTATATATACACCGTGCAACAGCAGCTCTATTTTATGGTTGTGACACCGTGTGAAGAGCTGAAAAATAGCAGTCTCCATTGAGTGTTTGAGAGATCATTCATTTCATCCATTGCATACTCCTGGGCTGGTTTTTTGTAGAGTGTGAGGAAGAGAAACAAAGCCCTTTTCCTATTGTTTCTTTTGCTCAAACTCAGACTGCAGCAAAGGTGCTGCTGCCATTAACCAGTGACCATGTGTCTCCTTCCAGTGGCTAACATTGCGCGTGAAGGTGGATCGGAGGGCCCCCGGCATGCCTCCCCTCTAGAGGGAGTACTCTTCTACTCCCAGGAGCAAGCTACGCAAGCCGGGTTCGCCGCTGCAGCTCCAAACGCGAAGATCAAACTGCTGTCCTATTCTGCTGCAATTTTCTGGCAACAGACTTTTGGGGATTTTATACACCTGTTTTAGATTATTTCGATTGCAGATATCGGTGGCAAATCGAAGTAGATTCGTCCACCTTGCCACTGCTGAAGTTTGGGAGCAAACGGAGGTCCGGAAGGTGATGTTTGGATGACGTTTTCAAACCTCAAAACAGGACATCCCACGGTTCCAAGGAAGAAGAAGGCTGGAATAGTTTTATTCCAGTTATTCCAGCCTATTCCAGGTTTATTCCAGAGTTATTCCAGGTGGAATAAAGGTACGGAAAATTATTTTTTTTAATCATGCATAAATAGATTTATTTGTTTAATTTTTTGCAAATATTTTTATATCATGATATATGCCTACATGCAACATGAATAGATTAGGTTCTGGGCGGAGCAGTTTTCCGTTGCGCAAATTTTTAAAAAAATTTTAAAATCCATTCCGCTCCCGCAGCTGTTTGCATGCCTAGTGTAGGATCATGTCAAACCACCTACACCATTTTCTTTCAGTGGTATCAGAGCCAGGTTGCATGTGTAATCTATTCCTGTATGCATGTTTATAGATTAAAATTAGTTTAATCTAAAATAAAATAAAAAAAATGTATCCAGATTTCTTTTTGGAACCTAGTTGAGACCTTCACCATGACCGTGTGTCTTTGACACGATGTGGATCATCTGTGTTGGCCTCTTCAGAAGGATCCTTAAAGAATTTTTAAAATTAAAAATGTTTTAATTTGATGATACATGTTATTGGGCATGTTTTATATGGATATGAAATATTTGTAAAATTTGAATCTTGATGCATGATTTGTTATGTAAAAATGTTTTACATTGTGACTTAATTAAAAAATATTTTAATTAAGTGTTTGGCTTATTAAAATTTTAGGTTTATGAAATCTAAAACATTGCATAAGCCATTTTGGGTTAAATTGGGTTAGCTGACTAGTTGGGTTCATCACTGGGTGAAACCTAAGTTTAGTTGAACCGGATTACAAGAAGATTAAACAAAAGTTGTTTAAGGCACTTCTTTAGAACTATCTAATAGTTAGATTAGTTGATCCATTCATCTAAAATGGATCCAATTAGTGGCTCAGTGGACGCCCGAGTCTTTAGGCTAGTCTGATCGAGTCTGGTAAACCGACTGGTGTCGAGGTAGGTTTGGCATTATGATCATGGTTGTATGAGGCTACCTCTTTCCTGGCCAACTTGGTTGGTGTCTAGGAAAGATGGTTAATGGCAGATACTCACCCATGATCTCACCTACATGGCTAGTCGAGTCGACCAGAATTGATTGGAAAAGCTCAATGACTCGAGTTAACCCATGTCACCCAGGTTGATCGGTCTGACTGATCTATAGGTGCCCATGGATCAATTTGTTGATTTATTTCAACCCTCCTGGAATCTGATTGATTCAGTGGGAGGATGATCCATGTCCTTGTCTTTTTCTTCTGTCATAACTAAAAAAAATCCTCTAAAATTATTAGGTCCTTAAAAAGACTAAGTCAAAGAGTTGACAGTGTCTTAGCCTCCCATTAAGTTGGATAGAAATGTGTCCACTAGCTTGGTGTGCATCGGCAGTTCCATAGAACGGGTGTACATCCGGCGACTGGAATTTCTATCTGATCGATGATGGTTCAGTGCAACCTCCTTAATGGGACCAGGTGGGCCGGCCATAGTCGGGCTTGGTCTTTAGTTAGCTGGAAGCATTGGATTTGTCATTTTAATGGTTGGACCTAACCAGAGACCCGCAATAGGAGGCCCCTAGGCCGATTAGGGTGTTCTCTGGGGCAAAATGAAATACTGAAAATTGTTTAGGGAAACAATTGGTTTACGAACCTACCTTTAGGCTCATATGGGTAAGCTGGCCATAGTCGGGCTCATGCGAGGCCTATTGGATTTCAGTACCCACTTGAAAAAGTGTTTTCACAGATTGGAGTTAGAGGCTACCAATCTGAAAAATTAGTGGGAGAAACCTTTAGACTAAAGTCCAAGTCTTTTGGTTAAATTATTAATTCCTACACTAATTTGGTCTTATTTTCTTTTCAGATGTCTTCCAATTTATCGCTCCAGTCACTTCTCGATAACGAGAAGTTAAAGGGTCACAACTTCGATAGTTGGTATCGAAGATTGAGAATCGTTCTGAAGCATGAACGGATCCTTTATGTGATAATGGATCCGGCACCTGAAATCCCTCTCGCTAATGCATGGAGTGCGGTCAGAGACGCTTATCTGAAGCGGGTCTCTGATCGGACTACTGTCCGATGCATTATTTTAGCGGCGATGAACGACGAGTTCAGTCGCAAATTCGAGGAGGCCCAACCTGATGAAATCCTACAAAAGTTGAAGGAATCCTTCGACACCTCGAATGATGTAGAATGGTATAAAGTGTCTTGTACCATCTACAATTCCAAGATGCCGAATGGTGGTTCAGTCACTGATCATGTATTGTACATGATAGAGCTGATTGAAAAGCTGGGCAAACTCGGATGCCCCTTGCACGAGCAGCTCAGCAAGGATGCGATCCTGAATTCTCTTTCCTCTTCCTATCTTGATTTTCTCGATCATTATAGAATGAACAAGCCTGCAGTCAACTACCATGGTCTTTTGGGGTTGCTGCAGACTTTCGGGAAAGACCACCAACTAAATAAGAGGGTGGTGAATTTAGTGGGAGGTAGTAGAGGTCGTCGTCCCTTTAAGAAAGGAAAGAAGAAAATAAATAAAAAGGAAAAGAATGTGCAGTATGCTCCTGGCCCTAGTCAGACCGGAAGTATAAGGCTGATCAATCTTCTGCAGAATGTTTCTACTGCAAGAAGATGGGACACTGGAAGAGGAACTGTCCTCTTTATATTATGTCCCTTGATCCGAACAGGCCGAGAAAGCAGAAGTCTACTGAACAAGGTATTTATATGATAAAACCTTGTAATTACTCAATTGTTGATACTGCTAACTAGGTATTGGATACTGGTAGTCCAATTCACGTTTGTAATTCGTTACAGGGACTTCAAGTTAGCAGAAGATTTGAAGATGGAGAACAGTTTCTGAGCGTCGGGAATGGAAATCGTGTTCCAGTACTAGCGGTCGGAGTTCTGCATCTTGTCTTTGAGTCTTGTACTGTCGAACTAGTCGACTGTCACTATTGTCCTAGTTTCATTATGAGCATAATCTCTGTAGGCCTTTTGGCCAATTGTGGTTTTGAACTATCAATAAAAGGAGATTTTTGTAATGTTATTTTGAATAACTCTGTTATAATGAAAGCTAGATTAAATAATGGCATATATGTACTATCAAGGCCTGTTAGTGTAATGTACACTTCTAGCAAACGCCCAAGGTTAGATAATGTTAACGATTTGTATCTTTGGCACTGTAGGCTAGGTCATATTAACCAAAATAGGATAAACAAGATGCAAGGAGATGGACTCTTCGAGGTTAGTGATTCTGAATCACTGCCCACTTGTGAATCCTGTTTACTTGGTAAAATGACTAAGTCACCTTTTATTGGAAAAGGTGAACGAGCTACAGAACTTCTAAGTCTCATACATACTGATGTATGTGGACCGATGACAGTTAGTGCTAGAGGAGGATACAAATATTTCATTACTTTTACAGATGACTTTTCAAGGTTCGGTTATGTCTTCTTAATGAGACATAAGTCTGAGTCGTTTGAAATGTTCAAACGATACCGTAATGAAGTATAAAAGTAAACTGGAAAAAGTATTAAAACCCTTCGATCTGATCGAGGTGGTGAATACTTATCTGGTGAATTTTTGACATATCTTGAGGATAATGGAATTCTCTCTCAGTGGACTCCTCCAGGAACACCACAGTTGAATGGTGTGTCCGAAAGGAGGAATCGAACCTTGTTGGACATGGTTTGATCCATGATGGGCTTTGCAAATCTGTCGCTATCCTTTTGGGGATATGTGCTTCAGACAGCCTGCTTCTTGTTAAATAATGTTCCAAGTAAGTCTGTTGTCTCCACTCCGTATGAGATGTGGAATGGGCGTAAACCCTCAATCTCACACCTTCGGGTCTGGGGTTGTCCGGCTTACGTAAAGCATTTAGACTCAGACAAACTTGGTCCAAGGTCTGATCGGTGTTTATTCATTGGTTATCCTAAGTAAACCAAAGGGTATTTCTTCTACTTGGAGAATGAACAAAAGATGTTCGTTGCTCTTAGAGCTATCTTTTTGGAAAAGGAGTTCCTTGGAGAAGGAACTATAGCCTCTAAGATTGAACTTGATGAAGTTCAGCCAATAGAAGAACCTGCACACTTCAAGGACATCATAGAACTGGCTGTGATTGAATCACACCCAGAACCCATTAGGAGATCCGGTAGAATATCATGTCAGCCGGATAGATACTACGGTTTCTTGGTCCGGGATGGCGATCCCATTGAGCTCGATGAGAACAATGAGGATCCGATCACCTATATGGATGCTCTTCAGAGATCTGACTCTGAGGCTTGGCTTGGAGCCATGCGATCCGAAATGGAGTCCATGGAAATCAATAATGTATGGGCATTGGTTGATCCGCCTGAAGGGATAAAATCCATCGGGTGTAAATGGATCTTCAAGAGGAAAAGGGGCGCAGATGGGAAGGTAGAGACCTATAAAGCCCGTCTGGTTGCCAAGGGGTATCGTCAGTGATATGGTATCGATTATGACGAGACTTTCTCCCCTATGGCAATGCTCAAGTCCATTCGGATCATGCTTGCTTTGGCAGCATATTTTGATTACGAGATCTACCAGATGGATGTCCGAACCGCTTTTCTAAATGGGGAGCTGAAAGAGGAGGTGTATATGATACAGCCTGAAGGGTTCACATCCACAGATGAATCAAAAGTATGCAAGTTGCAGAAGTCCATCTATGGACTCAAGCAAGCATCTCGAAGTTGGAACTTGCGGTTTGATAGATGTATCAAATCATATGGCTTCGTTAGGAATGGAGAAGAACCGTGCATCTATAAATGGGTTAATGGTTCTGTGATTGTATTCCTAGTACTGTATGTTGACGACATTCTCTTAATCGGGAATGATGTCGCAGCATTACAAGGAATAAAGGTCTGGTTATTATCTCAGTTCTCCATGAAGGACTTGGGTGAAGCTTCTTATATACTAGGTATGAAGATCTATAGAGATAGATCTAAGAAGCTTTTGGGACTGTCCCAGTCTACGTACATTGATACCATGCTGAAACTGTTCAGCATGGAAAATTCCAAGAAAGGCTATCTCCCGATAGGTTCTGGAATTACTCTTTCCAAGAAGGATTGTGCGACAACTCCTGAGGAAAGAGAGCGCATGAGTAGAGTACCTTATGCTTCTGCAGTAGGCTCTATCATGTATGCTATGACTTGTACAAGATCAGACGTAGCATACTCACTAGGAGTAGTGAGTAGATACCAGTCTGACCCAGGTGAGGCGCATTGGAAGGTGGTTAAGTCCATCCTTAAGTATTTGAGAAATACTAAAGATCAATGGCTGATTTATGGAGAACCTGACTTGAAACTTGTGGGGTACTCTGACTCCAGTTTCCAGTCAGATAGAGATGATAGCAAGAGTGTGTCAGGGTTTGAATTTACCCTGAATGGAGGAGCGATCTGCTGGAAAAGTTCCAAGCAGGCAACTATTGCAGACTCGGTATGCGAAGCAGAATATATTGCAGCATCAGATGCAGCAAAGGAAGCTGTGTAGTTGCGGAAGTTCCTTGGAGAGTTAGGGGTGGCACCTTCCCTAGATAGTCCTATTTCGGTGTACTATGATAGCACTAGAGCCATTGCTCAAGCTAAGGAGCCTAAAGCTCATCACCGCACCAAGCACATACTGCGGCGCTACCACCTCGTACGAGAGATCGTAGAACGAGGCGACATCAATCTTCTGAAGATCGATGGAAAAGAAAATCTGGCCGACCCCTTCACTAAAGCCCTCGGAATAAAAGAGTTCGACTATTGTAAATGGGAAATGGGTATTAGATACTCTTCTGATTGGCTTTAGTACAAGTGGGAGTTGTTGGGAATTGTGTCCCAAAGCCAATCGCCTGGGTTGTAGGCGGTTGAGCTAAGTATTGTACTCTTTCTTTGAATTAATAAAATATTATTTTTGGTAGCTCATCACATATTGTATTTCCCTGAAATGAACTTTCTCCATGTGATGAAGTCCCTAGGACTACACTGACTTCGATACAGAGAGGATGTATCGAGTGGTCCTTAAACCTTGTTTACAACCAAAGGATATATTGTACTGTACGGCAATATATCAAGTATAGGTTGTTATAGTTCACATTGTTTGGTTGTCCTCTTGACCAAATGAGTGTGGTGACATTGATATGATCTACAAGTAGGATATGTGATATCTCATTGAACGTGACTCCGTGCAGCCCCTTTCTGCCAAAGGGATACTCATGATTGGATATGGGTATATGTGTCCCTCCGACCTGAGGTCATCACGGTAGCTTGCAAGCAACTCCCTGTGCTTTGGTGCCGGACTACCCGGATTTTTAATCCGGTAATGGAAGGTTTCTGGGTACAGGCAAGTACTTGTGGAGCAGTGATGGACCAAGATGGTATTGACCTGTCCAAACAGTTTGGAATGAATGTCTCGCAGTATCTCAATTTAGCAAATCCTCGGCCGGGGTAGCCCTAGTGAAGAGTCACTGGGCTTGCAAGGTTGAGACACGTAGTCGACTGACTCAGTCTGGGTTGGCAGCCCAATCTAAGTCGTCCTGAGCATTAGATGTCAAAGAGATGAATTATACGGTAACCATATGCCAGAGGTTCGATAGTTTGCTCCCGCATCTTCAACCTATCCGGACGCCGGGACCCATTGCTAGATGGTTTCCTGTGCTAGTACTAGAATTGTTCTAGTGCTACCGTTTAGGTTCGAACCTATGAGGTCACACGCCACAGAGGATTACTCTCTGATCCGGATACCGATTACGATTGGAAATCGTCTCGGTTTTATGGTCACAGGTTTTTTTTTTGAGCACTCTTTTCCCTGTCTTACCCTTGTCTGTGTCAACCGAAAATTGTTCCGGGTTGACTAGGACTGCACCAGGTTTTTTCTGAACTAGTTTTGAACTGATTTAGAGTTTGTTTTGGCCTTCAATTGGTTGTGAACCAATTTTAATCCCATGAACCAATTTAATTGGGCTTGAACCAATTCAATTGAATTGAACCCCTTTTTAATTGGACCGGTTATTTAAACCAATGGGATTGGACCGGTTTTATTTGAACCGGTATTTTCTTTGGACCGGTTTCCACGTTTCGTTGCTGCTTGAAGGCCAAATGACCGAAGAGGCCAATCGACGCTGGGCGGGCATCCTTTCTTCTCCCTCCACCGGATGCTTTAACCTCTTGTTATTGCTGGTTAAATGGGTGATTAGCAACCGTTGCCTCTTGGCCTCCCAGTCTCTCCGTCTCCCTCTCCATTGCTGCCTATATATACACCGTGCAACAGCAGCTCTGTTTCATGGTTGTGACACCGTGTGAAGAGCTGAAAAATAGCAGTCTCCATTGAGTGTGTGAGAGATCATTCCTTTCATCCATTGCATACTCCTGGGCTGGTTTTTTGTAGAGTGTGAGGGAGAGAAACAAAGCCCTTTTCCTATTGTTTCTTGTGCTCAAACTCGAACTGCAGCAAAGGTGCTGCTGCCATTAACCAGTGACCGTGTGTCTCCTTCCAGCGGCTAGCACCGCGCGTGAAGGTGGATCGGAGGGCCCCCGGCGTGTCTCCCCTCTAGAGGGAGTACTCTTCTACTTCTAAGAGCAAGCTACGCGAGCCGGGTTCGCCGCTGCAGCTCCAAACGCGAAGATCAACCTACTGTCCTATTCTATTACAGTTTTCTGGCAGAGACTTTTGGGGATTTTATACACCTGTTTTAGATTATTTCGATTGCAGATATCGGTGGCAAATCGAAGTAGATTCGTCCACCTTGCCACTACTGAAGTTTGGGAGCAAACGAAGGTCCGGAAGGTGGTGTTTGGACGACGTTTTCAAACCTCAAAACAGGACATCCCACGGTTTCAAGGAAGAAGAAGGCTGGAATAGTTTTATTCCAGCTATTCCAGCCTATTCCAGGTTTATTCCAGAGTTATTCCAGGCGGAATAAAGGTACGGAAAATTATTTTTTTTAATCATGCATAAATAGATTTATTTGTTTAATTTTTTGCAAATATTTTTATATCATGATACATGCCTACATGCAACATGAATAGATTAGGTTCTGGGCGGAGCAGTTTTCCGTTGCGCGAATTTTTAAAAAAATTTTAAAATCCATTCTGCTCCCGCAGCTATTTGCATGCCTAGTGTAGGATCATGTCAAAGCACTTGCACCGTTTTCTTTCATCTACTTCTCGAGGTAGAGGAGATGAGAATTTTTTCATGCAAGATTATGAAGAATTTATCTAAGAAAAAGAAGTTGTGCAACCATTTAAGTTAGAATTAAAGATCTATTTAGAAGAGAAGGTATTTTATGATCTTTAATTTATATATATGTATTAAAATATAACTCAATATTAGTAATAAAATAACTTGTAATATATTTTATTTTTTAAACATGTTTATTTTTAGGGGATCGGAATTTTGACATTCTAGACTATTGAAGAATTAATGAATCAAATATCCAATATTATCTAAGATAGTTCATGATATATTTGTAATTCCAGTGTCTACCATTATATCTGAGTCTGCTTTCAGCACCGTCGGAAGGGTTTTGGATGATTTTCGTAGCAGCCTATCTCCTGATAGGGTTGAGGCATTAATATGCATCCAAGATTGGTTTCGAGATACCTTACCTCATCATGCAGGTTCAATTTTTAGAATATTCATAAATTTTATCATATACTAGACTGCTAGTGCATTCTAGACTTATAATTTTTAATTTTATAATTTTTTCATATGTAGATGGCCCACCTTCTCATACAAACTATAAGATTGAAGATTATGAAACGACTATTATTATTGATATTGATGGTGAGCTTATGTTGGTAATAATCTTTTTTATTATTATATTTATATTATTTATTTTTATATTAAAAGTTCTTGATAATGTGACTAATTGGTTATATAACTTTTTTCTTAGATTTGATCTATGGTGCCGTGTTCGGATGTAAAGAGGATCTAAAATTAAAACTCAATTATTCTTTTTGGGTGCATGCCCATTAGAGGAGAGGATGTCACCAAACAAAAAATCTTCATGCATGGTGCTTTAGAGATAACATGCTATTTGCAATTGTAATTATTGGCACCAATTTTGTGGTATTTTAACTTCTTGGGCTACTTAGTTTTAATATAATGTTGCTATATTGTTATTTGTTAGTTTCTATGTTTTTGTTGTTAAACTCTATTATGCTATTGTTCAATTATCTTGCATGGGTTTGATGTTGCTCATTGTTGAGGGTATCCATACTGATTAAGTAATTTGACTGCTTTTTTAGTATCATCTTATGAATTTGACTACTTTTTAAAATTATCTTCTGAAATTATTGTCCTTATTTCAATAGCTCATACAATTATCTTTGGTATGGATGTTTCACATGGCTCACATAGTTGGTCTAAAGTGCCATCAGTTGCTGTGGATGATGTATTAATATAGTTCTGGATAAAGAAAGCCTAAACACAGTTCAGGGATGCTGGATTCCATCTCAAATTTTTTGTTGAAAATCTTTGTGGTAGAAAATCTTTGTCACAGATTTCCTTAGAAATTATATAGTTAAAAAGGTTCTTACATCTGGTATAAATTTTCTATGCTTGATTTGATGTTTCAGAATTATGTTCATGTTGCATAGTTATGTTCATCAAATCCAGTCAATGAATTCTACCACCATATAATTGTTTTCATGATGTTACAAAGAAAACTTCTAATATTTTTGGGATTGATGCTGCACCACATCAAGGCCCTTGATGGATGCTTTCTTCTGAAAATTTTATTTTGGTATTTTCTATGATATATTGGTCTTTCTTTATATATAATGTAACATCAGTTCTATGTATTTTTTCTTTCTTTTTCTGAAGTGAAACAAGATGATTTTTGCTCATGGATGACATATATGTTAGGAAGGGCTCTTATTATAATACTTAACAAACACTAATGTCTACAAACAAATGCAAGATATTGTCTTTTACAATAATAACTTTTTTATATAGAATAATTTTTTAGGATGTTTCAAAGATTGTTGATTGTCCAAAAAGAGGAACAATAAAGATACCAATGGCATGAAGCATCACAGAACCAAGAGATCCTAGTAAAAACAATTTATAAATGCCATTTGTAACTATAAATGCACTTTTTGAACTGGTTGGTCATGACAATGCCAATTGTTTTATTTTTAAACACCATGTTACAAGGATTACATTAGAGGATAATGATGACAATCTGATATATTTCTTTGAGAAATGGTGGCTATATGATGTATTACAAGTTTATAATCAATTAATCACGTTACCAAACTGTGAATGTATCATTAATGGTGTTCTCAATGGTATTTGTTCTTTGCAACTAAATTCTAGCAGCATCTATAGATTATATTTGGTATTGAATTTTTCTGCAATGTGGTTGAAGTAGAATTGGACACTACAAGTTCAATGTGGGCCTAGCTGAATTTTTTTTGGATTGGGACCGTGATCCAACCTGATGCGAACTAGATCCGTATATTATGGATTGGGACTAGGTTATAGATAGACCCGATCCGATCCGAATGGCTTGTTGGATCAAGAAATTTAATCACCTGACCCACTTTTTTATTAGATTGAGTTTTAGTCTAATATGAAGACCTGGTTAAGGAACCAGATCGGATTGGAATCAACCAAGATCCAGTCCGACCCGATCCATTTGCAGTCCTAGTTGGCACCTATCTTAACCGTATGTTGTCATAGAACGGCTAATGATTTTTCTTGGGATTGCTGGCAAATTCTCAACTAACACCAGGGGTACCACAATGACCGTTGAACATGTTGGGCCTGAAGGCTTGCCATGTCCTTGGTGCGGCTGTAGCGTTATAGGTTCTCGCTTCAAGCACGCTCAAACTCTTCTTTTCACTTGAAAACTTTCTGCTGCAAGACAACTAAACTAAAAATTATACCAAAAGGCACTCCTTGCAAACAAGCGCTATACCGCTGATGAGCAATTCACTCAGGGCATGTTTGATAAAAGGGAGTCCAGACTCTGACATGGGAATGAGCATAAGTGATCACCGTTTCAATAATTTCGTTTGAAAAAATCATATTTCATTCCAATTCTAGAAAGAATAGGAATGCTTCAATCTCCAAAATTCAATCCTAACTCTTTTCTAATATTCAAAGTTATGAACAAAACATATTGAAAAAAATAATCATTTCAATTTCCATTCTAATGCATCCTAATTTTGATTCTGATTACGAACCAAATGCAATATACTAGAAGCCAGGTCTGATACATTTGATTGGAATTAGAAAGATATTTAAATACTATGAGAAAGTAAAGATTGAATTTTAAAGATTAAAGTATTTTTATTTCCTCCTCGAATCCAAAAAAAAAAAAAATGAAATCCTTCCCCTCCGCCCCTCCTACCTCGTCCAATGGCTGAAATAAAAGTTGCTCATATCCATTCCAGAGCCCAACCATCTAAAACCAAACATCCCTTTAAGTTGCTCGTCCACAGGATTATATACACTCCAAAACAATTAACTTGAGCTTGCAGGAATGGAATAATGTGGTACCAAAAGTTTTTCTTTATATAAACTAACTGCAGAACCAATTGCTTGGTAACAAAGACTGTCCCATGTTAATTTACTATACTACATTGCATGGAGAGTGGATAAAACAATAAACTAGAATCCTGCTTCAAGTCTATTTTGCTGCCAAGCCATTTATTGAAAATATCACACATACATATTTATGACCTGCTGATTCTGAAGCATCTAAAATAAAACATACCAGTGCAGGAAAGTCTCTTGTATACCACCAAGACTATTTTAGTAGCAAACATCGTATGATCAGCATTATTTTTAAATGAGTTCACAAAACACTACAAGTTGTAGGACGGTAGCTACTACATGGATGGCCAAATAAGCATCTTCGCTGCATACTCAATTATTTGCCTAGCATTTGTCCCATTAAAAATCAGCAGCGGCTATGACCTTGTCAAAGCTTTGATGACAACTTCGCTTTCATGCTCTGTTCTAATCATGGTTGGATACAGAAGCCAGCCGGCTATGTAACCTTGGCTTAAGTTTGTATAGAATCTCATGGACTTCCTCAAAATGAGGATTAGTAGCATATTTTACATCGTCAATCCACTGTAGAATCTTCTTGTGCGGCCCCAATATTCTCTGGCGGTCTTTCTCATACAAAAACTGAAACCAAGAGATGAAGTTGATGAGAGATTAGCACTGTTCAACTCTACACTACAAGCAGTGCTACAGTTATATCTGAAGATCAACAGTTGTGCTTAATATGCTTAATTATATCCACACAGCGCTCACTTAAATTTTCAATTAATTTTTCCCATATTTTCCTCTCAAAAAAAAAAAAAGGTTTACAGCCAGAAGGTCCACCGAAGTCCATAATTTCATCAGTATGCATAATAAAGCATGGACCCGAGTGAAAAATCATACTGCCAAAGAACGGATACAGGATTAAAATATTTAGTACTGACAAGCTATGAGCACACTATATGGAATGTAAAGGGGCAGCAAGTACCCTTGCATCATCAATGCCCGTACAAGCGCCAATCATTTTAATGCACCTAAATGCAAATACAGGCTGATACATAGTGGTATTGGTCTTTATCCTGCACTCTTTGTTATCATCCAGAGTTATTACTCATTGACTCTGCTCTAAAAAATATTTCTAAGGAAAATTCTATAAATTTGACTCAACACCAATACAAAAGATGTCACTTTATATTGTATGAAAGACTAGAAATCATCTACGACTCAATGACAAGGCCTGAAGTGTCACAAGAAGTCCTATTAGAATTGGTTGCAAGAAAGGCATGCACCTGAGGCTCCTTAACTACAACTGCTGCCCTTGGACACCTTCTAAAGCCAACATACCCTTGTTCCTAAGCCTACCATTGCTTAGGTAGCTCGAATAAATACAATCTCAACATCTCATAACCGGATCTAGTGTTGCTCCCTTTGCCATGTTCATTGCCAATTTGGTACATTGTTGCCTTAGCAGATAAGGGAGTGAACTTGCAACATGACATTTTATGATCATATCATACGATTAGCTTTTTACATATTCAAGAATATATAAAATGCATTAAATACAATAAAAACAACATGATAATAATTAAAAATAGCAAAATATTTTTTTTGATAAATAATAGCAATATTAATGACAACAAAGACGAACAATTAGTGCTTACTACTTAGTACTTCATTCCTAATAGCAATAGATATGGCATAATTATAATTAACATAATTAATATTACGTAATCCAACCCTTCCAAAATCCATATCTAATCCAACCATCGGCCTCAACCCGCACCATTTGCATAAGCCTGCACAAGAATGGGTTATGCCACTGCCTCAAATCTCAATGCCAACCAGGCTGCTTATACAGCCACACCATGCTAGGAAGGTAACCTTGCAGCCAATATGCAGCTTGACCACATATATTAGGTGCTCATAGGAATGCAGTGCAGTTAGGGACAGCATCTGCATGAGTGGATGTATATGTGGTTGCATCGGGAGCATTTTAAACCACAGCATTTACTTGTCCACACATGGTTTCACCACGTACATTCATATTTAAGGAAACTAGTTAGCCCCTGAGCTTCACATGTTCCTTACCAGCATAATTTTCGGGAGTCAACTTAAAACTCAGGGCCTATTCACCAGATATTAGCCCTCCTCAAATGTGGTGGCTACAATTTTGAACATCTGCAAATTCCTCTTCTCCATGCTTCTTTGTTAAAGTATCTGCCCTCCGTGCCACCATTTTATCTTCCTCTCCTTTGGGGTGTCATCTACTAGGTTATGTATTTAGAACTAGCATTCAAACTTTTTAGATTGAATGTATCATGTGTGGATCCTTTCCAACTTTATCAAATACAAGGTTGCAAAAGCACTTGCCAAACTTCATTGATCCAATGGACTGACCTAATGCAAATTAGTACCTTAATCTAATATCTAGGGTTTCATTGCCTTCTCTCATGTCACTCATTATATGTGCTCTATTAATCGATATTCTACTTCAATAGCACTATCTTATACATCTCATTTCTAATATATGTTATTTTATCATGTTTATATTAAATACTACATGATATGGTCTGGAACTGGATCAAACTATGGCTTGTGGCTTTCTATGAGGCCCGGCCTACTTGGGCCGTTTTGGATTGAAGTCGGCAAGTCTTGCTAATTTCAATTCAAAATTTCAAAAAAAAAAAGATCGAAACTACGTGAACTGGAGAAATTGTCGCGGGTGGTTGAGGAATGGCCGAAGGACTGTTTGGAGGTGGTTGGACCGATGATAGCCGGACTTATCCACCGTGATCCAAGTCTATCCCTCTCGAGCTTCTTTTAAACTGTTCCCTTGCTCCCATCGAACCAAAACCAAGCTTTCACCACCCTCTTCCCCATCTCCAGTAATCATAGGATCGCCGAAGCTAAGCTCCCACCACCCAAAGACCCTTCTTTTCCTCCCTAACCCTTCTACCCTCCATTGGTTCGAAAATTTTGAAGCCGAACTCTTTTGCTGCCGCAAACCAGCACTGCTGGCTGCGTCCCTGCCATCACCACCTTGCCAGAAAGCCCTCCCCCCTCCCAACTCGTTTTCCTCTTAGCCTGGGATGTTGCCGCCATAGCAGCAGGAGCAGAGCTCCATTCCCTTCTCTTTTCCTTTCGGCTTCCATGTTGGTGGCCGGACCGCCACCTTGGCCATTGCCGGCTACGACATCTCAACCCCTCTTCCTCCCCCTGGGTGCATACATTAGACTACCACCCCCCTCCCATTTCTGGCCACCTCATAAGGAGGGACCCGTTCAGCCGAACAAAAAGAAGACATAGAAAGAGGAGAAAGAAAGAAAAAGAAAGAAAAAAAGAGAAGAGAGAAAAAAAGAGAGGAGAGAGAAGATAAAAAGAGAGGAGAGAGAGAGAAGGAAGAGAAAAGAGAGAAAAATAAAAAAAAGGATAGAATTTCAAGTTTTCAACCTTGAATCCATTGGATTTCAATTTGATTTAACCTAGACCAATCATTCAATAATCAAACCAAATTTTTTTAAATTGGACCCATGACTGCCTAAGCTAAACCTTAGACCAAATCTAGACCTAGACCTGACGAGAGTCTCTCTCATCATTCTAGTCTTTTTCTCAAATCAAATGTTAATTGCAAAAAAAAAGTTGTTTTGTCAAAGTCTTCATCGCCTTCATTGGTAGAGGAGCATGATTAGGATTTGAATCGCGAACTAATCATTCGATAAACAAACCATATTTTTTAAAATTGGACCAATTGGTTACTAAGCTAACCTTAAGACCAAACCTAGACCTAGACCAGATTGAGAGTTCTCTATCATTGTAGTCTTTTTTTTTCTCAAATTGAAGGTATTGTGAAATTAATGTTTGTGAGAATCTTCATCACCTCCGTTGGTAGAGCACCGGACCTAGGATTGAATTGCGAATATTAGTAAAATATTTTTTAGTAAGTTATCTTATTCTTAGTATATTTTACCATGCATGATCTTATTTAAAAATTGATTTATTATTATGTTATATTACTCGGGATAAGTACAATACGTGCTTTATGAAATGTTAAACATGCATGTCTGAAAATGAATTATATTGTTTTGCATTGAAAATGTATTATTTATTGATATTAGTGCTCTCTAGTCCGACAATGATTATACGAGTTAGGATCTAGTCTCCTTCTGAACCATCAGTGGGGTGATCATTAGCATATGACCAATGAACAGTATGTTATAGTCAGGAGATAGTTTCTGAGCCTAGCCAGGTTGGACGATCGCTGGCATATGCTGAGGAATCATGTTTTTTTGTGTGATATCAAAGCTAGTATCCTTCTGGGCCTCCAATGGAACGATCACTGGTACATGACCAATAGATGGTATATGTAGTCAGGATTTAGTCTCTTTTAAGACTAACCACGGGCCGATTGTGGCCGTAGTCAAAGAGACTAGAGGAATAAGAATGGATGATCGGCTTTGGTTGTTTTGGAAATATATTATAGTCAAATATACATAACATAAAATTTATGTTAATTGATCTAACATTGGCTTATATTTTATGGATAATTATTCAATTTTATATTTCATGAATTAGAGATTATGATAACTTATTGAGCCTGTAAAGCTCATTCCATCTTTTTTTGCATTTTTGTTTCAGATTCAGAAGATTATTTGGATATTGAGACCGGTCAGTGAAGAGCTTAGAATTTAGATATCATCTTCTTAATGTATATTCTATTTTGGGTTTTTAGTTGAACTTTATTTTGTTTCTTATTAGTGTTGATAAACAATTTTATTATTGAATAAATGGATTAGTAAATTTGCTTTTACTGTTGCCTAACTGGATGATTGTTGATTTGGACATTGTTAAAGAGGCAAGCCTTACACGTCCGATGGGATTAAACCCTAAGAAGATGCGGCCGTCTGTCATATACCTAGCTCAGGTCTTGAGCCAGGGCATGACACTTTCCATTCATGATAACATGACACTATCCATCCTCTAAGCTTCATACTATCATTCTTTTATGTTGTCAGCAATTTGACACTGACAAGGCATGGCAAAATGACATTGTTACAAGAGCAGTCACCTCTTAAAGACTAATTGCATAATTCTTATTCTATTTTCATTGCTCAATTACTTCTTGTGGGGACCATGCAAGCATGTATTTAGTCTTATATCAACCATGCACGGTAGATTTTGGATACTTATATAATGCCAAGAAACCCAAATAATATCTTTCTGCAAGCCTTTTTGGATGAGGTTTTAAGTTGTACCAAATGGTATCAATGCAAACCTATTCCATGGTCTATATGGACTAAAAGATATAGTAGTATGTCTATTGGGATTAACCACGAGCCGGTCATGGTATTTGTGATTAGATTTGAATGGATTTGGATCCTTAGCTTGGTGAGAAAGTTAGGACTTAAATAGGAGCAATTTGTAAGGACCATGAGGGCATGTGTTTAGTCTTATATTGGTTATATGCTAAGTAGATCTTGGATACTTATACAAGGTCAAAAAATTTAAATAACATCTTTCGGTTAGCCTTTTTGGATGAAGTCCTTAATTATGATATGCTAGAGCCATCATCACATCCACCTATTCCATCATATATATTCCCTCTATTAGATGCCAGCTAAATAATTTTATTTACTTTTAGTTCTTACAAGTATATTCATATCTGTTAGGGTACATTTTTTCTCTTATTGATTTTGTGAGCAAAAAAAGCTGTCCCCTAGTGATGCTACATTTGTTTAGTTGGATAAGCATAAGGGTCATCACTTTGAGATCCCTTGTTTTCATCTTAATGGCATGCCACGTTTAAAAAGCCAAAGTTTTGCTTTGGGATTTCCTCTTTGAATTAAGGTTGCGTTTGGTGCATTGCCAGACAATCTCGAAAAGTAATTTGGATTGCCGGTAATATAGATTGCCGGCAATGTAGATTATTGCATTTGATACATGCAAGCAATGTCGCATATTATAAAATCAAATTGCCAAACTACCCCCAAATTAAATTTGTATTATATTTATAAAAATATATATTTTAAAACTTTATTCTATTTATTAAATAAATATATATATATTATATTTGTAAAAATATAATTTTTTATATTTTATTTATTTATTAAATATTTTATTTTTTATTTTTTCCCTTCCATTCTCCTTCGGTTCCCCCCACCACCCCGCCTGCCGGCACCACCCACCCCCTCCCCTACCCCTGCTAGCACCGCCCACCCTCTTTCCATTCCCATCAATCGCCACTACCACCGGTGGTATCCTATGCGGCGATGCCCAGCCATTCGCCCTCGATGCCGGCACAACCTTGCATTGGCCACCGGTGGTGGCATTTTGCAGCTCCGTCGCTCGTTTCACTGGTGGAGATATTGATCGCCTATTGGACCTCTCCTCGGGATCTTCACAGAACCCATTCTTGGTTGGAACCCGGCTCCTCGCCACCCACCCTTGCCCCGCCTCCCTCTTAGAATATGTCAGCTTGATGGTCCCCTCCCTCCTTTTCACTGGCGATGGACATGCCCTACCACCGCGATAGCCGACGCTGACACCAGCACTCCTTTCTTTGCTACGAGCAATCTCGCCAGAGATGGAGCACTTCCGCTAGAACTTCACCGGCAACTTCCACCCCTTAAAGGATAATTTGGTAATCTGGATTACCTGGAAGGTGGTAATCTAGATTACCATCCTCCCAGAGGTAATCCAGATTGCCTCTTGGAAGGCAATCCAGATTACCAGACAGGATAGACTACCATCTAGAAAAATATATCAAACGCAGTAAAGTGGTGCAGCCCCATTAAATTATTGATAATTTGGATAGATTCTTGCTACCAAATGCAACCTAAGTTAACCCTATGCCATTATTTACTTTTTTCGCTCTTCTAGATCCCTTTCATTGCTCTTCTTCCTCCACTATCATTCAGCACCTTCTTTCAAGTGTTCCTTCTTTGGCTCTTAGGTGCTCAAACCATCTAAAGTTTCCTCCCTTCTAAGCATAATACCATTGTTCATATTTACTTGGTAAGCTAGAGTTAGATGCAAGTCACTATAGATGTTTGTTGAGGATCTTCCATCCATTGATGCATCTCACCACCCGCCACACCTCACCCAAAGATGACCTGTTACTTTGCACTGTTATCTCGAGTTAATGTGCTATGCTCAAGATATTTTTGGCTTCCTTAGAGTTAACTCCTATTCCGAATAATTTCGATTCTTTCTTACAATTGTCCATGCATATTAAGAGCTGCAAACCAACTAAGAGGTCTCTTCACGTTATTTGGCATATACACGGCAACTTAGAGCCCCGATCAAGCATATGGCTCAGATCATTTTAGTGCTGCACATATTGGCACATTGTTTCCATTTCAAAGATTGATAGTTGACACTATATACAAGTGGTTTAACATAATCATAATGTTTCTGAATTCTGATATTCTAGTAAAGAACCAACAAATCCATCGCATTGCTTTAACCGACTCAAAAGCCAAAACTTTCATAAGATCACACACCCTATGGCAAAAAGATCATTGTTTACTCTTTTTTTCCATGTTGGTATTTCATCGATCAACTCTATATCTAATCACAAAGAAAGGCTCAGCAAGCTCTTAAAGGAGTAGCCTGTCCTCTCTATATGCATAGTATGCCTTATTAGCAGCTCATATGCTTTATTTGCAGTTCTGCTATGCTTCAGCAAACTCCATTCCAACTGTAATCGATCAAACATATCGAGAGTATGATGCTTCCAGAATTGAACATTTAAAGCAGCATTCCTTTTTGCTACGTTGCAAGTCACAAGGATGTGCTCTTCTTTAAGACTATTACTTGCACTGAAAGCATACTTTTTGAAGTAATCAAGTATAACCTATGGGTGGTTGCTGGCACTGCCGATATACAGATGAAGCATAATCTAGACAATTCCCCACTATCAGCCTACTTGCGACCAAGTATAGACATCTACTAGGTTGTCTGAACTTGTCACTTCTCTCCATCTAATAAGGTGCCACTTCATGCAATCTCCAATAACCCCAAACAATGATTATTCCTCATTTCTACTATGTTTTGCCTCTTCATGAGAGCTTATAGCTTGAGATGACGTCAATTGGGTTTGTGATCCTACAACCATAATTTTACCATTAATTTATTTGTCTTCCTGACAGATCCTCCTATCTTTGGAAAGAAAAAGAAGATGGTATGCATCTCCCTATTCAGTGCTGAGACCAAGTTCTATGCATTGGCACAGATGAAATTCAGCCTCATTCTCAAAAACTGGGTGTCACACAATTAAACATTCTTATCATAAACAAAATAATCTGGAGAAAGCATGATGAGAAATTGAGAATACTCATCCCTCATTGGACATAATTATGCCATTATTATTATTCAACCTATTAAGCTATTCTAAAACTCCCCCAACAAGACTCTATAACATCATGGACGCTGGGAAAAAATACCATTCTTGCTAGCCCCGGTTTTAGGGAGTACTCAAGAAATTCCAGTGTATATACTTTTGTATTATGTATATACGTCATGTGTTGCATATTCACATGTTACCCAAGAGTTCTAATTGTAGATTGTTGGGCTAGTACCCATTATAGTAACATATTACATCACTGCAGCACATTCTAATACTTGCTCGAGTTCTATGAGTTTAAGGCAGAAATTATCACATTAGAGAGTAGAAAACTTGTACCAAAAGAGAATTCATCGACTACATAAACAAGATACAAAAGTGGTCCTCATAAGGAAAAAGATTAGACCATGCTAGCTCTGAGGAAATTGAAGGCGAAGTTCAAGTCTTTGAGAGAATCTCAATGGAGGTTATGATAAAGGAAAATGCTTGGAAAATGTGAGAGAAGTAAATTGACAAGAATGGTTCTACGAATCAAGTTGACAAAAAATGGAGCTCTTTAATGCAAATGAATGGTGAGAAAGAAATCAACCCAAAATAAAAAGGGTAAAGCTTGTTCGTAGTGGTTATGTAGACTAGCATCTCTATCCAGTCCATACTCCATATGGTTTCATTAGCAATATATTGGCTGGCGTAAAGAATGACATGCATTAAATTAATAACATTATGCCCAGCCCCTTTTCTGTCTTTTATTGTTATAATGCTTACTTACCAACACAACATCCACAACATTTAATTATCTTACACAATGCTTGTAGATATTAAATGAATTAACATACCTCCAATTGCATAATCTCACAGACAAGGCTGAGATCTGCAATAGATGGCTGAGAATTGCCCAGTAAGAACTTTGCATTCCCTTTAAACCATACAGACTCCATCTTTGAAAGAGATGAGTTTAGAACTTTCTCAGCTTCATTTGCTGCTTGAGATTTTAACGGACGACCAAACAGAGGTGCTAGTACAGTGTTTTGAACAAAGGATACTGCACAATAAGACAAAGCATCAGTTTGATCCAAGGCAATGAGATCAATTCACAGGTAAGGTAGCAATCACAAGTATGCACTAGATCATCAGACATTATGATGACCCCATCCTAGATGATGATAAAATTCAATAGCATCACTAAATTATAAGCAAGAAGGTACATAACATATTATTCTTCTTTTAGCTTTAGTAATTTGGTTCCACAATTCATTTCTTAGGAACATGCTATAATGTAGGAAAATGTTGATTGGTTTCTTTCTAGATTCTCTATAGGGCCTATCATATAATTGCCCCTGAAGTGCCATCTTTACATCCTTTTCCATTCCCTTATCTAAAGATTGTTTCTTATGTAAAGACTGTGGTTTGAATGTATCATCTAACGACATCCTATCATAAGCTTTACTTAAGTCAGCAGAGATCAAATACAGACACTATTTCTTTCCCAATATTTGATTTCTATCTGTTGCTTAAATAAGAAGATAACATCTATTATTGACCTTTTAAGCATAAGTCCAAATTGATTCTCTAAGACTGCTGTAATTTTTCTTAGCTTGTTCAAATACCTTTTTCCATAACTTCACAGAGTGACTCATAAATTTAGTTCTCCAATCATTAGAGAAACTATATACATCACCTTTATTTTTATAAACAATACCATTCTTCTTCAATCATCTAGCATTTTCTTTTTTTTTTCCAAAACCTCATTAAAAGATTTAGTAAGCCAAGTCCGCCCAATATCTCCCATGAATTTCCAAAACCAAATTAGCTATTTAATATGGCCCTAATGCCTTATCTTTTCTCATCCTTTAGAAAACAACTTCCACCTCAAGTCCACAATTTCTACAAAGAGATCCTTGACAACTCCCTAATTGTTGGTGTTCAATGATAATTTCTCTAGTAAAATCCCTACTTTCTAAATGTGATGTTTTTTTTAAATCTCCTCCTTTCTTTAATTTCCTCATCTTTACCAGTATCATAACTCTTGGTGTATCTAACTTGAGAGATATCCCTAGATTTTAATTTCTCTTAATTCAGCTATTTTATAGATTTCATTCTCACCTTTCCTTGAACCCAAACTAAAAGGTGAACCCAAACTAATTATATAAATTATCATAATCTACAAATGTAGCCTTATCAAATTTCCTTAGCCTTCTGATCTTTTAAACATCCTTGACACTGATTGTTCTTTTCTATGTTTCAAAGCAAATCCTTGTTACCTTAATTGCCTCTTATGCCTCATATTCCACCACCTTGCTTCTTTAAATGTTTAACCTTTGCCTATCAACTCCCTAGGCAAACCTCTAGCTACTCTCTCAACACAATCAACCATCCAGTCCCACATTCCATTTCATTTAGTTCTCTAGCTTCAGTTCCAAAGGCCCCATCTCTCCTTTAATAGCTTCTCCCTAAAATTTGTGACATTTTTGCCTTTTGTATTCCACCATCTTTATCACTGAACATTTATTAATTCTATTTCCTTTCTTTTACACACTTAGTATGTACATCTAAGACTATTACTGTTGTGTGATCAATAAATCATAAAAAATATATGATTTCCAATTAACAAATCATAGATTATAACCATGATCAATAATTTGAGGTCATGTTTATAAATCTTTGGCTGTTTGCTTTCATTAGATATAAAAGCCTCACAGCTTTTCAACAACTTCAAATTAACTTTTTGTGGGACAAAATTTATTTAGAAATCACATCATATGATTCAGGTGAACCCAACCTAATTATGACATGCATACCTAAGACTCAGAACTTTCATATACTATCACTAGCACATTATTTCAAAAACATTAAATATAATCATCTAATCAAGAACTTGTATAAAAGAGGTCTTACTTCCGAAAAAACTAACAGATATCTTCAAGCTCTTCTCCTTATTATAAAAAAAATTTAGTAAAATTTTGTTCCATTTGAAAAATAACCCCATTTTTGTTACTAAGCTGTTCATTATTTAGCCATCAGCTTTAATATTAGTCAGTGTTTGAGTCTGACCTGGCAAGCAAAATGTTGAGCTATACACTTAAGTTTTCGATATAGTTTTAAAGGAATTTGTGCCCCTTGATAGTAAGTGCCTCCATCAAAACTACCACAAAAAGAAAAACAATTATATTTTTTTATTTAAGTTGCTATCATCAGAAATTTGCATCACCTGTACCACGGCGTAGGTTTGAATGATGCCAATCCAAGATGGAGTCAATTTTGGCTCTGTTGAACAAATCAGCAGGGTACCTTTAAAAAGTTAACGAAAGGAGGGGGAGGGTGAGAGAGAGAGAGAGAGCAATAAATAGATAACCCATAAGAATATTTATTCAAATCACATAATAAATCAGAAGCAATAACCTATTTCCCTGGTACAAAAGCTATCAACCATAACCACCCATCTCTGTCTTAGTCAACAAACCCATCTCTGTCTTAGTCAACAACTCATGACTTCTGTCACCTTTATTTGTAACAAATCAAAATCAAGTCTTTTCTCAATAATAACAACAATTAATCTTCAGGTGAACCTATAAGCTTTCCTTCTCTTGTGCCTGTCCCTTTTCTTTTCATGAAGAGTTACTGCTCTGTACTTACCATACCAGCCAGGGACGGGAGAGTGGCAGTCTTCAGGACAATTCCACAAGCAAACGAACCCCATACCACCCCATACAGCAGCAAACCAACCCTCACCGCCCTGTACCAACTGTGTATTCCATGCACCTTTTTTCTTTTGGCTCATTTGAAATGGCAGGGTACCAGGCTACACTGACTCGGTAGTAGTGCCTCATACAGCATACCATATCAGCTGATGTACACTACAGGTCCATATCTTGATTTTCAAATCTCTGCTTTATACATGATTAGCAGTAAGAAGATTGCTAAAATGGCAGTTAGATGAAAATTTGCCAATTTTAAATTTTGTTAGACATCAAAATAAGTTCATATTGTCATGAAAATACAGTAACATATTCTAGAAGGTTGTTGGTAGTTAGGTAAGAATTCCCTTTCCTATACATCTTTTCTTCTATTTTAGTTCATAATAATGATAAGTGCTGAATTTCACATATCTTTAACAGTCAATTCCTATACTTACACATTAAATTCTCAAAGTAAGGTGCCTTGGTGTTTCTTAACAGTACAAGAGCAAATGAAATTGTTAGAGTAATTACAGGTTCAAACAAAAAGGATAAGTCATACAAAAACAATGGCATATTTCTAATTACCAGTGGTCTGAAACTCCTGGAAATGCACAAGCAAGATAGCGCAAAATGGCATGGCTGTACAAATGATAGAAACAGCATCAGAAATTTCAGAAGGAATACAAAGCAAAGACAAATATTTCAATAAAACAGTGAATCAGTTTATAATGTCGAAGACTGGAAATTAAAAATGCATCAAACTGCCAAAACAATATCCCTGGTAATGTAAGGAAAGCACAAATAACGTAAATAGTCAGATCAATTAAAATCAAAGGGGAATACAATAAAGACATGGATATTACTTGATGAGGACTTGATAACTTAGCTGCTTGAGTAACAAATATTTGAGAATAATTGACTCAACTAAACAAATGCAGAGCCTATCTTGTACTTCACACCTTTTGGAAGAAAAAGGAAAAGCAAAATAACACTTGAAAACAAGAGAAAGAAAGTTGTTTAATAGCCAGTTCTATATTGGTAATCATATTAACTCTTTTTTCTGCCAACTATTTTTTCTGCAATTTGAGCCATATAAATATATATTGTATTTAAATTTTATGTTATTTTCCGTTTTTTGAGGAAACTTAAGTTGGTTTCAGAGTCATATTTTTCAGTAGAATAGATGTTCAGTTTTCACAATTATAGTCATAGGTTGGATTGACTGAGAACTACAGATATTAAAATTAAGTCGTGGTGAGGTTTTAGTGTCTTCCTAAGCTTTGAATGTCTCCTTTAAAGTCAATTTCCCTCACTTTTATGTTCTGTGTTCCTCAAGTTACAAGAGACCCACATTGTTCCTACTTAATGGCCACCACCATATAAACTTAATTCACTGCATTCAAATAAGAGGATTATCTTCTGCTTCCATGACAATCCATGCATGAGGGGGTAGTAATGACTTCAACTTTCATGAAAGTTAAAAGAAGAATTAGAATAAATTTCTTTTCTCAAGCAAAAGCTACATGTTTCCATGGGAAAACCATTTTCCTAATTTACTTCAAACCAAAATTTTGATCAGGTATATTAGTCTCATATCAACCAAAGCTTCCTCAAACCTGAGATTTCCCCTCCAAATCCATCCTGCAACAATTTAGATTAGAGCTTTTAGAAGTCATTTACACGCATTAATATCTTGACTACATGGGATTGAACTATGGGATCCCTTTTCACTGATTAATCTGAACTGTGACCCTTAATGTCTTCTTATAAAATTTCGACTCCAATTGACATGGTTAATTGCAGGACTCAACAGTACCCATACACCTCATCCATTCAAGTTCCAACACTAAATTAATTGAATAATCCTACATATACATCTCATGCTACAATTTATCTCTATCATATTTGACAGTCATCTTCAGTTCTGTATGCACTGGAATTGCAATTCATATGCTTCCAAATTTTAGGGATTGTTATATCCCCCATAAATTCAAAAACTAGTATTCAGTCCTCTCCTGGTGTCATTAATTAATATTAACTATAAAATATGAACTTTTCTTACACCATTGTAACCTTTCATAAATATCAATATAAAGCTTATTTATAATAACTTTAAAGAGAAATGGGCTGAGTGTTGACCAGTGGCACAGATCCACATCATCAAGAAAATTTTCAGTACAACTACTTCTAATGCTTGTTACACCTAGATATATGTCCTTAACAATTTTAACGTCTTTATTAGCACACCTCTCTCCTTGATGCCAGCCATGCTACCTCCTGTAACACCATGCAGTACTTTATTCAATATCGAACTATTCTCTCTAGATCCTTCTATTACTTGCTTAAGCAAGAAAGCAGCCTTATTGCTGTCCTGCCTTGAATAAAGCCAAGTTGCTCCCCAAACTGTGATGTTGCTTAACAGTGCAATTTTTGTGCATCAATTCTATTCTTGTTAATGGGCATTACATATATTTCTCTGATCATTTGGTATTTTCCTTGTTAACAGATGTCATTCAGCAAACCAATCAGTCAAACTTCTTCACAGATTTCCATTTATTCAGTACCTCATCAAGCTCTAATGCCGTGCTTTCATTTTTTATAAAGCTTACACATGACAACTCCTTGATTTAGTAAATTCCTAATGACAGACCAAATGATGGATCCTCACAAAATATTTTCTATAGATAACATTCTCAAAATTCCATAATCTTACCATCTTTCAGTAAATATATTAAACTAGCTCACATTGCATCCAAGTTGATCTGTATATATAGATTTCCTCTCCATGAATACTAATAAGCAGATTAACTTTTTCTTATGGGCTCAACATGTCAAGTGCATCACTAAATGATTGATATTTTGCATTAGTTTTTTTTTTTAGGGGGGTCGGGATGCCAACCTTCTTGGCTTATTTTCCCTTAAAGATCTTACTTGTCATCTATACATTGTCGATTTCCTAAGACTGGTGCACTGTGTGGTCTCACGAAATTTTGGCTGGAAATAGTTATTACATTTTTAGAGAATCACAACATCACAAGAGAGAAGTCGCTTGAGAATTAAGTTATTATTAACGAGGTGTGGACCCTCAATCTGCTTAATTGGATCTCAATTAGTACTTTCTTTATGACCTAGACTCATATTTCCAGTTCCTTTATTTAGCTTTTGTTGCTTTTACTTGTAGATGTATGGTGTTTAGATTTTCATTCGTGTTTTATAAGTCGCAAATATTACATTTCACCTGCTTCCTTGTAAGAGGAGCTAGTGTGTCAGTTGGTCAGAGGTTACTTTCATCTTTTACGTGGACCAATTTATTTTCTATAAATATCAGGTTGTACCCCATCTTTCTCTAACATTGCAAGGCTGAAAACTCTTCCACGGACATAAACCTCAGTTTGTGAATTATCAAAGTCCAGGGAAATTTTGTAGTCAACAAAATGAGATAATCCATTAATACCATGAGCAGGAATTAACAATGACCATCAGACCCTCTTTCACACTCATTAAGGTCAGTTTTGCAAATCTTCATTCACCAAGAAATCCTATTTACAGCTACCTCTGCTAAAGCAGATGACCTTGAAAATTATATTTTTTCCAAAATAAAACAAGAACTACAAACAGAATAATAAACACTCTACAACAAGTCAAATTTGTTGCCAAAATTAAGCCAAATATTCTAGAAAACATGGTGCTCAATGCAAAGCATCATTCAGCAACATAAAGAGAGCAACATTTCATCCAAAGTTACATCTTTCAATGGAAGCAGAAGTTCATCAAAATGTCCTACAAAGGATCTAAAAAGAAACTTAAAAATTACCTCTCAAACAGCTTAAATCTTCCATCAACAATAGCAGGAACTTTTCCCATTGGGTTTATTTCTGGAAAAAAGCATCTTAATAAATACAATTTACAAAAACCAATTTATTTTAAACTGAGACAGCATCCTTAAAGAAGAAAAGGTTAGGGGCAAAGGAATGATGTATAAACCTTACATACCTTCCTTTGACATATTCAGTTAAAGAAACAAGCATAACAACTGATGAGATCATCATGAAATAAGATGTGATAGGTGCATGTTATTACACTTGGTATTAGAAGTAATAATGTACAGCAAACTTACTTCCAACATACCAAAGGAGGGCCATCTCTGTAGAGTGCAAATCAACATGACACCAGCAAATATTTGTACAAATCAACATGAAACTTTATATACTTTTAGCCTTCATTGTTGGATATCAATTGTCACAAAATGAGATGCTATGATTTTGCAGAAAATGGGATATTCATTACAGACGATGAAGGCTAAAAGCACCAAGCAACCGTGGTCATTTTTAGATAACAATTATAGGCATGCATGACATTTTTTGTAGTTTATGAATTTATTGTTTTTTAAGGATTACCTTATCTTTCATCATGAGTAGAATAGGCTGGAGTGTAGCACGAGCCTTGCTAATGGGATAAATCAGTTAAAGGGCCTGCATGCCCATTAAAAACTCAAATACAGCTACCTCTTGCACATCTTAAAAAAAATCAAAGGAGGTCTAACAAGACCAACATATCCAGTAAAAATTAACAATCAATAACACGCTTCTTTGCCAAACAAGCACCACTGATCCTTCTCTGCTTAAGCCTCTAGGAACTGAACCCTTCCTGCTCCAGGAGGTCAAGAGCCTCTGGCAGAACGAATCAACAAAAAGCTTTGAGTCGATGTTTGCCAAACAAACTTGTTAATTGGATGCATGTAACCAGTCTTTTGTTCCATTTTTAACATGATGTCTATAGAATGAACTCCAATGCTGACTCCAAGCAATCAACACCAGCGCAGTTCCCTTTAAATGCAGTATCTATTGTAAGATTCTCAGGGGATGTCTTCCAAACTTTTACCATTTTTTATCTTTCTTAATATTGGCATTAACTTGCACTTATCATCTAGAGCATAACATCTTTTTATTGCATTTTTTTTTTTTTGTTTTTCTATAGCATGAGGTTTTTCCACTTTTCACGTGAATCTCCCCACAGCAAACACATGCAATTTGTTTTCATATTCCACAGTAATTAACTTATTCCTCTCATACTAACAAAAACATATTAAATCAGAAAGAATAACCATTCTTACATGTAGAAAAAGGTCGTTAAATAGTGCTTTATGATCTCAACATTTTATCCACATTCATGCTCAAGTTTCCCTGACTATACTCCCTCAACTAATCTGACTTGCAAAAGCCAATCTCCAAAGGGGCAATAGTAGAATTGTCGTCTTCATAATTTTTGTTATGCCCCATCTCCTAGGCACCTGGGCATCAGCCAACCGCTTAAGCAGTAGACGGACCCAACAAGAAAATTCTTGTATTTGTTGGTCTTAAAGGGAGATTACTACCTCTGGGTGGTATAATCATCTGATCTGCTGCCCAGAACCATGTTGAAGTGATGAATCTTACAATTATACGAGGAATTATGTGACTTACAATAACAGGGTCTGAATTCAGAAAAAGAAAATTAATTCTAAAAAAAGAAAACAAATTAATTGGTAAATGACTTACAATAACAGGGTCTGAATTATGGGTGGAAGCAAAAACAGAAGAAAGGTAAATGACTTTTTTAAGTGTGGCAGTGACAAAAAAAGAAAAAGAACATAAAACTGAAAACAGAATAAATTTTAAATCAGAATTGTGAAGAGAGGGACCTTTGAATTCGGGGGACAGGTGCTGGCCCTTGGCAAGATCTATCCTCACTTCCTCAAAATCGATTCCATTTAACCTAATTAAAAATATAAGCGTAAGCGAGCTCACAAAAAAATACAGGATTCCGAGATGAAACAAGAAAAAGTTCAAAAATTGAACGCTAGGCAGAAATGAAGGAAATAGAACGAGTAATTACTTGCAGAAGATCACGATCGCACGCGACGGCTGCGACATCCGATCGACGTAGACCTTAAGCTTCATCTCTCTCTTTCTCTCCCCTCCTCTCTCCAACTCTCTCCCGCTTGAAAGGATAGCACCTTGACTCGGGAGTCCTCGGGAGCCGCCGCGTAAGGTGTCGATAGGCCGGGTCGAGTCTAGGGTTGAAGAAAGCCCGAGATTTAAACCTCGGTCTGGGAGGAGTTTAACTCCTCCCCCTTTTTTTTTTTTCCTTCATACAAAAAAATCTCAGAGTCCCTATCCCTTTTGGTTTATTAAAACAAAAAAAAAACCCGGATTAGGCGGCTTTCGACCGATCCGGGAATACAACTAGGTCCTAATTTCAGCCCGATCCGGGAATACAACTGGGTCCTAATTTATTTACTGTATTTTCTCAAGACCAGCCCAAAAGTATCGGCCTAAACCTCTTGAGTAAGTCTTTATCCACCGCGTGCGGCGTATCAAATTCAACATACCTGCACCATCTTTTTTTATTGATTCACATATATTCAAAATGACACGACGGGATGAGATGGATTTCGTATCCTTTGAGATTACGTAATCAAATATCATCGTGTATGTAGTCATTTCAAATCTGGCTCTGCTCTCATTTTTTCGAAAGAGATTACGGTTCACAAAACCAATTCTTATTTTGCAAACAGAAAAAAAAAATCTATTTGCACTACGACACCTCATTCCAGAGTTCGTTTCATTATTTTTGGATACACCATAGATCTTAATTTTATATTTTTGCTCCTCTTTGGTGGTAGAGAAGTCACTGGTGAGCTTCCAGTTGTCGAGCATACCTTTCTTCAATCTTTCATATGCTTTTGAAATCTTGAGTAAATGAAGAAAAATGGTTTCATCTTTCAACGCAGATGGCGAACACAAAAACAATGCAAGAAGGAAATGTAGATAGAGGAAGGAAGTATTACAATCGTTGTTTATTTAGGAGAGGATGAGACTCCCTTAAGATCCGTCCCAAAAGATGCTACAGAAGCAGAAACAGGTAAGAAAATTTTTTGATTCTTGCTTGGAGTTGACATTGGTGTGTGAACTTTTATTTTATAATTTCTGCATGGGTGTCGTAGTTTTTTAACTAGGGTGTCCTAGGTTTTAAACTAGGATGCTGTAGATTTTAAATTAGGATGTCGTTAGTTTTAAACTCGGGTGTCATAGATTTTATTTTACTATTTTAATATAAATTTTTGAAATTTATCTCTATAGAGGGATGCCACGATATTTTTTTAAAAAATATTAAGTTTTCATAGTGTTGCCGATCTCACCGCCGCGGCCTGTAGCTTCAAAGCTGGTACCGGTCTCAGACCGTCTCACCTCGAGGGCTTCGAGCTTCCGGTCATGCAAAACAAGGTCAGAAACCCTGGCCGGGGGTCCCGGCGAGGGAGCTCCGACGGTCAAGTTAGAGAACGGCGAGATGGAACAGAATCCCTAAGGTGGGTCCCCGAAGGAGCCCCAGACTTAGAGAAGATCTTTACAAAAGAGGTCTTAGGAAGGACGGAAATTGGGCCCAGCTCCTTCACCGAGCTCACGCCGAAGGACTCCTCTCAGGTCCCTGGATCCTTCTCTCGATGCCTTTTTTTCCCCGCCTTTTTTTCACTTACCTGGCTATCCGCTCTTCCCATCCTTTTATCCCATCACATTGCCTCCGGCTTCCCCCCCAGGGAGGCTCCCTCTCAGCCTTCACTTTTTCTTCTCTCTCTCCCCTTTTTCCTTTCCCCTTCGGGCCCGGGAACCCGGTGGCCTCCTTGTTTTGCTTGCCGAGCCCAGCGAGAAAAAGGGGAGAGGGAAGATACTGGCGAGGCCTTGAGTCGACCGCGGGTGCTCTCCTTCCCAGGCATTGACGATGTCCGTTGCTGGCTCCTGCCTGCCAGGACTCCGCTTCTCGGTTGCAGAACCCGTCGGGCCGATGTAAACGAGGTTTCGCACGTCACTGCGGACTGTATCGGCGCTCCTCGCGAGGCATGGCGCGCGCTACCCGAGTGGCGATTTTGAAACTCGCGCCCCCACTTCCCGGAGGCCTCACTACGCAGGGCCAACTTCAGCCAAGGTGGACCCCTCCTGAGCGGACACCTGGCGGAGCGACAGAGAAATGCTCGACTTCGACCGAGGTGGACCCGTATCCGGGCGCCATCTGGCGAAGGAGCAGGAGGGCCCGGCTCGACCTCAACCGAGGTGGACCCGTCTTTGGGCGCCACCCGCGAAGGAGCGAGGGACTGCCAGCTTCGGCCGAGGTGGGCCCCTCTTGGGCGGACACCTGGCGGAGCGACAAAGAAATGCTCGACTTCGGCCGAGGTGGACCCGTATCCGGGCGCCATATGGTGAAGGAGCAGGAGGGCCCGGCTCGACCTCGGCCGAGGTGGACCCATCTCCGGGCGCCACCCGACGAGGAGGCGAGGGGCCGCCAGCTTCGACCGAGGTGGACCCCTCTTGGGCGGACACCTGGCGGAGCGGCAGAGAAGTGCTCGACTTCGATCGAGGTGGACCCGTATCCGGGAGCCATCTGGCGAAGGAGCAGGAGGGCCCGGCTCGACCTCGGTCGAGGTGGACCCGTCTCCAGGCGCCACCCGACGAGGGAGCGAGGGGCCGCCAGCTTCAGCCGAGGTGGACCCCTCCTGGGCGGACACCTAGCAGAGCGGCAGAGGAGTGCTCGACTTCGGTCGAGGTGGACCCGTATCCGGGCGCCATCTGGCGAAGGAGCAGGAGGGCCCGGCTCGACCTCGACCGAGGTGGACCCGTCTACGGGCGTCACCTGGCGAGGGAGCAAGGGGCCGCCAGCTTCGGCCGAGGTGGACCCCTCCTGGACGGACACCTGGCGGAGTGGCAGAGGAGTGCTCAACTTCTACCGAGGTGGACCCGTATCCGGGCGCCACCCGGTGAGGGAGCAAGGGGCTGCCAGCTTCGACCGAGGTGGACCCCTCCTGGGCGGACACCTGGCGGAGCGATAGAGAAATGCTCAACTTCGACCGAGGTAGACCCGTATCCGGGCGCCATCTGGCGAAGGAGCAGGAGGGCCCGGTCTCGACCTCGGCTGAGGTGGACCCCTCCTGGGTGGACACCTGGCGGAGCGATAGAGAAATGCTCGACTTCGGTCGAGGTGGACCCGTATCCGGGCGCCATCTGGCGAAGGAGCAGGAGGGCCCGGTCTCGACCTCGGCCGAGGTGGACCCGTCTCTGGGCGCCACCCGACGAGGGAGCGAGGGGCCGCCAGCTTCGGCCGAGGTGGACCCCTCCTGGGCAGACACCTGGCAGAGCGGCAGAGAAGTGCTCGACTTCGATCGAGGTGGACCCGTATCCGGACGCCATCTAGCGAAGGAACAGGAGGGCCCGGCTCGACCTCGGCCGAGGTGGACCCGTCTCCGGGCAGCACCCAGCGAGGGAGCAAGGGGCCGCCAGCTTTGGCCGAGGTGGACCTCTCCTGGGCGGACACCTGGCGGAGCGACAGAGAAATGCTCGACTTCGGCCGAGGTGGACCCGTATCCGGGCGCCATCTGGCGAAGGAGCAGGAGGGCCCGGTCTCGACCTCGGTCGAGGTGGACCCGTCTCCGGGCGCCACCCGATGAGGGAGCGAGGGGCCGCCAGCTTCGATCGAGGTGGACTCCTCTTGGGAGGACACTTGGCGGAGCGGCAGAGAAGTGCTCGACTTCGGCCGAGGTGGACCCGTATCCGGGTGCCATCTGGCGAAGGAGCAGGAGGGCCTGGCTCGACCTCGGACGAGGTGGACCCGTCTCTGGGTGCCACCCGGCGAGGGAGCAAGGGGTCGCCAGCTTCGACCGAGGTGGACCCCTCCTGGTCGGACACCTGGCGGAGTGGCAGAGAAGTGCTCGGCTTTGGCTGAGGCGGACCTGTTTCCGGGCGCCAACTGGCGAAGGAGCAGGAAGGCCCGGCTCGACCTTGGCCGAGGTGGTGGACCCATCTCCGGGCGCCAACTGGCGAAGGAGCAGGAAGGCCCGGCTCGACCTCGACCGAGGTGGACCCGTCTCCGATCTCGCTTGCCGAAAAAATCCACGTGGTTCGGACCACATCCGGCGGGACCTGAGACACGCCACGTCAGCGTAACAGCCATATCAGTTGCCCCCCATCCCCTCGTTCCGCCAAGGCATCATGGCTCGGAACGTGGGGATTTAATGCGGAGATGACGTGGGGAAGGCAAAAATCTCGCTCCATAATTGTCACGATCCTCGTCTCCGTTCCTTGTTATGCCCGAGGTCCTATGAGAGGTTGCCACGCGTCACGTTTCTGGCGGCCATTAATGCGCCGTTTCGAAAAGGAGGCAGTTTCTATCGAACCGAAGCGTCGATGTCGGGCGTGCGTCCACGTGGCATCCATCAGGTGGTTCGGAACGGAATGAGGGGTACGGCCGCTGTCGATCAAATTTGAAAAGGAGGGGGACTTTTCGGAAATGAAGTCCCTCCACTTTCTCACGCTCCGTCGGCGGTTGTAGTGGGCTTTCCTTCACCTTCCGGGGTTGCCACTTCTTTTACACAAAGTATTTTGGTGAGTGCCCGCGTCTTCTTCCTCTTTCCGTCTCTCGGCCCTAGCAGCTTTCCTGCACCCTTTCTTCCCCCATGGCGCGTCGTCGTCATGTCTCTTCCAATCCGGACGAGGCCGGTCCATCCCGGCCGAGGACTCCATCGCCTTCTTCCTCGGAAGGGGAGGTGATCCCGGACGAGATCCGTAGGCGGCTCCAACCTGGGGTGTGACCATAGGCGTCCCTAGGGGTCCTAGGTCTCCTCCTGTAGTTTCCGTCCGTCCGATTTCTTCTCTTCCTCCTCTGGCCATCTCTCCCACTGGTCCCTCCGGTCACGTCTCAACGATGACCGAAGATGACCTTTCTTTGCTCCGGGAGGTCTACGGTATCCCGGAGTCGATCCATCTTTCTCTCCCGCGGCCCGGGGATCGAGTGACCTTAAGCGGCCCCAGGCGAATAGCTTTCTACGAGGACTTCCTCCTTGGGGGTCTTCGGTTCCCCCTTCACCCTTTCTTCCTTTCCTTTCTCAGCCACTACCGCTTGGTCCCGACCCAGTTGGCTCCAAACGCCATCCGGGTCATTTTTGCCTTCATAGTTTTCTGTCACTTCCACGAATTTGTTGCCTGTTTCTTCCTCTTCAGGGCTCTTTTCACCCTGAAGCGCTATTCCACCGATGATGGCTGGTGGTACATCTCACCTTGGCCTAGGTGCCTCAGGTTCGACCTCCCTTCTTCTATCAAGGGCTGGAAGAACCGGTTCTTTTTTGCCTTGGTCGAGGACGTCGACTGGGCCTGGAGTGAGCCGGATCGGTCTCTGAACTAGAACTCCCAAGTCGACCCGGCGGACCAAGAGGTCTTCTTTTAGCTGTTGAGTGATGCGGTCCCGATGCTCGATTTCCTGCTCTCGGAGTAGAACTTGTTCGAGGCAGGAATCAGTCCCATCCGGGAGCTGGGTGAGGCTCGGGCTTCCCTTTCACCTCGCACTCCCCTCTTCTCCCTCTTCTTTTCTTTTTGACTGGTCCGACTGACCCCTACTTTCTTTCAGGTATGTAGTTTTCCTTGGAGAACCTGCTGGAGGGCGCCGCACAAAGGGATGTCGCCGAGGGGACCGAACCCGCGGCGAAGAGGGCTCGTACCGAGGTGAGCCGGGAGGCCATGCCGATCCCCACCTCCGGTCCCATGATGGCGGCTCCCGCATCCAGGCCGCCTGAAACCTGGGCGCCCGACATCCCTGTCATCGACCTTGACAGGGTCGTGGAAGAGGGGGGGCCAGTCCCTTCCCGAGCAACGTCTACTTCAGCCGCCGCCCCAACTGCACCCACGGTGGTCACCAGCATGGCGACGGCTCCGTCGATGGCTGCTCTGCCTGGCGAGGGGACAGCCGCCTCTACTGCTGCCGACTCGTCTACCCCGCCACCGAACCTCACCAGCCGGTGCTCCGTGATCCGCGACCAGGGCCTCGTAGAGAAGGTCATGGAGTTTGCCTGCACCTCCCGAGACCGCCGACTAAGGGGCGGCCAGGACTATAGCGATGCCCTGCTCGGAGTCCTTCTGCAGCTCTTCACGGTAAGTCCCGAGCTTGGAGCCCTTCCTTTTAAAGTTCCAGTTGGGTTCTGCCTAACCTTTCTTCTTCTGGCATAGATCGGGACCGACGTGCTGCTGCTGAGGAACTTCCTTGCTGGGTACGCCAAGAAGGACAACGAGGAGGAGAAGCTCGGCAAGCTCGTAGCCGACGTCAAAGATCTCATGGAGAAAGGGGTCAAGTTGTGAGGGAACAACCAGGCCCTTCGATCTGACCTGGCCCGTGCCGAGGGGCGCATCAAGGAGCTTAAGACCTCCCTGTTCGAGGAGAGGATCTCAAGCCAGCACCGTATAGAGGAGGACGCGGCGGAGAAGTCCCGCCTCAGGGCCCAGTCTCGGTCGCTGGAGCGCCGGGTGGAGGAGGTCTGGAGGGAGCTGAACGCGGCCAAGGAGAAGAGCTCCTATGTCAATGGGCTGCTGGAGGCGTCGAAGCGGGAGGTGCAGGAGGCCGTCCTGAAGTTCCGGGCCTCAGAGGAATACATTGCAGAGGTTCGGGAGGCTGCCGTGGACTCCTTTTTGAAGGGGTTCCAGGTATGCCGGGAGAAGGTGAGCTCCTTCTACCTGGAGCTTGACCTCAGCGGGGTAGTCCTCGGGGGCAGGAGGCAGGAGCCTAGTGGAGGGGCTTCAACAGCAGCTGGTGATGAGGCTATGACTCCAGAGCAGCCCCCCGAGCAGCCACCCGTCGACGGCGCAGGCGGAGAAAGCGCGCCTCAGCCCGAGGAGGATGCCACCGCGCCGAAGTAGCCTCCCCGGCTCCGCCGACCTCTTCTTTTGTTTTTCCTTTTTTGTATCTTCTTCCTTTTTTTTTTTCGAGGACTCCTGGCCTGTCGGGACTCCTCCAGTGTATTTAAATTTCCAAATCAATGAAATTTCAGTTTAGCAGATCGTTGCTTCGTTCTCTTTTCTCCTTTTTCTTTCTTTTTTTTTTTCCTTTTGAACTGAATGTTGGTCTGGGGCACCGGGACTAAGTCCTGTAGTGCATTCCGAGCCGAGCTCGTGGGCAGACTGAGTCCTGCCCCACCCTTCAGACTGAAGTTCGGGATTTCCAGACTGAACGCCGGTGGAGCAGGCTTTGTGCGAGCCCTGCGTGGCTTGCCGGTTCGTCCTCTGGGACTACGTGGGCGAGCTTGGTTCTACCCCACCTTTCAGACCGAAGTCCGGGACCTTCGGACTGACCTCGGGGCCGCGGGCTTTATCCGAGCCCTGCACGGCTTGGCGGGATGTTCTCCGGGACTGCTTGGGCGAGTTTGATTCTACCCCGCCTTCCAGACCGAAGTCTGGGACCTCCGGACTGAACCCCGGGACTGCAGGCTTTATCCGAGCCCTATGCGGCTTGCCGGGCTGTTCTCCGGGACTGCATGGGCGAGTTTGATTCTGCCCCGCCTTCCAGACCGAAGTCCGGGACCTCCGGACTGAACCCCGGGGCTGCAGGCTTTATCCGAGCCCTGCGCGGCTTGCCGAGCTGTTCTCCAGGACTACATGGGTGAGTTTGATTCTACCCCGCCTTCCAGATCGAAGTCCGGGACCTTCGGACTAAACCTCGGGGCCGCAGGTTTTATCCGAGCCCTGCACGGCTTGCCGGGCTATTCTCCGGGACTGCGTGGGCGAGTTTGATTCTGCCCCACCTTCCAAACCAACGTCCGGGACCTGTCGCCTTCCCGGGTCTTCGGCCATACCCGTGTTCACCGAACTTAAAGCTAAGTGGCTCTCTCCCTACGAGGTGAGAAGAAGTATTTGAAGAAAAAGGATTTCATTGTAGGAGTTCAAGGAATCTTACATTATTGGTAATACATCCTTAAGTTTGAGGCATTCCAGGTCCGAGGGAATCGGGACCCTCCTAGCTCCTCCAGGTAGTAGGCCCCGTGAGGGAGAACTTCCGCCACCCTATAAGGGCCTTCCCAGTTCGGGGAGAGCTTCCCGCACTCCCGTGGCTGGGAAGCTTCAGCCCGCCGGAGCACTAGATCTCCTGGGTGGAAGGACTTCGGTCGCACCCTAGAGTTGTAGTACCTGGCCACTCACTGCCTGTATGCCGCCATTCAGACTCGAGCCTTGTCCCTCGTCTCCTCAAGGAGGTCCAGGTTCAGTAGCATCCTGGCGAGATTTTCCACTTCATCATACTGCTCCACATGCAAGGTGGGTAGGCTGAGCTCTATCGGGATAACCACTTCGGCTCCGAAGATGAGGTTGAACGGGGTCTCATCGATGGCTGTCCTCAGGGTGGTGTGGTATGCCCACAGGATGCTCGGGAGCTCTTCCGCCCACCTGCCCTTGGCCTGGTCCAGCCTTGTCTGGAGGCTCTTCAAGATAGTCCTATTTGTTACCTTGGCTTCTCCGTTTGTCTGTGGATGCACCACCGAGGTGAAGCGATGGTGGATGCCGAGGTCGCTGTAGAATTCTTTAAACTCCTGATAGTCGAATTGACATCCGTTATTGGTGATAATGGTGTGCGGTAGGCCAAAACGGTATATGATTGACTTCTAGAGGAACTTAGCGATGTTTGCCTCCGTGATCTGGGCTAGGGGTTCGGCCTCGACCCACTTCGTGAAGTAGTCGATGGCCACGATCAAAAATTTCCGCAGCCCGGATGCCGGGGGAAAAGATCCTAAGAGATCCATTCCCTATTGAGCGAACGACCACGGAGCGGAGAGCTGGGAGAGCAGAGTGGATGGCTGACGCTGCACCACAGTGTGCCACTAGCATCGGTCACACCTCTTCACGAAGTCGGCCGCATCCTCCTTCATTGTCTCCCAGAAATAACCTTGGCGGAGGGCCTTGTACGCCAGCGTTCTGTCCCTCACGTGGTTCCCATATATGCCCTCGTGGATTTCTTAGAGTACGAGTACGGCCTCCGCGGGTCTCAGGCACTTGAGGAGGGGGTAGGAATAGGACCTCTGATACAGTTGTCCATCCATTAAGACGAACCGTGTGGCCTTTCTCTTGATAAGGCGAGCCGCTACGCGGTCTTCCAGCAAGATACCGCTGGTAATGTACTCGACGCACTTGTCCATCCAGCTAGGCTCTTGGCTGACCTGTTGGACCTCCACAGGCGCCTCGTAGCTCGGGGCCTTAAGATGCTCAACATAAGCTCGGCCCAACAGCGAGTCCGGCAGGGTTGCCAGTCGGGAGAGCGCGTCCGCGCGAGCATTTTCCCCACGGGGTTTATGGGAGATGCTGAAGCACCGAAATCCAGCCGCGCTCGTTCTCACGAGCTCCAAGTATTTCGCCATTTGAGGGTCCCGCGCACCGTACTCTCCAGAGATCTGTCCGGCCACAAGCTGCGAATCAGTGAAGGCCTTGAGGTTGGACACGCCCAACTCGCGGGGCACTCTCAGCCCCGCGAGGAGTGCCTCGTACTCCACCTGATTATTAGTTACGGTGAACTGGAAACAGAGTGCAGATTCGGCGACGACCCCCTCGCCATTGGCGAGGATGAGACCGGCTCCGCTCCCGCTAGAGTTCGAGGCCCCATCCACATGAAGGATCCACACATCCTCCTCGGGTCCCGGTTCCGGTTGCCGGTCCAGAGGGCCTTCCTCCATCCCCTTGCCCAGGCCTGTGCACTCGACCAAAAAGTCAGCGTGCACTTGCTCCTTCATGGCCGACCTTGGTCGATAAGTGATATCAAACTCACTAAGCTTGAGTCCCACTTCGCCAATCGCCCGGATGTGTCAGATCGGCTGAGTATCGCTTTCAGTGGTTGATCCATCAGGACGGCAATGGGGTGTGCTTGGAAATAGGGCCTGAGATGCTGGGCGGACACTATTAGTGCAAAAATGAGTTTTTCAAACCGGGAATACCTGAGCTCCGCATCGCGGAGGAGCTTGCTCGCGTAGTACACCGATCTCTGAACTCCCTGGTCGTCGGCCCGAACTAGGACCAAGCTGATGGCCTCCGGGGTGACCGCCGGTACAGGATGAGCTCCTCTCCTTCTTTGGGCCTGGAGAGCAGTGGTGGTGATGCAAGCATCCTCTTCAGCTCGTCAAACACCTCCTGGCACTCCTCGGTCCAGATGAAGTTGTTCATCTTCCTCAGCACTTTGAAGAAGGGCCGGCAGCGGTCCGCAGACCTCGAGATAAACCGACTCAGGGCGGCTATCCGGCCGGTGAGTCGCTGCACTTGTTTCTTGGAGGTGGGCTGCTCCATGTCCAAAATGGCCTGGACCTTTTCCGGGTTGGCTTCTATCCCTCTTTGGGTCACCATGAACCCTAGAAACTTTCCGGCAGACACGTCGAAGGCGCACTTCGCCGAGTTCAGCTTCATCTGGTGAAGTCGGAGGTTGCCGACGGTCTCCACCAGGTCGCCGATATGGTCGGAAAGAGGCTTGCTCATTACCAGCATGTCATCCACGTACACCTGCATGTTGAGATCAATCTGATCCTTGAAGACTTTATTGACCAGCCACTGGTACATGGCCCCGTCGTTCTTGAGGCCAAATGGCATCATCTTGTAACAGTAAGTTCCACGGTCGGTGACGAAAGCGGTGTGCTATTCGTCCTCCGGGTGCATTCGAATCTGGTTGTACCCAGATAAGGCATCCATGAAAGAGAGGAGGCGATGCCCTGAAGTGGTGTCCACCAACTGATCAATCTTTGGAAGAGGGAAACTGTCATTCGAGCAAGCTCGGTTGAGGTCGGTGTAGTCCACGCAGATCCTCCACTTGCCACTACTCTTCTTCACCATGACCATGATGCAGAACAAAAGCTCTGATACCAAAATTGATGCAGGACGAAAAAGAGGTGATGCGATACGGAAGTAAATTAAGACTAATTCTATTTTTATTTTTTTATTTTTTATATTTTCAGAAGTCGTCTTTGACTCAAAGGAAAGTTAAACTAAATTGAAAGAAACTATATAATAATTGAAAGCACAATTTAAAGAAACTAGGTTATCAGAGTAGTTCAGAAGTAAAGGATCGCTCGGGGTTGAGAAACTTCCAGACCTAGGGTTTCGCTCTGAACTTTCAACAGGACAGAAGTAAAGAGAAGAGAAGAGTTACCGACCAGGCAGTGATCTTCATAGAGTTTAGTGGAAGGACTCTCTTGAGCAGATTGTTGGATCCCCGGATTCAGATTTTTCGCAATGGATCCTCCAACACTGATCCTTTGGCAGAGTTGGCTTCTCCTGAACTCAAGATCTGGGAAAGAAGAAGAATAATTTATGGAACCAGATACTCAAGGAAGGATTTACCAGATAGAAGAACTTGAAATCTGATGTTGCTGAAATCCGGATTCTCCTGGAGGCTGATCTGACTTCCTCTGGGAATTGCTCTGAATCTGAAGTATCCAGACTGGACCTGGATGCTGGTGGTCGGCCTTAACTTGGAGAGGGTGGCCGTGAGAGATGGGGTAGGCTAGGGTTTGGTGGAAAGAAGAGGATGATGGGCGGCTTGGGTTTGGAAGTGAAGTGGCTAACCTAGGGTTTTGGGGTTGGAGATCTCACACCTCTTCAAGGTTCTTGGAGAACCCGGATTTACTCCCTCATGGAGCTCAACACCTGGATGCAAGTGCGGAAGAGAGAAACACAAAGTTTGCTCACACATAAATTGGATTCATTCATCAGATATTTTTAAAACTTACAAGAGGGGTTTAATTTATAGGACTTTACAAGAGAGCAGGGTTTTACATCTTCCCATGTGGGACTAATAGGATGGATCTTCAAATTAGGCTTGTAGAATCAATTCCCACACATATGGCCGGCCAAGAGGTTCCTAAAGTGTTGATTGGTGGCTCCAAAAGGTAAGTAGGTAGCGCCTCCTAGCCTTGCTCTTCAAGAGAAAATTTCTTTCCTTCCATGGCTCAACTCTTTTGGACACCTCCTTTTCTTTCTCCCTAAGTCATGGTTCTTCCCATCTTTGCTTTGGGCTTTTTAGGCATGGATTGGGCGCCCCCTTGAAGTGCTCCCCAAGAAGTGCTTCTTTCTTTACATAGCTTGGCCTTTTAAGGTATATATGGGGTGCCTCCTTAATTTTGGCTTCAAGAAAAATTCTTGCTCCCTTGGGTATGGGGACCAAGACACTGGGATGGAGATGTGGCGCCTCCTGGACTCTGGCGTGTGGCTGGGAGTGTGGCGCCCACTTGCTTGGGCTTGGGAGAAAATGTGGCACCCTGGAGAAGACCTAGACCACTTACTAGGACTTGTACTCAACAAAATTTAAATTGCAGGGAAATACAGACTCAAAAAAATTGAGTTGACCAAGTCAACCCTTATTACAAAACCAGAAAACCCTAATTCTTCGGGCAAGGTCAACCAGAGATCCAGATGGAGCCCTGAAGTCTTCTTCTGAGTCTGGTGCCCGCACCAATTCTCCCGGGATGGGAGGAACTCGACCCTGTCGAGTATGGATCAAGTTGGCTCTGGTATCTCTCCAAGAGGTCTGGGTCCAATTCTTGTAATTCTTCTTGGGAGATCCAAGAGTCATCAGAATCTGGCCTTCCTTGCCAGCGGACCAGGTATCTTTGGTATCCTCGATTACGAGTAGAGATAACCTGATCATCCAGGCTCTTTTCAATCTGCTCTTTCCTCACAGGCCAGTTTGTTGGTGGACACACAGGGTTGGGTTCACTCTCAAGAGCAGGATTATGCTCAAAAGGCTCACTGGGAATCACAGCTGGCTCTCTATACTCTACTAGGTCTGTAATGTTGAAAGTGGAGCTAATGCCTAGTTCTGAAGGCAACTCGAGCACATAGGCATTGGATCCTACTCTCTTCACCACTCTAAATGGTCCAGCTCCTCTAACATGTAACTTTCTAACGGTTCCAGGAGGAAACCGTTCAGGCCTTAACCTAATCATTACATAGTCTCCCTCATCAAAAGTTTTGACTCGCCTTTGAGAATCAGCAAACTTCTTATATGTTTCATTACTTAAATTTATTTTGGCATGAATTTCTTTATGCAAGTCTTTTATATGCTGTGCAAAAACTTTGGCAGACTCGGAGACTCGTGTGTGGACCGGTAAAGGAGCTAGGTCAAGAGGTGTGTGAGGTTTGTAACCATGCACAATTTCAAATGGACTCTTACCTGTAGACCTATTGACCGAGTCATTGTATGCAAATTCAGCTCTAGGTAAGTACAAATCCCAGTTCCTAATATTTTCACCAACAAGACACCTTAACAGATTGCCTAAACTACGGTTCACTACTTCGGTTTGGCCATCAGTTTGGGGATGATAGGCAGTTGAAAACTTAAGTTTTGTCCCTAACTTATGCCAAAGGATTTTCCAGAAATAGATGGTGAACCAGACATCCCTATCTGAAACAATGGTCTTAGGTAGGCTATGGAGTCGAACTATCTCATTAAAGAACAGGGTGGCTACCTTAGACGCATCAAATGTTTGGGAACAAGGCAAGAAATGGGCCATCTTGGAAAATCGGTCGACTACAACACAGATAGAGTCATGCCTCCTCTGGGTCTTAGGCAAACCTAACACAAAGTCCATGCTGACATCTTGCCAAGGACGATCTGGGACAGGGAGTGGGGTATAAAGGCCGGTGTTTTGTTTTCGCTGTTTGGCAACAGTGCAGGTCCGACACCTAGCCACAATGTGTGCTACATCTCTTTTTAAGCTAGGCCAGAAAAAGTGGTCTTCAATAGCCAAGGTGGTCTTGTCTTTTCCGAAATGGCCAGCTAGACCTCCAGCATGAATTTTCCAAATCAAAAATTCCTTAAGAGAAGTTCTAGGGATGCAAAGCCTATTCTTAAAGAACAGAAAGCCATCTAAAAGGGTATAATCCTTATGATCACTAGATGGTCCTTGAGTTAGATCCTGGTACACAGTCTTAAAATCCGGACACGACTCATATTCCTCTTTGATCTGCTCAAATCCTATGACTTCAGCCCTAACAGAATTCAATAACAAAGATTGACGACTAAGGTCATCAGCTACCTTATTTTCAGTCCCAGCCTTATGTTTCAAAATAAAAATATAGGACTGGATATACTCTACCCACTTAGCATGCCTAGGGTTAAGCTTCTTCTGGGAATTCAAGAATCTAAGAGCCTCATGGTCCGAAAATAGCACAAATTCTTGCGGTAGAAAATAATGTCTCCAGTAACGCAAAGCTTGCACTACCGCATAAAATTCCTTATCATAGGTAGAATACCTAAGCTTAGCATCATTAAGTTTTTCACTAAAGAATGCTATGGGATGGTTCTCTTGGCTTAGGACTCCACCTATGCCTACTCCTGAAGCATCACAGGCAATCTCAAATACTTTAGAAAAGTCGGGTAACTTCAAAATGGGTGCCTGGGTCATCCTATCCTTAAGATCTAGGAAGGCTTTATGGGCTGCTTTAGTCCACTGAAATTCTCCCTTCCTATTACAGTCTGTGATAGGAGCAACTACAGTACTAAACCCCTTGATGAATCGCCTATAGAAGGTAGCCAAGCCGTGGAAACTTCTGACTTCATGCACACTGGTCGGCTCTGGCCATTCTACCATGGACCTAATCTTTTCTGGATCGGCAGCTACGCCATCAGGGGTTACTACAAAATCAAGGAAGATAACTCTATTGGTCAAGAATTCATACTTTTTGAGATTACCGTAGAGACTATCATTCCTCAAAACTTGGCAGAATTGTCTAAGGTGGCCTAGGTGGTCTGCAGGGGTCTTACTATAAATCAGGATGTCATCAAAATAGATCACTACAAACTTCCCTATGAAAGCTCTAAGCACCTGGGTCATAATCCTCATGAAAGTACTAGGGGCATTGGACAACCCAAAAGGCATAACAACCTATTCATAGAGACCATCCTTAGTTTTGAAAGCGGTTTTCCACTCATCCCCTGGTCTAATCCTAACCTGATGATAGTCGCTCTTGAGATCAATTTTAGAAAAAACCATTGCACCGGCCATCATATCTAGCATGTCATCTAGTATAGGGATGGGGAACCTATACTTGATTATGATTTTGTTGATGGCACGACTATCAACACACATCCTCCACGTGCCATCCTTCTTTGGGGTCAGAAGTGCAGGGACTGCACAAGGGCTAAGACTCTCTCTAATGAACCCCTTCCTCAATAATTCTCCGACCTGCTTTTGCAGTCCTTATGCTCAGATGGATTCATCCTATAATGGGGCAAGTTGGGTAAAGTAGCTCCTGGGACTAAATATATGGAATGCTGGATATCTTTAAGAGGTGGAAGGTGGTCCAGCAGATCCTCGGGAAAAACATCCTCAAATTCTTCCATCAAAGGTTTAACTTCCTGAGGAGGCTCTGAGGATGTAGGAGTCCTAAGTTCCTTAGCAGTCAACATCCAAATAGGCGAACCACTATGAATTTCTTGTTCTAAATCTTTAGCACTAATTAGGTTCACTCCAGTCTTCATCTCTCTGACCTTATTGGGTCCTTTAGCTACCTTGTCCTTAGGAGGGACTGAATGGATTGTGATTTTCTTCCCATTAAAACTAAAGACAGGTGTTGGATTTTCCTAAGAGGTTGGCATCATGATCATATAACCAAGGTCTTCCAAGAATTATACTGCTCACCCCCATGGGCAAGACATCATACCAAATCTTTTCTTGATAGGATTGCATTTGGATTTGGACCTGACATCTAGACTGGATGGGTATAGTGGTAGAGTCTACCCAAGAAACCTTATAGGAGTTGGGGTGGGGGACTGGGGTTAAGCCTAACATTTTGACAGTGCTAGCAGAAATGGCATTCACACAGCTTCCACTATCTATGATGATCTTACATACCTTATCCCCTAGTTTAAGGAAAGTCTGTAGGATGTTAGTCCTACGCCAATCCTCCTGAACTCTATTCTGGGATAGGATACATCTCACAACCCCTAACTGGTCAGACTCTGTGGATTCCTCCTCTCCTTCATACTCATCGACCAAATTCATTCCGGCCTCATAAACTTCTTCTTCAAATTCTTCATTAGGCCCGGAATTCTCATGGACTTGTTCTTTAAACTGGGCAACAGTGGCAGTCACATCCTGACTCAATTTGTTCATACTTTCAGTAAGATCTCTAACCATGGCCTCTAAATCAGGTTGGGTTTGACCAAGTTGGTAGGGTACTATATTCCGGGTAGACATGATGATGCAAGCAAACACACCAAATGAGACCAACTGAAATGACTACGGGCTAACTAGACCTAGAGCCCAAACTAGATGCCCAATCAGAGTGGCTAGCTAGCCTATAGTAACTCGGGACTCAGCCAGGCAGGTGTAAGGGGAGTGTTAGGTCCCTAGATGCCAATCCTAGACACCAATCAGTGATTGGCCAGGTAGGCGGACCAGCACACAAGCCCTTCAGGATAGAATCCCTGAACCACCGTTCTAGACACTAAGTACAAAGCACACACAGAGTAACTAGACAAACTGACTCAACACTAGCCTTGACCCGACTTGTTGATGTCCCTAGCCCACTAGGGCAAATTAAGTCTAATAAATTTAAAAATTAGGCTTAGGATCGAATGAATGGGTGGTGGTTTTAGGCTAAGGAGAGGTTATTAACTCCTCCCCTTATCTTAGATGCTCAATTGCCCTTAAGATGAATTCGGAGATGATCACTCAAAAAATTGAATTGCAGAAACACAGAAACAGAGTTGCTATAATTTAACTCTAAAAAATTCCACAGAAACCAATAAATTACAGTCAAATTATGTAAAATAGTTTCAATTATACTGGTTCTAGCAAAATAAAAATCATGTAATTTGGAGTTACTTGCAATGAGAAATAATTCCCGCAATAGGGCAGTTACAGACTGAAAATAGAATGCTTCCCCCGTTTACAATTCCTACTACGAAGTTGTAACCCAGCGGATCCCCTACACACCCTAGGAACACCCCGTGGAATGGGAAGAGGAGGTTTGCACCTCGCTTCGTTCCTAGGACCAGACGTCCTGGGGAGTCTACTTCGAGCAGACAAAGTAAAAAAGAGAGACACTCAAAACATGTAAGCAAGTCAGAAATCCTAGACAGGGCTCTGATACCAAAATTGATGCAGAACAAAAGCTCTGATACCAAAATTGATGCAGGATGAAAAAGAGGTGATGCGATGCGGAAGTAAATTAAGACTAATTCTTTTTTTATTTTTATTTTTTTATATTTTCAGAAGTCGGCTTTGACTCAAAGGAAAGTTAAACTAAATTGAAAGAAACTATGTAATAATTAAAAGCACAATTTAAAGAAACTAGGTTATCAGAGTAGTTCAGAAGTAAAGGATCGCTAGGGGTTGAGAAACTCCCAGACCTAGGATTTCGCTCTGAACTTTCAACAGGATAGAAGTAAAGAGAAGAGAAGGGTTACCGACCAGGCAGTGATCTTCACAGAGTTTAGTGGAAGGACTCTCTTGAGCAGATTGTTGGATCCCCGGATTCAGATATCTTCGCAATGGATCCTCCAAAACTGATCCTTTGGCAGAGTTGGCTTATCCTGAACTCAAGATCTGGGAAAGAAGAAGAACAATTTATGGAACCAGATACTCAAGGAAGGATTTACCAGATAGAAGAACTTGAAAGCTGATGTTGCTGAAATCCGGATTCTCTTGGAGGCTGATCTGACTTCCTCTGGGAATTGCTCTGAATCTGAAGTATCCAGACTGGACCTGGATGCTGGTGGTCGGCCTTGACTTGGAGAGAGTGGCCGTGAGAGATGGGGTAGGCTAGGGTTTGGTGGAAAGAAGAGGATGATGGGCGGCTAGGGTTTGGAAGTGAAGTGGCTAACCTAGGGTTTTGGGGTTAGAGATCTCACACCTCCTCAAGGTTCCTAAGGAACCCGGATTTACTCCCTCATGGAGCTCAACACCTGGATGCAAGTGCGGAAGAGAGAAACACAAAGTTTGCTCACACATAAATTGGATTCATTCATCAGATATTTTTAAAACTTACAAGAGGGGTTTAATTTATAGGACTTTACAAGAGAGCAGGGTTTTACATCTTCCCATGTGGGACTAATAGGATGGATCTTCAAATTAGGCTTGTAGAATCAATTCCCACACATATGGCCGGCCAAGAGGTTCCTAAAGTGTTGATTGGTGGCTCCAAAAGGTAAGTAGGTGGCGCCTCCTAGCCTTGCTCTTCAAGAGAAAATTTCTTTCCTTCCATGGCTCAACTCTTTTGGACACCTCCTTTTCTTTCTCCATAAGTCATGGTTCTTCCCATCTTTGCTTTGGGCTTTTTAGGCATGGATTGGGCGCCCCCTTGAAGTGCTCCCCAAGAAGTGCTTCTTTCTTTACATAGCTTGGCCTTTTAAGGTATATATGGGGCGCCTCCTTGATTTTGGCTTCAAGAAAAATTCTTGCTCCCTTGGGTGTGGGGACCAAGACACTGGGATGGAGATGTGGCACCTCCTGGACTCTGGCGTGTGGCTGGGAGTGTGGCGCCCACTTGCTTGGGCTTGGGAGAAAATGTGGCACCCTGGAGAAGACCTAGACCACTTACTAGGACTCTTACTCAACAAAATTTAAATTGCAGGGAAATACAGACTCAAAAAAATTGAGTTGACCAAGTCAACCCTTATTACAAAACCAGAAAACCCTAATTTTTCGGGCAAGGTCAATCAGAGATCCAGATGGAGCCCTGAAGTCTTCTTCTGAGTCTGGTGCCCGCACCAGACCACATTCGCCAGCCAACTGGAATATTGTACTTCCCGCACAAAGCCGGCGGTGAGGAGCTTCTCTACTTCTTCATTGATGGCCTTTTACCTTTCTGCAATGAAACTCCTCTTCTTCTGGTGGACCGGATGACACTTCGGGTCAACATTTAGCCTGTGGGTGATGACTTCCGAGGGGATGCCCGGCATGTCAACTGCGAACCAGGCAAACACATCCGCGTTCGCGTGGAGGAAATCCAACAGGCAGATCCGTTTTTCCTCTGGGAGCTGGGCCCCCACATGCACAATCTTCTGAGGGTCCGAACCGAGGGGATACGTCAACAGGTATTCTACGGGTCCTCCCCTGGGTTCCTTTTTCCTTAAGTCGAGGTCGTTGATGTCGGGGTCGAGCTCAGCGCCTCGGGCACCCGGGACCGTCTGAAGGCAATGCTGGACGAGCTGGGTCGTCCCCCTCATCACCCCAGTCCCAGAGGCTATGGGGAACTGTACTAGTAACCGTTTGGTGGAAATCACAGCATCCAGCTGGTTGAGCCCCGGACAACCAAGGATTGCATTATAAGGCGAGGGGAGCTTGACAACAATAAACGTCATCATGACAGTAGTCTGCCGAGGTGGGGATCCGGTGGTGATAGGGAGAGTGATCTCTCCTTCGACCCCCACCGAGTCCCCGGTAAAGCCCACCAGAGGGGTGTGCACCGGCCTTAATTGATCATGAGATAGGTTAATTTGGGAGAAAGCATTATAAAAAAGCATGTCAGTAGAGCTCCAACTATCTACTATAATACGATGTACAGGATGCTTTGCGATGGTCATCTCGACCACCACTACATCATTGTTTACATTCTTGTTTTCATTCCCCTTCTCAAAGGGAGGTACATCCTCCGGGTCACCCGCCTCTTGGGTTCTCTTCGCCGCTCACCCGATCCCCCAAGAGATTGATGCAGAACAAAGAACAAAGAAGCGTATGCGGAAGTAAATTTAAGATTAATTCTTTTTTTTTGTTTTTATATTTCAGAAATTGGCTTCGACTCAAAGTAAAGTTAGACTAAGTTGATGGAAACTAGGTAAGGATTGAAAGCATAATTTAGAAGAAGCTAAGTTATCAGAGTAGTTCAGAAGTAACGGATCGCTGGGGGTTGAGAAACTCCCAGACCTTGGGTTTCGTTCTGAACTTTCAACAGGACAGAAATAAAGAGAAGAGTTGGTTTACCAACCAGACAGTGATCTTCACAGAATTTGGGTGGAAGAACTCTCTCGAGCAGATTGTTGGATCCTCGGATTCGGCTATCTTCGCAATGGATCCTCCAATACTGGTCTCGTGGCTGGGTCGGCTTCTCCTGAACTCAAGATCTGGGAAGAAGAAAAATAAGTGATGGATTCAGAGACTCAGGGAAGGATTTACCAGTTCGAAGAACTTGAAGGCTGATGTCGCTGAGATCCGGATTCTCTTGAAGGCTGATTCGACTCCCTCTGAAAAGAGCTTTGGATCTGAAGTGTCTGGACTGGATCTGATTGCTGGTGATCGACCTGGACTTGGAGGGAGAGGCCGTGGGAGGTGGGATAGGCTAGGGGTTTTGGTGGATTGAAGTGGATGATGGGCGGTTAGGATTTTGGAGTAGAAGTGGCTAACCTAGGGTTTGGGGTTTTGGAGATCTCACACCTCCTCAAGGTTCCTGGGGAACCCGGATTTACTCCCTCACGGAGCTCAACACCTGGATGCAAGTGCGGAAGAGAGAAAACACAGAGTTTGCTCACAAAAAAAAGTTGGTTTCATTCATCAAATTGATTTAAACTTACAAGAGGGGTTTAATTTATAGGACTTTATAAGAGAGTAGGGTTTTACATCTTCCCATGTGGGACTAAAGGAGGGGATCTGCAAATCAGGATAATCCATACACATATGGCCGGCCAAGGTTCCAAAAAAATTGATTTGGGTTTTAAAAGGAAGGTAGATGGTGCCTTCATGCTTGGTTCTTCAAGAGAGGATTTCTTTCCTTCCATGGCTCAACTCTTTTGGACTCCTCCTTTTCTTTCTCCCTAAGTCAAGGTCCTTCCCATCTTTGTTTTGGATATTTTTGGCAGGTAATGGGCGCCTCCTTGAAATTCTCTCCAAGAAACTTTCTTCCCATTCATAGTTTGGCTCTTATGGAAAGTCTTGGGCCGCCCCCTTGTTTTGTGGATCCTTGGTTGTTTTCTCCTCAATTGGTGCATGAAAGAAGGGAGCTGCTATCTGTGGTGTGGGGACCAAAGTCTACTGGATGAAGATGTGGTGCCCCCTGGACTTAGGCATGTGGCTGGGAGTGTGGCTGGGAGTGTGGCGCCCACTTGCTTGGCCTTGGAGAAAATGTGACACCCCAGGTTGAAGTCCTAGACCACTACTGAGTCAACATGACTCAACAAAATAAAATTGCAGGTAATACAGACTCAAGCTAAAATTGAGTTGATCAAGTCAACCCTTATTACAAGCCAAAAAATCCTAATTCTTCGGGCAAGGTTAATTAGAGATCCAGATGGAGCTCTGAAGTCTTCTTCTGAGTCTGGTGCCCGTACCAGAGATTATGCCCACCGGCTTCTCCGTTGGGTGGTTATCAATCGCAGGGACCGGGGGAAGGGCTACGAGCGGCTATCCCTCTGCCGGGGCTTCGTTCCTCACGAACTTCCTGAGGTAGCCTCTTTTAATCAGCTCCTCGATTTCTCGCTTCAGATTGCGGCACTCCTCCGTGTCGTGGCCATGCTCGCGGTGGAACTGGCAGTATTTTGTTTTGTCACGGGTGTTCCTTGGGTTCTGAGGAGGAGGTCGGCGAAGGTAGTGCTCACCCTCAATCTCCATGAGATCTTCGTTCTGGGAGTAAGCAGAGGTGTGAAACTTCGCTCCGGGGGCGCGTCGCTCTTCGGCTTCGGGCCTGGATGGAGATCAGCAGGTGGTCCAGGCCTTCGGGTCCCGGGGACATCCCTCGGGGCCGGCTTCTTCGAGGACCTCCCGTCCAGCTCTCGCCTGGTGCGATCGTCCTCCTCCTCTTGGATGTACTTGTGGACACGGAGGAGGAGCTCAGAGTACGTCCTGGGGGGTTTCTTATCTAGGGAATAGGTCAAGCGGGATGTCCTGAGTCCGCGCTTCAATGCCAGCATGGCAACGTGCTCATCCAGACTGTAGATTTCCAGGACAGTGGTCTTGAAACGGGTAATGTAGTCCCGAAGAAGCTTGTGGTCCTGCTGGCGGATGGAGAAGAGGCTGTCCACCTCTCTTGGCACCTTCCGGCAAGCGTCGAAGTGTGCCACGAACTTTCTTTCCAGTTGATGGAAGGAGCAAATAGATTCGGGCTCAAGACGGGTGAACTAGACTCGAGCAGCCTTCCGGAGGGTAGCGGGGAAGGCGATGCATAAAAGAGCATCCGTGGCCCCCTGGACCCTCATGAGAGCCTTGTAGCTCTCCAGATGGTCCAAGGGGTCGGTGGTCCCATAGTAGGGATCCACTTGTGGCATGCGAAATCGACTCGGAATCAGCTCCTCTTGGATTTCCCGGGAGAAGGGTGGCCGGGCATCATAGCCCGCCGGGTCCGCCGAGGACTTCTGCAGGTTGGCAAATCGACGGGTGAACTCTGCCAGCTTGCACTCGTGCTCCTCCAGGCACCTCTCGGCCTGGCGCCTGATGGCCTCGTCAGTGGAATCTTCCATCGAGGCTGCTGGCAAAGGGGGCGCCGATCGATCTCGACGGGGGGCCTTGCCCCGACGTCGCCTGCTGCGGTGCGCCATCTCGGTATCGTTGGCTGGGGATCGACTCTCGTGATACACCGAACCAGAGTAATTCCTCTTCGCGGGGGTTTGGTGGCTCCCGTGGGGGTTGGAGACTGCCTGCGGTTGAGAGCGCCTACCTTGGATGGAGCGCAGGCTTCCTTGGGGCCCCGCAGCCCAAGCCGCGGGGGTCCCTGGTTGGGGCTGAGTGGCCAGGGACCGCTGCTGGTGTTGTAGCTGCCGGACTGCTATGGTCAGGGTTTGCAGCTGTTGGATGACAGCTGCGAAAGGTCCGTCCACCGGGGACGACTGTGGAGGAAGAAGAGGTGGAGCAGGAAGCTCCCTCTCCGGGCTACGCGGCCCCTGAGGGGAAGGGGCTTCCCCTACTCGATTGGTGGATGCTTCGTGTCCGCGCGTCACCACCATGGTCGGAGCGCGCTTTGTCCCGCGGAGAGCTAGCTCGCACTGGGGTTGCTGTCCTGCCCCCCTACCTGGCATGCCAATCTGTTGCCGATCTCACCGCCGCGGCCTGTAGCTTCAAAGCTGGTACCGGTCTCATACCGTCTCACCTCGAGGGCTTCGAGCTTCCGGTCCTGCAAAACAAGGTCAGAAATCCTGGCCGGGGGTCCCGGCGAGGGAGCTTCGACGGTCAAGTTAGAGAACGGTGAGATGGAACAGAATCCCTAAGGTGGGTCTCTGAAGGAGCCCCAGACTTAGAGAAGATCTTAACAAAAGAGGTCTTAGGAATGGCGGAAATTGGGCCCAGCTCCTTCACCGAGCTCATGCCGAAGGACTCCTCTCGGGTCCCTGGATCCTTCTCTCGATGCCTTCTTTTTCCCCGCCTTTTTTCCACTTACCTAGCTATCCGCTCTTCCCATCCTTTTATCCCATCACATTGCCTCCGGCTTCCCCACCCGGGAGGCTCCCTCTCAGCCTTCACTTTTTCCTCTCTCTCTCCCCTTTTTCCTTTCCCCTTCAGGTCCGGGAACCCGGTGGCCTCTTTGTCTTGCTTGCCGAGCTCAGCAAGAAAAAGGGGAGAGGGAAGATACTGGCGAGGCCTTGGGCCGAGCGTGGGTGGTCTCCTTCCCAGGCATTGACGATGTCCATTGCTGGCTCCTGCCTGCCAGGACTTCACTTCTCGGTTGCGGAACCCGTCGGGCCGATGTAAACGAGGTTTCGCGCGTCACTATGGACCGTACCGGCGCTCCTCGTGAGGCACGGCGCATGCTACCCGTGTGGCGATTTTGAAACTCGCACCCCCACTTCCCGGAGGCCTCACTATGCAGGGCCAGCTTCGACCGAGGTGGACCCCTCCTGGGCGGACACCTAGCGGAGCGACACAGAAATGCTTGACTTCGGCCGAGGTGGACCCGTATCCGGGCGCCATCTGGCGAAGGAGCAGGAGGGCCCGGCTCGACCCCGTAGTTCAGAAATTACGACATCCAAATTCAAAACCTACGACACTCAAGTTAAAAAACTACGACACTCATGCATAAATTGTAAAATAGAAGTTTGTAACCCCTTTACCTCTAATACTTTTCATCCGTGGCTTATCTTAAGACTCCCAGAGTGTAATAAAATTTATTATTTAACTTACATTTATGTTTTACATATGTTTCAGGTGATCTTGTAATGGTTCGGTTGCCTAGAGTGAAGGCTTCATAATTATTTAAAAACCATTGCAAGCCAGCAGTATATGTTGAACAAGTTTGGAAGATTGCTTTTTCTAATCTTCATTTAGAAATCATTCGGAAGACTCCATTCACTCATTCGTTGACATGCAACCATTTGTTGTCAACGGGTGACTACTAGCTGAAATTATTAGATGCTATAAAGGAGGTGACAAGTTTATTTTTTGTGGCAAGGAACTTATATTCAGCATCGAAGATGTGGCCTTGATTCTGGATCTACCAAGTTGATACAGTGACATGCGCTGATGTGGACTGGTGCAGCGACATCCGTTGACATGGAGCCTGCGGATGGCCACGACGGCGAGAAGCCCACCACCTAGGCAAGGCCGCATGACGAAGAACCAAAGGGACCGCCCTTCCGAGGTTAGCTCCCAGTCGAGGCAGGGCTCATTGGACAAGCCCCCCATCTCAGGTCAGCTCCCGGTCGAGGTCGAGTCCGCCTCTCCAAAAGGGACCGCCCTTCCGAGGTCAGCTCCCAATCAAGGCAGGGCTCATTAGGTAAGCCCCCCGTCTGAGGTCAGCTCCCGACCGAGATCAAGTTCGCCTCTCTAGAAGGGATCGCTCTTCCGAGGTTAGCTCCCAGTGGAGGCAAGACTCATTGGGTGAGCTCCCCATTCGAGGACAGCTCCCGATCAAGGTCGAGTCCGCCTCTCTGAAGCATACCCTCCTACCAGGAGCATGGTCTCCCGCCAAAGGCGCAAAGAGGGGGGAAGCCACCCTCAGCCTCCGAGAGGTGGTGTATACCCTGCCATGGGCGTAGGCCCCTTTCTACGGCGCATCGTGCGCACGATTTGCACGATCCGAACAATGTTAGGCTCCCAACCTTATGATATGCCGACAAGTCAATGATTGCATGACTGGGAGACTACAGCTTCCATGACAGGATGCCTGGACCTCCTAGAGAAGGGCACCCCCCTACGGCCCTATGCCCTGTAGCACTTGGATAGCCTCCTCTAAAGTGGCAACATCCCATTATGGCTGAAGGCTCAGGCACAGAACCAGCCTGATAGAGAGGCAATGACAGGCAACGGAAAGCCTCCTTCGAAGGAGAGAGCCTGGAATTCCCTGGAAAGCCTCTCGTTTATATAAGACCCATAGAAAAAGGTAAGAGAAGGTAAGCAAAGAAGTGCAACGAGGACTCTTTCATTCTCGTATTATTATCTTCTCTTTTGTCACTCTCTCGACGCGAAGAGTCCCCAAAGCTCTCCGCCAAGAGGTATCTGTTCTCCTCGATCGTCCTACTAACTTGATCATCGGAGTGCCTTTGTCAGAATTCCCGGTCCAAGGTTTTTGTCTATCTTGCAAGACCCTCGAGCAATCTAGTAAGCCGACCGCGAGATGGGAACCAAGGATCCGACTGGAACCTGATGTGTCAGAGCTACAAGCCACGATGATCCGGATGGCAACAGATTGGCATGCTAGGTAGGGGGGATCGATCAGTTTAAAGCATCGCTGCCCCTACAGCAAGGAAGATCCCGCGGGTGCCCGCAGTTCGATGGTGACTATGCGAGCCTGCGAAGCCCCCACCCATCGGATGGAGGACCCCCCTCATCACGGTGACCAACACCTGGAGTGGGATCATCCCGCTCTGTCGCAGTCGCCTTCGACGGACCCCCAGTACACTGCACTCGCCCACCAGGTCCAGCTCCTAGCCACGACGGTGCACCAGCTACACCAAAGGCAGTGCTCTCTAAAAACACAGTAGCAGTCGGGGATTCTGGTGGCTCGCATAGTCGATCCTCGCAATAGCCTACGATCCTTCCAGAAGGGGCCGCTGCATGTGGCGTCACCCCCTCAAGAGGCCCATCAGGCGAATAGCAAGCGACCGTAGCATGATTTGACTGGCTAGGGGAGCTGCTCCCCAGTCTCGGACCACCTCGTGCCCTCGTGCCAACAGCACCGGTGTGGATGAGAACTCAGGCATGAGTTCCTTCGCTCCGATCCACCCTCACCCCTGGCATCCTCCACCAAGGGGTCGACTGACGAGGCCATCCTCCATCGAGCGAAAAGGCACCTCGAAGAGCATGAGCGCAAGCTGACGGATCTGGCCCGCTATTCGTAGAAGTGCAGGGCTCCCCTAGTGAGCCCGTGGGTTACGACACCCGTCCACCCTTTATGAAGAGGAACCAAGAGGAATCGATCCCCAGCTGGTTCCGTATGCCACAGGTTGATCCCTATGATGGGACAATCGACCCCCTGGACCACCTAAAAAGTTACAAGGTGCTTATGAGGGTCCAGGGGGCCACCGATACTCTCCTTTGCATCGCCTTTCCTGCCACTCTATGAAAGGCTGCTCGGGTCTTGTTTTCCTGGCTTGAACCTGAATGTATAGACTCCTTCCCTCAGCTGAAGGAAAAGTTTGTGGTGCACTTCGATGCTTGTAGGAAGGTGCCGCGTGAGACTGATAGCCTCTTCTCGATCCAACAGCAAGATCGGGAACTCCTTCGAGACTATGTGTCCCGGTTCAAGACCGTCGCCCTGGAGATCTACAACCTCGATGAGTCTGTCGCCATACTAGCCCTGAAGAGGAAACTGTGAACCTCCCACTTCACCTACTTCCTTGACAAGAATCCCCTAAAGACGTACTCGGAGTTTCTTCTCCGGGTGCAGAAGTACATCCACACCGAGGAGGCGGATCATGCCAGGAGGGAGTTGGACGGGAGGCCCCTAAAGAGACAGGCCATCGGAGAGACGTCCGATCGCCTGAACTGGAGGATGGTGTGGGTCTCGTGATCGGAGCCCAGGTCTAAGGTTAACCCTGCCGACAAAGAGAGTTTCACTTTTCTCCCACCCCTAGGACAAAGATCCTGATGAAAATCGAGGACGAGCACTTTCTGCACTGACCCCCACCATTGAGGCCATCGACTGGGTGGGACAAATCCTGCTACTGCCATTTCCACCAGGACTATGACCATGACATGTAGAAATGCCGCCACCTGAAGAGGGAGATTGAAGAGTTTATTAAGCACGGCTATCTCAATATGTGGAGGGGGGAGCACCCCCTGCAGCCCACATCAAAGGGCCTCGATCCCTTGCCATCGATAACCGTCCCATCGAGAAGCCGGTAGGGATGATATCCTGAGGGATAGTAAAAACCCTGAAGAAGGCAAGGGGGAGAGAGAAGAGTGATGATGTACTCCCCTGTGTGGGAGAAGGGTCGACTAGGATAGACAACCCAAATAATGATGCTATCATCATCGAAATGACGATAGCCAAACATCCTATAAAAAGAATCATGGTAGATAGTGAAAGCTCCTCGGACATCCTTTTTTATGATGCCTTTGCAAGGATAAATTTGTCCACTGACCAAATAAGATCGGTATTTTCGCCTCTGGTAGGCTTCATCGGAGACTCAGTTGGAGTCGAGAAAGAAATTACACTCCCAACAACTGCTGGGACACCACCCTAGCAAAGCATCGTGCTGGTGACCTTCACTGTCGTAAAGCTCCCTTCACCCTACAATGCCATCCTGGGATTCTCAGGACTCAATTTGCTTGATGTCATCATCTCCACGAAATGCCTCTTAGTCCGGTTCCTGATCCCATGGGGGATCAGAGAAATAAGGGGGTCCCGGCAGTCGGTGCAGCATTGCTGGCAGACCATCTCGGGTCTAAGGGGAGCATATCTCAGCCTTGCCGTAGACTAGCCTGATCCAGCAGCATCGAAACCAAAGAGCGGGCCGATCGAACCTTTGCTTCCTTTGGGGGACGATCCCTTGAAAGTGGTGTAGATTGGGGCTCTATTGATCGAAGAAGAGAGATCATGTCTGTTCGTCTTCCAGCATGCCAATGCAGATGTCTTCGTTTGGACTATTGTCGACATGCCCGGTATCCCATCGGAGGTGATAACTCACAGGCTAAACGTCGATCCCAACCATCATCCGGTCCGACAAAAGAAAAGGAGCTTTGCTCCAGAATGACAGAAGGCTATCAACGAGGAGGTCAAAAAACTACTCATAGCAGGCTTCATCCGAGAGGTGCGATATCCTGACTGGCTTGCTAATATGGTGATGGTCAGGAAAGCCTCTGGAAAGTGGAGGATCTGTGTAGACTACACTGACCTCAACAAGGCATGCCCAAAGGATAGCTTTTCCCTTACAAAGATCGACCAGTTGGTGGGTGCGACCTCGTGTTACAAGTACCTCAGCTTCATGGATGTGTTCTTCAGATACAATCAGATCTTCATGCATCCAAAAGATGAGGAGTGCATGTCGTTCATGACTGATCGAGGTATATATTGTCACAAGATGATGCATTTTGGCCTCAAGAATGCAGGGACCACCTACCAGTGCTTGGTCAGCACGATCTTCAAGAACCAGATCAGCTGCAACATGCAAGTGTACATGGATGACATGCTTGTCATGAGCAGCCCGGAGGAGGACCATATCGTCGACTTGGCGGAGGCTTTCGATAACCTCCGTCACTATCAAATGAAGCTGAATCCTGTCAAGCACGCCTTCGGTGTGGCAGCAAAAAAGTTTCTAGGGTTCATGGTGACCCAAAGGGAGATAGAGGCCAACCCTGAGAAGATCTAGGCGATCACAAACATGCAACATCCCACCTCCAAGAAGGAGGTCCAGTGTCTAATTGGGCATGTCGCAGCTTTGAGCCGCTTTGTTGACCCCTGGAATGATTTTGATGATTACAAAATATTCGAGCATGTATGCATTACTAATTCTTTCAATCACTCAAGAAGTTTTGCAGGAAAGTGTTTATCTTTATATTAGTTGGTTTTCTAACTAGTTGAAATGTGTTCCAACATTGTATGAACTCATGTACACTTCAAGTTGTAAAGCCATAATTTTTTTATCCATGTAATCTTGTAAAAAAGGCTCTAAATTAATATAAATGAGAGTAAGTAGGTTAGACATGTTTAGTAAGCTCTTTGAAGCTTCTTGGAAGACTTGCTCTTGTTGGAATCTTGAATTGAAGAAGTTTGAAGCATAAAAAGAATTTTTGCAAGAGCCGACTCATGGACCAAGAGCCGACTCCTATTTTGGCACGGCATAAAAAATTTCAAAGTTTCAGAAGTTCGAGCCTACTCGAGCCTTAAGAGCCGACTCGATGAAGAACTTGTATTTTTGGTGACTGAGACTTCGAGCCGACTCAAGCCCAGAAGAGCTGACTCGTCCAGAGTTTATGTTGTTGGTAACTGTGACTTTGAGCTGACTCAGCCTTGAAGAGCTGACTCCGGCAGAAATTATTTTATCATTGATTGAAGAGTTTGAGACGACTCAACCCCGAAGAGTCGACTCGTCCAGAACTTTTATTTGGATTGTCTGAGACTTCGAGCCAACTCTTGGACCTCGAGTCGACTCGAGTGACGGGTTTTTGCAGTCTAACAGCTAGTTGCAGAATCTCTTTTTTGAACTCCAAAAATCCTCCAACGGTTCTATTTCAGTTTCCCAGGCCCTACAACGGCTATTTTTGATTGAAGACTATAAAAGAGAGTATTTTTGAAGGATTAAACAATTTTTGATAGATGTTTCATTGATTATTCTTTAGAAGTTAAGGAGTTTTCAAGTCTTTCACCAACCCACTTCAAGAGCATTCAAGAAAGGATTCAAAGCTTCACCAACTGATCTTTATTCTTGAATCCAACCTTTTAAGGAATTCAAGAAGCAGCTTGAAGAGCATTCAAAAGCATTAAAAGCTAGGCTTCAATTTGATCTTCATCGGCAACACTCAAACAAATTTGGTTTGTTGTAAAGTTGCTTTATACATTTGATATAACTTGTCTTCTCTCTAAGAACAACAAGGGGCTGTGTCTTGAGAGTGTATTAAAGGTTTTTAGATGAGCCTATTAAAACCTAAGTTTAGGTTTCTTTGATGAGCCCGATTCTAAAAATCAAAGAGATTTAGGTTCTTGGTTAGCCTATGTTAAAACCAAGTGAGGGTTTTCTTTGATGATCCCGGTAAAATCAAAGTGTAGAGGTTTGGATTGTGAGCCTGTTAAAACAATCCGACTGTATTCTGATGGGGGATATAATAGAAATCCCAAGTGGTGTTTGGATAGTGGATGTAGGAGCGGGTTGCTTCGAACCACTTTAAATTTCTTGTGTTTGTGATTGTGCTTGTTTAACTTCATTGCATTTATTTACTTGCTTCCGTATTGCATTATTCACCACAACACTAAAAGGATTTTAAATTACACATACTTACTAAAGTTTTTATAATCCCAATTCATCTCCCTCTTGGGAAGCCACTTGGGCAACACGCTTCATCTCACACTCCGCTGAGTGTTGCCAACCATTCTTCAAGGTCCTCTGAAAGATGAACGACCTCACCTGGACAGAAGAATGCTAAGAAGTGTTCGAGGAGCTGAAGAAGCTTCTTGCCTCACTGCCATTACTATCCAGGCCGGAGCCCGGAGAGGAACTCCTCCTGCACCTAGCAGTCTTATCAGAGGCGGTCAGCTCCATGCTGGTTCGTGCTGATAGGGATGGCTCTCAACGGCTAGTCTACTACACCAGCAAGCTACTCTGTGATGCCGAAACCAGCCCCTAAGGGCTATCCTAAGCCATCTTGATACTTCTGGGTGCTCGGCCAAGTGGGTGCTGAAGCTCAGCAAATTCGACATCACATATCGCCCGTGGCAGGCATAGAAGGCCCAAGTTCTAGCCGATTTCATGATGGAATGCACCTGGGCCGAAGAAAGTCCAGAGGAGATGGACCAACAGGCCGAACTCGAGTCGGACCCAACCATGGTGGAAGAAACATGGATACTCCACGTGGACGGCGCTTCCAATGCAGGAGGAAGCGGAGCTGGCCTCATCCTTGCCAGTCCTGATGGGGTCATTATGGAATGCGCACTGCGATTCTTTTTCAAGGTGACCAACAACCAGGTAGAGTATAAAGCGCTCCTCGTGGGGCTGAAGGTGTCTTGTGAACTGGGCATCAAAAGGCTGAAGGTCTTCACAGACTCATAGCTAGTAGCGGGCTAAGTCTTCGGCGAGTACGAAGCACGGGATCCCATGATGGTGAGGTACCTGGATCAGGTGCGCTCTCATACGTTGACCCTCCAGCACTTTAGCATCTCCCATATCCCATGGGCAGAGAATGCCCAAGCTGACATCCTTTCCAGGCTGGCCACCTTGCCCGAGACTTCGCTGGGGTGCACATTCATCGAACATCTCGAGGCCCCCAATTGCAAGGCTGCGGCCAAGGTCCAGCAGGTCTCCCACGAGGCTAGCTGGATGGACCCCTACATCAAATACATTACCGTCGGTACCCTGCCAGAGGACCGAAAGGAGGTCGGCCTTCTCAAGAAGAAGGCCACACGCTACGTGATCCTGGATGGGCAACTCTATGAAAGATCCTACTCCTCTCCCCTGCTGAAATGCTTGAAGCCCTCAGAGGCCACTTACGTGCTCCAGGAGATACACGAAGGTATCTACGACAATCATGTAGGGGGCAGGGCCCTAGCCCACAAGGTGATCCGGTAGGGATACTTCTAGGAGACCATGCGAGAGGATGTAGTTGATTTCATGAAGAATGCGACAAGTGACAACACCACACATGCATTCAGTGGTAGCCAGTAGCCCCTATCTCCCAGTTATCAGCCCCATGGTGGTGCGGGCACCAGACTCAGAAGAAGACTTCAGAGCTCCATCTGGATCTCTGATTAACCTTGCCCGAAGAATTAGGTTTTTTTGGTTTTTAATAAGAGTTGACTAGATCAACTTAATTTAGCTTGAGTCTACATTACCTGCATTTTATTTTGTTGAGTCATGTTGACTCAGTAGTGGACTAGGGTTTCAAAATGGGATGTTACACTTTCTTCCAAGACCAGGCAAGTGGACACCACACTCCCAGCCACACTCCCAGTCCAGGGGGTGCCATATCCACATCCAGCAGCTTTTGGTCCCCACTCTACAAATGGCAACCTCCTTCTCTCATGCGCCAGATAAGGAGAAGTCCACCAAGAGACCACCAATCAAGGGGGCGGCCAAGACTTTCCCAAGAATTCCAAAACAAAGAAGGGAAGAAATTCTCTTGGAAGAGAACTTCAAGGGGGCGCCCACTACCTGCCAAAAACAATCAAAACAAAGATGGGAAGGACCTTGACTTAGGGAGGAAGAAAAGGAGGAGTCCAAAAGAGTTGATCTAGGGAAGGAAGAAAATTTTTCTTGAAAATCAAAGCAAGGTGGCGCCATCTACCTGCCATTTATAACCCAAATCCTATTTTTTTGGTATTTTGGCCGACCATATGTAAGGGATTTGCCCTAATTTGGAGATCCCCTCCTTTAGTCCCACATGGGAAGATGTGAAACCCTCCTCCCTTGTAATGCCTTATAAATTAAACCCCTCTTGTAAGTTTACAACAATCTAATGAATGAAAGAAATTTTTCTTGTGAGCAAACTTGTGTTTTCTCTTTTCCGCACTTGCTTCCAGGTGTTGAGCTCCGTGAGGGAGTAAATCCGGGTTCTCCTGGAACCTTGAGGAGGTGAGAGATCTCCAAAATCCTAAACCCTAGGTTAGCCACTCAATTCCCAAACCCTAGCCGCCATCACCCTTCTCTTTCCACCAAGCCCTAGTCTATTTCCCTTCTCACGGCCACCATCTCCAAGTCCAGGCCGACCACCAGCATCCAGCTCCAGTCCAGATACTGCAGATCTACATTAATTCTAAGAGGAAGTTAGATCAGCCTCCAGGAGAATTTGATTTCAGCAACTTCGGCTTTCAAGTTCTTCAACCTGGTAAGATCTTTTCTTGAGTTTCTGAATTCCTTCACTTGTTCCTCTTCTTTCCCAGATCTTGAGTCCAGGAGAAGCTGACCAAACCACGAGACCAGTATTGGAGGATCCATTGCGAAGATAGCCGACTCCGAGGATCCCACAATCTGCTCGAGAGAGTTCTTCCACCAAAATCCTGAGAAGATCACTGTCTGGTTAGTAAACCATCTCTTCTCTCTATTTCTGTTCTGTTGAAAGTTCAGAGCGAAACCCTAGGTCTGGAAGTTTCTTAACCCCCAGCGATCCGTTACTTCTGAACTACTCTGATAATTTAGTTTCTTCTAAACTGTGCTTTCAATCCTTACCTAGTTTCCTTCAACATAGTTTAGCTTTACTTTGAGTCGAAGCCAATTTCTGAAATATATATATATAAAAAAAAGAATTAATCTTAATTTTACTTCCGTATACGCTTCTTTGTTCTTCGTTCTGCATCATTTTTGGTATCAGAGCTTTCGTGCTGCATCACATGGCCATTTGCCCAATGGAGAATGGACATCCTAGGCTCTTTCCCTGTGGCGTCCGGCCAACGGAGGTTCCTGATTATGGCCATCGACTATTTCACCAAGTGGGTCGAGGTTGAACCCTTGGCACGGATAACAGACATGAAGGTCCAATCTTTCTTCTGAAAATCTATAATTTATAGATATGGCCTCCCGTACACAATCATCATTGATAACAGGAAGCAGTTCGATAACCGGACCTTCGAAGAATTTTGCTTCGATCTTGGCATCCACCACCACTTCACTTCAGTGGCTCATCCTTAAACAAACGGGGAGGCCGAAGTGACTAACCGCACCATCTTGCAAGGGCTCTGCACGAGGTTGGATGAAGTCAAGGGCTAATGGGTGGATGAGCTGTCCAGCGTGTTATGGGCCTACCACACCACCCCCCTCATGGCCATCGGTGAGATGCCCTTCAACCTTGTCTTCGGGACTGAGGCAGTAATCTCAGTGGAGCTTAACCTGCCCATGCTTCGGATAGAACAATATAGTGAAGGCGAGAACTCGGCATGCCTCCTCCTCAACCTAGACTTGCTGGACGAGATAAGAGACAAAGCTCGACTCAAAATGGTGGCTTTTCGGTAGCAAGTCTATTACAACTCCCGTATGTGACATAAGGTGTTCCGCCCAGGCGACCTTGTGCTCAAGCGAGTGGAAGCATCCTAACTAGGAGAATGTGGGAAACTCTCCCCAAATTGGGAGTGTCCTTACCAGGTGATCGAAGCTTTGTCGGGCGGGGCCTACTACCTCGTCGGGCTCGATGGTGTCTGCTTCATGCAAATCTAGAATGCTAGCAACTTAAGGATGTACCACCAATAATGTAAGGCTCTTCCACAATAAATTCAAGTTCCTTTTGGTGCAATCCTGCTTTTCACCTGTGCAGGAACTTATCCGCCCCACTTCAAGCTAGGAGCCGTCGTGCCCCGCACCAAAGCTGAGAAACTCCTGAAGCCCCGCATTCAAGCCGGGAGCCGCCGTGCCTCACACCAAAGCTGGAAAACTCCTGAAGCCCTGCATTCAAGTCAAGAGCCGCCGTGCCCCGCACCAAAGTGGGAAACTCCTAAAGCCCGGTACCAAAGCTTGGAAACTCCTAAAGCCCGGCACCTAAGCCCGGCATCGAAGGCCGGAAACTCCTGGAGCCTGACACCAAGGCTTGAAAACTCTTGAAGCCTGGCACCTAAGCCGGGAAACTCCTATAGCTCGGCACTAAAGCCCGGAAACTCTTGAAGCCCGGCACCTAAGCCTGGAAACTTCTGAAGCCCGGCACCTAAGCCTGGAAACTCCAAGAAGCCCGACACCTAAGCCCAGAAACTTCAAGAAGCCTGACCCCTAAGCCCGGAAGCTCCAAGAAGCCCGGCACTTCAAGCTTGGAAACTCTAAGAAGCCCAGAACTTCAAGCCCGGAGACTTCTGAAGCCCGGCACTCAAACCTGGGAGCTCATGAAGCCCAACACTCATAGATAAACAATTTCATCGCCCAGTTTATAGTCCGGAGATGTCAACTGGAAACTCCAAGCAAATCCCAGCATCTGCCGTCTAACCCACACCGGGCAACATAAGAAGAAAGAAGCAGAATAGTAGCCATCAAAAAAAAATGTTTCATTGATTGAAATTTCCTATACATCCTCTGCGAGGCACCCCCAACAAATCAGAGGCCCTCCTTGACTTAAAAAGAAAAAGGAAAAAAAAAAAGAGTAGAAAACAAGAAGAAGAAGAAGAAAAAAGAAAGAGAGACAGATAAGGAAAGGAAGATCTAAACATCGATCGCTGGCCCCTTTCCAGACCGGCGGGCGACACTAGCCCCCCACGAGGCACTCAGGGAGGCTTCGGGTTCTGCCTCAGCCTCCTCTGACTCAGACTCCTCAAAGATAGACTTATCCTCTTGCCCGGGGTATGGGATAGAAGGCCTGATATTGTCCAGCCCTTTCAACCCATGGAAGCAGAAGGCCTTGCTCTTGTACTCCTAGAATCCTTTGTGATAGGAATCCAGGACAGCCTCGGCAACTTCGTCCTTGAAAGCCTGTGATGCCATGAACTTGCGGATGGCCTCCACCGCCTCCTTTCTGGCCATCTCCGTCATTGTAGTGGCCGTCGATGCCCTCTCAAGCATCGTTACAATCCGGTCCTCCTCTTCTAGTTGGGCCTGGAAGGTCCACACCTTATTTTTCAGCCGGGCCCTCTCCTCGGACCAAAGGGAGCTAGCGTCCCACTCTCCCGTAGGGGTCGCCTCGGGCTTGGCCACCCCTGTAGTCCCGGGGTCGCCTCTCCGGACCTTCGTACTGGGCTCCCCCTCAGGCACCCCAATGGCAGTCCTTCAAGACATCTTCTGAAGATCTTTGTGGCTGAACTTCATCCTTGTAGAATGAAGTAGATTGATTAGCTTTGCTTCCACACTAAACCCATCGTCAGAGAAAATGAGGTTCCCCTTCCTCCCCGTGCTGGAGAGATTCACTGGCACCGGCAGAAACGAAGACAAGAGATGCACGGAGGTCTGGAGACCCTAGTAAGGAACTCCCCCAACTCGATAACATAAAAAGGAGGAAGGAAAGAAGGAAGCTTAACTTGTCGAGACTCTGCCCAAGGGGAAGAGGGAGCAGTTCTGAAACACGAGTCTTGTCTCTTCATTGCCAGAAGAATTTCTAAGAACTGAGAAGATAGGTCCTATTTAATGACCTGGAGAAGACATGTGTCGTGTCTCACGCCGAGCCAATAGAGAGGTGCTATGAACCGAGGGACACTTTGAATCCTGAGCACCCCCCCTTTGAAGACCGATGCAGCATTAATAATCACTTTCAAAGAGAGAAGACGTGGCGGCACCCAAATGGCATAGGGACACAACCGCCCAAATGTCGATGTATCTAGCATTGGTAGCGGAAGGGCCGTGCCCCCTCCATGCCAGTGCAATCACTACTCCCTTCGCCCGGAGTGGACGCCTCATTCTCCGGGCTTGGGAGTGGGGGGCAACTGATACGGCGACATCCATTGACATGGACCGGTGCGGCGACATTCACTGACGTGGAGCTTGCGGATGGCCACGGCGGCGAGAAGCCCACCACCTGGGCAAGGTCGCATAGCAAAGAACCAAAGAGACCATCCTTTCAAGGTTAGCTCCCTGTCGAGGCAGGGCTCATTGGGCGAGCCCCCCGTCTGAGGTCAACTCCTAGTCGAGGTCGAGTTTGCCTCTCCAGAAGGGACTGCCCTTCCAAGGTTAGCTCCCAGTCGAGGCAGGGCTCATTGGGCGAGCTCCCCATCTGAGATCAGCTTCCAATCGAGGTCGAGTCTGCCTCTCCAGAAGGGATCATCTTTTCGAGGTCAGCTCCCAGTCAAGGCAGGGCTCATTGGGCAAGCCCCCCATCTGAGGACAGTCCTGGGCGAGGTTGAGTCTGCCTCTCCGAAGCAGACCCTCCTACCAGGAGCATGGTCTCTTACCAAAGGAGCAAAAAGGGGGGAAGCCGAAATTCAAAACAAAGGCAATGAAGAACCTGGCCATCCTGAGCCTCTAAGAGGTGGCACATACCCTGTAATGGGCGTAGGCCTCTCTCTGCGGCGCGTCATGCGCACGATCTGCACAATCTGGACAATGCCAGGCTCCCAGCCTTGCGGTATGCCGATATGTCGATGACCGCATGACTAGGAGACTACAGCTTCCATGACAAGATGCCTGGACTTCCTAGAGAAGGGTGCCCCCTATAGCCCTATGCCCTGTAGCACCTGGATGGCCTCCTTTAAAGTGGCAACATCCCATTATGGCTGAAGGCTCAGGCACAGAAACCAGCCTGACAGAGAGGAAATGACGGGCAACAGAAAGCCTTCTTCAAAGAAGAGAGCCTGGAATCCTCTGGAAAGCCTCCCATCTATATATAAGACCTACAGAAAAAGGTAAGGGAAGGTAAGTGAAGAAGTGCAATGAGGACTCTTTCATTCTCATATTATTTTCTTCTCTTTTGTCACCCTCTAGATGCAGAGAGTCCTCCAAGCTCTCCACCACAGAGGTATTTGTTCCCCTCGATCATCCCACTAACTTGATCATCGGAGTGCCTTCACCGGAATCCCCGATCCAACATTTTTCTCTATCTTGCAGGACCTCCGAGGAAGCTAGCAAGCCGACTGTGAGATGGATACCAAGGATCCGATGGAAACCCGATGCATCAGAGCTACAGGCCATGGTAATCCGGGTGGCAACATATGCCATGAAAACAATATTGCAATGGAAGATTAAGATAAGAAGGGTCAGTTATTCAGGTGATTTAGAAGGGAATTAAATCTGCAAAATAAGGGGCTGGAGAAGTTGATAGCCCAACTTCATTCATCAAACTTACAAAAGAATGTCGAGGACACTGTGAGACTATGGATTGCATATATATTCGTAATGTTCTTGTCTCCAAAGTCAAATCAATCTTGTCCAAGATATATCATTCCTTACTTGGATGATTTATTCTAGCTGGATCAACTCGACTGGGCTTCCATAATAAGAGAGTTGACTCTTATGTCTTTTCTAGATGCTGCTTTTTACCTGAGATCCAAGGAGCTAATCCTAACCAAGAGAAGTGATAAGGCTAGAAGGCAGCCAACCCTGTATGGATGTATTGCTACTTTGGTGGTAAGTATTATTAATATGCAGCAAAAGTGTAATTGTATTTATTTTAAATCTTCCATATATTTAATATACATGATTATTATGTACAGGTTTGGTTCCTCGAACATAGTACCTTAAGAGTCCCACACATCCAAATAAACTACCTAGGCTGTTAAAATGGTATGAAAGCCAGGTAAAGATAGATTGTTTAGCTTGCAAACTTGCAGTCTTATTTGTTGGTAAGATAATACATTTTTGATGTTATGTTAATGAACAATATATCATTATTATTAATATAAAATTATTTTGTTATTGTTCCTGGCTTGCAGGTGGAGGGAGCTATTGAGCTTACGATAATGAAACAGTGACTTATCACTAAAGAAATAGTAACAGTAGCATCCCTAGAACAAGAAAAAAGTTGTACAAGCTGTGCATAGTTGAAGACTGAAGTAGAAGAGATAAAAAAGAGGTTTGTAAAAGTTGAAACCCTCCTTAGTTCATTTATAAATAAAAATAGCAATGCCAATAAAGAAGCGCACAAATGGGCGGAGAGAGATGATATTGAGATTGAGGTGGAAGTCATGGGGCACGATTGTTGGGATATCTTAGTCCAAGTACGAGCCAGTCATCGGTTCAATCGACTGAAGACATTTCTTCCGAACCGTAAACTTCGGATCACGGTATTCAAAAAAAACCAGGCAACCTATGGGCAAGCCAAAACTCTTAATGGACCTACGGCTTCCGAAGACAAGGTCTTCGGATTATATCTTCAGCCTTCGTCGAAGACCAAGTCCTACGGTCCCTAAAGGAAAGATCCTCAGCCTGAACCAAGGAATGACCTTCACCAACTCCTAAAGACACGATTTTCGATTTTTGTCGAAGACATAGTCTTCGACTTATGACAAAGATCAAGTCCTCGATCTATACAGAAGACAGGATCTACGATCTATCTCGAGAGGATCCGAGGATGAAGACATTCCCTGATTCAATCACGGAAATCTCTCTAAAAGAGAAGTCTGAAAATAGGCTCTCGACCTGTCTCAAGTCTCCATGAACAGGACAAGCAACGGTTATCATCGACTATTTCCGGAACATAATCATGGTGCGTAACTCCAGTAGCAACACCTCCGGTCTGGCCGCCGGAATCGTCTAATAACTATCCACGATCCCAAATTATAGGAAAGAAATTAACCCCTCCATCATAACCACTGGAGGAAGAACGGAATCGCAGGCTGGACAACTCCTTATAAATAACGGTAAGAGGGAATGCTCTAGGTAAGGCCCCAGATATCCCTGAAAATCATGGAATCCTTCCATTCTCCATCTAATCCTCCTCAGAATCTTTCCCATTCTATGGTTGGAGCCCGCCTCTGACTTAGGCATCGGAGTGTCCCCTACCGGAGCAATTCTGGTCAGGAATTTATTTTGCAGGTGAACCAGGGAGTAGCCTGCGATCCAGTAGCTCCGCTCGGTCAAAAAAGGAATTCTATGCCAATAGATTGGCATGCTAGGAAGGGAGATCTATGCCATTCGCATTGTTAAGCTCCCCTCCTTGACTAAGGGGAAGTAAAAAATTTTCGATGGCGAGAGGGAAGACTTAGGTTGCCTCAACGAGTCGAAATCGTGCTCCATCCCAGGGGATGTACCCCAGGTAGAGAACGATATTCCACCTCCCACAATTGTTATGGGATAGAAACAATTCAAAGCCCTCCTGAACCAGGTCACTAACCTCACGGCTATGGTTCAGGATTTTCAAAATAGAGCTTTCTAGGTGGGGCATCTGCCGGCCACCTCCATACATAGCTCTTGATCCCGGAGGAAGAGAGCCCCTCGAGAGGGGTCTATACATCTCTCCCCCCATCCTTGGCCCTCTCCTGAAGGCCGAAGTTCAAGAATGCCTAGGCCCACTGATTCCCCGTAAAGAGGGAAAAGACCTAGGCAAACTTCCTCACCCTCTTCTAAAGACTTTACTCCCGTAGAGAAAGCATCAAAGTAGGCTCTCCCTGATTACGATGGGAAGTTTAAGGCCATCGAATCGAAGATGGAGAGAATGTGGGAGTAGAAAGATTACAATGATTTGGTGGCATGTGATCTGCGCCTGCCCTACACCGACCGTGTCATGGCCGAAGTCATCCCTCGGCACTTTAGGGTTCCCCAACTGGAACCATACGACGGCACCTTTGATCCTCTTGACCATTTGGACAATTTTAAGACCCATATGATGATCCAGGGAGCTTCGGATGCGATGTATTGCCTTGTGTTCCCAGCCACCTTAAAGAAAGCTGCTCGGATGTGGTACTCAAGCATACGCCCAGGTACCATCGATTCCTTCTCCGAGTTAGAAAAATTGTTTGTCTTGCATTTCAGAACTTGTCGCAAGATCCCCTGGAATACGGATACACTGTTCCTCCTTTACTAGAATGAAGAAGAAAGCATGCGAGATTACATCTCCAAGTTTAATACGGCCACACTCGAGATCCCCGACCTCAACGAACATGTAGCCATGTCTGCATTGAAGAAGAGACTTTGTACATCTAGGCTCACCTTTTTCCTGGATAAGAAGTTTTCTAAAAGCTACACTGAGCTCCTATCGAGGGCTCAGAAATATGCCGATTCTGAAGAGCAGGCGGCAAATCGATGACTAATCGAAGGGAAGCCCCCTTCGAAGAAGAAAAATAACAGGGGATAAGGCCCCCCTATTTCTAACAACAACAACAAGTATGCTGATTGCCGAAGAAGTCCTCCCAGGTCCAGAGCATCAGGGGCGGGAGATTCGACTCCTATACCCCCCTCAACCTCCCTCATGAGAAGATTCTCTTGGAGATAGAAAAAGAAAACTATCTCCAACGACCACGTCCCATGATGGCATGCTCTTCCGCAAGGAACAGGAACAAATACTGCCGATTCCATCGGGACCATGGCCATAATACTGAAGAATGCATCCAACTGAGGATGCAATAGAAGATCTTATCAAGATAGGGTATTTGGGATGGTACGTTGGTCGCCAAGGACCTCGGTCAGAAGCTACTGTCCCCTAATTGACTCCTGAAGAGGCAAACTACCAAATCAAAGGCCCACTAATGGAGGCGTGGAGATGATACATCAACCTGTCAATTGGAGAAGAGATGAAGACGATGTCCCAAAGCAACTCAAGGACAACAATGCTATTCTCTTCTCCGACGAGGACCTTGCGGGAGTCTGGCTCCCGCATGATGACCCTATTGTAATCTCGACCGTTGTGGCCAATTATGATGTACAACAAATCCTAGTTGATAATGAAAGTTTGACTGATATCTTGATCTATGATGCATTCTTTCGGATGTGTTTGCCTAGAGACAAACTATGAAAGTCCCCTATACCACTTACCAGCTTTGGAGGGAATTAGGTTGATGCCGAGGGAGAAATAGTACTGCCTGTAACCCTCGGTACCGAACCTCGATAAAAGACACTACCGATCAATTTCACGATGGTCCGAACCCCTTCAACCTACAAATCATTCTAGGACGACTTGCCCTAAATAAATTCCGGACCGTAGTGTTATCCCACTACCTCCTGGTGTGCTTTCCCACCAGAAATGGTGTTGGAGAAGTAAGAAGGGACCAGAGAGCGGCATGACAATGCCTGATGATCCAGGACAAGCACTCTAATGATCCTACCACTTGGGATCAGCTAAATCCGAGGGACTCGATGATAGATTTTGGCGAACCTATGGAGAGAACTATCTCGATACCCTTACCTAAAGAGGACCCCACCAAGGTTGTGTAGATCGGAAGTATGCTCGATGAAAAAACCAGAACGGAGCTGATCTGCTACCTCCGGGATAATGCTGATGTCTACGCCTGGTCAGCTTCGGACATGCCAGGGATTCCCGCCGAAGTGATCACTCATCGGCTGGAAGTTGCTCCTGGGTATAAGCGAGTCTGGTAAAAGAAGAGAAGCTTTGCCCCCGAAAGACAAAAAGCAATAGATAAAGAGGTGAGCAAGCTCCTCAAGGCGGGGTTCATCCGGGAAGTCCACTACTCTGAGTGGTTGGCCAATGTGGTAATGGTAAAGAAAGCTAGTGGCAAGTGGAGGATCTGCATCGACTACATAGATCTCAATAAGGCTTGCCCAAAGGATAACTTTCCTTTCCAAAAAAATCGACCAACTGGTCGATGCTACTACCGGCCACCAACTGCTAAGTTTCATGGACGCTTTCTCTGGCTATAATCAAATCCAAATGGATCCCTGGGATGAGGAGAAGATGGCCTTCGTCATCGATAAAGGTCTATATTGCTACAAGATGATGCCATTTGGACTCAAGAACGCTGGAGCAACTTTTTAGAGGTTGATTAGCAAGGTGTTCAAGGAGCAACTTGGGAGAAACCTGGAAGCCTATGTCGATGATATGATCGTCAAAAGCCTCCTTAAAAAAGATCACATCCAAGACCTGGAGGAATCATTCAGTGCCCTGCAATGTCATCGAATGAAGCTAAACCCGACAAAATGTGCCTTTGGGATTACTTCAGGCAAGTTTCTGGGCTTCCTTGTTACCAAGCGAGGGATTGAAGCAAATCCTGAGAAAACTCAGGCCCTCAAGGATATAAGGCATCCATCCTGCAAAAAGGAAGTCCAACAGCTGACAGGGAGGATCGCCTCCTTAAGCAGGTTTATCTCTCGCTCAGCCGAGAAATGTCTTCCATTTTTCAAGGTACTTCGACAGTCTCGAAGCTTCGAATGGACTGAAGACTGTTGTAATACCTTTGAAGAGTTGAAGAAATACTTGGAGACCCCACCTTTACTTTCCAAACCTCAAGAGGGGGAGGTGCTTTATTTATACCTTTCTGCCTCGAACGAAGCAATCAGTTCGGTCCTTGTCTGAAGAGAAGAAGATGGCTCTCACAAGCCGATCTATTACATCAGCAAAGTTCTGCATGATACTGAAACAAGATATTCGAAGATGCAGAAGCTGATCTACTCTTTGATAGCTGCGGTAAAGCGATACGGCCTTACTTCCATGCCCACACCATCATGGTATTGATCGATCAGCCCCTAAAAGCTATTCTCTGATGCCTTGATACCTCCGGAAGGATAGCCAAGTGGGCTGTGAAACTAAGCAAGTTTGACATCAGCTTCCAGCCCCGATCAGCTATGAAGGCCCAGGTGCTTTCAGACTTCCTGGCTGAGTGCACCTGGAAGTCCGAAGACGAAGTGCCTCTAGTAGAAGAAGGAAATTCAAAGAATACGGAGACCGATTGGGTGCTTCATTTGGACAAAGCTTCCAATTCTGCTGGATGCGGAGCCAGCCTTATACTGGCTGAACCCGACGGCCACATGGTGGAGTATGCACTTCGATTCTCCTTCTGTGCTTCGAATAACCAGGCTAAATATGAAGCTTTACTTGATGGTCTTCGGATCGCCAAAAGTTTAGGAGTTCAGAGACTCCAGGCTTTTTCGGACTCCCAGCTGGTAGTAAATCAAGTTAAAGGAGAATATGAAGCCAGAGATCCCACCATGGTGCAGTACCTAGAGAAAGTACAAATCTTATCTTCTCAACTGGAATACTTCGAAATCATTCATGTTCCTCGATCGGAGAACTCTTGGGTAGGTGCGTTGTCTTGACTTGTTACTACATTCCCGGAATCTCTCGGTCGCACCTTCGTTGAGCACCTTGAAGCCCCAAGTATAGCTGAAGAAGCTATGGAGGTGCACCAAATTGAGACCGAGCCAAGTTGGATGGATCCTATTACTGCCAAGATCATCGTGGCTCGTAGCTACTGTCGGTGCTGGAGTGCGCTCCTCCGGCCGCCCGCGGCTCTCGATTCCCAGATCTCCTCGCTGGGTGCGGTCGCCTTGTTGCCCGGCGGTCCTCCACTCCTGGACCTGCGAGACAACGGTTAGAGACCCGGGCCGGGGTTTTTGGTGGGGGCACTTCGACGATCAAGTCAGTGACGATCCAAGGAAACAAATCCTCCTGGTTGGGCCCCTCTTGATGGACTCCACTCTAGGAGGAGTGTAAAATGTGGGCGAAGATGAAAACGTTGCCGGGGGAGAATGATAGCGGAGACAGAGGGATGCTCTGTTCCTCCGCCTCTCCCTGTATCTTGCACTTTCCCCTCTACTATGGTGGTCGTGGTGCTTCGCCCTCTTGGTCGGGCTTGCGCTTGTGCTTGTGGTGATGGTGGTGGTGCCATCCCCTCTTGCTGGTGGGGGTTGCCCTTCTTTTTTTTTTATTTTTTTTATCTCTTGGAGTTGTGTGTTACCTCTGGGTTTGCTATGAACCAGGTTACCGTTCGGTGCTTATCTCGGGATCTCCGCCGGGTTGTCAGGTGCATGCGGCGGTGTCTCGAGGGACCTTTCCTTATTCATGATAGGGGGCGTTGTCAGGCGCTTCGACACTCCTCTTGGTTGCCTCATTTCAGGAAATTTGGGGGTACTTCGAATGGCGGGCCGCCGCCTGCAGGATTCGAATCCCCGGATTGGTGTAACTGGCGATCGTAGGTAGTCAGTACGGCCTGGAAAGTGCTTCGTGCAATCCTCGGGTGGCTCGCCGGTGTTCTAGGCTGGTGAAGACCTCATCCAGACTGGGGCCGAGCTTGGGCGGCATGACTCGCTCCAACCTCAACATTCCGAGCTCGTGGGGGTGCCTCGGTGGAGGAGGGCGGAAGACGGACCCGGTCCAGAGGGCACGTGCTCGGAGAGGCTCCACATCGATGGGTGAGCTCGTGGCTCGACCTCGACCGCAGGACACTAGCTTCCGAGGGTCTCGCTCTGGAGGGTGGAGGGCGAACCCGGTCCAGAGGGCGCATGCTTAGAGAGGCTCCACATCGGTGGGTGAGCTCTTGGCTCGACCTCGACCGCAGGGCACTAGCCTCCGAGGGTCTCACTCTGGAGGGCGGAAGGCAGACCCAGTCCAGAGGGCACGCGCTCGGAGAGGCTCCACATTGATGGGTGAGCTCTTGGCTCGACCTCGACTGCAGGGCACTAGCCTCCGAGGGCCTCGCTCTGGAGAGCGGAAGGCGAACCCGGTCTAGAGGGCGCGCGCTCGGAGAGGCTCCACATCGATGGGTGAGCTCTTGGCTCGACCTTGACCGCAGGGCACAAGCCTCCGAGGGTCTCGCTCTAGAGGGAGAAAGGCGTAAGGCGGCTCTGACCTAGGCATCGAGCTCATGAGCTAGACTTGGCAGAGGATTGAGCTCGACCTGCTATTCTGAGAGAGCTCAGCTCAGCTCAGTAATGGAATACGGGCTAGAGAGTTGACGCGGCTTCTTTTCTCGACATGGCACCCACCGATTCCTCCACGTCAGCGATCCTGCCACATCATTTGTCTCCCACTCCCGAGGCTCATTAGTGTGTGGTGCTCAGGTCGAAGGGAGTAATTGCGGTGCTGACATGGAAGGGAGAAAATCTGGCATGATGATGGCCATGATTGCTGGAGCTTCGGGGGCCGGCCCTGCAGTCCAATGCGGGGATGCCATGTGGCCACGTCCGAGGAGCAGTTAATGTGGGCACGAGATTCAGAGAGGCCGGGACACCATTCTCGTTGATGGGCGGCACGTGGCGCGGTTCTGTTGGCGGAGAGTCTGAACCGATACGACTCCATCAGGTCATTTCGAAATGAAAAGAGGGCCTTACTCGAACCATCTATTCTTTTTGAATTCTCCGTGCCTGCTGCCGTCGCGTCCAAGCTTCCTCCTTCTTCCAGTCCCCCAGTTTTCTAGGAAGAGGTTAGCTTCTTCTTCCTCTCCTCCCATTGCTAGGATAGAGTTTTCTTCAGGGAACCAGGATATAGCCCTTCTTTGCCTCCTTCTTCCTCTTCTATTCCTGTCTCTGAGTTAATCCGGTCCACAGGTCCTGGTGGGGTCGCTTCGACGATCACTGTCGGGGACTTGAGGACCATCCAGGATGTCCATGGCATCCCGGTTTCCGTTCGGCTTATGGTCCCTCGTCCGGGGGAATGGGTCACTTCAAGTGGCCCGGGCCATCTTGCCTTCTATGAGGAGACCTTCTCCGAGGGTCTCCAGTTTTCCTTCCATCATTTCTTTCTATCAGTCTTAGACAATTATCATTTGGTCCTGGTGCAGCTGGTGCCAAATGCTATTAGGGTCATTTTCTCCTTCATTGTGCTTTGTCACCTCCCGGGTTCGTAGCCCGATTTTCTTTGTTCAGGGCTTTCTTTGCCCTAAAGTGCCACCTAACCGAGGATGGGTGGTGGTCCTTGTCTTCCCGCTCGAAGGGCATCAGGTTTGAGCTTCCCTCTTCCATCATGGGATGGAAGAGCAAGTTTTTCTTTGTTGAGGTCGAGGGGGTCGCTTGGGTCTGGAGAGATCCGGATCAGTCCCCAAATCAAAATTCTGTGGTCGATGCGGCTGACCGGGATGATTACGAGCAGCTCCGCACCACCCAGATTCCTCCCCTCAAGGTCCTATTATCTGAGCAGAACCTCGCCGACTCCGGGGTCGACCCAACGAATGGGTCGGGTGAGTTTGACCTGACCTTTTTCTTTTCTTTTATTCTTGCACCTCTTGCATTGTTTCACCCAGGCTTTAACTGTTGCGTTATTTGCATGCAGGTATGATCTTCTCCGAGAGTGATATTCTGGCCATCACCAAGAAGAGGCCGCCGACCGGGCTGGCCAGGGAGCCTGCTTCCATGCAGGTCTGGAGTGAGAGCGCATCTGCGGCAGCTCCCACGGTTGTGATCGGTCTGAGCTCGGCCGCCCCAGCTGGTCTGAGCTTAGAGATGCCCCACACTGCTCCTGTGCTAGTGGAGAGGGTAGCTCCCACGGCTCCAAGGCTTGCCGAGCAGGCCCCTACTACAGAGCCCGAGGTGGTAGTCCGGGCGAGGGCTGCCGCTGCTGCTGCTCCTTGCCATCCTCCGGGTCCGCCCATCATCGCTGTCAGTGTTGAAGAGACACGGGGCACTCCCAGGGCCATGACAGATGTGCTGCCTGCACTGGCGTCGGCCTCCCAGCCTGCCCCCCGAGGTCCTTCAATCAGTGGTGCAAGGCCGCCCGCTCATGGAGAGAGCTGGAGGGAGGAGGCGCGACGCCATCTCCCCTTCAGGATGGGACCGGAGAACTCGGTCCTCTGGAGCCCTGAGCTTGCCGAATACTTGATGGACTTCTCCATCCAAGCGTGCGACCGGCAAGAGATGGCCAGGATGCAGGTGGCCGATGTCATCCACACCGTCTTCTCTCAGCTGTTCTCGGTAAGCCGCCTTTACTTCTCTTTCTCTTCTCTTTTTTTTTTTTTGCTGACTTCTTTTCATGATTCAGATCGGTGTCGAGGCCCTATTCTTTAGGAGCCACTTCGAGAGCTGGGAGCATCTCGAGTGGCAACAGGCCGCCGAGATCGAGTCTTTGAAGGCTGACCTGAAGGAGAAGTTCGGGGCAAGTGGGGCCCTTGAGTTGAAGATCAAGGACCTCGAAAGAGAGCTCGCTGATGTCGAGGGGTGAGCAAGAGGACTCTTGACGGCTCGCGACTTGGAGCGAAGCCGTTCGAAGAAGGCGATAGATGACCTCTCCGTCGTCAAAAAGAAATTGAATTGGTACAGTGCTGAGGCCGACCGGCACAAGGAGATTGCCCGAGCCGCCCTGGCAGAATTGGCGGCCATGAAGGAGAAGCTTATCGTGGCTGAGAAGGCGGCAAAGATGGCTACCAACTCGGCGGAAACAGCTAGGCTGGAGGCTGCCGAGTCGAAGAGGGTGGCTGTTGAGGCCACGAAAGGTGCTGAGGATGCCATCACTAGGTTCAAGGCCTCGGAGGACTTCATCGCTGAAATCCAGCAGATGGCATCAGATTCCTTTTATAAGGGACTCATGTACCTGCGTGGTCGGGTCGAGGCGATCATTCCTGACAAGAATTGTAGTATCCTCAGGCACCCTTCGACCACAGAGGAGGAGGCTAATGAGGAGGTCATCACGGGAGGCGCGGACTCAGAGCCTTCGAGACCAGCTGAGGGTGATCCTACCGAAGTTGGGGCAGCCCAGCCGAGGACTTTTGAGGGTGAGAGCTCCCAGCCTCAGGACCCAGCGGGGAGGCCAGCCGAGGCAGAGTGACCCTTTTTACTCCTTGCTTCATTTTGTACTTTCATTTCTTATACTCAGTCTGGGTCACCCGGTATGTCGGGGGCCCAGAAGACACTTGTACTTTGTGTTTGATCAATGAAGTGAAATTCGAGTTTCTTTATCATTTGTTCTCTTTGCTTTTTTTTTTGTCTCCTCTCTTCTTCTCTCCCTTTTCTCTCTCTTCTTTTTTGTGTGTGGGGAGATCAAAGAGAAGGACTGCACCTTAGGGGGACAAGTTGTAATACTTGAGAGTTGCTGGGCTCGAAGGTGTTGTTGACTAAGGGCCATGCGGCTCGAAGGTCCCTTGGCCGGGGATCTGAACTCCGATCTTGGGTTAGCATCCTAGAGTTGGGCTCGGGGACATCGATTGCTGAGAGCTGCTTGGCTTGAAGTTCTCCTGGCCGGAGATCTGAGCTCCGATCTTGAGGAGGGCATCCTAGAGCTGGGCTCGGGGATGTTGATGACTGAGAGCTGCTTGGCTCGAAGTTCTCTTGGCCGGAGATCTGAGCTCCGATCTCGAGAGGGGTATCCTGGAGCTGGGCTCGAGGACATTGATGACCGATAACTGCTTGGCTCGAAGTTCTCTTGGCCAGAGATCTGAGCTCAGGTCTTGAGATGGCATCCTGGAGCTAGGCTCGGGGATGATGATTGCTGAGAGCTACTTGGCTCGAAGTTCTCTTGGCCCAAGATCTGAACTCCGGTCTTGAGGAGGGTATCCTGGAGCTGGGCTTGGGGATGTTGATGACTGAGAGTTGCTTGGCTCGAAGTTCTCTTTACCGGAGATCTGAGCTCCAGTCTTGAGAAGGTATCCTGGAGCTGGGCTCAGGGATGATGATTGCTGAGAGCTGCTTGGCTCGAAGTTCTCTTGGCCGGAGATCTGAGCTCTGGTCTCGAGAAGGCATCCTGGAGCTGGGCTCGGGGATGATGATTACTGAGAGCTGCTTGGCTCGAAGTTTCCTTGACCGAAGATCTGAGCTCCAGTCTTGAGAGGGGCATCCTGGAGCTGAGCTCGGGGACGTTGATGACTAAGAGCTGCTTGGCTCGAAGTTCTCTTGGCCGGAGATCTGAGCTCCGGTCTTGAGAAGGGCATCCTGGAGCTGGGCTCGGGGACGTTGATGATTGAGAGCTGCTTGGCTCGAAGTTCTCTTGGCCGAAGATCTGAGCTTCGGTCTTGAGAAGGCATCCTGGAGCTGGGCTCGAGGACGATGATTGCTGAGATAGCTTCAATGATGCTATATTTCCTTCTTGTTCTCTCTTTCTTTCCTTCCCCACTCTTCTTCTCTCTTTTTTCTTTTTGTTCTTGTCCTTCTTTTCTCTTTCTCTCTCTTTTTTTTTTTTTAGAGTAGGGAGATCAGAGGAGAGGATGCTGGTTGTACCCTCATTTTGTTCTCTTTCTTTCCTTCCCCTCTCGTCTTCTTTTCGAGTGGGGAGATCAGAGAAGAGGCCTGCCGGGCTTCTCCCTTTGTTCTCTTTCTTTCCTTCCCCTCTCGTCTTCTTTTCGAGTGGGGAGATCAGAGAAGGGGGGTTACCGGTCTTGATTGCCTTGGAGCTAGGCTCGAGGACTTCCTGGACGTGGATCTAGGCTCGGGCCCAGGGGGTGCCTGTGATCTTGGCTCAGGTCTTTAGCGCCTTGGAGCTAGGCTCGAGGCGTTGACGGGAGCTGCGTGGCCCTGTGATCTCTTGGCATCTCGGAGCTAGGCTCAGAGATGTTTGAGATAGAGAGCTGCTTGGCTCGAAGATTCTTCGATGTCCTAGAGCTGGGCTCGGGGACAGTTAGAGTTGGAGAGCTACGTGGCTTGAAGTTCCTCTAGTATCCTGGAGCTAAGCTCGGGAATGCTGGGAAGTGGGAGCTACGTGGCTCGGAGATTCTTCGACATCCTGGAGCTGGGCTCGGGGATGCTTGGAATTGTGGAGCTACGTGGCTCGAACATTCTTCGATGTCCTGGAGCTGGGCTCGGGGATGCTTGGAGTTGGAGAGCTACGTGGCTCGAAGTTTCTCTAGCATCTTGGAGCTAGGCCCGGGAATGCTGGGAAGTGGGAGCTATGTGGCTCAGAGATTCTTCGACATCCTGGAGCTGGGCTCGGGGACACTTGGAATTGTGGAGCTACGTGGCTCGAGCATTCTTTGACATCCTGGAGCTAAGCTCGGGGATGTTGTAGTCTTTTCTTACAAGACATGCGGATACCCATGCAAGGAAAAAATCATTACCATGATTGTTAGTAAGGGGAGTTACCTTATTGGAGGTGTCTTTGTAGGCTATAGGCCCTCCTCCCTCAGGGGAGCCTGATGCCATCGAACTCTTCGAGGTAATAGACCCCTCACGGTGGAGCTTCGACCGCCTCGCGGGGAACTCCCCATAGTGATTCACGACCGTCATCTTGACATCCGCGACAGCTTTATTTACCTTCCTCCTTCGCTTTCTCCTCCCCTTATGGCAGGAAAATGACTCTCGGGTGCCCCTGCCCCCTGAGCCTTCTTAGACGCACGTGCGGCCCTCCAGGCGGCGATGCCCGCCGGTTTCGTGATGAGGTAGCCATCGGTGGTTGAAGCCGATGGAAAAGTGGTGGCACTTGGGGCCCCGCTCGAGGCCTGCCCACTGCAAACCTTCGGAAGTGGGCCTCCTTGACGAGCTTCTCGATCTCTTATTCATGGTTGCAACATTTTTTTTTGATGCCATGGCCATGATCACGGTGGAAGTGATTATACTCCGCCTCATCGCAACCGGTGAAGGGCTCCACCAGTGGTGGGCGTTGTAGTCCGGTGGCTCGCCGGCTGAACCCTGCATGCTAATGAACTAGCAAAATAATCCCACCATTTTGTGCTCATGCTTCTCTAGGCACACTTTCGCTGTGTGCTTGATAGTTTCGTCAGTGGGTTCCCCGTCGAAAGGGATGGAGGAGGTGACATCCTGGAGAGGCCTAGGGGAGATTGCCACTCTGCTGGCCTTTGTAGCTTGTGTCGTCACCGTCCTTCTGCGGTATATTGACTTGGGGAGTGATGAAGGACTTTGTCATGCCCGTCTTCATCCCCTACCTGATGCGCCAATCTGTTGCCGCCAAGATCGTCGTGGCCCGTAGCTACTATCGGCACCGGAGTACGATCCTCCTACCGCCTACAGCTCTCGATTCCCAGATCTCCTCGCTGGGTGCGGTCACCTTGTTGCCCGGCGATCCTCCGCTCCTGGACCTGCGAGACAACGGTTAGAGACCTGGGCTGGGATTTCCGATGGGGGAACTCCGACGATCAAGTCAGTGATGATCTAGGAGAACAGATCCTTCTGGTCGGGCCCCTCTTGATGGACTCCGCTCTAGGAGGAGTGTAAAATGTGGGCGAAGGTGAAAACATTACCGGGGGAGAATGATAGCGGGGATAGAGGGATGCTCTGTTCCTTCGCCTCTCATTGTATCCTGCGCTTTCCCCTCCACTATGGTGGTCGTGGTACTTCGCCCTCTTGGTCGGGCTTGCGCTTGTGCTTGTGGTGATGGTGGTGGTGCCGTCCCATCTTGCTGGTGGGGGTTGCCCTTCTTTTTTTTTTTTGTTTTTTTGTCTCTTGGAGTTATTGTGTGTTACCTCTAGGTTTGCTGTGAACCAGGATACCGTTCGATGCTTGTCTTGGGATCTCCGCTGGGCTGTCAGGTGCATGCGGCGGTGTCCCGAGGGACCTTTCCTTATTCATGATAGGGGGCATTGTCAGGCACTCCGACACTCCTCTTGGTTGCCTCATTCTAGGAAATTTGGGGGTGCTTCGAATGGCGGGCCGCCGCCCACGGGATTCAAATCCCCGGATTGGTGTAACTGGCAGTTGTAGGTGGTCAGTATGGCCTCGAAAGTGCTTTAGTGCAATCCTCGGGTAGCTCGCCTGTGTTCTAGGCTGGTGAAGACCTCGTTCGGACTGGGGTCGAGCTGGGGCGGCATGACTCGCTCCAACCTCGACATTTCGAGCTTGCGGGGGCGCCTCAGTGGAGGAGGGCGAAAGGTGAACCCGGTCCAGAGGGTGCGCACTCGGAGAGGCTCCACATCGACGGGTGAGCTCGTGGCTCGACCTCGACCGCAGGGCACTTGCCTCCAAGGGTCTCGCTTTGGAGGGCGGAGGGCAGACCCGGTCTAGAGGGCGTGCACTTGGAGAGGCTCCACATTGGCGGGTGAGCTCTTGGCTCGACCTCGACCGTAGGGCACTAGCCTCCGATGGTCTCACTCTGGAGGGTGGAAGGTGGCTCCAACCTAGGCGTCGAGCTCATGAGCTCGACCTGGCGGAGGACTGAGCTCGGCCTGGTGTTCTGAGAGAGCTCAGCTTAGCTCGGTAGTGGAATACGGGCTAGAGAGTTGACGCGGCATCTTTTCTCGACGTGGCACCTGTTGGTTCCTCCACGTCAGCGATCCTGCCATATTAGATCCCATCATCAAGTTTTTAAATGAGGGTGTGTTGCTGGTAGACAAGGTAGAGGCCAAAAAGACCCGATGGATGGCATCTCAATATGTCATCTTAGACAGAGCTCTTTACAAGAGATCATTCTCTCAACCCCTGCTGAAATGCTTGGGACTGTCAGATGCTGACTATGCCTTGAGAGAGGTCTACGAGAGGATATGTGGTGACCACTTAGGGGGCAGGTCCTTAGCATATAAAATTATACGCCAAGGATACTATTGGCCCTCCATCCAAAAGGACTCGGCCGACTTCGTGCGAATATGCGATGGATGCCAGAGATATGCCAACATTCAAAGACAACCAGCAAGCCACTTGGCCCAGCTGACAGCCCCCTGGCCTTTTGCTCAATGGGGGATGGATATTCTTGGCCCATTTTCGCCTGTATCTGGGTAGAGAAAATTCCTCCTTGTGGCTATTGATTACTTCACAAAGTGGGTCAAAGTTGAGCCACTAGCCCAAATCATGGAGGACAAGGTTTAGAACTTTGTAAAAAACTCCATCATATTTCAGTTCGGGATTCCACATACAATAATCACTGACAACGGGAGGCAGTTCGATAATATGAAGTTTAAAGACTTCTGTGCTTGGTATCATGTGCAACACAGGCTGACTTCCGTTGCTCACCCACAATCCAACGGAGAAGCCGAAGTAACTAATCGGATTATTCTCCATGGTCTGAAGATGAGGTTGAACGCTGCCAAAGGACTTTAGGCAGAAGAGCTGATCTCCATCCTCTGGGCATACAGAACTATCCCAAGAACGACCATCGGCGAGTCTCCGTTCAACCTGGCATATGGTATCGAAGCCATTCTTCCTATCGAAGTCTCCCTCCAATCTCTAAGAATTGATAAATATGAAGAGCCTGAAAATCTCGACCACTGAAGAGTCAACCTTGATCTATTACAAAGCACCAGACTCCAGGCTTAGATGAAAATGGCGACGTATCAACAAAAGGTCGCCAAATACTACAACTTCAGGGTAAAGGAACAGATTTTCCGCACGGGGGACATGGTGCTGCGAAGAGCTGAAATATCTAGGCCAACTGAACAAGGCAAGCTTTCTCCCAACTGGGAAGGACCCCCAAGTTAAAGAGGTCATACGTTCAGGAACGTATCGACTCAAAACCTTAGACAGTAAAATGCTGTCCCGGCCATGGAATGTGCAAAATCTTCACAAGTATTATCAATAAACAAATCCTCGAAATCTTGTGTGCAAATATGTCCATCTTTAAATGACCCGTTGCACCAGCAGGATCGTGGCGATTTTTTCGGCCTGATCAAAGAGATCGGCTAATGGTGCAAGGGAGAGTCTGATCCACTCATCTTATCGATATGTCCAACGAGCGTAACAGACGGCCCAATCAGGCTGCCAAAATGATCAAGGGCACAGGATGGTTCACGTAATCTACCATACGGAAAATCTAAAGACATGCCAGGGCGGGCCTAATCAGCCTGCCTTACACCAAAAAAAGGTGCAGGGATGGTTTTCATAGCCTACCCTACGGTAAGTCCAAAGATGCATCGGGGCGGGCCTGAACAGCATACCTTTACCATGACAGGAATGCACAGGGATGGCTTGTATGCCCTACCATATGGTAAATCCGAAAACGTGCTAAGGTGAACCTATATCACTCATCTTGTCAACAATAAAAGTAAAACACTTGATGAGATGGCCTAGCCAGTCTCACATCTCTTTACAGATCCCAAATGTTTTGGGAAGTTTATACCTTCAATATATCACAGTATGACAAGTCACAAAAGAGTTGTAAAAGAAGTTGAAAATTTCCTTTCATTTGCATTTTTACACAAAAAAAAGAAGAAAAAGAATTGCAAGAAGTGGGAAAGAACATCTAATGACTGCCTGCCGGCCCTTTCCCTTGCCGGCGGGAGGCGTCTTGGAAGGAAAATGAAGGGGCCCCGGGGCTCCCTTCTGGATCAAAATCTGACTCCTCTTCGATGTCAGAGTCGAACTTATGTCCAGGAAAGGGGATGGAGGGTTTGATGTTGCCAAGGCCCTTTAAGTTATAGTACTTGAAGGCCTTATCCCTACACTCCCGGAACCCTTGGTGATAGGAGTGCAGAGCCACTTCGGCGACCTTCTCTTTGAAAGCAGAAGATGCCTTGAAGTCCGAGATGGCATCTGCCACCTTCTTCCTGGCCTCCACCGTCTTTGCGACGACCGCCTCGACCTAAGCACTGGCCTCCTCCAGTTGAGCCTCCAGGACACGGACCCTTCTCTCCAAGCGATCAACAACTGGGTCATCATCGTTGCTCAACTCGAGGAATCCTAGGCAACCCCTTGCTCTGGTACCGATGGATCTTTTCTTCGCCACCCTTCGAAGCTCGAGAACATTGAACTTCATTTTGCTGGGACGCTGGAGAAAGAAGAGAAATCTTCAAAGTGGGAGTCTGAGATTGTGATGGCCTTTGACAAGGGAAGACAGGGTCCCATTTATAAGGACCTTACACCCACGACTGGCCATAGGGAAACGTGCTCCACGCCCTTTTCCAGATGCGCCAAAGGATGCCACATGTCGGAGCGACACCTCGAGACCCCAGATGACCGCTTGGGAATGGTATGATCACCAATGACTACTCTTGGGATGGCAACTGCCGGCACTTCAAATCTAGAAGAATCTCATGGCATTAATGGCTCCCTTTCGGAAAGGGAGGATATGGCGGCACCCAAGGCGCATGAAAATGCAACTGTTCGAATATTGACACACTCAACGCGGGCAACGAGAATCATAATCAAGGTTCTTTAATCACCGGTCAATAGGAAAATGATACCTGTCTGTCATGTCCATTCATAGACGGGCAGATTAATTATGAAAGAAGGGTGACATCAGCCTGGCTTGATCGTAGACAGTCTTCAACAATGGCATTCCAATTTTCTTCAAAATTCATCTTCAACATCAGCCACGAGCCGAACAGTCTTCAGCTTTGGCCCCTCGACCAAAAAGAAAAAAGAGCAAGGATATTCAAGTCACCACCAAAGCCAGAAACCTTATGTTAACTGTATTAAAAAATATGGCATAACATGTACAAAAGGAGGAAACCACTTGGAAATTTGGAAAAATTCATTGGTTACATTTTAGAAGAAAGTAAAGAAGAGATACAATGCCCAAAGCTACTCAAATCCCTGAGCATCGATCGGAAGAGACCCAGTACCGCAAGATTGGAGCAATCTGTCAATTTGCACAGAAAGAGTGTCTTCGACTGGGGTCGGGCCCAAAGGGTCTTCCACCTGGACCCCCTCTTCAACTTGGACTCCCTCTTGGGTCAGGATCGGGATTGCATTCAAGTCTTCGATGGCGTCAGGAGTTTTTTCCCCCAAGCTTGGCCCCTTTTCAGCCTCTTCAACCTGGGCCGGAATTATGCTAGGAGCCTCGACCATGATTGGGATCTCCTCCCTTGGACTTGACATCCCTTCGATCTCCTCTTCGGCCTCGGCTCCCTCCTCTTCTTCTTCCGCAATGTCGAAAGTAGGGACAGTAGAAAGGTCAAGGTTAGGAAAAACCCCACTGACCTTGGCAAGTACGTCGTTGAAGCAATGCTGGTAGCTGTATAAGGTCACCTCATTCATTTCCTGTTGAAACTGTGAGGACTTCCTGAAATCCGCTATAGCTCTACTCACCAGCTCTTTCAAAACTTCAGACTCTCTCCTAGCTACTTCAGACTCTAAGGCTGCCTCTTCGGCCCTTAAAGATGCCTTTCTGGCTCTTAAGGATGCCTTTTCAGCCCTCCTGTTTGCCTCCTTAACTGCCTTGGTTAGGTCTTCCATCTTTCCCTGATTCTCCTTGGCGGATTGTTCCAAGGAATCGGCATGTTTTCTACTCTTCCTCAACTCTGGCCCTTGTTCCGCGATTGTCAAATGGGCGTCCTTCAGCTCATTCCTCAGGCCGCGAATTTCAGTGTTCGCATGAACGAGATGATTCTCCATAGACTGTTTCAATTCTTCAGCCACCTCTTTTTTAGCCCTAGCTGTATGGAGCTCTTCCTTAAGGTCATGGATGAGGCTGTCGACATTCCCTAGGCCCTCCTCCATGAAGGTGATGTCATAGACCAACTACATCGACAACATGAGGTTATAAACCGAACAACCCTCTAGGCAAAGGAGATATGATGAGGAACTCACCTATTGCAGGGAGGAAAAGGCAGAGTCGGATATTCTAGCAAGACTTCGACTTCGGATAACTACCAAATCATGAGGTAGCAACGTATTCTTGAGCGCCTGCCTAGCCACGGCAGGGACCAACAATCCCCCCACGGGGGAAAGCTCTGAAGAGTCCGCGGGACGTCTCCCAGCTGGAGAAGCCTCATGAACAGATTCTCTCTCGACTTGCGGCACCTTGCCCCTATCTACTGCAGGGGGCAAGGCGGAGGCACATCAACCATCGGAGATGGACTCTCCCTTGTATGAACTAGAGAGGTAACCGCCGGCGAAGGCTCAACTAGCTAAGGCCCTATGGGGGCCTCCATCATTGGTGCCACATTCCCTTCAGAGGCTCATCTGGAGGACGAAGTGCTCCCACTCCTCTCAGGATCATCCCTTCAAACTTTCTTCTGAACCGTCGACCTTGAAGGGGGGCCTGAGCCGCCCTCTTCCCAGAAGACTGGCGGAGCCAATTCAAGTTAGGCTTCATTCCGCCACCTACAAATAGAAAAATCCCTTTGAATCAACTAAACTACAACAGGAATGAGAGAGAAGAGGTAAAAACTTTCACCATTTATACCCAACAAAGGGAACTTGCTGATCCCTGTAAGATGGAGAATCCTCTCCTCCAACAACTCACGGATAGGAATGGCCTTCGAATCAGTCAGTAAGTCATAATTGGACTGATCGACCACCAAAACCTTTTTTCCATCATTGGTGATTAAACGCGGCTCCTTCCAATCACTATCGAAGCTCCACGGTTCGATAGACAACATAAAAACGAAGATAGGTTTCCACCCATGGATGGCGCTGGGCATGTCCTTGATGATCTTGCAACCAGGTCGAGGGCCGATCACCCACCATCTGTTACCGTGGAAATCTCTCTTAAGCACAAAGAGGGCAGTAAACAAATTGGTCCTGAGATCTATATTAGCTATGCGACACCGGACCAAAAACCCACAGATGTTCCAAATGCTATTCGGAGTCAACTACGCAGGCACCACTTGGTACAGGCAAAAGATTTTGATGAAGAAAGGATGCTAGGAAAATCGAAGGCCAGCCTTCAAATGGTCTTCGTACACAGTCAAACACCCGGCAGGAGGTTTGTTTACCCGTTCCTCGGATGTGGGAAGGATTAGAGGAAACCCCTCGGGAATGTGATAGCATTCTCGAAGAAAAGCAACCTTTCCTGATGAAACAGAGCAGGGGACTAACTCCGGACTCACTACATCATCGATCCCCGAGGGCCCGACTTTTTCTCTTTGGCTTCCTACATACTCGGCCATGATAAAAGAGAAAGGCAAAGAAGCGAAAGAGAGATTCTACCTGCGAAAAGGATTGATGGCCAAGAACAGGGAAAGCTGGCCCAAAATTGAAAGTGTGAGGTTGAAGAAGCTTCCTCAACCGGACCTTTTCTCCTTCTCAAAAAGAAACAAAAAAACCCCAAAGCAGCCCCAAGCTAATCTGACACGGAATAAACCAAAGGTCATAATCCATTTGAATCAACGGCCAAGATGAAGCACATTCATCATCCAACAGGCAAGAAGGAACCATGACAACCGCTCAAATCCTAACCAAAAGATTGGTTGAACTATCGTGCAACGAAAAAAGGAGAGACAGTTCCTGGCCCGTCCACTTCTTTTTCACCCCTCAATCAGGGAATGAGAACTGTCCACCACCTGATTTCCAAATCAGCTAGCAGTTATGATAGACGGTCCAATCAGAGATTTTATAATCATCCACTGCACCATCCCCTAGAAGGAAAACAATAAACCAGTAATACTCTCATTCTTCGAGGTAAATCTTTGCTTTAAAAACTGAGAGTAGGGGGGCAACTGTTGGGATATCTCGGTCTAAGTACGAGCTAGCCATCGGTTCAGTCGGCTAAAGACATTTCTTCCAAACTGCAAACTTCGAACCAAGGTATTTGAAAAAACTAGGCAACCTATGGGCAAGCCAAAACTCTTAATGGGCCTATGGCTTTCGAAGACAAGGTCTTCGGATTATGTCTTCAACCTTCATCAAAGACCAAGTCCTACGGCCCCTAAAGGCAATATCCTCAACCTGAACCAAGGAATGACCTTCACCAACTCCCGAAGACACGGTCTTCAATTTTTGTCGAAGACATAGTCTTTGGCTTATGACAAAGATCAAGTCCTCGATCTATGCTGAAGACAGGATCTATGATCTGTCTCAAGAGGATCCGAGGATGAAGACATTCCCTGATTCAATCATGAAAATCTTCCTAAAAGGGAAGTCTGAAGATGGGCTCTCGACCTATCTCAAGTCTCCATGAACAGGACAAGCAACGGTTATCATCGACTATTTTCGAAACATAATCAGGGCACGTAACTCCAGTGGCAATGCCTCCGGTCTGGCCACCAGAATCGTCTAATAACTATCCATGATCCCAAATTATGAAAAAGAAATTAACCCCTCCATCATAACCGCTGGAGGAAGAATGGAATCGCAGGCTGGACAACTCATTATAAATAATGGTAAGAGGGAATGCTCCAGGTAAGGCACCAGATATCCCTGAAAATCCCGGGATCCTTCCCTTCTCCATCTAATCCTCCTCAGAATCTTTCTCATTCTATGGCTGGAGCCTGTCTCTGACTTAGGCATCAGAGTGTCCCCCGTCGGAGCAATTTCGGCTAGGGATTTGTTTTGCAGGTGAACCAGGGAGCGGGCCTGCATTCCAGTAGCTCCGTCCGATCGAAAAATGGATTCTACAAACTATAATGGAGAAAAAAGTTTATGACATCCCTGTGACTGAGATTGAACATATTATAGATGATAAATTGAAGGATACCCTTGTAAGTGAGTATGTAGAGGGGAAGAAAAAAAATCTTAGGTTCGTTCACTTATCAAGAGGGTGAAAAAAAAGATAAGCAGTAGAATGCCTCACAAATCACAGTGGATTCTGCTTTTAAAATAGGCCAATCCAAAAAAAAAATGAAGATGGTAGGAACATCTCAGCCCGATGAATCAAATTTGAATCTTCAAATTGAAGATGATAAAAATTTGATCAACACATTTTTGAAAGAAAAGATGAACTCGTAAGTTATATCTATTTTTTCTAATATGTATGCTACTTTATGGTTGAAAATGTATAATATCCTTTATATTTATTAATTTCAGAGATATCATCTATAATAATAAATTCAGAGGCACTATCACCAGGAAAATTTTTTTTGATCTGCTAAACAATGACATGATAGTTGATGATGTAAGTAATGGACTATTACATCATTTTGTTCTTATTCTTTATGTATGTTATGATATATTTTTTTAATAATTATTACATTTATTTAAAAATTTTATGAAATCAAGTTACTTATAATTAATTAGTTTATATTTTATTACCGGATAATTGATGCCAAGTAGGTGTTCATTACAAAGAACTAGACAGAGTATCTGAAAAAATATCATAAGTGTATAGTTTCACCTGTAATGACCTCCGGCATGTGCCTAACATCAACATCACCATATCATAAACTTGTTGGAATAGCCAAGAATATGATTTTTGATGGAGTCACTGATGAAGATAAGAATGAATTTCGGTTTCTCTTCACCATCATAAATTCGAACAATTTTCATTGGCACTGGTTACGGTTGACATGCAAGAAAAGATTTTGATGCATCTAAATTCAATAAACCACAATTCCAAGTACAAAGCTAATGCAAGGAAGTGGCACAAGATACTAGGTCCAATGTTTCATATCTTCTGTGATAAGCTGAGGTAATGAATTGGTCCATGCAAGAGATTGGTGATTGCCCTTCCTAACCTGTAGGATCACTATACTATGGTTTGTATTGCTTGAAATACATAGATTTTATTGCTCGCAAGGATAAGCATGATGCTTGGGATTTTACAAAAAAAATATAAGTGTGTACCACCACTAGTTAGCAGCAAGAATATTGAGAGAGAGCCTGAATTAGAAGTTGATATTGCTGTTAAAAATTAGCATGTAAAAGCAAATTTTTTGTTATGTAGCTTTTCTTTTCGATTCATCCACTTCTGTAAAATGTTACATAAAATAGTAACTCAATTGATGTTTATATTTTAAGCATCATTCCCAAAGAAAAATTCCGTGATTCATTCAAACAGTAATGTTTTGAATATCATTTTCTCAATACATGTAGTTTATGTATTTTTGATGTTATGTTTATTTCCAAAATATCAAATTTCTTCATTGCTATGATGATGATATACATGAATATTATGTTTATTGACAGTGTGTCAGTTTTTGAACTTAGGTGTCATAGTATTTGAACTAGGGTATCATATATTTTGAACTAGGATGTTGTAACTTTTGAACTAGGATATCGTAATACTGTTTCAAGATATTTGATTGAGTGTTAGAGCACCCGTGGTAATTTTTGTTACTCTGGGAGTCATAAACCAAGCCAATGACAATAGGTATTATGGGTAGAAAGGATTAAAAATATTTTAATTTATATTTTCTGCATGATTGTAGCATTTGAACTAGGGTATCGTAGGTTTTAAACTAGGATGTTGTAACTTTTGAACTAGGATATCATAATACTGTTTCAGGATATTTGATTGATCTTAGAGCACCCGTGGTAATTTTTGTCACTCTGGGAGTCATAAACCAAGCCACTGATGATAGGTATTATGGGTGGAAAGAATTAGAAACATTTTAATTTATGTTTTCTGTATGGTTGTAGCATTTGAACTAGGGTGTCATAGGTTTTGAACTAGGATATCATAACTTTTAAACTAGGATGTCGTAATACTATTTCAGGATATTTGATTGATCTTAGAGCACCCGTGATAATTTTTGTCACCTTGGGAGTCATAAACCAAGCTATTGATGATAGGTATTATGTGTAGGAAAAATTAGAAACATTTTAATTTATATTTTCTGCGTGGCTGTAGCATTTGAATTAGGGTGTCATAACTTTTGAACTAAAATATTGTAATACTGTTTCATGATATTTGATTGAGTGCTAGAGCACCCGTGGCAATTTTTGTCACTCTAAGAGTTATAAACCAAGCCACTGATGATAGGTATTATAGGTAGAAGGGATTAGAAATATTTTAATTTATATTTTCTACATGGTTGTATATTTAAATTGGGGTGTCATAGGTTTTGAACTAAAATATCATAACTTTTGAACTAAAATGTTGTAATATACAGATTTATCATAATTTTGTTATCCCTATTTTAGTATTTGACCACTTAAAATAGTACTAAAATTCATGTTTGAAAATAAGCAGATTCAATAACATTTCCAATACATTATGTTTTAAATTTCTCTGGATAATCTAAATTATACACAGGACTGTACATACATAGGATTGTATGATAATTCAGCATTTTATATCCTCTTTTGTGTTAGTTGATTATATACAAAAGCATCGAATTCATCTAAAAAAGGATCAGAAGATGGTACAGTATGTTCGACTACTTGTTCTAGTACTTTTACTACAATATGGGAAGTCTGCCTCTTGCTAGTACTACTCCTTCTTTCATTTTGCACAAGAGTGTCAATGGAAGCCTTATCCATATTTTTCCTTGATCTCTTTGATTTTTTCTCGACTCCACTCTTAATTGTATTCTTTCTTGGATGACCTTTCATAGTAAGTTGGTCAGGATCTTAGATTAGAAGTTCTGTACTTTGCTTAGCTACATAGTGAGCATTTATAGCTTTTCTGAATAATGGTGTAAGATCTTTTATCATTAAATTGAATACATCTTCAGACATGGAAGCTATCTCTGCAAGCTTCATCATCTGATGACTCACAAAGCATATCAATGATCAATAAAATATAATATTTATATTAGGATTTCATGACATATGATAGGTTTTTGAAAAATATAAAGTAAGATATCTGATTTTAAATAATTCCTTGAGTGCGTACCATGATTTTTGCATGCTTTTATTATAAGATTGAATGTTACATTCGAGATTGTCAAATTAGTATTCCATGTCCTTGCACCATCTATTCAAGAAGTAATTATCTAGGATACGAAATACATCGCTTTGATGAAGAACCAATAAGGTATGCCTACACAAGTAACCCTTATACTGAAAGGATCCACACTGGCATTTAACATCATCCAAAGTTTTATCATATGAAATATCGTAATTTTTTATAATCTCCTTCTTGATTCCATCAACTTCAATTCTTTCAAATGATTTAACATAATATATATCACGGTTGTCAACTTCTTTAACTAATTTGGCATTTGATGCAGCCATTTTAAGGACCTCATTCTGAAATTTTTTGAATATGCACCTTGTATATTTTGCTGCTGCTTAGCTCTCAAAAGGAGAGGATTCTTAAGGAAAGCATTTGTTTGTAACGTTTTATTATCTTCCTCATTTTCTGCTTCATATCTTTTCTCCAAGGCATCTTCGTACTTATCGATGAATTCCTTGAGCATAGTCTTAGAGTTTATAAGTACATTAAAGAGGTGATTGGTGCTCTCGCTCCTTTATGAAGTTGACATCCCTGTTCATAAATATTTAAAAAATAGAAGCATTAAATATAAAAAGTTTGTTGGAAATTTTAAAAAATGAACATTAATCAATCATAATGACTTAAAATCTGCGAAGAATGTATCTTTAAGGTAAACTGGAATCCATTTATCTCGACATTTATATATGTCATTTAACCAATATACAGCCTTGCATTCTATATATTTCTCCATTAAATGTGCCCACCTTTTCTCGAAAGACACTATGATAACTGAATTATATATCGTCTCTTCAAACTCTATCATAAATTTAGGATTTGCAGTGCAAATATGGCCAATCTTTTCAGGAATCTTCTTTAATATATGCCAAAGACAAAATTTATGTCATGCATTAGAAAAAACAAATCTATGTTATGCATTGGGAAAAACATCAATAACAGCAGTCTCAATTACCTTATCTTGGTCAGTTATGATGGTATTAGGTGGTTGACCACCACTTACATCCAGCCATGATTAGAATATCCATTTAAATGCTTCATATCTTTTCTTCGAGGCATCTTTGTACTTATCGATGAATTCCTTGAGCATAGTCTTGAAGTTTATAAGTACATTAAAGAAGTGATTGATGCTCTCGCTCCTTTGTGAAGTTGACATCCCTGTTCATAAATATTTAAAAAATAGAAGCATTAAATATAAAAAGTTTGTTGGAAATTTTAAAAAAATGAACATTAATCAATCATAATGACTAAAAATCTATGAAGAATGTATCTTTAAGATAAACTAGAATCCATTTATCTCGACATTTATATATGTCATTTAACCAATATACAGCCTTGCATTCTATATATTTCTCCATTAAATGTGCTCACCTTTTCTCGAAAGACACTATGATAACTGAATCATATATCGTCTCTTCAAACTCTATCATAAATTTAGGATTTGCAGTGCAAATATGACCAATCTTTTTAGAAATCTTCTTCAATATATGCCAAAGACAAAATCTATGTCATGCATTAGAAAAAACAAATCTATGTTATGCATTGGGAAAAACATCCATAACAGCAATCTCGATTACCTTATCTTGGTCAGTTATGATGGCATTGGTGGTTGACCACCATTTACATCCAGCCATGATTAGAATACCCATTTAAATATCTCAGTCATCTCATCTGATAACAACGCACAACCAAGCAATGTGGACTATCCATGATGGTTGACTCCGATAAATGGACAAAATGGTATTTGTATGTATTTATCAAATAGGTTAAGTCAAAGGCCAGTACATCACTAAAGTAAGTACTTGCCAATCTTGATCTAGGATGGATCCAGAAGATAGTCCTGAGCTGTCAATTATCATTCAGGTCCAAAGTCTAAAAGAAATTTGGATTTTTTTTTACATTTATGTGAAATGGATTATCATTGACCGTATATCTCCTTCTTCAGCTGACTCTGACATTCCCGATAGATAAAATTATAAGTATTATTCTCTATGAAATCTAATTATCTTCTACCCCTTTTCCTTCTAGCCATGGTAGAGTATATTTGACTTGTGAAAATATTCACGGCATGTAAATTACTGATCTCTTCATTTTCTAGTATGCTGATCCTCTTATGGGACCATAGATAACCAGCTGATGATATGGACAGCTCATGATTTGTTTTAGGAAAACATCAACCAATATCCACTTATCATTTTTAGAATTTAGTTTTACTTTTATCGAAGCCTTACAATCAATTTTACCAGTATCCCTAGGATTCATGGAGTTATCGATTTTTCTAGATTTTCCTTGCCTCCAACATGCTAGGTGCTTGAAGCATATTTCTTTATTGTTGTTGGACCTACTATACATTGTTGTGATTTCAAAATTCATTCTCCTTGCACATCCATTGTAAAAATTTTATATATCATTTACAGAATTGAACTCCATTCTAGTTTTAGGATTAACAGACTCGTTCTCTATAATCGGGGTGATAGGAGAAGGTGTATTCTTCTGAACAACACCAATAACCTCATCTAAATGATCATCTTGGATTTTTTCTAGATTTCTAATTTTAATATCATATGTAGAAATATCTGCATAAAAAAATATAAACATTGATATACATTATTTTAGATGACATTTTATCTATAGCATAATAAATAATAAGTTATGCATTTGATAGAATATGACACAGCAATATGATAATACGTGCATAGAACCAAATATTTTTAAAAATAGATATTTAAACTTATGACACCCTAGTTAAAAGATTACGACACCCGATCATAAAACATGAAACTAAGAACAGAAACCCCTACTATCTGGAGAACCTATCTCTTGTGGACTGAGGTATGACTCCTAGGATGTCATAACATGCTATGGATGTTAAAGGTTGTCAAAATATACTGAAATAGTATTACGATATCCCAGTTCAAAAACTACGATATCCTAGTTATAAATCTATGACACCCCTGCACAAAAACTTAAACATGATATTTTGATCCTTCATAACAGAAGTATTTTAGTATGCATTATTGATATATGATATCCATAATGTAATAAAATGCTTCCGAGAAAACTTCAATATCAAAAACTTTGAAACATGAACAACTTGGTATAAATATAAAATAAAAGCTTTTATCCTCTATCATGGGATATTTCAACCATGCATTGGCTTGAATAAGATTGTTAGATTATGATAAAAAGATCAGGAAGGAAAAAGATTTCAAAAAAAAGAAGTTTTCATTGAACGACATCCTAGTTTAGAAGTTACGACATCCTAATTAAAAGATTACGACACCCGATCATAAAACATGAAACTAAGAACATAAACCCCTACTATCTAGACTGAGGTATGACTCCTAAAATATCATAACATGCTATGGATGTTAAAGGTTGTCAATAATATGCTAAAGCGGTATTACGATATTCCAGTTCAGAAACTACGATATCCTAGTTATAAACCAATGACACCTCTGCATAAAAACTTAAACCGGATGTTTTGATCCTCCGTAACAGAAGTGTTTCAGTATGCATTGCTGATATATGATATCCATAATGTAATAAAATATTTCTGAGAAAACTTTAGTATCAAAAATCTCAAAACATGAATAACTCGGTACAAAATAGAAAATTAAAGCTTTTATCCTCCATCATGAAATATTTCAACCATGCATTGGCTTGAATAAGATTGTTAGATTATGATAAAAAGATCAGAAAGGAAAAAGATTTCAAAAAAAAAGACTTTTTATTGAACAACTTCCTAGTTCAGAAGTTACGACATCCTAGTTAAAAGATTACGATACCCGATCATAAAATATGAAACTAAGAACAGAAACTCCTACTATCTGGAGAACCTATCTATTGTGAACTGAGGTATGACTCTTAGGATGTCATAAAATGCTATGGATGCTAAAGGATGTCAATAATATGCTGAAACAATATTACGACATCCCAGTTCAAAAACTACGATACCCTATTATAAACCTATGATACCCCTGCATAGAAACTTAAATCAAATATTTTGATCCTCCATAATAAAAGTGTTTCAGTATGCATTACCGATATATGATACATATAATATAATAAAATATTTTTGAGAAAATTTCAGTATCAAAAACTTTAAAACATGAATAACTCGGTATAAAATATAAAATGAAAGCTTTTTGATGCAGAACAATAGAGAAGATGCGATGCGGAAGTAAATTAAGACTAATTCTTTTTTTGTTATTTTTTTTTAATAGTTTCAGAAGTCGACTTTGACTCAAAGAAAAGTTAAACTAAATTAAAAGAAACTAGGTAATAATTGAAAGCACAATTTAAATAAAACTGGGTTATCAGAGTAGTTCAGAAGTAACGGATCGCTGGGGGTTGAGAAACTCTCAGACCTAGGATTTCGCTCTGAACTTTCAACAAGACAGAAATAAAGAGAAGAGATGGGTTACCGACCAGACAGTGATCTTCACAGAGTTTGGTGGAAGAACTCTCTCGAGCAGATTATTGGATCCTCGGATTCGGATATCTTCGCAATGGATCCTCCAATACTGGTCCTGTGGCTGAGTCGGCTTCTCCTGGACTCAAGATCTGGGAAAGAAGAAGAACAAGTGATGGAATCAGATACTCAAGGAAGAATTTACCAGATTGAAGAACTTGAAAGTTGATGTGCTGAAATCCGGATTCTCCTAGAGGTCGATCTGACTTCCTCTGGGAATTGCTCTGGATCTGAAGTATCCGGATTGGACCCGGATGCTGGGGTCGGCCTTGACTTGAAGAGGATGGCCGTGAGAGGTGGGATATGCTAGGGCTTGGTGGAAAGAGAAGGATGATGGGCGGCTAGGGTCTGGGAGTGAAGTGGCTAACCTAGGGTTTGGGGTTTAGAGATCTCACACCTCCTCAAGGTTCCTGGAAAACCCGAATTTACTCCCTCACGGAGCTCAACACCTGGATGCAAGTGCGGAAGAGAGAAAACACAGAGTTTGCTCACACAAAAACTTGAATTCATTCATCAGATTACTTTAAAGTTTACAAGAAGGGTTTAATTTATAGGACTTTACAAGAGAGTAGGGTTTTACATCTTTCCATGTGGGACTAAAGGAGGGGATCTTCAAATTAGGATTGTAGGATCAATCCCTACACTTATGGCCGGCCAAAGGTTCCAAAAAATTTTGATTTGGGTTTTAAAAGGAAGGTAGATGGCACCTCCAAGCTTTGTTCTTCAAGAGAGGATTTCTTTCCTTCTATGGCTCAACTCTTTTGGACTCCTCATTTTCTTTCTCCCTAAGTCATGGTCCTTCCCATCTTTGTTTTGGGTATTTTTAGCAGGGAATGGGCGCCTCCTTGAAGTTCTCTCCAAGAAGAATTTCTTCCCTTTCATAGCTTGGCTCTTATGGAAGGTCTTGGGCCGCCCCCTTGATTTGTGGATCCCTGGTTGCTTTCTCCTCAAATGGCGCATGAGAGAAGGGAGCTGCTATCTGTGGTGTGGGGACCAAAGCCTACTGGATGGAGATGTGGCGCCCCCTGGACTCAGGTGTGTGGCTGGGAGTGTGGCTGGGAGTGTGGCGCCCACTTGCTTGGCCTTGGGAGAAAATGTGACACCCCAGGTTGAAGTCCTAGACCACTACTGAGTCAACATGACTCAACAAAATAAACTGCAGGGAATACAGACTCAAGCTAAAATTAAGCTGATCAAGTCAACCCTTATTACAAACCAGAAAACCCTAATTCTTCGGGCAAGATCAATCAGAGATCCAGATGGAGCTCTGAAGTCTTCTTCTGAGTCTGGTGCCCGCACCACTTTTATCCTCCATCATTGAACATTTCAACCATGCATTGGCTTGAATAAGATTGTTAGATTATGATAAAAAGATCAGAAAGAAAAAAGATTTTAAAAAAGAGTTTTTATTGAATGACATCCTAGTTCAGAAGTTACGACACCCTAGTTAAAAGATTACGACACCCGATCATAAAACATGAAACTAAGAATAAAAATTTCTACTATTTGGAGTGCCTATCTCTTGTGGACTAAGTATGACTTCTAGCATATTATAATATGCTACGGATACTAAAGGATGTTAATAATACGCTAAAACAGTATTACGACATCCCAGTTCAAAAACTATGACATCCTAGTTATAAACCTACAACACCCCTGCACAAAAACTTATATTATATTTATTATCTCCTTCTACCAGGAATACCTATCACCTATGGACTGAGTTATGACTCCCAGAGTATCATTAACTTTCTCTAACTACCAAAATAGTTGGTGTAATAAAGAAACTATAAAAAAAACTAAATAAGATTCTATGAAGGCTTGGTTTACTTTCTGTTGGAGATAACATTTTATCTTGAATTTATAGAAGAAGTCTTCGGTGGCTTATTCCAACCTCAGACTAAAATAAAGGAAGTCTTCGATGGCTTATTCCAACCTCAGACCAAAATAGAGCACTTTTTCAAAGAGGAAGAAACCTATATTAACATTCGAAAGTTGATTTCTATGATAGGACTCTTAGAGTACATTTCAGAGCGAGAAAGATTTTTCCTTCAACCTTTACTGATTCCTTGGACAAAAACTAGAGTATATTTCAGACCAAAACATATACCAAAATCCAAGCAAGATGGCGAGGAAAAAGTAGGTTGGAGGGAAAGGGTATTTTGGTCTACACAAAAATTTTAAATAAAAGTTGAACGGTAATTAATGTTAGTCACGATCAACTTATAACCTGTTATACATCCCGCTTGTAATGCCATTTCAGATACAGGTGGACCAATAAGAAAAGGCAGTGTGAGCCATGTTGGATTTGCTACACTACACGCGGTGCACAAAGACTTACTTAAACCCCATATAGGTCGGGTCTTCTGGCCATTCAGGCTGGCCCAACCCATTGACAACCCTACCTGAATCCTTCGAAGGTGAATTTTGCATAAAAAATCCAGCTAATTATTGATTTTGCAAGAGAAGTTTGGAACTTTTTGTTTCCCCTTTCTTCTGGTAGAGTATATATTTAATGGTTGCCCAACAATTTTGACAGTGGGTCTCTAAGTATGAAACGAGTGATATACAAGTTTAGAATATATAACACATATTTATTGAGTACTCGATATACTTATTTTGGATTTTTAATATATATTTTCTTAGACTACAACACACCTTGCCATTGTAGAATCCCCAATATTTATTGCTTTGTAAAATAATAATATTTTCTTAAAAATTAGTAATTGAGTATATTTTTATGAAAAATACACTTTCCCTATATTCAAGTCATGTTTCCTTAATTGATTCTTGGACAAAAAAATGTGCAGTATCAATTAGATGTTGTTTATAGGTAACTGATTAAAATTGGATTTATGTGATGTATTTAAATTAAATTGTGTCTACAATATTCAAGATTAACTCTTACACAATTTTTCAAGATCAACTAGAACATGTTTGGTATAAACCATAAATAAATGTTTATTAGGTATCAAAATAGGTTTCTAATATTAAAAAATGGCAGTCTATTTCATGAATTTGTAAATTCTTTTGCATAATTGTAGCACAAACTTTAGAACCTATTTATCATAAAAGAAATCATATATAATTTAATATTAGTGATTGTTGCCGCCTGGATCATCGTGCCTTGTAGCTCTGACATGTCGGGTTCTCACCAGATGCTCGGCTCCCCACCTCACGGTCGGCTCGCTCGCTTGCTTTGGGGGTCCGGCAAGATAGAGAAAAGCCTTGGACCAGAGATTCTGGAGAAGGCACTCCGACGATCAATCAGTGGGATGATCGAGAAAAATAAAAATCTCTCTAGCGGAGAGCTTGGGGGACTCTCACTGTCAAGAGGGTGATAAGAGAGAAGATAATCTGGAAAATGAAAGAGTCTCTGAAGCAGAGAGCTTGGTTTCCTACTTCTTAACTTTACTTACCTTTTCGTGCGGGTCTTATATAGGTGAGTGGCCTTTGTTGGCTTCTAGGTTCTCTTCTTTGAAGGAGGCTTTCCATTGCCTGCTATCGCCCTCTGTTAGGCCGGTTCTGCACCTGAGTCTCGAGCTATAACGGGATGTTGCCATTTCGAAGGAGGCTGCCTGGGTATCGCAGCACCTAGGGTCTAGGGCATAGGGTCCAGGCACCCTGTTATGGAAGTCGCAGTTTTCCAGTCATGCGGTCATCGACGTGTCAGCACACCGCAAGGCTGGTGATGCTGGATGCGAGCCCGAATCAAGAATTATTTCAAGGAGATCGGACCGTTGGTCATTAAGAAATGACCCTAGGCTAGGTTCAACAGGCCCAAATTATTTTTTCAATTTTTTTTCTTTTCTCTCTTTTTTTTCTATTTCAAATAACCCTTTTTTTTCTTTTTTTCTCTATATTTTTTCCTCTCTTTTTTTTACCCTTTTTTTCTCACGATTTTCTTTTTCTTTTTTTTTTCTCTGCTATTCCTAAAGTCGGCATGGGAAGCCGTCTTTGCCTTTTTGACTGTGCGAAGAGACCTCGGTGCTTTGACGGGAGTGCAGAAATAGGGGAGAGTTTCTGGAGGGAAGTTCGGTGGGCTCTCCACCGGTGATGGCGACGGGGGCGGCGACGGCCATGGCGGAGTCGATGGATCGGGTGGAGATGGCAGCAGGGCAGCAAGGAGGTGGGCAGTCGGAACCCATTAGGGCTGGTGGTCTCAATCGACCGTGGGCTAGGAGCGGAGGAGATTTGCTGGAGGGAGGGAGATACTCGGCATGCTCGGTCTCGGGTGGTGCGACATCGCACGGATCGGGCGGAGATGAGTCCGATGGATGGCGACTTCAGGGAGCAGGGAGGAGGTCCTATTGAAGGTGTCGTAGGTCACCTTGAGCTGTGGATCTTCGGATTCAGCGACGTGGAGGATGATGGAAGACGGACGGAAGGGACTGATTGCTAGAGGGGGACAAAGGGCTCGGTGCCGTGGAGGGAGGGGAGGATGGAGGTGGCTTCGGTCGGTGACCCTGCTCACAAGAGGAAGAGGGCAACTCTGGGTTTCCGGTGATTGGTAGCAGTGGAACCGGCGGGTTTCAGTGGAGAGATGATGAGCTTAAGAGACATAATGGTTGCTTCGGTTGAATGGCTTTGAAGGGAAGATGGAAGAATCCAGGAAGAGTCCAAGAAGGAGAACTCAGAGAGAGGAAGAAGGAAAGTCCAGGAAGAAGATTCACTAGAGAGAAGAAATATAGCAGGGGAAGAGAAGAAGAATAGGGAAGGGGGAGAGGAAGAAGACAGAAGGGGGGGAGGAATCGGGACACACCCAGATTTTCTCAAATATTCTTCATCTTCGCTCGCTAATTTTTTTATTCCAATCATAAAGACCTTAAATAGAACAATCGAAACCTGAAAGAGATCCGAACAAATCCTAACATAATCGGAACTTCTCAATAGGCTGAGAAATCCAAACAAATGATAAGATAAATCATAAAACAAATAATCAAACTAAATAACCGATAAGATTCTAAATTATCCTAAAAAATTCTGATAACTCACTCTTGAATTTGAATTCAAGAGTGGTGCTGCATCAGGATTAGTGCTGATGATGACGACTTCAGGATTTGTGCTCATCGACTCCAGGATCTAGGGCCCCAGGGCTTGGGCTGGGTTGGGCTTCAGGTTTTGGGTTGGGCTTCTGGGTTGGGTTGGCTTTAGATTTTGGGCTAGACTGGGCTTCAGGTTCTGGGCTGGGCTTCAGGTTTGATCTGGGCTGCTTTAGATTCTGGGCCGATGTCCCCATCATTTCCCCTGAGGTGGGGAGAACTCGACTCCGTCGAGTCGGACTTCAAAAAATTGGCTCATCGATGCATCACCTGTAGACTGAAATATAATTAAAATAAAATTAGCTAACCTTACATAACCTAAACTTGCTTTGATACCAAATTTTGATGCGGGATGCGAGCCCGAATCAAGAATTATTTCAAGGAGATCAGACTGTTGGTCATTAAAAAATGACCCTAGGCTAGGTTCAACAGGCCCAAATTATTTTTTCAATTTTTTTCAATTTTTTTCAATTTTTTCTCTTTTTTTTTCTATTTCAAATAATCCTTTTTTTTTCTTTTTTTCTATGTATTTTTTCCTCTCTTTTTTTTACCCTTTTTTTTCTCACGATTTTTGTTTTCTTTTTTTTTCTCTGCTATTCCTAAAGTCAGCATGGGAAGCCGTCTTTGCCTTTCCAACTGTGTGAAGAGACCTCGGTGCTTTGACGGGCATGCAGAAATAGGGGAGGGTTTTATGAGGGAAGTCTGGCGGGCTCTCCACCGGCGACGGTGGTGGGGGCGGTGACGACCATGGCGGAGTCGACGGATCGGGCGAAGATGGAAGCAGGGTGGCAAGGAGCTGGGCAGCCAGAATCCATTAGGGCCGGTGGTCTCGATCGGCCATGGGTTGGGAGAGGAGGAGTTCTGCTGGAGGGAGGGAGACGCTCGGCGTGCTCGGTCTCGGGCGGTGTGACGTCATGCGGATCGGGCGGAGATGAGTCCAGTGGACGGCGACTTCAGGGAGCAAGGAGGAGGTCCTGTTGAAGGTGTCACAGGTCACCTTGAGCCGTGGATCTTCGGATTCGGCGACATGGAGGATGATGGAAGATGGACAGAAGGGATTGATTATCGGAGGGGGACAGAGGGCTCGGCACTGTGGAGGGAGGGGAGGACGGAGGTGGCTTTGGTCGGTGACCCTGCTCACAAGTGGAAGAGGGCAGCTCTGCATTTTCGGTGATTGGCAGTAGTGGAATCGACGGGTTTCAATGGAGAGATGATGAGCACAAGAGACATAATGGGTTGCTTTGGTTGAATGGCTTTAAAGGGAAGATGGAAGAATCCAGGAAGAGTCCAAGAAGGAGAACTCAGAGAGAGGAAGAAGGAAAGTCCAGGAAGCAGATTCACTAGAGAGAAGAAATAGAGCAGGGGAAGAGAAGAAGATAGGGAAGAAGGGGGATAGGAAGAAGACAGAAGGGGGGGAGGAATTGGGACACACCCAGATTTTCTCAAATATTCTTCATCTTCGCTTACTAATTTTTTTATGCCAATCATAAAAGACCTTAAATAGAAAATCGGAACCTGAAAGAGATCCAAACAAATCCTAAAATAATCAGAACTTCTCAACAGATCGAGAGATCCAAATAAATGATAAGATAAATCCTAAAACAAATAATCAAACTAAACAACCGATAAGATCCTAAATTATCCTAAAAAATTTTGATAACTCTTGAATTTGAATTCAAGAGTGGTGCTGCATCAGGATTAGTGCTGATGATGATGACTTCAGGATCTGTGCTCATCGATTCCAAGATCTTGGGCCCCAGGGCTTGGGCTGGGTTGGGCTTTAGGTTCTGGGCTGGGCTGGCTTCAGGTTTTGGACTAGACTGGGCTTCAGGTTTGATCTGGGCTGCTTCAGATTCTGGGCCGATATCCCCATTATTTCTCCTGAGGTGGGGAGAACTCGACTCCGTCAAGTCAGACTTCAGAAAATTGGCTCCTCGATGCATCACCTGTAGACTGAAATATAATTAAAATAAAATTAGCTAACCTAACCTAACCTAAACTTGCTATGATATCAAATTTTGATGTGGGACACGAGCCCGAATCAAGAATTATTTCAAGGAGATCGGACTGTTGGTCATTAAGAAATGACCCTAGGCTAGGTTCAACAAGCCTAAATTATTTTTTCAATTTTTTTACCATATTTTCTCTCTTTTTTTCTATTTCAAATAACTTTTTTTTTTCTTTTTTTCTCTATATTTTTTTCCTCTTTTTTTACCCTTTTTTTTTCTCACGGTTTTCTTTCTTTTTTTTTCTCTGCTATTCCTAAAGTCGGCATAGGAAGCCGTCTTTGCCTTTTTGACCGTGCGAAGAGACCTCGGTGCTTTGACGGACATGCAGAAATAGGGGAGGGTTTCCGGAGGGAAGTTCGATGGGCTCTCCACCGGCGATGGCGGTGGGGGCGGCGGGGGCGACGACGGCCATGGCAGAGTCGACGGATCGGGCGGAGATGACAGCAGGGCGGCAAGGAGCTGGACGGCAGGAATCCATCAGGGCCGATGGTCTCGATCGTCCGTGGGCTGGGAGTGGAGGAGATCTATTGGAGGGAGGGAGATGCTCGGCGTGCTCGATCTCGGGCGGTGCGATGTCGCGCCGATCGGGCGGTGCGATGTCGCGCCGATCGGGCAGAGATGAGTCCGGTGAATGGCGACTTCAGGGAGCAGGGAGGAGGTCCTGTTGAAGGTGTCGCAAGTCACCTTGAGCCATGGATCTTCGGATTCGGACATGGAGGATGATGGAAGACGGATGGAAGGGACTGATTGCCAAAGGGGGATAGAGGGCTCGGCGGCGTGGAGGGAGGGGAGGACGGAGGTGGCTCCGGTCGATGACCCTGCTCACAAGTGGAAGAGGGCAGCTCTGGGTTTCCGGTGATTGGCAACAGTAGAACCGGTGGGTTTCAGTGAAGAGATGATGAGCCCAAGAGACATAATGGGTTGCTTCGGTTGAATGGCTTTGAAGGGAAGATGGAGGAATCCAGGAAGAGTCCAAGAAGGAGAACTTAGAGAGAGGAAGAAGGAAAGTCCAGGAAAAAGATTCACCAGAGAGAAGAAATAGAGCAAGGGAAGAGAAGAAGAACAGGGAAGAAGGGGAAGAGGAAGAAGACAGAAGGGGGGGAGGAATCGGGACACACCTAGATTTTCTCAAATATTCTTCATCTTCACTCGCTAATTTTTTTATTCCAATCATAAAAGACCTTAAATAGAACAATCGAAACCTGAAAGAAAACCGAACAAATCCTAAAATAATCAAAACTTCTCAACAGACTGAGAGATCTGAACAAATGATAAGATAAATCCTAAAATAGATAATCAAATTAAACAACCGATAATATCCTAAATTATCCTAAAAAATTCTGATAACTCACTCTTGAATTTGAATTCAAGAGCGGTGCTGCATCAGGATTAGTGCTGATGATGATGACTTCAGGATTTGTGCTCATCGACTCCAGGATTTTGGGCTCCAGGGCTTGGGCTGTGTTGGGCTTCAGGTTCTGGGCTGGGCTTCTAGGTTGGGCTGGCTTCAGGTTTTGGGCTGGACTGGGCTTCAGGTTTGATCTGGGCTACTTTAGATTCTGGGCCAATGTCCCCATCAGTTGGGGGCTTGATGTCATCTGGATCATGCAGATCATGTGCACGGTATGCCGCAGGGGGCCTGCGCCCATGGCAGGGCATAAGCCACCTCTTGGAGGCTCTGTGTGATCAGGTACTCCCTCACTTTGTTTTGAATTCTGGCCTCTTTATGCCTTTAATGGGAATTCATGCTCTCGCTAGAAGGAGGGTCCGCTTCGGAGGGGTGGACTCGACGTTGACCAGGGGCTGACCTCAGATAGGGGGCCCGCCCAATGAGCCTTGCCACGATTGGGAACTAACCTCAGCAGGGTGTTCCACTCTGGAAGTATGAGCTCGACCCCGATCAGGAGCTGCCTCGACCGGGGGGCTCTCCTTGGAGGGATGGACTCGACCTTGACCGGGAGCTGACCTCAGACGGGGGGCTTGCCCAATGAGCCCTACCTCGGTTGGGAGCTAACCTCGGCCGGGTGGTCCGCCTCGATTCTTCATCATATAGTCTTGCCTAGGTGGCAGGTCTCTTGCCATCATGGCTGTCCACAGGCTCCACGTTAGCGGATGTTGCCATATCAGTTGCCCCCCACTCCCGAGCCTGGAGAACGAAGCATCCACTCGGGGTGAAGGGAGTAATGGTTGCGCTGGCATGGAGGGGGAGCCCCCTTCCATTTTTGATATCGGATGCATCAGTGTTTAGGCGGTCATGCTTCCACGCCATCTGGGTGTCGCCATGTCTTCTCTCCTCAAAGTGAAAAGGGATATGCCCTACAAGCCAATCTATGTTGTATCTCCCAAACCATTGTAATTGACAATATTCTAATAAAGACATTATTTTTCATCATACACTGTGATTATTATTATATGATGAACCCCATAGATTAGGACTATGATTTTAGGGTTATGATGAGATCATACCAGTGAGACTTAAAGTCTTAAAACCTTAATAAAAAATATTCCTAGTCGAAGGAACCTTGAGTAGGGGATTAGGGTTTTTCCGGTAAGACTAGCACATCCTATGTATACTGAATAGGGTGACTGCTCTCACAGTCACTTGTGTATGACACTAATACTAGGATGTGGGTGCTCATTAGAGAATGAGTTCACTGATATGATCCAACTTGAGAATATCTAATGAAGTCTTAGCTACATGTCAATAGAAGGTTCTCATAGTGGGAGTGGTACAAGTAATCTTTTGACCTGAGACTGCCATAAGTACCTTATGTACATGAACCCATGCTTTGGTAATCCTAATCATGACACTGAGTCATGAACAGGATTGATGCTGGGAATGGTGAATTGGATATGAAGGTAATGAATAGGTCAACAAGGAATCGATCACTCTTAGTAAGAGGAGATTGCATCTAGCTAGTTATCAATCAGATGATGATTCAGGGAATCTTTGATCAAAGTAAAGATATTAGAGATGATTTCTAATATCAAGATAATTGAATCATCAATATAAGATTGAGCTAGAAACAAATATAATATTGGATTTGACATATATCCATATTCATAATTATATTTTGGGTACAGGCTGATCGAAGGATTTAATTGTACGGTAACTTTCTACTGAAGGGTAATTTTGGTATTTCACCAGAATTTTCATATCTTCCGGGTAGACATGACACGTTGCTAGACGTCAATCTTGTTTTGCGGTTTGATTTGAATGATCACTTATTAGGAAGAGTCCTAATTGATCAAAATTGGGTAAGCCCGATTTGACCTAAATCGATTAGAAAGAGTTCTAATCAAATTAGGTCAACTTGTATTCGAACCCACTGCCGGCTAGATGTGGAACCCAATGGGTCACACACTTAAAAGAATTGATCAAGAGTCATTTGCATGAAGACACTCTAGCAAGTGTTGCAAATCCTAACTCCTATTCGAATCGTAATCGAATTAGGGTTCTGAATTGACTCGATTTGGGTTCTAATTGGATCTAATTAGACCTTAATTGAGAATTTAGGAATTATGGCTAACCCAATTGGCTAACCCATTAGCTAGGCCACTTCCCTACCCGCCCCCTTTCCCTTGCATGCCAAAAACACCAAGAGTCCATGCGCTTATGGACTCTTGGCGCGCCATTTGGAGGAGTCCATGGGCGCATGGACTCTTGGCACGCGCCCACTGATGCAGAACGAAAGCTCTGATACCAAAATTGATGTAGAACAAAAAAGATGATGCGATGCAGAAGTAAATTAAAATTAATATATTTATTTATTTTTTTTATATATATTTTCAGAAGTCGGTTTTGACTCAAAGAAAAGTTAAACTAAAATTGAAAGAAACTATATAATAATATAAAGAACAATTCAAAGAAACTAGATTATCAGAGTAGTTCAGAAGTAAAGGATCGCTGGGGGTTGAGAAACTCCCAGACCTAGGGTTTCACTCTGAACTTTCAACAGGACAGAAATAAAGAGAAGGGAAGGGTTATGTACCAGGCAGTGATCTTCACAGAGTTTGGTGGAAGGACTCTCTCGAGCAGATTGTTGGATCCTCGGATTCGGATATCTTCGCAATGGATCCTCCAATACTATCCCTTTGACAGAGTTGGCTTCTCTTGAACTCAGGATCTGGGAAACAAGAAGAACAAGTTAAGGAACTAGATACTCAAAGAAAGGATTTACCAGATAAGAAGAACTTGAAAAAAATTGATGTTGCTGAAATCCTGATTCTCCTGGATGCTGATCTGACTTCCTCTGGGATTTGCTCTGTATTCGAAGTAGTTGATCTGGACCTGGATGTTGGTGGTCGGCCTCTACTTGGAAGAGAGGGGCCGTGAGATGATGAGGTAGATTAGGGTTTGGATGATTGGTGGAATGAAGAAGATGATGGACGGCTAGGGTTTGGAATTGAAGTGGCTAACCTAGGGTTTTGGTAGGGTTTTGGGGTTGGAGATCTCACACCTCCTCAAGGTTCCTAGGGAACCCGGATTTACTCCCTCATGGAGCTCAACACCTGAACACAAGTGCGGAAGAGAGAAACACAAAGTTGCTCACAAAGAAATTGATTTCATTCATCATTAAATTCAAGAGTTACATAGAGTTGAATATATAGACATAACAAAGAAATAAAATTTTATACATTTCCCATGTAGAACTAATAGGACTAACCCATACTTTAGGCATCAAATTCTCTTCCCAAGACTCCTTCCATGAGTGGGCAGCCCAAAAACTCCAAGAAAACTTGAAAATAAGCTCCAAATGGCAGGTTATGGGGGTGTCTCCTAGTATCTCTCCATGAATCAAGGATTTTCCCTTCATGGTTTGGCTCATTTGGACACCTCCTAGTCTTGCTCCACAAGTTTAGGCTTCTTCCTTTCATGGCTTTGGCACTTTTGGAAACTTTTGGGAACCTCCTTGAATTCCTCCCTAAGACATGCTCTCTTCCCTTTTATAACTTGGATTTTTATGGAACATTGTGGGGCACCTCCTTGATCCTCTCTTCAAGAAAAATTCTTGCCATCCTAGCTTGGGTTTATTTCTTGTGGTGTAGGGACCAAAGACACTGGATGGAGATGTGGCGCCTCCTGGACTCTGGCGTGTGGCTGGGAGTGTGGCACCCACTTGCTTGGGCCTGGGAGAAAAAAATGTGGCACCCTGGACCTTGACTAGACTGAAAAAAGTGGCACCAACCTGGAGAAGACCTAGACCACTACTAGGACTTGTACTGAGTCAACATGACTCAACAAAATTTAAATTGCAGGGAAATATAGACTCAAGACTAAAATTGAGTTGACCAAGTCAACCCTTATTACAAAACCAGAAAATCCTAATTCTTCGGGCAAGGTCAATCAGAGATCCAGATGGAGCCCTGAAGTCTTCTTCTGAGTCTGGTGCCCGCACCACCCACTTAATTCTCTGATGAATTAAGATGGGGCGGCCTTCTTTCTTAGTATTAGCGCCTCATTTGTCCACCCTTGGATGATAATCTAATGGGTGGAGAGGTTTTAAGAAAGAAAGAAAGCGCAGTTTCTTCCCGGGAGCACGAAATCAGATCTCTTCGGAGATTCAAGTTTCATGACTTCTTTCTCCCAATCGTCGTGACTTCTTCCTTTGAGAAAAGCCATGAGGATTGATCTGGAAGGCCATGAGAATTAATCCAGAAGGCCGTGAGAAGAAGGAAAGGGCGTGAGAAGAAGGAATGGGCATGAGAAAATTGTTTACGGAGAGTTGTGAGGGTGCCTCTCCGAAAACTATAAAAAAGGGGGTGGGAATCAGAACTCGGTGATGTGATTTTTTTTTTTCTTTCTTCCTCTCCTGAAGACTCTTTCTCCCCTTCTTGTTTTTGCATTGTTTCCTTTACAGAGTAAAACTCTGTCAAAACTCTGCTACTAAACAAGGTTAAGAGAGAAAGTCTCCGACGGTAAAGGAAAAGAAGAGTTCTAATCCAATTCTTTTCTTCCTTACATTAAGACATCTTTGTCTTAATTTCTCCACCAATTAAAGACAAGCATTAATCTTCTTAGGACAAGGTCTTACTTTCAAGACAAAGGTGTCCTAAAGGTTCTAAGTCTTGGTAGAAGGTGGAGAAGGGGTAAGAAGGAAGAAGACACACCTTTGAGTGGAAGATTTCTAGCCATAATCCAAGTATTGAATTCCTAGAAGAAGAATTCAATTGAAGGAACCATTGGAACAAGGAGTTAGGATCTTGGTCATTGCTTTGTGTGGATCACCATCGGAGGGCAGACACCTGGACGCCTGGTGAACTCAAATAGCCCGTTCATCTTCAAGATTAAATCTTCATCAAATTGGAATTAGCGGTTACAGGTTAGTACTCTAATTCTAATTTGCATAAGAATGTTAGTCTTCATACATTTTAGTCTTATTAAGGAGTTCCTGGTTTAGGGTTTTGGTGCATATTAATTTCTATATTTTGAAATTACCCTTCCGCTGCGTTGCACCGGATCCCAACAGTGGTATTAGAGCCACCTTAATTAGGACTATAATTTATGATAGTTTGTATGTCACATCTTAGGGTTTTTAAATCCTAATTTGTTACTACACTTAGCATATCTTTGATTACATATATGTTTTGATGTATGCCACTAGTTAGGGTCTTTCACTCAAACCCTAATTATTATAGAGATATGTATAGTTTTGAAGTCATCATACTGAAATAAGGTTGCCCTGGCATAATGGTGGATCCATTATGTGGTAAATGGTTGTCCTTGTATGATGACACACTTAGCACATATTTGTTTATTTATAAGAGTGATATGTTGATTGTGATACATTCTATAAGGATGTGCTGGCAATTTATAAATCCTTCCTCTTAAAAATTATATTAAGTCTTAGTATATTTAACTAATAAGCATCACTAGTCATGATGTACAATTAATCATTCGGTGTCTAGAAAGGTGATTATAGGAAGGTAAAGAGAATTGTGGTTTTTAATTGGTTCCGTTGACTGACCTGGCCAATTTTTATTGGTGTCTAGGAAAGCAACGGGGGGACTCCCGTATCTCTTCCACTTGCCTGGCCGATTTGATTAAATTTAAATCTTGACTAAAATGCTTAGTGTTAAAAATACTATATATTGGCCTTCCTTCATGCTGGATCATTATTGTGTTATGAACCACATTAGGTTTGTTGTGTTATCTGCAAGACCTAATATGGTGATTGACATAATTCTAGTCTAGTGCATAGATATGCTTACAGTATATTCAGTATAATGCTTTGTTGTGTTATCTGCAAGGGCATTATATTTGAGTATTGACTGTATAGAAATGAAAGGGTCTTGACTTAACTAGAATATTATGGTTTGTTGTGTTTTCTGTAAGACTAATAATGTTCTAGAGGCCAAGTTACTTCTTGAGAATTATATGAGATATAATTGGAAGAGTTTCTTACCTTTGAGCTTATAAAAGATTTGTTGTATTTTCTGCAAGATTTTTATAAGTTATTAGGATCTCAATCTCACTAAGAAAAACTGATCAGGGTTCTTCTCGATTATCATAGTGAGGGCTATGATTTTTGATAAAATAGTGGGAGACATAATTAAATTGAAGACCTAATTTAATTATGTAAGTCATTTCATGGTTGTTTGCTTATGTATTGTTCTTTGTTAAATATAGATAAATGGCATCTTCATTGTCACTGCGAAGTATCTTAGATACCAACAAATGACTGGTCCGAACTATGTGGACTGGTTGAGAAATTTAAAGATTGTGCTGAGTTCAGAAAAGCTTTCTTATATTCTAGATACCCCTAGTTTTAATCCACTAGGGGATGATGCCACAGAGGAAGATATGACCACATACAAAATGTGGCAGAACGACTCCCTTACTGTCAAGTGTATCATACTAGCCTCTATGACCAATGAGTTACAGAGACAGCATGAAAGCATGGATACTCAATCCATAATGCTCAATTTAAAAAGAGCTTTATGGAGAACATAGCAGAACTGCTAGATATGAAATATCTAAGCAGTTATTCCGTGCTAGGATGACAGAGGGAACATCCGTTCAGGATCATGTTCTGAAGGTAATTGACTTGATCACCAGATTGGGTCAATTATGTTTTATCATGGATGGGGAGTTGAATCAAGATTTAATCCTGCAATCACTCCCGGAGTCATTTTCTCAGTTTGTGTTGAATTATCACATGAACAAACTGAACACTTCCTTGCCTGAGCTGTTAAATATGTTAAAAATAGCGGAGAGCCACATAAAGAAAGAAAAGGCTCCACTTCTTCTTATTAATAAGACCAATAAGAAGAAATTAGGCAAAAAGGATTTTAATAGGAGGCTAAACCCTAAGAGTGGCATCAATAAGAATAAGAAAGGAAAGAAGGCCTCCAAACAGTCAACCTGTTTCTTTTGCGGCAAAGCAGGACATTGGAAAAGGAATTGCAAGGCTTACCTTACAACTGTGAAGCCTGGTGCATCAGATGCGCCAAAAGGTATGTATGAGATACATGCTATATTGACATTAAATTCTTCAGTTTCAAATACTTGGGTATTGGATACCGCTTGTGGTTACCATATATGCAAATCTTTGCAAGGCCTCCACAAGCTTAAAGTATTGAAGGAAGGTGACTTCAATCTCTATGGTGCTAGTGGAGATATCATCCAAGCAGAAGCTGTAGGGACCTATATTCTGAAGTTGCCTTCAGGGAAGATCTTGGAGTTACATAATTGTTATTATATGCCTAAGATTATTAGGAACATTGTATCTGTTCCCTTGTTATTAAAACAAGGATATGTAATGGATGTAACGAGCACTGGTTGCTCGATAATGTTGTCTAATAAAATTATTTGTTCTGGCATATTTAGCAATGGGCTCTTAACTCTTTCTTCCAATGATAGTGTTTTTCATGTCAATAATAAAAGAAAAAGAGAGGACTTTAATGAAACTTTACTTTGGCATCATCGACTTGGTCATGTTAATGAGTCTAGGATAAGCAAGTTATACAAGGAAAAATTTCTTGATCCTTATGAGTATGAATCATTAGGAACTTGCGAATCATGTCTCATGGGTAAGATGACCAAGACTCTATTTACTGGACATGGAGAAAGGTCAACTGAGTTATTAGGACTTATACATACTGATGTATGTGGTCCAATGACAACTCAGGCCAGAGGTGGATACTCATATTTTATCACTTTTACAGATGATTTATCTAGGTTCGGATATGTGTATCTTATGAAACATAAATCTGAAGCCTTTGATAAATTTAAGGAGTATCAAAGTATGGTCGAAAAACAAACCGGAAAAAGTATTAAAGTTCTTCGGTCTGATCGAGGAGGAGAATACTTATCCATAGAGATTTTAGACTATCTTAAAGTTAATGGAATTCTTTCTGAATGGACACCTCCTTATACACCACAACTAAATGGTATAGCTGAAAGGAGGAATCGTAACTTATTAGATATGGTACGATCCATGATGTGCTTCACAAATTTATCCATTTCCTTCTGGGGTCATGCCCTAGAAACTGCTGTTTATATTCTGAACAAGGTACCTTCTAAATCCGTTGTTAGTACTCCATATGAAATTTGGAGTGGAAAGAAACCGTATCTTAAATATTTTAAGGTATGGGGATGTCCAGCTTATGTTAAAAGAAATTTTGGACATAAGTTGGAACCTAGAGCGGATAAATGTTTATTTGTAGGATATCCTAGAGAGGGTAGAGGATATCTATTTTACCATCCAACTGAACAAAAAATTTTTGTCAGCAGACATGCCACTTTTCTAGAAAAAGAGTTTATTTTTGAAAAGGACAATGGTAGAACTATTGAACTTGGAGAAGTACAAGAAACACAGATAGACAATTCTCAATCAATAGAACATATAGTTAGATCAGAACTAGAACACAAAACTCCTCCCCGTAGGTCTGATAGAGTGTCATGGGCACCTGAGAGGTATGGGTTTATTATTGAAAATAATGAAGCCCAAGTCATTCAAAATGATGAACCTCTGACCTATACGGAAGCTATCTTGAGTACTGATTCAGATAGATGGCAAGAAGCCATGGAATCCGAGATAGATCTATGTATGTCAACCAGGTATGGACTTTGGTTGATGCACCAGAGGGTGTTAATCCTATTGGGTGCAAATGAGTCTATAAGAAAAAGATTGGGGCTGATGGCCAAGTTGAAACCTATAAAGCTAGATTAATGGCAAAAGGTTTTAGACAAAAACATGGAATTGATTATGATGAAACATTCTCACCTGTTGCCATGCTCAAATCAATTCGGATTTTACTTGCTATAGCAGCATACCACGATTATGAGATCTGGCAGATGGATGTGAAGACTGCATTCCTCAATGGTTTCCTTGAGGAAGAAGTCTACATGTCACAGCCAGAAGGTTTTATTTCAAAGAATAAACCTAATCAAGTATGCAAGCTAAAGAAATCCATTTATGGATTAAAACAAGCTTCAAGGAGTTGGAACATCCGTTTTGATGAAACTATTAAAAGGTTTGGTTTTATCAAAAATGTGGATGAACCCTGTGTTTATAAGAAGACTAGTGGGAGTGCCATAGTCTTCTTGGTTCTGTATGTAGATGACATACTCCTCATTGGGAATGATATCCCAATGTTACAATCAGTCAAGGTTTGGCTATCAAACCAGTTTTCCATGAAAGATTTGGGAGAAACATCCTATATACTAGGTATTAAGATCTATAGAGATAGGTCTAAGAGGATGCTAGGTTTATCCCAATCTAGGTACATTGACTTAGTGCTGAAAAGATTCAGCATGGATGGAAGTAAAAGAGGTTATCTTCCTATGAGCCAAGGCATACATCTTTCCAAAAGGATGTCTCCTAAGACACCTGAAGAAAGAAATAGAATGAATTCTATACCTTATGCTTCGACAATAGGGTCCATAATGTATGCCATGTTATGTACCAGGCCTGATGTGGCATATGCTTTAGGCATTGTCAGTAGGTTTCAGGCTGATCCAGGAGAGGATCATTGGAAAGCAGTTAAAAATATTCTTAAGTACCTGAGAAGGACTAAGGATATTTTTCTGGTTTATGGTGGTTCTGATCTTAAACTAGAAGCTTATTCTGATTCTAGTTTTCAATCAGACCCTGATGATAGCAAATCCATTTCGGGATATGTTTTTACCCTAAATGGTGGAGCAGTGAGTTGGAAGAGTACCAAGCAGTAGACTGTAGCTGACTCAACCACAGAGGCAGAATACATAGCTATCAGTGAAGCCGCCAAGGAAGCAGTCTGGATGAAGAAGTTCATCACAGAGTTGGGTGTTGTTCCTGAGATAGAAAATCCAGTGCCATTTTACTGTGACAACACTGGAGCTGTTGCTCAAGCTAAGGAACCAAGAGCTTATCATAAGTCCAAGCACATTCTGAGACGTTTCCATCTCGTACGAGAAATAGTAGAAAGACAAGATGTCTACATAAATATAGTTGATACAAAGAACAACGTAGCAGACCCGTTCACCAAGGCTCTACCACAGCGAGAGTTTGATCGTCACCTTGAGAGTATGGGGTTAAGATTTAAAGGCGATTGACTTTAGTGCAAGTGGGAGATTGAAAGGGATATGCCCTACAAGCCAATCTATGTTGTATCTCCCAAACCATTGTAATTGACAATATTCTAATGAAGGCATTATTTTTCATCATACGCTATGATTATTATTATATGATGAACCCCATAGATTAGGGCTATGATTTTAGGGTTATGATGAGATCATACCAGTGAGACCTAAAGTCTTAAAACCTTAATAAAAAATATTCCTAGTCGAATGAACCTTGAGTAGGGGATCAGGATTTTTCCGGTAAGACTAGCACATCTATGTATACTGAATAGGGTGGCTGCTCTCACAGTCACTTGTGCATGACACTAATACTAGGATGTGGGTGCTTATTAGAGAATGAGTTCACTGATATGATCCAACTTGAGAACATCTAATGGAGTCTTAGCTACATGTCAATAGAAGGTTCTCATAGTGGGAGTGGTACAAGTAATCCTTTGACCTGAGACTGCCATAAGTACCTTATGTACATGAACCGATGCTTTGGTTCAATCCTAATCATGACACTGAGTCATGCACAGGATTGATGCTGGGAATGGTGAATTGGATATGAAGGTAATGAGTAGGTCAACAAGGAATCGATCACTCTTAGTAAGAGGAGATTGCATCTAGCTAGTTATCAATCGGATGCTGATTTAGGGAATCTTTGATCAAAGTAAAGATATTAGAGATGGTTTCTAATATCAAGATAATTGAATCATCAATATAAGATTAAGCTAGAAACAAATATAATATTGGATTTGACATATATCCACATCCATAATTATATTTTGGGTGCAGGCTGATCGAAGGATTTAATTGTACGGTAACATTCTACTGAAGGGTAATTTTGGTATTTCACCAGAATTTTTATATCTTCCAGGTAGACATGACACGTTGCTAGACGTCAATCTTGTCTTGTGGGTTGATTTGAATGATCACTTATTAGGAAGAGTCCTAATTGATCAAAATCGGGTAAGCCCGATTTGACCTAAATCGATTAGAAAGAGTTCTAATCAAATTAGGTCAACTTGTATTCGAACCCACTGCCGGCTAGATGTGGAACCCAATGGGTCACACACTTAAAAGAATTGATCAAGAGTCATTTGCATGAAGACACTCTAGCAAGTGTTGCAAATCCTAACTCCTATTCGAATCGTAATCGAATTAGGGTTCCGAATTGACTCGATTTGGGTTCTAATTGGATCTAATTAGACCTTAATTGAGAATTTAGGGATTATGGCTAACCCAATTGGCTAACCCATTAGCTAGGCCACTTCCCTACCCGCCCCCTTTCCCTTGCATGCCAAAAACACCAAGAGTCCATGCGCTTATGGACTCTTGGCGCGCCATTTGGAGGAGTCCATGGGCGTATGGACTCTTGGCACGCGCCCACTTAATTCTTTGATGAATTAAGATGGGGCGGCCTTCTTTCTTAGTATTAGCACCTCATTTGTCCACCCTTGGATGATAATCTAATGGGTGGAGAGGTTTTAAGAAAGAAAGAAAGCGCAGTTTCTTCCCGGGAGCGCGAAATCAGATCTCTTCGGAGATTCAAGTTTCGCGACTTCTTTCTCCCAATCGTCGTGACTTCTTCCTTTGAGAAAAGCCATGAGGATTGATCTGGAAGGCCATGAGAATTAATCCAGAAGGCCGTGAGAAGAAGGAAAGGGCATGAGAAAATTGTTTACGGAGAGTTGTGAGGGTGCCTCTTCGAAAACTATAAAAAAGGGGGTGGGAATCAGAACTCGGTGATGTGATTTTTTTTTTTCTTTCTTCCTCTCCTGAAGACTCTTTCTCCCCTTCTTGTTTTTGCATTGTTTCCTTTACAGAGTAAAACTCTGTCGAAACTCTGTTACTAAACAAGGTTAAGAGAGAAAGTCTCCGACGGTAAAGGAAAAGAAGAGTTCTGATCCAATTCTTTTCTTCCTTACATTAAGATATCTTTGTCTTAATTTCTCCACCAATTAAAGACAAGCATTAATCTTCTTAGGACAAGGTCTTACTTTCAAGACAAAGGTGTCCTAAAGGTTCTAAGTCTTGGTAGAAGGTGGAGAAGGGGTAAGAAGGAAGAAGACACACCTTTGAGTGGAAGATTTCCAGCCATAATCCAAGTATTGAATTCCTGGAAGAAGAATTCAATTGAAGGAACCATTGGAACAAGGAGTTAGGATCTTGGTCATTGCTTTGTGTGGATCACCATCGGAGGGCGGACACCTGGATGCCTGGTGAACTCAAATAACCCGTTCATCTTCAAGATTAAATCTTCATCAAATTGGAATTAGCGGTTACAGGTTAGTACTCTAATTCTAATTTGCATAAGAATGTTAGTCTTCATACATTTTAGTCTTATTAAGGAGTTCCTGGTTTAGGGTTTTGGTGCATATTAATTTCTATATTTTGAAATTACCCTTTCACTGCGTTGCACCGGATCCCAACAGTGGTATTAGAGCCACCTTAATTAGGACTATAATTTATGATAGTTTGTATGTCACATCTTAGGGTTTTTAAATCCTAATTTGTTACTACACTTAGCATATCTTTGATTGCATATATGTTTTGATGTATGCCACTAGTTAGGGTCTTTCACTTAAACCCTAATTATTATAGAGATATGCATAGTTTTGAAGTCATCATACTGAAATAAGGTTGCCCTGGCATAATGGTGGATCCATTATGTGGTAAATGGTTGTCCTAGTATGATGACACACTTAGCACATATTTTTTTATTTATAAGAGTGATATGTTGATTGTGATATATTCTATAAGGATGTGCTGGCAATTTATAAATCCTTCCTCTTAAAAATTATATTAAGTCTTAGTATATTTAACTAATAAGCATCACTAGTCATGATGTACAATTGATCATTCGATGTTTAGAAAGGTGGTTCTGGGAAGGTAAAGAGAATTGTGGTTTTTAATTGGTTCCGTTGACTGACCTGGCCAATTTTTATTGGTGTCTAGGAAAGCAACGGGGGGACTCCCACATCTCTTCCATTTGCCTGGCCGATTTGATTAAATTTAAATCTTGACTAAAATGCTTAGTGTTAAAAATACTATATATTGGCCTTCCTTCATGCTGGATCATTATTGTGTTATGAATCGCTATCCAAGATTACCACTTGGGATTTCCACTATATTTTTCATGGAATATAATTAGATTGTTTTAACAGGTTCACAATCTAAACCTTTATACTTTGATTTTTAAACCGAGCTCACCAAAGAAATCCAACTTGGTTTTACCAGGATTACCAAGAACCCAACTTGGTTTTAACATAGGATCACCAAGAACCCAATACTTGGTTTTAATACAGGCTAACCAAGAACCTATTTGGTTTTTAAACCATGCTCAACAATAATCCAACAATTCAATAAAAAATTATAAAAAAAAGCAACGAAATGACAAACAGATTTTTATCGAATGGTTGCCGATGCAGCTCAAGAGAAGCCCAATTGATTGCACTTCAATTCACTTGGATGGCTTCTTTTTTTCCTTCAATAAGTGCTTCAAGCTTTAGTTGGTAGTTGGTGAAGGCTTGAAGACTGTCTTTAATGCTCTTGCAGTGCTCTCTTGCCCTTAAGGTAGCTTGGATATTCAATATTGCATTAACTCCTTATCTCTCTTTTCAAATCCCTCAAATATATAGTCTTGTACTCTTCTCAGATGATTTTAGATGTTGTAGATCGTTGGAAAGTGACATTTAACCATTAGATCACTTTTTGGATTCAAATTGCAAGTTCCAGAACTGGCCATTATGATGCGGGACGAAAAATCGATGTAACCTGGTTATTTGGAAAACAGTGGAACAACTAAACAAACTAGGACCGTGGGAGGGCTAAGAAGCCTCCCGGGACTAGGGCATACTGACACTAAAATCCTAAGACAGCTGATCTCTTTTGTTTTCAATTTTCTGGATGGATGTGGCGAAGGAAGGATGAAGATGGGGGACCGAAAAGTGGAACTCATGGCCCTGAGACTCACTCTAGCGGGGAACGCACACAGAAAGTTAGGGGTCAAAGCCTAAAGCTACCCTCCCGAGGGATCACAGCACCAGCTACCCTGAGCATAAAGCTACCATCCCGAAGGGGTCACAGCACCAGCTACCCTGAGCTCCCATCAAACCCATAATGCACACAGCAGGGCTCTCACATAGATGCGCTAGGATGACTCTCGAAGGACACGAGGAGATAAAGAAGACGAGATAGGGGATAACTAGGGTGCTCATCGAACCCATAATGCACACAGCAGGAAACGTCTCACACCCCTCATCGAACCCATAATGCATACAGTAGGGAACGAAGAAAAATGGGCCTCAGGCCAGAACCAGAACCAGAACCAACCCAAAAATCTATATCAACTCATCTTTCTACAGGGGGAGAGGGGGCCTTTATATAGAAAAACCAAAACCCTTAGTTTCTTAGCCTCTAAGAAAACTAAAAAAGAAAATAAATTACATCAAAATTCATGTTGCATCAAAAATAGTGCTGATATGCTCTGAGAAGCATGTTAGCTTGATAATCTGCTCTAAAAAGCGTGCTGCTCTAAAATATGGACTGCTTTAAAATTCGTGCAAACACAAACTCACGATCGTGGAAGGGAAGAACGGTCTCCGGCGGAACACCAGCGGGTGGTGGACGGGCCGGCGACGGCTGGCGGTGGGTTGCGGGCGAGGCGGCGCAAGAATGGCACGGCACGCCCCAGGGCGTGCCGTTTGGTCTCCCACGGCCGTGGGAGACCTCAGGGACCGGCGTGGTCGGTGGACGGCGGGGACGGCCGGGGCCGGCGAGATGGTGGTTGGCGGACGTGCGGGCGGTGGCGGCAACGATGGCGGCGGCGCAGTGGCGCACGTGGGCGGACAGACGCCTCCCGCGTCCGTTCGTCTTTCCACGGGTGTGGACGTTGGCGGACCCCACCATTAGTCGGGCGAGGGCCGGCGGGCGGTAGGAACGGCGACGGGCAGCGGGCCGGCGGCGGTGGCGGTGGTGGCATCGGCGGTGGAGGCCGTGGGCCGTGGCGAGCGGACGCCTCCACGTCCGTTCGTCTTCCCACGGGCGTGGGGCGGCGGCGGCGTCTTCTCCGATGAGGGCGGGGGCCGGTGAGCACCGGCGGCGTCTTCTCCGATGAGGGTGGCCGGGGGTCAGGCGGCCCGGATCTGGGACCGGCGGGGTGGAGGCTAGGGTTTTGAAATTCATTTTAAAACCACGGGAGAAAGACAGTGAAGATGGAATAAAACAGGGATAACTCGGGGATAAACCAAGAACAAAACCAGAATAGCGGGGATAGTTGGAATAGCGGGAATAGAAAAATAAAAAAATTCTGAGAAAATAAGAAAAAATAGAAAAATACCCGGACCTGCCTTGGATCCCCATCATTCTCCTCAACTACGAAGAACTCGACTCCGTCGAGTTCGAAAGATGGAGCACACCCTAATCCACAACTCGCTTTGATACCAAAATTGATGCGGGACAAAAAATTGATGTAACCTGGTTATTTGGAAAACAGTGAAACAACTAAACAAACTAGGACAGTGGGAGGGCTAAGAAGCCTCCCGGGACTAGGGCATACTGACACTAAAATCCTAAGACAACTGATCTCTTTTGTTTTCAATTTTCTGGGTGGATGTGGCGAAGGAATGATGAAGATGGGGGACCGGGAAGTGGAACTCATGGCCCTGAGACTCTCTAGCGGGGAACGCACACAAAAAGTCAGGGGTCAAAGCCTAAAGCTACCCTCCCGAGGGATCACAGCACCAGCTACCATGAGCATAAAGCTACCCTCCCGAAGGGGTCACATCACCAGCTACCCTGAGCTCCCATCGAACCCATAATGCACATAGCAGGGCTCTCACATAGATACGCTAGGATGACTCTCGAAGGACACGAGGAGATAAAGAATACGAGACAGGGGATAACTAGGGTGCTCATCGAACCCATAATGCACACAGCAGGGAACGTCTCACACCCCTCATCAAACCCATAATACACATAGCAGGGAATGAAGAAAAACGGGTCTCAGCCCAGAACCAGAACCGGAACCAACCCAAAAATCTATATCAACTCATCTCTCTACAGGGAGAGAGGGGGCCTTTATATAGAAAAACCAAAATCCTCAGTTTCTTAGCCTCTAAGAAAACTAAAAAAGAAAAATAAATTACATCAAAATTCGTGTTGCATCAAAAATAGTGTTGATATGCTATGAGAAGCGTGTTAGCTTGATAATCTGCTCCAAAAAGCATGCTGCTCTGAAATATGGGATGCTTTGAAATCCACGCAAATACAAACTCACGGTCGTGGAAGGGAAGAATGGTCTCCGACGGAACACTAGCAGGTGGCGCATGGGCCGGTGGATGACTGGCGGCGGGCTGCGGGAGAGGCGGCGCAAGAATGGCACGGCACGCCCCAGGGCGTGCCGTTTGGTCTCCCACGGGCATGGGAGACCTCAGGGCACCGGCGTGGCCGGTGTACGGTGGGGACGGCCGGGGCCGGCGGGATGGTGGCCGGTGGACGTGCGGGCGACAGCGGCAATGGCGGCGGCGGTGCAGGGCCGCACGTGGGCGGACGGACGCCTCCCGCGTCCGTTCGTCTTCCCACGGGCATGGACGGTGGCGGAACCCACCGGCGACCGGGCAAGGGCTGGCGGGTTGCAGGAACGGTCGTGGGCAGCGGGCCGGCGACGGCGGCGGCAGCGACGGTGGCGGCCATGGCGAGTGGACGCCTTCGCGTCCGTTCGTCTTCCCACGGGCGTGGGGCAGCGATGGCTTCTCCGGTGAGGGCGGGGGCCGGCGAGCCCCTGCGACGGTTCAGCGGTGGCTGCCGGGGGTCGGGCGGCCCCGATCTGGGACCGACGGGGTGGAGGCTAGGGTTTTGAAATTCGTTTTAAAACCACGGGAGAAAGACAGTGAAGATGGAATAAAACTGGGATAACTCGGGAATAAACCAAGAACAAAACTAGAATAGCGGGGATAGTCGGAATAGTGGGAATAGAAAAATAAAAAAATTCTGAGAAAATAAGAAAAAATAGAAAAATACCCGGACCTGTCTTGGATCCCCATCACATTACAAGTCCGAAATCGACCTTCGAGTCGACGTGGATCACTTGAGTTGGCTCGGATCCTTAGAGTAGTTCTGGTTGAGTCGACTCTCTTAAATCCAGTCGGCTCTCTTGCACACTGTTCTGATTTCTCACTTTGTAAGAGTTAGCTCACCTTGATTCTAGTCGACTCAGATCCTCAGGCCTTCAAAGATATAGTCTGGAAGAGTCGGCTCTTTCTTTTTAGAGTCGGCTCGATCGGTTGTAATTCTTAGAGCTCTATTTCTGGACTCTGGAGGAGTCAACTCGGATCCCTGAAGAGTCGGCTTGGATGTCTGACCATATGATAGAGTTGACTCATATTTCCTTTGGGTCGGCTCGCTTGTTTGATTCAGGAAGTGGTACTCTGGACGAGTCAACTCGGGTCCCTTAGAGTCAGCTTAGATATCTGCATGCCAGAATCCTTATGTATGCCATATGCCAGAGTCGACTCTCTTCTCCTCGAGTCGGCTCAGATAAGTTCTTTAATGAATTTTCAATCCTTCTCCAGAATTCATCCAGCAAGGCTTTAAGCTTTCAAGAAATCTCCAAACTCTTCTTGCAACATACTCAAAGTAATTTAAAGCTTGAAATATCTTAGAAGTAACCTATTTGATTGGTTTTTCTTTAAGTTCCACTTTGGGTTCTTCTTTACAAGAATCAACTATAATACAACTCAACACAAGAAATAGAAATGTAGGAGTTAAAATTGAGCAAATAGTTCATTTTACAAAAACTTGTAAAACACTTGAAGAGTTGTTAGTAAAACAAATGCATGCACCAATGTTTGGTTATCATCAAAATCACTTATGGGGTCAACAATCTCCCCCTTTTTGATGATGACAAAATACTGGGCATGAAAAACTCTTTACAATTACATGTATGATTGTATTTAAGAGTAAGCATTTATATGTATCAAAGCTAACTATATTTGCAAGTAAGTATCAGAGATTTTGTGAACAACTATATAGTATTAGTGTTAGTGCTTTTATATATATCAGAGCATTAAAGTTTGTATTTCTCAAAGTATCAAAACTTAGCACAAACACAATGTATTAGAGCTCAAAATTGTGAGTATTAGAGCTAATTCATGAACTAAAACAATCAGAGCAAATTAAATTTTTGAAGCAATCAGAGCGAATTGTAAGTTTTGAGCTAGAGCCATTCAATTTCAATAATTTACTTTCCCTTTCTAATGATTTGAAAATTTTGAAACAATTTCATGTTGAAACAATTTCATGCTCAAATATGTTCTCCTCCTTTTGTATATTCTCAAATAGTTATAAGTATTTTTCATGCAATCTCAATGTTCTCCCCCTTTTTGTCAATAATCAAAAAGGATATTCAGATAAAGCTCAATTTTTATGATAGAGTGAGAAAGTTCATAAAATTTGTTTGAGATAATTTCACTTTCTTAAACAACTAATTAAAATTTATCAGATTAGCATTGTACAATTGAAGATGTGATTGCAAGACATTGCATAATCCAATTCAAATATAAAAGATATGTCAATAAAAGTGCTTTCATTTCATTTAAAGTTTTCAATACAAGTTGCAAGAAATTGAAAGCACATACATTTGACATCCAATAGGAAGAAAAGCATAAAGTAAACACTATTAATTGTATAAACATAGTCAAAAGTACAATAATATGATCATTTTAACCAAAAGTACAACCAAACATCCTACTGTTCTTCCTCACTAGAGGAAGAAGCAACATCTATAACCTTATCTAAAGTTTTGGTCTTAAGAGGCTTGAACTTAAGATCCTTTAAGTCTGGTTCTAACAGGGGCTATAGGTGTTCTAGCTTTCTTAATTTTTGGTTTCCCCTTGGGTAGAGCAGGTTCAGTCTTAGATGATGGAGGATCAGATGAAGGTGATTTTGGAGGCACAAATAGTGGTTGAACAGGAGGTGCTAGAGGCTCTTTGCAAATCTGTATGGAAATATCTTCAGCGGTGCAAGTGTTCTTATATGGGTGTAGTAGGCCACTTCGAAGTTCTTCTTTAAAATCTTCCATTTCTCTTTGTATTTTCTTCGTATGTAACTTCTGCTCTGTCTTAATTTCTTGCAAGCCTGCATCAATTGACCAGCATAATTCGCTAAAAGCTGAGTTGATGTAGCTTGTAAGAGATTTAGAAAGTGTTTCCATCTGTTGGGCTATGAATTCTTTAAATTCTGATGGAGTTTTCATTGAAAATCCATAAGTTTCTTCATCATTATTTTCAGATGCAGTGTCATTTGAGTTATCAGTAGGAAGTTCTATTTGTTCTTCATTGTTATCATCAGATAAGGAGGCAGTTTTATGTCCTGACAGTTTCTTCAACCAGACTCCTCCTTGCAAGAGATATCCCATTCTCCAAAGAGATTTAGCTGAGTAGGTGTCTGAGTGGTGAAGTGGTTTGCCAATTTCATCTGTCAAATCTATCCCAGCATCTTCAAATATCAATGTAAAAACCATGCCATAGGGCAAGCATGCTTTAATTTTCCTTGCTGCTTCCCTTATCTGTATCATCATAATATATGGAAAGTTGAGGGCTTCTCCCTCAATGAGGTGTGATGTGACGGGATCGCTGACGTGGGACCCCAGTCAGGCACCACGTCGGATGAAGCTGCCACGTGAGATGTCCCAGCCCGAACTCCACTTGGCCGCGCTCCCTTCGGGTCAAGACGTTGAGGCCGAAGTTGAGCTCCGCCCCTCCTTCGCTTGGCCGCACTCCCTCCAGGTCGAGATGTCGAGGCTGAAGTCGAGCTCCGCCCCTCCTTCGCCCGACTGCGCTCCCTCCGGGTCGAGACACCGAGGCCGAAGTCAAGCTCCACCCCTCCAGATCGGCTCCACCTCGAATGAAGAGACTTGCAGTCGAAGGAGGTTGCCGTTCTCCCTGAATGGTGGCCTGAAGCCCGAGGACTATGAAAAGACACCTGCCAGGCCATGATGATGATCCCAGCCGCCAGTTACACTGAAATGGAAGGAATCCTCCGATCGAGACTCTGCATCCTCCACCAACCGTCTGCACCCTCAAAAATTGGAAGTCAACCAATGGTTCCAGATCTAGGAGGCGACAGTCCATCGTTCGAGGCCCTGCTAAATTATCCAAAAAGGGATGACCAGAAGGAATGTCAGAAGAAACGGTAGCTTCCATACCACCAAAATGGAAAGGCAACCCGTCCACGGCACAAAACATTGCCGCACACGCCCATAAGCATGGGAAAGATCCCGAGGTAAGCGGCGCGCAACTCCCCCAACTAAAAGGGTACTTCCAGATTCAAACGAGAGAGGTACAAATTCTAGTTGAAACACACATTCAAGCTAAAATCGAGTCGTGTGAGGCCCGATGAGCAAGAAGGGAGTAGCGCACAGGAAGGCAACACTCGAGGCTACCCCGAAACCCCTGGGAGGGGTCTAGATGGACACAGCCACTCAGTTCAAGCTCTCCTCTACTGCCACTCCCATACTCTGTTCTCGGTCCACTCGCACCCTTTCACTTCATCAATTCTCCTCCTAGCATGGAGTCCAACCTCGGGGCTCGACCAGGAAGGTCTGTTCCCCTGGATCGTTACTGACTTGAGCGTTGAAGTACCCCCGCCGGAATTCCCGGCCCGAGTCTCTAACTCTATTTTGTAGGTTCGTGCACCCGAGCAGGATCCCGACGATAGGAGTACATTCCGAGCTCAACTTCAGCTACAGGCCATAGAGATCTTGGCGGAAACAGATTGGCGTGCCAGCTAAGGGGGACAGGACACATTCTGATCCAACCTAATCCCCTTTACTAGCAATCCACCGGAAGGATGGTGACGATGTGAGCGAGAGAAGTCTCCACCAGCCATGCAGGAGATCCCCCTTCTCGTGGGGACCCACATAGTCTAGAAGGGAAACTCTCCGCTCCAGCTCAACCACCTTCGACAGGCCCTCAGCTGGTCGCACTCGCCCAGCAGGTGCAGCTTCTCACTACAGTAGTGCGCCTACTCCAGCACCAGCACCAGTCTTTGGCTACCCACCAGTAGTCGGGGACTCCCATGGCCCATGCCACAGCACCTCGCGATAGCCTGCATTCCTTCCAAGGAGGGCCCTCACAACCGCGGGCCACCACCGACTGTCGGGGAAGCCACCAGACACCAACGAAAAGGTAATGGGCCGGACTACCAATCAGGAGAGCCCGTCCCCAATGCTCAAGCGGGCAATAGCCAAACCCTGCCAAGGTCAAAAGGCAAGATTCCCCATTATGAACACCATCTCATGTCACCTTCTCCGGCTCCTTCAGCCTTAGCGAAAGGCTCAACCGATGAGGCCATCAGGTGCATGGCAGAGAAGCGCTTGGAGGAATAGGAGCGCAAACTAGCAGAGCTATTCCACTGATTTGCAAATCTGCAGGGCTCTACTGATGAGCCAGCAGGCTATGACACCCGTCTCTCCTTCTCCCGAGAAGTCCAAGAGGAGCCGATCCTGAGTCGGTTTCGTATGCTGCAGCTGGATCCTTATGACAGGACCACCAACCCCCTAGATCACCTTGAGAGCTACAAGACTCTCATGAGGGTCCAGGGGGCAACCGACGCTCTCCTTTGCATCGCCTTTCCTGCCACTTTCCAGAAGGCAGCTCGGGTATGGTTCACCCTCCTTTAGCCGGAGAGTATTAGTTCGTTCGCTCAGCTGGAGCGAAAATTCATGGCCCACTTCGATGCTTTCCAAAAGGTGCCACGAGAGGCAGACAACCTTTTCTCCATTAGGCAACAGGACCACGAGCTTCTATGGGACTACGTGGCCCAATTCAAAGCTACCGTGTTGGAGATCTACAACCTTGACGAGCCAGTTGCCATGTTGGCATTGAAGAGAAGGCTCAGGACTTCCCGCTTGACTTACTCTCTTGACAAAAAAGCCCTCCAAAGCATACTCCTAGCTCCTCCTTCAAGTCCAGAAGTACATCCACACTGAGGAGGCGGTTCACATGAGGAGGGAGTTGGATGAAAGGCCTCTGAAGAAGCCAGCTCCTGTGGAGACCTCCAGGATGCGGAAGCCAAGACCGGCTACCCCAAACTTCTGCTAGAGGTCGAAGCCAAGGAGAGACCCCATCCCGGAAGGGAGCTTCACTCCTCTTCCACCTCGAGGGCAAAAATCTTCATGGAAATCGAGGGTGAGTGCTACCTGAAGTACCCACCTTCGCTGAAGCCATCCAATGGTCGTTACAGGATGAAGTACTACCAATCCACCGTGACCACGGTCACGACACCGAGGAATGTCGGCACCTCAAGAAGGAGATTGAAGAACTCAAAAAGAGGGGCTACCTCAGAAGGTTCATGGGGGGCAAACCTCTGGCAGAATCTCAAGTGCTCGCTACACTCCCTTCGGTCCCTGCAGTCAACAACCGCCCTATCAAGAAGCCAGTGGGGATGATATGTTGGGGAGTCAAGCATGCTTCCAAGAAGTCCTGGGGTGGGAAAAATTTTGAGAATATTCTTCCCTTTATGAGGGAGAGAGGGGTTGAAAATAAAAATGTAAACAACGATGCTGTGGTCATCGAGATGATGATCGTAAAGCATCCTGTAAAATGCATCATGGTTGATAGTGGAAGCTCCATGGATATACTTTTTTATGATGCTTTCTCTAGGATGAATCTATCCTCTCCTTAGCTCAGACCTGTGCACACACCCCTTATTGGTTTCACAGGTGACTCTGTAGGAGTAAATGGAGAGATCACTCTTCCCGTTACTGTTGGGATGCCACCTCGGTAAAGTACAGTCATGATTACCTTCATAGTTGTTAGGCTCCCCTTAGCCTGCAATGTGATCCTGGGCCGACCCGGGCTTAACCTGCTTGACATGGTTATTTCCACAAAGCGGCTGTTGGTGTAATTTCCAACTCCTTACGGTGTCGGGGAGATGAGGGGGACACCTCAGCCAATCCAGCACTGCCTCCAAACCATCCTTGGGGCCAAGGCTACATAGGACGACCCCAGTGCAGACGACCTTGACCAAAGGGTGCAGGATCCTAGAGGTGGCCTGGTTGATCGCTTGCTGACATATCCTCTCGAAATCGACTCGGCAAAGATGGTGCAGGTTGGGGTGCACCAGGAAAATTCCTTGGTATAAGATGATGAGCGAGCCCACCTGCTGGAGTTCCTCTAGGTGAATGCTGACGTCTTTGCTTGGACGGCTGCCGACATGCTTAGGATCCTACCTGAGATCATCACCCACAAGCTAAGCATCAACCCGAAGTACCATCCTATCAGGTAGAAGAAAAGAAGCTTCGCCCTAGAAAGGCAAATGGTGATCAACGAGGAGGTTGATAAACTCCTCACAGTCGGCTTCATTCGGGAAGTGTAGTACCCGAGCTACTGGCCAATGTGGTTATGGTAAAGAAGAACAACTAGAAGTGGAGGATATGCGTGGACTACACAACCAAGCCTGTCCAAAGGATAGCTTCTCGCTATTGAAGATCGACCAGTTAGTGGAGGCCATCTTGGGGCATCACTTGCTCTCCTTTATGGATGCATTCTTCAGATACAACCAGATCCGGATGCACTCAGTGGATGAGGAGCACACTGCCTTTGTCACCGACCGAGGGATGTACTACTATCGGATGATACCGTTTGGCTTGAAGAACGCTGGTGCCACATACCAGTGCCTGGTCAATCGGGTCTTCAAGGACCAGATCGACAGGAATATGCAAGTCTATGTGGACGACATGCTCGTTATGAGCAAGTCGAGGTCAGACCACATTGCCGATCTCATGGAAGCCTTCCATAGCCTCCGAGAGCACAAGAAGAAGCTGAACCCGACAAAGTGTGCTTTCGGTGTAGCAACAGGGAAATTCCTTGGTTTCATGGTGACCCAAAGAGAAATCGAGGCAAACCCAGAGAAGGTCTAGGCGATCATTGACATGGAGCATCCGACCTCCAAGAAGCAAGTGCAATGCCTGACGGGTCAGATCACCACGTTGAGCCAATTCATCTCGAGGTTGGCGGACCGCTGCCTTCCTTTCTTTAAGATGTTGCATAAGATGAACGACTTTACCTGGATAGAGGAGTGCAAGACGGCCTTCGAGGAGCTTAAAGACTTCCTGGAGTCACCACCACTGCTCTCCAGGCTGGAGACAGGAGAGGAGCTCTTGCTGTACCTGGCAGCCACCCCTGGAGCTGTCAGTTCGATCCTTGTTCGCACGGATCAGGACGGATCCTAGAAGCCAGTATACTATGCCAGCAAGATCCTTCGGGATGCCAAGATCAGGTACACCCGATCCAAAAAAATCATTTTTATGCTCATCATGTCTGCTTAGTGTCTCAGGCCATACTTCCAAGCGCATCTGATTGTGGTCTTGACGGACCAACCCCTGAGGGCGGTGCTCAGTCATCCTGACACATCCAGGCATTTGGCCAAGTGGGCACTGAAGCTCAGCAAGTTCGATATTGTGTACCAACCGAGGTCATCTCAGAAGGCCCAGGTGCTGGCCGACTTCCTGGTCGAGTACGCGGGACTTGCCAAAGAGCCAGAGCAGGCTACCCTAGAGCACCAAGTGGAGCCCGGAGCCGAGGAGTCCTGGTTCCTCCATGTCAACGGCGCGTCCAATGCGGGCAGAAGCGGAGCAGGTCTTATCCTCGCTAACAGTGATGGAGTTGTAGTTGAATGTGCACTCCGCTTCAAATTTGCCACCATGAACAACCAAGCAGAGTACGAAGCACTCCTCGCGAGACTCGGGGTCTCCCATGAGCTGGGTGTTTGAAACCTGAAGTTCTTCACCGACTCTCAACTAGTGGTTGGACAGGTCTCCGGAGAATATGAGGCTAGAGATCCCCAAATGATGAAGTATTTGGAGCATGTCCGCTCAAGCACGATAAGTTTCCGATGCTTCAGCATCTCTCATATCCCTCGAGATGAGAATGCCAGCGCCGATACACTATCAAGACTTGCAACCTTGCTAGACTTGTTACTGGGGCACGCCCACATTGAGTACCTTGAAAATCCAAGCAACAAAGCTCTTGCGAAGGTGTAGCAAGTCACCCCGAAGCCGAGCTAGATGGATAGGTACATCAGATACATCATCAACAGCACCCTACCGGATGACCGAGCAGAGGCCGGCCTTATCAAGAAGAAGGTCTCGTAGTTCGTACTCATGGAAGGACAACTCTACCACCGATCTTACTCCTATCCGCTCCTGAGATGCCTGAGATCCACAGAGGCAGCTTTCGTACTCCAAGAGATACACGAAGGCCTTTATGAAAACCATGTTAGGGGAAGGACTCTTGCGTACAAGGCCCTCCAACAGGGATACTACTGGGAGACCATGAGGGAGGACGCCGCTGACTTCATGAAGATGTGTTACCGATGCCAGCACCATGCCCACATATAGCATCAACCAGCGGCACCAATCTCCCAACTCTCCGTCCCATGACCGTTCACCCAGTAGGGAATAGACTGGTGCAGGCACCAGACTCAGAAGAAGACTTCAGGGCTCAATCTGGATCTCTGATTGACCTTGCCCAAAAAATTAGGATTTTTTGGTTTTGTAATACGGGTTGACTTGGTCAACTCAATTTTTTTGAGTCTGTATTTCCCTGTAATTTAAATTTTGTTGAGTCATGTTGACTCAGTACAAGTCCTAGTAAATGGTCTAGGTCTTCTCCAGGGTGCCACATTTTCTCCCAAGCCCAAGCAAGTGGGCGCCACACTCCCAGCCACACGCCAGAGTCCAGGAGGCGCCACATCTCCATCCCAGTGTCTTGGTCCCCACACCCAAGGGAGCAAGAATTTTTCTTGAAGCCAAAATCAAGGAGGCGCCCCATATATACCTTAAAAGGCCAAGCTAAAGGAGGAAAGAGGCATTTCTTGGGGAGCACTTCAAGGGGGCGCCCAATCCATGCCTAAAAAGACCAAAGTAAAGTTGGGAAGAGCCATGACTTGGAGAGAAAGAAAAGGAGGTGTCCAAAAGAGTTGAGCCATGGAAGGAAAAAAGTTTTTCTTGAAGAGCAAGGCTAGGAGGTGCCACCTACTTACCATTTGGAGCCACCAATCAACACTTATGGAAGCTCTTGGCCGGCCATATGAGAAGGATTTGATTCTACAAGCCTAATTTGAAGATCCATCCTATTAGTCCCACATGGGAAGATGTAAAACCATGACCTCTTGTAAATACCTATAAAATAAACCCCTCTTGTAAGTTTTAGAGAACAACTGATGAATGAATCCAATTTATGTGTGAGCAAACTTTGTGTTTCTCTCTTCCGCATTTGCATCCAGGTGTTGAGCTCTGTGAGGGAGTAAATCCGGGTTCCCCAAGAACCTTGAGGAGGTGTGAGATCTCCAACCCCAAAATCCTAGGTTAGCCACTTCAACTCCAAACCCTAGCCGCCCATCATCCTCTTCTTTCCACCAAACCCTAGCCTACTCCTCATCTCTCATGGCCCCTCTCTCCAAATAGTGGCCGACCACCAGCATCCAGGTCCAGTTCGGCTGCTTCGAATACGGAGCAAATCCTAGAGGAAGCCAGATCAGCATCCAGGAGAATCAGGACTTCAACAACATCAACTTTCAAGTTCTTCTATCTGGTAAATCCTTCCTTGAGTATCTGGTTCCATAAATTGTTCTTCTTCTTTCCCAGATCTTGAGTTCAGGAGAAGCCAACTCTGCCAAAGGACCAGTATTGGAGGATCCATTGTGAAGATATCTGAATCCGGGGATCCAACAATCTGCTCAAGAGAGTCCTTCCACTAAACTCTGTGAAGATCACTGCCTGGTCTGTAACCCTTCTCTTCTCTTTACTTCTGTCCTGTTGAAAGTTCAGAGCGAAACCCTAGGTCTGGGAGTTTCTCAACCCCCAGCGATCCTTTACTTCTGAACTACTCTGATAACCTAGTTTCTTTAAATTGTGCTTTCAATTATTACATAGTTTCTTTCAATTTAGTTTAACTTTCCTTTGAGTCAAAGCTGACTTCTGAAAATATATATATATATAAAGAATTAGTCTTAATTTACTTCCGCATCGCATCATCTCTTCTTTCGTTCTGCATCATTTTGGTATCAGAGCTTTTGTTCTGCATCAATTTTGGTATCAGAGCTTTCGTTCTGCATCAATTTTGGTATCAGAGCTTTCGTTCTGCATCATTTTTGGTATCAGAGCTTTCGTTCTGCATCAATTTTGGTATCAGAGCCCTATCTAGGGTTTCTGACTTGCTTGCATGTTTTGAGTGTCTCTCTTTTTTACTTTGTCTGCTCGAAGTAGACTCCCCAGGATGTCCGGTCCTAGGAATGAAGCGAGGTGCAAGCCTCCTCTTCCCATTCCATGGGGTATTCCTAGGGCGTGTAGGGGATCCGCTGGGTTACAACTTCATAGCAGGAATTGTAAACGAGGGAAGCATTCTATTTTCAGTCTGTAACTACCCTGTTGCAGGAATTGTTTCTCATTGTAGGTAACTCCAAATTACATAATTTTTATTTTTCTGGAACCAGTATAATTGAAACTATTTTAAATAATTTTACTGTTATTTATTGGTTTCTGTGAGATTTCTGAGAGTTAAATTACAGCAATTCTGTTTCTGTGTTTCTGCAATTCAATTTTTTTTTGAGTGATCATCTCCTAATTCATCTTAAGAGAAATTGAGCATCTAAGATAAGGGGAGGAGTTGATAACCTCTCCTTAGCCCAAAACCACCACCCATTCATTCGATCCTAAGCCTAATTTTAAAATTTATTAGACTTAATTTGCCCTAGTGGGCTAGGAACACCAACTGGTCAGGTCCAGCCTAGGGTTTAGTCAGTTTGTCTGGTTACTTTGTGTGTGCTTTGTACTCAGTGTCTAGAACGGTGATTCAGGGACTACGTCCCGAAGGGCTTGTGTGCTGGTCCGCCTACCTGGCCAATCACTGATTGGTGTCTAGGATTGGCAATTAGGGACCTAACACTCCCTTTACACCTGCCTGGCTGAGTCTCGAGTTACTACAGGCTAGCTTGCCACTCTGATTAGGCATTTAGTTTGGGCTCTAGGTCTAGTTAGCCCATAGTCGTTTCAGTCGAGTCTCATTTGGTGTGCTTGCTTGCATCATCATGTCCACCCGGAACGGATACCCTACCAACCTGGTCAAATCCAACCTGATTAAGAGGCCATGATTAGAACTCTTACCGAAAGTATGACCAAATTGAGTTAGGATATGACTGATACTGTTGCCCAGTTTAGAGACCGAGCCCAAGTACTTGAGGAGCCTAGGCACCGAAATTGGACCCCTAACTCAGAATTTGGTAGACCCCAACCTCACCCATACCCAGAGCCTAGGAGACCTTTATACAGGAATCCTGAACCTAATCATTGGAGGTTTGATCTAAGAGCCTATGACCATGATCTTGCCCCTGAGTCTAGCCCTAGGAGCCTATACCCATACTTGGTTGACTCAGAGAAGGGACCCGTTAGGAACACCGAACCTTATGCACCCACTTTTGATGGAAGACAAGAGACATATATTAAGTGGGAAGAACAAATGGATTGGTATTTTGAGTGCACTAACATATCGGAATTAGGACAAGTTAGGTTGGCCAAAACGAAGTTCACCAAACATGCTAGGTCGCATTGGTATGCTATTGAGCGTGAGTGTTATCAAAGAAAAGAGGAAATATATATTTGGAGAGATATGAGAAGTAAGTTGAGAGATAGGTACCTAGGTAGATCCTATGAGAAAAGACTTTTAGACCAATGGTACCAATTGCGACAAGGTAATAGAACCTGTGTCTAAATATATCGAGGACTTCCAGTGGTATGACATGAAATGCAATACCATTAGACCGAAGCTCAGATCACATCGAGGTTTAGGGTTGGGTTACACCCAGACATTTATAGGAAGCTATGCCTTGAAAAGACCAATAAGTTAGACCGAGCCTACCAAGAAGTCCAAGACTATGAGTGGTCTTTAAGATATAACCAATCAAGTACTTTGGACTTAAAGCCAACCTCACCAACTTGAGTCAAGTTCCAATTGATCCGACATCCGTAGTGAACCAGACTTTTGTTTGTCAATTCCCACTTGTGTCACCTCTTGACCAGAAGGATAACACTGAGAAGGAGTTAGGCATGGCCATCCCAAAATTAGTTGACCCGACCAGAGCCGTACTTAAAGAGGAATCAAAGGAGAATAGATTAGAACCTTTCAGTGAGATTGAGGAAGAAATATATGAGCCTGACATAAGTTTGATAGATGAATATGAAGAAGAAGAATTTGAGGATATCTCTCCCGATAATTCAATTAACCAACTCCTACCTCATGGGGTTATTGAGGGGACCCCTGCCACTCAAGGAATTCAGGAGCTAACCCTAAGAGAAGACCCTTTTGAGGAAGTTCAGGAAGAGGAAATTATACCAAATGAAAGTTTAAATGAGAATACCCCTGAACTCATTGAGGAATCCAAAGAAGACACCCCTGAGTCAAATCTGGTAGAGAAGTGTGAAGAAGGAAGGGGTTCACAAGAATTGCCCATTGAGAAGGTCCAAGAACAAGAAAAAGATAGTAGCTTAGAGGACTTTCTAGATAAACATTCCAAAGACCTTCCTGATAACCTTCCACCTTCTAGGAGCACCCAACCTATCCTAGAACTTGCACTTATAGACCCTCCTAGAGCAAATCATGAGGTTTGGATGAGTGCACCTATAGAACAATGTCCTCATTTTAAGGTCGTCCTGAATAACCAAGGTTTGTTTCTTGTTTCCGATAAGCTACCTCAAAACTCTGATTCTTATTTCCTACCCTTCCCTGAATCTTCTCATGTTTTTAGAGCTATGGGATTACACTTTACTGAGATCTCTAGGTTGCAAGACTCCTTAGAACCTATTAGGTTTGCCACCTACTTCTGGAAGACCATATGGCACCTACTAGGCATCCATAATAAGTTTTCATGCTCTGCATGCCCTCCTCCGATCCAAGGTCAAACCTAGAGAGCCTTAGTTTGTTAGGTTTAGACCTAGGGTTCCTTTGGAATAAAGTCCATTCTTTAGGAGTGCGTCGTCAGTCTAGTTTAGTTTTTCTTGACCTTTTACAAGGCTTTGGCTCAGATTTTGGTTTGATTGAGAGTACCAGGAATTAGGATTTGTATTTTGTCCAGGGCTGAAATTGCATTCAATGTTTCGATCAATAGGTCTATAGGCTAGAGTCCCTTTGAAATTGTTCATGGATATAAGCCTCACACACCACTTGATCTGATTTCACTATTAGCCCACACACACAAGTCTCTTGATGCACTTGCATAGCATGTAAAGGACTTGCATAAAGAAATTCATGCCAAAATAACTTTAAGTAATGAAACTTATAAGAAGTTGGCTGATTCTTAAAGACGAGTCAAAACTTTTGTTGAGAGAGACTATGTAATGATTAGGTTAAGGCCTGAGCGGTTTTTTCCTGGAATCGTTAGAAAGTTACATGCTAAAGGAGCTGGACCATTTAGAGTAGTGAAGAGAGTAGGATCCAATGCCTATGTGCTCGAGTTACCTCCATAACTAGGCAATAGCTCTACTTTCAACATTATAGACTTAGTAGAGTATAGGGAGCCAGCTGTGATTCCTAGTAAGCCTTTGAAACCTAATCCTGTTATTGAGAGTGATCCCGACCCTGTGTGTCCACCAACAAACTGGCCTGTAAGGAAAGAGCAGATTGAAAAGATCCTGGATGATCAGGTTATCTCTACTCGTAATCGAGGATACCAAAGATACCTGGTCCACTGGCAAGGAAGGCCAGATTCTGATGACTCTTGGATCTCCTGAGAAGAATTACAAGAATTGGACCCAGACCTCTTGGAGAGATACCAGAGCCAACTTGATCCATACTCGATAGGGTTGAGTTCCTCCCACCCCGGGAGAATTGGTGCGGGCACCAGACTCAGAAGAAGACTTCAGGGCTCCATCTGGATCTCTGATTGACCTTGCCTGAAGAATTAGGATTTTCTGGTTTTGTAATAATGGTTGACTTGGTCAACTCAATTTTTTTGAGTCTGTATTTCCCTGCAATTTAAATTTTGTTGAGTCATGTTGACTCAGTACAAGTCTTAGTAAGTGGTCTAGGTCTTCTCCAGGGTGCCACATTTTCTCCCAAGCCCAAGCAAGTGGACGCCACACTCCCAGCCACACGCCAGAGTCCAGGAGGTGCCACATCTCCATCCCAGTGTCTTGGTCCCCACACCCAAGGGAGCAAGAATTTTTCTTGAAGCCAAAATCAAGGAGGCGCCCCATATATACCTTAAAAGGCCAAGCTAAAGGAGGAAAGAGGCATTTCTTGGGGAGCACTTCAAGGGGGCGCCCAATCCATGCCTAAAAAGACCAAAGCAAAGTTGGGAAGAGCCATGACTTGGGGAGAAAGAAAAGGAGGTGTCCAAAAGAGTTGAGCCATGGAAGGAAAAAATTTTTTCTTGAAGAGCAAGGCTAGGAGGCGCCACCTACTTACCATTTGGAGCCACCAATCAACACTTATGGAAGCTCTTGGCCGGCCATATGAGAAGGATTTGATTCTACAAGCCTAATTTGAAGATCCATCCTATTAGTCCCACATGGGAAGATGTAAAACCATGACCTCTTGTAAAGACCTATAAAATAAACCCCTCTTGTAAGTTTTAGAGAACAATTGATGAATGAATCCAATTTATGTGTGAGCAAACTTTGTGTTTCTCTCTTCCGCATTTGCATCCAGGTGTTGAGCTCCATGAGGGAGTAAATCCGGGTTCCCCAGGAACCTTGAGGAGGTGTGAGATCTCCAAACCCAAAACCCTAGGTTAGCCACTTCAACTCCAAACCCTAGCCGCCCATCATCCTCTTCTTTCCACCAAACCCTAGCCTACTCCCCATCTCTCATGGCCCCTCTCTCCAAATAGTGGCCGACCACCAGCATCCAGGTCCAGTTTGGCTGCTTTGAATACGGAGCAAATCCTAGAGGAAGCCAAATCAGCATCCAGGAGAATCAGGACTTCAACAACATCAACTTTCAAGTTCTTCATTCTGGTAAATCCTTCCTTGAGTATCTGGTTCCATAAATTGTTCTTCTTCTTTCCCAGATCTTGAGTTCAGGAGAAGCCAACTCTGCCAAAGGACCAGTATTGGAGGATCCATTGCGAAGATATCTGAATCCGGGGATCCAACAATCTGCTCAAGAGAGTCCTTTCACTAAACTCTGTGAAGATCACTGCCTGGTCTGTAACCCTTATCTTCTCTTTACTTCTGTCCTATTGAAAGTTCAGAGCAAAACCCTAGGTCTGGGAGTTTCTCAACCCCCAGCGATCCTTTACTTCTGAACTACTATGATAACCTAGTTTCTTTAAATTGTGCTTTCAATTATTACATAGTTTCTTTCAATTTAGTTTAACTTTCCTTTGAGTCAAAGCCGACTTCTAAAAATATATATATATATATAAAAGAATTAGTCTTAATTTACTTCCGCATCGCATCATCTCTTCTTTTGTTCTGCATCAATTTTGGTATCAGAGCTTTCAGTCTGCATCAATTTTGGTATCAGAGCTTTCGTTCTGTATCATTTTTGGTATCAGAGCTTTCATTCTGCATCATAGACATCCTAGGTCCATTTCTCCCAGCATCAGGGCAACAGAAATTCCTAATAGTGGCCATTGACTACTTTACCAAGTGAGTAGAAGCAAAGCCACTAGCACGGATCACGGAAGCCAAGGTTCACCAGTTCTTCTGGAAGTCGATCATCTACCGCTTTGGACTTCCCCGCAGCATCATCCTGATAACGGGCGGCAGTTCTACAATTGGGAGTTTGAAGAATTTTGTGCCGAGCTCGGCATCCAGCATTGTTTTACCTTAGTGGCTCACCCCCAAATCAATGGAGAAGCCGAGATGACCAACCGGACCATTCTCCAAGGGCTCAGAACCAAACTAGATCGAGCCAAGGGCAGGTGGGCAGAAGAACTCCCCAGCATTCTCTGGGCCTACCACACAACGCCCAAGATGGCAACGGACGAAACACCTTTCAACCTCACTTTCGGTGCAGAGGCCATTATTCCAGTCGAACTTGGCATACCCACACTGCGGATATAGTAGTATAATGAAGCAGAGAACCTGGTGCACCTCCTTCTCAACCTGGGCCTCCTCGAGAAAACCAGGGACAAGGCCCGACTTTGGATGGTGGCTTACCGACAGCATATAGCTCGGTACTATAACGTGCGAGTGAAGCCGAAGGTCTTCTACCCGGGAGACCTAGTGCTGTGCTGGGATGAAGCCTCTCAACCATGAGAATGCGGCAAGCTCTCGCCGAACTGGGAAGGCCCCTATAAGGTGGTCGAAGCTCTTTCACATTGAGCCTACTACCACACGGATCTGGACGGTGCTAGGTTCCCGCGGACGTGGAATGCTTGCAACCTGAGAATATTCTATCAGTAGTGTAAGCCCTTTCCTTAGTGATAATAAAGATCCTCTTTTATGCAAACTACTTTTGCCTTGTAGGGATATCCTGCCTGACCCAAGGTCTGGCATGACCAAGCACGGAGTCCAGTTTTCTGACATCCAAGCCTGGAGTCCAATTCTTCGGCATCCAAGCCTGGGGTCCAGTTCTCCGGCATCCAAGCCTGGAGTCCAGTTTTTCGGCATCTAAGCCTAGGGTCCAATTCTTTGGCATCCAAGCCCGGAGTCTAGTTCTTTGGCACCAAAGCCCGGAGTCCAGTTCTCTGGCATCCAAGTCTAGAGTCCAATTCTTCGGCACCAAAGCCCGAAGCTCAGCTCTCCGGCACTAAAGCCTGGAGCCCAGCTCTCCGGCACCAAATCATGGAGTCCAGCTCTCCGGCATCCAAACTCGGAGCCCAGTTCTCCAGCACCAAAGCCCGGAGCCCAGCTCTCCGGCACCAAAGCCTAGAGCCCAGCTCTCCGGCACCAAAGCCCGGAGTCTAGTTCTCAAGCATCCAAGCCCGGAGTCCAATTCTTTGGCACCAAAGCCCGGAACCCAGCTCTCCGACACCAAAGCCCGGAGCTCAGCACTCCGGTACCAAAGCATGGAGCCCAACATTTCGACACCAAAGCCCGGAGCCCAGCACTCCGACTCCAAAGATTGGAAACCCCAGTACCAAAGACCGGTCAGCCCGGCACCAAAGCCTGGAGCCTAGCTCCCGGGCACTAAAGATCGGCAACCCCAGCATTAAAGACCGGAAACCCCATCACCAAAGACCGGTTCGCCCAGCACCAAAGCTCGGAGCCTAGCTCTCGGGCACTAAAGACCGGAAACCCCGGCACCAAAGACCGGAGCCTAGCTCCTGGGCATTAAATACCAGAAACCCCGGCACCAAAGATCGATCAGCCTAGCACCAAAGCCTGGAGCTTAGCTCCCGGGCACTAAAGATCGGAAACTCCTGAAGCCTGGCACCAAAGACTGGTCAACTTGACACCCAAGACCAGAAACTCCTGAAGATCGGAGCTCGGCAGTCACCTGGCATTTCTAATGAATGCAACCTCCGAGCTCGGCCTTGCTGCGCACACCTGGAGCTGATACCGACGAGACCGAAAGGATCTCATCAAGTAAAGCATTCAAGAACGTTCAGTCGCCTTGCACACAAAGCGGAAGCGACTCAGCAAGCTGAAGAACTTCCCTCTATGCCCATCACATGTTCGGGACCCCCCCAAAAAAAAAGAAAAGAAAAGAAGAGAAGAGAAAGAAGGAAGAAGATTCACGCCGAGATGACTGAAAGAAGTTTCTTCATTAATAAACAACTTAGTACAAGTGTTTCTGGGCCCCGACATGCCGGGTAGCCTAGACCTGAAGGAAGGAAAGAAAAATAACAAAGGGTTCCTACCCTACTTAGTCGGCCCCTTCTCGGGATGGTGTGCCTGTGGGATGTCATCTTTTGGGATCTTAGGCTGAACCGCTTCAGCTTCAACGACCACCGCCAGAAGAGCAGGATCGGAGGCTGCAGCTGGCTCCTCAGCAGTGCTCGAGACCAGTGCTAGACCCCCATCCGAAGCCCCAGGATATGTGAGGAAGCTTTGGCCCTCATCCGAGACGAAGCCCTCCACCTTGGAATGGAGGTACATGAAACCCTTATAGAAGGAGTCCGACACCGTCTCATGGAACTCAGCAGTAAACTCCTCCGAAGCCCTGTACCTCGCCACAGCCTCCACGGCTCCCTTCTTTGCAGTCTCTGCCTGAACGACCGCCTTGGTGGCTTGCTTCTTTACCACCTCTATCGATTCGGCCTTTGCTACTACCTCTTTCTCAACAGCGATGGCCCTCTTCTCGGCAGCGATCAGTCTCTCCCTTGCTGCCTCCAACTCGGCTTGAAGAGATTGAGCACACCCCTTCTGCCGGATAGCTTCGGCATTGAACTTGCTCGCTTTGACTCAGTGGCTTTGAGCTCCTCTACCTTGCTCTTTGACCAGCTCCGCTCCCGGTCCAGACTCTCTTGAAGCTCCTTCAAGTGCCTTTCAGCACTTGTGAGCTCTTTTTGAAGCTTCTTGTTCTTCATACTGAGCTCACAGGAGTCGTCATTCTTTTGCCTTAGCTCGGTCTTCAGAGACTCAAGCTCTGCTGCACACTACCTATCCTTTTTCAGCCAGTTCTTATAGCGATCTCTGATCAGAAGGAGCTCAACTCCGAGCTACATTGAAGAAGATGTTAGCAACATATATAGAGGGGAGAAGGAAAGAGTGAAACAAAGAAAGTTACCTACCGAGAAGAGATTGGGGAATTTGCTACTGATTGCATCCCCCGCAGTTTTTCGGCCTTCTCTCACTGGTCGCATGACTGGATTGCAAAATCCATCATGCACTCCACCAGACCTTGGTCTTGGACCAGGGAGACATTCGATGCTAGTTTGAAGGGGACTCAACGGTAGTCCCTCTCTCTCCTGCTCGCCACGGATGCCGAGTTGCCTGCCTCGCCGGTAGAAGAAGCTTCAGGGGCATGGTGGAAGCTTGGCACCTCCTCGGATGGTGCCCCCGGTGCTGGCTCTATTCCTCCTCGCTCCTCCTCCTCCTCGATGATGATCTCCGGGGGAGGAGGAGACATCACAGCAGTGGCTATGGCAACGGCCCTGGCTTGGACAACCACCTTAGGGTCCAGGGCCGGGACCATCTCTCGCCGCCTCGGCTGCTCTGGTACGGGCTCAGCAGCCCTCTGGCCCAGCTCGGGCTTCACCTTGACCGCCCTCCTTCCTTGCTCAGGGACGATCTTGGCTACCCTTCTACTCGGCTCAGTTGGCGCAGTGGGAGCAGTCACCGCGTCGCTTTTGTCATGAGCCCTCTTTGAGGGGGACTCGTCGACCGCCGCTGGAGGCCCCCTCTTCTTGGTGATCAAGAGCAGGTCGTCCAGTGAAAACTTCATACCTGCACACAGAAGAAAGAATGTCAGGCCCAAGCTCAGAAAGACAAAAGAAAAGGCACAAGGAGAAAAAGCTCGAGCCGAACTCACCCAACTCGCTCGTTGGGTCGACCCCATCCTCAAAGAGGTTCTGCTCTGATAGTAGAACCTCGAGAGAAGGAATCTGGATGATGCGGAGCTACTCGAAGACCTCTCGGTCAGCTGATTCGATCATGGAGTTTCGGTTAGGGGACCGATCTGGGTCGCTCCAAACCCAGTAGACCCTCTCAACCGTTGCAAAAAAGTATTTGCTCTTCTATCCTTTGATGGAAGAGGAGAGTTCAAATTTGATGCCCTTTGGGCGAGAAAAGATGGACCACCATCCCTCCTCGGAAGGGTGGTGCTTCAGGGTGAAAAAGGCCCTGAACAAAGAAAAATTGGCTATAATCCCGTGAAAATGATAGAGCACTATGAAGCAAAAGATGGTCTTCACAGCATTCGAGATGAGCTGAGTAGGGACGAGATGGTAATTGCTCAGCATTGAAAGGAAGCAAGGATGGAAGGGAAACTAGAGTCCTCCTGCGAAGGTCTCCTCGTAGAGGGCGATCCAGCCCAGGCCACTAGAGGTGACCCGTTCACCTGGTTGAGGGACCGAGAGCTGGATGGAGTACAGGATGCCATAGATATCTCTGATGGTCACCAGCTCCTCAGTAGAGATTATCGAAACGACCCCGCCAGGACTTGTTGACCGAGAAGGCTTGGGGGTAGGTTCAGGTGGAGGAGGAGGGGGGCTAGCTCTGGGCTCCCTAATGACTATCCCACCGGGGGGATGCCTCCAGCTAAGCTCGAAGCATGTCTCTTCCTCCTCCTTATCAAAGGAAGAAGGCAGCCTCAGCCGAGAGGGCCCCACCTCACCTTGGTTGGTTGAGGGATGAAAGTTGGGACCGAAACGATACATCTCAAAGGATGAAGAAGATGAAGGCTGGAAGAGAAGAAGAGAAAGATGGGCTACGACTGAGAAGACCCTAAGCTCAAAGAGAAATCCTACCTTACTGGGAGATGGGGGAAGAAGGAGACGAACCTGGTTTCTAGAGGAGTCTAGGATGGCTTGGGGAGAAGAGAAAACTTTGGTACATTGGCGGGCATGCGAGATTCGAAAAAGTATATATTTTGGAAAAATCTGCCTTTCATTTCGAAGTGACCCGACATCTAACCATACCATTACAGCATCTGCACCGACGGATCTGCACCACATGTCAACAATTGGTGAAGGCGATGCCCCGCATCGACCATGATCGCTCTGAATTCCGCACCAGCAATAATTGCTCCTCAGACATGTCCACGTGGCTCCTCCGCACTGGCTTGAAGAACCGCCTCATGAAGTGCCGGCGACCGTGGTCATTATTGCACCAGATTTCTGCCTTTCCATGTTAGCACTGCATTTACTCCCTTTGCCCCGAGCGCCGCGCACCAATGGGCCTCAGGAGTGGGGGGCAAATGATGTGGCGGGATCACTGATGTGGGACCCCAATCAGGCACCATGTCGGATGAAGCCACCACGTGGGATGTCCTAGCTTGGACTCTTTCACTTGGCCGCTCTCCCTCCGGGTCAAGATGCCGAGGCTGAAGTCGAGCTCCGCCCCTCCTTCGCCCGACCGCACTCCCTCTGGGTCGAGACACCGAGGCTAAAGTCGAGCTCTGCCCCTCCTTCGCCCGGCCACGCTCCCTCCAGGTTGAGACACCGAGGCCGAAGTCGAGCACCGCCCCTCCTTCGCCCGGCCTCGCTCCCTCCGGGTCGAGATGCCAAGGCCGAAGTCAAGCTCCGCCCCTTCTTCGCCCAGCCGCGCTCCCTCCAAGTCGACAAGTTGAGGCTGAAGTCGAGCTCTGCCCCTCCATATCGGCTCCACCTCAGATGAAGAGACCTGCAGTCGAAGGAGGTCGCCGTTCTCCCTGAATGGTGGCCCGACGGTCGAGGACTGTGAAAAGATGACTGCCAGGCCACGATGATGATCCCAGCCACCACTTACACCAAAATGGAAGGAATCCTCCGATCAAGGCTCTGCATCCTCAACCAACATCCGCACCCTCCAAAGTTGGAAGTTAACCAGTGGATCCGGATCCAGGAGGTGATGGTCCATCGATCGAGGCCATGCTAAATTATCCAAAAAGGGATGACCAGAAGGAATGCCAAAAGAAACGGTAGCTTCTATACCACCAAAATGGAAAGGTAATGGTGCGGGACAGACCCCGATCAATATTTATTCCAAGGATTGGATCGTTGGTCATTAAGAAACGACCCTAGGCTAGGTTAAACCAGGCCCAAATTATTTTTTTTCCAATTTTTTTATTCAAATAAATCCATTTTTTTTCATATTTTTTTCTTTCATTTTTTCCCATTTTTTCACTCTTTTTTTTCTTTGGTTTTTTTTCTACTTTATTCTAAAGTCAGCAGAGGAGGCCGACTTTGCTTCTCTGACCATGCAAAGGTGCTTTGATGGCCGTGTAGAAACAGGGTGAAGGTCTTGGGCATGGAAATCCACCAGGTTTCGCCGGTGGGCTCTCCGGCGATGGCACTGGCATGATGCAACGGCATGGGAGGTGAAGGCATGGGCTCTCCGATGGGAGTCATGGCAGCTGGGAGCCAGGCAGGCGTCCATGAGGCATTGCGTGGAGGTCTACGGCACAAGGGTTCTGGTGATTCATCGATGACTTCGGGCGAGGACACACGGTGGATCGGCTTCTGGCTTTTGAGGGGAGTGGTAGAGGAGTGACAGGGCCCATTGAAGGACTCCAAGGTGCTCCAATGGCTACTGGAGGTTGGTCACTGCGGTGGTGGTTGTCGATAGTGGGGCTGGGAGATGCTTGATGGGGCATCCAGATCTACGGTAGGTGGTTTTGATGGGAGTGGACGACATGGGATTGGCGGACGTTCGACGATGAGGCATTGGAACAAGGAGGCTTGGTGAATTGATTCTTTGGCGGGGAGAAGAAAGGAAACAGAGAGGGGGAAAGAAGCAATTCGGGAGAAGAAATAGAGCAGGGGAAGAGAAGAAGAACAGAGAAGAAGGGGGAGAGGAAGAGAGTCCAGGGAGAAAAGCACCAGAGAGAGGAAAGAAAGCCTAGAAAGAAAGAAGAAGAACCTAGAGAAAGAATAATTAGCAGAAGGGAAGAAGGGGGAGAAGAAGAAGGAGAGGGGGGAGGAGTCGAGACATACCCTGACTTTTCTCAAAATATTCTTCGCTCGCTAATTTTATTCATGACAAAACACACCTTAAATAGAACCTCCGAAAGAGATTCGAACAAATCCTAAAATAGCTGATAAGATAAATTCTAAAAACAAATAATCAAACTAAACAACCAAATCAAATCCTAAAACAATGATAAAACTAATCCTAAAATTTCAAGATATCCCAATCCCTCGTACACCCATAAAAATAAAATATTATATTTATCCTGCTCCGAGATTATGTACTTCAGGATTTGTGTTGCACTGGAATGTGTGCTCATCGACTCCAAGACCTTGGGCCCTAGGGTTTGGGCTGGGTTGGCTTCAGGTTCTAGGCTGGCTTCTAGGTTGGGCTGGCTTCAGGTTTTGGGCTGGGCTGGGCTTCAGGTTCTAGGTTGGGCTTCAGGTTTGATCTGGGTTTCACGAAACATCGTCGCACGCGCCCATAAGCATGGAGAAGATCCTGAGATAACTCTCCCAACTAAAAGGGAACTTCTAGATTCAAACGAGAGAGGTACGCATTCCAGTTGAAACACACATTCAAGCTAAAATCGAGTCGTGTAAGGCCCGACGAGCAAGAAAGGAGCAGCGCACAAGAAGGCAACACTCGAGACTACCGCAAAACCCCCAGGAGGTGATGGGGACCGAAAGTCTATTTTATTTTATTTTATGTGAGTCCATTAGTCCTATGTCACTTGAGTCAAAGTGAGCCAATTGAGTATTGTAATAAAGTGAGACAACCGAGTTAGTTGAGTCCACTTAGTCAGGTCCAGTCATTTTAGTTTAGTCAAGTTCGATCGAGTCCATTCAGGTCATATACAAGAGGAGATTTCGCAGCCAGGAGATTCACCAGGCCCCCCCAACCAGAGCTAGCCTTCATGCACTTGGGCCCTTTCATGCCGCTAAGCTCGCAAGTGAGAGCTCCAGCCCAAGACAAAGGCCCACTATTGACCAGGTCCACTAGGATTTCTTGGCCCACAAGTCAGGGTTTCTTAGCCCTCAAGTCATGTACCCTAGGATGAATCTATAAATACCACCCCTCCCCTCTTGTATGAATTATCTTTTTCTTATGAATACAAACTAAAAAATTATTTTGATATGAGTTTTGAGTTTTTTTCTGGATTGGAATGAGTATGACGCCCTGGTTCCCTGTTCTTGAGTGCAAGCCCTAATCCCTGGTGACTTCTACACTCGGCAGTGATCCCCCACTTCCCATCCCACATCAATGGTGTGGGCACCAGACTCAGAAGAAGACTTCAGGGCTCCATCTGGATCTCTGATTGACCTTGCCTGAAGAATTAGGGTTTTCTGGTTTTGTAATAAGGGTTGACCTGATCAACTCAATTTTGAGTCTGTAATTTTGTCATTTCAATTTTTGTTGGGTCATGTTGACTCAGTCCAAGTCCAAGGCCCAGGTAGGTGTCATTCCCTTTGCCATAGGGCACCACATTTTCCAGCTACAAGTGGGTGCCACACTCCCTGCCACATCTCCATCCAGTGTACCTTGGTCCCCACGCCTCAAGTAAGCAGGTTCTTTTTTCTTGCACCACTTGGGGGAGAAATCCATCAAGATACCTCAATCCAAGGAGGAGACAACTTCTTTTCAGATAAACCCAAGCCAGGATGGCAAGAATTTTTCTTGAAGAGAGGATCAAGGAGGTGCCCCACAATGTTCCATAAAAATCCAAGTTATAAAAGGGAAGAGAGCATGTCTTGGGAAGAAAATCAAGGAGGCACCCAAAAGTTTCCAAAAGTGCCAAAGCCATGAAAGGAAGAAGCCTAAACTTGTGGAGCAAGACTAGGAGGTGTCCAAATGAGCCAAACCATGAAGGGAAAATCCTTGATTCATGGAGAGATACTAGGAGACACCCCCATAACCTGCCATTTGGAGCTGATTTTCAAGTTTTCTTGGAGTTTTTGGGCTGCCCACTCATGGAAGGAGTCTTGGGAAGAGAATTTGATGCCTAAACTGTGGGTTAATCCTATTAGTCCCACATGAAAAATGTATAAAATTTTATTTCTTTGTTATGTCTATATATTCAACTCTATGTAACTCTTGAATTTAAAAAAAAAATGATGAATGAAATCAATTTCTTTGTGAGCAACTTTGTGTTTCTCTCTTCCGCACTTGTATTCAGGTGTTGAGCTCCGTGAGGGAGTAAATCCGGGTTCCCTAGGAACCTTGAGGAGGTGTGAGATCTCCAACCCCAAAACCCTAGCTTAGTCCACCCATCTCTACTCTACCACCACCAAACCCTAATTTTCCATCTTCATCCCATGGCCCCTCTCTTCCACATCCAAGCCGGTCACCAGCATCTAGGTTCAGATCAACTGTTTCAATTACAGAGCCAGTTCAAATGAGAGTCAGATCAGTATTAAGATCTCCGGAACTTCTACATCCAACAATCTTCATTAAGTCCTCAGGTCAGTGTCTTTCTTTGAGTTTCTGGCTCTTCTTTTGTTCTTCTTCTTCCAGATCCTGAGTTCGAGAAGGAGGCCAACCTTGCCATAGGACTACAATCCGAGGATCCATTGCGAAGATACCCCGTCTCCAAGGATCCTACAATCTGCTCGAGAGTGTCCTCCAATTGAAGCAACGAGAGATATCACTGCTAGGTAACAAGAACCTTCCCTTCTCACTTTGTCTGTTTCGTTGAAACTCAGAGCAAACCCTAGATCTGGGGGTTTCTCAATCCCCAGCGATCCTACTTTTGAGTTACTCTGATAATCCACTCGTTTTAATTGTTCTCTCTGTCATTTCTTAGTTTCTTTCAACATTAGTTTATCTTTCCTTTGAGTCAAAGTCGACTTCTGAAAATATATTAAAAAAAAAATACATTAATTTTAATTTACTTCCGCATCGCATCATCCCCTCTTTCGCTCTACATCATTTTGGTATCAGAGCTTTCGTCCTGCATCATTTTGGTATCAGAGCACAGTCAAGGGTTTCTGTTTTGCTTGCTTGTTTTAAGTCTCTCTCCTTTTTACTTTGTCTGCTCGAAGTAGACTCCCCAGGATGTCCGGTCCTAGGAACGAAGCGAGGTGCAAACCTCCTCTTCCCATTCCACGGGGTGTTCCTAGGGCGTGTAGGGGATCCGTTGGGTTACAACTTCGTAGCAGGAATTGTAAACGGGGGAAGCACCCTGTTTTCAGTCCGTAACTACTCTATTTCAGGAATTGTTTCTCAGTGCAGGTAACTCCGAATTACATGATTTTTATTTTTCTAGAACCAGTATAATTGAAGATATTTTACATAATTTTCCTGTAATTTATTGGTTTCCATGAAATTTCTGAGAGTTAAATTACTGCAACTCTATTTTTGTGTTCTGCAATTCAATTATCTTGAGTGAACATCTCCTAACTCATCCTAAGGGCATTTGAGCATCTAAGATAAGGGAAAGAGTTGATAACCTCTCCTTAGCCCACAACCACCACCCCCTCATTCGATCCTAAGCCTAACTTTAAAATTTATTAGACTTAATTTGCCCTAGTGGGCTAGGGACATCAACAAGTCGGGTCAAGGCTAGTGTTGAGTCAGTTTGTCTAGTTACTCTGTGTGCTTTGTACTCAGTGTCTAGAACGGTGGTTTAGGGACTACGTCCCGAAGGGCTTGTATGCTGGTCCGCCTACCTGGCCAATCACTGATTGGTGTCTAGGATTGGCAATTAGGGACCTAACACTCCCCTTACACCTGCCTGGCTGAGTCCCAAGTTACTACAGGCTAGCTTGCCACTCTGATTGGGCATCTAATTTGGACTCTAGGTCTAGTGAGCCAGTAGTCGCTTTAGTCTAGTCACATTCTGTGTGTTTGCTTGCATCATCATGTATACCCGGAATGGAGTACCCTACCAACCTGGTCAAACCCAACCTGATTTAGAGGTCATGGTTAGAGCTCTTACTGAAAGTATGAACAAATTGAGTCAGGATATGACTGCTACTGTTACCCAGTGTAAAGAACAAGTCCATGAGAATTTTACCCAGCTTAGGGATCGAGTCCAAGTACTTGAGAAACGTAGACATCAAAATTGGACCCCTGATCCAAAATTTAATAGGCCCCAACCTCATCCATGCCAGGAGCCTAGGAGGACCTTATACCGTGATCCTGAGCATAACCTTAGGAAGCCTAACCATGATATCTATAGTGTGGATCATGTCTATGAGAGGTCCTTACAATATTCTAGACCAGTCACTCAACAACCCATGTCTTCTAGATCAAACCATTTAGATCCACACCCATGCCCAAGTAAGGTCTCTACTAGCTTGAAACCCAGTGTGACCCAGGTTCCTATATCGCAAGAATGTTTGTTTTGTGGAGAAAGAGGCCATAAATCTAGTCAGTGCCCATGCATAGGACTGGCTTGTGCACAGCTAAGTGGTAAGAATCCTAAGGATGACATTAATGAGGGAGAACCCAAGCCTACCAATGAGGAAGAAAGGTTAGGTATGACAAGCCTAGAATCAGTTGACCCGATTACCACTGACCCGAAACCCATTGAAGATGGCATCGAGGAAGTATATGATGCTGGCTTGAGTCTAGTTGATGAATATGAGGGGGAAGAACTTGAAGAATGTGACATCGATACTATTGGTTCCTTACCTGAGAAGACCTTGGAGAGCAACCAAGTGGTAGGACCTAGTTCAGAAATTCAAGAGATTTGTGAGAATCAGGTTCCTTTAGTCAAATACCCCCAGGAAGAACTCATAGTGTTAGCCCGAGCTATCAGTTCGTACCCTCTAATGATAGTCATTCCCCAAGTACCAATTGAAGATCTTTGCACTAACTGTTTAAGTTTGCCCACCCTATGGTAGATCCTCTCCTTAGGATGACTGAATCAAGCCTCTTACAATTGGACCTTGTCCCATGCCCAGCCACTAAGGTCTCTCCCGTAATCTCAGTTGAACATCCTTGTCTTGAGCGGATTGATTCTCCCAGTCTTGTAGAAGTCCTCCTTATGGCCCCAGACCCCTTCCTTCGCATGACTGACCTACCCTTCTATAGAGTATACCTTTCCGCACCCATAGGTCAAATTTCAAGTCTTGAGGTCATCATCCGTAGGCCCTCCCATGAATCATTCTCTAATCCAGTTCTTGAGAAGGTGGATCATTATTTGCTTAGAGAACAAATCTTAACTATTGCAATCACATGTCCTAGGCTACTTCCCGAACCATCTCTTGATCCATTTCTGGGAGTAGCAAACTTTTCCTTTCGTAAGGATGACCAGTTGACACTCATAGATCACCATTCAAACCTTCAGGTCACCACCTTTAGTCAACAGGTAATTCGAAACTCCACCTCATATCTCCTCCCTTTCGCTAGGACTTCCAATGCTTCTTACACCATCCAAGTATACTTTGTCGAAGCCTTTAGAGTGAACCACGTATCAGAACCTATTAGGTTTGCCACCTACTTCTGGAAGATCTTATGGCACCTACTAGGCATCCATAATAAGTTTTCATGCTCTGCATGCCCTCCTCCGACCCAAGGTCAAACCTAGAGAGCCTTAGTTTGTTAGGTTTAGACTTAGGGTTCCTTTATAATAAAGTCCATTCTTTAGGAATGCGTCGTCAGTCTAGTTTAGTTTTCTTGACCCTTTACTAGGCTTTGGCTCAGATTTTGGTTTGATTGAGAGCACCAGGAATTGGGATTTGTATTTTGTCCAGGGCTGAAATTGCATTCAATGTTTTGATCAATAGGTCTATAGGCTAGAGTACCTTTGAAATTGTTCATGGATACAAGCCTCACACACCACTTGATCTGATTTCACTATTAGCCCACACACACAAGTCTCTTGATGCACTTGCATAGCATGTAAAGGACTTGCATAAAGAAATTCATGCCAAAATAACTTTAAGTAATGAAACTTATAAGAAGTTGGCTGATTCTCAAAGACGAGTCAAAACTTTTGTTGAGAGAGACTATGTAATGATTAGGTTAAGGCCTGAGCGGTTTTCTCCTGGAACCGTTAGAAAGTTACATGCTAGAGGAGCTGGACCATTTAGAGTGGTGAAGAGAGTAGGATCCAATGCCTATGTGCTCGAGTTACCTCCAGAACTAGGCATTAGCTCCACTTTCAACATTACAGACTTAGTAGAGTACAGGGAGCCAACTGTGATTCCCGGTGAGCCTTTTGAACCTAATCCTGTTATTGAGAGTGATCCCGATCCTGTGTATCCACAAACAAACTGGCCTGTGAGGAAAGAGCAGATTGAAAAGATCCTGGATGATCAGGTAATCTCTACTCGTAATCGAGGATATTAAAGATACCTGGTCTGCTGGCAAGGAAGGCCATACTCTGATGACTCTTGGATCTCCCGAGAAGAACTACAAGATTTGGATCCAGACCTCTTGGAGAGATACCAGAGCCAACTTGAGCCTTACTCGACAAGGTCGAGTTCCTCCCACCCCGGGAGAATTGGTGCGGGCACCAGACTCAGAAGAAGACTTCAGGGCTCCATCTGGATCTCTGATTGACCTTGCCCGAAGAATTAGGGTTTTCTGGTTTTGTAATAAGGGTTGACCTGATCAACTCAATTTTGAGTTTGTTATTTTGTCATTTCAATTTTTGTTGGGTCATGTTGACTCAGTCCAAGTCCAAGGCCCAGGTAGGTGTCATTCCCTTTGCCATAGGGCACCACATTTTCCAGCTACAAGTGGGTGCCACACTCCCTGCCACATCTCCATCCAGTGTACCTTGGTCCCCACGCCTCAAGTAAGCAGGTTCTTTTTTCTTGTACCACTTGGGGGAGAAATCCATCAAGATACCTCAATCCAAGGAGGAGACAACTTCTTTCCAGATAAACCCAAGCCAGGATGGAAAGAATTTTTCTTGAAGAGAGGATCAAGGAGGTGCCCCACAATGTTCCATAAAAATCCAAGTTATAAAAGGGAAGAGAGCATGTCTTGGGGAGAAAATCAAGGAGGCACCCAAAAGTTTCCAAAAGTGCCAAAGCCATGAAAGGAAGAAGCCTAAACTTGTGGAGCAAGACTAGGAGGTGTCCAAATGAGCCAAACCATGAAGGGAAAATCCTTGATTCATGGAGAGATACTAGGAGACACCCCCATAACCTGCCATTTGGAGCTGATTTTCAAGTTTTCTTGGAGTTTTTGGGCTGCCCACTCATGGAAGGAGTCTTGGGAAGAGAATTTGATGCCTAAACTGTGGGTTCGTCCTATTAGTCCCACATGAGAAATGTATAAAATTTTATTTCTTTGTTATGTCTATATATTCAACTCTATGTAACTCTTGAATTTAAAAAAAAAATGATGAATGAAATCAATTTCTTTGTGAGCAACTTTGTATTTCTCTCTTCCGTACTTGTATTCAGGTGTTGAGCTCCGTGAGGGAGTAAATCCGGGTTCCCTAGGAACCTTGAGGAGGTGTGAGATCTCCAACCCCAAAACCCTAGCTTAGTCCACCCATCTCTACTCCACCACCACCAAACCCTAATTTTCCATCTTCATCCCACGGCCCCTCTCTTCCACATCGAAGCCGGTCACCAGCATCCAGGTTCAGATCAACTGTTTCAACTACAGAGCTAGTTCAAATGAGAGTCAGATCAGTATCAAGATCTCCGGAACTTCTACATCCAACAATCTTCATTAAGTCCTCAGGTCAGTGTCTTTCTTTGAGTTTCTGGCTCTTCTTTTGTTCTTCTTCTTCCAGATCCTGAGTTCGAGAAGGAGGCCAACCTTGCCATAGGACTACAATCCGAGGATCCATTGCGAAGATACCCCGTCTCCAAGGATTCTACAATCTGCTCGAGAGTGTCCTCCAATTGAAGCAACGAGAGATATCACTGCTAGGTAACAAGAACCTTCCCTTCTCACTTTGTCTGTTTCGTTGAAACTCAGAGCAAACCCTAGATCTGGGGGTTTCTCAATCCCCAGCGATCCTACTTTTGAGTTACTCTGATAATCCACTCGTTTTAATTGTGCTCTCTATCATTTCTTAGTTTCTTTCAACATTAGTTTATCTTTCCTTTGAGTCAAAGTCGACTTCTGAAATTATATTAAAAAAAAAATACATTAATTTTAATTTACTTCCGTATCGCATCATCTCCTCTTTTGTTCTGCATCATTTTGGTATCAGAGCTTTCGTCCTGCATCAATCAACTTGGTATCAGAGCCTGTTATCAAACCACCATCAAGCATCCCGTGCAACCTCCTATTTTGATTGCCAGGGATGCCACCGTCAGATAGATCTGCATCCTCCCCACATCATCAGCCACCGTTCTCTTCCCCCTATTGTTGCTCCACCGCCTCATCCAACGGTGAGGAATTAGCGACCGCACACGAGGAGGAAGATGATGCAGCGGAGCCCTCCAACATCACCGCCCTTCCCAACCGGAGAGCCCCACCGGAAGATCACCTCTGTCAGCCTTCGCCCAAACCGATCCTCTTTCTCCCTGCCTCACCGATGCCTCAGATCACCTTTGCCCGATCTTCCTATTTGACGGACCGACATCCACTGGCCCTGATGGATTCTGGCCGTTCGTGTCCTCCGCTCCCCATCTCTATTCAGGAGATGCAGCCATCTTCCCCACGCTTCTTCTTCTCAGCCATGACGGTGGTGGCAGAGAGCCCGGGCTCCCACCGCTAGATCGCGATCACCGTTGATCTGAGCGATGAGAGTGCCTACATCGTGCGGTGGGCGATCCAGAACTACCTCCACCCTAGCGATGCTGTGATCCTCTTCCATGTTTGGCCCACCAGTGTTCTTTACGGTGCCAACTGGGGCTCGATCGATCTCTTGATCTCCACTGCCGTGGTGGCCACTATTGAGGACCCCGACTCTGAGGAGTCGCAGTAGAAGCTAGAGGATGACTTCGACACTTTCATGACCACCAAGGCCCAGGATCTGGCATAGCCCCTTGTGAAGGCTCAGATCCCTTTCAAGATCCACATCATCAAGGACCATGACATGGAAGAGAGGCTCTATCTCGAGGTGGAGAGGCTTGGCCTCAGCGCCATCATCATGCGAGAGCCCACCGGATCTGTTCCTGGTTGTCGATTCCCTGCTCGGCACGCTTGTCAAAGCACTGAAGTTCTCCATGCATGAATGTGAATGCAGAGTTGGTAAGCCGTGCCGACTTCTGTTCCCATAGGAAAAAAAGAAAGGATAAAAAAGAAAATCAGTGGAAAAAAATAAGAGATAAAAAAAAGAAAGAAAGGTAAAAAAAAAATAAAATTGAACCTAGCCTCTTTTGCTTTGATTTGATTAGTTTTGGTTCCATCAAACCCCCGCTAAGCCTGACTCGACGGAGTCGAGTTCTTCCCACCTCAGGGGAATGATGGGGACTAAAAGTCTATTTTATTTTATTTTATATGTGTTCATTAGTCTTATGTCACTTGAGTCAAAGTGAGCTAATTGGGTCCTGTTATAAAGTGAGACAACTGAGTCAGTTGAGTCCACTTAGTCAGGTCAGTCAAGTCCGATCGAGTCTATTCAAATCATATGCAAGAGGAGAGTTCACAGCCAAGAGATTCACCAGGCCCCCCAACTAGAGCTGGCCTTCATGCACTTGGGCCTTTCATGCCGCCAAGCTCGCAAGAGAGAGCTCCAGCCCAAGATAAAGGCCCACTATTGACCAGGTCCACCAGGATTTCTTGGCCCACAAGTCAGGGTTTCTTAGCCCTCAAGTCATGTACCTTGGAGTGAATCTATAAATACCACCCCTCCCCTCTTGCATGAATTATCTTTTTCTTATGAATACAAAATAAAAAATTATTTTGATCTGAGTTTTGAGTTTTTCTCCGGATTGGAGTGGGTATGACACCCTAGTTCCCTATTCTTGAGTGCAAGCCCTTATCCCTGGTGACTTCTACGCTCACTAGCGATCCCCCGGTTCCTGTCCCATATCAGGAGGGTCTAAACGGACACAGCTACTCAATTCGAGCTCTCCTCTGCTGCTACTCCCATACTCTGTGCTCGGCCCACTCGAACCCTTTCACTTCATCAATTCTCCTCCTAGCATGGAGTCCAACCTCGGGGCTCGACCAGGAGGATCTATTCCTCTGGATCGTTAATGACTTGAGCATCGGAGTGCCCCCGTCGGAATCCCCGACCCGAGTCCCTAACTCTATTTTGCAGGTCCGTGCACCCTAGCAGGATCCTAAGTGACAGGAGTACATTCCGAGCTCGACCTCAGCTACAGGCCATAGCGATCTTGGTGGCAATAAGGTGTTCCATGAGGATCATGTTTCATTCACTTACCTAGTCGAAATAACCGGTTCAGGGAAGAAAGATTCGATTGATCATATTGTGAAGGAGTCGCATTTCCATGGAAAGCATGTTGGCTTGAACATACTTGACTGAACCTACATTTGACTTTTCCAAAATTAGCTTCAGTGCCTGTTCCTTGTCTTTCAGAGTCAGTTCTGTTGCACCGTCAATGGGCATGTGTAGTAGATTGCTTAGCTTTTCTTCATATACAACAATTTTTATTCCTTTCACCACAGATTCTAAATGATATTCCCCAAGGACTAGATTTTCAAAAAATATTCTTACCAAGGAAGGGTAAGTCAGAACATCCAAAGAGCAGAAAAGTGTCCATCCTTGGTGAGCCTAGAAGTCACCTAGATTAGGGTACTTTTTTTTTTATGGATTTTTTTTCTAGGGATGGTGAAGGAACAATGGGGATGGAGGGTAGGAAAACTGGACACTCTAGGACTGTGGACTTACATTAACGAAGAGTCCTCTCACCTCTAGGGCATCTCACCTATCCCACTACCTGTAGCCTAAGGCATCCCACCCATCTCACTATATGCGGAGCCTAGGGCATCCCACCCAAATCGCTACCTGGGGCCATAAAGGAAAATCTCTAAGTTCATAGAGGGGACTCGACAGGAAAGGGGATAACTAGGATCTCACACCCCTCAACGCTCGAAGGTAAAGGCATAGGATCTCACACCCCTCAACATTTGAGGGAGAAGGCATAGGGTCTCACACCCCTCGACGTCCGAAGGCGAAGGCATATGGTCTCACACCCCTCGATACCTGAAGGCGAAGGAAAGATGGGCCTCTCACCCTCCCCATGCGGGGAAAACGAAAAGAAACACTCTTTTCTAAAAACTTCCTCTTTATTGACCAAACTATTTTTTACAAAAGACTGAGGGTGGTATTTATAGACCTGTCCAACTCTCATTTGAATTTGAATACAAGATAAAAAGATAGGGATAATTTAAATTCAAATACAAGATAGGATAAGATAAGCCTATCCATATCTCAATCCTAACCAACCAAATCCTAATTCAAATTTCAAACAAAAGATAAATCCAAACTAATTTATTCAGGATATGCTTCGAGATTCGTGTAGCTCCAGGATTTGTGCTTGCTCCGGGATCCATGTGGGTGATATCCCCATCATCTATAGGCGAAGGTTCCATATGGATAGGTAAATATTATCTTCTCCTGATCCTCTAGGGTTATCATAATTTGATTGTAACTAGAGTATCCATTTAGAAAATAGTAAAAGTCATGTCCCGCTAATCGTTCTAACATTTGGTCTATAAAGGGCAAAGGACAGTGGTCCTTCTTAGTGGTTGCATTTAATTTTCTGTAGTTGATGCACACCCTCCTCTAGTTTGAATTCTTATTGGGACCAACTTATTATTATTATTTTGGATCACTGTGACTCTTGACTTCTTGGATACCACTTACATAGGACTTATCTAAGAACTATCTGAGATAGGATAAATTATACCATTGTCAAGGAGTTTGATAATCTCTTTTCTTATTACTTCTATCATGGTTGGGTTAAGTCTCCTTTGGGGGTCTCTTGTAGGCTTGGCTTCCTTCCCTAAATTAATCCTATGTTGAACGATCAAGGGGCTAATCCCCTTTATGTCAGCCATGGTCTATCCTAAAGCTTCTTTATTTTTTCTTTGGACATTCAATAATTTTTCTTCTTGTAAGAAGTCTAGATCTATTGAAATGATCACTGGTAGGGTTTCTGATGGACCAGGTATGCATACTTGAGGTGCTTAGGAAGTAGTTTCAATTCTAATTTGGGTGCTTCCTCCATTGATGGTCCAGGTAATGGCTCAAGATTTTCTCGAGTAGTTCAATTGAAGGTTCCTGTTGGCTTTGGCTCCTTAATTTTGATGAATAACAAAATATTGAGTATATGTTTGGACTGATGTTTTAATTGGAGTATGAATTTCAGGCCTTAGGTACATCAATTTCTCCAATAAAACGGTATCAAGCTTACTAATTTAAGACCTAGAGGTTTCTCATGTTTGATTAAGCTTTTTACCTTAGAACATTATCAAAACAATATCTTTGGCCTTTATGAAGAACAATCAATTGGATTAATGGACAAATCATTAAGAATTTCAAGTTTGGCACGCTTCTTTAGATGTCACAAAATCAAGTGTCAACTTATAAGGTCGACTCATGAAAAAAACTCAGAGGTTTCAGAAGAATGGCATGCAAAGTTTCAAGTTTGGCATACTTTTTGGATGGCACAGAATCAAGTGTCGACTCATGAGGTCGACTCATCGCCTGAGAAAAATTCTGAGATAGAATTTCAAGTTTTATGGATTCTGTATCAAGTATCGACTCATGAGGTCGACTCATGCATCACGTGTCGACTCATGAGGTCGACTCAAGGTCTAACGGCTAGTTTTTCAGAATTTCAGATTTGTTTCCAAGTCAACTCAAGGTCTAACGGCTAGTTTTTCAGAATTTCAGATTTGTTTCCAAACGGTTCCAAACGGCTACTTTTTAAATTCTAACGATCTTCAACGATCTTTTCAGTGGATTTGAGGTATTTAACACTCATCAAACATTATAAAGTCAACAAGGAAGAGTGAAATCACATGAGATAAACTCTAATCATTTGAAATGATAAGAAGAGTATGTTTAAAGAGATTACCTTGCCAAAAGCCTTTTCATATTTGAGTTGTTAAGGTTTCAAGTGCTTGGCTATAATTGTGCATTCAAGAAATTTCAAGGAGAAGTCAACTCAAGCAATCAAAAGAGCTTCAATGACCTTCATTTCAGCTCTTTCTAGGAGCTTTATATTGTGCTCTTTTATTATATTCTTGTTCTTACTTTGTTGACTTAGTTTTCAAAGATTTTTGAAACTAGGTTGTAAAGGTTGTTGGTGAGCCAAAGAGATAAAACCAACTAAGATTTGACTTGTGAGCCCAAAGATAAAATAAGTTATAAAGGTTGTTGGTGAGCCTAGGTGATAAAACAAACTTAGGTTTTGACTTGTGAGCCTTGGAAAACAAGTCGGCTATAATCTTGAAGAGATTATAGTAAAATACCCAAGGGGAAGCTTGGGGAGTGGATGTAGGTGCTTGGAGTGCACCGAATCGCTATAAATCTTTATGTTTGTGTGTGATTGCTTTCTTTATTACTTGCTCTTCTATACTTGCATTTAATTTGCTGTTATCCGTTGTATATCTCTTAGAGCTAAATCATTTCGTTTCACAAACACTTCAAGACCAACACATAATTATTTTAAATTTTTAAAAGATCCAATTCATCTCCCCTCTTGGGCTCCATTTCTGGGTAACAAGTGGTATCAGAGCACCGGTACTCTACTTATAGGTCTAACAATCTTGAGTGAAAGATCATGGCAGCTCCAATTGGAATGGGTGTTGTAGAAGGACAAGCTTCTAACCGTCCCCTATTGTTTAATGGCACAAATTATACATACTGGAAGACACGCATGCGCATTTATTTACAATCTATTACAATATCTGGAGAATTATTGTTAAAGGGCCTCATCAGCCCACTCACTTGGTTAATGGCATTCTCACTCCCAAACTAGAAGAAGATTGTGATGAGAATGATATTAAGCAAGCTGAAATTACTGCCAAGGCTATGAATTTATTATTTTGTATACTTGACCCTTGTAAATTCAATAGAATTTCAAATTGTTTTTCCACCAAGAAAATATGGGACATGCTTGAAGTTACCCATGAGGGTACACATCAAGTAAAGACCACCAAAGTGAATATGCTCATTCACACCTATGAAATGTTTAGAATGAAACCAACTGAAACTATAAGTGAAATGTATACTAGATTTACAAATATTGTGAATGGCATGAGAAGCTTAGGTAAAGTTATTTTTAATGGTGAACTTATTAATAAACTTCTCAGGTCTCTTCCAGCTTCTTGGGATGCTAATGTCACCATCATAGAAGAAGTCAAAGATGTCAACACACTTTCACTTGAGCAGCTTTTGGGCTTATTGATGACTTATGAGATTTCCTTAAAATAAAATATAGTAGACAATGATTAGAATAAGAAAGCCATTGCCTTCAAGTCCACTACCAAAGAAGAATCAAGTGATGAATCTGAAGAAGAGGATGATGAAGATGAGACGGCCCTCATTACTAGAAAGTTCAAAAGATTTATGAGGAAGAAAAATGATTTTTACAAGAAAAAGCCTCAAAAAGGAGACTATAGCAAAGAAAAAGAAAAGGAGAAGGAAAGGGAGCAACCCACTTGCTTTGAGTGTAAGAAACCCGGTCACTTCAAGTTGGATTGCCCCATACTCAAGAAAAGTAGAATGAAACTTAGGAAAAAGGTCATGATGGCAACATGGAGCGAGAGTGAAGATTCGAGTTCTGATGAAGAGCAGCAAGAGGTCGCCAACCTTTGCTTAATGGCCAATGAAGAAGAAGAGGAAAGCCTTGAACTTGAAGAAAAAATTACTTTCAAAGAATTGCATGAAGTTTTTGATGAATTAATAGTTGAATATCAAAAACTTAAGATAAAGAACAAAGAACTAAGAAAGCAAAATTTAGAGTTGATTAAAACAAACGATAAGTCTTTGATAGAAAATGATTGTTTGTTTCAAGAAAATAAACTAATAACTATTAAGAATACTTCTTTGAAAAAGGATAAATTATTTGCCACTAATGAAAAGCTTGTTAAAAAGAACAAAGATTATTTGCAAGAGAATAAGAAGTACAAGGAAGAACTTGAAAAACTAAAACCTTTTATTGAAAAATTTACTTATAGTTTTGAAAAACTTAACATGCTTTTAAATAACCAAAGAGCTATTTTTAACAAAGCTGGATTAGGTTTCAAACATCAAAAATAACAAAAATATTTTAAAAATTTTTTTGTACCTGCTTCATCTAATATTACTAGTCATGCATGTGGTAAAGTAGGGCATAAATCGTATATGTGCAATAAAAGGAAATTAAATCCTGTTAGAAAGGTATGGATTCCAAAAAGAACCATTTCAACTAACCCTAAAGGATCCAAGATGACTTGGGTACCTAAAGTTTCTACTTGACTCATTTTTGTAGGTGCGTCTTGCAACCAAGGATAAAAAAAAAATGTGGTATCTTGACAGCGGTTGCTCAAGGCACATGACTGGGGATGTGAGACAATTCTTATCTCCAGAAGCTATGAATGGTGGAAACGTGACATTTGGTGATAATGGTAAGGGCAAAATTGTTGGTATTGGTAAAGTCAATATCATCCCTACTTCCTTTGTTGATAATATTTTGTTAGTTGATGGTTTAAAGCATAATTTATTTAGCATAAGTCAATTTTATAACAAAGGATTTAAAGTACTTTTTGAATCTTCTTTATGCATGGTATTTAGTCTAGAGGACAAAGGCATCAAGTTTATTGGTCATAGGCATGAGAACATTTACTTGGTTGATCTTGATGATCTACCTATGGAAAATTGTTAATGCCTAGTGACAAAAGAAGCCAAGACAAATAAAACTAGTTGGCTTTGGCAATGTAGGCTAGGACATGTAAGTATATATTTGATTTCAAAATTAAATAGAAAGAATCTTGTAAAAGATTTGCCAAAACTCACTTTTAAAAAAGATAAGATTTGTAGTGCATGTCAACTTGGAAAACAGACAAAATCTTCTTTCAAACCTAAAGGAGTAGTATCTATCACTAGATCCTTAGAATTACTTCATATAGACCTCTTTGGACTAACTAAAACAACTAGTTTGGGAGGTAAGAAGTATGGGTTAGTGATTGTAGATGACTATTCACATTTTATATGGGTAATATTTTTGGCACACAAAGATGAAACTTTTTCAGCATTCATTAAATTCCATGAAAATATTTTAAATGAAAAAGGTGTTTCAATTATCTCTTTAAGAAGTGATCATGGTACTGGATTTGAAAATCATGATTTTGAAAACTTTTACAATGAAAATGGTATAGATCACAATTTTTTTGCACCAAGGATATCTGAACAAAATGGGGTGGTAGAAAGAAAAAAATAGAACTCTTGAAGAAATGGCATGCACAATGCTTTGTAAAAATGATTTACCTAGATATTTTTGGGTAGAAGCCATAAATACTGCATGTTATGTTTTGAATTGTGTTTTAATTGAACCTATTTTGAAGAAAACACTATATGAACTTTGGAAAAATAGAAAACCCACTATTAAATATTTTTGTATTTTTGGACACTGTTGTTTCATTCTAAACAATGGTAAAGATAACCTCAGCAAATTTGATGCCAAGTCAGATGAGGGTATCTTCTTTAGATACTTTACTTCTAGTAAGCCATATAGGGTCTTCAACAGAAGAACTCTTCTAGTTGAAAAATCCATACATGTAGTGATGGGGGACTAATATGCATGCAATTCTTTTTGTATGTTTTACATGTTGAGTTAGGTGATTAATTCCCAAATTTCAGATCAAAATTATTTGTAGAGAATTTTGTATGAATTTTTGAAGATCAGCATGCATATTAGGACCTAGAAAAGTAGCAAAGAAGGACCGCCGGGGCTGAGAAGCCTCGGTTAGGGCAAGTTCTCATACAATAAAACTACTGGAGGTAGAGGGATGTACCTGACAATGTCTGTGAAGATTGCAACGAAGGGGTCTCTCGTTCCTCGATGGATGCGGCTTGGAAAACCGAGCCAATGACCCGCGGATACCCGGCTTTCTGCTCGGTGGTCCGATTGAGGCTTAGCTGGAGTCGTTGGATTCGTAGGAACTCGGGGACCTGCAAACGACCTGTCAGGGGTTAGAAAATTCACAAAGGAACAAGAAGACAAAGGAAAAATAGCAAGGGAAGGCTTCTTTTGGAGTGGGCGTCCAGGGATTTGAGAGGCTTGTAGGCAGCAGGAAGATGATTGCAGCACTGGGAAGAAAAAACTCTCACAAACCCCTTTATGCATACAGCAGGGTATCACACAACTCAATAGAAGAACTCAAGGTTTTCATTCATCAAAATTCTCCCCTCATACAAGAGGCTAGGGTCCCTTAAATAGACCCTTAACCTTGGGCTCCAAGTAAGGGCACATTAGTCTTTACATGAGAATCCTTTTCCTTCTCAAACCTGATGCAGAACGGATGCTCTGATACCAAAAATGATGCAGCACGAAAGCTCTGATACCAAAAATGATGCAGAACAAAGAACAAAGAAGCGTATGCGGAAGTAAAAATTAAGATTAATTCTTTTTTTTTTTATTTTTTTTATATTTCAGAAATTGGCTTTGACTCAAAGTAAAGTTAAACTAAGTTGAAGGAAACTAGGTAAGGATTGAAAGCACAATTTAGAAAAACTAGGTTATCAGAGTAGTTCAGAAGTAACGGATCGCTGGGGGTTGAGAAACTCCCAGACCTAGGGTTTCGCTCTGAACTTTCAACAGAACAGAAATAGAGAGGAGAGATGGTTTACCAACCAGACAGTGATCTTCTCAGAATTTGGGTGGAAGAACTCTCTCGAGCAGATTGTGGGATCCTCGGAGTCGGCTATCTTCGCAATGGATCCTCCAATACTGGTCTTGTGGTTTGGTTGGCTTCTCTTGGACTCAAGATCTGGGAAAGAAGAGGAACAAGTGATGGAATTCAGATACTCAAGAAAAGGTTTACCAGGTTGAGGAACATGAAAGCTGAAGTTGTTGAAATCAGGATTCTCCTGGAGGCTGATCTGACTTTCTCTTAGAATTGCTGTAGATCTGAAGTATCTAGATTGGAGCTGGATGCTGGTGGTCGGCCTGGACTTGGAGAGGGTGGCCGTGAGAGGTGGGAGGGCTTGGTGGAAAGAGAAGGGTGATGGCGGCTAGGGTTTGGGAGTGGAGTGGCTAACCTAGGGTTTGGGTTTTGGAGATCTCACACCTCCTCAAGGTTCTTGGGGAACCCGGATTTACTCCCTCACGGAGCTCAACACCTGGATGAAAGTGCGGAAGAGAGAAAACACAAAGTTTGCTCATAAAAAAAATTTGGCTTCATTCATCTGATTGATTTAAACTTACAAGAGGGGTTTAATTTATAAGGTTTTACAAGGGAGTAGGGTTTTACATCTTCCCATGTGGGACTAAAGGAGGGGATCTACAAATCAGGAAAAATCATACACATATGGTCGGCCAAAGTACCAAAAAAATTTGATTTGGGTTATAAAAGGCAGGTAGATGCCGCCTCCTTGTATGGATCTTCAAGAGAATTTTTTTCCTTCCATGGATCAACTCTTTTGGACTCCTCCTTTTCTTCCTCCCTAAGTCAAGGTCCTTCCCATCTTTGTTTTGGATTTTTTTTGGCAGGTAGTGGGCGCCTCCTTGAAGTTCTCTCCAAGAAAACTTCTTTCCATCTTTACTTTGGTTCTCTTGGGAAAGTCTTGGCCGCCCCCTTGATTTGTGGACTCTTGGTGGATTTCTCCTCATCTGGTGCATGAGAGAAGGAAGCTACTATCTGTGGAGTGGGGACCAAAGGCTGCTGGATGTAGATATGGCATCCCCTGGACTCAGGCGTATGGCTGGGAGTGTGGCTGGGAGTGTGGTGTCCACTTGCTTGGTCTTGGGAGAAAATGTAACACCCCAGGTTGAAACCCTAGTCCACTACTGAGTCAACATGACTCAACAAAATAAAATGCAGGTAATGTAGACTCAAGCTAAATTGAGTTGATCTAGTCAACTCTTATTACAAACCAAAAACCCTAATTTTTTTTCGGGCAAGGTTAATCAGAGATCCAGATGGAGCTCTGAAGTCTTCTTCTGAGTTTGGTGCCCGCACCAATTCTCCCAGGATGGGAGGAACTCGACCCTGTTGAGTATGGACCCAGTTGGCTCTGATATCTCTCCAAGAGGTCTGGGTCCAGCTCTTGTAACTCTTCTCGGGAGATCCAAGAGTCATCAGAATCTGGCCTTCCTAGCCAGCGGACCAGGTATCTTTGGTATCCTCGATTACGAGTAGAGATAACCTGATCATCCAGGATCTTTTCAATCTGCTCTTTTCTCACAGGCCAATTTGTTGGTGGACACACAGGGTCAGGTTCACTCTCAAGAGCAGGATTAGGTTCAAAAGTCTCACTGGGAATCACAGCTGGCTCCCTATACTCTACTAGGTCTGTAATGTTGAAAGTGGAGCTAATGCCTAGTTCTGGAGGCAACTCGAGCACATAGGCATTGGATCCTACTCTCTTTACCACTCTAAATGGTCCAGCTCCCCTAGCATGTAACTTTCTAACGGTTCCAGGAGGAAACCGTTCAGGCCTAACCTAATCATTACATAGTCTCCTACGTCAAAAGTTTTGACTCGCCTTTGAGAATCAGCCAATTTCTTATAAGTTTCATTACATAAATTTATTTTGGCTTGAATTTCTTTATACAAGTCTTTTATATGCTGTGCAAAAACTTCGGCAGACTCGGAGACCCGTGTGTGGACTGGTAAAGGAGCTAGGTCAAGAGGTGTGTAGGGTTTGTAACCATGCACAATTTCAAATGGACTCTTACCCGTAGACCTATTGACCGAGTCATTATATGCAAATTTAGCCCTGGGTAAATACAAATCCCAACTCCTGGTATTCTCACTTAACCAAAATCTGAGACAATGTCCTAAACTCGACTGACGATGCATTCCTAAAGAATGGACTTTATTCAAAGGAACCCTAGGTCTAAACCTAACAAACTACGGCTCTCTAGGTTTGACCTTGGGTCGGAGGATGGCATGTAGAGCATGAAAACTTATCATGGGTGCCTAGTAGGTGCCATAAGGTCTTCCAGAAGTAGGTGGCAAACCTAATAGGTTCTGACACGTGGTTCACTCTAAAGACTTCGACAAAGTATACTTGGATGGTGTAAGAAGCATTGGAAGTCCTAGAGAAAGGGAGGAAATATGAGGTTCTCTAGGAGGAAATATGAGGTGGAGTCTTGAATTACCTGCTGATTAAAGGTGGTGACCTGAAGGTTTGAATGGTGATCTATGAGTGTCAACTGGTCATCCTTACGAAAGGAAAAGTTTGCTATTCCTAGGAATGGATCAAGAGATGGTTCGGGGAGTAGCCTAGGACATGTGATTGCAATAGTTAAGGTTTGTTCTCTAAGCAAACAATGATCCACTTTCTCAAGAAAGGGATTAAAGAATGATTCATGGAAGGGCCTATGGATGATGACCTCAAGACTTGAAATTTGACCTATGGGTGAGGAAAGGTATACTCTATAGAAGGGTAGGTCAGTCATGCGAAGGAAGGGGTCTGGGGTCATAAGGAGGACTTCTACAGGACTGGGAGAATCAATCCGCTCAAGACAAGGATGTTCAACTGAGATTACGGGAGAGACCTTAGTGGCTGGGCATGGGACAAGGTCCAATTGTAAGAGGCTTGATTCAGTCATCCTAAGGAGAGGATCTACCATAGGGTGGGCAAACTTAAATAGTTCAGTGCAAAGATCTTCAATTGGTACTTGGGGAATGACTGTCATTAGAAGGTACGAACTGATAGCTCGGGCTAATACTATGAGTTCTTCCTGGGGGTATTTGACTAAAAGAACCTGATTCTCACAAATCTCTTGAATTTCTGAACTAGGTCCTACCACTTGGTTGCTCTCCAAGGTCTCCTCAGGTAAGGAACCAATAGTATCGATATCACATTCTTCAAGTTCTTCCCCCTCATATTCATCAACTAGACTCAAGCCAGCATCATATACTTTCTCGATGCCATCTTCAATGGGTTTCGGGTCAGTTGTAATTGGGTCAACTGATTCTGGGCTTGTCATACCTAACCTTTCTTCCTCATTGGTAGGCTTGGGTTCTCCCTCAATAATGTCATCCTTAGGATTCTTACCACTTAGCTGTGCACAAGCCAGTCCTATGCATGGGCACTGACTAGATTTATGGCCTCTTTCTCTACAAAACAAACATTCTTGAGATATAGGAACCTGGGTCACACTGGGTTTCAAGCTAGTAGAGACCTTACTTGGGAATGGGTGTGATCTAAATGGTTTGATCTAGAAGACTGGGGTTGTTGAGTGACTGGTCTAGAATATTGTAAGGACCTCTTATAGACACGATCCACACTATAGATATCATGGTTAGGCTTCCTAAGGTTATGCTCGGGATCATGGTATAAGGTCCTCCTAGGCTCCTGGCATGGGTGAGGTTGGGGCCTATTAAATTTTGGATCAGGGGTCCAATTTTGATGTCTACATTTCTCAAGTACTTGGACTCGATCCCTAAATTGGGAAAAACCCTCATTCATGTCCTGACTCAATTTGATCATACTTTCGGTAAGATTTCTAACCATGGCCTCTAAATCTGGTTGGGTTTGACTAGGTTGGTAGGGTACTCCATTCCGGGTAGACATGATGATGCAAGCAAGCACACAGAATGTGACTAGACTAAAGCGACTACTGGCTAACTAGACCTAGAGCCCAAACTAGATGCCCAATCAGAGTGGCAAGCTAGCCTGTAGTAACTCGGGACTCAGCCAGGCAGGTATAAGGGGAGTGTTAGGTCCCTAGATGCCAATCCTAGACACCAATCAGAGATTGGCCAGGTAGGCGGACCAGCACACAAGCCCTTCGGGATGGAATCCCTGAACCACCGTTCTAGACACTGAGTACAAAGCACACACAGAGTAACTAGACAAACTGACTCAACACTAGCCTTGACCTGACTTGTTGATGTCCCTAGCCCACTAGGGCAAATTAGGTCTAATTAATTTTAAGATTAAAGGCTTAGGTTCGAATGAGTGGGTGGTGGTTTTGGGCTAAGGAGAGGTTATCAACTCCTCCCCTTATCTTAGATGCTCAAATGCCCTTAAGATGAATTAAGTGTTGAACATTCAAAAATAATTGAATTGCAGAAACACAAAAACAGAGTTGCAGTAATTTAATTCTCAGAAATCTCAAGGAAACCAATAAATCACAGGAAAATTATGCAAAATAGCCTCAATTATAATGGTTTCAGCAAAACAAAAATCACCGAATTTGGAGTTACCTGCAATGAGAAATAATTTCTGCAACAGGGTAGTTACGGACTGAAAACAAGGTGCTTCCCCCGTTTACAATTCCTGCTACGAAGTTGTAACCCAACGGATCCCCTACACGCCCTAGGAACACCCCGTGGAATGGGAAGAGGAGGTTTGCACCTCGCTTCGTTCCTAGGACCGGACGTCCTGGGGAGTCTACTTCGAGCAGACAAAGTAAAAAGGAGAGAGACTTAAAACAAGCAAGCAAAACAGAAACCCTAGACTGGGCTCTGATACCAAAATTGATGCAGAACGGATGCTCTGATACCAAAAATGATGCAGCACGAAAGCTCTGATACCAAAAATGATGCAGAACAAAGAACAAAGAAGCGTATGCGGAAGTAAAAATTAAGATTAATTCTTTTTTTTTTTTTTTTATATTTCAGAAATTGGCTTTGACTCGAAGTAAAGTTAAACTAAGTTGAAGGAAACTAGGTAAGGATTGAAAGCACAATTTAGAAAAACTAGGTTATCAGAGTAGTTCAGAAGAAACGGATCGCTGGGGGTTGAGAAACTCCCAGACCTAGGGTTTCGCTCTGAACTTTCAACAGAACAGAAATAGAGAGGAGAGATGGTTTACCAACCAGACAATGATCTTCTCAGAATTTGGATGGAAGAACTCTCTCGAGCAGATTGTGGGATCCTCGGAGTCGGCTATCTTCGCAATGGATCCTCCAATACTGGTCTTGTGGTTTGGTTGGCTTCTCCTGGACTCAAGATCTGGGAAAGAAGAGGAACAAGTGATGGAATTCAGAAACTCAAGAAAAGGTTTACCAGGTTGAGGAACATGAAAGCTGAAGTTGCTGAAATCAGGATTCTCCTGGAGGCTGATCTGACTTCCTCTTAGAATTGCTGTAGATCTGAAGTATCTAGACTGGAGCTGGATGCTGGTGGTCGGCCTGGACTTGGAGAGGGTGGCCGTGAGAGGTGGGAGGGCTTGGTGGAAAGAGAAGGGTGATGGCGGCTAGGGTCTGGGAGTGGAGTGGCTAACCTAGGGTTTGGGTTTTGGAGATCTCACACCTCCTCAAGGTTCTTGGGGAACCCGGATTTACTCCCTCACGGAGCTCAACACCTGGATGCAAATGCGGAAGAGAGAAAACACAAAGTTTGCTCACAAAAAAAATTTGGCTTCATTCATCTGATTGATTTAAACTTACAAGAGGGGTTTAATTTATAAGGCTTTACAAGGGAGTAGGGTTTTACATCTTCCCATGTGGGACTAAAGGAGGGGATCTACAAATCAAGAAAAATCATACACATATGGTCGGCCAAAGTACCAAAAAAATTTGATTTGGGTTATAAAAGGCAGGTAGATGCCGCCTCCTTATATGGATCTTCAAGAGAATTTTTTTCCTTCCATGGATCAACTCTTTTGGACTCCTTTTCTTCTGGTACGGGCACCAGACTCATAAGAAGACTTCAGAGCTCCATTTGGATCTCTGATTGACATTGCCCGAGAAATTAGGGTTTGTAATAAAGGTTGACCTGGTCAACCAGTTTATTTATTTTTATTTATTTCTTGAGTCACCATTTAAATTTTGTTGAGTCATGTTGACTCGGTGCAAGTCCCGATGTGGTTTCAATTTTATCCAAAATGGTGCCGCAATTGTCTTCCAATCAAATCAAGGTCCAAAATGGTGCCACATTTGTCTTCCAATCAAATCAAGGTCCAAGCAAGTGGAGGCCACACTCCAAGCCACACGCCCAGCCACACTCCGAGCACACGCCAGGGTCCAGGAGGCGCCACAGAGGCATCCCAGTGTCATGGTCCCCACATCCAAAGAAGAAAAAAATCAAATTGGAAGCCAATTTAAAGGAGGCACCCATACCTACCAATTTTGTCTAAGCAAAGAAGGAAAGGGACTTCTCTTGAAGAAAAAATCAAAGAAGGACATCCAACCTACTCCTAATTGAAGTTCAAATCAAAATCAAAGAGCTTAACTTGGAGTGGAAGAAAAGAAGAAATGCCATAAGGAGAAGAGGACTCCAAATCCAAATCCAACTCCAAAGAAGGCGCCATAAAAAAAAAAAAAAAAAAAAAAAAAAAAAAAAAAAAAAAAAAAAAAAAAATCCAAAAAAATCCTTTATGGCCGTCCCAAATTTTTTTGAATTCTTGGTCGGCCAAGAGAGGAGGTTTTCTACCTAATCTAGAGGTTGGAGGAGTTTAGTCCCACATGGAATTTGTACAAACTTGGAGAAAATTTTAGGTCTATATAATAGACCTCTCTTTGTAACTTTAGAAAATCAATGAAGAAAAATTATTTTTGCTATTCTCTTGTGTTGAGTAACCTAGGTTTCACTTCTTCCGCACTATTCTAAGTGTTGAGCTCCGTGAGGGGATAATCCGGGTTCCATTGGAGCCTTGAGGAGGTGAGAGATCTCCATCTTTATCCAAAACCCTAGGTTAGCCACTTAAAAATCCAAAACCCTAGCCGCCCTTCATTATTTTCAATCCATCGAACCCTAGCTCCTTCCATCTCCCACGGCCTCTCTCTCTCTACAAGTCCAGGCCGTCCACCTTCATCCAGATCCAGTCCGGCTACTTCAGATCCAGAGCAAGTTCCAAGAAAAATCACATCAGCTTCCAGGAGAATCCAGTTTTCAGCAATTTCAATCTTCAAGTTCATCAACCTGGTAAATTTTTCCCTTGACTCTCTAATTCCATCAATTGTTTTTCTTCTCTTCCAGATCTTGAGTTCAGGAGAAGCCAACCCGCCAAGGACCAGTATTGGAGGATCCATTGCGAAGATATCTGAATCCGAGGATCCAACAATCTGCTCGGGAGAGTTCTTCCACCAAAATCTGTGAAGATCATTGTCTGGTTAGGTAAACCATCTCTTCTCTTTATTTCTGTTCTGCTGAAAGTTTGGAGCGAAACCCTAGATCTGGGAGTTTCTCAACCCCCAGCGATCCGTTGCTTCTGAACTACTCTGATAATTTAGTTTCCTTAAAATTGTGCTTTCAATTATCATATTAGTATCTTTCAATGTTAGGTTAACTTTTCTTTGATTTGAAGCCAACTTCTACAAACATATAAAAATAACAAAAAAATTAGTTAATCTTAATTTACTTCCGCATCGCATCCCTTTATTTGTTCTGCATCATCTTCCTCCCTAAGTCAAGGTCCTTCCCATCTTTGTTTTGGATTTTTTTTGGCAGGTAGTGGGCGCCTCCTTGAAGTTCTCTCCAAGAAAATTTCTTCGCATCTTTGTTTTGGATTTTTTTTGGCAGGTAGTGGGCGCCTCCTTGAAGTCTTGGCCGCCCCCTTTGGTTCTCTTGGGTTCTCTTGGGAAGAAAATTTCTTCCCATCTTTGGTTCTCTTGGGAAAGTCTTAGCCGCCCCCTTGATTTGTGGACTCTTGGTGGATTTCTCCTCATCTGGCGCATGAGAGAAGGAAGCTGCTATCTGTGGAGTGGGGACCAAAGGCTGCTGGATGTAGATATGGCGTCCCCTGGACTCAGGCGTATGGCTGGGAGTGTGGCTGGGAGTGTGGTGTCCACTTGCTTGGTCTTGGGAGAAAATGTAACACCCTAGGTTGAAACCCTAGTCCACTACTGAGTCAACATGACTCAACAAAATAAAATGCAGGTAATGTAGACTCAAGCTAAATTGAGTTGATCTAGTCAACTCTTATTACAAACCAAAAACCCTAATTTTTTTTCGGGCAAGGTTAATCAGAGATCCAGATGGAGCTCTGAAGTCTTCTTCTGAGTCTGGTGCCCGCACCAAAACCCTAGCTAGAAAATAAGGAAACATTAGGTAGAAAAAATCCCTAAAATTTCTCTTGACTTGGCCAACACTCCAAGGACACCTAGGGGACGTGTTGGGCTTCTAAGAGCAGCAAGGGGCCAGCCCAAAGGGGCCTGGGTGCATGGGTTTGGGCCTCTGGAAGCTGGGGTGGCCTGGTAGCCAAGTAGCAGGAATATTCCCTGGTATCTTGCTTCTTAGGGGCTTGGACTTGGCGCCTGGGCTTGATTTCTTTGGGCTAGGATGCAGATGGACCTCTAAAATCATGGATGCCTTGGTCTATGAATATATTTTGGCATCTGGAAGGAAATCTGGGCATCTGGAGGGCATCTGCAAGGAATCAGGATTTCTGATTTTCCTCCTGGGGTCTTCAAATCTTCAAGCTGGGTTGGACTTGGGCTAAACTTCCATGTCTTCAATCTGGTTGGACTTGGCCTTTACTTGTATGATGTAGTCTTGAGTCTTCAGTATGCTTGGATAGGACTCAAAAAAAATAAAATTAGCTCAACATGAGCTGACCAGCATTGGACTGAACTAGCTCAACATGAGCTGACTAGTACAGAACTGAAATAACAACTCAAAAAACTCAAATAACAACTAAAATGGACTCAGATGAGCTAAGCCCTTATTACAGATGGACTCATAAATTATTGATCAATTTACAGAGGGTTGAAAAGCCTCTGTCTTATTCTGGTGCCTCAGGTGTCCCCACCAATTCTTCCGGGGTGGGAGGAACTTGACCCTGTTGAGTGAAGGTCAGACTGGCTCACATATCTCTCGAGAAGGTCTGGGTTGAGGCGTTGCAAGTCCTCTCGAGAAATCCACGAATCGTCCGACTCTGGCCGGCCTTGCCATCGGACCAGGAAGCGTCGATAGTCATGGCCCTGGGTCGTGATGGCTTGATCGTCCAGGATACGCTCGATCCGTTCTCCTCTCTCAGGCCAAATTTGTTTGTGGACACTCTAGGTTAGGGTCACTCATAATGAAAAGGAATAGGTCCAAAGGCCTCACTAGGTATCGCTGCCGGTTCTCTATACTCAACCAGGTCAGTGATATTGAAGGTAGAACTAATGCCCAAATCCAAAGGCAAGTCTAACACCTAGGCATTTGATCCAACCTTCTCTATCACTTTAAAAGGTCCAGCTCTGCAAGCATGAAGCTTCTTTTAAGCCTAAGCCTAACCAAGATAGAATCCACTACATCAAATTCTTTGATCCATCTTCGGGAATTAGCCAGTTTGTTTAACATTAGTGTGGGTGGTGAACATGCTAGGCACATGCAGACTCCTAACAAGATGATGCAAAGGACTCAAACTAACACCTAATAGACTCAACTTTGCATTCCTATCGAAGGAAATTTATTAGACTTTTATGGGCCTAAACCTAAGAGACTATAGACTCTCTAGGTCTGACCCTAGTGTGGTGTGCACAAGAGTATTTACAATGGACTCCAAGCAAATGCCAAAGGGTATGCCAGAAGTATAATGCAAACCTAACATGCATAATGAATGCATGCAGTATGCTAATCTCAATTAAATGCAATCTAATAATCCTAGAAATGCTGGAGGTGTCAGGAAAGGGCAGAAAATAGGAAGTGGGTTCAGAATTAGTTTGGTAAGGTAGAGAAAAAGGTTCATGGTTAGTTGGATAAAGTAGGATAAAAGACGGGATGTCAGGAACTAATCCTATACTAATGAGGTTAACCTTACGAGGTTGCGGTATATCTATGGGGTTTGCATAATAGAAGGATGGGTTACTAATCTCAGGGAAGAGGTCCTTAATGGGAACTATAGGAGGAGGCTCATCCTGAGGGTACTGATTCAAAGAGATCAAGTCCTTAATAAATTCCTCTGGTTCTTGTATTTTAGGACTAGACTCTATAATTTGGCTCTCCTCTACGGTTTCCTCTGGTAAGGCTCTAGTAGCAGTACCTACGTTCTCTTCCTCTATTTGTTCTTCCACTATAGCTTTAGGTTGGATGTGGTCAAGGTCAACTACCTCTAGGTTGGCTTCTACCTGGATATCTATTGGGTCAGCTAATTCTAGGTCATCTAAAGGTGTCTCCTCTTCTCTCTCATACTCATCCACTAAGCTCGCATCAGCTTCATACACTTCCATGTTAATGTAAGCCTTGTCAATCTCAAGAATGGTTGGAGAAGGTCGGCTAGGAGAAAATTGGCTAGGTCCTGGTTTCTGATTATGGACACTAATCCTAGTAGGTTCAGGTTGCCTAAGGGGTAGTGGCTCACTACTGGGCTCATATTTAGGGATACTAATCCTATGGGGTTCAAGTTGACTATGGGAAGTATGACTAGTACTAGATTGATACTTAGGGGTTATGGGCTCCCTAGGCTCATAGGACAAGGGTGCAGATCTATGGGTCAGGGGATTATAGGATCTGAGGTCATAGGATTTTGGGTCAGCTCTATGATCAGGTTCTAAGGATGGATCATGGTATGGAGTCCTCCTAAGGTTGGGCTCCCTATATGGGTCAAGATATTGGGTTCTCCTAGGGTTGGACTCCCTATATGTGTCAGAATATTGGGTTCTCCTAGGGCTGGATTCCCTATATGGGTCAGAATATTGGGTTCTCCTAGGGTTGGACTCCCTATATGGGTCGGAATATTGGGTGTTGAGTCTACTAGGCTTATAGGGTGTGGGTGCATAGGATTTATGATCATGGGATCTAGAGTCATAGGATCTAGGTTCACAGGTTCTGGATTCATAGGTTCTAGGTTCATAGGATTTGGAGTCATAAGATCTATAGGTTGTGGGTATACTAGGCTTAGAGGATATGGGGAAATAGGATCTATCTTCCTGGTCTACAAAATCCTGATTGGGTCTTCTAGGACTAACCTTAGGGATTGGATCAGGACGATGGCCTCTCCTAGGTTCAGCCTCAAGGTATGGATCAGGGTTTGGGGTCCTCCTAGGTTGAGGATTGTAGTATGGGTCAGGCTGAGGGGCTCTCCTAAGTTCAACCTCTCGGTATGGATCAGGGTTTGGGGTCCTCCTAGGTTGAGGGGACTCAGGATTTGGCTCATACTATGACCCATGGGTTCTTTCTGGGGTCCCTACCCGGATTTCTAACTGATCAAACCTATTGGCAAGATGGTTAATTCTATCATTGGTTTGAATACCAGACTGAGTTAACTGGGTCGCCATCTGGGCCATTTGATCAGCTAGGGCTTTTATCTGGGCTTGTAAATTTTCCATGGGTTCAGACATTTGTGAAGGAGGTGGGTGATATGAAACTCCAGATCTAGTGCTCATGCAAGACTCGATCAGACCGACTATAGCTGACTAGACCTAGAGTCCAAACTAGATGCTCAATCAGGGTAGCAAACTAGTCTATAGTAACCCTGTACTCAGCCAGACAGGTGTAAGGGGAGTGTTAGGTCCCTGATTGCCAATCCTAGACACCAATCAGAGATTGGCCAGGTAGGCGGACCAGCACACAAGCCTTTCGGGATTGAATCCCTAAACCACCATTCTAGACACTGAGCACAAGGCACACATAGGTTAACTTGACACAGTGATCTAACACTAGCCCGGACCCGACCAGTTGGTGTCCCTAGCCCACTAGGGCAAATTAAGTCTAATTAATTTTAGGTTAAGGCTTGGGACCGAATGCAAGGGATGTGGTTTTGGGCTAAGGAGAGGTTATCAACTCCTCCCCTTATCTGATATAGCAAGAGTGCCCTTAAAAGTAAATTATGCAATGATGGCAGGCAGATGAGGATGCAAATTAGGGTTAGATGTTTTTGGTATTTTTGGAGAATATGTATTTTTTTTTTTTGGTATTTTTTGAAATAGAAGAAAACTTGCAAATCATGGCCTAATATGCAAGAAATATACTAAAATTAAAAGATATGCAAAAGATGCTAAACAAAACCCTAAAACTTCCAAACTTGTCTTGCTGAAAAAAAACAGAGCCAAAAATTTGCATGTTGTATTTCAGCTTGAAGAAAATTCACAGGCCATAATAAAATCTAAGAAAATTCTAAAAATTATTGTGAATTATGATGAACCCAGAAAAATAAATTTCAGAATTTTTGGAGTTTTTATTAGGGAGAAATAATTAAACTAACAGAGCATATATGGACAAAAAAATTGCAGAAAACAAGCCTTAATCTAAGCTCTGATACCAAATGATGGGGGACTAATATGCATGCAATTCTTTTTGTATATTTTACATGTTGAGTTAGGTGATTAATTCCCGAATTTTAGATCAAAATTATTTGTAGGGAATTTTGTATGAATTTTTGAAGATCAGCATGCAGATTAGGACATAAAAAAGTAGCAAAGAAGGACCGCCGGGGCTGAGAAGCCTCGGTTAGGGCAAGTTCTCCTATAATAAAACTACTAGAGGTAGAGGGGTGTACCTGACAACGTTTGTGAAGATTGCAGCGAAGGGATCTCTCGTTCCTCGATAGATGCGGCCTGGAAAACCGAGCCAATGACCCGCAGATACCTAGCTTTCTGCTCGGTGGTCCGATTGAGGCTTTGCTGGAGTCGTTGGATTCGTAGGAACTCGGGGACCTGCAAATGACCTATCAGGGGTTAGAAAATTCATAAAGGAACAAGAAGACAAAGGAAAAATAGTAAGGGAAGGCTTCTTTTGGAGTGGGCGTCCAGGGATCTGAGAGGCTTGTTGGCAGCAGGAAGATGATTGCAGCACTGGGAAGAAAAAACTCTCACAAATCCCTTTATCCACACAGCAGGGTATCACACAACTCAATAGAAGAACTCAAGGTTTTCATTCATCAAAATTCTTCCCTCATACAAGAGGCTAGGGTCCCTTAAATAGACCCTTAACCTTGGGCTCCAAGTAAGGGCACATTAGTCTTTACATGAGAATCATTTTCCCTCTCAAACCCTAGCTAGAAAATAAGGAAACATTAGGTAGAAAAAATCCCTAAAATTTCTCTTGACTTGGCCAACACTCCAAGGACACCTAGGGGGGCATGTTGGGCTTCTAAGAGCAGCAAGGGGCCAGCCCAAAGGGGCCCGGGTGCATGGGTTTGGGCCTCTGGAAGCTGGGGTGGCCTGGTAGCCAGGTAGCATGAATATTCCCTGTTATCTTGCTTCTTAGGGGCTTGGGCTTGGTGCCTGGGCTTGATTTCTTTGGGCTAGGATGCAGATGGACCTCTAAAATCATGGATGCCTTGGTCTATGAATATATTTTGGCATCTGGAATGAAATCTGGGCATCTGGAGGGCATCTACAAGGAATCAGGGTTTCTGATTTTCCTCCTGGGGTCTTCAAATCTTCAAGCTGGGTTGGACTTGGGCTAAACTTCTATGTCTTCAATCTGGTTGGACTTGGTCTTTACTTGTATGATGTGGTCTTGAGTCTTCAGTATGCTTGGATAGGACTCAAAAAAAATAAAATTAGCTCAACATGAGCTGACCAGCATTGGACTGAACTAGCTCAACATGAGCTGACTAGTGCATAACTGAAATAACAACTCAAAAAATTCAAATAACAACTAAAATGGACTCAAATGATCAATTTACAAACAAAGGGTTGAAAAGCCTCTGTCTTATTCTGGTGCCTCAGGTGTCCCCACCATGTAGTGTTTGATGAGACTAATGATAAATCTTCTAGAAAAGAAGATATTGTTGATGATGTTGCAGGAACTCAAAAGTTTGAAAGAATGACAATTAATAAAGAACCTTCCAAGGAGCAAGATGATGATCAGGAAAATGAAGGAGAACAAGTAGGAGCTTCATCTTCACCCAATCCACTACCTAAAGAATGGAGGTATGCTCATGGACACCCCAAAGAACTTATAATTGGTGATCCATCAAAAGGAGAAGTACACGTTCTTCTTTGAGAAATATTTGTGACTACTTAGCTTTGTTTCTCAAATAGAACCAAAATCATTTGAAGAAGCTGAAAATGATTGTAATTGGATAAATGCTATGCAAGATGAACTAAGTCAATTTAAAAGAAATAAAGTTTGGACATTAGTTGATAGACCATCAAATGTTTTACTAATAGGAACAAAATGGGTTATCAGAAATAAACTTGATGAAAATGATTTGGTTACTAGAAATAAAGCTAGGCTAGTTACTAAAGGCTACAATCAGGAAGAAGGGATTGATTTTGATGAAACCTTTGCTCCTGTTGCTAGACTTGAAGCAATTATACTATTGTTAGCATTTGCATGTTTCATGAATTTCAAACTATTTCAAATGGATGTCAAAAGTGCTTTTTTGAATGGATTTATTGAAGAAGAAGTTTATGTTGAACAACCCCCCGATTTTGAAAATCATGAATTTTTCAATCATGTTTTTAGACTTCATAAAGCTTTGTATAATTTAAAACAAGCTCCAAGAGCTTGGTATGATAGATTAAGTAGATTTTTGCTTGAAAATTATTTTTCTAGAGGAAATGTATATAATACATTGTTTTTAAAAAAGAAGAATGATGATCTCTTAGTAGTACAAGTATATGCCGAATATATTATTTTGGTGCTACGGATGAAATTCTATGTCAAGAGTTTGCCAAGCTTATGCAGGGTGAGTTCGAGATGAGCATGATGGAAGAACTGAAATTTTTTCTCAGACTCCAGCTTAAGCAAACCAAAGAAGGGATCTTCATTAACCAAACCAAATACACAAAAAAAATATTAAAGAAGTTTGGGATGGAGAGCACCAAATCATTATGTACACCTATGAGCCCTTCTTGTAAATAAGATAAAGATGAATCTCGTAAGAATATAGATCAAAAGTTATATAGAGGTATCATTGGTTTACTACTTTATTTGACTACTAGTAGGCTAGATATAATGTTCAGTGTATGTATGTGTGCAAGATATCAGTATGCTCTTAAAGAGTCTCATTTATTGGCTATTAAATGCATACTTAGTATCTATCTGGCTCTATTGATATTGAACTTTGGTACTCTAGAGATTCATATTGCCCAGGTGGCTTTTTCCCAAGATGGGGGTGAATTGGAAATTACAAAATTTTTGCAAGTATGTGCACAAGTAATTCCTTTTAGTGGTTAAGTGCTGTGTTAAACAAAGTATAAATGCAGAAGCTAAAAAGTTGATAAAGCACAACACAAACAAGGCAGATTTATAGTGGTTCGGAGCAACCCAGCTCCTACGTCCACTACCCAAGTTTACCACTCGGGATTTCCACTATATCCCCCAAACCGGAATATAATCGGATTGTTTTATAGGTTCACAATCCCAACCTCTACACTTTGGTTTTTAAAATCGGGCTCACCAAAGAAACCCACACTAGGTTTTTACAGGCTCACCTAGAACCTCTACACTTTGGTTTTTGAAAAAGGCTCACCAGAGAAACCTACTTGGTTTTTATAACCGGGCTCACCAATAACCCAAATATTCTAAGAATAGAATAAAGAGCAACAATAATGACAAACTCTATTGTCGGGTGGTTGCCAAGATAGCTCGAGTGAAGTTCTATTGAATGCTCTTCAATGCACTTCAATGGCTTCCTTGCTTTCTTCAAAAGGTGCTTCAAGCTTCTAGTAAGAGTTGGTGAAGACTTGAAGGTTGACTTCAAAGCTCAAGTACTCTCACTTCTTTCCTCAATAAGTGTTCAATAAATATCTATTAACTCATTAGTCTCTCCAAAGATGTTCTCATACTTTATTTATAGAGACTTCAACTGCCTTCCCTTGATTTTGAATGTTGTAGACCGTTGGGAGGTGACAGGTTACCGTTGGAGCACTTTTGGAATTCAAAAACTAGAAACTGGAACTAGCCGTTGGAGGTGACCCCGTCATTCCAGTCGGCTCGGACAATCTTCGAGTCGACTCGGATCAAGTTCGGGTCGACTGGGCTGAACGCCAGTCAGCTAGCTTCCATAGTTGAGAAAATACCTTACTCTGGATGAGTCGGCTAGGTTGGAAACCAGTCGGCTCGGATCTCAGAGGCTCTCAGACCATTCTCAACCAAGTTCTGGACGAGTCAGCTGGGCTGAATTCCAGTCGGCTCAGATCCCTAAGAATCTCAGAACACTTTCAACTAAGTTCTGGACGGGTCGGCTGGGCCTTGGTGCCAGTCGGCTGGATCTGTGTACCAGAGAACTTCTTTCTTGTGCCAGTGCCAGAGTCGGCTGGTTCCCCCATCCAGTCGACTCATGATTTGTTCTTCAGCCAAATCAAACTTAATCTTCCAGAACACTTGTCCCAAGCTTTGAAGACTTTTTTCAAGAACTTCTTACGATAAATTCAAGAAAAATTGAAGCTTGAAAACTACTAGAAGTAACCCTTTATCTTGAATTAAGTAGGAAATTTTTGTAGGGTTCTTCTTTACAAGATTCTAAACACTTTACAACTCAACACAATGCAATAAAGATTGTAGGATTTAGAAAGTGTGTCAATCTAGTTATCCTACAAAAACTTGTCAATCATTTGAAGAGTTGTTAGATAACAAAATGTATGCTCCAATGTTTTGTTATCATCAAAATCACTTTAGGGGTCAACAATCTCCTCCTTTTTGATGATGACAAAACACTGGGCATGAAAAGAATCTAATCTATTCACAAGTATGGATGTGTATCGTAATAAGCATTTACACTTGTTTGATAATTCATAAAATCAATTGTAATCTCAAATGTATATCAATATATGCTATACAGTTATGCACAAAGTCAAATTCCTAAACTGTAAGTATCAGAGAATGATTGCTTGTATGTATCAAGCAACATTGAATATTGATTGATAAATATAATAAGTAGAGAGCATCATAGTAATTATTGAAGCATGTAAATTGAATATGTAAATCTCCCCCTTTTTATAAAATTTATAAACAATAAGAAATTTCTCTAAGTTTCTCCCCCTTTAATATTCATTTGAACATTTTAGCAGGAAAAGTATGCAAAAGATCATTCAAAAATGCAAAGATCATTTATAAATGCTTTAAAACCCCCCCTGTCTACTTTACTTTAGTAGTTCTATTGTAATTCAATAAGCTTTTTCTTTCATGCACTCTTTCATGCACTCTATGATTCTCCCCCTTTTTGTCATCAATTCAAAAAGGTTAAATAGATAAGCTTAGAATTTTAAATAGATTGAAAAAGTCTCAAGATTTGTTTGAGATAATTTCACTTTCTCAACTTAGAGAGAGAATTCTATTTAATCAAATAGAGAGAGTAAACAAGATAATACATATACACACATTACACAGTGACCAAAAAGATGTTCATTTTATTTCTATCAAAAAGATGTTCAGTACATCAATCATTACAAAAGTTTCAAAAAGCATCCAAAAAGTATAGAAAATACTAAAGACCATACTAAAGACCTATTCACTTTCAGATTCCTCTTTAGGTACATTGGTAGGTGTACTAGCACCATACCAAGAAGCAAGTCTAGGTGGTCTACTAGAGGAAGCATGTGGAGGAGGAGCCCTAGGGTGATGAGAAGTACTAGGAGCCCTAGTGGAAATGGGAGGTGGACCATACAAGGGTATGGTCCTAGCAGTGACCTCCAAGGATCTGATAGTGCCACAGATAGACACCATCTCCATCCAAATTGCTCCCAGCTGTCGCTCCATGTCCTTGAGGCTAACTAGCACTTTGTTCACTGCCTCCTTCATCTCACCTATTTCTTTTTGCATTGATATAAGCTCAGAAGCTTGGGCATTGGCGAATGCCTCAGCTGATCCTCGAAGTCTTCCAAGCTTCGACCTGATGATCCCAATGCCTCTAGTATAATCATTAGCCATACTCCTTGTCTCTGCAACAGTACCTATCTTGCATCTAAGCTCCCTCAACTCAGTTTGGTATTCATTCAATGTAGTCTCCACAGACTTCAAAATTGCTTCAGAACTTGAAGAGATACAATTCAGGATTGGTTGAAGTTCTATCTGAGGTGCAGGCCTTGAAGCTTCCATGGCTTCAACCTTTCCTTGAAGACTTGAAACATGCTCTTCCAGTCTGTCCAATCTACTGTCCACTGACTTTTTTAAATCACTAAACAAAGAAGTTATTGTACCTGTCAGTGTATCTGTCAAGCTTCTCATCTGTTCTTCAATCTAAACTTGAATGATTTGAGGTTGTGGTGCTGCAAAGGGGTAGTCAGGTAAAGGAACATCACCTGCAGGCAAGTCAAACATAGGAGAAGGTGCTCTAGTCTCCTCAATAGCAGCAGCAGGCTCAGAAATGGGTGTAGAAGAAGTTCCAGCTGCTTCTATATTCTCTTCCTCTTCTTCCTCTTCACTACTACTTGAGCTTCCTATAGCCCTTACATCTGTGCCTTTCTTTCTCCATACTCCTTCCACTTGGAAGTAACCCATCCTCTCTAGAGTTTTGGAGGTGTATACATCTGTATGATGCAATTCTAATCCATCTTTACCCTCCAAACTTACTCTAGGAGATTTAAACAATAGGGTAAGCATCATTCCATAGGGTAGACATGATTTAGCTTTTCTTACTATCTCCTTCATTTGCATGATTATAATGTAGGAAAGATTGACCGGAGTTTTCTCTAAAATATGTTCCATCAGGCATAAATCTTTTTCACTCACCTAGTCAAATCTTCCGGTTCTTTGCAAGAAAATTCTACAAATAAAGTTGTGAAGCAATATCATTTCTAGTGACAGGGTGTTAGCAAGAACTGTACCAATTCCTCCAACATCTTCTTTGTTCAGTATTGTTCTTAGACTCTTCTCTCTATTGTCAATTACTAGAAACTTCACTCCCTCTGAAGGTAAGTCCAATACACCTTGTAAAAATTCCTCATTGACTATAATCCTCTTTCTTTTTATAGTGGACTCCACATGATTAGTTCCCAATCTTAAATTTTCATAAAAACTTCTAACTAGAGAGGGATAGGTCGTTTCATTCAAAGAACAAAATCTTCTCCACCCTTGATCTTCAATTAAATCTCCTATTTTTAACCCAATGCCTTTAATAAACTCAAAGTTAATGTGATGGTCAGAGGTTACTGGATGCATAGACATTGAAGGCACTTGGCTAGGAGTGGTTGGAGCATCTCTTGCGGCTTCCTCTACAAATTCTTCACTGTGGACAGTGCTACTTGGCACTTCTTGCCGCCTTTTGGACCTTCTTTCCTTTTCAACTGATGGAGCAGCCCTAACGGAGCGTTTACCCGTTGTATGCTTGGGTGCCATTGCTAGGAAAGATAGAAAATTGGAAGATTGGAATCCTTGGAAGGGAGATAAAGGTCTTTGGAGCTGGTTTTGGAGATGAATGAACCGTTAGAGAAGACAACATAAAGGTTAAATGGTTCGGTGAAGAGTTTATAACCCTAAGCAAAACACTTCGGCGCGAAATTCCAGTCGACTCGAGTAGCCCTAAAAAGGCTCGAGTCGGTTAGGCCAGAGCCCTCCTAAAACCATCAGAAGATTTAGTCGACTCGAAACTACTCGAGTCAGCTAGGCCAGAACTCACTCAAAACTCTTAGAAAATCTAGTCGACTCGGATTAAGATCTAGTCGACTCGAACAGAGAAAATAGAGTTTTGAAAAAATTGATCACAAATTAGAAAGATTTTGAACAGAATTTTGAAGGAGATTAAGGCTTAATAAAGTAGAATAAATTGAGGAGGTTCTCTAGATGAAATTCCTTAGATTTGGAGGAATTAGGTTAGAGAATTTAGAGAGCATCATAAAGTCCTAATTCACTCCTAATTAGCTCAAATCTATCTTGATTGAGTGGCTTAGTGATATGTCAGCTAATTGATCTTCAGTAGGAACAAAATCAAGCACAATATCACCATTTGAAACATGATCTCTAATAAAATGATGTTTAATTTCAATGTGCTTGGTTCTAGAGTATTGAATTGGATTCTTTATCAAATTGATAGCACTTGTGTTATTACATTTAATTAGAATTTTAGATTGTGATACACCAAAGTCTTCTAGTTGTTGTTTAATTCACAATACTTGAGCACAATAACTACCAGCAGCCACGTACTCAGCCTCAGCTGTGGACAAGGCTATGGAGTTTTGCTTCTTACAGTGCCATGAAATTAAATTCAATCCTAGAAATTGGCATGTACCGCTAGTGCTTTTTCTATCTATTTTACAACCAGCATAATCAGCATCAGAGAATCCAATCAAATTCAGAGTAGAATATTTAGCATACCAAATTCCTAATTACTTGCTCCTTTCAAATATTTAATTATTCTTTTTATAGCAAGCATATGTGTTTCTTTTGGTGATGACTGAAATCTAGCACATACACATACACTATATAATATGTTAGGTCTACTTGTAGTCAAATACAATAAGGATCCAATCATACCTCTATATAGCTTTTGGTCAACATTGGATCCATTCTCATCTTTGTCCAATCTGCAAGCTAGGCTCATGGGTGTGCTCATTGATTTGCTACTCTCCATACCAAACTTTTTGATGATTTTCTTGATGTATTTGGCTTGGTTGATGAAGATGCCTTCCTTTGTTTGTTTTACTTGAAGTCCAAGGAAGTAGTTCAGCTCGTCCATTAAGCTTATTTCAAATTCTCCCTGTATAAGCTTAGCAAATTCTTTACATAGAGTTTCGTTAATTGCACCAAAGATGATATCATCAACATATATTTGTACAACTAAGATGTCATTATTTTTCTTTTTGATAAATAGAGTTTTGTCTACATTACCTCTTGAAAAATCATTTTCAATTAAGAAAGTGCTAAGTCTATCATACCAGGCTCTAGGTGCTTGTTTCAAACCATACAATACTTTGTTTAATTTAAATACATGGTTTGGAAAAGTATGATTTTCAAAACCTGGTGGTTGTTCCATAAAAACTTGTTCAGAAATAAAACCATTAAGAAATGCACTTTTTACATCCATTTGAAAAAGTTTAAAGTTCATGTAGCAAGCAAATGCAAGTAGTAATCTAATGGCTTCTAGTCATACTACGGGTGTATAAGTTTCATCAAAATCAATACCTTCTTCTTGGTTATATCCCTTAGCCACTAATCTAGCTTTATTTCTTATAATGTTTCCTTGCTCATCTAATTCATTCTTATAGACCCATTTGGTTCCTATTATTGGATGGTCAGTAGGTCTATCTACAAGTGCCCATACCTTATTTCTTTCAAACTGGTTTAATTCTTCATGCATTTCCATTATCCAATTTGGGTCAGTCTCAGCCTCTTCTAAGCTATGGGGTTCTATTTGTGACACAAGGCTAGGTAATCATGTGCATCCTTATGTACGGCCCTAGTCCTAACACCATGTGAAGGATCTCCTATTATTAATTCTTTAGGGGAGATGTAATGTACCTTCAATCCCTTGGTAGATCGGTGTGATCCTTACTTACCGTTTCTTCTCCATCTTTGAGTGTCTTTGTCTTGAATGCTCAAGTCATCCATTCCTTTTTGTAATGTACCTGCATCATTATCTATGCACTCTGCTTGTCTCGAAGGTGTAAGGTTAGTTTCAATAAATATAACATGAATTGACTCTTCAACAGTAAGAGTCCTTTAATTGAAAACCTTATATACTTTGCTATGTAATGAATAACCTAGAAAAATTGCATCATCAACTTTAGAATCAAATTTTCCTAAATTATCTTTTCCATTGTTATGTATAAAGCATTTGCAACCAAACACATGAAAATAACTAATATTGGATTTTTTATCATTCCAAAGCTCATAAGGGGTTTTCTTTAAGATAGGATGGATCAAAACGCGATTTAAAATATAACATGCAGTGTTCACCGCTTATGTCCAAAAGTACTTTGGAAGATTGCCTTCACACAATATTGTGCGAGCCATTTCTTCCAATGTCCGATTTTTCCTCTCTACAACACCATTTTGTTGAGGTGTTCTAGGAGCGAAGAAGTTGTGATCAATGCCAAATTCAGTATAATAATCTTCAAAAAATTGATTTTCAAATTCAGTTCCATGATCACTTCTAATTGAAATCAAAGAAAAGTTCTTTTGATTTGAAACCTTTTTATGAAATTTTCTGAAAACATGAAAAGTTTCATCTTTTGAAGCAATAAACAAAACCCAAGTAAATCTCGAAAAATCATCTACTATCACAAGAGCATATTTCATACCTCCTAGGCTTATGGTCCTAGTAGGTCCGAAAAGATCCATGTGAAGTAGTTCAAGTGGTCTTGTTGTAGAAACTATATTCTTTGATTTAAAACTCCCCCTAGTTTGTTTACCAATTTGGCATGCATCACAAACATGATTTAAATCAACTTTAAACTTAGGCATGCCTCTAACAAGATCTTTAAAGATTAATTTGGCAATAGTATGCATGCTAGCATGACCTAATTGTCTATGCCATAGTAAGCCTGACTCTTTGGTCTTAGCATTAATTGCAACTAGACTAGGGCTATTTGACATGGCAAGATCATTAAGATCTACCACATAGATATTCTCGAGTCTATGTCCAATAAACTTATTGCTAGAATCTAAAGAGTTAGTTACTATACACATAGAAGTTCAAAGACAACCTTGAAGCCTTTATCATATAATTGATTTATACTTAAGAGATTATGCTTCAATTTGTCTACTAGCAAAACATTTTCAATAAAAGTGAAGGGAGTTATTTTGATCTTACCAATACCGATTATTCTCCCTTTGCTATTGTTTCCGAAGGTGACCAAGCCTCCTTCTTTCATTTCAAGGGTGATGAATTGGCCTTTGTCACCCGTCATATGTCTTGAGCAGCCACTGTCTAAGTACCATATTTTCTTCAATTTTTGGTCTGCAAGACATTCCTGCAAAATAGTCAATGAATTCTTTTAGGTACCCAAGCTACCTTGGGTCCTTGTAGGTCAGCAGCGGCAGTTCTTTTGGGAACCCAAATCTTTCTTACTTTCTTAAGGACATTTCTAACATTATTGCATTCAAAAGCTTTATGTCCTATTCTTTTACAAACATAGCAAACAACTTTAGAATTTTTGATAGAAACAGAATTTGAAGTTCTAAAAGTTGATGCACTTGATGCAGATTATGAACTTTTTGAAATGTATGCATCTTTGCTCAAATTTTTAGGAACATATAATAAAGACTTTGAAGTAGAAATAGGTTTTGGTGTGGCTGAAACTTTTTGAGATAAAATATTTTGAATAGATGTTTTGGATTTCATAAAAGTAGTTGCTGAAATTCCATTCACAAAAGAAGTTTTAAAGCCGATTCTAGCTTTATTTCCTGAAATTCGTTGTTCTTTTAAAATTAGCTCAAGCTTATTTGAAGATAAAGTGAGTTTTTCAACTAAAGGCTTGAGTTTTGTAACCTTCTTTTTCAATTCATTATTTTCAGCAAGTAAATCATTGTTTTTCTTTTCACATAAAAGATTTTCATTTTTCAGCTTTTCAAATTTTTCAGAAAAGTCATACAATTCTTTTTGTAATAAAATGTTCTTTTATGAAATTTCATCCTTTTGTTTGAGTAAAGAGTCATTCATATTTTTCAATGATTTTATCTTTACTCCAGCTTTCTTAAATTCAGAAAGTAAGTCATGAAAAGCAGAATTTAATTCATCGAAAGTAAATTCAGTGTAATTGTTAGGAGATGTTACCTCATCTTCGAGATCCATTAAGCAAAGATTTGCAGTCTTGATGGTCTCTTCTTCTTCAGATGATGATAAGTCTTCACTGTCAGACAATGTGGCAACCATGGCTTTCTTTTTCTTCTTCTATATGAAGGATTTCTTTAACAGTGGACAGTCTGGACATATATGCCCCAGCTTCTTGCATTCGTAGCATGTGGGGACTACCTCTTTATCTTTCTCTCTGTCCTTTTCCTTTTCCTTTCCATAATCCTTTCTATGAAATTTCCGATTGTACCTTCCTTTCTTTCTTTCCATAAATTTTTTGAATCTCCTCACAACCATAGCGATGTCATCGTCTTCAAGGTCATCATTGGAGGAGGTGCTTTCTTCTTCAGATTCTTCATCATCCCTCTTTGATTCGGAAGCAGCTTTGAAGGCTATTATCTTTTTTTCTTTTGTTCGTCTTCCGTTCTGTGCTGCATTGTCAACTCGTAGGTGATGAGTGATCCCAGCAGTTCATCCAGCAGTAATGTATTTAGATCTTTGGCTTCCTGGATTGCAGTTACTTTGTGATCCCATTTGTCGAGCAAAGAACAAAGGATCTTCTGAACTATATCTGCATTTGAGTATACCCTGCTAAGACTCTTTAAACTGTTAATAATATCTATAAATCTAGAGAACATGGCAGAAATTGTTTCAGAAGGTTCCATTTTGAATAATTCATAATTATGAACTAACAGATTTATCTTGGAGGTTTTCACTTGAAAAGTTACCTCATGGGTCACTTCGAGTTTATCCCAGATTTTCTTTACTGAAGAGCAAGTGGAAATTCGGTTGAACTCGTTAGCATCCAAAGCACAATATAATAAATTCATTGCTTTGGCATTTAATTCTCCCATCTTCATGTCATGATCATCCCAGTCCTCTTCAAGCTTAAGGATGTCCACGCCATCAATTTTAATTATGGGAATGTGTGGCCCTTTCAAGATGACCTTCCATAATTGAAAATCTACAGCTTGTATGTAAATCTTCATTCGTGCTTTCCAATATGAATAATTAGTGCCTGTGAATAGTGGTGGTCTATTTATTGACTGGCCTTCGGCCAAGGATGTACTAATGGGATGAGCCATCAATCTTTACTCAAGTAATCAGAAACATTACTCTGATACCAGCTGTTGCCCAGGTGGCTTTTTCCCAAGAGGGGGGTGAATTGGGAATTACAAAATTTTTGCAAGTATGTGCACAAGTAATTCCTTTTAGTGGTTAAGTGCTGTGTTAAACAGAGTATAAATGTAGAAGCTAAAAAGTAGATAAAGCACAACACAAACAAGGCAGATTTATAGTGGTTCGAAGCAACCCAGCTCTTACGTCCACTACCCAAGTTCACCACTCGAGATTTCCATATATCCCCCAAACCGAAATACAGTCGGATTGTTTTACAGGTTCACAATCCCAACCTCTATACTTTGATTTTTAAAATCGGGCTCACCAAAGAAACCCACACTAGGTTTTTACAGGCTCACCTAGAACCTTTACACTTTGATTTTTGAAAAAGGCTCACCAAAGAAACCTACTTGGTTTTTATAATCGGGCTCACCAATAATCCAAATATTCTAAGAATAGAATAAAGAGCAACAATAATGACAAACTCTGTTATCGGGTGGTTGCCAAGATAGCTCGAGTGAAGCTCTATTGAATACTCAATGCACTTCAATGGCTTCCTTGCTTTCTTCAAAAGGTGCTTCAAGCTTCTGGTAAGAGTTGGTGAAGACTTGAAGGCTGACTTCAAAGCTCAAGTGCTCTCACTTCTTTCCTCAATAAGTGTTCAATAAATGTCCATTAACTCATTAGTCTCTCCAAAGATGTTCTCATACCTTATTTATAGAGACTTCAACTACCTTCCCTTGATTTTGAACGTTGTAGACTGTTGGGAGGTGACAAGTTACCATTGGAGCACTTTTGGAATTCAAAAACTAGAAACTGGAACTAGCCGTTGGAGGTGACCCCATCATTCCAGTCGGCTCGGATAATCTTCAAGTCGGCTCGGATCAAGTTCGGGTCGATTGGGCTGAACGCAAGTCGGCTAGCTTCCATAGTTGAGAAAATACCTTACTCTAGATGAATCGGCTAGGTTAGAAACCAGTCAGCTCGGATCTTAGAGGCTCTCAGACCATTCTCAACCAGTTCTGGATGAGTCAGCTGGGCTAAATTCCAGTCGGCTCGGATCCTTGAAAATCTCAGAACACTTTCAACTAAGTTCTGGACGGGTTGGCTGGGCCTTGGTGCCAGTCGGCTGGATCTGTGTGCTGGAGAACTTCTTTCTTGTGCCAGTGCTAGAGTCGGCTAGTTCCCTCATCCAGTCGGCTCGTGATTTGTTCTTTTGCTAGATCAAACTCAATCTTCCAGAATACTTGTCCCAAGCTTTGAAGACTTTTTTCAAGGACTTCTTACGATAAATTCAAGAAAAATTGAAGCTTGAAAACTACTAGAAGTAACCCTTTATCTTGAATTAAGTAGGAAATTTTTGTAGGGTTCTTCTTTACAAGATTCTAAACACTTTACAACTCAACACAATATAATAAAGATTGTAGGATTTAGAAAGTGTGTTAATCTAGTTGTCCTACAAAAACTTGTCAATCATTTGAAGAGTTGTTAGATAACCAAATGTATGCTCCAATGTTTTGTTATCATCAAAATCACTTTAGGGGTCAACAATTTATCTATTGAACTGATTGCATATTTTGATGCTGATTTTACTGGTTGTAAACTTGATAGAAAAAATACTAGTGGAACTTGTCAATTTTTAGGAGTTAATTTAATTTCATGGTTTAGCAAGAAACAGAATTCAATTGCTTTATTTATGGTGGAAGCCAAATATATAGCAGTCGGAAGCTGTTGTGCTCAAATCTTATGGATCAAACAACAACTCGAAGATTTTGGCATCAAACTAACTAAGATACCAATAAGATATGATAATACTAGTGCAATTAATCTGACTAAAAATCCTGTTCAATACTTAAGAAGCAAACATATTGAAATAATACATCATTTCATAAGAGATCATGTACAAAATGATAATGTAATGTTTAATTTTGTGTGCACTGATAATTAAATTAGTAGATATTTTCATAAATCCTCTAAGCGAAGATAGATTTTGCATGATTAAAAGGGAACTTGGTGTCATTGATCTTTTTGTCTAAACCCTTCAAAATTTTAATGAAATCATCCAAAAATCTCTCAAAATCCTTTAAATATCTCTTAAAATATCTCATAGATTTTTTCTAGGTTTTTCTAGATTTTATTGAAATTTATCTTGCTTTCCCGAGGTCAAGTGTCGACACTTGAAAAATTGCCAAGTGTCGACTCACCTGAAGTGTCGACACTTGAACAGTTTTAAAGTGTCAACTCATGATGTTGGAACTAAGACTTTTAGGGCTTTTTGTTAACACTTTTAATCTATTTCTTTCTCCCTTAGCACCGTGTGGTCCCCAAAAGCTATCCAAACCTCCAAGAATAATGGAATCCCTCTTCTAGCCTTTGGATTTTAGGTTTTTTCCCATCTTTTTCATGGATTTTCCGGTTGGACCGTGTGCTCCTCTCCATTTTCATTCTTGCTTTTGGTCGACCCTAGCCTTCCTTATTTTGACTGATTTCTTTGTTTCTTGTTGGATTAAATCTGTTGCTTCCCTTATTTTCCCTCTTTTCACGGTTTGTTCCTCCTTTTTCTTCTTCCTCTCTCATTGGTTTCTCTCTCTCGATCCATTGTTTCCTTTTCTCCTCTTTCCTCTTGGTCGACTCTTCCTTCTTCCCTCTTAGCCACTCTAGTTTACTCTTTCTTCCACTTCTTCTTTGTTGCCTCTATGTGGTATGGCTCCTCGAAAGCAGTTGGCATACCGAAAAAGAACTGAGTAGGGTCAGACTAGCAAAGAGCGAAGAACCAAGCTCGTCAGGATCCAATTGAGCAAGCGAGCATGATACTCAGGAGCAGCCTATACTCTCTTCCCCTAGAGTAGCTAGAGTTATGGGGAAGACCATTGCCAGTGGCAGACATGTGGATATTCAGTTTTGGAATTCACAGAGCTTCATTATAGAAGACTTACTAAGAGCAGCTGGGCTCATTCATTTTTGCACTATGCGAGAGCGATATTACCCCCAGCTTATTAGAGAGTTTTATGGTAGTATGGTCACTGATGGCCTTCGATGGTTTGCAGTAGTCAGGGGAGTTGAGATACAGGTGACCCCTGAGGTGATTAGCAAAGTATAGCAGATCCCACTCCATGGTAGAGCCGCGAACTATGTTTGGAACTGAGAGTCAGCCTTTCGGTTCATCCTGGAGTGGGATGATGTGCGGGGCATCTCAATTATTTATGCAAACCAGCTCTCGATCGAGATGCGAGTACTTCATCACATCATTGCTCGGATTCTAATTTTGAAGACCGGGTGATTTGATTTTATTACTGAGAGGAAGTTGGATATGATGGTGGCTCTGAGACAACAGATCCCCATCAACTTACCTATGATCATGATCTACCAGATGGGAGAGGTAGCAACCCAGTGCAGACTATGTTTAACATATAGCATGGCGCTGACCCAGTTATTCAGAAACTTCAGTGTTCCATTGGAGGGGGAGCCCTCCAAAGAGATCCTCCATACAGATATGTATGGAGATAGATCTCTTCACAGGATAGGATTCCGATAGATCAATGGACGTTGGGTTAGTAGAGAGTCTGGCCAGGAGCCAGATGAAGAGGATGAGTTGAGAGAAACCAAGGCAGAACCCTCTAAACCTGCTGAGCAGATTACACGTCCTAGGCTTGCACCTATCCAGCCTGAGCAGCATAAGCCAGTCACTCCACTAGCTGCACCTGTTCCTGCTTCTACTCCTCAGCCCTCTGTCAGGAATGACTCAGACTTTGAGCAGAGGATTTCAAATTAGATCACAGAGGTTCATAAGGAGATATCACAGGTATGGATTGAGCTGCAAGGTTTGCGTGCGCATACTGACTTACAGATGAGCTCTCTTCATGCTATGACTGAGGTTGGATTTGCACAGATACAGAGCTTGTTGAGATCCTTGATGTCTTCTGGCACTGCTGGTCAGTCTGCACATCCACCTCCTCCTATTGATGGTGATTCTAATGAGTCAGATAGTGATGGGTATAATGATAGCATCAGTGATGAAGATGATGATCATGGTGATCAGTCTGGTGGCGGCAGTGCAGTTCCAGCTGATCCTACTCCTATTCCTACAGTTGATCCTTCTGCAGATCCTCCTCCAGCAGTAGATAATGTTGAGCACACTGATGTACATGATGAGACTGCTGTTGGTGATGATACAATTGTTGAGTCAGATAGTGGTGATGATGGAGACTTCCAGGTTGTCAGTAGGGAGGATCAGACACCTGCTATACTTGATCACAGTTCATATATCCCCACTAAGGTTCAGCCAGATGCTTCTTCAGCCTATCAGACTCCTTTCGAGACTTTCACTCATGCTAGATCCAGGACTACTAGGGCCATACCTAGATCAGGACCCTCTCTTAGGACTAGAAGCCTTATCCACAAGACTCCTAGATCCTCTGCTACTAGGATCATGGCACCGATCTTTTTTGAGCTTCCGTCTAATGGAGAGTAACTTCACATACTCTTAGTTTGCTTGTATTTTTCTTTAGTATGATTATGTTTTAGATTATATCTATGAATGTTTCAGTTTCTACATGTTTCAGCTTATGTATCTTTTCAGTTTATGTATGTTTCAGCTCATGTTGTACTGAAAACATTGATATATGAAAGCTTATGTTATTTCTTTGCTCACTCCTTTGTATCTTTAAACATCTTAAGTTGTATTGTTTGTAATGATTCGAGGGGAGAAACCCCTTTTATTTCTTAATGATGACAAAAAGGGGGAGTAAGAAAGATATATAAGCAACATCATATTCAAATTTTATTTCTTGAAACTCTCACAGATTTCTTAAGATAGGAAAGATCTTGATTTCTCTTACCATGAAACTTTTTGAAACATTGCTCTATGAACTAAAATAAGTGTATGAATATTGTTTCTTGACAAATATGAAGATACTTTGATAAATTCATACTTTTTCAAAACTCTTGATACAATTCTAGTCAAATTTCGAAATTTATTTGCTTATATACTCAAGATTTTGTCATCATCAAAAAGGAAGAGATTGTTGGCTTTGGCTCCTTAATTTTGATGAATAACAAAATACTGAGTATATGTTTAGACTAACATTTCAATTGGAGTATGAATTTTAGGCCTTATGTACATCAATTTCTCTAACAAAAAGGTATCAAGCTTACTAATTTAAGAGCTTGAGGTTTCTCATGTTTGATTGAGCTTTTCACCTTGGAACATTGTCAAAATAACCTCTTTGGCCTTTATGAAGAACAATCAATTGAATTAATGGACAAATCATTAAGAATTTCAAGTTTGGCATGCTTCTTTGGATGGCACAAAATCAAGTGTCGACTCACAAGGTCGACTCATGAAAAAAATTTATAAGTTTCAGAAGATCGGCATGCAAAGTTTCAAGTTTGGCATGTTTTTTGAATGGAACAGAATCAAGTGTTGACTCATGAGGTCGACTCATACTTCAAGTGTCGACTCATCGTCTGAGAAAAACTCTGGGACAGAACTTCAAGTTTTCTAGATTCTGCATCAAGTGTTGACTCATGAGGTTGAGTCATGCATCAAGTGTCAACTCATTAGGTCGACTCAAGGTCTAACGACTAGTTTTTCAGAATTTCAGATTTATTTCCAAATGGTTCCAAATGGCTACTTTTTGAATTCTAATGGTCTTCAACGATCTTTTCAGTGGATTTGAGGTATTTAACACTCAACAAATCTCATAAAGTCAACAAGGAAGAGTAAAATCATATGAGACAAACTCCAATCATTTGAAAAGACAAGAAGAGTGTGTTTAAAGAGATTCCCTTGCAAAAAGCCTCCCATATTTGAGTTGTTAAGGTTTCAAGTACTTGGCCATAATTGTGCATTCAAGAGATTCCAAGGAGAAGTCAACTCAAGCAATCAAGAGAGCTTCAATGACCTTTATTTCACCTCTTTCTAGGAGCTTTGTATTATGCTCTTTTATTACATTTTTGTTCTTACTTTGTTGACCTAGTTTTCAAAGATTTTTGAAACTAGGTTGTAAAGGTTGTTGGTGAGCCAAAAGGATAAAATCAACTAGAGTTTGACTTGTGAGCCCGAAGACAAAACAAGTTATAAAGGTTGTTGGTGAGCCTAGGTGATAAAACCAACTTTGATTTTGACTTGTGAGGCTTGGAAAATAAGTCGACTGTAATCTTGAAGAGATTATAGTGAAATACCCAAGGGGAAGCTTGGGGAGTGGATGTAGATGCTTGGAGTGCATGAACTACTATAAATCTTTGTATGTGTGTGATTGCTTTCTTTATTACTTGCTCTTCCATACTTGCATTTAATTTGCTGTTATCCGCTGCATATCTCTTAGAGCTAAATCACTTTGTTTCACAAACACTTCAAGACCGGCACATAATTGTTTTAAATTTTTAAAAGACCCAATTCATCCCCCTTCTTGGGCTCCATTTCTGGGCAACAGTTTCCATCTTGATTTTTCATCGATTGTAGCAATCTCATTAATTTACCCTCCATCTTGGTTCATGTAGATTTTTATGTCAAGCTCCTTATCACTAAGGTCAATTGGGTCATAAACAGTATCCTGCACATAATTTAAGTCGCTCATTTGATGTGTATTGGTAAGCTTAAAAATATTAAGATCGATTGACATATTTCTAAAGAAAAGTTTCATTAGTCCATTTCGATAATAGATTTGGGCATTAGCTATGGCCAAAAATAGTCTACCTAAGATAACTAGGATATGGCTCTTTAGGTTCATCACCGATTTAGTTTCTAGAATCACAAAATCCATCGGATAAATAAAAGTCACTAACTTTGATCAACACATCCTCTACTATTTCTCTAAGTACTTTCAAAGATTGATTTGCTAGTTGTAGGGTCATTCCTGTAGGCTTTAGTTCTCCCAACCCTAGTGATGCAGAACGAAAGAAGAGATGATGCGATGTGGAAGTAAATTAAGACTAATTCTTTTTTTTTTTTTTATTTTTAGAAGTCGGCTTTGACTCAAAGGAAAGTTAAACTAAATTGAAAGAAACTATGTAATAATTGAAAGCACAATTTAAAGAAACTAGGTTATCAGAGTAGTTCAGAAGTAAAGGATCGCTGGGGGTTGAGAAACTCCCAGACCTAGGGTTTCGCTCTGAACTTTCAACAGGACAGAAGTAAAGAGAAGAGAAGGGTTACAGACCAGGCAGTGATCTTCACAGAGTTTAGTGGAAGGACTCTCTTGAGTAGATTGTTGGATCCCCGGATTCAGATATCTTCGCAATGGATCCTCCAATACTGGCCCTTTGGCAGAGTTGGCTTCTTCTGAACTCAAGATCTGGGAAAGAAGAAGAACAAGTTATGGAACCAAATACTCAAGGAAGGATTTACCAGATAGTAGAACTTGAAAGCTGATGTTGCTGAAATCCTGATTCTCCTGGAATGTTGATCTGACTTCCTCTGGGATTTGCTCTGTCTTCGAAGTAGCCGAACTGGACCTGGATGTTGGTGGTCGGCCTCTACTTGGAGAGAGGGGCCGTGAGAGATGGGGTAATCTAGGGTTTGGTGGAATGAAGTGGATGAAGGGCGGCTAGGGTTTGGAATGGAAGTGGCTAACCTAGGGTTTTGGGGCAGGAGATCTCACACCTCCTCAAGGTTCCTAGGGAACCCGGATTTACTCCCTCACGGAGCTCAACACCTGGATGTAAGTATGGAAGAGAGAAACATAAAGTTGCTCACACAAAATTTGAATTCATTCATTAGTTCTTCTCTAAAACTTACAAGAGGGGTTTATTTTATAGGTCTTTATAAGAGGTTAGGGTTTTACATCTTCCCATGTGGGACTAATAGGATGGATCTTCAAATTAGGCTTATAGAATCAAATCCTTCTCATATGGCCGGCCAAGAGCTTCCATAAGTGTTGATTGGTGGCTCCAAATGGTAAGTAGGTGGCGCCTCCTAGCCTTGCTCTTCAAGAAAAATTTTTTTCCTTCCATGGCTCAACTCTTTTGGACACCTCCTTTTCTTTCTCCCCAAGTCATGGCTCTTCCCAACTTTGCTATGGTCTTTTTAGGCATGGATTGGGCACCCCCTTGAAGTGCTCCCCAAGAAATGCCTCTTTCCTCCTTTAGCTTGGCCTTTTAAGGTATATATAGGGCGCCTCCTTGATTTTGGCTTCAAGAAAAATTCTTGCTCCCTTGGGTGTGGGGACCAAGACACTGGGATGGAGATGTGGCGCCTCCTGGACTCTGGCGTGTGGCTGGGAGTGTGGCGCCCACTTGCTTGGGCTTGGGAGAAAATGTGGCACCCTGGAGAAGACCTAGACCACTTACTAGGACTTGTACTGAGTCAACATGACTCAACAAAATTTAAATTGCAGGGAAATACAGACTCAAAAAATTGAGTTGACCAAGTCAACCCTTATTACAAAATCAAAAAACCCTAATTCTTCGGGCAAGGTCAATCAGAGATCCAGATAGAGCCCTGAAGTCTTCTTCTGAGTCTGGTGCCCGCACCACCTAGTTGCTTGTATACTGAATATGGTAATATGTTGACACTCATCCCTAGGTCTAATAGAGCCCTGCTTATGAGGGTATTCCCTATAATACATGAAATAGTGGGTGACCCTAGATCTTTGTATTTCACTAGGATGTGGTTTTATAGGTAGGAGCCCACATTGGCTTTTAGAAAGGCTCTTGGACATATTGGTGGACTTCTTCTTGGTACACAGATCCTTAAGGAATTTAGTATAAGTTGGGACCTATTGGATCATGTCTAGTAGAAGGATATTCACTTTAACCTGCTTTAAGACCTCTAAAATCTTATCTAATTGGACTAAATTTTAGTTGGACTAATGTTTATTTGGTAATGGTGCTACAATTCTTGGTTTTGGTTCATCATCTTTTGGTATGGGCTCCATTGATTTTTGGTTCATCAACTTTGATGCCTCACAAGTTGACCCTGCTTAATAAGTTGTTCAGATAGTGGGACCTCTAATCTTCTTCTTCATATGTATCCACCTGATTATCTATTTGTCTCTCAGATTTTAATGTATGAATGGCATTTAGTTGGTTAATCTGGGCTCTTGCTTTGATCCTTGAATACTTAGATTTCTAGGGTTTACCTCGGGTTGACTCGATAGTTTACCTTGTTCCTTCTCACTTATGGTAGTTTACCTTGTTCCTTCTAACTAACCTACTTGTATCTCCAAATCAGCTATAGCCTAGGTATTAGAGGATAGCTGTTGCCTTGTGTTTTACATAAAGTTGTTCATGGTGGCATTAGTGCTATTAATCATGCATAGGTGTCAGCTTGGGATTTAACTAGAGTTTTTAAGGCTTTGTCTAGAGAACTAAACCTCTTTTTATTCTTATTAATTGATGGGTTGTTTTCTATAGGATTGGCCTTGGGTTAGTCTGGTTGAAGTTGGGGCCACCTATATTAGGACCTTGTGACTAGGAAAAGTTGGGATGGTTCCTCCACCTCGGGTTGTAGGTTAGTGCATAGGGATTATTGGTCATTCTTTGATAGGTTGGATTTATCTGTGCACAACCGTCTTTAGTTTGGGTCATAAAGTGGAGACACTCTTTTACAACATGTTCTAGATCATTGCATCCAATGCATACAGGTGCGGATATTTGGTTTACTGATTTACAGGGGCCTGTCCCTTAAGTTCCAAGACTTGCTCTATCCTACAAATCAGAGATGCCATCTTAGCCTCTTCAGCTATGGATGGAGAGATTTGGTGCATACCACCTCTTGATAGTGTGGTCTCCAATTTCCTAGTTCCCTCCCACTGTAGGCTCTTTTTTGCTAAATCTATTAGAAATTACCAGGCTTCATTGGATGGTTTCTGCATAAAGTTACCCTAACACATTGACTCGAGCATGGTTTTGGAGTTTGGGTTTAGACATTCATAAAATATTTGGCATAACCTCCAAGTCTCTATCCCATGGTGTGGACATTGGCTCAACATGTTCTTAAATTGGTCTAGACATTTCCAGAAAGGCTCTCCCCCAATTAATAAAATTGGATAATCTCTTTTCTCAACTTGGCTATTTTATAGCATGAAATTTTTTTTTTTTTAAGAATGTTTTAACAAAGCCCTCCCATGTTGAGATTGATGACTAGGTAAACTATATAGCCACTTCTTAGCATTTTCCTTAAGGAAAAAATTAATTAGCCTAAGTTTCACAGCATCTTCGAAGAGTTCGTGCATTCTTATAGTATCACATACTTTCTCAAATTTTCTAATAAAAATATAGTTATCTTCAATTCCAGTGAATTTAGGAAGCATGTTGATAATCTGAGGCTTATCTCAAAACTGACAGCATTTGTTTGGGGTAGTCGAATGCACGATGGTTGGGCTGATCAATTGGATAGTAGTAGTCTCTTAAGCTAATGGAATGTCCTAATTTCTCCATGGATAAGTCTTCTTTGGTCAAGGGTAGGGTTTATATCTATTCTTACGATCAACGAGACTCCATTTTTCAAGTTAAAATTTTGAGTTTTATTTTTTTATTAGCTTTTTTATATTATATGGAGGAAGAGAGAGAAGAAGAGGGTGAAAGAATTATGCCATGAAAGCCAATCATAGTTATTGTATTAGTGGCATTTATGTATTCTCTCAACTCAAGATTGATATTAATAAAGATAATTTTTGATTCATCATATGCTGTGTCTTGTATTTTAGTTATAAGATTATGATGAACCCCATAGATTAGGACAATGGTTTTAGGGTTACAAAGATAACAATGAGATCTAAAAATTTGTAAATCCTAATCTAAAATATTCCTAGTCATAGGATCACTGATTTGGGGATCGATGAATCTGGATAGACTAGCACATCCTATGTATGCTCGATGGAGAGGGTGGTTGGTCTCATGACCACTTGTCTAGTGACACTAATCCAAGGATGTGGGTGCTCATTAGGTTATGAGTTTACTGAATTGATCCAATAAGAGAACATCTAATGGAAGTCTTACTTACTTGTCAAAAGATTATTCTCTTAGTGGGAGTTGTGCATGTGATCCTTAGACCCAAGATCACCATAGTATCTTGTGCACATAAATCGATGTTTTGGTACATACTCATTCATGGCAACTAAGTCATGTACAGGATGCGTCTGAATATGATGGATTATGCATGAAGGTAATGAGTGGATTAATAAGGAATCGATCACTCCTAAAAAGAGGGGGACTTATCCAATGTAATCTCTTTGATTGTTGACTCAGAAAGTCTTCGATCAAAGCTGGATGAGATTAGAAAGGGTTTTTAATCTTTCATAGATCGAGTCTTCATTATCAAATTAAGACTCGAAAGGATTAAGTGCTACGGTTTGACAATTCTCCATACCCATCACTTATTCAAAATAAAGGGAGATCGAAGGATTATATTGTATAGTAACTTTTCACTGAAGGATATTTTGATAATTTCTATCAAATTCATTATCTTTCGGGTAGGCATGATATGTTGCTAGATGTCAATCATGTCATGTAGGTTTTCATGAATCAAATTGGATGGTTCATGAGTCAATTTGGAAATTGGTTCGAATAGGCTAACTTGGGTCAGCTCGATTTGACCTAATTGGATCAGTCGATTTTAATTGGATCGAAATAGCTTGGACCTAACCTACTACTAGCTAGATGTGTGGTGGGGGTACTAAGATCAGACATAGATTACTGGGCCCTATTTGGCTTACCTAGCCATATGTCAAATTTTGTAATCAACTAGAATTGAGTCCTGTAATAAGTTTAGGTTAGTGGATTTGTCTCAACCCTCAACCTAGTCATTATTTTGAGTCCTGTATATCAGTTATGAGTCCAATATGAGCTCAATTTTTGTACAAGAGAAGAGGTTACCATATTTTGGAGTTCCACCAGGCCACATCCAGGAGTCAGAGGCCACTACATCAGCCAATTGGATTTTATGTAACAACCCAGGATTTAAGATGCTTCCGGAAACCCTGATTCCTTCCAGATGCCCAGATTCCCTTCCAGATGCCAGAGCATATTCTCAAAATAGGGCATCCATGATTCCAGAGGTCCACCTGCATGCAATCCCAAAGAAATCAAGCCCAGGTGCCAAGCCCAAGCCCTTAAGAAGCAAAATTCCAGGGAATATTTCTGCTACCAGGCTAACATGCCACCCCAGCTTCCAGAGGCCCAAACCCATGCACCCAAGCCCCTTTGGGCTGGCCCCTTGCTACTCCTAGAGGACCAACATGCCCCCCTAGGCATCCTTGAAGTGTTGGCCAAGTCCAAGAGGTATCCTTGAGTGGAATAGTCAAAGCATGAAGGAAAAAGGAGAAGACTAGGTCAATTCCTAACCTAATGGGGATTTGTTTTTCTAACCTAGCTAGGAAAGGACTTGTATTCCAATCGGGAAGAGGACTTGTAACCCAAGTGTAACCATGGTTAGTGAGGGCATGGGAACTCTATATAAACCCCACCCCTCCCCCTCTTGTAAGCATCTCTCTCTTATGAATAAACCTTGCTGAAATTTTGAGTTACTACCTTGTGTTGGTGTTTTGTTTTGGTTCTTTGGTTTGTGTTTTTGTGTTTGGACGAATTCCTTGCTGCCCTAGCATCCTTCCATGCCCTAAATCACTGCCATCCAAGCCTTCACATGTCCAAGGAGGAGTGCCCTAGGCCGCCAATCAAGAAGATCTTCAACAAGCTTCAAACAACCATCTTCTAATCCTAATCCTGATTCCTTTCAACCCATAGTTTCTTTTCTTATTTTTAATTGCTGTTTTGATTAACCCTGATGCTTGTAGGATCCCCGAGGTACTTCCCCTCCTCTGAGGAGGCCTTCTTTGCTGCCTGGACAACCCAAATCAGCCTTCAGATTCAAGGAAAAATAAGGCTTCTTCTTCCAGGCTCCGATCAGAATTGTGAGTGATCCCTGCTGTTGCTGAATCTTTAAATCTCTGACTGGTAAGAAACCTTTCCTTCTCTTATTATCTGATTTAATGAAGAAAAACTATCCTAAACCAGGAGTTTCTCAACTCTCGGGTCTTGGATATTTCATTAGTTTGCATGAGTATGCCTGCGACCCGATGATTCTTTGCACTGCTAATCTTTTCGCTAGTTCTTACTTTATTTTGAGAATCTAGCCTACAAATAAAATTAAAAAAATTATAAAAAAAAATTAATTTACTATTTTTCATGCATGTTTAGCAGCCTTAGAGTTGTCCCACATCAATGTGGAGCTCAAAGGGTCACACACACTAGGAAATAGGTCAAGGAAGTCAATTGAACTTTGGTTAGGGTCATTGGATCCTAATAGGCTAGCTAATTTGCATAATAGCATATGCATGCTAGCCTAACTCCTAACCCAAATAGATTTGGTCAGTTTGCTTGGTATTTAGGTTAATCAATTTAAGTGAGACTTAGATTGGGCTGAGTCCTCATTAGAATAGCTAAATTGGGTTTTGTCCTAATTTATCAAGACTTATCCATTATTTAAACCAAGAGTCCCAATGACATGGGACTCTTGGTGCCATATTGGCATGCATTAATAAAGGGACATAGAAGGACCAAGAGTCCTACAAATTAATCACCTTTTAGGTGATAAAGCTCAGCCCTTATCCAATCCATTGACTCCCATATTGACTAGTATTGGCCAGTCAAATAATGTAAAAAAAGGTGTGATTAATGAAGGGATGTGATGCTTGACTCATGGCACGTGGATAAGGAAGAGTCCTTCTGCCTGTTAATCACCTTTTCTTCTAGATAAACCTCTTCATTTGATACACCTATTGGGGTGTGGGACCTTATTTTAAATATGAAATTAAGAGATTAATTATCAAATTTTATTATAGAGTTGAGATAAGCAACTCTTGGTGCAGTGATATGATATATCATGATAAGACCTTTCACCCAAAGGACTCCTGCTTGAAGAATCCTATCTGATCATTAGAAAATCAGATCAAGGGCTAAGAAAAAGGTTTATCAAGTGCCCCCTTACTCAGTATAAAAAGGCATCGATATTCTGATGCCAAAACATCCAAAAACAATCCAAAAGAGATTCTTTTTATCTCTCTTCCTTCTCTTAAGACAAGAAGTCTTCTTTAAGACAAGACTTGTCATTTTAAGATAAGAGCCTAGGAAGAGATATATGAGGGATAATTGGATTTTGAGAGAGGATTTAGAGAGGTCTTTGAGTGTCCTACAGAAGGGTAGGGATTCTAGCAAAGGGAGAAAGGTTGCTAAAGGAAGAAAGGTTGCCTGGAGGAGACCTAGTCAAATAAGCAAGCTAGATAGGAGTGCTTCCTTGGTCTGGTTTCTATGTGGATCACCTCTGGAGGGCATACACTTGTGTGACCTATGGAAATTAAGGAGTATAGTGCTCCAGGTATTCCTTTATAATCCTAAATTATGATTTATTAGTTGTTATGGCCAAGTGATCCTTGGGTTTAGGGTTTCGATCGATTAGGGTTTTAATAATGAAAATTTCAAAACTTAGTCTTTTGCTGTGTTAGCTCGAAACCTAACAATGGTATCAGAGCCATCTTGATTCATTTAATTAGTAGTCATTTTAGTGTTAATTGCTTTGTTTGCTATGACTCTTGTGTGATTAGTTCATATTGCATATGTGATATGTTATGCTCTTAGTAATTGCTTCGATCCTAGTAACTACTTCAGATTGGGTTAGTCATCATGGCCATCTGGTCATAGGAGCTAAGTAGGATTTAAAAACCCTCTCTCCCCATTCAATGGGATCTCCTATGACATGTTGGGATGATGCTGTGGCCTTATCCCATGAACAAGTGAGGTGAATGGATTATTGTTTTAATCATGCTATGGTTATGCTTATTAGGGTTAATATACTTATTTGTTGAAATATGTATCATGTTGGTATGGTAAATTAGGATGTGTTTAAGACTATTAAAGCCCTCATAAAAAATATATTTAGTCATAGTGTTATATAAAATCTTGATGCGAATCCTTTTGAGGATTTGATTTATCGATTGGTGTCTAAGGAAAGTGGTTCTAAGAAGGTAAAGAGAATTTGATTTTTAATTAGTTCCGTTACTTACCTGGCCAAAATTATTTGGTGTCTAAGGTAAGAACGGGGTGACTCCCACATCTCTTCCACTTACTTGGCCAATTCGATTAATTTAGACCTCATAATTGGAAATGCTAATTGATTTTAAATATACTATAATTTGCCTTCCTTTATACCAAGCCAAATTTGTATCAAAACTATAGTAGGTTTGTTCAACAAACTCAAGGCTTACTATTAGGGTTTGATAAAAAAAAATGACATGGTGCATTTTTTGCTTTATAGTATGCTTCACAATGTTACTTTGTTGAGCAAACTCAAGGGTGACTTATTCAATTATGACTATATAAAATGAAGGGTCTAATTAAACTAAGACATTATGGTTTGTTGTGCAAACACAAGGCTGTAAGTGTCTTAGAGGCATGTATTATGTTGGGAATTGTAAGGAATGCAATTAAAAAAGAATTTCCTATCCTTGAACTTATAAAGTTTGTTGTGCAAACACAAGATATTTATAAGGAATTGGGATCTCAACCCCACTAAAGAAACTAGATATTGGTTTCTCATTTACTATAGTTAAGGGTTATGGTATTCGAAGAAAATAGTGGGAGACATAATTAGATTTAAAGTCCTTATCTAATTATGATTATCATCTTGAGTAGTCTACTTAAGTAATGTTCTTGTATGATGGTAGATTTAAATTAATGGCCTTATCATTATCACTGTAGGGCATACTAGATGCTAATAAAATGACTGAATCAAACTATGTGGACTGGTTGAGGAACCTGAGAAATAGTATTTGCTCAGAAAAAAGTATCTTACATCCTCGATTTTCTGGATCCAGATCCGATCAGAGATGATGCGACATAGGAGGAAAATGCCAATTATAGAATGTGGTAGAATGATAGCTTGACTGCCAAGTGTATCATGTTAGCCTCGATGAGCAACGAGCTACAAAAGCAACATGAAGATATGGAACCTCAGTCCATACTGGTCAATCTCAAAGAGCTGTATGGAGAGCATAGTAAGACTGCTAGATATAAGATATCAAAACAGTTGTTTCGAGCACGTATGAGTGATGGCTCGCCCGTACAGGTCCATGTTCTCAAGATGATTGACTTAATCATCCAATTAGGTCAATTAGGTTTTATCATGGATAGGAAGCTTAATCAGGATTTGATCCTACAATCACTTCCAAATTCCTACTCTCAGTTTGTCATGAACTATCATATGAACAAACTAAACCTTTCATTACCAGAGCTACTTAACATACTTAAGATAGCTGAGAGCCACTTCAAAGGTGATAAGGCTCATCATCTTCTTCTAGTTGATGGGAAGAAGAAAGGAGTAATGAAGAAGGGTTCAAAGAGAAAGCTGAACCCAAAGAAGAGCATCAATAAGAGGAAGAAGGCAAAGAGGTCTTCAAATAATGGATCCTGTTTCTTCTGTAATAAGAAGGGACATAGAAAGAAGAACTGCAAGACATACCTTGCAAGTGTGAAGCAAGATGCTAGTGAAGCATCAAGAGTTTTGTTTATGATGTAAACAAACTTATCATTGAGTTCTTCAACTTCTGATTCATGGATATTGGATACCGCATGTCGGTCTCACATATGCAAATCTTTGCAGGGACTCCATAAGATTAAAAGATTGAAGAAAGCTGACTTTGAGCTTTATGACGCGAGTGGAGAGGCCATTCATGCAAAAGCTATTGAAACCTACATGTTATCGTTGCCTTCGGGAAAGATATTAGAATTAAAAGATTGTTATTTCATTCCAAATGTTATTAGGAATATTATTTCTATACCTTTGTTATTAAGATAAGATTTTTAAATAAAAGTTCAGAGCAATGGTTGCTCCATTTTTCATTCTAATGAATTTTTTGGAATGGATAAATTTATGAATGATTTTTTATTCTATCGCTCAATGATGAGGTATTGCTTATAGAAAACAAAAAAGAAAGAGAAATGATACTAATAAAACATTCCTTTGGCATTGTCGATTAGGTCATATAAGTAAGTCAAGGATTAACAAGTTATACAAAGATGATTTCTTTGGCCCTTATAATTATAAATCATTAGAAACTTATGAATCTTACCTTATGGCTAAAATGACCAAGTCTCCATTCACTGGACATGGAGAAAAAGCAACTGAGTTGTTAAGGTTAATACATGCAGATGTATGTAGACCTATGTCAACTCAGGCTAGAAGAGGATACTTTTATTTCATCATATTTATTGATGATTTATCTAGTGATGTAGCGACATCCGCTGATGTGGAGCATGCAGGCAGCCATGACGATAGGAGGCCCGCCATCTAAGCATGGTAGCCTGGTGAAGGGTCGAGCTGGGTTCATTAGGCGAGCCCTCCATCTGAGATCAAGCTCTCAGCCGAGGCTGGGCTCATTGGGCAGGCCCCTCGTCTGAGGTCAACCTCCCTATCGAGGTCAAACTCCCAGTCGAGGCCGGGCTACTTGGGTGAGCCCCTCGTCTGAGGTCAGCCTCCCTATCAAGGTCAACCTCCGAGCCGAAGCTAGGCTCACGAGGCGTGCCCCTGTCTGAGGTCAGCTTCTAACTAGGTGATGGGAGATAGACGGGTAGGATCGTTGGCGAGCCAAGAAGTCACCAAAATTAGGGTACTATTTTTTTTGGTATTTTTTTTTCTAGGGGTGGCAAAGGAATAGTAGGGATGGAGGACATGGATCTGGATCTCATGGACTTCGGGACTCACCCTAACGAAGAGACCTCTCACCTATAGGGTATTCCACCCTCCTCGATACTTGGAGGCGTTAGGATGGGTCTCAAAGGTCATAAAGGGTTAAAGAAAATGGAATGGGAAGGGGAATAACTAGACATGACCTCACATCATGTCCTGGGGTTGGGCCTCACACCCTCTCCTCACGGAGTGAAATAAAAAAATCACTCTTTTCTAAAACTCATTTTCATTCCCAAAACTTCTTTTTTTACAAAGGACTGAGGGTGGTATTTATAGACCTTTCCAACCCTTATTTGAATTTGAATACAAGATAAAAAGATAATGACGGTTCAAATTCAAATACAATATAAGGCTTATTCAAATCTCAATCCTAACCAACTAAATCTAATTCAAATTTTAAACAAAAGATAAATCCCAAACTAATTTATTCTAGATATCCTTCGAGATTTGTGCAACTCCAAGATTCATGCTTGCTCCGGGATCTATGCTGGCGATGTCCCCATCATTCCCCTGAGGTGGGAAAAACTCGACTTCGTCGAGTTAGGCTGGCTCTAGGATGCACATGACCTGTAGAATGATTTTTTTTCAACTCTGCTCTAAGATCTATGCGCTTTAAAGAGTGTGCAACTTTGAAGATCGTGTGCTTCAAAATTGGTGTGGCTTTGAACTCCGTGAGATTTTGAAACTCGTGTAGCTTTGAAGATTGTGCACTTCGAAATTGGTGTGGCTTTGAACTCTGTAAGACTTTGAAACATGACCCGGTGAACCGAACTGAAATATGGTCTGGGAGAGGACCTGATGAAGAAGACTGCAGAGCTTTGAGATTGGTGTGGGGATCCCTTAAGTGAAGTCGACAGCAAAGGGGGGAATTGCATTCATGTTCATGCAATCCCTCCCCTTCTTCCTTCTCCACGGACCAAAAACAGCAAACAGGGGAGGTCTTCGGAGGGCAGTCCGGTGGGCTCTCCGCCAGCGACGGTGACTAGGGAGGAAACGGTGACCGACGACAGTGCTAGGGAAGAGAGCAGTGGCTTGGGGAGAGGGGAGGCACGGGTAGTTTGCTGGCCATAGACGTTGCAGGTGAAGAGCATCCGGTGGGAGGGGCTTAGACCAAATGGCATATCCAGTGTGGGGACCGTCGGAGGGGTCGGAGGGGAGGTGGCCGGTGCAGAGGAGGGGGTCAGGGTGGATGCTGGGGGGTGACGACATTAGCCGGGGATGGGGAGGTCGAGGGTGGGGAGATGAGTGTGGCGGCAGGGGCTTCTTCTTCCTTGGCCGGTGACTGGGATTGGGGATGGAGACGACGATCGACGATGCGGTACTTGCTCTTGACACCGACGATGACCTGGCCACTGGAGGCAGCCAGTGGGTCATCGTCGATGGCAAAGTTAAGCTCGCTGGGGAGGTGGTCGGCCCATTTGCTGGTGTGGCATGCGAGTCTCTGCGAGGTAGAGGAGGAAGCGGAGGAGGAGCAGAGGAGGCAGGCGGCAGCGTAGAGAGCAGGGAGCGAGGGGAACAGGGCGGCTCCATCGCCGGAGTCTGCGAGGGAGGAGGAGGCGGTGTCCAGAGCAGAGAGGGGGGGAGAGTTTGGAAATGAGGAAGGCCAGGTGGGTCGAACGGGCCTGCGGTGAATGCTGTTGCTGCGACGCCGGTGTTGGAGGTCCTTCACTTCCTTCGCTTCCAATTCCTCCGAGTGCCTCCGACGACGACAACGACGCTTGGTATCCAGGGTGGATGGACGGCATTCGAGGGATCTCTCTCGATCTCTGGCTAGGGTTTTCGAGTGGCGGTGAAAGTAGGTGTAGGGTTTTGATGGTTTTTTAATGGGATGGAATGGACGGGGGATGGAAAGGATGGGAGAAGGGGGAGGGTTGGCCGGCATTGGCAGAGGCACCTCGGTCGGTGATGATGGAGGCGCGTGGGAAAGTTCTCTCCGGTGGTGTCGGATGGGAGGTGGGAAAAAAAATAAAAATAAAAATAAAATAAAATAAAATAAAAGAGGATCAGCGATGGGGAAGTGGAGGGATTGACTGGGACTGGTGGGAGAGAATGAAATCTAGGGTACCCTAATTTTTCTAGCTTTGATATATATATATATATATATATATATATTTAGGATCATTGGCGAGCCTAGAAGTCACCAAAATTAGGATACTATTTTTTTTTGGTATTTTATTTTCTAGGGGTGGCGAAGGAATAGTGGGGATGGAGGACATGGATATGGATCTCATGGATTTTGGGACTCACCCTAACGAAGAGACCTCTCACCTCTAGGGTATTCCACCCTCCTCGATACTTGGAGGCATTAGGATGGATCTTAAAGGTCATAAGGAGTTAAAGAAAATGGAATGGGAAGGGGGATAACTAGACATGACCTCACATCATGTCCTGGGGTTGGCCCTCACAACCTCTCCTCACAGAGTGAAATAAAAAAAACCACTCTTTTCTAAAACTCATTTTCATTCCCAAAACTCATTTTTTTACAAAGGACTGAGGGTGGTATTTATAGACCTTTCCAACCCTCATTTGAATTTAAATACAAGATAAAAAGATAAGGATGGTTCAAATTCAAATACAAGATAAGGCCTATCCAAATCTCAATCCTAACCAACTAAATCTAATTTAAATTTTAAACAAAAGATAAATCCCAAACTAATTTATTCTAGATATCCTCCGAGATTCGTGCAACTCCAGGATTCGTGCTTACTTCGTAATCCATGCTGACAATATCCCCATCACCGGGGCCACGCTCGTGCCCTAATGCGGAGTCCTAAGTATGGAGTTTCCACCAGAAAGCAGATGTTCAAATCATGCCACATCAAAAGCCTGACCACCCGCAGCCTTTTGCAGGCGGTGCCAGCTCCACCAGAGGTACAATGCAGGTGCCTCCAGGTCCTAGGCCTGGTGGCGTGCTATCACGCCCACGACCATACCACCAACGATCGCCCACCACTATGGCACGATGCTTGAAGCCTCCCCAAGAGAGGAATCCAACCAAAGCCCCGGGACCTACAATGCCTGGGCGGTCCCTCCAGAAATAAAAGCGCCCTTCCTATAAGGAGTAGTGGAGAAGAAAAGAAAGGGGGTCTTTCCCCTTCAAAGGGACCTTTTTTTTTCCCCGGAGAGGAGGGTGGAGGTCCGTAGATTGGTGCATCCAAGGAGCTCCTGTGGGCTCCTGGAGACCCCCTCTTAGAGAGAGTCCACGGCCCCTCCTCCGGAGAGAGGGAGGAAGGTAAGAAAGGTAAGAATGCCGGGGAAGGGAAGGGAAAGGTAAGTCCTGATTTCCCACTCTCGATCTTGACTCTTTTCATTTCCTTTACATTTCCACATCGAGTCGCACCCTCCCGGCGGACGGGTCCCCCAAGCATTATGCCATAGAGGTCTTGTCTGTTTTCCTCGATCATCCCATTGACTTGATCGTCGGAGTGTCCTTGCCAGAATCCCCAGCCCGGGTCTTCCCTTATTGACTTCATTATTGATTTTGATGATAAGCAAAATGGTTAAGTATAAGTTGAGTACTAATGATTTCTTTGAAGTATGTTTTTATAGAAAAAGGTGCTCACAAATTTGAAAAAGTTTGTTTCATTGAAGAAACCAAGTTTAGATGAAAGATCTGCTTAAAGAAGACTTGGACAGTCAAAGTTTACTTGAATGGATACTTGAGTGAAGTATAAATTTGATTCAGCACAAGTTCAGGCATTTTTGTGAAGATTTTAGTGAGGTGTCGACTTAAAGTGTCGACACATGATACCAAGTATATACACATGGAAGTGAAGTGTCGACTCAAGCTGGTACACAAAGAAAGTTTCAGATAGCACGGCTGAAGTGTTAACACATGGATTTGAAGTGTCGACTTAAAGTGTCGACACATGAATCAGCTCATCGCCTGAGATTTTCAAGTCATAGATCTTGCTAAAGATGAAGAATTATAGAAGTGTCGATAAATGGATATAAAGTGTCGACTCACCTGAGAAAGTGTCGACACATCTGAGATTTCCAGAAAGCCAGATTGAAGATATTTGAACTTGGTGTCGACTCAAGAAGTTCAAGTGTCGACCAGAAGTGTCGACTCACAGCCTGAAGTGTCGACACATAGAGTTCTGAGAACAGTAATGGCTAGTTTTTCAAACACAGAACTCGATCCTTTTACCCCCCAACTGCTAGATTTTCGAGTCTAATAGCTAGAATATGGATTTGAGGCCTTGGGAAGGTATTTATATGCTCCAAATCAAGTCAAAAGAGAAGTTATTGAAGGAAATGAAATAGAAATATCCAAGAGAGAAAAAAAGAGGGCATTCACTCCTATTCATTGAAGTTCAACCACTCTCAAGCAAAAGCAAGCCTCCAAGCATTCAAGAGCCTTCACGAGCATTAAAGATCATCCATTCTTTAGCAATCAAAGAGGCTTCATCAAGTTCAAAAGTATCACAACTTTGAGCTTCAAAGAGATACCCACTTTTTATTAAAAAGCTTTTATTTTCTTTACTTCAAACCATTATTTGTTGTAAGGGTTCTTGGTTAGCCTATTATAAAACCAAGGGAGGTTATTGGTGAGCCTTTGAAAACCATTTAGGTTTTTGGTTAGCCCGGAAAATCAAGAAAGGTTGGTGGTGAGCCTTAAAATCATTTAGGTTCTTGGTTAGCCCGTAAAACCAAGTGAGATTTTGACTTGTGAGCCTTGTGAAAACAAGTCAGGTTTTGATTAGTGAGCCCGGAAAACTAATCGGCTGTAATCGGTTAAGATTATAGTGAATTCCCAAGGGGATCTTGGGAGTGGATGTAGGTACATTGGATAGCACCGAATCACTATACTTTTTTGTATTTGTGGTTGCTTATCTTCTTTACTTGCTCTTTCATTTATTGCTCTTTATTTTCGCTGCACCTTTACTTAAGAGCATTACATTTAAATTCATAATACCTTGATTAATTGTTGGATTGAATTACATATTATTGCATCAAGTAATTACTTTTTAGAGACCCAATTCATCCCCCTCTTGGGTTGCTTACTAGGCAACAAGTGGTATCAGAGCCCTGTTCTCAGTGTATAGGCTTTACCGCCTTGAGTAAAGATCTATGACAGTCCCTATTAGTACTAGTGTAGTTGAGGGTCAAGCCTCAAATAGACCTCCATTTTTTAATGGATCAAAATATACATATTGGAAAACTAGGATGAGAATTTATATGCATTCTAGTGATTATAATTTATGGAGAGTAGTTGATAAAGGTCCACATTTTCCTTCGATTGTGGTTAATGGTGTTTCCATTCCAAAGCTCGAAAATGATTGGGATGAAAATGATATTAAGCAATACGAGAATGATGCTAAGATAATGAATCTCCTTTATTGTGCATTAGATCCTAGTGAATTTAATAGGATATCTACTTGCACTTCAGCCAAAGAAATATGGGACATACTTGAAGTTATCCATGAGGGTATCGATCAAGTGAAAAATACTAAAGTGAACATATTAGTGCATACTTATGAAATGTTCTGAATGGAACCTAATGAATCAATCATTGACATGTACACTAGATTTACAAATATTGTAAATGGAATGAGAAGTCTAGGAAAAGTAATGTCTAATACTGATCTTGTGAATAAAATCTTCAGGTCACTTCCAACTTCGTGGGATCTGAACGTGACTGCCATCCAAGAAGCAAAGGACGTTGACAAGCTACCATTAGAGCAGTTGGTTGGATCGCTCATGACTTATGAGTTGAATTTGAAGCAAAAGTCAATGGACATGGATAAAAAGAAATAGGGGATTGCATTCAAATCAAATATACTAGAAGAATCCTCAATTGATAAGTCTGAAGAAGAAGAAGATAATGAAGGTGAAGAAGCTCTCCTTGCTAGGAAATTCAGAAGATTCATGAAGAAGATGAAGTTTCCTTACAAGAAGAAATTTCAATCAAATAAAGAAAAGGGAAAAAAGAAAGAGAAAGAAAAAGAAAAAGAAAAGGAGAATGAAATACCTACATGTTTCGAGTGCAAGAAGCCAAGTCACTACAAATTCGACTGCCCTCTCCTAAAGAAGTCAAGGAAGAAGTTAAGAAAGAAAGCAATGATGGCCACCTGGAGTGATAGTGAGGACTCCAATTCTGAAGAAGAGTAGACAGAAGTTGCAAATCTTTGTCTAATGGCACATCAAGAGCAAGATGAGATAAATTCCGATACCGAAATAGATTTTACTTTTGATGAGTTAAGAAATGCTTTTGATGAACTTGTGCATGATTATAAATTGATTTTATCTGAAAATAAAAAGTTAAAAAATTATGCAAATAGTTTTTCTCATAAAAACAATACTTTGTTAAATGAAGTTAGTGATTTGAAAACTAAATTAGATATTTTAGAAAAGAAAAACAATACTTTGACAATGAAAAATGAAGTTTTAAAAAGATTTAAAACTATTATTTCTAATGATGATCTTTTAAAGAAAAATAAATATTTAGAATTAGAAAATGTAAAGTACAAAAATGAAGCCATTTATTGAAAAATATACCTATAGTTCAGAAAGACTAAACCTACTTTTAAATAGCCAAAGAGCCATTTCAATAAAGCAGGATTAGGCTATAGACCACAAAAATAATAAAAGTACTTTAAAAACTTTTTTTGTATCTGCATCTTCTAGCATAACATGCTTTTTATGTAAAAAGCAAGGTCATAAATCTTTTCAATGTAATTTAAGAAAAATTAATTCTTTTGGAAAAGTTTGGATTCCAAAAGGAATCATTTTAAGTGCTAACCCAAAAGGACCCAAGTTGGCTGGGTATCTAAAAACAAAGCTTGATTTTAATTGCAGATGTGTCTTGCAACCAAGGAGAACAAAAGACTTTGGTATCTTGATAGTGGTTCTCAAGGCACATGACGGGAGATGTGAAGCAATTCACTTCTCTTGAAATGATGAATGGAGGGAGTGTGACCTTCGGGGATAATGGTAAAGAAAAAATCATTGGTATTGGTAAAGTTCACATTACTCCTTCTAGTTGTATTAGTAATGTACTTTTAGTTGAAAGTTTAAAGTATAGTTTTTTAAGTATTTGTCAGTTTTATGATCAAGTTTTCAAGTTGTTTTTAAATCATCTTATTGCATGATTGCTAGTCTGGATATAAATGGAATACAATTCATTAGAAAAAGGCATGGTAATGTTTATTTGGTAGATTTAGATGATCTATCTTTGTCTAATAGAGAATGCCTTGTTGCAATGAATTCTACTAAAGATGAGACTAGTTGGCTTTGGCATAGAAGATTAGGGCATGCTAATATGTATCTACTTTCAAAACTTTGCAAAAAAAAATTAGTTAGAGATTTACCTGAACTTTGTTTTGAAAAAGATAGAGTTTGCCCAGTATGTCAATTTGGAAAACAAGTTAAAATCTCTTTCAAATCTAAAGGCTTTATAACTACTAGTAGGCCACTAGAACTACTTCATATGGATCTCTTTGGACCAACTAGAATATCAAGTCTAGGAGGCAAGAGATATGGATTTGTCGTAGTGGATGATTTTTCGAGATTTACATGGATTTTCTTTTTAGCACATAAAGATGAGTTATTTTCTACATTTATAAAGTTTTATCAAAAAGTTTCAAGTGAAAAAGGTGTTTCAGTTGTATGCATTCATAGTGATCATGAAACTGAATTTGAAAATCAAGATTTCGATAGCTTTCGCAATGAAAAAGGTATTGAACACAACTTTTCTGCACCTAGGATACCTCAGCAGAATGGGGTAGTAGAAAGAAAAAATAGTACTTTAAAAGAAATGGCATGCACTATACTTTGTGAAAATGATTTACCAAGATATTTTTTAACTGAAGCTATTAATACTTCATGTTTTATTTTGAATCGAGTTTTAATCCACCTTATTTTAAAGAAAACTCCTTATAAACTTTGAAATCAAAGAAAACCAACCTTAAAGTATTTCCAAGTTTCTGGTTGTAAATGTTTTATCTTAAATAATGGAAAAGATAATCTTCGAAAATTTAATGCCAAGTCTGATGAAGGTATCTTTTTAGGATACTCCACATCAAGTAGGGCATACAGAGTTTTCAACAAAAGAACCTTAGTCATAGAGGAGTCTGTACATATTGTTTTTGAAGAATCTACTAACAAATCCTCCAGAAAAGAGGATACTTCTGATGCATGTGCAGGTGCTAATAAGCTTCAAAAGTTAACACTAAATGATCAACCCCCTCAGCCAAATGAAGAAGATCAAGATAAAAGTGAGAAAGGTGAAGACACTCCAAAGCACCAAGATCTACCTAAGGAGTGAAGGTATGCTCATGGACATCCTAAGGAATTAATCCTAGATGATCCATCTAAAGGGATAAGAACTCGAGCCTCAATTAGAAATGAATGTGACTATATAGCTTTTGTTTCTTAAGTTAAGCCTAAATGTTTTGAAGATGCTGAAAAAGACCCTAACTGGATAAATGCCATGCAAGATGAACTAATTCAGTTTGATAAAAATAATGTTTGGACATTAATAGAAAGACTGTCTAATGTTTCTATTATTGGCACAAAATGGGTATTTAGAAATAAATTAGATGAAAATGGAATTGTTGTTAGAAAAAAAGCTAGGCTAGTTGCCATAGGCTACAATCCAGAGAAAGGAATTGATTTTGATGAAACTTTTGCTCCTGTTGCTAGACTTGAAGCAATTAGACTACTATTAGCATTTGCTTATTTTATGAATTTTAAACTCTTTCATATGAATGTTAAAAGTGCTTTTCTAAATGATTTTATAAAAGAAAAAGTTTTTGTTGAACAATCACCTGGATTTGAAAATCACGCACATCCTGATCATGATTTTAAATTGTACATAGCACTTTATGGATTAAAGCAAGCATCTCGAGCCTGATATAAAAGACTCAGCAAATTTCTGACTGAAAATGAATTTTTTAGAGGCCATATTGATAAAATCTCGTTTCTGAAAAAAAAGACAATGATTTATTAGTAGTACAAATATATATTATGATGGGGACATTGAGCCAGTTCAGATCCAGCCAGTCCAGACCCAGCCAGCCCAGATCTCGGTGCCAGCCCATCACGATTCTTGATGTATCATTTTATTATTTTATGGGTGTACGTGGGATTTGGGATATCTCCGAATCGGAGATCAGATTTTTTATTTTTTTAGAGTTATCGGAATACTTAGTCGTTCCGATTATTTTGTGATTATTTAGGATTTATCTTTATCATTGTTGCTTTATTTAAGGTATATTTGTCATGAATAAAAAAATTAGCGAAGAATATTTGGAGAAATCATCTGGGTGCATCCCGACTTCTCTCCCCTCTTCTTCTCGATTCTTTTCCCCCTCTCCGTCTCTTCTCGAATTCCTTTTCTTCCTGATTCTACTTCCTCTCTTCCCAGTTCTCTCTCTCTTTCCTCTTTCTCTTCTCTATGTTTTCCCTCCTTTATTTCTCCTCCAATTGACTTCTCCCGAACCAATCAACCGAAGTAAGACCAACACCCACCAACACCGTCCGACCACCGTTCTCCCCCGAGATCTGCCCGACCGAAGCCCCAAGTCACCGGATCCCCTAGTCTCCTGCGACGCCTCACCACCACCGGCCGACCGGAAGTCTCCAACCGAGCCAAGCCGGCCCTTCCATCGCCACCGACGCCCTCTGCAACCGCCATCTCCATTGACCGGCCAGCCCTAAAAGCCACGACGCCTCTCCCTCCACCGGAGCCACCTCCTTCCCTATCTCCGCTCGCTACGCTGGAAGCTCACGTCCGGGATGATCCACACTGCCGGTCTCCTCCTCCATAGATCGGAGTTTCCCTCTGCTCCCAGGGGTTCCCCGACCGGAACTCCTCCGCTCCGCCACCGCTGCTAACATGCCCTCCACGGCTGCCCGTGCCCTCCACGGCTGCCAACGACTGCAGCCGAGGTCCACCCATGAAGCCAACGCAACCGACCGCCCCGTCCGTATCCTCCGCCCGTGCAAACCGATGCCCCTGCTGTCGCCCCACCATCGCCGTCCACTCCACCGGAATCACCACCATCGCCGCCCAACGCCGACGCTGGCGAATCTGACCGCAGGCCTTCAGCCTCCCCTGTTCTCCCTTGCATCGGACGAAATAAGGAAGAACTTGGCACGAACGTGGAAGCGTTCACGTTCTCTGCTGCCGATTTCTGCACCGCACGGATCCCAGAGCCCACGGATCCCAAAGCCTCATGGATCTCAGAGCATAGATTTCAAAGCATTGGATTTTAATTAAATTTTATTTGATTTGGAATTTATTCTTCACTTGTTTTTTTGGTGTTCCAGGTCCAACGGCTTCAGCTCAATCTCGTCCGTGAACTACTGGTCCAGATTTTGGACGACCTCTAGACGATCTCCTTTTCCAAATTTCATAAAATTTCGTGTTTTCGGGTGAGATCCATTTTGATAACCTGACCTAATTGATTGCTGGTTATTTTTTTTTAATTAGATTTAATTTAATTAAATTGGACACCCTAATCTAGAGACTGTTTCTTAACGATCAACGGTCCGCATCAATTTTTAAGTCTAGTTAGCCCGTTCCGCACCAGTCTTGGTATCAGAGCATACAGTCCCGCATCAAATTGGTATCAGAGTAATAGGTTAGGTTAGGGTCAATTTCAATTTTGCATGACAACTAGGTTAGGAATCAAGTATCAATCAGAACATTATTCCTTAGATAACAAAATGGATCCCAGTTTAGAAGCTGCCCTTCAAGTAATCATGGGTAGACTCGAAAAAATTGACAGCAAGTTAGGATCTTTAGATGCCAGGGTATTAACTCTTAAAGAGGAACGACTAGTGAACACCAATTACCTTATTAGGAACTCTTCATCAAGAGTTACAGATCCTAGAGTTCCAGATCCTAGAGACCCTAGAGACCGAAATGACTACCTAGATTATGATGGTGGTCATACTCAAATCCTTCGACCTGACCCTAGGGATCGACATGATTATCCAGGTAATCATCCAACACTTAGGCCATATCACAACCCAATTGATCAAGATGAACGAATCATGAGGAGTGTTAAGGTTGATGCCCCAAGTTTTGTAGGTCGCCTGGACCCCAAAGAATATATTGACTGGGAAGCTGATATGGACCATTACTTCTCTTGGTATGATATGTCTGAGGATAGAAAAGTTAGGTTTGCCCAAATGAGATTGTTAGGTCAAGCAAAGCTATATTGGCACAATGTCCAGAGGTTAGCCATTCATAGGAAACAGGACCCCGTTGGAACATGGGATGAGATAAAGGATAAGCTTCGAGAGAAGTATCTTCCCGCATCTTATCAACAGCGACTTTTGGACCAATGGCAAAGGTTGACCCAAGGAACTGGACTTGTAAATGATTACATCGATAAATTTGATGAATACCTTATGCGATGTAATGTGCGTGAAGACCCATCTGTCACTTTATCCTGGTTTAGAGCTGATCTGAGAGTGGATATCCAAAAGGAATTGTTTTTGAGAGAAGTTTATAGTCTAGAGCAAGCATATCAATTAGCTCAGGACTATGAAAGATTTCAGTAAATGTCTATCACTCGTAGATCTGAACTTTCTAGACCAGGAATTTTAGGTCCAAGGCCTAGCATGAACCAAGCCCCGACTGGTCCACAACCTAACATTAGTCAGACCCCTGGTAGTCGACCCCTGAGAGATGACAAAGGAAAAGGGATTATAGGAGAAACTTCCTATGGAAGTAGCTCTAAGATCCACTACTTTTGATGTAATGGGATAGGTCATGTAGCTAGCCAATGTCCATCTAGAACCTTGCATATAGGGATACTTGAAGAACAAGAAGATCTAGGTGATGTCCTTGAAGAAGAAGTTTACACTGCTGACTCAGGATTAGCCGATGCCTACGAAGAACAAGACCATGAGGTTAGAGCTGAAAAATAATTAGGAGTTAATTTGATTAATAATTTGAATCTAATTGAATATAAAGAACCAGCATTGACACTTGGTGATGTATTTGAGCCTGCATTCTTTGAGAGTGATCCTCCTCTTGAGAGTCCACCTTTTCAAAAGAGAGGAAAATATGATGTGATTGAACGAATTTTGGACGAGAAGATCAAGTCTTCAAGGAGTCAAAATTGCTACCGCTACCTGGTTCACTGGCGAGGCAGACCGAAGTCAGAGGACTCCTGGATTACTGAAGAAGAGCTGCAGAACATTGATCCAAATTTATTTGAGCACCTCCAGCCTGACTCGACAGAGTCGAGTTCTCCCCGCCATAGGAAAAATGATGGGGACATTGAGCCAGTTCAGATCCAGCCAGTCCAGACCCAGCCAGCCCAGATCTCGGTGCCAGCCCATCACGATTCTTGATATATCATTTTATTATTTTATGGGTGTACGTGGGATTTGGGATATCTCCGAATCGGAGATCAGATTTTTTATTTTTTTAGAGTTATCGGAATACTTAGTTGTTCCGATTATTTTGTGATTGTTTAGGATTTATCTTTATCGTTGTTGCTTTATTTAAGATATGTTTGTCATGAATAAAAAATTAGCGAAGAATATTTGGAGAAATCATCTGGGTGCATCCCGACTTCTCTCCCCTCTCTTCTTCTCGATTCCTTTCCCCCTCTCCATCTCTTCTCGAATTTCTCTTCTTCCTGATTCTACTTCTTCTCTTCCCGGTTCTCTCTCTCTTTCCTCTTTCTCTTCTCTATGTTTTCCCTCCTCTATTTCTCCTCCAATTGACTTCTCCCGAACCAATCAACCGAAGCAAGACCAACACCCACCAACACCGTCCGACCACCATTCTCCCCCGGGATCTGCCCGACCGAAGCCCCAAGTCGCCGGATCCCCTAGTCTCCTGCGACGCCTCACCACCACCGGCCGACCGGAAGTCTCCAACCGAGCCAAGCCGGCCCTTCCGTCGCCACCGACGCCCTCTGCAGTTGCCATCTCCATTGACCGACCATCCCTAAGAGCCACGACACCTCTCCCTCCACCGGAGCCGCCTCCTTCCCCATCTCCGCTCGCTATGCTGGAAGCTCACGTCCAGGACGATCCACACTGCCGGTCTCCTCCTCCATAGATCGGAGTTTCCCTCTGCTCCCAGGGGTTCCCTGACCGGAACTCCTCCGCTCCGCCACCGCTGCTAACATGCCCTCCACGGCTGCCCGTGCCCTCCACGGCCGCCAACGATTGCAGCCGAGGTCCACCCATGAAGCCAACGCAACCAACCGCCCCATCCGTATCCTCCACCCGTGCAAGCCGACGCCCCTGCTGTCGCCCCGCCGTCGCCGTCCACTCCACCGGAATCACCACCATCGCCGCCCAACGCCGACGCTGGCGAATCTGACCGCAGGCCTTCAGCCTCCCCTGTTCTCCCTTGCATCGGATGAAATAAGGAAGAACTTGGCACGAACGTGGAAGCGTTCACGTTCTCTGCTGCCGATTTCTGCACCACACGGATCCCAGAGCCCACGGATCCCAAAGCCTCATGGATCTTAGAGCATAGATTTCAAAGCATTGGATTTTAATTAAATTTTATTTGATTTGGAATTTATTCTTCACTTATTTTTTTGGTGTTCCAGGTCCAACGGCTTCAGCTCAATCTCGTCCGTGAACTACTGGTCCAGATTTTGGATGACCTCTAGACGATCTCCTTTCCCAAATTTCATGAAATTTCGTGTTTTCGGGTGAGATCCATTTTGATAACCTGACCCAATTGATTGCTGGTTATTTTTTTTTAATTAGATTTAATTTAATTAAATTGGACACCCTAATCTAGAGACCGTTTCTTAACGATCAACGGTCCGCATCAATTTTTAAGTCTAGTTAGCCCGTCCCGCACCAGTCTTGGTATCAGAGCATACAGTCCCGCATCATATTGATGATATCATTTTCGGTGCTACTAATGAAATTCTTTGTCAAGAGTTTGCTAATGCAGAATGAGTTCGAGATGAGCATGATGGAAGAACTCAATTTCTTTCTCGGACTCCAAATCAAGCAAACTAAAGATGGAATCTTCATCAACCAAGCTAAGTATATAAGAGAAATTATAAAGAAGTTTGGGATGAAGACTACTAAATCAATAGGTACACCTATGAGCCCCTATTGTAGACTTGATAAAGATGAGCATGGTAAATCTGTAGATAAAAAATTATATAGCGGTATGATTGGTTCTTTATTGTCCTTAACTACTAGTAGACCAGATATAATGTTCAGTGTATGCATGTATGCTAGATATCAGTCTGAACTTAAAGAATCACATCTATTGACTGTTAAGCGTATCATCGATATCTATCTGGTACAATTGTTATTGGTTTATGGTATTCTAGAGATTCATCTGCTGAATTAATTGGATATTCTGATACTGATTTTGCTGATTGTAAATTGGATAGAAAGAGTACTAGTGGTACTTGCCAGTTTTTTGGAGTTAACTTAATCTCTTGGTTTAGTAAGAAACAAACTTTAGTTGCACTATCCACAGTTGAGGTTGAGTATATTGCAGCAGGAAGTTGTTATGCTCAAATCTTATGGATTAAGCAATAACTTGAAGATTGTGGAATCAAGTTGGCTAGTATACCTATAAAGTGTGATAATACCAGTGCTATTTGTTTGACAAAAAATCCTATTCAACATTCTAGGAGTAAACATATTGAAATTAGACATCATTTTATTAGAGATCATGTTGAAAATAATGATGTTGTGCTTGAGTTTATTAGTACTGAATTTCAATTAGCTGATATTCTGACTAAGCCTCTTCTGGAAGATCGGTTTTGTATGATTAGAAGAGAGCTCGGGATCATTAATCCTTTTGATTAAAATCTTCCCTTCTTTGAATCAAATAGATCAATTTGACATCAATCATATTCAATCATTGTTATTTTGATTGAATTTCATTGAAATTTCAGTGTATTTGATCAGTTTTTCTGTCTCTTATTTTTTGATTTTTAAGTTGATGTGTCGACACATTAATTTGTCGACACCTGAATGTATCGACACATTTGTGAGTCAACACATGAACGGTAGCAGACCGAGGATAAGGGCTTTCCGAAGTGTTTTTTCCCTCATTTCACCTCCCCACTCGAGCCGACACATACCCTAAGCTTCTCCACACTCCTCCTTCCCTCCATTTCGTGCTCAAAACCCCTCGATTCTTTGTTTGGGATGCTTTTTGGTTTGGATTTAGCAACTTTCCACCTCTCATTTCCAATTTGAACCCTAGAAACCCTATGTTTCCCCTCCAAAGTTGTTCAAATCCTTATTCTGTGCAATGGGACCCCGGAAACAAGTAGTCCATCGCCCTCGGTAGTCCAATCAGGAAGAAGAACGAAGAACCAAGGCCAGACACGAAGCTAGAGCTCCAGATCCGCCTACTCGACCTCTTTTTGCAGCTTCTAGCCGGATGAGTTTGAAGATGGTCGTCGGAGGATGCCACGTGGACTTCAGTTTCATTGACCAGTAGTACTTCAGGATCGGTCAGTGGATTCGAGAGGCTGGTTTGACATCCTTCTATTCTTTGAGCGAGAGATATTACCCAGGGCTTATTCAGGAGTTTTACGAATCACTAGCCCATGGAAGTGATGGTTGGACAGCTCAGGTGAGAGGCAAGGATATCCCAGTTACTTTAGAGATATTGAGCAGAGTGTGGGATATTCCTATGACTAGGTCAGTTTTTGACAGCCTGATTGATAGAGTGAGTGGTCTCCAGTGTATATTCGAGTCAGACATTTTGCCTGAGGGAGCCACTGTGCATGCATCCCGTCTGTCAGCGAAGATGAGACTATTGCACCACATTGTCGCTTGGATCCTTTTGACGAAGACTGGACATTTTGATTACATCACTGAGTGGGAGTTGCTTGTGATGGTCTCATTGGTACAGCGCACACCCGTCTGCCATCTGGTGCTCATGGTTCATCAGATGACGGAGGCTTCAATGAGTCAGTGACTTTGCTTACCCTATGGGATGGGGTTGACTTTATTGTTCAGGGAGTATGGCGTCAGTTTTGAGGACGAGCCATTCTGCATGCTACTTCATACTGATGTTTGTGACATCAGGCCATTACACGAGATGGGTTATCATCTGTTCCGAGGCCAGTAAAGATGCAGAGTATCTGGTCAGGCCGATGACAGAGTTGATGATGATGATACTGTAGAGGAGGAGCGCATCCTTTCCGATGAGATAGGACCTACAGAGAGTCAGTCTGAGACAGCAGCTCAGCTAGAGACCGCTTCTCAATCTGAGCCTTCTTCACAGCCTCAGCCAGTTCAGTCGGATACTTTGGGAGCTACATAGAGTTTATAGGATAGAGTCAGGCACATTGAGATAGATGTTTTGATCATTAGACAGCATCTTGATTATTTCATTGTTGAGACCAGAGAGAGCCACAGTGGATCAGTGCACCGGATGCCTACCCTAGGCATGCTACACTAGGGAATAGGTATTGCATAATTAAGAATTTTTAACATGCATACGGAGAAACCTACTCATGCACAGGATCTAGCATAAACATGATGCATGTAACTAGGCATGTATAGGCAAGTGCAATAATTATAAACAATATGATAAATCTAGATCTAAGCATGCATGATTAACAAAAATAAATAACATACCTTATAAAGCTTCCTTTAATAGCAAATCAAGACAGCCGGTTGAACTCCTTCAATAGCAAATCAGATCTGGAAGAGATCGATCCAATCTCTCAAGGTGTCCAAATGTCCACCCTCTAAAGTATCCATGCGCGGGCTCTCACTATCCAACTCCCGGAAGGATGCTAGTTCTTCGAGAATCAATGAGAGGTCTCGGATAGGTGAAGCAGTGAAAGCCAAAAGGTCCACATGGACGGTCTTCTCCAAGACCACCTAAAATCCACCAATAGCACACAAAAGAAATCAAAAACAGGGGAGGATAACATGGAATGCTTCAACCAATTTTTGCACTCAAATACTCGTCTCAAAAATTCGCTGCTCCTCTCTAATGCCTGTAACTTCCCCTCTTCCTCATCAACTCATGGCCTTCAACAAAAAAACAATAAGAGGTAGAGAACAAACCCTTGAAGCCCTATTCCTCGCTCTCTTCATATGCCCAGTTTCTTTTTCTTTCGCTCCCTCATACGGCCAGCCACCCAGCAAATAAAACCGACGGAGAAATCCCGTGAAGCAGGGAAGATATCGGGAGAGAGAGTCCGGATAAAACCAAAACCTATTTGATAGAGTCTTGATCGGTAAAATGCTGGGAACTCGCTAGCATGGATGAGAATAAAGGAGCGCCAAAAATACCATGAAAATAGGGACTGTGAGGATAGGAATTATGAGGGGAAAAAATATACCGTGAGATATGTTTCCAGTTCATGGTGCAAAAGAATCAAAATCTGAAAACCCATTCAAGCATCTAAACTTCAATCGATCTTCAAGCTCATCCGATCAACATGTAAACAAAAACCATTTACACGGTAAAAACACTGAGCAACAGGAAGATAGGAACAAACAACCAGCGGTGAACCAAAAACACCAAGTAAAATAAACCAAGTTTTAAATCGATTCAACAAACCAAAAACCGGTTCATAAAAATCCCGGTCCGACCAAACCCGATCAATAAGAAATCTAGGTCCAGTCCTGGTCTACCAGGAACAGTTCCTGGTTGATCCAAACCAATCCTGGCCGATCCAAATCAAACCAGGTTGACTAGAAAAAATCTAATGTGTGCTCAATTAGACCGTTTGACCTTAATACCGAAACGATTCCCAATCGTTGATCGGCTCCCAGATCAGGAAAAAATCCTTTATGGCATGTGACCTCATAGGTTCGAACCTAAATGATAGCACTGGAATACTTCCAGTACCAGCACAAGATACCATCTAGCAATGGATCCCGACGTCCGGATAGGTCGAAGATGCGAGAGCAATCTATCGAACCTCTGGCATATGGTTATCATATAATTCATCCATTTGACCTTCAATGCTTAAGATGACCTAGGGTTAGACTGCCAACCCTAACTAAGTCAATCCACAACATGTCTCAACCTCGCAAGTCCAGTGACTCCTCACTAGGACTACCCCGACCGAGGATTTGCTAAATTGAGACACTACGAGACATTCAATCTAAATAATTTGGACATGTCAATTCCATCTTAGTCCACCACTGCTCCACAAGTACTTGCCTGTACCCAGAAACCTTCCATCACCGGATTAGAAATCTGGGTAGTCTGACAATAAAGCACTGGGAGTTGCTTGCAAGCTACCATGGTGACCTCAGGTTGGAGGGACACATATACCCATATCCAATCACGAGCAATTCTTTGGCAGAAAAGGAGCTCCACGGAGTCACTTTCAATGAGATGTCACACATCCCACTTGCAGGTCACATCAGTGTCACCACACTTTTTTGGTCAAGAGGACAACCAAACGATGTGAACCACAACAACCTACACTTGATACATTGCCGTCCTGTACAATATATCCTTTGGTTGTGAACCTTTTAAAGGACCACTCGATATATCCTCTCTATATCGAAGTCAGTGCAATCCTAAGGACTTCATCACATAAATAGAGTTCATTATAGGGAAATGAATAATATGATGAGCTACCAAAAATAAAGTTTTATTAATTCATATACAAATTACAATACTGAGCACAACCGTCTACAACCTAGGTGATTGGCTTTGGGACACAATTCCCAATAATGGCATCTCAGCTATTCTAACCGCACTATCCAGATCTACAGGGAGTACTCCAATTTCTGATATAGCTTCGCCTGCTCCAGCACCAGTTGTTGATGGTGACAATGATGATGATGGAGATGGTGAGGAGACTAACTTTGATGGATTCAACTTCCCAGATCTGATTTTAGAGCCAGTGGCAGAGGTGACGGCAGACTTGCCTAGAAGTCCTATTTATGACACTTCCAGTTCACATACTCAGACTCTAGTCCTATCTTCTCCTCCATTCAGATCAGATGATCATGTTCTGATTCCTATTCTTTCACCTGTTATTGATTCACCAGTTGTTGATTCACCTATTATCGATACACCCATTATTGACAATCCTACTATTGATTCACCGATTACAGATTCACCCATTCTTTCTTCAACTGATACACCTACCGTTGATACACCTATCATTTCATCAGCTGATATACTTGTTTTTGACACACCCACTGTTGATACACCTACCATCCATACACCCTCTTTTATTTGGGAGCTAGGTTTTTACACACCTGGCTTTCAGTATCTTGATTCTGGTCCATCCTTTGATCGTACACGACTTCCGATAGTCGCAGAGACTGAAGCCTCGATGTGCTCTATTCCTACTGAGGACATAGCTTCCATCTCTTCTGCTCCAGCTAGAGGTCGGATTATGCTCGACGTAGAGAACGTGGTCATCGTACTCCTCCATGATCGACCAGTACCCGCCTCCGGGATCTCAGATCAATGTGGCCTCGAGCTCACTCTTTTATTGATACTGGATTGATTGAGATCGGATGATAAGGATGAGGATGAGGATTAGGATATCTTTGTATCTTTAGATAGTTTACTTTTATGCATCTTTTATATGTTTTGTACAAATTCTGACTTTAAATGAAATATTATAGTGTACTTCATGTTTATGACTTCAAATGAATGAAATGCTTTAAATCTCCTTAGTACTTCATTATCTTCATTTATGAATGAATAAATGAATTCTTATTATACTTCAATGCTATATCTTGAATGAATTGCCTATTTGTCTTCTTGCCTTTTTAATGATAACAAAAAAGGGGGAGTAATAAGACTAAAGTATAAATATGATGTGTAAGGGGTAATAAGAGTAACGGTGCTTGAAAATTTGAAAACTATTTTGAAAACTTAGTTGAACTTGAATTGAAAATTGTTTACAAATTCCTTAAGTAAGGGGAAGTAATACTTTGTTTACATTGAAAACCTTTTCTGAATTAAATTTCATCTTAAATCCCTTGTTTAAATATTTGAAGAGATATTTATAAACTCTTTTATGGATCATCAATTTAGGGGGAGCCTTGTTTATTGCTAAATTTTTACCTCTCCTAAACATATTTTCTTGTAGAGTATCATGATACATGTGTTTATATCTTATATATCCCAAAGCTCTGATACTCTCAATCATTATAACAAGCTGATACTCTTAATCATTATAACAAGCTGTGACACTCTTAATCATTATATCACTCTTGTTCTGATACATCATGTCAATATTGCAAATTACTTTGATACACCTATTGCATTTTGCTCTTTGCACCTTGATGAATTCTTTTAAAAGCTTTTTATGCAATTTATACTTAAATGTTTTGTCATCATCAAAAAGAGAGAGATTGTTGACTCCGTTATTAATTTTGATGATAAGCAAAATAATTAAGTATAAGTTGAGTATTAATGATTTCTTTGAAGTATATTTTTATAGAAAAAGGTACTCATAAATTTGAAAAAATTTATTTGATTGAAGAAGCCAAGTTTAGAAGAAAGATCTACTCAAAGAAGACTTGGACAGTCAAAGTTTGCTTGAATGGATACTTGAGTGAAGTATAAATTTGATTCAGCACAAGTTTAGGCATTTTTGTGAAGATTTCAGTGAGGTGTCGACTCAAAGTGTCGACATATGATACCAAGTGTCGATACATGGAAGTGAAGTGTTGACTCAAGCCAGTACGTAAAGAAAGTTTTAGATTGCATGGTTAAGTGTCAACACATGGACTTGAAGTGTCGACTCAAAGTGTCGACACATGGATCAGCTCATCGCCTGAGATTTTCAAGTCATAGAACTTGCTGAAGATGAAGAACTGCAGAAGTGTCGACACATGGATACGAAGTGTCGATCACCTGAGAAAGTGTCGACACATCTAAGATTTCCAGAAAGCTAGATTAAAGATATTTGAACTGGGTGTCGACTCAAGAAGTTCAAGTGTTGACCTGAAGTGTCGACTTAGCCTGAAGTGTCGACACATAGAGTTCTGGGAACAGTAATAGCTAGTTTTTCAAATATAGAACTTGACCTTTTTACCCCCCAATGGCTAGATTTTCATGTCTAATGGCTAGAATATGGATTTGAGGCCTTGGAAAGTTATTTATATGCCCCAAATCAAATCAAAGGAAAAGATATTGAAGGAAATGAAATAGAAATATCCAAAAGAGAAAAAAAGAGGGCATTCACTCCTATTCATTGAAGTTCAACCACTCTCAAGCAAAAGCAAGCCTCCAAGCATTCATGAGCCTTCATGAGCATTAAAGATCTTCCATTCTTGAGCAATCAAAGAGGCTTCATCAAGTTCAAAAGCATCACAACTTCGAGCTTCAAAGAGATACCCACTTTTTATTAGAAAGCTTTTTTTCTCTTTACTTCAAACCATTATTTGTTGTAAGGGTTCTTGGTTAGCCTATTATAAAACCAAGGGAGGTTATTGGTGAGCCTTTGAAAACCATTTAGGTTCTTAGTTAGCCCGAAAAATCAAGGAAGGTTGGTGGTGAGCCTTAAAACCATTTAGGTTCTTGGTTAACATGTAAAACCAAGTGAGGTTTTGACTTGTGAGCCTTGTGAAAATAAGTCGGGTTTTGATTAGTGAGCCCGGAAAACTAATCGGCTGTAATCGGTTGACATTATAGTAAATTTTCAAGAAAATCTTAGGGAGTGGATGTAGGTACAATGGATAGCACCGAACCACTGTACTTCTTTGTCTTTGTGGTTGCTTATCTTCTTTACTTGCTCTTTCATTTATTGCTCTTTATTTCGCTGCACCTTTACTTAAGAGCATTACATTTGAATTCATAGTATCTTGATTAATTATTGGATTGAATTATATATTATTGCATCAAGTAATTATTTTTTAGAGACCTAATTCACCTCCCCTCTTGGGTTGCTTATTGGGCAACACCCCTGTCTTGTAGGAAGGAAGGATGGGAGGACGCGCGGCGCTGGCGGAGGAGGGATGCCCTGGCGCGATCGAGCTATAGGCCACGACGATCTTGGTAATAATAGATTGGCATGCCAGGTAGGGGGAAGTTTCAAGATCCTAGCAACCAACAGATTGGCGCGCCAGGTAGGGATAAGTTTTAAGATTCTGGCAGCCAACAGATTGGCATGCCAAGTAGGGGAAGTTTTAAGATCCTGGTGACCAACAGATTGGCATGCCAGGAAGGGATAAGTTTCAAGATCCTGGCGACCAACATATTGGCACACCAGGAAGGGATAAGTTTCAAGATCTTGGCGACCACAGATTGGCACCCCAGAAAGGGATAAGTTTCAAGATCCTGGTGACAAATAGATTGGCATGCCAGGAAAAGATTAGTTTCAAGATCCTGGCAACCAATAGATTGGCATGCCAGGAAGGGATAAGTCTCAAGATCCTGGTGACCAACAGATTGGCATACCAGGAAGGGGTAAGTTTCAAGATCCTGGTGACCAACAGATTGGCGCACTAGGAATAATAGCAACCATCTTCACCCTTGGGGGGTAGACCGGGGGCACAAGAGCGGAAGATGACCAGAGTTTGATGGGTAATACTCTTCCCCTATTACTCTCACAATACGAAGAGCTGCGTGACAAGTTCACAGAAGAAGCTTCTATCTTGCCATCGATGGCAAGTATTGCAATCTAACCCCTATTGCTGAGCCCACAGTCTAGGGACATCGATCAGGAAGCTTGAGGGGCCCCGCCATCTACCACCGGACTCTTGGTTTAGCTCTTGCCTTGCTTATAGTCTGGATATGTCCGCGGTGACTCAACGAAGTCCCGCCAACTATCGCGAGGCTCATAGTTTGGAAACTACTATGCTAATAGTCCAAAGATGTCTATATAGACTCCAAAAGGCCCCCGCCATCTACCATCAGACTCTTAGTTCAGCTCTTGCCTTGCTCACAGTCCGAAGATGTCCGCGGTGACTCAACGAAGTCCTGCCATCTACCACGAGACTCATAATTTGGCAACTGCTATGCTAATAGTCCGAAGATGTTTGCAGAGACTCCAAAAGCCCCCTTATTGCCCAGAAATGGAGTCCAAGAGGGAGGGTGAATTGGATCTTTCAAAAATTAAAGCAATTATGTACTGGTTTTTGATGTGTTTGTGAGCAAAGTGAATAACACAATGATATGCAGTGGAAATAAAAAATTAAATGCTAAGAGTAAGAAATAAGAAGAGTAATCACAAACAAACACCAAATTTTATAGTGGTTTGGTGCAAACCAAGCACCTACGTCTACTCCCCAAGCCACCCTTGGAAAAACTACTATAATCTTTCCAAGATTACAACCGACTTGTTTTACAAGGCTCACAAGTCAAAACCTAAGTTGGTTTTGTCACCTAGGCTCACCAACCTTTATAACTTGTTTTATCTTTGGGCTCACAAGTCAAACCCTAGTTAGTTTTGTCCCTTTGGCTCACCAACAACCACAATAACCTACTTTCAAGAAACCCTTGAAAGCTAGGTCAAACAAATAAATTCAGAGATACAATTAATAAAACACAAACAAACTCTCTTCAAAGAGTGGAATGTGAAGCTTTGAGGCTCTTGTAGATGCTTATCTTATCTTCTCTTTAGAATCTTCTTCAAGCTCTCTTTTTGGAAAGATGAAAGGATAGGCTTGTAAGTTTTTTCAGGGAATCTCTCCTTTTATGGTTTTTGGAAGTGAAGTTCTTGAGGGAATATTGACTTTTGGATGTTCAATGGAGTTCAATGCTTCATGAATGAGTTTGGCAAAGTTTAAATACTTCAAAAACTTTCCAAAAATGGTTTAAGACCATTGGAGGATCAAAACTAGCCATTGGGAGCTTGAAAAGGCCAAATTTGCAACTCAGAAAATAGATCCGTTGAAGCTATCAGAACCCATGAGTCGACACTTGGCTTTCAGGTGTCGACACTTGGCCTAAAAATCCTCTAAATGGCATGTTCTGTATTTTCAAAAAATCTCAAGCCTTGAGTCGATACTTGGATTCCAGGTGTCGACACTTAAATCTCAGGTGTCGACACTTGGCATGCCAGTCAAGGATTTTTGCGTGCCAGTCATTGAAGTATCGACACTTGGGTCTGAAAATTGTCAAAAAGAGTACCAAACCTCCCAAAAATATAAAGATATATGATCAAACTTTAAATACACTTATGTAAATAATAATTGAATATTTTTTAGGCCTTTTTCATGGTGAGAAGACTTCTTAAGACATGAATTTTGTTCAGCTCCAAGATACTTTCATTTTGAGAATTTGAGGTGCCTGTATCCTGTAACTCATGACTATAATTGAAATATTAGTACAAAATATGTACTCAACATTTTGTTAATCATCAAAATCAAGGACAAACCCAATAACCTCCCTCTTTTTAATGATGACAAAACCTTGAGTATATAAGTATTCAATTTTCAAATTTGAATATGATAACTCATAAACATGAACTTTAAAACATATGCACACCCCATACAATATAGTTTTGATAAGGAAGAGGTACAAATTAAGTAAATTTACTCTCCCCCTAAGTGAGGTAAGATATGAAACATTTTGTATCAAAGCATTTCTCAATTGAAGAATAAAATTTGAAACTTATATCTTACTTCCCCTTTTTGTCAATCATTAAACAATCAAGGGAGTAAACTCCCCCTCAATAAATGCATTAAGAAAAGGAAATTGGTTAGGGGCCATGATATAAGATTAGATTTGCAATAATCAACAGGTATCAGAGCCAATAAATATGGTATCAAAGCAAAATTTAAACATTATAAATTCAATCATTATTAGAGTAAATGAACAAGCTAGCAAAAGAACCAAGATTGATAATCAAGTGAGAAACTGAAATGCTAATCTGTATATATAAAAGAGTATTTTCAGTACAAAATTTGCTGATACAGTCAGCATACACTGAAACATAACAAGTACTATCATGAAACACATAAACAAGCACAAGATAAATACTAATACATAACATCAAACAATAGAATAGTCATCTATGAGGCTACTCCTCATCAGATGGAATCTCGAAGGAAATAGGACCTGTAATCCTAGACCTAGGAACTAGAGCTCTAGGGGTCTTCAGGATACTATGACTCCTAGTCCTGGTGGAAGGTCCGAAACGGGGTACAACCCAAGAAGAATGAGTGGATGGCAGTGGAAGAGTCTCATCAGGTGTCATGAAAACTAGAGCAGTCAAGATCGGTGTGTCATAAGGACCATCATGCTGATCAGCAGGTGTCTGAGTCTCTTGGCTGACTATCTTAAAGTCATCTGCTCTGTCATCGCTGTCATTGCCACCATCAATAACATCTGCCTGTCTGTCATCACCACCATCATCAGCTCGGTCACCACCACCAAGTGTATCATCATGTCCCTCATGGTGGTCACTATCATCATCATCATCATCAGGAGGAGGTGGAGCTGTAGGTGCTACTAGAGGAAGGAGTGATCTCAGTAAGTCCTCAATGCGAGCAAATCCCGCCTCCATAGTCCGATGCATCTCAGTATGCTGCTCAGCAGTATGGGCTCGAAGACCCTCAATCTTAATGCATAGCTAAGTGGTACGGAATCCTAAGCCGATCATCTCGCTCTTGATATCTGCAAACTCCTGTCTGACCAGCTCCTTAAAAGATGTACCAACAATAGAAGGAGGAGCATCTGAAGGAGAAATGGCTGGTGTTGGAGCTGGAGTGACTGGCTTTAGCTCACTAGCTACAGCTGGTGCTGATCGAGGAGGTGTAATTGAAGGCCCGATGGCCCTGCCTCAGCCTCACGAGACCATCCTATACCCAATGTGGTGGAGAGATCGCTCATCGTACACATCTGTATGAAGGATGCCCTTGGAGGTCTCCCCCTCCAAAGGAACACTATAGGCTCAAAACAAACATGTCAATGCCATGCCGTAGGGTAAGCAATGTCTCCTCTGAGTGGCAGCGTCTCTCATCTAAGCTAATATCAGTGCTAGAAGGTTTACCGCTATCGTCTGAGTCAAGCATACCATCACTATCAGCTCATGCTCTATAATGAAGTCAAATCTCTCAGTCTTCGACAATAGAATCCGGGAGTGATGTGGTGAAGTAGGCACATCTCCATAGACAACTAGTTCGTGGTGATCGTAGCCACACCGCAAACATCCTCGTGCTCAAGAATACATCTATAGGCCTCCTCACGATCCTCAGTAAAAGGAATAATGATCCCATGGTGGGGAATCTCCCAGATGCGGCTGATGACCTCCTCTAAAATTGGAATGCATACACCTCTGACAGTCGCACTCCAATGCATCCGGCTATAGTTGAGACTATCATAGAACTCTCGAATCAAATGAGGGTAGAACGTCTCCTGCATCGAGCAGAAGGGGAGCAACCCAGCGGCCTCAAGAATCTATCCAATATGGAAGCCCTATCTATAAAAAAAGCTGAGATCCACTCATCGACCAGCTGTGATCACCTTCCTAGACATCCTCTCTGCTGAAGGTGAAGATGGAGCCACTGTACTGCTATCTGGCTGCCATCATTTCTAGCTTTTGTTCTTCTCTCTATTGAAGCCTGTCCTGTTTTCCTCTTAAATGCCAACTGCTTTCTAGGTCCCATGATAACCAGCTAAGGGAAGGAATGGAAATAGTAAAGATATGGAACAAGGAACAGTCAAATAGGAAATGGAGAGGAAATAAGGAGAAATGAGGGGAAGAGAGCCAAAAAACAAAGGGTCGGCCAAGAAAGTGAGCCAAAAAAGGAGAAATCAGTGCATGGTTCTGATTTAAATCAAAAAGGATCTGAAGAAAAACAAATAGGGATTGGTCCAAAAGGGAAAAAATCAAATGGGGCTAAAGTCGGCTCAAAATCTTCAATGCAATAGTGAAACCATGAAGAACCGAACTAAAACAAGGCAAGAACCGGAAGAACAAACTAAAAGATCAGTCCAAAAGAGGGAAAATCACATGAGCTTGAGCACAACCCAAGAACAACAGTCAAAAAAGTGATTCTCGGTTCAAATCAAGGAGGAACGGTGAAGAACGATGAAAATCTGGAAGAGAACAGTAAAAATTCATGAATCAATCAAAGGAAAGTGAAGGGATTTACCAAATAGTGGAGGGCTCGAAGGGAAGAGCATTGTTTCGCAGCCTAAGGACGGTTGGGAGACCACTAGGGCATGGAAAGAAAGAAGAAAAAATAAAACAAAAGGTTTGAATGAAGCCCTAGAAAATAGGAATTTTCGTCCGAGTGTCGACACTTGGGATTTGTCAAGTATTGACACTTTCAGGTGTCGACACTTGGAATTTTTTAAGTGTCAACACTTGGCCAAGAAAATCCCAGAAAAAACCAATAAAATCATTAAAAAATAGGGGGACTCTAGTGAAGAGTTTAGGACTTAAAGAATATGAATTTGAGCACTAAGAATTAGGCATGGACAAGATTTGAGAGAGTTCAAGAAAAGGGATCTATGATACCTGGCTCTCTTCTAATCATGCTAAACCTTTCTTCACTCAAGGGTTTGGTAAAGATATCAGCTAATTGAGCATCAGTACCAACAAATTCAAGCATCACATTAGAGTTTTGCACATGATCTCTTATGAAGTGATGTCTTATTTCAATATATTTACTTCTTGAATGTTGTACAGGATTCTCAGTTTAATTGATTACACTAGTATTGTCACATCTTATGGGTGTCTTAGTTAGTTTGATGCCAAAATCTTCGAGTTATTATTTGATCCATAGAATTTGAGCATAACAGCTTCCAGCTGCTATATATTCGGCTTTTGCCATAGATAGTGCAACTGAATTCTGTTTCTTGCTACTCCATGAAATCAAATTGACTCCAAGAAACTGACAAGTTTTACTAGTACTTTTTCTATCAAGTTTACACCCAGCAAAATTAGTATTAAAATAAGCAATCAATTCAAATGATGAATCTCTAGAGTATCAAAGACTAATATTAATAGAGCTGGACAGATATCTAAATATATGTTTAACAGCCAAAAGATGAGATTATTTAGGGTTAGACTGATATCTTACATACATACAAACACTAAACATAATATCTGGCCTACTAACAGTTGATATAATAATGAACCAATCATTCCTCTGTATAGCTTTTGGTTAATAGATTTACCTGATTCATCTTTGTCAAGTCTATAAGAGGAGGTCATAGGCATGCCTAATGGCTTGGTGTTCTCCATCCCAAACTTCTTTAATATTTTTTTTATGTACTTGGTTTGGTTGATGAAGATCCCCTCTTTTGTATGCTTTATTTGGAGTCCAAGGAAGAAATTAAGTTCTCCCATCATGCTCATCTCGAACTCACCCTGCATCAACTTTGCAAACTCTTGACAAAGACATTCATTAGTAGCACCGAATATGATATCATCCACATAGACTTGTACTACTAAGAGATCATCATTCTTCTTTTTCAAAAATAAAGTAGTATCTACATTACCTCTAGTAAAATCATTTTTAAGAAAGAAAGAACTCAATCTATCATACCAAGCTCTAGGAGCTTGTTTCAAACCATACAAAGCTTTATGAAGTTTAAATACAAGGTTTAGAAATTATTGATTTTCAAAGCCGAGGGGTTGTTCAACATAAACTGATGCGAGACAGAGATCGGGGTTTGGATCGCTGGCGAGCATAGAAGTCACCAGGAGATTAGGGCTTGCTAGGAGGAAGAAAGAAGAGGGCGCAGGGTTTAGAAAGATAACTGGAGTTCACATAGATTTCCCTAGGAGGACAAGCACAAAGCAAAGGGCTCACACAAATGCCCTAGGGATCACACAGATATCCTGAAAAGAAGGGAAAAAGGATCACACAGATACCCTTAGGAATAATAGGGATCACACAGATACCCTGGGCTCACACAGATGCCCTCATAATAGGGATCACACAGATATCCTGGGCTCACACAGATGCCCTCACAATAGGGATCACATAGATACCCTGGACTCACACAGATGCCCTCACACAGAAAATCAGGGATCACATAGATACCCTGGGATCACATAGATCCTTCACATAGAACTCAAGAAATTTTATTCAGCCATTATTATTCTTCATACATGAAAGGGATCTTTTTATAATTAACCCTAGCCCTTGGATTACATGAAATGAAAAGAAAAGAGAGGGGGGGCAGTAACATGCTGCCTTATGGGTGGATTTGCATGAAAGGGAGGTGCCACAAATTTTCTATATTTGTGGGTTATACATAGCAATAAGGGGCGAAGAAAATCTGGGACTCCTGCTTGCTTGCTTTTTTTGTCTGGAATGATTGCTTAAAATAGGGATGGGGACCACTTCAAAGCTGGACGCCAAGTTTCTTCTTCTTCTGGCTAGCATGAAACAGGGGGGCACCATATGAGAAATGAGATGCCAAATAATTCCTTCCATTTTTCTTGGGAGGCCAACATCTACCATAAGGGGTGCTGATATGCTTTCTTTTGTACTTAGACGATTTCAAGAAAATCCTGGACTGCCTTGATTGAATAGATGGCGCTTAGTGTGACTAGGATCCCATGTGGCTGCTGAAGTGGCTAGGATCTCGAGTCCCCATCATTCTCCTGAAGTGGGGGAACTCGACTCTGTCGAGTCAGGCTCGACAGGGGTTTGATGGAACCGAAACTAATCGAATCAAAGCAAAAGAGGCTAGGTTCAATTTTTTTTAATCATCTTTGCTTTGAGATCTGTGAAACTTTGAAATTCCCACTGCTCCGAGAATCATGTGTTCTGGAAATCATGCAGCTCCAGGAACCGTGCAGCACTAAAGTCGGCAACATGATGGGAGCTTGCATTCATGTTCGTGCAATCATCTTGGTGTTTTCTTCTCCATGGATCGAGTGCTGGGTGGAACGGAGGGTAGCCCGGAAGCAGAGTTCACCGACTATGGTACTAGAATGACGGTGGTGGCCACGACGAAAGAAGGTGGCTAGCCAGTGGAGAGCAGGGAGGCGATCCAGTGGAGCTTTTGACCTGAAGCCTGAGGGCGATGATGAATCAGGCATCGGGGTCGTCGGCTGCAGGCAGGGGAGATGTCATCGATGGAGAGGAGAAGACGACCATTGATAGGTTTGGAGGTGATCTCTCTGGTGAGGTCGGTGGACCGGAGTCTTTCATGGAGTGGCAGTGGGGCTCCAGATGGAAGGGAGGAGCTGAACACAATCTGGGGATGAGGACGGCAACGGTGTAGGGATGGTTGGTGGCTATTCACCGGAGGAAAGGATGTTCGGTGGGAGGCGATGTCAATGATTCTTCTCGAGTGTCCGATCGGTGGGAAACTTCATGGATGGAGGATGGGGCATCGGTGAGGCAGAAAGGAAATGGATCAATTTAGGCAAAGGCTGAGGTGGTCTTGGGCGCCGGTCTTGAACGGAGAAGAGGTCGAGGCTGGCAGACCTGCTATAGGTGGTGAGCAGATTAGGGACCTCCAGCATGTTTTCCCAAAGATGAGGATCTCTGGTTAGGAAGGGCAGCGATGGGGCTCTGAGATTTGTATCCAGTTGGATCTGGCTCGGTGGATGGAGGGATTTGTGATTGGGTGATGGCGGTAGGGGAGGAACGGTGGTGGGTGACCGGCTGAAGGGAGGGTGGTCCGGTGTCGATGTTGGGGAAGGATCCATGGATGCGATTTGAAACAGGGGAGAAAGAGAACAGTGGTGCTGGTGAGGAGGGGGATCTGGATGGGAGGAAGGATGCAGAATCGGGAAGGAAGAAGAAAAACCCTAATCCTCTAGCTCTGAAACCAAATTGATGCAGGACAGAGATTGGGGTTCGGATCACTGGCGAGCATAGAAGTCACCAGGGGTTAGGGCTTGCTAGGAGGAAGAAAGAAGAGGGAACAGGGCTTAGAAAGATAACTAGGGTTCACACAAATTCCCTAGGAGGATAAGCACAAAGCAAAGGGCTCACACAGATGCTTTAGGAATCACACAGATACCCTGAAAAGAAGGGGGAAGGGATAACACAGATACCCTTAGGAATAATAGGGATCACACAAATATCCTGGGCTCACACAGATACCCTGAGCTCACATAGATGCCCTCATAATAGGGATCACACAAATACCTTGGGCTCATACAGATGCCCTCACACAGAAAATCAAGGATCACACAGATACCCTGGGATCACACAGATCCTTCATACAAAACTCAAGAAATTTTATTCATCCATTGTTATTCTTCATACATGAAAGGGGTCTTTTTATAATTGACCCTAGCCCTTGGATTACATGGAATGAAAAGCAAAGAGAGGGGGGACAGTAACATGCTACCTTATGGGTAGATTTGCATGAAAGGGAGGCGCCACAAATTTTCTATATTTGTGGGTTATACATAGCAATAAAGGGCAAAGAAATTCTTGGACTCCTGCTTGCTTTCTTCTTTTGCCTGGAATGATTGCAAAAAATAGGGATGGGGACCACTTCAAAGCTAGGCGCCAAGTTTCTTCCTCTTCTGGCTAGCATGAAATAGGGGGGCACCATATGAGACATGAGATGCCAAATAATTCCTTCCATTTTTCTTGGGCAGCCAACATCTACCATAAGGGGTGCTGCTATCATTCCTTTTGTGCTTAGATGACTTCTAGAAAATTTTGGTCTGCCTTGATTGAATAGATGGCGCTTACTGTGATTGGGATCCCATGTGGCTGCTGAAGTGGCTGGGCTCTCGAGTCCCTATCATAAACTTCTTCTTTAATAAAACCATTTAAAAAGGCATTTTTGACATCCATTTGAAATAATTTAAAATTCATAAAACATGCAAATGCCAATAATAGCCTAATTGTTTCAAGTCTAGCAACGAGAGCAAATGTTTCATCAAAATCAATCCTTTCCTTCTGATTGTATCCTTTGACAACTAGTCTAGCTTTATTTATAGTAACAATACCATTTTCATCAAGCTTATTTATAAAAACCCATTTTATGTCAATTATTGAAACATTAGTGGATCTATCAACCAAAGTCTAAACATTATTTTTTTTGAATTGATTTAGTTCATCTTGCATAGAATTAATCTAATTACAATCATTTTCAGCTTCTTCAATAGATTTAGGTTCTATTTGAGATACAAAAGCTAAATAATCATATATGTTTCTAAGAGATGAATGAGTACTTACACCTTTTGATGGATCACCAATGATAAGTTCTTTGGGGTGTCCATGAGCATACCTCCATTCTTTAGGTAGAGAATTAACTGTAGATGTGTTTTCATCTCCTTGTGCTTGATCTCTTTCATTATTTTGATTGTCATCTTACTCCTTGGTGGGTTCTTCATTGTTGTTCATTTCTTCATTTCTTTGGATACCTGTATCATCATCAAGAATATCTTCTTTTCTAGAAGATTTTTGGTTAATCTCATCAAATTCAACATGGATGGATTCTTCAACAATATGTGTCCTTCTGTTGAAGACCCTGTATACCTTGCTAGATGTAGAGTAGCCTAAAAAGTCATCCTTATCTGACTTGGCATCAAATTTGCTTAGATTATCCTTACCATTGTTTAAGATGAAACAACGGTATCCAAAAATATGAAAATATTTGATTGAAGGTTTTCTACCTTTCTAAAGTTCATAAGGTATTTTTTAAAAAATCGGTCAGATCAAAATAGATTTAAAACATAACATGCAGTGTTTATGACTTTCATCCAAAAATATCTAGGTAAATCATTTTCGCAAAGCATGGTGCGTGCCATTTTTTTAAGAGTTTTATTTTTTCTTTCTACCATTCTTTTTTGTTGAGGCGTCCTAGGTGCAGAAAAATTATGGTAAATGCCATTTTCACTAAAAATTTTTCAAAATCATGATTTTCAAATTTTGTACCATGATCACTTCTTAAAGATACAATTGAAATACCTTTTTTATTTGAAACTCTTTTATGAAATCTAATAAATGCAAAAAACATTTCATCTTTGTGAGCCAAAAACATTACCCATGTAAAACAAGAAAAATCGTCTATAATGACTAAACCATACTTTTACCTCATAAACTAGATGTTCCAGTTGGTCCAAAGAGGTCCATATGAAGTAATTTTAAGGGTCTAAATATAGAGACTACTCCTTTAGGTTTAAAAGATGATTTTATTTATTTTTCAAGTTGACAAGCAGTGAAAATTTTATCTTTTTCAAAACTAAGTTTTGACAAATCTTTTATCAAATCCTTTTTACAAAGTTTTGAAATTACATACATGCTATCATGTCCTAGTCTACGATGCCAAAGCCAACTAGTTTCATTGATCTTGGCTTCCATTGCCACTAGGAATTGACCATTTTGAACATGTAGATCATCAAGATCTACCATATAAATATTGTCATGCCATGACTAATAAACTTGATGCCATTGTCATCAAGACTAGAAACAGTGCACATAAAAGATTCGAAAACAACTTTAAAATTCTTATCACAAAATTGACTAATGTTAAGTAAATTATGCTTTAAACCATCAACATATAAAACATTATCTATGTAGGTAGAGGGGGTGATATGGACTTTACCAATTCCGACAATCTTGCCCTTTCCATTATCACCAAAAGTAACATTACCACCACTTTGATATTCAAGTGAGGAGAACTGCTCCACATCTCCAGTCATGTGCCTTGAGCAACCACTGTCGAGGTACCATAATTTTCTTTTGTTGGTTGCAAGACACCTACAATAAAATCAAGTGGAGACTTTAGGTACCCAAGTCATCTTGGATCCTTTAAGGTTAGTGGTGATGGTTCCTTTTGGAACCTAAACTTTTCTAACTTTGCTAATTTTCCTTTTATTACATAAAAAGATTTATGTCATACCTTACCACATGAATAACAAGTAATTGAAGTTGAAGCAGACACAAAAAGATTTTTGAAAAACTTTTGTCGCTTTTGTGTTTTGAAACCCAAATCAACCTTGTTAAAAACAGCTCTTTGGTTGTTTAAAAGCATATTTAGTTTTTCAGAACTGTAAGTAAATTTTTCAACAAATGGTTTCAATTTTTCAAGTTCATCTTTATATTTCTTATTTTCTTCCAAATTCTCTTTATTTTGTTTTGTAAAATTTTCATTTGATGCAAAAGAGTTTTTCTTTTTCAAATCTTCCTTTTCATTTTCAAGAAGAATAATTTTATCATTTAGCTTTTTGTTTTGAAGAAGCAAGCAATCATTTTCAATTAAATGCTTATCATTTATTTTAACTAAATCTAGATTTTGTTTCTTTAGTTCTTTATGCTTCAATTTTAGTTTTTGAAATTCAATAACAAGTTCATCAAAAACTTCATGCAATTCATCAAATGTAAACTCTTCTTCAGGTTCAGATGTTACCTCATCATTGTTGGCCATTAGACAGAAGTTTGCAACCTCTTGCTACTTTTCTTCGGAGCTTGAATCCTCGCTGTCACTCCAGGTTGCCATCATAGCTTTCTTTCTCAACTTCTTCTACTTTTCTTGAGTAGGGGGCAGTCCATCTTAAAGTGTCCAGGTTTCTTACATTCAAAACATGTGGGTTGCTCCTTTTCTCTCTTTATCCTTCTCTTTGCTAGGCTCTCCCTTTTAAGGTTTCCTTTTGAAGTTATACTTCTTCTTTCTCATGAACCTCCTAAACTTTCTAACCATGAGAGCCATCTCATCTTTTTCATCTTCTTCTTCGGACTCATCACTTGACTCTTCTCTTGTGGTGGACTTGAAAGCTATCACTTTCTTTTTCTTATCTATGTCCACATTCTTTTATTTCAAAGAGAGCTCATAAGTCATCAATGAGCTCAATAATTGCTCGAGAGGAAAAGTATTGACATCCTTGGCTTCTTCTATAGCAGTGACTTTTGCATCCCAAGAAGCTGGAAGAGAACTGAGGAGTTTATTGACAAGTTCATCATTAGAGATAATCTTTCCTAAACTTCTCATGCCATTCATAATATTAGTGAACCTAGTATACATTTCACTAACAGATTCAGTAGGTTCCATTTTAAATATTTTATATGTGTGAATGGCATGTTAACTTTAGTTGCTTTCACTTGATGTGTACCCTCATGGGTAATCTCAAGTATGTCCCATGTTTTCTTTATGGAGAGATAATTTGAGATTCTATTGAATTCACTCGGATCCAAAGAGCAAAACAATAGATTCATAACCTTCGCATTAAGCTCTATTTGCTTAATGTCATTCTCATCCCAATCATCTTCCATTTTGGGAGTGGGAATGCCATTTATCAAGATAGTAGGCTGATGAGGATTTTTAACAATAGTCCTCTAATGATTATAATCAATGGCTTGAATAAAAATGTGCATGCAAGTCTTCCAATATGAGTAATTTGTGCTATTAAACAAGGGGGGACGGTTAGATGCTTGACCTTCTACAACATCCATACCAATTAGAGCTGCCATGATCTTTTACTTAAGATCATTGGACCTACAAGTGGAGTACCGGTGCTCTGATACCACTTGTTGCCCAGAAATGGAGCTCAAGAGGGGAGGTGAATTGGGTCTTTTAAAAATTAAAGCAATTATGTGTTGGTCTTTGATGTGTTTGTGAGCAAAGTGAATAACACAATGATATGCAGCGGAAATAGAAAATTAAATGCTAAGAGAAAGAAATAAGAAGAGCAATCACATACAAACACCAAGTTTTATAGTGATTCGGTGCAAACCAAGTACCTATGTTCTTTCCCCAAGCCACCATTAGGAAAACCACTGTAATCATTCCAAGATTACAGTCGACTTGTTTTACAAGGGTCACAAGTCAAAACCTAAGTTGGTTTTGTCACCTAAGCTCATCAACAACCTTTACAACTTATTTTGTCTTCGAGCTCACAAGTCAAGCCCTAGTTGGTTTTATCCCTTTGGCTTACCAACAACCACAACAACCTATTTTCAAGAAACCCTTGAAAGCTATGTCAAACAAATAAATTTAGAGATACAATTAATAAAACATAAACAAACTCTCTTCAAAGAGTGGAATGTGAAGCTGTTGCCCAGGTGGCTACCCAAGAGGGGGGTGAATTGGGTTTTCAAAAATTACTGCAGTAGATATGTGCTTTAGAAATTAACTTATCCTAGTGAAAGGTGCAATGATTATGAATGTAAAGCATAAGTTAAATGGAGAGACAAAGGCAACAATACAAACACCAAAGATTATAGTGGCTCAGAGCAAATCCACTCCTACGTCCATTATCCAATATACCACTTGGGATTTTCACTATATTCACACTCGAATACAGTTGGATTATTTTATTAGCTCACAATCCAAAATCTCTACACTTTGGTTTTACCGAGATCACCAAAGAAATCCAACACCCTTTGATTTTAAACGGGAGCATCAAAGAAACCCAACTTGATTTTAACAGGATCACCAAGAACCTAACTTGGTTTTACTAGGATCACCAAGAACCCAACACTTGGTTTTTATCTAAGGCTAACCAAGAATCTATTTGGTTTTTCAAACAGGCTCACTAATAACCCAACAATTCAAGAATGAATTGAAAATAAATGCAACAATAAATGACAAACTCTTGTTGTCAGATAGTTGCCGTTGTAGCGCTGCTGAAGTCTTCTTTAACTTCTCTTTAACACACTTGAGAGGCTTCCTTTCTTTCTTCAATGAATGCTTCAATCTTCATATGGGAGTTGGTGAAGAATGAAGACTGTCTTGAATGCTTACTTGTGCTCACTTGCTTCTTGGTTGGTGGATATTCAATAATCTTTTCTCTCTTTTTCAAAGCTCTTTTTGCCTTTTTTTTTTAAAAAAAAAAACTCTTTTTAAAAGATCAAATCGCTCAAATATATAGTCTTATACCTTTTTCTGAAGGTTATGACCATTGAGGACTGTTGGGATTTGAAAACTAGCCATTGGAGCACTTTCTAGCATTCAGAAAAGAATTCTGAAACTAGCCGTTATGTATCTAAAAATGACACTCGAGTCGGCTCGGATTCTTGGAGTCGGCTTGGATCCTTCGAGTCGGCTCGAATCCTTCGAGTCAGCTCGGATCCTTCGAGTCCGTAGGTCGAGTCGCCATTTCTTCAGCAGGGTCGGCTCTTTATCTCAGGGTGCAAAAACTTCACTCTGGACGAGTCGGCTCATGATCGTTCGGGTCGGCTCGAACTTCCATCGTTGAAATCATTGAACTCGAGGAGTTGGCTCGCTTCTACTTGGGTCGACTCTCCTCAGAATCAGAAATCTTTACTCTAGAAGAGTCGGCTCATTGCAGATCGGGTCGACTCGCATTCTCAGGTTTTCAAAATTTATTTTGGCAGAGTCGGCTCATTCTTGTTGGGGTCGACTCGCCTGGCTTACTCTTAGAAAGCATTACGAATGGACTCTGGATGAGTCGGCTCGGTTCTACTTGAGTCGGCTCGGATGCTGCATGCTAGAATCCTTAGTGCATGCCATGAAATAGAGTTGGCTCTTTGTTTGGCTGGGTCGGCTCGAGTGACTTCTTTAAAAATTTACAAATAGACTCAAGAACACTCTTACCAACACTCTCTAATATTCAATATAAACCAACTCAAATTAAATTTAAAGCACAACACTCCTAGAAGTAACCCATTTTTTTATGATCTTTCTTAATTTTTTCTTTAGGTTCTTCTTTACAAAATTTGATTACAACTCAACTCAAAACAAGAAGTATAAATGTAGGGGTTGAAGTTTGAGCAAATAATTCATCCTACAAAAACTTGTAAACCACTTAAAGAGTTGTTAGTAATAAATATACATGCTCCAATATTTTGTTATCATCAAAATCACTCAAGGGATCAACAATCTCCCTTTTTTTGATGATGACAAAACATCGGGCATGAAGAAATAAGATAAAACTTTATATTTACTTGTATAATTGTATTTGCAAGAGTGTATAAACAAGTAGAAAGAATTGACTCTAATTTTGGACAATACATTTTTATGACATGCTCAACTTTCATTAATGTCGAGCCATGGAAGGAGAATTAGAGTAGTGAGAGGTAATCTCCCCTTCAATAAGATACTTCATGTTTTAACAAACTTTCCATGCAAGGCAATGTTTTTCTTAAGCATTTCATGAAAATTTCATTGTTCATAGCCCATATATCAAAGTTTCTAAGAAAACTTTATGTATCAGAGCTTAGCAAGAATTATATGTACCAAAGCATATGCTAAAGAAGTTTTCAAGTATTAGAGTATATCTTTCATAAATTAGATCATATTTTGATTAATGTTTAGTTTTCAGAACATATCAATGAAGCATGTCATGTTTCATGTATCAGAGCATAAAAGAAACATGCATAAGGTAAGGTTTTATCCTTTTCATGCAAGAATATCTTCATCAATTTCTCCCCCTTTTTGTCATAAATCAAAAGGGTGAAGCCATAAAAACTCAAATTTTGAAATAGATTGAGAAAGATTTTAACATTTGTTTGAGATAATTTCACTTTTTCAATTTCAATTGGATATTCTAATTAAAATGTATCACAGTTACAATAAGGAATTGTATAAGCATAAGAAGAATTCATGACACAAAATATGAACTTTCATTTCATTTAATTTAGAGATTTTCAATACAAAGTACAAAATATGAAAGTAAGACAGACTTTCTAATCCTCGTGAACGACCTAAAGGTATGGAGCAGGTCTCCTAGGATGTGTAGATGAAGAAGGTCTAGGAGAAGGTCTAGGTTGAGAGGCAAAGGATGAAATGACAGTGGTCTATAGCTGTTCAAACAAAATCTAAATTTGTTCCATTTCTTTAGTAGTTTTCTTTATTTCCTTATGAAGTTGAACAAGTTCTTTTGCCTGTTCATTGGTGTTACGGCCGTAACGATGACGTGGCCGGGCTCAGATACCGCCAAATATGATCGAGCCACGTGGAGATTTCTCCGGCCGAGTCAGCGCCACATTGCCAAGGCCGAGCTCGGCAAGGCTACTCCGCCAGATGACTTCCTAAGACAAACTGCTCTCGCCGAAGTCAAGCTCGGTTTGGGGCTGCCCTACCACCTCGCCTGGCACCCACCCAGAAGGGATCCACCTAGGCCGAGGTCGGCCGATCCTTCGCTCCTTCGCCAGGTGGCCCCCGGAGACGGGCCCACCTCGGCCGAGGCCAGGCGACCTCCTGCCACCTCGCCAGGTGTCCACCTAGGAGGGGTCCACCTAGGCCGAGGTCGGCCGATCCTTCGCTCCTTCGCCAGGTGGCCCCTGGAGACGGGCCCACCTCGGCCGAAGCCAGGCGACCTCCTGCCACCTCGCCAGGTGTCCATCCAGGAGGGGTCCACCTAGGCCAAGGTCGGCCGATCCTTCGCTCCTTCGCCAGGTGGCCCCCGGAGACGGGCCCACCTCGGCTGAAGCCAGGCGACCTCTTGCCATCTCGCCAGGTGTCCACCCAGGAGGGGTCCACCTAGGCCGAGGTCGGCCGATCCTTCGCTCCTTCGCCAGGTGGTCCCCGGAGACGAGCCCACCTCGGCCGAAGCCAGGCGACCTCCTGCCACCTCGCCAGGTGTCCACCCAGGAGGGGTCCACCTAGGCTGAGGTCAGCCGATCCTTCGCTCCTTCGCCAGGTGGCCCCTGGAGACGGACCCATCTCGGCCGAAGCCAGGCGACCTCCTGCCACCTCGCCAGGTGTCCACCCAGGAGGGGTCCACCTAGACCGAGGTCGGCCGATCCTTCGCTCCTCCGACAGGTGGCCCCCGGGGACGGGTCCGCCTCGACCGAGGTCAGGCCGCCTGTACGGAGAAGGTCCCAGGGAAGGAGGAGCAGGCCCCGAGGTCATCCCTCGGGCCGTACGCATCATAGACGGTGCCCCGTACGGATGGCGGTGGCACGCGAAACACCATTTGCATCGACCCGGCAGGTCCCGCAGCCGAGAGGCGCGATTCTGACAAAACGGGCCCCATAGACGGATGGCACCCACACTTGGAAAAGAGAGCACTCTCACTGGGCCCGAGGTCTGACCGGCCACCTTACCAGCGCCGCACCCCCCCCCTTTCTGTCTTTGCCTTTTCCCTGTTGGGCTCGGCGGACGAGGTCGGAAAGCCGCCTAGCCCTCCTCACCGAAAAGGGGAAAGAGAAAGGGACGGGGGAGGGGAGCCTCCCAGGAGGAGAAGGCAGGCGAACGGCGGGAGGAGATAAAAGGAAGGAAGCTGGGGACGACAAGGTAAGCGGACAAGCCTGGGGACAAGGAAGAAGCAGCGGCAAAAAGCCTCGCTCCGAGAGTGAGATCCGAGATCTCGAGAGGGGATCGCTTGGCGTGAGCTCGGCAAGGAGGCTCGGCCGAACTTCTGGTCCCCAGAGCACCTTTCTTACTAGTAAATTCTCTAAGTCTGGAACCCCTTAGAGGGTCCGTCTTGGAGAATCTGTTCCTTCTCGTCGTCTACTGACTTGACCGTCGGAGCCCCCTCGCCGGGATCCCCGGCCAGGATCTTCTAACCCCTTCTTGCAGGTTCGCCGCAGCCAGGGAGGCTCCCTCGCCAGGCGGTCAGGGAGGATCCACGGATCCGAGGCGCGGGCGCGACGACGAGAGCGGCAACAATTGGCAAAGGCCGCCGCAGATCCCCTTAATCTTCCAAATTCAACTCTCAAAATTCCAATTCCTTTGGTATAATCCTCTTCCATTCTTCTTCCTTCTTCTACTGAACCCGCTACAGATCTAAGATTGTTCAATTCTATTCTATATGCTTCAAGTGTTTGATTGACAAAATTTTTTAGGGATTCAGAACTAGATGAGATCAATTCAAGTATGGGTTGAATGTCTGGCTGAGTTGCACTGGTTGCACTTTTGGAAGCTTCAAGAATATCTACTCTACTGCACAGATCATTAATTTGTCCTCCAAACTGATCTATTCTTGTCTCAACTGATTGGCAAAATTTGCCAAACATGTTAGTCATTGTGCAAGTGAGTGAGTCAGTTAGAGTACCCAATTGCTGTAAAATAAAGTCTTGCAAAGCTGATGTGTCAATAGTAGGTGCAGGAGCAGCAGTGCTAGGTAAAGGAATATCATAAGTTATCTGAATTGAAGCAGGTGCAGTAGGAGTCAGGTATAGAAGCATCATGTACAGGAACATCAAAACCTGTCAGATCAAGTGAGTCTGGCTATGGCTGTGACTTAGGAATAGGCAATGAAATGTCCTCACCAGCTCGCACCTCACCTTCTTCTTCTTCAAGTTCTTCAATGTCAGCAGGATTATTAGACTTCTTCCAAATACCTTCAGAAAATAGATAACCCATTCTTTGTAATGTTTTGGCTGTGTATGTATCAGTGTGTAGAAGAGGTCTGCTGTCTTCATCAGTTAAGTCCACATATGCAGCTTGGAAGAATAAAGTCAAAACCATTCCATAAGGCAGACAGGCTTTCACTTTTCTAATAGCTTTCTTCATTTGGGATAGCATTATTGCAGGAAGGTTAACCTTATCTCCATGTATCACCAGCTCCATAAGACACAAATTTCTTTCACTAACCCAATCGAACTGTCATGTTCTAGGTAGGAAGACCCGACTGATAAAGCTATGAAGGAGTCTCATTTCCATAGATAGGGAGCTAGCTTTCAGAGTGCCAATCTCATTCACATTTTCTTGTTCCAATACAGTTTGAAGTGCCTTTATTCTATCCTTTAGAACTAAATGTTCAATTCCTTCAAAAGGCATTTCTAACAAACTGTCCATACTTTCATCAAAGATTATGATTCTTTTACCTTTTACAATTGATTCAATGTGATGTTCTCCAAGTCTTAAATTCTTATAAAAGATTCTAACTAGGTTGGGATACGTAAGAACATTCAAAGAGCACATAAAATCCCAACCCTGATTCTCAATTAGGTCTCCAACAATTAACCCTATTTCCTTGAGAAACTCAAATAAGATCTGTCTACCTGTTGTGACGGGTCTCATAGCCAATGATATTTGCTGACAAGGAGAAGGAAGGCTTGGTTCTTCAACTGATTGAGCCGGAGTCAATGAGGAGCTTTCTTCTCGGAATTTGGAACACCTTTCATACAGAGCTTGCTCAATTTCTTGACGAGATCTCTTTCCAACAGTCTTTCTTGGAGCCATTCATGCAAAATACAGTGAATCAATGGATTTGAAGGGAAGGGATTTTTTGGAAAAGATGTTTCAAAGAGAAAGAACGAAGAGCCAAGGAATGAATTATCAAGAAATAACCCTACGACTCGATTTAAGAAAGAGTCGGCCCAACATCCGAGCTGGCTTGATCGACAAGTCTTCTGCTCGAGTCGACTGGAGCAGAGGGAGCACAAAAATGAATTGAAACCTTTACTTAAAACTTTTTACACAAAGAAAAATCATAAGATATAGAATGTAGAGGTTATCTAGATAATGTTTCCTTAAGTTTGTGGGAACCTAGGTTGAGATTTCTAAAGAGGGTCACACAACCTTAGTTTACATCTAATCATTGCAAACCTATCATAACTTAAAGATTTGGTAAAAATATCAGCAAGTTGGTTTTCAATTGGCACGAATTCAAGGACAATATCATTATTCAAAACATGATTCCTTATAAAATGGTGCTTAATTTCAATGTGCTTAGTTTTTGAATGCTGAACATGATTCTCAGTTAAATTTATAGAACTTGTGTTATCACATTTGATTGGAATTTTAGATTGTGTAATACCAAAGTATTCTAGCTGTTGTTTAATCCAAAGCACTTGAGCACAACAACTACCAGCAGCAACATATTCTGTCTCAGCAATGGATAATGCTACGGAGTTTTGTTTCTTACAGTGCTATGTGATTAAATTCAATCCTAGAAATTGGCATGTACCACTAGTGCTCTTTCTATCAATTTTATATCCAGCATAGTCAGCATTCGAAAAATCAATTAAATTTAAAGAAGATTCTTTAGAATACCAAAGACCTAAATTATTTGTACCTTTTAAATACTTGATAATTCTTTTAACAGCAAGCATGTATGATTCCTTAGGATTTGACTGAAAATGAGCACACACATATACACTATACAAGATATCTCTACTGGCAGTGAGATATAACAACGATCCAATCATACCTCAATAGAGCTTTTGATCGATGTTACAACCATCTTCATCTTTGTCTAGTCTGCAAGTAGGGCTCATGGATGTGCTAGCTTCTTTGCTTGTCTCCATGCCAAACTTTTTGATTATTTCATTGATATACTTGGCTTGGTTTATAAAGATCCCTTTATTTGTTTTACTTGTAATCCAAGGAAGTAGTTGAGTTCACCTATAAGGCTCATTTCAAACTCACCCTGCAATAACTTAGCAAATTCTCCACAAAGATTTTCATTAGTTGCACCAAATATAATATCATCAATATAAATTTGTACAACTAACATATCATTCCCTTTTTTCTTAATGAAAAGAGTTTTGTCAACATTTCTTCTTTTAAAATTATTTGCAAGCAAAAATTTGCTAAGTCTATCATACCAACCCTAGGTGCTTGTTTCAAACCATATAATGCTTTATTTAATTTAAACATATGATTTGGAAAAGCATAATTTTCAAAATCTGGTGGCTGTTCTATAAAAACTTATTCAGAAATGAATCCATGAAGAAAAGCACTTTTGACATCCATTTGGAATAGTTTAAAATTCATGTAGCAAGCAAATGCAAGAAGTAATCTAATGGCCTCAAGTCTTGCTACAAGAGCATAAGTCTCATCAAAATCGATTCCCTCTTCCTAATTATACCCTTTTGCTACCAACCTTGCTTTATTCTTCATAACCTTACAATTCTCATCTAGTTTGTTCCTATAGACCCATTTGGTTCCTATGATGGGATGGTCTAGAGGTCTACTAACAAGAGTCCAAATATTAATTCTTTCAAACTGGTTTAATTCTTCATACATGGCCATCATCCAGTTTGGATCAGTTTCAGCTTCTTCTAAACTATGTGGTTCAATTTGTGAAACAAAGGCTAGGTAGTCATGTGCATCTCTATGTGCAGACCTAGTTCTAACACCATGAGAAGGATCACCAATAATTAGATCTTTAGGATGTGAAGTTACATATCTCCATTCCTTTGGTAAATCAGTATGATCCTTACTTACCACTTCATTTCCATCTTGTGTTGGCTTGTCTTGTATGCTTGATCTTCCATCTCCTTTTATAATGTACCTGCATCATTGTCTACGCACTCATCTTTTCTAGATGGTGAGGGGTTAGCTTCATCAAAAATAACATGAATTGACTCTTCAATAGTAAGAGTCCTCTTATTAAATACTCTATATGCTTTGCTGTGCAGTGAATAACCAAGGAATATAGATTCATCAGATTTTGCATCAAATTGTTCTAGGTTATCTTTACCATTGTTCAACATAAAGTATTTACACCCAAAAATGTGAAAATGATTAATATTAGGCTTTCTTCCATTCCAAAGCTCATGGGTTTTTTTTTTTGAAATCGGGCATATTAAAACATGGTTCAATATGTAACAGGCAGTGTTCATTGCTTTTGCCCAAAAGTACCTTGGAAGATTACCTTCACACAACATGGTTCGGGCCATTTTTTCCAAAGTTCTATTCTTTCTCTCTACAACACCATTTTGTTGTGGTGTTCTAGGAGTGGAGAAGTTGTGATCAATATCGTGCTCAATGCAATATTCATCAACAAATTGATTTTGAAATTCAATCCCGTGATTACTTCTTATAGAAATATAGAAAGGTTTTTTTTATTTGAAACCTTTTTATGAAATTTTTGAAATACATCAAAGGTTTCATCTTTATGTGCAATAAATAATACCTATGTGAATCTATAAAAGTCATCTACAATCACAATGTCATATTTCATACCACATAGGCTTATGGTCCTAGTTGGTCCAAATAAGTCCATATGAAGTAGCTCAAGGGGTCTAGTAGTTGAAATAACATTTTTCAATTTAAAACTTTTCCTAGTTTGTTTGCCTAATTGACAAGCATCACATACATAATCAAGATCAACTTTAAAATGTGGCAAACCTCTAACTAGATTCTTTGAAATTAATTTGGCAATTGTATGCATGCTAGCATTACCTAATCGTTTATGCTACAGTAAACAAGACTCCTTAGTCTTAGCATTCATTGCTACTAGACTGGAACTACTAGTTAAGGCTAGATCATTTAGATTTACCACATAGATGTTTCCAAGTCTATGACCAATGAATTTGTTGCTAGAGTCAAGAGAGTTAGTTACTATACACATAGATGATTCAAAGATAACCTTGAAGCCTTTACCACAAAGTTGACTAGTACTTAATAAATTATACTTCAATTTATCTACTAGCAGCACATCTTCAATAAAAGTATAGGGGGTTATCTTGATCTTACCGATTTCGATTATTTTTCCCTTGCCATTATCATCGAAAGTAACCGATTCTCTTTCTTTCATTTGTAGGGTGATGAACTGATCCTTGTCACCCATCATATGCCTTGAACAACCACTGTCAAGATACCATCTTTTCTTCAATTTCTGGGCTGTAAGATAATCCTGCAAAATAATCAAAAAGTGGTTTTAGGTACCCAGGCTAACTTGGATCCTTTCGGCTTAGCAAAATTGGTTCCTTTTGGAATCTAAATAGTTCTATATTTCAATGCACCAATCTTGGAGTTTTTCAAAGAATTGCATTGATGAAATTTATGCCCAAATCTATGACATGCATAGCAAACAATTTTATCATTTTCGAACGATGCATGCTTTGAAGCTTTAACAGATGTAAAAATGGATATGTTTGGTTTGAAAGATTTTTAAGCAGAAATCTTAGGAATGTACTTTAATCCTTTTGAAATAGAGTTTGATGGAAAATCTTTTTGAGATTTAATATATGAAGCTAAAGCCTTTAAAGATACAAATTTTGTTGTTGAAATTCTTTTGGCATTCAAAGTGTTAAATCCAATTCCAGCTTTGCTTTTTGAATCTCTTTGTTCTTTTAGAATTAGCTCAAGCTTATTAGAACTCAAAATAAGTTTTTTTACAAGAGGCTTAAGCTTTTCAACCTTCTTTTTCAAATTATTATTTTCGGCAACTAAAGCTTTGTTTGTCTCAATTAAAACATTCTTTTCAGTTTTCAAAGCAATAACATTATCAGAAAAGATATTCAGTTCTTTTAGCAAAATGTTACTCTTGTCTGAAGTTTCATCCTTGTCTTTTAGCAATAGATCATTTTGTTTCTTTAAGAATTTGATTTTAACCCCAGCTTTCTTGAATTCAGTAAGCAATTCATGAAAAGCATAATTCAATTCATCATAAATAAATTCAGTTTGAAGCTCAGGAGATGATACCTCATTCTCAATACCCACTAAACATAAGTTTGTAGATTTTGTGGTCTCTTCTTCTTCAGTAGATGTGGATGCTTCACTATCGCTTCACGTCGCTACCATAGCTCTCTTTTTCTTTTTTTTGAAGTTCTTTTTCAGCAAAGGACAGTCTGGTCGAATGTGCCCTGGTTTTTTACATTCATAGCAGACTGGCACTTCCTTTCCTTTTTCTTTTTCCTTGTCCCTTTCCTTGCTGTATTCTTTGTTCTTGTGGAATTTTCTATAGTTTCTTCCTTTTCTTCTTCCTAAGAATCTTTTGAACCTCCTAACGACCATGGCAACATCTTCATCTTCCATGTCGCTTTTAGTGGAGGAGCATTCTTCTTCTGATTCATCATCATCCTTTCTTGAATCCACAACAGCTTTGAAGGTAATAGATTTTTTCTTCTTTTGATCATCCTTAGTTCTATGCTGCATGGTCAGTTCGTGAGTGATGAGAGATCCTAGCAGTTTATCTAGCAGTAAAGTATTTAAATCTTTTGCTTCCTGGATGGCGGTCACTTTTGGATCCCATTTGTTCGAAAGAGATCTTAAAATCTTCTGCAAGAGGTCAGCATTAGAATATACCCTGCCAAGACTTTTTAAGCCTTAATAATATCAGTGAAGTGTGAAAACATGACAGAGATAGTTTCATTAGGTTCTATTTTAAATAATTCGTAACTATATACAAGAAGATTAATTTTTAAGGACTTCATTTAGAAAGTTCCTTCGTGGGTCACCTCAAGTTTATCCCAAATTTTCTTTGCAGAAGAGCAAATAGAAACTCAATTAAACTCATTGCTGTCCAAAGCATGATATAGCAAATCCATTGCTTTGGCATTTAACTCACCCATTTTCATGTCATGTTCGTCCCAATTCTTTTCAGGTTTTGGAATGTCCACTCCATCAATTTTAACCATGGGGATATATGAACCCTTTAGAATGACCTTCCACAATTGAAAATCAACTGCTTGAATATAAATTTTCATTCTAGCTTTTCAGTATGCATAATTTGTGCTAGTGAAGAGTGGAGGTCTATTGGTTGATAGGCCTTCAGCCAATGACATACTCATTGGATGAGCCATCAATCTTTACTCTAATGTATTCAAAGACACTGCTCTGATACTAGTTGTTTCCCAGGTGGCTATCCAAGAGGGGGGTGAATTGAGTTTTCAAAAATTACTGCTACAGATATGTGCTTTTAGAAATTAACTTATCCTAGTGAAAGGTACTGTGATTATGAATGTAAAGCACAAGTTAAATGGAGAGACAAAGGCAGCAATATAAATACCAAAGATTATAATGGTTCGGAGCAAACCCACTCCTACGTCCACTATCCAAGATACCACTTGGGATTTCCATTATATTCACACCCGAATATAGTAGGATTATTTTACAGGCTCACAATCCAAAACCTCTATACTTTGGTTTTACTGGGATCGTTAAAGAAATCCAACACCCTTTGGTTTTAAATGGGAGCACCAAAGAAACCCAACTTGATTTTAACAGGATCACCAAGAACCTAACTTGGTATTACCATGATCACCAAGAACCCAATACTTGGTTTTTATCTAAGGCTCACCAAGAACCTATTTGGTTTTTCAAACGGGCTCACCAATAACCCAACAATTCAAGAATGAATTGAAAGTAAATGCAACAATAAATGACAAACTCTTGCTGTTAGATAGTTGCTGCTGTAGCACTGATGAAGTCTTCTTTAACTTCTCTTTAATGCACTTGAGAGGCTTCCTTTCTTTCTTCAATGAATGCTTCAATCTTCAGATGGGAGTTGGTGAAGAATGAAGACTATCTTGAATGCTCACTTGCTTCTTGGTTGGTGGATATTCAATAATATCCTCTTTTTTTCAAAGCTCTTTTTGTTTTCTTTTTTTAAAAAAAACTCTTTTTAAAAGATCAAATCCCTCAAATATATAGTCTTGTACCTTTTTCTGAAGGTTATGATCGTTGAGGACTGTTGGAATTTGAAAACTAGCCATTGGAGCACTTTCTAGTATTCTAAAAAGAATTCTGGAACTAGCCATTATGTACCTAGAAACGACACTCGAGTTGGCTCGGATTCTTCGAGTCGACTCGAATCCTTCGAGTCAGTAGGTCGAGTCACCATTTCTTCAGCAGGGTCGGCTCTCAACCTTAGGGTGCAAAAACTTCACTCTGGATGAGTCGGCTTATGATCGTTTGGGTCAGCTCGAACTTCCATCGTTGAAATCATTGAACTCGAGGAGTCAGCTCGCTTCTACTTGGGTCGACTCTCCTTCTCAAAATCAGAAATCTTTACTTTAGAGGAATCGGCTCATTGTAGATCGGGTCAGCTCGCATTCTTAGGTCTTCAAAATTTGTTCTGGCAGAGTCGGCTCATTCTTGTTGGGATCGACTCGCTTGGCTTATTCTTAGAAAGCATTACAAATGGACTCTGGATGAGTCGGCTTGGTTCTACTTGAGTTGGCTTGGATGCGCGTGCCAGAATCCTTAGTGCGTGCCATGAAAAAGAGTCGGCTCTTTGTTTGGCTGGGTCGACTCGAGTGTTTTCTTTAAGAAATTTACAGATAGACTCAAGAACACTCTTACCAACACTCTCTAACATTCAATATAAACCAACTCAAATTAAATTTAAAGCACAACACTCCTAGAAGTAACCCATTTCTTTATGATCTTTCTTAATTTTTTCTTTGGGTTCTTCTTTACAAAATTTGATTACAACTCAACTCAAAACAAGAAGTATAAATGTAAGGGTTGAAGTTTGAGCAAAGAACTCATCCTACAAAAACTTGTAAACCACTTGAAGAGTTGTTAGTAATAAATGAACATGCTCTAATATTTTGTTATCATCAAAATCACTCAAAGGGTCAATAGAAGCTTTGAGGCTCTTGTAGATCATTATCTTGTCTTCTTTTTGGAATCTTCTTCAAGCTCTCTTTTTGGAAAGATGAAAGGATAGGCATGTAAGCTTTTTCAAGGAATCTCTCCTTTTATGACTTTTGGAAGTGAAGTTCTTGAGAGAATATTGACTTTTGGATGTTCAATGGAGCTCAATGCTTCATGAATGAGTTTAGTGAAGCTTAAATACTTCAAAAAATTCTAAAAAATGGTTTGAGACCGTTGGAAAATCAAAACTAACTGTTGGGAGCTTTAAAAGACCAAATCTACAACTCAAAAAATAGATCCATTGAAGTTGTCAGAACCCGTGAGTCGACACTTGGTTTCCAGGTGTTGACACTTGGTCCTTCAGGTGTTGACACTTTGCCCAAAAACCCTCCAAATGGCATGTTCTATATTTTCAAAAAATCTCAGGCCTTGAGTTGACACTTGGATTCCAGGTGTCGACACTTGTGTCTCAGGTGTCGACACTTAAATCTCAAGTGTCGACACTTGGCGTGCCAGTCAAGGATTTTTGCATGCCAGTCACTGAAATGTCAACACTTGGCAATGCTTGAGTCGACACTTGAGTCTGAAAATTACCAAAAAGAGTGCCAAACCTCCCAAAAACATAAAGATATATAATCAAACTTTAAATACACTTATGTAAACAATAATTGAACATTTTTTAGGTCTTTTTCATGGTGAGAAGACTTCTTAAGGCATGAATTTTGTTTGGCTTCAAGATACTTTCATTTTGAGAATTTAAGGTGCCTGTATCCTGTAACTCATAACCATAATTGAAACATTAGTATAAATTATGTACTCAACATTTTGTTAATCATCAAAATCAAGGGCAAACCAAACACCCCCTCCATCTACCGCTTGACTCTCAGTTCAGCTCTTGCCTTGCTCACAGTCTGGAGATGTCCGCGGTGACTCAACAAAGTCTGCCATCTATCGTGAGGCTCACAACTTTGCATCTGCTGTGCTAGCAGTTCGAAGAGGTTCACGGGGAACCCCGACGATCCCGTTGCCCATCGCTTGGCTTGCAGACCGGCACCCACTACACTAACAGTCCTGAGATGTTCGCAGCGATGCTATAAGCTCCACCACTGACTCATAGCATGGTCAACCGATGAGCCGAGCTGTTGACCCCTTGAGTGATTTTGATGATAACAAAATATTGGAGCTTGCATTTGTCTTACTAACAACTCTTCAAGTGAATTACAAGTTTTTGTAGGATGATCTTAATGCCTAATTGCAACTCTTACAACCTTATTATTTATTTTGTGTTGCATTGTAAATGTTTCATGTAAAGAAGAATCTAAAGAAAGATTGATGTAATTTTCATGAAAAAGGGTTACTTCTATGTATTTTTTAAGCTTAAATTTCTTTAGAATTTGTTATCAGTTAAGTTGGAAAGAGTTTTAAGTGTTAAAGAGTTACTAGAAGAATTCTAGAGAGGAGTTGAAGTTTTTATTGAAGATTCACTCAAGTCGACTCTCATGAAGAGAGCCGACTCTAATCCATGGCACGGTTAAAGGATTCTGGCACACAAAGATCCAAGCCGACTTGAAGAAACCCAAGCCAACTCATCTAGTGCATCATTTCTTGAATCAGACAGGCGAGCTAACCCAAAGGAAGTCTGAGCTGACTCAATCATTCAGTCAGGCATCCGAGTCGACCCTTTAGTAGTTCAAGCCGACTCCTCCAGAGTCTAGAAAAATTAGTTCTAAGAGAACAGCTAGGAGAGCCGACTCGAAGAAATCCAATGCATCTCCTTTAGAGTATAGTTTTGAAGACCTAAAATTCTGAGCCAACCCGATTGAGGCGAGCCGACTCGACCAGAGTGAAGAATAATTCTCTGAGAATCCGAGTCAACTCGAACTTCGATTCCAGGCAGGTAATGGCTAGTTTTGGAACTTCTTTTTTGAATTAAAAAAGTGCTCCAACGATCAAATATTAAATCCCAATGATTTACAATGAATATATCCACCCAAGAAGAGTACAAGACTCTATAAATAAGGGATTTGGATAACCTTCGAAGAAGCTAATGCTTAATTGAACATTAAAAGAGCTTGTGAGCAAGAGAGCGCAAAAAGAACATTCAAGTCAGCCTTCAAGTCTTCACCAACTCCTACCAAAAGCTTGAAGCACTTATTGAACGAAAAGAGGAAGCCATTGAAGTGCATTAAAGCCCATTTAAGAAGGCTTCACTTGAGCTGCAACTGCAACCATCAGACAACTTGGGTTTGTCATTAGTTGCTTACTTTCTTTTAACTCTTTGTGAGTTTGTGGGTTATTGGTGAGCTCGGTTTAAAAAACCAAGTGTGGGTTGTTAGTGATCCCATTTAAAACTAACAGTATAAGGATTCTTGGTGATCCTGTTCAAAACCAAGTGTTAGGTTCTTGGTGATCCTGTTGAAAACCAAGTGTTGGATTTTTGGTGAGCCCGGATAAAAAACCAAGTTGGATTTTGGATTATGAGCCTGGTAAAATAATCTGATTGTATTTCGGTAGTGAATATAGTAAAAATTCCAAGTGATATCTTTGGTAGTGGATGTAGGAGCAAGGGTGCTCTGAACCACTATAAATTTGCTATGTTTGCATTGTGCTTTTTATGTTTGCATTTGCTTCCACTTTTAATTATTTGAAACACAACACCTACCACTAAAGTAGATTTAAAAAGAGCATATATCTAATTAATTTTTTAAATTCCTAATTCACCCCCCTCTTAGAAAAGCCACCTGGGCAACACGAGCCCTCCTGATGGGCCTGCATCAAAGCTTCAAGCTTGGAGTAGTCCACCACCTTATCAAGGATGTAAGACTTGCCCATTGATTATTGAAACTCACTTTTAGCATAACCTTTTCTTCTGTCTATGCAGGCACTCGTCCGGTTGACCTTAAGCCTGCCTAAGCTCAGAAACTTATGAAGCCCGGTACTCTAAGCACGGAAACTTTCGAAGCCTGGCATTCAGGACCTGAAGCTCAACCAGCCTCTCTATTGAAAATTTCTAGGCACTGATCCCGGGCCAGTGCCTAGAATTCTCAATAATTGGTATTAGAGCTTAGTTTAAGCCATTGTTCGAGCCATGGATTTGAAGGTGGAAGAGGAGGATTCAAGGAGTGCATCAAGACAGGTGGAGTTATACATGGGTATGGTATCCTGCATGAATGGTGAAGAAGTCTGACATTGGTGTTATGTTTGCACAGCTGTCTGGGTGTACTATGGAAGCATAGGTTGGTATTGCAGTCACGGGGATAGAGCAGGAAGATATCAGTTCGAGGTCAGGAGTGCAGTGGAGCACGAGTCTCAAGAGCCGTGGAGCACGTGTTGATGTTCCAGCTAGGGAGGTGAGGTGGCTTCGATGGGAAGATGTTAGCTCTGGAGACAGCAGGAAGGGTGTAGACGGTCGCACGAGAGCTTCTCAGGGATTGAGAAAAGAAAAGCCTGAATTTTCTTAGGTTCACCGGAGTATATCAGTAGAGATGGTGCCAGAGGTAGTCAGGGAGATAGGAGACAGTCTTAGGGAGTGCCAAGGGTATCGGGCAGTTGGGAGTGTCTCGGTATGGTGGTATTAGCCTAGGGATAGAGACTGGAGTTGATGGGGATGGAAACTCAGGGAGATGGGGGACAAGTCTCAAGAAGTGCCAAGTACATTATATAGTCGGGAGATAGGCTAGAACATGATGCAGCAGCCAGGTGGAGATGGTTGCTGGGTTAGTCATTGGGTCAATAGAGTTAGGATGAGCTCTGAGTTTCAAAGGAGCCTACGGGGAGGCAGTATATTCGAAACGGTCTCAGAGAGGTTCGCGCAGTCCGAAGGATCCAAGGAGGCAGTGATTGAGTACGAGGTTCAAGTGCAGGCTCAGCAGGGTAGTGTTGAGTTGCTGGCCTTGGGGTTTCTTTCTGTGGTATCAGGGGGACTTCAATTTCAGGTGGAGCACCGGTAAGAGGTGGCTTCATGGGTAGAGTAGGATCAAACACGAGTTCAAAGCAGAAGGTGCAGGGATACTAGCCAGGTCCTAGTACGAGCACCAGGGGTGCACTTAGCCAGGTGCAACAGAGTGTGTGGTGCGGGCACCAGACTCAGAAGAAGACTTCAGGGCTCCATCTGGATCTCTGATTGACCTTGCCCGAAGAATTAGGATTTTCTGGTTTTGTAATAAGGGTTGACCTGATCAACTCAATTTTGAGTCTGTAATTTTGTCATTTCAATTTTTGTTGGGTCATGTTGACTCAGTCCAAGTCCAAGGCCCAGGTATGTGTCATTCCCTTTGCCATAAGGCACCACATTTTCTAGCTACAAGTGGGTGCCACACTCCCTGCCACATCTCCATCCAGTGTACCTTGGTCCCCATGCCTCAAGTAAGCAAGTTCTTTTTTCTTGCACCACTTAGGGGAGAAATCCATCAAGATACCTCAATCCAAGGAGGAGACAACTTCTTTCCAGATAAACCTAAGCCAGGATGGCAAGAATTTTTCTTGAAGAGAGGATCAAGGAGGTGCCCCACAATGTTCCATAAAAATCCAAATTATAAAAGGGAAGAGAGCATGTCTTGGGGATAAAATCAAGGAGGCACCCAAAAGTTTCCAAAAGTGCCAAAGCCATGAAAGGAAGAAGCCTAAACTTGTGGAGCAAGACTAGGAGGTGTCCAAAAGAGCCAAACCATGAAGTGAAAATCCTTGATTCATGGAGAGATACTAGGAGACACCCCGATAACCTGCCATTTGGAGCTGATTTTCAAGTTTTCTTGGAGTTTTTGGGCTGCCCACTCATGGAAGGAGTCTTGGGAAGAGAATTTGATGCCTAAAGTATGGGTTAGTCCTATTAGTCCCACATGAGAAATGTATAAAATTTTATTTCTTTGTTATGTCTATATATTCAACTCTGTGTAACTCTTGAATTTAAAAAATGATGAATGAAATTAATTTCTGTGTGAGCAACTTTGTGTTTCTCTCTTCCGCACTTGTATTCAAGTGTTGAGCTCCATGAGGGAGTAAATCCGGGTTCCCTAGGAACCTTGAGGAGGTGTGAGATCTCCAACCCCAAAACTTTAGCTTAGTCCACCCATCTCTACTCCACCACCACCAAACCCTAATTTTCCATCTACATCCCATGGCCCCTCTCTTCCACATAGAGGCCGGCCACCAGCATCCAGGTTCAGATCAACTGTTTCAACTACAGAGCAAGTTCAAAGAAAAGTCAGATCAGTATCAAGATCTCCGGAACTTCTACATCCAATAATCTTCATTAAGTCCTCAGGTCAGTGTCTTTCTTTGAGTTTCTGGTTCTTTTTTTTTTGTTCTTCTTCTTCCAGATCCTGAGTTTGAGAAGAAGGCCAACCTTGCCATAGAACTACAATCCGAGGATCCATTGCGAAGATACCTCGTCTCTAAGGATCCTACAATCTGCTCGAGAGTGTCCTTCAATTGAAGCAACGAGAGATATCACAGTCAGGTATAAAACATTCTCTTCTCTCTTCGTCTGTTTCTTGAAAGAGGAGTAAACCCTAGGTCTGGGGGTTTCTCAATCCCCAGCGATCCTACTTCTGAGTTACTCTGATAATCCACTCCTTTTAATTGTGCTTTCTGTCATTTCTTAGTTTCTTTCAACATTAGTTTATCTTTCCTTTGAGTCAAAGCCGACTTCTAAAAATAAATAAATAAATAAAATACATTAATTTTAATTTACTTCCGCATCGCATCATCTTTTTTGTTCTGCATCATTTTTGGTATTAGAGCATTCATTCTGCATCAATTTTGGTATCAGAGTTTTCGTTCTGCATCAATTTTGGTATCAGAGCCCTGTCTAGGGTTTCTGTCTTGTGTGCTTGTTTGAGTGTCTCTCCTTTTTACTTTGTCTGCTCGAAGTAGACTCCCCAGGACGTCCGGTCCTAGGAACGAAGCGAGGTGCAAACCTCCTCTTCCCATTCCACGGGGTGTTCCTAGGGCGTGTAGGGGATCCGCTGGGTTTCAACTTCGTAGCAGGAATTGTAAACGAGGGAAGCACCCTGTTTTCAGTCTATAACTACCCTGTTGCAAGAATTGTTTCTCATTGCAGGTAACTTCAAATTGCATGATTTTTGTTTTTATGGAACCAGTATAATTGAAGCTATTTTACATAATTTTCCTGTGATTTATTGGTTTCCGTGAAATTTCTGAGAGTTAAATTACTGCAACTCTGTTTCTGTGTTTCTACAATTCATTTTTTTGAGTGATCATCTCCTAATTCATCTTAAGGGCATTTGAGCATCTAAGATAAGGGGAGGAGTTGATAACCTCTCCTTAGCCCAAAACCACCACCCACTCATTCAATCCTAAGCCTAATTTTAAAATTTATTAGACTTAATTTGCCCTAGTGGGCTAAGGACGTCAACAAGTCGGGTCAAGGCTAGTGTTGAGTCAGTTTGTCTAGTTACTCTGTGTATGCTTTGTACTCAGTGTCTAGAACGGTAGTTCAGGGATTCTATCCCGAAGGGCTTGTGTGCTGGTCCGCCTACCTGGCCAATCATTGATTGGTGTCTAGGATTGGCATTTAGGGACCTAACACTCCCCTTACACCTGCCTGGCTGAGTCCCGAGTTACTACAGGCTAGCTTGCCACTCTGATTGGGCATCTAGTTTGGACTCTAGGTCTAGTGAGCCAGTAGTCGCTTTAGTCTAGTCACATTCTGTGTGTTTGCTTGCATCATCATGACTACCCGGAATGGAGTACCCTACCAACCTGGTCAAACCCAACCTGATTTAGAGGCCATGGTTAGAGCTCTTACTGAAAGTATGAACAAATTGAGTCAGGATATGACTGCTACTGTTACCCAGTGTAAAGAACAAGTCCATGAGAATTTTACCCAGCTTAGGGATCGAGTCCAAGTACTTGAGAAACGTAGACATCAAAATTGGACCCCTAATCCAAAATTTAATAGGCCCCAACCTCATCCATGCCAGGAGCCTAGGAGGACCTTATACCGTGATCCCGAGCATAACCTTAGGAAGCCTAACCATGATATCTATAGTGTGGATCGTGTCTATGAGAGGTCCTTACAATATTCTAGACCAGTCACTCAACAACCCAAGTCTTCTAGATCAAACCATTTAGATCCACACCCATGCCCAAGTAAGGTCTCTACTAGCTTGAAACCCAGTGTGACCCAGGTTCCTATATCGCAAGAATGTTTGTTTTGTGGAGAAAGAGGCCATAAATCTAGTCAGTGCCCATGCATAGGACTGGCTTGTGCATAGCTAAGTGGTAAGAATCCTAAGGATGACATTAATGAGGGAGAACCCAAGCCTACCAATGAGGAAGAAAGGTTAGGTATGACAAGCCTAGAATCAGTTGACCCGATTACCACTGACCCAAAACCCATTGAAGATGGCATCGAGGAAGCATATGATGCTGGCTTGAGTCTAGTTGATGAATATGAAGGGGAAGAACTTGAAGAATGTGACATCGATACTATTGGTTCCTTACCTGAGGAGACCTTGGAGAGCAACCAAGTGGTAGGACCTAGTTCAGAAATTCAAGAGATTTGTGAGAATCAGGTTCCTTTAGTCAAATACCCCTAGGAAGAACTCATAGTGTTAGCCCTAGCTATCAGTTCGTACCCTCTAATGACAGTCATTCCCCAAGTACCAATTAAAGATCTTTGCACTGAACTGTTTAAGTTTGCCCACCCTATGGTAGATCCTCTCCTTAGGATGACTGAATCAAGCCTCTTATAATTGGACCTTGTCCCATGCCCAGCCACTAAGGTCTCTCCCGTAATCTCAGTTGAACATCCTTGTCTTGAGCGGATTGATTCACCTAGTCCTGTAGAAGTCCTCCTTATGGCCCCAAACCCCTTCCTTCGCATGACTAACCTACCCTTCTATAGAGTATACCTTTCCGCACCCATAGATCAAATTTCAAGTCTTGAGGTCATCATCCATAGGCCCTTCCATGAATCATTCTCTAATCCAGTTCTTGAGAAAGTGGATCATTATTTGCTTAGAGAACAAACCTTAACTATTGCAATCACATGTCCTAGGCTACTTCCCGAACCATCTCTTGATCCATTCCTGGGAGTAGCAAACTTTTCCTTTTGTAAGGATGACCAGTTGACACTCATAAATCACCATCCAAACCTTCAGGTCACCACCTTTAGTCAACAGGTAATTCGAGACTCCATCTCATATCTCCTCTCTTTCTCTAGGACTTCCAATGCTTCTTACACCATCCAAGTATACTTTGTCGAAGCCTTTAGAGTGAACCACGTGTCAGAACCTATTAGGTTTGCCACATACTTCTGGAAGACCTTATGGCACCTACTAGGCATCCATAATAAGTTTTCATGCTTTGCATGCCCTCCTCCGACCCAAGGTCAAACCTAGAGAGCCTTAGTTTGTTAGGTTTAGACCTAGGGTTCCTTTGTAATAAAGTCCATTCTTTAGGAATGCGTCGTCAGTCTAGTTTAGTTTTCTTGACCCTTTACTAGGCTTTAGCTCAGATTTTGGTTTGATTGAGAGTACCAGGAATTGGGATTTGTATTTTGTCCAGGGCTGAAATTGCATTCAATGTTTCGATCAATAGGTCTATAGGCTAGAGTCCCTTTGAAATTGTTCATGGATACAAGCCTCGCACACCACTTGATCTGATTTCACTATTAGCCCACACACACGTCTCTTGATGCACTTGCATAACATGTAAAGGACTTGCATAAAGAAATTCATGAAACTTATAAGAAGTTGGCTGATTCTCAAAGACGAGTAAAAACTTTTGTTAAGAGAGACTATGTAATGATTAGGTTAAGGCCTGAGCGGTTTTCTCCTGGAACCGTTAGAAAGTTACATGCTAGAGGAGCTGGACCATTTAGAGTAGTGAAGAGAGTAGGATCCAATGCCTATGTGCTCGAGTTGCCTCCAGAACTAGGCAATAGCTCTACTTTCAACATTAAAGACCTAGTAGAGTACAGGGAGCCAGCTGTGATTCCCAGTGAGCCTTTTGAACCTAATCCTGTTATTGAGTGTGATCCCGACCCTGTGTGTCCACCAACAAATTGGCCTGTGAGGAAAGAGCAGATTGAAAAGATCCTGGATGATCAGGTTATCTCTACTCGTAATCGAGGATACCAAAGATACTTGGTCCGCTGGCAAGGAAGGCCAGACTCTGATGACTCTTGGATCTCCCGAGAAGAACTACAAGATTTGGATCCAGACCTCTTGGAGAGATACCAGAGCCAACTTGAGCCTTACTCGACAAGGTCGAGTTCCTCCCATCCCGGGAGAATTGGTGCGGGCACCAGACTCAGAAGAAGACTTCAGGGCTCTATCTGGATCTCTGATTGACCTTACCCGAAGAATTAGGGTTTTCTGGTTTTGTAATAAGGGTTGACCTGATCAACTCAATTTTGAGTCTGTAATTTTGTCATTTCAATTTTTGTTGGGTCATGTTGACTCAGTCCAAGTCCAAGGCCCAGGTATGTGTCATTCCCTTTGCCATAGGGCACAACATTTTCTAGCTACAAGTGGGTGCCACACTCCCTGCCACATCTCCATCCAGTGTACCTTGGTCCCCACGCCTCAAGTAAGCAGGTTCTTTTTTCTTGCACCACTTGGGGGAGAAATCCATCAAGATATCTTAATCCAAGGAGGAGACAACTTCTTTCCAGATAAACCCAAGCCAGGATGGCAAGAATTTTTCTTGAAGAGAGGATCAAGGAGGTGCCCCACAATGTTCCATAAAAATCCAAGTTATAAAAGGGAAGAGAGCATGTCTTGGGGAGAAAATCAAGGAGGCACCCAAAAGTTTTCAAAAGTGCCAAAGCCATGAAAGGAAGAAGCCTAAACTTGTAGAGCAAGACTATGAGGTGTCCAAAAGAGCCAAACCATGAAGGGAAAATCCTTGATTCATGGAGAGATACTAGGAGACACCCCCATAACCTGCCATTTGGAACTGATTTTCAAGTTTTCTTGGAGTTTTTGGGCTGCCCACTCATGGAAGGAGTCTTGGGAAGAGAATTTGATGCCTAAAGTATGCGTTAGTCCTATTAGTCCCACATGGAAAATGTATAAAATTTTATTTCTTTGTTATGTCTATATATTCAACTCTATGTAACTCTTGAATTTAAAAATGATGAATGAAACTAATTTCTGTGTGAGCAACTTTGTGTTTCTCTCTTCTGCACTTGTATTCAGGTGTTGAGCTCTGTGAGGGAGTAAATCCGGGTTCCCTAGGAACCTTGAGGAGGTGTGAGATCTCCAACCCCAAAACTCTAGCTTAATCCACCCATCTCTACTCCACCACCACCAAACCCTAATTTTCCATCTACATCCCACGGCCCCTCTCTTTCATATAGAGGCCGGCCACCAGCATCCAGGTTCAGATCAACTATTTCAACTACAGAGCAAGTTCAAAGAAAAGTCAGATCAGTATCAAGATCTCCGGAACTTCTACATCCAACAATCTTCATTAAGTCCTCAGGTCGGTGTCTTTCTTTGAGTTTCTGGTTCTTTTTTTTTTGTTCTTCTTCTTCCAGATCCTGAGTTTGAGAAGAAGGCCAACCTTGCCATAGGACTACAATCCGAGGATCCATTGCGAAGATACCTCGTCTCCAAGGATCCTACAATCTGCTCGAGAGTGTCCTTCAATTGAAGCAACGAGAGATATCACAGTCAGGTATAAAACCTTCTCTTCTCTCTTCGTCTGTTTCTTGAAAGAGGAGTAAACCCTAGGTCTGGGGGTTTCTCAATCCCCAGCGATCCTACTTCTGAGTTACTCTAATAATCCACTCCTTTTAATTGTGCTTTCTGTCATTTCTTAGTTTCTTTCAACATTAGTTTATCTTTCCTTTGAGTCAAAGCCGGCTTCTAAAAATAAATAAATAAAAAAATATATTAATTTTAATTTACTTCCGCATCGCATCATCTTTTTTGTTCTGCATCATTTTTGGTATCAGAGCATTCATTCTGCATCAATTTTGGTATCAGAGTTTTCGTTCTGCATCAGTGTGCAGAGATTGGCATGGCTCTGAGGAGATTGTATCAAGTAAAGCTCTAGTTACAGCGAGTGCTAGTTCAGGTTTGCTAGGTTCTCTCCAGGGAAGTCTAAGGAAAAGACTGATACAGCTGCCAAGTAGAAGGAAGGCTACAATCATGGTGCCAGGATACAAGCGAGGACTCAGCTATGGAGGTGATCATCCTAAAGGCCTCCAGGTATGTATAGCAGCTAAAGGGTGTTGGCAAAGGCAAGGATATCCGTACAAGGTGCTGTCAGGACACACAGTTATAGTGGAGTTGTGCATAGAGGACATTGCCAGGTTTGCCAAGGCTTGGGGGCACCAAGATAGATATTGTAGGGTTTTTGTTTTCCCCAGGGCCTTGAGAGTCAAGTTGGGTCAGGGGGTTTGACCCAGGGTACATTGATTTCTTGGAGGGAGTTTTTTGAGAGATTGTAACATAACCCAATTGGGTTATGGGGTTCGGATCCAAGTTGTTAAATTGGTTAGTTGGTTGGTTGTAACCAATTAGGAAGCCCAATCATGTGCATGTGTCCTAATCCAGTTTGGACCAAGAAGACAAGTCCTAACCGCACATGTGATGTAGCCTAACTAATCAAGAAGTGGTTAAGCCCATGTGAAGTCTAAGAAGGATCATGATGCCCAATCCAAGAAGAAGACCGCCCACTCTTATTTAAGAAGTGGGGGACATGCATGAAAAGGCATGTCTAAAGGGGCCGACCCTTTTTGGGTCTAGGTTCGGTGCTCCAAGGAAGCTGCGTGATCTTGGAGAGTGTAGAGACAAGAAGTGTGCAAGAAAGACCGTGAGGTTATCTCACGATGCTTGGAGAGCATGAAGATCCTTGGATCGTGGGCCTTGGCTTACGGTTCCAATGAGGAAGCCTTGGACGGATCCTAGGGAGCATGTGAAGACCTCCTCACGGTCATGAGAAGACCTTGAGGAGCATGGAGCATGGATCTTGGACATCCTTATGGGCATGGAGACTGTGGGAGACCTCCTGGGTACAAGGAGGCCACGATGGAAGACTTCTGAGAGGCCATGTGGAGGGAGATTTTGCATGGGTACATGGCCATGAGATGATCCTGTATAAGGGAGTCCATAGGTGGAGCTCATTTCGGTAAGAGGAGGCACGATCATAGATGGGCTTGCAGAGAGGCGCACGTGAGGGAGATATCACGTGGAGGGCTTGATACCATGGGATGTTCCATGGGGCTTTGGATAAGGGACATCTACATCGAGGTATTGTTCGCAGGTGGGAGATGCACGTTGAGGTATTGTCTATGCAGGGTCGTACGTGGGTTCTTGGAGCGTGAGGCCTGCAAGAGAGAAGATGTGCGGGATGGCGAGAAGCTTCTGGGTTATCAGAAGGGGTGCCGGGGTTACATCTTGTCTTGTAACAAGGTTCTTCTCCAAAGTGATTCATGAATAAAGTAATCTCTTTTTTTCTCCTACATCTCTTATCTATATCTCCATTGTTGCATGATGTTGAATTTGAGGAACAGGTTGTTGGACTGTTTGCTTCTAGATTGCTACCGCTACATATAGGCACTAGCCTAGGATCAGTGCCTAGAATTTTCAACACTCTTGGCTCCGGTCGCCTTGCTCACAGTCTAGAGATGCCCACTGGGAAACTCCAAAAGTCCTGGCCATCTACCGCCTGACTCACAGCTTGGTGCATCAGGCCCCTCGACCTCCTTCATCCAACCTCTTCGATGCAGGACAGAAATCAAAATTAAATTACTAAAATTAATAACTAATTAATAGAGAAAAAAATATAAACTAATTTTTTTTATATTTCAGATTTTATAGAAGACTTTAATGGAGACAATGAAAAAATTAGAAACTAATTTTTTCTTATATTTCATATTTTATAGAAGACTTCAAAGGAGACAATGAAGAAAACTAATTCAATTACCCGCACAAGTAAACCTACAAAGCAATTAAAAAAAACAAGACCTGGTGGTTGAGAAACCACCGTAAACTAGGATCTATTCAACGAGTCAGAAATTATAAGAAGGGAAAGGTTCAGTGTTATCAAAATAGATCGCTCTCTCGATGTAGATTCGGCAAGACTCTCAAGATCATAGAGACGGGACTTCAAGATCATGCTTCCAGGCTTCGATTTTCTACACGATGCCGGTTCCGAGGCAAGAACACCAAATCTAGATTGTTGGTCACCTGCAAAACACTCAGCAAAGGAAGTCAAGTTAGAAATCAACAATGAAAGAAAAGAAGGGAAAAGAAAGGGTTCGAAGTGATAGTTGGGTCTTCTTTTCAGCTGGATAAGTAGGGCCTCACACCTCGCGATGCTCCAAAGGAACAAGGAAGGGCCTCACACCCCGTGATGCACACAGCAAATGAAAAATTCAATAGAATTTTGTTGTATTTCAATAATAATTTCATGAATTACAGGGAGGTTGGTGGGGTATTTATAGATCCCCAACCAGTGAAGTAAGGGACTCAAATACAAAACTTTTGTTCCCTTTGAACTACAACTGTAGAATCTAGATTTAAGTAACCTGGACTCTTGCTTGATGGATTGAACATGACTCTTATCCAAGGTTGGTGCCAAGATGGAGATTGAGATGAACTCTGATGAAGGGCCACGATCGCTTCCTTGGTTGGTCATGATGGGTGGACTCAAGAGTCTTGATAATGTAGCCTTCTACAGGTGCTTGGACTCTTCAGTTTGGATTGGAGAAGACTCAAGTGTTATGATAAAACTCTAGAGTTTTTGAAGCTTAAGCAACTTAGTAACCTGTTTGAGTAAAATGCTAGTAATAGAAACCCTTGGACCTCCAACACTTGAGATGAGGTATTTGGCTTGAAATTCCCTAGCAAGTGGCATCAAGGAAGAGGACTTTTGCTTGGCCGAACTCCTCATTTGGGCATGGAATATTTGTGAGTGGAAGGTTCCATCCGGAGAAGTCCTTCTACTTTACTTCTCTCAAAATTAAGTGGCGCCTAAAACCTCTTCTCATGGGCCGACCAAAGAGCCTTGCCATGTGGTGATGTTGCATGTCCAAACACAAGTGATATGGCATGTGTTCTTGTTCCAAAATAAAATATACAAATGGTGTTGTCCCAAAGACATGTGTTGATGTCCAAATCCTTGAAAAAATGGTGCCAAGAAAAGGTTGTGACTTGGGCTAGCACATGGGTTGTCTTGAATCTTCAATTGGGTGCACATGGGATGTTGTCTTGGTCCCCTCTCATAATACAGGACTCAATAAACTATTACATGGACTCAATGAATAACTAACCACATGATTTAACCAACTAATTGAACCAACCATACTTAATTAGGCTTTCAAATAAAAACCTTAATTAAAGTTAGTAAAAAGGGCTAATTAAATTGGACCACTAAGATCCTAGTTTGGTAAATAGGGTTTGTGATGCGGGACGAACCTAGGACTAATGCAAAACAGAAAAATAATATTTTTTATATTTTTTTAGACATTAAATTCATAGGCTAATTACTCGAAAATAAGTAAAGAATCAGCATGATGACTAGTAATGCTAGAAACTATCATACCCGCAAAAACTCATACAGAATAATGACTAGCCAGGACCCGAGAGTTGAGAAACTCCTAGTTTAGGATAGCGTACCTATCATCATATCAGAACTCAAGAGGGGGAAGGCTTTGACCAAGTAGCAATTGTAGTTTCTTCGATAAAAAGATCTCTCAGCCTCTAGATGGCGCTTGGAAGAACAAGCCTTTGGTTTTCGAATCTGAAGGCAATCTGGATCCGGTCTAAAGGCAAAGAAAGCCTCCTTTGGGGAGGGAAAACATCTCGGGGATCTACAAAATGTCAAGGTTAGGCACGAATCAGGTAATCAAAGAAAAAAAAAATAAAATGAAACAAGGAAGGAAGGGTTAGGGCTAGAAGGGCTGGCGGCCTGAAGAAGGAAGACTCTTGCTTTTAGGGACGGCTTTAGGGCTTCTTCTCAAAGGCATGGCTGATGTCAAGAGGCTTGAGTTACTGCTTTGGGCATGGAGGATTGCAAGGATAGGGGTCAGCCAACACAAGAACACAAAGAACCAAACCAAAGGAACCAAAAGAAAACACAAGACACCAGTCTTAAAAATAATTCAGCAAAGTTTTAATTCATAAGAGTTGATTGATTACAAGAGGAGGAGGGGTGGGGTATTTATAGAGCTCCATGCCCTCTCCTAAAAGGATTACAAGTCTTCTCCTAGTTAGAATAGGTTTACATAATTTAAGTGGGAGAAAGACTACAAAATAAACCTAGAACTAGGAGAATACAAGTTGAATGAAATAAAAACTCAAACTCCTTCTTGCATTTGAACTCTTCCACCATGTTGGACTTGGTCAACTCATGGAGGACGCCTATCATAGGTGTGTTGGGCTCCAAGGGGCAGTAAGGGGTCGTCCTCCTTTGGATTGGTGCATGGACTTTGGTTCCTAGAAACTAGGGTGGCCTAGTATCAGCATATTCCTTGGAATCTTGGTTCTTCATGCTTGGGCTTGCTTCCTGGGCTTGGAATATTAAGGCCTGGAGTGCTAGAATAACCTAGAAAACATGGGCTCCTATCATATAAAATATTTTGGAAGCATTTGGAGGGAATCTGGATTCTGAAATGGCATTTGGAGGGAATCAGGGCACCTAGAGGGCATCTGGAGGGCATTTAGGGCTCCTGGGTGTCAATTGAGCTCCCATAAGCTGATGTAATTACCTCTAGCTCCTGAATGAGACCTGGTGGAACTCCAAAATAGGGTGACCTCCTCTCTTATACAAAATCTGGACTCATGCTAGACTCATACTGATGTACATGACTCGATATATTGGACTAGGTCGAGATAAATCAACTAGTCTCACCTTATTACAACTCAATCTTACTTTCCTACAAAATTGTGACACATGAATAAGGTTCTAAAGAAAACCCTAATCAGTAAGCCATATGGGATCCAGTGATTTGTGTCTAATCCTAGTATCCCCACCAATTCTCCTAGGGTGGGAGAAACTCGACTCCGTCGAGTAAGGGTCAATTTGGTTACTCAAGGAGGGTCTGGGTTGAGGCATGACAGATCCTCACCAGTGCTCCACAAATCCTCAGATTTTGGCTGACCTTGCTATCTGACCAAATATGTTTGATAACCTTCATCTCGGGTACTGATGGCTTGATCATCCAGGATTCGCTCACTCCTTTCCTCACTTATTAGCCAAATTGTATGTGGACACTCTAAGGTGGGTTCACTCATAAAGGAAGGAATTGGCTCAAGATGCACACTAGGTATCACTGCTGGCTCCTTGTGCTCCATAAGGTCTGAAATGTTGAAGGTTGGGCTAATACCTAAATCAAGTGGTCTCTCAAGCACATAAACATTGGGTCCACTACTCTTCATTAGTCTGAATGGGCCAGCTTTGCAAGTAGAAAATTCCTTTACACTCACATAATCCTCTACAGAAAATTCTCTCTCTTTCAGGAATTAGCCAAGATGTTAGTTAGTTCATTATTTTTGTATAACTTTTGACTAATATCATGATGCAAATGCTATGCAGAGGTCAGTGCATGTATGGACAGATGAATCAGGGTTGCAAATTTATTGGACTCAATACTAACACCTAAAAGACTCGACTAGGCTTTCCTATTGAAAGAAATTTTATTAGACTCTTCAAGACAAAACCTAACAGACTATAGACTCTTTAGGTTTGATCCTATCATGTCATGCACATGAAAATATGATATAAACTCTTAGTAGATGCCAGAGGGTCTTCCAGAAGTAGGTAGCAAACATGACAGACTCGATGAATGAATGCAGTATGCAAAACTCTATGAAATGCAATCTAAGGGTTAGAAAATCATGAAAAGTTTCAGAAAAGGATAGAAAATAAGAAGTGGATTCAGGATTAGTCTGATTGGGTAAGGAATAAGAAAAGGGTTCGAGGTTAATCGGGTAGAATAGGATGCAGAAAGGGGTATCAGGGATTAATCCTAGACTAATAAGGTTGACCTTATGGGGTTGATGGGTACCTATAAGGTTTATCCTATGGAAGAGTGGGTCACTAATCTTAGGGAAGAGATCGTCAATGGGAACTATAGGATGGGATTCTTCCTGAGGCTACTGATAAGCCAATTCCTTAATAAAGTCATCTGGTTCAAGAAATTTAGGACTAGGCTCTATACTTGGGCTTTCGTTTAGTGGCTCCTCAGGGAAAAGTCTAATAGTAGAGTTGGGTTCCTCATCCCTTAACTACTCTTCCTCTACATTTTGGATGTGGTCAAGGTTTACTGGGTCAACTGATCTTGGGTTGGTTTCTACCTGGGCACCTATTGGGTCAACTAATTCTAAGTCTTCTACAGAAAACTCCTCTTCTTCTTCCTCATACTCCTTGACTAAGCTTGGGTCAGCCTTATATCTCCTCTTCAATGTTATTCTGGTGAACCAATGAGGTGGTAAGAGGGGGTTGGCTAAGGGATACCTGACTAATATTAGGCTCAAATCTAGGGGTACTAATCCTATAGGGTTCAGGGTGACTAGGGTTGACTTGACTGGCACTAGGCTGATACCTAGGGACTATGGGTTCCTGGGGTCTATGTGTCTGGTTTGGGGTTCCTACTTGGTCATCTAATGGATTAATCCTATGGGTTGTCTGGTTATTGGTTTGGGTTATTTGGTCAAATCTTTGGTTTATTTGGTCGAATCTATGGTTTATTTGGTTTTGGGATTGGGTCAATTAGTTTTGGAATTAGGTCAATTGGGTCATCTGGGTATTGGTTTGGTCAAGTTTATGGTTCAATTATTCATTCAAGGTTCTTATGAGTGCTTCAAGACTGGACTTCATAGTTGAACTAGGTTAGGGTTTAGACTTCTGGTATTGGGTTCCTAATCTAGTGGTCATGCAATAAATCAACAATCAAAATGAATTGATGCAACCAAGCATGCAAAAGAGAGAGAAAAAGCTAGTATAATCTAGGGTTTTCTAGACCTAGGATCAAAACTGAATGGGTCAGCTCAACTTACACTTAATCCAGTAGTTAATCCTTCCACTGGCCAGGTAGGGGGTGGGAGTGTGGGAGGTCCCTCTACTTTTGCAGGGACCTAATTAAAAACCACAACACCACTTAGGTCGTTTGACTTTGGACCCCTAGTGGTGTGGAACAAAGGGGGGGCTAGGGATGCAGGATGGATGCTAGCATGGATGCAAGGAATCTGGTGTGGGCACCAGAATCAGGAAGAGACTCCAACCAATTCAAGTCAAATCCGAGTCCTTATGGTTGGATGAGTAAAAGAAAGTCCTGTAATTTTTTTTCTTTCTTTAATTTTGAGTCCAAATAATTATGTAATTCGAGTCCATTTCAATTTTATGTTGGGACTAGTCCAGCCTGATTAATCTTGTATTTGAGAGTTGGGTCCAAATGAGTCAAGTCCAATCCATGAAGAATCAAACCAAACCTCCATGAAGAATCAAACCAAACCATATTTGAAGACTAAAGAAGACTCAAGACTTATACTCCAAAGAAAGACCAAAGCCACCTCAAGTGGGGACCACATGCCACATGACACATGCCACCTCATCATCCAAGGTTGCTGCCACATCACACATACCACCTCACCATCCAAGGTTGCTGCCACATCACACATGCCACCTCACCATCTAAGGTTGCCGCCCAAGAGAAGAAAAGGGGAATTTGAATTTGAATTGGCTACAACCTCCTCCACAACTTCCTCCACTACTCATGGGATGCCCCATATTTTTCTCCACAAATTTTTCTCCATGATATTTGGTGTAGTTTGAATTCAAAATGGCTTAATAGTCTATAAAAGACTCTTAGTCTTCTTGTAAAGAAAGGATGGAAAAGAAAAAATAAAAATTTTGTTCTATGTGAGTTCTATGTGCCTAAGTGGTAGTTCTAAATTCCTCTCCCTATCCCACGCCAACCCTACTTTCTCCTCCTCCATCTCCAACGCCTAAGACACTCTCCTTCTTCTCCAATCTCAAGCTAGCTCTTTAATATTCAAGGTTGATCAAGAAGACCATCACAAGGAGGCCGGCCTAATCCATTTCAAGTGATCTACCATGGCGCCAACATTATTCTTCAACAATGCTTCCTCGACTCTTCTTTAGTTTCTCCATTTCATGACTAACGTATGTTACCAAGTTCCTAATCTCGAGGTTTCTTTGTTGTAGGGTTCTCTGGGATTCCGAATTCAAGAGGAAGGAATTACTTGCCATAATCCAGAAAACAAGAAGGGCCCTCAATTTGTAGTATGGTCTTGTCATTTGGGAGGTCTCTTCATGAGTGATCTTGATCTACTTGAAAGATTAATGCTAGGTATGTTCTAGTATCGATTAGGTCTGAAATATTAAATTTGCCTAGCTTAACTTGTGTGGTTCGAATCTTATTCCTATTTCTTTGTTATTTTGATAGTCTTATTAATTAGGTTTACGTTTGATCGTTCGAGTTCTCTTCATTAGACCTCCTTTGATACTATATGCTGAACTAATCATATGCAAATAAGAAATTGCTAAGTTAATCTTTGCTAATCTCCTTTAGGGTTGCATAGTTGCATTCTCATCTTGCATGTCCCCACCATTCTTGGTATCAGAGCATGGTAGAATAAGTTCCTGATTGCATAGCATTAAGTCCTTGAAGTACTTGGATCGGGGGCGTTACCAGGCCGTCCGGTCTTAGGAGAAAGCAGGGTTTAAACACCCTCTCTTCCCATTCCACGGGGATCTCCTAAGGCGTGTCGGGGTGCCATTGTGATTGACCCGTGAAAAAGAAAGCCAAAGGACTTCTTAGATTTCATTTGTGAATTTTGCATTGGGCACGTTCTGTTTTTCTGCTTGCTGTATTTTCTGTAGGCTGACTGTAATCCGCCTGCAACTCCAAAGGCAAGTATCACATTTCTTGTTAGAATATTTTTTTTCCTGTTCCATTTTAAGTTGCTTATCACCGTTTAAAATTTCAATTTGAGAAAAAATTTACAAAAAAAATGAAAATTCCTGCAGTCCATCAGTGTTATTAGGGTTTCTGTTCTGTTCTGTTCCTTTTCATTATCTTCATTTCAGAATCTGCCTAGAATAGTACAGATTTTATTTTGAATTTTTGTTTCATCTGGTATGTCATCTAGAAGTTAGGAGTTTTCAGTAATTTTTTTAGATTTTTTTGACATTTTTTTCTGCACTTATCAACACCACTTTTAAACTGCAACACACTACTTCTGCACCTGAAATTTGAAATTTGCATGCATCTCATGACAAATCAAATTAAGGGCATGAAATTGACATAGGGTCAGGATTTCATCACCTGTCCCTAGCCCAAAAATCACCAAATTGCATATCGATCCAATCCCTAACTAAAATTGATTAGACATTAATTGCCCTAGTGGGTTAGGGACATCAATTTGGTCGAGCCCGGGTTATTGTCAACTCATTGTGTCAACTAGTCTTGTGTGTGCCCTATTACTTGGTGTCTAGAATTGGGACTAAGGGCTTGGGTGCTGATCCGTCTATTGGGCCAATTCCATCGGGCCTATGTAGGCCAGAGACAGGATCTCACACTCCCCTTGTTCTAAAACCTGGCCAAGTATAGAGTTACTACAATCTAGCTTGCCACCTTGATTAGGCAACTAGCTTGGAACTCTAGGTCCAGTTCAATTCAATTGGGAAAGCTTGTGCAACCCATTTCTTCATCTATTATTGAAAGCTGGTGTCAAGGATAGAGGTTAAGTGGCTCAAGCCAAAGCGGTTCTTGTGGTTTTTAATTAGGACCCAGTGAAAGCTGGGGGAACCTCCCACATACCCACCTCCTGACTGGCCAGTGGAAGAGAGTAGCTGTTGATTTGATTGTATTTAGTCAACTCAGTTTATTTGGACTAACCGGTTTAGAAAACTCGTAGTTCGGGTCTGAGTCTAATTGTTTGCATGACAACTAGGTCAGGCACACCTTACCACCCTTCACAAGCCCAACCTAGTTCATCCATGGATACTAGTATGGAAAGCCTTATGAGATCTATGATCGAGAAGATGGACCGTTTGGATGCTAGGTTTGACCAGTTCGAGGAAAGGATAGGAACCCTAGAGGAATCTAGGTTGACCCCAACTGAACCACCTTCACCCAGATTACCTTCAGTTCGCCCTAGAGCCCAACGACAGGAACATACACATGATCCAATTCATAGAAGGCCACATCAGGATTATACTGATCACACTCCGGAGCCAAATCCTAGAAGACCTCGCCATGATACTTTTGATCAAGATGATCGGGCCTTAAGGAATATACGTCTAGATGCACCAACCTTTGAGGGAAGCCTAGATCCTAAGGTGTACATAGACTGGGAGGCTGACATGGACCAATATTTTGACTGGTATGATATGTCTGAAGAGAGAAGATTCAAGTTTGCCAAAATCAGACTAGTCCATCAGGCTAGGTTGTATTGGGGAAATGTCGAACGCATAGCTAGGCAGAGGGGAGACTTACCTATAGTGACCTGGAGAGACATGAAGAGAAAGCTTAGAGAGAAATATTTGCCTATGTCTTATCAGCAAAGGTTATTAGATCAGTGGCAACGATTGACACAAGGAAATAAGACCGTTTCTGAGTACGTTGCTAAATTTGATGAGTTTGTAATGCGATGCAACGTAGTCGAGTCTGAGGCAGCCACATTGTCGAGGTTTAGATCAGGATTGAATGAAGATATAAAAGGGGAACTGTTTTTGAGAGAAGTCCATGATTTAGATCAGGCATACCAAGTTGCCATGGACTATGAGAGGTTTCAAAGGAGAGCTACATTTAGGCGACCTGAGCCCATTAGGTTTAATCCTCCTGTTAGTCGACCTAGTTCAGTCCCTGGTACAACCAATATACCAAGATCCAGCTCGAATCCAACCCCTAGGACCAACCCTACCATTCCCCCAATTCCTAGAAAAGACAAAGGAAAGAGCCCTGAAGTTCGAGGTGAGAGGGAGCGAGTTTGCTATAAGTGTCGTAAACCAGGTCATTTCGTGAGCCAATGTCCCTCTAGAGCTTTACGTATAGGGGAGGCAGAAGAAGGTGAATCAGAACCCCTGGAGAATGATGAAGAGGAGGTTTATGAAGCAGGGGATTGCTTGGCTGATGAGTATGAAGGAGATGAAGAAAATGTAGACTCATCAGATGTGTTAGGAGTTGTGAGATGTATCATGACACAGACCAAGGAGCAGGAAGACTAGCGTAGGACTAGCATCCTACACACATTTGTCAAAATAGGAGAAAAGGTCTGTAAGATCGTGATCGATAGTGGAAGCTGTGTCAATGCCATTTCCACTAGTGCAGCCAAGAGTCTAGGATTACCTACTGAACCACATCCCAATCCATATAAGGTATCCTGGATCGATTCCACTTCTATCCCAATCAAGCAGAGATGTCAGGTCCGAATCCAACTTCAGTCCTATCAGGAACGAATCTGGTGTGATGTACTCCCTATGGGAGTAAGTAGCATCATCCTAGGTAGGCCATGGCTGTTTGACCATGATGTGACAATTTTTGGTCGATCAAATTCCTGTGCTTTCAATTTCAATGGCAAGAAAATTGTCATTCATTCAACCCAGCCTAAGGACAACACCAAAAGAGGAGTTAGCAACCTGAAAGAAAAAAGGACTGGATTAAATTTGATAGGTGCAAGAGAATTAGAAAAAGACATTAATGAGGGAGCACCTATTTGGATGGTAGCTGCTAAGGAAACTATGGACCACACCCCTGTAGAACACCCTCAAGAGGTGGTCCAATTATTGAAAGACTTTGAAGACGTGTTTCCCGAAGATCTTCCCGACAATCTTCCACCTTTAAGGGACATACAGCATGCCATAGATTTAGTTCCTGGTGCGACTTTACCTAATTTGCCTCATTATAGGATGAATCCAACTGAACATCAAGAGTTACAAAGGCAAGTTAGTGAACTTCTTAGAAAGGGGTTTGTTAGAGAAAGTTTAAGCCCTTGTGCAGTCCCTGCCTTGTTAACCCCTAAAAAAGATGGTACCTGGAGGATGTGTGTAGACAGCCGTGCCATCAACAAGATTACTGTCAAATATAGGTTTCCAATCCCAAGACTGGACGATATGTTAGATATGATAGCCGGATCAACAATTTTCTCCAAGATAGACTTAAAGAGTGGCTATCACCAGGTTAGGGTTAGGCCTGGAGATGAATGGAAGACCGCTTTTAAGACTAAAGATGGATTATATGAGTGGTTAGTCATGCCGTTCGGTCTGTCCAATGCACCCAGCACCTTTATGAGAATTATGAATCAGGTGTTGAAAACTTTCATCGAAAAATTTGTGGTGGTCTACTTTGATGACATTCTTATCTATAGCAAGACTAAGGCAGACCATTTAACCCACCTAAGACAAGTTTGCCAAGTCCTTAGAAAGGATAGTCTCTATGCCAATATCAAGAAGTGTGATTTCTTAACACATAGAGTTATCTTTCTAGGATTCGTAGTAACATCTGAAGGAGTGTCCGCTGACCCTGCGAAAATTAAGTCAATAGTAGAGTGGCCTGTATCCAAGAGTATCCATGATGTCCGTAGTTTTCACGGTTTAGCCACCTTCTATAGGAGATTCATTAGAGGGTTCAGTACGATAGTGGCTCCAATCACTGATTGTATTAGGAAGGAAACTTTTGAATGGACTAAAGCAGCAGACAAAGCCTTCCTAACAATTAAGGAAAAAATGACACACGCACCCATCTTGAGGTTACCCGATTTTACCAAAGTGTTCGAGGTTGCTTGTGATGCTTCTGGGATAGGAATTGGAGGTGTCTTGAGTCAAGAGAATCACCCAGTAGCATATTTCAGTGAGAAGTTAAATGAAGCGAGACTAAGGTATTCCACCTATGATAGGGAGCTGTATGCGGTAGTTCAGGCATTACGTTATTGGAGGCATTATCTTCTACCACAAGAGTTTGTCCTATTTTCTGACCATGAAGCTCTTAGGTTCCTTAGTTCTCAGAAGAAATTGAACCCTAGGCACGGAAAATGGGTAGAGTTCATACAAGCTTATACGTTCGTACTGAAACATCATGCCGGAACTGAAAATAGGGTTGCTGATGTATTGAGTCATCGTTCAATGTTGTTGAATTCTGTGAGCACTGAGGTAGTAGGGTTTGAAAGATTAAAAGAGGAATATCCTACATGCCCTGATTTTGGTGACATCTATCGATCCCTTCAACAAGGACCATCTAGTGAGCATAGTGATTATACCATTTTAGATGGATACCTTTTCAGAGAAAATCAGTTGTGTATTCCCAAGACCTCTGTTAGGGAATTTCTGATCTGGGAAGTTCATGCTGGGGGCTTAGCAGGATATTTTGGTAGGAATAAGACCATCTTAGCAATAGAAGACCAATTCTTTTGGCCTGGTCTCAAAAGAAATGTGGCCCAGATTGTAGCTCAGTGCCGTATCTATGCTGTTGCAAAACAGCAAAGACAGAACACCGGTCTGTACACAACCTTACCAGTCCCTGATTGTCCATGGCAGGATATCAGCATGGATTTTGTAGTAGGCCTCCCTAAGACGTCTAGGAAGTATGATTCTGTCTTTGTGGTTGTCGATCGTTTCTCCAAGATGGCTCACTTCATTCCTTGTTCTCAAACTTCAGATGCTTCGAAGGTGGCCAAGCTTTTTCTCGATCAGGTCGTTAGGCTTCATGGTTTACCCAAAACCATTGTGTCCGATAGAGATGTCAAATTTACTAGCTATTTCTGGAAAACCCTCTGGCACATGCTCGGTACCAAGCTGAAATTCTCTACTGCCTATCATCCTCAAACCAATGGCCAGACTGAGGTAGTAAACCGAAGCTTAGGAAATCTGTTGAGATGCTTAGTTGGTGACAACCTAGGAAACTGGGACCTATTACTTCCTCGTGCTGAATTTGCCTATAACAGCTCAGTTAATAGGTCTATTGGGAAAAGTCCATTCGAAGTAGTCCATGGATACAGACCTAGGAAGCCTTTAGACCTAGCTCCTTTACCCACACATGCACGGGTGTCCGAGTCTGCCGAGTCATATGCACAGCATATTAGGGAATTGCATAAGGAGATTAGCCAAAAGATTCAAACGAGCAATGAACTCTATCAGCATATGACTAATTCACATAAATGATTAAAAGAATTTAATGAAGGGGACTCCGTCATGATCAAACTTAAACCTGAAAGGTTTCCGCCAGGAACTATGAAGAAACTCCATACCCGGGGAGCCGGACCTTTCAAAATAATAAAGAAAATTGGACCAAATGCTTATGTATTAGAATTACCACCAAGTTATGGCATTAGTTCAACATTTAACGTTTCAGACTTAAAAGAATACAAAGAACCTGTATTGATACCTAGTGAGCTTTTTGGTCCTAATGTTTCTTTTGAGAGTGAAACACCAAATGAGTGTCCACCACCAAGTGTTCCTGAGAGAAAGGAGAGAATTGAAAGGATCTTGGATGACCAGATCATTACTACTAGAAACAAAGGCTACCAACGTTATCTGGTTAGATGGCAAGGATGTCCTGAATCTGAAGACTCCTGGATTTCTCGAGAGGACCTACAACAAATCGACCCGGATGCATTAGAAACTTATCAAGCCAACCCTCACTCGATAGGGTCGAGTTCCTCCCACCCCGGGAGAATTGGTGTGGGCACCAGAATCAGGAAGAGACTCCAACCAATTCAAGTCAAATCCGAGTCCTTATGGTTGGATGAGTAAAAAAAAGTCCTGTAATTTTTTTTCTTTCTTTAATTTTGAGTCCAAATAATTATGTAATTCGAGTCCATTTCAATTTTATGTTGGGACTAGTCCAGCCTGATTAATCTTGTATTTGAGAGTTGGGTCCAAATGAGTCAAGTCCAATCCATGAAGAATCAAACCAAACCTCCATAAAGAATCAAACCAAACCACATTTGAAGACTAAAGAAGACTCAAGACTTATACTCCAAAGAAAGACCAAAGCCACCTCAAGTGGGAACCACATGCCACATGACACATGCCACCTCATCATCCAAGGTTGCTGCCACATCACACATACCACCTCACCATCCAAGGTTGCTGCCACATCACACATGCCACCTCACCATCCAAGGTTGCCGCCCAAGAGAAGAAAAGGGGAATTTGAATTTGAATTGGCTATAATCTCCTCCACAACTTCCTCCACTACTCATAGGATGCCCCATATTTTTCTCCACAAATTTTTCTCCATGATATTTGGTGTAGTTTGAATTCAAAATGGCTTAATAGTCTATAAAAGACTCTTAGTCTTCTTGTAAAGAAAGGATGGAAAAGAAAAAATAAAAATTTTCTTCTATGTGAGTTCTATGTGCCTAAGTGGTAGTTCTAAATTCCTCTCCCTATCCCACGCCAACCCTACTTTCTCCTCCTCTATCTCCAACACCTAAGACACTCTCCTTCTTCTCCAATCTCAAGCTAGCTCTTTAATATTCAAGGTTGATCAAGAAGACCATCACAAGGAGGCCGGCCTAATCCATTTCAAGTGATCTACCATGGCGCCAACATTATTCTTCAACAATGCTTCCTCGACTCTTCTTTAGTTTCTCCATTTCATGACTAACGTATGTTACCAAGTTCCTAATCTCGAGGTTTCTTTGTTGTAGGGTTCTCCGGGATTCCGAATTCAAGAGGAAGGAATTACTTGCCATAATCCAGAAAACAAGAAGGGCCCTCAATTTATAGTATGGTCTTGTCATTTGGGAGGTCTCTTCATGAGTGATCTTGATCTACTTGAAAGATTAATGCTAGGTATGTTCTAGTATCGATTAGGTCTGAAATATTAAATTTGCCTAGCTTAACTTGTGTGGTTCGAATCTTATTCCTGTTTCTTTGTTATTTTGATAGTCTTATTAATTAGGTCTACGTTTGATCGTTCGAGTTCTCTTCATTAGACCTCCTTTGATACTATATGCTGAACTAATCATATGCAAATAAGAAATTGCTAAGTTAATCTTTGCTAATCTCCTTTAGGGTTGCATAGTTGCATTCTCATCTTGCATGTCCCCACCAGAATCTTTTTTTTTTTATGGTTGATGAGTTTTAGATATATATTTTTTTTAGGGTTTTGATTCCCGATTACAAGCAAAGGCAAGAAATAAGAAAGATGAGTAACGGAAGCTTACACTAGCAGTTCAAAGCCCTAAATAGTGAGAACGAGAACAGGACCCCGGGATTAAGAAACCCCGGTAGGACTAGCTCGAAATACAATACCTACTTAGGAGATAGAGAGAGCAAACCTCACACGTCTGAAGCGCCCGGTGCAGAGATCGCTCAACTCGGCTGATGCGGCCTGGATGCCCGAGCAGTCAAACCCGTGGAAGCACTGGCTTTCAATCAGAAGGTCATGATGGCAAAGCCGACTGTCTCCGGTGCCCGAGATGCCAGGGAGGACCTGTAGGCAAACAAAGTAAGGATCAGCGAAATGAGGAGATGCACAGAAAGGAACTGAGATGGGGTTGAGAAGGGGCTCCGAGCCCAGTGTTTGGCTGGATTCTGAAGTCGAAGATGGAGATAACTTGGGACCTCGTACCCCGCGACATCCCGGAGGACGAAGGATTGTGGCCTCACACCACGCGACGTCTATGAGGAGGAAGGATTCGCGATGCCCTGGGGCGACGGATAGGTGGCCTCATACCACTCGACGTCCCTGGGGACGAAGGCAACTTCACTCAACCTAGTCTAAGAGACAAGGGTTGGAAGATAGAAGACTCAAACTCTTTTTTTTTCATTCACCATTCAATAGTTCTACAAGGGAGGGATTGGGTCCTTTAAATAGGCACCCAAGGCCCATTTGAAATTCAAATGAAACCAAATTACAAGCTTTCTTGGGGCGCCAAAAACCTTTGACCTTCTCCTCTCTTTGGCCGACCAAAGGGACTTGGATTGGGCGTGGCATGTGGGAGGGCTTGGAGAGGGGGATTGGCCTCTTGACTTTCTTCATTAGCATGCTCAATTTAGGAAGAAAACGTGGAACATGGCTTGCTTGAAGGGATATGTTCCCTTGGATTTTTCAACGCCCCTCTTTGGAGTGATTCAAGGCCGACCAAGTGGAAAGAGCTTTGGGCATTGCATGGTTGAGGGCTTGGAGAAGGGAGTGTGTCCTTTGACCTTCCATCCTTGCATGAACACTTTGGGAAGAAGGCTTGGAAGGGGGCTTGCTTTGTGTTTTGGTCTCTTCAAGGATCTTCAACGCCCCACATTTGATGGATCATGGCGTAATGTGGGGAAGGGAAGAGGGGGATGGTGTCTCCTCCTTCCAATGTCGCCCAAGAGAAAAAGGCAAGGGGAGGGCGTGTGGAAAGCATGAGGGCGCCACCTTGTTTCCCTCCTTGGATGCCCAAGTGGCAACTGATGTGGTGCCACGTAGGTAGCTGAGGTGGCACCTGAGTTGGCATCTTTCCAAGTGGAAGAGGTGGGTTGGCCCACAAGGATTTGACTTGGTGTCGAAAGCCAAGGTGACTTCAATTGGGCTTGGGCCCAGTCCAAACTCAGACCCGAACAAATACAGGACTCATGACCTAACTTGACCCAAGTTGGTCAAGGTACATGACTAAACAAACTTAGACAAGAAATTATGAAATTGCTTTGGCTCATAGCCTTATTACAGGACTCATAGAAGTGGAACCCTAATCTGAGATCCACAGAGGGTTGAGGAGCCTTTGTCGGATCCTAGTGCCCACACCAGTTCTCCCGGGGTGGGAAGAACTCGACCCTGTCGAGTAAGGGTTAGCTTGGCTTTGGTACCTCTCCAGGATATCGAGGTCGATGCGCTGCAAGTCCTCCTGTGTGATCCACGAGTCATCGGATTTGGGTCGGCCTTGCCATCGGACCAGGTAACCCTGGTAGCCCTTGCCCTGGGTAGTGATGGCTTGGTCATCCAGGACACGCTCGATCCGCTCACCTCTCTCAGGTATATTTGGAGGTGGACACTCAGGTTCAGGTTCACTCTCAAAAGGGAGGTCAGGCCCAAATGGCTCACTGGGTATGTTTGCGGGTTCTCTATACTCGACTAAGTTAGAGATATTGAATGTCGAGATAATTCCATAATCCGAAGGTAATTCTAGCATATTGGCGCTAGGGCCCATTCTCCTAATCACTTTAAAGGGACCCGCCCCACGAGCATGAAGCTTCTTAATGGTTCCCAGTGGAAACCATCCAAGCTGGAGCCTAATCATTACAAAATCCCCTATTTCAAACTCTTTCGCTCGCTTTTGGGAATCAGCCAGCCTTTTATATGTGTTATTACTTATATTAATTTTATTGCTAATTTCTTTATGCATGTCCCTAATATGCTGTGCAAGTGAATTAGCTAACTCAGAGACACGTGCATGGATGGGTAGGGAAATTAGGTCAAGAGGTCGGTTCGGCTTGTATCCACAGACAACTTCAAAAGGACTCTTCCTGGTGGTCCTATTTATAGAGCTGTTGTAGGCGAACTCGGATCGAGGTAAAAGAAGATCCCAATTTCCCGTATGTTCACCTATCAAGCATCTAAGAAGGTTTCCTAGGCTGCGGTTGACCATCTCAGTTTGTCCGTTGGTTTGCGGGTGGTAGGCAATGGAGAATTGGAGCTTGGTGTCTAGGAGGTGCCAAAGGGTTTTCCAGAAATAGCTAGTGAAGCGGACATCCCTATCGGACACTATAGTCTTGGGTAGGCCATGTAACTTAACCACATGTTCCAGAAAAAGCTTGGCAACTTTGGAAGCATCTAGGATCTGGGAGCAGGGTATAAAATGAGCCATTTAGAAAACCTATCCACTATTACAAAGACAGAATCGTGCTTCCTTGCGGTCTTGGGTAATCCTACCACAAAATCCATGCTGAGGTCTTGCCAAGGGTGGCTAGGTACGGGCAAGGGGGTGTAAAGGCCAGTATTCTGTTTCTGCTGCTTGGCCATAGCACAGGTTCAGCACCTAGAGACAACATTGGCAACATCTTTCTCAAGGCTAGGCCAAAAGAACTAGTCTTCAACAGCTAAAATGGTCTTCTTCCTACCAAAGTGACCAGTTAGGCCTCCCGCATGGGTTTCCCACACTAAAAACTCTCGGAGTGAAGTCTTGGGAATGCACAACTTATTACCCTTGAAAAGATAACCATCTTGTAAGGTATAGTCACTATGGGCACTAAATGGTTCTTGAAGCTTAGACTAGAAGATCTCACTGAAGTCAGGACAAGATTCATATTGCTCCTTAAGTCAGTCAAATCCTACAACCTCAGTCCTAATTGTGTTTAACAAAAGGGCACGATGGCTAAGGGCATCAGCTACCATATTTTCAGTACCAGCACGATGTTTAAGCACAAAGGTATAGGCTTGGATATACTCGACCCACTTCGCGTGCCTAGGGTTCAATCTCTTTTGGGAGTTCAGGTATCGAAGGGCTTCATGATATGAAAACAGGACAAACTCCTGGGGTAGCAGGTAGTGCTTCCAGTACCTAAGGGCTTGGACGACAACATAAAACTCCTTATCATAAGTCGAGTACTTAATTTTGGCCTCATTAAGTTTTTCGCTAAAGAAGGCCATGGGGTGATTTTCCTGACTAAGTACTCCACCAATCCCAACTCCCGAAGCATCACAAGCAACCTCGAAAATCTTAGAAAAATTCAGCAATCTCAAGACAGGTGCTTGTATCATTCTATCCTTAATTTCAAGGAAGGCTTTGTCTGCAGCTTTAGTCCATTGGAAACCTCCCTTTCTGATGCAGTCAGTTATAGGTGCCACAATTGAACTGAATCCCTGAATGAAATGTCTATAAAATGTGGCCAGGCCATGGAAACTACGTACATCGTGGATACTAGTAGGGACAGGCCATTCAACTATAGCTCTAACCTTTTTGGGGTCGGCTAAAACTCCTTTAGGGGTAACTACAAAGCCTAAGAAGATAACCCTAGTTGTCATAAATTCATACTTCTTAGGGTTGGCGTAAAGGCTATTCTCCCTAAGGGTTTGGTAGACTAACCGTAAGTGGTAAAGATGGTCCTCTTTGGTCCTGCTATAGATCAAGATGTCATCAAAATATACTACTAGGAATTTTCCAGTGAACTCGCGCAAGACTTGGGTCATGACTCTCATAAAGGTACTGGGCGCATTAGACAACCCGAAAGGCATCACTACCCACTCGAACAGACCATCCTTAATCTTAAATACCGTCTTCCATTCATCCCCCGATCGAATTTTAATCTAGTGGTAGCCACTCTTGAGGTCTATCTTGGAAAAGATAGTGGCACCGGCCATCATATCAAGCATATCATCCAGGCGGGGAATAGAAAATCTATATTTGATTGTAATTTTGTTGATAGCCTTGCTATCAACACACATTCTCCAGGTCCCGTCTTTCTTAGGGGTAAGTAGGGCAGGGACGGCACAGGGACTTAAACTCTCCCTAAGAAAACCCTTCCTAAGTAGCTCTCCCACTTGTTTCTAAAGTTCCTGATGTTCAATGGGGTTCATCCAATAGTGGGGAAGGTTGGGCAAAGTGGATCCTGGGACCAAATCTATAGCATGCTGGATGTCCCTAAGGGATGGCAGTTGATCAGGTAATTCTTCCGGGAAAACATCCTCAAATGCTTTTAGAGTCTTTACTACCTCTTGGGGGTGTTCTACATTGGTTGGCTCGTGACTCTCCTTAGTGGCTAGAATCCAAACAGAGGCTCCCTCTAAAATCTCTTTCTCTAGCTCCTTAGGTGTGATCAGGTTGACTTCTGTTTTCTTCTCCTTAAGGCTACTAGATCCTTTCTTGACGGGGTCCTTAGGTTGGATTGGGTTGATGGTGATCTTTTTCCCTTGGTGGAAAAAGACACAGGTATTGGATCGACCATAAAGGGTGGCATCATGGTCGAAAAGCCAGGGTCATCCTAGAATGATACTACCCACACCCATGGATAAGACATCACACCAAATCGATTCTTCATAGGAACTCATTTTTATCTTGATTTGGCACCTAGATTTTACTGGGATTGAAGTCGAATCTATCCAGGAGACTTTGTAAGGGTTGGGGTGGGGAACTGTGGCTAGTCCTAAAGATTTGACTGTATTCAAGGAAAGGGCATTAACACAACTTCCACTATCAATGATGACCTTACAAACCTTATCTCCTAGCTTGATCAGGGTCTGTAGGATGTTGGTCCTATGCCAGTCTTCCTGTACTATGTTTTGGGCTAGAATGCATCAGACTACTCCTACAAGGTCTTCAGATTCATACACTTCTTCTTCTCTCTCGTACTCTTCTAACAACTAATTTTCGGGGTCATAGACGTCTTCCTCAGGTTCAACAATTGGTTCGGGTTCAATCTCAGTTGGTTCATCTATGAGTAGGGTAGGAGCGGTGCATTGACTACCAAAATGTCCAGGTTTATGACACCTAAAGCATTTACCTTGGGGATCGGGTCTCCTCTAGACTTCAACAGCCTTATCCTTTTCCTCTCTACTATATTGGGGTCAGTTCAGGCTGGGACGACTAGGACTGGGTCGGGCTAGGTTTGGTCAACTTGGGTCATTTCGGTTTGGGCTTGGTCGACTCGGGTAAGCTTGGTTATAACTTTGGGTGGATCCAGAGATACGGCTCTGGTTCCTAAAGGGCTCAGGTCTTCTATAGGTGGGAGCTCTCTGGAAATGCTCACAGAGCCTAGCAACTTGGTAAGCTTCTTCCAAGGTTCTGGTTGATCTAAAATACAGCTCTCTGAATGTCTAGGTGTAGGCCAGCCCTAAACCTAGACAGGGTTATCTCATTTGATTCAACGACCTTACATCGCATAACATATTCATCAAACTTGGCGATGTAATCGGCCACACTCTTACTCCCATGACTTAAGGTTTGCCATTGGTCCAACAGTTTTTGGGTGTAGGATGCAGGTAAGTATTTCTTTCTAAGCTTATCTCTCATCTCCCCCCAGGCGGTTATGGGTAATTGACCTTTCTGCTCTATGTAATTTTCAACACTGTTCCAGAACAACCTAGCTTGGTGAACCAACCTAAGCTTGGCAAACTTAAACTTAGTTCTTTCAGACATAGAGTACCAATCAAAATACTGCTCCATAGCAGACTCCCAATCTTCATACACCCTGGGATCTAAGCTACCATCGAAAGTGGGTGCCTCAAGCTTGATGCTCCTAAGGGCCCTTTCTTCACGGTCCTCCAGATTGGGTCTCCTAGGACGGGTATCAACAAAGGGGTCAGGGTCTCTCCCAAAGTCATCCTTAAAGTAAGGGTCTTGTGGCAGGTTTCTCCTGGGATGAGGGGACTCATGACTGGGTTCAGGTCGGGGCCTAGCAGCTTCCTTTAGGGGTCTCAGTCTGGCCTCTATTTGATCCAGTCTATTGTTCAACTGGTTGCCTAACTGGGTAATGGATTGAGTTAGGGCTCCAATGTCAGCTCGCAGTTGGTCCATGGTGTCAGTAGAGGGTGGAGAAGGTGGGTGAAAAGAGATTCCTGATCTAGTGCACATGTAACAAAATGATGCTACGGTTTGCTAGACCTAGGAGATCTCTCCAAGTGTAAAGTCAAGAAGATGAACCTGGAAGTAGTAACTTGGCACCTGGCAAGGTAAGTGTAAGGTGAGTGGAGGTTCCTCTTTGCTTGCCTAGACACCAATTAGAAATTGGCCAGGTAAGCGAACCAACCCACTTCCCTTCAAGCTCTAGTCTCTGAACCACTTGCCTAGACACCAGCTACTCAAGCACACACCAACAAGCAATCTAGCTTGACTCGGCACTTGGGTCGACCCGACTCGTGGGTGTCCCTAGCTCACTAGAGCAGATTAAACATCTAATCAATTTTAGTTAATGGCTAGGGTTCGATATGTTGGGTGGTGGTTTTTGGGCTAGGGACAGGTAATGAAATCCTGACCCTATGTTAATTTGACGCCCTTAAGATAAGTTATGGAGAATGATGCACAAGATGACTAATAAAATGACTTTAAATTTTCTTGTTTTTTTTGTGTCTTTTAGATGTGTGAATGCTAAAAAAAATGCAGGGATTAAAATATGCAAGAAACATGCTAGATGGATGAATGAATCAAAAGATGAGATGCTTGCTGAAATTTCAGACCTGAGATTTTCTTAGGTAGTATTTCAGCTTGTAGAAATTCTACAAACTGAAATAAAATCTGACAAAATAGAAAAAAATACTTTGAAATTAATGCAATCTAACAAAATAGAAATCATGATATTTGGATGTCTCTACAGAGAGAAACAATCCAATGATCAGACCATATACGGACTGACCAGAATGTAGAAAATGACAAGAAAAGATGCACTAGTCCTAGCCTTGCTCTGATACCAAGAATGGTGTGGAACAAAGGGGTGGGGGCTAGGGATGCAGGATGGATGCTAGCATGGATGCAAGGAATCTTTTTTTTTTTTATGGTTGATGAGTTTTAGATATATATATATTTTTAGGGTTTTGATTCCCGATTACAAGCAAAGGCAAGAAATAAGAAAGATGAGTAACGGAAGCTTACACTAGCAGTTCAAAGCCCTAAAAAGTGAGAACGAGAACAGGACCCCGGGATTAAGAAACCCCGATAGGACTGGCTCGAAATACAATACCTACTTAGGAGATAGAGAGAGCAAACCTCACACGTCTGAAGCGCCCGGTGCAGAGATCGCTCAACTCGGTGGATGCAGCCTGGATGCCCGAGTAGTCGAACCCGTGGAAGCACTGGCTTTCAGTTGGAAGGTCGCGATGGCAAAGCCGACTGTCTCCGGTGCCCGAGATGCCAGGGAGGACCTGTAGGCAAACAAAGTAAGGATCAGCGAAATGGGGAGATGCACAGAAAGGAACGGAGATGGGGTTGAGAAGGGGCTCTGAGCCAGGTGTCCGGCTGGATTCCGAAGTCGAAGATAGAGATAACTTGGGGCCTCGCACCCCGTGACGTCCCGGAGGATGAAGGATTGTGGCCTCACACCACGCGACGTCCAGGAGGACGAAGGATTCGTGACGCCTTGGGGCGACGGACTGGTGGCCTCACACCACTCGATGTCCCTGGGGACGAAGGCAACTTCACTCAACCTAGTCTAAGAGACAAGGGTTGGATCATAGAAGACTCAAACTCTTTTTTTTTCATTCACCATTCAATAGTTCTACAATGGAGGGATTGGGTCCTTTAAATAGGCACCCAAGGCCCATTTGAAATTCAAATGAAACCAAATTACAAGCTTTCTTGGGGCGCCAAAAACCTTTGACCTTCTCCTCTCTTTGGCCGACCAAAGGGACTTGGATTGGGCGTGGCATGTGGGAGGGCTTGGAGAGGGGGATTGGCCTCTTGACTTTCTTCATTAGCATGCTCAATTTGGGAAGAAAACGTGGAACATGGCTTGCTTGAAGGGATGTGTTCCCTTGGATTCTTCAACGCCCCTCTTTGGAGTGATTCAAGGCCGACCAAGTGGAAAGAGCTTTGGGCGTTGCATGGTTGAGGGCTTGGAGAGGGGAGTGTGTCCTTTGACCTTCCATCCTTGCATGAACACTTTGGGAAGAAGGCTTGGAAGGGGGCTTGCTTTGTGGCTTGGTCTCTTCAAGGATCTTCAACGCCCCATATTTGATGGATCATGGCGTGATGTGGGGGGGGAAGAGGGGGATGGTGTCTCCTCCTTCCAATGTCGCCCAAGAGAAAAAGGCAAGGGGAGGGCATGTGGAAAGCATGAGGGCGCCACCTTGTTTTCCTCCTTGGATGCCCAAGTGGCAACTGATATGGTGCCACGTAGGTAGTTGAGGTGGCACCTGAGTTGGCATCTTTCCAAGAGGAAGAGGTGGGTTGGCCCACAAGGACTTGACTTGGTCTCGAAAGCCAGGGTGACTTCAATTGGGCTTGGGCCCAGTCCAAACTCAGACTCGAACAAATATAGGACTCATGACCTAACTTGATCCAAATTGGTCAAGGTACAGGACTAAACAAACTTAGACAAGAAATTATGAAATTGCTTTGGCTCATAGCCTTATTACACGACTCATAGAAGTGGAACCCTAATCTGAGATCCACAGAGGGTTGAGGAACCTCTATCAGATCCTGGTGCCCACACCACCCAGCCTTAGACACCAGCTTTCAGTAATAGCTAAAGGATTAAATGCAGTAGTTGGCCCACACAATTCTGACCTGACCTGTTGATGTCTCTTAGCCCTCTAGGGCAAATTAGGTCTAATCAATTTTAATTAGGCTTGGGTGGATATGCTGGATAGTTGTTTTGGGCCTAGGATAGGTTATGACCTCCTGCCCTGATCTGAAATATTGAGTCGCCCTTAATATTGATTTAATGCAGATGATGGCAATCGATGGTCCTGATGCAAACTAAAACAATCAGAAAAATAAAATATTCTTTTTAAATTATTTTATGAGATGTCCAGTTAGGTTTAAGTTTACTGGCATTAGCAAACAAAGTTTGGCTTGAGATTGGGGGGTTTGGAAGTTGATTAGATTTGAGTTAGTCAAGTGCAAAATTAGCAGAAATCAAAGAATTAGAGTTTCAGATGAGGCAGAACTTGACACAGTTATCGATGATAAAAAAATAAAAAAAATTACATAGTAGAGGATGGATAGTGGTGATAATACCTACCAAATTTTATGCAAAAAAAAATCAAATGATGATGAAAATCCTAGGGTTTTCAAATTGATACAGAATTTTCAAGATTTTAGTTAGGGTTCCTATGATGCCAGCTTTTAGGACTTTAGGTTTCTGTAAAAATAATTAAAAATTATGAAAAAATAGAGGACAAAATAAAGGCCACGACATGCAAATTTCATAGAAAACAAAAATCTCTAAGTGGACGAAATCAAATGAAACCTTGCGACCTAATGCAGTGGACAGGATGTAGAAAAATCAGGAATTAGGGTTTTGTGATTCTGATGCAGATGCATGCTATCCTAAACCCACTCTGATACCAAACTAATGTAGGACGAATCTAGTACTGATGCAAAATATAAAAATAATATTTTTTGTATTTTCTTAGATATTAAATTCATAGGCTAATAACCCGAAAATAAGTAAAGAATCAGCATGATGACTAGTAATGCTAGAAACTATCATATCCGCAAAAACTCATGCAGAATAATGACTAGCCAGGACCCGAGAGTTGAGAAACTCCTGGTTTAGGATAGTGTACCTATCATCAGATCAGAACTCAAGAGGGGGAAGGCTTTTACTAGGCAGCAATTGTAGTTTCTTTGATGAAGAGATCTCTCAGCCTCTAGATGGCGCCTGGAAGAACAAGCCTTTGGTTCCCAAATCTAAAGGCGATCTGGATCTAGTTTGAAGGCAAAGAAAGCCTCCTCTGGGGAGGGGAAACACCTCGGGGATCTGCAAAACATCAAGGTTAGGCATGAATCAGGTAATCAAAGAAAATATAACAAAATGAAACAAGGAAGGAAGGGTTAGGGCTAGAAGGGCTGGCGGCCTGGAGAAGGAAGACTCCTACTTTCAGGGATGGCTTCAGGGCTTCTTCTCAAAGGCATGGCTGATGTCAAGAGGCTTGAGTTGCTGCTTGGGCATGGAGGATTGCAAGGATAGGGGTCATCCAACACAAGAACACAAAGAACCAAACCAAAGGAACCAAAAGAAAACACAAGACACCAGTCTTAAAAACAATTAAGCAGAGTTTTAATTCATAAGAGTTGATTGATTACAAGAGGAGGAGGGGTGGTATATTTATAGGGCTCTATGCCCTCTCCTAAAAGGATTACAAGTCTCCTCCTAGTTAGAATAGGTTTATATAATTTAAGTGAGAGAAAGACTACAAAATAAATCTAGAACTAGGAGTATGCAGATTGAATGAAATAAAAACTCAAACTCCTTCTTGCATTTGAACTCTTCCACCATGTTGAACTTGGTCAACTCATGGAGGAAGCCTATCCTAGGTGTGTTGGGCTCCAAGGGGCAGTAAGGGGTCATCCTCCTTTGGATTGGTGCATGGGCTTTGGGCCATGAAAACTGGGGTGGCCTGGTATCAGCGTATTCCTTGGAATCTTGGTTCTTTTTGCTTGGGCTTGCTTTCTGGGCTTGAGATTTTAAGGCTTGGAGTGCTGGAATAACCTGAGAAACATGGGCTCCTAGCATATGAATATTATGAAAGCATCTGGAGGAAATTTGGTATCTGAAATGGCATTTGGAGGGAATCAGGGCACCTAGAGGGCATATGGAGGGCATTTAGGGCTCCTGGGTTTCAATTGAGCTCCCATAAGCTGATGTAATTATCTCTGATTCCTGAATGAGGCCTGGTGGAACTCTAAAATTGGGTAACCTCCTTTCTTGTATAAAATTTGGACTCATGCTAGACTCATACTGATATACATGACTCAATATACTGGACTAGGTCGAGACAAATCAACTAGTCTCACCTTATTACAACTCAATCTTACTTTCTTATAAAATTGTGATACATGACTAAGGTTCTAAAAAAAAAACCCTAATCAGTAAGCCATATGGGATCTAGTGATCTGTGTCTAATCCTGGTATCCCCACCAGTTTGACTCAATTGGGGTTTCGACTCAACTTGTAAAAAGGGTTTTACCCTAAAATAAATAAAACCCTAATTTCAGCTGGTAAAAGGGGTTTACCCTAACTAAATCAAAATAACAAAATTAAAATAAAATATTTACATGATAAATAGGGTTGGGATTAGGGTTTTATACACAAGTGATCCATAAGGATGTGGGTTCAACCTGTCAATTTCTTTTAGCCCTGGTGCCCGCACCAATTCTCCCCGGGTGGGAGGAACTCGATCCTGTCGAGTATGGGTCAATTCCACTATTATAACACTATAGTAAGTCAGGGGCAACTCTCTGTAAGTTCTCTCTGGTGATCCAAGAATCATCAGACTCAAGTCATCCTTGCCAACGTACCAGATATCGTTAGTAATCTTTGCTCCTGGTAGCGATGATTTTGTCATCCAAGATCCATTCGATCTTGTCTCTCTGGGTTGGTGGTATGGCAGGTGGACATACTTGGATTGGTTCACTCTCAAGGACTGGATTAGGCTCAAATGGCTCACTAGGAATCAACGTTGGTTCCTTATACTCGATAAAGTCTGAAACGTTGAAAGTAAAGCTAATGCCTAGTTCTGATGGTAATTCAAGCACGTAGGCATTTGGTCCTATTTTCTTAATCACTTTGTATGGCCCATTACTACGAGCATGCAATTTTTTCATGATTTTAGGTGGGAACCGTTCAGGTCATAATTAAACCATAACAAAGTTTCCTTTAATTTATTCTTTGAGTCTCGTTTTTCTCTTTTTTTTTTAATGTTTTATTTATTTATTTATTTATTTATTTTTATTGACATGCATGTAAACCCTAAACTACAACTGAGTTTGATCCTTGATTGGTGAGTGACATGCTGATGACAATGGTGCATGGACTCCTACTAAATGCCACAGAGTTTTCCATAAGTAAGTGGCAAACCTAATATGCTCAAAGGATGTATGCAACTTATGAACCTCTATAAAATGCAAACTAATGGTCCTAGAAATGCTGGAAGCTTCAGGAAAAGGTAAAAAATAAGAACTGGGTTAGGGGTTGACTTGGTAGGGTAGAAAATAAGAAAAGGGTTCGGGGATTGGTCCTAGACTAATGGGGTTGATCTTAAAGGTTTGGGATATTTCTACAGTATCTGCCCTATAGAAGAATGGGTCAGTAATTTCAGGAAAAAGATCTTTAATTGGGACTGATAGAGTGAATTCTTCTTGAAGTTGTTGGTTTGGAAAAATCTAGTCCTCAATAAGCTTTTCTGGTTCCTGAATTTTAGGATTAGGCTCTATGACTTGACTCTTTTCTAGGATTTTTCTAGGTAAGGTCTTAGTAGTAAGGTTAGGTTTCTCATGGATTTCGTTTTCTAAGGATCCCACCAACACAGTTTCAGTCAGGGTATGGTCAATATCAACTAACTTTGGGCTGGTTTCAGTCTGGGTATGGTCATAGTTAGCTATCTCTGGGTTGGTTTAGTTTGGGCACCTATCGGGTCAGCTAATTCTGGGTCAATCATATGTAGTTCCTCTTTTCTCTCATACTCATCCACTAAATTCACATTAGCTTCATACACTTCTTCTTCAATGGTAGCTTTGTGAACCAATGGGATAGTAGAAGTAGGTCAGTTAAGAGAAAATTGACTAGGATCTGGGCTAGTAGGGATAGGTCGGCTCGGATTAGGGTTGAGTCAGCTCTGGTGAGAATTGGGTCGACTCTGCTGAGGAATGGGTTGACTCGGGTGGATTTGACTAGATCCTGATTTTTGATAAGGTGCACTAATCCTAATGGGTTCTGGCCAACTAAGCGAAATCTGACTAACATTTGGTTGATACCTAGGGGTTATGGGTTCCTTGGATTTATAGGATATAGGTTCAGACCTATATGTTATGGATCTAGGTTCGTAGGAGCTTGGTTCAAAGGATCTGGGTAAGTACTTTTCTCTAAGTTTAAGTTTCATGTCACTCCAGGTAGTTATGGATATGTCTTTATTCGTCTGATCATCCTTTCAATATTATCCCAATAAATTCTAGCCTGGCATACTAACTTAAGCTTAGCAAACTTAAACTGACTTCCTTCAAACATTAATTCCCTTTCAAAATACAGATCCATACCTTCTTCCCAATCAAGATAATCCTCAAGATCAAGATTACCACCAAAGGTAGGTGTTTCTAACCTAATGTACTTAGTGGCTCTCTCATCCTGGTCTATGAAATCATAATTGGATCTCTTCGAACTAAGATCCCAGGCCCAGCTTGGGTCCTGGTATAGGGGTCTCCTAGGATTGGGCTCCTGAATGGGTCAGGGTGTGTTTCAAATTTAGGTTCAGGATGAGTCTTACGGGTTTTCTCTAGGTTTCCTAATCGTTGGTCCAGTCGATCAAACTTATGGTTCATTTGGGCACATTGCTCAGTGAAGGTTCTAAGGAAGGTTTCAAAATTGGGATCCACGACTAAATTGGGTTGGGTTTGGGTCTACAAGTATTGGTCTCCTAATTTAGGGGTTATGCAATGCAAACATATCGAACTCAACTCGAACTAGAATTTCTAGACCTAGAGCTCAAGTAGAATGGGTCAACTCAAATTACAGCCAATTCAATAATTACCCTATCCACTGACCAGGTAAAAGGTAGGTTCGTGGGAGGCTCCCCCTGCTCTTGCAGGGTCCTAATTAATAACCATGAAATCACTTAGGATATTTGTCTCTGGACCTCTAGCCTTAGACACCAGATTCAAGTGATAATCAAAGGATTTGGTGCACTAGCTTTCACACAATACTTAGAACCCGACCTGTTGGTGTCCCTAGCTCACTAGAGCAAATTAAGTCTAATTAATTTTAATTAGGGCTAGGACCGATGCAAAGGTGGTGATTGTGGTCTAAGGATGGGTGATAAAATCCCTCCCTTATGTAGATATTGAATGCCCTTAATATTAGGTTTAAATGATGCACACACAAGATGAAACCCTAATATGCAAATAAGCAAAAAAATAGAAGAAACTGAAAATTAATTTATTTTTTTTATTTTTTTATTTTTTTTGACAAGGATATATTATGTAGTTAAGTATCTAATATGTAATAAATATTAAAATATGCAAAAAGTTTACCAAAAGAACCCTAAACTTGCTGAAATTAGCTTTGCTGAAAAATAGGACATAATTGTTCTCAGGTAGTATTTCGATAGGCAGAAAATATACAGATTGAAATAATTCTTGAAAAAATTTTGAAAAATACTTTTGAATTATAATGAATACAGAAAACTAAAAATCAAATTTTTCTAAATTATCTACAGAAAGAAACAATTAAAACAACAAACTATATACTAAAATAGCCAAGATGCAGAAATTAAAACATATCTCTTTGTTTTCTTCTTCAAGGGTCCATTTACAGCAGCAACCCTACACACCATAGAAAATCTCGTTTGAATGGGTTATGAGGGTCTGGTAGACCTACTTTTTCCTATGACCGGACGGCCATGGTGAAGCACCCTATCCGAGTACTTAAAGAGAAACTAGTTGCAAAAAAATTCAGCACAAGAGTGATTAAACCCTAGTTTAACCTGTTTTGATACTAAAATTGATGCAGGATAGAAATTAAAATTAAATTACTAAAATTAATAACTAATTAATAGAGGAAAAATTAGAAACTAAAAACAACAGGACCTGGTGGTTGAGAAACCACCATAAACTAGGATCTATTCAACGAGTCAGAAATTATAAGAAGGAAAAGGTTCAGTGTTACCAACGTAGATCGCTCTCTTGATGTAGATTCAGCAGGACTCTCAAGATCATAAAGACGGGACTTCAAGATCTTGCTTTTGGGTTCTGATTTTTCACACGATGCTGGTTCCGAGGCAAGAACACCAGATCTAGATTGTTGGTCACCTACAAAACACTCAGTAAAGGAAGTCAAGTTAGAAATCAACAATGAAAGAAAATAAGGGAAAAGAAAGGGTTCAAAGTGATAGTTGGGTCTTCTTTTCGGTTGGATAAGTAGGGCCTCACACCCCGTGATGCTCCAAAGGAACAAAGGAAGGGCCTCACACCCCGCGATGCACACAGCAAGGGAAAAATTCAGCAGAATTTTGTTGTATTGTAATAATAATTTCATGAATTACAAGGGGGGCTGGTGGGGTATTTATAGATTCCTAACCAGTGAAGTAAGGAACTCAAATACAAAACTTTTGTTCCCTTTGAACTATAACTGTAGAATTTAGATTTAAGTAACTTGGACTCCTGCTTGATGGATTGAACAAGACTCTTATCCAAGGTTGGCGCCAAGATGGAGATGGAGATGAACTCTGATGAAGGGCCACGATCGCTTCCTTGGTTGGTCATGATGGGTGGATTTGGAGTCTTGATAATGTAGCCTTCTGCAGGTGCTTGGACTCTTTAGTTTGGATTGGAGAAGACTCAAGAGTTCTAATAAAACTCTTGAGTTCTTGAAGCTTAAGCAACTTAGTAACCTGTTTGAGTAAAATGCTAGTAATAGAAACCCTTGGACCTCCAACACTTGAGATGAGGTATTTGGCTTGAAATTCCCTAGCAAGTGGCATCAAGGAAGAGGACTTTTGATTGGCCAAACTCCTCATTTGGGCATGGAATATTTGTGAGTGGAAGGTGCCATCTGGAGAAGTCCTTCTGCTTTACTTCTCTCAAAATTAAGTGGCACCTAAAACTTCTTCTCATGGGCCGACCAAAGAGCCTTTCCATGTGGTGATGTTGCATGTCCAAACACAAGTGATATGGCATGTGTTCTTGTCCCAAAATAAAATGTCCAAATGGTGTTGCCCCAAAGACATGTGTTGATGTCCAAATCCTTGAAAAAATGGTGCCAAGAAAAGGTTGTGACATGGGCTAGCACATGGGTTGTCTTGAATCCTCAATTAGGTGCACATGGGATGTTGTCTTGGTCCCCTCTCATAATACAGGACTCAATCAGCGAATTACATGGACTCAATGAATAACTAACCACATGATTTAACCAACTAATTGAACCAACCATACTTAATTAGGCTTTCAAATAAAAACCCTAATTAAAGTTGGTAAAAAGGGCTAATTAAATTGGATCATTAAGATCCCAATTGGGTAAATAGGGTTTGACTCAATTGGGATTTCGACTCAACTGGGTAAAAAGGGTTTTATCCCAAAATAAACAAAACCATAATTTCAGCTGGTAAAGGGGGTTTACCCTAACTAAACCAAAATAAAAAAATTAAAATAAAATATTTACATGATAAATAAGGTTGGGATCAGGGTTTTACATACAGGTGATCCACAGGGATGTGGGTTCAACCTGTCAATTTCTTTTAGCCCTGGTGCCCGCACCACTCTCGACTCCGACCATCTTGCTCACAATTCAAAGATGTCCGCCGGGAAACTACAGAAATCCTGACCATCTACCGCTTGACTCATAGCTTGGTGCATTGGGCCCCTCGGCCTTCTTCATCAAGTCTCCCGGCCTCCTCCATCAGGCCTCTCGACCCCCCTCGTCCAGCCTCCCAACGTTGACCACCTTGCTCATAGTTCGGAGATGTCTGCCAGGAAACTCCAGAAGTTCTGGCCATCTGCTGCTTGACTCATAACTTGGTGCATCAGGCCCCCCGACCTCTTCCATCAGGCCTCCCGACCTCCTTCACCAGGCCTCCTAGCCTCCATCAGGCCTCCCGGCCTCCATCAGGCCTCCCGGCCTCCTTTATCCAGCCTATCAGCTCCGACAGCCTTGCTCACAGTCCATAGATGTTTGCTGGGAAACTCCAGAAGTCCCGACCATCTGCCGCCTGACTCATAGCTTGGCGCATCGGGCCCCTCAGCCTTCTTCATTAGGCCTCCTGGCCTCCTCCATCAAGCCCCCCGGCCTCCTCCATCAGGCCTCCCGGCCTCCTTTACCAACCCTCCTAGCCTCCTTCATCAAGCCTCCTGGCCTCCTCCATCAGGCCTCTCGGCTCCCTTGATCCAACCTCCCAGCTCTGGCCGCCTTGCTCACAGTCTGGAGATGTCTGCCGAGAAACCATAGAAGTCCCGGCCATCTATCACCTGACTCATAGCTTGGCGCACTAGGCCTCCCGACCTCCTTCATCAAGCCTCTGGGCCTCCTTCATCAGGCCTCTCGGCCCCCTTCATCAGGCCTCTCGACCTCCTTCATCAGGCCTCCCGGCCTCCTCGATCAGGCCTCTCGACCCCCTTCATCAAGCCTCTCGACTCCAGCCACCGGGCCTGATCGCAGCCTAAGGATAGGAATCGGAGGAGTCCAAGGTCTCGCTCGACAGATCAAGCCAAGGGACCCTGGAAGCTTCAGAAGCCAAAGGCCTTCGCCTAGGCCCTAAGGCTCTAGCATTTTCCTGCAGAAGCCAAAAGTCTAGAACAGACTTAAGACGGCCCTAGAAGTACATTTTTTCTATTTTAAAGAATAGGAATAGAAGACGGAGGCACATCAGATGATAGAAAAAGATGATGTCATTAATCAAAAGTCTCTTACTTCAAGGGAGATCCCCGACAGGCCAGGGAAGTCTCTCAAAAACTCAATTACAAGCATGAAGGGAAGGAAGCTTGGTCAGCTCCGGCCTAGGTCCTGATCTTAACCTTCATGATTGGCATAGAAGGTGCTAGCAGGATAAGCCGAGCCCATAGGGGCCCTGCCTCAGGTGTTCGCTGGATCTTTAGAGTCCAGCATCGACTCTGCTGCCTCTCCCTTGGATTTCACCGATCCCATGATTCCAAAGGTAGTTGCAGCAGCTTCTCGTTTGCCACCTCTGACGGCACTAGAGGGGTCATGATCTGTTCCACAATGGCCGCACCCCGATCGCCACATCCCGTCGATGACCTTCGATCTTGAAAACTGAGGGGAGGCATGAGTGGCCTCTTTCTCCCTCTTCTGTTCTCCCCCGACTGTGCAACCGGAGGCTCTCCCCCTTGTTCTCCTTGGGGGGAATTTTCGAGCTTGGCAGATTTCTTCTCCAAGCTAGATGCCATCACCTTGACAACAAGTCGGTTCCTCCCGGAGAGTCTTCACTCGACTACCCGACTCTTTAGCAGAGAACCTGAAGTCTACCAAGAGCCTTCTCCAAGCGTGGCTCGAAAGAGGAGTAAAGGAAGAAAGCATAGGGAAAAATCTAGTCAATCAAAAGCCCTCAACACTCGAGCAAGAGAAGGACCAGAGGGAAAAAAAAAAGTGCATAGTAGAATATTATTGGCCAGCACCCAAGGACTCCTTAAATAGGGAGGATGAAGACCCTTTGCAGTAAAGGTCACTACCCACCATCGCCTCGTCCTGATGCAAGGCACGTGCCCCCTCAGTCTTCTGGCCAACTGGAGACTACGATGTGGCCCAACCGGATGCCTCAGTTATGCCAAACTTACAACTATCGCTTCGATCCAAACGGAGCTTTCATGGTCCTTCATCGAAAAACCGAGCAGAGCGTTGCCTCATTTGCACCAGGGCATGATTTTCGGGTCGCAGCTACTCGAGACATTAATGACACAGCAAGCGCATCCCCCCATGTCAGCGGGACTATTACTCGCTTTGCCCTGAGTGCTATGTCGTCCTCTAGGATTGGGAGCAAGGGGCATCTGATGTGGTGACATCTGCTGAAGTGGAGCATGCGAGCGGCCACGGTGACAGGAGGCCCACCATCCGGGCATAGAGGCCTGGCAAAGGGCCGAAGCCGAGTTCATTAGGCGAGCTCCCCGTCTGAGGTCAAGCTCCCAGCTAAGGCCAGGCTCATTGGGCGGCCCCCCCGTCTGAGGTCAGCCTCCCTACCGAGGTCAATCTCCCAACCAAGGCCGGGCTCATTGGGCATGCCCCCATCTGAGGTCAGCCTCCTTGCCGAGGTCAAGCTCCTAGCTGAAGCTGGGCTCATGAAGCACGCTCCTGTTCGAGGTTAGCTCCCGATCGGGGCCATGCTCGCATCCTAACACAGAGTTCCAGGTATGGAGTTCTTTCCAGAAAGTAGATGTTCAAATCATACCGCAGCAAAAGCCTGGCCACTTGTAGCCTTCTGCAGGTGGTGCCAGCTCCACCAGAGGTATAATGCAGGCACCCCCAGGCCCTAGGCCCGATGGCATGCTACCACACCCACGGCCGTACCACCAACAGTCGCCCACCACCATGGCAGGATGCCTGAAGCCTCCCCAAGAGAGAAATCCAGCCAAATTCCCATGACCTGCAATGCTTGGGCGGTCCCTCCAGAAATAGAAGCACCCCTCCTATAATGAGCAGTGGAGAAGAAAAGAAAGGGGGTCTTTCCCCTTCATAGGGAGCTTTTTTCTTCCCGGGAGAGGATGGCAGAGGTCCGTAGATTGGTGCATCTTGGGAGCTCCCCTGGGCTCTTGGAGAGCCCCTCTCAGAGAGAGTCCACGGCCCCTCCTCTGGAGAGAGGGAGGAAGGTAAGTAAGGTAAGAACGTGGGGAAAGGCGAGGGAAAGGTAAGTCGTGGTTCCCTGCTCTTGATCCCGACTCTTTCCATTTTCTTTACATTTCTGCATCGAGTCGCACCCTCCCGATGGATGGGTCCCCCAAGCCCTACACCGTGGAGGTCTTGTCTGTTCTCCACGATCGTCCCACTGACTTGATCATCAAAGTATCCTTGCCGGAACTCCTGGCCTGGGTCTCCCCTGTCTTGTAGGAAGGAAGGAAGGACGGGAGGACGCGCAGTGCCAGTGGAGGAGGGATGCCCTGGTGCGACCAAGCTGCAGGTCGCGGCGATCTTGGTAGCAACATCTAGGTTTGGATATATGTATCTCATGAAACATAAATCTGAAGCCTTTGATATATTTAAAGAATATCAAAATATGGTTAAGAAATAAACTAGAAAAAGTGTTAAAGTTCTCTTATCTGATCGAGGAGGAGGATACTTATCTAGTAAATTTCTTAATCATCTTAAGAAAAATGGTACTCTCTGAATAGACCCCTCCATATACACTACAGTTAAATGGTGTAGCAGAAAAGAGGAATCATACCTTGTTTGACATGATAAGGTCCGTGATGTGATTCACAAATCTTCTAATATCTTTCTGGGGATATGCCTTAGAAACTACTGCATATGTATTAAATAGGGTACCATCAAAATTAGTACATGCACTCTATATAAATTATGGAATAGCAAGAAACCAAGTCTTAAACATCTTAAGGTTTGGGGTTGTCCAGCTTAAGTTAAAAAAGAATTAGGACATACGCTAAGTGCTAGAGCTGAGAAATGTAGGTTTATTAGTTATTCTCAAGGATATTGGATACCTATTTTATCATCCTACTAAATAAAAGGTCTTCATTAGTAGACATGCCATTTTCTTGAAAAAGAAATTTATCCAAGAAGAAGATAATGAGAGAATAATTAAATTGAGTGAAGTTCAAAATGAACAAACTCAAGTTCCTCAACCAGAAGTTCCAGTTGATCAAATACAACCACAACACACCTCCTCTTCGTAGGTCAGAAATAGTGCGAGAAGCACCTCTAAGATATGGTTTTATGATTGGAAATAATAATAAAACTAGTATCATTGAAGATGACCACTGATCTATATAGAAGCATTCATGAGTAAGGACTCTGATAAATGGCTCAGTGCCATGAAATCTAAAATGGACTCCATGTATGATAACCAAGTTTGGACCTTGGTTGACCCACTTAAGGGAATTGTCCCAATAGGGTGCAAATGGATCTTCAAGAGGAAGATTGGGGTAGCTGGGCAAATAGAAATCTACAAGGCTAGGTTGCTGACAAAATGTTTCAAGCAAAAGCATGGTAATGACTATGATAAAACATTTTTGTTAATTGCCATGCTCAAGTCCATTAGGATTATAATTGTTATTGTTGTATACTATGATTATGAGATTTGGCAGATGGATGTTAAGACTGCATTCCTCAAAGGAAATCTTGAGAAAGAAGTTTATATGTCACAATCAGAGGGTTTTATCTTAAGTGGGAGACCAAACCAGGTATGCTAGCTTAGGAAATCCATTTATGGATTGAAGCAATCATCAAGGAGCTGGAACATTCATTTCGATGAAACTATTAAGGAATTTTGTTTCATCAAGAATATGGATGAGCCATATATGTATAGGAAGATAAGTGGGAGTGCCATTGTCTTCTTGGTCTTGTATGTCAATGACATACTTATCATTGGAAATGATATTCTAATGATGTAGTCAATTAAAACATGGCTATCAAAATGATTTTTTATGAAAGATTTGGGAGAAGCATCCTATATTCTAGGAATAAAGATCTATAGAGATGGATATAAAAGGATGCTAGGTTTATCCTAATCCAGGTACATAGACTTAATATTGAAGAAATTCAATATGGAGGGAAGTAAAAATGGTTACTTATCCATGAGTCAAGGCATACACCTATCTAAAAGGATGTCACCTAAGACTCCAGAAGAAAGAGATAGGATAAATAAGATCCCTTATGCTTCGGCAGTGGAATCAATAATGTATACAATGCTATGTACCAGGCCTAATGTTGCTTATGCTTTAGGTATGGTAAGCAGGTTCTAGGCAGATCTAGGGGAGGATCATTGGAAAGCAATGAAAAACATTCTTAAATACCTGAGAAGGACAAAGAATGTTTTTCTAATATATGGAGGATTGGATCTAAAACTAGAAGGCTGTACAGATTCTAGTTCCAATCTGATCCAAATGATAGTAAATCCATATCAGGCTATGTCTTTACTCTGAATGGAGGAGCAGTGAGTTGGAAGAGTACCAAGAAGCCAACTATAGTAGACTCGGTCACTGAGACAAAATAAATAGCCGTAAGTGAAGCTGCAAAGGAAGCTATATGGATGAAAAAATTTATCATGAAATTGGACGTGGTTCCTGTAATACAACAACCAGTGCCATGTATTATGATAACATTAGAGCTATTGCACAAGCAAGGGAATCAAGATCTCATCATAAGTCTAAGCACATGCTGAGATGCTTCCACCTTGTTCGAGAAATCTTTGAAAGACGAGATGTTGTCATTGAATGAGTAGATTCAAAGAATGACATAGCAGACCCATTCACTAAGGCACTTCCTCTATAACAGTTAGATCACCATCTAGATTGTATGGGTATTAAATATAAGGGCGATTGGCTTTAGTGTAAGTGGGAGATTGAAAGAATTGTGCCTTGAAAGCTAATCATAGTTATTGTATCAGTGACATTTTAGTATTCTCTCAACTCAAGATTGATATTAATAAAGGCAATTTTTGATTCATCATATGCTATGTCTTGAATTTTAGTTATAAGATTATGATGAACCCCATAGATTTGGGTAATAGTTTTAGGGTTACAAGGATAACAATGAGATCTAATAATTTATAAACTCTAATCTAGAATATTCCTAGTCATAGGATCATTGATTCAGGGATCGATGAATCCGGATAGACTAGCACATCCTATGTATGCTCGATGGAGAGGGTGATTGGTCTCATGACCACTTGTGTAGTGACACTAATACAAGGATGTGGGTGCTCTTTAGGTTTGAGTTCACTGAATTGATCCGACAAGAGAATATATAATGGAAGTCTTACTTACCTGTCAAAAGATTATTCTCTTAGTGGGAGTTGTGCATGTAATCCTTAGATCCGAGATCACCATAGTATCTTGTGCATATGAACCTACGTTTTGGTGCATACTCATTCATGGCAACTAAGTCATGTATAGGATGTGTCTAAATATGATGGATTCCGCATGAAGGTAATGAGTGGATCAACAAGGAATCGATCACTCCTAAAAAGAGGACTTATCCTATGTAATCTCTTCGATTGTTGACTCAGGAAGTCTTTGATCATAGTAGGATGACATTAGAAAGGATTTTTAATCTTTTATCGATCGAGTCTTCATTATCAAATTGAGATTCGAAAGGATTAAATTCTAGGATTTGACAATTCTCCATGCCCATCACTTATTCAGGATAAAGGAAGATCGAAAGATTGAATTGCATGGTAACTTTCCACCGAAGGGTATTTGATAATTTTTATCAAATTTCTCATCTTTCAGGTAGGCATGATATGTTGCTAGATGTTAATCATGTCTTGTAATTTTTATGAATCAAATTGAATGGATTCATGAGTCAATTTAGGAATTGGTTCGAATATGCTAACTTGGGTTAGCTCGATTTGACCTAATTAGATCAATTGATTTTGATTAGATCAAAACAGCTTGGACCTGGACCTATTGCTAGCTAGATATGGAGACCAAAAGATCACACATGCTAGGAAATTGGTCAAAAAAATCAATTAGATTTTGGTTAGGATCATTGGATCCTAATAGGCTAGTTAATTTGCATACTAAAATATGCATGTTAGCCTAACTCCTAACCCAATTAGATTGGGTCAGTTTGCTTGCATTTGGGCTATCCAATTTAAGCGGGACTTAGATTGGGTTGAGTTTTAATTGGGATAGCCAAATTGAATTTTTTCCTAATTTATCAAGCCTTATCCATTATTTAAACCAAGAGTCCCAAGGGCATAGGACTCTTGGCGCCATATTGGCGTGCGCAAGAATAAAGGGACACAGAAGGACCAAGAGTCCTTCTATAAATTAATCACCTTTTAGGTGATAAAGCTCAGATTTTATCCTATCTATTAACATCCATATTGACTAGTATTGGCTAGTCAAATAATATAAGAAAAGGTGTGATCAATGAAAGGACGCGATGCTTGACTCATGGTGCACGAATTAGGAAGAGTTCTTCTGCCTGTTAATCACCTTTTCTTCTAGATAAACATCTTCATTTGATATGCTTATTGGAGTGTGGGACCTTGTCTTAAATCTAAAATTAAGTAATTAATTATCAGATTTTACCATAGAGTTACGATAAGTAACTCTTGGTGTAGTGATATGATATATCATGATAAGACCTTTCATCCAAGGGACTCATTTTGCCTGAAGGGTCCTATCTGATCATTAAAAAATTGATCAAGGGTTGAGAAAAAGATTTATCAAGTGCCCCCTCACTCAGTATAAAAAGGCATCGGTATTCTGATGCCAAAACATCCAAAAATAATCCGAAAGAAATTCTTTCTATCTCTCTTCCTTCTCTTAGGACAAGAAGTCTTCTTTAAGACAAGACTTGTCATTTTAAGATAAGAGCCAAGGAAGAGATATAGGAGGGATAATTAGATTATGAGAAAGGATTTAGAGAGGTCTCTAAGTGCCCTATAGGAAGGTAGGGGTTCTAGCAAAGGGAGAAACATTGCTAAAGGAAGAAAGGTTGCCTGGAGGAGTTCTAGTCAAATAAGCAAGCTCGATAAGAGTGCTTCCTTGGTCCAGTTTCTGTATGGATTACCTCTGGAGGGCATACACTTATGTTCCTTGTAGAAATTAAAGAGTATAGCACTCTGGGTATTCCTCTATAATCCTAAATTATGATTTATTGGTTATCAGGTAAAGTGATCCTTAGGTCTAGGGTTTAGGTCGATTAGGATTTCAATAATGAAAATTTTGAAACTCAATCTTTCGCTGCATCAACTCGAAACTTAACAGAGGAAAGAATGAGAGAGAGGAAGTCTAAAGGTAAGAACCTAAGAAGTCCTAAATCTAGAGATGATAGAGAAGAGTGTCTTAATTAGGTTAAAATTTTGTTAGCAAAACAAGTTGTCAAGCAATGGACTCTCAATCCTAGGGTTACCCTATATCTAGATAGCTCGTAACTGCCAAGGTTGCCTTTGAGCCTTCAAAGTTAGAGACTAACTAGCCACTGGCCAGGTAAGGGTAAGGTCAGTGGGGGTCCCCCCATTACTTTTCTTAGACACCAAATAGATTAGCCAAGTCAGTCAATAAAACCAATTAAAAAATCACCTTCCTTTAGGGTTGCATTATCTTTGAACCCCTTTCCTAGACACTAGTTAACTAATTAATTCTGAGCTTGTCCAACTCTTAGGATCCCTTGTCCTAGTGAGCTCAAAAATCCTTAGAGGCCAATACCTAATTGATTTTTAATTAAGGCTTAGGTCAATGCAATATGCAGGATGGTAGTTTGTGGGCCAAGGAAGGGTGATGAAATCTTTGCTTATGTTGTTTGGGGGTTGTGCCCTTAAAGTATCTTATGGGAATGCAACGCAAATCAATCAAGGTGTCCAAACAAGTTAAGAAGTCTTTTATGGTTTATTATTTATTTCCTTAAATTAATTAAATTTTATGGAAGGATGTCTTTTATTTTTTTAGATTATTTAAAGTAGTTTATTTAAAAGAAAAAGTTAATTAGGTTAGGAATCAATTTGTGAAAAGAATGAAAGTAATTTTTTTCTTTTATGCTAGAAAGAAAATAAGAAAATCTAATAATTAAGGCAACAAAAAAGGTAATGATACTCAGGAGAGCAATAACTAAAATAAAAAGAAAAAGATTTTTACTTTTTTTTTCATAAAATAATTATGCCTAGATTCCCGACATCGATGCCAAAATTTAATCTTTTTCGTAGGCAATAAAAAATAAAACCGAACTCACTACCATAGCTAGGATAAGTAGGGATCATATCCCCGGGGATCAAGGATAATTATTTTATAGAAAATGTTGTCGCCAAGATCACTGTGACCTGCAGCTCCGTCGTACCGAGGCTTTCGTCCCCCACCGGCACTGCTCGTCCTCCCTTCCTTCCTTCCTTCCTATAAGACAGGGGAGACCCGGGTCGGGGATTCCGGCGAGGACACTCCGATGATCAAGTCAGTGGGACGATCGAGGGGAATAGAAGAGACCTCCACGGCATAGGGCTTGGGGGACCCATCTGCCAGGAGGGTGTGACTCGAATGCAGAAATATAATGGAAATGGAAAGAGTCAGGATCGAAGGGGGGGAACAGGGACTTACCTCTCCCTCGCCTTCTCCCACGTTCTTACCTTTCTTACCTTCCTCCCTCTTTTTGGAGGAGGGGTCGTGGACTCTTTGAGAGCTGATCTCCAGGAGCCTAAAGGAGCTCCCTGGATGCGCTAATCTATGGACCTCCCCCCTCCCCCCAAGAAGGAAAAAGCTTTTCTTCTTATCTTCTCTGCTGCTCCTTATAGGAGGGGTGCTTCTATTTCTAAAGGGACTGCCCAGGCGTTGCAGGTCCTGGGACCTTGGCTGGATTCCTCTCTTGGGAAGGCTTCAGGCATCATGCCATAGTGGTGGGCGACCGTTGGTGGTATGACCATGGGCGTGGTAGCTCGCCACCGGGCCTAGGGCCTGGGGGCACCTGTGTCATACCTCTGGTGGTGCTGGCACCGCCTGTAGAAGGCTGCGGGTGGCCAGGCTTTTGCTGCGGCATGATTTGAATATCTGCTTTCTGGCAGGAACTCTGTACCTGGGACTCCACGTTGGGACACGAGCATGCCCCCAGCCGGGAGCTGATCTCGGACAGGGGCATGCCTCATGAGCCCGAATTTGGCTAGAAGCTTGACCTCGATAGGGAGGCTGACCTCAGATGGGGGGCTCGCCCAATGATCCTGGCCTTAGCTGGGAGTTTGACCATGGCAAGGAGGCTGATCTCAGATGTGGGGCTCGCCCAGTGAGCATGGCCTGGACTGGGAGTTTGACCTCGATAGGGAGACTGACCTCAGACCGAGGGCTCGCCCAATGAGCCCGGCCTCGGCTAGGTGTTTGACCTTGGCAGGGAGGCTAATCTCAGATGCAGGGCTCGCCTAATGAGCCTGGCTTCGACCCTTCACCAGGCCTCTATGCCCGGGTGGTGGGCCTCCTATCACCATGGCTACCCTCACACTCCACTTCAGTGGATGTTGCCACATCAGATGCCCCCCACTTCCGAGCCCAGAGGATGAGGTAGCACTCGGGGCAAAGGGAGTAATAGTCTCACTGACATGGGGGGATGCACCTGCTGTGCCATTAATGCCTCGGGAGCCTGCGGCCCAAAAATCGTGCCCCCGATGTGAATGAGGCGACGCTTCCTCGGTTTTCCAATGAAGGACCATGAATGCTCCATTTGGATCGAAGCGATGTCCTCAAGTTTGGCATACCTGGGGCATCCAGCTGGGCCACATGGTAGTCTTCGATTGGTCGAAAGACTGAGGGGGTGAGTGCCCTGCATCAGGACGAGGCGACAGTGGGCGACAGCCTTTACTGGAAAGGGTCTGCATCCTCCCTATTTAAGGAGGCCTTGAGTGCTGGCCAACAGTATTCTACCATGCCTCCTTCCTTTTCCCTCTGGTCCTTCTCCTGCTTGAGTGTTTAGAGCTTTTGATAGGCTAGATTTTTCCCCTTTTTTTCTTCTTCTATTCCTTCTCTTTCGGGCCATGCTAGGAGAAGGTTCTTAGTGGACTTTAGGTTTTCCGCCAAGGAGACAGGGAGTCGAGTGAAGACTCTCCGAGAGGGATCAGCCGGTCACCAAGGTGATGGCGTCTGGCTTGGAGAAGAAATTCGCCGAGCTCGAAAATTCTCTCCAAGGAGGACAAGGGGGAGACCCTCTAGTCACATAGCTGGGGAAGAACAAAAGAGGGAGAAAGAGGCTGCTCATGCCTCCCCTTAGTTTTCAAGACCGGAGGTCCTCAACGAGGAGGTGGTGGCTGGGGCATGGTCGTTGCAGAATAGATCATGACCCCTCTGATACCGTCAGAGGTGGCATAACGAGGGGCTGCTGCAGTTGCTCTTGGAATCACGGGATCGATGAAATCTAAAGGGGAGGTAGCAGAGCCGACGCTGGATTGTAGAGATCCGATGGACACCTGAGGAAGGGCCCCTATGGGCTCGGCCTGTCTTGCCAGTGCCTTCTATACCAATCACGAAGGTTAAGATCAGGACCAAAGCTGGAGATGACCAAGCTTCCTTCCCTTCGTGCTTGTAATTAGGTCTTTGGAGACTTCCCCGGCCTATCAGGGTTCCCCGGCCTATCGGGGATCTCTCTTGATGTAAGAGACTTTTGATTAATGAAGGCATCTTTTTCTATCACCTGATGCGCCTCTATCTTCTATTCCTCTTCTTTAGAATAGGAAGCTATACTTCTGCGGCTGTCTTGAGTCTGTTCCAGACTTTCAGCTTATGCTAGATGATGTTGGAGCCTTATGGCCCATGAGAAGGCCTTTGGCTTTTGAAGCTTCTGGGGTCCCTCGGCTTGATCCGTTGGGTGAGACCTCAGACTCCTCCAGTTCCTATCCCCAGACTACGATCAGGCCTGACGGCTGGAGCCGAGAGGCTTGATGAAGGAGGCCGAGGGGCTTGATGAAGAAGGCCGGGAGGCTTGATGAAGGAGGAGAAGCCTGATGGAGGAGGCCGGGAGGCCTGGTGGAGGAGGTCGGGAGGCCTGATGGAGGAGGTCGGGAGTCCTGATAGAGTAGGCTGGGAGGCCTGATGAAGGAGGCTGGGAGTCCTGATGCACTGGTAGTGAGTCAGGCGGTAGATGGCCGGGATTTATGGAGTTTCCTGGCGGATATCTCCGGACTGTGAGCGAGGCGACTAGAGTCGGGAGGCTGGATGAGGGGGGCCAAGAGGGCTAATGAAGGAGGCTGGGAGGCATGGTGGAGGAGGCCAGGAGGCCTGGTGAAGGAGGCCGGGAAGCCTGATGAAGGAGGTCGGGAGGCTTGATGCGCCAAGCTATGAGTTAGGCAGTAGATGGCTGGGACTTTCGGAGTTTCTCGGTTGGCATCTCCGGACTGTGAGCAAGGCAGTCGAAGCCTGGAGGCTTGATGAAGGAGGCCGAGGGGCCTGATGAAGGAGGCTGGGAGGCCCGATGGAGAAGGCTGGGAGGTGATGCGGGACAATATGCAAAAAATAATTTACTGATAATGAAACTAATTAACTAAAATTAATAGAGATTAATTTTCTGGATTTTTCAGAATAAAGACTCAAAGTAATTAAAATAAATAAGACTAGTTATCTAGTTATATGCTCGCAATATCGAACTAGCAAACCTTGTTAGGAAAGGAAGATCTAATGATTAAGAAATCACCTTAAACCAGGGTTCTACTTCTTAAAGGATTATAAAATAAAGAGTAGAGAAGGTTTTTATTTTTACCAATGAAGATTGAAACTCTCTTGTTGTAGATCCGATTGGACTCTCTAGGATCTTGCAGTAGGATTCCAAGATGGTCGTTCTCGAGCTCCAACCTGCAGCAAGCCTAGTTCCAAGGCGAGAATGCCTTTACTTCAGATCTCGATCACTTGCAACACTCAAAAACACTCAAGTTAGGGCATTGAAGGAAGAATAAAATTGAAAGTAAAAAATGGAAGGGAAGAAGATGGAAGTGGAGGCTAGGGTTTCTGATGGTTGGATAGATATAGGGCCTTACACCCCGAGATGCTCCGAAGAACAAAGGAATAGGGCCTCACATCCCGCGATGCTTGACACAACAAAGGATTAACAGAATGACTTCTTTATTTGATCAATAATAATTGTCATACAAGGGGATTTAGGGGTGGTATTTATAGACCCTCCTGAAAGATAAAAAATGCGGTTGCAGGTGCCTACACTAAGCATGCAATAGCAGGGAGCATGTATGTATTTTAAAAATATTTTAAAATAACAGCGGAAACTACCTGCTCCGCACAGGATATAACATATTCCGGATGCATGTATAGGCAAAACTAGGCATGTACAAGGGCATGTAATATTTATAAACAATTTTATAAAACTAGATCAAGGCATGCATGAATATAAAAACCAAAAACTTTACCTTATTCCTACCTGGAATAACCTTGGTATAATGCTGGAATAGCTAGGATAACAGGAATAACTTTATTCCTATTGTCTTCTTCCAGCAGCCTCTTGAACATGGATTTTTGCTTCTTCTCCAACAGCAGCAATAGCCAAACCAAAGCAGCAAATTTTGATCTCTTCTCGTTCAACAATGGCAAGGGAACAAATTGATTGGTCTAGCTTCAAAAGAGAGATAATCATCCAACATTTGGAGCTCTTCCTATCATCCAAAAGCTGCAACAGGAATTTCTGCAACCTGAAAACCTGCAACTCAAAAACAGAGCACAAAATGACAGCAGCAAGGAGGTTGATCTGGCTCCCAAGTGCTCAAATGAACACTCTCTAGAGGGGGGGCACGCCAGGGGCTTGCTCTGATCCGTCTCTCGGGCGATGCTAGTCGCCGGAAGACTTGGAACGGTGGGAGGGAGGAAGGAAGAAACAGAACTCTAAGATCTGAAATTGTTTTCACCAAAACAGAGCTTCCTTCTTCCACCAATTGAGCACCAACAAGATCAGGGATTAAAAAATGTTTTCTCTCCCAATCACTCACCAAAACCCAGGCCTCTAAATCACCGGTGGAATGAAAGTGGAGGTTCTCTAAGGATGAAGACCTCTCACGTTATTTTAGCCTCTCACACGGTGAAACAAAAGATATTTTTTTTCTGCTGAAACAGGGGTGCTAGAAGTGGTTTATAAAGGCCACAGGGAGGAGGAAAGCACTGGGAAACGAAGATGCTGTGGTTAAATCCATTAACCAAGCCATAAAACAATGATAAAACCAGCAATAAACAAGAGGGAGGGAGGAGAAGAATCCCAGCAAACGTTCGGTCGATTGGCCTTCAAACGGATGCAAGAAATTCCAGTGAAAACACCGTGTAAACGGTCACGTGAAAGAGAAAAAAAAAATCACTAGTTCAAAAGAAACCGGTCCAAAGAAATTTAGGTTCAATCCCATTAAAACCCCTTGGTTCAATCTAATTGAATCGGTTCAAGCCCAATTAAATTGGGTTCAATTGGTTCACAACCAATTAGAGGCCGAAACGAGCTCTGAATCAGTTTAGAACTGATTCAGAAAAATCCTGGCGCAGTCCTGGTCAACCCGGAACAATTTCTGGTTGACTCAAACAAGGGCAAGATGGAAAAAAGAGTGCTCAAAAAATACCGTGACCATAAAACCGAGACGATTCCCAATCATAATCGGTATCCGAATCAAAGAGTTATCCTCTGTGGCGTGTGACCTCATAGGTTCGAACCTAAATGGTAGCACTGGAACAATTCCAGTACCAGCACCGGAACAATTCCAGTACCAGCACCGGAAACCATCTAGCAATGGGTCTCGGCGTCCGGATAGGTCAAAGATGCAGGAGCAAACTATCGAACCTCTGGCATATGGTTACCGTATAATTCATCCCTTTGACCTCTAATGCTCAGGACGACTGATATTGGGCTGCCAACCCAGACTGAGTCAGTCGACTACGTGTCTCAACCTCGCAAGCCCAGTGACTCTTCACTAGGACTACCCCGGCCGAGGATTTGCTAAATTGAGATACTGCGAGACATTCAATCCAAACTGTTTGGACAGGTGAATTCCATCTTGGTCCATCACTGCTCCACAAGTACTTGCCTATACCCAGAAACCTTCTGTCACCGGATTAAAAATCCGGGTAGTCTGGCACCAAAGCACAGGGAGTTGCTTGCAAGCTACCGTAATGACCTCATATCAGAGGGACACATATACCCATATCCAATCATGAGTTTCCCTTTGGCAGAAAAAGGGGCTGCACGGAGTCACGTTCAATGAGATATCACATATCCCACTTGCAGATCACATCAGTGTCACCACACTCATTTGGTCAAGAGGACAACCAAACGATGTGAACTGCAACAACCTATACTTGATATATCACCGTCCAGTACAATATATCCTTTGGTTGTGAATAGGGTTTAAGGACTAGTCGATACATCCTCTCTGTATCGAAGTCAGTGTAGTCCTAAGGACTTCATCACATGGAAAGAGCTCATTTCAGGAAAATACAATATGTGATGAGATGCCAAAAATAATATTTTATTAATTCATAAAATGAATACAATACTCAGCACAACCGCCTACAATCCAGGCGATTGGCTTTGGGACACAATTCCCAACACCTCCATACAAGGTAGCAAGATAACATTGAATCTCCTTTGAATACAAGATAATTGAAGCTAACATAGGATTCTAATCTCCTCCTTGAAGTGGATGAAATTCCTTGAGTTTAAATTAGATTGGTGCTCCCTTGAAGTTGGATTCTTCCATGTGATGAACGACAAAATAAGATGGGTGACAAAATAAGAAGTGAGATGGCGTTCTTCCTTCTTGATTTTTGGTTTCTTGAATTCAAATTTGAGAGTGGGCAACAACATGAAAGAGATGTGGCATCCTAACCTTTCCATCTTGATGTTAATCCCATCTTCGCATCCATGCTAATCCTCTTCCATTTAAAATAAGATAATCCTCTGTTGTTCCCATAAGTGATTTTGATGATAACAAAATATTGGAGCATGCATTTATTTTACTAACAACTCTTCAAGTACGTTACAAGTTTTTGTAGGATGATTCTAATGCTCAATTACAACTCCTACATCCTTATATTTGAAATGAGTTGTGTTGTAAGTGATTCATGTAAAGAAGAACCCAAAGAAAAGGTTAAGTAAAAATCATGAAAATGGGTTACTTCTGGGTTGTTTCAAGCTTAAAATTTCCTAAAGAATATTATTAGAAGACTTGGAAAGACTCTTGAATGTTTGAAGTCTTGCTGGATAAATTCTGGAGAAGAATTGAAAATTTACTGAAGAACTCATCCAAGCCGACTCGAAGCAAAGGCACCGACTCTGGCACATGGCATGCATGAAGATTTCTGGCATGTGGATATCCGAGCCGACTCATCTAGAACAAGATTTTCTGAATCAGATAATCGAGCCGACCTGAAGGAAGTCTGAGCTGACTACATTATTCTGTCAGATATCCAAGCCGACTCTTCAGAGATTCAAGCTGACTCCTCCAGAGTCCAGAAAGAAGAGTTCTGAGTGAATAGCCAACCAAGCCGACTCTAATGAATCCAAGCTGACTCTTCCAGATTGCAATTCTAAAGGCCTATAAATCCTAACTGACTTGAAATAAGGCGAGCCAAGTCTCCCAGAGTAAAGAATCAAGCTACTGAGAAACCGAGCCAATCCGATTGAAGAGAGGTGACTCGACCAGAACTACTCTGTGGATCCGAGCTGACTCGAGTAGATTCGAGCTGACTCGAAGGTCGATTTCAGGCTTATAACAGCTAGTTCCAAAACTTGAAACTTGAATCCAAAAAGTGCTCCAACGGTCAAGTGTCACATCCCAATGTTCTACAATGACTAAAATCATCTGAGAAGAGTACAATACTCTATAAAAGAAGGTTTGGGACAACTTTTGATAAGGTTAATGAATGTTTAATGCTTACTTGAGCTTGTGAGCTAGAGAGCACTACAAGAGCATTCAAGATAGACTTCAAGCCTTCACCAACTCCAACCTAAAGCTTGAAGCACTTATTGAGAAAGCTGAAGAAGCCATTAAAGTACATTGAAGAGTAATTAAGAGGGCTTCTCTTGAGCTACATCGACAACCATCCGACAAAATTTATTTGTCATTATGTTGTTTTCTCTTTACAATTCCTTTTGAATTATTGGGTTGTTGGTGAGCCCGGTCTAGAAACTAAGTGGATTGTTAGTGATCCCATTGAAAGCTAACTATAAAGGTTCATGGTGATCCTGGTAAAACCAAGTTGGGTTCTTGGTGATCCTATTTAAAATCAAGTCTTGGGTTTCTTTGGTGAGCCCGGTTTAAAAACCAAAGGGAGTGAGGTTTGGATTGTGAGCCTGTTAAAACAATCCGACTGTATTCCGGTGGGGGATATAGTGGAAATCCTAAGTGGTTATCTTGGATAGTGGATGTAAGAGCTGGTTGCTCCGAACCACTATAATTTCTGTGTTTGTGCCATGCTTTTCATCTACTTTTGCTTATGCTTTTAATTATCTATACCACAGCATTTAACACTTTAAAGTAGTTTTAAAAGAGCACTTAATTGCTTTAATTTTTAAAATTTCCAATTCACCCCCCTCTTGGGAAAGCCATCTGGGCAATAACTGGTATCAAAGCAGTGCCTCTGAATACATTTAGAGTAAAGATTGATGGCTCATCCCAGGAGTACATCTTTGGCCGAAGGCCAATCTACCAATAGACCTCCACTCTTTATGGACACAAATTATTCCTATTGGAAAGCTAGAATAAAAATCTATATTCAAGCTATCGATTTTCAGTTATGGAAGGTCATTCTAAAAGGGCCACATATTTTCATGATCAAAATTAATGACGTGGATGTCCCAAAGCCTGAAGAGGACTGGGATGAACACAATATGAAGATGGGGGAATTAAATGCTAAAGACATGAATCTATTATACTGTGCTTTGGATGCTAACGAGTTCAATCGAATTTTTACTTGCTCTTCTGCAAAGGAAATTTGGGACAAACTTGAAGTGACCTATGAAGGAACTTTCCAAGTGAAGACTTCGAAGATTAATCTTCTTATACATAGTTATGAACTTTTCAAAATAGAATAAAATAAAATTATCTCTACCATGTTTACTCATTTTATAGATATTATTAATGATTTGAAAAGTCTTGGCAGGGTTTATTCAAATGCTGACTTAGTACAAAAGATTTTCAGATCACTTCTAGACAAGTGGGACCCCAAAATGATTGCCATCCAGGAAGCTAAAGATCTAAATACCTTATCTCTGAATGAACTGATGGGTTCTCTTATTACACATGAGCTAGCCATGCAGCATAGGACTGATGATGATCAGAAGAAGAAGAAAATAATAGCCTTCAAAGCTGCATCGGATTTAAAGAAAGATGAGGAATCAAAAAATGAATGCTCCTCCTCTGAAGATGACTTGGAAGATGAAGATATTGCTATGGTCATGAGGAGATTTAGAAGGTTTATGGGAAAGAAGAAATGAAGATACTATAGAAAATTCCATAAACAAGGTGAGCACTCCAAGGATAAGGACAAGGATAGAGAAAAAGACAAAGAACATATGCCTATGTGCTATGAATGTCAGAAGCCCGGGCACATCCATCCCGACTATCCTTTACTAAAGAAAACTTTCAAGAAAAAGAAAAAGAAAAAGAAAGTGATGGTTGCTACATGAAGCGACAACGAGGAGTCAACTTCATCCGAAGAAGAAGAGACCACAAAGACTGCAAATCTATGCCTAATGGATCTCGAAGACGAGGTAACATGCCCCGAACCTCAATTATAATTTATTTTTGATGAATTGAATTCTACTTTTCATGATTTATTATCTGAATATAAAAAGGCTGAAGTAAAGATAAGAACTTTAAAGAACACAAATGATTCTTTACAAGAAGAGAAGGAAGAAATTTCAAAAAAGAATATTTTATTGCAAAGAGATTTACATGCCCTTTTTGAAAAGAACAAAGCTTTGGAAACTGACAAAAATGCATGTATTGAGAAAAATGAATCTTTGACTATTGAAAATAATGATTTGAAAAGGGAGGTTGAAAAACTCAAGCCACTAGTTGAAAAACTCACTTTATCTTCAAATAAGCTTGAGTTTATTTTAAAAGATCAAAGAATTTTTGGAAACAAAGCTGGAATTGGTTTCAATTCTTCTAGTTCAAATGAAATTTCAGCTACTAAATTCATATCTTCAAAAGCTTATGTTCCAAAATCAATATCTCAAGAAACTTTTGTATCTAATCTTTCTGCATCCATTTCTAAAGCTACAATGTATGTAGCTAAGAATTTAAATAGAAAATCTTTTATGAGAAAATGTTTTACATCTGCATCAACATTTAGAACTTCAATTCGTACATCTTTTCAGAACTCCAGAATTATATGTTATGCATGTCATAGGGTTAGACATAAATTCTTTTAATGTAATTCATTAATGAAAAATATACATTATAAGAATAGAATTAAAATAATTTGGGTTTCCAAAGGAACTACCTCTGCTAACCTGTAAGGATCCAAGTTAGCTTGGGTACCTAAAAGAACTTCTTGATTATCTTGTAGAAATGTCTTGTAGCCCAAAAATTGAAGAAAAGATGGTATCTCATAATGGCTGTTCAAGGCATATGATGGGTGACAAAGATCAATTTATCATCCTAGAGATGAAAGGAGGTATAGTTACTTTTGGAGATAATGGCAAGGAAAAAATAATCGGAATCGATAAGATCAAGATAACCCCCTGTACTTTCATTGAAAATGTATTGTTAGTAGACAAAATAAAGCATAATCTATTAAGCATTAGTCAATTATGTGATAAAGGCTTCAAGATTGTCTTTGAATCATCTATGTGCATTGTAACAAACTCTCTGATTCTAGTAGTAAGTTCATCGGACATAAACTTAGAAATATTTATGTGGTAGACCTTAATGATCTAGCCATGTCCAGTAGTTCCAGTCTAGTTACAATGAATGCTAAGACCAAGGAGTCTTGTTTACTTTGGCATAGATGATTAGGTCATGCTAGCATGCATACTATTGCCAAGCTAATTTCCAAGAATCTAGTTAGAGGCATGCCTAAATTTAAAGTAGATATTATTCATGTTTGCGATGCATGCCAAATGGGCAAACAAACTAGGAGTTTTAAATCTAAAAATATGATTTCAACTACTAGACCCCTTGAGCTACTTCATATGGACTTATTTGGACCAACTAGGACCACAAGCCTAGGTGGTATGAAATATGCACTTGTGATGAGCATAGACAATGATGCATAGACAATGATGCAGGTACACTTCAAAAAGAAATGGAAGAAATGAGCATACAAGAAAGACCAACTCAAGAAGGAGAAGAAATTGTAAGCAAGGATCATGCTGATCTACCAAGGGAATGGAGGTATGTAACTTCTCATCCAAAAGAGTTAATTATTGGTGATCCTTCACAAGGTATTAGGACTAGGTCATCATATAAAGATGCACATAACTACCTAGCCTTTGTGTCATAAATAGAACCTCATAGCTTAGAAGAAGCTGAATCTGACCCTAATAGGATGATGGCCATGCATGAAGAACTAAATCGTTTGAAAGAAAAAAGGTATAGACTTTAGTTGAAAGACCATCACACCATCCCATCATAGGAACCAAATAGGTCTATAGAAACAAATTAGATGAACAAGGCAACATAATTAGAAACAAAGCTAGATTAATGGCAAAGGGATATAAGCAAGAAGAAGGTATAGATTTTGATGAAACATATATACCTGTAGCAAGACTAGAATCCATTAGATTACTTCTTGCATTTGCTTGCTACATAAATTTCAAACTATTTCAAATGGATGCGAAAAGTGCATTCTTGAATGGTTTTAAATCTGAACAAGTTTTTGTAGAATAGGCACCAAGTTTTGAAAGTCATGCTTTTCCAAATCATGTTTTTAAACTTAATAAAGTATTATATGATTTGAAACAAGCACCTAGAGCCTGGTATGATAGACTTAGCACTTTCTTGATTGAAAATAATTTTACAAGGAAAAATATTGATAAAACTCTTTTCATCAAAAAGAAGGATAATGATTTATTAGTTGTACAGATTTATGTTGATGATATTATATTTGGTGCAACTAATGAAACTCTTTGTAGAGAATTTACTAAGTTAATGCAGGGAGAATTTGAAATGAGCCTAATGGGTAAACTTAACTACTTCCTTGGACTTCAAGTGAAACAAACAAAGGAAGGAATCTTCATTAACCAAGCCAAATACACCAAAGAAATTATCAAGAAGTTTGGTATAGAGTCAAGCAAACAAATGAGCACACCCATGAGCCCAACCTGTAGATTGGATAAAGATGAAGATGGATCCAATATTGATTAAAAACTCTATCGAGATATAATCAGATCATTACTGTACTTAACTGCAATTAGACCTGATATCTTGTTTAGCGTATGTGTATGTGCTAGATTCCAATCTAATCCTAAAGAATCATATATGCATGTTGTTAAAAGGATTATACGATATTTGAAAGGAACAAGTAATCTAGGTCTATGGTTTTCAAAGCATTCTTCATTGATTTGATTGGATTTTCGGATGCTTACTATGTTGGTTGTAAAATTGATAGAAAAAGCACTAACAGCACATGCTAATTTCTAGGAGTGAATTTAATCTCATGGCACTGTAAGAAATAAAACTCGATAGCACTATCTACTACTGAGGTAGAGTATGTTGCTGCAGGGAGTTGTTGCGCACAAGTATTATGGATTAAACAATAACTAGAAGACTTTGGTGTTATACAATCTAAAATTTCTATCAAATGTGATAACACAAGTACTATAAATTTAACAAAAAAACCCAATTCAGCATTCGAAAACTAAGCACATAGAAATAGAGATCATTTTATTAGAGATCATGTTTTGAATGATGACATTGAACTAGAATTCATCCCTACTGAAAACCAACTTGCTAACATTTTCACTAAGCCACTGAATCAGGATAGATTTGAGATGATTAGAGGATAATTAGGTCTTTGTGATCCTTTTTAGAAAATTTTCCTAACCTAATTTCTTCAAAATTAAGGAAAAATTATCTAGATTGCCTCCTACATCAATTCATTATCTTTGAACACCTTTCCATGCAATTTTCTAGACTTAATTTTCATTTCCAAACATTCTTTTAACTTTTGTGGAAAGTTTCTATTCAAGTCGACTTGGGTAATTGTGCTCCGATCAAGTCGACTCAAATCACTGTGTAATTATGTTTTTTCTCTGGTCGAGCTGACTCGGGCAATTTAGGGTTAGCCGAGCTAACTTGGATATCGAACAAACTGTTTTTTAATAGAGCTGAGTAACTTTTTTCGAGCTTTCATGTTTTTTAATCTCACTCTAAACCCTAGCATTCCACTTGATATCTCTCCCATTCCTCTGAAATACTTTCTCCTAAGCTCCAATTCCATCTTTATTCCCAATTCAGAGCAATGGCACCCAAAATGGCCATGGAAAAAAGATCTAAAAGAGTCGTTCCCTCAGCTGAAACAGAAAGATCTAAGCATCGACAAGAGGAGCCGACTCGAGTAGTGGAAAGAGAAGAACAAAGGGTAGAGGAAGAAAGAGAACCAGCAGCTGCCACCACCTCTCCAAGACAAGTCATTTCCATGACCAATTGGCCCATAACCAGTGGTAGGAGAATTACCTTTTCTTTTCTCAAAGAAATTGGGTTACGAATAATCGATTCCATTGAAGAACCGGGGTGGGGGTTTTTTTGTTCTTTAAATATGCCTATTTACCCCACATTAGTATGAACATTCTATGAAAATCTAAGATTAGAGACAATATATAGAATCCACTATCAAAGGGAAGAGAGTTATAGTTACTGAAGAAAGGTTGAGCACCTTACTGGAGATGCCTAATGAGGGTTCAAATCATTTAGTGCTGAAAGATAAAGAAAAGACCCTCAAGTTTGTGCTGAACAAGGAAGATGTCAGTGGTGTTGGCACTGTAATGGCCAACACCTTATCACTTGAGATGAGGTTATTGCATAATTTCATTGGCCAAATTTTTCTCCCAAGAATCGGAACATTCGATTGGGTTAGTGAAAAGGATTTGTGCTTTATGGAGCATATAATTGAGGGGGAGGCCCTCAATTTGCCAAATATAATGATTAGGAAAATGAGGGAGGCAGTAAGGAAGGTTAAAGCTTGTTTGCCATATGGCATGGTACTAACCTTACTATTTCAAGTCTCTAGAGTCAACCTTGAAGGGGAAGATAGAAGACCTCTACATCACACCGACACCTACACCTCCAAATCCTTGCAACCAATGGGTTATGAATTTAAAGAAGAAACATGGAGGAAGAAAGGAACAAATATCAGAGATATAGGATCTAGCAGCAGTGAGGATGATAGTGAAAGTGAGGAATAGCTAGAGAGATCACTTCTGGCACTATTGCACCCTCTACTCTTGAGCCTTCAAAGCCTCTTGTTGATATACCTGTTGCTGCTGCCACTGAGGCTGCTGTTGAGGAGACTGCTGCTGAGCACATTAGCTTTGACACTATGGATACTATGCCTACTAAGGAGGGGAGTCCTAGGATCTCTCCTTCACCTGCTTCTCCACATGATGTGCCTTCATCACCATTAGTTCCACCTGCTCCATCTGTTTCAAAATCTATTTCGGGACCATCTACTATTTCAGTTACTCAGGAGTTCATTATCGAGCAGATGAGAGGACTTGTAGACACACTGACCAGATCCATGACCTCTATGTTTGGTGAGCTCCACCAGATAGTTGACACCAGGTTAAATCAGATCAGTGGGGAGTTAGAGATCTACACTCCAAGGTTGATGTACTTGAGTCCACTAGACTTTCATCCCAGGTTGACATGCAACCCCTATCTAATACTATCAGGTCAGCTACTGAAACTATTAAAAATTCAGTTGACAAAAGTATAGAAGAGTTCAGAGCTGAGCTGAAAGAAGTTAATTTCAAAATGGGTGGAATGGAGGAAGGAAAAAGAATGGAAGAACATTACACCAGAGGAATTGGGATACTCATATTAGAGTTTGGTAGACTGCAAGGTTTAGCTGAAGCTTTTGCTAATGCCCAGGCTGGTGAATTAATTGCTTTGAATACAGGGATAAAGAAATTGGAAGAGGAACTTAGTTCTGTATGGGTAGAGCTTATCTCACTGTCGTCCACTATTGTTTCAGCATTCTCTACTAGACCTCAGCCTGCACCTGCACCTGTACCTACACCTACTCAACTCTCTACACACCCTAGACAACCTACACCTCATCTTAGGCCTCAGGGTTCATATCCTACTTCTGTACCTCCAAATGTACTTGATCCAGAACCTATATCATCTAGACCACCTTTTGGGCCATCCACTAGTACTAAGGTAGATATACCTAGTGATAATGAATATAAAGTGAAATGTATGCAAATTTTTGTAAGTTGTATTCAAAATTTTATGAATGAAATGAATACATCTTTTGGTATCTTACTTCTGTGTTTGGATTATGATTGTACAATGCTTTGCACTCATATTTTTACTTATATAATACTGATCAAAATGAATTTATATTAGAGTATCAAACTTAATATGAGAAAGTGAAATTATCTCAAACAAATCTTAACAACTTTCTCATTCTATTTCAAATAAATACCTTTTTGATTGTTGACAAAAAGGGGGAGATGGTATCATACCAATGTGAGAAAGCATGAAAAATATATGAGAAAGGGGGAGAATGTATATGACTGTGCATGATAACATGCAATTATTTCAAAATTTTAAAATCATACAATAAAGGGGAGAAAACTTGTTGAACTGAATGGCTTTAGTTCAAAACTTGTAATTTGCTCTGATTGCTTCGAAAAATTTGCTCAAGAATTAGTTCTGATACACTGCAAACTTGAGCTCTGATACTTTGTGTTTGTGTTAGCCCTGATACTTTGAAGCATACAAGCTCTAATACTCTAATATGTATAAAAGTACTAACACTGATACTGCATAGTTTTTCTTACACAAAAGCTTTGATACTTACTTGCAAATATAGTTAGATCTGATACATGTTAATACTCACTTTCAAATACAATTGCACATGTAATTATAAAGAAAATTTCATGCCCAGTGTTTTGTCATCATCAAAAAGGGAGAGATTGTTGATCCCATAAGTGATTTTGATGATAACAAAATATTGGAGCATGCATTTATTTTACTAACAACTCTTCAAGTGTGTTCCAAGTTTTTATAGGATGATTCTAATGCTCAATTACAACTCCTACATCCTTAGTTTTTGAAATGAGTTGTGTTGTAAGTGATTCATGTAAAGAAGAACCCAAAGAAAAGGTTAAGTAAAAATCATGAAAATGGGTTATTTCTGGGTCGTTTCAAGCTTAAAATTTTCTAAAAAAGATTATTAGAAGAGTTGGAAAGATTCTTGAATGTTTGAAGTCTTACTGAATGAATTCTGGAGAAGAATTGAAATTTTACTGAAGAACTCATTCGAGCTGACTCGAAGCAAAGGAGCCGACTCTAGCACATGGCACGCATGAAGATTTCTGGCATGCAGATATCCGAGCCGACTCTAAGGGACCCGAGCCGACTCGTCTAGAACAAGATTTTTTGAATCAAACAATCGAGCCGACCCGAAGGAAGTCCAAGCCAACTACATTATTCTATTAGACATCTGAGCCAACTCTTCAGAGATTTCAGCCAACTCCTCCAGAGTCCAGAAAGAAGAGTTCTGAGTGAACAGCCAACCGAGCCGACTCTATTGAATCCAAGCCGACTCTTCCAGACTGCAATTCTGAAGGCCTATGAATCCTAGCCAACTCGAAGTAAGGCAAGCCAACTCTTCCAGAGTAAGGAATCAAGCTACTGAGAAATCGAGCCGACCCGATTGAAGAGAGGCGACTCGACCAGAACTACTATGTGGATCTGAGCCGACTCGAGTAGATCCGAGCCGACTTGAAGGTCGATTTTAGGCTTCTAACGGCTAGTTCCGGAACTTGAAATTTGAATCCAAAAAGTGCTCCAACAGTCAAGTGTCACATCCCAATGTTCTGCAATGACTAAAATCATCTGAGAAGAGTACAAGACTCTATAAAAGAAGGTTTGGGACAACTTTTGAGAAGGTTAATGAATGTTTAATACTTACTTGAGCTTGTGAGCTAGAGTGCACTGCAAGAGCATTCAAGATAGACTTCAAGTCTTCACCAACTCCAACCTAAAGCTTGAAGCACTTATTAAGGAAGCTGAAGAAGCCATTAAAGTGCATTGAAGTGCAATTAAGAGGGCTTCCCTCGAGCTGCATCGACAACCATCTAACAAAATTTGTTTGTCATTTTGTTGCTTTCTCTTTACAATTCCTTTTGAATTGATGGGTTGTTGGTGAGCCCGATCTAAAAACCAAGTGGATTGTTAGTGATCCCGTTGAAAACTAACTATAAGGGTTCTTGGTGATCCTGTTTAAAACCAAGTCTTGGGTTTCTTTGGTGAGCCCGATTTAAAAACCAAAGGGAGTGAGGTTTGGATTATGATCCTATTAAGACAATCCGACTGTATTCTGGTGGGGGATATAGTGAAAATCCCAAGTGGTAATCTTGGATAGTGGATGTAGGAGCTGGTTGCTCCAAACCACTATAATTTTTGTGTGTTTGTATAGTGCTTTTCTATCTACTTTCGCTTCTCCTTTTAATTATCTATACCACAGCATTTAACACTTTAAAGTAATTTTAAAAGAGCACTTAATTGCTTTAATTTTTTAAATTTTCAATTCACCCCCCTCTTGGGAAAGCCACTTAGGCAACATCCTCCATCTTGAATTTGAAAGCTGATAAGATAATCCTTGGAACTTGGCTTGAATTTGAATGGATGAGAGGAGGCACTCCTCTATATGTGGGCGACAAAATAAGGATGAGAGGAGGCATTAAAGAGATGAGAGTCCTACTTTACTTCTCTTAAATCTATCTGCAACTTGGAATTTAAATGAGGTGCCCTCCTTGGAAAAAATAGGATGAGGTCTTAATTGTCTGATGTCTGGATATCTGGATATCTTGATGTTTGAATATCTGGATGTCTTAAAATCAAGTTGTAATTTTTAATTGGCACTCCAAATGGATCCTATGTGATGGTGTGGCACCAAGAGATAGTTGTTATGTGGCATGACTTGGGTTTGCACATGGTGTCACATGGGGTCTTGAATTGGGTGTACATGGTGTCTTGATTTGGATTGGCACATGGAGTCACATGGGTCTTGACTTGGGCCCCCTTTTGTATTACAGGACTCAACTAACAATTACAAGACTCCACCAACTAATTAATTAAATGACTCAATTGAAACTTATTTAAAATCCAACTTGATCAATTGGCACCCAATTTGATCAAAAGGCATAATCTTAAAACAAAAAAAAAGGCTCAAGCTGGTAAATGGGGTTTGGGGTCGAACCCAACTAGGCCAAAATAATATAATTTAAAAAAATTGCTAAGCCCTATATTGACATTAGTGTTTTATACATATATACAAGTTTCATTTGGGTTCAAGGATTTTTTTTTATAGACTCAATTTTGGGTCCAGGAGTTTTTTTACAGACTCAATTTTGGGTCCAGGGTTTTTTTTTTTCACAGACTCAATTTTGGGGTTTAGGCTTAGGGCTTTATTCAAGGTGATCCACATCGCTTTATTCAAGGTGATCCACAGGGATGTGAAATTGACCTGTTAATTCGTTCTGGCCCTGGTGTCTGCACCAATTTATGATCGAGATCTGAACTAAAGGCTTGCCTTGGAACTAGGCTTGTTACAGATCAGAGCTCGAGAACGACCATCTTGGAATCCTGTCGCAAGATCCTAGAGAGTCCAATCGGATCTACAACAAAAGAGTTTCAATCTTTGTTGGTAAAAATAAAAACCTTCTCTACTCTTTATTTTCTGATCCTTTGAGAAGTAGAACCCTAGTTTAAGGTGATTTCTTAATCACCAGATCCTCCTTTCGTAACTAGGTTTGTTAGTTCGATATTGCGGGCATATAACTAGTTAACTAGTCTTATTTGTTTTAATTACTGAGTCTTTATTTTGAAAAATCCAGAAAATTAATCGCTATTAATTTTAGTTAATTAGTTTCATTATCAGTAAATTAGTTTTTGCATATTGTCCCGCATCATCTTTGGTATCAGAGCGAAGGTTAAACTAGGGTTTAACTTCTAGTTCTAAAATTTTTGCATACCTAAAACTAGGCTGGAATTAAACTACATAAAAACCATCCTAAAAAAATACAAAAAAATTATTAATAGATTTTTTGTTAATCCTCTATTAATCTACTGCCTAATCAGGGAAAAGAATTAGAAAAAAAATATTTGCTATTTTTCTGGTGGAAGGAAATCATGCCTTTTGAACAGGTATACACAAGTATGCTGTCATGACCCATGGGAGTAATGAGCTACGGCCAGACGTGATATCCCGAGATCAAAAATCTAAAAATTGATTAGATCTAAAATTTAATAATTAAATAAAATTATTTTCTACTATTTTTAATTATTTTAGTTGCATTGCATATTAGGGTTTCATATCGTGTGATTGCATCATCCTGTAACCTAATCTTAAGGGCACTTGACTATCTCATAACAGGGCAAGATTTTGTCACCTGTCCTGGGCCCACAACAACCACCTTGTGCATCAAACCTAACCCTAATTAAAATCAATTAGAAACCTAAAGTAGTTTAGGGACACTAACAGGTCGGGTTCCAAGTATTGTATGAAAGCTAGTGCTCCCAATCCTTTGATTATCACCTGAATCTGGTGTCTAAGGCTAGAGGTCCAGAGGCAAATGCCCTAAGCAGACTCGTGGTTTTTAATTAGGACCCTACAAGAGTAGGGGGAGCCTCCCACGACCCCATCTCTTATCTGGCCAGTGGATAGGGTAATTGCTGAATTGGTTATAAATTGAGTTGACCCATTTTATTTGAGCTTTAGGTCTAGAAAACCCTAGCTCGAGTTTTGTGTGATTGCATTGCATGGCAACTAGATCAGGAATACCCTATCAGCATACTCAAACCCAACCCAATCCTACCATGGATCCTAATATTGAGACTTTGTTGAGATCCATAACGGAGGAAGTTAGGCAACTCAGTACTAGGTTTGACCAGATAGGAGACTGTAGAGGAACCCTAGAGAGAACCCCTGTGACCCATATTAAGCCTAAACTTGATGCCCCACACCCTGACTCATTCCTAGAACCCAACCCTAGGATAGCCCCTCGCCATGACCCAATCTGGGATCTTAGTTCGAAGAGACCCAATTATGATTTCATAGGCCAGGATGAGAGAGCCACTAGGAACTTTAGGGTAGAAGCACCTAAATTTGGTGGTGATCTTGATCTTGAAGATTATATTGATTGGAAACAAGGTATGGATCAATATTTTGAGAGGGATCTAATGTTTGAGGAAAAAAAATTTAAGTTTGCTAGGTTTAAGTTAGTTTGCCAGGCTAGAATCTATTGAGATAAGGTTGAAAGAATGACTAGAAATAGAAGAGAAATCCCCATAGCTTCTTGGAGAGCCATGAAGAGCAAACTTAGGAAGAAGTACCTTCCTGCACCCTACCATCCTAGATCCTACGAACCTAGATCCTCTGAGTCCATGTCCTACGAGCCCAAGGATCCCACAACCTCTAGGTATCAACCTAGTACCAATCAAGTTTTTCTTAGTCAACGGAACCTCATAGGATTAGCATCGCTGGGTGCAAGCTAAGTCTTAGTCAGGTACCCCTTAGTCAACCCACCCCTACTATCCCAGACACTCGTCAATTTTTTCTTAGTCGACCCACTCCTGCTACCCCATTGGTTCATAAGGATGACATTGAAGTGGAAGTGTATGAAGCTGAGGTGAACTTAGTGAATGACTATGAAGGAGAAGAGGAGATACCTTTTGCTGACCTAGAATTAGCTTACCCGGTAGGCACCCAGGCTGAAGCCATCCCAAAGTTAGTTGACCATGATTGTATCCTGACTGAAACTATACTGGTAGGACCCTTAGAAAAAGAGACCCATGAGGAGTCTAACCCTATTGTTAGGACCTTACTTGAGGAAACACTAAAAGAGACTCAAGTCTTAGAGCCTAGTTTTGAAATCCAAGAACAAGAGAGAATTAGTGAGGACTTGGCTTATTTAGTCCAGTACCCTCAGGAAGACTTCACCCCTATGGTCCTAATTGAAGATCTTTTTTTCTGAAATTACTGACTCATCCTTTCATAAGGCTAACCTTTATTTACCTGTTGATGTAACTTAATGTCCAAACCTTAAGTGGTGTGGGATGGGGTCTCGAAGAAATGGACCCATGGTTATTCTAAAAGGGGAAAGACCTAAACCAACTAGGACCATGGGAGGGCTAAGAAGCCTCCCGAGAATAGGATAGAACGACACTAAAACTAAATCCTAAAATGGCTGGACTCTTTTGATTTTCACTTTTCTTGATGGGGATGACGAATGAAGGATGGAAATATGGAGGGGGAATGGAACTGAAACTTGAATCTAAGATCTAGATTCGATGGGAAACAGAGAGATGGAGGGGAGAAAAAAAGGTACCTAGGGCTTCGAGCCCTACATCAGCTGTTTGGCAGTGATGACCTTATTTGGGATCACATCCGGTCATCATGCACGGCGGCATTGATGACTTGGAGATCACACCTCGCCATCATGCATGGCGGTGCTGATGGCTTGGAGCGACTTCACGCTCCTCGATGCTCTCGCTGGAGCAAAGGCAATGGGGCCTCACACCCCTTGATGTCTCGAAGGACGAAGGAAAACGGGCCTCAGCCCAGAACCATAAACAAGTGGAAAAACCCTCAAAAATTCATTTCATCAACTGATTTATTACAAGAGGAGTATGGGTATTTATAGATTCCCATATCCCCTTTGAAATTCAAAACAAAATCCCCTGAAATCCTCCCTAGATTTGAATTCAAATTCAAAATAATTTGAATTCAAATTCATAACCAAAATCCCAAATTTTCATTTTAAACCCAAATTACAATCATGAAAATTACCAAATAAATCCCTTTTATTTGAATTTTGAAATCCCCATCTCCTCTGAAATTCGTGCTGCTCCAAAAATCATGCAGAACAGTTCTTCTTTGGTCTGCTTTGAGAATCATGCAGGAGTTTCTTCACAGCCGAGCAACAGGGGGCTGGAACTCTGGCGGCCGATCGGGCAGCGGGCAGTGGACGGCGGACGACGGGATGATGGGGCAGTAGGAGGTGGTAGACGACTGGATGGCGGGGCGGTAGGACAGCAGTAGGCGGCGACCGTGGGAGGCCGTTCATCTTCCCATGGTGTCCGTCAACTTCCCACGGGCGTGGGGCCCAGGAGCCAGCGAGAGCATCGGCGGACGGTGGATGGCAGACGGCGAGATGGCGCGGCGATGGGAGGCGGCGGATGGCGAGACGACGGGGTGGTGGGGCGATGACAGGCGGCGCCGTGGGCGGCCGTTCGTCTTCCCACGGTGTCCATTTGTTTTCCCACGGCATGGGTGGCGGACACCGATTTTTTTGGCGAGAATGGGGTCGGGAAGCACTGGTGGCGAGCCGGCGGAGGTGGCCGGGTGGTCGGGCACGACGGATCTGGGATCGAAGGGACAAAAAAAATTGGAAAATGAAAGTTCTGTAATTTCCTGGAAGGTTGAAGGTGATTGGAATAGCATTGGAATAACTCGGGGATAAATATGGAATAAAACCAAAATAATGGGAATAATAGGGAATAGATGGGATAGTTGGGATAAGAAAAAAAAAGAAAAATCTAGAAAATTAAAAGAAAACCTAGATGGGTTTCGGGTCCCCCATCATTAAGGTCAACCCCATTAACCCAGGACTATTCCATGATCCCTTTTCTTATTTTCTACCCCACCAGACTAGCTCTGAATCCACTTCTTATTTACTACCCTGGCTAGAAGTTTTCACTCTTTTTAGAGCCACCTGATTGCATTTTGTTGAAATCAGTAGGTTGGATAAGTTCTTTAAGTACATTCAATTTGCATCTTATTTTTGAAAAATACTATGGCATCTATTAGGAATTCATGCCAAATTTTCGTCGACATGTCATACATTAACTAAGGGTAATTCTAAGAAAAGACTCAAAGAATTCAATAAAGGAGACTTTGTCATGGTTAGGCTATGACCTGAATGGTTCCCACTTGGAACCATGAAGAAGTTACATGCCCGTAGTAATGGACCATACAAAGTAATTAGAAAAATTGGATCTAATACCTATGTGCTTAAGTTATCACCGAACTAGGTATTAGTCCTAATTTCAACATTTCAGACCTTATAGAGTATAGGGAGCTAACATTGATTCCTAGTGAGTCTTTTGGGTCTAATCCAATCCTCGAGAGTGAGCCAACTCATGTATGTCCACCTGCTATACTACCAGCCCGGAGAGACAGGATCGAGCGGATCTTGGACGACAAGATTATCGCTGCTCGGAGCAAAGACTATCAGTGATATCTGGTTCGTTGGCAAGGATGACCTGAGACTAACGATTCCCTCGATCTTCGGGATCTCGAGGATGAGGTTTCCCTACACATCAAGTCCCTAGTACAAAAATTAGCAGGTGCTAAAGTTAGCATCTACTAAATTTATAACCCTTATAAATTTAGTAGATTTTAATTCTAATCTAAGCCCTAATTAGATAAGCCCCTATTGTGCATGACCCCTTAGGCTCCATTCTTTCTAGTAGTGAGATATACTATGATCTCTATCATAGTATCATTAAAACTCTTTCAATGGATCAAAACAATTCCTACTCTACCCTAACATGGATCGTAGATCCAAAAATGACCCGAGTTTCTGCAATCACTAGTGATACCTAGCAGTATATAGCAGCAACCCAATAGAATAGAAGGATGAATCCCTAGATGTAGTTACCATGTAATCAAGTTCCTCTATCGAGAGTCTCAATAGGATGCAGGTCATGGAATCTCATCAAACACCAAGCATCCATCATATACTAGACTAATCGGCTCGATCCCAATCATGATTTTCATGGAAGCTCTTTTTCATTATCATATTGCTATGGCCACAAATATAAGGACTTAACCTATTAGATCTCATAGAACTCTCCTTAACTACTAAGGTTGATAGATCCTCTATAGGTATTCTCTCAACTCATATAACAAACTTACAGTAGCCAACATACACCACAAGGCCTTGAATGGCAAGGGACTATTTTATATGCTTGTCAAACCATAGAAACTCCACTGTGAGTGACTAACAAGCCACATGTGAAGAAACTACTCACACAACTACAACATTGAGAAGTCATTGACAATGAGTAGACATCCATATGACTTCTTATTTTTTGGTCATGCTTAATGCTATTATTCTCTAACAACTACCTATACTCTCACTCTAGTATCCCTACATTATAGACTTAAAACTTATTTAACTGAAAGGGAAGTGATTTGTACACTAATCTTGATGGATCGATCATCGTTCATGGATAATCCAATGATTGAGAGCATTTAGGAGTTGACCTATAATGATATATGTATTAAATTTTCAACTCTTGAGAATATATGTCATTATCCATTAACTCCATGGATGATTTATAAATACATTAAATATGAATAAAAAATATCTAAATTTTATTATAAAAAAACTGATTAAGTATAATTGATGGCCCAAAAGATATAATGTGTCACCAAATTGACTTATAGGGCATTCATATCTAATAATCTCCCACTATACTAAAGTCGATTGGCCATATTCCTAAGTCCCATCTTTTTAAGGTGGACTTCAATCTTCTGTTGGCTCAACTACTTCATCAATCGGTCTACCACATTATCCATGAACTCAACTCTCTTCACTCAAAGTACTTCTTTTTGAGATAGTTATGTATAATTTGGAACCGCAGCTTAATGTGCTTGGACTTTTGGTAAGACCTGGGCTCCTTAGTGAGGGCTATGCACTATTATTATTGCTATACAAGGGGATGGCATCACTCTAAGCTCCATAATGAACTTCTTATACCAGAATGCTTCCTTTGTAGCTTTTGAGACATCAATGTACTCAGCTTCCATAGTTGAGTCAATAATGATGGGTTGCTTAGACTCTTCCAGCTAGTAGAACCACCATTACAAAGAAACATAATCTAATAGAGACTTTCTATCATCAAGATTAGATATAAAGTCATAATTGATGTAACTCTCAACCGGCAACTCTGAATTTCCTTCATGCAGGGTTATAGTTGTGCAGCAAAAGAATGGATTTCAAAATTCTTCAATATAAAACCCTTAGCCAACGAAAACCTTAAAACCATGGCCCCTTGATTATATCAAGATATTTGGGCAATATATAAGGGACTTAGAGGAATACCTATAATTCTATATCCTATTATTTTCATAAGTACACAAGTGCATGCCTTTCAGAGATGATCCACATGAACTGGATCAAGGAAGCACTCCTAGTTTACTTGCCAAATTCCTCCAACCAATAGCCTTTCTCTTCTTGATAGCCTTTCAACCTTGCTAGGATCTATACCCCATTGAAGGGTACCTCTAGACCTCTTTAATTCCTCTTTTAAAATCCTTTTATCTTTTCTAATTATCTTTCTAAGCCCTTGTCTTAAAATGGTAGACTTGTCTTAATCCTGAAGATTTATCTTAACAAGGGAAGAAAGAATTGTTTAGATAATGTTGGATACCTGGATTCTTCCACCAAGATTCTTATATAGATAGAGAGAAGGTGCCAATCACACCCTTTCCCATCCATTTATCTAATATCCTATGTATTAGATAAGTCTTATCACATAGGAGTCCGATGGATAAATTATGTGATGAAACACTATATAAATATTGCATTTTAGAATTCTTTGTGCCAAGAGACATATCTTGTGTCTCTTCCTAAAATCCAATGAATTCCATGCTTCCACATGGCCAAAGGCTTGGTCAAAATTATCCCATGGGGAGTGACTTTTGGATAAACATATATGATAAAAGTGATTAACAATTGAAAGGACGCTAGGTCTTTTCCTTGTGCGCCATCTATCCATGCACACAAACATTTCACGCCAATATCAAGATATGCACCAAAAATAAACCATTGACCAGTCAAAGCTGAACCATGTGGGGTGTGGAGAAGAGAGGAGGAGATATAATCCTTATCCCAAAGAAATGATTAATTTGCAGAAGGACTCTTGGTCCTTTTGCATGCCAGAAATGTGCCATTTATCTCTAATGCCTACAAGAGTCCCAAGCCCTTAAGACTCTTACTATTTGGCATGGATAAGACCTTTTAGGAGTCCAAAAATGGCTGAACATTGATGGGTTAATCTAATTTAAGTCTCACCTAAATTAGTTAGCCCAAATGACAAGCAATCAAATCAAATCTAATTATGTTAGGAGTTAGGCTAGCCAATATATGCTAGTATATCAATTAGTTAGCCAATTAGGATCCTATAATCCAAATAAAAATATAATTGACTTCTTTGACCAATTCCTTAGCCTGTATGACCCTTTGGGCTTCACATCTAACCAGCAGTAGGTCTAAGTTTGTGATGATCTAATTCAATTAGAACCTAAGTAATTAAATTAGGTCAAAATCATGTCAACCCTAGTTATCAAATTAGACCTTCTTTCGATGAGAAATTTAGTTGAAATTATCAAAATATCCTTCAATGGAAAGTTACCATGTAATTTAATCCTTCGATCATCCTTTATCCTGAATAAATGATGGGTATGGAATATTGTCAAACCCTAATACTTTATTCATTTGAATCTTGATCCAATAATAAAGTCTCAACTAATAAAAGGTTAAAACTATTTCTAATTTCATCATGCTTTAATCAAGGACTTCTTGAGTCATCATATGATGAGATTACATGGGATAATTCTTTTCTTACTAGGAGTGATCAGTTTCTTGTTGATTTACTCATAACCTTCATACATAATTCTCCATATCCATGAATACCCCATACATGACTTAGTCATGAATGAGTATGATCCAAAACATGGATTTAGGTGCATAAGGTTCCATGGTAATCTCAAGTCTAAGGAGCACTTGCATAACTCCTACTTAGAGAACCATCTTTTCACAAGTAAAACTTCATAAGATGTTTTCATGGCGGATCAATTTAGTTGACTCATTCCTCGATGAGCACTCACATCCTTGTATGAGTGTCCCTACATAAGTGATCATGAAACCAACTACCCTCTCTATCAAGTATACATAGGTTGTACCAGTCTTATTGAAAATATCGATCCCTAACTCGATGATCCTATGATTGAGAGTATTTTAGACTAGAGTTTACAGGATTTTATGTCTCACTATTATGAACTCTATTATAATCCTAAATCCATTGCTCTAATCTATGGGGTTCATTATAATCTTAAAACAAAAAGATATAAGACATAGCAAATGATGAAATATAAATACCTCTTTATTAATAAATTATCGTACATGAGTTGAAATAATTTATAGAAAAATCCTTATCACATAAGATACGCAATTGGCTTGTAGGGCACTATTCTTTCATTCCAAAGATCAAGAACAAATTCTTAGTCCTTTTCAAATACTTAAGGATGTTCTTTAAATAATTTAGTATTTTTCACCTAGATTTGCCTGATATCTGCTCATGACATGCATAGTAAGGGCTATATCAGCTTGTGTATATAATATGACATACATGTAGCTCTCTATTGCCAAAGCATAAGGGATCTTGCTCATTCACTAAATCTCCTCAAGTGTGCGAGGACATACTTTTGGAGAGATTTTGCCATATCTGAGGGGTAGAAATTCCCTTTTAGAGTTTTCTATGCTGAACATTTTCAATACTTTCTCTATGTATATTTTCTATGATAGGTCAAGCATCCTATTTAGCTATTCATAGACCTTTATTCCTAGAATGTAAGATGCTTCAACTAGATATTTCATGAAGATTTTTTTGGATAACCAACTCTTGACTGAGATCAGCATGGAAATATCATTCCCAATAAAGAGGATGTCATCCATGTACAATAAAGGAATGTTACAACCCCCTACTAACCTTTGTGTATATATAAGGCTCTTTTTCATTCTCAATGAAATCAAATGATTTGATCATCTTATTGAAATGAGTGTTCCAACTCCAAGAAACTTGCTTTAGTCCATAAATGGATCTGTGCAACTTGTAGATTTTATGATCTTCATCATTAGAAGTGAAACCCAAAGACTGCTTTATATGGATATCTTCCTCAAGATATTCATTAAGGAATACTATTTTCACATCCATCTTCAAATTTCATAATCATGAAATGTTGTAATGACAAGCAGTGTATAGACAGATTTTAGCATGGCAAATGGTGAAAAAGTATCCTGATAGTCAATACCTTTGCACTGATTATATCCCTTTACTACTAGCCTAGCTTTATAGGTCTCTATCTTATTATCTGTATCTATCTTTCTTTTGTAGATCCATGTACACCCAATGGATACAATACCCTCAGGTGGATCCACTAAGGTCTAGACCTAATTTGAGTGCATCAAATCAATTTTTGACTTCATAGCACTCAAAGCACTCAACCATTTCTTGGGATCAATGATAAGTCTATTAATTATCCCAATTTAACCATTAAAATAAATAGTAATTACTTTGTATTTATTAAGCATTGATCTTTTTATTAATTTTATGTAGAAAAAGAGCTAATAACTTAAAAGAGCTTAATTTTTGGAGTCTAACGATGCAAACGGTACTCAGATCGAAGTTCAAATGAGCCAGAAATTAAATTTCAAAGTTTATATGGAATTGCATGCATTTTAAAGCAACCGATCCATCATGGACCGGCCGTTGGGTCTACAAAATGAAGATTGGTCCACTGGTAGCCAGTGGAGCTGGTCCATGAATCAATTTCATGGACCAACTCCTCCCGAGCTTCAATTTTGGTTATCCATCATCGCCCGTCACCGGAGGGGATGCTAAGAACCCGTTGCTGGCCAGAATAGCCAAGATCTGACCATTTCCAAGCCCCATCCTCTTTGATATCATGGCCTTCTTCCTCCTTTCACCACCGTCTATCGACTCCACCAGTCTACCTTTTGTCACCAACCGCCCACCATCTAGATGCCGCCCAGAGCTGCCTGCTTCTTCCCGTCAAGCCACCAAATTGAAGTTCCTCTATGATCTTCATCCCTACCACCATGCTAACCATAATCATGTTCCACTTCCTATCACCATCGGAGAAGATCCTTGCCACCGTTTGCTTGTTGCCACCGGCCGACCACCATCCAAGCCACTATTGAGCCATCAGGAAAGGATGGTGGTGGTGCTAGGTGATGGGACCAAACCAATCAGGGAAGGAAGGAGCATGGATCTCAGAGCAATCAATGGCCCATATTGATTTCCATGATGTGACTAATTTTGGACCTCTGATCAAGATCTGATGGCAACCAACCCTCAGCAGGTCAAGCACTGATTTGGAGCAGGACTTTATAGTCTACTTCAACTAGGATTTGGGTTTACCATCTAATCATTAATTTCATAAACAATAAATCTTAGCCACCTATATGATCTTTATATTTAGTCCCATATTGGAACAACATGAAGACCTCTTCCCTATTGAACCCTATAAAAAGGCTCTTATACTTCTACCTTGGGACATCAGTTTCTACAACAATTCTTATACTAATTTATTTTCTTGCTCTTATTTAGATCATTGTGTTAAGCTTGGGAAAGAAGGGAATTATGGAGGAGATGCTGGTGGCAGTGATGCATGGCTAGACTCCTTCAACCTGAGATGAAGATGAAGCCTGTAACTGGGTTCTTGATAACTATATTATATACCTATATAAAAGTATTAATTTAATACTTAAATTATCTTTAGTTATTTTGAATTGATACTTTTATACATCTTTTGTAGGAAAGAAGAGTGCCAACATGAAGATCTTGATTTATAGGGTCAAATGAAACAAGTTTGAAATGAATTGGATCTAAAACGAGTTCAGAATAAATTTTTAAATATTTGATAAAGGAATTACATGAAACTTAAAGCAACCGATCCATCATGGATGGGTCGCTTGGTCCATAGAATGCTTGCCGGTCCATGAGAAGCCATTTTTGTTGGTCCATGGGGCAGAACCGTGGACCGTGGGGTGATTCCAGCCATTTCTTTGCCAGATCTTCTCATCTCCGGCACCATCCATCCCTAGAGCTCATTGTCGACCACCTCCTCCAGCCAGAGAACCACCAAAAATTGCCATTCCTCATGGTTTTCCTTGTTCCACATGGTTTTCCTTATTCGACACCGTCGCTGCTATCCATGCCAAGAAAAATAGTGTCGGATCCACCATCCCCAGCCACTCTCCCATCTTTGGCCACCTTCGCCGGTTATTCTTCCATCTCCACCATCGAGTAGCACTCATCTTCTTCCCTATGGTGGCGTGGTTCCAGTAGCTCCGGTGAGGTTCTGGCGATGACGGTGTGAGGTGACGATGGCAGCAAGATCTCGGTGGCACAGGGAAGTTCCGGTGAATATCAAGTTCTAGAGATGGTGGTGTTTTGGAAACATCAACCAAACCATGAGGGAAGAAGCTACATAAATCTTAGAGCAACTAATGGCGTACATCGATTTCACATGATTTCCAAGAGCTGGGAAGAAGTTGACCGATCAAACACCAGTTGGAATGAGAGACAGAGGCTTAACACTATCAGGATTGGGTATATTCATATCTAACCGTTGAGTCCTGTAAAATTGAATCTTAGCCACTCCTTTGATTCTTTAATTTAGTCCCACATCGGAAACCCATGAAAACCTCTTCCCTATTAAACCCTATAAAAAGGTTCCTATGCCTCTACCTGGGGGAATCAACTCCCTTGAGTCCCTCTAGAGCCTTTGCATAGGGGGATAGGAGGGGATCAACTTAGAAGCAAGGTAGTGTAGAAGTGTGGGAGGGAAGAGAAAATTTTGTATGCAGTAAAGCAGGGTTTTCTTATTCTTTGTCTTTTGTGTTTCTTTGGTTTGCAATAAAAAAGTATGCTTTTATTTATAAGTTTATTTATTCTCTTTTATTCGCTCCTTATTATGCTTTTTTATTAGATTGAGGTTAGGGACAACTCTTGCTTTCCGAGAATGTATCGTGATCTATTATGGATACGGAGCATGCCGAGTGGTGCGGACACTAGAGGCACCAGAATAAGACAGAGACTTCTAAACCCTTTATGGATTACTTAGTAGTGTTTGAGTCTAGTTTCTAATAAGGGCTTAGCCTATTAGAGTTTTTTTTTTCATAATTGAGTCCTATATGTAGCATTTGATCCATACCATTAGGATTTTGGATCAGTCGATCAAGTCAACTCATGTTGAGCTAATCATATTTTGAGTCTTGTAATCATGTCTAGTTGTATTGAGCTGTATTGAGTCAAGCCCAGTCAAAGAAGACTCAAACATGTAAAGGACACCACCCAGCATGTCACCTCAGCAGCCGCATGGAGTCCTAGTCACACCCTGGATTTCACCACCTAAGATTACTTGGAGGATCATGAAGTTGGCCCATGCATGAGGAGTTGATGACCACACACCAGCACACCCCTTCCATACCCCAAGCACACCAACTCCATATGCCAGCATGACAAGAAGAAAAGTCAAAATAGATAAACATGAATCCCATGATTCATGCCAGCTTACTTAGGAAAAAAGTGGTCCACCCCAAGCCAAGAGAAGTGAGAAGTTGGCGCCCCTTGGTCCCCCCTTTGGCTACCCACTACTTATTTTTTTTGGAGGGATTTTGTATGGCATGAGAGTATTTTCTTCCATGTATTCAACCTCATACTTTAGGAAGAAAGTGGGCACCCCTTATTTGCCTTATTTTCTTTTGCTTGAGCCCTAAGTCTCATGACTCTATATAAGGGACCCCTTATATGAAAATTTGGACAACTTTTGAATGAAATTATATTAAGTTTTCATATCTCTGCTGTGTGCTTGCTGTGTGCTAATGGGATTCTGTGTGAACCCCTTCTTCTTCCTTGTCTCCTGCGCCCAACCTCCAGCCGCCATCGAAACCCTAGAAGCCATCTCCAAGCCTTGGCCGCCCAACACAAAATCTCTTCCATCCTTGTTATTTTTAACTTATTTCTTCATCCTTGCTTTGTTTTCTAACCCCTGACAGGCGATTTATAGATCTCTCGATGTCTACGAATCCATTGATTCTAGCCAGGCTGCTATCGAATCACCGGGTTGAAAGCTGCGAATCCGCGGGGTCTTCGGCTTGATCGTCCAGGCCGCATTCAGGAGTGAAGAGAGATCTCTACAAGGATTCATCTGCTAGATCCTATCAGGTACACCCCCTCTACTTGCCAGTAGCGTTATCGAAGGAGAACTAGCCCAATCGGGGCTTTTCAGCCTTGGCGGTCCTCTTTTCTATTACTTTTATGTTCTTTTTGCATGTTGTTGCTTCTTATTTTGTACATAACTCTCTACTTAAATTCTTGGCCTTATTTTCAGAATTTAGATACATAACTCAACATATAAAAATATAAAAAAATATTTTGCATGCATCTTTAGTCCTGCATCACCGAGAAAAGAAGAGTTGCATACCTAGTGGCTCCTAAAGATGCACTATGATTTGTTACGGGTACGGGGCATGCTAAGGAAAGACAGGTAAATCCCTAAAATCAATTATATCTAAATTATAAAAGAAATACAATTAGGTAGTGCAAATCTACTCTTCAACTCCTAAAACAATTCCTTTTACTTGCTTCACCTCTAAAAGTAGTTTGTTCTTTCTACTTTTGCACCACAACAACTAGTCTTCTTTTCTTTTTAAAATCACAACTTAGTCCTTAGATCCCTGAGGATACGATCCCGACTCATCCTAACATAGAGTTGAGTTAGTGAATTATTTTTGACTACCTATGACAGCGATCAATTCTATCTCTTTTTTTGTACTTAATTTCTATGCAATAAAACTCATGTTCTTCTTTCCTTTATCTTTTGAGTTATTTCCCTGATAGATTATTTGATCTGGTATACACGGCCTATACCCTCTATTGATATGCCATGATCTCAAGATACAATACATGCTGAAGAGAGGTAGATCATAGTATGGTGGATTATATCCCTAACCTTGCAAATCAATTAGATAGTTTGTACTCTAAATAAATATGCCGTGATCTTCAGATACAGTCCATGCCCAAAAAGAGATAAATTATTCTAACCCTGAATTTGCAAGAATTATTGATATTGCAATATAAAAAAAGAAAATAAAATCTATTTGCATGGTGGATTCGAATTCCTAGGTTATTTTTCCTGCTATCTCGATTTAATTAATTAATTAGTTGTTATCTTTTAATAACTACCACTCTCAATCTAATCTTTTATAAATATTTTTTTTTGCTTTTTCATGAAATAATTATCCTTGATCCTTGAGGATACGATCTTGATTCACTACTACCTATAGTACTGAGTAGGTTTTATTTTTGATTGCCTATGATAGCGATCAAATTTTAGTACTATTGCCAGGGATCCAAGCATGACTATTTCATAAAAAAAAAAAGTAAAAAAATTCCTTTTTTAGTTATTTCTATCTTTGGTATCATCGCTTTTTTTTAGTTGCCATAATTATTAGATTTCCTTATTTTCTTCTTAACATTAAATTTTTTTTTCATTTTACAAACCAACTCCTAACCTAATTAACTTTCTTTTTTAATTAACTTACCTTAAAAAAACCCATAAGAAGATCCTAAGATACTTTTCATAAAATATAATTAATTTAGGAAAATAAATAATAAACTTTAAAAATTGCGTAACTTGTTTGGGCACCTAGCTTAATTTGTATTGCATTTTTGTAAAATACTTTAAGGATATAACCCCTAACCAACATAAGGTGGGGATATCACGTGGATCCATTGAATACTCAAATCATTGAAAAACTTGCCAAAAATTGCACCTTTTGTCGAAAATTGCTGCCTAGTAGGCAAAAAGTTTTCCTAGTAGAAAAATTGGCAGTGACAAACTATTTTTGGAGCTCCTTTACAAGGAGAATCAACTATATTAATTCTCACATTCTTTAAAAAATGTCATAAATGCAGAATACGGAAACTCTCTAATAAGCCCACTTTTCAAAAGCATGACATCCAACACGACTCCTGAGATCCACTGATGGGGGACATGTATCGAATGATGCATTTAAAGAATTAGATGGACTAAATGAAAATGAAATAAATAAACATGTAGCTATTCTACGTAAAAGAAATAGAATTATATGAAAGGAACATAAGGAAAAGAACTAGACTAGAAAAGAATCTCTTAAAGTAATTAAGAAGGGATCTTCGTGGTTAGGAAACCACACAGGTTAGGACTAGCCTACTTTCCTATTTCAGATCTGAAAGAAGATTATAAATATGGCTATCCGGCTATGAAATTCAGAAAAGGGACACTCAAGATGAAGTACTAAGAATAGCAAGGAGTTACTATAGATCTAAAGGCACCTTGTTTATGATTCCTTGGCACAGTAGACCTTCACCTTGAAAACTAGGAGACTCGGGGATCCTGCATAGATACATAGTAAAATTAAAAGATTTAGGTGGAAGAATGGAGAAATGGAAGAGGAAATTAGGAATGGAAGAAATGGCTTAGATTTGGCTTTAAGTAGATCTCCTTTGGCGTCCTTTGCTTGAATCATCTTCAATTGTTGGCGTGGAGAACTCCATTGTAGATGATCTCTTTTGGAAGATGGGAAGGTTGAAATTGGAGAGGCTTGAAGAGGATTCTTCAAGGGTGGCCGAATGGGATTGGAAAAGGGACTAGTAGCTTGTTTGGTTAAGTATCCTAGGTCTCACACCTACCTTCTCTCAAGGGTCTTTGGCTAGCAAAGGAAGAAAGCTTTCTTAGAAAAAATTTCATTTCATTCATCATTCCCATTACAAGAGAATTCTAGGAGCTTTTATAAACCTTAAGCTCCTTTTCAAATTCAAAATGCAACACTTTTCATGGAGAAAATCAAGGGGTGTCCCATGAAGATAGGAGTGGCCCATTCAAATTTAAATCTCCTAATTACAAGGTGGGCACCCATAAAGAGTGGAGCTTCATTCAAATTTGAAAATTCATGGTTGATGTGTCTTGGTGATGTGGCATGATTTATCCTCCAAGTTGGCATGACTTGTCTTCCAAGGTGGCATGGTGCTTTGATGATGTGGTGCTCCAAGTAGTTGGTGAAGTTGGTTACACTCATTCTTGCTTAATTGAAGCCCAATGCAAGTAGATCTTGAACCCGACTCAATACAAAGCCAATTTAACTCTAATTGGACCCAAATTAAAATAAAACAGGACTCAATTATTCAAATAAAATAAATACAGGACTCATAGACTTATTACAGGACTTAAATTTCTAGTCTTCTATCCATAAAGAACTTGGCATTAGCTGAAGCCTCTTCCTGAGCCTGGTGCCCGCACCAATTCTCCCCGGGTGGGAGGAACTCGACCCTGTCGAGTAAGGATCGGTTTGACTGTGGTATTTTTCTAATATATCTGGGTCAATTTGTTGTAGATCCTCTCGGGTAATCCAGGAATCTTCAGATTCCGGTCGATAGTGCCAACGAACCAGATAACGCTGATAACCCTTATTTCTAGTAGTAATCACTTGGTCATCTAAGATACATTCAATCTTGTCTCTCCGGTCTAGTAAAATTGCTGGTAGATACTCAGGTAGGGTTTCACTCTCAAAGGCAGGGTGAAGTTCAAAAGGCTCTCTCGGAATTAATGCCGGTTCTTTAAATTCTTTCAGATCAGAAACATTAAAAGTGGAGCTAATGCCATAATCAGGTGGTAACTCTAATACATATGCATTAGATCATATTTTCTTAATTATTTTGAAAGGTCCAGCTCCCCGGGCATGCAATTTCTTCATAGTTCCCGGTGGAACCTTTCAGGTCTAAGTTTTATCATGACAGAGTCCCCTTTATTAAATTCCTTTATCCGTTTATGTGAATCAGCCACATGCTTATAAACTTCATTACTCATTTGAATTTTCTTACTAATTTCCTTATGTAATTCTTTAAGATGCTGTGCATATGACTCGGCAGACTCAGATACACGTGCTGTGTGGGTAATGGGATAAGGTCGATAGGTCTCCTAGGTCTGTAACCATGGACAATCTCAAAGGGACTTTTACCAGTAGACCTATTGACCAAACTGTTGTATGCGAACTCAGCACGAGGTAAAAGTAAATCCCAATTTCCCAGATTCTCTCCAACAAGGCACCTTAATAAGTTCCCTAGACTTCTATTTACAACTTCAGTTTGTCCATCCATCTGAGGGTGGTAAGCAGTTGAGAATTTTAGTTTTGTTCCTAGTAGGTGCCAAAGAGTTTTCCAAAAATAGCTTGTGAAACGGACATCCCTATCTGAAACAATGGTTTTAGGTAACCCATGTAACTTGACTGCTTGATCGAGAAAAAGCTTGGCTACCCTGGAGGCATCAAAAGTTTGGGAACAGGGTATAAAATAAGCCATTTTCGAAAATTTGTCGACCACTACAAAGATTGAATCGTGTTTTCTAAGGGTCTTGGGCAGTCCTAAAACGAAGTCCATGCTAAGATCCTGCCATGGACAGTCCGGCACAGGTAAAGGAGTGTATAACCCGGTGTTTTGTCTCTGATGTTTGGCAACCGCACATGTCCTACATCGGGCAACAATATTGGCTACTTGTCTCTTAAGGCCTGGCCAGTAAAATTTCTCCTCAATTATCAATATGGTCTTGTTTCTTCCAAAATGGCCAACCAAACCTCCACATGGGTTTCCCAAATTAAAAAAACTCTCACGGAAGTCTTCGGAACACAAAGCTTGTTTTCCTTAAATAGATAATCATCTAAAAGGGTGTACTCACTGTGGTCACTAGATGGTCCTAATTTCAGAGCTTGGTAAACTTCACTAAAGTCTGGACAATTATCATACTCATCCGTAAGTCTTTCAAATCCAACGACTTCAGTGCTAATCGAGTTCAGAAGCAAGGCTCTACGACTTAATCAATCGGTCATCTTATTCTCAGTTCCAGCACGATGTTTTAGGACAAACGTGTAGGCCTGGATGTATTCGACCCACTTGGCATGCCTAGGATTCAGCTTTTTCTGGGAACTAAGGAATCTAAGGGCCACGTGATCAGAAAACAGGACAAATTCATGCGGTAGTAGATAGTGCCTCCAATACCTTAAAGCTTGCACTACCGCATAGAGCTCTTTATCATAGGTGGAATACTTAAGCTTGGCTTCATTTAATTTTTCACTAAAGAAAGCTATGGGATGGCTCTCTTGGCTTAAAACTCCACCTATTCCAACTCCAGATGCATCACAAGCAACCTCAAAAACTTTGGAAAAATCAAGCAATCTTAAGATAGGTGCTTGTGTCATTTTCTTCTTAACATCTAGGAAGGCCCTATCAGCAGCTTTTGTCCATTCAAATTGGCCTTTCCTAATGCAATATGTGATTGGCTCAACTATGGTACTAAACCCTCGAATAAATCTTCTATAAAAAGTAGCTAGGCCATGAAAACTTCGTACTTCATGAATACTTTTTGGCACTGGCCACTCAACAATTGATTTGATCTTTTCAGGGTCAGCAGAAACTCCGTCAGGTGTGACAACAAAACCTAGGAAAATGACTCTATGGGTAAAAAGGTCACATTTCTTAAGGTTTGCAAAGAGACTATTTTTTTAAGAGCTAAACAGACTTGATTCAAGTGGTCCAAATGGTCCTTCTGGGTCCTGCTATATATAAGAATGTCGTCGAAGTAAACTACAACAAACTTTCCTATAAATAACCGTAGGACTTGATTCATAATCCGTATAAAGGTACTAGGAGCATTGGACAGTCCGAAAGGCATTACTACCCACTCAAAAAGACCCTCCTTGGTCTTGAATGCAGTCTTCCACTCATCCCCTGGTCTAATCCTAACCTGATGATAGCCACTCTTAAGGTCAATCTTTGAAAATATTGTTGCTCCGGCCATCATATTTAACATGTCATCCAAACGGGGTATGGGAAACCTATATTTCATTGTGATCTTATTAATGGCACGACTATCAACGCACATCCTCCAAGTGCCATCTTTCTTAGGGGTCAGTAATGCTGGTACTGCACAGGGACTCAAACTCTCTCTAATAAATCCTTTCCTAAGGAGATCCCCTACTTGTCTTTGTAACTCTAAATGTTCGGTAGGGTTCATCCTATAGTGTGGAAGGTTGGGTAGGGTGGCTCCTGGGATCAAGTCAATGGCGTGCTGGATGTCCCTAAGTGGTGGAAGCTGGTCAGGTAGGTCATCTGGAAATACATCCTTAAAGTCTTCTAACACTTTAGCCACTTCCTGAGGGCGTTCTTTCTGGGAAGGCTCCTGAATTTCCTTAGTGGTTAAAATCCAAACATGTGTACCCTCAGTGAGTTCTTTCTCAATTTCCTTTTCAGTAATCAAATTGACTCCCGTTTTCTTTTCCTTTAGGTGGCTTGATCCTCTCTTAATAGTGTCCTTAGGTGGTGTTGGGCTAATCACAAACTTCTTTCCTAGGTGCATGAATGAGCAAGAATTTGATCTGCCGTATAGGGACACGTCATGGTCAAATAACCAAGGTCGACCTAGGATGATACTGCTCACTCCCATTAGTAAGACATCACACCACACTTTCTCCTGATAGGACTGTAACTAGATTTGGACTAGGCACCTATGTTTGATAGGAATCGAAGTGGAGTCTATCCAAGAAACCTTATATGGAGTCGGATAGGGAACTGTGGACAAGCCTAAATTTTGACAGCACTAGCGGATATGGCATTTACACAACTCCCACTATCTATGATTATTTTACATACCTTATCCCCTAACTTGATGAATGTTTATAGGATGTTAGTCCTATGCCAATCTTCCTGTGTCGCGTTTTGGGTAAGGATGCATCTAACTACTCCCAACATATCAGACTCTATTTGTTCCTCGTCTCCTTCATACTCTTCAGCCAAATTGTCCTCAGCCTGATATACTTCCTCGACATTATCACCTAGGGGTTCTTTGGGTTCAGACTCACTTTCTTCTAATTCTCCTATGTGTAAGGCCCTAGTTGGACAATTGCTAGCGTAATGGCCTAACTTATGACATCTATAGCAAGCCACATTAGAATTTGGAGTCCTCTGAACTTCTGGTGCTTTACCCCTATCATCTCTACGGGTCAGAGGGGTGCTAGGGTTGGGTCGACTGGGTCACATCTGATTTGTTCCTGGCTGCTGACTAGGTGCACTAGTTCTAGGGGGTTCGGGTTTGCGATAAAATGGTCCTCTATGAAATCTCTCGGCATCTCGTGCTACCTGGTAAGCTAGCTCTAAGTCATGGACTTCTCTCAGAAATAACTCCTTCTGGATCTCTTCTCTCAATCCTGCCCTAAATCTCGACAAAGTAACTGACTCAGACTCATCTACATCGCATCTCATCATAAATTCATCAAATTTGGCAATGTATTCGGCTACACTCTTGGTTCCCTGGGTCAATCTCTGCCACTGGTCTAGAAGTCTCTGGTGGGAGGACATAGGAAGGTACTTCTCTCTAAGCCTAAGTTTCATTGCCCTCCAGGTTACTATGGGAACATCACCTCTTTGCCTAATGAACCTCTCGACATTTCCCCAGTACAGCCTAGCCTGACGAATTAACCTAAGCTTCGCGAACTTGCATTTTCTCTCCTCTGTCATGTCATACCAATCAAAGTACTAATCCATCTCTCCCTCCCAATCTATGTAAACCTTAGGATCCAGATTTCCAGCGAATGTTGGTGCTTCCAATCTAATACTCCTAAGGGTTCGCTCATCACAGTCTGTCTGATCTTGATTGTGTCTCCTAGGGTTTGGCTCATAGACTGGATCATGGTGTGCTATCCTAGGATTTGGGTCATGGACTCGATCAGGATTGGGCCTCCTAGGATTCGACTCGAAGAAATGGTCTTGATGAAGAGTTCTTCTAGGGTTGATGGGTGTCTCAAACTCGGATTCAGGCTCTAACTCATTTTGGACTTCATGATTTCCTCCAGGGGTATGAGCTTCTAATCGATCAGGTCTAGCAGTGATGTGGGTTATCTGATCAGTCAAGTTTTGATTGGTCTGGGCTAATTGATCAGTTAAGTTTTGGTTCAGCCTGGTCATTTGGTCATTCAAGGATTTCATTAGACTCTCAAAGTTTTGTTCCATGGTTACACTAGATTGGGCTTGGGTTTGCTGATAAGGTGCTCCTGATCTAGTTGCCATGCACACGGACTCAACTCGGACTAGGGGTTTTGCTAGACCTAGAGTACAAATCAAATATAAGGTCAAATTGACAATCCGGGTTGTAGTAACTTGGCACCTGGCCAGGTAAGTGTAAGGTTAGTGGAGGTTCCTCTTTGCTTGCCTTAGACACCAATTTGAAATTGGCCAGGTAAGCGAACCAACCCACTTTCCTTCGGGCTCTAGTCCCTGAACCACTTGCCTAGACACCAGATACAAGCACACACAAACAGGGTGTCAAAGTTGGCTTGACACTTGACTCGACCCGACCTTGTGGGTGTCCCTAGCTCGCTAGAGCAATTAAATATCTAATCCGTTTTAATTAGGGTTGGGCTCGTTATGCAAGTTGATGATTTTTGGGCTAGGGACAGGTAATGAAATCCTGACCCTATGTCAATTTGATGCCCTTAATTTTGTTTACCATGAAATGAATGCAACAAACATATGGACCCAAATTTCAGGTGCAGAATTAGTGTGTTGCAGTTCTCAAGTGATGGAAAAGTGCAATGTAACAGATTCAAAAAAAATTAAAAAACTCACAAAAGATTGCTAACTTCTAGATGATATGCCATACGAAAGAAAATTTAAAAATAAATTTTATACTATGCTGAGTAGATACTAAAAACTAGATAAAAAAAACAGGACTGAACATAAAGGAATTTCAGTGATAGTGATGGGATGCTAGAATTTTCATTTTTTTTTTGTAATTTTTTTCTAAAGATGAAATTTTACGTGATGATAACTAACTTAATATGGAGTAGAAAAAAAATTATTTCAATAAAAAATTAACTACTTTCATTCAGACTTTTATGCAAATCTCAGTCAGCTCATTCAGAAATATAGCAAGCAGAATTTAAACAAACAAAGGCATTTACATACCAAACTTCAACCTAAAAATTCACGTCCGGCCAGGGGCTCATTATTCCCATGGGTCATGACAGTGTACTGGTATACACCCGCTCAGGAGGTGTGAATTTTAGATCTAGATTGGATTTTAAAAATAATAACTAAGTAGCATGTATGAATGCTATGCATGCAGAAAATTTCAGCAACCTACCTAAATGCACAAATTCAAAAGTAACCCTAACCTACCATGCTCTGATACCAAAATGATGGGGGACATGTATCGAATGATGCATTTGAAGAATTAGATGGACTAAATGAAAATGAAATAGATAAACATGTAGCTATTCTATGTAAAAGAAATAGAATTATATGAAAGGAACATAAGGAAAAGAACTAGACTAGAAAAGAATCTCTCAAAGTAATTAAGAAGGGATCTTCGTGGTTAGGAAACCACACAGGTTAGGACTAGCCTACTTTCCTATTTTAGATCTGAAAGAAGATTATAAAGATGGCTATCCGGCTATTAATAATCTGAAATTCAGAAAAGGGACACTCAAGATGAAGTACTAAGAATAGCAAGGAGTTACTATAGATCTAAAGGTACCTTGTTTAAGATTCCTTGGCACAGTAGACCTTCACCTTGAAAACTAGGAGACCCGGGGATCCTGCATAGATACATAGTAAAATTAAAAGATTTAGGTGGAAGAATGGAAAAATGGAAGAGGAAATTAGGAATGGAAGAAATGGCTTAGATTTGGCTTTAAGTAGATCTCCTTTGGCGTCCTTTGCTTGAATCATCTTCAATTGTTGGCGTGGAGAACTCCATTATAGATGATCTCTTTTGGAAGATGGGAAGGTTGAAATTAGAGAGGCTTGAAGAGAATTCTTTAAGGGTGGCCGAATGGGATTGGAAAAGGGACTAGTAGCTTGTTTGGTTAAGTATCCTAAGTCTCACACCTACCTTCTCTTAAGGGTCTTTGGCTAGCAAAGGAAGAAAGCTTTCTTAGAAAAAAAATTTCATTTCATTCATCATTCCCATTACAAGAGAATTCTAGGAGCTTTTATAAACCTTAAGCTCCTTTTCAAATTCAAAATGCAACACTTTTCATGGAGAAAATCAAGGGGTGTCCCATAAAGATAGGAGTGGCTCATTCAAATTTAAATCTCCTAATTACAAGGTGGGCACCCATAAAGAGTGGAGCTTCATTCAAATTTGAAAATTCATGGTTGATGTGTCTTGGTGATGTGGCATGATTTATCCTCCAAGTTGGCATGACTTGTCTTCCAAGGTGGCATGGTGCTTTGATGATGTGGTGCTCCAAGTAGTTGGTGAAGTTGGTTGCACTCATTCTTGCTTAATTGAAGCCCAATGCAAGTAGATCTTGAACCCGACTCAATACAAAGCCAATTTAACTCTAATTGGACCCAAATTAAAATAAAACAGGATTCAATTATTCAAATAAAATAAATACAGGACTCATAGACTTATTACAGGACTTAAATTTCTAGTCTTCTATCCATAAAGAACTTGGCATTAGCTAAAGCCTCTTCCTGAGCCTGGTGCACGCACCATCCACTAGGTGTAGCACTAGAACTACTCCTTTGTCTGAATACTTCACCTTTGAACTAAGAAGTAGGGGGCATTTGATGTGGGAGAAACCCCATCCACATGATCCCAAAGATCTAAAAATTGGGAGGGAAATGACTTAATCAGGAAATGACCAAATCTAGAAATAATTGTATCTATTTAAGGATAAGGTGGAGCTATACCCAGCTATTTCTATGTCCAATATTAAATCTATAGTATTTTGGACATGAATAGGTAGAGCAAACATCCAGACGATCTGAGAATAGCCGAATCTATGTAATCGAAGTAGTACAATATCAAACCATTCAAAAGATGGGTCCAATTTCAAGATATTTTTCTAGAATATTTCACTGGCCATCCAGTCCCACTTCTCAAGAATAATATTTCAATTCCCAATCCTATCGGACATCATGCTAAAGTATGATCAGCCCCTTGAGTCTCTGCCAAACTTAACTGTCAACCCTTTAGATCAAGTCTAAAGAGACATTCAGCTATTTGAACTACATTTCATGGACCCCCAATCAAGAGACATCTTCTCATCTACCCCCAGCATAATCGGTGCTTGGCCCCCTAACTACCGAGTTTTATAGATATCTAGCCTTGAAAGGCTCCTAAGCATACCAAACCATGGCACTTAGAACTCAAACCCAACTAATAGCACCTCCCTAGAGTGTTCCGCTAAACAACTGAAGAAAGAATCTGCTGATACTTGCCCTAACACACCTCTCACAATAAACAAACCATAAAATTTCATTATTAAGAGCAAATCTCAATCATTAAAGAAGCATGGCCCCTTTTTAGGTCATAACTCTCATAGCATTAAGGCAAACAGTGAGAGATATAAAAGACAATATCTTCCATTAATGGGAAGGAGACATTCTAAATAATAAAGGATGATTTCCTCTCAAAAGTCCTACTAGAGCTTAAAATTCAATCATTCTTTACCTGCTCTCTGACATATCAAGGCATCCCCAAACTATCCCTGCAGTTTGAATATAAAAGGAGGTTCTCAGCAAACCTTCCAGAGGTACGCACCCTCTATATGCATGCATGTGCTTTTACTCTCCTTTCATCACTCTATTTTTTGCTCTATGGTCTGAGATACTGACTTGACCATTAGAGGGCCTTTATCAAAGCCATCTCTAGTCAAAGCTTCTTTTATAGGTACAGTCATCAAAATCCCCTCTCTAGCTTATTCCGATGTTCGAACATATTTCAGCACCATCAAATAAAAGAAGGGCCTATCATTCATCCATTGTTTGAAAAAGATCTTTAGTACGAATCACATGCTACAAAAAGGTATGTATACCCGATACTCCAGCACCACCATGCCCTAACAGGATAGTCAACCCACTGGAAATCTGATTCTAGGGATTCAAGATGACACCATTATTAGGATTTATTCATAGATGACTAGCATGTAGAGCTACATTCTAAACCCTAGATGCAACAAAAGCAGAGATCATGCAAAATAATTTTTACAAGCATTCTAATTTAAAATAAAATCATAAATTATCTATTTAACCTTCAAATATACTAGAATAATAATAATATTAGATCTAAAATCTTATAAAATTATAAGATGAAGGATCCACTCACCTATATTACTTAAATCTCTTTTCTAATACCAGATCTATCGGATCAATCGGATCTATTGGGATTCATCAGACCCGCACATGCGCTTGGCCTCTACTAGTATCTATATGGAGCCTTCTTCATTGAACCACAAAGATTCCCATATTACTAGATCCTTGCAGGTCTTTTTTCAAGCATAGAGATGGACCTTCTCCTTCTAGTCTAAACATAACTCGGTAGCCTTTTCTCCTTTTTTTCTCAAGGAATTATATACTAGAAAAAAAAATAGTATTTTTATGATGTTTTTTTTGTCATACTCTCACTTCTTAGCTTTCAATAGAGATATTGTACTCTATTTTTTATGGAGAAAAAAATTAGGATGAATTTAGGAAGGGATCAGTGTCATAATTCATTTTGCACAGTCTAGTTTCTGTGCATCTTAAAAACTATGAAAGATTTTCTAAAAAATGCCTCTTAAAAATATAGATAAAATTAGTTTCTTATCTAATTTGATCAAATTATAAATCTAAAAAGGAGTCTAATTTTGTCTAGCAGGAGAGAGAGTCCCAAATGAGAAATAGGTGTGCCACTTGGCACCTCCCTCTTCTCTCAGCACATGCCAAGAGGAGGCGCGCATGTTCCATGCCCTCCTTTTGGTTTCTATGTGAGATAAGAGAGAGGGTCTCCTAGCTGCTAGTCAATTTTGACTAATTTTTGATGGAGTTTGAAATCCTTCTCATACCTTTATTCAATCAAAATCAAAAAAGGCTATTGACCTAATTTGACTAGATCAAAAATTCAAGTCAAACTTGAATTACCAATCCAATTAACTTTAAATAAAATTAATAATAATTAAATATGATTTAATTAAGTTAAATAATAAAATCAAAAATTATTGTGACATTTGTAAATAGGTCCATAAAGTAAAAATTAGAAAGTACTGAAATTAGTAGGTACTAATTTCAGCTGGTACCAAAATTAGCAGGAATTAAATATGTAACTCTTATGTAGATCCATGCTCATGGTTGGTCAACTCCTATTATGTGTGACCTCTCAGGTTCTATTCCATCTGGTAGAGTGAGATATACTATAATTTCTATTATAGTTCATCGAAAATCTTTCGATGGACTGAAATAATTTTAGCTCAATCTTAACTTGGATCGTTGATTCAAAAATGATCCTAGTGAGCTCTCACAATCCACCAATGACATCTAGCAATATACAATGGCAACTTAATAAAATAGAAATGAACCCCTAGGTGTAGCTATTGTGTGATCAAATTTCTATATTAAAAATCCTAACAGGATACATGTCATGGAAACTCATCAAATCCTAAATATCCATCATATGTCAAACTTAATTAGCTCGAGTCCAATTATGATTTCTATGAAAACTCTTTTTCAATATCTCACTACTATGGTCATGGATTCAAGAACTTAGCCAATGAGGTCATATAGGATTATCCCTTAACTATTAAGACTGATAGATCCCATATAAGTAAACACCCTACTCCTATAGTGAAGCTACTATAGCCAACAAACACCATAAGATTCTAAATGACTAAGGACCATGTTAATATGCTATCAAACCACAGCAACCTCATTACGAGTAGTCGAGATACTACAGGCCAAGGAATTACTACACAACTATAGCATTTGAAAAGTTATTAATGAGTGAGTAAACATTAATATGATTCTCGAACTTGGTTATACTCAGTGCCGTTGTTCACTAACAACTACTTGCACTCTCGCTCTAGTGTCACTATACTATAGACTCAAGACTCATCTACTAAAAGTGAGGTGATTTGTGTATCAATCTTGATGGATCAATCACCATCCTCATGATAATCTAATGATCGAGAGCTTTTAAGAGTTAATCTATAATAACACATACCTCAAATTCTCAACTTATACAAATATGTGTCATTGTCCATTAACTACATGGATGATTCATATACATGCTAGATATGAATGAAAATAATAAAGCCCAATTTTATTGATTTCAATGAATTAGTACAGAATTATTGTTGATCCCTGGAATGATTTTGATGATAACCAAATATTAGAGCATGCATTTGATTACTGACTATCTTTCAAGTGTTCTCAAAGTTTTTATAGGATGTTTTCATTGAACAACCTTCCTTCCCATAATATTATAGAATGTCAGGTTAATTTTATTTGAAATACTGTGTAAAGAAGAGCCCAAAGAAAAATCATTATGTATTCATAAAAAAGGGCCACTTCTTTGTAGTTTTCTAGTTTAATTTTCTCAAGATCTATCTTTAAAGGAGTTGGAAAGTTTTTGGGCTATTTTGAAGTCACTGGAAGAAGTTTGAAGAAGATTGAACTATTGAGGACCTAAGTCTCAAGAGCTGACTCAAGACTGGCGAGCCGACTCGAAGTTTGGCACAATAAGAAGTTTTCTGGCATGCAAACATTCGAGCTAACTCGAGTCAGAAGAGCTGACTCGGGTAGAGTTCAATTCTGAAGTTTTAAGAATTTTAGCCGACTCAAGAGTATCCGAGCTGACTCGACTAGAGTGAAAATTTTCTCAGACTGACAACCAAGCTGACTTGAGTATTGAAGAGCCGACTCTTTCAGAGTATTGAAAATCTCAGTTTTGAATTACCAGCCATCCGAGCCGACTCGAAGCAGAAGAGCCGACTCGACTAGAGTGTCATTTTGACCTAACTAAGAATCTGAGCCGACTTGAAGTAGAAGAGCTGACTCGACCAAAGTAAAGTTTTGACCTACCTGAGGATCCAAGCTGACTCGAGCTATCCGAGCTGACTCGAATGATGGTTTTAGGTTAGTAATGACTAGTTCCAGAACTCTTATTTTGAATCCAAAATGGTCTCCAACAGTCATATTTTGAATCCCAACGGTCTACAATGGCTATAACCACTTGAAGTCAGTTGGAGGGAGTATTTATAAGAGATTTAAACCACTTTTGGAGAGGAGAATGAGAAGTGAATGAGAAATTAAAGAGCTTTTACTGAACATTGAAAAAAACTCACTAAAGAGTATTCAAAGCAAGCACTCAAGACTTCGCCAACTCTTATCAGAATCTTGATGCATTCATTGAGAAAGTGAAGAAGCCTTGAAGAGCATTCAAAGTGCAATCAAGAGGGCTTCTCAAGTGCTGCAACTGCAACCATCCGATAACTTCGGTTTGTCATATTGTTGCTTTCTTCTTTTAACTCTTCATTTGAGTTGTACCAAGTATAGCAAGAGGCTATAACTTGGAGTTTGTTACTTATTGGTGAGCCTTAAAAATCAAGTGTAGTGGGTTGTTAGTGATCCCATTCAAAACTAACTTTGTATTGCATTTTTAGTGAGCCCGGGATAAAACCAAGGTTGGGATTTGGATTGTGAGCCCGTGAAAACAATCCGGTTATATTTCGAGGATGAATATAGTGGAAATCCCATGTGATATCTTGGATAATGGATGTAGGAGCGAGGTTACTCTGAACCACTCTAAAATTTGCTATGTTTGTGATTGTGTTTCCTATTCTTACTTGCTTCCGCAGTAGTTAACTTAATTCACAGCACATACCACACTAAGAACTTAAAAAGGAGCACATACTTGCAATAATTTTTTAAATACCCAATTCACCCCCCTCTTGAATAAGCCACCTAGGCAACAACTGGTATCAGAGCAGTGTTTCTGAATTTTAATTAGAGTAAAGATCTTATGGCAAATCCCATGAGTACTTCTTTGGCCGAAGGCCAATCCATAAATAGACCTCCAGGCACTAACTATACTTATTAGAAAGCCCAAATGAAAATATATATTTAGGCTATGGACTTTCAATTATGAAAGGTCATTCTTAAGGGACCTCAATATCCATGATAAAAGTTGATGGTGTGGATGTCCCAAAACCTGAAGAGGAATGTGATGAACATGACATGAAAATGGGTGTTCCTCTAACATATACTAATTGCATAATTAAAGAAGATTTTCAAGCAATCCACCTAGTTGCTTAAACAGATCAAGGGAACATATTTTTATCTGGCTCTCTACTGTTTTATTTTGGTTAAAAAGTCAAAGTGTAGAATGCCTTAAAGAGATTAAAATAGGATTGGTATCGGTTGTTATCGACTCCATAGAGCATATTCACCTAATAAGCAACGAGAATCGCAATTCCTATCTTCATGGGTCTCCAACACTTCTAGAGGCATAAATGGATAGATGTTTGTTTGATGCACGTGACCAATCATGAAAAGGCCCAACACTGATGTCTAAAACCTGACAACTTGCTGCTTTTTTCTTCAATTCAACATTTTGTTCTCACAATTAGTTTCAAAAATAAACATCGTAATTATCAAGACATTCCATTTCAACTTGCAAAATTACTGGATTTGAGAGTTCTGTAATATGTAAAGGTTATAAAAGGTTTATTTGTCATTAGATAAGCTTGTCTTTTAGTTGGCAAACAAATGCTATTTAAGTTACAATTCTACCTCTTTTGAAATCAAATGAGTTGCTTTAAGGCTTGTTTTGGTGCTATATTGTACCAGAATCATATCACAAATTACAATAGTTTGATGAATTAAACTTCATCTGATTTATGATCATAAAGGCATCTATATTCCATTTCTTTTAATATGTTACACTCCAAACAGTACTTTATTTCTGGCTGTTTTTTTTTTCTTTATTTTATATTTTCCTTCAAATAACTGCAGCACAACTTACAAGCAATACTCACACACATCACTCTAGGTCTAAGGTTAGTAGTAAACTATGTTGTTGTTAATATTGTTATTTAACATAGTTTGCACATATATAGAGTCCATAGGAAGAAAAGTTGATTGGTCATTGAATAGAGGTTGTTGCCGCTGAATCTCTCGGACCGGGCTTCCTCGATCGGGCTTGCTGGAGTGTGCGTCTCCTGATTCCTGCAAAAAAGGTCCCACGGGCCGGTGGTGTTCCGATGGAAGACACTTTGATGACTAAGTCAGTAAGAGACTTGGAGCAACAGAATGGAGGAATCGCAAAGGAGATAGCTCGTGGGAAAGGAAGAGCCTGCTTACATCGAGGTCCCTCCTTTATCTTATATAGGTGCGGAACTTTACCAGAATCTGTTAGAAACTAGGCTGGAAATGGCTGATTTGTCCTTAGAAGAATTTCGGTAGTGGCAAGGTAGCATCATGAGGAAATGGCACCATGGGATCTGCAAAGTAATGGCGGACCAGGTGGTACCAGGAGGGAATGGCGTCGAGATGTCAGGAATCTATTGTAACAGAATTCTGGTACCAGCTGGAAGGGGCCTCTGGGACCTCCGGGCCGTCCTTGGAGCAGCCCGTTTTGGACCGATATAGACCTGGCTGAAATGGATCAGTCGGACCTAGCTGAAGGGTCGGTAGGACCTCTGGTGGGTCGATCGGACCTCTGGTGGATCGGCCGGACCTCTGGCGGGTCGGTTGGACCTCTGGTGGGTTGGTCGGATCTGGTCTAGTTCGGAGGGAGGCCGATTGTGCATAACAGAGGTCATTGGCAAGATTTAATTACAATGGAAAAATGATGTCAGCAAGAGGAACTGAAGCTCTAACCATGTTAGCTAATATGTAATGCAGCTGTTGTCTGAGTGAATTGTTCATTTCACTTAATTGTTGTAAATATACCAAGACTTTGATTCTACTTGATTTTTTGACTTCATGCACTAAAAAATCTCAGAAATTTAACAAAATCACAATTATAAGGTCTCAAAGTCTTATTCCTTGATGATAATTTTATTACATGGACAAGAATACATGTCAAACTTCTGAATGTGAAAGTCCAATAAAACTATTTCAAAGCTATTGCAATATAGACCAAACCTGGTGAATCTTAGAAGTCATAAATGCAGAACTAAAAAACAAAATTTAAGCATTCATTGAACGATAAGCAGTTGACTTAGGATAGTTAAAAATGACCAACCAGACATAAGGCATGCGGAGGCAGAAACAAACCTTTGTCCTTGTACCTCTCATACAGGGTACTCAACTCCGTATAATTTGAGTTAGTCAACCCACTGAAACAGAAAATACATAGAGACTTACATACCAAAAGAACTAAAAACAAACTGTTAACTGACCAAAACTAATAGGAATTATGGTACAGTGATTGATAAGTTTTAATTTATCAGCCAATACTTATGAAATTCTTTAAACAATAAAAACAAAATAATACCATTGAGATGCCACGTTTACAATAAGCAGGACCTTTCCTTTGTAAATACTAAGATCAACATCATTTCCCCTAGCATCCTGCACATTATTAAATAGTGCTTATACTCCAATCATCTATATCCGACAAATCAACTACAAATTTAACAAAAATCAAGCTTCAATAAACCAACGTACCATTCCCAGTATATTTTTTTTGTGCGTGTGTGCTTAAATACTCAAAATCTACAATTTTTTGTTAAGAATTAGCCAAAAATTGCAAACTATCTCAAAACCCTGCCCATTTTCATAAATATCACTCCTTGTTCATGAATCGACCAATCTCACGGACCCATCTCCCGAACCACAAGATAATCTCCATCTCACACACCAATCTTGTGAGCTTCATTTAGTCTTGAAGAAAAAGAAAAAGAACGAAGAAAATCAATCGCCATACAAACCCAGCCAATCATGGAAGATAATTTCTTAAATTTCTACAAAGGAAAAAAACATAATAAAAAATATAGAAACTAAGAAACAACCTATCTCGATATTACGAATTTCAAACAAAACAAGCAATAAGAAAAATATCCGATCTTTAGAAGACCCCTCCTTCAGACTATCCAAAACCATAGATCAAATCCATGCCAGGAGGGGCACCAACCTTCACAGTGAAGTCATGGACGGTTTGGGTGGCCTGGGAGGAGTTGCTGGCCATCCTGGAGGCGAGTCTAGAAAACAAGGTAGGCGCCGCCAGCGAAGAAGAAACAGAGCAAGGGAAGCTGACCCCGCGGAGTTCCCGCGAAGGAGAAGATGCAATCCTCGAAGGGGAGAAGAAAGAGCGTCCTCTGAGAGAGATAGATGAGTAGGGTTTGGAGAACCGGAGCAGAGCGGAGAGGCCGAGATTTCCCTGGAGAACGAAGCGAGAGGGAAAACCTGGGAAAGGGAGTGGGAACGGAGCATGTAATAAAGGAGAATTTTTTTTTTAATATTTATTTACTTTATTTAGTTTTGGTGATGCGGGAGAATGGACTGCCAAAAGACACGTCCGCTTTACGTGATGACTTCTCGGTGTGAACGCGAAGAGAATATAATGTTACGAAGAGAGAAGTAAGAAATCGTTCGGAGAGTTGAAGCTTATAATGTGACACTTGGATGGTTATACGACTTGTATTTTAGATTTGCACCGGTGGTGTTTACAGAATCGTAATGGAAGATGGTATCGGACTGTAACTCTAACTAATTGCTTAATAAGCTCCCAATATTAGTAGCATGGAATATTAGTTCAGGTAGCACCACCTCTTGCCATGTAAAATGGCCTGATATCAAATGGTACCAATCCTTTCTTAGTACACCAATTTTATATGTACTAGCAAGTAACCCGGCTATACAGTAAAATTTAATTAGATTTTAAAAAAATAGAAGAAATATAGTAATAAGCAAAATCTATGATTGCATGGAATATTTAGATATGTAGAAAATTCTAATATATTTTGTCCAGGATTATTGATTTATAGTTTCATGTCACATACCATGTATTGTAATCATACCAAAGCTTTCACGGTTCCCAGGAGGAACATGGTAGCTTGCACGCTATCAAGTCTAGTATTATGGAAATTGGGATCCCCTGAAGTCACCTTAGCGGAACCATCAGTTCGCTTCAAGGGAATATATAGATACATTTGATGGCTATATTTTTATGTATCCCCAAAGCTGGATCCAAGTCCGTGGGGCTGGTGCAGACATTTTTTTCCAGGGCCGTTTTGTTCTTGATGAAAACCTGTCAGTGGAGTTATATTCCCCTTCGTCCTCCAGGTATAGAAGTGTTGAAGATTTGGGGCCTCCACAAGTAGCTGCAAAGAAAGTGCTGATGATGGCAGAGTCTATTATCAAGAGTTCATGTCTACTATGTTGATAATTTTGTATATTAAAAATAAAATAAAAATAATTTTTAAAAATTTTTAATTATTTTTTGTTATTTTATTTATTTCTTGTTTAATACGGTAACGGTTAGTTTTAATTAATTATGAATTAAGTTATATAACTATCGTAATAGCTAGTCGAGGATTCTTTGAAAATTTTCTTCGATTTTTTGGGTCTATAAATAGATCTCTATCCCAGCCCAATCGAGCATCTCAAGCTCTCCACATCTACTCCATTTTATTTTAATTTTTTTTAATTTTTATCTTAAATTTTTGGACCGAAGATGAGTTTATCGGTGTCCATTCGAAATCGTGTCATCGATGGACGTTGGAGTACTGACTCCCGGATTGTATACAGGAGGAAAGCATGTGATCCATTAGTTTTCGTACAAAGGAAGGCCAAATTTTTTTTTAGGATAGCAGATTTATCCGCCTTCCAGACTTTCTAACTCTTTTTTTGTATTTACTATCAATTTAATTTTATATATTTTGTTTTACGGCACACACCATAAAATTTATTTTTAAATATTTATTTAAAAATTATATAAATATGTACGTTGATTCTTTTTTATAATAAAAAATTAACAATCTAAAGGAGAATTGTAAGTCCTGTAATCAAGTGATTTGTTGTTCTTGGTCTCTTCTTGCTCTAGCCTTTTGTAACCGTCTGCTAGATGATCGACTCCATACTCTACCTTTCTGCGGCGTGGGCGGCGTCTCTCCTCTTCGGCATGACGAAAGCGTCGTCCCCTCTCCGGTGTCGTCCATTGGCATTATGATGAATGTGCCGTCTCTTGTCCGGTGGATTCGATCGGGTGATGAGAACTCCGTTCTTGGCCAGCCGACGCCGACGCCGCATTCGACGCCCTCCACTTCCTCTCCCCTCGCCCCCTCGGTCGCGAGATCCGGGACATATCGGCGGAGATCTGGAGAAAGCAGCGGGAGGCGCTCGCCCTCGCGTGGACCATATCCCTGCTGCTGGAGGGGCTGCGGTGCGCGAAGGGGTGGATCTCGGGACTCTGGTTTGGGAGGTTGGTGGGGCGTCCGAAGCCGTGCAGGATTTGAAAGTGGGACTGTTGGTTTCCGGGACGGTGGATGGGAGCGGATGGAAGAAACGGGAATCTTTGGGTCCTGGACGAAAGAGTGGACGAAATGCTTCGATGAGGTAATGTTGTGCAGCAATATACTTTCCCTTGGATCAGGTACTTCTCAGAATACTAGTACTTTGTTTCTGAATTTCTGTGGTTCAGTTTCTGTAAGTTTCTGCATTACCATGGTTCATTTATAGAATTTGTCATGGAAAAAGTTTGAACTCTTATATGCTACGCTATTCCGGAAAGCATCGGCACCACCCAATGAATGATTCACCTGGAAACTTGTTAACTATCTTCTATTGATGCCTTGAAGCTCTGATATGCCTGGATAGTTTTTGCTTATCTAGTACTACTTTGCAACTGTTTCTTAGGTTTGTTTAGTTATTTATCTGAAATAGGGATTAGAGTGTTGCACTTGACATTTTCCTCCAGAGTAAGAAGGTCATGCTACTGCAGTGTTATTTGCGTGTACTTCATAAAGAATAATTCAAATAATTTAACATGGTTTAAGATTCTTCCTACTGTTCAGCATGATCTTTCTCTGATAAATAATGCATTGTATCATATTAGTATTATAGTTGGCTGTTATCCAGGTCTTTTGCCTTTTTACAACAATTCATGCCAAAACTACATAGTTTGTTCTGACCTTTTGATTTAGGAGTTGCATCAAATGGAAGGAAATCTGTAATCATACCCCCCCCCTCTTCTGTTTGTTGATTCCATAGGGTTTTTGAGAATAATAGATAAAACTGGAGTGCACCTATACAAAGTAGACTGTAATCATCACTTCTTGAGAGAATTCGCAAACTACTAAATTTGTTCTGATATGTAACTGGGTCTTTGGCATTGGTAATCCTCTCAGATCTCATGTTTAGGAATGGACATCCTTTTTGGACTGAAAGGAAAATATTGCTTAAAAGTAATCGGCACAGCACTGTAGTTTGGAACAGAAAGAACACAACTAAGTCATATTAGCCATGTTGGGAAGAATTACAAAGTGCCCAAGCATTAATAGCAATGCATTAAAATGAACTTATTGCTTGCTTTTCTAGAAGCTACAGAATTTCTATGAAAGATAGTGTAGATTCAGAACAGTTGAACATTTTTACAATAGAATAATCATTACTAGCATAGAAATAAAATAATGCTATGTTTTCTTGATTCATATATTTGATAATTCAAAGTTAACATTTATATGATGAAATAATGTCAATGTCAAATAATGGTGGATATGACATAGTTATATTTATTGTTTACGATGAATATATATTTTGTCAACAGATATTAGCAAGAACCCTTATAATTGCCATTGTGATTGATTAAATTTATGATCTATAAATAATATAAACATATAGCCCTATCTCCTATGGAACAATTGCTGCACTATATTACACTTGCATAATTTTTGTTGGTTCATGAACTGCATAGATATATAATGGACAGTAATTTTTGTAGACAGTTATTTACTGTTGGATAAATCTTTTAACCAAAGAACTTGTGAAGGCTGCGGTATCTGAGACATCGAAGGGATGGGGCTTAAGCCCATATATTAGCCACCAGAGTGGATCCCAACCGTCATGGCAACCCCATGGTTAAGGTTCAAAGGGAAACGATCTCTGAGATGATATCTGGGAGCACCATTTTTTGGAGTCTGTCTCCATCCCATCCCTATGGTATGGTGCTCTAGTATGATGGTTAGGTTAAGCATAGCTCTTATTAGATCTAAGGCTGTAAGTTCAGCGAGGTACAAGTCCGTTGCACGTATCCTTGGAGGATCTACCTTAGTGAGAGTAGTCGTGAGGCCACGACTATGGGACCCGGGTGAATCCCTAGTAACTCATGAAAATCAAGACAAGCGCATGGCCTAGATAGCGCTACCTCGCATTTTAATTAGCTCATCTTTATACTGTGTGTATTTATACTAAATGCAAGTTCAAACCTAGAACGTACTTGCACTAAGCACAGTAAAAGTCCAAAAGTTTTATATTATTCACTGAGTTTACAACTTTTACCTTTCATTTATTTATTTATTTTTATTTTGTTTTTGAGGGGATTGTTGATATTTTTGTACATTAAAAACAATAAAAACAACCCCTAAAAGTTTTTAACCGTTTTTAATTAATTTTGTAACGGTCATAACAGCCATTTTATTTATTTCTTGTTTAATAGGATAACAGCTAGTTTCAATTAATTATGAATTAAGTTTTGTAACTGCCGTAACGGCTAGTTGAGGGCTCTTTGAAAATTTTCTTCGGATTTTTGGATCTATAAATAGGCCTCTATCCCAGCCCTTTATAGCAATCGAGCATCTCAAGCTCTCCACCTCTACTCCATTTCATTTTAAATCTTTTTTCTGTTTTTACCTTAAATTTTTGGGCTGAAAATGAGTTGATCAGCGTCCGTTCGAGATCGTGCCATCGACGGACGTTGGAGTACTGGCTCCCGGGTTATACCTTGGAGGAGAGCGTGTGACCCATCAGTCTTCGCATGAGAGAAGGGCCAAATCTCCTTTAGGGCAGTGGATTCATCCGCCTCCCAGGCCAGATTTCCTAACCCTTTTTTGTATTTACAATCAATTTAGTTTTATATATTTTGTTTTGCCACACACATCACAAAATTTATTTTCAAATATTTATTTTTAAATTGTATAAATATATACACAGACTTTTATTTTCTGCGATAAAATACTAACATACTAGACTAGGTGTTCGGCGTAAGTCAAATATTTTATCAGCATCATCAAGAGTTGCTGATGATGGCAGAGTCTACTATCAAGTGGAGGTAAGGGTCTACTTTACTGAAGTTTCCATGAATATAGAGTGCTGCAGTGTAGGAGACATTCTATCGGTAGATTAAGCTTATGTCCAAAAGCTGGAAATCATGTACATGCTTCGTTGGGTCCTTTAGATCAATAACGCCGGCATACTGATATAGCATATTAAGAACTTGTTTCAGGTGCTAGGAAAGTTGATGGCATTTTCTTCTTACTATCTTTTTGTTTGATTTCTCTTTTTCCGTATATTTTCAATATTTTGGTTGTACATGATCCTAATATATTCTCAAGCCAGATCCCACTATGAGTTCAACATATCTGTTTCCCTTTACTTGGGGATTTCTGAAACAATCAAACAGTTAAAAGTCCTGGCACATCTATGTTGAGTATTTTGTTCTTGGTATTCATCTTTGGGGACTACCTGGTTCAACTGTTTGTACTTTGAAGATATCTTGTAACCGTGGTTGCATGTTCTGAATTGTCATGGTACCGAGTCATTTTGACATTTTGCATACGGACTCGCATGCCAAAATTTTCTGGATCTGATGCCCGCAAAATCTTGGGTTTCCATCTCATAACATGTTCAACCTGCCCCTCTCATTGTAGTCCCTGATCTGAGATCTGAAGTTTGACATTGCAGTCTGCTTCCAATAATATCGTCGTTAAATCAGCTTGCTTGGCTATAGGTGTACATACTGAATTATGACAGAACTTAATTATGTTTACGAAGATGTTGCTTAACGCTGCACCCTATGTTTGACAATACCTGGTGAGTGTTCTGCTCTCATTATGGGCTCGCATGCCAAACTTTCCAGGATCCGATGCCAGAAAATCATGTTTTTCCATCTTATAGCATGTTTGATCTGCCTTCTGACTGCATCTCCCTGATCTGAAATATATAAAAGCTCATGGCCATGGGCGGTGACAGGTTCTTACATATTGAAGTTCAGTATTAAAGTCTGCTTGGAGTATTTGGCTCAAAGCAGCCTGCTTAGCTTTGTTTATTTGTTTAAGCTTTTCATGACTAGTTTGCATGCCTGGACACTGATTGCACTTCCAAATAAGTGTAATCATGCTTACTGCTTTGGACAGCCTTAGAAATTTTAATTAATAGTACTGCTTGATAAGATTTTTTGATTATTTTTATATTTTGGCAGGAATAATCTTCCCTTGCCTTTCTCTGCCTTTTTTACAGGTAAATATTAAATCATATGCAAGCAACAATGAGTTGGCTGTCATGCCACAAGATAGGATACAACGTCTTGAATGGGATAGGCGGTACTTATCTGTTATTGGTGTTGAAAACAACCGACTGTATGACTTGAGATTGCAATCACCAGAAAACATGTTCTCAGAGGAAAATGATTGCGAGAAGTTATGGATTCTTTTAGAGTGCCCAAGGCAATGGATTGAAATACAATGGTCTCCAAAAGTTGTTAATTGAGGTCCTTCTCCCCCAATTTGTTTTGGTTTATTGTAATGATTTGCATTTTAACTATAACATGATTGAGACATTGAACAACGTCTTTAATATCCAAAGTTCCCTGTTATTGTAAATCATTGGTGAAAAGAATTTTAAGTTATAGAAAGAAAATCATGAACCTTCTCCTTTTTTTTTCATCGAGTAACCATTAACAACAATTGCTAATGAAAAACTACTTTATAATTTGGCACTTCATCTGAAGCTGCTACCTGGATGATAACTTGTTCTCTTGTTACCAACTAGTAATTAAGTCTGTACCGCGTTACTTAGGTACAGCACAATTGTCATTTCAGAATAGGATTTGCAAAACAGATTTTTTTTTTTTTTTTTTTGGGTATAAGACTTTTATTTCTTAAACCCCAGTAATTCTAATTTGTGAAGTTAGCAGGTGTTTCTTCGACCACTGCATGTTAATACAACTTACCAAGAAAAGGAAAAAAATGAAATTCTTATACCGGTCCAGCTTTTGTGGCATATAATCATCAAAAGTCGGATTTACCTAATTGGTGCAAGCAACCCACTGCCTTCAAATAATGCCCATAACTATTAATTACCATGTTCCTTTGTTTCATAAAACCACATATTTTAGTGGTATAAATTTATCAAAATATACTGTTAGAGAAGCTGATGTTGCAGAGATGATCGGATGGAAAATTAATTAAGAAAATAAAGCCGTAGCAGAACCACAACAACTACCGGCCCCAGCCAGATTCCAACGAATTACTTTCATATTAAAAGGTCCATTGTCAACGAGCCAACCAAGCAAATTAAGATTCTGGCATATGGAAAGTGTTACGGTTGATACTTGCTCAGTCCCAAAAATTAATTGGACATCTAACTACTCGCCAAAATACTGACTATTCCATCAACCGGAGAACATCCTGGCTTTGGAGCAAAGCTGACTTCTCAGTAGAGTCATGAGTAGACAACCATGCCAAGCAGCATTATTGAACATACCAACTATTACTCTGTGCCGACCACATACTCAATGCTGAGTATCTATTCACTACCAACTACCTCCCTGCACCAAATAAGACTATCAGACTGGATACCTACTCAATATTGACTACCTCTCTACATCAAGTATTTATTAACTATTTGTTCGAGTAAATTTAGTCAGACCTGTTCACATACAACAGGCTCCAACAACTCCAAATAGCCCATTTACTCAGAACAACCCAAAATAGCCCACCTACTCTAAAAATCGACAACATCCTAAACGGCAAACGGCTTCGAACCATTCCAGCTAGAGCCCATCGGTATTTAGTTATCAACAAACTTCCCAAAGAGAGAATTATCCTAACATTCTCAACTATCTAATAATATTCAATTATTCCTAACTCGGATAACTCTATATTAGGTAGTAGATGATTTTTGATCAAGTAAAACTTCACCCCACCAAAGAAAGCGGAAGGATCATCCAGTGCCATCAGAGTCCGCCGGAGAAAAACCTGACGGCAACATGAAGTTTAGGTACTAACATGCCATTTTGGCCGAGTGAAAATACTTTGGCGCACTCAGTACTGCACATGTTCTGTGGTCTGCACCAATAAGCACCGGATAGACTAACTTCTGATGTCATCCGGCACAGGAGACCTTTTTGCGTGCACCCAACAGGGCTAGATTCTAAACTAATTAGATTACAATAGTTAGAATACCAAGGTCTAAAAGCTAATTGGGAAAATATTATCACCTGCTACACACAACAAATAGGATCCAAAATAAGTCAGTCCAATTAGGGCAACTCAAAAGCTGATCATGCACAAGAGCTAATATCAGCATTTCCCATACAAAATCGTAAAGCTCTACAGTCTTTAGTTTTCTAATATCAAATGTCAGTGCCTCACAAATCAGAAGTCATGTGCACCGTCTCACAAAACACACCACACTGAATTCATCTCCAAACAATAAGAAAAGGTTCCCATGGTCAAAAAGCAGGAGATCTGAAAAAAGAAAAAAAATTACATTCTATCCTCTCTCTTCCGTGGAGCACAAGTTATGATCTCGTCGACCCTCAATATCATCTCAGCTGCCTCTGTGGCAGATAACAGCACTGCTTGCTTAACTTTGAAGGACTCTGATATCCCAAGTTTCACCATGTCACCCACCTGTACCAGAAAATTAAGATTCACAGTAAGTAAAATAAATGCAATTCTAATTTCTAAAGAACTAGAGATGGACTTCATTTTCACTTACGCCGCCAGATATGACATCAATTCCAGCGTTGGTTCTCTCCTTATGATGTTCTGCACGAAGCTGTGAGATAAGCTCAGCACTGTCCAAACCAGCATTGTCGGCTATGATGGTTGGTATTGCCTGGAGTGCCCTTGAGAAAGCTTCAATGGCATGAGCCTTCTTCCCAGGAGTCTTTCGGGCAAGTTCATCCACCTCTTTTGCCATCACCATCTCGGGCCATCCACCACCAAGCAAGACTCGGCTGTCGTTCACTGTCTGAGAAAGCACGCACAAGGCATCGTGCAACGATCTTTCAGCTTCATCCAATACATGGGTACTGAGTACAGAAAATGAACTTCCGATAAATATCAATGCCTTGCAGTAAATTGATATTATGCATCTAAAGTTTTGCTCTAAAAAAATAAAAAAAATAAAAAAAACCCTAATCTATTGTATTCCAATGGCCTATCTAATCACTTATTTCGTTGGTACTAGCAAGTGGATGGTAGAGAGAACATCCATATCAAAAAATTACAACCATCAACAAGAATACTGGGCATTTTTCTCACCTATTTGGGTGGACATGGAATAGCTGAAATCTCATGGAAATTATGAGATTCATAGGGATTATGAAATGGAAATAGAATGGTAGGGAGAAAACCTAAACTAAACTTCAAAAGGATTATGGCCAGATAATTAAAATTAGGGATAATGAAGTGCCTGCTTGGATGCCCAAGGAGGCTGACAACTGGATAAATCCTCTAAAGGCCAACCATGAGTTATTAAAGAGGAGATTGTTGCAGTCAGCAAGTCCCAAATTACAAAATCCAAAATGTTTAGAGATGTCAGATTTCTTCTAAAAGGTGGTTTCTAATGTCTCAATTTTTCAGGATTGAACTAACCAGGATTTCCCTGATTGGAGGAATTCATTTCTCATGACTATTTACATCTTCTCATCGCCAACCACGTAAAATGAACAAGCTGGTAGGTACTCAAAAAGGCCTAAAACAAACTGGTTCCACAGTAAAATTTAATAAGAAAATCCAAATTAGTCTCATATATCAATTTTAAAAAGGCCGTACCTTGCACCCCTTAAAACTATGGTACATGCCTGACCCATTTCAACCCCAGAAAAATGAATTAACTTGTCCTCGCCAATCATTATCTCCTCGATAAGCTTGCAGTGACCAAGCTTAACAGACTCTGGATTATCAAAAGTTGATGCAATTTCACCACCAGTCACCAGTGCTAGCCTCTCAATCCCATCAAAATCAGCATGTTCAATGGCAAGTATTCCTGCATCTGCAAAGAGTTCCTCAGGGAAGTTATATATAAGCTGTCGGTTGACAAAGCAGTTAATGCCATGAGCTATGATCTTTTGCACTTTTTCCCTCATTTTCTCTTTTTCAGCCCCCTCAATCTCTGCAACTCTGGCCATTGAATCAACACGAACGCGAGCCCCATAGATCTTGACTTTGTCAGTATCCATAGCAGTGTTTGCAACCAGGATCTTTGCATTTTCAATGCATTTGGGTTGGCCAATGCCTATCTTCTTGTCAAGAATAAACCTGCACGATACAACAGAGTGCCGTACCTTGTCAGAACAAAATGAAAGATTATAAAAAGGCATCAACGTGTGTAGAGACCAACTCAACTCAACTACGCCTTAATCCCAAACAACTTTGGAACATATGCAGAGTCCAGAGCAAAAAATAGTGTTGAGTTCAACCACTCACTTTCTTGGATGCTAGTTCTATTGATAGCAACGATGACTTCTTAGGACTCATATTCCTAATACTGATTTTGCTATGATTGTAATGGCTGATGCCATGGGCTGTAAATATGCTGGAAAAAATTGACTGGGTTTACCCTCCTATCCACACACATATGCAGAAAAAAATAAAAGAAGAAAATTCACACTCTTACTTCGAAATTATACCTGAAGACTGTGACATGACATGTGAGCAATATATTTTTACAATAGTAGCTTAAGAAATACATTGTTGAAATGAATTAAATGAATTATTCAAAGAATTTGTAGTTCTGTGATGTATACATAATGGCATAACAAGAACCCTATGTATGAAATATTTTACAAAACTATGTAAACACCATCATGTCTAGTTCATTCAACCAAGGTTTAAAAACCAACCATATTGCAGCAGGAATATTCCATATATAAAAATAGGAGCAAAAGGAAATGACAATAAAAGATAGCAAATTCAAGATGTTGCTTAGTTATCGGAAGTGGGTTTGGTGTGGACATGGGGGAGTTGGTCTTTCAAGAAAAAATAATAAAAAACACAGGGTAGAGGGACAAGTTACCTAGGACATACAGAAGAGGGTGTGCCACCCTAAATGGAAGGTTCGTACTACCAATCTTAGAAGTTTATTGCATATACAAAACCTTATTCTTTATAAACATCATCAAAATCATGAAAGCTTTAAAAGGAACTGTCATGCATAATAGAAAAAGCTTCATTTGATCAGGAACTCATGCACCAACATTTCACACTTGCATCAACCTCTGTTGGATAACAGCCCCTCTTAAACTACATAAACCAATAAATCATGCAACATCTTGTCATCCATGGTTGACCCAAAACAGCCTAGAAAAATAGGTACTCATTAGCCTCAGCCAAACATGGTAAAAAGAAGGCTTGGATAGTCAAGCCTAGGGCTATCAATGGGCCAGGCCGCGACTAGGCCCAAAGCAAGCCCGAAAAATACAGATCAAACCTGAGCATCGTCTGGCCTGTGAATCAAGCACAAAGGACATGGACCCAAAACCAAGGATGGTCAAATCATGCCGAACCAGCTGATTCAAGGTGTAGCAAACTGGACCAATCAGAGACCAACATGGTTCAGCCTTTCGAGATAGGGCCAATTTAGGGTTAATTCGCACCCCCCCCCCCAAAAAAAAAACAAAAAAAAAAAAAAAAAAGCACCCACCTACCCACTCGCTATGATTCCCCCCTACCCATGTTCAAGGTTTTCTGGTAAGTACCTCCATTCTGCCCTTTCTCTCCACTAGGATTAGGGTTTCCCTTAGCCCTCCCCATTCCTCCTTCCCTCCCTCCCTTCCTCCCTCTCACTTCGCCAGCATTAGGGATTCCCTCGGCCCCCCTCAATCTCTCTCCATCCTCTCCTTTTAAAATACAGATTCATACTATACTAAACTGGTCACCAGTCAGTATGAAACCTATTCAGTGAACCTTGCCCGGGACCAAGCCGACTATATGTAACAATTCAAGATGGGCAAAACCAATCCAAATCCCGTTCGCTGAAAACTCAGCCCAAACCTGGTCCAAAAAAATAGCCCCAACTTTGGGCCCAAACAGGCTTTCGGGCTCAAACTTGAGCCCAAGCCCCATTTTGCTTAGGTATGGTCGTTGGGCCACTCAGGCCATCTAGGCTCATTGGCAATCCTACTTAGGCCCTAACTTACATTTTTGTGAACCCCTTTAGTTAACATTCTGCTCATATATGAACAGACCCGATCTTAGAGGTTTTCCATTCAAGTCTTTCTAAGTATGTATTTCATATTTCCTTACAATTTCTATACTAGTTTCCAGGGCTATATTTCTGGTGTATTTTTGAATCCTATTTTGAGTTGGATTATTGTTCCTATCTTACATCTAGGTTAGGCAATGGAAAAATCTTGAGTCATTGTAATTGTGTTATGAAAAGATATTTTTGACTTTCCATGCAGAATTCAATAGAAGTACCAGTAGTAAAATTTTTGGAAAGCCCTTGATTTTTTTTTTTCTTGAAGAAAGAGAGCAGTTTTAGGCAATGGATTTTTAAATTGATTAAAACTTAAAAGTCTATGAAATTGCATTAGTTACAGTCTTAGGTTTGTTGTTGAGACAAACTCTGCGATAGTTCAATGTTCATTATTCATAAGCTTAGAGTCCTTCAATTGTTAGCAAGCATTGTTCTATCAATTGTTTTGAGTGAATTAGGCAGAGGTTTTTTTCCTCTCAGTTATTCTGTCTTGTTTCTCAACTTCTAATCCTCCTCCATTCCACCACCTGACCTTCTCTTTTACCAACCAAACACCTCTTTATCTGCTACCATTAGCTGTTCATGAAAAGAGTTTTATTTAATATTGTTAAATCTATTAGCAGCTCTACCACTGAGGCGGAGCATCGATGAAACTGGTGCACCACCACACCATGCCCAGGACTTTTTGATACAAAAATGATCAACAGCTTCAGCATGTACATGCACACTTCTTTTCTAAAAAAGCTGACACTTCTCAAACGTTGGGCCAAGATATGGGAATGCATGCAAAAGATCTTCCACTAAGTCAAGAGAATAAAATAGAAAGTTGAGTCATCAAAATACTCAAATACAATTACTTGGTAGTTGGTACAAAAGATGTCTTATAAGCAAGCTCCTATATTGCCAAGAAAAAAAAAAAGTCACAGTTAACTAACAAAACCTAGGTGAACGGTCAGGAAACCCAGCATCAGGGTTTGCCGAATCGTGCCGTACTGGCTGGTTCGGCCCATACCGAACCGGACTAGCGGCCAACCGGCACGGTTCGGTGCCAAAAACAAGTTCTCTGGTTTGAAAAATAAAATAAATTGAAGAACCGGTCCGAGTCGGTCTTGAACCGTGCTAAACTGGTCAGTTAGGTCTGGTTTGGACCGGTTCAAAGCAATTATTTTTCTTTTGGTTACCGTGCACTTATGGGAGGGGTTTATAAATGACCAAAGAGCTCTCTGTTGGAAGGAAAACCATTCAACGAAGGCTGCAGAGGCTATTTTTTCCTGATTTCAAGCCAATCAAAAGTGAAAATAGCAAGAAAAAGGTAAATTCAAGGTACATATAGCTTTCCTTCCCTCTATCTCCCTCTCCCCTCTCATTTTTTTAAAAAAAATTATAAAAAATAAAAAAATAAAGGAAAATGCTGTCAATTTTTTTTGGGCATGATTTTAGAGTATGTTGTAGATCTATGAAAGATCTACACAATGATGCTTAGATCTTGCTTTTTTGTTAAATATATAATTTTTTAAATTAAAAATTATTTTTAGATTAAAAAATAAAATAATTAACTAAGAAAAACTGAAATTATAGATTATTGGTATAGGGCTCGTAAGTTATTTTCACTATAAATTGTGTTGATTTATTCAAATTTTGATACATGAATAGTATTCTAGGCCTAATATTGAAAAAAAATGACCTTTCATGCATTTCTGGTGTCTTTAAAAAATATATGTGGCATCTACGATAGGATCCTATATGAATCTAATATCAAATTATTTTTTTATAATATTTTAATTTTTCATATTTTTTAAATCTAAAAAATAATATATATATATATATATTTAAATAAAAAATAAAAAAATAGGTTAACAAAGTACTAATTAATATACGTAATTATTGAACTTGTGTGCTTTTTAAATATTCAGAAATTGATCCATCGAAGAAGAAGGATTCAGAGCGTGATCATTAATTGGTTGCATGAAGAAATGCTCTTGGATCGGTATCACTGGAGGTATAAATGATGTAATGTAGAATTCAAAGATGGTGGGATAACGAGGTTGAAGCAGCACTTGACTAGTAGCTATTCTGATATATTTGTATGCCAACAATACTACGAGAGGTCCATTAGTTGATGAAAAAGCATTTTGCTAATTTCAAAACAGAAAAGGAAAGAACTTTAGAAAAAAAAAGTAGAGGTGGACTGCAAAGCCGCGGAACCACCTTCTTATTACTCCAGGAAGTTAGAGGGAGCATATATTCCTTCTGATGAAGAAGCACGGATGGAGGCTGCCATTTAGGCAAGCTTATATGAGCAGAGACAGCTAGACAAGATGGCCACGCAAAGACAACGATTTGGGCTATCAACTTATAAGTCAGATCGGGATCGAGCTCTGCAAGTATTGTAGAAGAGTTTGAGACAGTTTAGAAAAAACTCGGTTAGAAAGCCCATCAGGAAAGGCACCGGTCATATTGCATCCATATTGAAAGCATTAGGCAGTAAAAGAAGTTTTCCAGGGACATCCTAGCAAGAGCTACTATCCATGATATCGATCCACATATCCTTCCTAGCAGAGATTCCAAGCAACAAAGGATTGATAGCATGCTGAAAAATGATAAGGATACATTGCGGGCCATTAGATCAAGATTTCATTTCAACCATATCAGTGGATGCAGTAGATAACCCATATTATCGCTCTGCTATTTCATCTATACAACCTATTGATGCAAGTGTAGATCTTCCAAGATCGAGGAATATTTATGGTCAACTTCTGGACAGCAACAAGATAGAAAATTGGATTACCTCCTCTTAGAGCAAGTGGCCCATGTATGGATTGACAGTAATGTATAATGGTTGGACTGATCGTACTAAACGGAGCATCATCAATTTCTTAACTTATTGTGATGGAAAAACTTTTTTTATAAATCTATTGATGCTTCAAATCAAGTACATGACAGTATTTATATTCTCAGATTGATGGAGGTGATTGATCGAGTGAAAAAGCAAAATATTGTCCAGGTCATCACAGATAATGGATCACAGTACAGGACCACAGAGCAGCTCTTAATACAGCAATGATTGCATATTTTCTGGATCCCTTGTCCTGCATATTGTATTGATCTCATATTGATAGATATTGAAAAAATCCGTAAGGTGCAGAAGATAGTTGAGTTAGCACAGACTATCACCAGATTCATTTATAACCATACATGAGTCTTATCATTGATGAGAAGCTTTACTGGAAAAGAAATATTGAGACTAGAGGTCACACGATTTGCTATAAATTATATAATACTTGATAGCCTTCTTAACGAGAAAGTAGAGCTACGTCAGATGTTTGTCGGTCAAGAATGACAACAGAGCAAACATGCTAGGACAAATACTGAAAGAAGTAATATAAAAAATTTAGTGATAAGACAAATATTCTGGCAGTGGGCCAAGAGGATAGTGAAGGCTATCAAGCCTCTATATGAAGTACTTCGGGCCGTGGACTCTAAGAGATATGCTCAGATGGGCTTCTATTACATGATGCAAAGGACAAAGAAAAAATCCAAGAGACAGATCCAACACATGCTATTGAATATATCCGGATCATTAATGGATGGAGTTATCAAATGAATTTGGATTTACATCTATCAGGTACGCAATAAGTCATGAACCAAGAAATGCGGTACCGTCCCGTACCACCCGGTACGGGGCGTACCGTACCGTACCGGTAGCTAGCCTGTACGATTCATCCCAATAAAACGGTCCAACCTCCGAACCGTTAAAAAAATAAAAAATAATAATTTTTGTACCGATACAGTATCGGACGGTTACATCCGTTTCGGCCCTATTCAGCCCGGTTCTTGCTTTGGGGGGAGAGAAAGATGGTTTTTATATTAAAAAAAGGCCCGATACGCATGCTGGTATGGTATGGTACGGACCGTACCGTACCATCCTGTCGAAATGGGTCCCGGTACCGAGAACCCTGTCATGAACTCTTTAAATTTTAAATTAAATTATATTTGTACAAGTATACTTAACTAATTTTTAAAATATATGTACAGCTTACTATCTGAATCCGAGATTCCAATACTTCATACCGGACATTGCCATGGATGAACAGCTTATGTCTGTCCTACACAATGTTATATATAAGATGGAGCCCGATCTAGATGTCACAGCTATATGCCAAAAAGAAATTAGGTTAAAATTATTGAGTGATTTTTATTAGCACTAATTTCAACAAGTAGCACATGATAATAATATTTTTTCCAGACGATTTTTTAAGGAGAGATTCTTTTGGATCCATTATAGCCATCAAAAATAAATTAAAAATGAATTCTGGTAGGTACTACTAAATACTAAGTCTAATATGAGATTCAGATTGATTTTTGAATTTTGCTGAATCTAAGATTCTAAATGATTTAATATATTTTACAAATGGTGGGTGCATTTTGGTAGACCTGCAAAATATTTAAAAGTTCTTACTGTCAAAATCCTTTTCCAGACAGTGTCTTCTAGTGGATGTGAGCACAACTGGTCTATATTTGGCCTTATCCACTCAAGCAAAGAAACCGTCTAAAACAGAAATGTCTCAACAATCTTGGTTATGTATAATATAATTTAAAATTAAGACTAAAGTGCATTCAGAAAAAAATTGAACTGAAATACTCTGATCCCAAGTAATTATATTAATGAGAATGAAGATCTGATGATTGGATGGGTTGTGAGTCAGCAGGAAGAGCCAGAGCTTGATGAACCAGGATCGCCTCCTCGACCAACCAATTTTATAGCTAGCGAGGCTAGGATGGATACTGAACAATGGGCAACAAGCAATATTCTTCACAAGACTCCAGGAGATACATCACATCATCCCTCCCCATCTATTTGGTCCAGAGACAAAAAGAAAAGACAGTTGCATCTCCACCGGAGTACTCAATTCATTTAAATTTGACACCAAAGAGAGTGGTACTAGTGCTTCTTCAAATAGTGGAGATCTAGTGATCACGAGTCGGAGGACAGGAGACAGTCACCTATTCATCTTTGATTCACTGATGAGTCAGTTTAGTCATGGTACATGGGATATAGACCATGGTGCACCAGCTGGTAGATCCCATGGTGATACGATTCCATATAGGTGACGGATTCCGCGATATCATTCAGGACATGATGTAACTGCAGCTTTTGCACGTGGAGTAAGATCCATGGATGTATCAGGATAATCCTCATATTCAGGATCCTCTTATTCGTGGGTACTGGCAGCTTGTGATTCATATGATGCATCCAAAACATCATCTTCTAAAGGTTATTATCCCATGCAGCCCAGAATATCTTACATATCTGATTTTGTCGCAGGTATATTTGGATGGCTCCTGCATAGCCATATCATCAATCGGATCCTAGGAGGTATATTTCACATACCTACTAGGATGAGCTTACAGGAGTATCATGCTGCCTGGTTAGAGAGATTTATTGATCTTCCTCCTAAGTATATTAATGATCCCGATATTTATGGATATCCACACTCAACCCGATTTTAAATATAGGTATATAATTATGTTTATATTTTACCTTTCACTTTAATTAATTATTGGTAATCTTACTTTAATTATAATTTTGTATCTTACTTTAATTAAAATTAACGGTTGGAGGCTTACTTTAATGTATTAGTATTTTTTAAATCCTAAACTTTGAACCCTAAACCCTAAAAAAAATAAACCCTAAAAAAAATTGGACATACCAATCCTACCGTAACGACATGGTACGGTACCATACCGTACCGACCCAATGCCGATACGGGTTCCGATACCGGTACCGGGATCCTTGTCCAGCATAGTGACAGAATTAAAAATGTAGAGAAAAGACTTGTCTTGCCACATAAATCTTCACCAGGGAGCAGATGCAAGTAAAAATTAGCGATCATGTATCATACGATTGTTATGCAGATTCAAAAGGCAGATGATAGTATTGATAATCAAAAAAAAAGTGAAGCATATGCAGTACGACAAAAAAACACAAGCTAAAAAAGGACGATGCAACAATCAGGGACTGATCAAAGAACTAGCATATACCATGCGATGCTGCCTTAAATCACATGCTAATATTTGTTTAAAATGGTAAAGTACCTACCCTTCATCTAAAAATGAATCCTTCAAAGATCCTCCAGCTTTTTTAATAATTTGAATAGCATCTAAGTTTGTGCTACCCTGCCATCGACAAGAAATATACATAATTTAGGAAAGAATTAGCTCAAAACATGTAGTAACATCTCAAGTAATTTCTAGGAACATTGATAACACAAACACTGAAAAAGAAGTTGTAACATATAATGCTGATAAGAAAGTGTAACATGACAACCAAACTACTGAGAAAATCGCAAGCAATCACCAGTAAGGTTAATGCACATACATGTTGCAAATAAAAAAGCGAATTTTATGATGCATTACAGATTAATAAAGAAATGTGATACCTTAAGCCTCAAAACAGCGTCCACTGCAAGCTTAGCAAAATGTTCCTTGTCCTGGGAGAGTATTTTTGAACTCAGTGTTGTCATCGCAATGTTCATTAGATCTGACGTGAATTTCTCTGCATTACCAAATAAGCATAGCATATGTCAGTTATATGCAAAACTGGGAAAGAAAGACTAAATGGAATCCCCTCTCTTTCTTACCATAGGAGGTACAGGGTAACTATATGCACATGCATTTGCACATTTTTGCAGTAAATCTGTAATCTGGGTAATGGTTAACCTTAAAGGTGATGCTATGACAAGTTTATGGAACTTACTCAAGCCCGTCAAAGATGAGCAGAATGGCAATATCTAGCAAAAGAATCGCCTATGATTTCTTTGCATTAGTCAATACATGGATCCCAAGTTTAAGGTAGTTTAATAAAGCCCCATCTATGATACGAAAAATGACAATATTGAACAAATGAGTGGCCTATGATTTGTTCACATTAGTCAATACCTGGATCCTGCTTGTTGTCCATGACCTTCTGCAATAAAACATTGCATGCACACTCAGCAGCCATTCTGTAACCTATCAGATCAGATAGATAAAGTTAGACATGACCAAAATGCAAGAAACTAAAATGCTTCTTGGCATCAACAATTATAATCTAGAATATGCACAATGTGAAGCAATGTCGAGATGTTAGGCTACAATGTTATAATAAAACGTCCAGAAATCGTTCCAGCCAAATACATAGAAAAAGATCAAAAAAGAGGAGATAGTGGAACAGAAACACTTTGATGACTGAACTATCAGTTTATGACTTAAATAACTCACACAAAGACACCAGTCTGACAGGCTCCACTCATAGTTTATCTTGTAAAAGGTTAATATTGGAGGAGAAAGAAAACCAAAAGAGAGAGCATCCACAAATTAGGGCTAAAATAGCCTTTAAATAGACATTACAGAAATAAGTTATTCCAAAGGAACAACGTAAGTTAAGCTACTACTCGAATTCTAACACTCCCTCTCAAGCAGGAGTGTATGCATCAACTAAGCCCAGCTTAAAATATATAATAGGAAACCGAGTAGAGTTGAAAGCTTTTTAAAGATGTCTGCGAGGTGATCTGTTGAACTTGTGAAGGGTGTCTTAATCTTGCCATTCAAAACAATTTCTCAAATAAAATGGCAATCTACCCCCATATACTTAGTCCACCGATGAAAGACAGGATTACTAACAATATAAATATTGCTTGATTGTCACAATGTATAACTATAGGCTTTGTATAAACAAACCCTAAATCCTCCATAAAGGCTTGAGCCATATCATCTCACAGGCAGTATGGACCATTGCTCTGTACTCTGCCTCTACACTAGATCTGACCACCACATTTTGCTTCTTGGTTCTCCATGAAACTAAGTTGCCTCCAATATATATACAATAGCCAAAGGTTAAGCGCCAATCATGCACAGACCCTGCATAATCTGCATCAGAATAGGCCTCAATGTCAAGATATCCAGATTTCTTGAAAAGTAGTCCGTTCCCTAGAGAGCCTTTTATATAATGGAGAATTTTGAGGGCTACTTCCCAATGTCCTCTCTTTGGCTTGTACATATACTAGCTGACCTGTCAAACTGTAGAAGAAATATTTGATCATGTAATAGTGAGGTATATTAGTTTTCCAACCAATTGATGGTACTGAGCTGGATCTTGAAAATTCTCATTATTTTCAAAGGGATTGTTGTGATTGGTAACTATAAGTGCTCGCATGCTTACAACCAAGAAGTCCAGTCTTTGATAGCTAGTCAAGTGTATACTTTCACTAAGAAAGTAACTCTATTAGAACGATAAGCAATCTAAAGGCCTAAGAAATACCTTAGCCTACCAAGATCTTTGATAACAAGTACAATAATTCCTTGTGAACTCTTTCAGACAAAGATCAAGTGATCAAGCTGTTAGCAACTGAGCTTTACAGTGGCAAAATCTGTGAACTTGTCAAACCAAGCACGAGGGCTATGTTTCAATCCATAAATGGCTTTCTTGAACTTACATAGCCAATTCTCCCCCTAAGCAACATACAGTGGTTGTTCCATATAGACATCCTCAAGAAAATCATCGTAAAAAATGCATTCTTGACAGCCATCTGAAAAACAGACCAATCTCAATTAACGGCAATAGAGAATACAACCCAAATAAAATTCATCCGAGCCATAAAAGAAAAGGTCTCATAATAATCAATCTAGTGAGCAAATCGCTTGGCAACCAGGCAAGCCTTGTATCAGACCCATCCGATAGATGTTTCATGGTAAACTACTATTTGCACTCAATAGGCTGAACACCCACAAGAGGAGGCACAAGCTCTTAAGTATCACGACCGGTAAGAACATTCATCTCTACATCCATAATGGTTTGCCAAGCTGGATCGGACAGTACTTATGAATAAATCCTGGAGATAGATACTGAGGATATAAACAACGCAAAATGATGAAAAGAGAGGCTGAAATGGTCCAGGAAGATATAATTAATAATAAAGTGCATGATACACGTATGTTTGCACTTGCGTGGAGCAATAAAAAGATCAAGATCAGATATCTCAAGATTTAGGCCCAGAGCCGGAGAAGGCAAATTGGGATGAACATGAGTTGTGGATTTCTAGCGGCGCTGATAAACCTACAAAATAAGAGCTGTTAGCAATGTCTCTAGAGGCTACTTAGGATCCAAGGGACACCTTGTAGTACCGGAGCCGATGTAGGTAAAGGAGGTCCAGACAACGATACTAATGGACCTCGGAAGGAGAAAAGAATGAAACAAACTTAAAGAAAGTAATATTAGCAGAAACAAAATGACGTTGAGCAACAAGAACATAACACCTATACTCCTTTTGTGTGCAGGAGTAATCTGAAAAAATACTTAACAGATCGAGAAGATAGTTTGTCAACTCCAGGGCCGAGCAAATGAACAAAGCAGATACAGCCAAACACCCGAGAATTTGGTAGAAATAGAGACTTGTCCGGGTAAAAACAAGAGAATGTGTCTAACCATCAGGAACTGAAGATGAAAACATTTAACAAGATAACATGTAATAAGAATAGCATCCCCAAATATTTAAGCACATACATCTGAAACTTCAGGATGTAAGCTATATTCAAGAGGGTACAAGTTTTACATCCAGCAACCACATTCTCCTAAAAAGTATATTTACAGGAGATCTGATCAATAATACCATTAAAAGCACAAAACTTATTAAACAAGGAGCTTGCAAATTCTAAGACATTATCTATGTAAAGTCTTAGGTGATAATTGGTATATTACCAATGATGTGATCATTGGGATGATATGATATGGGATGATGTGAGCACTGGGGTGATGTACAAATACAGGAATGATGTATAATCACTATGTTTGGTATATCACTGGAATATCACTAGGAATAAAACTTTACTGTGTTTCGTATATTACCAAGTAGTGATAGTGATAATATATAAAATATCATAAATAGCCCTACACATTAGTAATGTAATAATTACTTTATAATTTGATTAAGCATTCTTCGTTCACAACTAACAATAACATATAGTATAGTAGTAGTAATAATAAAAATAATAAAAATAATATTTATAATAATTATTATATAGATATTTATTGTGATTAGGCTATCAAAATGATGATGCGGGTTTTTCTTTTTTTCTATTTATCAAGGACAAATTTATTTGAACTTTAAATGACCAGAGATATTTGTCCCAAAATAACTTAAGCACATCACCAATACCCGGTGATATGCTATCACCTGAGATATATGAGGTGATAGTATCATTGCACAATGCAATGATGCTATCACTGAATTTATCACTGGATCCTTCATCACTAGACGGGATTGTGCTACACCAAACAAGGTGATCACATCACCTGACTTATTAGTAGGATGATATGAAATATCACCCCCTACCAAATAGCACCTTAATGGATACAAAATTGAGTCTATTTCTATACAAAAATTCTTTGAATACACTGAATTCAAGCAACCCGAGAACAATCATCAATGAAGATAACAAAATAGCGAAACTCAAAACAGGAAGACACAGGACTCGGACGTCAGACATCTGAGTGAATAAGCTCAAAAAAAGTATTACACTGACGATTGATACTAGAGGGAAAAGACACAACAGTGCTTGCCAAATTCACAAGCAGCACATGGCAAGGACAAAGGAACATATATAAATTGACTCAACGATGAGATGCCCGGATAGCCAAGCTTGCAATATCATAGAAATCCAAATCTTGAGTAGCAGAAAAAGCAACAACAGCAATAGTAGGTTCTGCATCCAGATAGTAAAGACCCCACAACTCATCCTGCCACTAATCTACTTTTCGATACGAAGACCCTAAAAGACAGTAGGAAGGAAAAAAGTAACTAAATCCAAAGAGCAGGTAAGATGACTTATAGATAGAAGACTAAAATGAAAATTAGAAATATAGATAACTCTATCAAGAGGTAAAGAAGAGGCAACCACTGACCCCTCTCCTAGAACATGAAAAAAGGAGCCACAGCAATAGATACAGGAGGATGAGTAAAGAAAAGGGACAATGAAAAATAGAGACCAGCTACCTATCATATAGATGCCGGCACCAGTCTAGAAGCCAGGACTTATCATGGACAGCAACCAAAGCAAACCTAGAAGATGGAGATGCAAGGAATGAAGAGGTATGTGGCTATAATAATATATCATACTCTGTCCTAGTAAGTGTAATAACATCGCTATAGACTCAAAAATAGGGGCAACACTAGCAAAAGTAACAATCACCAGTTTGGTGATCTCTGGTTTACCAAACTTCTGCTAGCATTGCTCGGAAGGATGGTTAGTGCGAGTACAGTAAAGACATGGAGAAAAACCATGACCATGGCCCCGGCCACATCCCCCAAAAGCAGCATGAACAGACTAATCAATAGATGTAGATGAAATTCAAAAACAACCATGATAGTAAATACTCGAAGTACATGAGCAAGGGCATTAGTCAACGATGGGACAACAAAATCAGACAAGAAAATTACCAAACATGATTGAGACTATCATCCAATCCAGAGAAAATTGGCTACGAGAAATTTTTCACGTAGTTGCTTCAAGACGGTCGCATCAATAATAATGGGATGATAAATAGTCATTCATCCTACTTGCCTTTAAGTACTGCAAAGTAGTCATTAACAGCACCCATCTTGACAAAGATTAAAAATCTACTCATATAGGACATAAACATGGCTAATATTCTTTTTATGCCCATACATCTCCTTAAGAGCATCCCACATATCTCTCGCCATAAAGAGACAATATTGGACACTTACCGAGGGTTCACAACTATCAAAACCAGTGATAACTGTGTAGTCATCGTCCTGGCTTATCCATAGTTTATAGTTGCTATCTCGGCTATCAGAATACTTAGTAAAAGAGGAAGCATCAAGAGAGGAGCGATGGGATATTTCAACTTGAATTGAGAACCAACCAAGAAACAGAAGATCTAAGCCCAGAGGATATATTAGCACCAGTCAACTTAATTATGGTACCAACTTCTGAGCTTCCGAAGATGACACTATATAGTACAAGGATAACAATGGAAGCACACAAGGAAGAGGTTCCTTGATCACAACATTGATAAAAAGAGGACCAAGGAATCAACACTCCTCACCCAAGCATGGAACCCTCCACCTAGGCATGGAGGCATGGAAAAGGTAGCAATGAGCTTTAGGCTCCTAAGAGGGTTGGTGGCGGCACCTTTGTAGTGCCCAATACAATTCCTAGTCCTACTAGGATTTGGATCAGCCCTTGGAGCTTCTTCCTGGAAGTGGAGACCTGAAAACATAGCAAGATGAGGCGCTCTAGATGGGAAAACAATAGCCACAAACCAGCAAAGACCCAGCGCTACACCTTGGACATTTTGGACCTTAGCGACAACCTTAGAAGCTAGGGTTTCTTTCAATGGACGTCTTCCTTGCTTGAGGCGTGTAAGAGAGGGAGAAAGAGAGGCTGCAAGGGGCAGCGGCATATGGTAGGGAAGGAAGGAAGGTAGAGAGGAAAAGGAAGGTGAGGAAGTGGATGGTAGCTAAGGTTGTGGAGGGTGGCAGATGGAAGGGGAAAAGGGGAAGGAGGATGGCTAGAGAAAGGAAGAAGGGGGGGGCAGAGCAAGGAAACCTTACTCTGATACCATGTTGGAGGATAAAGAAAACCAAAAAAGAGGGCATCAACAAATTAGGTCTAAAACAACCCTTAAATAGACATTACAGGAATAAATTAGTTTAGAGAAACAACATAAGTTAAGCTACTACTCTACTCTAATTATAACAATTACAATGCAAGAAAAGGGCAATTTAAGCTTTATATGCATCTTGTTGAGGTTTATGCCCCCAAGGTCTAAAGTTTCTGCCCCACTCCCTGTCAGTCCATTATGGTTACGCTTTATTCCCACACCTTTGGGCAAAACCTATTTAGTAAAACATCATAAGTCACATGTTTAGTCCGTTTTTCCCCTCTTATTAATATCTAGTCAAACTCATTATTTGTCATTATGCTCAATCACGATAATTGTAACAAAATGTTCTTTGAATTTTCACCCTTAACTGCCAATTCACCATAAACTATTGTCTGTTACTGCTCAATGTGATGCTTCCTATTAAACAATAAATGTCAAAACACTCAATATGATAGTTCTCTGAATCATTCCTCTTTTTTCCTTCCATGTGTCCCATATCAAAGACCCGCCAGACAAATTGATAAGACATAAAAGTTATTAAACAATAAATGTCTAAACACTCAATATGATAGTTCTCTGAAATCATTCCTCTTTTTTCCTTCTGTGTCCCATATCAAAGACCCACCAGACAATTTGATATGACATATAAAAGTTATCTAAAATAAAAGAACCACAAAAACTGCAAAATAAAGGATTCAACATTTTTATTAAAAAAGATAGACATGAATGAAAAATAGAATTGTTGCTACATTCCAGTTCGAGGTCAAAGAAGCGACAGACTAATGGGCAGTTGCTAGAGAGACATACAAAAAAAGTCCCCAACCGAGATTGGCTCCGATGAGGACCCTCCGACGCTCAAATCAGAGATCTAGAACAAAGGGAAGTAGTGAGCTGAGAATAGCTCACTTACTTGGATCCTCGGGACTCTAGCTATTTATAGCGGGCAGTTGAGAAACCGTGTGATTCCGAAAATATTGGACTGTTCATTGTGCTATTACGAGCATGGATTTTAGCCCTTACTATTCTCCACATGATGGTGGTTATTACTTTTGGCCTTATCTGCATGGTTGGGTGGTTTCCGTATGTGTCAGGAGGCCAATCAATTGAACTTGCCAGGGTAGATCACGTGATTGATAAGACTCGAGTTAAATCTGAAGTGATTAGCTAAGTATGCAATCTAAGTAGGAAGATGAATCAGAAGATGAGTTGGCTTGGTATGAAAATCGACCACCACCTCCAAGATAGCATCCCGACCATAGGTCCGAGGCATCAAAATACCCCCATAACACTTGCCCCCTACTCCTAAGTCCAAGCCAGGAATGGGTCGAAATGGATCAGACAAAGAGAGTACTATCAACTGTAACTTGGGCCTAGGGATGCTCGCCCACATTTCCCAATACAGCATCTGCCCTTCATTTAATGCGGGTAGCAAAGGCAACCAAAGAGAAGTCTTAACGAAAAGCGGCTAAAAGGCTACTAATAAGGCCGAGCTAGAGGCCAGAGCAGCAGAGGTGGCCAAGAAAAGGGCCGAGAAAGAAACCTCCAGAATAAAAGCATCTAAAGACTATCACTGAAATAAAAAAGTTGAAAGCTTCGCTAGAAAGAAGCGAAGATAAAGCTACGCAAAGAGGAAGAGGATAGAGGCCGAGAGTAGCACTGAAGACCAGATCAAGGCTGCGCATGACAGGTCATGGAATTGCCAGCCATAGATTTTTTCTTTTATTTTTCATGTAACTCATCTAACCTCTTACAGAAAGGTCATTTTGTAATACTTTTGAAATGAATAAAGAAGTCATTTTTTTAAATAAATTTTTGTAGTTGATTTTGTTCCGAATTGTACTTGAGCAAATCCTTTGGTTGGCGATTCTGATATGAGGCAGTTGTCGAACTTTCTTGGCTCATAGGTTCATTCCGACAAGCTGATCCAAGGCAATTGCTGAACCTTCATGGCTCATACATTCATTCCGGCATGCCGATCCGAGACAGTTGCTGAACCTTTTTGGCTCATATGTTCATTCTGGCAAGCCGATCCAAGACAGTTGTCAAACCTTTTTGGCTCATAGATTCATTCTGGCAAGCCGATCCGAGGTAATTACCGAACCTTCTTAGCTCATAGGTTCATTCTAGCAAGCCGATCCGAGAACATTGCCGAACCTTCTTAGCTCATAGGTTCATTCTAACAAGTCGATCCAAGGCAGTTGCCCTTGTAGGCTAGCTTTGACAATGTTGATCTGAGGTAGTTGTCATGTTGTTGCCGGTTCATAAGTATACCAAACTTCAATTAAAAACCAGTCTTCACAAGAGTCATCATAAGTTAATCTCTCATTGCCTGCAGAAAACTTTGCCGAGCTTCGAGGGTCATCTAAAGTCAATCCCTCATTTTCTAAATACCGAGATTTCAGCCTTAGGCTTTCAAAGGTCATCGAAGGTTATCCCTCCCTTCTCAAGTGTTTATGGTCTTCGGCATCATAGATGATCGAAAGGGTCTTTTTAATTGGTTAGCCCTTAAGGAGTCATCAAAGGTTAATTCCCTACTTAGTAGACCAAGAGTTTGGATTAGCTTAGCTCATCTGAAGACATGAAGGGCTCTTGGGGATCATCGACAGTTAATCCCCTGCTTCTTGGAAAACTAAGGTCTTCGAACATTTAGGGGTCATCAAAGGTTAATTCCCCATTCCATGAAGCGCAGATCATGTAAAAATATGTAAGTTATTAAGTAAACCTGAAATCCTTTAAAGAAAAATAAATTACATTACAGATAATACATGCAGAGATTAGAGAAATTCCAGGATTTAGGTAGCGGGCTCCATCGAGCTGCTAGATTCACCACCGAGTTGCCCCCCTAATTACACCCTGACTATAGATTGATTTTTCATAACTTTTTGTATGCTTGCGGACCTACAAGAAAGAAGAATAGAGTGATAGATGAGAGATTTAATGCCTCCTACCATAAAACCTTCAAGAACTTGGTTTCTTTGGACCTCAAGCTTCTTGGAAGGTTAGCTTCGAGAGATCAACCTCAACCTTGGCATTGGACTTGGCCTTCACCTCGACTTTGAGCTCGGATGCTCAACCTCGATTTTGATCTTCACCTTGACTCAGTTTGATCTTCACCTTGGCTCGAGCTTTGATCTTCACCTCGTCTTGGGCTTTGATCTTCACCCCAACTTGGACTTAGTAGCTCTCTATTAGTCATCACCTCGTCTTGGTCTTAATCTCGACTCAAGTTTTGATCTTCACCTCAACTCGAGTTTTGGTCTTCACATTGACTTGGACTTTGATCTTCATCTTGGCTTGGGCTTTGATATTCACTCTAGCTCGAGCTTGGTAACTCCATATTAGCCATCATCTCAACCTTGGCCTTTACATCAACTTGGATTTTGATCTTTATCTTGGCTTAAGTTTTTTGATCTTTATCTCGACTCAGGCTTGGATTCCACCACGTTTCGGCCTTTGATCTTCACCTCAGCTCGAGTTTAGCAGCTCCACATTAGTCATCACCTCAGTCTTGGCCTTTATCTTGGCTCAGATTTTGATCTTCACCTCGACTTGGGCTTTGATTTTCATCCCGGCTGAGGTTTAGTAACTCCATATCAGTCATCACCTTGGTCTTGTCCTTTATCTCGATTTAGATTTTGATCATTCCCTCGGCTAGGGTTTTGATCTTCACCTTGGATTGAGCTTAGATTTTACCTTGGCTCGGCCTCGGCCTTGTTCTTCACATTGACCTCGGATTTTGCCTTGGCTCGGCCTTGATAGCTTGACCTCGGCCACCACATACACACCGACTATAGCATATACCTCCTCATCATTCATATGAGTATCTTCGTACCGATTCAGTAGAAACAACCTTGGCATAGAGAGACCCTTCTTATTTTTAAAGTATAAGAGAGATGCCAATTGAGAGGAAGAATAAGACAAACTGCTTTCTTTGATTGCATGAAGTGATTATGGAGATAAGAGAGGAGTTTATTTGAGATGATCACCCCACTTTTTTTCTGGAAATGACAGATAGGAGACGATAACTCTTAGGTCTTTAAATGTGAAGAAAGAAGATATTGGTACTATTGCCATTGTAGAGAGGGATGCGTCTCCTTCCGCTCATCATTATTTCGCTGCATCATTTGGATCGTAGCGGCAAGGTGTGCACTTACTGGACCAGCATATTGAATTGGTCAACGTTTATCCCCTCAGCAAGCGAAGGTGATGGTGTTGGTTGTGATGGTGACGCAGGGGCCTCGCCATCAGCACAAGCTCCCTTGTTTCTAGAGGGGTATTGGAATGCTGTGAAGAAACTTTGCATGGTGCCATCAAATGCTCACTTGGCTTCCTGAAAAATGGGTAAAGCCCTTCCTCTCCCACTAATCTATTGATGTAAATTCCAGCTCGTAATCGAAGAAGCGACAGATTAACGGACATCGTTGTTAGAGAGACCTGCAAAAATGTTCTCAACCAGGATTGGCTTTGACGAGGACCCTCTGATGCTCAAGTCAGGGATATGGAATAATGAAAAATAGTGAGCTAAGAAAGTTCGCTTGCTTGGATCTTCAGGGCTCTAACTATTTGTAGCGAACAATTATGGAACCATGCAATTCCGAGATATCAGGCTATTCATCTTGCTATTATCAGCATGGAATTTTAGCCCTTATACACTCCCCACATGAGGGTGGTTATTGCTTTTGGCCTTATCTGCATGGTATGGGTGGTTTCCGTATGTGTCAAGAGGCCAATCAATTGAAGTTGCCAAGATGGATCACGTGACTAGTAAGACAAGCTGAGTTTGAAATGATTAGCTAAGTGCACAGTCTAAGCATAAAGATGCGTTGGAAGATGGATTGGCTCGGCATGAAAGTCAGCCACCACCTCCAAGATAACATCCCGACCATAGGTCCGAGGCATCAAAAATACCCCCGTAAAAAAATAGTACAAACACCAGGTGAAAGGGTTGCAGCAATTATAACTCCATATTCATAAAAAGAAGGAAAACATAAATAGACCAAAAAGCCAATTCCTTTTGTGTAAAAACTCAAGAATATGCTAATAAAAAATTCAAGCATGAACAGACTAAAAAGTCCAGGGAAAAGGATAATATGATAACCAAAATCAATCTTACATAGAAATATTTAGAAGCTAGACATCCACAATGCTTTAATGATAGTAAAAGGAAGATAGATGTACAGTAGCTCGAGATAGACCTGCAATGATAGTCATTGGATGAATCTTTGCATTGACTAATTTTTCTGCTTCCCTTAAAAGCTCTCCAGCCAAACAACAACAGAAGTTGTCCCATCACCACCTCATCATCTTGAACTTTTGAGATATCTGATTCTTAAATCAAGGAAAACTTAGTTCTCCCCCTACTAATTTCTCAAGGGGGAACATAATTCCATGTGAATATAGTTTTTTTTTATTAGGGAAAAAAGGAATGCTAATTAGAAATTTTTTTATACCAGATGCTTGGCAAAAGAGAGTAAAGCCTCATCATAGGAAGATGTGATATTAGTTACTTAGAATACTGCCTCGTCAGAGAAAGATTTGCAATCAGTTACTTGGAATTTATCAAGTTAAGGAAAAGGAAGTGAAGAATAATGATCTGAATGAGACATATAATAATATGTATACATCCAATTTAATGTAAAGCAAAGGATACCAACTAGTACCTTAGCAGCTGGGTTGTCTATATGAGTGATTTCAAGATAGTAGCACCATCATTGGTAACAGTAACAGCGCGTCCTCTGCCAGTTGACTGCAAGATCTTGTCCTGCATATCAAATGAATGCATATGCAGTTTAAATTGACTGAACAAATTTGAAGATGCTGGCAAAAGTTTGAAGATGCACGTACCATTCCTTTTGGCCCTAGAGTGGTCTTGACTACGTCAGCAATTGCCATGGCACCCACAAATGACGCCTGCATGAGAAAGACAATTATTAAATGTTGCAACAGTAAATGAAGTTCAGCAATGGAGATACAAAAGATCTGATAAAGGTGTTCACAAGGAAATCTTTGTGATTCTTCGAGGAGGGGCAGGGTGGGGGGAATTACAGCAAAATAATTAGTCTATAAAAGCTCTATACATATACAATTTAAATATCCTGGTAGTGAATATATGTTTGTAAATAATGGGGAGAGCTTGTTAAGTAGTCTGCTTGAATTGTATGATGACCCTGTACACTTTAAAAATTTGATTGGTATAGCTTCTTATGTAATATAAACAGCAAGTAGATTTAGCTACTCATATATACTGCAGAAAAACATAATAAGGATACATCTTCAAACTTTCAATGTAAAACTATACAATTTGGTAAGATCAGTCTTGTTGACATGATTCGTCTGAGTGTTATCTATCATATAAATGGACATTTAATTGTTTTTTTCTCAAAAGAAAGAAAAAATAAAAATGTTAAAAAACATCTATGTGTCATCAAAGGATTTATTGAGTTGGAGAGCTTAACAGACATTAAACTTTAATGGTATCATTCTGTTTCTTAACTGACAGTTAACCACAGCAAAGCGGTTGTGAAGAGATACTAAATGATGGTTGAAGGCAACTTTGCATTGCACAATCTCAGTTGTAATCAACAAATCATACTTTCAAATATTATTTCCAAAATCCGAGCGTTTCAGACCATGATTACCAGGAAAAAGAAAAGGTCTCATTTTTATGGAAAGAAAATCCATTGAACAGATAGAAAATGAAATAAATAATCAAGGCTAATCTTACACCACGCTTCCATTCACTGCATCTTGGTCCCTTTCAAGGATTCTCGACTTGTTATCCTCACATTACTGTGGTTGATTAAAGAAAGAGTTTTTTGGTACAAAATATGATAGTGGAACGGTAGAAATAGAATAAACCAAGAATAAACAAAAATCAACAACAAGCGGGGAAATAAAACAGATTACATAAGCTATCCAGTATCTCGATATTCTTGAATTCATCTCATCAAATATATAGTAATTTAGATCGAAAGTGGAACGATAAAAGGCATACCATTCTGGCCCGATCTCCCTTCTCTTCGGTGGCTTCATCTTTAGCAGCCGTTCCACCTAAAATCGAGGGAAAAGAAAAAGAAAAAGAAAGAGACAATCCAAGCAACGAGATAACAAGGTAAAGCACGCGTTTAGTAAGGGAAAGAAAGAACTGAAAAATAAAAGACAGAACAAATGAAAGGAAGGAAAATACCACCATTGGAGAAGATCTGAAGAGACAAAAGCCGACGAAGATCTCAGAAGCAAAAAAAAAAGGCCCGAAATGGAGAGGAGACGGAGAGCACACTCGCTCTTCGCTCTCTCGAGAACAAAAAAACCCTAGAGCGGTTCAAGGTTCAAGTGCTCACTCACTCGAACCAAGCAGGGATGGGATGCCGTCCACTCTCGAAAGGATACGCTTACCGCCGTCATCATTTTCCTAGGCGGTTCTTCCAACGGTGACCCAGCAATGAGGAATGGCACGAGTAGGGTACCCGTAAAATTTGGACCGAGTCCATTTAAAATCTTACCATCCCAACATGTTACAAACCCAATTACGCAATTAACCACAAATTTCAAACCCATCTCATCTAATTTTGTATTGGATATCCGAATTCACTCAATTAACCGTCCTACATATTCATGTCATTATAGAACATGATGAGAATAACAGAAATTCTACTTCGGATCTGTTGGCAAAGTGCCGGCCTGGCTGATTTATGCAAGGTAACTTTATCAGCCCGGCCGACCTTAGATTCCATCCGATCTAATCTATTACATAGCCTAAATTTGATATTGATCGATTAACCCATGAGAGGTAGATTCCCCATGTTGTGCAAATCATTATCCCATGATCTCCGGTAACAGTTAGGCATTCATGAATAGGACGGCTTATCCTTATTAGATCACTGCTATCCATTTGTTATTTTGCTTAACCTTATTGGATCATTTTCAGACCGTGCTGAGATGGTAGACAACATCAAGCACCTCATGAATGATGAGGTCTTGATAACGGTCTAGCTCTTTATTCTCCGCACGGTATCTTAGCCTCTAACTATAAGTATAGGCTCATGGAGGATCCTAGGTATGAAACTATATCTTCTTTATTCTCTCACTCCTTCCCTTTTATTCTAGAATTCTAACTTGAGCATCGGAGGATCTCTATTGGAGCCAACTTTGATGAGGAACTTGCTTTGCAAGTTTTATCGCCACCATCCAATAATCGCAGCAATCTTCCGGCCACTTCAACTCTGAGCTAGATTCTACAGTAATAGAATGGTGTTAGAAAAATGGTCAAGCCTACTTTTGGAAATGAACGAAAGTTGCTACTATGGTCCCATACAGAGAAATTTCACTCGTCACTCTATTGCTACCACTTCTAGAGTCGCCGAAACCCATGCTAATGATGAAACACCATAGCAATAGCAAGAGATCCCACCATCTCCATCCCAAACGGCTAGAGTAAGCTAGAATAGTTTTAACTCCCTCGTTTAGTAGGTGCAAATGCTCGCTACCATGATCCAGGTGATGGAGAATCTAACCATGCACCGCAAGAAGTACCTTGCCCCAATTCATCTCAACCTCGTTCATGAAGTCTAGATCGAGAGAGGCAAACATAGATAAGCCGGCCTGGAAGCCTTGAGTGAGCAAAGAGGTAGTCACCTACTCAATAATCTAGAAAGGGATCTATCCCAAATCGATCTCCACATTGATGTTTTGAGGTATGCATTGTGCAAGATGTGGATATATATTGAAAGTTGCGAGCAATAGATCGGTAGATCGAAGCATCACATAACTAAGTCCTTGTTCAAAATTAGATAGTTGTGGAGCCCTCTTTTATATTCAATGGGAGCATACCAATCTCCACATAAATCATAATGAAAACCTCTTTACTCGGAATGTAACTCCAAGATGTAATTACATCGTCATCAGTCTCTAATAACCTTAATCCATGTTCAAATTATCATTGGGTATCAAAACTGCATGTTATTGTGGATGGATCACACCCTAGATCAACACACATACTTTGGAGTTTGAAGTAACTCATCTGATTAGTGATGCGAGACGAAAATCGATGTAACCCTGGGTTATTTGGGAAAGGAAAACAACCTAAGTAAACTAGGACCGTGGAAGGGCTAAGAAGCCTCCCGGGACTAGGGTGACACTAAAACTAAACTCCTAAAACAGCTGATCTCTTTTGGTTTTCAATTTTCTTGGTGGAAGTGGCGAGGAAGGATAGAGCAGAAGACAGGGAACGGGAACTCATGGCCCTGGGACTCACTCTAACGGGGGACGTACACAAAAAGTCAGGGGTCAAAGCATAAAGCTACCCTCCCGAGAAGTCAAAGCCACAGCTACTCTCTCCGAGGGATCACAGCACCAGCTATCCTGAACTCTCATCGAACCCATAATGCACATAGCAGGGCTCTCACATAGATGCACTAGGATGACTCTCAAAGGACACGAAGGGATAAAGAAGACGAGATAGGGGATAACTAGGATGCTCATCAAACCCATAATGCACACAGCAGGGAACGCCTCACCCCCTCATTGAACCCATAATGCACACGACAGGGAACGAAGGCAAACGGGCCTCAGCCCAAAACCAGAACCAATAGAAAAAGGCCCAAAAATTTATATCAAATCATTATTATTACAGGGGGAGAGGGGGCCTTTATATAGAAAAACCAAAACTCTCAGTTTCTTACCTCTAAGAAAACTAAAAAAGAAAAATAAATGACATCAAAATTCGTGTTGCATCAAAAGTGGTGCTGATTTGCTCTGAAAAGCGTGTCGGCTTGAAGATCTGCATTGAAAAGCGTGCTGCTTTAAAAATTGGAATGCTCTGAAATCCATGCAAACTCAAACTCACGGTCGTGGACAGGGAGGGAACCACATCTGGCGGGGTACCAGCGGACGACCGGAAGCGAGCGGCGAACGAGTCCAGTGGACGGCGAGCGGTGGATGGTTGGTGGCAGGCTGCAGGTGAGGCGGCACAGGGGAATGGCATGGCACGCTGGGCGTGCCGTTTGGTCTCCCACGGCCATGGGAGACCTCCTAGGCGCCGGCGTGGCCTCTAGCGGCCAAGCGGGCGGCAGCGCAAGGGCGGCACGGCATGCACGGTCATGACGCTTGGGCTTCCCACAGGCATAGGGCCCAAGGATGCCGGCGAGGCCCTCCGACAGTTGGGCGTGAGCCGGCGAGCGGCGGGCGAGTGGGGTGGCAGGCCGGCGGTGGCCGTTGGTCTTCCCTCGTCCGTTGGTCTTCCACGGGCGTGGGCGGTGATGACGGCTTTTCCGGCGAGGGCGGGGCCGGCGAGTGTCGGCGGCGGTCCGGCGGGGCGGTCCGGCGGGGGCGGTCGAGGTTCGGGCAGCTCGGATCTGGGCCAGCGGGGGTGGCGGCTAGGTTTGGGAGTTTAAAAAAAATCACGGAGAAGATGGAATAGTGTAGAATAAATTGGAATAAGATCGGGATAAAGATGGAATAGCAGGAATATGTGGAATAGCGGAAATAGAAAAAAAAAATCGAGAAAATAAGAAAAAATAAAAAAAGAACCTGGACCTGCCCTGGATCCCCATCATTAAGATCAATATTATCATAGTAATCTACCTTACCTCTAGAATACTTTATATTTGTTACAGCCGTGACAGTGACGTGGCCAGGCTCAGGTACCGCCGAATGCGATCGAGCCACGTGGAGGTTTCCCCGGCCAAGTCGGCGCCACGTCTTCGAGGCCAGGATCGGCAAGATTACACCGCCCGACGACTTTCTAAGGCAAACCGCCTTCGCCGAGGTCGAGCTCGGCTCGGAGTTCCTCTGCCCCCTCATTGGCGCCCGGGCCGGGGGGGTCCGCCTAAGTGAGGTCGGCCGAAGCCAGGCGACCTCCTGCCACCTCGCCAGGTGTCCACCCAGGAGGGGTCCGCCTGGCCGAGGTCGGCCGGTCCTTCGCCCTTCGCCAGGTGAACACCCGGAGATGGGACCACCTCGGCCGAAGCCAGGCGACCTCCTGCCACCTCGCCAGGCGTCCACCCAGGAGGGCTCCACCCAAGCCGAGGTCGGCCGGTCCTTCGCCCTTCGCCAGGTGGCCACCCGAGACGGGTCCACCTCAGCCAAAGCCAGGCGACCTCCTGCCACCTCGCCAGACGTCCACCCAGGAGGGCTCCACCCAAGCCGAGGTCGGCCGGTCCTTCGCCCTTCGCCAGGTGGCCACCCGGAGAAGGGTCCACCTCGGCCGAAGCCAGGCGACCTCCTGCCACCTCGCCAGGTGTCCACCCAGGAGGGGTCCACCTAAGCCGAGGTCGGCTGATCCCTCGCCCCTCGCCAGTTGGCCCCCGGAGACGGGTCCAACTCAGCCAAGGTCAGACCGCTCGTACGGAGAAGGCCCCAGGGAGAGAGACGGACCCCGAGGCCATCCCTCGGGCCATACGAATCCCAGACGGCACCCCGTACGGAGGGCGGCGGCACGCAGAACATCACTAGCATCGGCCCGACAGGTCCCGCTGCCGAGAGACGCGATCCTGACGGAACAGGCCCCATAGATAGATGGCGCCCATGCTTGAGGAAGAGAGCGCTCTCACTGGGCCCGAGGCCTGACCGCCGCCCTGCCAGCGCTGCCCTCCCCTCTTTCTCTTCTGTCTTTGCCTTTTCCCTGCTGGGCCCGGCGGACGAGGTCGGAAAGCCGCCTGGCCCCCTTCACCGAAGAGGGAAAAAAGAAAAGGACGGGGAGGGGAAGTCTCCAAGGAGGAAGAAACAAGCGCACGACGAAAGAGAATAAAGAGGGAAGAATCTGGGGACGACGAGGTAAGCCAACCAGCCTGGGGACAAGGAGGAAGCACCGGCAAAAGGCCTCGCTCCGAGAGAGAAACCAGAGATCCCGAGAGGGGAACACTGGGTGTGAGCTCGGCAAGGAGGCCCAGCCGAGATTCTGGTCCCCAGAGCGCTTTCTTCACCAGTTAATTCTCTAAGTCTGGGACCCTTTCGAGGGTCCGGTGGAGAGTCTGTTCCTTCTCGTCGTCTATTGACTTGACCGTCGGAGCTCCCTCGCCGGGATCCCCGGTCAGGGTCTTCTAACCCCCTTTTTTGCAGGTTCTCCGCGGGAAGGGAGGCTCCCTCGCCAGGCGGTCAGGAGGGATCGGCGGATCCGTGGCACGGGCGCGGTGGCGAGAGCGGCAACAGATTGGCGCACCAGGTAGGGGGCAGGACACTAACCCCTAGCGGGAACCAGCTTTCTGCGGGTATCATGCTCTCCAGCAATGGTGGTCACTCGTGGTCGCGAGGCGTCCACCAGCCATGTGGGGGAAGTCCACTCCCCTCCAAGGGGCCACAGCCCCGAAGGGGAGCTTCCGGCTCCCCTCCTCTTCCATAACAGCCTACACCAGTGGACGGATCCCTTGCGGCCATCGTCCAGTAGCTGCAGACTTTGACCTCAGCGGTCCGGCAGCTTCAGCATCAGCAACGGTCCCTGGCCACCCAGCCGCAGCCAGGGACCCCCGCGGCCCGAGCCGCGGGGCAGCACGGGAGCCTACGCTCAATTCAGGGCAGGCCATCCCATCCGAGGGCCATTTCAACCCCCGGGGAGCCACCAAGCTCCCGCGAAGAGAAACTATTCTGGTTCGGAGGATCACGAGAGTCGATCCCCGGCCGACGGGCCGAAACGGTGCATCGCAGCAAGCGATGTCGAGGCCAGACCTCGCGCCGGGACCGATCGGCGCCCCCTTCACCCGCAGCCTCGGTGGAAGACTCCACCGACGAAGCCATCAGGCGCCAGGCCGAGAGGCACCTGAAGGAGCATGAGCGCAAGCTGGCGGAGTTCGCCCGCCGATTCGCCGACCTGCAGAACTCGTCGGCAGACCCGGCGGGCTACGACTCCCGCCCCCCTTTCTCTAAGAAATCCAGGCGGAACCGATCCCGAAACGGTTCCGCATGCCGCAGGTGGATCCCTACGACGGGACCACCGACCCCCTGGATCATTTGGAGAGCTATAAAGCTCTCATGAGGGTCCAGGGTGCCACTGACGCTCTTCTGTGCATTGCCTTCCCAGCAACCCTCCGGAAGGCCGCTCGAGTCTGGTTCACCCGCCTCGAGCCCGGATCCGTTTGCTCCTTCCATCAGCTGGAAGGAAGGTTCGGGCACACTTCGACGCTTGTCGAAAGGTGCCGAGAGAGGTGACAGCCTCTTCTCCATCCGCTAGCAAGACCAGGAGCTGCTCCGGGACTACATCACCCGGTTCAAGATCGCAGCCCTGGAGATCTACAGCTTGGACGAGCCCGTCGCCATGCTGGCCTTGAAGCGCGGGCTCAAGACATCCCGCCTGACCTATTCCCTGGACAAGAAGCCGCCCAAGACGTACTCCGAGCTCCTCCTCCGCGCCCACAAGTACATCCGAGCGGAGGAGGCTGACCGCACCCGTCGAGAGCTGGACGGGAAGACTTCAAAGAAGCCGCTCCCGAGGGACACCCCGGGAGCTCGGAGGCCCGGCCGTCTGCCGACCCTCGCCCAAATCCAAGGCCGAGGGGCGAAGCCACTCCCGAGCGGAGGTACACCCCCCTCCTCGCACCTCGAACGAAGATCCTCATGGAATCGAGGGCGAGCGCTACCTCCGCCGACCTCCTCCTCAGAACCCGAGAGCCGTCCGAGACAAATCGAAGTACTGCCAGTTCCACCGCGAGCACGGGCATGACACGGAGGAGTGTCGCCATCTGAAGCGGGAGATTGAGGAGCTAATCAGGAGGGGTTACCTCAGGAAGTTCATCAAGAACGAGGCCCCCTCTGAAGGGCAGCCGCTCGCGGCCCTACCACCTATCCCTGCGATCGACAATCGCCCAACGGAGAAGCCCGTGGGCATGATCTAGCTCGGGTCCGGCCGAACAATGAAGAGAGCCCGGGAAGTCGGGAACCCGGAGAATGTAATCCCTCCCAAAGGGGGGGAAATTAATGATAATGTAAACAACGATGCCGTGGTGGTCGAGATGACCATCGCGAAGCATCCTGTACATCGAATCATGGTGGATAGTGGAAGCTCGGCTGACGTACTTTTTACGATGCTTTCTCTCGGATGAATTTATCCCCCGATCAGCTGAAGCCAGTGCACACCCCCCTGGTAGGTTTTACGGGGACTCCGTGGGGGTCGAGGGGGAGATCACTCTCCCGGTCACCGCCGGATCCCCACCCCGGCAGGCGACCGTCCTAATAACATTCACCGTCGTCAGGCTCCCTTCGCCTTACAATGCCATTCTCGGGCGTCCCGGGCTCAACCAACTGGACGCCACCATCTCCACGAGGAGGCTGTTGGTGCAGTTCCCCACGCCTTCCGGGCTCGGGGAGATGAGGGGACGACCCAGCCAGTCCCGCTCTGCCTCCAGACGATCCCGGGCGCCAAGGGCACGGAGCTCGCCCGTGATATCGACGACCTCGATCTGAGAGAGAAGGAACCCAAGGGAGGGCCTGTAGAGCAACTACTGACTTTCCCCCTCGGTTCGGACCCCCTGAAGACGGTGCAAGTCGGGGCCCAGCTCCCCGAGGAAGAGCGAACCTGCCTGCTGGAGTTCCTCCGCGCCAACGCCGACGTGTTCGCCTGGTCAGCAGCCGACATGCCGGGCATCCCGCCCGAGGTCATCATGCACAGGCTGAACGTGGACCCAAGTTGCCGCCCGGTCCGCCAGAAGAAGAGAAGCTTCGCCATGGAGAGGCAGAAGGCGATCAACGAGGAAGTAGAGAAGCTCCTCGCCGTCGGTTTTGTCCGGGAGGTCCAGTACCCCAGTTGGCTGGCAAACGTGGTCATGGTAAAGAAGAGTAGTGGTAAGTGGAGGATCTGTGTGGACTACACCGACCTCAATCGAGCTTGCCCGAAGGATAGCTTCCCTCTTCCAAAGATCGACTAGCGGGTCGACACCACCTCGGGGCATCGCCTCCTGTCGTTCATGGACGCCTTCTCGGATACAACCAGATCCGGATGAACCCGGAGGACGAAGAGCACACTCTTCACACTGACCGCGGGACCTTTTGCTACAGGATGATGCCCTTCGGTCTCAAGAACGCGGGGGTGACGTACCAACGCCTGGTCAGTAGAATCTTCGAAGACCAGATCGGCCGCAACATGCAGGTGTACGTGGACGACATGCTGGTAATGAGCAAACCCGATTCGGACCACGTGGCTGACTTGACGGAGACATTCGGCAACCTCCGACACCATCAGATGAAGCTGAACCCGGCGAAATGCGCCTTCGTGTCTCTGCCGGGAAGTTCCTAGGGTTTATGGTGACTCAAAGAGGAATCGAGGCCAACCCGGAGAAGGTCCAGGCCATCTTGGACATGGAGCAGCCCACCTCCAAGAAGCAAGTGCAGCAACTAACCGGCCGAGTTGCGGCCCTTAGCCGCTTTATCTCCAGGTCGGTGGACCGCTGCCGTCCCTTCTTCAAGGTGCTGAGGAAGATGAATGACTTTGCTTGGACCGAGGAGTGTCAGCAGGCCTTCGAGGAACTGAAGAAGACGCTTGCATCGCCACCGTTGCTGTCCAGGCCCGAGGATGGAGAGGAGCTTACCCTCTACCTGGCGGTTACCCCAGAGGCCGTCAGCTCTGTCTTGGTCCGAACCGATGACCAGGGGCTCCAGCGGCCGGTGTACTATACCAGCAAGCTTCTCCGAGATGCGGAGCTCAGGTATTCCCGGCCCGAGAAACTTGTTTTTGCGCTAATAGTGTCTGCCCAGCGTCTCAGGCCCTATTTCCAAGCGCACCCCATCGCCGTTTTGACGGATCAACCGCTGAAAGCGGTGCTCAGCCGACCCGATACTTCGGGACGATTGGCCAAGTAGGCACTGAAACTCAGCGAGTTCGACATTACATACAGGCCAAGGTCGGCCATGAAGGCGCAGGTGCTGGCCGATTTCTTGGTCGAATGTGCAGGCTTGGGCAAGGAGCCCGAGGAAGGCCCCCCGGCCTAGCCGATGGAGGTTGGCACCGATGAGCCTGGAGAGGACGCCTGGATCCTCCATGTAGACAGAGCCTCAAACTCCGGCGGGAGCGGAGCTGGGCTCATCCTTGCCAACGGCGACGGGGTCGCCTCGCCGAGTGCGCACTCTTTCCATTTCCATTCCCCGCAACAAATAACCAGGCGGAGTACGAGGCACTTCTTGCCGGACTGAGAGTCTCCCGCGAGCTGGGCGTGACCAATCTCAAAGCTTTCACTGACTCCCAGCTCATGGCGGGGCAGGTATCCGGGGAGTACGTCGTACACGACCCCCAAATGGCGAAGTACTTGGAGCTCGTCAAGGCGGGTGCGTCCAAGTTCTGGCGCTTCAACATCTTCCATATCCCCCGCGGGGAGAACACCTGCGCGGATGCCCTCTCTCGGCTGGCGACCCTGCCGGACACGATGCTGGGACACGCTCATGTGGAGTGCCTTGAGGTCCCAAGCCTCGAAGCACCGGTGGAGGTCCATCAGGTCAGCCAGGCCCAGCTGGATGGACAAGTATGCTGCGTATATCGCCAGTGACACCCTGCCGGAGGACCGAGAGGCGGCTCGCCTCATCAGGAAGAAGGCCGTGCGGTTCGTCCTGATGGACAGGCAGTTGTATCGAAGGTCCAACTCCTACCCCCTCCTCAAGTGCGTAGGACCCGCAGAAGCCAAGCTTGTGCTCCAGGAGATTCACGAAGGCATCTGCGGGAACCACGTGGGGGGCAGGGCATTGGCGTACAAGGCCCTCCGTCAGGACTACTTCTGGGAAACAATGAAGGAAGACGCCGCCGACTTCGTGAAGAAGTGCGACCAGTGCCAGCGTCACGCCACGGTGCAGCGGCAACCCTCTAACCCAATCTCTCAGCTCTCAGCTCCCTGGCCGTTCGCCCAGTGGGGGATGGACCTCCTGGGCCCATTCCCGCCGGCGTCTGGCCAGTGGAAGTTCTTGATAGTGGCTATCGACTACTTCACGAAGTGGGTCGAGGCCGAACCCTTGGCGAGGATCACCGAAGCAAACGTCGCCAAGTTCTTCTGGAAGTCCATCGTCTGCCGCTTCGGCCTCCCCCACACCGTGGTCACCGACAACGGACGCCAGTTCGACTGCCGGGAATTCGAAGAATTCTGCAGCGACCTCGGCATCAGGCATCGCTTTACCTCGGTGGCGCACCCTCAGACCAACGGGGAGGCCGAAGTCACGAACAGGACCATTCTTCAGGGCCTCCGCACGCGGCTGGACCAGGCCAAGGGCAGGTGGGCCGACGAGCTTCCCAGCGTCCTTTGGGCATACCACACCACCCCAAGGACGGCTACCGACGAAACCCCGTCAAACCTCGTCTTCGGAGCCGAGGCAGTCATCCCGATCGAGCTCAGCCTACCCACGCTGCGCGTGGAGCGATACGACGAGACAGAAAACCCAGCCAGGATGATGCTCAACCTAGACATTCTCGAGGAAACGAGGGACAAGGCCCGAATCCGAATGGCGGCATACCGGCAATGTGTAGCCAGATATTACAACTCCCGAGTGCGGCCGAAGGTTTTTCGTCCCGGAGACTTGGTCCTCCGGCGCGCCGAAGCCTCCCAGCCACGGGAATGCGGCAAGCTATCGCCCAACTGGAAAGGCCCATATCGGGTGGCAGAAGCCCTCCCTCATGGAGCTTATTACTTGGAAGAATTGGGAGGTGCCAGGTTCCCCCGGACGTGGAACTCCTCGAACTTAAGGATGTACTATCAGTGATGTGAGGCTCCCAGTTCCTGTAACAAAGTTCCCCCACTTCAAACACTCCCTTCTAACTTCGACGAAAAGGCCTACGGCATCGGGTTCAGACCACAGATCCTGGGCTTCGGCCTGGAAGGTGGCGCCGAACCTAGTTCGCCCACGCAAGCCCGGAGAACAGCTCACCAAGCCGCGCAAGGCTTGAGAAGGCCTGCGGCATCGAGCTCAGTCCGGAGATCCTGGGCTTCGGCCTGGAAGGTGGCGCCGAACCTAGTTCGCCCACGCAAGCTCGGAGAACAGCTCAGCAAGCCGCGCAAGGCTTGAGAAAGCCTGCGGCATCGAGCTCAGTCCGGAGATCCTGGGCTTCGGCCTGGAAGGTGGCGCCGAACCTAGTTCGCCCATGCAAGCCCGGAGAACAGCTCAGCAAGCCGCGCAAGGCTTGAGAAGGCCTGCGGCATCGAGCTCAGTCCGGAGATCCTGGGCTTCGGCCTGGAAGGTGGCGCCGAACCTAGTTCGCCCACGCAAGCCCGGAGAACAGCTCAGCAAGCCGCGCAAGGCTTGAGAAGGCCTGCGGCATCAAGCTCAGTCTGGAGATCCTGGGCTTCGGCATGGAAGGTGGCGCCGAACCCAGTTCGCCCATGCAAGCCCGGAGCACAGCCCAGCAAGCCGCGCAAGGCTTGAGAAAGCCTGCGGCACCGAGCTCAGTCCGAGATCCTAGGCCTCGGCCTAGAAGGCGTGCAGAAACCGTGTTGCCTGCGCGAGCATGAAAGCGACCCAAAGTCGGGCCCGCTTAAGGCTTGCTCTGCAGCCGCGCGATCCGGCAGACCCCCAGCCTTCGATTTGAGCAATGAAGGATCAGGCCTGCAACTGCTTCAAGTATTCCATACCATCTCAGAAAGAAAGAAAAAGAAAGGCGAGATGGAATGAAAGAACTCAAGCTTTTGGTAAATAGGGATTTTCATTAATACAAGTAGCCAGTATAAGCTGGGAGTCCCGACAGGCCGGGACTCCCCAAAAGAAGAAAAAATAACAACGACAGAAGCAAAAAGAGAAGAAGATATCCGGAAGAAGGCGCCGGGTTCACTGAGGTGCGGGATCGGAGCCCTCTGCCGGGGCGCGGGTGCTGCGTCCTCGACTTCTACGACGGCCGGCTCCTGGGGCTGCTCCGGAGCCGCGGCATCGCTGGTCGACGGCACCGCAGGAGTCACTTCGGCCGTGCCGGAGGCCCTGCTCTCGCCTCCTGGCCTCCTGCCACCAATCACTATCCCGCTCAGATCCAGCTGGGGGAAGAAGGCCCCCACCTTCTCCCAGCACATCCGGAACACCTTCAGGAAGGAGTCCACGGCGGCCTCCCGGACCTCCGACGTGTACTCGTCGGAAGCCCAGAATTTGGGGACGGCCTCTTGTGCCTCCCGCTTGGCTGCCTCCAGGAGCCCGTTGACATACGCGCTCCGGTCCTTCGCCGCGACCGCGTCTCGCCGGGCCTCCTCCAGCTGGCGCTCCAGCCACTGGGAGTGGGCCTGCAGGCGGGCCTTCTCCGCCACCTCCTCCTCTGTTCGGCGTTGGCTGGAGGTCCTCCTCTGACTCCTATCCTTAACTCCGGATCTCTATCTACTATCCGCTCCCTCCTCCCTCAGTCTCCTTAGGCCTCGACGTGCAGGTCGCGAGCTTGACGCTCGAGCTCGGCCGCTCTCCAGTCCTCGTCCGAGCTTGCGAGTCTCAGCTCCCGCGCGGTTTTTGTGTCCCTACGAGGAAGTTCCTCAGTAGGAGAACGTCGTTCCCGATCTGCAACAACAAAAGCAACACAGTTCAGAATAAAGGAAGCTAAGCCTCGAAAGAAAAGAAGGAAGAAGCTCGGACTTACCGTGAAGAGCTGCGGGAGGATCCCGAGCAGCACGTCTGCGTAATCTCGGCCGCCCCGAGCTCGGCGGTCCCGGGCGGTGGAGGCATACTCCATGACCTTCTCCGCCAGCCCCTTGTCGAGGATGACCGAGTCCCGGTGGGTGAGCACCGGTGCCGAAGCCTTCGGGCCGGCTCCTGCGGCGGCCGCCCCCTCAGCTGAGGCCACAACTGACGGGCCGGCGGCGGCCACAGGCGGTGCTGTCGAGGCGGCAGCGACGACGGGCCCGCGCTGGGCGGAGCAGCAGGCGGTGGAGCCCTCTCGGCAGCGGCGCCACCAGGTCGCGCGGCCGGGGCATCAGCAGCCCCGCCCTGAGTTCGCCTGGGCAGGAGAACGATAGCAATCGGGCTGGGCACGGTCGCCGTCACGACCTCCCGGCTCGTCTCCGTGCGAGCCCTCTTCGCCGCGGGCTCGTCCACCTCAATGACATCCCGCTGGGCTGCCCCCTCCAAGAGGTTCTCCAGTGAAAATTTCATCCCTGCAAAATAAAGGAACGAAAAGTTAGCCGTCTCAGTTATAAAGAAGAAGGGGGCAGAAATCAAAGTGGAGCCGAGTCTCACCCGTCTCGCAGATGGGACTGATCCCGGCCTCAAAAAGATTCTACTCAGAGAGCAGAACCTCGAGTGCCGGGACCACGTCGCTCAGGAGCTGGGAGTAGGATTCCTGGTCCGCCGACTCGACCCGAGGGTTCCGGTTCGGGGTCTGGTCCGGTTCACTCCAGGCCCAGTCGACGTCTTCGACTGAGGCAAAGAAAAATCGGTTCTTCCAGCCCTTCACCGAGGAAGGGATGTCGAACCGGAGACACCTGGGCCGGGTGAAATGTACCACCAGCCGTCATCGGTGGAGCACTTCTTCAGGGTGAACAAGGCCCTGAAGAGGGAGAAACGGGCAACGAACCCATGGAAATGACAGAAGACAATGAAAGAAAAGATGACCCGGATGGCGTTGGGAGCCAGCTGGGCCGGGACAAGCCGAAAATGGCTAAGGAAGGAAATAAAGAAGGGGTGCAGAGGAACCGAAGACCCCCAAGGAGGAAGTCTTCGTAGAAGGCAATGCGGCCGAGGCCACTCATGGTGACGCGCTCCCTGGACCGCGGAACAAACAAGGATGGACTCCGGGATGCCGTAAGCATCCCGGAGCAGAGAAGATCACCTTCGGTCATGGTGGAGGCATGACCGGAGGGACCGGCGGAAGAGAAGGAGGTGCAGGAAGAGCAGGAAGAGCCGGAAGAGAGCGAAGGGGGACAGCAGGAGCAACCGGAGGAGGCCGGGTCCCCCTAGGGATGCCAATGGTGACACCCCCGGGTTGCAGACGCCGGTGGATCTCCTCCGGGATCGTCTCCTCATCTGAGGAGGAAGAAGATGGAGTCCTCGACCGGGATGGACCGGCCTCGTCCGGGTTGAAAGAGACATGGCGACGGCGCGCCATGGAGAAGAAAAGGACAGAGGATCGAAGAGCAAAGAAAAGAGGGAAAGGAAAGGACCGGAGAAGGAGAAGGAGGCACTCACCGAAAATGCGCCAGACGAGTGCAAGGCAACGGGAGTTAGTCTGCAGCAAACCGCCCACGGAGCAAGGGGAAATGCCTCGTTCTGGAAAGTCCCCACCCTTTCAAACTCAGCCGACAGCGACCGTACCCGTCATTCCGCTTCAGGCCACTGGATGATCGCCACGTGGGCGCACGCCCGACACCGACGCCTCGTTAGCAGAGTAACGGCCTCTACCTCGAAGCGACGCATTAATTGCAAGCAAGTGGGCGACGCGTGGCGGCTCCCCATAGGTTTTCAATCGCATCGAGCCACGGCGATGAGGATCGTGGCAATTAGGATGCAAGATCTTCACCTCCCCACGTCATGTCCGTATTTAATCCCGACGTTCCGTTCTACGACGCCCCGACGGAACGGCGGGCTGGGGGGCAACTGTTACAGCCGTGACAGTGACGTGGCCAGGCTCAGGTACCGCCGAATGTGATCGAGCCACGTGGAGGTTTCCCCGGCCAAGTCGGCGCCACGTCTTCGAGGCCAGGATCGGCAAGATTACATCGCCCGATGACTGTCTAAGGCAAATCGCCTTCGCCGAGGTCGAGCTCGGCTCGGAGTTTCTCTGCCCCCTCATTGGCGCCCGGGCCCGGGGGGGTCCGCCTAAGTGAGGTCGGCCGAAGCCAGGCGACCTCCTACCACCTCGCCAGGTGTCCACCCAGGAGGGGTCCGCCTGGGCCGAGGTCGGCCGGTCCTTCGCCCTTCGCCAGGTGAACACCCGGAGACGGGACCACCTCGGCCGAAGCCAGGCGACCTCCTGCCACCTCGCCAGGCGTCCACCCAGAGGGCTCCACCCAGCCGAGGTCGGCCGGTCCTTCGCCCTTCGCCAGGTGGCCACCGGAGACGGTCCACCGGCCAAAGCCAGGCGACCTCCCTGCCGCCAGGCCCAGGCTCCACCCAGGAGAGCGCCAGGCGTCCACCCAGGAGAGCTCCACCCAAGCCGAGGTCGGCCGGTCCTTCGCCCTTCGCCAGGTGGCCACCCGGAGACGGGTCCACCTCGGCCGAAGCCAGGCGACCTCCTGCCACCTCGCCAGGGTGTCCACCCAGGAGGGGTCCACCTAAGCCGAGGTCGGCTGATCCCTCGCCCCTCGCCAGTTGGCCCCCGGAGACGGGTCCAACTCAGCCAAGGTCAGACCGCTCGTACGGAGAAGGCCCCAGGAGAGAGACGGACCCCGAGGTCATCCCTCGGGCCGTACGAATCCCAGACGGCGCCCCGTATGGAGGGCGGCGGCACGCAGAACATCACTAGCATCGCCCCAGGTCCCGCTGCCGAGAGACGCGATCCTGACGGAACAGGCCCCATAGATAGATGGCGCCCATGCTTGAGGAAGAGAGCGCTCTCACTGGGCCCGAGGCCTGACCGGCCGCCCTGCCAGCGCCGCCCTCCCCTCTTTCTCTTCTGTCTTTGCCTTTTCCCTGCTGGGCCCGGCGGACGAGGTCGGAAAGCCGCCTGGCCCCTTCACCGAAGAGGGAAAAAGAAAAGGACGGGGAGGGGAAGTCTCCAAGGAGGAAGAAACAAGCGCACGACGAAAGAGAATAAAGAGGGAAGAATCTGGGGACGACGAGGTAAGCCAACCAGCCTGGGGACAAGGAGGAAGCACCGGCAGAAGGCCTCACTCCGAGAGAGAAACCAGAGATCCCGAGAGGGGAACACTGGGTGTGAGCTCGGCAAGGAGGCCCAGCCGAGATTCTGGTCCCCAGAGCGCTTTCTTCACCAGTTAACTCTCTAAGTCTGGGACCCTTTCGAGGGTCCGGTGGAGAGTCTGTTCCTTCTCGTCTACTGACTTGACCGTCGGAGCTCCCTCGCCGGGATCCCCGGCCAGGGTCTTCTAACCCCCTTTTTTGCAGGTTCTCCGCGGAAGAGAGGCTCCCACGCCAGGCGGTCAGGAGGGATCGGCGGATCCGTGGCACGGGCGCGGCGGCGAGAGTGGCAACAATATTTGATCCCTTTGACAAGACTTCTCCATGGTGATCTCAAATGAGAACCTAAGCTCAGCCCATATCTACATCCAAAAAACTAATTATTAATACTTATTTAGTAACAACTAGGTTTGTAAAGAAGTAATCCAAATACTGTGAAGTAATCCTCTCACACAATGTAAAAGGAATAATGGGACCACTTTACAATCATATGAAGTAATCTAAATATTGTGGACCACTACAAAAAAGATATTCTGATTTACTAAGACATTGTATAATCGTTTAAACAAATTCAAACACGGCTAAATAAGGCTGAACCACTCTATTAAATAATTTATGCGACCACTGCTAGGTTATTTAAAGCATTCCAAACATCTAAACAAGGGGCCGACCATTATAGAAGAAAGAGATTAAGAAACATTGCAACTACTAATTAATCATTTAAACAAATTCGAACACTACCAAAATGGGGGGACCATTGCATAATCACCTAAATTTATCCAATTTCTGCCAAATGAAATAGAAAATCTGAAGAAAAATTCATCACATGATATAAACCATAAAAAAAACATTGCAACATACCTCTTTTTTTATTTATCCTTGTTGATACGTTAGGGTTCGGTTGGTTCAGCATGGCACCAATGCTCCAATCCATTCCAAACACGTATTAGCCAGCTCAAATGATTAGGCTACCTACCAACACCTTGCCATTTAGATGCTGAGATACATGCTCACCAACTTCTTGCATGGATGGAAGCATGCTGAAAAATAGTTCAAAACCCTAATCACAGAAGTAATAACAATGAAAAATTTTTCCATAAACACATGCTAATTTAAATTAATTAAATATTCTTCTATATTACAAACCAACAAGCTTAGAATCATAGAAAAAATCAAATCAAAATTTACAAAGATTAAATAAGAAGAAAATCACTTACCTAAAGTGCAAATCCTTTTTCTTCTTATAATATGATCCAGAGCTGTTTAAATCCCGAGACTTTTATTAGAGTACAAAAATACGCGACTTCTATTGGTATCCATATAGGATGAGCTTCTGATCGAGTTCCCAGGCCCTCAGAGTGCTAGCTCCTTCGCAAGCCTCTCTTCTGGCTTGGATCTGTAGCCTTCTTCTAGAATTAGATATAGAATACTTCAACCCAAATGCTCCGCACTATAGAGAGATTTCTTCTACAACACCGAGAGAAAAAATCTTAATTTTTATTTTCACTTATCTCTTAATTGGCCCTCCTTTTCTCTCTATTTTGCAAGGTTTTTAGCCATGAAATTGAGGAGAAAAGGATGGGAATCAGAACTAGCGGTAGGAAGAGAGAAGGAAAATTCAGATTGTCGAACGCCCCATTTTCCTCCTTTTTAACGTGGAGTTTGTCGTACAAATCTCCAAATTAATTATGCATAAAATAGATAAATTTCATCATAATTCAAATAATCATATTAGGATAAGTTCTAATCAAAGTAGGAATCCTAATTGAAGAAGCAATCTTATTAGCACCTACTCCTATCCATAGCACACGCCAAAAGAAAAAGGATGTGAAAACTCATCTCATAATCCTCCTTTTAGTTGGCCAATTTTTGAGGATAAGATCCAATCTAATTGGATTAGGTATCTAGTTTAATTAGGTTCAAATTTGACTCGATTTGGACTTAAATTGAGCCCGATTCGAATCAAATTCGAAAAGGTTATCAATCCTATTCGAAATAAGATTAAATTCCTAGTCCAATAAGAAAAATTAAATCTAATTAGCTTTTTATTAAATCAAGCCCAATTAAATTAAATCTAATTTAAATTAATTAAAATTTAATTTATAATTTAATTATATTATAATATTTGTAATTAAATTTTTTGTGCTAATAATTAGTAACTGCTAAATTTGTAACCCTTACAAAATAGTAGTTTCTAATTTTAAATCATCAATCCAATTGATAATTTAGGTTTGATCCAAGCTCTTGATCAGGTCAAGCTCTTTTTGTGTATGACCACTCATGTTCTAATCTGTTTGATAGTAAGATATATTATGATTCCTATCATAATATCATCAAAATTCTTCTAATGGACCAAAATATTTCAGCTTAACCCTAACAAGGATCATTATCCAAAAATGATCATAGCAAGTTCTCACAATCCACCAATGATACCTAGCAGTATATAGTGACAACCTAGCAAATCGAAAAATGAATCCCGATGCAGTTACCGCATGATTAAGTTCCTTTATTGAAAGTTTTAATAGGATGCAAAGAGACTCGTCAAATCTTAAGCACCCATCATATGTTAGACTTAATTAATTTGAGTCCATCATGATTTTCATGAATCTTCTTTCCATTATCATGCTACCATGACATAGATTTAAAGACTCAACCTATTAGGTAATTATAATATACTAATCATATATCTATACCTCAACTACTAAGATTGATAATTCTGTTGCCCAAATGGAGCCCAAGAGGGGGGTGAATTGGGTCTTTTAAAAAATTAAGACAATAATGAGAGGGACTAGTGGTGCTAGTGAAAAATGATGAATTCAATGCAAGATATTTAAAGCGGTAGCAATAATCAAAGAGCAAGAGAGGAAGAGAGCAATCACACACAAATACAAGGTTATAGTGGTTCGGTGCAAACCTAGCACCTACATCCACTTCCCAAGCCACCCTTTGGAATTTCACTATAATCCAAACTAGATTACAGTTGACTTGTTTTTCACAAGGCTCACAAGTCAAAACCTAAGTTGGTTTTATCACTTAGGCTTACCAACAAACCTTAACACTTGTTTTGTCTTCGGGCTCACAAGTTAACCCTAGTTGGTTTTATCCCTTAGGCTCACCAACAAACCACAATAATCTTCTTTCAAGATACCCTTGAAAGCAAGGTCAAATCACGATGTAAAAATATATATACAATTTTAAAACTAAAAAACTCTCTTCAAGAGTAAGTGGAATCTTTGAAGCTCAAGTTGATGCTTTGTCTTGACTCTTCCTTGGAATCTCCTTCAAAGTGCCTCTTTTGAAATGAAGTAAGGATGACTTGTAGGCTTTTCAAGGAATCAAACTATAAGAGGTTTTTGATGTGAAGTATTTGAGAGAATATAGGCTTTTTGGCTTTTGAGTAGACTTGAATGCACTTCAATACACTTCCTTGTCTTTAAAATGAGGTTGGTGGAGGTTAAATACACCAAGAACCTTCCAAAAAACGGTTTGTGACCGTTGGAACCTCGAAAATAGCCGTTTGGAGCTTGAAAAGCAAGTTCTGCAAGCCAGAAAAATAGATCCGTTAGAGCTGTCAGGCTGCAAGTGTCGACACTTGGCTGTCAGGTGTCGACACTTGATCTCTAGGTGTCGATACTTGAACTTTTAAGTGTCGACACTTGATGCACAGGTGTCGACACTTGACACAAAAATCCTCAAATGATAAAGTTCTGTAATTTCAAAATTCTTAGGCCTTGAGTCGATACTTGAAAACCTAAGTGTCGACACTTGGCGTGCAAGGATTTTTGTCCGTGCCAAATGCTGAAGTGTCGATACTTGACTTTCCAAGTATCGACACTTGAGACTGAAAAGCTCATATTCAAGTGTAAATGGCCTCGAAAACATAAATATAATTCTTGAAACTTAAATGAATCATAAACACATAATATTTAATCATTTAGATACCCTTTTTCAATGAAGATGATGTCTAGATTCGTGAGAAATGCTCCGTGCCATGAACCATAAGTTTTTGAGATTTTGAGGTGATTTCTTCCTGAAAACTCATAACTTGAAATCCACATAAGTATACAATATGCACTCAATGTTTTGTTATTCATCAAAATCACTGGGTGGAGCCAACAATCTCCCCCTTTTTGATGATGACAAAACCTTGAGTAAAATAGCAATACATTTCAAACTTTAACTATTATAATTTATGAATATGAATTTAAATCCATATAAGAGGCAAAAACTTCATAGTTAGGAAGAATCAATCTCCCTTTTAATTAGATACTTCTTATTAAAGTAAATTTCAAAGATTCTTACAAGGTGAAATCACAAAAATTCAAAATTATGCATCTATACAATCAATATAATCAATATTATTTCTCTCCCTTTTTGTCAATCATTAGAAAGGGGAATAACCTCCCCCTCACAATGAGCATGGAGACAAAAAGATGGTAGAGAATCAAATAAGATAGATATCAGAGCCAAAAATATACCAAGATAAAAGAGTATCAGAGCTAAAGAAGGTAAATTGAACCATTCAAGCACAAATAATGAGTACTAAACTGAAATATATATAATAGATAAGACAAGTTTTCAGTACAAAATTTGCTGAGTCATCAGCAAGAACTGAAACATACAGAGATCATCAGAGTCATATAAATATCAGAAACATATAACATATGAACTATAACAGACATCTGTGAGGCTAATCCTCATCAGATGGAATCTCAAGACTGAATGGAGCACTGATCCTAGATTTAGTGGCTAAGGCCTTAGGAGGTACTAAAGCTCGACGACTCCTAGTGCGGCCAGAAGGACCAAAGGTGGGTACAACCCTAGATGATCTAGTGGAAGGGGGGAAAGAAGATCAGCTGGTGTAACAAAGTCCGGTGTGGAATCAACCAGGTCAGTAGGAGCAGCTGGGGTAGTGGGAGGATCGCGACTGACCACCTCATAATCATCAGCACTGTCATCACTATCACTGTCATGGCCCATAACCTCTATGGCTCTATCGTCATCCATATCTGCTCGATCACCACCCTCAGCAGTATCAGCATGGTCGCTCTGGTGATCGCCACCATCATCATCATCATCATCATCAGAGGATACAACTACAGGGGCTGCAAGAGGTATAAGGGATCTCAACAGATCCTCAATACGAGAGAATCCCTCCTCCATAGATCTACGGATCTCAGCATGCTCCGAGGTAGTATGTGCTCGAAGAAGCTCAACCTCGCTGCGTAGCTGAGTCAACTCACCCCTGATCTCAGTTAACTGCTCTCTAGCATGCTCCTCAAAGGATAGTCCAGTAGAAAGTGGGGAGGAGCTGAAGTATCAGGAGTCGAATGCTCTGCTTGTGTCGATGGGATATCAATGGGAGGAAAAACTGCTGGCTCAGATGGTCCTGCCTCTGCCTCTCGAATCTCGTCCTCCTCATCTAGCTCTTGGCCACTCTCTGCGTACCCATCGACCTGCAACTAGTCTGTATCCCATACGGTGCAAAGACCTCTCGTCATATACATCTGTGTGTAGTATCTCCTTGGGGATCTCCCCCTCCAGTGATACTCCACAAGCTCTGAAAATCTGGTCAGTGCCATGCCGTAAGGTAAACAGTGACGGCGCTGAGTTCAGCATCCTGCATCTGAACAGCATCAAGGATGGAAGATCAATCTATCTCCTCTCTATCAGACTCGTCATCACCATCAACTCCCTCTTAGTGATGAAGTCAAATCTCCCAGTCTTCGGCAGAAGTATACGTGCCGTGATGTGATGCAATAGGCACATCTCCAGAGATAACTAGTTCGCGGTAACTATGGATATACCGCGAACATCCTCTCTCTCAAGAATACACCTAAAGGCAGCCTCTCTGTCATCTATCGAAAAGACACAGATTCCTCTATGGGGGATCTCCCATACTCTGCTCAATAGCTCTGCTGCCAGTGAAATCTGAACGCCTCTGACTGTCGTAGTCCACAGAAGTCATCGACAATCCAACGCACCATAGAACTCTCTCACTAGGTGAGGATAGTACCTCTCCTGTATAGTACAGAATGGTACTAATCCTGCATCAATGAGCACCTGTCGTAAACTGAAATGGTGCCTGTCAAAACACTCTAGGTCGACTCTCCTCCCAGAGGCTACTAACTTCCATGCCATCCTCTCTACAGGGGGGAACTCGGTGTGGCTGAACTGCTAGCCTGAGCAAGGTCAAATCTGGCCTTCGACCTCCTCTCTACACCATGACTAAGCTTCTCCCTAACTGCAAGTCTCTTCCTGGGACCCATTACAGCAAGCTGACCAGGAGAAGGAAGATAGTTTTAGAACTATGGGACTGGCTACAGGCTGAGATAAGGAGAGTTTCATTTCTTAAAATGTGTTCAGATAGGTTTTGAAACCAGAATTAAACCAATTTTGGGTTGTAAAATACCTTAAACACGTTTGGAAAAACTGTCAATCAGTTTAAAGGTGAGATTTTTACAACTTATACTTTGATTAAATGACAATATTCCGAACATATAATTATAGAAAATATTTTTGTTCGTCAAAACACATTTGAAATTTTGGAAAATACTTTTTGTAAGGCCAAAAAATCAAAACCCATGAAATTTGGGTCTAAATCACTTAGGGTTTTAGCAAAGTGGTGAAAATGTCACAAGAACATCATGAAAAACCTTTCTAAAACAACAATAAATGGATTTAGTATATTTAATTTAGATGAAAACCCAAATTATTTCGGCCAAACTCAATCAAACAGTGTTTTTCCTGAAAAGGGTGAGATAAGAGTGAAAACGACCAAAAAGCGTGGGAAATCCGAGAAAAATAAATTTAACCACTATTCCCTCAAATGGAGCTTTAGAAATCCAGTAAAACACGTGAAAATCCGGTTAGAATCTTGAGAAATACCCGGAAAAACCCTATTCATGGTTGCACGGTTTGAAAACGTCAAAATAAAATGAAAAAGAGGAGAAATAGAGTAAAAATAGAAGGGGGAAATACCTGAATCTAGATGGGGTAATCGGGAAAGGAAGATTTGGTGATGGGGGACCACTGCTACTCGAAAATGATGGGGGAAACAAAAAACAAAACCCTCGGTCTGTCGGTTAAAAATAGATTTTCCCGCAAGTGTCGACACTTAGAATTTGTCAAGTGTCGACACTTGGTCAGGTGTCGACACTTGACAATTTCCAAGTGTCGACACTTGGCCAAAATTTTTTTGAGAAAATCAAAAATTTTTTTAGAAAAATAGGAAATAATTAAATCATATTTTTGGGGCTTTAAGCAAGTGGTTTTGAGCGAAAAAGATTTGGGTATAAATAAAACTAAGAGAGTTCTAGGAGAATGGATCAATGACACCTAACTCTCTTCTAATCAGACAGAACCTATCCTCACACAAAGGCTTGGTAAACACATCTGCTAACTGATCATCAGTACATACAAAATCAAGAATAACATTAGAGTTTTGTACATGATCTCTTATGAAATGATTCTTATTTCAATGTGTTTACTTCTTGAATGTTGCACAAGATTTTTAGATAGGTTGATTGCACTAGTGTTGTCACATCTTATGGGTTTCTTAGTTAGTTTAATGCCAAAATCTTCGAGTTGTTGTTTGATCCAAAGGATTTGAGCACAACAGCTTCCAGCTGCTATATATTCGGCTTTAGTCGTAGATAAAGCAACTGAGTTCTGTTTTTTGCTACTCCAAGAGATCAAATTTATTCTAAGAAACTGACAGGTTCCACTAGTACTTTTACGATCAAGTTTACACCCAGCAAAGTCAGCATCAGAATAAGCAATCAATTCAAATGAAGAATCTCTAGAGTACCATAAACCAATTTCAATTGAACCAGATAGATATCTAAGTATGTGTTTAACAGCCAAAAGATGAGACTCTTTAGGATTAGACTGATATCTAGCACACATACAGATGCTAAACATGATATCTGGCCTACTGGCAGTAAGATATAACAATGAACCGATCATGCCACGATATAATTTTGGTCAATAGATTTACCTGATTCATCCTTGTCAAGTCTACAAGTAGAGCTCATATGGGTATTTAAAGGCTTAGTGTTTTCCATCCCAAACTTCTTGAGTATTTCTTTTGTGTATTTTGTTTGGTTGATGAAGATCCCCTCTTTGGTTTGCTTTATTTGGAGTCCGAGGAAAAAATTCAGTTCTCCCATCATGCTCATCTCGAACTCACCCTGCATTAACTTTGCAAAATCTTGACAAAGAGATTCATTAGTAGCACCAAATATTATATCATCTACATAGATTTGTACTACCAAGAGATCATCATTCTTTTTCTTTAAAATAAAGTTTTGTCTACATTACCTCTAGTAAAATCATTTTTGAGCAAAAAGGAGCTTAAACGATCATACCAAGCTCTTGGAGCTTGTTTCAAACCATATAAAGCTTTATGAAGTTTGTAAACATGATTTGGAAATTTAGAACTTTTAAAACCAGGGGGTTGCTCAACGTAAACTTCTTCTTCAATTAGACCATTTAGAAAGGCACTTTTAAATCCATTTGATATAATTTAAAATTCATGAAGCAAGCAAAAGCCAACAATAGCCTAATTGCCTCAAGTCTAGCTACAGGAGCAAAGGTTTCATCAAAATCTATTCCTTCCTCCTGATTGTATCATTTGGCAACTAGTCTAGCCTTATTTCTAGTAACTACTCTATTTTCATCAAGTTTATTTCGAAAAATCCACTTTGTACCAATAATTAAAGTGTTTGAAAGCCTATCTACTAATGTCCAAATTGTTCCTTTTAAATTGATTAAGTTCATCTTGCATAGCATTTATCCAATACTATACATCACATTCAGCTTCCTCAATAATTTTAGGTTCAATTTGAGAAACAAAAGCTAAGTAATCACAGATATTTTAAGGGATGATCGAGTACTTACACTTTTAGATGGATCATCGATAATTAGTTCTTTTGGTGTCCATGAGCATACCTCCATTCTTTTGGTAATGGATCAACTGTTGATGTGTTTTCATCACCTTGTGCTTGATCTCCTTCAGCGTTTTGATCATCGTTCTGTTCCTTGGTAAGCCCTTTGTATTGTTTATTCATTCAGTTTTCTTGCTACCTGTTTCATCAGAAAGTACATCTTCTTTTCTTGAAGATTTTTGGTTAGATTCATCAAATACCACATGTATGGATTCTTCAACAAAAGTGTTCTTCTGTTGAAGACCCTGTATGCCTTACTAGATGTGGAGTAGCCTAGAAAGACTCCCTCATCTGATTTGGCATCAAATTTACTTAAATTATCTTTACCATTATTTAAGATGAAACAACGGCAACCAAAAATATGAAAATAACAATTGAGGGTTTTCTACCCTTCCATAGCTCATAAGGTATTTTTTTAAAATCGGTTGAATTAAAACTCGATTTAAAACATAGCATGCAGTATTTATGGCTTCCATCCAAAAATATCTAGGTAAATCATTTTCACAAAGCATGGTGCGTGCCATTTCTTCAAGAGTTCTATTTTTTCTTTTTACTACCACATTTTGTTGAGGTGTCCTAGGTGTAGAAAAATTGTGATGAATGCCATTTTCAATACAAAATTTATCAAAATCAGCATTTTCAAATTCGGTTCCATGATCACTTCTCAAAGATACGACTGAAACACCTTTTTCATTCAAAACTCTTTTATGAAATCTAATGAATTCAGAAAAAGTTTCATCTTTATGTGCTAAAACATGACCCATGTAAATCGTGAGAAATCATCTACAATGACTAGACCATACTTCTTACCTCCCAAACTAGATATTCTAGTTGGCCCAAAGAGGTCCATGTGAAGCAATTCCAAAGGTCTAGATGTAGAGATTACTCCTTTTGGTTTGAAAGAGGATTTGGTTTGTTTTCCAAGTTGACATGCACTGCAGATCTTGTCTTTTTCAAAATTGAGTTTAGGCAAATCTTTTACCAAGTTCTTTTTGCTAAGTTTATAAATTAAATGCATGCTTGCATGTCCTAGTCTGCGATGCCAAAGCCAACTAGTTTCATCGATCTTGGCTTCCATTGCCACTAGGCATTGACCTTTTTGAATAGGGAGATCATCAAGATTAACCATATAAATATTGCATGCCTATGACCAATGAACTTAATGCCATTGTCATCTAGACTAGAAATAATGCACAAAGAAGATTCAAAATAATTTTAAAATTTTTGTCGCAAAACTGACTAATGCTAAGCAAGTTATGTTTCAAACCATCAACATATAAGACATTATCAATATAAGAAGAAGGGTGATATGGACTTTACCAATACTGATAATTTTGCCCTTTCCATTATCACCAAAAGTTACATTGCCACATTTTGATATTCGAGTGATGAGAACTACTCCACATCTCCTGTCATATGCCTTGAGCAACCGCTATCAAGTACCACATCCTTTTCTTATTGGTTGCAAGGCATACCTGCAATAAAGATCAAGTGGAGACTTTAGGTACCCAAGCCATCTTGGGTCCTTTTTGGTTAGTGGCATTGGTTCTTTTCGGAACCCAAATTTTCTTAGTGTTACTTAACCTTCTTTTTGTTACACATATAAGATTTGTGTCTTTTAGTACCACAAGTATAGCAAGTAATGGATGAAGATGCAGGCACAAAGAAATTTTTAAAAAGTTTTTGTTTCTATGAGTTTTGAATCCTAAACCTGCTTTATCAAATACTGTTCTTTGGTTATTTAAAAGCAAATTCAATTTTTCTGAACTATAAGTAAATCTTTCTACAAAAGATTTAATTTTTCAATTTCTTCTTTATATCTTTTGTTTTCATTTAAATTTCTTTGCTTTGTTTGACAAATTTTTATTTGAAAGTGAGTCACTTTTCTTTTTCAAGACATCTTTTTCTTTTTCAAGTGCTACAATCTTATCATTTAATTTCTTATTTTGAATAAGAAGGCATTCATTTTTTTGAAAGCTTGTTATTTGTTTTGGCTAGATCCAAATTTTGCTTCTTTAAGTCTTTATGTTTTGATTTTAATTTTTGAAATTCTATGACTAATTCGTCAAAAACTTCATGAAGCTCATCAAAAGTAAATTCATTTTCTATTTCGGAACATACCTCATCATGATCAGCCATCAGACAGAAGTTTGCCACCTCCTGCTGTTCTTCCTCAGAACTGGAGTCTTCACTTTCACTCCAGGTTTCCATCATAGCTTTCTTTCTCAGCTTTCTTCTACTTTTCTTTAGCAAGGGGCAGTCTACCTTGAAATGGCCAGGTTTTTTGCACTCAAACACGTAGGCTGCTCCTTCTCCTTTTCTTTGTCCTTCTCTTTACTTGGCTCACCTTTCAGAGGTTTCTTTTTGAAGTTGAACTTTTTCTTTCTCATGAACCTTCTGAATTTTCTTGCTAATAGAGCCGTCTCATCTTCTTCATCATCTTCTTCGGAGTCTTCACTTGATTCCTCACTCGCAGTAGATTTGAACGCTATTGCCTTCTTCTTTTTGTCGACCTCTCCATTCTTTTGTTTGAGGGAGAGCTCATAGGTCATTAGAGAACCCAACAGTTGTTACAGTGGGAGAGTGTTGACATCCTTAGCTTCTTCAATAGCTATGACTTTTGCATCCCACGAAGCTGGTAGAGACCTGAGAAGTTTGTTCACAAGTTCACCGTTAGAAATAATTTTTCCTAGGCTTCTCATGCCATTCACAATATTTGTGAACCTAGTATACATCTAACTAATAGACTCAGTAGGTTCTATTTTAAAAATTTCATATGTATGAATAAGCATGTTGACCTTGGTAGTTTTCACTTGATGTGTACCCTCATGGGTAACCTCAAGTGTATCCCAAATCTCCTTGGCGGAGAGACAATTAGATATTCTATTAAATTCACTTGGATCAAGAGAACAAATAAAAGATTCATAGCCTTAGCATTAAGCTCGATTTGCTTAATGTCATTCTCATTCCAATCATCTTCCATCTTTGGAATGAAAATGCCATTAATCAACATCGTAGGCTGATGAGGACCTTTTACAATTGTCCTCCACAAATTATAGTCAAGAGCTTGAATAAATATGCACATGCGTGTCTTCCAGTATGTGTAATTTGTGCCATTAAAAGTGGGGAACGATTTGAAGCTTGACCTTCAACAATATCCATTCCTATTGGGGCTGCCATGATCTTTTACTCAAGATCCTTGGACCTACAAGAGAGTACCGGTGCTCTGATACCACTTGTTGCCTAGAAATGGAGCCCAAGAGGAGGGGTGAATTGGGTCTTTTAAAAAAATTTATACAATAATGAAGGGACTAGTGGTGCTAGTAAAAAATGATGAATTCAATGCAAGATATTAAAGCGGTAGCAATAATCAAAGAGCAAGAGAGGAAGAGAGCAATCACACACAAACAAAAGTTTATAGTGGTTCGGTGCAACCTAGCACCTACATCCACTCCCCAAGCCACCCTGGGAATTTCACTATAATCCAAACTAGATTACAGTTGACTTGTTTTTCACAAGGCTCACAAGTCAAAACCTAAGTTGGTTTTATCACTTAGGCTTACCACAAAACCTTAACACTTGTTTTTCTTCGGGCTCACAAGTTAACCCTAGTTGGTTTTATCCCTTAGGCTCACCAACAAACCACAATACCTTCTTTCCAAGACACCTTGAAAGCAAGGTCAAATCACAATGTAAAAATAGATATACATTTTAAAACTAAAACAAACTCTCTTCAAGAGTAGAATGAATCTTTGAAGCTCAGTTGATGCTTTGTTTTGACTCTTCTTTGAATCTCCTTCAAAGTGCCTCTTTTGGAATGAAGTAATGATGAGCTTGTAGGCTTTCAAGGAATCAAACTATAAGAGGCTTTTGATGTGAAGTATTTGAGAGAATATAGGCTTTTTGGCTTTTGAGTAGACTTGAATGCACTTCAATACACTTCCTTGTCTTTAAATGGAGGTGTTTTGGTGGAGGTTAAATAATCAAGAACCCTTCCTAAAAAATAGTTTGTAGATTATCCCATTCCATAGGGCGCTACATAGAATATCCATTCCTATTGGGGCTGCCATGATCTTTTACTCAAGATCCTTGGACCTACAAGAGAGTACCGGTGCTCTGATACCACTTGTTGCCTAGAAATGGAGCCCAAGAGGAGGGTGAATTGGGTCTTTTAAAAAATTTAAGACAATAATGAAAGGGACTAGTGGTGCTAGTAAAAATGATGAATTCAATGCAAGATATTTAAAGCGGTAGCAATAATCAAAGAGCAAGAGAGAAAGAGAGCAATCACACACAAACAAAAAGTTTATAGTGGTTCAGTGCAAACCTAGCACCTACATCCACTCCCCAAGCCACCCTTGGGAATTTCACTATAATCCAAACTAGATTACAGTTGACTTGTTTTTCACAAGGCTCACAAGTCAAAACCTAAGTTGGTTTTATCACTTAGGCTTACCAACAAACCTTAACACTTGTTTTATCTTCGGGCTCACAAGTTAACCCTAGTTGGTTTTATCCCTTAGGCTCACCAACAAACCACAATAACCTTCTTTCAAGATACCTTGAAAGCAAGGTCAAATCACAATGTAAAAATAGATATACAATTTTAAAAAACTAAAACAACTCTCTTCAAGAGTAGAATGAAATCTTTGAAGCTCAAGTTGATGCTTTGTTTTGACTCTTCTTTGGAATCTCCTTCAAAGTGCCTCTTTTAGAATGAAGTAATGATGAGCTTGTAGGCTTTTCAAGGAATCAAACTATAAGAGGCTTTTGATGTGAAGTATTTGAGAGAATATAGGCTTTTTGGCTTTTGAGTAGACTTGAATGCACTTCAATACACTTCCTTGTCTTTAAAATGAGGTTGGTGGAGGTTAAATATATCAAAACCTTCCAAAAAATAGTTTGTGACTGTTGGAACGTCGGAAATAGTCGTTTGGAGAAAAGCAGCAATTCTGCAAGCCAGAAAAAATATATCGTTAGAGCTGTCAGGCTACAAGTGTCGACACTTGGAGGCTGTCAGTACGACACTTGGCTGTCAAGTGTCGACACTTGATCTCTAGGTGTCGACACTTGAACTTTTAAGTGTCGACACTTGATGCACAAGTGTCGACACTTGACACAAAAATCCTTAAATGACAAAGTTCTAATTTTCAAATTCTCAGACCTTGAGTCGACACTTGGAAACCTAAGTGTCGATACTTGGTATCGACACTTGGTTCTGGGTGTCGACACTTGGCGTGCCAAGGATTTTTGTCTGTGCCAAATGCTGAAGTGTCGACACTTGACTTTCCAAGTGTCGACATTTGAGACTGAAAAGCTCTGATTCAAGTATAAATGGACTCGAAAACATAAATATAATTCTTGAAACTTAAATGAATCATAAACACATAATATTTAATCATTTAGATGCCCTTTTTCAATGAAGATGATATCCAGATTCGTGAGAAATGCTCCGTGCCATTACGTGCCATGAACCATAAGTTTTTGAGATTTTGAGGTGCTTTCTTCTTGAAAACTCATAACTGAAATCCACATTAGTATACAATATGTACTCAATGTTTTGTTATTCATCAAAATCATTGGGTGGAGCCAACAAGTTCCCTATAAATGCATTCCCTACTCTTACAATGAACTTACCATAGCCAACAATACCGCAAGATCTCGAATAGCTAGGGATCATGTTTATGTGTTGTCAAACTATAGCAACCCCACTGTGAGTAGCCAAGTCACCGCAGGTCAAGGAACTACTCACACAATTACAGCATCGAGAAATCATTGACAAGTGAGTAGTCAATCAAGTGACTTCTCGTTACTTGGTCATGCTCAGTATTGTTGAATTATATCAACCACTTGCATTCTTAATCTAGTGTTCCCACACTATAACTTGAGACTCGTCTATTTGGACGAGAAGTGATCCATGCACCAATTTTAATAGATCAATCATTGTTCCCTTGATGATCCAATGATCGGGAGTATTTAGGAGTTAACCTATAATGAGATATATCTCAAGATCTTAACTCTTGAGAATATGTATTATTGTCCATTAACTCCATGGACAATTCATAGACATATCACATATGAATGAAAAAGAATAATACCCAATTTTATTAAGTTGAATGAATTAAATACAAAATATGCCCTAGAAAAGATATAATGTGTCATGCCAACTTGGCTTCTAGGACAAACATATAACATTCCGGACATGTATCAGCTAGCTTAGACAACTTGGCTACCTCCCAGTACCCCGTCACTTAGACACTGAGATGCGCACTCACCAACTTCCTACATGGATATCGACCACTACCGAGCTTGTCCCATCTACCAAGTCACACATGCTTTAGGTGTGGTAGCCATTAATATTTGCCACCCGAGGAATGCTCCATCGTAGAGATGTACCATGCCAGTCACCACTCCCTGCCTCACCTATCATGGTATAATCTCCCATTTCGAGCATGCCTACAATAACCAGAATATGCTAGTTATCATTCATTGCCTTTAAGCATCAGATACACACCTATAAATTGGTTCCCCGAGACCTTTTAGGTAATAGGTCCTATGAGAGAGGCCATGATAAGTAAGCCACCGAAAAAGAATAGACGAGGGCAAGGTAACACGAAATTGACAACCAACTACTAGCTACCTTGAGAGATACACCTCTGGTTCCTTAATTCTGTGAACATCCATCCTAGTGCTCATCAAGACATTTGCAAGCCTCCTCATGCATCTTCCCTTGTCTGCAAAGTGCCATGGCCTTTGCAAATTCACTCACCAGTGTGCCATCTCTCAAGAAGCAGGCCTCATACACACTGAGCATCCCTTCTTCCATAAGCCTTGCTCCGTCTCCCTCCATCGCTTCTTCTCCGACTCCTCTCAGCTCCACTCTCTCTCTAAACCTAGAGGGGATTCCGAGCCTCTTCTATTTGCCTTTCGATGAGATTGACTTAGGCATCAGAGGGTCCGACACCAGGAACCCACCCTTGGTATACGGACTTTCTAGTCTTGTTTGTCGTGTAGGACTAACTTCTGGTGATAGGATCCCGTGAGACTCAACTTCATGATTATAGCCACATCAGCTCCAGTCCTGTTCGAGTCGAGCTCGAGTCAGCCCAACTCCTCCAGTGTGGCAACACTTTCATTTCCTCTTTGATAAGATATATGGAGGCTTCAATACAATGGAAAAGTCTTGATTTGGAAAAGTAGGTGACAAATCAAGGAATTTGGCAAAGAATAGAAACATTAGAAAAGTAGTAAAAATAAATCCTTGAACACATTTTACGGCATGGGTAATGGAGCAAAATGGCATCTGACGAATCCAACCATAGGTGGTTAAGTGCTACTTTTCAAACCATATAGAACTTAATGAAATCGGGCCTTGCATCACTAGGGTAAACTATAATGATTCTTAAAATTAAATAAGATCGCAAGTAGAATTAGATATTCAGATATATATCGGATAATTATTTGTCCATATATATATATATTTTAATGAATATGAATATGGATGCAAATATTAATTGGATGCTCAAATCAGATATATATTATCAATCCATGTTCACCCTAAGATAATGTTAGTTTGGTAGGGAAGACATCATACCGAAAACATGAAGGAAATGAGAAGTTGTTGTGTAATTAGTGGATTTGTCACTATTGCCACTAGGACTGCAAATGGGTCGGGTTAATCCATGACCTTGCCCGACCCAACTCGGTTAGACCCGATCCGAATCCATTTACAAGACCCATGGATCTGGATCGGATTTAAAAATTGGATCAATTCATTTTTTGATCAGGTCTGGATTTAATAAATCCGGACCCGACCTGACTCGACCTGATCTATAAAGATTTTTGGATTAATTTGGATCTTACGATATATGATCCGATCCAACCTGACCTAACCCGAACCCAAATATAGGTTCCGAACCCTTTTAATAATTAATTAATTAGTATATTATATATATCTATTTATGGGCTTGGTCATCCAAATTATATATACTTGTAATGGGCTTGCCAGCTTGGGCCAAAGCCACCGGTCGTTCGACCCAATATCCACCTCCCAACCCGTCAGTTCGTTACTCGAGCAAAGCTTCTTGATTCTTCTTCTATATACTATTGCCCTAATCCCAAATTCCCAATTCCCAAATAACTAGTCAACCAAGCTTCGTCCTAACTCCCATCATCGGATCTCTCCATTCTCTTGCTTGTTTCGTTGTTCAATTAATCTCACTTGTTGGCCACTCCATCGAAGCCACTCCGTCGATGTCTCCCACTTGTTCGGCCACTCCATCAAAGCCACTCCATCGATGTATCCCGCTTGTTTGGTCGGTGAACGATAACGGACCAGTGGCCAGTGAGGAGAAGAGTGTATGGATCGTGTGGTTAGTGCTTCATCTCACTTCTAGGTAAGCCTTTCTCTCAAATGGCAAACCCTAGATATATCATACTGACTGAGAGGAGAAGAGTGCTTGGCCATGTCATCCACCAACTATTTCAGTAGCTCAATCGGGGTAGCGCACTGCTCCTTTAGTTCCCTCTCCATTTCCATTGCCTGAGCCCATCGTGCCTCACTCCAAATCCTCCGCCCTACCACCAGTGCCACCACCGTGCATACCACCATCACCCCCGCCATTACTACTGCCATTGTCGCCTTTACCATCTCTCTTTCTCTTAACACTCGCACAACGAACCAAGAACCAGGAACCTGAATTCGCTTAGAATATCCCTCACATACCCTACCTTTAAAGCTTGCCCAGTTGTCCTCTAGATTAGAGAAGGGAGAAAAAAGGATATATCATGTTGATTGACGAGTCTCTAATATGTACTTGAATAAATGAATTATGTTCTTTGGCATCTAACTTAAGTACTGAACTTGTTTTTTTTAAACAAAAAAAGTTAATAGCCTTCACCTATGCAAGGATATTTTTGCCATCTAACTTAGGCTACTGAAGCAGTTCGAAGTGAATCAATTATAGTCAGAAAAATATATTGATGAAATCAATTAAATGACATGGTTTTACATAACTAAAGTTATGCAGTATAATGTACATAACAGTAAAGTTTATCATTTTTATCATTAATTTTTATTTTTATATCCCACAGTCATTTTTTTATAATTTCATGTTTTATAGGTTTATTTTATTTTATATTTCTATCTTATTTAGTTGCAATTAATGCTTATATATTTTTATTTAATTTGGTATGAAATAGGTTTATGCCCATGATGGATAGTAATGAAAATATAGTTAAAGTTTCAAGTGCACTGGGTGTAGTAGTTCACAACCGGTAGAGCTCTTTACTATAGATAGCTATAAAATGAGCAAGAAAAGAAGATCAGAGATATGGAATCATTATTGTGAGATAAAAAATCAAAAAGATATAGCTAAATGCAATTATTATCATACAGTTTTTTTAGCTGATCCTAAAAATGGGACAAGTCATCTTCACAATATACAAAGAATTGTAAGTCAAAAAAATTATGATAGAAGGTAGAAATAATAAATAGGTAATGTAACATCCAAAGATGGTATTGCATTGAATGAGTTAACTCCCTATTCATTTGATCAAAAGAAAAGCCGTGAGGATCTTGCAAGAATGATAATTCTACAAGAGATGCCATTTACAACATTTAAACATCCAGCTTTCCGGATGTTTGTTAGAAATTCTAGAACTGAATTTCATATTGTTTCAAGGACAATATTGGCATCCGATTGCTTGAAGGAATATGAAAGGAAAAAATGAAGACTACATGAGTTGTTTAAAGCAAATTATAGAAGAATTAGATTAACATCTAACATGTGAACATCCAATCAAATATTGGGATACATGGGTCTTATTGCACATTACATCACTAATGAATGAAAACTTAAAAGCATATTATCAATTTTAAGATGGTGCCTTCACCACACACAGGCTTAGTCATTAGTGATTGTATTGCAAGCTGCATTTTATCTTGGAATATTAAAAGAAGGTTAGGTTCAATCATCCTTGATAATTTATCAGCAAAAACAGTTGTGGCTACAGACCTTCAAAGATAATTTAGAAGAGACTTACTTTTGGATGGCAGGTTCTTTCATATGCGGTGTTGTGCACACTTCTTAATATGATTGTGAAAGATGGCCTGAAAGAAGTGGAATGTGCTATTATTAGGATCTGGAAGGCTGTTAAATTTATAAAATCATTTTAAGCAAGATTGGAAATATTTATGAAAATTATTAAATAATTAAAATAAATAGTAAGAAAAGGATATGCGTAGATATATCTACTTATTGGAATTCTACATATCTCATGTTAAATGATACTATACAATTCAAGGATGTGTTTGTACTACTTGAGGCTTGGGTCCTAATTTCGAAAATGCCCCAACTAAGGAAGATTGGTCTCAAGGTACCATATTTATAATTTTTTAAAAGTTTCCATCATATAATTGAATTATTTTCATAAACAAAAATACAATTTCAAATTTATTTTTCTAGGAAATTTAGAGAATATAAATGCTTATCATTTAAGAATCTTGGAGTTTAAATGCAGTTGTGATGATGATGGCCTAAAAAATACAAGAAAAATTTGATAAGTATTAGAAAGATTGTTCTCACATTCTTGTCATATGGGTTATTCTTGATCCACGATATAAGATGAAGCTTATTAAATATTGCTTTCAGAAAATCTATAATAATGGTAATCATGCTTCAATTGAGTTCAATAAGGTGTGTAATATTATTCAAAGTCTTTATGATTATTATATAATTTTATATGGAGCATATGACTCATGTTTAAATAGAGAAGATGGAGTCTACTATTGGAAATTGTGTCCCAAAGCCAATCGCCTGGGTTGTAGGCAGTTGAGCTAAGTATTGTACTCTTTTTTGAATAAATAAAATATTATTTTTGGCAGCTCATCACATATTGTATTTTCCTGAAATGAACTCTTTCCATGTGATGAAGTCCTTAGGACTACACTGACTTCGATACAGAGAGGATGTATCGAGTGGTCCTTAAACCTTGTTCACAACCAAAGGATATATTGTACTGGACGGCAATATATCAAGTATAGGTTGTCGTAGTTTACATGTTTGGTTGTCCTCTTGACCAAATGAGTGTGGTGACACTGATGTGATCTACAAGCGGGATATGTGATATCTCATTGAACGTGACTCCGTGCAGCCCCTTTCTGCCAAAGGGATACTCACGATTGGATATGGGTATATGTGTCCCTCCGACCTGAGGTCATCACGGTAGCTTGCAAGCAACTCCCTGTGCTTTGGTGCCGGACTACCCGGATTTTTAATCCAGTGATAGAAGGTTTCTGGGTACAGGCAAGTACTTGTGGAGCAGTGATGGACCAAGATGGAATTGACCTGTCCAAACAGTTTGGATTGAATGTCGCAGTATCTCAATTTAGCAAATCCTCGGCCGGGGTAGCCCTAGTGAAGAGTCACTGGGCTTGCAAGGTTGAGACACGTAGTCGACTGACTCAGTCTGGGTTGGCAGCCCAATCTCAGTCGTCCTGAGCATTAGAGATCAAAGGGATGAATTATACGGTAACCATATGCCAGAGGTTCGATAGTTTGCTCCCGCATCTTCGACCTATCCGGATGCCGAGACCCATTGCTAGATGGTTTCCTGTGCTAGTACTAAAATTGTTCTAGCGCTACCGTTTAGGTTCGAACCTATGAGTTCACATGCCACAGAGGATTACTCTCTGATCCGGATATCGATTACGATTGGGAATCGTCTCGGTTTTATGGTCACAGTTTTTTTTGAGCACTCTTTTCCTGTCTTACCCTTGTCTGTGTCAACCAAAATTGTTCCGGGTTGACTAGGACTGCACCAGGTTTTTTCTGAATCAGTTTTGAACTGATTCGGAGTTCGTTTTGGCCTTCAATTGGTTGTGAACCAATTTTAATCCCATGAACCAATTTAATTGGGCTTGAACCAATTCAATTGAATTGAACCCCTTTTTAATTGGACCGTTTATTTAAACCAATGGGATTGGACCGGTTTTATTTGAACCGGTATTTTCTTTGGACCAGTTTCCATGTTTCGTTGCTGCTTGAAGGCCAAACGACCGAAGAGGCCAATCGATGCTGGGCGGGCATCCTTTCTTCTCCCTCCACCGGATGCTTTAACCTCTTGTTATTGTTGGTTAAATGGGTGATTAGCAACCGTTGCCTCTTGGCCTCCCAGTCTCTCCGTCTCCCTCTCCATTGCTGCCTATATATACACCGTGCAACAGCAGCTCTGTTTTATGGTTGTGACCCGTGTGAAGAGCTGAAAATAGCAGTCTCCATTGAGTGTTTGAGAGATCATTCCTTTCATCCATTGCATACTCCTGGGCTGGTTTTTTATAGAGTGTGAGGGAGAGAAACAAAGCCCTTTTCCTATTGTTTCTTGTGCTCAAACTCAGACTGCAGCAAAGGTGCTGCTGCCATTAACCAGTGACCGTGTATCTCCTTCCAGCAGCTAGCACCGCGTGTGAAGGTGGATCGGAGGGCCCCCGGCATGTCCTCCCCTCTAGAGGGAGTACTCTTCTACTCCTAGGAGCAAGCTACGCGAGCCGGGTTCGCCGCTGCAGCTCCAAACGCGAAGATCAACCCACTGTCCTGTTCTGCTGCAGTTTTCTGGCAGCAGACTTTTGAAGATTTTATACACCTGTTTTAGATTATTTCGATTGCAGATATCGGTGGCAAATCGAAGTAGATTCGTCCACCTTGCTGCTGCTGAAGTTTGGGAGCAAACGGAGGTCCGGAAGGTGATATTTGGATGACATTTTCAAACCTCAAAACAGGACATCCCACGGTTCCAAGGAAGAAGAAGGCTGGAATAGTTTTATTCCAGCTATTCCAGCCTATTCCAGGTTTATTCCAGAGTTATTCCAGGTGAAATAAAGGTACGAAAAATTATTTTTTTTAATCATGCATAAATAGATTTATTTGTTTAATTTTTTGTAAATATTTTTATATCATGATACATGCCTACATGCAACATGAATAGATTAGGTTCTGGGCGGAGCAGTTTTCCATTGCGCGAATTTTTAAAAAAGTTTTAAAATCCATTCTGTTCCCGCAGCTGTTTGCATGCCTAGTGTAGGATCATGTCAAACCACCTGCACAGTTTTCTTTCAGTGGTATCAGAGCCAGGTTACATGTGTAATCTATTCTTGTATGCATGTTTATAGATTAAAATTAGTTTAATCTAAAATTAAAAAAAAATTGTATCTAGATTTCTTTTTGGAACCTAGTTGAGACCTTCACCATGACCGTGTATCTTTGACATGATGCGGATCGTCTGCGTTGGCCTCTTCAGAAGGATCCTTAAAGAATTTTTAAATTAAAAATGTTTTAATTTGATGATACATGTTATTGGGCATGTTTTATATGATATGAAATATTTGTAAAATTTGAATCTTGATGCATGATTTGTTATGTAAAAATGTTTTACATTGTGACTTAATTAAAATAATTTTAATTAAGTGTTTGGTTATTAAAATTTTAGGTTTATGAAATCTAAACATTGCATAAGCCATTTTGGGTTAAATTGGGTTAGCTGACTAGTTGGGTTCATCACTGGGTTAGACCTAAGTTTAGTTGAACCGAATTACAAGAAGATTAACAAAAGTTGTTTATGGCACTTCTTTAGAACTATCTAATAGTTAGATTAGTTGATCCATTCATCTAAAATGGATCCAATGGTGGCTCAGTGGACGCCCGAGTCTTTAGGCTAGTCTGATCGAGTCTGGTAAACCGACTGGTGTCGAGGTAGGTTTGGCATTGTGATCATGGTTGTATGAGGCTACCTCTTTCCTGGCCAACTTGGTTGGTGTCTAGAAAAGATGGTTAATGGCAGATACTCACCCATGATCTCACCTACCTGGCTAGTCGAGTCGACCATAACTGATTGGAAAAGCTCAATGACTCGAGTTAACCCATGTCACCCAGGTTGATCGGTCTGACTGATCTATAGGTGCCCATGGATCAATTTGTTGATTTATTTCAACCCTCCTGGAATCTGATTGATTCAGTGGGAGGATGATCCATGTCCTTGTCTTTTTCTTCTGTCACAACTAAAAAAAATCCTCTAAAATTATTAAGTCCTTAAAAGACTAAGTCAAGAGTTGACAGTGTCTTAGCGTCCCATTAAGTTGGATAGAAATGTGTCCACTAGCTTGGTGTGCATCGGCAGTTCCATAGAACGGGTGTACATCCGGCGACTGGAATTTCTATATGATCGATGATGGTTCAGTGCAACCTCCTTACGGGACCAGGTGGGCCGGCCATAGTCGGGCTTGGTCTTTAGTTAGCTGGAGGCATTGGATGTCATTTTAATGGTTGGACCTAACCAGAGACCCGCAATAGGAGCCCCTAGGCCGATTGGGGTGTTCTCTGGGGCAAAATGAAATACTGAAAATTGTTTAGGGAAATATTGTTTACGAACCTACCTTTAAGCTCATTGGTGAGCTGGCCATAGTCGGGCTCATACGAGGCCTATTGGATTTCAGTACCCTCTTGAAAATGTGTTTTCACGGATTGGAGTTTAGGCTACAAATCTGAAAAATTAGTGGCAGAAACCTTTAGACTAAAGTCCAAGTCTTTTGGTTAAATTATTAATTCATACACTAATTGGTCTTATTTTCTTTTTAGATGTCTTCCAATTTATCGCTCCGGTCACTTCTCGATAACGAGAAGTTAAAGGGTCCAACTTTGATAGTTGGTATCGAAGATTGAGAATCGTTCTGGAGCATGAACGGATCCTTTATGTGATAACGGATCCGGCACCTGAAATCCCTCCTGCTAATGCATGGTGCGGTCAGAGACGCTTATCTGAAGCGGTCTCTGATCGGACTACTGTCCGATGCATTATTTTAGCGGCGATGAACGACGAGTTCAGTCGCAAATTCGAGGAGGCCCAACCTGATGAAATCCTACAAAGTTGAAGGAATCCTTCGGCACCCCGGATGATGTAGAATGGTACAAAGTGTTTGTACCATCTACAATTCCAAGATGCCGAATGGTGGTTCAGTAACCGATCATGTATTGTACATGATCGAGATTATAAAAGCTAGGCAACTCGGATACCCCTTGCACGAGCAGCTCAGCAAGGATGCGATCCTGAATTCTCTTCCCTTTTCCTATCTTAATTTTCTCGATCATTATAGAATGAACAAGCCTGTAGTCAACTACCATGGTCTTTTGGGGTTGTTGCAGACTTTCGAGAAAGACCACCAACTGAATAAGTGGGTGGTGAATTTAGTGGGAGGTAGTAGAGGTCGTCGTCCCTTTAAGAAAGGAAGAAGAAAATAAATAAAAAAGGGAAGATGTGCAGTATCTCCTGGCCCTAGCAACCAGGAGTATAAGGCTGATCAATCTTCTGCAGATGTTTCTACTGCAAGAAGATGGGACACTGGAAGAGGAACTGTCCTCTTTATATTATGTCCCTGATCCGAACAGGCCGAGAAAGCAGAAGTCTGCTGAACAAGGTATTTATATGATAAATCTTGTAATTACTCAATTGTTGATACTGCTAACTGGGTATTGGATCTGGTAGTCCAATTCACGTTTGTAATTCGTTACAGGGACTTCAAGTTAGCAGAAGATTTGAAGATGGAGAATAGTTTCTGAGCATCGGGAATGGAAATCGTGTTCCAGTACTGGCGGTCGGAGTTCTGTGTCTTGTCTTTGAGTCTTGTACTGTCGAACTAGTCGACTGTCACTATTGTCCTAGTTTTCATTATGAGCATAATCTCTGTAGGCCTTTTGGCCAATTATGGTTTTGAACTATCAATAAAAGAGATTTTTGCAATGTTATTTTGAATAACTCTATTATAATGAAAGCTAGATTAAATAATGGCATATATGTACTATCAAGGCCTGTTAGTGTGTGTACACTTCTAGCAAACGCTCAAGGTTAGATAATATCAACGATTTGTATCTTTGGCACTGTAGGCTAGGTCATATTAACCAAAATAGGATAAACAAGATGCGAGGAGATGGACTCCTCGAGGTCAGTGATTCTGAATCACTGCCCACTTGTGAATCCTGTTTACTTGTAAAATGACCAAGTCACCTTTTACTGGAAAAGGTGAACGAGCTACAGAACTTTTAAGTCTCATATATACTGATGTATGTGGACCGATGACAGTTAGTGCTAGAGGAGGATACAAATATTTCATTACTTTTACAGACGACTTTTCAAGGTTCGGTTATGTCTTCTTAATGAGACATAAGTCTGAGTCGTTTGAAATGTTCAAATGATACCGTAATGAAGTAGAAAAGCAAACTGGAAAAAGTATTAAAACCCTTCGATCTGATCGAGGTGGTGAATACTTATCTGGTGAATTTTTGACATATCTTGAGGATAATGGAATTCTCTCTCAGTGGACTCCTCCAGGAACACCGCAGTTGAATGGTGTGTCCGAAAGGAGGAATCGAACCTTGTTGGACATGGTTCGATCCATGATGGGCTTTGCAAATCTGTCACTATCCTTTTGGGGATATGCACTTCAGACAGCCTGCTACTTGTTAAATAATGTTTCAAGTAAGTCTGTTGTCTCCACTCCGTATGAGATGTGGAATGGGCGTAAACCTTCAATCTCACACCTTCGGGTCTGGGGTTGTCCAGTTTACGTAAGCGTTTAGACTCAGACAAACTTGGTCCAAGGTCTGATCGGTGTTTATTCATTGGTCTCCTAAGTAAACCAAAGGGTATTTCTTCTACTTGGAGAATGAACAAAAGGTGTTCGTTGCTCTTAGAGCTATCTTTTTGAAAAGGAGTTCCTTGGAGAAGGAACTATAGCCCTTGATGAAGTTCAGCCAATAGAAGAACCTGCACACTCCAAGGACATCGTAGAACTGGCTGTGATTGAATCACACCCAGAACCCATTAGGAGATCCGGTAGAATATCGTGTCAGTCGGACAGATACTACGGTTTCTTGGTCCAGGACGGCGATCCCATTGAACTTGATGAGAATAATGAGGATCCGATCACCTATATGGATGCTCTTCAGAGATCTGACTCTGAGGCATGGCTTGGAGCCATGCGATCCGAAATGGAGTCCATGGAAATCAACAATGTATGGACATTGGTTGATCCGCCTGAAGGGATAAAACCCATCGGGTATAAATGGATCTTCAAGAGGAAAAGGGGCGCAGATGGGAAGGTAGAGACCTATAAAGCCCGTCTGGTTGCCAAGGGGTATCGTCAGTGATATGGTATCGATTATGACGAGACTTTCTTCCCTGTGGCAATGCTCAAGTCCATTCGGATCATGCTTGCTTTGGCAGCATATTTTGATTACGAGATCTGGCAGATGGATGTCCGAATCGCTTTCCTAAATGGGAGCTGGAAGAGGAGGTGTATATGATACAGCCTGAAGGGTTCACATCCACAGATGAATCAAAAGTATGCAAGTTGCAGAAGTCCATCTAGGGACTCAAGCAAGCGTCTCGAAGTTGGAACTTACGGTTTGATAGATGTATCAAATCATATGGCTTCGTTAGGAACGGAGAAGAACGTGCATCTATAAATGGGTTAATGGTTCTGTGATTGTATTCCTAGTACGTATGTTGACGACATTCTCTTAATCGGGAATGATGTCGCAGCATTACAAGGAATAAAGGTCTGGTTATCATCTCAGTTCTCCATGAAGGACTTGGGTGAAGCTTCTTACATACTAGGTATGAAGATCTATAGAGATAGATCTAAGAAGCTTTTGGGACTGTCCCAGTCTACGTACATTGATACCGTGCTGAAACGGTTCAGCATGGAAAATTCCAAGAAAGGCTATCTCCCGATAGGTTCTGGAATTACTCTTTCCAAGAAGGATTGTGCGACAACTCCTGAGGAAAGAGAGCACATGAGTAGAGTACCTTATGCTTCTGCAGTAGGCTCTATCATATATGCTATGACTTGTACTAGACCAGACGTAGCATACTCACTAGGAGTAGTGAGTAGATACCAGTCTAACCCAGGTGAGGTGCATTGGAAGGTGGTTAAGTCCATCCTTAAGTATTTGAGAAATACTAAAGATCAATGGCTGATTTATGGAGAACCTGACTTGAAACTTGTGGGGTACTCTGACTCCAGTTTCCAGTCAGATAGAGATGATAGCAAGAGTGTGTCAGGGTTTGAATTTACCCTGAATGGAGGAGCAATATGCTGGAAAAGTTCCAAGCAGGCAACTGTTGCAGACTCGGTATGCGAAGCAGAATACATTGCAGCATCAGATGCAGCAAAGGAAGCTGTGTGGTTACGGAAGTTCCTTGGAGAGCTAGGGGTGGCACCTTCCCTAGATGATCCTGTTCCAATGTACTGTGATAGCACTGGAGCCATTGCTCAAGCTAAGGAGCCTAAAGCTCATCACCGCACCAAGCACATACTGCGGCGCTACCATCTCGTACGAGAGATCGTAGAACGAGGCGACATCAATCTTTTGAAGATCGATGGAAAAGAAAATCTGGCCGACCCCTTCACTAAAGCCCTCGGAATAAAAGAGTTCGATTATTGTAAATGGGAAATGGGTATTAGATACTCTTCTGATTGACTTTAGTACAAGTGGGAGTTGTTAGGAATTGTGTCCCAAAGCCAATCGCCTGGGTTGTAGGCGGTTGAGCTAAGTATTGTACTCTTTCTTTGAATTAATAAAATATTATTTTGGCAGCTCATCATATATTGTATTTTCCTGAAATGAACTTTTTCCATGTGATGAAGTCCTTAGGACTACACTGACTTCGATACAGAGAGGATGTATCGAGTGGTCCTTAAACCTTATTCACAACCAAAGGATATATTGTACTGGACGGCAATATATCAAGTATAGGTTGTTGTAGTTCACATCGTTTGGTTGTCCTCTTGACTAAATGAGTGTGGTGACACTGATGTGATCTACAAGTAGGATATGTGATATCTCATTGAACGTGATTCCGTGCAGCCCCTTTCTGCCAAAGGGATACTCACGATTGGATATGGGTATATGTTTCCCTCCGACCTGAGGTCATCACGGTAGCTTGCAAGCAACTCCCTGTGCTTTGGTGCCGGACTACCCGGATTTTTAATCTGGTGACGGAAGGTTTCTGGGTACAGGCAAGTACTTGTGGAGCAGTGATGGACCAAGATGGTTTTGACCTGTCCAAACAGTTTGGATTGAATGTCTCGCAGTATCTCAATTTAGCAAATCCTCGGCCGGGGTAGCCCTAGTGAAGAGTCACTGGGCTTGCAAGGTTGAGACACGTAGTCGACTGACTCAGTCTGGGTTGGCAGCCCAATCTCAGTCGTCCTGAGCATTAGATGTCAAAGGGATGAATTATACGGTAACCATATGCCAGAGGTTCGATAGTTTGCTCCCGCATCTTCGACCTATCCGGATGCCGGGACCCATTGCTAGATGGTTTCCTGTGCTAGTACTAGAATTGTTCTAGTGCTACCTTTTAGGTTCGAACCTATGAGTTCACATGCCATAGAGGATTACTCTCTGATCCGGATACCGATTACGATTGAGAATCATCTCGGTTTTATGGTCACAGTTTTTTTTGAGCACTCTTTTCCCTGTCTTACCCTTGTCTGTGTCAACCGAAAATTATTCCGGGTTGACTAGGACTGCACCAGGTTTTTTCTGAATCAGTTTTGAACTGATTTGGAGTTCGTTTTGGCCTTCAATTGGTTGTGAACCAATTTTAATCCCATGAACCAATTTAATTGGGCTTGAACCAATTCAATTGAATTGAACCCCTTTTTAATTGGACCGGTTATTTAAACCAATGGGATTGGACTGGTTTTATTTGAACCGGTATTTTCTTTGGACTGGTTTCCACGTTTCGTTGCTTTTTGAAGGCCAAACGACCGAAGAGGCCAATCGACGCTAGGCGGGCATCCTTTCTTCTCCCTCCACCGGATGCTTTAACCTCTTGTTATTGCTGGTTAAATGGGTGATTAGCAACCGTTGCCTCTTGGCCTCCCAGTCTCTCCGTCTCCCTCTCCATTGCTGCCTATATATACACCGTGCAACAGCAGCTCTGTTTCATGGTTGTGACACCGTGTGAAGAGCTGAAAAACAGCAGTCTCCATTGAGTGTTTGAGAGATCATTCCTTTCATCCATTGCATACTCCTGGGTTGGTTTTTTGTAGAGTGTGAGGGAGAGAAACAAAGCCCTTTTCCTATTGTTTCTTGTGCTCAAACTCGGACTGCAGCAAAGGTGCTGCTGCCATTAACCAGTGACCGTGTGTCTCCTTCCAGCGGCTAGCACTGCGCGTGAAGGTGGATCGGAGGACCCCAGCGTGTCTCCCCTCTAGAGGGAGTACTCTTCTACTCCCAAGAGCAAGCTACGCGAGTCGGGTCGCCGCTGCAGCTCCAAACGCGAAGATCAACCTGCTGTCCTGTTCTGTTGCAGTTTTCTGGAAGCAGACTTTTGGAGATTTTATACACCTGTTTTAGATTATTTCGATTGCAGATATCGGTGGCAAATCAAAGTAGATTCGTCCACCTTGCCGCTGCTAAAGTTTGGGAGCAAACGGAGGTCCAGAAGGTGGTGTTTGGATGACGTTTTCAAACCTCAAAACAGGACATCCCACGGTTCCAAGGAAGAAGAAGGCTGGAATAGTTTTATTCCAGCTATTCCAGCCTATTCCAGGTTTATTCCAGAGTTATTCCAGGCAAAATAAAGGTACAGAAAATTATTTTTTTTAATCATGCATAAATAGATTTATTTGTTTAATTTTTTGCAAATATTTTTATATCATGATACATGCCTACATGCAACATGAATAGATTAGGTTCTGGGCGGAGCAGTTTTTCGTTGCGCGAATTTTTAAAAAAGTTTTAAAATCCATTATGCTCCCGCAGCTATTTGCATGCCTAGTGTAGGATCATGTCAAACCACTTGCACCGTTTTCTATCATCTACTTCTCGAGGTAGAGGAGATGAGAGTTTTTTCATGCAAGATTATGAAGAATTTATCTAAGAAAAAGAAGTTGTGCAACCATTTAAGTTAGAATTAAAGATCTATTTAGAAGAGAAGGAATTTTATGATCCTTAATTTATATATATGTATTAAAATATAACTCAATTTTAGTAATAAAATAACTTGTAATATATTTTATTTTTTAAACATGTTTATTTTTTAGGGGATCGGAATTTTGACATTCTAGACTATTGAAGAATCAAGGAATCAAAATATCCAATATTGTCTAAGATAGTTCATGATATATTTGTAATTCCATTGTCTACCATTATATCTGAGTCTGCTTTCAGCACCGTCGGACATCTGAGTCTGCTTTCAGCACCGTCGGAAGGGTTTTGGATGATTTTCGTAGCAGCTTATCTTCTGATTAGGTTGAGGCATTAATATGCATCCAAGATTGGTTTTGAGATACCTTGCCTCATCATGCAGGTTCAATTTTTAGAATATTCATAAATTTTATCATATACTAGACTGCTAGTGCATTCTAGACTTATAATTTTTAATTTTATAATTTTTTCATATGTAGATGGCCCACATTCTCATACAAACTATAAGATTGAAGATTATGAAACGGCTATTATTATTGATATTGATGGTGAGCTTATGTTGGTAATAATCTTTTTTATTATTATATTTATATTATTTATTTTTATATTAAAAGTTCTTGATAATGTGACTAATTGGTAATATAATTTTTTTCTTAGATTTGATCTATGGTGCCGTGTTCGGATGTAAAGAGGATCTAAAATTAGAACTCAATTATTCTTTTTGGGTGCATGCCCATTAGAGGAGAGGATGTCACTAAACAAAAAATCTTCATGCATGGTGCTTTAGAGATAACATGCTATTTGCAATTGTAATTATTGGCACCAATTTTGTGGTATTTTAACTTCTTGGGCTACTTAGTTTTTATATAATGTTGCTATATTGTTTTTTGTTAGTTTCTATATTTTTGTTGTTAAACTCTATTATGCTATTGTTCAATTATCTTGCATGGGTTTGATGTTGCTCATTGTTGTGGGTATCCATACTGATTAAGTAATTTGACTGCTTTTTTAGTATCATCTTATGAATTTGACTACTTTTTAAAATTATCTTCTGAAATTATTGTCCTTATTTCAATAGCTCCTACAATTATCTTTGGTATGGATGTTTTACATGGCTCACATAGCTGGTCTAAAGTGCCATCAGTTGCTGTGGATGATGTATTAATATAGTTCTGGATAAAGAAAGCCTAAACACAGTTCAGGGATGCTGGATTCCATCTCAAATTTTTTGTTGAAAATCTTTGTGGTTGAAAATCTTTGTCACAGATTTCCTTAGAAATTATATAGTTAAAAAGGTTCTTACATCTGGTATAAATTTTCTGTGCTTGATTTGATGTTTCAGAATTATGTTCATGTTGCATAGTTATGTTCATCAAATCCAGTCAATGAATTCTACCTCTATATAATTGTTTTCATGATGTTACAAAGAAAACTTCTAATATTTTTGGGATTGATGCTGCACCACATCAAGGCCCTTGATGGATGCTTTCTTCTGAAAGTTTTATTTTGGTATTTTCTATGATATATTGGTCTTTTCTTTATATATAATGTAACATCAGTTCTATGTATTTTTTTTTTCTTTTTCTGAAGTGAAACAAGATGATTTTTGCTCATGGATGACATATATGTTAGGAAGGGCTCCTATTATAATACTTAACAAACACTAATGTCTACAAACAAATGCAAGATATTGTCTTTTACAATAATAACTTTTTTATATAGAATAATTTTTTAGGATGTTTCAAAGATTGTTGATTGTCCAAAAATGAGGAACAATAAAGATACCAATGGCATGAAGCATCACAGAACCGAGAGATCCTAGTAAAAACAATTTATAAATGCCATTTGTAACTATATATGCACTTTTTGAACTGGTTGGTCATGACAATGCCAATTGTTTTATTTTTAAACACCATGTTACAAGGATTACATTAGAGGATAATGATGACAATCTGATATATTTCTTTGAGAAATGGTGGCTATATGATGTATTACTAGTTTATAATCAATTAATCACGTTACCAAACTGTGAATGTATCATTAATGGTGTTCTCAATGGTATTTGTTCTTTTTCTTTGCAACTAAATTCTAGCAGCATCTATATAGATTATATTTGGTATTGAATTTTTCTGCAATGTGGTTGAAGCAGAATTGGACACTACAAGTTCAATGTGGGCCTAGCTAAATTTTTTTTGGATTGGGATCGTGATCCAATCTGATCCGAACTAGATCTGTATATTATGGATTGGGACTAGGTTATACATGAACCCGATCCGATCCGAATGGCTTGTTGGATCAAGAAATTTAATCACCTGACCCACTTTTTAATTAGATTGAGTTTTAGTCTAATATGAAGACCTGGTTAAGGAACCGGATCGGATTGGGATCAACCAAGACCCAGTCCGACCCGATCCATTTGCAGCCCTAGTTGGCACCTATCTTAACCGTATGTTGTCATAGGACGGCTAATGATTTTTCTTGGGATTGCTGGCAAATTCTCAACTAACACCAGGGGTACCACAATGACCGTTGAACATGTTGGGCCTGAAGGCTTGCCATGTCCTTGGTGCTACTGTAGCGTTATAGGTTCTCGCTTCAAGCACGCTCAAACTCTTCTTTTCACTTGAAAACTTTCTGCTGCAGGACAACTAAACTAAAAATTATACCAAAAGGCACTCCTTGCAAACAAGCGCTATACCGCTGATGAGCAATTCACTAAGGGCATGCTTGATAAAAGGGAGTCCAGACTCTGACATGGGAATGAGCGTAAGTGACCACCGTTTCAATAATTTCGTTTGAAAAAATCATATTTTCATTCCAATTCTAGAAAGAATAGGAATGCTTCAATCTCCAAAATTCAATCCTAACTCTTTTCTAATATTCAAAGTTATGAACAAAACACATTGAAAAAAATAATCATTTCAATTTCCATTCTAATGCATCCTAATTTTGATTCTGATTACGAATCAAATGCAATATACTAGAAAGCCAGGTCTGATACATTTGATTGGAATTAGAAAGATATTTAAATACTATGAGAAAGTAAAGATTGAATTTTAAAAGATTAAAGTATTTTTATTTCCTCCTCGAATCAAAAAAAAAAAAAAAAAATGAAATCCTTCCCCTCCGCCCCTCCTACCTCGTCCAATGGCTGAAATAAAAGTTGCTCATATCCATTCCAGAGCCCAACCATCTAAAACCAAACATCCCTTTAAGTTGTTCGTGCACAGGATTATATACACTCCAAAACAATTAACTTGAGCTTGCAGGAATGGAATAATGTGGTACCAAAAGTTTTTCTTTATATAAACTAACTGCAGAACCAATTGCTTGGTAACAAAGACTGTCCCATGTTAATTTACTATACTACATTGCATGGAGAGTGGATAAAACAATAAACTAGAATCCTGCTTCAAGTCTATTTTGCTGCCAAGCCATTTATTGAAAATATCACACATACATAATTATGACCTGCTGATTCTGAAGCATCTAAAATATCAACATACCAGTGCAGGAAAGTCTCGTATACCACCAAGACTATTTTAGTAGCAAACATCGTATGGTCAGCATTATTTTTAAATGAGTTCACAAAACACTACAAGTTGTAGGACGGTAGCTACTACATGGATGGCCAAATAAGCATCTTCGCTGCATACTCAATTATTTGCCTAGCATTTGTCCCATTAAAAATCAGCAGCGGCTATGACCTTGTCAAAGCTTTGATGACAACTTCGCTTTCATGCTCTGTTCTATATCATGGTTGGATACAGAAGCCAGCCGGCTATGTAACCTTGGCTTAAGTTTGTATAGAATCTCATGGACTTCCTCAAAATGAGGATTAGTAGCATATTTTACATCGTCAATCCACTGTAGAATCTTCTTGTGCGGCCCCAATATTCTCTGGCGGTCTTTCTCATACAAACACTGAAACCAAGAGATGAAGTTGATGAGAGATTAGCACTGTTCAACTCTACACTATAAGCAGTGCTACAGTTATATCTGAAGATCAACAGTTGTGCTTAATATGCTTAATTATATCCACACAGCGCTCACTTAAATTTTCAATTAATTTTTCCCATATTTTCCTCTCAAAAAAAAAAAAAAGGTTTACAGCCAGAAGGTCCACCGAAGTCCATAATTTCATCAGTATGCATAATAAAGCATGGACCCGAGTGAAAAATCATACTGCCAAAGAACGGATACAGGATTAAAAATATTTAGTACTGACAAGCTATGAGCACACTATATGGAATGTAAAGGGGCAGCAAGTACCCTTGCATCATCAATGCCCGTACAAGCGCCAATCATTTTAATGCACCTAAATGCAAAATACAGGCTGATACATAGTGGTATTGGTCTTTATCCTGCACTCTTTGTTATCATCCAGAGTTATTACTCATTGACTCTGCTCTAAAAAATATTTCTAAGGAAAATTCTATAAATTTGACTCAACACCAATACAAAAGATGTCACTTTATATTGTATGAAAGACTAGAAATCATCTACGACTCAATGACAAGGCCTGAAGTGTCACAAGAAGTCCTATTAGAATTGGTTGCAAGAAAGGCATGCACCTGAGGCTCCTTAACTACAACTGCTGCCCTTGGACACCTTCTAAAGCCAACATACCCTTGTTCCTGAGCCTACCATTGCTTAGGTAGCTCGAATAAATACAATCTCCAACATCTCATAACCGGATCTAGTGTTGCTCCCTTTGCCATGTTCATTGCCAATTTGGTACATTGTTGCCTTAGCAGATAGGGGAGTGAACTTGCAACATGACATTTTATCCTCATATCATACGATTAGCTTTTTACATATTCAAGAATATATAAAAAGCATTAAATACAATAAAAACAACATGATAATAATTAAAAATAGCAAAATATTTTTTTTGATAAATAATAGCAATATTAATGACAACAAAGACGAACTATTAGTGCTTACTACTTAGTACTTCATTCCTAATAGCAATAGATATGGCATAATTAATATATTAACATAATTAATATTACGTAATCCAACACTTCCAAAATCCATATCTAATCCAACCATCGGCCTCAACCCGCACCATTTGCATAAGCCTGCACAAGAATGGGTTATGCCACTGCCTCAAATCTCAATGCCAACCAGGCTGCTTATACAGCCACACCATGCTAGGAAGGTAACCTTGCAGCCAATATGCAGCTTGACCACATATATTAGGTGCTCATAGGAAATGCAGTGCAGTTAGGGGACAGCATCTGCATGAGTGGATGTATATGCGGTTGCATCGGGAGCATTTTAAACCACAGCATTTACTTGTCCACAACATGGTTTCACCACTTACATTCATATTTAAGGAACTAGTTAGCCCCTGAGCTTCACATGTTCCTTACCAGCATAATTTTCGGGAGTCAACTTACAACTTCAGGGCCTATTCACCAGATATTAGCCCTCCTCAAATGTGGTGGCTACAAATTTTGAACATCTGCAAATTCGTCTTCTCCATGCTTCTTTGTTAAAGTATCTGCCCTCCGTGCCACCATTTTATCTTCCTCTCCTTTGGGGTGTCATCTACTAGGTTATGTATTTAGAACTAGCATTCAAACTTTTTTAGATTGAATGTATCATGTGTGGATCCTTTCCAACTTTATCAAATACAAGGTTGCAAAAGCACTTGCCAAACTTCATTGATCCAATGGACTGACCTAATGCAAATTAGTACCTTAATCTAATATCTAGGGTTTCATTGCCTTCTCTCAATTGTCACTCATTATATGTGCTCTATTAATCGATATTCTACTTCAATAGCGCTATCTTATACATCTCATTTCTAATATATGTTAATTTTATCATGGTTTATATTAAATACTACATGATATGGTCTGGAACTGGATCAAAACTATGGCTTGTGGCTTTCTATGAGGCCCGGCCTACTTGGGCCCGTTTTGGATTGAAGTCGGCAAGTCTTGCTAATTTCAATTCAAAATTTCAAAAAAAAAGATCGAAACTACGTGAACTGGAGAAATTGTCGCAGGTGGTTGAGGAATGGCCGAAGGACTGTTTGGAGGTGGTTGGACCGATGAATAGCCGGACTTATCCACCGTTGATCCAAGTCTATCCCTCTCGAGCTCTCTTTAAACCATTCCCTTGCCTCCCATTGGGCCAAAACCAAGCTTTCCACCACCCTCTTCCCCATCTCCAGTAATCATAGGATCGCCGAAGCTAAGCTCCCACCGCCCAAAGACCCTTCTTTTTCCTCCCTAACCCTTCTACCCTCCATTGGTTCGAAAATTTTGAAGCCATTCGAACTCTTTTGCTGCCGCAAACCAGCACTGCTGGCTGCGTCCCCGCCATCACCACCTTGCCAGTAAGCCCTCCCCCTCCCAACTCTGTTTTCCTCTTAGCTTGGGATGTTGCCGCCATAGCAGCAAGGAGCAGAGCTCCATTCCCTTCTCTTTTCCTTTCGGCTTCCATGTTGGTGGCCGGACCGCCACCTTTGGCCATCGCCGGCTACGACATCTCAACCCCCTCTTCCCCCTCGGGTGCATACATTAGACCACCACCCCCCTCGCATTTCTTGGCCACCCTCATAAGGAGGGACCCATTCGGCCGAACAAAAAGAAGACATAGAAAGAGGAGAAAGAAAGAAAAAAAAAGAAGAAAAAGAGAAGAGAGAAAAAAAGAGAGGAGAGAGAAGATAAAAGAGAGGAGAGAAAGAGAAGGAAGAGAAAAGAGAGAAAAATAAAAAAAAGGATAGAATTTCAAGTTTTCAACCTTGAATCCATTGGATTTCAATTTGATTTAACCTAGACCAATCATTCAATAATCAAACCAAATTTTTTTAAATTGGACCCAATTGACTGCCTAAGCTAAACCTTAGACCAAATCTAGACCTAGACCTGACGAGAGTCTCTCTCATCATTCTAGTCTTTTTTTTCTCAAATCGAATGTTAATTGCAAAAAAAAACTTGTTTTGTCAAAGTCTTCATCGCCTTCATTGATAGAGGAGCATTGATTTAGGATTTGAATCGCGAACTAATCATTCGATAAACAAACCATATTTTTTAAAATTGGATCCAATTGGTTACCTAAGCTAAACCTTAGACCAAACCTAGACCTAGACCAGACTGAGAGTCTCTCTCATCATTGTAGTCTTTTTTTTCTCAAATTGAAGGTTAGTTGTGAAATTAACTTGTTTGTGAGAATCTTCATGACCTCCGTTGGTAGAGCACCGGACCTAGGATTTGAATTGCGAATTATTAGTAAAATTATTTTTTAGTAAGTTATCTTTATTCTTAGTATATTTTACCATGCATGATCTTATTTAAAAATTGATTTATTATTATGTTATATTACTCGGGATAAGTACAATACGTGCTTTATGAAATGTTAAACATGCATGTCTGAAAATTAATTATATTGTTTTGCATTGAAAATGTATTATTTATTGATATTAGTGCTTTCTAGTCCGACAATGATTATACGAGTTAGGATCTAGTCTCCTTCTGGACCATCAGTGGGGTGATCATTAGCATATGACCAATAAACAGTATGTTATAGTTAGGAGAGTTTCTGAGCCTAGCCAGGTTGGACGATCGCTGGCATATGCTGAGGAATCATGCTTTTTTGTGTGATATCAAAGCTAGTATCCTTCCGGGCCTCCAATGGGACGATCACTGGTACATGACCAATAGATGGTATATGTAGTCAGGATTTAGTCTCTTTTAAGACTAACCACGGGCCGATTGTGGCCGTAATCAAAGAGACTAGAGGAATAAGAATGGATGATCGGCTTTGGTTGTTTTGGAAATATATTATAGTCAAATATACATAACATAAAATTTATGTTAATTGATCTAACATTGGCTTATATTTTATGGATAATTATTCAATTTTATATTTCATGAATTAGAGATTATGATAACTTATTGAGCCTGTAAAGCTCATTCCATCTTTTTTTGCATTTTTGTTTCAGATTCAAAAGATTATTTGGATATTGAGACCGGTCAGTGAAGAGCTTAGAATTTAGATATCATCTTCTTAATGTATATTCTATTTTGGGTTTTTAGTTGAACTTTATTTTGTTTCTTATTAGTGTTGATAAACAATTTTATTATTGAATAAATGGATTAGTAAATTTGCTTTTACTGTTGCCTAACTGGATGATTGTTGATTTGGACATTGTTAAAGAGGCAAGCCTTACACCCCTAAGAAGATGCGGCCGTCTGTTATATACCTAGCTCAGGTCTTGAGCCAGGGCATGACACTTTCCATTCATGATAACATGACACTATCCATCCTCTAAGCTTCATACTATCATTCTTTTATGTTGTCAGCAATTTGACACTGACAAGGCATGGCAAAATGACATTGTTACAAGAGCAGTCACCTCTTAAAGACTAATTGCATAATTCTTATTCTATTTTCATTGCTCAATTACTTCTTGTGGGGACCATGCAAGCATGTATTTAGTCTTATATCAACCATGCACGGTAGATTTTGGATACTTATATAATGCCAAGAAACCCAAATAATATCTTTCTGCAAGCCTTTTTGGATGAGGTTTTAAGTTGTACCAAATGGTATCAATGCAAACCTATTCCATGGTCTATATGGACTAAAAGATATAGTAGTATGTCTATTGGGATTAACCACGAGCCGGTCATGGTATTTGTGATTAGATTTGAATGGATTTGGATCCTTAGCTTAGCGAGAAAGTTAGGACTTAAATAGGAGCAATTTGTAAGGACCATGAGGGCATGTGTTTAGTCTTATATTGGTTATATGCTAGGTAGATCTTGGATACTTATACAAGGTCAAAAAACTTAAATAACATCTTTCGGTTAGCCTTTTTGGATGAAGTCCTTAATTATGATATGCTAGAGCCATCATCACATCCACCTATTCCATCATTTATATTCCCTCTATTAGATGCCAGCTAAATAATTTTATTTACTTTTAGTTCTTACAAGTATATTCATATCTGTTAGGGTACATTTTTTCTCTTATTGCTTTTGTGAGCACAAAAAGCTGTCCCCTAGTGATGCTACATTTGTTTAGTTGGATAAGCATAAGGGTCATCACTATGAGATCCCTTGTTTTCATCTTAATGGCATGCCGCGTTTAAAAAGCCAAAGTTTTGCTTTGGGATTTCCTCTTTGAATTAAGGTTGCGTTTGGTGCATTGCCAGACAATCTCGAAAGGTAATTTGGATTGCCGGTAATGTAGATTGCCGGCAATGTAGATTATCGTATTTGATACATGCAAGCAATGTCGCATATTATAAAATCAAATTGCCAAACTACCCCCAAATTAAATTTGTATTATATTTATAAAAATATATTTTTTAAAACTTTATTCTATTTATTAAATAAATATATATTATATTTGTAAAAATATAATTTTTTATATTTTATTTATTTATTAAATATTTTATTTTTTATTTTTTCCCTTCCATTCTCCTTCGGTTCCCCCCACCACCCCGCCTGCCGGCACCACCCACCCCCTCCCCTACCCCTGCTAGCACCGCCCACCCTCTTTCCATTCCCATCAATCACCACTACCACCGGTGGTATCCTGTGCGGCGATGCCCAGCCATTCGCCCTCGATGCCGGCACAACCTTGCATTGGCCACCGGTGGTGGCATTTCGCAGCTCCGTCGCTCGTTTCACTGGTGGAGATACTGACCGCCTATTGGACCTCTCCTCGGGATCTTCACAGAACCCATTCTTGGTTGGAACCCGGCTCCTCGCCACCCACCCTTGCCCCGCCTCCCTCTTAGAATATGTTAGCTTGATGGCCCCCTCCCTCCTTTTCACCGGCGATGGACATGCCCTACCACTGCGACAGCCGACGCTGACACCAGCACTCCTTTGCTACGAGCAATCTCGCCGGAGATGGAGCGCTTCCGCTAGAACTTCACCGGCGACTTCCCCCCCTTAAAGGATAATTTGGTAATCTGGATTACCTGGAAGGTAGTAATCTAGATTACCATCCTCCCAGAGGTAATCCAGATTGCCTCTTGGAAGGCAATCCAGATTACCAGACAGGATAGACTACCATCTAGAAAAATATATCAAACGCAGTAAAGTGGTGCATCCCCATTAAATTATTGATAATTTGGATAGATTCTTGCTACCAAATGCAACCTAAGTTAACCCTATGCCATTATTTACTTTTTTCGCTCTTCTAGATCCCTTTCATTGCTCTTCTTCCTCCACTATCATTCAGCACCTTCTTTCAAGTGTTCCTTCTTTGGCTCTTAGGTGCTCAAACCATCTAAAGTTTCCTCCCTTCTAAGCATAATACCATTGTTCATATTTACTTGGTAAGCTAGAGTTAGATGCAAGTCACTATAGATGTTTGTTGAGGATCTTCCATCCATTGATGCATCTCACCACCCGCCACACCTCACCCAAAAGATGACCTGTTACTTTGCACTGTTATCTCGAGTTAATGTGCTATGCTCAAGATATTTTTGGCTTCCTTAGAGTTAACTCCTATTCCGAATAATTTCGATTCTTTCTTACAATTGTCCATGCATATTAAGAGCTGCAAACCAACTAAGAGGTCTCTTCACGTTATTTGGCATATACACGGCAACTTAGAGCCCCGATCAAGCATATGGCTCAGATCATTTTAGTGCTGCACATATTGGCACATTGTTTCCATTTCAAAGATTGATAGTTGACACTATATACAAGTGGTTTAACATAATCATAATGTTTCTGAATTCTGATATTCTAGTAAAGAACCAACAAATCCATCGCATTGCTTTAACCGACTCAAAAGTCAAAACTTTCATAAGATCACACACCCTATGGCAAAAAGATCATTGTTTACTCTTTTTTTCCATGTTGGTATTTCATCGATCAACTCTATATCTAATCACAAAGAAAGGCTCAGCAAGCTCTTAAAGGAGTAGCCTGTCCTCTCTATATGCATAGTATGCCTTATTAGCAGCTCATATGCTTTATTTGCAGTTCTGCTATGCTTCAGCAAACTCCATTCCAACTGTAATCGATCAAACATATCGAGAGTATGATGCTTCCAGAATTGAACATTTAAAGCAGCATTCCTTTTTGCTACGTTGCAAGTCACAAGGATGTGCTCTTCTTTAAGACTATTACTTGCAGTGAAAGCATACTTTTTGAAGTAATCAAGTATAACCTATGGGTGGTTGCTGGCACTGCCGATATACAGATGAAGCATAATTTAGACAATTCCCCACTATCAGCCTACTCGCGACCAAGTATAGACATCTACTAGGTTGTCTGAACTTGTCACTTCTCTCCATCTAATAAGGTGCCACTTCATGCAATCTCCAATAACCCCAAACAATGATTATTCCTCATTTCTTCTATGTTTTGCCTCTTCATGAGAGCTTATAGCTTGAGATGATGTCAATTGGGTTTGTGATCCTACAACCATAATTTTACCATTAATTTATTTGTCTTCCTAACAGATCCTCCTATCTTTGGAAAGAAAAAGAAGATGGTATGCATCTCCCTATTCAGTGCTGAGACCAAGTTCTATGCATTGGCACAGATGAAATTCAGCCTCATTCTCAAAAACTGGGTGTCACACAATTAAACATTCTTATCATAAACAAAATAATCTAGAGAAAGCATGATGAGAAATTGAGAATACTCATCCCTCATCGGACATAATTATGCCATTATTATTATTCAACCTATTAAGCTATTCTAAAACTCCCCCAACAAGACTCTATAACATCATGGACGCTGGGAAAAAATACCATTCTTGCTAGCCCCGGTTTTAGGGAGTACTCAAGAAATTCCAGTGTATATACTTTTGTATTATGTATATACGTCATGTGTTGCATATTCACATGTTACCCAAGAGTTCTAATTGTAGATTGTTGGGCTAGTACCCATTATAGTAACATATTACATCACTGCAGCACATTCTAATACTTGCTCGAGTTCTATGAGTTTAAGGCAGAAATTATCACATTAGAGAGTAGAAAACTTGTACCAAAAGAGAATTCATCGACTACATAAACAAGATACAAAAGTGGTCCTCATAAGGAAAAAGATTAGACCATGCTAGCTCTGAGGAAATTGAAGGCGAAGTTCAAGTCTTCGAGAGAATCTCAATGGAGGTTATGATAAAGGAAAATGCTTGGAAAATGTGAGAGAAGTAAATTGACAAGAATGGTTCTACGAATCAAGTTGACAAAAAATGGAGCTCTTTAATGCAAATGAATGGTGAGAAAGAAATTAACCCAAAATAAAAAGGGTAAAGCTTGATCATAGTGGTTATGTAGACTAGCATCTCTATCCAGTCCATACTCCATATGGTTTCATTAGCAATATATTGGCTGGCGTAAAGAATGACATGCATTAAATTAATAACATTATGCCCAGCCCCTTTTCTGTCTTTTATTGTTATAATGCTTACTTACCAACACAACATCCACAACATTTAATTATCTTACACAATGCTTGTAGATATTAAATGAATTAACATACCTCCAATTGCATAATCTCACAGACAAGGCTGAGATCTGCAATAGATGGCTGAGAATTGCCCAATAAGAACTTTGCATTCCCTTTAAACCATACAGACTCCATCTTTGAAAGAGATGAGTTTAGAACTTTCTCAGCTTCATTTGCTGCTTGAGAGTTTAACGGACGACCAAACAGAGGTGCTAGTACAGTGTTTAGAACAAAGGATACTGCACAATAAGACAAAGCATCAGTTTGATCCAAGGCAATGAGATCAATTCACAGGTAAGGTAGCAATCACAAGTATGCACTAGATCATCAGACATTATGATGACCCCATCCTAGATGATGATAAAATTCAATAGCATCACTAAATTATAAGCAAGAAGGTACATAACATATTATTCTTCTTTTAGCTTTAGTAATTTGGTTCCACAATTCATTTCTTAGGAACATGCTATAATGTAGGAAAATGTTGATTGGTTTCTTTCTAGATTCTCTATAGGGCCTATCATATAATTGCCCCTGAAGTGCCATCTTTACATCCTTTTCCATTCCCTTATCTAAAGATTGTTTCTTATGTAAAGACTGTGGTTTGAATGTATCATCTAACGACATCCTATCATAAGCTTTCCTTAAGTCAGCAGAGATCATATACAGACACTATTTCTTTCCCAATATTTGATTTCTATCTGTTGCTTAAATAAGAAGATAACATCTATTATTGACCTTTTAAGCATAAGTCCAAATTGATTCTCTAAGACTGCTGTAATTTTTCTTAGCTTGTTCAAATACCTTTTTCCATAACTTCACAGAGTGACTCATAAATTTAGTTCTCCTATCATTAGAGAAACTATATACATCACCTTTATTTTTATAAACAATACCATTCTTCTTCAATCATCTAGCATTTTCTTTTTTTTTCCAAAACCTCATTAAAAATTTAGTAAGCCAAGTCCGCCCAATATCTCCCATGAATTTCCAAAACCAAATTAGCTATTTAATATGGCCCTAATGCCTTATCTTTTCTCATCCTTTAGAAAACAACTTCCACCTCAAGTCCACAATTTCTACAAAGAGATCCTTGACAACTCCCTAATTGTTGGTGTTCAATGATAATTTCTCTAGTTAAATCCCTACTTTCTAAATGTGATGTTTTTTTTAAATCTCCTCCTTTCTTTAATTTCCACATCTTTACCAGTATCATAACTCTTGGTGTATCTAACTTGAGAGATATCCCTAGATTTTAATTTCTCTTAATTCAGCTATTTTATAGATTTCATTCTCACCTTTCCTTGAACCCAAACTAAAAGGTGAACCCAAACTACTCATATAAATTATCATAATCTACAAATGTAGCCTTATCAAATTTCCTTAGCCTTCTGATCTTTTAAACATCCTTGACACTGATTGTTCTTTTCTATGTTTCAAAGCAAATCCTTGTTACCTTAATTGCCTCTTATGCCTCATATTCCACCACCTTGCTTCTTTAAATGTTTAACCTTTGCCTATCAACTCCCTAGGCAAACCTCTAGCTACTCTCTCAACACAATCAACCATCCAGTCCCACATTCCATTTCATTTAGTTCTCTAGCTTCAGTTCCAAAGGCCCCATCTCTCCTTTAATAGCTTCTCCCTAAAATTTGTGACATTTTTGCCTTTTGTATTCCACCATCTTTATCACTGAACATTTATTAATTCTATTTCCTTTCTTTTACACACTTAGTATGTACATCTAAGACTATTACTGTTGTGTGATCAATAAATCATAAAAAATATATGATTTCCAATTAACAAATCATAGATTATAACCATGATCAATAATTTGAGGTCATGTTTATAAATCTTTGGCTGTTTGCTTTCATTAGATATAAAAGCCTCACAGCTTTTCAACAACTTCAAATTAACTTTTTGTGGGACAAAATTTATTTAGAAATCACATCATATGATTCAGGTGAACCCAACCTAATTATGACATGCATACCTAAGACTCAGAACTTTCATATACTATCACTAGCACATTATTTCAAAAACATTAAATATAATCATCTAATCAAGAACTTGTATAAAAGAGGTCTTACTTCCGAAAAAACTAACAGATATCTTCAAGCTCTTCTCCTTATTATAAAAAAAATTTAGTAAAATTTTGTTCCATTTGAAAAATAACCCCATTTTTGTTACTAAGCTGTTCATTATTTAGCCATCAGCTTTAATATTAGTCAGTGTTTGAGTCTGACCTGGCAAGCAAAATGTTGAGCTATACACTTAAGTTTTCGATATAGTTTTAAAGGAATTTGTGCCCCTTGATAGTAAGTGCCTCCATCAAAACTACCACAAAAAGAAAAACAATTATATTTTTTTATTTAAGTTGCTATCATCAGAAATTTGCATCACCTGTACCACGGCGTAGGTTTGAATGATGCCAATCCAAGATGGAGTCAATTTTGGCTCTGTTGAACAAATCAGCAGGGTACCTTTAAAAAGTTAACGAAAGGAGGGGGAGGGTGAGAGAGAGAGAGAGAGCAATAAATAGATAACCCATAAGAATATTTATTCAAATCACATAATAAATCAGAAGCAATAACCTATTTCCCTGGTACAAAAGCTATCAACCATAACCACCCATCTCTGTCTTAGTCAACAAACCCATCTCTGTCTTAGTCAACAACTCATGACTTCTGTCACCTTTATTTGTAACAAATCAAAATCAAGTCTTTTCTCAATAATAACAACAATTAATCTTCAGGTGAACCTATAAGCTTTCCTTCTCTTGTGCCTGTCCCTTTTCTTTTCATGAAGAGTTACTGCTCTGTACTTACCATACCAGCCAGGGACGGGAGAGTGGCAGTCTTCAGGACAATTCCACAAGCAAACGAACCCCATACCACCCCATACAGCAGCAAACCAACCCTCACCGCCCTGTACCAACTGTGTATTCCATGCACCTTTTTTCTTTTGGCTCATTTGAAATGGCAGGGTACCAGGCTACACTGACTCGGTAGTGCCTCATACAGCATACCATATCAGCTGATGTACACTACAGGTCCATATCTTGATTTTCAAATCTCTGCTTTATACATGATTAGCAGTAAGAAGATTGCTAAAATGGCAGTTAGATGAAAATTTGCCAATTTTAAATTTTGTTAGACATCAAAATAAGTTCATATTGTCATGAAAATACAGTAACATATTCTAGAAGGTTGTTGGTAGTTAGGTAAGAATTCCCTTTCCTATACATCTTTTCTTCTATTTTAGTTCATAATAATGATAAGTGCTGAATTTCACATATCTTTAACAGTCAATTCCTATACTTACACATTAAATTCTCAAAGTTAGGTGCCTTGGTGTTTCTTAACAGTACAAGAGGCAAATGAAATTGTTAGAGTAATTACAGGTTCAAACAAAAAGGATAAGTCATACAAAAACAATGGCATATTTCTAATTACCAGTGGTCTGAAACTCCTGGAAATGCACAAGCAAGATAGCGCAAAATGGCATGGCTGTACAAATGATAGAAACAGCATCAGAAATTTCAGAAGGAATACAAAGCAAAGACAAATATTTCAATAAAACAGTGAATCAGTTTATAATGTCGAAGACTGGAAATTAAAAATGCATCAAACTGCCAAAACAATATCCCTGGTAATGTAAGGAAAGCACAAATGACGTAAATAGTCAGATCAATTAAAATCAAAGGGGAATACAATAAAGACATGGATATTACTTGATGAGGACTTGATAACTTAGCTGCTTGAGTAACAAATATTTGAGAATAATTGACTCAACTAAACAAATGCAGAGCCTATCTTGTACTTCACACCTTTTGGAAGAAAAAGGAAAAGCAAAATAACACTTGAAAACAAGAGAAAGAAAGTTGTTTAATAGCCAGTTCTATATTGGTAATCATATTAACTCTTTTTTCTGCCAACTATTTTTTCTGCAATTTGAGCCATATAAATATATATTGTATTTAAATTTTATGTTATTTTCAGTTTTTTGAGGAAACTTAAGTTGGTTTCAGAGTCATATTTTTCAGTAGAATAGATGTTCAGTTTTCACAATTATAGTCATAGGTTGGATTGACTGAGAACTACAGATATTAAAATTAAGTCGTGGTGAGGTTTTAGTGTCTTCCTAAGCTTTGAATGTCTCCTTTAAAGTCAATTTCCCTCACTTTTATGTTCTGTGTTCCTCAAGTTACAAGAGACCCACATTGTTCCTACTTAATGGCCACCACCATATAAACTTAATTCACTGCATTCAAATAAGAGGATTATCTTCTGCTTCCATGACAATCCATGCATGAGGGGGTAGTAATGACTTCAACTTTCATGAAAGTTAAAAGAAGAATTAGAATAAATTTCTTTTCTCAAGCAAAAGCTACATGTTTCCATGGGAAAACCATTTTCCTAATTTACTTCAAACCAAAATTTTGATCAGGTATATTAGTCTCATATCAACCAAAGCTTCCTCAAACCTGAGATTTCCCCTCCAAATCCATCCTGCAACAATTTAGATTAGAGCTTTTAGAAGTCATTTACACGCATTAATATCTTGACTACATGGGATTGAACTATGGGATCCTTTTTCACTGATTAATCTGAACTGTGACCCTTAATGTCTTCTTATAAAATTTCGACTCCAATTGACATGGTTAATTGCAGGACTCAACAATACCCATACACCTCATCCATTCAAGTTCCAACACTAAATTAATTGAATAATCCTACATATATATCTCATGCTACAATTTATCTCTATCATATTTGACAGTCATCTTCAGTTCTGTATGCACTGGAATTGCAATTCATATGCTTCCAAATTTTAGGGATTGTTATATCCCCCATAAATTCAAAAACTAGTATTCAGTCCTTTCCTGGTGTCATTAATTAATATTAACTATAGCATATGCACTTTTCTTACACCATTGTAACCTTTCATAAATATCAATATAAAGCCTATTTATAATAACTTTAAAGAGAGATGGGCTGAGTGTTGACCAGTGGCACAGATCCACATCATCAAGAAAATTTTCAGTACAACTACTTCTAATGCTTGTTACACCTAGATATATGTCCTTAACAATTTTAACGTCCTTATTAGCACACCTCTCTCCTTGATGCCAGCCATGCTACCTCCTGTAACACCATGCAGTACTTTATTCAATATCGAACCATTCTCTCTAGATCCTTCTATTACTTGCTTAAGCAAGAAAGCAGCCTTATTGCTGTCCTGCCTTGAATAAAGCCAAGTTGCTCCCCAAACTGTGATGTTGCTTAACAGTGCAATTTTTGTGCATCAATTCTATTCTTGTTAATGGGCATTACATATATTTCTCTGATCATTTGGTATTTTCCTTGTTAACAGATGTCATTCAGCAAACCAATCAGTCAAACTTCTTCACAGATTTCCATTTATTCAGTACCTCATCAAGCTCTAATGCCGTGCTTTCATTTTTTATAAAGCTTACACATGACAACTCCTTGATTTAGTAAATTCCTAATGACAGACCAAATGATGGATCCTCACAAAATATTTTCTATAGATAACATTCTCAAAATTCCATAATCTTACCATCTTTCAGTAAATATATTAAACTAGCTCACATTACATCCAAGTTGATCTGTATCTATAGATTTCCTCTCCATGAATACTAATAAGCAGATTAACTTTTTCTTATGGGCTCAACATGTCAAGTGCATCACTAAATGATTGATATTTTGCATTAGTTTTTTTTTTTAGGGGGGTCGGGATGCCAACCTTCTTGGCTTATTTTCCCTTAAAGATCTTACTTGTCATCTATACATTGTCAATTTCCTAAGACTGGTGCACTGTGTGGTCTCATGAAATTTTGGCTGGAAATAGTTATTACATTTTTAGAGAATCACAACATCACAAGAGAGAAGTCGCTTGAGAATTAAGTTATTATTAACGAGGTGTGGACCCTCAATCTGCTTAATTGGATCTCAATTAGTACTTTCTTTATGACCTAGACTCATATTTCCAGTTCCTTTATTTAGCTTTTGTTGCTTTTACTTGTAGATGTATGGTGTTTAGATTTTCATTCGTGTTTTATAAGTCGCAAATATTACATTTCACCTGCTTCCTTATAAGAGGAGCTAGTGTGTCAGTTGGTCAGAGGTTACTTTCATCTTTTACGTGGACCAATTTATTTTCTATAAATGTCAGGTTGTACCCCATCTTTCTCTAACATTGCAAGGCTGAAAACTCTTCCACGGACATAAACCTCAGTTTGTGAATTATCAAAGTCCAGGGAAATTTTGTAGTCAACAAAATGAGATAATCCATTAATACCATGAGCAGGTTTTAACAATGACCATCAGACCCTCTTTCAAACTCATTAAGGTCAGTTTTGCAAATCTTCATTCACCAAGAAATCCTATTTACAGCTACCTCTGCTAAAGCAGATGACCTTGAAAATTATATTTTTTCCAAAATAAAACAAGAACTACAAACAGAATAATAAACACTCTACAACAAGTCAAATTTGTTGCCAAAATTAAGCCAAATATTCTAGAAAACATGGTGCTCAATGCAAAGCATCATTCAGCAACATAAAGAGAGCAACATTTCATCCAAAGTTACATCTTTCAATGGAAGCAGAAGTTCATCAAAATGTCCTACAAAGGATCTAAAAAGAAACTTAAAAATTACCTCTCAAACAGCTTAAATCTTCCATCAACAATAGCAGGAACTTTTCCCATTGGGTTTATTTCTGGAAAAAAGCATCTTAATAAATACAATTTACAAAAACCAATTTATTTTAAACTGAGACAGCATCCTTAAAGAAGAAAAGGTTAGGGGCAAAGGAATGATGTATAAACCTTACATACCTTCCTTTGACATATTCAGTTAAAGAAACAAGCATAACAACTGATGAGATCATCATGAAATGAGTTGTGATAGGTGCATGTTATTACACTTGGTATTAGAAGTAATAATGTACAGCAAACTTACTTCCAACATACCAAAGGAGGGCCATCTCTGTAGAGTGCAAATCAACATGACACCAGCAAATATTTGTACAAATCAACATGAAACTTTATATACTTTTAGCCTTCATTGTTGGATATCAATTGTCACAAAATGAGATGCTATGATTTTGCAGAAAATGGGATATTCATTACAGACGATGAAGGCTAAAAGCACCAAGCAACCGTGGTCATTTTTAGATAACAATTATAGGCATGCATGACATTTTTTGTAGTTTATGAATTTATTGTTTTTTAAGGATTACCTTATCTTTCATCATGAGTAGAATAGGCTGGAGTGTAGCACGAGCCTTGCTAACGGGATAAATCAGTTAAAGGGCCTGCATGCCCATTAAAAACTCAAATACAGCTACCTCTTGCACATCTTAAAAAAAATCAAAGGAGGTCTAACAAGACCAACATATCCAGTAAAAATTAACAATCAATAACACGCTTCTTTGCCAAACAAGCACCACTGATCCTTCTCTGCTTAAGCCCTAGGAACTGAACCCTTCCTGCTCCAGGAGGTCAAGAGCCTCTGGCAGAACGAATCAACAAAAAGCTTTGAGTAGATGTTTGCCAAACAAACTTGTTAATTGGATGCATGTAACCAGTCTTTTGTTCCATTTTTAACATGATGTCTATAGAATGAACTCCAATGCTGACAACAAGCAATCAACACCAGCGCAGTTCCCTTTAAATGCAGTATCTATTGTAAGATTCTCAGGGGATGTCTTCCAAACTTTTACCATTTTTTATCTTTCTTAATATTGGCATTAACTTGCACTTATCATCTAGAGCATAACATCTTTTTATTGCATTTTTTTTTTTTTTGTTTTTCTATAGCATGAGGTTTTTCCACTTTTCACGTGAATCTCCCCACAGCAAACACATGCAATTTGTTTTCATATTCCACAGTAATTAACTTATTCCTCTCATACTAACAAAAACATATTAAATCAGAAAGAATAACCATTCTTACATGTAGAAAAAGGTCGTTAAATAGTGCTTTATGATCTCAACATTTTATCCACATTCATGCTCAAGTTTCCCTGACTATACTCCCTCAACTAATCTGACTTGCAAAAGCCAATCTCCAAAGGGGCAATAGTAGAATTGTCGTCTTCATAATTTTTGTTATGCCCCATCTCCTAGGCACCTGGGCATCAGCCAACCGCTTAAGCAGTAGACGGACCCAACAAGAAAATTCTTGTATTTGTTGGTCTTAAAGGGAGATTACTACCTCTGGGTGGTATAATCATCTGATCTGCTGCCCAGAACCATGTTGAAGTGATGAATCTTACAATTATACGAGGAATTATGTGACTTACAATAACAGGGTCTGAATTCAGAAAAAGAAAATTAATTCTAAAAAAAAAACAAATTAATTGGTAAATGACTTACAATAACAGGGTCTGAATTATGGGTGGAAGCAAAAACAGAAGAAAGGTAAATGACTTTTTTAAGTGTGGCAGTGACAAAAAAAGAAAAAGAACATAAAACTGAAAACAGAATAAATTTTAAATCAGAATTGTGAAGAGAGGGACCTTTGAATTCGGGGGACAGGTGCTGGCCCTTGGCAAGATCTATCCTCACTTCCTCAAAATCGATTCCATTTAACCTAATTAAAAATATAAGCGTAAGCGAGCTCACAAAAAAATACAGGATTCCGAGATGAAACAAGAAAAAGTTCAAAAATTGAACGCTAGGCAGAAATGAAGGAAATAGAACGAGTAATTACTTGCAGAAGATCACGATCGCACGCGACGGCTGCGACATCCGATCGACGTAGACCTTAAGCTTCATCTCTCTCTTTCTCTCCCCTCCTCTCTCCAACTCTCTCCCGCTTGAAAGGATAGCACCTTGACTCGGGAGTCCTCGGGAGCCGCCGCGTAAGGTGTCGATAGGCCCGGTCGAGTCTAGGGTTGAAGAAAGCCCGAGATTTAAACCTCGGTCTGGGGAGGGGTTTAACTCCTCCCTTTTTCTTTCTTTCTTCTTTTTCTTCTTCCTTTTTTTTTTTTTTTTTTTTTTTTTTTTTTTTTTTTTTTTTTTTTTTTTTTTTTTTTTTTTTTTTTTTTTTTTTTTTTTTTTTTTTTTTTTTCATAAAAAAAAATCTAAGTCTCCGTATCCCTTTTGGTTTATAAAAAAAAAAAAAACCCGAATTAGATGGCTTTCGACTGATCCGGGAATACAACTAGGTCCTAATTTCGGCCCGATCCGGGAATACAACTAAGTCCTAATTTATTTACTGTATTTTCTCAAGACCAGTCCAAAAGTATCGGCCTAAATCTCGTAAGTCCGGCATATCAAATTCAATATGACCTGCACTACCTTTTTTTATTGGTTCACTTATATCCAAAATAACATGACGGGACGGGACAGATTTTGTATCCTTTGGAATTACGTAATCGGATATCGCCGCGTATGTAGTCATTTCAAACCTGGCAATTGATCATTTTGCTCTCATTTTTTTGAAAGAGATTACGATTCACAAAATCAATTCTTATTTTGCAAACAGAAAAAAAAAAATCTATTTGCACTATGACACCTCATCCCAGAGTTCGTTTCATTATTTTTGGATATACCATAGACCTCAATTTTGCATTTTTGCTCCTCTTTGGTGGTCGAGAAGTCACTGGTGAGCTTCCAGTTGTTGAGCATACCTTTCTTCAATCTTTGATATGCTTTTGAAATCTTGAGTAAATAAAGAAAAGTGGTTTCATCTTTCAATGCAGATGGTGAACACAAAAACAATGCAAGAAGAAAATGTAGATAGAGGAAGTATTGCAATCGTTGTTTATTTAGGAGAGGATGAGACCCCCTTAAGATCCGTCCCAAAAGATGCTACAGAAGCAGAAACAGGTAAGAAATTTTTTTGATTCTTGCTTGGAGTTGACATTGGTGTGTGAACTTTTATTTTATAATTTCTGCATGAGTGTTGTAGTTTTTTAACTAGGGTGTCCTAGGTTTTAAACTAGGATGTTGTAGATTTTAAATTAGGATGTCATTAGTTTTAAACTCGGGTGTCATAGATTTTATTTTACTATTTTAATATAAATTTTTGAAATTTATCTCTATAAAGGGATGCCACGATATTTTTTTAAAAAATATTAAGTTTTCATAGTGTTGCCGATCTCACCGTCGTGGCCTGTAGCTTCAAAGCTGGTATCGGTCTCAGACCGTCTCACCTCGAGGGCTCCGAGCTTCCGGTCCTGCAAAACAAGGTCAGAAACCCTGGCTGGGGATCCCGGCGAGGGAGCTCCGATGGTCAAGTTAGAGAACGGCGAGATGGAACAGAATCCCTAAGGTGGGTCCCCGAAGGAGCCCCAGACTTAGAGAAGATCTTAACAAAAGAGGTCTTAGGAAGGATGGAAATTGGGCCCAGCTCCTTCACCGAGCTCATGACGAAGGACTCCTCTCGGGTCCCTGGATCCTTCTCTCGATGCCTTTTTTTTCCTCGCCTTTTTTCCACTTACCTGGCTATCCGCTCTTCCCATCCTTTTATCCCATCACATTGCCTCCGACTTCCCCCCCAGGGAGGCTCCCTCTCAGCCTTCACTTTTTCCTCTCTCTCTCCCCTTTTTCCTTTCTCCTTCGGGTCCGGGAACCCGGTGGCCTCCTTGTCTTGCTTGCCGAGCCCAGCGAGAAAAAGGGGAGAGGGAAGATACTGGCGAGGCCTTGGGCCGACTGCGGGTGCTCTCCTTCCCAGGCATTGACAATGTCCGTTGCTGGCTCCTGCCTGCCAGGACTCCGCTTCTCGGTTGCAGAACCCGTCGGGCCGATGTAAACGAGGTTTCGCGCGTCACTGCGGACCGTATCGACGCTCCTCGCGAGGCATGGCGCACGCTACCCGAGTGGCAATTTTGAAACTCGCGCCCCCACTTCCCGGAGGCCTCACTATGCAGGGCCAGCTTCGGCCGAGGTGGACACCTCCTGGGCGGACACCTGGCAAAGCGACAGAGAAATGCTCGACTTTGGCCGAGGTGGACCCGTATCCGGGCGTCATCTGGCGAAGGAGTAGGAGGGCCCGGCTCGACCTCGGCCGAGGTGGACCCATCTCCGGGTGCCACCCGGCGAGGAAGCGAGGGGCCGCCAGCTTCGGCCGAGGTGGGCCCCTCCTGGGCGGACACCTAGCGGAGCGACAGAGAAATGCTCGACTTCGGTCGAGATGGACCCGTATCCGGGCGCCATCTGGCGAAGGAGCAGGAGGGCCCAGCTCGACCTCGGCCGAGGTGGACCCGTCTTCGGGCGCCACCCGACGAGGGAGCGAGGGGCCGCCAGCTTCGGCCGAGGTGGACCCCTCTTGGGTGGACACCTGGCGGAGCGGTAGAGAAGTGCTCGACTTCGGCCGAGGTGGACCCGTATCCGGGCGCCATCTGGCGAAGGACCAGGAGGGCTCGGCTCGACCTCGGCCGAGGTGGACCCGTCTCCGGGCGCCACCCGACGAGGGAGCGAGGGGCCGCCAGCTTCGGCCGAGGTGGACCCCTCCTGGGCGGACACCTGGCGGAGCGGCAGAGGAGTGCTCGACTTCGGCCGAGGTGGACCCTTATCCAGGCACCATCTAGCAAAGGAGCAGTAGGGCCCGGCTCGACCTCGGTCGAGGTGGACCCGTCTCTGGGCGCCACTCGGCGAGGGAGCAAGGGGCCACCAGCTTCGGTCGAGGTGGACCCCTCCTGGGCGGACACCTGGCGGAGCGGCAGAGGAGTGCTCGACTTCGGCCGAGGTGGACCCGTATCCAGGCTCCATCTGGCGAAGGAGCAGGAGGGCCCGGCTCGACCTCGGTCGAGGTGGACCCGTCTCCGGGCGCCACCCGACGAGGGAGCAAGGGGCCACCAGCTTCGATTGAGGTGGACCCCTCCTGGGCTGACACCTGGCGGAGCGATAGAGAAATGCTCGACTTCAGTCGAGGTGGACCCGTATCCGGGCACCATCTGGCGAAGGATTAGGAGGGCCCGGTCTCAACCTCGGCCGAGGTGGACCCGTCTCCGGGCGCCACCCGACGAGGGAGCGAGGGGCCGCCAGCTTCGGCCGAGGTGGACCCCTCTTGGACGGACACCTGGCGGAGCGGCAGAGGAGTGCTCGACTTCGGCCGAGGTGGACCCGTATCCGGGCACCATCTGGTGAAGGAGCAGGAGGGCCCAGCTCGACCTCGGCCGAGGTGGACCCATCTCCGGGCGCCACCCGGCGAGGGAGCAAGGGGCCGCCAGCTTCGGCCGAGGTGGATCCCTCCTAGGCGGACACCTTGCGGAGCGACAGAGAAATGCTCGACTTTGGCCGAGGTGGACCCGTCTCCGGGCGCCACCCGACGAGGGAGCGAGGGGCCGCCAGCTTCGACCGAGGTGGACCCCTCCTGGGCGGACACCTGGCAGAGCGGCTGAAAAGTACTCGACTTCGGCCAAGGTGGACCCGTATCCGGGCGCCATCTGGTGAAGGAGCAGGAGGGCTTGGCTCGACCTCGGTCAAGGTGGACCCATCTCCGGGCGCCACCCGGCGAGGGAGCAAGGGGCCGCCAGCTTCGGCCGAGGTGGACCCCTCATGGGCGGACACCTGGCGGAGCGGCAGAGAAGTGCTCGGCTTTGATCGAGGTGGACCCGTCTCCGGGCGCCAACTGGCGAAGGAGCAGGAAGGCCCGGCTCGACCTCGACCGAGGTGGTGGACCCATCTCCGGGCACCAACTGGCGAAGGAGCAGGAAGGCCCGGCTCGACCTCGACCGAGGTGGACCCGTCTCTGATCTCGCTTGCCGAAAAAATCCACGTGGTTCGGACCACGTCCGGCGGGACCTGAGACACGCCACGTCAGCGTAACAGCCATATCACATAGTATAAAATCATGACACCGTAGTTCAGAAATTACGACATCCAAATTCAAAACCTACGACACTCAAGTTAAAAAACTAAGACACTCATGCATAAATTGTAAAATAGAAGTTTGTAACCCCTCTACCTCTAATACTTATCATCCGTGGCTTATCTTAAGACTCCCAAAGTGTTATAAAATTTATTATTTAACTTATATTTATGTTTTACTTATGTTTCAGGTGATCTTGTAATGGTTCGGTTGCCTAGAGTGAAGGCTTCATAATTATTTAAAAATCATTGCAAGCCAGCAGTATATGTTGAACAAGTTTAGAAGATAGCTTTTTCTAATCTTCATTTAGAAATCATTCGAAAGACTCCATTCACTCATTTGTTGACATGCAACTATTTGTTGTCAACGGGTGACTACTAGCTGAAATTATTAGATGCTATAAAGGAGGTGACAAGTTTATTTTTTATGGCAAGGAACTTATATTCAGCATCGAAGATGTGGCCTTGATTTTGGATCTACCATGCTGATACGGTGACATGCGCTGATGTGGACTGGTGCAGCGACATCCGTTGACGTGGAGCCTGTGGACGGCCACGACGGCGAGAAGCCCACCACCTAGGCAAGGCCGCATGACGAAGAACCAAAGGGACCGCCCTTCCGAGGTTAGCTCCCAGTCGAGGTAGGGCTCATTGGACAAGCCCCCCATCTCAGGTCAGCTCCCGGTCGAGGTCGAGTCCGCCTCTCCAAAAGGGACCGCCCTTCCGAGGTCAGCTCCCAATCAAGGCAGGGCTCATTAGGTAAGCCCCCCGTCTGAGGTCAGCTCCTGACCGAGATCAAGTTCGCCTATCTAGAAGGGATCGCTCTTCCGAGGTCAGCTCCCAGTGGAGGCAGGACTCATTGGGCGAGCCCCCCATTCGAGGACAGCTCCCGATCGAGGTCAAGTCCGCCTCTCTGAAGCAGACCCTCATACCAGGAGCATGGTCTCCCGCCAAAGGCGCAAAGAGGGGGAAAGCCACCCTCAGCCTCTGAGAGGTGGTGTATACCCTGCCATGGGCGTAGGCCCCTTTCTGCGGCGCATCGTGCGCACGATTTGCACGATCCGAACAATGCTAGGTTCCCAACCTTATGATATGCCGACAAGTCAATGATTGCATGACTGGGAGACTACAGCTTCCATGACAGGATGCTTGGACCTCCTAGAGAAGGGCTCCCCCCTACGGCCCTATGCCCTGTAGCACTTGGATGGCCTCCTCTAAAGTGGCAACATCCCATTATGGCTGAAGGCTCAGGCACAGAACCAGCCCGATAGAGAGGCAATGATGGGCAACGGAAAGCCTCCTTCGAAGGAGAGAGCCTGGAATTCCCTGGAAAGCCTCTCGTCTATATAAGACCCATAGAAAAAGGTAAGAGAAGGTAAGCGAAGAAGTGCAACGAGGACTCTTTCATTCTCATATTATTATCTTCTCTTTTGTCACTCTCTCGATGCGAAGAGTCCCCAAAGCTCTTCGCCAAGAGGTATCTGTTCTCCTCGATCGTTCTACTAACTTGATCATCGGAGTGCCTTCGCCGGAATTCCTGGTCCAAGGTTTTTGTCGATCTTGCAGGACCCTCGAGCAATCTAGTAAGCTGACCGCGAGATGGGAACCAAGGATACGACTGGAACCTGACGTGTCAGAGCTACAAGCCATGATGATCCGGACGGCAACAGATTAGCATGCCAGGTAGGGGGGATCGATCAGAAGAAAGCATCGCTGCCCCCACAGCAAGGAAGATCCCGCGGGCGCCCGCAGTTCGATGGTGACTATGCGAGCCTGCGAAGCCCCCACCCATCAGATGGAGGACCCCCCTCATCACGGTGACCAACACCTGGAGTGGGATCATCCTACTCTGTCGCAGTCGCCTTCGACGGACCCCCAGTACACTGCACTCGCCCACCAGGTCCAGCTCCTGGCCGCGATGGTGCACCAGCTACACCAAAGGCAGCGCTCTCTAAAAACACAGTAGCAGTCGGGGATTATGGCGACTCGCATAGTCAATCCTCGCAATAGCCTATGATCCTTCCAGGAGGGGCCGCTGCATGTGGCATCACCCCCTCAAGAGGCCCATCAGGCGAATAGCAAGTGACCGTAGCATGATTTGACTGGCTAGGGGAGCTGATACCCAATCTTGGACCACCTCGTGCCCTCGCGCCAGCAGCACTGGCATGGATGAGAACTCAGGCACGAGTTCCTTCGCTCCGATCCACCCTCACCCCTGGCATCCTCTACCAAGGGGTCGACTGACGAGGCCATCCTCCACCGAGCGAAAAGGCACATCGAAGAGCATGAGCGCAAGCTGACGGATCTGGCCCACTATTCGTAGAAGTGCAGGGCTCCCCTAGTGAGCCCGCGGGTTACGACACCCATCCACCCTTTATGAAGAAGAACCAAGAGGAACCGATCCGCAGCTGGTTCCGTATACCGCAGGTTGATCCCTATGATGGGACAATCGACCCCCTGGACCACCTAAAAAGTTACAAGGTGCTTATGAGGGTCCAGGGGGCCACCGATACTCTCCTTTGCATCGCCTTTCCCGCCACTCTATGAAAGGCTGCTCGGGTATGGTTTTCCTGGCTTGAACCTGAAAGTATAAACTCCTTCCCTCAGCTGAAGGAAAAGTTTGTGGTGCACTTCGACGCTTGTAGGAAGGTGCCGCGCGAGTCTGATAGCCTCTTCTCGATCCAACAGCAAGATCGGGAACTCCGCCGAGACTATGTGTCCCGGTTCAAGACCGTCGCCCTGGAGATCTACAATCTCGATGAGTCTATCGCCATACTAGCCCTGAAGAGGGGACTGCGAACCTCCCGCTTCATCTACTTCCTCGACAAGAATCCCCTAAAGATGTACTCAGAGTTTCTTCTCCGGGTGCAGAAGTACATCCACACTGAGGAGGCGGATCATGCCAGGAAGGAGTTAGACGGGAGGCCCCTAAAGAGACAGGCCATCGGAGAGACGTCCGATCGCCTGAACTGGAGGATGGTGTGGGTCCCGTGATCAGAGCTCAGGTCTAAGGTTAACCCTGCCGACAAAGAGAGTTTCACTTTTCTCCCGCCCCTAGGACAAAGATCCTGATGAAAATCGAGGACGAGCACTTTCTGCACCGACCCCCACCATTGAGGCCATCGACTGGGCGGGACAAATCCTGCTACTGCCATTTCCACCAGGACTATGACCATGACATGGAGAAGTGCCGCCACCTGAAGAGGGAGATTGAAGAGTTGATTAAGCACAGCTACCTCAATATGTGGAGGGGGGAGCACCCCCTGCAGCCCATATCGAAGGGCCTCGATCCCTTGCCATCGATAACCATCCCACCGAGAAGCCGGTAGGGATGATATCCTGAGGGATAGTAAAAACCCCGAAGAAGGCAAGGGGGAGAGAGAAGAGTGATGATGTACTCCCCTGTGTGGGAGAAGGGTCGACTAGGATAGACAACCCAAATAATGATGCTGTCATCATCAAAATGATGATAGCCAAACATCCTATAAAAAGAATCATGGTAGATAGTGAAAGCTCCTCAGACATCCTTTTTTACGATGCCTTTGCAAGGATGAATTTATCCACTGACCAAATAAGATCGGTGTTTTCACCACTGGTAGGCTTCACCAGAGACTCAGTTGGAGTCGAGGGAGAAATTACACTCCCAACAACTATTGGGACACCACCCTAGCAAAGCACCGTGTTGGTGACCTTCACTATCGTAAAGCTCCCTTCACCCTACAATGCCATCCTGGGATTCTCAGGACTCAATTTGCTTGATGTCATCATCTCCACGAAATGCCTCTTAGTCCGGTTCCTGATCCCATGGGGGATCGGAGAAATAAGGGGGTCCCGGCAGTCGGTGCAGCATTGCTGGCGGACCATCTCGGGTCTAAGGGGAGCATATCTCAGCCTTGCCGTAGACTAGCTTGATCCAGCAGCGTCGAAACCAAAGAGCGGGCCGGTCGAACCTTTGCTTCCTTTGGGGGACGATCCCTTGAAAGTGGTACAGATTGGGGCTCTATTGATCAAAGAAGAGAGATCCTGTCTGCTCGTCTTCCTGCATGCCAATGTAGATGTCTTCGCTTGGACTATTGTTGACATGCCCGGTATCCCACCGGAGGTGATAACTCACAGGCTAAACGTCGACCCCAACCATCATCCGGTCCGACAAAAGAAAAGGAGCTTCGCTCCAGAATGACAGAAGGCTATCAACGAGGAGGTCAAAAAACTACTCATAGCAGGCTTCATCCGAGAGGTGCGATATCCTGACTGGCTTGCTAATATGGTGATGGTCAGGAAAGCCTCTGGAAAGTGGAGGATCTGTGTAGACTACACTGACCTCAACAAGGCATGCCCAAAGGACAGCTTTTCCCTTACAAAGATCGACCAGTTGGTGGGTGCGACCTCGTGTTACAAGTACCTCAGCTTCATGGATGTGTTCTTCGGATACAATCAGATCTTCATGCATCCAAAAGATGAGGAGTGCATGTCGTTCATGACTGATCGAGGTATGTATTGTCACAAGATGATGCATTTTGGCCTCAAGAATGCAGGGACCACCTACCAGTGCTTGGTCAGCACGGTCTTCAAGGACCAGATCAGCTGCAACATGCAAGTGTACATGGATGACATGCTTGTCATGAGCAGCCCGGAGGAGGACCATATCGTCAACTTGGCGGAGGCTTTCGATAACCTCCGTCGCTATCAAATGAAGCTGAATCCTGTCAAGTACGCCTTCGGTGTGGCAGCGAAAAAGTTTCTAGTGTCTATGGTGACCCAAAGGGAGATAGAGGCCAACCCCGAGAAGATCTAGGCGATCACAGACATGCGACATCCCGCCTCCAAGAAGGAGGTCCAGTGTCTGATTGGGCGTGTCGCAGCTTTAAGCCGCTTTGTTGACCCCTGGAATGATTTTGATGATTACAAAATATTCGAGCATGTATGCATTACTAATTCTTTCAATCACTCAAGAAGTTTTGCAGGAAAGTGTTTATCTTTATATTAGTTGGTTTTCTAACTAGTTGAAATGTGTTCCAACATTGTATGAACTCATGTACACTTCAAGTTGTAAAGCCCTAATTTTTTTATCCATGTAATCTTGTAAAAAGGGCTCTAAATTAATATAAATGAGAGTAAGTAGGTTAGACATGTTTGGTAAGCTCTTTGAAGCTTCTTGGAAGACTTGCTCTTGTTGGAATCTTGAATTGAAGAAGTTTATAGAAGTTTGAAGCATAAAAAGAATTTTTGCAAGAGCCGACTCATGGACCAAGAGCCGACTCCTATTTTGGCACGGCATAAAAAATTTCAAAGTTTCAGAAGTTCGAGCCTACTCGAGCCTTAAGAGCTGACTCGATGAAGAACTTGTATTTTTGGTGACTGAGACTTCGAGCCGACTCAAGCCCACAAGAGCTGACTCGTCCAGAGTTTATATTGTTGGTAACTGTGACTTTGAGCCGACTCAGCCTTGAAGAGCTGACTCCTGCAGAAATTATTTTACCATTGATTGAGAGTTCGAGCCGACTCAACCCCGAAGAGTCGACTCGTCCAGAACTTTTATTTGGGTTGTCTGAGACTTTGAGCCAACTCTTGGACCTCGAGTCGACTCGAGTGACGGATTTTTGCAGTCTAACAGCTAGTTGCAGAATCTCTTTTTTGAACTCCAAAAATCCTCCAATGGTTCTATTTCAGTTTCCTAGGCCCTACAACGGCTATTTTTGATTGAAGACTATAAAAGAGAGTATTTTTGAAGGATTAAACAATTTTTGATAGATGTTTCATTGATTATTCTTTGGAAGTTAAGGAGTTTTCAAGTCTTTCACCAACCCACTTCAAGAGCATTCAAGAAAGGATTCAAAGCTTTACCAACTGATCTTTATTCTTGAATCCAACCTTTTAAGGAAGTCAAGAAGCAGCTTGAAGAGCATTCAAAAGCATGTAAAGCTAGGCTTCAATTTGATCTTCATCGACAACACTCAAACAAATTTGGTTTGTTGTAAAGTTGCTTTATACATTTGATATAACTTGTCTTCTCTCTAAGAACAACAAGGGGCTGTGTCTTGAGAGTGTATTAAAGGTTTTTAGATGAGCCTATTAAAACCTAAGTTTAGGTTTCTTTGATGAGATCGATTCTAAAAATCAAAGAGATTTAGGTTCTTGGTTAGCCTATGTTAAAACCAAGTGAGGATTTTCTTTGATGATCCCGGTAAAATCAAAGTGCAGAGGTTTGGATTGTGAGCCTGTTAAAACAATCCGACTGTATTCTGATGGGGGATATAATAGAAATCCCAAGTGGTGTTTGGATAGTGGATGTAGGAGCGGGTTGCTTCGAACAACTTTAAATTTCTTGTGTTTGTGATTGTGCTTGTTTAACTTCATTGCATTTATTTACTTGCTTCCGTATTGCATTATTCACCACGACACGAAAATGATTTTAAATTATACATACTTACTAAAGTTTTTATAATCCCAATTCATCCCCCTCTTGGCAAGCCACCTGGGCAACACGCTTCATCTCACACTCCGCTGAGCGTTGCCAACCATTCTTCAAGGTCCTCTGAAAGATGAACGACTTCACCTGGACAGAAGAATGCTAAGAAGTGTTCGAGGAGCTGAAGAAGCTTCTTGCCTCACTGCCATTACTATCCAGGCTGGAGCCCGGAGAGAAACTCCTCCTGCACCTAGCAGTCTTATCAGAGGCGGTCAGCTCCATGCTGGTTCGCGCTGATAGGGATGGCTCTCAACGGCTAGTCTACTACACCAGCAAGCTACTCTGTGATGCCGAAACCAACCCCTAAGGGCTATCCTAAGCCATCATGATACTTCTGGGTGCTTGGCCAAGTGGGTGCTGAAGCTCAGCAAATTCGACATCACATATCGCCCGTGGCAGGCATAGAAGGCCTAAGTTCTAGCCGATTTCATGATGGAATGCACCTGGGCCGAAGAAAGTCTAGAGGAGATGGACCAACAGGCCGAACTCGAGTCGGACCCAACCATGGTGGAAGAAACATGGATACTCCACGTGGATGGCGCTTCCAACGCAGGAGGAAGCGGAGCTGGCCTCATCCTTGCCAGTCCTGATGGGGTCATTATGGAATGCGCACTGCGATTCTTTTTCAAGGCGACCAACAACCAGGCAGAGTATAAAGTGCTCCTTGTGGGGCTGAAGGTGTCTTGTGAACTGGGCATCAAAAGGCTGAAGGTCTTCACAGACTCATAGCTAGTAGCGGGCTAAGTCTTCAGCGAGTACGAAGCACGGGATCCCATGATGGTGAGGTACCTGGATCGGGTGCGCTCTCATACGTTGACTCTCTAGCACTTTAGCATCTCCCATATCCCATGGGCAGAGAATGCCCAAGCTGACATCCTTTCCAGGCTGGCCACCTTGCCCGAGACTTCGCTGGGGTGCACCTTCATCGAACATCTCGAGGCCCCTAATTGCAAGGCTGCGGCCAAGGTCCAGCAGGTCTCCCACGAGGCTAGCTGGATGGACCCCTACATCAAATATATTACCGTCGGTACCCTGCCAGAGGACCGAAAGGAGATCGGCCTTCTTAAGAAGAAGGCCACACGCTACGTGATCCTGGATGGGCAACTCTATGAAAGATCCTACTCCTCTCCCCTGCTGAAATGCCTGAAGCCCTCAGAGGCCACTTACGTGCTCCAGGAGATACACGAAGGTATCTACGACAATCATGTAGGGGGCAGGGCCCTAGCCCACAAGGTGATCCGGTAGGGATACTTCTGGGAGACCATGCGAGAGGATGTAGTTGATTTCATGAAGCATGCGACAAGTGCCAACACCACGCATTCATTCAGTGGTATCCAGTAGCCCCTATCTCCTAGTTATCAACCCCATGGCCATTTGCCCAATGGAGAATGGACATTCTAGGCTCTTTCCCTGTGGCGTCCGGCCAACGGAGGTTCCTGATTATGGCCATCGACTATTTCACCAAGTGGGTCGAGGCTGAACCCTTGGCACGGATAACAGACATGAAGGTCCAATCTTTCTTCTGAAAATCTATAATTTGTAGATATGGCCTCCCGTACACAATCATCATTGATAACAGGAAGCAGTTCGACAATCGGACCTTCGAAGAATTTTGCTTCGATCTTGGCATCCACCACCACTTCACTTCAGTGGCTCATCCTTAAACAAACGGGGAGGCCGAAGTGACTAACCGCACCATCCTGCAAGGGCTCTGCACGAGGTTGGATGAAGTTAAGGGCCAATGGGTGGATGAGCTGTCCAGCGTGTTATGGGCCTACCACACCACCCCCCACACGGCCATCGGTGAGATGCCCTTCAACCTTGTCTTCGAGACTGAGGCAGTAATCTCAGTGGAGCTCAACCTGCCCATGCTTCGGATAGAACAATATAGTGAAGGCGAGAACTCGGCATGCCTCCTCCTCAACCTAGACTTGCTGGACGAGATAAGAGACAAAGCCCGACTCAAAATGGTGGCTTATCGGTAGCAAGTCTATTACAACTCCCGTATGTGACATAAGGTGTTCGGCCCAGGCGACCTCGTGCTCAAGCGAGCGGAAGCATCCTAACTAGGAGAATGTGGGAAACTCTCCCCAAATTGGGAGTGTCCTTACTAGGTGATCGAAGCTTTGTCGGGCGGGGCCTACTACCTCGTCGGGCTCGATGGTGTCTGCTTCATGCAAATCTAGAATGCCAGCAACTTAAGGATGTACCACCAATAATGTAAGGCTCTTCCACAATAAATTCAAGTTCCTTTTGGTGCAATCTTGCTTTTCACCTGTGCAGGAACTCATCTGCCCCACTTCAAGCTAGGAGCCGTCGTGCCCCGCACCAAAGCTGGGAAACTCCTGAAGCCCCACATTCAAGCCGGGAGCCGCCGTGCCTCGCACCAAAGCTGGAAAACTCCTGAAGCCCCGCATTCAAGTCAAGAGCCACCGTGCCCCGCACCAAAGTGGGAAACTCCTAAAGCCCGGTACCAAAGCTTGGAAACTCTTAAAGCCCGGCACCTAAGCCTGGCACAGAAGGTCGGAAACTCCTGGAGCCTGACACCAAGGCCTGAAAACTCTTGAAGCCTGGCACCTAAGCTGGGAAACTCCTATAGCCCGGCACCAAAGCCCAGAAACTCTTGAAGCCTGGCACCTTAGCCTGGAAACTTCTGAAGCCCGTCACCTAAGCCCGGAAACTCCAAGAAGCCCGACACCTAAGCCCGGAAACTTCAAGAAGCTTGACCCCTAAGCCCGGAAGCTCCAAGAAGCCCGGCACTTCAAGCCTGGAAACTCTAAGAAGCCCAGAACTTCAAGCCTGGAGACTCCTGAAGCCCGGCACTCAAACCTGGGAGCTCATGAAGCCCAACACTCAGAGATAAACAATTTCATCACCCAGTTTATAGTTTGGAGATGTCAACTTGAAACTCCAAGCAAATCCCACCATCTGCCATCTGACACACACTGGGCAACATAAGAATAAAGAAGCAGAATAGTAGCCATCAAAAGAAAAATGTTTCATTGATTGAAATTTCCTATACATCCTCTGCGAGGCACCCCCAACAAATCAGAGGCCCTCCTTGACTTAAAAAGAAAAAGGAAAAAAAAAGAGAAAAAAACAAGAAGAAGAAGAAGAAATAAAGAAAGAGAGACAGATAAGGAAAGGAAGATCTAAACATCAATCGCTGGCCCCTTTCCAAATCGACGGGCGACACTAGCCCCCCATGAGGCACTCAGGGAGGCTTCGGGTTCTACCTCAGCCTCCTCTGACTCTGACTCCTCAAAGCTAGACTTATCCTCTTGCCCGGGGTATGGGATAGAAGGCCTGATGTTGTCCAGCCCTTTCAACCCATGGAAGCAGAAGGCCTTGCTCTTGTAGTCCCAGAATCCTTAGTGATAGGAATCCAGGACAGCCTCGGCAACTTCGTCCTTGAAAGCCTGTGATGCCATGAACTTGTGGATGGCCTTCGCCGCCTCCTTTCTGGCCATCTCCGTCATTGTAGTGGCCGTCGATGCCCTCTCAAGCATCGCTACAATCCGGTCCTCCTCTTCTAGTTGGGCCTGGAAGGCCCGCACCTTCTTTTTCAGCCGCGCCCTCTCCTCGGCCCAAAGGGAGCTGGCGTCCCACTCTCCCGTAGGGGTCGCCTCGGGCTTGGCCACCCCTGTAGTCCCGGGGTCGCCTCTCCGGACCTTCGTACTGGGCTCCCCCTCGGGCACCCCAATGGCAGTCCTCCTTCGAGACATCTTCTGAAGATCTTTGTGGCTGAACTTCATCCTTGCAGAATGAAGTAGATTGATTAGCTTTGCTTCCACACTAAACCCATCATCAGAGAAAATGAGGTTCCCCTTCCTCCCCGTGCTGGAGAGATTCACTGGCACCGACAGAAATGAAGACAGGGGATGCACGGAGGTCTGGAGACCCTAGTAAGGAAACTCCCCCAACTCAACAACAGAAAAAGGAGGAAGGAAAGAAGGAAGCTTAACTTGTCAAGACTCCGCCCAAGGGGAAGAGGGAGCAGTTCAGAAACACAAGTCTTGTCTCTTCACTGCCAGAAGAATTTCTAAGAACTGAGAAGATAGGTCCTATTTAATGACCTGGAGAAGACATGTGTCGTGTCTCACGCCGAGCCAACAGAGAGGTGCTATGAACCGAGGGACACTTTGAATCCCGAGCACCCCCCCTTTGAAGACCGATGCAGCATTAATAATCACTTTCAAAGAGAGAAGACGTGGTGGTGCGGGCACCAGACTCAGAAAAAGACTTCAGGGTTCCATCTGGATCTCTGATTGACCTTGCCCAAGAAAATTAGGGTTTGTAATAGGGATTGACCTGATCAACCCAATTTTGAGTCTGTAATTTTGTCATTTCAATTTTTGTTGAATCATGTTGACTCAGTCCAAGTCCAGGTCCAGGTTGGCGCCATTCCCTTTGCCATAGGGTGCCACATTTTTTCTTCCATGGTCCAGCTATAAGTGGGTGCCACACTCCCTGCCACATCTCCATCCAGTGTCTTTGGTCCCCACACCATAAGAAGTAAGTTCCCCTTTTACTTGCACCACTTGGGGGAGAAATCCATCAAGATACCTCAATCCAAGGAGGAGCCAACTTCTTTCCAGATAAACCCAAGCCAGGATGACAAGAATTTTTCTTGAAGAGAGGATCAAGGAGGTGCCCCACAATGTTCCATAAAAATCCAAGTTATAAAAGGGAAGAGAGCATGTCTTGGGGAGAAAATCAAGGAGGCACCCAAAAGTTTCCTAAAGTGCCAAAGCCATGAAAAGAAGAAGCCTAAACTTATGGAGCAAGACTAGGAGGTGTCTAAAAGAGCCAAACCATGAAGGAAAAATCCTTGATTCATGGAGAGATACTAGGAGACACCCCCATAACCTGCCATTTGGAGCTGATTTTCAAGTTTTCTTGAAGTTTTTGGGCCGCTCACTCATGGAAGGAGTCTTGGTTGGCCAAGGGAAGAGAACTTGATGCCTAAAGTGTAGATTAGTCCTATTAGTCCCACATGGGAACTTGTATGGTTTTGATTTTTCTTATAGGTCTATATATTAGACCCCTTTTATAACTTGAACTTATCTTATGAAATGATGAATGAAATCAATTTCTTTATGAGCAACTTTGTGTTTCTCTCTTCCGCACTTGTATTTAAGTGTTGAGCTCCATGAGGGAGTGATTCCGGGTTCCACAGGAACCTTGAGGAGGTGTGAGATCTCCAAACCCTACCAAAACCCTAGGTTAGCCACTTCAATTTCAAACCCTAGCCGCCCATCATCTTCTTCATTCCACCAATCATCCAAACCCTAATCTACCTCATCATCTCACGGCCCCTCTCTTCCAAGTAGAGGCTGACCACCAGCATCCAGGCCCAGATCGGCTACTTCGAATACAGAGCAAATCCCAGAGGAAGTCAGATCAGCTTCCAGGAGAATCAGGATTTCAGCAACATCAATTTTTCAAGTTCTTCTTATCTGGTAAATCCTTTTTTTGAGTATCTGGTTCCTTAACTTGTTCTTCTTCTTTCTCAGATCCTGAGTTCAGGAGAAGCCAACTCTGCCAAAGGATCGGTATTGGAGGATCCATTGTGAAGATATCCGAAGCCGAGGATCCAATAATCTGCTCGAGAGAGTCCTTCCACCAAACTCTGTGAAGATCACTGCTTGGTACATAACCCTTCCCTTCTCTTTAGTTCTGTCCTGTTGAAAGTTCAGAGCGAAACCCTAGGTCTGGGAGTTTCTCAACCCCCAGCGATCCTTTGCTTCTGAACTACTCTGATAATCTAGTTTCTTTGAATTGTGCTTTCAATTATTATATAGTTTCTTTTAATTTAGTTTAACTTTCATTTGAGTCAAAGCCGACTTCCAAAAATATATAAAAAAAAAATAAAAAATAAAAATATACATTAATTTTAATTTGCTTCCACATTTCACATATCCATTCTGCATCAATTTTGGTATCAGAGCTTTCGTTCTGCATCATTTTGGTATCAGAGCCCTGTCTAGGGTTCTTGCTTGTTTGATTATTTTTTCGTTCCTTTTTACTTTTGCTGCCTGGAGTAGACTCCCCTGGCCATCCGGTCCTAGGAACAAGCGAGACGCAAGCCTCCTCCTCCCATTCCACGGGGGTTCCTAGGGCGTGTAGGGGTGCCGCTGGGTTGTAACTTCTAGGCAGGGATTGTAAACGGGACACACATTCTATTTTCTACCAGTAACTATCCTGTTATTCGAATTACTTCTTCCTGCAAAAAATTCCAAATTAAGTAATTCTTGTTTTGCTGGAACCAATATAATTGAAAGTAATTTACATAAAAGTTTCATAATTTATTAATTTCTGTAGATTTTTTGAGATCAATTTTACTGATGTTCTATTTTTTTTATTTTCTGCAAGCTGTTTTTTTATTTGAGTGTGCATAAATTGAATCTATCTTAAGGGCACCGAAGTTGCAACATAAGGGGAGGATTGAGACCCTCTCCTTAGCCCAAAACCACCTCCCGTACATTCGAACCTAAGCCTTTAATATTAAAATTAATTAGACCTAATTTGTCCTAGTGGGCTAGAGACACCAACTGGTCGGGTTTAGGCTATTGTTGAGTCAGTTTGTCTAGTTACTCTGTGTGTGCTTTGTACTCAGTGTCTAGAATGGTGGTTCAGGGATTCTATCCCGAAGGGCTTGTGTGCCGGTCCGCCTACCTGGCCAATCACTGATTGGTGTATAGGATTGGCAATTAGGGACCTAACACTCCCCTTACACCTGCCTGGCTGAGTCCTGAGTTACTACAGGCTAGCTTGCCACTCTGGTTGGGCATCTAGTTTAGGCTCTAGGTTTAGTTAGCCCGTAGTCATTTCAGTCGAGTCTCATTTGGTATGCTTACTTGCATCATCATGTCCACCCGGAACGGAGTACCCTACCAACCTGGTCAAACCCAACCTGATTTAGAGGCCATGATTAAAACTCTTACCAAAAGTATGACCAAATTGAATCAGGATATGAATGAGGGTTTTGCCTAGTTTAGAGATCGAGCCCAGGGACTTGAAAAATGTAGACATCAAAATTGGACCCCTGATCCAAAATTTAATAGGCCCCAACCTCACCCATGCCAGGAGCCTAGGAGGACCTTATACCGTGATCCCGAGCATAACCCTAGGAGCCTATACCCATACTTGGTTGACTCAGAGAAGGGACACGTTAGGAACACCGAACCTTATGCACCCACTTTTGATGGAAGACAAGAGACATTGATGCGGCACACATATGATTAATGTTTTTAATATGGTGTTTGTAGAGCAATGAAACCTAATTATACTTAGCATTGTACTCATCTTAATAAGATTTAAGGATTATATGAAAAGGGACTATTACATGATTAGACACAACTCTAAAACTAAGAAGGAAGAAGATCTAGACAATAGGGGCTAATGATTGAGGACTTACCTTGATGAGTTTTCCAACCTTCTTATGATTCAAAACTTGAAACTACTGATGCTCTGGACTGGAGAACTTGGATAACAATGATCAGAACCCTGGACTTGGGCTTCAGCTTATTGGTTCATTGTCAAGGGGAACCCTGTTCACAACTCAAGGACTTCGAAGGACCCTGCAATGAAGATCAAAGTTAAGGTTGAAGGATGCAAACATAAAGAAGGGATGGGAGAACTTGTGAACAAAGAAAAGATAGTTGAGAAGATCTGGCCGACTCCAATGTCTTTGCCTTGAGCTTGGATGATGAATTGCTAGGGAAGAGAGTGGCTTTGGGCGTGGAAGAAGAAGATAGGAAAAATTTCACATATAAAACTCAAGATAACTTCACTTCAAATTTCATTCATTTCCAAAATCAATCTCTTTTACAATGGGTGTCCAAGGCTTTTAATAGCCTCACAAAGCTAGCTTTTGAAATTTAAAAACTCCCCAAATCGAGGAGGATTACAAGGGGGGTTGGAGGATTTGGTGGAGAGTTTGGAGGGATGTGGGGGGGGTTGGAGGATTTGGTGGAGGACTTGGAGGGATGTGGCCAACCTCCTTGAATTTGAATCTCCTTTGTTGGTGCCCAAAGAGTGATGAGGTGGCTGGTGAAGTGGCACCTGATGACGTAGCATGGTGAGGTGGTCTTCTACTTGGATAAGAATGACATGTGGCACCCAGTGGTCCTAGTTGATGGTCCTCTTCTCTTGCTTGGTTGATGTGTCTTCTCTTCTTCATGTGGTCAAATTCTGGTGTCTAGAATTTGAGTCTTGTTGCTGGCTTTCATGGTTTTAAGACTTGATTAGACTTAACTCAACTGAATTAGACTTAACTCAACTGAACTGACTTGACTGACCTAGACTTTAAAACTTGAAATGGACTTACAGGAAATGAAATTTTAAAAATAATTACAGGACTCAATAAACACTCTTGATTTGAAACTCAAAATTAATTACAGGACTCTTGAAAAGGAAATGACTCTTGAAAATAAAATATTTTTGAACTAAAGGATACAAGGTAACCTAATTATCTTCGATCCAAATTGGGATAAGGCTAACCTTGTTGGAGTGAAGTTTCTTTCGGCTTCTAGTGTCCACACCAGACGTATATTAAGTGGGAAGAACAAATGGATCGATATTTTGAGTGCACTAACATATCGGAATTAGGACAAGTTAGGTTGGCCAAAACCAAGTTCACCAAACATGCTAGGTCGCATTGGTATGCTATTGAGCGTGAGTGTTATCAAAGAAAAGAGGAAATATATACTTGGAGAGATATGAGAAGTAAGTTGAGAGATGGTACCTAGGTAGATCCTATGAGAAAAGACTTTTAGACCAATGGTACCAATTGCGACAAGGTAATAGGCCTGTGTCTAAATATATCGAGGACTTCCAGTGGTATGACATGAAATGCAATACCATTGAGACCGAAGCTCAGATCACATCGAGGTTTAGGGTTGGGTTACACCCAGACATTTATAGGAAGCTATGCCTTGAAAAGACCAATAAGTTAGACCGAGCCTACCAAGAAGCCCAAGACTATGAGTGGTCTTTAAGATATAACCAATCAAGTACTTTGGACTTAAAGCCAACCTCTACCAACTTGAGTCAAGTTTCGATTGATCCGACACCCGTAGTGAACCAGACTTTTGTTTGTCAATTCCCACTTGTGTCACCTCTTGACCAGAAAGATAACACTGAGAAGGATTTAGGCATGGCCATCCCAAAATTAGTTGACCTGACCAGAGCCGTACTTAAGAGGAATCAAAGGAGAATAGATTAGAACCTTTCAGTGAGATTGAGGAAGAAATATATGAGCCTGACATAAGTTTGATAGATGAATATGAAGAAGAAGAATTTGAGGATATCTCTCCCGATAATTCAATTAACCAACTCCTACCTGATGGGGTTATTGAGGGGACCCCTGCCACTCAAGGAATTCAGGAGCTAATCCTAAGAAACGATCCTTTTGAGGAAGTTCAGGAAGAGGAAATTGCACCCAATGAGAGTTTAAGTGAGAATACCCCTAAACTCATTGAGGAATCCAAAGAAGACACCCCTGAGTCAAATCTGGTAGAGAAGTGTGAAGAAGGAAGGGGTTCACAAGAATTGCCCATTGAGAAGGTCCAAGAACAAGAAAAAGACAGTAGCTTAGAAGACTTTCTAGATAAACATTCCAAAGACCTTCCTGATAACCTTCCACCTTCTAGGAGCACCCAGCCTATCCTAGAACTTGCACTTGTAGACCCTCCTAGAGCAAATCATGAGGTTTGGATGAGTGCACCTATAGAACAATGTCCTCATTTTAAGGTCGTCATGAATAACCAAGGTATGTTTCTTGTTTTCTATAAGCCACCTCAAAACTCTGATTCTTATTTCCTACCCTTCCCTGAATCTTCTCATGTTTCTAAAGCTATGGGATTACACTTTACTGAGATTTCTAGGTTGCAAGACTCCTTAGAACCTATTAGGTTTGCCACCTACTTCTGGAAGACCTTATGGCACCTACTAGACACCCATGATAAGTTCTCATGCTCTGCATGCCATCCTCCGACCCAAGGTCAAACTTAGAGAGCCTTAGTTTGTTAGGTTTAGACCTAGGGTTCCTTTGAATAAAGTCCATTCTTTAGGAATGCATCGTTAGTCGAGTTTAGGACATTGACTCAGATTTTGGTTGAGTGAGAATACCAGGAATTGGGATTTGTATTTACCCAGGACTGAATTTGCATATAATGACTCGGTTAATAGGTCTATAGGTAAAAACCCTTTTGAGATTGTTCATGGGTACAAGCCTCACACACCACTTGACCTAGTTCCTTTGCCAGTCCACACACGAGTCTCCGAGTCTGCTGAAGACTTTGCACAGCATGTAAAGAACTTGCATAAAGAAATTCATGCCAAAATAACTTTAAGTAATGAAACTTATAAGAAGTTGGCTGATTCTCAAAGGCGAGTCAAAACTTTTGTTGAGGGAGACTATGTTATGATTAGGTTAAGGCCTGAGCGGTTTCCTCCTGGAACCGTTAGAAAGCTACATGCTAGAGGAGCTGGACCATTTAGAGTGATGAAGAGAGTGAGACCCAATGCCTATGTGCTTGAGTTGCCTCCAGAGCTAGGCATTAGCTCCACTTTCAACATTACAGACCTAGTAGAGTATAGGGAGCTAGCTGTGATTCCCAGTGAGCCTTTTGAACCTAATCCTGTTATTGAGAGTGATCCCGACCCTGTGTGTCCACCAACAAACTGGCCTGTGAGGAAAGAGCAGATTGAAAAGATCCTGGATGATCAGGTTATCTCTACTCGTAATCGAGGATACCAAAGATACCTGGTCCGCTGGCAAGGAAGGCCAGATTCTGATGACTCTTGGATCTCCCGAGAAGAATTACAAGAATTGGACCCAGACCTCTTGGAGAGATACCAGAGCCAGCTTGATCCATACTCGATAGGGTCGAGTTCCTCCCACCCCGGGAGAATTGATGCAGGCACCAGACTCAGAAAAAGACTTCAGGGTTCCATCTGGATCTCTGATTGACATTGCCCTAGAAAATTAGGGTTTGTAATAGGGATTGACCTGATCAACCCAATTTTGAGTCTGTAATTTTGTCATTTCAATTTTTGTTGAGTCATGTTGACTCAGTCTAAGTCCAGGTCCAAGTTGGCGCCATTCCCTTTGCCATAGGGTGCCACATTTTTTCTTCCATGGTCCAGCTACAAGTGGGTGCCACACTCCCTGCCACATCTCCATCCAGTGTCTTTGGTCCCCACACCATAAGAAGTAAGTTCCCCTTTTTCTTACACCACTTGGGGGAGAAATCTATCAAGATACCTCAATCCAAGGAGGAGCCAACTTCTTTTCAGATAAACCCAAGCCAGGATGGCAAGAATTTTTCTTGAAGAGAGGATCAAGGAGGTGCCCCACAATGTTCCATAAAAATCCAAGTTATAAAAGGGAAGAGAGCATGTCTTGGGGAGAAAATCAAGGAGGCACCCAAAAGTTTCCTAAACTGCCAAAGCCATGAAAAGAAGAAGCCTAAACTTATGGAGCAAGACTAGGAGGTGTCCAAAAGAGCCAAACCATGAAGGGAAAATCCTTGATTCATGGAGAGATACTAGGAGACACCCCCATAACCTGCCATTTGTAGCTGATTTTCAAGTTTTCTTGGAGTTTTTGGGCCGCTCACTCATGGAAGGAGTCTTGGTTGGCCAAGGGAAGAGAATTTGATGCCTAAACTATAGATTAGTCCTATTAGTCCCACATGGGAACTTGTATGGTTTTGATTTTTCTTATAGGTCTATATATTAGACCCCTTTTGTAACTTGAACTTATCTTATGAAATGATGAATGAAATCAATTTCTTTATGAGCAACTTTGTGTTTCTCTCTTCCGCACTTGTATTCAAGTGTTGAGCTCCGTGAGGGAGTGATTCCGGGTTCCACAGGAACCTTGAGGAGGTGTGAGATCTCCAAACCCTACCAAAACCCTAGGTTAGCCACTTCAATTCCAAACCCTAGCCGCCCATCATCTTCTTCATTTCACCAATCATCCAAACCCTAATCTACCTCATCATCTCACGGCCCCTCTCTTCCAAGTAGAGGCCGACCACCAGCATCCAGGTCCAGATCGGCTACTTCGAATACAGAGCAAATCCTAGAGGAAGTCAGATCAGCATCCAGGAGAATCAGGATTTCAGCAACATCAATTTTTCAAGTTCTTCTTATCTGGTAAATCCTTTCTTTGAGTATCTGGTTCCTTAACTTGTTCTTCTTCTTTCCCAGATCCTGAGTTTAGGAGAAGCCAACTCTGCCAAAGGACCGGTATTGGAGGATCCATTGTGAAGATATCCGAATCCGAGGATCCAACAATCTGCTCGAGAGAGTCCTTCCACCAAACTCTGTGAAGATCACTGCCTGGTATACAATCCTTCCCTTCTCTTTAGTTCTGTCATGTTGAAAGTTCAGAGCAAAACCCTAGGTCTGGGAGTTTCTCAACCCCCTGCGATCCTTTACTTCTGAACTACTCTGATAATCTAGTTTCTTTGAATTGTGCTTTTAATTATTATATAGTTTTTTTCAATTTAGTTTAACTTTCATTTGAGTCAAAGCAGACTTCCAAAAATATATAAAAAAAAATAAAAAATAAAAATATACATTAATTTTAATTTGCTTCCGCATTCCACATATCCGTTCTGCATCACGTGGCGGCACCCAAATGGTATAGGGACACAACCGTCCAAATGTCGATGTATCTAGCATTGGTAGCGAAAGGGCCGTGCCCCCTCCATGCCAGTGCAATCACTACTCCCTTCGCCCGGAGTGGATGCCTCGTTCTCCGGGCTTGGGAGTGGGGGGCAACTGATACGGCGACATTTGTTGACATGGACCGGTGCGGTGACCTTCACTGACGTGGAGCTTGCGGACGGCCACGGCAGCGAGAAGCCCACCACCTGGGCAAGGCCGCATAGCAAAGAACCAAAGAGACTGTCCTTTCAAGGTTAGCTCCCAGTCGAGGCAGGGCTCATTGGACGAGCCCCCCGTCTGCGGTCAACTCCTAGTCGAGGTCGAGTTTGCCTCTCCAGAAGGGACTGCCCTTCCAAGGTTAGCTCCTAGTCGAGGCAGGGCTCATTGGGCGAGCTCCCCGTCTGAGATTAGCTCCCAGTCGAGGTTGAGTCTGCCTCTCCAGAAGGGATCGTCTTTTCGAGGTCAGCTCCCAGTCGAGGCAGGGCTCATTGGGCGAGCCCCCCATCTAAGGACAGTCCTGGTCGAGGTTGAGTCTGCCTCTCCGAAGCAGACCCTCCTACCAGGAGCATAGTCTCCTACCAAAGGAGCAAAAAAGGGGGAAGCCGAAATTCAAAACAAAGGCAATGAAGAACCTGGCCATCCTAAGCCTCTAAGAGGTGGCACATACCCTATAATGGGTGTATGCCTCTCTCTGCGGCACGTCATACACACGATCTGCACAATCTGGACAATGCCAGGCTCCCAGCCTTGCGGTATGCCGATATGTCGATGACTGCATGACTAGGAGACTATAGCTTCCATGACAAGATGCTTGGACTTCCCAGAGAAGGGCGCCCCCTATAGCTCTATGCCCTGTAGCACCTGAATGGCCTCCTTTAAAGTGGCAACATCCCATTATGGCTGAAGGCTCAGGCATAAAAATCAGCCTGACAGAGAGGAAATGACGGGCAACAGAAAGCCTTCTTCAAAGAAGAGAGCCTGGAATCCTCTGGAAAGCCTCCCATCTATATATAAGACCCACAGAAAAAGGTAAGGGAAGGTAAGCGAAGAAGTGCAATGAGGACTCTTTCATTCTCGTATTATTTTCGTCTCTTTTGTCACCCTCTAGATGCAGAGAGTCCTCCAAGCTCTCTGCCACAGAGGTATTTGTTCCCCTCGATCATCCCACTAACTTGATCATCGGAGTGCCTTCACCGGAATCCCTGATCCAAGATTTTTCTCTATCTTGCAGGACCTCCGAGGAAGCTAGCAAGCCGACCATGAGATAGAAACCAAGGATCCGATGGAAACCCGATGCATCAGAGCTACAGGCCACGGTGATCCGGGTGGCAACACATGCCATGAAAACAATATTATAATGGAAGATTAAGATAAGAAGGGTCAGTTATTCAGGTGATTTAGAAGGGAATTAAATCTGCAAAATAAGGGGCTGGAGAAGTTGATAGCCCAACTTCATTCATCAAACTTATAAAAGAATGTCGAGGACACTGTGAGACTATGGATTGCATATATGTTCGTAATGTTCTTGTCTCCAAAGTCAAATCAATCTTGTCCAAGATATATCATTCCTTACTTGGATGATTTATTCTAGCTGGATCAACTCGACTGGGCTTCCATAATAAGAGAGTTGACTCTTATGTCTTTTCTAGATGCTGCTTTTTACCTGAGATCCAAGGAGCCAATCCTAACCAAGAGAAGTGATAAGGCTAGAAGGCAGCCAACCCTGTATGGATGTATTGCTACTTTGGTGGTAAGTATTATTAATATGCAGCAAAAGTGTAATTGTATTTATTTTAAATCTTTCATATATTTAATATACATGATTATTATGTACAGGTTTGGTTCCTCGAGCATAGTACCTTAAGAGCCCCGCACATCCAAATAAACTACCTAGGCTGTTAAAATGGTCTGAAAGCCAGGTAAAGATAGATTGTTTAGCTTGCAAACTTGCAGCCTTATTTGTTGGTAAGATAATACATTTTTGATGTTATGTTAATGAACAATATATCATTATTATTAATATAAAATTATTTTGTTATTGTTTCTGGCTTGTAGGTGGAGGGAGCTATTGAGCCTACGATAATGAAACAGTGACTTATCACTAAAGAAATAGTAACAGTAGCATCCCTAGAAAAAGAAAAAAGTTGTACAAGCTGTGCACAGTTGAAGACTGAAGTAGAAGAGATAAAAAAGAGGTTTGTAAAAGTTGAAACCCTCCTTAGTTCATTTATAAATAAAAATAGCAATGCCAATAAAGAAGGGCACAAAGGGGTGGAGAGAGATGATATTGAGATTGAGGTGGAAGTCATGGGGCACGATTGTTGGGATATCTCAGTCCAAGTATGAGCTAGTCACCGGTTCAACCGACTGAAGACATTTCTTTCGAACCGTAAACTTCAGACCAAGGTATTTGAAAAAAATCAGGCAACCTATGGGCAAGCCAAAACTCTTAATGGATCTACGGCTTCCGAAGACAAGGTCTTCGGATTATATCTTCAGCCTTCGTCGAAGACAAAGTCCTATGGTCCCTAAAGAAAAGATCCTCAGCCTGAACCAAGGAATGACCTTCACCAACTCCTAAAGACACGGTTTTCGATTTTTGTCGAAGACATAGTCTTCGGCCTATGACAAAGATCAAGTCCTCGATCTATGTCGAAGACCGGATCTACGATCTATCTCGAGAGGATCCGAGGACGAAGATATTCCCTGATTCAATCATGGAAATCTCTCTAAAAGAGAAGTCTAAAAACGGGCTCTCGACTTGTCTCAAGTCTCCATGAACAGGACAAGCAACGGTTATCATCGACTATTTCTGGAACATAATCATGGTGCGTAACTCCAGTAGCAACGCCTTCGGTCTGGCCGCCGGAATCGTTTAATAACTATCCACGATCCCAAATTATAGGAAAGAAATTAACCCCTCCATCGTAACCACTGGAGGAAGAATGGAATCGCAGGCTGGACAACTCCTTATAAATAACGGTAAGAGGGAATGCTCTAGGTAAGGCCCCAGATATCCCTGAAAATCCTGGAATCCTTCCATTCTCCATCTAATCCTCCTCAGAATCTTTTCCATTTTATGGTTGGAGCCCGCCTCTGACTTAGGCATCGAAGTGTCCCCTACCGGAGTAATTCTGGTCAGGGATTTGTTTTGCAGGTGAACCAGGGTGTAGCCTGCGATCCAGTAGCTCCGCCTGGTCAAAAAAGGGATTCTATGCTAATAGATTGGCATGCCAGGAAGGGAGATCTATGCAATTCGCATTGTTAAGCTCCCCTCCTTGATTAAGGGGAAGTAAAAAATTTTCGATGGCGAGAGGGAAGACTTAGGTTGCCTCAACGAGTCGAAATCGTGCTCCATCCCAGGGGATGTACCCCAGGTAGAGAACGATATTCCACCTCCCACAATTGTTATGGGATAGCAACAATTCAAAGCCCTCCTAAACCAGGTCACTAACCTCATGGCTATGGTTCAGGATTTTCAAAATAGAGCTTTCTAGGTGGGGCATCTGCCGGCCACCTCCATACATAGCTCTTGATCCCGGAGGAAGAGAGCCCCTCGAGAGGGGTCTATACATCTCTCCCCCCATCCTTGGCCCTCTCCTGAAGGCCGAAGTTCAAGAATGCCTAGGCCCACTGATTTCCCGTAGAGAGGGAAAAGACCTAGACAAACTTCCTCACCCTCTTCTGAAGACTTTACTCCCATAGAGAAAGCATCAAAGTAGGCTCTCCCTGATTACGATGGGAAGTTTAAGGCCATCGAATCGAAGATGGAGAGAATGTGGGAGTAGAAAGATTACAATGATTTGGTGGTGTGTGATCTGTGCCTACCCTACACCGATCGCGTCATGGCCGAAATCATCCCTCGGCACTTCAGGGTTCCCCAACTGGAACCATACGACGACACCTCTGATCCTCTTGACTATTTGGACAATTTTAAGACCCATATGATGATCCAGGGAGCTTCGGATGCGATGTACTGCCTCATGTTCCCAGCCATCTTAAAGAAAGCTGCTCGGATGTGGTACTCAAGCATACGTCCAGGTACCATCGATTCCTTCTCCGAGTTAGAAAAATTGTTTGTCTTGCATTTCAGGACTTGTCGCAAGACCCCCTGGAATACGGATACACTGTTCCTCCTTTACTAGAATGAAGGAGAAAGCATGCGAGATTACATCTCCAAGTTTAATACGGCCACACTCGAGATCCCCGATCTCAACGAACATGTGGCCATGTCTGCATTGAAGAAGGGACTTCGTACATCTAGGCTCACCTTTTTCCTGGATAAGAAGTTTTCTAAAAGCTACACTGAGCTCCTATCGAGGGCTTAAAAATATGTCGATTCTGAAGAGCAGGCGGCAAATCGATGACTAATCGAAGGGAAGCCCCCTTCGAAGAAGAAAAATAACAGGGGACAAGGCCCCCCAATTTCTAACAACAACAACAAGTATGCTGATTGCCGAAGAAGTCCTCCCAGGCCCAGAGCATCGGGGGCGGGAGATTCGACTCCTATACCCCCCTCAACCTCCCTCGTGAGAAGATTCTCTTGGAGATAGAAAAAGAAAACTATCTTCAACGACCACGTCCCATGATGGCATGCTCTTCCGCAAGGAACAGGAACAAATACTGTCGATTCCATCGGGACCATGGCCATAATACTGAAGAATGCTTCAAACTGAGGATGCAATAGAAAATCTTATCAAGAGAGGGTATTTGGGATGGTATATTGGTCGCCAAGGACCTCGGTCATAAGCTACTGTCCCCCAATGGACTCCTGAAGAGGCTGAACTACCAAATCAAAGGCCCACCAATGGAGGCATGGAGATGATACATCGACCTGTCAACTGGAGAAGAGATGAAGACGATGTCCCAAAGCAACTCAAGGACAACAATGCTATTCTCTTCTCCGATGATGACCTTGCGGGAGTCCGGCTCCCGCATGACGACCCTATTATAATCTCGACCGTTGTGGCCAATTATGATGTACAACAAATCCTAGTTGATAATGGAAGTTCGACTGATATCTTGATCTACGATGCATTCTTTTGGATGTGTTTGCCTAGAGACAAACTATGAAAGTCCCCTATACCACTTACCGGCTTTGGAGGGAATTAGGTTGATGCCGAGGGAGAAATAGTACTGCCTGTAACCCTCGGTACCGAACCTCGATAAAAGACACTACCGATTAATTTCATGGTGGTCCGAACCCCTTCAACCTACAAATCATTCTGGGATGACTTGCCCTAAATAAATTCCGGACCGTAGTGTCATCCCACTACCTCCTGGTGTGCTTTCCCACCAGAAATGGTGTTGGAGAAGTAAGAAGGGACCAGAGAGTGGCATGACAATGCCTGATGATCCAGGACAAGCATTCTAATGATCCTACCACTTGGGATCAGCTAAATCCGAGGGACTCGATGATAGATTTTGGCGAACCTATGGAGAGAATTATCTCGATACCCTTACCTAAAGAGGACCCCACCAAGGTTGTGTAGATCGGAAGTATGCTCGATGAAAAAACCAGAACGGAGCTGATCTGCTACCTCCGGGACAATGCTGATGTCTGTGCCTGGTCAGCTTCGGACATGCCAGGGATTCCCGCGGAAGTGATCACTCATCGGCTGGAAGTTGCTCCTGGGTATAAGCGAGTCTGGCAAAAGAAGAGAAGCTTTGCCCCCGAAAGACAAAAAGCAATAGATAAAGAGGTGAGCAAGCTCCTCAAGGCAGGGTTCATCCGGGAAGTCCACTACTCCGAGTGGTTGGCCAATGTGGTAATGGTAAAGAAAGCTAGTGGCAAGTGGAGGATCTGTATCGACTACATAGATCTCAATAAGGCTTGCCCAAAGGATAACTTTCCTCTCCCAAAGATCGACCAACTGGTCGACGCTACTACCGGCCACCAACTGCTAAGTTTCATGGACGCTTTCTCTGGCTATAATCAAATTCGAATGGATCCCTGGGATGAGGAGAAGATGGCCTTCATCATTGATAAAGGTCTATATTGCTACAAGATGATGCCATTTGGGCTTAAGAATGCTGGAGCAACTTTTTAGAGGTTGATTAACATGGTGTTCAAGGAGCAACTGGGGAGAAACCTGGAAGCCTATGTCGATGACATGATCGTCAAAAGCCTCCTTAAAAAAGATCACATCCAAGACCTGGAGGAATCATTCAGTGCCCTGCAACGTCATCGAATGAAGCTAAACCCGACAAAATGTGCCTTTGGGATTACTTCAGGCAAGTTTCTGGGCTTCCTTGTTACCAAGCGAGGGATTGAAGCAGACCCTGAGAAAACTCAGGCCCTCAAGGATATAAGGCATCCATCCTGCAAAAAGGAAGTCCAACAGCTGACAGGGAGGATCACCTCCTTAAGCAGGTTTATCTCTCGCTCAGCCAAGAAATGTCTCCCATTTTTCAAGGTACTTCGACAGTCTCGAAGCTTCGAATGGACTGAAGACTGCTGTAATACCTTTGAAGAGTTGAAGAAATACTTGGAGACCCCACCTTTACTTTCCAAACCTCAAGAGGGGGAGGTGCTTTATTTATACCTTTCTGCCTCGAACGAAGCAATCAGTTCGGTCCTTGTCTGAAGAGAAGAAGATGGCTCTCATAAGCTGATCTATTACATCAGCAAAGTTCTGCATGATACTGAAACAAGATATTCGAAGATGCAGAAACTGATCTACTCTTTGATAGCTACGGTAAAGCGATACGGCCTTACTTCCATGCCCACACCATCGTGGTATTGATCGATCAGCCCCTCAAAGCTATTCTCTGATGCCTTGATACCTCCGGAAGGATAGCCAAGTGGGCTGTGAAACTAAGCAAGTTTGACATCAGCTTCCATCTCCGATTAGCTATGAAGGCCCAGGTGCTTTCAGACTTCCTGGCTGAGTGCACCTGGAAGTCCGAAGATGAAGTGCCTCTAGTAGAAGAAGGAAATTCGAAATATACGGAGACCGATTGGGTGCTTCATATGGACAAAGCTTCCAATTCTGTTGGATGCGGAGCCGGCCTTATACTGGCTGAACCCGACGGCCACACGGTGGAGTACGCACTCCGATTCTCCTTCTGTGCTTCGAATAACCAGGCCAAATATGAAGCTTTACTTGATGGTCTTCGGATCGCCAAAAGTTTCGGAGTTCGGAGACTCCAGGCTTTTTCAGACTCCCTGCTAGTAGTAAATCAAGTTAAAGGAGAATATGAAGCCAGAGATCCCACCATGGTGCAGTACCTTGAGAAAGTACAAATCTTATCTTCTCAACTGGAATACTTCGAAATCATTCATGTTCCTCGATCGGAGAACTCCTAGGTAGGTGCATTGTCTTGACTTGCTACTACATTCCTAGAATCTCTCGGTCGCACCTTCGTTGAGCACCTTGAAGCCTCAAGTATAGCTGAAGAAGCTATGGAGGTGCACCAATTTGAGACCGAGCCAAGTTGGATGGATCCTGTTGCTGCCAAGATCGTCATGGCCCGTAGCTACTGTCGGTGCTGGAGTGCGCTCCTCCAGCCACCCGCGGCTCTCGGTTCCCAGATCTCCTCGCTGGGTGCAGTCGCCTTGTTGCCCGGTGGTCCTCCGCTCCTGGACCTGCGAGACAACGGTTAGAGACCTGGGCCGGGGTTTCCAGTAGGGGCACTTCGATGATCAAGTCAGTGACGATCCAAGAGAACAAATCTTCCTGGTTGGGCCCCTCTTGATGGACTCCACTTTAGGAGGAGTGTAAAATGTGGGCGAAGATGAAAACATTGCTGGGGGAGAATGATAGTGGAGACGGAGGGATGCTTTGTTCCTCCGCCTCTCCCTGTATCCTGCACTTACGACTCCACTATGGTGGTCGTGGCGCTTCGCCCTCTTGGTCGGGCTTGTACTTGTGCTTGTGGTGATGGTGGTGGTGCCGTCCCCTCTTGCTAGTGGGGGTTGCCCTTCTTTTTTTTTTATTTTTTTTGTCTCTTGGAGTTGTTGTGTGTTATCTCTGGGTTTGCTATGAACCAGGTTACCGTTCGGTGCTTGTCTCGGGATCTTCGCTGGGCTATCAGGCGCATGCGGCGGTGTCCCGAGGGACCTTTCCTTATTCATGATAGGGGGCGTTGTCAGGCGCTCCGACACTCCTCTTGGTTGCCTCATTTCGAAAAATTTGGGGGTGCTTCGAATGGCAGGCCACCGCCTGCAGGATTCGAATCCCCGGATTGGTGTAACTGGCGGTCGTAGGTGGTCAGTACGGCCTAGAAAGTGCTTCAGTGCAATCCTCGGGTGGCTCGCCGGTGTTCTAGGCTAGTGAAGACCTCGTCCAGACTGGGGCCGAGCTTGGGCGGCATGACTCGCTCCAACCTCAACATTCCGAGCTCGCGGGGGTGCCTCGGTAGAGGAGGGCGGAAGACGGACCCAGTCCAGAGGGCACGCGCTCGGAGAGGCTCCACATCGGCGGGTGAGCTTGTGGCTCGACCTCGACCGCAGGGCACTAGCCTCCGAGGGTCTCGCTCTGGAGGGTGGAGGGCGAACCCGGTCCAGAGGGCGCACGCTTAGAGAGGCTCCACATCGGTGGGTGAGCTCTTGGCTCGACCTCGACTGCAGGGCACTAGCCTCCGAGGGTCTCGCTCGGGAGGGCGGAAGGCGGACCCAGTCCAGAGGGCACGCGCTCGGAGAGGCTCCACATTGACAGGTGAGCTCTTAGCTCGACCTCGATCGCAGGGCATTAGCCTCCGAGGGCCTCGCTCTGGAGAGTGGAAGACGGACCCGGTCTAGAGGGTGCGCGCTCGGAGAGGCTCCACATCGGTGGGTGAGCTCTTGGCTCGACCTCGACCGCAGGGCACTAGCCTCCGAGGGTCTCGCTCTGGAGGGCGAAAGGCGTAAGGCAGCTCTGACCTAGGAATCGAGCTCACGAGCTCGACCTGGCAGAGGATTAAGCTCGGCCTGCTATTCTGAGAGAGCTCAGCTCAGGTCAGTAATGGAATACGGGCTGGAGAGTTGATGCGACGTCTTTTCTTGACTTGGCACCCACCGGTTCCTCCACGTCAGCGATCCTGCCACATCATTTGTCCCCCACTCCCGAGGCTCGTTAGTGTGCGGTCCTCAGGTCGAAGGGAGTAATTGCGTTGCTGACGTGGAAGGGAGAAAATCTGGCATGATGATGGCCATGATTGCTGGCGCTTCGGGGGCCGGCCCTGCAGTCAATGCGGGGATGCCATGTGGCCATGCCCGAGGAGCAGTTAATGTGGGCACGAGATTCAGAGAGGCCGGGACACCATTCTCATTGATGGGCGGCACGTGGCGTGGTTCTGTTGGCGGAGAGTCTGAACCGATACGACTCCATCAGGTCATTTCGAAATGAAAAGAGGGCCTTACCTGAACCATCTATTCATTTTGAATTCTTCGTGCCTGCTGCCGTCGTGTCCAAGCTTCCTCCTTCTTCCAGTTCCCCCGAGTTTTCTAAAGGAACAGGTTAGCTTCTTCTTCCTCCTCCTCCCACTGCTAGGATAGAGTTTTTTCCTTTGGGCCTGGGGTCTTCTCTTAGGTTGAGTCTTCTTCCCGGTCTTCCATTTTGTGTTCTTCCTCTCCTTTGTCCTTGAGGATGTCCCCTTTCGGTCCGGGCTTTCGTCCCTCTATTGATCAGGGCGAGGCCGGTCCTTCCGAATGGAGGCCAGCATCTTCTTCTTCTTCTGACGGAGAGGGAGCCGTATCCCGCTTTGAGCTCAGTAGGAGGCATCCTCCCGGTCTAGTAGTCATCAGGGAACTGGGATCTAGCCCTTCTTCGCCTCCTTCTTCCTCTTCTATTCCTGTCTCTGAGTTAATCCGGTCCACAGGTCCTGGTGGGGTTGCTTCGACGATCACTGTCGGGGACTTGAGGACCATCCGGGATGTCCATGGCATCCCGGCTTCCGTCCGGCTTATGGTCCCTCGTCCGGGGGAATGGGTCACTTCAAGTGGCCTGGGCCGTCTTGCCTTCTATGAGAAGACCTTCTCCGGGGGTCTCCGATTTTCCTTCCATCCTTTCTTTCTGTCAGTCTTAGACAATTATCGTTTGGTCCTAGCGCAGCTGGTGCCAAACGCTATTAGGGTCATTTTTTCCTTCATTGTGCTTTGTCACCTCCAGGGTTCGTAGCCCGATTTTCTTTGTTCAGGGCTTTCTTTGTCCTAAAGCACCACCTAACTGAGGATGGGTGGTGGTCCTTGTCTTCCCGCTTGAAGGGCATCCGGTTTGAGCTTCCCTCTTTCATCATGGGATGGAAGAGCAAGTTTTTCTTAGTTGAGGTCGAGGGGGTCGATTGGGTCTGGAGAGATCCGGATCAATCCCCTAATCGAAATTCTGTGGTCGATGCGGCTGACCGGGATGATTACGAGCAGCTCCGCACCACCCAGATTGCTCCCCTCAAGGTCCTGTTATCTGAGCAGAACCTCGCCGACTCCGGGGTCGACCCAACGAATGGGTCGGGTGAGTTCGACCTGACCTTTTTCTTTTCTTTTGTTCTTGTACCTCTTGCATTGTTTCTCCCAGGCTTTAACCGTTGCATAATTTGCATGCAGGTATGATCTTCTCCGAGAGTGATCTTCTGGCCATCACCAAGAAGAGGCCGCCGACCGGGCTGGCCAGGGAGCCGGCTTCCAGGCAGGTCTGGAGTGAGAGCGCATCTGCGGTAGCTCCCACGGTGGTGATCGGTCTGAGCTCGGCCACCCCAGCTGGTCTGAGCTTAGAGGTGCCCCACACTGCTCCTGTGCTAGTGGAGAGGGTAGCTCCCGTGGCTCCGAGGTTTGCCGAGCAGGCCCCTATTGCAGAGCCCGAGGTGGTAGTCCGGGCGAGGGCTACTGCTGCTGCTGCTCCTTGCCATCCTCCGGGTCCGCCCATCATCGCTGTCAGTGTTGAGGAGACACGGGGCACTCCCAGGGCCATGACAGATGTGCTGCCTGCACCGGCGTCGGCCTCCCGCCTGCCCCCCGAGGTCCTTCAGTCAGTGGTGCAAGGCCGCCCGCTCATGGAGAGAGCCGGAGGGAGGAGGCGCGGTGCCATCTCCCCTTCAGGATGGGACCGGAGAACTCGGTCCTCTGGAGCCCTGAGCTTGCCGAACGCTTGATGGACTTCTCCATCCAAGCGTGCGACCGGCAAGAGATGGCCAGGATGCAGGTGGCCGATGTCATCCACACCCTCTTCTCTCAGCTATTCTCGGTAAGCCGCCTTTACTTCTCTTTCTCTTCTCTTTTTTTTTTGCTGAGTTCTTTTCATGGTTCAGATCGGTGTCGAGGCCCTATTCTTTAGGGGCCACTTCGAGAGCTGGGAGCATCTCGAGTGGCAACAGGCCACCGAGATCGAGTCTTTGAAGGCCGACCTGAAGGAGAAGTTCGGGGCAAGTGGGGCCCTTGAGTTGAAGATCAAGGACCTCGAAAGAGAGCTCGCTGATGTTGAGGGGTGAGCAAGAGGACTCTTGACGGCTCGCGCTTGGAGCGAAGCCGTTCGAAGAAGGCGATCATGACCTCTCCGTCGTCGAAAAGAAATTGAATTGGTACAGTGCTAAGGTCGACCGACACAAGGAGATTGCCCGAGCCGCCCAGGTAGAACTGGCGGCCATGAAGGAGAAGCTTATCGTGGCTGAGAAGGTTGCAAAGATGGCTACCAACTCGGCAAAAATAGCCAAGCTGGAGGCTGCCGAGTCTAAGAGGATGGCTGCTGAGGCCATGAAAGGTGCTGAGGATGCCATCGCTAGGTTCAAGGCCTCGGAGGACTTCGTCGCTGAAATCCAGCAGATGGCATCGGATTCCTTTTATAAGGGACTCATGTACCTGCGTGGTCGGGTCGAGGCGATCATTCCTGACAAGAATCATAGTATCTTCAAGTACCCTTCAGCCATGGAGGAGGAGGCTGATGAGGAGGTCGTCACGGGAGGCGCGGACTCAGAGCCTTCGAGACCAGCTGAGGGTGATCCTACCGAAGTCGGGGCAGCCCAGCCGGGGACTTTTGAGGGTGAGAGCTCCCAGCCTCAGGACCCAGCGGGGAGGCCAGCCGGGGCGGAGTGACCCTTTTTACTCCTTGCTTCATTTTGTACTTTCATTTCTTGTACTCAGTCTGGGTCACCCGGTATGTCGGGGGCCCAGAAGACACTTGTACTTTGTGTTTGATCAATGAAGTGAAATTCGAGTTTCTTTATCATTTGTTCTCTTTGCTTTTTTTTTTTTTTTATCTCCTCTCTTCTTCTTTCCCTTTTCTCTCTCTTCTTTTTTTTTGTGTGGGGAGATCAAAGAGAAGGACTGCACCTTACTTAGGGGGACAAGTTGTAACACTTGAGAGTTGATGGGCTCGAAGGTGTTGTTGACTAAGGGCCATGCGGCTCGAAGGTCCCTTGGCCGGGGATCTAAACTCCGGTCTTGGGTTAGCATCCTGGAGCTGGGCTCGGGGATATCGATTGCTGAGAGCTGCTTGGCTTGAAGTTCTCCTGGCCTGAGATCTGAGCTCCGGTCTTGAGGAGGGTGTCCTGGAGCTGGGCTCGGGGACGTTGATGACTGAGAGCTACTTGGCTCGAAGTTCTCTTGGCCGGAGATCTGAGCTCCGATCTCGAGAGGGGTATCTGGAGCTGGGCTCGGGGACATTGATGACCGAGAGCTGCTTGGCTCGAAATTCTTTTAGCCAGAGATCTGAGCTCCGGTCTTGAGATGGCATCCTGGAGCTAGGCTCGGGGATGATGATTGCTGAGAGCTGCTTGGCTTGAAGTTCTCTTGGCTCGAGATCTGAGCTCCGGTCTTGAGGAGGGTATCCTGGAGCTGGGCTCGGGGATGTTGATGACTGAGAGTTGCTTGGCTCGAAGTTCTCTTTACCGGAGATCTGAGCTCCAGTCTTGAGAAGGCATCCTGGAGCTGGGCTCAGGGATGATGATTGCTGAGAGCTGCTTGGCTTGAAGTTCTCTTGGTCGGAGATCTAAGCTCTAGTCTCGAGAAGGCATCCTGGAGCTGGGCTCAGGGACAATGATTACTGAGAGCTGCTTGGCTCAAAGTTCCCTTGGCCGAAGATCTGAGCTCCAGTCTTGAGAGGGGCATCCTGGAGCTGGGCTCAGGGACGTTGATGACCGAGAGCTGCTTGGCTCGAAGTTCTCTTAGCCGGAGATCTGAGCTCCGGTCTTGAGAAGGGTGTCCTGGAGCTGGGCTCAGGGACGTTGATGACTGAGAGCTGCTTGGCTCGAAGTTCTCTTGGTCGGAGATCTGAGCTTCGGCCTTGAGAAGGCATCCTAGAGCTGGGCTCGAGGATGATGATTACTGAGATAGCTTTAATGATGCTATATTTCCTTCTTGTTCTCTCTTTCTTTCCTTCCCCACTCTTCTTCTCTCTTTTTTCTTTTTGTTCTTGTCCTTCTTTTCTCTCTCTCTCTCTCTTTTTTTTTTTTAGAGTAGGGAGATCAGAGGAGAGGATGCTGGTTGTACCCTCATTTTGTTCTCTTTCTTTCCTTCCCCTCTCATCTTCTTTTCGAGTGGGGAGATCAGAGAAGAGGCCTGCCGGGCTTCTCCCTTTGTTCTCTTTCTTTCCTTCCCCTCTCATCTTCTTTTCGAGTGGGGAGATCAGAGAAGGGGGGTTACCGGTCTTGATTGCCTTGGAGCTAGGCTCGAGGCCTTCCTGGACGTGGATCTAGGCTCAGGCCCAGGGGGTGCCTGTGATCTTGGCTCAGGTCTTTAGCACCTTGGAGCTAGGCTCGAGGCGTTGACGGGAGCTGCATGGCCCTGTGATCTCTTGGCATCTCGGAGCTAGGCTTAGAGATGTTTGAGATAGAGAGCTGCTTGGCTCGAAGATTCTTTGACGTCCTAGAGCTGGGCTCGGGGACACTTAGAGTTGGAGAGCTACGTGGCTTGAAGTTCCTCTAGCATCCTGGAGCTAGGCTCGGGAACGCTGGGAAGTGGGAGCTACGTGGCTTGGAGATTCTTCGACATCCTGGAGCTGGGCTCGGGGATGCTTGGAATTGTGGAGCTATGTGGCTCGAACATTCTTCGATGTCCTGGAGCTGGGCTCGGGGACGCTTGGAGTTGGAGAGCTACATGGCTCGAAGTTTCTCTAGCATCTTGGAGCTAGGCCCGGGAATGCTGGGAAGTGGGAGCTACGTGGTTCGGAGATTCTTCGACATCCTGGAGCTAGGCTCGGGAACGCTGGGAAGTGGGAGCTACGTGGCTTGGAGATTCTTCGACATCCTGGAGCTGGGCTCGGGGATGCTTGGAATTGTGGAGCTATGTGGCTCGAACATTCTTCGATGTCCTGGAGCTGGGCTTGGGGACGCTTGGAGTTGGAGAGCTACATGGCTCGAAGTTTCTCTAGCATCTTGGAGCTAGGCCCGGGAATGCTGGGAAGTGGGAGCTACGTGGTTCGGAGATTCTTCGACATCCTGGAGCTGGGCTCGGGGACACTTGGAATTGTGGAGCTACGTGGCTCGAGCATTCTTTGACGTCCTGATGCCATCGAACTCTTCGAGGTAATAGACCCCTCACGGTGGAGCTTCGACCGCCTCGCGGGGAACTCCCCATAGTGATTCACGACCGTCATCCTGACGTTCGTGGCAGCTTTATTTACCTTCCTCCTTCGCTTTCTCCTCCCCTTATGGCGGGAAAATGACTCTCGGGTGCCCCTGCCCCCCGAGCCTTCTTAGACGCACGTGCGGCCCTCCAGGCGGTGATGCCCGCCAATTTCATGATGAGGTAGCTGTCGGTGGTTGAAGCCGATGGAAAAGTGATGGCACTTGGGGCCCCGCTCGAGGCCTGCCCACTGCAAACCTTCGGAAGTGGGCCTCCTTGACAAGCTTCTCGATCTCTTATTCATGGTTGCAACATTTTTTTTTGATGCCATGGCCATGATCATGGTGGAAGTGATTATACTCCACCTCACCGCGACCGCTGAAGGGCTCCACCGGTGGTGGGCGTTGTAGTCCGGTGGCTCGCCAGCTGAACCCTACATGCTAATGAACTGGCGGAAGAATCCCACTATTTTGTGCTCATGCTTCTCTAGGCGCACTTTCGCTATGTGCTTGATGGTTTCATCAGTGGGTTCCCTGTCGAAAGGGATGGAGGAGGTGACATCCTGGAGAGGCCTAGGGGAGATTGCCACTATGCTGGCCTTTGTAGCTTGTGTCGTCACCATCCTTCTGTGGTATATTGACTTGGGGAGTGATGAAGGACTTTGTCATGCCCGTCTTCACCCCCTCCCGGTGCACCAATCTGTTGCCGCCAAGATCGTCGTGGCCCGTAGCTACTATCGGCACCAGAGTACGCTCCTCCTGCCACCTACAGCTCTCGATTCCCAGATCTCCTCGCTGGGTGCGGTCGCCTTGTTGCCCGGCGATCCTCCGCTCCTGGACCTGCGAGACAATGGTTAGAGACATGGGCCGGGATTTTCGACGGGGGAACTCCGACGATCAAGTCAGTGATGATCCAGGGGAATAGATCTTCCTGGTCGGGCTCCTCTTGATGGACTCCGCTCTAGGAGGAGTGTAAAATATGGGCGAAGGTGAAAACATTACCGGGGGAGAATGATAGTGGGGACAGAGGGATGCTCTGTTCCTTCGCCTCTCCTTGTATCCTGCACTTTCCCCTCCACTATGGTGGTCATGGCGCTTCACCCTCTTGGTCGGGCTTGCGCTTGTGCTTGTGGTGATGGTGGTGGTGTCGTCCCCTCTTGCTGGTGGGGGTTGCCCTTCTTTTTTTTTGTTTTTTTGTCTCTTGGAGTTGTTGTGTGTTACCTCTGGGTTTGCTGTGAACCAGGATATCGTTCGACGCTTGTCTTGGGATCTCCATCGGGCTGTCAGGTGCATGCGGCGGTGTCTCGAGGGACCTTTCCTTATTTATGATAGGGGGCATTGTCAGGCACTCCGACACTCCTCTTGGTTGCCTCATTCTGGAAAATTTGGGGGTGCTTCGAATGGCGGGCCACCGCCCGCGGGATTCAAATCCCCGGATTGGTGAACTGGCAGTCGTAGGTGGTCAGTACGGCCTTGAAAGTGCTTTAGTGCAATCCTCGGGTAGCTCGCCTGTGTTCTAGGCTAGTGAAGACCTCATTCGGACTTGGGTCGAGCTGGGGTGGCATGACTCGCTCCGACCTCGACATTTCGAGCTCGCGGGGGTGCCTTAGTGGAGGAGGGCGGAAGGTAGACCCGGTCCAGAGGGCGCGCGCTCGGAGAGGCTCCACATCGACGGGTGAGCTCGTGGCTCGACTTTGATCGCAGGGCACTAGCCTCCAAGGGTCTCTCTCTGGAGGGCGGAGGGCGGACCCGGTCTAGAGGGCGTGCACTTGGAGAGGCTCCACATTGGCTAGTGAGCTCTTGGCTCGACCTCGACTGCAGGGCACTAGCCTCCGATGGTCTCACTCTGGAGGGTGGAAGGCGGCTCCAACCTAGGCGTCGAGCTCATGAGCTTGACCTGGTGGAGGACCGAGCTCGGCCTGGTGTTCTGAGAGAGCTCAGCTTAGCTCAGTAGTGGAATACGGGCTAGAGAGTTGACGGGGCATCTTTTCTTGACGTGGCACCTGTCGGTTCCTCCACGTCAGCGATCCTGCCATATTAGATCCCATCATCAAGTTTTTAAATGAGGGTGTGTTGTTGGTAGACAAGGTAGAGGCCAAAAAGATCCGATGGATGGCATCTCAATATATCATCTTAGACAGAGCTCTTTACAAGAGATCATTCTCTCAACCCCTGCTGAAATGCTTGGGACTGTCAGATGCTGACTATGCCTTGAGAGAGGTCTACGAGAGGATATGTGGTGACCACTTAGGGGGCAGGTCCTTAGCATATAAAATTATACGCCAAGGATACTATTGGCCCTCCATCCAAAAGGACTCGGCCGACTTCGTGCGAATATGCGATGGATGCCAGAGATATGCCAACATTCAGAGACAACCAGCGAGCCACTTGGCCCAGCTGACAGCCCCCTGGCCTTTTGCTCAATGGGGGATGGATATTCTTGGCCCATTTTTGCCCGCATCTGGGTAGAGAAAATTCCTCATTGTGGCTATTGATTACTTCACAAAGTGGGTCAAAGCTGAGCCACTAGCCCAAATCACGGAGGGCAAGGTTGAGAACTTTGTAAAAAACTCCATCATATTTTGGTTCGGGATTCCACATACAATAATCACTGACAACGGGAGGCAGTTCGATAATATGAAGTTTAAAGAATTCTGTGCTCGGTATCATGTGCAACACAGGCTGACTTCTGTTGCTCACCCACAATCCAACGGAGAAGCCGAAGTAACTAATCGGATCATTCTCCATGGTTTGAAGATGAGGTTTAACGCTGCCAAAGGACTTTAGGCAGAAGAGCTGACCTCCATCCTCTGGGCATACAGAACTATCCCAAGAATGACCATCGGCGAGTCTCCGTTCAACCTGGCATACGGTATCGAAGCCATTCTTCCTATCGAAGTCTCCCTCCAATCTCTAAGAATTGATAAATATGAAGAGCCTGAAAATCTCGACCACTGAAGAGTCAACCTTGATCTATTACAAAGCACCAGACTCCAGGCTTAGATGAAAATGGCGACGTATCAACAAAAGGTCGCCAAATACTACAACTCCAGGGTAAAGGAACATATTTTCCGCACGGGGGACATGGTGCTGCGAAGAGCTGAAATATCTAGGCTAACTGAACAAGGTAAGCTTTCTCTCAACTGGGAAGGACCCCCAAGTTGAAGAGGTCATACGTTCAAGAACGTATCGACTCAAAATCTTAGACAGTAAAATGCTGTCCCGGCCATGGAATGTGCAAAATCTTTGCAAGTATTATCAATAAACAAATCCTCGAAATCTTGTGTGCAAATATGTCCATCTTTAAATGACCCGTTGCCCCAGCAGGATCGTGGCAATTTTTTCGGCCTGATCAAAGAGATCGGCTAATGGTGCAAGGGAGAGTCTGATCCACTCATCTTATCGGTATGTCCAATGAGCATAACAGACGGCCCAATCAGGCTACCAAAATGATCAAGGGCACAGGGATGGTTCACATAATCTACCATACAGAAAACCTAAAAACATGTCGGGGTGGGCCTAATCAGCCTGCCTTACACCAAAAAAAGGTGCAGGGATGGTTTTCATAGCCTACCCTACGGTAAGTCCAAAGATGCATCGGGGCGGGCCTGAACAGCATACCTTTACCATGACAGGAATGCACAGGGATGGCTTGTATGCCCTACCATACGGTAAATCCGAAAACGTGCTAATCCTTGAGTATTGAGAGCTTCCTTTCTACTAAAAATATGTTAGCCATCATTGTTGGTAGGAAAACTCTTCCTAAGCTTCATTAGATCTGATCATTTGAAGGTTAACTTATCCTAGTAGTGATGGTTTCCTTATCATGAAAATCTTAATCTTTGTTTTGAACTAGATCTACTTTGCGGGTATTGTAACTTAGATCAACTAGTCTCCTTATAAAAATTCTTTCCTTGGATTAACTTAGCCCATTTATTTGATAATTAATTGATCAAGTTTGCTTTCTGGTTAGCTTGTTAAAACTCTCCATCCATCATTTCATTTTTGTCCCGCATCAATTTTTGGTATCAGAGCTTATGGTTTACTAGGTCAAGTTATTGAATTTTTGTTTCCTTTGTGATAGAAAAGTGCCATAAGAGCTAATCATTATGAGGGCCTTTTTGTAAACTTCCAGCTCATGTATGACATACTTTCATATTAATAAAGGCATCTGATTCATCATATACTGCTGTGTCATATTTTTTATTGATTATGATGAACCCCATAGAGTAGGGTAATGGAATTAGGGTTATCATGGACTTCATAACAGTGATACCTAATTTCCTATAAACCCTAATCTAGAATGTTCCTAGTCATTGGACCATCGATTTGGGGATCGATGAATCCATTAAGAATAGCTTATCCTATGTATGCTCAGTTGATGAGGATGGTTGGTCTCACGGCCACTTGAGTAGAGACACTAATACAAGAATAAGGATGCTCATTAGGTTATGAGTGCACTGAACTGATCTGCACCTGGACTATCTTATGGAAGTCTTACTCCTTGTCAAAAGATAGGTCCCAGAGTAGAAGTTGTGCATGTGATCTTGAAACCTAAGGTCACCATGGTTCCTTGTGCACACTAAGCCATACTTTGGTTCATACTCATTCATGGCATTGTGATATGTACGGGGTGTTCTGGGTATAGTAGAAGGTGTACGAAAGATGTGAGTGGACCAACAAGAAATTGATCAATCCTAGTAAGAGGATATGTTATCCAGTGTAATCTCTTTATTGAGTGACTCAAGAAATCTTTGCAAAGTGGAATGAGATTAGAAGTGGCTTCTAATCAGTCATCAACTGAGTCCTCATGATCGAGCTAAGAATCGATATGATTAAGTATTAGGGTTTGACATTTGTCTATACCCATCACTTAATCGGGATAATGGGAGATTGAAAGTTTGAATTGCACGGTAACTTACTAGTAAAGGATATTTTGGTAATTTTTATCAAATTCTTCATCTTCCGGGTAGGCATGATACATTGCTAGATGTCAATCTTGTCTAGTGAGTTTTCATGAACCAATTGGATTGGTTTCATGAGTCAATTCGATGTGTGATTCGAATTGGATAATTAGGTGAGCCGATTTGACCTAATTAGGTCAATCGGGTTCGATCGGATCGAATCAGCTCAAACCTAAATCTACTGCTGGCTAGATGTGAAACCCAATAGGTCACACACAATAGAGAGTTGGCCAAAGAAGTCATTCATGGCTTAATTAGGGTCATGGGATCCTAATTGGTTAGCCATATTGCATACTAGCATATATAGGCTAACCCAATTCCTAACCCAATTAGATTGGGTCCGGTTGCTTGCTAATTTAGCTAACCAAATTAAGAAAAACCTAAATTAGGTTGGGTCCTAAGTGGGGATAGCCAAATCAGAGCTTGATCTGATTTTATTTTGGTATTTGGGACGTCTTATTGAAGAGTCCATTTGAGTTGGGACTCTAGATACCAAAATGACACCTTGGCATTCAAAAAGGCCTAAGCGAGTCTATAGTCTTCTGATCTGAAAAATATTTATATGGATGGAAAGAGGATTTAATGCTCTTTTTTTTGACACCCATATTGCATATGTTTTGACTAGTCAAAGGTTTCATGGGGTGAGGATAAAGATGACCACGAGATTCTTAGCGCCTCTTGGCGCATGCGGGAGATGAAAGTGCGCGCACAAGGACAAAAGTCCTACTACAGATGAAACACTGGAGTGTTTCATTTCAAGGGGGCACCTTCTCATCTTACCCCATGCCTCTTGGACATGTTTGACCAATCAAGGCCTTTTGAAAGGGCATGAAAAAGGGATGGAAGCAAAAGCACGCATGAAGAGATGCGTCTCTTCATGTGGCACACGCCCTGAAGTAGAGTCCTTCTCCCTTCAAGACTCTTCGTATTCTCCAGTATTTGGAGATTGAAGAGGCACCTCTTGGCTTCCCATGGACCAGTACTTGTCATGTGGCAAGTGGCAAGTCACAGATTGTCCAGGAAAATGGATGGATGCCAATATGTCTTTTAGTGCATGAGGAGACATATTGGATATGATTTTTCAGTCTTGAAAAATCATGTCTGATAGCCTATTGGAGGACATATCACATGCCCCTCTTAAAACTATAAATAGGGGTGGTGATATGAGTTTCAGATCTTCTTTTACACTGTAAAGATATTCTAAGTGTTCTTCCACTTCTCTCTCCCTCCTTCTTACTTTAGGACAAGACTTGTCTTGTTAAGACAAGGTCTTTTCTACCAGGACAAGGCTTAGTTTTAGGACATAAGCCTAAGAGGTCCTAGAGGAGGGTTGTCCTAAAACCAGGAGTGGTTTAGGACTGTGTCCAAAGAGCCCTACAGTAGGATAGGGTGTCCTACAGTGGTCAAAGGTCAATAGGCTGACAAAAGAGTTCTGTTGAAGTAAGCAACCCCAATAGGGATTCTTCCTTGGTACCATTCTCGTGTGGTTCATCGTTGGAGGGCTTGCACTTATGAGCCTCATGAAAAGGATTGGATTTTAGCGATCCAGGTATGTATTCTGACTTTATTTATGTTTTGTTGATTGGTATTGCATAAGGGGTTCTTGGGAATTAGGATTTTCTAGCCATATTAGGGTTTCATGCTTAGAATTTTGTTTTGAAATTCACTTTCACATGCTACATGATTCCCGGTACCCTGGAAGAATTCCCATCAGTGATATCATAGCCATCCTTGTGGCATACCAGTTATGAACCATTTTTGGAGTTTTATGAAATTCCACTGTCGAGCCGACCTGAACCCTATCGAGTCAACCCGGACTCTGTCAAGCCGACCTGAACTCTGTCGAGTCGACCTGACTAAACTCATATATATGATTTATGGTTTCTTTATGAAATGACATGATAATGCAATTGTATGAAATTTTGCATATTAGGGTAATATGTTTAATTTCAAGTTTTTTATGAAATGCATGATATTATGTCAAGTATGAAATTATGCATGTTAATTGTACCTAGTAACTGCTTTGGATTGGGTTAGTTATCATGGCCGTCCGGTCATAGGAGCCAAGTAGAGTTTAAATGCCCTCTCTTCCCATTCAATGGGTCTCCTATGGCGTGTAGGGGTGCCGCTGTGGCCATATCCTATAAAAAAGTGAGGTGAAAGGTATTTTTATGTATCTATCATGCCTTGATTTGCATATTAGTTATAATATGCTTGTTTAACATAACATGTTATGTTATGATGTTATGTTATGATGATATGTTATATGTTTATATATGTTATAAGCATAGTAATCATGATAATTTAGAATATATTTTTTAGGCCATCAAAGCCCTCATAAAAATCATATTTAGTCATAGTAAAAAACTTAGTCATGATGCAAAACTGATTAGGATTTGATCAGCCGATTGGTATCTAAGCAAGTGGTTATGGGAAGGTAAAGGGAATGAGGTTTATAATTGGTTCCGTTGTCTGACCTGGCTAATCTAATTGGTGTCTAAGGAAAGCAACGGGGGGACCCCCTCACCCCTCCCACTTACCTGGCCAATTTGCTCATATCTAAATCTTAATTTGGTAATGCTAATTGGTTAAGTATACTATAATTTACCTTCCTTCATGCTAAGCCAGATTTATGTCAAAACTATAGTAGGTTTGTTGTGTACACACAAGGCCTACTCTAGGAATTGATATAAGATTTGTCTTGGTGCACTTAGTGCTTTATAGCATGTTTGGATATGTTGCTTTGTTGTGTAAACACAAGGGCAACATTATTTAATCATGACTATATGGAAATATAGGATCCAACTAAACTAAGACATTATGGTTTGTTGTATACACACAAGGACATAAGTATCCTAGAGGTAAAGATAATTGTTGAGAATTGCATTGGTTGCAATTGGAAAGGTTGTCCTACCTTTGAACTCATGTGTATTTGTTATGTACACACAAGGCACTCGTGAGGAATAAGGATCTCAACCCCACTAAGGAAACCAAGAAAGGTTTCTCGCTTACCATAGTTGAGGGTTATGGTATTTGAAGAAAATAGTGGGAGACATAATTAGATAGAAAGTCTTTATCTAGTTATGGATGTCATCTTGAGTAGTCTGTTGATATTGTTCTTTAATTAAATGTGGGACATTTTTTATGGCTTCAAATTTATTATTGCAAGGCATCTTGGATGCTAATAAGTTAACCAGCTCAAACTATGTGGACTGGTTGAGGAAGAAGGCTGATGGAGCCTGTTTCCATTGCAGCACTTTGGGCATTGGAAGAAGGATTGCATGACTTGTCTTGCAAATGTGAAGCTAGATGCAAGTGGTGCATCTAGGGGTTTATACATGATACAAACCAATTTATCATTGAGTGAATCTATTTCTAATTCATGGGTATTAGATACCGCATGTGGGTCACATATTTGTAAATCTTTACAAGGATTCCACAGAATTAAAAATTTGAAGAAAGGTGACTTCAAATTATATGGGGCAAGTGGAGAACCTATATATGCTGAAGCTGTGGGCACCTATCTACCTTCAGGTAATATCATAAGGTTGGAAGAATGCTAATATGTGCCAAATATTATAAAAAACATTATTTCTATACTCTTGTTATTACAACAAGGATATAAAATAAGTGTAAAGAGCAGTGGCTACTCTATTCTTCATAATAATACAATATTTAGGCATGGTTGCTTTGTGAATGGTCTTCTAACTTTAGTACTCAATGATGAAATACTTCTTGTAGATGACAAGAAGAGAAAAAAAGATAATGTCAATGTCATATATCTCTAGCATTGTCGATTAAGTCATATCAGTGAGTCAAGGATAAACAAGTTAGTCAAAAAGGATTACTTTTGACCCTGATGATTTTCAATCATTATGAACTTGTGAGTCTTGCCTCAAAGGAAAAATGACCAAGCCTCCATTCACTGGACATGGAGAAAGCGCAACTAAATTGTTAGGTCTAGTGCATACTGATGTATGTGGACCTATGTCAACTCAGGTCAGAGGATGATATTCTTATTTCATCACTTTTATCGATGATTTATCAAGGTACGGTCATGTGTATCTTATGAAACACAAGTCCGAAGCCTTTGATAAGTTTAAAGAATATCAGAATATGGTTGAAAAATAAACTGGATTTAGTATTAAAGCTCTTCGGTCTGATCGAGGAGGAGAATACTTATCTAGTAAGTTCCTAAATAATCTAAAAGACAAAGGTATTATTTCTGAATGGACCCCTCCTTATACACACCAGTTAAATGGAGTGGCAGAAAGGAGGAATCGCACCTTATTGGATATGGTGAGGTCCATAATGAGCTTCATAGATCTTTCCATTTCCTTTTGGGGACATGCCTTGGAGACTGCTGCATACATATTAAACAAGGTTCCATCTAAGTCAGTAAGTAGCACTCCATTTGAGTTATGGAATGGTAAAAGACCAAGTCTTAAGTACTTAGAGATTTGGGGTTGCCATGCTTATATCAAGAATAACTTTGAACATAAGTGAAGTGCTAGAGCTGACAAGTGTAGGTTTGTTGGTTACCCAAAAGAAGGTAAGGGATACTTCTTTTATAATGCTACTGAGCAAAAGATAATTATCAATAGGCATGCTACATTCTTGGAACAAGAGTTTATCCAAGAAGGATGTAGTGATTCTTCACTTGAGTTATGTGAAGAACAGAACCAATAAATCGATGAGCCTTCAAGTGAAGTTCCTCAACTAGAGGTTCTTGTGGATCAAGAACAGCCACAATACACACCTCCTTTCTGAATGTCAGAGAGGGTGTGGGGAGCACCTTTCAGATATGGCTTTGTCATCAAGGATGACAATGAAGCCAGTATCATACAGGATGATTATCCTGTGGCGTATTCGAAAGCTGTCGAGAGTAGGGACTCCGACAAGTGGCTTGGTGCCATGAAATCTGAAATGGACTCCATATATTTTAATCAGGTTTGGACTCTGGTAGATCCACCTGAAGGAATTAACCCAATTGGGTGTAAATGGGTCTTCAAGAAGAAGATTGGAGTAGATGGTCAAGTTGAGACCTATAAGGCTAGGCTGGTAGCAAAAGGTTTTAGACAAAAACATGGTGAGACTATGATGAAACTTTTTCTCCAGTAGCCATGCTCAAGTCCATTCGGATATTGCTTGCAATAGAAGTATACCATGACTATGAGATCTGGCAAATGGATGTAAAGACTGCTTTCCTCAATAGAAACCTTGAGGAAGAAGTCTACATGTCACAGCTAGAAGGTTTTGTCTCAAGTGGGAGACCAAACCAGGTATGCAAGTTAAAGAAGTCCATTTATGGACTTAAGCAAGCATCGAGGAGTTGGAACATCCATTTTGATAAAATAATCAAAGGATTTGGTTTTATCAAAAATGTGGATGAACCATGTGTGTATAAGAAGACAAGTGGGAATGCCATTGTTTTCTTAATTTTGCATGTGGATGACATACTGATCATTGCGAATGATATCCCAATATTGCAGTCGGTTAAAACTTGGCTATCATCAAAGTTTTCCATGAAGGATTTGGGAGAAGCATCCTATATACTAGGTATAAGGATCTATAGAGATAGATTCAAGAGGATGCTGGGATTATCTCAATCTAGATACATTGACTTAGTGTTGAAGAGATTCAACATGGATGGAAGTAAGAAAGGTTACTTGCTAATGAGTCAAGGCATACAACTCTCTAAGAAGATGTCTCCTAAGACATTAGAAGAAAGAGAGAGGATGGCTATGATTCTTTATGCTTTGGCTATAGGATCGATTATGTATGCCATGTTATGTACCAGGCTTGATGTTGCTTATGCCTTGGGCATAGTGAGCATATTTCAGGCAAATCCAAAAAAGGATCATTGGAAAGCTATGAAAAATATTCGTAGGTACCTGAGAAGGACTAAAGATATTTTTCTAATATATGAAGGATCTGAGTTGAAACTAGAAGGCTATATAGATTCTAGTTTTCAATCAAATCCAGATGATAGCAAATCCACATCAGGGTATGTCTTCACCCTGAGTGGTGGTGCAGTGAGTTGGAAAAGTATATAGCAGCCAACAGTAGCTGACTCAGTCACTGAGATAGAGTACATAGCTACTAGCAAAGCCACAAAGGAAGCTGTATGGATGAAGAAATTCATCATGGAATTGGATGTGGCTCCTAATGTACAACAGCTAGTGCCATTATATTGTGATAACACTGGGGCTATTGCATAAGCTAAGGAACCAAGGTCTCATCACAAGTCAAAGCACATTCTAAGATGGTTCCACCTCATTCGAGAGATCATTGAAAGACAAGATGTCATCATTGAATGAGTTGACACAAAGAACAATATAGCAGACCCATTCACAAAAGCTTTAGCCAAGCAGCAGTTAGATCGTCACTTAGATATTAGCTTAAAATACAAGGGCGATTGGCTTTAGTGCAAGTGGGAGTTTGATAGAAAAGTGCCCTAAGAGCCAATCATTTGAGGGCCTTTTTGTAAACTTCCAGCTCATGTATGACATACTTTCATATTAATAAAGGCATCTGATTCATCATATACTGCCGTATCATATTTTTTATTGATTATGATGAACCCCATAAAGTAGGGCAATGGAATTAAGGTTATGATGGACTTCATAACAGTGAGACCTAATTTCCTATAAACCCTAATCTAGAATGTTCCTAGTCATTAGATCATCGATTCGGGGATCGATGAATCCGGTAATAATAGCTTATCCTATGTATGCTCAGTTGATGAGGGTGGTTGGTCTCACAGCCACTTGTGTAGAGACACTAATACAAGGATAAAGGTGCTCATTAGGTTATGAGTACACTAAACTAATCCGCACCGGGACTATCTTATAGAAGTCTTACTCCTTGTCAAAAGATAGGTCCTAGAGTAAAAGTTGTGCATGTGATCTTCAGACCTGAGGTCACCATGGTTCCTTGTGCACACTAAGCCATACTTTGGTTCATACTCATTCATGGTATTGCGACATGTATGGGGTGTTCTGGGTATGGTGGAAGGCGTACGAAGGATGTGAGTGGACCAACAAGGAATTGATCAATCCTGGTAAGAGGATATGTTATCCCGTGTAATCTCTTCGATGAGTGACTCAAGGAATCTTTGCAAAGTGGGATGAGATTAGAAGTGGCTTCTAATCAGTCATCAACTGAGTCCTCATGATCGAGCTAAGACTCGATATGATTAAGTATTAAGGTTTGACATTTATCCATACCCATCACTTAATCAGGATAATGGGAGATCGAAAGATTGAATTGCATGGTAACTTACTATTGAAGGATATTTTAATAATTTCCACCAAATTCCTCATCTTCTGGTAGGCATGACACGTTGCTAGATGTCAATCTTGTCTGGTAGGTTTTCATGAATCAATTGGATTGGTTTCATGAGTCAATACGATGTATGATTCGAATTGGACAATTAGGTGAGCTGATTTGACCTAATTAGGTCAATCGGGTTCGATCGGATCAAATCAGCTCAAATCTAAACCTACTGCTGGCTAGATGTGGAACCCAATGGGTCACACACAATAGAGAGTTCGCCAAGGAAGTCACTCATGGTTTAATTAGGGTCATGGGATCCTAATTGGTTAGCCAGATTGCATACTAGCATATATAGGCTAACCCAATTCCTAACCTAATTAGATTGGGTCCGGTTGCTTGCTAATTGGGCTAACCTAATTAAGGGAAACCTAAATTAGATTGGGTTCTAAGTGGGGATAGCCAAATTAAATCTTGATCTGATTTTATTTTGGTATTTTGGACATCTTATTGAAGAGTCCATTTGAGTTGGGACTCTAGATGCTAAAATGATATCTTGGCATTCAAAAAGGCCTAGGAGAGTCTATAGTCCTCTGATCTAAAAAATATTTATATAGATGGAAAGAGAACTTAATGTTCTTTGTTTTGACACCCATATTGCATATGTTTTGATTAGTCAAAGGTTGCATGGGATGTGGATAAAGTTAACCACGAGATTCTTGGCGCCTCTTTGTGTGCGCGGGAGATGAAAGTGCGTGCAGAAGGACAAAACTCCTTCTGCAGATGAAACACTGGAGTGTTTCATTTCAAGGGGGCGCCTTCTCATCTTACCCCATGCCTCTTGGACATGTTTGACTGATCAAGGCCAGTTGAAAGGGCATGAAAAAGGGATGAAAGCAAAAGCGCGCATGAAGAGACGCGTCTCTTCATGTGGCACGTGCCCTGAAGCAGTCCTTCTGCTTTCATGACTCTTCATATTCTCCAGTGTTTGGAGATTGAAGAGGCACCTCTTGGCTTCCCTGGGACTGGTACATACTAATGTGGCAAGTCACAAATTGTCCAGGAAAATAAATGGATGCCAATATGTCTTTTGGTAAATGAGGAGACATTTTGGATATGATTTTTTAGTCTTGAAAAATCATATCTGATAATCTGTTGGAGGACATATCACACTCCCCTCTTAAAACTATAAATAGGAACAGTGATATGAGTTTCAGATCTTCTTTTGCACCGTAAAGATATTATGAGTGTTCTTCCACTTCTCTCTCCCTCCTTCTTACTTTAGGACAAGACTTGTCTTGTTAAGACAAGGTCTTTTCTACTAGGACAAGGCTTAGTTTTAGGACATAAGCCTAAGGGATCCTAGAGGAGGGTTGTCCTAAAACCAAGAGTGGTTTAGGACTGTGTCCAGAGAGCCCTACAGTAGGACAGGGTGTCCTACAGTGGTCAAAGGTCAATAGGCTAACAAAAGAGTTCTGTTGAAGCAAGCAACCCCAGTAGGGATTCTTCCTTGGTACCATTCTCGTGTGTTTCACCATTGGAGGGCTTGCACTTATGAGCCTCGTGAAAAGGATTGGATTTTAGCGATCCAGGTATGTATTCTGACTTTATTTATGTTTTGTTGATTGGTATTGCATAAGGGATTCCTGGGAATTAGGGTTTTCTAGCCATATTAAGGTTTTATGCTTAGAATTTTGTTTTGAAATTCACTTCCGCATGCTACATGATTCACGGCACCCTAGGAGAATTCCCATCACTTTGTGTGTTGCTTGTCTTTAGTCCAAAATTCAAAGCAAAAAATTCAAGATTTAAATTTTAAAATTTGGGATCTAAAATCTTAACTTTAATATCTGAAAGTTTCAATTTAAATTTTAATTTTTTAAGATTTTTAAATTTGAATTTCGAGTTTTGAATCTAGTTAATTGGAGGTATGTTTGATTGCTGAAATTTCTACTCTAGAATTAATTTGAGTTTTCCAATTTTAGTATTTTCTTCACAATGCAAAAAAATTCTTTTGTTGCATCTTAGGATGTTAGGATCTGAGATCTAAAAATATAAAAAAGAATTTTGAATTTTTGTAGTTTAAACTTTGTCATCTCACGTTGCTCCTTTAGTTAGCAAGTACTTGTTTCAATCCAGTTTCATACCATTTAGTTGTTCCATTAATTCTAAAAAAATTCAAAAATTCTTTTTCTCTGAATTTTACATTTGGATCTGAGATCTCCATTTAAAAAAAAACTCTAATTCTGAAATTTTTAAATTTAAATTTCAAATTTTAGGTATTTTATGATTGAGGGTTTGTTAGCTAGAAGTTTCTTGTAACAACTTTTACAACAAGCTTTCAAATGAATTTCCTAACCTAAAATTTGAGAATTAAAATTCAAAATTAAAAATCTGAAATCTTAACTCTGAGATCTAACAATCCAAATTTAAATTTCAAATTTTTTAAATTTTGAATTTTTAAAAAAATTAGTTAGTTAGAAGTTGGTAGTGGCTGAAATTTTCTTACAACAACTTGCACCTCCAAGAATGAATTTTCTAACTAAATTTCAAAATTTAAAATTTAAAATTTAAGTTTTGAAATCAAAATTTTTGGATTTACAATTTTCAATTTAAATCTTGAATTTTTGAAACTTTGAAATTCGGGTTTGACTTATATTTTTATACTAGTCTACATATCTTGTTAGCTAGTTGGTTGTTTGTGCATCCATTTCAAAATCATTTTAAGGGCATTCAATATAACATTAGGGAAGGAGATAATAACCTTTCCTTAGACTAAAACAATTATCCATCATTGTGCATTGACCTAATCTTAATTAAAATTGAGTATGAACCTAAACTAGGGACACCCACAAGTCGGGTTCAAGAGCAAGATGAGGCAAAGTGCAATTTGAGTTTGTACTTACCCCTTAGAAATTGGTGTCTAAGGATATAGGTCCAATGGCAAACACCTTAAGCAGACTTGCAGTTCTTTAATTGGGTCCTCGCGAGAGCGAGGAGGGCCTCCCGCATTCCCACCTCTTACCTGGCCCGTGGAAAGGGTAATTGCATCCTTAATTAGTACCTAGTTAAATCCTGTATTTTGAACTTCTAGGTCTAGGAACCCTAGAAGCTAGGTTTATATTGCTTGTCTATTAGGTCAAGAGCTTTAGACCAACAGTCCTACACTCAGCCTGGTTTACCCTTGGACCCCAATCTTGAATTCTTTATAAGGGCCATGACTAAAAAGTATGATACCCTAACTAAATAATTAGGATCAATGAACAAAGAGTTAGGGCAAATGGACAATCAAATCGGAAACCATACTAAGCCCAAATCACCTAGTTCACCTCCCCTTGGTCCAAGAGCCCAATGTCGAGATCTCACCCCTGAGTATAATCCTAGATACCCCTACAAAGACATTGTAGATCAGGAGGAGAGAGTCTTTAGGAGCAATCGACCCTATGCACCCACTTTCGATGAAAATTTAGATCCTGAAGTATATGTCAATTGGGAGAAGAAAATGGATCAATCTTTGAATTTGATGAAATGTTGGAAGTAAGGAAGTATCAATTTGCCAAATTAAAGTTAGTCTGACATACTAAAACATATTGGGGAGAAGTTGAATGTAAAAGTTATTATAGTGGGGATAAAATAATTACTTGGAAAGATATAAAGAGTAAACTGAGAGAAAAGTACCTAGGTAGATATTATGAGCAAAGACTTTTAAACCAATGGTACAGATGAGACAAGATGATGCAACTGTATCTGAGTATATTACTAAATTTAATGAGTTTGTCAAGAGATGTAGCACAGCCGAATCTGAGGTAATGATCATATCTAGATTTCGAGCTGGTCTACGTAAGGACATCCAGTGAGAATTGTTTCAATGAAAAATTTACTACCTAGAAGAAGCTTATCAAATTGCTAGAAAATTTGATACATATCAGAAGAAACTCTTGATCAGTCAACGTAAGTCCAATAGGAATAATACATCTAGATATAGGCCTAGTTCTGGTCATATTCCTTCAAACAAACCAACTCCTATTATCCTAGTAGTTTGTAAGGAAGAAATCCTTGAACCCATTGAAGAGCCAAAAGTAGAAATATATGAAGCTGAATCCAGTCTCATAAATGAATATAAAAAAGATAAAGAAGAGACTAAGCCCACTGAAAAATTAGAGAAAAAATCTTCTGAACCTATTGAAGAATTTGAAGATGAAATAGAATCAAAGTCTTGTCCAAATGAAGGGATAGAAAGAGAAGATCCTAAACCCGTTAAAGAACTTAAGGAAGAAGTTTATGAAGCTATGTCTAACCTTATAGATGGGTATGAACAAGAACAATTGCTTGAGGATAAAATAATTACCCAGCCTAAAGAAATCAACAACGGGAATAATCAACTTGAAGAAAATAAAGTCCAGGGACAAAACCATGAAGAGAAATCTGAGGAGATAATAGAAGACCCAAAATTAATCAATGTTGAGGATTTAGATCTAGAGATTAATAAAGGATCACCTAATAGGGTATTGACCATCAGAGAAAATCTAGAACTAATTCTAAAGGATCAACCCCAAGAAATTGTAGAATCGTTAAAGGATTATCAATATGTATTCCCTAATAGTTGCCCTGAGCCTAATTCACCCTTCTGGAACATCCCCAACCAAGTCCTCTAAGTTGGAACATCCACCATACCATTGATCTGGTCCCAGTAATATTCAACAGTTACTTCTGGAAGATATTATATCATTTATTAGGCACCAAATTAAGATTCACTGCCACCTACCTGAAGTTGTGTGCCAGAGTCATCAAAGCCATTTAGAGGAATATTGGAAATTAGAAACTTTTGTTTCCTAGTCCAACAATAAAGTTTAGTCCATAAATAATAAAGCCCATTTGAGTTTGTTTTATTATTATGTGTCATTTGAGCTTGTCATCATGCATAAGTATCCAAGTCTACAAGAGTCATATGCATAGCATGATTAGCAAGAAAATCCATTTGAGCAATGAAGTTTATAAGCATATGATTCACTCACATAAAAGAGCCAAAGAATTTCAAGAAGGAGACTATGTCATGATTAGGCTCAAACCTGAACAGTTTCCATCGGGAACTATTAAAAAATTACATACTCATGGTGCAGGTCCTTTCAAAATAATAAAGAAGATTGGACCAAATACTTATGTGCTAGATTTACCATCTGACTTTGGTATCAGTTTCATTTTTAACATTTCAGATCTAGTAGAGTACAAGGAACCAACAATGATACCCAGTGAGCCATTCGGGCCTGATTCTACCTTTAAGAGGGAGTGTTGACTCTGTTATTGATTTTGATGATAAGCAAAACACTTAAGTATAGTTGAATACTAACTATTTCTTTGAAGTATGTTTTTATAGAAAAAGGTGCTCATCAACTTAACAAAAATTGTTTGATTGAAAAAGTCCCAAATATAGATGAAAGATCTGCTTAAAGAGGACTTTAAAAATTGAAGAATGCTTGAAAGGACACATGAGTTCAACATAATTTTATTTCAGCAAAAGTTCAGTTATTTTTGTAAAAATCTCAGTGAAGTGTCGACTCAAAGTGTCGACACATGACTGAGAAAGTGTCGACTCAAGCCGGTACATGAACAAGTTTTAGATGGTATGGCTGAAGTGTCAACGTATGGATGTATGGTGTCGACTCAAAGTGTCGATACATTGATCAGCTCATCGTCTAAGATTTTTGGGTTACAGAACTTACTGAAGTTGAAGGCTTGCCTGAAGTGTCGATATATGGATGCTAAGTGTCGACTCAAAGTGTTGACTCATCTGAGGAAGTGTCGACACATCAAAGAATTCCAGATAGCTTCATTGAAGATATTTGAACTAGGTGTCGACTTATAGAGTGCAAGTGTCGATCCTAAGTGTCGACTCACAGCTTGAAGTGTCGATACTTGGAGTTCTGAAAATAGTAACGGCTAGTTTTTCAAATACAAAACTTACTCCTCTAGGCTCACAATGGCTAGTTTTTTGTATCTAATGGCTAGAAACTGAGTTTGAGGCCTTGGAAAGGTATTTAATTGATTCAAATAAAATCCAAACACAAGAGAATGAAAAAAGGATAACCAAGAGAAAAGAAAAAAAGAGTATTCATTCCTATTCATTGAGTTCAACCACCTTAAAGCAAGAAGAAGTTTCCAAGCATTCAAGAGCCTTCAAGAGCATTCAAGTTCAACCTTCTTGAGCATTAAAAAAGGCTTCATCAAGTTGAAGGCAGCATTACAACAAAGCTTCAAAGAGATATCCGCTTTTATTAGAAAGCTTTCATTATTTCTTTACTTCAAACTTTTTATTGTAAAGGTTGTTGGTTAGCTTATTAGAAAACCAAGAAGGTTATTAGTGAGCCTGTGAAAACCAATTAGGTCTTGGTTAGCCCGCAAAACCAAGGGAGGTTGTTGGTGAGCCTCAAAATCAGTTAGGTTTTTAGTTAGCTCGGAAAACCAAGTAAGGTTTTGACTTGTGAGCCTTATGAAAACAAGTCGGGTTTTGATTAGTAAGCCCGAAAAACTAATCGATTGTAATCGGTTGAGATTATAGTAATTTTCCAAGTGGGTCTTGGGGAGTTGATATAACTGCATTGGATAGCACCGAACAACTATATTTTCTTTGTGTTTGTGATTGCTTGTCTCTTTATCTTGCTCTCTTATTCATTGCTTTATATTTTTGCTGTATACTTATTAAAGAGCACTTTGCATTTGCATTCATAGTACTTAGTTCAATTGTTGGATTGGATCACACACACTTGCATTTACATTTTAGAGACCCAATTCACCCCCCCTCTTGGGAGCTAAGTTTATGAGTCTATTTAAGAGACTCTACTCTCTTGTATGAAGACACTTTTTTGAATAAATACAACTAAGTTTTCTCATTGCTGTGTGCTATCTACTGTGTGCTAAGGGGATTCTATGTGAACCCCTCTTCTTCTTCCTTGTGTTCTGCACCCAATCTCCAGCCTCCATCTACCTCTCCAAGCCTTAGCCACCCACATTAAACCCCTTCTTCTCCTTACTATTTTTTCAATTAATTTTCCATCCTTTCTTTGTTTTCTAACCCTTGAAAGGCTGTTTGCAGGTCCCTCAACATCTACGAATCCAATGACTCTAGCCGGGCAGCGATTGGATCACTGAGTTGAAAGCCAAGAATCCGCGGATCTCCGGCTTGATCATCCAGGCCATATCCAGGAGCGAGAGCGATCCCTTCGTCTACGATCTTCATCAGGTGCATCAATCGTTGTCAGGTACACTCCCTCTGCCTACCAGTACACTTATTGGAGATGAACTAGTCCAACTGAGACTTCTCAGCCTTGGCGATCCTCTTTCTTATTATTTTTTAGGTTCTACTTTACATGTTGTAGTTTCTTACTTGCATAGAATTCTCTACTTAAATTCATGGTCTATTCTTTAGGAGTTAAACACACAACTTAACCTAAAAAAATACAAAAATATCTTTGCATGTATTTTAGTTCCGCATCATTTGGTATCAGAGCCTGTTTGGGCTTAGTTCTCTTTGCATATTCAAATTGGGTGCTTCACCATGGCCATCCGGTCATAGGAGACTAGTAGGGTTATAAGATCCTCTCTTCCTAATCTACGGAATCTCCTATGGTGGTAGGGGTGCCACTGTTAATTGACCCATGAAGAAGAACACAAAAGTTAATTAGGATTTTTTTTGCTTCTCGGCCTTCTCAATACATCACTTGCTATTTTAATTGTTTCTACTTGTGTAAAACTCAGAAAAATCTTAAATTTATTTTTCTAAATTTCTTATAATTTAAATTAATTTTTTAAATTTTTTTAAGAATTATCTCGATCTGCAAAATTTTTTCCAGCTAGAATACTACATGAGAACAGTTATGCTCTATTTTTAGCAGCAAAGGCAATTTCAGCAAGCTTAGGGTTGTTTTAGTATAATTTTTGCATATCTTTAATTTTGGCATATTTTTTGCATATTAGGTCATTATCTACAAATTATCTTTCTATTTAAAAAAATACCAAAACAAAAAAAAATACATATATTCATAAAACACCAAAAACACTTAAACCTTAATTTGCACTTTCATCTGCCTGCCATCATTGCATAAAATACTTTAAGGGCACTTTCTATATGTTAGATAAGGGGAGGAGTTGATAACCTCTCCTTAGTCCAAAACCACCTTCCTTGTATTCAGTCCCAAGCCTAATTTAAAATTAACAAGACTTAATTTGTCCTAGTAGGCTAGGGACACCAATCGGTCGGGTTCGATCATTGTGGGATAACTAGTGCACCCAATTCATCTCCTATTACTGGATGCTGGTGTCTAGGATAGAGGTACAGTATCAAATGACATAAGTAGATCGGTGGTTCTTTAATTGGGTCCCTGTGAGAGTAGGGGGGCCTCCCACCATCCTACGTCTTACCTGGCCAGTTGAAGGACTAGGATTTGAGTTGTGTGTAAGTTGAGTCAACCCATTCTGATGGGCTCTAGGTCTAGGTGGCTGTAGTTGAGTCAGTGTTGAGTCTTGCATGAGCACTAGATCAGGAGTATCATATCACCCACCATCTCCACCTTTGGCTGAATCCATGGACAATCTTGAAGCCCAGATTAAAGCCCTTACTGAACAGCTAGCCCAATCATTTGCCCAAGTGAATACCTAGATGACTCAGTTGACGCAGTCCAATACCTGAACCCACAATAGACTTGACCACTTACCCCATAGGTTTGATCAGGTAGAGGACCGTGTAGGGACCTTAGAAAGAACCCATGGGTCTCAATCTGAACTAGATCCTGAGTCACCTCTCTATCCTAGGAGAACCCCACGTCGTTATCCTTACTATGAGGCTGACCCTAGGAGGACCCCAAACCCTGATCCATATTTTGAGGCTGAACCTAGGAGAGACCATCATCATGACCCAGTCTAAGAGGTTCGTCCAAGAAGACCCAATCAGGATTTTATAGACCAGGAAGACAGAGCCTATAGAAACATTAAACTTGATGCACCCACTTTTGATGGTTATCTTGACCCAAAGGTCTATATAGATTGGGAGGGAGAAGTTGATCAGTATTTTAAGTGGTACGATATGTCTGATGAACGTAAGTATAGGTTTGCCAAGCTTAAGTTGGTCTGCTAGGCCAGGTTGTATTGGACTAATGTTGAGAGAGCACTTAGGCTTGGAGGCCATGGACCCATAGTCACCTGGAGGGCCATGAAGGCTAAGCTTAGAGGAAAATACGTTCCTACCTCATATCGTTATGGTTTGTTGGATCAGTGGCAAAGATTGAGTCAGGGCAGTAAGAGTGTAGATGAGTACATCACGAAATTTGATAAGTACTCCATGCGATGTGACTTAAATGAGGCAAGGATGTTGTCCTGTCTAGGTTTAGAGCTGGCCTTAAAGATGATATTAAAAGGTAGCTCCACATGAGAGAGGTTAGTGACATGGACCATGCCTACCAGATTGCTAAAGATTATGAGTATTTTTAAAGAGGGCCCGTCTATCGTAAACCCGAGCCTACTAGATATCCTAGTGATGCGGGACTAATATGCATGCAATTCTTTTTGTATATTTTATATGTGGGGTTAGGTGATTAATTCCTAAATTTCAGATCAAAATTAATTATAGAAAATTTTGTATAAATTTTTGAAGCCAAGCATGCAGATTAGAACCTAGAAAAGTACTAAAGAAGGATTGCCGGGGCTGAGAAGCCTCGGTTAGGGCAAGTTCTCCTATAATATAAAAACTGGAGGTAGAGGGGGTGTACCTGACAACGTCTAAAGTACCCGGTGAAGATCGCAGTGAAGGGATCTCTCGTTCCTCGACAGATGCGGCCTGGAACATCGAGCCAAAGACACGCGGATACCCGGCTTTCTGCTCGGTGGTCCGATTGAGGCTTGGCTGGAGTCGTTGGATTTGAAGGAACTCGGGGACCTGCAAACGACCTGTCAGGGGTTAGAAAACTTAAAGGAGATCAAGAAAATAAAGGAAAACAATAAAGAGAAGAAAGTTTTGGAGGGGCTGGAAGGATGGTTGGCGGCAGGAAGATGATTGCAAACACCGGGAAGAAGATCTCTCAAATCCCTTTATGCACATAGCAGGGTAATCACACAAAGCAATAGAAGAACTCAAGGTTTATTTCATATATCAAAATCTCCATTCATACAAGAGGCTAGGGTCTCTTGAAGAGACCCTTAACCTTGGGCTCCGAGTAAGGGCACATTAGTCTTTACATAAGAATCCTTTTCCCTCTCAAACCCTATCTAGAAAATAAGGAAACATTAGGTAGAAAAATCCCTAAAAATTTTCTTGACTTGGCCAACACTCCAAGGATGCCTAGGGGGGCATGTTGGGCTTCTAAGAGTAGCAAGAGGCCAGCCCAAAGGGGCTCGGGTGCATGGGTTTGGGCCTCTGGAAGCTGGGATGGCCTGGTAGCCATGTAGCAGGAATATTCCCTGGTATCTTGCTTCTTAAGGGCTTGAGCTTGGCGTCTGGGCTTGATTTCTTTGGGCTAGGATGCAGATGGACCTCTAAAATCATGGATGCCTTGGTCTATGAATATACTTTGGCATCTGGAAGGGAATCTGGGCATCTGCAAGGAATCAGGGTTTCTGATTTTCCTCCTGGGGTCTTCAAATCTTCAAGCTGGGTTGGACTTAGGCTAAACTTCCATGTCTTCAATCTAGTTGGACTTGGTCTTCACTTGTATGATGTGGTCTTGAGTCTTCAGTATGCTTGGACAGGACTCAAAAAAATAAAATTAGCTCAACATGAGCTGACTAGTATTGGACTGAACTAGCTCAACATGAGCTGACTAGTACAGAACTGAAATAACAACTCAAAAGATTCAAATAACAACTAAAATAGACTCAGATGGGCTAAGCCCTTATTACAGTTGGACTTGATCAATTCACAGAGGGTTGAAAAGCCTTTGTCTTATTCTGGTGCCTCCGGTGTCTCCACCAATTCTCCCGGGGTGGGAGGAACTCGACCCTGTCGAGTGAAGATCAGATTGGCTCACATATCTCTCGAGAAGGTCTCGATTGAGGCATTGCAAGTCCTCTCAAGAAATCCATGAATCGTCCGACTCTGGCCAGCCTTACCATTGGACCAGGAAGCATTGATAGCCACGGCCCTAGGTCGTGATGGCTTGATCGTCCATGATACGCTCGATCCGCTCTCCTCTCTCAGGCCAAATTTGTTAGTGGACACTCTGAGTTAGGGTCACTCACAACAAGAGGGGATAGGTCCAAAAGCCTCACTAGGTATCGCTGTCGGTTCCCTGTACTCAACCAGGTCTATAATATTGAAGGTATAACTAATGCCCAAATTCGAAGGCAATTCTAATACATAGGCATTTGATCCAACCTTCTTTAACACTTTAAAAGGTCCGGCTCCGTGAGCATGAAGCTTCTTTTAGGCCTATGCCTAACCAAGATAGAATCCACTACATCAAATTCTTTTACCTTCTTCGAGAATTAGCCAGTTGTTTTAAGATTAGTGCGGGTGGTGAACATGCTAGGCACATGCAGTCTCCTAACAAATGATGTAAAGGACCTAACAGACTCGGCTATGCATTCTTATCGAAGGAAATTTTATTGAACTCTTTGGATCTAAACCTAACAGATTATAGGTTCTCTAGATTTGATCCTAGCTTAACATGCACATGAAAATTTACAGTGAACTCCTAGCAAATTCCAAAGAGTATGCCAGAAGTAAGATGCAAACCTAACATGCGTGATGAATGCATGCAGTATGCTAATCTCAGCTAAATGCAATCTAATGATCATAGAAATGCTGGAGGTGTCTGGAAAGGGCAGAAAATAGGAAGTGGATTCAAAATTAGTCTGGTAGGGTAGGGAAAAAGGTTCAAGGTTAGTTGGATAAAGTAAGATAAAAGAAGGGGCGTCAGGGACTAATCCTAGACTAATGAGGTTAACCTTACAGGGTTGCGGTATATCTATGGGATTTGTATAATGGAAGGATGGGTTATTAATCTCAGGGAAGAGGTCCTTAATAGGAACTATAGGAGGAGGCTCATCCTGAGGGTACTGATTCAAAGAGATCAGGTCCTTAATAAATTCTTCAGGTTCTTGTATTTTAGGACTAGACTCTATAATTTGGCTCTCCTCTATGGTTTCCTCAGGTAAGGCTCTAGCAGCAGTACCTAGGTTCTCTTCCTCTATTTGTTCTTCCACTATAGCTTTAGGTTGGATGTGGTCAAGGTCAACTAGCTCTGGGTTGGTTTCTACCTGGGTATCTACTGGGTCAGCTAATTCTAGGTCTACTAAAGGTGTCTCCTCTTCTCCTTCATACTCATCCACTATGCTCGCATTAGCTTTATACACTTTCTCATTAATGTAAGCCTTGTCAATCTCAGGAATGGTTAGAGAAGGTCGGCTAAGAAAAAATTGGCTAGGTCCTGGTTTCTGATTATGGACACTAATCCTAGTAGGTTCAGGTTGCCTAAGGGGTAGTGGCTCACTACTGGGCTTATATTTAGGGATACTGATCCTATGGGATTCAAGTTGACTAAGGAAAACCTGACTAGTACTGGATTGATACTTAGGGATTATGGGCTCTCTGGGCTCATAGGATTTAGGTTCAGCTCTATGGGTCTTGGGTCTACTGGGCTTATAGGGTGTGGGTGCATAGGATCTATGATCATGGGATCTAGAGTCATAGGATATAGGTTCATAGGTTCTGGATTCATAGGTTCTAGGTTATTAGGAATTGGAGTCATAAGATCTATAGGTTGTGGGTATACTAGGCCTATAGGATGTGGATAAATAGGATCTATCTTCCTGGTCTACAAAATCCTGATTGGTCCTTCTAAGACTAACCTTAGGGATTGGGTCATGACGATGGGCTCTCCTAGGTTCAGCCTCAAGGTATGGATCGGGGTTTGGGGTCCTCCTAGGTTTAGTATCATAGTATGGGTCATGACGATGGGCTCTCCTAGGTTTAACCACTCGATAGGGATCAGGGTTTGGGGTCCTCATAGGTTTAGTATCATAGTAAGGGTCATGATGATGGGCTCTCCTAGGTTCAACCTCACAGTAGGGATCAGGGTTTGGGGTCCTCCTAGGTTCAGTATAATAATAAGGGTCATGGCGATGGTCTCTCATAGGTTCAACCTCATGGTAGGGATCATGGTAAGGGGTTCTCCTAGGGTTGGGCTCCTTATATGGGTCAGAGTATTGGGTTCTCCTAGGATCGGACTCCCTATATGGGTCAGAGTAGTGGGTTCTCATAGGGTTAGGCTCTATGGTTTCACTAGGTTGAGTTGGGTTGAGGCTATTGGTCTAGGTCAACTGAGTCATTTGGGTAATTAACTGGGTAGACATCTAGGCCATTTGGTCTATAAGGGCTTGAATCCTAGCTTCCTGCTTATCCATGGGTTCAGAGAGATGGTGGATGAGATGGGACTCCTGATCTAAAGCTCATGCAAGACTCGATCAAACCGACAATAGCTGACTAGACCTAGAGTCCAAAACTGGATGTTCAATAAGGGTGGCAAACTAGCCTATAGTAACCCTGTACTCAACCAGACAGGTGTAAGGGGAGTGTTAGGTCCCTGATTGCCAATCCTAGACACCAATCAGAGATTGGCCAGGTAGGCGGACCAGTACACAAGCCCTTCGGGATTGAATCCCTAAACCACCGTTCTAGGCACTGAGCACAAGGCATATACAGGTTAACTTGATACAGTGATTTAACACTAGCCCGGACCCGACCAATTGGTGTCCCTATACCACTATGGCAAATTAAGTCTACTTAATTTTAGGTTAAGGCTTGGGACCGAATGCAAGGGATGTGATTTTGGGCTAAGGAGAGGTTATCAACTCCTTCCCTTATCTGATATAGCAAGAGTGCCTTTAAAAGTAAATTATGCAATGATGGCAGGCAGATGAGGATGCAAATTAGGGTTTAGATGTTTTTGATATTTTTGGAGAATATGTAAATTTTTTTTTTTTTGGTATTTCTTAAATAGAAGAAAACTTGAAAATTATGGCCTAATATATAGGAAATATACTAAAATTAAAATATATGCAAAAAATGCTAAACAAAACCCTAAAACTTCCAAACTTGTCTTGCTGAAGAAAAATAGAGCCAAAACTTTATAGGTTGTATTTCGGCTTGCAAAATATTCACAGGACATAATAAAATCTGAAAAAGATTTTAAAATTATTGTGAATTATGATGAATCTAGAAAAATAAATTTTAGAATTTTTAGAGTTTTGGCCAGAGAGAAATAATTTAAATAAAAGATCATATATGGACTGAAAATTGCAGAAAACAAGCCCTAATCTAAGCTCTGATACCAAATGATGCGGGACTAATATGCATGCAATTCTTTTTGCATGTTTTATATGTGGGTTTAGGTGATTAATTCTCAAGTTTCAGATTAAAATCAATTTTAGGGAATTTTGTATGAGTTTTTGAAGCCAAGCATGTAGATTAGAACCTAGAAAAGTATGAAAGAAGGATGGCCGAGGCTGAGAAGCCTCGGTTAGGGCAAGTTCTCCTACAATATAAAGACTGGAGGTAGAGGGGGTGTATCTGACAATATCTGAAGTGCTCAGTGAAGATCGCAGTGAAGGGATCTCTCGTTCCTCGGTGGATGCGGTCTAGAAAATCGAGCCAAAGACCCGTAGATACCCGGCTTTCTGCTCGGTGGTCCGATTGAGGCTTGGCTGGAGTCGTTGGATTCGTAGGAACTCGGGGACCTGCAAACGACATGTCAGGGGTTAGAAAATTCAAAGGAGATCAAGAAAATAAAGGAAAATAGTAAAGGGAAGAAAGTTTTGGATGGGCTGGAAGGATGGTTGGCAGCAGGAAGATGATTGCAAACACCGGGAAGAAGAACTCTCAAACCCCTTTATGCACACAGCAGGGTAATCACACAAAGCAATAGAAGAACTCAAGATTTATTTTATATATCAAAATCTCCCTTCATACAAGAGGCTAGGGTCTCTTAAATAGACCCTTAACCTTGGGCTCCAAGTAAGGGCACATTAGTCTTTACATAAGAATCATTTTCCCTCTCAAACCCTAGCTAGAAAATAAAGAAACATTAGGTAGAAAAATCCCTAAAAATTCTTTTGACTTGGCCAACACTCCAAGGATGCCTAGGTGGGCATGTTGGGCTTCTAAGAGCAGCAAGAGATAGGCTCAAAGGGGCTCGGACGCATGGGTTTGGGCCTCTGGAAGCTGGGGTGGCCTGGTAGCCATGTAGCAGGAATAATCCCTGGTATCTTGCTTCTTAGGGGCTTAGGCTTGGCGCCTGGGCTTGATTTCTTTGGGTTAGGATGCAGATGGACCTCTAAAATCATGGATGCCTTGGTCTATGAATATACTTTGGCATCTGGAAGGGAATCTGGGCATCTGGAGGGCATCTGCAAGGAATCAAGGTTTCTGATTTTCCTCCTGGGGTCTTCAAATCTTCAAGCTGGGTTGGACTTAGGCTAAACTTCCATGTCTTCAATCTAGTTGGACTTGGTCTTCACTTGTATGATGTGGTCTTGAGTCTTCAGTATGCTTGGATAGACTGAAAAAAATAAAATTAGCTCAACATGAGCTGACTAGCATTGGACTGAACTAGCTCAACATGAGCTGACTAGTACAGAACTGAAATAACAACTCAAAAGATTCAAATAACAACTAAAATAGACTCAGATGGGCTAAGCCCTTATTACAGATGGACTTGATCAATTCACAGAGGGTTGAAAAGCCTCTGTCTTATTCTGGTGCCTCCGGTGTCCCCACCACCTAGTCAGTACCCAGGAGCTAGCCAATCCCACTAGTGTCGACCCAGCCCTAGCTGACCTAATCCGAGTGGACCAAATCTGAGTCACCCTGACCCGAGTCGACCCTAGCCTAGTACTCCTCTGACCCATAGAGATGATAGAGGTAAATCTGTGGAGGTTCACGGAAGTACCAATCCCTAGAAGACCTATTTTAAAATGTCAAAAATGAGGACACTTTGCTAGCTAGTGCCCAGTTAGTGCCTTACACTTAGGTGAGCTAGAGGAAGAAAAGCCTGAACCCATAGCTAAAACTGAGGGAGAAATCTATGAGGATGATGACCGGTTGTTGGATGAGTATAAAGGAGAGGAAGAGGAACCTGAGTCTAAGAACCTATTAGGAGTGGTTAGGTGCATCTTAACCCAAACCCAGGTTAAGGAAGATTGGCGCAGGACTAACCTCCTACAAACCTTTGTTAAGGTAGGGGGTAAGGTGCTCAAGATCATCATAGATAGTGGGAGTTGTGCCAATGCCATCTCTGCTTATACAGTCAAATCTTTAGGGTTGACCACAGTTCCCCATCCTAGCCCTTACAAGGTTTCTTGGGTAGATTCCACCTCCATCCAGATCAAGTCTAGGTGCCAAATCTTATTTAAACTGCAAATCAATGAGGAAAAGATTTGGTGTGATATCATTCCCATAGAAATAAGTAGTATCATTTTAGGTCGACCTTGGCTTTTTGATCATAATGCAACCCTGTTTGGTCAAACCAATGTCTGTGCTTTTAGCCACCATGGGAATAAATTTGTTATCCACCCAACTCCACCTAGAGACCCAGTCAAGAGAGGTTCTAGTAGCCTTAAGAACAAGAAACCAGGAGTTAATCTAATTAAGGCTAAGGAGTTAGAGAGAGAGATTGCGGAGGGTAACCACTATTAGACATTAGAATAATGAAAATTAACCCAACTTTATTTTATTAAGATTGATACTTTTTGTAATACTTTGTAGGAATTGACTCCATAAACGTATAGATCTTGATTTTAGGAGTCCAACAATGCAAACGGAATGTAATTCGGACTTCAAACGGGCCTGAAATGGATTTTAGAAGATTTTAGCACGAATTTCAGAGCTGCATGATTTTTGGAGCATTGCCTTAAAGTTTTAATGGCTCACGGTGGACTGGCTCAATGGTCCACCGCATGACCTGCCGGTCCATGGCAGCCATTGCTGCCGGTCCATGGGCGGAGCCGTGGACCACCGTGCTCCGATCGCGCTGAAACTCACCGAAGAGCTTCCCCCGGCATCGTCGAAGTCGCTGGCAACTTTCCCGCCGGCCGGAGAGCTTCCGTTCGGCCGAAAAAAATGGCTGGAACGCATCTGAAGCTGTCGCCCGTCTTCGCCGCGTCCAGCCCCTGCGCCATGTCCGCCCCCGAAGCCGCCTCCGCCATCAGCGCCGGCGTCCGCAGCGCCTTCGCCGCCACGAGCCACGCCTGCAGCTGCTCTTCGCCGGCGCGAGCCACACCGTCTGCGAGCCATGCCGCCAGCTGGAGCCCCCTCTGCCGGCACCGCCCAAGTCCGCGAGCCACGTCTGCCCAGCCGTCCATGCCGCCCAAGTTCGCAAGCCACGCCAGCCGCCTCCGCCGTCCGCACGCCGCTCGAGTTCGCCGCCCGCTTCCGTGTCCACCGCATCCGCCAAAGCCATGTCCGTGCAGCCATCTCCTCCCAGCCTGCAGCGTCCGTCCACGGCCACGCCACCACCCAGCCACGCTATCCGCTGCTGCCTCCTCTCCGTCGCCGTTCGCAAGCAACCCGCAGTCGTGTCCGCAGCGCCGTCTACCCAGCTGCTTGTCACCGTCGTTCAGACCGGGATGTCCGAAAACAAGGAAGCATCGGAACGAGAAGAGATGTCGGACGATGCTGGATGGACGCGGGATTGTGCGATAGAATTTTTGAGTTTGATTTTTGAGATGGGGATGATCGTAAAAAAATCAGATAAGGAGATCGGATTGAGATGAGGAAATCACCGCGCTTTCCACACGGACCCAACACGGTATTTTTCATCTATAAATACCTTGGTGATTCTCTTCTGCAGAGAAAAAAAAATTTTTGGGAGGTTCCACCTGCTGTCCGTAGTTCCACCTGTTGCTATGACAGAGAGTCAGAGTCGGATAAAAAGGGAGAAAGGGACCCTTGTTCCCTTGCTTTTATTTTATTTTCTATGTACCCCAATCTTTTATGGAATAAATATTTATTTGCTTTATATTAATCCATGTTTGTTTATTTTTATTTTAGTTATGCTGGAGTCATGTTGGATTAGCGTTTAAGGTAAGTCGTAGTGAATTAATTTTGACTGACCTATACCTAAGGGACGGGCCATGATCCACGGGTACGGGCCGTACTCTTGAGATAGGTCATATCTGAATTATTTTCACAAATTTATTATTTGTATCTATTTCTTGCATTAGTTTATTTAAAATCAAAAGAAAATCTTTTTTCAAGATAACCCCAAAGTTTCTGTGGGATCGACCCTTACTCCCGCTATTCTATCCTTTAGAGTAGTGGAATTAAGGTTCTAAATCGGTGCATTACGACACGCATCAACCACCAAAGAAATCCATGAGCCAACCCAAAAGGAATACCCTTCAAAAATTATTGAGGCTCTTAAAGAATTTGAGGATGTCTTCCCTGATGATTTACCTGATCAATTACCATCCCTTAGAGACATCTATTATTGCCAAGATCGTCGTGGCCCGTTGCTGCTATCGGCGTCGAATCGTGCCTTGTCCTTCGGGACCAACCTGCTCTTCGGGATCTGCAAAACAGGGTTAGAGACCCGGGCTAGGGGTTCCAGCGGGGGCACTCCGACGGTCAAGTCAGTGACGATCCAAAGAAATAGATCCTCCTGGTCAAGCCCCTGAGGTGGACTTCATGCTAAGAGGAGTGAATAATGTGTGAGTAGAGTGCAAATGTGCTGGAAAAAGTGGGGGCTGAGGTGAACTGGAGCTGGTTCTCCTATGTGGCCTCTTCTCCCTTACTTGCTTGAGTGTGTTGGAGTGTTCGTCACCTCCCCATTGGGGGTGTCGATGGCTATTTTAAGTCCAGGTGGTTGCCAAATGCCTACCTCGGGATCTCCCTTATGTCAACAGGCGTGTGCGGCGGTGTTCCATGCCGTGGACGGGACATCTTTTCTGGTTCGTGATAGGGAAACCTGCTATACGCTCTAACATTCTGATCGGTCGCTCCGTTCTGGAAAACTTGGTAGGGCCTTGATCGGGGGGGCCACCGCCCCCGATATTCAAATCTCCTGATTGACTTCCTCTTTTGAGTGGTGCAGGTGGTTGGTGGAGAACGTGGTATCTCGGTCTGGGAGCTTCTTCCTTTTCTGGTATATGTGGTAGCTGCTGGCAGTTATTACGGCCTGGGGGATGCTTCCTTACAGTCCTTAGGTGGCTCGCCGGTGCCCAAGGAGGGCGGCATCACTCCCTCGGTGGCCAATGCCTTTATCCGAGATGGAGGCCGAACTGGAGAGGCAGGGCTCGACTCCAAGGGGCTCGACCTCAAAGGGGCTCCACTTGGTGGAGGAGGGCTGGGCTCGACTCCGGACCAAGGGGCTCAACTTTGAGGGGGCTCGACCTGGAGGAGGAGGGCAAGGCTAGACTCCTGCACAGTGGGCTCGACCTCAGAGGGGCTCAACCTGGTGGAGGAGGCAGGGCTTGACTCTAGCCCAGGGGGCTCGGCCTTGGAGGGGCTCAATCTAGCGGAGGAGGTCAGTGCGTGACTCCAGCCCAGAGGGCTCGACCTCGGAGGGGCTCGACCTGGCGAAGGAGGGCTGGACTCGACTCCGGCCCAGGGGGCTCAGCCTCGGAGGGGCTCAATCTGGTGAAGGAGGTCAGTGCGTGACTCTAGCCTAGAGGGCTTAGCCTTAGAGGGGCTCGACCTGGCGGAGGAGGGCTGGGCTCGACTCCGGCCCAGGGAGCTCACCTCGGAGGGGCTCAATCTGGCGAAGGAGGTTGCTCGGCTCCAGCCTAGGCATCCCGGTCTTGCGGGAGCCAACCTGGAGGAGGATGGAACTCGGCTTCGACGGGCCGACCCAATATTCTGAGAGGGCTCGGCCCAGCAAAGGAGTCCGAGGAGGAGTATCCATCATGGCAGCTTTCTCTGACATGGCACCTGACAGGGATTACACATCAGCGTTCCGCCACATCATTTACCCCCCACTTACGAGTCCCGTTGGTGCGGGGTGCTCGAGGCGAAGGGATTAAATGCAATGCTGACATGGAAAGGCGAGAATCCAGCACAATGATGGCCACGATCGGCGGTGCTTCATGAAACGATTTCTCCAGCCTATCTAGGGGAGCCACGTGGACACGTCCAAGGAGTAGTTATTACGGGTGTAGAATTCAGAGCGGCCACAGTCAAAACCAAATGCCAGCCTTGTCGATTGATGACATGTGGTGCGGATCCATCAGTGGGGGAGCTGTAATGGTATGGTCATGCACCGATCACTTCGAAAGGAAAGGCAACCTTTCCCAAAACATATCTTTTTTCAAATCCTACGTGCCTGCCACCGTATCGAAGTTCTTCCTTCACTCTCCCAGCTATCTTTATCTTCCCAAGTTCAGCAGGTTAGTCTCCTTCCTCCCCCTCGGTCGAGTAAAGACTTCTTTCTAGGACCAGTTTCTTCCGCGGACTCTTATTCGTCTTCTCCTGTCTTCTTCTCCTTGTCCTGCTTCGGCCCGAACTTCCATCCCACTACCAACTAGGCTGAGGCTGAGCCTTCTAGGCCGAGGCCACCTTCTTCTTCCTTCGATGATGAGGAGGATGTGGCACACTTCGAGCTCAGCAGAAGACCTACACCTAGAGGGATAGTAATTAGGGAACCTACATCTTCTCCTTCGCCTCGTCTTCTTCCTCCACCTTAGCCTGTCCCTGATCCTCCTCGGTCGACAAGTCCCGATGAGATTGCTTCAGTGATCACTGTCGTGGAGCTCGCGACCGTTCAGGAGACCTATGGTGTCCCAGACTCCGTCCGGCTCTCGGTCCCTAGACTGGACGAGCGAGTTACTTCCAATGGCCCACGTCGGATAGCCCTCTATGAGGAAGCTCTCGTGGGGGGCCTCCAGTTTCCATTCTATCCATTTTTTTCTTTCCGTCTTGAACAACTACCGCCTTGTTCCTGTCAAACTTGTCCCAAATGCCATTAGGATAATTTTTTGCTTTATTGTTTTGTGTCATTTTCACGGGATAGTTGCCCATTTTTTCTTGTTCAAGGCCTTTTTTATCCTGAAACGCCATCCCACCAAGGAGGGATGGTGGTCTCTTTCTTCCCACCCAAGGGGTATCAGGTTCGAACTCCCCTCTTCCATCAAAGGGTAGAAGAATAGGTATCTTTTTGCATCGATTAAAGGGGTTGATTGGGTTTGGAGTGACCTAGATCAGACCCCCAACCAGAACTCTGTGGTCGAGATGACCGACCGAGATGTATATGATCAGCTCCGCTCCACTCATATCCCTTCACTTGAGGTCTTGCTGTCCGAGCAGAATCTCCTCGAGGCCGGGGTCAGCCCAATACGAGCATTGGGTGAGTTTGGCTCGAACCTTATTTTCTTCTGCTATTTCTTTTTCTTTTCTCTTTCCCTTCTTCTTCTCTCTTTTTTTTTCTTTTCCTTTTTTTTTCACAGAGCTAACATCTTCTTTCTTGGTGCAGGCATAAAATTCTCTATGGAGGAGCTCCTATCATTCTCCGAGGAGAGGGGCCAAGCGGAGGAGGTCGGCGAGCCTGCTTTGAAGAGGGCTCGAATAGATGATAGTGCGAGGGCCGTACCTGCCACACCAATCGAGCCTGCTCTCGAGCTAAGTAGGAGGGTCACCGAGCCTACTCCCGAGCCGATCCCCGAGCCTCCGAGGCAGCATGATCCAAACCCCAGCACCGAAATCTGAAGTGGTCGCCCGGGCTAGATCTGCTGTCGCTGTTGCTGCGGTGGCATCTCCCCCTTTAGAGATTGTCGAGGTCGAGGAGGACGAAGAGCCAGAGGGAGCAAGGCCGATGTCGACGGTGCCATCTGAAGCAGTGCCAGCCCTCAGCCTGCACTGGAAGCTTCTTCCGCTGAGGGGGTAGGTGAACCTGCACCGGCGGTGAGCAAGAAGGACAGGGACTACCGTCGGGTGCCTTTCAGGCTGGGACCCAACATTTTCCTAGTCAAGGACCCCTCCCTCGTCAAGTGAATGATGGATTTTGCCATCCAATCATGTGACTGGCGAGAGAGGGCCGAGAAACTTCTAGGCGATGCTATCAGCACCACCTTCTCCCACCTCTTCACCGTAAGTACTTCTTTACCTTGCCCTGCTTCCTCCCTTTTTTTTTATCTTTATGACTGACATCCTCTTTGATGCAGTAAGGCACGGAGCTTTTGCTCATCAGGGACTACAGTCGCACTTGGGCCAGGAGGGAAAAGGAGAGAGAAGCGAAGTTCGAATCCCTGAAGACCGACCTGAGGCGGGCAAATGATGAGGCCTGAGAGGCCAACATGAGGATTAAAGGGCTCCGTGGTGAAGTCGCGAGCACCGAGCACCTTTCGAAGGAGCTCGAGGAGGAGCTCAGGGCCAAAGGATCCTGGTTGAGGGAGCTCAGAGTCGAGTTGGAGGCGGCGAAGGAGCAGGTTGCTTCATCGAGAAGAAGGCCGTAGCTGCCGAGCAGAAAGCTGCCGGGACAGAGGGGAAGGTCTCCGCCGCGGTCAGCTCAGCAAAGGCTGCAAAGAAGGAGGCAGTCGAGGCTGTCCGTCGAGCTGAGGATGTTAGAAAGTAAGCGACCGAGGCGATCCACCGGGTAGAGGCAGCCAGGAAGGAGGTCGCCAAGGTGGTGGCCAAGTATAAGGCTTCTCCGGAGTTCAAGCTCGACTTCAAGGAGGTGGCAACAGACTCCTTCTTCAAGGGGTCTGCGTATTGCCGGTCCCTGCTTTGCGGCATCCTCTCAGACAAGCAGATGGCCGGCCTCCACCTCCCGGGCACCACAGGAAGAACACCTTCAACTCCTGCACCGACAGCAGCAAAGAAGCATGCAGTCGTGGCTGAACCGACCCCGTGGGTGGTGGTGGCTGAAAAAGGGGCCCTGACCCCGGAGGCCGGAGAGGGTGAGACCCCAGCTGGGCACCGTCCGGGGAAGGGACCAGCTGAGTAGAGTAGGGGTCCATAGCTGCTGTAGACCCCCTTTTTTCTTTGTTTTTAACCTAGGCTGCCCGGCATGTCGGGGCCCAGGGATAATGTATCATTTTGCCAAGTAGCAATGAAAGTATTTTTCACCCAACTCGACTTGTTTCTTCTTCTCTTTGCTTGTACTTATGTATTACAAATGTCTCCTCTCCTCTTCTTGATCATCTGGATGCATGTACCTGTGCGGGCACACGGCCCTAAAGTACTAAGTGCCCGGGAGACCCTTCCCACGGAACCTTGGATAAGTAAAGAGGTGAAAGAGAAGTTGACTTGCTTGATCATGCCAAGCTCGGGGGTGAAGTGGCTTGAAGATCTCTCCGCTCTACTCGATGTCAGGAAGCTTGGGTCCTGGTGTCGAAGGGGTGTGAGATCCAGACTTTGAATGCCAGGAAGCTAGGCTCCTGGTGCCAGAGCAGGGTCCGGTCTTTGGTGTTGGAGAGTCATGGGATCCGGGCTTTGAATGCCAAGAAGCTAGGCTCCTGGTGCCGGGGTAGGGTCTGGTCTTTGGTACCAGAGGGTCGTGGGATCCGGGCTTAGAATGCCAGGGAGCTAGGCTCCTGGTGCAGGAGCAGGATCCAGTCTTTGGTGCTGGAAGGTCATGGGATCCGGGCTTAGAATGCCAGGAAGCTAGGCTCTTGGTGCCAGAGCAGGGTATGATCTTTGGTGCCGAAGGGTCATGGGATCCGGGCTTAGAATGACAGGAAGTTAGGATCCTGGTGCTGGAGCAGGGTCCAGTCTTTGGTGTCAGAGAGTCGTGGGATCCGGACTTTTGCATGCCGGAACTGGGGTCGGGCGATGATTCCCTGCAAGGCAAAAAGGATTTGCACAAGGAGAACCTTTATCATTAGTGAGGAAGGATCTTACACTATCGATGCTAGAGAACTGGGCCCCGGGCTTCGATGCTGGAGAGCTAGGCTACGGGCTTGAATGCTATAGAGTTGGGCTCTGGGTCAGAATGCTAGAGAGCCGAGCTCCTGATTAGGATGCCGGAGAGCTGGGCTCCGAGCTTCGGTGCCAGAGAACTGGGCTCCAAGATGCGGTGCCGGAGAGCTGGGCTCCGGGTTTGGATGCTGGAGAGCTGGCTCTAGGCTTCAGTGCCAGAGAGCTGGGCTCCGTGTTTGGATGCCGGAGAGCTGGGCTCCGGGCTTCAGAGATGTCCTCATCCCCTACCTGGCATGCCAATCTATTTTCGCCAAGATCGTCGTGGCCCATAGTTGCTGTCGATGTCGGATTGCGCCTCCTCGCTTTGGGACCGGCCTACTCTTCGGGACCTGTAAAACATGGTTAGAGACCTGGATCGAGGATTCCAGTGGAGGCACTCTGACGGTCATGTCAGTGACAATCCAGGAACAGATCCTCCTGATCGAGCCTCTAAGGTGGACTCCATGCTAGGAGGAGTAAATAATGTGTGAGTAGGGTGCAAATATGCTGGGAAAAGTGGGGGTCGAGGTGAACTGGAGCTGGTTCTCCTGTGTGGCCTCTTCTTCCTTACTTGCTTGAATGTGTTAGAGTGTTCGTTACCTCCCCATTGGGGGTGTCGATGGCTCTTTTAAGTCCAAGTAGTTGCTAAATGCCTACCTCGGGATCTCCCCTGTGTCAGCAGGAGCATGCGGTGGTGTTCCGTGCCATGGACGGGACATCTTTCCTGGTTCGTGATAGGGGAACCTGCTATGCGCTCTGACATTCCTTCCGGTCACTTCATTCTGGAAAACTTGGCAGGGCCTCGATCGGGGGGGCCACCACCCCCAAGATTCGAATCTCCTGGTTGACTTCCTCTTTCAGATGGTGCAGGAGTTTGGTGGAGAGCGTGGTGCCTCAATAAAGGAGCTTCTTTCTTTTCTGGTGTAAGTGGTAGCTGCAAACAGTTATTATGGCCTGGGGGGTGCTTCCTTGCAGTTCTTAGGCGGCTTGCCGGTGCCCAAGGAGGGTGGCATCGCTCCCTCGGTGGACAACGCCTTTGTCCAAGGTGGAGGCCAAATTGGAGAGGCAGGGCTCGACTCCGAGGGGCTCGACCTCAAAGGGGCTCCACTTGGCAAAGGAGGGCTGGGCTCGACTCCGGACCAAGGAGCTCGACTTTGAGAGGGCTCGATGATGCGGGACGGGCTGACAAATTCTAGACCTAAAATAAATTGATGCGAACCGTTGATCGTTAAGGAACGACCACTAAGTTAGGGCTATCTAATTAAAATAAATTAGATCTAATTAAATAAAAATAATCCATCAATTGATTAAAACAGGTTATCAAAGTGGATCTCACCCGAAAATACAAAATATCACAAATCCTGGAAGAGTGAGAACGTCTAGAGGTCGTCCAAAATCCAGACCAGTAGTTCACGGGCAAGATAGATCTGAAGCCGTCGGACCTGAATCACCAAAAATAAATGATTCTATCAATCCCAAATCAATTAAGATGATAAGATAAATAAACCAAGTTAACCCAATGCATGATCTACTCTGAAATTCATTTTTTATAGATTTTTAGACTACTTTGAGAACCGTGCAATTCTGAGATCCATGTGCTCTAAGATCCGTGCGGTGCTTGTAGTCGGTAATAGGGACTGGGATCGCTTTCATGATCGTGGCTGGTGCTTTTCTTCTCCATGGATCGAAGGTGGGAATGCAGCAGGGGATCTTCCGACCGGATCTCACCGGTGATGGCACCGTAGAGCAGGCAACAATGCGGGGAGGCTTCGCCGGCGGGCTTCATCGGCAACGATGCTGAGATCGCCGGTGGCAGCTCCTTCACAAACTGCTGCAAGCAAGGGAGGAAGTCCGTGGGGCTCGGGCCGATGTTGGCACCGGGCGGAGGACGATGCCGGCACTGAGGAAGAGGGCTGGACGATCGGGGTTCCGGTGGCTGGCGGCATCGGGCGGATCTGCGACAAGGGCATGCGACGGCATCTTGCGGTGACTGTGGTCTATGATCAGGCTTCACGATGGAGGCGTTGGCTACTGGAGGTGAAGACGAGCTGGGGCAGGGCTTCGACGGACGAGGGTGTCCAGATCTATGGCACATGGGAGGAGTGTTCCGGCGGTTGGTGATTCCGATGAATTGCTTAAATTGAGCGGCTCAGAGAAGAAGACGAAGTAGCAGGGAGGATAAGGAAGGGAGGAATAAGGAGAGAATAAGAAAAATAGAGGAAGAGAAAAAGAGGGAGAGAGGAATCCGAGAAGAGACGGAGAGGGGGGGAAGGAATCGGGACACACCCTAATTTTTTTCTCAAAATAATCTTCGCTAATTTTTTTCCAATGACAAAACATCTTAAATAAAAGAACGAAACAATCAATAAAGATAAAAATAAATCCTAAACAAATTCAAAATAATCAGAACTACTAAGGATTCTGATAACTCTAAAAGAAATAAAAAAAACCGATCTTCGATTCAGAGAAATCCCAAATTCCACATACACCCATAAAATAAATACATCAAGATTTGTGTTAGCTAGCACCGAGATCTAGACTGGATTGGCTAGGATCTGGACTAGCTAGAATCTGCTCAATGTCCCCATTATTCCCCCTGGGGTGGGGCGATCTCGACTCCGTCGAGTCGGGCTAGAGGTACTCAAATAGATTTGGAACAATGTTCTGTAGCTCCTCTTCAGTAATCCAGAATCCTCTAACTTCAGTCTGCCTCGCCAGTGAACCAGGTAGTGGTAACAGTTTTGACTCCTCGAAGACTTGATCTGCTTGTCCAAAATACGTTCGATCACATCGTGCTTTCCTCTCATTTGGGCTAGTGGGCTCTCAAGAGGAGGGTCACTCTCAAAGGAAGGTGCATGCTCAAATGAATCACTAGGTGTTAATGCTGGTTCTTCATATTCAATTAGATCATTTATATTAATCAAATTAACTCCTAATCGTTCTTCAGCTCTAGCCTCATAGTCACATTCTTTGTAGGCATCGGCTAATCCTCGGTCAGCAGTGTACATTTCCTCTTCAAGGACATCACCTAGATCCTCATGTTCTTCAAGTGTCCCTATATGCAAGGTTCTAGATGGACATTGACTAGCCACATGACTTATTCCGTTACACCTAAAGTAGTGGATCTTAGAGCTACTTCTTCGAGAAGACTCTCCTATAATCCCTTTTCCTTTTTCATCTCTCTTAATTGATGGGGTTGTAGACGGGGGTCGACTACCAAGGGTCTAACTCATATTAGGTTGTGGACCTAAAATTCCTGGTCTACGTGTGATAGACATCCTCTGGAATCTTTCATAGTCCTAGGCTAATTGATATGCTTGCTCTAGACTATAAACCTCTCTCAAAAATAGTTCTTTTTGGATATCTACTCTCAAACCAGCTCTAAACCGAGATAAAGTAACAGATGGGTCTTCACTCACATTACATCGCATAAGATATTCATTAAATTTATCAATGTAATCATTCACAGATCTGGTTCCCTGGGTCAACCTTTGCCATTGGTCTAGGAGTCGCTGTTGATAAGATGCAGGAAGATACTTCTCACGAAGCTTATCCTTCATCTCATCCCATGTTCCAATGGGGTCCTATCTCCTATGAGTGACTAATCTCTGGACATTGTGCCAATATAATTTGCCTTGACCCAACAACCTCATTTGGGCAAACCTAACTTTCCTATCCTCAGACATATCATACCAAGTGAAATAGTGATCTATATCAGCTTTCCAGTCAATGTATTCTTTGGGATCCAGGCGACCTACAAAACTCGAGGCATCAACCTTAACACTCCTCATGATTCGTTCATCCTGATCAATTGGATTGTGATAAGGTCTAAGTATTTGATCAAAACCTGGATAATTATGTCGATCCCTAGGGTCAGGTCGAAGGATATGAGTACGACCACCATCATAACCCAGGTAGTCATTTCGGTCTCTAGGGTCTCTAGGATCTGTAACTCTTGATGAAGAGTTCCTAATAGGGTAATTGGTGTTCACTAGTTGTTCCTCTTCAAAGGCTCCTACCCTTGCATCTAAAGATCCTAACTTGCTATCAATTGCTTCAAGTTTATCCATGATTCCCTGAAGGGCAGTTTCTAAACTGTGATCCATTTTGTTATCTAAGGAAGAAGGTTATGATTGATACTTGATTCCTAACCTAGTTGTCATGCAAAATTAAAAATTGAAATTGATCTCAACCTAACCCATTACTCTGATACCAAGATTGATGCGAAACGGGCTAACAAATCCTAGACCTAAAATAAATTGATGCAGACCATTGATCATTAAGGAACGACCATTAGGTTAAGACTATCCAATTTAAATAAATTAGTCTAATTAAATAAAAATAATCCAGTAATTGATTGGATCATGTTATCAAAGTGGATCTCACCCGAAAACACGGAATATCATGAATCTTGGAAGAGTGAGATCATCTAGAGGTCGTCCAAAATCCAGACCAGTAGTTCGTGGGCGAGATAGATTTGAAGCCATCGGACCTGAATCACCAAAAAAAAATGATTCTATCAATCCCAAATCAATTAAGATGATAAAATAAATAAACCAAGTTAACACAATGCGTGATCTGCTCTGAAATTCATTTTTTATAGATTTTTAGACTACTTTAAGAATCATACAGTTCTGAGATTCGTGTGCTCTGAGATTCATGTGGTGCTTGTAGTTGGCAATAGGGACCAGGATCGCTTTCACGATTGTGCACTGGTGCTTCTCTTCTCCACGGACCGAAGGTGGGAATGGAGCAGGGGATCTTCCGGTCGGATGTCACCGGCGATGGCACCGGAGAGCAGGCAGCAGCACTGGGAGGCTTCGCCGGCGAGCTTCGTCGACAACGGTGCTGAAATCACCTGTGGTAGCTCCTTCACGGACCGCTGCAAGCAAGGGAGGAAGTCCGTGGGGCTCGGGCCGGTGTTGGCACCGGGAGGAGGATGATGCTGGCATGGGAGGAAGAGGGCTGGACGGTCGGGGTTCCAGTGGCTGGCAGCGTCGGGCGGATCTGCGATAAGGGCATGCGGCGGTGTCTTGCAGCGACCGTGGGCTGTGATTGGGCTTCACAGTGGAGGCTTCAGCTGCTGGCGGTGAAAACGAATTGGGGCAGGGTTTCGACGGACGAGGGCATCCAGATCTGCGGCATAGGGGAGGAGGGTTCCGGCGGTTGGATGATTTTGGTGAATTGCTTCGATTGAGCAGCTCGAAGAAGAAGATGAAGTAGCAGGGAGGATAAGGAAGGGAGGAATAAGGAGAGAATAAGAAGAATAGAGGAAGAGAATAAGGAGGAGAGAGGAATCCGAGAAGAGACGGAGAGGGGGGAAGGAATCGAAACACACCATGATTTTTTTCTCAAAATAATCTTCGCTAATTTTTTTCCAATGACGAAACATCTTAAATAAAAGAACGAAACAACTGATAAAGATAAAAATAAATCCTAAACAAATTCAAAATAATCAGAACTACTAAGGATTCCGATAACTCTAAAAGAAATAAAAAAAACTGATCTCCGATTCGGAGAAATCCCAAATCCCACGTACACTCATAAAATAAATATATCAAGATTTGTGTTGGTTGGCACCTAGATCTGGACTAGACTGGCTGGGATCTGGACTGGCTAAAATATGCTCAATATCCCCATCACTCGACCTAGAGGAGGAGGGCAAGGCTCGACTCCTACACAGAGGGCTCGACCTCGAGGGGGCTTGACCTGGTGGAGGAGGCAGGGCTTGACTCCGACCCAGGAGGCTCAGCCTCAGAGGGGCTCAATCTGGTAGAGGAGGTCAGTGCATGACTCCAGCCCAGAGGGCTCGCCTCGGAGGGGCTCGACCTGACGGAGGAGGGCTGGGCTCGACTCCGGCCCAGGGGGCTCGACCTCGGAGGGGCTTAATCTGGCGAAGGAAGTCAGTGCGCGACTCCAGTCCAAAGGGCTCGACCTCGAAGGGGCTCGACCTGGCGAAGGAGGGCCAGGCTCGACTCCAGCCCAGGGGGCTCGACCTCAGAGGGGCTCAATCTAGCAAAGAAGGCCGCTCAGCTCCGGCCTAGGCATCCCGGTCTTGTGGGAGCCGACCTAGCGAAGGACGGAACTCGGCTTCAATGGGCCGCCCCGATATTCTGAGGGAGCTTGGCCCAGTAAAAGAGTCCAAGGAGGAGTGTCCATCATGGCAGCTTTCTCTGACATGGCACCTGACAGAGATTACATGTCAGCGTTCCGCCACATCAACATCCAACATGCCATAGATCTAGTCCCAGGAGCCACTTTACCAAACCTTCCTCACTATAAAATGAACCCTAGTGAGCATCAAGAAATACAGAAACAAGTGGAAGAGTTACTTAGGAAGGGTTTCATTAGGGAGAGCTTGAGTCCATGTGCAGTCCCTGCTCTATTGATCCTTAAGAAAGATGGAACCTGGAGGATGTATGTAGACAGTAGAGCCATCAACAAAATAATTATGAAGTATAGGTTTCTCATTCCCCGATTGGACGACATGCTAGAAATGATGGCCAGTGCTAAAGTTTTCTCAAAGATAGACCTTAAGAGCGGCTATCATCAGGTTAGGATTAAACCTGGGGATGAGTGGAAGACCGCTTTCAAAACTAAGGATGGCCTGTTTGAGTGGGTTGTGATGCCTTTTGGCCTTTCAAATGCACCAAGTACATTTATGAGGATTATGACCCAAGTCCTGAAAGAATATACTGGAAAATTTGTTGTGGTCTATTTTGATGACATCTTGATTTATAGTAGGACTAAAAAGGACCACCTTAGTCACCTTAGGCTAGTTTTCTATACCCTTAGGAAGAATAGCCTCTATGATAACTTTAAGAAATATGAGTTCATGACATATAAGGTTATCTTCCTAGGTTTTGTTGTCATCCCTGAGGGAGTTTCTGCGGATCCTGAAAAGATTAGGCCAATTGTTGAGTGGCATGTACCCACTAGTGTCCATGATGTGCGTAGTTTCCATGGCCTAGCAACCTTTTACATGATATTTATTAGGGGTTTTAGTACCGTCGTCGCACCTATAGCCGATTGCATTAGGAAAGGTACATTTGAGTGGACCAAAGCAGCTGATAAAGCCTTCCTAGAACTTAAAGATAAAATGACCCATGCACCCATTCTTAGATTACCTGATTTCTCTAAGGTGTTTGAAATCGCTTGCGACACCTCAGGAGTAGGAATATGTATGGTACTGAGACAAGAAAATCATCCTATAGCCTTCTTTAGTGAGAAGCTGAATGAGGCTAAACTTAAGTACTCTACCTATGACAAGAAATTTTATGCAATAGTCCAGGTCCTTAGATATTGGAGACATTACTTACTACCACAGGAGTTTATCTTATTTTTTGACCATAAGGCACTTCGGTTTCTGAACTTCTAAAAGAAACTTAACCCACGGTATGGTAAATGGATAGAGTACATTCAGGCATACACCTTTGTCCTGAAGCACCGTGCCGGAACATACAATAAGGTTGCAGACGCCCTTAGCCATAGGTCTTTGCTTTTAGGTTCAGTCAGCACCAAGTTATAAGGTTTGATAGGTTAAAGGATGAGTATGCAACCTGCCCAGACTTTGGAGACATTTACCAGACCCTTAGGCTAGGACCATCCAGTACCCATAGTGAGTATACCATTCAGGATGGCTACCTTTTCCAAAATAATAGACTCTACATCCCTAGAACTTTTCTTAGAGAATTCTTGATTTGAGAGATCCATGCTGGAGGTTTAGCTGGTCACTTTGATAGGAATAAGACCATCTTAGCGATAGAAGACCAGTTTTATTGGCCAAGTTTGAAAAGCTATGTTGCTCAAATTATAGCCAGGTGTAAAACTTGTGCTGCTGCAAAATAGCAGAAGCAAAACACTGGTCTCTACATACCTTTACCAGTGCCTGATCGCCCTTGGCAGGATCTCATCATGGACTTCATGTTAGGATTACCTATGACCCAGAAGAGACATGATTCCATCTTTGTAGTGGTCGATAGGTTCTCTAAGATGGCTCACTTCATCCCATGTTCCCAGACCTTTGATGCGTCTAGAGTAGGCAAGCTTTTCTTAGATAATGTAAAAAGACTCCATGGCCTACTCAAGACCATCATATCAGATAGAGATGTTAGGTTCACCAGTTATTTCTGGAAAACCCTCTAGCACCTGTTAGGGACCAAGCTTAAGTTTTCTACAGCCTACCACCCCCAAATAGATGGCCAAACCAAAGTAGTGAATCGTAGCCTAGGAAACCTTCTTAGATGCCTGGTAGGTGAATACATTGAAAATTGGGATCTATTATTGCCTAGAGTAGAGTTCGCATATAATAGCTTAGTGAATAGGACAACGGGCAAGAGTCCTTTTGAGATAGTCTATGGGTATAAGCCTAATCGCCCCATTGATATGATTCCTTTACCTATTCATGCACGAGTCTCGGAGTCTACAGAGTCATTCGCACAGCATATTAGAAACTTGCACAAGGACATTAGCCAAAAGATTAACATAAGCAATAAAACATATATGAAACTGGCTAATTCCCGAAGAAGGGCCAAGGAATTTGATGTAGGGGATTCTGTCATGATTAGGCTTAGGCCTGAGCAGTTTTCACCCGAGATCGTTAAAAAGCTTCATACTCGCAGAGCCGGACCGTTTAAAGTGATAGAGATGATTAGACCAAATGCCTATGTGTTATATTTGCCTTCGAATTTAGGCATTAGTTCTACCTTCAATATCATAGACCTGGTTAAGTGCAGGGAACTGGCAACGATACCCAGTGAGGCCTTTAGACCTACTCCTTCCATTGTGAGTGACCTTAGCCTAGAGTGTCCACCAATTATTTGGTCTAAGAGAGGAGAATGGATCGAGCGTATCCTGGACGATCAAGCCATCACGACCCGGGGCCGCGGCTATCAACACGACCTGGGGCTGTGGCTATCAATGCTACCTGGTCCATTGGCAAGGCTGGCCAGAGTCGGATAATTCGTGGATTTCTCGAGAGGACTTGCAACACCTCAACCCAGACCTTCTCGAGAGATATGTGAGCCAGTGTGATCCTTACTCGATAGAGTCGAGTTCCTCCTATCCCGAGAGAATTGGTGCAGACACCAGAGGCACCAGAATAAGACAGAGACTTCTCAACCCTCTGTGGATTAAGTAGTAGCATTTGAGTCCATTTGTAATAAGAGCTTAGTCCATTTGAGTTGTCATTTTATTATTTAAGTCCTGTACCACTCAGCTCATGTTGAGCTAGTCTTCTTCCTGAGTCCTATACATGTCATTCCAAGTACAAGTGAAGATATGTCAGCCCAAGTACAAGTGAAGACCAAGCTAGCACAAATAAAGATCAACCCAGCCTGAAGATATGAAGACCATGGAAGGCCGAGTAGAAGAAATCAAAAGCCCTGGAGCCACATCGGAAACCTTAGAGCCCTGGACCGCAACCCGAAGCAAATTGGGTCAGTCAAGGCCTAGGAGAGGAGCTAAGGCGCCATACTCTTATGGTCACCTCCCCCTTGGTTGGCCACTTAGAGTCACCCCTCTTGGCCGACCAAGGCAAGTGAGAGAGGGAGAGTTTGAGTGAAAGAGGGAGAGTGGGATTACCATGTATTCTAGCTAGGGTTTGGGTGGGATTCAAATTCCTGGAAAATGTCTTTTGTAACCTTACTTGGGGGCCAAGTTTGTGAGTCTATTTAAGAGACTCTATTCTCTTATATGAAGAAACTTTTTTTAATAAATACAACTGAGTTTTCTCATTGTTGTGTGCTAAGGGGATTCTGTGTGAACCCCTCTTCTTCTTCCTTGTGTTATGCGCCCAGTCTCTAGCCTCCATCTACCTCTCCAAGCTCTAGCCGCCCACATCAGACCCCTTCTTTCCCTTGTTGTTTTTCAATTAATCCCTCATCTTTGCTTTGTTTTATAACCCTTGAAAGACTGTTTGCAGGTCCCTCGACTTCTACGAATCCAACGACTCCAGCCGGGCAGCGATCGGATCACCGGGTTGAAAGTTGAGAATCCACAGGTCTTCAACTTGATCATCCAGGCTGCATCTGGGAGCAAGAGCGATCCCTTCATCTACGATCTTCATCAGGTGCATCAACCGTTATCAGGTACACCCCCTCTACCGCTAGTAGCCTTATTAGAGATGAACTAGTCCAACCAAGATTTCTCAACCTTGGCGGTCCTCTTTCTTATTACTTTTTAGATTTTACTTTGCATGATGTACTTTCTTACTTACATAGAATTCTCTACCTAGATTCGTGGTCTGTTCTTCGGGAGTTAAACACATAACTTAACCTAAAAAAATACAAAAATATCTTTGCATGCATGTTAGTTCCGCACCATTTGGTATCAGAGCCTGTTTGGACTTAGTTTATAGGTCTAACCATCTTGAGTAAAGATCTATGGCAGCCCCTATTGGTACTAGTGTAGTTGAGGGACAAGCCTCAAATAGACCTCCATATTTCAATGGAACAAATTATACTTATTAAAAAACTAGAATGAGAATTTATATGCATTCAATTGATTATAATTTGTGGAAGGTAGTTGATAAAGGTCAACATATTCTTTCGATTGTGGTTAATGGTATTTCCATCCCAAAGCTCGAAGAGGATTGGGATGAAAATAATATTAAACAATCCAAGATCAATGCGAAAGCAATGAATCTTTTCTATTGTGTATTAGATCCTAGTGAATTTAATAGGATTTCTACATACACATCGACCAAGAAAATATGGGACATACTTGAAGTTACCCATGAGGGTATTAATCAAGTGAAGAATACAAAAGTGAACATGTTAGTGCACATTTATAAAATGTTTTGAATGGAACCAAATGAGTCTATTACTGATATGTACACTAGATTCACAAATATTGTAAATGGAATGAGAAGTTTAGGAAAAATAATGTTTAATGCTGATCTTGTCAACAAAATTCTCAGGTCACTTCCAACTTCATGGGATCCGAAAGTGATCGCCATCCAAGAAGCTAAAGATGTTGACAAACTATCATTAGAGCAATTGGTGGGATCGCTCATGACTTATGAGCCGAACTTAAAGCAAAAGTCTATGGATATGGATAAGAAGAAAAAGGGGATAGCTTTCAAGTCTACTGTTCAAGAAGAATCCTCAAATGAAGAATCCGAAGAAGAAGAAGAGGACGAGAGTGAAGAAGCACTCCTCGCAAGAAAATTTAGAAGGTTCATGAAAAGAAGGAAATTCCCTTATAAGAAAAAGTTCCAAACAAACAAAGAGAAGGAAAAAGAAAAGGAGAAAGAAAAAGAAAAGAATAAGGAGATACCTACATGCTTTGAATGCAAGAAGCTTGGACACTATAAATTTGACTGCCCTCTTCTAAAGAAGTCAAAGAAGAAGCTTAGAAAGAAAGCTATGATGGTCACCTGGAATAATAGTGAAGACTCTAGTTCAAAAGAAGAACAAGCTGAAATTGTAAATCTATGTATCATGGCACATCAAGATCAAGAAGCGATAATTTCTGATATCGAAGTAGATTTTACCTTTGATGAATTAAAAAATACTTTTGATGAATTAGTGCATAATTATAAATTGATTTTATCTGAAAACAAAAAATTGAAAAAACATGCAAATAGTTTTTCTCATAAAAACAATTCTTTTTTAAATGAAGTTAGTGAATTGAAAACTAAACTTGATATTTTAGAAAAAAAAATAAGGCTTTAACTATGAAAAATGATGTTTTGAAAAGACCTAAAACTATCATTTCAAGTGGTGATCTTTTGAAAAAAAACAAGGATTTAGAATTAGAAAACAAAAATTACAAAAATGAGCTTGACAAAATAAAATCTTTTGTTAAGAAGTTAACCTATAGCTCAGAAAAACTAAATCTTCTTTTAAACAACTAAAGAGCCATTTTTAACAAAGCAGGATTAGGTTATAGATCCCAAAGACAACAAAAGTATTTGAAAAACTTGTTTGTACCTGCATCATCTAGTATTACATGCTTTTCATGCAAAAAACAAGGACACAAAGTTTTTCAACGTAATATGAGGAAAATCAATAACTTTAGAAAAGTTTGAGTTCCAAAAGGAACCAATTTAAGTACTGACCCTAAAGGACCCAAGTTGGCTTGGGTACCTAAAAACAAAGTTTGATCTGTTTTATAGATGTGTCTTGCAACCAAGAAAAATAAAAGGCTATGGTATCTTGATAGTGGTTGCTCAAGGCACATGACAGAAGATGTGAAGCAATTCACCTCTATTGAGGCAATAAATGGAAGGAGTATGACCTTTCGTGATAATGGCAAAGGTAAAATCATTGGTATAGGTAAGGTTCACATTACCCCTTCTACATGTATTAATAATGTATAGTTGGTTGAAGGTTTAAAGCATGATCTTTTAAGTATTAGTCAATTTTGCGATAAAGGTTTTCAAATTATTTTTAAATCATCTTATTACATGATTGCTAGTCCTGATAAAAATGGAGTAAAATTCATTGAAAAAAGGCATGGTAATATTTATATGGTAGATTTAGATGATCTATTTTTGTCTAATGGAGAATGACTAGTTGCAATAAATTCTACTAAAGATGAGACTAGTTGGCTTTGGCATAGAAGACTAGGACATGATAGATGTACTTACTTTCAAAACTTTGTAAAAATGATTTAGTAAGAGATTTACCGAAACTGAGTTTTGAAAAAAATAGAGTTTGCCAAACATGTCAATTTGGAAAATAAGTTAAAACATTTTTCAAACCTAAAGGTTTTGTTACTACTAGTAGGCCATTAAAACTACTCCATATGGATCTCTTTGAACCAACTAGAATATATAGTCTAGGAGGTAAGAGATAAAGATTGGTTATAGTGAATGATTTTTCAAGATTATTTGGGTTTTTTTCTTGCTCATAAAAATTAATCATTTTCAGTATTTGTAACGCTTTACCGAAAAGTTTCAAATAAAAAGGTATTTCAGATATTTGTATACGTAGTGATCATGGTTTTGAATTTGAAAATCAAGATTTCAAAAATTTTTGTAATGAGAAAGGTATTGAATATAATTTTTCTGCACCTAGGACATCTCAATAAAATGAGATGGTAGAAAGAAAAAATCATACTTTAGAAAAAATGGCATGCACTATGCTTTGTGAAAATAATTTGCCGAGATACTTTTGGACTGAAGCTATTAATACTACTTGTTATATTCTAAATCATGTTTTAATTCAGCCTATTTTAAAGAAAACTCCTTATGAACTTTGGAATCAAAGAAAATCAACTTTAAAGTATTTTCGAGGTTTTGGTTGTCAATGTTTTATTTTAAATAATGGTAAAGGCAATCTTAAAAAATTTGATGCCAAGTCTGATGAAGGTATCTTTTTAGGATACTCTACATCAAGCAGGGCATACAGAGTTTTTAACAAAAGAACCCTAGTTGTAAAGGAGTCTGTACATGTAGTTTTTGAAGAGTCTATTAACAAATCCTCCAAAAAAGAGGATACTTCTGATGCATGTGCAGGTGCTAATAAGTTACAAAAGCTGACACTGGATGATCAACCCTTTCAACAAAGTGAAGAAAGTCAAGACAAAGATGAAAAAGAAGAAGACATATAATTTACACCAAAGCATCAAGATCTACCTGAGTGGATGTATGCTCATGGACATCCTAAGAAATTAATCCTATGTGATCATCAAAAGGGATAAGACTCGATCTTTAATTAGAAATGAATGTGATTATATTACTTTTGTTTCTTAAGTAAAGCCTAATTGTTTTGAAGATGTTGAAAAATATCCTAAGTAGATAAATGCTATGCAAGATGAACTAATTTAGTTTGATAGAATAATGTTTGGACATTAACAAAAAGACCATCTAATGTTTTTATTATTAGCACAAAATGGGTGTTTAGAAATAAATTAGATGAAAATGGAATTGTAAATGGAAATAAAGCTAGGCTAGTTGCCAAAGACTACAACCAGGAGGAAGGAATTGATTTTGATGAAACTTTTGCTTCTATTGCTAGACTTAAGGCAATTAGACTATTATTAGCATTTGCTTGTCTTATGAATTTCAAACTATTTCAAATGGATGTTAAAAGTACTTTTTTAAATGGTTATATAGCAGAATAAGTTTTTGTAAAACAACCACCTGGTTTTGAAAATCACGTACATCCTGATTATGTTTACAAATTGCACAAAGTACTTTATGGTTTAAAGTAAGCACCCCGAACATGGTATGAAAGACTCAGCAAGTTTCTGATTGAAAATAAATTTTCTAGAGGCCATGTTAATACAACTTTATTTCTAAAGAAATAAATGATGATTTATTAGTAGTGCAAATCTATGTTGATGATATTATTTTCGGTGCTACTAATGAAATTCTTTGTCAAGAATTTACTAAGCTAATATAGGGAGAGTTTGAGATAAGCATGATGGTAGAACTCAATTTCTTTCTCGGACTCCAAATCAAGCAAACCAAAAATGGAATCTTCATCAACCAAGCTAAGTATACAAGAAAAATCATAAAGAAGTTTGGGATGGAGACTACTAAGTCAATAGGTACACCTATGAGCTTCTCTTGTAAACTTGATAAAGATGAGCATGGTAAATCTATAGATCAAAAATTATATAGAAGTATGATTGGTTCTTTATTATATTTGACTGCTAGTAGACCAGATATGATGTTCGGTGCATGCATGTGTGCTAGATATCAGTTTGATTTTAAGGAATCTCATCTATTGGCTGTTAAGCGCATTATTAGATACTTATCTGGTATAATTGGTATTGGCTTGTGGTATTTTAGAAACTCATCTGCTGATTTAATTGGATATTCTGATGCTGATTTTGCTGGGTGTAAACAAGATAGAAAAAGTATCAGTAGAACTTATCAATTTCTTGGAGTTAACTTAATCTCCTGATTTAGCAAGAAATAAACTTTAGTTGCACTATCCATAGCTAAGACTGAGTATATTGCAGCAGGAAGTTATTGTGTTCAAATCTTGTGGATTAAGCAACAACTTGAAGACTTTGGAATCAAATTAACTTGCACACCCATAAAATGTGGTAATACAAGTGCAATATGTTTAGCTAAAAATCCTGTTCAATATTTTAGAAGCAAACATATTGAAATTATGCATCATTTTATTAGAGATCATATTGAAAATAATGATGTTGTGCTTGAATTTATTTATACTGAATTGTAATTAGCTGATATTTTGACTAAGCCTCTCCAAGAAGATCGGTTCAGTATGATTAGAAGAGAACTTGGGGTCATAAATCCTTTTGATCAAGAATTTCTACTCTTTCACCCATAAAAGATCAATTTTGATATCAATTACACTCAATTTTTTTAAATTTCACTGTATTTCTGACGATTTTGATTCAATACTTTATTTTCAGTTTTTTCGATTTTAAGTCGAAGTGTCGACACCTATAAGTGTCGACACCTTGAAATGTTGACACTTGGCCCTATGTCATGAGTCGACACTTGAACGACTGCAGACCGAGAATAAAAGTGAAAACGAAGTATTTTCTTGGCATCTTCTCTTCCAAATCGAGCCAACACTTGCCCAAACACTGTTATATCCACTTATTCCTTCCAAAATTCATCTCAAACCCTCTCGAATTCTCATTTTGGATGGATTTTAATTCAGTTTTTGCCACTTTCCCTCTCCCGTTTAGGTTTTGGATCGATTGAAACCCTAGTTCCCTCTCCTATCTTGTTCAAACCTTGATTCTGTGGAGTGGGACATAGAAAGCAAGTTGTTCATCGCCCTTGGCCATCCATCCAAGAAGATGAGAGAAGGACAAAAGCCATACATGAATCCAGTGTGCCTGATCCCCCTGTTCGGCCACTTTTTCCTACATCCAGTCGCATGGGTTCGAAGACAGTTGTTGGAGGATGTCATGTAGACTTCGGATTCATTGACCAGCAGCACTTTCAGATAGGCCAGTAGCTTAGGGATGTTGGTTTGGTTCCTTTCTGTTCGTTGACTGAGAGATTCTATCCGTGCTTGATACGAGAGTTCTATGGATCTTCAGCCCGTGGCAGTGATGGATGGATTGCACATGTCTGTGGCAGAGATATCCCAAGGACGCAGAGATTCTGAGCAGAGTATGGGATATACCCATGACAGGATCTGTAGTTGATAGCTTAGTGGATAGATTTAGTGGACTTCAGTGTATTTTCGAGTCAAATGATCTACTTGAGGGAGCCACTGTTGTTGCATCCAGGCTCTCTATTGAGATGAGATTACTGCATCACATCATAGCCCGTATCCTTCTATTAAAGACTGGTTGTTTTGATTTCATCACAGAGAGAGCTGCTAGTGATGGTGTCTCTGGTATAGCATGCACCTATTTGCCTTCCCGTACTTATGGTATATCAGATGACGGAGGCATCTATCAGTCATAGACTTTGTTTGCCCTATAGGATGGGCTTGACCCTGCTCTTCAAAGCATATGGAGTGGTATTGGATGATGAGCCCTATCGGATGTTACTGCACACTGATGTCTACGATATCAGATCACCTCACCGGATGGGTTATTAGTTGGTCAGAGGCCAATGGAGATGATGAGTATCAGGTCAGGTCGCTGATAGAGATGAGGATGCTACGGAGGAGGAGCGCATATTTTCGGGTGAGGTAGGACCTTCAGAGACACATCTACCTGAGATATAGCCCGAGCTTGTAGCACAGCCAGAGCCCGCTCCTCAGCTTGAGCCAGCATGACCAGCTATTTCAGGAGCTTCTAAGAGTCTTGTGAACAGAGTCGCTCATATTAAGATGGAGACTATGATTATTCGGCAGTGACTTGACAGTTTTATTATAGAGACTAGAGAGAGCCATCGAGGATTGAGAGATGGTATCTTTGCTATATTATCCACATTGAGTAGACCCTCTTCTGGGAGTGTTCCCGATGCTTCAGCTCTAGCTGATTCTGCTCCAGCTCCACCTGCTCCGGGACCAGTCATAGATGATGATGATGATGAGGTGACTGACTCTGATAGATTTGACTTTCTAGATTTGATGACAGAGTTAGTGCCGGAGATAGTAGCTGACTTACCTAGGAGTCCTATTCGTGATCCTTCAAGTTCATCCTTTCAGACTCCTATTCTACTTACACTCCCTTCTAGATCTACTGATCATTCTGCCATTCCTATACTTTCACCTATCATTGATACACCTGTTGTTGATACACCTGTCGTTTCTTCAGCTGATACACCTATCATTAGTACACCTATCGTTTCTTCAGCTGATACACCTATTTTTGATACACCTGTTATTGATACTCCATCATTGCATACATCTTCCCTTATCCGGGAGCTTGGATTCTATACTCTTGGTTTCCACCATCTTGATTTCGGTCCTTTATTTGATCATTCACCACATCCAACAGTTGTTGAGTCTGTCACACCGATCAGCTTTGTTCCTGCTACTGACATAGCTTCTACCTCTTTTGCTCCAGCTAGAGAGAGGACTTATGTTAGATGTAGAGGACGTGGTCATCGTACTCCTTCATGACCAACTAGGACCCGTCTTCGTGATCTTCGATTGATGTAGCCTCGATCTCATGCTTTTACTGATTCCAAACCAATCGAGATTTGATCCTCAAATGATGAGGATGATGATTAGGATAGTTTTTCATTTACTTAGTTTACATTTCTGTACTCTTTGTATATTTTGATGTTCACTTTATGTATAAATTCAGACTTTGAATGAAATCTTATATTGTACTTCATGTTATGACTTTAAATGAATGAAATGCATTACTTATTTTCAGCAATTCAATATTTTACCTTATGAATAACTTACATTTATGTTTGAGTTAATTGCCTTCTTCCTTTCTTTTTTAATGATAACAAAAAGGGGAAGAAATAAGAATAAGTATAAATATGCTTGAGCAGAAAATTTCATTAAGTGAGGGGGAGTAATACCTCCTTTAACTTAAAGATTCATTTTTAATTTAAAAATCCATTTTGAATTGAATTTTATACTTAATTCTTATCTTTAGATGTTTAAATTTCAGTGTTTTTGACATTAAAAGATGTTCAAAAATCAATTCTATTGGTCATCTTTTCAAGGAGAGTATTTACACTCTTCACAGTGTTTATTACTGAATTTGTTACATAATTTTTTTTAGGGTATCACGATACATGATTTCATCTCTTATACATTTTAAGCCCTAATACTCTTAGCCATTGCCATACTCTCACTTTGATACATCTCTTTCAATATTTCAATACTTATTACAATTAGCTCTATGCACTTTAAAAAATTCATTTGAAACCTTATTATGCAATTTATACTTAAAGGTTTTGTCATCATCAAAAAGGAAGCGATTGTTGACTCCATTATTGATTTTGATGATAAGCAAAATGCTTAAGTATAAGTTGAGTACTAACTATTTCTTTGAAGTATATTTTTATAAAAAAAGGTGCTCATCAACTTAACAAAAATTATTTGATTGAAAAAGTCTTAAATAGATAAAAGATCTGCTTAAAGTGGACTTTGGAAATTGAAGAATGCTTAAAAGGATACATAAGTTCAACATAATTTTGTTTTAGCAAAAGTCTAGCTATTTTTATAAAAATCTCAATGAAGTGTTGACTCAAAGTATAGACACATGACTCAAGTGTCGACATATGACTGAGAAAGTGTCGATTCAAGTCGGTATGTGAACAAGTTTCAGATGGCATGCCTGAAGTGTCAACGCATGGACGTCTGGTGTCGACTCAAAGTGTTGACACATTGATCAGCTTATTGCTTAAGATTTTTGGGTTACAAAACTTGTTGAAGTTGAAGACTTGTTTGAAGTGTCGACTCAAAGTGTCAACTCACCTGAGAAAATGTTGACACATCTGAGAATTTCAGATAGCTTCATTAAAGATATTTAAACTAGGTGTCGACTCATGGAGTGTAAGTGTCGACCCTAAGTATCGACTCACAACTTGTAGTGTCGATACTTAGAGTTCTGAAAATAGTAACGGCTAGTTTTTCAAATACAGAACTTACTCCTCTTGGCTCCCAACGGCTAGTTTTTCGTGTCTAACGGCTAGAAATCGAGTTTGAGGCCTTAGAAAGGTATTTAATTGATTCAAATCAAATCTAAATATAAGAGAATGAAAAAAGGATAACCAAGAGAAAAGAAAAGAAGAGCATTCACTCCTATTCATTGAGTTCAACCACCTTCAAGCAAGAAGAAGTCTCCAAGCATTCAAGAACTTTCAAGAGCATTCAAGTTCAACCTTCTTGAGCATTAAAAGAGGCTTTATCAAGTTGAAAGTAGCACTATAACAAAGCTTCAAAGAAATATCCACTTTTATTAGAAAGCTTTTATTGTTTCTTTACTTCAAACTTTTTGTTGTAAAGGTTGTTGGTTAGCCTATTGGAAAACCAATAAGATTATTGGTAAGCCTTAAAACCATTTACGTACTTGGTTAGCCCGAAAAACCAAGTGAGGTTTTGACTTGTGAGCCTCATGAAAACAAGTTGGGTTTTGATTAGTGAGCCCGGAAAACTAATCGGTTGTAATCGGTTGAGATTATAGTGATTTTCCAAGCGGGTCTTGGAGAGTGGATGTAGGTGCATTGAATAGCACCGAACCACTATATTTCCTTTGTGTTTGTGATTTCTTATCTTTTTATCTTGCTCTCTTATTCATTACTTTATATTTTCGCTGCATACTTATTAAAAAGCATTTTATATTTGCATTCATAGTACTTAGTTCAATTATTGGATTGTATCACACACACTTGCATTTAAATTTTAGAGACCCAATTCACCCCCCTCTTGGGTTGCTTATTGGGCAACAGTGAGCCAACCCTTGAGTGTCTACCAGCCATATTTCCAAAAATGGCGAGATAGGATTGAGCGAATCCTAGATGATAAGATTATCACTACTCGAAACAAGGACTATCAATGCTACTTGGTTCATTAGCAAGGATGTCCTGATTTTGAAGACTCGTGGATTACTCGAAAGGACCTATAAAGAATCAACCCCGACCTACTAGAGTATTACCAAAGTTAGATTGATTCCTATTCGATAGAGTCGAGCTCTTTCCATCCCGGGAGAACTGATAGAGACATCAATAAGAAGAAAACATTTTAAACTAATTCTCTTTGGTTTTACAGCTAATATAGTCTACTTAAATTTAATAAGAGTCTTGGAATGAAGCCCACCAAGCCCATGAAGCCAACTTCACTTGAAGCACAAATCCATGAGCCGACTCATGAAAGAAAGCCACCATCTTCATGAGTCAACTCAACTCAAGTTAAGTCCACATTCAAGCATGCCAAGATGCCATCCAAGTCAAGCTCAATCCAGACAAGGATGCCACCTTCTCACCTTCATATGGGGACCATTTTCCCATCACATGGAGGATACTTCATCAAGCATCATTGGGGGAAAAGAAGGACACCACGTCAAGCAACTTGGGGGAGCATAAAACCACTTTCAATTTTCCAACAAATCTCCAACCAACTTGATATGTGGGATATCACATCACATGATCCACATCAGCAAATGGAGGCCACATCATTACCATTCAGAAGCCACATGTCAAATTGTTATAACTTTCTACCCATAAGTTATTTCTAGTTGGAACCACCTAACCAAAAGTTGTTAGATCTAACTAGAATTAGCTAGCTCATCCTTATCCCCTCCTCTCTCCCCTTGGCCGAACTCCCTTGGATTAGAAGCCTATAAATAAGGCCCTAGGCCCTCTCTTGTATTTAATTCTATCTTAGTTTAATGAAAGAAAAGTTTTCTTCTTATTTTAGCTCCCTTGTATTCTCTTGTATGGAGTAAGTGAGATCTTCTTAGTTTAAGGGTTTGAAGTTTGGTTTGAGAAGAGCACAAGAGGCCCTTGGGTTTGTGTTTGAAGGGTTGGACGCCCTTGTGAAGAGTGGAGGGTGAGAAGCCCTTGATTGTTCCAAAGCTCAAGCTCCATTAGTTCCAAGCCACCAGCCATCATCTACTTCCTTCCTTCCTTCTTTCCTTTTATTTCAATTCCAACCTTTGATTCCTATTCCATGCTAATGCTTGATTTGTTACAGGTTTTCTCTGATTTTCCAAGTCCAAGATGAAGTTCTCCATGCTATGGATCAAGGCCAAGGTAAGTCATAAAGTAGAGAGTGCTAATCTTGCCATCTAGTTCTCAATGTGTTGAGAGTTTCCTTTCTACTAAAAATATGTTAGCTATCATTGTTGGTAGGAAAACTCTTCCTAAGTTTCATTAGATCTGATCATTTAAAGGTTAACTTGCCATAATAGTGATGGTTTCCTTACCATTAAGATCCTAATCTTTGTTTTGAACAAGATCTACATTGCGGGTGTTATAATTTAGATCAATTAGTCTCTTTATGAAATTTTTTTTCTTGGATTAACTTAGCCCATTTATTTGATAATTAATTGCTCAAGTTTGCTTGCTAGTTAGCTTGCTAAAACTCTCAATCCATCATTTCATTTTTGTCCCACATCACAACACAATATTATTTCATAAGATATTTGATTTAATTATTTGAATTAATTTTGAATGTTAAATTATTGACTATTTATTCCATTGTTTATTGTATAATATCATGAGATGTCTTACATGCTCGTGGAAAAATGTTTTTCATGATTATGCAGCGGTTGCCATGATTCATGGTTCCAAATCTTGGATCGGGGCATGACAAAGCCAAAGCCTAAAGCCCTTCTCTCACAAGCTTAACCCATAAAACTTTAAAAAATAGACAAACCTAAAATTGAAGCTGGCAACTTCCTACCAAAACGCCCATCTAATTATCCCCTATTTGGAGCAAGTAGTCCGATTGTTGCTAGCCCAGTCATTGAAATATGTAATCCATATTTCATGGAGGTTCCTGCGTTCAGAAGATAAGTACTGTATATCATTTGCCTGTATCGAAATATTAATTGCAATTATCATCAGATATAAAAAAAAAGTCTTTCTCCAACTTGCTTGGCACCAAATTTTAGTAGAAATTCAGGTGTGAGGAGAGTATATATTGTCTTTGCGGAGTTTTCTACTGGCATGTAATAGATCAACAGTAAATGAATAAATAGATTCAGTTAGGCTTTTCCCCGATAAAAATGGAGTTTAATGTCATATATTCATGATTATTTTGGTACATGTGGAGGCTTAAGATTTGTTCAGCAACCCAAGCACCAAAAATCTCAAAAATTGGCTTATCATTCCACTGAATTTATATCAATATTTAATATGGACAAAGTTAGGCTTTATAAAATACTTACTAAAAAAAAAAAACTAAGGAACTAGGTCAATACTGCTAACAATTTCAATATTAATTTTCAAGCCACTTTGAATTAAATATAAGACATTAATGATAGCCCTACCAATGTATACGAAGGCCAAATATTCCCATATTAAAAAATATTACTCAAAATTTATTACGATTTTTTTTGATAGAAACATCTATTACAATTTCTCTATTTATACATCCATCTTTATAATCTAATAAAAAATATATTTTTAAAAAGAATAAGATTTCATTCCACTGAGGTCGTAGATTATGTACAAACCAACTTGTTTTGCCAAGGCATCCAAGTGTTATATTTCCACGGGTCCATTTGTCCCGATTCTCTTTCTTCCCCCGATTTAATAACCTCAAACCAGCTTGTTTCGCCAGGGCATCCAAGTGTTAAATTTCTGCGGGTACAATGGACAGTGACCCCGATTCTCTTTCTTCCCCTGTTTTAATAATCTCAATACAAGCTAGGAAAATAAAATATATAAGAATAATAAATAGATAAAAGCTGAGGTATGCTAAAAGTTTAGAATTGGTCTGGACCAAATCCAAACAATGGATTTGGATCGGGATTAAACTGGCCAAGGTGCACCCAAGAGCAAGCCGCGTTAACAAAAAAAAAAAAAAAAAAAAAAAAAAAAAAAAAAAAAAAAAAAAAAGAAAAGAAAGAAAGAAAGAAAGAAAAAAAGAGAGCGAAACAAAGAAAGGGAGAAAAGGCCTCTAAATCTGAAAGACTGAAACGGGAAAAGGAGGAAAGAAAAGCTACTCTCCTGCGGTGGGCCGTCGTTTCTCCGTTGTCCCTCTCTGTTTCTCTCTTTCTCGTCGAGCCCTCTGGAGCTGAAAACGGCAACCTGGGCTTCAATCACCATCGCTTCGTCTCAGTACGTCGTCTCTTCTCTCATCGCTTCCTCCCTTCTCTCTCGCCCTCGATCAAAACCCTAGCCCTCGTTCATCTTACAATATCAAGTTCTTGACTCTATCGATCGCCATGATCGTCTTTCTAGATTTTTCTAGTCCCGGTATATTACCGTTCGGGTCTTCGATTTCTGTACTCGATTCCGTCTGGTGTCGAGGGGTTCGGTGCAAAAAGCCGTGGTTTCCTTCGCTGATTGTACTAGATTAAGTCCTTTGGAATCGCCATGTGGGGCATGCTGACGAATTTACTCTTGACCTAGGCGTAGCTGATTACTATATTCTGTTCTATGATAGTCTTTTAGAATTCTTTTTATGAAAGAAAAAGAAAAACTGCGCATTGGGATCCCATTCTGAAAGTTTGGGCCTTATTAATTGCAAATTCTTCTCAAAGGTGCATTGTTTAGTGTATTTGCGTTACTAGCATGTGTTATGGAAAAAGTATATAATATCTGGAAGCTATCAGTTGAAAATTTTAACTTATGCTTAATATACAATTGTTAGGATTTTTGTGGCTACCTATTTGAAAAAGATCGAGTATAGAGTTATACTCTGTCCTTAAGATAATTTCGTCCCGTAATGGTTCTTACGGTGTATGACGATTGTCTTTCGGGATACAATGATCTTCTTCTGGTGAAAGCAGCACTACAATTTACTAGAAATTCGAACTAGGAATGCTTTTCTCTCTTATATGCACTATAACTATACTCTATTAATTAGAGTATGCAAATGTCTAAGAGATTTTTCTATGCACTATAGCTATACTCTGTTATTCAGAGTATGCGAATGCCTAAGAGAAGGATTGAAAAATTTTATCAAATGAATGAAGAACGAGAATCTATTTATAGTCTTAAGGTACCCCTTGGAAGCAACTCTCAGATTTGATTGGAGGGACTAACCGATGGCTTGATAACCCATTTCATAGTGGAATACGCTTTTCCTCAACAGTGATTTAAAAATCATGCGATCAATTTGCTTATTGGAAGCCATGATACGTTGATTCGTACCGTGATCTACAGATTATGCGATTAGCGCGTGCCGTTTCATGATCAGATCACGCTATCAACGTTTCTGAATACGTTGATCCGTGAACGGACGCGTGATTAACCGATCATCATAGTGCTTTGATCGCTGCGATCATCATTTCATGAATAGACGCTTGCCGATCACAACTGACTCTCGACACTAGAGTCTACTTGACCTTGGAACCGAGTCGATTCTAAGCATCAGAGCTGGCTCGTCCAGACCACAGGCTTTCAAGACTGTGAAACCGAGCCGACTCGTCCAGACTACAGGATTTCCTGACCGTCTGATCGAGCCGACTTTAAGATCCAGACTGACACGATCTTAGCCCATTATCAGACGATCTTGATTCAATCAATCTTGACCATCTGATCCTTTTGATCATGAAAAATTTTAAAGCTCCTCATGCTCCTCGCGAGGATGAAGTACAAAGTGCGCCTACAAAGCGCCCATTGCGCCTTTGTCACCTGTCGCGCACGCGTGCACGGGTGATGCTACGCATCATCCTCAAGCTCTCCACCTATGGTGAGCCTAAATGCAAGAGCAAGGAAAAATATTTTCTTATAAAGAGCCTTAACTTTTTCCAAACTTTTTATATGGGACTAAATTTTCCATGTTCAAAGGGTAGTTGAGGAATAAAAATTTTTATTCACTTTTTCCAACAACTATCAGTTTGAAAATTGTTCTGTACTACTAATGTCTATTCTCAGCAATACATAATATCTGATGGCTGTTATCTGTTAACTGAATTTAAATATAAATCCAGTTAATCTAGTGGCATCTTATAACCAAGTTTACCGTTGTGAATAGACTTGTTACTTTAAAGCTGCATAAGATCACAGATTGTTATGCCATGTTGTCCCAACAAGTGTTCATGTTCTCATTGTTAGATGGGCTAAAATGACTATGAAACTGTCCAGCTTTATGCTTGTTTTTTGAACTAAAGAAAACAATTTAATATTTGTTGCGTGGTTTGGACAAACTTTGTCATTTCAAGATGCAGAACTCTACTTACAATCTCTACAAATATAAATATAGATGCAAGGGAAATGTTTTAATTCTAATCTTGGATAATTTGGATTTTCTATGTAGTGATATAGAAATATGTTTGAGACACTAGGGTAACATTTTTAGAAAGAAGACAGCACCTTCTCAAGCTCTTGTTGTCTTTGTATTGCATGACGCCTAACGGCGGTGTTTGGTTCTTATATTCCACCTAGAATAAGGTCTTATTCTTGCTTATCCCCCCAAATAGCTCCAAATATTGAGGTGAGAAGGGGTGGAATTCGTATTCCGATCAACGAAGCTAATTCTAGAATTGGTATTCCATGGTACCTTATTCGAGGGTCTTTTATTCCCTTGCCACCGAGGGGTAATACCTGTCATTTATTAAAAATAGTTAAGAGGGGGTGGAGCGAAGGGGTGGGGGAGTGAGAAGTTGAGGAGGGATCGGCGATGGAGGCCATGGGGGCGGGTGGAGGCGAAATAGTTGGAAGGGGCTTCTTTTGGAGGTGGAGGTGGAGGCCATGGAAGGGGCAGAGGCAGAAGAGTTGGAAGGGGCGGGCGGAGGCGGTGGTGGAGGCCATGGGTTCCAATCTGGGAGCTTCGGTGAGGTAGAGGTAGAAGAGATGGAAGGGGCTTCTTTCTTGATGGAGGGGTGGCGACGAGGCTGGTGTGGGTCTCGATGTCGTCATCGTCGAAAGAGACAGTGAGGTGGGAAGGGGTTCTGTTTTGGAGGCGGAAATCAGGGGATTGGTGGTAGGGGGAGTGGAGGGGGTGGGGGAATCCATAGAGGATGGAGGGTGAAGAGAGCTGTGCAAGGTTTGTAGAGGAGAAGAGGAGAAAACAAAGACAAAGATTAAAAAATATAGATATTAAATAAAAAAATATTAATAAAAATATAAGTTAAAAAATAATAAAAATAAAATAAGATAAAAATAATTGAATTTAAATTTTAATTAAAATAAAATAAAAATATTAAATAGATAAAAATAATATAAATAAGTTTTAAAATATAATTGATATGTCTGGATTTGGTCCTTTCAGCATGATGTCGAAGCTCCTATTTGTGCCTAGCACATGTCAACCGGCTCCTATCTACGATCGGGCTACCTCCCAATGCCTCGTCACCTGGACATCAACTCATATATTCGCATGCCTTGTATACATTGTTCTGGAATGTTGTGTACATGAAGTTTTAATCTATTGTTTATGTGTAAGTTTCTGTTTGCTAGGACTTTGTATTGATTTCTTTCATTAATGTAAAATGATCTACCTGCACTTACCTAAATAAAAACTAGGTTTTCATACTTAGCTAATTTATCAAAATTGCTTCATAAACCTGGTAGGGGTATTTTTGGGTTTTTTAAAAAATCTCCCTCTATTCCTTTTTCATGTCAACCAAATACCAGTTGGAATAGTGCTGCATTAATTGCACTGGAATAATGGTGGAATACCACATTTTCAATCAAACAAAAATCTGGAATAACAAGGATAAATAGCTATTCTCCGAGAATTCCTATTCCTATTCCGGGAATAAAATTTGGGCATCCAAACCCTACCAACATGATTAGCTGGCCATGTACTAGGTGCATGTTTTTAGTTGACTGCCCTTCCAAAATCACTTGGTTGACCTTGTATAATGATGTGGTATTTTCTGGCTGACACACACTAAACCATGGGCATCTTAGATTATGACACAATGCAATTGTTAGTCTTTCCCATCCCATTCGGACAATATAATTCTTGAGAAGTTTTACAAAAGGAACCTGCAGCAGGACTGTAATTGCCCTATCTCATCAAGGTGGTAGGAGAAGCATGTTCATAGGCTACATCCTCCCAAAAATGCCATAAGGAGTATGAAGCTTGCTATTTTACAAATAATATCAAACAAATATTCCATACCTTAAAATAAGTAATTGCATTTTTCTAAAAAATAAATTATTATCAACAGAAACCTTTCCCTTATTTTTTTTGATTTTTAAATTTTAGTAATCAAACTAATTAAGCTTGATTTTTTAGTACAAAAAAATGAATTGGTGAGCATGTCTCGGAGAAATTGTATATGAGTTTTAGAAAGAAATTTTAATTTGTTCATGGGTTTCATTATTAGTTGGCTGATTCTATTCAGAATACAGAATGCTGAGTGAAAGACTTATCTTGAACTGATTGTCATTTCGTTAATGAACCTGTGTATTCATGATGGTGTTAATAGCACTATTTTAGTTATACAATAGTCATGGCTAAAATTATCATTTTTTGCTGGTTGGGGTCTTGTCTCATAACCAACAGGTCACGAGTTCGAGGCATGACTTTCCAGAAGACTCGATTAAATTCAGGAGTTATCCCCAGGCCCGTGATGGTTGGGTGAGTGAGAGGCTAGGGTTCTTCTTCTTTCCTGTTTTGACTAGCTGGCATCTTGGTGGTAGGGCTGAAAATGGGCCGGCCCAAAGTCTATTGGGCTGGCCTAAAGATTATATTTTAAAAAATTTTGGACCGAATTCGGGCATTCCTTTGGTCCAAAAATTAAACAAACTCTATTTTATAGCCCTAAGACTAGTCCAATATGCTTAAAATTTGGTCCGAAGCCTGAATCGATTTCAGATCGGCCCGAAGTTTATTGAGTTGACCCAGTCCAGTTCCAGACAATGGGCTTTTGGGCCGGCCCATTTTCAGCCCTACTTGGTGGTGTCGGGTAGACATACTCATCCTTGGACGGAGAAAGGTTGCAAAAATCCTGCACCTTGAATCGAACATTTTCCGGCAGGATGGGGGCCTGCGGGGGTAGCTACACCGGATTTATCCCCCCTATCTCTTTTTTCTATAAAAAAAAATATCATTTTTTGCTACAACATTTACAATGGAGTTTTGCTTAAAATATTTTAGAAGAAAATTCCTTTTTGACATGATTTTATTGCTGTGTTATGAAACCTAAATTGAGCCATTCTAACAGAAAATAACAGAAAAAACAAATATTATGTTATATGAACAATGACTCAATCAAATCATGGCTACTATTACCTATACAATGCCACTAGTAGTCATTTTGTGGAGTAACAAACACTTAATTATTTTGTTGTTACATGTATCACAATGTCAGGAGCAAGATTTTAAATCTTGTGGAACGGGACTCTTCTGGTTTTTTCATGAAGTGAAATGTGTCACTCTCCCACCCAGTCCTGCTACTTAAGACAAGGAATATCCCAAGACATGCTGATTGAGGCCTTGGCGGTTTGGGACAATGGTTGGATGGTTCTGTCCCGATATATAGGATGGTACCTTGTTCGGATTGACATTTTGTCAAGATTTGAGTTCTTGGTTGGGAGCAGGTTTCGCCAAATCATCCCAAAGCGGATGGTTCAAAGCATGCCAAACTATGCCGGTGTAGTTTCGGCATTCAATTCAGAACACTGGCAAAAATGGACTGAGGGGGAAGGAAAGAGAGGAAGAGAGGGGGAGAGGAGAAGAAAAGGCTGGCGGCGGCTTGCTGAGGACTTTGGAGCTCCCCTTGAGTCCAAATAGACGAAGAGAGAGAGAGGGAGAGAGAGAAATGGATGAAGGGGTAGATGGTGGGGAAGCTGTCAATGGTTGCTGGAGGGCTGTGGAGGCCCTCAGATTGCTGGATTATCCCTTGCAACCCAAGGCCCTTAAATTGCTGGATTATCCCTTGCAACCTCCGTTGGATTGGAATAGGGGTAACTCGCCCTCGTTGTCGACTTCACTATGGATTGAGAAAAAAAATTGAAAGCCAATTGAAACTCACCCCTGTTTTGATCCAGTGGAGGCTACGGCGGTTAATCTGGTTCTCTGGGGGCCTTCGCGGCCCTTCGATGCAAGGATCGCTGAACTGGTACCGAGGCCCGTATCGGTCAGCAATTTGTACGGTACGATCGGGTCCAGTCTGTACCGTACCATACCGGTACGTGTTCCGGACTTAAAAAGTTGAGAAAAAACTCTCTTCCTCCCTCCTCTCAAGCAAGAATTGTTGAACTAAACCCGAACCGGACCCGAACTGAGCCAAACCGAGCCCGAATCGGATCGAACCGGGCGGTATACACCGGTACAGTATCATACTATACCGTATCAGTATGGAATATAATTTTTTTATTTTTTTCAATGGTCCAGAGGCTGGACCATTTTTTTATAGGTGAATCGTACCGACTTTGGCCGGTACGGTATGCCCCGTACCGGGTGGTACGGGATGGTACCACAAATCTTGCTCCGATGGCTATTGCTGGCTTCCTCACCATCTCCCTCTCCATCCATTTCTTTCCCAGCCTCCTCTTCCTCCTCTCTCTCTCTCTCTTTATCTATTTGGACTCGGGGGGATCTCCAGAGGCCTTAGCGGGCCAATGGTGGCCATCGCTAACATCTCCATTAGCCTCCCCCTCCCCCCTCCCCCCCCCCCCCTAATCTCTTTTCCTCTCCAGTTCTTCCTCACCCCCTATCTCTTTTCTTTGCCATGTTGGTTTGGCCTAGTACGACTTGGTGTGGGGGTGTGCCAAATTGTACCACCGGCCGGCTTGCATAGGATCTGGTTCCAGTTCTGTGAATATTAGTTGAGAGTGCCTTCATACACTTATGACATCTGCTATGATGTTATAACTGCTGTTATTTAAAACTGTGATTCACATTTTTTTTTTGGGGATAGGGCTTGAATGGTTCTTATAACTAAATAAAATGTGGATGTATGAATAATCTTATAAAGCAAGTCAGCAGGCTTCTTGCAAGAACTTTCATTAAAAGCATTGGGCTTGAAATTTTTTATTAACAAATGAAATGTTGATTTATGGATGACAGCCTGCAAATTCCTTTTCAAATGTGAGATTGTGTTAACTGCATGTGATTTCTTGATTGTTTGCTGACATATATCACTGTTTTACTGTATTGTTATTGTTCAATACTTCTTTATGTTAATTTTTCCCTTTTCATGTATTTAAAAGGTAAACAATATAAAGGTGGTCTGTTTGGCAGTACTAATGTTGTTTGTTTTAGGCATGCTTCCAATGCATCGTGTGGGCAGTGCTGGTAACACATCGAATTCATCACGCCCTCGAAAGGAAAAACGCTTAACATATGTGCTGAATGATGCAGATGACACGAAGGTATAGTGCATCTCTTTCCCTTCATGTGATCCTCCTTATCATCCTTTCTAGTGCCACCTTGCTGTAAAATGATCTCACTTTTGGTTTCAAGATTAGGCTATGGTTGGAGGTGTTGGACATGTTGTTCCGCTTCAAATCGTGTCTTTTCCTGCAGCATTGTGCAGGGGTTAACTGCCTGGCTGTTTTAAAATCTCTGCCTCCTGATGGCTGTGATTATCTTTTCACTGGGAGCCGGGATGGGACACTGAAGAGATGGGCTTTGACTGATAATGGTGCTACCTTCTCAACGACGTTCGAGTCACATGTTGACTGGGTATATATTCCTACACCAAACCATGGATTCCATTCTGCATGTATAATGAAAAATCATCTTTTCTATTTATGTGTGGCATGTTGTTATTGCTATCGGATTGTTATTTCTTGTCACTTTACATCTTCTATCCTTTTGTAAAACTGGATGTCTTAATCAGATAATGAAATAATTTCTACTACCCTGCCACTTGCATCCTTTATTCAAAGTGATTGCTACTTGTCTTCCAAATGGTTAGTTTGAAATAAAAATCATCATTTATTTTTGTCATAAATAACAAGTGTGTCCATGTTTTTGAAATTTATTTAATTTTTATTTTTTAAATAGACCAATAAGCATCTAAGGTGACTCAATTACTTGATAGGAGACTCTTAATTAATTGGTAAATTTATTACATTCTTACACCATTGTATTAATTTTGGTTTAGCTAATTATGCACAAACTTGTGGTTCAAACTTTTATGTAACTTGGTGTGTTACGTGACCCATTTTAAATCCAACCTAATTTTTTATCTAAGGGCTGCCAACTAGTCTCACCCATATTTAGTGTATAATTCAGTAGCTTTTAACCGTGCCAAACCATATAAAACCTGAATTTTTCTGAGCCAACTGACACAAATGCAATATGTGTCCTATAAACTGGGAACTTTCCTTACAATCTTGCTTGAGGCAGTGGTACTTGACTGACCTTACTTGACCTAACTGAAGTTGCGTGGGTTTAAATTTTTGGACTTCAGTTGGGCACCGGTTTAGTTATTTAGTTATTTAAGTTAATTGATGGGTCAGTTCGAGTAAAGGTTGTGTAATTTGTCTGTTGGCTTGGACTTCTTTGGCTGTAATTTGACTCAACCCCAAATTTCATCCCAGCAGGATGAGGTGCAGGTTTGAGGAGGAATGTCTTTCCTTTTTTTGCATTTGGCTTTTCTCCAAATTTTGAGTGAGCAGTATCCATGGGCATGACATGCAGTCTCCCATGCTGGCCAAGAGGAAAAAATGAAAAAGATATGAATTTGAAGATGAAAGAGACGTCTACTTTATTTTGTCACTTGTTTGTGGAGACATTTTTTTGTGACAAAATAGGGAGAGCTTATACATGACCAAAGACAAAATATTTAGCATCTTCACTTAGGAGGCTTGCACAAGAATAAGCTGTATTTTGGACCGAGATACTCAACAGAGTGTTTGATGTTGCTGCATGGTCCAACTAGACAGAGAAAATAATTGTGGAACCCTGATAGCAGGCAAAACCTATAATATCAAAGGTCCAAATTCTGATGGAACTAGGCTGTTGTATTTGATTTTGAGTGTTCGAATTTTTTTTTTTTGTCTTCTGTTTTTATCATCTAACTTTATCATCTGAGTCATCTTTATAAGCCTCAGTGCTAAACTTAACCTGTCTCTGATCTATAAAAGTTGGCTTTGTGGATCCTATAGTGGTCCTTTAAAGTTATGTAACTTTTATGGTTAGCTTCCATCCTTGTTTCATTTTTTTAAAGAAATCTTGGGTTGTTGTGACTTGCCTTGGAACTTATGCTAGTTATTTTGGGAAGATAACATTTGGAGTTTTATGTCAGGACATTCTTTTCTGCATTAATTTTTTTATCGGGATGCATGACCCATGTTTTTTGCTTTAACTAGCTGAAACTGGGTGTATCAAAAACCTAATGACACCGTTAGTGGTATGATGATTTACATAATTCTCTAAAACACAAAGGGATTTTAAATGACTTCCTTCTCTCTCTCTCTCTCTCTCTCTCTCTCTCTCTCTCTCTCTCTCTCTGTCTGTCTGTCTGTCTCAGGCCTCTTTAGGAGAAAAGCCTCAGAAAGGACTCTGCCCATGCCATTTGAAAGAGAGTGGCCTCTACCATCTAATCCAATCATGAAACCTATATAAACCATTCCTCTTATCTCTGTAGAGAATGAATCAAGACTCTCATGTTACTCATTTTTTTAGCATCACCAGAGTTGGAAAAAGGGTACTTTTGTGAAGTTTTGGGAGAGAAAAAAAAGAAGAATATGGACAATAAGCAGGCAATAACTATACCCAAAACCTCATTCTTGTCTCTCAAATATGCAATCTGGTCTCAATGGTTCTTTTGATCACTTCTTTTCTTTCTATTTCTATCAAAAACTATCGCTTTATGTGACATACTCCCCCCTTCACAAAAAAAGCGATCAACTTCATTCCTAAAGAGTTGTAACCAAGAAAAAAGAATCCATTTTTAAAGTGGAATGGATGGAAGCTATTAGTCACCAACCATGTCCTATAATCCAACCAGGCAGTCTAATGGTTGCTTTACTAAGAATAGTTTGAAGATGGCCATTGCTCTTAATTCTCACAACAAATCCTTCCAACCCTAACCCTGGGCAGCCAACCTCTTATTCGGTCCCCAAAGCCAGAGAGTGGAAATGTGTGGATGGTCATAGATCTGGATCTACTCAAAGAGGCCTTGTTTCCTTTGTGATGCCTTCCCAGTCCATAATGGCAGTCCTGTTCAGCTTATCCACCACTTCTCTAATAGTTGCTTCAGTGCTTCTCTAAGCATAGTTTCAAGATGGCCATTGCTCTTAATTCTTGCAGCACATCCTTCCAAGTTCCAACCCCGATGCTGGGCAGCCAACCTCTGATTTGGTCCCCGAAGCAAGAGTGGAAGTGTGTGGATGGTCATAGATCTGGATCTGCTTAAAGAGGGCTTGTTTCCTTTGTGTTGCCTTCCCACTCCGTGATGGCAGCCTGGTTCAGCTTATCTGCAACCGCTCTTCACGCTTGGTCATGGCTGCTCATCCCTCATCTGCAGGTGACTGTAGAGGATCTGAAGTTCTAAATTCCTCCTCTCTGCTGCTTTTCATGCCTAACTAGTTCATCTGGTGAGGCAAGTAATTTATGAAATTATTCTTTCTTGCTTGGATGGTTAAGGCTAAATTTTATTTTCTTTTTTCTAATAACATGTAGCAATGAAGAATCTCATTTCTTAATGTACATATAGCAAGGTTTCCGGTACCGGGTGGCTGGTACGGTATGGTATCAGTACCGTACCATATCGAGTGTCGGTATGGCAGGTGTGTCGGTTTAAACTGGCATACCAATTTTTTTAGTTTTTTTGATTTTCTTTGATCTCAAATCAGTTTTTTATGGTTTATTGAATGTTTTGAGGTTCAAATAAATGTATTCTTAGGACTAATTTGCCAAGAATCACTATGAAGTGTTATCTAGCTTCCAACTATTCTACAATATATTTTAAGAAACAAAAGATTTGTGTTATTTTTGCTTGTTGATCATATTTTTGGCCCTATCCCATAGTGAATTTCAGCACCTATACATACATCATCCAAATAAAGAGAGCAAAAGGAAAACTTTTCATTGAAGAACAACTATAAAAGATCAATATAACGGTTATGGTATTAATCAAGCGCAAAGAAATTTTCATAAAGCAAGATTACTAATAATTAATTAGAGAGAAAGGAGAAATATAAATATAGTTACATATCTATATTTAGAATCGGGTCGAGTGCCGATGTCCATAAATGTCAGGATTATTAATATACTTGGTAGGAAGATCAATAAATCCCTCTAGCCAAGCAGCATGATAATCCTTTGTGCTCATCTCAGGAGGTATGCATGATAGATCGTAACTCATCGCCGATCCTTCGTTGAGGTCCTGACTCTCTGAGAGGTATCCAGAGACTGATGATATGGTTGTGGAGGAGTTCATCTGAATATATTGGCAGTAAAATCAGATCTATAAGATGTTCCGAGTTGCATGGAATAATAGTCACTAGAAGATAATGTCTCGGACATACCATATCTATATTTAATATTCTAATTTGGATAATTTTATTCATGTTTAATGTATCTATGTATCATCCAAGAAATTAATTGACAGTGATACGTATTCTCAAGAGTTGAGAATTTGAGATATGTATCATTATAGATTAATTTTTAAATGCTTTTGATTGTAGGATATTACGGGGATGGTGATTGATTCGGTTTGATCGATGCATAGATTGTTTCTCTTTTAGGATAAATGAGTCTCTAGTCTATAGTATGGGAACACTGGAGTAAGAATGTAGGTGGTCATTATAAAATGATGGCACTAAGCATGATAATACGAGAAGTCACATGGATGTCTATTTACTTGTTAGTGATTTTCTTGATGCTGTAGTTGTGAGTGATTTTTTGATCTACGATGTCTCGGTCACTCAGTGAAATTGATGTAGTTTGACAGCACAGAATATTGGTCCTAGCCATTCGGGCCCTTGCGGTGTTCGTTAGCTGCAGTAGGTTCGCTGTAGGAGTTTAGAGTGCATTTAAAGGGGATCTATCAACTTTAGTAATTAATGTGGTCCTATACGATTTAGGAAGTTGAGTTCTTAAGATCATGGTCATGTCAATGTGAATGATGGAAAAGAGTTTATGAATGTTCATAATTTGCACTTGAGCTGATTGAATCATGAATATGATAGATGCTTAGGATTTGGTAAGTTTTTATGGCCTGCATCTTATCAGGACTCTTGGTAGAATAACTCAATCACATGGTAACTACACCTAGATATTCTTTCTTCTATTCTGCTAGGTTGCTATTACATTTTGCTAGGCATCATTGGTGGATTGTGAGAATCTAGTAGGATCGTTTTGGATCAATAATCATTGATAGGATAAGCTAGAATTGTTCTGGTCCATCTAAAGGGTTCGATGATACTATGATGGAGATTATGGTATGTCTCACTACCAGACATAATGTAACCTAAGGGATTACAAATAATAAGAGTTAGACCAGATTATGCGGATCAAAATATGTAAGAGTTACATATTTAGAAAATCTAAATTTGTAAGAGTTATAAATTTAGAACCTGCTAATTTTTGCACATGCTAATTTTAGCAAGGACTTCATTGCAAAAGTTGTAATTTAATTAGATGGTTTGATCATGTAATTATGATTAGGCTCAATACAAGTTGAATTGGATTCAATTTGGTTGAGTTTGGATGATAGTCCAATTAGATTTTGGACTAATCTAATTGCAATTGTTGCGAGCTAATTTGGTTTGACTTAATTGGTTGCCTAATTCTAGTTGAATTAAATCTGATTTAATTTAGTTAGGTTTAATCTATTTTATTTAGATTTAGTGGTCTTAATTAGATTAGGATCTAATTCCTAATTAGTTATAGATTTAGACTTAAACCTAAATTGATTAGGAATTATGTTAGTTTCCTAGTTGTTTAGAATTAGTTAGTTGGTTGAACTAATTTTTAACTAATCCTAACTAAATTCTCTCCCTCCCCATGCCTCTCTCTCTCTTAGCGTGTAAGAAAGAAGTATTCATGCCTTCCTTCACGTGAATATGTGATTTAGCTTGGAAGGATGTTATGGATGCCCAAAGTGTTTGGTTCTCTCTCTTCTTCTTATCCTTATCCACCTAGAACCAAGTCTTTGAATTTGACTCAAAGATTTGTCCTAATTCTAGATGAGAAGGGACTCTATGAGGGGGGATTTGATTTGGCATGTAATAAGAGAGGTATATGGGATGAGGTGCGTGGGTTCTTTGTCCTTCACGTGATATGTGATAAAAAATCCTACCGCCCCACTCTTTGTTCCATACCACATAAAATAAAAGAGAAATTTATGATCACCCTCTTTCATCCTCCTGATCTTGAATGAAAGGTTCAGTTTAAGAGAAAATTATTCTTCCTTGATTTCTTGAGAAGCGATCAATCTTCTTTTTTGAATCTTTAATGTAGAGGAAAAGAAAGTAATAAGAAAGGAAGATTTGATCCAATCGTCAAAGCGAGATTTGCAAGGAGCTGGCACTCCAGCGCCCTCGGGACTTTGATCAGGCTATCGCTGTATGGATATCAGTAGAGGCCGGGTGCATGTGCGGCGATAGGCGAATTCTAGGATTTTTTCCAGATCTGATCCGATGAAGATGGAGTAGCGCAACAGGTAAGTAGATTTAATCTACTCAATAGCTTTTTTTTATTTGCAGATATATATTACATGTTCATGATTGGTTTCTCCTATGCTCTCTGTTGTTAGAATCGTACGAGTCCTGATTCGATGTGTCCGATTCGAGTCAGTTCAGTCCATGGCTGAGTTGAGTCGAGTGGAAGAATCGGAAATCAAGGGATCGCACCTATATCGACCACTCGTGAGATGAATCGTTGTCGTCGGAGGATCGTCTGAGTCCCTTAATTCGAAAAAGGTAGGTTTCTGGTCAGTGATTTTGGAAGCCGAGGTGTTGAAATCCCTCAAAATCCTTGAAAAAGCCGGTTGTTGAAGGAAATTGGAGGTATTTCCAATCCTATCTAAACTTTTTTTCCATTTCTTTGATTTCTCTCTTTGCGGCTTCTGCGAGCTTCAACGGCCACCGGAGGAGTCCCGGTCTCTCTCCGTCTCTCTTCCCCTATTTGTCTTGATGCCCCGAAGCCCTTCGGCCCTCTTTGAGTTTCGCCGTCTTCGTCTTCACTAGTGGAAGAGGCCTCCAAAGCCCCTCGGTCCTCTCTACGCTTCACCGTCTTCGTCTTCGTCAACGAAGGCCCCCGAAGCATCGTCGTTGTCACTATCTTTTCCAAGAGGTGCGGTCGAAGCCCCTATTCACCGTTCGAAGCCCTGTTTGCTAACTTTGATCGAGAGAGGGGCATGGGTGGGGGTTGGAAGGGATTTAAGAGACCGAACGAGGCCACGAGAGTTTTAAGATCTCTCTGAGATCCACTCAATTTGACCGACCAAGAGAAGTGGGTGGTCCACCATCTTTAAGATCATGTGATTTAAGGTATGTTTTAAATTATTTAATATTTTAAATATTTAATAATTATTTTATTTATTTATTATTTTTATAATAGTTTTTAAATTTTTAAGTTTTAATTTTTTGTTTTTAACAATACTTTTTTATTGAATCATGCGACCTAAAAGAAGAGCTAAAACTTTAAATCCAACTTGGGATCATTACAAAAAATTCGATGATGGTAAAAGGGTTGATGAAATTTGATTACATCTTGTATATAATTATTGTAAAAAGAGTTTTTGGGATGGAATTATTGGAATGAATAATCATCTTACGGGTACTCATAACAATGTTTTTTCTTGTGCTCAAGTTCTAGAAGAAATTCAAATTTTTTTCAAAAACTTGTTTGGGGAGAAAGAAATTAAAAAAATTTTCGGTGCTGATATTGAGTGTTTTGAAGTAGAAGAGCCAAATGCAAAAATAAGGAAGGGCACCTTGAACTCATTTGTAATTAAAGAAAGGGAAAATACACCTAAACAATAGACAATGAATGAAATGGTTAAAAAAGGGAACCGGTGGTTAGGGATATTTGTCGATTTTTATATGGACATGCATTAGCCTTCAATTTAGTTAAGTTATTTATTTGCTCAAATGATGAAATTTATTGGTGAGTATGGAAGGGGATTTAAACTCCCATCATATCATGAAATTAGAGTTACTTTCTTGAAGAAAGAGGTTGAATTTGTTAATGAAGATTTGGTGAAATATAAAAATGAGTGGAAAAAACATGATGTTCAATCATGTCTAATGGTTGGACTGATGGAAAGAGCCGTTTTATCCCCAATTTTTTTGTGAATAGTCCAAGTGGAACTGTGTTTCTTAAATCATTGGATATCTTTGATATTAGTAAGGATTTAAATAAATTGTTTGAATTGCTTGACAGCTTAGTAGAGAAGATTGGAGAGGATAATATAGTTCAAGTGTTGACAGATAGTACCTCTGCTTATGTTGGTGCAGGTAGACTCTTAAAAAAAAGGAGAAAGCTATAATTTGCCTTGTCTTGCCAAGTATATTAAAAAAATTGAAATGTTTCTAATATCACTAAGTATTAAATCTAAACAAAGTGCTGCACATGTTGACAAAAAAAGAGCTCGGCAAATTACAGTTTATATTTACCGTCATACTTGGGTTCTTAGTTTATTTTGAAAATATTCTAAAAACAAGGAATTGACAAGATCAGTGGTTATTAGATTTGCCGCATTCTATCTCACTTTGAGAAGCATATTAGATAGAAAGATTGCTTTAAGGGTTATGTTTGCCTTAGAAGAATGGGCAAGAAGTACTTATGCATGTAAATTTGAAGCTAGAAAAGTTTAAAAAATTGTATCGAGTGATAATAGATTTTGGAAAGCTACAAAATATTGTTAGAAATGCGTCCTTTAGTAAAAGTGTTGAGACTTGTCGATGGAGTTGCTAAACCGGTTATGGGTTATATTTATGAAGTAATGGATAGAGCAAAAAAATAAATTGGCAAAAATTTCAACAATGTGAATAAGAGATATTAAAGGATTTGGGGGATAATTGATATTCCTCGGGATTTGCAACTCCATAGACCACTTCATGCAGTGGCATATTGTCTTAATCCCATGTAAGTTACATTTAATTTTTAATTTTTAATTTTTGTTATACTATTACTATTTTTTTAAAAAATTAATTTATTTTTTAACTTCTTAATTATTAGGTTTCAATATGATCATAATTTTAATGCCGATGCTGAAGTAAAAATTGGATTATTCAAGACAATTGAGAGGATGTATCCAGATGTTGAGAGAAGAGTCATCATTGATTCACAACTTGATAGATTTAGGAAAGCCGAGGGTTTATTTGGGATGGACATAGCGATATCGACAAGAAATAAAAAACAACAGGGTAATTAACTTTAAATTTTATGAATTCATTTTTAATTATATAATTTTTATTACTAACTTTATGAAATTTAATTTATCTTAATACTTCTTTTAAGAAAAGTTGTTTTCAAGTAGAAATTTACCGAGTCTTTCATACCAAGCTTTAGGTACTTGCTTAAGATTATACAAATCTTTGTTTAATTTAAAAACATGGTTAGGAAGATTATGACTTTCAAATCTAGGGGATTGCTCTACAAAAACTTTTTTAAAAATATCTCCATTTAGAAAAGCATTTTTTACATCCATTTGAAATAATTTGAAATTTATATGATAAGCAAATGCAAGTAAAAATCTTATGGCCTCTAATCTTGCTACAGGTGCATAAGTTTCATCAAAATTTATTCCCTCTTTTTAATTATACCTTTTGACCACCAATCTTGTTTTGTTTGTAACTATCTTACCTTTTTCATCTAATTTGTTCTTAAATATCCATTTAATACCTATTACAGGATATTCTTTAGATCTACTAATTATGGTTCAAATATTATTCCTCTTAAATTGGTTCAACTTCTTTTACATAGCTATCATCCGATTTAGATCCTTTTCAGCTTTCTCTATGTAATTGGGTTCAATTTGAAAATAAATGCAAGGTAATTAAAAGTGTTTCTGAATGAAGACCTAGTTGTAATACCTTGTAAGGGATCTCCTATGATTAAATTTTTAGGATGGTGATGTACATACCTCTATTCCTTAGGCAAATCATCATGCTATTTACTTACCTTCTCTTCAATTTGTTTGTCTTTTAGGGTTAAGTTCTCTATTCCTTCTTTCAATGTACCTGAATCATTGTCTGTGCACTCTTCTTTTCTTGAAGGTAAAGGATTAGTTTCATCAAAAATGATATGAATAGATTCTTATACAGTCAAGGTTCTTTTATTGAAAACTCTATAGGCTTTACTTGAAGTAGAATAACCAAGAAATATCCTTCATCAGATTTTGCATCAAAATTTTCAAGATTACCTTTACCATTATTTAAGATAAAACATTTATAATCAAATACATGAAAATAACTTATGTTAGGTTTTTTATTATTCCAAAGTTTACAAGAAGTTTTCTTTAGAATAAGTCTAATAAGAACACGGTAAGAATGTAATATATAGTATTCATCGCTTCAGTTCAAAAGTACTTTGGAAGATTGCCTTCACATAATATTGTTCAGACCATCTCTTCTAATATTCTATTTTTTTTTTCCATAACATCATTTTATTGTGGTGTTCTTGGAGATGAGAAGTTATCAATGCCATGTTCATTACAAAATTCTTCGAAATATTAGTTTTCAAATTCTATGCCATGAGCACTTATTGAAATAATTGAAAGATTTTACTGATTTGAAAGCTTTCTATAGAATTTTTGAAAAATAGTGAATGCTTCATCTTTGTATGCCAAAAATAATATCCAAGTGAATTTAGAAAAGTCATCGACTATCACAAGTCCATATTTTTTACCTCCTAGGCTTGTGATCCTAGTTGGTTCAAATAAATCCATATATAGGAGCTCTAAGATTGTAGATGTTGAAACAATATTTTTAGATTTAAAACTATTTTTAGTTTGTTTATCAAATCGATAAGTATCACACACATGGTCATTTTCAAAATTCAGGTTAGGCAAACTTTTAACTAAGTTTTTAGAGATCAATTTAGATAATGTATGCATGCTCGCATGTCCAAGTCTTTTATGCCAAAGCTAACCAGTTTCCTTGATCTTAATATTCATAGCCACTAGACTTGTACCACTTTTCATGGCTAAATAATTTAAGTCTACCATGTATATATTTTCAAATCTGTCCTACAAACTTGATGCTTGAATCAAAAGAACTAATAATCATGCACATTGAAAATTCAAACAAAACTTTGAAGCCTTTGTCACATAATTGATTAATACTTAATAGATTATGTTTCAATTTATCCACCAGCAATACATTTTCAATGAATATAGAATGGATGATTTTGATCTTACCAATGCCAACGATTCTTCCCTTATCATTATCTTTAAAGGTTACAATATCTCCTTTCATTTCTAGAGTGAAGAATTGTTTTTTATCACTCATCATTTATCTTGAATAGTCACTATTCAAGTACCATCTTTTTTTTGATCCTTGGACTATAAGAATCCTTGCAAAATAATCAAGGTTTTTAGGTATCTGAGCTTTCTTGGATCCTTTAGGGTTAGTCACCATGTTTCCTTTGAGAATCTGAATTCTGTTGAGCCTAATTCCATTTTTCTTTCTTAAACTGCATTCATATGTTTTATGTCCAATTCCTTTACAATAAAAACATACTATATTTGTTTTTTGCATTTTATTAGATGTTGAAAACTTAGTTGCTGAAAATTTGTTATTGAATCTTGAGTTGTATCCAATTCCAGCTCTGTCATTTGATTCTCTTTGGTTTTTGAGGATTAACTCAAGTTTATTTGAACTCAATATTAGCTTATCCACCAAAAGTTTGAGTTTTTGATCCTTCATTTCTAGATTTTCATTCTTTTCTTTTTAAAACTTTTAAGTTTTTCAAAGTGCTCTTCTTTTTCTTTTTGTAAAGCCTTATTTCTTTCAAAAGCATTATCCAATTCTTTTTTCAAAATATTATTTTTCTCTGATGCATCCTTTTTTTATAACACATTATTTGATTATTTAAGAGTTTTAATTTTTAAGTCAGCTTTCTTAAATTTTGCAAGTAAATCATAAAACGCTGTATGTAATTCATTAAATGTGAATTCAATGTTAGGTTCGGTATATATCTCATCTTTCAATGTCATCAAGCCTAAGTTGACTAATTTTGTTTGCTCCTCTTCATTGAAGCTCGACTCATCACTATCATTTCATGTAGTAACCATGACTTTCTTTCTCTTGCTTTTCTTGTGGCTCTTTTTCAACAAAAGATAGTTCCATCGATAATGTCCCTGTTTTTTTGCATTCATAATAAATGGGCTGTTGATCCTTGTTCTTATAATTTTCTTTTTCCTTATTTGGCTTTCCCTTAGCTAAGTATCTCCTTCTATACTTTGATTTGTCCTTGTCCATAAATCTCTAAACCTTTTTATCACAAGGGCCATATCCTCATCTCCTAACTCTTCTTCGGATGATAGGCTTTCTTCTTCTTCTGTCTTCTCTTCAACTGCTATCTTAAGAGCTATTGTTTTCTTCTTTTTTCCTTTCTCTTCACTGCAGTACTTCATGTTTAATTCATAGTTCATCAGGGATCCAAGAAGTTATTCCAAAGATAAGTTATTGAGGTCCTTTGCTTCGTGAATAGTAGTGACCTTAAGATCCCACTTGTCCGACAATAATTGAAGAATTTTATCAACCAAGTCACTGTTAGAGTAAGTCCCGCCAAGACTTTTGAGATCATTAATAATATCAGTAAATCTTGTAAACATTTCAGGAATGGTCTCAGTGGGTTCTATTTTAAATAGTTTATAATTGTGCATAAGTTAAATTTTGAATTCTTAACTTGGTTTGTGCCTTCGTGTATGACTTGAAGTCTATTCCAAATTTATTTTGCAGATTTGCAAGTGAAAATCTGGTTAAATTCATTTAGGTATAGTGGACAATACAAAAAGTTCATGGCCTTCGCATTTAGCTCAGCCATTTTCATATCATGATTATCTTTTAGTTTTAGGATGTCAATGCCATTAACCTTCTTTGTGGGTATGTGCAGACCTTTAATTATTATTTTTCATAATTGAAAGTCTATGGCTTGAATATAATTCTCATTCTAGCCTTTCAATAAGTATAATGGATGTCATTGAAAAGTGGAGGTCTATTGTTAGATTGACTTTCGGCTAAAGAGGTGCTCATGTGGATTGCCATGATCTTTTTTCTTAATCATTGGATTAGTGGCATTGAGATGTGGCTCTGATATTACTTGTTTCCCAAACTGATAATCCAAGAGAAAGGTGAATTGGATTTTTGAAAAATAATGTATGTGCCTTTCAAAACTCAATTGATGTGTGGTCCAAGTGTTGTATTAAAGAAAGTGTGCAAGTGCTAAAATGTAAGAGAGTAAGATAAAGAGAGAAGTAAACTCATACAATAAATTTTTACGTCCACTATTCAAGGACCTCTTAGGATTTTTACTATATTCTTACAAGAATACAGCCAGTTTGTTTTACACCGGGCTTACAAATCAAAATCCAAGTATAACGTTTGTTTTACGGGTTCACAAACAACCTGATTGATTTTCTGAGGTGAACCAATCAAAATCCAAATCTAATTTTTAATTTCAGTTCCCTACTGAAATAAACAACTCAAATAAAAAAACAGGGCAACAAAACAAACTCTTGCCGATGAAGCTTTTCTTATAGACTCTTCAAGTCTTCAAGGATTGCTTTTCAATGCTCTCTAAGATCTTTCCTTAATACTTCAAGAGATTAGGTGGAAAGGAATAAAGCTTTTCTTGAGTTTTCAGGTGATAGCTCTTCAATTCTCTTGTTTGCAAAGATTGGAAGAATGTATTCTCAAGTGTGTTGCTTCCTTTGATTTTAACCCTAGAATTTATACATATCAAAGTATTTTTCAATTGGTTCTTAGTCATTTCTAGCCGTTTGGAGATGTTGGAAAGTGAAATATGGCCGTTAGAAATCCTGGGAATCGAATTTTGCAAGTTCTGGAATTAGCTACTATGTTGCTTTTCATGGGATAAGAGTCGGCTTGCTTGAGGGGAGTCGGCTTTAATCAGCAATGTCTAGAAATTTAGGTTTCTGTCACCCTGAGAGAGAAGGTTCGCTGTATAGGACTTGGCTCTTCTGAATTATCTCCAAAAACATGCTTTCTATTATTTTTGAAAGAGAAGGCTCTTATCTGGAGAGAAGGCTGTCTTAAAACTCACTTTTCGAGAAGGCTCACCTGAAGGAAGTTGGCTCATTTCCATAGTATTTTGAAAACAACTTTCTGTCATCTTGTGAGAGTCGGCTCTAATCTTAGAAGTCGGCTCTCTTAAGCAACGCCAAACCTGCGTGCTGTGCCATTTTGCAGGAGTCGGCTCTTTTTAAAGGAGTTGGCTCTTTCAGATTTTAAAGAAACTTTAACATATCTTTACAACTAATTGCAAGAGGCCTCCCAACATATTTTAATGAGCTCTCCAACATATTTAAACATATTTAATTACAATAAAGAGCTCTTTACTCTTCCCATAATATAAAAACTCTCATAAGGAATTTTACCATGATACATGTATCTTTGTAATGATTCTTGAGAGCTGATTTAATATCCTAATGGTTTTCAACCAATTCTAATGATCTATAATAATTTCAATTGATGGTTGTCTATTGGAAAGCTTTCTTAAAAAACATTCTTAAATATTTGAAGAGTATTAGCATAGTATTCATGTTTCAATATTTTGTAATCATTAAAATTATTTTCGGGGTCAACAGAAACTGACCTAGAAAAAGATTGGAACGAATCTAGGGCCTGGTGATATTTTCTTTTTTGAATTTTAATCTTTGACATGAAGCTAGTTTTGGTTGGATCTGGTTCAAATTGGACCCTTTCCTGGCCTGACGCACTTTCAACCCCCTCTCAAATATATACACTTGATCAGATAACCCCAACATAGTTACTGCGATAATGTTTTTTACTTTTCTTCTTCATTATTCCTCATCATCAATTAAATTTTAAGTTTTGGTATGATATCAGAAACTATCTTTCATTACTATCTTCTTTTGAAACCGTGCTTTATAAGTTCATTTCTTATGGATCATACATAGCAAGCTATAGTAGTTTGTACCACTCAATCTTGTCTTCCAGCTTGGGCTGGTTAGTGCTGATTGAAATGACAATCATTGGTAGATGTTTGAAATGGACCCCTAGCACATGATAGGCAGGTCGATGATATAGTGAATAAGTAGCTCAGACACTTGACAAGCTCGGTTATGAGATGTATAACCAAGGTTTTAAATCCCATGGGATAGATATATCTCGATATTTCCATGAAATGGGATACCTTGTTGTGCCATCCTATCTCGGCAATAGTTCCAATTATGCATCCTGGTAGATATCCTCTATTTTTCTCTCATTTTTTTTCTTTCTTTCTTTCTTTTTTCTTCTTTTCTTTCTTTTTTTTACCTTTCTTTCTTTTATTTCCATTTTCTTTCAATTTCTTATCCCTTTCTTTTTTTTTCCCTTATTCTTTCTCTTTCCTTACTTCTTCCTTTCTTTTTCTTTCTTTCTTTCTTTTTTTTCTTTCTTTCTTTTTTTCTTTTTCTTTCTTCTTTTCCTTTTACTTTCTTTTTTCTTTCTTCTCTCTCCACATGGATGGGTTTCGAAGTCCCAACCTTGTCCCAGCCTTGTTTTTTCACAAGAACAGGACATGATAGCCATCCCACCAGGACATAAAACTTTGATTCTAACTATGTTTAAAATTCAAATCTGATGAAAACATATATCAAATGGGAATTAAGATTCATTGATCGATTCTATGCATTGGTTTTGCTGTCATTAATATGCATATCTGCAGGTAATTTATCTTTTAGTTTGTCTTGAATTTGACAATTAGTTCTATCATCATCGTCATCTTGCAAGAAGTCTAGTTTCACATATTGTTTTGTTGTCTTACATTTCACCAGGTCAACGATGCAGTTCTGGCTGGTAACACTCTTGTTTCATGTTCTTCTGACACCACTGTGAAGGTTCTTTTCCTCCAGTAAATTCTTTCCATTTGGCAGTCGATATATTGTCATTAACTCTATCAATCTGTGTATACATATATATATTTTTTCCAGATATGGAATTGCTTGTCTGATGGTGCTTGTACAAGAACACTCCGCCAACATTCTGACTATGTTATTTGTCTTGCTGCCGCTGAAAAAAATGTAATCTTCTTATTTTTGAATAATTTTTTAATGGGCAGCAGCTGACTTTTAGGCTTGCGATTTAATATTTTCCAATTTTTTTATTTAAATTTGACATGTGTAAACAATTTCTTATTCTTGTTCTTCATGTTGTACCATATATATTTATAGATTTCTGATTCTTTTTTTTACACCATGTATTTTAGAGCAATATTGTTGCCTCTGGGGGTCTTGGTGGGGAGGTCTTTATATGGGACATTGAGGCAGCTCTTCTTCCAATTGCTAAGTCTGTTGATGCAACAGAAGATGAAATTTCAAATGGAAACACTGGGATTCCTGTGACAAATTTACGCTGTATCAATGCATGCAATAGCCTCTCTGTGCACAACACACAATCACATGGATATAGTCCACTTGCTGCAAAAGGCCATAAGGAGTCAGTTTATGCACTTGCAATGAATGATAGTGGAACCCTGCTTGTTTCAGGTGGAACTGAAAAGGTGTAATTCGGATTCTTTTTTCTTGTTGTGTTACCTTCCATTGTACCTGGATGACCTTATAAACTGCAAGTTTTCTATCGTTTTTTTTCCCTGTAGTTTTATTATTACATTTTATGTGGCACTGATTTTGAAAACCATTCTTTAAACTTTCTGCAGGATAAGTTTCTTAAATTATTAATGATTCTTTGTAGGTTGTACGTGTTTGGGATCCAAGAACTGGTTCAAAGAATATGAAGCTAAGAGGGCACACCGATAACATCAGGTCATTGCTCCTTGATTCAACTGGAAGGTTAGTGTTTGTGCTTTGATTCTGCTGGCTTTCTTAACATGTCATATGTGATTTGCATTGTTTTCATTTCATAACCATATTAGTTAATCAGAATTCAGATCTCAGTATTTGCCAACTAAGAAACTATGTGGGGCCTGTTTGGAAAATTCAGCAGGATTGGGGCTGGACTTTATGCTGCATTCGTGGATTGAGTAGGCTATTTGGATAGGGACCATATCCACCCAGCCCAAATCCTGTAGGACCAAAAAAAGACCTCCCTAATGGGTTTTAGAACCTTGCCCTGCAAAAACACACAATTATGTTGTGCTTGCTGTTTCTATGATATTGCTGCAAGCACGTCGAATTTATTTAGAGCTGCTAAAATACTTATTAATCTTTATTTTCAGGTTTTGCTTATCGGGGTCATCTGACTCAATGATTCGGTAATAAATTCTCTCTCTTCCTCTTTCTCCTCACCTCTCTTTTCTATCTCTTTCATGTGCTGTGGGTTTGCCTGAATTATGTTTAATTTTAGAACTGTTGGCCATCTTTTTCCTAATGATCCTAATTCTCTCTACAACATTTTTTTTGTATGTTGGATTATTTATGGTTGAAGGTGAAAATGATGAAAACTGATCTTTGTTCTTTCAACTTTTCGTTTTAGTGCATTTGAATAACTAGCTTCTGGATATATGGCTGATCCAATCCACATCTTGTTGTTTCATGCAGTCTATGGGATCTTGGCCAGCAGCGTTGTGTACATTCATATGCTGTGCATACAGACTCAGTCTGGGCACTGGCCAGCACTCCATCTTTCACACATGTTTACAGTGGTGGAAGGGACCTTTCCGTAAGTAAAGTTTTTCGAGTGGTTATTATGGACGAGGTTTCTCTAGCTAGTATTACATCTAATCTGTTCCTGATCCGGTTCTTCTCTGCATGACACTGGATACAACAGTTGTACCTGACAGACTTGTCGACAAGGGAGAGCATTTTGCTTTGCATGAAAGAACATCCAATTCTGCAAATGGCCTTACAAGATGACAGTATATGGGTTGCAACAACAGATTCTTCTGTACATAAATGGCCAGCTGAAGGGCATCATCCTCAAAAGGTTTTTCAAAGAGGTGGTTCATTCTTAGCTGGAAATTTGTCTTTCACAAGGGCAAGGGCTTCTTTAGAAGGATCTGCTCCAGTAAGCATCTTTTGCTATAAGTTTTTTGTTGGATGGGATATCATTTCAAGAGCAGAATCATTTCTCCAATTTGGCAACTGTCATTGCTCACATTTAATTATATGTTATTTCATTTTGTTTTGATGCTATGCTTGAATGCATTACAATATGTTTGGGAAGATTCTAACCAGTACACTTGCCAGTTAACTTTTTTGCGGATGAAACTCTTTTTCTAATTTTTAATCTATTTAAAATCATGGATCTAAGGCCTGCTCTAACACGATCCATCTTGACCATCCTGGATTGGAATAAAGATAGACTGGGTATTGGGAAGGGGAAGGCACCCAAAATCTCTTGAGATAGGGCCATCCTAGTTTGACTAATCTATCTTGGCCAAGATGGACCGGGACCGGTGTGTCAGGGAGATGGTATGCCCTAGCATCTTGATTTCATTGGGACACTATTTTTTATTTTCCTTTTCTTTTCTGTTTTAATGGTTAGAGTCTTTCTTATTAATTTGTGTTACAAAATTTATTATTATATTTTTTTATTTTTTTTTCAATCTATTAGAAAGCTGGTATTTTTATCTAAGGTTTTATGTCCCGGCAAGACAAGGGGCGGACAGCTATTACGTCTTGTTCCTATGAGAAAATGAGACTGGGATGGGGTTCAAACTCTGAAACCTACTTATACAGGGAGAGAAGAAGAAAGAGAAAAGAAAGAAAGGAAGATGAATACAGGAAAAAAGTGAAAGAAAAGAAAGAAGAAAAATGAAGTAAAGAAAGGAAGGGAGAAGAGGAAGAAAGAAAAGAGAAAGAATAAGAAAAAGGAAAAAAAAGAAACGAAGGGATAAGAAAATTAAAGAAAAAGGAAATAAAAGAAAGGAAGGTAGAAGAAAAGAAACAAAAGAAGGAAAAAAGAAAAAAAGAAAAAAGAAAAGAAGAAAGGGAGACAAATAGAGGATATCTACCAGAATACATGATCGGAATCCTTATCGGGACAGGATGGGATGGGACAACGAGGCATTCCATTTCATGGAGAAACTCGGACACCTTCGTTCCACGGGATTTAAGATCTTATTTTTACCTTCACCGTAAAAACCCAATCACCAGTTTTTTAAAAATACTATACTAAACCCTTAATTTTGGTAATTATGTATACAGCATTAGCATGTTGGATTGTTTGCAAAAAATTATGCTGATAACCGTGGTTGTTTGCAAATGCAAAAGTGATGCAAAGCGGTCAACTAACACTGGATCATAAGTAGTGGTTCGGTGCATAGTGACCAAAATATCTTATCACTCTGAAAGATGGAATGTTAAAACATGAAAGGTCTTGGGTTAGCTACATTCCATTATCCCCAAGGGGATGGGTGGGGGAGCGGGAGAGAATAGTGCCATTGGTGGATGCTGAGATTGCCTAGCTTGAAATTTCAGGGTATAAGATTCTGTTTACGAGGCAATTTATTTAGACATGTCAAAATGGACTAGAGCCCATGGGCCAGCCCATTTGGCCCTATAAATGGGCCGGGCCGGGCTGAAAAAAATTGGCCTATTTATGTAAGTGGGCTTTTTGGCCCGGTCCCTGTAGCCCATAGGCTCAACAGGGTTAGGGCCGGGCCAGGCCATGATATTAAAAAAAAAAAACTTAGCCTTACGGGCCAGGGCTCACTTAATCTATTACTGTTAGTCAACTCACCTACGATCCTACAGTTTACTGGTTTAGGACTTACTAATTACTACTTACAGGGTGAAGACTGAAGGCATTACGGATTTTATTTACTCGACGACGACGGGAGACCGGGAGTCGGGACTCGGGACCCTCTATTAGGGTTAGGTCAAAGTCGCCGCCCTCCGCCGTAGAGAATTGGTGAGTCCGTGAGTGACTCACGGAGAGCCGCCGGAGAATGGAGTCTCAAGTTTGGTTGTTTGGGAGAATCGAAGATGGGAGAACGAAGAACCCCATCCCACGGCAGCTATTCTTCTTCCGCGAGATCGTGATGCCGGCCGAAACCCAGGACTTCGGCCGTTCGGCGATGAGGACTCGTCATTCTTCCATCTTTTTTTTTTGATTTCTCTCAACGGATCATGAGAGGCAGTGACCAGTGAGGCACGGGTCCGAGGGGGCTTGGGGTCGGGGGGTGCCACCATCGCCATGCCAGCCTGCCGTGAGGGCTCACAGGCTTTCCCCGATGTCGTGCCGATCCATCATCGAAAATAGTGTAGATTGGAGAGAGGAAAGTTTGATCTTCGGGTTTCCCCCGCTTCCCGGCTCCCACCGGCCACCGTTCCCAAAATCTATAGAAATGAATAGTATAAATTGATTCATTTTTTTCTTACTTGATATTTTCAGCATGTGGATCCCTAGCCCACGGCCCTAGCCCACGGCCCTAGTCCACGGCCCTAGCCCACGGCCCTAGTCCACGGTCCTAGCCCACTGTCCTAGTCCACGTCCCACATAGGGGCTGGCCCGGCCCTAGCCCATGGCCCACATAGGGCCGGGCCGGGTTGGATTTTTTTGGCCCATTTGTACAAGTGGGCCTAGCCCGGCCCAGCCCACAAAATGCAAGCCCATATGGGTTAGGGCCGGGCCGGGCCAGCCCATATTGACAGCTCTAAATTTATTGTTCTCTTAAATTCTGAAATTGGATGCTCACCGAATTTTGCAGCTCCCTGCTCTCCCAGTCTATATGTCTTTTTTTTTTGGTACAGTCTATATTCCTTGAAAAACCATCTGGTGAAATTATTCTGTGGATGCAATGTAAATATCCAAACAAGACTGAAAAAATCATGTGAAAAGATGTAAATATGCTACTGGATGCTTACCTAGCCAATAGTTAGATCTGGCACTCCTCAACGCTATCCCCTTTTTTGATTGTTGCTAAGCAGTTTTTGGATATCAAATGGACTTTCCTATATGATAATCTCAATATGGCCGATTTACTCTCTTTTGCAATTAGTGTCGTTACAACACCTGCTCTAGCTAATCGTTCACCCTTTCCAAGTATGATTTCTGTGTAATGTATGGCCGTGCCTAAGGGCATATCAGTTGAAGTACATTCTTCTTTTTTATCAATAAAAACTCCTTCCCAAATTGTACAGGCATCTTCCAAAGCATGTGGCTTTCTAGATGTATATGATGATACCTAAATGGATGGATCTTATATGAATTGTATGATGAAGTACCACATGAGTGGATATATAGGAATCCAAATTTTTCAAATCACTCATGTTATGATCTTTTACATCCTAGGTCTCCCTGTTTCATCATCTAGCTTATGTTCTCTATGTAGCATTCAGACCGTATGATTATGAAATTGCGTCGATACTTCCACATATTACGGGTAATGTAGAAGACATCTCTCTTTCATAAGCTTTGACTAGCTGTATCTGCATACTTGAGATAAATATCCACAGAGTATGCCTTTCTTAGTGGAATCAAATATTGGTGTAGATTCATCTATTGCATTGAAATCTTAAGGGGGCTAGATGCAAAAATCCCTTGAACAATCTGCAAAGTCATGAGGCTGTAGGTCCACTTTCTTTTTGCCAAACGTGGCTGAGGCCTGAAACTTCAATGCAAGTCAGGTTTTTTTTTATATATCTTCATAAATGTCTTATAGCTGATTTCCTTCTGAAGATAGGATGAGTTAATTTGTAGTTCATCCCTTTGTGTGAGAAATCTGACAAAGATGTCAAGTCATTTTCATGAACTTTCATCAAATTTCATGTTTTATGTTGTTGGTTGATTCAAGACATTCATGATGGGTAATTGTAGTCCAAAAGATCATGAACAAATAAGATTACATGGAGAGAAGGTGGACATGGATGCCACATGTGACCAAAGTTCGTTATCTTTGGATAGAGTGCATTTGTGATTGATGATATAGGGAGTATATAGTCAAGTGTGTTCACTTGCTCAAGAAACAGTTACATGGACAATGCCTTTTGGCTAGAACCAGTAGCATGTCAATGTAAAGAAACAAGTATTATTTCTCCTGCACCCCCACCCACCTAGCTTTGCCTTAGAATAGGCCTCACAGTAATCAGAATAGGCCATCACAGTAATTTGTTACATACTTGGTTTGAGGCCTCAAAACTTTCCAAGACAATTAAAGTACTTCTCTATGATCTTTTTGCTGTCTATTTTATTTTAACATATTTGCAGTCTGGATTCTTGTGCAGGCTCAATACTTTATTTCTGTATCAGACTCCTAATATCATTTGTTTACTATTCTTTAGGATTTTATTTGGCTGTAAAAGGATCGGTTATATTACTGATTATTTGTAAGGTTCAGCTATGTCTATTGTGTGACCATGGGGTTGCTGATATGAACTCATATTTTCTTTCATAATAAAGAAATACTAAATTAGGTTCGATGATGTTGTGATACTCTTTGATAGATAACTTTTCGGACCTTGCATTTTGCATCATGGTTAAGTAGAACTATTTTTGTTTTCCTACCCAATTGATTTCTCATGCAACTTTTTTGTTCCTTATCCTCGCTTATTCTTGATGAAAGGCTCATATAGAAGTCATGATGTTTGAGATCTTTTCCTAATGACATTTGACATATATGAGATAATTTATTGCCAAACTGTACAATACTTAATGCTATCTGAAGTGTCACCATTAATAGAGTTTGAAGCTGCTTCTTTTCTCTTGTCTGATATCCTACTTGGCATTTGCATCTTATTGTTTTGTTAAGTTTATAACTTTAGTCCTGAAGTTGTAAATATCTTATTTATTTGAAACTTGAGTAAATCTATTGGCCATTTGATAATATGTTGTCTCAATATGTGAATTACTTCTCCAAGCCCATTTAGAAGCAACATTTAGGCAGTGGAGTCTAAAATCTTGTCATCTGTGGCGTGATGCTACTGGATTTTCAAATTTTTAGGTCGGCCTTTGCCTCTTGGAATAGGTAGCTTGTGACAACAAGAAGTGAAAGACATGTTTGGCATCACTTCCACACCCCTTCTTTACTGTTTTAACAATACAAAATGGAGAAACTGAGACAAAATTCATGTTTAGTATTACTATCCTATTTTCAATTTTTAAAAACTATTCTCATGATTTGTGAAATATGTGAGAGCAAGAAAATCTTTCTTTCATTATTTTTTAAATGAAAACTGAAGTTTTCAAGCGGAATCCCTCAATAGCCTTTTCACCACGGCCATGATCTCCACTGCTGCCTTTGCCGCCACCGCCACCACAGCTGCTGCTGTCACCACCATCCTCCAGCATTGTTCTGGCCACCACCTCTATTGTCGTCAGTGCCACTGCTTTCCACTGTGACTACCTCCACCACTGCAGCCACCTCAATTGCCACTGCTGCCGCTCCTGCTCCATTGCTGCCTTCACCATTCAACTTCACCACCACAATTGCTGCCATCACCATTGATGCCACTGTTGCCATCACCTGCACTGTCACCATCGCCACCATTGCCACCATCATTGATGCCGCTGCTGCTGTCCCCCCTGCTGCCATTGACAAAGGATGGAAGAGGGGTTGGTTTTTGATTTTTTTAAAGTAAAAAATAAAAATAGTTGACTATATCAAATATGTTTGTGTTGTTTAAAAATTTAAAATAAAGTAAAAGCAAAATTTTCATTTTCTATTTTTATGAAAAGGAAATGTGAAGGTGATGAAGAATGCAATTATAGTTTGGCAAAATCATGTAAATGGGTGCGGTTTAGGAATCCACCAATCTTTAAACTATCATAAGTTTTTTTCATCCACTTTTTTTTTGCAGCATTCTTGTGGAGTAAGGTTGCTGCCTCATGGTTGGAGGATGCGTAATTCCAAATAGTGTATTAGCTTAGCATTGTAAGAAAAATATAAGGTGGCTTCTGCCATATAGGCATGGGTGAATTCGTATGCATTTAATTTTATTATAGTGTAAGACAAGGTACTGTTGATATCTTTGGATGTCAGATTGTTCCTGTTTGGATGTCAGATAGTTCCTTTTAAGCAGTGTTTGGTGTATCTTCTGCAAAAGTCATCTGTACACCTGACAATGTAAAAGGATGGTCCTTCACAAATTGCTTCTAGTTTCAATTGTTTGTTTTTATTTTGTTATATTTATAAGTTATGCATTTAGTATGGTGTTTCTTTTCTCTCTCTTACAGTAATACAATCTTCATCTGGGAAAGTTAGGTATCAACAGCTGAGTGCTTGACCTTTTCTTTTTTAACAGGTTCCTGTATACCAAGAACCATCTTTCACTATACCTGGAACTCCAGGAATTGTACAACATGAAATCTTGAATGATAGAAGGCATGTCTTGACTAAGGTGATCATGAAGTTTACTTTTTGTATACTCTCTAGATATATTGATAATTTTGACTACAATGAACAAATGTAGCTCTATGTATTTTAGTATGACTTTGATGTATCTCTTACAGGACACAGCAGGTTTGGTTAAGCTGTGGGAGATTACCAGGGGAGTTGTAATTGAGAATTATGGCAAGGTTCTGTTCATACTTTTAATTACTGCTTTTGTAATATATCTTGAATTTTCTCTTCTGCGTTACTGGAATGATAAAAGAAGAAACAAATTGCTCTGCTTTAACCTTTTGAGCCAATATTATTTGAATTTGTTGTTAATGATCTGGACCTGGGAATCTACAGCAGGGGATCCAGCTTGCACTTCAATAAGGATCTGAACTTTATTGTCTAAAGTTATTCATTAATGTTTGCAGGTTTCTTTTGAGAAAAAGAAGGAAGAACTATTTGAAATGGTACTGCATCACATGCAATCAATATTATTGTGTTAAATCTGTCATAAACCTTGGTATAAAAAAAAAACTAAATTCATCTATTTTTCTTTTTCCAGGTGAGTGTACCTGCATGGTTTATGATGGACACCCGGCTTGGAAGCTTGTCTGTCCACTTGGATACTCCTCAATGCTTTACTGCAGAGATGTATGCTGTGGACTTGAATATATTTGGTGCACCTGAAGATCTCAAGGTAAATATACCGTGTTCATTTATTTTTTCAATTTACTTGATTTGACTTCCCAAGCACCTAAAATAGGAAGTGGAGCATATATCTGTTACTTGTTTAGAAAAAGGTTTATGAACATGAGAATATTGAATGAGTGTCAAAAACTTTCCATTGGGAATCTTACATGATTATGCACCTATAACAAGAATTCTGCTTAGTCTTTTGGTTTATGCTCTACTTTTGGAGGTTATAATGTGTGTCCAGCTGATTAACTTTTGATGGTTTCCCTAAATGCAGGTATTTGCTATGTTAGATACATCTTTAAAGTTCAATTATCAACTGAGATGGTAGAATATCATTATGTAGTTGAAACTTCGTAAATTATTGCTTGGTAAAATTAGAAAGAAGACTGTTTATTTTTGTGAACCTTCATAGTTAATATCATTGCTTTGTAAATATGAGCAAGTTGCTGCCTTTTCTCTTCATGATCTGTATCATATACATGTTGGTGGCATTCACCTAAAAGTCCAAGGATAAGATTCAAGGATTTAGGTCCCGGCGGGATGTCCCAAGGGATATCAAGAATGGGGCCGGGATAGGGTACCATTCCATGTGTCGGGACAAAACGTTCTGCGAGCGTCGTAGCATGCCAATTGGGACACCTTGGAACATCCCCTGTCTTGAGTGTCGGGATGAGGCGGGATGTTGTCATGTCCTGTTTCATTGAAAAACCGAGACATCCCCGTCCTACGGGATTTAAAATCCTAATAAGATTTACTAACAAAATTGAACAAATGATTTTGCAAAGTGAGAGCAGTTCTTTGATCTTCATCAATTCACAACAAGCTTTGTCTTTGAGTTGATAACTTCTTGAAAGAAGAGTATTGAATAAAGAAAATATTTTTCTTTGAAAAATGATTATATCATCAAGGATATGAAGAAAACATGTTCCTATTAAAATAACTTGCTAGAATGCTTGTTTTAAATAGTTATAACTAGTTATATTAAATTAGAACATTTAATTAAGTTCGTACAATGTTCTATATATGCCAGGATGTCCAACTATTCTCATTTTTGCAAGGCTTTAATGGAAGAATTGTCCTAAAAGCCAATCTTTGTATGGGCATTTCTATAATCTTCCAACTCATGTATGATATTACTTATTAATAAAAGACAATTGTTAATTCATCATACCGCTGCATCTTATCAAGATTATGATGAATCCTATAGGTTAGGGCAATGGAATTAGGGTTATGATGGAGATTATAATGGTGAGACCTAAGTTTCTATAAATCATAATCTAAAATGTTCCTAGTTGTTGGATCATCAATTCGGGGATCGATATTTCTAGAAAGACTAGCACATCCTATATATGCTCAATGGAGAGGGTGGTTCGTCTTACAGCCACTTGTATAGGAATACTAATATAAAGATGTGGGTGCTCATTAGGGTATGAGTTCACTGAACTGATCTGTCTTGAGAACATCTTATGGAGGTCTTATTAGTCGAAAGATGGTTCTCATAGTGGGAGTTGTGCAAGTGATCCTTAGACCTGAGATCACCATGGTTTCTTTGCACATAAAGCAATGTTTTGGTTCATACTCATTCATGACAGAGTTATGTACAAGGTGTTCTCGAATATGGTGGATTGTGCTTGAAGGATGTGAGTGGATCAACAAGGAATTGATCATTCCTAGTAAGAGGACTTATCCCATGAAATCTTTTTGATTGTTGACTCAGGAAGTCTTTGATCAAAGCAGGATGAGATTATAAAGGGTTTCTAATATTTCATCGATCGAGTTTTCATTATTGAATTGAGATTCGAAAGGATTAAGTGCCAGGGCTTGACAATTCTCCATACCCGTCATTTATTCGGGATAAAGGGAGATCGAAGGATTGAATTGCACGGTAACTTTTCATTGAAGGGTATTTTGATAATTTTCATCAAATTCATCTTCCGGGTAGGCATGACATGTTGCTAGACGTCAATCATGTGTTGTAGGTTTTCATGAATCAAATTGGTTGGATTCATGAGTCAATTTGAAAGTTGCTTTGAATTAGCAACTTGGGTCAGCTCGATTTGACCTAATTAGGTCAATCAATTTTGATTGGATCGAACCAGCTTGGACCTGGACTTATTGCTGGCTAGATGTGGAACCCAAAGGGTCACACATGCTAGGGAATTGACCAAGAAAGTCAATTGGATTTTGGTTAGGGTTTTTGGATCCTAATAGGCTAGCTAATTTGCATACTAGCATATGCATGCTAACCTAACTCCTAACCCAATTAGACTAGGTCAGTTTGTTTGCTATTTGGGCTAACCAATTTAAGTGGGACTTAGATTGGGTTGAGTCCTAATTGGAGCAGCATTTATCTATATTTATCTGGAATTTATTTAATATTATCCTTGGATTATGGAAGACTCCAAAGGGGATTGGACTCTTGGCGCCATATTGGCATGAGCCAAGATTAAGGGGCGTAGAAGGACCAAGAGTCCTTCTGCCACTTAATCACCTATTCCAAATAAGTGCTAGGCCTCTCTCCCTTATCCCCACGCCCATTTGAACTGGGCTTAATCGGTCAAAAGGTTGGTTATGGCATGGAGAAGTGTGGTGCACAAAATGAAGGGACACATCCCTTCTTGTTTGGCGCACAATCATAAATCTAGTAGTCCTGTTTAAAGGCTTCTTGTTCTCCGGTACAACCTTTGGAATCCCACATCCCTTAGCTAAATTTTGATCGGTTACTTGCCATATGGCAAGTGAAAATATTGCTGGAAAATTGAAGAGATACATGTCTCTTGGCGCAGTGATATGGCATGATGTGGCATATCAAGATAAAACCTTTCATCCAAGGGACTCCTGCTTGAAGGGTCCTATCTGATTATTAGAAAATCAGATCAAGGGTTAAGGAAAAGGTTTATCAGGCGCCCTCTCACTCAGTATATAAAGGTATCGGTATTTTGATGCAAAGAAGATCCGAAAGATCTTTTCTCTCTCTTTCTTCTTTTAGGACAAAAAGTCTTCTTTAAGACAAGGCTTGTCATTTTAAGACAAGAGTCTAGGAAGAGATATAGGAGGGATAATTGGATTCTGAGAGAGGATTTAGAAAGGTCTCTGAGTGCCCTACGGGAGGGTAGGGGTTCTAGCAAAGGGAGAAAGGTCGCTAAAGGAAGAAAGGTTGACGGGAAGAGTCCTAGTCAAATAAGCAAGTTCGATAGGAGTGCCTCCTTGGTCTGGTTTTTGTGTGGATCATCTCTGAAGGGCATATACTTATTTGTCTTGTAGAAATTAAGGAGTATAGCATTTCAGCCTTTCAGGTATTCTTCTATAATCCTAAAGTTATGATTTATTAGTTGTTATGGTCAAGTGGTCCTTGGGTCTAGGGTTTCGGCTGATTAGGATTTTAATAATGAAAATTTTTGAAATCCAATCTTCCGCTGCATCAGCCTGAACCCAACATTTAATCCATGATTCATAAATCAGTTGTTACACAAGTCTAGAGCTTGGTAGCAGCTGTCCAAGTTATCCAGGCCGTCCTTGCACCATCTTTGGTGGCTTAGTTTCAGCCAACAGTGCCACTTGCGGCTTCTCAACTAGTGGTGCAGCCTACACCTATGTTGCCTCCTGCAACAATGTCCCATAGTTGGAGCAGTACCTCCATGGCAGAACAATTGCGAGTCCCTCCTAAGGATCTTGGAGGCATTGATTGCCTTCATTGCCGCCATCCTAAGTCAAGGGCCTAGGAGATGGCGCCTTCAGAGCTCGCGATTGGAGCATGATTCTACTCCGGACTACCAATCCTTGTAGTAGACAGAGGCCCTGACCGATTGAAATCTTAAGATATAGTGCAAACTCAAGAAGCTAGACTAGCAAATCGAGGCGATTTGCAATCTCTTCAATGCCAAACGATGGGCCCAACAATGAGCCACTGTTCAATGACAAGATTATGCAAGCGCCACTTCCTTGATACTTGAAGATTCCATAGCTCGAGAGTTATGACGGAACCACCAATCTTGATGACCATTTAGCAAGCTTTTGAGCAACGATGCTCCTTCACGGTGCCCTCGATCCCATTCTTTTTTGAGCCTTCCCCTCTACCTTAAAGGGGACAGCTTGATATTGGTACTCGAGCTTGAAGCCAAGATTGGTGCATTCCTTCGAGCAACTAAGTCGAGCGTTCATCGATCATTTTTTCAGTGGTCGAAGACAACAGATATGGTCGAACTACCTCCACACCATTAAGCAAAAAGAAGGAAAAATGATCCGAGCCTTCATAAGTTGCTTTAACGTAGCTATCTTGGAGGTTCGCAATTTAGATTAGTTGATTGCTATATCGGTTTTAATGAGCGACTTGCAGAAGAGTGACCATAGATGATCATTAACCAAAACCTATTCAAAGGATTTTGCGGGAATGTTGGTCCGGGTTGAGAAATATGCTTGGATAGAAGAAGCTTTCATGCCAGAAGGAACCCCTTCCACCGCTATGCTAGGGATGGCAAAAGCACAAAGGGACCAAAAGTCCTCCCCAAAGCTTGAAGAGAGGATCCGACCATGCTCCAGGTCCCCATGGAAGAACAGATTCTTTAGGGATCATCGATCCAAAAAAGCCCGCCAGGCATCGCCACCAAGAAGGTTTCACACTTATACTCTGTTGAATGCACCAAGGAAAAAGGTGCTGATGGAGATTAGGAGGTAGATCCCAGGCTTTGGAAGCTACAGACATTGCCGGTAAGGAGAAATTCAAGCAAATTCTGCTTGCATCATTGAGATCACGGTCACGATATAGAGGAGTGCATCCAACTTCGAGATAGGATCGAGGAGCTGATCAGGCGAGGCCATCTCAATCATTTCATCCGATGGCAAAGTGAGCAAAGGGAACGGCTAAAATCATCCCGGTAGGCCGAACATTAATAGTTACCTTCACTGGAAGGGGACGATCCACCTCCATCAAGGCAAGTAAGAATGATCACTAGGGTGGCATTGCCTCGGGGAGGAGCCACCTAGTAAGAGGTGAGCCACGCCAGTGATCTTCATCGAAGAAGATGAGGGAATTGTATTCCTGCATAACAATGCGGTCATTGTGATCCTGAATGTGAAAAATTATGATGTCACCGCATTCTTATTGACAATGGGAGCTCAGTTGATGTTCTGTATTTTGATGCTCTTGTGAAAATGGAGATATCCCTGATCGGTTGACCAAGGTGGACTCCTTGATAGGATTCATGAGAGATGCAATCCAGGTAGAAGGAATGACCTCCTTGACCTTAAGAATGGGGAAGTATCCCCTTCCATCCATTGCCCAAGTGAATTTCCTTGTTGTTTAAGCTTCTTCAACCTACAATGCCATCTTTGGATAGTCGGGCTTTAATGCCTTTCGAGCGGTCGTGTCCACTTATTATCTAAAAGTCAAATTTCAGATAACATACGGGGTCAAAGAAATTCGTGGAGATCAAAACTTAGCACGACATTGTTACCACGTCGAGCTCAAAGGAAGGCTATTGATGATTGCCTCGTTGAAGGCTTAGACACTCGAGACGATCTGATCGAGCAGCGAGAAGAGCTGCTGAGGATCTCGTCCCTAAACCATTGGCTGATGGAAATCCTGAACATACGATCAAAATTTGCACTAACTTGGACTAGGTAACCCCATATCAACTAACCTTGTTTTTGCAGGAAAATGCAGATGTTTTCGCCTGGACACTAGCAGATATGCCATGCATCAACCCCTCAGTAATGGTGACTAGTTGAAAGCGGATCCGATGTACCGTCTGTTAAACAAAAAAAATGGAGCTTCATGCCCGAACATCAAAAGGCCATAGCCGAGGAGGTCGATGAGCTAATGGAAGCTGGTTTTATCGGAGAAGCCATCTATCCAAAGTGGATCGCAAATCCGGTTATGGTGAAGAAGGTGAATGGCAAGTGGCGGATCTGCATAGACTTTGTCGACCTCAACCGAGCATGTCCAAAGGATGGTTATCCATTACCAAGAATTGATCAGATGGTGGACGCCACCGTAGGCCACGATCTTTTTAGCTTCATGGATGCCTTCTCTGGCTATAACCAAATTTGGATGGCTCCTGAAGATGAGAAAAAAAATGCTTTTATTTTTGATTGAGGGCTCTTTTGTTACAGGATTATGTTATTCAGTTTGAAAAATGTAGGTGCCACTTATTAGCATTTGGTGAATAGTTTTCAAGGACCAGATCTGATGGAACATGGAGGTGTACATGGATGACATGCTCGTCAAGAGCAAAGTTGCCTGGGCTCACATTAACAATCTCTGAAAAATCTTCACCACCCTTTGGAAGTATCGGATGAAATTGAATCCCGCCAAGTGTGCCTTTGGAGTGGCCTCGGATAAATTTCTTGACTTCATGGTCTCCAACAGGGGATAGAAGCTAACCCGGAGAAAATCAAGACTATCTGCGACATGAGTTCCCCAAGGATGATCAAGGATGTCCAATGCCTCATCGGAGGCATCACGACTCTAATCGATTTGTCTCTAAATTGGTCGAACGGTGTCTCCTATTCTTCCAGATCTTGAAGCAACCAAAAAATTTTTGGTAAACAGAGGAGTATCAAAGGCCCTTTGATGACCTCAAAAGCTATCTTAGTTCCTCACCATTACTGGGCAAACCGGATCCAGGTAAAGAGTTATTCCTATACCTAGCAACCTCTCCTTTGGCAATGGGTGCAGTGCTGATCCAGGAAAAGGACAGGATCCAAAAACTGATATATTATGTTAGCTAGATCCTGAGTGATGCAGAAATTCGATATTCAAAATTGGAGAAGTTGGTCTACGTGCTTCTCATTGCAACTTGGAAGCTTTGACCGTATTTCCAATCACATACTATTACTCTCCCGACTGATCAATACATTAAAAGTATTCTCCATAAGCTCGATATCTCTGGATGCATTGCAAAGTGGGCGATCGAACTCTCTGAGTTCGATATTAAGTTTTTATCTCGACCATCGGTTAGAGCTTAAATATTAGCTGGCTTCTTGGTTAAATGCACCATCTCTAATGAGCCACTAGAACAAGAAGAGTTTGAGTCATCGGCACTGATGCAAGATCATGCTCATGATCTTGTCCACACCTGGGAAGTGTACGTAGATGGGTCCAACTCTGAAGGATTGGGAATGGGGATAGTCATCGTAAGTCTGGAGGGGATCATCGCCGAACACGTGCTCCGCTTCAAGTTCTTGGCAACAAACAATGAGGCCGAATATGAAGCTATGATCGCAAGGCTTGAAATTGCCAAGTAGATGAGAGCGCAAGATCTGGAAGTTTATAGTGATTCCTAGTTGATCGTTGGATAGGTCAACGGTGACTGCAAGTCTCGGGAGGAAAGTATGATAAAGTACCTTCAGAACGTATAGTTGGCCCTTTCTGCCACTTTGGAATCCGACAGATCCTTAGGGAAGAAAACTTCCAAGCCGACGCACTAGCTAAAGTGGTGATTGGGATGCAATGATGCTACCACAGGGCACCTACTTTGAAACAATCAAGAGGCCTAGCACCGAGGGGCCATCAACGGTAATGCAGGTGGACGATGAACCCAGTTAGATCGACTTGCTGATCAACTTCCTTGAAAGTGGCAAACTCCTAGTAGATCGGAAGGAGGCTTGTAAGGTGAAATACCAAATCTCTAAATACCTTGTGCATGAAGGAAAACTCTATAAAAGATTATTTTTCCTACCCCTTCCAGGTGCTTATGACTATTTGAGATGGAATATTTGCCAAGGGAGGTTCATGAAGGAATCTGTGGTGATGACATCAGAAAGAAGGCTATAACGTACAAGCTACTCCGACAAGGCTATTATTGGCCTACCATGTAGAAAGATGCAGAGAGGACTTTGTCATGTGGTGCAAGGCCTGTCAAAGAAACTCCAACATTCAACACCTCCCTCTGGCGCCGATCACTTTCATATGTGCCCCATGGCCCTTTGCGCAATGGGGGATGGATATTCTCGACCCTTTCCCATCAGCTTCAGGATAGCGAAAGTTATTGCTAGTTACTATTGATTACTTTACAAAGTGGGTATGGTCGAGCCACAAGGTTGTATCACTGAGTCTAAAGTAATAGACTTTGTATGGAAGGTAATCATCTATTGCTTCAGGGTCCCCTGGGTACTAATTACTGGCAACGAACGATAGTTCGTCGGAGCCAGATTTGAGGAGTTTTATGAGGATCAAGGAATCTTGCATCATTTCACTTCTGTAGCATATCCTTATTAGGCTAATGGAGAAGCGAAAGTCATCAATCGAACCCTCCTACAAGGAATTAAGAAAAGGCTCAGCAAGGCTAAAGGATCATGGGTTGATGAGCTTCATCATGTGTCGAACGACGTTGAGGGTCCCGATAGGAGAAACATCCTTCAGCCTAGCCTTCGGGACTGAACCGATGATACTCGTCAAGCTTGGGATACCTTCGGCGCTGGTCATGAACTTTGATGAGTAAACCAACTTTGAAAGGCGGCTTGCTTATCTAGACCTACTAAATGAAGCCCATGAGAAAGCACATGTCCAACTTTGAAGTCAAAATGGTTGCTTATTGGCAGAGGTAGTTCGTTATTTTAACTCCAAAGTCCGAAGTAAGGCATTCAGGATCGGCGACCTAGTGCTACGCCGAGCGGAAATCTCTCAACCAGGCTAAAGAGGCAAATTCTTCCCAAACTGGAAGGGACCCTTTCAAGTGGAAGAGATCGTTAGACTAGGGACTTATTGGTTGAAGCAACTAGATGGGACCCCCATACTCCAACCATGGAATTCAACCAACCTTCGAAAATCTTATCAGTAATGTAGCCTCACCAAATATGAAAGTCTTCATTTTCTATGCTTGTTTTTCACATTCTTGCCACAAAAGGAATTCCCTTATGAATTTCAGGATAAGATCTTCATAGAACCGAATGAAGTCCCCCTTGAAAACTCCATAGATGAGACCCTAGATTGAGAGCCTGCATCAGACTGGGGACCCAACATCGGGAACTTAAAGTCCGATGGATAAGGGACTCCCTGTCAAAGGCCTAACATTCGGCTACGATCCCTTTACAATTTGAGGGCCCATCATATGAGCCGCGGTCGGGAACTTGGAGGCTCGATGAAAGGGGACCTACGATCGGACAACTGAAAGGACAACCGAAAGTTCAATGGGCATAAATCTAAGCTATGAGCTTAAGGATCAAATGTAGGTCTCGATCAGGAATGCACCTCGATCGGGCATCGATTAAATCCTTTACAAGTTTGTCAAAGCACAGTGCATAAATCAACCATACGAGTTCAAAATAGAATCAATTGCAAGCAAAAAAACAAGCAAAAAAGGCATTAAGAATCCCACATTTTCATTGATGAAATCTGATATACATGTTCATAGCCTTGTGGCTGGATTACATGGATTTATAGCCTCGCGACTGATAACAATGTTTCCTAGATTTCTAAAGTACAGGAAAAAGTAGCAACAATTCTCGTCGAAGAATTGGAGGACTCTTGGTCTCCCAAGCTCTTTTATAAAGTTGGGAGGAAGACCTTATGTGTGTTGAAAGTGGCCGAGCATATCTTGACCGGTAATAGGATTGCCAATAGGTGCTGCATGGAGGCACCCGGTACCTTCTGCTCATAACAACGCTGACAGGGGAGATGCATTGCCAAGGCGAGAGTGGTTTGCAGTTGCGAGTGTGGCTCCACTTCGGGCAACACCATTGTGATGAAGAGCACATGCGGCAACTTCGACGAGGAGGTAGTATTCAGCAAAGCAGCGAATTGGCGGGTCGAGGGAGCTCACCGGTGAGTCGAGAAGGCCGACCGGGAAATTGAAAAATTGTCCTCAATTTGTGCTTGGACTAGTACTCTTGCCTACAACTCGAGATGGGGGCTTCCCATCTGCCTTTACATTTAGATGCGGTTGCCTCTTGATGCAGGTCTGGATGATAGTGCAAGCAGCCTGAGCCCTCATCATATTAAGTCCTCTAACTAGCTATAATTGTATTGGTGCAGTTGGAGCGCCGGTCGTTAAGTCCACCGATCGACTGCAGGAGCAGGATAATAGTGTTGCTATACATTCTTGATACCCTCCATCCCAAGGTGGTTATAAGCTGGCCTTTGCTTGGGTAACGTAGGAAAAAATCCCTCCATTAAGAAAGGGAATCTTACAACCCAGGTGCTTTCGTCGGAAGCCAGGCGCAACAATCCCTTAGGCATTTATGTGATGGATAGGCGTGATGGGATTTTGCTACTCCATTTATAATGAAGTTGAGAGGAACTCTATCACCTATTTGCCTAACCGGTGTGGACCAGATGCCATCCTTTCGGAAATCTAGCAAGCTCCGGGAAGGGAAGCCAGGATAATAAATGCCCTCACCAAAATCTACTTTCCTGAAAATGATGCTCTGAGGTCTAGTCAAAACCCGTTGGAAATCAAATTCTATGACAAGTGCACTTTGGTTATAAGATGTTTTCGAGGATGGGGAGTACCAAGGTGACCACTAGAAATGGCACTAAGACATCAAAATACCTTAAAGAAAGGTGCTGAGATTTTAAAACATGCCCAAGGCAATCAGCGCCCACTTGCTCCAAGTGATGGACCCACGATCGGTCGGAGCTTGAGGCGATCATCACCCACTAGTTCCAAGTGATCGACTTGCGATCTATCGGAGCCCGAGGTGATCAGCGCCCACTGGCTCCGAATGATTGACCCGTGATCTGTTAGAGTTTGAGATGATCACCGCCCACTAGCTCCAAGTGACCGACTTGCTATCAGTCGGAGCTCGAGACGATCAGTGCTCACTGGCTTCAAGTGATCGACCCGTGATCAGTCGGAGCCCTAAGCAATCAACGCCCGCTAGCTCCAAATGACTGACTCGCGATCAGCTAAAATCCGAAAGGCAATTGATGTCAGTGGCCCCAGATATTCTTGAATAAGGCCCGGAAACTTTTGGTCGAACAAAATCCTGGGAGGACCTTTGATTGGTCCAAAAAGAAAAGAGGCTATCTGATCATTCAAGCTTGAGCAAAAACACAGCACAGAAAAATAAAAACAAGAGTTTCATTGCTTTTCAACTGAATGTTCGAGGGCTACAAAAGGATAGTTGAAAAAGTCAAAAATGAGCAAAACAAAGTACTTGCGAGGGGCTAATCCTTTTTGGCCCCGAAACCTGTGACGACCATCCCGGGTGGTCGTTGATCATCAGAATCACTCCAAGACTCCATCTCGGGCAATTGGTCCCCCTTGTCCATTGGACTTATGGGCTCTGCGGCGAACGGTTGATATTTTGCAGTACTCGAGCCCTTTGGGGGATCTTTCACCTGAGACGATGCTTCACGATGGGTTCGATGAGAATTATTGGACCTTGTGTCCTAGCGCACACTCGGATGCATCGCGAGTTCCATAATGAACTTGGCCACATCCATACCAGAGGAAGGTAGGTGGTTGAGATCAAGGTCTGGATAGAGGACCCGTATCAGAGCCTTGCAATTGGAGAACCCCACCTGGTGGTCCTAATTGAATATCAGTCTTGTAAATCCACTATTGCACTTTAGGAGCCTCTGTTGCTTGGTGGCGCCCCCTCGAGTGTGACCATTGGCTTGATTGATGGCAACTCCGCAACCGAGACCGCCGGCTTGATTGATAATAGCTGTGCAACTAGGATCATCAGCTAGATTGGTGTTCAGTTGTTGACCGCTGTCTCGACCTAGTCTCAGAACTAGTCGTAGCACTTGCACTTGGCATGTGGCGTGTCTCCTATTGAGGCAACTTGATTGGTCGATATGGTACCATAGTGAGTTGTTCTGACTCAGCTTCAGGGACAACCGTCTATGGCTGATCGCCCGGTGATTGGTGTGGGCTCACTTGAGGTGGTTTGACCGATAGAGGGGCAACAGCCAGTGGTGGTCCACCAATCTCTAGGCCAGACACCACTTGCTTGCCTCTTGTCGATCGCTCGAGCTTAACAATTCTCTTGGATACGGCATAGTTCATCTTGAAAATCTGTCGACTGAGTGGCAATTTCCTATTATGCCTCCCTAGATAAGAGCAGCGATTCTAAACCGGAAATCTTTTTGCAAGTTGATGAAAGCTAGCTTCGCACCTGAGCCATTCTAATGGCTACATCCTAGGTCACTTGTGAGATCTTCTTCAACAATTTCTTCAATTTCTCTTTGAACTCGTTCTTCTTAAAGATGTGTGCGACGCATTTTCTGTTCGATTTTCTCATGCTTTTTTATGCACCTCCTGCTTCTTCAGCAATCTTCTCTTGTGGTCGGTGGCTTTCTTTTTTTGCAGCCTTGGCCTCCTATTCCAAAACATAGGCCCTGATGTCAATGGCCTAACGAAGGCATTTGGCAAGCCCTGACACTTTCAATGATAGTCCAACATCTTGGGTGCAATCGTAATTAATAAATAAATGACAAAAGACTGAACAGAAAATTTCATTCCATTAAGTTAGAAGGTCCTTTTTACAAAATGATCGAAAGTCCACAATGGTTCAAAAAGGAAAACAAAAAGTTATAAGGTTTATCTTGGGTGCAATCACAATTAATAAATAAATGACAAAAGACTGAACAGAAAATTTCATTCCATTAAGTTAGAAGGTCCTTTTTACAAAATGATCGAAAGTCCACAATGGTTCCAAAAGGAAAACAAAAAGTTATAAGGTTTAGTTTTCAACCTCCTCGCTGGGATCGGTGGTGGCAGAGGAGGGCTCAGCCTTGGCAGCAGAATTAGGAGCAGGCTCGATGTTAGAGGCCAGATCGCCTAAAGTAGGCTTGGGGGTGGCAGGATCGGAGATAACGGGCTTAGTTGAAGGGGCTTCGGTTGTAACATCAATAGGCCCGTCCCCAGGCTCCTCTTCATCCAGGTAGTCGAGGTTTATTCCTTGGAAATGACTCAGGATCGCATTTCGGCACTCGAGCTCCCCGATCCTGAAGCCTTTCTCATAAGCCTCCTGGCTAAACGCCCGATAAGCAGCGAAAAAATCCTCTGACTGGTGAAAACCTGCCACTGCCTGAGCCTTCTTCGCTATGAAATCCCTAAAGGCTTTGTACTTTTTCATGGCCTTTGCAGTCTCTCTCCTAGGTTCGGCAAGCTCCACCTTGATCTTCGCCGCTTTCAGCTCGAAACTTCCCTTCTCTGAGATCCAGTTGGCCTTGACTTTGGTTAGTTCGGCCTCCATTTTGGAAAGCACCTCCCTTGAGTGCTTGGATGCCGCCTCTGTTGCTTCTGCTCTCTGACGTGCTTCCGTGACATTGACCTTGAGCTTTTTTATAGTGCTTGCACTGTCGAAGGCTCGGTTTTGCGGATCAGTCACACAGTGTAACAACTGTAATCAAAACAAGATCAGAAGCGACATGATTAAGAATGAAAGATAAAGGCTGAGCAAGGAGTACCTCTAGCAATCCTCTTTTCCATGTTGTCATAGTTTAACACCCATAGCTCTCCTAATTTCTCTATAAATAGACTCTTTTCAAAGACCTCTTGAACGGTCTGCCAGATTTGGGAACCTGTGCACTCTGACCCCCCTCTGGAGAAGCCTCATGCTTGGGGGAAGCCCCTGAACTTCTCACGGTTGGAACAAAAGAAGATGATGGGTGAGTGGTCAGTGCAAGACAAGTGATCGCCACCGATAAAGCATCAGCAGTGATCCTTGAGGTGGTCTTGATCGCCTCAGGATGGTCCAATCCAGTTGGAGCAATCAGTTAGTTCAGGCTCAGGCTCAGAAAATTGTCCTCTTCTTGGAGCCTTTAGAGGAGGCATGAGCCTTCCTATTTTGGGCCAAAGCCTTCCTCATGGCTTTTGTGTCTTACAGCCTCATACTTGTAGTCAGGTTATCGATTAGGAAAAATAGAGATGAGGCAAGAGGAAAGATATAGAATTCCAGACTCACCCTCGGGGACTCGGCTAAGCCCTGCTCTGCAGAGGGCCTCCTTATATAAGAGCCACTCCAAGTTTGGGGCTTTGAAGTCATCTCTGAAGTCATCTCTGAGTGTCTTAAAATGTGCCTCCTCTGTTAGCTTAGGAGCATCCCAGTTCGGCAGACCCCACTCGTCCATGGAAGGAGATGACACGAACAAAAACCGCTCCTTCCACTCTTTGATAACGGAGGGAGCATTCTTAATTAGGGGATTAACCCCCTTTTGGGCCGTGAAGTACCACCATATCTTATTATAGGAGTGCTTTTGTGAAGTGAAGAAAGAGTGGAACAAGGACAAAGAAGGTTGAATTTCGGCCAGCAAGCATGTGCCTAAAAATCCTATGATGTGCCTACTGGAATTTGTGATCAGAACACATAAAGGGTATCTCGTAGGACTTGAGGAGTTAGAGGATTTATGGTGAGAGGGGAAACCTAAGTCTTGCCTTGAACGCCTCCTTGTAGACTCCAAGTCTACCCAGAGGAGGATTATTGATCTGCGAATCAGGTTTAGGTAACTCTTAACTCATGTCCTTTGTGACGAGGTACCCTACACGGATGAGGGATAAATCCTTCAGGTCCTGCATGGACTGATATCCCTCCAGACCTTTAGTCTCCGGCCTAGCACACTCTTGGCACGGAGCGGCGGGACCTTCCGACCCCTCCCCTCCGGTGCCCTTCCTCGATGGCCTCTCCTTCCTAGGACTCGCCATCTACCTAGAGCTTGAGGAAAAAAGAAGCTATGGAAAGGAAAGAAGGGCTAATTTGGAAACAAGGTAGAACAAGAGGTCGAGGGTGGCAGACTCTTTGAAGAAGACCATGAAGGGAAGGAGGCACGTAGAGAAGAATATAGAAGCAAATGGCCAGGTTGGGGACAACAAAAGTTTCCTAAAGGGAGAACGAAAACTATTCGGTGCAAAAATATAGGAAAGGGTGGAATGGCAATTGCTGCCATCCTTTCAAATAAGGCGTGCGCCTCTGAAAACCATCTGGAACCATCTAGCAACTATCGCGTGGCATCTACAGTTGTCAACGTGCGAATGCTTCGTCGCCCAGAATAAATGCAATGCACTCTATGAAACGCCATCGAGAAATGCAAGTCAACGTGCGAATGCTTCGTCGCCCAGAATAAATGCAATGCACTCTATGAAATGCCATCGAGAAATGCAAGTCGGAATACATCATTGCCCTATCCATCCAGATCTGCCTTGAAAATAGTGCACTCTTGAGTTGGAAAAAGGGGCTTCCATACCCTTGACCCTTTTTTTCAGGATACTTTCATGATCTAGCCGAGATTAGGATTAGAAAGTAGGGGGTATCTGTTGGAGGAAATCACGTTCGGGCTAGGAACATGGAGCCTGTGGTGGTTGAAGGAATCTATCGAACACAGCATGTCCATTGATCAGAGGCTTGAAGTTCAAGACTAAGCTTGAAGGCTCAGCAGCATGCCTCTCCTGACCATTCATTGGACTAGCGAAAAGTGCCACCGATCATTTGCAATGCGCTCGGCCACATGCCTTTAAGCGGGCATTGGCAATGGTCGACTCTACTTGGAAGGTGTCAACGAGCCCCCGTTGATCATTTGGAAGGTGCTCGACTACAAGTCCTTGAGCGGGCATCAGCGGTGGTCAACTCCTATGTCTGGAAGGTGTCAGCGAGCCCTTGCCGATTGTTCGCAAGGCGCTCGGTCATAAGCATTTGAGCGGTGTTGATAGTAGATGACTCTACCTAAAGGGTATCGGTGAGCCCACGTTGACTGTTCATAAGGCACTCGGTCTCAAGCCCCCTTGACCAGGCTAGGCCTTGGACACCCTGAGAGCACTTTTAGTTGGCAGAACCTTGGCAATGCACTTATCTCAAGCTTTCAAGGCACAGCACTTTGATGCTCATGGCTTCTACCATGTGGTTGGACTCTCCATCACGTCCCAAAATCCTCAAATTATTGTCAGATCTCAACAAATGAGGGAGGTGCGCTTGGACTCTTCATAGTTCGGTTCACCATTTAATGAAGCATGGCATATCTTGAGCTAGTGACAAGAATACATTTAAGGAGACAAGACACTTCTAGCCAACAAGAAAGTCCTAGGCAACATGTGGAAGGTTCTCTCGCCCTTCACTAAATTCGACAGGATCTCTGCCATACCCAAGGTGCCCTTGAATCTTCGCTATAAAAGGGACTCTACATGAATTTCCTAAGGTACGCGTGAGCTCTTCCATTTACACACTCCACATTGTTAGTATCGATACTGACTTAAGTATCAGAGTGCCATCACCGGGGCCATTTCCGGCAGGACTTTTTCCAGGTACCACCTCCCAGAGACTAGCCTGCATCACCTGCTCCACTTCTGCCATCTCCGCCACCTCCAGCTCTTCCTCCGGTGCTTGATGAATTTCAGCACCAACAGTGTCCATCTAAAATGAATCAATGTGCATCATTGCTCCTACTATCAAGGATATGTACCTATGATGTTTTATTTGTTAGCCGCACCATAAATTTATTGATTAGGGTAATAGAAAAAAAAGTTGAGACATAATAAACTTGGAAAAAATTGAAATATGCTAGAAATGCCGACAGCGGAGGTGATTTTCTTGTTTATGTAAATAGAGAAAAAGAAACCCAAGTAAGGAAGAGAAAATGGAGCAATGGTCTTCATCGACTTGTTGAGAACTTATGACAGTATCATGATGCTTGGCCATTGGAAGAAAGATGCGGATAAATGGTAGTCCTATATATTGACATGGATGTCGGGCTAAAGACAAACAAAAGTTGTGGTATGACAGGTGAGTTTCTAGTGATGGTGATCATGGACGAGTTGTGGGTTCCATGTCATGGTTTCTTTACACACTGTCACACTCATAAATGAACTTGGTGCTATTATACAGGAAGATGTATTGTCACATATATGTTTTGCAAATGTGTATAGAACAAATAAGAGTAGATTAAATGCTAATCAGAATTGTGAGCGAAAGACCTAAAGGATAGGGACCTGAATATTGAATGAGCAAATATAGAGCATATGTAATGCAATATCAATGGAAATGGCAATCCAAATTAATGACCAAGAAACTCCAAACTGTGATTGCTTTATCTTGGATCTTTTAAACTAAAAAATAGAGAGATAAATGAAGGCATATCTTATAGAATAATCAATTATTAAGTGGATGGGTGATGCAGGATGTGGTCATTGGTGTAATTTGATAAATTCATTCTAATGACTAGAGTAAAACTGTTATAAAATAGAGGCTGTGCATTGTTTTATGGGCCAAGATGATGGGCAGTAAAAAGGTTCTGACTGAATGAGTTGAATGTAGCAGATATGACAATGAGAGATATATGTGCTGTACATCTAAGAAGGATGGAATAGAATGATATTGCTTACTTCATGGATAACAATATTTGGCTTAAAGTTTGAATATGAATATAGCGTTTCTAGGTTTAACTCATATTCCTATAGCATGGTTATTAGGTAAGATGTTCTTAAATATGACCATTAGTTAATTCTATACTACCTCATATATACCGTTGACTGAAAGCTAATAATAGATTTATTTAAACTTGTAACAATTTGCTTCAAACTTACTGTTATCATTTGTACAAACCAGGACAGTGTTTCTGCTCATATCTTACCGTTGAGCCATTAAACAAAGGATCTGCATTCTATGTATCCAATTTCCTTTTTTCCTCTTTAATGCCTATAAACTGTTGATCTTAGAAACGATATGCACCATATGTTATGGTCTGTTTTTTCCCTTACCTTACAATTTAAGTTCTATTATATATTGGCACATCATAATCCACATGCCTATATGATGTGTACAAGAAGGCATGTAGGAAATTGAAACTTTTCTAAATTAGATTAAATTAATCAATTTGACTTATAATTGTAAAGGCTTGTTCTCTGTTGATTATTAAAATAAAGAATTTGATACTCATTAAGTATCATGCTCCCTTTATCTTAGATTTGAAACATCATTAATCAATACTTGGTGGGTTGGCACAACCTCATGGAAGATAGATAAAAAATGCTGCGACTCTTGCCAGGGTGGAAGGCAATGTCACAGCATAAAAGACTGCTTTGATAGCCTTCATTCTTCATTATCCTCGAATCTATCAGGACAACCTGCAGGGTTGTTAGTGGGCAATGCATGCTTTCTGCTGAAAATCTTGTGCAAGTCTTCTCATCTTCTTGAAGAAAAACAAATCACTCACTTGAAATCTCAATTTTTTGATTGTGGTTCCTATCTAGTTATCGATGTTGCATTTCATAACATTGACCTGCTTATCCATCTAGTGTTTGCCAAACTGGCCTGAACCGGGCAGTTCAAAGTGTGTTGAGCTGTACGAGTGGCAAATCGGTGTGGTTCTGCCTATCGATTTGGAACGTTTGCAATAAATGAACGAGGGAGAAGGAAAGGGGGAGAGAGGAGGGGGGGAATGAGATGGAGGCCGGTGGAGATGCTAGTGGTGCTTGGCAAAGGGCTGTAGGGGTCCTTTGAGGGCCACCTAGGCCCCTAGGTCTCCACTTCCTCTGCGGGAGATCGGCTTAGAGAGAGAGAGAGAGAGATGGGGGAGGGAAAGAAAGCGAGGGAGAGAAAGTGGTGATGAGGCCACCAAATAGCAGAAATGCAGCTTGCGACTTCACGGGCTCGAAAAGGGGGGCGGGATCCCCTATTTCATGTTTTTTTTAAAAAAAATGCGATGCACGGTGAAGCTAACAACATAGTGCATCGAAAAAAATGCATAAAATGGGGGTCCTTCTCCCTGTTTTGAGCTTGCAGAGCCATGGGCTGCATGTGCGACATCCAATGGCCATGATGGTCTCTTCGTCACTTCCCCTCAGTTCTTTTCTTGCCCTTCACCTCTCTTTTTCTAAGCCAGTCTCTCATGGAGGAAGTGGAGGCCTGGAGGACTCGTGGCTCTCCGAGGGCCTTCATGGCCTTTCGGTGGCCACCGCCATTGTCTTCGCTAGCCTCTCTCTCTCTCCTCCCTCTTTTGTCCCCCTCCCTCCCCACCCCCAATCTCTCTTTCCTCGGTTCCCTTGTTTCCGTGTTGGTTCGGGATGGTACAGTTCGATATATGGGCACCTTGACTTCATATCGCTAGCCGGCCTGCATTGGCACCGATACTGGTCCGGGGAACCTTGCATCTAGCCCATTTTCAGCAGATGTTAGTAACAAGCAATGTTAGGATATGATTTTATATTACCATAGTCTGATCCACGTGTTGGTTTTGGTAGCTGGTTGTCTTGTTATTGAAAAGTAGATAAGCTAGCAAGGTTTGGCGTTTCGGTTGGTATTGGTGCATACTGACCATGCCATACTGTATTGATATGCGGTAGAGGGTGTACCAACACTGGACGAATCGGCCCGTATGTTGGGCATGCTAATACCATAATAGGATGGTATCAATATGGGGGTCCAGTACTGGGATGACGAACCTTGGATACAAGTGTTTTGAATTGATTGTGCTTTTGGGTGTTTGAGCTCAGCTTAGTCTATTGAAAGGGCCATTCAAACTTGACTTGAGCTCTGTTATGAATAGTTTTTCTTGGCTGGTTAAACACTTGAGTAAGCCTTGACCATGAGCCTAGCTCAGCTGTGAATATTCAGGCATAACGCCTTTGTGGTTTGCGATTAGAGCCAGTTGGTTTTGGAGTTAAACTCTAAGCTTGGGTATGAATGTTCATGCCTGGGTTGCTTGTCACTCAAGTAATTGAATGAGCCTTGAGTTGAGTTCAACCATGAATATTCAATCTTGGCTTGTTAGCCACTTGAACAAGCCTATTCTTTCACTGATGTTTTGGTTGTCCAAATGATTTTTAATAAGCCTTAAAAGTGGTTTGGGCTAGGTTTTTTTTACTATACAACGAGCCTGAAAATGTCTAAACCAATCTGAGCTTGAGCTGCTTATGAATATCTCTGTCAGTGAAGCCACTTGAGCCTTTTACTTCCCTCATAGCATATGCAACCACTTTCCACACAGAATTTCCATGCCAACCATGTTAGGATATAAATATAAGCATGTTACATCCTGGAAATCATCAAAATGCTTAAGATGGAAAAATTTATTTTGTATCATCAAATATAGGTAATCGGATAAAAGTGCCAATGTGACTACTAGTCAAGGTTCCTAGTACCGGTATTGGGACCTATACCGATGGTTGGTCGGTACGACACTGATACCATACCATACCGACATGTGGTATGGTGAGGCGTGCCAGTCCAAATCGATATCCTATTTTTTTTTGATCTCAAGTAAATTTTTAGGATTTATTAAATATTTTTAGATTGAAATAAATGTTTGTTGATACTAATTGATATTTGCATTACTTCAAAACACTTTTAACCATGTGAAACGTGAATTTGATTTTCTAGACAACGAAGTCAAGTAAAAAATTATAATATTATAAAAATTAATTTAATCTTAGATTCATGTAGGATCTTATTATGGATGCTATATATATATTTTTAAGATAGTGGACATACATGAAATGACATGAAATGCCATTTTTCTTCAAAATTAGATTTAAAGTACTATTCACAAGACGCATCAAAACTTAGATAAATCGACATGAAATTTATAGTGAAAGTAGCTTACAAGCCCAAGAACAATAATCTATTATTACAGTTTTATTAATTAAATTTTTAATTTAATTTTTTTTTAATTTTAAAAATTCATATACTTAACAAAAAATCATTATCTTAGCATCATTGTGTAGATCTTTCATAGATATACGATGTACTGTAAAATCATGCCAAAATAAAAAAATTTGACAGAATTTCTTCTTTTTTCATTTTTCATAAATTTTAAAAAAAAGAGGAAAAAGGGAAAAAGAGAGAAGGGAAGGATTTACATATCTTGAATCTATGTTTTTCCTTGATTTTTTGGTGTTTGGATGGCTTGAAAGGATGAAAAAAGCCTTCCGAATGCTCTCTTTCTGTCAAAACTGAGAGCCTCTCTAGCTCTTAGTGGCTCTCAGTTACTTAATAATAGAGCCCCCACCCCACCCTACTACAGTACATTCGAACTGCGCTCGAATCGGCCGGTTTGAGGTTGGTTCGGGTCCAGTTCGTCTTGGTTCATACATGGTTCGGATTATTTTTGGCGGAGGAGGAGAAGTTTCGGAGAACCTTTTTTGCCCGAACCGTGCCAATTGGGTGCCGGTCCAGTTCGGTTTGGCCTGAACCGGTCGGTTCAGCACGGTTCGGGGATCCTTGCTACCATTGTAATTGGATTACATAAAGAAGTCATGCAGACGTTCCACATAATTGATTATTGTGCTTAGGCTTCAGTAATTACAATATTGCCTATTTAACTCTTCCTATTAATATTGTCACTTAAATAATATTTAACACATGGTATTTGATGACTTTTCAAGTGATTGGTGATCCTAGGACACTTCAATTCTTAGGAATTTTGAAGTTCTGACTCTTGGATATTGGTCATAATGACATGACATTCCTTGGCACTCGCTTGATGCGGTAATGTGCTTTAGTTACTGCAAAGGTTGACTCTAGGCACAAAGTTTTTGAGTGCCTTGTCAAGCAGCACATTGATGCAACATATGCTTATGCTTCATCTTAGCTGTTCTGCATGCCAAAGAAGATTGAGGTTGAGTATCTGGAGAACTTGAGCATTTGTTTTCCTATAAAATAGTTAAAAAATGAATTTGATGTTTTGAGTACCAATGGCTATCAGCTTTGCAGGTTTCCCATCTCAGATTTTTTTTTAGAGAGCTGGGGTGTTCATTGATTTTTGTTAGATACCATCAAATGTATTGTTGCTCATGTTCTTCTAGATTATCTTGATAATTTGGATGCTGCAGATGCTTATACCATTTATTTATTCAATATTTTATAATATTTGCTTGCCTAGATCTTATTTTGGAATATTTTCCAGGAAACGCTGTATAAGAGAAAGGACAGCCGAGCTATCATCTTTACTTGTTAGAAATGTTTGTTGAGACCATCTTTTGGAAGATATTAAATTTATTTTTTTCTATGATTAGTCAGTGATGAAGTTTTCAATTATTTTTCATAAATTATTTCAGATTAATGTAGGCCAAGAGACTCTTCGTGGTTTATTGGCTCATTGGTTGGCTAAGAGGAAACAGAGGTCTGGATCACAGGCTTCATCTAATGGTGATGTTCCATTTGGGAAAGATGTCTCTGTTAGAAATCTCTCCTATTCAAGAGTTGAGGTTGATGATGGAGCTGAGAACCCTACTGCGATGGTGCTCCCTTCTTTTGAGTTTTCAACATCTTCGTCTCCTTCAATTATTACAGAGGGCTCTCATGGAGGGCCTTGGAGAAAGAAAATTACTGATTTAGATGGGACAGAAGATGAGAAGGATCTTCCATGGTGGTGTGTAGATTGTGTCTTGAATGGTCGATTACCTCCAAGAGAAAATACAAAGTACTTCCTGACTCTCCTGCATTTGTTTGCCTGCAACATCTTATTTATTTAGTTATTTACCTCACACATCCTTTCATATGTTTATTCCCATGTATGTACAATCTCTAGTTGTCATATATGATTTACTATTCTTGATTTTTCTTGCGAGTATGAATGCACAAGACAGCGGACTTCTATAACTAGCAAATGGCAATGATTTAGAAAATTTATTAGCAAAGGAATTAGAAAAAGCAGCATAGAAAAAGCACTTTCATATCATTTTAACACCTTGCTTTTGTTATTCTCTTTATTGATTTCAGATTGCATTTAACACAATGAGGATGTGGAGATTCGGGAATACTTCTAAAATTTGATATGCTAAGCATCTGATGATTTTTTAAGTGGCATAAGCATCTGTATTAAAACATCTATTCCTCAAAAATAATAGGACACTAAATAGTATTGCGGTATCTATTTTCTAATAGCTTAATGCGTGGATCATAATAGTGTGGCCGACTGACAGTCAGTAGCTCAGTAGACATCTCTGCCTGTTTGGATAAGTCTTGGAGCCTGGCCTTTGTTGCACTAGTCTTCTGCTTACATTGCTTTTCTTTTTTCTTTTTTCTAAATCATTTTCAGTTCTTATCATAGATTATTTTGTTTTCCTTGCATTCCATTCTTCTCTTTTGTTCTGTTTCCTAGAGAAAAGGGACATACCACTCCTATAGTGTGCAACTTTTTGGGATATTTTGGATTATTATTATTTGTTATTAAAAAGGTTGTAACTGCCATTGCTGATCTTAAATATTGTCTTACTGACATTCTTAGATAACTAAGAATGTCAGGGGAACAACTTGAAAATTGTGAATGCTGAACGTTTTCATATGTTTTGTTAGCTGTTGCTTTTCCATTGTGTCAACATGAAAAGATGATTAAATATGTGGTCTTCGTGGCATAGCATACTGGTAAATTAAATATTTATGATGCCTTTATGTCATAGGCATAGATACAGAAAGTTTTCAAAAAGCATTTTCACTTACCGGAATTTGCAAATACTGATGATGCTTGCAATATCGTGATATTGGTTGTGGCCTGTTGCAACTGTGCCATGCTGTTACAGGCTGGTGCTGGCATTGGGCATGCATGGGTGCCATGAGACCCTGCATTTATGGTATTGACCTGTTCCACCTTGTGCGAGCTTGTATCAAAAGTTTGACATATTGAGCAAGCTTGTTTAAAACATGACATCTTCTTAAGGAATTTGTCTGCCATCTATTTTCCATTTTTTAGTCAAGATTATCATTGCATCTTTATTGCATTGTTTTTATTTGGTGTGCATACTCCCAATATGCAATTATTGTCTGATTTAATTTTTTACTGTTAGCTAATTTACATAAATGCTTGACGTGCACAGAACAGTCTGGCAATGTTATCAAGTAGATTGCTTCTGTCCCTCTGGTATCATGAGTGAAAAACCATAATGTGAAGAGTTCAAAGTGAATTGAATTGATTTAGAATGTAAACATCGTAAATGCCTTTCTGAAAGTAGAAATTGGTTTGGACCTCATTTCTCTACTCAATGCCTTTATTGTCCTAGTTCACCTCTGTTAGCTTTCTTACTCTTCTTTCCCAGTCTTACATGCATTAGTTTCCTACCATTCTATGCCTTTACTGAAAGATTCTTCCTAGTTATTCCTGATTAATATACTGATGTTTCCTGCCACAGGAAGGAAGCATGCTCTAGACTGTTGTTTGAAAAATATCGTACAACATTATGTATTGATATGTTCATATTTCAGGCTCTCAACATGATGAATCTGTTAAAAACTTAAAATAATTATATAAACAAAGATAAGGGGAGAGTTCTTTTACATTTTACAAGTAGTATATTAGGAGCCCAGTTCTTGTTGTATAGCAGGTTTAACCTAACCCTTCTATTCAAAACATGCTGACATGGTAACACACCCACATATCCAGACCTGTCAATTTAATTTTTCATAGTATGCCATACAATAAATTATTGTTGATCATTCTAAAGGGCCTGTGTTTGTTTTAGTCTCCATAATTCAACATTGAACTTGATCATAGGTTCCTTTTTCTAACTTTTTGTTTCTTTTTTAATTTCAGTTTGTTAATGGCTATTCACTTGATATGGATGGAATCTATAATTTTCATGAGAAAAATGTCTAAGGGTCTCCTTGCCTGGTATAATTTGAATTCGGTGCTTTAGTTGTGAGGGTAATGTTGTCAACTTTATGATGTTTCTCTTCCCACTGTTGGCATAGGTATTATTTGCACCATTGTGAAGGTTCGATTGCAGAAAGTCCTCAATGGGAGGGAATTGAATGCTTGACCTATCTTGGGATAAACCAATGTTTGCCTGCCGGTCTACTTTCTTATGCTTAGTCCCCTAGGTGGTTCCTAGATGCGGCACTACCACCTTCCATGTGCTCAAGAGACTTGACATGCCTAGCCATATTTGGCAAGTTTTTCTTTTTGGAGTGTGTGTGTGTGTGTGTGTTGGTTTTGAGCTGTCCTTGTTAAGGAGGTAGAGGTCAAGGGTTATGTGGGCCAGGTGCTCAAGAGACTTGACATGCCTAGCCATATTTGGCAAGTTTTTCTTTTTGGAGTGTGTGTGTGTGTGTGTGTTGGTTTTGAGCTGTCCTTGTTAAGGAGGTAGAGGTCAAGGGTTATGTGGGCCAGGTTGGGATATTAGGTGGGTCTCCTTTGTCTGTCTCACCAGTGCCATGACTGACACCTTAACAGTGATGGGTAAAAATTTCACTAATTTTTGACAAGTTATTTCCACCCTCTATATTGTTTATTCATCATTTTATGTAGTTGCTTATCACATTACGATTATGTTATTGAGCATTTTTTTCAACTAACATCATTTCATAGAATTATTAATCATGATCCCCCTATTTTTTTGTTTTACTTCTATTGTGTTTTTATTATCCCATTTTATAAACTTATTGTTTTCTAATAATTCTTTGAATATTATCTAACTATTATGTGCCTTCACATCCACCTTAGCACCATTCTCTTTTGTCTAAGCAGTACAATCCCATGACCATCTATGTGCATCACTTCTGTTTAGGGCATTAATACCAGCATGCACGCATGCTTTACATTCCAAATTCACCCACAAAAACTGCATCTGGTCTTTGTTCCTCCATCCCAATCCTCCAAGCTTTACTACTTTCATTCTTCACCTCTGCATGCCTAAACCTTCCCCTATTTATTATGACTGCTGTAAACATGTTCTTGTCTCAGAGAGAGAGAGAGAGAGAGAGAGAGAGAGAGAGAGAAGCGATGCCTAGTTATTTATTTTTTGACACTAGTATGATGTAATATATATATTAGAGATAGAGAGTTGGACTTGGTTACACGTCTCTATTTAGATCTGGTCATGTCTTGACATTGAGTCTCCCATATTGATGATTTGAGCTATTGGATCTGATTTACTACATCTAAACTACTTATATATAAAAAATCATGTGTTTTAGAGATCCCTAGTTTATGCATCAAGTGCTCGTGTTATTTAAATTGTCCAATTTTTTTGATTACTTGATGCATAGGCTAAGGGTCTCCAAATCACTAGCCAAGTTAAGCTCTCTATCTAATCTTTCATATATATATATACACACACACACACACAAGCCTGAGCTGGAGTTTTTTCATAAAAGTGTCTAAGAATCTAATTATTCAATTATATATGCAGCTTGATCTATGTCATCCTTTTATAACATCGTGCTATATCCTATTTCAAGTTTCCTTAACCGGGGATGCACTTAATTCAATTATTAGACACCATACAGGTTAGATATCTGGCAATATGTTATGAAATATGGATATAAGTTTTTCAGAAGAATATAAAGGACCCTTCCTTTTATAAAATGTCAAGTCACCCGCATTTCTAGCTCTATGGTCTCCAGTTAGTTCCTTAGTCCTGTATGCATTTATTTTGGTTATTAAGTGGTACTGTTTGGTTTCAGCATCCATGATTCTACATGCTACGTTGCCCTTTCTTTTTAACTTTTTGGTCTCACTTGAGATTTTTGATTATGAATTTTCTTTACACTGTTGGAGATAATGATACTAATCTTCATTAAAGGTATCATCCAATTACGGAGAGCAAGAAATGAAAACAAAGGTTACATTGAACTGTTTTTGCTGGTGTTATCTTGACTCTTCGTAATCTTGACAGTGTTATCAGCTTCTTGCTGTTTTCTTTCCACTGCAGGTGTAGCTTTTATTTGCAACCTTGTGAAGGTTCAAATGTGCAAATCCACACACAAGGGAAATTGAGTGCTCCGCGGATATTGCGGATACACAAAGTAAGTATCAGTGGGTTTTCTTGGTTGTTAACACCCATGTTGACTACAATTTTCATAATATCTATTGCCCAAGTTATTTATCCTTTGTAATTTCCTAGTCCAAACTTGTCTGGAAAAAATATGTCTGAAAACGGAGTATGTAAACTTTTTCAATCAAGGATACAAACATCTTAGCAATAGTTCATACTTCATAGTGGATTTAAAAGGATTTGTAATTCTTATGTTTGTTTAATGCACACTATCAGCTTCCCATTGTTGTAAAATATGAGCATAATATAACCATAATTTCTTTTTCCACTTCTATGAGAACCCCCTTTCCCCCAATTTCCAATAGGTTAATTTTGCATATTGACTTTCGGTATATTTCTTAGTTTTGTCATTGACAGGTGCCTTGTCTTTACTCTATAGGTGATAAACTATGTGATCGAGAAAATGGTTCTTGACAAACCAATTGAGGGTGGTAGTTCTGATGGATCATTTGGTTTGGGATTGAATTCTGGACAATCACAGCTTTCATTGATTGCTGATGGCTCTTTACGGGCAGGGATAAAGCCATGGCAAAAGCTAAAACCATCTATAGAGATCTTGTGCAATAATCAGGCAAGTTCAAATAAACTGTCCATAATGAAATCTTACTTCCTTTTCTGTTCTAGAACTGATAGTCATCATATTATTTGCTGCAAACATGATAGTAATTGGCTTCTTTAGGCTTCTCTATTTTAAAACTGAACTGTGAGATCTTTGGCCATGAGCATGATGCTTATTATTTTCTTGGTAAACAGCATTGTAAAAAAGTTGCATAAACTAAATCTAAGCATTTTTCCTGGTCTAGATCTGGATATCTTCTTAAGAACATAGTTTTATGGAATATTAATTAGCAATACAATCTATATTGTCTGGCCAGATCTCCACGTTTTCCTTTCCTGCATCTCAACTTCTTCCCTCTGCCCTAGGTTCCACTCATATCATCTCTAACCCCCATCCACAGCCTCTCTAACTCTGGCCTCCACCCATGCTTTTCTCCAACTTTTTTCCAAAGGCCCAAAGACTTACCTTGCTTCCACGTCGACCTTGATCAGTAGGAGTGATTCCTTCCCCTCTCCTGTCCTTTCTTTCTATTGCTTGGCACCTGTGAGGATGGTCTGGGAACTGGAGTACAACAGCAAAATGTTCTTAACAAAAGAGCATGGGTGTTATATTAATGCGAAGAGAGAGGGAAACAAAATAACGGGGGCTTGACTTGAAGTTGATTTTGAGGAATAGCATTACCAGTATTATTAAATGATGGGGGACGGGATCAGGGTTAGGATCATCGGCGAGCTGAGAAGTCACCGAAGATTAGGGTACTACTATTTTTTTTTATTTTATTTTTTTAAGGGGTGGCAAAGGAACAATGGAGATGGAAGGCAGGAAAATTGGACTCTCATGGACTTGGGACTTACATTCACGGAGAGACCTTTCACCTCTAGGGCATCTCACCCATCTCACTACATGTAGCCTAGGACATTCCACCCATCTCGCTACATGCGGAGCCTAGGGCATCCCACCCAAATCGCTACTTGGGGTCGTCAAGGAAAATCTCTAAGACCATAGAGGGGACTCGACGAGGAAGGGGATAACTAGGGCCTCACGCCCCTCAATGCTCGAAAGCGAAAGCATAGGGTCTCACACCCCTCGACGCCCGAAGGTGAAGGCAAGACGGGCCTCATGCCCATTTCTTTACGGAGGCAAAACGAAGAATCACTCTTCCCTAAAAACTCATATTCATTAACCTTCTTTTTTTTATAAAGGAATGAGGGTGGTATTTATAGACCTTTCCAACCCCTATTTGAATTTGAATACAAGATAGATAAGGATGGTTCAAATTCAAATACAAGATAAGGCCTATCCAAATCCTAACAAACTCAGATATCCTAATCCTAACAAACTTAGTTTTTTTTAAAAAAAATAAACTTATCCTAAAACTCCAATTTTAAAACAACTTATTCTCGAATTTGAATTTATTTGCATTGAAATCTGTGCTGCATTAGAATTTGTACTGCCTCGAGATTCGTACTGCATCGGGTTTCATGTTGTTTTAGGATCTGTGCTCATGATGTTCCCATTATTTCCTTGAGGTGGGAAGAACTCGACTTCGTCGAGTCAGGCTCAGACTCTAGCTTCAGTTTGACTTCAGGTTCCTAGGACTCTAGTTTGAGATAACCATTTTTTTCTTTTTTTCATCAGCTTTGCTCTGAGAATCGTGTGCTTTGAAGAATGTGCAGCTTTGAGGATTGTGCACTTTGAGCATGCATCTTTGAAGATCGTGTGCTTTGAGAAGCATGCAGCTTTCACGTTCATGCGGCTTCTTCCTTCTTTGGATCGATGGGGTTGGAACAGTGGAGGGACTCCCGGTGGGCTTCACCGGTGGTGGCGGCACGGACCGGGAGAAGGGTTCCGGTCGAGAGGGGGGCAGCGATGAGGGCTCTCTGGTTGGCATCGATGGCGTCGATCGACAGGGAAGGGGACGGAAGTCGACGTCTCAAGTGGCAGGGCGTCGTCGGCTTCTGGCAGGGGAGCAGGGAGGATCTGATGGGAGGCTGCGTCCTCCAACGTTGCGAGCGGAGATGGAGGCTTCGATCTAGGCGAAGAGGTGTTGCCGGTCGACTGGGGTGGTGGATTTCTGGATGGTTAGCAGCAGTGAATGGGGTTGGGCTACCATGGGCTATGTCGGATCGATGGGAGGAGGCCGGGCATGAACTTCGGCCATGGAAGGATCTTCCGGATTGGCGACGTGGGAGACGAAGATGGCAGTTACGGGCTCGCGGCAGCAGGGAGATGGGCAGGGCGTTCGGTGTCTCGGCAACGGGGATTGATTGGGGATGGGGTCGGCCGGCAGTGGCGGAGGCACCTCGGTCGGCGATGGAGGCGCGTGGGACGGTGCTCTCTTCGGTGGTGTCAGATGAGGGTTTCCCCAGGCGGGAGGATGGAAGGGCGATGGTGTTCGGGATCGGGTAGTGGAGGCGGATTGAGTGGGTTGGAGGGATTGACGATGGGCTGGATTATTCGAGAATTGGAGTGTTCGGGATTGGAACAGTGAGGGGAAGAGAGGAGTTCGGTAATCTAGAGAAACAAGGGAGCAAAGATGAACAAGAGATGGATTGGATGAACTGGTTGGGAGATCTGATATATTTTTTTTTAGATGTTGAATCTGGAAAAAAGATGGGTCGATGTGAGCTGGTGTGGGGATCTGGGGTGATATGAATCGTACCCTAATTTTCTGGCTCTGATACCAAATTGATGGAGGACAGGATCAGGGGAGGATCGTTGGCGAGTTGAGAAGTCATCGAAGATTAAGGTACTATTTTTTTTTATTTTATTTTTCTAGGGGGTGGCGAAGGAACAATGGAGATGGAAGGTAGGAAAATTGGACTTGCATAAACTTGGGACTTACATTCACGGAGAGACCTTTCACCTCTAGGGCATCTCACCCACCCGACTACATGCGGAGTTTAGGGCATCCCACCCATCTCACTACATGGGAGCCTAGGGCATCCCATCTAAATCGCTACCTGGGGCCGTGAAGGAAAATCTCTTAGACCATAGAGGGGACTCGACGGGGAAGGGGATAACTAGGGCCTTACGCCCCTTGATGCTCGAAAGCGAAGGCAAAGGGTCTCACATCCCTCGACGCCCGAAGGTGAAGGCAAGACGGGCCTCGCGCTTACTCCTTTACAGAGGTAGAACGAGGAATCACTCTTTCCTAATAACTCATCTTCATTAACCAATTTTTGACAAAGCAATGAGGGTGGTATTTATAGACCTTTCCAACCCTAATTTAAATTTGAATACAAGATAGAAAGATAAGGATGATTCAAATTCAAATATAAGATAAGGTCTATCCATACTAGATAACTCAATCCTAACCAAACTAATCCTAAATCAAATTTCAAAATAATTGATAAAGATAAATCCTAAACTAATTTATTCTAGTACTGGATATGCATCGAAATTCATGTTGCTCCAGAATTCGTGCTTGCTCCGGGATCTGTGCTGGCGATGTCCCCATCATTCTCTTGAGGTGGGGAGAACTCGACTCCGTTTAGTTAAGCTCAGACTCCAGCTAGCCATGAGATTTTTTTATTTCCTCAGCTCTGCTCTGAGAATCGTGCATTTTAAAAAAGTGTGCAGCTTTGAGGATCGTGCACTTTGAGGAGAATATAGCTTTAAAGATCCTGCACTTTGAGGAGCGTGCAGCTTTCATGTTCGTGCCCATCCCTCATCTTCACGGACAAAATCGGGGGTAGAAGAGGGACTTCGGAGGAGCTCGCCGGCGTCGGCGCTGGGCGGAGATGGTCCGGCAGGGCATGCGGCGGCCGTGGGAGGGCACGAGCGGTGGTGGGTTTCGATCGGTGCCGTGAATGATGAAGGGGAAGGCCGGATGGGAGATCTGTTGCATTCTCGGGAAAAATCGAGGTTCCGTTCGGTGGACCAGCGATGGGTGGGACGGTCGTTGGGTGTCAGCGGGAGGGAGATGGGCGGGGCGTCCGGCGTCTTGGCAGCAGGGTGATTGGGTTCCGATCAGAGGAGCAGGGGATGTCGGTGGTGTCGCTCAGCAGGGGAGGAGCTTTGGAGGGAGATCGGCAGGGCGGCGTTGCGCGGATCCGCGGCTAGTCGGTCGATGGGGATTTCCGCATGAACGGGAGGGAGGCGGACACGATCTGGGGCTGAGGACGGTAATGGTGCAGGAACGGTCGGTGGCTGTTCGTCGGAGGTAGGGAGGTCCGGTGAGAGGCGGCGTCGCTGAGTCTTCTCGGGTGTCCGATTGATGGGAAGCCTCAGGGATGGAGGATGGGGCATCGGAGGAGGATGTGGGAGCTTCTTCCCTGGCCGGTGACTGGGATTGGGGAAGAGAGGATAGAGGGTTCTGCGCCGTGGAGGGAACGACAGTTGGCGGTCCTGTTGATCGCGGTGGCGGGCGGAAGGGATGGCAGATGACTTCATGGGTCAGTGGACGGAGAGGTTTGAACGGTGGTGATCGGCGACGGAGAACGGAGGGCTTCCGGTGGGATTGGGAAGCAAAGAGGCAGCAATCTAAGGCGCACGAGGCGGATGGATCAACGACGGGATCGGCAGTTAGTGGTGATGCGGAAAGCTTCACAGGGAGATCTGGTAGGAATCCGACAGAGATTGGCGTCGTGGTTGGCTGTGGGCAGTGGAGCAAGAACAGGGGAGAAAGAACGGCGGAACCGGTGGGGGAATCTGGGATCGGGAAGAAGAAATGTAACCTAACCTAACCTGACTCTAATACCAAATTGGAGGACGGGATCAGGGGAAAAATCGTTGGCGAGCTGGGAAGTCATCGAAGATTAGGGTATCATATTTTTTTTTGATTTTTTTGTAGGGAGATGGTGAAGGAACAATGGAGATGGAGGGTAGGAAAATTGGACACTCTACGGACTTGGGACTTACATTCATGGAGAGACCTCTCACCTTTTGGGCATCTCACCCACTCCACACATGTAGCCTAGGGCATCCCACCCATCTCACTACATGCGGAGCCTAGGGTATCCCACCAAAATCACTACCTGGGGCCGTGAAGGAAAATCTCTAAGATCATAGAGAGGACTTGACAGGGAAGGGGATAATTAGGGCCTCACACCCCTCAACGCTCGAAAGCGAAGGCATAGGGTCTCATACCCCTCGACGCCCGAAGGCGAAGGCAAGACGGGCCTCACGCCCAAATCTTTACGAAAGCAGAACGATGAATCACTCTTCCTTAAAAACTCATTTTCATTAACCCATTATTTACAAAGGAATGATGGTGATATTTATAGACTTTTCCAACCTTCATTTGAATTTGAATACAAGATAAAAAGATAAGGATTGTTCAAATTCAAATACAAGATAAGGTCTATCCATACTAGATAACTCAATCCTAACCAAACTAATCCTAAATCAAATTTCAAAACAATTGATAAAGATAAATTCTAAACTAATTTATTCTAAATATGCATTGAAATTCATGTTGCTCCAAGATCCGTGCTGCTTTGGGATCCGTGCTGGTGATGTCTTCATCATTAAATTATTTATAAGAGAACTTTTGGTAGTGTGCAAAAACAAGAAAATTATTTGTAAAATAATTGGAAAGAAGATGCTAGATTTTTTTTCCACATTGGGGGTGGGGGTCTGAAAGTTCTGTAAGAGGATCAGAAATAGGGGAACTTAAGATGGAGAACTTAGGCACAAAACTTGGCTACTTGCATGAAGTTGATGTGTGTGGCCTTGATTGTTGTTGACTCTTTAGAGATTTTGTAAATACTGTCCTGGATAAGTTGATATAGCAAGTTTTGTCAAAAGTTCAGTTTTTAGTATGTGAACAATTCAATGCTATGTGACGTGTTTGACTTGTTTTTAAGAATCAAATAGATGTGATTTTTGCTCTGAACCAATGCTACGGACTTGAGATTTTCATGAAAGTTCCAGGGATGAGATCAATGCACCAGGGAACTGGAATTAAATTGGTGAAAATTTTAATTTTGCCCTCCTTTCACAAATATTTTCAGTTTTTGACTTTTAGGGGAATGTATAATTTTGGCATATCTTGATTCCTGATGAAGAATCTACCATTGATGAAAATATAATGACACTAGTAAGATGATACTAAGGTTGCAGTGCACAATTAAATATAACCTACTTTCATACTTGTGTAACTAATATATGAATCATAACTACATTTATTTTGTTGGAATATGGATATGACTGATATTTGATTCGTTGGTACTTGGTACCGTAACCATATCCGTTTCTCCAATATATAAATATGACTGCTATCTGATTTTATATCTGTAGATCTGTTTTGGGCTCTAATAGTAACTCTCAAGTGCTTCTGCTACTGATGTTGCAGTACCTATTGTTTGCTCTGTTCTGTGTTGACTTTTTTCCCCCTTCATTCATTTCATTTCACATGTTTGATTTCTATTTTATATTATGATTAAGTTATTTATGTCGAGTTAGCATAAGGAATCATAATCATGACTATATCATGTTTTATGTGTGATTACCCATTAAGGCATTTGGAGAGCACACCAACATGGTTTGTTCTTTTAACATTGGGAATTTGGGATATGGTTTTGAAGTTCGCTGTTCATTCATTCTGAAAAAAGCTAGAACATAAACATGGTGTAGAGTCGAGGATAAATATATTGTACAAAAAGCAGTTGCATTTTGTACTACATGATCTGAATTGGTTTTGTGAACTGGGGCTTGCCTCAATGGTTATATCTGCTTAGCAACTATAGGTTTTGGGTTTGCTTCTTGGGTAGTCTATCCCCAAAAATCTGGATATGGGTAATCAAGTGCTGATGGTCTCATTCACTCTCTCACAAATCTGTTGTGAAGGTGCTTTTTTGGCTCCCAGTTTCACCTCTAGTTTTAATGCAGTTACATGTGATGCAGGTCTTGTCACCGGAAATGAGTTTGGCCACGGTTAGAGCTTACATATGGAAGAAGCCTGAAGATTTGGTGCTCAATTACAGAGTGGTGCAGACCAGATGATTACGGTCATCAGTTTCACAAAGGTTAGTGCCTTTCAAATTTTTTGTCAGTGTCAGAGCCATTTTGGCTAACAATGTCTAATCCATTTTATGTTTCCCCTACAAGTGGGCAAGCATGGAGAAAATATTGAAAGAGGTAGTTAGAAATAGTGGGAGGCCAAAGATGCATGTTTTTTAAGGGTGCATTTGGTTTGTAGCGGGAATTGGAATCAGAATAGATTGGAATGGCCATATCTCCCAGTACGTTTGGTTTGTGATCAGAATTGGAATCATAATGGGTTTTGAATACTAAGAGAGAGTAGGGATTAGATTTTTCGGTGTTGGGGCATTCCCATTTCTTTGGAATTGGAATGGAAATGGGACTTCCTCCAACCAAACAGTTCGAATAGAAGTCTCTCATTCCTATGCTCATTCTAGAGCCCAATTCTCTCCAACCAAATATACCCTCCATGATTCTTTAAATCACCATATTAGGTATAGTATATAAGATGCAGAAGGATTGGTTTGACCTGTAGCCTGACATGACCCGACAAGGTTAAAGCTGATGCAACATATTCTTGAGTACCTGGGGATACGGTCAGATTTAAATATTAGACTGGTTACAAATTTCAGGTTGGTTCTGATTTCATAAACTTCAACTTAATCTAACCCAACTCAACCCATTCTTGGAGACCCATGTGGCCCAACTGGGTTTGGTTCAAATATTAGTCCCATTACAATTCAGTTTGGGTTTAGATTTCGTAAACTTTGACTTGACCAAACCTAATTTGAATTAACCCAATGAAAGTATTCCAAGGCTTTTCTTTTTTTCCTTTATTAAGAGAACTGCTCAAACTAATTTCACTACATTAAGAAGGGCCAGCTATCGAGGTTATTAATCTCTTAAAGTAGATTGCTATTTTAGATAAATATTAATTCACAAAGTTTTGACCATGCTAGCAAACAATTTTGTTGCTGTCAAGATTCAATTTGATTGAGAAAACAAAATTTTCTTCATGAAATATTGTTAGTAAACGAAAATAGACCTAAGCTCAAAGCATAACTAATCTGAACCCGAATATTTTGATTTGGGTTTGGGCCATGCATAACCCCAACTTGTCCTGAATAGCTTGCTGGATCTAAAATATTTTCCATGGATCCAACCCGACCCTACTTGTTCATCTATTGGATTGGGTCCGGGTCCAATATCAAGACCAGCACATCAAATTGGGTTAGGTTAGCATCAAGCATACCTTGGTCCAACCCAACCCATTTTCAACCCTAATAATATGGTACCCAAAAACCTTAGTTTTGGGGAACGATTGCCTTCATCAATTACTTCCCACCTCTCTTCCATTTATTTGCTTAGCAATTCTTGTGCGCACAAGAAATATTTCATGAACATGGTGATGAGGCATCTGAACATGCCCTAGATTTGTGAATTAGACGTGGACTTGCCTGCCATTCAGCATGGTGCTGCATGATCATGTCAGCATTACTGGCACATGGTATTGGCACGGGATTAGAGATGCATGCCCAGCATTGGCATGCTGTGGTGCCAGTGTATGTGCCAACCAGTGGCATGGTATGCGCCCATGCAAATGCAAGGTTGGCACACCACCAGCACATGGTATCTCAATTCCTGAATCACATGGTTTTTAATCATATGTTATCAGGAAGACCATGCCTTGCTGCCTAACTTGTTTTCACTGCTGACATTCTCCATATTGCTCATATTTGCTATTTGTGTAGTTGCTTGTGGAGCTAGGGATGTCCAGCTTGCAACGGAGAACCTGCTGCTTGAATGTAGCATACCTAGTATAGTCATCCTTCAGTGTGCTTGCTGGTTGCAACCAAACTGATTTTTTATGTAAATATTGGAAAGCCCTTGGATGAAGCTCATTATTCTTTACTAATTATAATTGCAATTCTGACATTCTAGTAGTTGGGCTTGGTTGCTGTCCTTGGCCTGTGGAAAATCTTTCAAGCCAAAAGACTAAGAAGCTTCAATCATGGCAGCACCGGCGCACTGTGAGCGAACAAGGTTTTGGATCGACAAGAGATTGTTCAAATCTCTTAAAAGAGATTAGAGATGATGTCGGAAGTTACCTAGTTGTATATTAAGGTTTCAAAACGGGCAGATGATGGATGTAATTCCTTTGAAATAATCAGCTCTTAGATGCTTCTTGTTTGTCCAAGCTTGTAATGTTGCAAAATAATTTTGATGAGCTTATTCCTACTTTGTGGTGCTCCATGGTGCTGTTGTATAAATTCAGGCTGTATATCTTGAAATGCTTTCTTTTACACGGTTTGCCTTTGAGATGCACTACACCCTTAACCCTGGATTGCTGTATATTGGACCCATCTCTCATCTAGTCTATTGGACTGAGCTCAGTTCTATTTACTAATAAAGACAGTTCAAAGTTACCCCAATTTGTAACAGAGGAGTTTAGTTTTCGAATACATGTTTGGGAAGAGAAACTATTGAATGACTGATCATTTTGATGTCTTGCATATGAATTCTGGCTTGGTGATTACTACCAATTTGTGTTATAGCCAACTTGGGTGTTTGTATCATTATTCTAACAATTTCATTGGTTTAAACTGATACTTTGTACTCATTGTTATTATTATTATTATTATTTTGTGTGGAAGAGATTCATCCGGGATTAAATCATGTATCAAAAGTGATATATTTTAAGGGCAACGGTACAATTTGATTTGTGACTATCACATCATGTGTAAATGGTCGATTTAGGCCACTTTAATCGCCGAAGAACTTTCAAATTATGAGACAATTTGGCTTTCCAAAACTCTTGATTTTTTGAATTGTCAATGAATACATTTCATTTTTTGGCATTGTGCCCCCGAAGCTGGGAAAAATGTATTACTTCTAATGGGATAGGCTGGTGTGAAGATTTTTGAGAACTGTCTACATGTGGTTTTTTCATAGTTATTTATATTGATAGAAATCTTGTTTTACATTAAAGTTACTCTAGGTTAGGTTATGGTATGGATTTGTAGGTTGGAGATTCATATATTGTGGCTCTACAAACATCCTTAGGGTTCATGTAATTAGGAAAGGAAAATAAATTTTATATTAGATTATCAGGTTTGAAAAATGGAAGAGGGATGGTAAAAATATTGGTAGGTCTCTAAGTTTATTTTGTTGATAGGACATAACATAAATATCATGGAAGGATTGATATTTAGTAAATTTTTAATTGGTGATAATCTATATTGAATAAAAGTATATTTAATAAAATATTATATAATCATTGAATTTGTTTTGATATTTTTTTAAATTCATCCTATTTAAAAAAACTTTCTTGTGCAAAGGACATGAAGTCTTAGATAATAAGCAAGGTCTAATGACATTTTTTGACCATTTATCGGATGAGGGCTGGATTAGCAGGAAGTAACCTCTTGGTCTAGCACCATCAAGTAATGTGTAGGTCTGGTCACCTGCAGGAAAGCATGGTTGGATGGCCTATGCTTGCCGACCACTTAAGTTGGAATCTATTGGAAGAGTCCTAGTCTAAATTGCTAATGGGTGGTCGCCTTCCATCTCCAAGACAAGGAGATGCCATAGAGGCCTCCCTCGGCATTCCCGATCCTCGGTATTGGGCTCTTCATCCTTGAAGTTATGTGAAGCATTTGTCTAAATAGAACATGTCAAAGATCCAATGTTTGAGGGTCATTTTTGGTATCAAAGGCCAATTGCCTCTTTGGTGGGATAAGATTGCATCATCAAACTCCTTCCACATGATTAACCTTCGATGTAGGCAAGGGACCACTCCCCTCCAGCAATTATCTAACATCAACAATCCCTTGTCAACCATAAGCTTTGTTGACCTTTGGTTATGGTTCAACCCTCGGCTATCGAGGGAAAACTCCTCGGTCCACAAGGACTGGTTGAAGGTAGCTCGCATCAATAGTTTAGCCCTCGAGGGAGTTAGAAGTGCTCAAGTTCGGCCTTCAGGACCTTGGCCCAGCTAGCCTTTGGTCTCCAAGATCCTCGACCTAGCCAACCTTCGACCTCTTTCACTCTCAGTCTAGCTAACCTTTGGCCTTGGCAAAGTTTCATTGCCCTCTATAGTCAGCCTTCAACAATTCTTGGATCCGTCAATATAGCATTCCTTGACCTTCGGCCCTCCAAAACCTTCAATCCCTCGGACCCTTGATCTCGAGGTGAGTACTCAGGTTGAATGTCACCCTTCAATCAGCCTCCAATTAGAATGAAGACACCAGCATCTCATTTCCAAATTAAAACCATCCGACCAAGCATCTCACGATCGGCCATTCTCCAGACTCAATAGGAACACTCGAATCCAGTCCTGTTCCCAAGATTGATAGTAAATGGGTTAGGCAATACGCTCGCTCAGACCCTTTGAAGCCCAGCACTATCGGCACTCGTTTTAGGCACCAGAATGCATGACCAAAAAGGTCACATCATACCTAATGATCTCCAATCTCCATATCTCTCCATATCTCTTAAGAGGAGCACATATGGGCTTAAGCAACAACCCATGCCACCATCAGAAAAATGTGGCAAAAGTTCACAAAACGATAAGGCACCAATTAAAATAGAATGGACATTCATGCATATAGAAAATCTTCTAACAGCCTACTGATAAACCCTGTCATTTCTCACTAAATTTGTCCATATCTTTTTTATCTTAAAAATGCTTTTGTCTTCTATCTATCAAAGGGGCTCCCAGAGAGCCTCCAAGGTACGCGCATTCTCTTTACCACCATGCTCCTCATATTGTTATGCCAGGAATTGACTTGAGATCGGAGGGCCCATGCTGAAGCCACCTCTGGCAGGGCTTTCTGGCAGGTCTTGCCTCTTGAAGACCAGCCTATGCCACCAGCTCTAGCATTTCCTCTAGCATCGCCACCAACTCCATCTCCGGCATTCAACAAATTTTAGCATCAACAAAATAGAGGAAGGGATTGATACAACTTTGAGGAAGCATGGCTTGAAGGTAGTCCAACAATGCTATCTAAGAAAACCGCATCCCGTTGCACTAACCCCACTGCCTCCCAGCTAGTGGAGAGTCAAGCCAATGACCAGCCCCTGCCAGTACCGGTAGGGACCTCTCCATCTCTACAGATGGCAATGGTTTGTGCGGAGCAGTTTCACCTGCTCTTTTTGTAGGTCTAGAACTTGGTAGCAGCTATTCAAGCTATTCAAGCCACTCCCACGTTGTAGCTAGTGGTGCAACCTCTTTCGGTGGCACCACTTGTGGCCTCTCAACCCATGGTGTAACTAGATCCCACATTGCCACCCATAATGCCACTCCATCCAGTGCCACAAACAATGCCACTGCCATTGGAGTAGTCACAAGTCCCACACGGGTACCTAGAAAGGATGTTCACCATCGCCACCCCAAGTCCAGAGCCAAAAGAAGGCAAGGCCTCAAAGCCCCTTATTGGGGTATGACTTGACCCTAGGCCAACAATTCCTTCAACAATCGGAGGTCCCTACCATCTGGGACTCCAAGGTCGAGCAAAAGGTTAAGGAGTTGGACTAGCAAATTGAGCTGATCGACAAACTCTCTTCAATGCTGCAGGATAGGTTCAACAATAGCCCACCTTTTGATGCTAAGATGATGCAAGTGTCATGTTGCCTCGCTAGGCAACCCAAGAGGGAGGGTTAATTAGGTTTTTAAAAATTTAATTTAAGTATGTGCTGCTTGTGAAGTGATGGTAAGCAGAAATATGTACTGAAGCAAATGTAAAGTAGAATGCAGAAAATAAATGCAAGAAGTAAGATAGCACACACAAATTAAGGGATTTTATAATGGTTTGGTGCGCACAGCACCTACATACACTCTTCAAGCCTTCTCTTAGAAACTTCTACTATAATTATCTAAAAATTACAACTGGATTATTTTACCGGGCTTACAATCCAAAAACTTATGTAGATTTTTTTTAGGGCTCATAATCCAAAACCCTCCAAACCAATCCCTAGCATAAACACCTAACTTCAATTTCCAATTGAAGTTAGACAACAAGAAATAAGAAAACAATATAAGTACATGTTGGCTTTGGCTCCTTAGTTTTGATGATTAACAAAAGGTTGAATATATGTTTGGACTAATGTTTCATTTCAAGATAAAGTTTCAGGCCTTAGGTTATTCAAAAAGAGTATCAAGAATACAATGATGAAACCAAGCTTGCTTGATTTGGGAAAGAGCTCTTCTACCTTAAACAAGATCAAATTTCTCATATTGGACCTTCATATTAAGAAGTAATTGACAAAAGAAACAAAGTCCTAGAGAAACTCAAGCATGGCACGCACCTCTCCAAGTTTCAGAAAATTTTAGACCAGAGGTCGACCTCCAGAGGTCGACACCTTGCCAAAGGTCGACCACCAGAGGTCGACTCATGAAGAAAAGAAAAGTTCAGCAAGGCCGGCATGAAAAAATTTCAGTAGCACGCTTCAAAGGTCACCACCTGAGATCGACACCTGTCCAAAGGTCGACACCAGAGGTCGACTCATCGCCTGAGAATTCAAACTAGGCAGAACTATAGTTTTCTGGATTTTTGCCTAAGATAAACTGGAGGTCGACTCATGAGGTCGACACTTGACCCAGAGGTCGACTCATGAGGTCGACTCATGGCATAACGACTAGTTTTTCTGAACTTTTGATTTGATTTCTAACGGCCATAAACGACCAAATTTTTTATTCTAACGGTCTTGTAGAGTTGTTTCAGCTTGAATGAAGTATTTAACCTCCACCTAACTTCAAAAAAGTAGAGGAGACAAAGTGAAAAAGAAGAGAGTAAAAGTACAAAGCTTTCAATCAATCCTAAGCCAAAAAGAGAGAAAATCCAAGAGATTCCTTAGCCAAAAGCTTTCCATTTTTTAGGAATCCAGCTTTCAAGTCTTTGGCATTTTAGTGAGGTCCAAGATTCCAAGAGGAAGACTTGAAGAGTCTCCAACAAGAGCTACATCGAATTATTTTTTTGCTAAAAAGAAGTTTGTCTTGTTTTTATTCATTGTATTCATACTCTATTTGTGCTAGCCTAGTTTCAAGGGAATTTGAAACTAGTGTGAGATTTGTTGGTGAGCCAATTGATAAAACCAACTAGGGTTGCTTGTAAGCCCGAAGCCAAAACAAGTGTGTAAGGTTTGTTGGTGAGCCTAGGTAACAAAACCAACTTAGATTTTGACTTGTGAGCCTTGTAAAACAAGTCGGCTCTAATCTAGAGAAGATTATAGTGGAAATTCCCAAGTGGAGCTTGGGGAGTGGATGTAGGTGCTAGGTGCACCGAACCACTATACGTTTTGTGTGTTTGCATTGCTTTACTCTCTATTGCTCTTTAATTGTTGTTATCTTTCATTGCTTCTGTTGCACAATTACTTGAGCACTATCACTCTTCACATTTGAAATTGATAGCACATATATTGCTTTATTTTTTTTAAAAAAAACCCAATTCACCCCCCTCTTGGGCACCATATCTGGGCAACAAGTGGTATCAGAGCACCGGTACTCTCTTGTAGGTCCAACAATCTTGAGTGAAAGATCATGGCCGCCCTAATTAGAATGGGTGTAGTTGAAGGTCAAGCATCAAATCGCCCTCCTTTCTTTAATGGCACAAACTACACATACTGGAAAACTCGTATGCGCATTTATTTACAAGCTGTAGATTATAATATATGGAGAGTAATTACTAAAGGGCCTCATCAGCCCACTCACTTGGTTAATGGCATTATCATCCCAAAATCTGAAGAAGAATGGGATGACAATGACATCAAACAAGCTGAGTTAAATGCAAAGGCGATGAATTTGCTATTCTGTGCACTTGACCCAAGTGAATTTAACAGAATATCAAATTGTATTTTCGCCAAAGAAATTTGGGATACACTTGAGGTTACCCATGAGGGTACACACCAAGTGAAGACCACAAAGGTGAACATGCTCATTCATACGTATGAGATGTTCATGATGGAACCAACTGAAAGTATTAGTGAGATGTATACTAGATTTACCAATATAGTAAATGGTATGAGAAGTTTGGGAAAGATTATATCTAATGGTGAACTTGTTAACAAACTTCTCAGGTCTCTTCCGGCTTCATGGGATGAGAAAGTAACGGCCATAGAAGAAGCCAAGGATGTCAATACTCTACCTCTTAAGCAGCTTCTTGGATCACTGATGACTTATGAGCTTTCACTAAAACAGAAGACAGTGGACAATGACAAGAAAAAGAAAGCCATAGCCTTCAAGTCCACTACAAAGGAAGAGTCAAGTGATGAATCAGAAGAAGAAGCTGATGATGATGAGACAGCCTTCATTACAAGAAAATTCAGAAGATTCATGAGAAAGAAGAAGGGCTTCTACAAGAAAAGGCCACAAAAAGGTGATTACAATAAAGATAAAGAGAAAGAAAAAGAAAGGGATCCACCCATCTGCTTCGAGTGCAAGAAGCCTGGACATTATAAAATGGATTGCCCTTTGCTTAAAAAGAGTCGAAGGATGTTGAGAAAGAAAGCCATGATGGCTACCTGGAGTGAGAGTGAGGACTCCAGCAGTGATGAAGAGCAGCAGGAAGTCGCCAACCTGTGTTTCATGGCCAATGAAGATGATGAGATAAATTCTGAACCTGAAAATGAATTTACTTTTAATGAACTACATGATGCTTTTGATGATTTAGTTATGGAATATGAAAAACTAAAACTGAAAAATAAGAAATTAAGAAAGCTAAATCAAGAGCTTACCAAAAATTCAGACAAGTTTTCAACTGAAATTGAAGATTTAATTCAAGAAAATAAGAAATTAACTGAACATGTGAAGACCTTAAAAAATGATAAGGATAATCTTATAAAAGAAAAGGATTCTTTGAAAAATAATAGAAGTTTTGAAACTAATGAGAAAATTGAAAAACAAAATAAAGAACTGTTGCTTCAAAACAAGAATTACAAAGAAGAGTTAGAAAAAGTGAAACCTTTTGTATAAAAGTTTACTTATAGTTCAGAAAAATTAAGTATGCTTTTAAACAGTCAACATGCAGTTTTTAACAAAGCTGGACTTGGATTTAAGTCACAGAATCAGCAAAAACTTTTCAAAAACTTTTTCATACCTGCATCTTCTAATATTACCTGCTATGCATGTGGTAAGTTAGGACATAAATCATATATTTGTAATAGAAGAAAATCAAGTACCTTTGGAAAGATTTGGGTTCCAAAAGGAACCAATTTGTCTAACCCTAAAGGACCCAAGATGACTTGGGTACCTAAAGCTTCAACTTGATCAATTTCTGTAGGTGTGTCTTGTAACCAAAAATAAAAGAAGAATGTGGTATCTGGATAGTGGTTGCTCAAGGCACATGACTGGGGATGTGAAGCAATTCTCATCACTAGTAGCTATAAATGGTGGAAACGTTACTTTTGGTGATAATGGAAAAGGTAAAATCGTCGGAATTGGTAAAATCCATATCACCCATAATGCTTATGTAGATAATGTATTATTTGTTGATGGCTTGAAGCATAATCTTTTCAGCATTAGTCAGTTTTGTGATAAGGGTTTTAAAGTAATTTTTGAATCATCTTTGTGCATGGTGTCTATTCTAGATGTCGATGGCATCAAGTTCACTGGTCATAGGCATGGAAACATTTACATGGTTGATCTTGATGATCTAGCCATGGAAAGTGGTCAATGCCTAGTGGCTAGGGAAGCCAAGGCAAGTGAAACTAGTTGGCTTTGGCATCGCAGGCTAGGGCATGCTAGTATGCATTTGATTTCAAAATTAAGCAAAAAGAATCTTGTAAAAGAATTGCCAAAACTCATATTTGAAAAAGATAAGATTTGTGCTGCATGTCAATTTGGAAAACAAACTAAATCTACTTTCAAACTTAAAGGAGTAGTATCTACTACTAGACCACTTGAATTATTGCATATGGACCTCTTTGGACCAACCAGAATAACTAGTTTGTGAGGTAAGAAATTTGAGCTAGTAATTGTAGATGATTACTCATGATTTACTTGGATAATGCTTTTAGCTCATAAAGATGAAACGTTTTCAGCTTTTGTTAAATTTCATAAAAGGGTTTCAAACGAAAAAGATCTCACTATTGTTTCTTTGCGTAGTGATCATAGAACTGAAATTGACAATCATGATTTTGAAGTTTTTTGTAATGATAATGGCATTAGTCATAATTTTTCTGCACCTAGGACACCTCGACAAAATGGGGTGGTAGAAATAAAAAACAGGACTCTTGAAGAAATGGCACGCACAATGCTTTGCGAAAACGATTTACCTAGATATTTTTGGGCAGAAGCCATTAATACTTCCTGTTACATTTTAAATCGTGTTTTAATTCGACCTATTTTGAAGAAAACACCATATGAGCTTTGAAAAAATCGAAAACCTAATCTTAAATATTTTCGTGTATTTGGTTGCCGCTGTTTCATATTAAACAATGGCAAAGACAATATCAGTAAATTTGATGCCAAGTCAGATGAGGGTATCTTCTTATGATACTCTACTTCTAACAAGGCATACAGGGTCTTCAACAGAAGAACTCTTCTAGTTGAAGAATCAATTCATGTAGTGTTTGATGAAACTATTGAAAAATCTTCTAGAAAAGAAGATTCTATTAATGATGAAACAGGTACAAAGAAGCTTGAATAATTGACAATCAATGAAGATGTGCCCAAAAGAGATGATGATCAAGAAAATGAAGATCAAATTCAAGAGATCAATGCAACTTCACCAAAACCTTTACCTGAAGAGTGGAGGTATGCACACGGACACCCCAAAGGGCTAATTATTGGTGATCCGTCAAAGGGAGTAAGTACACGCTCTTCTATCAGAAATGTTTGTGATTATTTAGCTTTTGTTTCTCAAATAGAGTCTAAGTCAATTGAAGAAGCTAAAAAAGATTGTAACTGGATTAATGCCATGCAAGATGAACTAAATCAATTTAAAAGAAATAACGTTTGGACTTTAACTGAAAGACCCCCTAATGTTTCTGTAATTGGCACAAAATGGGTTTTTAGAAATAAACTTGATGAACATGGTATTGTAACTAGAAACAAAGCTAGACTTGTTGCTAAAGGCTACAACCAGGAAGAAGGGATTGACTTTGATGAAACCTTTGCTCCTATTGCTAGGCTGAAAGCAATTAGACTTTTACTTGCTTTTGCTTGTTTTATGGATTTCAAGTTATTTCAAATGGATGTTAAAAGTGTCTTTTTAAATGGATTTATTGAAGAGAAAGTTTATATTGAACAACCTCCTGGTTTTGAAAATCATGAATTTCCTAACCATGTTTTTAAATTGCATAAAGCATTGTATGGTTTAAAGCAAGCTCCTAGAGCTTGGTATGATAGATTAAGTTCATTTTTGATGAAGAATGATTTTTCTAGAGGTAATGTAGATAATACATTATTTTTGAAAAAGAAAAATGATGATCTCTTAGTAGTACAAATCTATGTAGATGATATTATTTTTGGTGCTACTAACGAATGTCTTTGTCAAGAGTTTGCAAAGTTAATGCAGAGTGAATTCGAGATGAGCATGATGGGAGAACTCAACTTCTTCCTTGGACTCCAAATTAAGCAAACCAAAGAGGGGATCTTTATCAACCAAGCCAAGTACACAAGGGAAATATTGAAAAAGTTTGGGATGGAGACTAGCAAACCAATAGGTACCCCTATGAGCTCTTCATGTAAATTAGACAAAGATGAATGTGGTAAATCAGTTGACCAAAAGTTATATAGAGGCATGATTGGTTCATTTCTATATCTAACTACCAGTAGACCAGATATAATATTTAGTATTTGTATGTGTGCACGTTTTCAGTCTGCTCCTAAAGAATCACATCTCTTAGCTGTAAAACGTATATTTAGATACTTATCTGGGTCAATTGAAATTGGTCTTTGGTACTCTAGAGAGTCATCATATGAATTGATTGCTTATTCTGATGCTGGTTTTGCTGAGTGTAAACTTGATCGTAAAAGTACTAATGGAACTTGTCAATTCCTAGGAGTTAATTTGATTTCATGGAGCAGCAAGAAATAGAATTCGGTTGCTCTATCTACGGCGGAAGCCGAATATATAGCAGCCGGAAGCTGTTGTGCTCAGATTCTATGGATCAAACAACAACTCGAGGACTTTGGCATCAAACTAACTAAGACACCCATAAGATGTGATAATACTAGTGCAATCAATTTAACGAAAAATCCTGTACAACATTCAAGAAGCAAACATATTGAAATAAGACATCACTTCATAAGAGATCATGTTCAAAACTCTAATGTGTTGTTAGAATTTATTTGTACTGGTTATCAATTGGCTGATATATTCACAAAACCATTGAATGAAGATAGATTTTGCATGATCAGAAGAGAATTGGGAGTCATTGACCCTTTTGCTTGAAACTCTTCAATTTCCTTCAAAATTCCTCAAAAATGATTTATAAATTCTCAAATATATTTAAAGCTTCTCTAAGAATTCATTCTAAATTTTATCAATTTTTTTTAATTTTACCAAATTTTATTTTGACTAGTTTATTTTCGGAGGTCGACACTTAAAATTTCGGAGGTCGACACTTGGGGTCGACCCTTGAAATTTTTGAGAGGTCGACACTTGGTCGAAAAACCTACTTTTAAAACCCGTCCGCGAGCCCTATTTCCTCCATTTCTTTTCTTTTTCTCCTTCGTGTGGTCCCCCTCCAACGTTCCTAAGCTCTGAATAGTGGATTTCCAACCCTCTCCCTCCTCTTTTTGGGTAATCTTCTCCTCCCCTCACGGTTTCTCTTGGACCGAACCGATTTTTACCGTGTTCCTCGTTTTTGGGCAACCGTAGGTTTTTGCCTATATTTACCCTCAATTATCGGTTGATATTCGATTGAAAACACTCATTTCTTCCCTCCATTTTGTGCATTTCCTCTATTTGCTCTCTTTTTTTTTCAATTTCACAAACCCTCACTTACCTTTTCACGGTTCCTTCATTTGCTCAACCGTGAATTCCTTTTCTCCTCTCCAAATTCTTGGTTCTTCTTTTTCTTAGCACTGCATTATCCTACTTCTCCCTAAATTACCCTCTTCCATCCATATGGGTCCAAGGAAGCAGTTGGCTGTAAGGAAAAGGAAAATGAAACAAGGCCAAGGTAGTACTGAGCGACGAAGAAAGGCCAGACATGAGCGTGAGCCGTCCCTAGAGGAACCTGCACCAGTGCCAGCCAGCTTAGTACGGAAGAGCATTGCAAGCGGGAGACGTGTGGATATACCCTTCTGGGATCAGCATCACTTTTTTATAGGATATGTACTGAGAGATGCAGGTATGGTTCACTTCTGCATGATGACTGAGAGATTCTACCCAAACCTCATCAGGGAGTTCTATGCATCCATGGCCACTGATGGCATTGGATGGTCTGCTACTATTCGTAGGATCGAGATTCCAGTGACATCGGAGGTCATCAGTCGTGTTTGGAGGATTCCACTTTATGGCACAGCCGCCACTACTATCAGCGACCGAGAGCGCGCCTTCAGATGTATCTTAGAGCACGAGGATGTTAGCGGCATTTTCATAGTAGCCGCTAACCAGCTATCATTGGAGATGAGAGTGCTGCATCATATCATCGCCCGCATCTTGATTCCAAAGAGCGGGAGGTTCGACTTTATTACTGAGCATGAGCTAGTGTTGATGGTGTCCCTGAGATAGCGGACTCCCATCAACCTTCCCTGGATCATGCTTCAGCAGATGGGAGAGGCAGCATCTCATAGGAGACTAGTTCAGCCATATGGTATGGGGCTGACACAGTTATTCAGGGAGTATGGAGTATCATTTGATGGTATACCCTTCAGTCAGCTGCAGCATACTGACACATACGGAGAGAAATCCCTGCATAGGATGGGGTTTCGACTGATTGGTGATCGTTGGGTACAACGGGAGTCTGGCTAGGAGCCAGATGAGGAGGAGATTCGAGCAACTGAGGCAGGGCCTTCAGAGCCTACTGATCATGGTACACCTCCTCGTCCAGCACCAGAGTCAGAGACTGCGGAGCCTGAGCCATTCACGCCACCACCCTCATCAGCTCCAGCACCTTCTGCTACTGCTACACCACAGAGGACTACAGCGAGCACATCGGACTTTGAGCAGAGAGTGACTGATCACATTTCAGAGGTCCGGACAGGGATTGCTGGTGTATGACAGGAGCTACATGGTCTGCGGATCCACACAGACATGCGCATTGGAGCTCTCTCAGCTACTGTCGATGTAGGATTCCGACAGATCCTCAGCTTACTGAGATTGGCATTGCTACCAGGGACTGTAGATCCGACAGTGCCTCCTCCACATTCTGATGATGATGATGATGATGACTCCAGTGGCTACAGTGACAGTGATGGAGATCAGCCTGGAGCAGGTAGCTCTGATGTTCCACCTGCTGATCTGATTCCAGAGATTCCCCCTTCTGCTGATCCTCCTTCTACTGATCTTCCTAGTACTGATCCTCTAGCTACAGATGTGCCAGTAGATACTGAGATTACTGAGTTACTATTTGAGTCTATTACAGGCATTCCGGATGATAGAGATGAGCATACAGAGACTGATATTTATGATCCCACTGCTTATGAGCTTGTTAGCAGGCACACTCCAGCTCAGTCAACTCAGCATACTGATCCACCTACTCTTACTGCTACTACTTCTGTTAGGACACCTTCGGAGTCTTTTCCACAGACCTATAGATCTCGTAGGACTACCCCTAGGTCTGGTCCCTCTCTGAGGACTCGGAGTCTCACTCATAGGACTCCAAAATCCTCATCTAGGATCTCGGCTCCTATCTCTTTTGATGTACCTTCTGATGAGGAGTAGCCTCATAGATTTGCTTGATATATGATGTTTACTGAGGTACTAGTTTGCTTTGTATGTTCTGATGTATTAGTGTTTTGTGCTTACTATGTAAGCAATTTTGTAACTAAATACATTCATTTATATATTTATCTACATTGTGGTATTTTACTGTCTGATGCCAGCTCTTAGCATTTATCTTTTTAAACCCTCAAGTTAGAATGTCTTTGCTATATCGAATGCACAAATTGAGGGGGAGCATGTATTTTATGCAACTAAGTACTTCATTGCAATGGAACATAATTTTCTTTAGTATATCTTTTACTACAAAGAATGCACTTTTTGATTCTTGACAAAAAGGGGGAGTATAGTAAAGTATATATGGTTCTTATGACTCTTTCATATAGTAGAGTAAAGCTTGTATGTTTCTTAACTTTTTGACTCGTGAGAATGTTTTCACAAAAAAGGGAGAGTAGATGAAAAGTAAATTTTTATGATATACTCATATGTGAGGTTTCTTTGAAAATTTTTTAAAGCTATATTTTGCTTTTGGACTTAATTGCATATATACTCAAGGTTTTGTCATCATCAAAAAGGGGGAGATTGTTGGCTTTGGCTCCTTAGTTTTGATGATTAACAAAAGGTTGAGTATATGTTTGGACTAATGTTTCATTTCAAGATAAAGTTTCAGGCCTTAGGTTATTCAAAAAGAGTATCAAGAGTACAATGATGAAACCAAGCTTGCTTGATTTGGGAAAGAGCTCTTCTACCTTAAACAAGATCAAATTTCTTATATTGGACCTTCATATTAAGAAGTAATTGACAAAAGAAACAAAGGCCTAGAGAAACTCAAGCATGGCACGCACCTCTCCAAAGTTTCAGAAAATCTCAGACCAGAGGTCGACCTCCAGAGGTCGACACCTTGCCAAAGGTCGACCACCAGAGGTCGACTCATGAAGAAAAGAAAAGTTCAGCAAGGCCGGCACGGCAAAATTTCAGTGGCATGCTTCAAAGGTCACCACCTGAGGTGACACCTGTCCAGAGGTCGACTCATCGCTTGAGAATTCAAACTGGGCAGAACTATAGTTTTCTGGATTTTTGCCTAAGATAAACTGGAGGTCAACTCATGAGGTCGACACTTGACCCAGAGGTTGACTCATGGCATAACGGCTAGTTTTTCTGAACTTTTGATTTGATTTCTAACGGCCATAAACGGCCATATTTTTGATTCTAACAGTCTTGTGGAGTTGTTTCAGCTTGAATGAAGTATTTAACCTCCACCTAACTTCAAAAAAGTAGAGGAGACAAAGTGAAAAAGAAGAGAGTAAAAGCACAAAGCTTTCAATCAATCATAAGCCAAAAAGAGAGAAAATCCAAGAGATTCCTTAGCCAAAAGCTTTTCATTTTTGAGGAATCCAGCTTTCAAGTCTTTGGCATTTTAGTGAGGTCCAAGATTCCAAGAGGAAGACTTGAAGAGTCTCCAACAAGAGCTACATCAAATTGTTTTTTTGCTCAAAAAGGAGTTTGTCTTATTTTTATTCATTGTATTCATACTCTATTTGTGCTAGCCTAGTTTCAAGGAAATTTGAAACTAGTGTGAGGTTTGTTGGTGAGCCAATTGATAAAACCAACTAGGGTTGCTTGTAAGCCCGAAGCCAAACAAGTGTGCAAGGTTTGTTGGTGAGCCTAGGTAACAAAACCAACTTAGATTTTGACTTGTGAGCCTTGTAAAACAAGTCGGCTGTAATCTAGAGAAGATTATAGTGAAAATTCCCAAGTGGAGCTTGGAGAGTGGATGTAGGTGCTAGGTGCACCGAACCACTATACGTTTTGTGTGTTTGCATTGCTTTACTCTCTATTGCTCTTTAATTGTTGTTTTCTTTCATTGCTTCCGTTGCACAATTACTTGAGCACTATCACTCTTCATATTTGAAATTGATAGCACATATATTGCTTTATTTTTTTAAAAAAAAAACCAATTCACCTCCCCTATTGGGCACCATATCTGGGCAACAGTACAAATCTTCTTGAAAAGAGCAAGAATTAAAACAATTATGCATAAAAGAATACTCCTAGGAATTTATAGAAGCTTCAATACTTATCTTCATGCTAGAAAGCCAATGATTGTAGGAATGCTTTCAGGTAATTGGGAGCTGGAGCTCTCAAATCAATATTATGACTTTATCTCTTTGTTTTTGATGGTACTTAGAATATTTAGAGTTTGGTTGTTATTTTCAATGAGTTTGGTAGCCTTTAAGTATGTTTCCAAAGTCAAAATGATTATTTCTAGCCACTAAAGAATAAAATATAGTCATTAAAATCAAAATTGGATCAATCTAAACTTTCTATTGAACAAACCGTTATGCTTATTGGTAGTCCTGGAGTTGACTTGGATCACTGTCGAATTACTTCAATCAGATCTAAGTTGGTTCAGTCTTCTTTCTCTAGAAATCACTTTTCTATTTTCCACTATTAAGTTTTCTCAAAATCTATGGAGTCGACTTGATTTCCATCCAAGTTGACTTAGTTACATTTGAGTTAGCTTACCAATCAGCCTTCAAAAAATAAACTTTTGTATATTAGCTTTCCTTGTCAAGTCAGCTTGTTTTTCATCCAAGTTGGCTCGACAGCATATTGGTTGAAACTCTCCTATGCCAAGTGGAAACTCTTCTATATTAGGCTGTGGTGTGGCATTATCGCTGACTTGGAACCTATGATGGCCCCAGCTGGCGGCTGCTTGGTGAAAAGTGCCACTTGGATGTGGCAAACAAATGAAGATTCAGAGTTGAGTTGCCCTCGTACCTAGAGCGCGCTCCCGCCTTCCGAAGTGGATCCCCCAGCCAGGGTTGCACCCTCGCCTTCTGGGATCGAGCTCCCGAGATAGAGCTTCCCCATCTTGCCGAGGTCGAGCTCCCGGTCGAGGTCAACTCCCATCCAAGGTCGAGCTCCTGGTCAAGGTCGTGCTCCTGCTATCCGAGGTCGAGCCCCTATCATCCGAGGTCGAGGCCCCGACCGAGGTTAGCTCCCATCCAGGGTCATGCCCCCGGCTGAGGTCATGCTCCCGCCATCTGAGGTCGAGCCCTCGATCGAGGTCAGTTCCCATCTAGGATCGAGTCTCCGGCCGAGGTCATGCTCCTGCCATCCGAGGTCGAGCCCCTAATCGAGGTCAGCTCCCATCCAAGGTCAAGCTCCCAGCCGAGGTCATGCTCCCGCCACCTAGGGTTGAGCTCTCGAGATAGAGCTTCCCCCTCTTGCCAAGATCGAAGTTCCCGTCAGTAGTATAAAGGGAAGGATCAGTAGAGGGCATGGAAGCTCCCAGCTACCTGCAATCTCTAGAAGGTGGCGCATACCTTATCAGAGATTTGAGCTCTACAAACATGCCACCTACACATTCTGCGTAATGCATGCTCCACCAGGCTCTAGGCCCTGTAGCGTATTGCCATGCTATCGTCGTGCAACTAGGGGGCTCCAGTCCTTGCAACACGGAACCTATACCTCCTCCAAGAGGAGTATCCCATTAAGGCCCCAAGCCCTGCAACACTCCGACGATCCCTCCTGGAATAAAAATGCCCCACCATAGCTCGGGGCTTAACGACATGATGCCCGCACCTCTCATGAAAAACTATACCACCAGAGGGACAAGATCTATACTATGCTGGTGAACACCCCTAATAGAAGGATCTCCTTCCGAGGTTCGGTCTGATAGGGGGGAGGCCACAAGTAATGGAAAACCCCTTCTGAAAGGGACACTAGGAAAGTGACATCTTGGTGAAGCCCCAGATTTGGTTTGGGCCATTCCTCTCATATAAAATGAAAGAAGGGATCTCCGACAGGGAGGGAGGCAACTGGTTATGTTGCCCAGGTGGCCAATCCAGGAGGGGGGGTGAATTGGGTAATTAAAGATTTTTCCAAGTACGTGCTCTTTTTAGAATTCTTAGTGTGGTGAGTGATATAAGTTAAGAATCAAATGCGGAACCAAATAAAGATCACAAACAACACAATCACAAATACAAGCAAATTATAATGGTTCGGAGCAACCCAGCTCCTACGTCCACTATCCAAGATATCACTTGGGATTTCTACTATATTCACCTCGGAATATAGCCGGTTTGTTTTTCACCTGGATCACAAACTACAACCCAAACTTGGTTTTACTCCGGGATCACCAAGAACCCAATACAATGTTAGTTTTCCTAGGCTCACTAACAACCCACACTTGATTTTCAAAAGCTTACCAAAAATCTATACAAATCTCAAGTTACAGCCCCTGCTGTACTTGGAACAACTCAAATTAAAGAGTTAAAACAGAGCAACACGAATGACAAACCGATCATTGTCGGGTGGTTGCAGTTGTAGCTCTTGAGAAGCCTTCATGATTCCTTCTTTGAATGCTCTTTAAGGCTTCTTATCTTTCTCAATAAATGACTCAAGAATCTTGTGGGAGTTGGTGAAGTCTTGAGTTCTTCTCTTGAAGGCTCTCTTGAATGTTCTCTTAAAAACTCATTAAAAGCTCATTAACTTCTTCAAAAGTTATTCAAATCCCTTATATATAGTGTCTTAAACTAATTCTAAGTGGATATAACCATTGTAGACCGTTGGGATTCGAAAAATGGCTGTTGGAGCACTTTTTGGATTCAAAAAGATAGTTCTGGAACTAGCCGTTATGCATCTGGAACAGGGATTCGAGTCAGCTCGGATGGGTCAAGTCAGCTCGGATTCTCAATCCTTCAGAAATTGAACTCTAATCGAGTCAGCTCTTCAATCTTGAGTCGGCTCGTCTGACTGATTTTCTCAAAACTCATTTTCTCAAAACTCTAAAGGAGTCAGCTCGAATTCTTCGAGTCGGCTCGGATTCTCAATACTTCAGAAATTGAACTCTGCTTGAGTCAGCTCTTCACCCTTGAGTCGGCTCGGTTGTCTGCGTGCCAAAAAACTCTGTGTCGTGCCAGAACATAAAGTCGGCTCTTATGCTTTGAGTCAGCTTGAGTGACTGGTTTTGCCAAAAACCTTCCAAACTTCTCCAGAATTCTTTCAAAGACTTCCAACCAACTTCAAAGATTTTCAAACACCTTCAAAGCCTAAACTAAGTAATTTAAACTTGAAAAATTACATTGAATTGGCCCATTTTCATGAATACACAAGTGATTTTTCTTTAGGCTCTACACTACACGATACTTTTTCAAAAAATAATTTGACATACATCAATAATTTTAGAACTGTAGAAAGAGTGGTTATTCATTCAAAGCATCCTACAAAAACTTATAAAACACCTGAAAGTACTTAGTACCAAGTACATGCTCTAATATTTTGTTATCATCAAAATCATTCCAGGGATCAATAATCTTCCCCTTTTTGATGATGACAAAATACTGGGCATGGAAAAAAAGACTTTATAATTATGAGTATATGAACACTTAAATGTATCAAGATAATATGTGTAAGATTTTGAATTGATGTATATCCATATCTATCAACAAGTGCCAAGAATGTATCACAAAGTATCAGAGCTTATCAAAAATTATCAGAGCTTTTGTAATACATCCAATATGTATCAAAGTTGATGCGGAACTATATATACATGCGGATTATTTTTATGTTTTTATATATTAAGTTATATGTTTGAATCCCAAAGATCAGACCAAGAAACTAAGTAGAGGGTTCTATATAAAATTAAGAAGCAAAAAGCATGCATAACAGGACCTAAAAAGCAATAGAAAGTGGACCGCTGAGGCTGAGAAGTCTTGATTGGGTTAGTTTATCTTCAATAAAGGGACTGGTGGGCAGAGGGGGTGTACCAATAATGGTTGATGCGCCTGGTGCATATCATATGCGAAGGTGTCACTCTCAATCCCAGATGCGGCCTGGAAAATCAAGCCGGAGACCCACGAATTTCCGGTTTTCAACTCGGTGATCCGATTGCTGCCCGGCTGGAGTCATTGGATTCGTAGGAGTCGAGAGACCTGCAAACAACCTTTCAGGGATTAGGAATCGAAGCAAGGATGAAGATATAAGTGGGAAAATAGCAAGGGAAAGAAGAATTCTAGAGTTGGCGGCCAGGGTTGGAGAAGTATTCTAGGGTTCGTTGATGGCTGGAAGCAGGGCGCAGGGAACAGGGAAGAAGGGGCTCACACAGAATCCCCTTAGCACATAGCAAAGCACACAGCAGTAATTGTAAACTCAATATTATTTCATGAAAAAGTTGTCTTGATACAAGAGAGTAGAGTTTCTTAAATAGACTCTTAGACTTGGCCCCCAAGTAAGGTTACAATAGTCTTTACCTAGGAATTTGAATCCCACCCAAACCCTAGCTAGAATACATGGTAGGTTTAGGTAGAAAAATTCCTCAAATTTTTCTCCTCTCTCTTGCCTTGGTCGGCCAAGGGAGGTGGCTCTAAGTGGCCGACCAAGGGGAAGGTGACCATAAGCAAATGGTGCCCTAGCCCCCCTCTTGGGCCTTGGCTGGCCCAATCTAATTCAGGCTGCGGTTTAGGGCTTCAGGGCTTCGGATTTGTCTTTTGGACTTCTGATTTCTTCTTCTAGGCCTTCCATGGTCTTCATAACTTCTAGTTGGATTGGTTTTTACTTGGATTGGCTTGGTCTTCACTTGTACTTGGGCTGACATGTCTTCACTTGTACTTGGACCGACATGTACCGAACTCTGAAAGATGACTAGCTCAACATGAGCTGACTAGTACAGGACTTAAATAATAATAAAAGACAACTCAAATGGGCTAAGCCCTTATTACAAATAGACTCAAATACTACTAAGTAATCCACAGAGGATTGAGAAGCCTCTATCTTATTCTGGTACCTTTGGTGTCCCCACCAATTCTCCTTGGATGGGAGGAACTCGACCTTGTCGAGTAAGGGTCACATTGGCTCACATATCTCTCGAGAAGGTCTAAGTCGAGGTGCTGCAAGTCCTCTCGAGAAATTCATGAATCATCCGACTCTGGCCGGCCTTGCCATTAGACCAGGTAGCATTGATAGTCGCGACCCCGAGTCGTGATGGCTTGATCATCCAGGATACGCTCGATCCATTCTCCTTTCTTCGGCCAAATTATTGGTGGACACTCTGGGTTAGGGTCACTCACAATGGAAGGAATATGTCCAAAGGCCTCATTAGGTATCGCTATCGGTTTCCTATACTCAACCAGGTCTGCGATATTGAAGGTAGAACTGATGCCCAAATCCGGAGGCAAATCTAATACATAGGCATTTGGTCCAACCCTCTCTATCACTTTAAAAGGTTCGGCTCCGTGAGCATGAAGCTTCTCTTTTAGGCCTAAGCCTAACCATGATAGAATCCCCTACATCAAATTCCTTGGCCCTTCTTCAGGAAATAGCCAGTTTGTTTCAAAATTAGTGCAGGTGGTGAACATGCTGGATACATGCAGACTCCTAACAGGTGATGCAAAGGACTCATACCAACACCTAACAGACTTGACTATGTATTCCTATTGAAGGAAATTTTATTAAACTCTTTGGACCTAAACCTAACAGATCATAGGTTCTCTAGGTTTGATCCTAGTTTGGCATGCACATAAAAATTTACAATGGGCTCCTAGCAAATTTCATAGAGTATGCCAGAAGTAAAATGCAAATCTAACATGCATAATGAATGTATGTAGTATGCTAATCTCAACTAAATACAATCTAATGATCCTAGAAATGCTGGAGGTGTCTGAAAAGTGCAGAAAATAAGAAGCGGGTTCAGAATTAGTCTGGTAGGGTAGGAAAAAAGGTTCAGGGTTAGTTGGATACAGTGGGATATAAGAAGGGGTGTCAGGGACTAATCCTAGACTAATATAGCTAACCTTACGAGGTTGAGGTATATCTACAGGATTTGCATAATGGAAGGATGGGTTACTAATCTCAGGGAAGAGGTCCTTAATGGGAACTATAGGAGAGGGCTCATCCTGAGGGTACTGATTCAAAGAGATCAGGTCTTTAATAAATTCTTCTGGTTCGTGTATTTTATGACTAGACTCTATAATTTGGCTCTCATCTATGGTTTCCTCAAGTAAGGTTCTAGCAGCAGTCTCTAGGTTCTCTTTCTCTAATTGTTCTTCTACTATAGCTTCAGGCTGGGTATAGTTAGGGTCAACTAACTCTAGATTGGCTTCTACCTAGGTACCTTCGGGGTTAACTAATTCTAGGTCTTCTAAAGGTGTCTCCTCTTCTCCCTCATACTCATCCACTAAGTTCACATCAGCTTCATACACTTCTGCTTTAATGTAAGTGTTGTGAATCAAAGGGATGGTAGGGGAAGGTTGGCTAAGGAAAAATTGGCTAGGTCCTGGTTTCTGATTATGGGCACTACTCCTAGTAGGTTTAGGTTACCTAAAGGGTAGTGGCTTACTACTGGGCTCATATTTAGGGGTACTAATCTTATGGGGTTCAAGTTGACTAGGGGAAACCTGACTAGTACTAGGCTGATACCTAGGGATTATGGGCTCCCTGGGCTTATAGGACAAGGGCGCATATCTATGGGTCATGGGATTATAGGATCTGGGGTCATAGGATTTGGGTTCAGCTCTATGGGTCTTGGGTCTACTGGGCTCATGGGATATGGGCTCATAAGTTCTAGAGTCATAGGATTTGGAGTCATAAGATCTATAGGTTATGGGTATACTAGGTTTATAGGGAGTGGGTGCATAGGATCTATGTTCATAGGTTTTGGGTACATAGGTTCTAGGTTCATATAATTTGGGTAGTGTGGGTAAAGGTGGCCCAGGTTTGGATATAGTCTGGGTCCTATGGGTTTTCTCTACCTGATCAAACCTATTGGCTAAGTGGTCAAGTCTGTCATGGGTTCGGGTATCGGATTGGGTCATCTGGGTATTCATCTGGGCTAGCTGGTCTACAAGGGCTTGAATCTGGGCTTCCAGCTTATCCATGGGTTCAGGGAGATGGTGGATGAAATGGAACTCCTGATCTAATGCACATGCAAGACTCAACACTAACTCGACTACAGCTACCTAGACTTAGAGTCCAATCAGAGTAGGTTGACTCAACTTACTCACAACTTAAATTCTAGTCCTTCAACTGGCCAAGTAAGAGGTGGGATGGTGGAAGGCCCCCTGCTCTCGCAGGGACCCAATTGAGGAACCACCGATCTACTTAGGTCATTTGACACTGTACCTTTAGCCTAGACACCAAAATCCAATAATAAGAGATGAATTGAGTGCACTAGTTGACCCACAATGATAGAACCCGATCAATGGGTGTCCCTAACCCACTAAGGCAAATTAAGTCTAGTTAATTTTAGATTAGGCTTGGGATCGAATGCAAGGGATGTGGTTTTGGGCTAAGGAGAGGTTATCAACTCCTCCCCTTATCTGACATATAGAAAGTGCCCTTAAAATATTTTATGCAATGATGGCAGGCAGATGAAAATGCAAATTAGAGATTAGCTATTTTTGGAGTTTTGAGTATATGTAATTTTTTTTTTGTTTTGGGATTTTCTTAAATAGAAAGATAACTTGCAGATTATGACCTAATATGCAGGGGATATGCCAAAATTAAAGATATGCAAAAATTATACTAAAAGAACCCTAAACTTTCCAAAATTGGCATTGCTACCAAAATAGAGCAAAACTATTCTTAGGTAGTGTTTTGGATGAAAGGAAATCCACAGATTGAAATAATTCCTAAGAAAATTCTAAAAATTAATTTCAATTATGATAAATTCAGAAAAATAAATTTCAAATTTTTTTGAGTTCTCTATGGGTAGAAACAATTAAAACAATAGGAGAAATACTGAGAAGGCCGAGAATGCAAAAACCCTAATGGAACTCTTTGTGTTCTTCTTTAGGGGTCAATTCACAGCGGCACCCCTTCCACCATAGGAGATCTCGTAGATTAGGAAGAGAGGGTCTTGCAGCCCTACTAGTTTTCTATGACCGGATGGCCATGGTGAAGCACCCGATCCGAATATCCAAAGAGAACTGAGCCCAAAACAGGCTCTGATACCAAATGATGCGGAACTAGATATGCATGCAGATTATTTTCATATTTTTATATATTAAGTTATATGTTTGAGTCCTAAAGATCAGACCAAGAAACTAAGTAGAGAGTTCTATATGAAATTAAGAAGCAAAAAGCATGCATAACAGGACCTAAAAAGCAATAGAAAGTGGATCACCGAGGCTGAGAAGTCTCGGTTGGGCTAGTTCATCTTCAATAAAGGGACTGGTGGGTAGAGGGGGTGTACCAGACAATGGTTGATGCACCTGGTACACATCGTATGCGAAGGGGCTGCTCTCACTTCTGGATGTGGCCTGGAAAATCAAGCTAGAGACCCGTGGATTCCCAGTTTTCAACTCGGTGATCCGATTGCTGCCCGGCTGGAGTCGTTGGATTTGTAGAAGTCAAGGGACCTGCAAACAACCTTTCAAGGGTTAGGAATCGAAGAGAGGATGAAGATATAAGTTGAAAAAAAGAAAGGGAAAGAAGAATTATGGAGTTGGCGGCCAGGGTTGGAGAAGTCTTCTAGGGTTCGTTGATGGCTGGAAGTAGGGCACAAGGAAAGGGAAGAAGAAGGGGCTCACATAGAATCCCTTTAGCACACAGCAAAGCATACAACAGTAGTTGTAAACTCAATATTATTTCATGAAAAGTTGTCTTGATACAAGAGAGTAGAGTCTCTTAAATAGACTCTTAGACTTGGCCCCCAAGTAAGGTTACAATAGTCTTTACCTAGGAATTTGAATCCCACCCAAATCCTAGCTAGAATACATGGTCGGTTTAGGTAGAAAAATTCCTCAAATTTCTCTTCTCTCTCTTGCCTTGGTCGGCCAAGGGAGGTGACTCTAAGTGGCCGACCAAGGGGAAGGTGACCATAAGCATATGGCACCCTAGCTCCCCTCCTAGGCCTTGGCTGGCCCAAACTGCTTCAGGCCGTGGTTCAGGGCTTCAGGGCTTCAGATTTGTCTCCCGGGCTTCCGATTTCTTCTCCTAGGCCTTCCATGGTCTTCATAGTTTCTAGTTGGATTGGTTTTCACTTGAACTAGCTTGGTCTTCACTTATACTTGGGCTGATATGTCTTTACTTGTACTTGGACTGACATGTATCGAACTCCGAAAGATGACTAGCTCAACATGAGTTGACTAGTACAAGACTCAAATATTAATAAAAGATAACTCAAATAGGCTAAGCCCTTGTTACAAATGGACTCAAACACTACTAAGTAATCCACAGAGAGTTGAGAAGCCTCTGTCTTATTCTGGTACGTCTGGTGTCCCCACCAAGAGTTAATATTTATCAAAAGCTATTTTTGCTTAAAATGTAAGGAAGTCAATAATGTATCAAGGTGAATTTGGTAGCAGAATATATCAGAGCTAGCAAAATGTATCAAATCTACTAGAGTCGATAAGGTAGCAAAATGTAACAGAGCTAATTTTCCTGAATTTAGAGGCAAAATGTATTAAAGTTAATTGAGCATTCAAAAGTACCAAAGTGAACTAAGGATTTTCTTTGATTTCCATGCATAAAATGATTTCTCTCCCTATTTTATGTTTTTTGAGTTTTCCAAGCACAACATGAATATCACTCCCCCTTTTTGTCATCAACAAAAAAGGTTAATAAAGCATTCAAGGATTTTTGAAATAGAATAAGAATATTGTTATGATTTGAGATAATTTCACCTTGTTTTATTTTCTTGATATTCTTATCAAAATTTTCTTTTCTTTTTCAATGAAAGTTGTATCATATTTCCTATTCGAGTCCAAGTTATAAGCATCACAGAGCAGTTAAAAGAATAGAAAGATAATTGGAACAAAGTGCACACACAGAGGTAGAACCATGCAGTCAAATATATATATATATTTGGTCTCTTCCACTATTTTAGAGATAGATTCTTCCTCTAGTGAGGAAAAAGATTAGTCCTTATATCTTTTGTTGGATGTATCTTGTATCTTTTTTATGATTGTACCTTTTATCTTTTTGATGGTTGTATCAAAGACTTTATATATACAAGATACATCCAACAAAAGATATAAGGACTAATCTTTTTCCTCACTAGAGGAAGAATCTATCTCTAAAATAGTGGAAGAGACCTTGATTTTTAAAGGTTTAAACCTAAGATCTCTAGATCTGGTTCTTGTAGGAGCCTTAGGTACTTTAGATTTGGCTTTATGCCTATATTTAGGTTTAGCTCTAATAGGTGTAGGCTCATCTTTGATGTTAACAGAAGGCATAGGGTCAGTCTGAGTAGGAGGTGGTGGCTGTGTGGCAATAGGTGATGGTTGCCTAACAGGTGATGATCTCGGACTGGGAGTAGACTGAGTAGGTGGATATCCTGAAGTGGAAGCACCAGAGAGATGAACAAGAATAGTGCTCATCCTGGACTGTATCCTCTGAACTCCCTCTCGAATACACTGAAGAGTAGCAGTCTGCTGAGTGACAAATGACTCTGAAGCTCCTCGAAGTCGACCAAAATCTGAATGCAGGTCCCTAAGATCTGTGTTGTACTCATCCTGCATCTGCTGTCGCATCTCAGCTAACTCCACCCTTATAGTAAGCTCTCTCATCTATGCTATGAACTCCTGAAGTCCGTGGTCCACTATCTGACGAAGATCATCAAACATGGATCTGAAAGAAGCTGTCAGAGTGTCAGAAAAGTGAGTGAGCTACTCAGTAATATCCACATGAGTGGTAGTCGATGGTGCCAAAGTCGATGGTCCAGAAGGTGCAGGTGCAGTTGATGGAATAGGAGGTGTCCTGGGGCTATCTGTTTGTCCAACCTGTCCCTGGATCCTCTCATCAGAATCATCGTCAGAATCATTAAAGCTTCCACTATCAGACTCAGCATCTCTAACTGTCTCTCCAGCAGTAGTCTCAGCCAACTCAGCAGCCTCAATCTTATCATCTGAGTCAGAGTGATGTGCCACTCTCAGACCTGATGTCTTCTTCACCTAAACACCATCTACTTGGTGATATCCCATTCTATGGAGAGATTTCTCCAAGTATCAGTCAGTATGGTGAAGTGGCCGTCCATCCTCCCCTATCAAATCAATGCTAGACTCTTGAAATAACAAAGTGAATACCATGCCATAAGGTAGGCAGGCCTTCGCTCTTCTTGCTGCATCTTTAATCTGTACCAACATAATAAATGAAAGATTGAGGGCCTCCCCCTCAATCATGTCTCATAAATACCACGTCACGCTCACTAACCCAGTCAAAGCGGCCAGTCTTGGGTAGGAAAATTCTATTGATCATATTATATAAGAGCCTTATCTCTAAGGATAACATATTTGCCTATACATTACTTATCCCATCCATATTTCTTCTTTCCAATATTGTTCTAAGGGTCTTCTGTTTATCTTTCAAAACCAAGTGATGCAGTCCATTGTTAGGCATTTGTAAAACTCTGCTAATCAACTCTTCATCAATTACCATTCTAACTCCTTTAACTGTTGATTCAACACAGTTCTCCCCAAGAGACAAATTTTCAAAGAAGTTTCTAACAAGATTGGGATAGGTGAGTGTATCCAAAGAACAAACATATCCCTAACCTTGATTCTCTATCCACTCACCGATTCTCAGTCCCAAACTTTCAAGGAATGTAAAAACTACTTTCCTCCCACTAGTAACAGGATGATTGGCCATAGAAATCACTTGCCTTGGTGGTGGTGGAGACACATTTCTCTGCTCTTCTTGTTCTTCAGCTTAGGTTGACTCATCTTCACGCCACTTGGTTATTCTTTCTATTTGGGAGCTTGATTCTGCACATCTAGGCCTTTTAGCAACTGCCTTTTTCGGTGCCATTTGGAGGGAATCCAAGGTAGGAGAAGGTGGATTTGAGTGAATCTAAGGATTGGAAGGGAAGTGGTCCCCCTAGGGCTCAGCTCAAAATAGTGAAAGGAAAGAAATGAACTTTTCTAGGTCACACTGGTTTTAAGAGAACCCGATACTCGAGTCGACTCGACTGAGACCTTCCCTACTCAAGTTGGCTCAACCTAAATTCATGAAAATGGTTCAAAATCTTAGCAAAAAGATTTTTCAAGCCTATAAGCACACTAGATGAGGTGGTTGGTAGCCTTAGATTGGTTAAAGAGGTTTTCTAGATAATTTTCCTTAATTTTGAAGAAATTAGGTCAAAAATTTCTAAAATGGGTCACACAAACCTAATTCTCCTCTAATCATTTGAAATCTATCTTCATTAAGTGGCTTAGTAAAAAGTCAGCTAATTGATTTTCTGTTGGAACAAATTCAAGCTCAATATTTTTATTTTGTACATGATCCCAAATAAAGTGATATCTAATTTCTATATGTTTTGTCCTAGAATGCTGAATTGGATTCTTTGTCAAATTAATAGCACTTGTGTTATCATATTTGATAGGAACTTTTGTTTGAATAACACCAAAGTTTTCTAGTTGTTACTTAATCTATAACACTTGTGCACAACAACTCCATGTAGCTACATACTCTACCTTGGTAGTAGATAGTTGATGGGGACATCAGGATCAACCCTAGTTCACTATGGGTCCCTGAATTTTGAGTCCCTTAGTTATTTTCAAATTTTGTCTTTGAATGCAATAATCAAATCCTGTTAGCCCTTTGAGTCTTGTAAGTAGGGCTTAAGTCGGTTGAGTCATTTGAAGTCCTGTAATTAGGGTTTTGAGTCAAGTTTTGGATTATGTTCTGTTCAGTTGAGCTAAGTTGGTTGAGTCAGTTCATTATGAGTGTTGTGTCAATTTGAGTCCTGTAATAATGTGAGTCAATTAGATTCACTAAGTCCTTTGAGTCCTAAGTTCCATTGAGTCCATTTGTATTATTTGGCCTACTTTGAGTCTTGTCAATTAGGCCCCTTTGAGTCCTATAATTACTTTCATTCAAGTCATATTCAAGAGGAGGACCATTGGACCCACACTCAAGTCACAAGCCCAGCATCTGGACTTCCTTCATGCTGCCCAAGTCCTCTAGGAGAAGCGCCCCAGCATACCAGTCCACAAAAATTCATGAAGTGGCACCCTGAGCCCATGTCCAAGTCCTTGGCGCCCTCATTCCATCAGGCCATGACGTTCTCAGGCCCATTCTTACCTTTGGCGCCCCTCCAAGCCCAGTCCAACAAGGTTGGTGCCCAAGTCCAAGCCCAGTAGGGAGTGGAAAAGTCAAAGCAGTCCAAGAGAATTTCATCCCAGCCCAAGCCCATAAGGAGCCCTTTGACCAAGTCCAAGAAGGAGAGAGAAGTCCACATCCAACTAGGAATCAAGTATTAATTCTGTTCAAATTATGTACTCCTAGTCCTAAGTCATTTTGTAATCTCTTCCTAATCAAACTATGTACTCCTAGTCCTAAGTAGCTTTGTAATCCAATCCCAACAAGGAGAGGACCTAGATAAGCCTATAAATACCCCACCCCTCCACCCTCTTATAAGAATTGAATGATTGAATAATTGATTGATTGAATGAATTAGTGTATGAATTTTGAGAAGAAATTTGAGTGTTTTTTCTTCTATTTTGCCTTTGTTCTTGTGAACATCGAGCTCTGTGAAGGAGTGTTGCCTTTACTCTTTGAGCATCGAGGGGTGTGAGACCCTGTTTATCAAAACCCTAGCCCTCATCCACCTGGACCCCCATCTTCCTGCTCCCATCTAGGCCGCCCCATCCAACCTTCTCTTCCCTTTCTCCTCTTTCTTTTCTCAATCTGATACTCTTTCCTAATCCCTTGATAGGAGTCTTACAGGTTCCTCCGGTTATACGAAAATCGAATGCTGTTTGCTTTGCCTTCGAACCAGCAGATAAAAAGCCGATGGATCTACGGGTTTTTTTTGGCTTGACTTTCCAGGCCACATCCGAGACCGATGAGTGATCTCTTCATGGAAGAAATAGCAATTATTTCCAGGTATACATATCCTTGCCCTCTAGATCGGGTTATTGCAGAAGAGCAAGTCCTACCGGGGTTTCTTAGCCCTGGCGATCCTGTTTTTATCTCGTTTGAGAGTTCTTTTTGCATGCTTGTGGTCTAGAATTTTTACAGGATCATTCTCTTGTCTATTTTACTTGAAATTTAGAAATTAAAACCCTAACTTAATTCTAAATCCACGAAAATTCCCTTGCATGCTAATTAGTCCCCCATCATTTGGTATCAAAGCACTTTTAGGGCTAATTTTCTGCATCTTGTAAATTCTGCATATAATCTGTTATTTTAATTGTTTCTGCATGTAGGTAGATCATAAAATTCTGATTCTTATTTTTATAGATTCCTTGTAATTGAAATTGTTTACCAGATTATTTTCTATGATTTATTTCTATCTATAGAATTTTTTCATTCCTATTTTCTGCCCTCAAAAATTTTTGCATCTTGTCATCTGCATTAGGGGTCTGAATTTTGCTCTGATTCACCATCTTAGGTTTTTTATTTTTCTCTAAGATTTTCACAGTATACTCTCTGTTTAGTCTTGATAATTTTCATTATTTTTAATTATTTTTAAAGAAACAAGAAAATTATAAAAATTTGCATCCTAAAAACCCTAATAGAAATCCTGAGTTCTCTGCACATAGTCTGAGACCCTAGGCATTGCATCATCATCCAAATTTTAGTTTACATGAAATTTTGTAAGGATCATCTTCACTGCTAATCCTTTGTCTTGAAATTTTTTGAAATTTTTTCTGCTCTGAAACTCGTACAACTACTGCATCAAAATAAACCTTAATTTCAGTTTCCGTGATTTTTGCATACTTGACTTAACCTAACCTAATAAACTACCAAACCTCCCCAAACCAAGCCAATTTTGTTTGATAACTTAACCAACTCAAATTTAAATTGCCACCTCATAAAAAGAGACAAAAAATTTTATTTTCTGTTTTGTTTTAGATTGCATCAGGTTTCATTGTGTGTTCATCATTTGCATTAAACTAATCTTAAGGGCACTCTCTCTATCTTAGATCAGGGCAGGATTTCATCACCTGTCCTGGATCCAAAACAACCACTTTGCATTCGTACCCAAATCTTAATTAAATTCAACTAGCAACTTAATTTGCTCTAGTGAGCTAGGGATACCAATAGGTCGGGTCCAAGTTGTGTGGGTAAACTAGTGATTGAAAAGTACCCTAAGAGCCAATCATTATGAGGGCCTTTTTGTAAACTTCCAGCTCATGTATAACATACTTTCATATTAATAAAGGCATTTGATTCATCATATACTGCTGTGTCATATTTTTATTGATTATGATGAACCCCATAGAGTAGGGTAATGGAATTAGGGTTATGATGGAGTTCATAACAGTGAGACATAATTTTCTATAAACCCTAATCTAGAATGTTCCTAGTCATTGAACCATCGATTCGGGGATCGATGAATCCGGAAAGACTATCTTATCCTATGTATGCTCAGTTGATGAGGGTGGTTGATCTCACAAACCACTTATGTAGAGACACTAATACTAGGATAAGGGTGCTCATCAGGGTATGAGTACACTGGACTGATCCATACCGGGATTATTTTATGGAAGTATTACTACTTATCAAAAGATAGATCCCAGAGTAGAAGTTGTGCATGTGATCTTTAGACCTGAGGTCACCATGGTTCATTGTACACACTAAGCCATACTTTGGTTCATACTCATTCATGCCATTGCGACATGTACGGGGTGTTCTGGGTATGGTGGAAGGTGTACGAAGGATGTGAGTGGACCAACAAGGAATCGATCTTCCTAGTAAGAGGAATTGTTATCCCATGCAATCTCTTCGATGAGTGACTCACGGAGCCTTTGATCAAAGCAGGATGAGATTAGTGGAATCTAATCAGTCATCAGCTAAGTTCTCATGATCGAGCTGAGATTCGATATGATGAAGTGTTAGGGTTTGACATCTATCCATACCTATCACTTAATCGGGATAATGGAAGATCGAAAGATTGAATTATATGGTAACTTACTACTGAAGGGTATTTTAGTATTTTTTACCAAATTCCTTATCTTCCGGGTAGGCATGACACGTTGTTAGACATCAATCTTGTCTTGTAGGTTTTCATGAACCAATTGGTTTGGTTTCATGAGTCAATTCGATGTGTGATTCGAATTGGACAATTAGGTGAGCCAATTTGACCTAATTAGGTCAATCGAGTTCGATCGGATCGAATCAGCTCAAACCTAAACCTACTGCTGGCTAGATGTGGAACCCAATGGGTCACACACAATAGAGGCTTGGCCAAGGAAGTCATTCATGATTTAATTAGGGTCATAGGATCCTAATTGGTTAGCCGGATTACATACTAGCATATATAGGCTAACCTAATTCCTAACCCAATTGGATTGGGTTCGGTTGCTTGCTAATTAGGCTAACCTAATTATGGGAAACCTAAATTAGGTTGAGTCCTAAGTGGGGCTAGCCAAATCAGAGCTTAATCTAATTTTAATTTGGACTTAAGGGCATTTTAGGCACTATATATGAAGAGTCCTAATGGCATGGGACTCTTGGTACCTAAATGATACCTTAATTTCACAAGAGCACAGAAGGGCCTACAGACCTCTGATCTGAAAATAAAAGATATGATCAGAAACCTTATTTGATGCCCTTTCCAATGACACCCATATTGCATATGTTTGACCAAGTCAATTTGATGCTTTGGGTGGACTAAATGGAAAGGGAAAGACTATTGGCGCCCTTTGGCGCACCCGGGAGAATAAGTGGTGCGCAGAAGGACTAAGAGTCCTTCTGCAGATGAGACTCTAGGAGTTTCATCAAGAAGGTGCCTCTTCATTTTATCCCTATGGTCTTAAGAAGTTTAATAGCTGGTTTAAAGTTTAAAGGGATGGCTTGAAGAGGTGTGAAAGGTGGCGCGCACATGAAGAATCGCTGATGGGGGACAAATTTGATGAAATGGGTGTGTGGGGATGTGATCTACTTACCTAGCAACAATATATCAGCATTAGAGCTCCAAATATGGCCGAATTCATGGGTGTTAGGGATGAAGAAATTCGAGCTAGAGACTAGGTGAGCAGAAAATTTGACACCATTGTGCAAGCTTCCTTTCAAAAAAAATAAAAGAGAGGATCTAAGGGCATAGAAATCCTCAACTAGGCTAAGCAACCTTTAATGACCTCAGATCTAAGGATCAAGAGGTTTTTTTCCCAACAATGAAGAGAAATTAAGCTCAAGTGGAAGGGAAACACTCACCACTTAAAAATTGAAGGCTAGAGGCAAGATCTCCACTTCCTTCTTGGATTCACCATTGGAGCTTGGATCCTTGGCATGGAGCCTTCATCTTTGTCTTCAAATCACCAAGAAGAACCTGCAAAGAGTCAAGGTGAGGTCGAAATTCAAAGAAATTAAGGAAAAAAAGAAGGAATTAATAAGAGAAGTGAAGAGAATTGCTAGAATTTTTGGACAGCACTTCCTCCTCTTCTTGGACTATTTGGATCTTGTGTAGAAGAACTTGAAAATGGAACTATGGCACTCCAAAACTCAAAGAACTCACTCCAATTTAAGATCAAACTCAACACTCCAAAGAAAATCAAAGAAAGCACTCAAAATTCTTAGAAAGAACTCAAGAGAACTGGGCAAGATGGAAGAGAACTCAAACAAGAAAAATTTCATTCATTCAACTCAATTCATTCAATGCTTACAAGAGGGGGGCCTTGGTCCCTATTTATAGGCTAAGGGCAGCTATTAAGGGACCAACTAATTCAAGTTTAATTGGTAGCTAATTACAAGACTAGTTCCTAGCAACTAATTCCTAGCAACTAATCCTAACAAGAGAATTCTAGAAACTCCATGTGGCACCATTTCCTTGCAACACTTGTCTTCATCTCATCCTTCCACATGTCCTTTAAGGTTTGGTCTTCAATTAGGCTTCAAGGTAGAAGATTTCTTCATAGCTTGGTCGGCCCATGGGCTTGGAAAAAGAGTCTTCACTTGATTTTGTCTTTAAACAATTCAATCTTGCTTCATAAAATTAGGGGTCTTCAAGAGATGCTTCATAATTTTGTGGGAACCTGAAAAGGAAAAGAAATGGGACTACAACCAAAGATCATTAGTTTGTAATTTCTTCCTCTTGCCAATGTCCTCATTAGTCGCGCCTTTTCATATGCGCACGCATAACAGAGGGCAGAGTCCTTCTGCCTCTGAAACTCTTCAAGCCTCGTGTTACTTCAAATTAGAAGAGGCATCTCCCTATCTCAGAAACCGGTATTTGACACATGGCACGATGGGGATTGATCTGGTAAGTGAAAGAACACATATATGACTCTCCATTCCCAAAGAGTCTTATCAGATATGATGTTTCATATCTGATAAGTGTTGTCGGGATGCATTTCATGCCCCATCTAGGATTATAAATAGGGGTACGGTGAAATGAGAAATACGGACTTCGATTTTCCGAGAGTCAGAGTGTTCTTCCACTTTCTCCCTCCCTCCTTATTTTAGGACAAGACTTGTCTTGTTAAGACAAGTTCTTCTACACTAGGACAAGGCTTGGTTTTAGGACATAAGCCTGTAGGGTCCTAGAGGAGGGTAGTCCTAGATCCTATAATGGTTTAGGACAGTGTCTTGAGTGCCCTTCAGTATGACAGGGTGTCCTACAGTGGTCAATAGATCAAAGGTTGTCGAAAGAGTTCCACTTCTCCAAGCAACTTGAAGAAGGAGTTCTTCCTTGGTCTGAGTTTCATGTGGATCACCGTTGGAGGGCTTGCGCTTGTGAGCCTTGTGAAAAAGTTGGATTTCAGTGATCTAGATATTTTTCTTGACTTTATTTGATGATTCATTAGTTGTAATTGCCCAAGGGGTTCCTGGGAATTAGGATTTTCTATACATGTTATACATGTTAGGGTATCATGCTATGAAATTTTATTTTGAAAGTCAATTCTGCATGCTGCATGATCCCCGGCACCCTGAGAGAATTCCCATCAACTAGTGCATTCAATTTCTCAACTATTACTGAAAACTGGTATCTAAGGCTAGAGGTCCAGAGGCAAATGCCCTAAGTGGACTGGTGGTTTTTAATTAGGACCTTGTCATAGGCAGGGGGAGCCTCCCACCACCCCATCTCTGACCTGGCCAGTGAAAGGATTAGTTGCTGAGTTGAGTGTAAGTTGAGTCGACCCATTCCACTTTGGTTCTAGGTCTAGCAAACTGTAGTACATAGTAATCTTGTGTGCTTGACTGCATCATAACACTTTGACTGATTGATTGCATGACCACTAGATTAGAAACCCAATACCAACAATCTAAATCCCAACCCAGTTCAACCATGGAGCCCAACTTTGAGACTCTCATGAAGGCTATGAGTGACTAGATTATCACCCAAATGAACCAAATAAATACTTAATCCCACAATCAGATTGCCCAATTGACCACACAAATAAACTAATCAAATATCCAAATGAATTATATATTTGACCAATTGACCCAATCCTATACCTAAACCCATGAAAGGCTTGACCCTTTAACCAACAGTTTTGACCAGGTAGGGAACCAATTAGGATATCTAAGGAAAACCCTTAAGCCCTATACCAGACCTAAACCTGAGCTTGACCTTAGGACCCATGCTGAACCCAACCCTAGGAGAGCCCAGCACCCTGAACCATACTCGGAGCCTAACCCTAGGAGAGCCCCATACCCTGAACCCAGGAGATCCATAACCTATAGAACTGAGCCTAAATCCTATGACTCTAGATCATATAACTCTAGATCATATAACTCTAGATCCTATGATTATAGATCCTATGACTCTAGAACTTATGCACCCATATCCTATGAGTCTAGTAAACCCCAGACTTATAGAGCTGAACCCTTGTCCTATGAGCCCCAGGAACCCATAATCCCTAGGTATCAGCCTAGTGCCAGTCAGGTTCCCCCTAGTCGACCTGAACCCCATAGGATTAGTACCCCTAGAGCTGAACCAAGTATTAATCAGGTACCCTTAGTTGACCTGAGCCCATTAGGACTAGTGCTCCTAACCCAAGACCAGGTTCTAGCCAAGCCCACCCGAGCCGACCCAACTTGAGTCGACCCGGGCCCAGTATCCCACTAATTCCCATAAATGATAGGAGTGAGGACCCTGAAGTTCAAATTGATTGCACCAATATTCAAGATTTAGGGTATCCCTAGGTCGAAAAGCTAGAAAAGAATAAGAGCAAGTTACAAAAGGTTCAGAGAAGACCCAACATCATGTGTTTTAGATACCACCAATCGGGACACTATGCTAGCCAATGGCCAACCAAAGCCTTACATATAGGAGAGCTAGAAGAGAATGAGTCTGAACCCATTGCTGAACCTGAGGAAGAGGTGTATGAGGCTGATCCAAGTCTGGTAGAAGAGTATGAAGAAGATGAATCCATTGAAAATTTAGAGAAAGAAATTCTTGAGCCTACTGAAAAATATAAAGAAGACACCTATGAATTAAGTCCAGTAGAGGAATGTGAAGAAGAGGAACAAGAGAGTGAACCCATTAAGGAATCAAAGGAAAAAGATCCTGAACCCACTATAGAATTTGGAGAAGAAGTGACTGAGCCTGGATCAAACATAGTTGATCAGAGTGAGGGTTCACCAGAATTGTCCATTGAGGAGGTCCAGGAATCAATCCCTAAGGAACAATCTGAGGAAATTGATATTATTTTAGAGGACTTTCCTAGTAAGCTTCCTAAAGACCTTCCAGATGACTTTCCACTAGTAATGGATTTCCAGCCTACTCTAGAACTAGTGCCTGTAAACCACTTTAGTGCCAAACATGTGGTTAGGACAAGCACCCAGTTAATTTTCCTTAAGTGTAGGGGCCTGTTGAACCATGTCTACCTTAAGGACTTCCATGCTACAATCCATGTCCTACAGTTCTGGAGAGGATATTTACTATCCTTAGGAAATTTACAATACCCATGCCATAAGACTTTTAGGTTTTATGATTTCCAGAAAATTTTAAGCTTAAAACCTGAAAGATGGATTGAATTTTGGGTCTACATCTTTAACATAGGGGATGAAGTAAGAATAGAGGATGAAGTGTTACATGGTTTTAATTCTGAAAGATCCTTAGGCCTAATCCCACTGTTCACACACGCACAGATCTCTGCACAGCATCTACATCAAAACATTAGCATTCACTTGAACACTAATAATAACATGACTAATTCCCGAATTCAAGTCAAAGAGTATGCTAAGGGAGATCATGTAAAGATTAGGTCTAGACCTGAGTGGTTTCCTCTAAGAGCTATTAAGAAGCCACATGCTTGTGAAGCTGGACCCTTATAAGTGATAAGGATAGTTGACCCTAGTGCCTATGTGTCACCACCAGATTTAGGCATTAGCTCGACTTCCAATATCTTGAGCCTAGTTATGCATAGGGCAGCAGCAATGACACCCAGTGAGATTTTTGGACCTCACCCTATTCTTGAGAGAGAAACCTTACCTGAGTATCCACTAAATTGCCTTGGGAGAGGAATACGGATCGAGCGTGACCTGGATGGCCAAGCTGTTATAACCCAGGACCAAGGCTATCCATATCGTTTGGTCCGATGGCAAGGCCGACCGAACTCTAAATATTCATGGATCCCTCGAGAGGATCTGCAGCACCGTGACCCAACCCTTATACCTGCACCAGATTGATCTTTACTCGATAGGGTCGAGTTTCTCCCACCCGAGGAGAATTGATGGGGACATCAGGATCAACCCTAGTTCACTATGGATCCCTGAATTTTGAGTCCCTTAGTCATTTTCAAATTATCTTTGAGTCTAATAATCAAGTCCTATTAGCCCTTTGAGTCTTATAAGTAAGGCTTAAGTCAGTTGAGTCATTTGAAGTCATGTAATTAGGGTTTTGAGTCATGTTTTGGGTTATGTTATGTTTAGTCGAGCTAAGTTGGTTGGGTTAGTTCATTATGAGTGTTGTGTCAATTTGAGTCCTGTAATAATGTGAGTCAATTAGATTCACTAAGTCCTTTGAGTCCTGAGTTCCATTAAGTCCATTTGTATTATTTGGCCTACTTTGAGTCTTGTCAATTAGGCCCCTTTGAGTCTTGTAATTACTTTCATTCAAGTTATATTCAAGAGGAGGACCATTGGACCCACACTCAAGTCACTAGCCCAGCATCTAGACTTCCTTCATGCTGCTCAAGTCCTTTAGGAGAAGCGCCCTAGCATACCAATCTACAAGAATTCATGAAGTGGCACCTCAAGCCCAAGTCCAAGTCCCTGGCGCCCTCATTCCATCAGGCCATGATGCCCTCAGGCCCATTCTTACCTTTGGAGCTCCTCCAAGCCCAGTCCAACAAGGTTGGCACCCAAGTCAAGCCTAGCAGGGAGTGGAAAAGTCAAAGCAGCCCAAGAGAATTTTATCCCAGCCCAAGCCCATAAGGAGCCCTTTGACCAAGTCCAAGAAGGAGAGAGAAGTCCACATCCAACTAGGAATCAAGTTTTAATTCTATTTAAATTATGTACTCCTAGTCCTAAATCATTTTGTAATTCTCTTCCTAATCAAACTATGTACTCATAGTCCTAAGTAGATTTGTAATCCAATCCTAACAAGGAGAGGACCTAGGTGAGCCTATAAATACCCTACCCCTTCACCCTCTTGCAAGAATTGAATGATTAAATAATCGATTGATTGAATGAATTAGTGTATGAATTTTGAGAGGAAATTTAAGTGTTATTTTTTCTATTTTGCCTTTGTTCTTGTGAACATCGAGCTCTGTGAGGGAGTGTTGCCTTTGCTCTTTGAGCATCGAGGGGTGTAAGACCTTGTTTATTAAAACCTAGCCCTCATCCACCTGGATGCCCATCTTCCCGCTCCCATCTAGGCCACCCCATCCAACCTTCTCTTCCCTTTCTCCTTTTTCTTTTCTCAATCTGATACTCTTTCCTAATCCCTTGATAGGTGTCTTGCAGGTTCCTCTAGTTCTGCGAAGATCGGCCACCATTTGCTTTGCCTTCGAACCAGCAGATAAAAAGTCGATGGATCCGCGGGTTTTTTTTGGCTTGACTTTTTAGGCTGCATCCGAGAGCGATGAGTGATCTCTTCATGGAAGCAGTAGTAATCATTGCTAGGTACATACACCCTAGCCCTCTAGATCGGGTTATTGCAGAAGAGCTAGTCCTACCGGGGTTTCTTAGTCCTGGCAGTCCTGTTTTTATCTTGTTTGAGGGTTCTTTTTGCATGCTTGTGGTCTAGAATTTCTATAGGATTACCCTCTTATCTATTTGACTTGAAATTTGAAAATTAAAACCCTAACTTAATGCTAAATCCATGAAAATTCCCTTGTATGCTAATTCGTCTCCCATCAATAGTGCTACGGAGTTTTGTTTCTTACATTGCCATAAAATTAAGTTCAACCCTAGAAATTGACAAGTACCGCTAGTGCTTTTTCTATCAATTTTACATCCACCATAACCAGCATCAAAAAATCCAATTAAATTTAATGAAGATTTCTTAGAATACTATAGATCTAGGTTACTTATTCCTTTAAGATATTTTATGATTCTTTTAACTGCAAGTATATCTGATTCTTTAGGATTTGATTGAAATCTAATGCATATACATACACTGAACAAGATATCAGGTCGACTAGCAGTTAAATATAACAATGATTCAATCATACCTCGATAAAGTTTTTGATCAGTATTGTGTCCATCTTCATCTTTATCAAGTTTGTTGGAGGGGCTCATGGATGTGCTCATTTCTTTGACTGACTCCATACCAAACTTCTTAATGATTCCTTGATGTACTTTACTTGGTTGATAAATATTCCTTCCTTTGTTTACTTAATTTGGAGTATAAGGAAGTAGGTGAATTCACCTATCTGGCTCATTTCAAGTTCGTCTTGTATAAGCTCAGCAAATTCTCCACACAAATTTTCATTAGTTGCACCAAAATAATATCATCTACATAAATTTGTACAACTAACATGTTATTTGCTTTTCTTTTAATGAACAAAGTAGTGTCAACAGTTCCTCTAACAAAATTATTTTCAAGTAAGAACTTTCTTAATCTATCATACCATGCTCTAGGTGCTTGTTTTAAACCATACAATGCTTTATTAAGTTTGAAAACATGATTTGGAAGAGCATGATTTCCAAATCCTGGTAGTTGTTCTACAAAAACTTTTTCTAAAATAAAATCATTTAAAAATATGCTTTTTACATCTATTTGAAATAATTTAAAATTCATGTAGCAAGCAAATGCAAGCAATAACCTAATAGCTTCTAATCTTGCTACAGGTGCATAAGTTTCATCAAAATCTATTCCTTTTTCTTGATTATATTTTTTAGCCACTAATCTAGCTTTATTTCTAATTACTTGGCCTTTTTAATCTAGTTTATTTCTATAAACCCATTTAGTGCCAATAACAGGTTGATCAGAGGGTCTATTTACTAAGATCCATATATTATTTTTTTCAAATTGGTTAAGCTCTTCATGTATTGCCATCATCCAATTAGGGTCATTTTCAGCTTTTTCTATACTATGTGGTTCTACTTGTGAAACAAATGCAAGGTAATCATGTGCTTCTCTAAGTGATAACCTAGTCCTAACACCTTGAGAGGGATCACCAATAATTAAATCTTTAGGGTGTGAAGTTACATACTTCCATTCTCATGGTAAATCACCATGATCTTTACTTACCATTTATTTTCCTTCTTATATTTGTTTGTCCTTTATGCTCATGTCCTCCATAGCTTTATCGATTGTACCTGCATTATTATCAACGCACTCTTCTTTTTTAGAAGGTGAGGGGTTAGATTCATCAAAGATAACATGAACAGATTCTTCAACAGTCAATGTTCTTTTATTAAATACTCTATAAGCTTTGCTAGAAGTTGAATAATCAAGAAAAATTGCTTCATCAGATTTAGCATCAAATTTTCTTAGGTTATCCTTTCCATTGTTCAACAAAAAGCATTTACAACCAAAAACATGAAAATAATGAATGCTAGGTTTTCTATCATTTCAAAGTTTATAGGGGGTTTTCTGTAAAATAGGTCTTATCAAAATACGGCTCAAAATATAATAGACGGTGTTCACAACTTCTGCCCAAAAGTACCTTGAAAGATTGCCTTCACATAACATAGTTTGGGCCATCTCTTCTAATGTCCTATTCTTCCTCTCTACAACACCATTTTGCTGTGGTGTTCTAAGAGCGGAGAAGTTGTGATCAATGCCGTGCTCAGTGTAATATTCATCAAAATATTGATTTTCAAATTCTATGCCATGATCACTTCTAATAGAAATAACTAATTTTTTTGGTTTAAAACTTTCTTATAAAATTTTTGAAAAACTTTAAAAGCTTCATCTTTGTGTGCGATAAATAAGATCCAAGTAAATCTCGAAAAATCATCTACTGTCATAAGTCCATATTTCATACCACCTAAGCTTGTGGTCCTAGTTGGTCCAAATAGGTCCATGTATAGTGGCTCTAAAGGTCTAGAAGTAGAAACTATATTTTTTAATTTAAAACTCCCTCTAATTTGTTTACCAAATTGGCATGCATCACAAACATGTTCAAAATCAACTTTAAATTTTGGTAAACCTCAAACTAGATCTTTGAAAATTAATTTAGCTATTGTATACATGCTAGCATGACTTAATCTCCTATGCCAAAGTAAGCTAGACTCCTTGGTTTTAGCATTCATTGCCACAAGCTTGTATTACTAGACATGGCTAGATCATTTAAGTCTACCACATATATGTTTCCAAGTCTATGACCAATGAGCTTAGTGCTAGAATCAAGTAAGTTAGTTACAATGCACATTGAAGATTCAAAGACAACCTTGAAGCCTCACACAATTGACTTATACTTAATAAATTATGCTTCAATTTGTCAACTAGCAATATATTTTTAATAAATGTAGAAAGGGTAATTCTGATCTTACCGATGCCAATGACTTCCCCTTACCATTGTCACCAAAAGTGACCATGCCTCCATCCTTCATTTCTAGGGTGATGAATTATTCTTTGTCACCCATCATATGTCTTGAACAGCCGCTGTCCAGATACCATCTTTTCATTATTTTCTGGGCTGCAAGACATTCCTGCAAAATAATTAAGTAGTTCTTTTAGGTACCCAAGCTTTCTTGGATCCTTGCAGGTTAGTAGGAGTGGTTCCTTTAGAAACCCAAATTTTTTTAATTTTACTTCTATTTTTGTTTTTCATGTAGCATTCAAAAGCTTTATGACTAACCCCATTGCATGAATAACAAACAACTCTTGATTTTTGAAAGGATGCAAATGTTGAAACTCTAGATGCAAGAGATTTTTGAGTTGAAAACTTTGGTACATATGATTTTAAAGCTATAAACTTTGTAGCTGAAATTCTATTTGTATGCAAAGGATTATAACCAATTCCAGCTTTGTTATTTGAATCCCTTTGGGTTTTCAAAGTTAGCTCAAGCTTGTTTGAACTCAAAGTTAATTTTTCAATTAAAGGTTTGAGTTTTTCAATTTCTTTTTGCAAACATACATTTTCTTCATGAAGAACCTTATTCTTTTCAAGATTTTCATTCTTTTCAATTTTCAAAACACTACATTTTTCAGAAATACTCTTAAGTTCTTTTTGTAAAATATTGTTCTTTTCTAAAATCTCATCTTTTTCTTTCATTAAAGTATCATTGTTATTTTTCAAAGTCTTAATTTTTAAACTAGCCTTTTTATATTCAGATAACAGCTCATGAAATGTAGTATTCAATTCTTCAAATATAAATTCGTCATTAGGTTCAGGAGACATTATCTCATCCTCAAGACCCATCAAACATATGTTAGCTATTTTTGTGGTCTCTTCTTCATCATTTGATGTGGACTCCTCGCCATCGCTCCAAGTTGCAACCATTGCTTTCTTCTTCTTATTTTTGTATGCTTTCTTCAATGTTGGACAGTTTGATCAGAAATGTCCTGGTTTCTTGTACTCGTAGTAGATGGGCTGTTGCTCTTTATCTTTATCTTTTACTATTTTCTTCTCTTTGCTTTGTTCCCCCTTTCTATAGTGTTTTCTCCAATGTCTTGCTTTGCTTTTTCCCATAAATTTCTTAAATCTCTTCACAACTAGTGCAATATCTTCGCCTTCAAGATCATCTTCGGAGAAGGGGCTTTCTTCTTCTATTTCTTCTTCTTGCTTCTTCAATTCTGCTGCAGCATTAAAGGCTATAGATTTTTTTTCTTGATATCATCCTCACTTCTATGCTGCATTGTTAGCTCATGAGTGATCAAAGATCCTAATAGCTCATATAGTGGTAGAGTATTCAAGTCCTTCACTTCCTAGATAGCAGTGACCTTCGGATCCTATTTGTCTGGTAGAGATCTCAAAATTTTTTGCATGAGGTCTGTATTAGAATATGTTCTGCCAAGACTCTTTAGACTATTAATAATATCTGTAAACCTTGAGAACATGGCAGATATAGTCTCATTCGGTTCAATTTTAAACAATTCATAACTATGTATAAGAAGATTAATATTAGAGATTTTCACTTAGAAGGTTCCTTCATGGATTACTTCAAGTTTATCCCAAAATTTTTTTATAGACATGCAAGTAGAAATCTGATTAAACTCATTAGCGTCCAAAGCATAATATAAGAGATTCATTGCTTTGGCATTCAGCTCAACCATTTTCATGTCATGTTCAACCTATTCCTCTTCAGGTTTTAGGACGTCCACGCTATTAACCTTCTTCATGGGTTTGTGAGGTCCTTTTAAGATAATTTTTCATAACTAAAAATCTACTATTTGTATGTAAATTTTTATTCGTGCCTTCCAGTAGGTATAATTAGTACCTGTGAAAAGTGGAGGTCTATTTATGGACTGACCTTCAGCCAAAGAGGTACTCATAGGGTTTGCTATTTATCTTTGCTCTAAGTAAATTTCAGAGACACTGCTCTGATACCAGTTGTTGCCTAGGTGGCCAACCCAAGAGGGTAGGTGAATTGGGTAATTAAAACTTTTTTCAAGTATATGCTCTTTTTAGAATTCTTAGTGTGGTGAGTGATATAAGTTAAGAATCAAATGTGGAAGCAAATAAAGATCACGAACAACACAAGAAGAAACACAAGCAAATTATAGTGGTTTGGAGCATCCCAGCTCCTATATCCACTATCCAAGATACCACTTGGAATTTTTACTATATTCACCTCGGAATACAACCAATTTGTTTTTCACGAGGATCACAAACCACAACCCAAACTTGGGTTTACTCCGAGATCACCAAGAACATAATACAATGTTAGTTTTCCCGGATTCACTAACAACCCACATTTGGTTTTCAAAGGCTCACCAAAAATCTATACAAACTCCAAGTTACAGCCCCTGCTGTACTTGGAAGAACTCAAATTAAAGAGTTAAAACAGAGCAACATTAATGACAAATCGATCGTTGTCGGGTGGTTGCAGTTTTAGCTCTTAAGAAGCCTTCTTGATTCTTTCTTTGAATGCTCTTTAAGACTTCTTATCTTCTTCAATAAATGACTCAAGAATCTAATGAAGTTGGTGAAGTCTTGAGTTCTTTTCTTGAAGGCTCTCTTGAATGTTCTCTTAAAAACTCATTAAAAGCTCATTAACTTTTTCAAAAATTGTTCAAATCCCTTATATATAGTGTCTTGAACTAATTCCAAGTGGATATAACCATTGGAGACCATTGGGATTTGAAAAATGGCCGTTGGAGTACTTTTTGGATTCAAAAAGATAGTTCTGGAACTAGCCGTTACGCACCTGGAACAGGGATTCAAGTCAGCTTGGATGGGTCGAGTCGGCTTGGATTCTCAGTCCTTCAGAAATTGAACTCTGACCAAGTTATCTCTTCACTCTCGAGTCGGCTCGTTTGACTGATTTTCTCAGAACTGATTTTTTCAAAACTCTAGAAGAGTAAGCTCGGATTCTTTGAATTGGCTCGGATTCTTAGTACTTCAGAAATTGAACTCTGCCTGAGTCGGCTCGGTTGTCTGCGTGCTAGAAAACTCTGTGCTATGCCAGAACATTGAGTCGACTCTTTTGCTTTGAGTCGGCTCGAGTGACTGGTTTTGCCATAAACCTTCCAAACTTCTCTAGAATTCTTCCAAAGGCTTCCAACCAACTTCAAAGGTTTTCAAACTCCTCTAAAGCCTAACTAAGTAATTTAAACTTGAAAAATTATATTGAAGTGGCCCATTTTCATGAATACACAAGTGATTTTTCTTTGGGTTCTACACTACAGGATACTTTTTCAAAAAATAATCTTGACATACATCAATAATTTCAGAACTGTAGGAAGAGTGGTTGTTCATTCAAATCATCTTACAAAACTTATAAAATACTTAAAAGTAGTTAGTACCAAATGCATGCTCCAATATTTTGTTATCATCAAAATCATTCCAGAGGTCAACAATCTTTCACTTTTTGATGATGACAAAATGCTGGGTATGGAAAAAAGACTTTACAATTATGAGTATATGAACACTTAAACATATCAAGGTAACTTGTATATGATTTTGAATTGATGTATATCCATATGTATCAATAAGTGTCAATAATGTATCAGAAAGTATCAGAGCTTATCAAAAATTATCAGAGCTTTTGTAATAGATCCAATATGTATCAGAGTTAATATTTATCAAAAGCTATTTTTGCTTAAAATATTAGGAAGTAGAATGTATCAGAGCTTGCAAAATGCATAAGAGCTATTAGAGTCGATAATATAGCAGAATGTAACAGAGCTAATTTCCATGAATTTAGAGGCAAAATGTATTAAAGTTAAATGAGCATTCAAAAGTATCAAAGTCAACTAAGGATTTTCATTGATTTCCATGCATAAAATGATTTCTCCCCCTATTTTATGTTCTTTGAGTTTTCCATGCACATCATGAATATCACTCCCCCTTTTTGTCATCAACAAAAAAGGTTAATAAAGCATTCAAGGATTTTTGAAATAGAATAAGAATATTGTTATGATTTGAGATAATTTCACCTTCTTTTATTTTCTTGATATTCTTATTAAAATCTTCTTTTCTTTTTCAATGAAAGTTGTATGATATTTCCTATTTGAGTCCGAGTTATAAGCATCACAGTGCAGTTAAAAGAATAGAAAGGTAATTGGAACAAAGTGCACACACAGAGGAAGAACCACGTAGTTAATATATATATATATAATAAAGTCTTTGATACAACCATAAAAAAGATACAAGATACAATCATCAAAAAGATGCAAGATACATCCAACAAAAGATACAAGGACTAATCTTCTTCCTCACTAGAGGAAGAATCTATCTCTAAAACAGTGGAAGAGACCTTGGTTTTTAAATGTTTAAACCTAAGATCTCTAAATCTGGTTCTTGTAGGAGCCTTAGGTACTTTAAATTTGGCTTTAGGTCTAGATTTAGGTTTAGCTCTAATAGGTGTAGGCTCATCTTTGATGTCAACAGAAGGCATAGGGTTAGTCTAAGTAGGAGGTGGTGGCTATGTGACAATAGGTGATGGCTGCCTAATAGGTGATGATCTCGAACTGGGAGTAGACTGAGTAGGTGGGTATCTTGAAGTGGAAGCACCAGAGAGATGAAAAATAATAATGCTCATCTCGGACTGTATCTTCTGAACTCCCTCTCGAATACACTGAAGAGTAGCAGTCTACTGAGTGACAAATGACTTCGAAGCTCCATGAAGTTGTCCAAAATCTAAACGTAGGTGATGGGGACATCAGATCAGACATAGACTTCAAGCTTCATTTTGTTCTCTAAGTCATGTATTAGTTAATTTTTGCTAAGTCCTGTAATAGTATTCTGAGTCTTGTAATTCACTAGTTCTGTGTCACTTATATCAAAGTGAGCCAAGTTTTGTAATATGTTGAATTCATTGAGTCCTGTTACTTGAGTCCATTTGTAAGTTGAGTTTACTTGAGTCCTATAATTTTTAAGTACAAGAGGAGGGGATCCCTAGACCAGGAGTTTTATAAGGCCTCACCCAGGAGCTGGAGACCTTGCAACTGCACCCTACTGGACCTTTCATGCTGCCCAAGCCCATGGAGCCTACGCACTTGAAGATACCAGGCACCCCATGGAATATTCCTTCTCCCAGGCACCCTAGCCCAGAAGCTCATGAAGAAGTGGCACCGCAGATCCCTAGCCTTGGTGCCCCAATCCAAGGCCCATAGCAGTTGGCGCCCCTTCTGGCCCATTCATGTTGGCACCCCCCTCTCAGGCCTTTGACCAGTCAAAGAAGGTGTCATCCCAGCCCAATAAGGAGTGAAGCAGTCCAAGCCCAAGAGGAGACCCTTTGACCAAGTCCAAGGAGGCCCAAGAGAAGACCAGGTGAAAAGAAAATATTCTTCTCCCAAGTAAATAAGGAATTGTAATTTTATTCCTATCAAAATTTGTAATCCTCTTCCTACTCAAACCTTGTAATCCAATCCTAACAAGGAGAGGAATCCAATCCTAACAAGGAGAGGAATCCAATCCTAAGAAGGAGAGGACCTGGGTGAAGCTATAAATACCCACCCCATCCCCCTCTTGTAAAATCTCTTATTCATGAATTAAAACTCTGGTGAATTTTCTTGTGACAATTGTGTTCTTTGGAAGTGTGTATGAGACTTGTTCTTTTTCCTTCTTACTAAACCCTAGCCATTGCCCATCCAAGAAAGAGCCCTAAGATGCCCACCATCAGCCCTCTAAGATCCAGATGCCCAAAGCTTCCTCCAAGGCCGCCAACCCCCTGTAACTCCATCTTCCAATCATCATTCAACACGATCTCCAGTTTCTTATTTTTTCCTTCTTGCTTGCCTCTAACCTTTGACATTTGCAAGATCCCTTCAGTGCCACGTTCTTCGGATGAATTCTTCTTTGCCCTCGAACAAAGCTGATAAAAAGCCAGCAGATTCACGGGAAAGTGACTGGATCATCCAGGCATCGATCTGAGCGGAGCGATCTCTTCCACAGCCACTAGAAATCATTACCTAGTATGTTAAACCTAATTCCCATATCTTTTTGTCTGATTTCTTGAAGGTGAACATGCTTCAAATAGGCCTTCTTAGACCTAGCATCCTTTACTTGCTTTATTTCTATAATAGTTTTAGCATGTGGGTAGGAATTCTATCTGTTGCATGAAACCCTAACCTAGTCTTAGCTATTTTTGGGAACTAAACCTAAATAACATCAGAGATCATTGTTCCTTTAACCTAATTTTTTTGTATGTTCCTCCCTTTCATGTCATCATGAATTATGTTGGAATCCCGTCCCTCATTAATTTTTGGTATCAAAGCACAGTTCAGGGTATGTTCATGCATCATAGTCTAAATTTCTACATGCTATTTTCTACATAACTAGTCAAAACATAGGATTGTTTCCCCCATCAAAAAAATTTTATTTTTCTTCGATTTTCATGATAATTTATCTCTGTTTTGTCCTCTATTTTCTATGATTTTTGTGAAATCTTTCAGATTTAAACAGTCCATCAAAAAAATTCATAATTCAAACCGTAAGTGTTGTCTGAAATTTCTGCACTGCTAAATCCTGTGTTAGGAGTCCACCCTTGATCTATTTCACCATCTTAGGTATTTTATTTTTCTTTGAAATTTACATCACGTCACCTCTGTTGAGTCCTTTGTTTTACTTATATTTTTTTCAGATTTTACAGAATTAAAATTTATAAAAAAATCTGCATATTAGAAATCCTAACCAAAATCCTAAGTTTTCTGCACAGTCTAAAACCCTAGGTTTTGCATCATCATACCATTTTTGTTTTGCATAAATTTGGTAGGAATCATCACCACACGTCATTCTCTATTCTATAAATTCTTTAGAGTTCTTCTGCATTGAAATCTATGCTAACCTCTGCATCAAAATAGACATATAATTTCAGATTTTGAGATTTCTGCACACTTGACTTAACCTAACCTAATCAACTACCAACCCCCCCCACCCAAGCCAAATTTTGTTTAGTAACTTAACCAACTTAGATTTAATTTGCCACCTCATAAATAAATATATATATATATACTAATTTTTTGATTGTTATTAGATTGCATTAGGGCTCATCGATTGTCATCATCTCATCAAATCAATCTTAAGGATAATTTCCTATCTCAGATCAGGGCAGGAGGTCATTACCTATCCTGGGCCCAAAACAACTACCCAGCATCAGAATCCAAGTCTTAATTAAACTAATTAATTAAGTGAGCTAGGGACACCAACATGTCGAGTCCGAGTTCTGTGGGTAAACTAATGCATTCAATTCCTCAACTATTACTGAAAACTGGTGTCTAAGGCTAGAGGTCCAAAGGCAAACACCCTAAGTGGACTGGTGGTTATTTAATTAGGACCCTGTCACAAGCATGGGGAGCCTCCCACCACCCCACCTCTTACCTAGCCAGTGGAAGGATTAGTTGCTGAGTTGAGTGTAAGTTGAGTCGACCCATTCAATTTTGGCTCTAGGTCTAGCAAACCCTAGAAGGTACCGATCCTTGTGTACTTGACTACATCATAATACTTTAATTGATTGATTGGATGACCACTAGGTTAGGAACCTAATAACAATGGTCTAAATCTCAACCCAGTTCAAAGATGAAATCCCATCTTGAAACTCTCATTAAGGCCATGACTGAACAATTGACCACCCAGATGAACCAGATAAGTGCTCAATTGACCACCCAACTGACTCAATCCCAAAACCAGCTGAATGCCCAATTGACCACCCAACTGACCCAATCCCAAAACTAGCTAAATGCCCAATTAACCCAAAGGTTTGACCCGATAGGAGATCAATTAGGAAACCTAGAGAAAATCCCTAAAACCCATCCCATACCCAAACCTGAGTCCAACCCTAATGCATCTATTGATTTATTTTTTTGATTGAGGTTTTAATCTAGCATACATGATCTACAGCCTCTATCAATGTGCCATGATCTCTAGATATGGTATGTGCCTAAGAGAGATAGATCATAGTATGGTAGATTAAATTCCTAATCTTGCAGTTAATTTAGATAGTTTATACTCTAATGGACATGTCATGATTTCTAGATATGGTCCATGCCCAACAAGAGATAAATTATTATAACACATAATCTGCAAGTAATATTATTATTGCAACATAAAAAAGAAAATAAAACCTATTTACATGATGGATTTAGATTTCCGGGTTACTTTTCCTACTATCTTGAATTAATTAATTAATTAATTAGTTTTTTTCTTTTAAAAAATACTATTCTTGATCTAATCTTTTAGAAATATATATTTTTTATTTTTTTATTAAATAATTGCTCTTGATTCCCGAGGATACAATCCATACTCATCCTAGATGCGATGGAAAGTTAGGTTTTATTTTTGATTGCCTATGACATCGATTAGGAAGCAACACCCATTATTCTTGCATAAGATCCCCTAGATACCTGCTTGGCTCTTATTGGAGGAGATAACTTTGATATAGGGGGACATATTCTTGAGGTTAACACCCTATTAGATAAAACCCATACCAAAACTATGCCACCATAGATGATCAAGTATGAACCATTGCCCCTGTTAGCCTGTACACTTATAGCCCCATCTTTAGAGTCACCACCTGTAGTAGAACTAAAGCCGCTTCCTACTATGCTCAAACACGTTTTTCTTAGAACTAATGACACCCTCTTAGTGATCATTGCATCAGACTTGACCCCAGACCAAGAAGGATAATTGATTGGTGTTCTAAAGAGACATAAAGAGACTATCGATGTTGGAGTTCTCCCAAGAACAGAAAATTACAATCAAACAGGCATCAATAACCTGTTGCAGCGGAAGCAGATATAGAAACAATTTATATCTAATCATGCAATTCATAAGTAAATCTAATTTATTTATCGTAAATTTCTAACATGCTACAACATATGAAAGAAATATCAGATCTGAAATAAAAATTATTTTAAGCATAAAATACTTACATGGATCGCTATCTGGGCTTGCTCTGAAAAGCATGCAGATCTGCTACTGAAAATCAGGATTATGTCAGAGCCATGCAAATACCCGATCTTTGTTGGTATCTACACGAAGCTCTTGTAACCGAGTTGTAGAGGGCACCGGACTGCTAGATCCTTGCAGCCCTCTTTTCTTTTAGCAAATCACCCGCTTTAAAAACTATGCCGATCCATATCCGGAATGGCTTTTGGCTTCTATCTTGTAGATCAAACTATGCAAGATCTTTGGACTTCTTGCTATCTTCTTCCTCTTATGAAGAAGACCTCTGAACACTCTTGAAGATCATAAGGAAGAAATATACTGGAAGGGAGAGGAGAAGATGGTGCCCCAAGAGAGAGACTCCCTGGTATTAGCACCCAAGAGAAGAGAAGACGCCCCAAAAATATTCATGATGAAAAGAGAAGTCATATGTGCATCGGCCACCCTTCTCTCCCAATTTATAAACCATGGTAAAGTCCCCTCTTTTATTTCTCCATGCCAAAAACAAAACACCGTAGTTTTATTTTATCTAGTTTAGGTTTTAAGAGGAGTAGAAGAGGATTCTTCCTCCTCTCATATTTCTCCATGCCTAAACTCAATTAGCGCCCACCTTATATTCACGCCCCCTTTATTTTGTCACACAAAATACTTGGGGCCCACATAGGCATGTGGAGGGAAGGGGAGATAAGGAGAGAGAGAGTCCCAGTCCAACTAGACTCTAGGTCATGGTCCAAATGTAGTGATTTAATAGTCAAATCAAAGTCAATTTTAAATCCGATCGAACCATTTCGAAGCGGACATTGACCCAACTCAATTAGGATTAATTAATTGAGTCTAACTCAATTAAATTAAATCTATTTTAATTTAATTAATAATTAATCTATAATTAATCAATTAATTATAATATTTATAATTAGGTCAAATATTAATTGTAGCACTTATAATTAGGTCCAAATTGATTTGCTGATTGGTTACTTGAGATCCTAATGTATGTGACCCCTCAGGTCCTATCCTGTATGGTAATGAGATATGCTATAATCTCCATTATACATTATCGAAACTCCTTTCGATGGATTGAAATAATTTCAACTCAACCCTAATTAGGATCATCGATCCGAAAACAATCATGATGGGCTCTCATAATCCACTAGTGATACCTAACAGTATGTAGTGGCAACCCAGTAGAATAAGATTAGAATTCCTAGGTGTAGTTACCTTGTGATTCGGTTCCTCTATCAAAATTCTGACATAATGTTAGTTATGGATACTCATCAAACCCATCAGTCATATGCTTAACTTAATCGACTCAAGTCCAATTGCGATACTAATGAAAACATATTTTCATTACCACCCTACTATGGCCATAGATTTCTGGACTTAGTCTTATTAAGCTTGCATAGGATTATACCTTACTACTAAGGCTGATAGATCCCTACATGTGAACACCCTACTCTTACAATAAACTTACTGCAGCCAACAAACATCGTAAGGTCCCATATGGATAGGAACCATGTGATTATGCTGTCAAACTACAGCAACCTTATTGTGAGTAGCTGAGACACTCTAGGTCAAGGAACTATTTACATGACTACAGTATCAGAAAGTTATCGACGAGTGAGTAGTCATCCGTATAACTTCCTGTACTTGGTCACGCTCGGTATCGTTGATCTCTATCAACTACCTGCACTCTCACTCCAGTGTCACCATACTATATGTCAGAGACTCATCTATCCAAAAGTGAAGTTATCTGTGCATCAATTTTAACGGATCAATTACCGTCCTCATGATATTCCAATAATCGGAAGCTTTTAGGAGTTAATCTATAAAGACACATGTCTCAGATTCTCAACTTTTTAGAATATGTGTCATTATCCATTAACTCCATGGATGATTCATAGACACAACAATATGAATGAAACTAATGCCCTTTTTATTAATAAGAAAAATTAAGTATAAAGTTCATGCTCTAAAATTAAAATGTGTCAAGCCAACATGGCTTTCAGGGCATACACCTAACAATCGACTGGTCTATTTTTGATCTAAAAGGAATTGACCCCTTCATCTACATGCACCATATTCATTACAAGGCAGAGGCGAAACCATATAGGGACATGCAGAGGAGACTGAACCCTAATATATGAAAAGTGATCAAGAAGAAAGTTGTTAAGTTGCTTGATGCAGGAATCATCTATCCCATATCAGATAGTAAATGGGTTAGCCCCATGCAAGTAGTACCTAAGAAATCAAATATTACTATGATGGATAACAAAGAAGGTGAACTGCTCGCTACTTGTACAGCATCTAACTAGTGGGTATATATGATTACCATAAATTGAACTCTGTCACTAGGAAAGATATTGACTTTGATTTTGATTATGATAAAATACTTAAGTATATTTGAGTACTAATTGTGCATTAAGTGTGTAAATTAGATATAGGTACTCAAGATTTAATTTTGAAGAAGTTTCAGCACTGGTGCAGCCAAGTTTCGATTCATGAACAGTGAAGTGTCGACTCAAGGCCTGAGACCAAATAGGATACAGAATGTGATGATTTCAGGAGTTTGGTCAAGTATCGACGCAAGATGTCGACTCACCAGATGAAGGTCGACTCACCAGTACAAAGCAGAAGACTTCAGAAGATATTTTTGGTCAAGTGTCGACTCAAAAAAATGAAGTGCCGACTCAAGGTATCGACTCACGAAGGTCAAATGTCGACACTTGCTATAACTGCTAGTTTTGCTAAAGTGTAGAACTTTCCCAACTTGGCTCCAACAGTTATAATTTCTTCTCCAATGGTCACAAACAGTCAAAAAGGTATGGAGGGCTATTTATACACCACTAAGCTCTTGGGGAAGAAGAGAATCCATGATTTGAATGATAAATCCTTTGGTTTATAAGAAAAAATATGTAAAGGATTTTTAAGGATTCAATATTGAGAGTATTGAGCCTCCAAGGATTCAAAGTGAAGAGGGAGCTTCCAAGAGTGGCATCTTCAAGCATCTATTGAAGCTTCTGCAATATGGAGACAAGCACAACACAACAATCAAGTGCCTCAAAGATAAATCCACTTTTTGTAAGAAAGCTTTTATATTTTTATTATTATTCTCGTACTTGTATTGCTTAGTTTCAATGGAATTGAAATCAGTATTTAGGTTGATGGTGAGCCTTGAGAAAACCATCTAGGTTGTTTGTGAGCTTATGTGATAAAAATTAATAAGGGTTTTGACTTGTGAGCCCATGAAAACAAGTTGGGTTGTTATTTAGCCTGGAAAACCATCAAGGTTGTTGGTTAGCCTGAAAAACCATCAAGGTTGTTGGTGAGCCCGTAAAACCAACTAGGTTCTTGGTTAGCCTGTAAAATCAAGGGGGTTTTTGGTTAGCCCATGAAAACCAAGAGGTTTTTGGTGAGCCTGTAAAAATCAAGGGGTTTTTGGTTAGCCCATGAAAACCAAGGGATTTTTGGTGAGCCCGTGAAAACCAAGAAACTTTTGGTTAGCCCATGAAAATCAAGGAATTTTTTGTTAGCCCGTGAAAATCAAGGGGTTTTGACTTGTGAGCCCAGAAAACAAGTTAGCCGTAATCTGTATGATTATATTGAATTCCCAAGGAAAACTTGGACAGTGGATGTAGGTACCTTGGAGTGCACCGAACCACTATAAATCTTTATGTATTTGTGATTATTTTTATTCTTACATTTATCTCTTTATTTTTGCTGCATTTTATTATCATGCTTACAAACACATATTTTGAATTGGCACATTATTTGGAGTATTGCAAAAAAGTTTTAAAGTCCAATTCATCCCCGCTCTTGGGTTGCATCATCCCTGGCCAACAATTAGTATCAGAGCCCGATACTCTTTTTGAAAATCTAATGGTTTTAAGTTAAAGATCACGGTAGTCCAATTTTGAAAATTTAAAAGTTTGAAGTTTTTTTAAAACTTTGAAAAGAATTTATAAATCATATGTTGTAGGGGAGCTTTTGAAAAATCATTTTTAGATCATATTTTGAGGGGGAGCTCAATGTTTTTCATTGCTACATTACTCTATGCTTAGTATTAATCTTCTAGAGCATGTTATATTTATTTTTGAGCTTACCTTATTTATATACTTAAAAGTTTTGTCATTATCAAAAAGGGAAAGATTGTTGACTCTGGTTTTGATTATGACAAAATACTTAAGTATATTTGAGTACTAATTATGCATTAAGTGTGTAAATCAGATATAGGTACTCAAGATTTAATTTTGAAAAAGTTTTAGCACTGGTGCAGCCAAGTGTTGACTCATGAAATCTAAGTGTCGACCCAAGTATCGACTCATGAACAGTGAAGTATTGACTCAAGGCCTGAGACCAAACAGGATACAGAACATAGTGATTTCAGGAGTTTGGTCAAGTGTTGACTCATGGAACTGAAGTGTTGACTCAAGGTATTGACTCACCAGATGAAGTGTCGACTTACCAGTGCAGAGCAGAAGACTTCAGAAGATATTTTTGGTCAAGTATCGACTCAAGAAAATGAAGTGTCGACTCAAGGTGTCAACTCACGAAGGTCAAGTGTCGATATTTGTTGTAACAACTAGTTTTTCTAAAGTGCAGAACTTCCCCAACTTGGCTCCAACGGCTATAATTTCTCCTCCAATGGTTATAAATGGTCAAAAAGGTATGGAGGGCTATTTATACACCACTAAGCTCTTAGGAAAGAAAAGAATCCATGGTTTGAATGATAAATCCTTTGGTTTACAAGAAAAAATATGTAAAGGATTTTTAAGGATTCAATATTGAGAGTGTTGGGCCTCCAAGGATTCAAAGTGAAGAGGGAGCTTCCAAGAGTGGCATCTTAAAGCATCCATTGAAGCTTCTGCAACATGGAGACAAGCTCAACACAATAATCAAGTGCCTCAAAGACAAATTTACTTTTTGTAAGAAAGCTTTTATATTTTCATTGTTATTCTTGTACTTGTATTGCTTACTAATTTCAATGGAATTGAAACTAGTATCTAGGTTGATGGTGAGCCTTAAAAAAACAATCTAATTTGTTGGTGAGCCTATGTGATAAAAATCAATAAGGGTTTTGACTTGTAAGCTCGTGAAAACAAGTTGGGTTATTGGTTAGCCTGGAAAACCATCAAGGTTGTTGGTTAGCCCGGAAAACCATCAAGGTTGTTGGTGAGCCCGTAAAACCAACTAGATTTTTGGTTAGCTCGCAAAATCAAGGAGGTTTTTGGTTAGCCCGTGAAAACCAAGGGATTTTGACTTTTGAGCCCGGAAAATAAGTTGGCTGTAATATGTATGATTATAGTGAATTTCCAAGAAAAACTTGGAGAGCGGATGTAGGTGCTTTAGAGTGCACCGAACCACTATAAATCTTTATATGCTTGTGATTGTTTTTATTCTTGTATTTATCTCTTTATTTCTGCTACACTTTATTATCATGTTCACAAACACATGTTTTGAGTTGGCACATTATTTGAAGTATTGCAAAAAAGTTTTAAAGTCCAATTCACCCCCCCTCTTGGGTTGCATCATCCCTGGCCAATAAAAGATCACTTTCCATTATCGTTTATTGATCAAATCTTAGAACGGCATGCATGGCAAAGCTTTTTTTACTTTTTGGATGGCTATTCAAGATATAATCAAATACCTATCTTTCCCGATGACCAAGAGAAAATCATCTTTACCTATCCCTTTGGCATGTTTGCTTATCAACCATGCCTTTTGGCCTCTGGAATGCACCCGCTATATTTCAGTGGTGTGTACTAGCCATATTCTCTGATGTAGTGGATAAGTTCCTAGAAGTTTTTATGGATGATTTTTTTATATTTGGTACCATATTTAAGGATTGTCTTCAAAACTTATCTAAGGTATTAGAACAATATAAGGAGACAATCCTTGTCCTTGTTGGAAAAAAAGCCATTTTATGGTTAAAGAATGGATCATATTGAGGCACATTGTATCTAAAGGGGGATCAAAGTAGATAAAGCCAAGTGGAGGTAATATCAACACTACCACCCCTGACCTTGGTTCAAAAAGTACGATCTTTTCTAGGTCATGCCGGATTCTATGGACACTTCATCAAGGATTTTAGCAAAATTTTGAGACCCTTATGCAATTTGCTAACCAAGGGTATAACATTTGTCTTTGATGAAGACTATCTGAAAGCCTTCCACACATTACGAACTACTTTGACAATAGCACCAATTATAAAACTCCCTAACTGGTCCCTATAATTTAAGATCATGTGTGATGCTTTTGATTTTGCAATTGGGCCGTCTTAGGCCAAAAACTCAATAAAGAGCCACACGTGATCTATTATGCTAGTAAAACTCTTTCTGATGCCTAATTGAAGTACACCATAATCAAACAAGAGTTGCTAGCCATAGTGTTCACCCTCAAAAAGTTTTGCTCATATCTATTAGGGTCTAAGGTTTTGATTTACTTTGATCATTTAGCCCTAAAATATCTACTTTAAAAGAAAGATACTGAACCATGATTGATCAAATGGATCCTTCTTCTACAAGAATTTGATCTAGAAATTCATGATAAGAAGGGGTCCAAAAATGTGGTAGTTGATCACATTTCTAGAATCTTGGTTAAGCACACAACGGGCACAGATGAGGTCAAGGAGAAATTTCTTAATGAACAGCTTTTCACAATCTCCACCAACCAACCTCCATGGTTTGCCTATATTGTTAATTATCGAGCAATAAGACAAATACCTCCCCATTGGATAAAATAGTAGAAAGAATGACTCTTTTCATAAGTTAAACATTATTTTTGGAAGGAACTTGAATTGTTTAAATATTGTCCTAACCAAGTGATTCATCGTTGTGTCCCCGAGAGTGAAGTCTGGAACATTCTCACTTTTTGCCACTCTTTGACATGCAGGGGACACTTTAATAGAAGAAAAAACTATAGCAAAAGTATTGCAAAGTGGGTTTTACTGGCCAACACTTTTTAAGGATGCACATGAGTTTGGCCAATATTATTTATGATGCCAACAAATAGAAAATATATCGAGGAAGGACATAATGCCATTAACCCTATGTTAGTAGTAGAAATCTTTGATGTTTGGGGGATTAATTTCATGGGATCCTTTCCAATCTCATTCGGGTTTGAATAGATCCTAGTAGCAGTGGACTACATGTGTAAATGGGTGGAGGCAATAGCCACATGGACTAATGATAATAAGGTTGTAATTAGTTTTATTCAACGAAATATCATTAGTTGATTCGATTTTCCCAAGGTGATCATTAGTGATTGGGGGACTCTCACTTCATAAATAGGCATTTTGAATCACTAATAAAAAAATATAATATCACACACAAAGTTCCCACACCATATCACTTCCAAACTAGTGGTCAGGTAGAGGTGTCAAATGGGGAGATTAAACACATCTTAAAAAAGATTGTTAGGCCTAACAGAAAGGACTAGTCCATGTGCTTAGATGATGCATTATGGGCCTATTATATAGCCTTCGAAACCCCTATTGGCATGTTACCCTACTGATTAGCCTATGGTAAAGCATGCCATCTACCAGTTGAATTAGAACATGCATTTTGGGCCATTCGAACATTCAATTTTGACATGTAGAATGCAGGTTCTAATCAGAGGTTACAACTTAATGAACTCAAAGAGCTATGCAATGATGCGTATGAGAGTTCATAAATCTATAAAGCCTGAACTAAAGCATTTCATGACAAGTACATCTCTCAAAAGTCATTTGAGCCAAACCAAAAAGTGTCTCTTCAATTCTAGATTATGCCTCTTCCCTAGTAAACTCTTCTCCTGATGGGATGGACCATTCATTGTCACATAGGTATTCCTACATGGAACAATAGAAATAAATGATCCTCAGAATGGCAACACATTTAAGGTAAATGGTTAATGCATGAAGCCATATGTAGATGGAATTACACAAGGAACGAATCGATACCATCTACCTGATGGATCCAGTTTATAATGTACAATGAGCTTAATGTCCAGCTAAAGATGTCAAACTTAGCACTAGTTAGGGGATAACCCAATAATCTCATTTTCTTTTTAGTATAGTTATAGGAACTTAGGTGGAAGAATAAGAGCCTACTACTCCATGAAGCCCTCCTCAACTCCTGAAGCATACTCACCCTAGGTGCATTCTCTCCTTTTCTTTTATATGCTTATTTTTTTCCTACTCCATTAAGGACAATATTGATTAAGTTTAGGGGGAAAGAAAAATAACTTAACTTAGATCCTTGAGTACGTTAGAAATAGTTATGTTATGTGTACCTGATTATTGTCTCGAGTTGGAGTTACATAAGCACCCTAATCAATGATTAATTAATAGTTTATATAATTCTAGAGATGCCGAGGGATAAATTATTAAAGAAACTCAATAAATGGCAGGGTTTAGACCAAAAATAATTTTATTGAGCAATTCCAGAACCTTCTGACCATTAATTTTAATGAAGAATATACTTTATGGAGGTATAAATGAAAATATCAAATATATTGAAGGTTCCCCTTATAATAAAAAAAAAAAAAATGAAAAGATTCAGTTTTGCCTCATAGCTTTTCTTAAGCTCCTACTGAGTAACTAGGCCCCTTCGTCTAAGTAAGCATTATTGTTTGCATCAAAAGGTGAGAATGCCAAGAAACCTATTAAGTAATGGTACCTTACTAAGTAACCAAGCCCCTTCATCTAAGTAAGCATTATGGTTTACGTCAAAAGGTGGGGATGCTAATATTTAAGAGGCTAAGACATTGCACTAAACTTTTCAAAAAAAGAAAAAAGGGAGAGAACCAGTTGGCAAATAGATACTTCACCAGCCCCTAGCAAGTTAGAGGATTTAAGGAGTGAGGTAGAAAGTTGGTAAAAGAACTCTAGAAATTTTTATGGGCTTTACTCAATCATTAATTAGGTTGAATTAATAATCTGATGAAGTATTTCATTAATATTTTGGCCAGGTATTAACTACCTTTAGGGCTGCCTAAGTTAACTTGCAATTCAAGGATGGGTTAGTACATATGGCTAATTTATCTGCTTTACTTGAGGATGAGCAAAGTTGAAGTTAGGGGGTATGATAATTACATTTATACATATATATATAATTAATTTAAGAATTAAATTATTTTTATTTATTTAAAATTGATACTTTTATACATTATTTGTAGAAAAGAAGATTGTCAATATAAAGAGCTTGATTTATGGGTTCAAATGAAACAAGTTTGAAATAAATCAGACTTAAAATAAGCCCAAATTTAAGTTTGAAGAAAATAAATGGTTCACATGATTTTTAAAGCAGTCGGTTCATGATGGACTGACTGCTTGGTCTACAAATGGATGATCAGTTCATGGCTGCCATTAACCATGGTCCACGGCTAAACATCGTGGACCACGGGTGATTTTCACAAGCCATTGGCCAAGAGGATGGCCAACGACCACCCCACAAACTTTGGCGATAGGCAAGTAATGATGACCGGTGGCAATGATAGCCATGGCATTGGATTTGGCACTTCATAGATGTAGTGGAGTTTTTGAGTTGGAGATCTTGGTGAAACCATGGTGATAGTGGTGATGACTCCAGTGGTGGTTCCAGTGAGGTGGTGGCGGCGTGAGGTGACTCTGGTGAGGTTCCCTGGGCATGCAATCAAGAAATGGAAGGATTAGTGATGGGGAGGTGTGAGCGGTCATATAGCAGATGGAGATGGTGGTTCTGATAAGGGACTCCAATAGTGGTGGCGTGAGTGGATTCTATCAAGGATTCCGGTAGTGGTTCCAGCAATATCTTTGATAGCGACAAGGAATCTGGTAATAAGGAGAATTGGTGATCAGATGATGGGTTTTGTCAGTTAAAGGAAGAAGCATAGTGAGTCACCATTGGATCTCAATCTAATGGCTGAAATCAACTTCAATTAGAAAAAGCCTGATCATGAGTGATGTAGTGATTTTTGGACACTAGATCTAGATTCAATGGCTGCGATGCTTCGTATGATCACACCTCAATTTGGATAGGATTTTGAAACCAAATTCTACCAGGATTGGATCTCTATCATGAGTAAGAGTCTCTCTTTATATCTATTTCCTACTATCCATTGATTATGTATAAAAATAGATCTAAGCCGTTCATGTATTCTTTTCTTTAGTCCCATATCGGAAAAATATGAAGACCTCTCCCTTATTAAATCCTATTAAAAGGCTCTTTACCTAGAGGCATCATTCCTTGGAATCTCTCTGGAGCCTTTGCATAAGGGGATAAGAAGGGAACACTTAGGAGCAGTTAAGTGCAGAAGTGCTAGAGGGAAGAGGAGACTTGCATAAGGCAAAACATGGTTCTTTTGCTCTTCAGTCTCTTGTATTTCTTTGGTATGCAATAAAAGATTATACTTTCAATTATGAGTTCATTATTTATTCTTTTTTATTTATTATTTATTATGCATTACTGTTAAATTAAGTTTAGGGACAACTCTTACTTTTTGAAGATGCATCATGATTTATTATGGATATAGGGCATGCCAAGAAAAGAAGAGTTAAATACCTAGTGCCTCCTAGAGACGTGCCATGATCTACAGATATAAAGTGAGCTGAGGGAAGATAGGTATTACATCTCTAAAATTAATTATATTTCAATTATTAAAGAAATACAACTTGTCAATGCAAGATTAACTTATAACTTCTGATATAATCTCTTTTACTTGCTTGGCTCTTAAAAATAGTTTATTTCTTGCTCACTTTTATTTTTATATAATAACAATTACCCTCTTTTCCTCTAAAAAATTATAACTTAGCCCTAAGGTCCATGAGAATATCATCCTGACTCATCCTAGCTAAAGAGTTGAGTTGGTGAATTATTTTTGACTACCCATGACAGCGATCAGTCTACAATCAAGATGATTAGTTATAGGACACATTTTTTAACAACTATAGCCTCTACAAATCTCGAAGGTCAAGGCTCTCAATGGACATGGCTTCTTTTGGTTTCTTATTTTTAAGGGTTGTCACATAGCACCATCTTGACTAGACTTGATTGCCTCCAGCCTCACCCACCCCTTGGAAAGTGGGAAACTTCATAAGTAGGTGGTAGGTCAAGACCACCACCTATTGAGCATTCAAGCTAGGTCTCTTCATAATTGCATTGTAGGTTGCTAGGACCTAGACTACTAGAAAATATAGAAGGACCATTGCCCACCTTAGGGCCTGACTAGCAGTCACAGGAAGAGTAATGATGCCCTCGATGGGTTCAAGATCCCTAGAAAAACTAATTAAGGGATAGCTCACCCTCCGGACGTGATCCTTAAGCAAGCCCATCTAAGAGAAAGATTCATAATATAAAATATCTATGGAGCTTCCATTATCCACCAGGATTCTTCTTACATCATAATTCAAGATAGTAAGGGAAACAACCACAAGAACATTATGCAAAAATAAAACTCCATCTGTGTCTGTAATGGAGAAGGTAAAGGGCTCCTCCTCCATCCTCTAGTGCTTGGGCTAAGGAGTCTCCACCTGGGCCACTCTGGCATAGGCTCACCACCCAGAGGAGTTGTTCCCCCAGTGACCATTTGACCTGTGATGGTTCCAATGAGGATGATGTTCTCTATAGGGGGTTCTGCTATCGGCTAGGGCTCTTAACTGGAAACCTCCGAGGTGATAGGCTAACTAATATAGTCATGTAGGTAGCCTCACCAAATTAGCAACTCGATTTCCCTCTTCAAGGAGATGCAATCCTTGGTGTCATACCCATAGTCCCAATAAAACTAGCAGTACTTCTTGGAATCCATTTGGGCTTTCTTGTTCATCTTCTCTGGTCATTGGACAATATCCTAATCCTTGATATTCATCAGGATTTATCCCTAGGGAATATTTAGAGGGGTGAAGTCTTCATAGCAAGGTGGCTTGGGACTTCCAAATCGATGGTCAAACTCCTTGTCCCACTTCTTTTTCTACTATAATTATGGCTAAAGAGGAGGGGGAGGATGGAGTGATCCTTTTAGGGATCCTTTCGGTGGCCCTTGTCCTTTTGCTTCTCTACTATGCCTTCCTAGGCAATAATGTACTTCTCATCATGGGCTAAGAGTTTAGAAAGGCTTCTGGGGAACTTCTTGAAGAGAGAGAAGTAGAAGCTGCCTCTATGCAATCCCCTCTTCAAGGAAAAAATGGCAATAGAGGGCTCGAGATCATGGACTTGCAGCATGATTGCTTTGAAGCAATCCATGTAGTTACAAAGAGATTCACCCTCCTCTTACTAAATGGAGAAGAGAAAGTCAGAGCCTTGCTTGGGTCTCTTATTGCTCTAGATTGGACCATGAATTGAAGGCCAAATTCTTTTAAAGAATGGATTGATTTGTTGGGAATTGTGTCCCAAAGCCAATTGCCTAGGCTGTAGGCAGTTGTGCTCAGTATTGTAATTTGTATATGAATTAATAAAACTTTATTTTGGCAGCTCATCACATTATTCATTTCTCTATAATGAACTCTATTTATGTGATGAAGTCCTTAGGACGCACTGACTTCGATATAGAGAGGATATATCAAGTGGTCCTTTAAAAATGTTCACAACCAAATGATACATTATACAGGACGGCAATGTATCAAGTGTAGGTTGTTGTAGTTCACATCGTTTGGTTGTCCTCTTGACCAAAGGAGTGTGGTGACACTGATGTGATCTGCAAGTGGGATATGTGACATCTCATTGAATGTGCTCCATGGAGCTCCTTTCTGTCAAAGGATTGCTTGCGATTGGATATGGGTATATGTGTCCCTCCGACCTGAGGTCACCATGGTAGCTTGCAAGCAACTCCCTGTACTTTGGTACCGGACTACCCGGATTTCTAATCCGGTGACGGAAGGTTTCTGGGTACAGGCAAGTACTTGTGGAGCAGTGGTAGACCAAGATGGAATTGACCTGTCCAAGTTGTTTGGATTGAATGTCTCGCAGTATCTCAATTTAGCAAATCCTCGACCGGGATAGTCTTAGTGAGGAGTTACTGGACTTGCGAGGTTGAGACATGTTGTGGATTGACTTAGTTAGGGTTGGCAGTCTAATCCTAGGTCATCTTGAACATTGGAGGTCAAATGGATGAATTATATGGTAACCATATGCCAGAGGTTCGATAGATTGCTCTCACATCTTCGGCCTATCCGGACGTCGGAACCCATTGCTAGATGTTATCTTGTGCTGGTACTGGAAGGGTTCCAGTACTACCATTTAGATTTGAACCTTTGAGGTCATTCATCATAGAGAATTTCTTCCTGATTCGGTAGCCGATCAACAATTGGGAATTGTTTCAGTATTAAGGTCAAATGGTCTAATCAAGCACACATTAGATTTTTTCTGGTTAATCTGGTCTGATTTGGATTGACCAGAATTGATTTGGGTCAACCAGGAATTATTCCTGGTAGACCAGGACTAGACTCATTTTTCTTAGCGATCGGTTTTGGTTGAACCGTGGTTTGATGAACCGATTTTTATTACATGGTTTATTTACACCATTTTTCTCCCAGCATTTGAAAGAAATTAAAAATACCGGTTTGATGTTTTGATTTCTTCCCCTGCTCGGTTGCTCATTGTTTCACCGATTGAATGTGATAAGAACAGTTTGAAATTCGATTGCTGATTGGGATATTGATCCTTGTCACCGTGAAGGGGTCTCATGGATTTTTTTTCTCTCCCGCGCATCTTCCCATTGCTTCAGTCCCTGTTTTTCACGGTAATTTAGCACCCTTTTGTCTCATCCGCCAGCGACTTCCCAGATTTTCCACCGATCCAAAAACCTATTCAAAAGGAGTTTTGATTTTCTCTAGCCTTCTCTCACCGTGTGTTCGCTGCCTTCACATTTTTTCTCCATCTCGGTCTTATCTGGGTAGCAGGCCATGAGATAGCGAGAGAGGGATGACCGTGGCTTGCGGCAGAGAGAGGCCGTGCATTTTTGGGGAGATAAAAAGCAAACAGAGCGTGTGCGAGGTAGAGAGAAAGGAGGGAGCACCGGATCGGTGGTCGCTGATCGCGGCGCAGTTGCCTGGGAGGAGCCCTTGGACGCGGGTGGAGGACAAGGTGTTCGATAGGGCGCTGGTGGTGATTCCGGAAAGAATAGGGCATAAGTGAGGATCTGTGAGATACTTTTGGGACAGATTTTTGAGCGCAGAAATTCATTGGGCGTCCGTGTCTTCCCTATTTTTGTTTTCTTTTATGTGCTATTGGTGGAGTTTAGGCAGTCTTTGAGAAGACCATCCGTGAGGTTTTTTTTGGCATTCCCTGCTTCATTTTTCTAGTGACATGTTCTTTGATTTCCAGAGGACTAGCATTCTTCCGGGAGTTGGATCAGCGAGAGCCCGTGCATGGATACTCTGGAGGGTGATCATTTGGACATCTCGAGAAATTGGATCGATCCTCTCATTTTCTTGCTATTTTACAGATCTGTTCCGAAAACTGTAGGAGTTCTACCGGCTGTCTCTGAATTTCTATTAAAAGAAGCTCTAAAAGGTATGTTATTTTAATTATATTATCATGCATGCTTAGATCTAAATTTAATCATATTATTTATAATTATTGTACTTGCCTATACATGCATTGTATTAGTTACATGCATTATTTTATGTTAGATCCCGTGCATGAGTAGGTTTTTCTGTTTGCATATTTAAAGAAAATTTTAATTATGCAATACCTAGTCCCTGGTGTAGCGTGTTTAGGGTAGGCATCCGATGCACTGGTTTTCCTTCAGTGGTATCAGAGCCACGGGTTCCTGTGTAATTGCATGTGTTTTTGGATCCCTATCTAGATTAGGAATTACTTTTAGGAACCTAGTTGAGACTTCACCATGGCCATGTGTCCGTAGAGATTAATCAGGGTTTAAAATCCCTAATTTTTTATAGCACGAGGTGGTTCGTCTGTGTTGGCCTTTTTAGAAGGATCCTTAAAGGAAACCTACGGTCTTAAAAATATTTTAATCCTGATACATAATTATACATTGGCATGTTTAAAATTGTTAGGGCTTGCAATATTATAAATTGATATGATATGACTAGATATGATGCATGAAATATGTAAAAAGGTTTTTATATGAATTTAATTAAAAATATTTTAATTAAAAGTTGGCTTATAATCTAACAATTATAAATTGAAAGATTAATTAAATGACAAGCCAGATTAGGATTTATGAAACCTAATGTCATTCAAATAAGCCATCCGGGTAAATTGGGTTAGCTGTCTGATTGGGTCCATTTATTGGGTTAGACCTAAGGTTAGTTGAATTGGACTTAAGAGAACTAATCAAATGTTGATTAAGGACATTCTCTTTAGTATATATTTAATAGTTAGATGGGTTAGTCCATTCCTCTAAAATGAATCAATTAGTTGCTCTGTGGTAAGCCCGAGTTCTTAAGTTGGTCTAATCAAGTCTGGTAAATCGATTGGTGTCTAAGCAGGTTTGGCATTTTTTATCATGGCTGCATGAGGCTACCTCTTTCCTGGCCAACTTGGTTGGTGTCTAGGAAACATGGTTAATGACGGATACTCACCCATGATCTCACCTACCCAACCAATTCGGTCAACCAGAACTGATTAGAAAAACTTATTGATTCGAGTTAACCCATGTCACCCAAGTTGACCAGCCTGTCTGATCATTAGGTGCTCATGGACCAACTTGTTGAATTTAATTCAACCCTCATGAAAATTGATTTGATCAGTGGGAGGTTGATCCATGTTCTTCTCTCTATTCTTCTGTCACAATTTAATTAAAGTTCTCTAAAATTATTAGGTCCTTAAAAAGACTAAGTCAATGAGTTGATGGTGTGTTAGCCTTCCATTAAGTGGGTTAGTAATGAGTCCTTTAGCTTGGTGTACATTGGCAGTTCCATAGAACGGGTGTGCATCCGGTTACTGGGATTACTTTCCCATAGATGATGGTTCAGTGCAACCTTCTTAACGATGATCAGGTGGGCCGGCCATAGTCGAGCTTGGTCATTCATTAGCTAGAAGCATCGAATTTGTCATATTAATGGTTGGACCTAACCAGAGACCCGCAATAGGAGGCCCCTAGGCCGATTGGGGGTTTTGTGGGGCAAAATTTACTACTGGGAGTTGCTTAGGGAAGTAATTGGTCAGAGAACCTACCTTTAGGTGCGTATGGATGAGCCGGCCATAGTCGGGCTCATACATGGTCTATTGGATTTCAGTACCCACTATGAAATATGATGATTTCATATATTGGAGTTAGAGATTCCCAATCTAAAAAATTAGTGGGAGGGACCTTTAGGCTAAAGTCCAAGTCTTTTGATTTAATTGATTAATTCATATACTAATTTGGTCTTAATTTTCCTTCAGATATCTTCAAACCTTTCGCTCCGGTCACTTCTCGATAGCTAAAGGGTCCCAATTTTGATAGCTGGTATCGAAAATTGAGATTAGTCCTGGAGCACAAGCGGATTCTTTATGTGATAACGGATCCAGCACCCGAAATCTCTCCTGCCAGCACCCGAAATCTCTTCTGCCAATGCTCAGAGTTCGGTTAGGGACATGATGGGGACCTCACTAGCATGGATCCTGAAGCAAGCATGAATCTTGGAGCCGTGCGAATCTCGAAGCATATCCAGAATACATTTAGGATTTATCTTTTATTTGAAATTTGAATTAAGATTTGGTTGGTTATGATTGAGATATGGATAGGCTTATCTTATCCTATATTGTGTTTGAATTTGAATCATCTCTATCTTTTTATCTTGTATTCAAATTCAAATAAGGGTTGGACAGGTCTATAAATATCACTCTCAGTCTTTTGTAAAAAATAGTTTTCTAAGAAAAAAAAATTAGAGTTTTTAGAAGTGTGATTCTTCTTGCCTTCACTTTCGGGCATGGGCATGAGGCCCTAGTTATCCCCCATCGTAATCTATTTTCTAAAACCCCTCATGACCTTTGAGATTTAACCTAGCGTCTCCAAGTATCGAGGAAGGTGTAATGTCTTAGAGATGAAAGTCTGTTCGTTAGAGTGACTTCCAAAATCCATAAAATTCAAATCCCTGTCTTTCATTCTCATCATTCTTTCGCAATCCCTAAAAAAAATATTAAAAAAAAATGGTATCCTAATCTAAATAACTTCTACGCTTACAATGGTCCATCCATCTATCCCCGTCAATTTTTAATATTAGAGCAAAAAAAATTAGGTACCCCAAATTTTCCAATCTCTCCTGCCAGTCCTGGTGAGTCCCTCTATTTCCCCGTCGCTGATCCCCTCGTCTCTGATCCCAATTTCACCCAACCCCGCCGGCAACTCCCGAATTATCCCAGACCCTGTTCTCTCTACCCTGTTCCTGCGCCACTGTCCATCTCGTTGGTCCTGATCATTGCCAGAAGCCATCGACCCAGCCTTCCGCCGATTCTGCCAACATCACCTTCTCTTCATACCATTCCGCCCACCCACAGAAGCTCTTCCCTGCAAATCGACGCCCCGACACCGCCGGAGCCCCCTGTGCAGCAGATCCGCCATCCACCGACACCAGCTGAGCCCGTCGATGCCCGTCCCACCCCTGCTGCCACGGTGACCGCCTTCCCTACGCCGGATCGCCGCCCTCGCTGTTCCGCCGGTTGTCTCCGCCCGTGCCGCCAGCCACCTCCCATTACAACGACTTCGGACGCCATCTCCACAGTCACCGGAGAGCTCCAGAGCAACATTGCCCCTCGACTTGCCCCTCAACCACCGCTCGCTACCTCACGGCCACCACGATGCACCTCAGCCCCGACTTGCCCCTCAGCCCCTGCTACCACCGACCAACCTCGTTGACCAACTCCTTCGCTCCCAAGTCGGTTCTCTAAACTCCCCTCCCAAATCTCCTGGACTCTTATTTTTCACAAATATTTGATTATTTTGCCCTCAAGTGTCATGTGGATTTCTGAGAAGTTTGGAAGGTAGATAATGGTGAATGTGATGAGATTTCCAGCATTTTTGTTGCTTCTTCTTGCTTTCAATTGGGAATCTCTCTTTGTGCCGTCTGAATCTGTTACAGATGATGAGATTTTGGCATTGCAAGCTTTCAAGAGGGCCATATATGATGACCCTCTGTCGAGAATATCGGATTGGAATATCCAAAATGGAAATCCATGTGGCTGGTTCGGCATCTCATGCTTGGATTCTCGCGTGGTTGCGTTAAACCTTTCCTATTCATCATTGAAAGGATTCCTCACTCCGTAGCCTTGCTCTCTAAATTCTTTGCAGAAACTAGTTTTGAGTAACAATTCTTTTCATGGATTGATAGCTAAACAACTTAGTATGTTGAAAAGCCTTACTGAGTTAGATTTGAGTTTCAATCAACTATCTGGACTGATTCCTTCTGAGATTGGAAAGTTGAATAGAATTGTGAAAATAAATATTCAATCTAATGGGTTGATTGGTACTTTGCCCCCTGAGCTTGGTAAGCTGGTGAGGCTTGTTCAGCTACTGTTAGACAGAAACAAGCTTAATGGAGACATTCCTGGAAGCAGCAATTTAAACAAGTCTGTCTCGTATGCTAATGGCACTGGCCTATGTCAACTGCGTCAGCTAGAAGTTGCAGACTTTTCATACAACTTTTTTGTTAGAAAAATACCCATATGCTTGAAGTATCTTCCCAGAATAAGCTTCCAAGGAAACTGCCTCCAAGCTGAAGATTCCATCTCACAACACTCTGCTCGACAATGTAGCTCTGCAAATGACACATACAACAGTTCCTATAAGGGGAAAACAAACAAAATGCCACGGGAACCGGTGTAGCTTCGGAGATTCGATCTATCATTAATGATGAAAAGATGGAAATTGAGAACGATAGGCAGGGTATTCTGAAGGTTCTTTCAAAGACTTCTAAAGAGTGCGAGATCTCTTTGAAGCATGAATATGCCGAGTTTCAAGCAGCTTATGACAACTTTTGCGAGCGGAAGAAGGAAAAATCTAATTTGTCGGAACTGAGAAGTCTTGTGCTGAGAAGATAGAATCTCCGAAAAAGAAGAAGCAGGATGACAGATCTTTCAGCATATTATGCAAGTCTCTGCGCTCATCTCTAGATGGTGCATCCGACGATGATTTTGGGCCTGATGAATGATCCTTGATCACCAGTAACTACTCTTGGAGATGGAGAAGCATCGCCACGATCGTGAAGGCAACTTCTGCTCCTGTTGCTGACTTCACATCCTGCACGGTTCTAAAAGTTGCACGATTTTTGGAGTTACATAGATCTCAAAGCATGTACATTTCTCAAAGCTGCACAACTTTCAAAGCTGCACAAAGTTCAAATCAGAGGAAAAAAATCATGGTTATGTCAAGCTAAAGTTTCGAGTTCCCGGAGCCTGAAGTCTAGTTGAAGCTGGAGCCTGACCCAAACTCGACAGAGTCTAGTTTTCCCCACCTCAAGGGAATGATGAGGACCTCACCAGCATGGATCCTGGAGCAAGCATGAATCTTGAAGCCACATGAATTTCAGAGTGTATACAGAATAAATTTAGGATTTATCTTTTATTTGAAATTTGAATTAGGATTTGGTTGGTTAGGATTGAGATATGGATAAGCTTATCTTATCCTATCTTGTGTTTGAATTTGAATCATCTCTATCTTTTTATACTGTATTCAAATTCAAATGACGGTTGGATAGGTCTATAAATACCACACTCAGTCCTTTGTAAAAAATAGTTTTTGGGAAAAAAAAATTTAAGTTTTTAGAAGAGTGATTCTTCTTGCCTTCGCCTTCGGGCATGGGCGTGAGGCCCTAGTTATCCCCCTTCCCAATCCATTTTTTTAACCTCTCATGACTTTTGAGATTCAACCTAGCACCTCCAAGTATCGAGGAGGGTGTAATGCCATAGAGGTAAGAGGTCTCTTCATTAGGGTGAGTCCCAAAGTCTATGAGATTCAAATCCCTGTCTTCCATCTCCACTATTCCTTCGCCATCCCTAAAAAAAAAAATACCAAAACAAATGGTACCATAATCTAGGTAACTTCTAGGCTCACCAATGGTCCACCCATCTATCCCCCATCAGGATACTTATTTGAAGTGGATTTCTGATCAGACTACTGTCCAATGCATAATGTTGGCGGCGATGAACGACGAGTTCAGTTGTAAATTCGAGGAGGCCCAGCCAGACGAGATTCTTCAAAAGTTAAAGGAATCTTTCGGCATGCCAGATGATGTAGAACGGTACAAAGTATATTGTGCCATCTACAATGCCAAAATGCAAAATGACGGTTCGGTCACTGATCATGTATTGTACATGATCGAGATGATCGAACGATTAGGCAAGCTCGGATATCCCTTGCACGAGCAACTCGACAAGGATGCGATCCTGAATTATCTACCCTCCTCCTATCTTGACTTTCTCGATCATTATACTCCTATCTTGACTTTCTCAATCATTATAGAATGAATAAGCCTGCAATCAATTATCATGGTTTGATGGAGTTGCTGCAGACTTACGAGAAGGACCACTAACTGAATAAAGGGGTGGTGAATTTAGTGGAAGGTCTTAGAGGTCGTCATCCCTTTAAGAAAGGGAAAAAGAAAGGTAAGGGAAAAAAGGTGCAGAGTGCTCCTGGCCCAAGTCAGGCCAAAAAAGTGAAAGCTGACTAAACTAATGCAGAATGCTTCTATTGTAAGAAGCAGGGACACTGTAAGAGGAACTGTCATTTTTATCAGACATCCTTAGACCCGAACAGGCCAAGGAATGGAAAGCAGCAGAGTGCTGGACAAGGTATTTATATGATAAAACATTGTAATTTCTCTATTTGTGACACTGCTAACTGGGTATTGGATACTGGTAGTCCTATTCATGTTTGCAATTCATTGCAAGGACTATAGGTTAGCAAGAGATTCGAGGATAGGGAGCAGTTCCTGAGCATCGAAAATGGAAATCGTGTTCCAGTGCTGGCTGGTGGAGTTCTGAGTCTTGTTTTTGAGTCTAGTACTGTCGAATTAGTCGACCGTCATTATTGTATTAGTTTTATTATGAGCATAATCTCTGTATGCCTGTTGGTCAATTGTGGTTATGAACTTTCAATAAAAGGAGATTTTTGCCAAGTTATTGTGAATAACTCTGTGATAATGAAAGCTAAGTTAAATAATGGCATTTATGTTTTGTCACGGCCTGTTAATGTAATGTAGACGTCTAGCAAACGCCCAAGGATAGAAAATGTCAGTGACATATCTATGGCACTGTAGGCTAGGTCATGTTAACCAAAATAGGATAAACAAGTTGCGAGGATAAGGCCTCCTCGAGGTCAATGATTCCGACTCTCTGCCCACTTGTGAATCCTATTTGCTTGATAAAATGACCAAGTCATCTTTTACTGGAAAAGGTGAACGAGCTATAGAACTTCTGAGTCTCATACATATTGATGTATGCGGACCCATGAAGGTTAGTGCCAAAGGTGGATACAGATATTTCATTACATTTATAGACTACCTTTCCAGGTATGGTTATGTCTTCTTGATGAGACATAAATCTGAATCGTTTGAAATGTTCAAACGATATCGTAATGAAATGGAGAAACAAACTGGAAAGAATATTAAAACCCTTTGATCTGATCGAGGCGGTGAATACCTATCCGGTGAGTTCATAACACATCTTGAGAAGAATAGGATTCTCTCTCAATGGACTCCTCCAGGAACACCTCAGTTGAATGGTGTGTCCGAAAGGAGGAATCGAACCCTGTTAGACATGATTCGATCCATGATGGGCTTTGCAACTCTGCCGCTGTCCTTTTTGGAGATATGCACTTGAGACAGCTTGTTACTTGTTGAATAATGTTCTGAGTAAGTCTGTTGTCTCCACTCCATATGAGTTATGGACTAGGCGTAAGCCCTCAATTTCACACCTTCGGGTTTGGGGTTGTCCGGCTTATGTAAAGCATTTAGACTCAGATAAACTTGGTTCTAGGTCTGATCGGTGCCTGTTTATTGGGTACCCTAAGGAATCAAAAGGATATTTCTTCTACTTGGAGGACGAACAGAAAGTGTTCGTTGCTCTTAGGGCTATTTTTTTTGGAAAAGGAGTTTCTTGGAGAAGGAACTGAACTATAGCTTCTAAGATTGAACTTGGTGAAGTTCAACCAGTGGAAGAACCTGCACACTTTAAGGACATCATAGAACCGGCTATGATTGAATCGCACCCGAAACCCATTATTAGGAGATCCGGTAGAGTACCGCATCAGTCGGATAGATACTACGGTTTCTTGGTCCGGGACGGTGATCCTATTAAGCTCGATGAGAACGATGAGGATCCGATCACCTACATGGAGTCCATGGAGATCAACAATGTATGGACATTCATTGATCCACCTGAAGGGATAAAACCTATTGAGTGTAAGTAAATTTTCAAGAGAAAAAGAGGCACAGATGGGAAGGTGGAGACCTATACAGCCTGTCTATTTGCCAAGGGGTATCGTCAGCGATATGGTATCGATTATGACGAGACATTCTTCCCTGTAGCAATGCTCAAGTCCATTCGGATCATGCTTGCTTTGGCAGCACATTTTGACTATGAGATCTGGCAGATGGATGTCCAAATCGCTTTCCTGAATGGGGAGTTGGATGAGGAGGTGTATATGATACAGCCTGAAGGGTTCACGTCCACAGACGAGTCAAAAGTGTGCAAATTACAGAGGTCCATTTATAGACTCAAGCAAGCATCTCGAAGTTGGAACATGCGATTTGATAGGTGTATCAAATCATATGGCTTCGTTAGGAACGGAGAGAAACCCTGCATCTATAAGTGGGTCAATGATTCTGTGATTGTATTTCTAGTACTGTATGTTGATGACATTATCGTAATTGGGAATGACATTGCAGCATTGCAAGGAATAAAGGTCTGGTTGTCATCTCAGTTCTCCATGAAAGACTTGGATGAAGCTTCTTACATACTGGGTATGAAGATCTATAAAGATAGATCTAAGAGGCTTCTGGGATTGTCCCAGTCTACGTACATTGATACCATGCTGAAACGATTCAGCATGGAGAATTTCAAGAAAGGCTCTCTCCCAATAGGTTCTGGAATTACTCTTTCTAAGAAAGATTGTGCAACAACTTCTAGGAAAAGAGAGCACATGAGTAGAGTTTCTTATGCTTTTACAGTGGGCTCTATCATGTATGCTATGACATGTACTAGACCAGACATGGCATACTCACTAGGAGTGGTGAGCAGATACCAGTCTGATCCAAGTGAGGCATATTGGAAGGTGGTTAAGACCATCCTAAAGTATTTGAGAAATACTAAGGACCAATGGCTGATTTATGAAGAACCTGACTTGAAACTTGTGGAATATACTGACTCCAGTTTCCAGTCAGACAGAGATGATAGCAAGAGTGTGTCAAGGTTTGTGTTTACCTTGAATGGAGGAGCGATCTGCTGGAAGAGTAGCAAGCAGGCAACAATTGCAGACTCGGTATGCGAAGCAGAGTACATTGCAGCATCAGATGCAGCAAAGGAAGCTGTGTGGTTGTGGAAGTTTCTTGGAGAGCTAGGGATGGCATCTTCCCTAGATGGTCCTGTTTCTGTGTATTGTGACAGCACAGGGGCCATTGCTCAAGCTAAGGAGCCAAAGTCTCATCACCGCACTAAGCACATTCTGTGGTACTATCATCTCGTGCGAGAGATCGTAGAACGAGACGACATCAATCTTATGAAGATTGATGGAAAGGAGAATCTGGTCGACCCTTTCACTAAAGCCCTCAGAATGAAAGAGTTCGACTATTGTAAAAGGGAAATGTGTATTAGATATTGTTCTGATTGGCTTTAGTACAAGTGGGAGTTGTTGAGAATTATGTCCCAAAACCAATCGTCTAAGCTGTAGGCGGTTGTGCTCAGTATTATAATTTATATATGAATTAATAAAACTTTATTTTGGTAGCTCATTACATTATTCATTTCCATGTAATGAACTCTATTTATGTGATGAAGTCCTTAGGACTGCACTGACTTCGATATAGAGAGGATATATCGAGTGATTCTTTAAAAAGGTTCACAACCAAAGGATATATTGTACTGGACGACAATGTATCAAATGTAGGTTGTTGTGGTTCACATCGTTTTGTTGTCCTCTTGACCAAATAAGTGTGGTGACACTGATATGATTTGCAAGTGGGATATGTGACATCTCATTGAACATGATTCCATGGAGCTCCTTTCTGTCAAAGGATTGCTCGTGATTGGATATGGATATATGTGTCCCTCTGACCTGAGATCACCATAGTAGCTTGCAAGCAACTCTCTGTGCTTTGGTACCAGACTACCCGGATTTCTAATCCGATGACAGAAGGTTTCTGGGTACAGGCAAGTACTTGTGGAGCAGTGGTGGACCAAGATGGAATTGACCTGTTCAAGTTGTTTGGATTGAATGTCTCGCAGTGTCTCAATTTAGCAAATCCTTGGCCGGGGTAGTCCTAGTGAGGAGTCACTGGACTTGCGAGGTTGAGACATGTTGTGGATTGACTCAGTTAGGATTGGCAGTCTAACCCTAGGTCATCTTTAGCATTGAAGGTCAAAGGGATGAATTATATGGTAACCATATGCCAAAGATTCGATAGATTGCTCTCGCATCTTTGACCTATCCGGATGCCGGGACCCATTGCTAGATGGTATCTTGTGTTGGTTCTAGAAGTGTTCCAATGCTACCGTTTAAGTTCGAACCTATGAGGTCACACGTCATAGAAGATTTCTTCCTAATTTGGGAGCCGATCAATGATTGAGAATCATTTCGGTATTAAGGTCAAACGGTATAATTAAGCATATATTGGATTTTTTCTGATCAACCTGGTCTGATTTGGATCGATCAGTATTGGTTTGGGTCAACCAGAAATTATTCCCGGTAGACCAGGACTACACCTATTTTTCTTACTGATCGGTTTTGGTCGGACCGGGGTTTGATGAACCGGTTTTTATTACATGGTTTATTTTCACCGTTGTTCTCCCAGCATTTCAAAGAAATTAAAAATACTGGTTTGATGTTTTGATTTCTTCCCCTGCTCGGTTGCTCATTGTTTCATCGATTGAATGTGATAAGAACAGTTTGAAATTCGATTGCTGATACGGATATTGATCCGTATCACCGTGAAGGGGTCTCACGGTTTTTTTTTCTCTCCCGCGCGTCTTCCCATTGCTTGAGTCCCTGTTTTTCATGGTGATGTAGCACCCTTTTGTTCTCATCCGCTAGCGAGTTCCCAGATTTTCCACCGATCCAAAATCCTATTCAAGAGGAGTTTTGATTTTCTCTAGCCTTCTCTCACCATGTGTTCACTGCCTTCACATTTTTTCTCCGTCTTGGTTTTATCTGGGTAGCAGGCCGTGAGATAGCGAGAGAGGGATGACCGTGGCTTGTGGCAGAGAGAAAGGTCGTACAATTTGGGGGAGATAAAAAGCAAATACAGCGTGTGAGAGGTAGAGAGAAAGGAGGGAGCACTTGATCGGTGGTCGCTGATCGCTGATCGCTGATCGCTGATCGCTGATCGCTGATCGCTGATCGCTGATCGCTGATCGCTGATCGCTGATCGCTGATCGCGGCGCAGTTGCCCGGGAGGAGCCCTTGGACGCGGGTGGAGGACAAGGTGTTCGATAGGGCGCTGGTGGTGATTCCGGAAAGAACAGGGCATAAGTGAGGATCTGTGAGAGACTTTTGGGATGGATTTTTGAGCGCAGAAATTCGTTGGGTGTCTCGGTCTTCCTCCCCTGTTTTTGTTTTCTTTTGTATGCTATTGGTGGAGTTTGGGTGGTCCTTGAGAAGACCATCCGTGAGGATTTTTTGGCATTCCCTGCTCCATTTTTTCAGTGACCTATTCTTTGATTTTCGGAGGACTAGCATCTTTCCGGGAGTTGGATCAGCGAGAGACCGTGCATGGATACTCTAGAGGGTGGACATTTGGACACCTCGAGAGATTGGACCGATCCTTTCTTCTTCTTGCTGTTTTGCAGATTTGGTATAAAGACTGCAGGAGTTCTACCGGTTGCCTCTGATTTGCTATTAAAGGAAGCTCTAAAAGGTATATTATTTCCTTTATGTTATCATGCATGCTTAGATTTAGATTTAATTATATTATTTATAATTATTGCACTTGCCTATACATGCCTTGTATTAGTTACATGCATCATTTTATGTTAGATTCTGTGCATGAGTAGGTTTTTCCATTTGCATGTTTAAAGAAAATTTGAATTATGCAATACCTACTCCATAGTGTAGCGTGCCTAGCGTAGGTGTCCGATGCACTGGTTTTCCTTCATGATCTTGGTGGGAGTCAGGTGCACCAAACTCTCACCACATCCCTGAAGGTGGTCGAAAAGGATTTGCACATGAGGGCATTAGATGCTCCCTGAAGAAGCATGAGAGACTTGAAGCTCTCCAAATGATCAAAGAGATTAGTGATGCCATCGTAGGCTTTCATAGCAAGTGCCATGAAATGGTGAAGCATCAATTCCTCCATAATCTTGCAAGAAAATAGGGGATGAACTGAGAAATGAGGCTTTCCACCTAGAGATAGGTTTTATTGGTGAAGCTCCTTCAGGTAGCTATCCACTTCTTGGAGCTTATGGGCCAACTCGCCTCATTGCCCAGATCATCGGGTAAGGTGATTGTGCAAAGATTCTACCAGTGAAGTATCTTGCATAGAGGAGAAAATAGAAATAGAAGAGTCAAATTGATGTACTTCATCTAGTTCTCAGTGGAAGTGATGATTTTACTATATAGTAGGCTAAGGTGAGGCTAATGGGAGGCTCGCTTTGCACTCTAGATTGGTTGCCTTGCTCGAGGGGCTTCTTGCTTGGCTATAGGAGCAACCCTAGGCTCGACTCACACCCTAGGCTCGACTCACACCCTAGGCTAATTGCCTTACCTGAGGAAGGATGGGCACACTAGAGATGGGTGGCGGGCTGGCTTCATCTCCAACCTTGGTGGGTCCTGTTGTAAGCCTTGCATTAACATCATTAATGCTTGACTAGCTAGGAGAGCTGAGAAAATTGCTTGATAGTAATGGTTGGAGTAGTCAATGTGATGAGGGATGTGATTCTAATATGATGCAAGATGATATGCAAGGAATGAACATGAAAAAAATTAGATTAAAGCAAGCAAATATTTTTAGATTTTTCTTATGGTTTTATTCCCGAAACTAGACAAGATTAAGTTAGGGTTATCCTGTATCAATTAGCATCCTACCTACATACTAGATTAATCAAAAAGAAAAGAAAATCAGGATCCTAGGTCTAAGAAGGCCTATTAGAAGCATGTTCACCTTTAAGAAATTAGACAAAAAGAGATGGAAATTAGGTTTAACATACTAGGCAATGATTTCTAGTTGCTGTAGAAGAGATTGCTCCGCTCAGATCGGTGCCTGGATGATCTGGTCACTTTCTTGCGAATCCGTCAACTTTTTATCAGCTTTGTTTGGAGGCAAGGAAAATATCATCCAAGAGGCGTGGCACTGGAGGGATCATGCAAATATCAGGGTCAGTTAGAAAGCAAATAAGAAAGCAAAAGAAAAGGAACTAGGGTTTGAAAAAGAATGGAGTTAGGGTTTGCTGATGCTGGCGGCTGGAGGAGGAAGAAAGCTTCTTGCTGGGGATGGCTTAGGGTTTCCTTCCTTGGGGCATGTTAGGGCTTGGATGAAGATGGCTTTGGGTGGCTAGGGCTTGGAGAAATTAGGGCACACAAGTAACACTCACATACCTCAACAAGAGAATACACAAGAACACAAGCTTAACAAAATTTCAACAGAGTTTTGATTCATAAATAAGAGTTGATTACAAGAGGGGGAGGGATGGGGTATTTATAGATGTTCCCATGCCCTCTCCTAGTTAGGATAGGAATACAAAATTTGATAGGGAGAAGGATTACAAGGTTGTTTAGAACTAGGAGTACATAATTTGAGTAGAAATAAAATATAATCTCCTAGTTAGAATTGGTCTTCTCTCCTTCTTTAACTTGGTCAAAAACTCCCTCTTGGGCTTGGATGCCTAAATGGATATGGGCTTGAACTTTAGGGCAGCAAGGGGCGGCCTCCAATGGGCTTGGGCGCATAGGCCTGGTGCATGACTTGGGTGGCCTCCAAGGTGTGGCATATGGGCCTCCTGGTAGGCTGGAAATCCTAGGCTGGGTGCTTAGAAGAATATCCCTGGAATCTTCATGTGCGGAGCTTCATGGGCTTGGACTTGCTTGGTTCTGGGAGGGCTTGGTGAAGGTTTTGACTAGTGCTCCTCCTCTTGTATAAAACTAGAGTTGTACTGGACTGGGGTTGAGACAACTCAATTGGACTTTTTGTCTCAACTTATTGCAGGCTCACTCAACTCAGCTGAGCTAACTTCATTATAAAACTCTCAACTAGACTAACTTTATTACAAAACTTAACACATCATTAATGGTTCAAAATTCACCAACACATGACTTTAGAGAAAAAAATTGAAGTTTGAAGTCTATGCCTGATCTGATGTCACCATCACAATGGTCCCACCTCTCCACCCTTTAGAGGAACCAAAGGCAAGATAGCCAAGGTGTGAATACCTCGGTAGGGGCAGATACAGTCATCCTCTTTCCCTTAGCCATGGAACAAGCTAGAGATAAGAAGAATCTAGATGCAAACTCCAAATCACAATGAAGTTTATAGGCATAGAGCCCTTCCTGTAGTACCAATCTATTGTTGGACTAGAGATGGGCTGGCTCAAGCTTGACTCGAATAGCGCTTGAGCTAAGGTGGCTGCTAATATAGAGATAGGTCTCATAGGATCCTATCACTAGGTGTTATATCCTATAAGATAGAGAAGACTAGAAAGTCCATATACTAGGGGGTTCCTCGGTGGTAGAATCTTCAATGCCTAAGTCAATCTCTTAAAAAGGCAAACAAATGAGGTTTGGAGTCCTCTATGGAGTTTAGAGTAGATCAGAGAGGGAGGAGCTGGATGGAATGAGATCTGTAGAAGAAGGGGTTCTCAGTGTGTATGAGATCCTCTTCTGGGGAGATGGCACACTAATGAGTAGAATTGTAGAGGCCACTGTCAGAGATGGAAAGTATGTAGGGTGGCCTACAAATGTCTCCATGAGTACTCAAATGGATGCTCACAAAATTAGGGAGCTTAGGGTGTGCTTTGAGAAGAGAGCTCCTTTGAAAGGAAGGGCTCTCAAGAAGGGCAAGGTCTCCTTATTCCATCCCAAGTTCTTCTCCTTGTTCTTCTCTTTGTTCGCTTACCATCTACCTTACCTAGAGGGTCCCAAGGAAGAGCTTGTAGGCATGTAAGTAATGCCTGGAGAAGGTATGGTGTGTGATGTTGGGAAGTGGCATCTAGCGCATCTCGATTATTGTAGACATGCCTATAACAAGAGCCCTACCATGGTTGGTGAAGCAAGGAGCAGTGATTGACAAGGCACATCCCTATGATGGGGTGTCCCTCAGGTTGAGAGCATTAATGGCCACCGCTCCTGGAGCATGCACACTAGGTGAATGAGGGCGGGCTCGGCAACGGTCGATGTCTAGGAAGAGGGTTGGTGAGCATGCATCATAATATGTAGTTGGTGAGTTGTTGAGAGGTAGCCCAGTCATTCAGGCTTGTTGATGCATATCTAGCATGGATTGGGAATTTGGTGCCCTGTTGGACCAAACAAATGTAGGTGTATCATGAGTTATTTATACCATACATGTTATATATGTATCCATGTATCATCCAAAAAATTAATAGATGATAAAATATATCCTTAAGAGTTAAGAATTTGAGGCATGTATCATTATAGATTAATAATATATTGCTCTCGATGATTGGATCATCATGGGGATGGTGATGATTTATCAAAATCGATGCACATATTGCTTCTCTTTAGACAGATGAATCTTGAGTCTATAGCATGGTAACAGTGGAGTGAAAGTGTAAGTGCTTGTTAGAGAACAATAGTACAGAGCATGATTATACGGGAAGTCACTTGGATGTCTACTCACTCATCAATAACTTTTTAAATGCTACGGTAGTGTGAGTGGTGCTTTGACCTTCAATACCTAGGCTACCATAGTGAACTTGCTGTAGTTTGACTATACAATCACTTGGTCTCTTAGCCATTTGGATCTTTGCAATATATGTTGGCTACAATAGGCTAGCTATAAAAGTAGGATCACATCTAGATGGGATCTATTGATCTTAGTAGGTAAGGCATAGTCTTATGTGATGTAAGAAACTGAGTCCATAAGATCATTTCCATGATAATGTGAATGATGAAAAAGAGTTTTCATAAGTTTTTATAAATTAGACTTGAGCTAATTAAATCTAGCATGTGATAGATGAAGGGATTTGATGAGTCTTCCATAACTTCCATATTATCAGGACTCGAGATAGAAGAACTGAATCATATGGTAACCATACCTAGGGTTCTATATATTCTGCATAACTAGAATTGTCACTGTATGCTGCTAGGCATCACTAGTGAATTGCAAGAACTTACTTGGATCATTTTTAGATCAATAATCTTTGTTGAGGTGAGTTGGAATCATTCCAACCTATTAAAAAAAAGAGTTTCAATGATACTATGATATATGTTGCCACCTAGGTCACCATGACCTGCAACTCTATCATGACCTAGGTGAGCTAGCCTCCTCGGGCTTGTCAGGTTCTTCTTCGCCTTATCTTCATGGCCAGCCGGTCCATCATCCTGCAAAAAAGAGGAGACCCAGGCCGGGGATCTCGATGGGGACACTCTGATGGTCAAGTCAGTAGGACGACCAAGGAAAACAGATCCTTAATGATGAGAGTTCATGGTACCTCCGCTTTTAAAATCATCCTACAAAAACTTATAATGCACTTAAAGAGTTGTTAGTAAGACAAATGTATGCTCCAATATTTTATTATCATCAAAATCACTCAAGGGGTCAATAGCTTCTTACTATTGATTAGAAGGCAGGGAAGACATCACCCTAGACTGGATACACCTTGGGATCCTGCAAGAAGAATCATTAGAGGCATGGAAGAGATTGAAACAAAACAAAGAAACATAATGGAGTGAAAGAAGGGAAGGAAAAGTTTGGTGGAGATTCTTGGATGTTGGAAGCACCTGTTTGATGGAGACTTTCTTGAAGCTAGATTGATGCGGGACGGGGAAGCGGGGGATCGCTGGCGAGCGTAGAAGTCACCAGGGGATTAGGGCTTGCACTCAAGAACAGGGAACCAGGGCGTCACACCCACTCCAATCTAGAGAAAAACTCAGAACTCAGACAAAATAACTTTAATTTGTATTCATAAGAAAAAAGATGTTTCATACAAGAGGGGAGGGGCGGTATTTATAGATTCACTCTAAGGTACATGACTTGAGGGCTAAGAAACCCTGACTTGTGGGCCAAGAAACTCTGGTGGACCTGGTCAATAGTGGGCCTTTGTCTTGGACTGGAGCTCTCTCTTGTGGGCCTGGCAGCATGAAAGGGCCCAAGTGCATGAAGGCCAGCTCTGGTTGGGTAGGCTTGGTGAATCTTTTGGTATGATGCATCTCCTCTTGACTTGAACGACACTACAGACTAAAGGGACTCAACTGGACTCACATGTTCCACTTTATTACAGGACTCGATTGGCTCACTTTGACTCAAGTGACTTAGGACTAATGGACTCAAATAAAATAAACTAAAATAGACTCTCGGTCCCCATCATTCTCCTGGGGTGGGGAAAACTCGACTCCATCGAGTCAGGCTCGCTATATTTTTTTTTTCTCTTCTTGTTTTTCTTTCTCTCTCTTTTTTTCTCTCTTTTTTTTTTTTTTTTCTTTTTTTTTTCAACCCTAATACTCTCCTGCTCTGATACCAAAACTGATGCGGGACAAAAGGGGGGGCTGGGAGGATCGTTGGAGAGCTGAGAAGTCTCTTGTGATTAGGGTCAACAAGGCGGAAAAAAATATGTGGGGGCAAGAAAGATGGATACTCTATGGACTTGGAACTTACCTTTACAGAGAGACATCGCACTTCTAGGGCATTTCACCCACCTTACCATATGCAGTATAGGGCATCCCACCCATCTCACTACATGCGGAGCCTAGGGCATCCCACCCAAATCTCTACCTGGGGCCGTGAAGGAGAAGCTCCAAGATCATAGAGGGGACTCAGCAAGGGAGAAGATAACTAGGGCCTCACGCCCCTCGATGCTCGAAAGCGAAGGCAGTGGGGTCTCACACCCCTCGACACCGCAGGTGAAGGAAAGACGGGCCTCATGCCCGAAGGCAGAACCAAGAACACTTTTTCTCAAAAATTCATAATCTTCATTACTAACCAGTTACAAGAGGGGATGCCTTTTTATAGGCTTACAAGACTTAGGATCCATATATGGAAAATTATTTTATTTATTTATTTTAATCCTAAACCAGTAGCTTTGAGATCCATGTAGAGCTACTTCTGCATCAGGATCTGTGCAACTCCATCTTCTATGACTGTGGAATAGGAGATCGGTAGACAGGGCGGAGGGGAGCTGGGGCAGATCCGACAAAGATGAGGGAGATCCTCCATATCCAGGGTGGCCAATGTGGAAATCGGGACCAAGTCCTGGGAGATGATCACGGGATCGCGATGGTAGTCACCCAGAGAGCGTCGACAGTGGAGCGGGAGATCAATCCGCCGCCAGTTTGCAGGATCCGGTCCTTGACGATGAAGAATCCCGTGATCTGGGCGAAGAGGGTCTAACATGCCATCAACAACAGCCTTGATGGCGGAGGGCAGCGATGGCACTGGCGATGCTGTGGGAGAGGAAGGGAGTGTTCGATCTGGTTATGAGTGATGTGTACATACCGGACATGGATGGTTTCAAGCTACTCGAGCACATCGAATTGGAGATGGACCTTCCCGTGATCATGATGTCGACTGACGATGAGAGGGATGTTGTGCTGAAGGGAGTCACTCATGGTGCCTGCGATTACCTCATAAAGCCCGTGAGGATGGAGGTGATGAGGAATATATGGCAGCATGTGGTCAGGGTCAGGTCTCGGGAGGCCAGGAGGAACTGTGAGCCACCACAGCATTTCAGACGCCGAGATGACATGGCAAGGCCTGGGCAAGGACCTCACCTGGTTGGAGCTGGAAATCCTAGTCGTTCGTGAAGTCTTATTCAGTTTCTTGATTGGGATGTTAAGCATTGAATATCGTCCTCTGGACTATGAAAGACTAGTTTGGTAGGTCAAGTAGTATTTACCATTTACTCACATGTTCCACTTTATTACAGGACTCGATTGGCTCACTTTGACTCAAATGACTCAGGACTAATGGACTCAAATAAAATAAACTAACATAGACTCTCGGTCCTCATCATTTTCCTGGGGTGGGAAAACTTGACTCCGTCGAGTCAGGCTCGCTGTATTTTTTTTTCTCTTCTTTTTTTTTTTCTCTCTCTCTTTTTTTTTCTCTCTCTCTTTTTTTTTCTTTCTTTTTCTTTTTCAATCCTAATACTCTCCTGCTCTGATACCACATGTGAGTGAATCGCACAGGAGACACAGTATTGCATCTTCGCATACAGCTTCGGGAGAGTGTACCCATCATAGACACAAGCCTCATGGACATCCCTCATAGCAGCCTACTTAACAATGTTCCTTACAAGGAACCTCTTGATAGCCTTGTCCTTGGGGCAGCACTTGCCATAGTTGGAGCAGTGGATGAAGTTGACATGGCCGCGACCGTGCTTGTTGCGGCCGCCATTCCTGTGCTTGAACGTCATCGCCATCCGACTCCTCCGACCTTCGTTAAACCTTTCATGTAATCTAGGGTTTTTAATATGCCGGATTTTAGAGAATTAGGATTTCAGTAAAATTAATTAAAAATTTTGATAATTATTAGGACAGAACAGAGGACACGCAGTAAAAATTTCATAGAAAAATAAAATGTTTAAGATGCCAAAATCAGATGAAACCTAGACACCTAATGCAGTGGACAGGATGCTGAGATTAGGGTTTGTGAATGCAAAGCAAATAAAAACTATCCTAAACCCGCTCTGATACCAAGTTGATGCGGGACGGGGAAGTGGGGGATCGCTGGCGAGTGCAGAAGTCACCAGGGGATCAGGGCTTGTACTCAAGAACAGGGAACCCGGGCGTCACACCCACTCCAATCTGGAGAAAAACTCAAAACTCAGATAAAATAACTTTAATTTGTATTCATAAGAAAAAGGATGTTTCATACAAGATGGGAGGGATGATATTTATAGATTCACTCTAAGGTACATGACTTGAGGGCTAAGAAACCCTGACTTGTGGGCCAAGAAATCCTTGTGGACCTGGTCAACAGTCGGCCTTTGTCTTGGACTGGAGCTCTCTCTTGTGGGCCTGGCAGCATGAAAGGGTCCAAGTGCATGAAGGCCAGCTCCTGTTGGGTAGGCCTGGTAAATCTCCTGGTCTGATGCCTCTCCTCTTGACTTGAACGACACTATAGGACTAAAGGAACTCGACTCGACTCACTTGTTCCACTTTATTACAGGACTCGATTGGCTCACTTTGACTCAAGTGACTCAGGACTAATGGACTCAAATAAAATAAACTAAAATAGACTCTCGGTCGCCATCATAGACTAATGGTTGGGCGTCACGCCCTTCTCCCTCACAAAGTGGCAAAGCAAAGAGATTGCAATGGAAGAAAGAAGCTCTCAAAATTTTCATTCATTCAATCATAATAGCTTGATTACAAGAGGGTTAGGGCTATTTATAGACTTCCCTTAGCCCTTTCAAATTTGAATTACAAGCTTAAAGAGTGGAGTGAAGAGTGGGATTTCATGCTTGAAATGGTGAGTGGTAAGTGGGGGGTTACAACTTTCATTTAAATTTGAATCCCTTGGGCACCCAAATGGTGGTGATATGGCATGTGAGGTGGCATTCCTCTTGGTGTGGTGAGGTGGCACTCCAACTTGACTTGGTGTGGTGAGGTAGTGCTCCAACTTGGCATGATGAGGTGGCATCCTAACAAAGCTTGAAGTGGTTAGCTCCAAAAGGTGGTTTTGATGCTCCTTCATTTAGGTTCCAACTTTTTCTCATGGCTAATTTGAACCCAACTTGACTATGACTAAATCAAAATTAATGAAACAACTTGACTAAGACTCTAATTATAGGACTGAAATTAACAGGACTCAGCTAAAATTGAAACTGATATGATTTATTCATCTGCAATCCATAAGGAGCTGGTGTTGACCTGGTTTGATTGAAGTCTCTTTCTAATCCTGGTGTCTACACTATGATGCGAGACTATTTATGCATGCTAGTTATTTTTTTGTTATTAGGTAATGAGTTATGAGTTTATATCCTGAATATTAAGCCAAGAAAAGCAGGGATTGCTATAAAAAATCTGAAGCACAAGCATGCAGAAATAAATCCTAGAGTGAAGAAACAAGATCGCCGAGGCTAAGAAGCCCTGGTATGACTAGCTCTTCTGCAATACCGCTACATGATGAGTCTTAGGGGTGTACCTGGCAGTGATTTGAAGATCAATCCACGAAGAGGTCGCTCTACGCTCTTGGATGCGGCCTGAAAAATAAGCTGAAGACCTTGCGGATCCGCAGCTTTTGACCCGCTGACCTGAAAGCTAGTTAGATGGAATCCTAGGATTCGTGAACTCTGAGGGACCTGCAAATCACCATTCAAGAGTTAGAAAACAAAAAAGTAGGCTAGATGACTAAAAGAAGAAGAAAGGAAAGGGATTGGAGTTGGGCGGCCAAGAGGTTGAAGAAGGCTGGCAACTAGGGTTTCTTGGAGGCAAGGTGCAGGGATCACACAGATACCCTTAATCACATAAAGGATCACACAGAAATTGGAGGAAACTCAATAATTCATTTATCAATAATTAGCAAATACATGAGAGGGGGGGCCTTTATATAGACTTACAAACTTAGGCTCCAAGTAAGGGCATACAAGAGATTTCCTAATATATCCTTTTCCCACTCAAACCCTAGCTAGATTACATGGAAACCTCTCTCCCAAATAAACTCAAAATCCCTCTCACTCTCCTTACTATGGTCGGCCAAGGGGTGGCGATCATAAGGGTGGCCGACCAAGGGAAGGTGACCATAGGGGCACTAAAATTCATGATGGGCCAGGGCTTTGGGCGGCCCACTTCAGTGCTGGGCAGGCTTTAGGATTTTTTCGATTGTCCTTCTTCCCAGTGGGCTGATGTTGTTGTCATCTAGTCTTCAATATTGATGATCCCAAGGTCCTTCTCATGTAATTCAAGGTGGCACAATCAAGTATGACTAGGATTCCTTGTAGTTGTCAAATTGTCACTTTGGCTAGGATCCATCAGTGTCTTGAATCTTCTCTTATTGAACTAGACTGGACTCATTATGAGACTTACAGGACTCAAAATAATAAATGGCTCAACAGAGCTGACTCAACCAACAAACTCAAGTGAACTTGACTCAACTTGACTCAATTGAACTGACCATATCCAAAATACTAATGGTATGGATGACTCTAAATACAGGACTTAAATGTCGAAAGGTTCAAAACAGGACTCAGGGGCCAAAGTACAGACTAAAGTTGGCTAAGCCCTTATTCTAAAATTGGACTTAAATACTCAAACACTACTCAGATATCCATAGAGGGTTGAGAAGCCTCTACCTTATTCTAGTGCCTCTGGTATCCGCACTACACTAATAATTGTCCTTAATCCTTGAGGATACGATCTTAACTCATCACTAGCTATAGTAGTGAATAGATTTTTATTTATAACCACCTATGAAAGTGATCAACTATCTTGAGAAAACGTATATTGAGATGCGAAGAGTAGACTCCATGGATAATATGGCAGACCCACTAACAAAGTAATCAAACTAGCAGAAGATTGAAGTCCATCTTGAAAAGATGGGACATAGATATATGGCCAATTGGCTTTAGTGCAAGTGAGAGATTATTATATGTATGTCTTAGAAGTCAAGTTGGCATGATACATTATATCTTTTATAGACATAATTTTATTCTTAATTCATTGAAATCAATAAAATTAGGCATTATTATTTTTATTCATATCTAATGTGTCTATAAATTATCTATGGAGTTAATGGATAATGATATATATTCTCATAAGTTGAGAATTTGAAATATGAGTCATATATATTAACTCTTAAAATCTCTTGATCATTGGATCATCATAGGATGGTAATTGATCTGTCAAGATTAGTGCATGAATCATCTCCTTTTTGATTAGATGAGTCTTGAGTCTACAGTGTAGAGACACTAGAGTAAGAGTGCAAATAATTGCTAGAGAATAACGGTACTGAGCATAACCAAGTCAAAGAAGTCACATGTATGTCTACTTATTCATCAATGACTTCTCAAATACTATAGTTGTGTGAGTAATTTCTTGACCTACTGTATCTTGGCGACTCATAGTGAGATTGTTGTGGTTTGATAGCATATGAACCTGGTCCCTAGCCGTTCGAAATCTTATGGTATTATTTGGCTGTAGTAGCTTTAAGATATAGTCCCATACGACTTAATAAGTTGAGTTCTTAAATCTATGGCCATAGTAGTGTGATATTAGAAAAGCGTTTTCAAGAAAATTATAATTGGACTCAAGCTAATTTAAGTCTGACATGTGACGGATACTTAGGATTTGACCAATTTCCATGACCTATATCCTATCAAAATTTTTGATAGAAGAATTTGATCGCATGGTAACTATGCCTAGGGATTCATTTCTATTCTACTGGGTTGCCACTACATATTACTAGGTATCACTATTGAATTGGAGAGCTCACTAGGATCGTTTTTGAATCAACGATCTAAGTTAGGGTTGAGCTAGAAGTGTTTCAGTCTATCAAAAAAGTTTCAATGATACTATGACAAAGATCATCATATATCTCACTACCAGATAGAATAGAACCTGAGGGGTCACATACGAAAAAAGTTTGACCTGACCTAAGCATGGATCTATGTAAAAGTTATTTAGTACCTACTAATTTTGGCACTTATCAATTTTGGCACCTACTAATTTTAGCACTTGCTAATTTTAGTAAGATGGACATGCTTGTAAATGTTGTAATAATATTTGACTTTATTATTTGACTCAATTAAATCAGATTTAATAGTTATTAACTTAATTTAAAGTTAATTAAATTTATAATTCAAGTTTGACTTAAATTATTGACCTAGTGACCAGGTCAATAGCCTTTTTGAATTTGGTTTAATTTTAGCATAAAATGATTTCAAAATTAGTCAGAAATTGAGTCAAACTAGATCAGTAGCTATGAGACCTAGTTGATTGGGTCTCTCTCTCCTTTTCTCATGCAAAATCCAAGAGGAGGGCATGGAATTGCACGCCTCCTCTTGGCGCACGTGGTGAGAAGAGAGGCCCCAAGTTGGTGCCTCTCTTCTTTATTTGGGACTGGGTGGCTCTCTTCTTTATTTGGAACTCTCTTTCCTTCCTGATTTAAATGTTATTCAAATTAGATTAGAATCCAATTTTATCTAAATTTTTACGTAGTATGAAGAGGGAATTTGGCATGGAGTTTTAAGGAGCACAGAAATAAGGGCTGCACACAAATGGTTGTTGCACATCTTTCTTCCACCCATTCCATCTTTTTCCCTTCTATGCTATATCTAATTCCATACCTCAAAAAAAAGCAGAGAGGGTCTAGTTTATATATTGGCAAAAATCAAAAATAAGTTCTAAATATTTGAAGAGATTATTTTCTATAGAAGAGGAGAAAGGTTGCATAGGGTTCAAGTTCTTCAACTAGAAAAGAAGGACCATCTCCGTGTTTGAAGAAAGACCTATAAGGATCTAGCAACCGGGGATCTTAGTGATCAGTCAGGAAGGTTCTATGTGGATACCAACAGAGGCCGAGTATGTGCACAACTCCAACGAATCCTATCAGATTTGATTGATCCAACAGATCTAGTACAAGAAGAAGGATTTAGTGATTAAGGTAAGTTGAATCTTTCATCTTATACTTTTATTAGGTTTTATATCTAAATTATTTTCTATTCCAACTTGTTAAGTGGTTTGGTTGAATGATGTTTAGATTTATTTTAAATCATCAAGATTTTAAAAATTTATTTTCATAGTTTATACTTCTATTGTGCCTAAGGTTTAGAACCTAGTCTTGCATTATAGTCATTTTTATCGGGAACACAACACAACGAGCCCTATCAACCATCCCTAAGGTGCTCGGCCAGGAGCCCTAGTGTGGATGATGGCAGAGGCCTACTCCTATGCCACAAGGCATCAGCGAGCCCTACCAACTATCCCTAAGGTGTTAGCAAGGAGCCCTTGAGCAAATTATGGTGGAGGCCAACTCCTATACCCCAATGCATCAGTGAGCCTTGTTGACCATCCCTAAGGTACTTGACCAGGAGCCCTTGAGTAGATGATGGTAGAGGCCAACTCCTATGCCCCAAGATAATAGTGAACCCTACCGACCATCCATAAGGCACTCAGCCGAAGCCCTTAAGTGGATGTAGATAGAGGCTAACTCCTATGTCCCAAGGCATCAGTGAGCCCAACCGACCGTCCCTAAGGTGCTTGGTCAAAAGCTCTCGAGTGGATGAAGACAGAGGCCAACTCCTGTACCCCAAGGTATCAACGAGCCCTACCAGTAGCCCTTAAGGCACTCAATTAGGAGCCCTCAAGCAGATGATGGCAAGGGCCAACTCCTGTGCCCTAAGGCATCATCAGCAAACCCTGCCAACTACCTCCTAAGGCACTCAGCTAGGAGCCCTCGAGCAGATGATGGCAAAGGCCAACTCTTGTATCCCAGGGCATTAGTGAGCCTTGTCGACCACCCCTAAGGCACTAGACTTGGAGCCCTTGAGTGGATGATAGCAGAGGGCAACTCCTATATCCTAAGATATTAGCAAACCCTGTCGATCATCCCTATTCTGCTCGACTAGAAGCTCTCGAGCAGATGATGGCAAAGGCCAACTTCTATGCCCCAAGGCATTAGCAAACCCTACTGACCATCTCTAAGGTACTTGGCCAGAAGCCCTCAAGCAGATGATGGCAAAGACCAACTCCTGCATCCCAAGGCATCAGCGAGCCTTGATAATCACCCCTAAGGTGCTCAGTTATAAGCTCTTAGGTATGCACCAATCGAAAGGCTCTTGGTAATAAGCCTGTCAGCATGACCAAGCCGCTCTAAGAATGCTGGTCTGTACCACCTTAGCAACACACCCAATTTAAGCCCCCGCAGTGTAGCACTTTGACACTTATCACCGCTACTTAACACCACCTAGCAAGGCTCTCCATCACCTCCTAAAATCATCAAATTATTACAACATCCTAACAAGAGCAATGGGCATGCGTAAACTCCTTGTAACTAGGGCTACCATTTAATAAAGCATGGCTTACCTTGGACTAGCAACGAGGATACATTTAACTATACAAGATGCTGCTTGCCAGCAAAAAGGCCCCAGCAATATATGGAAAGCCCTACCACCATTCAATGGATCTGATAGGATCTTGGTCTTGCTTAGAATACTCTCGATTATCCACCTATAATAGGGACTCCATGTGAGCACCCAGAGGTACGTGAGCCTTTCCACTTACCCTTTTCCACTATTTGTACTAATACTGACTTAAGCATCGAAATGCCGTCATTAAGCTACCCCCGATGGGGCTTCTTTGTAGGTTCCATCCCCCGGAGTCTGGCCTGCATTGACAACTCTGGTACCTACTCCAAATTCTATTCCAGTGCTCGACAAATTTTGGCACTAACACCAAGTAAACCTTAAAAAATCATCAATGATGATATGTCCATATTGCTTGCCACTATGACTTGTGGTTCTAATAGATCCAAATAAATCCATAAGAATAAATTCTAAAGGCATATTAGTTAAAATCGTGCCTTTTGATTTAAAAGAATTCCTATATTGTTTTTCAAATTGGCATGCATCGCAAATTCGATTCTTTCAGACTTAAGTTTTGGCAAACCTTCTATAATATCTCTTTTAAAAAGTTTAGAAAGTAAATACATGCTTGCATGACCTAATTTTCTATGCCATAACTAACTAGTTTCATTATTGCTAGTATTCATTGTAACTAGGTATTAGCTATTCTTTAAAGATAGATTATCTAAATCTACTATATAAATATTGCCATACCTATGTCCAATGAATACTACATTATCCTCTATTGGACTAAAAACAATGTATTTAAAGGATTCAAAAATTACTCTACAACCTCTACTTATACTAAGTTATGCTTTAAATCATCTACATATAATATAATTTTTTATGAATATAAAGGGGGCAATGCAGATTTTACCAATTCCATAAATGTACCTTTTTTCATTACATCATTCCTTCCTCTTTAGCTTCTAAAGTAATAAATTAAGTCTTATCACTTGTCATGTATTTTAAGAACCCACTATTAAGATATCATCTTCTTTTTTCTTAGATTATAAGACACATCAACATGAAAGAATTAAGTTTTTGTTTTAGCTACCTAAGCCATCTTGGATCCTTTGGGGTTGGTCTTCTTGGTTCCTTTTGGAACCCATTATCTTGACCATTTATTTATTAATTTTTCTTAAATTATATACATATTTTTTATGCCTTACCCTACCATGATAAAAACAAGTAATACATGACATAAAACTAAGAGGGGATTTATTTAAGATATTTTTTAAATAATATTTTTATTGATTTAGAGTGTTAAAATCTAAGTTAGCCTTATTGTAAATAGTTTTCTGATCATTCAAAATTAATTATAGTTTTTTAAAACTTAGAGTGAATTTTTCTATAAAGGATTTCAAATTTTGCACCTAATTTTTCATATCTTGATTTTCTTGTAAAATAATCTCTTCCAAAATGCTTTCCTTTTCTTGTTAATTCTTGCAAGAAATTCACTTTATCTTTCAAAGTCATTTCATTTTCTTTTGAAAGTTCAACATTTTATTTCTTTAGATCTTTGTTAATTTTTCATGATTTTTTAAATTCATTTAATAATTTAGTAAATACAATTTGTAATTTATTATAATCTAGAGAATGTTCAAAAATTATCACTATTAACAGGAAATATGGTCGAGTTGAGGACATGGGGCATGTGCAAGATATTAGCAAGCCTTGCCGGCCATTTCAAAAGTGCTCAACCATGATCCCTAAGTAGGTAATGGTAGAGACCAACTTCTATGCCTGAAGGCATTAGCGAACCTCGCCAACCACTCTAGAAGTGCTTAGCCATGATCTTCGAGTGGGCAATGGTAGAGGCTAACTCCTATGCCCCAAGGCATTAGCGAACCTCATCGACTACTCTAGAGGTGTTCAATCATGATCCTTGAGTGGGCAATGGTAGAAGCCAAATCCTATGCCCCAAGGTGTCATCAAGCCTTGCCGACCACTCCGGAGGTATTCAGTCATGATCCCTGAGCAGTTAACGATAGAGGCCAACTCTTATATCCCAAGGCATCAACAAGCTTTGCCAATTGCTCTGGAAACACTTAGCCATGATCTCTGAGTGGAAAATGGTAGAGGCTAACTCCTTTGTCCTAAAGCATCAACGAGCCTCATCGATCGCTCTAGAGGCATTCAATCATGATCCCTGAGCGGGCAATGGCAAAGGCCAACTCCTATATCCTAAGGTATCAGTGAGCCTCACTGACTGCTCTAGAAGAGCTTAGCCATGATCCTCGAGCGGGTAATGGTAGAGGCCAACTCCTATATCCCAAGACATTAGTGAGCCCTGTCAATCGCTCTAGAGGCATTTAGTCATGATCCCTAAGTAGGCAATAATAGAGCCCAACTTCTATGTCCCAAGTATTAGCGAGCCTCGCCGACCGCTTTGGAAGTGCTCAGCCATGATCCTCGAGTGGGCAATGACAAAGGCCAACTCATATATCCCAAGGCATCAGCGAGCCTCACCGACTACTCTAGAGGCATTCAATCATGATTACGAGCAGGCATTGGCAGAGGCCAACTCTTTGCCCTAAGGCATTAGTGAGCCTCGCCAATCCTCTAGAAGCGCTCAGCTATGATCCCTGAGAGGGCAATGACAGAGGCCAACTCTTATGTCCCAAGCTATCAGTGAGCCTCGTTGATCACTCTGAAGTAGCGACAAAGAATGCATTTACAGAGATGGGATACCACCAACATGCAAGAAAGCTCTATGGAACACATGAAAGGCTCCACTGCCCTTAGCAAGATTTGGTAGAATCCTATCTGAGATTAGACTATTCCACATGTCAAAGCCTATAAAAAGATTCCAAAGAAATCTCCAAGGTAAGCATGCCTTCTCGCTTACACTCCCCCTATTGGTATCTATACTAACTTGAGCCTCAAAGTGCCATCATCGAGGGCACCTCCGGTGGGGCTTTCTTGGAGGTACCTCTTCTCAGAGACTGGCCTACACTGTCTATCCTTGCACCTCTAGTACTCAACTCTAGCTCTTTCTTCAGTGCTTAATGAATTTTGGCACTAATAATCTCACTTTCTTTTGCCATGAGACAAAGATTAGCTACTTCTTTAATTTCTTCTTCTTCGGAGCTTGAGTCTTCACTATCACTCTATGTATCCATCAAAGCATTCTTCTTGTATTTCTTGGCCTTTTTGAGTTAAGAGCAGTCCATTTTAAAGTGACCAGGATACTTGCATTCGAAGCAAATGGACTGCTCTTTCTTTTTCTCTTTTTACTTATCCTTGCTTGTCTTACTCTTGCAAGACTTCTTCTTGTAGCTTGGCTTATTCCTTCTCATCATCATCTTGAACCTTCTTACAACCATTATCATCTCATCATTGTCCTCTTCCTCCAACTAATTGCTTCCTTTTTCTTCATTCATTGTAGACTTCAAAGCGATGGCCTTCTTCTTCTTGGACTCTTCTTCATCCTTTTGCTTCATTGTTAGCCCATGAGTCATAAGTGATCTAATGAGTTGTTTGAGTGGAAGATTGCTAGATCCATCACTTCTTGGATGGTCATAACCTTTGGATCCTATGACTTCAGAAGAGACTTAAAAATCTTTTGAACAAGATCTCTAGTAGAATAAGTCCTACATAAACTTTTTAAACTATTAGTAATGTTAGTAAAATGACTATACATGCTAGTAATAGTTTCAATTGGCTCCATTTTAAATACTTCATACTTATGTGTTGGGTTACAGTGGCATAGTGGAATCTTGGTATTTCAAAATTTATTTTAATACCCAAAGGACTCTCTCTACTTATTCTTCTCTATGGCCTGAAATATTGACTTGAGTATCAGAGGACCTTCACCAGAGCCACCTCAAGCCAAGGCTTTTTTGCAGGTACAACCACAAGCAATGGAAATTCAGGCAAATAATATGCCTCATCCTGTGTTAGCTGGAGTCTCACCACTACCACAAGCAGCCGTGGTAGGCTTGGATTGGTTCAACTTTCTCATTGAGCAAGTTCAAAATCTAGCAATAGCCATCCAAGCTATTCAGGTTGCCCTTGCACCGCCTTTGATAATGCTGCTCCCATCGATTGCTCCACATGTGGCCTCTTAACCTCTAACACTGCCAAAATTCATGCCACCACAAGTGGCATAATCTCTGGTAGTTAGAGTGGCACCTCTACCATCGGAGCAATTACAAGTCTTGCTGAAGGACCCTAGAGGAACCATTCACTACCATCGTCACCATCGTGAAAGCCCGAGGGTGAGGAGACCATACCCCAAAAGCCCCTAGTCAGAGTATGACTCAACTCTCGACCATCGATCCTTGCAATGGTCGGTAGCCTTAGCCAATCGAGATCTAGAGATCAATTGGAGGCTTAGGGAGATGGATCACCGAATTGAGGTGATTCGTAATCTTCCTATAACAAAAATCGACAAGATCAGCAATGAGCCACCATTTGATGATAATATCATGTGGGCATCGTTACCTTAGTATTTCAAAATTCCATCACTTGAAAGCTATGATGGGATCACTAACCCCGATAACCACTTGCAAGTTTCAGAGCGACAATGCTCTTTCATGAAGCTCCCAATGCCATCCTCTATCAAGCCTTCCTTTCTATCCTAAAGGGAGCAGCTCGGCACTAGTATTCTAGTTTAAAGCTAGGATTGGTATACTTTTTTGAACAATTGAGTTGAGCATTCATTGACCCTTTGTGGCAGATGATGGATCCCTAGCAACCTTGGAGCTCTCTTGAGGATCTTCCGATAGAAGCAATACCCCTCAATGAGAAGTGTCATGTTCCTCCTCCTGGGAAGGACTTGGGTTCATCGCAGGTTCCATAATGAACTTCCCTATGCTCATACCTAAGGAAGGCAAACGATGAAGATTGAGGGTTGTGTAGAGGACCCATATCAGGTCCCTACAGTTGTTATATCCCACCAGATTATCCTGATCAAATAGTTGCTCTATGGCCTCGCTCCCTTATTTTTCTTGATCTCTAGCTACATGATGATGTTCCTTTGAGCATGACTGATGGCCAGAAGAGCGATGGCCCTGTGATCGAGATTGATGGCTTGATTGATGGAGGCTATGCGATCTAGATCGATGACTGGATCGGTGAGACAGTGCTGACTGATACCATGATCTTGTCATAGAACTCTCCATGGTGCTGGCACTGGGGGCATGCCATGTCCCCTCTCAAGGCGGTGATGGACATGACTTCATTGGGGGTGGCCTGACCGATATAGGGACAATAGCCAAAGATAGCCCTCCAAACTCTAGACCTACCACTATTCCCTTACTCTTCGAAGATTGCTCAAGGCTAAAAATCTATCCTATAGCCTAGCAGAGTTTGTCTTGAAACTCGGCCGATCAAGCAACGATCTCCCAATGAGAGTTTCTAGACATGAGCAACGAGTTCAAACCTAAAATCTCTCCATAAGCAAAGCTAAGTTGATCTCGTAGCCAAGCCATTCTAATAACAGCACCCTAGGAAACCTGAGAAATTCTTTCTAATAGCTTCCCTCACTCCCTGGCAAAAGCCATTTCAAGCATAGTTCTCTTAAAAAATGTAGCTAATACATTTTGAACAATAATGACCCACCTCCTTATAGGCCCTCTTTAGCACCTTGTGCACCTTTAGTAGTCTCCTTTTTTGATTAGAAGCTTTCTTCTCTGCAACTTTAGCATAGGCCTTCTGTTCAGAAACACACCCTGATGTCAATGGCCTTGCGAAGATGCTTGGCAAGCACCGGCACTTCCAATGATAAAAGGGCACCTTGAAGGAAGTGATACACAATAAATGTAAAGCACAGTAAGTAGAAGAAATGACTGCTCATTTCATTACTTTCAAAAGAGTCTATTACATTATTTGAAAGAAAATCTATGATATTTGAGAAGCTACAAGCTTAAAGAAAAAATAAAAGATACATAGTTTTAGTTCCCGACCTCCTTGTTGGGATCAACGGTGGTAGAAGAAAGACCAGCCCAAGAAGGAGAATCAGTAGAAGTAGGCATGATGGTAGAAATGGGCTCGACTTGAATGGAATCAGTAGCAACTGTGTTGGTGGATTAGAGACAGGCTTGGTGGGAGGAGCCTTAGTAAATGTGCCTGCAGGCCCACCTTCAGACTCCTCACCAGCATCCAGGAAGTCAAGCTTTATTCCTAGGAAGTGTTCCAGAATGGCTTCCCGGAGCTCCCATTCTACCGTACTAAATTCTTCCTCATATGACCCCTGATCGAAGTCTTGGTAGAGGGTATGGAACTCATTTGACTTCCACAAGTCAGCCATAGCCCAAGCCCTTTCTACCATAAAGTCCTCGAAGGCCTTAAACTTCTCGACCACCTTAGCAATCTCCTTTTTAACGTTCACCAACTTCTGCTCTACCTTCTCTGTCTCTTGGGCCTAGTCAGCTTTCATCGTGGCCAATTTGGCCTTAACCTTAGAGAGCACTTCATTCGAATGCTTAGATGCCACATTTGCTACCTGTTGGATCGATGCCCCTAACCATTCTTACAAAAGGAACGTCCCTATTATAAGAGGCAGGTTTATCTCTCTTAAACCAGGGCAACAACCGGGCACTCGAGTCGACCCCTCCGCCGACCCCCGCAAGAGCAACCCAGGGTACTCACCCTCGAGTCGGCTCGCTGGAGACGAGCACCGCAGCACCAACCAAGGGATGTCGACGTGGCACCAGACCCGACTTACCGATGGCACCCACACCCAGTGGGCCCAGACCCTACACTGGACAAACCACGAGGGTGCGAGCTGACCCAGCCAACAATCCCCCCCCCAGCGAAACGACCGAGTTTTTCCCCCTGCGGAGACTCGAACCCGAGACCTCCGGCTCTGATACCAATTGTTGGATCGATGCCCCTAACCATTCTTACAAAAGGAACGTCCCTATTATAAGAGGCATGTTTATCTCTCTTAAACCAGGGCAGCAACCGGGCACTCGAGTCGACCCCTCCGCCGACCCCCGCAAGAGCAACCCAGGGTACTCACCCTCGAGTCGGCTCGCTGGAGACGAGCACCGCAGCACCAACCAAGGGATGTCGACGTGGCACCAGACCCGACTTACCGATGGCACCCACACCCAGTGGGCCCAGACCCTACACTGGACAAACCATGAGGGTGCGAGCTGGCCCAGCCAACACTACCTCAGCCTCCCGCCAAGCCTCTGTGACATCCTTCATTAGCTTTTTGATAGCACTCCCACTATTGAAATTTCATTTCAGTAGATCAGCAGTATGGTGCACAAACTACAAGAACAATGGGATCAAAGATCAATCGGTTGAAAACTAAAAGTGAGCAAAATATGAAAGGACCTCCCATGATTGATAGTCTGCACATCCTGAGAACCCTTTAGTCTCACACTGGCTGGGGACCCTAATTTCCCCGTAATCAGGGGAAGAGCAGATGGGCGATTAGATGGCTCCAAGGAATTGATTGGTGCCTCTATAGGCTCAAAGACAACCATTAAGGAAGAACCGATACTTTAGGTTGATCAGATTTGGATGGAACCTCTACAAGCCCAAGCTTAGGCTTGGAAAGTTTGGCCTTCTTGGAGCCCCCGGAGGAAGTTTGGCCTTTTCTCTTCTGGCCCAATCTCTACCCAAGGCTTCGGCGTCCTCAAGCCTCATACATGTAGATTGACCAACTGATCAGGAATAAAGAAAGGATGGGTCAGAATAAAAAAAGAAATCCAAAGCTTTCAGACTTACCTTCTGAGAGCCTGCTGAGCCCTGCCTTTTGGAGTGACTCTTCCAATAAGAGCCACCCTAGATTAGGGATCACAAATTTATTAAGGGCTTCAAAATTTACCTTTTCCTTGGCACTCAATTTGGGAGTGCTCAGAAAAGGATTGGTTGGTTCACCCAAATTTGGCAAACCCCAATCGTCTACTAAAGAAGATGACATAAAATAGAACTATTGCTTCCACCCCTTGATGGTAGAAGGAGCACCCAAGATTAGGGGTTTAACCCTCCTTTAGGATAAGAGATACCACCATACCTTAGTATATGGATGCCTCCGGGCAGTAAAAAAGGAGTAAAACAAAAACAAAGATGCCTGGATTTTGGTTAAGAAACACAATCCCAGAAACCCTACTATGTGTTTAATCAAATTTGGGATCAGGATACTCAAAGATATGCTATAGGTCATAAGGAGTTCGAGAATGAATGGGTGAAGAAGAAACCTAAGTCTTGCCTTGAACACATCTTCATAGACCCCCAATTTGCTAGGAGGAGGTTATCTATCTGAGCATTAGGTTTGGGCAACTCTATTTCATAATCTCAGGGACACAATATCCGATGCAGATAAGGGATCAGTCCTCCTAGTCCATCGAAGATTAGTATGCCTCTAGGCTATTAGATGCCAGCCGAGTGCTCTCCGAGTGTAGAGCAATGGGGTCCCTCAATTCTCCCTCTCCAACATTTTTCTTAGATGATTTCCCTTTCTTATGGCCTGCCATGGATTAAGCACCGAAGAAGAAGAGAGAATGAAGGAAAAAAATATGGAAACGAAAGAAGGGATAACCTAGGAATGGGAAGGAACAGGAGGTCGAGAACAATGGACTTCCTGGAAGAAAATCCTGGAAAGAAAAAGAACCCTAGTGAAGGCGGAGGACATACAAAAGAAAAAGGATGACAGAAATGCCCTAAGGAAGAAGAGAACCACTTTGCATGAGAATGAAACAAAAGGTGGAAAGGTGCATGACTTCATCATTTTAAATGAAAAGGCATGTTTAGCAATTGCCACGTGGAGCTTCCAAACTAGTGGGTGATAGATTCTTCATTGCCTGGAGTAATGCGGTATGTCTTATGAAGCATTATAGGGAAATATAAGGTGAGCACATCATTGCTTTATCTGTCTTGATCCGCCTCAAAGACTGTAAGCCTTCAGGCCAGGAAAAAGAGCCCAATGACCCCGACCCTCCTTTCCCTTTGGATATTTCCATGTCTAATCAAAGTCTGAATCAGAAAGTAGGGGATATCTTGTTGCCCAATTGGCCAACCCAAGAGGGGGGGTGATTGGGTTTGAAAACTTTTTAACAAGTATGTGCCTTTTGAAATCTTTGTGTGGTGAGTGAAGTATATAAAGTATTGTGTGCGGAAGCAAATGAGTATGCAAAGACAAGGACAATCACAAACACTACAAATTTAGAGTGGTTTGGAGCAACCCAGCTCCTACGTCCACTATCCAAGGTGCACACTTGGAATTTTCATTATATTCTTCCCGAATATAGCTGGATTTTTTTCTACGAGCTCATAATCCAAAATCGAATACAATGTTAGTTTTCTCGAGCTCACTAACAACCCAAACTTGGTTTTCAAGGCTCACCAATAACCTAAAAATAATTAATAAGTTACAATCCCTGCTATACTTGGAATAACTCAAAAATAGAGTTATAAAAGAAGCAACACTAAAAACAAACCAAAGGTTTGAATGGTTACAGTTGAAGCTCTTGATGAAGCCTTCTTCAATGCTTCTTCAATGCTCTTCAAGGCTTACTTAATTCTTCAAAGTATAACTTAAGAAGTTTGTGGGAAGTAGTTGAAGAACCTTGATGCAGGACTAAATATTCATTCAAAGTATTTTTATATTTTTATATGCTGAGTTAGGTGTCCAAATCCTAAAAATAAAGCCAAGATCTAAAGTAGAGAGTTATACAAAAGTTTTAGAAGCAGTTGTATGCGAAATAGATCCTAAAATAATAGAAAAGAGGACTGCCAAGGCTGAGAAGCCCCGGTTGGGCTAGTTCTCCTTCAATATGGCTACTAGTGAGTTGAGGGGGTGTACTTGACAGGATCTTGCTAATGAATCCTTGTAGAGGTCACTCTTCACTCCCAGATGCGGCCTGGAAGATCAAGTCGAAGATCCCACGGATCCGCGACTTTCAATCCGGTGACCCGATCAACTTGTCAATTGAAATCTTGGATTTGTATACTCTGAGGGACCTGCAAATTGCCTGTCAGGGGTTAGAAAATGATGTAAGAATGAAATAAAAATCAGAAAATAGCAAGGAAAGAATAGTTTTGGTGTTGGGCGGCCAAGACTGGAGAAGGTAGCTTCTAGGATTTTGATGGCGGCTAGAGGCAGGGCACAAGAGACAAGGAAGAAGAAGGGGTTCATACAGATTCTCCTTAGCACACAGCAAGCACACAGCAGAGGTTGGAAAACTCGATATATTTCATGAAAAAATTAAAATTTCATACAAAAGGGTCCCTAATATAGAGTCGTGAAACTTAGGGCGAAAGCAAGTGCAAATGAGAAACATATGGGGTGCCCACTTTTTCTCCTAAAGTGTGGGGCTAAATACAAGGAAGGATGCTCTCTCATGCCATACAAAACTCCTCCAATTCAAGCAAGTATTAGGCAGCCAAGAGCAGACCATGAGAGGTGCCAAAAATCTTCCTTCTTGGGCTGGATGTGGTCCACAACATTCCTAAGTAGGCGTCCATGAATCTGGGACTTGAAGTATATCCGTAGGCATTGGACTTCTTGTGCTTGAGGCTTGGAAGGGATGTGCTGGCGTGTGGACATCAACTTCTCAAGCATGGGCCGACTTCAAGTTTCTCCAAGTAGTCCTAGGGTGTCGCCATCCAGGGTGTGATTGGGACTCCATGCGGCTGCCAAGATGGCACACCAGGTATTTGTCCTTCACAAGCTTGGATCTTCTCAGACTGAACTCAACTTGATGATTACATGACTCTCAACTTGATGATTACAAGACTCAAAAGAAAAAGGCTTAACATGAGCTGACCATATCCCAAAACTACTCCAAAACCCTAATATAGAACTCAATCAAAACCAGGACTTAGGACTCAAACCCTAATTTGGGCCTAAAGGGCCATGCTTTTATTACAGGACTCAATAAAACCCTAACAACTCTAATCAAATAACCACAGAGGGTTTAAAAGCCTCTACCTAAGTCTGGTGCCTCTGGTGTCTGCACTAATTCTACTGGGATGGGAAGAACTTGACCCTATCAACTACGGATCGCTCTGGCTCTGGTATGTCACAAGAAGGTCGGGGTAGAGGCGCTGCAAGTTCTCTCGAGTAATCAATGAATCATCGAATTCTGGTCGGCCTTGCCATCAGACCAGGTAGCATTGATAGCCGCGGCCCTGGGTCGTGATGGCTTGATCGTTCAGGATATGCTCGATCCGTTCTCCTCTCTCAGGCCAATTTATAGGTGGACACTCTGGATTAGGTTCACTCTCAAAGGATGGAGTAGGTTCAAAGGCCTCACTAGGAATCGCTGCCGGTTCCCTATACTCAACCAAGTCTACGATATTGAAGGTAGAGCTAATGCCAAAATCCGGGGGCAAATCTAGTACATAGGCATTGGGTCCGACCTTCTCTATCACTCTAAAGGGTCCAGCTCTGCGAGCATGAAGCTTCTTAATGGTCCTGGGTGGGAAACGCTCAGGCCTAAGCTTAATCACAACAAAGTCCCCTACATTAAATTCTTTTGCTCTTTCGGGAATTAGCCAGTTTGTTTCAAAATTAGTACTTAATGCAAATGCACCTGTGACTCATACTGACACCTAACAAAATGCAGACTCAATAATGCATTCCTATTGAGAAGAACTTTATTAGACTTTTGGGCCTAAACCTAACAGACTATAGGCTCTTTAGGTTTGACCCTGGTTTGGCATGCACATGAAAACTTACAATGGACTCCTAGCAAATACCATAGAGTATACCAGAAGTAGGATGCAAATCTAACATGCACAATGAATGTATGCATTATGCTTACTTCTACAAAATGCAATCTAATAGTCATAGAAACATAAGGAATTTCAAAAAAGGACAGAAAGTAAGAGGTGGATTTAGAGTTAGTTTCGTAGGATAGAAAATAAAAAAAGTGTTCGGGGTTGATTGGAAAGAACAAGATACAAGGAGTTTTAGGAATTAGTCCTAGACCAATGAGGTTGACCTTACGGGGTTGATGAATATCTAAAGGGTTTGCATAATGGAAGAATGGGTCACTATTCTTAGGGAAGAGGTCTTTAATGGGAATGGCAGGAAGGGATTCATCCTGAGGGTACTGGGTTGTTACCCAGGTGGCTTCCTAAGATGGGGGGTGAATTGGGATTAAAAACTTTTCATAATTATGTGCACTTTGAAATTCTTTAAGTGTTGTGGTGCAATATGTAATGCAGAGGTAAATAAGTAAATGCAATAAGGCAAGATAAGCACAAACACAAATATAAAGAGATTTAGAGTGGTTCAGAGCAACCGGCTCCTACGTCCACTACCCAAGCACCACTTGGAATTTTCACTATATCTTCCAATCGGAATATAGTCGGATTGTTTTACCAGGCTCACAATCCAAACCTATATACTTTGGTTTTACTGGGATTACCAAAGAAACCCAAACTCCCTTTGGTTTTGAACGGGATCACCAAAGAAACCAACACTTGGTTTTATACCGGAATCACCAAGAACCCAACTTAGGTTTTCACAAGGTTCACCTAAAAACCTTCAACCCTCTCTTAAGATATAGCCCCTTGCTGTTCTTAGAGAGAAAACAAAGATAGAGAGAAATAAAAAGCAACTACACAACAAATTGAGTTTGTTTAAATGTTGCCGATGTAGATCAAGATGAAGCCTAGCTTTGAATGCTCTTCAAGCTACTTCAATGCTTCTTCAATGAGTGGATTCAATGATGAAGAGAAGTTAGTGAAGCTTTGAATCATAACTTGAAAGCTCTTGAAGTAGGTAGGTGAAAGACTTAAAGGCTCTTTAATTTTTCAAGATAAATCAATAATAATCCTCTAATAAAATTGTTTAATCCCTCAAAAGCAATCCCTTTTATAATTTTCCATGAGATATGGCCGTTGTAGGGCCTAGGGATTTGTGAAACAGTTGTTGGAGACGTATTAGAATTCAAAAAATATTTTTAGCAACTAGCTGTTAGAGTGCAAAAAATGGCTACCCGAGTCGGCTCAAGGTCCTCGAGTCGGCTCGAAGTCTTAGACAGCCTAGACCAAATTTCTGTAAGAGTCAGCTCTTCAAGTTGGAGTCGGCTCATGCCTTCAATCAATTCAAAATAACAAATACCTAGAGTCAGCTCTTCAGGGTAGAGTCGGCTCGAAGTCTCAGTCACCAAAAATTCATAACTCTGGTCGAGTTGACTCTTGGAGCTCAAGTCAGGTCAAGATCTCAAACTTCAGAAACATGTATTCTTCCACGAGTCAGCTCGAGATACTGAAACTCTGAAATTTCTTCGTGCCGTGACATAAGGAGTCGGCTCTTGATCCATAAGTCAGCTCTTGCCAAAACTTTAATTGATGCTTCAAACTTCTCCAAAATTCTTCAACACTTAAATCAAACAAAAGCTAATCTACATACTCTCAATTTTACAATTTTACCGCCCTTTTATAAGATTACAAAGATGAAAAATTAAGGCTTTTACAACTCACAGTACATAAGAGTCTATACATAATTGAATTACCTCTTAATCAATTTGAAAACCAATTTAAACTAAAGATAACCAATTTCTTACAAAAACTTCTCAAGTAATTGAAAGAATTAGTAACAAATACATGCTCCATTATTTTGTGATCATCAAAATCATTCTAGGGGTCAACAATCTCTCTCTTTTTGATGATGACAAAATACTAGGCATGAGCAAAATTTAAAAACACAGCAATTACTGTGTATCATATTCACAATTATCAAATGATATTGATCATGGTGTGTATCAAACCAATTGAGCATCAAGGTATCAATACAATGTATCATAATATATCATATGAGCAATAAGTATCGAAACATGATGTATCAAATATATTGCATATCGAAACTTTACAAAATTAACTAGTATTTGAACTAAATTTCATGAAAACTTAACATATGCTCCTCCTTACTATTGTAATTAAATTTTCATAAGTTTTCATACATATTCATGTTTTTATAAACATTCATACACATTTTCTTCATATTTTCATTCATATCTTCACTTTTTCATGCACATTCATATTTTCTCTCTTCTCCTCCTTTTTGTCATCAACAAAAGGTATATAGAATAGGAGAACATTCATTCACAGAAAGTCATTTACAATATGTATTATAACAAGACATGTATCATAAAAAATCATATGTATATATATAAAAAGTCAGTACATAAGTGATACAGTACAAATGTGCCTCAGCATGACAAAATAGTATCACAACAACAAAACATAACTAGCATAAAGTCCTGAAAACATCAAGATAAAAGACTGAAACAACAAAAGGATCGACCAAAACATCAAAAAGAAGGACTAGGATCATCACCACTAAGGTCTTCCTCAATAGAGGAGGAACCGACCTCTAAAATGCATGGAGCAGGCCTGAACTTAGGGAACCTAGGCCTAAGATCCCTGAGTCTAGTCCTAACAGGTATGGTAGTCCTAGAAGTTTTGGTTTTGGCTTTAGCTTTTACTTTGGACTCAAAAGAAATGACAATAGGAGTGGGTCTAGCAGTGGGAGGATCAAAAGACAAGGCCAAAGTACTGGTGGTAGACAATATCTCTATAGCTGGAGTGTCTCCAACGTCATATTCTAGAATCTCGATACCAGCCTTAGCCTCAGCAAGAGTGGCCTCTGAAGGAATGTCACTGAAATGTGCTGCCTGTCCCTGCCCGCAATCAATGCCAGTGTCAAGTGCTGCTGTGGAAGTAGTCAGTACAGACTGACTAGCTGTAGTAAGCTATCGAAGAATAGTCATGATGTCCTAAAAGCCCTGGTGCATCTCTGACTGAAGAGCAAATATCATGGCGTCAGTCTCAGATCTCCCTCTGTGAAGACTCGAGATCTTGTCCAGTACATGCTGCAATCGGTCATCAGCATCAGGTCCTATAGCTATCAATCCTCTGACAGGTGAATGAGTGGTAGGAGCTAGCTTTGAAGGTCCAACCTCATCAGTATGTGCCTCTGCCTCTGCACCATGTCCCTATGCTGCCTGAACATCCTCATTTGAGTCATCCTTTGAATGAGCCACTGGAAGACCTGAGCTCTTCCTAATCCAGTGACCCTCAACTTTAATAAATCCCATCCGGGTCAGAGATTTCAAGTTGTATCTGTTTGTGTGTAGAAGTGGTCTGCTATCATCTCCAGACAAATCAACCAGGGCATCCTGATACAGAAGTGTGAATAACATACCGTATGGAAGACATGCCCATGACCTTCGAGCAGCCTCCCTCATCTGAGATAACATAATAAATGGTAGATTGAGGACCTCCCCCTCGATCATGCATCTCATAAAGACCAAGTCACGCTCACTAACCCAGTCAAACCTCCCTGTCCGGGGCAAGAAGATATGACTGATAATGTTGTGCAATAACCTCATTTCTAAAGATAATTGGTTTGCACTAACATGAATAACTCCCTTTACATTTGTTCTCTTAAGTATCAATCTCAAAGTCCTTTGCTTGTCCTTCAATATAAGGTAGCTCTCACCCTCTTTTGGAATGTGAAGAATACTTGACAATTTCTGTTCACTGATTTCAATGTGCTTACCCTTCACTGTACCTTCAATGTGGAATGCACCTAAGGACATGTTCTCAAAAAATTGCCTAACAAGGTTGGGATAAGTGGGAAGATTGAGCTTACAAAAGTCTTTCCAACCCTGTCTAACCAACCAATCACCAATGTGCAAATGCTCTTGTTCTAGGAAATTGAAATCAATGCATCTACCCAATGTAACTTGTCGATTTCCCATTAAAATTACTTGCCTTGGTGCCTCTTGCTCTTCTTTATGCTATATTTGATGTTCTTCTTCCGGATTTGAAGTATCCAAGCACCGCTTTGTCCTTCTTTCCTCGGCCACTATCCGAACCACTCTCCTAGGTTTCTTGGCTATGGCCTTACGAGGAGCCATCTAGCTTGGATTAGGATTTTGAAGGGTTTAGGAAGTGTTCAAGGAGTTTTCCTAGGTTAGAGAAAGGAGTCGGCTATGGGAAAGTGAGAAATATGGAAAGAAATAGTGATTTCAAACTTATGGAATCCTATTTAAAAACCCTCGGCCTGACTCTCGAGTCGGCTCGCCGAACCACCTGGTGACTCGAGTCGGCTCGAGCCAAAATTTAGCTCGAAACTCGAAAATAGGTAAAATTAATTTCTATGGGTTTCTAATCATTAAAATAGGTTGTCATTAGCTCTAGAAGAAAATTTGAATTTTTTAGATAATTTTTTCTTATTTTTGAAAAATTAGGTCAAAAAGTTGGTCACACAGGCCTAATTCATCTCTAATCTTCTCAAATCTATCTTGATTAAGGAGTTTAGTAAAAATGTCTGCAAGTTGATCTTCAGTAGGTACAAATTCTAATTCAACAACATTATTTAAAACATGATCTCGAATGAAATGATGTCTAATTTCTATGTGCTTAGTTCGAGAATGCTGAATTGGATTTTTGGATAAGTAAATAGCACTAGTGTTATCACATTTAATAGAAATTTTAGATTGGACAATACCATAATATTCTAGTTGTTGCTTGATCCATAACACTTGAGCACAACAGCTCCCCGTAGCCACATATTCTGTCTCAGCAGTAGGCAGTGCTACAGAGTTCTGTTTATGACAGTGCCATGAAATCAAGTTAACACCTAGAAATTGATAGGTGCCACTTGTACTTTTTCTATCAATTTTACAGCCTCCATAATCAGCATCAGAATAACTAATTAATTTCAAAGATGTGTGCTTAGAGTACCATAAACCTAGATTGCATGTGTCTTTAAGATACTTAATGATTCTTTTAACAGCTATGATGTGTGACTCTTTTAGATTAGATCGAAAACATGCACACATACAAACACTAAATAAAATATCAGGTCTACTAGCTGTCAAATAAAGTAATTAATGAGGACATTGGCAAGAGAAAAAAATTACAAACTAATGATCTTTGGTTGTAGTCTCATTTCTTTTCTTTTTTTAGGTTCCCACAAAATATGAAGCATCTCTTGAAGGCCCCTAATTTTATGAAGCAAGATTGAATTGTTTAAAGATAAAATCAAGTGAAGACTCCTTTCCCAAGCCCATGGACCGACCAAGCTATGAAGAAATCCTCTTCCTTGAAGCCTAATTGGAGACCAAACCTTAAAGAACATGTGGAAGGATGAGATGAAGCCAAGTGTTGCAAGGAAATAATGCCACATGGAGTTTCTAGAATTCTCTTGTTAGGATTAGTTGCTAGGAATTAGTTGCTAGAAAACTAATCTTGTAATTAGCCACCAACTAAACATAAGTTAGTTGGTTTCCTAATCCACTTTCTTGCCGCCCAAAGGAGCTGGCCTTGGCCTATAAATAGGGACCAAGGCCCCCCCCTCTTGTAAGCAATGAATTGAGTTGAATGAATGAAAGTTTCCTTGTTTGAGTTCTCTTCCATTTTGCCTAGTTCTCTTGAGTTCTTCCTAGAATTTTGAGTGCTTTCTTTGATTTTCTTTAGAGTGTTGAGTTTGATCCTAAATTGGAGTGAGTGCTTTGAGTTTTGGAGTGCCATAGTTCCATTTCCAAGCTCTTCTACACAAGATCCAAATAGTCCAAGAAGAGGAGGAAGTGCTGTCCAAAAATTTCAACAATTCTCTTCACTTCTCTTATTAATTCCTTTATTTTTCCCTCAATTTCTTTGAATTTCGACCTCACCTTGACTCTTTGCAGGTTCTTCTTGGTGATTTGAAGATGAAGATGAAGGTTCCAAACCATAGATCAAAGCTCTAATGGTGAATCCAAGAAGGGAGTGTAGATCTTGCTCTAGCCTTCAATTTTTGAGTGGTGAGTGATTTCCTTCCACTTGAGCTTTGATTTCTATTCATTGTTGGGAAAAGACCCTCTTGATCCTTAGATCTGAGGTTCTTAAAGGTTTCTTAGCCTAGTTTGAGGTTTTCTATGTCCTTAGATCCTCTCTTTTAATTTTTTTGAAAGGAAGCTTGCACAAGGGTGTCAGATTTTCTGCTCACCTAGTCTCTAGCTCGAAATTCTTCATCCCTTCCACCCATGAATTCGGCCATATTTGGAGCTCTAATACTGATATGTTGTTGCTAGGTAAGTAGATCACATCTCCACACACCCATTTCATCAAATTCATCCCCCATCAGTAATAAATCGATCATATCTTTGTACAGCTTTTGATCCACATTTATGCCATTCTCATCTTTATCAAGTCTACATGTAGGATTCATGGGAGTACCAATTTCTTTGCTTGATTTCATGCCAAACTTCTTGATAATCTCTTTGATATATTTGGCCTGGTTAATCATGATACCTTCCTTAGATTGTTTGATTTGAAACCCGTGGAAGTAGCTCAACTCACCCATCAAGCTCATCTTGAATTCACCCTACATTAGCTTAGCAAAATCTTGACACAAAGATTCATCAGTAGATCCAAAAATAATATCATCAACATAGATTTGAACAACTAAAATATCATTATCTTTTCTTTGAATAAATAGAGTGGTGTCAACACTACCTCTTACAAAATCATTTACAATTAAAAATTTACTTAGTCTGTCATACCAGGCTCTAGGTGCCTATTTCAGACCATATAAAGCTTTATTCAATTTGAAAACATGATTTGAAAATGTGTGATCAATAAAACTCGATGGTTGTTCGATAAAAACTTCTTCAGATAGAAAATCATTCAAAAATGCACTCTTTACGTCCATTTAAAATAACTTGAAATTCATAAAGCATGCATATGCTAATAGTAATCTAATGGCTTCTAACCTAGCTACTGGTGCATAAGTTTCATCAAAATATATTCTCTCTTCTTGATTATATCCTTGTGCTACTAGTCTAGCCTTATTTCTAATTATATTTCCTTCCTCATCTAATTTATTTCTATAAACCCACCTGGTACCTATAACAAGATAGTCATTAAGTCTTGCTACTAGGGTGCAAATATTATTTCTGCTAAATTGGTTTAATTCATCATGCATAGCTAACATCCGATTAGGATCAGTTTCAGCTTCTTCTATAGTGTGTGGCTCTATGTGAAAAACAAAAGCAATCAAGTCATGTATATTTCTATGTGCAGCTCTAGTTCTAACACCTTGAGATGGGTCTCCTATAATTAATTTTTTGGGATGTGAGTGTACATACCTTCATTCTTTGGGTATATCATCATGATTTTTGATTACCTCTTCTTCATGTGGTTCACTTGATTGTTTGGCTTTGGAAGTCAAATCCTTCAGTCCATGTTCTAGTGTACCTGCATCATCATCAGCAAGATCTTCTCTTCTAGAAGATGAAATGTCATATTCATTGAAAACAACATATATTGATTCTTCTACAGTCAATGTTCTTTTGTTGAAAACTCGATAGGCTTTACTATTTAAAGAATATCCAAGAAAAATAGCCTCATCGAATTTTGCATCAAATTTACCAAGATTATATTTTCCATTATTAAGAACAAAATATTTGCATATGAAAACATGAAAATATTTGATATTAGGCTTTCTATTGTTCCACAGTTCATAGGGGGTTTTCCTAATGATAGGTCTAATCAAAACTCTTTTCAAAATATAGCAAGCGGTATTTACAGCTTCTGCCCAAAAATATTTTGAGAAATTTCTTTTACGAAGCATTGTTCAGGACATCTCTTCCAAAGTATGATTCTTTCTTTCTACAACACCATTTTGCTGTGGTATCTAGGTGCAGGGAAGTTGTGGTCAATACCGTGTTTTGTACAAAAGTGATCAAAATGTTGATTTTCAAACTCAATGTCATGATCACTACGAATTAAAATAACATATAGATTTTTCAAATTTAAAACTCTTTTATAAAACTTTTTGAATACTTTGAAAGTTTTATCTTTATGTGCAATAAACAAAATCCATGTGTATCTTGAAAAATCATCTACAATCATAAGGCCATATTTCATACCACCTAGGCTTGTAGTCCTAGTAGGTCCAAATAAGTCTATGTGAAGTAGCTCTATGGGTCTAGTAGTAGAAACAATATTTTTGAATTTAAAACTCTCCCTCACTTATTTTTTTAATTGACAAGCATCGCAAACATAATCAAAATTAACTTTAAATTTTGGCAATCCTTTGACTAAATCCTTTGAAATAAGTTTAGCTATAGTATCCATACTAGCATGTCCAAGTCACCTATGCCATAGTAAACTTGGTTCCTTGCTTTTGTCATTTATTGCTACAAGACTTGTGTTATTTGACATAGTTAGATCATTAAGATATACTACATAAATGTTACCAAGTCTATGTCCAATGAATTTAGTACTAGAGTCAAGTGGATCAACTACTATACACATTGATGACTTGAAGAAAACATTAAAACCAATGTCATAAAGCTGACTAATACTCAAAAGATTATGTTTTAACTTTTCTACCAATAACACTTTTTAATAAATGTAGGAGTAATTTTGATTTTACCGATACCGATTATCCTTCCTTTGCGATTATCACCAAATGTTACCAATCCACCATCCTTTTGTTCTAGGATGAAGAATTGATCAACGTCACCCGTCATGTATCTTGAACAGCCACTATCCAGGTTCCATCTTTTCTTTATATTTGTGGCTGCAAGACATCCCTGCAAAATAATCATGTAATAAATTTAAGTACCCAAGCTTTCTTAGGTCCTTGCAAGTTAGTAGAATAGTTTCTTTTAGAATCCAAACTTTTTTGATTTTCTTCTTGCCATTATGTTTCAAATGAAACTCAAATGCCTTATGACCAATGTTATTACAAGCATAGCATACAATCCTTGGCTTTGAATAAAAAGTACATGATGATGCAAATTTAGGTTTAAATTGTTTAGAAATAATAAACTTAGGAGCATATTATGTAGATGCAGAAAATTTGTTTGAAATTGAATATTTGTAATCAATTCTAAATTTGTTATTTGTCTTTCTTTGATATCTCAAAATTAATTCAAGCTTGTTAGAGCTTAAGGTTAATTTTTCAACCAAAGGCTTGAGCTTTTGAACTTCTTTCTTTAAATCATCATTTTCATATTGCAAACCTTTGTTTTTCTCAAGAAGCTACTCTTTTTCAAATTGGGTGGTCTTAAGCCTTTTACAAACTAGACTTAATTCTCTTTGCAAAGTTTTATTTCTTTCACCAAATTCATTTTTATCCTTTTCAATTGTATCACAATGATTTTTCAAAGTTTTCATTTTCAAACCTACCTTTTTGTATTTCACTAATAATTCGCAAAATACATTATACAGTTCATCATATGTAAATTCTAAATTAGGTTCAGAAGTAGTTACCTCATCCTCCAAATCTATAAGACATATATGTGCAGTTTTTGTTCCTTCTTCATCCTCTTCAGTGGATGTAGATTCATCGCTGTCACTCCATGCTGCAAGCATAGCCTTCTTCTTCTTTCTGGTGTTCATCTTTTTCTTTGCTTCAGGACAGTCAGGACGGATATGTCTTGTCTTCTTACATCCATAGCAGATTGGAACTTGATCTTTATCTTTATCCTTCTCCTTTTCTTTGTCTTTTTCACTTTCTCTCCCAAAATCTCCTTTTCTAAATTGCTTCCTCCATCTATTTGTTTTTCTTCTGTCCATAAATCTTTTAAACTTCTCATTACAAGGGCAATCTCATCATTTTCAAGATCATCATCATCTGATGAGTCTGAATCTTCATTCTTGTCCTCTTCTGTAGCTTTAAATGCTATAGCTTTCTTTCTCTTGGAATCTTCATCTACTTCACATGGACTTATTTGGACCAACTAGGACTACAAGCCTAGGAGGTATGAAATTATGCCATTATGATTGTAGATGATTTTTTCGGATTTACATGGATTTTATTTATTGCTCATAAAGATGAAACTTTCAAAGTACTTTGAAATTTTTACAAGAATGTTTCAAATCAGAAAAATCTTTCAATAATTTCAATGAGTGATCATGCACCGAATTTGAAAATCAATTTTTCGATGATTATTGCATTGAAAATGGCATTGATCATAATTTCTCCGCTCCTAAAACATCACAGCAAAATGGTGTTGTAAAGAGGAAAAATAGGACTTTGGAAGAAATAGCCTGAACAATATGAAGGAAAACCAGTGCAACGGATGCCTACCCTAGGCATGCTACACTAGGGAGTAGGTATTGCATAATTAAAATTTTTAAACATGCAAACGGAAAAACCTATTCATGTACAGGATCTAACATAAACATGATACTTACACATACATGTAAAGACAAGTACAATAATATCTAGATCTAAGCATGCATGATAACAAAAATAAATAATATACCTGATCGAAGCAGGATGAAGCCGACTCCCTCAGTCTTCAAAACAGATCAGCAGCAAATTAAGGAAGCCGGTTGAACTCCAGCAGTCTTCAACAGCAAATCAAATCTGGAAGAGATCAATCCAATCTCTCAAGGTGTCCAAATGTCCACCCTCTAGAGTATCCACGTGCGGGCTCTCGCTGATCCAACTCCCGGATGGATGCTAGTCCTCCAGGAATCAACGAACAGGTCACGGACGTGTAGAGCAGGGAAAACCAAAGATCTTCGTAGACGGTCTTCTCCAAGACCGCCCAAACTCTAGCAAGAGCACACAAAGGAGATCTAAAAACCAGGGAAGGAATTACGGGATGCAGAACAAATTTCCTGCACTCAGATTTTTCTCCAAAAAGCTCTCCCATAATGAATCGCTCTCTGCTCCTCTCTATCACGTGCACTGTAACATCCCATGTCACTCATTGCTTGCTCTGGTTTTTTCTTCCCATCTCTTGTTACTTCCCCTCTACCGCATGCCCTGTTTCCTCTCAAAATCCACAGTGCACGGCCAGCAACCAATATCAATGAATCGTTGAGACATCCTGTGAAGAAGAAAACACCATAAGAGAGGTTTTAGGATAAAACCAAAACACAGTATGAAATGGCTTTTGATCAGATTAAGGAGCTGGGAACCGCATGCTTGATCACCGTGTAAGCTGCGACCAAGAGAGAGAGACGTGCGAGAGAAAACACCAAGAAACCCATTTTCGATTGCTGTGCTATTCATCATAATCTGAAATCCCATGATGTAATTGATCTAATGCAGTATTTTATTCTCTATATCGAAGTCAATGCAGTCCTAAGAACTTCATCGCATAAACAAAGTTCATTACCGGAAAATCAATAATATGATGAGCTGCCAAAATAAAGTTTTATTAATTCATATACAAATTACAATACTGAGCACAACCACCTATAGCCTAGGCGATTGGCTTTGGGACACAATTCCCAACACAATGTTATGCGAAGGTAATCTTCCAAGGTACTTTTGGGCAGAAGCGATGAACACTGCTTGCTATATTTTAAACCAAGTTTTAATCCGTCCTATTTTGAAGAAAACCCCCTATGAACTTTGGAATGAAAAGAAACCCAATATTAATTATTTTCATGTGTTTGGATGTAAATGCTTTGTTCTTAATAATGGTAAAGATAATCTAGAAAATTTGATGCTAAATTTAATGAAGCAATTTTTCTTGGTTATTCATTATATAGCAAAGCATATAGGATTTTTAATAAGATGACTCTTACTGTTGAAGAGTCAATGCATGTTATCTTTGATGAAACTAACCCTTCACGTTCCAAGAAAGAAGAGTGTATAGATAATGATGCAGGTATAATTCAAAAAGAGATGGAAGACATGAGCATACAGAAAGAGCAATTGAAGAAGGAGAAGAAACTATAAGTAAGGATCATACAGATTTACCAACTGAATGGAGGTACGCAACTTCCCATCCTAAAGAATTAATTATTAGTGATCCTTCTCAAGGCATAGGACTAGGTCTGCATATAGAACTGCACATGACTACCTAGCCTTTGTATCACAAATAGAACCACATACCTTAGAAGAAGCTAAAATGGACCCAAACTGGATGATGGCTATGCATTAAGAATTGAACTGATTTGAAAGAAATAAGGTTTGGACATTAGTTGATAGACCTAAAACCATCCAATCATAGGAACCAAGTGGGTATATAGGAACAAACTAGATGAACAAGGAAATATCATTAGAAACAAAGCTAGATTAGTGGCTGAGGGATATAGTCAAGAAGAAGGTATTGATTTTGATGAAATATATGCACCCGTAGCAAGACTAGAAGCCATTAGATTACTTCTTGTATTTGCTTGCTACATGAACTACACTTTTTCAAATGGATGTAAAAAGTGCATTTTAAAATAATTTTATTTCTGAACAAGTTTTTGTAGAACAACCATCGAGTTTTGAAAATCATGCTTTTCCAAACCATGTGTTTAAACTCGATAAAGCTTTATATGGTTTGAAACAAGCCCCTAGAGCCTGGTATGATAGACTTAGCACTTTCTTGATTGAAAATAATTTTTTAAGAGGAAATGTTGATAAAACCCTTTTCATCAAAAAGAAAAATAATGATATATTTGTTGTATAAATTTATGTTGGTGATATTATATTTGGTGCAACTAATGAAAGTTTTTGTGAAGAATTTGCTAAGTTAATGCAGGGTGAATTTGAAATGAGTCTAATGGGTGAACTTAACTACTTCCTTGGACTTCAAGTAAAGTAAACAAAGGAAGGCATCTTCATTAACCAAGCCAAATATACCAAAGAAATAATGAAGAAGTTTGGTATGGAGACGAGCAAACAAATGAGCACACCCATAAGCCCATCTTGCAGATTGGACAAAGATGAAAATGGATCCAATGTTGATCAAAAACTATATAGAGATATGATCGGATCCTTATTATATTTAACTGCAAGTACACGGATATCTTGTATAGTGTATTTGTATGTACTAGATTTCAATGTAATCCCAAAAAATACATATGCTTGCTATTAAAAAAATATTGAGATATTTGAATGGTACAAGTAATCTAGGTCTTTGGTTTTCAAAACAATCATCTTTGAATTTAATTAGATTCTCTGATGCTGATTATGCTGGTATGCTGGTTGTAAAATTGATAGAAAGAGCACTAGTGGTACATACCAATTTCTAGGGTTGAATTTAATCCCATGGCACTGTAAGAAACAAAACTCGGTAGCACTATCTACTGCTGAGGCAGAGTATGTTGCTGCAGGGAGTTGTGCACAAGTGTTATGGATTAAGCAACAGCTAGAAGATTTTGGTATTACACAATATAAAATTCCTATCAAGTGTGATAACACAAGTGTTATAAATTTAACCAAAAATCCTATTCAGCATTCTAGGACTAAGCGTATAGAAATTAGACACCATTTCATTAGAGACCATATTTTGAATGATGACATTGAACTAGAATTTATCTCAACTAAAAAATAATTAGCTGATATTTTTACTAAGCCACTAAATCAGGATAGATTTGAATTGCTTAGAGGAGAATTAGGGCTTTGTGATCCTCTCTAGATTTTCTTAACCAATTTCCTTCAAAATTAAGGATAAATTATCTAGAAAACCTCATACATCTATTCATGATTGTTGAACAACTTTTCCTGAAATTTCATTACATCAAATTTAATTTCTGAATCATTTCATTTTCTGTCGAAAGTTTCTGCTCGAGTCGACTCGAGCAATTTTACTTTGGTCGAGCCAGCTCGAATGTCTGATTTTTCTGCTCTTGCTCTGGTCGAGCCGACTAGGTCAACTTGAAGTCTTGCCTAGCCGACTTGGAGTTCTACTTGTTCTGAGTTCGCTCTGGTTGAGCCGACTCAAATGATCTTAGGGTTGGGTGAGCCGACTCGAATGTCGAGAAATTGCTATTTAAGTAGGTCCGAGTAATCTTTTCTTGCTCTTAACTCTTTCTATTTCACCTCAAATTCACTCTACTCCACTCGGAACCTTTACCAATCTCTCAAAAACCATTTCCCGGAACCTTGATTTCCTAAATCCCACTACAATGGCTCCAAGGAGATCTACACGAAAGATTCTTCAAGCAGTAGATTCAAGCAAATGTAATGAAGATTTGAAGAAAAAGGGAGAAAAGAAAAAAAAGGTCCACTCCAGAAGAAGAAACATCCTCTCCGACTGGGAAATCCACTTCTATGGCCAATAGGCCTGTTACTTACAGAAGAAGAATTGATTTCTCCTTCCTAGAAGAAATGGAAATGAAGATCAAAAGATGGATAGACAACCAGGGTTGGAAGTATTTCTACTCTTTGGATACTCTAACCTATCCTTCTCTGGTACAAAATTTTTATGAAAACCTAACTCTTGAAGAATACCATTTGGAATCAACTGTAAAAGGAATCAAAATCATTGTGGATGAAGAGAAGTTGGGCAACTTGCTACAAATGCCAATGGACAACGCTACTGAGCTTACCCTAACTGATAGAGAACACACTTTGAAGCTCATTTTGGAGAAAGAAGATGTAAGATCCGTTCAACATGTTCAAGCCAACTCGCTGTCAAAAGAAATGAGACTTCTTCACAACATGGTCAGCAGACTTTTTCTTCCCAGAACTAGTCACTTCGACTGGGTAAGCGAAAAGGACATGACTTTCATGGGACATATGATTGAAGAAGAGCCTCTCAACCTCCCTTCATAATGATGATTCAAATGAGAGAAGTAGCTAGAAAAGTCAAAGTATGCCTACCCTATGGTATGGTTTTTACCTTACTGTTTGAAGAAGCTGGAATTGATCTAACCAATAAGATAGGTAGGCCTCTACATTACTCAGACACTTATTCCTTCAATTCACTTAAGAGAATGGGGTACAAATTGCAAGGAGTGTGGAAAAAGAAACTGTCTAGTCAGTTTGCTGCTACTTCCTAAGATGATGATGAACCTACTGATGTTGAAGCCAACAAGTTTACAAACAAAGATGAAGAAGGATCTGAACAAGCAATGATAACTCCATCTGAACTTAAGGAGTTAATATTTCAAAAGATGGAAACTATTTCTGACACATTGACAGGTCATGTGAACTCTGCACTGGATGATTTAAGAAGTTTGGTTAATGCCAGCTTGCAAAAAATGAGATCAGAACAAATGCTTCATAGGGAGAAAATGGAAAGAAAATGAAGAACTTTAAAGATGAAATCAAAAGTATCTTACTGCAATCTTCAAAGGAAACATTCACTACTGAGGATGCTCCTATACAGATCAACAAAGAGTCACTTGAGACTCCTGTTCAACCTTCTCCTATTCCTTCATCTGATCCACCTTCAATTAAGCCTAAACATGTTGAGACCAAGAAGAAGACAAAAACCAAGAAGACTAAGTCATTTAAAGCCCCTGTTAGAACTAGATTAGGGATTTAAGGTTAAAACCCCTGAAAACTAAGACCGCTGATAAGGGATAGAGTAGGCTCCTCTCTTCTAGTGAAGAAGAAGAATAGGTTATTAGCTAGTTTTTTTGTTGTACTTCTCAATATGAATACTCTACTTTTTATCTTTTTACAATATGAATGTACTTTCTTTCTTACTTTGTATGTCATATTTATCAATGAAATGAAAGATCTTTTATCATGATGAGTTATCCTTCCAATCATACAATGCTTTGATACAACTATGATGAATTTTTTTAATTAGAATTTTAAATTTGAGAAAGTGAAATTATCTCAAAAAATATTAAATACTTTCTCAATCTATTTCAAATCTAAGCTTTATTGAAATACCTTTTTGATTGTTTGACAAAAAGGGAGAGAATGGTACCATTACTGATGATTAAGCTGTCATGAAAATTATGATATCTATGTTGAGCTTTCTACCAATTGTTCTTAAAGTGCATAAAAAGAATGAAAAAGGGAAGCACAAAAGTGATTGTATTCAAATGAACCTAACTGCTTGATTATTTTTTAAAACTTAGAGAAAGGGGGAGATTTTCTTATAGAATGGCTTTATCTCTAAATCCTTCTCTTGCTTCGATTGCTCTAAAATTAATCTTAATTCTGTCAAAATTTTAAACTCTGATACTCCATGTTTAATTCTGATAGCATGAAGCATGCCAAGTATCTATACTTTGATATATACAAAACACTAACATCAATGATATGCAATTTTACATTGGAGCTCTGATACTTATGTTACAAATACAGTTAGCTCAAAACATGTGAATACTTACTTTCATATATTTTTAAAATACATATGCTTGCTATTAAAAAAATATTGAGATATTTGAATGGTACAAGTAATCTAGGTCTTTGGTTTTCAAAACAATCATCTTTGAATTTAATTAGATTCTCTGATGCTGATTATGCTGGTATGCTGGTTGTAAAATTGATAGAAAGAGCACTAGTGGTACATACCAATTTCTAGGGTTGAATTTAATCCCATGGCACTGTAAGAAACAAAACTCGGTAGCACTATCTACTGCTGAGGCAGAGTATGTTGCTGCAGGGAGTTGTGCACAAGTGTTATGGATTAAGCAACAGCTAGAAGATTTTGGTATTACACAATATAAAATTCCTATCAAGTGTGATAACACAAGTGTTATAAATTAACCAAAAATCCTATTCAGCATTCTAGGACTAAGCGTATAGAAATTAGACACCATTTCATTAGAGACCATATTTTGAATGATGACATTGAACTAGAATTTATCTCAACTAAAAAATAATTAGCTGATATTTTTACTAAGCCACTAAATCAGGATAGATTTGAATTGCTTAGAGGAGAATTAGGGCTTTGTGATCCTCTCTAGATTTCTTAACCAATTTCCTTCAAAATTAAGGATAATTATCTAGAAAACCTCATACATCTATTCATGATTGTTGAACAACTTTTCCTGAAATTTCATTACATCAAATTTAATTTCTGAATCATTTCATTTTCTGTCGAAAGTTTCTGCTCGAGTCGACTCGAGCAATTTTACTTGGTCGAGCCAGCTCGAATGTCTGATTTTTCTGCTCTTGCTCTGGTCGAGCCGACTAGGTCAACTTGAAGTCTTGCCTAGCGACTTGGAGTTCTACTTGTTCTGAGTTCGCTCTGGTTGAGCCGACTCAAATGATCTTAGGGTTGGGTGAGCCGACTCGAATGTCGAGAAATTGCTATTTAAGTAGGTCCGAGTAATCTTTTCTGCTCTTAACTCTTTCTATTTCACCTCAATTCACTCTACTCCACTCGGAACCTTTACCAATCTCTCAAAAACATTTCCCGGAACCTTGATTTCCTAAATCCCACTACAATGGCTCCAAGGAGATCTACACGAAAGATTCTTCAAGCAGTAGATTCAAGCAAATGTAATGAAGATTTGAAGAAAAAGAAAAGGGAAAAAGAAAAAAAAGGTCCACTCCAGAAGAAGAAACATCCTCTCCGACTGGGAAATCCACTTCTATGGCCAATAGGCCTGTGTACTTACAGAAGAAGAATGATTTCTCCTTCCTAGAAGAAATGGAAATGAAGATCAAAAGATGGATAGACAACCAGGGTTGGAAGTATTTCTACTCTTTGGATACTCTAACCTATCCTTCTCTGGTACAAAATTTTTATGAAAACCTAACTCTTGAAGAATACCATTGGAATCAACTGTAAAAGGAATCAAAATCATTGTGGATGAAGAGAAGTTGGGCAACTTGCTACAAATGCCAATGGACAACGCTACTGAGCTTACCCTAACTGATAGAGAACACACTTTGAAGCTCATTTGGAGAAAGAAGATGTAAGATCCGTTCAACATGTTCAAGCCAACTCGCTGTCAAAAGAAATGAGACTTCTTCACAACATGGTCAGCAGACTTTTTCTTCCCAGAACTAGTCACTTCGACTGGGTAAGCGAAAAGGACATGACTTTCATGGGACATATGATTGAAGAAGAGCCTCTCAACCTCCCTTCATAATGATGATTCAAATGAGAGAAGTAGCTAGAAAAGTCAAAGTATGCCTACCCTATGGTATGGTTTTTACCTTACTGTTGAAGAAGCTGGAATTGATCTAACCAATAAATAGGTAGGCCTCTACATTACTCAGACACTTATTCCTTCAATTCACTTAAGAGAATGGGGTACAAATTGCAAGGAGTGTGGAAAAAGAAACTGTCTAGTCAGTTTGCTGCTACTTCCTAAGATGATGATGAACCTACTGATGTTGAAGCCACAAGTTTACAAACAAAGATGAAGAAGGATCTGAACAAGCAATGATAACTCCATCTGAACTTAAGGAGTTAATATTTCAAAAGATGGAAACTATTTCTGACACATTGACAGGTCATGTGAACTCTGCTGGATGATTTAAGAAGTTCGGTTAATGCCAGCTTGCAAAAAATGAGATCAGAACAAATGCTTCATAGGGAGAAAATGGAAAAGGAAATGAAGAACTTTAAAGATGAAATCAAAAGTATCTTACTGCAATCTTCAAAGGAAACATTCACTACTGAGGATGCTCCTATACAGATCAACAAAGAGTCACTTGAGACTCTGTTCAACCTTCTCCTATTCCTTCATCTGATCCACCTTCAATTAAGCCTAAACATGTTGAGACCAAGAAGAAGACAAAAACCAAGAAGACTAAGTCATTTAAAGCCCCTGTTAGAACTAGATTTAGGGATTTAAGGTTAAAACCCCTGAAAACTAAGACCTCTGATAAGGTGATAGAGGTAGGCTCCTCTTCTTCTAGTGAAGAAGAAGAATAGGTTATTTAGCTAGTTTTTTGTTGTACTTCTCAATATGAATACTCTACTTTTTATCTTTTTACAATATGAATGTACTTTCTTTCTTACTTTGTATGTCATATTTATCAATGAAATGAAAGATCTTTTATCATGATGAGTTATCCTTCCAATCATACAATGCTTTTGATACAACTATGATGAATTTTTTTAATTAGAATTTTAAATTTGAGAAAGTGAAAATTATCTCAAAAAATATTAAATACTTTCTCAATCTATTTCAAAATCTAAGCTTTATTGAAATACCTTTTGATTGTTTGACAAAAAGGGAGAGAATGGTACCATTACTGATGATTAAGCTGTCATGAAAATTATGATATCTATGTTGAGCTTTCTACCAATTGTTCTTAAAGTGCATAAAAGAATGAAAAAGGGGAAGCACAAAAGTGATTGTATTCAAATGAACCTAACTGCTTGATTATTTTTTAAAACTTAGAGAAAGGGGGAGATTTTCTTATAGAATGGCTTTATCTCTAAATCCTTCTCTTGCTTCGATTGCTCTAAAATTAATCTTAATTCTGTCAAAATTTTAAACTCTGATACTCCATGTTTAATTCTGATAGCATGAAGCATGCAAAGTCTAATACTTTGATATATACAAAAGCACTAACATCAATGATATGCAATTTTATCATTGGAGCTCTGATACTTATTTACAAATACAGTTAGCTCAAATACATGTGAATACTTACTTTCATATATTTTTATACATGTAAGTGTAAAGAGTTTTATGCCCAGTGTTTTGTTATCATCAAAAGGAAGAGATTGTTGATCCCATAAGTGATTTTGATGATAACCAAACATTAGAGCATGTACATTTATTTCTAAAAACTCTTCAAGTGGTTTATAAGTTTTGTAGGATGACTTATTTGTCTAAACTTCAACTCCTATATCTTTAATTCTTGTTTGAGTTGTGTTGTAATTTGATTTTGTAAAGAAGAACCCAATGAAAAAGTCAAGAAAAATCGTGTAAAAGGGTTACTTCTATGTGTGTGTGCCTTAAAATTATTTGAGTTGGTTTGCTTAAAAAGTTTAAAAGTGTTGGTGAGAGTTTTTCTTTAAGTTCAATTGTAAAAATTCTGAAGAAGTTACTCGAGCCGACCCAGCATGATGAAGAGCCGACTCCATCTCATGGCACGCAATAAGAATTCTGGTACGTAGTAATCCGAGCCGACTCAAAGGTAATCGAGCTGACTCCAGTAAAATCCGAGTCGACTGGAATATGTCCGAGCCAACTCCTTCAAGGTCCGGTTTTTAAAGATTTCTGAGAACAGCCAGGCGAGCCGACCCGAACCAGAAAGAGCCGACTCTGCTAGACCTAATTTTGAAGACCTGAGAGAAAGCGAGTCGACCCGAACTACAACGAGTCGACTCTTCAGAGTGATGATTTTAGAACCTGAGAAGAAGTGCCGACCAAAGATCAAAAGAGCCGACTCCTCGAGTTCAAGATTTTTAAAGACAGAAGTACGAGCCGACCCAAGCTATCAAGAGCCGACTCATCCAGAGTGAAGTTTTGCACCCTAAGACAAAAAGCTGACTACGCTGAAGGATTGGTGACTCGACCTATCAACTTGAAGGATCTGAGCCGACTCGAAGGAATCCGAGCCGACTCGAATATCGCTTTCAAGTATCTAATAACTAGTTCCAGAATTTATTTTTGAATGCCAAAAAGGGCTCCAACGGTCATATGTCACATCCCAATGGTCTACAACATCTCAAACTGCCTTAGAGTGATGGAAGACCTTATATTTAGAGATTTGAACTTCTCTCAAGCAAGATTTAGAAAAGCTTTCAAAGAAAAGAAAGCCTTATTGAATATCCTATCTACCAACAAGAAAAAGAGCACAAGATCATTCAAGTCAGTCTTCAAGTCTTCACCAATCTTATCTGAAGCTTGAAGCAATTTGGAAAGAAGCCACTGAAGTCATTAAAGATCATTCAAGTACATCCATGTGGACTTCTATCAAGCTGCACTGGTAACTATCCGACAAATTAAGTTTGTCATTTATTGTTGCATTTATTTCAATTCATTTTCTAAATGTTGGGTTATTAGTGAGCTCGATTGAAAACCCAAATAGGTTCTTGGTGAGCCTTTGATAAAAATCAAGTGTTGGGTCTTGGTGATCCTGGTAAAAACCAAGTTAGGTTCTTGGTGATCCTGTGAAAACCAAGTTGGGTTTGTTGGTGATCCTGTTCAAAATCAAAGAGTTGGGTTTCTTTGGTGATCCCATTAAAACCAAAGTATAGAGGTTTTGGATTGTGATCTTGTAAAATGATCCTACTATATTCGGGTGTGAATATAGTGGAAATTCCAAGTGGTATCTTGGATAGTGACGTAAGAGCTGGGGTGCTTCGAACCACTATAATCTTATATGTTTGTGTTGTGCTTTCTTGATTTCATTTAGCTTCTGCAACTCTTTATTTTGCCACAGCACCTTACACTTTAAAAGAGATTTTAATTGCATATTATCTGCTTTAAATTTTTAAATTTCCAATTCACCCCCCTCTTAGATAGGCCACCTGGGCAACACTTCTAGAAATTGTCTTGAAACTCTTCTAAAAACTTTAACACTTCCTGGGGCTGTTCTTATGGGTTGATCCTAAACTTCCTAGTTGTCAAAATCCAAACAGGTGAACCATTGCTAAGCTCTTGCTCCATTCCTTAGCACAGATCATGTTTATTCCTTGTTTCTTGTCCCTCAGGTTACTTGTTCCTCTCTTAACTTTGTCTTAGGTGGTAAGGAATTGATTATAATCTTCTTCCCTTGTGAGTGAAAAGAACATGAATTAGAATGACCATGAGTATAGCATCATGATCATACAACCATGGTCGCCTAATATGATGCTACTAATCCTCATCGGAAGAACATCGCACCAAACCTGCTCTTGGTATGACTGGAACTGGATTATGACTTGGCACCTAAGTTCGATGGGAATTGAGATGGAATCTATCTAAGATACCTATGGGTTGGGATAGAGTACAGTGGGCAATCCTAAGTTCTTGACTGTAATAGTCGATATGCCTTGACACAACTTTCCACTATCTAAGTTGATTGCAGACTTTTTTTCCTATCTTAACAAAGGTTTTAGGATGTTGATCCTATGCTAAACTTCTTGTTCCTTAGAATGGATCAAGATACATCTCACAACCCCTAGAGATTCTGATGAGTCTATGATCTCTTCATCCTTCATACTCATCAGCTAAGTGCGCACCTGCTCATATACTTCTTCCCCACAATCTTTTATAGGTTCAGGGACCTCCTCTTCTATCTCTCCTATGTGTAACGCTCTGGTGGGACTTGGCTTGCAATGTGACCTTCCTTATGGCACCTAAAACAATGGACATTACCTACTCTTCGGACTTCAGTGCTCCAAATTTCTCATCTTCCGGGTAGGCATGACACGTTGCTAGATGTCAATCTTATCTTGTAGGTATTCATGAACCATTGGATTGGTTTCATGAGTCAATTCATGGATGGTTCGAATTGGAAAATTAAATGAGCTAGTTTGACCACACACACTAGAGAATTGGACAAGAAGTCATTCATAATTTAATTAGGGTCATAGGATCCTAATTGTTAGCTAGGTGACATACTAGCATGTGTAGGCTAACCTAATTCCTAAAACCCAATTGGATTGGTTCCGGTTGCTTGCTAAATGGACTAACCAATTTGTGGAAGGACCTAAATTGGGTTATGTTCTAATTAGGATTACTTTTATCAGATTTTATCTAATATTTTTTGGAGATTTTATCTCGGAATTATGAGAGTCCCTAAGGCATAGGACTCTTGGTACCTAAATGACATGTTGGCATTCAAAAGGGCCTAGAAGGGTCTATAGTTCTATGATCGGAAAAATTTTTATATGGTCAAAAAGCTTATTTAATGCCCTTTCATTTGACACCCATATTGTATATACTTTGACTTTGTCAAAGGTAGCATATAGCATGGAAAAAGGTTGACCGAATTGTGAAGAGAAGTGACTCTTCATTTGCGCGCAGAAAGGACCAAGAGTCCTTCTACAGATGAGTTTCTTCTGTTGATTGGACTTTTTCTAATCTTTATCTCTACGCCCTTTCATGAAAGATTTAACTAGTCAATGATTTTTAAATTGGCATGAAGAAGGAAAGGATGAATGGCACATATGAAAGGTTGAGACTTTTCATGAGAGGGCGCACGATTTGAAGCAGTCCTTCTGCTTTCAGATCTCTTCGATTTTCTTCGACTTTTGGGAAATGAGAAGACACCTCTTGGCTCTTCCAGAGATTGGTACATGCCATGTGACATGAGAAGATTTCATTTGGACATGAAGAGATATCAGATAAGACTCCTGAATCCCAAAGAGTCTTATCATATGTGAAGAAACATATCTGATAAGAGATTTTGGGATGTGTTTCACGCCCCTTAAGAAACTATTTAAAAGGTATACGATGGAATGAGATAATTTTTATTCAGTGATCTGAAATAGGAGTCTAGATTCTGCTATATTATCCATCTGAGTTTTTCTCTCTCCCTCTTCCTTTCTTTAAGACAAGACTTGTCTTGTTAAGACAAGGTCTTTTCTATTAGGACAAGGCTTTGTTTTAGGATATAAGCGTAAGGGGTCCTAAAGAAGGGTTGTTCTAAAACCAAGAGTGGTTTAGAAGAGTGTCCAAAGAGTCCTATAGTGGGATAGTGAGTCCTACAAAAGCCAAAGTCCAAAAGGATACCGAAAGAGTCCTACTCGGGCAAGCAACTTCAAGAAGGAGTTCTTCTTTGTTTCAAATCTTGTGTGGATCACTGTTGGAGGACTTACACTTGTGAGTCTAGTGGAAAAAGTGGAATATAGCACTCCAGGTATGTTTCATTAACCTTCTTTTATGACATATTAGTTGTAATCGAATAAGGGATCTTGGGAATTAGGGTTTCTAACTGATAAAGTGTTATCTTTATGCAAGATCTTTTATAATTCAGTCTTACTAAGTTGCATAATGATCTCCTTGAAACCCAGCACAAAAATTATCAATCTGGTTCTCTAGAAATCTCAGATGTGTCGACACTTTTTCAGGTGAGTCGACACTTTGCTTCCATGTGTCGATACTTCAATAAATCTTCATTTTCAACAAGTTATATGGCTTCAAAATCTCAAGCGATGAGCTGATCCATATGTCGACACTTTGAGTCGACACTTCAGGTCCATGTGTTGACACTTCAGTCATGCCATTTAAAACATTCTTTGCGTATCGGCTTGAGTCGACACTTCACCTCCATGTGTCGACACTTGGTGTCATGTGTCGACACTTCGACACTTCACTAAATTTTCACAGAAAAGTCTGAACTTATGCTGAAACACATTTATACTTAACTCAATTGACCGTTCAAGCAATCATTGATTGTCTAAGTCCTCTTTGAGCAGATCTTTTCATCTAAACTTGGTTTACTTCAATCAAACAAACTTCTTCAAATTTGTGAGCACCTTTTTCAACAAAAACACATTTCAAGGAAACCATTAGTACTCAACTTATACTTAACCGTTTTGCTTATCATCAAAATCAACAACGGAATCAACAATTTTTTTTTTTGATGATAACAAAACCTTTAAATATAAATTGCATAAAAAGCTTTTAAAAGAATTCATCAAGGTGCATATAATTAAATACAATAGTTATATCAAAGTAATTTTCAATATTGACAAGATGTATCAGAATAAGAATGATATAATAATTTAGGATTGTCAGAGCAAGTTGTAATGATTAAGAGTATCAGAGCTTTGGGATATATATGAAACAGAATTGCATGTATCGTGATACTCTAAAGAAAATTCAACAATAAGTAAAGCTCCCCCTGAATTGATGATTCATAAAATAATTTGTAAATAACCTTTCAAACACTTAAAGAGGGTTTTTAACATAAAATTCACTTTAAAAAGGTATAGCTCCCCCTTTCTTAAGGAATTTGTAAATAATTTCAATTCAAGTTTTCAAAATAATTTTCAAATTTTGGAAATACTCTCATTTACCCCTTTCACATCACGAAATACACTTTACATTTATACTTACTACTCATAAATATATATCACATTTATACTTTAATCTTCACATTTATACTTTAATCTTATTACTCCCCCTTTTTGTTATCATTAAAAAGGTAGGAGGGCAATAGATTTAAGATACAGCATTGAAGTGCAATGTAGAATCTTCATTCATTCGTAAAGACAATTCATAAAGACAATGAATACCAAAGAATTTAAGTCATTCATTCATTTAAAGTCACAAACATGAAGTACAACATGATATTTCATTTCAAGTTAGAATTTGTACAATAAAAGACAAAACATACATAGATGCATAAAAGTAAACTATCTTAAAATACATAACTATCCTAATCCTCATCCATATCATCAGAAGACGATCCGATCTTAATCGGTCCTGTATCAATAAAAGATCGAGCTCGAGGCCACAACGATCTGAGATCTCAGAGTCAGGTCCTGATCGGCCATGGAGGGGTACGACGACCACGTCCACTGCATCGAGCATATGTTCGACCTCTGGCTGGAGTAGTAGAGGTAGAAGCAATGTCCTTCGCAGGAACAGAATTGATCCGGTCGACAATCTCTGTAACTGCCGGAAGTGGTGTGTGATCAAAAGAGGGACCAGACTCAAGATACTGAAAGCCAGGTGTGTAAAAACCAAGCTCTCGGATAAGTGAGGATGTGTGAATGGTAGGAGTATCAACAATGGGTGTGCCAAAAACAAGCGTATCAGTTGATGATATGATAGGTATATCAAGGATAGATGTATCAACTGAAGAATGAACAGGTACGTCTGTAATCGGCGAATCAATAATAGGAATGTCAATAATCGGTGTATCGACAATGGGGGTATCAATAATAGGTGAATAAACAACAACAGGAGAATCAATAACTGGTGAAAGAATAGGAACAGGAATGTGACCATCAGATCTAGAAGGAGAGGATAGGACTAGAGTCTGGGCAGGTGAACTAGAAGGGTCATGAGTAGGACTCCTGGGCAAGTTTGCCGTCACCTCCGCCGTTGGCTCTGTAGTCAGATCTGGGAAATCGAATCCACCAGAGTCAGTCTCCTCATCGTCTCCATCAATATCATCACTATCAACATCATCACCATCAACATCAACAACAGATGCAGGAGCAGGTGGAGCAGTATCAACAACTAGAATACTCACTGAAGGTCTGGATAGTGGTTTCAGTATAGCTGAGATGCCATCACTCAGTCCACTATGGCTCTCTCTGGTCTCAGCTATGAAGCAGTCAAGATGCTGTCTCATGATCAAAAGATCAATCTCAATGCATCTGACTCTATCCAATAAGCTATCAGAAACACCCTGAGTCCCCATCTGAGATGGCTGAGGCTATGCTGAAGTAGTAGGATCAGATTGAGATGCAACCGCTAGTTGTGCTGCTATCTCAGGCTAACTCTGCTAGGTCCTGCCTCACCATGGAGGATGCGCTCCTTCTCTACAGCATCATCATCATCATTTCTATTCTCGGCCTGACTAGATATCCTACGAGTCCACTGGCCTCAGAACAGATGATAACCCATCCGGTGTAATGACCTAATGTCATACATATCAGTATGAAGTAGCATGCGGAAGGGCTCGTCCTCATAGATGACGCCGTACTCATTGAACAGAATAGTCAACCCCATCCCATAAGGCAGGCAGAGTTGTTGGCTTGTCGACGCCTCCATCATCTTGGTGAATCATAAGCACTGGTAGGCAAACGGGCGTGCACTGAACTAATAAGACCATCACTAGCAACTCCTGCTCAGTGATGTAATCGAAGCATCCGGTCTTAAAAAGAAGTATCCGGGCGATAATGTGGTGCAACAATCTCATCTCTCCTGATAGTTAGGATGCGGGTACAGTGGTTCCCTCAGGCAATATATCAGACTCAAAGATATACTGAAGTCCACTCACTCTGTCCATCAAGTTGTCTACCACTGAACTAGTCATCGAAATGTCCCATACTCTACTCAGAACCTCTGATGAAACTGGGATATCCCAGCCTCTCACTTGTGCCATCCATCCATCAGTCCCACGGGCGAGTGATCCATAAAACTCCTTGATAAGCCCGGGGTAAAACCTCTTACTGAGTGAGCAAAATGAAGTCAAACCAGCATGTCAAATCCACTATCCGATCCTAAAATGCTACTGGTCGATAAAACTGAAGTCCACTCGTCGTCCCCCGATGACAGTCTTCGAGCTCATCCTTCTAGAAGCTACAAAAAGTGGTCGTACTGGCAGATCAGGAGCTCTAGCCTCGTGTATAGCCTTCGTTCTTTGTTCTTCCTCCTGATTGGACTGACGAGGGCGACGGACTACTTGCTTTCAGGATCCTATTGCTTAGAATAAGGATTTAGGCAAGATTTGGGTGAAAATCTAGGGTTTCTAAGGCTCAAAATCCAAAAGGAAGGCGAAATCTAGCAAAATCCGAACTACCAAGTGCTCCAAACAAAGAATCAACGAGTTTAAATCACGAAATAGAGGGAAGGAAGAGTGAGGAATACCTTAGGTCATGTGTTGACTCGAGAGAGATGAAGAAATGGGGAGAAAAATGCTTCGGAATGCCCTTATTCTCGATCTATTGTCGTTCAAGTGTCAACTCACGAATGTGTCGACACATTCAAGTGTCGACACATTGACTTAAAAAACCAAAAAATAAGAGATTGAAGCATTGATCAAAATCAAGCATAATTCAATGAAATTCAACAAAATTAATAAAGATTGATCATGATTGTTGTCAAATAAGATTGATTTGAGTCAAAGATAGGAAAAATTTAATCAAAAGGATTAATGATCATGAGCTCTCTTCTAATCATACAAACTCGATCTTCCATAAGAGGTTTAGTTAAGATATCAGCTAATTGAAATTCAGTACTAATAAATTCAAGCACAATATCATTATTTTCAACATGATCTCTAATAAAATGGTCTAATTTCAATATGTTTACTCCAAGAATGTTGAACAAGATTTTTAGTCAAGTAAATAGCACTGGTACTATCACATTTAATAGGTATACTAGCCAACTTGATTCCAAAATCTTCAAGTTATTGCTTAATCTATAAGATTTGAGCACAACAACTTCTTGCTGCAATATACTCAGCCTCAACTTTGGATAGTGCAACTGAAGTTTGTTTCTTGCTAAACCATGAGACTAAGTTAACTCCAAGAAATTGGCAAGTACCACTAGTACTCTTTCTATCCAATTACAACCAGCAAAATCAGCATCAGAATATCCAATCAATTCAGTAGATGAATATCTAGAATACCATAAACCAATATCAACAATAGCAGATAGATATCTAATAATGTGCTTAACAGCCATCAGATGTGATTCTTTAGGTTCAGACTGATATCTAGCACACATGCATACACTGAACATTATATCTGGTCTACTAGCAGTTAAGTACAGTAAAGAGCCAATCATACCTCTGTATAACTTTTGATCTACTGATTTACCATGTTCATCTTTATCAAGTCTACAAGAGGGGCTCATAGGCATACTTATTGTTTTAGTAGTCTCCATCCTAAACTTCTTTATAATTTCTCTTGTATACTTAGCTTGGTTGATGAAGATTCCATCTGTAGTTTGCTTGATCTAAAGTCCGAGAAAGAAATTGAGTTCTCCCATCATGCTCATCTCGAACTCATCCTGTATTAGCTTAGCAAACTCTTGACAAAGAATTTCATTAATAGCATCGAAAATAATATCATCAACATATATTTGTACTACTAATAAATCACTATTTTTCTTTTTCAAAAATAGTGTTTTATCAACATGGCATCTAGAAAATTCATTTTCAATGAAAAATTTGTTGAGTCTCTCATACCAGGCTCGAGGTGCTTGCTTTAATCCATAAAGTGCTTTGTGCAATTTAAAAACATGATCAGGATGTGCATGATTTTCAAATCCAGGTGGTTGTTCAACAAAAACTTTTTCAATTATAAAACCATTTAGAAAAGCACTCTTAACATCCATTTGAAACAGTTTAAAGTTCATAAAACAAGCAAATGCTAATAATAGCCTGATTGCTTCAAGTCTAGCAATAGGAGCAAAAGTTTCATCAAAATCAATCCCTTCCTCCTGGTTGTGCCTTTAGCAACTAGTCTAGCTTTATTTCTAACAACAATTCCATTTTCATCTAATTTATTCCTAAACACCTATTTTGTGCCAATAATAGAAACATTAGATGGTCTTTCTATTAATGTCCACACATTATTTCTATCAAACTGAATTAGTTCATCTTGCATGGAATTAATCCAGTTAGGGTCTTTTTCAACTTCAAAATATTTAGGCTCTACTTGTGATACAAAAGCTATATGGAATTAATCTAGTTAGGGTCTTTCTCATTCTTGTCTTGATCTTCTTCATTCGGCTGAGGTTGATCATTTAGTGTCAACTTTTGAAGCTTGTCGCACTTGCACATTCATCAGAAGTATCCTCTTTTCTGGAGGATTTGTTAGTAAATTTTTCAAAAACAACATGCACTGACTCTTCTATAACCAAAGTTCTTTTATTGAAAACTCTGTATGCCTTACTTAATGTGGAGTATCCTAAAAAGATACCTTCATCAGACTTGGCATCAAATTTTTCAAGATTATTTTTTGATTATTTAGAATAAAACATTTGCAACCAAAAACTCAAAATACTTTAAAGTTGGTTTTCTTTGATTCCAAAGTTTATATGGAGTTTTCTTCAAAATAGGGCGGATTAAAACTTGATTTAAGATATATCATGCAGTATTAATAGCTTCAGCCCAAAAATATCTTGGCAAATCATTTTCACAAAGCATAGTGCATGCCATTTCTTTCAAAGTATGATTTTTTCTTTCTACTATCCCATTCTGCTGAGGTATCCTAAGTGCATAAAAGTTGTGTTCAATTCCTTTTTCATTACAAAAGTTTTCAAAATCTTGATTTTCAAATTCAGTTCCATGATCACTATGAATGCAAACAACTGAAACTCCTTTTTTATTTGAGATTTTTCGATAAAACTTTATAATAGCAGAAAATGATTCACCTTTATGTGCTAGAAAGAAAACCCATATAAATCTTGAAAAATCATTCACTATAACTAATCCATATCTCTTGCCTCCTAGACTTGATATTCTAATTGGTCCAAAGAGATTCATATGAAGTAGTTCTAGTGGCCTACTAGTAGTTACAAAACCTTTTGATTTAAAAGAAGTTTTAACTTGTTTACCAAATTGACATGCTTGGCAAATTCTATCTTTTTCAAAACAAAGTTCAGGTAAATCTCTAACTAAATTCTTTTTGCAAAGTTTTGAAAATAGATGCATACTAGCATGCCCTAATCTTTTATGCCAAAGCAACTAGTCTCATCCTTAGTAGAATTCATTACAACAAGGCATTTTCCATTGGGCAAAGATGGATCATCTAAATCTACCAAATAAACATTACCATGCATTTTTTCAATGAATTATACTCCATTTATATCCGGACTAGCAATTATGCAATAAGATAATTAAAAAATGACTTGAAAACCTTTATCATAAAATTGACAATGCTCAAAAGGTTATGCTTCAAGCCATCAACTAGAAGTACATTGCTAATACAACTAGAAGGAGTTACGTGAACCTTATCAATTTCAATGATTTTTCCTTTACCATTATCCCTGAAGGTCACACTCCCTCCATTCAAAGCTTCAAGAGAAGTGAATTGCTTCACATCTCCCGTCATGTGCCTTGAGCAACCACTGTCAAGATACCAAAGTCTTTTGTTCTCATTGGTTGCAAGACACACCTGCAATAAAATTAAACTTTGTTTTTAGGTACCCAAGCCAACTTGGCTCCTTTAGGGTTAGCACTTAAAATGGTTCCTTTTGGAACCCACACTTTACCAAAAGAATTAATTTTTCTTAAATCGCATTGAAAAGATTTATGACCTAACTTTTTACATGAAAAACAAGTTATGCTGGAAGATGTAGGTACAAAAAAGTTTTTGAAATACTTTTATTGTTTTTGTGGTCTATAGCCTAATCCTACTTTATTAAAAATGACTCTTTGGCTATTCCAAAGTAGATTCAATTTTTCTAAACTATAGGTAAATTTTTCAACAAAAGGCTTTATCTTTTCAAGTTCATTTTTATACTTAGCATTTTCCAACTCTAAATCTTTATTTTTCTTTAAAAGATCACAATTTGAAATAACATTCTTGGGTCTTTTCAAAACTTCATTCTTCATTGACAATGCATTGTTTTTCTTTTCTAAAACATCCAATTTAGATTTCAAATCACTAACTTCATTTAGCAAAGAATTATTTTCAAGAGAAACTATTCGCATGCTTTTTTAATTTTTTATTTTCAGATAAAATTATTTTTATAATCATGCATAAGTTCATCAAAAGCATTTCTAAGCTCATCAAAAGTAAAATCTATTTCAGTATCGGAATTTACCTCATCTTGCTCTTGATGTGCCCTTAAACAGATATTTGCCACTTTAGTCTGCTCTTCTTCAAAACTGGAGTCTTCACTATCACTCCAAGCGGCCATCGTTGCTTTCTTTCTTAATTTCTTCCTTTACTTCTTAAGGAGAGGGCAATCGAACTTGTAGTGTCCCGGTTTCTTGCACTTGAAGCATGTAGGTATTTCCTTCTCCTTTTTTTTTTTTTTTCCTTCGCTTTCTCTTTTCCTTTTTCTTTTGATTGATATTTCTTTTTGAAAGGAAACTGCCTCCTCTTCATGAATCTTCTGAATTTTCTTGCAATGAGGGCTTCTTCACCTTCTTCTTCTTCTTCTTCGGACTCATCTGTTGAGGATTCTTCTTGTATGTTTGATTTGAAAGCAATCCCCTTTTTCTTTTTGTCCATGTCTATTGACTTTTGCTTCAAATTTAGCTCATAAGTCATGAGCGATCTAGCCAGCTACTCTAGGGGTAGTTTGTCAATGTTCTTAGCTTCTTGGATTGTGGTCACCTTCGGATCCCATGATGCTGGAAGTGACTTGAGGATTTTATTCACAAGATTAGCATTAGACATTACCTTTACAAGACTTCTCATTCAATTACAATATTTGTGAATCTTGTGTACATATCAGTGATAGATTCATTAGGTTCCATCTGGAACATTTTATATGTGTGCACTAACATGTTTACTTTAGTATTTTCAGTTGATCGGTACCCTCATGGATAACTTCAAGTGTGTCCCATATTTCTTTAGCAGAGGTGCATGTAGATATCCTATTAATTACACTAGGATCTATGATGCGAGATGACTATAGGACTGCTAAAAATGTATGGAAAATAGTAAAATAATTTTTTTATGATTTTTATAATTTTAATTGCATGCTAGATTTTCAAAATAAAGTAAAAACTAGCAGAAGGACTAGCAGTGCAAAGAATCATCGGGTCGCAGGCATACTCATGCAAACCAATGAAATATCCAGGACCCGAGAGTTGAGAAACTTCCGGTTTAGGATATCTTTTCTTCATTAAATCATATAATAAGAGAAGGAAAGGTTTCTTACTAGTCAGAGATTGAAATTCAGTAGCAGAAGGGTTCACACGCACTCTGATCGGTGCCTGGAAGAAGAAGCCTTATTTTCCTCGAATCTGATGGCAAATCTGGGCGGTCCGAGCAACAAAGAAGGCCTCCTTAGGGGAGGGAAAGCACCTCGAGGATCCTACAAGTATCAAGGTTAATTAAAACAATAATTAAAAAATAAGAAAAGGAACTATGGATTGAAAGGAATCAGGATTAGGGTTAGAAGAGGGTTGTTTGAAGCTTATTGAAGATCTCCTTGCTTGGCGGCCTAGGGCACTCCTCCTTGGATGTGTGAAGGCTTGGATGGCAGTGAGTTAGGGTGTGGAAGGAAGCTAGGACAGCAAGGAATTCATCCAAGCACAAGAACACAAACCAAAGAACAAAAACAAAATACTAACACAAGGTAGTAACTCAAATTTCAGCAAATTGTATTCATAAGAAAGAGATGCTTATAAGAGGGGGAGGGGTGGGGTATTTATAGAGTTCCCATGTCCTTACTAACCATGGTTACACTTGGATTACAAGTTCTCTTCCTAATTGGAATACAAGTCCTTTCCTAGCTAGGTTAGAATTACAAAGTTTTAAAAGGACTAGAAATCCCAACTAGGTTAGAATTTTGACCTAGTCTTCTCTTCTTTCCTCTCCCAACTTGGCTTGGACTTGGTCAAACTCCTCAAATTCATTTTTGGACCTTGGGGCAGCAGCAAGGATGCCTCATTCATGGGATTGGATGAGAATTTAAGGGGTCCAGGTGGGCTTCTAGGGGTTGGGCGCATGGGCTAGCATATTCCAGGGAATCTGGCTAGAATTTTGCTTCTTAAGGGCTTGGGCTTGGCTCCTGGGCTTGATTTTAAGGCCTGGAGTGCTGGAATAACCTGAAAAATATGGGCTCCTAGCATATGAAATATCCAGAAGCATCTGAACGGAATTTGGCATCTGAAATGGCACTCGGAGAAAATCAGGGCACAATCAGGGCACCTGGGTGTCGATTGAGCTCCCCTAAGTTGGTGTAACTGCTTTGGGCTTCAGAATGAGGTATGGTGGAACTCCAAAATAGCGTAGCCTCCTCTCTTGTACAAGAAGTAAACTCACACTAGACTCATACTTGTATACAAGACTCAATATACTGGACTAGATTGAGGGTCGAGACAAATCAACTAACCTCAACTTATTACAGGATTCAATTCTAGTTGATTACAAAATTTGACACATGGCTAGGTAAACCAAATAGGGTCCAGTAATCTGTGTCTATTCCTGGTGCCCCCACCAATTCTCCCGGGATGGGAGGAACTCGACCCCGTTGAGTATGGGATAACTTGGCTCTCATAGTACTCGAGTAGGTCTGGGTTAAGGCACTGCAGATCCTCATAGGTGATCCACGAGTCATCGGATTCTGGCCGACCTTGCCACCGGACCAAGTACCTCTGATAGCCACGATTCTGGGTACATATGGCTTGATCGTCCAGGATTCTCCCAATCTTTTTCTTACTATTTGGCCAATTATATGTGGACACTCTGGGATGGGTTCTCTCTCAAAGGGAGGGATAGGCTCAAGATACTTGCTAGGTATCGCTACTGGCTTCCGAGACTCTATAAGATCTGAGATGATGAAGGTGGAGCTAATATCTAAATCAGGTAGTATCTCACGCACATAGACATTTGGTCCATAGATATTCATTATCTTGGATGTGACATCTTTGCGAGCAGAAAATTCTTTACAACTACAAAATCCCCTGCAAAATTTTTTATCTCTCTTTTGGGAATTAGCCAAGTTATTATTTAGTTCATTAATTAGGTTCATCTTTTGACTAATTTCCATATGCATATGCTGTGCAGAGGGTAGTGCAGGTGCAGACATGTAATTATGGTTGTGCATTTATTGGACTCAACTAATACCTATTAGACTCGACTAAACCTTCCTATCAAAGGAAGTTTTATTAGACTTTCTAGGGTCTAACCTAACACACTATAGACTCTCTAGGCTTAACCCTAGCATGGCATGCACATGAGAATTTACTATGTATGCCTACTAAATGCCAAAGGGTATGCAAGAAGTAAGATGCAAACTTAACATGTGCAAGAAATGAATGTAATAGGCAAACCTCTACATGATGTAGGTGAATGGTTAAAGAAATATAAAAAAAGGTAAGAAAAGGCAAAAAATAAGAAGTGGATTCGGGGTTAGTCTGGTAGGAAAAGGGTTCAGGATTGATTGGACAGACTATGATGTAAGAAGGGGTGTCAGGGATTAATCCTAAACTAATAAGATTGACCTTAAGGGGTTGGTGTCTATCTACTAGGTCTGCCTTATGGAAGAATGGGTCACTAATTTCAGGAAAAAGATCTTCAATTGGGATCAAGGAGGTGACTTCATCTTGAGGATACTGGGTGAGATAAGCCAAGTCCTCAATAAACTCTTTTAGCTTAGGAAATTCAAGACTAGGCTCTACAATTAGATCCTCTTCTAAAGTCTCCTCTAATTGCTCTTCCATTCCAACTTGGGTGTGATCTGGGTTATCTAACTCTAGGTTGGCCACTAATTGATTATGGACAAGGTTAGCTAAATCTAAATTGGCTACTACTTGGGTATGGTCAGGGTCAACTAATTCTAGGGTGGCTTTTACCTAGGTCTCTATTGATTCAACTAACACTAAATTGGCTTCTACCTGGGTTTGGTCATAATCAACTAACACTAGGTCGACTTCTAATTGGGTTTTTACTCGGTTAACTAATTCTGGGTTGACTCCTAACTCTTGGTCACCTATAGGTATCTCTTCTTCTAAATCATCTTGGGGAACCAATGGGATAGTAAGAGGGGTTTGGCTAATGAAAAATTGACTAGGGTCTGAGGTAACAGGGTTAGGTAAACTAAGGGTTATGGGTTCAAAGGTTATGGGTTTAAAAGTTATGGGTTCAAATCTAGGGGTATTAATCCTGTAGGGTTCAGGTTGACTGAGGGATAATGGGTTACTACTGGGTTCATATCTAGGGACTATGGGTTCCTGGGGTTCAGCTCTATGGGTCTTGCCTAGGGTTCCTACTTGATTGATTTTTGGTTCATTTGGTCAAGCTTAGAATCAGATTGGTCAAACCTACGGTATATTTGGGTAAGCTGATTTTGAGATTGAACATTGGCTTGGTTCATTCGGGTAGTTAACTGGGCAAGCTGGGCTTGGGTTTGGGTATTGATTTGGGCAAGTTGAGCTAGGATGGTCTCCAAAGTGGGTTCCATGGTTGGGGTGGGTTGAGATTTGGACTTTTGATATTGGGTTCCTAATCTAGTGGTCATGCAACAAATCAATCAATCAAAATAAAATGATGCAACCAAGAATGCAAAAGAGAGAAAAGGCTAGTATAATCTAGGGTTTCCTAGACCTAGAACTAGAAACTGGGTGGGTCAGCTCAACTTACACCTAACCCAATAGCTAATCCTTCCACGGGCCAGGTAGGGGGTGGGAGTGTGAGAGGCCCCCCCTGCTTTCACAGGGACCCAATTAAAAACCACAACACCACTTAGGTAATTTGACTCTGGACCCCCAGCCTTAGACACCGGCTTTCAGTAATAACTAAAAGGTTAAATGCACTAGTTGGCCCACACAGCTCGGACCCGACCTGTTAATGTCTCCTAGCCCACTAGGGCAAATTAGGTCTAATTGATTTTAATTAGGCTTGGGTTAGTATGATGATTGTGGTTTAGGGCCCAGGACAGGTTTTGACCTCCTGCCCTGATGTTATATAGATTGCCCTTAAGATTAGATTAACAGATGATGAACAATCAATGGTCCTGATGAAATCTAAAACAATCAGAAAATAAAATAATTTTTAATTAATTTATGAGATGTCAAGTTAAGTTTAAGTTTACTAGGGTTAGCAAACAAGGTTTGGCTTGGGATTGGGGGGTTTGGAAGTTGATTAGGTTAGGTTGAGTTAAGTATGCAGAATGTAGCAGAAATTAGAAAAATTAGAGTTCAAATGATGCAGAACTTGATACAGATCTCGATGCATAAAAAAATCAAAAAAAAATCTAAAACAGAGGATGGACGGTGTTGATGAAACCTACCAAATTTCATGCAGAACAAAAATCATATGATAATGAAAACCTAGGGTTTTTTTGGACTGCTACAGAAATTATCAGGATTTTGTTAGGGTTTCTACTATGCCAAATTTTGATGCTTAGGTTTTCTATAAAATTAATTAAAATTTTTTATTTAATAGTGGACTCAACAGAGAACAATTCATGTAAATTTTAAAGAAAAATAAACTTCCTAGATGGTCGAAAATAGATGCAAAACTAATACCTAATGCAGTAGACAGAATGCTGAAATCAGAATTTATGAATGCAATGCAAATAGAAAACTATCCTAAACCCGCTATGATACCAAACTGATGCGGGATGACTATAGGACTGCTAAAAATGTATGGAAAATAGTAAAATAATTTTTTTATAATTTTTATAATTTTAATTGCAAGCTAGATTTCCAAAATAAAGTAAAAACTAGCAGAAGGACTAGCAATGCAAAAAATCATCGGGTCGCAAGCATACTCATGCAAACCAATGAAATATCCAGGACCCGAGAGTTGAAAAACTCCTGGTTTATGATAGCTTTTATTCATTAAATCAGATAATAAGAGAAGGAAATGTTTCTTACCAGTCAGAGATTGAAATTCAGTAGCAGAAGGGTTCACACGCACTCTGATCGGAGCTTGGAAGAAGAAGCCTTGTTTTCCTTGAATCTGATGGCGAATCTGGGCAGTCTGGGTAGCAAAGAAGGCCTCCTCAGGGGAGGGGAAGCACCTCGGGATCCTACAAGCATCAAGGTTAATCAAAACAGTAATTAAAAAATAAGAAAAGGAACTATGAATTGAAAGGAATCAGGATTAGGGTTAGAAGAGGGCTGTTTGAAACTTATTGAAGATCTCCTTGCTTGGTGGCCTAGGGCACTCATCCTTGGACGTGTGAAGGATTGGATGGTAGTGATTTAGGGTGTGGAAGGAAGCTAGGGCAGCAAGGCATTCATCCAAGCACAAGAACACAAACCAAAGAACCAAAATAAAACACCAATACAAGGTAGTAACTCAAATTTCAGCAAATTGTATTCATAAGAAAGAGATGCTTACAAGAGGGGGAGGGGTGGGGTATTTATAGAGTTCCCATGCCCTCACTAACCATGATTATACTTGGGTTACAAGACCTCTTCCTAATTGGAATACAAGTCCTTTCCTAGCTAGGTTAGAATTACAAAGTTTTAAAAGGACTAGAAATCCCAACTATGTTAGAATTTTGAACTAGTCTTCTCTTCTTTCCTCTCCCAACTTGGCTTGGACTTGGTCAAACTCCTCAAATTTATTTTTGGACCTTGGGGCAGCAGCAAGGACACCTCCTTCATGGGCTTGGATGAAAATTTGAGGGGTCCAGGTGGGCTTCCATGGGTTAGGCGCATGGGTTGGCATATTCTAGGAAATCTGGCTAGAATCTTGCTTCTTAATGGCTTGGGCTTGGCCCCTGGGCTTGATTTTAAGGCCTGGAGTGCTGGAATAACCTGGAAAACATGGGCTCCTGGCATATGAAATATCCCGAAAGCATCTGAAGGGAATTTGGCATCTGAAATGGCACTCGGAGAAAATCAAGGCACAATCAGGTTACTTGGGTGTCGATTGAGCTCCCCTAAGCTGGTGTAACTGCTTCTGGCTTCAGAATGAGATATGGTGGAGCTCCAAAATAGCGTAGCCTCCTTTCTTGTACAAGAAGTGAACTTACACTAGACTCATACTGGTATACATGACTCAATGTACTGGACTAGGTTGAGGGTTGAGACAAATCAACTAACCTCAACTTATTACAGGACTCAATTCTAGTTGATTACAAAATTTGACACATGGCTAGGTAAACCAAATAGGGTCCAATAATCTGTGTCTGATCCTGGTGCCCCCACCAATCTAATGCACAATAAAGGAGATTCATTGCCTTGGCATTGATCTCGGATTGCTTAATGTCATTTTCATCCCAATCCTCTTCGAGCTTTGGGATGCAAACACCATTAACCACTACTGAAGGAATATGAGGACCTTTATCTACAACTCTCCACAAATTATAATCAATAGAATGCATATAAATCTCATCCTAGTTTCCAATATGTGTAATTTGATCCATTAAAAAATGGAGGTCTATTTGAGGCTTGACCCTCAACTACGCTAGTACCAATTAGGGCTGCCATAGATTTTTACTCAAGACGGTAAAGCCTATATACTGAGAATAGGGCTCTGAAACCACTTATTGCCCAGTAAGCAACCCAAGAGGGGGGGTGAATTAGGTCTCTAAAAATTATTTACTTGATGCAATGCAATGCTATGCAATCCAATTCAACAATCAATTAAGGTACAATGAAATCAAATGTAATGCTCTTAAATAAAAGTGTAGTGAAAATAAAGAGCAATAAAAGTAAAGCAAGTAGAGAGATCAATCAACCACAAAGACCAAGAAATATAGTGGTTCGGTGCTATCCAATATACCTACAGCCACTCTCCAAGATCCCCTTGGGAATTCACTATAATCATACCGATTACAGTTGATTAGTTTTGCGGGCTCACTAATCAAAAACCCGACTTATTTTTACAATGCCAACAAGTCAAAATCTCACTTGGTTTTACAGGCTAACAAAGAACCTAAATGGTTTTACGGGCTAACCACCAACCTCCCTTGGTTTTTCGGGCTAACCAAGAATCTAATTGATTTTCAAAGGCACACCAATAACCTTCCTTGGTTTTATAATAGGCTAACCAAGAACCCTTATAACACATAAGTTTTTGAAGTAATGAAACAATGATAGCTTTCTAAAATAAAGCGGGTATCTCTTTGAAGTTCGATGTAGAGATGCTTTGAACTTGTTGAAGCCTCTTGAATGCTCAAAAATAGATAATCTTCAATGCTCTTGAAGGCTCTTGAATGCTTGGAGGCTTGCTTTTGCTTGAGAGTGGTTGAATCTTCAATGAATAAGAGTTAAAGCTCTCTTTTCTTCTCACTTGAATGTTCTTATCTCATTCTCATCAATAATAATGAATTGTTCTTCTTTTGAAATGATTTGGAGCATATAAATACCTTCCCAAGATCTCAAATCCTATTTCTAGCTATTAGACTTGAAAAACTAGCCATTGGATGGCAAAAGGGTTAAGTTCTGCATTTAAAAAATTAGCCGTTACTGTTCCCAGAACTCCATGTGTCAACACTTCAGGTTGTGACTCGACACTTTAGGTCGACACTTGAACTTCTTGAGTCGACATCCAGATCAAAAATCTTCAATCTGGTTCTCTGAAAATCTCAGATGTGTCGACACTTTCTCAGGTAAGTCGATACTTTGAGTCGACACTTTGCTTCCATATATCGACACTTCAGCAGATCTTCATTTTCAGCAAGTTCTATGGCTTGAAAATCTCAAGCGATGAGCTGATCCATGTGTCGACACTTTGAGTCGACACTTTAGGTCTATGTGTTGACACTTCAACTATGCCATTTGAAACATTCTTTGCATACCGGCTTGAATCGACACTTCACCTCCATGTGTCGACACTTTGAGTCGACACTTCACTGAGATTTTTACAGAAAAGTCCGAACTTGTGCTGAAACACATTTATACTTAACTCAATTGACCATTCAAGCAATCTTTGATTGTCCAAGTCCTCTTTGAGAAGATCTTTTCATCCAAACTTGGTTTATTTCAATCAAACAAACTTTTTCAAAGTTGTGAGCACCTTTTTCAACAAAAACACACTTCACGGAAACAATTAGTACTCAACTTATACTTAACCATTTTGCTTATCATCAAAATCAATAATGGAGTCAACAACCTCCTTCCCTTATCTTATGATATTGTCGCCCTTAAGTAGTTTAAAATGAATGCAACAAACACAATCTAACTAAACAATGCTGAAATTAGACTGGCAAAACTCTTCTCAAGCAGAAAAAAAGATGTGCAAAAATCTACATACTGAAATAAATCAGAAGAGAATTATGAAAAATAGTATCAAATGTGATGAATCTAACAAAATAAGAATCAAGATTTTCTAGGTTTTCTACATACAGAAACAATTAAATTAATAGACCATATATTGGAATTACAAGATGTAGAAACTATGTCCTAAATGAGTTTTCTCTTTGTTTTCTTCTTCATGGGTCAAATCACAATGGCACCCCTACATGCCATAGGAGATTCCATTGAATGAGAAAAGAGGGTCTTACAGCCCTACTTCTCTTCTATAACCGGACGGCCTTGGTGAAGCACCCAATCTAAGTACTTAAAAAGAACATATATGCTACCATGAATATACTATCCATGCAACCATGCTCTGATACCAAATTTGATGCGGCATGCAAAGATAAATTCTAACTTAGAGGATTAATTTGTTGGTTGAGCAATAATTCCTACTTACATAAGCAAAATTCATTCATAAGATAGGCATAGGAATCATACGAAGGAAAACTAAGCGATGGATAACCCAAACTATTACTACTACTTAATCCATGAAGATTGGACCTAATGGTTGGAAAACCATTCTAATTAGGTCATAGACCATTCAAATATTCAAACCTAAGAGTAAAGGAAGGTTTACTTACCAATATTGAAGTTTCATACTTTGTAATGTTGAATCAATTTCAGCACTCCATAGATTGAAGATGGGACTTTGAAACTATCACACCATGGAAGATGACCTCTAGCTTAGATGGTTCCCATGGCAAGATTAACCTCCTCTTTAGCTTGCAATCCTGTAGGATCCTGAAAAGATGGGGAGTTAGTGACTTGGAAAGGTAGGAAGAAGGGAATGTAAAATGGATTAAAGAAGAAAGCTTATTGGCGGTTTGGTTGAAGTTGTTGGAGGGCAAAGTGAAGGAGATGGCACCTTGAATGGGGGCTGATTGGAGCTCCTTGGCTGCATTCAGGTTGGCATCTCTTGAAGGAAGAAGATGGCTACTCCAAAGTGATGTGGAATGACTTCCTTAAAGAGAGGTGTTGGCGGCTTTGAATCTTGAAGAAGATGGCTACTTTGTTTGTTGGATGAGGGAGGATGGTTTTGGTTGATGGAAGGGGCATCTCCTTTATTGGAATGTGGTGGAGTTGGAGGTAGCTAAGTCGACTAAATGAAGAACCTATGGGCCTCTCACCCTCTCCCTCTTAGAGGACATTTGCACAAACACAAATGGAAGTTGAAATCTGAAATTTTCATTCATCAAAATTATCTTTACAAGAGGGGTTTGGAGGGTTATTTATAAGCCTTCGATACATGTTTGAAAATTTGAAATACATGGAGAATATCATGGGAGGTTGCTAGCTATGTGGAAGGGGAGTTGAAACCATACTTGATATAGGGAGAAAATGGTAGTCGGCCTCCTTGCATTTGAATTCAAATTTTAGCTGCCCAAAGCTTGGTGATGTGGCATGCTTAGGTGTCCTCCATGTAGGATTTGAAGATGACATGGCCTCCAAGTAGACTTGATGATATGGCATCCACCTTAGCATGGTTTGTTGGAGTGACTTATGGCACTAAATCTTCAAGCCCTCTTGCTTATCTTGAACCCAATTCAAACCCTTCTTGGACCAACTTAGGAAATCAACTAATTACAAAGTCAAATTAAACCCAATTTGACTCAAAAGACCAAATTGACATGGACCTAATCCTAATTACAGACTCAAATTCAATTAAAGACATATACTTCCCTATTTACTAGACTCAAGTTTTAATTAAATAAATAAAATAGAAATCAAAGGTAGACTTAACTTACTCCATTAAGATTCATAAAGAATCTAGCTTGATTAGATTGGATTGAATTCTTTTTTGAGCCGTGGTGCTCGCACCATATTCCATGCTGTGCTGCCAACGAGTCGACTCTTATGTATAAACTAACAAAACTCAGCTTATCACCTAGGACTTGTCTCGGATTCACTCCTAGTGCTAGATACATCATGTATAACCATGACTAACTGGACCAAGACCCAAACCTTGGCCCCCCCAAGCCTTGGATGCATCACCTGAGACTCAACAGAGTGGCCCCTCTCTTAGGGTACCGAGCTCTGGCTTGACCTTCTCTGCACCCCTCCTTCGGGCAAGGTATAGGACTGCTCTCCTCCCCCTAAGGGGGAAGAGGTCTATCACTGACAATGATCGTGGAGTTTGGAGGAGTGTGCATCCCTTTCATGATGAGTACAGGAGGTACACCACAGGTCCTGACACTCTGACTAGACTTTGCCTCTCTCTGTCATCATCCTTCCATGTTTGGGGAGACCTTGTAGAGAACCATTCTGGAGGCAGATGCTATAGGGTCTAAATCTTTTGGCAAAATCTTCCTCTTTTGGGTGGTGCAGGTGGTGGGTGAAGGGGCGCAGCACCTTGAGTGGAGTGCCCTTTCCTAGGTGGTGCTAACAGTGGGTTGAGGAGCCTGGTGCTCCAATGGGCTAATCCTCCATAGGTGGTGTGCTCTGATGAAATGCCATTATGCATGGGCCACAGTCGACATGCCATGGCGTGGTGCCACTTCTTCAAAGGTTCCAGGTGGCGTGCTACTGTCTATCAGGCATGTCTGCCTCTCCACATCATGCTAGGGCTCTAATAAAGGTGGTGGTGCCACTCACCGATGCTCCCCGCTCATCTGTCCTAAGGCTGCTTGTGGGAGAGGCCGCATTTTGAGAATCTCATACCTGACCCTGAAGAAGAGGTTGACTTTGATTGGGGGTCGATCTCAAGCGAGGGAGCCTGACATCGGCCGGGGATCGACCTCGAATGAGCCACTTCGATGAAGGGGCTCAAAGAATGAGGGCATGACCTCGGTCGAGGCTCGACTATGGGGGAGCCATTTCGATCGAGGGGCTCGAGAAGCGAGGCACTACCTTGGTCAAGGCTCGACCACGGGAAAGCCACTCTAATCTAGGGGCTCGAGAAGTGAGGCACTACCTCGGTCGAGGCTCGATCATGGGGGAGCCACTCCAACTGAGGGGCTCAAAAAGTGAAGTATGATCTCGGTTAAGTCTCAACCATGAGGGAGCCACTCCGGCCGAGATGCTCTCCGGATGCCACATCCAAGTGGCATCTTCTGCCAGCGTGGCCGCTAGCTAGAGCTGAGAGGGACTGCACGTCAGTAATCTTGCCATTTCAGTAGCCCCCCACTCTCGAGTCCCAATGCGATGCAGTGCTCGGGATGAAGGGAGTTATGGTGATGCTGAAATGGAAAGGACAAATATCCGACACCATTAAATGCCACAATTGCCATCGATTCGTGGATCGTGCCTCAAAGCCAATGCATAGATGCCATGTCAGCAAGTCAAATAAAGAGTGATGATTGATGCTGGGCTCGAGGCGATCTTCAGTGAACCGAGGCACCATCCTCAGTCGATCTTGGCATGTGGCGCATATTCGATGGTGAGAGGACCGAAAAGATGCACTGGTGCTGTCAAGTCATTTTTGGAAAGGGAGAAAGCTTTTTCCAAACTATCATTTCTGAACCATCACCCTCGCAGGAGAACCAGGGCCTTTTCTTTCCCCATCCGACCCTTTTCTTCAAGGCATCCAGGTTAGTTTTTCTCTTCCCTGTCCTCTTCTTCTCTTCAACTCAGATTGAGGGTGTCCCGTCATAGAGTCTGTAGGCTTTTTTTCCTCCACCTTCCATCTTTTTTAATTAGGATGAGTCCTTCTGACTGGCGTTGCCTCCCTTCCAGAAACCCCAATGAGGCAGGGCCCTCTAGGCCGAGGACCCCATCTTTTGATGAAGAGGATGAGATACCTCTTAGCATCCGTAGGAGTCTCCGGCCGATGGGAATAGTCATAGGTGGCCTAGGGCACCCCCTCCTACTCTTGCTTCTTCTACTCCTCTTGTTTCTTCTACTGCTCCAACCCCTTCCATCCCTTCCAGGATGACCGGTCCTTTTGCCATTCCCTTGGTGATGACCAGAGAGGACCTCTCTCGGCTCTGGGATACATATGAAATTCTGGACTTTGTTCGACTTTGGATTCCAAGACCGAGGGAACGGGTCACCTTCGGTGGCCCGGGTTGGATTGCTTTATATGAGGACTTCTTCCTTGGAGGCCTCCGTCTGCCTTCTCATCCTTTTTTTCTTTCTTTCCTCAGTAATTTACAGCTAGTTCCAACCCAGCTCACCCCAAACGCTATTAGGGTTATCTCCTATTTCATCATCCTATGCCATTTCCATGAGATCGTTGCCCATTTTTCCATTTTCAGGGCATTCTTCATCCTGAAACGCCACCCGTCTGATGATGGGTGGTGGTTCACGGCCCCCCGCACTCGGGCCATTAAATTTGAACTTCCTTTTTCCGTCAAGGGGTAGAAGAACAAATACTTCTTCGCCTCGGTCGAAGGGTTGACTAGGTCTGGAGTGACCTGGACCGATCCTCGAACCACAACTTCCAAATGGAGGTTGCAGACCATGAGGTATACGACCAGTTCATCGCCTTCCAGATTCCTTCCCTCCAGTATCTGTTGGCCGAGCAAAACCTGTTTGATACTGGGGTCAGCCCAATTCGAGCCATGGGTGAGCCTCATGAGCCATATTTTGTTCTTTGCCCAGATCCTCCACGGCCCTGAAACTTACCTATCTTTCTTCCTTTCCTGCAGGCATGAAATTTTCACTAGACCAGATACTGGAGATGGCCCATAAGAAGAGTGCATCTCCTGGGCCCAGGGAGGATCCAGCAAAAAGGGCCTGTGAAGAGGTTGGATGGGGGCCTAGGGCCACTTCACCATCCATCCATGAGGGAAGGGTGACCGGGCCGGCCTCCACACCGCCCGGGCCGCAAGCCCAGCCCCCGGCCCATAAGCCCAATGCGACCACGTAGGCCAGGTTGATGGGGACTCGAGAGCCCAGCCACCTCAGTAGCCAAGTGGAGTCCTAGTCATATCCTCGATTACGCCACCTAGGATTACATGGAGGATCACATGAAGATGGCCCGTGCATGACCACATGCCAGCACACCCCTTCCACCCTCCATGCACATCAACTCCACTCGCCATCAGGTGAGAAAGGAAGGTCAAGTGAATAAGCACTAATCCCCTGATTCATGCCAAGCAACTAAGGAAAGATGTGGTCCCTCCCAATCCCAAAAGAGCAAGTGTTTGGTGCCCCACATGGTCCCCTCCTTGGTCCCCCTCTTCTTTCCTTATTTTTCTTGAGTTTTTAGAAATTGTATAAAACCTTCCATGTTGTCACTCAGCAAATCAGGAAGGATTGTGGTGCATCATATTAGCTTTACTTGCTTTCTAAGTAATTGGTCCCTATATAAGGACCCCTCTCTTGTATTGAAAAATAATGAAGAATATGAATTTTTGAAAGAAAAGTGTTCTTGGTTCTACCTCCGTTAGGAGTGGGCGAGAGGCCCTAGTTATCCCCCTTTCCATTCCATTTTTTTTATCCCCTCATGACCTTTGAGATTCACCCTAACACCTCCAAGTATCGAGGCTGGAATACCCTAGAGGTGAGAGGTATCTTCGTTAGTGTGAGTCCCAAAGTCTATGAGTTCCAAACCCTAAGGTTTCCATCCCCATTGTTCCTTCACGATCCCTAGAAAAAAAAAATCCAAAAAAATATGGTACCCTAATCTAGGTGACTCTAGGCTCACCAACGATCCTACCCCATCATCGTCCCCCATCACAGGTCCACAGACCCTACTGCAACTAAAGCCCTGGAAGTAATTGAAGCAGAGGCCGAGGCAAGAGCGGGGGAAAGGCCACCTCCACCACCACTAGCAACAAGAGTGGCGGGCCCACCCCCAATAATCAAGATAGCCTTGTCATCACCTCCCCAGGGTCCGATGACAGCCCCGATTCCTTCGGCCACTGGGGTGCGTCGGATCTCCATCATGGTGCCATCGAATGTGGTGGTCACCCAGGACTCCGTGCTGGCAGAGCGAATGATGGACTTCACCATCTAGTCACATGAGCACTGTGAGAGGGGTGGTAAGGTGTTGTCGGTGGCCATCACCAGCATTCTCCCTTAGCTCTTCGTGGTGAGTCTCTTCATTCATCACTTCCTCTTTTCATTACTAGCTGGATCACTCTTGCTGACACTTTTATTGATGCAAATCGCCATCAATATGATCCTAATCAGGGACTACAGCACCCAGTGGGCCAAGCAGGAGGCCCAATAGAAGAAACACATAGAGGCACTGGGGGTAGAGGCCAAGACGTAGATGGAGAGGATCATGATTCTGGAGGAGCGAACCAGGACCCTCCATACTAAGGTGGCCGACAAAAAGAAGGCGGCTGCTAGAGTTGGGAGGTGGGCCAAGGACCTGGAGGTGTCCCTGACACGAGAGGGAGAAGGCCACCCGTCAGGTGGAGGAGTCCACCACAAAGGTGGCATATTTGGAGGGGAGGTCCTAGACTCTCCAACCCCGTCTAGAGATGGCACTGGCATGGGCGGCATTGATGGAGGAGAAAGCAACCGTAACGATGGCACAGATGGAGGCCACCAAGAAGGATGCTGTGGAGGTGGTGCCAAGGTTCAAGGCCTTGGCAAAGTTCATGGAATAGGTCCGGGAGGCAGTCGCGGACTCCTTCACCTTGGGGTTCATGGTCTGTAAGTCAAAGGTGGCGTTGGCCTTCCCTGGATTGGATCTGGAGGGCATCATTATCCTGGCTACCCTAGGTGCAAGTTTTAAGGAGACGAGGGCCCTAGCTGAAGCGATCGAGGCAACTTCCATCAATGCCGAGCCGATTGCTCCACCGGTGGAGAGCCAGGAAGATGTCGGCGAGGTCCCTCATCATCTCAGGAAGGAGCCTGCGGTGTTGCCACGATCTCTCCTCTACTCCTTTTTTTTTTTACTCCTATACTAAGGAGTTTCTTTTTGGAGACCACCCAGCCTGTCGGGGGTCCCTTCTACTATAAAGAAAATTACTTTTCTTAATGAAAATTTTCCTCCTTCACTAAGTTGTCTGCTTCTTTTCTATTCTTCTCTTTTTTTTTGTTGCATAGGCATGAATCTTCATTGTGGCCCCCCATCCAAAGGCTTCCTAGGGCCCAGTCCCCCCTTCACTATATTGAAAGGTTCGTCGAGGGTCTTCAGGGGTTTTGCTAGGATTGGTTGTCCATCTCGGGGTTTCCAAGGTTCTAGCACTTCCTCCCCAATTCAGGAGTAGACAAGTGGTCGGAGAGATCTTGGAGACTCTGTGAGTTATCCCTGCCGGAGTTATCCCTGCCGAACCGAGATACTGCTAGGTTGGTGTTGGGTTACCTAGGTCAGGCACAGTAGAAGACTAGGTTTCAAAATTTTCATTTTCAAAACACTAACCGGCCGAAACCCTAAATCCTAGGACCACTTGTGCATAACAATCAATAAATGAAGAATTAGGGTAATAGAAGAATACCTAGAATACTAATTTCTTCTACTTTCTACTAGGTACACAAGTGCATGCCCTCTAGAGGTAATCCACACAGGAATTAAACCTAGAAACCACTCCTTAGTAAGTTGCTTAAACCACTGGGACTCTTCTGAAGACCTTTTCTTCCTTAAGTAGCCTCTCCTTCCTTGCTCAGACCCTTGCCCTCCAGTAGAGCACTATGAGCCCTCTCCAAAACTTCTATTCTCTCTCTATCACTTTCTAATTCTTTTCCTAAACCCTTGTCTTAAATGACGGACTTGTCTTAAAGGAAGACCTATATCCTAACAAGGAAAAAAAGAGACAAGTAGGATAGAGTGTAAGAATGTAAGAAAGAAAAAGAATTATATTCCATCGAAATAAATACCGATGGCCTTTATAAGAGATGGGGGGATGCTAGATAAGGCTCTTCATCAGCCTTTGATAATCCATTCAAAAGATCAAATAAGACTCTTCAAAAAGAAGAAGTCTTATGAGTGAAAAGTCAACAATTTTCATGTGCCAAAAGCCTTATACGAGTCCCTTCATTTTTTTTTTTTCATCCAACTTCTCCACTTGCCACTTGGGAATTATCGATTGTAAAAAGGCCAAGAGACATGGCTTTTCAATGAGAAATACTGGTGATTAAAAGAGGCTTAAAGCAAAAGGGCTCTACTTCTTGCTTTTGTGCCAAATGAAGAGTCGCAACTCTTCATTTGCACCAACTCCCTTCCACTGAACTTCACATTTGTTGACCGGTTAATAGGCATTTAAAAAGGCATGGAGAGGGACTTCATCTGACTTTGGAAACTGACAGGCAGAAGGACTCTTGGTCTTTCTGTGCACATTCAATTTGGCGCATACCATGAATTGGTGCCAAGAGTCCCTTCATGTTATGACTCTTCATTTAAATACGATAAAGGCTAATTAAATCTGGATAAAACTAGATAATTGCTGCCCCACATTGGACTCAACCCACATTGGACTCAACCCAATCTAGGACTCCCTCAAATTAGTTAGCCCATTAAGCAACCTTTAGACCGAATTCAATTAGGTTAGGAGTTAGGATAGCCTACACATGCTAGTATGTAATCTAGCTAACCAATTAGGATCCTATGATCCTAATAAAATTCTAATTGACTTTCTAGGTCAATTCCCTAATGTGTGTGACCATTTGATTCTATATCTAACCAGCAGTAGGTCTAGGTCCAAGCTGATTCGATCCAATCGAACCTGATTGACCTAATTAGGTCAAATTAAGCTGACCTAAGTTGCCAATTCGAACTAACTTCCAAATTAACTCATGAATCCAATCGAATTGATCCATGAAAATCTCAAGACATGATTGGCATCTAGCAACATATCATGCTTATCCAGAAGATGAGGAATTTGGTATAAAGTATCAAAATATCCTTCAGTGAAAAGTTACCATGCAATTCAATCCTTCGATCTTCCTTTATCCTAATTAAGTGATGGGCATGGATAAATGTCAAACCCTAGCACTTAATCATTTAGAATCTCAATTTGATAATGAAGACTCGACCGATGATAGATTAAAAACCCTATCTAATCTCATCCTACTTTGATCAAATACTTCTTAAGTCATCATTCAAAAAGATCACATGGGATAACTGAAGGTGAAACTATTCACGCAAGCAGGGTAGAAAGGATGCATTTTAAAATAATTTTAAAAATATGCACAGCGGAAGGCTTAATAGATAGATCTAAATGATCTACCGATTTGCCCAGAACAGGATCTAGCATAATGTAGTAGCATGCAAAATAACATTAAAGCAAGAAAGAAGAACATATATAAAAGTACCATACCTTTATACCGGAGAAAAGCTGTGGAATGAGGAGGGTGCTCGAGCCACACACGTGTTTGGCCTCTACAGGTGTATCACACAGGGGCTTGATTCTAATCAACTCCCTCGGAGTGCTAGCTCTTCGGGATCCTTCGGGCTGATCTTCTTCTTCCGGGAAGACAAGGAAGAGAGGTAGAACCCTTTCCCAAGAGACTCTCTTCCCAAGACCTAGCTTGAATGCTAGGTTTCTCATACTCAATCCCTAGACCTCACAAACCCTTCTCTTTCTTTTCTCTTATTATTGTCTCTCTTGTAACCACCAGCAGCTACTATAATGACCTTCATTTATAGGGGCAGCCATGAGAGGGAGAAAGAGGAAAGAGGAGAGATGGGGGAAGAGAAAGGGGGGAGGATAAAGGCCATACCAAATGGGTCCAAACACTTTAGGAAGGAATGACAATCATTCCATGAAAGTGTGGAGCCAAAAATGGTTTGAATTCAAAATTCAAACCAGGTCAAAACTTGCCCAAAAAATTTTCCAAAAATTCTTCCCAGAATTTTGATCGTCACAAGAAGTGTCGACTCACGAATATTGCCTAGTATCGACACTTTCCCAAGTGTCGACTCAAGCAAAATACCAAGTGTTGACACTTGGAACAAAGTCAATCATATTGACCTCCGGTGATAGCAAACAATTCTCAATCGTCGATCAGCCTTAAGATCATATAGAAATCCCCTATGATGTGTAACCTCATAGGTTCGAACACTAAGCCGGTAGCACTGGAACATTTCCAATACCAGTCAAAGTCCTCATCTAGCAATGATACTCGACGTCCGAATAGGTCGAAGATGCAGAACACCTCACAAGAATCTCTAGCATATGGTTACCGCATAATTCATCCCTTTGACCTCAAAATGCTTAGGATGACCTAGGGTTCGACTTCCAACCTTAATTTGGTCTATCCAGATCATGTCTCAACTTTACAAGTTCTGTGACTTCTCACAAAAACTATCCTAGCCAAGGATTTGCTAAATTGAGACATAGTGAGTCATTCACTCCAAACTATTTGAAGGGATCAATTCTATCTTGATCCACCACTGCTCCACAAGTACTTGATTGCACCCAGAAATCTTCCATCACTGGATTAGAAATCCAGGTAGTCTGGCACCAAAGTACAGTGAGTTGTTTGCAAGCTATCATGGTGATCTCAGGTCTGAGAGACACATATATCCATATCCTTTCACGAGCAACCCTTTGGTAGAAAGGAGCTCCGTAGATGGTCACGTTCAGTGAGATGTCATACATTTTACTTGCATGTCACACCAGTGTCTCCACACTCCTTGGTTAAAAGGACAACCAACAAATACGATATACAACAACCTACACTTGATACATTGTCATCCTATAATAATATATCCTTTGGTTGTGAACCACTTTAAGAACTACATGATATATCATCTCTATATCAAAATAATATAGTTCTAAGGACTCCATCATAAAAGAGTTTATTTTAGGAAAATGTAAATATGATGAACGGCCAAAAAGAATAACCTTTTATTCATTAAAAATTTACATACAAATATAAGATAGCACAACCGTCTACAGCCTAGATGATTGGCTTTGGAACACTATTTTCAACAACTCCCACTTGGACTAAAGCCAATCAGTACATATCTCATTCCCTTTTTCTGTTTACAATAGTCGAACTCTTGAACTCCGATGGCTTTAATGAAGGGGTCAGCCAGGTTCTCCTTTTCATCGATCTTCTGAAGGTCAATATTACCTCGTTCCACGATCTCTCGTACTAAGTGATAGCGCCGCAGAATATGCTTTATGCGGTGATGAGACTTTTGCTCTTTGGCTTGAGCAATGGCTCCAGTGTTGTCACAGTACACCAGAACAGGACCATCTAGGGAAGGTGCCACTCCCAGCTTGCCAAGGAACTTCCGTAACCACATAGCTTCCTTCACTGCATCAGATGCTGCAATGTACTCTGCTTCGCATACCGAGTCCGCCATAGTAGCCTGCTTGAAACTTTTCTAGTATATCATTCCTCCATTCAGGGTAAATATAAATCCTAACACACTCTTGCTATCATCCTTATCTAATTAGAAACTGGAGTCAGTATATCCCACAAGTTTCAAGTCAGATTCTCCATAAATTAGCCATTGGTCCTTAGTATTTCATAAATATTTAAGAATGGTCTTTACCACTTTCTAATGAGCTTCACCTGGGTCAGACTGGTATATGCTCACTACGCTTGGTGAGTATGCCATGTCTGGTCTAGTATATGTCATGGTATACATGATAGAACCCACTACCGAAGCATATGGGATTCTACTTATACGCTCTCTCCTCAGGAGTTGTCGTACAATTCCTTTTGGAGAGATCAATTCCAATGCCTATCGGGAGATAGTCCTTCTTGAAATTTTTCATGCTAAACCGTTTCAGCACGGTGTCGATGTACGTAGACTGAGACAATCCTAGAAGCCTCTTAGATCTATCTTTATAGATCTTCATACTCAGTATGTAAGAGGCTTTACCCAAGTCCTTCTAGAGAACTGAGATGATAACCAGACCTTTATTCCTTACAGTGCTGGGATATCATTTCCAATTAAGAGAATGTTATCCACATACAACACAAGGAATACAATCACAAAACCATTAGCCCATTTGTAAATGCAAGGTTCTTCTCCATTCCTAACGAAGCCATACGTCTTGATACACTTATCAAATTGTATGTTCCAACTCCTTGATGCTTGCTTCAGTCCTAGATGGACTTTTGAAGCATGCACACCTTTGACTCATCTATGGATGTGAACCCTTCAGGTTGTATCATATACACCTCTTCTAACTCACCATTCAGGAAAGCTGTTCGGACATCTATTTGCCAAATTTCATAGTCAAAGTGTGCTGCTAAAGCAAGCATGATCTGAATGGATTTGAGCATTGCCACAGGAGAGAATGTCTCGTCATAGTCAATATCATAATGTTGACGATATCCTTTGGCAACCAAATAGGCTTTATAGGTCTCTACCTGCCCGTTTGCGCCCCTTTTTCTTTTGAAAATCCATTTGCACCTAATGAGTTTTATCCCTTCAGGTGGATCAACCAATGTCCATACATTGTTGATCTCCATGGACTCCATTTCGGATTTCATGGCTCCTAGCCATTTCTCATAGTCAAACCTCTGCATCGCATCCATATAGGTGATCGGATCCTCATTGTTCTTATCGAGTTTAATGGGATCATCGTCCCGGACCAAGAAATTATAGTATTTGTCCGGTCAACTCGATACCCTACTAGATCTCCTTAATGGTTCCTGAGTAGGCTCTGGGTGTGATCAAAGCACAACCGGCTCTATGTTGTCCCTTAAGTGTGTCAGTTCTTCTACTTGTTGAACTTCACTAAGTTCAATCTTAGAGGCTACAGTCCCTTAACCAAGGAACTCATTTTCCAAAAAGATAGTCCTAAGATTGACGAACAACTTTTGTTCCTCAGCTAAGTAGAAGTAATACCCCTTAGACTCTTTTGGATACCCAATAAATAGGCACCGATCAGACCTAGGTCCAAGTTGTCCATTTCCAAATATTTTACATAAGCCGGGCACCCCCACACCGGAAGGTGTGATAGTATCGACTTACGTCCAGTCCATATCTTATATGGTATTTTACTAACGAACTTACTTAGAGCCCTATTCAGAAGGTAACAGGCTGATTCTGGAGCATATCCCCAAAAGGATACTGGTAGAGAAGTAAAGTCCATCATGGACCGAACCATGTCTAACAGGGTTCGATTCCTCCTCTCAGATACTCCATTTAATTAAGGTATCCGTGGAATTATCCACTGAGAGAGAATCCCATTCTCCTCGAGATATGTCAGAAACTCACCCGAAAGGTATTCATCGTCTCGATTGGATCGAAGGGTTTTGATACACTTTCCAGTTTGTTTTTCTACTTCACTACAATACCATTTGAACATTTCAAACGATTCAGATTTATAACTCATTAAGAAGACATAACCATACCTCGAAAGGTCATCTGTAAACATAATGAAATAAACGTGCCCACCCCTAGCACTAACATTTATGGATCCGCATACATCAATATGTACTAGACTCAGAATCTCATTAGTTCACCTATTCCAGTAAAAGGTGACTTTGTCATTTTTCCAAGAAGACAAGACTCATAGGTTGGAAGTAAACTATCTTCACTAAAATCGAGGAAACCTTCACTTTTCAATCTATTTATCCTGTTCCTATTTATATGACCTAGCCTACAATGCCACAAGTACGCTTCACTGACATTATCTATCCTAGGACATTTGCGAGACATGTACATTACACTAATAGGTCACGATAGTACATAAATGCCATCACGCATTTGTCCATTCAAAACTACATAACCATTCCAAATGATTTTGCAAACGTCATTCTTTATTGATAGTTCATAACCATACATAGCCAATTGGCCTATAGAAATGACATTCAAAATAAAGGATGGACAAAAATGACACTCGTTCAAAACGACAGTACAGGACTCGAAAAACAAGTTTGAGGACTCCCAACACCAGGACTGGAACTTGGCTTCCATTTTCCATGTTCAAGAATCTCTCACCATCCTCGAATCTCTACTAACTTGAAGTCCCTACAAAGAATTGCAAATGTGAATTGGACTTCCTGTATCCAATACCCAGTTAGTAGTATCGCAGATAGAGAAACTACAAGGTATTATCATATAAATACCTTGTCTAGGACCGTCCTGCTGCTTTCTCTTCTTGGGCCTGTTCGGGTCAAGGGACGCAATGTAAAGAGGACAGTTCCTCCTCCAATGTCCCTGCTTCTTGCAGAAGAAGCACTCCATACGGCTTTGATCAGCCTTCACTCTCTCGGCCTGACTGGCCCTAGAAGCATTCAGTACATTTTTTCCTTTATTTTTTTTTTCCCTTTTTTAAAGGGATGATGCACTCCCGAAGATCCTCCCACTAAATTCACCACCCCTTTATTCAGTTGGTGGTCTTTCTCAAAAGTCTACAGCAACCCCAATAGACCATGGTAGTTAACTACAGGCTTATTCATTCTGTAATGATTGAGAAAATCTAGATAAGAAGAGGGAAGGGAATTCAAAATTGCATCTTTCCCAAGCTATTCATCCAAGGGACAACGGAGCTTGCCCAGGGGCTCAATCATCTCGATCATGTATAATACATGATCAGTGATCGAGGCTCCATCATGCATCTGCATGTTGTAGATGGCACAGGAGACCCTGTACCGCTCTACATCATCTGGTATCCCGAAAGACTCCTTCAACCTTTGAAGGATTTCTTCCAGCTAGGCTTCCTCGAACTTGTGACAGAACTTGTAGTTCATCGCTACCAACATTATGCAACGAACAGTGGTCCTGTCAGAGAGCCACTTCTGATAAGTATCTCTGATCGAACCCCGAGCATTGGGACCAAGGGTTTTAGGTGCCGGATCCAATATCACATACAAGATCCGTTCATGCTCTAGGACAATACTGAGCCTTCGATACCAGCTATTGAAGTTGGGTCCATTGAGCTTATCATTGTTGAGAAGAGACCGGAGCGATAGGTTGAAAGACATATGAAAGGAAAACCAAAGCTAAATAGTGTATATGAATTATTAACCTAAAGACATGGACTTTAGTCTATAGGTCCCTCCCATTATTTTGCTCAGATTGGTAGCCTCTACCTCCAATCCGAGGAATTACTTTAATTTCCTAGTGGGTACCAGAGTCCAATAGACAACACATAAGCCCGACTTTGGCCGGCCCACCCATGCGTATCTAAAGGTAGGTTCTTCAATTGATTACTTCTCCAAGTAATCTCTAGTAATTAGGTTTTGCCCCAAGGTACACTTCGATCGACCTTTGGACCTCCTATTGAAGGACCCGGTTAGGTCCAACCATTAACATAACAAAATTCAATGCTTCTAACTAACGAATAGTCAAGCCCGACTTTGATCGGCCCACCTGACCACCGTTAAGAGAGTCGTACTGAGCCATCATATTAGGAACAGCAATTCCAGTAGCCCGATGAACACCCGATCTTTGGATCTGTCAATGAACACCCAACTACTGGACCCATTACCATCCCACTTAATGAGAGGCTAGGACATGGTTATCCCTATAACTTTGTCCTTTTAAGGATCTAATAATTTAGAGGGTTTAATTTTAATGTGACAGATGAAGAGATAAGAAAACATGGATCAACCTCCCACTGACCAAATCAGCAAACAAGGAGGGTTACACATAACTAATGATCCATGGGCACCTAAAATCAGTCAAGATTGATTAACCTTGGATGACAAGGGTTAACACGAGTCAATGATCTATCCAATCAATCCTGATTGACCACATTGGCTAGGTAAGTGAGACCATGGGTTGGGTTTCGCCATTAACCGTCTTGCCTTAGACACCAACAGAGTTGGCCAGGTAAGAGGTAGCCCTAAAAAACTATTATCACAATGCCAAACTTACCTCGACACCAATCGGTTCATCAGACTTGATTAGACTAGCCTAAAGACTCGGGCTTTCCACTGAGCCACAAATTAGGTCCATTTAGATTATGGACTAATCAATCTAACTATTAGAGAGATCTATAGAGAAGAAATCCTAACTCAACATTTGATTAGATTAGTTCTCTAATTAGTCCAATGCATCTAAACTTAGGTCTAACCTAATCAAGGACCTAATAGAAGCTAACCCATGACCCTTAAGGCTTATTGAAATGACTTAAAAAACTTTAAATCACATTCCTAAAACAAGGAGGGTTACACATAACTAATAATCCATGGGCACCTAAAATCAGTCAAGATTGATTAACCTTGGGTGACAAGGGTTAACACGAGTCAATGAGCTATCCAATCAATCCTAATTGACCACATTGGCCAGGTAAGTGAGACCATGAGTTGGGTTCTGCCATTAACCGTCTTGCCTTAGACACCAACAGAGTTGGCCAGGTAAGAGGTAGCCCTAAAAAACTATTATCACAATGCCAAACTTACCTCGACACCAATCGGTTCATCGAACTTGATTAGACTAGCCTAAAGACTCGGGCTTTCCACTGAGCTACAAATTAGGTCCATTTAGATTATGGACTAATCAATCTAACTATTAGAGAGATCTATAGAGAAGAAATCCTAACTCAACATTTGAATATATTAGTTCTCTAATTAGTCCAATGCATCTAAACTTAGGTCTAACCTAATCAAAGACCTAATAGAAGCTAACCCATGACCCTTAAGGCTTATTGAAATGACTTAAAAAACTTTAAATCACATTCCTAGAGTTCTTAGTCAATCTTAATTCTCAATTAAGTTCAATAGCCTTAAATTAAATTAAAATAATTTTAATTTACAAGTGTAAAATAATTTTACAATAAAAAAAATTTGAATTTACTATTTTTCAGCATTTTGTTGCCAAGTGTCGACTCACCAGGGACAAGTGTCGACACCAGGCCTGAGATAGGAGGAAAACAGAATGCCAGAATTCTAGCACATGCTCGTGAGTCAACACTTCTAAGACCAAGTGTCGACATACGAGCCCAAGTGTCGACACTTCAGCCTGTCACAGGGAAAAACATAACACTAGTTTTTGGCAATGTGCTCATGAGTCGACACTTCCAAGGCCAAGTATCGACTCATAGCATAAGATAAACAAAAACAATGATTTCAAATCTAAAGTTTCTCCAAGCTTTCATCAAATCCGATCAAAACAGAACTCTTAGATATTATCTAAAATTATTTTATGATCATGTCATTAGATTAAAATATTTTTTAATCTACATTTTCTTTTTTATTTTTCTTTTCAAGAGTCAATCACATCGGCACCCCGACACGCTATAGGAGGCTCCATTGAATGGAAAGAGATGGTCTTACAGCCCTACTTCTCTCCTATGATCGGACGGCCATGGTGAAGCACTCAATTTAAGTACTTAAGAAAAAGTGATGTTAAAGCATGCTAGCAACATTATACTACAAAAAGAACCTATTGCTCTGATACCATTGAAGGTGAAACTATTCACGTAAGCAGGGCAGAAAGGATGCATTTTTAAACAATTTTAAAAACATACGCAGCGGAAGGCTTGGTAGATAGATCTAAACGATCTACTGATCTACCCGCAACAGGATATAGCATAATGTAGTAGCATGCAACATAACATCAAAGCAAGAAAGAAGTACATATATAAAAGTACCATACCTTTATACCGGAGAAAGCTGTAGGAGGAGGGTGCTCGAGCCACACACGTGTCTGACCTCTACAGGTAATCCACACCGGGGCTTGACTTTGATCAACTCCCTTAGAGTGCTAGCTCTTCAGGATCCTTTGGACTGATCTTCTTCTTCTGGGAAGACAAGGAGGAGAGGTGGAACCCTTTCCCAAGAGACTCTCTTCCCAAGACCTAGCTTGAATGCTAGTTTATCACACCCAATCCCTAGACCTTACAAACCCTTCTCTTTCTTTTATCTTGCTGTTGTCTCTCTTGTAACCATCAGCAGCCACTACAATGACCTTCATTTATAGGGGCAGCCATGAGAAGGAGAAAGAGGAAGGAGAAGAGATGGGGAAAGAGAAATGGGGAGAGAATCAAGGCCATACCAAATGGGTCCAAACACTTTAGGAAGGAATGACAATCATTCCATGAAAGTGTGGAGCCAAAAATAATTTGAATTCAAAATTCAAACCAGGTCAAAACTTGCCCAAAAAACTTTCCAAAAATTCTTTCCATAATTTTGATCATCATAGGAAGTGTCAACTAACAAAAATTGCCAAGTGTCGATACTTTCCCAAGTGTCGACTCAAGCAAAATACCAAGTATCGATACTTGAAACAAAGTTAATCATATTGACCTCCAGTGATGGCAAACAATTCTCAATCATCGATCAGCCTTAAGATCAGATAGAAATCCCCTATGGTGTGTAACTCCATAGGTTTGAATACTAAGTCGAAGCACTGGAACATTTCTAGTATCAGTCAAAGTCCTCATCTAGGAAAGATACCCGACATTCGGATAGGTCAAAGATATAGAGAACCTCACAAGAACCTCTAGCATATCATTATCGCATAATTCATCCCTTTGACCTCAAAATGCTCAGGATGACCAAGGGCTCGACTGCCAACCCTAATTTGGTCCATCCAGATCATGTCTCAACTTTACTAATTCTATGACTTCTCATAAGAATTATCCTGGCCAAGGATTTGCTAAATTGAGACATAGTGAGTCTTTCACTCCAAACTATTTTGAGGGGTTAATTCCATCTTGATCCATCACTGCTTCATAAGTACTTGACTGCACCCAGAAATCTTTCATTACTGAATTAGAAATCCAGGTAGTCTGGCACCAAAGTATAGTGAGTTGTTTGTAAGCTACCATGGTGATCTCAGGTCTGAGGGACATATACCCATATCCCTTCGCGAGCAATCCTTTGGCAAAAGGGAGCTCCGCATATAGTCACATTCAGTGAGATGTCATACATTTCACTTGCATGTCACACCAGTGTCTCCACACTCCTTGGTTAAGAGGACAACCAATAAATACGACATACAACAACCTATACTTGATACATTGTCGTCCTATAACAATGTATCATTTGGTTGTGAACCATTTTAAGAACTACATGATATATCTTCTCTATATCAAAATAATGTAGTTCTAAGGACTCCATCATACAAGAGTTCATTTCAAGAAAATGTAAATATGATGAACAGCAAAAAAAATAACTTTTTATTCATTAAAAATTTATATACAAATACAAGATAGTACAACTATCTACAGCCTAGATAATTAGCTTTGGGACATAATTCCCAACAATAACAACTCTCCTTTATTAGGAGTGATCGATTCCTTATTGACCTACTCATTATCTTCATGCAGAATCCACCATATCCAGAAACACCTCGTGTATGACTTAATTGCCATGAATAAGTATGCACCAAAATATGGGTTCATGTGCACAAGATACTATGATAGTCTCAGGTCTAAGGATCATATGCGCAACTCCCACTAAGAGAACATTTCTTTGATAAGTAAGTAAGACTTCCATTTGATGTTCTCTTATCAGATTAGTTCAGTGGACTCATAACCTAATGAGCACCCACATCCTTGTATTAGTGTCTCTACACAAGTGGCTGTGAGACCAACCACCCTCTCCAACAAGCATACATAGGATATGCTAGTCTTTTCGAATTCATAGATCCCCGAATTGATAGTCCATCGACTAGGAACATTTTAGATTAAGGTTTATAGGAGCTTAGGTCTCACTATTATGATTTCCATCATAACCCTAATTCCATTATCCTAACCATCATAATCTAATATAGATGCAGCAATATGATAAATCAAAATTATATTTATTTAATGTCATACAAGAGTCAGTAGATTACAATAATGCCCTTACAAAGATTGGCTTTTATGGCACTTTTCTTTCAATCTCTCACTTGCACTAAAATAATCACCCTTGTATCTTATAGCCATACAATCTAAGTGGCGATCAAAATGTTGCTGAGGTAATGCTTTAGTGAATGGATCTGCTATGTTGTTCTTTATTTCTACTCATTCAATGACAATATCTTGTCTTTCTATAATCTCTCGAACAAGGTGGAAGCGTCTTAGGATATGCTTAGACTTATGATGAGACCTTGGTTCCTTAGCTTGCACAACAGCTCCAGTGTTATCACAATACAGTGACACCGGTTGTTGTATAGCGGGAACCACACCCAATTTCGTGATGAATTTCTTCATCCACATAGCTTTCTTTGCAGCTTCACTTACAGCTATGTATTCTGCCTCAGTGACTGAGTCAGCTACAGTTGGCTGCTTGATACTCTTCCAACTTACTGTGCCACCATATAGGGTGAAGACATATCCTGATATGGATTTGCTATCATCCAGATCTAATTGAAAACTAGAATATGTATACCTTTCTAGTTTCAACTCTGATCCACCATATATAAGAAAAATATCTTTCGTCCTTCTCGGATACGTAAGAATGTTTTTCATAGCTTTCCAATGATCCTCACCTAGATCACTCTGGAACCTGCTTACTATGCCCAAGGCATGAGCAACATCAGATCTGGTACATAATATGGCATACATAATTGATCCTACAGCCGAATCATAAGGTATCAAACTCATCCTTTCTCTCTCCTCTGGTGTCTTAGGAGATATTTTCTTGGAAAGATGTATGCCTTGACTCATAGGTAAGTAACCCCTCTTACTACCATCTATGTTGAATCTCTTCAATACTAAGTTAATGTACCTAGATTGGGATAAGCCTAGCATCCTCTTGGATCTATCTCTATAGATCTTTATACCTAGTATATAGGATGCCTCTCCCAAATCCTTCATGCAAAACTGTTTTGATAGCTAAGATTTGACCGATTGCAACAATAGAATATCATTTCCAATGATGAGTATGTCATCAACATACAAGATCAAGAAAGCAAGTGCACTCCCACTTATCTTTTTGTACACACATGGTTCATCCACATTCTTGATAAAACCAAACTCCTTGATTATTTCATCAAAGCGGATGTTCTAACTCATCGATGCTTGCTTTAATCCATTAATGGATTTTCTAAGCTTGCATACTTGGTTTGGTCTTCCACTTGAGACAAAACCCTCGAGATGTGTCATAATGACTTCTTCCTCCAAATTTTCATTGAGGAATGCAGTCTTAACATCCATCTACCAGATCTCATAATCATAGTATGCTGCTATAGCAAGCAATATCTGAATGGACTTGAGCATGACTACTGGTGAAAAAGTTTCATCATAGTCAATGCCATATTTTTGTTTGAAATATTTTGCCACCAGCCTGGTCTTGTACATCTTTACTTGATCATCTGCTCCAATCATCTTCTTGAAGACTTATTTACACCCTATTGGGTTAATTCCTTCAGGTGGATCTACTAAAATCCAAACCTGATTGGAATACATGGAGTACATTTTAGATTTCATGGCATTTAATGTTAGAAATTATGTCCTAAAGCCAATTGTCTAGACTGTAGATGGTTATGCTATTTTATAATTGTATATGAATTTCTTAATGAATAAATGTTATTTTTTTTGCTATCCATCGCATATGCATTTTTTTAAAAAGAACTCTTGTATGATGGAGTCTTTAGAACTATACTATATTTGATATAGAGAGAATATATCGCGTAGTTCTTAAACTGGTTCACAACCAAAGGATATATTGTTATAAGATGGTGATGTATCAAATGTAGGTTATTGTATGTCACATTTATTGGTTATCCTCTTAACCAAGGAGTGTAGAAACACTGATGTGACATACAAATGAAATATATGACATCTCACTGAACGTGACCAACTACGGAGCTCCCTTCTGCCAAAGGGTTGCTCATGAAGGGATATGGGAACATGTGTCCCTCAGACCTGAGGTCACCATGGTAGCTTGCAAGCAACTCACTGGACTTTGGTACCGGACTACCTAGATTTCTAATACAGTGATGAAAAGCTTCTAATACAGTCAAGTACTTGTAGAGCGATGGTGGATCAAGATAAGATTAACCACTCCAAATGGTTTGGAGTGAATGACTCACTGTCTCAATTTAGCAAAATCTTGGCCAGGATAGTTCTTGTGAGGAGTCACAGAACTTGTAAGGTTGAGACATGATCTAGATGTACCAGGCTAGGGTTGGTGTCAAACCCTAGGACATCCTGAGCATTATGAGGTTAAAGGGATGAATTATATGATAACCATATGCTAGAGGTTCTAGAAAGTTGCTCTGCAATCTTTGACCTATCTGGATGTCGGATATCATTGCTAGATAATGACTTTGACTAGTACTGGAAGTGTTCCAGTGCTACCAGCTTAGTGTTTGAACCTATGAGGTCACACACCATAGAAATTTTTATCTGATATAAAGGCAGATCGATAATTCAGAATCATTTGCCATCATTGGAGGTCAATATGATTGACTATATTTCAAGTGTCGACACTTGGAAAGTCGCACTAGGAAGTGTCGACACTTGGCTGTGATAAGCAGAAGTTTTGGAAAGATTTTTTGGAAAGTTTTGACCTCCATTCGAATTTCAAATTCTAGTTGGTTTTGGCTCCAAGTCTTCATGGAATGATGGTCATTCTTTGGAAGGTTTTGACCTTAATTCAAATTTCGAATTTTGACTAGTTTTGGCTCCAAGCTTTCATGGAATGATGGTCATTCTTGCCTTATGAGCTTAGAGCCAATTTAGTATGGCCCTTGACCTTCTCCCCCAATCACTCCTTCCTCTTTCTCCCTCTCTGATGGGGGACGGGATCAGGGAAGGATCGTCGGCGAGTTGAGAAGTCACCAATGATTAGGGTACTACTATTTTTTTTAGTTTTATTTTTCTAGGGGATGATGACGAAATAATAGAGATGAATGGTAGGAAAATTGGACACTCTACGGACTTGGGACTTACATTCACGGAGAGACCTCTCACCTCTAGGGCATCTCACCCATCCCCCTATATGTAGCCTAGGGCATCCCACCCATCTCACTACATGCGGAGCCTAGGGCATCCCACCCAAATCGCTACTTGGGGCCGTGAAGGAAAATCTCTAAGACCATAGAGGGGACTCGATAGGGAAGGGGATAGCTAGGGCCTCACGCCCCTCGATACTCGAAAACAAAGGCATAGGGTCTCACACCCCTCGATGCTCGAAGGTGAAGGCAAGACGGGCCTCACTCCCACTCCTTTACAAAGGCAGAATGAAGAATATCTCTTCCCTAAAAACTCATCTTTTATCAACCAATTTTTTAGAAAGCAATGAGGGTGGTATTTATAGACCTTTTCAATCCTCATTTGAATTTGAATACAAAATAGAAAGATAATGATGGTTCAAATTCAAATACAAGATAAGGTCTATCCATACTAGATAACTCAATCCTAACCAAACTAATCCTAAATCAAATTTCAAAACAATTGATAAAGATAAATCCTAAACTAATTTATTATGGTACTGGATATGCATCGAAATTCATGCTTCTCCAGGATTCGTGCTTCTCTAGGATCCGTGCTGCTTTGGGAACCATGCTTGCAATGTCCCCATCACTCTCATGGCTGCCTCTATAAATAAGATTTGTTTTAAGGGCTACTGGTTGGTTGAAGAATTTTCTTGTTGAATGAGATTGCTGAAATTCTGAGAGGGAAAAGAAAAGGGGCTTTGGAGGACTAGGATTTTAGGTGTGTGACTACTTAGAACTCAAGCTAGGTCTTGGGAAGAGAGCTAGTTAGGAAGGGTTCCACCTCCCCTACTTGTCTTCCAAGAAGAAGTAGATCGGCCTCAAGGATCCCAAGGAGCTAGCACTTTGAGAGAGTTGATCAGAATTGAGCTCGATGTGAACTACCCGTAGAGGCCAGACACCAGTGTGGCTCGAGGGCTTTTCACAACCTCCTCCTAAAGGTATAACGATAAGGTATCCTTATGCCTTTTGGTTCTTTTCCTGCTTATGATGTCTTTTTCATGCTATATTATCATACATATTCCTGTTGCAAGCAGATTGGTATATTGTTTTGATCGATCTACCAAGCCTTCCATTATGCTTATTTTAAAATTATTTTAAAATATATTTTTCTGCTATGCATGCTCATTTTGCTTTTCCTTCATTTAGCCATTTGTTGGAGTCTTTACTCTCGACAACTTTCGTATAGGTCATAGGATCATCATCATGTATAATATTGGCTTCATTATCATTTCCAATGATAAAGCCATATCTGAGAGGTGCACCCCACACCCTCTCTAACCTTCGGAGAGGAGGTGTGTGTTGTGGTTGTTCCTAGACTTTTGGAACATCTAGTTGAGGAATTATTATAGGTTGAACTTCTTCAAGTTCTAATATCTTCCCACAGCCCCCTTCTTAGATAAACTTCTTTTCCAAGAATGTGGCATGCCTATTGATAATGAGCTTTTACTCAGTAGGATGGTAAAAAGGTAACCTATACCTTCCTTAGGATATCCTATAAACCTACATTTATCAGTCCTAGCACTTAACTTATGTCCAAAAACATTCCTGACATAAGCAGGGCAACCCCAAATCTTAAGATACTTAAGATTTGGCCTTTTTCCTTTCCATAATTCATATAGAGTTCTCTTAACTGCCTTTAACGGTACCCTGTTCAATATGTAGGTAGCAGTCTCTAGGACATAATCTAAGAAAGATACTAGAAGATCTTTGAAGCACATCATAGACCGTGCCATATCTAACAAGGTACGATTCCTCTTTTCTGCTACACCATTTAGCTGTGGTGTATATGGAGGGGTCCATTCAGAGAGAATTTCTTTCTTTTTAAGTTGATCGAGAAATTCACTAGACAAGTATTCACTGCCTCGATCAGACTGAAGGACTTTAAGACTATGCCTAGTTTGTTTCTCGACTTCACTTTGATACTCTTTGAATTTTTCAAGGGCTTCGAACTTGTGTTTCATAAGATACACATATCCTAATCTTGATAAATCATCAGTAAAACTAATGAAATAAGAGTATCCTCCTCTAGCCTCGGTTATCATAGAACCACACACATCTATGTGTACTAGTCCTAACAATTTAGTTGCCCTTTCTCCATGTCCAGTGAATGGAGACTTGGTCATTTTATCCATGAGATAGGATTCACAAGTTCCTAATGATTCATGATCAAAAGGTTCAAAGAAGTTTTTTTTGTATAACTTGTTTAACCTAGACTTACTGATATGACCCAAACGACAATACCAGAGATAAGTGACATTTATATCTTCTCTCTTTCTTTTCTTGTCATCAACAAGCAATACTTTATCATTGAGTACTAAAGTTAGAAGACCATTGATGAAATAACCATGTCCAAATACTTTATTAGAATAAAGAATAGAGCAACCACAACCCTTTACATTTATTTCAAAACCTTGTTGTAATAACAAGGATACAGAAATAATGTTTCTAATAATATTTGGGACATAGTAACAATCTTCTAATTTTAATATACTACCCGAAGGTAGTAATAAAAGATAGGTGCCCACAGCTTCAGCATAAATGGCTTCACCACTTGTGCCATATAGCTTGAAGTCACATTCCTTCAAACTTCTAATTTGATGGAGTCCCTGCAATGACTTGAAGATATGAGACCCACATGCGGTATCCAATACCCATGAATCAGAAGTTGAAGTGATCAATGATAAATTTATTTAAATCATATACAAACCTTTAGATGCTCCACCAGCATCTTGCTTCAAACTTGCAAGATATGTCTTGCAGTTTTTCTTCCAATGCCCCTGCTTCTTACAGTGAAAACAGGCTCCATCGCCAGTGGCATTCTTTGCTTTCTTCTTCTTCTTCTGGATACTCCTTTTAAGGTTGAAATTTCTTTTCAGACCCTTTTTCGTTGTCTATTTCTTCTTTCCATCAATAATAAGAAGATGAGCCCTATCTCCCTTAGAATGGCTACTGGCTATCTTAAGCATGTTAAGCAGTTCAGGTAATAAAATATTTAGTTTGTTCATATGATAGTTTAGAACAAACTAAGAGAAAGAATTCGGGAGTGACTACAATATCAAGTCCTGGATGAGTTCACCATCCATCACGAATCCTAATTGACTCAATTGGGCGATTAAGTCAATCATTTTCAGGACATGGGTTTGAACTGATGAGCCCTCACTCATGCGTGCATGGAACAACTGCTTCAATATTTCATATCAAGCAACCCTACTTTGCTCTCCATAAAGCTTTTTTAGATTGAGCAATATGGACTGAGGTTCTAGCTCCTCATGTTGCCTCTGAAGTTCATTGCTCATTGAGGCTAACATGATACACTTGACAGCCATACTATCATTCTGCCACATTTTATACATGGCTCTCTCCTCCTCGGAAGCATCATCTCCGATCGACTCTGGATCCGGAGAATCAAGAATATAAGAAAGCTTCTCCTGAGTTAATACTATCCTCGGTTCCTCAACGAATCAACATAATTGGGACCCATCAATTTGTTGGCATCTAAAATGCCTCGCAGTGATAAACTTGAAGCCATAATACTTAAATCTATATAAATGTAAAGAATAACTATAAGCAGACTACTCAAGATGACATCCATAATTAGATAAGAACTTTTATATCTAATTATGTCTCCCACTTTTTATTTTGATTACCATAATCCTTAACTATGGCAAACAAAAAAACCCAATCAGGGCTTCCTTAGTGGGGTTGAGATCCCAATTCCTCATGAATGCCTTGTATTACACAACAAACACTCACGAGTTCAATGGTAGGAAAACCCCTTTCCAATTGCATCCCTTGCAATTCTCAACATAACACTTACCTCTAAGACACTTATAGCCTTGTGTGTGCACAACAAACCATAATGTCTTAGTTTAGTCGGACCCTTCATTTCTATATAGCCATGATCGAATAATGTTGCCCTTGTATTACACAACAAAGCAACATTGCCAATCATACTATAATGCACTAGGTGTACCAAGACAAATTTTATATCAAACCTAGAGCAGGCCTTGTGTTACACAACAAACCTACTATAGTTTTTGATATTAATTTGGTTTAGCATGAAGGAAGGCAATTTATGGTGTGCTTAATTACTTAGCATTTTCAATTTAAGGTCTAGATATGATCAAATTGGCCAGGTAAGTGTCTAGATATGACCAAATTGGCCAGGTAAGTGGAAGGGGTGAGGGGGTCCCTCCATTGCTTTCCTTAGATAGAATTGAATTAGCCAGGTCAGATAATGAAATCAATTAAAAACCTCATTCCCTTTACCTTCTCAGAACCACTTGCCTAGACACCAATTGGCTGATCATACCCTAATCGGATTTGCATCATGATTAACTTATACTACAACTAAATATGATTTTAATGAGGGCTTTGATGGTCTTATACACATCCTAATTAATCATGTTAACATGACATTCATTCCAACACACAAGCATATAAACCCTAATATGCATGACCATAGCATGATTAAAACAATACCCATTCACCTCACTTGTTCATGGGATATGGCCATAGCGGTATCCCTACACGCCATAGGAGATCCCATTGAATGGAAAGAGAGGGCCTTTAAACCCTACTTGGCTTCCATGACCAGACGGCCATGGTGACTAACCCAATTTGAAGCAGTTACTAGGATATAACATATCACATGTATATATTTGAACTAATCATGCATCAGTACATAACATAATAAACAATCAACACCAAAGAGATTTCTAATTGTATGCATCAAGGTGGCTCTAATACCACTATTGGTTACCCAGGCTGGGTGCAGTGGAAGACTAGGGTTCAAAATTTTTATTTTCGAAACCCTAACCGGCCGAAACCCTATATCCTAAGATCACTTATGCATACAATAAGTAAATCAATACTTTAGGATAATAGAAGAATACCTGGAATGCTAATTTTTTTTCTTTCTACTAAGCACACAAGTGCATACCCTCCAGAGGTGATCCACATAGGAATTGAACCTAGGAACCACTCCTTAGTAGGTTGCTTAAATCACTGGGACTCTTTTGAAGGACTTTTCTTCCTTCAGCAGCCTCTCCTTCCTTACTTAGATCCTTGCCCTCCAACAGAGTACTCTGAGCCCTCTCCAAAACTTTTCTTCTCTCTCTATCACTTCCTAATTTCTTCTAAACCCTTGTCTTAAATGGACTTATCTTAAAGGAAGACCTATGTCCTAACAAGGGAAGGAAGAGACAAGTAGGATAGAGTGTAAGAATGTAAGAAAGAAGGAGAATTATGTTCCATCAGAATAAACACCGATGGCCTTTTATAAAAGATGGGGGGGTGCCAGATAAGGCTTTTCATCAGCCTTTGATAAGCCATTCAAAAGATCAAATAAGATTCTTCACAAAGAAGGAGTCTTATGAGTGAAAAGTCAACAATTTTAATGCGCCAAAAGCCTTATACAAGTCCCTTCATTTTTTTTTTCATCCGACTTCTCCACTTGCCACTTGGGAATTATCGATTGTTAGAAGGCCAAGGGACATGGCTTTTCAATGAGAAATACTAGTGATTAAAAGAGGCTTAAAATAGAAGGACACTACTTCTTGTTTTTGCACCAAATGAAGAGTTGCAACTCTTCATTTGCGCCAACTCCCTTCCACCGAACTTCACATTTGTTGACCGATCAATAGGCATTTAAAAAGGCATGGAGATGAGGATGAAGTCCCTTGAACTTCATCTGACTTTGGAAACTGACAGGCAGAAGGACCACTCTTGGTCCTTCTGCGCACATTCAATTTGGCGCATACCATGAATTGGCGCCAAGAGTCCCTTCATGTTATGACTCTTCATTTAAATAGGATAAAGGCTGATTAAATCTGGATAAAACTAGATAATTGCTGCCCCACATTGGACTCAACCCAATCTAGGATTCTCTCAAATTGGTTAGCCCATTAAGCAACTTTTAGACCCAATTCAATTAGGTTAGGAGTTAAGATAGCCTACACATGCTAGTGTGTAATCTAGCTAACCAATTAGGATCCCATGACCCTAATAAAATTTCAATTGATTTTCTAGGTCAATTCCCTAATGTGTGTGACCCTTTGGATTCCACATCTAGCCAGCAGTAGGTCTAGGTCCAAGCCAATTTGATCCAATCGAACCCGATTGACCTAATTAGGTCAAATTAAGCTGACCTAAGTTGCCAATTCAAACCAACTTCCATATTGACTCATGAATCCAATCGAATTGATATGAAAACCTACAATATATATTGACATCTAGCAATATGTTATGCCTATCCAGAAGATGAGAAATTTGGTATAAAGTACCAAAATACCCTTCAGTGAAAAGTTATCGTGCAATTCAATCCTTCGATCTTCCTTTATCCCGATTAAGTGATGGGCATGGATAAATGTCAAATCCTAGTACTTAATCATTTAGAATCTCAATTTGATAATGAAAACTTGACCAATGATAGATTAGAAATTCTATCTAATCTCATCCTGTTTTTGGTGGGGGCACCAGGATCAGACACAGATTACTGGGCCCTATCTGGTTTACTTAGTCATGTATCAAATTTTGTAATCAAGTAAGATTGAGTCCCGTAATAAGTTAAGGCTAGTTGATTTATCTCAATTCTAGTCCAGTCTTTGAGTCATGTACTTAAGATTAGTCCAGTACCAGTTCAATTTTTATACCAGAGAAGAGGATACCCTATTTTAGAGTTTCACCAAGCCTCATCCAGGAGCCAGAGGCCTTCACATCAGCTTATTGGGCCTTGTTTGCCACCCCAGAATCCAAGATTTCTTCCAAATGCCTTCCAGATGCCTTCATACCCTCCAGATGCCAGAGAATATTCTCAGATCAGGGTGCCTCATGATTCCAAGAATATGCCAGCACCCAGGCCAAGAGATTCCAAGCCTAGGAGTCAAGCCATGAGCCCTAGAACCAAGATTCCAAGGAATATGATGATACCAGGGCACCCCAGTTTCTAGGGACCAAAGACCATGGGGCAACCCAAATAAGGCCACCCACCCTTGCTGCCCTTGAAGCCCACATGCTCAAGCCCAAAGCCCTTGGCATCCTAGCCCAAATGGAAGACTCTTGTCTAAGTCAAAAGAGGAGAAGGAATCTAAGTAGAATAAGGAGAACTAGTTTCATTCAACGTGTATTCTCCTAATCATAATCAAACTTGTAATCTTTTTCCCTCTCAACTTTGTAATCCTATCCTATCTCGGAGAGGACTTGGGGAACATCTATAAATACCCCTCCCCTCTCCCTCTTGTAGGTAATCTTTTTTTATGAAATAAAACCTTGCTGAAATTTTGAGTGAACTTATGTTCTTGTGTTGGGTTGTGTGATAGTTGTTTGAGAGCCCTAGCCTTCCAAGCCTTGGCCGACCAAGCACCATCATTCAAGCCCTAAGACACCCAAGGAGAAGCAGCCATCAGCCATCCAAAGCAAAGAGCCTACTTTCCCCCTCCTGCCGCCATCAACCGAAACCTTAATCCCTTCTTTCCCTTCACACCTTATTTCTTTTCTTTGATTGTTATTTCTTACCTAACCTCTGATGCTTGCAGGATCCTCGAGGTGTTTTCCTCTCCAAAGAGGAGGCCTTCTTTGCCTTCTAGACCAATCCAAATTGCCTTCTGATTCAGGGAACCAAAGGCTTGTCTTCCAGGCACCATCCAAAGTGCTGAGAGACCTCTTCATCAAGTGGATCTTCAATCTCTGCCTGGTACAAACCTTTCCCCTCCTGATTTCTAACTGGTTGAAGGTACAATATCCTAAACTAGGGATTTCTCAATTCTTGGGATCCTATCTTTTATTATTTTGCATGAGTTCTTATGTAGATAGGTTTGATCTTGTCATTACTAGTTTACCTGCTATACTTTACTTGATTTTGGGACATTAGCCTGAAAATTAAAATTCTAAAAAAATTATAAAAAAAATTAGTTTCTATTTTCCTATAATCATGGTAGTCATAGGATCATCCTGCATCACTTTGATCAAAGACTTCTTAAGTCATCATTCAAAAAGATCACATGGGATAACAACTCCCCTTTACTAGGAGCAATCGATTCCTTGTTGACCTACTTATTATCTTCATGCACAATCCACCACATCCAGAAAAACCTCATGCATGACTTAATTACCATGAATGAGTATACACCAAAACATGGATTCATGTGCACAAGATACTATGGTAGTCTCAGGTCTAAGGATCACATGCACAACTCCTACTAAGAGAACATTCCTTTGATAAGTAAGTAAGACTTCCATTTGATGTTCTCTTGTCAAATCAGTTCAATGGACTCATAACCTAATAAGCACCCATACTTTGTATTAGTGTCTCTACACAAGTGGCTATGAGACTAACCACTCTCTCCAACGAGCATACATAGCATATGCTAGTCTTTCCGGATTCATAGATTCCCGAATTGATAGTCTATCGACTAGGAATATTTTAGATTAGGGTTTATAAAAACTTAGGTCTTACTGTTATGATTTCTATCATAACCCTAATTTCATTGCCCTAATCTATTAGGTTCATCATAATCTAATATAGATGCAGCAATATGATGAATCAAAATTGCTTTTTTTTAATGCATATAAGAGTTAATATATTATAAGAACGCCCATACAAAGATTGGCTTTTAAGGTACTTCTCTTTCAGTTGGAATATAGGGTCTGAAGAATTTCAAACCTGCCACCATCAGTTTGGGAGCTGGCGGGTAGAGTGCAGGGCTTCTAGAGTGTCTCGGCTTGCTATCGTCGGACTGAGAGTTTGATGGATTGAAGTAGAGAGAAGGGATTGGGTTGTGTACCTAGCAATGATGATCAGTCTCCAAAAGAAGGGATCACACAACTTTTTGGATTGGTGCCTGGAAGAAGAAGCTCGTTCTCATGGATGCACCAGCTTTTTATCAGATGGTTCCAGGGGTAAGAAGAACCTTCTCCAAGTATCGTGGCTCTTAAGGAGTTGGAGGTAGAGAGAAGGTTGGAGGGGCGCTAAAGAGGATTAGCGGCCTGGTGGAGGAAGGACGCCTAGACTTGGGGTGGGTGGCCTAGTGGAGGACTTGGAGGCTTGGGGAAGGATGCCTGGATGCCTGAAAGGTGGCGGCATGGAGTAGGAGTGCTTTGGAGTTGGCGACCAAGGGCTGAGGAGCCTTGGAGCTGGCGACCAGGTCTTGGAAGATGGACTGCTAGCATCCTAGGTTTTGGAAGAGGATTACTAGCGGTCAAGGGAAAGATGGAAGATGAAGATGGTTAGGCGGCTAGGACTAGAAGGGAACTAGGGTTTGTGATGGGGACATCAAGCAAAGGCAAATAGATTTCAAGCAAATATTGCAGCTATGAAGGTCTTCTAATCAACATGCCCATGGAGAAAGCAAGTCCACCTCATGGAAGCTAAAACATGGTTAAAAGAAAGCCCCAGCACTCAAGCAATTTACTTTTAAAGAAGCTAATTCCATGAGCCGACTCAAGAAGGAGAGCTTCAATTTTCAAGTGTCAACTCATGCACCTTGAGTCGACTTAACCTGTCCTTGAGCCGACACTTCATGCACCTTGAGTCAACTTAACCTGTCCTTTAGGGACACTACCCCTCTATCAAGCAATTTTTTCATGCCACTCGAGAGATCATCAAGCATTTTTTACTTGCCACTTGAGAGTTTATTGGAGCACCACTTGAAGAACATTTGAAGAGTCTTGGACATCATCCCTTATGACATTTGGAAGTTCTATGTTGATTACACTTGGAAGCATCCTTGAATGCCATGTGGAAACATCTCATGCCACCACTTGGAAGATCACTCTTATTGAAGTCACATGGAAGAATCCCTTGATGACACGTGGCAAGCTAAGAAGGCGCTACTTGGAAGTTTGTTGCAACCAAAATTTATTTTTAACCATTTCTTGTTGGAAGTTGTAACCAAATTTAGTTAAGGCCACCTAATCTAGTGCTTAGCATAACTAATCCATGGATTAGTTATATTTTAATCTTTTTTGGATGAATTTTCTGGAAATTCTTTGGACTATAAATAGGGCCAAGCCTTCTCTCTTGTATTCATTCCATTTAGAAATGAAATTGAGATGATATTGAGTTTGGTTTTCTTTTTGAATTCTTGTCTAGTTTTCTTGTGTGGAGAGGGTGAGATGCCCTTTAATCTAGCTAGTTTTCTTCATTCCCTAGTCCTAGAGCTAGGTCACTCATTGAGGGAGAGGATGAGAGGCCCATTTAATGCTTCAAAGAAGCCCTTTCAAGGTCTTTGAGGCGTGTACCAAGAGAAGAAGAGAAGAGCTTTTTGCCTAGCTTTAAGCCATTTCCAAACTTCCCTTCATTTGTTTTCCTTTGATTTATTTCCTTCCATCTTTGTTTCCATGCCCTTATTGCTGGTTCATTGTAGGTTCTCTCAGATATTCGAGTTGATGATGAAGGTTTCTTGCCATGATCCAAGTACAAGGTAAGTTCATAAGTTGAAGGGTTCTAATCTTACCATCTAATCCTATTTCCTAGAGTGTTGTGTGAACCCTTCCACTAAAATATTTTAGCCATCATTATTGGTAGAAAAACTCTTCCTAAGCTTATTAGATCTGATCATTTGAAGGTTAACTTGCCCTAGTAGTGATGGTTTCCTTGCCATAAAGATCCTAATCTTTGTTTTGAACTAGATCTACATTGCAGGTGTAGTAATTTAGATCAACTAGACTCCTTATGAAAATTTTTTCTTGGATTAATTTAGCCCATTTATTTGATAATTAATTGCTTATGTTTGCTTGCTGGTTAGCTTGCTAAAACTCTCCATCAATTGTTTCATTTTTGTTCCGCATCAATTTTTGGTTACAGAGCTTATGGTTTACTAGGTCAAGTTGCCAAATTTTTGTTCTCTTTGTGTGTTGCTTGCCTTCAAGTCCGAAATTCAAATCCAAAATTCAAGATTTAAATTTTAAGATTTAAGATCTAAAATTTTAACTCCAAGATATGAAAGTCCCAATTTAAATTTCAAATTTTTTGAGATTTTTAAATTTAAATTTTGAATCTAGTCAATTGGAGGTTTGCATTTGCTGAAATTTCTATACTAGCACCAACCCAAGTTTTCCACGAATTTTTAGTATTTTTTTAAAAGGCAAAAAAAATCCAAACAAATTCATTTGCTTCATTTTAGGAGTTTGGAATCTGAAATATAAAATTTAAAAAAATGTTTTTTCTTGGAATTTTTGGAGTTAAAATTCAGATTCTTAGGTTGTTTCTTGAAAGCTGTTCAAATTATGTTTTTCCCTTAAGTTTAATTTTCAAAAAAAATTCAAAAATATTTTTTCTGAATCTCAAATTTGAGATATGAGATCTAGATGTCAAAATCTAATGATTTCCATTTAAATTTATAATTTTAGAAGGATTTTAAATATAAAATTCAAATTTTGAATCAAGGTAGTTGGAAGTTTATTAAGCTGCTGGAATCTTCTAGTAACCACTTCTCATAACAACTTCCTTAACCAAGTTTCGAAAATTTTTAAATTCAAATCTTAAAATTTGAGATCTTAACACTGATATATAACTAATCCACTTTTAATTTCAAATTTTTGAGAATTTTAAAATTTTAATTTTGAATTTTCAAAACTAGTTAGTTGGAGGTTAGTAAAGAGGCTGAAATTTTCTTATAACAACTTTTACCTCCAATTATGAATTTTTAAATTGTAATTCAAAATTTAAGTTTTGAAATCAAAATTTCGAAATCTACAATGCTAGGGGCACCAGGATCAGACACAGATTACTGGGCTCTATCTGGTTTACTTAGCCATGTATCCAATTTTGTAATCAAGTAAGATTGAGTCCTGTAATAAGTTGAGGCTAATTGATTTGTCTCAACCCTAGTCCAGTCTCTGAGTCCAATACTTGTGTATTAGTCTAATACCAGTCCAATTTTATACAAGAGAAGAGGTTACACAGTTTTGGAGCACTTTGGAGTACTAACAGGCCTCATCTAGGAGCTAGAGGCCCGGATACCGTTCAGATTCTTTCAAGATGCTCTCCAGATGCCCAGATTCCTTCCAGGTGTTTCTCCAGATGCCAGAGAATATTTCCAGACCAGGGTGTCCCATGATTCCCAGGATATTCCAGCACAAGTACTTAAGAACCAAGATGTTGTTTTGATACAAGGAATATGCTTGCCCTAGGAACCAGGCGTCCCAGCTTCCAGGAGGCCCAAAGCCTATGCGCCCAAGCCCTTTTGCCACCCACCCTTGCTTCCCCATGAGCCCAACACGCCAACCAAGGAGGCGTCCACATGTTTGACTTGGTCCAAGCCAAGTGGAGAAGGGAAGACTAGGTCAAATTCCTAAGTAGTTTAGGATTTCTAAGTTGTTTAAGTCTAGTTTTTCTAACATAGTTAGGAGAGGACTTGTATCCTTTCTAGGAGAGGACTTGTATTCTTTCTAGGAGAGGGCATGGAAACATCTATATAAGCCCCAACCCTCCCCCTATTGTATTAACTTTATTCATGAAATCAAAACCCAATTGAAATTTTGAGCTTGCAAGCTTGTGTCTTTGTTCTTGTGTTTTGTGTGGTTGTTTTGTGTGCCCTAGCCGACCCTTGATTCCTTGCCTAAGTCTTCATCAGCCATGCCCAAAGAGAAGAAGCCCTAGCCACCCAACAAGCCAAAGATCATCTTCTTCCCCAGGTCGCTAGCTCTTCTAAACCCTAATCTTTCTTCCTTCAAAATCCTAGTTTCTTTCTTTTGTTTATTTATTTCTTTGATTAACCTTTGATGTTTGCAGGATCCCCGAGGTGTTTTCCCCTCCCCAGAGGAGGCTTTCTTTGCCTTCAGATCGGATCCAGATTACCTTCAAATTCGGGAACTACAGGCTTGTCTTCCAGGCACCATCTTGAGTGCTGAAAGACCTCTTCATCAGTCAAATTTTCAATCATTGCCTGGTACTATCCTTCCCTAATCCTAATTTCTATTTTGTTGAAGGTTTGCTATCCTAAATCAGGGGTTTCTCAATTCTCGAGTCCTGGCTTTATTATTCTGCATGAGTTATTTTGCGGGTATGATGTTTCTTTTTATTACTAGTATTCCTGCTCATCTTTATTTGATTTCAGGAACTTTAGCATGTAAATTAAATTCCTAAAAAAATTCTAAAAAAATTAGTTTCCATTTTCCTACAATCATGGTAGTCCTAGGATCATCCCGCATCATACAATTTTTAATTTAAATTTTAAATTTTTGAAACTTTGAAATTTGGGTTTGACTCATGTGTTTGTGCTAGTCTACATATCTTGTTAGCTAGTTGGTTGTTTGTGCATCCATTTCAAAATCATTTTAAAGGCATTCAATATAACATAAAGGAAGGAGGTAATTATCTTTCCTTAGCCCACAATAACCATCCATCATTGTGCATTGACCTGCTTTAATATAAAAGTAAGTAGGAACCTAAAAACTAGGGATACCCACAAGTCAGGTTCAAGTGCAAGATGAGGCAAAGTGCAATTTGAGTTTGTACTTACTCCTTAAAAATTGGTGTCTAAGGCTATAGGTCCAATGGTAAATGCCTTAAGTGGATTTACGATTCTTTAATTGGGTTCTCGCGAGAGCAAGGGGGGCCTCCTGCATTCCCATCTCTTACCTGGCTAGTGGAAAGGGTAATTGCATCCTTAATTAGTACCCAATTAAATCCTGTGTTTTGAACTTCTAGGTCTAGGAACCCTAGAAGCTAGGTTTATATTGTTTGTCTATTAGGTCAAGAGCTTTAGACCAACAGTCGTACACTCAGTATGGTTTACCCATGGATCCTAATCTTGAATTCTTTATGAGGACCATGACTGAAAAGTTTGATACCCTAACTAAATAATTAGGATAAATGAACAAAGAGTTAGGACAAGTGAATAATCAAATCAGGAACCTCGAAAAAGATTACTTGACCCATACTAATCCTAAATCACCTCCCCTTGGTCCAAGAGCCCATTGTCATGATCTCATCCCTGAATATAACCCTAATTGCCCTTACACAGACTTTGTAGATCAGGAGGAGAGAGTCTTCAGGAGCAATCGACCCTATGCACCCACTTTTGATGGAAACCCTGAGGTGTATGTCAATTGGAAGGAAAAAATGGATCAATATTTTGAGTAGGATGAAATGTTGGAAGTAAGAAAGTGTCAATTTGCCAAATTAAAGCTAGTCCGACATGCTAAGTCATATTAGGGAGACGTTGAGTATAAAAGTTATCATAGAGGGGATAAAATAGTTACTTGGGGAGATATGAAGAGTAAGCTAAGGGAAAAGTACCTAGGCAAATCTTATAAGCAAAATCTTCCCAACCAATGGTGCAAATTGAGATAAGATGATAAAACTGTGTTTAAATATATTGTTGAATTTAATGAGTATGAGAGAGATGAAGAAGAGACTAAACGCATGAAAGAATTTGAGAAAAAGTCTCTTGAACCTCTTGAAGTACTCAAGGAAGAAACAGAATCCAAATCTTGTCAAACTGAGGAATTAAAGAAAGAATCCCCTGAACATGATGAAGAATTTAAGGAAAAAATCAATGAAGCTAGGTCTAACCTAAATATACATGAACTAGTGTTTACAATAAAGGATAAATTTGGAATAGTCACCCAGCCTGAAAAAATTAAAGATGAAATTAATCAACTTGAAGAAAGAGAAATCCAAGAAGAGCCACCCAAAGAAATAAAAGAGTTTATAAGAAAAGAGGATGTGGAATTAAAGTTAACCAATGATAAGGATTCAAATTTAGAGATCAATGAAAGATCACCTATTGGGATATTGACCATCAAGAAAACTCAAGAACAAACCCCTACGGATCAGCCCCAAGAAGTTGTAGAGCCTTTGAAGAACCTGCGATATGTATCCCCTAACAGTTTTCCTGTCCCTGATCCACCATTTTTGAATATCCACCATCCTAATCTACCACTACGTATCATTCACTCTCCTATTCCATCAGGCTGGGACATCCACCATACCATTGATCTAGTCCCAGTGATATTCAACAGTTACTTTTTTAAGAATCTATGGTATATGTTGGGAGCCAAATTAAGATTTACTGCCACTTACCTGAAGATATGTGCAAGAGTCATAGAAGCCTCTTAAGGGAAATATTGGAAATTAGGAACTTTTGTTTCCTAGCCAACATTAAATTTCAGTCATTAGATAATAAAGTCCATTTGAGCTTGCCTTTTGTTTTAGTATCATTAGAGTTTGTTTTGTTATTTGGTGTCACTTGAGCTTGTCATCCATGCATAAGTGTCCATGTCTGAGAAGAGTCATATGCATAGCATGATTAGCAAGAAAATCCATTTAATCAATGAAGCTTATAAGCATATGATTAACTCACGTAAGAGAGCCAGACCTATTAAAGTATTACTAGAGTCAGATTGATTCTTATTCGATAGAGTCGACCTCTTTCCATCCTGCGAGAACTAAGGGGACATCAACAAGAAGGAAACATTCGGACTAACTCACTTTGGTTTTGTAGCTAATATAGTCAAATCCAATAAAGGTCTTAAGCCCATGAAGCCAATCACTAAGCCTATGAAGCAATTTCAAATTTTTCGAAGCAAGCCCATGAGCTGACTCATGAAGGAAAGCCATATTGCTTATTATAGGCTCAGGTAGGCAACCCAAGAGGGGGGTGAATTGGGTTTTATAAAACTTTTGTACTATTTAAAAGATGAACTAAAGCAAGTATGTGCTAATGCAATTCAAGTGCTTGTGTATTTCAAATAAATGTAGCGGAAATAAAGAAATAAAAGCATAAAGAGAACAAACACACAAACACAAAGATTTATAGTGGTTCGATGCCAACCAAGCACCTATATCCACTCCCCAAGAATCCCTTGGGAATTCACTAAGTTTGGTTTTATAACTTAGGCTCACCAACAACCTTTACAACTTGTTTTATCTTCGGGCTCACAGTCAAACCCTAGTTGGTTTCAAGGCTCACCAACAACCACCCTTGGTTTTACGGGATAACCAAGAACCTAAACAACTTGTTTTGGCTTCGGGCTCACAAGTAAAACCCTAGTTGGTTTCAAGGCTCACCAACAACCACTTTGGTTTTCAAGGCTTACCAAAAACCTCTTTGATTTTCCAAGGCTCACCAAAAACCTTAAGTAAAACAATGTAAGAGCAAGTATAAAAGAATACAATAAAATCTTTCTAAAATAAAGCAAATATATCTTTGAAGCCTGTTGAGAGTTGATGAAGATCTTGTCCTCAAGTTGATGAAGCCTTTGATTGATGCTTGAGGATGTGAACTTTGGATGCTCTCTTTGAAACTTTGAAGCTTGAAGGCTTGAACCACTCAACTCTTGAATCCTTGAAGAATATTCAAAAATCTCACTAAAGGATTACTTCCCCAATTGATTTTTGATGTTTATATAGCCTCTCAACACTTAAATGACCGTTTATAGCTGTTAGGGAGGAAAATATGACCGTTTGGAAGCAAGTTGGAGAAGTTCTGCAGCCCAGAAAACTAGTCGTTACTGTTCAAGTGTCGACACTTCAGCTCCAGGTGTCGACACTTCACTGAAAGAGCTTTCTGAAGTTTTCTATTTGTCTCAGGCCTTGAGTCGACACTTCACTCTTCAAGTGTCGACACTTGTTCCTCAGGTGTCGACACTTCATTTCCAAGTATCGACACTTGCCTGTGCCATTGCTGAAACATCTTCAAATTGAAACTTTAACCTCTTCAAGTCCTTCCATATTAATTCCAAAGTCCATATACTTGATTTTCATTAATTTAAGGACTTTTTCAACTGAAATATAAGCATTTATTCATTCAACATGGTTGAGTACTAAGATCTGAGAAATACACTTAAAACACAATTAGTACTCATATATACTTAAACATTTTGTCAATCATCAAAATCAAGACCAGAGTCAACAATCTCTACCTTTTTGATGATGACAAAACCTTTAAGTATATGAATAGGGTAAGCTTAAAAAGATTAACAATAAGATAAACATGTAAGCTCAAAACAATAAGCACCAAGCTCCCTCTCAAAATATGATCCAAAAAATCTTCAAAAATATTTTTCAAAATATGCAAAAATTTTCAAAATTTCTTCTTCTTACTAATTTTCAAAATTTCTTCTTCTTACTAATTCTTTCCTTTAGATAAAAATATTTTGCATTCTTCTTCCCTTTTGCACTTTCTTTCATTTCTCAAAAGATTTTTCATGTTTATCCAATCTTCCCCTTTTCATACTTAATAATTTTTTTCCCCTTTTTTACATCATGAAAAAGGGTGAAAGGCAATACAAAGTGAGAATGAAGTCGGAAAGAATAGCAAGTAGGTCATCAAAATCAATGCATGAATCAAATAATTATGATATCAATTGAATATGATACAAATTGAACATGGTACCACAGAATGTAAGCACATGCAAGAAATGATTTGATGTATATTATCCATTCGCCTTACTTGTTCATGGGATAAGGTCACAGCGGCACCCCTACACGTCATAAGAGAGCCCATTGAATGGGAAGAGAGGGTCTTTAAGCTCTACTTATCTCCTATGACCGGACGGCCATGGTAACTAACCCAATCCGAAGCGGTTACTAGGAATTCTTTTAAAAATAATTTTGATACCAATAGAATATGATACCATTTGAATGTAACTCCCCTCAAAAAATTAGATTTGAAAACAAGAAGAAGGAGTATCAGAGCAATATAAGCAAAGCATGATATCAACAAGATATTCAAAGCATCAAATATGATAACAAATCTTTGGATGCTCCCCCTGAATGTTATTCCTCCTTTAAAAATATGCATTTATTTCAGGAATAAATCATGAAAGCTTATGCATCAAGATTTGAAATTTTTCAAGATATTCATGATTTTCAAAATACAAAGTATTTATATCACTTAAAAACTTTCAGTATGATTTTAAATTCATTTTAAGATGATTTGATATCCATACAAATGCTAGAAGTAATATGATATCAAGTCTAGCTACTGGAGCAAGGGTTTGTCAATATGCATACCTTCTTCTTAAAAGTAACCCTTAACTACTAGTTCTATACTTGATCCAAATCATTTCTAGATTATGCATAGATGCCAAAAATAAAAATATATAAATCATAGCATTTCATTGAAATAATTTAGAAACTATATTAATCAAAATCAAGTAAAGATCTAATAATCACAAGTTTGATCATGAGAGCTTGAAATCCATCAACATCAAAATGGTCATGATTACAACAAATGATTATTAGTCTAAGCTTGATTCTAATCAATTAATTAAAATATTTTTCAAATCAATATGCATCTTTAAAAGTATTTTTCATGAAATACATTAATCAAAATCAAGTGAAGGTCTTACAATCATAAATTTAATCATGATAGCATGAAATTCATCAACACCAAAAAGTTCATGATCATAGCCAATGATGATAAGTCCAAACTTGATTCTAATTAACTATTTAAATAATTTTTCAAAGTAATTGATGCAATAAAAATTAATCTACATTTTTAATTATGGAAGGAGATGTTTAAATTTACCAATATATAAAGTCCTTTCTTTTACCATTTAGTTCAAAATGTAGCTTGTCCACTTCTTTAAATTGTCTTGTACAACCTTTTTTCAAGAACTTCCTTTCTTCAAGTTTGGCTGCAAGTCATTCCTTTTTTTTATTTGTCATGAAGCAAAGATGGGCAACTTCATCATCCGTACTTGAATCTTCGCTATCGCTCCAAGTTGCCATCATTGCCTTGAATTTCCTTTTGGCTTTGAAAGCCATTATCTTCTTTTCTGTATCAGCTTCCACTGTCCTTTGCCATATGTTCAACTCATAGGTCATGAGTGAACCGATAAGCTCCTCCAAAGGTAAGGTTTCTACATCTTTAGCTTCTTGGATCGCCGTCACCTTTGGATCCCATAATTTTGGCAAGGATCTAAGAATTTTGTTCACCAAATCAGCATTAGTATAGATTTTGCCAAGACTATTCAATTCATTAATAATAGTCATAAATCTAGTATACATATCATAAATAGATTCATAATGCATCATTTCAAAAATTTCAAAAGAATGTACAAGCAAATTAATTTTAGTATTCTTCACTTGAAGAGTACCCTCATGAGTAACTTCAAGTGTGTCCCATATTTCCTTAGCCGATGTACATGTAGAAACTCTATTAAATTCATTTAAGTCCAATGCACAATAAAGCAAGTTCATTGCTTTAGCATTGAGTTCAATTTGTTTAATGTCATATTCATTCCAATCCTCTTCGAGCTTTGGAATGGAAATGCCATTAACCAACATGGAAGGAATATGAGGACCACTAACAATGATTTTCCAAAGATGATAACTAATAGATTGAATATGGATGCGCATGCGAGTTTTCCAAAATGTATAATTTATGCCATTGAAAAACGGTGGTCTAATACTAATACCTACAAGAATTGCCATGAACTTTAGCTCAAAATCGTTAGATTTTCAAACAGAGCACCCGCTCTGATACCAATTGTAGGCTCAGGTAGGCAACCCAAGAGGGAGGGTGAATTGGGTTTTATAAAACTTTTGTACTATTTAAAAGATGAACTAAAGCAAGTATGTGCTAATGCAATTCAAGTGCTTGTGTATTTCAAATAAATACAGCGGAAATAAAGAAATAAAAGCATAAAGAGAACAAACACACAAACATAAAGATTTATAGTGGTTCGGTGCCAACCAAGTACCTACATCCACTCCCCATGAACCCCTTGGGAATTCCACTAAGTTTGGTTTTATAACTTAGGCTCACCAACAACCTTTACAACTTGTTTTATCTTCGGGCTCACAAGTCAAACCCTAGTTGATTTCAAGGCTCACCAACAACCACCCTTGGTTTTACGGGATAACCAAGAACCTAAACAACTTATTTTGGCTTCGGGCTCACAAGTAAAATCCTAGTTGGTTTCAAGGCTCACCAACAACCACTTTAGTTTTCAAGACTTACCAAAAACCTCTTTGATTTTCCAAGGCTCACCAAAAACCTTAAGTAAAATAATGTAAGAGCAAGTATAAAAGATATAATAAAAGCTTTCTAAAATAAAGCAAATATATCTTTGAAGCCCGTTGAGAGTTGATGAAGATCTTGTCTTCAAGTTGATGAAGCCTTTGATTAATGCTTGAGGATGTGAACTTTGGATGCTCTCTTTGAAACTTTGAAGCTTGAAGGCTTGAACCACTCAACTCTTGAATCCTTGAAGAATATTCAAAAATCTCACTAAAGGATTACTTCCCCAATTGATTTTTGATGTTTATATAGCCTCCCAATACTTAAATGACCGTTTATAGCCGTTAGAGAGGAAAATATGACCGTTTGGAAGCAAGTTGGAGAAGTTCTGCAGCCCAGAAAACTAGCCGTTACTGTTCAAGTGTCGACACTTCACCTCCAGGTGTCGACACTTCAGTTTCAAGTGTCGACACTTCAGTTTTCAGGTATCGACACTTCAGTTTCCAGGTGTCGACACTTCAGCTCCAGGTGTCGACACTTCACTGAAAGAGCTTTCTGAAGTTTTCTGTTTGTCTCAGGCCTTGAGTCGACACTTCACTCTTCAAGTGTCGATACTTGTTCCTCAGGTGTCGACACTTCATTTCCAAGTGTCAACACTTGCCTATGCCATTGCTGAAACATCTTCAAATTGAAACTTTAACCTCTTCAAGTCCTTCCATATTAATTCCAAAGTCCATATACTTGATTTTCCATTAATTTAAGAACTTTTTCAACTGAAATACAAGCATTTCTTCATTCAACATGGTTGAGTACTAAGATCTGAGAAATACACTTAAAACACAATTAGTACTCATATATACTTAAACATTTTGTCAATCATCAAAATCAAGACCAGAGTCAACACTCATAAGTCGACTCAACTCCAATTCAAGCATGACATAAGGCCACCTCTTCAAGCCCAATTCAAACCATATACTCAAGCCTAATTCAAGCCATGATGCCATCTATTCACTTTTAATTGAAGTCCATTTTCCCTCACATGGAGGACACCTCATCAAGCATCCTTGGGGGAGAATAAAGGACACTACATCAAGGAACTTGTGGGGAACATGAAGCCACTTTCCACTACCCCAACAACCCTCCAACCAACTTGACATGTGGGATGCCACATCACATGACACCTAGGGTTCCACATCAACAAAAGTAAGCCAAGTCATTGCCACCTAGGTGCCACATGTCAAGTTGTTATAACCTTCTATCCATAAGTTGTTGTAAAACTAATTCTAGTTGGAACCATATAACTAAAGGTTGTTAAATCCAACTAGAGTTAGCTAGACTTAACCCTCCCTCTCTCTCTCCTTGGCCAAACTCCTTGGGTTAGTGATGCCTATAAATAGGGTCTAAGCCCTCTCTTGTAGTCATTCAATTTTTGATTCAATGAAGAAAGGTTTCCTTCTTGTTCTAGTTTCCTTGTGTTCTTTTGTGTGGAGTGAATGAGTTCTCTTTAGTTTGAGTATTTGAAGTTTGGTTTGAGAAGAAGGCAAGAGGCCCTTGGGTTTGTGTTTGAAGGATGAAATGCCCTTGTGTGTTTGAAGGGTGGAGTGCCCTTTATTTGATCCAAGATCCAAGTCCAAGTACTTCAAGGTGTCAGCCACTTTCCTTCCATCTTCTTCCTTTTATCTTCCCTTTGTTTCAATTCCAACTTAAATTCTCTTCCATGCCAAATAGTTGATTTTGTTGCAGGTTTTCTATGATTTTCCAAGTCCAAGATGAAGGTCTCTAAGCCATGGACCAAGGCCAAGGTAAGTCCTAAAGGTAGGGAGTGCTAGTCTTAGGGTTTGGACCTCAATCGTTGAGTGTTGAGAGCTTCCCTTCCACCATAATTTCTAGTCTTCAATGTTGGTAGGATAACCTCTTCTTGGCTATTTAGATCTGAGATTTGAAAGTGTTTTGACTTAGTAGGAATGGTTTCCTAGCCATGAGATCCATTTCATATCATTTTGAAAGTGATTAGCATGCAGGTGTTTAATTTTGATGAACTAGTCTCTTGCTTGGATGAAATTGTCTCCCTTATGATTATTTTTTATGCCTTAAATTCATTGCTCTTAATGGATAATTAATCTTTGGAAGCACATCACCATCCTTGCATTTCATCCATCTCCCACGTCCCACACTAGTTTGGTAGGTTGGTTGGTTTTGGGCCACTCACCCTCTCCCTCACGAAGTGTCAATGCTTGCAAGCATGGAAAATAACGGAAGAAAACTCAACTTTCATTCATTGAATAAACTTATTTTTACAAGAGGGAGGAGGGGTATATATAGATCACCCAGTCCTCTCCCTGTCAAAGTTAGAGTACAACTCCCTATCAAAGTTGGAGTATAAAGTTTGAGTAGGATAAGGAGACTTGACTCTTAGTTGGATTGGGAGGCTTGACTCCTTGTTGGACTGGGACATCAACTCCTTATTAGGCTGGGGCTCTAGTTTCTTGTTGGGCTGCGAGGGGGCGCTAATGCTGGTGGGCTTGGGAGGTGCCAAGACTAGTGGGCTTGGGAGGCGCCAAGCCTGGTGGGCTTAGGAGGCGCCAACTACTTATGGGCTTGGGCACTTGAATGGGGACCAGGGTGGAGCCTGAAGTCTGCTTCAGTAGGGGCCTAGTGACTCTCCTCTTGGATGAAAGAAAATTACAGGACTCTCTTGATTAGACTGAAAATAAAGGGACTCAATTGATTTATTGGATTGAATTGACTTAATGGACTCAATTGACTCACTTTATTATAGGACTCAATCTTTATTACAAAACTCAATCGACTCAAGACTAATGGACTCTACTGCCTAGGTAATCCATAATGCGCTCTAACTGGGGTGCAGCCTCTTTTTGATCCTGGTGCCCGCACCAATTCTCTCGGGGTAGGAGGAAATCAACCCTATCGAGTAAGGGTCAATCCAGCTCTAGTACTGCTCAACAGGTCTGGGTCGAGACATTGCAGATCCTTTTGAGTGATCTACAAATTCTCAGATTTTGGTTGACCTTGCCAACGAACCAACATTGGTAGCCTTTGTTCTGGGTACTAATAGCTTGGTCATCCAGGATACGCTCAATCCTTTCTCCTTTTCCAGGCAAATTTATTGATGGACACTCAGGTATGGGTTCGCTCTCAAGAATAGGGTCAGGTCCAAAAGGCTCACTGAGTATCATTGCTGGCTCTCCATACTCAACTAGGTCTGAGATATTGAAGGTTGAGCTAATGCCAAATTCGGGTGGTAACTCGAGCACATAAGTATTAGGTCCAACTTTCTTAATCACTTTGAAGGGTCTAGCTCCACGGGCATGTAACTTTTTCATGGTCCCTAGAGGAAACTGCTCAGGCCTAAGCCTAATCATCACATAATCTTCCTCGACAAATTCTTTAACTTTTTTTTGGGAATTAGCCATGTTTTTATAAATATCATTGCTCACATTAATCTTATTGCTAATTTTCTTATGCAGATCTCTAACGTGATGTGCAAATGATTCAGCTGACTCAGAGACTCATGCATGTATGGGCAAAGGGATTAGGTCTATGGGTTTCTTAGGCTTATAACTATGGACAATCTCAAATGGGCTCTTGCTTGTGGACCTATTAACTAAAATATTGTAGGCGAATTCGGCTCTAGGTAACAAAAGATCCCAATTTCTAATGTTCTCACCTACAAGACATCTCAATAGATTTTGAAGGCTTCGGTTCACTACTTCGATCTGGCCATTGGTTTAAGGGTGGTAGGAGGTAAAAAATTTGAGCTTGGTTCTTAACATGTGCCAGAGGTTCTTCCAAAAGTAACTGGTGAATCGGACATCCCTATCAGATATAATGGTTTTAGGAAGGCCATGTAACCTAACCACATTATCAAGAAAAAGTTTGGCCACTTTGGAGGCATCAAAGGTTTGAGAACAGGATATGAAATGAGCCATCTTGGAAAACCTATCGACCATAACACAGATAAAATCATGTCTCTTTAAGGTCTTGGAAAATCCTAACACAAAATCCATACTGAGGTCTTGCCAAGGATGGTCAGGTATAGGTAAAAGGGTATACAAGCCAGTATTTTGCTTTTGTTATTTGGCAACAGCATAAGTTTGACATCTGGCCACATTTTGGGCAACATCCCTTTTTAAACTTGGCTAATAGAACTGGTCTTCAACTGCTAGAATTGTCTTATTTCTACCAAAGAGACTAGCTAGACCTCCTGCATGGGTCTTCCAAACTAGAAATTCTCTAAGAGAAGTCCTGGGAATATATAATTTGTTGTCTTTAAAGAGGTGGCCATCCTGAAGGGTATACTTACTATGCAAACTAGATGGTCCTTGTCTCAGAGATTGGTAGATCTCACTAAAGTCAGGACAAGTCTCATACTCCTCTTTCAGTCTGTCAAATCCTATGACTTCAGTACTAACAATGTTTAGGAGCAGGGATCGATGGCTAAGAGCATCAGCATCCTTATTTTTGATACCAACATGATGTTTCAGCATAAAGGTATAGGCTTGAATGTATTCTACCCACTTAGCATGCCTAAGGTTTAATTTCTTCTGGGAATTAAAAAATCAGAGTGCTTCATGATCAGAGTACAAAACAAACTCCTGTGGTAGTAGGTAATGTCTCCAATATCTCAAGGCTTGTACCATCATATAAAATTCTTTATCATAGGTTGAGTACCTAAGTTTAGCCTCATTTAATTTCTCATTAAAGAAGGCTACAGGGTAACTGTCTTGACTTAGTACTCCTATAACAACTCCTAAAGTATCACAAGCAACCTCAAAAACTTTAGAGAAATCAGGTAACCTCAAAATGGATACTTGGGTCATCTTTTCCTTAATGTCTAGGAAGGCTTTATCCGCAGCTTTGGTCTACTCAAAGGTTTCCTTCCTAATGCCATTAATGATGGGTGCAACTAGTAAGCTAAATCCCCAAATAAATTGTCTATAGAAGGTAGCTAGACCACGGAAGCTACGCACATCATATACACTAGTAGGTACTGGCCACTCAACTATGGACTTAATCTTTTCTAGATCAGCTAACACTCCTTCGAGGGTTACTACAAATCCTAGGAAGATGATTCTATGGGTCAAGAATTCGTATTTCTTCAAATTTGCATAAAGTCTATCTTTCCTAAGGGCTTGATAAACTTGTCGAATATGGCTTAGGTGGTCTTCCTTAGTACTACTGTAGATCAAGATATCATCAAAATAAACCACAATAAATTTTTCAATAAACATTCATAGGACTTGGGTCATGATCCTCATGAAGGTACTAAGGGCATTGGATAATCCAAAAGGCATCACTATCCACTCATAGAGACCATCCCTAGTCTTGAAAGTGATTTTACATTTACCCCCAAGTCTGATTCTAACTTGATGATAGCCATTCTTAAGGTCAATCTTAGAGAAAATGGTTGCTCTGGCCATCATGTCTAACATGTCATCCAAATGAGGAATGGGGAATCTATACTTAACCATTATCTTATTTATGAAATGACTATCGACACATATTCACCAAGTGCCATCTTTCTTAGGGGTTAAAAGAGCAGGTACTACACATGGACTTAGACTCTCCCTAATAAATCCTTTTCTTAGGAGTTCTCCAACTTGTTTTTATAACTCTAAGTGCTCAGTGGGATTTATCCTATAGTGTGAGAGGTTCAGTAGAGTGGCTCCTAGGACTAGGTCTATGGCATGTTGCACATCCCTAAAAGGTGGTAATTGATCAGGCAGATCTTCAGAAACACATCTTGAAACTCCTTTAAAAATTCCACAACTTCCTGAGGGTGCTCTCTTTGGGTTTGATCAGGAATTTCCTTAGCAGTTAACATTCAAACAATCGAACCCTCAGTAATCTAACGTTCTAACTCCTTAGCAATGATCATATTTACTCCTGATTTTTTCTCTTTGAAGTTTCTAGATCCCCTCTTGATGTTATCCTCAGGTGGGGTTGGGTTTATCACAATCTTCTTCTCATGGTAGTTGAAAGAGCATGAATTGGATCAGCCAAACAGGGTAGCATCATGGTCATATAGCCAAGGTCTGCCTAAGATAATGCTACTAACCCCCATAGGAAGGATATCACACCATACCTTTTCTTGATAGGATTGGAGTTGGATCATGATTTGGCATCTAAGTTTGATGGGGATGGAAGTTGAGTCTATCCAGGATACCTTATAGGGATTGGGATGGGGAACTGGAAATAAACCTAGGATTTTGACAATACTAGTTGAGATGGCATTCACACAGCTCCCACTATCTATGATGATCTTATATACCTTATCCCCAACTTCACAAAGGTATATAGGATATTGGTCCTACGTTAATCCTCTTGTTCCTTAGTTTGGGCTAAGATACATTTAACAACTCCTAACAGATCAGATGACTCAAAGGTTTCCTCATCTCCATCATATTCATCCACTAAGTCCACCTCAGCTTCATACATTTCCTTTTCAAACTTATTAGTGGGTTTAGGGTCTTCTTCCTCTAGTTCTCCTATGTGTAGAGATCAGGTTGGGCATTGACTAGCATAGTGTCCTAATTTATGGCATTTAAAACAAGCATTATTAGGATTGGAATTAAGATTTCTCTGAACTTCAAGTTCCTTACCCTTATCATCCTTACGGGTCAATGGGATGCTAGGGTTGGGTCAGCTTGGGTGTACTTAGCTAGATCATGGTTTATGATTAGGGGCACTAATCTTAGTGGATTCAGGTCAACGAAATATGGGTCCCCTCTGGAATCTCTCGTAGGCTCTAGCTATCTGATAGGCTTGCTCAAGATCATGGACCTCTCTCAAAAATAATTTCCTCTGAATGTTCTCATGTAATCCAGCCCTAAATCTAGAAAGGATCATAACTTTAGACTCATCTATGCTAACACCTCATGACAAATTCATCAAATTTGTCTATGTACTCAGATACAGTCTTATTTCCCTGACTTAACCTCTGCCATTGATCGAGGAGTCTTTGATGATAGGATACAAGAAGGTACTTCTCCCTAAGCTTAAGTTTTATGGCTCTCCAGGTGACTATGGGAAGGTCTCCTCGTCTAGTCATGCATTCAACATTCCCCCAGTATAGCCTAGCCTGGCAAACTAACCTAAGCTTAGCAAACTTGAACTTTTTCTCTTCAGACATTTCATACCACTCAAAGTATTGGTCCATATCTCCTTCCCAATCAATGTATACCTTAGGATCTAGGTTGCCATCAAATGTAGGTGCTTCTAATCTGATGTTCCTAATGGCTCTCTCATCTTGGTTAATGAAATCATGATTGGGTCTTCTTTGATTAAGCTCCTAGATTGGGTCATGGTATGGGACTCTCCTAAGGTTGGGAGGTGTGGGAAGAGATGTCTCAAGTTCAGGTTCAATATGAATCTCATGGGTTCTCTCTAAGGTTCCAACACATGCCTCCATCTAATCAAACCAATTGTTCAATTGGGCAAATTTTTTAGTCATAGTCCTTAGTAAGGTTTCAAAGTTAGGCTCCATGGTCAGACTGGGTTGGAGTTGAGATTGCTGGTATTGGACTCCTGATCTAGTAGTTGATGAGGGACGAGATTCTAACATGATGCAGGATGATATGCAAGGGATGAACATGAAGAAAATCAGATTAAGTCAAACAAATATTTCAGATTTTTTTTTATGTTTTGATTTTCGAAACTAGATAAGACTAGGTTAGGATTATCCTGTATCAGTTAGTATCCTATCCACATGCTGGAACTATCAAAGAGACAGCAAATAAAGGATCCTAGGACTAAGAATGTCTATTAGGTACACGTTCAATCTTCAAAAATCTAACATAAAGAGATGGGAAGGGTTAGTGTTACCTAGTAATGACGATCTTGAAGTCATAGAAGGGTTCGCTCTGCTCGGATCGGTGCCTGGATGAAGAAGTCGCTTTCCCATAGATCCGCCAGCTTTTTATCAGATTGGTTCGGGGAAAAGAATACTTCATCTAGAGGCTCACTTCTCCTAAGGGATCCTGTACACATCATGGGTTAGGCTCACAGATGATAAAAAAATATGAAACTGAAAGAAGAAAGAGTGGGGTGATGGAAGGGCTGCTAGGATGGTTGGTGGCCTTCTTGGGAAAAAGGGCGCTGGCTTGGAGAGGGGCACCTGGCTGCTGGAGAGGATGCCTGGGGTGGAGCTTTTGGTAGCCTGGAGGCCAGGGCATGCCTGGAAAAGAGAGGGGAAGGGGCGGCCAAGAATTTGGTGATTTGGTGTTGGCGGCTTGGTGGGAGAAGTGAAAGAGGTGGGGCGGCCTTGGTCTTAGAAGATGGTAGGGCATCTTGAGGCTTTAGGATAGGGCTATGGGCAGCTAGGGTTTAGAGAGGGGCTATGGGTGGCTAGGGTTTAGTGGAAGAAAGGGCTTGCTAAGGGCTAGGGTTTGCACACAAGAAAATAAAAGATTCGAGTCTCACACCCACTCCAATTGGAAGAAAACACTTAAAAAAAATAACTCTCAAAGTTTTTATTCATGAAAAAGATTATTCATACAAGAGGAGAGGGGGTGGGTATTTATAGATCCACCCAGGTTACATGACTTGAGGGTCAAAAAACATTGACTTGAGAGCCAAGAAATTACAAACTTGTAGGCCTTGACTCTTTGTTGGGCTTGAAAGACATCTGCTTGGACTTGGTCAAAACCCTGGGGTATCTTGGACTAGATCAAAGTTGGGGCATCCTGGATTGGGTCAAAGCCTGGGGAGGGGCGCCAACATGAATGGGCTTTGGGCCAGGGGTGCCATTTGAGCTTAGATTGGGAGGGGAGGGCACCATGGGCTTGGGCTTGGATATGAGCGCCACTTCCTTGGTGGATCTGGGCTGGGTGCCAATGCTTGGGACCTTGGGCATCATGAGTGTAGACCAGGGGCCTAGGCTGGGGTGGCTTGAGTGGAGGCCTGGTTAGGTGCATGAAGCCTCATTCATTGGGGCCTGGTGGCTCTCCTGATCTGATGATCCTCTTCTTGAACTTGACTTGAATGAAAACTAAAAATCTATAAGACTCATGTGACTAGACTAAAACTCACAGGACTCTTGACTAGACTAAAACAACAGGACTTCACTTAACTTATTGAACCCAACCGGCTCACTTTATTACAGGTTCCAAAATTAGACTTCATTACAGGACTCAACAAAATTGACCAACACATGAATCAAAGATTGGAACCATGAAATTCTGGTCTGGTCCTGATGTCCCCACCAGTGGTCATGCAACAAGCACACAAATTGTTCTAGGATTTTGCTAAACCTAGCAGTTCAAGTAGAATGAGTCAGCTCAACTTACAACCAATTCAACAATTCCCTTTTCACCAGCCAGGTAAGAGGTGGGATTGTGGGAGGCTCCCCCTACTCTCGCAGGATCCTAATTAAAAATTACAAGTTTGCTTAGGGTGTTTTCCTCTGGACCCCTTTCCTAGACACCAGTTTCAAAAAATAATTGAAGGATTGAATGCACTAGCTTTCTACAATACCACGAACTAGACCTATTGGTGTCCCTAACTCAATTAGGTTGCTACTCGATTTTAATTATGCTTGGGTTCGATGCAAGGTGGTTATTTTGGACCAAGGAAAGGTGATGAAATCCTTCCCTTATCCGAGATAGAGAGAGTGCCCTAAAGTGGATTAGTTATGCATGCACACACATCATGTGCAACATGAAACTAAAATCAGAAAATATGCAAAAAATAAATTTTTTTGCTATTTTTTTATGCAAATGGAAGATTTAACAAAGATTAATATCAGTCAATTAAATGCAAAGAAAAACTAGGGTTTGAAGGTTTTACTGCAAACAAAACTCAGCCCTAATATAGTTATGTAGAAATTTTAGCAATGAGACTTTAGGATTTCATGCAGATTTTTTTGTAATTTTTAGATCTGAAAATTAAAATAAAATTACATAATTAAAGAAGATCAAGTATGTGTTTGATGGATGCTAAGACTAAGGCTAATCTAAATGTTTTAGTAAAAGTAATCCCAAGGTTTAGAACTAGTGTGCAGAAATTTTAGCATGCAGAATTTTAGGGTTTGATTCATAAACATATCCTAAATCATGCTCTGATACCAAACTGATATGGGATGAAACATGCTAGAGGTTAACATAAAGAAATTATAGTTTTAGTGAGCAGTAATTTCGGATTTAATGATGATTTTGTTCCCGAAAAATGGTCAAGAATAGGTTAGGGTTATCATGTGAAGATCAAAGTTCTGCCTACAGTTCAAGATTCTAACAAGTGATAAAGAAAGTAGGATCCTAGGTTTAAGAAACCACTAATTTAGAACATGCTCAGTTCAATAAATCAGAAGTAGAGTGAAGGGATTGGGTTGCGTACCTAGCAATGATGATCAGTCTCCAAAAGAAGGGGTCGCACAACTCTCTGGATTCACTTGGAAGAAGAAGCTCGTTCCCACGGATGCACCGGCTTTCTATCAGATGGTTCTGAGGACAAGGAGAACCTTCTCCAAGTATCATGGCTCTTGAGGGATCCTGCAGACACCACAAATTAGAGACTCAAAAGATAAGAAAAATAAGAAAACAGAAGTTGGAGGTAGAGAGAAGGTTGGAGGGGCGCTGAAGAGGATTGGCGGCCTGGTGGAGGCAGGATGCCTGGACTTGGAGTGGGCTGCCTGGTGGAGGACTTGGCAGCCTGGGGAAGGATGCATGGATGCCTGGGAGGTGGTGGCCTAGAGCAGGAGTGCTTTGGAATTGGCAGCCAGGGGCTGAGGAGCCTTGGAGCTAGCGGCCAGGTCTTGGAAGATGGACTGCTGGCATCCTAGGGTTTTGGGAGATGATTGCTGGTGATCAAGGGGAAGATGGAAGATGAATATGGTTGGGTAGCTAGGGCTAGAAGGGAACTAGGGTTTGGTAGGTTGGTTGGTTTTGGGCCTCTCACCCTCTCCCTCACGGAGTGTGGATGCTCACAAGCATGGAAAATAACTGAAGAAAGCTCAACTTTCATTCATTTAATAAACTTATTTTTACAAGAGGGAGGAGGGGTATTTATAGATCACCCAGCCCTCTCCCTGTCAAAGTTAGAGTACAACTCCCTATTCAAGTTGGAGTACAAAGTTTGAGTGGGATAAGGAGACTTGACTCCTTGTTGGACTGGGAGGCTTGACTCCTTGTTGGACTGGGACATCAACTCCTTATTAGACTGGGGTGCCAGTTTCTTGTTGGGCTGGGAGGGGGCGCCAATGCTAGTGGGCTTAGGAGGCGCCAAGGCTAGTGGGCTTGGAAGGCGCCAATGCTAGTGGGCTTGGAAGGCGCCAATGCTAGTGGGCTTGGGAGGCGCCAACTACTTGTGGGCTTGGGTGCCTGAATAGGGACCATGGGTGGTGAATGAAGTCTGCTTCAGTGGGGACCTGGTGACCCTCTTCTTGGACTTGACTTGAATGAAAGAAAATTATAGGACTCTCTTGATTGGAATGAAAACAAAGAGACTCAATTGACTTACTAGACTCAATTGACTTAATGGACTCAATTGACTTAATATACTTGATTGACTTAATGGACTTAATTGACTTAATGGACTCAATTGACTCACTTTATTACATGACTCAATCTTTATTACAAGACTCAATCGACTCAGGACTAATAGACTCTATTGCCTAGGCAATCCATAATGCGCTCTAACTGGGGTGCGGCTTCTTTCTAATCCTGGTGCCCGCACCACGGGACTTATCCCTTGTCTATTCCAGGAGGTCCAAGTTGAGCAGAAGGCGGGCCAGATTTTCAGCTTCATCATATTACTCTATCTGCAGAGTGGGCAGACCCAGCTCCACTAGGATCATAGCCTCAATGCCAAAGACAAGATTGAAGAGCATCTCACCTATCGCCATCCTGGGCATGGTGTGGTAGGCCCAAAGAATGATGGGGAGTTCTTGGCCCACTGGTCTTTGGCCTGGTCTAGCCTAGTTTAGAGCCCTTGAAGGATAGTCCGATTGGTCACCTCGATCTCCCCATTGATCTGGGGGTGAGCCACCGAGGTGAAATGATGGTGAATGTTGAGATCGGTGCAGAATTCTTTAAATGCTTGGTTGTCGAATTGCCATCCATTGTCGGTGATGATGGAGTAGGAAAGTCTGAAACAGCAAATGATCAACTTCCAAAAGAAGGATCTTACCTTAGCTTCAGTGATTCACACTAATGGCTCGGCCTCGACCAACTTGGTAAAATAGTCAATGGCTACTATTAGATATCTCCTCTACCTAGATGCAGGAGGAAAGGGATCCAAGATGTCCATCCCCCATTAAGCGAATGGCCAGGAAGCGAAGAGCTGAGAAAGTGGCGCAGCCGATTGACGTTGTATGTAGGCGTGCCGTTGACAATGGTCATACTTCTTTACAAAATCAGTCGCGTCTTTCCTCGTGGTCTCCTAGTAATATCCTTAGCGAAGGGCTTTGTACGCTAGTGTCCTACCCTCTACATGGTTCTCGCAGAGGCCCTCATGTATTTCCTGGAGCACAAAGGCCACCTCTAAGGGTCTCAAACACTTTAAGAACAGATAGGATTGGGACCTTGGGTAGAGTTTCCCATCCATCATCACAAAGCACGCAACCTTCTTCTTGAGGAGGCCGGCCTCTGTACGATCATCGGGCAGGGTGCCATCGGTGATGTATTTAACATAGCAGTCCATCTAGCAAGGTTCTGGAGTAACTTGCTGAACTTTGCCGGGCGCTTCATAATTGGGAGCCTACAGGTATTCGATGTAGGCATGCCCCAGTGATGAGTCCGACAAAGTTGCAAGTCTAGAAAGGGCATCAGCACGGCGTTCTCCCCTTGAGGGATGCGGGAGATGTTGAAGCACCGGAAACCCGTTGTACTCGAGCATACCCGCTCTAGATACTTCGACATCTGAGGGTCTCTAGCTTCAAATTTCCCCGAGACCTGACCGTCTACCAATTACGAGTCAACGAAGACTCTTAGGCTGGACACACCTAGCTCACGGGACACTCTCAACCCCGCGAGGAGTGCTTCGTATTCGACCTGGTTGTTGGTAGCTTTGAATATGAAGTGCAGTGCGCCCTCGGCCATGACTCCGTCATGATTGGCAATGATGAGGCCGGCCCCACTTCCTCCTACATTGGATGCGCCATCCATATGAAGAATCCAGACCATCTCGTCGGGCGATGACTCCATTTGGTGCTTTGGGGAAGCCTCCTCTAGCTCTTCACTCATGCCGGTGCATTCGACCAAGAAGTTAGCCAGCACCTATGCTTTTTGGAATGGCCTCAGATGGTAGGTGATGTCGAATTCACTAAGCTTGAATGCCCATTTGGACAGATGCCCAGACATATCTGGGTGGTTGAGTATGGCCCTTAGTGGCTGGTCGGTTAGGACCGTGATTAGGTGCACTTAAAAGTATGGCCTGAGACGTTAAGCAGATATAATAAGTGTAAAAATTAGTTTTTCAGAGCAGGTGTACATGGTCTCTGCATCCCGGAGGAGCTTGTTTGCAAAGCACACTGGCTTCTGAACTCCATCTCCATCCATGAGAACAAGCACCGAACTGACAACCCCTGGGGAGACCAACAAGTACAGGAGGAGTTCTTTCTCATCCTTCGACCTGGAGAGCAGTGGCAGTGATGCCAAGAACTTTTTCTGATCCTCGAAGGCTTCTCGGCATTCCTTCATCTAAGCGAAGTCATGCACCTTACATAACGCCTTGAAGAAAGGTAGGTAGCAGTCAGCAGAGTGCAAAATGAACCAACTCAAGGCTACGATCCGATTGGTCAGGCACTAGACCAACTTCTTTGAGGTAGGATGCTTCATGTCGATGATCACTTGGACCTTTTTCGGGTTAGCTTTGATTTCCCTCTGAGTGACCATGAAGCCTAAAAACTTCCCAGCCGCCATGCCAAAGGTGCACATAGCAGGGTTCAGTTTCATCTGATGAAGGTGGAGGTTGTGAAAAGCTTCTGCTAGGTCCGCAATGTGGTCCAACTCCGATTTACTCATAACAGGCATGTTGTCCATATAAACTTGCATGTTGTAGCCGATCTAGTCTTTGAAAACCTTATTGATCAAATGCTGGTACGTGGCTCCAGCATTCTTCAGATCGAATAGTATCATTCTATAGCAGTACATCCCACGATCTGTGATGAAGGCAGTGTGCTCCTCATCTTCTGGATGCATCCGAATCTGGTTATACCCAGAAAATGCATCCATGAAGGTGCGAAGCAGTGCCCCGAGGTGGCATCCACCAGTTGGTCAATCTTGAGGAGGGGAAGCTATCTTTTGGGCAGGCTCGGTTGAGGTCGATGTAGTCTACATAAATCCTCCACTTCCCATTGGCTTTCTTGACCATGACCATGTTTGCTAGCCAGTTAGGGTACTGCACCTCCCTGATAAAACCGGTGGCGAGGAGTTTCTCCACCTCCTTATTGACTACCTTCTACCTTTCTGGGGCAAAGCTTCTCTTCTTCTGTCGGACTAGGCGGTACTTCAAATCAATGTTTAGTCCATGAGTGATGATGTCAGGAGGGATTCCTGGCATGTATGCCATAGTCCAAGCGAACACATCTGCATTCACCCAGAGGAAACTCAGCAGATGAGCATTTTCATCTTCCTATAGCTGAGCTCCTATCCGCATTGTTTTTAGAGGATCTACACCGAGGTTATATGTCAGTAGGTGCTCGACCGGGCCGCCCTTGGCATCCTGAACTCTCTGATCCAGCTCTTTAGTAGTAGGGTCTTCTTCGATGTTTTTGGCACCAGGAACTGCCTACAGGCAGTGATGAACCAGCCGGGGGGTACCCCGTATCTCACCCACACCGTAAGGAGTCGGGAACTGAACTAGGAGATGCCTTGTCGATATAATCGTATCAAGCAAATTGTGTCTAGGGCGATCGAGAATCATGTTGTAGATCGAGGGGAGCCTAACAACTGTGAAGGTCATCATGACCATGCTCTACTAGGGTGGTGACCCAGTAATGACTAGGAGAGTGATCTCCCCCTCAACCCCCACTGAATCTTCAATAAAATTGATAAGGGGAGTGTGCACCGGCTTCAGCCATGTAGGAGACAAATTCATCTTAGATAAGGCATCATAAAAAAGGACATCAATCGAACTTTCACTATCGACCATGATGCATTTTATAAGATGCTTTGCTATCGTCATCTCGATGATGACGGTATCATTATTTACATTCTCCACCACAGTTTCCCTTTCCCTTGCAAAGTGGAGTACATTCTCAGACCCTTCCCCTGCCTTAGTCCTCTTCGATGTGCGCTCTATCCCCCAGGATATCATGCCTACTGGCTTTTCAGTAGGCCGGTTATCAATAAGAGGGAGAGCCGTGACCACTTGGGGCTCTACCAAAGTTTTGTCCCCCATAAACTTCCCGAGGTAGCCTCTTCTTATCTGTTGCCCAGTGATGAAGCAACCCAAGAGGGGGGGAATTGGGTTTTAAAAACTATTTGAACTATTTCAACAAGTATGTGCCAGTTCAAATCAAGTGCTTATGTTTTGTTAAAGTATTTGTATGCTTAATGAAAATATGCAATGGAATTAACAAAGTAAATACAAGAGTAAATAAGCAATAAATAAAAGCAATCATAGATACAAGAATATATAGTGGTTTGGTGCACTCCAAGGCACCTACATCCACTTCTCAAGTTCTCCTCGGGTATTCCACTATAATCACCAAGACTACAGTCGATAGTTTTCCAGGCTCACTAATCAAACCCAACCTGTTTTCACCAGGCTCACAAGTCAAAACTCTTGTTTGTTTTCTAACTTAGGCTAACCAACAACCTTCGATGGTTTTATGGGCTCACCAACAACCTATGTTGGTTTTACAGGATCACCAACAACCTATGTTGGTTTTACACAAAGGCTAACCAACAACTTCTTTGATTTTTCAAGGCTCACCAAAAACCTTGATACAATAATGTAATAATAAAAGAAAAGAATACAATAAAACTTTCTAAAATAAAGCAAGTATCTCTTTGAAGCCCTTGGATGATGTTGAAGAAGCTTGTCTTCAATTTGTTGAAGCCTTTAAATGAAGCTTGATGTTGTGGACTTGGATCAACTCTCTTATCTTTGAAAGATTGAAGGCTTGAACCACTCAACTCTTGAATCCTTGAAGGATATTCAATAATCTCATTAAAGGATTGCTTCGCTATTTGATTTTTGGTATTTATATAGTTCTCCAAACCATAGATAACCATTTATGACCATTGGAGATGAAAAACTAGCCATTTGAAGCAAGTTGAAATCAATTCTGCACTTCTGAAAAACTAGCCATTACTCCAAGTGTCGACACTTGAATCTGGTGAGTCAACACTTAAGTTTGTTTATGAATCAATACTTGAGTCAGCTCAAGACAAAAATTCTGAATTTTCATAGTTCTGTATTTTTCTTGTTCTTAGGCCTTGAGTCGACACTTAAACTTTTTCATGAGTTGACACTTGAATGTGCTAGTGCTGAAACTTCTCCAAAATTAAACTTTAAGTCCTTCTAAGTCTTCCTTATGTTCCAAAGTCCTTATAACTTGAAATTCCATAAATTTGAAGGGCTACTTCAACTAAAATACAAGCATTTTATTTTTTCAATTGATATGAGTACTTAATTTGATAAACACACTAAAACACACAATTAGTACTCATATATACTTAAGTATTTTGTCAATCATCAAAATTAAGACTAGACTCAATAATCTCTCCATTTTTGATGATGACAAAACCTTTAAGTATATATAGGGTAAGCTTAAAAAGATTAATAATAAGATAAACAAGTAAGCTCAAAATCAATGAGTGTCAAGCTCCCCCTCAAAATATGATTTCAAAAATATTTTCAAAAATCATTCAAGATTTTAAAACATTCTCTCCCTTGCTAATTCTTTCCTTAAGATTAAAACATTTTGCTTTCTTCTTTTCCTTTTGCATTTTCTTTCATTTCTCATATAATTTTTCATGTTTATCAATTTTTTTTCCTTTTCATACTTAATATTTTTCTTCCCCTTTTTGTTTTCATGAAAAAGGATGAAAGGCAATACAAAATGGGAATAAAGGTGGAAAGAACAGCAAGTAGATCATCAAAATCAATGATACTAATTAAACATGATACAACCAAAATAATGTGCACATGCAAAAAATAATTCAATATATATATGCTATAATATGTATAATTGATAGCAAGATAACATTTCATTCACCTCACTTGTTCATGGGATAAGACCACAGTGGTACCCCAACACATCATAAGAGACACCATTGAATGGAAAGAGAGGGTTTTTAAACCCTACTTAGCTCCTATGATCGGACGGTCATGGTGACTAATTCAATTCGAAGTAGTTACTAGGAGCTCTTCTCTTTCCTTTTTTTAGGATTCTTAATAAATCTTGATACTAATTGAATGTAACTCCCCTCAAATAATTAGATTTGAAAATAAGGAGAAGGAGTATCAGAGAAGTATAAGTATGATATCAAGAAAATATTGAAAGCATCATACATGACAACAAATCTTTGGATGCTCCCCCTAAATATTATTTCCTCTTAAAAAATATGCATTCATTTAAGGAATAAACATGAAAGCACAAGCATCAAGATTTGAGATTTTCAAGATAAACATGATTTTTAAAATGCAAAGGATTGATCATTTAAAAAATTTTAGCATAATTTCAAATTTATTTGAAATGATTTGATATCCATACAGATGTTAGAAGTAATTTAATAGTAAGTCTAGCTACTAGATTAAGGGTTTATTAATGTACATACCTTCTTCTTAAATATAACCCTTAACTATTAGTTATATACTTGTTTCAAATCATTTCTAGTCTAAGCATGGATATAAAATAGAATACATTTCATGAAAACCATATGATTTGAAATAATTTTGATTATCCATACAAATATTAGAAGTAATCTAGTACCAAGTTTAGCTACTAAAGCAACGTTTATCAATATGCATACCTTCTTCTTAAATGTAACCCTTAGCTATTAGTTTTAAACTTGATCCAAATCATTTCTAACTTAAGCATAGATATCAAAAATGAAAATACATAAATCATAACATTTCACTTGAAATAGCTTAAAACTATATTAATCAAAATAAAGTCTAATAATCACAAGTTTAATCATGAGAGCATAAAATCCAACAACATCAAAAAGTTCATGATCACAACAAATGTCTATTAGTCTAAAATTGATTCTAATTAATCAATTGAAACAATTTTCAAAGTAATATACAACTTTAAAAATATTTTTCATGAAATAATTTAAGATATATTAATCAAAATCAAGTGAAGGTCTTATAATCACAAGTTTAATTATGATAGCATGAAATTCATCAACATCAAAAAGTTCATGATCATAACCAATGATTATAAGTCTAAACTTGATTCTAATTAATTATTTAAAATAATTTTCAAAGTAATTGATACAACATTTATAACAAATATTCAACTACATTTTCAATTATGAAAAAAAAAGTTCAGAATTTACCAACATGTATAATCCTTCCTTTACCATTTAGTCTAAAATATAGATTGTCCACTCTTTGTATTGTCTTATACAATACTTTTTAAAAACTTCTTTTTTTCATGTTGGGCTGTAAGACATTCTTGCAAAATAAATTAGGTGGACAATTTTGGTACCCAAACTTTCTTGGATCCTTTAGGATTAGTAAATATGGTTCCTTTTGGAATCTAAATTTTTCTTAATTTACAAGGATATACATTATGCCCAATTTTATAATATTTAAAACAAGTCAGATTGGAGGATGCATTAACATAAAAATTATTGTTTTTCCATTGAAAATTTTTATTTTTCTTTAAAACCTCATCATTTGATACAAAAATCTTGGATCTTGTTAGAATTTTTATTTTATTCAATAAAATATTTTTCTCATTTGAAAACTTATTACATAAATCTTTCAAATCAATTTTTTTTTTCTAAAATTTCTTTTTGTTTAGAAAGATTATTCTTATCAATTTCTAAAACATCAATCTTTACATTTAAATCATGATTTTTATTGGAAAGATTAGTGTTCTCAAGAGAAAAAGAGTCAACATGCCTTTTTAATTTTTTATACTCAATTTTTAGTAATTTGCATTCATGCACAAGATCATTAAATGCATCATGTAATTTATCAAAGGAAAAATCATATTCATTTTTAGAACATACCTCTTTCTCATTTGCCATGAAGCAAAGATTAATAACTTCTTGTTCTTTTTCGAACTAGAATCTTTACTATCTCTCCAAGTTGCCATCATTGTCTTGAATTTCCTTTTGACCTTGAGGGCTATTATCTTCTTCTTCTCTTGATCAGCAACCACTTCTTTGTGCCATAATTTAACTCATGGGTCATGAGTGAACCAATAAGCTCCTCTAAAGGCAGGGTATCCATATCTTTGGCTTCTTGGATCGCCGTTACCTTTGAATCCCATGATATTGGCAAAGATCTAAGAATTTTATTAACCAAATCAGTATTAGTATAGACTTTGCCAAGACTTTTCAATTCATTAACAATAGTCATAATTCTAGTATACATATCAGATATAGATTCAAAATATAGCATTTTAAATATTTCAAAAGAATAAACGAGCATATTAATTTTAGTACTTTTCACTTGAAGAGTACCCTCATGAGTAATTTCAAGTGTGTCCCCCATATATCCTTCATCGATGTGCATGTGGAGATCCTATTGTATTAATTAGAGTCCAATACACAATAAAGCAAGTTCATTGCTTTAGCATTAATTTCAAATTTTTTAATGTCATATTCATTTCAATCCTCTTCGAGTTTTGGAATGGAAATGTCATTAATCAAAATGGAAGGAATATGAGGACCATTAACTATAACTTTCCAAATATGATAACTAATAGATTGAATATAGATGCACATGAGAGTTTTTCAAAAAGTGTAATTAGTGCCATTAAAAAATAAGGTCTATTAGTTACATGTCCTATAGCAAAATAAGCACCTTCTATGGCTGCCATGATCTTTTAACTCGAAACCGTTGGATTCTTTGCAAAGCACCAAGTTTAGATACCAATGATTTTGGGTTCCGGGCTCTGATACCAATTGTTATCTAGTGATGAAGCAACCCAAGAGGGGGGAAAATTGGATTTTAAAAATTATTTGAACTATTTCAATGAGTATGTGTCAATTCAAATCAAGTGCTTATGTTTTGCCAAAGTGTTTGTGTGCTTAATGAAAATATACAATGGATTTAACAAAGTAAATACAAGAGTAAATAAGCAATAAATAAGAGCAATCACAAACACAAGAATATATAGTAATTCGGTGCACTCCAAGGCACCTACATTCACTTTCCAAGTTTTTCTTGGGTATTCCACTATAATCACCATGATTATAGTCGATTAGTTTTCCGGGCTCACTAATCAAACCCAACCTGTTTTTACCAGGCTCACAAATCAAAACCTTTGTTGGTTTTCTAACTTAGGCTAACCAACAACCTTCGATAGTTTTACGGGCTCACCAACAATCTATGTTGGTTTTACGGGATCACCAACAACCTGTGTTAGTTTTATACAAAGGCTAACCAACAACTTCTTTGATTTTTCAAGGCTCACCAAAAACCTTGATACAACAATGTAAGAATGAAAGTAAAGAATATAATAAAGCTTTCTAAAATAAAGCAAGTATCTCTTTGAAGCCATTGGATGATGTTGAAGAAGCTTGTCTTCAATTTGTTGAAGCCTTTGAATAAAGCTTGATATTGTGAACTTGGATCAACTCTCTTATCTTTGAAAGTTTGAAGGCTTGAACCACTCAACTCTTAAATCCTTGAAGGATATTCAATAATCTCATCAAAGGATTGCTTCTCCATTTGATTATTGGTATTTATATAGCTCTCCAAATCATAGATGACCATTTATGACGTTGAAGGTGCAAAACTAGCCATTTGAAGCAAGTTGAAATTAATTTTGCACTTCTGAAAAACTAGTCATTACTCTAAGTATCGATACTTGAATCTGGTGAGTCAACACTTGAGTTTGTTCATGAGTCGACACTTGAATCTGGTGAGTCAACACTTAAGTCAGTGATATAGATTTTCTAATTAAACCGCAAGCGCACGGTGTGCAGAGTAGCATGTCCGACGAGTACGGTTCGATCCCACAGGGAAATGGGTTTTAACTGTATTCTAACCAAGCTTCAACAAGAATTGATTTCAAGATTTCAACAATAAAAAATAATTCTAGGATCTTTGAATCCACTAGACTGTTGACTTAAAAGCCTTTCTAAGGTTTCCTTCCCTTTAACTTTTTCTCTTGTATTATTCAAGTATGGATTATAAACAGATTTTGACCCAACAATAACACATCAAGAATGTTTACAAGGAAATTAATTGACATGAGCATGTTACCTAGAACCCTTATTGCTCTAAATCAAATATGAACTATAAAGGGATTATAACCCAATAATAATTCATTAAGATTAGTAGCAAGAGGATTAAAGGAAAAACTCTAAAGAATTTAATACAGAAAAAGATCCCAAAGATAGGATTCCTAATCAAAGTCTAGTTTCATTACGATCCTAGAGGGATTTACTTAGCCAGACATGATTGAAATGAAAACTTTAAAAAGTATATAAAATCGATTAACTACTTGCCAAAATTTAAATTGCAGAACTTAAATGCAAAAATAAAAGCTATCCTAATTATAGGAATTTAAATGGCATAAAATAAATTAATAGAAATTAATCTAATCTACCACTTTAAAAATAAGAACAAATCAAATTAAAAAATAAAATTTTTTATTGCATAGAAGGAAACTAATGACAATGTTTAACCCCTAAATTATTAACAGGAATAATGACTAAGAAATAAATAAAGGAAAGAAACAAAGCTCTGGCTTTTCCTCTCAGCTCTACTCTCCTCAAGAAAGAAAGCAATGCTCGAAATTCTTTTTTTCCTTAGCCTCCCACAGTCCCGGATATTTATAGAGAAAGAATCCTAGGATAAACTGCGTCGGACTGCTCTCTTAATTTCGTTCACATGTGGGTCTCTACTCTCGTTCCCGTAACAAACTCCATCTCCCAACGAATTTCAAACTCCTGCGATGTTATCCCAGACTGTAGTGAATCTCTTTCGATTTATTTTCCTTTCGGACATCCAATCTCCCAACCTTCCGACAAGTTTCTAGACCAACGTTAGGAGCAGCAGGTGGTTGTTTGGAAGCTTGAAGGAAACATGCTTGATAAAGCCCAACGATGGTTGGGAACTCGGACGGAGGACTGATCTTGAAGGAGGAGGCATCAACTTGATAGAGACCGGCTGGTGCAGGCGGTGATGGTGAATGGTGCAGCAAACGAAGGACGTAGCAGTGGTAAGCTACGAAGCGGCAGCAAGCTTGGGGAGACGGTGAAGAGAAACGGATAGCTTGAATGGCCATGGGAGGCGTGGCTGGAATGGGGAGGAGCAGCAGCAAATAGGGAGCAGCAAGGGGATTTTTCGGCGTCTTCATGGCTTCTCCGGCATGCGTGAGGAAGGTTCTCTGGCGTCTTGGCGGCGAGAGAGGGGTCTCCGGCGAGTTTGTAGCTTGGAGAGGCCTGTAGTCCATGGACTGAACCCGTGGACCAATTGCAATGGCATCTATGGACCGAAGAAATTGTGGTGAACCATTGAGCCGGTTCACGTTGAACCATTAAATCCCGTGTGCTTTAAAATTCGTGCTAGTCCATAGGTTAATCCTTCAAAATTCAATTCCCAGCTCAATTTAAGTCCGATTCGCATGCCGTTCATGCCGTTGGATCCCAAAAATTGTGCTCTTCATGTTGATGGGGTTCAATCATTTAAAATACTGCATAAAAATATAAAATTTAATCAAATAAGAATAACGTAATATTTAACTTGATGCTTTAATATCTAATTTTTATGCATTTATCAGTCAGCTCAAGACAAAAATTCTGGATTTTCATAATTCTGTATTTTCTTATTCTCAGGCCTTGAGTCGATACTTGAACTTCTTCATGAGTCGACACTTGAGTGTGCCAGTGTTGAAACTTCTTCAAAATCAAATTTTAAGTCCTTCTAAGTCTTCCTTATATTCCAAAGTCCTTATAACTTAAAATTTCATGAATTTAAAGGACTTCTTTAATTGAAATATAAGTATTTTATTCTTTCAACTGATATGAGTACTTAATCTGATAAACATACTAAAACACACAATTAGTACCTATATATACTTAAGTATTTCGTCAATCATCAAAATCAAGATCATAGTCAATATTATCAGATCCTCGATCTCCCTCTTGAGGTAGCGGCATTCCTCGGAGTCATAGCCATGGTCGCGGTGGAACTGGTAGTACTTTAACTTATCGTGGCCACCGGATGGCCGTAGTAGGAGAGGATGGCGCCGGTAGTGCTTGCCCTTTATCTCTATGAGGATCTTGGATCTTGGGACAAGGAGAGGAGTGTATCTTTCTTCCTAGACAGGGGCACTCTTTGACTTCAGGCTCGTTCGGAGGTTTAGGGCTGACCCAAGCCTCTGTATCTCGAAGGCTTCTCCCTGGGACTACTTCTTCAAAGGCCTCCCATCTAACTCCCTTTTGGTGCAGTCCACCTCCTCCGCATGGATGTACTTATGGACCTGGAGGAGGAGCTCGAAATAGGTCTTTGGTGGCTTCTTGTCTAGGGAGTAGGTCATTTGGGAGGTTCTGAGCCCCCTCTTCAGTGCTAACATGGCAACGGGCTTGTCCAAGTTATAGATTTTCAAGGGACAACTTTGAAACAGGAAACGTAGTCCCGTAATGACTCATGGTCCTGTTATCAGATAAAGAAGAGGCTATCGGCTTCTCATAGCACCTTTCGACAAGCGTCGAAGTGCACCATGAACCTTCTCTCCAGCTGTGCGAAGGAGTTGATACTTTTAGGCTCGAGATGGGTGTACCAGACTTGAGCAGCCTTCCAAAGAGTAGCCAGGAAGGTAATGCAAAGGAGGGCATCGGTCATCCCATGGACTCTTATGAGGGCCTTGTAGCCCTCCAGGTGGTCCAAGGGATCAGTGTTCCCATCATAAGGACCTACTTGAGGAATGCGGAATCGACTGGGGATCGGTTCCTCTTAGATTTCTTGAGAGAAAGGGGGGCAGGTGTCATAGCCCACTGGCTCATGCGGGGAGCCCTGCATATTGGTGAACTGGCGAGATAGCTCGGTCAGTTTGCACTCTTGTTCCTCTAAGCATCTCTTAGCCTGACGCCTGATAGCCTTGTCAGTGGAACCTTCTACTGAGACTGTTGGAGGAGAAGGAGATAGTAGTTTGGATGGATCGCACCGGGGGCCTTGCCTTGATGGTGCTGTTGGGAATTATGTCCCAAAGCCAATTGTCTATGCTGTAGATGGTTGTGCAATCTTGTAACTGTATATGATTTTTAATGAATAAAAGTTATTCTTTTTGGTTGTTCATCATATTTGCATTTTTCTGAAATAAACTCTTGTATGATGGAGTCCTTGGAACTACATTGTTTGATATAGAGAGGATATATCAAGTAGTTCTTAAGCTGGTTCACAACCAAATGAGGCATTATTATAGGACGACAATGTATCAAGTGTAGGTTATTGTATGTCACATTTATTGATTGTCCTCTTAACCAAGGAGTGTGGAGATACTAGTATGACATGCAAGTGAAATGTATGACATCTCACTGAACGTGACCATCTACGGAGCTCCCTTCTGTCAAAGGGTTATTTGCAAGGGATATGGATATATGTGTCCCTCAGACCTGAGATCACCATGGTAGCTTGCAAGTAACTCATTATACTTTGGTACCGAACTACCTGGATTTCTAATCTAGTGATAGAAGGTTTTTAGATGCAGTCAAGTACTTGTGGAGCGATGGTGAATCAAGATGGAATTGACCCTTCCAAATAGTTTGGAGTGAATGGCTCATTGTGTCTCAATTTAGCAAATCTTTGTCAGAGTAGTTCTTATAAGGAGTCACAGAACTTGTAAAGTTGAAACACGATCTAGATAAACCAAATTAGGATTGGCAGTCGAACCCTAGGTCATCTTGAGCATTATGAGATCAAAGGGATGAATTATGCGGTAACCATATACCAGAGATTCTAGAGAGGTGATCTACATCTTCGACCTATCCAGATGTCGGATATCATTGCTAGATGAGGACTTTGACTGGTACTGGAAGTGTTCCAGTGCTACTGGCTTAGTATTCGAACCTATGGGGTCACACACCATAGGGGTTTCTATCTGATCTTAAGGCTGATCGATGATTAAGAATCGTTTACTGTCACTGGCGGTCAATGTGATTGACCATGTGTCGACATTTAAGGGGTCAACACTTGGCTGTGACAAGTAGAATTTCTGGAAGACTTTTTTGGATGAGCCGACTAGACCCTTGCTCAAGTCGACTCATTTTTTATTCTGGTCGAGCTGACTCGACCCCTGCTCGAGCCGACTTAAATGAACAGTCTGACTGTTCTGTGTCCTGGATGAGCCAACTCAAACTTGCTCGAGTTGACTCATCTCTGCTTGACCAGAAATCTCTGAACGACATTTCTGGAATGTTTTTGGAAGGTTTTGACATGGTCTGAATTTCAAATTTAAGCTATTTTGGCTCCAAACTTTCATGGAATGATTGTCATTCCTTCCTAATATGGTTTGAGTCAATATGGTATGCTCCTTGACCTTCTCCCCCAATCACTCCTTCCTCTTTCTCCCTCTCTTGGCTGCCTCTATAAATAAGTGTTATTTTAGGGCTGCTGGGTAAGAGAAGCTTTTGATTTTGTCTCTGAATCTCATTGCTGCTAAGATTCTGAGAGGGAAGAAAATGGTTGTGAGGACTTGGAAATTGGGTGTGTGGAGTCCTAGCACTCAAGCTAGGCCTTGGAAAGAGAGCTAGTTAGGAAGGGTTCCACCTCTCCTCCCGTCTTCCAGGAAGAAGAAGATCAGCCCAAAGGATCCCAAAGAGCTAGCACTCCGAGAGAGTTGTTCAAAGTCGAGCCCAGGTATGGATTACCTATAGGGGCCAGACACGTGTATGGCTCAAGAACATCATTCTTAGAATACTGCCACTGCATCCATCAAAGGTATTACAGTAAGGTACTTTTATATCCTTGCTCTTCTCTTGCTTTGATATTTATTTTGCATGCTGTTTTATTATATTAGATCCTGTTGCTGGCAGATTGGTAGATCATTTAGATCGATATACCAAGTCTTCCGCTGTGTATATTTTAAAATCATTTTAAAATGCATCTTTTCTGCCTTGCTTTTGCATATTGTATGCATAGTATTGGTATTTTTTTTACTTTCAATGGTATCAGAGCCAAGTTCATCATAGTATAATAATGCTAGCATGCTTTTAACATCATGTTTTTCTTTTAAAGTACTTGGATTGAGTGCTTTACCATGGTCGTCCGGTCATAGGAGATAAGTAGGGCTGCAAGACTCTCTCTTCCCATTCAATGGGATCTCTTATGGCATGTAGGGATGCCGCTTGTGATTCACTCATGAAGAGAAAAAATAAAAGAAAATGTAGATTAAAAATATTTTAATCTAATGTTATGATCATAAAACAAATTTAGATCAGATCTATGAGTTTTGTTTTGATCATGTTTAATCTCTAAATTTGAATTGTTCAAATAAGTTGCATGAATTTTGAAGTCACTATTTTCTATCCCCACAGACGAGCCGACTCGACCCTTGCTTGAGCTGACTCGTTGATGCAGGCAGAACAATCTATCCGTTTCTGGTTCTGGACGAGCCGACTCGACCCCTTCTCGAGTCGACTCATCTATACTAACAGATGAATCTATCTGTTTTGGTTTTAGACAAGCCGATTCGCATTTTACACGAGTCGACTCAACCAGAATATCCTGAAATAGTGAATTCAAAATATGCTTGTAAAATTATTTTACATTCTTAATTGAAATTGTTTCAATTAATTAAGGCTATTGAACTTAATTGAGAATTAAGAATGACAACGAACTCTAGGAATATGATTCAAAGATTTTAAGTCATTTCAATAAGCCTTAAAGGTCATGGGTTAGCTTCTTTTGGGTTCTTAATTGGATTAGACCTAAGTTTAGATGCATTGAACTAAATAGAGAACTAATCTAATCAAATATTGAGTTAGAGTTTCTTCTCTATAGATCTCTCTAATAGTTAGATTGATTGGTCCATAGATCTAAATAGATCTAATTTGTGGCTTAGTGGTCAGCCCGAGTTTTTAGGCTAGTCTAATCGATTTTGATGAACCAATTGGTGTTTTGGTAAGTTTGGCATCTTGATCATGGTTCTTTGGGGCTACCTCTTACCTGGCTAACTCGGTTGGTGTCTAAGATAAGATGGTTAATGACAGAACCCAGCCCATGATCTCACTTATCTGGCCAATGTGGTCGATCAGAATTGACTAGATAGCTCACTTGTTAACCCATGTCATCAAAGGTTAATCAGTCTTGACTGATTTTAGGTGTCCATGGATCATTAGTTATGAGTAACCCTCATTGTTTACTGATATGGTCAGTAGGAGGTTGATCCATGTCTTTTCATCTCTTCTTCTATCATAATAAGATTAAATCCTCTAAATTATTAGGTCCATAAAAGGATAAAGTTATAGGGATAACCAAGTCTTAGCCTCCCATTAAATGGGATGATAATGGGTCCAATAGTTGGGTGTTCATCGGCAGATCCAAAGATCGGATGTTTATCGAGCTATTGGGATTACTATTCCTAATATGATGGCTCAGTACGACTCACTTAACGGTTGTCAGGTAGGTCAGCCAAAGTCGGGCTTAACTATTCGTTAGTTAGAAGCATCAAATTTTGTCATGTTAATGGTTGGACCTAACCGGGACTTTCAATAAGAGGCTCAAAGGTCGATTGAAGTGCATCTTGGGGCAAAACCTAAATACTAGAGGTTACTTGGAGAAGTAATCGGTTAAAGAACCTACCTTTAGATATGTATGGGTGGGCCGGCCAAAGTCAGGCTCATGTGTTGTCTATTGGACTCTTAGACCCACCGAGGAATTAAAATAATTCCTCGGATTGGAGGTAGAGGCTACTAGTTTGAACAATTAGTGGGAGAGTCTTTAGACTAAAGTCCATGTCTATAGGATAATAATTCACATACATTAATTAGCTTTGGTTTTCCTTTCAGATGTCTTCCAATCCGTCACTTCGGTCCTTTAGACTAAAGTCCATGTCTATAGGATAATAATTCATATACACTAATTAGTATGTAGTGGCAACCTAGTAAAATAGAAATGAATCCCTAGGTATAGTTACTATATGATTAAATTCTTTGGTCATATGTCAAACTTAATTAGCTTGAGTCAAATTTTGATTTCCATGAAAACTCTTTTTCACTATCACACTACTATGCCACAGATTTAAGGACTTAACCAATTAGGTCACATAGAATTATATATCTTAACTATTAAGATCAATTGATTCCATATAAGAGAACACCGTACTCCTATAGTGAAGTTACTACAGTCAATGAATACCACAAAGTTCTGAATGACTAGGGACCATGTTAATGAACTGTCAAACCATAACAACCTTACTATGAGTAACCAAGGCACTGTAAGTCAAGGAATTACTCATATAACTTGGTTATACTTAGTGCCATTGTTTTCTAACAACCACTTGTACTCTTGTTCTAGTGTCTCTACACTGTAGACTCAAGACTTACCTACCAGAAGGGAGGTGATTCTACATCAATCTTGATGGATAAATCACCGTTCTTATGATGATATAATGATCATGAGATTTTATGAGTTAATCTATAATGATACATATTTCAAATTCTCAACTCGTGAGAATATATATCATTATCCATTAACTCTGTGGACGATTCAAAATATATTAGATATGAATGAAAAGAATAAATCCTAATTTTATTAATTTCAATGAATTAAGTATAAAATTATGTCCCAAAAAAGTTACAATATATCATACCAACTTGGCTTGCAAAATATACATCTAAAATGTTCCACGTGTCAAAGCCTATAAAAGGATTTCTAGCAAATCCCTAAGGTATGAACGTCTTCCTGCTCATACTCTCACTATTAGTATCCACACTGACTTAAGCATTGGAGTGCCATCATCGGGACACCCCGATGGGACTTTTTTGTAGGTACCTCTTCTTGGAGATGGGCATGAACTATCTATCCCAGCACCTCCAGTACTCAACTCTAGCTCTTCCTTTGATGCTCGATGAATTTTGGCACCAACAATTCACTTTCTTATGCCATAAGATAAAGATTGGCTTCTTTTTTAATTTCTTCTTCTTCGGTGCTTGAGTCTTCACTATTGCTTTATGTATCCATCAAAGCCTTCTTATATTTCTTGACATTTTTGAGCTAAGAATAGTTCGTTTTAAAATGATCCGGTTTTTTGGATTTGAAGCTAATGAAATGCTCCCTCTCTCTCTTTTTTCTTATTCTTGCTTGTCTTACCCTTGTAAGGCTTCTTCTTGTAGTTTGGCTTCCTCCTTCTCATCATCCTCTTGAACTATCTTGCAACCATTGTCATCTCATCATCATTCATCGTCCTCTTTCTCTGGCTCATCACTTTCTTTTTTTTTCATTCGTTGTAGACTTCAAAGCAATGACATTCTTCTTCTTGGACACTTCTTCATTTTTTTTCATTGTAAGTTCATGAATTATGAGTGATTTAATAAGTTATTCGAGTGGAAGATTGTTGAGATCTTTTACTTCTTTGACGATGATAACTTTTGGATTCTGATTTTGGAAGAGATCTAAGAATTTTTTGAACAAGATCGCTAGTAGAATAAGTTATTTTCAAAATTTTCAAACTATTAGTAATATTAGTAAAATAAGTATACATGCTAGTAATAGTTTTAATTGGCTCCATTTTAAATAATTTATACTTATATATTGGATTATGGTGGTATAGCGAAACCTTAGTATTTTAAAATTTATTTGAATACCAAAAAGATCCTACTCTATTTTCTTTTTTCTGTGATCTAAAATACTGACTTGAATATTAGAGGACCTTCACCAAGCCATCTCTGGTCAGGATTTTTTTTTTTTTTTTTTGTAAGTATAATTATAAACACCTCTTCTCCGGTACACTTTAGCGTTAAGTGGAAACTAGGGTCATCAATACCTAAAACGCAAACAAAAAAATACAAAACCTTGTAAGGTTACCCATTATATAAATTACAACAATTAAACATTTAAATATTGCAAACAACTCATGATCCATTTCACATAAGATTTACCTGACAATCACATATAAGTTGTGAACAATACAAATTATCATTTTATCCAAAAACAAAATTACGATTTACAAGATTTTAGTTCCGGATTGATTTTAAATTGAGTAGGTGCAGTTTTATGTCTGATGGAATTATTTATTTATTTTTTTTTTCCTGATAGGAAAATTTAATTCATTTTCAAGCGAAATCAAATTTAGGTAATATATCACTCCTACGGAAGAATTCGATGTGGATCCTTATCCACGGCATTGAAGTTTCGTGATCCATCAACGGGCTTTTCGGTCACTCCATCTTTGGGCAGTGCAGTTAAAGCTCAGAAGAAAACACTCCCGCGAGAGTTGCTCCGCCCTTCCCCGACCACCTCTTCGTCCGCAGGGAAATGCGTCGTTTTGGTCTCTCGAACCATCTGAACCCACCCTCTCTCAAACTTCCCTTCCTCCGATAGGTGCTCCAACGATCCTCGAATCGACGCAGAAGCGCCTGAATCTTTCTTTGATTTCGCCTCTATTCGCTCCTCTACTCAAGGCCAAAAACCCTAGATTTTGATCGCAGTTTCTTGAATTCTTTCTTTTGTTTTCTTGAATTTTCTTTTGAATTTGGACTACGATTTAGTTCGTTTATCGGGTGAGAGAATCGGTGCTCGAAGAAACAATTGAAATCGTGCGGATGAACTCTCGAGGTGGTAGATATCCTCCCGGAAACGGCAACGGTCGCGGAGGGAGCGTGGGCGGAAATCCTAACTTTTATGCTAGAAACCCTCCGCAACAGCAGCAATATGTGCAGCGGAATACAGTGCAGGGCCAGCATAACCAGATGCAGCAGTGGTTGAGAAGGAATCAGATGGGAAGCGATTCTGGAACCAGCGAAGTAGTGAAATCAGTTCAGTCCGATAGCATCGATTCCAGGTAAAACAAAGAAGATTTAAAGGGGAAAAAATGTCGTTTGTTATGTAGCTTATATTTCCTAATCTTTTTGCTGCTAGGTTAAGAACCAAATGACACAAATTATGTTTTTTTTGTTTTCTTTATCTTTTCTTTTCATAGAGTGATATCCAGCTATAACAAAAGTGCTTCTTCTAGTTAGGGTTCTCGTAGCCAATATTGTTTGGCTAAATGCTAGAACATATACAAATGGAATCCGGAACCCGAATCTTTTCTTTATGAAGTATGCAATGTAAATCACATCCTGGAATTTGAAGGTGTTGTCAAACTGGACATATTTTTTTTTCCAGCCCGCAGGTGGAAGCGAGGGATGCTGGCATATAATGCGTGAGGTTTTTCATTATGTTGACAGCTGGTCAGATAATTCTGTCTAATTCTTTTTGGAAAACTTCCCAGGTCTGGATGACAGTTATAAAAGCTGGTGGTGGTCGTGATTTGTATGTAGTTGGTCATGAAAATTGAAACCTGCTCCAGTTACTTAATCTAAGGCATGTTAATCCTTGCCACCTACCTATTTTTAATCTCTCATCACGTCTATATGATAAGTGAACATATTCATTTTGAGGAGGAAATTAAAAGCAGAAATAAATAATCAGATTGGATGCTTGCTTGCAAAAAGAGAGAGAAAAAAAAGGAAGGCCCCTGCCATGATTAAAGACATTTGAGTGCCTAGTTCACTTAATGTATACAAAGACTTTTCTTCTAATGACTGGCCCTTTTTTGCGCATCTGTAAAACCATTCTAAGCAATTTATACCAGACTGAGTTGTTAGGCTAATTATCCTCTAGTGGCATTCTTTTGGTTTAAAGCTTGTGCAGTGAAATTATGTCAAGAAATTCTTTTCATTTCTTCTTGCTTTTCATCTAAAACTGCTATTAAAAATCAAGGTAATATTGTTTCCTTGGTTTAATAGGTGGAGATTCGAATGGCATCGCAATTAGCTAAGTGCCTAACAAATGCTTTGATTGACATGCTTTGAAAGTGAAGGATGGAAAATATGAAACTAATTAAATGCATTCCATTCATGGGTACAAAACTGCCATGCCAATGAATTTATATAATCAGATTTGGTAAGAAATAGGGTAAGCATGTAAAGTGATGCGAGATTTGGCAATTCATTACTTAAGGTGTTGGGTTCATAATTTACATGTATCATCATGCTGAAAATTCACCATGTTATATGGAGAACAACATCTAAAACTCTATTCTCTCATCCTAACAATTCCCTTGTGTTTTGTAGTTATTGGATTGACAAGTCTTCATTTCATATTCATTCAAATTGAACTTCAATTTGGATGGTTTCCCAAATCCAGGTGTATGTGGGTTCCTTCACTCGAGTAATGAAAGAAAATATAGAAACACATTTATGGGGTCGTTGGTCACTCAATGTTCCGCCCTCCTGACAGATCACAATATTTAGTGTGCTAATGCTCCTAAGACGTAACATCTTGTTGCCTAACCATCTCCTCCATATAAATTTTCAGTAGACATTGTATCTTCCTGATTTATTGTTGCTATCCCTTTTTGCTTTTGAAGCGATGTGGGCCTTTGCAAAAATCACTGGACATTAACAAGTCTATGTATCAGCTGACATTACTCATTACCGAGTATGTTAAGGAGTTTTGTTAGATCTAAATAAAGAATTTTTTTTTCTTATGCCAGTTTGAAATATTATCTTGTACGAATCATTTAATTCTACATTTTGTTTCTCGTAAATATAGTATAGCCATATATAAAAGAGGTGTAGGGCATCTTTGGTTGGAGAAAGTGCAAAAAGTATGGGAACAACATCTTTTTGAAGTCAAGTTTGATGAATCTAGGGTCCAACACAAGCATTCTGTAGGGTGAAAGTTTGGTCAACATTTGTCATTTGTCTTAATTAAGAAATCTGAAGTCAAAAGGCTGATTGGGACAGGTTGGCAAACATCAAAATAAATCCCACCTACCAACTTCTTGGAACTCAACTTTGGCTCACCTTTAGTTGAAGTTAGCAAGACCTTTTTAGTGAAGTCAGAACTTGATAACTTGATTATCATACTTTGTGGCAGACTTTGTGGAAACAAACAAAATGACATTGGCACTTCCAGGGGAATCCTAGGTCAGACCCATGACTTACATCAAAGCAAACACGTCCTTGGTGAAGGCTTTTGCTACATATTCATGGTTTGGAAGGTCTGGACAACCAAGGAAGGTAGAGAACCTTAATCCTGAATTTTAAAAAGGTCAAAGATGAATTTACCACAGCCACACGTTGTGATTGTTTTTGAATTTGGCAAAATAAAGAGAAATTCATGATAAATAAAATTTTATGAAATTTTACTGGTCCTTTGGGAATAATTTGCAAAGATTTTTTTTTGGTTCATGTTATGTCCTCCCTTTATATTGGCTGGTTATATTATACATGCTTTTGCACGTGTACTCAAGAAATAAAAGGATTCATAAATTAACAATATCATATAGATAAGTCATATTATGTGAAAATTTAGAAATATTCCTTCTTTAAGAAATCTTAGTGAGAAGTCATAATGGATGATTGTATTAATGCCACTTTTGAATGGTTTGGAGTTGTTAGGGTGGAGTTAGAGATGGGGTAAGAGTCTTGGATATTTTAAAGTTTTTTTAGGAAAGCTTTCTTAACCAATGATCAAAATCCATATATCTTATTTTATGAAGGGTTTTCATGTGCATAGGCAGCATAAAAGAGAATATGCAATGATTATTATTTGAATGACCTATCAAAAAATGTCTAGATGCTTGAGTTGATGATGGGGCCTCTTTTCTTGTGGCTTAATTTAAGCAAATCCAAGATCATGAATACTTAAAAAGAGCTTATCCATGTTGGTTAGGAAGGCCATGGGATGGGAATTTGTGTTTTGAGGAAGGAGAGTGATGGAGCTGGGAAATGGTCAGGCCTACATAAAGTCTAGCATGGCTCGCCATGTCACCTGTCAGCTTAACAAAGGAAGCAAACTCCTCAAATCCAGCTATGTGGTCCTCAAAGGTCATGCTGGAAAGCGTGGTGCGCCTGTCTTCCGTAAGGGGGCATGTAATCCAATACCATGACTCTTTGATACCGGCCACTTTCATAAATGCAGGTGCATCATGGAAGTATGCTTGTCGTGAAGACGAGCTCTGTGCCATCCCCAACTACTTTAAGCTACTCTCCCAGGGGCATGTGCTCTGCAGAGACATGCAAGGCATCACTCCTTGTACTGTAGAACGTTCCTTAGACGTCAGGTACTCTATATACCTATCTATAAAATCGTTTCCTGGAGGGTCCTGGGACCTTCCAGGTAAGTCCTTCTGGAAGGGTAAGTTTTGTTCTCTCTACTTTCGAAATAAGCCCTTTAGAGTCTCAAAAGTTCTTTTAGAGCCATCCGAAGCCTTAGATTGGAATTCAGGTGATGGCCCGGACTACTTCACCTACCTTGTCTAAGCTTCGCTTGCTCTTTCCTAAGCCTCGCCTATACTCTATCATCAGTGGCGGACTGCAGGGGGGGCAAGGGGGGCCTTGGCCCTCCCTAATTTTTTTAATTTTTTTTTATAAGTTAAGAGTTTTTTATAAATTTTTAAATATATACAAGGATGAACCACCGGAAGGGCAAGGAGGCCCCTTGGCCCCCCTAATTTTTTTAGTTTTTTTTTTTATAAATTAAGATTTTATGTAAACTTTTAAATAAATATATATATATATTTATATATTTGGCCATTCTAAACTTGGGGATATTAAATATAACTTGAAGAATTTTAAAAAAAAATTTAAAATGAAACAAATACTATAAATCAGCTTTCTTTACTTGAAAGTTGGATCACTACCAATTTTATTTTTTATTTTCATTAAATCTTTTTCATAATTTTTTAGAAGAAGATAAAGAATTTTTTTTTGTTACTCGACCAGTGCCCGCCTCCAGAATTCACCGTGGTCGAAGCCACTGCACGCAGTCAGCATCATCCTATTCACCATAAAATGGCTACCGGATTTGTCATGTGATGCGATCGACGAGAACGCTCCCACGACGAGACCAGGCGGTTGCGCATACATAAGGCCGGATACCACCGATGCGCTGGCCTATGACTACCATCTTGGTGGCCTTCATCAGCTTCGTCGCACTGACGAACACTGTGTGCGGTGAAGCCGCGTACCGTTTTAGCGACCGGATTCATCATGTAGCATAATCAGATCTTGGAGGGCACGGACAGGTGGGCGCCCGTCATGCCTCAGGCTCCCACCAATACTACTGCATTCACATCCCATCATCTTTGGCACTGTCGCTTGATGGATGTCATATCCCGTTGTGCAGTGTCAACGGTACTCGGCGCAACGCTGCCACTACTGTGGCCGGTGCGCGCACATCCTCTACGAGTCCATAACGCTTATTACTCTTCCGGTTTCAACTACTACTATAGAGAAAATATTTTCAAAAATGAAGATTGTTAAGACCAGATTATGCAACAAGATGGAAGACGATTTTTTGTCGATTATTTAGTCACTTATATCGATAAGGAGATAGCTGAAAATTTTACGGTAGATTTCATTGTTAATGAATTAATCTTATGAAATAAAATAAGTATAATTTAAATAATATTTATAAAAAAATATTTAAATTAATTTTAATTATTTATTAATATTTTTTTGGCTCTTCTTAGAAAAATTGGTGTGGTCTGCCCCTGTCTGTCATATTCATTTGCCATCTCCATTGTTTCACCCACTTTCACTCCAACGCCACAATCCACCGTCACTCTAACCACCAAGAAGCTACAGACCTCTCTCTCTTTTGTTTGCTTCCGTGGGAGACTTAGGAATTAGAGGGTATACCATTGGGAAACTTTCCATTGTGGCTAGACTTTCGTGTCATTGTTGTTTTTGTAGGTTCCAGAATGTTTGTTCATCTCGGAGGGAAATCTGGAGCCATCCAATATATCAGCCACGTCCAGCCACATTAGCAAGTTTGAAGCGAAATCGCAATAGATTGGCACTAAAGGAAGGACCTAGTCCAAACGATTGTTAAAGAGGGTGTGTAGCCTTCTTTTCTTTTATATGGCTGTGGCAAAAAGAAAGGCAATGGTAGAATCCACCTCTCCTCTAATAGAGGAACCAGTTGTCATGGCAGTTCACCCTTAGGCTCTCTTAAACTAGAGCAGAGGTGAACCTTCAGCTGCCTTTCTTGTCATGGTCGAGCAGTTTCAGTGACTTCTATGCCAAGTCTAGTGCTAGCCACTGCAATGCAGGTCCCGCAACAGTCGCCAACTTGGCCAGCTTCGGTGCTAGTTGAGCACTCACCTTCTGACGTTCTCCTTTTAGCACGAGGGGTAGAATAAGACAGGTTACCCATCCTATCGGAGCAGAAGCACTTCCGGTGGCCTCTCAGCTAGTCAGTATCCTGAGCGAGCTCCTTATCATTGCCCATCGTGACCATCGGGCCCTCGAGGGGCATCTCGCGCACACTATGCCGGTCATTAAATAGGTCATCAAGGTAGGAATTGTGAATGCAATTCTTTTATTTTACTTTTTTCGTCTTCTTCGCAGGATTTCTCGATAGAGGGACCGCCATAGTGACGTTTGGAAAGGCGCACCTGTAGTAGGACGAGCTGTACCGGAAGCTTTGCCAGGTGGATGGTTATCTGGAAGCCCTTCAATATTAGTAGATGATGCTAGTGGGCGAGCCATTGTTCACCATGTATCCACCTTCTCCCGAGCGATCATGGAGCCATCCCTCGCCACTTCAAGGCACTATCTACGGAGGCCTACGATGGCTTCACCGATCCCTGCGATCACTTAGAGAGCTTCAAAGCTCTTATGATGCTGCAAGAGGTGTCTAATGTCTTGATGTTCAAGTCTTTTCCTACCATGTTCAGAGATGCAGCCCGATCTTGGTACACTAGGCTCCTGTCAGACTCCATTAGCTCTTTTGAAGAGTTCAGCAGAAAGTCATTATCTAGTTTCAGCGCAGTCGAAGGCCCGGAAAGAATTCCAACTTTCTTTTCTCCATCCATTAGGAGAAAGGGGAGACTCTTCGGAATTTCATGGATCGTTTTAGAGCGGCCATGTTGGAGGTCTGTGGTTTGGAACCAGCGATCGCGCTGTCAGTTCTTTTGAGGGGGCTCAGGGCAGGAGGCTTTTTTTTCACTCCCTTTCTAAGAGGTTTCCTCATGATTTTCTGGAGTTTCTGTCTCACTCCAAGAAATATATCAATGCCGAAGAAGGTATGGCGGAGAAGAGAAAGGAGAGGGGGGAGCGCAAGCGCCCTCAGGAGAGTCGCTCTCTCCCTCAACTCAAGAAGCGGAGCGACAAAGCCAGACCTTGTCACCACTCCAGGAGCCCTTATCGCCGTTATGAAGTGTTCATGCCACTGAACGCTTCCCGAGAATAGATCCTGATGGAGATAAAGAATCAAGATATTATCTGTTGGCTTGTAAATATGAGTAAAAAGACCAAGGATCTCTCAAAGTACTACCATTTTCATCAAGAGTATGGGTACGACATAGAGAACTGTTTCGCTATGAAGGAGATCGAAGTCCTGATTCATCGAGGTTACTGGTGAACCTACGTCCACCAGTCCAAGGATGCAGAAATTCTTGGCCTCCGGTCCTAGCTTGTCATAGAGCCACATGTGGACAACTGTCCTATCGACAGGTTGGTAAACACCATCATTAAAGGGTTCTCTAGGGGGATAGCCTCACCAGTTGGAGGGGTCCATGCTTGTACAGTTCTCAAGACCCCCCTTGAGCCAAGCAATACATGTAGGACGAGGTTATTATCTTCTTGGATGTTGATGCAAAGGCATCCAAACTCTTATGATGATGCCATTGTAGTTTTCCTTACCATGACGAACTTTGATGTAAGGCATGTTTTGATTGATAATGGAAGCTTCGTGAATATCTTATTTTATGATGCTTTTAGTAGAATAAACCTCTTGAGGGACCGTCTATAAAAGACAAGTTCTTCCTTGAGTTGATAGGGTTCTCAGGAGATACCGTTCCTGTAGAGGGCACAATTCTCCTACCAGTAACTGCAGGCATAGTTCCAAGATAAGCAATAGTCATGTTGAACTTTCTTATGGTGAAAGTCTTTTCAGTCTACAATGTCATCTTAGGAAGGCCAGGCTTGAATGCCCTCCGTGCTATTGTCTCCACGTACCACTTGTTGATAAAGTTTTTTACTAGCCAAGGAGTGGGCAAAGTCTGAGGCGACCGAGCCTTGGCTAGATAATGCTATGTAGCCACTCTTAAGGACAAGCGGCTCCAGGAAGCATTGCTTGACAGTCTCGATCCTAGGGATAAGCAGGGCCAACATTGAGGTCGACTGATGGAAGAGCTTCTCTCGGTTCCCTTGGACGACCGTGACTTAACTCGGAAGATCTAGATTGGGTCTTAATTGGATGGGCTCTCGCATGATCGACTCTTCACCTTTCTGAGAGCAAATGCAGATATCTTTACATGGATTGCCTCTGATATGCTTGGCATTGATCCGAAGGTCATGGTACACCGGCTAAGTGTCAACCATTCATGCAAGCCGGTGAAGCAGAAGAAGCGAAGCTTCGCTCTAGAGTGCCAACATGCCATCGAGCAGGAGGTGGATAAGCTATACGTTGCGAGGTTCATCCGCAAAGTCAACTGCCCATAGTGGCTAGCGAACATGGTACTCGTCAAAAAGGCAAGTGGCAAATGGCAGGGAAGAAGATGCATAGAAACCGGTGTACTATACTAGTAAATTGTTGAAAGATATGGAGACTTACTACCCGAAGATGGAGAAGATCGTATATGCTCTCCTGATTTTGGTCTGGCAGCTCTGGCCCTACTTTCAAGCGCACTCCATCACCGTCCTGATGGATCAGTCCTTGAGGTCGGTCCTGCAAAAACTAGACATCTCCGGGAGAATCACCAAGTAGGCAGTGGAGCTCAAAGAGTTTGACATCCATTACCACCCACGGTACTCTATCAAAGTCCAAGCATTGACCGACTTCCTAGTGGAGTGTACGCTTCCCAAAGAAGTCGAAGCAAAAGCAATAGCCCTCATCCCAGTGGGTGACGTCCGATGTAGGAGGCTCTGGAGTAGGGATGATCTTAGCTAGCGTGGATAGTGTCATCGCCAAGCAAGCCATCTATTTTAGTTTCAGAACCTCGAACAACAAAGTGGAGTATGAAGCTCTCTTAGCGGGATTAAGATTGACTTGCAAGCTGGGGGTACAGTGCCTCAAAGCCCTCAGCGACTTCCAACTGGTCGTTGGCCAGGTCCGCGGGGAATACGAAGCTAAGGCTCCCATTTTAAAGAAGTACTTAGAGAAGGTAAAAGAAATAATCTATCTTTTTTTTTGAGATCGTGCAGATACTCAAGATAGAGAACTTTTGGGTGGACCTTCTATCGAGATTGGCAACCGCGGAATGCCCAAAAATCCATAGAGAAGCCTATGTGGAGAATCTGAAGAAGCCTAGCATCGAGGATGAGCTAGCACCAGTGATGCATGTGGATCGTGAGCCATGATGGATGGATTCATTGATATGGTACCTGAAGGATGGATAGCTTCTCGAGGATCAGGCCGTGGCTCGAAGAATCAGTATGTGATAATCGAAGGGAAGCTGTATAGGCAATCCTACCCAATGCTACTTTTTCACTGCCTTCAATCTGCGTAGGCCGACTATGCCCTTCGTGAGGTCCATGAAGGCATGTGCAAAAGTCATCCCGGAGGTCGGGCCCTGGCATACAAGATCCTTTGATAAGGATGTTACTGGCCCGATCCAAAGGAGATGATCGAGTTCGTGCAATGCTGCGATTGCTGCCAATGGCATGCAACATCCCACGTCAACCATCGGTACCCTAGCTCTTATTAGTTCATTATGGTTATTTGCTCAGTAGGGAATAGACATCCTTGGTTCATTCCTTCTATTGGTACACTTTAGCTGGGCCTTTGGAAAACTAATACCTCTTTCTTGGCGAGGTGTACCTCCAACATCCTTACGAGTTGTAATTCAACTGGAAGAATGCCTTGAAGACTCTTGCTCGAGGCATCTCCCTGCACCATAGCTAATGATTGAAGGATTTGATGATTAGCCTCCAAGCATTGGGAATCAGCTGAGTAGGGCATACTCGGTACCACTACAATAACTCAGCCATGACATCAGGAAGTGGAAGTCTCAGCTCGACCTTGAATGGTTCCTTGTACAATGCCACTCGAGTTGCTGAACTTGTGGTTATCTTATCAGAGGGACCCGACAACTTGAGCCCTATTGATTTCGAAATGGCATATTCCTCCTAGATTCGCACCAAGTCCTCTTCGCACAACACAGACTCAGTTATTTGGGGAGCATCTTCAGTTGCCATCAACTTCCTTGAACAACTCCCAAGAAACACAAACAAAACAAAGAAGAACAAAAGAGAAGAAAGAAGAAGAGAGGAGACCCACCACTCTCATTGCATTAGCTTTTGAAGTAGCAGCAGATCTTCCTGGCAACGAAGATTCCAAGCTCTCCTTGCAGCGGATATCAGATATGGTGAATAGACACCCTTCTTTGCACTACTTCTAGCCTCCCACTCAAGAGAGCAGCCTGAAAGCTGCAACATCAGGTGATGGTTTGCTAGTGGATGCGTGCTCGTCTCTTATTAGGCATGCTGTATCATTTGAATCGTTAGTCATTTCGATCCATGAACTGCCATCATGCCTCGATCATTTTGGATCGTCACATGTGCCTCTTCAATGCGGCTAGCATGCATGATCCAGTTGGACGTGATACTCCAGATCTTATCTAGAGTCATGTGCAGTTCACATTGCCAGCAACCAATGCCTCATCCAGTATGTGTCAAAGCATCCCAAATGCTTTGCCTGCTAGGATCGGTGACAAACCATCCAAGCGTCTGACTTTAGCAAGCACAGATTTGGTATTGAGCCTCGTGACCTTTAATTTTTACTTTCCATGCCCGAGGCAAAGGAGATGCCTCGTCCTAGGAAGTGGAGGGCAACTGATATAGTTGGAGATGGTCAGGATTACATGGAGTTCAACGTGGCTTGCCACGTCACCTGCTAGCTCAACACAATAAGCAGACTCCTCGGATCCAACTACATGGTCCTTAGAGGTCGTGCTGGGAAGCTTGGCACGTCTTTTTATAAGGGGGTAGGTAATCCAATGCCACGACTTTCTGACACGGGCCACTTTCACAAATGCATATGCACTATAGAAGCATGCCTGCCTTGAAGACGAGCTCCGCACCATCCCTAATTGCCCCAAGCCACTCCCCTAGTGGTATGCACTCTACAGAGACGTGCCGGCCATCACTCCCTACATTACAAAACATCCCTTAGGCATCAGGTACTCCATATACTCGTCTATAAAATCATTTTCTAGGACTCTTTAAGTTAGTTATTTTGGAAGGGTAAGCTTTGTTCTCTCTACTTTTGGAATAAGCTAGAGTTTTAAAAATTCTTTCAGAGCCACCCAAAGTCTTAGGTGAGAACTCGGGTGAAGGCCAGGACTATCTCGCCTGCCTCGCTTAAGCTTCACTTGCTCTCCCCTGAGCTTCATCTACACTCCGCTGCATTCATCTGCCATTTCCATCGCTTCGCCCACTTCCACTCCAACACCGCCATCCACCATCACTGCGACCACTTAGAAGCTGCAGACCTCTCTCTTTTCTGTTTGCTTCTGCAAGAGACTAACTTAAGCATTGGAGAGTCACCACGGGAACCCTCCATCATGGCTGGACTTTCATATTTTTATTATTTTTGTAGGAAACGCCAGCTCACCCCGGAGGGAAACCTGGAGCCGTGCGACGTATCAACCACATCTGGTCACATCAGCAAATCTCAAGTAGAACCGCAATAGGGAGGATTGGGTTGGATGTTTATACTAGATTGAGATGGGATATAGATACAGAGGGTGGAAATCTTGGATTTCTGCAAGTTCTTATGAGAGAGCTTTCTAAAGCTGAGATTAAACTTGGTGTATCCAGCTTCAATGAAATTGGTGTTCATGAAACTATTTTTAGGGATAGGGGTACATTTTTGGGATAAAAGTATAGAGTTCAGAAATTATTCCCACCTTTGCATAGTTGTTAGAATAGATTTCTTTAATGTTTTGCTGTGTTTTCAGCTGTATATATAATCATAGCAACTAGTAATTTTTTTCTAACAGCTTTCAGCAGTATTTTTAAGTTATAGTAAGTCTTCGATTTGCCAAAAGGTTATACAAAATGTCACAATTGAGACAAGATTGACCTACTAATTTCCTTCATTGTACAATTTGTATAACTCTTCATGATCTTGGAAGCATGAGATGTTATGATATTTTATATATCTTATTGGTATGGTGCTTCCATAGCGACTTTCTCTCTCTTCCCCTGCATTTCCAACACGCCCCCCCCCCCTCCCCCCCCACCCAAAAAAAAAAAAAAAAAAAAAAAAAAAACACCCAACACCACTCCTCCTTTAGTCCTTTTCGCTCCCGCAGGGGGGGGGGGGGGGGGGGGTTCATGCTCATTGGAACTCACTTTCTTTGGGAGGACTATTGTCAAATGGAGTTCAAATTGATAATAGTTGTAGATGAAACAATGGCTGAAAAAGGAGAAAAAATTGATTGTTATTTTAATAGCAACTATTCCATTTTGTTGTGCTCTTCTCTTTGTTGCTACATTTTTGCCACAACTCTTTTGGATCTCTTGGCTGATCTTTATTGGCAAGAGGTCTATTTTGATGTGTAGGAGGAAATAAAGGAGCATTTTAGGTAATCAAGATCAGTTGCCTAGTTACTAGGTGATGGGGACCCAGGAGCCCAGCCACGTGGAGTCCCAGCACCCTCCAGGCACATTAACTCCACATGCCATCAAGTGAGAAAGGAAGGTTAAGTGGATAAACATGAATCCCTTGATTCATGCCAAGCAACTAAGGAAAGATATGGTCCACCCCGAGCCTAAGAAAGCAGGTGTTTGGTGCCCCACATGGTCCCCCCTTCTTTCCTTATTTTTCTTGAGCTTCTTTGGGAATTGTATAATACCTTCCATATTTTCAATCAGCAAATCAGGAAGGATTGTGGTGCCTTATATTTTCCATGTTTTCTTTACTTGCTCCCCAAGTAATTGGTCCCTATATAAGGACCCCCTCTTGTATTGAAGAAAAAATCATGGATGAATAAAATTTCTATTGTTCTGTGTGATCCCAGGGTTTCTGTGTGATCCCTGATTTGGGCATCTGTGTGAATCCAGGGTATCTGTGTGATCCATTCTCCTTCTTTCCAGGATTTCTGTGTGATCCATGATTTGGGTATCTGTGTGAGCCCAGGGTATCTGTGTGATCCCTTCCCCTTCCTTTCAGGATATCTGTGTGATCCCTAGGGCATCTGTGTGAGCCCTTTGCTGTGTGCTTGTCCTCGAGGAATCTGTGTGAGCCCCAGTTATCTTTCTGAACCCTTAGCCTTCTTTTTTCTTCCTTCTAGCAAGTCCTAATCCCCTGGTGACTTCTATGCTCGCTAGCGATCTGATCCCTGAACTCTGTCTCGTATTAATTTGGTATCAAAGCCAGAGGATTAGGGTTTTTCTTCTTCCTTCCCGGCTCCATCTCTTTCCTCTCGTCCAGATCCCTCCCCCTCACCAGCCGCAGAGGAGTCAGGGAGAAAGCAACCTGAAGAAACCGTTGGAGAGAAGAGAAAGTATCATCATTGCCATGGCGCGAGACGATCGCGGAATCACTGTCTTCTCCCTTGATGGCCACCTGTTCTCGGTGGAGTACGCCCTCGAGATCGTCCGCAAGGGTAACACCGTCGTCGGCGTCCGCGACACCGACACCATCGTCCATGGCATTGAGAAGAAAGCCACCCCGAAGCTCCAAGACTCCAGATCGGTGAGGAAAATCGTGAGCTTGGACAACCACATCGCGCTGGCTTGCGTAGGGCTGAAGGCCGATGCCGCCTCCCAGCCTCCGGGAAACCCTCGAAAGCGCCGCCCCTCCGTCCTCGACGAGGACACGTATGTGGCTGCGGTTGAGAAGATCTTCAGGCACGACTTCTTCCCCGACATCCCCAAGCTTTGCAACCACCTCGATTGGCTCGAGACCATCCACAGCGGCGATCCCGTCATCCGTGATGCCCAGCTCAAGATCCTCGAGCGGCGTGCCATCGCTGGCACCGGCAAGACCCCCTTCGCCACCCGTTTTGGCTCGGACCAGACTCCAGCGGCCCATCTCGCTCCCCCTCAAATCAAACCACGTCCGATGACCCTAGATTTGTTCGCGCTGCCATTCCCCCAGGCCGCCGCCATTTGCCGGAGTAGGGCCGCGCCGCCACCCCCCCGGGCCACCGTCCTCATTCCTGCCCCGTTGCTGACGGAGCCCGCCGGCGAAGCCTCCCCGCAAGCTTTGTTTCTTGGTTTGTGAAGAAGACGCAGGAAGCCACACGAACGTGAATGCATAACCTGCATTTGTTTGTCGACTACAAGTGTAGAAGGAAAAGAACAGTTTAAAAAAAAAAGAAAAAGAAAAGGAAAATCAGTGAAAAAAAATTCAGAGAAAAAAAAGAAAAAAAAAAGAAAGAAAGGTGAAAAAAAGAAAAAAAAATGAACATAGCCTCTTTTGCTTTGATTTGATTCGTTTCGGTTCCATCAAACCCCGTTGAGCCTGACTCGATGGCGTCAAGTTCTCCCTACTCCAGGGGAATGATGGGGACCCGGGAGCCCAGCCACCTTAGCAGCCACGTAGAGTCCAGCACCCTCTAGGCACATCAACTCCACACGCCATCAAGTGAGAAAGGAAGGTCAAGTGGATAAACATGAATCCCTTGATTCATGCCAGGCAACTAAGGAAAGATGTGGTCCACCCCGAGTCCAAGAAAGTAGGTATTTGGTGCCCCACATGGTCCCCCCTTCTTTCCTTATTTTTTTGAGCTTCTTTAGGAATTGTATAACACCTTCCATGTTTTTAATCAGCAAATCAGGAAGGATTGTGGTGCCTCATATTTTTCATATTTTCTTTACTTGCTCCCCAAGTAATTGGTCCCTATATAAGGACCCCCTCTTGTATCGAAGAAAAAACCATGGATGAATAAAATTTTTATTATTCTGTGTGAAGGATCTTTGTGATCCTAAGGTTTCTGTGTGATCCCTGATTTGGGCATCTGTATGAGCCCAGGGTATCTGTGTGATCCCTTTCCCTTCTTTCCAGGGTTTCTATGTGATCTCTGATTTGGGCATCTGTGTGAGCCCAGGGTATTTGTGTGATCCCTTCCCCTTCCTTTCAGGGTATCTGTGTGAGCCCTTTGCTGTGTGCTTGTCCTTCTCGGGAAATCTGTGTGAACCCCAGTTATCTTTCTGAACTCTTAGCCCTCTTCTTTCTTCCTCCTAGCAAGTCCTAATCCCCTGGTAACTTCTATGCTCGCCAGCGATCCGATCCCTGATCTCTATCCCGCATCACTAGGCTCATAAATCCAAGGTTAAGGAGATTTAACTTCATAATGCACTGACATAATTCACTTAGGCGGTGTGATGCCTATGCATGCTGTTCAAGATACCATGGCTTGAACATTGTATTTCCATGGGAAATTTTCTTGGCTATACTGTTGATTATTAGCCTTTATTTGATTAGGACTTTCCGGCTTAATAGTTATGCATCATATCTCAAACATTTTGTGAGCTGATTTAGGAAATCAAACTTTGATTAGGAGTTTTCAGCTTTACAGTTATGTGCCATATTGCAAACCTTTTGTGAGTTGATTTGTGATTTCTTGTATCTTTTAGTAATAGAGTTTCTTAGACCTACTGGATCCTTCCATAACCTTTCCCCTGTTAACCATTCTCAAATTGTCATTTAGAAAGCAGGCAGCTCCAAAATCTTATTAGCATGAGTGCACATCCCTTATGTTGGAGATAAGTTGTAAGTCATCATGCTGAGCATTTGCATTAGAGCTGTGATTAAACTTATATCATTTGAAGTTTGAGCAACTCATCTCAAACTAAGTTGGTGCTTTTTTTTTCCTAGTTAGCATTTGTAGGTATCGAGTCTTATTTGACTATTTCTTAGTAATTTTGGATTTGTAGGTATAACTCTATGGATTCTTGATATCTATTTTAGTGTTTTTTTTTTGTTTATAGATGCACTAAAACTAGGGTGGTGATGTTGCTTGTTTTCACCCAATATTGATATGAACCAAGGATTTATGTCCTAGCGGGACAGTCCCATCCCCTTGAGATTTCGGCACCTGGGATGGGTTCGGGATGCTGAAACCTACCTCCAGTCTCCGTCCCAACCATTCCAAGTAACTTCATCTTGGTTGGATCAAGCATCGGTATAGCCATCCTGATCGGGATGAGCCCTAATTTTTTTTTAAGGATGTGTGATGCTTCAAATGGCAAAATCGATGCTGGGAGGAAGGAAAAAGAGAAGGTATTGACCCTTTTTTCTTTTTTTGTTCATGCATTGGCATCGTGATCGAGAGGGAGGAGTATGGCCGTCGTCCTTCGATTTTGACTCCACGAAGAGAGCACTCTAGAAAAAGGGAGGACTGCTCGGGAAGGAGAAGGGAGGATAGAGGAGGGAGGCGGTCAGATTTTTCGACAAGGAGGCAATTGGGAGGATGGAGGGAGGAGGAAGAAAGGATCGATTCGATAAGTCTTTGGTAATCATATGGATTTGGGGCTCGTGCTTTATCTTTTGGATGAAATAAATGCCATCCATTGGATCGTGCCCACATAACTCTTCAGTCTCTCTTTAATTCATCAATTGCACAATCTTGAAGCAGAACGTGAATCATTCCTCCACGTGAAAGAAATCCATAATGGGTTTAGAGTCATGGGATTTTTTTAAAATTCGGCGAATCTGACATGGTATAGTAAATGACACAAGGAAAAGAAAGTTAAAAGAAGATAAGAAAGAAATTTAAAAAATTATTGCATGGTGGACACTTGATATGATTTGATATAGTGGTATCATCAATTCAAAAAAACAATACATATACAAACACTGAATGCATGCGAAGAAAGTCCTGTTTCTTGAGGATCTCGGAGCCTTATCATAGAAGGGAGGAGATTGTTCAAACCATGATAAATTCAAAAACTAATATATATATATATATATATATATATATATATATATATATATATATATATATATACAAACACTGAATGCATATACAAACAATACATATACAAACATTGAATGCATGCGAAGAAAGTCCTGTTTCTTGAGGATCTCGGAGCCTTATCACAGAAGGGAGGAGATTGTTCAAACCATGATAAATTCAAAAAACTAATATATATATATAGGTGATCCAAGTGTATCAGGATGCTTGGTTGGAGGCAAAAATCGGGATGCCGCAATCCCACCGGATTTAAAACCTTGATATGAACTCAAATATGAGTGTCACTTTGAGTCTTGATTCCTTCAATTCTTGAAGAATTTCTTGATGTGGACTTGTATCTAAGTGGTCTATGCCTATCCATTTTAAAGTTTTTATGTGAGCTTAGTAGTAGGAAACTTCAACCATGGTGACGCATATGCTTCATACCATAATTTTCGGAATTGTATTGAACTGGGCAGTTCGGGGCATTTCGAGCAATATTGGCGGCAAATCAAGATGGTTACACCTCACAAATTAGAACACTGGCAACAAATGGTGGAGGACAATAGAGAGGAAGAGAGAGAGAAGGGGAGGGAAAGAGAGGACGATGCCACCGGAGGCCGGTGGTGGCCCGTCGAGGTTGTCAGAGGGTTGCGGAGGCCTTTGGCACTCCATGTCCTCCTCTAGGGTCTTTAATCAAGAGTGATAGAGAGAGAGAGAGGATGAAGGAGGGTACTGGAGGGCATGGAAGGTGCTGGAGAGGGTGCTAAGTGGCCGTCAGGTAGCAGAAAAGGCTCCTATGGAGCCGTTGATGCAGAATAGGGGCATCACCTTAAGTGAAGCAGCAAATCCATTATCGCTTCACTATTCATCTTTATTTTTTAAAAAATCCGATAAATGACTGCTGCTGCGGATTAAAGTTGGCAAACTTATTGTTGGCTTCACTACTCATCTTTATTTTTAAAACAATCTGATTAACGACTACCTTGCTCCATAGTAGCAGCTTTGTAGAAGCCTTTTCCTACACTTGGCGGCCCTTTAGTGCCCTCTTCACTGCCTTCCATGCCCTTTGGTACTCTCCTTCCCCCCTTCTCTCTCTCAATTAGAGGTCCTAGCAAAAGATGTAGAGCCCTAGAGCGCTCTGCGGCCCTTTGGTGGCCACTGCTAGCCCTCCGAGGGCCTCCTCTCCTTCCAGTGGTCATCATTTGCATCTCCTTTGGCTCCCTGTCCTCGGCCCCTCTCTCTGCTATCTTTCTCTTTTTTCCTCCCTTGTTTGTTCCTTTGTTTTTGTATCAGTTTGTGCTGGTTCAGTTCGGTATGGGCTGTATCGACTTATACTGCTAGTCGGCGAAAACGGGGATTGGTTCATGTCTGCATTCCTTGCTTCAGACACTACAAAAACTTGAAATCTGCACTTGCTTTCCAAGTTTTTCTTAGTTCAAGTGTTTTTAAAATGCCTGCATCTTTGCACATGCACACACTCTTGCAACCCTGGTTCTAGTAATGAAGGGTGTGAGTATTGATGCCGTCAAATTCCCGCTCCTGGAACTTCGGCAGTACTTGAAGGTCTATCGGCTTCCTCCGGTGGGATGAGGACCCGCTCCTTGGCATCTCCTGGGTGGAAACTTGTAAGGATAGTTTTGCTTGGTCGGTGGTGACCGACGGGGGACCCTCCGATGCTCAAGTTAGTAGAGGAAATGGGTTATAGTTGTGGAGCTGCGAGCGATGATTCAAGAGATTGAATGAGCATTTGAGAGTGACAAGTGTGTGTTCATCATCATCATACCTTGTCGGGAGTTCTCTTTAACTCATATATAGAGTTACTCGGGATAACTGAATTCTGGTTGGAGGTTTTTGTTGGATGTTGGAATCCTATTCCCTGAAATCTTTTTATTGGTATTTTTCTGTTAGGATGGCAGCTTTCGCAGGGATCCTGTTTGCCGCGATGTCTGCTGGGCCAGCTATGATTAACCTGCAACTGCCATTTCTTGGGCATCGTGGTCTCCAAGCACTAGGGTAGCTTACTCACCGTCGACAGAAAGGGCTTAGATACTGTATCTCGGTGTATCCAACTAAGTTTACCTTGGAAGTTAGTCGGATCCAAGAATTACTCGATAAATGCATGCTGATGGATATTGTATCAGTCGGGCCTAGTTGTTTGTAGCTTCTTGATCCAGGATGTCATGCTCGCTTGGTGTTGCTGTTACCTTAGTTGTCTCCTTCTTAGTCAGTGGTGTAGTTGATCTTCGAGGCCAAGTAAGTAGTTGCCATAACAAGTACTCTGGGGTAAACTAAAGAATTTGGTTAACCTATGTTTTACTCAATCCACTTTGCCTTTTCTCTTTAGACTAGCTGAAAATTCTATTCAAAACCACATTGTTAACATCATATATATATATATAGGCATGCCTGATGCGCATTATGCATTGAAGGCATGGTACAGGACTAAGATATGCTCTGACAAGCATTCTGCAGATTAACTTAGTTGATGGTGAATGAGCACATAAATGATTCAATACTGTCTGATCTTGGAGATAAGATGGGCAAGTGGAAATAATTCTGATATGACCATACTTAGAAGTAGAAGAGGTACATATCTGATAAAACAAGTTCAGATCCGTTGGTTCCTCATTTAGGATGTGGGACCTACAACTTGGTGTGGATCTTCATGCTTAAAATCCATACCAGGTTAAATTAAACATGAAAGTTGACCATGTAGCTAAGAATAAAAAATGACAACGTTACTTTTTGTAACCATGGTCCAGAAATTTCATTTTTCATTTCTTTTTGTTCCTCTGGTCAAGTGTATCTTGTTACATGAGTGATTGGGCTCATTCCTGAAGATGGAAAAAATGTTTCAATTTCTAGATACTTTCCTAAAGTAACAAAATACATGTTACATGAGTGATTGGGCTCATTTCTGAAGATGAGTAGAAAGCTCCAAGGAACATCTAAGGGATTGCTAGCAACCTACATTATTACAAATTACTACAACCAACTAAGAAGTGGTCCTAATATAGGTGTATGACTATCTTTCGGTTAATTTCTTCTGCCAGACCTTTTTCTCCTTAATTATTGCACCTGTGCTTATCTTTAAGTACTTTGAAACTTTCAGATTAAAGTTGATAAGAATGCTCTTTAAAGCAAGATATGCCTTTTCAGCACTTCTTACAGCAGAAATAATGAGATGCAATAATTTTGTGGAAGATCTGAAACACTAAAAGTATATTGTCTGCCCTCCCTTAAATATTGATTACAACATTTTGCCTATTTTCTCAAGTTTTCTGCAAATGTATAAACTTGCTTAATGAGTACCGCGAGTGTGATGGCATAATGAAAATAGTAGAGAAATATGTAGCGGTCTGTACCACAATTGTGAGCATGGAAGGCAAATTTAATGCATTAATATATGTAAAAATATCAATAATAAGTATGGGAAATGTAATAGAGCATTAACATCATTGAAAGCTATACTATTCTTGCTTTCTACATATATATGATGACAACATTGTCATGAAGCATGGCTTATAATTTTGGTATTGAGTCATGCTTTATTTAAGCAGTGGGTTGATGCATTCAGAATATCCTTTTTTTTTTTTTTGTGGATAATTCTTTGCCGGAGTGGACAGAAGCTAAAGAAGCAACAATTTAAGATCAAAGATCAAAACGTTTACAAGGGAAAGATAACCAAAACATGATGAACCATGTTGAATGTTAATTATATAATTCATATGAAAGTCAAGCGCTTTTGATTGACTTGGAAGTCAACTATACAATGATTTCATGCGGTCAATTTGTAGACATATTTGGGAGAAGAGTGGGTATCATATAGGGTATTGCATGAAGTTATATGATGTGTGTTAAAGAAAATGAGTCAAGTCATTGGGTTAATTAGTTATTACTTCTATGGTTGGGGAGGGGGTGTGTGGAAAAAAAGCTGTGCAAATGATTTGTTGCATGGGCAAGTGATTTTTAATCTATTTAAGCATCAAGTGGTATTTGTTTCTGTACTTATATATATATATATCTATGTATGTATGTATTTATTGTCATGTTGGGCTTTTGGAAGTCCCCCACTATGTGTCAGTGGTGGATGACATACATATTAGTGACCATTTTTTAGATTAGGGATTCAGTTATTGAGGATAACATTGGAAAATGAGTGAAAATTAGTTAATCTAAAGATCAAATGGAAGTGCGATAGTTGGAAATGAGGCACCGAATAATTGACAAGTTTTAATAAATAATGATTTCTTGGCTTATTATATGAAAATGGGTAGATAGATGTTTTTTAAAAATTAATTACATTAGGATGGATGAAGTTGAGACACACCAAAGATCTGCTGTATGGTTTAACATATATTTGTGAGATAAAAACATATTTATATTTCAGATAAATTAAATAAAATCTTGGCCTCAGAATAATTTCACCCTAAAAAGAAAAGCATGTCGGTAGAATGCACAATGGGGTTTATGTCAAGTTATTATCTAGGAGGAAAATGCTTACCTCATGTTGAACTTTCTTGAGAGTTGTGGTTCATAGGCAAGAATATATGTTAATCATATAGGATAAATGTTGTTGTCATTCTTGTCTTTGTTGTTATTTTAAGAATTTGTGTTATGTGCGAATATATAAAGTAATGAATTGATGATAGGTATGCAATTATAGCATGATTACTTTGTTTTCCAAATGATGAGACCTTGCTGGAAGATGAGACAAATTAGACCTGATGGATATATTAGTTCTTCGGTTAAGAGCATAATTTTTGGATTTAGCATTCATCAAATCACTTGATATTTCATTATGTAAGTTAGGTCCGTTATTCATATTTTGAAAGAAATGTGTGCTTATGATTGAAACATGCACATAACCATGTGTTTCTGATAAAGCTTTGTTGATTTATGAAAAGTATCCCATGGGGGCTGAAATAGGTATGCTTGTTCCAACTTCTTGTTTGTTTTCGGTGGGCAAAAAATTGAAATACATCTGGCAAGGCATGTTAAGTTAGATACAAACAAGGTTTCCATCTTGTCCTCGATCTTCACTAAGATCCTTTTTATCAGTTTTCTATTCACTCTTTTACTATCATAAATAGATTTTTTGGTTAATAAATTACAAAATCGATGGCTAAAGATGGTTATTAGTCTGGGTTTCACCATATTGGCTGAAGTTTTAAGGACTTGGTTTCTATACATTGGCTAAGATCTTGGAAAGTCTCGGTTCTTTCCAAAAGTTTCCCATCTTCTATCTCAGCCAAGATAATCTGAGATCTCTGTTCATCTTGTGATTGATCTTCTGCTGAGATAATAAATATCTTAGCTTTTAAAACCACTGGTTATGTGTGATGCCTTGTAGAGAATTTCAACACCTTGAGTTCATTTGAAACTTCCTTGAGATCACAAAAATGTTGCAATAGTCCATGCCAAACAAATAATAGTGTTTCATACTTGGTCCTTGGTTATGTTTGTTGCAGTTAAAATGAAAACATGTACGTTGCTACTGAATGCGAAGGCCTCATGCAGCCTCTTCTACTAATTATAGAAATGTCTAGCATATCCTTGGAAGCTGTGTATTTTTTTTTACTAAAAACAGTGAGCTTCTTTAAACTTTGGGGCCAATCTATCGACTCATCTAAACTGAGGTCTAAATAATGTTCAATAATGGTCCTTGACAATTTACTTGGCGTTTCTAGTTGCATTCGCGGTTCCTGATTTATAAGGCTTGCCCATGAATTTAGTGTCTTCACTAATGTCCTCCGCCTTGGTACTGGACTCCGTTTCAGTGCCACTGTATTATTGTGTCATTAGGGGGTCGGTTCAGTATACTGAGTGTCAGTACTCTCCTGTTCCGTGTGTCGATACCGAACCGGTATGGTATGGTATGACCTGTACCATCCGGTTCAGTATGACATGGCAAAACTGGGTCTTCATGTACTTGCTCTTAATGATTTTAAATAAGGGTTAAGAGGTTCTTTATTGTGAAAGAAAATTTTTGTGGTGATCTTGAGATTGTTGAATTGTGGTGGTCCTTTTTTGGGTTTTTCCTTTAATGAACCCATATGCTCATGTTTTTGTAAACATTTGAAAATATCACTTCTATTGCGTTAAGTGAAATGTCGGTTATACAGCTATGGCAGATTTGTGCACTTTTGCGGTGTGTTTGCATGTGCTAATCATCATTAATCCCTTTCCACTTAAAACCAAATCTTGCATTTAAACTTCCATATACTTTGTTTAATGCTACTTGATTGTCTTGATCCTGCTTTTCTGCTTTAAGATTGGGCTTTCCATCTTTTCCGGATGAGATTTTATTCTCTATTATGCTTATTTTAGGGCATTCAATTTTTCCCTTTAATTCAATGCCCTATATTGTGAAGCACACACAATCAGAAGGCTTTTGATATGTATGATTTTTCTGTCACCATGGATTCTTCCATATGATATTTGCCTCAAATAATGACATTCTCGCACTGGTATATAATGATGTGCTAACCAATGACCCCTCTTTGGCATAATATAGTGCTTCACATAATTTGACATTTTTATACCTAATAGCTTGGATATTGTCACGGCAGTGAACTTGGGAAACCTGATGCTAAATTTCTTTGGCATGACAATATTAAACTATAGTTTCAAATCTGAATTTCCATTATTTTATAGTTGCTTATATGCGTAAAATGAGGATGCTTATCGTAACTTGGAACTGGTAAAGATATTTTTATGATGTGTCATTCATAGTTGCAATAGGTAGAAAAGAATTACCTTATTATCATACCTAATATGCTTCTGATCAGGGTTCCCGGTACCGGGTGCCGTACCGGTGGCCGGCCGGTACCGGTTCGGTACCGAACCGTATCGTGCCGACACACGGTACGGCGGGGCCGGTACGCCCAAAAAATTTTTTTTTTTGATTTTTTTAAAGTTTAAGGTATTTATTTTAATTTTTAAGGGTTTAGGGTTTATTTTTTAAGGGTTTAGGCCGGTTTAGGGTTTAGGCCGGTTTAGGGTTTAGGCCAGTTTAGGATTTAGGGTTTAGGATGGCGTTCTGCTTTAGGGTTTAGGACTAAATACTAATTTTTAGGACTATTTTCAATTGAAATAAAAAAAATTGATAATTAAACTAAGATTATCAGCAATTAATGAAAGTAAAATGTGTCATAAACATATAATTACATACCAATGTCTAGAATCGGGTAGAGTGACGATATCCATAAATATAGGGATCATGTATGTACTCTGTAGGAAAGTCGGCATGTCCCTCCTGCCAGGCAGCATGATACTCCTCTAAGCTCATCCCAGGAGGTATGCGTGACAGGTCATAACTAATCGCAGATCCCTCTCTGATGTCCCGACTCTGAGAGCTGTCCAGAGATTGACGATTTGGCAGTGCAGGTGCAGGGGGGAATCCAAATATACCAGCAACAAAATCAGATGCATAAGATGCTCCGGGATAATAACCACTGGATGCTGATGTCTCGGATGCACCATATGGATCATATAGATTATAAGCTGCCGATAGCTGCGGATAAGAGGATCCTGAATATGAGGATGATCCAGATACATCCAAGGATCTTACTCCACGTGCAAGATCTGCAGCTGTATCGTGTCCCAAACGACCACGCGGAGCCCCTCGCCTATATGGAATCGTATCACCATGAGGTCTATCAGATGGTGCTCCATGATCTGTAACCTGCGTGGCATGGTAAAACTGCGACTTCCCAGTGAATCGAATAGGACTAGGAGGCTGCGACTCCTGTCCTCCTGCCCCTTCCTGATCACTAGATTCTCCATTATCTGAAGTACTATCATCACTGTCTCTGGTATCTGAACCTGAGTGGACTGAGTGCTCCGATGGAGGTGTAACTGCCTTTCCTTTTCCTGTCTCCAGGTCTACTAGATGGTGGGGACGGACGATGTGCTGTATCTGCTGGAGCCCTGTGAGGAATATGACTTGTTGCCCACTGTCCAGCATCCACCCGTCTCACTAGCTACAAAATTGGCTGGTCGAGGAGGCGATCCTGGCTCATCAAGCTCTGGCTACTGCTGCTGCTGCTGACCCATGACCCACCCAATCATTGGATCTTCATCCTCATCAATATATGAACTTGCAGTGGGATCAGGATATTTCAATTCTACTTCTTCCTGAATACATTTCAGCCTCAACCTTAAATTATAATGTACATACACAAGATCGTTGAGGCGTTTCTGTTTCAGACGGTTCCTCTGTTTGGAGTGGATAAGACCAAATGTAGACCAGTTGTGCTCACATCCACTGGAGGACACCATCTGGGAGGATCTTCACTGCAAGAACCTTCAAATTTTTAGCTGATCTACCAAAATGCACCCACCATTCAGCTGCAAAAGATTACATCATTTAGAATTTTAGATTTGACAAAATAAAAAATTTGATACTAATATTCAATTAGACTTACTCCTTAGTAGTACCTACTAGAATTCATCTTTGATTTACTTCTGACCACTACAGTAGATCTAAATGAATCTGTGCCCTCCCTAAAAAATTTCGTCCGCAATGAAAAAATTTGTTAGCTTGTTGAAATTAATGCTATTAAAAATCATTCAATAATTTCAACCTAACTTCTTCAAGGCACATAGCAGCGATATCTGGATCAGGCTCCATCTCATATATAACATTGCGCAGGGCAGACATAAGATCCTCATCCATGGCAATGTCCGGTATGGAGTACTGAAATCTCGGATTTAGATAGTAAGCTGCACATATATTTTTAGAATCAGTCAAGCATACTTGTATGAATCTAATTGAAACTTAATTTTTAGGGACTTCATAAAATACTACGTACCTGCTAGATGCAAATCCGAACTCATTTGATAACTCCATCGTCCATTAATCATCCGGATATACTCATGTGCATGTGATGAATCTGCCTCCTGGATCTTTTTCTTTGCCCTTTGCATCATGAAATATAAGAAACCCATCTGAGTATACCTCTTGGAGTCTACGGCACGAAGTATCTCATATAGAGGCTTGATAGCCTCCACTACCCTCTCAGCCCGCTGCCAGAATGTCTGTCTCGTTACCAAATTCTCCATATTGCTTCCCTCAGTATTTGCCCTGGCAAATCTGCTGTCCTGCCACTCCTGACTGACAAACATCTGACGCAGCTCTGCTTTCTTCTGAAGAAGACTATCAAGTGTAATATAATTAGTTACAAACCGTGTGACCCCCGGTCTCAATATTTTTCTTCCTGTAAAGCTCCTCATCAATGATAAGACCCATGTATGGTTATATATAAATCTGGTGATAGACTGTGCTAGCTCAACAATCTTCTGCACCCTGCGAATTTTACCAATATCCATCAACATGAGGTCTATACAATGTGCAGCACAAGGGATCCAAAAAATATGCGGCCGCTGTTCCATCAAGATCTGCCCTGCGGCCCTGTACTGTGGTCCATTATCAGTGATGACCTGCACGACATTACGCTCTCCCACCTGATCAATCATCTCCTCCATCAATCTGAGATAAAATTGGCGTCGTGCACCTGATCTGAAGCATCAATAGACTTCTGAAAAAAGTCTTCCTATCATAATAAGTCAAGAAATTGATGATGCTCCATCTAGTAGGACTAGTCCAATCATCACACATCACCGTCAATCCATATACAGGCCACTTGCTCTGATATGAGGATATCTATCCTTCTAGCTCCTCTTTATTGCTGTCCAGAAGATGACCATAGATATCCCTCGATGCTGGAGGATCTATACCTGCACCAGCAGCCTGTATAGATGAAATAGCAGATCGATAATATGGATTGTCTGCTGCATGGGCTGGGATATGACTGAAATGAAACTAGGAGGAGATGGCCCGCCACATATCCTTCTTCAGCATTGTGTCAATTATCTGTTGCTTTAAATCTCTATTGGAAAATGCATGTGGATCGACATCATGGATAGTGGCTCCCTCTGGAATATCCCTGGGCCTGGAAGACTTCCTCCTACTGCTAAATGCTCCCAACATGGATGCAATACGGCTGGTGCCTCTCCTGACGGGCTCTCTGACTGAGGAGGTTATAAACTGTCTTAGACTCTCCTGGAGCACTAGCAGAAGCGGATCCGGATCCTGACTCAAAAGCTGATGGCCCGAATCGTTGTCTATGCCTGGCTGCCTCCTCCTGCTGCCTCTGCTCATACAAGCTCGCTTGAATAGCAGAATCTATCTGTGCCTCCTCATCACAAGGAATAGATGCTTCCTCTGACTCCCTGGAATGATAAAAAGGTGGTTCTGCGGCTCTGCGGTCCACCTCCTTCTTTGCTGTTCTTTCCTTCTCAGCTTTAAAATCAGCAAAGTATTTCTTCATCAACTGACGGACCTCCTGTGGACACTATCGGCATGTAGATACATCAGGATAGCCGCCAGCCAAATGCTGCTTCAACCTTGTTATCCCCACCTTTGAATTCGGTATTGCACCATTTACACCTCCAGTGATGCCGACCCGAGAGCATCTCTCCATGTGACCAGCCAATATCCCGCTCCGGATCCTTCTTCCTCCTTGATGGATCCATACCTGAATATTTAAATTACATATAAGGTCAATAATAATGTTTATTAATTAACAATTAATTAACCTAATTTTTAAAATTTAATTTAATTTTTTTTATTTTTTTTAATTTAAAAAATTAAAAAATTAAAGAAAAATAAAAAAATTTAAATTTTAGACTCATGTAGGATTCCATCGTACATGCTACATATATTTTTTTAAGAGCCTAGAAATGTATTAAAAGTCACTTTTTTTTTCAATTTAAGATCTACGGGCACTATTCATGAGATGCACAAAACTTGAATAAATCGACATGAAATTTATAGTGAGAGTAGCTTACAAGTCCTAGATTAATAATTTATAATTACAATTTTTTTTTCTAATTTTTTTTTAATTAATTTTTTAATCCAAAATTAATTTTTAATTTAAAAAATTATATACTTAACAAAAAATTAAGATTTTAGTATCATTGTGTAGATCTATCCTATATCTACCACATACTCTAAAATCATTGCCAACAAATAAATTTTGACAGCATTTCTTAATTTTCTAATTTGCACGGAGTTTAATAAAATTTAACCCTACGAAAGACGAAAATACGGAAAAAGAAGGGTATACGGACCTTGATTCTACCTACCCCTTCGATTTTTGCAGGTTGAATTGGATTGAAATTGGCGGGGCATATTTTTTTTCTTGGTTTTCCTTCGTGCGTCGCTGCAGAGAACACACAGAGAGCTCTTAAGCTCTCTGTGTCACCTTTCCTTAATTAAGGAAAGGCAGCAACGCCTCCCCCTTTGGAAATCACATGGCTACACTGTAGCCATGTGATACAAAAAAACAAACAACCCCCCCCCCCTCTCCCATACCCATACCGAGCTGAACCGGCCGGTTCGGGCTCGTTTCGACCGGTTCGCAACGGTTCGGGCCCGGTATGGACCCGGTTCATTTTTTTTTTTTTTTTGTTTTTTCGGCAGCCGTGCCGTTTTTTACAGCCGAACTGTGCCGGCCGATCGCCGGTCCGGTTCGGCACGGTTCGGTGAACCCCGCTTCTGATTGTTGGACTTGATTGGTTGGTTTGTTGGTGATCCCCCTGGCACATGGTAATCATTTGCTAAAACTTTTGAAGATAGCTCATTTTCTAGTAATACTTGATATATTAATGAACTTATAGGTTACACATGTTCAGGCCTCTTCAGCTGTCTATTATGTAATGGCTGGTGTTGTGCAGTTTTTGATTTGAAGAAGTAGTAATTTGAACTATTTTTTTTACTTTTGTGGTTTTTTTTTTTTTTTTTGTGGGGGCTTGGGGGGGGGGTGTGCTGCAAATGTTATTGCACGCCCAAGCAAACACATGCAAGCACGTGCATGCACATAGTGTATGGCACTTCAATTTATGCATAGCATATGCAAGCTGAATCATCCAAAATATGCCACAGAAGTACATTGATGAGATATGACAATTTTTATTTGCTTCGAAATAAGTATTATTGAGAAACTTATTGTTGATTTTCTTTTCAATAAGTACTTAAATCTTTTATCCACACTTCTGACTTTTTTTCACCTCATGGTTTCAGTTCTCAAGATTGGAAGGCACGGTTGAAGGTCCCACCTCCTGATACACGCTACAAGACAGAGGTAAATTCCATTTGCATATGTACATTCCTCTTGGAGGAATATTGCTAGATTTATTATATTTTTCTTAATTAAATTGTTTTAATAAGTGATCCTCCTTTTTCTAATATTTAGCTTCCATCCATGATAGGAATTATTCTCTCTCTCTCTCTCTCTCTATATATATATATATATATATATATATATATATATGATTGTGATGTTTGAAACACTTTTCCTCTAAATTTGTGACTGGTGTTTGCAAGGAAGACCATTTTGCTTGATATTCAGCAGTTTTCTTGTGCTTATTTCTTATATGATACTTCCAAAGCTTCATTTAGCGGGTCCAGTGAGGGTCTTATCTGTAGCTTCAGGTTTAGGTTTATCTGGAAGGATGAGTAATCAATGCATTTTGACTTAATGTTTGTTCACAAGTTTTTTCCTGTAACTAACATTTAAGTTTTTCATGGAAACTTCATCATCGAAATCTTGAGTAAACATACTATTTAATTGTACTTGCCTACTTATGGCTAATCATTTGATTTTTTTTTTCTTCTCATAATTTTTTCTTCTGGTAGATAATTTCCAGTGTTCCTTAATATGTGATGTCTAATCTGGGATGAAGTTGCTTTCCTTTGACTTGCCTAACATGAAGGAATTCAATCTTATTGATGCATTAAACATATTAATACTTGTAGATCTTTGAAGATATGCAAAGGTGAGGGATTAGGGTGATTTTTGCATGTAGAAAATTCAGGTTCCATAAACCTAGAGTGGAAGCTGATTTGAAAACCCTTTTTCAAACCTAAGCATGTAATATCTAATCTCTAAAATCACCTGGGATCTATCTTAACATGCTGGAAATAAGGTGCATCAGATCGGAAATCAAAATAAAAGTAAATTGGTGATCAAATCACCTATCTGCTACGTTATTCCATCTTTGCAAGATTGGATCTATGGATGTCTCGGGTTCTTGTTGTAGCCATGCAAGTGCTTGGTCTTTGCAGGTATCCATATAGAGATGACGTTGATCAAGAGCTCTGAGGCCACCGAGGTGCTAGCAACTTACAGGCCTTGCTCCTTGGGCTTGGATCTAATCTTCTTCTTCAAAAATTAGAAGAAGATCTAGTAGAAATCCTGCGCGAAATCCTTTCGCATTGATTCAAGGGAGAAGGGAAATAGGAAGCCATAGGAAGAATAAACCCTTTTCTTCTTCTTCCTCCATTTTCTCTCTTCAGATCTAAACCTCTCTTAGGCATGTGTGGAAGGGAGGGGAGGAGGGGCACTAGACCAGAATTGATGATAAGAGAAATCAAGATCAGAAGTCCTAAGCACTAATTAACTCCTCTCTTATATCTGAAACTCCATGCCAAACTCGGAGTCCACGCCCCACAAAACCACTTAATGAAGTTATCTTCCAACTAAATTTTAAACAAATTCAAATGTGGAAGGGTGACAGGAATTAATTTTGCATGAGAATCAGATCTAGCACTATGAGGAATTGCAAGAGGATCTCATTGCGCCAACTAGCTTCTCAATTTTTAGTTTCACACCAACCTAATACTCCATGCCCAAAACTAATTCTAAACCAATTGAACTTTTAGATGTCTTTAATTTGAATTAAATTCAAAACTAAAGACTTATCCATGGGAGAGAATCCTAGGCAGGGTTTCCGGTACTGGTACCGGGACCCGTACCGGTGGTCAGTCGGTACCGTTTAGTACTGGTACAGCACAATTTTTTTTGGTTGATGGATTTTGGTCTTTTTAGATTTTTATTTTATTTTTTTAAGGTTTAGGATTTAGTGTTTAGGGCCTTTAGGATTTGAAATTTAGAGTTTAGGATTAAAGACTTCGAGATTTAGAATTTAGGAATTTAATATGTTAATATATTAATTCTAATTAAAATAAGATATAAAATGATAATTAAACTAAGATTATCAGCAATTAATGAAAGTGAAAGGTAACATATAAATATAATCACATACCAATGTCTAGAATCGGGTAGAGTATCGATGTCTATAAATATAGTGATCATTTATATACTGTGTAGGAAAATTAGTAAATCCCTCTAGCCAGGCAGCATGATAATTCTGTAAGGTCATCCCAAGAGATATGCATGATGGATCGTAACTCATCGCCGATTTCTCGTTGAGGTCCCAACTCTAAGAGCTATCTAGAGACTGATGATATGGTTATGTAGGGGCCTATCCAAATATACCAGTAGCAAAATCAGATTTTTAAGATGTTCCGGGCTACATGGGATAATAATCATCGGAAGATGGCGTCTCAGATGCACCATATGGACTAGAAGCTGCCGGTAGCTATAGGTAAGAGGATCTTGAATATGAGGATGATCCTGATACATCTATGGATCCTACTTCACGTGCAAGAGCTGCAGCTGCATCATATTCTGAACGACCTCGCGGAGCTCGTTGCCTATATAGAATCGTATTACCATGGGGTCTACCAGCTGATATTCCATAGTTTCTATCTTGTGTGGCATGTTTAAACTGCGACTCCCTAGTGAATCGAAGATGAATAGGCGGCTGCGACTCCTGTCCTCCGGTTCCTCTCTGATCATTAGATCCTTCACCATCTGAAATAGCACTAGCACCACTCTTTCTGATATCTGAATCGAATGGACTGAATGCTCTGATGGAGGTGCAACTGCCTTTCCTTTTCTTCTGTCTTTGGGCCGAATAGATGGCCGGAAAGGATGATGTACTGTATCTGCTAGAGCACTGTGAGAAATATTGCTTGTTGCTTATTGTCCAGCATCCATCCCAGCCTTGCTAGCTACAAAACTGACTGGTCGAGGAGGCGATCCTGACTCTTCAAGCTCTAGCTCTTGCTGTTGACTCATGATCTATCCAATTATTGGATCTTCATCCTCATCAAATATGAACTTGCAGTAGGATCGGAATATTTCAATCCAACTTCCTGAATGCATTTTAGTCTCAATATTAAATTATAGTGTACATAAGATCGTTAAGGCATTTCTATTTTAGACGGTTCCTCTGCTTGGAGTGGATAAGGCTAAATGTAGACTAATTACGCTCACATATACTAGATGACATCGTCTAGGAGAGGACCTTGACTGCAAGAACTTTCAGATTTTTTGCAGATCTACCAAAATGCACCCACCATTCAGCTGCAAAAGATATTATATCATTTAGAATTTTAGATTCGGCAAAATAAAAAATTCAATGTGAATATAATATTATACTTACTGCTTAGTAGTACCTACCAGGATTCATCTTTGATTTACTTCTGATTACTATAGTGGATCCAAATGAATGTGCCCTTCCTAAAAAATTGTTTGCTAGAAAAAAGTTTTGTTATGATGTGCTACTTGTTGAAATTAATGCTAATAAAAATCACTTAACAATTTCGACCTAACTTCTTCTAGGCACATAGCAGTGATATCTGGATCGGGCTCCATCTTGTAGATGATATTGCGTAGGGTAGATATAAGCTCTTCATCCATGGCAATGTCCGATATGGAGTATTGGAATCTTGGATTTAGATAGTAAGCTGCACATATATTTTAAAAATAGTCAAGTGTACTTGTACAAATCTAATTGAATTTAAAGTTTTAGAGACTTCATAAATTACTGCGTACCTGCTATATGCAAATCCGAACTCATTTGATAACTCTACCATCCATCAATGATCTAGATATAATCAATAGCATGTGCTGGTTCTGTCTCTTGATCTTTTCCTTTGTCCTTTGCATCATGTAATACAGGAAGCCCATCTGAGCATACCTCTCAGAGTCCACGGTACGAAGTACCTCATATAGAGGCTTGATAGCCTTTACTATCCTTTCAGCCTGCTGCCAGAATGTCTGTCTCGTCACTAAATTCTTTACATTACTTTTCTCGGTATTTGTCCTAGCATATCTGCTCTACTGCACTCCTGACTGACAAACATCTGATGTAGCTCTGCTTTCTTACCAAGAAGATTATCAAGTGCTATGTAATTAGTAGTAAAATGTGTGACTCCTGGTCTCAATATTTTTTCTTGTGAAGCTCATCATCAATGATAAAATCCATGTATGGTTGTATATGAATTTGGTGATTGACTGTGTTAACTCATCCATCTTCTGCACCCTACAGATTTTTTTAATATCCATCAATATGAGGCTTATACAATGTGCAGCACAAGGGGTCCAGAAAATATGCGGTCACCGCTGCATCAAGATCTGCCCTGCGGCCCTGTACTGTGGTCCATTATCTGTGATGACTTGCACGACATCATGCTTTCCCACCTGATCAATCACCTCCATCAGTATGAGGATATACCTGGTATCGTGCACCTCATTTGAAGAATCAACAGACTTCTAAAAAAAGTTTTTCCATCACAATAAGTTAAGAAATTGACGATGCTCCGTCTAGTAGGATTAGTCCAACCATCATACATCATTGTCAACCCGTACAGGGGCCTTTTGCTTTGATAGGAGGCTATCCATTCTTCTAGCTCATTGTTGTCCAGAAACTGAGCATACATGTTTCTTGATCCTGAAAGATCTATACTTATACCAGTAGCCTGTATATATGAAATAGCAGAGCAATAATATGGATTGTCTACTGCGCACGCTGGGATATGACTGAAATGAAACTAGGAGGAGATGACCCGCCACATATTTTCTTTTTATTCATTTTTAGCATGGTGTCAATTCTTTGTTGCTTAAAATCTCTGCTAGGAAGGGCATGTGGATCGACATCATGGATAGTGGCTTATGCTAAAATGTTCTCGGAAGATTTTCTTCTACTGCCAAATGCTTTTAACATGAATGCAATACTGCTGGTGCCTCTCTTGATGGGCTTTTTGACTAAGGAGGTCCTCTTAAACTATCTCAGACTCTTCTACAATACTAGTAGAATCAAATCTTGATCCCGACTCAAAAATTGATAGCCTAAATCGCGGTCTATACCTGGTCATCTTTTTTAGCTGCCTTTATTCATACAAGCTCGTCTGAATAGTAGCCTCCATCTATGCCTTCTCATTAGAAGGAATAGATGCTCTCTCTGACTCTCTGGAATAATAAGAAGGTGGTTCTGTGGTTCTGCGGTTCATCTCTGCTTTTTTCTTTACTGATTATTCCTTCTTAGCTTTGAAATTAGCAAAATATTTTTTCATCAATTGACGGATCTCCTGTGGACATTATCGGCATGCAGATATATCAGGATAGCCGCCAGCCAAGTGCTGCTTCAACCTTGTTATCCCACATTTGAATTCGGTATTGCATCATTTATATCTCCAGTGATGCCAACTCGAGAGCATCTTTCCATGTAACCAACCAATATCGTGCTGTGGATCCTTCTTCCTCGATAGATCCATACCTGAATATTTAAATTGCACATAAGGTCAATAATAATGTTTATTAATTAATACTTTATTAACCTAATTTTTTAGTTTTTAATTTTTTAATTTAAAAAATTCAAAAAATAAAAATATTATAAAAAATTTGATCTTAGATTCATGTAGGATTCAATTATATATGTTACATATATTTTTTTAAGACCCTCGAAGTGCATTAAAAGTCAATTTTTCTTTAATTTAAAATCTAGAGTACTATTTATAAGACGCATCAAAATTTGGATAAATCGACATGAAATTTATAGTGAGAATAGCTTACGAGCCCCAGATTAATAATTTATAATTATAATTTTTTTACTAATTATTTTTTATTCATTTTTTAATTCAAAATTAATTTTTAATTTAAAAATTTATATACTTAACAAAAAAACAAGATCTTAGTATCATTGTGTAGATCTATCCTAGATCTACTATACTTTAAAATCATGGCCAACAAAAAACTTGACAGCATTTTTTTTAATTTTCTATTTTGCACGAATTTCAACAAAAAAAAGGGAAAGAGGAGAAATGGAAGCTATACATACCTTGATTCTACCTTCCTTTTCAATTTTTGGATGTTTGATTGCCTTGAAATGGAGAGAAAATGAAGGATTTTTCGTTCGTTGAATCGAACATCAAAAAACAAAGAGCTCTCTGCTCTCTATTTGCTCTCTTAGGAAGCCAAAACAACATTGCCTCCCCCCCCTCCACATGGCTACAATAGCCAATAGTGAAAGGCAAAAAAAAGTAAACGAAAACCGGTTTGAACCGGATTGAACCTTTCACAAACCAGTCGAACCGACTGGTTCGGCATGATTCCAACCGGTTCAGGTCCGGTTCGGGCCGGTACATAATTTTTTTTTATTTTTAAAATGGGTGGGAACCGAATTATATGGCCGAACCGTGCTAGCCGGTCACTGGTCCGGTTCAGTACGCCTCGAACTAGCTGGTTTGGCACGGTTCGGTGTTCCTTGATCCTGGGAGATAGGAGGTGCCTTTATTTTCATGCTCGCAAAAAGAAAAAGGGCATCAATTCTAGTGCCATCTTTTTTGGAGATTCTGGAGAGTCCCGTCTATCTAGCTTTCTATCTTAATTGGATTTGATTTGGGTTCAATTCGAATATGATTCGAACCTAATTTGAATCTAATTCAAACTAACATGAATCCTAATCCAATTAGGACTCGAATTCAAGTCCTACTCGGATATAAATCTAATTAGCCTAAAATTAAGTCAAGCCTAAATAAATTAAATATGATTTAATTTAATTAGGACTTGTTTCATAATTTAATTAAGTCTAATTGCATTGCAACACTTACCGTTAAGTTTCTTGGCTAACAATTACTAAATATACATAATTAGCAGTTTCTAAATATGTAAACTTACATATTTAGCAGTTTCTAAATATGTAACCTTTACATATTAGTAGTTTCCAAATATGTAACCCTTACATATTGATCCAAATGATCTGGTCAATCTCTTTTTGTATGACCCCACAGGTTCTATTTTGTCTGGTAGTGAGACATACCATGATCTTATTATAGTATCATCGAAACTTCTAATGGACTGGAATGATTCTAAATCATCCTATCATGAATCGTTGATTCGAAATGATCTTAGTGAGTTCTCACAATCTACCAGTGATATCTAATAGTATGTAGTGGTAATCCAATAGAATAGGAAAATTAAAATTTCTAGATATAGTTACTGTGTGATTGAATTTTCTTATCGTGTTCTGACAAGACGTAGGTCATGGAAACTTGTTATATCCTAAACATGTCATATGCAAGATTTAATCAGCTTGAGTCCAAATCATAAATCTTATGAAAATTCTTTTTTAATGTTCGTCGAATTATGCCAAACCGATCCGGCGCCCAATTAGCACGGTTGGCTAATTGGTCTGGTTCAATTTTTTTTATTGCTACAGTAACGTGGATTCAAGGTACACAACCTTCCCTTCTCTTTCTACCTTTCCTTTTTTTTTAAAAAATATTCATAAGAAATAAAAAATGAGAAAAAATGCTATCAAAATTTTTTATTTTGACATGATTTTAGAATATACTGTAGATCCATGATTTTGGAATATGTTGTAGATCTACGTAATGATGCTAAAATCATGATTTTTTGTTAAGTATATGATTTTTAAAATTAAAAAAATATTTTTAAATTAAAAAATTAATAATAAAAATAAAATAATTAATTAAAAAATATAATAATAGATTATTTTTGTAGGGCTTGTAAGCTACTTTTATTATAAATTTTGTATCGATTTATTCTTTTTTTTGATGCATCTTGTGAATAGTATTCTAGATCTAATATTGAAAAAAAAGTGATCTTTCATGCATGCCCACTATCTTAAAAAAATATGTAGCATCTAATGATAGGATTCTATATGAATCTGAGATCAAATAAAATTTTATAATATTATATTTTTTTATATTTTTTAAATCTAAAAAATTAAAAATATATATATAATTAAAAAAAATAAAAATATTAGGTAAAAAATATTAATTAATTTTATGTAATTATTGAGTTTATATGTTTTTTAAATATTCAGGAATGGATCCATCGAGGAGGAAGGATCCGGAGCATGATATTGGTTGGGTATATAGAAAAATGCTCTCAGATCAACATCATTAAAGGTGTAAATGGTGCAATATAGAATTCAAGGATGGTGGGGTAACAAGGTTGAAGCAGCACTTGGCTAGCAGCTATTTTGATATATCTGCATGCCAATAATGTCTATAAGAGATCCGTCAGTTGAAACATTTTGCTAATTTCAAAGTAGGAAGGAAAAAATATTAAAGATGGCAGAGGTGGACCGTAAAGCCATAGAGCCATCTTATCATTTCAGAGAGTTAGAGAAAGTATCTATTCTTTTCGATGAGGAGGTACAGATTGAGGCTGCCATTCAACTAAGCTTGTATAAGCAAACATCTAAAGGAGGTGGCTAGACATAGAGAGCGATTCGAGTCAACTTTTGAGTTGGATTGAGCTTTGGAAGTATTGCAGGAGAGTCAAGATACAATTTAGGAGGACATCCATAGTCAGAGAGCCTGTCAGGAGATTCACCAGCTATATTGCATCAATGTTGAGAGCATTTGGCAGTAGAAAGAAGTTTTTTAGGAACATTCCAGTAGGAGCTACTATCTACGATGTCGATTCACATACCTTCCTAGGCAGAGATTTCAAGCAATAGAGGATTAGTTGTATGCTGAAAAAGGATAAGAATGATATGTGGCGGGCTATCGGATTTTGGTTTTATTTCAGTTATATTACAGTACACATAGCAGACAACCCATATAGCTCAGCTATTGCATTTATGCAGGCTACTAGTACAGTTGTAGATCTTCCAGGATCGAGGGATATTTATGGTCAGCTTCTGGACAGCAATAAGGAGTTAAAAATTGGATTGCCTCTTATCAGAATAAGTTTCCTGTGTATGGATTGACAGTGGTGTGATGATTGGATTGGTCCTACTAGATGAAGTATTATCAACTTCTTGACTTATTGTAATGGATTTTTTTTATAAATCTATTGATACTTCAGATCAGGACCACGACAGCAGCTATATTCTCAAATTGATGGAGAAGGTGATTGATCAGGTGGGAGAGCAGAATATCGTGCAGGTCATCACAAATAATATCCCATAGTATAGGTTCGTAGGGTAGTTCTTGATGCAGCGGTGACCATATATTTTCCGGATCCCTTGTGCTGAACATTGTATTGATCTCATGCTGATGGATATTCGAAAGATCTATAAGGTGCAAAAGATAGTTGAATTAGCACAGGCTATTACCAGATTCATTTATAACCATACATGGATCTTATAATTGATGAGGAGCTTTGCTAGGGGAGAAATAGTGAAACCAGGGATTACATGGTTTGCTACAAATTATATAGTACTTGATAGTCTTCTTGATAAAAAAATAGAGTTGTGTTAGATATTCGTCAGTCGAGTGGTAGCAGAACAAATATGCCAAGGCAAATACTAAGGAGAGCACCGCGGAGAATTTAGCAACAAGATAGACATTCTGGTAGCGGACTGAGATAACAATGAAGGCTATCAAGCTTCTATATGAGGTACTTCGGATCATGGACTCGGAGTAATATGCTAAAATGGATTTTCTTTATTACATGATGGAAAGGATAAAGGCAAAGATCCAAAAGGTAGATCCATCAAATATTAATGAGTATATCCGGATCATTAACGGATGGAGTTATTAAATAAGTTCGGATTTGCATCTAACGGTAGGCAGTAAATCATGAATGCTCTAAAATTTTAAATTCAATTATATTTTTACAAGTACACTTGATTAATTCTGAAAATGTATGTATAGTTTATTATCTGAATTCGAGATTCCAGTACTTCATACCGGATATTGTCTTGGATGAATAGCTTATGTCTGTCCCATGCAATGTTATATATAAGATAGAGCATGATCTGGATGTCGTAGCTATGTGCCTAGATTAAGTAAGATTGAAATTATTGAATGATTTTTATTAGCAATAACTTTAACAAGTAATACATGATAATAATATTTTTTTTAGATAATTTTTTAGAAAGGGCATAGATTTTTTTGGATCTAATGCAGCCATCAGAAATAAATTAAAGATGAATCTTGATAGGTGCTGATAGGTTTAATATTAGATTTAAAGTGATTTTTGAATTTTACTGAATCTGACAATCTAAATGATTTAATATCTGTTGCAGTTGGATGGTGGGTGCATTTTGATGGATTAGTAAAATATTGAAAAGTCTTGCTATCAAGATTCTCTCCCATATGGTGTTATACAGTGGATGTGAGTGTAATTGATCTACTTTTGGCTTTATCTACTCTAAGTAGAGGAATTGTCTAAAATAGAAATATCTTAATGATTTTTTATATGTATACTATAATTTAGGGTTGAGGCTAAAGTGAAATAAGGAGGAAGTTGAATTGAAATACTTCGATCCTATTGCAAGTAATTATATTGATGGGGATGAAGATCCGATGATTAGATGGATCAGTAGCAAGAGCTAGAGTTTGATAAGCCAGGATCGCCTTCTCGACTAGCCAGTTTTGTAGCTAGCGAGGCTAGGATGGATGCTGAACAATGGGCAAGAAGCAATATTCTTCACAGGGCTCTAGTAAATACATCATATCATTCCTTCCCATCATCTATTTGGTTCAGAGACGGAGGAAAAGGAAAGACATTTGCATCTTCACTTGAGCACTCTGTTCATTCAGATTCAGATACTAAAAAGAGTAGTGCTAGTACTTTTTATAGTCAGGGATCTAATAATCAGGGAAGGGCTTCGTGATTATTGATCTTAAATTCATTAGTGAGTCGCAATTTACTCATGCGACACGAGATACGGACTATGGGATAGCAGTTGGTAGAGCTTGCAGTAATATGATTCCATATAAGTGATGGGCTTCGTGAGATCGTTCAGGATATAATGCAGTTGTAGATCTTGCACGTGTAGGATCCATGGATGTATCAGGGCCATCCTCATATTCTAGATCCTCTTACCCGCAGGCATCGGTAGCTTGTGATCCATATGGATATGGATATGGTGCATCTGAAATATCATCTTTTAGTGATTATTATTTCATGCAATGCGGAGCATTTTACGGATTTGATTTTGCTGCCAATATATTTGGATAGGTCCCTCCATAGCCATATCATCAGTTTCTAAATATCTCTTAAAGTCGGGACTTCAACGAGAGATCTGCAATGAATTACGATCCATCACATATACCTCCTGGTATAAGCTTACATGATTACCATGCTGCCTGGTTAGAGAGATTTACTGATCTTCCTATTGAGTACATTAATGATTCTGATATTTATGGGCATCGATATTTGACTCGATTTTAAATATCGGTATATAATTATGTTTATATTTCTTCTTTCACTTTAATTAATTACTGGTAATCTTACTTTATAGAAATTTTTTAAAAAATAATGTATAATAGTTAGAGGCTATACAGTATTTCATAGTGTTTTGAAGTAATGCAAACATCAAATAACATCAACAAATATCTATTTAAATTTAAAAATATTTAATAAATTCTAAAATAATCAAAATAAATAAAAAATAAAAAAATTTGGGTACAATATCGATATCGTACCATTCCAGTCAATCATCGATACGAGTCTCGGTACCAGTATCGGGAACCTTGTTCTTTTTCATCTATCACAATGCCGTGGCCATGGTCTTAAGTATTTAGATTCTTAAATCGTATAGGACTATTCTTCAACTAGTAAGATCGATAGATCTTATATAGATGTATACCCAACTTTTAAAATAAATTTATTATAGCCAACATATACTACGAGGTCCCAGATGGTTAATAAATGAAGTTTATGTGTAGTCAAACTATATTAACCCCATCGAGCAATTAAGGTATCGCAGGTCAAAGAACTACTCATACAACTATAGCATCAAGCAAGTCACTGACGAGTTAATAGATATCTAAGTGACTTTTTATGTTGGTATATTCAGTATTGTTGTTCTCTAATAACTACCTGTGTTCTTATTTTAGTATTTCTATAATATAGACTCGAGACTTGTCTATCCAAAATGAAAGTGATCCATATACCGATCTAATTGGATCAATCACCGTCCTTGTGATGATCTTATGATTGGAAGTAATTTAGGAATTAATCTAATGGCACGTCTTAAATTCTCAATTCTTGAGAATATATATCATCGTCTATTAATTCCTCGGACAATACATATATGCATGCAATATGTATGATTAAAATAGTTCAATTTAGAATATTAAATATAAAATTATTCTAAAAAGAAATGTATGTACCAGATTAGTTTTTAGGGCATACATCTAATAATCTCCTACTTTCATTAAAGCTAATTAACCATCTACGTTAGTCCCATCTTCTCAGATGTGCTTCAGTCTTTTGGCTAAAGCTTATTAAGTGTATCTGCTATATCTCTTATAGACTTTACTTTCTGCTCATTAATAAGGTAGTCGTGAATAATACAATCATCGCTTTATGTGTTCGGACTTTTGGTGAGACTTTGATTTCTTAGCTAGAGCTTGAGACCATTGTTGTTATAGTAGTGTTATAGTATTCGATGACATCACATTCAATTTTGCAACAATTTTTTAAACAGAATATATCCTTGCACCCTTAGAAGCGATGATGTAGTCAATTTTCTTGATCAAATCTATAATGATTGATTCTTAGGAACTTCCAAACTACTATTGTACAAGAATACATCTTGATGTAGACCTTCGAACATCATCATAAGACATGTCTTAATGTATGTATCATTGTTTCATCAATTCTCTCACTTTAAAGATCTAAAACATATTTTAATACTTTTCAAGTGTTAAAGAATGTTTTCACAGTTATTCAATGCTTAACCTGGATTCGATTGACATTTGTTTGGCATTCATAGCAAAAATCAGTTTATGTACATTGCATGGATTGTATGAGACTTTCTATGGCTAAAGCTCAAAAGGATTTGGCTCATATGCAAAATCTATTCAAATGTGTTGGGGCACATCTTATTAAAGATTTAATTCCATGCATAACAAGTAAAATCCCTTGTTGGAGTTTCCATGCTGAACTTCTTAAGAACTTCCTTAATGTATATATTCTGTGTAGCATCCTCCTAGATCTGTCTCTATAGCAAGGATCTTGGTATCGGTACAGGCACTTGTATTGGCATTGGGACAGTACAGTACCGTACCGTGTCGGTATGGTAGGCATGTCGGCTGGCATGCCCTTTTTTTAGGATTTAGGGATGTTTTTTTTAAGGTTTACGATTTTAGGATTTAGTGTTTAGGATTTAGGGTTCAGAGTTTAGGGTTCAGGATTTAGGATTTAAGGTTTAAAAAATGCTGGTACATTAAAGTAACCTTCCAGTCATTAATTCTAATTAAAGTAAGATATAAAATTATAATTAAAGTAAGATTATTTCTAATTAATGAAAGTAAAAGATAAAATATAAATATAATTAAATACCGATATTTAAAATCGGATCGAGTATTGATGTCCATAAATATTGGGATCATTAATATACTGAAAAGGAAAATTTGTAAATCCCTCTAACCAGGTAGCATGATGCTCTTGTAAGCTCATCCCAGAAGGTATGCATGATGGATCACAACTCATCGCGGATCCCTCGTCGAGGTCCTGATTTTGCGAGGTATTTAGAGATTGATGATATGGCTGTGCAGGGATCCATCCGAATATACCAGCAGCAAAATCAGATCCGTAAGATGCTCCGGACTGCATGGGATAATAACTACTAGAAGATGTCTCGGATGCACCATATGGACCATATAGATCATAAACTGTCGGTACCTGCGGTTGTGGATAAGAGGATCCTAAATATGAGGATGATCCTGGTACATCCATGGATCCTACTTCACGTGCAAGAGCTGCAGCTGCATCATGTTCTGAACGACCTTGCGAAACCCGTCATCTATATGGAATCGTATCACTACGGGATCTACCAGTTGGTGCACCATGGTCAGTATTCTATGTGGCGTGATTAAAGTGCGACTCACTAGTGAATTAAAGATGAATAGATGGCTGCATCTCCTGCCCTCTAGCCCCTTCCTGATCACTAGATCCTCTACTATCTGAAGAAGCACTAGCACCACTATCTAAAGAAGCCCCTCCCTGATCACTAGATCCTTACTATATGAAGAAGCACTAGCACTACTCTCTCTGGTGTTTGAATTTGATGAACTGAGTACCTTGGTGAAGATGCAACTGCCTTTTCTTTTCTTAAATCTTTGAACCGAATAGATGACAGGGAGGGATGATGTGATGTATCTGCTGGAGCCCTGTGAGGAATATTGCTTGTCCATTGTTCAACATTCACTTCAGCCTTGCTAGCTACAAAACTGGCTGGTCGAGGAGACGATTCTGGCTCATCATGCTCTAGCTTCTGCTGCTGACTCACGATCCATCTAATCATCGGATCTTCATCATCATCAACATAATTACTTGTAGTGGGATCGGAGTATTTCAGTTCAACTTTCTTTTAAATATATTTTAGCCTCAACTTTAAATTATAGTGTACATAAAGAAGATTGTTGAGGCATTTCTGTTTTAGACGGTTCCTCTGCTTGAATAGATAAGGCTAAATGTAGATCAGTTGCGTTCACATCCACTAGATGGCATCGTCTGGGAGAGGATCTTAATAGCAAGAATTTTTAAATATTTTGCAGATCCACCAAAATGCACTTACCATTCAGCTGCAAAAGATATTAAATCATTTAAAATTTTAGATTCAACAAAATTCAAAAATTAATTTGAATATAATATTAGACTTAGTACTTAGTAACACCTATCAGGATTCATCTTTGATTTACTTCTGATGGCTATAGTTGATCTAAAAGAATCTGTCATTTCTAAAAAATTTTGTTTAGAAAAAAATGTTATCATATACTACTTGTTGAAATTAGTGCTAATAGAAATTATTCAATAATTTTAATATAATTTTTTCTAGGTACATAACTGATATTTGGATCAAGCTTCATCTTATATATAACATTGCATAGGGCAGACATAAGCTATTCATCAATGACGATATTCGGTATGGAGTATTGGAATCTTGGATTCAGATAGTAAGCTGCACATATATTTTAAGAATTAATTAAGTGTACTTGTACAAATATAATTTAATTTAAAATTTTAGAGAGTTCATGATTTATTGCGTATTTGCTAGATGCAAATCCAAACTCATTTGATAGCTCTACCATCTATCAATGATCTGGATATACTCAATAGCATGTGCTGGATTTGTCTCTTGGATCTTTTCCTTTGTCCTTTGTATCATGTAATACAAGAAGCCCATCTGAGCATCTCTCAGAGTCCACAATCTGAAGTATCTCATATAGAGGCTTGATAGCCTTTACTATTCTCTCAGCCTGCTGCCAGAATGTTTATCTCGTCATTAAATTTTTCACATTGCTCTTCTCACTATTTATCCTAGCATATCTGCTCTGCTGCTACTTTTGACTGACAAATATCTGACACGGCTCTATTTTCTTACCAAGAAGACTATCAAGTGTTATATAATTTGTAGCAAACTGTATGATCCTTAGTCTTAATATTTCTTTTCCAGTAAAGCTTCTCATCAATGATAAGATCCATATATAGTTACAGATGAATCTGATAATAGTTTGTGCTAACTCAACTATTTTTTGCTTCTTATGGATTTTTCAATATCCATCAACATGAGATCAATACAATATACAGCACAAGGGGTGCAGAAAATATGCAGTTGCCATTGCATCAAGAGTTGCCTTGTGGTCCTATACCGTGGTCCATTACTGTGATGACCTGTATGACATTCTTCTCTTCCATCAGATCAATCATCTTCTCCATCTATCCGAGGATATAACTGTTATCGTGCACCTGATCTGAAGCATCAATAGATTTATGAAAAGTTTTTCTATCACAATAAGTCAAGAAGTTGATAATGCTCTATCTAGTAAGACCAATTCAACCACACACATCACTGTTAATTCATATACTGGTCATTTGCTCTGATACGAGGCAAAACAATTTTCTAGTCCCTTCTTATTGCTGTCCAGAAACTGACCATAAATATCTTTCGATTCTGGAGGATCTATACCTACCCTAGTAGCTTGTATAGAGAAATAGTAGAGTGATAATATGAATTGTTTGCTGCGTGTGCGGCCCGCACTATCTTTCTTTTTATCCTTTTTAGCATGCTATTAATTCTCTATTGCTTGGAATCTCTGTTAGGAAGGGTATGATCGACATCATGGATAGTGACTCCTGCTGGAATGTTCCTGAAAGACTTCTTTCACTGCCAAATGCTTCCAATATGGATGCAATATGGCTGGTGCCTCTACTGACAGGCTTTCTGACTGAGAAGGTCCTTCTAAACTGTCTGACTCTCCTGCAACATTTGTAGAGCCTGATCCCGATCCCGACTCAAAAGCTAATGGTCCAAATCGCTCTGTTTGTCTATCTCTTCTAGCTGTCTTTGCTCATACAAGCTCATCTGAATGGCAACCTCTATCTGTCTTTTTATTAGAAGGAATATATGCTCTCTCTGACTTTCTAGTATAAGAAGGTGGTTTATGGCTTTGTGGTCCATCTTTGTCTTCTTTGATGTTCTTTTTTTTCCTGCTTTGAAATTAGTAAAATATTTTTTCATTAACTGATGGATCTTCTATGGACATTGTCGGCATGCAGATATATCAGAATAGTCATCAGTCAAGTGCTATTTCAATCTCGTTACCCTATAATCTTTAAATTTTACATTGTACCATTTACACTCCAATAATGTCGACCCGAGAGCATTTCTTCATGCAACCAATCAATGTCACACTCCGGATCCTTCTTCCTCGATGGATCCATTTTTGATATTTAAAAAGTACATAAACTCAATAATTACGTATATTAATTAATACTTTATTAACATAATTTTTAAATTTTTATTTAAATATTAATTTTTTTATTTTTTAGATTTAAAAATATAAAAAATTAAAATATTATAAAAAATAATTTGATCTTAAATTTATGTTGGATTCTATTATAGATGCTACATATATTTTTTAAGACATTGGAAATGCATAAAAGGTCAAATTTTTTTAATATTAGACCTAAAGTACTATTTATAAGATGCATCAAAAGTTGGATAAATTGACACGAAATTTATAGTGAGAGTAGCTTACGAGCCTTATAACAATAATCTATAATTATAATTTTTTAATTAATTATTTTATTTTTAATAATTTTTTAATCTAAAAATAATTTTTAATTAAAAAAATATATACCTAACAAAAAATAAGATCTTAGCATCATTGTGTAAATTTTTTATAAATCTATAACATACTCTAAAATTATGTCAAAAAAAATTGACAGTATTTTTTTTTAATTTTTTATTTTTCATGAAATTAGAAAAAAGAAAGGGAAGAGGGAGAAAGAAAGAAGGGAAGCTATACGTACCTTGAATCTATCTTTTTCTTGTAATTTTAATATTTGATTGGCTTGAAATCAGGAAAAAATAGAGTCTGCAGCCTTCGTTGAAGCCTTCCTTCCAATAGAGAGCTCTCTGGTATTTTATAAAGCCTCCCCAATAAGTTCACAGTAACTAAAAGGAAAAAAACAATCGGTTCGAATCGGCCCAAACTGGTTCCGAACTGGCCAAATTGATCGGTTTGGGCAGGTTCAGGATCCGTTCAGATCGGTTCATCAATTTTTTTTATTTTCGAAACTGGAGAGTCGGTTTTTGGTATTGAACCATGCCGGTTGGTCGCCGATCCAGTTCGGTATGGGTCGAACCGGTAGGTATGGCATGGTTCGTCAAACCTTGCTTTATAGACCTACATTTCCAAGTGAGAATGCTTTCCTAAGGTCTTTCATGGAGAATTCTTTAGATAATCATAACTTAACCTAGGTCAGCATGGAAATCACATTCCCAATAGGAGAATGTTATCCTCGTACAATACAAGGAACTTTACAATACTCTCACTGATCTTTTAAAAACATATGGTTCCTTTTCTCGTTCTTGATAGAATCAAACAATTTGATCATGTTATTGAAACTAGTATTCCAACTTCAAGATACGTTCTTCTATCTACATAGATCTTTTGTAGTTTGCAGACCTTGTGATCTCCATCACTGTCCATTTATCAAATTTCATATGGTAAACTGCAATAGCAACTAGTATGAATTTCAGCATGGTCACAGGTAAAAGGGTCTCTGATCATTAATGCTTGGCACTGATTATAACCTTTCATCTAAGCCTTGCCTTATCAATCTATCTATTTTTTTTATAGATTTATTTGTATTCAATAGGTACTACACCTTCTGGTGGATTTATTATTGGTTGGAGCGCATAGAGTCTAACTTCATGTATTTAATCATTTTTTGGAATCGATGTCTAACATTGTCTCGTTATAAGTTTTGGGATCATCTCTATATTTCCTATCTTCCATAAAGAACATTTTCTTTACATCCTTAACAAACATACTCATGTACCTTTCAGTAGGACTGGAGATCCTACTAGACTTACAAGGTGGAAGAACTATATGCACCGGTTTTGTTCGAATGGGTTCTATAGGTTTTATGATCTGTTTCTCTTCAGAGATTTTTTTTGAGTTTTATTATCCTCTCACTGCTATATTTAGGATAAACTATTTAAACATGAATATAGAATTAGGTCATAACAATTTATGATCCACTGGGAAGTAGTATCCTAACAACTATTTAGGATACTTAAACAAGTCATCAAAAACCTAACCTGTAACTTGTCTGCTGCAGTCGTTTGACATAAGCTGAACATTTTGAAATCCTGAAATAATCAAGACTCGGCTTCTTACCATTCTATATCTCATATGAGTATGGTAGGAAGGTTTTAAAGGAAACCATATTAAATAGATAAGCTGAGTTAGATAAACATGTCCTTAAAGATAAATTAATGATTCTCATAATGGATTGAACCATATCCAATAAGGTTTTATTATTCTGCTCAAATATCCTATCGAGTTGAGATGTAAGAGTCCATTTTGAAACTATGCCGAATAACTTGAGATGATTCTAAAATTCTTCAAGGTATTCTTCTCGATCTGATCGAAGAATTTTAAGAAGTTTTTTCATTTTACATTTGTACTTGTTATCTGGATTACTTGAACTTTTAAAAGATTTTAGATATATCAGTAAAGATAATTTTCCTGGTCTGCACATCAGATATGCTACACACATCAGTGTATACCAAAGCAAGCATACTAGTGGTCCTCATCCCTTGTCACACAAAAGGTAGTTTAGTCAACATTTTTTAAGATAGGACTCATAAATTGGAAATTACTGATTAGTCAATTAGCTAAAAAGTCATGGTTGTTCATGGTTTTCAATTTGTTTGTCCTTTCTTTTCAACATGACCAAACCTGAGTTGTGACATATGTACTTTAGGTTAATATCATCTCATAGGACTTTTCAGATCCGATGGCACTTCACTAATTGCTCAATAGATGCATCCATATGCAAGTGATAGAGACTGTCAATTATGAAATTACCTGCAAGCAATTTATTTCTAAAATAAATGGTTGAGTGATTTTTATGAAATTTTCATGCTAAACATAAATCAAATTTTTGCTCCCTCTCTTTACCCATACAATAATCGTAGAGGTTAGATATCAACAGTAGCAACTATTGTCCTGTTATCCATCCATAGGGTAACTTAGTCCCCTACTTTCCGATAAACCCTACATAAAGTCTATAACTTAATTGGAAGTAGAAGAAACTACAAGATAATTTTAATTTTCAGTAGCTGACATGCCTTCCGAAGGTGTGTGCTTATTCTTCAAGGATTCCAGGCTCATGGGATTGTTCCTATAGCCATCAACTTTGAAGTAGAAACACCTTTCCATTGTAAGTGTCCCTCTTTTGAAAGATCCCTTTTAGCACTTACTCTCGATTTTTTGTTTTTTCACAAGCCTCTTCCAATTAAACTTTTCTTTTAGAAGAGGTTTGCTCCACATTGAGAAGTATGCCCCTTGAACCTTTCAAGATCTCTTTAATAGTCATCAATATGTTGACCTTGATTTCTTAATCTTATTTAAATGGTAGTTTACAATAAACTGTCCATTTGAATTAGATAAAAACTAATACATCAAATTCATGTGCAATCCTTTATGCATCATTATGCCCGAGTTTCTTAAGCTCCTAATCCTTAATCATTATAAAATAATGATCATGGATGATTGTACTTAGGTCAGACATTAGATAGCTTAGTAACATTGGGAGGTCCTGGTCTATTACACTAAACTTTTCTAATCAATCTTCAAGTTGAGCCAGTTATATAATAAGTTTTGGTTAATTAATTGGTCTGAGAAATAAAAGGGTTGGAAGTTGACATTTTAATTTATAGAAAATAAAGATCTTAGTTAGATGTTTGTATTTAATTTTAAATTTGTTTTTGGAACTTTAAGAAACAAATTAGATTTACCATTTTCATGGATCTCTCATACTCCTTTGTGGAGATATATAAATCTCTACGTGACTAGGATTCTTAATAGATATTGCGGTCCCATCAATAGACATGCACCTCACCTGATAGATATTGGTGACACGTTATATCAATGAATGGATAACTCTTGTCCAATTCTATTCAAGCATGTTGCAGTGATTCGGTCTTTAAGTCATGTGGGCTCACCTGCAGATATTGATCACACTTTTTAGTTAAGTCAGACCCACCATTCAAATACAAGTATGTAGCCATCATTGGATCCCTTACCTGATAGATATTAGGGCCAACCCCATTTACACCCTGCAGCAATCCTTTGCTAATAGAGTTGTTACGTCTTCTTGGTATAACTGAACCACTATATACAGCCAAGAACAATCAATATTAGTAGGATGCCTGCAAATCTACAATGGTAGAAGACCACTAGACTTAATATATGTGAGGTTTGGGTTTAGGTCTTATCATAATTAGTCAGTACAATTACATATTTGACTAACCTGGTTTAAGTCAGTACAATCTCATGTCTGATTCATTTAGATAACATGGGTGAACTCAAATCACTGGACAACCTTATTCAAGATTTAATCAACTAAGTTGGCCAAGTGAGATTGGTGGGAGGCAATACGATGCTTACCTTAGACACCATCAGATTTGCTAGATAAGCATGGCCCAATTAAAAACCACCGGTATAGACTTGCCATTGACATTAATTGGTTAATTAGTTTTGAATAGGTTAGCCTAACCACTCGGTCTCGATTCACTAAGCCAAATTAGGTCTTGAGTTAACCAATTGATATTAGGATGTCAACCGATTTGACCAGCTATAACTAAACTCAATTTGAGCCCCTTTGACCTAATCCTAATCAACTTTTGATTAGGTTCGATCAATTGCTCAGGAATCGATAAGGGTTCTAACCTAATCTAATCGAAAATTCCAAATTGTAGTCGAAACGAAGACCTAATAGTTCTATCCATGTGATATCCTTATGCTTTACTTAAAAATTAGATTCTAAAAATAATTTTTAGATTTGTTTAAGTGCATGAATTAATGGTTTATGATCTCGAAACAATTTCAGATCTACCTAGAATCATATCTCAATATGGATGTTTTAGATCTAATAACTATCAAAATATCTATCATATATATCAAATTCAGATCTGAAACATAAAAAAATACATATTGCATATGTAAATTCAGATCTAAAATTACACATCAAACTATTTTGAAAACTTTTCAAAAACCGTTCACGTCGTACTAGGATAACGTTTGCAACATAAAGAGTAAACCTTATGCCAGGACAACCTTATGTTTGTCTGATTTGAGCATAACCATGTTAATTTCAGATCTAGATTTAATATAATTGATTAAACTTGATTTGAAAATTCTTTTCAAAATTGTTCAACTTCGTACTAGGATAATCTTTGCAGTATAAGGGATAAACCTTATACTGGGACAAACTTATTTCAGTCCGAAGTTGATTTAAATCAATCTTATTTTCAGATCTGAAAATGAAATCTTATCCGATCTTATTTTTATGCATGTTTACTTGTGGATCTGATACCACTGAGGGATTAGGGTGATTTTCATATGCAGAAAATTATGAGGATTTTATGCAGCCAACTATTAGAGGGAGTAAGCAATATTCCTTGTAATCTTGAAAATGATGTTATGTTAAAAAATGATTTTATGATCATCGGGTATTATTCTCACAGATGTCTCAGTGTTACTTTCTCTTTCGTACTTTAAGTTGCTTTAATTTAATGATTTCCTTTTCCTTTTTTAATCCTTTTAAAGTCATGATCCAGGGTGATATAGCTGTCTTAGTGAAGGACAAGGACTTTGGCATTCCTAGGATATAAAATATTAGTTGTTAATATCTGAGTTATTATACTACACAAAGCTTTGAATTTTATTAACATTTAGGTAGAGAACATGTGTTGTTTATTAATTTATGGGCCCTCATTTTAGAATTAAGTTGCTATAATTTATTATTTCTTCTGTATGTAAGTGTTATATTAGTTTTTAAAAATAATTTCATCACCTTTAGACATTGATTTTTGTTGTACCAAGATTTTGCTAATGTCATTTTTGGTAAATGTTTGCTTGCTGGAAACTGTTAGACCATTATTTTGGGTATAATATCACAATGCATTGACAATAAAGCTATTTTTAAAGTGAAGTGTGATTTTGTTACATCATTTGTCATGAGCTATTTTAGTGGATCATTAACATTTATTTTGATTTTTTTTTCCTTGATCTATTCTAATAATTGGAGAATGCCACATGGTGACTAAACATAATCACCAGTATTTTGAGAGCCAGTCCAACTTGATCGGTTTGTTACTTGTTAGGCTTTGTGGGTTGGATTGATGTAAAACCCGTATTCCATAAAAAAGCTGTTTGGCCAGTTTGACCTAGGGGTTCAACCAAGGATAGCAATTTATGATCCCATCTGCCAATTTGACCTGTGGCCAACCTGAGTTTGGCAAATTGATAATGGATTCCAGGTCATCATTGCAATGACCGTACTTGAGCCATGTCATAAATGGGTCAGTTCAGGTTTAGAGTCATGACTCGTCTAACCTGTTTTGTCATGTTTGGTAGTTTGATGGGTTTGACACAATTATGACCTGACTCGTTTAAGATATTTTTAACTTGTTTAAACTGTTTGGGACTTGTTTAAACCATCTAAAACCTGTTCAACTTGCAGGCCAGGTGCATGTTTGATGGAGGAGTCAAGTTGGGTTTTGGATTTTTGACCTGTTTAATATTTAGGTCAGGTTTGTGCTAACCCATTTGTCTTGACCTGTGTTCGATTCAACTTGACCTGTTTGTCACCCCTAGGTTCAAATGTCTGAACCATCGGATGGTAATTACCTGCCTGGGTTAGCAGACAACAACCTAAAAATAAAAAAAAGGATAAAAAAGAGGTGGGAAAATCAAAAGATTTGATCCCAAGCTCTCCCTCCCATCCTCACCTGTTCACCAAATCCTGTCAGATCTAGACTTCCGTGTGGCTTTGGTGGAGATGGCATCACAGTTGGAGGTTTGATGATCAGCGGAGGATTTGTAGCGATGGAAAGAAGGGACTACAAAAGAACTTAGGAACTGCCAGATCTAGGATAGAAGGGATCTCCTTCCACTTTTGGTAAGGTGGTGGTAGGGAAGAACAGCATATGTGTGAAAAGCTCCTCCTGTGGTTCCACCATTATTCAAACATGGCAACTTTAGGTATTTTTGTTGTGTCCCCACGGGGCACATGGCACACCTAATACAACGTGACATGCTAAGGACACACTGGATGCTATCATGCTACATTACAAATCTCACTAGTTATCCGACGAAGTTGCTATTGAAGGAAAGAAATCCTAAAAGATTAAGAGAGAATAGGAAGCCAAAAGGAAAAGGAAATTAAAGAAAAGGAAAGAAATCCTCATGGGAAAGAATAAGAGAAGAGAAAAGGAAAAAAAATCGTCAGCCAGAAAAGAAAAAAAGTAGAAGGAATGAATAGGAGGGAGGGAATTATCATGGAATAGATTTAGCCAACGATGAAAGTGAAAAAAGTGGGAAAGAAGATGAAACATCCGGGCTTCTACCTTTATGTAAACGTTTCTCATGGTCTCCTTTGAGCATTCGTTATGCCTCAATGCCTTGCCTTGCTGCCTTCTTCTCTCATCTTTTCTCTGTCTCTATCTGATTTGAACGCCACTGCAAGGGGGAGTAGAGAAAGGACAGGTTATTAGATCGGGCACTTTCGATTGAAAAGGGCTGTGACCTCTTTTCTTTCTTTCTTTGTTTTTTGTTGTTTGGTAGAGATTTGACTTTTTTTATTATGGAGGGGTACCAAGTGCCACTCTTGTGCCTGTTGAGTTACCTGTTGATGTGGCAGGACTGTGTGGTGGGTTCATAGGTTAGGTTGTGATTCATGAGAGGCTAGGATAGTATGACTAACCAAAGGGTTTCAGGCAAGGATTCAGGTCCCGGCGGGGCATCCTATGGGACACCGGAACGGGATATTATCCCATGTGTCGGGACAGGACATCCTGTTAGCGTCCCAGTGTCCCAATCGAGATCCCTTGGGACATCCTTTGTCCCGAGTGTTGGGACGGGGTGGGATGCCGACGCGTCTTGTTCCAAGAAAAAACCGGGACAGCCCTGTTCCACAGGATTTAAAACCTTGGTTTCAGGAACACCATAGTATTTCTCTAGACCAAAATATTACATGCATATATACTTATACAGTTGCATGCACACATGCACGCATGCCTACACGCATATCTCTGTCTGTCTGTGTTTTGAAATATTGCCATGTTCAATACTTCAAGACACTTGGACGCATGACATTCTGGCCCATATCCAGGTAACGCTGGTGCTTTAACTGTGGTTAAGCTGTTGATCAGTGACCTGTTTTCTAAGACAACTGAATCTGGGTTGGCATGTTCCAAACACTGATAATAACTGTTAATGAATATAAAACCACTGCTTTTTATGTCATCGTTAATGTATTTAGCATAATGATGATGAGATGAAATCATTAAATTAATTGTTTCAATTGTCAAGCTATTATCTCTAGTCAGATTTTTTGGGTTGTAGAAACCACGTGTAAGAGGAGTGGTTATATGGTTTCCAGAAACAGGGTCATTCAGAGAAGTGGGAGGGGGAGACACTAATTTTCGGATTTAGGCGGCAGTTGTTTCTCTTTGATTTTTTTTTTTTTCTTTTTTTCTTTTTGGGTGGGAGGTGAGGGAGTTCGGGCTTCAGCATATGTTCTAAATAGAGCAGATTGTGTACTCCATTACCTTTTGTAGACATGATTAATAAGGGTGATCATAACTATGACAATGTATCGATGTTTCCCTGATTTACCAGTGGATAGGCATTTACATGTCATCAAAGAAATTAATTTGTAATTGTCTATGTGTACACAGTTATCACAACTGTATTTGCTATCCTTGAGTACAAACAAGCTGTGGATATTTCAAAAGATTAGGCACACCTATGTGGGGAATTTTTCCCCCTACTATCAGCAGAAGTTGCTATTTGCCATTCACATAGCATATCATGGAAGATTTTCATCATTCTTAAAAAATTTGTGCCCTTTGTGAATAGCATTTCTTTGATCCACATGTATACATGTCCATTGACTTGTGACAAGTGGCAAATCTTCTGCACATAACTTTTTGATCAGCACAAGTTTTATATGCTCTGATGATTATTTGCCTATTTGGCTTGGTTGATTTGATTGGTACATAGACCAAAGCTTTGAAAGATGCGATAGGATTTTTTATGGTACTTAAAAAGTACCGCAGGTGCATGCATTGGTCGTTGTCGTCTATCTTATGATGGATGGCTATCTAAATACCCCTAGAGTTCATAAATTCCTTTCTATTTTAGTATTCACGTGCATGCAACCGTTCATCGTAAGATGGATGAAACCTAACCCTGCACAGCACCCTACGGTACTTTGTAAGTACCGTTGGGGATCTGTTCTCTTGAAAGATTGGGTGCATGATGATCTATATCCTTCCTTTTCTCGAAAAAAGATGAGTGCTCCTTAAAGAATAAAGTGTAGGATACAAGGAATCATGGTTGGCTGTAACAATCAGTGTTGTGCCATATGGGGCTTACCATATTATCCTTGTACCAAACTGGTCCGTAGTCTTGTGTTGTACCGACACTCAGTATGTCTCACTATTTTGTATTGTACGACAAACTGACATTGTAATAGGTTGGTACCGATATAGGATCCGGTACCAAGACAATGAACCTTGCAAGGAATTAATGTGTATTGAACCTAATATGATCTTTTATATCTTGATGATGTGAACATTTGATGCTGTGTATGATTGTTAAACTTGAGGAAAAATTCTAAAATGATGCTGTTGGAAAATGGCTGCAGTTATGTATTGCAGCAAGGTGTAATATGATTAGGAAATATGAGTTAAATTAAACAAATTTTTAAATATACATTCACACTTGTGGTAAGGTATGAGAGAGATGTTATTCTTCTTGGTTGGTCTACTCAAGTAGCTTTCTCAAGAACTGTTGATTGTTTTTGGGTGTAATGATGTAATATGTTGTCTTCATCCTTCAATATGAACACAATTAATTTTGAATATTTCACCTATCTGGGCATTTAACCTTCCACATTCTTTACCCAGGATGTCACTGCAACTAAAGGAAATGAGTTTGAAGACTATTTTCTGAAGCGAGAGCTACTTATGGGGATATATGAGAAGGGATTTGAAAGGCCTTCGCCTATCCAAGAAGAAAGTATACCCATTGCCCTGACTGGAAGTGATATTCTTGCTAGAGCTAAGAATGGAACCGGCAAGACAGCTGCATTCTGCATTCCAGCATTGGAAAAAATTGATCAAGATAACAATGTTATTCAAGGTTTTTTTTTATCCTTTATTATTTTAATTACATAAATATATATGGTTAGTTATCTTTAAGGAATTAAAGTAATAAGTTGGATCACTTGCAGTTGGCAGTCAGATTGCATCTTATTTGCTCTTCTATGTATTTTCTAGCTGCATATTTGGGACAGCGTATTGCCATTTGTTTTTGACTAACATGCATGGCCTTTTTGTAAACATCTATCTGTTATGAGGTCGAACCACAACAGAATGTTCTTTTTTAGGGAAATAGGTCAATTATTGGATGACATTCAAACGTTCTATGAATTTAGAAAATGTGGATCTCTAACTGTTAGAATTTGCATGTCACATCTTTTAGTTTTAACTTTATTTAGGTGCTTTTCTTGTGCAGTTGTCATATTGCTTCCTACAAGAGAATTAGCTCTCCAAACTTCACAAGTCTGTAAGGAGCTTGGAAAGCATTTAAAGATTCAAGTTATGGTCACTACTGGGGGAACCAGCTTGAAGGATGACATAATGCGTTTGTATCAGCCTGTTCATTTGCTTGTTGGAACACCTGGCCGAGTACTTGATCTTGTGAAGAAAGGTGTATGTATCCTGAAGGATTGTTCGATGCTCATTATGGATGAGGTATCTTATATATTAAATTGATTCTTCTATATCTTTTGAATGGTCAACCCAGTGATTATGTTTTGGTTAATGAAGAGTTGTTTCAAAGTTTTCATCTGAAGCTAAATTTCCTTCTCTTTATCTTTTTCAAAAATTCTAAGATTTTATCTATTGCTATATTCTATTTGTAAAGTATCATATATTTTGCTTTATTAATGTCTTGCATATACCTTTTTGTTATTGTTGGTGGCATTGCCTGCCTTCTTAAATCTGACTCCTTCAAACTTTCAACTGTTATCTCATCCATTTGTAATATTTTGCACATCAGAATTTTATCTGTGAATAATCCGTGGTTGGACTCTAAATTTTGGTTCATTGCATTATATAAACAAAAAAAAAGAAATACACTCCTTGTTTCTTCCATGGGTTTAATTGCTGTTGCTTGATTCTTCAAATACAAAGAGCCATTGTGAATCAATAGAGTTTAAAGTATCTTTTTTTGAAGAAATAGAAATAGAATATTTGGCTGTAATAATCTATTCCGCCTTATGCCTGTTGTCTGATAGATGTTCCTTTTCCTACTTCTGCAGGCAGATAAGCTTCTTTCTCCTGAGTTTCACCCTTCAGTAGAGCAGCTGATTCGTTTTCTTCCTGCAAATCGGCAAATTTTACTGTTTTCAGCAACTTTCCCTGTAACAGTCAAGGATTTCAAAGACAGATTTCTACTAAAACCTTATATAATTAATCTTATGGATGAACTCACCCTGAAGGGAATAACACAATACTATGCTTTTGTAGAAGAAAGGCAGAAGGTCCACTGCCTTAATACCCTTTTCTCAAAGGTTTGCACTTAACCATTATAATTTTTGCCTGATGCATAATGTCAACAATTGCAAAAACAATGAAGTTGTTGGCTCTGCTTTGACAGCTCCAAATTAACCAATCTATTATATTTTGCAACTCGGTTAACCGGGTGGAGTTATTGGCTAAGAAAATCACTGAGCTTGGTTATTCTTGCTTCTATATTCATGCTAAAATGTTGCAAGACCATCGGAATCGAGTCTTCCATGACTTCCGCAATGGTGCATGCAGAAATCTTGTTTGTACAGGTACAGTCATCTTTCAAGCTTGTATTTATTTGTCAGGACTCAGGACTAATCATGGTTTTCAGTAAAGTCTTTTATTAATATCATATTAGAATACATTGCATTCATAGTAGATAATTATGTCTTTGTACTTCTGTCTAGTTTATTTAAAATAAATATTATCTTTTTCGTTGGGTTGCTGTGATATTTCTTATAAAATTGCTGCTGGGCATGGCTTATGATGTGAGGCTGCTAGTTGTCTGAACAACCTATAATAGATGTCTTTATGATACCTCTGCATATGCATGTTCCCAGGCATGTAGCTTTGGAGGTGAAGTCAATCTATTGATCTATGACTACTCTCATACCCAACCATGACCTTTATATGCATAAATTTTGAAAACTGTTGTCATCTATTTAATGGTTCAGCTTTTTAATACCAAGGACACACTCTAGATTTGAGGTTATGTATTTGTTTTTACTTTACTATTACTTGAATTGCAGATCGTCAAACTGTGTGATCAATAGTCATTATGAAGATTTTTTCTTTAATAATACATACACATAAACACATACATAATATATGAATCATGGATTACCAATTTCCCCAATTAAAAGTTACCTCTTATGTTATTGTAATTTTTGCCAAATCCTTCAAGACCTGCATCCATGTTACTTTGTGTCTTCAAATTCACTTTCTAAATTCTTAGAAGTCTGAATCTGGTATCCTTCTGCAATATATGCCCACATTATCTCAATGAGATCTTGATTCTTCATTACCTTGTCCTTAGTTGATAGTGGTCCTACAATTTCTTCATTATACTTTATTATAACTTCATTCATCCTAGTTTTACTATGCATCCATCTGAATATTTCTCATTTCTCACTAATTTTATATTCATAATCCTCTTAACAGCAGCTGTAGCAATAGGATATTGTTGGTTTTGACACATTTTATAGAAATTTTTTGTTGCTAAGATATACACTGGTCACTTAACATCCCATAAGCACCTTTTCATTAATTAATGCAGCTCTGATTTAATTACATGTCTTCATCTGTCTTTATCTCTCAATTCTTTTATGCAGCGCACCCTAGATAATGAAGCTATTCTGTGGTATATTTTGTTGAACAATCTTGAGTAGGACCTTCCTGTCATTTCCATTTTTGTTGGAACTACATTTCATAGTCTCTGCTACTTTTCAACTGGCATGGAAACCCTTTTTTTAAGAAGACTTTACTCCTGAAATCCAATTTATTGATGGGCCATGGCCTCTTTAATATAACATTTTTCTCCATGGAATAGTGTTCAACAATTTATGTCTTCACCTATCAATATTAATCGGTTTAAGTATCAATATTTGTCTTGTTTATGTTGCCGTCTGCCAGTCAATATTCCTGCTTTAGTATCATGTAAGTCTACTTTGTTATGTTTTACAAATGGCATGGTTTTAGGCTTTCAAGTAAGAGAGAGAGATACCATTACCCACTTCTGCACCATGACTCTTGGTGAGTTGGTTGGGATATGTTTATGGTAAAATTTAATATTAACATGGTCCCTGTAAGCCTGTTCTCTTCCATCTAATGTAGAATGGAAGCAGTCTTCTCCTTCTGGTATTATGTTATGGGAGAATTATCAAGAATGTTGATGCATATTATGTCCCTCTAACATCTACAAAGATGGTGATGGACTTTAATTTTTGGACCATGTAATCTTTAAAAACTCACTCATCCCCTGGTTTTTGTTAATGGAAACCATAGTTCAAGAATTATATGCAACCTCTTGTCTTTATGATTTTTATGGTAATTTATTAATCTGATACTTCGTGCTCCTTTTTTTGCTTTCTTTGGTTTCATATCTGCAAATCTTTGTTTCCTATAGATATCATTCTCCCTATAAATATCATTTACTTAAATTTATGTTGCACCCAATGTCGATAAATATCAGTTTACCTACATGAATCAGCTAGATTGCATATGTGAGGCACTAAATATTAAGTTGGAGGTAGGCCCATGCATTACATCTATTCATAACTATTTCTGGATTAGCATTGTGTTGGTTTAAGTAGAAAACAGTTTCCTTTGGTCATTCAAAATGGTAGACGTTTAAATGCATTTTTGACTGTTGAGCTTTTGTCTTTCCAGATCTGTTCACAAGGGGAATTGACATTCAAGCTGTTAACGTTGTAATCAATTTTGACTTTCCCAAGAATGCGGAAACATATCTGCACAGGGTATGGTTGTTATAAATGTTTTAGCTGTATCGATATGCCTGCTACAATTGTTAACTGTAACATCGGTCAGCGATGTGATAGCCAATGTGCGCTGTCCATTGAGTTGCATTTTTCTTGACATATTAATTCAAAGGGACAAAAATGGTTAAAGACTTCTATGCTCATTTTTGGAGGTAAGGAGAGGGAATTATTAGAAAGTCGATACTGAACGAGATCATATGGATAAGCCTATCTTAAGCCTGCTGGTTCATGTTTCGGTTATTTAAGTCAAATCATCACTTGAAGTGATCAGAACTTTTTATATTTAGCTGCTTGTTTCTCTAATAATAAGTTTTACAGTGCATGCCAAAATTCCTAGCAGCATTTTTTTCACTTAATGCTGTGAAGCTATTGCATTCTTTCCTGGAATGTGTTTGCTTGATACTTTCAGGTTGGTCGCTCAGGGAGATATGGCCATCTTGGTTTAGCAGTGAATTTGATCACCTATGAGGACCGCTTCAACCTGTACACACTCTTTCCCTGTCATAGATATGCTCACAAATTCTTTTTTCTTTCCCTTCATATGATGTTCTAAGATCTGGATATTTGTCTAATGATAGGTATAGGATTGAACAAGAACTTGGGGCTGAAATTAAACAGATTCCTCCACAAATAGACCAAGCTGTATACTGCAGGTGATCTGTGATACTGATGAATGTGCATCCTCATCATTGGTTAATAATTAGAGGACCCACTGTAAATATTGGCTTATCAAGTATGTACTGAACTTTCTCACCTTCTTGTGTTCTTTTCTTTTCTTTTCGTTTATGTTATTTATACTTGTTAGTGACTAATTCAAAATACCAATATGAATACAAATTATTGATGCTGGTGGGTTTTCTCCCCTATATTTTTACCGTTGTTCTCTCTCCTGTGCTTGTTTTTATATGGACAAATGCACAAATATTTTATAATTTTTAATTATTTGAATATGATATTTGGCAAATTTCTTGATTTTTACAGCATTTCCAAATCATGGTTAAATTGTTCCTGAATGTTGAACTTGTGATTGTGCCCCCCTCCGAAGGGGTTTACTCGAAATTGGTTCGTTAGACTTATAAACATGCTTAACCTATGCATTTTACGCCACTCAAATTGAAATGCCAGCATGGTTTGTATGAATTGGTAGTAAATACTATTGACCTAGTATGTCAAGTTTAAGTAGCAACCTCATATGAGGCAATCCTGTCTTCTCAACCTTTTGTGAGAGCTTACATGCAGCAGTAGCTAGTGTAGAAATTATTGATTCAGTAATCTGCATTCTATGTTTTGATGTTTGTTTACCATGACGGAATTCAAATTAAATTTTGTCTGATCCCTTTATGTCCTTTCTTTGTTTTGCCTTGTTGTACCTCTTTTCCCAAACGTGTGGCATTTTGCTTGTCATATTTGCACACTATTGTAGGTTTGTTTGTGGTCTAGATGTTTTCTAAATGCTGTGAAATTACTATCTTAAATAATTTTGCTTTATTCAGTTTCTTAGTTTGATTATTATTAGTTTATATTACTTGCACATTCTGTAAAGCTGACAATCTTTCTGTGGACCATTATCCAGGGTTTATTTTGTTACCTTGCCCAAGGTACCAGTGATGGCATCTTGTGAGGTGTTCTGTGAAACTGATGGTACAATTAGCTCATATTGTGGACCCTATATGGTGATACCTGTTTATGTGGTACTTTAAATCATTGTCATCTTCAGTGACCTGTAGGTTTTTTTGTTGCTTCGTAGTGACCATTTTTCAGCGCTAACAAGTTGCAGATCAAAGCTTTAATTGTTTTGTAACTTCGGTCATTTGCCTCCAAGTATTTGTGTTGGTGGCTCTGTTGAAGGGAGGTGGTTTTAATCTGAGAAACTGCAAGGTGTTTCATAGCTTTATCAAATGCTTACTGTCAAGGTCTAGGATTAGGGCTTGTAATGGTCAGGTGCCTGCTGAATCCATGCATTCAAATGCTACATGTGTTGCCAGATCTGAAGATTTAGATGATCTATCTGGTACCTTTCTCTAAACAATTATCTGTCGCTGTTGGTGTGATTTGGTGAATATCGGTGTCTCTTTGTTTGGGAGTTCTTTGTAATGAGTCAACTGCTTTTGAATGTTGTTCTGCCAGACTATCAGCAGGTAGGATAAGGGATATATGCTGCATAATTTTCTGAATGGCTGCTGGTGAAATGAACCTCTGTTCTTCAGAAGGGATGTTGAATCCAAGGTGACATACTTGTATGCTTTGCCCACAATGGTTGTATTGGATGATTGGTTATAAATAAATAAATAAATAAATCCAGGATTCGTCAGTATGCGGGTGGGTATTGCATTAATCGGATGTAACAGGTCTAGGATATCCTTTGTGTCCCTGTATGGTCATAAATCTTTCACATCGCTTTGCATTAAGTATCTTGTGTCTGCTGCAAAGGAGTTGGATCACAGAGTGGTATCTCTTTCTTTGTTTGCTAGAATAGTTTATTTTTTGGGGATGTAAAATTTGGATACGGTGCAATCATCCACTTGCATGTCTTGTTTCTGTCACTATAGACTCTTTTGGCGACCTAGTTGAGTGGGTATGCAGTATATATATTGATTGTGGTATAATGCTGAAAGATTTTTATGTTTCACATATCCAAGTATTTGGATCTTGTGTGACAATGTAGAAATTTTGGTATGTATATTTGATGAGGCTGGCTACTCACGTGTAACCTGCATCTGACATGGTTAGTCATTGATGTAGTGCCTGCGTTTGACGTGGCTAGTTGCTGGTGTGGTGCCCGCAGCTTGTATCTTGGCCGAGTAGAGTTTTTGGTTGGGTAGAGTTTCATGTCGAGTAGAGTTTTTGGTCGAGTAGAGTTCCCGGTCGAGTAGAGTTTCCGGTCGAGTAGAGTTCCCGGTCGAGTAGAGTTTTGGGTCGAGTAGCGCTTCTTGGTCGAGTAGAGCTCCTAGCTAAGAAGAGTTTCTAATCGAGTAGAGCTCTCGGTTGGCTTAAGTTCTGGTTACGAGGGAATTGTTTTTTCGCAGACCTTGGGCGGAAAAGTAGATTAAGGATGCGTCGATCCAGGTAGGGATATGCGGTTTGTTTAGTTTCGACATTGCTGTAGAATACTTGGACGGTGATGGGAGAGAGTGGCATAACCATCTTTGTCTAACCTATTATGACACTCGGGAAGGAACATCCTGCAAGAGATGTTTCGTTGAATTTGCATCCTTTGAAGAGGTGTGCCTGCTGAGACTATAAGACTTGTAGCATGTTGTTTGCATCCTTTGCAGGAGGGTGCCTCGTTGGAATTCTAGTTTCCATCTTATGTGGCTTTATGAAGCTTGCACCCTTTCTAGGAGGGTGTGCCATAGCACGTCACTTACGTCTCTTGTAGGGGATTTTTTGTTAGAATTCCAGTTTTTGTCCTTTCGGGCTTAGCAAAGTTTGTACCATCAATAGGAGAGTGCATCGCAGCATGTTGCCTACATTCCTTGTAGGGAGTGCCTTGTCGGGATTTCGATTTTTGTTCTATCGGTTCTTGTGGAGCTTGTGCTCCTCTCAGGGGAGTGTGCTGCCAAGACATCAGATTTTGTCCAACGATGTTGACTTCTATATATAGATAAGAGGGATCTCCGATCAAGATAAGTGGTAAGCAACTCACATTGCTTAGATAAGAGAAAAACTAATATCTTATTGTGAGCCTCTTCATGATGGTTATCTTGGTCTCCACGATCGAGTATTTGTTACCCTTGATTACCAAACTCACTTGATCATTGAAGTGTCTCCGTTAGAATCCCCGGCTTGGGCTTTCTTTTTCTTGCAGGATCGCTCGACGGCCAAGAGCGTTTAGAGGCGAGGTGCCCGACTTCTCCTAGAGCAACTAACATGGTGTCAGGATCCATCGAGTCTACAAGCAAGGCACGATCTTGGTGGCAATAGGTTGGCGTGCCAGGAAGGGGGGACATGGATGAAGGACAACATCATCGATCATCTCGACAAGAAACCATTGCCTTGTTACAACAATCTCATGGTTGTGATGCATGCACGGGAAGCTTCAACTAGTCGTGGTGGGAACCAATCCCACCATGAGGACCGGCACAAGAGGTGGAATCTCTAGTTCCATCGTCTCCATCGTCGGCGAACCAGCATGTGCAAATCGTCGCATTCATGTAGCAGATCCAGTCGCTGACTGCAGTGGTGCGTCGCCTACAGCACTAGCATCGATCCATGGTGACAGCAGCAACCAGGGATCCTCGTGGTTCCTATTGTCGTGGCCCCCATAAGCCTTCAATCCTTCCGGGAGGGATCGTCATGGGTACGAGCAGCATGATATCCTCATTCCCCGTGCCATCCACAAAAAAGCTAGTGCACTTCGGGTGATGGGTGCTGGGATAGTTTGGCCAATCGGGAGAATCGCTCCCTGGTCTCGAACTATGGTGGCCCCAAGCACCGACATCGTCAGCGTGGTGGGGGGTTGAAGCGAGAGCTCCCTTGATCTCCGCCTTCCTCCCCTTTGCTGGCCTCGATTGAAGGGTCGATCGACGAAGCCATCTGGTGGCAGACCGAGCATTTGGGGGAACATGAGCGTAGGTTGGCCAATCTCGCTCGCCAGTTCTACGACCTTCAGGGCACTTCTTATGAGCCAACGAGCTATGATGCCCGCCCCCCCTTTCTCTCGCTAGATTTAAGAGGAACTAATTTCCAGTCGGTTTCACATGCCCTAGTTGGATCCTTACGACTGGACCATAGACCCCCTGGATCACCTCGAGATCTACAAGGCCTTTATGCGGGTCTAATGGGCAACGAATGCTCTCCTTTATAGTGCCTTCCCAACTATGCTCCGCAAGGCAGCTCGAGTCTGGTATTCCTATCTTGAACCAAGGAGCATCGACTCCTTCGAGCAGCTGGAGAAGAAGTTCGTGGCATACTTCGACACCTGTCGCAAGATACTGCATGAAGTTGACAATCTCTTCTCGATCCACTAGCAGGATCACGAGTTTTTCAGAGACTACATGATATGCTTCAAGGTGGCCACCTTAGAAATCTACAACATGGACGGACCTGTTGCCATACTGGTCCTAAAGAGAGGGCTTAGGACTTCCTGTTTCACTTAATTAAAAGTCTCCCAAGTCTTACTCAGAGCTCCTACTCCGTGTCCAGAAGAACATCTACGCGGAAGAAGTCGATAGCGCTCAGAGGGAGTTCGATGGGAGGTCTCTGAAGAGGCAAGCCCGTGAGGAGCCAAGTGAGCCCTAGGATTAGAAGATCGCTCCAATCCCCTAGACAGATCCCAAGCCAAGGGAGTCCCTGTCAAGGACAGGGGATATACTCTTCTCCTCATCTTGAGAGATAAAATTCTAATAGAGATTGAGGACGAGCGCTTTCTGTGTCACCCTCCCCCACTGAAGCTATCTAGTGGTCGGGACAAGTCCAAGTGCTGCAAGTTTCACTGAGATCATGGCCATGACATCGAAGAATGTCGCCACTTGAAGAAGGAGATCGAGGAGCTGATCTGGCATGGCTACTTTGAAAAGTTTGTTGGGGAAAGAACTCCGTCTGGGACCTAAGGCAATGAGGCCTACCATGCCACTACTGACAACCAGCTCACGGAGAAGCCGATAGGGATTATCACCTGGGGGGATGATCACCTGGGGTGCAGGGAGAGGGCCGAAGAGAGCCAGAGGCGAGGAGAGAACCACCAATGATGTAATTGTAAGGAAACATTATGTAGGCAATAGTCATGCAACTTTAAAATTTTTTTTTGTAATTGTAAGAAAACATTATGTAGACAATAGTCATGCAACTTTAATTTTTTTTTAACCTTGCATCACAGCGGAAGACTAGATTAATTATATTAATCAACATATAAAATTAGAATATTTCTAATATAGACCTACAAACATGATCATGTATGAATGTTAACATGCAAATGAAAGAAAATACAAGCATACAAAGTCATGCATCACATAGAACCAAGCATACAAAGTCATGCATCACATATAACCACTCTATGTTCAATGCACTTGCTAAAGCACACATCTTTAGCAAACTCACATAGGACTTTACCTTTAATTTGATGTGACACTCACCGGGTTAAGAAAAAGTTCACCAAGGAAGACAATCGCTCTGAAAGCTGCACACATGTCCGGCCTCTATAGATATTCCATATCGGAGTTCTTTCTTGACCTTCTTTCTTTGAAATAGCTTCGCCAGAACGAAATGGCTTATGGACTCTTCTTTTTCGCTGGGTGATAAGTATATAAAAAATAGTAATAAGTACATTAATTTATTAATTAAATTTATTTTATTTTATTAAAATTACTATTTTTATGTAGTGTTTTAACAAAAGAACCGAGCCAACATGAAGATTATGATTTTAGGAGTTCAACGGTATGAACGGCATGCAATTTGGACTTCAATTGAGCCGGGAAGTGATTTTTGAAGGATTAATACAAGGAATAGCACGGCAATTAAAGCTTCGGTTCACTATGAACCAGCCAGTTGGTCCACGAAGCAGCAGCTGGTCCATAACCTCCATTGCAGCCGGTCCACGGAACAAATCCGTGGACCACAGGCCAAACCGAGCTCCGTTTTTGCCAGGAAAATTGCCGAAGCCCCGTCTCACGACGCCGGGAGTCTCCTCGTGGCCGGGAAACGTCGGAGAAGTCCTTAGATGCCGGAAAATCTCAAGAGCAAGCCGCTGCCCTTTTCTCCCTGCTGTTGCCGTCTTCACCGTGCCCATCCTTCTCTGTCACTGCAGCCCGTCGCCCCAGTTTCTGCCACGTCCGACGCCATCCGCCCAAGCCACCTGGAGAGGCCATCAAGCCATCTTCCTCTTCCTCCGTCCGTTCGGTCTTCTTCCATCTTCACCACCACCTTGGGTCGTCTTCTTCGCCGTCATCTCCACTCCAACATCACCGGTCTCCGCCCTCCGTTCGTCGCAGCTCCTCACCGGCCTGAGATGCAAACCACTGTCCTCCAAGCCACCGTGGCCATCCATCTTGAAGTCCCTGCTTGCAATGTTCATCATCTTCTTCCCATGGCCATCCGAGCTCTCCATCAAGTGACCGTTGTCCGCCCGTCCTCCAACCATGGCCGTCGTCTCCCATCGCCGGAAAATCCCATCTAAGTCACCGAGACCCACTAGTTTTTCTCTCAACCGATGCCTCTCTGCTGCTCGCTGCCATCTTCCCATGGGGTTCATCACGGTCGCCTTCTTTCTGTCTTCCTCCTCTTGCCATTGTTGCATGCCGAGGTACAGACGAAGCTCTCAACCGGATCACCACTGTCCACCAAGCCGTTCATCGTCTCGCTGTTCCCGAAGTCACCTGTTCTTCGTCCCAGTTTTGCCATCACTGGTCATCCGCCTCCGTGTCGGGAGATTCGATGTCCGAAGGAGCTTGGATGTTCGAAGGATAACACCGAAGTAGTTTAAATGGGATGAGAGAGCGGTTGTTGTTTTGGTTACTGGAACAAAGCCAGGGAACCGGAAGACACTGATACCAGAGTCCAACGAAGATGTCCTACAGGGTCACGCGTTTGGCTCCGCTATAAATAAACGCCCATCGCCCAACACCTGGAGAAGAAGCCGAGAGGCAGAAGCGAGAGCCCGTAGAAGCAGGAGTAGAAGCCAGAGCGCATCCTTCCTCCTTCCCATCCCTTCTTCCCATTTTTTTATAAAAAAAATTAATTTTTTTAATTTTATTTTAATTCTGTTTGTTGGCATGGAATTCCTGAATCGACCGATCGAAGCCGCTGCATCACAGAATCACTCCTGATTCACCTGCAAAATAGATTCCTTGCCGGAGTTATTCCGGCGGGAGACACTCCGACGCCTAAGTCAATGACGGATTCTAGCCACAGAATGGGAAAGGATATTGTGAGTATGAGAGGAAAAGCTCTTAGAGTCTGTATAAGTGTATATCAGCATCCCTCCCGAGCTATCTTTCTTACCATTATTTAAAAGAAGGCCTCCGGCCTGTAGCCCGCTCTTTTTCCGGTGATCATGGAGAGTCAATTTCTCTCATGATTGGTGTTACAGCCGTGACAGTGACGTGGCCAGGCTCAGGTATCGTGGAATACGAGCGAGCCACGTGTATGTTTCCCCGGCCTAGTCAGCGCCACATCCTCAAAATCAGGATCGACAAGACTACACTGCACGACGACTGCCTAAGGCGAACCGCCCTCGCCGAGGTCGAGCTCGGCTCGGAGTTCCTCTACCACCTCATTGGCGCCCGGGCCCGGAGGGGTCCGCTTAAGTGAGGTCGGCCAAGGTCGGGCGATTCCCTGCCGTCTCGCCAGGCGTCCACCTAGGAGGGGTCCACCGAAGCCGAGGTCGGCTGATCCTTCGCCCTTCGCCAGGTGGCCACCCGGAGACGGGCCCACCTCGGCCGAAGCCAGGCGACCTCCTGCCACCTCGCCAGGTGTCCGCCCAGGAGGGGTCCACCTAAGCTGAGGTCGGCTGATCCTTCGCCCTTCTCCAGGTGGCCACCCGGAGACGGGCCCACCTCGGCCGAAGCCAGGCGGCCTCCTGCCACCTCTCCAGGTGTCCACCCAGGAGGGATCCACCTAAGCCGAGGTCGGCTGATCCTTCGCCCTTCGCCAGGTGGCCACCCGGAGACGGGCCCACCTCGGCCGAAGCCAGGCGACCTCCTGCCACCTCGCCAGGTGTCCGCCCAGGAGGGGTCCACCTAAGCCGAGGTCGGCTGATCCTTCGCCCTTCGCCAGGTGGCCACCCGGAGACGGGCCCACCTCGGCCGAAGCCAGGCGGCCTCCTGCCACCTCGCCAGGTGTCTACCCTGGAGGGGTCCACCTAAGCCGAGGTCGGCTGATCCTTCGCCCTTCGCCAGGTGGCCGCCCGGAGACGGGCCCACCTCGGCCGAAGCCAGGCGACCTCCTGCCACCTCGCCAGGTGTCCACCCAGGAGGGGTCCACCTAAGCCGAGGTCGGCTGATCCTTCGCCCTTCGCCAGGTGGCCCCTAGAGACGGGCCCAACTCAGCCGAGGTCAGACCGCTCGTACGACGAGGGCCCCTGGGGAGAGAGACGGGCCCCGAGGCCATCCCTCGGGCCGTACGAATCCCAGACGGCGTCCTCTACGGAGGGCGGCGGCACGCGGAACATCACTAGCATCGGCCCGACAGGTCCCGCAGCCAAGAGACGCAACCCTGACGACACAGGCCCCATAGATAGATGGCGCCCACGCTTGGGGAAGAGGGCGCTCTCACCGGGCCCGAGGCCTGACCGGCCGCCCTGCCAGCGCCGCCCTCCCCTCTTTCTCTTCTGTCCTTGCCTTTCCCATGCTGGGCCCGGCGGACGAGGTCGGAAAGCCGCCTGGCACCCTTCACCGAAAAGGGAAAAAGAGAAGTGGACGGGGGAAGGGAGTTTCCGAGGCGGAAAAAGATAAATGCGCGACGGAAGGGGATAAAGAAGGAAGAATCTGGGGACGACAAGGTAAGCGAATTAGCCTGGGGACAAGGAGGAAGCACCGGCACAAGGCCTTGCGCCGAGAGAGAAGCCAGAAATCCCGAGAGGGGAAGACTGGGCGCGAGCTCGGCAAGGAGGCCCAGCCGAGATTCTGGTCCCCAGAGCGTTTCCTTCACCAGTTAACTCTCTAAGTCTGGAACCCTTTAGAGGGTCCGGCTGGAGAGTCTGTTCCTTCTCGTCGTCTACTGACTTGACCGTCGGAGCTCCCTCGCCGGGATCCCCGGCCAGGGTCCTCTAACCCCTTTGTTGCAGGTTTTCCGCGGGAAGGGAGGCTCCCTCGCCAGGCGGTCAGGAAGGATCGGCCGATCCGTGGCACGGGCGCGGCGGCGAGAGCGGCAACAGATTGGCGCGCTAGGTAGGGGGAGGACACTAACCCCTAGTGGGAACCAGCTTTCTGCAGGTGTCACATTCTCCAGCAATGGTGGTCACTCATGGTCGTGAGGCATCCACCAGCCGTGTGGGGGATGTCCACTCCCCTCCAGGGGGCCACAGCCCCGAAAGGGAGCTTCCGGCTCCCCCTCCTCTTCCACAGCAGCCTGCCCCGGTGGACGGATCCCTTGCGGCCATCGTCCAGCAGCTGCAGACCTTGACCTCAGCGGTCCGGCAGCTTCAGCATCAGCAACGGTCCCTAGCCACTCAGCCGCAGCCAGGGACCCCCGCGGCCCGAGCCGCGGGGCAGCGTGGGAGCCTGCGCTCAATCCAGGGCAGGCCATCCCGCCCGAGGGCCATCTCCAACCCCCGGGGGAGCCACCAAGCTCCTGCAAAGAGAAACTATTCCGGTTCGGAGGATCACGAGAGCCGATCCCCGGCCGACGGGGCCGAAACAGCGCATCGCAGCAAGCGACGCCAAGGCCAGACCTCGCGCCGAGACCAATCGGCGCCCCCTTCACCCGTAGCCTCGGTGGAAGACTCCACCGATGAAGCCATCAGGCGCCAAGCCGAGAGGCGCCTGGAGGAGCATGAGCGCAAGCTGGCGGAGTTCGCCAGCCGATTCGCCGACCTGCAGAACTCGTCGGCAGACCCGGCGGGCTACGACTCCCGCCCCCCTTTCTCTGAAGAAATCCAGGCAGAACCGATCCCGAAACGGTTCCGCATGCCGCAGGTGGATCCCTACGACGGAACCACCGACCCCCTGGATCATTTGGAGAGCTATAAGGCTCTCATGAGGGTCCAGGGGGCCACCGACGCCCTTCTGTGCATCGCCTTCCCGGCAACCTTTCGGAAGGCCGCTCGAGTCTGGTTCACCCGCCTCGAGCCCGGATCCATTTGCTCCTTCCATCAGTTGGAAGGAAAGTTTGTGGCGCATTTCGATGCTTGTCGAAAGGTGCCAAGAGAGGTGGACAGCCTCTTTTCCATCCGCCAGCAGGACCAGGAGCTGCTCCGGGACTACATCACCCGGTTCAAGACCGCAGCACTGGAGATCTACAGCTTGGACGAGCCCGTCGCCATGCTGGCCTTGAAGCGCGGACTCAAGACGTCCCGCTTAACCTATTCCCTGGACAAGAAGCCGCCCAGGACGTATTCCGAGCTCCTCCTCCGTGCCCACAAGTACATCCGAGCGGAGGAGGCCGACCGCACCCGTCGAGAGCTGGACGGGAAGACTCCAAAGAAGCCGCTCCCGAGGGACACCCCGGGAGCTCGGAGGCCCGGGCCACCTGCCGACCTCCGCCCAAATCCAAAGCCGAGGGGCGAAGCCACTCCAGAGCGGAGGTACACCCCTCTCCTCGCACCTCGAACGAAGATCCTCATGGAAATCGAGGGCGAGCGCTACCTCCGCCACCTCTTCCTCAGAACCCGAGAGCCGCCCGAGACAAATCAAAGTACTGCCAGTTCCATCGCGAGCACGGGCATGACACGGAGGAGTGTCACCATCTGAAGCGGGAATTGAGGAGCTGATCAGCAGGGGTTACCTCAGGAAGTTCGTCAAGAGCGAGGCCCCCTCTGAAGGGCAGCCGCTCGTGGCCCTACCGCCTGTCTCTGCGATCGACAACCGCCCAATGGAGAAGCCCGTGGGCATGATCTCGCGCGGGCCCGGCCGAGCAATGAAGAGAGCCCGGGAAGTCCCGGAGAATGTAATCCCTCCCAAAGGAGGGGAAATTAATGATAATGTAAACAACGATGCCGTGGTGGTCGAGATTACCATCGCGAAACATCCTGTACATCGAATCATGGTGGATAGTGGAAGCTCGGCTGACATACTTTTTTACGATGCGTTCTCTCGGATGAATTTGTCCCCCGAACAGCTGAAGCCAGTGCACACCCCCCTGGTAGGTTTTACAGGGGACTCAGTGGGGGTCGAGGGGGAAATCACTCTCCCGGTCACTGCCGGATCCCCGCCCCGGCAAGCGACCGTTCTAATAACATTCACCGTCGTCAGGCTCCCTTCGCCTTACAACGCCATTCTCGGGCATCCCGAGCTCAACCAACTGGACGCCACCATCCCCACGAGGAGGCTGTTGGTGCAGTTCCCCACGCCTTCCGGGCTCGGAGAGATGAAGGGGACGATCCAGCCAGTCCCGCTCTGCCTCCAGACGGTCCCAGGCGCCAGGGGCGCGGAGCTCGCCCGTGATATCAACGACCTCGATCTGAGAGAGAAGGAACCCAGGGGAGGACCCGTAGAGCGCCTGCTGACTTTCCCCCTCGGTTCGGATCCCCTGAAGATGGTGCAAGTCGGGGCCCAGCTCCCCGAGGAAGAGCGAACCCGCTTGCTGGGGTTCCTCCACGCCAATGCTGACGTGTTCGCCTGGTCAGCAGCCGACATGCCGGGCATCCCGCCCGAGGTTATTATGCACAGGCTGAACGTGGACCCAAGTTGCCGCCCGGTCCGCCAGAAGAAGAGAAGCTTCACCATGGAGAGGCAGAAGGCGATCAACGAGGAAGTAGAGAAGCTCCTCGCCGCCGGTTTCGTCCGAGAGGTCCAATACCCTAGCTGGCTGGCAAACGTGGTCATGGTAAAAAAGAGTAGCGGTAAGTGGAGGATCTGTGTGGACTACACCGACCTCAACCGAGCTTGCCCAAAGGACAGCTTCCCTCTTCCAAAGATCGACCAGCTGGTCGACACCACCTCGGGGCATCGCCTTTTGTCGTTCATGGACGCCTTCTCCGGATACAACCAGATCCGGATGAACCCGGAGGATGAAGAGCACACTGCCTTCATAACTGACGTGGGACTTTTTGCTACAGGATGATGCCTTTCGGCCTCAAGAATGCGGGCGCGACGTATCAACGTCTGGTCAGTAAAATCTTCAAAGACCAGATAGGCCGCAACATGCAGGTGTACGTGGACGACATGCTGGTGATGAGCAAACTTGATTCGGACCACGTGGTGACTTGACGGAGACGTTCGGCAATCTCCAGAGCCATCAGATGAAGCTGAACCCGGAAGTGCGCTTTCGGCGTCTCCGCCGGTAAGTTCCTAGGGTTTATGGTGACTCAAAGAGGGATCGAGGCCAACCCGGAGAAGGTCCAGGCCATCCTGGACATGGAGCAGCCCGCCTCCAAGAAGCAGGTGCAACGACTGACCGGTCGAGTCGCGGCCCTCAGCCATCTTATTTCCAGGTCGGCGGACCGCTGCCGTCCCTTCTTCAAGGTGCTGAGAAAGATGAATGGCTTTGCTTGGACCGAGGAATGTCAGCGGGCCTTCGAGGAGCTGAAGAAGACGCTCGCATCACCACCTTTACTGTCCAGGCCCGAGGAGGGGGAGGAGCTTGCCCTCTACTTGGCGGTTATCCCGGAGGCCGTCAGCTCTGTCTTGGTCCGAACCGACGACCAGGGGCTCCAGCGGCCGGTGTACTATACCAGCAAACTCCTCCGAGACACGGAGCTCAGGTATTCCCGGCCCGAGAAACTTGTTTTTGCGCTAATAGTGTCTGCCCAGCATCTCAGGCCCTATTTCCAAGCGCACCCCATCGCCGTCTTGACGGACCAACCGCTGAAAGCGGTGCTCAGCCGACCTGATACTTCGGGACGGTTGGCCAAGTGGGCACTGAAACTCAGCGAGTTCGACATTGCATACAGGCCAAGGTCGGCCATGAAGGCACAGGTGCTGGCCGATTTTTTGGTCGAGTGTGCAGGCTTGGGCAAGGAGCCCGAGGAAGATCCCCCGGCCCAGCCGATGGAGGTTGGCGCCGATGAGCCCGGAGAGGACACCTGGATCCTCCATGTGGACGGAGCCTCGAACTCCGGCGGGAGCGGAGCTGGGCTCATCCTTGCCAACGGCGACGGGGTCGTCGCCGAGTGCGCACTCCGTTTCCAATTCCCCGCAACAAATAACCAGGCGGAGTACGAGGCACTTCTTGCCGGACTGAGAGTCTCCCGCGAGCTGGGCGTGACCAACCTCAGAGCTTTCACCGACTCCCAGCTCGTAGCGGGGAAGGTGTCCGGAGAGTACGTCGCGCACGACCCCCAAATGGCGAAGTACTTGGAGCTCGTCAAGGCGGGCGCGTCCAAATTCCATCGCTTCAACATCTTCCACATCCCTCGCGGGGAGAACGCCCGTGCGGACGCCCTCTCCCGGCTGGCAACCCTGCCGGATGCGATGCTGGGACGCGCTCATGTGGAGCGCCTTGAGGTCCCAAGCCTCGAAGCACCGGTGGAGGTCCATCAGGTCAGCCAGGAGCCCAGCTGGATGGACAAGTACGCTGCGTACATCGCCAGCGGCACCCTGCCGGAGGACCGACAGGCGGCTCGCCTCATCAGGAAGAAGGCCGTGCGGTTTGTCCTGATGGACGGGCAGTTGTATCGAAGATCCTACTCCTACCCCCTCCTCAAGTGCGTAGGACCCACAGAAGCCAAGCTTGTGCTCCAGGAGATTCACGAAGGCATCTGCGGGAACCACGTGGGGGGCAGGGCATTGGCGTACAAGGCCCTCCGTCAGGGCTACTTCTGGGAAACAATGAAGGAAGACGCCGCCGACTTCGTGAAGAAATGCGACCGGTGCCAGCATCACGCCACAGTGCAGCGGCAACCCTCCAACCCAATCTCTCAGCTCTCAGCCCCCTAGCCATTCGCCTAGTGGGGGATGGACCTCCTGGGCCCATTCCCGCCGGCGTCGGGCCAGCGGAAGTTCTTGATAGTGGCTATCGACTACTTCACGAAGTGGGTCGAGGCCGAACCCTTAGCAAGGATCACCGAAGCAAACGTCGCCAAGTTTTTCTGGAAGTCCATCGTCTGCCGCTTCGGCCTCCCCCACACTGTGGTCACCGACAACGGACGCCAGTTCGACTGCCGGGAATTCGAAGAATTCTGCAACGACCTCGGCATCAGGCATCGCTTTACCTCGGTGGCGCACCCTCAGACCAACGGGGAGGCCGAAGTCACGAACAGGACCATTCTTCAGGGCCTCCGCACGCGGTTGGACCAGGCCAAGGGCAGGTGGGCCGATGAGCTTCCCAGCGTCCTTTGGGCATACCACACCACCCCAAGGATGGCTACCGACGAAACTCCATTCAACCTCGTCTTCGGAGCCGAGGCAGTCATCCCGATCGAGCTCAGCCTACCCACGCTGCGCGTGGAGCAATACGACGAGACAGAAAACCCGGCCAGGATGATGCTCAACCTAGACCTTCTCGAGGAAACAAGGGACAGGGCCCGAATCCGAATGGCGGCGTACCGGCAGCGTGTAGCCAGATATTACAACTCCCGGGTGCGGCCTAAGGCTTTTCATCCTGGAGACTTGGTCCTCCGGCGCGCCGAAGCATCCCAACCCCGGGAATGCGGCAAGCTATCGCCCAACTGGGAAGGCCCGTATCGGGTGGCAGAAGCCCTCCCTCATGGAGCATATTACTTGGAAGAATTGGGAGGTGCCAGGTTCCCCCGGACATGGAACTCCTCGAACCTGAGAATGTACTACCAGTGATGTAAGGCTCCCAGTTTCTGTAACAAAGCTTCCCCACTTCAAACACTCCCTCCTAACTTCAACAAGAAGGCCTGCGGCATCGAGCTCAGTCCGGAAGTTCCTGGGCTCCGGCCTGGAAGGTGGCGCCGAACCCAGTTCGCCCATGCAAGCCCAGAGCACAGCTCAGCAAGCCGTGCAAGGCTTGAGAAAGCCTGCGGCATCGAGCTCAGTCCGGAAGATCCTGGGCTTCGGCCTGGAAGGTGGCGCCGAACCCAGTTCGCCCACGCAAGCCCGGAGCACAGCTCAGCAAGCCGCGCAAGGCTTGAGAAAGCCTGCGGCATCGAGCTCAGTCCGGAAGATCCTGGGCTTTGGCCTGGAAGGTGGCGCCGAACCCAGTTCGCCCACGCGAGCCCGAAGCACAGCTCAGCAAGCCGCGCAAGGCTTGAGAAAGCCTGCTGCATCGAGCTCAGTCCGGAAGATCCTGGGCTTCGGCCTGGAAGGTGGCGCCGAACCCAGTTCGCCCACGCAAGCCCGAAGCACAGCTCAGCAAGCCGCGCAAGGCTTGAGAAAGCCTGCGGCATCGAGATCAGTCCGGAAGATCCTGGGCTTCGGCCTGGAAGGTGGTGCCGAACCCAGTTCGCCCACGCGAGCCCGGAGCACAGCTCAGCAAGCCGCGCAAGGCTTGAGAAAGCCTGCGGCATCGAGCTCAGTCCGGAAGATCCTGGGCTTCGGCCTGGAAGGTGGCGCCGAACCCAGTTCGCCCGCGCAAGCCCGGAGCACAGCTCAGAGAGCCGCGCAAGGCTTGAGAAAGCCTGCGGCACCGAGCTCCGTCCGGAGGTCCCGGGCTTCGGCCTGGAAGACGGTGCAGAAACCGTGTTGTCTGTGCAAGCATGAAGGCGACCCAAAGTCGGGCCCGCCTAAGGCTTGCCCTACTGCGACGCGACTCAGCAGGCCCCATCCTTCGATTTGAGCAATGGGAGGACCAGGCCTGCAGTTATTTCAAGTATTCCAGATCGACATCTCAGAAAGAAAAGAAGAGAAAAGTAAGACGAAACAACGAACAAGGTTTCGATAAAGCTTAGATCTTCATTAACATAAGTAGTCGGTACAAGCTGGGAGCCCCGACAGGCCGGGACTCCCCAAAAAACAAAAACAACAGAAATAAAGCAAAAAGACAGTGCCGGGATCACTGGGATGCGGGGTCGGAGCCATCTGCCGGAGGCGCGGGTGCTGCGTCTTCGACTTCTGTAGCGACCGGCTCCTGGGGCTGTTCCGGGGCCGCGGCATCGCTAGTCGACGGTGCCACAGGTGTCGCTTCGGCCGTGCCGGAAGCCCTGCTCTCATCTCCTGGCCTCCTGCCACCGACTACGACTCCGATCAGGTCCAGCTTGGGGAAGAAGGCCCCCACCTTCTCCCGGCACATCCGGAACCCCTTCAGGAAGGAGTCCACGGCAGCCTCCCGGACCTCCGACGTATACTCGTCGAAAGCCCGGAATTTGGGGACGGCCTCTTGCGCTTCCCGCTTGGCCGCCTCCAGGAGCCCGTTGACGTAGGCGCTCCGGTCCTTCGCCGCGGCCGCATCTCGCCGGGCCTCCTCCAGCTGGCGCCCCAGCCATTGGGAATGGGCCTGCAGGCGGGCCTTCTCCGCCGCCTCCTCGTCAGTTCGGCGCTGGTTGGAGGTCCGCTCCTCCGACAAGGAGGCCTCCAACTCCTTGTTCCGCTCCTCGGAATGAGCCAGGTCGGACTGGAGGGCTTGCTTGTCGGCTCGCAGCTCGGCGCCCTTCTCCATTAAATCTTAACGTCAACCGCAAGCTTGCCGAGCTTCTGCTCCCGCTTGGAGTCCCTCTTGGCGTTCCCTACGAGGAAATTCCTCAGTAGGAGGACGTCGTTCCCGATCTGCAATGGCAAAAGCGACACAGGTCAGAGCAAAGGCAGGTAAGTCTCGAGATAGGAAAAAGGAAAAGGAAGAAGCTCGGGCTTACCGTGAAGAGCTGCGAAGGATGCCGAGCAGCGCGTCCGCGTAATCCCGGCCACCCCGAGCTCGGCGGTCCCGGGCGGTGGAAGCGTACTCCATCATCTTCTCTGCCAGCCCCCTGTCGAGGATGACCGAGTCCCGGTGGGTGATCACCGGCGCCGGAGCCTTCGGGCCGGCCCCTGCTGCAGCTGCCCCCTCAGCCGAAGCCGCAACCGACGGGCCGGCGATCGCCACAGGCGGTGCTGTCGAGCTGGCAGCAATGACGGGCCCGACGATGGGCGGAGCGGCAGACGCTGGAGCTCTCTCTGCGGCGCCGCCAGGTCGCGTGGCCGAAGTATCAGTGACCCCGCCCTGAGGTGGCCTGGGCGGGGAAATGACGGCAACCGGGCCGGGCACGGTCGCCGCCACGACCTCCCGGCTCATCTCCGTGCGAGCCCTCTTCGTTGCGGACTCGTCTATCTCCATGACGTCCCGCTGGGCCGCCCCCTCCAAGAGGTTCTCCAGTGAAAACTTCATCCCTGCAAGACAAAAGAGACAGAAAGTCAGCTGGCTCAGTTATGAAGAGAAGGGGGGGGGGAGGTCAATGAGGGGCCAAATCTCACCGGTCTCGCGGATGGGACTGATACCGGCCACGAAAAGATTCTGCTCAGAAAGCAGAACCTCGAGCGCCGGGACCTCGTCACTCAGGAGCTGGGTATAGGACTCCTGGTTCGCCGACTCGACTCGGGAATTCCGGTTCGGGGACCGGTCCGGCTCACTCCAGGCCCAGTCGACATCGTCGACCGAGGCGAAGAAAAACCGGCTCTTCCATCCCTTGACCGAGGAAGGGAGGTCGAACCGGAGACACCTAGGCCGGGGTGAAATGTACCACCAGCCGTCATCGGTGGAGCACTTCTTCAGGATGAACAAGGCCCTGAAGAGAAAAAAACGGGCAACGAACCCGTGGAAGTGGCAGAAAACAATGAAGGAGAAGATGACCCGGATGGCATTAGGAGCCAGCTGGGCCGGGATGAGCCGAAAGTGGCTGAGGAAGGAAAGAAAGAAAGGATGCAAAGGAAACCGAAGACCCCCAAGGAGGAAGTCTTCGTAGAAAGCTATGCGGCCGGGGCCACTCATGGTGACGCGCTCCCCGGACCGCGGAGCAAACAAACGAATAGACCCCGGGATGCCATAGGCATCCCGGAGCAGAGAAAGATCGCCTTCGGTCATGGTGGAGGCATGACCGGAGGGACCGACAGGAAGAGAAGGCGGAGCAGGAAGAGATGGCAGAGCAGGAAGGGAACGGAGGGGCACGGCAGGTGCAACCGGAGGGGACCGGATCCCCCTGGGGATGCCGATGGTGATCCCCCCGGGTTGCAAACGCCGGCGGACCTCCGGAATCACCTCCTCATCTGAGGAGGAAGAAGATGGAGTCCTCGACCGGGATGGACCGGCCTCGTCCGGGTTGGAAGAGACATGGCGACGGCGCGCCATAGAAAAGAAAAGGACAGGAAGATCGGAAAGGAAATGAGAAGGAAGGAGGGGGGGCTAGAGAAGAAGGAGGCACTCACCGAAAATGCACAGACGAGCGCGAGCAACAGGAGTTGTTAGCCTGCAGCAAACCGCCCACGAAGCAAGGGAAAAGCCCTTGTTCTGGAAAGTCCCCTCCATTTCAAACTCAACCGACAGCGACCGTACCCGTCATTCCGCCTCAGGCCACTGGATGGTCGCCACGTGGGCGCACGCCCGACACCGACGCCTCGTTAGTAGAGTAACGGCCTCTGCCTCGAAGCGACGCATTGATTATGGGCAAGTGGGCGACGCGTGGCGGCTCCCCATAGGTCTTCAGCCGCATCGAGCCACGACGACGAGGATCGTGGCAATTATGATACAAGATCTTCGCCTCTCCACGTCATGTCCGCATTTAATCCCGACGTTCCGTTCTACGATGCCCCGACGGAACGGCGGGCTGGGGGGCAACTGTTACAGCCGTGACAGTGACGTGGCCAGGCTCAGGTATCGTGGAATACGAGCGAGCCACGTGTATGTTTCCCCGGCCTAGTCAGTGCCACATCCTCAAAGTCAGGATCGGCAAGACTACACTACACGACGATTGCCTAAGGCGAACCGTCCTCGCCGAGGTCGAGCTCGGCTCGGAGTTCCTCTACCACCTCATTGGCGCCCGGGCCCGGAGGGGTCCGCTTAAGTGAGGTCGGCCAAGGTCGGGCGATTCCCTGCCGCCTCGCCAGGCGTCCACCCAGGAGGGGTCCACCGAAGCCGAGGTCGGCTGATCCTTCGCCCTTCGCCAGGTGGCCACCCGGAGACGGGCCCACCTTGGCCGAAGCCAGGCGACCTCCTGCCACCTCGCCAGGTGTCCGCCCAGGAGGGATCCACCTAAGCCGAGGTCGGCTGATCCTTCACCCTTCGCCAGGTGGCCACCCGGAGACGGGCCCACCTCGGCCGAAGCCAGGCAGCCTCCTGCCACCTCTCCAGGTGTCCACCCAGGAGGGGTCCACCTAAGCCGAGGTCGGCTGATCCTTCGCCCTTCGCCAGGTGGCCACCCGGAGACGGGCCCACCTCGGCCGTAGCCAGGCGACCTCCTGCCACCTCGCCAGGTGTCCGCCCAGGAGGGGTCCACCTAAGCCGAGGTCGGCTGATCCTTCGCCCTTCGCCAGGTGGCCACCCGGAGACGGGCCCACCTCGGCCGAAGCCAGGCGGCCTCCTGCCACCTCGCCAGGTGTCCACCCAGGAGGGGTCCACCTAAGCCGAGGTCGGCTGATCCTTCGCCCTTCGCCAGGTGGCCGCCCGGAGACGGGCCCACCTCGGCCGAAGCCAGGCGACCTCCTGCCACCTCGCCAGGTGTCCACCCAGGAGGGGTCCACCTAAGCCGAGGTCGGCTGATCCTTCGCCCTTCGCCAGGTGGCCCCCAAAGACGGGCCCAACTCAGCCGAGGTCAGACCGCTCGTACGACGAGGGCCCCTAGGGAGAGAGACGGGCCCCGAGGCCATCCCTCGGGCCGTACGAATCCCAGACGGCGTCCTCTACGGAGGGCGGTGGCACGCGGAACATCACTAGCATCGGCCCGATAGGTCCCGCAGCCGAGAGACGCAACCCTGACGACACAGGCCCCATAGATAGATGGCGCCCACGCTTGGGGAAGAGGGCGCTCTCACCGGGCCCGAGGCCTGACCGGCCGCCCTGCCAGCGCCGCCCTCCCCTCTTTCTCTTCTGTCCTTGCCTTTCCCATGCTGGGCCTGGCGGACGAGGTCGGAAAGCCGCCTGGCACCCTTCACCGAAAAGGGAAAAAGAGAAGTGGACGGGGGAGGGGAGTTTCCGAGGCGGAAAAAGACAAATGCACGATGGAAGGGGATAAAGAAGGAAGAATCTGGGGACGACAAGGTAAGCGAATTAGCCTGGGGACAAGGAGGAAGCACCGGCACAAGGCCTTGCGCCGAGAGAGAAGCCAGAAATCCCGAGAGGGGAAGACTGGGCGCGAGCTCGGCAAGGAGGCCCAGCCGAGATTCTGGTCCCCAGAGCGTTTCCTTCACCAGCTAACTCTCTAAGTCTGGAACCCTTTAGAGGGTCCGGCTGGAGAGTCTGTTCCTTCTCGTCGTCTACTGACTTGACCGTCGGAGCTCCCTCGCCGGGATCCCCGGCCAGGGTCCTCTAACCCCTTTGTTGCAGGTTTTTCACGGGAAGGGAGGCTCCCTCGCCAGGCGGTCAGGAAGGATCGGCTGATCCGTGGCACGGGCGCGGCGGCGAGAGCGGCAACAATTGGCGATCGTGGATTGTCACTGAGCAGTTCCGGTCAGATCGGAGGCGTGACAACTGGAGTTGCGCGCCATGATCGTGGCATGAAGAGTGTTGATTATAACCGTTGGTTACAGTTGCCTTTCTGGACCAGATTGTGGTCCAATCTTCGGTTTGCCCTTGCATGGGCCGAAGACTTGGTATTTCCCCCGGGGCTGGAGATTGTGTGCATGGCAGGGATCGAAGAGCGTGTATTCGAAAGTCGATAAGAAACTTGGTCTTCGGTTAAGGCCAAAGACGCAATCCGAAGGACTGGCCTTCGGATGTTGTAGTCCGGTGAGAAGCAATGAGCTACCTGCAGTTGATCTGGCCTTTTACTTGGCCCGAAGTCCATGGTCCGGAGAAAAGGGCTTCGACCAGTTGAGCCGAAGTTCGGTTCGTAGCTGAACTGGGATATCCCAACAGTTGCCCCCCTACTCTCAGTTTTCAAAGTGGAGATTTGCCTCGAGAAGTGAGAATATTAGTGCTTTGTCATTTTCCTCTCGGGAGATAGTATAGTGGATGATTACGGGATCTCTGATTGGACTATCCATCATGATCTAGGGATCAGATGGTGGACAGCTGTCACTCCTGGGTTAGAGAAGAGGGAAAAAGTGGGCGACCCTGGGGCCGTCTTTTCTTTTCCCATTATACGATGGTTAAGCCAATCTGTTGGTTGAGATTTGGATAGTTGCGGCCACTTTCCCCCGTCCGTTGGATGATGGGTGCACCTCATCTTGGCGGTTAGTTGAAGGTGGGTTACCTCCCAGGGTAACCTTGGGTTAAATCAACCCTGGCGGGGTCTCAGAGACCCTGGCTTTTCTTTTGGGGAAGGGCGAAGGTCCGGGCAAGGAAGCTTCTTCAACATCGTCTCATCCTCTGTGTAGGGTTCCGGTGCAACGCAGCGGAAGGGTAATTTCAAAAATTGAAATTAATATGTACCAAAACCGTAAACCAGGAACTCCTTAATAAGACTAAAATGTATGAAGACTAACATTCTTATGCAAATTAGAATTAGAGTACTAACCTATAACCGCTAATTCCAAATTGATGAAGATTTAATCTTGAAGATGAACGGGCTATTTGAGTTCACCAGGCGTCCAGGTGTCCTCCCTCCGATGGTGATCCACACAGAGCAATGATCAAGAATACTATCTTTTTGTCCAATGGTTCCTTCTATTGAGTTCTTCTTCCTAGAACTCAATTCTTCGGATTATGGCTAGAATTCTTCCACACAAGAGGTTGCCTTCCTTTCTTTTATCTCTTCTCCTCCTTCCACTAAGACCTTGACCCTCTAAGACACTCTTGTCTTGAAGATAAGACCTTGTCCTAAGGGGATTTAGGCTTGTCTTAAATTGGAGGAGAAACTAAGACAACAATGTCTTAATGTAAGAAAGAAAGAATAAAAATCAGAACTCCTTCTTTCCTTTACCGTCGGAGACTTTCGCTCTTGTTCTTGTTCAGTAGCAGAGTTTCGACAGAGGTGTACTCTGTAAAGGAAACAGTGCAAGAACAAGAAAAGAGAGAAAGAGTCTTTTGGAGAGGCAGAAGAAAAAAATTTTCAGATTACCCGGTTCTGATTTTTCCTGATCCCTTAAATAGATTTCAGAGAGTCGCCCACACAACTCTTCGTGAAAGACTTCTCACGCCCTTTCTTATTTTCTCACGCCCCATCCTTCCTTCTTACAGCCTTCCGGATAAATCCCACAGCTTTTCTTAAATGAAAAGTCGCGATGTTTTTAAAAGAAAGGAGTCGCGACTTTAAATCTTCGAGGAGATGTTATTTCGCGCAACCGGGAAGCAACGAATGCTTCCTGCCTTTCTCAAAAAGCATCAACCCTTGGATTCCAATCCAAGGGGGGACATTTGAGGCGCTAAAGGAGATTAGAGAAGCCGCCCCATATAAAAACACCGGAGTTTTTTATGGAGCGCACCAAGAGTCCATGCGCCATGGACTCTTCCAAATGGCGCGCCAAGAGTCCATTAGCACATGGACTCTTGGCATTTTGGCATGAAAATGCAAAGGGGCGGGTGGGGGGCTAGCCTAGATACATGGTTAGCCAATAGGGTTAGCCATAATCCTTATAACCTCAATTAGGGTCTAATTAGATCCAATTAGAACCCAAATTGAACCAATCTGGAATCCTAATTCGAATCTAATTCGAATAGAAGCTACGATTTGCAACACCTGCTAGAGTGTCATCATGCAAAATGATTTAATTACAAAATTAAACCCTTGATCAATTTCTCTTAAGTGTGTGACCCATTGGGTTCCACATCTAGCCAGCAGTGGGTTCGAATACAAGTTGACCTAATTTGATTAGAACTCTTTTTAATCGATTTAGGTCAAACCGGGCTTACTTGATTATGATCAATTAGGACTCTTCCTAATAAGTGATCATTCAATTTAATCAACCCACAAGACAAGATTGACATCTAGCAACGTGTCATGTCTACCCGGAAGATATGGAAATTCTGGTGAAATACCAAAAATACCCTTCAGTAGAAAGTTACCGTACAATTAAATTCTTCGATCAGCCTGCACCCAGAATATAATTATGGATATGGATATATGTCAACTCCAATATTATATTCGTTTCTAGCTCAATCTTATATTGATGATTCAATTATCTTGATATTAGAAATCATCTCTAATATCTTTACTTTGATCAAAGATTCCCTGAATCATCATCCGATTGATAACTAGCTGGATGCAATCTCCTCTTACTAAGACTGATCGATTCCTTGTTGACCTACTCATTACCTTCATATCTAATTCACCATTCCCAGTATCAATCCTGTGCATGACTCAATGTCATGATTAGAATTGAACCAAAGAATGGGTTCATGTACATAAGGTACTTATGGCAGTCTCAGGTCAAAGGATTACTTGTACCACTCCCACTATGAGAACCTTCTATTGACATGTAGCTAAGACTCCATTAGATGTTCTCAAGTTGGATCATATCAGTGAACTCATTCTCTAATGAGCACCCACATCCTAGTATTAGTGTCATACACAAGTGACTGTGAGAGCAGTCACCCTATTCTGTATACATAGGATGTGCTAGTCTTACCGAAAAACCCTGATCCCCTACTCAAGGTTCCTTTGACTAGGAATATTTTAGATTAAGGTTTTAAGACTTTAGGTCTTACTGGTATGATCTCATCATAACCCTAAAATCATAGCCCTAATCTATGGGGTTCATCGTATAATAATAAACACAGCGTATGATGAAAAATAATGCCTTTATTAGAATATTGTCAATTACAATGGTTTGGGAGATACAACATAGATTGGCTTGTAGGGCATATCCCTTTCAATCTCCCACTTGCACTAAAGCCAATCGCCTTTGAATCTTAGTCCCATACACTCGAGGTGGCGATCAAACTCTCGCTATGGTAGAGCCTTAGTAAATGGGTCTGCTATATTGTTCTTTGTATCAATTATATTTATGTAGACATCTTGTCTCTACTATTTCTCGGACGAGATGGAAGCGTCTCAGAATGTGCTTGGACTTATGATGAGCTCTTGGTTCCTTAGCTTGAGCAACAGCTCCAGTGTTGTCACAGTAAAGTGGCACTGGGTTTTCATCTCAGGAACAACACCCAACTCTGTGATGAATTTTTTCATCCAGACTGCTTCCTTGGTGGCTTCACTGACAGCTATGTATTTTGCCTCTGTGGTTGAGTCAGCTACAGTCTGCTGCTTGGTACTCTTCCAACTCACTTCTCCACCATTTAGGATAAAAACATATCCCGAAATGGATTTGCTATCATCAGGGTCTGATTGAAAACTAGAATCAAGCTTCTAGTTTAAGATCAGAACCACCATAAACCAGAAAAATATCCTTAGCCCTTTTCAGGTACTTAAGAATATTTTTAACTGCTTTCCAATGATCCTCTCCTGGATTAGCCTGAAACCTACTGACAATGCCTAAAGCATATGCCACATCAGGCCTGGTACATAACATGGCATACATTATGGACCCTATTGCCGAAGCATAAGGTATAGAATTCATTCTATTTCTTTCTTCAGGTGTCTTAGGAGACATCCTTTTAGAAAGATGTATGCCTTGACTCATAGGAAGATAACCTCTTTTACTTCCATCCATGCTGAATCATTTCAGCACTAAGTCAATGTACCTAGATTGGGATAAACCTAGCATCCTCTTAGATCTATCTCTATAGATCTTGATACCTAGTATATAGGATGCTTCTCCCAAATCTTTCATGAAAAACTGGTTTGATAGCCAAACCTTGACTGATTGCAACATTGGGATATCATTCCCATTGAGGAGTATGTCATCTACATACAGAACCAAGAAGACTATGGCACTCCCACTAGTCTTCTTATAAACACAGGGTTCATCCACATTTTTGATAAAACCAAACCTTTTAATAGTTTCATCAAAGCGGATGTTCCAACTCCTTGAAGCTTGCTTTAATCCATAAATGGATTTCTTTAGCTTGCATACTTGATTAGGTTTATTTTTTAAAATAAAACCTTCTGGCTATGACATGTAGACTTCTTCCTCAAGGAAACCATTGAAGAATGCAGTCTTCACATCCATCTGCCAGATCTCATAATCATGGTATGCTGCTATAGCAAGTAAAATCCGAATTGATTTGAGCATGGCAACAGGTGAGAATGTTTCATCATAATCAATTTCCTATTTTTGTCTAAAACCTTTTGCCACTAATCTAGCTTTATAGGTTTCACCTTGGCCATCAGCCCCAATCTTTTTCTTATAGACCCATTTGCACCCAATAGGATTAACACCCTCTGGTGCATCGACCAAAGACCATACTTGGTTTACATATATAGAGTCTATCTCGGATTCCATGGCTTCTTGCCATCTATCTGAATCAGTACTCAAGATAGCTTCCGTATAGGTCAGAGGTTCATCATTTTGAATGACTTGGGCTTCATTATTTTCAATAATAAACCCATACCTCTCAGGTGCCCGTGGCACTCTATCAGACCTACGGGGAGGAGTTTTGTGTTCTGGTTCTGTCCTAACTATATATTCTAATGGTTGAGAACTGTCTATCTGTGTTTCTTGTACTTCTCCAAGTTCAACAGTTCTACCATTGCCCTTTTCTAAAATGAACTCTTTTTCTAGAAAAGTGGCATGCCTGCTAACAAAAATCTTTTGTTCAGTAGGATGGTAAAACATATATCCTCTACCCTCTCTAGGATATCCTACAAATAGATATTTATCCACTCTAGGTTCCAACTTATGTCCAAAATTTCTTTTAACATAAGCTGGACATCCCCATACCTTAAAATATTTAAGATACGGTTTCTTTCCACTCCAAATTTCATATGGAGTACTAACAACGGATTTAGAAGGTACCTTGTTCAGAATGTAAATAGCAGTTTCTAGGGCATGACCCCAGAAGGAAATGGGTAAATTTGTGAAGCACATCATGGATCGTACCATATCTAATAAGGTACGATTCCTCCTTTCAGCTATACCATTTAGCTGTGGTGTATAAGGAGGGGTCCATTCAGAAAGAATTCCATTAACTTTAAGATAGTCTAAAAACTTCGTGAATAAGTATTCTCCTCCTCGATCAGAACGAAGAACTTTAATACTTTTCCCGGTTTGTTTTTCGACCATACTTTAATACTCCTTAAATTTATCAAAAGCTTCAAATTTATATTTCATAAGATACACACATCCGAACCTAGATAAATCATCTGTAAAAGTGATAAAATATGAGTATCCATCTCTGGCCTGAGTTGTCATTGGACCATATACATCAGTATGTATAAGTCCTAATAACTCAGTTGACCTTTCTCCATGTCCAGTAAATGGAGTCTTGGTCATCTTACCCATGAGACATGATTCGCAAGTTCCTAATGATTCATACTCATAAGGATCAAGGAATTTTTCCTTGTATAACTTGCTTATCCTAGACTCATTAACATGACCAAGTCGATGATGCCAAAGTAAAGTATCATTAAAGTCTTCTCTTTTTCTTTTATTATTGACATGAAAAACACTATCATTGGAAGAAAGAGTTAAGAGCCCATTGCTAAATATGCCAGAACAAATAATTTTATTAGACAACATTATCGAGCAACTAGTGCTCGTTACATCCATTACATATCCTTGTTTTAATAACAAAGGAATAGATATAATGTTCCTAATAATCTTAGGTATATAATAATAATTTTCTAACTCAAAGATCTTCCCTGAAGGCAACTTCAGAATATAGGTCCCTACAGCTTCTGCTTGGATGATATCACCACTAGCACTGTAGAGATTGAAGTCACCTTCCTTCAATACTTTAAGCTTGTGGAGGTCCTGTAAAGATTTGCATATATGGTAACCACAAGCGGTATCCAATACCCAAGTATTTGATATAGATGAATTTAATGTCAATATAGCATGTATCTCATACATACCTTTTGGCGCATCTGATGCACCAGGCTTCACAGTTGCAAGGTAAGCCTTGTAATTCCTTTTCCAATGTCCCGCTTTGCCGCAAAAGAAACAGGTCGACTGTTTGGAGGCCTTCTTTCCTTTCTTATTCTTATTGAGACCACTCTTAGGGTTTAGCCTCCTATTAAAACCCTTTTTGCCTGATTTCTTCTTATTGGTCTTATCAACAAGAAGAAGTGGAGCCTTTTCTTTCTTAATGTGGCTCTCTACTGTTTTTAACATATTTAACAGCTCAGGCAAGGAAGTGTTCAGTTTGTTCATGTGATAATTCAAGACAAACTGAGAAAATGACTCCGGGAGTGATTGCAGGATTAAATCCTGATTCAACTCCCCATCCATGATAAAACCTAATTGACCCAACTGGTGATTAAGTCAATTACCTTCAGAACATGATCCTGAACGGTTGTTCCCTCTATCATCCTAGCACGGAATAACTGCTTAGATATTTCATATCTAGCAGTTCTGCTATGTTCTCCATAAAGCTCTTTTAAATTGAGCATTATGGATTGAGTATCCATGCTTTCATGCTGTCTCTGTAACTCATTGGTCATAGAGGCTAGTATGATACACTTGATAGTGAGGGAGTCATTCTGCCACATTTTGTATATGGCCATATCTTCTTGTGTGGCATCGTCCCCTAGTGGATTAAGATTAGGGGTATCAAGAATATAAGAAAGTTTTTCTGAACTCAGCACAATCTTTAAATTTCTCAACTAGTCCATATAGTTCGAACCAGTCAGTTTGTTGGTATCTAAGATACTTCGCAGTGATAATGAAGATGCCATTTATATATATTTAATAAAAAAATACATAAACAAACAACCATGAAATGACTTACATAATTAAATTAGGTCTTCAATTTAATTATGTCTCCCACTATTTTATCAAAAATCATAGCCCTTACTATGATAATCGAGAAGAACCCTGATCGATTTTTCTTAGTGAGATTGAGATCCTAATAACTTATAAAAGATCTTGCAGAAAACACAACAAATCTTTTATAAGCTCAAAGGTAGGAAACTCTTCCAATTATATCTCATATAATTCTCAAGAAGTAACTTGGCCTCTAGAACATTATTAGTCTTGCAGAAAACACAACAAACCATAATGTTCTAGTTAAGTCAAGACCCTTTCATTTCTATACAGTCAATACTCAAATATAATGCCCTTGCAGATAACACAACAAAGCATTATACTGAATATACTGTAAGCATATCTATGCACTAGACCAGTATTATGTTAATCACCATATTAGGTATTGCAGATAACACAACAAACCTAATGTGGTTCATAACACAATAATGATCCAGCATGAAGGAAGGCCAATATATAGTATTTTTAACACTAAGAATTTTAGTCAAGATTTAAATTTAATCAAATCGGCCAGGCAAGTGGAAGAGATGTGGGAGTCCCCCCGTTGCTTTCCTATATACCAATAAAAATTGGTCAGGTCAGTCAACGGAACCAATTAAAAACCACAATTCTCTTTACCTTCCCAGAACCACCTTTCTAGACACCGAATGATCAATTGTACATCATGACTAGTGATGCTTATTAGTTAAATATACTAAGACTTAATATAATTTTTAAGAGGAGGGATTTATAAATTGCCAGCACATTTTTATAGAACGTATCACAATCAACATATCACTCTTATAAATAAACAAATGTGTGCTAAGTGTGTCATCATACTAGGACAACCATTTACCACATAATGGATCCACCATTATGCCAGGGAAACCTTATTTCAGTACGATGACTTCAAAACTAAACATATCTCTATAATAATTAGGGTTTGAGTGAAAAACCCTAACTAGTGGCATACATCAAAACATATATGCAATCAAAGATATATGCTAAGTCTTTGGCGATCCGAAGTCCGGCAAGCAGGGCTTCGTATTCGGCTTGGTTATTAGAGGTATGGAAGGAGAACCTGAAAGATAAATAACGTGGTTGCAGGTACCTACACTAAGCATGCAATAGCAGGGAGCAGGTATGTATTTTAAAAAATTTTAAAATAACAACGGAAACAACCTGCTCCGCACAGGATCTAACATATTCCGGATGCATGTATAGGCAAAACTAGGCATGTACAAGGGCATGTGATATTTATAAACAATTTTATAAAACTAGATCAAAGCATACATGAATATAAAAACCAAAAACTTTACCTTATTCCTGCATGGAATAACCTTGGTATAATGCTGGAATAGCTGGGATAACAGGAATTACTTTATTCCTATTGTCTTCTTCCAGCATGTTGAAATGGTGTCTCTTTTCCTCCAAAATCTGCTGCAAAACAAAACAAAAATTGGCTAACTATTCGGTCTCACTTCCAGCACCAAAAGCAAGGGAACTTCTTGCTTGTTCTTCCTTTAAGGGAGTGCAAATGGATCGATCATCCAATGTCGTTTGGATTGATTCTTCCTCTCTTCAAAATTCTGCAACAGGAATTTCTGCAACCTGAAAACCTGCAACTCAAAAACAGAGCACAAAATGACAGCAGCAAGGAGGTTGATCCGGCTCCCAAGTGCTCAAATGAACACTCTCTAGAGGGGGGACACGCCAGGGGCTTGCTCTGATCTGTCTCTGGGGCGATGCTAGTCGCCGGAAGACTTGGAACGGTGGGAGGGAGGAAGAAAGAAACAGAACTCTAAGATCTGAAATTGTTTTCACCAAAACAAAGGTTCCTTCTTCCACCAATTGAGCACCAACAAGATCAGGGATTAAAAGATATTTTCTCTCCCAATCACTCACCAAAACCCTGGCCTCTAAATCACCGGTGGAATGGAAGTGGAATTTCTCCAAGGAAGAAGACCTCTCATGTTTTATTTCAGCCTCTCACACGGTGATTTTTTCACTGCTGAAAAAGGGGCGCTGGAAGTGGTTTAATAGGCCGCAGGGAGGAGGTAAGCGCTGGGAAACGAAGAGGCTGTGGTTAAATTCATTAACCAAGCCACTAAACAATGATTAAACCAGCAATAAACAAGAGGGAGGGAGGAGAAGAATCCCAGCAAACGTTCGGTCGATTGGCCTTCAACCGGATGCAAGAAATTCCAGCGAAAACATCGTGTAAACGGTCACAGGAGAGAGAAAAATCAGCGGTTCAAAAGAAACCGGTCCAAAGAAAATAAGGTTCAATCCCATTAATAACCCCTTGGTTCAATCTAATTGAACCGGTCCAAGCCCAATTAAATTGGGTTCAATTGGTTCACAACCAATTGGAGGCCGAAACGAACTCCGAATCAGTTCAAAACTGATTCAGAAAAATCCTGGCGCAGTCCTGGTCAGCCTCCAACAATTTTCGGTTGACACAGACAAGGGCAAGACGGGAAAAAGAGTGCTCAAAAAATACCGTGACCATAAAATCGAGACGATTTCCAATCGTAATCGATATCCGGATCAGAGAGTTATCCTCTGTGGCATGTGACCTCATAGGTTCGAACCTAAACGGTAGCACTAGAACAATTCTAGTACCAGCACAGGAAACCATCTAGCAATGGGTCCCGGCGTCCGGATAGGTCGAAGATGCGGGAGCAAACTATCGAACCTCTGGCATATGGTTACCATATAATTCATCCCTTTGACCTCTAATGCTCAGGATGACTGAGATTGGGCTGCCAACCTAGACTGAGTCAGTCGACTACGTGTCTCAACCTCGCAAGCCCAGTGACTCTTCACTAGGACTACCCTGGCCGAGGATTTGCTAAATTGAGATACTGCGAGACATTCAATCCAAACTGTTTGGACAGGTCAATTCCATCTTGGTCCATCACTGCTCCACAAGTACTTGCTTGTACCTAGAAACCTTCCGTCACCGGATTTAAAATCCGGGTAGTCCGGCACCAAAGCACAGGAAGTTGCTTGCAAGCTACCATGATGACCTCAGGTCAGAGGGACACATATACCCATATCCAATCGTGAGTATCCCTTTGGCAGAAAGGGGCTACACAGAGTCACGTTCAATAAGATATCACATATCCCACTTGCAGATCACATCAGTGTCACCATACTCATTTGATCAAGAGGACAACCAAATGATGTGAACTACAACAACCTATACTTGATATATTATCGTCCAGTACAATATATCCTTTGGTTGTGAACAGGGTTTAAGGACCACTCGATACATCCTCTCTGTATCGAAGTCAGTGTAGTCCTAAGGACTTCATCACATGGAAAGAGTTCATTTCAGTGAAATACAATATGTGATGAGCTGCCAAAATAATATTTTATTAATTTAAAAAAAAAGTACAATACTCAGCACAACCGCCTACAACCCAGGCGATTGGCTTTGGGACTTCCCAACAGAGCTGGAGTGCATACTCTATGGTATGGCCATCAGGTTCGGCCAACATGAGTCCAGCCCTGCACCCAGTAGCATTGAAAGCTCCGTCCACATGAAGCACCCAAACGAACTTCGTCTCCTTTGGATATTTTTCTTCTACCAAAGATGCTTCATCTTCGAACTTCCAGGTGCACTCAGCCAAAAAACCGGAGAGCACCTGGGCCTTCATAGCCATTCGGGGCTGGAAACTAATGTCAAATTCACTTAGCTTCACAGCCCATTTGGCTATCCTTCTAGAGGTGTCCAGAGATCGGAGAACAACCTTGAGAGGTTGATCGGTCAGCACCACAATAGCGTGGGCTTGGAAATATGGCCATAGTCGCTTTGTCGCAATCACCAAAGAGTAGATCAGCTTCTGCATCCTTGCATACCGCATTTCGGCGTCATTCAGGACCTTCCTGATATAGTAGATTGGCTTGTGAGATCCGTCTTCCTCTTTCCGGACAAGAACCGAACTGATTGCCTCATTTGAAGCAGAGAGGTATAGGTAGAGGACCTCTCCTTCTTGTGGCTTAGAGAGAAATGGCGGGGTCTCCAGGTACTTCTTCAGCTCTTCAAAGGCAGTGCGACAGTCTTCGGACCATTCAAAGCTCTTTGACTGCCGGAGTACCTTGAAGAATGGAAGACATTTCTTGGCTGACCGAGAGATAAATCTGCTTAGGAAGGCAATTCTCCCTGTCAATTGCTGGACTTCCTTTTTGCAGGAGGGATGTCTCATGTCTTTCAAGGCTTGAATCTTCTCAAGGTTCGCCTCAATCCCTCGTTTGGTGACAAGGAAGTTCAAGAATTTACCCGAAGTCACCCCAAAGGTACACTTCACCCGGTTTAGCTTCATATGGTAGCGCCAGAGAGCACTGAATGACTCTTCCAAGTCATGGATGTGGTCTTTCCGAAGGAGGCTCTTGACGATCATATCATCAACATAGGCCTCCATGTTTCTTCCCAATTGCTTTTCGAACATCATGTTGATCAGCCTTTGAAATGTTGCTCCGGCGTTCTTGAGGCCGAACGGCATCATCTTGTAGCAGTAGAGACCTTTATCTATGATAAAAGCCATCTTCTCCTCATCTTGCGGATCCATTCTAATTTGGTTGTAGCCGGAGAAAGCATCCATGAAACTCAGCAACTGGTGGTCGGCGGTAGCGTCGACCAGCTGATCAATCTTCGGGAGAGGGAAGCTATCTTTTAGGCAAGCCTTGTTAAGGTCTATATAGTCAATGCAGATCCTCCACTTGCCACTTGCTTTCTTTACCAATACCACGTTGGCCAACCACTCGGGGTAGTGGGCTTCTCAGATGAACCCTGCTTTAAGGAGCTTACCAACTTCTTCGTCCATAGCTTGCTATCTTTCGGGAGCGAAGCTCCTTTTCTTCTACTATACCGGCTTGTATCCAGGGATAACTTTCAGCCGATGAGTGATTACTTCGACAGGAGTCCCTGGCATATCCGAAGCCGACCAGGCGAAGATGTCGGCATTGTCTCTGAGAAAACGGATCAACTTTGTTCTGGTTTCCTCATCAAAGGTGCTCCCGATCTGCACAACTCTGGAGGGATCTTCCTCTGTCAAAGGTACTGGGACGGTTCTCTCCATGGGCTCACCAAGATTTGTGGTTGCATCCCTCGGATCCTGCTGATCCGGAGTTGTCGAATCCTTGAAATGCCTATCTTCAATCATCAGACACTGTCGTGCTGTCTTCTGGTTCCCTCTAACTTCTCCGATACCATTCCTGGTGGGGAAGCGTACCAAGAGGTAGTGAGAGGAGATCACGGTGCAGAACTTATTCAAGGCAGGCTATCCTAGGATAATGTTGTATGCTGAGGGGATCTGGACCACCATGAAGTTGATCGATAGTGTCTTTCGTCGAGGTTCAGTGCCAAGGGTTACAGGCAACACTATTTCTTCCTCGGCATAAACTTGGTTGCCCCCAAAATCGGAGAGAGGTATGGGGGATCTTTGTAGTTGATGTCTAGGCAAACACATTTTAGAGAATGCATCGTACATCAAGATATCAGTCGAACTTTCATTATCAACAAGGATTCGCTGTACATCATAATTATCCACTATGGCCGAGATTACAAGGGGATCATCATGTGGGAGCCGAACTCCTGCAAGGTCGTCGTCGGAGAAGAGGATAGAGTTGTTGTCTTTAAGTCACTTTGGAGCGTCGTCCTCATTCCTTCTCCAGTTGGTGGGTCGGTGTATCATCCCTACACCTCCATTGGTAGGCCTTTGATTTGGTAGTTCGACCTCTTCGGGAGGTGGCTGGGGAACAGTTGCTTCCGACCGGGGGCCTTGGCGATCGATGTACCTTCCCAAGTACCCTCTCTTGATGAGATCCTCAATTGCATCCTTTAGTTGGATGCACTCTTCTGTGTTGTGGCCGTGGTCCCGGTGGAATCGGCAGTATTTATTCCTATTCCTTACGGAAGAGGAGGCTTTCATGGGACGGGGCTGTTGGAGATAGTTCTCCTTCTTTATCTCCATGAGGATCTTCTCTCGAGGGAGATTGAGGGGGGTGTAGGAGTCGAATCTTCCTTCCGAAGCTCTGTGCTTGGGAGGACTTCTTCGGTGGTCTGTATATTTGCCGCCATTGTTATTGGAAGTTTGGGGACCTTGTTCCCTGTTATTCTTCTTTTTTGAAGGGGGTTTTCCTCGGCATCGGCATATTTCTGAGCCCTTGATAGGAGCTCGCATAGCTTTTAGGGAACTTCTTATCCAGGAAAAAGGTAAGCCTGGAGGTACGAATCCCCTTCTTCAGTGCTGACATGGCCACGTGCTTGTTGAGATCGGGGATCTCAAGCGTGGCCGCATTAAACCTGGAGATATAATCTCGTAGGTTTTCTCCTTCATTTTGGTGAAGGAGGAATAGTGTGTCCGTATTCCTTGGAGTCTTACGACAGGTCCTGAAATGCAAGACAAACAAATTTTCTAACTCGGAAAAAGAATCGATGGTACCTGGGCACAGACTTGAGTACCACATCCGAGCAGACTTCTTCAAGGTAGCCAGGAATGCTAAGTAGTACATCGCATCCGAAGCTCCTTAGATCATCATATGGGCCTTGAAACTGTCCAAATGGTCGAGGGGGTTGGAGGTGCCGTTGTAGGATTCCATCTAGGGAACCCTGAAGTGTCGAGGAATGACTTCGGCCATGATACGATCGGTGTATGGTGGGCGTAGGTCACCCACAATCAAGTCGTTGGGATCCTTCAGATCCCGCATTCTCTGTTCTCGCGCCTTTGCCATCTCTGATTCGATGGTTCTGAATCTCCCGTCATAATCGAGAGTTTGCTTCGACGCTCTCTCCACGGAAGTGGAGTCTTCGGAGAAGGGTGACGAAGTTTGCCTAGGCATTTTCCCTTTTTACGGGAAATTGGCGGACCTGGGCAATCTCGAAGTTCGGCCTTCGGGAGAGGGCCGAGAATGGGTGGAGGGATGCGCAGAATCCTCCCGTGGGGCTCTCTTTTTTCGGGACCGAGAGCTATGTCTGGAGGCGGCCGGCAGGTTTTCCACCGGAAAGGCTATGTTCTAGAAGTCTTGAACCATGGCCATGAGATTGGTGACCTGGTTCACAAGAGCTTCGAACTGCTGCAGTCCCACAATAACTGTGGGAGGTGGGACATCGTTCTCCTCCGGGGGTTCGCCCCCCTGGGATGGATAATGACTTCGGCTTATAGAAGCGATTTGAGTCCTTCCTCTCGCCATCAAGGATTTTTTACTTTTCCTTGTCTAGGAGGGAGCTTAGAGAGTGCTTGCGCCCCCTACCTGGCATGCCAATCTGTTGGCGTGGAGTCCTTGAATCGGCCGATCAAAGCCGCTGTGCTGCAGGACCGCTCCCTGGTTCACCTGCAAAACAGGTCCCTTACCGGAGTTATTCCGACGGGGGACACTCCGATGCTTAAATCAGTAGCGGATCCCAGCCACAGAATGGGGAAGGATGTCGTGAGTATGAGAGGAAAAGCTCTTAGAGTCTGTGTGAGTGTATATCAGCATCCCTCCCGAGCTATCCTTCTTACCATTATTTGAAAGAAGGCCTCCGGCCTACGGCCCGCTCTTTTTTTGGTGATCATGGGGAGTCAATTTCTTCCATGATTGACAATCGTGGGTCGTCACTAAGTGGTTTCGGCCAGATCGGAGGCATGACAGCTAGAGTTATGTGCCATGATCGTGGCATGAAGAGTGTCGATTGTAACCGTTAGTTATAGTTACCTTTCTGGACCAGATTGTGGTCCAATCTTCAGGTTTCCCCTTACGTGGGCCGAAGACTTGGTATTTTTCCTGGGGCCGGAGATTGTGTCCACGGCAGGGACCGAAGAGCGTGTCTTCGGAAGTCGATGAGAAACTTGGTCTTCGGTTAAGGCCGAAGATGCTATCCGAAGTTCTGGCCTTCGGATGTTGTAGTTCGGTGAGAAGCAATGAGCTGCATGCAGTTGATCTGGCCTTTTTCCTAGCCCAAAGTCCGTGGTCCGGAGAAAAGGGCTTTGACTAGTTGAGCTGGAGTTCGGTTCGTAGCTGAACCAGGATATCCCAACACTGTTAATGACTTAAAAATTAAACACTGTTATTAAATTATTTTTTTATAATAAAAAAATTTAATTTCTTTTATTTAATTTGTTCTTATTTTTAAAGCATTAGATTAGATTAATTTTCATGCAATTTATTTTATGCTATTTTAATTCTTGCAATTAGGATAATTTTTGTTTTTATATTCTGTAATTTAAATTTTAGTAAATAATTAATTGATTTTAATTATTTTTTTAAAACTTTATTTTAATCATGTCTGGCTATGCAAATCCTTCTGGGATTGGTGATGAAGCTAGATCATGATTAGAAACCATTTTCTTAAAATTTGTTTTTTTGGGCTTTTAATGTTTTAAGAGTTTTTATTCTTTTTAACCTCTTATCCAAGAGATTTGATGAGCTATTTTTGGGTTTCATCTCCTTCATAGTTCATACTTGATTCGGTGCAAGAGGGAAAATAGATAGAAGACTCAATATTTTTGAAACCCTTTTCCTTCTTTTCTTGTAGAATCCTTGATAGAGTATTGTTAGAATTCTTTCATACTCTATACTTGGTTAATATAAGAAAGAAAATGGATAATATGAAAGTAATCTTAGGAATATTTTCTAAATCATTGATCTAGTGGATTTAAAAGTCTTAGATCTTTAAATTATTTTTTTTAGTGATTTAAATTACTTTTGCTCTTTCTTGTCAGCTATTGTTAGCTATTCTAAGTGAGGGTTTGAATACAGTTCAAACACAAATTCCTCGTGGGATTGACTCGTACTCGCTGGACGTGCTTCTCTGCACACCATGCGCTTGCGATTACAACTTAAAATTCATATCAAGTTTTTGGCACCGTTACCAGGGAATTGGTTTGTTTTAAATTATATTCTAAATTCTTGCTTTAATTTGATCTGTCTAGTATTTATTTTTAAGTTGGTGAGTGCTGAAAGCTAGGTATACAATCTAAACTATTCCTTTTCTTTCAGCATCTTATTTTGATTTTAGTTTAATATTAGGATTTAGTTTAAACTTGTTTGATCTTTTGTTTATGCATAGCATTCTTAAATCACTTTAAGGACACGAACCTAAACAAGATAAGGTGAGGAGTTCATCACCCTTCCTTAGCCCACAAACAAGACTCATTCATTTGCATCAACCCAATCCTTTAAATAAAATTAATTAGATGCTAACCCTTGGGACATCCGAGCTTATTAGGACAAGGACACCTAAGGGTTATACCAAGCTAGATTCAATCATTGAATTGGTGTCTAGGAAAGTGGTTCAGGAATTAAGTCCCGAAGAAAGGTGGTTACTTAATTGGTTCCGTTCGCTGATCTGGCCAATCCAATTGGTGTCTAAGGAAAGCAATGGGGGGACCCCCGCTAATCTTACATTTGGCTAATTTAGTGAATTGGTTGAACTTGGAATGCATGAATGTTAACTTGGAACAGTTAGGAGTTGTCTAGTTTAAGTTATCCCTAGATTAGATTAATTTTGTGTGAAACTTGTCCAAAAAAAAAATTTAAAAAAAATTTAACTAAATTTTACTTTAGGTATTTTCAATCTTGACTACCCTGACATAAGGTTGCCCTGGCATAACTGGAAGTTATGTTGCATAGTTGTCCTAGGATATGAAAAGGTTGAATTGATTTAGAATTTTTTTTAAGAAAGCTTCAAAATAAATGATAAAAAAAACTAAAAAATATAAATATACAAAATTCAAAAATATTGAAGAGAGTAGATTTAGTGAATTCTCCAACTCCTGTGTGGAGAAGGATATCAAGTCGACTTGTTAGAATCGGTTCAATTCCTGTTTCAGAGCCTACAACCTCTACTACAATGGATTTGACTAATCAAACCCAAATCCTTAAGGATTTATGTTATCCAGTTGGTTCCGTCCAACCTTCTTGCATTAGGCTGCCTCCACCCACTACTAATAATTTTGAGATCAAACCTCAAATGATTAATATGCTTCCAAAATTCATGGAAATAGAGGATGCATATATATTTTTAGGGAATTTGAAAAGGTTTGTGCAACTATGAGGCTGCAACAATTGTCAGAGGACGAAATCAAGCTCAGACTAATCAACTTTTCCTTAAGGATAATGCCAAAAAGTGGCTTTATAGTTTTCCAAATCAATCTGTCATGACCTGGGAGGGCTTTGTAAGAGTGTTCTTAAAAAAATATTTTCCTCATCATAAAATAGCTAAGATTAGAAAAGAAATAAACCAATTTTATCAATTAGCTGGTGAGTCATTTTAGAAATACTTTGATCATTTTAAGAACCTCTTAACCCAATGTCCACACCATGGAATAGAAACTTGGAGACTATGCCAAATCATTTATGAGGGTTTAGATTCCAGTTCAAGAATAATGCTAGAGTCTATGTGCCAAGGCCAATTTATGTATAAAGAATCCAATGAAGTATGGCAATTCTTAGAAGATATTTACAATCGGAAACAACTAGGGAACTAGAAAGAACCACACCTTCAAGAGGTAGAATGTACCAAATATAGACTTCCTTAGCTACAGAGGCTAAAATTGCAATATTGACACATAGGTTAGAGGCCTTAGAATTTCAGAGACCAGCCAGTTTGAACCAAGTGACTGCACCAATGTGTAATGGGTGTAATGCACCAGACCATGTCCTTGAGGAATGTCCAGTCTTGATGAACCCTATTACTGCCAAGATTGTCGTGGCCCGTAGCTACTGCCGGTGCCGGAGTGCGCTCCCTTTGCTGCCTGGCGGTCCTCTGGTCCTGGACCTGCGAAACAGGGGTTAGTGACCCGGGCTAGGATTTCCAGCGGGGGCACTCCGATGGTCAAGTCAGTGACGATCCAGTGGAACAGATCATCCTGGTCGGGCCCCTCTTGATGGACTCTGTGCTAGGAGGAGTAAATGGTGTGAGAATGAAGATGAAAACGTAGCAGGGGGAGAATAACGGCGGGGATAAAGGGGTTCCCTATTCTACCGCCTCTCCTTGTTTCCCTCATTTTCATTCAGTCGTGGTGGTGGTGGTGCTTTGCCCTCTTGATCGAGCTTGCACTTTTGTTGGTATTGTGTTGTTGTTGTTGTTGTTGTTTTTGTTGTTACCTTCCCCCTTCCAGGGGTGTCGATCGTTCTTTGTAGTCGAAAAATGGCCATTGGATGCTTGCCTCGGGATCCTCGCTGGGTTGGCAGGCGCGTGCGGCGGGATTCCGTGCTGTGGACGGGACGTCTTTCCTGACATACGGTAGGGGAAGCTTCCATTCATTCTGACATCCTCTCCGATCGCCCCATTCCAAAAAGCTTGGTAGAGCCTCGATTTGGGGGTCGCCGCCCCAGGGGTTCGTGCTCTCTGACTGGCCCATCCTCCTGGAAGTAGGGCGGACAGGCAGTTATGGCAGTATGGGGGACGCCGCCCCGTAGTCCTTGGACGGCTCATCGGCATCCTAGGATGGCAGGGCTTGCTCCGACCTAGACGCTCCGAGCTTGCGGGGTCATCTTGGTGGAGGAGGGCAGAGTGCATGCTCGGTCCAAAGGGCTCGTGCTCGGATAGGCTCCACGTGGCGGAGGAGGGTTGAGCTCGACTCCGACCACAGGGCTTAACCTCCGAGGGTCTCACTCTGGAGGGTAGGGTGTGGGCCCGGTCCGCAGGGCTCGCGCTCGGAGAGGCTCCACGTGGCGGAGGAGGGCTGAGCTCGACTTCGACCACAGGGCTCAACCTTCGAGGGTCTCGCTCTGGAGGGCAGAGTGCGGGCCCGGTCCAGAGGGCTCGTGCTCGAAGAGGCTCCACGTGACAGAGGAGGGCTGAGCTCGCTCCGACCACAGGGCTCAACCTCCGAGGGTCTCGCTCTAGAGGGCAGAGTGCGGGCCCGGTCCAGAGGGCTCGCGCTCGGAGAGGCTCCACGTGGCGGAGAAGGGCTGAGCTCGACTCCGACCACAGGGCTCAACCTCCGAGGGTTTCGCTTTGGAGGGCAGAGTGCAGCTCCGGCCTAGGTGTCCCGAGCTCGCGGGTTCGACTTGGCAGAGGACGGAGCTCGGCTCATCATCTCGAGGGAGCTCAGCTTAGCATGGCAAAGCGGTTCGGGCTGGAGAGTTGACTTAGCATTCAATGCGGTGGCCTCCTTTGACGTGGCGCCTATTAGCTCCCCCACGTCAGCGGTCTTGCCACATCAAACCCAATAGAGAATGGATGTGCACAAGTAAATGCTACCTATCAGAGACCAATGAACAATCCCTATGCACTCATATATAACCCAGGATGGAGGAATCATCCAAATTTCTCATGGTCACAGAATCCAAATGTAGGTGGTCCTAGCTTCAATCAATAAAACCCAAGGCCTAATCTTGTGATGAACAACATACCACCACCAGGCTTCAATATTAATGAAAAGAAACTGAGTTCTTTAGAGAAAAGCCTGGAAACCCTAGCCAAATCCAATGCTGACACCAGCGCTACATTAAGTAATTTCATGCAAACCACGGGCCAACTTTTAAATTCAAACTCTCAGGCCATAGCCTGCTTAAAATGCAAGTGGGTCAGCTAGCATCTACCATCAGTGAATGTGAACGAGGTAGGCTACCTAGCCAACTTGAGCCCAATCCAAGGAACCAAAATGGTCATCCACCCTAAGAAAATCAAGGAATCAAGTTAATGCAATTCACATATTAAGATCAGGAAAGCAAGTGGATAATAAGGTAGATACATCTGACACTAGAGAAGACTCAACTACCGAGTCAGCTGAGCTATCTAATGAACAACCTTCCTTACAAACTGATTCTAAAATTAATAATCCACCAAATCAAGTACCCATAATTTCTAGAGCTCCTTTTCCAAAACGATTAAGGTCTAATAAACAACCAAAATATTTAGATAAAATGTTAGAGGTGTTTAAGCAAGTTCAAGTAAATATCCCTCTACTAGGCATCATCCAACAGGTTCCGACTTATGCTAAATTTCTAAAAGATCTTTGTACCAAGAAAAGGATTACTAATATACCGAAAAGAGCTTTCTTAGCAGCAAGTGTGAGTTCATACTTGTTAAGTCACATGTCTATAAAATACAAGGATCCAGGATCTTCAACATTTTCATGTGTTATAGGGGAAACCAATATTGAGAAGGAATTACTTGATTTAGGGGCTAGTGTAAACATTCTACCATATTCAATTTATGAGCAATTGGGATTGGAAAAACTACAGCCAACAGGGATCACATTATAATTAGTAGACCGATCTTTTAGAATCCCTAAAAGAATGGTAGAAGATGTTTTGATCAAGGTTGGAAATTTTATCTTTCTTGTAGATTTTATCATTTTGGAGACTGAACCAGTATCAAATCCTAAAGATCATATCCCAGTTATTTTAGGAAGACCATTCCTAGCTACTGCTAATGCTGAAATCAATTGTCGGAATAGACTTATGAAACTATCTTTTGGGAACATGACTATTGAGCTGAATATATTTAATTTGGAACAGGAATCTACCAATCATGCTAATGTGAGTGTAATCCAAGATAAAATTTATGAACCTATAGACATTAGCGAAGAAGAAGTCGATCTTGAGTCTAGTATCTAGCTAACACATAAATATGAAGATATTGACAAAATACTTGGTGATGATAAAAATGGCCAGAGGTGAGAGCCTCCAACTAAAACATTTATGGTTAAACCATTAACCAAGCTATCTCTAGGTATGATACATCTTATAGATACATATAACAGAGAGATTGTGTGGAACATTACTAATTGGACTTCGTCCAACCATTCGCCGTGGCTAGATATATCTGATAATTTAGTGGATGTATCAATCGACATAATCTAAAAAACTCACTTGATCTGGTTGAAGACTTTAAACTTAGCACTCATGGGAGGCAATCCAGCTTATTTCTTTCTAATTATTTTCTTTATTAGGTTTTCAAATCCTGACTTAAATAGGCTCCATTGGCTAAGTTGGCGGGAGAGCTCAAGAAAATTTCTCAGGTGTCTTCGTTTCCTTTTATACCATATCATGCATACATTTAGAAATTATTTTTATTCATGGGGGATATAAAGTGAAATAAGTATAAATTTGGAGCTACCTTCACCTTAATATTTTTACACTTGTCAATTTTGGACCGAGGGTAAATCATACACTTTTGATAAGTAATTGATTGAACAGTCTAGATATTATTTAAAATATCGAGGGATAAAATATTAATAGACTCAAGTAAAAATGGTAAGTAAGAATGCAATCAATTTCTAGATAATTTTAACCCTCCTATTTGCATCAAAGAAGAATCTACCTCTTGGATGTGCGTGGGTATTGTTAAATGCGAAGTTCCTTATTAGTAAAAAAAAAGCAAGTTCTAAACATTGTTCCATCAAGTAACCGGGCCTCTTTGTCTAAGTAAACGATTGAGCCTTACGTCAAAAAGTGGAGATATGAAGAAATTTTACTATATAGCTAGTTTTGATCTGTAGCCTTTCTGACTCAAGCTAGTAAGCCCGAGGGGTGTTCTACACCTAGTGCCCTAAGGATAACTGGTGTAAGAGACATTGGTCGAAAACTTGTTACAAGGGTCAGATAGAAAGTTTAAGAGATTAAGACATTGCACGGTCTGTATTTGAAAAAAAAGAGAGTAAAAAGTATCGCAATAAGAGGAACATCCTTGCACTAAAACGATATCTCATCACTCCATGGGAGTAGAGGATTTAGAAATAACAGTAGGAGTTGGTTAAGAATTATTTAAAAAAATGAGGAGTTTGCTCTTAACCGATTTACTTGAAGCTATTAATATCCCAATGACCAATTTCATCTACTATCTAATGGAAAATCTTCTATTTATAAAAAGGATATGAGAACAACCTTCGAGTCTAAGTAAACTTGTGTGAGATATTAAGAGTTTTTGGTAGTATCTTTAATCATTTATTTTTTACTCGAGGATGAGTAAGATTTAAGTTGGAGGAAGTGATAAGTACATAAAAATTAGTAATAAGTACTGTTGCCGACCTTACTGCTGTGGCCTGTAGTTATGATTTGGCACCGAACTGGGTCCCCTGAACTACGTACTCCCGATGCTCCGGACCTGCAGACACAAGGTTAGAGACCCGGGTCGGGAATCCCGACGGGGCCACTCCGACGATCAAGTTAGAGAGTGGTAAGTGGAACAGATCTGCTAAGACGGAAACCTGCTGGGTCTCTGTTCTTAGAGGAATCTTGGTTGAGGAGAAGAATGATAACGAAGGAGAAGGGCGCTCCGATCCCTGCGACCGGGCTCATTGGACTCGGCCCCACAAGTTCTTGCGGAGTCTTTGGCCTAGGATCGTTTCTCCTTCTTGCAGGAGTGCTTGCCCTCTATATTGCTTACCTTGCTTCTTGCCCCCTATCTTCCTTTTTAGGTTGCCGATCCATGCATCCGTCCTCGTCTCGATCCCCTCCTGGGGGGCTCTCAAGGTCAACGACCGTTTTTCCTCGCCCCTCTTATGGTCAGGAGTTAAGTGGTCAACCGATCTCGTCAGTCGTGCCATCATGAGAGGGGGAACTTGGCGGGATCCCGATCTTCGACGAAGGCGCCCCGGGTCTGAGGCGTTGACCGTGACCATCCCCTTTTTAGGATGTTAGGCTACCGAATACTGGGTTCGGTGCCTTGGACAGGATTCCCTTTCCAAACTGGTGCCAACGAGGTTTCGCGCACCATCGCAGGCTTAGGGAGACTGTACCGGATGCGCCGCCTGCATGCGCTGCCTTCAGTAGCTCCCTCGGGGCTCGTGTCCCTCGGCTCTTCTATCCTCTGCAAAAAGGGCTGACTTCGACGAGGTGGACCCGTCTGGGGGCGCCACCTGGCGAAGGAGCAGAGGCAGGGCCACTCTAGTCGAGGTGGATCCTGCCTGGATCAACACCTGGCGGAGTGGCAGAGGCTAGCTCGACCTCGGTCGAGGTGGACCCATCTGGGGGTGCCACCTGGCTAGGGAGCTGGGAGAGCCAGGCTCGACTTCGGTGAGGTGGACCCGTCTGGGGGTGCTACCTGGCGAAGGAGCAGAGGTAGGGACACTCCAGCTGAGGTGGATCCCGCCTGGATGACACCTGGCGGAGTGGCAGAGGCCAACTCGACCTCGGCTGAGGTGGACCCATCTGGGGGTGCCACTTAGCGAGGGAGCTGGGAGAGCCAGGCTCGAATTCGGTGAGGTGGACCTGTCTAGGGGCACCACCTAGCGAAGGAGCAGAGGAAGGGCCACTCCAGCTGAGGTGGATCCCGCCTGGATCGACACTTGGCAGAGTGGCAGAGGCCAGCTCGACCTCGGCCGAGGTGGACCCGTCTAGGGGTGCCATCGGGCGAGGGAGCTGGGAGAGTGATGCAGACATCGAGATGAATATTGAACCTGATCAGCTGACTCATATATCAGGATAGCCCGGTGATAGTTCGGCAAAGCCCAACCCAGACGTTTCGGTTCAGCTTCCGGCCCATAATGATTTGGGGTAGCCAGCCTCGCCAGCAGGAAACGTGCGCAGGTCTAGATGCCTTCAAGGGAAGCAAGTTTCAAATCTAACCCATTTATGGGATGAAAACAATTAATTGGGAATTGGGCCGAAGGCCCAATACACTATTAGCGCCCGTGGAGTTTCGGATCTGGGAAAACACCGGAGTCTTTAGTTTTATTATAATTTTATTAGTGGCGTGATTTCTTGAATAGTTGTATTGAATTCTTTAAAATATCGAACGAAGGAAAATAAAGTTAGCATTTTTTTGTGTGGAATAATATTGGACGGTGTTTTTTTTGGGTGTTACCGTGGAAGGCCGCCGGCTCTTCTTCCCCCCTCGCGCGTACCAGGTCAAAAGCCTGGTTGGGAGAAGACGATTCCGTGAGGAATCTCTTCCTTCCGTTCCTAGTTCTTGTTTTGAAAAAAAAAAAAAAAGAAACAAGGACTCACGGTGAGAAACCCATCGTTCGTTCCTTCCGTTCGTGAAGACCCGGATTGAAATCCGGTAGAGGGCTGGCAACATGAGGAATCACGCTGCCCTTCCAGTGCTTGATCGTTGCAGGTTTCAAAGGATCTTCCCCATCTTGCTCAATCCTAGCATCTAAGAATTCTCAGAACCCATTATCGTAGAGCCGGGGTTTTGGTCGCTACAGGCGTTTGACAACCGCCCTGCATCAGAGAGCCAGGCTCGACTTTAGCGAGGTGGACCCGTCTGGGGGCGCCACCTGGTGAAGGAGTAGAGGCGGGGCCACTCCAGCCGAGGTGGATCCTGTCTAGATCGACACCTGGCAGAGTGGCAGAGGCCAGCTCGACCTCAGCCGAGGTGGACCCGTCTGGGGGTGCCACCGGGCGAGGGAGCTAGGAGAGCCAGGCTCGACTTCAGCGAGGTGGACCCGTCTGGGGGCGCCACCTGGCGAAGGAGCAGAGGCGGGGCCACTCCAGCTAAGGTGGATCCTGCCTGGATCGACACCTGGCAGAGTGGCAGAGGCTAGCTCGACCTCGATTGAGGTGGACCCATCTTGGGATGCCGCCTGGCGAGGGAGCTGGAAGAGCCAGGCTCGACTTCGGCGAGGTGGACCCGTCTGGGGGTGCCACTTGGCGAAGGAGCAGAGGCGTGGCCACTCCAATTGAGGTGGATCCCACCTGGATCGAAACCTGGCGAAGGAGCGAGGCGGGGCCACTCCAATCGAGGTGGATCCCGCCTGGATTGAAACCTGGCGGAGTGGTAGAGGCCAGCTCGACCTCGACCGAGGTGGACCCGTTTGGAGGTGCCACCTAGCGATGGAGCTGGGAGAGCCAGGCTCAACTTCGGCGAGGTGGACCCGTCTGGGGGCGCCACTTGGCGAAGGAGCAGAAGAGTGGCCACTCTAGCCGAGGTGGATTCCGCCTGGATTGACACCTGGCGGAGTGGCAGAGGCCAGCTCGACCCCGACCGAGGTGGACCCGTATGGGGGTGCCACCTGGCGAGGAAGCTGGGAGAGCCAGGCTTGACTTCGACGAGGTGGACCCGTCTAGGGGCGCCACCTGGCGAAGAAGCAAAGGCGGGGCCACTCCAGCCGAGGTGAATCCTGACTGGATCGACACCTAATGGAGTGGCAGAGGCCAGCTCAACCTCGGCCAAGGTGGACCCATTTGGGGGTGCCTCCTGGCGAGGGAGCTGGGAGAGCCAGGATCGACTTCGACGAGGTGGACCTGTCTGGGGGCGCCACCTGGCGAAGGAGAAGAGGTGTGGCCACCCAGCCGAGGTGGATCCCGCCTGGATCGACACTTGACGGAGTGGCAGAGGCCAGCTCGATCTTGACCGAGGTGGATCCGTCTGGGGGTGCCACCTGGTGAGGGAGCTGGGAGAGCCAGGCTTGACTTCGGCGAGATGAACCCGTTAGGGGGCGCCACCTGGTGAAGGAGCAGAGGCGGGGCCACTCCAGCCGAGGTGGATCCCGCTTGGATTGACACCTGGTGGAGTGGCAGAGGCCAGCTCGACCCCGGCGGAGGTGGACCCGTCTAGGGGTGTCCCTGGCAAGGAAGCTGGAAGAGCCAGGCTCGATTTCGACGAGGTGGACCCGTTTGGCGGCGCCACCTGGCGAAGGAGAAGAGACGGGGCCACTCCAGCCGAGGTTGATCCCGCTTGGATCGACACCTGGCGGAGTGGCAGAGACCAGCTCGACCTCTACCGAGGTGGACCCATCTCGGGGTGCCACCTGGCGAGTGAGCTGGGAGAGCAGGGCTTGACTTCGACGAGGTGGACCCGTCTGGGGGTGCCATCTGGTGAAGGAGCAGAGATGGTGCCACTCCAGCCGAGGTGAATCCCGCCTGGATCGATACTTGGCGGAGTGGCAGAGTTGCCGAGCTTGGCCTCGAGGTCGGCTCTGCCGCTAAACGAGCCATCCGGCAAGAAAATCCGGAGATGATATCACGCGGTGCCGCCTGGCAGCCAGCTGGATCTGACACATGCTTCACGTCAGCGATGTTGCCATATCAAGTACATTAATTTATTAATTAAATTTATTTTATTTTATTAAAATTAATATTTATATGTAATGTTTTAATAAAAGAACCCCGCCAATGTGAAGATCATGATTTTAGGAGTTCAACGATATGAATGGCATGCAATTCGGACTTCAATTGAGCCTGGAAGTAATTTTTAAAGGATTAATACAAAGAATAGCACGGCAATTAAAGCGTCGGTTCACTGTGAACCAGCCAGTTGGTCCACGAAGCAGCAGCTGGTCCATAACATCCATTGCAGCCGGTCCACGGAACAAATCCGTGGACCACAGGCCAAACCGAGCTCCGTTTTTGCCAGGAAAATTGCCGAAGCCCCGTCTCACGACGCCGGGAGTCTCCTCGTGGCCGGGAAACGTCGGAGAAGTCCTTAGATGCCGGAAAATCTCAAGAGCAAGCCGCTGCCCTTTTCTCCCTGCTGTTGCCGTCTTCACCGTGCCCATCCTTCTCTGTCACTGCAGCCCGTCGCCCCAGTTTCTGCCACGTCCGCCGCCATCCGCCCAAGCCACTGGGAGAGGCCATCAAGCCATCTTCCTCTTCCTCCGTCCGTTCGGTCTTCTTCCATCTTCACCACCACCTTGGGTCGTCTTCTTCGCCGTCATCTCCACTCCAACATCACCGGTCTCCACCCTCCGTTCGTCGCAGCACCTCACCGGCCTGAGATGCAAAACACTGTCCTCCAAGCCACCGTGGCCATCCATCTTGAAGTCCCTGCTTGCAATGTTCATCATCTTCTTCCCATGGCCATCCGAGCTCACCATCAAGTGACCGTTCTCCGTCCGTCCTCCATCCATGGCCGTCGTCTCCCATCGCCGGAAAATCCCATCTAGGTCACCGAGACCCACTAGTTTTTCTCTCAACCGATGCCTCTCCGCTGCTTGCTACCATCTTCCCATGGGGTTCATCACGGTCGCCTTCTTTCTGTCTTCCTCCTCTTGCCATTGTTGCATGCCGAGGTACAGACGAAGCTCTCAACCGGATCACCACCGTCCACCAAGCCGTTCATCGTCTCCCTGTTCCCGAAGTCACCTGTTCTCTGTCCCAGTTTTGCCATCACTGGTCATCCGCCTCCGTGTCGGGAGATTCGATGTCCGAAGGAGCTTGGATGTTCGAAGAATAACACCGAAGTAATTTAAATGGGATGAGAGAGCAGTGGTTGTTTTGGTTACGGGAACAAAGCCAGGGAACCGGAAGAAACTGATACCAGAGTCCAACGAAGATTTCTCACGGGGACACGCGTTTGGCTCCGCCATAAATAAACGCCCGTCGCCCGACACATGGAGAACAGAAGCCGAGAGGCAGAAGCGAGAGCCCATAGGAGCAGAAGCCAGAGCCCATCCTTTCAGTGAATCTAAAATTTATCGACATTTTTTTTAATTTTTATCGATATTTTTTTTGATTTTTATCGACACTTATAGACGTCGCTAAATAATCTTTAAAGCGTCGGCTTTTAGCGACGCTTTAAAGCGTCGCTATACTAAATCTCGCCGATTAGCGACGCTTTAAAGCGTCGCTAGACACCAAATCTAGCGACGCTTTAAAGCGTCGCCAGTTTCAGTTCTAGCGACGCTTTTCTCAAGCGTCGCTAGGGTTTTTCTAGCGATGCTTTAAAGCATCGCTAGAACTCGCCACGTCGGAGACACCAAACCTAGCGATGCTTTAAAGCGTCGCCAGTTCCAGTTTTAGCGACGCTTTAAAGCATCGCTAGAACTGAAACCTAGCGACGCTTTAAAGCGTCGCCAGTTAGCAACAGCGTCGCTAGACACAAGCCTAGCGACGCTTTAAAGCGTCGCCAGTTAGCGACGCTTTAAAGCGTCGCTAGACACCAAGCCTAGCGACGCTTTAAAGCGTCGCCAGTTCCAGTTTTAGCGACGCTTTAAAGCGTCGCCAGATCCAAAACTAGCGACGCTCGGTAAATTTTTTCTTAAAAAAAAAATAAACAGCCATATATACAAACCCATAACCTGTATACATTACGAAAAAGAAACATTCAAACCTGTATCACATCCAACATACACAAACAAATGAAAATATTCAAACTTGTATCACATATCACATCCAACATACACAAACACAAATACAACCCAAATATAAAAAGTTATATATATATATATAAACATATCAATCCAAGTTCAAATAAACAAAAAGACATACATAAATAATAAAAAAATCATCTAGCATCACTGATCCGTGGGAGGCTGGTCGTCGTCAGGTCTCCGGCTCGCAGATGCACCAGGAACCTGCAATATATACATCAGGAATTATAATACATATATTATATATATTCTCAATTATTAGATATATACAAAATTAATAAATAATTACTTACCTGAGATGACATGAACATATGCAGCACAGATGTAACATGCTCTAGCTGAGACCTAATGGTCTGCATCTCTGCTCTGTCTGCATCACGTGTCTGTCGGAGCTCTGCTATCTCCTCCTGGAGCTGACGAACATGTAACTGATCATGACTCTCTCTAGTATCCCGAGTATATCTATGCACCTCAGATAACTGAGTAGGGGTAACTCCAATCCCATAACCCCTCACTCGTCCAGGACGCTCTGGTCCCATCAACTCCGAGAATACCTCGGCCTCGATGCGACTGCTCTGTGTAGATGATGAACCCTCGCCAGCACGCTCGGATATCATAGAGGTAGCCCTATTCTATATTTGACAAAAAATACATATATTAATACTTAATAAAAATATAAATATAAATCATAATATAACATAAAAAAAAAATACATATATATCTCTGGACTCGTCCCGAACAAAACTGCCATCCTGGTGAACGTGAGTCATCCGATAAAACTCCACCTCACCAGGCTCCCTCCCCTGCTGATCAGCCTATATAAAGAATAAATATTACAAAAAAATTCAAAATAACACATCTTATATCCCCGTACCATTATACATGACACATGCATGATACATGATGATACATTATGTTAAAACTAAAAGTATACTACTAGTATTATGGGATGAGAAACATACAAACTCATGCCTAAGCCGTGCATAACTCTTGGACCCCGCTGTGTGAGGAACAGACTGAGCAGCTCGTGCAGCTCTACCAATATCAGAATACGTCTGCAAAATAAAATTAAAACAATGTTATATATTGTATAAATATAATTATAACAAGTGAAAATTAATAAATTTCGAAGTATTTGATGATGCTACACAACCTGTGCCCTCTCAGAGAACCAATAGTGCACCAGCTCCATCCACTGATGAGGGTGAACATCAGGAGGACAGGTAGCTACAACCTGCTCCTCTGTCCTACCCTCTAGCTTGTAGTCTCTCTTCAACTTCGTCCTATATTCTTTCCACTTGTGATTGAGAGACTTAAGCACAAAATCAGATGAATCTGAAGGAAGAACGAACTTGCTCTACAATTTAATTAAACAATAAAATAAATATTAAATGAAAAAAAATTCAATTGTTAAAAATCTAAGATATAAAATAATATATTAATTTTTTTACCTGCACAACTCGTAGCATTTCTATTTTATATGCAGGAAGCATGTCGTTCCACTTCGAATAATTCAGAGGACATAGCTGACCACGGCGTGCTACTGTCCCCAGAAAGCTAGTCAACAAGCTAGCAGCTTTCTTAATAGGCTGCCCTAGCTTGTTGCACTCTATCACTATCCTCTCACCCTCAGGTAACTGCCACACATCACGGACTAATGTGGGTCCTCGCCTATGCCTGAGTCTCCCGGATCCATCTACAAAAAAAAAAATACAGAACATTGTATATCAAAACTATTGCATATGCATGAATTGAAATGAGATAGAATTATTAAATTATGTACCCTGTATCTGTATATCATCGATGATAGGCTCGTCATCAGGATGATCCATAGAAGGATCGTGATGTGCGGACTCGGAGGGAATAACGTCGTCCTGAGGCTGATGTGCAGAAATAGAGGGACTGCCATAAGACCGATGTGAAACTGATCGACTGCCCTCAGGCTGTTGTGCTGAAGAAGTACCAGCCTCGATCTGGGAAAATTGTATCTGTACATCTGCTAATCGCTTCCTTCGAAGCATGGTGTACCTAACCTGCATTATTTAAAAACAAGTCAGTCAACATTATAATCAAATTATAACGGAAATGAATTGCAATTTAAAAGATAACATAATCATCAATGCAAAAAATGTAAACCATCTTACAAACTACTTACTTGTCATAATCAACCAGTTGTACCTTCCTCGGAATCCAACCTAACCAAAATGGTTGTATCATATATATGATCATCCGGTACAATATTATAAGGCATACACTGAGTGTAAGTATCATCATCTTCTTCTTCCACCCTTTTTCCCATGTCATACAAGTCTCTGGGTTTTGTCTTAATAATAGTAGCCCATTCTTTATCTTTCGAGTCTTGTACATAAAAAACTTGTCTAGCTTGAGATGAAAAGATAAATGGATCATCCTTCAATAACACACCCGTATATATCAATCTTGAAAAATTGGCAAGTACGAATCCGTTTGAGTCCTTTTTCAAACCCTCGGTGTATTTATATCCACCCAATCGCATCGAAATAATACAACTTTAAAATTTCCATAATAATCCAACTCCAAAATAGCTTTAAGTATACCATAATAAGATTTTCCATCTGCTTCAACCATAACACCACTGTTCTGAGTTTTTCTAAGTTTCTCGCACTCCTTGGTATGAAATTTAAAGCCATTTATAATAAAACCATTATATTTGTTCACAATATAATTTGGACCTCTGGCAAGTGCAATTAATTCTGCTGAACTATTTTTCTCCATCAGTACCGGTACCTAAAAAATATAATATCAATTATCGATCATTTAGTCGATGTTAAAAATATATAAAATTATTATACGACTTATATATACTAACCTGATTGGCAAGCCAATTAGGGAATAACTCAACCAACCATCTTTGTTCAATCCTTGGATTAGGACGAGTGGAATGATTGGCTTGTTGTTGTACAGATAAAAATTCACTGCATGACAATGAAATATAAGTTTGACTGTGTCTAATATTTAGTATTATCCATGTGTAGATAGACTAACCTGCGATAGTCAGATATTATGTCACTATGTAGCAATACATAACGGTGTGCTTGTGACATGGATTTATGGTCAAGAACAATACTTTCAGCTTTTCCTATAAATCTTCCGGATGATGCAAATTTGTATATATCTGTATTCTCCATATTATCACCATGACGTTGAGGTCGATTGAATACAGTCTCAACACCTTCGAGATATCTTGAACAAAATGTTAAACACTCTTCAGCAATATATCCCTCTGCTATTGAGCCCTTAGGATGGGCTTTGTTTCGTACATAATCCTTCAAACGTACAAGATACCTTCAAAAAGTATGATATTTATATCATATTAAATAATAAAAAAGTTATATAAATTATAAAATTTAAGTTTTACAGCATTACCTCTCGATAGGGTACATCCATCTGTAGTGTACCGGTCCACCAAGTTTAGCTTCCGAAGCTAGGTGAATGAGTAGATGAACCATAATCGTAAAAAATCCAGGAGGAAAAATCTTTTTCATCTGACATAATGTAAGTACGACTTGAGACTGCAACTGATCAAGCTCCTGAGGATCAAGAACCTTAGAACATAATGCCTTGAAGAATGATGATAACTGAAAAACAACCGTAATAACTTGTTTTGGCATTGACGACCTTAAAGCCAATGGAAGAATATCTTGCATTAATATATGTCCATCATGACTTTTAAGATTTGAAATTTTGCGCTCTTTCAGATTCACACATCGTGAAATATTTGAGGCATATCCATCAGGAACTTTGATATTCTTTAAAACTGTCAGGAAGAGATCTTTTTCTCGACTAGACATTGTATAACATGATTGAGGGATATAAGTTCTATCATTTGCAAGCACTTGTAGATGAAGTTCATGTCGGATGCCCATTTCTTTTAAATCAAGACGCGCCTTCATGTTATCTTTAGTCTTTCCATCAAGATTTAATATTGTTCCAATCAAATTATCACAGACATTCTTTTCTATATGCATAACATCAAGATTATGCCGGAGTATATTATGCTCCCAATAAGGTAAGTCAAAGAATATGCTTCTTTTCTTCCATAATTGTTTAGTATGCTGATGGGTAGTTGCTGTGATTATATCATCATCATTTTCAACTTCAAAGAAATTATCCGGATCCTCGAACACTGCCGTATCTAAGGTGCAAGTATTGACTTCCTCCGATATTTCTTCTTGTACTGAAGTCTCAACATCATCTCTTCCTCGCTTTTTAGAGGACTTTGTCATCTTGCCATAACTGTGTCTGATACCAAGCATTTGTCTACGAATATCAGAACCAGAAGGTAGAATTGGAGCATATCCAAACTCTATGGTACCATCAAATAAATCCTTCTGAAATCGAAATGGATGATTTGCCTCCAACCATCGACGATGTCCCATATAACAGAACTTTCCTCCATGTTTTAACCAAATTGAATGGGTTGATTCACCACAAGAAGGACATGCAACTCGTCCCTTAGTGCTCCAGCTAGATAAATTAGCATATGCAGGAAAATCGTTAACAGTCCATAATAGAGCTGCCCGTAGATTGAATGTTTGGCCATTCGAAGCATCAATTGCACTGATACCCTCCCACAGTTGTTTCAATTCATCTATTAAAGGTTGTAAGAAAATATCAATATCATTACCTGGACCCTTATCACCTGGAATGACCATTGATAAAATAAGTGAAGACTGTTTCATGCATATCCATGGTGGCAAATTATAAGGAATCAGTACAACTGGCCAGGTGCTATAGACAGAACTTAAGGTCCGAAATGGATTGAACCCATCACTGGCTAAACCCAGCCTGACATTACGAGCATCAGATGCAAAATCAGGATGTCTCTCATCAAATGCTTTCCATGCTAAACTATCTGCTGGGTGTCTCAGCATTCCATCTTTTTACGGCTTTCATCATGCCATCTCATTGACGAAGCTGTCTTTGATGATGCATAGATCCTTTTCAATCTAGGTACAAGAGAAAAATAGCGTAATACCTTCGCCGGCTTTTGTTTAATGTATGTTGCATCCAATTCATCTAATCCCTCACTCTCATTTTCTTTTTGCTTCGTCCATCGTGAACATCCACACACATGGCACGACTCTTGATCGGCATGTTCTCCCCGATATAATATACAATCATTTGGACAGCTATGAATCTTTTCGTATCCAAGATCCAATTCCTTTACTAGTTTTTTGGCCTCATAACAAGATGTTGGTAAACTAGTACCTTCAGGAAATGCATCCTTTAACAACTTGAGCAGCATAGTAAAACTCTTGCCAGACCATCCATTCAAGTATTTTATATGGAACAAATGCACAAGAAAAGAAATTTTTGAAAAGTTCTTGCAACCGGCATATAATTCTTGATCTGCATCTCTTATCAGCTTCTGATAACGATCTGTTCCAACATTAGTTGGGAGTATCGGCTCTTCATCATGTATAGATTCAGTAAATATAGGATCCTCAGGAAACCCAGCTGCTACTTGTTCTCCATTGTAATCCCCAGGATGTTGAGCACCATATTCAAAAGCATCTCTCAGCAAACCCCTGATATCATCATCTCTTGCAAGATTTTTCTGTTGGTTACTTGATCCAAAATCAGGTATATGTTCCATGTTAGAGGTTTGGTTACATGTAGATTGTAACCTTGACTCTCCATGAAAAAACCACTCAGTATAACCTCTTAAAAAACCATTCCATACCAAATGTTCTTCAACAATATTTGGATATAGAGAACTAGAATTTACATATTTTCGGCATGGACATAAAATCTTCTCACTGATACTACTTCTCTCCATACCAAATTTAATAAAATTCTGTACTCCATCCAGATATTCTTTGCTATTCCTCGGTTTAGTTATCCAACTCTTATCCATTGTAAGAAAAAGCTAACTGAAATAAATAAATATTTATAAGAACAGAACAAATTTAAAATAAGTTTATTCAATAGATCAATTACAGTATTATTAAATGCACCCTATCACCAACTAATAGGTAAAGAGGTCCTATCCCATTCAAGAATTGCATTAATTATATAGGTCATTTACAGTAACCAAAAGATACGCAATAGAAGTTCCAGAAAATTTCGGCAGCATTTTTCCTTAGTTCTCCCCATACAAATAAATATGTTTGAGGAGAACTAAAAGGAAATGATATCCGAAATATATCTGGAACTCTATCTGTACCGTTTGATTACTGTAAGCACCTATAAAATTATTTGCAATTCTCAAACTGTCCAATCTGGACATTCAATTGACCACTGTACATATTTCTGTCATCCGTACAAAAATTAAATAATTGTACGGATCGTGTAGAATATGTACTTTAATCAATTGACGGGTCTATGTTTCAATGCAATGCAAGTTTTTAAAAAAATATATAAAAAATCATAATTGATCGTAACAAAACTACAGATGGTATTGAAATATATAAAAATGGAGTTATTCATGGACAACTTATCGAAAATGTTGCAGTAGATTTCGATATCGAAGTAATCATCACTGAAGTGACGTTATATGGCAAAAGCCATAATAAGCCAATGGGGCATGTGACAGCTTGTTGTCTCTATGTTATTGAATCATTGTGTGACTGAGTTTCATGTTTTTATTTATGTATGGACCAAATATATGCTTGCTCGAGCAATGTAATGCTGAAGTATTAATATTGCACCTAAACTGCCTCATGTTTGTTATCTATGATAAATGAAATGCTTCTTTATGATGATGATATGTAGTTTAGATTAATCATATGAGAAACTGAAGAGACAGAAACAAGATTACAACTTGGTGTGGATCCATGATTTCAGTTATTTTCCAGCGACCATTTTAATAGTGATTACTTGCTAAAAGTTGGCATGGCTTCCCTACATCCACCATGTTCCTTGGAGATTAAATTTTTGCAATGAAAGAGAAACAAAATATATTCCTCCTTGACAATTCAGCTAACCACGTAATCCATTTTTCTCTCAGATTTCTCTACTTTATACCCTTTATCACTCTGCTCATCAAATGACACTTCTAAAACTTCCTTCATTGCTCTGCGATTTACAAAAAAATTGTATATCTAGTTTGTTTAGCGTATTTATACTTATGTCTCTCAGTGATGCACCTTAAACCAACCTTTTTCCCCATTTGCCATCGCTTAACAGAATTGTGCTCTAGATAGGCTACAAATTTGTCAAATTAGGTTTTGGATTCTGTTGAACCAGATCTAGCCACAGTAAGTACATGTTTAAAATTTAGGTTGACCCAGCCAACTCAAGAAATCAAGGTTGGATTGGAGCAAGTTTGCACTTCAAAAATAAATTTCTCTCATCTGCTTTTGGAAAACAGCCAGAATTGAAGCTATAGTTTTATATTCATCCTCAGAACACCACCTAAGTGCAGCTTTAGATAGTTAGGTCCTCATTTTGGTGCAAATTGTAATTATTATGCAGCTTATAAAGTGATTAGGCTAGCAAGGAGCTTAAGTCAAAGACAAATAACTAATAAAAACTGTAATCCATCACAATTCTCTGAATGGTCAAGGAGATAAAGACAGGCTATTGCATAACCTTTAACATGAAAAAGGTGTCATTAGCAACTTTCTTACGTGGAAAAATGACTTAGCAACAAAACCACGAATATAAAATGTAACAAGAAATGAACTACAAGTTGTATGGATCTGATGCAATAAGCTGGGATCCTAAAGAAACAACTAATTAATTCCACGAGCAAACTTATAATTTTTTGGGAATAAATTTCCCCAATGTCTCAAACTAATTCACAAAAGATATACAGAAACTTATGGGATAAAAGAATGAGCAAACATGTTAGCAATGCTATAATACCTCAAAAATCTTACAGGTGCCATGGAACAAAGATATTAGAATGGTATGACTAGGATCAGGCCCATATTATTCTTTCAAGTTGACCATAGAAATGTTAATTCACACAGAAAATCAAGGTATCACATTCTGTTTTGCAAAGATTATTGGAACATTCATTTTAGCCCCAATTTCTCAGGTGCACATTTTCTTCTATATTGTGAGAAAACAGAACTTTTACATATTATGACTAAATTGATGGAAAAGAAAAAAAAATTTACCGAGCGGAGGAGGAGGAGGAGGGGGGGTTCGGCAGCGGCTCGATCGACCGGGAGATCACGGACGGCTGCTACGTCGGCGGACCGAGCGGAGGAGGAGGAGGAGGAGGAGGGGGGGGGAGGAGGAGTTGGGGGGGGGGGTGTTCGGTGGCGTGGGTGGGGGGGGGGGGAGGAGGAGGGGGGGGGGAGAGGGGAGGTGGGGGGGGGGGGTGTTCGGTGGCGTGGGGGGGGGGGGGGGGAGGAGGAGGGGGGGGGGTGTTCGGTGGCGTGGGGGGGGGGGGGGGGGAGGGGGAGGAGGAGGGGGGGGTGTCGGTGGGGGAGGGGGGGGGGGAGGAGGGGGGAGGAGGAGGAGGAGGAGGAGGGGGGGGTGTTCGGTGGGGGGGGGGGGAGGAGGAGGAGGGGGGTGTTCGGTGGGGTGGGGGGGGGGAGGAGGGGGGGGGGGGGAGGAGGAGGAGGAGGGGGGTGTTCGGTGGCGTGGGGGGGGTGGGGAGGAGGAGGAGGAGGGGGGGAGGGGGGGAGGAGGAGGAGTTGGGGGGGGGGGGGTCGACGGTGACGAGCAGGGGGGGAGGAGGAGGGGAGAAGGAGGAGGCGGGGAGGGAGGGTGAGGAGGAGTTCGGGGGGGGGGGGGAGTTGGTGTGGCGGCTGCAAAGAGAATAGGGTTGGGTGGGAGGGGTTTTGGAGTCCGGCGACGCTTTTAAGCGTCGCCAAAAGTCCTGACTCTAGCGACGCTTATAAGCATCGCTAAATAACCAGAAAACTATAGCGACGCTTATAAGCGTCGCCAAATGTCCTGGAATCTTTGGCGACCCTTTAAAGCGTCGGCAAAGATCACGGACTTCGGCGATGCTTAAAAGCATCGACAAATGTATGATCCGGCGATGTTTATAAGCGTCGGGAAAGGTTCCTGTACTCCGCGATGCTTAAAAGCGTCGGTAAATGTATAGTACGGTGATGCTTAAAAGCGTCGGTAAAGGTCCAAAACTATGGCGACGCTTTTAAGCGTCGCCAAAGCTCCCTGGACTCCGCGACGCTTATAAGCGTCGGTAAATGTCCAGTCTGGCGACGCTTAAAAGCGTCGGCAAAGGTCCCAGACTCCGGCGACGCTTATAAGCGTTGGCAAATATCCCGGATTTCAGCGGGATGGTCCGGCGACGCTTAAAAGCGTCGGTAAAACTCAGGGTTAATTGCCGACGCTTAAAAGCATCGGCGGACTTTCAGTTTTGCCAGCGCTTTCAAAAACCGTCGGCGGGTTCTAGTTCTTCCCAACGCTTCACCGAAGCGTCGGCAGAAAAGGGTCGGGATAACCTGTTTGCTGTAGTGTTTCCCCTTCCATCCCTTTTTTTTTTTTTTTTTTTTCATAAAAAAAATTATTTTTAAAATTTTTATTTTAACTACAAGCCCGGTTAATGATTAAAAATTAAACACGCTTGTTATTAAATTATTTTCTTTGTAATAAAAAAACTTAATATTTTTTATTGATTTGTATATTTTAAAGTATTAGATTAGATTAATTTTTGTAATTTATTTTATACTATTTTAATTCCTGTAATTATGATAGTTTTATTTTTACATTCTGCAATTTAAATTTTAGCAAGTAGTTAATTGATTTTAATTATTTTTTTAAATTTTATTTTAATCATGTCTGGCTAAGCAAATCCTTTGGAATTGACGATGAAACTAGATCATGATTAGAAACCGTTTTCCTAAGATTTATTTTCTTGGACATTTAATATTTTAAGAATTTTTCTTTCTTTTAACCTCTTATCCAAAATACTTATGAGCTATTATTGAGTTTCATCCCTTCATAGTTCATATTTGATTAGGTACAAAAGGGAAAATAAATAGAAGACTCAATATTTTTGAATCCTTTTTCTTTTTTTTTTAGAATCCTGATAGAGTATTGTTAGAATTCTTTCATACTCTATACTTAATTAACATAAGAAAGAAAATGGATGATATGAAAGTAATCTTAGGAATATTTTCTAAATCATTGATCTAGTAGATTCAAAAGTCCTAGATCTTTAAATTATTTATTTCAGCGATTTAAATTACTTTGCTCTTCTTGTCAGCTATATAAAGTGAGGGTTTGAACACAGTTCGAACACAAATTCTTCATGGGATTGACTTGTACTCGCTGGACGTACTACTCTGCACACGTGCGCTTGCGGTTACAACTTAAAGTTCCTATCAAGTTTTGGTGCCGTACCAGGGAATTGATTTGTTTTAAATTGTGTTTTAAATTCTTGCTTTAATTTGATCTGTCTAGTATTTATTTTTAAGTTGGTGAGTGTTAGAAGCCAGGTATACAATCTAAACTATTCCTTTTTCTTTCAGCATCTTATTTTGATTTTAGTTAATATTAGGATTTAGTTTAAACTTGTTTGATCTTTTGTTTATGCATAGCATTCTTAAGTCACCTTTAGGGCACAAACCTAAACAAGATAAAGTGGAAAGTCATCACCCTTCTTAGGCCACAAACAAGACTCCTTCATTTGTATCAACCCAAGTCTTTAAATAAAATTAATTTGACGCTGACCCTTGGGACATCGAGCTCATTAGGACAAGGATACCTAAGGGTTATACCAAGCTAGATTCAATCATTGAATTGGTGTCTAGGAAAGTGGTTCAGGGATTAAGTTTTGAAGAAAGGCGGTTACTTAATTGGTTCGTTCGCTGACTGGCCAATCCAATCGGTGTCTAAGGAAAGCAATGGGAGGACCCGCTAATCTTACACTTGGCCAGTTTAGTGAATTGGTTGAACTTGGAGTGCTTGAAGGTTAACTTGAAACAGTTAGGAGTTGTCTAGTTTAGGTTACCCCTAGATAGGATTAATTTTGTGTGAAACTTATTCAAAAACAAATTTTAAAAAAAATTAAACTAAATTTTACTTTAGGTATTTTCAATCTTGACTACCCTGACATAAGGTTGCCCTGGCATAACTGGAAGTTATATTACATGGTTATCCTAGGGTATGAAAAGGTTGAATTGATTCAGAATTTTTTTTAAGAAAGCTTTTAAATAAATGATAAAAAAAAACTAAAAAAATATAAATATACAAAATTCAAAAAAATTGAAGAGATAGTAGATTTAGTGAATTCTTCAATTCCTGTGTGGAGAAGGATATCAAGTCGACTTGTTAGAATGATTCAATTCCTGTTTCAGAGCCTACAACCTCTGCTACAATGGATTTGACTAATCAAATCCAAATCCTTAATGATTTATGTTATCCAGTTTGTTCCGTCCAACCTTCTTGCATTAGACTGCCTCCATCCACTGCTAATAATTTGAGATCAAACCTCAAATGATTAATATGCTCCCAAAATTCACGGAAATAGATGATGCATATATATATTTTTAATAAATTTGAAGAGGTTTGTGCAACTATGAGGTTGCAACAATTATCAGAGGATGAAATCAAGCTGAGACTAATCAACTTTGTCCTTAAGGATAATGCCAAAAAGTGGCTTTATAGTCTTCCAAATCAATCTATCATGATCTGGAAGGGCTTTGTAAGAGTGTTCTTAAAGAATATTTTTCTCATCATAAAATAGCTTAGACTAGAAAAGAAATAAACCAATTTTATTAATTAGCTGGTGAGTCATTTTGGAAATACTTTGATCGTTTTAAGAACCTCTTAACCCAATGTCCACACCATGGAATACAAAACTTGGAGACTATGCCAAATCATTTATGAGGGTTTAGATTCCAATTCAAGAACAATGCTAGAGTCTATGTGCCAAGACCAATTTATGTATAAAGAATCCAATGAAGCATGGCAATTCTTAGAAGATCTAGCTGAAAATAATTTACAATGGAAAACAACTAAGGAACCAGAAAGAACCACACCTTCAAGAGGTGGAATGTACCAAATGCAGACTTCCTTAACTGCAGAGGCTAAAACTACAACCTTGACACGTAGGTTAGAGGCCTTAGAACTTCAGAGACCAGCCAGTTTGAACCAAGTGACTGCACCAATGTGTAATGGGTATAATGCACCATACCATGTCCTTGAGGAATGTCTACTCCTGATGAACCCAATAGAGAATGGATGTGCACAGGTAAATGCTACCTATCAGAGACCAATGAACAATCCCTATACACCCACATATAACCCAGGATAGAGGAATCATCCAAATTCTCATGATCACAGAATCCAAATGTAGGTGGTCCTAACTTCAATCAACAAAATCCAAGGCCTAATCTTGTGATGAACAACCTACCACCACCAGGCTTCAATATTAATGAAAAGAAACTAAGTTCTTTAGAGAAAAGCCTAGAAACTCTAGCCAAATCCAATGCTAACACCAGTGCTATATTGAGTAATTTCATGCAAGTCATGGGCCAACTTTTAAATTCAAACTCTCAGGCCATAGCTCGCTTGGAAATGCAAGTGGGTTAGCTAGCATCTACCATCAGTGAACATGAACGAGGTAGGCTACCTAGCCAACTTGAGCCTAACCCAAGGAACCAAAATGGTCATCCACCACAAGATAATCAAGCAATCAAGTTAATGAAATTCACATATTAAGATCAGGGAAGCAAGTGGATAATAAGGTAGATACATCTGATATTAGAGAAGACTCAACTACTGAGTCAACTGAGCCATCTAATGAACAACTTACCTTACAAATTGATTCTGAAATTAATAGTCCACCAAATCAGGCACCCAAAATTTCTATAGCTCCTTTTCCAAATCGATTAAGGTCTAATAAACAATCAAAATATTTAGACAAAATGTTAGATGTGTTTAAGCAAGTTCAAGTAAATATCCCTCTACTAGACATGATCCAACAGGTTCCGGCTTATGCTAAATTTTTAAAAGATCTTTGTACCAAGAAAATGACTACTAATGTAACGAAAAGAGCTTTCTTGGCAACAAGTGTGAGTTCATACTTGTTGAGTCATGCCTATAACATACAAGAATCTAGGATCTTCAACACTTTCATGTGTTATAGGAGAAACCTACATGAGAAGGCATTACTTGATTTAGGGGCTAGTGTAAACATTATGCCATATTTATTTATGAGCAATTGGATGGGAAATCTATAGCCAAGAGAGATCACATTACAATTAGCAGACCGATCTTTTAGAATCCCTAAAGGAATGGTAGAAGATGTTTTGATCAAGGTTGGAAATTTTATCTTTCTTGTAGATTTTATTATTTTGGAGACTGAACCAGTATCAAATCCTAAAGGTTATATCCCTGTTATTTTAGGAAGACCATTTCTAGCTACTGCTTATGCTGAAATTAATTATCGAAATGGACTTATGAAACTATCTTTTGGGAACATGACTATTGAGCTGAATATATTCAATTTGGAACAGGAATCTACCAATCATGCTAATGTGAGTGTAATCCAAGATGAAATTTATGAACCTATAGACATTAGCGAAGAAGAAGTCGATCTTGAGTCTAGTATCTGGCCAACACATAAATATGAAGATATTGATAAAATACTTGGTGATGATAAAAATGGCCAGAGATGGGAGCCTCCTACTAAAACATTTATGGTTAAACCATCAACCAAGCTATCTCCAGGTATGATACATCTTATAGAGACACATAACAGAGAGATCGTGTGGAACATTACTAATTGGACTTCGTCCAACCATTCACCGTGGCTAGATATATTGATAATTAGTGGATGTATCAATCGACATAATCTAAAAAACTCACTTGATCTGGCTGAAGACTTTAAACTAGCACTCCTGGGAGGCAACCCAGCTTATTCTTTCTAATTATTTTCTTTATTAGGTTTTCAAATCCTGACTTAAATAGGCTCCATTCGCTAAGTTGGCAGGAGAGCTCAAGAAAATTTCTCAGGTGTCTTCGTTTCCTTTATAGCATATCATGCATACATTTAGAAAATATTTTTATTCATGGGGGATATAAAGTAAAATAAGTATAAATTTTGAGCTTTGGGTCGATGCTCAGCTTGTGAGTGATGACCTCAGTGGGAATCCTTGGCATGTCGGCCTCCATCCAGGCGAAACATCCGAGTTCTCCTGGAGAAATTCTAACAGGTGGGCCCACTCATCCTCCTGCAACTACGCCCCAATCTACACCATCTTCGTCGGGTCGGCTTCGAGTGGGTACGACAGCAGGCGTTCGACCGGACCACCTCTAGGCTCCTGCGCCCTTTGGTCGAGGTCAGTTACGCCGGGGTTGTACTTGGAGGATTTGGCCCCAGGGATAGTTTGGAGATAGTGCTAGATTGGCTGAGGTGCCCCCCTCATCTCCTTGACACCGTAGGGAGTTGAAAATTGCACCAATAGCCGCCTTGTGGAGATGACTGCGTCGAGCAGGTTCAACCTCATCTCCCTGACACCGTAGGGAGTTGGAAACTGCACCAATAGCCATCTTGTAGAGATGACCGCGTTAAGCAGGTTTATCCCGGGTCGACAAGAATCACGTTGTAGGTCGAAGGGAGCCTAACAACTATGAAGGTCATCATAATGGTACTCTGTCGAGATGGGATCCCGACAGTGCTGGGAGAATGATCTCTCCCTCAACTCTTACAGAATCCCCAGTGAAATCGACGAGGGGAGTGTGCACAGGTTTAAGCTGAGCAGAGGATAGATTCATCCTAGAGAAAGCATCATAGAAAAGGACATCAGTTGAGCTTCCACTATCAACCATAATCCGCTTACAAGATGCTTCGCGATCGTCATCTCAATGATCACAGCATCATTGTTTACATTTTCACTTTCAACCCCCCTCTCCCTCACGAAGGGAAGTACATTCTCAAAATTTTCTCCCCCAGGCCTTCTTGGAAGCATGCTCGACTCCCAAGCATATCATCCCCACTGGCTTCTCGGTAGGGCAGTTATCGACTGTAGGGACTGAAGGGAGAGTAGCGAGAGCCTGAGGTTCTGCCGGGGGTCTGCCCCCATGAACCTTTCGAGGTATCCCCTCTTTATGAGTTCTTCAATCTCCTTCTTGAGGTGCCGGCATTCCTCAGTGTCGTGGCCATGGTCGTGGTGAAATTGGCAGTACTTCATCCTATCGTGACTGTTAGACGGCTTCAGTGGAGGTGGGTGCTTCAGGTAGCGCTCATCCTCGATCTCTATGAGGATCTTCATCCTCGGGATGAGAAGTGGCGTGAACCTTTCTTCCAAAATGGGGTCTTTCCTCGACTTCAGTCTCTAGCGAAAGTTCATAGCAGCTTGTCCGGGGTTCCACATCCCAGACGTCTCCTCGGGAGCTGGCAACTTAGAGGCTTCCCGTCTAGCTCCCTCCTCGTTCGATCCACCCCCTTAGTGCGGATGTACTTCTGGACGTGGAGGAGGAGCTCAGAGTATGTCTTGGAGGGTTTCTTGTCAAGAGAGTAAGTCAGGCAGGAAATCCTGAGCCCTCTCTTCAGTTCTAGCATAGCAAATGGCTCATCAAGGTTGTAGATCTCCAGCGCAGTAACTTTGAAGCAGGCCACATAGTCTCGTAGGAGCTCGTGATCCTATTGCCTGATGGAGAAGAGGCTATCTACCTCCCGTGGTACCTTTCGGCATGCATAATGAGCCATGAACTTTCGCTCCAGCTGAGCGAAGCAATTGATGCTCTCTGGCTCGAGGCAAGTAAACCATACCCGAGCTACCTTCTGGAGAGTGGCAGGAAAGGTGATGCAGAGGAGAGCGTCGGTCATGCCCTAGACTCTCATGAGGGCCTTGTAGCTCTTAAGATGATCTAGGGGGTCAGTGGATCCATCGTAAGGATCCACCTACGGCATGCAGAACCAGCTCGGAACCGGCTCCTCTTGGACTTCTCGGGAGAATGGGGGGCGGGCATCATAGCCCGCTAGCTTGTTGGTGGAGCCCTACAGATTTGCAAACTGGCGGGACAGCTCCGCCAGCTTGCACTCCTGTTCCTCCAGGCGCTTCTCTGCCATGCACCTGATGGCCTCATCGGTTAAACCCTCCGCAGAGGCCGACTGGAGTGGAGAAGGTGACATGTGTGGGGGGTCACAATGGGGAATCTTGCCTTTTGACCTCGGCGAGGTTTAGTTATGGCCCGCTCGAAGGTCGGGGACCAGCTCTCCCGATCGGCAGACCTGGTCTGTTGTCTCTTTGTCGGGGTCCGGTGGCTTTCCCGGTGGTCAGTGGTGGCCTGCGATTGTGAGGGCCTTCCTTGGAAGGAATGCAGGCTATCGTGGGGTGCTGTGGCATGGGCCGCGGGAGTCCCTGTCTCCTGGTGGGTGGCTAAGGACTGGTGCTGGAGCTGGCGCACCGCTATAGTGAGAAGCTGCATCTGCTGAGCGAGTGTGGCCAGCTGAGGGTCCATCGGAGGTAGTTGATGCGGAGCATGGGGCTCCCTTTCCAGATTATGCGGGTCCCCACGGGAAGGGGGATCTCCCGCATGGCTAGTGGAGGCTTCTCTTGCTCGCGTCGTCACCATCTTTCGGTGAGCTGCTTGCAGGGGGATCGAGCCGGATCAGAACATGTCTTTTCATCCCCCTACCTGGTGCACCAATCTGTTGCTGCCTGATCACCGTGACCTATAGCTGTAGATAGCCTTGGATCATGCCCCTGTCACCTCAGATCCTACTCAAATGCCCGAACTTGCAAAATAGAAGAGACCTGAGCCAGTGATCCTGGTGGGGGAACTCCGATGCTCAAGTCAATGATGATCCAGGGGAACAGATCCTCCTGGTCAAGTCCCGTAGGTGGACTCCATGCTAGGAGGAGAATATAATGTACTGGAAGAGTGTGGAGAAGCTGAGTGCGGAGTGGGGGAAGTGTCGGCTGAGGAGAGTTAGAGCCGGGGCACGGCTCGACTTCGGCCACGGTGTCACGACCTCGAGAGGAGCCAGCCTGGCGAAGGAGCGATCAGGAGCAGGGTTCGACTTTGGCCATGGTGTCTCGACCTCGAGGGGAGCCAGCCTGGCGAAGGAGTGATCAGGAGTAGGGCTTGACTTCGGCCATGGCATCTCGACCTCGAGGAGAGCCAGCCTGGTGAAGGAGCGATCAGGAGTAGGGCTCGACTTCGGCCATGACGTCTTGACCTCAAGGGGAGACAGCCTGGTGAAGGAGTGATCAGAAGCAGGGCTTGACTTTGGCCACGGCATCTTGACCTCGAGGGGAGCCATCCTGGCAAAGGAGAGATTAGGAGTAGGGCTTGACTTTGGCCACGATGTCTTGACCTCGAGGGGAGCTAGCTTGGCGAAGGAGTGATCAGGAGCTAAGCTCGACTTCGACCGTGGTGTCTCGACCTCGAGTGGAGCCAGCCGGGCGAAGGAGCGAGCAGAGGCATCCCACGTGGCTGCTTCATCCACCATGTCGCTCGATGGAGTCTGACACGGGTTCCATGTCAGCGTTCCTGCCACATCAATCCCTTCAGGTGGATCAACCAATATCCATACATTATTGATTTTCATGGATTCCATTTCGGATTTCATAGCTCCCAGCCATGACTCAGAATCAGACCTTGAAACTGCATCCATATAGGTGATCGGATCCTCGTTGTTCTCATCAAGTTCAATAGGATCACCGTCCTGGACCAAGAAATCATAGTATCTGTTCGGTTGACATGGTACTCTACCATATCTCCTTAATGGCTGCAGGATGGGCTCTGGATCTGATCTAATCAAATCCGATTCTACAGTGGCCTTAGAGTGAGAAGGTTCTTCTATCTATTGAACTTCCCCAAGTTCAACCTCAGCAGCTTGAGTGCCTTCACTAAGGTACTCCTGATGCGGGATGGGAAGCGGGGGATCGCTGGTGAGCGTAGAAGTCACCAGGGGATTAGGGCTTGCACTCAAGAACAGGGAACACGGGCGTCACACCCACTCCAATGTAGAAAAAACTTAGATAAAATAACTTTTAATTTGTATTCATGAGAAAAAGATACTTCATACAAGAGGGAAGGGATGGTATTTATAGATTCACCCCAAAGTACATGACTTGAGGGCTAAGAAACCCTGACTTGTGGGCCAAGAAACCCTGGTGGACCTGGTTAACAGTGAGCCTTTGTCTTGGATTGGAGCTCTCTCTTGCGGGCTTGGTGGCATGAAAGGGCCCAGGTGCATGAAGGCTAGCTCTGGTTGGGGGGCCTGGTGAATCTCCTGGTCTGTTGACTCTCCTCTTGAACATAACCTGAATGAAAACTACATTGACTCGATTAGACTTGACTGGACTAAAAGACTGGACCTGACTAAGTGGACTCAATTGGACTCAATTGTCTTACTTTATTACAGTACTTAATTGGCTCACTTTAGTACAAGTGACTCAAGACTAATGGATTCAAATAAAATAAAATAAAATAGACTCTCGGTCTCCATCATTCCCCTACGGTGGGGAGAACTCGACTCTGTCGAGTTTGGGTGAGCGGGGGTTTGATGGAACCGGAACCAATCACATCAAAAGACAAACTCATAAAATAGACATAATCAAATAAACCAAAATATACCCAAATAAATTTGGAATAAAGAGGGACTCTGAGAACTGTGCCACTTTGAAATTTGTGCTGCTCTGAAATCTATGTGACTTTGAAAACTATGTAGCTCTGGAATCCGTGCTTCACCATCTTTGGGATTGCTTTGAGGAGCATGTGCTTTGAGGAGCATGCACTTTGAGGAGCGTGTGCTTTCACGTTCGTGCAAGCGCAGGTTCCTTCTCCATGGATCGAAGGGGAATGGAGCAGGGGGGTCTTTCGGCTGGATCTCACTGGCAATGGCACCGGAGAGCAGGCAGCAGCGTGGGGAGGCTTCATCAACAGGCTTCATTGGCAACAGTGCTGAGAATGTCGGTGGCAGCTTCTTCATAGACCGAGACCAGGTAACAGAGGGACTTGCGGGGCAGGATTCCAGTGGCACGGGGAACACACGGCGGTATAAGAAGCAACGGTGTCCAGCTGCCGATGCTGAGAACGCCAGTTGCAGCTTCTTCACGGATCGAGACTAGGTAACAGAGGGACTTGCAGGGTGGGATTCCGGTGGCAAGGGGAACACACGACGGTATAGGCAGCGATAGTGTCTGGCGGTGGAGGGGAGGCGTCGGGCGTTGGATGTCAACTCGACTGTGGGCGACTCCGGGTGGGAGACGGGCCGAGGAAGGGAGGAAGAGGCTGCAGCGACTGGATTGGCTGTGGAGGTGTTGATCAAGGACTGGAGCGGCGGTCGGCGGTCCTGTCAATCATGGTGGCAGGCGAAGGGGCCAGGTCAAACCGATGGGAGGAGGAGGTCGGGGTAGGAGCTAATGGAGATAGATCTTCCTGGGGGGTGCTTTGCGGTAGGGGTCCAATAGCGTCTGGACAGAGGAGACGAGGGGATCTTTCGATGGGTGACACGGGTGGAGGTTCGGTGGAGACGGCTCGGGTAGCGATGGACGATGATGGTGGCAATGTCCTCTAGTTGGTGAGGCATCATGTGTAGTGATGGGGCGTGGATCTGGGTGGACGTTACATGGGCGTCAGCTGTTGTGGTGGCTTCGATCTGCGGCATAGGGGTTTCGGATGTGATGAGGCCGATCAGAGGAGATGGACGGCTCAAAGCCTGAATCAGCATTTCAGGCGGCGGCTATGAAGAAGGCATTGTGGCTTGCTCTGTTCCTGGAGATGGTAGCATGGATGGAAGGGGGGCAGCGTCGGTGGTGTAGATCCGATCGGTTGCGGGCGATGAGGTTTCAGGATGCCTGATGATGGTTTGATAGCAAAGTCGGAGAGGAAGCAGAAAACCTTAATCCTCTGGGCTCTGATACCAAGTTGATGCGGGACGGGAAGTGGGGGATCTCTGGCAAGCATCGAAGTCATCAGGGGATTAGGGCTTGCACTTAAGAACAGGGAAACGGGTGTCACACCCACTCCAATTTGGAAAAAACTTAGACAAAATAACTTTTAATTTGTATTCATGAGAAAAAGATACTTCATACAAGAGGGGAGGGGTGGTATTTATAGATTCACCCCAGGGTACATGACTTGAGGGCTAAGAAACCCTGACTTATGGACCAAGAAATCCTGGTGGACCTAATCAACAGTGAGCCTTTGTCTTGGACTAGAGCTTTCTCTTGCGGGCTTGGCGGCATGAAAAGGCCCAAGTACATGAAGGCCAGCTCTGGTTGGGGGGGCCTGGTGAATCTTTTAGTCTGCTGACTCTCCTCTTGAACATGACCTGAATGAAAACTACATTGACTCGATTGGACTTGACTGGACTACACGATTGGACCTGACTAAGTGGACTCAATTGTACTCAGTTGTCTCACTTTATTACAGGACTCAATTGGCTCACTTTAGTACAAGTGACTCAGGACTAATGGACTCAAATAAAATAAAATAAAATAGACTCTCGGTCCCCATCAACTCCCTTTCTAAAAAGGTTGCTCTAAGACTGACGAGCAACTTTTGTTCCTTAAGCAAATAAAAATAATATCCTTTGGATTCTTTAGGATACCCAACAAAAAGGTACTTATCAGACTTAGGTCCTGGTTTATCCATCTCCAAACGTCTGATATAAGCCGGACACCTCCAAACCCGGAGGTGAGAGAGAGTTGGCTTCCATCCAGTCCATATCTCATATGGTGTTTTATCAACGGACTTACTTGGAACTTTATTTAGAAGGTAGGATGCTGACTCAAGAGCATATCCCCAAAAGGATTTAGGTAGGCTAGCTAAGCCCATCATGGATCGAACCATGTTCAACAAAGTTTGACTCCTTTAAGACACATTGTTTAACTAAGGTGTCCCAGAGGAGTCCATTGAGAGAGAATCCCATTCTCCTCAAGATAAGTTAGAAACTCACTGGAAAGATATTCACCACCTCGATCTGATCAAAAAGTTTTAATAAACTTTCCAGTTTATTTTTCAACTTCATTATGATAATGTTTGAATATTTCAAACGCGTCAGATTTATATCTCATGAGGTAGACATAATCATATTTTAAAGATTATCTGTAAACGTAATAAAATAACTATATCCACCTCTTGCACAGATATTCATAGGTCCACATACATCAGTATGTACCAGACTTAGAATATCACTAGCTCTTTCACCCTTTCCAGTAAAAGATGACTTGGTCATTTTTCCAAGAAGACAAGATTCACAAGTTGGTAAAGATTCACTCTCAGTGACATCTAGGAGACCTTCTCCCACCAACTTATTTTCCTATTCTTTTTATATGACCTAGCTTGTAGTGCCAGAGATAAATATCACTGACCTTATCTAACCTAAGGCATTTATTAGTAGTGTACAATACAGAAACAGGCTGTGACAGTACATATATGCCATTCTTTATTTGTCCAATCATCACATTAGAACCATTCAAAGTGATGAAGCAAATATCTTTCTTTATTGATAATTCATAACCATCATTGGCCAACAGGCTTACAGAAATGATATTTACCAAAAAGGAAGGACAAAAATGATATTCATTAAGAACAACAATACAATACTAAAAAAACAAAGAAACAGTTCCCAACACCAGAACTGGAGCTTGACTTTCAGTCCCAACATTCAGAAACCTTTCACCGCTTCCGAATCTCCTACTAACTTGAAGTTCCTGTAAAGAATTACAGATGTGGTAATGACTTCCGGTATCCAATACCCATTAGTAGTATCATAAACAGAGAAACTACAAGGATTTATCATATAAATGCCTTGACCAGCAACACCTTGCTGCTTTCCCTTTCTTTGCCTGTTCGGGTCCAGAGTTGCAAGGTAAGCAGAACAATTTCACTTCCAGTGACCTGGCTTCTTGTGGAAGAAGCACTCTACCTTACTCTTATCAGCCTTCACCCTCTTAGTCTGACTAGGCTTAGCACTTTGCACCTTCTTATTCTTTTTCTTCTTCTTCCCTTTCCCGAAGGGATAATGTCCTGCTCCAAAACCTCCCACCAGATTCACTAACCCTTTGTTGAGGTTGTGGTCTCTCTCATAAGTCTGCAGCAATCCTAACATCTCATGATAGTTTACTGCATGCCTATTCATTCTGAAATTATCAAGAAAGACCTGGTAGGAAGGGGACAGAGAATTTAGAATCGCATCCTTGCTGAGCTGCTCATGCAAAGGACATCGAGTTTGCCCAAATACTCAAATAACTCGATTATGTACATCACATGATCAGTTACCGAAGCTCCATCATGCATACGTGTGTTGTAGATGGTGGAAGAGATCCGGTATCTCTCCGTATCATCTGGAGTGCCAAAAGACTCCTTCAACTTTTAAAGAATCTCCTCTGGCTGGGCGTCCTCAAATTTGCAACTAAACTCATTGTTCATCGCAGCCAACATAATGTAATGCATCGTGGTATAATCAGAGATCCACTTCTGGTAAGTGTCCCTGACAGTGCCACGATCATTGAGGGTTGGGATCTCAGGTGTCGGATCCGTTATCACATAAAGGATCCGCTCGTGCTCCGGAGTATCTTGAGTTTTCGATACCGGCTATCAAAATTGGGTCCAGATAGTTTGTCATTATCTAATAATGACCGGAGCGACAAAGTGGTCGACATTATCTAAAAAAGGAGAACAAGACCTATTAGTATATGAATTATTTAAAAAATTCTAAAGACATGGATTTTAGTTTAGAGGTTTCTCCCACTATTTTATTTAGACTGGTAGCCTCTACACTCCAATATGAAGAATAACATTTATCCTTTAGCAGGTACTAGGATCCAATAGACTACATATGAGCCCGACTTTAGCCGACCAACCCAGATGCATCTAAAGGTAGGTACAATACCAATTGCTTCTCCAAGCAATTCCTAGTAATCATTTTGCCCCAGGGGTCCTCACAATCGACCTTTGGGCCTCCTATTGAAGGTTCTAGTTAGGTCCAATCATTAACATGATCAAATTCAATGCTTCTAACTAATCCATAATCAAGCCCGACTTTGGCCGTCCCACCTGACCACGTGTTAAGATAGTCGCACTGAGCCATCATATGTTGAATGGCAATCCCACTCGCCTGATGACCACCCGTTCTTTGGAATTGCCGATGATCACCAAACTTATGGACTCATTACCAATCAAACTTAATGGGAGGCTAAGACTTAGGCTATCACATAACTTAGTCTTTTATGGACCTAATAATTAGAGGATTTCAATTTTGTGACATTTGAAATGAAGACATGGACCTTGATCAAGAAAAGTCCCACTAAATGCTTAGAGGATTTCTAGATCAGTTTGGTCCATAGGCACCTATAAACCAGTCAGACTGATTAACCTTAGCTGACATGGGTCAACTCGAATCAATAGATAGTCTAATCTGATTTGATTCACCATATTAGCCAGGTAAGTAAGATCAAGGGATGGGTTAAGCCAAGTAAGCCTCTTGCCTTAGACACCAACCATGAGTTGGCCAGGTAAGAGTTCACCCCAAAGAACCTTGATCACAACTGTCAAACTTAACTTAGATACTAAGTGGTTTACCAAACTCAATCAGATTGACCTAAAGACCCGGGCTCACCACGAAGCCCTGAATCAAGTCCATTTAAAAGTATGGACTGATCTAACTAACTATTAGATAGATCTATAGAGGAGAGACCTAATTCAACTTTTGATTACTCTTTTCTCTATTTAATCTGTTGACCCCATAAGTGATTTTGATGATAACCAAATATTAGAGCATGTACATTTATTTCTGACAACTCTTCAAGTGTTTGACAAGTTTTTGTAGGATGAATAACATGTTCAAACTCCAACTCTTACACTTCTGTTTTCTTGGTTGAGTTGTGTTGTAAATGTTTTTGTAAAGAAGAACCCATTCAAAAATGCTAAGAAAAATCAATTAAAAGGGTTACTTCTGTGAGTGTGTGTGCGCCATGAATTTTAGTTTGAGTTGATCTGTGTGAAATTGTAAAAGAGTTGGTGAGAGTTTTCTTTAAGTTCAACTGTAAAAAATCTTGAAGAAGACACTTGAGCCGACAACAAGTGATGAAGAGCCGACTCTGCTTACTGGCACGCAGTAAGGATTCTGGAATGCAGCAATCCAAGCTGACTTGATGGAAAGCGAGACACTCCAGTGAATCCAAGTCGACTGGAATCAGTCTGAGCTGACTCCTCCAGAGTTCATTTTCTGAAGATTTCTGAGAATAGCCAAGCGATCCGACCCGAACCAAAAAGAGCCAACTCTGCCAGACTTAATTCTGACAGCCTGAGAAAGCGAGCTGACCCGAACTGCACCGAGCCGACTCTTCCAGAATAAGGTTTTTCGAATCTGAGAAGAAGAGCCGACCCAAGTTGAAAAGAGCTGACTCCTCGAGTTCAAAATTTTCAAGATTCAAGTTCGAGCCGACCCGAGCTACAAAGAGCCGACTCGTCCAGAATGATGTTTTGCATCTTGAGACAAAGAGTCGACTGCATTGAAGATTTGGAGACTCAACCCATCGACTCTAAGGATCCGAGCCGACTCGAAGGAATCCTAGCTGACTCGAATGTCGTTTTTAGGTATCCAACGGCTAGTTCTAGAATTTATTTTTGAATGCTAAAAGGTGCTCCAACGGTCACAAATCATTCCCCAATGGTTTACAATGGCTAGAACTACCTTGGGATGATAGGAGACTTTAAATTTGAAGGATTTGAACTTCCTTGAAGCAATGAATTAGAGAGTTATTCAAAGAAAAGAGAGCTTCATTGAATATCATACCTACCAACAGCAAAAGAGCATAGGAGCATTCAAGTCAAGCTTTCAAGTCTTCACCAACTCCAATATGAAGCTTGAAACAACTTTGGGAAGAAGCCACTAAAGTCATTAAAGTTTATTCAAGTGCATTCAAGCGGACTTCCAACAAGTTGCACCGGCAACTATCTGATAAATTGAGTTTGTCATTCTTGTTGCATTTATTTTCAATTCAACTTTTGAATTATTGGGTTATTGGTGAGCCCGGTTGTTAAAACCAAATAGGTTCTTGGTGAGCCTTGTTAAAACCAAGGGTTAGGTTCTTGGTAATCCTGTGAAAACCAAGTTGGGTTTCTTTGGTGAGCCTTTTAAAACCAAAGAGTGTTGGATTTTTTTTGGTTATCCTATAAAACCAAAGTGTAGAGGTTTTGGATTGTGATCCTGTAAAACAATCCTACTGTATTCGGGTATGAATATAGTGAAAATCCCAAGTGGTATCTTGGATAGTGGACATAGGAGCTGAGTTGCTCCGAACCACTATAAATTTGGTGTGTTTGTGTTGTGCTTTCTTGACTCTGTTTAGCTTCTGCATTTTATAATTCTATCACAAGCATCTACCACTTGCAAAGGATTTTGAATTGTATATTACTTGCCTTCAATTTTTTAAAAGACCCAATTCACCCCCCTCTTAAGTAGCCACCTGGGCAACAACTGGTATCAGAGCAGTGTCTCTGATTGTCTTAGAGTAAAGATTGATGGCTCATCCCATTAGTACATCTTTGGCCGAAGGCCAGTCAACTAATAGACCTCCACTCTTCACAGGCATAAATTATTCTTATTGAAAAGCACGAATGAAAATCTATATTCAAGCTATTGATTTTCAACTATGGAAGGTCATTCTTAAAGGGCCACATATTCCCATGACTAAAATTGATGGCGTGGATGTCCCTAAGCCTGAAGAGGATTGGGATGAATGTTAGACATTAGAATAATGAAAATTAATCCAAATTTATTTTATTAAAATTGATACTTTTTGTAATACTTTGCAGGAATTGATTCCATAAACGTGTAGATCTTGATTTTAGGAGTCCAACGACGCAAACGGAATGTAATTCGGACTTCAAACAGGCCTGAAATGGATTTTAGAAGATTTTAGCACGTATTTCAGAGCTGCACTATTTTTGGAGCATTGCCTCAAAATTTTAATGGATCACGGTGGACCGGCTCAATGGTCCACCGCACATCCGCTTGGTCCACGGCAGCCATTGCTGCCAGTCCACGGGCGGAGCCGTGGACCATCGTGCTTCGATCGCACCGAAACTCGCCGAAGAGCTTCCCCCGGCACCGTCGAAGCCGCCGGCAACCTTCCTGCCGGCCGGAGAGCTTCCGTTTGGCCGAAAAATGGCCGGAAGTCGGCTCCGCCCAAGCCCACGCACGCAGCGCCTTCGCCGCCCGTCCGAAGCCGCTTTCGCCGCCGCGTCCGTCCGCACGAAGCCGTGAGCCACGCCGTCCGCCTCCGCAGCGCCTTCACCGCCCAGCTGTCGCCGCCGTCCGCCCAGCCGTGCGCCGTCCGCCCCTGCGCCACGTCCGCCCAGCCGTGCACCATCCGCCCCTGCACCACGTCCGCCGCGAGCCACGCTGTCCGCCCCCGAAGCCGCCCGCGCCGCTGTCCGCCCCTTCGCTCCACCCGCTGCCCAGCCGTGCCCAGCCAGAGCTGCGCCATCCGCTGCAGCCGCCCAGCCGTCCGCCTCTGCTGCTGCACGCCGCCCAGCCGTCCGGCCACGTCTCCGCTCTCCGCTGCCAGCCGAAGTCCGTCCGCAAGCCACGCCGCCGCCCGTCTGCCCGTGCGAAGCCGCCTCCATCCCCGAGCCATGTTCCCCAGCCGCGTGTCCACATCCGCCAGCGAGCAGCGTCTGCCCAGCTGCTTGTCACCGTCATTCAGATCGGGATGTCCGAAAACAAGGAAATATCGGAACGAGAAGAGATGTCGGACGATGCTGGTTGGACGCGGGATTGTGCGATAGAATTTTTGAGTTTGATTTTTGAGATGGGGATCATCGTAAAAAAATCAGATAAGGAGATCAGATTGAGATGAGGAAATCACCGCGCTTTCCACAAGGACCCGACACGGTATTTGTCATCTATAAATACCTCGGTGATTCTCTTCTGCAAAAAAAAAAAAGAATTTTTGGGGAGGTTCCACCTACTGTCCGTAGTTCCACCTGTTGCTGTGACAGAGAGTCAGAGTTGGATAAAAAGGGAGAAAGGGACCCTTGTTCCCTTGCTTTTCTTTTATTTTCTCTGTACCCCAATCTTTTATGGAATAAATATTTATTTGCTTTATATTAATCCATGTTTGTTTACTTTTATTTTAGTAATGCTGGAGTCATGTTGGATTAGCGTTTAAGGTAAGTCGTAGTGAATTAATTTTGACTGACCTATATCTAAGGGACGGGCCGTGATCCACGGGTATGGGCCGTACTCTTGAGATAGGTCATATCTGAATTATTTCCATAAATTTATTATTTGCATCTATTTTTTTTTTGCATTAGTTTTAGTTTATTTTAAATCAAAAGAAAATCCTTTTTCAAGATAACCCCAAAGTCTCTGTGGGATCGACCCTTACTCCCGCTATTCTACCCTTTAGAGTAGTGGAATTAAGGTTCTAAATCGATGCATTACGACATGCACCAATGAACACGACATGAAGATGGGGTAATTGAATGCCAAAGCAATGAACTTACTTTACTGTGCTTTGGACTCAAACGAGTTTAATCGAATTTCCATCTGTTCTTCGGCGAAGGAAGTTTGGGATAAACTTGAAGTGACCCATAAAGGAACTTCACAAGTGAAAACTTCAAAGATAAATCTTTTAGTGCATAACTATGAATTATTTAAAATGGAGTCTAATAAAAGTATTTCTACCATGTATACTAGATTTATAGATATTATTAATGGTTTGAAAAGTCTTGGCAGGGTATACTCAAATGCTGATTTAGTACAGAAGATTTTGAGATCACTTCCTGATAAATGAGATCCTAAAGTCACTGCCATCCAGGAAGCTAAAGATTTGAATATTCTATCAATGGATGAATTAATGAGATCTCTCATCACACACGAACTAGCCATGCAGCATAGAACGGATGATGATTAGAAAAAGAAGAAAACAATTACATTCAAAGCTGCATCGGAATCAAAAGATGATGAAGAGACAGAAGATGAGTCTACCTCCTCCGAAGATGATCTTGAAGATGAAGATATTGCAATGGTCGTGAGGAGATTCAGAAAGTTTATGGAAAAGAAGAAAGGAAGATATAACAGAAAATTTCATAAACGAGGAGAACAATCAAGAGAAAAGGACAAGAACAAAGACAAGGATAAGGAACAAGTCTCCACCTACTATGAATGTAACAAATCGGGACACATTCATCCAGATTGTTCTCAATTAAAGAAATTTTTTAGAAAGAAGAAAAAGAAAGTGATGGTTGCCATGTGGAGCGATAGTGAAGACTCCACTTCAACTGAAGAAGAAGAGACCATGAAAACAGCAAATTTATATCTAATGGGTCTCAAGGATGAGGTAAATTCCCCCGACATACAAATTGAATTTACTTTTGAGGAATTAAATTTGCATTCCATGATCTATTATCTGAATTTAAAAAGGCAGGAGTAAAGATTATATCATTAAAGCATATCAATAATTCTTTACTCAAAGAAAAATATGAGATTTCAGAAAAGAACAATTTATTGGAAAATAAACTTCATACCTTTTTTGAAAAATGTAATGCCTTGAAAACTGAGAATAGAGAATTTCTTGACAAAAACAATATTTTGATGAAAGAAAATAATGAGCTGAAAAAGGAGGTTGAAAAACTCAAGCCACTTGTTGAAAAATTAACTTTATCTTCTAATAAGCTTGAGTTAATTCTTAAAGATCAAAGAATTTTGGAAATAAAGCTGGAATAGGTTTTAATGCTTCAAATTCAAATTACATTTCAGCTACTACATTTGTGAAACAAAAAGATTTTGTTCCCAAGTTTACTTCTCATAAAATCTTTATTACAAAAGACTCTATTTCCATTTCAAAACCTGCTTTATATTTTCCTAAGAATTTAAATGAAAAACCTGCTATTTTTGCACTTCATGCATATAGAACTTCAAAGTCTAAATTATTTTAAAATTCTAGAATCAAATATTTTGCTTGCAAAAAATTAGGACATAAAGCTTTTAATTGCAATATTATTAAAAATGTCCATAGAACATCAAGAAAAATTTGGATTCCCAAAGGGACCACCTCAGCTAACCTGAAAGGACCCAAGTTAGCTTGGGTACCTAAAAGCACTTTTTGACTTTCTTGCAGGAATGTCTTGCAACCCAGAAACCAAAGAAAAGATGGTATCTTGACAGTGGCTGTTCAAGGCATATGACTGGCGAGAAGGATCAATTTATCATCCTAGAAATGAAAGGAGGTATGGTTACTTTTGGAGATAATGACAAAGAGAAAATAATCGAAATTGGTAAGATCAAAATAACCCCCTATACTTTTATTGAAAATATATTGCCAGTAGATAAGTTGAAGCACAATCTATTAAGTATTAGTCAATTATGTGATAAGAGCTTCAAAGTTATCTTCGAATCATCTATGTATATGTAACAAACTCTCTTGACTCTAGCAGTAAATTCATTGGACACAGACTAGGAAATATTTATGTGGTAGATATAAATGATCTTGCCATGTCAAGTAGCTCAAGTGTAGTAGTAATGAATGCTAAGACTAAGGAGTCTTGCTTATTATGGCACAGATGATTAGGTCATGCTAGCATGCATACTATTGCCAAGTTGATTTCCAAAAATCTTGTCAGAGGCATGCCTAAGTTTAAAGTTGATTTTAATCATGTTAGTGATGCATGCCAAATGGGTAAATAAACTAGGGGGAGATTTAAATCCAAAAATCTGATTTCAACTTCTAGACCTTTAGAACTACTTCACATGGATTTATTTGGACTAGCTGGACCACAGGCCTAGGAGGTATGAAATATGCCCTTGTGATTGTAGATGATTTTTTCAGATTTACATGGATTTTATTTATTGCACACAAAGATGAAACTTTCAAAATGTTTAAAAAATTTCATAAAAAGGTTTAAAATCAGAAAAATCTTTCTATAATTTTAATTAGGAGTGATCACGAGACTAAAATTGAAAATCAATTTTTTGATGATTATTGTACTAAAAATGGCATTGATCACAACTTCTCCGCTCCTAGAACACCACAACAAAATGGTGTTGTAGAGAGGAAAAATAGGACTTTGGAAGGAATGGCCCGAACAATATTGTGTGAAGGTAATCTTCCAAGGTACTTTTGGGCAGAAGCGGTGAACATTGCATGTTATATTTTAAACATTGTTTTGATCCGTTCTATTTTGAAGAAAACCCCCTATGAATTTTGGAATGAAAAGAAATCCAATATAAGTTATTTTCATGTGTTTGGATACAAATGCTTTGTACTTAATAATTGTAAGGATAATCTAAGAAAGTTTGATGCTAAATTTGATGAAGCTATTTTTCTTGGTTATTCACTACATAGCAAAACATATAGGGTTTTTAATAAAAGGACTCTTACTGTTGAAGAGTCAAATCATATCATTTTTGATGAAACTAACCCATCACCATCTAGAAAAGATGAGTGTATTGATAATGATGCAGGTACCATTCAAAAGGAGATGGAAGACATGAGTATTCAAGAAAGACCAATTGAAGAAGGAGAAAAAACGGTAAGTAAGGATCATATTGATCTACCAACTGAATGGAGGAACACTACTTTCCATCCTAAAGAATTAATTATTGGTGATCCTTCTCAAGATATAAGGACTAGATCTGCACATAGGACTGCACATGACTACCTAGCTTTTGTATCTCAAATAGAGCCTCACACCTTAGAAGAAGCAGAAAATGACTCAAATTGGATGTTAGCCATGCATAAAGAACTGAACCAGTTTGAAAGAAACAAGGTTTGGACACTAGTTGATAGACCTAAAGACCACCCAATTATAGGAACCAAATGGGTCTATAGGAACAAATTAGATGAACAAGGAAATGTCATTAGAAACAAAGCTAGATTAGTGGCTAAGGGATATAGTCAAGAAGAAGGTATAGATTTTGATAAAACTTATGCACCTGTAGCAAGATTAGAAGCCATTAGATTACTTCTTGCATTTGCTTGCTACATGAATTTCAAACTTTTTCAAATGGATGTGAAAAGTGCATTTTTATATGGTTTTATCGCCGAACAAGTTTTTGTAGAACAACCACCAGGTTTTGAAAATCATGTTTTTCCAAACCATGTGTTTAAACTTAATAAAGCTTTATATGGTTTGAAACAAGCTCCTAGAGCCTGGTATGATAGACTTAGCACTTTTTTAATTGAAAATGATTTTTTAAGAAATGTTAATAAAACTCTTTTCATTAAAAAGAAAAACAATGATATATTAGTTGTGCAAATTTATGTTGATGATATTATTTTTGGTGCAACTAATGAAAGTTTTTGTGAAGAATTTGCTAAGCTAATGCATGAAGAATTTGAAATGAGCCTAATGGGTGAACTGAATTAGTTCCTCGGACTTCAAGTAAAACAGTCAAAGGAAGGGATCTTCATTAACCAATCCAAATACACCAAAGAAGCCATCAAGAAGTTTGGTATGGAAACGAGCAAACAAATGAACACACCCATGAGTTCAACCTGCAAATTGGACAAAGATGATAGTGGATCCAATGTTGACTAAAAGCTATATCGAGGTATGATTGGATCCTTATTATATTTAACTACAAGTAGACTAGATATCTTGTATAGTCTATGTGTATGTACTAGATTTCAATGTAATCCCAAAGAAACACATATGCTTACTGTTAAAAGAATATTAAAATACTTGAAAGGTACAAGTAATATGGGTCTTTGGTTTTCAAAAGAATCATCTTTAAATTTAATAGGATTTTCTGATGCTGATTATGCTGGTTGTAAAGTAGATAGAAAAAGTACTAGTGGTACTTGTCAATTTCTAGGGTTGAATTTAATCTCATGGCACTGTAAGAAACAAAACTCGGTAGCACTTTCTACTGCTAAGACAGAGTATGTTACTGTAGGGAGTTGTTGTGCGCAAGTGTTATGGATTAAATAACAACTAGAACATTTTGATGTTTCTCAATGCAAAATTCCTATTAAGTGTGATAACACAAGTGCTATAAATTTATCTAAAATCCTATTCAGCATTCTAGGACTAAGCATATAGAGATTAGACACCATTTCATTGGAGACCATATTTTGAATGGTGACATAGAACTAGAATTTATTCCAACAAAAAAACAACTAGCTGACATCTTTACCAAGCCACTAAATCATGATAGATTTGAGTTGCTTAGAGGAGAATTAGGGCTATGTTATCCTTTCTAGACTTAATAAACCTAATTTCCTTCAAGAACTAAAGAAAAATTATCTAGAAAACCTCCTACAATTACTCATGATTTTTTGAACAACTTTCCTTGAATCATTCAATATATCGAATTCAATTTATAGACCATTTGATTTCAAGTGAAAAGTTTCTATTCGAGTCGACTCGAGCAATTTTGCTCTGATCGAGCCAGCTCGAATATCTGAGTCTCATACTCTTGCTCTGATCGAGTTGACTAAGTCTTTGCTTAGCCGACTCGGTGTTCTGTTTGTTCTGAGTTCGCTCTGGTCGAGCCGACTCGGATATTTTTAGGGCTAAGTGAGCCGACTCGAAAGTCAAAAAATCGCTATTTAGGAAGTTTTGAACTGTCTTTTCTAGGTTCTTCACTCTTTTACTTTACTTTGAACACACTTCACTTCCCTCGAAAGCTTTACTATTCTCCCAAAAATCATTCCCTAGAGCTTAAAATTCCTTAATCACTCTGCAATGGCTCCTCGAAGATCTACAAAGAAGGTTCTTCAAATCAGTGAATCAAGCATTCGGAGTATAGATGCAAGAGGAAGAAGGGAAAAGAGAAAAGAGTCTGCTCCAGTCTAGCAAGATGAAGAAACTCCTCCTCCCGGACAGCATGTCTCAATTATCAATTATCCTGTCACTTGCGGAAGAAGGATCGACTTTGCATTCCTAGAAGAAATGGAAATGAAAATCGAAAACTGGATAGAGAGTTAAGGATGGAAGCATTTCTGTTCTTTGGATACATTGACCTACCCTTCACTGGTATGGATGTTTTATGAAAACATTATCATTAAAGAATTTCATTTGGAATCTACAATTAAGGGGAAGATAGTTATAGTAGATGAAGAAAGATTGAACAGATTGCTGCAAATGCTAACGAACGGTGCTACTGAGCTTCTTCTACCAGACAAGAAACACATTCTGAAATTAATTTTGGAAAAAGAAGATGTGAGCACAGTCCAACATGTACAAGCCAATCTACTATCGAAGGAAATAAGGCTGCTATACAACATGATCAGCAAAATATTTCTTCCAAGAACTAGCCGCTTTGATTGGGTCAGTGAGAAGGATATGACAGTTATAGGACACTTAATTGAAGAAAAGCCTCTCAACCTTCCCTACATAATGATGATCTAAATGACTAAAGCATCAAGAAAGATCAAAGCTTGTCTACCCTACGGTATGGTCTTCACTTTGTTATTTGAAGAAGCAGGAATTGACTTATCAGATGAAATAGGCAAGCCATTACACTACTTTGATATCTACTCCTTCAATTCACTAAAAAGAATGGGATACAAGTTGCAAGGAGGAGAATGGATAAAGAAGATGCCTAGTCAGATTACTGCTACCATTTTTGAAGAAGATGAAGCTGCTGATGAAGAAGGGACTAAAGAAACAATGGTTACTCCATCTGAGCTAAAAAATCTAATACTTCAAAATATGGAAACTATCTCTAACTCTTTGACTGATTATATGGATTCTGTAATTGAGGAAATCAAAAAGTTAGTTGACATTAGATTACAGAAATTAAGATCTGAACAAGAGCTTTACCAGCAAAAATTGGATAAGGAAATGGAAGATTTCAAGGAAGAAATCAGAAGCATCATACTGCAATCATGAAAGAAAACTGTTCCCACTGAAGATGCTCCTGAACAGATCATCAAGGAATCACTTGACATTCCTGCTCCTGTTCCTTTATCTGATCCACCTAAACCTAATAAGACCAAGAAACAACCCAAAACCAAGAAGACTAAAGTTCTTAAAGCCCCTGTTAGAACTAGATTCAAGGATTTAAGGTTTAAACCCCTAAAAACTAAAACCTCTGATAGAGTTATAGAGGTAGGCTCCTCTTCTTCTAATGAAGAAGAAGAAGAATAGATCTTTTAGTTAGTCTTTTGGTTGTTTCTGAATTTATCAATGTTATACTTTTTATATTCTGCAATATGAATGTACATCCATTTTGAACTTGTATGAAATTCTTATCAATGAAGTATCTTTTGATTTTCTTTACTGTCGTGTACAATGATTCAATCTTTGCACTTGTTATAGTACAATTATAATAAAATCTTAATTAGAATTTTCAAGTTGAGAATGTGAAATTATCTCAAACAAATATTTAAAACTTTCTCAATCTATTTTAAAATCTGAGCTTTATTTGAAATCACCTTTTTGATTAATTGACAAAAAGGGGGAGAATTATGAAAAATGAGAGTTATGAAAAATATGAAAAGAAAGATGGGAGAAATATGAAAAGAATGGGAAATTAGTAAATATGTTGAGCTTCCTACCAACTACTCTTAAAGTGCATAAACATAGTGAAAAAGGGGGAGCACAAAAATGATAGCACTACTTAAACTACTTTAAAATCTAGAGAAAGGGGGAGATTCTCTTGAAATAATCTTGCTCTAATTATTATCTTAATGCTCTGATTACTATTGCATGCTCTGATTTACAAATTGATGTTAATTCTGTCAATTTTTTTTGAAACTCTGATACTCCATGTTTTGTGATAATTATAATATCTGAAGCATGAGAAGTTCAATACTTTGATGATATACTATGATATCATCTCTTGAGCTCTGATACTTATTTACTAATTCCATTAGCACTGATACATGTGAATATTTAATTTCCAAATACTTTTATACATGTAAAGTGTAAAGAATTTTTTATGCCCAGTGTTTTGTTATCAACAAAAAGGAGGAGATTGTTGACCCCATAAGTGATTTTGATGATAACCAAACATTGGAGCATGTACATTTATTTCTGACAACTCTTCAAGTGTTTGACAAGTTTTTGTTGGATGAATAACATGTTCAAACTTCAACTCCTATACTTCTGTTTTCTTGGTTGAGTTGTGTTGTAAATATTTTTGTAAAGAAGAACCCATTCAAAAATGCTAAGAAAAATCAATTAAAAGGGTTACTTCTTTGAGTGTGTGTGTGCCATGAATTTTTGTTTGAGTTGGTTTGTGTGAAATTGTAAAAGAGTTGGTGAGAGTTTTCTTTAAGTTCAACTGTAAAAAATCTTGAAGAAGACACTCGAGCCGACCCCAAGTGATGAAGAGCCAACTCTGCTTACTGGCATGCAGCAAGGATTCTCGAATGCAACAATCCGAGCCAACTTGATGGAAAGCGAGCTGACTTTGGTGAATCCGAGTCGACCGGAATTAGTCTGAGCCGACTCCTCCAGAGTCCATTTTCTGAAGATTTCTAAGAACAACCAAGCGAGCCGACTCGAACCAAAAAGAGCCGACTCTGCCAGACCTAATTCTGAAAGCTTGAGAAAGCGAGCCGACCCGAACTGCACCGAGCCGACTCTTCCAGAGTAAGGTTTTTAAATCTGAGAAGAAGAGCCGACCCAAGCTGAAAAGAGCCGACTCCTCGAGTTCAAAATTTTCAAGATTCAAGTTCGAGCCGACCTGAGCTACAAAGAGCCCACTCATCCAGAGTGATGTTTGCACTTTGAGACAAAGAGCCGACTGCATTGAGAATTTGGAGACTCGACCCATCGACTCGAAGGATCCGAGTCGACTCGAAGGAATCCGAGCTGACTCGAACGTCGTTTTCAGGTATCCAATGGCTAGTTCCAGAATTTATTTTTGAATGCTAAAAGGTGCTCCAACGGTCACAAATCATTTCCCAATGGTCTACAATGGCTAGAACTACCTTGGGATGATAGAAGACTTTAAATTTGAAGGATTTGAACTTCCTTGAAGCAATGAATTAGAGAGTTCTTCAAAGAAAAAAGAGCTTCATTGACTATCCTACCTACCAATAGCAAAAGAGCACAAGAGCATTCAAGTCAAGCTTTCAAGTCTTCACCAACTCCAATATGAAGCTTGAAACAACTTTGGGAAGAAGCCACTAAAGTCATTAAAGCTTATTCAAGTGCATTCAAGTAGACTTCCAACAAGCTGCACCGGCAATTATTCGACAAATTAAGTTTGTCATTTTTGTTGCATTTATTTTCAATTGAACTTTTGAATTGTTGGGTTATTGCTGAGCCCAGTTGTTAAAACCAAATAGGTTCTTGGTGAGCCTTATTAAAACCAAGGGTTAGGTTCTTGGTAATCTTGTGAAAACCAAGTTGGGTTTCTTTGGTGAGCATTTTAAAACCAAAGGGTGTTGGGTTTTCTTTGGTGATCTCGTAAAACCAAAGTGTAGAGGTTTTGGATTGTGTTCCTGTAAAACAATCATACTGTATTCGGGTGTGAATATAGTGGAAATCCCAAGTGGTATCTTGGGTAGTGGACGTAGGAGCTGGGTTGCTCCGAACCACTATAAATTTGGTGTGTTTGTGTTATGCTTTCTTGACTCTGTTTAGCTTCTGCATTTTATAATTCTATCACAAGCACCTACCACTTACAAAGATTTTGAATTGTATATTACTTGCCTTCAATTTTTTAAAAGACCCAATTCACCCCCCCTCTTGGGTAGCCACATGGGCAACATAATCTATTCATCTAAACCTAGGTCTAACCCATTTAATGATCCAATTCTAGCTAACCCAATCAACCCATGGTTTATCAATCGTGACTTAAGATTAGAATCATATCCTAAATCTTAAAAATATACAACTTAATTCCCAATTAAGTGTATCACATAAATTGAAATATTTTCAAAATCAAGTGAAACAATTTTTAAAAAAATTTGAAGCTTAAAATTACTGTTTCATACTTTTCTGGTTGAGTCAGCTCTTCTGCTTGAGTCAGCTCTTATAAAATATAGATTTCTAGTCGAGTCAGCTCTTCTGCTCGAGTCAGCTCTTCCAAAATATAGATTTTTGGTTGACTCAGCTCTTTTGCTAGAGTTAGCTCTTCCAGAATACAGATTTTTGGTAATGTCAGCTCTTCTAAAACATAGATTTATGGTCGAGTCATCTCTTTTGCTCGAGTCAGCTCTTCCAGAAATAGTAACTTCAAATTCAGTTATTTCCACTTAAACTTTTTAAAGTTTTAGATTATACATCTTTTAGATTTCATCTAAACATAGTTATGATCTATTAACCATATATTAAAACCATTTTAATCTGTCAAATTTCTCACTTTCTTCATCATAAGGTCGTGACACAGCGGCACCCCTACATGTCATAGGAGAACCCCTTGGAATGGAAAGAAATGGTCTTCCAAAAGTGTTCTTAAGAAGATTCCAAGTCAAGTCACATCAAGCAATCATTCAAGAGCTTCAAAGATTCCTCATTCCACTCTAGGAAGAGAGTTTGCTTGTGTTTAAATTCTTGTATTCTGAATTTATTATTATTTAACCTAGCTTTCAAGGTTCTTGAAAGTAGGTTGTAAGGTTGTTGGTCAGCCAAAGGTACAAAACCAACTAGGGTTTTTCTTGTGAGCCCGAAGCCAAAACAAGTTGTTAGGTTTGTTGGTGAGCCTATGTAACAAAACCAACTTAGGTTTTGACTTGTGAGCCTTGGAAAATAAGTCGGTTGTAATCTTTGAAGAGATTATAGTAAAAATTTTCAAGAGGAGCTTGGGGAGTGGATGTAGGTGCTTGGAGAGCACCAACCCACTATAAAACTTGGTGTGTGTGTGTGATTGTCTCTTTTTACTACTTGCACTTTAATTCCTGCACTCTATTTATTGTTTACCGCTGCATATACTCTAGTACATTAATCACATTGTTCATAAACACTAAAAGGCCTGCACATTATTATTTTATTTTTTGAAAGATCCAATTCACCCCCCCTCTTGGGCTCCATTTCTGGGCAACAATCTAGCTATGTCAAGTAGTACAAGTTTAGTGGCAATGAATGCTAAAATCAAGGAATCTAGCTTACTATAGCATAGAAGATTAGGTCATGCTAGCATCATACTATAGCTAAATTAATTTTCAAAGATCTAGTTAGAGGTTTACCTAAGTTTAAAGTTGATTTTGAATATGTTTGTGATGCATGCCAATTTGGTAAACAAACTAGGGAAAGTTTTAAATAAAAAAATTGGTTTCAACTTCTAGACCTTTAAAGCTACTATACATGGACTTATTTGGACCAACTAGGACTACAGGCCTAGGAGGTATGAAATATAGACTTATGATAGTGGATGATTTTTCAAGATTTACTTGGATTTTGTTTATCACTCATAAGGATGAAGCTTTTAAAGTATTTCAAAAGTTTCACAAGAAAGTTTCAAATTAGAAAAATCTTTCAGTTATTTCTATTAGAAGTGATCGTGGCACAGAATTTGAAAACCAATATTTTGAAGAATATTGCATTAAGTACAGTATTGATCACAACTTCTCTGCTCCTAGAACACCACAGCAAAATGGTGTTGTAGCGAGAAAAAATAGGACATTGGAAGAGATGGCCCAAACTATGTTATGTGAAGCAATCTTCCAAGGTACTTTTGGATAGAAGCTGTAAACATTGCATGTTATATTTTGAACCATGTTTTGATAAGACCTATTTTAAAGAAAATCCCCTATGAACTTTGGAATGATAGAAAACCTAGTATTCACTATTTTCATATTTTTGGTTGTAAATGCTTTGTACTGAATAATGAAAAGGATAACCTTGAAAAATTTGATGCTAAATCTGATGAAGCTATATTTCTCGATTATTCAACATCTAGCAAAGTATATAGAGTATTCAATAAAAGAACATTAACTATTGAAGAGTCTGTTCATGTTATTTTTGATGAAACTAATCCCTCACCTTCTAGAAAAGAAGAGTGCATTGATAATGATGCAAGTACAATTGACAAAGTTATGAAGGACATGAGCTTACAAGACAAACAAGTTGAAGAAGAGAAGAAATGGTAAGCAAAGATCATGGAGATTTACCCAAGAAATGGAGGTATGTAATATCACATCCTAAAGATTTAATTATTGGTGATCCCTCACAAGGAGTTAGGACTAGGTCATCACTTAGATAAGCACATGATTACCTAGCATTTGTTTCACAAGTATAACCCAATAGCATAGAAGAAGCAGAAAATGATCTGAATTGGATGATGGCCATGCACGAAAAACTTAATCAATTTGAAAGAAATAATATATGGACCCTAATGAATAGACCCTCTGATCATCCTGTTATAGGAATTAAATGGGTTTATAGAAATAAATTAAATGAAAAAGAGAATGTAATTAGAAATAAAGATAGATTAGTTGCCAAAGGATATAATCAGGAAGAAGGAATAGATATTGACGAAACCTATGCACCGGTAGCAAGATTAGAGGCTATTAGATTATTGCTTGCATTTGCTTGCTACATGAATTTTAAATTATTTCAAATGGATATAAAAAATATATTTTTAAATAGTTATATTTTAGAAGAAGTTTTTGTAGAACAACCACTAGGATTTGAAAATCATGATCTTCCAAATCATGTTTTCAAACTTAATAAAGCATTGTATGATTTAAAATAAGTACCTAGAGCATGGTATGATAGACTAAGTTCTTGCTTGAAAATAGTTTTACTAGAGATAATGTAGATATAACTTTATTCATTAAAAGAAAAGAAAATAATATGTTAGTTGTAAAAATTTATGTAGATGATATAATTTTTGGTGCAACTAATGAGAATATGTGTAAAGAATTTGCTGAGCTTATGCAGAGCGAATTTGAAATGAGCTTAGTGGGGAACTAACCTACTTCCTTGGACTCCAAATTAAGCAAACAAAGGAAGGAATATTTATCAACCAAGCTAAGTACATCAAGCACTACAAAAAAAGTTATATACATCCAAGCTTTTTAGACACGTAAAATATATACGTGAGTAAAAGTTCAAATTCTAAAAAAAATGTTATATATATCCATATTTGGCAAATGTGAAAATGCTATAATCAATTTGTAACTTACGTTTCAACTATTAAACATGAGTAAATCAAATATAATGGATAAGTGTTGGTATGCCATGAAAAGAGTGTCCAAAAAAATTAATACTGATTCCAAGTCTAGAACTATTCTAAACTCGGATCCGATTAACTTTAACATAAATGGATCAGATCTTGATATTTAATATCTAAACTCGAGACCCAACTAAAAATATAAATAATATATATTTTAATAATATAATATAATATAATGTAATGTAATATGACATATTTTATAATTTATTATAATATATTATTTTATATTTTATATTTTAAATATTAAAAATATAATTACACTATATTATAATTATATAATACTTATAAAGTCCTCCCACTAAGTATAATAAAAGAATTCAATATGTCCATATTTTTAACAATGGGTCATTCGGGTTGGATCAGGTTCATAAATAATCCCGTTCCATTTTAAAAAGTTTGGATATAAATATAATTTGAATAAAATATTGATAATTATATTTTAATTATTAAATAGCTAACTATTATTAACCATAAAATAGATAACAAATAATATTATTTTCAAAATAAATTAAGATATAAAAATAATTATCACTCTATATCTATGTTGAAAATAAGTTCCATACAAGTTTTAACTTATAATTTAAAGGTCTAAATAGATATAATTTTTATATTATTAGTATGTTCGAATCAGGTTGTGTCGGGTCAAGTCCAAATTCAATAAACCCAGACCCAACCCAAAAAATGGAACGTGTCTAATTTTAGAATCCAACTTGGATCCACGAGTCCATAAAAATGAGTTGGATCGGGTCTAAATGGATCAGATCGGATTGGATCATGGGTCAACCCGATCCATTTGCAGCCTTACTTTTAGTTGGATTTAGGATGGGCTTATCTAAATTTTGGCATTTTCTATGTCCAAGTCCAGTCCATGATCACCTCTTATTAGTAAGAAGATAGAGAACATGTTATCAAAATATATAAATAATAATAACAAAAATAAAATATCTAGAATTACCTGGAAGCTCTGTTGACTACTTTTAATAATAATAATAATAGTAGTAGTAGTAATAATGTACAAATACTTCAGGGAAGATTTGAGCAAATAAATGAGTAGCTTGTAAAATCAAGCTTGGAAGTTAGATATAAATCAAGCTTGAATCACCAGAACATGCTCTAAATTTATTTCAACCGATGAAGCCCAAGTCAAAAAAAACTTTGATATATTTATACTATTATACAAATAATGTATTATTAAACTAAAGATTTCATTTTTTTCTGGATTAGTTTAAATTTATTTTGGGCTTGAGTTAAGTTAGCATGTTATAGTTCAATTTTTGATTCAAATTTGAATTGAGCATAATTCAAAACTACAATTATCCAACCGATCAATTAGACTTGTTTGTGCATCGATGTAAAATTAAATTTAAATTGAGTTAGGTATAATCGTAAACAAATCAAGCTTGATGCAGGGTTCAAACTGCAGAGTTATTTCAGATTAAGTTCGATCGAATTTGGACCCAGACTCGATAAGCCTGATCATATTCAGATCCAGACTCGATAAGCTGATCGATTACCACAACTCCCCCGGTTTCAACAACTTTCCCAGTTTCATTCCCATCTCGTTTACATCTCTTTGCACAGTAGACATCCATTGCTACCCGGGGTCTAGGTATTTCCCCTTCATAATGGAGCGCGGCGAGGCAAGGTGAGGCGAGGCGGCTACCTGGGGTATAGGTATTTCCCCTTCGTAACAGGGCACGACGAGGCGAGGTGAGGTGTGGCGAGGCTCAGCGAAGTGTGGCATCACTCGGCGAGGCGAGGTGAGGCGCGGCGAGGCTCGGTGAGGCGCGGCGGGGCGTGGCCAAGCGAGGCGTATGCCTGGGAGGTTCCGATCGGCAAGATCTAGGAGGTTCCGACGAGGCAAAAATTCAAGTCTTCTGGGAGGTTCCGAAAGGTGAGATGAAATGGTCTCTGTTTCGATTTGCATTTCTTTACCTAATTTGATCTAACTTTGTGGCCCTTTGTTTTTTTTTAGAAAATTTGGGGTTCTACCCTTAGAGAAACAATGGCTAAATATAAATGGTTTATGGCTATCTTAACTCATCTAACAAGCCCTTAACCTTGGTGGTAGAACTTGGATGTCTAGCAAAAATATTTTTTAAAAAACATTTATAATAAAATATAATAATTATATTTATGCATCTGAAATTTTAATCTAGGTTTGCTTGCATATATCAAAAAAAAACATAAGTAATCGAAAACAAACTAGAACTAGTTGGAGAATTATGCTTTTTGATCTGATCTGGAGGCACTCTATGTTAGATTCGAAGCCCTCTTTAAAAAATCTAACATTTATCATCCCACATGATCCAACTAGCATCGATCCATATCTAAATTGCCAAAGAATAAAAAATAAACATCTACCAATATTTTGTTTCTTTGTTTTCTTTCATGTAATAATATAACACATAATATTTTCATGCATTTTTTTGATCTAGCTTGAACTCCTTAAGCCTTATTTTTATGCGAGAAGAAAATAAGTTTTGTGTTAGCATGTCATAACCTGGATTGTAAAGTTGGATGCAAGTATTATGAAGATAGAGAATTCTAGGTTATTTAATTTTACATGGCATAGCAGTTCAATGTTGTGGTGTATTTGTCATTTATATGGAATGAGAATGTTAATTCCAATCTATATGTACGTGATATTGTAATCTTCCGATGTGCACTTATATTACCCCTTTTATTATTTTCTGCACCATCACATACTTGACTCTTACTGGTTTCTGCAAAGAGCTATAATGAACAGGATGCCATGTAGCATATTAGGGCATTTGAACTTCCCTGAAGGATTCTTCAGTAGAAGAATAGAGTTCAGGCAAGTGGAGCATGTCTTGTTTAATAAAGTCACTATTGTTATAGGAATGCTACCAATAAATAATGGTTACAATGAGTCGAGTCTTGGGCAAATAATTCAAAATCAATTGAGAGATGCCTGTTATCTATCATACATTTGCTTTGCAATTTGATTGACAATTGGATGAACAGCTATGATGTGGCAATCATTATGATGGTTCAAATTATCTACTAGGTGAGGTTGTTCGGCTACTCGTTCGAGTCCAATTTCCATCAGGAGGCTTTTAAATACAAATAGGCTTTTAAATACAAATTCGAGACCTTCGTTCTCCTTGCTTTGTTACCGCCAAGCAGAGGAGCGCAGCTCAAGGTATGCTCGCTTATTGTTATTGATCATTGTATATTAGCCTATCAAAAAAAAATTACCTCAGTATCCTTTTTCTTTATTTTTATTTTTTAAAGTTTATTTTAGATACACATATATATATATGGACATAAATTGGAGCTTGTTAAATCTACCAAGGTATCGAAGATTGATTTCTAAGGCTAGAATTATATACACATAATACTTAGATTCTCATTTTTCTTAATATTTTTCTTTTTAGGGGAACAGTAGAGTACTTAAAGGGAGTTGATGAATTTATCAAGTATGCATGTTGGAGATTGGAAAGAGATACATTTAAGTGTCCTTGTCTATAGTGTGTTTGTGGTCTGATCCATGACAAAGATACAATTAGAGTACATTTAGCTTCTAATAAAGTTATTAAAGATAAGAGACTTTGGGAATTGCATTTTGGTATTTCAGCTCATAGTATTTCTTCTAATATAAATAGCACAAGTGGAGATTGCACTAAGGATGATGGCATACATAAAATGATACTAGATGCACTTAAAGCTATAGTTGATAATGACAAGGAATTTGAATATGGTGATACTGGTCTAGTAGATGGAGATGAATTTTTAAGTGGATTAAAGAAGTTGCTTGAAGATACACAAAAACCATTATTTGAAGGTTGTAAGAGTTTCAAGAAGCTTTCTTTTGTTCTCTGTCTGTTCAGCATTAAGTGCATGACTGGAATGTCCCAAAAGGTTTTTGATTTGATGATGCAGTTGTATAAACCCCTTCTTCCAGATGGCAATGCACATCCAAATTCTTATAATGAAGTTAAAAAGATTGTTGCTGCATTAGGTTATAGTTATGAAAAGATATATGCATGTTCGAATGATTGCATTTTGTATTGGGGGGAGGAGAATAAAGATTGTATAAGTTATCCAAAATGTGGAGAGGATAGATGGATTGAAAAAGAAAGTTGTTATGACCATAAAGGAAAAAGAAAGTCCAAAAAGATCCTTTGTAACTTTTCATTAATTCCAAGACTTTAGAGGATATACTTGTGTTCTGAATTGGCTGCAAAAATGAGGTGGCATAAAGAAAAGCAAAAAGTAAATGGTATCTTGAGACATCTAGCTAATTCATCTTATTGGAAATCTCTTGATGTCATTAAAGATTTTGGATTTGACTCTCAAAATGTTTGTCTTGGCTTGGCAAGTGATGGGTTTAATCCTTTTGGTAATATGAGTGTAAGCTATAGCATTTGGCCGGTTATTTTGCTACCTTATAATTTGCCACCATGGGAGTGTATGAAATGGCCTAATATATTCCTATCCTTACTTATACTAGGTCCACATGGACTTGGTAACAACATTGATGTTTACCTACAACCTCTCATTCATGAATTAAATATTTTGTGGAATGGGATTGACACATATGATACTTCGAGAGGCGAGAGGTTGAACATGCATGCTGCATTATTATGGACCATAAATGATTTTCCTGCATACGGATACTTGTCAGGTTGGAGCATGAAAGGATGATTGGCATGTCCACAATGTAATAAAGATACATATTCTAATTAGTTATGTTCATATAGGAAATATTATTATGCTGGTCATAGACGGTGGTTGGACAAGGGCCATAAATTTTGATAAATGAAGTCAAGATTTTTTGATAAGGAAAAAGATATGAGAGATGCACCTACTCTGCCTTCTGGGAGTGATGTGTTCCAGCAACTAGAGGGTCTTACTTTTATCTTAGAAACTTCTAAAAATTTGAAAACAAGAAAAAGAAAGTCAAGCAAGAATTTGAAGAGAGCACCAAAGCAAAAGAAATCAAAGAAGAGAAATACTATAGAAGAGCCTTATAATGTTGAAAAAGATAAATATCTGGCATGGAAAAAGAAGAGTATCTTTTTTGATTTGCCATATTGGAAGTTATTACCTATTCTGCATAACCTTGATGTAATGCACATTGAGAAGAATATCTTTGACAGTTTGATTGGAACATTATTGAAAATTGATGGTAAAAGTAAGGATGGCTTGAAAGCTTGACAAGACTTAGTCGAATTAAATATACGACCATCTTTTCATCCCAAATTTATAGGTCCGAAAAAGATCTTGTTGCCACCAGCTTGCTTTACATTAAGTAAAAAGGAGAAGGAAAGCATGTGCCAAGTTCTTAAAGATGTGAAGGTTCCTGATGGGTATACAGCTAACATCTCTAGGCATGTTGACCCAGTTCATGGAAATATATGGGGGCTAAAATGTCATGACTGTCATGTAATTATGCAACAACTACTTCCAATAGCAATCCGGTTTATAAAAAGCAAAGAAGTTAAGTAGGTGGTCACTGAATTGAGCAAGTTTTTCTTGCAATTGTGCTCAAAGACTTCTTCAGCAAATGATTTTTATTTACTTGATCAAAGAATTTCAGTTCTCTTATATCATATAGAGATGTTATTCTCACCTAGTTTCTTTGATGTGATGGTTCACTTTCTTGTTCATTTGCCATATGAAGCTCGACTTGCTGGTCCAGTTAATTATCGATGGATGTATCCAATTGAAAGGTATGTTTTGAATTTGATGTGTTTCTAGTTTATTGCATTTTTAATTTTTTATGTATTGTAGACTAGTAAAATTTAGTGGTCATGATGATAGGTTCTTGATGAAATTAAAATCATATATGCATAATAAAGCACAACCAGAAGGTTCAATTGCAAATAGTTATTTGGCTGCGGAAATAGTGGCCTTTGCATCAAGATTCTTAGATTTTGATGTTGAGACATGGCTAAATAGACGTAGAAGAAATGATGATTGTATCGAAGTTGATAACTTCGGATAGATATGCATTAACATCGGTCGACCTTTAGGTGCTGGGAGTTCTTGTAAGATGGATAATGTGGAGTTGGATCAAGCTCATCGATATATATATTATTCAATCAAGAGGAGGTTCAGTCATATGCATTGTAAGTAAAAGTATTTTATTATTTCATTATATTATGAAATTTGTAGTTGTTACTACAAAACTTACACAATATTATTTTCTATGTTAATGATGCACTTCGAGTTGATCCAAAGAGAACGACCTCGTTCATCAAAAAGGAATATTGAAACTATTCATATGAGCAAGTTTTCACAATGGTTTTGGAGACATGTATGTAATGTATCATTATTTTCTTAATTTTTGTTTAATGAAAAAAGGTGTATGATTACTAATTGAATAATATAATATCTTTTTTATATGTCCAGGGGTTATAAGATCAAGGAAAAGAAGATCTACCAGCAATTATTCATTATCTAACAAAACATCCAGTTAATATAGTCAACAAATATAATGGATGTTTAATTAATGGATTTAGATTTCATACAATGAGCATTGAGTAGGGAAGGAAAACTCAGAATAGTGGCATTGTGATGTCAGTTAAAATAGAAAGCTTCTCTAATACAAGAGATAATAATCCAATACATATTAATATGACCTATTATGGAGTCTTGGATGAGATTATAGAGTTAAATTATTATGGTGAGATGAAATTTTTGCTCTTTAAATGTGAATGGGTGGATATTAATCAAGGTGTCAAACAAGACGGGGACTTGACACTGGTAAATTTTAATTATAAATTGTGTACTTCAGAGCCTTTTATAATAGCTAATCAAGTAGAGCAAGTATGGTATGTAAAAGCTCCAAAAGAAAGTGGATGGCATGTAGTTAGAAAGACAAAGCCAAGGGATTACTTTGATATGAACGAGAACTTCAATGATGCCGATGAAGGCTTGGAAATTGAGCAACAAATAGATCTCTATGCTAGCAATTATGACAATCAGATTGATATAGATGATGAGAATATAACATGGGAAAGAGATGATATTTAAGGAATTGAGATTGTAATGTAGTTATCCATGCATATATATCCATATATGAATAATGTATTTCTTTGAATATTTGTTAACTATGTATGGAAGACTTGTTTGATTATGTTGAATGGTATTAGTTATTATTTTCTTAACTATATATCGAATGGTGTTCATACTTTTTTTTGTTAACTATATAGAAAAGGTTGTTTGGTTATATTGAATGGTATTTGTTATTTATTTTAATATTTCTTATATATATTTTGATGTATATATAAACAATGTTTCTATTTATTGCTTGGTTTTACTGTACTAATATCATTCTTTTTAATTATAGCTATTGTTACAAATATATTTGTTACCTCAACTGAAAGTCTATGTAAGTGATCTAGTTCTTATCTTAATCTGATATTTATTATATAAACAAAAGTGATGACTATTTTAATTTCTTTTGTAGGGCTAGAAAGAAAAATCTGATAATTGTAAGGGCTCGGAATAGACCGAGAACAAGATCTACTTATCGTGAAGTACATGATTCTAAACCAACAATGGACAATGATAATAAAGTGGTTGACCTTGAAGAGACATAAGATAGTGGTGCTGAAGATAAACAATCAAATGAGGGAATGTTACTTGAACCAGAAAATAATTCAAGATGAAGGAGGTTGATAACTAGTTGCTTTCCTACTTATATGGGATGAGTAAAATTTTAATTCTTGATGTTCTTACATTTAATATATCAAGGATGGATGTATGTTTAGTTTTTAATAGTCTTTAAATATTTACTTTTTTCTTACATGCTTATTTTTATTATTTCTAGATATATATGGAGCAAGCTAAGTTCAGAAAGACAATCATGGTTTCATTGCTTTGATTGCTTATTTTTTAGCTTATATGTGAGTAAGCCATCAGAAAAGAAAGTTTCAAACTGGATAAAGAACAAAGAAGTCTTTGAAAATAAATATCTTATCCTTCCTATTTGCATTTGGTGGGTTATTAGGTTTAGTTATTTCTAATTTATCAAATATTGTATAGGAGGATGTGTACTTATTTTTTTCCAACATTAGGGATCATTGGCTTGTCATGATTTTTTGTAACTTTGGTGAGAGCTTTACTTCAATCAGTCCACCCTGCATGTTACTATTGGATTCTCTTCCAAATAATAGTTGTGATAGATATGAAACTGAAATAAGATAGTAATCAAATAAATATGATTTATGTTTTTAACTTTGGTTTTCATAGTCGATTCATATTAATATATTTAGACTGTTTGTATGTCTATTTGTAGCCTAGTTTTTGATATATATGATTGTGAAAAGAAGTCAAAAGATGCAAGAGCAATATGGAATATGCCGCTGATAGCCCCAAAGGTAGTTATGTTATATTTTTTAAGCAAAATAATTTATTTACATGAAACATAGAGCATAATAGTCATTAATCTTTTTATTTATATTTCAATAATAACAGGTACCAATGCAACCAAATGGAAATGATTATGGATACTTTGTTCATATTTATCCATCATTTTATGCAGGATGCTCCCACAACTATCTCTCCAAACAAGACCCCTTCTTTTGTATATTCTAATCCTCTTAACTTCTTACCAAATTTTTATATGTATTCCAAAATTATTAATTAATTTTTATTTATTCAGCTTAATGATCACTGGTTTACAATGACGGAGTTGGATTCCTTTTTGGCTAGTTTAAATTCTATTGGATATGCAAAAAGGAGTGCAACTAGGCAAGTCATTGATGAGCAGAGCATTGTACATGAAGATGATACTGGTGTAGCCTTAAAAGAGGAAGGGATATCCCAACCTGAAGAGCCACCTCCTAAAAAGTATCATGGTGAGACACAAATGAAAGATGTGCATACGATGGATTCTGATAAGATGATTCATGTTGAGTGGAATGAGTATAGACAGCCAATTGGAGATGGTGGGCAATTAATTATGAACTTTTTGACTAGCCTAACAAAATTTTATGAGCAGCTGCCATTTAGTGTGAATGATTGACGAAAGATATCTAAGACCACTAAACTTGAACTTTGGGAATACACGAATGTGATATTGATTTTTATTTGATCTATGATTTGGCATTTATTTTTATGATGTATTAATAATATTTTTTTATTTTAGAAAAAGTATGATATGGGAGATGAGCATTATAATTTTGCAATGAAGACTTTGGCTGGAAAATGGAGAGGAATGAAGTATCATTTAAGAAAAAAGTACTTAATAAGAAATTGTAATAAGAATATGAAAAAATAAGGTGAAGTACCTAAGAATGTTCCAGAGGCTCAATGAAAGGAAGCTATAGATAGTTGGTCTACTTTACAATGGCAGTTATATAGAAATTATTATTTTTCATTGGTTGAGATCAGTTTTTTATAATAATTAATGTCGGTTTTAAATTTTGGTATATATGGAACAATGACAGAAAAGGGAAGATATCAACATTGACTGCAAGAAGAAGTACAATTATGCAGGAACAAGGATCTTCGCACAAATCAATCACCTATATGTGAAACCCATCCAAATTTTTTTAAATGCTTGCTCTGATAAATATATATGTTATGTTCAACTAATTTTTTCTTATTTTGTATACTCAGTTCAAAAGGATAGAAAAAAATTGAACCGTCCCTGCATGTGGGTGAACACTCATACTAGAAAGAATGGTAAACCTATAAATGATGCTGTTGTTGGACTAGTTTTAAGTATCCTTTATTAGTCAATTAAACTATAAGTATATCTTATTTTTTATTATAATATTTATTTCTTGTAATTAATACATACATGTTTATTGGAACCAAAAGGAAATGTTTAAAGATACAGAAGAGGATGAAGTATTTTCGAGATAGTATGGCAAAGAAAGACCAGACATGATCCATTGCTTAGGGATAAGACCAACTCCCGGTTCATTGTGGGGCTCTAAAGCAACAAATGAAGTCTTGAAAAAGAAAAATGAGAGTTTATGTAAAATGGTTAATGACTTGGCAGGTCAAGTTGGAACTCTCCAAGTCCAAGTAGCAAATATCTATGGTTCAATAGTTTCGGTGAGTGCTTTAGTTAAATATATAATTCTTTTTTTATTTCTATATGAATGAGATTGGATAATTTAATCTTTATTTTCAAAATTATTCTGATTTTTTTGAAAATATAAAAATGTCATGGAAAAACCCGATGACCATTCATTCTACTTGCTATTTGATTGATGAATTTGACATGTTATTGTACTTATTTATTAATAGGGTATTGCCAACATGAAAGAAGCTGGTGATCATTCATCAAAAATAAATAAAATATCATCTGTTAGTAGCAAACATAATCCAGAGGTATCTATAATATCATTATTTTATGCAATACTTATAATTTAATATTTTTTAAGAAAGTTGGCTAACTCTCTACTATTTCTAGAATAGTAATAGAGTTGAACTAAACTCATCTCAAGTGAACATATTACCCATTCTTGAATCATCTAAAATTATAAGTGAAATTTATTTTAATGAATTTATAGATTTAAATAGAATGGTTCAATGTTATTAAGTAGTGAATCATCAGGACTTATTCATTATATTATATGAAATCAGTACTTGTAGGGTGAAGAAGTAATTTTATTGGATATCTCACAGAAAGAAGTAAGTAAAGGAATATTTATTTCTGATGATAAAGACAAGATGTTGATGGGCAAAAGCTTGGGAGATGTGTTTTGTGAGGTTTCTATTTCTTATGCAATTGAGCTCGATGCTCCATTGCTTGTAAAGGACAAAAGTCGATCTTTAATGAAACATGCTGTGGGTACTTACATTATTTGATGGAAAGATTATGTATGTATATATGTACATTTTTGGTTTAATAATGATTTATACTATCTCTGAAATGATGTATATTTATATGATTCCTTTATTTTTACAGATTCAAGTGATATAATGAAAGGTGTCAAGGAAGAAATGGTGATTTTACAAAGTTTACTTTATCTATCTTTATTCTCTTTATGGTGTAGCAAAATCGTTGGAATTTTTTTTATGATATATTTTAAGTTCTAGTATTTACTTTCTTTTGAAATCTGTACTGTGTTTTGTTTGCTATTTTTTGGATTTTGATGAAATTAATAAAGTTGTTGAAACAATATTTTTGTGAGACTATCACTATGTATGTTAAACTATATTTAATATAATGATGAAAATTATCTTGTTTATAGTTATTTTATATCTTTCTATTTTTATTTGTTATTACAGGTGATCCATATTTTAAAATTGGATTGAGCATGACTATATTTAATTATATACCTATATTTTATTATTAATAGTACAGGTTCATTTATGTCCATGCTTTGTTAATTCCAATGAATTCTAATTCGTATGTATTTAACTACCCACGTTTCTAATTTATATATATATTTAATTATCCATGTTTTATAAAGGAGGGTATAGACTAGATTTATACCCACATATATAATTTTACCTATGTTAGATATTACATAGGTAAAGCACGTCTACACACACGGAAAAAAATATGGATATAAGCTATAACCACGTCGGACATACCCACGTTTAACCAAACATGTATACCAATGTGGTGTAGACATATATCCACATTTTTTAAGCTTTTATCTATATATTTTTCATGTGGATGTAGCTCAGTTTTTTTGTAGTGAAGGAGATCATCAAGAAGTTTGGTATGGAGTCAGTCAAAGAAATTGGCACATCCATGAGCCCCACCTGCAGACTTGACAAAGATGAAGATGAAAACAACATTGATCAAAAACTTTATCAAGGTTTGATTGGATCAGTGTTGTATTTAACTACTAGTAGACTAGATATCTTGTTTAGTATATATATATATGCTAGATTTCAATCTAATCTAAAAGAGTCACATATATTTGCTATTAAAAGAATCATAAAATATCTAAAAAGAATAAGTAATCTAGGTCTATGATATTCTAAATAATCTTCATTGAATTTAATTGATTTTTTTGATGCTGATTATGGTGGATGCAAAATTAATAGAAAAAGCACTAGTGGTACTTGTCAATTTCTAGGGTTGAACTTAATCTCATGGCACTGTAAGAAGCAAAACTCCATGGCACTATCTACTGCTGAGGCAGAGTATGTGGCTACAGGGAGTTATTATGCTCAAGTGCTTTGGATTAAGCAACAACTAGAAGATTATGGTGTTATTCAAGCTAAAATTTCTATCAAATATGATAACACAAGTGCTATTAATCTGACAAAGAATCCAATTCTACATTCTAGGACAAAACACATAGAAATTAGACATCATTTCATTAAGGATCATGTACAAAATGGTAATATTGAACTTGAATTTATTCCAATAGAAAATCAATTAGCTGACATCTTTACTAAGCCACTTAATGAAGATAGATTTCAAATGATTAGAGGAGAATTTGGTTTGTGTGACCCTTTTTAGAATTCTTGAGCTAATTCCTTCAAAATTAAGGAAAAAGTTATTTAGAAATCCTTTATCATCAATTTAAGGATAATAACCACCTTATCTAGTGCAAGCCTAGGAATAGAAATCTTTTTGTTAAGATTTTAAACTATTTTCTTGATTTTAGATCGAGCCGATTCGAGCAGAGAAGCTCAAGGTCGAGTCAACTCGATTGATGGGTTCACTTAAAACCCGTATGACCTAGAAAAACCTCATTTCTTTCCCTTTCACTATTCCAAGCCAAGCCCTAGGATACTACAGCATATTCCACCTTAGAACCATCGATTCCTTTCTTTTTCACCCTAAACTTCGACCAAATGGCACCAAGAAGGGTAGTTACAAAGAGATCTAGTCGGACAGCTTTTGGGGAAATTGAGACAGAGAGGAGATCTAAATGAAGAGTGGACAAGCTGACTCCTCAAGAAGACCCGGAAGAAGCCCAAGTTCAGCCACAAGCACCTCAAAGGCAAGTGATTCTTATTGGAAATTGTCCGGTAACTAGTGGTAGGAAAATAGATTTTGCATTCCTTGAAAATTTGGGACTTAGAATCAGAGAATGGATAGAATATCAAGGATGGAGTTACTTTTGTTCTATAGATATACCTACCTACCTTAATCTTATGAGAAATTTCTTTCAAAACTTGTCACTTGGAGAGAATTATGTAATGTCCACTGTGAAGGGAATAAGTATGACAGTTGATGAGGATTGGCTTAGCAAGGTTTTGCAGATGCCTAGCTGGTGCGGGCACCAGAATCAGAAGAAGACTTCAGGGTTCCATCTGGATCTTTGAATGACCTTGCCCGAAGATTAGAGTTTGTAATAAGGGTTGACCTGGTCAACCAGATTATTTTATTTCTTTGAGTCTGCATTTCATTTTGTTGAGTCATGTTGACTCAGTCTAAGTCCAAGTCAAGTCCTGGTTGGCGCCATTCCCTAGGGCGTCATTTTTTCTTCCAAGGCCAAATGCAAGTGGACGCCACACTCCCAGCCACACTCCCAGGACCAATTAGCGCCACATTTCATCCTAGTGTCCCTGGTCCACACGTCCAAGAGAGCAAGAAAATTTTCTTAGGAGAAGTCAAGGAAGGCGCCCACAAGCTGCCAAAAGTAACCAAGCTAAAGGAGTAGGGGATTTTTCTTGGAGAGGACTTCAAGGTAGGCGCCCACACCTGCCTAAAGTACCTGGCTATGAATGGAAGGAGCCTAGTCTTGGGGAGAAAGACTAGGAGATGAGTATTTTCTTCCAAGAAAGAGCAAGTCATGGAAGGAAAACCCATGACTTAAGGAGAAGAACTAGGAGGTGCCCCACATACCTGCCATATGAAGCCATCACCTTGCATTTGAGGCCGCCCACTCCAAGGAAATAAGCCTGGTCTGTCAAGGGAAAGTTTTTCATGCTTAGGATGAATGTTTAGTCCCACATGGGAAGTAGTGTAATTTTGTTTCTCTTGCAAGGTCTATATATTGGACCCTTATGTAATCTTTTGATTTTAATGAGTAAATGAAATCTTTTCTTGTGTTAAGCAACCTTTTGTTCTCTTCTTCCGCACTTCTTTGAGTGTTGAGCTCCGTGAGGGAGTAAATCCGGGTTTCATTGGAGCCTTGAGGAGGTGAGAGATCTCCAAAGTTACCAAAACCCTGCCCCGCTTTCATCCCTGGCCGCCAACCCTAATTTCCTTTCATCATCCTAGCCGCCAACACCCAAATTCCTAAACCCTATTCCCACTTCATTCAAGGCTGCCATCTCCTTCTCCAAGCCACCGCCCACTATATCAAGCCCTAGGTCCTTTTCATCTGCAAGCCGCCGCCCTACCAGCCAAACCCTAAATCCACTCCATCTTCGACCGCCACCTCCATACTCTTCCCTCATCTTCAAAGTTCGAGCAGTCCGGAGCTATCCCAGGTAAAGGTCTCTTCCTTGAGTTTCTTACATCCTTATCTTGTTCTTCATCTTTTCTAGATCCAGAGTACGAGAAGAAGGCCACCTTGCCATAGGACTACAATCCGAGGATCCATTGCGAAGATACCCCGTCTCCAAGGATCCTACAATCTGCTCGAGAGTGTCCTTCAATTGAAGAAAGAGAGATATCACAGACAGGTATAAAACCTTCTCTTCTCTCTTCATCTGTTTCTTGAAAGAGGAGTAAACCCTAGATCTGGGGGTTTCTCAATCCCCAGCGATCCTACTTCTTTATTACTCTGATAATCTACTCTTTTGTTATGTGCTTTCTTTCAGTGCATATTTTCTTTCAATATTAGTTAGCCTTATTTTTGAGTCAAGCCAACTTCTAACAAAACACAAAAAAAAAAAAAAAGTCTTAATTTACTTCCGCATCGCATCATCTTATTTGTTTTGCATCATTTTTGGTATTAGAGCCCTGTCTGGGGTTCTTGCTTGTTTGATTATTTTTTCGTTCCTTTTTACTTTTGCTGCCTGGAGTAGACTCCCCTGGCCATCCGGTCCTAGGAACAAGCGAGACGCAAGCTTCCTCCTCCCATTCCACAGGGGTTCCTAGGGCGTGTAGGGGTGCCGCTGGGTTATAACTTCTAGGCAGGGATTGTAAATGGGACACACGTTCTATTTTCTGCCAGTAACTACCCTGTTATTCGAATTGTTTCTCCCTGAAAAAAATTCTAAATTAAGTAATTCTTATTTTTATGGAACCAGTATAATTGAAAGTAATTTATATAAAATTTTCATGATTTATTAATTTCTATAAATTTTCTGAGATCAATTTTACTGCTGTTCTGCTTTTTATTTTCTGCAAGCTATATTTTTATTTGAGTGTGCATAAATTGAATCTATCTTAAGGGCACCGAAGTTGCAACATAAGGGAAGGATTGAGACCCTCTCCTTAGCCCAAAACCACCTCCTGTGCATTCGAACCTAAGCCTTTAATCTTAAAATTAATTAGACCTAATTTGCCCTAGTAGGCTAGGGACACCAACTGGTCGGGTCTAGGCTAGTGTTGAGTCAGTTTGTTTAGTTACTTTGTGTGTGCTTTGTACTCAGTGTCTAGAATGGTGGTTCAGGGATTCTATCCCGAAGGGCTTGTGTGCTGGTCCGCCTACCTGGCCAATCACTGATTGATGTCTAGGATTGGCAATTAGGGACCTAACACTCCCCTTACACCTGCCTGGCTGAGTCCCGAGTTACTACAGGCTAGCTTGCCACTCTGATTGGGCATCTAGTTTGGGCTCTAAGTCTAGTTAGCCCGTAGTCATTTCAGTCGAGTCTCATTTGGTGTGCTTGCTTGCATCATCATGTCCACCCGGAATGGAGTACCCTACCAACCTGGTCAAACCCAACCTGATTTAGAGGCCATGATTAGAACTCTTACCGAAAGTATGACCAAATTGAGTCAGGATATGACTGATACTATTGCCCAGTTTAGTGATCAAGTCCGTGAGGATCTTACCCAGCTTAGGGATCGAGTCCAAGTACTTGAGGAACCTAGACATCAGAATTGGACTCCTGACCCAGATTTTAATGTGCCTCAACCGCACCCACACCAGGAGCCTAGAAGACCTTTATACAGAGATCCTGAACCTAATCATAGGAGGCCTGACCCAGAGCCTAAAGATAGAGATGATAGGTTCATCCGGAACATCAAATTAGATGCACCCACTTTTGATGGTAGCTTAAATCCTAAGGTGTATTCTGATTGGGAGGGTGAGATGGACCAGTACTTTGAGTGGTATACCATGTCTGAGGAAAGAAAGTTCAAGTTTGCCAAGATGAAGTTAGTGCATCAAGCTAGGTTATACTGGGGGAGCATTGAGCTAACCACTAGGAGACGAAATGTTGAGCCCATAACCACTTGGCAAGGTATGAAAGAGAAGCTTAGAGATAAGTACCTACCCATTTCATACCAGCAGAATCTGTTAGACCAATGGTAAACCTTGAAACAAGGGAACCGATTTGTCTCAGACTACATAGCCACCTTTGATGAGTACTTGATGAGATGTGATGTGAGTGAAGCCCATGAGGTCACTTTGTCTAGATTTAGGACTGGACTTAGGGAAGACATTAAGAGGGAGTTATTTCTGAGAGAGGTTACTGACCTAGACCAAGCCTATCAGATTTACTGAACAATGAGAAATTTCAGAGAGGACCTATACCTTGTAGGGTTAGTGCCCTAATCCTAAGAAATGGACCTAGCCAAGTTATCCCTGGCAAACCTTTTCAGGATATTCCCACCCCTAGGCCCATGGACAAAGGTAAGGCACCTGACACCCAGAGAACCCCTAGTTCTAGTATCACCTATTTTAAGTGTCAGAAACCAGGTCATATCTCTAGCCAGTGTACAGCCATAACCTGTTTTAAGTGCCATAGGGTAGGTCATGTTTCTAGCCAGTGCCCATGTAGATCCCTTTACATAGAAGAGGGAGAGGAAGAGAATTCCGGGCCCAATGAGGAATTTGAAGAAGTTTATGAGACCGGAATGAACTTGGTTGATGAGTATGAAGGAGAGGAGGAACCCACAGAGTCTGACCAATTAGGAGTTGTGAGATGCATCCTGTCCCAGAGTAGAGTTCAAGAGGATTGGCATAGGACTAACATCCTACAGACTTTTCTTAAATTAGGGGATAAGGTATGTAAGATCATCATAGATAGTGGGAGCTGTGTGAATGCCCTTTCTGCTAGCACTGTCAAAATGTTAGGCTTAACCCCAGTCCCCCATCCCAACCCCTATAAGGTTTCTTGGGTAGACTCTACCTCTATACCCATCTAGTCTAGATGTCAGGTCCAAATCCAGATGCAATCCTATCAAGAGAAGATTTGGTGTGATGTCTTACCCATGGGGGTGAGCAGTATAATTCTTGGGAGACCTTGGTTATATGATCATGATGCCACCCTCTTAGGAAAATCCAATACCTGTGTCTTTAGTTTTAATGGAAAAAAGATCACAATCCATTCAGTCCCTCCTAAGGACAAGGTAGCTAAAGGACTGAAGACTGGAGTGAACCTAATTAGTGCTAAGGATCTAGAACAAGAAATTCATAGTGGTTCACCCATTTGGATGTTGACTGCTAAGGAACTTAGGACTCCTACACCCTCAGAGCCTCCTCAGGAAGTTAGGCCTTTGTTAGAAGAATTTGAGGATGTTTTTCCCGAGGATCTACCAGACCACCTTCCACCTCTTAGGGATATCCAGCATTCCATAGATTTAATCCCAGGAGCTACTTTACCCAACTTGCCCCATTATAGGATGAATCCATTTGAGCATGAGGAACTGCAAAAGCAGGTTGGAGAATTGTTGAGGAAGGGGTTCATTAGAGAGAGTCTTAGCCCTTGTGCAGTCCCTGCACTACTGACCCCGAAGAAAGATGGCATGTGGAGGATGTTTGTTGATAATCATGCCATCAACAAAATCACAATCAAGTATAGGTTCCCCATCCCTAGACTAAATGACATGCTAGATATGATGGCCGGTGCAATGGTTTTTTCCAAAACTGATCTCAAGAGCGGCTATCATCAGGTTAGAATTAGACCAGGGGATTAGTGGAAAACCGCTTTCAAAAACAAGGATGGTCTCTACGAATGGGTTGTTATGCCTTTTGGGTTGTCCAATGCCCCTAGTACTTTCATGAGAATTATGACCCAGGTGCTTAGAGCTTTCATAGGGAAGTTTGTAGTGGTCTATTTCAATGACATCCTGATCTATAGTAAGACCCCTGCAGACCACCTAGGCCATATTAGACAAGTCTGCCAAGTTTTGAGGAATGATAGTCTCTACGGTAATCTCAAGAAGTGTGAATTCATGACCAGTAGAGTTATCTTCCTTGGTTTTGTAGTAACCCCTGACGGCGTGGCTGCCGATCTAGAGAAGATTAGGTCCATAGTAGAATGGCCAGAGCCGACCAGTGTGCATGAAGTTAGGAGTTTCCATGGCTTGGCTACCTTCTATAGATGACTCATCAAGGGGTTTAGTACTGTAGTTGCTCCTATCACAGACTGTATTAGGAAGGGAGAATTTCAGTGGACTAAAGCAGCCCATAAAGCCTTCCTAGATCTTAAGGATAGGATGACCTAGGCACCCATTTTGAGGTTACCCGACTTTTCTAAAGTATTTGAGGTTGCCTGTGATGCTTCAAGTGTAGGTATAGGTGGAGTCCTAAGCCAAGAGAATCATCCCGTAGCATTCTTTAGTGAAAAACTTAATGATCCTAAGCTTAGGTATTCTACCTATGATAAATAATTTTATGCGGTAGTGCAAGCTTTGCGTTACTGGAGACATTATTTGCTACCGCAGGAATTTGTGTTGTTTTCGGACCATGAGGCTCTTAAATTCCTGAATTTCCAGAAGAAGCTTAACCCTAGGCATGCTAAGTGGGTAGAGTATATCCAGTCCTATACTTTTGTTTTGAAACATAAGGCTGGGACTGAAAACAAGGTAGCTGATGCCCTTAGTCGTCAATCTTTGTTATTGAATTCTGTTAGGGCTGAAGTCGTAGGGCTTGAGCAGATCAAAGAGGAATATGAGTCGTGTCCGGATTTTAAGACTGTGTATCAGGATCTAGCTCAAGGACCATCTAGTGATCATAAGGATTATATCCTTTTAGATGGCTTTCTGTTATTTAAGAATAGGCTTTGCATCCCTAGAACTTCTCTTAGGAAATTTTTGATTTGGGAAATTCATGCTAGGGGTCTAACAGGCCATTTTGGAAAAGACAAGATCACCCTGGCTGTTGAAGACCACTTTTTCTGGCCTAGCTTAAAAAGAGATGTAGCACACATTGTGGCTAGGTGTCGGACTTGCACTGTTGCCAAACAGTGAAAACAGAACACCGGACTTTATACCCCACTCCCTGTCCCAGATCGTCCTTGGCAAGATGTGAGTATGGACTTTGTGTTAGGTTTGCCTAAGACCCAGAGGAGGCATGACTCTATCTGTGTCGTAGTCGACCAATTTTCTAAGATGGCCCACTTCTTGCCTTGTTCCCAGACTTTTGATGCGTCTAAGGTAGCCACCCTATTCTTTAATGAGATAGTTAGACTCCATGGCCTACCTAAGATAATTGTTTCAGATAGGGATGTCCGGTTCACCAGCTATTTTTGAAAATCCCTTTGGCATAAGTTAGGGACAAAACTTAAGTTTTCAACTGCCTATCATCCCCAAACTGATGGCCAAACCAAGGTAGTGAACCGTAGCTTAGGCAATCTGCTAAGATGTCTTGTTGGTGAAAATACTAGAAATTGGGATTTGTACTTACCTAGGGCTGAATTTGCATAAATGACTCGGTCAATAGGTCTACAGGTAAGAGTCCATTTGAAATTGTGCATGGGTACAAACCTCACACACCTCTTGACCTAGCCCCTTTAACAGTCCACACACGAGTTTCCGAGTCTGCTGAAGTTTTTGCACAGCATATAAAAGACTTGCATAAAGAAATTCATGCCAAAATAAATTAAAGTAATGAAACTTATAAGAAGTTGGCTGATTCTCAAAGGCGAGTCAAAACTTTTGTTGAGGGAGACTATGTGATGATTAGGTTAAGGCCTGAACGGTTTCCTCCTGGAACCATTAGAAAGTTACATGCTAGAGGAGCTGGACCATTTAGAGTGGTGAAGAGAGTAGGATCCAATGCCTATGTGCTCGAGTTGCCTCCAAAACTAGGCATTAGCCCCACTTTCAACATTACAGACCTAGTAGAGTATAGAGAGCCAGCTATGATTCCCAGTGAGCCTTTTGAGCCTAATCCTGTTCTTGAGAGTGAACCCAACCCTGTGTGTCCACCAACAAACTGGCCAGTGAGGAAAGAACAGATTGAAAAGATCCTGAACAATCAGGTTATCTCTACTCGTAATCGAGGATACCAAAGATACCTGGTCCGCTGGCAAGGAAGGCCAAATTCTAATAACTCTTGGATCTCCCGAGATGAATTACAAGAGCTAGATCCAGATCTCTTGGAGAGATACCAGAGCCAACTTGAGCCTTACTCGACAGGGTCGAGTTCCTCCCACCCCGGGAGAATTGGTGCGGGCACCAGAATCAGAAGAAGACTTCAGGGTTCCATCTGGATCTCTGAATGACCTTACCCGAAGATTAGGATTTGTAATAAGGGTTGACCTGGTCAACCAGATTATTTTATTTCTTTGAGTCTGCATTTCATTTTGTTGAGTCATGTTGACTCAGTCTAAGTCCAAGTCAAGTCCTGGTAGGCACCATTCCCTAGGGCATCATTTTTTCTTCCAAGGCCAAATGCAAGTGGATGCCACACTCCCAGCCACACTCCCACGACCAGTTGGTGCCACATTTCATCCCAGTGTCCCTGGTCCCCATGCCCAAGAGAGCAAGAAAATTTTCTTAGGAGAAGTCAAGGAAGGCGCCCACAAGCTGCCAAAAGTAACCAAGCTAAAGGAGCAGGGGATTTTTCTTGGAGAGGACTTCAAGGTAGGCGCCCACACCTGCCTAAAGTACCTGGCTATGAATGGAAGGAGCCTAGTCTTGGGGAGAAAGACTAAGAGATGAGTATTTTCTTCCAAGAAAGAGCAAGTCATGGAAGGAAAACCCATGACTTAAGGAGAAGAACTAGGAGGTGCCCCACACACCTGCCATATGAAGCCATCACCTTGCATTTGAGGCCGCCCACTCCAAGGAAAGAAGCCTAGTCGGTCAAGGGGAAGTTTTTCATGCTTAGGATGAATGTTTAGTCCCACATGGAAAGTAGTGTAATTTTGTTTCTCTTGCAAGGTCTATATATTGGACCCTTATGTAATCTTTTGATTTTAACGAGTAAATGAAATCTTTTCTTGTGTTGAGCAACCTTGTGTTCTCTTCTTCCATACTTCTTTGAGTGTTGAGCTCCATGAGGGAGTAAATCCGAGTTCCATTGGAGCCTTGAGGAGGTGAGAGATCTCCAAAGTTACCAAAATCTTGCCCCGCTTTCATCCCTGGCCGCCAACCCTAATTTCCTTTCATCATCCTAGCCGCCAACACCCAAATTCCTAAACCCTATTCCCACTTCATTCAAGGCCGCCATCTCCTTCTCCAAGCCACCGCCCACTATATCAAGCCCTAGGTCCTTTTCATCTGCAAGCCGCCGCCCTACCAGCCAAATCCTAAATCCACTCCATCTTCCACCACCACCTCCATACTCTTCCCTCATCTTCAAAGTTCGAGCAGTCCGGAGCTATCCCAGGTAAAGGTCTCTTCCTTGAGTTTCTTACATCCTTATCTTGTTCTTCATCTTTTTCAGATCCAGAGTACGAGAAGAAGGCCAACCTTGCCATAGGACTACAATCCGATGATCCATTGCGAAGATACCCCATCTCCAAGGATCCTACAATCTGCTCGAGAGTGTCCTTCAATTGAAGCAAAGAGAGATATCACAGTTAGGTATAAAACCTTCTCTTCTCTCTTCATCTGTTTCTTGAAAGAGGAGTAAACCCTAGGTCTGGGGGTTTCTCAATCCCCAGCGATCCTACTTCTTTATTACTCTGATAGTCTACTCTTTTGTTATGTGCTTTCTTTCAGTGCATATTTTCTTTCAATATTAGTTAGCCTTGTTTTTGAGTCAAGCCAACTTCTAACAAAACACAAAAAAAAAAAAAAAAAGTCTTAATTTACTTCCGCATCGCATCATCTTATTTGTTTTGCATCACTAGCAATGGAAAGTACTATTTGAATTTGAAAGACAGGTATAAGACATTGAGAACTGTACTAGAAAGGAAAAATGTTGATGGAATAACTAATGTTCATGCCAACATAATATCTTTGGAAATGAGGCTCTTACACAACATTATCAATAGGATCTTTCTATCCCAGACATACCATTTTGACTGGGTCAGCGAACGAGATAAGGTATTTATGAGATATATAATTGAGGGAGAGGCCCTCAATCTATCATTTATTATGCTTACCCAGATTCGAGATGCAGCCCGAACGGCTAAGAACTGTTTGCCATATGGAATGACATTTACTTTATTGTTCTGGGACTTCGAAGTTGATCTAACCGAAAAAGATAGTCGACCCCTACATCACACCGATAGGTGTTCGGTGAAATCCCTACAGAGGATGGGATATCACCAAGTAGAGGGTGTTTGGGTCAAGAAGATGTCTGGTTAGAGAGTTGTACATCATTTCGATTCTGATGAGGAGGCCAAGCCTGCTGCTGCTACTGATACTGCTAGATAGGAGAATTTAGATGAGGAGATAGATTCTGACTCTAGCAGTGATGATGGTTCTTCTTATGCGGAGGCTGGAGCTCAGGAGGAGATGACTGGTAGTCCGAGGACTCCTCCACGACCATCAGCTGCACTTTCGACATCTGTAGTGCCTTCCACTCAGACCACCATTTCATTCGAGCAACTTTCACAGATCACTGAGACCCTGTTGCCCAGGTGGCTTCCCAAGAGGGGGGTGAATTAGGATTTAAAAACTTTTGCAAGTATGTGCACTTTGAAATTCTTTTAGTGTAGAAGTGAAGTATGCAAAGCGGAAGTAAATAAATTAAAGCAATCAAGCAATGAAAGCACAATCACAAACACCAAGAAATAGAGTGGTTCGGAGCAACCGGCTCCTACATCCACTACCCAAGGACTACTTAGGATTCCCACTATATCCCCCAATCGGAATACAGTCGGATTGTTTTACTAAGCTCACAATCCAAACCTATACAATTTGGTTTTACTGGGATCACCAAAGAAACCCTAACTCCCTTTGGTTTAACACGGGATCACCAAAGAAAACCCAAACACTTGGTTTTAAACCGAGAAAACCAAGAACCCAAACTTAGGTTTTACAAGGTTCACCTAAAAACCTTTAACTCTCTCTTAAGATACAGCCCCTTGCTATTCTTATAGAATAAACAAAGATAAAGAATGAATAACAAGCAACTACAACAAACCAAGTTTGTTTTGGTGTTGCCAATGTAGATCAAGATGAAGTCAAGCCTTGAGTGCTCTTCAATGCTACTTCTTCCCTTCTTCAATGAGTGGATTCAATGATAGAGTAGAGTTGGTGAAGCTTTGAATCCAACTTGAATGTTCTTTGAGGTAGGTAGAGGAATAACTTGAAAGCTCTTTGTTTTCTCAAGAAAATTCAGCAATAAATCTCAATTAATTGTTTAATCCTTCAAAAATAATCCACTTTATAGTTTTCCATGAGATATGGCCGTTGTAGGGTTTTGGGATTCGTGAAATGGCCATTGGAGATGAATTGGAATTCAAATTTCAATTTTAGCAACTAGTCGTTGAAGTGCAGACAACGGCTCCACAAGCCGGCTCGAGCTCCAGGAGTCGGCTCGAAGTCTTAGACAGGCCAAAAACAAACTTCTGTGGGAGCCGGCTCTTAGACTAGGAGTTGGCTCTTGCCTTCAAGCTTTCAGTCATGACAAACATACATACCTAGAGTCTGCTCTTGATCTGGGAGTCGGCTCTAGTTCTTAGAACTTCAAAAACTATATTTCAGGAAGAGTCGGCTCTTAAACTAGGAGTCAGCTCTTGGTTATGAAACTTTGAGTCTTTCTCCGTGCCGTGCCATTTTGAGTCGGCTCTTACAAATCTTATAAAAATATGCTTCAAGCTTCCCAAAAACTTCAATATTGAATCAACTAGAAGCTAATTTACATACTTTATCAAAATACTTACAATTTTTAAGCCCATTTTTCATGATTACAGTATTCATAAGTTAGGGCCTTTACAAACTCAATTGAATTACCCTTAAGTAAATTTGAAAATCACTTTAAACAAAGGTAACCAATTCCTGCAAAACTTCTTAAACAATTTGAGAAGAGTTAGTATCAAATACATGCTCCAATGTTTTGTGATCATCAAAGTCATTCCAGGGGTCAACAATCTCCTCCTTTTTGATGATGACAAAACACTGGGCATGATTAAAAAATTGAAAGCACTTTACAATTGCAGTAATTTCAAGTCTATGCACATCATATAGATTAGGTATCAGTGTATCAATGCAATGTGCCAAAATATATCAAATGTATATAACTAAATACCAATTATTATGTGTATCAAGTGTATCGAGACATGAAATATTATATGTATCATAACATGATGTATCGATACATGATGTATCAAAGATATTGACTAAACAAAGCGTATCGAAACTTATAGAATTTTTCAAACTTTTGAAGTAAACTTAAGTTTCATCAAATTTTCATGAATCAAACATCCATTTCATCAAAGTTTCATAACATTCAATTATCCTTATCGCATTTGTAAACAATTTTGAGCAATTTTCATGAATCAACATAGATTTCCGCGAAATTTTCATGAATCTACATAACTTCCTTTCATGAATCAATATAGCGTAGATTTATTAATATAGCTTTTTCTTTTTCATGCCAACCACAGTCTCCATTCTCCCCCTTTTTGTCATCAACAAAAGGTGTATGAGAAATGGACATTCATTCATAGCATATGAGAAATATTGATTCAATCAAAACATTAATGCATTCATAACACTATTTCATAACAAGTGAAGTATATATATATAGGAGAAATAAGCCAATACATAGCATTTGTGATACTTTACAAACATGCCACGGCCAACAAAATAGTATCACATAACCAAAATACAACAACAAAAAGTCTTAAAAGATAAAACCTAAACATCAGAATGAGGTGCTAGGATCACTATCAGGTTCTTCCTCATCAGAGGAGGAACCAACCTCTAGAATACCTGGACTAGGTTTGAACTTGGGGAACCTAGGACGGAGATCCCTAATCCTAGTCCTAGTAGGTGTAGAAGTCCTAGTTACTTTAGATTTAGGTTTAGGTTTGGTTTTTGATTCTGATGAAATAAAAATAGGTGTAGGTCTAGCAGTAGGTGGATCAAGAGATAGGGCCAAAGTGCTGGTGGATGAAAGTATTTGAGTAGCAGGAGTCACTCCAACATCAACAGATCCAGCAGCCTCCATACTATCCTGAGGCTCACCAATAGCAGGTGTGGCACGATAAGGTGCATCAGTGCAATGTGTCTCCTGTCCCTGCTCAGCATGTGTGCCAGTACTAGTCTTAGTGCCCATGCCAGTCGCTGTGCCAGTCCCTGTGGAAGTAGAAGGTGCATACTGGCTGGTCGCAGATAGCTGTCTCAATATAGCCATAATATCATGAAAGCCCTGCTGCATCTCGAACTGTAGAGAACTAATCCTCCTGTTAGTGTCAGTCCTGAGACAAGAAATCTCCTCCAAGACTCTCTGAAGTCTATCATCAGTATCAGCTCTAGCAGCAGTAGGAGTCCTGACTGGTGAATGTGGTGAAGCAGGAGCTGGCTCGAATGGTCCAGCCTCATCAGTCTATCCCTCAGTCTGCTCACCATGTCCCTGTGCAGTCTGTACATCATCATCTGAGTCCTCTGAATGTGCTACTAGAACTCCCGAGGTCTTCCTGATCCAATTTCCATCAACCTTAATAAATCCCATTATGGTCAAGGATTTTACAGTGTACCTGTCGGTGTGCAGCAACAAACGATAGTCCTCTCCAGTAAGATCAATATCAGCATCCTGGAACAACAAAGTAAACACCATCCCGTAGGGCAAACATGCTCGTGCCCTATGTACAGCCTCTCTCATCTGAGAAATCATAATAAATAGAAGGTAGAGGGTCTCCCCCTCAATCAGTCGCCTCATGAATGTAAGATCTCTCTCGCTAACCCAGTCGAATCTGCCTGTCTTGGGTAGGAAAATCCAGCTAATGATGTTGTGCAACAGCCTCTTTTCAATGAGAGCTGGTTTGCACTCACATGAATAATTCCTTTAACATTAAATCTTCCCAAGATGAGTCTGAGAGTCTTCACTCTTTCCTTCATAACCAAATAGCAATCTCCTTCTTTAGGTATATTCAACAAATTTGAAAGTTTCTGCTCATTAACCTTTATCAATTTTCCTTTTACTGTTCCTTCAATATGAAAAGCTCCTAGTGACATGTTCTCAAAGAATTGTCGAACCAGATTTGGGTAAGTTGGAACATTTAATTGACAAACATCCTTCCAACCCTGTCTTTCAAGCTACATACCAATATTCAACTGTTCTTGTTCTAAAAAACTGAAATCGATGCACCTACCAGGGGTCACTTGTCGATTTTCCATTGGAATGACTTGCCGGGGTACTGGAACAACTTCCTCTAGCTCAATCTGTTATTCCTCTTGCAAAATTGAAGTATACATTTTCCTCTTGCTCCTCCTTTCCTCAGCCACAGTCTGAACAACCCTAGTTGCTTTCTTTGCCACCGCCTTGCGAGGCACCATTCTCCAAGGATTAAAGGTTTGAGAAGGTTTGAGAGGATTTTTGGAGAGTTTTCTAGTGTGGAGTGAGGAGTCGGCTAAGATAAAAAGGTTAAAATCCAAAAAATATAATGAATAGAGAAAGTGGAAACCCTACTTAAAAAGCTTTGGCCTGACCTGCGAGTCGACTCGCCCAGAGCTCTGAGAACTCAAGTTGGCTCGAGCAAAAATCTTTTCTAAAAATCAAAATGGGTCAAACTTAGTTTCTAAGGGTTTCTAGAGTCTAAACTAGGTTGCCCTATGCTCTAAAGAGAAGTTTGAAATTTCTAGATAATTTTTTCTTAATTTTCAAAAATTAGGTCAGATAGGTTTAAAATGGGTCACATAATCCTAATTCTCCTCTAATTTTCTCAAATCTATCTAGATTTAATGGTTTAGTGAAAATGTCCACTAGTTGGTCTTCAGTAGGTACAAATTCAAGTTCCACAACATTGTTTAAAACATGATCCCGAATAAAATGATGTCGAATTTCAATATGCTTAGTTCATAAGTGCTGAATTGGATTTTTTGATAAATTAATAGCATTTAATAGGAATTTTAGATTGGACAATACCATAATCTTCTAGTTGTTGCTTGATTTATAACACTTGAGCACAACAGCTCCAAGCAGCTACATATTTTGCCTCAGCAATAGATAAAGCTACAGAGTTCTATTTGCGACAATGCCAAGAGATCAAGTTAACACCTAGAAATTGACAGGTGCCACTTGTGCTCTTTCTATATATTTTACATCCTCCATAATCAGCATCAGAATAACTAATTAGTTTCAGTGATGTGTGTTTAGAATACCATAAACCTACATTACAAGTGCCTGTCAGGTATTTAATAATTCTCTTAACAGTTGTGATGTGTGATTCTTTAGGATTAGATTAAAAACGTGCACACATACAAACACTAAATAATATATCAAGTCTACTAACTATTAAATAAAGTAATGATCTAATCATACCTCGGTATAGCTTTTGATCAACATTTGTGCCATTCTCATCTTTGTCAAGTCTACATACAGGACTCATTGGTGTTCCAACTACCTTGCTTGATTCCATGCCAGACTTCTTGATTATTTTTTTAATGTACTTGGCTTGGTTGATCATAATACCTTCTTTAGTTTGTTTAATTTGAAGTCTAAGAAAGTAACTCAATTCGCCCATCAAGCTCATTTCGAATTCTCCCTGCATTAGCTTAGCAAAGTCTTGATATAAAAATTCATCAGTAGATCCAAAGATAATGTCATCAACATATATTTGAACAACTAAAATATCATTTTTCTTTCTTTGAATAAATAGTGTGGTGTCAACACTACCTCTTACAAATTCATTTGCAATTAAAAATTTGCTTAGTCTATCATACCAGGCTCTAGGTGCCTGTTTTAGATCATATAAAGCTTTATTCAGTTTAAAAACATGATTTGGAAAAGTGTGATCGATAAAACCGGGAGGTTGCTTAACAAAAACTTCTTCAGATAAAAATCCATTCAAAAAATCACTCTTTATATCCATTTGAAATAACTTGAAATTCATAAAATATGCATAAGCTAGTCGCAATCTAATATCTTCTAATCTAGCTACAGGTGCATAAGTTTCATCAAAATCTATTCCTTCTTCTTGATTATATCTTTTTGCAACCAATCTAGCCTTATTTCTAATTATATTTTCATCTTCATCTAGTTTATTTCTGTAAACCCACTTAGTGCCTATAACAGGATGATCATTGGGTCTTTCTACTAAGGTCCGGACATTATTTCTTCTAAATTAGTTTAATTCATCATGCATTGCTAATATCCAATTAGGATCAGTTTCAGCTTTTATATTATGAGGTTCTACATGGGAAACAAAAGCAATTAAATCATGTGCATTTCTATGTGCAGATCTAGTTTTAACACCTTGAGATGGGTCTCCTATAATTAATTCTTTGGGGTGTGATTGTACATACCTCCATTCTTTAGGTATATCACCATGTTCTTTATCACCTCTTCTTCATGTGGTTCACTTGATTGTTTTTCTTTAAGGGTCAAGTCTTTCATTCCATGCTCTAGTGTACCTGCATCATCATCAGCAAAATCTTCATTTCTCGAAAATATAATGTCAGATTCATTAAAAATAACATAAACAGATTCTTCAACAATCAAAGTTCTTTTATTAAAAACTTGATAGGCTTTACTATTTAAAGAATATCCAAGAAAAATAGCCTCATCAAATTTTGCATCAAATTTACCAAGATCGTCTTTTCCATTGCTGAGAACAAAACATTTACATCCAAAAATATGAAAATATTTGATATTTAGTTTTCTATTTTTTCAAAGCTCATAGGGGGTTTTTCTGATAATAGGATTAATCAAAACTCTGTTTAAAATATAGCATGCAGTATTAACAGCTTCTGCCAAAAAGTATTTTGGAAGATTTCCTTCACACAGCATTGTTCTGGACATTTCTTCCAAAGTATGATTCTTTCTTTCTACAACACCATTTTGCTGTGGTGTTCTAGGTGCAGAAAAGTTATGATCAATACCGTGCTTTGTGCAAAAATGATCAAAATACTGGTTTTCAAATTCGGTGCCATGATCACTATGAATTGAAATAACAGATAAATTTTTCAAATTTGTAACTCTTTTGTAAAACTTTTTGAATACATTAAAAGTATCATCCTTATGTGCAATAAACAAAACCCATGTGTATCTTGAAAAATCATCTACAATCATAAGTCCATATTTCATACCACCTAGGCTGGTAGTCCTAGTAGGTCTAAATAGGTCCATGTGAAGTAGCTCTAGGGGTCTAGAAGTTGAAACTATGTTTTTAGATTTAAAACTCCCACTTGTTTTCCTAACTGACATGCATCACAAACATAATCAAAATTAACTTTAAACTTCGACAAACCATTGACTAAGTCCTTTGAAATCAATTTAGCTATTGTGTCCATACTAGCATGACCAAGTCGCCTATGCCATAGTAAACTTGATTCCTTGCTCTTGTCATTTATTGCTACAAGACTTGTATTACTTGACATTGCTAGATCATTAAGATCTACCACATAAATGTTACCAAGTCTATGTCCAATGAACTTAGTACTAGAGTCAAGTGGATTGACTACTATACACATTGATTACTTGAATAATACATTATAACCAATGTCACATAGCTGACTAATACTCAAAAGATTATGCTTTAATTTTTCTACCAGTAATACATTTTCAATAAATATAGAAGGAGTAATTTTGATTTTACCAATACCGATTATCCTTCGTTTTCTATTATCACCAAATGTTACCATTCCACCATCCTTCTATTTTAGGGTGAAGAATTGATCAACATCACCCATCATGTGTCTTGAACAGTCGCTATCCAAATACCATCTTTTCTTTATGCTTGTGACTGCAAGACATCCCTGCAAAACAATCATTTAATAGATTTAGGTACCCAAGCTCTCTTGGGTCCTTGCAAGTTAGTGAAAATGGTTCCTTTTGGGACCCAAACTTTTTAAATTTTTCTTGTCATTATGTTTCAAATGACATTCAAAAGCTTTATGACCAATGTTATTACATGCATAGCATACAATCCTTGAATTTGAATAATAACTACGAGATAATGCAAATTTAGGTCTAACATGTTTAGAACTAATGAATTTAGGAGCATATGAAGTAGAAGTGGAAAATATGTTTGAAATAGAGCCTTTATAACCAATTCCAAATCTATTATTTGTTTCTTTTTGATCTTTTAAAATTAACTCAAGTTTGTTAGAACTTAGGGTTAATTTTTCAACTAATAGTTTTAATTTTTGAACTTCTTTCTTTAGATCATCATTTTTATTTTTCAAATTCTTATTTTTTTCAAAAAGCTCTTCTTTTTCAACTTGAATAATCTTGAGTCTTTTACAAACCAAATTTAGTTCTCTTTGTAAGATTTTGTTTCTTTCACAAGATTTATTTTTGTCATTTTCAAATACATTACATTTATTTTTTAAATCTCTCAATTTTAAACCAGCTTTTTTATATTCTATCAATAATTCGAAAAAAGCATTATGTAATTCATCATAAGTGAATTCTAAATTAGGTTCAGAAGTACTTACCTCATCCTCCAAATCCATAAGACAGATTTGTGCTATTTTTGTTGTCACTTCATCCTCTTCAGTAGACGTAGTTTCATCACTATCAGTCCAAGCAGCTAGCATTGCCTTCTTCTTCTTTCAAGGGAATATCTTTTTCTTTCTTTCAAGGCAATCAGGGTGGATGTGTCCTGGTTTCTTGCATTTATGCAGATAGGTACTTGATCTTTATCTTTTTTTTCATCTCTTTCCTTTTCTTTTCCAAAGTCACCTTTTCTGTAATGCTTTCTCCATCTGTTTGTTTTTCTTCTGCCCATAAACCTTTTGAATTTCCTCATGACTAGGGCAATTTCATCACTTCCAATATCATCATCATCTGATGTATCAGATTCTTCATTCCTATCTTCCTCAGTTGCTTTAAATGCAATGGCTTTCTTTCTTTTTGTATCTTCTTCAGTCCTTTGTTGCATAGCCAATTTATGTATGATTAAGGATCCAAGTAGTTCATCCAGTGGCAGTGTATTTAGGTCCTTTGCTTCTTGAATTGCTGTCACTTTGGCTTCCCACTTATCTGGCAAAGATCTTAAGACTTTTTAGACAAGATCAGCATTAGAATAAGTTCTACCCAGACTCTTGAGACCATTTATAATATCAGTAAAATGAGTATACATAGCAGATATAGTTTCACTGGGATCAATCTTGAACAACTCATAATTATGTACAAGTAGATTGATTTTTGATGTCTTAACTTGAGAAGTACCTTCGTGTGTGATTTCTAATTTGTCCCAAATTTCTTTAGCAGAATTGCAAGTTAAGATTCTATTAAACTTATTTGGATCCAAAGCACAATACAATAGGTTCATTGCTTTGGCATTCAATTCAGCTAATTTCATATCATTCTCATCCCAATCCTCTTCTGGTTTGGGAACCTCTACATCATTAACTTTAATTATGGGTGTGTGAGGTCCTTTCATGATGATTCTCCATAAGTGAAAGTCTACAGCTTGAATGTATATCTTCATTCTTGCCTTCCAATAAGTATAATTAATTTCGGTGAAAAGTGGTGGTCTATTTGTAGATTGACCTTTGGCCAATGAAGTGCTCATGGGATGTGCCATATGTCTTTACTCTATCTAACTTTCAGAGACTCTTCTCTGATACCACTTGTTACCCAGGTGGCTTCCCAAGAGGGAGATGAATTAGGATTTTAAAATTTTTGCAAGTATGTGCACTTTGAAATTCTTTTAGTGTAGAAGTGAAGTGTGCAAAGTGGAAGTAAATAAATTAAAGCAATCAAGCAATAAAAGCAAAATCACAAACACCAAGAAATAGAGTGGTTCGGAGCAACCGGCTCCTACATCCACTACCCAAGGACCACTTGGGATTTCCACTATATCCCCTAACCAGAATACAGTCGGATTATTTTACTAGGCTCACAATCCAAACCTATATACTTTGATTTTACCGGGATCACCAAAGAAACCCTAACTCCCTTTGGTTTTACACGGGATCACCGAAGAAAACCCAAACACTTAGTTTTAAACCGGGAAAACCAAGAACCCAAACTTAGGTTTTACAAGGTTCACCTAAAAACCTTTAACTCTCTCTTAAGATACAGCCCCTTGCTGTTCTTAGAGAATAAACAAAGATAAAGAATGAATAACAAGCAACTACAACAAACCAAGTTTATTTTGGTGTTGCCAATGTAGATCAAGATGAAGTCAAGCCTTGAGTGCTCTTCAATGCTCTTCAATGTTGCTTCTTCCCTTCTTCAATGAGTGGATTCAATGATAGAGTTGAGTTGGTGAAGCTTTGAATCCAACTTGAATGCTCTTTGAGGTAGGTAGAGGAATAACTTGAAAGCTCTTTGTTTTCTTAAGAAAATTCAGCAATAAATCTCAATTAATTATTTAATCCTTCAAAAATAATCTCCTTAATAGTTTTCCATGAGATATAGCCATTGTAGGGCCTTGGGATTCATGAAATGGCCGTTGGAGATGAATTGGAATTCAAATTTCAATTTCAGCAACTAACCGTTGAAGTGCAAACAACGGCTCCACGAGCCGGCTCGAGCTCCAGGAGTTGGCTTGAAGTCTCAGATAGGCCAAAAACAAACTTCTGTGGGAGCCGGCTCTTGGACTAGAAGTCGGCTCTTGCCTTCAAGCTTTCAGTCATGACAAACATACATACCTAGAGTCTGCTCTTGATCTGGGAGTCGGCTCTAGTTCTTAGAACTTCAAAAACTATATTTCTGGAAGAGTCGGCTCTTGAACTAGGAGTTGGCTCTTGGTTCTGAAACTTTGAATCTTCCTCCATGCCGTGCCATTTTGAGTCGGCTCTTACAAATATTTTAAAAATATGCTTCAAGCTTCCCAAAAATTTCAACATTGAATCAACTAGAAGCTAATCTACATACTTTATCAAATACTTACAATTTTTAAGCCCATTTTTCATGATTACAGCATTCATAAGTTAGGGCCTTTACAAACTCAATTGAATTACTCTTAAGTAAATTTGAAAATCACTTTAAACAAAGGTAACCAATTCCTGCAAAACTTCTTAAACAATTTGAGAAGAGTTAGTATCTATTACAGTAGTAAACAAGATCCATTCGGCCCTGACACGCGTCCTCCTCGGAGGCTGGCATGGCCACGTACTTTTCCACCTCGGCCAGGCACCTCTCCAGCTCGGCCCCACTTCGGCCATGTGGCGGTCCATCCCAGCTCGACCCCACTTCGGCCATATGGCATCCAGTCCAGCTCGGTCCCACTTCAGCCATGTGGCGGTCCAGCCCAGCTCAGCCCCACTTCGGCCATGTGGCGGTTCAGCCCAGCTCGACCCCACATCGGTAGTGAACCGGTACCCCGGCCTCACTTCGGCCATGAGAAGTCCAGCTTCGGTCATTCAGTTCAGCTCGGCATGCTCATGGCATGCCCAGGTCAGCCCCAGCTCGATCAGCCCGCTTCGGTCTAACCCAGGTCAGCTCCAATCATCCTAGCTTGGCACCTTCTCCGTGCCTCGATCCGCATGCATGGGAGGTACGCGCGTCCATCACCTGTGCCAGGGGAAACTGGCGCCAGGGCACTGCCCATGCACACGTTTGCACCAGGGCAGGCCCATGCCTGGGTGACGACCGGCGGCACCCCGGCAGTGCCCCGCCCACCGCCGGCGAGCCCCCGTGCCCGCCACGCCTCCGAGCTCCGGCACCTCCGGCTTCCGCCCAGGCCGGCACCCGATCCGACACCGGTTCGGCTCGACTCCACCTTCTCCAGCGCGCGTCCGCCCGTGAAAAGCCCGCACCTGGGCGACGACCGGCGGCACCCCGGCAGTGCCTCACCCACCGCCAGCGAGCCCCCGCGCCCGCCACGCCTCCGAGCTCAGGCGCCTCTGGCTCCTCCCGACCTCGCTCATGGCCGGTGCCCGTTCCACCTGCGGGAAGCTCACAGCAGGCGTCTGCCCGAGCTCGATGCCCAGTTCGCCTGCGGGAGGCCCACCTCCGAGCTCCGGCTCCTCCCGACCTTGCCAGTGGCCGGTGCCTGTTCCACCTGTGGGAAGGTCGCAGCAGGCTTCCGCCCGAGCCCGATGCCCAGTTCGCCCGCGGGAGGCCCGCCTCCGAGCTTCGGCGCCTCCGGCTCCTCCCGACCTCGCCCATGGCTGGCCCCGGCTTGCCTCCGCCCGTTTTGGCACCGGTTCGGCTCGACTCCATCCTCTCCAGCACGCATCCGCCTGTGGGGGGCCAGTAAGAGGCCTCCGCCCTCTCTGGCACCCCATCCGCCCGCGGGAGGCCACCGCCCGCTCTGGCAGATCAGTTCAGCACGGACGTCTCCAGCTTCACCCACACAGAATCCCGCTCATGGCTTCGGAGCGGAGCTCTCCGGCTCCGGTGCAGCACCCTCTGCCCAGTTTGGCTCCAGCCCATGCCAGCTCGGCAATCCCGTGCCCAGCCCGGCTCAGTTCGGCAGACCTCTGTCCGGTCCGGCCAAGTCCGGTGAGGCACCCGCTCCGGCACCCAGTCGCCCACAGGGCCCGCACCTTGCCTCCGCGCCAGGGCACGTCCGTGCAGCACCCTCTGCCTGGTTCGGCTCCAGCTAATGCCAGTTCGGCGGTCTCGCACCCAGTCCATCTCAGATCGGTGGACCTCAGCCCGGTCCGGCCCAGTCCGGTGGGGCGCCCGATCCGGTACTTGGTCGCCCGCAGGGTCCGCACCTCACGTGCCAGGGCACGCCCATGCAGCGCCCTCCGCCTGGTTCGACACCCAGAACTGTGTGCATGGGAGAGACCCTGCATACCGTGCCTCGGCTCGTGCAACTACCCCGCACACCTTGACCCGTGTGCATAGAGGCCTCTGCAGACCTCGCCATGCATGGAGAGGCTATGCGGCCTAACCTCGCGATGGGACACCTCGAACCATGCGCACGAAGAGCCTCGCCTGCCTCATCTCGAAGCATGTGCCACGGTTCATTTGATTCCATTCCAGGTATGCTTTTCAAAATATAGGTACGAAGGAAGGCTAGATGGCAGCCCGACACGTCACCATCTCTGCCAAACTGAGCCCGCCCTCTATGAAGGAGGGCTATATTAAAAGCCCCCATCACAGCTTACGCTAATCAGGAAGGAGTGCCACATCCAAGGCGCTGTGCTCCTCCACCAACCTCCTGAACCTTCCAGAAGGAGGAAGTTGACCAACCTACCTAAGCCTCCCAGGCCTGCAAAAGCTTCACAGGCCTATACCAAGAAGAACATGCCTCTCTGAACACCAAGAGCCGCTCGTCTACATAAGAGCAGTGGGAAGAGGTAAGAGAGGTAAGAGACGACACACTCCCTTCATTCTTATATTATCTATCACCCTCTGGCAGCAGAGAGTCCCCCAAGCTCTCCGTCTCAAGGTCCCTTATTTCCTTCGATCATCCCGTTGACTTGATCGTCGGAGTGTCTTTGCCGGAATCCCCGGCGCAGGTCTCCCCTGTTTTGCAGGTTCGCCCAATGGAGGGACAATAAGGAGGAAGATTACTCCTCACCGGAGAGGCCCACAGGAGGGCCACTACAGTACCAAGCCCCTTTCATCCCAACTACGACTATGTTCCCCTTGATCGTCTCCAACCAACGAGCCCGGTGATGCTAGCACGGAGCCCACTCACCTAGGCCACGTAAGAGCTACCAGCCACGGCGATCTAGACGGCAACAGATTGGCACACCAGGTAGGGGGCAGATCCATGCTCCTCAATAAGGTGGGATGATGGTTTCCACCTTTGTCCTTAGTCCCTGCGGGGCAGATCGGGGGCACGGGGATGGAGGCACGAGAACTTCTCCCTCTCTCTCGAGGCTCCAAGGAGTGGCCTCGACCAAAAATCTTGAGCTGTGAGGGTGCATCGCCACCCTTGATAGGGCAACTGGCATTAGGCCAGGGATAGAGCCACCTCCCGGCGGTGCCACCATCCAAGAGCCCCACTAAAAAAAAAAGAAGAAAAGAAAAAAAAAGAAGAGAGGGAGGAAGGATCTGGCCATCGTGAAGAAGAAAGAAGCCCATGCAACGGAGTATGCTCCCATGCAATGGGGCTTGCTCCCATTCAATGAAACTTCCCCCATGTAACAGGGGTTTCATCTCCCTTGTGCAACGAAGCTTGCTCCCATGCCATGGAGCTCCTCCTCCTCCGTGCAATGGAGCCTTGTTCTCCAATGCAGAGGAGTCATATCCCTTCCCAAGGAAGGCCTTCTATGATGTCATCAACGGAGCCTCAAGCTCCCATGCAAAGGGGTACCATGCTCCCATGCAACGGGCTCTCTCACAAAGCCTCGTTCTCCCATGAAGCTTCCTCCCATGCAACGGGCTCTCTCACAAAGCCTCGTTCTCCCATGAAGCTTCCTCCCATGCAACGAGCTCTCTCCCAGGATCTCATTTCTCCCACTCAACGGAGTCATCTCCCTCATGCAACGGAGCCTCAAGCTCCCAAGCAACTAAGGTGCTCCCCCATGCAACCGAGTTCTATTCTTCCATGCAAAGGAGCCTCATTCTCTCCTGAGAGGGCGGCCGGCAAATTTGATCCCAACCAGCTCAAGGAAGGAACATATCTTTATCCATTCATATGACCGGAGCTCAACAGGTAACTCCTTCTCCACTACATTTACACAATGAAAAACCATGTCACGGTTCTATAGGAAAAGCTCTGGGAGCTCTCCAACACCTCGAGACGGGAAACACCAGAGGTCCCGTGCCCAAGCCAAGAAGTTGCCAAAGCTCTGCGTTCAAGCTAAGAGTCAATCAAGCTCTCTACTAAGGTCAAACTCCTATTGAAGATGAAGAAAACTAACCGCTACTATGGTTGGGGAAGGCAACGAACGAAGCACGATTCTCGAAATGAAGAAGCAGTGAAGGCTCAGTCACTTCACTCACATCATGCGAAACTTTGGAGTAGGATTTTGCCCTCCACACCATGCGAACATGATGCAAAGGGTGGTCCTATTCCTCCATGCGACATGGGCATCAGGTGGTACAAAATTAATAAAAGCATGATCGTCACCAACATCATTAAACGTCCTCGGCCATAAGGATGTGCAAGGCCAACCACCATGGGAAGCTTCAGAGGCCCAACCATTCACGGCCCTCCTAGCATGGCAAACCAGCGGCTCTGCCATCTCATGAAGGAGGTAAGAATCCCTCCTCAATAATTAAAGTTCCTCTCTGATGCAACTTTGTTCTTCACCAACACAGGAACTCGCCCGTCCGACTCCAAGTCCGGCGAAGTTAAGAGCTGAAGTCAAGCCCCTCAGTTCAACCATGCTGAAATCAAATAGAGCCGAGTTGAAGTCATGCCTCTTGATTCAGCCAAGCTGAAGCCAAGCTCTTCACTGAACCCCACATCTACCTCCTGACTATCATCCGGAGATGTCCATAGGTAGCTTTGAAGGTCCAGCCATTTGCGGCTCGCCTCCTAGCATGCCAAACAGCTCTGCCACCTCATGAAGGATGTAAGAATACCTCCTCAATAATTAAAGTTCATCTCTAGTACAATCTTTGCTCTTCATCATTACAGGAGCTCATCCGTCCAGCTCTGAGTCTGGCGAAAGCCTAAAGCCCGGCTTCGGTGTGAAATCCCGGACTTTGGTCTGGAAGGTGGCGCGGAACCCGATTCCCCCACGTGATCCCGGACTTTGGTTCGGAAGGTGGCGCGGAACCCGATTCCCCCACGTGATCCCGAACTTCAGTCCGGAAGGTAGCGCGGAACCCGATTCCCCCACGTGATCCCGGACTTCGGTCTGGAAGGTGGCGCGGAACCCAGTTCCCCCACGTGATCCCATACTTCGATCTGGAAGGTGGCGTGGAACCCAGTTCCCCCACGTGATCCCGGACATAGGTCTGGAAGGTGGCACAGAACCCGATTCCCCCACGTGATCCTGGACTTCGGTCCGGAAGATGGCACGGAACCCGACTCCCCCACGTGATCCCGGACTTTGGTCTGGAAGGTGGTGCGGAACCCGATTCCCCCACGTGATCCCGAACTTCGGTCTGGAAGGTGGCGCGAAACCCGATTTTCCCACGTGATCCTGGACTTCGGTCTGGAAGGTGGCGCGGAACCCAGTTCCCCCACGTGATCCCGGACTTCGATCTGGAAGGTGGCGCGGAACCCGATTCCCCCACGTGATCCCGTGCTTCAGTCTAGTTGATGCCTCGGAACCCGATTCCAGCATGAAGGCTCGGAATTCAGTCCGCGTGTTCTCCCTTGAGTTCCTCCGCCAGGATGGCTCCCCCATGGTCGAGCATCTGGCTTGAGTCGAACTCCTTCTCCCTTGAGTTCCTCTGCCAGGATGGCTCCCCCGAGGTCGAGCATTGCACCCTCGAGTTCGAGCATCTGGCCTAAGTCGAACTCCTGCTCCCTTGAGTTCCTCCGCCAGGACAGCTCCCCTGTGGTCGAGCGTTGCTCCCTCGAGGTCGAGCATCTGACCGGAGTCGATTTCTCTCTGCAACTCCTTGGGCTTCTTCATCTGGGATGGCTCCTATCTTCTAGCAACTTCAATACCTTCATCAAAGGTTCCGACAGATATTCTAAACTCGGCCACATGAACTATATGCCCGGTCATATATGTGAGCACCCAAGTTATACACCTCACCAACCTATGCCTCCATGGTACCACCTGCTACCTGGTCAAAGAAGAACTGGATGTTCCCTGTTTGTAAAAAGGACAGCCAGACTTGATGCCTTCACCTAGGCCTTCAAAGACCAACATCTAACCTCTGGTAAGTTCAGTTTCATTTAGCGACTAACTTCTTGCAGTCGGTATAGAGCCCGCTAAGGTACAGAGCCGAATGGGTGATAATACTCCCCTTATCCAAAACGAGGATGTTTTGGACTCAGGGAGTGGGGGCATCTATTACAGTAGTAAACAAGATCCATTCGGCCCTAACACGCGTCCTCCTTGGAGGCTGGCGCGGCCACGTACTTTTCCACCTCGGCCAGGCACCTCTCCAGCTCGGCCCCACTTCGGCCATGTGGCGGTACAGCCTAGCTCGGCCCCACTTCGGCCATGTGGCGGTCCAGCCCAGCTCAGCCCCACTTCGGCCATGTGGCGGTCCAGCCTAGCTCGACCCCACCTCGGCAGTGAATCGATACCCGGCCTCATTTCGGCCATGAGAAGTCCAGCTTCGGTCGTTCAGTTCAGCTTGGCATGCTCGTGGCATGCCTAGGTCAGCCCCGACTCGATCAGCCCGCTTCAGTCGAACCCAGGTCGGCTCCAATCATCCTAGCTCAGCACCTTCTCCGTGCCTCGATCCGCGTGCATAGGAGGTACGCGCGTCCATCACCTGTGCCAGGGGAAACTGGCACCAGGGCACCGCCCATGCACACATTTGCACCAGGGCAGGCCCGCGCCTGGGTGACGACCGGTGGCACCCCGACAGTGCCCCGCCCATCGCCGGCGAGACCCCGCGCCAGCCACGCCTCTGAGCTTTGGCACCTCTGGCTTCCTCCCAGGCCAGCACCCAATCTGGCACCGGTTCGGCTTGACTCCACCTTCTCCAGCGCGCGTCTGCTCGTGAAAGGCCCGTGCCTAGGTGACGACCGGCGGCACCCCAGCAGTGCCTCACCCACCGCCGGCGAGCCCCCACGCCCGCCACGCTTCCGAGATCCGGTGCCTCCGGCTCCTCCCGACCTCGCCTGTGGCCGGCGCCCGTTCCATCTTCGAGAAACTCGCAGCAGGCGTCCGCCCGAGCCCGACGCCCAGTTCGCCCACGAGAGGCCCACCTCCGAGCTCCAGTGCCTCCGGCCCCTCCCGACCTCACCCATGGCTGGCGCCCGTTCCACCTGCGGGAAGCTCGCAGCAGGCTTCCGCCCGAGCCTGGAGCCCAATTCGCCCGCAGGAGGCCCACCTCCGAGCTCCGGCACCTTCGGCTCCTCCCGACCTCGCCCATGGCCGGCCCCGGCTCACCTCCGCCCATTCCAGCACCGGTTTGGCTTGACTCCATCCTCTCCAGTGCACGTCCGCCTGTGGGGGGCCAGCAAGAGGCCTTCGCCCTCTCTGGCACCCCGTCCACCCGCGGGAGGCCACCACCCACTCCGGCGGCTCAGTTCAGCATGGACGTCTCCAGCTTCACCCACACGGAATCCCTCTCGTGGCTTCGGAGCGGAGCTCTCCGGCTCCGGTGCAGCACCCTCTGCCCAGTTCGGCTCCAGCCCGTGCCAGCTCGGCAATCTCGTGCCCAGCCCGGCTCAGTTCGGCAGACCTCCGTCCGGTCTGGCCCAGTCCGGCGAGGCAACCGCTCCGGTACCCGGTAGCCCATAGGGTCCGCACCTCGCCTCCGCGCTAGGGCACGTCCATGCAGCGCCCTCTGCCTGGTTTGGCTCCAGCCCATGCTAGTTCGGCGGTCCCGCGCCCAGTCCAGCTCAGATCAGTGGACCTCCGCCTGGTCCGACCCAGTCCGGCGGGGCGCCCGCTCCGGCACCCGGTCGCCCGCAGGGTCCGCACCTCACGTGCCAAGGAATGCCCATGCAGCACCCTCCGCCTGGTTCGGTGCCCAGAACTACGTGCATGGGAGAGACCCTGCATACCGTGCCTCAGCTTGCGCGACTACCCCGCACACCTCGACCCGTGTGCATAGAGGCCTCTGCAGACCTCGCCATGCATGGAGAGGCTATGCGGCCTAACCTCGCGACAGGACACCTTGAACCATGCACACGAACAGCCTCGCCTACCTCATATCGAATCATGTGCCACAGTTCATTTGATTCCATTCTAAGTATGCTTTTCAAAATATAGGTACGGAGGAAGGCTAGATGGCAGCCCGACACGTCACCATCTCTGCCAAACTGAGCCCGCCATCTACGAAGGAGGGCTATATTAAAATCTCCCATCACAGCTTATGCCAATCAGGAAGGAGTGCCACATCTAAGGTGCTGTGCTCCTCCACCAACCTCCTGAACCATCCAGAAGGAGGAAGTTGACCAACCTACCTAAGCCTCCTAGGCCTGTAGAAGCTTCACAGGCCTATACCAAGAAGAACGTGCCTCTCTGAACACCAAGAGCCCCTTGTCTACATAAGAGCAGTGGGAAGAGGTAAGAGAGGTAAGAGACAACACACTCCCTTCATTCTTACATTGTCTATCACCCTCTGGCAGCAGAGAGTCCCCCAAGCTCTCCATCTCAGAGGTCCCTTATTTCCTTCGATCGTCTCGCTGACTTGATCATCGGAGTGTCTTTGCTAGAATCCCCGGTGCAGGTCTCCCCTATTTTGCAGGTATCGTCCAACAGAGGGACAATAAGGAGGAAGATTACTCCTCACCGGAGAGGCCCACGGGAGAGCCACTACAGTACCAATTCCCTTTCATCCCAACTACGACTATGTTCCCCTTGATCGTCTCCAACCAACGAGCCCGGTGATGCTGGCACGGAGCCCACTCACCTAGGCCATATAAGAGCTACCGGTCACGGCGATCTAGGCGACAACAGTATCAAATACATGTTCCAATGTTTTGTGATCATCAAAATCATTGCAGGGCTCAACAGACCCTGACTAGCTCTTTTAGATCAATGTTTGGCGATCTTCCCAGATACTCGAGAGAGTGCTAGAGGAGTTTCATACCGAGATGCAAGAACTGACACTCAGGATGGAGCCTGTAGAGATGGGTCAGAGGTCACAAGAAGACTACAGGATAAATTTGACATAGTTATGCTCTGACTTTGGTAGGCTTCGGGGAGTAGCAGATACTTTTGCTCAAGGCCAGGCTATTGCATTACATGGTATCCAGCAGGAGATTCAAAAGATGGGGACAAAGTTGAGGACTGTTCTACTCTTCGTCACTGGAGTGCATTCGGGATCCAGAGGTTTTACTTCTTGGCAGCCATCTCCACCTCCTGATCATGTTGTTCATGATTTTGTTCAGACTGATGTGCCTTCTGAAGATACTAAGACTAAGCCTACTCCTACTTTTACTAGACCTAGAGCTAAACCTAAAGCCAAAACTAATGTACCTAGATCTCCCACTAGGACTAGATTTAGTGATCTCAGACCTAAACCCATAAAAACTGTTGTATCTTCTTCTGTTTTAGAAATAGGTTCTTCTTCCAATGAGGAAGAAGAAGATTAGGTCTTGTAGATCTTGCTTTTGTTGGCTCTGTATTAAGACTTGTTTATCTATATATACATATGTGTACTTTGTTTGAATGACTTTGGCATTTTATTCTATCATTTCAACTCTTTTGTGATGCATAAAGTTTGATATCAAACAATTGACATTAAAAAAGAATGGAAAATGTTATCAAGAATATCAAGAATATAAAGAGAAGGTGAAATTATCTAAAAATATTTTAATATTCCTATGCTATTTCAAAAATTAATGAATGCTTAAAGAACATTTTTGTTGATGACAAAAATGGGGAGTAATATTAATGTTGCGCATGAAAAATTCAAACTTCATGAAAATATGCAAAACAGGGGGAGAAATCAGTTATGCATGGAAATCAATGAAAATAAGTTGACTCTGATACATTTTAATGCTCAATTAGCTCTGATATTTTCTTGATACTAAATTAATGGAATTTAATTAGTTCTGATACATTTTTTATACTTATTTTGCTCTAAAACACTTTGATACTTAATTGGCTCCAATACATTCTAAAGCAAAAGTAGTTTTTGACAAATATTGGCTCTGATACAAAAACCTCTGATACTTCTTGATACTTATTGATACATTCTAATACATGTTGATACTTATCAATTTAAGATATATACGAGTCACTTTGATACTTCTAAGTATTCATATAATACTTAATTATAAAATTTTTCCATGCCCAATATTTTATCATCATCAAAAAGGGAAAGATTGTTGACCCCTGGAATGATTTTGATGATAACAAAATATTGGAGCATGTATTTGATACTAACACTTTTGAATGTTTAAAAAAGTTTTTGTAGGATGTTTCAAGTGAATAATCATACTACCTACAATTCTGAAATCATAATAGTGTATCAATATACTGACAAGAAAATGTTCATGTAACGAAGAGCCCAAGAAAACTCAATTGTATATTTTTGTAAAATGGGCCAATTCTATGTAATTTTTAAGTTAAATTACTTAGATTATGTTTAGAAGAAGTTGGATAGTCTTTGAAAGTTGGTTGGAAGTTTTTGGAAGAAATCTGGAGAAGTTGGAATACTTTTGGTCAAAAGTCACTTAAGCCGACTCAGGCAAGAGAGCTGACACATTATTTAAGCACGATACAAAGGTTTTAGGTACACAAGCAACCGAGCTGACTCGACCAAGTTAGAGCTGACTCATCCAGAGTATCAAAATTACAGTTTTCTGAAATCAGTCATCCGAGCTGACTCGATAAGCAACCAAGCTGACTCCTTCAGAGTAAGCAAAAACTAGTTCTGAGAAAACTAGTCAGGCGAGCAGACTCGACTGAGAAGAGCCAACTCAACTAGAGTGCTATTTCAATTATTCTGAGAATACGAGCCGACTCGACCTAATCGAGCCGACTCGAATCCCAATTTTAGGTGAGTAATGGCTAGTTCTAGAATTGGTTTTTTGAATCCAAAAAGTACTCCAACGGCTATATTTCAACTTCCAAGGCACTATAACGGTCATATCTGGTTGGGATCAGTTTTAAAGTTTATAAATAAGGGATTTGAACAACTTTTAAAGAACTTTTAATGAGAGTATTGAATATCCAAGAGAGCAATCAAGGAAGAACTCAAGACATCACCAAACTCCAATCATTTTCTTAAATCATTTATTGGAGAAGTTTGGAAGCCTTAAAGAGCATTGAAGGAGCAATCAAGAAGGCTTTTAAAAGAGCATCAAGGGCAACCATCCAACAAAGTTTGGTTTGTCATCAGGGTTGCTTTCTTTTTAACTCTTTGTTTGAGTTGTTCCAAGTACAGTAAGGGCTATAACTTATAAGTTATTTAAGGTTTTTGGTGAGCCTTGAAAACCAAGTTTGGGTTGCTAGTGTGCCCGAGAAAACTAACATTGTATTGGATTCTTGGTGATCCTGGTGTAAAACCAAGATTCGATTTGGATTTGTGAGCCCGGTGCAAAACAAACCGACTATATTCTATGGTGAATATAGTAAAAATCTCAACTAGTATCTTGGAAAGTAGACGTAGGAGCTGGCTGCTCCGAACCACTACAAAATTTATGGTGTTTGTGATTGGTTTGTTTGTGTTCTTTCTTTTGCTTCCGTGTTTAATTCCTAATTCACCTCACTCACCATACTAAGATTTTTTAAGAGCACATATTTATGGAAAAAGTTTTCAAACCCAATTCAACCCTCCCTCTCTTAGGTTGGCCAACTGGGTAATAGGGTATATCTTCATGACTTTTTCCAGGCAGTCTTAAAGCTGATGCGATAGCCTTCCACCCCTGCTTCATGTATTTCTTCGTCGAAGGCTTTAGACCTTTTGTAAGCCTCAACCGCTTGGAGGGCATTCTTATAGGCTATTTCTACTTTCTGTTTGGCTGATGCCATCTCTTGCTTTAGGATGTTAATTTCTTTCTCCAATTCAGCCTTCTGATTTGTTGCCTCTTCGACATTCCTCAGGCTATCCATTCAATGGGGTCTCTTATGATGTGTTGGGGTGCCACTGTGGTTTTATCCCATGAACAAGTGAGGTAAATTGATTGTTGTCTTAATCATACCTTGGTTATGCATATTAGAGCTAATATACATTGAATTATTTTTTGCATGTGCATGTCATTTTTGTGGTATAATGTTCAATTGGTATCATATTTAATTAGTATAATGTATTGATTTTGATGATCTACTTGCTATTCATTCTACCTTCATTCCTATTTTGTATTGCCTTTCATCCTTTTTCATGATGACAAAAAGGGGAAGAAAAATGTTAAGTATGAAAAGGGGAAAGATATGATAAACATGAAAAATTATATGATAAATGAAAGAAAATGCAAAAGGGAGAGAAGAAAGCCAAATATTTTAATCTTAAGGGAAGAATTAGTAAGGGTGAGATTTTGAAAAATATTTGAAATTATATTTTAAGGGGGGGCTTGATACTGATTGATTTTGAGCTTACATGTTTATCTTATTGTTAATCTTTTTAAGCTTACCCTATTTATATACTTAAAGGTTTTGTCATCATCAAAAAGGGGGAGATTGTTGACTCTGGTCTTAATTTTGATGATCGACAAAATATTTAAGTATATATGAGTACTAATTATGTGTTTTAGTGTATTTATCATATCTTAGTACTCATCCATGATGAATGAAGAAATGCTTGTATTTTAGTTGAAGAAGTCCTTTAAATTCATGGAATTTGAAGTTATAAGGACTTTGGAATATAAGGAAGACTTGAAAGGATTTAAAGTTTGATTTTGGAGAAGTTTCAGCAAGTTTTAGTACTGGCACACTCAAGTGTCGACTCATAAAGAAGCTCAAGTATCGACTCAAGGTATGAGAATAAGAAAAATACAGAATTGTGAAAATCCAGAATTTTTGTCTTGAGCTGACCCAAGTGTCGACTCATAGAAACCAAGTGTCGACTCATAGAACTCAAGTATCAACTCACCAGATTCAAGTGTCGACACTTGGAGTAACGGCTAGTTTTTCAGAAGTGCAGAATTGATTCCAACTTGCTTCAAATGACTAGTTTTTCATCCCCAATGGTCATAAAAAGTTATCTATGATTTGGAAAGCTATATAAACATCAAATGGAAAAGCAATCCTTTAAGAGAAAAAACTCCATACACTTCAAGGATTCATGTTTTGAGTGTTTTAAGCCTTCAAGCTTCCAAGTTTTAAAGAGAGCATCCAAAGTTCACATCCTTAAGCATCATTTAAGACTTCAACAAATTGAAGTCAAGCTTCTTCATCAACTTCCAAGGGTTTCAAAGAGATACTTGCTTTATTTAAGAAAGAATTTTCTCGTATTCTTTTCATTTTGTGCTTACTTTGTTTATTAAGACTTTTGGTGAGCCTTAGAAAACCATCGGATGTTGTTGGTAAGCCTAAGTTACAAAATCAACAAGGTTGTTGGTGATCTCGTAAAACCAACATAGGTTGTTGGTGAACTCGTAAAACTATCGGAGGTTGTTGGTTAGCCTAAGTTAAAAAATTAACAAGGGGTTTTGACTTGTGAGCCCAGAAAAATAAGTTGGATTTTGATTAGTGAGCCTGGAAAACTAATCGACTGTAATCTTGGTGATTGTAGTGTAATTCCCAAGGGGGAGTGGATGTAGGTATCTTGGAGTGCACCGAACCACTATAAATCTTTGTATTTGTGTGTGATTGCTCTCTCTATTACTTGCTCTTTATTTCTTGCATTTAATTTACTATTATCCGCTGCATATTCATTTTGAGCTTAATCGTTTTGCTTCACAAACACATCAAGACTAGCACATAATTGTTTAAATTTTTGAAAGATCCAATTCACCCCCTCTCTTGGGTTGCATCATCTCTGGGCAATAGCTTTCAACAAAGTCTTGGATCGCTAGTCTTGGGTCGCTAGTCTTGGGTCGCTAGTCTTGGATTGTCGAGACCAGCATCAGCAACAAATATATTACATCTTTTGAAGCCCTCCTCTTTAGCAGTTTGAGGTTAAGGTTTTGTGTCTTCATCAATAGTTAGAGCCTTACCCTTATCCTGTGAGCCTAGCTCTCCAAATGGTTCTACGACAAGAGGTGCCACCAGACATTCAGTTGAGCATCCTGGTGAAGAGATGTCGCCCTCTTCTAAGGAAGATTCTACGATAATGGGGACTTTATCCCCAATCAGATCTTATAGGGAGGCTAGAGTGTGAACCCGTTTTCACCCTGATCTTCTTAGGGAAGTGCATGTCGCCGTCCTCTTCTTCATGGCCTACCAGAGATGTCCTGTATCTAGTTTTATATTGATAAACTCTAAAAACTCGTTAATGGGAAAGGAAGGAGGAAAGTGGCAAGCATGGAAAGATCCTGGAAAAGAATTGCTCGATGGAGATAATGCTACCAATGTCTAAGAAAGTTTAATCCTCAAGGATACAAATCCTTTATATAAAAGCCATCTATGGCTCAGATTTCTTGTTCAAATTTCAAGCGATCCTGGTGCGGGCACCAGGCTCAGGAAGAGGCTTCAACTAATGCCAAGTTCTTTATGGATAGAAGACTAGGAATTTAAGTCCTGTAATAAGTCTATGAGTCCTGTGTTTATGTTTATTTGAATAATTGAGTCCTGTTTTATTTCAATTTGGGTTTTAAAGTTCAATTAGAGTTCAATTAGACTTTGTATTGAGTTGGGTTCAAGAGCTACTTGAAGTTGGATTTCAATTAAGCCAGATTAAGTGCAACCAGCTTCACCAACTACTTGGAGCACCACATCATCATTGAACCATGCCACCTTGGAAGACAAGTCATGCCACTTGGAGGATAGATCATGCCACATCACCAAGACAAGTCAACCATGGATTTTCATCCAAGACAAATTCAAATGAAGCTCCACTCTTCATGGGACGCCACCTTGCAAGAGCCATTCCACTTTCTTTGGGATGCCTTTGATTTTTTCCCTTGTAATTAGAAATTTCAAATTTGAAAGGGCCACTCCTCTCTTCATGGGATGCCCCTTGATTTTCTCCATGAAAGGAGGTGTAGTTTGAATTTGAAAGGGAGCTTAAAGTCTATAAAAGCTCCTAGGTTCTCTTGTAAAAATGATGATGAATGAAATGAATTTTTTCCTAGAAAGCTTTCTTCCTTTGCTAGCCCAAGACCCTTGAGAGAAGGTAGGTGTGAGACCTAGGTTACTTAGCCAATCAAAGCTTCTAATCTTTCTTCCAACCCCATTCGATCAACCTTGAAGAACCTTCTTCAAGCCTCTCCAAATTTGTCTACTCCATCTTCCAAAGGAGGTCTTCTACAATGGAGTTCTCCACGCCAATAAGTGAAGAAGATTCAAGCTATGGGCGCCAAAGGAGACCAACTTCAATCCAAGCCTAGGCCTCTTCTTCCATCCCTAACTTTCCTCTTCCATTCCTCCAACCTTCCATCTAACTCTTTTAACCTTTCCATCTATCTGTGTAGGATCCCCAGGTTTCCTGGTTTCCAAGATGAAGGTCAATTATGCCAAGGAATCAAATACAAGGTGCCTCAAAACCTAGAGTAATCCCTTTGCCATCTTAGGACTTCTTCTTGAGTGTTCCTTGCTACATGTCAAAATACTAATGGCCGGGTAACCCTCTTTATAACCTTCTTTTAGATCTGAAATAGGAAAGTAAGCTAGCCCTAACCTGTGTGGTTTCCTAACCACAAAGGTCCCTTCTTAATTATTTTGAAAGAGTTTCTTTCTAGTCATGTTTTTTCCTATGTTCCTTTCATGAATTTCTATTTCTTTTACTTAGAATAGCTGCATGCCTATTTACCTCATCATCATTTAGTCTCTTTAATTCTTAGAAATGCATCATTCGATACTTGTTCCCCATCATTTTTGGTATCAGAGCATGGTAGGTTAGGGTTAATTTTAAATTTCTGCATTTAGGTAGCTTGCTGAAACTTTCTGCATGCATAGTATTCATACTTGCTACTTAGTTATTTTTTTTTAAAACCCAATCCAGATCTAAGATTCACACCTCCTGAGCGGGTGTACACCAGTACACTGTCATGACCCATGGGAATAATGAGCCCCTGGCCAGACGTGAATCCTTAGGTTGAAGTTTGGTATGTTAATGCTTTTGTTTATTTAAATTCTGTTGTTCTGTCCTGCATGCAACGTCTGAGTTCTAGGAACTACCACATCTAACACAGATTTTAGTTTTTAATTTTCTTTTATATGGTATGTCTCCCATGAGTTAGGAATGCTTTGTAATTTTTTTTGAAATTTTGAACATTTTTACATTGCACTTTCTGCACCACTTTAGAACTGCAACACACTAATTCTGCACCTGAAATTTGGATCCATATGCTTGTTGCATTCATTTCATAGTAAACCAAATTAAGGGCATCAAATTGACATAGAGTCAGGATTTCATTACCTATCCCTAGCCCAAAAATCACCAACTTGCATAACTAACACAACCCTAATTAAAATGGATTAGACATTTAATTGCTCTAGCGAGCTAGGGACACCTACAAGGTCGGGTCGAATCAAGTGTCAAGCCAACTTTGATAGCCTGTTTGTGTGTGCTTGTATCTGGTGTCTAGGCAAGTGGTTCAGGGATAAGAGCCCGAAGGAAAGTGGGTTGGTTCGCTTACCTGGCCAATTTCAAATTGGTGTTTAAGGAAAGCAAAGAGGAACATCACTAACCTTACACTTACTTGGCCAGGTGCCAAGTTACTATGACCCGGATTGTCAATTTGACCTTACATTTGATTTGGACTCTAGGTCTAGCAAAACCCCTAGTCCGAGTTGAGTCTGTGTGCATGGAAACTAGATCAGGAGCACCTTATCAGCAAACCCAAGCCCAATCTAGTGTAACCATGGAATAGAACTTTGAGAGTTTGATGAAATCTTTGAATGACCAAATAACCCGGCTGAACCAAAACTTGACTGATCAATTAGCCCAGACCAATCAAAACTTGACTGATCAGATAACCCATATCACTGCTAGGCTTGATCGATTAGAACCTGGAGGAAATCATGAAGTCCAGAATGAGTTAGAGCCTGAATCTGAGTTTGAGACACCCATCAACCCTAGAAGGGCTCTTCATCAAGACCATTTCTTCGAGCCAAATCCTATGAGGCCCAATCCTGATCGAGTCCATGACCCAAACCCTAGGATAGCACACCATGATCCATTCTATAAGCCAAACCCTAGGAGACACAATCAGGATCAGACAGACCGTGACGAGCAAACCCTTTAGAGTATTAGGTTGGAAGCACCAACATTTGATGGAAATCTAGATCCTAAGGTTTACAAAGATTGGGAGGGAGAGATGGATTAGTACTTCGATTGGTATGACATAATGGAGGAGAGAAAATGCAAGTTCGCGAAGCTTAGGTTAATTCGCCAGGCTAGGCTTTACTGGGAAAACGTCGAGAGGTTCATTAGACAAAAGGGTGATGTTCTCATAGTAACCTAGAGGGCAATGAAACTTAGGCTTAGAGAAAAATACCTTCCTATGTCCTACCACCAGAGACTTCTTGACCAGTGGTAGAGATTGACCCAGGAAACCAAGAGTGTAGCTGAATACATTGCAAAGTTTGACGAATTTGTGATGAGATGCAATGTAGATGAGTCCGAGTCAGTTACCTCGTCTAGGTGTAGGGCAAGATTGAGAGAAGAGATCTAGAAGGAGTTCTTCTTGAGGGAAGTCCATGACTTAGAGCTAGCTTATTAGGTAGCACGAGATGCCGAGAGATTTCATAGGGGACCACTTTATCACAGACCCGAACCCCCTAGAACTAGTGCACCTAGTTAGCAGCCAGGACCGAATCAGATGCGAACTAGCCGACCCAATCCTAGCACCCCTCTGACCCGTAGAGATGATAGGGGTAAAGCACTAGAAGTTCAGAGGACTCCAAACCCTAATGTTACGTGTTTCAGATGTCATAAGTTAGGCCATTATGCTAGCAATTATCCAACTAGGGCCTTACACATAGGAGAGTCAGAAGAGAATGAACCTGAACCCATAGAGCCCCTAGGTGATAATGTTGAGGAGGTCTATCAAGCTGAGGATAATTTAGCTGAAGAGTATGAAGGTGACGAGGAACAAATAGAGCCTGATCTGTTGGGAGTAGTTAGATGCATCCTTACCCACACCGTGACACAAGAGGATTGGCATAGGACTAACATCCTACAAACATTTATCAAGTTAGGGGATAAGGTATGTAAAATAATCATACATAGTGGGAGTTGTGTAAATGCCATATCCACTAGTGTTGACTCTGGTCTTGATTTTGATGATTGACAAAATGTTTAAGTATATATGAGTACTGATTATGTTTTAAGTGTATTTCTCAGATCTTAGTACTCATCCATGTTGAATGAAGAAATGCTTGTATTTCAGTTGAAAAAGTTCTTAAATTAATGAAAAATCAAGTATATGGACTTTGAATTAATATGAAAGAACTTGAAGAGGTTAAAGTTTCAATTTGAAGATGTTTCAGCAATGGCACAGGCAAGTGTCGACACTTGGAAATGAAGTGTCGACACTTGAGGAACAAGTGTCGACACTTGAAGAGTGAAGTGTCGACTCAAGGCCTGAGATAAACAGAAAACTTCAGAAAGCTCTTTCAGTGAAGTGTCGACACCTGGAGCTAAAGTGTCGACACCTGGAGCTGAAGTGTCGACACTTGGAAGTGAAGTGTCGACACCTGGAAACTGAAGTGTCGATACTTGAAACTGAAGTGTCGACACCTGAAGGCGAAGTGTCGACACTTGAACAGTAACGGCTAGTTTTCTGGGCTGCAGAACTTCTCCAACTTGCTTCCAAACGGTCATATTTTCCTCCCTAACGGCTATAAACGATCATTTAAGTATTGGGAGGCTATATAAACATCAAAAATCAATTGGGAAAGTAATCCTTTGGTGAGATTTTTGAATATTCTTCAAAGATTCAAGAGTTAAGTGGATCAAGCCTTCAAGCTTCCAAGTTTCAAAGAGAGCATCCAAAGTTCACATCCTCAAGCATCAATCAAAGGCTTCATCAACTTGAAGACAAGATCTTCATCAACTCTCAACGGGCTTCAAAGAGATATTTGCTTTATTTTAGAAAGCTTTTATTGTATTCTTTTATACTTGCTCTTACATTATTTTACTTAAGGTTTTTGGTGAGCCTTGGAAAACCAAAGAGGTTTTTGGTAAGCCTTGAAAACCAAAGTGGTTGTTGGTGAGCCTTGAAACCAACTAGGATTTTACTTGTGAGCCCGAAGCCAAAACAAGTTATTTAGGTTCTTGGTTATCCCGTAAAACCAAGGGTGGTTGTTGGTGAGCCTTGAAACCAACTAGGGTTTGACTTGTGAGCCCGAAGACAAAACAAGTTGTAAAGGTTGTTGGTGAGCCTAAGTTATAAAACCAAACTTAGTGGAATTCTCAAGGGATTCTTGAGGAGTGGATGTAGGTGCTTGGTTGGCACCGAACCACTATAAATCTTTGTGTTTGTGTGATTGTTCTCCATGTGCTTTTATTTATTTATTTTCGCTGCATTTATTTGAAATACACAAGCACTTGAATTGCATTAGCACATACTTGCTTTAGTTCATCTTTTAAATAGTACAAATGTTTTATAAAACCCAATTCACCCCCCCTCTTGGGTTGCCTACGTGGGCCTTCAATTGGTATCAGAGCTCGGTGCTCTGATTGTAAATCTAACGATTTTGAGTTAAAGATTATGGCAACCCTTGTAGGTATTAGTGTTAGACCACCGTTTTTCAATGGCATAAATTACACATTTTGGAAAACTCGCATGCGCATCTATATTCAATCTATTAGTTATCTTTTTTGGAAAATTATTGTTAGTGGTCCTCATATTCCTTCCATTTTGGTTAATGGCATTTCCATTCCAAAGCTCGAAGAGGATTGGAATGAATATGATATTAAACAAATTGAAATCAATGCTAAAGCAATGAACTTGCTTTATTGTGCATTGGCCTTAAATGAATTTAATAGAATTTGTACATGCACATTAGCGAAGGAAATATGGGACACACTTGAAGTTACTCATGAGGGTACTCTTCAAGTGAAGAACACTAAAATTAATTTGCTTATACATTCTTTTGAAATTTTTGAAATGATGCATTATGAATCTATATCTGATATGTTTTCAAGATTTATGACTATTATTAATGAATTAAAAAGTCTTGGCAAAATCTATACTAATGCTGATTTGGTGAACAAAATTCTTAGATCCTTGCCAAAATCATGGGATCCAAAGGTGACGGTGATCCAAGAAGCTAAAGATGTAGAAACCTTACCTTTGGAGGAGATTATCGGTTCACTCATGACCTATGAGTTGAACTTATGGCAAAGGATAGTGGAAGCTGATATAGAAAAGAAAATAATAGCTCTCAAGGCCAAAAAAAAATTCAAGGCAATGATGGTAACTTGGAGCGATAGCGAAGATTCAAATACGGATGATGAAGTTGCCCATCTTTGTTTCATGGCAAATGAGAAAAAGGTATGTGCTAAAAATAATTATGATTTTACCTTTAAAGAATCACATGATGCATCTAATGATCTTGTGCATGAATATAGATTGCTAAAAATTGAGCACAAGAAATTAAATAGGCATGTAGATTCATTTTCTCTTGACAACACCAATCTTGCAAATAAAAATGATGATTTAAATGCCAAGATTGATATTTTGAAAAATGAAAAGAATAATTTTTCTAAAGAAAAAGAATTTTTAGAAAAAGAAAATGTTATTTTAAAAGATTTATGTGATAAAGTTTTTAATGAGAAAAATATTTTGATTGAGGAAAAGAAGCAAAAACTTTTGAAGAACTTCAATATTCCTGCTTCTTTCAATTTTTCTTATAAATGTGGTTTCAATTCTTATCCTTCTAGATTAAGAAAAGTTTGGGTTCCAAAAGGAACCATAATTACTAATCATAAAGGACCCAAGAAAGTTTGAGTACCAAAAATGTCCACTTAATTTGTTTTGCAGGAATGTCTTGCAACCCAATATGAAGAAAGGAAGTTTTGAAAAGAGGTTGTACAAGATAATTTAAAGAAGTGGACAAGCTACATTTTGGACTAAATGGTAAAAGGAAGGATTATGTATATTGGTAAATTCTAAACATCTCCTTCCATAATTAAAAATGTAGATTAATTTTTATTGCATCAATTACTTTGAAAAATTATTTTAAATAGTTAATTAGAATCAAGTTTGGACTTATCATCATTGGCTATGATCATGAACTTTTTGGTGTTGATGATTTCATGCTATCATGATTAAATTTATGATTGTAAGACCTTCACTTGATTTTGATTAATGTATTTCATGAAAAATACTTTTAAAGATGCATATTGATTTGAAAAATATTTAATTGATTGATTAGAATCAAGCTTAGACTAATAATCATTTATTGTGATCATGACCATTTTGATGTTGATGGGTTTCAAGCTCTCATGGTCAAACTTGTGATTATTAGATCTTCACTTGATTTTGATTAATATAGTTTCTAGATTATTTCAAGTGAAATGCTATGATTGATATGTTTTTATTTTTGGCATCTATGCATAATCTAGAAATGATTTGGATCAAGTATAGAACTAGTAGTTAAGGGTTACTTTTAAGAAGAAGGTATGCATATTGACAAACCCTTGCTCTAGTATCTAGACTTGATATCATATTACTTCTAGCATTTGTATGGATATCAAATCATCTTAAAATGAATTTAAAATCATACTGAAAGTTTTTAAGTGATATAAATACTTTGTATTTTGAAAATCATGAATATCTTGAAAAATTTCAAATCTTGATGCATAAGCTTTCATGTTTTATTCCTGAAATAAATGCATATTTTTAAAAGAGGAATAACATTCAGGGGGAGCATCCAAGATTTGTTATCATATTTGATGCTTTGAATATCTTGTTGGTATCATGTTTTGCTTATATTGCTCTGATACTCCTTCTTGTTTTCAAATCTAATTCTTTGGGGGGAGTTACATTCAAATGGTATCATATTCTATTGGTATCAAAATTATTTTTAAAAGAACTCCTAGTAACCGCTTCGGATTGGGTTAGTCACCATGGCCGTCCGGTCATAGGAGATAAGTAGGGCTTAAAGACCCTCTCTTCCCATTCAACGGGCTCTCTTATGACGTATAGGGGTGCCGCTGTGACCTTATCCCATGAACAAGTAAGGCGAATGGATAATATACATCAAATCATTTCTTGCATGTGCTTACATTCTTTGGTATCTTGTTCAATTTATATCATATTCAATTGATATCATAAATATTTGATTTCATGCATTGATTTTGATGACGTACTTGCTATTCTTTCCAACTTCATTCCCACTTTGTATTCCCTTTCACCCTTTTTCATGATGTCAAAAAGGGGGAGAAAATTGTTAAGTATGAAAAGGGGAAGATTGGATAAACATGAAAAATCATTTGAGAAATGAAAGGAAGTGCAAAAGGGGGAGAAGAATGTAAAATGTTTTTATCTAAAGGAAAGAATTAGTAAGAAGAAGAAATTTTGAAAATTTAAAATTTCTTGCATATTTTGAAAAATATTTTTTAAGATTTTTTGGATCATATTTTGAGGGGGAGCTTGGTGCTTATTGTTTTGAGCTTACATATTTATCTTATTGTTAATCTTTTTTAAGCTTACCCTATTCATATACTTAAAGGTTTTGTCATCATCAAAAAGGGAGAGATTGTTGACTCTGGTCTTGATTTTGATGATTGACAAAATGTTTAAGTATATATGAGTACTAATTATGTTTTAAGTATATTTCTCAGATCTTAGTACTCATCCATGTTGAATGAAGAAATGCTTGTATTTCAGTTGAAAAAGTTTTTAAATTAATGAAAAATCAAGGATATGGACTTTGGAATTAATATGGAAGAACTTGAAGAGGTTAAAGTTTCAATTTGAAGATGTTTCAGCAATGGCACAGGCAAGTGTCGACACTTGGAAATGAAGTGTCGACACCTGAGGAACAAGTGTCGACACTTGAAGAGTGAAGTGTCGACTCAAGGCCTGAGACAAACAGAAAACTTCAAAAGCTCTTTCAGTGAAGTGTCGACACCTGGAGCTAAAGTGTCGACACCTGGAGCTGAAGTGTCGACACTTGGAAGTGAAGTGTCGACACCTGGAAACTGAAGTGTCGACACTTGAAACTGAAGTGTCGACACCTGAAGGTGAAGTGTCGACACTTGAACAGTAACGGCTAGTTTTCTGGGCTGCAAAACTTCTCCAACTTTCTTCCAAACGGTCATATTTTCCTCTCTAACGGCTATAAACGGTCATTTAAGTGTTAGGAGGCTATATAAACATCAAAAATCAATTGGGGAAGTAATCCTTTGGTGAGATTTTTGAATATTCTTCAAGGATTCAAGAGTTAAGTGGATCAAGCCTTCAAGCTTCCAAGTTTCAAAGAGAGCATCCAAAGTTCACATCCTCAAGCATCAATCAAAGGCTTCATCAACTTGAAGACAAGATCTTCATCAACTCTCAACGGGCTTCAAAGAGATATTTGCTTTATTTTAGAAAGCTTTTATTGTATTCTTTTATACTTGCTCTTACATTGTTTTACTTAAGGTTTTTGGTGAGCCTTGGAAAATCAAAGAGGTTTTTGGTAAGCCTTGAAAACCAAAGTGGTTATTGGTGAGCCTTGAAACCAACTAGGGTTTTACTTGTGAGCCCGAAGCCAAAACAAGTTGTTTAGGTTCTTGGTTATCCCGTAAAACCAAGGGTGGTTGTTGGTGAGCCTTGAAACCAACTATGGTTTGACTTGTGAGCCCGAAGACAAAACAAGTTGTAAAGGTTGTTGGTGAGCCTAAGTTATAAAACCAAACTTAGTGAAATTCTCAAGGGATTCTTGAGGAGTGGATGTAGGTGCTTGGTTGGCACCGAACCACTATAAATCTTTATGTTTGTGTGATTGTTCTCCATGTGCTTTTATTTATTTATTTCCGTTGCATTTATTTGAAATACACAAGCACTTGAATTGCATTAGCACATACTTGCTTTAGTTCATCTTTTAAATAGTACAAAAGTTTTATAAAATCCAATTCACCCCCCCTCTTGGGTTGCCTACGTGGGCCTTCAACTAGTGCAGTCAAAACTTTAGGCTTGTCCACAGTTCTCCATCCAAATCCCTATAAGGTTTCTTGGATAAACTCCACTTCAATTCCTATCAAACATAGGTGCCTAGTCCAAATCCAATTATAGTCCTATCAGGAGAAAGTGTGGTGTGACATCTTACCAATGGAAGTGAGCAGTATCATCCTAGGTCGACCCTGGTTATTTGACCATGACGCGACACTATATGGCCGATCAAATTCCTGCTCATTCATGCACCTAGGAAAAAAGTTTGTGATCAACCCAACACCACCTAAGGACACTTTTAAGAGAGGATCGAACCACCTAAAGGAAAAGCAAACGGGAGTCAATTTGATAACTGATAAGGAGATTGAGAAAGAACTCACTGAGGGTACACATGTTTGTATTTTAGCCACTAAGAAAATTCATGAGCCTTCCCAGAAAGAACGCCCTCAAGAAGTGGCTAAAGTATTAGAAGACTTTAAGGATGTGTTTCCAGATGACCTACTTGACCAACTTCCATCGCTTAGGGACATCCAGCATGCCATTGATTTAGTCCTGGGAGCCACCCTACCCAACCTTCCACATTATAGGATGAACCCTACCGAACACTTAGAGTTACAAAGACAAGAGGGGATCTCTTAGGAAAGGATTTATTAGAGAAAGTTTGAGTCCTTGTGAAGTACCTGCATTACTGACCCCTAAGAAAGATGGCACTTGGAGGATGTGCATTGACAATCGTGTTATTAATAAGATCATAATAAAATATAGGTTTTCCATACCCCATTTGGACGACATGTTAGATATGATGGCCGGAGTAACAATATTTTCAAAGATTGACCTTAAGAGTGGCTATCATCAGGTTAGGATTAGACTTGGGGATGAGTGGAAGACTGCGTTCAAGACCAAGGAGGGTCTTTTTGAGTGGGTAGTAATGCCTTTCGGACTGTCTAATGCTCTTAGTACCTTTATGCGGATTATGAATCAAGTCATACGTATATTTATAGGATAGTTTGTCGTAGTTTACTTCGATGACATTCTTATATATAGCAAGGACCCAAGAGGATCATTTGGACCACTTGAATCAAGTCTGTTTAGCTCTTAGAGAAAATAGTCTCTTTGCAAATCTTAAGAAATGTGATTTTTTCATCCATAGAGTTATTTTCCTAGGTTTTGTTGTCACACCTGACAGAGTTTCTGCTGACCCCGAAAAGATTAAATCAATTATAGAGTGGCCTGTGCCAAAAAGAGTTCATGAAGTACGAAGTTTTTATGGCCTAGCTACTTTTTATAGAAGATTCATTTGGGGGTTTAGTAACATAGTTGCGCCAATCATGGATTGCATTAGGAAAGGCCAATTTGAATGGACAAAAGCTACTGATAGGGCCTTCCTAGATGTTAAGAAGAAAATGACACAAGCACCTATCTTAAGGTTGCCTAATTTTTCTAAGATTTTTTAGGTCGCTTGTGATGCATCTAGAGTTGAAATAGGTGGAGTTTAAAACCAGAAGAGCCACCCCATAGCTTTCTTTAGTTAAAAGTTAAATGAAGCTAAGGTTAGGTATTCCACCTATGATAAGGAGCTCTATGCAGTAGTGCAAGCTTTAAGGTATTGGAGGCACTATCTACTACCGCATGAATTTGTCCTGTTTTCTGATCACGAGGCCCTTAGATTCCTTAGTTCCTAGAAAAAGCTGGATCCTAGGCATGCCAAGTGGGTCGAATACATCCAGGCCTACATGTTTGTCTTGAAACATCATGTCGGAACTGAGAATAAGGTAGTAGATGCATTAAGTCGTAGAGCCCTGCTTCTGAACTCGATTAGCACTGATGTCGTTGGATTTGAAAGACTTACGGATGAGTATGATAATTGTCCAGACTTTAGTGAAGTTTACCAAGCTTTGAAATTAGGACCATCTAGTGACCACAGTGAGTACACCCTTTTAGATGGTTATCTATTTAAGGAAAACAAGCTTTGTGTTCCAAAGACTTCTTTGAGAGACTTTTTAATTTGGGAAACCCATGCTGGAGGTTTGGCTAGCCATTTTGGAAGAAACAAGACCATATTGATAATTGAGGAGAAATTTTACTAGCCAGGCCTTAAGAGACAGGTAGCCAATATTGTTGCCCGATGTAGGACATGTGCGATTGCCGAACATCAAAGACAAAACATCGAGTTATACACTTCTTTACCTGTGCCAGTTGTCCATGGCAAGATCTTAGCATGGACTTCATTTTAGGACTGCCCAAGACCCTTAGAAAACACGATTCAATCTTTGTAGTGGTCGACCGATTTTCGAAAATGGCCCATTTTATACCCTACTTTCAAACTTTTGATGCCTCCAGGGTAGTCAAGCTTTTTCTCGATCAAGTAGTCAAGTTACATGGGTTACCTAAAACCATTGTTTCAGATAGGGATGTCCATTTCATAAGCTATTTTTGAAAAACCCTTTGGCACCTACTAGGAACAAAACTAAAATTCTCAACTGCTTACCACCCTCAGACTGATGGGCAAACTAAAGTTGTAAATAGAAGTCTAGAAAATTTATTAAGGTCCCTTGTTGGAGACAGTCTGGGAAACTGGGATTTACTTCTACCTTGTGCTGAATTCGCATACAACAGCTCGGTCAATAGGTCTACTGGTAAAAGTCCCTTTGAGATTGTCCATGGTTACAGGCCTAAGAGACCTATCGACCTCATCCCATTACCCACACATGCATGTGTATCTGAGTCTGCCGAGTCATATGCACAGCATCTTAAAGAATTACATAAGGAAATTAGTAAGAAAATTCAAATGAGTAATGAAGTTTATAAGCATATGGCTAATTCACGTAAACAGATAAAAGAATTTAATGAATGGGACTCTATCATGACAAAACTTAGACCCGAAAGGTTTCCACCGGGGACTATGAAGAAATTGCATGCCCGGAAAGCTGGACCTTTCAAAATAATTAAGAAAATAGGATCTAATGCATATGTTTTAGAGTTACCGCCTGATTATGGCATTAGCTCCACTTTTAATATTTCTGATCTAAAAGAATTTAAAGAACCGGAATTAATTCCTAGTGAGCCTTTTGGACTTCACCCTGCCTTTGAGAGCGAAACCCTACCTGAGTGTCAACCAGCAATTCTACCAAATCGAAGAGACAAGATTGAATGTACCTTGGATGACCAAGTGATTACTACTAGAAACAAGGGTTATTGGTGCGAACACCAAAGGCACCAGAATAAGGCAGAGGCTTTTCAACCCTCTGTGGATCACTTAATTGGCATTCAAGTCCACTGTAATAAAGCTTAGCTATTTTATTTGAGTCCTAATTAGTCAACTCATGTTGAGCTAGTTCAGTTCAGTATTAGTCAGCTTATGTCGAGCTAATTTTATATTTTTGAGTCCTATCCAAGCATATCGAAGACTCAAGACCACTTCATACAAGTGAAGACCAAGTCCAACCTAATTGAAGACATGGAAGTTGAGCCCAAGTCCAACCCAGCTTGAAGATTTGAAGATCCCAGGAGGAAAATTCAGAAAACCCTGATTCCTTGCAGATGCCCAGATTCCCTTCCAGATGCTAGAATATATTCATAGACCAGGGCATCCATGATTCCAGAGGTCCACCTATAACCTAGCCCAAAGAAATCAAGCCCAGGCACCAAGCCCAAGCCCTTAAGAAGCAAGATACCAGAAATATTCCTGCTACCTGGCTACCAGGCCATCCCAGCTTCCAGAGGCCCAAACCAATGCGCCCAAGCCCCTTTGGGCTGGCCTCTTGATGCTCTTAGAAGCTCAACATGCCCCCCTAGGCATCCTTGGAGTGTTGACCAAGTCAAGAGAATTTTTAGGGATTTTTTCTACCTAATGTTTCCTTATTTTCTATATAGGGTTTGAGTAGGAGTAGGATTCTTATGTAAAGACTAATGTGTCCTTACTTGGAGCCCAAGGTTAAGGGTCTATTTAAGGGACCCTAGCCTCTTGTATGAGACTATATTTTTGATATGAAATAAACCTTGAGTTCTTATATTGCTTTGTGTGATTACCCTGCTGTGTGCATAAAGGGGTTTGAGAGTTCTTCTTCCCGGTGTTTGCTACCATCTTCCTGCCGCCAACCATCCTTCCAGCCCCCTCCAAAACTTTATTCCCTTTGCTATTTTCCTTTGTTTTCTTGATTTTCTCTGAGTTTTCTAACCCCTGATAGGTCGTTTGCAGATCCTCGAGTTCCTACGAATCCAACGACTCCAGCCAAGCCTCAATCGGACCACCGAGCAGAAAGCCGGGTATCCGCGGGTCTTTGGCTCGGTTTTCCAGGCCGCATCCATCGAGGAACGAGAGATCCCTTCACTGTGATCTTCACCGGGTGCTTCAGATATTGTCAAGTACACCCCCTCTACCTCCAGTCTTTATATTGTAGGAGAACTTGCCCTAATCGAGGCTTCTCAACCCCGGCGATCCTTCTTTAGTACTTTTCTAGGTTCTAATCTGCATGCTTGGCTTCAAAAATTCATACAAAACTCCCTACAACTAATTTTGATCTGAAATTTGGGAATTAATCATATAACCCCACATATAAAACATACAAAAAGAATTGCATGCATATTAGTCCCGCATCAGTTATCAACGTTATCTAGTTCATTGGCAAAGCCGACCAGAATCTGAAGACTCCTGGAACACCCGAGAGGATCTACAACAAATTGACCCAAATCTCTTAGAAAAATATCACAGTCAAACCGATCCTTACTCGATAGGGTCGAGTTCCTCCCACCCGGGAAGAATTAGTGCGGGCACCAGGCTCAGGAAGAGGCTTCAACTAATGCCAAGTTCTTTATGGAAAGAAGACTAGGAATTTAGGTCCTGTAATAAGTCTATGAGTCATGTATTTATGTTTATTTGAATAATTGAGTCCTTTTTATTTCAATTTGGGTTTTAAAGTTCAATTAGAGTTCAATTAGACTTTTATTAAGTCGGGTTCAAGAGCTACTTGAAGTTAAGTTTCAATTAAGCCAGATTAAGTGCAACCAGCTTCACCAACTACTCGGAGCACCACATCATCATTGAACCATGCCACCTTGGAAGACAAGTAATGCCACTTGGAGGATAGATCATGCCACATCACCAAGACAAGTCAACCATGGAGGGATTTTCGCCCAAGACAAATTCAAATGAAGCTCCACTTTTCATGGGACGCCACCTTGCAAGAGCCATTCCACTTTCTTTGGGATGCCCTTGATTTTCTCCCTTGTAATTAGGAATTTCAAATTTGAAAGGGCCACTCCTCTCTTCATGGGACGCCCCTTGATTTTCTCCATGAAATGAGGTGTAGTTTGAATTTGAAAGGGAGCTTAAAGTCCATAAAAGCTCCTAAGTTCTCTTGTAAAAATGATGATGAATGAAATGAATTTTTTCCTAGAAAGCTTTCTTCCTTTGCTAGCCAAAGACCCTTGAGAGAAGGTAGGTGTGAGACCTAGGTTACTTAGCCAATCAAAGCTTCTAATCTTTTTTCTAACCCCATTCGATCAACCTTGAAGAACCTTCTTCAAGCCTCTCCAAATTTGTCTACTCCATCTTCCAAAGGAGGTCATCTACAATGGAGTTCTCCATGCCAACAAGTGAAGAAGATTCAAGCTATGGGCGCCAAAGGAGACCCACTTCAATCCAAGCCTAAGCCTCTTCTTCCATCCCTAACTTTCCTCTTCCATTCCTCCAACCTTCCATCTAACTCTTTTAACCTTTCCATCTATCTGTGCCTAACCCACCATCCCTGACCGTGAAAATCTTTCTTCAGTACAAAGTGAGATGTGAATAAAGAAGTTCTTGGTTCTACTTCACAAGATTATAAAAGATTAGAAATGCACTAATATTCTGGATACTGTTCGGAGTTAGTTAGGCTAGGACTACATGATAAAGTTGAAATTTTTTTATGAAAAAATGATGCGAGAGAAACCTAAGTCTGGCTTTCAAGTGATCTTCGTATATAGCTATGGCTCTAGGAGGAGGATGGATCACCCTCTCTTCAGATTTGGGAACTAACATGTGAAAATTTGAAGGGATATGATAATGCTCTTTGAGGATTGCTAGCCTAGAAAAGGAAACAGAACTTGTGATGGACTCTGGAGAAGACTCGGTGTGTCCTCTCTTGGAAGGGCTTGCGGTACCAGAGGGCTCACTTCTCTTTCTACCTGTCGAAGCCCCGCTGGCAGAGGGATTACCTAATAACTCAGACATGATAGCAAAAAAGGACTTCTACCTATGAATGGGAGAAAGATAGTCTGAGGCAGAAGAGTGAATTCAGAACGGGTGAAAGAGGAATAAAAGCTTGGCGAAGGTGAAGATGATGGGGGACCCGAAACCTATCCGGGTTTCACCTTTTATTTTTTTTAAATTTTAAAAAAAAAATCTAAAAAAAATTTAGAATTTTTGTATTTTAGTTATTCCTGCTATTCCATCTATTCCCTTTATTCCCATGTTATCCCGATGTTATTCCAACTTTATTCCAAGCTATTCCTATCTCCTTCAACCTCCAGAAAAAATCACAGAGGCCATTTTTTTCCGATTTTTTTTGCCCCACCGGTCCGCGATCGGCCGTGCCCGACCCCCGCCACCGCCACCCGCCCGCCGGCGCTCCGTTGATCCGCTTCCCCGGCCGCCCCGCCGGCATCCCGCTGGGCCTCACGCCCGTGGGAAGATCCGCGGACCATGGAAGACCAACGATCATCCACGGCCGCCGCCGCCGTTCACCGCCGCCGTCGTCCACCCGCCGGCGTGCCACCAGGCCGCCCCGCCGCCGCCCGCTGGGCCGGGTGCCGAAGGTCTAGGTGCCCTGTTGCTCGGCCGTGAAAGAGCTTCCGCACACTTTTCAGAGCAGCCAAATGAAGCTTCTACATGCTTTTCAAAGCGGTTGCCAAAGGTCCAGGTGCCCTGTTGCTCGACCGTGAAGGAGCTTCCGCATGCTTTTCAGAGCAGCCAAATGAAGCTTCTACACACTTCTCAAAGCGGTGGAGGAAGAGTTGATTTGCACGATTTTTGGAGTAGCACGAGTTTCAGAGCGGAGGGGATTTCAAAATTCAAATAAACGAGATTTATTTGGTAATTTTTTTTAATAAATGTAATTTGGGAAATTTGGGGATTTTGATTTTGAATTTGATTTCAAAATCAATGGAGGATTTCAGGGGATTTTATTTTTGAATTCAAAAGGGATATGGGCATCTATAAATACCCATACTCCTCTTGTAAAAAAAAAAAATAGTTGAATAAGATTTTTGAGTGTTCTTCCAGTGTGTGGTTCTGGGCTGAGGCCCTTTTTCCTTCGTCCTTCGGGACGTCGAGGGGTGTGAGGCCCCAAGTATCTCCTTTCTCCCTCCCACCTTCGCGCCTTCCCCTCGTGGCCTTGAGAACCATCCTAGCGCCTCTAAGTACTGAGGAGGGCGTAATGCCTTAGAGGTGGACGGTCTCTTCGTTAGGTGAGTCCCAAGATCCATGAGTTCTTCCCCCCCCCCCGTCCTTCGTGACCTTGAGATCCATCCTAGCGCCTCTAAGTATTGAGGAGGGCATAATGCCTTAGAGGTGGATGGTCTCTTCGTTAGGATGAGTCCCAAGGTCTAGGAGTTCTTCCCCACCCCCCCGTCCTTCGCGACCCTGAGAACCATCCTAGCACCTCTAAGTACTGAGGAGGGCGTAATGCCTTAGAGGTGGACGGTCTCTTCGTTAGGATGAGTCCCAAGGTCTAGGAGTTCCCGTCCCAGTCTCCCATCCCCATCGTTCCTTCGCCATCTCCGCCAAGAAAAAAAACTTAAAAAAAAAAAAAAAACAAAACAAAAGAGCCCAGTCATTTTAGGATTTTCGGGGGTTGTTCTATCCTAGTCCCGGAGGCTTCTTAGCCCTCCCACGATCCTTGGTTTGCTTTAGGTGTTTTTCCTCTTTTCAAAATAACAATAGGTTTTCTTCGTGTCCTTCGTCCTACATCAGAAGAAGTCCTTTTCCTCCCAGCCATGCCCTTTATATAGGGCATGAGAATGGTGTTACGGACGTAACGATGACGTGGCCAGTCTCAGATTCCATCGGGAGTGATTCGAGCCACGTGGAGGTTTCTCGGCCAAATCAGCTGCGGCTCCCACACGTCCGAAGTCGAGCTTGGCCCGGGCTCCCCGGCCGCTACGCCAGGTGGCACCCTGAGACGTACCTCCCTGGCCGAAATCGAGCTCGGCCCGGGCCCTCCTGCTGCTCCGCCAGGTGTCCACCTAGGAGGGGTCCAGCTCGGCCGAGGCCGGCGGCTCCCCTGCACCCTCGCTAGGTGGCACCCTGAGACGGTCCCACCTCGGCCGAGGTCAAGGCAGGCCCCTTCGCTCCTTCGCCAGGTGGCCCCCGGAGACGGGACCACCTCGGCCCAAGCCGAGCGTCCCTCTGCCGCCCCGCTAGGTGTCCACCCAGGAGGGGTCCACCTCGGCCGAGGTCGGCTGCTCCCCCGCTCCCTCACCAGGTGGCACCCTGAGACGGTCCCACCTCGGCCGAGGTCGAGCCGGGCCCCTTCGCTCCTTCGCCAGGTGGCCCTCGGAGACGGGACCACCTCGGCCCAAGCCGAGCGTCCCTCTGCCGCCCCGCCAGGTGTCCACCCAGGAGGGGTCCACCTCGGCCGAGGTCGGCTGCTCCCCCGCTTCCTTGCCAGGTGGTACCCTGAGACGGTCCCACCTCGACCGAGGTCGAGCCGGGCCCCTTTGCTCCTTCGCCAGGTGGCCCCCGGAGACGGGACCACCTCGGCCCAAGCCGAGTGTCCCTCTGTCACCCCGCCAGGTGTCCACCCAGGAGGGGTCCACCTCGGTCGAGGTCGGCTGCTCCCCCGCTCCCTCGCCAGGTGGCACCCTGAGACGATCCCACCTCAGCCGAGGTCAAGGCGGGCCCCTTCGCTCCTTCGCCAGGTGGCGCCCGGGGACGGGACCACCTCGGTCGAAGCCGGGCGCCCCTTTTGCCACCCGCCAGGTGTCCGCCCAGGAGGGGTCCACCTTGGCCGAAGCAGGCCAGTTCGTACAGAGAAGGTCCCGAAGAGCGGAGGCGCGGGCTCCGAGGTTGACCCTCGAGCCATGCACGCCGCACCCCGAGAAAGGTACCCCGTACGGATGGCGGCGGCATACGAAACATCACTTACATCGGCCCGACAGGTTCCGCAGTCGAGAGACGCGGCTCTGACAAAACAGGACCCGATAACGGACAGCGCGCGCCTGGGAAGGAGAGCGCTCACGCTCGGCCCGAGGTCTGGTCGGCGGCCTGCCCAGTGCCCCCTCCCTTACTCTTTCCCCGCTAGGCTCGACAAACGAGACCGGAAAGCCGCCCGGCCCTCTGAACCAGAAGGGGAAAGAGAAAGAGCCGGAGGGAAGGAGATGAAAGCGACAAGAAAGCCTCCCAGGAGCGAAAAACGAGAGGGCGACGGGAGGAGAAAAAAGGAAGGAGGGAAAAGACGACAAGGTAAGTGAGACAAGTAAGAAACAAAGGCTGGAAAACTCCGCTTCAAGAGCAAGATCCAAGGTCCCAAGAGGGGATCGCTTGGCGTGAGCTCGGCAAAGGAACCCAGCCGGGTTTCTGGTCTCTTTGGCACCTTACGTGCTAGCACATTCTCTGAGTCTGGGACTCCTTTGGGGGCCCGTCCCAGAGAATCTGTTCCCTCTCACCGTCTACTGACTTGATCGTCGGAGCTCCCTCGTCGGAATCCCTGGCCAGGGTCTTCTAACCTTGCCTTGCAGGTTCGGTCCAGCTAGGAGGCCCCAGGAGCGAGGCGGTCTAGTAGGATCAGCGGTTCCGAAGCACGGGCGTGGTGGCGAGATCGGCAACAGATTGGCATGCCAGGTAGGGGGGCAGGACAACACCCCTAGTGGGAGCTAGCTTTCTGCAGGCAAAGCGCTCTCCGACAATGGTGGTCACTCGTGGACGCGAGGCGTCCACCAGCCGTGTGGGGGAGGTTCCCTCCCCCCAGGGGGCCCACAGCCCGGAGAGGGAGCTCCCAGCTCCCCCTCCTCTTCCACCACAGCCGACCTCGGCGAACGGACCTCTTGCGGCCGTCATCCAACAGCTGCAGACCTTGACCTCGGCGGTCCAGCAGCTACAACACCAGCAGCGCTCCCTGGCCACGCAGCCTCAGCCAAGGACCCCCGCAGCTCAGGCCGCGGGCCGCATGGGAGCCTGCGCTCCATTCAAGGCAGGCCATCAAACTCCCGCGAAGAGAAACTACTCCGGTTCGGCGGATCACGAGAGTCGATCCCCGGTCGATGAAGTCGAGACGGTGCATCACAGCAAGCGACACCGTGGTGTGACCCTGCGCCGACACCGATCGGCGCCCCCTTCACCAGCGGCCTCGATGGAAGATTCCATCGACGAGGCCATTAGACGCCAAGCCGAGAGGTGCCTAGAGGAGCATGAGCGCAAGTTGGCAGAGTTCGCCCGCCGATTCGTCGACCTGCAGAACTCATTGGCGGACCCGGCGGGCTACGACTCCCATCCCCCCTTCTCCGAAGAAATCCAGGCGGAGCCGATTCCGAACCGGTTTCGCATATCGCAGGTGGATCCTACGACGGGACCACCGACCCTCTGGACCATCTAGAGAGCTACAAGGCTCTCATGAGGGTCCAGGGGGCCACGGACGCTCTCTTGTGCATCGCCTTCCCCGCTAACCTCCGGAAGGCCGCTCGAGTCTGGTTCACCCGCCTCGAGCCCGTATCTATCTGCTCCTTCCATCAGTTGGAAGGAAAGTTTATGGCGCACTTCGATGCTTGTCGGAAGGTGTTGAGAGAGGTGGACAGCCTCTTCTCTATCCGTCAGCAGGACCAGGAGCTGCTCCGGGACTACATCACCCGATTCAAGATCGCAGCCCTGGAAATCTACAGCCTGGACGAGCCCGTCGCCATGCTGGCTTTGAAGCGCGAGCTCAAGACATCCCGCCTGACCTACTCCCTAGACAAAAAGCCCCCCAGGGTGTACTCCGAGCTCCTCCTCCGTGCCCATAAGTACATCCGAGCGGAGGAGGCCGACCGCACCCACCGAGAGCTAGACGGGAAGACTCCGAAGAAGCCATCCCCGAGGGACGTTCCAGGAGCTCGGAAGCCCGGGCCGTCTGCCGACCCTCGCCCGAATTCGAGGTCGAGGGGGTGAGGCCACTCTGGAGCGAAGGTTCACTCCTCTCCTTGCTCCCCGAACAAAGATCCTCATGGAAATTGAGGGTGAGCACTACCTCCGCCGACCTCCTCCTCAGAACCCAAGAGGTACCCAGGACAAATCAAAGTACTGCCAGTTCCACCGCGAGCACGGCCATGACACAGATGAGTATCGCAACCTGAAGCGGGAGATCGAGGAGCTAATCAAGAGGGGCTACCACAGGAAGTTCGTCAGGAATGAGGTCCTGGCGGAGGGACAACCGCTCGCGGCCTTACCCCCGGTTCCTGTAATCGACAACCGCCCGACGGAGAAGCCGGTGGGCATGATCTCACTTGGGGTCGGGCGAGCAACAAAGAGAGCCCGGAGGTCGGGAACCCGGAGAATGTACCCCCTTCTGAGAAGGGGAATGAAAATGAGAATGTAAACAATGATGCCGTGGTGGTCGAGATGACCATCGCGAAGCATCGTGTACACCGGATTATGGTAGATAGTGGAAGCTCGGCTGACATGCTTTTTTATGATGCTTTCTCTCGAATGAATTTGTCCCATGATCAGCTGAGACCGGTGCACACCCCCCTGGTAGGCTTTACTGGGGACTCGGTGGGGGTCGAGGGAGAGATCACTCTCCCGGTCACCGCTGGATCCCCACCTCGGTAGACGACCGTCCTGATGACGTTTACCGTCGTCAAGCTCCCTTCGCCTTACAACGCGATGCTCGGGCATCCCGGGCTCAACCAACTGGATGCCATGATTTCCACGAAGCGGTTGTTGGTGCAATTCCCCATGGCCTCCAGACTCGGGGTAATGAGGGGGACGACCCAGCCGGTCCCGCATTGCCTCCAGGCGGTCCCGGGTGCCCGGGGTGCTGAGCTCGCCCCCGACGTCGACGACCTCGACCTGAGGGAGAGGGAACCCAGGGGAGGGCCCGTAGAGCGCCTATTGACTTATCCCCTCAGTTCGGACCCACTGAAGACGGTGCAGGTCGGGGCGCAGCTCCCAGAAGAAGAGCGGACCCGCTTGCTGGAGTTCCTCCGCATGAACGTGGACGTGTTCGCCTGGTCAGCGGCCGACATGCCAGGCATTCCCCCCGAGGTCATCACGCACAGGCTGAACGTGGATCCGAGCTACCGCCCGGTCCATCAGAAGAAGAGGAGCTTCGCTATGGAGAGGCAGAGGGCCATCAACGAGGAGGTGGAGAAACTCCTCGCCGCCGGCTTCGTGTGGGAAGTCCAGTACCCTAGCTGGCTGGCGAATGTGGTCATGGTGAAGAAAAGCAGTGGTAAGTGAAGGATCTGTGTAGACTACACCGACCTCAACCGAACTTGCCCAAAGGACAGCTTCCCCCTTCCGAAGATTGACCAGCTGGTCGACACCACCTCGGGGCACCACCTCCTGTCCTTCATGGACGCCTTCTCCGGCTACAACCAAATTCGAATGAACCCGGAGGACGAAGAGCACACTGCCTTCATCACCGACCGTGGAACTTTCTGTTACAGGATGATGCCGTTTGGCCTCAAGAATGCCGGGGCCACGTACCAGCGTCTGGTCAACAGAATCTTTAAAGACCAAATCGGCCGCAACATGCAGGTGTACGTGGACGATATGCTGATGATGAGCAAGCCCCATTCGGACCACGTGGCTGACCTGGCGGAGACCTTCGGCAACCTCCGACGTCATCAGATGAAGCTGAACCCGGTGAAGTGCGCCTTCGGCATCTCCGCCGGGAAGTTCCTGGGGTTCATGGTAACCCAGAGAGGGATTGAAGCCAATCTGGAGAAGGTCCAGGCCATCCTGGACATGGAGCAGCCCGCCTCCAAGAAGCAAGTGCAGCAACTCACCGGCCGAATAGCAGCCCTGAGCCGGTTCATCTCCAGATCGGCCGACCGCTGCCGACCCTTCTTCAAGGTGTTGAGGAAGATGAACGACTTCGCCTGGACCGAGGAGTGCTAGGAGGCCTTCGAAGAACTGAAGAAGACGCTCGCATCGCCCCAACTACTTTCCAGGCCCGAGGAAGGAGAGGAGCTCATCCTCTACCTGGCGGTCACCCCGGAGGCTGTCAGTTCGGTCCTAGTTCGGACCAACGACCAAGGAGTCCAGCGGCCGTTGTACTATACCAGCAAACTTCTCCGCGATGCGGAGCTCAGGTATTTCCGGCCCGAGAAGCTCGTTTTTGCGTTAATAATGTCTGCTCAGCATCTCAGGCCCTATTTCCAAGCGCATCCTATTGCTGTCCTGATGGATCAGCCGCTGAAAGCAGTGCTCAGCCGACCCGACACATCGGGGCGATTGGCGAAGTGGGCGCTGAAGCTCAGTGAGTTCGACATCGCGTACAGGCCGAGGTCGCCATGAAAGTGCAAGTGCTGGCCGACTTCTTGGTCGAATGCGCGGGCCTAGGCAAGGAGCCCGAGGAGGACTCCTCGCACCAGCAGCTGAAAACGGGCCCCGAGGAGCCCGGAGAGGATGCGTGGATCCTTCATGTGGATGGAGCCTCAAACTCCGACGGGAGCGGAGCCGGACTCATTCTCGCCAACAGCGGTGGGATCGTTGCCGAATGCGCGCTCCGTTTCCAGTTCGCCGCAACCAACAATCAGGAGGAATACGAGGCGCTCCTCGCCGGGCTAAGGGTCTCCCGCGAGCTGGGCGTGGCTAACCTCAAAGCCTTCACTGACTCCCAGCTGGTGGCGGGACAGGCTCCGGAGAATACGCCGCGCACGACCCTCAGATGGTGAAGTATTTGGAGCTGGTCAAAACAGGCACGGTCGGGTTTCGGCGCTTCAACATCTTCCACATCCCCCGCGGGTAAAATGCCCGTGCAGACACTCTATCCCGGCTGGCGACCCTGTCGGACTCAATGCTGGGCCGTGCTCATGTGGAGCGCCTCAAGGCCCCAAGCTACGAGATCCCAGTAGAGGTCCATCAAGTCAGCCGTGAGCCCAGCTGGATGGACAAGTACACCGAGTACATTACTAGCGGTACCCTGCCAGAGGACCGTGCAGCGACCCGCCTTATCAGAAAGAAGGCCATGTGGTTCGTTCTGATGGACGGGCAACTGTATCGAAGGTCCTATTCCTACCCCCTCCTGAAGTGCTTGGGACCCACGGATGCCACACTCGTGCTCCAGGAGATTCATGAGGGCATCTGTGGGAACCATGTGGGGGGCAGAACGCTAGCCTACAAGGTCCTCCGTAAAGGCTACTTTTTGAAGACAATGAAGGAGGACACCGCCAATTTCGTGAAGAGGTGTGATCGGTGCCAGCAGCACGCCGAGGTGCAACGGCAACCCTCCACTCCAATCTCCCAGCTCTCAGCTCCGTGGCCATTCGCCCAATGGGGAATGGACCTTCTAGGACCATTCCCACTAGCATCTGGACAACGGAAATTCCTGATTGTGGCCATCGACTACTTCACGAAGTGGGTCGAGGCCGAACCCTTGGCGCGGATCACCGAAGCAAACGTCGTCAAGTTCTTCCGGAAGTCAATCGTTTGTCGTTTCGGCCTCCCACATACCGTGATCACCGACAATGGGCGTCAGTTCGACTGCCGCGAGTTTGAAGAGTTCTGCAGCGACCTCGGCATCCATCATCGCTTTACCTCGGTGGCACACCCTCAGACCAATGAAGAAGCCAAGGTCACGAACAGGACTATTTTGCAGGGCCTCCGCACGTGGCTGGACCAGGCCAAGGGTAGGTGGGCGGAGGAGCTCCCCAGCATCCTCTGGGCCTACCACACCACCCCGAGGACGGCGACCGACGAGACCCCATTCAACCTCGTCTTCGGAGCCGAGGCGGTTATCCCGATTGAGCTCAGTCTACCCACACTACGTGTGGAACAATACGACGAAGCGAAGAACCCCGCCAGAATGATGCTCAACCTGGACCTTCTTGAAGAGACGAGGGACAAGGCCCGAGTCCAGATGGCGGCATACAGGCAGCGAGTGGCCAGGTATTACAACTCCCGGGTGCGGCCGAAGTCCTTTCGTCCCGGAGATCTGGTGCTCTGGCGCGCCGAAGCTTCTCAGCCATGAGAGTGCGAAAAGCTCTCCCCGAACTGGGAAGGCCCGTACAGGGTAGCGGAAGCCCTCCCTCACGGGGCCTAATATTTGGAAGAATTGGGAGGGTCCAGGTTCCCTCGGATGTGGAACGCCTTGAACCTAAGGATGTATTATCAATGATGTAAGGTTCCCCCAACTCCTACAATAAAGTTTCTTTGCTTCAAACACTCTTTCTCACCTCGTAGAAAAACGGGAGCATAGCTCTAGGTTCGGCAAACATGACTGTGGCCGAAGACCCGAGAAAGCGAGAAGTCCCGGACTTCGGTCTGGAAGGCGGGGCAGAACCCAGTTCGCCCACGCGAGCACGGAGAACAGCTCGGCAAGCCACGCAAGGCTTGAAAAAGCCTGCGGCCCCGGGGTTCAGTCCGGAAGTCCCGGACTTCGGTCTGGAAGGTGGGGCAGAACCCAGTTCGCCCACGCGACCACGGAGAACAGCTCGGCAAGCCGTGCAAGGCTTGAAAAAGCCTGCGACCCCGGGGTTCAGTCCAGAAGTCCTGGACTTCAGTCTGGAAGGCGGGGCAGAACCCAGTTCGCCCACGCGAGCATGGAGAACAGCTCGGCAAGCCGCGCAAGGCTTGAAAAAGCCTGCGGCCCCGGAGTTCAGCCCGGAAGTCCCGGACTTCGGTCTGGAAGGCGGGGCAGAACCCAGTTCGCCCACGTGAGCACGGAGAACAGCTCGGCAAGCCGCGCAAGGCTTGAACAAAGCCTGTAGCCCTGGGGTTCAGTCCGGAAGTCCCGGACTTCGGTCTGGAAGGCGGGGCAGAACCTAGTTCGCCCACACGATCACAAAGGTAAGCCCAAAGAAGGGCCCGTGAAAGGCCTACTCTACTGCCACCCAGTCCGGAGTGCTCCGAACTTTGATTTGAATGCTGGATGGGACCAGGTCCACCCGCGGACTCAGCCCGGGGCAGGTCCACCCTCGCTCGGCACTCCACACCAACATCTCAAAAAAAAAAAAAAAAAAAAAAGAAGAGAAAGAAGAAAAAGTGAAAGAGGAAGGCGAGGTCGAAACTTGGCAAAGCTAGATCTTCATTAATTCAAGAAAAGGATTACAGCAAGGGAGTCCCGACAGGCCGGGAGTCCCCAAAAAAAAAAAAAAGAAGAAAGGACAACAAAAGGGAGACATCTGCAGCTCAGTTCTGCGCAGTGGCTGGGTCCTCAGTCTGAGTCGCGCGCTCCACGTCTTCTCCATCGGCGGCTGTTGGCTCGGAGGACCGCTTCGGAGCTACGGCCGCGTCGCGTGCTGGGGCCGCTGCTGCATCGCCTGCCGCGCCGGAAGCCCCGCTAGCGGGTCCTTGTCTTCTGCCCCCGAGCGCCACCCCACTGAGGTCGAGCTCGGGGTAGAAGGACCCCACTTTCTCCCGGCACACTTGGAACCCCTTCAAGAAGGAGTCCACAGTGGCCTCCCGGACCTCTGAGACATACTCGTCGGAGGCCCGGAACCTCGGGATGGCTTCCTGCGCCTCCCGCTTCGCGGCTTCCAGGAGCCCGTTGACGTAGGTGCTCCACTCCTTTAACGCACTCGCCTCCCGCCTGGCCTCCTCCAGCTGACGCTCTAGCCACTGAGAATGGGCCTGGAGATGGGCCCTCTCAACAGCATCCTCCTCCGCACGACGCTGGTGGGAGATCCTCTCCTCGGACAGAGAGGACTCCAGGTCCTTGATGCGCTCCTCGGTGCATGCCAGATCCGCCTGGAGGGCCTGGTTGCTCCCTCGCAGCTCGACCCCCTTCTCCATGAGGTCTTTGACATCAGCTGCGAGCTTGCCAAGCTTCTCCTCCTTCTTGGCATCCTTCTTCGCATACCCTGCGAGGAAGTTCCTCAGCAGGAGCACGTCGGTCCCAATCTGCACAGCAAGAAGGACGGGTTAGTAAACAGACTAACCAAAGTAATAAAGAACAGAGAACTCTGAGTTCGGACTCACCGAGAAAAGCCGCGGGAGGATCCCGAGCAAGGCGTCGGCGTAGTCCCGGCCGCCTCGAGATCGGCGGTCCCGGGAGGTAGAGGCATACTCCATCACCTTCTCCGCGAGCCCCTTGTCGCGGATTACAGAACACCGGTTGGTGATCACCGACGGCGGAGCCGTCATGTCGGCTGCGACGGCGACTGACCCCCCGGGAGGAACCGCCGTCGATGGAGTGGCTGAAGTCGCGGGCGGCGCCGTCGGCTCTGCGATAATGATGGGGCCGGCGCGGGGCGGAACTGCGGACGGCGGACCTCTTTCGTCGGTAGCACCTCTAGGTCTGACGGCTGGAGCGTCAGTGGCCCCGGCCTGAGGCAGCATGGGTGGGGGAGCAGCAGCCACCGGACTGGGCGCGGGCGCCGGCACGACCTCTTGGCTCACCTCGGTGCGAGCCCTCTTCGCCACGAGCTCGTCCACCTCAGTGGCGTCCCTCTAGGCCGTGCCCTCCAGAAGGTTCTCCAACGAGAATTTCATGCCTGCAACACAAAAAGAGTCAGTCAGCTCGGCTAAAAAAGAAGAAGAATGCAAAAGTAAGAGGAAGACTGAGTCTCACCCGGCTCTCGGATGGGACTGATCCCCGCCTCGAACAAGTTCTGCTCCGAGAGCAGAACCTCGAGCGCTGGGACCACATCGCTCAGGAGCTGGGAGTAGGCCTCTTGGTCCGCCGACTCGACCTGGGAGTTTCGATTCGGGGACCGATCCGGTTCACTCCAGGCCCAGTCGACGTCCTCGACCGAGGCAAAAAAGAATCGGTTCTTTCAACCCTTGATGGAAGAAGGGAGGTCGAACCGGAGACACCTGGGCCGGGGCGAAATGTACCACCAGCCATCGTTAGTGGAGTACCTCTTCAGGGTGAATAGAGCCCTGAAGAGGGAGAAACGGGTAACAAACCCGTGGAAGTGACAAAAGACAATGAAAGAAAAGATGACCCGGATGGCATTGGGAGCCAACTGGGCCGGGACTAGACAGAAGTGGCTGAGGAAGGAAAGGAAGAAAGGGTGCAGAGGGAACCGAAGACCCCCGAGAAGGAAGTCCTCATAGAAAGCTATGCGGCCGGGGCCACTCATGGTGACGCGATCCCCGGGCCACGGAACAAAGAGACGGATTGACCCCGGGATGCCATAGACCTCCCGGAGCAAAGAAAGGTCACCTTCGGTCATTGTGGAAGTATGACTGGAGGGACCGGCAAAAAGAAGAGTTGGAGGAGGAAGAGAAGAAATGGGAAGTGCAGACATGACTGGAGGAGACCTGACACCCCTGGGGATGCCTATGGTGATACCCCCAGGCTGTAGTCGCCTGCGGGTCTCCTCCAGGATTACTTCCTCCTCCGAGGAGGAGGACGATGGAGTCCTCGACTGGGACGGACCGGCCTCGTCCGGGTTAGAAGAAACATGGCGACGGCGCGCCATGACAAAGAAGAGGGTGAGAAAAATTCACTAGAGGAGAAGAGAAGGGCGAAGAAGAGAATGAGGACACTCACCAAAAATGCACTGTGCAACGCGGGGCAGAGGGAGATAGCCTGCAGAAAACCACCCACGGAGCAAGGGAAAAGGCCTCATTCCGGAAAGTCCCCTCCTTTTCAAACTCAATCGACAGCAGCCGTACCCATCATTCCGCTCTGGGCCATCGGATGATCGCCGCGTGGACGCACGCCTGACACCGACGCCTCGTTAGCAGGGAAACGGCCTCTGCTTCGAAGCGACGCATTTATTACGGGCGAATAGGCGACGCGTGGCGGCCTCCTATAGTGCTTCGGGCACACCGAGAAATGGTGATGAGGATCGTGGCAATTCTGATGCAAGATCTTCGCCACCCCACGTCATATCCGTATTTAATCCTAACGTTCCGTTCCACGACGCCCCAACGGAATGTTGGGTTGGGGGGCAACTGTTACGGCCATAACGATGACATGGTCGGTCTTAGATTTCATCGGGCGTGATTCGAGCCATGTGGAGTTTTCGGCCAAATCAGTTGTGGCTCCCACACGTCCGAAGTCGAGCTCGGCCCGGGCTCCCCGGCCGCTTCGCCAGGTGGCACCCTGAGACGTACCGCCCTGGCCGAAGTCGAGCTCGGCCCGGGCCCTCCTGTCGCTCCGCCAGGTGTCCACCCAGGAGGGGTCCACCTCGGCCAACGCCGGCGGCTCCCCTGTTCCCTCACCAGGTGGCACCCTGAGACGGTCCCACCTCGGTCGAGGTCGAGGCAGGCCCCTTCGCTCCTTCGCCAGGTGGCCCCCGGAGACGGGACCACCTCGGCCCAAGCCGAGCATCCCTCTACCGCCCCGCCAGGTGTCCACCCAGAGGGGTCCACCTCGGTCGAGGTCGGCTGCTCCCCCGCTCCCTCGCCAAGTGGCACCCTGAGACGGTCCCACCTCGGCCGAGGTCGAGCCGGGCCCCTTCGCTCCTTCGCCAGGTGGCCCCCAAAGACGGGACCACCTCGGCCCAAGCCGAGCGTCCCTCTGCCGCCCCGCCAGGTGTCCCCCATAGACGGGACCACCTCGGCCCAAGCCGAGCGTCCCTTGCCGCCCCGCCAGGTGTCGACCCAGGAGGGGTCTACCTCGACCGAGGTCGGCTGCTCCCCCGCTCCCTCACCAGGTGGCACCCTGAGATTGTCCCACCTCGGTCGAGGTCGAGCCGGGCCCCTTCGCTCCTTCACCAAGTGGCCCCCGGAGATGGGACCACCTCGGCCCAAGCCGAGCGTCCCTCTACCGCCCCGCCAGGTGTCCACCCAGGAGGGGTCCACCTCGGCCGAGGTCGGCTGCTCCCCCGCTCCCTCGCCAGGTGGCACCCTGAGACGGTCCCACCTCGGCCGAGGTCGAGGAGGGCCCCTTCGCTCCTTCGCCAGGTGGCGCCCGGGGATGGTACCACCTCGGTCGAAGCCGGGCACCCCTTTTTCCACCCGCCAGGTGTTCGCCCAGGAGGGGTCCACCTTGGCCAAAGCAGGCCAGCTCGTACAGAGAAGGTCCCGAAGAGCGGAGGCGCGGGCTCCGAGGTTGACCCTCGAGCCATGCGCGCCGCACCCCGAGAAAGGCGCCCCGTATGGATGGCGGCGGCATGCGAAACATCACTTACGTCGGCCTGACAGGTTTCACAGTCGAGAGATGTGGCTCTGACAAAACAGGACCCGATAACGGACAGCACCGGTGCCTGGGAAGGAGAGCGCTCACGCTCGGCCCGAGGTCTGGTCGGCGGCCTGCCCAGCGCCCCCCTCTGAACCAGAAGGGGAAAGAGAAAGGGGCGGAGGGAAGGAGATGAAAGCGACAAGGGAGCCTTCCAGGAGCGAAAAACGAGAGGGCGACGGGAGGAGATAAAAGGAAGGAGGGAAGAGATGACAAGGTAAGTGAGACAAGTAAGAAACAGAGGCTGAAAAACTCTGCTTCAAGAGCAAGATCCAAGGTCCCAAGAGGGGATCGCTTGGCGTGAGCTCGGCAAAGGAACCCAGCTGGGTTTCTGGTCTCTTTGGCACCTTACGTGCTAGCACATTCTCTGAGTCTGGGACTTCTTTGGGAGCCCGTCCCAGAGAATCTGTTCCCTCTCGCCGTCTACTGACTTGATCATCGGAGCTCCCTCGCCGGAATCCCCGGCCAGGGTCTTCTAACCTTGCCTTGCAGGTTCGGTCCAGCCAGGAGGCCCCAGAAGCGAGGCGGTCTAGTAGGATCGACGGTTCTGAAGCACGGGCACGGCGGCGAGATCGGCAACAAATGGTTTAGATGATTTCCTCTAAATAATGAATACCTCTCTGATCATGCCATGTGTGTGTCGCACCGATCACATAGACAAAACCCTAAGAAGTGTTAGCTAATTCAACAGAAGAAAAACCAAAAATGTCAATCGCGATCCACGTGATAGTAGCTGACGAACTAGATGGAATTCATGCATGTTGGATGGACGAGATGAAGCCGTGTCCTTCATCCAAACCAAAGCCGAAGAGTCAGCCATATTTCCATAATAAAAAAAGGTGACACGACCCTCCAGCCTGTGTCATTTCTTCAAGAGCCTACTGAAAAGCGACACCTGTCCGTGGCAAGACAATCGAATCAGAAATCAGTTATTGCAATCGACTAAATCAGAGATCTGCCATCATTAATTATATCTTTTTTTGCTCGTAAATGGCAATCCATGAGTACTCCCATTTTTCAAAATAAATAATTATTTTGAAACTGGGAGTGGGGGGCAACTATTGTGATAGACCGGCTCAATAAAAGGTGATTACCAGTTCAGAGGCTTGATTGATCCAATTTGAACTGGTAGACCAAGCCGATATGCTTGAGGATGACTTCTAAGCCTGATAAAGCGACGATTCGATACCATTATGTTGATTTTGGTCCAGGGTCAGTCTTCGGCCTATGTCGAAGAGACCAGTTTCAAAGTGTATCCATGATCTATGCTATTCCAAAATAATTAGCTAGTCCTTCTTTGTATCAGTCCAAAGAGAACTAGTCTGAAGAAGATGGTTAATTTGTCTCCAAGCTTGCTCTGAAGAAGACAAGTAAATACTCTGACCTGCTCCAAAGAAAAATAAGTCCGAAGCAAATGGTTATGGCATTTTCAGCCTACACCGAAGAGAATAGGTCCGAAGTGAATTGCCAACTTGACTTTGGTCCTTTCTGAAATAATGGCTCTGAAATAAAATAATGGTTAACCTCATCTTAAGGTTATCAGAAGTAGGTTTGGTTGTTGCAACCAACAACGTGATCAACAACTCCTACTTTAGCAAGACTAGAATAACCAACCTCCGACAAGCAACTACTTTCAATTATGAGGAAGTTAGGCTAACTAACTTCCTTAACTGAAATCGGTTACAACTACTCCTATAAATAGCGGTAAGAGGGGACTCCTGAGGTAAGTGATCCTAGGCAAGTTAGAGCTAGTCCACAATTAGCTCTCGCGATGCCACTCTTCTCTAATTCCTTTCATTCCACTTCTTTTCTTTGAGCTCTCCATTCTGTAGCCTAGATCCTTACTGACTTAGGCATCGGAGTGTCCCCTACCGGATAAAATCCAGTCAGGGAGTTTGTCTTGTAGGAACTCCGGGAGGCGAAGTAGCAATTAAAACTCTTCATCCGGTCCATGTGGATTCAACGTCAACACTTTTTAAAATAAAATTATCAAAGTACCGTTCCTCGAAATAAATTCATCAAACTACATGTTTTTGCCAGCGTAACCAATTTATTTGTTTTTTTGTCACCCAGAGAAGACATAGGCTATGCCTGCATCTTTAGAGACTCAAAAAAAAAAATTAAAGACACAGGTTGAATCTGTACCTTCTAAATCATCTGAAAAAAAATTACCTGCGTCTTTTAAACCAATCAAAAAATATGATACCAAAACAAATAGATAAAAAAAAATCGATTTAAAGATGTAGGTAGACCTGTATTTTATGAATCAACCAACAAAAATAAAAAATATTTTGAGTCTTCTAAATGGATCGAAAAGAATGGCTTAATCAAGATTTTTTTTGAAATAATATTTTTTATAAAAAAAATTATCGAAGTAGTGTAGGTCAAAATTTAATGAAGGCTGCCAGTCTGGTCACCAGTCGATACCAATCCAATCCCCTGCCTAGTACCAGTTCGATTGCCAGTCCGAGTCGGACTAACATCGTCCTATCAACAGGACTAGTTGTCAATCAGTGGCTGGACTATCGACCGGACTGACGATCGGACTGGCTATCGGACCAGTGACTGGACTGGTGATCATACCGGTGGCTAGACCGACATTCAAACAGGAAATTGGGCTGGTGGCTAGACTATCAACTAGACTGATGACCGGATCGATGACCGGACCGGTGATCGGACCCCTGGCAAGATCGGTGACTAGACCCTAGCGACCGAACCAATGGCAGGACAAGCAGTTGGACCCCAATGGCCAAACCGATGGCAGGACTAACGGCCAAATCAGTGGCAGGACCGGTGGTAGATCGGTGGCAGGACCGGTGGCCATACCAGTGGCCGGACGGGCAACCAGACCATGGCCGAACCGGCAACTAGACTAGCGACCCGATCGTTGGCCGGACCGGTGACCGAATCCGATTGCCGATCCAATCCAGTCACTGGTCTTGCCACTGATCCAATTACTAGTCTAGCCACCGATCCGACAATAAATCCAGACATCAATTTGATTGTCTATCTGGCCACCAGGCTGATGTCAATCCAATCGCCGTGCATCTTCTAAACCAACCAAATTAGTATAATAAAACTTAAAATAACATAATAAAATATTTAAAATAATATAATAATATTTAAAATAATATAATAAAATTATAATATATGAAATACTTAAAATAATATAATAAAATAAAAAATAAAAAAATAAAAGAAGTTGCAGGTAAAGTGAAGTCGCAGGTCGCACCTACGATTTCATCTTATTCCTACACCTCCATTTTTAAAATTAAAAAATTAAAAAATATATAAGTAAAGTCATAAATTGTTACCTTATTAATAATATAAAATATTAATATTATAAAATAAAATTTATTATAATATATAATAAATAATATAAATATAATAATAAATATATTATAATATATTAAGTTATGAATTATATATTATATAATAAAATATAATAAATATAATAAATATTTTATAATATAACATAAAATTTATAATTTAATCGGTGTTAGTCTAGTCACCAATCCGATCATCAGGCTGGTCGTCAATTTGCTTGTTGGGTCGGTGCCAATTCAACTATCAACCCAGTGCTAATCCAATTGCCATTCCTGTCATCAGGCCGATACCAGTCCAGTCGCCAACCTGGTGCCAGTTTGGTTGGAAAACTGGTGCCAGTTCGGTCCCCTACATGGTACCAGTTCGGTCGCCAATCCGAATCATACTGGCACCAACCTAGCAGTCGGACTGACATCGACCTGGCGGCCATACAGGCAATAAAATCGATGACCAGATTGGCTGTCGAATCAATGGCCGGACTGGCAATTAGGTCAGTGGCCGGATTGGCGATTGGATTGGATCGACGATTGGATCCAATCACCGATCCAGCCATCGGTTCGGTTACTGGTCTGGCCACCGATCTGGTCGCTAGTCTAGCCAGCAGTCCGGCCATTGATCCAGTCACCCATCCGACCACCGATCTGGTGGTAGGTCTTGCTACCAGTCCGGCTATCAGTCTTGCCATCGGTCCAGCCGCTGGTCCTACCACAGGTCCGGTCGCTAGGGTCCGGCCAGGGTTTGGCCACCGGTCAAGTCACCAATTCGGTCACCGATCCGACCGACAGTCCGGCCACCGATTCAATCACCTGTTCAGCCATCGATCCAGCCACCGGTCCAGTTGCCAGTCCAACCATTGGTCCAGTTGCCAATCCGGCCACCAATCTGGTCGCTAGTCCGGTCACTGGTCCGATAGCCAGTCCGGTCGCTAGTCCGGCCATCGATTTGATAGCCAATCCGGTCGCCAGGATGATGCTAGTCCAACTCAGACTGGTGACCGAACTGATATCGGGTAGGGGACTGGACTGAACTGGTTGGCCGACCGAACTGGCACTGGGCTGGCAACCAAACTAGTATCGACCTGGTGACCGGATTGGAGGCCTTCATTAAATTTTGACCCATACTACTTCGATAATTTAAAAATAAAAAATATTATTTTAAAAAAATTCTGATTAAATCATTTTTTCGGTCCGTTTACGGGACTCAAATTATTTTTTATTTTTTTAGATTGATTTAGAAGACAAAAATTCTACTTGCATCTTTAAATTAATTTTTTTATTTATTTATTTTGGTAGTTTTTTTTTTATTGATTCGGAAGACACGGGTAGAACTCTACCTGTGTCTTCCAGATTTTTTTTTTTCTCCAGGTGGTTTAGGAGTCTTCAAGTGCTTTTTTTTTCGATCTTAAAAGACACGGGCACCTGCATCTTCTCCCGGCGGTTAAAAAAAAAAAAAATTGGTACAGCTGGCAACAACACGTAGTTTTGTAAATTTGTTTCGAATCATAGTACTTTTTTTTATCAAAAAAAAAAAGGTATTATTTTTAAAAAAATCCATGGATGGCCTTGTACCGGTATTATTTTTGTTGATTTACGTTACAGATGAATCACTACACGAGTTTCCAACCCCAAAGCAACAATCTTTTTCAAAGGATGAGAGGGTAAGGCCACTTGTAAAGAATATAATTTGCAAGCGGATCCTCATTGTTATGAGTATTATCTACTCAATCTCGAGAATAAATTATACTCCTGACTATTCACTATAATATTGATTACTTTATTAATTAAAAAAATATTTCAAGTATTTACCTACTCAGTATTGATTACTTATCTATTTAATATTGACTAATTATTTTTACTAAATGATGTTGCCAACATGATCATGTACTTACTCTATATCAAGTACATAATCGTCACCGATGTTGATATAGATATGGTACTCCTATATCTTGAAAGATTAGAAAAAGAGTCTTGTCCATAAGTATAAGCATAAATTGGGCAAAATCAGCCACTGACTTGCAAGAGAGAAGCCAGGATCTTACCAACTTCAACATCTATCTATTTCTCTTCAAGAATCATAAAAGAACTGATTTTAAATTGGTTCAAGATGTCCTAGATGAATCCATATGTCGAAATGTCAAATCCACGCGACCATGTTGACAATTACAAGGCTCTCTTGATGATTCAAGACACTATCGATGCCTTGCTCTGCTTTGCCTTCCTTACTATCCTCTCCAAGGTGGCCTGAGTATGGTATTCTAGACTTGAGCCGAGAAGCATCCATTCTTTTACATAACTAGAAAAGCTATTCGTTGCATATTTCAATACCAGTTGGAGGATGCCAAGGGAATTTGAGAGTCTCTTTTCTGTCTGATAATAAAATGAAGAATCTCCGAAGGATTATGTGATATGATTCAAGTCAGCAATGTTGGATATCTATAACTTGAATGAGTTTGTGTTCATGGCCATGTTGGCCATGAAAAAGGAACTTTACTTCTCCAATTCTCTTACTCTCTTGGATAAGACTTATCCGAAATCTTATCAAAACTCCTGGTTCATATCCAGAAGTACATTTGCACAAAAGAAGCCACTGTAATTCAGCAAGAAATTGATAGAAAGTCAAAAAAGAAGAAGGCCCAAGAAGAGTCAAGCAATAGCTAGATTGAGAAGCCCAACTCTTGTCATTGAAAAAGCCCAAAACTAAAAAAAACTAGTCAGCAAGTATACTGACTACACTCCTCTCTCGCTCCCCAGACAAACATCCTCATGAAGATCAAAGGAAAAAGGTATCTCTGACGACCTCCTTCAATGAGAGCTCCACTAGCCTTCTTAACAAGAGCAAATATTGTCACTTCCATCAAGATCACCACCATGATACCGAAACTGCTTTGTCTTGAAGAATGAAATCGAGGATCTTATTCAGTGTGGCTACCTTGGCAAATATGTCGGGAAAGAATTGTTCAGCTTGGTAAGGAAGACCTTACCCAACCACCAACTCAGATTGAAGTTAACAACTGGCTAATTGAAAAACCAATTAGCATGATCTCTTGGAGGGCAGAACACTTTTCGAAGAGACCGAGAAGAGAGAAACAAGAAATGAATGTAATCTTTTTTTCTGACAAGGATCTGATTGGGATTTAGAGTCCCCATGATGATTCTGTCATTATGTCAATGATGATAGTGAAACATGATATAAAGATAATTTTAGTTGATAATGAAAGTTTAGTTGATGTATTGTTCTATGATGCATTTGTTTGGATGAACTTTCCTGAGAGTCAATTAAGACGAGTTTCCACACCACTAGTTAGCTTGTTTGGCAACTCTGTTAGGCTCGAAGGCAAAATCACACTTCTTGTCATTGTCAGACTCAGCCACGACTAAGCATTATCTTCATTATATTCACGATTGTTCGAATACCTTCAATATACAATGTTATACTTAGATGCCCATTGCTTAATCAGCTATATGCTATCATATCCACCAAACATCTATTTGTCTGATTCCTGACTAGATATGGAGTCAGCAAAATGTGCAGAGACCAAAAACTAGCTTGATAGTGCTTCATGATGTCGATAAAGGTGTAGAAAGCCACTAAGGTGCTTGTTGCCAAACATTAGACCAAAGGGAGTCAAAAAAGAGGGCAGAACCCACCGAGCAATCATTATCCTTCTTGTTAAAAGATGACCCTGCCAAATGTGTGCAAATTTGATCTCTTATACCCAAGGAAAAAAGAGGCCAACTACTTGATTTCCTCTACTATAATGCAAACATCTTTGCCTGGTTAGCCTTTGATATGCTTGGAATCCCTCCTAAGGTCATTATTCATAAACTGAACATTGACCATAAGTTCAAGCTAGTTTGGCAAAAGAAGAGAAGTTTTTTCCTAAGAGGCAAAAAGCTATTGATGAAGAGGTTGACAAGCTCTTAGCTACCAACTTCATATGAGAAGCCTACTATCCTAATTGGCTAGCCAATGTAGTTAAAGTAAAGAAGGCTAATGGCAAGTGACGAATTTGCATTGACTACATCGATCTCAATAAAGCATGTTTGAAGGATTGTTTTTAATCATCAAAGATTGACCAATTAGTCAATGCCACTTCTAGACATAGGCTACTTAATTTCATGGACACTTTCTCAGGCTACAATTAGATAAGGATGGCTTCTAAAGATGAGAAGAATACTACTTTCATCACTGAGAAAGGTATTTATTGTTATAAAATAATACCTTTCAAATTTAAAAATACAAGGGCCATCTATCAGAGGCTTTTCAATAAAGTCTTCAAGGATCAAATCGGCCAGAATATGGAGGTCTATATTGATGATATACTTGTTAAGAGCTTTGAAGAGGCCGACCACATAAAGGACTTGGAAGAAGCTTTCAACGCTGTTCGTTGGAGCCAAATAAAACTGAATCCAACTAAGTGTGCATTTGGTGTTATAATGAGAAAGTTTCTTAGGTTCTTAGTTACAATGAGGGGCATTGAACCAAATTCGAAGAAAATTTGGGCCATCCTCAACATGTGACATCTAACTTCTAAAAAAGAAGTGCAACAATTGATCGGATGTGTCATAACACTTAGTCGATTTATCTAAAAGTTGATTGAATGATACTTACCTTTCTTCAAAGTTTTGTACTAGATGAATGACTTCACTAGGACTAAAGATTGTTGACAAGCCTTTAAGGAGCTAAAAAAGTTTCTTGGATCTCCACCTTTGCTATCCAAACTTGAAGTTGGAGAGACATTGTACCTGTACCTTGCCGCTTCACTATAAGTAGTCAACTTTGTGCTCATATGGCTGGATGACAAAGGAGTTCAAAAGTCTATCTACCATACCACCCGAGTACTCCATGATGCGGAGTCCAGCTACTCCAAACTAGAAAAAATTATTTATGCACTAATCATCTCTGAAAAGTATCTCAGGCTATATTTTCAAGTACATTCAATATATAGCTATCTTGACCGACCAATTACTTAGAGCTATACTACAATGGCTGGACATCTTAAGAGAATGGCTAAATAGGCAATCAAACTCAATAAGTTTGACATTTTCTACCAACCCAGGTTGGCAATCAAAGCCCAAGTTCTCGCTGACTTCTTAGTCGAGTGTACTTGGTCGGATGATAAGCCTAAAAAGCTACCCACCAAGCAAGCCAATCCAGAATCAACTTGGATACTTTATGTCAATGGAGCTTTGAATTCTCAAGGAAGCATGGCCAGATTAATCCTTACAAACTTGAAGGAGTTGTTGCCAAGTATGCACTTCATTTCTCATATAAGGCAACTAATAACTAAGCCAAGTATGAAGCTTTGTTGGCCGGACTAAGGCTCATCAAAGAACTTGAAATGAAGAGCCTTTAGGTCTTCATAGACTCCCAACTTATAGTCGACCAAGTAATTGGAGAATATGAAGCTCGTGATCCCATAATAGCTAAATATCTTCTCATGGTATGAAGTTTCACTTTAGCTCTTGAATATTTTGGCATCTTGCACATTCATAGACGGGAGAACGCTCAAGCAAACACACTCTCTTGACTGGCCACCTCGACCGACAACTTTCTCGAAGAACTTACATCAAATACCTAAAAGCTCCCAACACCAACAAAATCGAGAAAGTTTAATAAGTCAGCCATGAACTGAGTTGGATGGACTCTATTATTAAGTTCCTGACTGAAGGCATCCTTCTCTGATAAGTATCCATCAGAGATCGGAAGATTCAAGAAGAAAGCCTCCCAATTTGTACTGCTAGATAAACAATCTATGAAAAATATTTTTCCTTTCCATTGCTCAAATGTATATGCCCAACCAAAGTCGACTACATGCTTTGAGAGATTCATGAAGGAATTTATGAGAATCATCTAAGAGGCAGGTCCCTAGCCTACAAGGCCTTAAGGTAGGGATATTACTGGCTTACAATGTGAGAAGACACCATGGAGCTTGTCTGGAAGTGTGATTAATGCCAACACTATGCAAGCATCTAGCAACAACTTGCTAGTCAGCTGGCTAACCCTCCACTCCTTGGTCCTTTGCCCAATAGGGAGTGGACATACTCAATCCATTTTTCCCAGCAATAGGTTAGCTGAAGTTCCTCCTAATTATCATTGACTACTTTACCAAATGAGTGGAGGCTGAACCCTTGGCATATATCAGTGAGAGTAAAGTCAAAAAATTATTTTGGAAGTCTATCATTTGTCGATTTAGAATTCCCCACACCTTTATCACTGATAATGGCTAACAATTTAACAACTAGGCCTTCAGGCAATTCTATGCTGATCTTCATATTCATCATCAATTCATGTCTATCGGACATCCTCAGTCATATGAGGAGGTGGAAGTTACGAATTGGATAATCTTCCAAGGACCTAGAATCAAGCTAGATGAATCCAAATGCAGATGGACAGATGAGCTATCCAAGATACTGTGGGCATACCATATAACTCCTCAGATGTCAACCAACAAGACTCCCTTCAATCTTGCATTCGGCATTAAAGTAGTGATCCCGATCAAGATCAGACTTTTGACTATGAGGATCGAGCACTTCAACGAGTCGAGCAATTCATCTCGACCTCGGGCCAACCTGAACTTGTTAAAGAAAACTCGAAACCAGGCTCATATCTGATTGGCAACTTATCGGTAATGAGTTGCCTAATACTACAACTCTCATAAAAATGAAGACCTTCTGTCTAAGGGGCATTGTTTTATGGTGGGCAAAGGTTTTAAAGCCAACAAAGAAAGGAAAACTCTCAATAAATTGGAAAGGACCTTATTGAGTGACTAAGGCCCTTCATCGAGGAGCTTACAAGCTTGAAGACTTGGATGGGAAGCCGATTCCTCAAACATGGAATGCTGATAATCTTTGATTGTACTTTCAATAATGCAATGGCATTCACTCAGTAATACAACCAAGCATGTTTCTAGCAAAGCTCTTGAAAGATCTTATCTTATTATTTAAAGAGCTCAAGATCCATCAGAGTCCAACTCGGTGATCAATCATCCAACTTGATGATCTATCACCCTAGTCGACGATCCATCGTCCAACTCGATGATCCATCACCCTACTTGGTGATCTATCACCCAACTCGGCAATCCATCACCCTCCTCATGATCCATCACCAATCTCGATGAACTGTCACCCTACTCAGTAATCTGTCACCCTACTCAACGATCCATCGCCCAACTTGGCAATCCATCACCCTCCTCAGCGATCCATTGTCCAACTGGTGATCCATTCCCCCACTCAGTGATCCATGATCCTACTAGGTGATCCATCATCCAACTCGATGATCCATCACCCTACTTGGCGATCCATCGGCCATCTTGGTGATCCATTACCCTCCTCAACGGTCCATCTTCCAACTCGGGTTTTCGAACCCACTACTTGGCGATCTATTACCTAACTCGGTTTTTAAACCTCCAAATTAATGATCCATCACCCTACTCAATGATCCATCTCCTAACTTGCATTTGTGAACCCCGCAGCCACTTAGTAATTGGCTACTTAGTGATTCATTGTCTAACATAAAGTCCCCAAACTCTTATTCTACTAACTAGAATACTTAGCAAATTTTTATTCAAGATTTGGGACATCCACTAAGTATAGAGTTATTAAAGGAAAGTTAACTTTTCATTAATTTGGAAGGTTCATTATAAAGTCTGATCAAGTTTGAATATCTCATTACAAAGTTGGACCAAGTGTAATAATAAAAATAATAATAATGAAAATAAAATTACAAGTGCCCCTTTCACTATTGATGTTCCAACTCCAAGATTTGCTCCTCATAGCCAAAAGCTTCGCACCACTCATCAAGCTTGAAGCTGACTTGTGAGAGCAACCTTGACACTCCAACATGGACAATCAGGAAGGCCAATTTATCCATGAAGGATTTTTGAAGAGAATGTCTAACTAGGAACTACTGACCGGGCAGTTGTTCCAAGTTGGACATCTCCAAGGATACCTTTGGTGCCCTGTCTTTTATCTCTAAGAACATCTTCAATCGTTCCTTATCATCTTCCCTATGCCATCTATTTCATTCTTATCGGATTCTACCTCTCCCCCAAGTACTTCGACAATTGGTGGCATCTCTTTTCTTGGTAGAGGGTGACCGGTGATTCGCTTCATATGGAAATACTTCCTCCAAAATGAAATTGCAGAGGAAAAGCCTAGAGGGGGCTACTATTTATGCCTGACTTAGCCTTTCAAATGCTGGTAGGTGGCATTGCTAGGATGGCTGAATAACGCAGTCACTTAGTGTTGCCCAGAGAGCAACCCAAGAGGGGGGGTCAATTAGGTCTCAAAAAAAATTTAAAGCTAAGCTTGATAATACAAGTCGCAAACTTCACAAGACAAGATATGCAATACAATTCAACAAGGTACTAAAATTTAAGTGCAATGCTTTAAAGTAGCAATGCAGTGAAAATTAAAAGTAATAAGCAATGAAGTAAAGAATAAGGAGGGAGAGAACAAGCAATCACAAACACCACAAGCTATAGTGGATCGGTGCCAACAATGCACCTACATCCACTCCCCAAGATCCCCTTGGGAATTCACTATAATCCAACGATTATAGCCGATTAGTTTTCTGAGCTTACTAATCAAAACCCGACTTGTTTTACAAGGCTTACAAGTCACAGCCTCACTTGGTTTTACGGGCTAACTAAGAACCTAATTGGTTTTCACAAGGCTAACCAAAAACCTTCCTTGGTTTTCTGAGCTAACCAAGAACCTTAGTAGTTTTGCGGGCTAACCACCAACCTAATTGGTTTTCAAGGCTTACCAATAACCTTACTTGGTTTTTCAATAGGCTAACCAATAACCTTTACAAGATATAAGATGGAGAAATAAAGAACCAATATAAGCTTTCAATAATAAGCAAATAAGTCGATGTAGCTTAATGTAGTGTTGCTTTGCTCTTGTTGAAGCCTTTTGAATGCCCAAGATTGAATGATCTTCAATGCTCTTGATAGCTTTAAATGCTTGGAAGGCTTCCTTTTGCTTGAGAGTGGTTGAGCTTTGAATGAATAGGAGTTAAGGCACTTCTTTCTTCTTTTCTCTCTAAAATCTCTTTGGATATTCAATACCTTTTTGAATAGTTGAATAGTTGTTGTCTTGATTTGATTTGGAGCATTTATATACCTTCCTAGCCCCCAAAATCGAAATCTAGCCATTATACTTGAAAAACTAGCCATTGGAGGTCATTTGAGCGAGTTTTGCGCTTGAAGAAACTAGCCGTTACTGTTGTCAGAACTCCATGTGTCAACACCTCCTCTTCATGTGTCGACACATAATGTCGACATATGTTCTTCTTGAGTCGACACAAGTTCAAAGTGTTCCATTCAGATTCTCTGAAAAAATTAACTGAGTCGACACATTCTTAGTTGAGTCGACACATTGAGTTGATACATTACATCCATGTGTCGACACATCAACTATTCCTTCAACTTTTGCAAGTTCTGTGGCTTGAAAGTCTCAGGCGATGTGTGATCCATGTGTTGACACCTTGAATCGATACATAAGGTCCATGTGTCGACACATCAACTATGCCATTTGGAACATTGCTGCGTACCAGCCTAAGTCGATACTTCTTCTTCATGTGTCGACATATTATGTCATGTGTCGACACCTTGAGTCGACACATCATTAAAAAAGTGCAGAAATTGCTAAACTTATGCTGGAACATATTTCCATTTGTCTTAGTCATCCATTCAACCATTTCTTTGAGTGTCCAAGTCTTGTTTTGAGTAGTCATTCCATTCAAACTTGGTTCTTCAACACAATTGATCTTCTTCAAATTTTGTGAGCATCCTTTCAAAAAGACACACTTAAAGCAAACTATTAGTTCTCAATTTATACTTAACTATTTTGCTTATCATCAAAATCAATTAGTGGAGTCAACAATCTTTTCCTTTTTGACGATGACAAAATCCTTAAATGTAAATTGCTTTAAAAGTAAAGCTTTAAGAGAATTGATCAAGATACATAATATTGAAAGCATTAAGTATATCAATCATTACTTAAAGATATAATCATTCAAAACACAAGTAATAGAATTTGAGCTTGCTTCAAAGATAGAGAGTATTAGAGCTTTGTCAGAACTTTAATATTTATTTAAAAGTATTAAGAACATGTATCATGATACTCTTACAATAAAAATTTCAGCAATTATAAAATTTCAGCAATTAACAAAGCTCCCCCTGAATTAATGATTCATAACAAAATTTGTGAGAATCTTTTCAAAAACATTGGAAGAGGGTTTTGAGAATCGAATTTACTTTGACAAAAGGTAAAGCTCCCCATTTCATAAATTCAGGTTTTCAAAAATTAAAAGTTACTCCCCCTTTAGTTTCGAGAAGTAAATACATTTATACTTAAATAATATCATGAATTACTCCCCCTTTTTGTTATCATTAAAAAGGTAGATAAAGGGAATACATTTATTTTCGAAATATTTTCTTTATGAAGCACATTCATGAAAGCAATTCAAGATATAGCATTCATGTCTATCAAAGATATAAATGAGTAATCAAAAAGTTTTTCATATATGTATTATCAAGTACACAACAAAGATAGAAGTACATGTAAGCATGAAAGTAAACTATCTAGAAATATAAAACTATCTAGAAATACATCAATGTCCTAATCCTCATCCATCGAGTCATCAGAAGATGAACCGATCTCGATCGGTCCAGTATCAGAAGAAGACCGAGCTCGCGGCCATCATGATCGAAGATCTCGAAGTCTGGTCCTAGTCGGCTGAGGAGGGGTACGGCATCCACGTCCTCTATGACGAATATAAGTCCGACCTCTGGCTGAAACAGTAGAGGTAGGAGCTACGTCCTCCGTAGGAACTGAACTGGTCGGGTGAATTATCTTAGCAACAGTTGAAGCAAGAGTACGATCAAAAGTAGGGCCTGAATCGAGATGCTGAAAGCCGGGTGTATAAAACCCAAGCTCTCGAGTGACTGATGAAGTATGAAGGGTAGGACTATCAAAAGTAGGTATAATAGCTGATGATACAGGCGTATCAAGAATAACAGTATCAGCTATGGAAGGTATCGGTGTATCTACGATAGACGTGTCAAAAGAGGGTGTCTCAATGATAGGTGTATGAATGACAAGAGAATCAACAGTAGGTGAATCAATAATAGGTATATCAATAACAGGACTAAGAATAGGAATAGGAACTGGAGTGTGATCAATCGATCTAGAAGGAGAGGATGGATCAGGAATCGGAACAGGTGAGATGAATGGATCAACAACAGGGCTCGCAGGCACATCATCCGTCACCTCTGTAACTGGCTCTGACATAAGATCAGCAATATCAAACCGGTCTGAGATAGTCTCCTCATCTCCATCAATATCTCCAATCACTGTATCTCCATCTCCATCTCCAACAATAGTCTCAACACCAGTGTCGATATCAATAATGTCATCAGCTGGTGCTAGAGCAGGAACATCAATAGAAGCAGGAACTGTGTCTGCAGCAGGAGCACTTGTCGAAGATCTGGACAGTGCTTAGGGAATAGCCAAAATACCATCACTAAGACCAATGTGGCTCTCTCTCTCTTAGCAATAAAGACGTCTAAACGTTGCCTCATGATGAAAACATCGATCTCTATGTGTCTGACTCTGTCCTCTAAAGTATCTGAAACACCAGGAGTCTCCGTCTGCGTTAGCTGTGGCTGGGCAGATGTTGAAGGATCAGACTGAGCTAGCTGTGCTACCGTCTCAGGCTATGTCTCACTCGGTCCAGCCTCACTTGAAAGAATCCCCTCCTCCTCTGCTATGTCCTCATCAATGTTAGCTCTATCCTCGGCCTGTCCTGATGTCCTCCTTGTCCACTAGCCTCGGTCTAAATGATAACCCATGCGATGCAACGACCTGATGTCATATACATCGATATGGATCAAAGTACGATAAGGCTCATCCTGGAAGCTGACTCCATACTCCCGAAACAGTACAGTCAATCCCATGCCATATGGCAAGCAGAGCCGCTGACTAGACGCCGCCTCAGTAATCTGATAAACTATCAGAACAGGAAGATAAATCGACATCCGCTGAATCAGTGAGACCATCACCAGCAACTCTCGCTTGGCAATGTAGTCAAATCGATCGATCTTCGGTAGAAGAATCCAGGCGACAATATGATGTAGCAGTCTCATCTCTGCAAATAGTCTCGATGATGGAATAGTGGCTCCCTCTGGTAAGATATCGGACTTAAAAATACACTAGAGGCCACTAACTCTATCCATCAGACTATCAGTAACTGATCTAGTCATGGGTATATCCCATACTAGGCTCAAAATCTCTGATAAAATGGGGATATCCTGTCCTCTAACCTATGCAACCCAACCATCTGATCCGCGGGCAAGTGATCCATAGAACTCTCTCATCAATCCGGGATAGTATCTCTCGTTGAGCGAACAAAAAGAGGCCAAACCAGCATGTCTAATCCAATCTCCAATTCTGAAATGCTGCTGGTCTAAGAAAGAGAAGTCCACTCGGCATCCTCCAACCACTGTCTTGGAGCTCATCCGGCTAGAAGGAGTAAACAACAGTCGTGTAGGCGGATCCGGAGATCTAGACTCGTGTCATGCCTTCATACTCCGCTCTTCTTCATGCTGTGACTGACGTGGTCAGTGAACGACTTGTTTGCGAGGATCCATTGTCAACAATCAAAGATTTAGCAAGGTTTTTGGTGGAAATAAGGAGTTTCTAGGGTTTAGGAGCTAAAACGTATGAGGAAATCCAATAAAAATGACCACCGAATCTTCAAATTTGAGAAAATGGTGGGTAAAAGCAAGGAAACGAGAGGATGAACAAGATGGATACCTGGAATCGAAGTGTCGAGTCAGAGGAGAATGAAATTTGGAAGAAAAATGGTTCGAAAATCCTTAAAATCTCAGTTTGCCATCGGGCATGTGTCGACTCATGCATGTGTCGACACATTTTGGTGTCGACTCATGATGTATCGACACATCGACTTAAAAACTGAAAAATTTGGAATTTCACTGAATGATCAAAATCAATTGAAGTAACATGTATTTGGAGTCAAATCAGTAATGATCAATCATGATATATCATAAATAAGGTTGAATTGATCTAATTTGAGTCAAATTGGGGGGAAAGATTTAATCAAATGGATTGATGATCCTGAGCTCTCTTCTAATTATACAGAATCGATCTTCCAAGAGAGGTTTAGTTAAAATATCAGCTAATTGAAATTCAGTACATATAAATTCATGCAAAATATCATTGTTTTCAACATGATCTCTAATAAAGTGATGCCTAATTTCAATGTGCTTGCTCCTAGAGTGTTGAACAGGATTTTTAGTTAAGCAAATAGCACTGGTATTATCATATTTAATAGGAGTTCTAGCCAACTTGATTCCAAAGTCTTCAAGTTGTTGCTTAATCCACAAGATTTAAACACAACAACTTCCTGCTGCAATATACTCAGCCTCAGCTATGGATAGTGCAACTGAAGTTTGTTTCTTGCTAAACCATGAGATTAAGTTAACCCCAAGAAATTGGCAAGTTCCACTAGTACTCTTTCTATCTAATCTACAACCAGCAAAGTCTGCATCAGAATATCCAATCAATTCAGCAGAAGAATTTCTAGCATACCACAAACCAATACTAATAGTACCAGACAGATATCTAATAATGTGCTTAACAGTCATGAGATGTGATTCCTTAGGTTCAGACTGATATCTAGCACACATGCAAATACTGAACATAATATCTGGTCTACTAGCAGTCAGATACAGTAAAGAGCCTATCATGCCTCTATATAATTTCTGATCTATAGATTTACCATTTTCATCTTTATCTAGTTTACATGAGGAGCTCATAGGCATACCTATTGGCTTAGTAGTCTCCATCCCAAACTTTTTGATAATTTTCTTGTGTATTTAGCTTGGTTAATGAAGATACCATTTGAAGTTTGCTTGATAATACAAGTCGCAAACTTCACAAGACAAGATATGCAATACAATTCAACAAGGTACTAAAATTTAAGTGCAATGCTCTAAAGTAGTAGTGCAGCGTAAATTAAAAGCAATAAGCAATAAAGTAAAGAGCAAGGAGGGAGAGAACAAGCAATCACAAACACCATAAGCTATAGTGGTTCGGTGCCAACAATGCATCTACATCCACTCTCCAAGATCTCCTTGAGAATTCACTATAATCCAACGATTACAGCCGATTAGTTTTCTGGGCACACTAATCAAAACTCGACTTATTTTACAAGGCTTACAAGTCACAACCTCACTTGGTTTTATGGGCTAACCAAGAACCTAATTGATTTTCATAAGGCTAACCAAAAACCTTCCTTGGTTTTCCGGGCTAACCGAGAACCTTAGTGATTTTACAGGCTAACTACCAACCTAATTGATTTTCAAGGCTTACCAATAACCTCACTTGATTTTTTAATAGGCTAACCAATAACCTTTACAAGATATAAGATGGAGAATTAAAGAACCAATATAAGCTTTCAATAATAAAGCAAATAAGTCGATGTAGCTCGATATAGTGTTGCTTTGCTCTTGTTGAAGCCTTTTGAATGTCCAAGATTTAATGATCTTCAATGCTCTTGATAGCTTTGAATGCTTGGAAGGCTTCCTTTTGCTTGAGAGTGGTTGAGCTTTGAATGAATAGGAGTTAAGGCACTTCTTTCTTCTTTTCTCTCTAAAATCTATTTGGATATTCAATACCTTTTTGAATAGTTGAATAGTTATTGTCTTGATTTGATTTGGAGCCTTGATATACCTTCCTAAGCACCCAAAATCGAAATCTAGCTGTTATACTTGAAAAACTAGTCGTTGGAGGGCATTTGGACGAGTTCTATGCTTGAAAAAACTAGCCGTTACTGTTGTTAGAACTCCATGTGTCGACACTTCCTCTTCATGTATCGATACATAATATCGACACATGTTCTTCTTGAGTCGATACAAGTTCAAAGTGTTCCATTCAAATTCTCTGAAAAAATCAGCTGAGTTGACACATTCTCAGTTGACTCGATACATTGAGTCGACACGTTACATCCATGTGTCGACACATCAACTGTTCCTTCAACTTCTGCAACTTCCGTGGCTTGAAAGTTTCAGGTGATGTGTTGATCCATGTGTTGACACCTTGAGTCGATACATAAGGTCCATATATCGACACATCAACTGTGCCATTTGAAACATTGCTGCATACTGGCCTGAGTCGATACTTCTTCTTCATATGTCGACACATTATGTCATGTGTCGACACCTTGAGTCGACACATCATTGAAAAAGTGCAGAAATTGCTAAACTTGTGCTGGAAAATGTTTTCATTTGCCTTAGTCGTCAATTTAACCATTTCTTTGAGTGTCCAAGTCTTGTTTTGAACAGTCATTCCATTCAAACTTGGTTCTTCAACATAATTGGGCTTCTTCAAATTTTGTGAGCATCTTTTCAATAAAGACACACTTAAAACAAATCATTAGTCCACTTAGGGATCTCACTTCATTTATTTCTATCTTTAAAGTCTACACTGGTATTTATAGGTCAAATCTTATCCACCTAGTGGTGCTCCCAACTAGCCAAGAATGGTGGTTGCTAAAGGAATAAATGCATAGGTTCCCAAGGGTAACCCGCTTCCCAACATGGCATCAAAATGTAGTGAAGGCAATCAAAGTCACCTAGTCATCATGAAAGATAGGTGACTTCAATCAGTCAGAATAGCCAACTTCTTTTAGTTAGAATGACTAACTTCATTTAGTTGGGACAATCGACTTCAAATTGGCAGATTTCCAGTAACAACTAGCTCTCAACTACAGAAGCGAGTCTAACTGTGTACTCAACCAACATTCTTGTTTGACTAAAAGACTTAGCATATTTTGCTGAAAGATGATAATTGGATATCCTAAGTACATTTTTTGAAGGTTCTATTCTAATGTTGCCTACTTAGCTGGTGGATCACCTATTCAATTGAGTTACTACAAGTTAAGTACTTGGCTTACCTTACATGTCTAACTACTTAGAATATTTTGGCACATTTTAGTCAGTTAGTCAGCAACTACATGCACAGTCATTTAAGGAAAAGCAAGTAGTTTCATTGATATATGAAATCTACACAAAAGCAAAAGTAGGGCCATGCATGAATACATAAAGAAGAAGGAAAATATAGTCATTCTTTAAGGGTGCTAGTCTAGGCTGCACTAGAGTCTTCAGCTACTTCAGTGGTCATGGCTTTGATGTCAGCTATTGCTTCAGTGTCAGCTATTGCTTCAGTGATGGCTCCTCCATGGTAGTTTCCTCGGTAATGGTGGTCTCCTCCTCAGTAATAATAGCCTCCTTCTCAACAACTACCTTTAAGACCGCCTCCTTAGTGCCAACCGATTCCGTCTCAAACTCTACAGCCTTTTATTCTTCCTCTTCTTTGTTACCCTTGTTACCCTCATCATCAGACTCGATGATGGTACTCAAGCACAAACTTGGAAAGATCTTGGCAACTTTCTTCTTACACTCAAGAAATCTGAGATGGAGGGATTCTAGGCAGCCCTCAGCTACCTCTACTTTGAAGTCTTTAGATTTCTTATACTCATCAACTGCTTGATTTATAGCAAGCCAAATAGCTTTGACTTCGATCTTAAGTTTCCCAACTTGCACTTTCATGGCTACTCTTTTTGAATAGGCTTCAGCTAGCTTTATCTTTAATTCGGAGACTGAGGCCTTCTCATTTGTCAACTTCTCCTCTTTGTCTTTCACCTGAGCCTCAAGCTTGTGGTTGAGTTCTTGGAAAGCCTATAAGTCTTCTTTAAGTTTTGCCTCCCACATCTCTCAAACTTTTCTCAGCTCTTCAGCCACCTCAGCCTCAGCCTTTATAGTCTCTACCCAATCCTTGATAGCTTGACTGAATTTAACAAAACTATCAAACCCATCTTGGATAATGGTGATATCATGAGTAAACTACAAAAAAAGAAATTCTAAGTAATCTGCTCAGAAATCAAGAATTCAAAAAGTTATTCTAGGAAGAACACTAACCTCAATAAGAGTTGGGAAGAATGACTTGATGGTTTCCTCTGGCCAACAAGCTTTTCTATCTTCCTAGTCCTGAGGCAAGAGGGTCATCTTCAACATCTTCTTGGCTAAACTTTTGCTCTTTATGGCAAAGGCAGTCTTCAAAACACTCATTGAGATCTTAAGATATTCCTCATCTTGGGAAGTCTCCTCTGAAATCATAGAGGTCATTGAAGCCTTGCCCTTTCTCTTGGCCTCCACCTAGACTGAGGTGCTCAATTGCCTTGGAACTATAACCATCAATGTCGGCACTGAAAAGTAAATCAATATAGTAGGAGTCAAAGCCAAGATGACTTTCACCTTGTTGTCATCCTCCTCGATGGTCAGGGTATTTGTGGATGTGCCGTCGGAGCCCTAGACAAAATGGATGGACCCTCGAGGGCTACTCGAGGCCTCTTCGAGATTGCCTTCTTCAGCTTGGGAGCTCCCCCCTCGTTGGCAGACCTTTTCTTCATTTTAGCCTTCTTCAAATTGGCTAGATAAACCTTCATATTTGCAAGATGCCGAGTAGAAGACTTAGTGAAAATGATAAAAGAAAAACATAAAAACTAATTATGAAGGCTTACTGAGAGACATAATAGGGCTAAGCTCTATATCAACAGGCTCTACTCTGCCAACAGGTCTTTCTACCGAGAAACCTCCATATTTGTTATTTTAGGAAATCCTCCTTGTCAAAAGTGAGGACTTCGTCATTCTAATTTAGTTTGGTATAAGGCTCACTCAGACCGAGTTGATTCTTAAAGGAGGATCAAAACGAATAAAGAAAAACCTATTTTTCTAATTGTGAATAGCATAAGGAAGGTCAGGAATGATGGCATGGCTTGGGTGAGAGACAAAGAACCACCAATCCCTTATCTTTGGGTATCTCTTCAAGAGATGAAGTGCTCGAAACAAGGATGTCCTAGGCTGAGTTCTAATCATGTGATAGAGAACTATGAAAGAGGCAATGATCCTAATTAAATTTGGAGCAAGCTAAGTTGGAATTATTTGATAAAAATTGAGTTCATTTCTAATAAAAGGGTGAATGGAAAAATGGAGGCCTGTATGAAGAAACTCTTCGTACAAGGCAACACAACCAGGGAGACTTGATGTTACTCGATCTTTATGAGTAGGAGCAACCATGCAAAACTCACTAAGAAAGCAATATTGCCTTCAATGGTTTTTGATTTTCTCTGGGGTCATTGTCGAGATAGTGCTTGCCGGACTTGGTGGAAATAAAGTAGGAGCTCTTAGACTGGCCGGCTAACTAGCCTGAAGAGTCTTTTTGAATGAAGTTCCTACTTTTCCTAAGTCTGCAAAAGCAACCTCCCAAAGAGACGACTCCTGGGAACCCTATAGTCCAGAAATGTAACTCACTGAATGACTTTCCTTCTTAGATGAAGACATCCTAACTACATGAAATAAACATAGAAGAAGGAAAATCAAGCAAAAGATGGAAAAAGAAAAGGAAAATTGTTGGGAAAACCCCAACTCAAAAATACTTCAAAGATTAAAGGTTCCTAAAGAATGGTGAAAGCTGCTAGTAGCAGCTCCACCTGGAAGAACCGTAAAAGGGCTCAAAGAACCATAAGAAGCCCTAAAAGAACCTTCAAAGGAAGATGAAGAGCAAGATAAGAGAACTAGTGGAAGGACCCTAGCCTAGAAGTCATAGAGACTTGACTATAGGAAGCCAGTCTGGAGCAAACCTTCTCCTTCCTTCTCTCCCTCTTTTTTCTCCATTCCTCTACAAAAAAAGCAATCCCTATAACAATGACAGGGATCTTGATTTATACCTTATTTCAATGGTCAAGATTTGAACCCCCAAACCAGTTAAAGTCATCCGATCTTGACATGTGGCCCATTTTCTATTGATGTTGCTTCAAAAAGAGGACTGGTTGATTAACACACGATGCTGGATTCTATATACATATCATGTATATACCATAGTCGTCAGGCCATGTGGCGCATTCCCATTCATTGGAAGAGATGGAGCAAATCGTCGGCCATTTCAAGAAGTTATAGTGCAGTTCTTTTGAGAGCAGAGTTCATGATTCCTTTTTCCACTACTATCAAGGATACCGAGTGACTCCTGAATAAGCATTTAATGGCCAAATCGTGAAGAGATTCACTCCAACCCCAAGACCAGGAGAAGTAACTAATCCCTTCGTCCAGAAGTGACAAAGTAGTCTACTCAGCAGTGTTCTAAAATCAGGAGTGGGGAACAACTGTTATGGATGTTATCTGCTCGATCTCGAGAACAAGTTGGACTCCCGACTACTCACCAGAATGTTGACTACTTCACCACCTAGGGAACACTTTGACTACTTATCTACTCAGTACCAACTACTTGCTTTCACCAAATGACGTTACCAGTAAGACCATGTGCATACTCTATATCGAGTAGATAGTTGGCACCGATTTCTTTACATCAGATATCTATACAAACCCAACTAGCTACGTAGGTAGGTTTAGTTAGGCTTGCTTATATGCAACATCAAACTATATCAAATCAAAGTAGTACGCCTACTCCGACCTACAGTATATCACCTCATCTACTCAGAGTTAGTAACTTCCAAGCAGCCACCAAAGACCAATGCCTTCCAACTGTTCTACCTAGAGTTCATAACAAACAAATGGTATTTAGTTACCAACAGACTTCTCTACAGAATATAGTTATCCTAATGTCCTTAACTACGTAATGATTTTTAGTTATTTATAATGGTATTCCTAACAGTATTCAGTTATTCCATTTCGAGTAATTCTATAAATAGATAAGAGTCCATCTACCACGTATGCCACTCCTACTACCTTTAAATATTTAGTCTTCTATTTTCACTTGTATTCAGTTCCGGTTGTTGTTGCCTACTTTATTTTTCTTGCCAACTTTAGCATTGGAATATCCCTCTCGATCCAGAAATTTTTTTACATGCTAACTTTAGCATTGAAATATCCTCTCGATCGTGAAAGTTTTTTACGGATCTCCATCCACAAAAAACGTTTGCTAGGGAGACTTTGTCCCATCAAAGGACGCGGCAGGACCGTCCAACGCGCCAAAGGATAATCTAACGGCAACACTCATGGAGGATAGAAATTTGAAATGGCCTTTCCAAATGTGTTATCAAAATTACTTTAAAAAAGAAAACTTAAATAATTAATTCTTAGTAAATAATCTAATCAAATATTCTACCCAAAAAAAGAGAAAATTTTAAAATATAATAAATTCTTATTAAATAGTCTGATAAAATATTCTACTAAAGATGTACGGTGCGCAATTAATTGATGTCCTCCAACTAATTATAACGATAGCAACTCAACAACTTCCTGATGTTTGATGCGCATTGATGCTGAATACTGCAGATGATATCATTGTAACAACTGCATTGACAAGAATCCACTACTAGAAAAGTATTAGTAGTGAAATCCCAATTTATCGGTTGGTAACCTGTCAAGAATCCACCAGAAACTACTGAACTATCAGAGTCTCACTTCCATTGCTGCTTCTTAGCAACATCCTTCTGTCAACCTACAAGTTTTACTTCATCAAGTCCTTCGTATATCAAAATATGTTTTGTATAAATATATGCATGCCAAATATAAGGGCTTCAACACTAGCAAATAATTTAATGTCGTATTAAACGCACACAAGAATTTTTTTTTTTTTTTTTTATGCCTTTTCCCACAAACTAAAAAGAATACTAATGTACAGCACCAAATTTCCTTTCTTGTAATTAGAACTATATACAAGAACATGTCACTTCGCACACCAGAGACTGATTTCCCACCAAAGTTTTAGCTAAATCAACAGAACCCACAACAAAACATAGAAAGAAACAAACAGATCAGAGCTGGATTGTGCCATCATATCCCCTCTTTCTAGTTGGATCTTAGGCTCCAAAGCACCCAAAAAGCTTCTTTGGAGCAAGCCCTGTGGAACGGTATTTTGCAGCCATTTCCTCTGCCTTCAGGATGTCTTCGCCACGCTTGGCCTCAACAATTGCTCTCTTCTCTTCTGCTGTCTTGTGAATCATGGCCACCTTGTTTTTCATTATTTCTGCATATTCTGCCTTCTTTTTTTCTAAGTCTTCCTGCTCACACATTAGAAAAGTATTTGGTTGCAGGCTCTCTAAAGCAGCTGGCAGAACAAGTTCACAAATTACATATACCATGCAGATGCTGGAGACAATAAGTTGTTAGATCAATTATGCTTTCCTACCATGGGAAAGAAACATACTAGATACTACAGGGGGGAGCAGGTTTGTTTACGTTTGGCTGCTTCATCAGATGCTATTTCTTAATGAGAATGCCAGTTATATACCCTTAGATAGTAATGAAGCATCTAGATCCAACAACATTGCATTCTTGTTCAAGAGTGTAAACAAGAATTGGTGGATAATGGATGAGCTATAATATGAATCAAAGGACAGATGGACAAGAGGTACAAGTATAACTCAATCATAGTTCGAATTTGAGGACATAGAGAGCCATTTCACTCCAACATAATATAAGGTGCCCTTAAGTTTTGAGCCCATTGATGGGATCTCAAGAATCAGAACCGAACAGCAATGCAAAGCCTTGTGTTAAGCTTGGCCCATGCTTTTTGAAATTTAGAAATGACTTAAAAACTGAATGATAAAGATACCTACTGTTTCTAAGGAAAATGATTCCTACTTTAATGATAAATTAGTAATTTTCTTTATATTTCATGCAGAGATTTTAGCTTGTTCCTCTGGAATATTTGATGCATAAAAATCATAATGTTTAAATGCATACAATAGACTTTTCAAGTAAAAACAATGTAACATTTATTTGAGGATGATCTAGCAAACCATTGAATTATTTTTGTCTAAACTGAGCGTCAATTTTGTTTTGGCAGAGCAGCCATTTTGACATTACTCAATTTCTGATTCTGTCTAGAAACATGTTAGTAAGGTTTACAATCTTCGTAACCTAGTACTGTTACTATCTTGGTATAGTTTCGGTATTCCTGGTATAGAGGTCGGTTTGGTATATTGATTTAGTACTGGTACAGTATGGTATACCCGATATGCACCAATAATGGCATAAGGACATCCAACATTCTTAATTTTTCTTTCTAGTTCTTCAGCTTCCTGTTTTCTCATTATTCCATCTTCAAAATGGAATTTTAGTCTTAACTCTTAAGAGATGATTTGATCCAGCTAATGCCTTCTTTTCAAAAGAATAAGAAACAAAGATCGATTCAACTAACTTGGCATCGCTTCACTATTTATTTGGCTGACATGTAGTTAGTAAGTCTGTTTTTTGCTGTTGTTACTGCCACTGTGTTAATCTCTGATGACTACAGGTATTTTAGGAGTTGGGCAGACTGGAACTACAAGGCTCAAAAGTCAAACCTTTTCTTGTAGAATGGACAGAACGAGAAAATGATTACCTCTTTTGCTTTCAGCTCAGCTTCCATAGCTGCCTTCTTTGAGTTCTCCCATGCAGTAATAGATGACATATGCTTAGTGGCCCTGTTTGACATTGTCAGGAACCTAATTTTAACTTCCAAACTTGCATATATATTTTGAATATCTGCAAGTGGTAAAGGCAACAATATATATTCCACAAGCATTCACTAAGATGCGAAGAGACAATACATTGTTCCAGAAAAAACCCTACAGTGGTATTACACAAAGTTGATAAAGTTTTCATCAACCCAGAGCATCTTAAGGCACATTTTGAAACTTGAAAAAAGATGTGTCAGGCAATCAGCTGAACAAAGAACTAATAGTGGTGAGTCAATCTATGCACATGGATTACTAAATAAAGAAATGCACTTATGCAAATATCAGTTCAAAAACATCTGTCACTTTAGATAAGGCTATCTGATAGAAGAGACATAATTTAATGTGTTTCATGGATTTTAACCAAAATCTGAAGATATTTCTAAGATAGTTCTACATGTAATGGCTCTAGGCATGGTTCTGAATCATTTCTTGACATGTCTAATTTATTGTATGATACTTATAAACCCTTGTGCTTAGAGACATGTTAAACACCACTCTTTTACTATTTTTCAAGAAAATATTTTAAACATAACTAACTAGAGAAGTTCCTGTAAGTGGCTTATATTGCATGATACTTATTTAAGTCCTGTGCTTGGAGACATGTTAAACACCACAAGGTAACTCTTCCCATTGATATTTTCTTGATAAGAAAATACTTTAGCACAATTAACTAGACAAGTTCCCATAACTGGCTTGGCTTTAAAAATCCTTCTTCACCAATTTATAAGGACCTCCTTTACCTAGTACAAACTTTTTCACATCCTTTACTCATCTAGGTGTCATGAGGTTGTCCCTCCTCTTTAGATGCTTCAAGATTGATCCATGTCCCTCTCCTAGTGAGGAATCCTTGTTTTCTTCTTGCAGAAGGCTGTACCATGTCAATAAGTTTTCCATCTCAGTTTACATTTTCCTGAATGTTGCTCATATAAACTTGATTTCTAGTTTCAACAAACTTAGCAAGATATTATTTGTGATACTCACCTCAAATACTGGAACCCTCTATGTTGCTGCACTATCTGATCCATTTAAATTTGTAGGCCTATATAATTTTTCACACTAGTTGCAAAGCATGCCAGAAGCATGGAACACCTAAAGACACAATTCCGTATCAACTAACAAAATAAAACCTGCAGTATACCACCTTTTTTCCTCAAAAGAACCTGCAACATATCATTTTCAATTATCATTGACCACTGCATATCCTTGATGCCAGTGGAAGATGATGTTGCTGACAAAACAGAGATGGCTAGCTTATAGGAAGGGTAGGCATAGCAAGGAATAGGATGGCTTGGGTTGGTATGGTGAAAGGGGGTTTTCACGAGCATTTAGAGAAGGAGAGAAAAAAGTACAAGGGTAATTTTTTGAAATATGATGAATGTACTTTGGTTCAGATCAAGGATTATCCTAGCCAAACCTGTTCACATTTTGGAGGGGATTCTTACTCTCAAGTTCATCCAAGCCAGCATAGCACAGTGCCTAACCTAATATGATCAACTGGTCCAAATCATGACCCAGCCAATTTGAATTTCCTCACATAGCAACTTCCCATTATTTCATAATGCTATTTGAAAATACATTCAGGAGCCATTCATCTATTGGTTTAAAAAACGAACCACATATATGTTATAGCTTTTCAGTTATCTTTCCACTGCAAGAAGAATCTAGAATCTCTTCCCCCCCCCCCCCCCGACCCTTCTTTTTTTTTAATTTGCGTGCGTGAGTGTGTGTTTGGGGGGAGGGCGGGGGCATGTTTGCACGTAAGATGTATCTTTCCAATGAGGAATAAGTAAATGGAGAATAATTTATAACCACTTGAAAGGTAAGATGTAGTAACTTACTTATTTTCAACTTTAACCTTTTCATTTTCCTCCCATGCCTTTATTAAAGACATTCTCTTCTCTGTTTCAAGCCTTGTAAGTTGAGCAACTGGAAGTGCCAGAATCAGAAATACTTTCCTGTTCTTTTCCAGGTATACAATACAAAACAGTAAACTACCAATTCATTGCATCATTTTTCAAACTGATACCTCTCTCAGTTGAACCCCCCGTGCTTTTCTCTATTGGAGTATCCGCAACCTCTGCAAAAAGAAAAAAATAACAGAAGGTTATACAGAAAGGATCAACTTGATGTGAGTAATGATTAGAGTGAACAATGGCATTTTAGGTGATCTCCATAATCTAATATTCTGGAGGCTTGTATAGGTATGTTAGAGGCATCTCGAGGGAAATTAACCATTGGGATATAGGTAATCCAACACCTTACTAGTATATCAAGAAAGCTCATATGCGCCAAGAATGAGAACACATAACGACATGCATGGACAACGAATGTAAATGTGTAGACCTAAACCATGTAGACTAAATGCATAAAACTAATGATTTGCACTATTCAATAGAGAAAACCCATACCTCTCTCTCTCCTCTCCGTATGGTGGAAAGCTCACCTTCTGGGTTTGATGTTTGAACCTAGGACCTCCCTAAATGTTTCAAAGGAAAGGATGTTAACTATTGAAACCCAAGTCCCGAGACAGCTTGCCTATCTTTCTGATTCTCAACGTTCATTTCCATAATCACACAAAATGGATGCCTTCCAAATTTTTTATATCAAAAAAATATAAAGTAAAAGTAGTATAAAAAGTGACCTGTTGAGTTAAAGAAGGGAGTGATCAAAGGAATCGCCATAAACCATATTCCTAATGTACACACTTTGTTATCTGTGATGACCTTTCAAAAAAAAAAAAACACTGTAGTCCCCTGATGCTCTTTCTTGAATGAACGGTTCAAAGACAAAAGGTCAAAAAAAACATAATAGGCCACAAAATCTAGACAGCAACTTTAAACCTGAACTCTTAATCGCTTTTTATGATATTCCATTCCACTAAACACAGAGAATTCAATTATACCGTACTGTATGTTACAAGCGCAAGATTTTTTTTCCACTTTCCGGTAATAAGATCTACATAGACTCTTGTGCAGAGAATTCTCTGCAGATGCCCATGGAAATGACTAAGAAAGTCGATCAACTAAAAATCCTGCTCAAAGATTTCATTTAATTAGACACATCATAGAGGTAGATGACTTGACATCTTCCAACTTAATGATTGATGAGGGTATCACAACCTTTAGGTTGGGGAAAAAGTGAACCAGTAAACATAAAAAAATATTCTTATAGACCATGCACACGCTTTCGAAGGTGCGGTTCATGCAAAAAGCAGAGGGCTCTGAAGAAACTACGAAGCTATCAAGCAAACTGCAAACATAATCATAATAATTTGCAAACATATCCCATTTATAATCATAAGAAAGGAAAAGGCATCGGACCATATGATTGTTTCATTCCATGTAAAAGGTAGTACAGTCCGTGAAAGCCGCAGGAAGTGAACTTTCCTTTGACTATGATAGAAATTATAAGAAAAAACTTCTTTTTTGTTAATTTTTTTTAAAGGGATTTTCTTTTTTTGTTAATTTTTTTTAAAAAAATAGACTCTATAAATTGAAACAGACTCTATAAATTGAAACAGACTCTATAAATTTACACATATAAAGTAGTTAATTTCCAAACAACCTTTGCAGGAAAAACCCAGATCCAACTCTCAACAAAAAACATCATCAAAAATTAAAAATATAATAATAATAATAATAATAATAATAATAATAATAATAATAACCAAAAAAAGGAAATGACAGCGGCACCTGATATTCTAAACGAGATACTCGAGTTAGGCATGAAAGTGCACCAGAAACTACCATTTGTGGAAATGAAGGGGATAAGATAAGCATGAGTTAGAATTAAATACTTTATAATTCTATTGCAGATCTAGAGGGTCAGATTAGGAGATAAATATGCCAAAATTATCCTCCAGATGAAATGAAAACTTCTACTCATGTTATGTTTAAATTTTATTCCAAAAAGAAAAGGAAGAGTGAGTCAATTCGTATCTTCTTAATTAAGAAGCTTTTATCACACCTTTTTAAAGAAAAAAGAAAGCAATTTTTTTGGTAAAGTTATACAAAATAATAATAATAAAAAAGCAAATTATTTCAGGAAATGATAATTCCGTAAACTAACGTTCCAAGAAAAAAAGAAAGACAGATTAATAAACATCTTCTTCAAATTGTTAGAACAAACTAAACAAATGATTAAAAACAACGTTTACTTAAACCACAGAAAACGGCACTTCAAATTCTCCAATTTCACCAAAATTCACATAATCTTTCCAACTCTTCATCCAAAGCTAAAATTTAACTCACGAAAATACAATCGAACGGAGAGGGAGAGAGAGAGAGAGAGAGAGAGCAGAGGTCGTACTCTCGACGACGGCCGGTGCCTTGGAATCGTCGGTCTTCTCCTCCGAAGGCGGCGGGATCACCGCCTTCTCCTCAGCAACGTCCTTCGTGGGCTCCAGCGGCGGCGGTGCGGTCTCCGACGAGGCCTCCGCCTCCACCTTCTTCGACTCCTCTTCCGCCATCCTCTCTTCTTCCTCCTTTAATTCCACCAACTAAACCGAGAGCTCGCTCCGACTCCACCAAACCAAAGCAAGCACACGAACTGAATCACCGAGAGAGCTCCAACTCCCGCTAACTTGAGAGGAGGGCGCGTCGGCTCTTCTGGCTAAAGCTTCACCAGATTCTAGCTTTTTTTATCAATTAATTATTATCATAATTATCTATGGGCAGATTGGGGGGGGGGGGGGGGGGGGGGGGAATTTTTAAGAATTGATTTTAGAGTAAAATTATGCAGCTGTCCGCATGGGGTCATGAGGACCCCGCCATCGACGGATTCTGAGAGCGGTAATTTTTAACGTTTTTTTAATTAAGCTGGTCGACAAGCCCGAATTTCTTTTAAAATAATGTAAAAAAAAATTTACGAAAATAGATGTTTCTCAATATATTTACGAAAAGTAGGTGTTTTTCTGTCTACGTGACAGAAAAATCTACTTTCCGATAGAAGAAAAGCCAGCGAGGCTAAAATGATCTCTGCAAAAGACATTTTCAGAATTTTAAATAATATTTTTTATAAAATTTAATTTGAAATTTGATTTGATATTTTTAAATTTAAAAATTTTTAACATGATATTTGAAATCGTCCGTGGAACAGATGATTTTAAAACAGTAACACATGTTACTGTTTCATAATATATCATAATTTTTTTAAAAATCTAATTAATAAATTTTAGTTTTAAATAAATAAATAATAAAAAATAATATTAATTAAGATTTTATATATTATTTTTTGATAATATTAATTATGATATTATTTTAAAATAATATTAATTAAAAATAACATTAATTAACCATATAATAATAATATTAATTTAAAATTAATAATAAATTAATTTAAAATATTATAATAATATATTTTTATATTATAATATGTTTTTTATATCTAAAATATAATAAATGTATTATAATTTATTATATTATATATTATATATTATAATATAGTATAAAAAATTAAAAAAATTAAATTAATCATCAGGTCGATACTATCCAATCGCCAGCCCGGTACTAGCTCGGTCGACAGTCCGGTGTCAGTCCGATCCCTTGCTCAGGACCGGTGGTAGGATCCCGACGACCGGACCGGCGATCGGATCTGTGGCATGATTGGGACTAAATCGGTGGCAGGATCTTGGCAGCCAGACTCGGAGCCGGACCGGCACCAGATCTGATTGCCAAGATCCTGCCACCGGTTTAGCCCCAATCATGCCACAGATCCGATCGCCGATCCGGTCGTCGGGATCCTGCCACCGGTCCTGAGCAAGGGATCGGACTGACACCGGGCTGTCGACCGAGCTAGTATCGGGCTGGCGACTGGATAGTATCGACTTGGTGATTATTTTTAATTTTTTAATTTTTCAATTTTTTACTATATTATAATATATAATATAATAAATTATAATACATTTATTATATTTTAGAATATAAAATATTTATTATAATATAAAAATATATTATATTATATTATTGTAATATTTTTTAATTAATTTAATTTTTAATTAATGTTATTTTTAATTAAATTATTATTAATTTTAAATTAATAATATTATTATATGGTTAATTAATGTTATTTTTAATTAATATTATTTTAAAATAATATAATAATTAATATTATCAAAAAATAATATATAAAATTTTAATTAATATTAATATTTTATTTATTTATTTAAAATTAAAATTTATTAATTAGATTTTTTAAAAAAATTATGATGTATTATGAAAACAGTAACACATATTACTGTTTTGAAATCATTTATTTTAGACGATTTCAAATATCACGTTAAAAATTTTTAAATTTAAAAATATCAAATTAGATTTTAAATTAAATTTTATAAAAAATTTATTTAAAATTTTGAAAATATTTTTTAGTCTTACCGGCTTTTTATCGATTGAAAAGTAGGTTTTTCTATCTCGTAGGTAGAAAAATACTTATTTTCATAAATAAACGTGAAAATGCTTATTTTTGTAAATTTTTTTTCGTATTATTTTAAAAGAAAATTCGACAAGCCCAGCGAAGCTTCTGTGGTCGTTAGAGTGGCGTCACGATGAGCTAGACTGTACCGCCGGAAGGACCTAAATTTCCACCAACTCAGTGGACCTTCCTGGCCGTCTGATGATGTTGATCAGAAGGTGGTCTTAGATTGATGACACTCCTGGGAGCTGCCGTTTTATCCGAATTATCGCGGATGTTTATACGTCTGCATCAGTGCCGATTTTTCTTTTCTTTTTTTTTGGGCAAAATTCTCCAGATTTTACCACGAGGCGGGACGCGAGTTAAGAAAGTCACCGAATCTCGTGGTGGTTACACATCGGGGCCCAATATCTGGCAGCAACAAGAGCAGTGTTACGTTGGTTCCTGAGATGTTATTGCACTAATTGGCACGGGGCACTAATTCCTTTGGGCCTCGTAGCAAACATTTTAGTATTTGGATGGCCGCTGGGACGGCGTAAGCGTGACAGCGTCTGGGCGGTGAATTAGGCTTAAGGTGACCGGCAGTGAGCGTTCCAAGACGTAACGGCCGATATGGACCACCTCCGACCAACGGTCGTGGTGGGGCCGTTTGTTTGCTGTGCGGTGTGTTGACGGCTCTTTCCGTGAGATGAGACTACTGGAGATAGCTGACGGATCCGTTAGTGATTATGTTTTTGGGATCCGGACAGGTTGTTACGAGTTTACTTGCAAGGCATCCGGTTGATGGCCGTGTGACCCGAGGCCTGTCACCCACGTCAGAACAGTCGGAGAGAAGAAAGGGGATGGTCGGCTGTCCTCTCGTAAGCTTAGGTTCCGTGCGGAAATGAGTTTTGTGGGTAATATACTAATATTTAACACCCACTTTGGTAACGACTAGTGCAAAGCCATTCACATCAAGGGTACCATCTGTGTTCCTTCATTTGATAAAAATAATTGATTTATTATTATAAACTTTTTATTTATATAAATTATAATTTTATTTTCTCAATAATAATTTTTATATGGATAGACACCGAGAAATAGAAAAAAAAAATTGATACCTTTCCAAAATTAAAAAACTAAAAATTAATTTTAAAAAAAATCTATTTATTCCTGCATAAAAATATTATAACGACTAATTTAGTGCAAAAAATAAATCATGCCAGAGTTAATTTTTAGTTGGACCTTATAAAAAAACTTTTCAAAAAAAAAAAACTTTGCCAATAATATTTTCTCTTGAAAAGAAATTATTTTTTGAAATTTTTTTAAGCACAAAAAGGAAAAAACTAACATGAGTAAATTAGTGTAAAAAGAAAAAAAATCATGCACGGGTAAATTACATTGGAAAAGGGAATCAAAAAAAAAAAAAAACTTAGAGCGCAAATACATGAGAGTCTAGCATTTTCTATTGAAGCTATTGCTGCCTAAATGATTATGGTCTGTAGCTCTGACGTGTTATAGATGCATCGGACTCCCTATAGGTACTTGATCCTCTTTTCTAGTCAGCTCCAGAGTCAGTGTGACCTATAAAAAAGGAGAGACTCAGGCCGGGGATTTCGACGGGGACACTCCGACGATGAAATCAGTTGGGATGATCAAGGGGAACAAAACCTCTATGACGGAGTGCTTGGGATCTTTCTGCATAGAGGATGAAAGATAAGATTTAAGAAATGGAAAGATAATGTAGAGTGGATATTAGAGAGCAGAGAGGTTCTCTTGGCTAGTTCCTTGTCTGTTTGCTATCTGTATCTTACCAGTTGCCTCTCCCCCCTTTTCGGAGATCCGTTCCTCTGTTTTATATGAGAGGAATGGCTCGTACCAAGTCTGAGGCTTCACCGAGATGTTGCTTTCCTGGTGGCCCTTTCGGGAGGGGTTTTCATTTGTTTGCATCCTCCTCCCTGACGGACTGGTCCTCGGAAGGAGATCCTTCTATTGGAGGTGTTCGTCGGTGTAGTACAAATCTTATCCCTTTTGTGGTGCAGTTTTTCATGAGAAGTGCAGGTGCCGTGCCGCTGAGCCCCGACACATGGTGGGGCATTTATATTCTAGGAGGGATCGTCGGAGTGTTGCAGGGCCTGGGGCCTTAATGGGATACTCCTCTTGGAGGAGGTAAAGGTTTCGTGTTGCAGGAATTGGAGCCCCTGGTTGCATGGCCATAGATGTGGTAGCGTGCTACAGGGCATGGAGCCAGGTGAAGCATGTATTGCGCAGAACATATGGGTGGCGCATTTGCAGAGCTTAAATCTTCGATAGGATATGCGCCACCTCCTGAAGGTTGCAGGTAGCTAGGAGCTTCCAAGCCATGGTCAGAACCTCTACTAATCCTCCCCTTTTTTCTATTGGCGGGAACCTTGGTCTTGGCAAGAAAGGGAAAACTTTATCTTGGGAGCTCGACCCCGGATGGCGGGAGCATGACCTCGGATGGCGGGAGCACGACATCGATCGGGAGCTCGACCCTGGATAGGAGCTGACCTCGGTTGGGGGCTCAACCTCGGATGGTGGGAGCACGACCTCGACCGGGAGCTTGATCCTGGATGGGAGCTGACCTCAGCCGGTGGCTAGACCTCGGATTACGGGAGTACGACCTCGATCGGGAGCAAGATTCTGGATGGGAGCTGACCTCGACTGAGGGCTCGACCTTGGATGGCGGGAGCACGACCTCAGCCTAGAGCTCGACCCTTAGATGGGAGCTGACCTCGGTCGGGGACCGGATCTTCATTTGGTCACCGTATCTAGGTGGCACTTTCCACTAGCGCGGCCGCTAGCTGGTGCCGCATGGATTCCACGTTAGTGATAATGCCACATTAGGTGCCCCCACTCTCGAGCTCAGAGCATGATGCAGTGCTCGGGGCAAAGGAAGTAATGATCATGCTAATATGGAAGGACGCTCTTCCTGCATTATTAATGCCTTGAGCACCGGCGCTCCGGAGATCGCGCTTTAGCACCAATGAGGCGACACCATCTCAGCCCTTTCAAAGGAGGGCATAATTGCTGCACCTAGCCTGAAGCGATCGTCTCCGAATCTATGTGTCACCTCCGGTGGATCTCAATACGTGGCAGGCTCTAGTTGGCCAGGGAGGAGAAAGGGCGCATGCCTTCGACTGGTATGAGAAGATGGGGGCTACAAGCTTTTGAAAGTGACTTATCCTTTTGCCCCTTGAGGGTTTTTCAAGCGAAGGAGACAAGGCTTTTCTGCAGAGTGCTTCTTCTTCCTTCCATCTCGCTTCCATTCCTTTGATCAAGGGTTTGGAGTCCTAGCAGGTCAGCCATCTCCTTCTCCCTTTTTTCTTCTCCTTCTTCTTTTTCCATTCTTCTCCTTCGGCCTGTGCTGGAGAAGATCTCGTAGAGTTCTACGAGCCTTCTATCTTTTATGTCTTCTTCCTTCTTCTCTTCATGAGTTCTTCAAGCAGAGGGCACCGCTGCCTATATCATTCCAATGAGGCAGAGCCATCATGGTCGAGGCCTCCTTCCTCGGATAGCGAGGAGGAGAAAGTTCCAGTAGCAAACCACCGGGGTCCCTACTAGACAGGGATAGTCATAGGACCCCCTACAGCTCCTCCTCCTCCTCCTCCTCCTATCAAGGAGTCAGTCGGTCCTGCTGGCATTGCTTCGGTGATGATTGGTGAGGACCTCCTCCATGTCCAGAGTGCATATGGGATCCCTGATTCCATCCAGCTCTCAGTCCTAGGACCAGAGGAGCGGGTTACTTCTAGTGGCCCGGGCTATATCGCCCTATACGAAGATTTTTTCTTTAGGGGCCTCCATCTTCCCCTCCACACTTTCTTTCTTTCCTTCCTCAATAACTACCATTTGGTCCGGGCCTAACTCATCCCCAATGCCATTAGGACCATTTTCTATTTCATCATCCTTTGCCACTTCTACAGGATTGTAGCCGTTTCTCCCTCTTCAAGGCCTTGTTCATCCTGAAGCGCCACCTAGTTGATAATGGGTAGTGGTTTATGGTCCCCCGCCCAGGGGCCATCAAGCTTGACCTGCCTTCTTCCATCAAGGGGTGGAAGAGCAGGTTCTTGTTCGCCTCAATTGAGGGGGTGGATTGGGTTTGGAGTGACCCAGATCGCTCACCCAACCAACAACCTACTATCAAGCCGGCCGATAAAGAGGTGTATGACCGGCTCGTCACTTCTAAGGTCCCGGCTCTTCGAGACCTACTGACTGAGCAAAATCTCATTGATACTAGGGTTAGCCAGGCCCAACCTCAGGATAAGGCTCGATGTCGAGCTTCTTTTCCTTCCAAGTAGATCCGGCTTCAACAAGGGACTAACCAACTTCTTTTTGTTTCACAGGGATAAAGTTCACCATGAGCCAGCTCTCAACATGTCGAAGAAAAGGGCTGCCTCCATGGGGCCTGGAGATGAGCCTGTGAAGAAGGCCTAGAGGAGCCGGGGTGGAGGCTCGGTGAGGAGCCCATAGTTGGGCTAGCTGGAAGGGGGCCTGCTGCTGCATCGATCGCACCTAGGCCAGTGGTCCAGCCCTCAGCCTGTAGGCCTAAGAGCGAGGCCAGACTTGTGGAGGGGGTTGCTCTAGCAGCCCCAGTGGCCCCTCCACAAACCGAAGCTCCACCTCAGCTAGAGGTGGTGGTGGCGGAAGACTTCACCATAGAGAGATCGGTCCCGCCGCCAAGAAGTAAAGCCACCGGTGACCAGCCCGCTGCCACCGTGCCTCCGCTAGCGACCACACTAGAGCCCTCGGAGCCATCCATGATGCCAGGCCCGGGATGAAGAAGATGTCCCTCTACCTGCCCCGGGATGCGAGGCTAATGAGGGACAGGAAACTAGTGGAGGATATCATGAGTGCCATCATGCAGCTGCAAGACTGCCAGTAGAAGAGAGACCGACAGCTGGTGGACATTCTCACCGAGGTGTTTCCCTAACTTCTGTTAGTAAGCCACTTATTTGGCTACTTCATTTTTCTTTTCTACCCATTAGATGTTGACTAATTTTCTCTGTGCGACTATTATAGGTGGTCGCCAACGTTTAGCTCATCTAGGACTCTTGCCTGGGGCTAATGAAGCAGGACTACCATCTCTGCAAGGAGAGAGATGAAGCTCGGACTTAGGCCACCTGGGTTCAAGAACTAGAGGATCAGGTAAAGGCCCTCCAGGCCCAACTGCAAGCTCCCAAGCGAAGGTGATGGAGCTAGAGAAGAAATTTGCCAAGCTCGATGGTGCTCTGAAGGCGGAGAAGGGGAAGACCCTTTGCCTAGCGGAGAGGGATGCCAACTCTACGACAAAGGTAGCCCGCTTGAAGGGAAGGACACAAACCCTCCAGGTCCAACTCGAAGAGGAAGCAGCCTAGACTGTGGTGGCCTTGGAGAAGGCCATGGCGACTGTAGCGTTGATGGAGGGGGTGAAGAAGGAAGCAGCCAAAGCCATCCCGTGATTCAAGATGTTGGAAGCCTTCTAGGATGAGGTCACGGTGGCAGTCTTGGACTCCTACCATAAGGAGTTCAATGACTTCCGAGGTAAGGCTAAACGACTCTTCGGGCTGAAGGGACTAAAAAATATCTCCCCTAAACTGCCTATCCCCGAGGTGATAAGAACTCCTACTGTCGAGGTGGAGCTGAAGTTGGAGCCAGAGTCCCGAGCGGAGGCTAAGGTTGGAATTGCCATCGCCTAGGATGCCCCTCAATCTGATATCGTGCCAGCATCGGGGGAGTCACTCATCGACCAGGAAAGGGGCCGGTGACTAAAACTTGACTTTTTTTCTTTTTTTCTTTTGTAACTAAATCTTGAAGGACTTCTCGACTTGTTGGGAGTCTTTACTGTTGTAAAGAAAAATTTTGATCAATGAATTCATTGCTTCTTCAATTGCTAAGTACCTTTTTCTTTTTTCATGTTTAAGTTTTTGAATGGCTTCCCAGCCTGTTGGGAGCCTTGACTGATGTAAATAAAACTATGATAAATAAATACATTTTTTCTAACTGATGTGTCCCCTTTCTTTCTCATATTTTCTTCTTCTTTTTTTTCTTTTCTCTTTTTTTCACTTTGAAGTATTTCTCAACAAACAGGAAAGTCCCATGCTATGGAGGGCTTGCTTCTACAATGAACGATGAGTCTTACTCAATTGATGAATCTTTGTCTTGTTCTTTTCTCCCTTCAGCTTCTCTGCCCTTTTGCATGATAGGAAGATAGGCTCCACGGTTTCCATGTGTAAGTCTCCCGAGGTCCTGGCCACCCTTGGCTAATTCCAAAATCTTAGGATCGATGTGGACTCTAGGAACACTCCGGCTCCTTTTTGCTAGTCTTGAGGCCATGTAGACTTGAGTATAGGGCTTTTGGAGCTTCCTGGCTTATTTTGCCAAACTATGAGTCAAGCGATAGATAGCGGAGCTTCAGAAGTTTCCCAGCTTACATCTCTGGATTGTGAGTAAGGCAGTTGAGTGCAGGACTTTAGGAGCTTCCTGGCTTGATTTGCCGAACTGTGAGTCAAGCAGTAGATAGTGAGGCTTTGTAAGTTTTTCTGCTTACATCTCTGGACTATGAGTAAGGCAGTTGAGTATGGGGCTTCAAGAGTTTTCTGGCTTTGGAGTGTAGTGCTTCATAAGTTTTCTGACTTTGAGTGCGGGGATTTATAAGTTTCTCGGCTTTAAGTGGTGGACTTCGTAAGTTTTCCGGCTTTGAAGTACAGGGCTTCATAAGTTTTCTGGCTTTGAGTGTGGGGCTTCATAAGTTTTTCAACTTGAGTGTGGAGCTTCGTAAGTTTCTTGGATTTGAGTGTGGGGCTTCATAAGTTTCCCAGCTTTGAGTGCTGGACTTCATAAGTTTCCCGGCTTTGATCGCAAGGTTTTGTAAGTTTTCTATTTTTAAGTGTGGGGCTTCATAAGTTTTCTGGTTTTGTTCACTGAACTTGAAGTCAGGCGAGTGAGTTTCTCCATAGGTGGAAGACAGTGTTGCACCAATAAGAAAAATAATTAAGGGAGCGCCTTACATTATTAGTAGTACATCCTCAAATTATTGGCATTCCATGTCCGAGAGAACCAATCATCGTTGAGTGTAGTGAGTTAGTAGGTTCCATTCTACAGAGCTTCAACCACCTTATAGGGTCCTTCCCAGTTTGGAAAGAGTTTGCCACATTCTCCTGGTTGGGATACTTATGCTCGCCTGATAACTAAGTCGCTTGGATGGAAAGCCTTGGGCCTGATGTGGGAGTTGTAGTAGCATGCCACCCATTACCGATATGCTGCCATCCAGAGTTGAGCTTTATCTCTCATCTCATCTAGCAGATCCAGGTTGAGGAGAAGGCGGGATGGATTCTCAGCTTTATTGTATTGCTCTACCCATAGCATGGGTAGACCCACCTCTACCGGAATCACAGCCTTTGAATCAAAAATGAGGTTGAAAGGCATCTCACCTGTTGCTATCCGAGACGTAGTGTGGTAGGCCCATAGTACACTAGGGAGCTCTTCAGCCCATCAACCCTTGGCCTCATCCAACCTTATGCGGATTTCTTGTAGGATGGTTCAGTTAGTCACCTTAACCTCCCCATTGGTTTGAGGGTAAGCCACCGAAGTGAAGCGATGGTGGATGTTGAGGTCAACACAGAACTCCTTGAAAGCTTGATTATCAAACTACTGCCCATTATCGGTGATGACGGAGTGCGGGAGTCCGAAATGGCAGATGACTGACTTTCAGAAGAATGATTTGGCCTTGGCCTCGGTGATCCATGCCAGGAGTTCGACCTCAACCTACTTAGTGAAGTAGTCGATGGCTATAATTAAATACTTCCATTGGTTAGATGCAGGAGGAAAGGGGCCTAAGATGTCCATTCTCTACTGGGTGAACGGCCATGGAGCTGATAGCTGGGAGAGTGGGGTAGCCGGCTGATGCTAGATATGGGCATGACGTTGATAGCGATCGCATTTTCTCATAAAATCGGTAGCATCTTTCTGCATGGTCTCCTAGAAGTATCCTTGTTGGAGTGCCTCATAACCTAGGGTCTTGCCCCCCACGTGATTTTTGCAGATGCCTTCGTGTATTTCTTGAAGCACGTAGGCAGCTTCTAAGGGCTTCAAGCACTTTAGTAGGGGGTAGGAATAAGACCTTTGATAGAGCTGCCCATCCATCAGCACGAATCGTGCGGTCTTCTTCTTGAGCAGGCTGGCTTCCTTGCGATCCTTGGATAGGGTGCTGGTAGTAATGTATTTGATATAGGGGTCCATCTAGCTTGCTTTATAGGTCACTTGCTGGACCTCTGCTGTAGACTCGAAGTTGGGGGTTTCTAGGTATTTGATGAAGGTACATCCCAATAATGAATCCAATAGGGTCACCAGCCTGGAGAGGACATCGGCCCAGGCATTCTCCACATAAGGGATGTGGGAAATGCTAAAGTACTAGAGGTTCACTGTATACGAGCATACCTTGTTCAGATACTTCGCTATCATGGGCTCCCGAGCTTCGTACTCGTCGAAGACGTGGCCCATCACGAGTTACGAATTTGTGAAGACCTTCAGGCACTTTATGCCCAGATCGTGGGATACCTTCAATCCCGCGAGGAGTGCTTCATATTCAGCTTGATTATTGGTTGCCTTGAAGAGGAAGCACAGTGCGTACTCCACGATGACCCCATCGGAGTTGGCGAGGATGAGCCCAGCTCCACTCCCTTTGGCATTGGATGCGCTGTCGACGTGGAGAACCCATGTCATCACTCCTGGGGTCAAGTCTTGCCTAGGCTCAGCTTGCTCATCTACCTTCTCCAGATCTTCGGCCGCCCAGGTACACTCTACCAGGAAATCATCAAGGACTTCGATCTTTTGCACCGATCGTGGATGGTGCACATCATAATTTGTTGCAAAAATAAAATCTTTTGGTCATCCCATCCTTTTCTCCTCCATGCCATATCTAATTCTGTACCTCTGAAAAAAACTGAGAGCTTATCATTTTTAGATAGAAAAATATCAAAAAAATATTCTTTATTTTTCTTAATATTAATTATTTTAGAAGAGGAGAAAGGCTGCATAGGGTTCAAGTTCTTTGACTAGAAGAAGAAGATCCATCGTCGTGTTTGAAAAATGACCTATAAGGATCTAGCAGTCTGGGGGTCTTAGTGATTTGATTAAGAAGGCTGCATATGTTACAAATAGAGGCCAGGCATGTGCACGGTTTTGACAAATCCCATCAGATCTGATCGATACGACAAACTAGTAAAAGAAGAACAATTTTAGCAATAAAGGTAAGTTAAATCCTTTATCTTATAATTTTATTAAATTTCAGATCTAATTTATTTTTTTATTCCAACATGTTAAGTAACATGGTTAGATGATGTTTTGATTTATTTTAAATCTACATGCTTTAAAAAATTATTTTTCATGATTTCTGCTTTCGTTGCATCTGTGGTTTATAATCTAGTCTTACATGCTAGTCATCTATGTCGGTAACTCAACAGTGGTATCAGAGCTACAATTTTTGATATATTTAGAATAGTTTCAGATCTAAATCTTCTTTAAATTTGAAGGTTTTAAATTGGATTTAATAAATTTGTGATGAATAAAAATGTCTTCATTTCACTAGTTTTGCTATTTTTGAAAAATTATTTTCGAAACATGAATCCATGAAGATTAGATCTAAAACTCTTGATATATATGATGTGTCATGGTTTTATTTAAGATCTGAAAATCAAAAAATTAAACATAAATTTACTTTATGATTAATTAATTATAATTCCTTAACAAGTACTCGGATTGTATGCATCACCATGGCTATCCGGTCATAAAAACCAAGTAGGATTTAAAAGCCCTCTCTTTTCATTCAATGGATCTCCTATGACATGTAGGGGTGCTACTTGTGACTTGACCTATGAAGAAGAACATGGTTAAAGATATTAGTTCATGTTTTAGATCGATAATTAATTTTATGAGATGTAGGTTAATCAATTCAATCTAAAACTACATGTATGTGACATATAGACTAGGTTTTGATCTAAAAACTTATAAGATCATAAACCATTAATTGCATTCATTTAATCCTAATCTAAAAATATTTTTAGAGTCTAATTTTTTGTTTGTGCATGTGGGTGTGGATTTTAAAATTTGGTCAAGTGATTAGGCTACAAATTAGGGTTTTGATTAGATCAAGCTAGAACGCTATTTCAGTTTTGAGTAGTTGATCCAATCCAATCGATCATTGATTAGGGTTAGATCAAAGGGGCTCAAAATTGATCTTAGATGTAGTTTGGTTGCATCAATTTACACTTGATATGAATTCATATATTTAAGACATAATTTGGCTTAGTGGTCCGAGACCTATCAATATTTATTGACCAATTGGTGTCTAAGGCAAGTTTTCATTATGGTTATTAATTAGGGCTAACTCTTACCTGGTTAACTCAGTTACTATCTAAGAAAAGAGGTTTAAAGTGGAATCCTTTCATTGATCTAACTTACCTAACCAACTTGATTGATTAAGTTTTTGATTAATTGCTTTTGATTCGAGTTCATCCATGTCGACTAGTTTTGTTAGATATAAGATTGTGCTATCCTAAACTTGTGTTAGATATGAGATTGGGCTGACTAATTTAGATAGACCTAAACCCAAACCTTCCTATTAGTATTAAGTCTTAGTTCTTCCACCATTATAAATGTGCGGGTGTCCTACTAGTATTGATTGTTCTTGTCTAGTTATAGTGGTTTAGTTGCATCGGAAAGTTGCAACCACCTTATTAGCATGAGATGTTGCTAGGTATAGATGGGGTTGGGCCTAATAAATGGACATGGTAAGAAACCCAATGATGGCTTTGCCTAAGCATTAATGGTGGGTATAACATAACAAAGGATTGGGCTAATAACCAGGTATGGTGAGGCTTCATGACTTAGAGATTGAGTCACTGCACCATGCATGAGTTGCATTGGACAAGTGTTATTCACTCATTGGTATAGCGAGTTACCAATAACTAGGCATGATGAGGTATCGCATATCAATAGGACCACAGCACCCACTAGAAATCTTAGTCACATAAGGGTTTCCGCATCTCTACAGGAGAGTGTGAGAGATTTGTTAAATAATGAGAGTTTTAATTATTTTTTAAAGTCCTTAGAATAATTTTTTTGTAATTACGTATAAAAGTTTATCTTAATTTCTACTCTTTTGTAGCTAAACCATGTTAGCTTCCAACCCATTAGCCCATATCCTTGAAACAAACCGACTTGTTAGACTAAATAATAAAGACTAGTTTAGGAACCTCAAAATAGTCTTGAGTTTCAAGAAGTTGGGCTATATACTCGATCAGAATCCCATCTTACTTGACCATCTTAGTGCTCGCTAGATAGCTTGATGGGGCACATAGCTCTGATACCAATAAGATGATGCGGAATGATGCGATATGTTCTAATTTTAGTCTAAGATGTTTTATAGAGCAATGATCATAGTAGTAAAGCAACTACACATAGCAGACTAAAGAGATTAAAGAAAATAACTAACTACTTACCTGCAATCTGATCCGCAAGTTATAAAGAATAAGGACCCGATGGCTAGGAAACTATCTAAGAGTAGGCTATTCCATGCTTCAACTACTAAATCTAATGAGAAAGGATTGGCTACTTACCCTAATAGAGATTCTCTTTGACTCGGGATAGATCGGCTGCTTGGTCGCTCAAATCTCGCAGCAGGATGAAGATCGGGACTCTAGATTTCAGATTTACCAACCATCTGCGTGAACATCACAGCTTCTAAAATAGAGAAAAGGGTGTTAAGGAACTCCCATCGACCTTCATTTCGTAGATCAACCAGTTCTCTCCCATAAATCTCACTAATAGCTCGAGCAGAAAGCATTTTGGTACCATGCATGGCCCTCTTCACATATCCAAATCAATCAGCCTTAACTAAGTTTCCTCTTTCTTTGTCCATGACAAGACCTCTAATGACCAAATCAGGATCAAACTCAAGGCCATCTAGTGGAAAACCCATGCTCCTAAGGTTGGCCATTCCATAATCATATGCTCGCCCTTCTCATGCCATTACATTATAGTGTACCAATGTATAGTCCATGTCATAACCAATAGCATTGATTGACCGGAGATTTAGAGTCCGGCTACAGAATATACCATGAGGAGAATGTCTTAACGAAAAAGGATCCGCAATTTCCAACTCAATAAGTAATGTCTCGGCTGCTTTGACTTCTACCTAGGCTATCTCTTCAATCGGGCCATCAAAGGCTGCCTGACCATCCAACCCAAATGCCTCCAAGTGCTCCTGCTTGACATTCAAATCCCCTTTGGTGCTCTCACTGAGGTAATCCACATCAGACTTGCTCGACGACGTCACCGAGAACACCTCCCCTTCCATCACCTTCACATCGAGGGCTCTGCAGAAGAGCCCTTGGCTCCGCCCCGACATCAAACTAGGAAATTCCAGAATAGCCATGGGCCTATCGGCAACGTTCTTTATACGAGCCAGTGTCAAGAGTAGATTTTGAGGTCTCCGCAGGCAAGAACCATCCAAGAACTCGATAGAATCCAACATTTTTTTGCCAAGATTTTTTATTCCATTACCCATGCATGCCCGCATTTCCGAATTAGTCGAGTCATTTGCACATAATGTCAAAGCATTGCATAAAGTAATCAGTAACAAAATTAAAAAGAGCAATGAATCATATGAGCACGAGGCTAACTTACATAAGAGATTTAAAGAGTTTAATGAAGGGGACTTCATCATGATCAGGTTATGACCTGAACGATTTCCAGTCGGAACCATGAAAAAACTACACGCTCGTAGTGCTGGACCGTTAGGATTATAAAAAAGATCAGACCTAATGCTTATATGCTAGAATTACCATCTGAGTTAGGTATTAGTCTGACCTCTAATATATCTGATCTAGTTGAGTTTAAGGAACCAATGGTGATACCTAATGAGCCATTTGAGCCTGATCCCACCTTTGAGAGTGACCCTATCCCAGAATGTCCACCTGCCAAATTACTAGAGAGGAGAGAAAAGATTGAGTAGATCATGGATGATATGATCATAGCTACTAGAAATAAGAACTACCAAAGATATCTGGTTCGTTGGCAAGGGAGACCTGAGTCTGAGAATTCTTGGATCACTAGAGAGGATCTTCAAAAGTTGAACCCTGACTTGCTAGAACATTATCAGAGCTGAATTGACCTATACTCGACGGGGTCGAGTTCCTCCCACCCTGGAAGAATTGGTGAGGACACAAGAGCTAGGAAAAGGAAGCAAACCTTTTCCAATTCAATTTGGATCACCAATAAGTAAGTCCATATGTTCTTCACTAAGAACACTCTAGTTCTAATTGTTTTGAGTATGTAATTAGGTCAAATTGAGTTGTAATTTGATCAAATTGAGTGTAATTTGGTCAATTAGGATTGTTGAGTTACTGATTGAGCCCATTGAGTCCATCAATTGGTTTAAGAGTCTTATAAATAGCATTAATTTGCTTTATTTGGTGAATTGTCCAATTTGAGTCCTATAATTAGTGCTTGAATAAGTCAAGGGGTGTCATAAGTACCCAAGACCCAAGTCATCATTACCTTGGTGGATCAATTCTAGGTCAAAAAAGGGTTGTCCAAATTTTTCACCAGACATTCAGACATCCAGACATTCAGAATCCGGACATCCAGACATTCGGACATCCGGACATCCAGACATCTAGACATCAAGACATCTGGAAATTAGGACATCCAGACATTGGGACAACATTTAAAAATCCAAGCTTATCCAAAAGAGGCACCCCATCCCATTTATTTTTCTTCGCACATTTCAATTTCAAGGAGGCGCCCATTTAAGAGGAGTAAAGCAGAAGGACTTTACTTCTCATCTGGCGCTCCCCCTCATTCTCTCTTGTCGCCCACTCTAGATGACGCCTACCCATGGTTCATTCAAAGTTTAAATGGGAGGAAGAGTCCAAGATAAGTGGAGGTTCATCCAAAATTCAAAGGAGGAGTTATCTTCTATTTACTTTCAAATTCAAAGGAGGAGATATCTTCATCCAAATTCAAATTCAAAGAAGATTTCAAATTCAAAAGGAGTTTCATCCGAAAATCAAAGAGTTATCCCTTATCAAGTTATATCCATTCATCTTCATTTCAAAGGAGTCCAAGTTCCATGGAGTCTTATCCAAGAGTATCAAGATTAAAGGGAGGATTAAGTAAACTTCTTTCAAATTCAAAGAAAAGTCTACTCATGCCAAAGTGGGATTCACGCCAAGAAGGGAGAAGAAAAAAATCGCCCCATCTCAATTAGTGTCACCACTTTTTAAGAGGAGTAAGAGAGAAGGACTTCTCCTCTCTCCCACTCTTTTGTCGCCCAACTTAGATAAAAGCCACTCAAGTTGTCGCCCAAGCCATGAAAGCCAATTCAAATTTCAAATTCAAGGAAGATGCCAAGAAGCCAAGGAGTGTTTGAATTAGAATTTAAATTTAAATGTAATTTGAATTCAAAAGAATCATATGATATCTTCATGTATGAAGAACCCTATAAATAGGATCCCATACCCCTCGTAATTTATTGATTTATGAAATGAAATACTATAATTTTTCTTTCACAAAGCTGGGTTAGGCTTTAGTGATTTTCTCTAAGGATAGGGAGGTCCTTAAGAGCTCAAGGCGGGGAGGTCCTTGAGATCTTAAGGTGGTGAGGTCCTTGAGTGGAGGTTCTGCTAGATTTGACAACAAGCTGCTACCGATCTTCTTCAAGCTCTTCGCATCCAACCTTTCTTTTTTCCATTTTAAATTTGAATTATGTCAATCTTAAGTCTTGTTTGCTGCATTCTCTATAGATCCCAGGTATTCAAGGACTTTATAGGATGGATCCTTTACTTCCGAACTAAGATTTGATATTTGATCTGAAATCTGGAGTCCCGATCTTCATCCTGCTACGAGATCTGAGCAACCAAGCAGCAAATCTATCCTGAGTCAAAGAGAATCTCCATTAGGGTAAGCAACCAATCCTTTCTCATTAGATTTGATAGTTGAAGTATGGAATAGCCTAATCTTAGATGGTTTCTTAGCCGTCAGGTCCTTATTCTTTATAGCTTGTGGATCAAATTGCGAGTAAGTAGTTAGTTACTTTCTTTAATTTCTTTAGTCTGTTATGTTTAGTTGCTTACTGCTATGATCATTGCTCTTTAAAATATTTTAGACTAAAATTAAATCATCTTACATCGTATCGCATCATCTTATTGGTATCAGAGCTATGTGCCCCATCATAGCTGCACACAAAAAATGGATGGAAGATGATAATAAGGTAAAGTGCTACATGCTAGTTTTAATGTCAAACAAGGTGCAAAGCTAGTATGAGGATATGATAACTACCAAGGCTATAATTACATACCTGCAAGACCTATATGGTGAGAAAAGTCAAACCGCATACTTTAAGGTCTTTAAAAAACTTTTTAATACCAAATTGCATGAATGGCAATTAGTCCATGATCATTGCTTGACAATGATCAAAGTATCGAATAGCTTGTGAATCTGGGCATACCAATTTATACTTTACCTGAATTATTAAACATGCTGATAAGTAATGAGGGAACCACAAAAAGTTTAAGGGGCTATGTTCTAGCTATGAACAAGCATTTTTATCCAAGAGAAAGTCTACTTGGAAGAAGAAGTTTGTGAAGAAATAGAAGAAGGACAGTAAGCCTATGAAGAAGGATGCTCAAAAGAAGCCTACTATAAGCAAAGAAAAATGTTTCCACTGTAACGGATGGGAACTAGAAGAGAAACTATCCACTACACCTAGAGAGTCTAAAGAAATAGAAAACATGCACATCTTCAAAAGGTATGTCTATGCTCATTGTTGAATTAAAAATTGTGGTATCTTCTATTTCTAGTTCAATATCAGACTCTAGTTCAGTTGCTCATATTTGTAATTCAATGCAGGGTCTGGTAAGAAGTTGAGCATTAAGGGAAGGAGAGATAATCCTGCATGTTGAAAATGATAAAAGTTGCTACAATTACTATGGAAGCATATCCTCTATCGATCCAATTATGGTTTAGTTTAGTTTTAAAAGATAGTTATCATATACCTATAGCTAGTAGCAACTTGATTTATCTCTATGTGAAGGTTATGAATTTATTTTTAATAAAGATTTTTTTAATTTATTTTTTTAAAAAAATTAATTACAAAAGCTCTCTTGATTGATAGTTTGTATCATTTACATATTGATGTATCTGTGAACATTAACCAGCAAATAATAAATGCCATAGGACACAAATGACCTAGAGATGACCTAAACCAAAAGTATATATGGCACCTTAGGCTTGGTCAAATTGGAGAGGATAGGATTAATAAACTAGATAAGGATGGTATCTTAGACTTAATTAATTCTAAGTCATATCTAGTTTGTGAATCATGCCTTCAAGTAAAATGACCAAGTTACCCTTTACAAGTCATGGGGAGAGGGTTACTGAATTACTTGCCTTAGTATATACTAATGTATGTGGGCCATTTGATATACAAGTTAGGGATGGTTTTCAATACTTCACACCTTTATTGATGATTACTCAAGGTATGGGTATGTGTTTCTTATGAGACACAAGTCTAAAGTGTTTGAAAAATTTGAGTTCAGACATGAAGTAGAAAAGTAAATAAGAAAATCCCTTAAGATTCTCTGATAAGATCGGAAGGTAAATACCTTGGTAGAGAATTTCTAGATTATCTCAAGGATAATGGCATAGTCTCACAATGGACTCCTCCTAACATGCCTTAACTCAACGGGGAATCTAAAAGGAGGAATAGAACCTTATCGGATATGGTATGATCCATGATGAGTTTCACTGACCTACCTTTATTTCTTTAGGATCATGCCCTGCAAACTTCAATTTACATTCTAAATAAGGTTCCCTCTAAGTTTGTTTCTACCACTCTAAATGAAATATGGCATGGTAGGACACCAAGTCTTAGCCATCTCAAGATTTAAGGATGTCCAACCTATATCAAGAGACTAATAGTAGACAAATTAGAGTCCTGATTTATTCATAAAAGAATCTATAGAATACTATTTTACTTCCTAGAGGATCACAGTGTAATTGTATGTCAACATGCCACGTTCCTAGAGAAATAGTTTGTTCAGGATGGTGATAGGGGAGGTTAATTGAGCTTGATAAGAAAGTCTCTGAAGAGCAACCAGTTAGAGATCAGGTTGAACCTAATGAAGTAGTAGATGTGGTTTCTCTACCACCTCGTAGGTTTATTAGGATCTCTCATCCTTCTGAAGGATACTTAAGCATGCTTACAAAGGATATAGAAGAAATGTTTCTTATGGGAGTCAAGGATCAAATAATTAATCCTAAGACTTATGATGAGACGATGTCAGACATTGACTCTGAGAAATAGTTGAGTACTATAAAGTTAGAAATTAACTCAATGCACTCAAACCAGGTCTAGTCTTTAGTAGTCCACCTAAGGGGATAGTATCCATTGGGTATAAATGGATCTACAAAAAGAAGATAAGTATAGATGATAAGGTAGAGACCTATAAAGCTACGCTGGTGGCAAAGAGATATAGTCAGCGTGAATGCATTGACATCAAGATACCTTTTCACTGGTGCCATGCTAAAATCCATTCACACATTACTTGCTATTACAGCATTTGTAATTATAAAATATGGTAGATGGATGTAAAAACTACATTCCTTAATGAATATCTCATAAAAAATATTTATATGGAGTAGCCTTTGGGTTTCACTTCCAATGATGAAGATCACAAAGTTTGCAAGCTACATAGATCCATTTATAGATTAAATCAAGCTTCTTGGAGATGAAATACTCATTTTAATGATGCATTCAAATTATTTGATTTCATAAAAAATGAGGAGGAGCCTTGTGTATACAAGAAGATCAGTGGGAGGGCTGTGACATTCCTGGTATTATACATGGATGACATCCTCCTAATTGAAAATGATATTCTCATGTTAACTTTAGTTAAAAATTGGTTGTCTAAGAAATTTTTCATAAAAGACCTAGGTAAAGTATCTTATATTTTAAGAATTAAGGTCTATAGAGATAGAGCAAATCGGATTCTTAGCCTTTCACAAAAAATGTATATAGAGGAAGTGCTGAAAAGATTCAGCATAGAGAACTCTAAAAGGGGATTATCACCCCTTGGGCATGTCATTAATCTCTTTAAGAAGATGTGTCCTAGGACATCTGAGGAGATACAGTGCTTGAGCAAGATCCTATATACTTTATCAATTAGGAGCCTCATGTATGCCATGTTATGTACTTGACTTGATATTGCACTTGCTATAAGTGTTATGAGTAGGTATTAGTTGAATCTAGGTGAAGAGCACTAGATTGCTATGAAGAAAATCCTTAAGTACTTAAGAAGAACTAAAGATTTATTCTTTATTTTTAGAGGAAGTCATGATTTACAGGTTGAGGGATACACTAATTCAGATTTTATATATGATCTTGATGATAGAAGTCTATATCAAGATGTGTGTTTCTTTGCAATGGTGGTTCTACTAGCTAGAAAAGTTTCAAGCAACCTATCATTGCCGATTCTGCTATGGAAGCCGAGTACATCACCACCTCTGAATCTACAAAGGAAGCCTACTAGTTAAAAATTTTATTATGGAGCTTAGAGTGATTCCATCAGATGTCATCCCCTTATACTATGATAATAATAGTGCCATAGCCCTTGTTAAGGAGCCTAGGTCTCACCAGAAGTCTAAGCATATCGAGTGGTAGTTCCATATCATACAAAACTACCTCGAAAAAAGTATATTGAGTTGCGAAGAGTAGACTCTATGGATAACATGCCAGATCCACTAATGAAGCAATTGAGCTAGCAAAAGTTTGAAGTCCACCTTGAAAGGATGGGACTTAGATATAAGGCCAATTGACTTTTGTGCAAGTGGGAGATTGTTAGATGTATATCCTAAAAGCTAAGTTAGCATGATACATTGTATCTTTTCTAGGACAATTTTATCCTCAATACATTGAAATCAATATAATTGGATTTATTTTTTTTAATCATGTCTAATGTGTCTATGAATCATCCATGGAGTTAATGGACAATGAGATATATTATCATGAGTTAAGAATTTATGATATGTGTCATTATAGATTAACTCCTGAAAGCTCCTGATCATTACATCATCATAAAGATGGTGATTGATATGTCAAAATCGGTGCATGAATTGTCTCCCTTTCAGGTAGACAAGTCTTGAGTCTATAGTGTAGAGACACTGGAGTGAGAATACAAGTGGTCGTTAGAGAACAATGCCACTTAGCATGACCAAGTCTGAGAAGTCACAAGGATGTCTACTCACTCATTAATGACTTCTCAATGCTATAGTTATGTGAGTAATTCCTTAACCTGTGATGTCTCGGCTATTCACAATGAGGTTGTTGTGATTTGACAGCACAAGAATATAATCCCTAGCCATTTAAAACCTTGTGGTGTTCATTGACTATAGTAGCTTCTTTATAGGAGTAGTGAGTATACTTATAAGGGATCCATTATCCTTAGTAGTTAAGGTATAGTTCTATACAACCAAATATGTTGAGTCCTTAAATCTGTGGCCACAGTAGTATGATATTGAAAAGGAGATTTCAAGAAAATCATAATTAGATTCAAGCTAATTAAGTCTGGCATATGATAGATGCTTAGGAATTTAAGAGTTTCCATGACCTACATCCTATCATGATTTTTGATAGAGAAATTTGATCACATGGTAACTATACTTAGGGGTTCATTTTTATTCTACTAGTGGATTGTGAGAGCTCAATAGGATTATTTTCAAATCAATGATCCAAGTTAGGATTGAGCTGAAATTATTTTATTTATCCAAAGAGTTTCGATGATATTATGATAGAAATTGTGGTGTATCTTACTACTAGATAGAATAGAACCTAAGGGGTCACACAAAAAAAAAGTTTGACATGACCAAAGCATGGATCTATATAAAAGTTACACATTTAGTGCTTGCTAATTTTGGCACCTGCCAATTTTGGCACTTGTTAATTTTATCACCTTCTAAAATTGGCACTGCTAGTATTAGCACTTGCTAATTTTAGCATGATACACCTATTTATAAATATTGAAATAATATTTAACTTTATTATTTAACTTAATTAAATTATATTTAATAATTATTAACTTACTTTAAAGTTAATTGGATTGATAATTCAAGTTAGACTTGAATTTTAGACCTAATTGAATTGCCTTTTTGAATTTGGTTCAATTTGGACATGAAACAATTTTAAAATCAATCAAAAATTGAGTCAAACTAGACCAACAGCTAGGAGACCCAGTTGAATGGGTCTCTGTCTCTTTTCTCATAGAAAAACTAGAGGAGGGCATGGAACTTGCACGCGGTAGTGAATGAGGGAGTTGGCACCTCTCTTGCTTATGTAGGACTCTCTCTCCTACTAGATAAATTAGATCTCTTATCTAATTTGAATGTCATTCAAATCAGATTAGAATCCAAGTTTATTTTAATTTTTTAAGTGCCATGAAGATGGGATTTAGCATTGATTTTAAGAAGGGTTGAAAAGGGGCTGCGAACATCACAAATTCTCACAAAAAACTTCTTTTGGCCATCCCATCTTCTTCTCTTCCATGCCATATCTGGTTCTATACCTCTAAAGAAAGCTGAGAGCCTGTAGTTTTTAGATAGGAAAATATGAAAAATATATTCTTTAATTTTCTAGATATTAATTACTTTAGAAGAAGAGAAAGGCTGCATAGGGTTTAAGTTCTTCAACTAGAAGAAGAAAGTCTATCTCCGTGTTTGAAGAAAGACCTACAAGGATATAGTAGTCCAGGGATCTTAGTGATTTAGTCAAAGGCTCTGTAAAGATACTAATAGAGGCCAAGCATGTGCACGGCTCTGATGAATCCTATCAGATCCGATTGATCCAGTAGATCTACTACAAGAAGAAGGATTTTAATGATTAAGGTAAGTTAATCCTTCATATTATAATTTATTAGATTTCAGATCTGATTTATTTTTCTATTCCAGTATGTTAAGTGGCATTGTTAGATAATGTTTTTATTTATTTTGAAGTAGCATGCTCTTAACAAATTATTTGTCATGATTTCTACTTCCATTACATTAAGAGTTTAGAATCTAGTCTTACATGCTAGTCATCTATGTTGGTAACTCAAGATATACCACAATAATCAAACTATGGAGATCATCTTCCTATGTAAAGGTGTTGAGATCATCCTTTCTAAAATTATATTATGATTTAATTTGATTTTTGTTTTAGATTTTTTATCCAATAATCTATTATTGATCGAGATAATATCTTGATCAAATCGCATGCCGGATATAGATCAGAAATAAATTTAAAAATTTGCTGCACCTAGATCTTCATGATCAGGCATATGATTAATCCTACAGGATTTGTATGTGGGTAGTGGATTAGGAGCCAAGGATGGAAAAATTTTTGCAAGATAAATATTTTGACTTGTCCAAGGCTAGTTAGAGAATTCTACAAGAATTTGAGTAGAGTATCAGGTGGTATTACTTCTTCTATGAACGGTATAGAGATATCCTTGAGTGACTCCACCCTAGGTTAGATCTTGACTATTCCATTTGAGGGTATCATTGTTGAGAGACTATGGTGAGGACACAAGAGCTAGGAAGAGGAAGCAAATCTTTTCCAATTCAATTTGGATCATCAATGAGTAAGTCTATGTGTTCTTCACAAAGAACACTCGAGTCCCAGTTATTTTGAGTTGTAATTAGGTCAAATTAAGTTGTAATTTGATCAAATTGAATGTGATTTGGTCAATTAGGGTTGCTAGGTTACCAATTGAGTCCATTGAGTCCATCAATTGATTTAAGAGTCTTGTAAATAGCATTAATTTACTTTGTTTGATGAATTGTCTAGTTTGAGTCCTGTAATTAGTGTTTGAATAAGTTAAGGGATGTCATAGGTACCCAAGACCCAAGTTGTCATTACCTTGGTAGATTAATTCTAGGAAAAAAAGGGTTGTTCAAATTTTTTATTTAGACATTCAGACATTCAGACATCCAGATATTCAAACATCCGGACATCCAGACATCCAGACATTCGGACATCCAGACATTGGGACAACATTCAAAATCCATCTTTATCCAAAAGAGGCGCCCCATCTTATTTTTTCATCGCACATTTCAATTCGCCTATTTAAGAGGAGTAAAGCAGAAGGACTCTTCTTTTCATCTAGCTCCCCCTCATATTTTTGTTGCCCACTCTATATGACGCCCACATCCATTCAAAAATTAAATGGGAGGAAGAGTCCAAGATAGGTGGAGATATCTTCATTCAAAAAAAATCAAGGAGTTCTCTCTTCTCAAGTTATATCCCTTCATCTTCATTTCAAATGAAGTCTTATCCAAGTATCAAGGGAGGATTGTGCAAACCCCTTTTAAATTCAAATAAGGGTTCAAATTCAAATATTTGAAGATGTTCTTATCCCATGATTGCCGATCAAGAAGATGAGACACCAATTGAGAATAAGAAGAAATTAGCGCCAAAAGAAGAAGGATTAGCGCCAAGGAAGGATTAGCTGCCATTTTTTGTCACATTTTCTCAAGTGGTCTCCCAAGTCAGTTTAAATTTCAAATTCAAGGAGTGTTTGAATTTAAAAGAGTCCTATGATATCTTCATGTGTAAAGAACTTTATAAATAGGACCCCATACCCTTTGTAATTTATTGATTATTGATTTATGAAATGAAATGCTGTCTTTTTCTACAAAGCTGGGTAGGCTTAGTGATTTTCTCTAAGGGTGGGGAGGTCCTTAAGAGCTCAAGGCATGGAGGTCCTTGAGAGCTCAAGGCAGTGAGGTCCTTGAGTAGAGGTTCTGCCGGATTCGATAATTGCTACCGATCTTCTTCAAGCTCTTCGAATCCAACCTTTCTTTTTTCCATTTCGAATCTGAATTACATCAATCTTAAGTTTTGTTTGCTGCCTTCTTTGCAGATCCCAGGTGTTCAAGGACCTTAGAGGATGGATCATTTGCTTTTGAACCAAGATCTGATGGTGGATCTGGAATCTGGAGTCCTGATCTTATCCTACTGCGAAATCTGAGCGACCGAGCAGCAGATCCATCTCAATTCAAAGTGAATCTCCATTGGGGTAAGTAACGAACCCTTTTCTCATTATATTTGGTAATTAAAGCATGGAATAGCCTGATCTAAGATGGTTTCTTAGCCATCGGGTCCATATTCTTCATAGCTTGCGGAGCGGATTGCGGGTAAGTGGTTAATTGCCTTCTTTACTCTTTCAATCTATTATGTTAGTTGCTTTACTATGATCATTGCTCTCGTAAATCACCTAGGATTAAATTGAATCATCTTAGACCGCATCGTAACCATCCCGCATCATCTTATTGGTATCAGAGCTAGCATTCCTCATCAGACAATCTAACTGGAAAGTAGTTTGAGGAGTGTTCTTGATAGACTAGATGTTGGAGGGATAGGAGAGTTGATGGCCAATACCTTATCCATAGATTTGAGACTGTTACACCATATTATCAAGAAGATCTTTCTCCCTAAGACTGAGAGATTAGACTTTGTGTTCCAGAGGTAGTTAGTTGTGATGTACCATTTGATGCAAAGTATCCCCATAACATGCTTGGTATGATTTTAGTGTAGAAGAGAAAGACAGCTGAGAGGGTGAAGATGTGTCTGCCTTATGGGATGCTACTTACTAGAATTTTTAAGGCCTTTGGAATATCTCTTAAAGGTAAGTCCTTCAAGAAAATCCAAAGTCATGATGAGTACTATGATCAGGCCCTTCACTGAATGAATTACTAGAAGGTTAGTGGATATTAGGCTAGGAGAGTGTCTGGTAAGGAGCCATAAGAGAGACCACATACAGCATAGAGAGCAGATCCTTCATCTACACCTAGTGCAGTTGATTTAGCTCCTGGACATTTAGACATTCTAGCTCCATCTCCTAGGACTTCTAGCATTGAAAAATTAGTGCCCTGTAAGCCAATCGCATTTCATATATGACAAAAACTTTTATATAATGCTTTTGACTTGTGTATGATATTTAGTAATAAAGAGATATTTTGTTTCATCATATGCTATTTTATTCATTTATGTCTTAAAATTATGATGAATTCCTTAGATTACAACATTGATTTTAGAGTTATGATGGGTTCATAGCATTGAGACCTAAAATCTTGAAAGTCCTTGTTTAAAACATTCCTAGTCATAGGATAATCGAGTTGGGATCGATATTTTTAATAAGACTATCACATCCTATGTATACTTGATAGAGAGGGTGGTTGGTCTCACAACCACTTATATAGAGATACTAATACAAGGATGTGGGTGCTTATTTAGGAATGAATTTACTGAATTGATTTACTGAGAGAACATCTTGTGAAGCCTTACTTAATTATCAAAAGATGGTTCTCTACGTAGGAGTTGTGCAAGTAATCCTTAGACATGATGTCAAGATGAAACCTTGTGTGCATGAATCCATATTTTGGTTTATACTTATTCATGACCGAGTGATGTATAGGGTGTTCTTGGATATAGTGGATTGTGTATAAAGGTTATGAGTAGGTCAACAAGAAATCGATCACTCCTAATAAGAAGAGATTTTATCTCATGTAATCTCATCATATGATGACTCAGGAAGCTTTTGACCAAAGTAGGATGAAATTAAAAAATGGTTTCTAATCTTTCATTGGTTAAGTCTTGATTATTGGATTGTGATTCAAATGAATAAAGTGTTAGAGTTTGATATATTTCCATACCTATCACTTACTTTGGATAAGGGATGATCGAAATATTGAATTACATAGTAATATGCCATTGAAGGGTAATTTTAGTATTTTGATCAAATTCTATATTTTTCAGATAGGCATGATACGTTACTAGATATCAATCATGTCTTATAGGTTTTCATAAAGTAAAATGATTAATTAATAAGTCAATTATAAAGAAGTTCTAATTTAACAACTTGGATTGACATGAGTTTGACCTAATTTGATTAGATTATCATGAACCTAGACCTAATGCTAGCTAGATGTAGAGTTCAAAGGGTCACACATTGTTGCCCAGGTGGCTTTCCCAAGAGGGGGTGAATTGAAAATTAAAAAATTTAGGCAATTATGTGCTCATTGAAATCCAGTGTTAAGTGCTGTGATAAAGTATTTAAATGCAGAAGCAAAATCAGATCAGAAAAGCATAACACAAATACACAACAATTATAGTGGTTCGGAGCAATTCAGCTCCTATGTCCACTATCCAAGATTACCACTTGGGATTTTCACTATATCCCCCACCGGAATACAGTCAGATTGTTTTCACAGGCTCACAACCCAAACCTCTACACTTTGATTTTTAAACCGGACTCACCAAAGAAACCCAACTTGATTTTATCAGGATCACCAAAAACCCTACACTTAGTTTTAACAAAGGCTAACCAAGAACCTATTTAGTTTTTCAACCGGGCTCATCAATAACCCAACAATTCAAAATGAATTGAAAAGAAAAGCAACTTAATGACAAACATATTTTTGTCGAATGGCTGCTGATGCAGCTCGAGAGAAGCCCACTTGAATGCACTTTAATGGTTTCTATAGCTACTTTACTAAGTGCTTCAAGCTTCAGATGAGAGTTGGTGAAGACTTAAGGCTATCTTGAATGCTCTCAGTGCTCTCTTACTTGTTGACTTGGTTGGATATTCAATAATGCATTAACTCTTTATCTTTTTTCAAAAAACTCTCTCTAAAGAAGTTTAAATCCCTTAAATATATAGTCTTGTACCTTTCTCAGATGATTTTAGTGGTTGTAGACCATTGGGATGTGATATTTGACCGTTGAAGCACTTTTTGAATTCAAATTTCAATTTCTGGAACTAGTCGTTATAAGTCTGAAATCGACCTTCGAGTCGACTCAGATCACTCGAATCGGCTAGGATCCTAAGAGAAGCTCTAGTTGAGTCTACTCTCTTCAGTCTAGTCGACTCGCTTGCAAAGTGTTATGATTCCTCACTCTGTAAGAGTCGGCTCGCCTTGATTCTTATCGACTCAGATCCTCTGGCCTTCAAGAATTTCAGTCTGGATGAGTCGGCTAACTTCTATTCTAGTCGACTTGGTTGGCTATGGTTCTCAGAACTCTTTTTCTGGACTCTGGAGGAGTCGGCTCGATTTACTGAAGAGTTGGCTCGGATGTCTGACAATATGATAGAGTCGGCTAGGACTCCCCTTGGGTCGGCTCTCTTGTCTGATTCAGGAAATGGTACTCTAGACGAGTCAGCTCGGGTCCCTTAGAGTAGGCTCGTATATCTGCGTGCCAGAATCCTCATGCATGCCATGTGCCAGAGTCGGCTCTCTTCTCTTCGAGTCGGCTAGGATGAATGTTTCATTTACTTTTCAGTCTATCTCCAAAATTCATTCAGCATTTCATCAAGCTTCAAGATGTCTTCAAACTCAACATATTTCTAAGAAATTGAAAGCTTGAAACACATCTAGAAGTAACCCATTTGATTGGTTTTTACTTTTCTTTTTCTTTGGGTACTTCTTTACAATATTTAATTACAACACAACTCAAAATAAGAAATGAAAATGTAGGAGTTGAAATTGAGCAATGAATTCATCCTACAAAAACTTATAAAATACTTGAAGAGTTGTTAGAGAGACAAATGCATGCTCCAATATTTTGTTATCATCAAAATCACTTATGGGATCAACACACATGCTAAGAAATTAATCAAGGAAGTCAATTATATTTTTTAATGTGTCATAGGATCTTAATTGGATAGCTAACTGACATGCTAGCATATGTTAGCTAACCTAACTCCTAACCTAATTGGATTGGATTTATATCCTTGCTATTTGTATTAACTAATTTGAGTGGGACTTAAATTGGATCAAGCCTTAAGTGGGGCAGCCAAATAGGGCACCAAAAGGCCTTATCCACATAGCATAGAACTATGTCTATCATGCTCGGACCAAGAACATCGACATCAGATATCATCAGATTAGAGAGCTCATGAAAGATGGTGAGGTGGAGCTGGTGAAGGTACACACCAAGGAGAATCCAGCATATGCATTGACAAAGGTTCTACAGTGAGCTAGCTTTCGCAAGTGTGTGGCACTGATGCAGCTTGTAGACAAGATGGAGTTGGCTGAAGCCTTGAAACACCAAGGTGGAGATTGTTAGGTCTCATGTGGTTCTTCCAAGGCTCAGGGGACCAAGGCTAAGGCCAAGGTCCGATGATCATGATACTATCATGGAATTTCTAGGGCTAGTTTGGACCCTAGGATGAAAGGCTGTTAGCCTTTCTGGTCTTAAGATTCAGGAAACTTGGGCCTCAAGGGGCCAACTTGTATTAGGCTGGTTTTGAGTCCTAGGTATGTGTGATTGGGTTGAGTCAAGGGTATACTTGGGCTTGGAAAACTCAATCATGCATTAAGTTGGCCTATGGGAGTTTTAGGGTTAGGTCAAGGTGACCTAGTATATATTACTTTGTATATGGGGCTAATTGGAGCCATAATAATGAAATAAACTTTTCTCCCTAATATCCATTTTCTTCCTCCCTCTCTTTCTCTCTAGTTTGTCACTCTCTATTAGGGTAATTCAGCATCCAAGCCACCATACCCTAGGAAGGAGAGAATTCCTTAGCACCTAGGGACTCCTAGTCCAAGTAGTAAAAGTCCAAGTAGTAAACCTAGTGCCTAGCATCCTTAGAGTCATCCCTCTCTCTACCCTTTTGGAGTTCGACCAGGAACTTTGGAGGGTTTAATCCTCACTAGTTGGAAGTCCCAAGAGATGTGGTTTCACATCCATATCATATATAGAACATTCAAGGCACTATGAACAATTTAAGAGATTTCTGCACAAGAAGGCTGAATTCTTGCCAGGCTAATTGCTTCAATCCCCTATTGCTACCGCTTCCAATATAATGTTTTGAGGTTGGTTGCTGGTAGAAGGTTGTCCACATACCTGGGAACATCCTCCAACAAGTGGTATCAAAGCCCAAGTTGTGTAGAGTTTGTGGGAGATGCCAGAAGTTGCAGATCTTTAATAGTTAAAATTTTAGCAAGGGCTTGTCAAGGTACTTCTCAATCCTATGATGTTTTTTTTATTATTGTATGTTTGGCTAGGATCCAGCCATGAGTACTAGCATGAAGGTGGATTTCGAGAAGTTTGATGGGAAAGGAAACTTTTCCATGTAGAAAGCTCGGGTTGAAGATCTCCTTGTCCAGTTGGAACTGGATTAGGCTTTGGAGGAAAAGTCTGATGAGGTGTCAGAGAAGCAATGGATGTCCATGGAAAGGAAGGCTTGTGCGATGATCAGAGGGTGTTTGGAAGATGCGGCTCTCTATTCCATGATAGAGGAGAGGACTCCAAAAGGTCTATGGTCAAAGTTGCATATGCTCTACATTAGGAAGAACATGTCAACAAGTTGATGCTGAAGAAGCGGCTCTATAGCCTTCGGATGTAGGAAGGCAGAAACATAGTAGATCACATTAAAAAGTTTGACCAAATGTGCAATGAATTGTTGAATATTCGGGTCATGTTCAAGGAGGAGGACAAGTCCTTGCTGTTGCTATGCTCGCTATCCCCTTCCTTTGATGCTTTGGTTACTACATTGCTATTTGGCAAGGAGACCTTGGAGTATGAAGACATAGTCTCGGTGCTACATTCCAATGAGCAAAGGGAGAAGCTAACCAAACAAAATGTTCCCCAGGAGGGCTTGGTCATTGGGGAAAGGTCCGGAAGAGGAAGGGAGAGGTCCAAGTAGAGAGGACGGTCAAAGTCCAGAAGGAAGAGCAAGAGCAGTAAAGATGAAAGGTGCTTTAAGTGCAATGAGACTGGGCTCTTTCGATGGGATTATCCTCAGTTGAAGAACAAGAAGGGAGACACAAGAGGATCGGATTCAGTGAGTGCCATGGCTGATAAAGAGGTGGAAGATGATGATGCGGGATGAAAAATCGATGTAATCTGGTTATTTGGAAAACAGGAAAACAACTAAACAAACTAGGACCGTGGGAGGACTAAGAAGCCTCCCGGGACTAGGGCATACTGACACTAAAATTCTAAGATAGCTGATATCTTTTGTTTTCAATTTTTCTGGGTGGATGTGGCGAAGGAAAAATGAAGATGGGGGACCGGGAAGTGGAACTCATGGCCCTGAGACTCACTCTAGCGGGGGACGCACACAGAAAGTCAGGGGTCAAAGCCTAAAGCTACCCTCCCGAGGGATCACAGCACCAGCTACCCTGAGCATAAAGCTACCCTCCCGAAGGGGTCACAGCACCAGCTACCCTGAGCATAAAGCTACCCTCCCGAAGGGATCACAGCACCAGCTACCCTGAGCATAAAGCTACCCTCCCGAAGGGGTCACAGCACCAGCTACCCTGAGCTCTCATCGAACCCATAATGTACACAGCAGGGCTCTCACATAGATGCGCTAGGATGACTCTCGAAGGACACGAGGAGATAAAGAAGACGAGATAGGGGATAACTAGGGTGCTCATCGAACTCATAATGGACACAGCAGGGAACGCCTCACACCCCTCATCAAACCCATAATGCACACAGCAGGGAACGAAGAAAAATGGGCCTCAGCCCAGAACCAGAACTGGAACCAACCCAAAAATCTACATCAAATCTCTCTCTATTACAGGGGAAGAGGGGGCCTTTATATAGAAAAACCAAAACCCTCATTTTCTTAGCCCCTAAGAAAACTAAAAAAGAAAAATAAATTACATCAAAATTCGTGTTGCATCAAAAGTGATGTTGATCTGCTCTGAGAAGTGTGTTGGCTTGATGATCCGCTTCAGAAAGCATGCTGTTCTGAAATATGGGATGCTCTGAAAGCCGTGCAACTCCACTCATGGCTGTGAGGAGGATGGATCGTCCGACGGAGCACACGGCCGGCGATCGAAAAGCAGGCGATGGAGGGGGCGGTGGCCGCAGGCGAGGCGGCACATGGTCTGGCACGGCATGCCCAGCATGCCGTTTGGTCTCCCACGGCCGTGGGAGACCTCCTGGGCACCGGGAATGGCCGGTGGACGGCGGGGGAGGCCGGGGACGGCGGGACAGTGTCCGGCGGATAGACGGGTGGCGGCGGCGGTGTCAGGCGATGGGCGGCGATGCCACACGGCCACACGCGGGCGGACGAACGCCTCCAGCATCTCGTCTTCCTACGAGCATGGGCGGTGGTGGACCCCACTGGCGGCTGGGCGAGGGCAGGCGGGCGGCGGCAGCGACGGCCGTGGGCCGTGGCGGGCGGATGCCTTTGTGTTTGTTTGGCTTCCCACGGGTGTGGGCGGCGGCGGCGGTGGCGGCGGCTTCTCCAGCGAGGGCGGGGGCTGGCGAGCTTCGGCGGCGGTCTGGCGGGGGTGACCGGAGGGCGGGCAGCCCAGATCTGGGGCTGGAGGGGCGATGGGCTAGGGTTTGGAACTTTTAAAAATTCACGGGAGAAAGGTTGCAGGAGGTGGAATAAAGCTGGGATAACTCGGGGATAAACCGAGAACAAAACCAGAATAGCGGGGATAGGTGGAATAGCTGGGTAGGAAAAATAAAAAAATTCTGAGAACATAAGAAAAAATAGAAAAATACTCGGACCTGCCCTGTATCCCCATCAGATGACCTCTTGGTGGTATCAGATGATCATAGATTGTACACAGATATATGGACCCTGGATTCATACTGTTCTCTTCATTATACCCCAAATCGGTCTTGGGTTTCAACCTATACCAAGACCGATGAGGGAAGTGTGACACTTAGAGATGATCACTCATGCAAAGTCGCTGGTATTGGAAGTGTACGAGTGAGGATGTTCGATGGGATCATGAGGACACTAACCAATATCAAGCATGTTCCTGAGCTGAAGAAAAATCTGGTGTCACTGTGCTACCTGGAGCGATACGGTTACAACTTCAGTAGTCGAGCCAGGAGTGGAGTACTTAATATCTCCATTGGAGCTATGTTTGTGATGAGAGGTAGGAGGATGGATAATAATCTCTACAAGATGGAGGGGCTAATTATGATGGGGCAATCTGATACAACAGCGGTAGCACAAGACCCACAAGGAGACTACAGATTGTGGCACTACCGCCTGGGCCACATGGGAGATCATGGGATGGAGGAACTGAGGAAGAATGGATCAATTCTAGATTTGGTTGGTGATATTTCAGATATCTGTGAGCCATGCCAGATGGGAAAGTAGAGGAGGATCCACTTCAGCAGTAGTTCAGCCCACTATGTAGCTCCACTAGAGCTAGTTCACACTAATATGTGGGGACCGTCTCTAGTTTTGGCCAAAAATGGAGTAAGGTATTTCTTGATCTTGATAGATAATTTTTCAAGAAAAGTGTAGGTCTACTTCATGAGAAAAAAATTAGAGGTCTTCTCAAAGTTCAAGGAATAGAAAGTAGAAGTTGAGAAGGAGCAAGGTCACAATGTAAGGTGCTTGATGTCCAACAACGGTAGTGAGTTCACCAGTAGGGAGTCCAGTGCTTTTATGAGTGTGGCATCAAAAGGCACTTCTCGGTCAGAGGGACTCCTCAGCAAAATGGCATGGCCGAGAGAATCAACCAAACCCTTATGGAGAAGGCAAGATGCATGAGGCTACAGGCAGGGCTTCCTAAGGCATTCTGGGTTGATACGGTTGACACAGCCTACTATTTGGTCAATTGGTCGCTGCATACAAAGTTAGATGGTGGTATTCCAAAGGAGAGATGGTCTGGAAAAAGGATTGGGCTTTGCCATTTATTGGTTTTTGGGTGCATGGCGTATGTGCATATCGATGCTGGTGAGCATAGTAAGTTGGATGCCAAGTCAAAGAAGATGGTGTTCTTAGGGTATCCACAAGGAGTCAAGGGGTAAAGGATGTGGGATCCCTTGGATAAGAAGGTCATCATCAGTAGGGATGTGACCTTTAATGAGAGGTCAATTTTCTAAAGGTCACGTAGCATGGAGGAGCAGCAAGAGCAGCAGGAGGTCCAGTAGGGCAGTGCTGGACAGCTTACCTCATTTTTCATTTTGCCACTTGCAGGTGCATCTAGAGGATTGGAAATTCAGCTAGAGAACTCTTAGAGAGTGCCTCCACATGTAGAGAGAGCTCAGATGGATGATCAAGGACAGGAGGACCAGCAAGAGTATGCTAGACCTAGGAGAGATATTGAGGTTGCGCTACATAAGCCCAAGAGGACCATCAGGTAACCTGACCGATATGGCTTTAGAGAGATGGTGTCATATGTCTTGGTGACAGCCAATGGAGACCCATATACCTACGAGGAGGCTATGAAGAGCCAAGATAGAGAGGTGGGTCCAAGCAATGTTCGAGGAGATGCAGTCTCTCCATAAAAATGACACATGGTAGTTGGTGTAGTTGCCATAGGGAAAGAAAACCATAGGATGCAAATAGGTTTACCAATGCAAGGAGGGACCTTTGGAACAAGGAGGAATTAGATTCAAAGCTTGTTTGGTTGCTAAAGTTACTCACAGAGAGAAGGAATATACTTCAGTGAGGTTTTCTCTCCTGTCGTTAGACATACTTTCATCAAGGAACTACTGAGCATCGTAGCAGCTCAGGACTTGGAGCTAGAGTAAATAGATGTCAAGATGGCATTTCTCCATTGACACTTAGAGAAGAGAATCTACATGGAGCAGCCCCAAGTTTTGGAGAACCAGGATCAGAAGAGAAAGTTTGTTTGATGTAGAAGTTGCTGTACGAGCTCAAGCAATCGTCGAGGCAATATTACAAGCAGTTCGATACTTTTGTAAGGAGCATTGGACTTTTCAAATACGATCATGACTCTTGTATATTTGTGAGGACTCTTGATAATGGTTCTAGGATCTACTTACTCTTGTATGTGGATGACATGCTGATAGCATGCAAGAGTAAGTAGATGTGCAGGAACTGAAGGCAGCTTTATCTCAAAAGTCTGAGATGAAGGATTTGGGACCTACAAGGAAGATCCTAGGCATGGAAATCTTCAGAGATTGAAACAAGAGGGTGCTACATTTATCTCCAGGTAGCTACATAAAGAAGGTTTTGGAGAGGTATGGAATGAAGGAAGCAAAACCGATAGAGCTGCTTATAGCTAGACACTTTAGACTCTTGAAGACCATGGCACCACAGACTGAGGTGGAGGTTCAGGAGATGGAGAGGGTGCCATATGTATCTAGTGTAGGTAGTCTTATGTACACCATAGTGTGTTGTAGGCCAGATATCACTTATGCAGTGAGTCAGGTGAGCATGTTCATGTCACAGCCTAGCAAGGAACACTAGCAAGCATTGAAGGGAGTCTTCAGATACTTGGCAGGCACGGTTGGAGTTAGCAGGCATGGTTGGAGTTGGCATCTGTTATAGACAGCGAGGAGGTGCTGAGGGATACTACAACATGTCCAAGGAGGCTCGAGGGTTGATAGGAGAGTTCATTGATGTAGATTTTGGTGGAGATGTGGACACCCATCGTTCGACGACAAGTTTCATATTTAGCATATATGGAGGTCTAGTATCATGGAGATCTTACTTGCAACCTATTATTGCATTATCAACCACCGGTGGAGTATATTGGAGTTACAGAGGTAGAAAAGGAGGCCATATAGCTAAAGGGTCTAGCATTGGAGATGGGCCTCGAATAGGAGACTGTCAGGGTGAACTACGATAGCTAAAGTACACTTTTACTTACACACAACTCTGTCCATCATGCTCGGACCAAGCACATCAACATCAAATACCATAAGATTAGAGAGCTCATGGAGGATGATGAGGTGGAGCTGGTGAAGGTACACACCAAGGAGAATCTAGTAGATGCATTGATGAAGGTCCTACCGTGAGATAGCTTTTGCAAGTGTGTGGCACTAATGCATCTTGTGGACAAGGTGGAGTTGGCTGAAGCCTTGAAGCACCAAGATGGAGATTGTTGGGTCTCATGTGGTGCTTCCAAGGATTAGGGGACCAAGGCTAAGGCCAAGGTCCAATGATCATGATGTTGTCATTGAATTTTTAGGACTGGTTTGGGCCCTAGGATGAAAGGCTATTAGCCTTTCGGGTCTTGAGATTCAGGGAACTTTGGCCTCAAGGGTCCAACTTATATTGGACTGGTTTTGAGTTCTAGGTATGTATGATTGGGATGAGTCAAGTGTGTACTTGGGCTTGGAAAACTCAATTATGCATTAAGTTGGCCTATGGGAGTTTTAGGATAAGGTCATGGTGACCTAGTATATATATACTTTTTATATGGGGCTGAATGGAGCCGTAATAACGAAATATCCTTTTCTCCTCGATATCCATCTTCTTCCTCCCTCTCTTCCTCTCTAGTTTATCACTCTCTATCAGGGTAATATCAGCATCAAAACCACCATACCCTAGGAAGGAGAGAATTCCTTAGCGCCTACGAACTCCTAGTCTAAGTAGGAAACCTAGTGCCTAGCATCTTTGGAGTCATCCCTCTCTCTACCCTTTTGGAGTTTGACTTGGAGCTTTGGAGGGTTTAATCCTCACTAGTTGGAGGTCCCAAGAGAGGTGGTTTCACACCCATATCATATGTGGAATGTTCAAGGTACTCTAAACAAGTTATGAGATTTCTGCACAAGAAGGCTGAATTCTTGCCAGTCTGATTGCTTCAATCCCCTGTTACTGTCGCTTCCAATATAGTGTTTTGAGGTTGGTTGCTGGTAGAAGGTTTTCCACGCACCTGGGAATGTCCTCCAACATGAAGGAGTGCTTCCTTGATCTTGTTCCTGTATGGATCACCTCTAGAGGATATACACTTGTGTGCCTGTAGAAATTTTGGATTTAGCATTAGAGGTATTCTTCTAATCATCTTATATTATCTTAATTAACTATTTTAATTAAGGGATCTTGGGTCTAGGATTTTGGTTGACTAGGATTTCATTAATGAAAACTTTTAACAACCAATCTTTCGCTGTGCTACCATAACCCTATAGTGGTATTAGAGCAACCTTGATTGTTTCAATTAATGGTCAATTATATAATATGTATGTATTTCTATCTTTTAATATATATAGCATGATAGCTATTATACATATTATTTAATGATTGCCACTGATTAGATTTGTTAGTCATCATTCTGATATAAGGTTGTCTTAGTATTGTAATGGATGTCCGTTATATTGTTAGGTTATCTTAAAATGATAACATAACTCTTCACACCTGGCACTTTATGTAAAGTTGCTATAAGCTAGTATGTTGTATCATGCACAACCATGAAATCCCTCTTAAAAATTATATTTAGTCATAGTGTCAAAAATCAAAATACAAATCTATTTAGGATATGATTGATCAATTGGTATCTAAAAATGTGGTTCTCAGAAAGTAAAGAGAATATGGTTTTTAATTGGGTACGTTAGTTACTTGGCCAATCTTTCGGTATCTAAGGCATGCATGGAGGGCCTTCCACCTCTCTCCTACTTACCCGACCAATTTGATTGATTTAAATCTTAAATTGAAAATGCTTAATGATCTGTAAACTACTAATGCCTTCATTCTAAGCCAAAATCATATAAAAAACTATAGTAGGTTTTTGTATAATAATATAAGGCTTATATAGGGTTTGATATGGGATTATATTGATGCATTTAATGCTTTATAGTATGTTTGATGGTGTTGCTTTGTTATATAACACAAGGATAACATTATTCAAATACGACCATATCAAAATGAAAGGTCAAACTAAACTAAAACATTATAGTTTGTTATGTAATATAAAGCTATAAGTATCTTAGAAGCAGTAATTAGATCGAGAATTGCATGGATTGTAATTGAAAAAGGAATTTCCTATCCTCGAACTCATGAATGTTTATTATATAATACAAGATATTTGTAAGGAATTGGGATCTCTACCCTACAAAAAAAACTCGGGTAGGGTTTCTTGCTTACTATAGGTGAGGGCTACGGTATTCATAATAAAATAGTGAGAGACACAACTAGATTTATAAGTCCTCATCCAGTTGTATATGTCATCTTCATTGACTACTTATACATTGTTCTTTATTTAATGGAGATTAATTTAATAGCTTCTTCATTATCACTGTGAGGCATTTTAGATGCCAACAAATTGATCAATGCTAATTATATAGATTGGTTAAGGAATTTAAGGATTGTCTTAATATAGGAGAAAGTCTCCTACATCTTCGACTATCCTGATCCTGAGGCAATTAAAGAGGATGCTATGGAGGAGAAAAGGGCTACATATAGAATATAGCAGAATGATAGCTTGATTGTCAAATGTATCATGTTGGCCTCAATGAGCAATGAATTGTAGAGGCAAAATGAAGGCATGGAACCTCAATCCATATTGCTTGATCTTAAGGAGCTATATGGAGAGAAAAGTTGGACTGCTCAGTATGAGATATTAAGCAGTTGTTCCATACCAGAATGAGTGAGGGAATGTTCATACAAGCCTATGTACTAAACATGATTAGCTTAACACTCGATTAGGTCAATTAGGGCTTGTCATAGATGAAGAGCTCAATCAAGACTTGGTCCTGCAGTCACTTTCTGATTCCTTTTCATAGTTTGTCATAAACTACCATATGAACAAATTGAATATCTCACTGCCAGAGCTGCTTAACATGGTTAAGACACCTATGTGCTATTTCAAGGGTATAAAAGGCTCATCTTTTTCTTGTAAATGGGAAAAAGAAAATGGTAGTGAAGAAGGGTTCAAAGATAAATAAGAGCCCTAAGAGTTGCATCTAGAAGAGGAAGAAAGCCAAGAAGAACTCTATTGATAGAGCCTATTTTCACTACAAGAAGTAGGGACACTGGAAGAAAAATTGCAAGAGTTATCTTGCAAGTTTGAAGCACAATGTAAGTGGTGCATCAAAAGGTTTGTATATGATACAAACTAACTTATCATTGAGTGCTTTAGCTTCTGATTCATGGATATTGGATAGCACTTGTAGGTCTCATATATGCAAGTCATTGCAATGATTTTAGGAAGTTAAGAGTTTGAAGAAGGGTGACTTCAAGAAAAGAAAGAGAGGAGATGCTAATGTTACTTTTCTTTGGCATTGTCAACTCGATCATATAAGTGAGTATAGGATAAACAATTTATACAAATAAAATTTCTTTGATCCTTATGATTATGAATCATTAGAAACTTGGGAGTCCTATCTCATAGAGAAAATGACCAAGTCTCCATTCACTAGACATGGAGAAAGGGTAACGAGTTATTAAGTCTTATATATACAGATGTATAAGGACCTATGACAACTAAAGTCAGAGGAGGATACTCTTATTTCATCACTTTTACTGATGATTTATCAAGGTTTGGATATGTATATCTTATTAAAAATAAATTAGAAACCTTTGATAAATTTAAGGAGTATCAAAGCATGGTTGATAAATAAATAAAAAATGTATTAAAATCCTTCAATCTGATCAAGGAGGAAAATACTTATCTAGTGAATTTCTTATTCATTTTAAGGACAAAGATATTCTCTGAGTAGACACCTCCTTATATACCATAATTAAATGGTGTAGCAGAACAAGGAATCATACATTTTTAGACATGGTGCGGTCCATAATGAGCTTCATAGATCTTCTTGTTTTCTTCTAGGGATATGCCCTAGAAACTGCTTCATACATACTAAACAATGTTCCATCTAAATCAATCACTAGCACTCCATATAAATTATGGAAAGAAAAAAGACCAAATCTTAAATATTTTAAGATTTAGGGTTATCCTACTTATGTCAAAAATATTTTGGACATAAGTTAAGTGCTAGGATAGATAAGTATAGGTTTATACATTATATGTAAAATAGTGTTAGATACCTCTTTTATTATCCTACTGAATAAAAGATCTTTGTTAATAGACATGCCACTTTCTTGGAGAAGGAATTTATCAAAGGAGGCGGTGGGGGGATAGTTGAACTTGGAGAAGTTCAAAACCTATAACCTACTCAACAGGATCTTACAGACATTCCATAAGAAATTTGATGTGAGATGAGATATGAAGAGCTACTTCTACTAATCCTAAAGTCTTTTAATCGTGAGCAAAGATCAATTAGTTTCAGCAAATCTCAGATTAAAGGACTCAAATAACCTAGATGAAATCAACTAGGCAACTAGTACGATACCTGCAATGTAGATTCACAAGAACTAATTAAGAAAATAGGATCTAATGATTAAGAAATCATCCAAACTAGGAATAATGCTTTCAAAGATCAGAACTAGAGAGCTGAGGAGTGGTTTCACTTACTAATGAAGATTTGAAGCACTCTTGATGTGGTGCGGACACCAGAGGCACCAGGATAAGACAGAGGCTTCTCAACCCTCTGTGGATTACTTAGTAGTATTTGAGTCCATTTGTAATAAGGGCTTAGCCTAATTGAGTTGTCATTTTCATTATTTGAGTCCTGTATCAGTCAGCTCACGTTAAGCTAGTTTTCTTTCCGAGTCCCATACATATTAGTCCAAGTTCAGTGAAGACTCAATACAAGTGAAGACCAAGCCAGTCCAAATAAAGATCAACCTAGCTTGAAGTTATGAAGATCAAGGAAGGCCTAATAGAACAAATTAGAAGCCCAGGAGCCAAATCGGAAGCCCTGAAGCCCTGGACCATAGCCTGAAGCAAAAATGGGCCAGCCAAGGCCCAGGAGAGGAGCAAGGGCGCCATCCACCCTATGGTCACCACCCCTTGGTCGGCCACTTAGGGTCACCTCCCTTGGCTGACCAAGGCAAGAGAGAAGAGAACAATTTGAGGGATTCAAATCCTAGACCTACCATGTATTCTAGCTAGGGTTTGGGTGGGATTCAAATTCCTAGGAAAAGTCTATTGTATCTTTACTTGGGGGCCAAGTTAGTGAGTCTATTTAAGAGACTCTATTCTCTTATATGAAGATATTTTTGAATGAATACAATTGAGTTTTCCATCTACTGTGTGCTAAGGGGATTCTATGTGAATTCCTCCTCTTCTTCCTTGTGTTCTGCACCCAGTCTCCAGCCGCCATCCATCTCTCCAAGCCCTGGCCGCCCACAACAAACCCCTTCTTCACCTTGCTATTTTTTTAATTAATCCTTCATCTTTGTTTTGTTTTCTAACCCTTGAAAGGCTATTTGCAGGTCCCTCGACTTCTACGAATCCAACGACTCTAGCCAGGTAGCAATCGGATCACCGGGTAGAAAGCCGAGAATCGTGGGTCTCCGGCTTGATCATCTAGGCCACATTCGGGAGCGAGAGTGATCTCTTCGTCTATGGTCTTCATTGGGTGCATCAACCATTATCAGGTACACCCCCTCTGCTTGCCAGTAGCCTTATTAAAAGGGAGCTAGCCCAACCGAGACTTCTCAGCCTCGGCGGTCCTCTTTCTTATTGCTTTTAGGTTCTACTTTTCATACTTTAGTTTCTTACTTGCATAGAACCCTCTACTTAGGTTCTTGGTCTGTTCTTTGGGAATTACATACATCACTTAATCTATAAAAATCACAAAAATAATTGTGCATGCATCTTAGTTCCGCATCATTTGGTATCAGAGTATGTTTGGGCTCAGTTCTCTTTGCATATTCGGATCGGGTACTTCACCATGGCCGTCCAGTCATAGGAGACACGTAGGGCTGCAAGACCCTCTCTTCCCTATCTACAAGATCTTCTATGGTGTGTAGGGGTGCCGCTGTGATTTGACCCCTGAAGAAGAAAACAAAGAGTTCATCAGGGCTCTTGTGCATCTCGGCCTTCTCAGTATATAAACACTCTTTCAATTGTTTCTACCAGCATAGAACTTAGAAAAATCTAAAATTTATTTTTCTGAATTTCTTATAATTGAAATTAATTATTAGAGTTTTTTTAATAATTATTTGGATATGTGGATTTTTTTCTAGCCAAAATACTGCCTGAGAATAGTTCTACCCTGTTTTTGGCAGCAAAGTCAATATCAGCAAGTTTAGGATTGTTTTAGTATAATTTTTGCACATCTTATAATTTTGACATGTTTCTTGCATATTAGGTCATAATCTGCAAATTGTCTTTCTATTTAAAAAAATACCAAAAAAAATACATATACTCCTAAAACACCAAAAACACTTAAAATCCTAATTTGTATTTTCATCTGCCTGCCATCATTGCATAATTAACTTAAGGTCACTACTATCCAAGATAAGGGAAGGAGGTCATTACCTTTTCTTAGCCCAAAAACCACATCCCTTGCATTCGATCCCAAGCCTAATTTAAAATTAACTGGACCTAATTTGCCTTAGTGGGCTAGGGACACTAATAGATCGAGTTCGATCATTGTGGGATGACTAATGCACCCAATTCATCTCCTATTACTAGATGCTGGTGTCTAGGCTAGAGGTACAGTGTTAAACAACCTAAGTGGATCGGTGGTTCCTTTATTGTGTCCCTGCGAGAGCAGGGGGGCCTCCCACCATCCCATCTCTTACCTGGCCAGTTGAAGGACTAGGATTTGAGTTGTGTGTAAGTTGAGTCAACCCATTCTGATTGGGCTCTAGGTCTAGGCAGCTGTAGTCGAGTCAGTATTGAGTCTTGCATGTGCACTAGATTAGGAGCTTCATATCATCCACCATCTCTGCCTTTGGCTGAATCCATGAAAAATCTTGAAGCCCAGATTAAAGCCCTTACTGAGCAGCTGCCCAAACCTTCACCCAAGTGAATCAGAGGTTTGATCAGATGGATCATAGGCTAGGAACCCTAGAAGAGACACGTAAGTCCCATTCTAAAATAGGACTTGAGTCACCTCCTCATCCTAGGAGAACCCCTCGCCGTGACCCTTACTATGAGCCTGATCCTAGGAGGACTCCAAACCCTGATCCCTACCTTGAGGCTGAACCTAGGAGAGCCTATCATCATGACCCAGTCCAAGAGGTTCATCCAAGAAGACCCAACCAAGATTTTATAGACCAGGAAGACAGATCCTATAGGAACATTAAACTTGATGCACCCACTTTTGATGGTTGTCTTGACCCAAAGGTCTATATAGATTGGGAGGGAGAAGTTGATCAATATTTTGAGTGGTACGATATGTCTGAGGAGCATAAGTATAGGTTTGCCAAGCTTAAGTTGGTCCGCCAGGCCAGGTTATATTGGGCTAATGTTGAGAGAGCACTTAGACTAGGAGGCCATGAATCCATAGTCACCTGGAGGGCCATGAAGGCTAAGCTTAGAGGGAAATACGTTCTAACCTCATATAGTCATGGTTTATTGGATCAGTGGCAAAGATTGAGTCAGGGCAGCAAGAGTGCAGGTGAGTACATCACAAAATTTGATGAGTATTCCATGCGATGTGACTTAAATGAGGCTGAGGATGTTGTTCTGTCTAGGTTTAGGGTTGGCCTTAGAGATGATATTAAGAGGGAGCTCTACATGAGAGAGGTTAGTGACCTGGACCATGCCTACTAGATTGCTAGGGATTATGAGCATTTTCAGAGAGGGCCTATCTACCGTAGACCCAAGCCCACTAGATACCCTAGTCTGTACCCAAGAGCTAGCCAGTCCCACCAGAGCCGACCTAGCCCGAGTCGACCCAATCTGAGTCACCCTGACCCGAGTCGACCCCAGCCTAGTATCCTTTGACCTGTAGAGATGATAGAGGTAAATCTGTAGAGGTCCACAGGAGTCCCAATCCCCAGAAGACCTATTTTAAGTGTTGAAAACTAGGCCACTTTGCTAGCCAGTGACTAGTTAGTACCTTACACTTAGGTGAGCTAGAGGAAGAAGAGCCTGAACCCATAGTTGAACCTGCGGGAGAAATCTATGAGGCTGATGACTAGTTATAGGATGAGTATGATGGAGAGGAAGAGATACATGAGTCTAAGGACCTGTTAGGTGTGGTTAGATGCATCTTGACCCAAACCCCAGTTAAGGAAGATTAGCGTAGGACTAACATCCTACAAACCTTTGTTAAGATAGACCTTAAGAGCGGCTATCATCAGGTTAGGATTAGACCAAGAGATGAGTGGAAGACCATATTCAAGACTAAGGATGGCCTGTTTAAGTGGGTTGTGATGTTTTTTGGCCTTTCAAATGCGCTAAGTACATTTATGAGGATTATGACTCAAGTCTTGAGAGAATATATTAGAAAATTTGTTGTGGTCTATTTCGATGATATCTTGATCTATAGCAGGACTAAAAAGAACCACCTTAGTCACCTTAGGTTAGTATATCAGACCCTTAAGGAGAATAACCTCTATGCCAACTTTAAGAAATGTGAGTTCATGACACATAGGGTTATCTTCTTAGGTTTTGTTGTCACCTGTGAGGGAGTTTCTGTAGATCTTGAAAAGGTTAGGGCAATTATTGAGTGGCCGGTACCTACTAGTGTCCACGATGTGCATAGTTTCCATGGCCTAGCAACCTTTTACAGGAGATTTATTAGGGTTTTAGTACTGTCATCGCACCAATAACCGATTGCATTAGGAAGGGCACATTTGAGTGGACCAAAGCAGCTGATAAGGCCTTCCTAGAACTTAAGGATAAGATGACCCATCCACCCATCCTTAGATTACCTAACTTCTCTAAGGTGTTTGAGGTCACTTGCGATGCCTCAGGAGTAGGAATAGGTGGGGTACTAAGTCAAGAAAATCATCCTGTGGCCTTCTTTAGTGAAAAGCCGAATAAGGCTAAACTTAAGTACTCTACCTATGACAAGGAATTTTATGTGGTAGTCCAGGCCCTTAGATATTAGAGACATTACTTACTACCACAAGAGTTTATCTTATTTTCTCACTATGAGGCACTCCGGTTCTTAAAGTCCCAAAAGAAACTCAACCCACGGCATGGTAAATGGATCGAGTAAATTCAGGCATACACCTTTGTCCTGAAGCACCGTGCCGGAACAAACAATAAGGTAGCAGATGCCCTTAGCCATAGGTCTTTGCTTTTAGGTTCAGTTAGCACCCAAGTCATAGGGTTTGATAGATTAAAGGAAGAGTATGAGGCCTGCCTAGACTTTGGTGACATTTACCAGACCCTTAGGCTAGGACCATCCAGTACCCATAGTGAGTATACCATTCAGGATGGCTACCTATTTTAAAATAATAGACTCTGTATCCCTAGAACTTCTCTTAGAGAATTCTTGATTTGGGAGACCCATAATGGAGGTTTAGCTAGTCACTTTGGTAGGAATAAGACCATTTTAGCGATAGAAGACTAGTTTTATTGGCCAGGTTTGAAAAGGCATGTTGCTTAGATTATAGCCAGGTGTAAAACTTGTGATGTTGCAAAACATCAGAAGCAAAATACTGGTCTCTACACACCTTTACTAGTGCCTCATCGCCCTTGGCAGGATCTCAGTATGGACTTCGTGTTAGGATTACCTAAGACCCAGAATAGACACAATTCTATCTTTGTAGTGGTTGATAGGTTCTCTAAGATGGCTCACTTCATCCCTTGTTCCCAGACCTTTGATGCATTTAGAGTAGCCAAGCTTTTCTTAGACAATGTGGTTAGACTCCATGGCCTACCCAAGACCATCATATCTGATAGGGATGTTAGGTTCACCAGTTATTTCTGAAAAATCCTCTAGCATCTGTTAGGGACCAAGCTTAAGTTTTCTACAGCCTACCACCCCCAAACAGATGGCCAAACCAAAGTGGTGAACTATAGTCTAGGAAACCTCCTTAGATGCCTGGCAGGTGAATACATTAGAAATTGGAATCTATTGTTTCCTAGAGCAAAGTTCGCCTATAATAGCTTGGTAAATAGGACCATGGGTAAGAGTCCTTTTGAGATAGTCCATGGGTATAAGCCTAATCATCCCATTGATCTAATTCCTTTACCTGTTCATGCATGAGTCTCAAAGTCTGCAGAGTCATTCGCATAACATATTAGAGACTTGCATAAGGACATTAGCCAAAAGATTAACCTAAGCAATGAAACATACAAGAAATTGGCTAATTCCTGAAAAAGGGCCAAGGAATTTGATGTAGGGGATTCTGTCATGATTAGGCTTAGGCTTGAGTGGTTCTTACTCGAGACCGTTAAGAAGCTTCATACTCGTGGAACCGGACCTTTTAAAGTGATAGAGAAGGTTGGGTCAAATGCCTATGTATTAGATTTGCCTCCGGATTTGGGCATTAGTTCTACCTTCAATATCATGACTTGGTTGAGTATAGGGAACTGGCAGCGATACCTAGTGAGGCCTTTGCATCTACTCCTTCCATTGTGAGTGACCCTAGCCTAGAGTGTCCACCAATTATTTAGCCTAAAAGAGGAGAATGGATCGAGCGTATCCTGGACGATCAAGCCATCACAACCCGGGGTCGCGGCTATCAATGCTACCTGGTCCAATGGCAAGGCCGGCTAGAGTCGGACGATTCGGGAATTTCTTGAGAGGACTTGCAGCGCCTCGAGCCAGACGTTCTTGAGAGATATGTGAGCCAGTATGATCCTTACTCGATGGGGGCGAGTTCCTCCCATCCCGGGAGAATTGGTGCGGACACCAGAGGCACCAGAATAAGACAGAGGCTTCTCAACTTTCTATGGATTACTTAGTAGTGTTTGAGTCCATTTGTAATAAGGGATTAGCCTAATTGAGTTGTCATTTTCATTATTTGAGTCCTGTATCAATTAGCTCATGTTGAGCTAGTTTTCTTTCCGAGTCCTGTACATGTTAGTCCAAGTTCAGTAAAGACTCAGTACAAGTGAAGACCAAGCCAGTACAAGTAAAGATCACCCTTGCTTGAAGTTATGAAGATCATGGAAGGCCTAGTAGAACAAATCAGAAGCCCGGGAGCCAAATCGGAAGCCCTGAAGCCCTGGACCACAGCCTGAAGCAAAAATGGGCCAACCAAGGCCTAGGAGAGGAGCTAAGGCACCATCCACCCTATGGTCACCACCCCTTGGTCTGCCACTTAGGGTCACCTCCCTTGGCCGACCAAGGAAAGAGAGGAGAGAGTAATTTGAGGGATTCAAATCCTAGACCTACCATGTATTCTAGCTAGGGTTTGGGTGGGATTCAAATTCCTAGGAAAAGTCTATTGTACCCTTACTTGGGGGCCAAGTTAGTGAGTCTATTTAAAAGACTTTATTCTCTTGTATGAAGACACTTTTTGAATGAATACAACTGAGTTTTCCATCTACTATGTGCTATCTGTTGCATGCTAAGGGGATTCTGTGTGAACCCCTCCTCTTCTTCCTTGTGTTCTGCGCCCAGTCTCTAGCCACCATCCACCTCTCCAAGTCCTGGCCGCCCACAATAAACCCCTTCTTCCCCTTGCTGTTTTCTTAATTAATCCTTCATCTTTGTTTTATTTTCTAACGCTTGAAAGGCTATTTGCAGGTCCCTCAACTTCTACGAATCCAACGACTCCAGCCAGGCAGCAATCGGATCACCGGGTAGAAAGTCGAGAATCTGCGGGTCTCTGGCTTGATTATCCAGGCCGCATCCAGGAGCAAGAGTGATCTCTTCGTCTATGATCTTCATCGGGCGCATCAACCATTGTCAGGTACATCTCCTCTACTTGCCAGTAGCCTTATTGAAGGGGAGCTAGCCTAACCGAGACTTCTCAGCCTCGGCGGTCCTCTTTCTTATTGCTTTTAGGTTGTACTTTGCATGCTTTAGTTTCTTACTTGCATAGAACCCTCTACTTAGGTTCTTGGTTTGTTCTTTAGGAATTACATACATCACTTAATCTATAAAAATTACAAAAATAATTATGCATGCATCTTAGTTCCACATCATGATGTAGATCAATTTCAGCACTTTAGGATTCATGGCGGAACTTCAAGATTATCGATCTTCGGGTTTCGATCTTCAACGTGGTTGGATCCAAGGCAAAGAAACCTTCACTTCAGATCTTGATCACCTAGAATTAGTTAAAGGAAAAGGGTTAGATGGAATGGAAGGTGGGAAAGATTGGAGGAAAGAAAGATGAGAAGGAAGGATGGAGATTTAGGGTTTCTTGGAAAGATGGTGGATTGATAACTAGGCCTCACGCCAAGGACCATATGTCCGCTCCCTCTCGAAGTTCAACACTCTCACATCAAAGGATTGAAAAGAAAATTCTCAACTTTATTTCGTGAAAACTAACTTAATTACAAGGGGGCGTTGAGGGTGGTATTTATAGACCCTCATGAGCTACAAGCTAGAAAAGTAAGGGTTACAACTTCTTGAGTTCTTGTTGGAAGGGCAAGAATTTTCTTGGAATTGGCTTCCCTTGGGCATCAACCTCTTCTTGAATTCTCACTTTGGCATCATGAAACCTTGGCAGTTGAACATCTTGAGCTTCATGCATTTGGGCGACAAGACTTGGAACAAAGTGGGTGACAAAGACTCCTGTCTTCATGAAATGGATCCTTGGTTTGAATTGATGATGGGTGGCCAAGATGAATTTTTGGTTAAGCATCCAAGATGGATTCTTGAATTTGACTATTAAGGAACTCTTGAATTTGTTGAACTCCTTGGATCCTTGAATTCTTGAAACATGAAACTCCCTTGAACCTTGGACACTTGGCTTCTTGAATTGGAGCCCATGTTGAATATTGTGGCCGACCATGACATGTGTGATGACGTGGCATAGCATGATGACATGGCAAGATGTGGTATCCATGATGATGTGGTATGTGCATCCAAGATGATGCGGCATGTGATGATGTGGCAAGATGGGCATCCAAAATGTTATGGCACATGCAATGGATCCCTTCTTGGCTAGCATTCTTGATTTGAGCTTGATCAAGATATTAATGAACCCCCTAACTAATTCCAAGACTCAATTGAAACTAACATAGCCCAACTTGATCAAATTGAACCCAATTTGACCAAATTACGAAGGCATAACAAGATGAAATAAAAATTAAAATTGACTAGGCTTGTATATTCAGGACTCAATTGAAATTGGGATTTAGGGCTTATTCATAGGTGATCCATAGGGAGCTGGGATTAGCCTGTCATTTCTTTCTAGCCTTGGTGCCTGCACCAAAATTCCTCAACCACAAGTACCTGTTGATCAGGTACATTCATAACACATACCTTGTCTTCGAAGGTCAGAGAGTGTGCGGGATGCATCTATCAGATATGGCTTTATCATTGGAAATGATAATGAAGCCAGTATCATTCGGGATGATGATCCTGTGATCTATATGAAAGCTATCGAAATAAAGACTATGATAAATGGCTTGAAGCCATGAAATCTGAGATGGACTCTATGTATTCCAACAAAATTTAGACTTTAGTTGATGCACTTGAGGGAGTAAATCCAATAGGATGCAAATGAGTCATCAAGAAAAAGATTGGAGTAGATGGCCAAGTAGAAACCTACAAGGCTAAGTTAGTAGCAACTGGTTTCAAATAAAGGCATAGAATTGACTATGATGAAACCTTTTTACTAGTAGCCATGCTCAAGTCCATTCAAGTTTTGTTTGCTATAGCTACATATTATGATTATAAAATTTAGCAAATGGATGTAAAATCTATCCTCCTCAATGGATATCCTAAGGAAGAAGTTTATATCTCATAGCTAGAGAGGTTTGTCTCAAGTGGGAGACCTAACCAAGTATGCTAGCTAAAGAAATTCATTTATGAATTGAAGCAATCATTGAGGAGCTAGAACATCAACTTTGATGAAATAATAAAGGAGTTTGGTTTCATCAAAAATATAAATGAACCATGTGTATAAGAAGACAAGTGGGAGTGCCATTATGATGCGAAACGACCAGATCTAGGGATTCAAAGATGTGACTAATGTAGATATTATTATTATTATTATTATAATTTTTAATTATCAATAAACTAAAACTATAAATCAAAATTAGCTATTTAATTTTTTTTATGAATATGGAAGGGATTAATGATGAGGGACGGACTCGATGTACCCTGGATTATTTGGAAAAAGGGAAACACCTAAACAAACTAGGACTGTGGGAGGGCTAAGAAGCCTCCCGGGACTAGGACAAAACTGAAACTAAAATCCTAAAATAGCTGATCTCTTTTATTTTCAATTTTCTTGGTGGAAGTGGTGAAGGAAGGTTGGGGATGGGAGACTGGGAACTAGAACTCATGGCCCTGGGGCTCACTCTAACGGGGAGATGTACACAGAAAGTCAGGGGTCAATGCACACAGCTACCCTGAGCTCTCATCGAGCCCCTTAAAGCACACAGCAGGGCTCTCATAGATGCCCCGAGGGATCGAAGCACACAGCTACCCTCAATAGCACACAACAAAGGCATCCCGTTAGGGTGACTCTCAAAGGACATGAGGGGAGAAGAAGATGGGATAGGGGATAACTAGGGCCTCACACCCCTCGACGCTCGCATGCAGCAAAGGCAAAACGGGCCTCAGCCCAGAACCGGACCAGTGGCTAAATCCAAAATTTATTATCAATCAATTCAATCATTATAGGAGGGGAGGGGGCCTTTTTATAGGCAAACAAAACCCCTCAATTATTTAGCCTACAAGCAAACCTAAAATGGAAAATAAGTTACATCAAAATTCGTACTGCATTAAAATTGGTGCTGATCTGCTATGAGAAGCATGTTGGCTTGATGAAGTGCTCTGAAAAGCATGCTGCTTCGAAAACTGAACTGCTCCAAAAATCATGCGTAACTCATCTCACGTCTGCATAGCAGGGAGGAACGATCTCCGCCGAACACTGGTGGACGGCCGACGACCGGGAAGTTGGCAGTGGACGGGGCTGGCGGACGGAGAGCAACGGATGGCGGGCGGCGAGCTATAGGCGGGGCGGCGGCACAGGGGTGGAACGGCATGCCCAGGCCATGCTGCTATAGGCGGGGGCGGCGGCACAGGGGTGGAACGGCATGCCCAGGCCATGCTGTTTCATCTTCCCACAGGCGTGGGGCCCCGAGCACCGGCGAGGGCCTCCGGCGATCGGCGAGCACAGGCGGACGGTGAGTGGCTGACAGTGACAGGTGGCTGATGGCGGGATGGTGGCAGGCGGTGGATGGATGACTGCCGCGTCTGTTCATCTTCCCATGACTGTGGGCGTCTCTTAATGATTTTCCAGCGAGAGCGGGGCCGGGGAGCACCCGCGGGCGGGCCGGCGGGGGTGGCCAGGGTCGGGCAGCCTGGATCTAGGGGGCGGGGCGATGGGCTAGGGTTTGGGAGTTTTAAAAAACTCATAGGAGGAAGATGGAACAAGGCAGGGATAAAGTGAGGATAAGTTAGGGATAAAACTGGAATAGTGGGGATAGGTGGAATTGCGGGAATAGAAAAAGAATGCGAGAAAATAAGTAAAAAAGAAAAAATATCCGGACTTGCTTTGGATCCCCATCATTCTCCTTAACCATGAAGAACTCGACTCCGTCGAGTTGGAAAAATGGAGCACATCCTAATCCACAACTCGCTCTGATACCAAATTGATGAGGGATGGACTCGATGTACCCTGGATTATTTGGAAAAAGAAAAATACCTAAACAAACTAAGATCGTGGGAGGGCTAAGAAGCCTCCCAGGACTAAAACGAAATTGAAACTAAAATCCTAAAATAGTTAATCTCTTTTGTTTTCAATTTTCTTGGTGGAGGTGGTGAAAGAAGGATGGGGATGGGAGACTGGGAACTGGAACTCATGGCCCTGGGGCTCACTCTAACGGGGAGATGCACACAGAAAGTCAGGGGTTAATGCACACAGCTACCCTGAGCTCTCATCGAATCCCTTAAAGCACACAACAGGGCTCTCAAAGATGCCCAGAGGGATCGAAGCACAAAGCTACCCTCAATAGCACACAGAAAAGGCATCCCGCTAGGGTGACTCTCAAAGGACATGAGGGGAGAAGAAGATGGGATAGGGGATAACTAGGGCCTCACATCCCTCGATGCTTGCATGGAGCAAAGGTAAAACGGGCCTTAGCCTAGAACCAATACTAGTGGTTAAATCCAAAATTTCTTATCAATCAATTCAATCATTACAGGAGGGGAGGGGGCCTTTTTATAGGCAAACAAAACCCCTCAATTACTTAGCTTACAGGAAAACCTAAAATGGAAAATAAGCTACATCAAAATTTGTGCTACATCAAAATTGGTGCTGATCTGCTCTAAGAAGCATGCTGGCTTGATGAAGTGCTCTAAAAAGTATGCTATTTTGAAAATTGAACTGCTCCGAAAACCATGCGGAACTCATCTCATGGCCGTGCACAGCAGGGAGGAACGATCTCTATCGAACACCGATGGATGGCCGGCGGCCGGGAAGCGGGCGGCGGACAGGGTTGGTGGCCGGGAAGTGGGTGGCGGACGGGGCCGACGGACGGCGGGTGGTGGGCTGCAGGCGGGGCAGTTGCACAGGGGTGGCATGGCACATCCAGGTCGTGCCGTTTCATCTTCCCACGGGCATGGGGCTCCGGGCGCCGGCGAGGAACTCTAGTGGCCGTCGAGCACAGGTGGCCGGCGAGCACAGGCGGACGACGAGCGACGGACGGTGACAAGCGACGGACAGCGAGACGGCGGGATGGGGGCAGGCGACGAACGGACGGCTCCCGCATCCGTTAGTCTTCCCACGATCGTGGCCGTCTCTTAGCGATTTTCTGACGAGAGCGGGGCCAGCGAGCACCATCGGGCGGGCCGACGGGGGCGGCCGGGGTCGGGCAGCCCGTATCTGGGGTGCGGGGTGGTGGTCTAGGGTTTGGGAGTTTTAAAAAATTCATGGGAGGAAGATGGAATAAGGCAGGGATAAAGCAGGGATAAGTTAGGGATAAAATTGGAATAGTGGGGATAGGTGGAATAGCGAGAATAGAAAAAAATGCGAGAAAATAAGAAAAAATGAAAAAATATCTGGACCTGTTTTGGATCCCCATCAATTAAGCTATAATCAAAATTTTCTTTTTTTTTTAAAAATAACTATAAGCACCAATGAAAGCCCTAGATCTTAAGAATAGGGTTATGGATAATTAATAAACTATCTATATGTTTAGGTTTAGCACAAGTAATTAATATATAAATCTAATAAAATTAAAGAATAAAGCTCTCTACTAATATAAATTTAAATATATTTAAGTGGAAAGGGTGCTCACAAACTTGATCGTGGTTGAATTTGGAAGAGGCGGTGCTGACCAAGTTGGGTTGTGATCCTGGCTGGATGGCGAGTCCAGTAAAGTCTCTGGAGTTGGAATACTGAAAGAGAATAACGACAATCAGATTTTCCAAGATTTGAACAAAGTTAGATCCAGTCTAATAAATCCAAAATTATAAGTTGGTGCAATTTTTGGATTTGCTTTAAAAGTTTGCAGACTCATCAATCGTGCATGCACTTTTACTGCCATGTAATCAAGATGCTTGGAAATCAAATGGTGGTGAAACCTAAATAATTATTTTGAATCCAATTTTTTCCTATTTTCTTTTCTTTTTCTCCCATGAAATTAGCTTGAAGTTGGCAATGAAAGCCGACTTTGCTTTCACGATCATGCCAAGCCCCTTGGGGTTCTTTCATGATCATGCAAAGGATCAAGGAGGATGGTCGATCTTAGCATTGGAGAGAAATACTATGGTCGGAGAAGGGGACACTGACGGAGGTCTTGGGGAGGATCGATCCCCGAAAGGAGGGAGGTCTGGCAGTCCGAGGGATTAGTTTCGTGGCCCTGTTCCACAGATTAGTGGGCATGGCAGTGGTTGGCCGGCATGGCATTGGGAATGACTAAAATTGACATGGGTAGAGAGGAGGGCCTAGGTCTGGATAGCGGTGGTGTCGTCGATGGTTGTTCACAGGTAGGAGGCGATGGCTGGCTTGGTTGATGGAGGTGATGGATGATGGTCGGACAATGAGCATTGCTTGGGTGGAGATGGGCATTAGCTAGGAATAGAGGAGGTGATGGAGTTGATGGCAATGTCAGAGGAACTAGGGATGGACTTGACCAGTGGTGGTGGAGTGGGGAATAGCTTTCAACAGCAATTGGGTGACTCGGTTGCAGGTAGAAGAGATGGGTGACAATTGGAGTGATTGGGTGTTTGATTCTCAGAATAGTAGGAGGAGGAAGAAGATTAGGTGAAGAAGAAGAGAGGGGAAAGAGGAGAGAAAGAAGAAGAAGAAGAGAGGAGAAGAGGAGAGGAGGGAGTCAAGAAACTAAATTTTTTTTATTCACTTTTATCGATGCCTTCATCTAATACAAGAGACTTCTTTAAATAGATCCTAGTCCTCCACAAATTGGAGACCAAAACTCGGGGACTCTCCAATAGAATGGAGATCAGATTAACCAAAATTCTAAGACTCAAATCAATTTAAAATAATTATCCTAATCTAAAATAGACTCCAAATTAATCCTCTTTCATGCTCTAAGATCCATGCATGAGCTAGATAAAAAATAAAAATAATATATCCAATCCCCATACACCTAGATAAAATAATAAAAAATATAAATATCTACTTAAGGATGTGCATCAGGATCTATGCTGGGTGATGTCCTCATCATTCTCTTGGGATTGGGAGAACTCGACTTCATCGAGTCAGACTCCATATTGCTCTGGTAATGCTCAAGAATATCAGGATCAATCCACTGTAGTTCTTCTCAGGTAATCCATGTGTTCTCAAATTTTAGACAGCCTTGCCATCTCACTAGATTTCTCTGATATCCATGACTCCTGGTAGAAATGATTTGTTCATCCAGAATCTTCTCAATCCGATCATGTCTTTGAGAAACTCTTGGCTATGGATACTCGGGTGGGGGTTCACTCTCATCAAAGAAATTAGGCTCAAAAGGATCATTGGGTTTTAATATTGGTTCTTTATATTTTGTTAGATCTAATACATTAAAAGTAGTACTAATGCGATATATGCATTTGATCCCAATTTTTTTAAAATATTAAAAGGACATGCTCCTCGGGTATGTAGTTTCTTAATGGTTCCAGAAGGAAACCACTTTGGTCTAATCATGTCATAACATAATCATCCTTTACAAAATTCTTGATTTGTTAGTGAGAATCTACTAATTATTTATTTAATCATTTATACTAATTTAATTTTTAATTTTCTTTATGCAGACTCCTAATATGCTATGCAAAAGGATGATGTTGACTCTAACATTCTAGTATGCATGATGAGGTGTACCATTATTATAATTATTACTTATTATTATTTATTTATTATTATTTTTTTAAGTCTGGGTATTCATCATATTTTTTTTTAACTGTCAAAGCTCATAACTTACTACTGATAAGAGGTCTACATTAGCTACGGTGTCTACATCTACTTCATACCATATGACAAAGCTGTAGGCCTGAAGGAACTCAATCCACTTTTCAATTTTTAGACTTAAATTTTTTTGTGAATTATAAAACCTGAAAGTCCATGCACTGAATATAGTACAAATTCTTGTGGAAGCAGATAATGCCTCCAATACTTAAGAACTTGGACCATAGCATAGAATTATTTAGGAAAAACATGGTTCAATAAACTTCTATGCTTAAGATAAATAGATGGAAAACTTGTCCAGGCCATATCGTATGAATTCGAGTGGTCTATAGGTACTAAATCTAGGTCATCAAGAAAAATGGTATCAATGCAGCTACTACTATCAATATTTTCCTTGCACATGTTATCATCTTGACTATCAAGGGTTTGAAGAATAACAGTGTTGTTCCCATCTTCAGTCTCATTAGATTAGTGATGCAGAACAAATAAAGGGATGCGATGCGGAAGTAAATTAAGATTAACTAATTTTTTTTGTTGTTTTTATATGTTTGTAGAAGTTGGCTTCAAATCAAAGAAAAGTTAACCTAACATTGAAAGATACTAATATGATAATTGAAAGCACAATTTTAAGGAAACTAAATTATCAGAGTAGTTCAGAAGCAACGGATCGCTGGGGGTTGAGAAACTCCCAGACCTAGGGTTTCGCTCCGAACTTTCAACAGAACAGAAACAAAGAGAAGAGATGGTTTACCTAACCAGACAATGATCTTCACAGATTTTGGTGGAAGAACTCTCCCGAGCAGATTGTTGGATCCTCGGATTCAGATATCTTCGCAATGGATCCTCCAATACTGGTCCTTTGGCGGGTTGGCTTCTCCTGAACTCAAGATCTGGAAGAGAAGAAAAACAATTGATGGAATCAGAGAGTCAAGGGAAAAATTTACCAGGTTGATGAACTTGAAGATTGAAATTGCTGAAAACTAGATTCTCCTAGAAGCTGATGTGATTTTCCTTGGAACTTGCTCTGGATCTGAAGTAGCCAGACTGGATCTGGATGAAGGTGGATGGCCTGGACTTGTAGAGAGAGAGAGGCCGTGGGAGATTGAAGGAGCTAGGGTTTGATGGATTGAAAATAATGAAGGGCGGCTAGGGTTTTGGATTTTTAAGTGGCTAACCTAGGGTTTTGGATAAAGATGGAGATCTCTCACCTCCTCAAGGCTCCAATGGAACCCGGATTATCCCCTCACGGAGCTCAACACTTAGAATAGTACGGAAGAAGAGAAACCTAGGTTACTCAACACAAGAGAATAGCAAAAATAATTTTTTCTTCATTGATTTTCTAAAGTTACAAAGAGAGGTCTATTATATAGACCTAAAATTTTCTCCAAGTTTGTACAAATTTCCATGTGGGACTAAACTCCTCCAACCTCTAGATTAGGTAGAAAACCTCCTCTCTTGGCCGACCAAGAATTCAAAAAAATTTGGGACGGCCATAAAGGATTTTTTTGGAATTTTTTTTTTTTTTTTTATGACGCCTTCTTTGGAGTTGGATTTGGATTTGGAGTCCTCTTCTCCTTATGGCATTTCTTCTTTTCTTCCACTCCAAGTTAAGCTCTTTGATTTTGATTTGAACTTCAATTAGGAGTAGGTTGGATGTCCTTCTTTGATTTTTTCTCCAAGAGAAGTCCCTTTCCTTCTTTGCTTAGACAAAATTGGCAGGTATGGGCGCCTCCTTTAAATTGGCTTCCAATTTGATTTTTTTCTTCTTTGGATGTGGGGACCATGACACTGGGATGCCTCTGTGGTGCCTCCTGGACCCTGGCGTGTGCTCGGAGTGTGGCTGGGCGTGTGGCTTGGAGTGTGGCCTCCACTTGCTTGGACCTTGATTTGATTGGAAGATAAATATGGCACCATTTTGGACCTTGATTTGATTGGAAGACAATTGCGGCACCATTTTGGATAAAATTGAAACCACATCGGGACTTGCACCGAGTCAACATGACTCAACAAAATTTAAATGGTGACTCAAGAAATAAATAAAAATAAATAAACTGGTTGACCAGGTCAACCTTTATTACAAACCCTAATTTCTCGGGCAATGTCAATCAGAGATCCAAATGGAGCTCTGAAATCTTCTTATGAGTCTGGTGCCCGCACCAATTCTCCCGGGGTGGGAGGAACTCGACCCTGTCGAGTAAGGCTCAAGTTGGCTCTGGTATCTCTCCAAGAGGTCTGGGTCCAATTCTTGTAATTCTTCTCGGGAGATCCAAGAGTCATCAGAATCTGGCCTTCCTTGCCAGCGGACCAGGTACCTTTGGTATCCTCGATTACGAGTAGAGATAACCTGATCATCCAGGATCTTTTCAATCTGCTCTTTCCTCACAGGCCAGTTTGTTGGTGGACACACAGGGTCAGGATCACTCTCAATGATAGGGTTAGGCTCAAAAGGCTCACTAGGAATCACAGCTGGCTCCCTGTACTCTACTAAGTCTGTAATGTTGAAAGTAGAGCTAATGCCTAGTTCTGGAGGCAACTCGAGCACATAGGCATTGGATCCTACTCTCTTTACCACTCTAAATGGTCCAGCTCCCCTAGCATGTAACTTTCTAACGGTTCCAGGAGGAAACCGTTCAGGCCTTAACCTAATCATCACATAGTCTCCCTCAACAAAAGATTTGACTCGCCTTTGAGTATCAGCCAACTTCTTATAAGTTTCATTACTTAAATTTATTTTGGCATGAATTTCTTTATGCAAGTCTTTTACATGCTGTGCAAAATTCTCAGCAGACTCGGAGACTCGAGTGTGGACAGGTAAAGGGACTAGGTCAAGAGGTATGTGAGGTTTGTACCCATGTACAATTTCAAATGGACTCTCACCCGTAGACCTATTGACCGAGTCATTGTACGCAAATTCTGCCCTTGGTAGGTATAAATCCCAATTTCTGATGTTTTCACCAACAAGACATCTCAGCAGATTTCCTAGGCTACGGTTCACTACTTCAGTTTGGCCATCAGTTTGGGGATGATAGGCAGTTGAAAACTTAAGTTTTGTCCCTAACTTATGCCAAAGGGTCTTCCAAAAGTAACTGGTGAACCGGACATCCCTATCTGAAATGATTGTCTTAGGTAGGCCATGGAGTCTAACTATCTCATTGAAGAAAAGTGTGGCTACCTTAGACGCATCAAAGGTTTGGGAACAAGGCAAGAAGTGGGCCATTTTAGAGAATCGGTCGACTACGACACAGATAGAATCATGTCTCCTCTGGGTCTTAGGTAAACCTAACACAAAATCCATACTCACATCTTGCCAAGGACGATCTTGGACAGGGAGTGGGGTATAAAGGCCAGTGTTTTGTTTTCGCTGTTTGGCAACAGCGCAGGTTCGACATCTAGCTACAATATTAGCTACATCCCTTTTCAAGCTAGGCCAGAAAAAGTGGTCTTCAATAGCTAGAATGGTCTTGTCTTTTCCAAAATGGCCGGCTAAACCTCCAGCATGGATTTCCCAAATCAAAAATTTCCTAAGAGAAGTTCTAGGGATGCAAAGCCTATTTTTGAAGAACAAAAAACCATCTACAAGGGTATAATCCTGGTGATTACTAGATGGTCCTTGAACTAGATCCTGATACACAGTTGTGAAATCCGGACAAGACTCATATTCCTCTTTGATTTGCTCAAACCCTATGACCTCAGTTCTAACAGAAGTTAATAACAGAGATCGGCGACTAAGGGCATCAGCTACCTTATTCTCAACTCCAGCCTTATGTTTCAGGACAAAAGTATAGGACTGGATATATTCTACCCACTTAGCATGCCTAGGGTCAAGCTTCTTTTGGGAGTTCAGAAATCTAAGAGCCTCATGGTCCGAAAATAGTACAAATTCCTGCGGTAGCAAATAATGTCTCCAGTAACGCAAAGCTTGCACCACCGCATAAAATTCCTTATCATAGGTAGAATACCTAAGCTTAGCATCATTAAGTTTTTCACTAAAGAATGCTATGGGATGATTCTCTTGGCTTAGGACTCCACCTATTCCTACACCTGAAGCATCACAGGCAACCTCAAATACTTTAGAAAAATCGGGTAATCTCAGAATGGGTGCCTGGGTCATTTTATCCTTAAGATCTAGGAAGGCTTTATGGGCTGACTTAGTCCAATGAAATTCTTCCTTCCTAATACAATCAGTGATAGGAGCAGCTAAAGTACTAAACCCCTTGATGAATCGCCTATAGAAGGTAGCCAAGCCGTGGAAACTTCTAACTTCATGCACATTGGTTGGCTCTGGCCAGGCTACTATGGACCTAATCTTCTCATGATCGGCCGCCACGCCGTCTGGGGTTACTACAAAACCAAGAAAGATAACTCTACTAGTCATGAATTCACACTTCTTAAGATTACCGTAGAGTCTATCATTCCTCAAAACTTGGCAGACTGCTCTAAGGTGGCCTAGGTGATCTGCTGGGGTCTTACTATAGGTCAGGATGTCATCAAAATAGACCACCATAAATTTTCCTATGAAAGCTCTAAGTACCTGGGTCATAATTCTCATGAAAGTACTAGGGGCATTGGACAACCCAAAAGGCATAACAACCCATTCATAAAGACCATCCTTAGTTTTGAAAGCAGTTTTTCATTCATCCCCGGGTCTAATCCTAACCTGATGATAGCCGCTTTTGAGATCAATCTTAGAAAAAACCATTGCACCAGCCATCATATCAAGCATGTCATCTAGTCTAGGGATGGGAAACCTATATTTGATTGTAATTTTATTGATGGCACGACTGTCAACACACATCCTCCACGTGCCATCTTTCTTTGGGGTCAATAAGGCTGGGACTGCACAAGGGCTAAGACTTTCTCTAATAAACCCCTTCCTCAATAATTCTCCAACCTGCTTTTGCAGTTCTTCATGCTCAGATGGATTCATCCTGTAATGGGGCAAGTTGGGCAAAGTCGCTCCTGGGATTAGATCTATGGCATGCTGGATATCCCTAAGAGGTGGAAGGTGGTCTGGCAAATCCTCGGGAAAGACATCCTCAAATTCTTTTAACACAGGTTTAACTTCTTGAGGAGGCTCTGAGGGTTCCGCAGTTCTAAGTTCCTTAGCAGTCAACATCTAGATGGGTGAACCACTATGAATTTCTTGTTCTAGATCCTTAGCACTGATTAGGTTCACTCCAGTTTTCATCTCCTTAACCTTACCGGCTCCTTTAGTTACCTTGTCCTTAGGGGGAACTGAATGGATCATAATCTTCTTCCCATTGAAACTAAAGACACAGGTATTGGATTTTTCTAAGAGGGTGGCATCATGATCATACAACCAAGGTCTTCCGAGAATTATACTGCTCACCCCCATGGGTAAGACATCGCACCAAATCTTTTCGTGATAAGATTGCATTTGGATTTGGACTTGACATCTAGACTGGATGGGTATGGAGGTAGAATCTACCCAAGAAACCTTATAGGGGTTGGGATGGGGAACTGGGATTAAGCCTAACATCTTGACAGTGCTAGTAGAGATGGCATTTACACAGCTCCCACTATCTATGATGATCTTACATACCTTATCCCCTAATTTAAGAAAAGTCTGTAGGATGTTAGTCCTACGCCAATCCTCTTGAACTAGATTCTAGGATAGGATGCATCTTACAACTCCTAATTGGTCAGATTCATTGGGTTCCTCCTCTCCTTCATACTCCTCAACCAAATTCATTCCGGCCTCATAAACTTCTTCAAATTCCTCACTGGGCTCGGAATTATCATTCTCTCCCTCTTCTATGTAAAGGGATCTACGTGGGCACTGGCTAGCAACATGACCTACCTTATGACACTTGAAACAGGCTATGGCAGTACACTGACTGGAAATGTGACCTGGTTTCTGACACTTAAAACAGGTGATATTTGAACTTGAGGTTCTCTGGGTGTCAGGTGCCTTACCTTTGTCCATGGGCCTAGGAGTAGAAGTACCCTGAAAAGGTTTACTAGGGATAACTTGGCTAGGTCCATTCCTTGGGATTGGGGCACTAACCCTAGAAGGTATAGGTCCTCTCTGAAATTTCTCAGTGTTCAGTGCAATCTGGTAGGCTTGGTCTAGATCAGTAACCTCTCTCAGAAATAGTTCTCTCTTGATATCTTCCCTCAGTCCAGCCCTAAATCTAGACAAAGTGACTTCGTGGGCTTCACTCACATCACATCTCATTAGGTATTCATCAAAAGTAGCTATGTAGTCTGAGACAGATCGGTTTCCTTGTTTCAGGTTTTGCCATTGGTCTAACAGGTTTTGCTGGTATGAAATGGGTAGGTATTTATCTCTCAGTTTTTCTTTCATACCCTGCCAAGTGGTTATGGGCTCAATATTCCGTCTCCTAGTGGTTAGCTCAATGTTCCCCCAGTATAACCTAGCTTGATGCACTAATTTCATCTTGGCAAACTTGTATTTCCTCTCCTCAGACATAGCATACCACTCAAAGTATTGGTCCATCTCACCCTCCCAATCAGAATACACCTTAGGGTTCAGACTACCATCAAAAGTGGGTGCATCTAATTTGATGTTCCTGATGAACCTATCATCTCTATCTTCAGGCTCTGGGTCAGGCCTCCTATGATTAGGTTCAGGATCTCTATATAAAGGCCTTCTAGGCTCCTGATGTGGGTGAGGTTGAGGCACATTAAAATCGGGGTCAGGAGTCCAATTCCGATGTCTAGGTTCTTCAAGTACTTGGACTCGGTCCCTAAGTTGGGTAAGATCCTCATGAATTTGTGCGCTAAACTGGGCCACAGTGTTTGTCATATCCTGATTCATTTTAGCCATACTTTCAGTAAGAGTTCTGATCATGGCCTCTAAATCAGGTTGGGTTTGACCAGGTTGATATGGCACTCCATTTCTGGTAGACATGATGATTCAAGCAAGCACACAAAATGAGACTAGACTAAATCGACTACTGGATCACTAGACCTAGAGTCCAAACTAGATGCCCAATCAGAGTGGCAAGCTAGCCTGTAGTAACTCAGGACTCAGCCAGGCAGGTGTAAGGGGAGTGTTAGGTCCCTGATTGCCAATCCTAGACACCAATCAGTGATTGGCCAGGTAGGCGGATCAGCACACAAGCCCTTCGGGAATGGATCCCTGAACCACCGTTCTAGACACTGAGTGCTAAGCACACACAGAATAACTCGGCAAACTGACTCAACACTAGCCTAGACCCGACCAATTGGTGTCCCTAGCCCACTAGGGCAAATTAGGTCTAACTGATTTTAAATTAGGTCTAGGTTCGAATGATTGGATGGTGGTTTTGGGCTAAGGAGAGGTAATCAACTCCTCCCCTTATCTTAGATGCTCAATTGCCCTTAAGTAAATTATGAGATGATCACTCCAAAAAGAATTGAATTGCAGAACACAAAAAACAGAGTTGTTGTATTTTAATGCTCAGAAATTCACCGAAACCAATAAATCACAGAAAAATTATGGAAAATAGGTTCAATTATACTGGTCTCAATGAAGCAAAAATCATGCAATTCGGAGTTTTATGCAGGGAGAAATAATTTAGACAACAGGGCAATTACGGGCTGCAACTAGATTGTCTTCCCCGTTTATAATCCCTGCTACGAAGTTATAACCCAATGGATCCCCTACACGCCCTAGGAACACCCCGTGGAATGGGAGGAGGAGGCTTGCGCCTCGCTTAGTTCCTAGGACTGGACGTCCTGGGGAGTCTACTTCGAGCAGACAAAATAAAAAGAGAAAACAATCAAAACAAGCAAGCAAGCAAATCAGAAACCCTAGACTGGGCTCTGATACCAAAAATGATGCAGAACAAATAAAGGGATGCGATGCGGAAGTAAATTAAGATTAACTAATTTTTTTTGTTGTTTTTATATGTTTGTAGAAGTTGGCTTCAAATCAAAGAAAAGTTAACCTAACATTGAAAGATACTAATATGATAATTGAAAGCACAATTTTAAGGAAACTAAATTATCAGAGTAGTTCAGAAGCAACGGATCGCTGGGGGTTGAGAAACTCCCAGACCTAGGGTTTCGCTCCGAACTTTCAACAGAACAGAAACAAAGAGAAGAGATGGTTTACCTAACCAGACAATGATCTTCACAGATTTTGGTGGAAGAACTCTCCCGAGCAGATTGTTGGATCCTCGGATTCAGATATCTTCGCAATGGATCCTCCAATACTGGTCCTTTGGCGGGTTGGCTTCTCCTGAACTCAAGATCTGGAAGAGAAGAAAAACAATTGATGGAATCAGAGAGTCAAGGGAAAAATTTACCAGGTTGATGAACTTGAAGATTGAAATTGCTGAAAACTAGATTCTCCTGGAAGCTGATGTGATTTTCCTTGGAACTTGCTCTGGATCTGAAGTAGCCGGACTGGATCTGGATGAAGGTGGATGGCCTGGACTTGTAGAGAGAGAGAGGCCGTGGGAGATGGAAGGAGCTAGGGTTTGATGGATTGAAAATAATGAAGGGCGGCTAGGGTTTTGGATTTTTAAGTGGCTAACCTAGGGTTTTGGATAAAGATGGAGATCTCTCACCTCCTCAAGGCTCCAATGGAACCCGGATTACCCCCTCACGGAGCTCAACACTTAGAATAGTGCGGAAGAAGAGAAACCTAGGTTACTCAACACAAGAGAATAGCAAAAATAATTTTTTCTTCATTGATTTTCTAAAGTTACAAAGAGAGGTCTATTATATAGACCTAAAATTTTCTCCAAGTTTGTACAAATTCCCATGTGGGACTAAACTCCTCCAACCTCTAGATTAGGTAGAAAACCTCCTCTCTTGGCCGACCAAGAACTCAAAAAAATTTGGGACGGCCATAAAGGATTTTTTTGGAATTTTTTTTTTTTTTTTTTATGACGCCTTCTTTGGAGTTGGATTTGGATTTGGAGTCCTCTTCTCCTTATGGCATTTCTTCTTTTCTTCCACTCCAAGTTAAGCTCTTTGATTTTGATTTGAACTTCAATTAGGAGTAGGTTGGATGTCCTTCTTTGATTTTTTCTCCAAGAGAAGTCCCTTTCCTTCTTTGCTTAGACAAAATTGGCAGGTATGGGCGCCTCCTTTAAATTGGCTTCCAATTTGATTTTTTCTTCTTTGGATGTGGGGACCATGACACTGGGATGCCTCTGTGGCGCCTCCTGGACCCTGGCATGTGCTCGGAGTGTGGCTGGGCGTGTGGCTTGGAGTGTGGCCTCCACTTGCTTGGACCTTGATTTGATTGGAAGACAAATATGGCACCATTTTGGACCTTGATTTGATTGGAAGACAATTGTGGCACCATTTTGGATAAAATTGAAACCACATCGGGACTTGCACCGAGTCAACATGACTCAACAAAATTTAAATGGTGACTCAAGAAATAAATAAAAATAAATAAACTGGTTGACCAGGTCAACCTTTATTACAAACCCTAATTTCTCGGGCAATGTCAATCAGAGATCCAAATGGAGCTCTGAAATCTTCTTATGAGTCTGGTGCCCGCACCAATTAGTTCAATACACTTTTATCTTTTTCTAGTTCTGGTTGTTCCTCAAGTGTAATGTCAATCTGTATAAGTTCATAGCTATCATAGATGTTCAATAATTCAGGATCCACTATATAAACTTCTTCTTCAAAGTTATTTTTAAAATCTTCATTTTTAGGCTTTCCTATGGGTATAGCTATGAATGGGCACTAACTAGTAGTATAGTCTAGTCCTTTGCACAAAAAGCATTGTATTTTGAAATCAACCTTCTTGATCAACTGTATCATATGTCTAAGAGGAATATGCCTAATTTAGACATTATTGGCTTGATTTTCTTCCATTTTTTTAATTTTTAATCCTTGCTTTTGAAAAAGGCCAGTCAGATTATCAACTTTTTCAGTAAGGTCTTGAAGGGATGCAGCTATTTGGTTAGGATACATGTTACTATCTGGCTTTAAGGATTCGGAATGGTATTTTGCTCCTGACCTGGTGGTCATGCAAGGATCACAATCAAGTTCTCTAGTGAATTATCAGAATGTGATAACCAATTTTCTCTAAAAATCTGGTACCAATCTAGGAGTCAATCTTAAAATTTTCAAACATAGGTATCTTCCTTTTTGAGTCTAACTTTCATATCTAAAAATTTTATGATTTTTTCATAGTCCTATCAATATGAAATGTCAAAGGAACAAGTTCTTTGTAGTTCTACAGGTTGTAATTTTCTGTGCACACAATTAGAAGTTCCTAATCAAAATGGCATGAATCTTAAAGCAGCTTCATAAATTTTCACATGTAAAAATTTTCTAATTCGAGTCTAGTTTCTAGAGACACTAATTTTATAATATTTTAATATTCCTAGAAATAGAACTTTAGGTCTAAACAAAGGTTGCCCAAAACTTCATGTTACAAAATTTCAAAATAGAGGCTGAAAATTTAATTCTAAATTTGTCATGGATTTTAAAGTAATTTTAGGAATCCATAATCGTAGAATTGTTCAGTTATGAGTCTATTTTTTGATAAAGTAAATTTTATAATTTTTGAAGTTTTCTATGGATGGGACTTTCTAAAATACCAAAGAGTGCGTAGGGTAGGCAAAATGCTGAAATATGCAGAATATAATTTTTTTATAATGAAAACATACCGAATCTAAACTAAGCTAGGATCTGATACCAGGAATTTGATGCAAAATCACCAGATCTAGGGATGCAAGATAGGACTAATACAGATATTAGTATTATTATCATTTTAATTATTAGCAAACTGAAACTATAAATTAAAATTAGCTAACTAATTTTTTTATGAATATGGAAGGGAATAATCTATAATCAAGTTTTTTTTCTTTTCTTCGAAAAAATAACCACAAGCACCAATGAAAGCCCTAGATCTTAAAAGTAGTATCATTGATAATTGAAAAACTATCTGTAAGTTTACGTTTAATATAAGCAATTAATATATAAATCTAATAAAATTAAAGAATAAAGCTCTCCACCAATATTAATTAAATATATTTATGTAGAAAGGGTGCTCACAAATTTAATCATGATTGAATCTAAAAAAGGAGGTGTTGACCAAGTCGGATTGCGATCTTGGCTAGATGGCGAGTTTGGTAAAGTCTTTAGACCTAGAATACCAAAATAGAACAACGGTAGTCAGGTTTTTCCTAGATTTTAATAAAGTTAGATCCAGTCCAATAAATCCAAAATTATAAGTCAGCATAGTTTCTATATTTGCTCTAAAAGTGTGTAGACTCATCGATGTGCATGCACTTTTACTACCGTGTGATCAGAATTCTCGAAAATCAAATAGTGGTGAAGCCTAAATAATTATTTTGAACCTATTTTTTTTCCTATTTTCTTTTCTTTTTTTCCTCTTTTTTTTCTAAAATTAGCTTGAAGTCAGCAATGAAAGTCGACTTTGCTTTCACGATCATGCCAAGCCCCCCAAGCCCCTTTGTGTGCTTTAACAATCATACAAAAGGTCGGAGATGATGGTCGATCTCAAGGTTGTGGACAAATACTATGGTCGGAGAAGGGGACACTCACCGAAGGTCTCAAGGAGGATTGATCATTGGAGGGAGGGAGGTTTGGTGGCACAAAGGCTTAGTTCCATGGCCCTGTTCCATGGATTGGTGGGCATGGTAGTCGTTGGCTGGCATGGTATTGGGAATGGCTAAAATTGACATAGGTGAAGAGGAGGGCCTGGATTTGGATGGTGGTGGTGTGCGTCGATGGTTGTTCATAAGTAAGAAATGGCAGCCGGCTTGGTTGATGGAGGCGACAGGTGATGGTCTGATGATGGGCATTGCTTGGACAGAGATGGGTGTCAGCTAGGAATAGAGGGGGTGATGGAGTCAGTGATGATGTCGGAGGAACTGGGATGGACTCAATCGGTGGCGATGGAGGGGGAACAACTTTCGACGTTGCTTGGGTGATCCGGTTGCAGGTGGAAGAGATGGGTGACAATTGGAGTGATGGATGTTTGATTCTCAGAATAGCAGGAGGAAGAAGAAGATTAGGGGAAGAAGAAGAGAGAGGGGAAAGATGAGAGAAAGAAGAAGAAAAGGAGAGGAGGGAGTCGAGAAACTAATTTTTTTTATTCACTTTTGTCAATGCCTTCATCTAATACAAGAAACTTCTTTAAATAGACCATAGTCCTCCACAAATTAGAGACCAAAGCTATATGACTCTCTAATATATTGGTGACCAAATTAACCAAAATTCTAGGACTCAAATTAATGTAAAACAATTAGTGTAACCTAAAACAAACTCCAGACTAATCCAGTTTTTATGCTCTAATATCCATGCATGAGCTGGATAAAAAATAAAAATAATATGTCCAATCCCCGTACACCTAAATAAAATAATAAAAAATATAAATATTTACTTAAGGATGTGCATCAAGATCTGTGCTAGATGATGTCCTAATCACATTATCTTGTTAATTTTGTATGTTGATGATATACTTATAATTTGGAATGATATGCCAATATTACAATCAGTCAAAGCTTGGCTATCTAAAAAGTTTTCCATGATGGATTTGGGAGAAGCATCTATATACTAGGTTTAAAGATCTATAAAGATAGATTTAAGAGGATGCTCGGTGTTAGTGAGAAATATTATTGGGCTAGGGACATGAGGCCCATAGTGATAGCAACAAACCATTGGCCTAAAGACAATCATTGATCGAAGGCATAGAGCCCAAGAGTTTGTTGAACCCAATGGTTCGATGGCATGTACCGACTGACCATGTATCGGATTGGCGAAAGCAACACATGTCGAGCTCGCTATGGGTTCGTTGACCGTACATCGGGTTAAGCCCCCCATGAACAAGGTGAAGTTTCAATGCTGAAGGTCTATTCTAATATTGATGCATCGATTATTTATCAGACATAGCCTTAACTATCAGAGGTCAGTGACTCCAATGATATCAAGTAGGGCAACGACATTGACACCCAGTCAGCCCCATCATCTGACTGACCCCTCATTAGGAGGAATGGTCTCCTTGGCCGATCGATCAATCTTCAGGCCTTGGGGCCATCTAGTTCAAGCTAGGTTTGATTGCATGGCCATAGAGCACTCAACTGATCAGACACCTATTAGGCACTAGCCCCTATTCTGCCCAACTAAATGTAGTCAAGCTCCACATCCCAAAACATATGCATTCAAAGGGGCCTCAATGATAGCTGATAGTAAGCATTTGCTGATCATTCATCTAGCTAAGCTATGTGCTCAGCACATAGTAGTCCTTCTCATCCATAAAGGATGCCCTAACTCGATAAATTACATTGGATCCCAGCTACTATCTCCTAAGTAGAGTCTGACCCATCCTCGGTATAGGTTGACCCCCATAACCTATCAATCTCAAGCTTGTCAAATATGTTCTTTAGCTGGAGCTACTTGAGCAACTTCCCCTACTGACTAGACCCTAGATGCCCTAAGAACACTCAGGTAGATGGACCCTTACATGGTCCATCTACTTAAAATCCTTATGGCACAACCGTCGACTATTAGATGTGTGCCCTAGAAGCTAATCTAGCAGGCACAAACTTTTATTCTAGGACATGATTTTGTATTTAATAATTCAAATTAGATTATTTTTAACCATACATGTTGTATCCATGTATCATCCAATGAGTTAATGGACAATGACATATATTTTCAAGAGTTGAGAATTTGAGACGTGTAATCATAGGTTAACTCCTAAATGCTCTCGATCATTGATCATCATGGGGATGGTGATTGATCCTTCAAGATTAGTGCATGGATCACTTCTCTTTCGGGTAGATGAGTCTCAAGTTTATAGTGTAGGGATACTAGAACAAGAGTGCAAGTGCTTGTTAGAGAATAATGACACTAACCGTGATCAAGAAAGAGATGTTACATGGATGTCTATTCACTAATCAGTGACATCTCGATGCTATAATTGTGTGAGTAGTTCCTTAACGTGCGGTGCCTCAGTCACTCACGGTGGGGTTGCTATAGTTTGACAAGTACATAAACATGGTTCCTAGTCATATGGAGCCTTGTAGTTTATGTCGGCTATAGTAGGTTCGCTATAGGAGTTAGAAGTGCACCTATAGAGGATCTATCAACCTTAGTAGTTGAGTAGTTCTATGCAACCTAAGAGGCAGAGTCCTTAAGTCTATGACCATAGTAGCATAATAACATAAAGGAGTTTTTATGGATATAATGAATGAGCTCAAGCCAATTAAGTCCAGCATATGATGAATGCTTAGAATTTGACGAGATTCCATGATTTGCATCTTATTAAGACTTTTGATAGAGGAACTTGATTATATGATATGTACATCTAGGGGTTCACCTTTCTATTCTATTGAGTTGCCACTATATACTGTTAGATGTCACTAGTGGGTTATGAGAACTCACTTGGATCATTTTCAGATCAACTATCCATTTTAGGGTTGAGCTGAAAAAGTTCTAGTCTATCAAAAGAGCTTCAATGAAAATATGATAGAGATAATAGTATATGTCTTACTACCAAATAAAATGGAACCTAAGGGGTTACACATAATAAGGGCTTGACCTGATCAAGAGCCAAGATTATATTTAGAATCGGCCAATTTTGGCACATGTTAATTTTGGCACCAACTAATTTTGACACTTACAAATTTTGACATCAAGGTTGTAATTTTAAGAGTTGCAATTTGATTTGATTTAATTTGGCTTAACAAAATTGAGTATTGATGAGGGACGGGATTCTAATACGATACAGGATGATATGTTAAGAATGAACATGAAGAAAATCATATTAAAGCAAGCAAATATTTCTAGATTTGTTTACGGTTTAATTCCCAAAGCTATACAAGACTAGGTTAGAGTTATCCTGTATTAATTAGCATCCTATCCACATGCTAGATCAATCAAAGAGAAAAGAAAATAAAGGATCCCAGGTCTAAGAAAGCCTATTAGGAGCATGTTCACATTCAAAAAATTAGACAAAGAAATATAAGAAAATATTTAAGTACCTAGCAAAGATGTTCTTGATGTCGCAGTAGAGTTCGCTCTGCTTGGATCGAGACCTGGATGATCGAGTCACTTTCTCGCGGATCCATCGACATTTTATCAGATCGATTCGGAGGCAAAGAAAATCTAATTAGGTGGGCATGGCACTTGACAGATCCTACAAACGTCAAGGGTTAGTGTCAAAGATGATGGGAAAAATACAAAATGCGGAATTAGAAGAGAAAGAGAAGTGGGAGGATCGCCGGGGCCGATTTGAGGCCTAGAGGAGATGGAGATGCGGTTGGGAATTGTGTCCCAAAGCCAATCGCCTGGGTTGTAGGCAGTTGAGCTCAATATTGTACTCTTTCTTTGAATTAATAAAATATTATTTTTGGCAGCTCATCACATATTGTATTTCCCTGAAATGAACTCTTTTCATGTGATGAAGTCCTAGGACTACACTGACTTCGATACAGAGAGGATGTATCGAGTGGTCCTTAAACCCTGTTCACAACCAAAGGATATATTATACTGGATGGCAATATATCAAGTATAGGTTGTTGTAGTTCACATCGTTTGGTTGTCCTCTTGACCAAATGAGTGTGGTGACACTGATGTGATCTGCAAGTGGGATATGTGATATCTTATTGAACGTGACTCCGTGCAGCCCCTTTCTGCCAAAGGGATACTCACGATTGTATATGGGTATATGTGTCCCTCTGACCTGAGGTCATCACGGTAGCTTGCAAGCAACTCCCTGTGCTTTGGTGCCGGACTTCCAGGATTTCTAATCCGGTGATGGAAGGTTTCTGGGTACAGGCAAGTACTTGTGGAGCAGTGAAGGACCAAGATGGAATTGACCTGTCCAAATAGTTTGGATTGAATGTCTCGCAGTATCTCAATTTAGCAAATCCTCGGCCGGGGTAGCCCTAGTGAAGAGTCACTGGGCTTGCGAGGTTGAGACACGTAGTCGACTGACTCAGTCTGGGTTGGCAGCCCAATCTCAGTCGTCCTAAGCATTAGAGGTCAAAGGGATGAATTATATGGTAACCATATGCCAGAGGTTCGATAGTTTGCTCTTGCATCTACGTCCTATTCGGATGCCGGGACCCATTGCTAGATGGTTTCCTGTGCTGGTACTAGAATTGTTCTAGTGCTACCGTTTAGGTTCGAACCTATGAGGTCACACGCCACAGAGGATTACTCTCTGATCCGGATACCGATTATGATTGGGAATCATCTCAATTTTATGGTCACAATATTTTTGAGCACTCTTTTTCCCATCTTGCCCTTGTCTGTGTCAACCAAAAATTGTTCCGGGCTGACCTGGACTGCACCAGGTTTTTTCTGAATCAGTTTTGAACTGATTCGGAGTTCGTTTCGGCCTCCAATTGGTTGTGAACCAATTGTAATCCCTTAAACCAATTCAATTGGATTTGAATCGGTTCAATTGGATTGAATCACCACTGGGTTTAAATGGGATTGGACCATTTTTTGGTTGAACCAATTTCCACGTTGTTTTTCACTGATTGGAATTCCTTTCGTCCGTAGGCCTTTTTGACTGAAACGCTGGAGGCCAAACGACTCCTCTTCTTCTCCCTCCACCGCTGCTTATTAACCTTGTTTAATGGCTGATTAATTTGGATTAATGGCAGCCGGTGCCTTCTTGGTTTCCCAGCCTCTTAATATTCCTCTCTCTGCTACCTATTTAAACCAAAGCTGTCCCCTGTTTCATGTGGTTAAGTTTTCACCGAGCAACAGATTTTTGGGGTGGAAGTTCTTTTGCTGGGCGTTGTCTTTCCCCCTGTTTGAGAGCTTGGTCCTATCTTCCATTGGGTGCTGGGATTTGGAGTGTGTGAGGAAGAGTTACAAGGCCCATTTCCTTGTCCATTAGAGTGCTCAAACCCAGCACTGCAGCAAGGCCTGGTTGCTGCCATCCACTGTGACTGTATCATCTTCCAACGACTAGCACCATGCGTGGAGAGGGATCGGAGAACCCCGGGCATGTCTCCCCTCTAGAGGGAGTACCCTTCTACTCTTAGGAGCAAGCCTCGCAAGCCGGGATCGCTGTTACAGCTCTAAATGCGATGAACAACCAGCTATCCTGTTCTGCTGCAGATTTTCTGGCAGCAGACTTTGGCGATTTTCTATACCTTTTTTTTAGCTTGTTTTGGTTGCAGATATCGGTGGCAAATCAAAGTAGACTTCTCCATCTTGTCGTTGCTGAAATTTGGAAGCAAACGGAGGTCCGGAAGCCATTGTTCCGACAACATTTTGCAACCCATAAACAGAGCTTGTTTTCAGCCCAAGGAAGAAGAAGGCTGGAATAGTTTTATTCCAGCTATTCCAGCCTATTCCAGCTTTATCCCAGAGTTATTCCATCCAGAATAAGGTATGAAAAAATTATTTTTTAATCATGCATGAATAGAATTTTTTATTCAAATATTTTACAAATATTTTATATCATTATACATGCCTTCATGCAACTAGAATAGATTAGTTTCTGGGCGGAGCAGATTTCTGCTGCACGGATTTTCTAAAAATGTTTTTAAAATCCATTCTGCTCCCGTTACTGTTTGCATGCCTAGTGTAGGATCATGTCAAACCACCTGCACCATTTTCTTTCAGTGGTATCAGAGCAGGTTGCATGTGTAATCTAATCTAGTATGCATGTTTAATAGATTAAAATTAGTTTAATCTAAAAAATGTATCATGATTTTTTTTTGGAACCTAGTTGAGACCTTTACCATGACCGTGTGTCTTTGACACGATGCAGATCGTCTGTGTTGGCCTCTTCAGAAGGATCCTTAAAGAATATTAAAATTAAAAATTGTTTTAATTTGGTGATACATGTTTTAGGCATGTTTTATATATGGATATAAAATATTTGTAAAATATCTTGATGCATGTTATGTAAAATTGTTTTACATAGAGACTTAATTAAAAATTATTTTAATTAAGTGTTTGGCTTATTAAATTTTTTTTTTTAGGTTTATGAAATCTAATCAAATTTGCATAAGCCATTTTGGGTTAAATTGGATTAGCTGACTAGTTGGGTCCATTAAAGCGTTAAACCTAAGTTTAGTTGAACCGGATTACAAGAAGATTAAACAAAAGTTGTTTAAGGCCCTTCTTTAGAACTATCTAATAGTTAGATTAGTTGATCCGTTCATCTAAAATGGATCCAATTAGTGGCTCAGTGGATGCCCGAGTCTTTAGGCTAGTCTGATCGAGTCTGGTAAACCGACTGGTGTCGAAGTAGGTTTGGCATTGTGATCATGGTTGTATGAGGCTACCTCTTTCCTGGCCAACTTGGTTGGTGTATAGGAAAGATGGTTAATGGCAGATACTCACCCATGATATCACCTACCTGGCTAGTCGAGTCGACCAGAACTGATTGGAAAAGCTCAATGACTCGAGTTAACCCATGTCACCCAGGTTGATCGGTCTGACTGATCTATAGGTGCCCATGGATCAATTTGTTGATTTATTTCAACCCTCCTGGAATCTGATTGATTCAGTGGGAGGATGATCCATGTCCTTGTCTTTTTCTTCTATCACAACTAAAAAAATCCTCTAAAATTATTAGGTCCATAAAAAGACTAAGTCAAAGAGTTGACAGTGTCTTAGCCTCCCATTAAGTTGGATAGAAATGTGTCCACTAGCTTGGTGTGCATCGGTAGTTCCATAGAACGGGTGTACATCTGGCGACTGGAATTTCTATCTGATCGATGATGGTTCAGTGCAACCTCCTTAACGGGACTAGGTGGGCCGGCCATAGTCGGGCTTGGTCTTTAGTTAGCTGGAAGCATTGGATTTGTCATTTTAATGGTTGGACCTAACCAGAGACCCGCAATAGGAGGCCCCTAGGCCGATTGGGATGTTCTCTGGGGCAAAATGAAATACTGAAAATTGTTTAGGGAAACAATTGGTTTACGAACCTACCTTTAGGCTCGTATGGGTGAGCTGGCCATAGTCGGGCTCATGCAAGGCCTATTGGATTTCAGTACCCACTTGAAAAAGTGTTTTTACAGATTGGAGTTAGAGGCTACCAATCTGAAAAATTAGTGGGAGAAACCTTTAGACTAAAGTCCAAGTCTTTTGGTTAAATTATTAATTCATACACAAATTTGGTCTTATTTTCTTTTCAGATGTCTTCCAATTTATCGCTCCGGTCACTTCTCGATAACGAGAAGTTAAAGGGTCACAACTTCGATAGTTGGTATCAAAGATTGAGAATCGTTCTGGAGCATGAACGGATCCTCTATGTGATAACGGATCCGGCACTTAAAATCCCACCCGCTAATGCACGGAGTGCGGCCAGAGATGCTTATCTGAAGTGGGTCTCTGATCGGATTACTATCCGATGCATTATGTTAGCGGCGATGAACGATGAGTTCAGTCGCAAATTCGAGGAGGCCCAACCTGATGAAATCCTTCAAAAGTTGAAGGAATCCTTCGGCACCCTGAATGATGTAGAACGGTATAAAGTGTCTTGTGCCATCTACAATTCCAAGATGTCGAATGGCGGTTCAGTCACTGATCATGTATTGTACATGATCGAGCTGATTGAAAAGTTGGGCAAACTCGAATGCCCCTTTTACGAGCAGCTCGGCAAGGATACGATCCTGAATTCTCTTCCCTCCTCCTATCTTGATTTTCTCGATCATTATAGAATGAACAAGCCTGCAGTCAACTACCATGGTCTTTTGGGGTTGCTGCAGACTTTCGAGAAAGACCACCAACTGAATAAGGGGGTGGTGAATTTAGTGGGAGGTAGTAGAGGTCGTCGTCCCTTTAAGAAAGGGAAGAAGAAAATAAATAAAAAGGGAAAGAAGGTGCAGAATGCTCCTGGCCCTAGTCAGACTAGGAAGTATAAGGCTGATCAGTCTTCTGCAGAGTGTTTCTACTGCAAGAAGAAGGGACACTGGAAGAGGAACTGTCCTCTTTATATTGCATCCCTTGATCCGAACAGGCCGAGAAAGGAGAAGTCTGCTGAACAAGGTATTTATATGATAAAACCTTGTAATTACTCTATTGTTGATACTGCTAACTGGGTATTGGATACTGGTAGTCCAATTCACGTTTGTAACTCATTACAGGGACTTCAAGTTAGCAGAAGATTTGAAGATGGAGAACAGTTTCTGAGCGTTGGGAATAGAAATCGTGTTCCAGTACTGGCGATCAGAGTTCTGCGTCTTGTCTTTGAGTCTTGTACTGTCGAACTAGTCGACTGTCACTATTGTCCTAGTTTCATTATGAGCATAATCTCTGTAAGCCTTTTGGCCAATTATGGTTTTGAACTATCAATAAAAGGAGATTTTTGCAAAGTTATTTTGAATAACTCTGTTATAATGAAAGCTAGATTAAATAATGGCATATATGTACTATCAAGGCCTGTTAGTGTAATGTACACTTCTAGCAAATGTCCAAGGTTAGATAATGTCAACAATTTGTATCTTTGGCACTGTAGGCTAGGTCATATTAACCAAAATAGGATAAACAAGATGCGAGGAGATGGACTCCTTGAGGTCAGTGATTCTGAATCACTGCCCACTTGTGAATCCTGTTTACTTGGTAAAATGATCAAGTCACCTTTTACTGGAAAAGGTGAACGAGCTACAGAACTTCTAAGTCTCATACATACTGATGTATGTGGACCGATGACAGTTAGTGCTAGAGGAGGATACAATATTTCATTACTTTTACAGATGACTTTTCAAGGTTCGGTTATGTCTTCTTAATGAGACATAAGTCTGAGTCATTTGAAATGTTCAAACGATACCGTAATAAAGTAGAAAAGCAAACTGGAAAAAGTATTAAAATCCTTCGATATGATTGAGGTGGTGAATACTTATCTGGTGAATTTTTGACATATCTTGAGAAGAATGGAATTCTCTCTCAGTGGACTCCTCCAGGAATACCACAGTTGAATGGTGTGTCCGAAAGGAGGAATCGAACCTTGTTGGACATGGTTCGATCCATGATGGGCTTTGCAACTCTGCCACTATCCTTTTGGGGATATGCACTTCAGACAGCCTGTTACTTGTTAAATAATGTTCCAAGTAAGTTTGTTGTCTCCACTCCATATGAGATGTGGAATGGATGAAAACCCTTAATCTCACACCTTCAGGTCGGGGTTGTCCGGCTTACGTAAAGCGTTTAGACTCAGACAAACTTGGTCCAACGTCTGATCGGTGTTTATTAATTGGTTATCCTAAGGAAACCAAAGGGTATTTCTTCTACTTGGAGAATGAACAAAAGGTGTTCGTTGCTCTTAGAGCTATCTTTTTGAAAAAGGAGTTCCTTGGAGAAGGAACTATAGCCTCTAAGATTGAACTTGATGAAGTTCAGCCAATAGAAGAACCTGCACACTCTAAGGACATCGTAGAACCGGCTGTGATTGAATCACACCCAGAACCCATTAGGAGATCTGGTAGAATACTGCGTCAGCCGGACAGATACTACGGTTTCTTGGTCCGGGACGGCGATCCCATTGAGCTCGATGAGAACAATGAGGATCTGATCACCTATATGGATGCACTTTAGAGATCAGACTCTGAGGCATGGCTTGGGTCCATGCGATCAGAAATGGAGTCAATGGAAATCAACAATGTTTGGACATTGGTTGATCTGCCTGAAGGAATAAAACCCATCGGGTGTAAATGGATCTTCAAGAAGAAAAGGGGCGCAGATGGGAAGGTAGAGACCTATAAAGCCCGTCTGGTTGCCAAGGGGTATCGTCAGCGATATGGTATCGATTATGACAAGACTTTCTCTCCTGTGGCAATGCTCAAGTCCATTCGGATCATGCTTGCTTTGGCAGCATATTTTTATTACGAGATCTGGCAGATGGATGTCCGAACCACTTTCCTAAATGGGGAGCTGGAAGAGGAGGTGTATATGATACAGCCTGAAGGGTTCACATCCACAGATGAATCAAAAGTATGCAAGTTGTAGAGGTCCATTTATGGACTTAAGCAAGCCTCTCGAAGTTGGAACTTACGGTTTGATAGGTGTATCAAATCGTATGGCTTCGTTAGGAACAAAGAAGAACCGTGCATCTATAAATGGGTTAATGGTTCTGTGATTGTATTCCTAGTACTATATATTGATGACATTCTCTTAATCGGGAATGATGTCGCAGCATTACAAGGAATAAAGGTCTGGTTATCATCTCAGTTCTTCATGAAGGAATTGGGTGAAGCTTCTTACATACTAGGTATGAAGATCTATAGAGATAGATCTAAGAAGCTTTTGGGATTGTCCCAGTCTACGTACATTAACACCATACTGAAACGGTTCAGCATGGAAAACTCCAAGAAAGGCTATCTCCTGATAGGTTCTGGAATTACTCTTTCCAAGAAGGATTGTGCGACAACTCCTGAGGAAAGAGAGCGCATGAGTAGAGTACCTTATGCTTCTGCAGTAGGCTCTATCATGTATGCTATGACTTGTACTAGACCAGACGTGGCATACTCACTAGGAGTAGTGAGCAGATACCAGTCTGACCCAGGTGAGGCCCATTGGAAGGTGGTTAAGTCCATCCTTAAGTATTTGAGAAATACTAAAGATCAATGGCTGTTTTATGGAGAACATGACTTGAAACTTGTGGGGTACTCTGACTCCAGTTTCCAATCGGATAGAGATGATAGCAAGAGTGTGTCAGAGTTTGTATTTATCCTGAATGGAGGAGCGATCTGCTGGAAAAGTTTCAAGCAGGCAACTGTTGCAAACTCGGTATGCGAAGGAGAATACATTGCAACATCAGATGCAACAAAGGAAGCTGTGTGGTTGCGGAAGTTCCTTGGAGAGCTAGGGGTGGCACCTTCCCTAGATGGTCCTGTTCCGGTGTATTGTGATAGCATTGGAGCTATTGCTCAAGCTAAGGAGCCTAAAGCTCATCATCGCACCAAGCATATACTGCGGCGCTACCACCTCGTACGAGAGATCGTGGAACGAGGTGACATCAATCTTCTGAAGATCGATGGAAAAGAAAATCTGGCCGACCCCTTCACTAAAGCCCTCGGAATAAAAGAGTTCGACAATTGTAAATGGGAAATGGGTATTAGATACTCTTCTGATTGGCTTTAGTACAAGTGGGAGTTGTTGGGAATTGTGTCACAAAGCCATTTGCCTGGGTTGTAGGCGGTTGAGCTCAATATTGTACTCTTTCTTTGAATTAATAAAATATTACTTTTGGCAGCTCATCACATATTGTATTTCCCTGAAATGAACACTTTTCATGTGCTGAAGTCCTTAGGACTACACTGACTTCGATACAGAGAGGATGTATCGAGTGGTCCTTAAATCCTGTTCACAACCAAAGGATATATTGTACTGGATGGCAATATATCAAGTATAGGTTGTTGTAGTTCACATCGTTTGGTTGTCCTCTTGACCAAATGAGTGTGGTGACACTGATGTGATCTGCAAGTGGGATATGTGATATCTTATTGAACGTGACTCCGTGCAGCCCCTTTCTGCCAAAGGGATACTCACGATTGGATATGGGTATATGTGTCCCTCTGACCTAAGGTCATCACGGTAGCTTGCAAGCAACTCCCTGTGCTTTGATGCCAGACTACCCGAATTTCTAATCCAGTGACGGAAGGTTTCTTGGTACAGGCAAGTACTTATGGAGCAGTGATGGACCAAGATGGAATTGACCTATCCAAACAGTTTGGATTGAATGTCTCGCAGTATCTCAATTTAGCAAATCCTCGGCTGGGGTAGCCCTAGTGAAGAGTCACTGGGCTTGCGAGGTTGAGACACATAGTCGACTGACTCAGTCTGGGTTGGCAGCCCAATCTCAGTCGTCCTGAGCATTAGAGGTCAAAGGGATGAATTATACGGTAACCATATGCCAGAGGTTCGATAGTTTGCTCTCGCATCTTCAACCTATCCGGACGCGGGACCCATTGCTAGATGGTTTCCTGTGCTGGTACTAGAATTGTTCTAGTACTACCATTTAGGTTCGAACCTATGAGGTCACACGCCACAGAGGATTACTCTTTGATCCGGATACCGATTACGATTGGGATTCATCTCAGTTTTATGGTCACAATATTTTTTAGCACTCTTTTCCCCATCTTGCCCTTGTCTGTGTCAACCGAAAATTATTCTGGGCTGACCTGGACTGCGCCAGGTTTTTTCTGAATCAATTTTGAACTGATTCGGAGTTCGTTTCGACCTCCAATTGGTTGTGAACCAATTATAATCCCTTAAACCAATTCAATTGGATTTGAACTGGTTCAATTGGATTGAACCACCGCTGGGTTTAAATGGGATTGGACCATTTTTTGGTTGAACCGGTTTCCACATTGTTTTGCACTGATTGGAATTCCTTTCGTCCGTAGGCCTTTTTGACCGAAACGCTGGAGGCCAAATGACGCCTCTTCTTCTCCCTCCACCGCTGCTTATTAACCTTGTTTAATGGCTGATTAATTTGGATTAATGGCAGTCGGTGCTTTCTTGGTTTCCCAGCCTCTCAATATTCCTCTCTCTGCTACCTATTTATACCAAAGCCGTCCCCTATTTCATGTGGTTAAGTTTTCACCGAGCAACAGATTTTTGGGGTGGAAGTTCTTTTGCTGGGCATTGTCTTTCCCCCTATTTGAGAGCTTGGTCCTATCTTCCATTGGGTGCTGGGATTTGGAGTGTGTGAGGAAGAGTTACAAGGCCCATTTCCTTGTCCATTAGAGTGCTCAAACCCAAGACTGCAGCAAGGCCTGATTGCTGCCATCCACTGTGACTGTATCATCTTCCAGCGGCTAGCACCGTGCGTGGAGAGGGATCGGAGAATCCCGGGCATGTCTCCCCTCTAGAGGGAGTACCCTTCTACTCCTAGGAACAAGCCTCGCAAGCTGGGATCGCTGTTACAGCTCTAAACGCGACGAACAACCAGCTGTCCTGTTCTGCTGCAGATTTTCTGGCAGCAGACTTTGGAGATTTTCTATACCTTTTTTTTTAGCTTGTTTTGGTTGCAGATATCGGTGGCAAATCGAAGTAGACTTCTCCATCTTGTCGCTGCTGAAATCTAGAAGCAAACGGAGGTCCGGAAGGCATTGTTCCGACAACATTTTGCAACCCATAAACAGAGCTTGTTTTCAGCCCAAGGAAGAAGAAGGCTGGAATAGTTTTATTCCAGCTATTGCAGCCTATTCCAGCTTTATCACAGAGTTATTCCAGCCAGAATAAGGTATGAAAAAATTATTTTTTAATCATGCATGAATATAATTTTTTATTCAAATATTTTATAAATATTTTATATCATTATACATGCCTTCATGCAACTAGAATAGATTAGTTTATGGGCGGAGCAGATTTCCGCTGCACGGATTTTTTAAAAATATTTTTAAAATCCATTCTGCTCCCGTTGCTATTTGCATGCCTAGTGTAGGATCATGTCAAACCACCTGCACCGTTTTCTTTCAGATGCCTGATGAAGCTGGGGCAGCCTGGATGGGAGATGAAGGAGGGTGGCTAGGGCTTCAGCTTGGATGGATGATGGCTAGGGATTAATGGAAGAAGACTAACTAATGGGATAACTAGGGCCTCACACCCCTCGATGTTCCATAGAACAAAGGCAAACGGGTCTCACATCCACTCCAAAAGGAGGACACAAATTTTTACATGAAAATTTAGCAGAGTTTATTTCATGAAAAATAGATTCGATTATGAGAGGGGAGGGGTGGGGTATTTATAGATTCACCAAGGGCCCTTTTCCTATCAAAATTGGATTACAAGTTTGTATGGGACAAGGAGTACAAGGTTTAACTAGTATAAGGAGTACAAAGTTTAATTGAAATTAGGAGGCCTAAATTCTAGTAGGACTTGGACATTGGACTCCTTATAAAACTTGGAAGCTTTGACTTTTTTCGATGGGCTTGGGCTGGGATGAAATCCTCTTGAGCTGCTTTGACTTTTCCACTCCCTGCTGGGCTTGGACTTGGGCACCAACCTTGTTGGATTGGGCTTGGAGGGGTGCCATTCCTTGGTGGACCTAGACTGGGATGGGCGCCAACTCTTGGGCTTTGATTGGGCTGGGGTGCCAAATGCAAGAATGGGCTTGAGGGGGCGCCCTTCGCTTGTAGGCCTGGGGGGAGCCTAGGGTGCCAGGGCATGAAGAGGCCTCGAAGTCTATATGCTGGGCTGGAGACTTGAGTGTGGATCCAATGGTCCTCCTCTTGAATGAAACACATACAACTCTTGACAAACTAAAATAACTGAACTCAAATGACAGGACTCAATGGACTTAGTGAATCCAACTGACTCACTTTATTACAGGACTCAAAATTAAATTTCATTACAAGACTTAAAATTGACCAACACATGACTTAGAGAACAAAATTGAAATCTTGAAATTTGTTTGCTCCTGATGTCCTCATTAATTCTCCCGGGGTGGGAGGAACTTGACCCTGTCGAGTAAGAAGGTCGATCTGGCTCGGGCACTGATCTGACAGGTCTGGGTTGAGGCATTGCAGATCCTCTCGTGTGATCCATGAAATCTCAGATCTCGGTCGACCTTGCCAATAAATCAAGTGATGTGGTAGCCTTTGATCCGGGTACTAATAGCTTGGTCATTCAGGATACGCTCAATCATTTCCTCTCACAGGCTAATTTGATGTGGACACTCGAGATTGGGTTCGCTTTCAAAGAAAGGGTCAGACTCAATAAGCTTACTGGATATCATTGCTGGCTCCCTATACTCAACTAAGTCTGAGATATCAAAAGTTGAGCTTATGCCTAATCAACTAACTCAGGCACTAGGTCCAACTTTCCTTATCAGTTTGATGGATCCAGCTCACAAGTATGTAGCCTAATTGTTACAATATTTTCATAGCAAACTCTTAGACACTTTTTGGGAATTAACCATGTTTTTATAAAATCTTTGCTTACATTAATCTTATGATTAATTCCTCATTCAAATCTCTAATCATGCAGTGCAAAAACTCATAACAACACCTAATGACATGCAGGCAAACACCTAATGCCAATGCCTAATGCAGGCAAACAAATGACTAAATCCTAAACTACAATTGTGGGTTTAACCCTTTGTTAGGAGGGTGACATGCAAATGAGAATGGTGCATAGACTCCTACTGGGTGCCATAGGGTCCTTTAAAAGTAAGATGCAAACATGACATGCTCAATGAATGAATGCAGTATGCAAACCTCTACAAACTATGGATGAATGGTTAAAGAAAATATAAGAATATTCAAGAAAAGGAAAAAAATATGAGGTGGATTCTGGGTTAGTCTGGTAGGGTAGAAAATGAGAAGGAGGTTCGGAGTTGATTGGATAGAATAGGATACAGGAAGGGGTGTCAGGGATTAGTCCTAGACTAATAAAGTTGACCTTATGGGGTTGATGTATACCTACAGGGTTTGCATAATGGAAGAATGGGTCACTAATTTTAGGAAAGAGATCTTCAATAGGAACTATATGAAGAGATTTATCCTGAGGGTACTGATAAGCCAAATCCTCAATAAAGTCTTCTAGTCAACTAACTTTGGGTTGGCTTTTATCTGGATATGGTCAGGGTCAACTAACTCTAGGTTGGCTTTAGTATGGGTAGGGTCAGGGTCAACTAATTCTGGATTTGCTTTAGTCTGGGTATCTACTGGGTCAACTAATTCTAGGTCTTCTATAGGTATCTCCTCTTCTTCCTCATACTCGTCCACTAAGCTCACATCAGCTTCATATACTTCCTCTTCAATGTCATTCTTGTGAACCAGTGGGCTGGTAAGAGGGGTTTGACTAAAGAAAAGTTGACGAGTGTCTGGGGTAGTAGGGGTGGGTCGACTAAGGGGTTCTTGACTAATACTAGGCTCATATCTAGGGGTACTAATCCTATGAGGTTCAGGTCTTCTAAGGGTTATGGGTTCTTTGGGTGTATAGGATATGGGTTCAGACCTATGGGTTATGGGTTTCCCGGGCTTATAGGATATGGGCTCAAATTGTTGGGTTATGGGTTCATTGGACTTATAGGATATGGGTACATAGGGTCTGGGTTCTGAGGATCTGGGTGCATAGGGTCTAAAGTCATAGGATCTAGAGTCATAGGATCTAGGTTCATAGGTTCTAGGTATGTACTTTTCCTTAAGTTTGCTTCTCATGGCTTCCCAGGTAGTTATGGGCATTTCTCCTTTTAGTCTAGACATTCTTTCAAACTCATTCTAGTCTATCTTAGCCTGGCGAACTAACTTACTTTAGCATATTCGAACTGACGTCTCCTATATATTTTCTCCTACTCAAAATACAGATCCATATCATCTTCCCAAGCAAGATAATCCTCAAGATCAAGATCACCACCAAAGTTAGGTGTATATATCCCAATGTACTTAGTGGCTCTCTCATCTGGGTCTATGAAGTCATAGTTGGGTCTCCTTACACTAAGATCCTAGCTTGGTTCAGGGTGTGGGGCTCTCCTAGGGTTGGGCTCCAAGTATGGGTCATAGTATGGGGTTCTCCTAGGGTTGGGCTCCATGGTCACACTAGGTTGGGTTGGGTCGAGACTACTGGTTGAGCTCCTAATCTAATGATCATGCAATCAATCAATCAAGGTGTTATGATGCAGTCAAGCATACAAAGGTTAACACATGTTAGGGTTTGATAGACCTAGAGCCAAAACCTAATTAGTTAGCTCAACTTACACTCAATACATCACCTAATCCTTCCATTGGCTAGGTAAGAGGTGGGGTGGTGGGAGGCTCCCCCTGCCTGTGACAGGGTCCTAATTAAAGAACCACCAGTCTACTTAGGGTGTTTGCCACTGGGCCTCTAGCCTTAGACACCAGCTTTCAATAATAAGTGACGGGTTGGGTGCACTAGTTCCCTCACTAGACTTGGACCCAACTTGTTGGTGTCCCTAAAACTATTAGGTTGCTAGTTAATTTTATTTAAGGCTTGGGTTCTGATGCTGGTTGGTTGTTTTGGGCCCAGGACAGGTGATGAAATCCTGCCCTGATCTGGGATAGAAAATTTCCCTTAAGATTAGGTTAGATGCAAATGATGCTCACTCAATGAAACCCTCATGCAATCTAATAACAAAAAATAGAGAAAAAAAAAATATTTTTTTTATGAGGTGGCAAACTTAGTTCCAAGTTGGTTAAGTGATCAATCAAAATTGGCTTGGGTTGGGTGGGGTTTGGATGTAAGTTAGGTTTGGTTCAGTCAGGTATGCAGGAATCACAGAAACTGAAATTGTGGGTCTATTTAGATATAGGGATTAGCATGGTTTTCAGAATAGAAAAATTCTAAGAAAAATTTATAATAGAGGATTAAAAGTGAAGATGATTCCTACCAAATTTCATGCAAAAAAAAGTTTGAATGATGATGAACACCTAGGGTTTCTGACTAGGTGCAGAAAACTTAGGATTCTGATTAGGGTTTCTAGGATGCCAATGTTTTTGTAATTATCTATTCTATAAAATCTGAAAAAAACATCAGTAAAATAGAGGATGACTCAAGGAATGCTCAATGCAAAAATCACAGAAAAACAATATGCCTAAGATGGAAAACTAGACCTATTTTTGGATCCCTAGTGCAGAAACAACATGCAGATTTTTGTTAGGGTTTTAATTTTACTATTTTTTTTGTTGATTTTAGGATAAAAAAATCCAAAAAAATAACAGAAAAACATAGGATATTAATCATGAGAATCAGAAGAAAATATAAATATTTGATGGGGGAAACAATCTTATGTTTTGACTGGTTATGCAGGACACAACATGCAGAAATTTAGACTATGATGCAAGAACATGCCCTAATCCTGCTCTGATACCAAAATTGATGAAGGATGGGATTCTAATATGATACAGGATGATATGCAAGGGATGAACATGAAGAAAATCATATTAAAACAAGTAAATAATTTTAGATTTGCTTACAGTTTAATTCCCGAAACTAGACAAGACTAGATTAGGGTTATCTTATATCAATTAACATCTTACCCACATGCTAGATCAATCAAAGAGAAAATAAAATAAAGAATCCTAGGTTTAAGAAGGCCTATTAGGAGCATGTTCATCTTCAAGAACTCAAACAAAGAGAGATAGGAAAAGGTTTAAGTACCTGGTAATGATGTTCTTGAAATCGTAGAAGAGTTCGCTCCACTCGGATCGGTACCTAGATGATCGAGTCACTTTCTCGCAGATCCATCGGCTTTTTATCAGATCGATTTGGAGGCAAAGAAAACCTCATCCGGCAGACTTGGCACTAGAGGGATCCTACAAACGTTAGGTGTTAGTGTCAAGGACAATGGGAAAAACACAAAATAAGGAATTAGAAGAGAAAGAGAAGTGGGAGGATTGCCGGGGTCAATTTGAGGCCTGGAGGAGATGGAGACGCCTGATGTTGTTGGGGCAGCCTGGATGGGAGATGAAGGAGGGTGGCTAGGGCTTCATCTTGGATGGATGATGGCTAGGGATTAGTGGAAGAAGACTAGCTAACTGGATAACTAGGACCTCAGATCCCTCGATGTTCCATAGAACAAAGGTAAACGGGTCTCACACACACTCCAAAAGGAGGACACGAATTTTTACAAGAAAATTTAGCCGAGTTTATTTCATGAATAAGAGATTCGATTACAAGAGGGGGAGGGATGGGATATTTATAGATTCACCCAGGGTCCTTTCCCTGTCAAATTGGATTACAAGTTTGTATGGGACATGCATTATAAGGTTTAACTAGAATTAGGAGTACAAAGTTTGATTAAAATTAGGAGGCCTAAATTCTAGTAGGACTTGGACATTGGATTCCTTATAAAACTTGGAAGCTTTGACTTTTCTCCATGGGCTTGGGTTGGGATGAAATTCTCTTGGGCTGTTTCGATTTTTCCACTCCCTGCTGGGCTTGGACTTGGGCACCAACCTTGTTGGACTGGGCTTGGAGGGGCGCCATTCTTTGGTGGACCTGGACTAGGATGGGTGCCAACTCCTGGGCTTTGACTAGGCTGGGGTGCCAAATGCAAGAATGGGCCTGAGGGGGCACCCTTCACTTGTAGGCCTGGGGCGCTGATTCTTGGGGAGCCTAGGGCGCCAGGGCATGAAGAGGCCTGGGAGTCCAGATGCTGGGTTAGAGACTTGAGTGTTGGTCCAATGGTCCTCTTGAATGAAACACACACAACTCTTGACTGAACTGAAACAACTGAACTCAAATGACAGGACTCAATGGACTTAGTGAATCCAACTGACTCACTTTATTACAGGACTCAAAATTAAATTTCATTACAGGACTCAAAATTGACCAACACATGACTTAGAGAACAAAATTAAAATCTTGAAATTTGTCTACTCCTGATGTCCTCAACAATTCAAGAATCCTAGTTGGACTAGGATTTCAAATCATATTACGAATAGGATTGATAGCCTTTTCAAATTTGATTTGAATCATGCTTGAATTGGATTTGAATTGAACACTAATTGAATCTAACTAACTTGGATCCTAAACCTTATCAGAATATATTCAATCTCTTTAAAATTAGTTTAAGAATCCAAGTTAGACTTGGATTGCAAACCTAATTAATTTGGGTTAATAGCCTTTTCAAAATTTGTTTGATTTGGGTTTGAAACGATTTCAGAATTAATCCAAATTTAAGCCAAATCGAACCAAGAAGCCAAAACCATATTTATTTTTATTTCCCTCTCATCATTCACATGAAAAAGGGGAAAAGAGGTGATGATTTTGTCCCATTTTTCTTCAAGCATGAGTGGAAGGATAAGACATGCAATATAGCATCTTTCATGATTATCTAGACTCTCTTTTTATTTAGATTGGCATGGACTCTTTATTTGATTTGAATTTGATTCAAATTAGATTAGTTTTATATTTTATCAAGATTTTGGAGGCATGGAGATGTTATTTTGGCATAGAGTTTTTATGCTGCACAAATTTGGGTAGCATAGATTTTCTAGTCACACATCCTCTTCTCCATTATAATTTTTTTTGTCATATCTCTTCTATTCCACATGTCTAAAAATATCAAACAAGGTGAGGGTTTGAGAGGATAAAAGGGAGAAAATAGTTTTCTTTTTTTTGGATTTCCATCTCCCTTAGAACCGGCATGAGAAGTTTGTGCAGGGTTCTAGTTCTTCCTTTCCACGCTCCATGTTTCTTTACCACTCATCTCTTCCTTTTCCTGATTATTACATGCCATAAACTCTAGAGAGAGGTTTTTAGAGAGAGGAGAAGGAAGGAAAATAATTTTGTTCTCCTATAGGTATCCTAGATGAAATCTTGAAGTTGTGTATTCGCGTGAAGGCTGCAAAGGTTGTGGCCCTTCTTTCAAGTTGTTGAAGGAAGATCAAGATTTAAGCCAGAGGAGATGCTTGTGAAGGAGCTAGCACTCTAGTGGCATCATTGAGTCTATCAAGAATGAGTCCTGTGTGGATACCAATAGAAGTCGGGTACATGCACGGCTCCAACAAGAACCCTGATGATCCCCCAGAACTAATGCGATCGAAGTTGAAGAAAGGATAGCGATCGAGGTAAGTGTTCTATCCTTCTTTAATTTTTATTTTATTTTAAATCTGATTAAATATGATTTAAATTTGATCAACATGTTAAAAATATCTTGTTTTAAGTACTTTTAAATTATTATGCATGCCTTTTATGAAAATTTTTATAATTAGAGTTTCTACTGCTTTATGGTTTTTGAAATCCTAGATATCAGCATGCTAGCACCCATGTTTCCTTCAATGGTATCAGAACCTAGGATTTATCTAACATGCCAAATTAGGTTAAGATCTAAAAATAAAATAAATTAATTTTATAATTATTATGATTCCTTTAGCCAAGTACTCGGATTGGGTGCATCACCATGGCCATCCAGTCATAATACCTAAGTAGGGTTTAAAGGCCCTCTCTTTTTATTTGATGGGATCTCTTATGATGAGTAGGAGTGTGGCTTATGATTTGACTCATTAAGAAGAACGTAGAAAAGAAATTAAGTTTATATTTTAGATCTAAAATTAATTACATAAGATGTAAGTTAATTGATTTGATCTAAAACAAGATTATGAGATACATGAACTAGGGTTTAGATCTGAAAGACTAATTCATGATTATAAATCATTAATTCCATGAACTTGAACATAATCTAAAATCTTTTTAGGTTCTAGATTTTTCAAATCATGGATGTGAGTATGGATCGAACAATTAGGTCTAGTGATTGAACTACATATTAGAGTTTTGATTAGATCAAGCTAAAAGCTTGTTTTGATTTTGAGCAGCTGATCAAACCCAATCAATAGTTGATTAGGGTTAGGTCATACCCTAATGTGTGGGTCATACACTTATAGGGCTTAGATATAGTTTGGTCATATCAATTCATACTTGATATGAATTGATTGATTTAATACCTAATTTGGCTCAATGGTCTAAGCCCGAGTTGCTAGGTTAACTTGCATACTTATTAACCAATTAGTGTCTAAGACAAGTTTTGATCATGGTTATTAATTGGGGCTAACTCTTACCTGGACAACTTAGTTGGTGTCTAAGGAAAGAGGTTAAATGGCAGAAACCTCCTATTGATTTTATTTAACTAGCCAACTTGGTTGACTAAGTTTTGATTAGGTTGCCTATTAATTCAAGTTCATTTATGCCACCTAGGTTTGTTAGACATGAGATGTGCTGACATGAACTAGGATTATCAGACATGAGAGTGCTGACCTAAATCTGGTGAATAAGACTTGAGATCAGCTAACCCAAACTAGGATTAGCCAGACATGAGATAGGTTGACTCGAACAACGTTAGTCAAACATAAGGTGTGCTGATCCAAACCAAGTGTGTCAGACATAAGTTATGTTGACATGAACTAGGGTTAGTCATACATAAGATGTGCTGACCCAAACTAAGTTTGTAAAACATGAGATATGTTGACTTAAATTGACTAAGTTAGACATGAGATGTGATAACTTAAACTGAGTTAGTTAGACATAAGTTTTGCTGACCCGAATCGAATTAGATATAAGATGTGCTGACTGATTAAGAAGAGACCTAAACCAAAATCTCCTCATAAATATAAGCTTAGATCTTCCACCATTGTAGAGCTATAAATGTCTCTCGGGTGTTGATTATTCTTAGTTTGATGTAGTGGTTCAGTTGCATCGAAAGGGTGCAACTACTCTATTAATATGAGATGTTGCGGGGTGAAAATGGGGTTGGACTCAATATTTGTTAGGTGAGGGACCCAATGATGGCTTCATTTTGCATTGAATGATGGGTCTGGCTTAACAAGAGAGTGTGGGCAATAACTATTAGGTGAGCTCACATAACTTAGAAACTAAGTCACTACAATATGCTTGAGAAGCATTGGACAAGAGTTGTCCATTCATTGGTTTATGTGTTACTAATAACTATTAGGTGAGGTGCATGGAATTAGTGGAACCACAGTATCCATTAGGAACCATAGTCTCATAGGGGTTTTTGCATCTCCACTAAGTATGTGAGATCCTAAAATAGCCGGAGTCTAATTTGTTCTTAAAGTTTTTAAAATAAATTTAAAAATAAATACAAAATATAACTAGAATTTTACTCTCTAAGGATTAAGTTAGCTTCCAACCCTCTTAGATTAATTGATTAACCAAAACCTAAAGAATGGCTCAAGTTGAAAATTGATTAGAAAGGCTAACTACCATAATAGTTTAGGACTACCCTATGTTACCAAGCCATCTAATAGCTAACTTAAGTTCAGTCGATCCATGATCATTGTTTGACAATGATTAAGGATTAGGAGCTTGAGAAGCTTGAATATGATGATGCATGAAGATTGCACATGGATTTTATCTAGCAATCTTGATTCGATTGATATGGATAGCTTATTATAAATTACATTTTTGAATACAATTAAGACAATTAGGTCAACACATTGGTAACTATTAAAGGGATCTTATGGTTCGATGGTACGGGCACCAGAATCAGAAGAAGACTTCAGGGTTCCATCTGGATCTCTGAATGACCTTGCCCGAAGATTAGGGTTTGTAATAAAAGTTGACCTGGTCAACCAGATTATTTTATTTCTTTGAGTCTGCATTTCATTTTGTTGAGTCATGTTGACTCAGTCTAAGTCCAAGTCAAGTCCTGGTTGGTGCCATTCCCTAGGGCATCATTTTTTCTTCCAAGGCCAAATGCAAGTGGATGCCACACTCCCAGCCACACTCCCAAGACCAGTTGGCACCACATTTCATCCCAGTGTCCCTGGTCCCCACGCCCAAGAGAGCAAGAAAATTTTCTTAGGAGAAGTCAAGGAAGGCGCCCACAAGCTGCCAAAAGTAACCAAGCTAAAGGAGCAGGGAATTTTTCTTGGAGAGGACTTCAAGGTAGGCGCCCACACCTGCCTAAAGTACCTGGCTATGAATGGAAGGAGCCTAGTCTTGGGGAGAAAGACTAGGAGATGAGTATTTTCTTCCAAGAAAGAGCAAGTCATGGAAGGAAAACCCATGACTTAAGGAGAAGAACTAGGAGGTGCCCCACATACCTGCCATATGAAGCCATCACCTTGCATTTGAGGCCGCCCACTCCAAGGAAAGAAGCCTGGTCGGTCAAGGGAAGTTTTTCATGCTTAGGATGAATGTTTAGTCCCACATGGGAAGTAGTGTAATTTTGTTTCTCTTGCAAGGTCTATATATTGGACCCTTATGTAATCTTTTGATTTTAATGAGTAAATGAAATCTTTTCTTGTGTTGAGCAACCTTGTGTTCTCTTCTTCCGCACTTCTTTGAGTGTTGAGCTCCATGAGGGAGTAAATCCGGGTTCCATTGGAGCCTTGAGGAGGTGAGAGATCTCCAAAGTTACCAAAACCCTGCCCCGCTTTCATCCCTGGCCACCAACCCTAATTTCCTTTCATCATCCTAGCTGCCAACACCCAAATTCCTAAACCCTATTCCCACTTTATTCAAGGCCGCCATCTCCTTCTCCAAGCCACCGCCCACTATATCAAGCCCTAGGTCCTTTTCATCTGCAAGCCGTCGCCCTACCAGCCAAACCCTAAATCCACTCCATCTTCCAACGCCACCTCCATACTCTTCCCTCATTTTCAAAGTTTGAGCAGTCCGGAGCTATCCCAGGTAAAGGTCTCTTCCTTGAGTTTCTTACATCCTTATCTTGTTCTTCATCATTTCCAGATCCAGAGTACGAGAAGAAGGCCAACCTTGCCATAGGACTACAATCCGAGGATCCATTGCGAAGATACCCCGTCTCCAAGGATCCTACAATCTGCTCGAGAGTGTCCTTCAATTGAAGCAAAGAGAGATATCACAGTCAGGTATAAAACCTTCTCTTCTCTCTTTGTCTGTTTCTTGAAAGAGGAGTAAACCCTAGGTCTGGGTGTTTCTCAATCCCCAGAGATCCTACTTCTTTATTACTCTTATAATCTAATCTTTTGAATTGTGCTTTCTTTCAGTGCATATTTTCTTTCAATATTAGTTAGCCTTGTTTTTGAGTCAAGCCAACTTCTAACAAAATACAAAAAAAAAAAAAAAAAAGTCTTAATTTACTTCTGCATCGCATCATCTTATTTGTTCTGCATCATTTTTGGTATCAGAGCCCTGTCTAGGGTTCTTGCTTGTTTGATTATTTTTTGTTCCTTTTTACTTTTGCTGCGTGAAGTAGACTCCCCTGGCCGTCTGGTCCTAGGAAAAAGCGAGACGCAAGCCTCCTCCTCCCATTCCACGGGGGTTCCTAGGGTGTGTAGGTGTGCCGCTGGTTATAACTTCTAGGCAGGGATTGTAAACGGGACACACGTTCTGTTTTCTGCCAGTAACTACCATGTTATTCAAATCGTTTCTCTCTGCAAAAAATTACAAATTAAGTAATTTTTGATTTTCTAGAACCAGTATAATTGAAAGTAATTTACATAAAATTTTCATGATTTATTAATCTCTATAAATTTTTTGAGATCAATTTTACTTCTGTTCTGCTTTTTATTTTTTGCAAGCTATTTTTTTATTTGAGTGTGCATAAATTGAATCTATCTTAAGGGCATCAAAGTTGCAACATAAGGGGAGGATTGAGACCCTCTCCTTAGCCCAAAACCATCCCCCGTGCATTCGAACCTAAGCCTTTAATCTTAAAATTAATTAGACCTAATTTGCCCTAGTGGGCTAGGGACACCAACTGGTCGGGTCTAGGCTAGTGTTGAGTCAGTTTGTCTAGTTACTCTGTGTGTGCTTTGTACTCAGTGTCTATAACATATCCCGAAGGGCTTGTGTGCTGGTCCGCCTACCTGGCCAAGCACTGATTGGTGTCTAGGATTGGCAATTAGGGACCTAACACTCCCCTTATACCTTCCTGGCTGAGTTCCGAGTTACTACAGGCTAGCTTGCCACTCTGATTGGGCATCTAGTTTGGGCTCTAGGTCTAGTTAGCCCATAGTCGTTTCAGTCGAGTCTCATTTGGTGTGCTTGCTTGCATCATCATGTCCACCCGGAACGGAGTACCCTACCAACCTGGTCAAACCCAACCTGATTTAGAGGCCATGATTAGAACTCTTACCGAAAGTATGACCAAATTGAGTCAGGATATGACTGATACTGTTGCCCAGTTTAGGGATCAAGTCCGTGAGGATCTTACCCAGCTTAGGGATCGAGTCCAAGTACTTGAGGAACCTAGACATCAGAATTGAACTCCTGACCCAGATTTTAATGTGCCTCAACCTCACCCACACCAGGAGCCTAGAAGACCTTTATACAGAGATCCTGAACCTAATCATAGGAGGCCTGACCCAGAGCCTGAAGATAGAGATGATAGGTTCATCCGGAACATCAAATTAGATGCACCCACTTTTGATGGTAGCTTAAATCCTAAGGTGTATTCTGATTAAGAGGGTGAGATGGACCAGTACTTTGAGTGGTATACCATGTCTGAGGAAAGGAAGTTCAAGTTTGCCAAGATGAAGTTAGTGCGTCAAGCTAGGTTATATTGGGGGAACATTGAGCTAACCACTAGGAGGCGAAATGTTGAGCCCATAACCACTTGGCAAGGTATGAAAGAGAAGCTTAGAGATAAGTACCTACCCATTTCATACCAGCAGAATCTGTTACACCAATGGCAAACCTTGAAACAAGGGAACTGATCTGTCTCAGACTACATAGCCACCTTTGATGAGTACTTGATGAGATGTGATGTGAGTGAAGCCCATGAGTTCACTTTGTCTAGATTTAGGGCTGGACTTAGGAAAGACATTAAGAGGGAGTTGTTTCTGAGAGAGGTTACTAACCTAGACCAAGCCTATCAGATTGCATTGAACACTGAGAAATTTTAGAGAGGACCTATACCTTCTAGGATTAGTGCCCGAATCCCAAGAAATGGACCTAGCCAAGTTACCCCTAGCAAACCTTTTCAGGATATTCCCACCCCTAGGCCCATGGACAAAGGTAAGGCACCTGACATCCAGAGAACCCCTAGTTCTAGTATCACATGTTTTAAGTGTCAGAAACCAGGTCATATCTCCAGCTAGTGTATAGCCATAACCTGTTTTAAGTGCCATAGGGTAGGTCATGTTTCTAGCCAGTGCCCACGTAGATCCCTTTACATAGAAGAGGGAGAGGAAGAGAATTCCAGGCCCAATAAGGAATTTGAAGAAGAAGTTTATGAGGCCGGAATGAACTTTGTTGATGAGTATGAAGGAGAGGAGGAACCCACAGAGTCTGACCAGTTAGGAGTTGTAAGATGCATCCTGTCCCAGAGTAGAGTTCAGGAGGATTGGCGTAGGACTAACATCCTACATACTTTCCTTAAATTAGGGGATAAGATATGTAAGATCATCATAGATAGTGGGAGCTATGTGAATGCCATTTATGCTAGCACTGTCAAAATGTTAGGCTTAACCCCAGTCCCCCACCCCAACCCCTATAAGGTTTCTTGGGTAGACTCTACCTCTATACCCATCCAGTCTAGATGTCAGGTCCAAATCCAGATGCAATCCTTTCAAGAGAAGATTTGGTGTGATGTCTTACCCATGGGGGTGAGCAATATAATTCTTGGGAGACCTTGGTTATATGATCATGATGCCACCCTCTTAGGAAAATCCATTACCTGTGTCTTTAGTTTTAATGGGAAAAAGATCACAATCCATTCAGTCCCTCCTAAGGACAAGGTAGCTAAAGGACCCAATAAGGTCAAAGAGATTAAGACTGGAGTGAACCTAATTAGTGCTAAGGATCTAGAAAAGAAATTCATAGTGGTTCACCCATTTGGATGTTGACTGCTAAGGAACATAGGACTCCTACACCCTCAGAGCCTCCTCAGGAAGTTGGCCTTTGTTAGAAGAATTTGAGGATGTTTTTTTCGAGGATCTGCCAGACAACCTTCCACCTCTTAGGGATATCCAGCATTTCATAGATTTAATCCCAGGAGCTACTTTACCCAACTTGCCCCATTATAGGATGAATCCATCTGAGCATGAGGAGCTGCAAAAGCAGGTTGGAGAATTGTTGAGGAAGGGGTTCATTAGAGAGAGTCTTAGCCCTTGTGCAGTCCCTGCACTACTGACCCCAAAGAAAGATGGCACGTGGAGGATGTGTGTTGATAGTCGTGCCATCAACAAAATCACAATCAAGTATAGGTTCCCCATCCCTAGACTAGATGACATGCTAGATATGATGGCCGGTGCAATGGTTTTTTCCAAAATTGATCTCAAGAGCGGCTATCATCAGGTTAGAATTAGACCAGGGGATGAGTGGAAAATCGCTTTCAAAACCAAGGATGATCTCTACGAATGGGTTGTTATGCCTTTTGGGTTGTCCAATGCCCCTAGTACTTTCATGATAATTATGACCCAGGTGCTTAGAGCTTTCATAGGGAAGTTTGTAGTGATCTATTTCGATGACATCCTGATCTATAGTAAGACCCATGCAGACCACCTAGGCCACCTTAGACAAGTCTGCCAAGTTTTGAGGAATGATAGTCTCTACGGTAATCTCAAGAAGTGTGAATTCATGACCAGTAGAGTTATCTTTCTTGGTTTTGTTGTAACCCCTGATGGCGTGGCTGCCGCTCTAGAGAATATTAGGTCCATAGTAGAATGGCCAGAGCCGACCAGTGTGCATGAAGTTAGGAGTTTCCATGGCTTGGCTACCTTCTATAGACGGCTCATCAAGGGGTTTAGTACTGTAGTTGCTCCTATCACAGATTATATTAGGAAGGGAGAATTTCAGTGGACTAAAGCAGCCTATAAAGCCTTCCTAGATCTTTAGGATAGGATGACCCATGCACCCATTTTGAGGTTACCTGACTTTTCTAAAGTATTTGAGGTTGCCTGTGATGCTTCAGGTGTAGGTATAGGTGGAGTCCTAAGCCAAGAGAATCATCCCGTAGCATTCTTTAGTGAAAAACTTAATGATGCTAAGCTTAGGTATTCTACCTATGATAAAGAATTTTATGCGGTAGTGCAAGCTTTGCGTTACTGGAGACATTATTTGCTACCGCAGGAATTTTTGTTATTTTCGGACCATGAGGCTCTTAGATTCCTGAATTCCCAGAAGAAGCTTAACCCTAGGCATGCTAAGTGGGTAGAGTATATCCAGTCCTATACTTTTGTTTTGAAACATAAGGCTGGGACTGAAAATAAGGTAGCTGATGCCCTTAGTCGTCGATCTTTGTTATTGAATTCTGTTAGGGCTGAAGTCGTAAGGTTTGAGCAGATCAAAGAGGAATATGAGTCGTGTCCGGATTTTAAGGCTGTGTATCAGGATCTAGCTCAAGGACCATCTAGTGATCATAAGGATTATAACCTTTTAGATGGCTTTCTGTTCTTTAAGAATAGGCTTTGCATCCCTAGAACTTCTCTTAGGGAATTTTTGATTTGGGAAATTCATGCTGGGGTTCTAGCAAGCCATTTTGGAAAAGACAAGACCACCCTAGCTGTTGAAGACCACTTTTTTTGGCCTAGCTTAAAAAGAGATGTAGCACAAATTATGGCTAGGTGTCGGACCTGCGCTGTTGCCAAACAGCAAAAAACAAACACCGGCCTTTATACCCCACTCCCTATCCCAGATCATCCTTGGCAAGATGTGAGTATGGACTTTGTGTTAGGTTTGCCTAAGACCTAGAGGAGACATGACTCTATCTGTGTCGTAGTCGACCGATTTTCTAAGATGGCCCACTTCTTGCCTTGTTCCCAGACTTTTGATTCGTCTAAGGTAGCCACCCTGTTCTTTAATGAGATAGTTAGACTCCATGGCCTACCTAAGACAATTGTTTTAGATAGGGATGTCCGGTTCACCAGCTATTTTTGGAAAACCCTTTGGCATAAGTTAGGGACAAAACTTAAGTTTTCAATTGCCTATCATCCCCAAACTGATGACCAGATCGAGGTAGTGAATTGTAGCTTAGGCAATCTGCTAAGATGTCTTGTTGGTGAAAACACTAGGAATTGTGATTTGTACTTACCTAGGGCTGAATTTGCATACAATGACTCGGTTAATAGGTCTACAGGTAAGAGTCCATTTGAAATTGTGCATGGGTACAAACCTCACACACCTCTTGACCTAGCCCCTTTACCAGTCCACACACGAGTCTCCGAGTCTGCTGAAGTTTTTGCACAGCATATAAAAGACTTGCATAAAGAAATTCATGCCAAAATAAATTTAAGTAATGAAACTTATAAGAAGTTGGCTGATTCTCAAAGGCGAGTCAAAACTTTTGTTGAGGGAGACTATGTAATGATTAGGTTAAGGCCTGAACAGTTTCCTCCTGGAACCGTTAGAAAGTTACATGCTAGAGGAGCTGGACCATTTAGAGTGGTGAAGAGAGTAGGATCCAATGCCTATGTGCTCGAGTTGCCTCCAGAACTAGGCATTAGCCCCACTTTCAACATTACAGATCTAGTAGAGTATAGAGAGCCAGCTGTGATTCCCAGTGAGCCTTTTGAGCCTAATCCTGTTCTTGAGAGTGAACCCAACCCTGTGTGTCCACCAACAAACTGGCCAGTGAAGAAAGAACATATTGAAAAGATCCTGGACGATCAGGTTATCTCTACTCGTAATCGAGGATACCAAAGATACCTGGTCCGCTGGCAAGGAAGGCCAGATTCTGATGACTCTTGGATCTCTCGAGAGGAATTACAAGAGCCAGATCTAGATCTCTTGGAGAGATACAAGAGCCAACTTGACCTGGTCAACCAGATTATTTTATTTCTTTGAGTCTGCATTTCATTTTGTTGAGTCATGTTGACTCAATCTAAGTCCAAGTCAAGTCCTGGTTGGTGCCATTCCCTAGGGCGTCATTTTTTCTTCCAAGGCCAAATGCAAGTGGATGCCACACTCCCAGCCACACTCCCAGGACTAGTTGGCGCCATATTTCATCCCAGTGTCCCTGGTCCCCATGCCCAAGAGAGCAAGAAAATTTTCTTAGGAGAAGTCAAGGAAGGCGCCCACAAGCTGCCAAAAGTAACCAAGCTAAAGGAGCAGGAGATTTTTCTTGGAGAGGACTTCAAGGTAGGCACCCACACCTGCCTAAAGTACCTGGCTATGAATGGAAGGAGCCTAGTCTTGGGGAGAAAGACTAGGAGATGAGTATTTTCGTCCAAGAAAGAGCAAGTCATGGAAGGAAAACCCATGACTTAAGGAGAAGAACTAGGAGGTGCCCCACATACCTGCCATATGAAGCCATCACCTTGCATTTGAGGCCGCCCACTCCAAGGAAAGAAGCCTGGTCGGTATAGGGAATGTTTTTCATGCTTAGGATGAATGTTTAGTCCCACATGGGAAGTAGTGTAATTTTGTTTCTCTTGCAAGGTCTATATATTGGACCCTTATGTAATCTTTTGATTGGAATGAGTAAATGAAATCTTTTCTTGTGTTGAGCAACCTCGTGTTCTCTTCTTCCACACTTCTTTGAGTGTTGAGCTCCGTGAGGGAGTAAATCCGGGTTCCATTGGAGCCTTGAGGAGGTGAGAGATCTCCAAAGTTACCAAAACCCTACCCCGCTTTCATCCCTGGCCGCCAACCCTAATTTCCTTTCATCATCCTAGCCGCCAACACCCAAATTCCTAAATCCTATTCCCACTTCATTCAAGGCCGCCATCTCCTTCTCCAAGCCACCGCCCACTATATCAAGCCCTAGGTCCTTTTCATCTGCAAGCCGCCGCCCTACCAGCCAAACCCTAAATCCACTCCATCTTCCACCGTCACCTCCATACTCTTCCCTCATCTTCAAAGTTCGAGCAGTCCGGAGCTATCCCAGGTAAAGGTCTCTTCCTTGAGTTTCTTACATCATTTCTTGTTCTTAATCCTTTCCTGATCCAGAGTACGAGAAGAAGGCCAACCTTGCCATAGGACTACAATCCGAGGATCCATTACGAAGATACCCCGTCTCCAAGGATCCTACAATCTGCTCGAGAGTGTTCTTCAATTGAAGCAAAGAGAGATATCATAGTCAGGTATAAAACCTTCTCTTCTCTCTTCATCTGTTTCTTGAAAGAGGAGTAAACCCTAGGTCTGGGGGTTTCTCAATCCCCAGCGATCCTACTTCTTTATTACTATGATAATCTACTCTTTTGAATTGTGCTTTCTTTGAGTGCATATTTTTTTTCAATATTAGTTAGCCTTGTTTTTGAATCAAGCCAACTTCTAACAAAACACAAAAAAAAAAAAAAAAATAGTCTTAATTTATTTCTGCATCGCATCATCTTATTTGTTCTGCATCAAAGGGGTATCATCAACGTTATGGTATTGACTTTGATGAGATATTTTTTCCTGTGGTAATGCTCAAATCCATTCAGATTATGCTTACTTTAGCAGCACACTTTGACTATGAAATCTGGCAAATGGATGTCCGAACAGCTTTCTTGAATGGTGAGCTAGAAGAGGAGGTGTATATGATATAACCTAAAGGGTTCACATCCACAGACGAGCCAAAGGTGTGCAAACTTCAAAAGTCCATCTATGGACTGAAGCAAGCATCCAAGAGTTGGAACATGCGATTTGATAAGTGTATCAAGTCATATGGCTTCATTAGGAACGGAGAAGAACATTGCATTTACAAATGGGATAACGGTTATGTGATTGTATTCCTTGTGCTATATGTGGATGACATTCTTTTAATCGGGAATGACATCGCAGCACTGCAAGGAATAAAGGTCTAGTTATCATCTCAGTTCTCTATGAAGGATTTGGGTGAAGCCTCTTACATACTAGGTATGAAGATCTATAGAGTTAAATCTAAGAGGTTTCTAGGACTGTCCCAATCTACGTACATCGACACCATGCTGAAATGGTTCAGCATGGAGAATTCCAAGAAGGGCTATCTCCTGATAGGCACTGGAATTGATCTCTCCAAATAGAATTGTGCGACAACTCCTGAGGAGAGAGAGCGTATGAGTAGAATTTCATATGCTTCGGCAATGGGTTCTATCATGTACGCCATGACATGTACTAGACCAGACGTGGCATACTCACTAGGTGTAGTGAGCAGATACCAGTCTGACCTAGATGAAGCTCATTGGAAAGTGGTTAAAACCATCCTTAAGTATTTATGAAATATTAAGGACCAATGGCTCATTTATGGAGAATCTGACTTGAAACTTGTGGGGTATACTGACTCCAGTTTCCAGTCAAATAAAGATGATAGCAAGAGTGTGTCAGGTTTTATCTTTACCCTGAATGGAGGAGCTGTCTACTGGAAATGTTTCAAGCAGCCTACTATGGTGGACTCAGTTTGCGAAGCAGAGTACATTGCAGCATCTGATGCAGCGAAGGAAGCTGTGTAGTTGTGGAAGTTCTTTGGCGAGCTAGGAGTGGCACCTTCCTTAGATGGTCCTGTTCTGATGTACTGTGACAATACTGGAGCCATTGTTCAAGCCAAAGAGCCAATATCTCTTCATCGCACAAAGCATATTCTGTGGCACTATCACCTTGTATAAGAGATCATGGAACGAGGTGACATTGACCTTCAGAAGATTGATGGAAAGGAGAACCTAGCTGACCCCTTCACTAAAGCCATTAGAGTTCAAGAGTTCGACTGTTGTAAAAGGAAAATAGGAATGAGATTCTGTACTGATTGTTTTTAGTTCAAGTGGGAGTTGTTGGAAATTGTGTCTCAAAGCCAATCATCTAGGCTGTAGATGGTTATGCTATTTTGTATTTGTATATGAATTTTTAATAATAAATAAAAGTTATTTATTTTTGCCTGTCCATCATTTTAAATTTTTCTGTAATGAACTCTTGTATGATGGAGTCCTTAGAACTACATTATTTGATATAGAGAGGATATATGAAGTAGTTCTTAAACTGGTTTACAACCAAATGATACATTGTTATAGGATGATGATGTATCAAGTATAGGTTATTGTATGTCACATTTGTAGGTTGTCCTCTTAACCAAGGAGTGTGAAGACACTAGTGTGACATACAAGTGAAGTGTATGATATTTCACTGAACGTGACCATCTGTGGAGCTCCCTTCTGCCAAAGGGTTGCTCGCGAAGGGATATGGGTATATGTGTCCCTCAGACTTAAGGTCACCATGGAAGCTTGCAAACAACTCACTATACTTTGGTGCTGGACTATCTAGATTTCTAATCCAGTGATGGAAGGTTTCTGGGTATAGTCAAGTACTTGTGGAGCGGTGGTGGATCAAGATGGAATTGACCTCTCCAAATAATTTGGAGTGAATGGCTCACTATGTCTCAATTCAGCTAAACCTTGGCAATGGTAGTTCTTGTGAGGAGTCACAAAACTTGTGAGGTTGAGACAGGATTTGGATAGACCAAACTAGGGTTGGCAGTCGAACCCTAGGTCATCCTGAGCATTATGAGGTCAAAGGGATAAATTATGTGGCAACCATATGCCAGAGGTTCTTGTGAGGTGCTCTGCATCTTTGACCTATCTGGACGTTGGGTATCATTGCTAGATGAGGACTTTGACTGGTACTGGAAATGTTCAAGTGCTACCGACTTAGTGTTCGAACCTATGGGGTCACACACCATAGAGAATTTCTATCTTATCTTTTGGGCTAATCAACGATTGAGAATCATTTGTCGTCACCTGAAGTCAATATGGTTGACTTTGCTCCAAGTATCGATACTTGGAATTTTGTAGGTGTCCACACTTGGCCATTTTCAAGTGTCGACACTTCCTGTGATGAGCAGAAATCTGGGAGGTTTTTGTAAGAGCTTTTTGGGTATGTTTTGACCTAATTTGAATTTCGAATTCAAACCAATTTTGGCTTTAAGGCTTTATGGTATGAATGTAATACTTACCTTAATGGGTTAGACCCAGTTGGAATGGCCTTGATCCTCTCCCCCATTCTCTCCCTCCATCTCTCCTCCTTCCTTCTTCTCCCTCTCATGGCAGCTCCTATAAATAGAGGTCTTTGTAGTGGTTGCTGGGGTTACAACACAAAGAAAAGAGAGGAAGAAGAAGGGCTTTGTGAGAGATTTAGGAATTGGGTGTGAGCCACCTAGCGATCAAGCTAGGTATTGGGAAAGAGGTTTGGGAAGGGGTTCCTGCTCTCATTCTAGTCTTCTTGGAAGAAGAAGTTCAGCCCATGGATCCCGAAGAGCTAGCACTCCGAGGGAGTTGATCAAAGTCGAGCCCAGGTGTGGACATCCTGTAGAGGCCAGATGCGTGTGTGGCTCGAGCGCCCTCCTCCTTCTCATAGCACTTCCTCGGCTTCTCTCTTGTGGTAAAGGTATGGTACTTTTATATTTTCTCTTGATTTGATGTTTATTTGCATGCTAGGTTATTATACTAGATCCTGTTGCGAGCAGATCGGTAGATGGTTTAGATATATCTACCAAGCCTTCCGCTATGCATGTCTTAAAAATATTTTAAAATGCATATTCTCTGCCCTGTTTCTTGCATATTGTATGCTAGGTGTAGGTATTTTTCACCTTCAAAGATTCCATAGCAGGGCACCGATCCCCTTAACTATCGACTGCCCCGATTGATCAAGACCTTGAAATCAAGCGGAAGCTCAAGGAACTAGATCGGTGGATTGAAGCAATTCATAATTTCTCTTTGACACCAAGCAATGAAATCAATGACTTTCCTTTTGATGACAAGATAATGTAGGCAGCACTCCCTTGATGCTTCAAAATTCCATAACTTAAGAGCTACAATAGAACTACTGATCCCGTTGATCACTTGGCAAGCCCCTTTACCTTAAAGGAAGCAGCTTGATACTAGTACATGAGCTTGAAGCCAGGGTCAGTGCACTTTTTTGAATAGATAAGTTGATCGTTCATAGATTTCTTTGTCAATAGTAAGAAGTAATAAAAATGATCGAACTACCTCTATACTATCAAGCAAAAAAAGGGGAGATGATCCGAGCCTTTATCAATCACTTTAATGTGGTCGCCTTGGAAGTTTGCAATCTAGATCAGTCAATCATCATGTTGGCCTTGATGAGTGGCCTGCAAAAGAATGACCTTAAATGGTCACTAACTAAAACCTATCCTTGAGATTTTGTAGATATGTTGGCTCAAGATAAAAAGTACACTCAGATAGAGGAAGCCTTCATGCAGGAAGAGGTCCCAACCACTTCCAATCTAGGGGATGGTGGGAGAATGCAAAATAATCAAAAATTCTTCCCAAAGTGGGAAGAGAGGGTCTGATCGCACTCCAAATCCTTGTGAATGAAGAACAACATCTAAAAAGATCACTGACCCAAGAGCCCTTATAGGAAAAGTCACCAAGCATCACCACCAAAGAAGTTCTACTCCTACACTCCACTGAATGCACCAAGGGAAAGGTTGTTGATGGATATTAAAGGGTAGATCCTAGAGGCCTAGAAGTTATGAACCCCTCTAATAAGGAGAAATCCAAACAGGTTCTGTCTATACGACTGAGACCATGGCCATGATACTGAGGAGTGCATACAGCTCTAAGATGAGATCGATGAGCTAATTTGGTGAGGCCACTGGGACCACTTCTTCCAATGACTGAGAAAGTAAAGAGATTGACCAAGATCACCCCAACCAGTCGGGCAACCATAGCTACCCCAATCACCAAAGAGAGTCGACTCATCCCCATTAGGGTTGCTAGGCATGATCATTGGGGTATACTATCACCCCGATGAGGAGCAACCAAGCAAGAGATGGGTTGTATCAATAACCTTCACAAAAGAAGACAATGAAGGAGTCCTGTTCTCACATAATGATGTGGTTGTTGTAACCTTGAACATAGAAAATTATGATGTACATTGCATCCTTATTGATAATGAAAACTTGGTAGATTTTCTATATTTTGATGCTCTCATGAAAATAGGTAAATCCCCCAATCGAATGACCCTAGCTGACTCTCCCTTAGTTGGATTTATAGGGGATGCAATTCGAGTGGAAAGAATGATTTTCCTGATTATGAGGATAGGATGTTACCCCTACGGTTCATCACCCAAAAAGATCACCTCATCATTCAATGACCCTTGGCTTACAACACTATTCTTGGTTGACCAAGCCTCAACACTTTCTAAGCGGTCATCTCGTCCTATTGCTTAAAAGTCAAGTTTTCCATAATGCATGGTACTGGAGAAATCTATGGAGATCAATGCTTAGCATGCCATTATTATCGCATTGAGTTCTAGGAAAACAAGGCTACCAATGCCATCCGATCGAAGGTCTAGACATCCATGATGACTTGATCAAACAATAGGGAGAGTGGCCAAAGACCTTATCCCAATTTTCCTAGCAAATGGGAACCTAGAACACGTGGTCCGGATCAACTCTAACTTAGACCAAGTAACAAAAGATCAATTAATCTCATTTTTATAAGAAAATACTAATATCTTTGTCTAGATACTAGTGGATATGTTAGGCATCTACCTCTCAGTGATGGTGCATTGGCTAAAGGTCAACCTGATGTGCCAATCTGTTAAACAAAAAAAGCAAATCTTCACACCCAAGTGCCAGAATGCTATAGTGAGGAGATCGATAAGCTGCTTGACACTAGCTTCATCCGTGAGACCACCTACCTAGAGTGGATCAACAAGGTAGTTATAGTGAAGAAAGCAAATGACAAATGATAAATTTGTATAGACTTCATCAACCTTAACCGAGCGTGCCAAAAAAGATGGTTACCCATTACCAAGGATTGATCAGATGGTGGATGCCTCCTCAGGCCATAACCTTCTTAGCTTCATGGATGCCTTCTCTTACTATAACCAAATCCATATGTCTTCTGAAGATGAACAAATGTTTTAAGGATCATATTAGATAAAACATAGAGGTGTATATGGATGACACTCTTATTAAAAGCAAAGCCGCTAGAATCCATATTGATGACTGGTATGCATCATTATGCACCAATTTTAGTTCCTTAATTCCACTATTCTTAGATAGAGTAGTGGGAGTAAGGATCGAATCCACAGAAACTTTTTTAGTTATTTTAGAAAGTATGCAATACAATAATAGAAATCAAACAAAAAGAGAAGTGATAGTGAATATAACCAAGATATGATCTATCTTGATGAGAGTACAGCCCGTACTCGTAGATCATGGCCCATCCCTTTTAGAAATAGATCAGCTAAAAATTATATTTACTCAAAGAATACTTAGTAAAAAAATAACATGGATAAATATGAAGTAATGTGACCTTTTATTTCATAACATAAAAGGGAAATACATCTTAAAACAACTTGCTACAATTTAAATTCCTCTTCCCTAAGATCACACTTCCCATGAAAACTTGACAGAGATTGGAAGGTGGAGCATCATCGCCAGGATAGATCAGAGCATATGGAATAGCAAGCAGTGTAGTGGAAACCAAGGAGGAAGCAGCAATGGTGTTAGAAGGGAAGTCAAATGTGAGAGAGCGGGGAATGGAAGTGAATGGGAGGGTGGAAAGGCGAGAAGATGGAAATAGAGAGAATGCTAGAAATGGAAAGAGTGGAGAAGTGGAAAGGATCGAGGAATAATCCCTGATGCTCCAAATGCTGCTTTTTTTTATAGACAGAGAGAATTGCTAGGGCCCATGTGGGAATCGTGTTGGTTATCCATTGTAATCTACCCCAACAGCTTCGGTTTTGCATCCTTTTAGATCACACCTACTCGCACAATCCCCATTTTTCATTCCAACCATATTTTTTTTCAAAAATTGAACTCTGTATCCATCCAGATGTTCGTGGTTAATTTTCTTTCGATCACATTTCTCATTCGGACATCCCTGGTCCAACTCTCGACAGGGTGCTCGATGATAGGAATGATCCCAGGTTCAATAGGATGACATGTCTTTAGTGTAGAAGAGGAGGGTTGATGGTGAGGAAGATGATCGAAGACGGTGACCATAGGTGGCACATGCAGCTAGGGAGTCAAGGAATCTGGTGCTTAAGATGGAGGAATACTAGCGACTTCATGGTGGAAGGGATCTCAGGACAAAGGAGCAAGGCTGATGAGAAGCATCTCAAGTGTAAGGGAGGATGCTCGGTCTAAGATAGAGAAGGAAGATCTCGCTATTGAGGAGGAGCATGACGGCCATCATGGCATTGATCTTAGTCGGCAGGGTCTTGAGGCAGGGGGAAGATGGCAGCAAGGGATGAAAACTGATGTCAATGACAATCTTGAGCTGGTGAGAGGGCGACGATCATGGCAGAGAATGGCCAGATCTTGGCTCGGTAGCAGGGGCAAAAAACCATGGGATAACAACAAAGAAGAAGGAGACCGATAGCTTGGGAGGTGGCTCAGTGCTTTTTCGACCATGGGAAGCTTCTCGGTGGCAAGGGAAAGGGCACAAGTGACTTCCTAGGAGGAAGTAGGTGAGAAATATCGAGATTTAGATATAGGGCTCAGACAAAGCCCTTGCAATTGCTGTATTTGGCATAATAGGCAAAAGCGAATATGACATGCTGTTAGGAAACAAGATGTAGGCAATAGTGATGCAACTTTAAAACTTTTTAACCTTACATCGCAGCGGAAGACTAGATTAATCATATTAATCAATATATAATATTAGAACATTTCTAATATATGCCTACAAACAGGATCATGTACGAATGTGATGCAGAACAAAAGAGATGATGCGATGTGGAAGTAAATTAAGACTATATATATATTTTTTTTTATATTTTCAGAAGTCGACTTTGACTCAAAGGAAAGTTAAACTAAATTGAAAGAAACTATATAATAATTGAAAGCACAATTCAAAGAAACTAGATTATCAGAGTAGTTCAGAAGTAAAGGATCGCTGGGGGTTGAGAAACTCCCAGACCTAGGGTTTTGCTCAGAACTTTCAACAGGACAGAACTAAAGAGAAGGGAAGGGTTATGTACCAGGCAGTGATCTTCACAGAGTTTGATGGAAGGACTCTCTCGAGCAGATTGTTGGATCCTCGGAATCGGATATCTTCGCAATGGATCCTCCAATACTGATCCTTTGGCAGAGTTGGCTTCTCCTGAACTCGGGATCTGGGAAAGAAGAAGAAGTTAAGGAACCAGATACTCAAAGAAAGGATTTACCAGATAAGAAGAACTTGAAAATTGATGTTGCTGAAATCCTGATTCTCCTGGATGCTGATCTGACTTCCTCTGGGATTTGCTCTGTATTCGAAGTAACCGATCTGGACCTGGATGCTGGTGGTCAGCCTCTACTTGGAAGAGAGGGGCCGTGAGATGATGAGGTAGATTAGGGTTTGGATGATTGGTGGAATGAAGAAGATGATGGGCGGCTAGGGTTTGGAATTGAAGTGGCTAACCTATGGTTTTGGTAGGATTTTGGGGTTGGAGATCTCACACCTCCTCAAGGTTCCTAAGGAACCCGGATTTATTCCCTCACAGAGCTCAACACCTGAATACAAGTGCGAAAGAGAGAAACACAAAGTTGCTCACACATAAATTGATTTCATTCATTAGTGTTTTAAAAACTTACAAGAGGGGTCTATTTTATAGGCCTTTACAAGAAATCAGGTTTTTAAATCTTCCCATGTGGGACTAATAGGATGGATCTTCAAATTAGGCGTGTAGAATCAAATCCTCCTCATATGGCCGGCCAAAAGCTTCCTTAAGTGTTGATTGGTGGCTCCAAATGGCAAGAAGAGGGCGCCTCCTAGCCTTGCTCTTCAAGACAAATATTTTCCTTCCATGCTTGGTTTTATTTGGAAGTATTTGGGTGCCTCCTAGTCTTGCTCTCCAAGTCTTGCTCCATTCTTTTCATAGCTTGGCTCTTATGGAATTATTTTGGACGCCTCCTTGGATTGAGGATCCTAGATTGATCTCTCCTTAAGTGGCGCATGAAAGAAGGGACCTGCTTTCTTGTGGTGTGGGGACCAAGGCACACTGGATGGAGATGTGGCACCTCCTGGACTCTGGCGTTTGGCTGGGAGTGTGGCGCCCACTTGCTTTGGCCTGGGAGAAAAAAATGTGGCACCCTGGACCTTGACTTGATTTAAAAAATGGCACCAACCTGGAGAAGACCTAGACCACTACTAGGACTTGTACTGAGTCAATATGACTCAACAAAATTTAAATTACAGGGAAAAACAGACTCAAGACTAAAATTGAGTTGACCAAGTCAATCCTAATTATAAAACCAGAAAACCCTAATTCTTTGGGCAAGGTCAATCAGAGATCCAGATGGAGCCCTGAAGTCTTCTTCTGAGTCTGGTGCCCGTGCCAGAATGTTAACATATAAATGAAAGACAATACAAGCACCGAAGTTGTGCATCACATAGAATCATTCTAAGTTCGATGCACATACCAAAGAACACTTCTTTAGAAAACTCACCAAGAGCCTTACCTCTATCCTGATGCAACACTTGCCCGGTTGAGGAAAGGCTCACCAAGGAAGACAATCACTTTAGAAGCCACATACGTATCCGGCCTCTACAGGTTATCCACACCGGAGTTCTTCCTTGACCTTCTTCCTTTGAAGTGCTAGCTTCGACGGAATGAATTGGCTTATGGACTCTTCCTCTTCTTCTTCTTTGAGACACTCCAGGAGATGAAGAAGGACTATGGAAGATGTAGGAAGTGCACTCAAGAACCCTTCCCAAGACTCTTCCCAAGCCTAGAATACTGGCAACACACACCCAAACCCAAACATTCATTCCCCACACAAAGGTTTCAAGCTCTCCTTCTTCCTTTTCCTTTTTCCTCTCTTTTCGAAGAATTTTCAGCAATTAAATTTTAGAAAACCTTCATCTCTCATGTCCTCATCAAGTCCCCATATGTAGGTAAGTGGGGAGAGAGGAAAAAGGGGAGAGTTACATGAGTTATGGGTTACTTAATGGTGGGGTGTTACAAAAGATTCAAGGCCATGGGGTTACATCCTTTTAAATTCAAAGTAAATTCATAATTTAAAACTTAAATTAAAATTTGAATTCATAATTCACACTCAGATTTGAAATTGGATGCAATGATTTAGCCCAATCACATTGGACCTAACCCGAGCCCAAACCGAATCACATTCGGTTTGACCCAAACTAGTTGTTTCAATCAAATTGAATTAATCAAGCAATCACATTGCCACTAACCCTCCACATAATTACCGACATTTAGTAAGTAAAATCTTTGTCACAATATTTATAACATGATGTGTCAATACTTGACAAATCATCAAATCCCTATAACTGAGTCGACTCAAAAATGTAGATGGACAATCAAATTATCCAAAGAGTCCAAAAATGATTCCCAATCATTCAACAGCCATTAGGTTAATCAGAAACCCCTATGGTATGTGACCCCATAGGTTTGAACACTAACTTGGTAGTACTCGAACACTTCTAGTACAAGCCAAAGTCGCCATCTAGCAATGACACCCGATATCCGGATAGGTCGAAGGTTGCAGAGCAACTATCAAGAACCAAATAGATATGATAATCATATAATACATTCCCTTAACCCTTAATGCTCTGGATGACTTAGAGTTTAACTTCCCAACCCTAAAAAAGTTGGTGTGGGCACCAGGATCAGACATAGATTACTGGGCCCTATCTGGTTTACTTAGTCATGTGTCAAAGTTTTGAAAAGTATGTAATCACTTAAGATTGAGTCCTGTAAAAAAAAGTTGAGGTTAGTTGATTTGTCTCAACCCTCAACCTTAGTCCAGTTTTGAGTCATGTACTTTAGCCATGAGTCCAGTATAAGTCCAAATTTTGTACAAGAGAGGAGGTTACACTATTTTGGAGTTCCACCAGGCCTCATCCAGGAGTCAGAGGCCACTACATCATATTATTAGATTTTGTGTAACACCACAGGATCCAAGATGCCTTCCGGAAATCCTGATTCCTTCCAGATACCCTCCAGATACCCAGATTCCCTTCCAAAAGCTAGAGTATATTCCTTGACCAGGACATCCATTATTCTAGAGGTCCACCTATATCCTAGTCCAAAGAAATCAAGCCCAAGTGCCAAGCCCAAGCCCTTAAGAAGCAAGATTCCATGGAATATTCCCGCTACCAGGCTACCAGGCCACCCCAGCTTCCAAAGGCCCAAGCCCATGCACCCAAGCCCCTCTAGGCCGGCCCCTTGCTGCCCCTAGAAGCCCAACATGCCCTCTTAGGCATCCTTGAAGGGTTGACCAAGTCAAAGCTCAAAGGGAGATGTCCTTAAGTGAGAAGGAGAAGACTAATCTAAGCTAGTTAGGATTCCCAGTTCTTTTAAGCTTTGTAATTCTAACCTAGCTAGGAAAGGACATGTAATCTAACTAGGAGAAAGCTTGTAAACCTAAGTGTAACCCTAGTTAGAGAGGGGCATGGGAACTCTATAAATACCTGGTATGGGCACCAGGATTCGACAAAGGCTCCTCAACCCTCTATGGATCTCAGATTAGGGTTCCACTTCTTTGTGTCTTGTAATAAGACTTCAAGCCTCAAATTTGTAATTATCTTTTGCTTTGAATTGAGTCTGTACCTTGACCAATTAGATCAAATTGAGTCCTGTACTAAGTCGAGTTGTAAATCGAGTCTAGTCTGAGTCTCTTAGAAGTATGGGTCAATTGCAAGAGTGGGTCTTTAAACTTAGTCTCCTTGGAAGCAAGTAAGGAAAGAAGCCAAGTCAGCTTAGGGCCCACCTGTGCATCCTACATGGTGCCATGACATCTTGCCATGTGGGCAGCACACTTGGCATGCAAGGACGTCCAATGAGGAGGACCACTTCACTTGGCTCTAGCCTTTTTCCCCTCCCCCTATCAAGCTCATTGCCATGCAAGGGTGGTCGACCAAGGTGGAAGTCAATGGGAGTTGAAGTGGGGAATTCAAATCCCTTGATTCAAGCCCTCCAATCAAGTCTTCTTCCCAAATTGCTTCAACCTCTTTGGAAGGGAGAGACAAGATCCTTGGGCACCTCCACCTAACACTCCCCATGTCAAGCCTTATACCAAAGAAAGGGTGTGCAACAAAGGAAGGAAGAAGAACATAAGCCATGCTACAAGCCCCTCTTCATGTCTTTTCTAAAACAATGAAGATTCTTTCCAACTTCAAGGTGCCATGATCCCTCCTCCTAGCCTTGCTTCATGCCATGCCCATTCAAGAAAAAGAAGAAGAAATTTTGTATTCTTGCATTTGAATTTCAAAATGGGCCTTGGGTGCCTATTTAAAGGACCCAACCCCCTCCATTGTAAAAAAAATTGAATGATTAATGAAAAAAGAGTTTGAGTATTCCATCTTCCAACCCTTGTCTCTTAGACTAGGTTGAGTGAAATTTCCTTTGTCCCCAAGGACGTCGAGTGGTGTGAGGCCACTTGTCCATCGTCCCAGGGCATCGCGAATCCTTCGTCCTCCTGGATGTTGCATGGTGTGAGGCCACAATCCTTCATCCTCCGGGATGTCACGGGGTGCGAGGCTCCAAGTTATCTTCATCTTCGACTTTGGAATCTAGTCGCACACTGGGCTCGAAGCCCCTTCTCAACCCCATCTCAATTCCTTTCTGTGCATCTCCCCATCTCGCTGATCCTTATTATGTTTGTCTACAGGTCCTCCCTGGCATCTCGGGCATCAGAGATAGTCGGCTTTGCCATCGTGACCTTTCGATCGAAAGCCAGTGCTTCCACGGGTTTGACTGCTCGGGCATCCAGGCCGCATCCGTCGAGTTGAGCGATCTCTGCACCGGGCGCTTCAAATGTGTGAGGTTTGCTCTCTCTATCTCCTAAGTAGGTATTGTATTTTGAGCTAGTCCTACCGGGGTTTCTTAATCCCGGGGTCCTGTTCTCATTCTCACTTTTTAGGGCTTTAAACTGCTAGCATAAGTTTTCGTTACTCATCTTTCTTATTTCTTGCCTTTGCTTGTGATCGGGAATCGAAACACTAAAAAAAAAATAATAATATCTAAAACTCATCAAACATAAAATAAGAAATTCCTTGCATCATAAGCATCCGTCCTAGCATCCCTAGCCCTAACCCCTTTGTTCCACACCAATACCCCATCCCTCCCCCTCTTGTAAGCAACTTTTTTTTATGAATAAACCTTGCTGAAATTTGGATTAATTCCCTTGTGTTTGAGTTTTGGTTCTTACCTTGAGTGCTCTCCTTGTGTTCCTGGATCGAAACCTTGCTGCCCTAGCACCCTCTTGCATCCCTGGAGATCAGCCACGCCCAAGTATTTGAAGCCCTAGTTGCCATCCAAGCCCAGGAGTTTCTTCTTCCCCGGTTGCCATCTTCTAACCCTAATCCCAAATCCTTTCAATTCATAGTTCCTTTTCTTAATTTTTAATTATTGTTTTGATTAACCCTGATGCTTGAAGGATCCTCGAGGTGCTTCCCCTCCCTTGAGGAGGCCTTCTTTGCTTCTAGGACCACCCAAATCGGCCATCAGATTCAAGGGAACTGAGGCTTCTTCTTCCAGGCTCCGATCAGAGTGTGAGTGATCCCTTCTGCTACTGAAATTTAATCTCTGACTGGTAAGAAACCATCCCTTCTCTTATTTTATGATTTGATGAAGATAAACTATCATAAACCAGGAATTTCTCAACCCTCAGGTCATGGCTGGTCATTATTCTCCATGAGTTTTTGCGAGTACGTTAGGTTCTTGCATTACTAGCCTTTATGCTGATTCTTTACTTAATTTTGGATATTTAGCCGCTAAATTAATGTCTAAGAAAATACAAAAAAAAATAGATTTACTATTAGAAACCCTTATAAAATCCTGATAATTTCTGCAGTAGTCCAAAAAATCCTAGGTTTGCATCACATATGATTTTTGTTCTGCATGAAATTCGGTAGGTTTCATCATCACCGTCCATCCTCTGTTCCATACTTTTTTAATTTTTTTCTGCATCAGGATCTATGTCAAACCCTGCAATAACTGAAACCCTAATTCTTTGATTTTTGCTGCATTCTGCATCTTGACTCAACCTAACCTAATCAACTACCAAACCCCCAATCACAAGCCAAACTTTGTTTGATAACCCCAATTAACATAAACCTAACTTGACACATCATAAATCATTAAAAAAAATATTTTATTTTATGATTATTTTAGATTGCATCAGGGCCATCTATTGCCATCATTCTTAACCTAATCTTAAGGGCAACTCACTATCTCAGATCAGGGTAGGATTTCATCACCTATCCTGGGTCCAAAACAACCATTATCATACTAACCCAAGCCTAATTAAAATCAATTAGACCTAATTTGTCCTGGTGGGCTAGGAGACATCAACAGGTCTGGTTCAAGCTATGTGGGCCAACTAGTGCATTTAACCTCTTAGCTATTACTGAAAGCTGGTGTCTAAGGTTGGGGGTCCAGAGTCAAATGACCTAAGTGGTGCTATGGTGAAACCCTAATTCTCTAATTTTTGCTACATTCTGCATCTTGACTCAACCTAACCTAATCAACTACCAAATCCCCAATCCTAAGCCAAACTTTGTTTGATAACCCCAATTAACTTAAACCTAACTTGACACATCATAAATTATTAAAAAAAATATTTTATTTTTTGATTGTTTTAGATTATATCAGGGCCATCGATTGCCATCATTCTTAACCTAATCTTAAGGGCAACTCACTATCTCAGATCAGGGCAGGATTTCATCACCTATTCTGGGCCCAAAACAACCATCATCATACTAACCCAAGCCTAATTAAAATCAATTAGACCTAATTTGCCCTAGTGGGCTAGGAGACATCAACAGGTCGGGTTCGAGCTGTATGGGCCAACTAGTGCATTTAACCTCTTAGCTATTACTGAAAGCTGGTGTCTAAGGCTGGGGGTCCAGAGTCAAATGACCTAAGTGGTGCTATGGTGAAACCCTAATTCTCTGATTTCTGCTACATTCTGTATCTTGACTCAACCTAACCTAATCAACTACCAAACCACCAATCCCAAGCCAAACTTTGTTTGATAACCCTAGTTAACTTAAACCTAACTTGACATATCATAAGTCATTAAAAAAATATTTTATTTTTTGATTGTTTTAGATTACATCAGGGCCATCGATTGTCATCATTCTTAACCTAATCTTAAGGGCAACTCACTATCTCAGATCAGGGCAGGATTTCATCACCTGTCCTGGGCCCAAAACAACCATCATCATACTAACCCAAGCCTTATTAAAATCAATTAGACCTAATTTGCCCTAGTGGGCTAGGAGACATCAACAAGTTGGGTTCAAGTTGTGTGGACCAACTAGTGTATTTAACCTCTTAGCTATTACTAAAATCTGGTGTCTAAGGCTGGGGGTCCAGAGTCAAACGACCTAAGTGGTGATGTGATTTTTAATTAGGTCCCTACGAAAGCAGGAGGGGCCTCCCACACTTCCACCCCCTACCTGGCCAGTGGAAGGATTAGCTATTGGGTTGGTATAAGTTGAGCTGACCCACCTAGATTTTGGCTTTAGGTCTAGGAAACCCTAGATTATACTAGCCTTTTCTTTCTCTTTTGCATGCTTGGTTGTATCATTTCATTTTGATTGTTTGATTTGTGCATGACCACTAGATTAGGAACCCAATATCAAAAGTCCAAACCTCAACCCAGCCCAACCATGAATCCCACTTTGGAGGCCATCCTAGCATAGCTTACCCAAATAACCCAATCCAATATCCAAATTAATAATAAGCTTGACCAAACCAATGACCAGTTAACCTAATTGACCCAATCCTAGAACCAAATGAACCATAGATTCAACCAAGTAGGAACCCTTGGCAAGACCCATAGAGCTGAACCCCAGGAACCCATAGTCTCTAGATATGAACCCAGTAGTAACCCACATCCCTCAGTCGACCTGAACCCTATAGGATTGATACCCCTAGATTTGAACCCATAACCTTTAAACCCATAGCTTATGAACCCATAACCCTTAGTTTACCCACCCCTGTTACCCTAAACTTTAGTCAGTTTTCCTTTAGCCAAACCCCTCTTATCACCCCATTGGTTCACCAAGATGACTTAGAAGAAGAAATATATGAGGCTGACCCAAGTCTGGTAGAGGAGTATGAGGATAAAGAGTCTATTGCAGATCTAGAGGAAGAAACACCTATAGAAGACCCAGAAGGAGTTGACTATAACCAAACCCCAATAGAAACCAACCCAAAATTAGTTGAATCAATAGAGACCCAGGTAGAAGCCACCCTAGAATCAGTCGACCCTGACCATATCCAAGTAGTAGCCAATCTAGATTTAGCTAACCTTGACCATAATCAATTAGTAGCCGATGATGCAGAACAAAAGAGATGATGCGATGCGAAAGTAAATTAAGACTATTTTTTTTTTATATATATTTTCAGAAGTCAGCTTTAACTCAAAGAAAAGTTAAACTAAATTGAAAGAAACTATATAATAATTGAAAGCACAATTCAAAGAAACTAGATTATCAGAATAGTTCAGAAGTAAAGGATCGCTGGGGGTTGAGAAACTCCCAGACCTAGGATTTTGCTCAGAACTTTCAACAGGACAGAACTAAAGAGAAGGGAAGGGTTATGTACCAGGCAGTGATCTTCACAGAGTTTGGTGGAAGGACTCTCTCGAGCAGATTGTTGGATCCTCGGAATCGGATATCTTCGCAATGGATCCTCCAATACTGGTCCTTTGGCAAAGTTGGCTTCTCCTGAACTCAGGATCTGGGAAAGAAGAAGAACAAGTTAAGGAACCAGATAGTCAAAGAAAAAATTTACCAGATAAGAAGAACTTGAAAATTGATGTTGCTGAAATCCTGATTCTCCTGGATGCTGATCTGACTTCCTCTGGGATTTGCTTTGTATTCGAAGTAACCGATCTAGACCTGGATGCTGGTGGTCGGCCTCTACTTGGAAGAGAGGGGCCGTGAGATGATGAGGTAGATTAGGGTTTGGATGATTGGTGGAATGAAGAAGATGATGGGCGGTTAGAGTTTGGAATTGAAGTGGCTAACCTAGGGTTTTGGTAGGATTTTGGGGTTGGAGATCTCACACCTCTTCAAGATTCCTAGGGAACCCGGATTTACTCCCTCACGGAGCTCAACACCTGAATACAAGTGCGGAAGAGAGAAACACAAAGTTGCTCACAAAAAATAGATTTCATTCATTAGTGTTTTAAAAACTTACAAGAGAGGTCTATTTTATAGGCCTTTACAAGAAATCAGGTTTTTACATCTTCCCATGTGGGACTAATAGGATAGATCTTCAAATTAGGCATGTAGAATCAAATCCTCCTCATATGGCCGGCCAAAAGCTTCCTTAAGTGTTGATTGGTGGCTCCAAATGGCAAGAAGAGGGTGCCTCCTAGCCTTGCTCTTCAAGACAAATATTTTCCTTCCATGCTTGGTTTTATTTGAAAGTATTTGGGCGTCTCCTAGTCTTGCTCCCCAAGTCTTGCTCCATTCTTTTCATAGCTTGGCTCTTATGGAATTATTTTGGGCGCCTCCTTGGATTGAGGATCCTAGATTGATCTCTCCTTAAGTGGCACATGAAAGAAGGGACCTACTTTCTTGTGGTGTGGGGACCAAGGCACACTGGATGGAGATGTGGTGCCTCCTGGACTCTGGCGTGTGGCTGGGAGTGTGGCGCCCACTTGCTTGGGCCTGGGAGAAAAGATGTGGCACCCTGGACCTTGACTTGATTTAAAAAATGGCACCAACATGGAGAAGACCTAGACCACTACTAGGACTTGTACTGAGTCAACATGACTCAACAAAATTTAAATTGCAGGGAAATACAGACTCAAGACTAAAATTGAGTTGACCAAGTCAACCATAATTACAAAACTAGAAAATCCTAATTCTTCGGGCAAGGTCAATCAGAGATCCAGATGGAGCCCTGAAGTCTTCTTCTGAGTCTCGTGCCCGCACCAATTCTCCCGGGGTGGGAGGAACTCGACCCTGTCCAGTATGGATCAAGTTGGCTTTGGTATCTCTCCAAGTGGTCTGGGTCCAATTCTTGTAATTCTTCTCGGGAGATCCAAGAGTCAACAGAATCTGTCCTTCCTTGCCAGCGGACTAGGTATCTTTGGTATCCTCGATTACGAGTAGAGATAACCTGATCATCCAGGATCTTTTCAATCTGCTCTTTCCTCACACGCCAGTTTGTTGGTGGACACACAGGGTTGGGTTCACTCTCAAGAGTAGGATTAGGCTCAAAAGGCTCGCTGGGAATCACATATGGCTCTCTATACTCTACTAGGTCTGTAATATTGAAAGTGGAGCTAATGCCTAGTTCTGAAGGCAACTCGAGCACATAGGCATTGGACCCTACTCTCTTCACCACTCTAAATGGTCCAGCTCCTCTAGCATGTAACTTTCTAACGGTTCCAGGAGGAAACCGTTCAGGCCTTAACCTAATCATTACATAGTCTCCCTCAACAAAAGTTTTGACTCGCCTTTGAGAATCAGCCAACTTCTTATAAGTTTCATTACTTAAATTTATTTTGGCATGAATTTCTTTATGCAAGTCTTTTATATGTTGTGCAAAAACCTCAGCAGACTCTGAGACTCGTGTGTGGACTGGTAAAGGAGCTAGGTCAAGAGGTGTGTGAGGTTTGTAACCATGCACAATTTCAAATGGACTCTTACCTATAGACCTATTGACCGAGCCATTGTATGCAAATTCAGCCCTTGGTAAGTACAAATCCCAATTCCTAATATTTTCACCAACAACACACCATAACAGATTGCCTAAGCTACGGTTCACTACCTCGGTTTGGCCATCAGTTTGGAGATGATAGGCAGTTGAAAACTTAAGTTTTGTCCCTAACTTATGCCAAAGGATTTTCCAAAAATAGCTGATAAACCGGACATCCCTATCTAAAACAATTGTCTTAGGTAGGCCATGGAGTCGACTATCTTATTAAAGAACAGGGTGGCTACCTTAGACGCATCAAAAGTTTGGGAATAAGGCAAGAAATGGGCCATCTTAGAAAATCGGTCGACTACGACACAGATAGAGTCATGCCTCCTCTGGGTCTTAGGCAAACCTAACACAAAGTCCAAACTCACATCTTGCCAAGGATGATCTGGGACTGGGAGTGGGGTATAAAGGCCGGTGTTCTGTTTTCGCTGTTTGGCAACAACGCAGGTCCGACACCTAGTCACAATGTATGCTACATCTCTTTTTAAGCTAGGCCAGAAAAAGTGATCTTCAATAGCCAGGGTGGTCTTGTCATTTCCAAAATGGCCAGCTAGACCTCCAGCATGAATTTCCCAAATCAAAAATTCTCTAAGAGAAGTTCTAGGGATGCAAAGCCTATTCTTAAAGAACAGAAAGCCATCTAAAAGGGTATAATCCTTATGATCACTAGATGGTCCTTGAGCTAGATCCTGGTACACAGTCTTAAAATCCGGACATGACTCATATTCCTCTTTGATCTGCTCAAACCCTACGACTTCAGCCCTAACAGAATTCAATAACAAAGATCGACGACTAAGGGCATCGGCTACCTTATTTTCAGTCCCAGCCTTATGTTTCAAAACAAAAGTATAAGACCGGATATACTCTACCCACTTAGCATGCCTAGGGTTAAGCTTCTTTTGGGAATTCAAGAATCTAAGAGCCTCATGGTCTGAAAACAGCACAAATTCCTGCGGTAGCAAATAATGTCTCCAGTAACTCAAAGCTTGCACTACCGCATAAAATTCTTTATCATAGGTAGAATGCCTAAGCTTAGCATCATTAAGTTTTTCACTAAAGAATGCTACGAGATGATTCTTTTGGCTTAGGACTCCACCTATTCCTACTCCTGAAGCATCACAGGCAACCTCAAATACTTTAGAAAAGTCGGGTAAACTCAAAATGGGTGCCTGGGTCATCCTATCCTTAAGATCTAGGAAGGCTTTATGGGCAGCTTTAGTCCACTGAAATTCTCCCTTCCTAATACAGTCTGTGATAGGAGCAACTACAGTACTAAACCCCTTGATGAATCGTCTATAGAAGGTAGCCAAGCCATGGAAACTTCTGACTTCATGCACACTGGTCAGCTCTGGCCATTCTACTATGGACCTAATCTTCTTTGGATCGGCAGCCATGCCGTCAGGGGTTACTACAAAACCAAGGAAGATAACTCTACTGGTCATGAATTCACACTTCTTGAGATTACCGTAGAGACTATCATTCCTCAAAACTTGGCAGACTTGTCTAAGGTGGCCTAGGTGGTCTGCAGGGGTCTTACTATAGATCAGGATGTCATCAAAATAGACCACTACAAACTTTCCTATGAAAGCTCTAAGCACCTGGGTCATAATCCTCATGAAAGTACTAGGGGCATTGGACAACCCAAAAGGCATAACAACCCATTCGTAGAGACCATCCTTAGTTTTGAAAGCGGTTTTCCACTCATCCCCTGGTCTAATCTTAACCTGATGATAGCCGCTCTTGAGATCAATTTTGGAAAAAAATCATTGCACCGGCCATCATATCTAGCATGTCATCTAGTCTAGGGATGGGGAACCTATACTTGATTGTGATTTTGTTGATGGCACGACTATAAACACACATCCTCCACGTTCCATCCTTCTTTGGGGTCAGTAGTGCAGGGACTGCACAAGGGCTAAGACTCTCTCTAATGAACCCCTTCCTCAACAATTCTCCAACCTGCTTTTGCTGTTCCTTATGCTCAGATGGATTCATCCTATAATGGGGCAAGTTGGGTAAAGTAGCTCCTGGGATTAAATCTATGGAATGCTGGATATCCCTAAGAGGTGGAAGGTGGTCTGGCAGATCCTCGGGAAAAACATCCGCAAATTCTTCTAACAAAGGCCTAACTTCCTGAGGAGGCTCTGAGGGTGTAGGAGTCCTAAGTTCCTTAGCAGTCAACATCCAAATGGGTGAACTACTATGAATTTCTTGTTCTAGATCCTTAGCACTAATTAGGTTCACTCCAGTCTTCATCTCTTTGACCTTATTGGGTCCTTTAGCTACCTTGTCCTTAGGAGGGACTGAATGGATTGTGATTTTTTTCCCATTAAAACTAAAGACACAAGTATTGGATTTTCCTAAGAGGGTGGCATCATGATCATATAACCAAGGTCTCCTAAGAATTATACTACTCACCCCCATGGGCAAGACATCACACCAAATCTTCTCTTGATAGGATTGCATTGGATTTGGACCTGACATCTAGATTGGATGGGTATAGAGGTAGAGTCTACCCAAGAAACCTTATAGGGGTTGGGGTGGGGGACTGGGGTTAAGCCTAACATTTTGACAGTGCTAGCAGAAATGGCATTCACACAGCTCCCACTATCTATGATGATCTTACAGACCTTATCCCCTAGTTTAAGGAAAGTCTGTAGGATGTTAGTCTTTCACCAATCCTCCTGAACTCTACTATGGGACAGGATGCATCTCACAATCCCTAACTGGTCAGACTCTGTGGATTCCTCCTCTCCTTCATACTCATCAACCAAATTCATTCCGGCCTCATAAACTTCTTCTTCAAATTCTTCATTGGGCCTGGAATTCTCTTCCTCTCCCTCTTCTATGTAAAGGGATCTACGAGGGCACTGGCTAGAAACATGACCTACCCTATGGCACTTAAAATAGGCTATGGCTGTGCACTGGCTGGAAATATGACTGAGTTTCTGGCACTTAAAATAGGTGATATTAGAACTAGGGGTTCTCTGGGTGTCAGGTGCCTTACCTTTGTCCATGGGCCTAGGGGTGGGAATGCCCTGAATCGGTTTGCTAGGGATAACTTGGCTAGGTCCATTTCTTGGGATTGGGGCACTAACCCTAGAAGGCATAGGTCCTCTATGAAATTTCTTAATGTTCAAAGCAATCTGATAGGCTTGGTCTGGGTCAGTAACCTCTCTCAGAAATAACTTCCTCTTAATATCTTCCCTAAGTCCAGCCCTAAACCTAGACAAAGTGACCTCATGAGCTTCACTCACATCACATCTCATCAGATACTCATCAAAGGTGGTTATGTAGTTTGAGACAGATCGGTTCCCTTGTTTCAAGGTTTGCCATTGGTCTAATAGATTCTGCTGGTATGAAATGGGTAGGTACTTATCTCTAAGCTTCTCTTTCATACCCTGCCAAGTGGTTATGGGCTCAACATTTCGTCTTCTAGTGGTTAGCTCAATGTTCTCCCAGTATAACCTAGCTTGACGCACTAACTTCATCTTGGCAAACTTGAACTTCCTTTCCTCAGACTTGGCATACCACTCAAAGTACTGGTCCATCTCACCCTCCCAATCAAAATACACCTTAGGGTTTAAGCTACCATCAAAAGTGGGTGCATCTAATTTGATGTTCTGGATGAACCTATCATCTCTATCTTCAGGCTCTGGGTCAGGCCTCCTATGATTAGGTTCAGGATCTCTGTATAAAGGTCTTCTAGGCTCCTGGTGTGGGTGAGGTTGAGGCACATTAAAATCTGGGTCAGGAGTCCAATTCTGATGCCTAGGTTCCTCAAGTACTTGGACTCGATCCCTAAGCTGGGTAAGATCCTCATGGACTTGTTCCTTAAACTGGTCAACAGTAGCAGTCATATCCTGACTCAATTTGTTCATACTTTCGGTAAGAGTTCTAACCATGGCCTCTAAATCAGGTTGGGTTTGACCAGGTTGGTAGGGTACTCCATTCCGGGTGGACATGATGATGCAAGCAAACACACCAAATGAGACTCGACTGAAATGACTACGGGCTAACTAGACCTAGAGCCCAAACTAGATACCCAATCAGAGTGGCAAGCTAGCCTGTAGTAACTCGGGACTCAGCCAGGCAGGTGTAAGGAGAGTGTTAGGTCCCTAACTGCCAATCCTAGACACCAATCAGTGATTGGCCAGGTAGGCGGACCAGCACACAAGCCCTTCGGGATAGAATCCCTGAACCACCATTCTAGACACTGAGTACAAAGCACACACAGAGTAACTAGACAAACTGACTCAACACTAGCCTAGACTCGACTTGTTGGTGTCCCTAGCCCACTAGGGCAAATTAGGTCTAATTAATTTTAAGATTAAAGGCTTAGGTTCGAATGCACGGGAGGTGGTTTTGGGCTAAGGAGAGGGTCTCAATCCTTCCCTTATGTTGCATCTTCGGTGCCCTTAAGATAGATTCAATTTATGCACACTCAAATAAAAACAGCTTGCAGAAAATAAAAAAAATAGAACAGCAGTAAAATTGATCTCAGAAAATATACAGAAATTAATAAATCATGAAAATTTTATGTTTCAATTATACTGGTTCAAGAAAATCAAGAATTACTTAATTTTGATTTTTCTGCAGGGAGAAACAATTCAAATAACAGGGTAGTTACTGGCACAAAATTAAACATGTGTCCCGTTTACAATCCCTGCCAAGAAGTTATAACCCAGTGGCACCCCTACATGCCCTAGGAACCCCCGTGGAATGGGAGGAGGAGGCTTGTGTCTCGCTTGTTCCTAGGACTGGACGGCCAGGGGAGTCTACTCCAGGTAGCAAAAGTAAAAAGGAACGAAAAAACAATCAAACAAGCAAGAACCCTAGACAGGGCTCTGATACCAAAATTGATGCAGAACAAAAGAGATGATGCGATGCGGAAGTAAATTAAGACTATTTTTTTTATATATATTTTCAGAAGTCGGCTTTGACTCAAAGGAAAGTTAAACTAAATTGAAAGAAACTATATAATAATTGAAAGCACAATTCAAAGAAACTAGATTATCAGAGTAGTTCAAAAGTAAAGGATCGCTGGGGGTTGAGAAACTCCCAGACCTAGGGTTTCGCTCAGAACTTTCAACAGGATAGAACTAAAGAGAAGGAAAGGGTTATGTACCAGGTAGTGATCTTCACAGAGTTTGGTGGAAGGACTCTCTCGAGCAGATTGTTGGATCCTCGGAATCGGATATCTTCGCAATGGATCCTCCAATACTGGTCCTTTAGCAGAGTTGGCTTCTCCTGAACTCAGGATCTGGGAAAGAAGAAGAAGAAGTTAAGGAACCAGATACTCAAAGAAAGGATTTACCAGATAACAAGAACTTGAAAATTGATGTTGCTGAAATCCTGATTCTCCTGGATGCTGATCTGACTTCCTCTGGGATTTGCTCTGTATTCAAAGTAACCGATCTGGACCTGAATGCTGGTGTTCGGCCTCTACTTGGAAGAGAGGGGCCGTGAGATGATGAGGTAGATTAGGGTTTGGATGATTGGTGGAATGAAGAAGATGATGGGCGGCTAGGGTTTGGAATTGAAGTGGCTAACCTAGGATTTTGGTAGGATTTTGGGGTTGGAGATCTCACACCTCCTCAAGGTTCCTAGGGAACCCGGATTTACTCCCTCACGGAGCTCAACACCTGAATACAAGTGCGGAAGAGAGAAACACAAAGTTGCTCACACAGAAATTGATTTCATTCATTAGTGTTTTAAAAACTTACAAGAGGGGTCTATTTTATAGGCCTTTACAAGAAATCAGGTTTTTACATCTTCCCATGTGGGACTAATAGGATGGATCTTCAAATTAGGCATGTAGAATCAAATCCTCCTCATATGGCCGGCCAAAAGCTTCCTTAAGTATTGATTGGTGGCTCTAAATGGCAAGAAGAGGGCGCCTCCTTGCCTTGCTCTTCAAGACAAATATTTTCCTTCCATTCTTGGTTTTATTTGGAAGTATTTGGGTGCCTCCTAGTCTTGCTCCCCAAGTCTTGCTCCATTCTTTTCATAGCTTGGCTCTTATGGAATTATTTTGGGCGCCTCCTTGGATTGAGGATCCTAGATTGATCTCTCCTTAAGTGGCGCATGAAAGAAGGGACCTGCTTTCTTGTGGTGTGGGGACCAAGGCATACTGGATGGAGATGTGGCACCTCTTGGACTCTGGCGTGTGGCTGGGAGTGTGGCGCCCACTTGCTTGGGCCTGGGAGAAAAAATGTGGCACCCTGGACCTTGACTTGATTTAAAAAATGGCACCAACCTGGAGAAGACCTAGACCACTACTAGGACTTGTACTGAGTCAACATGACTCAACAAAACTTAAATTGCAGGGAAATACAGACTCAAGACTAAAATTGAGTTGACCAAGTCAACCCTAATTACAAAACCAGAAAACCCTAATTCTTCGGGCAAGGTCAATCAGAGATCCAGATGGAGCCCTGAAGTCTTCTTTTGAGTCTGGTGCCCGCACCAGCCAACCTAGAATTAGATAACCCAAATCACACCCAAGTTGCAATGGAAGAGCAATTAGAAGAGACTTTAGAAGAGGATCCAATTGTAAAGCCTAGTCCTGAATTTCCTAAGCCAAAAGAGTTTATTGAGGACTTGGCTTATCTCACCCAGTACCCTCAAGATGAAGTCACTTCCTTGATTCCAATTGAAGATCTTTTCCTTAAAATTAGTGACCCATTCTTCCATAAGGCAGACCTAGAAGATAGACACCAGCCCTTTAAGGTCAACCTTATTAGTTTAGGATTAATCCCTGACACACCTTCTTATATCTTAGTCTATCCAATTAACCCCGAACCCTTTTCTTACTTTTCACCCAATCAAACTAACCCTGAACCCACCTCTTATTTTCTACTATTTCTGGAAACTTCTTCTATTTTCTTTACCATTAGGTTGCATTTTATAGGAGTTTGCATGTTGCATTCGTTCATCATTCATATCATGTTTGCATCTTACTTTAGGAGAACCCTATAGAACCTAGTAGGAGTACATAGTAAGTTCTCATGTGCATGCCATGCTAGGGTCAAACCTAAAGAGTCTTTAATCTGTTAGGTTTTATCCCTTAGAGTCCAATAAAATGTCTTTTGATAGGGATGTCTAGTCAAGTCTATTAGGTATTAGTTGAGTCCAATAAATGCACAGCCTGAATTACATGTCTGCACTTGCACTACCCTCTGAACAGTATATGCATATGAAAATTAGTCAAAAGCTAAACATAACTAACGAACTAAATAACCACTTGGCTAATTCCCAAAAGAGAGATAAAGAATTTTGTAGGGGATTTTGTAATTGTATAGAATTTTTTGCTCGCGAAGCTGGCCCATCCAAGATAATCAATATCGATGGACCCAATGCCTATGTGCATGAGATACTACCTGATTTAGGTATTAGATCCATCTTCATCATCTCAGATCTTATAGTGTCTAGGGAGCCAGTAGCGATACCTAGCAAGCACCTTGAGCCTATCCCTCCCTTTGAGAGACAACCCACCCTATAGTGTCCACCAACCAATTGGCCAAATAGTAAGGAAAAGATTGAGAGAATCTAGGACGATTAAGCCATATGTACCCAGAATAGAGGCTATCAGAGGTATTTGATTTGGTGGCAAGGTTGGCCAGAATCTGCGGACTCGTGGATCACCTGTGAGGATCTGCAGCGCCTCAACCCAAACCTACTCGAGCACTATGAGAGCAAATTGACCCTTACTCGATGGGGTCAAGTTCCTCCCACCCTGGGAGAATTGGTTGGGGTACCAGGATCAGACACAGATTACTAGGCCCTATCTGGTTTACTTAGTCATGTGTCAAAGTTTTGAAAACTTTGTAATCACTTAAGATTGAGTCCTATAAAAAAAAGTTGAGGCTAGTTGATTTGTCTCATTTTATTACCCTCAACCTTAGTCTAGTTTTGAGTCCTGTACTTTAGCCATGAGTCCAGTATAAGTCCAAATTTTGTACAAGAGAGGAGGTCACACTATTTTGGAGTTCCATCAGGCCTCATCTAGGGGTCAGAGGCCACTACATCAGATTATTAGATTTTGTGTGACACCACAGGATCCAAGATGCCTTCCGGAAATCATGATTTTTTTCAGATGCCCTCCAGATGCCCAGATTCCCTTCCAGATGCCAGAGTATATTTCCAGACCAGGACATCCATGATTCCAGAGGTCCACCTGCATCCTAGCCCAAAGAAATCAAGCCTAGGTGCCAAGCCCAATCCCTTAAGAAGCAAGATTCTATGGAATATTCCTGCTACCAGGCTACTAGGCCATTCCAGCTTCCAAAGGCCCAAGCCCATATGCCCAAGCCCCTTTAGGCTAGTCCCTTGCTACCCCTAGAAGCCCAACATGCCCTCCTAGGCATCCTTGAAGGGCCGACCAAGTCAAAGCTCAAAGGGAGATGTCCTTAAGTGAGAAGGAGAAGACTAGTCTAACCTAGTTAGGATTCCTAGTTCTTTTAAGCTTTGTAATTCTAACATAGCTAGGAAAGAACATGTAGTCTATCTAGGAGAAGGCTTGTAAACCTAAGTGTAACCCTAGTTAGAGAGGGCATGGGAACTCTATAAATACCCCACCCTTCCCCCTCTTGTAAGCAACTTTTTCTTATGAATAAACCTTGCTGAAATTTGGATTAATTACCTTGTATTTGAGTTTTGGTTCTTACCTTAAGTGCTCTCCTTGTGTTCCTGGATTGAAACCCTGCTGGCCTAGCACCCTCCTGCATCCCTGAAGATTAGCCACACCTAAGAATTTAAAGCCCTAGCTGCCATCCAAGCCCAAGAGCTTCTTCTTCCCTGGCTGCCATCTTCTAACACTAATCTCGAATCCTTTCAATTCATAGTTCCTTTTCTTAGTTTTTAATTGCTATTTTGAATAATCCTGATGCTTGCAGGTTCTCCGAGGTACTTCCCCTCCCTTGAAGAGGCCTTCTTTGCTTCCAGGATCACCCAGATCAGCCATCAGATTCAAGGGAACCGAGGCTTCTTCTTCCAGGCTCTGATAAGAGTGTGAGTGATCCCTTCTGCTACTGAAATTTAATCTCTAACTGGTACAATACATTCCCTTCTCTAATTTTTTGATTTGATGAAGATAAACTATCATAAACTAAGAGAAAGAATGTTCTATAGATGGGTCACGTCCAGTGAAGTGTCATACACAACACCTGTATTCCATACCAGTGTCTCTACACTCCTGGGTTAAGAAGACAACCAACGACTATGACATATAATGACCTACACTTGATACACTATTGTCCTATGACAATGTATCATTTGGTCATAAACGAATTTAAGGATAGATGATACATCCTCTCTATATCACATCAAAGTAGTCATAAGGACTTCATCACACAAGAGTTTATTGCAAGAAGATGTAAAATGTGATGAACAGCCAGAATAAATATTTTATTCAATATAATTCACATACAATTACAATAATAGCTCAACCGTCTACAAGCTAGATGATTGGCTTTGGGACACATTTCCTATCAACTCCCATTAGGACTAAAGCCAATCAAAATAAAATCATATTCCCATCTTCCATTTACAATCATTGAACTCTTGAACTCCAACGGTTTTAGTGAAGGGGTCGGCCAGATTCTCCATTCCATCGATCTTCATAAGATCGATGTCACCTTATTCCATGATCTCTCGTATAAGGTGGTAGCAATGCAGAATTTGCTTGGTATGTTGATGGGACTTTGGTTCTTTGGCTTGAGCAATGGCTTCAGTGCTATCACAGTACACCAAAATAGGACAATCCAGGAAAGGTGCCACTCCCAGCTTGCCTAGGAACTTCCGTAACCACACAACCTCCATCGCGGCATCTGATGCTGCAATGTATTCAACTTTACATACCGAGTCTGCCATTGTATGCTGCTTGGAACTTTTCCAGCATATAGCTCTTCCATTCTGGGTAAATACAAATTTGGATACACTCTTGCTGTCATCTCTATCTGACTGAAAACTGGAATCAGTATACCCCACAAATTTTAAGTCAGGTTCTCCATAAATTAGCTATTGAACTTTAATATTTCGCAAATACTTAAGGATAGTCTTTACTACCTTCCAATGTGCCTCACCTGGGTCAAACTAGTATCTACTCACTACCCCTAGTGAGTATGCCATGTCTGGTCTAGTACATGTCATGGCATACATGATAGAACCCACTACCGAAGTATATGGAATTCTACTTATATGCTCTCTCTCCTCAGGAGTTGCCACACAATCCTTCTTGGAAAGAGTAATTCCATGGCCTATTAGAAGATAGCCTTTTTTGGAATTTTTCATGCTAAACTTTTCAGCACAGTATCTATGTATGTAGATTGAGATAATCCCAAAAGCTTTCTTAGTCTATCTTTATAGATTTTTATACCAAATATGTAGGAAGCTTCATCCAAGTCTTTCATAGAAAATTGAGATGACAACCAGACCTTTATTCCCTGTAATACAGGAATGTTATTCCCGATTAAGAGAATGCCATCCACATATAGAACAAGAAATACAACTACAGAACCATTAGCCCATTTATATATGCAGGGTTCTTCTCTGTTCCTAACGAAGCCATACATCTTGATACTTTATCAAAATGTATGTTCTAACTTCGAGATGCTTGCTTCAATCTATAAATGGACCTCCACAGCTTGCATACCTTAGACTCATATATGGATGTGAACCCTTTAGGTTGCATCATATACACTTTCTCTTTCAGTTCACCATTTAGGAAAGCTGTTCGGACATCCATTTGCTAGATTTCATAGTTTAGATATGCTACCAAACCAAGCATAATCAAAATAGACTTGAGCATTGCCATAGGAGAAAATGTCTCATCATGGTCTATACCATAACGTTGATGATAACCCTTGATAACCAGACGAGCTTTATAGGTCTCCACCTCCCCATCTGTGCCCCTCTTCCTCTTGAAGATCCAATTGCATCCAATGGATTTTATCCCTTCAGGTGGATCAACCAATGTCTACACATTATTGATTTCCGTGGACTGTATTTCGTATTTCATGACCTCAAACCATTTCTCAGAGTCAGACCTCTACATTGCATCCATATAGGCGATGGATCCTCATTCTTATCGAGCTCATAGGATCACCGTCCAAGTCCAGAAAACCATATATCTGTCTGGCTGACACGGCACTCTACCGGATTTCCTTAATGGTTGCCTAATAGGCTCAGATCTTATCAAATTTGGTTCTATAGCGATCCCAGAATGTGTTGTTTCCTCTACCTATTGAACTTTCCTAAGTTCAGCCTTAGCAGCTCGAGTGCCTTTAATAAGGTACTCCCTTTCCAAAAAGGTAGCCTTAAGATTGACGAACACTCTATGTTCTTCTAGTAGATAGAAGAAATACCCTTTAGACTCCTTTGGATACCCAACAAAAAGGCACCTGTCAAACCTAGGTCCAAATTTATTCGTCTACAGTCGTTTGACATAAGTCAGACACCCCCAAACCCGAAGATGTGAAAGTGTTGGCTTACGCCCAGTCCATATTTCATATGGAGTTTTGTCAATGGATTTACTAGGAACCCTATTCAGAAGATAACATACTGACTCGAGGATATCCCCAAAAGAGTATAGGTAGGGTAGCTAAGCCCATCATGGATCGGACAATATCTAATAGAGTTCGATTCCTCCTTTCGAACACTCCATTTAACTGAGGTTTCCTGGAGGAGTCCATTGAGAAAGAATCCCATTCTCCTCAAGATAACTCAGAAACTCACCAGAAAGATACTCACCACCTCGATCTGATCGAAGGGTTTAAATAAACTTTCCAGTTTATTTTTCTACTTCATTACGATATCATTTGAACATTTCAAACAACTCAGATTTATGTCTTATTAAGAAGACATAACCATACCTGGATAGGTCATCTATAAATGTAATGAAATAGTTATACCCATCCCTGGTACTGATATTCATTGGTCCACATATATCAGTATGTACCAGACTAAGAATATCATTGGCTCGCTCACCTTTTCTAGTAAAAGGTGACTTTGTCATTTTACCAAGAAGACAAGATTCACAAGTAGGCAGTGATTCACAATCACTGAAATTCAGGAGACCTTTTCCAACTAACTTGTTGATCCTGTTCTTGTTAATATGACCTAGCCTACAGTGCCAGAGATAAGTATCATTGACATTATCTATCCTAGGGCATTTGCAAGAAGTAGTCATTACTGTAACAGGTCGTGATAGTAAGCATATGCCATTACTTAAACGTCCATCCATAAGTTTCACACCATTCATAATGATAGAAAAAATATCATTCTTTATTGAAAATTCATAATTTTCATTAGCTAACTGGCCTACAGAAATCACATTCATAAAAAAAGGTGGATAGTAATGATAGTCATTCAAAATGACATTACAAGGTAGGCAGGACAGTTCCTCCTCCAATGACCCTGCTTCTTGCAATAGAAGCACTTTGCCTTACTCAGATAAGCCTTCTTCCTTGTCTGACTAGGTAATGCACCTTCTTGGATTTATTCTTTTTCATTTTCCCTTTTCCAAAGGGATGACGTCCTGCTGCACTGCCTCCTATTAGGTTCACCAACCCTTTATTGAGCTGATGATCTTTCTCATAGGTCTGCAGTAAACTCAACAAACCATGGTAGTTTACTACAGGCCTATTCAATCTGTAGTAATCAAGAAAGTCCAAGTAGGAGGGAGGCAAGGAACTCAAAATCGCATCTTTCACTAGCTACTCATGTAAGGGAAATCTGATCTTGCCCAAACACTCAATCAACTCGATCATGTACAGTACATGATCAGTGACTGATGCTCCATCACACATCCAAGTGCTAAAAATGGTAGAGGAAATTTGTACCGCTCAATATCATCAGGTGTGCCAAAAGACTCCTTCAACTTTTGAAGATTCTTCTCTGGCTGGGATTCCTCGAACCTGTGACTGAACTTGTCATTCATTGCCACTAACATAATACATCGCACTGTAGTGCGATCAGAGAGCCACTTCTGATAAGCATCCCTAACTGTAGTATGGGCATTGGTAGTAGGTTCCTCAAGTACAGGATCCGCTATCACATATAGGATCCTTTCATACTCTAGAACTATTTTGAGTCTTCGATACCAGTTATCAAAGTTAGGACTCATAAGTTTGTCATTATCAAGCAATGATCAGAGCGAGAGGCTAGCAGACATTATCTGAAAGGAAAAACCCTCCAAAATATTAGTGTATATGAATTATTAACATCCTAAAGATATGGACTTTAGTCTTAAGGTTTCTCTCACTACTTTGTACAGATTGGTAGCCTCTACACTCCAATCCGAAGAATAACACTTACTCCTTAGTGGGTACTAGAATCTAATAGATTACACATGAGCCCGACTTTGGTTGGCCAACACGTGTGCATCTAAAGTTAGGTTCACAACCAATTACTTCTCCAAGCAATTTCTAGTAAATAATTTTTTGCCTTAGGGTGCCAATCAATCGGCCTTTGGGCCTCTAATTGAAGGTCCTGGTTAGGTCGAACCATTAACGTGACCGAATTCAATGCTTTTAACTAATGAATGATCAAGCCCGACTTTGGCCGGCTAACTTGACCACTTGTTAAGATAGTTGCACTGAGCCATCATATTATGAATGGCAATTCCACCAGCCTGATGACCACCCAATCTTTGGATCTGCAGATGATCACCCAATTAATGGACTCATTACCATCCACTTAATGGGAGGCTAAGACTAGATTATCCTGTAACTTTGTCTTATGAAGAACCTAATAATTTAGAGGATTTGATTCATTGTGACACATTAAGAGAAGTCATGGACCTAATCAAGAAACCTCTTACTATCTCATAGGAGGGTTCATGATCAATTGGTCCTTGGGCACCTAATAACCGGTCATGATTGATTAACCTTAGTTGACATGGGTTAACTCGAATCAACATATTATCCAATAAATTCTGGTTCACCACATTGGATAGGTAAGTGAGATCAAGGGATGGGTTATGCCAAGTAAGCCTTTTGCCTTTGACACCAACCTTGAGTTGGCTAGGTAAGAGTTAGCCCCAAAGAACCTTAATCAAGATGCCAAACTTATCTTAGACACCAATTGATTTACCAGACTCAATTGGATCAACCTAAAGACTCGAGCTCACCACGAAGCCAAAAATCAAGTCCATTTAGATGTATGGACTGATCAAACTAACTAATTAGAGTGATCAATAGAGAAGAGACCTAATACAATATTTGATTAGACTTATTCTCTATTTAATCTAATTCATCTAAACTTAGGTCTAACCCAATTGAGGACTTAATCATAGTTAACCCAATTAACCCAAGGTTATGATCATGTCTTAAGATTTTTGAATCACATTCCTAAATCTTAAAAGGTTATTAGACAACTTAATTCATAATTATGTTTATCAATTCTAATCGAAACATTTTCAATTAATCACTTAATATTTGAAATAATTTCAAATATATGAAACAATTTTACAAAAATTCAAAGATTTTCACTAAACCTTTTGGTGGATTTAGATCATATCATTGTATTAGATCATATCTAAACAAATTAAAGATATAACATACAAGATTAAAAATATTTTAATCTACCAAACCTTTCACTTTTTCTCTTCATAAGATCATGATGCAAGTGATACCCCCACATGCTATAGGAGACCCCATTGAATGGGAAGAGAGAGCCTTTAAACCCTACTTTTCTCCTTTGATTGGATGGCCATGGCAAATTCACCTTAATCCAAGTACTTTCTATGTGAATGGAAACTAAGATTTCACATCTACATGTTAAATAATCATACAAATGAACTTGGCTTTGATACCATTGTTAGGAAACAAGATGTATGCAATAGTGATGTAACTTTAAAAATTCTTAACCTTGCATCGCAGCGGAAGACTAGATTAATCATACTAATCAACATATAATATTAGAACATTTCTAATATATGCCTACAAACAGGATCATGTATGAATGTTAACATGTAAATGAAAGATAACACAAGCACACAAAGTTGTGCATCACATAGAATCATTCTATGTTCGATGCACATACCAAAGGACACTTCTTTAGAAAACTCACCAAGAGCCTTACCTCTAATCCGATACAACACTCGCTAGGTTGAGGAAAGGCTCACTAAGGAGGACAATCGCTCTAAAAGCCACACATGTGTCCGGCCTCTATAGGTAATCCACACCGGAGTTCTTCCTTGACCTTCTTCCTTTGAAGTGCTAACTTCGCCGGAACAAATTGGCTTATGGACTCTTCCTCTTCTTCTTCTTTGGGATGCTCCAAGAGATGAAGAAAGACTATGGAGGATGTACGAAGTGCACTCAAGAACCCTTCCCAAGACTCTTCCCAAGCCTAGAATACTAGGCAGCACACACCCAAACCCAAACCTTTATTTCCCATACAAAGGTTTCAAGCTCACCTTCTTCCTTTTCCTTTTTCCTCTCTTTTTGAAGAATTTCCAGCAATCAAATTTCAGAAAACATTCATCTCTCACGTCCTCATCAAGTCCCCATATGTAGGTAAGTGGGGAGAGAGAAAAAAGGGGAGAGTTACATGAGTTATGGGTTACATAATGGTGGGGTGTTACAAAAGATTCAAGGCCATGGGGTTACATCCTTTTAAATTCAAAGTAAATTCTGAATTCATAATTCAGACTCAAATTTGAAATTGGATACAAAGTAAATTCTGAATTAAAAACTTAAATTAAAATTTGAATTCATAATTCAGACTCAAATTTGAAATTGGATACAAAGTAAATTCTGAATTAAAAACTTAAATTAAAATTTGAATTCATAATTCAGACTCAAATTTGAAATTGGATACAATGATTTAGCCCAATCACATTGGACCTAACCCGAGCCCAAACTGAATCACATTCGGTTTGACCCAAACTAGATTGTTCAATCAAATTGAATTAATCAAACAATCACATTGCCACTAACCCTCCATATAATTATCAACATTTAGTAATTAAAATCTTTGTCACAATATTTGTAACATGATGTATTAATACTTGACAAATCATCAAACCCCTACAACTGAGTCGACTCCGAAATGTAGATGGATAATCAAATTATCCAAAGAGTCCAAAAATGATTCCCAATCATTCAATAGACATTAGGTCAATCAAAAACCCCTATGGTCTGTGATCCCATAGGTTCGAATACTAAGCTGGTAGTACTGAAACACTTCCAGTACCAGCCAAAGTTGCCATCTAGCAATGACACCCGTTACAGAGCAACTATCAAGAACCAAATGGATATGATAATCATATAATACATTCCTTTAACCCTCAATGCTCCAGATGACTAGGGTTTAGCTACCCAACCCTAGAATAGCTCATCACAATATGTCTCAAACTCAAAATTTCTATAACAGCTTTCAAGGACTACCTTAGCCAAGATTTTACTCAATTCAGATATAATGAGTCATTCACTCCAAACTCTTTTGGAAGGGTTAATCTTATCTTGATCTAATAACTACTACAAAAGCACTTGACTGTACCCAGCAACCTTTCATCACTAGATTAAAAATCTGGATAGTCCGGTACCTAAGCACAGTGAGTTGCTTACAAGCTACCATGATGATCTCAAGTCAAAGAAACACTTATATCCACATCCTAATGCGAACAGCTCTTTGGCAGAAAGAATGTTCTACAGATGGGTCACGTCTAGTGAAGTGTTATACACAATACCTGTATGCCATACCAGTGTCTCTACACTCTTTGGTTAAGATGACAACCAATGACTATGACATACAATGACCTACACTTGATACATTATTGTCCTGTGACTATATCATTTGATCGCGAATGACCAGTGTTTCTACACTCTTTGGTTAAGAGGACAACCAACGACTATGACATACAATGACCTACACTTGATACACTATTGTCCTGTGACTGTATCATTTGATCGCAAATGAATTTAAGGACTAGATATATATCCTCTCTATATCACATCAAAGTAGTCCTAAGGACTTCATCACATAAGAGTTCATTGCATGAAGATATAAAATATGATGAATAGCTAAAATAAATATTTTATTCAATATAATTCATATACAATTACAATAATAGCTCAACCGTCTACAAGCTAGATGATTGGCTTTGGGACACATTTCCTAACAACTCCCACTTGGAATAAAGCCAATCATAACAAAATCGTATTGCCATCTTCCATTTACAATCGTTAAACTCTTGAACTCCAACAGCTTTAGTGAAGGGGTCGGCTAGATTCTCCTTTCCATCGATCTTCATAAGATCGATGTCATCTTGTTCCATGATCTCTCGTACAAGGTGGTAGCAACGCAGAATATGCTTGGTATGTTGATGGGACTTTGGTTCTTTGGCTTGAGCAATGGCTCCAGTAATATCACAGTACATCGAAATAGGAACATCCAGGGAAGGTACCACTCTCAGCTTGTCTAGGAAGTGTCATGGCATACATGATAGAACCCACTACTGAAGTATATGAAATTCTACTCATATACTCTCTCTCCTTAGGAGTTATCGCACAATCTTTCTTGGAAAGAAAATTTTCATGGCCTATCGGAAGATAGCCTGTTTGAAAATTTTTTATGTTAAACCATTTCAGCACAATGTCTATGTATATAGATTGAGACAATCCCAAACACTTCCTTGATCTATCTCTATAGATTTTCATACCAAGTATGTAGGAAGCTTCACCCAAGTCTTTCATAGAAAACTGAGATGACAACTAGACCTTTATTCCCTATAATGCAAGAATGTCACTCTCGATTAAAAGAATGTCATCCACATACAGAATAAGAAATACAACTACAGAACCATTAGCCCATTTATATATGCAGGATTCTTCTCCGTTCCTAATGAAGCCATACGTCTTGATACATTTATCAAAATGCATGTTCCAACTTCAAGATGCCTGCTTCAGTTCATAAATGGACCTTTGTTGCTTGCATCCTTATACTCATCTATAGATGTAAACCCTTCAGGTTGCATCATATATACTTCCTCTTCCAGTTCACCATTAAGGAAAGTTGTTTGGATATCCATTTGCCGTATTTCATAGTCTAGATATGTTGCCAAACCAATCATAATCCAAATAGACTTGAGTATTGCCATAGGGAAAAATGTCTCGTCATAGTCTATACCATAACGTTGATGCTATCTCTTGGCAACCAGACAGGCTTTATAGGTCTCCACCTACCCGTCGTGCCCCTGTTCCTCTTGAAGATCCATTTGCACCCAATGTCCACACATTATTGATTTCCATGGACTCCATTTTGGATTTCATGACCTTAAGCCATTTCTCAGTCAGATCTCTACATTGCATCCATATAGGTGATCGAATCCTTGTTGTTCTCATCAAGCTCAATAGGATCACCATCTCGGACCAGAAAACCATAGTATCTATCCGACTGACATGGCACTTTATCGGATCTCCTTAATGGTTGCATAATAGGCTCATATCTTATCAAATCTGGTTTTATAGTGGTCCTAAAATGTATTGTTTCCTCTACCTGTTGAACTTCCCCAAGTTCAACCTCAACAGCTCGAGTGCCTTCAATAAGGTACTCCCTTTCTAAAAGGTAGCCCTAAGATTGAAGAACACTCTATGTTCCTCAGGCAGATAGAAGAAACATCCTTTAGACTCCTTTGGATACCCAATAAAGAGGCACCTATCAAACCTAGGTCCAAGTTTATCTGTCTGCAATCATTTGACATAAGCCGGACACCTCCAAACTTGAAGATATAAAAGTATTTGCTTATACCCAGTCCATATCTCATATGGAGTTTTGTAAACGGATTTACTAGGAACCCTATTCAAAAGATAACATGCTGACTCAAGAGCATATCCCCAAAAGGATATAGGTAGGGTAGCTAAGCCCATCATAGATCGGACCATATCTAATAGAGTTTGATTCCTCCTTTAAGACACTCCATTTAATTGAGGTGTCCCTAGAGGAGTCCATTGAGAAAGAATCCCATTCTCCTCAAGATAACTCAGAAATTCACCAGAAAGATACTCACCACCTCAATTTGATCGAAGGGTTTTAATAAACTTCCTAATTTATTTTTCTATTTCATCATGATATCGTTTGAACATTTCAAATGACTTAGATTTATATTTTATTAAGAAGACATAACTGTACCTGGATAGGTCATCTGTAAATGTAATGAAATAGTTATATCCATCCATAGTACTGATATTCATTGGTCCATATACATCAGTATGTACCAGACTAAGAATATCATTGGCTCGCTCACCTTTTCTAGTAAAAGGTGACTTGGTTATTTTTCAAAGAAGACAAGATTCACAAGTTGGCAATGATTCACAATCACTGATATTCAGGAGACCTTCTCCAACTAACTTGTTGATCCTGTTCTTATTAATATGACCTAACCTATAGTGCTAGAGATAAGTATCATTGACATTATCTTTCCTAGGGCATTTGTAAGCATGGGCTCATCCAATGATAGCTTAGCATACTAGATATAATCATATCCACAAACAATAATACAAGGCATGGAAAAGAAATTCCATTCATTCCATTCATAACGTGTTCTTACAAAGACAAAGGAAAGACAAGAAAACTACAAGTTTTACAAAATTCAATCTCTGACCTTTTTCATGAGATCAATGATAACAGAAGCACACTTGGAAGGGGTAATAATTCCCTCAGCTAAAGATGGTTCTGGCCTAATGGAGATTAGCCAAAACAGACTTGACATGGTGGCAAGGTCACTGAGAACAAGATCGGGTGCAAAGGTGGGCTCAACCAAGAGGACTTCAACTACAGCTGCATAAGGTCCCCCCTCAAATTCTTCCTCATCCAAGAAGGCAATATCTAGCCCCTGGTAATGATTTGCAACCATGGACTGTCACTTGAGCCTACCCATTTTGTAGCCCCCCCTTAAAAGACTCTTGACCAAATGCCTGGCAAATAGCAAAAAACTCCTTTGACTTGTGAAAGTCTGCCATAGACCTGAACTTCTTAGCTATAAAATTTCTAGAGGTTTTGTACCTTTCCATGGCCTTCTTAGCTTCCTTCTTTGCCTTGGCCAACTTTATTTTGGCCTTCGACACCTCTAGCTCAATTTTCATCTTTTCCAAAGCCTAGTCAGCCTTGTTGGGAATTGTGTCCCAAAGCCAATCGCCTGGATTGTAGACGGTTGAGCTAAGTATTGTACTCTCTCTTTGAATTAATAAAATATATTTTGGCAGCTCATCACATTTTATATTTCCCTGAAATGAACTCTTTTCATGTGATGAAGTCCTTAGGACTACACTGACTTCGATACAGAGAGGATGTATCGAGTGGTCCTTAAACCCTGTTCACAACCAAAGGATATATTATATTGGATGGCAATATATCAAGTATAGGTTGTTGTAGTTCACATCGTTTGGTTGTCCTCTTGACCAAATGAGTGTGGTGACACTGATATGATCTACAAGTAAGATATATGATATCTTATTGAACGTGACTCCGTGCAGCCCCTTTCTGCCAAAGGGATACTCATGATTGGATATGGATATATGTATCCCTCTAACCTGAGGTCATCATGGTAGCTTGCAAGCAACTCCCTGTGCTTTGGTGCCGGACTACCCGGAATTTTAATCCAGTGATGGAAGGTTTCTGGGTACAGGCAAGTACTTGTGGAGCAGTGATGGACCAAGATGGAATTGACTTGTCCAAACAGTTTGGATTGAATGTCTCACGGTATCTCAATTTAGCAAATCCTCGACCGGGGTAGTCCTAGTGAAGAGTCACTGGGCTTGCAAGGTTGAAACACGTAGTCGACTGACTCAGTCTGGGTTGGCAGCCCAATCTCAGTCATCTTGAGCATTAGAGGTCAAAGGGATGAATTATACGGTAACCATATACCAGAGGTTCGATAGTTTGCTCCCGCATCTTCGACCTATCCGGACGCTGGGACCCATTGCTAGATGGTTTCCTGTGCTGGTACTAGAATTATTCTAGTGCTACCATTTAGGTTCGAACCTATGAGGTCACACACCACAGAGGATTACTCTCTGATCCAGATACCGATTACGATTAAGAATCATCTCGGTTTTATGGTCACGGTATTTTTTGAGCACTCTTTTCTCCATCTTGCCCTAGTCAGAGTCAATCAAAAATTGTTCCGGGCTGACCAGCACTGCGCCAGGTTTTTTCTGAATCAGTTTTGAACTGATTCAGAGTTCATTTCGGCCTCCAATTGGTTGTGAACCAATTGAACCAATTTTTTGATCTTGAACCAGGTTCAATTGGATTGAACCGTTTGGTTTAAATGGTTTTGGACCGGTTTTAATGGATCGATGTTTTTCTCTCCCCTTGACCGTTTAACACGGTAATTTTTCTGGGAGGAATTTCTTGCGTCCGTTGAAGGCCAAGCATCCGAAGTCGAACCCGCTGGGCGTCTCTTCTCCTCCCTCCACCCGTCCTTTTAAACCTTGTTTAATTGCTGGTTAAATGGAGATCGGCAGCTGCTGCCTCTTGGCCTTCCTGCCTCTCCATATCCCTCTTCCCCTGCTGCCTTTAAATACCAGCAGTTCCCCCTGTTTCAGGGGTGGGTTGTTTCACCGTGAGAAGAGAGAAAACACCTAGGGTGTTCTTCCATTTGAGAGGCTAAGAGCTTGGTCTTTTTTTCTTCCATTGGGTATTTTGTAGAGCTAGGATTTGGAGTGTGTGAGGGAGAGAAACAAAGCCTTGTTTCTTGTGCTCAAATTCCCATTTTCAGCAAAGCTCTGTTGCTGAAACTTACCGTGACCGTGTCTCCTTCCAGCGGCTAGCACCGCGCGTGAAGGCGGATCCGAGAGCCCCGGGTGTGTCTCCCCTCTAGAGGGAGTACCCTTCTACTCCTGGGAGCAAGCAAGATGGGCCAAATTGCTGCTGCTGCTCCAAAGCGTAGGGACAAGCTGCTGTTTCTATTCTGCTGCAGAAATTCTGGCACAGGTTTTGGCCGAATTGTACACCATTCTTGCTGACTTTTTCTTGCAGATTTCTCTTGAAGATTGAAGTACACTCGATCACCTTGCTGCTACTTCGATTTGGGAGCAAACGGAGGTCCGGAAGGTGGCATTTCATCGCTATTTTTCAAGCTCAAAAACAGGGTATTCAACGTCCAAGGAGGAAGAAGGCTGGAATAATTTTATTCCAGCTATTCCTGCCTATTCCAGGTTTATTCCAAAGTTATTCCAGGTGGAATAAAGGTATGGAAAATTATTTTTTTAATCATGCATGAATAGATTTATTTGTTTAATATTTTGCAAATATTTTATATCATCATACATGCTTACATGCAACATGAATAGGTTAGGTTCTGGGCGGAGCAGTTTTCCGCTACGAGAATTTTAAAAAAGTTTTAAAATCCATTATGCTCCCGTTGCTGTTTGCATGCCTAGTGTAGGATCATGTCAAACCACCTGCACCTATTTCTTTCAAGCCTCCCCCTTGCCCTTGTTAGCCTCCACCTTGAAGAGTGCCCCTTTTAAGCACTCAACTATAGCCTCTACCATTTTGGCCCTTTGATGTGCCTCTATGGTGGTGCCTTTGAGCTTCTTAAGGGCCTTTCCCCCATCTAGGGTCTGATTTAGTAGGCCAGCCATAATATGGGACAACTGCAAGGGAACTTGATTAGGAAAAGCAAAGCTAAGAATAGAGAACAAGGATTAAAGGGGGTATAACTGTTAAACTATCACCAGCATTTGTTTCTCCAAGTCATGGTAGTCCAGGGTCTACAGCCACTCTAACTCCCTTATGAACAAAGTTTGCTCAAAAATAGCCCAAGTGTCTTCCAAACTCGAGGATGTGTGCCCTCCAAACCTCCTTCTAGTGGGAGTTCTGTTGGGAATTGTGTCCCAAAGCCAATCGCCTGGATTGTAGGCGGTTGAGCTATGTATTGTACTCTTTGAATTAATAAAATATTTTTTTTGGCAGCTCATCATATATTGTATTTCCCTGAAATGAACTCTTTCTATGTGATGAAGTCCTTAGGACTACACTGACTTCGATATAGAGAGGATGTATCGAGTGGTCCTTAAACCTTGTTCACAACCAAAGGATATATTGTACTGGACGGCAATATATCAAGTATAGGTTGTTGTAGTTCACATCGTTTGGTTGTCCTCTTGACCAAATGAGTGTGGTGACACTGATGTGATCTACAAGTGGGATATGTGATATCTCATTGAACGTGACTCTGGGCAGCCCCTTTCTGCCAAAGGGATACTCACGATTAGATATGGGTATATGTGTCCCTCTGACCTGAGGTCAACACGGTAGCTTGAAAGCAACTCCCTGTGCTTTGGTGCCGGACTACCCGGATTTTTAATCCGGTGATGGAAGGTTTCTGGGTACAGGCAAGTACTTGTGGAGCAGTGATGGACCAAGATGGAATTGACCTGTCCAAATAGTTTGGATTGAATGTCTCGCCGTATCTCAATTTAGCAAATCCTCGGCCGGGGTAGCCCTAGTGAAGAGTCACTGGGCTTGCGAGGTTGAGACACATAGTGGACTGACTCTGTCTGGGTTGGTAGCCCAATCTCAGTCATCCTGAGCATTAGAGGTCAAAGGGATGAATTATACGGTAACCATATGCCAGAGGTTCGATAGTTTGCTCCCGCATCTTCGACCTATCTGGACGCCGGGACCCATTGCTAGATGGTTTCCTGTGCTGGTACTATAATTGTTCTAGTGCTACCGTTTAGGTTCGAACCTATGAGGTCACACGCTACAGAGGATAACTCTCTGATCCGGATATCGATTACGATTGGGAATCATCTCGGTTTTATGGTCACAATATTTTTTGAGCACTCTTTTTTCCATCTTACCCTTGTCTGTGTCAACCGAAAATTGTTCTGGGCTGACCAGCTCTACACCAGGATTTTTCTGAATCAGTTTTGAATTGATTCGGAGTTCGTTTTGGCCTCCAATTGGTTGTGAACCAATTGAACCAATTTTATTGGGCTTGGACCGGTTCAATTGAATTGAACCACCGTTGGTTATTTGAACCAATGGGTTTGAACCAAATTGGTTTAAATGGTTTTGGACCAGTTTTTCTCTCCTCTTGACCGTTTAACACGGTTCATTTGCTGGGAAATCCTTGCGCTGGAGGAGGCCAAACGACCGAAGAGAAATCCAAACGTCCCAAACGTTCGACGCTGGCTGTGGGCGCTTCTTCCTCTCCTCCACCCATGATCTTTATCCCCCGTTTAACTGCTGGTTAAATGGTGAACAGCAGTAGTTTTTCTTGGTCTCCCAGCCCTTTTATCTTCCTCCCCTGCAGCTTTTATAAATCCTTGCAGTCGCCCTGTTCTAAGTTGAAGTTTCCAACGTGTGAGAACCGAGAGAGAGCAACAATAACATCTGAGTATTCTTCTTCTTTGAGAGGCTCATTTGGGGTGCTCTTGGGGCTGGGTTTTGGAGTGTGTGAGGGAGAGAACTGGTTGTTTCCTTTGCTCAAACCCAGGACTGCAGCAAAGCCAGGTTGCTGCCGTCCACTGTGGCTATTTCTTCTTCCAGCGGCTAGCACCGCGTGTGAAGAGAGATCGGAGGGCCCCCAGCGTGTCTCCCCTCTAGAGGGAGTACTCTTCCACTCCTGGGAGCAAGCCTCGCAAGCCGGGATCGCCGCTGCAGCTCCAAACGCCAAGAAGATCGCTGCTAGTTTTCTGCAACTAGAAAATCTGGCAGCAGATTTTGGCGAATTTCTATATTTTTTTGGCTAACTTTTTCTTGTAGTTCTTTATTGGAGATTGAATTAGACTCGATCACCTTGCCGCTTCTCAAATTTGGGAGCAAACGAAGGTTCGGAAGGTAGAGTTTCGATGACGTTTGTCAACCCAAAAATAGAGCTAAGTTTCAGCCCAACGAAGAAGAAGACTGGAATAAGTTTATCCCACTTATTCCAGCCTATTCCAGTTTTATTCTAGAGTTATTCCAGGTGGAATAAAGGTATAAAAAATTATTTTTAATCATGCATAAGTAGATTTATTTGTTTAATATTTTTTTGCAAATATTTTATGTCTTGATACATGCCTACATGCAGCATGAATAGATTAGGTTCTGGGCGGAGCAGTTTTCCACTACGCGGATTTTTAAAAATATTTTTAAAATCCTTTCTGCTCCCATACCTATTTGCGTGCCTAGTGTAGGATCATGTCAAACCACTTGCATCGGTTTCTTTCAGTGGTATTAGAGCAGGTTGCATGTGTAACCTATTCCTGTATGCATGTTTTTAGATTAAAATTGGTTTAATCTAATTATGTATCAGATTTCTTTTTGGAACCTAGTTGAGATCTTCACCATGACCGTGTGTCTTTGTCACGATGCGGATCATCTATGTTGGCCTCTTTAGAAGGATCCTTAAAGAATATTAAAATTAAAATTGTTTTAATTTGTTGATACATGTTTTTAGGCATGTTTTATATTGGATATAAAATATTTGTAAAATATCTTGATGCATGATTTGGTATGTAAAAAATGTTTTACATAGAGACTTAATTAAAAATTATTTTAATTAAGTGTTTGGCTTATTAAAAATTTTTTAGGTTTATGAAGTCTAATCAAATTTGCATAAGCCATTTTGGGTTAATTGGGTTAGCTGACTAGTTGGGTCCTTAAATGGGTTAGACCTAAGTTTAGTTGAACCGGATAACAAGAAGATTAAACAAAAGTTGTTTAAGGCCCTTCTTTAGAACTATCTAATAGTTAGATTAGTTGATCCGTTCATCTAAAATGGATCCAATTAGTGGCTCAGTGGATGCCCGAGTCTTTAGGCAAATCTGATCGAGTCTGGTAAACCGACTGGTGTCGAGGTAGGTTTGGCATTGTGATCATGGTTGTATGAGGCTACCTCTTTCCTGGCCAACTTGATTGGTGTCTAGGAAAGATGGTTAATGGCGGATACTCACCCATGATCTCACCTACCTGGCTAGTCGAGTCGACCAGAACTGATTGGAAAAGCTCAATGATTCGAGTTAACCCATGTCACCCTAGTTGATCGGTCTGACTGATCTATAGGTGCCCATGGATCATTTGTTGATTTATATCAACCCTCTTGGAATCTGATTGATTCAGTGGGAGGATGATCCATGTCCTTGTCTTTTTCTTCTGTCATAACTAAAAATCCTCTAAAATTATTAGGTCCTTAAAAAGACTAAGTCAAGAAGTTGACAATGTCTTAGCCTCCCATTAAGTTAGTTAGAAATGTGTCCACTATCTTGGTATGCATCGGTAGTTCCATAGAACGGGTGTACATCCGGTGACTGAAATTTCTATCTGATCGATGATGGTTCAGTGCAACCTCCTTAACAGGACCAGGTGGGTCGGCCATAGTCGGGCTTGGTCTTTAGTTAGCTGGAAGCATTGGATTTATCATTTTAATGATTGGACCTAACCAGAGACCCGCAATAGGAGGCCCCAAGGCCGATTGGGGTGTTCTCTAGGGCAAAATAAAATACTAAAAATTGTTTAGGGAAATAATTGGTTTACGAACCTACCTTTAGGCTCATATGGGTGAGCTGGCCAAAGTCGAGCTCATGCGTGGCCTATTGGATTTCAGTACCCACTTGAAAAAGTGTTTTCACGGATTGGAATTAGAGGCTACCAATCTGAAAAATTAGTGGGAGAAACCTTTAGACTAAAGTCCAAGTCTTTTGGTTAAATTATTAATTCATAAACTAATTTGGTCTTATTTTCTTTTTAGATGTCTTCAAATTTATCGCTCCGGACACTTCTTGATAATGAGAAGTTAAAGGGTCACAACTTCGATAGTTGGTATCGAAGATTGAGAATCGTTCTGGAGCATGAACGGATCCTCTATGTAATAACGGATCCGGCACCTGAAACCCCTCCCGCTAATGCACGGAGTGCAGTCAGAGACGCTTATCTGAAGTGGGTCTCTGATCGGACTACTGTCCGGTGCTTTATGTTAGCGGCGATGAATGACGAGTTCAGTCGCAAATTCGAGGAGGCCCAACCTGATGAAATCCTTCAAAAGTTGAAGGAATCCTTCGGCACCCCGGATGATGTAGAACGGTACAAAGTGTCTTGTGCCATCTACAATTCCAAGATGCTGAATGGTGGTTCAGTCACTGATCATGTATTGTAGATGATCAAGCTGATTGAAAAACTGGGCAAACTCGGATGCCCCTTGCATGAGCAGCTCGAAAAGGATGCGATCCTGAATTCTCTTCCCTCTTCCTACCTTGATTTTCTCGATCATTATAGAATGAACAAGCCTGCAGTCAACTACCATGGTCTTTTGGGGTTGCTGCAGACTTTCGAGAAAGACCACCAACTAAATAAGGGGGTGGTGAATTTAGTGGGAGGTAGTAGAGGTCGTCGTCCCTTTAAGAAAGGGAAGAAGAAAATGAATAAGAAGGGAAAGAATGTGTAGAATGCTCTTGGCCCTATTCAGACCAGGAAGTATAATGCTGATCAGTCTTCTGCAGAGTGCTTCTACTGCAAGAAGAAGGGACACTGGAAGAGGAACTGTCCTCTTTACATTGCATACCTTGATCCGAACAGGCCGAGGAAGCAGAAGTCTGCTGAACAAGGTATTTATATGATAAAATCTTGTAATTACTCAATTGTTGATACTGCTAACTGGGTATTGGATACTGGTAGTCCAATTCACGTTTGTAATTCATTACAGGGACTTCAAGTTAGCAGAAGATTTGAAGATGGAGAACAGTTTCTGAGTGTCGGGAATGGAAATCGTGTTCCAGTACTGGCGGTCGGAGTCTTGCATCTTGTCTTTGAGTCTTGTACTGTCGAACTAGTCGACTGTCACTATTGTCCTAGTTTCATTATGAGCATAATCTCTGTAGGCCTTTTGGCCAATTGTGGTTTTGAACTATCAATAAAAGAAGATTTTTGCAATGTTATTTTGAATAACTCTGTTATAATGAAAGCTAGATTAAATAATGGCATATACATACTATCAAGGCCTGTTAGTGTAATGTACACTTCTAGCAAACACCCAAGATTAGATAATGTCAACGATTTGTATCTTTGGCACTGTAGGCTAGGTCATATTAACCAAAATAGGATAAACAAGATGTGAGGAGATGGACTTCTCGAGGTCAGTGATTCTGAATCACTGCCCACTTGTGAATCCTGTTTACTAGGTAAAATGACCAAGTCACCTTTTACTGGAAAAGGTGAACGAGCTACAGAACTTCTGAGTCTCATACATACTGATGTATGTGGACCGATGACAGATAGTGCCAGAGGAGGATACAAATATTTCATTACTTTTACAGATGACTTTTCAAGGTTCAATTATGTCTTCTTAATGAGACATAAGTCTGAGTCGTTTGAAATGTTCAAACGATACCGTAATGAAGTAGAAAAGCAAACTGGAAAAAGTATTAAAACCCTTCGATCTGATCGAGGTGGTGAATACTTATCTGGTGAATTTTTGACATATCTTGAGGAGAATGGAATTCTCTCTCAGTGGACTCCTCCAGGAACACCGCAGTTGAATGGTGTGTCCGAAAGGAGGAATCGAACCTTGTTGGACATGGTTCGATCCATGATGGGTTTTGCAACTCTACTGCTATCCTTTTAGGGATATGCGCTTCAGACAGCCTGTTACTTATTAAATGATGTTCCAAGTAAGTCTGTTGTCTCCACTCCGTATGAGATGTGGACTGGATGTAAACCCTCAATCTCACACCTTCGGGTCTGGGGTTGTCCGGCTTACGTAAAACGTTTAGAATCAGACAAACTTGGTCCTAGGTCTGATCGGTGTTTATTCATTGGTTATCCTAAGGAAACCAAAGGGTATTTCTTTTACTTGGAGAATGAACAAAATGTGTTCGTTGCTCTTAGAGCTATCTTTTTGGAAAAGGAGTTCCTTGGAGAAGGAACTATAGCCTCTAAGATTGAACTTGATGAAGTTCAGCCAATAGAAGAACCTACACACTCCAAGGACATCATAAAACCGGCTGTGATTGAATCACACCCAGAACCTATTAGGAGATCTGGTAGAATACCGCGTCCGCCGGACAGATACTACGGTTTCTTGGTCCGAGATGGCGATCCCATTGAGCTCGATGAGAACAATGAGGATCCGATCACCTATATGGATGCTCTTCAGAGATCTGACTCTGAGGCATGGCTTGGAGCCATGCGATCCGAAATGGAGTCCATGGAAATCAACAATGTTTGGACATTGGTTGATCCGCTTGAAGGGATAAAACCCATCGGGTGTAAATGGATCTTCAAGAGGAAAAGGGGTGCAGATGAGAAGGTAGAGACCTATAAAGCCTGGTTGCAAAGGGGTATCATCAGCGATATGGTATCGATTATGACAAGACTTTCTCTCCTGTGGCAATGCTCAAGTCCATTCAGATCATGCTTGCTTTGGCAGCATATTTTGATTACGAGATCTGGCAGATGGATGTCCGAACCACTTTCCTAAATGGGGAGCTGGAAGAGGAGGTGTATATGATATAGCCTGAAGGGTTCACATCCACAGATAAATCAAAAGTATGCAAGTTGCAGAGGTCCATCTATGGACTCAAGCAAGCATCTCGAAGTTGGAACTTACGGTTTGATAGGTGTATCAAATCGTATGGCTTCGTTAGGAACGGAGAAGAACCGTGCATCTATAAATGGGTTAATGGTTCTATGATTGTATTCCAAGTACTGTATGTTGACGACATTCTCTTAATCGGGAATGATGTCGCAGCATTACAAGGAATAAAGGTCTGGTTATCATCTCAGTTCTCCATGAAGGACTTGGGTGAAGCTTCTTACATACTAGGTATGAAGATCTATAGAGATAGATCTTAGAAGCTTTTGGGATTGTCCCAGTCTACGTACATTGACACCGTGCTGAAACGGTTCAGCATGAAAAATTTCAAGAAAGGCTATCTCCCGATAGGTTTTGGAATTACTCTTTCTAAGAAGGATGGTGCGACAACTCCTGAGGAAAGAGAGTGCATGAGTAGAGTACCTTATGCTTCTACAGTAGGCTCTATCATGTATGCTATGACTTGTACTACACCAGACGTGGCATACTCACTAGGAGTAGTGAGCGGATACCGGTCTGACCCAGGTAAGGCGCATTGGAAGGTGGTTAAGTCCATCCTTAAGTATTTGAGAAATACTAAAGATCAATGGCTGATTTATGGAGAACCTGACTTGAAACTTGTGGGGTACTCTGACTCCAGTTTCCAGTCGGATAGAGATGATATCAAGAGTGTGTTAGGGTTTGTATTTATCCTGAATGGAGGAGCGATCTGCTGGAAAAGTCCCAAGCAGGTAACTATTGCAGACTCGGTATGCGAAGCAGAATATATTGCAGTATCAGATGCAGCAAAGGAAGCTGTGTGGTTGCGAAAGTTCCTTGGAGAGCTAGGGGTGGCACCTTCCCTAGATGGTCCTGTTCCGGTGTATTGTGATAGCACTGGAGCCATTGCTCAAGCTAAGGAGCCTAAAACTTATCATCGCACCAAGCATATACTATGGCGCTAACACCTCGTACGAGAGATCATAGAACGAGGCGACATCAATCTTCTAAAGATCGATGGAAAGGAAAATCTAGCCGACCCCTTCACTAAAGCCCTCGAAATAAAAGAGTTCGACTATTGTAAATGGGAAATGGGTATTAGATACTCTTCTGATTGGCTTTAGTACAAGTGGGAGTTGTTGGGAATTGTGTCCCAAAGCCAATCGCCTGGGTTGTAGGCGGTTGAGCTATGTATTGTACTCTTTGAATTAATAAAATATTTTTTTTGGTAGCTCATCACATATTGTATTTCCCTGAAATAAACTCTTTCCATGTGATGAAGTCCTTAGGACTACACTGACTTCGATACAGAGAGGATGTATCGAATGGTCCTTAAACCTTGTTCATAACCAAAGGATATATTGTACTAGACGGCAATATATCAAGTATAGGTTGTTGTAGTTCACATCGTTTGGTTGTCCTCTTGACCAAATGAGTGTGGTGACACTGATGTGATCTACAAGTGGGATATGTGATATCTCATTGAACGTGACTCCGTGCAGCCCCTTTCTGCCAAAGGGATACTCACGATTGGATATGGGTATATGTGTCCCTCTGACCTGAGGTCATCACGGTAGCTTGCAAGCAACTCCTTGTGCTTTGGTGCCGGACTACCCAGATTTTTAATCCGGTGATGGAAGGTTTCTGGGTACAGGCAAGTACTTGTGGAGCAGCGATGGACCAAGATGGAATTGACCTCTTCAAATAGTTTGGATTGAATGTCTCGCAGTATCTCAATTTAGCAAATCCTCGGTCGGGGTAGCCCTAGTGAAGAGTCACTAGGCTTGCGAGGTTGAGACACGTAGTGGACTGACTCTGTCTGGGTTGGCAGCCCAATCTCAGTCGTCCTGAGCATTAGAGGTCAAAGGGATGAATTATACGGTAACCATATGCCAGAGGCTCGATAGTTTGCTCCCGCATCTTCGACCTATCCGGACGCCGGGACCCATTGCTAGATGGTTTCCTGTGCTGGTATTAGAATTGTTCTAGTGCTACCGTTTAGGTTCGAACCTATGAGGTCACACGCCACAAAGGATAACTCTCTGATCCGGATATCGATTATGATTGAGAATCGTCTCGGTTTTATGGTCACAGTATTTTTTGAGCACTCTTTTTTCCATCTTGCCCTTGTCTGTGTCAACCAAAAATTGTTCCGGGCTGACCAGCTCTATGCCAGAATTTTTTTGAATCAGTTTTGAACTGATTCGGAGTTCGTTTCGGCCTCCAATTGGTTGTGAACCAATTGAACCAATTTTATTGGGCTTGGACCGGTTCAATTGAATTGAACCACCGTTGGTTATTTGAACCAACGGGTTTGAACCAAATTGGTTTAAATGGTTTTGGACCAGTTTTTCTCCCCTCTTGACCGTTTAACATGGTTCATTTGCTGGGAAAAACTTGTGCTGGAGGAGGCCAAACGACCGAAGAAAAATCCAAACATCCCAAACGTTTGACGCTGGCTGTGGGCGCTTCTTCCTCTCCTCCACCCATGATCTTTATCCCCCGTTTAACTGCTGGTTAAATGGTGAACGACAGTAGTTTTTCTTGGTCTCCCAGCCCTTTTATCTTCCTCCCCTGCAGCTTTTATAAATCCCTGCAATCGCCTTGTTCTAAGTTGAAGTTTCCAGCATGTGAGAATCGAGAGAGAGCAACAATAACATCTGAGTATTCTTCTTCTTTGAGAGGCTCATTTGGGGTGCTCTTTGGTGCTGGGTTTTGGAGTGTGTGAGGGAGAGAACCGGTTGTTTCCTGTGCTCAAACCCAGGACTGCAGCAAAGCCAGGTTGCTACCGTCCACTGTGGCTATTTCTTCTTCCAGTGGCTAGCACCGCATGTGAAGAGAGATCGGAGGGCCCCCGGCATGTCTCCCCTCTAGAGGGAGTACTCTTCCACTCCTGGGAGCAAGCCTCGCGAGCCGGGATCGCCGCTACAGCTCCAAACGCCAAGAAGATCGCTGCTGGTTTTCTGCAACCATAAAATCTGGTAGCATAATCTATATTTTTTTGGCTAACTTTTTCTTGCAGTTCTTTATTGGAGATTGAAGTAGACTCGATCACCTTGCTGCTGCTCAAATTTGGGAGCAAATGAAGGTTCGGAAGGTAGAGTTCTGACGATGTTTGTCAACCCAAAAATAGAGCTAAGTTTCAGCCCAACGAAGAAGAAGACTGGAATAAGTTTATCCCACTTATTCTAGCCTATTCCAGTTTTATTCCAGAGTTATTCCAGGTAGAATAAAGGTATAAAAAATTATTTTTAATCATGCATAATTAGATTTATTTGTTTAATATTTTTTTGCAAATATTTTATGTCTTGATACATGCCTACATACAGCATGAATAGATTAGGTTCTGGGTGGAGCAGTTTTCCGCTATGTGGATTTTTAAAAATGTTTTTAAAATCCTTTCTGCTTCCGTACCTGTTTGCATGCCTAGTGTAGGATCATGTCAAACCACCTGCATCGGTTTCTTTCAAGTTCATGATCTGGAGAGTCCCCCAAGCCCTCCTCAGTAGGAATGGAAGAGGATGGTGGGTGAGCGATCAGCACAAGAGGTGCAACCATCGAGGATGGAATGTCAACCATAACCTTCAACATGGCCTCGAACACCTTGTAGAAGTCTGACTTAATCGGAGCCTCTCTTGACTTATGCTATGAGAACTTCACCCTTTTTGAGCAAGTGGAAGAGGCCCTGGCCTTCCTCTTCTGAGCCATTGACTTCTTCATTTTATCCAAATCATCTGGCCTCATTTATGTTATTAAACCTCTGATTAGGACAACAAGAAAAATAGAAGAAGTAATGGGAGAAGGCAAAGAACCCTAGACTTGCATGCAAGGAGCCAGTTGAGCCCCACATTATAGAGGGTTTCCTTAGATAGAAGCTACCCCACATGAGGGACTTTGAAGTCCCTGAGGGCTTGGAAGTGTCCCTCCTCTTTAACACTCAATTTGGGGGGTTCTTAGGATAGAGACATTCGACCGACCCCAACTTAGTAGATCTCAGTCACTCATGGAAGGGCAAGATACAAATAGAAATCGCTCCTTACACCCTTTAATGGTGGAAGGTGTGCCCTTCATCAAAGGATCTACCCCTTTTTGGGCAATAAAGTACCACCAGTCATTGGCATATGGATGCCTCTATGTGGTATAAGAGGCCCAAAATAAGGGAAGGGAAGGAAAATTTTTGGTCAAAAAATAAATAACTAAAAACCCTAAGACAAGTCTAAAGGAATTGGGAGTCAATGTGCATAATGAGATTCCATAAAACATGAGAAACCTAAGACTCATCTCGAAGGCCTCCTCATAGACCTCGAGTCAGCCAAGGGATAGATTATCTATCCAAGTGTCAGGAGCAGGAAACTCCAACCCAAATCCCTTAGGGATGCCATACACTACATGGATGCAAGGTTGTATTTTATAGCAGGCAATCCATCTAGATTACGGGTAATTTAATGGAGCCCCACCACATCATTATATTTGATATATTTTTCTGGATAACAATCTATCATATTTGATAATCTGAATTATCTTTCAAGAGGTAATATAGATTATCCATGGGAGAGGTTGTAATCTAGATTACTACCTTTTAGGTAATCTAGATTACCAAATTACCCTCCCATTCTCCCTACCTCTTTCCTTCCATATAATATACTATAATATAATCTTTTACTATTTTATAATAATATAATATATTTATAATATAATATAAATATATTTTATTTTATTTTACTTTATAAATTTTATAAATTTAACTTTATATTATTATATTATATTAATATTATATTAATATAATATATTATTATATATTTTACATTTTATAATATAAAATATATTATATTATATTATGTTTAATAATATAATATGTAAATTTAATGCATTATTTAATATTTTTAAGTAATATATTAAATATATCATCTATTTAATATATAAATTTTTATATTAAATTTATTTAATATAAAAATAATTTTTATTTTATAAAAAAATATAAATTAGAAAATATTTTAATATTTTTAATATAAAATATAAAAATATATTTTAATATAAAATATAAAAATATATTTTATAAATAAAATATATAATTAATTTAAAAATATTTTAAAATTTAATTTTATATTATAAAATATTTTCTATATGTACCAAACACAGTAATCCACATTACCTAGAATTAATATAGCTGGTAATCCACATTACTAACAGTCCACATTACCTTTTAAGATTGGCTGGCAATATACCAAATACAACCTAAGATAAATCTTCTTGGTCCATGGTGGACTGATACCATCATGTGTTCCTTATCTGAAACCTTCGGGTCCTATGACCCCTCTTTTCTGGCACCTCTCTTGGATGACCTCTCCTTCCTAGAAACTACCATCTACCTAAAATTAAGAAAAAAGAAAGAGTAAAGCAAGAGGGAAGAAAAGCTAACCTAGAGATAGGGAGAGGCAAAAGATTGAGGGCAACAGACTCTCTAAGAAAACCATAATGAGATGATGCAAGTAGAAGAGAAGAAAAAATTGCTAGTTAGAATAAAGAATAATAGAAAAAGCACTCTGGAGTAAGGAGCTATGCGAAGCCAAGGCACGGGAAGAGCCAGAGTGGCAAGTGCTACCATCTTTTCAAATGGGGATGTGTAGCACTAAATCACCCTAAGCTTCCTAATGATTGCCATGTGGCAGCCCTTGTTGAAAATTTGCAGCTAATTCATTGTCTAGAGTAAATGTTGTGCACTTGTCGAAGCATCACTAAGAGCTACAAATCAGGACCCGTCATTGCCCCTACCTATCTGAATCCATCTCAAAGGCCATGCATCTCTAAGTTTAGAAAAGGACCCTCATGCCCTTGACCCTCTTTTCTCTCAGAATACTTTCATAACCTGATCAAAGCTTGGATTAGAAAGTAGGGGATATCTGTTGGTGAGAAATATTGTCAGGCTAGGGACATGGCACCTATAGTGACAGTAGTGAACCAATGGCCTAATGACACAATCACCGATCAAAGGCATAGAGCCTGAGAGTTGGCTGAACCTGACAGTTAAATGGCATGTGCTGACCGACCATACATCGAATTGGTGAAAGTAGCATGGTCTGAACTCACTCTGGGTTCATTGACTGTACATTGGGTTAGGCCACCCATGAAGAAGGCCAAGTTTTAATGTTGATGGCTATTCTAATACTAATGCATGGATCATTTATCAAACATAGTCTCTAACTATGGGAGGTTAGTGAATCTAATGCTACAAGTAGGGTGACAAATTGAGACCCTATCTACCCCATCATTTGGCCAACCCCTTATCAGGAGGAATGGTCTCCCAAGTTGATCAACCAATGTTTGGTCCTTGGGGCCATCCGATTTGAGCTAGGCTTAGTCACGTGACCACAAAGTGCTTGGCTGATCAGTTGCTTATCAGGGCACTGGCCCCTATTTTGCTTGACCAAACCTATTCAAGCTCCATATCCCTAAACATACACATCCAAACAGGCCTCAGCAATAGCTGACGGCAAGCATCTACCGACCATTCATTGAGCAAAGCTACATGCTCAACACATAGTAGCCCTTCTTCTCATCCATAAAGGATGTCCTAACTAGCCAAATCACATTGGATGCTACCCGCTATCTCTAAGGCAGAGTCCAGCCCAGCCTCGATATGGGCCAACCTCCATAACCTGGCAGTCTCAGGCTCATCAAATGTGCTCCTTAGCTGGAGTTACTCGAGTAACTTCTCCTATCAACCAGACCTTGGATGCCTTGACAATGTCCAGGTAGTAAAACCTTGGGCAGTGCATCCACTCAAAATCCTTAGGGCATAGCCTCCAACGCTCAATGATACAACCCCAACACATGGCTGGACTCTCCATCATATCTTAAAATTCTAAATCATTGCTAAATCTAAGCAATTAAGAAAAGTATGCTTAAACTTGCACAATGGTCCATGCTATCATTAATGAAGCATAGCATGCATTTTGCAAATGATAAGGATACATTTAAAAAGATAAGACATCCCCCACCAACAAGCAGGCCCCAAGTGATACGTGGAGAGTTTTGTCGCCTTTCACTAGATCCACCAGGATCTTCACTATTCTAAGTATGCCCCTGAGGCTCCACTTATAATAAGAACTTCATGTAAGCCCCCAAGGTGTACAAGCTCTCCTGCTTACAATCCTTGCACTGTTGACCAAATATTAACTTGAGCATCAATGTACCTTCATCGAGGCCACCCCAATGGGGCTTTTTTATAGGTACTGCCTCTTAGAGAGTCACCTACGCCACTAACTCTAGCACCTCCCCCATCTTGTTTGGTTCTTGAAGATTTTTGGCACCAACACTCGGCTTGTCCCAATCCAGGTATATTGACAGTGTTCAAAAGATTTAACATAGAGGGTAGTAAAAGAGGTTACTTGCCCATGAGTCAAGGCATATATCTCTCTAACAAGATGTCTCCAAAGAAATCAAAAGAAAGATAATGGATGAGTAAAACTCCTTATGCTTTGGTTGTAGGATCAATCATGTATGCTATGCTATGTATCAGGCTTGATGTTGCTTATACTTTAGGCAAGCAAGTTGGTTTTAGGCTGATCCTAGGAAGGATCATTGAAAAGATATGAAAAACATTCTTAAGTACCTGAAATAGACTAAATACTTTTTTTCTAATACATGGAGGATCAGATTTAAAACTAGAAGGCTATACTAACTCTAGTTTTCAATTAGATCCAGTTGATAGTAAATCCATATCATGATACATATTTATTCTATATGGTAGTATAGTGAGTTGAAAAGTTTGAAGCAGCAAACTATAGCTAACTCAGTTACCAAGGTAGAGTACATTGCTACTAGTGAAGTCACTAAGGAAGCTATCTAGATGAACAAGTTCATGATGGAATTAGATGTAGTTCCTATGATATTACAACCGGAGCCACTTTATTGTGATAATACTAGAGTTAATGTACAATCTAAGGAACCAAGGTATCATCAAAAGTCCAAGCATATCTTAAGAAGCTTCTATCTCATTCGTGAAATTATTGAAAGACAAGATATGATCATAAAATGAGTAGATATAGAGAATAACATAACAGACCCATTCACTAAGGCCCTTCCTTAATAATAGTTTAATCACCATCTAAAATGCATGGAAATTAAATACAAGGGTGTTGGCTTTAGTACAAGTGAAAGATTGAAAGAATAGTGCTCTATAAGCCAATCATATTTCATATGTGATAGAGACTTTTCTATAAATTATTCTGACTCATAATGACATTTATTAATAAAGAGCCATTTTTGTTTTATCACAGTTGTGTCTTATTCATTTATATCTTAAGATTATGATAAATCTCATAGATTAGGATAATGGTTTTAGGGTTATGATCAATTCATAATATTGAGATCTAAAATCTTGAAAGTCCTATTCTAAAACATTCCCAATTAGAGGATCAGCAAGTTAGGGATCGATATTTTTGGTAAGACTAGCACATCCGATGTATGTTCGATGGAGAGGGTGGTTGGTCTCACAACCGCTTATATAGAGACACTAATACAAGGATATGGGTGTTAATTTGAAAATGAGTTTACTGAATTGATCCACCGAGAGAACATCTTATGCAGTCTTACTTATCAGAAGATATATTCCTAAGTAGGAGTTATGCGAGTAATCCTTGGACCTATGATCACCATTGAACCTTATGCACATGAATCCATATTTTGGTTCATGCTCATTCTTGATTGAGTCATGTACAGGGTGTTCTTGAATATGGTGGATTGTATACAAAGGTTAGAAGTAGGTCAACAAGGAATCGATCATTTCTAGTAAGAGAAGATTTTATCCTATGTAATCTTATCATTTGATGACTCAGAAAGCCTTTGATTAAAATAGGATAAAATTAAAAATGAATTCTAATCTTTCATCGATCAATATTGGATTGAGATTCAAATAAATAAAGTGTTAGATTTTGACATATTTCCATACCTATTTATTATTCGGGATAAGAGATAATCAAAGGATTGAATTGCATAGTAACTTGCTACTGAAAGGTATTTTTGGTTTTTCCTTCAAATGCCATATCTTCAAGATAGGCATGATACATTGCTAGATGTCAATCATGTCTTGTAAATTTTTATGAATTAAAGTGATTAATTCATGAGTTAATTAGAAAGATGATCTAATTTGACAACTTGGGTTGATATGAGTTTGACCTAATTCAATTTGCAGGTTCTAATCAAACTAGATCAATATAAACCTAAACCTTCTACTAGATAGATGTGGAGCCTAAAGAGACACACATGCTAAGAAATTGATCAAGGAAGTCAATTGTATTTTTTGAAGGGTCATAGGATCCTAATTGGATAGCTAATTGACATGCTAGCACATGATGGCTAACCTAACTCTTAACCTAATTAGATTAGGCTTATATCCTTACTATTTAAGTTAACTAATTTGAGTGGGACTTAAATTGGATCAAGCATTAAGTGGAGCAGCCAAATAGGGTGCCATAAAGCCTTATCCAAGATGCAAATCAAGAGTCCTAAGTGGAATGGACTCTTGGTGCATGGCAAGACTTATGGCACACAAGGGCAGCATGCAGAAGAACCATGAGTCCTTCTGTTGCTTAATCACCTTTTGGATTGAAGTTTACCTCTCCTTCTCTCTCTTCCACATCCCATGGATGGGGATTTAACGAAGTCAAGGCATTTAAATTTGGCACAAACAAAGAATGGCATGAAAGTGTGTCATGCAGGATTTTTTTTGGTGCATGGATTAGGACTTAGAGTCCTTTTGCATTAGGCTAAGACCCCTATGGCATTTCTTGGTGATCCATATCCCATTTCCACACCCCCTCTTATTGATTTTGACTTGGTCCAAGGCCAAGTGGATGGAGGAAAGCCATTAGATATATGAAAAGATGCAACACACTTCTCTTAGCACAAAGAAACTTCGAAATGTCATATTTATATGATGTTTCATCAGAGTCCTTCTGTTTGAAGGAACATATTTGATATATCCCTTTTTAGATAAGTGCTAGGGAAAATGTGCAATTGGAACCTTTTCTCTATCTATAAAAGGGACTTAAGATTAGAGTCCAATGCATCTAATCTTGTTTGAATAATCATCTTCTCTTGTTAAGACAAGTCTTTCTAATTAACACAAGTCTACCATTTTAAGACAAGGGCATAGGAAGAGAATTAAGAAGGACAAAAGGATAGTTAGAGAGGTCTAGAGATTCCTTCAGAATAGTATAGGTCCTAGCAAGGCTAAAAGGTCATCGAAAGAAAAATTTAGCAAGCAAGGTTAAAGGAGTGCTTCCTTGATCCAATTCCTATGTGGATCACCTTTGGAGGGCATACACTTGTATACCTATAAAAATTTTGGATTTAGCATTAGAGGTATTCTTCTTAATCCTCTTATATTATCCTAATTAATTGTTATAATCAAGGGATCATGGGTCTAAGGTTTCGATTGACTAGGATTTCATTAATGAAAATTTTTGAAATTCAATCTTCTACTATACAATAGTAACCTTATAGTGGTATCAGAGCAACCTTGATTGATTCAATTAATAGTCAATTATATGATATATATGTATTTATGCTTTTTAACAAAACTAGCATGATAGCTATTATGCATATTGTTTAATGATTGCCACTGATTAGGTGTTTCAATTAAACCCTAATCAATATTAGAGATATATATGTTTAGATTAGTTAGTCATCATTCTAACATAAGATTATCCTAGCATAGTGGTGGATATCTACTATGTTGTAAGGTTGTCTTAGAGTGATGGTATAATTGCTTCACACCTGGCACTTTATGTAAAGTTGCTATATACTAGTATGTTGTATTAGACTGTGCATGCGACCATGAAAGCCCTCTTAAAAATTATATTTAGTTGTAGTGTCAAAATCAAAATACAAATCTATTCAGGATATGATTGATTAATTGGTGTCTAAAAAAATGGTTCTAGGAAGGTAAAGAGAACATGCTTTTTAATTGGATCCGTTGCTTACCTGGCCAATCTTTTGATATTTAAGGAAAGCATGAGGGGCCTCCCTTATCTCTCCCACTTACCTGGCCAATTCATTTGATTTAAATCTTGAACTGAAAATGATTAATGACTTGTACACTACTAATGCCTTCCTTCATGATAAGGCAAAATCATGTCAAAAACTATAGTAGATTTATTGTATAACATAAGGCTTACTATGGGGATTGATGTAGGATAAACTTGGTACATATGATACTTTATGACATGTTTGATGATGTTACATTGTTGTGTAATACAAGGGCAACATTATTCAAATATGACTATGTACATTTAAGGGCAGTTTATGTAAAGTTACTAGGACTTATCACCGATCTATTAGGAGGCCATCCCCACCTACTAGACTAGCCACCAAGACTCGGAGCTAGATATCTCTTCCTTCTACATCTAGAGCTGGCTCCAAAGCCACCTTAGGTGTTTACTATGATGACCAGAGCTAGATATTAGGGGTTCTTAGATATGTCCTAGGTCGACATGTATTAGCTTTTATGTTTTAGAACTATATAGCATGTTGAGTTTGTTTTATCAAGGTTTATTTTTGGTTTGTATCAATTTTTGTATGAAATACATCTATTTGTAATGTAAAACTAATGTCTAAGTTATGGATGGCATCTAAATTCTACCATGTTTTTCAATGTTGTTTGATTGCTTTAATTGATTTACATTAGGGAAGCTATCTTCCAAATGTCTTTTAATAATGATGACAAAAAGGGGGAGAAATATGAGAAAACTATAAATAAAGGGGAGAAAAATAAGGAAATGGCATGACAATAGTAATAAAATGAGAAAAAGGAGGAAATGATATCAAAATGCAAATAATGGTATGAAAATACAAATAATAGAAGAAAAATATGAATAAGGGGCAGAAAACTATGAATAAATGAGAAAAATACAAGGACAAGAAAATATTTTCCTTATTTATACATGAAAATGTAAATAAAAGGATAGAAAAATGCAATATTTAAGGTTTCTAAAATTTCTTGTTATGATTTTCGCTTTGAGGCTTGAAATTTCTTACAATTTCTTGCTTTGATACAAGAACATTTATGCTCTGATACTTGTACTTATTGCTTTGACACTCATACCTAAATACTTCAACATGTTTAGAAATTACTCTAATTCCTTTCCTTTGAAATTTTGCTCTAATACATTTCAAATTTTGCTATAATATATTTCTGTTACCCAAATCAATAACCCAAGAGGAGGGTAAATTGGGTTTTAAAAAAAATTTGAGTAGATATGTAAACTTTGAAAACTTAAGCTACATGAGCCAACAATTGTATGAAGTGCTGAAAGCTAAATGAGAGAGAGAGAGCAATAATCACACAAACATGAAAAGTTTATAGTGGTTCAGAGTAATCCTTGCTCCTACGTCCACTTTTAAATATTCTCTTGGGATTTTTACTATATTCCCTTAAGAATATAATTGGATTGTTTTCATCCAGGCTCACAATCCAAAATCCAATACATGTTTCTTTTATATAGGCTCACAAATAAATTCAATTGGATTTCTAAGGCCAGTCAATCAAAACCTTAAATAAAAACACCAAGTTTTAGATACCACTAAAACTGGTCAATACAAAAATAAATAAAAATATAGCAATAAGAAATAAACTCTAAAAAAGATAAATGTTGTCAGTGAAGCTTGACTTATAGTTGCTTGAAAGCTTTAATGATTAATTTTTAATGATCTCTTAGTTGCTCGGTAATTATTTCAAGAGATTACGTATGAAGTAGTTGGAGTTTCTCTTGAGTTTTCAATGACAGCTCTCTGAATATTCTCTTGTTCAATGATTATAATGAATGCCAAGGAATGTTTTGATTTCTGAGCTCAACTCTTTTTTTTGTCTTGTCATAATGATTAACCAATAGTTTAAAGGGTCATCTAGCCATTTCTAGCCATTGGAAACCAGGAAATAGCCATTAAAACCAAGAAATCTCAATAATTGGAAGTCTGCAGAACTAGTTGTTACACTATTGTCAAAGGATTATGAGTCGATTCGCTTGGCAACGAGTCGACTCACCTACAGGAATTCAAAAATTTAAGTTTCCCCTTCACTATGAAAGTTAGCTCATCTACTATAGGAGTTGGCTTTTCTACCTGTGCCAAAAAACCATCTTTCTACATTACTGGGAGAGTCAACTCACCTGTCTTGAGAGTCAGCTCATCTGAGTTATATGAAAATTTAACCTTCTATTTTTCTAAGAGAGTCGACTATTGCTCCACATGAGTTGACTCACCCGTTTGAAATAAAAACTACTTCTTTACCCAAATGAGAAAGTTGGCTTGTCCATCCCACGAGTTGGCTCGTCTATATTCTAAACCACTATGCCACTTCTAGAATCAACCAGAGCCGACTCTAAGTTTCATGGGTCGACTCTTCAATCCAAACTTGAAACCTAGCTTCTATTTCACTCTTAATAAAGTATAATTAAGCTCTCAAAAGCTCATAAATACATCATAATAATTTTTAATGATACATAGCATCTCTCAAAGTATTTTTTTTATACATAATAGCTTTGCAATGATACATAGGATCTCACCAACTATTCTAGAGACTTATAAAATTTTAAGTGACACATAGTCTTTGTATGCTCTCTGCAAAATATTCTTAAACTAATTGAAAGATATTAGTATGCTATACATGCTCCAATATTTTATAATTATCAAAATTACTCCTGGGATTAACAATTTTGATATATATTATTTGGCTCTGATACTACCATATTAGTATTATTTGGCTCTGATATTATCATATTAGTTTGCTTCAATACATCATACATTGAAATTTTGAAATTATCTTGAGAGTATCATTGATGATCTGATAAATATTGAAACATACTCTAATATGCAAGTTGTATACTTTGATTCTTATTGCATGCTTTGATACTTAATCTATAAATCACATACTATGCTTTGATAATCAATCCACAATTCATATGCTATGATATGCAAACCTTAATTCCTCAAAATATTGCTCTGATAACTTTAAAACACTCTAAATTTACTTTGATAATATTTTTAGAGTATTATGTTTATTTTGATAACATTTTCTTATATACTTAAAGTTGTCATCACCATCAAAAAGATGGAGATTGTTGGCCCTAAAGATTGATTTTGGTGAATAACAAAATATTTGAGTATATAATATTACTAATAAATTGAATGAGCTAATGTTTCAAGAAACATTAAGGGTAACAACTATAGATTTGAAATATAAGTTTTTGAAATTCAAAAGATATGAAAAAGCTAATCAAAATTACATAAAAATAGTGTGTTGGGATAAGGAGTCAAGAAAGTTTTGAAAAATCAAAGTTTCAACCAGATATGGAAGAGTTTAGCTTGGCACAAGAGAGTTTCAAATGGCATGTTGCCGAGCCAACTCGGATGAACCATGAATCGACTCGACAAGCAGAGCTATTTATACAAAAACTGATTTTTTGAAGGTTGAAAAGTGAGATAACTCGGATTCAATTGAGTTGACTCAAATGAAATTTCAATCGACTCAATAATGATCCGAGTCAACTTGAGGATGACTAACAAATATAATGGCTAGTTCTACAGAAAATTTAGATTGACCCAATTTTGTTCTTAGTGGCTACATTTTTTTCTCCAATGGCTAGAAACTTATATTTGGATCTTGGAAGTATATTTAAAGGCTACCAAACTCATTGAAGATAATAAAAAAATATAAAATATTCTAAGTACCCTAGAATCATCTATGCCTTTTAATAGGATGGGAGATAAATTGATACAATGATAGAATTGGTAGAGACTTCCCAAGAACCACAAATGCATGACTCAATAGAGGAAGCTACCTGCATAATTCCTTTCTAGGATTTGTTAGATTCCTATCTGACTCAATTAAGGGTAGATGATTTTAATGTAGATGGGTATAGTACTAAAATGAATAACCCAATACAAATATTTTACTTTGAAACTACCCCACTTTTGCTTGATAAAGAACAATAGCCATAACCTAGCCCACCAATAGTCCCTTTATTATAATTACCACCTAATCTAGAACTAAAGCCACTTCCTGATGCACCCATTGAAACTCTTTCAGTGAACCTTCCCCGGGAAGCCCAACTCAGTGGTATTCTAAAAGCACATAAATAAACTATTGGATAGGATATTATTGAAATGAGGGATCATGATCTTAGAAATTTTATAATTGGTTTCTCCATATTCGGCACTAATTTTGAGAACTGCCTCCAAAACCTTTCCATGATATTAAAATAATGTATGGAGATAGGGTTAGTATTAGTCTGGAAGAGGTGCCTACCTTTAAAATGGAAAGGGATATTGACTAAGCAGATCATGCCCGAGAAGGGGAGTAGGATAGACCAACCCTCAATTGAAGAAGTTTTTAAACTTCCATCTCCAATCTCTACCCAACAAGCATAATTTCTTCCTAGTTATCATATAAATTATAATAATATTTTTAAATACTAGAATAACATGCTTGCCCAATATACTTTATTGATTCAGGCTAATCATCATAGAGTACTCTCTAAATACTTTTCTGCCATGATGATAAGGCTTCCTGATTGGCCCTGTCCTTTTGATGTTATGAGGGACACATTAAAGTTAATTATCTACTGGACTCCCTCATAATGTCTAGCTGAAGATGTTAAACTTAGCATTGCTTAGGAGGTAACCCAACAATCTCAATTTTTTAGTATAATTATAGGAACTTAGATAGAAGTACAATAGCCCGCTACTTTATGAAGCCTTCTTCAACTTCCAAAGCACAATCACTCCAGGTGTACTCCTTCCTATTCCTTTTTACATATTGCACCCTTTTTTTCCTTCTCCATTGAAGACAATGTCAATTAAGTTGGGGGAAGAATAACTAATCTAATTAAGTTCTCAAGTATGACCAAAAGTAATTAGTTTTGTATCTAAATTTTATCTTGATTTGAAGTTAATTAGGCACCCTAATCAATGATTGATTAATGGCCTAGATAGTTTTAGAGATACTAAGGAGCAAATCACTAAGAAAATCCAAAAAATAGTAGGATGTTGACCAAGTTAAAGTTTGGGAGTGATTCTAGAACTCTTTCTTTTCTTATTTCAATAAAGAATCTGCTTATTGAGAGTAGGGATAGAAATATTAAGATATATAAAAAATTCTAAAAAAAATTAGAGAGTCATTCTAACCTCACAGCTCTTCTTAAATTCTTAGTGAGTAATTGGGCCCCTTTATCTAAGTAAGTACTGTGGTTTACATCAAAAGTTGAGAAGGTCAAGAGATCTATTAAGTAGCGGTACCCAACTGAATAACTGGGCCCCTTTACCTAAGTAAGCATTGTGATTCATGTTAAAAGTTGAGGATACTAATACTTAAGAGATCAAGATATTACACTAGACTTCTCTAAAGAAAAAGATGAACAAAAGGATTAAAGTGCAAAAAGGGAGCAAACCTGACTCAAATTAAGTTAGAGGATCTAAAAAGTAAGTTGGGACAATAATAAAGAAGACCTTTAAAGATTTCTATGATCAATACTCGACCATTAATTGGGTTGACTCAATGATCTAATGAAGTACCTATTTAATGGTTTGGCCAGGTATCAGCTGCCTTTAGGACTACCTAAGTCAACTTTCAATTCAAGGATAAGTTTGTATACATAGCTAATTCATCTACTTTACTCGAGGATGACCAAAGTTCAAGTTTGGAGGTGTGATAATTATATTATATACACATATAAATATATTGATTTAATAATTAAACTATCTTTATTTATATTGAATAGATATTTTTATATATTATTTATAGAAAAAAGGATCGTCACTATGAAGAGCTTAATTTTTAGAGTCTAATGGTGTAGACGGTACTCAAATCGAAGTTCAAACAAGTCCAAAATTAGAGTTTGAAGATTATTAAAGAAATTGCATGGTTATTGAAGAAACAGGTCCACCATGGATCGACCGAGCGGTTCACGAAATAGCTTGCGGTCCACAAGCAGCCATGGCTACCAATCCATGGATCATCTCCATCATTTCAAGCTACCAATTCACCAGAGCCTTCCCATGCTATCCCCCTCACCGCTGGGAGCCTTGTCATGGCAGGAGAACTCACCGGAGAGCTCACCAAAAAGTTATTTTTGGATTAGCCACCATTTTTCTCACCATCAAGAAGCCACCACTGCTCCTCTCGGCTTTGCCCATGGCCTCTTGCTTATCCTCTACCTATTGTCACCACAGACCACCATCCAAACAATGCCGGCCACCACCACCATCAACATCACCGTCCACCACTATTTTTCCACTTTTCCTCCACCAACCGTTGTTGGTTGCTACCAATCCCTCACCGTCGATCACCGTCCAAGCATTGCCATACCACCAGTCAACATTCTCCTTCCCCTAGCTATCTGGTGGGGACACCGGAGGCACCAGAATAAGACAGAGGCTTTTCAACCCTTTATGAATTGATCAATAATTTATGAGTCCATCTGTAATTAGGGCTTAGCCCATCTGAGTCCATTTTAGTTGTTATTTGAGTCTTTTGAGTTTTAGTTCTGTACTAGTCAGCTCATGTTGAGCTAGTTCAGTCCAGTGTTAGTCAGCTCATGTCGAGCTAATTTTATTTTTTTTGAGTCCTGTCCAAGCATACTGAAGACTCAAGACTATATCATACAAGTGAAGACCAAGTCCAACTAGTTTGAAGACATGGAAGTATAGCCCAAGTCCAACCCAGCTTGAAGATTTGAAGACCCCAAGAGGAAAATTCAAAAAACCCTGATTTCTTACAGATGCCCTCCAGATGCCCAGATTCCCTTCCAGATGCCAAAGTATATTCATAGATAAGGGCATCCATGATTCCATAGGTCCATCTGCATCCTAGCCCAAAGAAATCAAGCCCAGGTGCCAAGCCCAAGCCCCTAAGAAGCAAGATACCAGGGAATATTCCTGCTACCTGGCTACCAGACTACCCCAGCTTCCAGAGGCCCAAACCCATGCACCCGAGCCCCTTTGGGCCAGCCTTTTGCTGCTCCTAGAAGCCCAACACTCCCCCTAGGCATCCTTGGAGTGTTGGCCAAGTCAAGAGAAATTTTAGAAATTTTTTCTACCTAATGTTTCCTTATTTTCTAGCTAGGGTTTGAGAGGGAAAATGATTCTTATGTAAAGACTTATGTGCCCTTACTTGGAGCCCAAGGTTAAGGGTCTATTTAAGGGACCCTAGCCTCTTGTATGAAACCTAATTTTTGATATGAATTAAAACCTTGAGTTCTTCTATTGAGTTGTGTGATACCCTGTTGTATGCATAAAGGGGTTTGTGAGAGTTTTTCTTCCCAGTGTTGCAATCATCTTCCTGCTACCAACAAGCCTCTCAGATCCCTGGACACCCACTCCAAAAGAAGCCTTCCCTTGCTGTTTTCCCTTTGTTTTCTTGTTCCTTTGTGAGTTTTCTAACCCCTGACAGGTCGTTTGTAGGTCCCCGAGTTCCTACGAATCCAACGACTCCAGCCAAGCCTCAATCGGATCATCGAGCAGAAAGCCGGGTATCCGCGGGTCTTTGGCTCGGTTTTCCAGGCCGCATCCATCGAGGAACGAGAGACCCTTGCTGCGATCTTCACAGACATTGTCAGGTACACCCCCTCTACCTCCAGTAGTTTTATTGTAGGAGAACTTGCCCTAACCGAGGCTTCTCAGCCCCGGCGATCCTTCTTTTCTACTTTTCTAGGTCCTAATCTGCATGCTGATCTTCTAAAATTCATATAAAATTCCCTACAGCTTATTTTAATCTAAAATTTAGGAATTAATCACTCAACCCCACATATAAAACATACAAAAAAAAATTGCATGTATATTAGTTCCCCATCATTTGGTATCAGAGCTTAGATTAGGGCTTGTTTTCTGTAATTTTTCAGTCCGTATATACTCTGTTAATTTAATTATTTCTCCCTGATAAAAACTCTAAAAATTCTGAAATTCTTTTTTATGGATTCATAATAATTCACAGTAATTTTTAGATTTTTTTCAGATTTTATTATGGCCTTGAAATCTCTGCAAGCCGAAATATAGCCTACAAAATTTTGGCTCTATTTTTTCAGCAAGACAAGTTTGGAAGTTTTAGGGTTTTGTTTAGCATCTTTTGCATATCTTTTAATTTTATTATATTTTCAGCATATTAGGCCATGATTTTCAAGTTTTCTTCTATTTTAAAAAATACCAAAAAAAAAAATTACATATTCTCCAAAAATACCAAAAATATTTAAACCCTAATTTGCATCCTCATCTGCCTGCCATCATTGCATAATTTACTTTTAAGGGCATTCTTGCTATATCAGATGGGGGGAGGATTTGATCACCTCTCCTTAGCCCAAAACCACATCCCTTGTATTCAGTTCCAAGCCTTAACCTAAAATTAACTAGACTTAATTTGCCCTAGTGGGCTAGGGACATCAACTGGTCGGGTCCGGGCTAGTGTTAGATCACTGTGTCAAGTTAACCTGTGTGTGCCTTGTGCTCAGTGCCTAGAACGGTGGTTCAAATATTCAATCCCAAAGGGCTTGTGTGCTGGTCCACCTACCTGGCTAATCTCTGATTGGTGTCTAGAATTGGCAATCAGGGACCTAACACTCCCCTTACACCTGCCTGGCTGAGTATAGGGTTACTACAGGCTAGTTTGCCACCCTGATTGAGCATCTAGTTTAGACTCTAGGTCTAGTCAGCTGTAGTCAGTCTGATCAAGTCTTGCATGAGAACTAGATCAGGGGTTTCATATCACCCACCTCCTTCACAAATGTTTGAACCCATGGAAAATTTGCAAGCCCAAATAAAAGCACTCACTGAGCATCTAACCCAATCCATGGCCCAATTGACTACCCAGTTAACTCAGTCTAGTACCCAAACCAACAATAGAATTGACCATCTTGCCGATAGGTTTGGCTAGTTAGAAGGCCATGTAGGGACCATAGAAAGAACCCATGGGTCACAGTCTGATCCAGATCCTGAGTCCCCTCATCCTGACCCGTACTACAATCCTCAACCTAGGAGGACCCCAAACCCTGATCCATACCGAGAGGTTGAACCTAGGAGAGCCCCTCAGCCTGACCCATACAATAATACTGAATCTAGAAGAACCCCTTACCATGACCCTTATTATGATACTGAACCTAGAAGAACCCCTTACCATAACCCTTATTATGATACTGAACCCAGGAAAACCCAATACTCTGACCCATATAGGGAGTCCAATCCTAGGAGAACCCAATACTCTGACCCATATAGGGATTCCAATCCTAGGAGAACCCAATACTCTGACCCATATAGAGAGCCCAACCCTAGGAGAACCCAATATTCTGACCCATATAGGGAGTCCAACCCTAGGAGAACCCAATATCCTGACCCATATAGGGAGCCCAACCTTAGGAGGACCCCATACCATGATCCATCCTTAGAACCTGACCATGGAGCTGACCCAAAATCCTATGACCCCAAATCCTCTAATCCCATGACCCATAGATCTGCACCCTTGTCCTATGAGCCCAGAGAACCCATAACCCCTAGGTATCAATCTAGTACTAGTCAAGTTTTCCTTAGTCAACTTGAACCCCATAGGATTAGTACCCCAAAATATGAGCCCAGTAGTGAGCCACTACCCCTTAGGCAACCTAAACCTACTAGGATTAGTGTCCATAATAAAAAACCAGGACCTAGAAAATAAAAAAACATTAGGTTGAAAAAATCTATAGAAATTCTCTTGACTTGGTCAACACTCCAAGGATGCCTAGGGCAGCGTGTTGGGCTTCTAGAAGCAGCAAGGGGCCGGTCCAAAGTAGCTGGGAGCATGGGCTTGGGCCTCTGGAAGCTGGGGTGGCCTGGTAGCCAGGTAGCAGGAATATTCCCTGGTATCTTGCTTCTTAAGGGCTTGGGCTTGGTGCCTGGGCTTGATTTATTTGGGCTAAGATGCAGATGGACCTCTGGAATCATGGATGTCCTGGTCTATGAATATATTTTGGCATATGGAAGGGAATATGGGCATCTGGAGGGCATCTGCAAGGAATCAGGGTTTCTGATTTTCCTCTTGGGGTCTTCAAATCTTCAAGCTGGGTTGGACTTGGGCTATACTTTCATATCTTCAATCTGGTTGGACTTAGTCTTCACTTCTATGATGTAGTCTTGAGTTTTCAGTATACTTGGACATGACTCAAAAAAAATAAAATTAGCTCAACATGAGCTGACTAGCATTGGACTGAACTAGCTCAACATGAGTTGACTAGTACAGAACTGAAATAACAACATAAAAGACTCAAATAACAACTAAAATGGACTCAGATGGGCTAAGCCCTTATTATAGATGGACTCATAAATTATTGATCAATCCATAAAGGGTTGAAAAGCCTCTGTCTTATTCTGATACCTCTAGTGTCCCCACCAATTAATGATGGGGACTAAAAGTCTATTTTATTTTATTTTATTTGAGTCCATTAGTCCTGTGTCACTTTAGTCAAAGGGAGCCAATTGAGTCCTGTAATAAAGTGAGACAACTGAGTCAGTCGAGTCCACTTGTCAGGTCCAGTCATTTTAGTTCAATCAAGAGTCCAGTTGAGTCGTTCAAGTCAAGAGGAGAGTCATCAAACCCAGAGATTCATCAGGCCCCCCAACCAGAGCTAGCTTTCATGCACCTCGACCCTTCATGCCGCTAGGCTTGCAAGAGAAAGCTCCAGTCCAAGTCAGGCCTACTGTTGACCAGGTCCACCAGGGTTTCTTAGCCCATAAGTCAAAATTTCTTAGCCCTCGAGTAATGTACCCTGGGGTGATTTTATAAATACTGCCCCTTCCCTCTTGTATTAAACATCTTCTCATGAATATAACTTAAAAAGTTATTTTTTCTGAGTTTGAGTTTTTCTCCGAATTGGAGTGGGTGTGACGCTCGGGTTCCTGGTTCTTGAGTGCAAGCCCTAATCCTTTGGTGACTTCTATGCTTGCCAGCGATCCTTCCCTCGCTCTGTCCCGCATCAACTTGGTATCAGAGCCCAGTGGATTAGGGTTTTCTTCTTCCTCTCTGAGTTTGCCATCAACCCATCGTCAGGCATCCTGAAACCTCGTCGCCTGTAGCCCATCGGATCTACATCACCGACGCTGCCCCCATTCCATCCACGCTGCCATCACCCATCTTCGTCAACGTCCAGCCATATTTTGGCAGCCCTGCCAACTTCGCCACCTACACCACCCTCCTCAACCCCCACGACCGCATCATGGGCCTCGACCTCCCATCTGGTGGCCACCTCACCCATGGCTACTACACCTCTAGCGACAAAAAGATCTACGCCGCTGCCACCAAAGAAGAAAGGGAGCACTACCCGATCTACGCCATCACCAGCTGTCGCATGACGCCGCTAGCAACCAGAGCTCCGTCCATCTGGCCATCCTCATCCCATGCCGCCATCGACCTCCGCTTAGTGCCGGTCACCGGTGAAGCCCGTCGGGAAACCTTCCCCTGTTTTCCTGGTTCGGTTTGTGAGGAAGAGAAGGATAGCATGATCATGAAGGCAAATGCCTTCACTATTGCCAACTTCTATGTTGCACGCTCCTCAAGATAGCACAGATATCAAAGCTGCACGCCTTTCATAACCGCACGGCTTGCAAAGCCATGTTGATCTCAGGGCAACCAATAAAAAAAGAAAATCAGTGAAAAAAAGACAAAAAAAAATTCAGAGAAAAAAAAAGGAAAGAAACGTGAAAAAAAAAAAGATGAACCTCACCTGCTTTGATTTGATTAGTTTCGGTTCCATCAAATCCCGCTGAGCCTGACTCGACGGAGTCAAGTTCTCCCCACTCCAGGGGAATGATGGGGACTAAAAGTCTATTTTATTTTATTTTATTTGAGTCCATTAGTCCTATGTCACTTTAGTCAAAGTGAGCCAATTGAGTCCTGTAATAAAGTGAGACAACTGAGTCAGTCGAGTCCACTTAGTTAGGTCCAGTCATTTTAGTTCAATCAAGAGTCCAGTTGAGTCGTTCAAGTCAAGAGGAGAATCATCAGACCCGGAGATTCACCAGGGCCCCCAACCAGAGCCGGCTTTCATGCACCTATACCCTTCATGCCGCCAGGCCTGCAAGAGAAAGCTCCAATCCAAGACAGGCCTATTGTTGACCAGGTCCACCAGGGTTTCTTGGCCTAGAAGTTAGGATTTCTTAGCCCTCAAGTAATGTACCCTAGGGTGAATCTATAAATACCACCCCTTCCCTCTTGTATTAAACATATTCTTCTCATGAATACAACTTAAAAAGTTATTTTGTCTGAGTTTGAGTTTTTCTCCGGATTGGAGTGGGTGCGATGCCCGGGTTCCTGGTTCTTGAGTGCAAGCCCTAATCTTCTGGTGACTTCTACGCTTGCCAGCGATCCTTCCCCTGCTCTGTCTTGCATCACTTAGACCATCCCCTTTTCTTGCTGCCATTTTTCCCTCTCCTGGACTTCTCTCCTACAATGAGACCCTTTTAGAAAACTCGATGCTTTATCATCCATTCCCTCTGCTCCTTAGACCTAAGCACCAATACTATCTCCTTATAATGCTACATCTCCTTACCATATAATAGAGTCGTCACCAACAGATCAAAGCTATTAGGCAATGAGTATATCAAGAGCAAGGTCTTACCCTCCTCTTTCATCTTCACTCCAATGTTTAGCAAATCCATGCTCATTTGGTCGAACTACTGAATATGACCAACTACATCCCTGCCTTTCTACATTCAAAAGCTATATAGTTATTTCTTCAGCATCAACTTATTACACTTGTTTTTTCCCATGTACATGGTGTGCAACCTCGACCACAATCCCTTGGATGACCTCTATTCTAATGTATCATACAACACCTCATCTACAAAACAATCTTTGATCATTGAACATGCCTTCTTCTCTAGCAAATTTTATTACTTTTCTGTCATATCCTCCGACTTTTCTTCCAAAGCCAAATCTAACCCAAGTTAGACCAACAAATCCTCCACCTTCACCCTCCACATTGAGAAGCTTCCCTTTCCATCGAACTTCATAATCTCCACCTTTACCTCACTACTCATGATGACACCAAAAATCAGCTACAAACAAAATATGAAGAAGAATTGAGAAGAATACCATGGAACAGGGTGTGCAGAATTTTTGGATGATAGCCTTTACTTTCCATGTGATTCCTAGCTCTGATACCAATTATTAGCACTTCTAACCTTAATGTGGATATTTGAAACTCAGCAATGGATGCCTTCACCAAGTTTTATGTCGATCGGAGTTTGTTTGGATAGCCAAATACCAAGTCCTAGTAGCTCTTCACATCCTCCCTAGGTGCAGAAATTTTTTGCAGCCTAGTACTTTGCATACCAGTATCCTAATCATAGTCCACTTCGATCTTTGACCTTCTAGGATGAGTTTTCATGAGTTTTAGACAAGAAACCATCCTTTCCATGCCCTAGAAGCAACCTAAATAGATTATGATAGTAGTAAATGAGGAGTACTAGTTGGACAAGACTCCTTAGTCAAACTAGTCCACCTGCCAAGATTGATATTGCACCCCAACTAATCCACCTCTCCAAGCCTGATTTGGACCTAGAATAATTCTCAAAGAAGGATCTTTGGATTACCTTTCACCTTCTAGAATATGACATGAAACAAGAATTGGGGCAGCCACTAATTATGCTTGCGAAAAACTTTGTTGCATAGAATTTTGTATAACTTAGTTTTATGACCAGTAACTTGCCGATAATGCTGGGACTTCTCCAGATATCCTTTGGGCATGAAATTAAGATTATAATATCATCAAGAAGAGCCCTCCTTGTTATTTTAATTTCACCTAGAATGAAGTTCTGTAGCTAGAGAAACAATCCCAAGTATAGGGACCTATCAGTGTTGAAAATAGAATACTGAAATATGTTTGGATGTCTTTCTTTCTTTTGGTGTTACTTCTTCTCATTGTGTGATATTTCTTGATGGCATGAGGAGAGAGGGAGAGAGAGAGGGGAGAGATGATTAAGAAAAAATTAGATTTTTCTTTGATTCCTTTAACATTAGGTTTACATAAAGGGTTCTTTTATAAACTAAAGGGTTTTCTTAATCCAAATACAACTAGAAGCATAAACCTCAATCCAATTCTCTTAAGGCTAATATAATTAGGAGAGGATTCATCCAAGCCCATGTATACCATGTCTTGACCCACTCTCATATCTACTTAGATCTAAATCTGATCCAATATTGAATAAGTCCTCTCAAGATCCAAAAATCTAGATCTCAAGCCCGTGGAGGGCCGAACCTCCATCCTAGGACCAATTTGGTCCTAGCTCTATGACCCAAATTTATCCTAGGCTCTTGGAGTCATCATCATGACTCTCTCCTAGCCTCTTAAGGCTTGGGAGCACCATATCGATCCCAACACTATTCCTATCATACCATATGAGATATAGCATGGTGAGAAACCAAGTCTAGGTCATCTCATGATTTGGGGATATCCGATCCATGTCACAAAGACTACAGGCAAACAAGTTAAAGGCATGGTCCTTGAAAACTTGGTTCATTGGATATCCAAAGGAGTCTCTTAGATACTACTTTTACTTTTCAGAGGATCACAATGTGATTATGAGCCGATATACTATCATCTTAGAAAATCAATTTGTCCAAGATGGAAATAGTGGATGGCAAATTGTGCTCGAAGAGAGAGTCTCTAAAAGCAACGAGTCATAGAACCTGTTAAACCTATTCAGACTGAGGCAAGACATGTAACTCCTGCACCTTGTAGATCAAGTAGGGTTACCCATCTTATAGAAAGGTACTTAGGTATTACTTCAGAGAAAGTGAAGGAAATGCTCCTCATGGGAAGTGGGGACCATGGAGATGATCCCAAAACCTATGACGAGGCAATGTTAGATATTGACTCTAAGAAATGGTTAAAAGCCATGAAGTCAGATATTGACTCAATGCATTCTAACCAAGTTTGGACCTTAGTAGATCCACTTGAAGGTATATACCTATTGGGTGTAAATAGATTTACAAGAGAAAGATTGGTTTGGATGATAAGGCAGAGACTTTTAAGGCAAGGCTAATGGTTAAAGGTTATAATCATGAAGGCATTGACTATCAAAACACTTTTTCGCCAGTGGCTATACTAAAATCTATTTGAACATTGATTGCAATGTAGCATGTCATAACATGAGATTTGGTAGATGGTTGTGAAAACTGCCTTTCTAAATGGATATCTTGAGAAAGATATCTATAGGGAGCAACCTTTAGATTATACTTTGAGTGATGGAGATTACAAAGTTGCAAACTGCAAAGGTCCATTTATAGACTTAAGCAAGCATCTCAAAGTTGGAATACTTGATTCAGTGATGCAATCAAATCGTTTGACTTCATTAAGAATGAGGAGGAATCATGTGTTTACAAAAAGATCAGTAGAAGTGCTGTCACATTTTTCGTATTGTATATGGATGACATCTTCCTAATTGGAAATGGTATTCCCATGATGACTTCGATCAAAGTCTGGTTGTCAAGAGAATTCTTTATTAAAGACCTTACAGAAGCATCCTTCATTTTTGGGGTGAAGGTCTCTAGAGATAAATAAAGAAGGATTGTAGGACTTTCACAGAAGTAATATATAGAGGTGTTAAAAACCTTCAGCATAGAAAACTCCAAGAGGGGACTTCTTTTCCTATAGACATGATGTGCATCTCTTCAAAAAGATATGCCCCTATACATCTAAAAAGATACAATGCATGAGCAAGATCCCTTATGATTCTACTATAGGAAGCCTCATATATATCATGTTATATATATGACCTGATATTGCTTAAATTGTGAGTATCATAAGCAAATACCAATCGAATGCAAGCAAGGAGCACTAGACAGCTATGAAAAATATCTTAAGTACTTGAGAAGAACTAAGGATATGTTCTTGGTCTTTAGAGGGGAAGACTTGAAAGTGTAAGTATACAAGGATTCAAACTTTATGTCTGATCTTGATAATAGAAAGTATACATCAAGATATGTATTCCTTTGTAATAATGGTGTGGTGAATTGGAAGAGTTATGTTGCCCAGTGTGCAACCCAAGAGGGGGGGTGAATTAGGTTTCAAAAACTTTAAATAAGTATGTGCCAATTAAAAGCAATGAATCAATTTAAGTAAAATAGGAGCTTGTGTATTTCAAAAGTATTTGTGTGATCAAGATAATATGCAGTAAAAATAATATTGTACATGCAAAGCAAATAACAAAAAAAAGCAAGCAATCACAAACACAATAAATTTATAGTAGTTCGGTGCACTCCAAGGCACCTACATCCACTCCCCAAGTTCTCTGGTGTGGTATGCAAGATGAGGATGCAAACATGTAACTCTAAAGGAGATTAACCAAAATTTAACTAGCAATTCCTACTTGCATATGAGTGATTCAACATATAAGATCAAGGAGATCTAAATAAGAAACCCTAAATGCTTATACTTAAACCCAGCTAGGAGGACTATCAAAATCTTAAAGAAATAGGACAAGATTAGAATTCGCACACAAGTCAAGCTAGCCCTATTTAATGATCCCGATCTTAAAATACTAGGAGTTCAAGCATTGAAATCTCAAGCACAAGGGATTCACTCTTAAGGTTCTCAAATGAAAGATCATACCACATAAGATGGGCCTTCTAACTTTCTGGTTTGTAGCAAGTAATCCTTCCTCTTGGATCTGGAGCCTAGAGAACCCTGCAACAAAGAAACCAAGATGATTAGAAACTTAATTAGAAGTGAGAAGATTGATGGAACTCAAAAGGAGAGTTTGTTGGAAATGATCCTTGGCGCCATGGTGGAAGCTTGTGTTGGTGTTGATCTTCTTCTTGTGAGGATGTCCTTAATTCGCTTTGAAGGAAGAGGATTGCTTGGAAGATGAAGAGTAAAAGAGAAGGATTAGGGAGAAGAAATGATGGAGGAGAGGAAGAGGTTCACTTAGGCACAAAGATCCACATAGGCACATAGAAACACATAGAAAATTACTGGAAATTTGTATTCACTCATCAGTTCCTCTTTACAAGGGGCATCCAAGACTTTAAATAAAGCCTCACAAATTTTGAAATTTCAAATCCCCAAACAAGTGGAGTAATATAAGGGGAGAGGGCTGATTTTCTTGCTTGAAATCCTCCTTGGCCAACTTCCTTGAATTTGAACTTGGGATGGCACCCTCTTATGGTGAGGTGGCATGTGAGGTGGCATGTGGTCCCTTCTTGATGTGGCATGTGGTCCCAAGTTGAGGTGGCGCAAGTGATGTGGCATGTGGTCCCCAATTGAATTGTCTTTGGTCTTGATTTGGGGTATACATTGTGAGTCTTCTTTAGGCTTGATGCTAGTTGACCCATTTGGATTGGACTAAGACTAGACCCGACATGGACTCGACTTACATGATTATTTTGGACTAAAAAGAAAGATTACAGGACCCAACATGGACTCGACTTACATGATTCTTTTGGACTCAAAATAAAGAAAGGTTACCGGACTCTCTAGTCCAACCATAAAGATTCGGAATGGGCTTGAATTGGTTGGAGTCTCTTTCTGATTCTGGTGCCCGCACCAATTCTCCCCGGGTGGGAGGAACTCGACCCTGTCGAGTGATAAGTTTCTAATATATCCGGGTCGATTTGTTGTAGGTCCTCTTTGGTGATCCAGGAATCTTCAGATTCAGGACGTCCTTGCCATCGAACCAGATAGCGTTGGTAGCCCTTATTTCTAGTAGTGATGATCTGGTCATCCAAGATCCTTTCAATTCTTTCCTTTCGCTCAGGAATATTTGGTGGTGGACACTCAATTGGCATTTCACTCTCAAGAGAAGTGTTAGGACCAAAAGGTTCATCAGGTATTAATGCAGGTTCCTTGTATTCTTTCAGATCGGAAACATTAAATGTAGAACTAATGCCATAACTAGGTGGTAAGTCTACTACATAAGCATTAGGTCCAATTTTCTTTATTATTTTGAAGGGTCCGGCTCCCCGGGCATGGAGTTTCTTCATAGTTCCCGGAGGAAACCTTTCTGGTTTAAGCCTAATCATTACAGAGTCTCCTTCATTAAATTCCTTTAACCGTTTATGTGAGTTAGCCAAATGCCTATAGAGTTCATTGCTTGTTTGAATCTTCTGATTAATCTCCTTGTGCAAATCCTTAACATGCTGTGCATATGACTCAGCAGACTCAGATATTCGTGTATGTACTGGTAATGGAATTAGGTTTAAAGGTTTCCTAGGTTTGTATCCATGGACCACTTCGAATGGACTTTTCCCAATAGACCTATTGATCGAACTGTTGTAGGCAAATTCAGCGCGAGGAAGTAGTAAGTCCCAGTTTCCTAGGTTGTCGCCGACTAAACATCTTAAGAGATTTCCTAAGCTTCGGTTTACTACTTCAGTTTGGCCATCGGTTTGAGGATGATAGGCCGTAGAGAATTTCAGCTTAGTACCTAACATGTGCCAGAGGGTTTTCCAGAAGTAGCTAGTGAACTTGACATCTCTATCTGACACAATGGTCTTGGGTAAACCATGAAGCTTAACCACCTGATCTAAGAAAAGCTTGGCCACTTTCGAAGCATCTAAAGTTTGAGAACACGAGATGAAGTGCGCCATTTTGGAGAAACGATCGACAACCATGAAAACAGAGTCATGTTTCCTAGAAGTTTTAGGTAGACCTACCACAAAATCCATACTGATATCTTGCCATGGACCATCAGGGACAGGTAAGGGCGTGTATAGACCGGTGTTCTGTCTTTGCTGTTTTGCAACAGCACAGGTCCGACACTGAGCTACGATCTGGGCAACGCTCTTTTTAAGACCAGGCCAAAAAAATTGTTCTTCCATTGCTAGGATGGTTTTGTTCCTGCCAAAATGTCCTGCTAAACCTCCAGCATGGACTTCCCAGATCAGAAATTCCCTAACAGAGGTCTTGGGAATACATAACTGATTTCCTTTGAAAAGGTATCCATCTAACAGTGTATAATCACTAGGTTCACTAGATGGTCTTTGTTGCAAGGATTGATAGATGTGACCAAAATTAGGACATGTGGGATATTCATCTTTCAATCTATCGAACCCTACTACTTCAGTGCTCACAGAGGTTAACAACATAGAACAGCGGCTCAACGCATCAGCAACCCTATTTTCAGTACCGGCACGATGTTTCAAAACGAACGTGTAAGCTTGTATGAATTCTACCCATTTCCCGTGCCTAGGGTTTAATTTCTTTTGAGAACTAGGGAACCTAAGAGCTTCGTGATCAGAGAACAAGACAAACTCGTGGGGTAGAAGATAATGCCTCCAATATCGTAGAGCTTGAACTACAGCATACAGTTCCTTATCATACGTGGAATACCTTAGTCTCGCCTCATTTAACTTTTCACTGAAGTATGCTACTGGGTGATTCTCTTGACTCAAGACACCTCCAATTCCGACCCCAGAAGCATCACAAGCAACCTCAAACACCTTGGTAAAATCAGGTAACCTTAAGACAGGTGCTTGTGTCATTTTCTTCTTAATTGTTAGGAAGGCCTTACCTGCTGCTTTAGTCCACTCGAAATTTCCCTTCCTAATACAATCAGTGATTGGTGCCACTATCGTACTGAATCCTTTGATAAACCTTCTATAGAAGGTGGATAACCCATGGAAACTACGGACGTCGTGGATAGTCTTAGGTGTAGGCCACTCTACTATGGATTTAATTTTCTCAGGATCAGCGGACACCCCTTCAGATGTGACTACGAATCCTAGAAAGATAACTCTATTTGTCAGGAAATCACACTTCTTGATATTGGCATAGAGACTATCTTTTCTCAGGACTTGACAAACTTGCTTCAGGTGGGTTAAGTGGTCTGCCTTTGTTTTGCTATATATAAGTATATCATCAAAATAGACCACTACAAATCTTCCGATAAAAACCTTTAACACCTGATTCATTAATCTCATAAAAGTGCTGGGTGCATTGGACAGACCGAACGGCATGACTAACCACTCATATAATCCATCTTTAGTCTTAAAAGCGGTCTTCCATTCGTCTCCAGGCCTAACCCTAACCTGGTGATAGCCACTTTTTAGGTCTATCTTGGAAAAAATTGTCGATCCAGCTATCATATCTAACATATCGTCTAGTCTTGGGATTGGGAATCTATACTTTACAGTGATCTTATTAATGGCACGGCTATCTATACACATCCTCCAGGTGCCATCTTTCTTAGGGGCCAGCAGAGCAGGGACTGCACATGGACTTAAGCTTTCCTTAATAAATCCCTTCCTAAGAAGTTCACCCACTTGCCTTTGCAGTTCCTGGTGTTCAATTGGGTTCATCCTATAGTAAGGCAAATTAGGTAAAGTCGCTCCAGGGATTAAATCTATTGCGTGTTGTATGTCTCTTAAAGGTGGGAGGTTATCGGGGAGATCTTCTGGAAACACATCCTCAAATTCTTTCAATAATTGGACCACCTCTTGAGGGTGTTCTACAGGGCTGTGGTCCTTAATTTCCTTAGCAGCTACTACCCAAATAGGTGCTCCCTCCATGATATCTTGCTCTAATTCTTTTGCACCTATTAAATTTAATCCAGTCTTCTTATCCTTCAAGCTGCTAGCTCCTCTCTTGACATTATCCTTAGGCTGGGTTGGATGAATGACAATTTTCTTGCCATTGAAATTGAAAGCACAGGAGTTTGATCGACCAAAGATGGTCACATCATGATCAAACAGCCATGGCCTGCCTAAGATGATGCTACTTACCCCCATAGGAAGCACATCACACCAGATCTTCCCTGATAGGATTGAAGCTGGACTTGAACCTGACATCTTGACTTGATTGGTATAGAAGTGGAATCGATCCAGGACACCTTATATGGATTGGGATGTGGTACAATGGGTAATCCTAGACTTTTGGCTGCGTTAGTGGAAATGGCGTTGACACAGCTTCCACTATCGATGACGATCTTACAGACCTTTTCTCCTATCCTAACAAATATGTGTAGGATGCTAGTTCTACGCCAGTCTTCTTGCTCCTTGGTCTGTGTCATGATACGTCTCACAACTCCTAGCAAATCTGATGAGTCTATGTTCTCTTCATCTCCTTCATACTCATCAGCCAAGCAATCCCCTGCTTCATAAACCTCCTCTTCATCATTCTCCAGGGGTTCTGATTCACCTTCTTCTGCCTCCCCTATATGTAAAGCTCTAGAGGGACATTGGCTCATGAAATGACCTGGTTTACGACACTTATAGCAGACTCGCTTCCTCTCACCTCGAACTTCAGGGCTCTTTCCTTTGTCTTCTCTAGGAATTGGGGGAATGGCAGGGTTGTGCCTAGGGGTTGGATTCGAGCTGGATCCTGGTCTATTGGTTGTACCAGGGACTGAACTAGGCCTGCTAACAGGAGGGTTAAACCTAATAGGTTCAGGTCGTCTAAATGTAGCTCTCCTTTGAAACCTCTCATAGTCCGTGGCAACTTGGTATGCCTGATCTAAATCATGGACTTCCCTTAAAAACAGTTCCCCTTTATATCATCATTCAACCCTGATCTAAACCTTGATAAAGTGGCTGCTTCAGACTCGACTACGTTGCATCGCATCACAAACTCATCAAATTTAGCAACGTATTCAGAAACGGTCTTGTTACCCTGTATCAATCATTGCCACTGATCTAATAACCTTTGCTGATAAGACATAGGCAGATATTTCTCTCTAAGTTTCCTCTTCATATCTCTCCATGTTGCTATAGGTAAATCTCCCCTTTGCCTTGATATGCGTTCCACGTTTCCCCAATATAACCGAGCCTGACGAACTAGTCTAATTCTGGCAAACTTAAATCTTTTCTCTTCAGACATATCATACCAGTCAAAATACTGGTCCATGTCAGCCTCCCAGTCTATGTACACCTTAGGATCTAAGCTTCCCTCAAAGGTTGGTGCATCTAGACGGATGTTCCTTAGGGCCCGATCATCCTGATCAAAAGTATCATAGTGATGCCTTCTAGGAGGTGGCTCTAGAGTATGATCAACATAATCCTGATGCGGTCTTCTTTGAATTGGATCAGGTGTGTGTTCCTGTCGTTGGGCTCTAGGATGAACTGAAGGTAATCTGGGTGAAGGTGGTTCAGTTGGGGTCAACCTAGCTTCTTCTAGGGCTCCTACCCTTTCCTCGAACTGACCAAATTTAGCATCCAAACGGTCCATCTTCTCGATCATAGATCTCATAAGGCTTTCCATACTAGTATCCATGGATGAACTAGGTTGGGCTTGTGAAGGGTGGTAAGGTGTGCCTGACCTAGTTGTCATGCAAACAATTAGACTCAGACCCGAACTACGAGTTTTCTAAATCGGTTAGTCCAAATAAACTGAGTTGACTAGATACAATCAAATCAACAGCTACTCTCTTCCACTGGCCAATCAGGAGGTGGGTCTGTGGGAGGTTCCCCCAGCTTTCAATGGGTCCTAATTAAAAACCACAAGAACCGCTTAGGCTTGAGCCACTTAACCTCTATCCTTGACACCAGCTTCCAATAATAGATGAAGAAATGGGTTGTACAAGCTTTCCCAATTGAATTGAACTGGACCTAGAGTTCCAAGCTAGTTGCCTAATCAAGGTGGCAAGCTAGATTGTAGTAACTCTATACTTGGCCAGGTTTTAGAACAAGGGGAGTGTGAGATCCTGTCTCTGGCCTACCTAGGCCCGGTGGAATTGGCCCGATAGACGGATCAGCACCCAAGCCCTTAGTCCCAATTCTAGACACCAAGTAATAGGGCACACACAAGACTAGTTGACACAATGAGTTGACAATAACCCGGGCTCGACCAAATTGATGTTCCTAACCCACTAGGGCAATTAATGTCTAATCAATTTTAGTTAGGGATTGGATCGATATGCAATTTGGTGATTTTTGGGCTAGGGACAGGTGATGAAATCCTGACCCTATGTCAATTTCATGCCCTTAATTTGATTTGTCATGAGATGCATGCAAATTTCAAATTTCAGGTGCAGAAGTGGTGTATTGCAGTTTAAAAGTGGTGTTGATAAGTGCAGAAAAGAATATCAGAAAAATCTAAAAAAAATCACAGAAAACTCCTAACTTATAGATGACATACTAGATGAAACAAAATTTCAAAATAAAATCTATACTATTCTAGGCAGATTCTGAAATGAAGATAATGAAAAGTAACAGAACAGAACAGAAACCTTAATAACACTGATGGACTGCAGGAATTTTCATTTTTTTGTAATTTTTTTCTCAGATTGAAATTTAAAACGGTGATAAACAACTTAAAATGAAACAGGAAAAAAAATATTCCAATGAGGAATGTGATACTTGCCTTTGGCGTTGCAGGCGGATTACAGTCAGCCTACAGAAAATACAGCAAGCAGAAAAAAAACAGAACGTGCCCAATGAAAAATTCACAAATGAAATCTAAGAAGTCCTTTGGCTTTCTTTTTCATGGGTCAACACAATGGCACCCCGACACGCCTTAGGAGATCCCCGTGGAATGGGAAGAGAGGGTGTTTAAACCCTACTTTCTCCTAAGACCGGACGGCCTGGTAACGCCCCCGATCCAAGTACTTCAAGGACTTAATGCTACGCAATCAGGAACTTATTCTACCATGCTCTGATACCAAGATTGGTGTGGTATGCAAGATGAGGATGCAAACATGTAACTCTAAAGGAGATTAACCAAAATTTAACTAGCAATTCCTACTTGCATATGAGTGATTCAACATATAAGATCAAGGAGATCTAAATAAGAAACCCTAAATGCTTATACTTAAACCCAGCTAGGAGGACTATCAAAATCTTAAAGAAATAGGACAAGATTAGAATTCGCACACAAGTCAAGCTAGCCCTATTTAATGATCCCGATCTTAAAATACTAGGAGTTCAAGCATTGAAATCTCAAGCACAAGGGATTCACTCTTAAGGTTCTCAAATGAAAGATCATACCACATAAGATGGGCCTTCTAACTTTCTGGTTTGTAGCAAGTAATCCTTCCTCTTGGATCTGGAGCCTAGAGAACCCTGCAACAAAGAAACCAAGATGATTAGAAACTTAATTAGAAGTGAGAAGATTGATGGAACTCAAAAGGAGAGTTTGTTGGAAATGATCCTTGGCGCCATGGTGGAAGCTTGTGTTGGTGTTGATCTTCTTCTTGTGAGGATGTCCTTAATTCGCTTTGAAGGAAGAGGATTGCTTGGAAGATGAAGAGTAAAAGAGAAGGATTAGGGAGAAGAAATGATGGAGGAGAGGAAGAGGTTCACTTAGGCACAAAGATCCACATAGGCACATAGAAACACATAGAAAATTACTGGAAATTTGTATTCACTCATCAGTTCCTCTTTACAAGGGGCATCCAAGACTTTAAATAAAGCCTCACAAATTTTGAAATTTCAAATCCCCAAACAAGTGGAGTAATATAAGGGGAGAGGGCTGATTTTCTTGCTTGAAATCCTCCTTGGCCAACTTCCTTGAATTTGAACTTGGGATGGCACCCTCTTGTGGTGAGGTGGCATGCGAGGTGGCATGTGGTCCCTTCTTGATGTGGCATGTGGTCCCAAGTTGAGGTGGCGCAAGTGATGTGGCATGTGGTCCCCAATTGAATTGTCTTTGGTCTTGATTTGGGGTATACATTGTGAGTCTTCTTTAGGCTTGATGCTAGTTGACCCATTTGGATTGGACTAAGACTAGACCCGACATGGACTCGACTTACATGATTATTTTGGACTAAAAAGAAAGATTACAGGACCCAACATGGACTCGACTTACATGATTCTTTTGGATTCAAAATAAAGAAAGGTTACCGGACTCTCTAGTCCAACCATAAAGATTCGGAATGGGCTTGAATTGGTTGGAGTCTCTTTCTGATTCTGGTGCCCGCACCATTCTCCTTCGGAATTCCACTATAATCAACCAAGATTACAGCCGATTAATTTTCCGGGCTTACTAATCAAAATCCAACTTGTTTTTACTGGGCTCACAAGTCAAAACCCCTTTGGTTTTTCGGGATAACCAAAAATCTTGTTGGTTTTGTAGGTTGACCAATAATCTAGATAGTTTTACGGGCTCACCAACAATCTTGTTGGTTTTTATACAAAGGCTAACCAACACCTCCGTTGATTTTTATAAAGGCTCACCAACAACCTTTATAAAACAATTTAAGCAAAGTATAAATGTAAGAATACAAAATGAAAGCTTTCTAAAATAAAGCAAATATCTCTTTAAAGCTTTTTGATGATATTGAAGAAGCTTGTCTCCAAGTTGTTGAAGCCTTAGTTGATTGCTTGAAATGTCAACTTGGAAGCTTTTTTGAAATTTGAAGCTTGAAGGCTAAACTCTCTCACAAATGTTGGATCTTTAAGATATATTCAATTGGATGATCAAAGAATTTTCCAATCAATTCAAAGAATCACTTCCCCTTAAGTTTGGCGATATTTCAATATCTCTCCAAATCTTAAATTACCATTTATGACCATGAGAGAGAAAAAACTAGTCGTTAGAAACAAGTTTGGGAAGTTCTGTACTTCAGAAAAAACTAGCCGTTACTCCAAGTGTCGACACTTTATTTGTTCATGAGTTGACCTATGAGTCGACACTTGGATCGATACTTCTGTGAGTTGATACCTTGAGTCGACACTTAGGTCGACACTTAAGTCAGCTCAAGGCAAAAATTCAGAAATCAGCATGTTCTATCTTTTTCTTTGTCCGAGGCCTTGAGTCAACCTGTGAGTCAACTTGTGAGTCGATACTTGTGGTGCCAGTGCTGAAACTTATCCAAATTAAAATTTTGAGCTCTTCAAGATCTTCCTTATGTTCCAAAGCCCTTATAACTTGAAAATCCATGGCTTCTTTGATTAAATGACAAGCTTTTCAATCTTGAGTACCTGAATCTAATAAATACTTTTAACATATATTAGTACTTAAATATACTTAAATATTTTATCATTCATCAAAATCAAGACCAGAGTCAACAATCTCTCTCTTTTTCATGATGATAAAATCTTTAAGTATATAAACATGATAAATTTAAAAGATTTGCAATAAGATCAAGATAGGGCTCCCCCACAAAATATGATCTAAAAAATATTTTTCAAAACTTGTTCAAAATTTTCAAACTTTTCTCTCCCTTACTAATTCTTCCCTTTAAGTTTACAACTTTTTATTTTCTTCTCCCCCTTTGGTGCTTTCTTTCATATCTTTCATATTTATCATATCTCTCCTCCTTTTCACGTTTATCATATATCTCTCTCCATTTTTGTCATCATGAAAAAGGTGGAAGGCAATACAAAGTAGGGATAAGGTGGAAAGAATAGCAAGAAGAGTATCAAAATAAATAAAGCATGAATCTGATAAACTGATAACAAATATATATTGATACCAAAAATATAACATACAAATACATGAAATAATCTAATACCGAAGTATTTTCAAGAACAAAATATTTTTCTCTTTTTAAATAAATATTTGTTCTCCCTGAATGTTATTCCCCTTGAATATATATTGATACTACAAAATGACATACATATGCAAAAAATAATTTAATTTCTCCTTTCTTTTGAAGATTCTTAATGAAATAAATCTTGATAGCATTCGAATATAACTCCCCTCAAAGAAAATAGATTTGATATCAAGGAGGAGTATCAGAGCAATATAAGTAAACCATGATATCAATAAAACATTGAAAGCATCATATGTATATAATAATAACAAATCATTAGATGCTCCCCCTAAAAGTTATTTTCCCTTAAAAATACATGTTCATTTGAGGAATAAAACAAGAATGCATAAGCATCATAATTTCAGACATGTATACTAAGTCTGAAATCAAAGATTTGAATTTTCAAGATATACATTATCTTCAAAAAATAAGAGATTGATCATTTAAAAGTTTTTATCATGATTTAAAATTTATTTGAAATGATTTGATATCCATACTAATGCTAGAAGTAATCTAGTGCCAAGTCTAGCTACTGGAGCAAGGATTTATCAATATAAAAATCTTCTTCTTAAATGTAACCCTTAACTACCAGTTCTATTCTTGCTCTAAATGATTTCTAGCTTAAGCATGAGTTTAAAATTGAATACATTTTATGAAAACCATATGAACAAGAAATCATTACATTTTACTTGAAATCATTAAAAAATATATTAATCAAAATAAAGTGAAAGTCATATAATCACAAGTTTAATCATGAGTGCATGAAGTTCATCAAAATCAATAAGATCATGATTACAACCAATGATTATAAGTCTGAACTTGATTCTAATTAAATAATTAAAATACTTTTCAAAATGACTGATAATATGAGAATGATTATTTATCAAATATTCAATAAAAAGATAAATATATAACAAGTTTTATTTCAACTATATTTTCTATATGGAAGGAGATGTTTAGAATTTACCAATATGGATAATCCTTTCTTTACCATTTGTTCAAAAATAAAGCTTTTCCACTTCTTCATATTGTCTTGTACAGCCACTATTCAATTATTTGCCTTTCTTTGCGCTGCAAGACATTCCTGCAAAACACACTAAGTGGATAATTTTGGCATCCAAACTTTTTGGATCCTTTAGAGTTAATAATTGTAGTTCCTTTTAGAACCCAAACCTTTCTTAATTTACAAATATAAGCTTTATGTCCTAAATTATCACAAGTAATTTTTAAAGATATAGGAGCAAAGAAACTCTTGTTTTCCAACTCAATATCTTTGTTTTTCTTTGTAAGCTCATCATTTGAGACAAAAATCTTAGGTCTTCTTAAAATTTCTAATTCATTGAATAAATCATTTTTTTCATTTGAAAACTCATTGCATAAATCTTTCAAATCAACATTTTCTTTTTCCAAAATTTTTTTTTCCTTAGAAAAAATATTCTTTTTATTTTCTAAAATATCAATCTTGGCTTTTACATCATGGTTTTTATTAGCAAGATTGGTATTCTCAAGAGAAAAAAAGTCAACATGCCTTTTTAATTTCTTGTGCTTAATTTTTAGCAATTTATATTCATGCACAAGATCATTAAATGCATCATATAACTCATCAAAGGTAAACTCATATTCATTTTAAGTACATACCTCTTTCTTATTTATCATGAAGTAAAGATTGGCAACTTCTTGTTCTTCTTCCAAACTAGAATCTTCACTATCATTCCAAGTTGCCATCATTGCCTTGAATTTCTTTTTGACCTTGAGGGCGATTATCTTTTTCTTCTCTTGATCATCAACCACTTCTTTGTACCATAAATTCAATTCATGGATCATGAGTAAACCAATAAGCTCCTCCAAAGGTAGGATATCAATATCTTTGGCTTCTTGGATCACCGTTACCTTTGGATTCCATGATGTTGGCAAAGATCTAAAAATTTTATTAACCAAATCAATATTAGTATAGACTTTGCCAATACTTTCCAATTCATTAACAATAGTCATAAATCTAGTATACATATCAGATATAGATTCATAATGCAACATTTTAAACATTTCAAAAGAATGAACAAGTATATTAATTTTAGTACTTTTCACTTGAAGAGTACCCTCATGAATAATTTCAAGTGTGTTCCATATCTCCTTCGTTGATGTACATGTAGAGATCCTATTGAATTCATTAGAGTCCAATGCACAATATAGCAAGTTCATTACTTTAGCATTAATTTTAGATTGCTTAATGTCATATTCATTCCAATCCTTTTCGAGCTTTGGAATGGAATGCCATTAACCAAAATGAAAGGAATATGAGGATCATTAACCGTAACTTTCCAAAGATAATAACTAATAGATTGAATATAGACGTGCATGCGAGTTTTTCAAAAAATATAATTAGTGCTGTTACCGACCTTACCGCTGTGGCCTGTAGCCGCGAGCTGGCACCGGACCTTGGTCCCCTTTACTTTGGAATCCTGATGTTCTCGGACCTGCAAAATAAGGTTAGAGACCCGGGTCGGGGGTTCCGGCTGGGGCACTCCGATGATCAAGTTAGCGAGCGGCAAAGTGGAACAGATCCACTAAGATGGATCCCCGTTGGATCTCCATGATTAGAGGAAACTTTGATGAGGAGATGAGTGAGAATGAGCGAGAACGAGAGGGGGGCAGCACTTTGGTTCTCGCGACTAGGCTCGCTTGACTCGCTCCTGAGAGTTCCTTCGGAGCCTTTATCTCAGAGTTGCTTGTTCTCTCATTCCGTGCATTTGCCTTCTTAATTGCTTACCTTCCTCCTTGCCTGCTTGTGCCCTTTTGAGATTGTTGGGTGCTTCAGTGTCTCGATTCTCCCCCTCTGGGAGCCTTGGAGGTCAACGGTGCTCATTAGCCATTCCCCTGAGGTTGCCTCCCCTTTCGATTGGGAGTTAAGTGGTGAGCTTGTCTCATCTACCGTGCTATCACGAAAGGGGGAACTAAGTGGGACCTCGATCCAGGCGCAGGCACCCTTGGGCTCGAGGCATTGACTGTGACTCTCTCCTCCAGGGGTTCCAGGTCATCGATTGCTGGATCTGGTACGTCGATCAAGATTTCTCTCATAAACTGGTGCAAACGAGGTTTCGCGCACCATTACAGATCTGGGAATGCCATACTGGGCGCGCTGCACTATGTGCGCCGATCTCAGCAGCATCCTCGGGGCTTGCACCTTTAGCCCTCCCGATACTCCATGGAGAAGGCTCGACTTCAACCAAGGTGCACCCATCTGAGGTGCCACCTAGCGAAAGAGCAGAGATAGGCCCACTTCGATCGAGGTGGACCCCACCTAGGTCGACACCTGGGGTGCCACCTGGTGAAGGAGCAGAGGTGCCTGGCTCGACTTTGATTGAGATGGACCTATCAAGGGTGCCACCTGGCAAAAGAGCAGAGGCAGGCCCACTTCGATCGAGGTGGACCCCACCTGGGTCGACACCTATCGAAGGAGCAGAGGTGGCTGGCTCGACTTTGGCCGAGGTGGACCCATCTGGGAGTGCCACCTAGCGAAGGAGCAGAGGCAGGCCCACTTCGACCAGGGTGGACCCTACCTAGGTCGACACCTAGCGAAGGGGCTGAGGCAAGCTCGACTTTGACTACGTTGGACCCATCTGGGGCTGCCACCTAGCGAAGGAGCAGAGGTGCCTGGCTCAACTTCGATAGAGGTGGACCTATCTGGGGGTGTCACTTAGAGAATGAGTAGAGGCAAGCGCACTTCGACCGAGGTGGACCCCACTTGGGTCGACACCTGGCGAAGGGGCAGAGGTAGGCCCACTTCGATCGAGGTGGATCCCACCTGGATTGACACCTGGTGAAAGGGCAGAGGTGCCGAGCATGGCTTGAGGTGGGTGCGACCGCTGGTCAGGCCACCTAGCAGGAGAGCTCGGAAGAGAATACCGCGCGGCACTGCTTGGCCGCCAGCTAGGTCTGATGCATGATCCATATCAACGATCTTGCCATATCAGTGTCTCCCGACTTCCAAGTCCCATTGAAGCACCGTGGCTGGGATGTGGGGAGTTAATGCAGAGATGACATAGGAGGACAAAAATATTGTGCAATAATTGCCATGATTGTCTCCACTCTACTCATCGCGCTCGAGGTCCAATGCGCAGGCACCACGTCTGCATGTTCGACGGACCATAATTATGCCATGCCAGATTCGAGTCAATTTTTAGCAAACAAAAGCATCGTCATCGGGCATTTTCACACGCGGCGTTCATCCGATGGCTCAATCGAAAAGAGGCTGTACGGATGCTATTGATTGGTTTTGAAAAGAGAGGGGACTTTCTGGAAATGAGGTCTCTTGGCTTTCTCGTACCTCGTCAACGGTTGAAGCGGTCCTTCTTCATCTCTCAAGTCACCTTTCTCTGCTAAAATAGCCTGGTGAGTGTTTGGTGACCCTTACATTCTTTTATGCTTCTTCTCGAACTCCAGTCCTCCCCCCTACCCTGGGTGAACTATATCTTTTTCTAACTTCTTCCTTCTTGATGGCCCCTTCGGGTCATCGTCCTCGTTTCTCCTTTAACTCGGACAAGGCCGATCCATCCCAAATGAGGTCTCCATCATCCTCCTCGTTAGAGGATGACGTTCCCCTTGACGTCCAGAGGCGGTTGCTGCCAGGTGGAATTACCATTGGAGTCCCTATGGCCCCTAGGGCTCCTCCTATCACCCTCGCTCTTCCCATCTCTGTCGTCGCCCCTTCGGTGGCAGAGGCTCCTTCCGGTCCCTCCAGTTTGGCTTCAACGATGACCAGAGATGATCTTTCCTGGATCTGGGACATGTTCGGAGTCCTAAACTCCATCCAGCTCTCGCTCCCGAGGCCAGGGGAGCGAGTTATCTCGAGCAGCCCCGCCGGGTCACTTTCTACGAGGACTTCCTTGTTGGGGGTCTTCATTTTGCACTTTACCCTTTCTTTCTTTCATTTCTCAGCAACTTCGACCTCGTTCCAGCCTAGTTGTCTCCTAATGCCATCAGGGTTATCTTCGCCTTTATCATCTTCTACCATTTTCACGGGTTTGTCACCCGTTTCTCGCTGTTCAGGGCCCTCTTTATCCTGAAGCATTACTCTACCGATGAAGGCTGATGGTACCTCTCCTCCCGGCCTAGGTACCTCTGATTTGACCTCCCCACATCAATCAAGGGGTGGAAGAACCAATTCTTCTTTGCCTCGGTTGGGGACATTGATTGGGTCTGGAGTGAGCCAGATTGATCCCTGAACCGGAACTCCCAAGTTGAGCCAGCTGATCGAGAAGTCTTCTCCCAGTTGTTAGCCGATGTGGTTCCTTCCCTCGAGGTTCTGCTCTCGGAGCATAACCTATTCGAGGCAGGGGTCAGCCCGATCTGGACGATTGGTGAGGCTCCGGGCCTTCTTTCTTCTTTTTATTTTTTTGGTCTCCGCTGACTTTTCTCTCTTTTCAGGGATGAAGTTCTTTATGAATAGCTTGGTGGAGTCGACCCAAAAAAGGAGTGCTTCGGGCGGGGCCCAGGAGACTCCATCGAAGAGGGCCCGCATGGAGACAGACCAAGGGCCCAGGCCCACTCTGACCTCGGAGCCTAGGGGGGCGGAGACCACCCCTCGACCATCTCAACAACAAACTCCCGCTCCAGAGGTTGTCGACATCGATGGGAGTGGGGAGGAGGAACGACCAGCGCCTTTTATGTTGGCCATGGTGACCAACACTCTGACAGTGGCCATGACGGCGGTGGTGACCCCGCCAGCTATGGCTCCACCGACCGGAGGGACTCCTGCTCAGCCCTCCTCCGAGCCCCATCCCGCACCGACAGGGCTCCTTGGCAATGCCTCTATCATCCGAGACCAGGGCCTAGAGAGAGCATGATGGAGTACGCGGCCCAACCCCGGGATCGCCGCCTGAGGGGTGGCCGGGACTACGCGAATGCACTGCTTGGGATCCTTCCCTAGCTCTTCACGGTAAGTATCCATCACCTCCCTTTTTAATGTTCCAGTTGGATTGCTAAGAGATTCTGACCTCATTTTTGATGCAGGTCAGGACTGACGTCCTACTTCTCCGTGACTTCCTCGCTTCTTCTATGAAGAAAGAGGCCGAAAAGGAGAAGAGGCTGGCCAAGCTCACGGCCGACATGATGGATCTGATGAAGAAAAGACATGAGCAGAGGGAGAGCAACGAGGATCTCAGAGGGGACCTGACCTGTGCTGAAGGGCGCATTAGGAACCTTGAGGTCTCCCGGTCCGAGGAAAGGATCTTGGCTCAGCGTCGTGCCGAGGAGGATGCAGCAGAGATTTCCCATCTCAGGGGGCAGTCCCGGTCACTAGAGAGCCGGGTCGACGAGGTCCTGGCAGAGCTGACGACGACAAAGAAAAAGACCTCCTACATCTTAGGGCTAATGGAGGTCGTGCAGAGGGATGCCCAGGAGGCCGTGCTGAAGTTTTGGGCCTCCCAGGAGTTCAAGGACGAGGTCAATAAGGCTACCGTGGACTCTTTCCTGAAGGGCTTCGGGGTCTACCGGGAGAAGGTGGCCTCCCTCTTCCCGGAGCTTGATCTGGCTGAAGTCGTACTTGGCGACAGCAGGGAGCAGACTGAGGAGGTAGCCGAGCAGCCTGCTAGGCAGGCAATCGGTGACGTGGAGGCTTCCCAACCTGGGGCAGAGCCCGCGATGGAGTGACCTCGGGTCACCCATTCTGTACTTTAGCTTAGGGCTTTTTTTTGTTCTTTTGGGTCACCTGGTCTATCGGGCCCCTTTCGCTTGTAAGAAACCCTTGCACTAGAAATTAAATTACTCTTCTCTTCATTCCTCGCTATTCTTGTCTTGACTCTTAATTCTGCTCTTTGTTGATGGTGTGTTTGAATTTCCTGTCATTGCTTGTTGTTGTTTTGTGGGAGCCAAGTCTGCAACTCTGATTTGTAGTTTGACTTTGACTCTCAGTTAAAAATCAAACTCAGGAGGCCTCCAGGATTTGGGAAAGAACTCCTATAGCTTCTAGCTTGTATTTTATAAGTCCTTGGCACCGGGACTTGGGTTGCTAGAACTGGGTTCCATGCCTTTGCACTGGAACTGGGGCTTGGGCCATCTTCCGGACTGAGCTCCAGGACTTCATGGAGGAATTGGGTTCTGTGCCATCTTCTAGACTGAGATACGGGATTCTATGGAGGAACTGGGTTCTGTGCCATCTTCCAGACTAAAGTCCGGGACTTCACGCCGGAACTGGGTTTCGTGCGAGCTTCCTGACTGGACTCCAGGATTTCATGAAGGAACTGGGATCCATGCCATCTTCCGAACTGAGGTCCAGGATTTCATGGAGGAACTGGGTTCCATGCCATCTTTCGAACCGAGGTCCGAGATTTCATGGAGGAACTGGATTCCATACCATCTTCCAGACCAAGGTCCGGGATTTCATGGAGGAATTGGGTTCCGTGCCATCTTCCGGACTGAGGTCCGGGATTTTATTGAGGAACTATGTTCCATGCCATCTTCTGGACTAAGGTCCGGGATTCCATGGAGGAATTGGGTTCCGTGCCATCTTCCGGACTGAGGTCTGGGACTTCATGCCAAAACTAGGTTCCATGTGAGCTTCCGGACTAGACTTCGAGATTTCATGGAGGAATTGGGTTCCGTGCCATCTTCCGGATTGAGGGCTGGGACTTCACGCCAGAACTGGGTTCCGTGCAAACTTCCAGACTGGACTCCTGGATTTTATGGAGGAATTGGGTTCCATGCCATCTTCCAGATTGAGGTCTGGGACTTCACATCGGAACTGGGTTCCGTGCGAACTTCCGGACTGGACTCCGGGCCGCATTTCCCACGAACCACTTGTGGGACTTTTGCCACGCCTTTGTCCATCAGACCTAGGTCGGGCGACAAGAGTCCTATTAGATAGAAACAAGCATTGCACTAAAGAGAATTTCATTATTGATGTTGAGGAAGTCTTACATCATTGGTAATACATCCTCAAGTTTGTGGCATTCCACGTCCATGGAAATCGAGCTCCATCGAGCTCGGCAAGATAGTAGGCGTCGTGAGGGAGTTCTTCGACCACCCTGTAAGGACCTTCCTAGTTTGGAGAGAGCTTATCGCACTCTCAAGGTTGGGAAGCTTCAGCACGATGCAATACTAGATCTCCTGGGTGGAAGGACTTTGGTCTCACCCTGGAGTTGTAGTATCTATCTACCCGTTGCTGGTTGGCTGCCATTCGAACTCAAGCCTTGTCCCTCGTTTCTTCAAGTAGATCTAGATTGAGCAGGAGCCGTGCTGGGTTCTCGGCTTCATCGTATTGCTCCACACACAATGTCGGCAGGTTGAGCTCCACCAGAATCACCGCTTCTATGCCGAAGACAAGGTTGAATGGAGTTTCATCTATGGTCATTCTTGGTGTTATGTGGTATGCCCACAGGATGCTGAGAAGTTCTTTAGCCCATCTCCCCTTGGCCTGATCCAGCCTGGTCTGGAGCCCTTGAAGGATGGTCCGGTTGGTCACCTCGGCCTCCCCATTGGCCTGAGGGTGCGCTACCGAAGTGAAGCAATGATGAATGCTGAGGTCATTGCAGAACTCCTCGAACTCCCGATTATCGAACTGCCATCCGTTGTCGGTGATGATGGTGTGAGGGAGCCCGAAGCGGCATATGATTGACTTCCAGAAAAACTTGCTGACATTTGCCTCCGTGATGTGGGCTAACGGCTCAGCCTCAACCCAATTCATGAAGTAGTCGATGGTGACTATCAGGAACTTACACTGCCCGGATGCAGGAGGAAATGGACCTAGGATGTCCATGCCCCACTGAGCAAATGGCTAGGGTGTGGAGAGCTAGGAGAGTGGCGTAGCCGGCTGTCGTTGTATAACGGCATGACGTTGACAACGGTCACACCTCTTGACAAAGTTGGCTGTGTCCTCCCTTATCATTTCCCAGAAGTACCTTAGCGGAGAGCCTTGTATGCCAAAGTCCTACCCCCCACATGATTCCCATAGAAACCTTCATGTATCTCCTGGAGCACGAGTGCCGCTTCCGTGGATCTCAAACATTTGAGGAGTGGATAGGAGTAGGACCTCCGGTAAAGCAATCCATTTATCAGCACAAAGCGCGTGGCCTTCCTTTTGATGAGGCCGATCTCTATCTGATCCTCGGGCAAGGTACTATCGATGATGTATTTGATGTACTTGTCCATCTAGCTAGGCTTCGGGGTGACCTGCTGGATTTCTTTGGGGGCCTCATAACTCGGGGCCTGAAGATGTTCGATGTAGGCATGGCCTAATGATGAGTCCGTAAGGTTGCCAGCTGGGAGAGGGCATCAGCACGAGCAATTTCTCTGCGTGGGATATGGGAGATGCTGAAATATTTAAAACCCACCGCATTGGCACATACCAGCTCCATGTACTTCGACATTTGGGGATCCCTGGTGGTGGGGACACCAGAGGCACCAGAATAAGACAAAGGCTTTTCAACCCTCTGTGAATTGATCAATAATTTATGAGTCCATCTGTAATAAGGGCTTAGCCCATCTGAGTCCATTTTAGTTGTTATTTGAGTCTTTTGAGTTTCAGTTCTGTACTAGTCAGCTCATGTTGAGCTAGTTCAGTCCAGTATTAGTCAGCTAATGTCGAGCTAATTTTATTTTTTTGAGTCCTATTCAACCATATTGAAGACTCAAGACCACATCATACAAGTGAAGACCAAGTCCAACCAGATTGAAGACATGGAAGTATAGCCCAAGTCAAACCTAGCTTGAAGATTTGAAGACTCCAGGAGGAAAAATTCAGAAAACCCTGATTCCTTGTAGATGCCCTCCAGATGCCTAGATTCCCTTCCAGATGCCAAAATATATTCATATACCAAGGCATCCATGATTTTAGAGGTCCATCTGCATCCTAGCCCAAAGAAATCAAGCCCAGGCGCCAAGCCCAAGCCTTTAAGAAGCAAGATACCAGGGAATATTCCTGCTACTTGGCTACTAGGCCACCCCAGCTTCCAGAGGCCCAAACCCATGCGCCCGAGCCCCTTTGGGCTGGCCTCTTGCTGCTCCTAGAAGCCCAACATGCCCCCCTAGGCGTCCTTGGAGTGTTGGCCAAGTCAAGAGAATTTTTAGGGATTTTTCTACCTAATGTTCCTTATTTTCTAGCTAGGGTTTGTGAGGGAAAAGGATTCTTATGTAAACACTTATGTGCCCTTACTTGGAGCCCAAGGTTAAGGGTCTATTTAAAGGACCCTAGCCTCTTGTATGAAGGGAGGTTTTGATATATGAAATAAACCTTGAGTTCTTTAATTGCTTTGTGTGATTACCCTGCTGTGTGCATAAAGGGGTTTGAGAGTTCTTCTTCCCGGTGTTTGCAATCATCTTCCTGCTGCCAACAAACCCTCCAGATCCCTGGATGCCCACTCCAAAAGAAGCCTTCCCTTGCTGCTTTTCCTTTGTTTTCTTGTTCCTTTGTGAGTTTTCTAACCCCTGACAGGTCGTTTGTAGGTCCCCGAGTTCCTACGAATCCAACGACTCCAGCCAAGCCTCAATCGGACCACCGAGAAGAAAGCCGGGTATCCGCGGGTCATTGTGGTGCGGACACCAAAGGCACCAGAATAAGGTAGAGGCTTCTCAACCCTCTGTAATTGATCAATAATTTATGAGTCCATCTGTAATAAGGGCTTAGCTCATCTGAGTCCATTTTAGTTGTTATTTGAGTATTTTTAGTTGTTATTTCACTTCTGTACTAGTCAGCTCATGTTGAGCTAGTTCAGTCCAATGCTAGTTAGCTCATGTTGAGCTAATTTTATTTTTTTGAGTCCTGTCCAAGCATACTGAAGACTCAAGACTATATTATACAAGTGAAGACCAAGTCCAGCCAGATTGAAGACATGGAAGTTTAGCCCAGGTCCAACCCAGCTTGAAGATTTGAAGACCCCAGGAGAAAAATCAGAAACCCTGATTCCTTGCAGATGCCCTCCAGATGCCCAGATTCCCTTCCAGATGCCAAAGTATATTCATAAATAAGGGCATCCATGATTCCAGAGGTCCATCTGCATCCTAGCCCAATGAAATCAAGCCCAGGTGCCAAGCCCAAGCCCTTAAGAAGCAAGATACCAGGGAATATTCCTGCTACCTGGCTACCAGGCCACCCCAGCTTCCAGAGGCCCAAACCCATGCACCCGGGCCCCTTTGGGCCAGCCTTTTGCTGCTCCTAGAAGCCCAACACGCCCCCCTAGGCATCCTTGGAGTCTTGACCAAGTCAAAAAAAATTTTAGGGATTTTTCTACCTAATATTTCCTTATTTTCTAGCTAGGGTTTGAGAGGGAAAAGGATTCTTATGTAAAGACTTATGTACCCTTACTTGGAGCCCAAGGTTAAGGGTCTATTTAAGGGACCCTAGCCTCTTGTATGAGGGAAATTTTTGATGAATGAAAACCTTGAGTTCTTCTATTGAGTTGTGTGATACCCTGCTATGTGCATAAAGGGGTTTGCGAGAGTTCTTCTTCCCAGTGCTGCAATCATCTTCCTGCTACCAACAAGCATCTCAGATCCCTGGACGCCCACTCCAAAAGAAGCCTTCCCTTGCTGTTTTTCCTTTGTTTTCTTGTTCCTTTGTGAGTTTTCTAACCCCTGACAGGTCGTTTGCAGGTCCCCGAGTTCCTACGAATCCAACGACTCCAGCCAAGCCTCAATCGGATCACCGAGCAGAAAGCTGGGTATCCGCGGGTCTTTGGCTCGATTTTCCAGGCCGCATCCGTCGAGGAACGAGAGACCCTTTTGCTGCGATCTTCACAGACGTTGTCAGGTACACCCCTCTACCTCCAGTAGTTTTATTGTAGGAGAACTTGCCCTAACCGAGGCTTCTCAGCCCCGGCGATCCTTCTTTTCTACTTTTCTAGGTCCTAATCTGCATGCTGATCTTCTAAAATTCATATAAAATTCCCTATAACTTATTTTAATCTGAAATTCGGGAATTAATCAGCCAACCCCACATATAAAACATATAAAAAAAATTGCATGCATATTAGTTCCGCATCATTTGGTATCAGAGCTTAGATTAGGGCTTGTTTTCTGTAATTTTTCAGTCCGTATATACTCTGTTATTTTAATTATTTCTCCCTGTTAAAAACTCCAAAAATTCTAAAATTTATTTTCCTGGATTTATCATAATTCATAGTAATTTTAAAACTTTTTTCAGATTTTATTATGGCCTGTGAATTTTCTGAAAGCCGAAATAGGGCCTGCAAATTTTCGGCTCTGTTTTTTTAGCAAGACATGTTTGGAAGTTTTAGGGTTTTGTTTAGGAGTTTTTGCATATTTCTTAATTTTAGTATATTTCCAGTATATTAGGTCATGATTTGCAAGTTTTCTTCTATTTAAAAAATACCAAAAAAAAAAATATATATATATATACATATTTTCCAAAAATACCAAAAAAAAAAATAAATATCTAAACCCTAATTTGCATCCTCATCTGCCTGCCATCATTGCATAATTTACTTTTAAGGGCACTCTTGCTATATCAGATGGGGGGAGGATTTGATCACCTCTCCTTAGCCCAAAACCACATCCCTTGCATTCAGTCCCAAGCCTTAACCTAAAATTAATTAGACTTAATTTGCCCTAGTGGGCTAGGGACACCAACTGGTCGGGTCCGGGCTAGTGTTAGATCACTGTGTCAAGTTAACCTGTGTGTGCCTTGTGCTTAGTGTCTAGAACGGTGGTTTAGGGATTCAATCCCGAAGGGCTTGTGTGCTGGTCCGCCTACCTGGCCAATCTCTGATTGGTGTCTAGGATTGGCAATCAGGGACCTAACACTCCCCTTACACCTGCCTGGCTGAGTACAGGGTTACTATAGGCTAGTTTGCCACCCTGATTGAGCATCTAGTTTGGACTTTAGGTTTAGTCAGCTATAGTCGGTCTGATCGAGTCTTGCATGAGCACTAGATCAGGAGTTTCATATCACCCACCTCCTTCATAAATGTCTGAACCCATGGAAAATTTACAAGCCCAAATAAAAGCCCTAGCTGATCAAATTGCCCAGATAACTATCCAGATGACCCAGTTAACTCAGTCTCGTATTCAAACCAATGATAGAATTGACTATCGTGCCAATAGGTTTGATCAGTTAAAAGTCCGGGTAGGGACCCCAAGAAAAACCCATGGGTCATAGTCTGAGCCAGATCCTGACTCCCCTCAACCTAGGAGGACCCCAAACCCTGATCTATACCATGAGGTCGAACCTAGGAGAGCCCCTTATCCTGACCCGTACTACAATCCTCAACCTAAGAGGACCCCAAACCCTGATCCATACCTTGAGGCTGAACCTAGGAGAGCCCATCATCCTGACCCAATCCCTAAGGTTAGTCCTAGAAGACCCAATCAGGATTTTTTAGACCAAGAAGATAGATCCTATTTACCCTCTCCCTATAAGCCTAGTATACCCACAACCTATAGATCTTATGACTCTAAATCCTATGAACCTAGAACTTATGAATCCATAACCTATGAACCTAGATCCTATGACTCTAGATCCCATGATCATAGATCCTATACACCCATACCCTATGAGCCTAGTAGACCCAACACCCAATATTCTGACCCATATAGGGAGTCAAACCCTAGGAGAACCCAATATTCTGACCCATATAGGGAGTCCAACCCTAGGAGAACCCAGTATTCTGACCCATATAGGGAGTCCAATCCTAGGAGGACCCAATATCCTGACCCATATAGAGAGCCCAACCTTAGGAGGACCCCATACCTTGATCCAACCTTTGAACCTGATCATAGAGCTGACCCAAAATCCTATGACCCCAGATCCTATAATCCCATGACCCATAGATCTGCACCCTTGTCCTATGAGCTTAGAGAACCCATAACCCCTAAGTATCAGCCTAGTACTAGTCATGCTTCCCCTAGTCAACTTGAACCCTATAGGATGAGTATCCCTAAATATGAACCCAATAGTGAGCCACTACCTCTTATACAACCTGAACCTACTAGGAGTGGTACCCATAATCAGAGACCAGAACCTAACCAATTTCCTGCTAGCCGACCTTCTCCAACCATTCCTGAGATTCGCAAGGCTTACATTAACGTGGAAGTGTATGAAGCTGATGTGAGCCTAGTGGATGAGTATGAGGGAGAAGAGGAGACACCTTTAGTAGACCTAGAATTAGCTGACCCAGTAGATACCCAGGTAGATTCCAACCCAGAGCTAGTTGACCTTGACCACATCCAACCTAAAGCTATAATGGAAGAACGAATAGAGGAAGAGAACCTAGGTACTGCTGCTAGAGCCTTACCTGAGGAAACCATAGAGGAGAGCCAAATTATAGAGTCTAGTCCAAAAATACAAGAACCAGAAGAATTTATTAAGGACCTGATCTCTTTGAATCAATACCTTCAAGATGAGTCCCCTCCTATAGTTCCCATTAAGGACCTCTTCCCCGAAATTAGTGACCCATCCTTCCATTATGCAAATCCTGTAGATATAGCTCAACCTCATAAGGTTAACCTCATTAGTATAGGATTAGTTCCTGACACCCCGTCTTTTATCCTATTTTATCCAACTAACCATGAACCTTTTTCTCTACCTTACCAAACTAATTCTGAACCCACTTCCTATTTTCTGCCCTTTCCTGACACCTCCAGCATTTCTAGGATCATTAGATTGCATTTAGCTGAGATTAGCATACTGCATGCATTCATCACGCATGTTAGGTTTGCATCTTACTTCTGGCATACTCTTTGGAATTTGCTAGGAGTTCACTGTAAATTTTCATGTGCATGTCAAGCTAGGATCAAACCTAGAGAACCTATAATCTATTAGGTTTAGATCCAAAGAGTTCAATAAAACTTCCTTCGATAGGAATGCATAGTCGAGTCTGTTAGGTGTCAGTATGAGTCCTTTGCATCATTTGTCTGCATGTGCCTAGCATGTTCACCACCCGCACTAATCTTAAAACAACTGGCTAATTCCCGAAGAAGGGTCAAAGAATTTGATGTAGTGGATTCTATCTTGGTTAGGCTTAGGCCTAAAAGAAGCTTCATGCTCGCAGAGCCGGACCTTTTAAAGTGATAGAGAAGGATTGGATCAAATGCCTAGGTGTTAGACTTGCCTTCGGATTTGGGCATTAGTTCTACCTTCAATATTACAGACCTGGTTGAGTATAGGGAACCGGCAGTGATACCTAGTAAGGCCTTTGGACCTATTCCTTTTCATTGTGAGTGACCCTAACCCAGAGTGTCCACTAACAAATTGGCCTGAGAGAGGAGAACGGATCGAGCGTATCCTGGACGATCAAGCCATCACGACCCGGGGCCGTGACTATCAATGCTTCCTGATCCGATGGCAAGGCCAGCCAGAGTCGGACGATTCGTAGATTTCTCGAGAGGACTTGCAATGCCTCAACCCAGACCTTCTCGAGAGATATGTGAGCCAGTCTGATCTTCACTCGACAGGGTCGAGTTCCTCCCACCCCGGGAGAATTGGTGCGGACACCAAAGGCACCAGAATAAGGCAGAGGCTTCTCAACCCTCTGTAATTGATCAATAATTTATGAGTTCATCTGTAATAAGGGCTTAGCTCATCTGAGTCCATTTTAGTTGTTATTTGAGTATTTTAGTTGTTATTTCACTTCTGTACTAGTCAGCTCATGTTGAGCTAGTTCAGTCCAATGCTAGTTAGCTCATGTTGAGCTAATTTTATTTTTTTGAGTCCTGTCCAAGCATACTGAAGACTCAAGACTATATTATACAAGTGAAGACCAAGTCCAGCCAGATTGAAGACATGGAAGTTTAGCCCAAGTCCAACCCAGCTTGAAGATTTGAAGACCCCAGGAGAAAAATCAGAAACCCTGATTCCTTGCAGATGCCCTCCAGATGCCCAGATTCCCTTCCAGATGCCAAAGTATATTCATAAATAAGGGCATCCATGATTCCAGAGGTCCATCTGCATCCTAGCCCAATGAAATCAAGCCCAGGTGCCAAGCCCAAGCCCCTAAGAAGCAAGATACCAGGGAATATTCCTGCTACCTGGCTACCAGGCCACCCCAGCTTCCAGAGGCCCAAACCCATGCACCCGGGCCCCTTTGGGCCGGCCTTTTGCTGCTCCTAGAAGCCCAACATGCCCCCCTAGGCGTCCTTGGAGTCTTGACCAAGTCAAAAAAAAATTTTAGGGATTTTTCTACCTAATATTTCCTTATTTTCTAGCTAGGGTTTGAGAGGGAAAAGGATTCTTATGTAAAGACTTATGTACCCTTACTTGGAGCCCAAGGTTAAGGGTCTATTTAAGGGACCCTAGCCTCTTGTATGAGGGAAATTTTTGATGAATGAAAACCTTGAGTTCTTCTATTGAGTTGTGTGATACCCTGCTGTGTGCATAAAGGGGTTTGCGAGAGTTCTTCTTCCCAGTGCTGCAATCATCTTCCTGCTACCAACAAGCATCTCAGATCCCTGGACGCCCACTCCAAAAAAAGCCTTCCCTTGCTGTTTTTCCTTTGTTTTCTTGTTCCTTTGTGAGTTTTCTAACCCCTGACAGGTCGTTTGCAGGTCCCCGAGTTCCTACGAATCCAACGACTCCAGCCAAGCCTCAATCGGATCACCGAGCAGAAAGCCGGGTATCCGCGGGTCTTTGGCTCGATTTTCCAGGCCGCATCCATCGAGGAACGAGAGACCCTTTTGCTGCGATCTTCACAGACATTGTCAAGTACACCCCTCTACCTCCAGTAGTTTTATTGTAGGAGAACTTGCCCTAACCGAGGCTTCTCAGCCCCGGCGATCCTTCTTTTCTACTTTTCTAGGTCCTAATCTGCATGCTGATCTTCTAAAATTCATATAAAATTCCCTATAACTTATTTTAATCTGAAATTTGGGAATTAATCACCCAACCCCACATATAAAACATATAAAAAAAATTGCATGCATATTAGTTCCCCATCACATTGGCTCGATTTTCCAGGTCGCATCCATCGAGGAACGAGAGACCCCTTCGCTGTGATCTTCACAGATGTTGTCAGGTACACCCCTTTACCTCCAGTAGTTTTATTGTAGGAGAACTTGCCCTAATCGAGGCTTCTCAGCCCCGGCGATCCTTCTTTGCTACTTTTCTAGGTCCTAATCTGCATGTTGATCTTCTAAAATTCATACAAAATTCTCTATAACTTATTTTAATCTAAAATTTGGTAATTAGTCACTCACCCCACATATAAAACATATAAAAAAAATAATTGCATGCATATTAGTCTCGCATCATTTGGTATCAGAGCTTAGATTAGGGCTTATTTTCTGTAATTTTTAGTCCGTATATGATCTATTATTCTAATTATTTCTCTCTGATAAAAACTCAAAAAATTTTAAAATTTGTTTTTCTGGATTCATCATAATTCACAGTAATTTTAAGAATTTTTTAAGATTTTATTATGGCATGTGAAGTTTTTGCAAGCCGAAATACTGCCTACAAATTTTGGCTCTGTTTTTTTTCAACAAGACAAGTTTGGAAGTTTTAGGATTTTATTTAGCATTTTTTGCATATCTTTTAATTTTAGTATATTTCCTGTATATTAGGCCATAATTTGCAAGTTTTCTTTTATTTAAGAAAATACCAAAAAAAATACATATTCTCCAAAAATATCAAAAACATCTAAACCCTAATTTGCATCCTCATCTGCCTGCCATCATTGCATAATTTACTTTTAAGGGCACCCTTGTTATATCAGATGGGGGAGGATTTAATCACCTCTCCTTAGCCCAAAACCACATCCCTTGCATTCGGTCCCAAGCCTTAACCTAAAATTAACTCGACTTAATTTGCCCTAGTGGGCTAGGGACACCAACTGGTCGGGTCTGGGCTACGTGTTAGATCACTGTGTCAAGCTAACCTGTGTGTGCCTTGTGCTTGGTGTCTAGAATGGTGGTTTAGGGATTCAATCCCGAAGGGCTTGTGTGCTGGTCCGCCTACCTGGCCAATCTCTGATTGGTGTCTAGGATTGGCAATTAGGAACCTAACACTCCCCTTACACCTGCCTGGCTGAGTACAGGGTTACTATAGGCTAGTTTACCCCCCTGATTGAGCCCTTAGTTTGGACTCTAGGTCTAATCAGCTGTAGTCGGTCTGATCGAGTCTTGCATGAGCACTAGATCAGGAGTTTCATATCACCCACCTCCTTCACAAATGTCTGAACCCATGGAAAATTTGCAAGCCCAAATGAAAGCCCTAGATAGCTGATCAAATGGCCTAGATGGCTACCCAGATGACTACCCAGATGACCCAGTTAACTCAGTCTGGTACTCAAACCAATGATAGAATTGACCATCTTGCCAATAGGTTTGATCAGTTAGAAGTCCGGGTAGGGACCCCAGGAAAAACCCATGGGTCACAGTCTGAGCCAGATCCTGATTCCCCTCAACCTAGGAGGACCCTAAACCCTAATCCATACCCTGAGGTCGAACCTTGGAGAGCCCCTCATCCTGACCCATACTATAACCCTCAACCTAGGAGGACCCCAAACCCTGATCAATACCGAGAGGTTAAACCTAGGAGAGCCCCTAAGCCTGACCCATACTATAATACTGAACCTAGAAGAACCCCTTATCATGACCCTTATTATGATACTGAACCTAGAAGACCCAATTAGGATTTTGTAGACCAGGAAGATAGATCCTATTTACCCACATCCTATAAGCCTAGTATACCCACAACCTATAGATCTTATGACTCCAAATCCTATGAACCTAGAACCTATGAATCCAGAACCTATGAACCTAGATCCTATGACTCTAGATCCCATGATCATAGATCCTATGCACCCATATCCCATGAGCCTAGTAGACCCAACACCCAATATTCTGACCCATATAGGGAGTCTAACCCTAGGAGAACCCAATATCCTGATCCATATAGGGAGCCCAACCTTAGGAGGACCCCATACCATGATCCATCCTTAGAACCTGACCATATAGCTGACCCAAAATCCTATGACCCCAGATCCTATAATCCCATGACCCATAGATCTGCACCCTTGTCCTATGAGCCCAGAGAACCCATAACCCCTAAGTATCAGCCTAGTACTAGTCATGTTTCCCTTAGTCAACTTGAACCCCATATGATTAGTATCCCTAAATATGAGCCCAGTAGTGAGCCACAACCCCTTAGGCAACCTGAACCTACTAGGATTAGTGTCCATAATCAGAAACCAGGACCTAGCCAATTTTTCCCTAGCCGACCTTCTCCAACCATTCCTGAGATTAACAAGGCTTACATTAATGCCAAAGTATATGAAGCTAATGCGAGCCTAGTGGATGAGTATGAAGGAGAAGAGGAGACACCTTTAGTAGACCGAGAATTAGCTGACCCAGTAGATACCCAGGTAGAAACCAACCTAGAGCTAGTTGACCTTGACCACATCCAACCTAAAGCTATAGTGGAAGAACAATTAGAGGATGAGAACTCTAATACTAGGATTTTACCTGAGGAAATACTAAAAAAGGATCTAATTGTAAAGCCTATTCTTAAATTCCATGAACAAGAAGACTTTATTGAGGATTTGGCTTACTTAACCCATTGCCCTTAGGATGAATCCCTTCCTTCCATTCCTATTGAAGATCTCTTTCCAGAAACTGTTGACCCATCCTTCCATAGCATGGACATTTTCTTGCCCATAGATTTACCGAAACCCCGTAAGGTTAATCTCATTAGTATAGGATTAGTTCCTGACACCCCGTCTTTTATCCTACTTTATCCAACTAAACCTTTTTCTCTACCCTACCAAACTAATTCTAAACCCACATCTTATTTTCTGCCCTTTCCAGACATCTCCAGCATTTATAGGATCATTAGATTGCATTTAGTTGAGATTAGCGTACTGCATGCATTCATTACGTATGTTAGGTTTGTATTATACTTTTGGCATACCCTTTGGCATTTGCTTGGAGTCCATTGTAAATACTCTTGTGCACACCACACTAGGGTCAGACCTAGAGAGTCTATAGTCTCTTAGGTTTAGGCCCATAAAAGTCTAATAAATTTCCTTCAATAGGAATGCAAAGTCGAGTCTATTAGGTGTTAGTTTGAGTCCTTTGCATCATCTTGTTAGGAGTATGCATGTGATTAGCATATTCACCACCTGCACTAATCTTAAAACAACTGGCTAATTCCCAAAGATGGATCAAAGAATTTGATGTAGTGGATTCTATCTTGGTTAGGCTTAGACCTAAAAGAAGCTTCATGCTCACAGAGCCGGACCTTTTAAAGTGATAGAGAAGGTTGGATCAAATGCCTAGGTGTTAGACTTGCCTTCGGATTTGGGCATTAGTTCTACCTTCAATATTACATACCTGGTTGAGTATAGGGAACCGGCAGCGATACCTAGTGAGGCCTTTGGACCTATTCCTTTTCATTGTGAGTGACCCTAATCCAGAGTGTCCACTAACAAATTGGCCTGAGAGAGGAGAATGGATCGAGCGTATCCTGGATGATCAAGCCATCACGACCCGGGGCCGTGACTATCAACGCTTCCTGGTCTGATGGCAAGGCCAGCCAGAGTCGGACGATTCATGGATTTCTCGAGAGGACTTGCAATGCCTCAACCCAGACCTTCTCAAGAGATATGTGAGCCAGTCTAATTTTCACTCGACAGGGTCGAGTTCATCCCACCCCGGGAGAATTACTGGGGACACTGGAGGCACCAGAATAAGACAGGGACTTTTCAACCCTCTGTGAATTGATCAATAATTTATGAGTCCATCTATAATAAGGGCTTAGCCCGTCTGAGTCCATTTTAGTTGTTATTTGAGTCTTTTGAGTTTCAGTTCTGTACTAGTCAGCTCATGTTGAGCTAGTTCAGTCCAGTGTTAGTCAGCTCATGTCGAGCTAATTTTATTTTTTTGAGTCCTATTCAACCATATTGAAGACTCAAGACCACATCATACAAGTGAAGACCAAGTCTAACCAGATTGAAGACATGGAAGTATAGCCCAAGTCCAACCCAGCTTGAAGATTTGAAGAACCCAGGAGGAAAAATTCAGAAAATCCTGATTCCTTGCAGATGCCCTCCAGATGCCTAGATTCCCTTCCAGATGCCAAAATATATTCATATACCAAGGAATCCATGATTTTAAAGGTCCATCTGCATCCTAGCCCAAAGAAATCAAGCCCAGGTGCCAAGCCCAAGCCCCTAAGAAGCAAGATACCATGGAATATTCCTGCTACCTGGCTACTAGGCCACCCCAGCTTCCAGAGGCCCAAACCCATGCGCCCGAGCCCCTTTGGGCCGGTCTCTTGCTGCTCCTAGAAGCCCAACATGCCCCCTAGGCATCCTTGGAGTGTTGGCCAAGTCAAGAGAACTTTTAGGGATTTTTCTACCTAATATTTCATTATTTTCTAGCTAGGGTTTGAGAGGGAAAAGGATTCTTATGTAAAGACTTATGTGCCCTTACTTGGAGCCTAAGGTTAAGGGTCTATTTAAAGGACCATAGCCTCTTGTATGAAAGGAGATTTTGATATATGAAATAAACCTTGAGTTCTTTAATTGCTTTGTGTGATTACCCTACTGTGTGCATAAAGGGGTTTGAGAGTTTTTCTTCCTGGTGTTTGCAATCATCTTCCTGCTGCTAACAAACCCTCCAGATCCCTGGATGCCCACTCCAAAAGAATCCTTCCCTTGCTGCTTTTCCTTTGTTTTCTTGTTCCTTTATGAGTTTTCTAACCCCTGACAGGTCGTTTGCAGGTCCCCGAGTTCCTACGAATCCAACGACTCTAGCCAAGCCTCAATCAGACCACCGAGCAGAAAGTCGAGTATCCGCGGGTCATTGGCTCGATTTTCCAGGCCGCATCCATCGAGGAACGAGAGACCCCTTTGATACGATCTTCACAGACATTGTCAGGTACACCCCTCTACCTCCAGTAGTTTTATTGTAGGAGAACTTTCCCTAACTGAGGCTTCTCAGCCCTGGCGATCCTTCTTTGCTACTTTTCTAGGTCCTAATCTGCATGCTGATCTTCTAAAATTCATACAAAATTCCCTATAACTTATTTTAATCTGAAATTTGGGAATTAGTCACTCAACCCACATATAAAACATACAAAAAAAATAATTGCATACATATTAGTCCCGCATCACCTGGCCTCGTACTCACCTGAGACCTGCCCGGCCACCAACTACGAGTCGGTGAAGACCCTCAAGCTGGTCATGCCCAGTTCGCGGGAGTGTGACCCCTGGAATGATTTTGATGATCATAAAACATTGGAGCATGTATTTGATACTAACTCTTTCAAATTGTTTAAGAGGTTTTACAGGAAATTGGTTATCTTCAGTTTAAAATAGTTTTCAAATTGATTTGAGAGTAATGAAGTTTTTTATAAAGTTTTATGAACTTGAACTTGTAAATGCCCTAGTTTTATTAATCTTGTAATCTTGTAAAATGGGCTGAAAATTATAAAAATTTAAGGTATGTAGATTAGCTTCTATTTGATTCAATGTTAAAGAGTTTTGGAGAAGCTTGAAGCATTTTTTTATAGATTTGCAAGAGTTGACTCTTGGATCAAGAGCTGACTCTTTGTGGCACGGCACGGAGAAAGTTTCAGTGTTTCAGCATCAAGAGCCGACTCCTATCCCAAGGCTGACTCATGGAAGAAAGCATATTTCTGAAACTTGAGATCTCGAGCCAACTCCTGCCCCAAGAGCTAACTCGTCCAGAGTTATGAATTTTGAAGGTCTGAGAATTCGAGCCGACTCTGCCCTGAAGAGCCGACTCTAGGTGTTCATCATTTTAACTTGACTGAAGGCAAGAGCCGACTCTAGCTAGAAGAGCTGACTCCTACCGAATTTCATTTTGGACTGTCTAAGACTTTGAGCCGACTTGTGGACCTCTAGCCGACTCGTGGATCCGTTTTCTACACTCCAACGGCTAATTGCTGAAGTTGATTTTTGAACTCCAATTCATCTCCAACAGCTCTTTCATGAATTCCTAGGCCCTACAATGGCCATATCTCTTGGAAAACTATAAAAGGGATTGTTTTTGAAGGATTAAAAATTATTAGAGCATTATTGAAGAATTATCTTGAGATATTGAAGAGCTTTCAAGTCCTTTCACCTACCTACCTCAAAAGAGCCTTCAAGATAGGATTCAAAGTTTCAACAACTCTACTCCATCATTGAATCCACTCATTGAAGAAGGAAAGAAGCAGCTTGAAGAGCATTAAAGAGCATTCAAAGCTAGGCTTCATCTTGATCTACATCGGTAACACCTAAACAAACTTGGTTTGTTGTAGTTGCTTATTTATCATCTCTCTATCATTATTTTTTCTCTAAGAATAGCAAGGGGCTATATCTTAAGAGAAGGTTGAAGGTTTTTAGGTGAACCTTATAAAACCTAAGTTGGGTTCTTGGTGTTTTTTGTATAAAACCAAGTGTTTGGGTTTTCTTTGGTAATCCTGTGTAAAATCAAAGGGAGTTAGGATTTCTTTGGTAATCCCGGTAAAATCAAAGTGTATAAGTTTGGATTGTGAGCCTGGTAAAATAATCTGATTGTATTCTGATTTGGGGGATATAGTGGAAATCCCAAGTATGCTTGGGTAGTGGACGTAAGAGCCGGTTGCTCCGAACCACTATAAACTTCTTTGTGTTTGTGATTATGTTCTTATTGCTTTATTGCTTTTACTTAATTACTTCCGTATTGCATATTGTACTACAACACAAAAAGAATTTGAAAGTGCACATAATTGTAAAATGTTTTTAATCCCAATTCACCCCCCTCTTGGGAAGCCACCTGGGCAACAAGTGGTATCAGAGCAGAGTTTCTGAAAGTTACTTAGAGTAAAGATATATGGCACATCCTATGAGCACTTCATTGGTCGAAGGTCAATCCACAAATAGACCTCCACTTTTCACCGGAACCAATTACACTTATTGGAAGGCAAGAATAAAAATATACATTCAAGCCGTAGATTTTCATTTATAGAAGATTATCCTGAAAGGACCTCACACATCCATAATTAGAGTTAATGATGTAGAGGTTCCCAAACCAGAAGAGGATTGGGACGAGAATGATATGAATTTAGCTTAGCTGAATGCCAAAGCAATGAACTTATTGTATTGTGCTTTAGATCCAAATGAGTTTAACAGAATTTCAACTTACAATTCTGCTAAAGAAATTTGGGACAAGCTAGAAATCACACATGAAAGCACATCACAAGTTAAAACATCAAAAATTAATCTTCTTGTGCATAATTATGAGCTATTTAAAATGGATCTTAGTAAGACTATATCTACAATGTATACTTGCTTTACTGATATTATAAATGGTCTCAAAAGTCTTGGTAGAATTTACTCTAATGCTGATCTTGTCCAAAAGGTTTTAAGATCTTTGCCAAATAAGTGGGAAGCCAAAGTGACAGCAATTCAAGAGGCGAAGGACCTAAATACTCTACCACTAGATGAACTGCTTAGATCACTGATCATGCATGAATTGGCTATGCAACAAAGAACTAAGGAATATATCGAAAGAAAGAAAGCCATTGCATTTAAAGCTATAGAAGAAGATAAGAATGAAGAACCAGATTCATCAGATGATGATGATCTAGAAAATGATGAAATTGCCCTTGTCATGAAAAAATTCAAAAGGTTTATGGGCCGAAGAAAATCAAACAGATGGAGAAAGCAATTCAGAAAAGGAGATTTTGAGAGAGAAAGGGAAAAAGATAAAGATAAAGATAAGGATCAAGTTCCAATTTGCTATGGATGCAAGAAGCCGAGATACATCCGTCCTGATTATCCTGAAGCGAAGAAAAAGATGTTCACCAAAAAGAAGAAGAAGGCAATGTTTGCAGCCTGGAGCGACAGTAACGAATCTACATCCACTGAAGAGGATGAAGAGACAACAAAAACTGCACAAATCTATTTTATGGGTTTGGAGGACGAGGTAAATATATCTGAACCAAATTTAGAATTCAATTATGATGAATTGCATAACGCTTTTTGTGAACTATTGGTAGAATACAAAAAGGCTTATTTGAAAATGAAAACTTTGAAAAATCAATGTGATATATTTGAAAAAGACAAAAATGAATTTGTTGAAAGAAACAAAATCTTGCAAAGAGAATTAAATTTAATTTGTGAAAGACTTAAGATTGTTCAATTTGAAAAAGAAGAGCTTTTTGAGAAAAACAAAGATTTGAAAAATGAAAATGATGATTTAAAAAATGAAGTTCAAAAACTCAAACCCTTGGTTGAAAAACTAACCTTAAGCTCTAATAAACTCGAATTAATTTTGAAAGATCAAAGAGAAACAAATAATAAATTTAGAATTGGTTATAAAGGTTCTATTTCAAACAAATTTTCTACATCTACTTCATATTCTCCTAAGTTTATTAGTTCAAAATAAGTTAGACCTAAATTTGCATTATCTCAAGCTTATTATTCAAAATCAAGAATTGTATGTTATTTTTGCAATAACTTTGGTCAAAAAGCATTTGAATGTCATTTGAAACATAATGACAAAAAGAAAATTAAGAAAGATTGGGTTCCAAAAGGAACCATTTCCACAAACTTGCAAGGACCCAAGAAAGCTTGGATACCTAAATTTATTAAATGATTATTTTGCAGGGATGTCTTGCAGCCACAAATATAAAGAAAAGATGGTATCTGGATAGCGACTGTTCAAGACACATGACGGGTGACATTGAACAATTCTTCATCCTAGAATAGAAGGATGGTGGAATGGTAATATTTGGCGACAATCGAAAGGGAAGGATAATCAGTATTGGTAAAATTAAAATTACTCCTACTTTTATTGAAAATGTGTTATTTGTAGAGAAATTAAAGCATAATCTTTAGAGTATTAGTCAGTTACGTGACATTGGTTTTAATATTTTCTTCAAGTCATCAAGTTGTATAGTAGTTGATCCACTTGACTCTAGTACTAAATTCATTAGACACATACTTGGTAACATTTATATAGTAGATCTTAATAATCTAGCTATGTCAAGCAACACAAGTCTTGTAGCAATGAATGATAAGAGCAAGGAATCAAGTTTACTATGGTATAGGCGACTTGGTCATGCTAGTATGGACACTATAGCTAAACTTATTTCAAAGGACTTAATCAAAGGTTTGCCAAAATTCAAAGTCAATTTTGATTATGTTTGCGATGCATATCAATTAGGAAAACGAGGGAGAGTTTTAAATCTAAAAATATTGTTTCTACAACTAGACCCTTAGAGCTACTTCACATGGACTTATTTGGACCTACTAGGATTACTAGCCTAGGTGGTATGAAATATGGCCTTGTGATTGTAGATGACTTTTCAAGATACACATGGATTTTGTTTATTGCATATAAAGATGAAACTTTCAATGTATTCAAAATATTTTATAAAAGAATTACAAATTTGAAAAATTTATCTGTTATTTCAATTCGTAGTGATTATGGCACAGAATTTGAAAATCAGTATTTTGATCACTTTTGCACAAAGTACGGTATTGATCATAACTTTTCTGTACCTAAAACACCATAGCAAAATGGGATTGTAGAGAGAAAGAATCGTACTTTGAAAAAGATGTCCAGAACAATGCTTTATGAAGAAAATCTTCCAAAATACTTTTGGACAGAAGCTGTTAATACCGCATGCTATATTTTAAACAGAGTTTTAATTAGACCAATTAATAGAAAAACCTCCTATGAACTTTAGAACAATAGAAAACCTAATATTAAGTATTTTCATATTTTCGGATGCAATGTTTTGTTCTTAACAATGGAAAAGATAATCTTGGTAAATTCGATGCAAAATTCGATGAGACTATTTTTCTTGGATATTCTTTAAATAGTAAAGCCTATCATGTTTTTAATAAAAGAACTTTAACTGTTGAAGAATCTGTATATGTTGTTTTCAATGAATCTGATATTATATCTTCTAGAAAGGAAGATTTCGCTAATGATGATACAGGTACTTTAGAACATGGACTGAAAGACTTGACTCTCAAAGACAAATAGTCAAGTGAACCACATGAAGAAGAGGTAAGCAAAAATCATGATGATATACCCAAGGAATGGAGGTATGTACAATCACACCCTAAAGAATTAATTATAGGAGACCCATCTCAAGGTATTAAAACTAGATCTGCACATAGAGATGCACATGATTTAATTGCTTTTGTTTCGCATGTAGAACCACACAATATAGAAGAAGCTAAAATCAATTCTAATTGGATGTTAGCAATGCATGATGAATTAAACCAATTTAGGAGAAATAATGTTTGGACCCTAGTAGAAAGACCTAATGACTATCCTGTTATAGGTACTAGGTGGGTTTACAGAAATAAATTAGATGAAGATGGAAATGTAATTAGAAATAAGGCTAGATTGGTTGCACAAGAATATAATCAAGAAGAGGGAATAGATTTTGATGAAACTTATGCACCGCTAGCTATATTAGAAGACATTAGATTACTACTCGCTTATGCATATTTTATGAACTTTAAATTATTTCAAATGGATGTAAAGAGTGCATTTTTGAATTATTTTTTATCCGAAGAAGTTTTTGTTGAGCAACCACTGGGTTTCATTGATCACACTTTTCCAAATCACGTTTTCAAACTGAATAAAGCTTTGTATGGTCTGAAACAGGTACCTAGAGCCTGGAATGATAGACTAAGTAAGTTTTTAATTGCAAATGATTTTGTAAAAGGTAACGTTGACACCACACTGTTTATTCAAAGAAAGAATAATGATATTTTAGTTGTTCAAATATATATTGAGGATATTATCTTTGGATCTCTGATGAATCTTTGTATCAAGATTTTGCTAAGGTAATGCAGGGAGAATTCGAAATGAGCTTGATGGGTAAGCTAAGTTACTTTCTTGGATTTCAAATCAAACAAACTAAAGAAGGTATCCTAATCAATCAGGCCAAGTATATCAAAGAGATTATCACAAAATTTGGCATGGAATCAAGCAAAGAAAGAAGAACACCTATGAGTCCTGCATGTAGACTTGATAAAGATGAGAATAGCACAAACGTTGATTAAAAGCTGTACCGAGGTATGATCGGTTCATTACTTTATTTGACAGGTAGTAGACCTAATATATTATTTAGTGTTTGTATATGTGCACGTTTTTAATCTAATCCTAAAGGGTCACACATCATAGCTGTTAAGAGAATCATTAAATATCTGAAAGGCACATGTAATGTAGGTTTATGGTATTCTAAGCACACACCATTGAAATTAATTAGTTATTCTGATGCTAATTATGGAGGATATAAAATAAATAGAAAAAGTACAAGTGGCACCTGTCAATTTCTAGCTGTTAACTGATCTCTTTGCACTGCCCCAAATAGAACTCTGTAGCACTATCTACTGCTGAGGCAGAATATGTGGCTGCTAGGAGCTGTTGTGCTCAAGTGTTATGGATCAAGCAACAACTAGAAGATTATGGTATTGTCCAATCTAAAATTCCTATCAAATGTGATAATACTGGTGCTATTAATTTATCCAAAAATCCAATTCAGCACTTACGAACTAAGCACATTGAAATTCGACATCATTTGATTCATGATCATGTTTTAAATAATGTTGTTGAGCTAGAATTTGTACCCACTGAAGATTAACTTGCAGACATTTTTACTAAACCACTTAGTCTAGATAGATTTGAGAAAATTATAGACGAATTAGGGCTATGTGACCCATTTTGAACACTTTTTGACCTAATTTTTGAAAAAAAAGAAAAAATTATCTAGATGTTTCAAATTTTCTTCTAGATCATAGGACAACCCATTTGTATGTCTAGAAACCTATAGAAAATGATTTTGACCCTTTTTGACTTTTAGATTGCTTTTTGGCTCGAGCCAACTCGAGTCAACAGGGTGCTCGACGAGCTGACTCGAAGGTCGGGCCGAACATTTTTAAATAGGATTTTCATGTTTTGGTTTCATTGTGTTTTTAGGTTTTGGCCATTTCCACTTAGCCGACTCCACATTCCATCCTAGGAAAACTTCCAAAAACACTCTCAAACCCCTCCAATCTCTTAATCCGAGCTAGATGGCACCCCGCAAAGCCATTGCCAAGAAACCCTTGCAGGTGGTTCAAAAGTCATGGAAGAAAGGAGAACCAAAAGGTGCTTAGACACCTCAAATCCAGAAGAGGAATAGCCGACTGAGTAAGAACAAGAGCCTCAAGCACCTAAACAAGTGATTCTTATGGAAAATCATCAAGTAACCCCGGGTAGGTGCATTGATTTTAGCTTCTTGGAGCAAGAACAGTTGCATATTGGGGATTGGATAGAGAAACAGGGTTGGAAGAATTTTTGTCTATTGATTTTTATCTATTTAGTCCGACAATTCTTTGAAAATATGTCGTTGGGCGCATTTCATTTGGAAGGAACTGTTAAAGGGAAGCATATAGAGATTAGTGAGCAAAAACTATCAAGTATTTTGAATATTCCAAAGGAAGGTGAATGCTATTTGGTTTTAAAAGAGAAGATGAAGACCCTTAGACTTATACTAGAAAGATCTAATATGAAGGGTGTTGTGCATGTTAGTGCCAATAAGTTGTCATTGGAGATGAGGCTATTGCACAACATTATCAATAGGATTTTCTTACCCCGGACCGGGCGATTTGATTGGGTCAGTGAGCATAACCTTGTGTTTATGAGATGTCTGATTGAGGGGGAGGCCCTCAACTTACCGTTTATCATGCTCTCATAGATGAGGGAGGCAGCTCGTATGGCACGAGCCTATCTACCATATAGGATGGTCTTTACACTGTTATTTCAGGATGCCCTAGTAGATCTGACAGAAAAGGATAGTCGACTACTGTTGCACACTGACAGGTATACTGTGAAATCCCTTACTAGAATGGGATTCATTAAAGTAGATGCCCATTGGATTTGGAAGACCTCAAGTGTTCCGATTGCACACTCGAATGATTCAGAGGATGGCACTCAGGCAGTACATGGACTTGGTAAGGGGTAGATACACAGGTTGATGAGGCTGGACCGTCAGAGCCAGCTCCTACCACACCTCAGTCACCAGTTATGAGATCTGTAACTGTTAGACCTGATGCAGACAACATACTTCAAAGAGTCTTAGAGGAGATATCATGTCTCAGATCAGACACTGATAACAGGATTACTTTACTACAGTCTGAGATGCAGTAGGGATTTCATGGTGTTATGACCTTATTGAGACAGCTTTCTGCAGCTAGCCAGCATGTACCATCGACTTCCACAACACCTGGCACTAGCAGTGGCACTGATCGAGAGCAGGGACAGGCGGCACATTCCAGTGACGTACCTTCTCACGCCACACCTGCTGATGTTGAGCCCGAGGCTGGTATTGAGGCTACAGGATCTGAGGTTGGACAGACTCCAGCTACACAGATACTTTCTACCACCAGCACCTTGGTGTTATCCTTTGATCCACCGACTGTTAGACCCACTCCCATCATTATATCTTCAGAGTCAAAAGCCAAAGCTAAAACTAAAGTGTCTAGGACTACTACTCCTACTAGGACTAGGATTAGAGATCTTAGACCTAGATTTCCTAAGTTCAAGCCTAGTCCAGGAATCTTAGAAGTTGGTTCCTCCTCCGATGAGGAAGAACCTACTAGTGATGATCCTAGCCCATCTTTTTGATGTTTAGGCTTTTATCTTGATGTTTTTAAAACTCTATGCTTGATACATTTTGGTTGTTGTGATACAATTTTGTAGTATCGAGGCACATCTATAATGTATCACCTATGTACTCATTTTCATATATATATATATATCACTTTTTATGCTACATGTCCACTCTTGTTATGATTGAATTATTATGAATGAATGTTCTCTTCTATGCCTTTTGTTGATGACAAAAAGTGGGAGAACGGAGATTGTGCATGATGAAAAAGCCATAATATGAATGTTAATTCCAAGTTTATATGAATGTGATGAAAATATGAATGTTGATTCAGGTGATTCATGAAAATTTGATGAAACTTAAAAGGAATGACAATAGTAAGGGGGAGTTTTTGTTAAGTTTCTTGTTAAATTATCATAAAATTTACTTCAAATATTTGGTAATTTTATAAGTTTTGATACGCATTGTATAGATGATACTCCTGATACATTATGTGTTAATACATTATGTTTCGATACCTATTGCTCATATGATACAGATAATACAGTGTATCGATATATATGATACTTGGTATGAATAGTGTTCAATTCTATACATTTGATACATATGATATATTGTGGCATACTGTGTTCATACAATTGATACTTAATCTGTGTGATACACATCATGTCCAATATCATTTGATTTATTTGAATATATTGTAATTGTAAAGTATTTTTAAATTTTAATCATGCCCAATTTTTTGTCATCATCAAAAAGGGAGAGATTGTTGACCCCACGAATGATTTTGATGATCACAAAACATTGGAGCATGTATTTGATACTATCTCTTTCAAATTGTTTAAGAGGTTTTACAGGAAATTGGTTATCTTCAGTTTAAACTAGTTTTCAAAATGATTTGAGGGTAATACAATTTTGTATAAAGTTTTATGAACTTGAACTTGTAAAAGCCCTAGTTTTATTAATCTTGTAATCTTGTAAAATGGGCTAAAAATTATTAAAATTAATGGTATGTAGATTAGCTTCTATTTGATTCAATGTTGAAGAGTTTTGGAGAAGCTTGAAGCATTTTTTTGTAGATTTGCAAGAGCTGACACTTGGATCAAGGGCTGACTCTTTATGGCATGGCACGGAGAAAGTTTCAGTGTTTCAACATCAAGAGCCGACTCCTATCCCAAGAGCCGACTCATGGAAGAAAGCATTTTTTTGAAGCCTGAGATCTTGAGCTGACTCGTCCAGAGTTATGAATTTTGAAGGTCTGAGAACTCGAGCCGACTCTGCCCTGAAGAGCTGACTCTAGGTGTTCATCATTTTGTCTTGACTGAAGGCAAGAGCCGACTCCAGCCAGAAGAGTTGACTCCTATAGAATTTCATTTCGGGCTGTCTGAGATGTCGAGCCGACTCGTGGACCTTGAGCTGACTCGTGGAGCCATTTTCTTCACTCCAATGGCTAGTTACTGAAGTTGATTTTTGAACTTCAATTCGTCTCCAACAGCTCTTTCATGAATCCCTAGGCCCTACAATGGCTATATCTCTTGGAAAACTATAAAAGGGATTTTTTTGAAGGATTAAAAATTATTAACATAATTATTAAGAAATTATCTTGAGATATTGAAGAGCTTTCAAGTTCTTTCACCTACCTACCTCAAAAGAGCCTTCAAGATAGGATTCAAAGCTTCAACAACTCTACTCCATCATTGAATCCACTCATTGAAGAAGGAAAGAAGCAACTTGAAGAGCATTAAAGAGCATTCAAAGCTAGGCTTCATCTTGATCTACATCGACAACACCTAAACAAACTTGGTTTGTTGTAGTTGCTTGTTTATCATTTCTCTATCATTGTTTTCTCTCTCATAACAGCAAGGGGCTGTGTCTCAAGAGAAGGTTGAAAGTTTTTAGGTGAACCTTATAAAACCTAAGTTGGGTTCTTGGTGATCCTTGTTTAAAACCAAGTATTTGAATTTTCTTTGGTAATCCTATGTAAAACCAAAGGGAGTTAGGGTTTCTTTGGTGATCCTGGTAAAACCAAAGTGTATAGGTTTGGATTGTGAGCCTGGTAAAACAATCTAACTGTATTCCGGTTTGAGGGATATAGTGGAAATCCCAAGTGTGCTTGGATAGTGAATGTAGGAGCTGGTTGCTCTGAACTACACTAAACTTCTTTGTGTTTGTGATTGTGTTCTTATTGCTTTATTGCTTTTACTTAATTACTTCCACATTGCATATTGCACTACAACACAAAAAGAATTTGAAAGTGCATATAATTATGAAAAGTTTTGAATCCCAATTCACCCCCCTCTTCGGGAGCCACCTGGGCAACAGGGAGACTCTCAGTCTCGTAAGGAGCGCTTTGTACTCCGCCTGGTTATTGGTAGCAACGAACTAGAGGCAGAGCGCGCACTCGACGATGACTCCCTTGCTATTAGCGAATATGAGCCCAGCTCCGCTTCCACCGGAGTTGGAGGCTCCATCCATGTGTAGGACCCAGATATCCTTCTTTAGTTCAGGTCCTTGTTGTTGACTTTGGGGGCTCTCTTCCGGCCCCTCGCCCAGGCCCGTACACTCAACTAGAAAGTCAGCCAGTACCTACGCCTTCATGGACGATCTCGGTCGATAGGCGATGTTGAACTCACTGAGCTTTAGTGCCCACTTCGCCAGGCATCTAGAAATGTCAAGTCGACTGAGCACGGCCTTTAGCGGTTGATCTGTCAGGACCGCGATCAGGTATGCTTGGAAATAAGGCCCGAGGTGCTGTGCAGACACAATGAGCACAAAAATTAGCTTCTCGGATCGAGAATACCTGAGCTCGGCATCACAGAGAAGCTTGCTTGTATAGTATACAGGTCTTTGGATCCCTCCATCATCCATCTAGACCAGGATCGAGCTGATGGCCTTCGGAGTGACTACCATATACAAGAGGAGCTCTTCTCCCTCCTCTGGATGGGAGAGCAGTGTTGGTGAGACCAGGATCTTCTTCAGCTCCTCGAATGTCTCTTGACACTCCTTCGTCTAGGCAAAGTCATGTATCTTCCTCAGTGCCTTTAAAAAGTGTTAGAAACGATCAGCAGATCGCGAGATGAACCAGCTCACAACTACTATCCGACCGGTGAGTCGTTGGACTTGCTTCTTGGAGGTGGGCTGCTCCATGTCAAGGATCGCTCGAACCTTCTTCGGGTTGGCCTCAATCCCTTTTTAGGTCACCATGAAGCCAAGGAACTTTCCCGTTGCCATGCTGAAAGCATACTTCATCGGGTTCAACTTCATTTGGTGGAGGCGAAGGTTGCAGAAGGTCTCTATTAGGTCATTGACATGGTCCGAGGTCAGCTTGCTCATCATGAGCATGTCATCCACATACACCTGCATGTTGCAGCCAATTTGGTCTTTGAAGACCTTGTTGACCAGCCGCTGGTATATGGCACCAGCATTCTTCAGACCGAAGGGTATCATCTTGTAGCAGTATGTCTCGTGATCCGTGATGAAGGCAGTATGCTCCTCGTCCTCTGGATGCATCTGGATTTGATTATACCTAGAGAATGCATCCATGAAGGAGAGGAGGTGGTGTCCCGAAGTGGCATCCACAAGCTGGTCATTCATCGGGAGGGGGAAGCTATCTTTCGGGCAGGCACGGTTGAGGTTGGTGTAGTCCACATAGATCCTCTACTTTCTGTTGTTCATCTTGACCATCACCATGTTCGCCAGCTAGCTGGGGTACAGCTCTTCATGAACGAAGCCAGCGATGAGGAGCTTCTCCACTTCTTCGTTGATCGCCTTTTGCCTTCTATGGAAAAACTCCTCTTCTTCTGCTGAACTGGGTGGCACTTCGGGTCAATCTTCAACTGATGGGTGATGACATCCGGGGGAATGCCCGGCATATCTACCGTAGACCAGGTGAACACGTCTGAGTTCGTCCGAAGGAAACTCAGCAAACGAGCTCGCTCATCTTCCAGGAGTTGGGCTCATATCTACACCGTCTTTAGTGGGTCTGAGCCAAGGGGGTATGTTAGGAGGTGCTCAACGGGGCCACCCTTAGGGTCCTGCACCCTTTGGTCGAGGTCATCGATGTCAATGTCGAGCTCGGCGCTCTGGGCCCTTGGGATAGCCTGCAATCAATATAGGACGGGCTGAACTGCCCCCCTCATCTCTCTCACCCCAAAAGTGATAGGGAACTATACCAGCAACCTTTTGGTGGAAATGACTACGTCGAGTTGGTTGAGCCCAGGGCTACCCAAGATAGTATTGTATGGTGACGGGAGTCTGACGACAGTGAAAGTCATCATGATTGTGCTCTGCCGAGGTGGAGTCTCGACGGTGACAGGAAGGGTGATCTCTCCTTTAACTCCAATAGAATCTCCGATGAAACCTATGAGAGGGGTATATACTGGCCTTAACCGATCATGAGACAAGTTCATCCGAAAAAAAGCATCGTAAAAAAGCATGTCTATGGAGCTCCCACTATCAACCATAATACGATATATAGGGTGCTTAGCAATGGTCATCTCGACCACGATAGAATCATTATTTACATTGTCATCTTCACCTTCCTTCCCATTCTCAAAGGGGAGTACATTTTCTAGGTCTCCTCGCTCCCGGGCTTTCTTCGATGCGCACCCTATTCCCCAAGAGATCATGCCCACCTGCTTCTCCGTAGGGTAGTTGTTGACTACAAGAACAAGGGGAAGGGTCGCAAGTGGTTGATCCTCCGTCGGGGCCTCTCTTTCCATAAACTTCTTGAGATAGCCCCTCCTGATCAGGTCCTTGATTTCCCTCTTCAGGTTGTGGTAGTCCTCAGTGTCATGGCCGTGGTCGCGGTGAAACCGGCAATACTTTATCTTGTCATGACCACTTCTAGGCTTCTGAGGAGGAGGTCGGTGGAGGTAGCGCTCTCCCTCGATCTCCATGAGAATCTTTGTCCTTGGAGCTAGGAAGGGAGTGAAGGTCTGCTCGGGAACGAGACCGTTCTTTGGCTTCGATCTTGACCGGAAGTCTGTAGGCAGCCCAGGCCTCTGGGTTTCAGGCACATCCCTTGGGGTAAGCTTCTTCGAAGGCTTCCCATCTGGCTCTCTCCTAGTATGGTCAGCCTTCTCAGTGCGGATGTACTTGTGGACGCAGAGGAGGAGTTCAGAGTACGTCTTAGGTGGTTTTTTATCTAAGGAATATGTCAGATGGGAGGTCTTGAGCCCTCGCTTCAATGCCAACATGGCGACAGGCTCATCCAAACTATAGATCTCTAGGGTAATAGTCTTGAAGCGGGTCACATAGTCTTGCAGGAGTTCATGGTCTTGCTGCCGGATGGAGAAGTGGCTATCCACCTCCCGTGGCACCTTTCGATAGGCATCGAAGTGCACCATGAAGCTCCTCTCTAGTTGCTAGAAGGAGTCGATGCTTTCAGGCTTGAGACGAGTGAACCAGACTCGAGCGACCTTCCGGAGCGTGGCTAGAATGGTGATGCACAGGAGGGCATCATCACCCCATGGACTCTCATAAGAGCTTTATAGCTCTCCAGGTGGTCCAAGGGATCGGTGGTCCAGGGGTCGGTGGTCCCGTCATAGATATCCACCTGAGGCATGTGGAACCGACTCAGGATTGGTTCCTCTTAGATTTCTCGAGAGGAGGGTCGAGCATTATAGCCCACTGGCTTGTTAGGGGAGCCCTGCATGTTGGCAAACCGATGGGAGAGCTCCACCAGTTTGTGCTCTTGCTCTTTCATGCACATCTCGGCTTGGTGCCTGATAGCCTCGTCAGTGGAACCTTCCACCAAGGCTGCTGGAGAAGAAGGGGCCGATGGGTCACGGTGAGGGGCCTTGCCCCGACGTCGCCTGCCATGCCTGGCGGCATCATTGTCATCCACCAGGGATCGGCTCTCGTGGTCCGTCGACCTAGTGTGATTCCTCTATACGGGGGTTTGGTGACTCCCACGGGGGTTGGTTGCTGTCCACGGATGGGACAACCTGCCTTGGATGGAGCGCAGGCTTCTGTGGGGGCCTGCGGCATGGGCTGCGGGGGTCCCTGGTTGGGGTTGAGTGACCAAGGAGCATTGCTGATGCTGCAACTACCTTGCGACCGCGATCAGTGCCTGCATCTATTGGACAAGTGCAGCATACTGATCATCTACCGAGGGAAGCTAAGGACGAGCAAGAAGTTCTCTCTCTAGGATACGGGGGCCCCGGGGAGAGGGACCTCTCCCGCCCGGCTGGTGGAAGCTTCACGTCCGCAAGTTACCACCATGCTCGGGGTCGAGCCGCTCTCAAGCTCATGGGGGCTTGTTCGTACAAGGACTTTCATTTTCCCTTCCTTGCATGCCAATCTATTGCCGACATTATCGTTGTGGCTTATAGCTACGAGCTGGCATCGGACTTTGATCCCCTTTACTTCAGACTCTTGACGTTCATGGACCTGCAAAACAAGGTTAGAGACCCGGGCCGAGGGTTTCGACGGGGGCACTCCAATAATGAAGTTAGCGAGCAGCAAAGTGAGTGATGCAGAACAAAAGAGATGATGCGATGCGGAAGTAAATTAAGACTAATTTCTTTTTTTTTATATATATTTTCAGAAGTCGGCTTTGACTCAAAGGAAAGTTAAACTAAATTGAAAGAAACTATGTAATAATTGAAAGCACAATTTAAAGAAACTAGGTTATCAGAGTAGTTCAGAAGTAAAGGATCGCTGGGGGTTGGGAAACTCCCAGACCTAGGGTTTCACTCCGAACTTTCAACAAGACAGAAGTAAAGAGAAGAGAAGGGTTACAGACCAGGCAGTGATCTTCATAGAGTTTAGTGGAAGGACTCTCTTGAGCAGATTGTTGGATCCCCGGATTCAGATATCTTCGCAATGGATCCTCCAATACTGATCCTTTGGCAGAGTTGGCTTCTCCTGAACTCAAGATCTGGGAAAGAAGAAGAACAATTTATGGAACCAGATACTCAAGGAAGGATTTACCAGATAGAAGAACTTGAAAGCTGATGTTGCTGAAATCCGGATTCTCTTGGAGGCTGATCTGACTTCCTCTGGGAATTGCTCTGAATCTGAAGTATCCGGACTGGACCTGGATGCTGGTGGTCGGCCTTGACTTGGAGAGAGTGGCCATGAGAGATGGGGTAGGCTAGGGTTTGGTGGAGTGAAGAGGATGATGGACGGCTAAGGTTTGGAAGTGAAGTGGCTAACCTAGGGTTTTGGGATTGGAGATCTCACACCTCCTCAAGGTTCCTGGGGAATCCAGATTTACTCCCTCACGGAGCTCAACACCTGGATGCAAGTGCAGAAGAGAGAAACACAAAGTTTGCTCACACAAAATTGATTCATTCATCAGATATTTTTAAAACTTACAAGAGGGGTTTAATTTATAGGACTTTACAAGAGAGCAGGGTTTTAAATCTTCCCATGTGGGACTAATAGGATGGATCTTTAAATTAGGTTTGTAGAATCAATTCCCACACATATGGCCGGCCAAGAGGTTCCTAAAGTGTTGATTGGTGGCTCCAAAAGGTAAGTAGGTGGCGCCTCCTAGCCTTGCTCTTCAAGAGAAAATTTCTTTCCTTCCATGGCTCAACTCTTTTGGACACCTCCTTTTCTTTCTCCCTAAGTCATGGTTCTTCCCATCTTTGCTTTGGGCTTTTTTGCCATGGATTGGGCGCCCCCTTGAAGTGCTCCCCAAGAACTGCTTCTTTCTTTACATAGCTTGGCTCTTATGGAAATGTTTTGGCCACCCCCTTGAATTATGGATCCCATATTATTTTCTCCTTAAGTGGCGCATGAGAGAAGGGACCTGCTATCTTGTGGTGTGGGGACCAAAGCATACTGGATGAAGATGTGGCGCCCCCTGGACTCAGGCGTGTGGCTGGGAGTGTGGCTGGGAGTGTGGCGCCCACTTGCTTGGTCTTGGGAGAAAATGTGACACCCTGGAGAAGACCTAGACCACTACTAGGACTTGAACTGAGTCAACATGACTCAACAAAATTTAAATTGCAGGGAAATACAGACTCAACTAAAATTGAGTTGACCATGTCAACCCTTATTACAAAACCAGAAAATCCTAATTCTTCAGGCAAGGTCAATCAGAGATCCAGACGGAGCCCTGAAGTCTTCTTCTGAGTCTGGTGCCCGCACCAATTCTCCCGGGGTGGGAGGAACTCGACTCTGTCGAGTATGGATCAAGTTGGCTCTGGTATCTCTCCAAGAGGTCTGGGTTCAATTCTTGTAATTCTTCTCGGGAGATCCAAGAGTCATCAGAATCTGGCCTTCCTTGCCAGCGGACCAGGTATCTTTCGTATCCTCGATTACGAGTAGAGATAACCTGATCATCCAGGATCTTTTCAATCTGCTCTTTCCTCACAGGCCAGTTTGTTGGTGGACACACAGGGTTGGGTTCACTCTCAAGAGCAGGATTAGGCTCAAAAGGCTCACTAGGAATCACAGCTGGCTCTCTATACTCTACTAGGTCTGTAATGTTGAAAGTGGAGCTAATGCCTAGTTCTGGAGGCAACTCGAGCACATAGGCATTGGATCCTACTCTCTTCACCACTCTAAATGGTCCAGCTCCTCTAGCATGTAACTTTCTAACGGTTCCAGGAGGAAACCGTTCAGGCCTTAACCTAATCATTACATAGTCTCCCTCATCAAAAGTTTTGACTCGCCTTTGAGAATCAGCCAACTTCTTATAAGTTTCATTACTTAAATTTATTTTGGCATGAATTTCTTTATGCAAGTCTTTTATATGCTGTGCAAAAACTTCGGCAGACTCTGAGACTCGTGTGTGGACTGGTAAAGGAGCTAGGTCAAGAGGTGTGTGAGGTTTGTAACAATGCACAATTTCAAATGGACTCTTACCTGTAGACCTATTGACCGAGTCATTGTATGCAAATTCAGCTCTAGATAAGTACAAATCCCAGTTCCTAATGTTTTCACCAACAAGACACCTTAACAGATTGCCTAAACTACGGTTCACTACTTCGGTTTGGCCATCAGTTTGGGGATGATAGGCAGTTGAAAACTTAAGTTTTGTCCCTAACTTATGCCAAAGGGTTTTCCAGAAATAGCTGGTGAACCGGACATCCCTATCTGAAACAATGGTCTTAGGTAGGCCATGGAGTCGAACTATCTCATTAAAGAACAGGATGGCTACCTTAGACGCATCAAATGTTTGGGAACAAGGCAAGAAATGGGCCATCTTGGAAAATCGGTCGACTACAACACAGATAGAGTCATGCCTCCTCTGGGTCTTAGGCAAACCTAACACAAAGTCCATGCTCACATCTTGCCAAGGACGATCTGGGACAAGGAGTGGGGTATAAAGGCTGGTGTTCTGTTTTCGCTGTTTGGCAACAGCGCAGGTTCGACACCTAGCCACAATATGTGCTACATCTCTTTTTAAGCTAGGCCAGAAAAAGTGGTCTTCAATAGCCAAGGTGGTCTTGTCTTTTCCGAAATGGCCAGCTAGACCTCCAGCATAAATTTCCCAAATCAAAAATTCCCTAAGAGAAGTTCTAGGGATGCAAAGCCTATTCTTAAAGAACAGAAAGCCATCTAAAAGGGTATAATCTTATGATCACTAGATGGTCCTTGAGTTAGATCCTGGTACGCAGTCTTAAAATCCGGACACGACTCATATTCCTCTTTGATCTGCTCAAACCCTACGACTTCAGCCCTAACAAAATTCAATAACAAATATCGATGACTAAGGGCATCAGCTACCTTATTTTCAGTCCCAGCCTTATGTTTCAAAACAAAAGTATAGGACTGGATATACTCTACCCACTTAGCATGCCTAGGGTTAAGCTTCTTCTGGGAATTCAAGAATCTAAGAGCCACATGGTCCGAAAACAGCACAAATTCTTGCGGTAGCAAATAATGTCTCCAGTAACGCAAAGCTTGCACTACCGCATAAAATTCCTTATCATTGGTAGAATACCTAAGCTTAGCATCATTAAGTTTTTCACTAAAGAATGCTACGGGATGATTCTCTTGGCTTAGGACTCCACCTATGCCTACTCCTGAAGCATCACAGGCAACCTCAAATACTTTAGAAAAGTCGGGTAACCTCAAATGGGTGCCTGGGTCATCCTATCCTTAAGATCTAGGAAGGCTTTATGGGCTTCTTTAGTCCACTGAAATTCTCCCTTCCTAATACAGTCTGTGATAGGAGCAACTACAGTACTAAACCCCTTGATGAATCGCCTATAGAAGGTAGCCAAGCCGTGGAAACTTCTGACTTCATGCACACTGGTCGGCTCTGGCCATTCTATATGGACCTAATCTTTTCTGGATCGGCAGCCATGCCGTCAGGGGTTACTACAAAACCAAGGAAGATAACTCTATTGGGCAAGAATTCACACTTTTTGAGATTACCGTAGAGACTATCATTCCTCAAAACTTGGCAGACTTGTCTAAGGTGGCCTAGGTGGTCTGCAGGGGTCTTACTATAGATCAGGATGTCATCAAAATAGACCACTACAAACTTCCCTATGAAAGCTCTAAGCACCTGGGTCATTATCCTCATGAAAGTACTAGGGGCATTGGACAACCCAAAAGGCATAACAACCCATTCATAGAGACCATCCTTAGTTTTGAAAACGATTTTCCACTCATCCCCTGGTCTAATCCTAACCTGATGATAGCCGCTCTTGAGATCAATTTTAGAAAAAACCATTGCACCGGCCATCATATCTAGCATGTCATCTAGTCTAGGGATGGGGAACCTATACTTGATTGTGATTTTGTTGATGGCACGACTATCAACACACATCCTCCACGTGCCATCCTTCTTTGGGGTCAGAAGTGCAGGGACTGCACAAGGGCTAAGACTCTCTCTAATGAACCCCTTCCTCAATAATTCTCCAACCTGCTTTTGCAGTTCCTTATGCTCAGATGGATTCATCCTATAATGGGGCAAACTGGGTAAAGTAGCTCCTGGGACTAAATCTATGGAATGCTGGATATCCCTAAGAGATGGAAGGTGGTCCGGTAGATCCTCGAGAAAAACATCCTCAAGTTCTTCCAACAAGGTTTAACTTCCTGAGGAGGCTCTGAGGGTGTAGGAGTCCAAAGTTCCTTAGCAGTCAACATCCAAATAGTGAACCACTATGAATTTCTTGTTCCAGATCCTTAGCACTAATTAGGTTCACTCCAGTCTTCATTTCTCTGACCTTATTGGGTCCTTTAGCTACCTTGTCCTTAGGAGGGACTGAATGGATTGTGATTTTTTTCCCATTAAAACTAAAGACACAGGTATTGGATTTTCCTAAGAGGGTGGCATCATGATCATATAACCAAGGTCTTCCAAGAATTATACTGCTCACCCCCATAGGCAAGACATCACACCAAATCTTCTCTAGATAGGATTGCATTTGGATTTGGACCTGACATCTAGACTGGATGGGTATAGAGGTAGAGTCTACCCAAGAAACCTTATAGGGGTTGGGGTGGGGGACTGGGGTTAAGCCTAACATTTTGACTGTGCTAGCAGAAATGGCATTCACACAGCTCTCACTATCTATGATGATCTTACATACCTTATCCCCTAGTTTAAGGAAAGTCTGTAAGATGTTAGTCCTACGCCAATCTCCTGAACTCTATTCTAGGACAGGATGCATCTCACAACCCCTAACTGGTCAGACTCTGTGGATTCCTCCTCTCCTTCATACTCATCGATCAAATTCATTCCGACCTCATAAACTTCTTCTTCAAATTCTTCACTGGGCCCAGAATTCTCTTCCTCTCCTTCTTCTATGTAAAGGGATCTACGAGGGCACAGGCTAGAAACATGACCTACCCTATGGCACTTAAAACAAGCTATGGCTGTGCACTGGCTGGAGATATGACCGGGCTTCTGGCACTTAAAACAGGTGATACTAGGGGTTCTCTAGGTGTCAGGTGCCATACCTTTGTCCATGGGCCTAGGGGTGGGAATACCCTGACTAGGTTTGCTAGGGGTAACTTGGCTAGGTCCATTTCTTGGGATTGGGGCACTAACCCTAGAAGGCATGGGTCCTCTCTGAAACTTCTCAGTGTTTAGTGCAATCTGATAGGCTTGGTCTAGGTCAGTAACCTCTCTCAGAAACAACTCTCTCTTAATGTCTTCCCTAAGTCCAGCCCTAAACCTAGACAAAGTGACCTCATGGGCTTCACTCACATCACATCTCATCAGGTATTCATCAAAGGTGGTTATGTAGTCTGATACAGATCGGTTCCCTTGTTTCAAAGTCTGCCATTGGTCTAACAGATTCTGTTGGTATGAAATGGGTAGGTACTTATCTCTAAGTTTCTCTTTCATACCCTGCCAAGTGGTTATGGGCTCTACATTTCGTCTTCTAGTGGTTAGCTCAATGTTCCCCCAGTATAACCTAGCTTGACGTACTAACTTCATCTTGGCAAACTTGAACTTCCTTTCCTCAGACATGGCATACCACTCAAAGTACTGGTCCATCTCACCCTCCCAATCAGAATACACCTTAGGGTTTAAGCTACCATCAAAAGTGGGTGCATCTAATTTGATGTTTCGAATGAACCTATCATCTCTATCTTTAGGCTCTGGGTCAGGCCTCCTATGATTAGGTTCAGGATCTCTGTATAAAGGTCTTCTAGGCTCCTGGTGTGGGTGAGGTTGAGGCACATTAAAATCAGGGTCAGGAGTCCAATTCTGATGCCTAGGTTCCTCAAGTACTTGGATTCGATTCCTAAGCTGGGTAAAATTCTCATTCATATCCTGACTCAATTTGTTCATACTTTCAGTAAGAGCTCTAACCATGGCCTCTAAATCAGGTTGGGCTTGACCAGGTTGGTAGGGTACTCCATTCCGGGTAGACATGATGATGCAAGCAAGCACACCAAATGAGACTCGACTGAAATGACTACGGGCTAACTAGACCTAGAGCCCAAACTAGATGCCCAATCAGAGTGGCAAGCTAGCCTGTAGTAACTCAGAACTCAGCCAGGCAGGTGTAAGGGGAGTGTTAGGTCCCTAAATGCCAATCCTAGACACCAATCAGAGATTGGCCAGGTAGGCGGACCAGCACACAAGCCCTTCGGGATAGAATCCCTGAACCACCGTTCTAGACACTGAGTACAAAGCACACACAGAGTAACTAGACAAACTGACTCAACACTAGCCTAGACCCGACTTGTTGGTGTCCCTAGCCCACTAGGGCAAATTAAGTCTAATAAATTTTAAAATTAGGCTTAGGATCGAATGAATGGGTGGTGGTTTTGGGATAAGGAGAGGTTATCAACTCCTCCCCTTATCTTAGATGCTCAATTCCCCTTAAGATGAATTAGGAGATGATCACTCAAAAAAATTGAAATGCAGAAACACAGAAACAGAGTTTCTGTAATTTAACTCTCAGAAATTTTATGGAAACCAATAAATTTCAGTAAAATTATATAAAATATTTTCAATTATACTGGTTCTAGCAAAATAAAAATCATACAATTTAGAGTTATTTGCAATGAGAAACAATTCCTGCAACAGGATAGTTACAGACTGAAAATAGAATGCTTCCCCCATTTACAATTCCTGCTATGAAGTTGTAACCCAGCAGATCCCCTACACATCCTAGGAACACCCTGTGGAATGGAAAGAGGAGGCTTTCACCTCTCTTTGTTCCTAGGACCGGACGTCCTAGGGAGTCTACTTCGAGCAGACAAAGTAAAAAGGAGAGACACTCAAAACATGCAAGCAAATCAGAAACCCTAAACAGGGCTCTGATACCAAAATGATGCATAACCAAAGAGATGATGCGATGCAGAAGTAAATTAAGACTAATTCCTTCTTTTTTTTATATATATATTTTCAGAAGTCGACTTTGACTCAAAGGAAAGTTAAACTAAATTGAAAGAAACTATGTAATAATTGAAAGCACAATTTAAAGAAACTAGGTTATCAGAGTAGTTCAGAAGTAAAGGATCGCTAGGGGTTGAGAAACTCCCAGACCTAGGGTTTTGCTCCGAACTTTCAACAGGACAGAAGTAAAGAGAAGAGAAGGGTTACAGACCAGGCAGTGATCTTCACAGAGTTTAGTGGAAGGACTCTCTTGAGCAGATTGTTGGATCCCCGGATTTAGATATCTTCGCAATGGATCCTCCAATACTGATCCTTTGGCAAAGTTGGCTTCTCCTGAACTCAAGATCTGGGAAAGAAGAAGAACAATTTATGGAACCAGATACTCAAGGAAGGATTTACCAGATAGAAGAACTTGAAAGCTGATGTTGCTGAAATCCGGATTCTCCTGGAGGCTGATCTGACTTCCTCTGGGAATTGCTTTGAATCTGAAGTATCCGGACTGGACCTGGATGCTGGTGGTCGGCCTTGACTTGGAGAGAGTGGCCGTGAGAGATGGGGTAGGCTAGGGTTTGGTGGAGTGAAGAGGATGATGGACGGCTAGGGTTTGGAAGTGAAGTGGCTAACCTAGGGTTTTGGGATTGGAGATCTCACACCTCCTCAAGGTTCCTGGGGATTCCAGATTTACTCCCTCACGGAGCTCAACACCTGGATGCAAGTGCAGAAGAGAGAAACACAAAGTTTGCTCACACATAAACTGATTCATTCATCAGATATTTTTAAAACTTACAAGAGGGGTTTAATTTATAGGACTTTACAAGAGAGCAGAGTTTTACATCTTCCCATGTGGGACTAATAGGATGGATCTTTAAATTAGGTTTGTAGAATCAATTCCCACACATATGGCCGGCCAAGAGGTTCCTAAAGTGTTGATTGGTGGCTCCAAAAGGTAAGTAGGTGGCGCCTCCTAGCCTTGCTCTTCAAGAGAAAATTTCTTTCCTTCCATGGCTCAACTCTTTTGGACACCTCCTTTTCTTTCTCCCTAAGTCATGGTTCTTCCCATCTTTGCTTTGGGATTTTTTGCCATGGATTGGGCGCCCCCTTGAAGTGCTCCCCAAGAAGTGCTTCTTTCTTTACATAGCTTGGCTCTTATGGAAATGTTTTGGCCGCCCCCTTGAATTGTGGATCCCAGATTATTTTCTCCTTAAGTGGCGCATGAGAGAAGGGACCTGCTATCTTGTGGTGTGGGGACCAAAGCATACTGGATGAAGATGTGGCACCCCGTGGACTCAGGCGTGTGGCTGGGAGTGTGGCTGGGAGTGTGGCGCCCACTTGCTTGGTCTTGGGAGAAAATGTGACACCCTGGAGAAGACCTAGACCACTACTAGGACTTGAACTGTGTCAACATGACTCAACAAAATTTAAATTACAGGGAAATACAGACTCAACTAAAATTGAGTTGACCATGTCAACCCTTATTATAAAACCAGAAAATCCTAATTCTTCGGGCAAGGTCAATCAGAGATCCAGATGGAGCCCTGAAGTCTTCTTCTGAGTCTGGTGCCCGCACCAGTGAGACAGATCCACTAAGGTGGATCCCGGTTGGGTCTCCATGCTTAAAAAAATCTTTGATGAAGAGATGAGTGAGAATGAGCGAGGATGAGAGGGGGTCAGCACTTCAGTTCTCGCGACTAGGCTCATCAGACTTGCTCCCGAGAGTTCCTTCAGAGCCTTTATCTCAGAGTCGCTTGTTCTCTCCTTCCATGCATTTGCCCTCTTGATTGCTTACCTTCCTCCTTGCCCGTTGGTGCCCTTTTGAGATCGTTGGGTGCTTCGGTGCCTCGATTCTCCCCCTCTAGGAGCCTTGGAGGTCAACGGTGCTCATTAGCCATTCCCCTGAGGTTGCCTCCTCTTTCGGTTGGGAGTTAAGTGGCGAGCTTGTCTCGTCTGCCATGCTATCATGAAAGGAGGAACTAGGCGGGACCTTGATCCAGGCGCAGGTGCCCTTGGGCTCGAGGCATTGACCATGGCTCTCCCTTCCGGGGGTTCCAGGTCACCGGTCGCTGGATCTGGTACCTCGATCAAGGTGTCCCTCATAAACTGGTGCAAACGATGTTTCGCACACCGTTACGGATCTGGAAATGCCATATTAGGTGCACCGCATTGTGCGCGCTGGCCTCAGCAGCATCCTCGGGGCTTGCACCTTCGACCCTCCCGATGCTCCATGGAGAATGCTTGACTTCAGTCGAGGTGGACCCATCTGGGGTGCCACCTAGCGAAGAAGCACAGGTAGGCCCACTTCGACTGAGGTGAACCCCACCTGGGTCGACACCTGGGGTGCCACCTAGCGAAGGAGTAGAGGTGCCTGGCTCAACTTTGATCGAGGTGGACCTATCTAGGGATGCCACCTGGCGAAGGAGCAGAGGCAGGCCCACTTCGATCGAGGTAGACCCCACCTGGGTCGACACCTGGCGAAGGAGCAGAGGTGCCTGCCTCGACTTCGACCGAGGTGGACCTATCTTGGGGTGCCACCTGATGAAGGAGTAGAGGCAGGCCCACTTTGGCCGAGGTGGACCCCACCTCGGTCAAAACTTGGCGAAGGGGCAGAGGCAAGCTCGACTTCGGCTATGGTGGACCCATTTGGGGGCGCCACCTAACGAAGATGCAGAGGTGCCTGGCTCAACTTTGGCAGAGGTGGACCTATCTTGGGGTTCCACCTGAAGAAGGAGCAGAGACAGGCCCACTTCGATCGAAGTGGACCCCACCTGGGTTGACACCTAGCGAAGGGATATAGGCAGTCCCACTTTGGCCAAGGTAGACCCCACCTGGGTTGACACCTGGCGAAGGGGCAGAGGTGTCGAGCTCTGCTTGAGGTGGGCGCAATCGCTGGTCAGGCCACCTGGTAGGAGAACTCGGAAGAGAACACCGTGCGACACTGCTTGGCTGCCAGCAAGGTCTGACGCATGCTCCACATCAACGATCTTGCCATATCAAGTGCCATTGAAAAATGGTGATCTATTAGTTGCATGTCCTATAACAAAATAAGCACCTTCTAGGACTGCCATGATCTTTTAACTCAAAATCGTTGGATTCTTTGCAAAGCACCAAGTTTAGATACCAACGATTTTGGGTTTTAGGCTCTGATACTACTTGTTGCCCAGTGATGCAACCCAGGAGGGAGGTGAATTGGGTTTCCAAAACATTAAACAAGTATATGCTAATTAAAAGTAATAAATCAATTTAAGTAAAATAGGATCTTGTGAATTTCAAAAGTGTTTGTGTGATCAAGATAATATGCAGCAAAAATAATAATGTAAATATAAAGCAAATAACAAAGAGAAGCAAGCAATCACAAACACAATAAATTTATAGTGGTTCGATGCACTCCAAGGCACCTACATCCACTTTCCTAGTTTTCCTTAGAAATTTCACTATATTCAAACAAGATTATAGCCAATTAGTTTTCCGGGCTCACTAATCAAAACCCAACTTGTTTTCACCAGGCTCACAAGTCGAAACCCCTTTGATTTTCTGGGCTAACCAAAAATCTTGTTGGTTTTGCATGCTAACCAGCAATCTAGTTAGTTTTACAGGCTCACCAACAACCTTGTTGGTTTTTATACAAAGACTAACCAACAACCTTCATTGGTTTTCATAAAGGCTCACCAACAACCTCAATAAAATAATTTAAGCACGAGTATAAATGTAAGAATACAAAATGAAAGCTTTCTAAAATAAAGTAAATATCTCCTTGAAGCATTTTGATGATGTTGAAGAAGCTTGTCTCCAAGTTGTTGAAGTCTTAGTTGATTGCTTGAAATGTTGACTTGGAAGCTCTTTTAAAATTTGAAGCTTGAAAGCTCAACTCTCTCACAAATGTTGTATCCTTAAGATATATTCAATTGGATGATCAAAGAGTTTTTCAATCAATTCAAATAATTACTTTTCCTTGAGTTTGGTGATGTTTAAATAGCTCTCCAAACCTTAATTTACCGTTTATGACCATTGGAGAAAAAAAACTAGCCATTAGAAATAAGTTTGGAAAGTTCTGCACTTCAAAAAAAAACTAGCCATTACTTCAAGTATCGACACTTGATTTGTTCAGGAGTTCTATGAGTCGATACTTGGGTCAACACTTCTATGAGTCGATATTTAGGTCGACACTTGAGTCAGCTCAAGACAAAAATTCAGAAATCAGCTTGTTCTGTCTTTTTCTTGGTCTCAGACCTTGAGTCGACCTATGACACTTGTATGTGCTAGTGCTAAAACTTGTCCAAATTAAAATTTTAAGCTCTTCAAGATCATCCTCATGTTCCAAATCCCTTATAACTTGAAAATCCATGGCTTCTTTAACTAAATGATAAGCTTTTCAATCTTGAGTACCTGAATCTGATAACACTTTTAATACACATTAATACTCAAATATACTTAAGTATTTTATCATTCATCAAAATCAAGACCATAGTCAGCAAGTTCCAAACAACCAATCATTGCATATTCCACTATAGAGATCAAGTACATCACCACATCTGAGACTGCTAAGGAAGCCTTCTTATTCAAGAAGTTTGTTGTGGAGCTGGGTGTAATGCCACAACCATTCCTCTCTATTACAACAACAATGTTGCCATAGCCTTGGCTAAGGAACCCAGGTCTCACCAGAGGCCCAAGCACATCAAGCGATGATTTCACTTGATTCAGAATATCTCAAGAAGAACTAAATTGACATGTAGAGAGTTGATTCCATGGAGAACATGATAGATCCATTGACTAAGCCGCTAAGCTAAAAAGAAGACTGAAACCTACCTTGAAAAGATAGAATTTAGATATATGGCCAATTGGCTTTAGTTCAAGTGAGAGATTATTAGAAGTATACCCTAGAAGCCATTTTTGGCCGACACTTGTAAACTTTCTAAGGGCATATTCTTATAATTTGTTTTATTGAAATCAATAACATTGGGTTATTTTCTATTCATGATATATTTTTGTATCTATAAATTGTTTAGGGGATTAATGAAAAGATGATACATATTCTCAAGAGTTGAAAATTTAAGACATGTATCATTAGTGATTAATACCTAAATAGCTCCCAAGCAATGGATCATCATAGGGATGGTAATCAATCTGATAAGATTAATGTATGGATCACTTTTTTTGGATAGACAAGTTTTGAGTTTATAGTATAGAGACACTGAAATAGGAGTGCAAGTGATTATTTTAGAACAAGGATACCGAGTATGACCATTATGAGAAGTCACTTGAATGGCTATCCACTTGTCAGTGACTTGCTTGATGTTACAGTTGTGTGCTAATTCTATGACTTGAGATATTTCGGCTGTTCACAGTGAGGTTGCTATAGTTTGATTGTACATACACTTAGTCCCTAGTCATATAAATTCTTGTGGAGTATATTGGCTATAGTAGTTTCATTATAGGAATAGGGTGTACATCAAGATGGAGTCTATCATCCTTCGTGGACAAGGAGATGGTCCTAGGTAGTTTATAAGATTGATTTCAAAAGACCTTAGCCAGGATAGTGTAAACAGTAAAAAGAGTTTCCACATAGTTCACATTAGAAACTCAAGTCAAGTAAGTCTCATATATGATAGATGACAACATTTGGCAAGTATTCCTTGACCTCCATCTTGTCAGGACTATGATAGATGGACTATATCACATGTTAACTGTACCTAAAGGTTCATCCCATTCCATTCTATTGGCATGCCACCATATATTGCTAGATATCACTGGTGGATTATGGAGCCCACATACAGTCATGCAAATGATCGAATGACTCTTTAATGGAAAGAATTGGAAGTGTTCCAATCTATTGAAATGAGTTTTAATGATGTTGTGATAGAGATCGTAACATGACTCACAACCAAACATAATAAAATCTTTGAAGTTACATACATAAGGAGTTTGAGACTGATCGGATGGTCAGATCTAAAGTTATCAATGTGATTGATAATTTGGACTAAATTATAATTGTTACAAATTAGCAAGGACTTAATTGCTAAATGTTAGTAATTAGAAAAGGACTTATGTATAAAGTATTATACATCTCAATTTGATTGTATCAAATTGATTTACGAGGAGTTCAATTTGAATCAAATGCTGATTTGATTCAAATTGAATTTAGGTCAATGCTAGGGTTTGGATCAATTATGGTCAAAGAATTTTGATGGCACATGAACCAAGCTCCCCTAACCCTATTTGATTAGGTTTGAACCAGGTCAAATGGGTGTGTGCATTAGGATTTCATGTATGAAACCCTATGCACTAAAGTAAGGGAACAAATAAGGCAACCCTTGACCTAGTTTGAATCGGGCGGCCACTAGGGTTTCTTGAAACCCTAGAGTCCCACTTTTTGGGCTGAAAAGGAAAGAGGAGAGGGTATGGGTGAAAAAATTCGAGATCGACTTGAATATTAACGGAATCATATTCAAGTTTGAGTTCAAGCTCAAAATCAAGCTTTACCCACTAATATATATATGAATATATTATTATAAAATAATAATATTATTAAAAATATATCAAAACTTGAATAGGTTTACGAGCTTTCAAGCCAAGTATCCTATTTCTTGAGCTTGATTCAAAAATTATCTAAGCTATTTGAGCTCGATGATAACCAAGTTTAGTCGAGCTTGGAATCGAGTTAAGCTCAAATAGCTCATAAATAGCTTCACTCATTTTCACCCCTACGTCCATCCCTAGATTGGAAGGAAAGCCTTGTTGTGCCAAATAGGTGAGAGCAAGTTAAATAGAGAAGGATAAAGATATTATAACAGGGTTTAAAAAGGAGGAGTTGGAGTGAGGAGGGATAATAAGAGTAGGAGAGAGCATTTTTTGATAAACAAATTGTTTTGGTTATTTGATCAAGGAGAAGTAAGATTCTCTTAATTTCTTAAATCGAACCACTCAAAAAAGATTAAAAAATTAAAAAAAATAAGATTTTTACATATTTTTCTATTGATTAACATAAAATTGAGGTACATAGCCGCTATTATAATATTGAGGTCCATCCTTATATAATTGGATTATATCTCTTTCTAGTTCAACTATAACTAACTTTCCAAAAATAGACATTGCTAGAAAAAGTAAATATAGAAATTCTAAAATTTTACAAGAAAGAGATCTTAACTTTTATTTTAATTTTAATTTTTGTTATCCTAATAAATTCTTTTTAAATTAGAAGATATGTCTAGTTAAAATCTTTTTCAAAAAGAAAATTTTCAATTCATCTAACTTGTATCAAGGTTCAAATGATAGAATTTGAATCTTACTGCCAAGAGCATGGCTCGCTTTGCAAGGTGGTGTTGTATCATAGATCTCAAAATATTATTTATTGTTTTTTAAAAAAATTATCTTTGTTATATCAAAAGGCTGACCTATTTGAAGGATGACTCCTAGAAGGCCGACTGATAGAAGGCCGACCCAGAAGGATGACTCCCAGAGGGCCGACTGACAGAAGGCCAACCCAGAAGGCCGACTGACAGAAGGCCGACCCAGAGGGCTGACTGACAGAAGGCCGACCCAGAAGGCTGACTGACAGAAGGCCGACCCAGAAGGCCGACCACCCGAAAGGCGACCCAGAAGGCCGACCACCCGAAAGGCCGACCTACCCTGAGGACCAGCCAACCAGAAGGCCAACAAACCAGAAGGCCGACCAATCTGAAGGCCGACCAACCTGAAGGCCGACCCACTGAAGTAGAGGTCCGATTGATTCACTTTTGCTGAGCTTGACGGACATTGTCCCTCGACCGAACAACTCACCTCCATCAGACCGACTCATTCCCATCCTGAGAACTGCTCAAAGGCTCTAGAAATCCTTTCTGTTACAACAGAATCCTGCCATGCTAGCAGCACTGCTCCACTACTCCCAAAATGCCGCCCTGTCCAGGCGCCATGTGGCCACTCTCCAGATCCCCTTGGGGCAAATCAATCTTGTTCAACCTCCTCCCTAACAGATTTTGGCGCTACTCCATGCCTATATAGGGTAACGCAAGGCAAACCCCAGGTATGAGGCAGAACCCATCTCTTTCAATTTTGGATCTTCTCTTCTCATCCTCTGGTATTCGGAGAGCAACCAAGCTCTCCATGCCAGAGCTCTTCCATTCTCCACGATAGTCTCGCTGACTTGATCGTCGGAGTGTCTTCGCCGGAATCCCCGGCACGATGCATTCTTTGTTTTGCAGGCTCCCGGAGAGGAAGAACATGGAAGAGGTATGACCCCGGTGAATATGCAGCAACAGATTGGCGCTAGAAGGAGGGCGGTCCCGCTTCGCCCACACCAGCACAGATCCTGCTCCAGCTCATGGTCACCTCCGCGCGTCCGGATGCTCCCGTGGCCCGCTCCGCACCTCCGGATGCCTCCACGGCCCGCTCTGCACATATGGAAATCCCCATCGGTGTCTCCGCGCGCCCCGCAGTCATTTTGCCTGCCGTCAGCTCCGGCGTCCGCATGCTAGGGGGCAGCCCGGTGCTCCGTGACTGTCTCCATGCCCGACCGCACCCCTGCAACCATCTCCGTGCCCGAGCGTGCCTTCGGCTCACCTCCGTGCCGGAGCACACCTCCGCGTCGGACAACCCATGTGCCCCTTTGGCCGTTTCCGTGCCCGAGCGTGCCTCCGCGCTCGCCTCCGTGCCCGAGCACGCCCCCGCGTCGGCTCCATGCGCTCCCCCGGTCGCCTCCACATGCCTGTCGGTCCGTCTCCGTGCGCTCCCCGCGCTTCTCGCGGTCGTCGGATGCCCCCGGTCAGCCGTCGGACAGCCCGCGTGCCCCTACGGCCATCTTCGCGCCCGAATGCGCTCCAGGACCGGCCATCGACCCGCTCCACTCGGTCTGTCTGTGCACGCGACCCCAGGTCCGACCATAGGCCCTCTTCCCATGGCCATCTCCATGCCCAAGCGTGCCCCCAGCTGGCCGTCGAACAGCCCGCGCGCCCTTTTGGCCGTTTCCGCGCTTGCCTCCATGCCCGAGCACGCCCCCGCGTCGGCTCTGTGCGCTCCCCCGGCCACCTCCGTGTGTCTGTTGGTCCATCTCCGTGCGCTCCCCGTGCTTCCAGTGGTCGTCGGACGCCCCTGGTCAGCCGTCGGACAGTCCGTGTGCCCCTACGACCGTCTCCACGCCCGAGCACGCCCCAGAACCGGCCGTCAGCCCACTCCTCTCGGTCCGTCTCTATGCATGCCCCCAGGTCCGACCGTAGGCCCTCTTACCGCGGCCTTCTCCATGCCCGAGCGTGCCCCCAGCCGGCCGTCGGATAGCTCGTGCGCCCCTTTTGCCATTTTCATGCCCGAGCGTGCGTCCGCGCTCGCCTCCATGCCCGAGCACGCCCCCGCATCGGCTCCACGTGCTCCCCCGGCCTCCTCTGCATGCCTGTCGGTCAGTCGCTGCACGCACCCCGTGCTTCCCACGGTCGTCGGACGCCCCCACGCCAGGCCCGTGCCTCCGCGCACCCCACGGTCCGTCTCTGTGCACTTCCCGCAGCCGTCGGATGCCTCCATGCCCCTGTTCTCTTCCCACGGTTGTCCGATGTCTCCGCGCCACCGTGTACTCCCTGCATCGTCTCTGTGCTCGTCGGCTCGCCCCGCGTTAGTTCCGACGTCCGCATGCTGAGGTGGTAGCCCGACGACCCCGACTTGCTCCGTGCCAGTTCTGGCCCCAAGGCCTTCTCTGCGCCCCTGTGCACCTCTACGCATCCCACGGTCCACCTCCATGCGCTCCTGCAGCCTGCTTTGCATCAGGTCCGGCCCCAAGGCTGTTTCCGTGCCCTCGTGCACTCCCACGGACCATCCAGTTCCGTGTAGGTATGCTTCTCGGAATGCAGGTACAAAGGAGATCTGGATAACAATCCGGTGCGTAAAGTGGTGCATCGACAGTACCCACTCCGAAAGTCCGACCCCGATCGGCAGAGGCTCTAGGGCAGCCCACTCCGAAAGTCCAACTTTGGTTGGCAAAGGCTCTAGGGCAACCCATTTCCAAAGTCTGACTCCAGTCGGTAGAGGCTCTAGGGCAGTCCACTTCGAAAGTCCGACCCCGGTCGGTAGAGGCTCTATTGATGCGGAACTAATATGCATGCAATTTTTTTTATATATTTTATATGTGGGGTTGGGTGATTAATTCCCGAATTTCATATTAAAATAAGTTATAGGGAATTTTATATGAATTTTAGAAGATCAGCATGCAGATTAGGACCTAGAAAAGTAGAAAAGAAGGATCGCCGGGGCTGAGAAGCCTCGGTTAGGGCAAGTTCTCCTACAATAAAACTACTGGAGGTAGAGGGGTGTACCTGACAACGTCTGTGAAGATCGCAGCAAAAGGGTCTCTCGTTCCTCGATGGATGCGGCCTGGAAAATCGAGCCAAAGACCCGCGGATACCCGGCTTTCTGCTCGGTGATCCGATTGAGGCTTGGCTGGAGTCGTTGGATTCGTAGGAACTCGAGGACCTGCAAACGACCTGTCAGGGGTTAGAAAACTCACAAAGGAACAAGAAAACAAAGGAAAAACAGCAAGGAAAGGCTTCTTTTGGAGTGGGCATCCAGGGATCTGAGATGCTTGTTGGTAGCAGGAAGATGATTGCAGCACTGGGAAGAAGAACTCTCGCAAACCCCTTTATGCACACAGCAGGGTATCACACAACTCAATAGAAGAACTCAAGGTTTTCATTCATCAAAAATTTCCCTCATACAAGAGGCTAGGGTCCCTTAAATAGACCCTTAACCTTGGGCTCCAAGTAAGGGTACATAAGTCTTTACATAAGAATCCTTTTCCCTCTCAAACCCTAGCTAGAAAATAAGGAAATATTAGGTAGAAAAATCCCTAAAATTTTTCTTGACTTGGTCAAGACTCCAAGGATGCCTAGGGGGGCGTGTTGGGCTTCTAGGAGCAGCAAAAGGCCGGCCCAAAGGGGCCCGGGTGCATGGGTTTGGGCCTCTGGAAGCTGGGGTGGCCTGGTAGCCAGGTAGCAGGAATATTCCCTGGTATCTTGCTTCTTAGGGGCTTGGGCTTGGCACCTGGGCTTGATTTCATTGGGCTAGGATGCAGATGGACCTCTGGAATCATGGATGCCCTTATTTATGAATATACTTTGGCATCTGGAAGGGAATCTGGGCATCTGGAGGGCATCTGCAAGGAATCAGGGTTTCTGATTTTTCTCCTGGGGTCTTCAAATCTTCAAGCTGGGTTGGACTTGGGCTAAACTTCCATGTCTTCAATCTGGCTGGACTTGGTCTTCACTTGTATAATATAGTCTTGAGTCTTCAGTATGCTTGGACAGGACTCAAAAAAATAAAATTAGCTCAACATGAGCTAACTAGCATTGGACTGAACTAGCTCAACATGAGCTGACTAGTACAGAAGTGAAATAACAACTAAAAATACTCAAATAACAACTAAAATAGACTCAGATGAGCTAAGCCCTTATTACAGATGGACTCATAAATTATTGATCAATTACAGAGGGTTGAGAAGCCTCTGCCTTATTCTGGTGCCTTTGGTGTCCGCACCAATTCTCCCGGGGTGGGAGGAACTCGACCCTGTCGAGTGAAGATCAGACTGGCTCACATATCTCTCGAGAAGGTCTGGGTTGAGGCATTGCAAGTCCTCTCGAGAAATCTATGAATCGTCCGACTCTGGCTGGCCTTGCCATCGGATCAGGAAGCATTGATAGTCATGGCCCCGGGTCGTGATGGCTTGATCGTCCAGGATACGCTCGATCCGTTCTCCTCTCTCAGGCCAATTTGTTAGTGGACACTCTGGGTTAGGGTCACTCACAATGAAAAGGAATAGGTCCAAAGGCCTTACTAGGTATCGCTGCCGGTTCCCTATACTCAACCAGGTCTGTAATATTGAAGGTAGAACTAATGCCCAAATCCGAAGGCAAGTCTAACACCTAGGCATTTGATCCAATCCTTCTCTATCACTTTAAAAGGTCCGGCTCTGCGAGCATGAAGCTTCTTTTAGGCCTAAGCCTAACCAAGATAGAATCCACTACATCAAATTCTTTGACCCTTCTTCGGGAATTAGCCAGTTGTTTTAAGATTAGTGCGGGTGGTGAACATGCTAGGCACATGCAGACAAATGATGCAAAGGACTCATACTGACACCTAACAGACTCGACTATGCATTCCTATCGAAGGAAATTTTATTGAACTCTTTGGATCTAAACCTAATAGATTATAGGTTCTCTAGGTTTGATCCTAGCTTGACATGCACATGAAAATTTACAGTGAACTCCTAGCAAATTCCAAAGAGTATGCCAGAAGTAAGATGCAAACCTAACATGCGTGATGAATGCATGCAGTATGCTAATCTCAGCTAAATGCAATCTAATGATCCTAGAAATGCTGGAGGTGTCAGGAAAGGGCAGAAAATAGGAAGTGGGTTCAGAATTAGTTTGGTAAGGTAGAGAAAAAGGTTCATGGTTAGTTGGATAAAATAGGATAAAAGACGGGGTGTCAGGAACTAATCCTATACTAATGAGGTTAACCTTATGAGGTTGAGCTATATCTACAGGATTTGCATAATGGAAGGATGGGTCACTAATTTCGGGGAAGAGGTCCTTAATGGGAACTATAGGAGGGGACTCATCTTGAAGGTATTGATTCAAAGAGATCAGGTCCTTAATAAATTCTTCTGGTTCTTGTATTTTTGGACTAGACTCTATAATTTGGCTCTCCTCTATGGTTTCCTCAGGTAAGGCTCTAGCAGCAGTACCTAGGTTCTCTTCCTCTATTCGTTCTTCCATTATAGCTTTAGGTTGGATGTGGTCAAGGTCAACTAGCTCTGGGTTGGAATCTACCTGGGTATCTACTGGGTCAGCTAATTCTAGGTCTACTAAAGGTGTCTCCTCTTCTCCCTCATACTCATCCACTAGGCTCACATCAGCTTCATACACTTCCACGTTAATGTAAGCCTTGCGAATCTCAGGAATGGTTGGAGAAGGTCGGCTAGCAGGAAATTGGTTAGGTTCTGGTCTCTGATTATGGGTACCACTCCTAGTAGGTTCAGGTTGTATAAGAGGTAGTGGCTCACTATTGGGTTCATATTTAGGGATACTCATCCTATAGGGTTCAAGTTGACTAGGGGAAGCATGACTAGTACTAGGCTGATACTTAGGGGTTATGGGTTCTCTAAGCTCATAGGACAAGGGTGCAGATCTATGGGTCATGGGATTATAGGATCTGGGGTCATAGGATTTTGGGTCAGCTCTATGATCAGGTTCAAAGGTTGGATCAAGGTATGGGGTCCTCCTAAGGTTGGGCTCTCTATATGGGTCAGGATATTGGGTCCTCCTAGGATTGGACTCCCTATATGGGTCAGAATACTGGGTTCTCCTAGGGTTGGACTCCCTATATGGGTCAGAATATTGGGTTCTCCTAGGGTTTGACTCCCTATATGGGTCAGAATATTGGGTGTTGGGTCTACTAGGCTCATAGGGTATGGGTGTATAGGATCTATGATCATGGGATCTAGAGTCATAGGATCTAGGTTCATAGGTTATGGATTCATAAGTTCTAGGTTCATAGGATTTAGAGTCATAAGATCTATAGGTTGTGGGTATACTAGGCTTATAGGGAGAGGGTAAATAGGATCTATCTTCTTGGTCTATAAAATCCTGATTGGGTCTTCTAGGACTAACCTTAGGGATTGGGTCAGGATGATGGGCTCTCCTAGGTTCAGCCTCAAGGTATGGATCAGGGTTTGGGGTCCTCTTAGGTTGAGGATTGTAGTACGGGTCAGGATAAGGGGCTCTCCTAGGTTCGACCTCATGGTATAGATCAGGGTTTGGGGTCCTCCTAGGTTGAGGGGAGTCAGGATCTGGCTCAGACTGTGACCCATGGGTTTTTCTTGGGGTCCCTACCCGGACTTTTAACTGATCAAACCTATTGGCACGATAGTCAATTCTATCATTGGTTTGAATACGAGACTGAGTTAACTGGGTCATCTGGATAGTTATCTGGGCAATTTGATCAGCTAGGGCTTTTATTTGGGCTTGTAAATTTTCCATGGGTTCAGACATTTATGAAGGAGGTGGGTGATATGAAACTCCTGATCTAGTGCTCATGCAAGACTCGATCAGACCGACTATAGCTGACTAAACCTAAAGTCCAAACTAGATGCTCAATCAGGGTGGCAAACTAGCCTATAGTAACCCTGTACTCAGCCAGGCAGGTGTAATGGGAGTGTTAGGTCCCTGATTGCCAATCCTAGACACCAATCAGAGATTGGCCAGGTAGGCGGACCAGCACACAAGCCCTTCGGGATTGAATCCCTAAACCACCGTTCTAGACACTAAGCACAAGGCACACACAGGTTAACTTGACACAGTGATCTAACACTAGCCCGGACCCGACCAGTTGGTGTCCCTAGCCCACTAGGGCAAATTAAGTCTAGTTAATTTTAGGTTAAGGCTTGGGACTGAATGCAAGGGATGTGGTTTTGGGCTAAGGAGAGGTGATCAAATCCTCCCCCCATCTGATATAGCAAGAGTGCCCTTAAAAGTAAATTATGCAATGATGGCAGGCAGATGAGGATGCAAATTAGGGTTTAGATATTTATTTTTTTTTTTGGTATTTTTGGAAAATATGTATATATATATATATATATTTTGGTATTTTTTTAAATAGAGGAAAACTTGCAAATCATGACCTAATATACTGGAAATATACTAAAATTAAGAAATATGCAAAAACTCCTAAACAAAACCCTAAAACTTCCAAACATGTCTTGCTAAAAAAAAGCAGAGCCGAAAATTTGCAGGCCCTATTTCGGCTTTCAGAAAATTCACAGGCCATAATAAAATCTGAAAAAAGTTTTAAAATTACTGTGAATTATGATAAATCCAGGAAAATAAATTTCAGAATTTTTGGAGTTTTTAACAGAGAGAAATAATTAAAATAACAGAGTATATACGGACTGAAAAATTACAGAAAACAAGCCCTAATCTAAGCTCTGATACCAAATGATGCGGAACTAATATGCATGCAATTTTTTTTATATGTTTTATATGTGGGGTTGGGTGATTAATTCCCAAATTTCAGATTAAAATAAGTTATAGGGAATTTTATATGAGTTTTAGAAGATCAGTATGCAGATTAGGACCTAGAAAAGTAGAAAAGAAGGATCGCCGGGGCTGAGAAGCCTCGGTTAGGGCAAGTTCTCCTACAATAAAACTACTGGAGGTAGAGGGGTGTACCTGACAACGTCTGTGAAGATCGCAGCAAAAGGGTCTCTCGTTCCTCGACGGATGCGGCCTGGAAAATCGAGCCAAAGACCCGCGGATACCCGGCTTTCTGCTCGGTGATCCGATTGAGGCTTGGCTGGAGTCGTTGGATTCGTAGGAACTCGAGGACCTGCAAACGACTTGTCAGGGGTTAGAAAACTTACAAAGGAACAAGAAAACAAAGGAAAAACAGCAAGGGAAGGCTTCTTTTGGAGTGGGCGTCCAGGGATCTGAGATGCTTGTTGGTAGCAGGAAGATGATTGCAGCACTGGGAAGAAGAACTCTCGCAAACCCCTTTATGCACACAGCAGGGTATCACACAACTCAATAGAAGAACTCAAGGTTTTCATTCATCAAAAATTTCCCTCATACAAGAGGCTAGGGTCCCTTAAATAGACCCTTAACCTTGGGCTCCAAGTAAGGGTACATAAGTCTTTACATAAGAATCCTTTTCCCTCTCAAACCCTAGCTAGAAAATAAGGAAATATTAGGTAGAAAAATCCCTAAAATTTTTCTTGACTTGGTCAAGACTCCAAGGACGCCTAGGGGGGCGTGTTGGGCTTCTAGGAGCAGCAAAAGGCCGGCCCAAAGGGGCCCGGGTGCATGGGTTTGGGCCTCTGGAAGCTGGGGTGGCCTGGTAGCCAGGTAGCAGGAATATTCCCTGGTATCTTGCTTCTTAGGGGCTTGGGCTTGGCACCTGGGCTTGATTTCATTGGGCTAGGATGCAGATGGACCTGTGGAATCATGGATGCCTTTATTTATGAATATACTTTGGCATCTGGAAGGGAATCTGGGCATCTGGAGGGCATCTGCAAGGAATCAGGGTTTCTGATTTTTCTCCTGGGGTCTTCAAATCTTCAAGCTGGGTTGGACTTGGGCTAAACTTCCATGTCTTCAATCTGGCTGGACTTGGTCTTCACTTGTATAATATAGTCTTGAGTCTTCAGTATGCTTGGACAGGACTCAAAAAAATAAAATTAGCTCAACATGAGCTAACTAGCATTGGACTGAACTAGCTCAACATGAGCTGACTAGTACAGAAGTGGAATAACAACTAAAAATACTCAAATAACAACTAAAATGGAGTCAGATGAGCTAAGCCCTTATTACAGATGGACTCATAAATTATTGATCAATTACAGAGGGTTGAGAAGCCTCTGCCTTATTCTGGTGCCTTTGGTGTCCGCACCATCTATGGTAGCCCACTCCGAAAGTCCGACTCTGGTTGGCAAAGGCTCTAAGGCAGTCCATTCCGAAAGTCTAACTCCGGTCGGCAGAAGCTCTAGGGCAGCCCACTCCGAAAATCCGACCCCGGTTGGCAGAGGCTCTAGGGCAGCCCAAAAAAGTCTAACCCCCGTCGACAAAAGGCTCCATGGCAGCCTCGAAAAGTCCGAAGACCCACCTTCAGCAAGGGTCCGAAGACCATCACCTTCAACAAGGGTTCGAAGACCATCACCTTCAATAAGGGTCCAAAGACCCACCTTCGGCAAGAGTCCAAAGACCCACCTTCAACAATGGTTCAGACCCTCCGCTTCAGCCAAGGTCCAAAGGAATAACAATGCTTTTGCAAAGGTCCAAACAACCCAAAGTGATGCTCTCGCCCTTTGAGGGTGTGAACCCTTCCAAAGGCCAAGAGCATGGGGGGCAACTGTTATACCAAAAGGCTGACGTACCTGAAGGTTGACTCCCAGAAGGCCGACTGACAGAAGGCCAACCCAGAAGGCTGACTCCTAGAGGGCCGACTGACAGAAGGCCAACCTAGAGGGTCGATTGACAGAAGGCCGACCCAGAAGGCCGACAGATAGAAGGCCGACCCAAAAGGCTGACTCCCTGAAGGCCGACCACCCGACAAGCTGACCTGCCCTGAAGACCAGCCAACCAGAAGGCCAACTAACCAGAAAGCCGACCAATCTGAAGGCCGACCAACCTGAAGGCCGACCCATTGAAGTAGAGGTCCGGCTGATTCACTTCTGCTGAGCTTGACGGACATTGTCCCTCGACCAGACGACTCACCTCTATCAGACCGACTCATTCCCATCCTAGAAAACCGCTCGAAGGCTCTAGAAACCCTTTCTGTTATAACAGAATCCTGCCACGCTAGCAGCACTGCTCCACTACTCCCACAACGTCGCCATATCCGGGCACCACGTGGCCTCTCTCCAGATCTCCTGGGGGCAAATCGATCTTGTTCAACATCTTCCCTAACAGATTTTGGCGCTACTCCACGCCTATATAGGGTAACGCAAGGCAAACCCCAGGTATGAGGCAGAACCCATCTCTTTCAATTTTGGGTCTTCTCATCTCATCCTCTGGTATTCGGAGAGACTCCCAAGCTCTCCATGCCAGAGGTCTTCCATTCTCCACGATAGTCTCGTTGACTTGATCGTCAGAGTGTTTTTGCCGGAATCCCCGGCACGAGGCATTCTCTATTTTGCAGGCTCCCAGAGAGGAAGAACCTGGAAGAGGTATGACCCCGGTGAATCTGCAGCAACAATCTTAATAGACAGTTATGGCTTTCAAAAGTTTGGTATATAATTTTACTTTCGATTATAGCTAATCTTGCTCTTAGACTTGATCCATTTCTATCCAAAGTGATCAAAGTGGTTCACATTAAGCCTGATGATCATTTGGATCATTTGATGGGGGCAAAATTATCTTTTATAATGGTATTTTAAAAGCATTGGATGCTGAATGGGACTTAGGACTATACCACGCTATTTAACAAACTTCAAAAGACTATTTTGAAACTTTTAAAACTTGAGGATACGAAATAAAAAAAAACCTTAAGTTGATCAGATTTTTAAATAATTTTCTCTAAAACTTTTTTATACTCATCTAAGTATTTTTCTTTTTAATGGATAGAAGGGATTAATCTCCATCCATAATCCTATATCCACCTCATCCCATCTAGATCGATGCCTTCTCAATAATTTGACTCAAAGCACATGGATTTGGGATTTTGTTAATCAAGATCAAAACAAGGACTGCCATCTCATAGAATTAAATCCTTTTATTATTTTTTTTTTCCGGGCGATTGCTTTGCTGTAAGTTTTGATCGTTTGATGTGCTTTTGGTGGACGGTTTGTGGGAGGTTTCTTGGTCATTGTCTGTGCAGCTACTTGATAGGCAGCGTCTGGGTTTTTCATTGGTTGAGAGAAAGAAAAGTTATTAACTTATACATTTTTCTAAAACAAGCTACAAGTTTAAAATTTGATATTTTAATATATAGTATAGATTTTGTGTCGGGCTTATAGGTTGTAATCTTGGAGATGACAACCATTATATTTAACAGCAATTATATGGATGATTGGGTTAATTGGTTTCCATAATTTTTTTATGCTAGTCTATTATTGGTTGATATGATTGTTTCTTTAACATTAGTCATGGACAATGAGGGGACATGTGATTCAAAACCCCTTTCAAACCGGTGATTTGGCAAAACTATGTTAGCTTTTTTGACAACTTGTGAAGAGGATTAAATGAAACTATAGATACGTATTGCATTACTCTTTTCTAAAGTAGCCCCTTTATCTAATACAATGCAAAGTACTGATTAAATCAAGGAGAGTTTGGTATAATTTGAGAGAGACAATTTAAGGATTTGGCCACATGATCTCTTCCTCAATTGTCACATTCCTACGCTTGTATTACATATACTTGAACCTAGCTACCACATGCATAGGCATGCTATGCATGTGATTATTTTATGATATTTGCAACATTTGGAGTGCACATGACATAAGAGTATGGATTTTGGTGACCTTCTAATAATATATGTATAAATATATATATATACACACTTCTCATTTTGGGTGGTAAATTTATCTTTTTTCCCTCTCTTAAGAGTCAGAGTTAATTTATATATTAACATATCTTTTTATATAAAAGTAATTATAGAAAAATGGAGATATTGAGACCAATGAATACATGATAATTAATTAGGAGTTTTGGTTTTATGATGTAATGGATATTTAGAGATTATAATGAAAATATTAATTATATATTGTTATTTTCTTAAATCCTATATGACTAGATAGTTTAAAGATAAACAATGATGGATAATAACAATTATTGTTAGTGATTATAACAGAAATTAATGATTAGAAGTAACAAAATGATGGCTCTATTTGACGCCACTATTCAAACATCATAATGATAATGCTGCATTCTGACGAGTGCCCCCATCTTTGTATACACAAGAAAAAGAATAGTATAACTCCGATGATTATTTACTTTATAAATCAGTAAAAAATTTAAATGACCACTATCACTTCCATTGAGTTACAGCTAACTTAACATAATAACGGTTAATAATGGAAGCTATTATAATATCCACTATATATTTGTATCTCACAGAAACAGGCTTTCTAAATGGTTTTAACGGCTACTATACTCATGTTACAACATGAAGGGCCTTAGTGCAAAGATAGAGGTTTCTGCATTCTCACTTGGGTGTCATATATTTGAAACATGGGGATAAACTTCTCAGACAAAGGGATAAGGTTGCGATTTTCCAAGATTTTGCTGCTGTGGGACCCTTGTACGCTAAGATGGTCTTCTTCTTCTACCTTTTTTTTTAAAAAAAAAAAAAAAAAAAATTTTTTCATTCTGATCCCACAATGATGTTCCTTTCAAACAACCAGGACCCATGCGGCTACAAAAAGATTGCATGGTTGGGTTATGAGACAACCGGACCAATAAAACACTTTTATCTATTCTAATGTTACATTGATTTTTATTTGTAAAAATTAGGACCTGTGTCTATAGAAAGGTTTCATGGTTGGTTTATGAGACTAGTATAAAGTATTTTAAAAAATAAATTTAGGACAAATTTACAAGGAACCTAAAAAAAAAAAAAGAAAAGATAGAATCATCTATATTTTAGGATAATTTCTTTTTAAGGTTCTTTGTCCATGTCCTAAAATTATCTATGGTTACAGTTATTCCTTTATATTTATATAAAAATCGTCATAAAGTTCTTTGTTTGTATAAATTGATCTTCTGCTAGTTTTCATTAATCAAATTTTAGTTAAGATTAATTAGAATTGCCAAAATTGCTAATTTATGAATGATGATCTTCATGCTCGGGACTTTGCAGCTAAGTGAACGACGTTGGAGAGAGTTAAAGGTCAGTCGAGCAAGACTGGAATAAATATATTCAGATACATGAAATTAACATTGTTAAGAACATATAATTAATTAGTAGAACATTCCATTATTACCTAATTAACTTAAGCAACATACAAATAATATGTTTAATATTTTAAGGATTAAAATACAAACATAGAAAAAAAGAAATTAAAATGTAAGCATAGAAATAAAAGGATTCTATAAAACTTCTTTTCTTTTCCCATAAAGAAATTAAAAAATAAAAAATAAAAACATCAACTATCTGATTCTCATAGGATTCTAGGCCCTAGCACTAGGGACATGCGCTGCCAAAAAAACAGCAACCTGCTTGCTTTCGCTTTGCCGTTTCCAAGGGTCAGCTTTGCAGTGGATACGGGATTCAGAATCCAAATGTTTACCTGTCGGTTGCCCACCTCTTTCTTTTGTTCTCTTTTTCCTCCTATCCTTCTCTCTGCTTTAGTTTTCTTTGATATCTCCATCCTGACTTAGGTGAGATGTCTTGGGAGCTAAATTTTAGCGAGGAGTCCTTTTCAAATTATAATCGAGCTGGGACCACGGTCTTTGGTGGCTTGAGGATGCTCAACCGCTGATTATTATCACCTGCCTCACTTTGCCCTGTCCTTTTATTTGCCAACCAAATGTTAGGTTCAAGAGAGTCCACCTACTAAAATCAACCACAATCCCTTCCAAAGATTAGATGAAGAGAAAAGCCATCTCCGTTAGAGTTTGAAGACAATGGAAACTTACACACAAACTCCACTTGGTAGTGGATCCTGACCTAGAATAAAATAGCAGCGGGTGACCAAGATGTAAATGGCTTTATTCCTCGGTGGGACCATGAAAGTTACTGTTCGAGTGAATTGCAAGTCTCAGCATGGAAAATTTTAATTCAAGTCTCAACAGAAACAAGGAAAGCAACTTACAACCACATGAAGCAAACTTGATCTTTTCTTCCTTTTTGCTCAGACAAATCACTTATATTTGACATCAACCAGTACCGGATGTCATTACAAATTATCTCCAATCTCATTAAAGAATTCTATGTCAACATTACTTGCTTCTCATGTTAATTTACCAAATTTTGCCAACCAGTCAAAAGTTGAATTGGCTTTTTAAAGCACGTTCAAAAGAAATATTGTTGATTTTGGAAACGTGCTTAATAACCAACGTACAGATTGCATCTTTAATTGTAGGCCATCATGAACTAGCATAAGAGAAAACAATACTTGAAGCATGATGCCATGTGTATTGAGCCTTTTTTGTTGTTGAAACAAAAATGGGCAAACGTTACACCTTCGATTGCATATTGGATGCATGAACTAGAGCAGGAAATAAATTTTCAAATCTATAAACAATAACCATGTAACTATTTATACAGTTTGATAGATTCAATATTCCACTGCTAATATTGGGCAGAAAATTGGAAGGAATTTAGGAGGCTGCATTTTGTGCCAAAACCTGATTGAGACTGTGGACCATTTGTTTGCTGACTGCCCTTTCTTCATTTCAATCTGGACAGCAATTTTCAATTTACTTGGAATGTTACAAACTCATGACATTTTTGAGGGGCTCTATATGGAATGGACATGTCAAAATTTTCAAATATTGGCATGGCCTATCACTCTAATGCTCATTTCTTCTTCCGTTCAATATATGTTCCAATCTTTGCTGTGGAAGCTTGCTATTGGAACATTGAAAAATCTGGCATGAAGTTAAAACAGCACCTGCTCCGTGTAAGGACACCTGATCAGTTTTTTTCCTTGCTGTGGATCTTTGATCTGTCGACCTGGAGCTGTTTGGTTCCATCAAGCTGTTTGGCGGTCATGTTATGTTCTGTAACAGTGTCTGAAAATTTTGAAAGCTCTCGAACAGAGTGGCTTGTAAAACTTACGTTATTTTCTCTTTGGGCTGTGTCCCTCTTCCCCCTCTTCTTGGTATAGACTTTTTGATCTTAACAAAAGCTGGGTGGTGTTCAACCTCCCACACTCATAAAAAAAGAAAATATTCCAATGCTAATGTTATCCATGGGATTCGCCGAGCTCACCACTATTCTTTTTCATTTTCTTTTTATGGTATTCGTTGTTGACCCAAATTATAAGGTTACTTTAAAATCTACCCTAAAGTAGCATTTAGGCATGTTTGGCCAAGAAAGTGGGAATAGGATTGGAAATGAGTGGCTACCATTCTAACTATTCGATTGTAAGGAAAATACCCCAGTCCCTTAAAATATATTCCCTGCTCTCTCCTAATATTCAAATCCCTTTCTAATTCCAATTCTAATTCTAATTACAAACCAATTACTTTAGAGTGATATGGGCATTCTGATTCACATTCCTATCCATTCCAATTAAGATCACAAACCAGGCATTATGGCAACTACTTACCTAGTCTTGAAAACTAATCAGACCACCAACTATGTAGCACTTAGATTACCAACTACATTGCTAACTAAGAAGGAGATGATTAAGAGGGCTATGTCACTAACTAGTTACTATAACCTAGACTGAAAAGTTATAAACAACCGAGCCCAATTGACAAAACTCCCTCCTTTGCATATGTTCAGCGAGTAATCACTGAGGCCCAACTAGATACTAGCATAGTCCTAGTCGGGCATGCCATGAAAGATGTCGACTGAGTATTTACTCAGACTTAACTATTTACCAATATAATACTAGTTGGCATGCCAGAATGCAACATCAAAGGCCTCTATTTATGATTGTAAGCTACCCTACAGCTTGAGCTTAGTCATGCCTGAGTAGATGACAAAAGCGGACTCCTAACTATCCCAATGAAGATAGTGGTAGACAAGATCCCAACAGATACTACTATCCTAATAAAAATATCTTAATATAAATGATCCAAAATATAAGATCCCAACGTCATACTAGAAAGTTGTTATCCATGCTAGTGGAAGCTATCTCCCAATGGCATTCGGTTTCCCCAGATAATCCTATAAATTGATAAGAGGGGATCCTTGACAAAGTACATCCTGATACTACTTTCACATGCTTATTCAGTCATCTTTCTCATCATCGCTCTTAACTCTAACTAATGAGAATTCCCCCCAGGTGCCGGGAATCATGCAACATGCGGAAGTGAATTACAAAACAAAATTCTAAGCATAAAATGCTAATATGGCTAGAAAACCCTAATTCTCAGGAACCCCTTATGCAATACTAATCAACAAAACATAAATGAAGTCAGAATACATACCTGGATCGCTGAAATCCAATCTTTTCCATGAGGCTCACAAGTGCAAGCCCTCCAACGGTGATCCACACAAGAATCAAACCTAGGAACCTCTCCCTTGTAGGTTGCTTGATCAATTGGGACTCTTCCGATGGATTTTCTTCCTTCGGCAGCTTTTCCTTCCTTGCTTAGACCTTTGCCCTCCAGTAGAGCATTCTAAGCCCTCTCCAAAATCTCTCTTCTCTCTTTTTATCACTTCTTAATTCTCTTCCTAAACCCTTGTCTTAAAATGACGGACTTGTCTTAAAGGAAGACCTATGTCCTAACAAGGGAAGGAAGAGACAAGGTGGATAGATGTAAGAGTGTAAGAAAGAAAACCAAAAAAAATATCATCACATCGGAACAAATACCGATGGCTATTTATAGGAGAGTGGGAGGTGCCAGATAAGCCTTTCCATCAGCCTTTGATCAGTCTAAACACAGATCAAATAAGACCCTTCACTAAGAAGGAGTCTTATCATGAAATACCGTGTCCCTTTATGTGCCAACCGCCTAATTCAAGTCCCTTCACTATTTTATCTGACTTCTACCTTTGCCACTTGGCATTTCCGGTTAAAATGAAGCCAAGGGACATGACTTATGAATGAGAAGCATCGGTGATTCAAAAGGACTTAAAGTAAAAGGACTCTGCATACTTGAATTAGCGCCAAAGTGAAGAGACGTGACTCTTTACTTTGCACTAATTTCTCCACGCCATATAACACCTTTGACCTAGTCAAAGTATATACAATATGGGTGTCATATGAAAGGGCATTAAGTCTACTTTCCAACCATATAATTTTTTTCATATCGAAGGTCAATTAGTCCTTGTGTGCCCTTTTGAATGCAGAGGTGTCACTTAGGCATGAAGAGTCCCATGCCTTTTGGACTCTTCATATATGGTGCATAAAATATTCAAAAAATATCAGATAAAATTTGATAAATTTATCCCACTAAGGGTTCAACCCAATCTAGGTCTCCCATAAATTGGTTTGTCCATTTAGCAAACTTTCAGACCCAATCCAATTGGGTTAGGAGATTAGGTCAGCCTACACATGCTAGTGTGTAATCTAGCTAACCAATTAGGATCCCTTGACCCTAATTAAATGCCAATTGAATTCCTAGGCTGACTCCCTAATGTGTGTGACCCATTGGGTTCCACATCTAGCCAGCAGTAGGTTTAGGTTTGAGCCGATTCGATCCGATCGAATCCAATTGACCTAATTAGGTCAAATTGGCTCACCTAATTGTCCAATTCGAATCACACATCGAATTGACTCATGAAACCAATCCAATTAGTTCGTGAAAATTCACAAGACAAGATTGACGTCTAGAAATGTGTCATGCCTACCCAGAAGATGAGGAATTTGGTAAAAATTATCAAAATACCCTTCAATAGTAAGTTACCATGCAATTCAATTTTTTGATCTCCCATTATCCTGATTAAGTGATGGGTATGGATAAATGTCAAACCCTAACACTTAATCATATCGAATCTCAGCTCGATCATGAGGACTCAGCTAATGACTGATTAGAAGCCACTTCTAATCTCATCCTACTTTGCAAAGATTTCTTGAGTCACTCATCGAAGAGATTACATAGGATAACATATCTTCTTACCAGGATTGATCAATTCCTTGTTGATCCACTCACATCCTTCGTACACCTTCCACCATACCCAGAACACCCTATACATGTTGCAATGCCATGAATGAGTATGAACCAAAGTATGGCTTAGTGTGCACAAGGAACCATGGTGACCTCAGGTCTGAAGATCACATGCACAACTTCTACTCTGGGACCTATCTTTTGACAAGGAGTAAGACTTCCATAAGATAGTCCCGGTGTGGATCAGTTCAGTGTACTCATAACCTAATGAGCACCCTTATTCTTGTATTAGTATCTCTACACAAGTGGCTGTGAGACCAACCACCCTCATCTACTGAGCATACATAGGATAAGCTAGTCTTACCAGATTCATCGATCCCCGAATCGATGGTCCAATGACTAGGAACATTCTAGATTAGGGTTTATAAGAATTAGGTCTCACTGTTATTTTATCATAACCCTAATTCCATTGCCCTACTCTATGGGGTTCATCATAGTAAAAAATATGACACAGCAGTATATGATGAATCAAATGCCTTTATTATAAATAATGATATCATATATGAGTTGGAAGTTTACAAAAAGGCCCAAATAATGATTGGCTCTTAGGGCATTTTTCTATCACTTACTACTGTAGCCCATCTCATCTTTTCACTAACTTGAGCATTAGAGGGTCCCTCGCTGGTTATCACCGGTCAAGGGGCTGTTCTTGCAGGTCTTTGTTCAAGAGCCACTTGGAAACAGCACCCTATCCCACCAAAGAAGATTAGGAGATCCTCAATCACCATCCTAGTTTCGATGGAAGGTAATTTGCTAGCAATAAATTAGCATGCCAAGTAGAGGGGTAACATCTTGACGAAGATCCTGAAGCCTGGAGAGCCAAATGATGAAAATGAAGATGCGAGTGCAGGACGTCTTTGTTAGTCATACCAAATGCTCTTTTAACCAAGGAGGGCCACCTAGCTAGGCATCAGAGCCTCCTGCTCCACCACCTCTACCACAAGTTACCTAGCAAGACCTGCTTGCTACTTTAGCATAGCAGGTCCAAGCACTAACTGTAGTGATACAGAAATTATAGTAGTAGCAGGTTATGGCAAATCAGTAGCTAGAAGCCCTAGCTGCTCCTACTGCTGCTACTCATCCCAATCATCAATATTCCTGGTGGAAATTCTCTCATTAACTAGTTTCCCATCGGTCTTGATCCTCGTCTCCATAACAAGTGAGTCCTTAGCATGAGGAAAAATGATGAGGGAAGAGAAAGCAAGATAAACACCCCCGTTCCTTGTTGAATCCACCTAAGAGGGACCCACTGATAAGGTTATTCGATGTTTAGCCAAACAACTCAATGACTATGACCATAAGTTGAATAAGTCAACTTCCGACTTGCTAATTTGCAGGAATGAAGTCGGGACCAAACTGAGTTCAATTCTCTTCCCCCTCTCTCAATGAATCATGGAGGAGTCGATCCAAGTAGGTTTAAAATATTTTAGTTGGATCCCTGTGATGGTACTACGAATCTACTGGACCATCTAGAGAGATACAAGACTCTCATGTTGATTCAAGGCACTACCGATGCCTTATTCTACCTTGCCTTCCTAGCCACTTTTCATAAAGTAGCCCAAGTGTGGTATTATGCACTTAAGTCGAGTATCCACTCCTTCAAACAATTGGAGAGGTAGTTCATGGTGTACTTCAATGCTAGTCAAAGGATGCTGCAAGAACCTAATAGTTTTTGCTCCATTCATCAATAGAAGGGAGAATCACTAAAAGACTATGTGCCCGATTCAAGAATGCCACACTGAAGATCTATAATTTGAACGAGTTGGTGGCCATGCTAGCCATGAAAAAGGGACTTTACTCATCTTAATTCACCTATTCACTAGATAAGACTTACCCCAAGTCTTATTCAGAGCTGCTAGTCTATGCCCAGAAGTATATCCATGCGAAGGAAGGTACTCTTACTCGATGAGAAGTCAATGGAAGGTCAAAGAAAAAGCAAGCTTGAGGAGAACCAAACAAAAGTCGAACTAAAAAGACCAATTCATCCCACTAATAGATCCCCAAGCCAAAGATCTAGTCAGTGGATAAAGTAACTACGTTCCTCTTCTTGCCCCTAGAATAAACATTCGTGTCAAAATTGAAGGGGAAGGATATCTTCGGAGGCTCCCTCAAATGAGAACTCCATCGATCTCTCTTAACAAGACAAGTATTGCCACTTCCATTGGAATCATGACCATGACATCGAGTAGTGCTTCTTCTTGAAGAATGAAATCGAAGATCTTATTCATCATGATTACCTCAAAAAGTATGTCCATAAGGGAGAGGTCTGACCTGACACCCAGAATCCCAACTAAAAACAAGTCCAAGTGGAAATCGACAATCAACTGATGGCTGGGTGGGTCAATATAGTCTCTTGGGGGGCAGAGCATACTTTGAAAAGGCAGAGGAGAGAGGAAGAAGAGAATATAATTTCTTTAACTAACAAGGATCTAGTCATGATCCAAAATCTCCATGATAATGCTATTGTTATATCTATGATAATAGCAAAGCATGATATAAAAAAAGTTTTGATTGATAGTGGAAGCTCGATCGATATCTTGTTTTACGATGCTTTCATTTAGATGAATTTATTTGAAAACTAATTGAAGCGGGTCTCTATCCCTCTAATTAGCTTCTTTGGACAACAAGTCAAGGTCAAAGAAGAAATCACTCTTCCTATCACTACAAGAACTCTACCTGATAGAATACTATCTTTATAACCTTTAGGTTATTAGTGCATCGCTAGGCAATCTTGAAAGGTAATGTATATTGCTAATAATGTGGATTACCAATAATATAGATTGCTAGTAATATAAATTATTATATTTGGTATATGCAAGTAATATTGAATAACATAAAATCAAGTTTTTAAAATATTTTTAAATTAAATCTATATTTTATTTATAAAAATATAGTTTTTTATATTTTTTCTATTTATTAAAAATATAAATATTTATATTTTATATTACAAAATATATAAAATATTTTATATTTTTATATAAAAACTCAAAAATATATTTTTTACTAGATAAATTTAATATAAAAAATTATAAATTAAATATATAATACATTAAATATAATATAAGATAATATAATATATTTTATATTATTAAATACAAAATATATTATATATTATATTAAAATTATAATATTATATAATAATATAATATAATATAACATTAAATTATATACTGTAATTATATTATATCATTTTATAATATTATATTATATTATATTATATATTTAAGAGGAAGGGAGAAGGAGAGGGTAATATTATCTAAAAGATTATCTAGGAGGTAGTAATCTGAATTACTATCCCTTTTAGAGACAATCTAGATTGTCTCTTGAAAGGCAATCTAGATTACCAATAGGATAGATTGTCATCTAAAAAAATGTACCAAACATGGTAATGGGATGGGCCCCTTTAAATTGTTGGTAATTTGAATAGATTACCTGCTACTAAATGCAACCTTATAGTTGTTGTGTTCCCTCGACCTGCAACATCATTCTCGAATGACTAGAGCTGAATAAGTTGGATGGAGCAATCTCAACTAAATACTTTCTCATCCACTTCCCGATAAAAAATGAGGTTGGAAAGATGCATGGAGATCAACAGTTAGCCCAATAATACTTTATAATGTCTGTTGCCACCAAGATCGTCGTGACCTATAGCTTCGATGTATCGGGCGAGCCCCCCCGTCGGGGGGCTAGGTCCTCCCCTCTCCCGATCAGCTCCTAGATTCACTGGCCTGCAAAATAAGGGAGACTCGGGCTGGGGATTCTGGAGAGGATACTCCGATGATCAATTCTGTGGGATGATCAAGGAGAATAGAGCCTCCGAGGCAGCGAGCTTGGGTGACTCCCTCACCTCAGGGGGTGACAAGAAGATAATGATCAAATAGCAAAAGAAAAGAAGGAATGGAGAGCGGGGAGCGGGGAGGTTCTCTGGCCGGTTCCTTGATCGCTGAGCTTTCGATTGCATGCTTACCTCTTCTCCCCGCCCCTCTCACTTACTTTCCTCCTCTACCTTTTTTCTTTTTTTTCTTTGGCTTTGTCCTGGTGTCCTTTTTTAGGCTGTGCTACCTCCCATTTTTGTGCTTCTATTTCAGGAGGGGCCGTTGATGTGTTGCAGGGCCTGGGGCCTTGGCAGGATCCTCCTTCTAGAGGGACTCTGGGTCTCACACCGCATGGGTCAGCATCCTCCAGTCATACGATAGTGGACGTGGCAACACATCACAAGGCCTTGGACCTGGCGGGACTTACCTTGTGTAGAGCATGCGGGCGGCGTGTCGCGGAACTTGTATTGATGGTAGGGCATGTGCCACCTCCCGGAGGTTGCTGGTGGATAGGGACCTCCATGCCGTGGTTTGAATTCCTATTGATCTTTCCCTCTTTCGCTACTGGTGAGAATTCTGGCTTTCATATGACAGGGATAGCCTCCCCTCAGTAGGCCTGCCCTTGGCAACATGAGCACGACCCCGGCTAGGAGCTGATCTTAGATGGAGGGCTCACCTCATGAGCATGACTTCGACTGGGAACTGACCTCGACAGGAGGGCTCGCCTTGGTAGCATGAGTGTGACCCTGACCGGGAGTTGATCTCATATGGAGGGCTCGAATCATGAGCATAACTCTGTCTGGGAGCTGACCTCGGTAGGAGGGCTCACCTTGGCAGCATGAGCATGACCCTGGTCGGGAGCTAATCTTAGATGGAGGGCTTGCCTCACAAGCATGACTCCAGTTGAGAGCTGACCTCGATAGGAGAGCTCACCTTGGCAGCATAAGCATGACCTCGGCCGGGAGCTAACCTCAGACGGAGGGCTCATCTCACAAGCATGACTCCAACTGGGAGATGACCTTGGCAGGAGGGCTCGCCTTGGTAGCATAAACACGACCCCGACTGGGAGCTGACCTCAGATGGAGGGCTTGCCTCATGAATACGACTCCGACTAGGAGCTGACCTCAACAAGAGGGCTCACCTTGGCTCCTCATCGGGCTGCCACATCTAGGTGGCAGGTCTCTTGCCAGCATGGCCACCAGTGGGCTCCATGTCAGTGGAGGTGCCATATCAGATGCCCCCCACTCTCAAGCCAAGGAAATGAAATGGCGCTCGGGGCAAAGGGAGTAATGATTGTGCAGACATGGAGGGGCGCACCTACTGCACCATCAATGCCTTAAATGCCCGTGCCTCGGAGACCATGCCTTCACTTTAATGGGGCAGTGTCACATCACCCCTCTTTAAAATGGGTCATAAATGCCCCATGTAGATCGAGACGACTGCCCCACAGATTGAAGCATCGAGGCCGCCCAATGTCGGTGCATGGCATCTCTTAGTTGGCTAGGGATTTGAAGAGGCACTTGCCTTTAGGTAGAATGAGGTGACAAGGGCGGCATGCTTTATTGTGAAGGACCTGCTCCTCCACCTTTTTAAAGGCCTTTTAAGCGCAAGCAACCAACTTTCCACTATGCACTTTTTCAACTTTCCACTATGTGCTTTCTCCCTTCTTTCCATTTCGATCCCCTTCCTGCTCCAGGTCTTGAAGCCCTACTTCTCATGTCCTTCTCCTTCAACCCCTCTACCTCTGCCTATGCTGAGGGAGGGCTCCTAATGTACTTCAGATTCTTAGTTGAGGGACTGGAGGGCCATGCGAAGGTCTTTCAAGAGCGACTGGACATTGCCAATGTGAGGGCATCCGGTTTGGAGAAGAAATCCACCGCGCTCAAAATTTCCTTAAAGGATTTAGAGGGGGAGAGGCCCTGGAGGTGAAAAGAGGGGGCTGTTGAGGCCACTCCATGGGTTATAAGACTGAAGGTCTTCGGTGTGGAGATGGCGACTAGGGTCATGGTCATGGTGGAGAGGGCCACAGCCACCCTAGCACTAGCAGAGGGGGCCTAACATGAAGCAGCTAAAGCTACCCTTGGAATCACAAGATCGGTTTCCAAGGATGAGGTAGTAGAGGCGGCATTGGACCCTTACCATCCAGAGTCCAAGGTGTCCTTGAATAAGGGCACCTACTTTCTTAGGTAGAAGAGACCGGAGCATCTCCTGCCAGTCCTCAAGGTAGAGTCCAGAGCCGGAGGGGATCCGCCCGTTGGTTGGGCAACCTTCTTTCTTTCTTCATGTTGTAATTGGGACTCTAAAAAAAAAACTTCCCGACCTATTGGGGGTTTTCACTATGTAAAAGTTTTTCAATAAATGAAAGTGCTAATTTTCCTTAATCATTATGTACCTCTCTCTTTTTCTCTTCTTTTTTTTTTTTGCATTGGTTGTATGGCTTCCCAGGCTATTAGGAGCTCTTTTCTGATGTGAAGGATGCCTTAATTAGTACAACTTTTCATTTCCCCTTGGCAAGAATGTCTTGTATTTTTTGCTCTTCTTTGCCTTCTGCTTCTTAGAATCTTCATGGTAGGGAGATAGACTTTCATAGTCACCGTGAGCCCACCCCGAGGCTTCGGCCATCACGAGATGATGCCGGAGTCCTGAGGCCAACTTGGAGTACTCTGTTGGTATCCCGCCTCCATTCTGTTGACCTCAGGGTCATGTGGGCTTGAGTGCAAGTGGCAGATGGTGGGCCTTCAAGAACTTCCCATCAGCATCTCTGGGCTATGAGTAGAGCAGCTCGATGTGGGACTTCTGAAGCACCCTGGCTCCGAAGCAAATGTTTCGGGGTCTCCGACTCCAGGGCATGGGGTTGCTGATGTCCCCTGACTCTAGAGGTGGGATCGATGATGCCTCCTGACCTCGAAGGCGAGATTAACGACATCTCCCGACCTCAGAAGTGGGGCTGTAGAGCACAAGTTTTCCTAGTTCACCATGTTGTATGTCACGCAGTAGATGGCATCCCGCTACCGCTTCTAGGTTATGAGCGAGGCTGGGATCACCGAGCTTTTTGCTTCACCATGCTATGAGCCATGTTGTAGATGGCATCCTATTGCCACCTCCAGGCTGTGAGCATGGCCATGAGGCTGTGGGGCACCAAACTTATTGGTGTGCCAAGTTGTGAGTCACACAATAGATGACATCTCGCTGCTACCTCTGGGCTGTGAGCGAGGCTGGGGGCGCCAAGCTTCTCGATTCGCCATGCTATGAATCATGCAGTAGATGGAATCTTGCTGCTGCCTCTAGGCTATGAGCATAGCCATGAGGCTATGGGGAGCTGAACTTATTAGTGTGCTAAGTTATGAGTCACACGGTAGATGGCATCCCGCTGCCACCTTCGGGTTGTGAACAAGGCTGAGGGTAACGAACTTCTCGATTTGCCAAGCTATGAGCCATGGGGTAGACGGCATCCCATTGCCACCTTCGGGCTGTGAGCATGGCTATGAGGCTATGGGGTGCCGAACTTAGTAGTGTGCCAAGCTATGAGTCACGCGGTAGATGGCATCTCACTGCCACCATCGAGTTGTGAGTGAGGCTGGGGGCGCCGAGCTTCTCGATTCGCCATGTTATGAAACACATGGTAAACGACATCCTGCTACCGCCTTTGGGCCATGAGCACAGCCATGAGGCTGTGGGGTGCCAAACTAATTGGTGTGCCAAGCTGTGAGTCACGCGGTAGATGGCATCCGACTGCTGTCTCCAGGTTGTGAGTAAGGCTGGGGGTGCCGAGCTTCTCGATTTGCCATGATATGAGCCACACGGTAGATGGCATCCAACTGCCACCTCCAGGCTGTGAGCATGGCCATAAGGCAGTGGGGTGCCAAACTTCTTGACTTGCCATGCTGTGAGTCACACGGTAGATGGCATCCCGCTGTCACCTTTGGGCTATGAGCAAGGCTAGGGGTGCCGAGCTTCTCAATTCGCCACACTGTGACCCACACTGTAGATGGCATCCCGCTTTGCCTCTGGGTTGTGAGCGAGGCTGGGGGCATCAAGCTTTTTGATTTGTCATGCTGTGAGTCACATGATAGATGGCATCTCGCTATCGCCTCCGGGCTATGAGCCTGGCCATGAGGCTGTGGGGTGCCGAACTTCTTGATTTGCCATGCTATGAGTCATGCGATAGATGGCATCCTGCTGCCATCTCTGGGCTGTGAGCATGACGAGGAGTGCGGGCCTGATGGGGGCCCGGCTTGAGTCCACCAGACTTTGAGTCGGATGGAGATGTTCCTGCACAGGTGAAAGACAAAGTTGCACAAAAAAGGGACTTAGATAACCGGGAAGAAATTTTATATCACCAGTAGCACTCTTTTGAATTGCTCATGTTCTGGGTTCATGAGCATCAAGAGGAGCCGAGACCGGTGAGGTGGTAGGCTCTACCCAGTTGGGCCTCGACCCCCTCGCCAGGGCCCTTTATGGGGGTTGCATTAGCACGACATTCTTTACCGGTAGGCCACCCCCCCGGGGTCAGGCCTTATCTCTTGTTTCATCCAGCCCAATGTGGATCTTTGGTAGGATGGTTCGGTTGTTCACTTCTGCCTCCTCATTGATCCGAGGGTGGGCTCTCGAAGGGGAATAGCGTTGGACATTGAGATAGGCATAAAAATCCTCAGAAACCCTTCCTGAGGTGGGGCTCCAACTGTTGTTGGGGGCATCGTCCCTTCTCCTAGCCTTCTTCAAGTTTTCTCTGCCCCCCAAGATATCATTCCTGCTAGCTTCCTATTGGGCCAGTTGTTGATGGCGAGTGGCCAGGGGTCTTCACCCCAGCTCTTCCGCTCCCCCTACCTAGCACGCTAAGCTGTTGCCACCAACATCGCCATGGCCTGCAGCTCCAATGCATTGGGCGGGCCCCCACCATCAGGGGGCTAGGTCTTCCCCTCTTTGGGTCAGCTTCCGGATTCACTGGCCTGTAAAACAGGGAAGACCCGGCCAGGAATTCTGGTGAGGATACTCCGACGATCAAGTCAGTGGGACGATCGAAGGAACAGAACCTCTGAGATGGGGAGCTTGGGGGACTCTCTCATCTCAGGGGGTGACAAGATGATAATGATCAAATAGCAAAAGGAAAGAAGGAATGGAGAGTGGGGAGCGAGGAGGTTCTCCGGTCGGTCCCTTGACCACTAAGCTTTTGATTGCTTGCTTACCTCTTCTCCCCGTCCCTCTCGCTTACTTACCTCCTCTACCTTGTTTCTTTTTCCTTTGGCTTTGTCCTGGTGTCCTTTTTTAGGGTGCCCTACCTTCCTTTTTGGTGCTTCTATTTTAGGAGGGGCCATCGATGTGTTGCAGGGCCTGGGGCCTTGGCAGGATCCTCCTTTTAGAGGAACTCTAGGTCTCGCACCATGTGGGTCAGCATCCTCCGATCGTATGGTAGTGGACATGGCAACACATCACAGGGCCTTAGACCTGATAAAACTTACCTTGCACAGAGCATGTAGGTGGCATGCCACAGAACTTGTATTGATGGCAGGGAGTGCACCACCTCCTGGAGGTTGCTGGTGGAAAGGGACCTCCATGCCATGGTTTGATTTCCTGTTGATCTTTCGCTCCTTCACCACTGGCAGGAATTCTAGCTTTCATATGGCAGGGAAAGGCCTTCCCTCGGGAGGCCCGTCCTTGGCATAATGAGCATGACCCCGACCGGGAGTTGACCTCAAATAAAGGGCTTGCCTCATAAGCATGACTCCGGCTGGACACTGACCTTAGTTAGAGGGCTCACCTTAGCAGCATGAGCATGACCCTGGCTAGGAGCTGACCTCATATGGAGGGCTCACCTTATGAGCATGACTCTGATTGGGAGCTGCCCTCGGTAAGAGGGCTCGCCTTTGTAGCATGAGCATGACCCCGGCTGGGAGCTAACCTCAAATGGAGGGCTCGCCTCATGAGCACGACTCCGATTGGGAGCTGACCTTGGTAGGAGGGCTCACCTTGGCAGCATGAGTATGATCCCAGCTAAGAGCTGACCTTAGACGGAGGGCTCGCCTCACAAGCACGACTCCGGTTGGGAGCTGGCATCGATAGGAGGGCTCGCCTTGGCAGCATGAGCATGATCTCAGCCGGGAGCTAACCTCGGACGGAGGACTCGCCTTACTAGCATGACTCCGGCTGGGAGCGAACCTTGGCAGGAGGGCTCACCTTAGCTTCTTATTGGGCCGCCATGTCTAGGTGGCGGGTTTCTTGCCAGCATGGCCACCAGTGGGCACCATGTCAACGGAGATGCCACATCAATGTCCACTAAAGTACAGAAGGCTAATAAGATACGAGCCAAAAAATAGCCAGACCAGAGAGCCTGAGAAGAGAGATGAACCAATCGAGCAGTTACTCTCTTTCCTATTGAATAATGAACCTTCCAGGACTATGCAAATTTGAGCTCTTTTGCTCGAGAAGGAACAAAATCAATACTAGAGTTCCTCCGACAAACATAGATATTTTTGCTTTGTCAGTATTTGATATAACCAGGATTCCTCCTAAGGTTATCACTTACAGGTTAACCATCAATCCAAAATTCAAGCCAATTTAGTAGAAAAAAAGAAACTTTGTTCCCGAGAAGTAGAAAGTTATTGACAAGGAAGTCGACAAACTGTTAATTGCTGGATTCATTTGAGAAGCCCACTATCCTAACCATTGACCAATATAGTTATGGTCAAAAAAGCTAACATGAAGTGAAAAATCTGTAATAACTATACCGATCTCAATAAAGCATACCCAAAAGATAGTTTTTCACTATCAAAAATTAACCAACTTATTGATGTAACCTCTGGGCACAAGCTACTAAGCTTCATAGATATATTCTCAAGCTATAACCAAATAAGGATATCTCCCAAGATGAGAACAATACTATTTTCATCATTGAAAAAGGTATTTATTATTATAAAGTAATGCCCTTTGGTTTAAAAAATGCAAAAGCCACTTACCAATGGCTAGTTAATAAGGTCTTCAAAGATAAATTAATCAAACAAGGAGATTTATGTCGATGACAAGCTTGTCAAAAGCTTCAAGGAAGCTGACCACATTAAAAACCTAGAAGAAGCCTTCATAAACCTTCGTCAGCTCTAGATGAAGCTGAATCTGAGTAAGTGCACCTTCGGCATTACTACTATTAAGTTTCTCTGATTTCTAGTCATGAAACAAGGCATCAAGGAAAATCTAAAGAAAATCTAGGCTATTCTAGATATGTGGCATCTGACTTCAAGGAAGAAGTATAGTAGCTAACTAGATGAATCACAATACTTAGTCAGTTCATCTCAAGATCGATTGAGCACTGCTTGCCATTCTTTAAGGTTCTCTCATAAAAGAATGGCTTCTCATGGAAAGATGAGTGCCGACAAATCTTTGAAGAGCTGAAGAAGTTTCTTAGTCCTCTGTCTTAACTATCTAAACCAAAAGTTGGAGAAGAACTTTACTTATACCTCACTACTTTCCTGGAAGTAGTTAGCTCCGCGCTCATTCGACTAGATGATAAAGGAATCCAAAAGTTCATCTACTATACTAACTAAGTACTTTATGATATAGAGACCAAGTACTCTAAATCTAAAAAGATTGTTTATGCACTAATCATCTTTACACAACATCTTTGGCCTTATTTTCAAAGATATTTGATAATCATTTGATCGACTAACCACTCAAAGCTATCTTACAAAAACTAGACACCTCTAGAAGAATAGCCAAATCAGCAATTAAACTTGACAAATTTGACATCTCTAATCTCTCAAGGTCATCTATGAAGGCTTCAGTCTTAGCTAATTTTCTCATCAAATACACATGGTTGGATGACAAGCTTGAAAAAGTACCAATTAAGCAACCTGTTGAGTAGCCTGACTCAGGGATAACTTGGATTCTTTATGTGGATAGAGCTTCAAACTTCCAAGGAAGTGGAACTGGGTTTATTCTCATAAATGTAGAAGGAATAATTACAAAATATGCACTTTGCTTCTCTTTCAAGGTGACTAACAATCAAGTTGAGTATGAAGCCCTACTAGTTGGACTAAGGCTTGTTAAAGAGCTCATAGTGAAAAACCTCTGGGTTTTCATTGGTTTTGGTGGGGGCACCAGGATTAGACATAGATTACTGGGCCCTATTTGGTTTACCTAGCCATGTGTCAAATTTTGTAATCAACTAGAATTGAGTCCTGTAATAAGTTGAGGTTAGTTGATTTGTCTCAACCCTCAACCTAGTCAATATTTTGAGTCCTGTACATCAATTATGAATCCAGTATGAGCCTAATTTTTATATAAGAGAGGAGGTCACCTAATTTTGGAGTTCCACCAAGCCATATCCAGGAGTCAGAAGCCACTACATCAGCCCATTGAATTTTGTGTGACATCCCAGGATCCAAGATGCTTCCAGAAACCCTGATTCCTTCCAGATGCCCTCTAGATGCCCAGATTCCTCCCCAGATGCCAGAGCATATTCCTAAACTAAGGCATCCATGATTCCAAAGGTCTATCTGCATCCCAGCCCAAAGAAATCAAGCCCAAGTGCCAAGCCCAAGCCCTTAAGAAGCAAGATTTTAGGGAATATTCCTCCTACCATGCTACCAGGCCACCACAGCTTCCAGAGGCCCAAACCCATGCACCCAAGCACCTTTGGGCCAGCCCCTTGCTGCTCCTAGAGGCCCAACACACCCCCCTAAGCATCCTTGAAGTGTTGACCAAGTCAAAGAGGTGTCCTTGAGAGGAATAGTCAAAGCATGAAGGAAAAAGGAGAAGACTAGGTCAATTCCAAACCTAATGGGGATTTATTTTTCTAACCTAACTAGGAAAGGACATGTATTCTAATTGGGAAGAGGAATTGTAACCCAAGTGTAAACATGGTTAGTGAGGGCATGGGAACTCTATAAATACCCCACCCCTCCCCCTCTTGTAAGCATCTTTTTCTTATGAATAAACCTTGTTGAAATTTTGTGAAATTGTCTTGAGTTTGAGTTTTGGTTCTCTCTTTGAGTGCTCTCCTTGTGTTCTCGGATTGAAACCCCACTGCCCTAGAATCCCTTGGCATCCTTGGAGATTAGCCATGCCCAAGGAACAGGAGTCCTTGCTGCCGTTCAAGCCCAAGAGCTCCTTCTTTCCCGACTGCCAGCTTTTAGCCCTAATCCTGATTTCCTCCAAACCTAATTCCTTTTCTAATTTTTATTTGCTGCTTTGATTAACCTTTGACACTTGCAAAATCCCCGAGGTGCTTCCCCTCCCCTGAGGCCTTCTTTGCTACCTGGACCGCCCAGATTCTCCATCAGATTCAAGGGAAACAAGGCTTCTTCTTCCATGCTCCGATCAGAGTTGTGAGTGATCTCTTCTGCTACTGAATTTCAATCTCTGACTGGTAAGAAACCTTTCCTTCTCTTATTATCAGATTTAATGAAGAAAATCTATCCTAAACCAGGAGTTTCTCAACTCTCGGGTCCTAGTTATTTCATTAATTTGCATGAGTTCGCCTGCGAACCGATGATTCTTTGCATTGCTAGACATTCCGCTAGTTCTTGCTTTATTTTGGGAATCTAGCCTGCAAACAAAGTTATAAAAATCACAAAAAAAAACTATTTTACTATTTTCCATATATGTTTAGTAGTCTTAGAGTCATCCCACATCAGTTTGGTATCAGAGCAGGTTTAGGATAGTTTTTATCTACATTGCAATCACAAACCCTAATTTCAGCATTCTATCACTGCATTAGATACCAGTTTTGCATCTATTTTCGACCATCTAAAAATTTTATTTTTCTATGAAATTTGTATGTATTGTTCTCTGTTGACTCCTCTATTTTATAATAATTTCTAATTAATTTTATAAGAAACTTAAATTATAAAAATTTGGCATATTAGAAACCCTAACAGAATTCTAATAATTTCTGTAGTTGTCCAAATAAACCCTAGGTTTGCATCATCATATGATTTTTGTTCTACATGAAAAGGTAGTATTCATCATCACTGTCCATCCTATGTTTTAGATTTTTTTTTGATTTTTTTATGAATTGGGATCTGTGTCAACTTCTGCATCATCTGAACCCTAATTTTTTGATTTTTGCTAAATTCTGTATCTTGACTCAACCTAACCTAATCAACTTCCACGCACCCCAATCCCAAGCCAAACTTTGTTTGCTAACCCCAGTAAACTTAAACCTAACTCGACACATCATAAATCATTAAAAAAATTTAATTTTCTGATTGTTTTAGGATTGCATCAGGGCTATTGATTGCCATCATTCTTAACCTAATCTTAAGGGCAATTCTCTATCTCAGATCAGGGCAGAATTTCATCACCTGTCCTGGGCCCAAAACAACCATCATCATACTAACCTAAGCCTAAGTAAAATCTATTAGACCTAATTTTCCCTAATGGGCTAGAAGACATCAACAGGTCGGGTCCGAGCTGTGTGGGCCAACTAGTGCATTTAACCTTTTAGCTATTACTGAAAGCTAGTGTCTAAGGCTGGGGGTCCAGAGTCAAATGACCTAAGTGGTGTTGTAGTTTTTAATTGGGACCCTGTAAAAGTAGGTGGGGCCTCCCACACTCCCACCCCCTACCTGGCTAGTTGAAGGATTAGCTATTGGGTTAGGTATAAGTTGAGCTGACCCACCCAGTTTCTGGCTTTAGATCTAGGAAACCCTAGATTATACTAGCCTTTTCTTTCTCTTTTGCATGCTTGGTTGCATCATTTCATTTTGATTGATTGATTTGTTGCATGACCACTAGATTAAAAACCCAATATCAAAAGTCCAAACCTCAGCCCAGCCCAACTATGGAACCCACTTTGGAGACCATCCTAGCTTAACTTGTCCAAATGAATACCCAAACCCAAGCCTAGCTTACCGAGATTAACCAATCAAATACCCAAATTAATAACATGCTTGACCAAATGATCCAATCCAGTAAACCCCAGGAACCCATAGTCCCTAGATATGAACCTAGTAGTAACCCACTATCCCTCAATCAACCTGAACCCTATAGGATTGCTACCCCTAGATTTGAACCCATAATTTTTGAACCCATAACCTTTAAACCCATAACCTTTGAATCCATAACCTTTAGTTTACCCACCCTGTTACCCCATACCGTAGTCAGTTTCCCATTAGCCAAACCCCTCTTACCACCCCATTGGTTCACCAAGATGACTTGGAAGAAGAAATATATGAGACTGACCCAAGTCTGGTAGAGGAGTATGAGTCTATTGAAGATCTAGAAGAGTACCTTATAGAAGATCCAGGATTAGTTGATTATGACCAAACCCAGGTAGAATCCAATTCAGTGTTAGTTGAATCAATAGAGACCTAGTTAGAAGCCACCCTAGAATTAGTTGACCCTGACCATACCCAAGTAGTAGCCAATCTAGATTTAGCTAACCTTGACCATAATTAGTCTGAGGCCGACCCAGAATTAGATAACCCAGATCACACCCAAGCCATAATGGAAGAGGAATTAGAGGAGATTTTAGAAGAGGATCCAATTATAGAGCTTAGTCCTGAATTTCCTAAGTCAAAAGAGTTTATTAAGGACTTGGCTTATCTCACCCAGTACCCTCAAGAAGAAGTCACTTCCTTGATCCCAATTGAAGATCTTTTTCCTGAAATTAGTGACCCATTCTTCCATAAGGCAGACCCAGTAGATAGACACCAACCCCTTAAGGTCAATCTTATTAGTTTAGGATTAATCCCTGATACCCCTTCTTATATCCTAGTCTATCCAATCAATCTCGAATCCTTTTCCTGCCAGACTAACCTCGAATCCATCTCTTATTTTTTTCCTTTTCTTGAGTTTTCTTATATTTTTTAACCATTCACCTGCATCATGTAGAGGTTTGCATGTTACATTCATTCCTTGCACATGTTAGGTTTGCATCATACTTCTTGCATACCCTTTGGCATTTACTAGAAGCACATAGTAAGTTTTCATGTGCATGTCATGCAAGGGTCAAACCTAATAAATCTATAGTCTGTTAGGTTTTGTCCCGTAGAGTTTAATAAATTTCTTTAAAAAGGATGTCTAGTCAGTCATTTAGGTGTCAATCTCGAGTCCAATAAAATTCACAGTCCAAACCCGTTTGTCTGCACCTGCACTACCCTCTACATAGCATATGCATATGGAAATCAGTCAAAAGCTAACATAACTAATGAACTAACTAATAACTTGGCTAATTCTTAAGAGAAAGATAAAGAGTTTTGCAGGGGGTTTTGTAGTTGTAAAGAATTTTCTGCTCGTGAAGCTGGCCCATCCAAGATAATGAATATCTGTGGATCCAATGCCTATGTGTGTGAGATACTACCTGATTTAGGTATTAGCTCCATCGTCATCATCTCAGATCTTAGAGTATAGGGAGCCAGCAGCAACACCTAGCGAGCACATTGAGCCTATCCCTCCCTTTTGAGAGAGAACCCACCCTAGAGTGTCCACATACAATTGGCCAAATAGTGAGGAAAATATTGAGAGAATCCTGGATGATCAAGCCATATGTACCCAGAATAGCGGCTATCAGAGGTATTTGGTCCGGTGGCAAGGTCAGCCAGAATCTGAGGACTCGTGGATCACCCGTGAGGATTTATAGCGTCTCAACCCAGACCTACTCGAGCACTATGAGAGCCAAGTTATCCCATACTCAACGGGGTCGAGTTCCTCCACCCTGAGAGAATTGGTGGGGGCACCAGGATCATACATATATTACTGGGCCCTATTTGTTTTACCTAGCAATGTGTCAAATTTTGTAATTAACTAGAATTGAGTCCTGTAATAAGTTAAGGTTAGTTGATTTGTCTCAACCCTCAACCTAGTCAATATTTTGAGTCCTGTACATCAATTATGAATCCAGTATGAGCCCAATTTTTGTACAAGAGAGGAGGCTACCTTATTTTAGAGTTCCACCAGGCCACATCCAGGAGTCAGAGGCCACTACATCAGCCCATTGGATTTTGTGTGACAACCCAGGATCCAAGATGCTTCCAGAAATCCTGATTCCTTCCAGATGCCCACCAGATGCCTAGATTCCTCCCCAGATGCCAGAGCATATTCCTAAACTAAGGCATCCATGATTATGAAGGTCTACCTACATCCCAGTCCAAAAAAATCAAGCCCAGTTGCCAAGCCCAAGCCCTTAAGAAGCAAGATTCCAGGGAATATTCCTCCTACCAGGCTACCAGGCCACCCTAGGTTCCAGAGGCCCAAACTCATGCACCTAAGCACCTTTAGGCCGGCCCCTTGCTGCTCCTAGAGGTCCAATACGCCCCCCTAGGTATTCTTGAAGTGTTGACCAAGTCAAAGAGGTGTCTTTGAGTGGAATAGTCAAAGCATGAAGGAAAAAGGAGAAGACTAGGTCAATTCCTAACCTAATGGGGATTTGTTTTTCTAACCTAACTAGGAAAGGACTTGTAATCCAATAAGGAAGAGGACTTATAATCTAAGTGTAACCATGGTTAGTGAGGGCATGGAAACTCTATAAATACCCCACCCCTCCCCCTCTTGTAAGCATCTTTTTCTTATGAATAAACCTTGCTGAAATTTTGTGAGATTGTCTTGAGTTTGAGTTTTGGTTCTCTCTTTGAGTGCTCTCCTTGTGTTCTCAGATTGAAACCCCACTGCCTTAGCATCCCTTGGCATCCTTGGAGATCAGCCACACCCAAGGAACAAGAGTCCTTGCTGCCGTTCAAGCCCAAGAGCTCCTTCTTCCCTGACTGCTAGCTTTTAGCCCTAATCCTGATATCCTCCAAACCTAGTTCATTTTCTAATTTTTATTTGCTGCTTTGATTAACCTTTGATACTTGCAAAATCCTCGAGGTGCTTCTCCTTCCCTGAGGAGGCCTTCTTTGCTGCCTGGATCGCCCAGATTCGCCATCAAATTCAAGGGAAACAAGGCTTCTTCTTCCAGGCTCCGATCAGAGTTGTGAGTGATCTCTTCTGCTACTGAATTTCAATCTCTGACTGGTAAGAAACCTTCCCTTCTCTTATTATCTAATTTAATGAAGAAAATCTATCCTAAACTGGGAGTTTTTCAACTCTCGCGTCCTGGTTATTTCATTAGTTTGCTTGAGTTTGCCTGCGACCCGATGATTCTTTACACTGCTAGACTTTCTGCTAGTTCTTGCTTTATTTTGAAAATCTAGCCTGCAAATAAAATTATAAAAATTACAAAAAAAATTATTTTACTATTTTCCATACATGTTTAGCAGTCTTGGAGTCATCCTGCATCAGGTTTCTAGCTTATAGTTGGCCAATTTATTGGTGAGTATGAAGCCCAAGACCCCAAAATGACGAAGTATCTTGATAAGGTATGGAATATTACATTGATCCTTAAGTATTTTAGCATATTTCACATTCTATGATAGGAAAATGCTATGGTAGACACACTTTTCTAATTGGCAACCTCAGTCGACAACTTCCTTAGATGAACTTACATTGAGTGTTTGGAGGTTCCCAATTTTGAAGAAATCGAGGAGGTATAATAGGTCACCAATGAACTAAGTTGGATGGATCCATTCATTAAATTCCTGATAAAAGGCATCCCACCAAACAACCCCTCATAGGTGAATAAATTCAAATGGAAAGCTTCTCAGTTCATACTGTTGGATGGATAACTCTATCAAAGGTCTTACTCAGTTCCCCTACTTAAGTGTTTGTGGCCCATCGACACTGACTATGCACTTTAAGAGATCCATGAAGGGATCTACAAGAATCATTTAGGGAGTAGGTCCTTAGCCTACAAAACTCTAATGTAAGAATATTACTGGCCCACCATATGAGAAAATACCATGGAGTTTATTTGAAAGTACAATAGATGTCAGCAGTATACCAATATCCATCTTCAACCAGCGAGCCAATTGATCCAGCTCTCTTTCCCATGGCTATTTGCCAAGTGAGGTATGGATATACTCGATCCATTTTTTTAAGTAGCTGGACAGTTAAAGTTCCTAATCGTCACCTCGACTACTTCACAGGATGGATGGAGGCAAAATCTTTGGCACACATTATCGAGAGAAACATCAAAATTTTTTTTCTGAAAATCTATTATTTATCGATTCGAACTTTCTCATGTCATCATCCCCTACAAAGGCCGATACTTCTACAACCAAGTATTCAAGGACTTCTCTAATGAACTCCACATTTAACACTAGTTTACATCTATCAGGCACCTTAATCAAACAGAGAAGTAGAAGTCATGAACCGGACTATATTACAAGAGCTAAGAATAAAGCTGGATGAGGCCAAGGACAAATTGGCCAAGGAGTTACTTGGAATGCTTTGGACATACCGAACAACTCCTCGAACATCAACAAACAAGTCTCCCTTTAATTTGACTTTCAACATCAAAGCCATGATTCCTATCGAGATCAAATTACAGATCATGCAAATCAAACACTACAACAAGTCAAGCAACTCGAGCCGACTAAAGGCCAATCTCAACTTGTTGGAGGAGACTTGGAATCAAGCCCACCTTTAAATGGCTATGTATTGATAATAAGTTGCTTGGTACTATAATACCCAAGTAAGGTTAAAGACTTTCTGTCCAGGAGATCTTATTCTTTGACATGTTAAAGTCTCAAGATGACCAAGCAAGAAAAACTATCACAAAATTAAGAAGGATCTTATTGAGTAACAGAAACCCTTTACCAAGGAGCTTATAGAATTGAAGACATTGATGAAGCACCAATTCTCTAGACTTGAATGTCGAAAGTCTCTGATTGTGTTACCAATGATGTGCCAATACTAACTTGATAATACAATCTAAGAATTTCTTTGGTATTGTTCTTAGAGGTCTCATCTTGCTATCTAATTTGGTTATCTAGCACAAAATTGACAAAGTCTGTCAAGCCCCTCTTCAAGGTTTCTACACCTTCGATCACTTAACAATTGACCACCAGATGATCCATGATCATCTTCAGGGTTTCTACACCTTTCGATTGCTTAACAACTGAGCGCTAGATGATCCATCATTGTTTTTAAGAATTTTTATACCCTTCAATTGTTTAAAAACTGGCTACCAGATGATCCATCATTTTCTTCAAGGTTTCTACACCCTTAGATCACTTAACAATCAGCCACCAAGCGATCCATCATCCTTATCAAGATTTCTATACCCTTTGATCGCTTAGCAATTGGCCACTAGATGATATGATATCCTCTTCGGGTTTCTAACCCTTAATTGCTTAACAACCGGTCATCAGATAATCTGCCATCCTTTTCAAAGTTTTTACACTCCCTCAACCTTCTATCAGGAGAGGCTGAAAGATGATCCATCATCTTCATGTTCTACATCTCTTCAACTGCTTGACACCCGGCCAACCAAAAAAATTTCTAACTTAGTTAATCTACATGACAAAGTAGCAACAACAATCGATTAATGCTTGGATGCAAAATTCAAATTGATCGACTCATACTCGATCAACTAAAAAAGGTCTACACCAAAAACTAGTCAAACAAAGTTGGCACCTACCAACTAGACACTACATATTAGTAACATACCGACTTCTAGTTGGAAATTTACAAGTCTTATAGAGGGAGGTTCTACAAATATAACCAGGAATTGCACTTAGGCTACATCAATTAACAATTTTCGTGACTAAATGACTTGGCATATTTTGCTAGTGGTTCACAGTTAGTCATCTAATGCCTTATAGTTGGAACTTTGTTCTTGTACGGGGAAGTTACCTGTCCAACTAGTAGACCACCAACCTAACTAAGTGACTTGTGTTATCTACCCAAGTCAACTCTACTCAGTCATGACTACATTACTTAGAATATTCAAGCATTCATCATAAATAATCATTCAACACAAAGTCAAAATAGCAAAGAAAACTTCTTTCATTAATAAAGGAAGTAATTGCAAGATGAAAGCTGAGCTTGAGTATAATCAAAAAAAAGGGAAAATTTACCAAGGTTTGCTTCCTGGGACTGGTTGCTGGTTCCTTGGGGGCTAGAGTTGGGTTAGCTTTGAAAGTCTTCATTGCCACATCAATAACAGCTTTGGCATCATTGATTACCTTGGCATTAGTCTTTTCTACATCATCTTGTTTGGCCTCAAGATTGGTGGTTTTCTCGGTATTTTCCTCGACTTCCTCTCTTCCCTCTTCCCCTTCAACCTCTTCTTTAGGTTTGAGGTTGGTGATTCTACTTAGGTCCAGAGCTGAGAATGCCTCGACAACTTTTTTCTTGCATTCGATGAATCCAAGTTTGAAGGCATCAAGGGAACCCTCCACCACCTCATCCTCGAAAACCTTGTATCCCTTGAATTCATTCACCATTCATGCTCCCATGGACTTTGCTCATTCTTCGATGACCTGGACTCTTGCCTCAATGGCCTCACCCTAAATTCAAACGCTTGGAGATAGGCTTCTATGACCAACACCTTCGATACGTCATTAGCTAGCTTCGTCTCCAACTTGGTAACCCAAGCTCGCTGATGGGAAAAAAAAAATGCACGCTCTAATACCAGAAAATGATGGGGAAAAAAAGAGCAAGCAAGGATGATGCAAATATGATTATATCTTGTTTTCTTTTTTTAGGGTTTTATCTTTGGTTCCCGATTGCAAGCAAAGAGAACCTAGGAAAACTAAAAGCAAAGAGGTCTATGCTAGCAGATCAATCCCTAAGAAATGATAGACCAGGACCCCGAGATTAAGGAACCCCGGGATTAGGACTAGCTCGATACAATCAATACCTACCTAGGAGATAGGGATGCAAACCTTTCAACACTCTGATGCTCTTGGTGCAGAGATCGCTCAACCTTGACGGATGCGACCTGGATGTCCGAGCTGTCGAACCCGCGGATAGGCTGGCTTTCGATCGGGTGGTCACAGTGGCAAAGCAAACCTTCTCTGATGGTCGTGGCACCAAGGGCACCTGTAGGCAAACAAAGAGGATTAGTTTTTTTTTTTCTTTTTCTTTTTCCTTTTAGATGATGGAAAGGTGGAAAGAAAAACAAAGGAAAGGGTTGAGGAGATGGGGTTCGAATGATGGTGTCGGTGGAGATAACTTGGGGCCTCGCATCCCGCGACATCCCGAAAGGACGAAGGAATATGGCCTCTCACCACGCGACGCCCTCAGGCGAAGGAATGTGGCCTCTCACCATGCGACGCCCTCAGGTTAAGGAATGTGGCCTCTCACCACGCGACGTCCCGGAGGACGAAGGAAGCTCTCACTCAACCTAGCCTAAGAGACAAGGATTGAAGAAGAGGATGGAACACACAAGCTTTCTTTCATTAATCATCAATTATCTCTACAAGGAGAGATTGGGTCCCCTTTTATAGACACCCTAGAGTACATTCAAATTTCAAATGAAAAAACCATTCAAGATTTGAACCCAAAATACAATCCAAATAAAAGTGGCACCCAAAGCTTTGGAGGGAGTTCTTCAAGGCTGACCAAGAGGGGAGAATAATGGCATGGCAAGATACAAGGCATGGGGAGGGGAGTTTGTCCTTTTGACTTCCTTATTTGCTTGCTCAGTTTTGGTAGAAAACTTGAAGTAGGGCAAACTTGGAGGGATGTGTCCCCTTTGGAGTCTTCTTCCATACCTAGATGGAGTGATTCATGGCCGACCAAGGGAGAAGAAGATTGGGTATCCCTTGATGCTTGGCTTGAAGAGGGGGCTTGATGCTTGACCTTCCTTCCTTGTGTGCATAGTTTTGGAAAGAAGCTTGGATGGAGGCAAGCTTGGTGGAATGTGTCCTCCAAAATTTCTTCTAGGCTTGATCCTTGGCCGACCAAGGGAGAAGAAGATTGGGCGTTGCACATTTGATGGCTTGGCATGGGGAGTGTGCTCCTTGGTCTTCCTTTCTTGCATGAATATCTTAGGAAGATGACTTGATTGGAGGGCTTGCTTTGTGGCTTGAATCTTCAACAACCCAAATATGATGGCTCATGGCATGATATGGGGAGGGGATAATGGAGGCATGTGGAATGCTTATGGGGCGCCTCCTTGCTTCCATTCTTGGGTGCACAGGTGGCATTGATGTGGCGCCATGCAGCTGATGAAATGGCAGTGTCAAGTCAAAGCTTGGTCCACTAAAATGGGCTTGACCCAAAGGACAAGTTTTCTCTCATTGGGTTGGGACCCGAAGTTCAGGCAGACCTAGACTTGGATTAAAATAAATTACAGGACTCGAGTTGACCTAATCTTGACCCAATTGGTCAAGGTACAAGATTTAGACTTGGCTCAAAGCAAAGATAATTACAAAATTAAAGGCTTGAAGCCTTATTACAGGACTCAATGGGTAGAACCCTAATTAGAAATCCCCCGAAGGTTGAAGGGCTCAAGTCAAACCCTAATGCCCACATCAATTCTCCCGGGATGGGAGAAACTCGACCTTGTCGAGTGGAGGTTGATTTAGCTTTGGTACTTCTTCAGTGGGTTGATGCTTGGCCGGTCCTCCTGGGTGATCCACGACTTATTAGATTTGGGTCGGCCTTGCTAACAGACCAAGAAATTTGAAAGTCGTTGTCCTGGGCTGTGGTAGCTCGATCATCCAGGACACGCTCCATCCGTACTCCTTACTCAGGTCAAATTGGAAGTGGACACTCGGGTCTGGTTTTCTCTCCAAAAAGGATTAGGCTCAAATCACTCGCTAGGTGGTTTGCTGGTTCCCTATACTCAACTAGGTGCAAGATATTGAGAGTCGAGCTAATGTCCTAAATCAGGGTATTAGGGTCACTCTCCTATCACTCTAAGGGACCAATTCAGCGAGCATAAAACTTCTTTATTATTTCAGAATCCCCAATTCTCTACTTAGCTTGCTTTCAGGAACAACCAAATTTTAATTATTAATTTTCGTGTCCCTAGTATGCAATGCATGAGATCATGCAGATTTTGAGACTCAAGTAACACTCAACAAAAGCAAACTAAACTAGGTATTCCTAGTAAGAGGAATTTATTGGGGTCCTAGGGCCTAAACCTACTAGACCATTGGTTCTCTAGGCTTGACCCTAGCCTGGTATGCACAAGAAAATTTTTTAAGGATCCCTAACAGATGCCATAAAGTATGCCAGAAGTAGAGGGCGAATGGGATGGACTCTAAGGTGTCATGCAAAATGATAATCTCAACAAAAAGTGCACTCATAGCCCTAGAAATGTGCGAAGGTTCGGGGAAGGGTAGGAAATAAGGAGGAGACTCAAGGACTGGTTCAAGGTTTAGGCTACTGACCTTAATATGTGAATGTAGGTCTACAGGTATGCTCATCTTAACCTCATGGTCAGTACTAGGAGGATCGATAGGTGCAAGTCCTTGGGTATGCGGGATGCTCCTAGATAGTGGAGAGCTTTCGGGAAGGTCTTTGAAAGAAATCAGATTGACTCTAGTCTTCTTTTCCTTAAGGCTGCTAGATCCCTTCTTGACTGGGTCTGATGCAGAACAAAGAACAAAGAAGCGTATGCGGAAGTAAATTTAGGATTAATTTCTTTTTTCTTTTTTTTTATATTTTAGAAATTGGCTTTGACTCAAAGTAAAGCTAAACTAAGTTGAAGGAAACTAGGTAAGGATTGAAAGCACAGTTTAGAAGAAACTAAATTATCAGAGTAGTTCAGAAGTAACGAATCGCTGGGGGTTGAGAAACTCCCAGACCTAGGGTTTCGTTTGAACTTTCAACAGGACAGAAATAGAGAGGAGAGATGGTTTACCAACCAGACAGTGATCTTCTCAGAATTTGGATGGAAGAACTCTCTCGAGCAGATTGTTGGATCCTCGGATTCGGCTATCATCGCAATGGATCCTCCAATACTGGTCTTGTGGTTTGGTCGGCTTCTCCTGGACTCAAGATCTGGGAAGAAGAAAAACAAGTGAGGGATTCAGAGACTCAGGGAAGGATTTACCAGTTCGAAGAACTTGAAGGCTGATGTTGCTGAGATCCAGATTCTCTTGAAGGCTGATTTGACTCCCACTGGAAAGAGCTTTGGATCTGAAGTACCCAGACTGTAGCTGGATGCTGGTGGTCGGCCTTGACTTGAAGAGGGTGGCCGTGAGAAGTGGGATAGGCTAGGGCTTGGTGGAAAGAAAAGAATGATGGGCGGCTAGGGTTTGGGAGTGGAGTGGCTAACCTAGGGTTTGAGTTTTGGAGATCTCACACCTCCTCAAGGTTCCTGGGGAACCCGGATTTACTCACTCACGGAGCTCAACACCTGGATGCAAGTGCGGAAGAGAGAAAACACAAAGTTTGCTCACAAAAAAAAATTGGTTTCATTCATCTGATTGAATTCAAACTTACATGGGGGTTTAATTTATAGGAAATTACAAGAGGGTAGGGTTTTACATCTTCCCATGTGGGACTAAAGGAGGGGATCTTCAAATTAGGATTGTAGGATCAATCCCTACTCATATGGCCGGTCAAATAATTCCAAAGTTGATTTAGGCTTCAAAAAAGGAAAGTGGGTGGCACCTCCTTGTCTTGACTTCCAAGAAATATATTTTTTTCCTTCTATGCTTGGCCTTATCTGGAAGTGTTTGGGCGCCTCTTAACCTTGCCCTCCAAGAGAAAATTTGTTTCCTTTTATATCTGGCTTTAGTTGGAATGATTAGGGCGCATCCTAACCTTGCTCTTCAAGAGAAATCTCCTTCCTTCCATGGCTCAACCCTTTTTGGATTCCTCCTTTTCTTTCTCCCCAAGTTATGGCTCTTTCTAACTTTATTTTGAATATTTCTGGTAGGTAAAGGGCGCCTCCTTGAAGTTCTCTCCAAGAGAATTTCTTCCCTTTCATAGTTTGGTTCTTTTGGGAAAGTCTTAGGCCGCCCCCTTGATTTGTGGACCCCTAGTGGATTTCTCTTCAATTGGCGCATGAGAGAAGGGAACTGCTATCTGTGGTGTGGGGACCAAAGGCTGCTGGATGTAGATATGGCGCCCCCTGGACTCAGGCGTATGGTTGGGAGTGTGGCTGGGAGTGTGGCGCCCACTTGCTTGGCCTTGGGAGAAAATGTAACACCCCAGGTTGAAGCCCTAGTCCACTACTGAGTCAACATGACTCAACAAAATAAAATGCAGGTAATATAGACTCAAGCTAAAATTGAGTTGATCCAGTCAACCCTTATTACAAGCCAAAAAATCCTAATTCTTCGGCAAGGTTAATCAGAGATCCAGATGGAGCTCTGAAGTCTTCTTCTGAGTCTGGTGCCCGCACCAATTCTCCCAGGGTGGGAGGAACTCGACCCTGTCGAGTATGGATCAAGTTGGCTCTGGTATCTCTCCAAGAGGTCTGGGTCCAACTCTTGTAATTCTTCTCGGGAGATCCAAGAGTCATCAGAATCTGGCCTTCCTAGTCAGCGGACCAGGTATCTTTGGTATCCTCGATTATGAGTAGAGATAACCTGATCATCCAGGATCTTTTCAATCTGCTCTTTCCTCACAGGCCAGTTTGTTGGTGGACACACAGGGTCAGGTTCACTCTCAAGAGCAGGATTAGGTTCAAAAGCCTCACTGGGAATCATAGCTGGCTTTCTATACTCTACTAGGTCTGTAATGTTGAAAGTGGAGCTAATGCCTAGTTCTGGAGGTAACTCGAGCACATAGGCATTGGATCCTACTCTCTTCACCACTCTAAATGGTCCAGCTCCTCTAGCATGTAACTTTCTAACGGTTCCAGGAGGAAACCGTTTAGGCCTTAACCTAATCATTACATAGTCTCCTTCGTCAAAAGTTTTGACTCGCCTTTGAGAATCAACCAACTTCTTATAAGTTTCATTACTTAAAGTTATTTTGGCATGAATTTCTTTATGCAAGTCCTTTACATGCTATGCAAGTGCATCAAGAGACTTGTGTGTGTGGGCTAATAGTGAAATCAGATCAAGTGGTGTGTGAGGCTTGTATCCATGAATAATTTCAAAGGGACTCTAGCCTATAAACCTATTGATCGAAACATTGAATGCAATTTCAACCCTGGACAAAATACAAATCCCAATTCCTGGTGCTCTCAATCAAACCAAAATCTGAGCCAAAGCCTAGTAAAGGGTCAAGAAAACTAAACTAGACTGACGACGCATTCCTAAAGAATGGACTTTATTACAAAGGAACCCTAGGTCTAAACCTAACAAACTAAGGCTCTCTAGGTTTGACCTTGGGTCAGAGGAGGGCATGCAGAGCATGAAAACTTATCATGGATACCTAGTAGGTGCCATAAGGTCTTCCAGAAGTAGGTGGCAAACCTAATAGGTTCTGACACGTGGTTCACTCTAAAGGCTTCGACAAAGTATACTTGGATGGTGTAAGAAGCATTGGAAGTCCTAGAGAAAGGGAGGAGATATGAGGTGGAGTCTTGAATTACCTATTGACTAAAGGTGGTGACCTGAAGGTTTGAATGGTGATCTATGAGTGTCAACTGGTCATCCTTACGAAAGGAAAAGTTTGCTACTCCCAGGAATGGATCAAGAGATGGTTCGGGAAGTAGCCTAGGACATGTGATTGCAATAGTTAAGGTTTGTTCTCTAAGCAAATAATGATCCACTTTCTCAAGAACTGGATTAGAGAATGATTCATGGGAGGGCCTATGGATGATGACCTCAAGACTTGAAATTTGACCTATGGGTGCGGAAAGGTATACTCTATAGAAGGGTAGGTCAGTCATGCGAAGGAAGGGGTCTGGGGCCATAAGGAGGACTTCTACAGGACTGGGTGAATCAATCCGCTCAAGACAAGGATGTTCAACTGAGATTACGGGAGAGACCTTAGTGGCTGGGCATGGGACAAGGTCCAATTGTAAGAGACTTGATTCAATCATCCTAAGGAGAGGATCTACCATAGGGTGGGCAAACTTAAACAGTTCAGTGCAAAGATCTTCAATTGGTACTTGGGGAATGACTGTCATTAGAGGGTATGAACTGATAGCTCGGGCTAACACTATGAGTTCTTCCTCGGGGTATTTGACTAAAGGAACCTGATTCTCACAAATCTCTTGAATTTCAGAACTAGGTCCTACCACTTGGTTGCTCTCCAAGGTCTCCTCAGGTAAGGAACCAATAGTATCGATGTCACATTCTTCAAGTTCTTTCCCCTCATATTCATCAACTAGACTCAAGCCAGCATCATATACTTCCTCGATGCCATCTTCAATGGGTTTCGGGTCAGTGATAATCGGGTCAACTGATCCTAGGCTTGTCATACCTAACCTTTCTTCCTCATTGGTAGGCTTGGGTTCTCCCTCATTAATGTCATCCTTAGGATTCTTATGACTTAGCTGTGCACAAGCCAGTCCTATGCATGGGCACTGACTAGATTTATGGCCTCTTTCTCCACAAAACAAACATTCATGCGATATAGGAACCTGGGTCACACTGGGTTTCAAGCTAGTAGAGACCTTACTTGGGCATGGGTGTGGATCTAAATGGTTTGATCTAGAAGACTTGGGTTGTTGAGTGCCTGGTCTAGAATATTGTAAGGACCTCTCATAGACACGATCCACACTATAGATATCATGGTTAGGCTTCCTAAGGTTATGCTCGGGATCACGGTATAAGGTCCTCCTAGGCTCCTGGCATGGATGAGGTTGGGGCCTATTAAATTTTGGATCAGGGGTCCAATTTTGATGTCTACGTTTCTCAAGTACTTGAACTCGATCCCTAAGCTGGGTAAGATCCTCACAGACTGGATTCCTAAACTGGGAAACAATATCAGTCATATCCTGACTTAATTTGTTCATGCTTTCGGTAAGAGTTCTAGCCATGGCCTCTAAATCTGGTTGGGCTTGACCAGGTTGGTAGGGTACTCCATTTCGGGTAGACATGATGATGCAAGCAAACACACAAAATGAGACTCAACTAAATGACTACGGGCTAACTAGACCTAGAGCCCAAACTAGATGCCCAATCAGAGTGGCAAGCTAGCCTGTAATAACTCGGGACTCAGCCAGGCAGGTGTAAGGGGAGTGTTAGGTCCCTAATTGCCAATCCTAGACACCAATCAGTGATTGGCCAGGTAGGCGGACCAGCACACAAGCCCTTCGGGACGTAGTCCCTGAACCACCGTTCTAGACACTGAGTACAAAGCACACATAGAGTAACTAGACAAACTGACTCAATACTAGCCTTGACCCGACTTGTTGATGTCCCTAGCCCACTAGGGCAAATTAAGTCTAATAAATTTTAAAATTAGGCTTAGGATTGAATGAGTGGGTGGTGGTTTTGGGCTAAGGAGAGGTTATCAACTCCTCCCCTTATCTTAGATGCTCAAATGCCCTTAAGATGAATTAGGAGATGTTCACTCAAAAAAATTGCATTGTAGAATACAAAGACAGAGTTGCAGTAATTTAACTCTCAGAAATTTCATGGAAACCAATAAATTACAGAAAACTTATGTAAAATAGCTTCAATTATACTGGTTCCAGCAAAATAAAAATCATGCAATTCGAAGTTACCTGCACTGAGAAACAATTCTTTCAATAGAGCAGTTACAGACTGAAAACAGAGCACTTCCCCGTTTACAATTCCTGCTACGAAGTTATAACCCAACGGATCCCCTACACGCCCTAGGAACACCCCGTGGAATGGGAAGAGGAGGTTTGCACCTCACTTCATTCCTAGGACCGGATGTCCTGGGGAGTCTACTTCGAGCAGACAAAGTAAAAAGAGAGAGACTCAAACAAGCAATCGAAACAGAAACCCTAGACAGGGCTCTGATACCAAAAATGATGCAGAACAAAGAACAAAGAAGCGTATGCGGAAGTAAATTTAGGATTAATTTCTTTTTTTTTATATATATATTTCAGAAATTGGCTTTGACTCAAAGTAAAGCTAAACTAAGTTGAAGGAAACTAGGTAAGGATTGAAAGCACAATTTAGAAGAAACTAAATTATCAGAGTAGTTCAGAAGTAACGGATCGCTGGGGGTTGAGAAACTCCCAGACCTAGGGTTTCGCTCTGAGCTTTCAACAGGACAGAAATAGAGAGGAGAGATGGTTTACCAACCAGACAGTGATCTTCTCAGAATTTGGATGGAAGAACTCTCTCGAGCAAATTGTTGGATCCTCGGATTCGGCTATCTTCGCAATGGATCCTCCAATACTGGTCTTGTGGTTTGGTCGACTTCTCCTGGACTCAAGATCTGGGAAGAAGAAAAACAAGTGAGGGATTCAGAGACTCAGGGAAGGATTTACCAGTTCGAAGAACTTGAAGGCTGATGTCGCTGAGATCCGGATTCTCTTGAAGGCTGATTCGACTCCCACTAGAAAGAGCTTTGGATCTGAAGTACCCGGACTGTAGCTGGATGCTGGTGGTCGGCCTTGACTTGAAGAGGGTGGCCGTGAGAAGTGGGATAGGCTAGGGCTTGGTGGAAAGAAAAGAATGATGGGTGGCTAGGGTTTGGGAGTGGAGTGGCTAACCTAGGGTTTGGGTTTTGGAGATCTCACACCTCCTCAAGGTTCCTGGGGAACCCGGATTTACTCACTCACGGAGCTCAACACCTGGATGCAAGTGCGGAAGAGAGAAAACACAAAGTTTGCTCACAAAAAAAATTTGGTTTCATTCATCTGATTGATTTCAAACTTACATGGGGGTTTAATTTATAGGACATTACAAGAGGGTAGGGTTTTACATCTTCCCATGTGGGACTAAAGGAGGGGATCTTCAAATTAGGATTGTAGGATCAATCCCTACTCATATGGCCAGCCAAATAATTCCAAAGTTGATTTAGGCTTCGAAAAAGGAAAGTGGGTGGCGCCTCCTTGTCTTGACTTCCAAGAAATATATTTTTTTCCTTCTATGCTTGGCCTTATCTGGAAGTGTTTGGGCGCCTCTTAACCTTGCCCTCCAAGAGAAAACTTGTTTCCTTTTATATCTGGCTTTGGTTGGAATGATTAGGGCGCCTCCTAACCTTGCTCTTCAAGAGAAATCTCCTTCCTTCCATGGCTCAACCCTTTTTGGATACCTCCTTTTCTTTCTCCCCAAGTTATGGCTCTTTCTAACTTTGTTTTGAATATTTCTGGCAGGTAATGGGCGCCTCCTTGAAGTTCTCTCCAAGAGAATTTCTTCCCTTTCATAGTTTGGTTCTTTTGGGAAAGTCTTGGGCCACCCCCTTGATTTGTGGACCCCTGGTGGATTTCTCCTCAATTGGCGCATGAGAGAAGGGAACTGCTATCTGTGGTGTGGGGACCAAAGGCTGCTGGATGTAGATGTGGCACCCCCTAGACTCAGGCGTATGGCTGGGAGTGTGGCTGGGAGTGTGGCATCCTCTTGCTTGGCCTTGGGAGAAAATGTAACACCCCAGGTTGAAGCCCTAGTCCACTACTGAGTCAACATGACTCAACAAAATAAAATGCAGGTAATATAGACTCAAGCTAAAATTGAGTTGATCCAGTCAACCCTTATTACAAGCCAAAAAACCCTAATTCTTCGGGCAAGGTTAATCAGAGATCCAGATGGAGCTCTGAAGTCTTCTTCTGAGTCTGGTGCCCGCACCAGGGTCCTTGGGTTGGACTGGGTTGATGGTAACCTTCTTCCCTTGGTAGAAGAAGACATAGGTATTGGATCGACCATAAAGAGTGGCATCATGGTCGAAGAGCCAGGGTCGCCCTAAATTAATGCTACCCACACCCATAGGTAAGACGTCACACCAAATCATTTCTTCATATGAACTCATCTTGATCTTGATTTGGCACCTATATTTGATTGGGATGGAGGTCGAATCTATCCAGGAGACTTTGTAAGGATTGGGATGGGGAACTGTGGTTAGTCCTAGGGATCTGATAGTATTCAGGGAAAGGGCATTGACACATCTTCCACTATCTATGATGACCTTACACACTTTATCTCCTAGCTTAATCAGGGTCTGTATGATATTGGTCCTACGCCAGTCCTCCTGTACTACGTTTTGGGCTAGGATGCACCTTACAACTCCTAGATGGTCTTCTGGCTCACAGAACTCTTCCTCTCCCTCATATTCTTCCAACAATTGGTTCTTAGGGTCATAGACGTCCTCTTCTGGCTCAACAGTGGGTTTTGGTTCCGGCTCAGTCGGTTCTTCTATGAAAAGGGCAGGGGTGGTGCACTGACTAGCAAAGTGTCCAGGTTTATGGCACCTAAAACAGTTACCCTGGGGGTTAGGTCTTCTCTGGACTTCAATAGCCTTACCCTTGTCTTCTCTACTGTATTGGGGTCGACTTGGGCTAGGACGACTGGGACCAGGTCGAGCTATGCTGGATTGATTTGGATCAGATCGGGTTGGTCATGGTCGACTTGGGTAGGCCGGGTTGTATCCTTGGGCTGGGCTAGGTCGGTTCTGACTCCTAAAGGTCTCAGGTCTTCTATAGGTGGGAGCTCTCTGGAATCGCTCACAGCTCCTAGCGATTTGGTAGGCTTCTTCTAAGGTTCCGGTCGACCTAAAGTAAAGTTCTATCTGGATGTTTGGGTGAAGGCCAGCTCTAAACCTAGACAGGGTTACATCAGGTGACTCGATAACCTTACACCGCATAACATTTTCGTCAAACTTCTCAATGTACTCAGCCACACTCTTACTTCCCTGAGTCAGGGTTTGCCATTGGTCCAATAATCTCTGGGTGTAGGATTGGGGTAAATACTTTCTCCTAAGCTTTTCTTTCATCTCCTTCCAGTCTGTTACAAGCAAATGACCTCTCTGCTCCATGTAGTTCTCAACACTATTCCAGAACAACCTAGCTTGCTTAACCAACCTAAGTTTGGCAAACTTAAACTTGGTTCTATCAGTCATGGAATACCAATCAAAATATTCCTCCATTGCAGACTCCCAATCTTCATATACCTCGGGATCTAGACTCCCGTCAAAGGTGGGTGCTTCAATTTTAATACTTCTAATGGCTCTCTCCTCAGGGTCCTCTAGATGGGCTCTTCTGGGGTGAGTATTCACAAAGGGGGTGGGGTTTCTTCCAAACTCATTCTCAAAGAAAGGGTCTTGTTGCGGGATCCTCCTAGGGTGAGGGGATGCAGGACCGGCTTCAGATTGGGGCTTAGCATTTTCTTCTAAAGGTATGAGTCTCGCCTCTACTTGGTCAAGCCTATCATCTAACCGGGTGCTTAACTGAGTTATGGCTTGAGTCAGGGATTCGTTCATGGCTGCAAGCTCAACATGAAGTTGGTCCATGTCTTTGATAGGGGTTGGAGATGGTGGGTGAAAAAGGGCTCCTGATCTAGTGCACATGCAAACACACAAAACGGTACTACGGTGTGCTAAACCTAGGAGATCTCACGAAATGAAAAGTCAAGAAGACGAACCTGGTAGTAGTAACTTGGCACCTGGCCAGGTAAGCGTAAGGTTGGTGGAGGTTCCTCTTTGCTTACCTAGACACCAATCTTGCAATTGGCCAGGTAAGCGAACCAACCCACTTCCCTTCGGTATCTAGTCCCTGAACTGCTTGCCTAGACACCAGCTACACAAGCACACACTTCCAAGCAATCTAGCTTGGCCCAAAACTTGGGTTGACCCGACTTCGTGGGTGTCCCTAGCTCACTAGAGCAGATTAATGTCTAATTGATTTTAGTTAATGGCTAGGGTTCGAAATGCTGGGTGGTGGTTTTTGGGCTAGGGACAGGTTATGAACTCCTGACCCTATGTTAACTTGTCGCCCTTAAGTGTTTTATGAACAATGTATGCACACAAATGTCCAAGAAAATGATTTTTTTTTTTTTTTTTTTTTTTTTGTGTGTCTTTCAGATGTATGGATGCTAAGCAAAATGTAAAAATCTAAACATGAACTACATACATGAACTAACTAAATGAGACAAGAAAGAGATGCTTGCTGAAACTGTAGGCCTGAGATTTTCTCAGGTGGTTTTTTCGGCTTGTAGAATTTTTACAGACTGAAATAAAATCTGAGAAAATAATAACAAAATCCTCTAAATGCAATAGATCCAGCAAAAGAAAAATGAAACAAAACAGAGATTCCTACAAAAAGAAAAAATTAAAATAGAAGACCAATTATGAACTGGAAAGAATGTAGAAACTAAATGCAAGAGCACTAGTCCTAGCCTAGGCTCTGATACCAAGAATGATGGGGAAAAAAAAATGCACGCTCTGATACCATAAAATGATGGGGAAAAAAAGAGCAAGCAAGGATGATGCAAATATGATTATATCTTGTTTTCTTTTTTAGGGTTTTATCTTTGGTTCTCGATTGCAAGCAAAGAGAACCTAGGAAAACTGAAAGCAAAGAGGTTTATGCTAGCAGATCAATCCCTAAGAAATGATAGACCAGGACCCCGAGATTAAGGAACCCCAGGATTAGGACTAGCTCGATACAATCAATACCTACCTAGGAGATAGGGATGCAAACCTTTCAACACTCTGATGCTCTTGGTGCAGAGATCGCTCAACCTTGACGGATGCGACCTGGATGTCCGAGCTGTCGAACCCACGGATAGGCTGGCTTTCGATCGGGTGGTCACAGTGGCAAAGCAAACCTTCTCTGATGGTCATGGCACCAAGGGCACCTGTAGGCAAACAAAGAGGATTAGTTTTTTTTTTTTCTTTTCCTTTTTCCTTTTAGATGATGGAAAGGTGGAAAGAAAAACAAAGGAAAAGGTTGAGGAGATGGGGTTCGGATGATGGTGTCGGTGGAGATAACTTGGGGCCTCGCACCCCACGACGTCCCGGAAAGACGAAGGAATGAGGCCTCTCACCACGCGACACCCTCAGGCGAAGGAATGTGGCCTCTCACCATGCGACGCCCTCAGGCGAAGGAATGTGGCCTCTCACCATGCGACATCCCGGAGGACAAAGGAAGCTCTCACTCAACCTAGCCTAAGAGACAAGGATTGAAGAATAGGATGGAACACACAAGCTTTCTTTCATTAATCATCAATTATCTCTACAAGGAGAGATTGGGTCCCCTTTTATAGATACCCTAGAGTACATTCAAATTTCAAATAAAAAACCATTCAAAATTTGAACCCAAAATACAATCCAAATAAAAGTGGCGCCCAAAGCTTTGGAGGGAGTTCTTCAAGGCAGACCAAGAGGGGAGAATAATGGCATGGAAAGATACAAGGCGTGGGGAGGGGAGTTTGTCCTTTTGACTTCCTTATTTGCTTGCTCAGTTTTGGTAGAAAACTTGAAGTAGGGCAAACTTGGAGGGATGTGTCCCCTTTGGAGTCTTCTTCCATACCTAGATGGAGTGATTCATGGCCGACCAAGGGAGAAGAAGATTGGGTATCCCTTGATGCTTGGCTTGAAGAGGGGGCTTGATGCTTGACCTTCCTTCCTTGTGTGCATAGTTTTGGAAAGAAGCTTGGATGGAGGCAAGCTTGGTGGAATGTGTCCTCCAAAATTTCTTCTAGGCTTGATCCTTGGCCGACCAAGGGAGAAGAAGATTGGGCGTTGCACATTTGATGGCTTGGCATGGGGAGTGTGCTCCTTGGTCTTCCTTTCTTGCATGAATATTTTAGGAAGATGACTTGATTGGAGGGCTTGCTTTGTGGCTTGAATCTTCAACAACCCAAATATGATGGCTCATGGCATGATATGGGGAGGAGATAATGGAGGCGTGTGGAATGCTTATGGGGCGCCTCCTTGCTTCCATTCTTGGGTGCACAGGTGGCATTGATGTGGCGCCATGCAGCTGATGAAGTGGCAGTGTCAAGTCAAAGCTTGGTCCACTAAAATGGGCTTGACCCAAAGGACAAGTTTTCTCTCATTGGGTTGAGACCCGAAGTTCAGGCAGACCCAGACTTGGATTAAAATAAATTACAGGACTCGAGTTGACCTAATCTTTACCCAATTGGTCAAGGTACAAGATTTAGACTTGGCTCAAAGCAAAGATAATTACAAAATTAAAGGCTTGAAGCCTTATTACAGGACTCAATGGGTAGAACCCTAATTAGAGATCCCCCGATGGTTGAAGGGCTCAAGTCAAACCCTGATGCCTACATCACTCGCCAAGGAGCGAGCCCTTTGTCTTTCTTTATTGCTTGGGCTTCCTACTCCCAAGTGATGTTTTGGGAGGTCTATAGTTCCCCCTTAAGCTTAGCCTCTCAAACCTCACCTACCTTTCTCAGCTCCTTAGAGACCTTGGTTCGCACCTCGGTGACCTCCACTTTATCTTTCAAGGAGCAGCTCAACTTGGTGAAGTCTCTAAAGCCCTCCTTGATAATGACGATGTCATGTGCAAACTACAAGAAAAAGAATGAAGTCATTTACATGGGAATTAAAGCACTCGGTAAATTAAAAAATAGAACATACTTACCCTAACAAGAGTTGGAAGAGGGAGGTGAAATCCTCTAGTGGTCTGGATTTTCTCTCCTCTCAATCTTGAGAGAGGAGGATCATGTTAACTAGCTCTTCGGCTAGTTTCTTATTGCAGAGCACCAAGGAGGATTTCTTCACTCAAGTGTCCATGACAATGTACTCCTCTTCTTCATCTCGAGGAGCTTCTTCAGATCTTGGGAAGGTCATTCGGGCCTTCCCTTAAGATGTCTTGGTTGTTGCTCGGGATGAAAGGCTCGATCATCATGGTGTTGCAATCAATGACAAAGTCTATGCTGGTATTGCTATTATTGTTGTTGGTGATACTAGTATCAAGGAAAAAGTCTGTTGGATTTATGCTCCTAACCATTCTTACAAAAGGAATATCCCTATTATAAAAGGCATGTTTATCTCTCTTAAATCGATAACGAAGCAACCTTGAGGCACTCGAGCCGACCCCATCGACCCCCGCAAGAGCAACCCAGCATACTAGCCTCCTCGAGTCGGCTCCCTGGGGAAGAGCACCGCAGCACCGACCAAGGGGCATTGACATGGCACCAGACCCACCTTAATAGTGGCACCCACATTCCGTGGGCCCAGACCTCCCATCCGGACGAACCAAGAGGGTGTGAGCTAGCCCACCCAACAATCCCCCCTAGTGAAACCACCCAAAAAAGCATTCCGCCTATGGTTTGAACTTGAGACCTCAGCTTTGATACCAGTTGTTAGATCGATGCCCCTAACCATTCTTATAAAAGGAACATCCCTATTATAAGATGTAGGTTTATCTCTATTAAACCGGTAGTCCAGCAACCCCAGGGCACTCGAGCCGATCCCCTGACCCCCGCAAGAGCAACCCACCGTATTAGCCTCCTCGAGTCAGCTCCTTGGGGATGAGCACCGTAGCACCGACCAAGGGGTGTTGACATGGCACCATACCCACCTTAACAGTGGCACCCACATTCCCTGGGCCCAGACCCCCCATCCAGACGAACCAAGAGGGTGTGAGCTGGCCCACCCAACAAAGTCGGTGCTGGGATGACCATAACATCATCATCATCATCTACTGTATTAGGAGCCTCTTTCAATCTTGGTGCTAGAACCCTAGCCAAAGCTGGTGGGCCCTCAAGAGAAGGACCTACTTGAGGCTTCTTGGCCACTACCTTCTTCGGCTTTAGGTCTCCTCCCTTAGCCGCGGTCCTCTTCTAATTGGCCTTTCTTAAGACCTCCAACGAAACCTTCATACTTGCAAAATCTAAGTAAAAGACTTAGAAAAAGTGAAGGCAAACAAAAGAAACGGATAAAAGTCAAATGACTTAATCAAAGAAGTGACTAGGCTGAGTTATGCTTCTTATAGGCTTTGCTTTGATGGCAGGTCCCACTACAAGGGAATCTCCATGCCATGTAATATCTCAAAATCCTCTTTGTCAATAGCAAGGACTTCATCATTCTTATTTGGAGACCGATTAGGCTCATCCCAAAACTACGTAATCCCAAAGGGGGCATTAGAAGAGATAAAGAAAATTCTACTCTTCCAATTATGAATGAAAGAGGGAAGACTATAGAGGAAGGTGCAACCCTGGTGAGGGCTAACGAACCACTGGCCCTTTATTATCAGGTGCATCTTCAAAGAGAATAGTACTCAGAACAAAGAAACCCTAGATTGGATTCTAAGCATACTGCACGAAACAACAAAGGAAATAATAATATGAAAAGAGTTGGGAGCTAATTGAGCAAGAACTACTTGGTAAAGATCTAAGATATTCCTGATGATGGGATGAAAAGTAAGTCAAAGGCCCACATGGAGAAACTCCTCATACAAGGTGATCTTTCTTGATGGTGTTAGGAAATGTGTCCTATAGTCAATTGTTTGAATTGTAGATGGTTAAGCTCTTTATAATTTATACATGAATTATTATTGAAATAAAAGTTATTTTTGGTAGTTTATCTCTTTTTGCATCTTTCTTTAGCCTCTTTTGAGATGAAGTCCTTAGAGTCTACTTCAATTTGATAAGAAGAATTTATCGAGTAGTTCTTAAACATGTTCACAATCAAATAATATATTATTACCTAGGATGACAATATTTATCGAACATAGATCATTGTATACTATATGGGTTGGTTGTCCTCATAACCAAGGAGTGTGGAGATACCGGTATAACATGTAGGTAAGTGTAGGTATACATTACACTGAATATAACCAATTCTGTTGAGTACTCTGCTATCAAGAGTATCTCACAGAAGCATATGGGTATAAGTATCCCTCCAATATGAGATTGCCTTGATGATTTGCAAACAATTCATTATACTTAGGTACCGACTACCTAAATTTTTTAATCTAGTGATGGAAGGTTACTAGGTGTAGTCAAGTACTTGTTAAGTCAGTGGAGAGTCAAGATATAATTGACCACTCCAAGATATTAAAGACAATGCTCTATTATGTTTCAATTTAGCAAAACCTTGACCAGGGCAATCCTTGTGAAGAGTCATAGGATTTAGTAGGTTGAGTCATATTTAGATGCATTATTTGGAGTTGGTAGTTGACTCTAAGATTATTTTGAGCATTAGAGTCAAAGGAATGAATTATACGAAAACTATATGCCCAGGTTCTTAAATGTTGCTTCATGAACATTCGACCTATCCGGATATCGGGCACCATTTCTAGATGGTTGCATCGATTAGTTTAGAAATTAGTTCCTGGACTACCAGCATAGTGTTCAAAGCTATAGAGTCACACACAATAAAAATTTCTAATCAATCATGATAATTGACTAACAATTAAGAATCATTCGATGGCAAAATTATAAATATGATGAACAATTAATCCTATATAACTATTATAAATTAATAATTAATTAATTATTAATTAATTATAGAATGATCAATTAATAATTAGATTACTAATTGACTCAATTTTATTGAATGAAGAGATTTAGGTTAAGTCTAATTGAATTTGGTTTAATTATAATTTACCCAATTAGGTTATTTGATGACCTAATCACTAAGGATTTCTAATTATGGCTAGATTCAAGCTTGGGCCTAGTTAGTTCCAGATTTAATTAAGATTTAATTAAGACTAATAGAAACTTAATTGGATTGAGTTCAAGTTGGTTAAATTAGTTATAACTAAATTAATTTTGGTTTATAACTAATTTTGGTCAAAGCCTAGTCAAACCCTTATATAGCCTAACCATATTTCCTATTAGATTTCTCCATGCTAATTATTTGAATAAATTCATGGAAAATACATGCCAAACATGTTTTCATGCACTCCCTCCTTTCTTATCTAATTTGGTATAACTTAGGATGAGTTTTAAATTTAAAGAAGAGGAGTTTGACGGGGAATCAAACTCTTTACCTTATCCTAACTCTACTTAGCCTTAAACTCTCAAAAACTTATATATTTTTGTTGTCAATTTTTTTAAAGATTCTCTATGAAAAAATTAGTTTTTTTCATACTCCCTCATTCCTATTTATATTAGGATTTATTTGAATTAAATTTGGATTGATTTGAATTTAATTGGAGGAGTTCTATTGGGAGTAGAACACTTAGTCCTATTCAAATAGCATCACCTTTTCCTAATATAATCCCTCCTCTAATCAATGAAATTTTACTTTAGATTTTTTTCATATATACATAATTAAGAGAGCATTTACCACAGAAAACTTGAAGTGAAATTACTATGAAAATAAAAGAAAAAGGGGGCATGAATTTTGGATGGGCATGAAAGACCTTCTTGGATGCTAGGGTTGAAGGAAGAAGAAAAAGAAGAAAAAAATAGTAGAAATGGGGTTTCTTATTTTTGATTTTCTTCCTCTTAGATATAGACCTCTTCATCCTCTTATTAGATTTCTTTGGAGGCTCAAGAAAGTGCAAGAAATAATTTATTTTCAACCTCCTAGTGGCCTTCTTATAAATCTAGCAGTTTAGGAGGTTGATCATGTCGGAGCTTCATGTGGATGATTCGTAGAAGCTAAACACCCTATGCAGCTGTGAAGCAACATGGAGAGCCCTTACCACGTGCCATCAGTAGTGGTGATCATCAACCCATGATAAGGAATTAAATTTTATTTCATATTATTTGTAGATTAGATCTACTGCATGCATCGGGTAGATTGATGCATGCTGATTTTATTTTCTACTGCATATCATATTATGATCATGCTTATAATTTATTAGAATTATTATAAATGCATATTTTTTATTTAAAGTAATTTCAAAATAGATGTTCCTTCATTATGAATTATTAAAAAAAATCCATGCATGAAATCTTAGGCATTTTTTCTAACATTGGTATCAAGTAGGTTTTTCAAAAATGATATATAGATGAGAGTTTTACATGTTAGATGTAATCATAATCTGAGTAACTACTTCAGATTGGGTAAATTACCATGGCCATCTAGTCATAGGAGAAAAGTAAGGTTTAAAGGCCCTCTCTTTCCATTCAATAGGATCTCCTATGATATATAGGGGTGCCGCTTATGGTTATATTCCATTAACAAGTATGGTAAACAAAAATTCATTAAAATTATTTCAATAATTAAATCTTTTTTCTAATAATTTAATCTTCATTGATTTGCTATTTTTGATATGAAATTAATATATTAGGATTTGATTTTATGTTTAGAATATGAAACATAAAATTAATTTTAGCATAAGACTATATTGTATAGTTGAGATCTAAAAAGTGTTCAATATATATGTGTCATATAAATTATTTAGATATAAAATTTAGCACACTTAATCTTGATTAATTACCAGAATTAAGAGGTCTAAGATTAGATTTTGAATTATGAATTAAAGATCTAATCATGTTGTTGCCCAGAATGGTGCCCAAGAGGGGGGGTGAATTGGGTATTTTAAAAAATTAAAGCAATATATGTGCTATCAAGTTCAAAGGTGAAGAGTGATAGTGCTCAAGTAATTGTGCAACGGAAGCAATGAAATATAACAACAATTAAAGAGCAAAAGAAGATAGAGTAAAGCAATGCAAACACACAAGAAGTATAGTGGTTCGGTGCACCTAGCACCTACATCCACTCCCCAAGCTCCACTTGGAAATTTCCACTATAATCTTTTCTAGATTACAGCCGACTTGTTTTACCAGGCTCACAAGTCAAAACCTTACACACTTGTTTTGGCTTCGGGCTTACAAGCAACCCTAGTTGGTTTTATCAATTGGCTCACCAACAAACCTCACACACTTGTTTTGGCTTCGGGCTTACAAGCAACCCTAGTTGGTTTTATCAATTGGCTCACCAACAAACCTCACACTAGTTTCAAATTTCCTTGAAACTAGCCTAAGACAAAAAGAATATGAATACAATGAATAAAACAAGACAAACTCCTTTTGAGCAAAAAGTTATTTGATGGAGACTCTTCAAGCCTTTCTCTTGGAATCTTTGGACCTCACTAAATGCCAAACACTTGAAAGTTGGATTCCTCAAAGATGGAAAGCTTTTGGCTAAGGAATCTCTTGGTTTTCTCACTCTTTTTGGCTTGGAATTGATTGAAGGCTTTGTACTTTCACTCTAATCTTTTTCACTTTGTCTCCTTGTCTTTTTTGAAGTTTGGTGGAGGTTAAATACCTCATTCAAGCTGAAACAACTCCACAAGACCGTTAGAATCAAAAATATGGCCGTTTATGGCCGTTAGAAATCAAATCAAAAGTTCAGAAAAACTAGCCGTTATGCCATGAGTCGACCTCATGAGTCGACCTCTGGATCAAGTGTCGACCTCATGAGTCGACCTCCAGTTTATCTTAGGCAAAAATCCAGAAAACCATAGTTCTGCCCAGTTTGAATTCTCAGGCGATGAGTCGACCTCTGGTGTCGACCTCTGGACAGGTGTCGACCTCTAGAGCGTGCCACTGAAATTTTGCCGTGCCGGCCTTGCTGAACTTTTCTTTTCTTCATGAGTCGACCTCTGGTGGTCGACCTTTGGCAAGGTGTCGACCTCTGGTGGTCGACCTCTGATCTGAAATTTTCTGAAACTCTAGAGAGGTGCGTGCCATGCTTGAGTTTCTCTAAGCCTTTGTTTTTTTTGTCAATTACTTCTTAACAAGAAGGTCCAATATGAGAAATTTGATCTTGTTTAAGGTAGAAGAGCTCTTTTCCAAAATCAGGCAAGCTTGGTTTCATCATTGTACTCTTAGTACTCTTTTTGAATAACCTAAGTCCTGAAACTTTATCTTGAGATGAAACATTAGTCCAAACATATACTCAACCTTTTGTTAATCATCAAAATTAAGGAGCCAAAGCCAACAATCTCCCCCTTTTTGATGATGACAAAATCTTGAGTATATATGCAATTAAGTCCAAAAGCAAAATATAGCAATAATAAAAATTTTCAAAGAATCCTTACATGCATGAGTATACCATAAAAATTTTACTTTTCATCTACCTTTTTTGTGAAAACATTCTCATGAGTCATTTGCTTCTTTCTTTTTGTGAAAACATTCTCATGAGTCAACAAGATAAGAACCATAATAGTTTTACTCTATTCTATGAAAGAGTCATACTTTACCATATACACTTTACAAACATTACTATACTCCCCCTTTTTGTCAAGAATCAAAAAGTGCATTCTTTGTAGTAAAAGATATATTAAAGAAAATTATGTTCCATTACAATGAAGTACTTAGTTGCATAAAATACATGCTCCCCCTCAATTTGTGCATTCAATATAACAAAAACATTCTAACTTGAGGGTTTAAAAAGATAAATGCGAAGAGCTGGTATCAGACAGTGAAATATCAGTTACAAATCCTAGATGGATCAGTATATAAATTTAGATAAGTATATAAATGTATTCAGTTACAAAATTGCTTACATAGTAAGTACAAAACACTGATACATCATATCATACAAAGCAAACTAAGTACAACATACATCAAGTAAATCTATGAGGCTACTCCTCATCAGAAGGTATATCAAAAGAGATAGGAGCCGAAATCCTAGATGAGGATTTTGGAGTCCAATGAGTGAGACTCCGAGTCCTCAGAGAGGGACCAGACCTAGGGGTAGTCCTACGAGATCTATAGGTCCGAGGAAAAGGCTCCACAGGTATCCTAACAGAAGCAGTAGCAGAAGGAGTAGATGGATCAGTATGTTGAGTAGACTGAGCTGGAGTGTGCCTGCTGACTAGCTCATAAGCAGTGGGATCATCAATATCTGTCTCTGTATGCTCATCTCTATCATCCGGAATCCCTGTAATAGTCTCAAAGAGTGACTCAGTAATCTCAGTATCTACTGGCACATCTGTAGTTGGAGGATCAGTACTGGGAAGATCAGTAGAAGGAGGATCAGTAGAAGGGGGAATCTCTGGAATCGGATCTGCAGGTGGAACATCAGAGCTACCTGCTCCAGGCTGATCTCCATCACTGTCACTATATCCACTGGAGTCATCATCATCATCATCAGAATGTGGAGGAGGCACTGTCGGATCTATAGTCCCTGGTGGCAATGCCAATCTCAGTAGGCTGAGGATCTGTCAAAATCCGGCATCTACACTAGCTGAGAGAGCTCCAATACGCATATCTGTGTGGATTCGCAGACCATGTAGCTCCTGTCGTACACCAGCAATCTCTGTCCGGACCTCTGAAACGTGATCAGTCACTCTCTGCTCAAAGTTCGATATCCTCGCTGTAGTCCTCCGTGGTGTAGCAGTAGCAGTAGGTGCTGGAGCTGATGAGGGTGGTGGCGTGAATGGCTCAGGCTCCGCAGTCTTTGACTCTGGTGCTTGACGAGGAGGTGTACCATGATCAGTAGGCTCTGAAGGCCCTGCCTCAGCTACTCGAATCTCATCCTCCTCATCTGGCTCTTGGCCAGACTCTCGTCGCACCCAACGATCACCAATCAGTCAAAATCCCATCCTATGTAGGGATTTCTCTCCATATGTATCAGTATGCTGCAGCTGACTGAAAGGTATACCATCAAATGAAACTCCATGCTCCCTGAATAGCTGTGTCAGCCCCATGCCATATGGCTGAACTAGTCTCCTGTGAGATGCTGCCTCACCCATCTGCTAAAGCATGATCCTGGGAAGGTTGATGGGAGTCTGCTGTCTCACGGACACCATCAACACCAGCTCACGCTCAGTGATAAAGTCGAACCTCCCGCTCTTCGGAATAAAGATACGGGCGATGATATGATGCAGCACTCTCATCTCCAGTGAAAGCTGGTTAGCGGCTACTGTGGAAATGTCGCTAACATCCTCACGCTCTAGAATACATCTGAAGGCATGCTCTCTGTCGCTGATCAAAGTGGTAGCTGTTCCATGAAGTGGAATCCTCCAAACACGACTGATGACCTCCGGTGTCACTGGAATCTCGATCCCATGTACAGTAGCTGACCATCCAATGCCATCAGTGGCCATGGATACATAGAACTCCCTGATGAGGTCTGGGTAGAATTTCTCAGTCATCGTGTAGAAGTGAACCAGACCTGCATCTCTCAGCACATCTCCTATAAAGAAGTGATGCTGATCCCAGAAAGGTATGTCCACACGCCTCCCACTCGCAATGCTCTTCCATACTAAGCTGGCTGGCACTGGTGCAGGTGGCTCTGGGGTCGGCTCACGCTCATGTCTGACCTTTCTTCGTCGCTCAGTGCTACTTTGGCCTTGTTCCATTCTCCTTTTTCTCACTGCCAAGTGCTTTCTTGGACCCATATGGATGGAAGAGGGGTAAATTAGGGAGAAGTAGGATAATGCAAGGCTAAGAGGGAAGGAACCAAGAAAAGAGAGGAGAAGAGAGGTTCACGGATTGAGCAAAAGAAGAAATGGTGAAATGGTAAGATAGGGTTTGTGAAAATGGAGAAAATCGAGAGTAAATGGAGGAAATGCAAGAAACGGAGGAGGGAAATAAGTGATTTTAATTGAAAAACAACCGATATTTGAGGATAGATAGAAGCAAAAGCTTTCGGTTGTCCAAAACCAAGAACACGGTCAAAAATGGTTAGGTTCAAAGGAGAACAAGAGGAGAGGAGAAGATTACCCAAAAAGATGAAGGAGAGGGTTGGAAATCCACTGTTTAGAGCTTTAGGGAAGTTGGAGGGGGACCACACGAAGGAGAAATGGAAAGAGATGGAGAAGAAATAGGCTTGCGGACGGGTTTTAAAAAGATGATTTCCGTTCAAGTGTCGACCTCTAAAAATTCTCAGGGGTCAACCTTAAGTGTCGACCTCTAAAAATCTCAGGGGTCGACCTCAAGTGTCGACCTCCGAAAACTTAAGTGTCGACCTCCAACAATAAATTAGCCAAAATAAAATTTGGTAAAATTTAAAAAAATGATAAAATTTAGAAAAATAAGATTTAACCATATTTGAGAATTTATAAGTCATTTTTGAGGAATTTTGATGAGAATTGAAGAGTTTCAAGCAAAAGGATCAATGACTCCCAGTTCTCTTCTGATCATACAAAATCTATCTTCATTCAATGGTTTTGTGAATATATCAGCCAATTGATAATCAGTACAAATAAATTCTAACAACACATTAGAGTTTTGAACGTGATCTCTTATGAAGTGATGTCTTATTTCAATATGTTTGCTTCTTGAATGTTGTACAGGATTTTTCGTTAAATTGATTGCACTAGTATTATCACATCTTATGGGTGTCTTAGTTAGTTTGATGCCAAAGTCCTTGAGTTGCTGTTTGATTCATAGAATCTAAGCACAACAGCTTCCAGCTGCTATGTATTCGGCTTCCGCCGTAGATAGAGCAACCGAATTCTGTTTCTTGCTGCTCCATGAAATCAAATTAACTCCTAGGAATTGACAAGTTTCACTAGTACTTTTACGATCAAGTTTACACCCAGCAAAATCAGCATCAGAATATGCAATCAATTCATATGATGATTCTCTAGAGTACCAAAGACCAATTTCAATTGACCCAGATAAGTATCTAAATATAAGTTTTACAGCTAAGAGATGTGATTCTTTAGGAGAAGACTGAAAACGTGCACACATACAAACACTAAACATTATATTCGGTCAACTGGCAGTTAGATACAGTAATGAACCAATCATGCCTCTATATAATTTTTGGTCTACTGATTTACCACATTCATCTTTGTCTAATTTACATGAAGAGCTCATAGGGGTACCTATTGGTTTGGTAGTCTCCATCCCAAACTTTTTCAATATTTTTCTTGTGTACTTGGCTTGGTTGATGGAGATCCCCTCTTTGGTTTGCTTAATTTGGAGTCCGAAGAAGAAGTTGAGTTCTCCCATCATGCTCATCTCGAACTCACTCTGCATTAACTTTGCAAATTCTTGACAAAGACATTCGTTAGTAACACCAAAAATAATATCATCTACATAGATTTGTACTACTAAGAGATCATCATTTTTCTTTTTCAAAAACAATGTATTATCTACATTACCTCTAGAAAAATCATTCTTCATCAAAAATGAACTTAATCTATCATACCAAGCTCTAGGAGCTTGCTTTAAACCATACAATACTTTATGCAATTTAAAAACATGGTTAGGAAATTCATGATTTTCAAAACCAGGAGGTTGTTTAACATAAACTTCCTCTTCAATAAATCCATTTTAAAAAGCACTTTTAACATCCATTTGAAATAACTTGAAATCCATAAAACAAGCAAAAGCAAGTAAAAGTCTAATTGCTTCTAGCCTAACAACAGGAGCAAAGGTTTCATCAAAGTCGATCCCTTCTTCCTGGTTGTAGCCTTTAGCAACAAGTCTAGCTTTGTTTCTAGTTACAATACCATGTTCATCAAGTTTATTTCTAAAAACCCATTTTGTGCCAATTACAGAAACATTAAGGGGTCTTTCAGTTAAAGTTCAAATGTTATTTCTTTTAAATTGATTTAGTTCATCTTGCATAGCATTAATCCAGTTACAATCTTTTTCAGCTTCTTCAATTGACTTAGGCTCTATCTGAGATACAAAAGCTAAATAATCATGAACATTTCTAATAGAAGAGCGTGTACTAACTCCCTTTGACGGATCACCAATAATTAGCTCTTTGGGGTGTCCGTGTGCATACCTCCATTCTTTAGGTAAAGGTTTTGGTGAAGTTGCATTGATCTCTTGAGTTTGATCTTGATTTTCTTGATCATCATCTCCTTTGGGCTCATCTTCATTGATTGTCAATTGTTCAAGCTTCTTTGTACCTGTTTCATCATCAATAGAATCTTCTTTTCTAGAAGATTTTTCGTTAGATTCATCAAACACTACATGAGTTGATTCTTCAACCAGAAGAGTTCTTCTGTTGAAGACCCTGTATGCCTTGCTAGAAGTAGAGTATCCTAACAAGATACCCTCATCTGACTTGGCATCAAATTTACTGATACTGTCTTTGCCATTGTTTAATATGAAACAGCGGTAACCAAATACATGAAAATACTTAAGATTAGGTTTTCGATTTTTCCAAAGCTCATATGGTGTTTTCTTCAAAATAGGTCGAATTAAAACACGATTTAAAATGTAACAGGAAGTATTAATGGCTTCTGCCCAAAAATATCTAGGTAAATCATTTTCACAAAGCATTGTGCGTGCCATTTCTTCAAGTGTCCTGTTCTTTCTTTCTACCACCCCATTTTGTTGAGGTGTCCTAGGTGCAGAAAAATTATGACTAATGCCATTTTCATTACAAAAAGCTTCAAAATCATGATTGTCAAATTCAGTTCCATGATCACTACGCAAAGAAACAATAGTGAGATCTTTTCATTTGAAACCCTTTTATGAAATTTAACAAAAGCTGAAAACATTTCATCTTTATAAGCTAAAAACATTACCCAAGTAAATCGTGAGTAATCATCTACAATTACTAGCCCATATTTTTTACCTCCCAAACTAGTTGTTCTGGTTGGTCCAAAGAGGTCCATATGCAATAATTCAAGGGGTCTAGTAGTAGATACTACTCCTTTAGGTTTGAAAGTAGATTTAATTTGTTTTCCAAATTGACATGCAGCACAAATCTTATCTTTTTCAAATGTGAGTTTTGGTAATTCTTTTACAAGATTCTTTTTGCTTAATTTTGAAATCAACTGCATACTAGCATTCCCTAGCCTACGATGCCAAAGCCAACTAGTTTCACTTGCCTTGGCTTCCCTAGCCACTAGGCATTGACCACTTTCCATGGCTAGATCATCAAGATCAACCATGTAAATGTTTCCATGCCTATGACCAGTGAACTTGATGCCATCGACATCTAGACTAGATACCATGCACAAAGATGATTCAAAAATTACTTTAAAACCCTTATCACAAAACTGACTAATGCTAAAAAGATTATGCTTCAAGCCATCAACAAATAATACATTATCTACATAAGCATTAGGGGTGATATGGATTTTACCAATTCTGACGATTTTGCCTTTTCCATTATCACCAAAAGTAACGTTTCCACCATCAATAGCTGCTAGTGATGAGAATTGCTTCACATCCCCAGTCATGTGCCTTGAGCAACCACTATCCAGATACCACATTCTTCTTTTATTTTTGGTTGCAAGGCACACCTGCAAAAATTAATCAAGTTGAAACTTTAGGTACCCAAGTCATCTTGGGTCCTTTAGGGTTAGTCAAATTGGTTCCTTTTGGAACCCAAATCTTTCCAAAGGTATTTAATTTTCTTCTATTACAAATATATGATTTATGTCCTAACTTACCACATGCATAGCAGGTAATATTAGAAGATGCAGGTATGAAAAAGTTTTTGTAAAGTTTTTGCTGATTGTGTTGCTTAAATCCAAGTCCAGCTTTGTTAAACACTACATGTTGACTATTTAAAAGCATGCTTAATTTTTCTGAACTAAAAGTAAACTTTTCTACAAAAGGTTTTACTTTTTCTAACTCTTCTTTGTAATTTTTGTTTTGAAGCAATAGTTCTTTGTTTTGTTTTTCAATTTTCTCATTAGTTTTAAGACTTCTATTATTTTTCAAAGAATCATTTTCTTTTAAAAGATTATCCTTATCATTTTTCAAGGTCTTTACATGTTTAGTTATTTTCTTGTTTTCTTGAATTAAATCTTCAATTTCAGTTGAAAACTTTTTTGAATTTTTGGTAAGCTCAAGATTTAGCTTTCTTAATTTCTTATTTTTCAGTTTTAATTTTTCATATTCCATAACTAAATCATCAAAAGCATCATGCAATTCATTGAAAGTAAATTCAATTTTAGGTTCAGAATTTACCTCGTTATCTTCATTGGCCATGAAACACAGGTTGGCGACTACCTGCTGCTCTTCATCACTACTGGAGTCCTCACTCTCACTCCAGGTAGCCATCATGGCTTTCTTTCTCAACATCCTTCGACTCTTTTTAAGCAAAGGGCAATCCGTTTTATAATGTCCAGGCTTCTTGCACTCGAAGCAGATGGGTGGATCCCTTTCTTTTTCTTTCTCTTTTTCTTTATTGTGATCACCTTTTTGTGGCCTTTTCTTGTAGAAGCCCTTCTTCTTTCTCATGAATCTTTTGAATTTTCTTGTAATGAGGGCTATCTCATCATCATCAGCTTTTTCTTCCGATTCATCACTTGACTCTTCCTTTGTAGTGGACTTGAAGGCTATGGCTTTCTTTTTCTTGTCATTGTCCACTGTCTTCTGCTTTAGTGAAAGCTCGTAAGTCATCAGTGATCCAAGAAGCTGCTCAAGAGATAGAGTATTGACATCCTTGGCTTCTTCTATGGCTGTTACCTTCGCATCCCATGAAGCCGGAAGAGACCTGAGAAGTTTGTTAACCAGTTCACCATTAGATATAATTTTTCCCAAACTCCTCATACCATTTACTATATTTGTAAATCTAGTATACATTTCACTGATACTTTCAGTTGGTTCCATCCTAAACATCTCATACGTATGAATGAGCATGTTCACCTTTGTGGTCTTCACTTGGTGTGTACCCTCATGGATAACCTCAAGTGTATCCTAAATTTCTTTGGCGGAAATACAATTTTATATTCTGTTAAATTCACTTGGGTCAAGTGCATAGAATAGCAAATTCATCGCCTTAGCATTTAACTCATCTTGTTTGATGTCATTGTCATCCCATTCTTCTTCAGATTTTGGGGTGATAATGCCATTAACCAAGTGAGTGGGCTGATGAGGCCCTTTAGTAATTACTCTCCATATATGATAATCTACAGCTTGTAAAAAATACGCATACGAGTTTTCCAGTATGTGTAGTTTGTGCCATTAAAGAAAGGAGGGCGATTTGATGCTTGTCCTTCAACTACACCCATTCCAATTAGGGCGGCCATGATCTTTCACTCAAGATCGTTGGACCTACAAGAGAGTACCGGTGCTCTGATACCACTTGTTGCCCAGATATGGTACCCAAGAGGGGGGGTGAATTGGGTATTTTAAAAAATTAAAGCAATATATGTGCTATCAAGTTCAAAGGTGAAGAGTGATAGTGCTCAAGTAATTGTGCAATGGAAGCAATGAAATATAACAACAATTAAAGAGCAAAAGAAGATAGAGTAAAGCAATGCAAACACACAAGAAGTATAGTGGTTCGGTGCACCTAGCACCTACATCCACTCCCCAAGCTCCACTTGGAAATTTCCACTATAATATTTTCTAGATTACAGCCGACTTGTTTTACCAGGCTCACAAGTCAAAACCTTACACACTTGTTTTGGCTTCGGGCTTACAAGCAACCCTAGTTGGTTTTATCAATTGGCTCACCAACAAACCTCACACACTTGTTTTGGCTTCGGGCTTACAAGCAACCCTAGTTGGTTTTATCAATTGGCTCACCAACAAACCTCACACTAGTTTCAAATTCCCTTGAAACTAGCCTAAGACAAAAAGAATATGAATACAATGAATAAAACAAGACAAACTCCTTTTGAGCAAAAAGTAATTCGATGTAGCTCTTGATGGAGACTCATCAAGCCTTTCTCTTGGAATCTTTGGACCTCACTAAATGCCAAACACTTGAAAGTTGGATTCCTCAAAGATGGAAAGCTTTTGGCTAAAGAATCTCTTGGTTTTCTCACTCTTTTTGGCTTGGAATTGATTGAAGGCTTTGTACTTTCACTCTAATCTTTTTCACTTTGTCTCCTTGTCTTTTTTGAAGTTTGGTGGAGGTTAAATACCTCATTCAAGCTGAAACAACTCCACAAGATCGTTAGAATCAAAAATATGGCCATTTATGGCCGTTAGAAATCAAATCAAAAGTTCAGAAAAACTAGCCGTTATGCCATGAGTCGACCTCATGAGTCGACCTCTGGATCAAGTGTCGACCTCATGAGTCGACCTCCAGTTTATCTTAGGCAAAAATCCAGAAAACCATAGTTCTGCCCAGTTTGAATTCTCAGGTGATGAGTCGACCTCTAGTGTCGACCTCTGGACAGGTGTCGACATCTGGTGGTCGACCTCTGGAGCGTGCCACTGAAATTTTGCCATGCCGGCCTTGCTGAACTTTTCTTTTCTTCATGAGTCGACCTCTGGTGGTCGACCTTTGGCAAGGTGTCGACCTCTAGTGGTCGACCTCTGATCTGAAATTTTCTGAAACTCTAGAGAGGTGCGTGCCATGCTTGAGTTTCTCTAAGCCTTTGTTTCTTTTGTCAATTACTTCTTAACAAGAAGGTCCAATATGAGAAATTTGATCTTGTTTAAGGTAGAAGAGCTCTTTTCCAAAATCAGGCAAGCTTGGTTTCATCATTGTACTCTTAGTACTCTTTTTGAATAACCTAAGTCCTGAAACTTTATCTTGAGATGAAACATTAGTCCAAACTTATACTCAACCTTTTGTTAATCATCAAAATTAAGGAGCCAAAGCCAACACATGTTTTATAAATCATAGACTTTAGGTTAGCTTGAATTAGGTCAAATAATCGGGTTAGACTTAGGATTAGAATTTAAAATAATATGGACCTAATACAGAATTGAATTTAATCTAACCAAAAGTTGATCAGGATTAGATCAAGTTTTTCTCTAAATCAAATCTATAGTGATAGTTTGATCAAGTCCATATAATAACAAATGTGGTGCGGGCACCAGACTCAGAAGAAGACTTCAGAGCTCCATCTGGATCTCTGATTAACCTTGCCCGAAGAATTAAGATTTTTGGCTTGTAATAAGGGTTGACTTGATCAACTCAATTTTAGTTTGAGTCTGTATTACCTGCATTTTTTATTTTATTGAGTCATGTTGACTCAGTAGTGGACTAGGGTTTCAACCTGGGGTGTTACATTTTCTCCCAAGGCCAAGCAAGTGGGCGCCACACTCCCAGCCACACTCCCAGCCATACACCTGAGTCTAGGGGGTGCCACATCTCCATCCAGCAGGCTTTGGTCCCCAAACCACAGATAGCAGCTCCCCTCTTTCATGCGCCAATTGAGGAGAAATCCACCAGGGATCCACAAATCAAGGGGGCGACCCAAGACTTTCCAAAAGAACCAAACTATAAAAAGGAAGAAATTCTCTTGGAGAGTAATTCAAGGAGGCACCCATTACCTGCCAGAAATACTAAAAACAAAGTTAGAAGGAGCCATAACTTGGGGAGAAAGAAAAGGAGGTATCCAAAAGGGTTGAGCCATGGAAGGAAGGAGATTTCTCTTGAAAAGCAAGGTTAGGAGGCGCCCTGATCATTCCAACTAAAGCCAGATATAAAAGGCAACAAATTTTCTCTTAGAGGGCAAGGTTAAGAGGCGCCCAAACACTTCCAGATAAGGTCAAGCATAGAAGGAAAAAAATATTTTCTTGGAGGTCAAGACAAGGAGGTGCCACCCACTTTCCTTTTTGAAGCTTCAATCAACTTTGGAATTAATTGGCCGGCCATATGAGTAGGGATTGATATACTAATTTGAAGATCCCCTCCTTTAGTCCCACATGGAAAGATGTAAAACCCTACTCTCTTGTAATGGCCTATAAATTAAACCCCATGTAAGTTTGAAAAGAATCAGATGAATGAAAGAATTTTTTTTTATGAGCAAACTTGTGTTTTCTCTTTTCCGCACTTGCTTCCAGGTGTTGAGCTCTGTGAGGGAGTAAATCCGGGTTGCCCTGGAACCTTGAGGAGGTGAGAGATCTCCAAAACCCCAAACCCTAGGTTAGCCACTCCACTCCCAAACCCTAGCCGCCATCACCCTTCTCTTTCCACCAAGCCCTAGTCTATTCCACTTCTCACGGCCACCCTCTCCAAGTCCAGGCCGGCCACCAGCATCCAGCTCCAGTCCAGATACTTCAGATCTACAGCAATTCTAAGAGGAAGTCAGATCGGCCTCCAAGAGAATCCTGATTTCAGCAACTTCAGCTTTCAAGTTCTTCAACCTGGTAAATCTTTTCTTGAGTATCTGAATTCCATCACTTGTTCCTCTTCTTTCCCAGATCTTGAGTCCAGGAGAAGCCGACCAAACCACAAGATCAGTATTGGAGGATCCATTGTGAAGATAGCCGACTCCGAGGATCCTACAATCTGCTCGAGAGAGTTCTTCCACCAAAATCCTGAGAAGATCACTGTCTGGTTAGTAAACCATCTCTCCTCTCTATTTCTGTTCTGTTGAAAGTTCAGAGCGAAACCCTAGGTCTGGGAGTTTCTCAACCCCCAGCGATCCGTTACTTCTGAACTACTCTGATAATTTAGTTTCTTCTAAACTGTGCTTTCAATCCTTACCTAGTTTCCTTCAACATAGTTTAGCTTTACTTTGAGTCGAAGCCAATTTCTGAAATATATATATAAAAAAAAAAAAATCTTAATTTACTTCCGCATACGCTTCTTTGTTCTTTGTTCTGCATCATTTTTGGTATCAGAGCTTCCGTTCTGCATCAATTTTGGTATCAGAGCCCTGTCTAGGGTTTTTGTTTTGATTGCTTGTTTGAGTCTCTCTCTTTTTACTTTGTCTGCTCGAAATAGACTCCCCAGGACGTCCGGTCCTAGGAATGAAGCGAGGTGCAAACCTCCTCTTCCCATTCCACGGGGTGTTCCTAGGGCGTGTAGGGGATCCGTTGGGTTATAACTTCGTAGCAGGAATTGTAAACGGGGAAGTGCTCTATTTTCAGCCCATAATTATCCTGTTGCAGGAATTATTTCTCACTACAGGTAACTCCAAATTCAGTGATTTTTATTTTTCTGAAACCAGTATAATTGAAAATATTTTGAGTAATTTTCCTGTGATTTATTGGTTTCCGTGGGATTTCTGAGAATTAAATTACTGCAACTCTATTTTTGTGTTCTGCAATCCAATTATTTTTGAGTGTTCATCTCTTAATTCATCTTAAGGGCATTTGAGCATCTAAGATAAGGGGAGGAGTTGATAACCTCTCCTTAGCCCAAAACCACCACCCACTCATTCGAACCTAAGCCTTTAATCTAAAAATTAATTAGACCTAATTTGCCCTAGTGGGCTAGGGACATCAACAAGTCGGGTCAAGGCTAGTGTTGAGTCAGTTTGTCTGGTTACTCTGTGTGTGCTTTGTACTCAGTGTCTAGAACGGTGGTTCAGGGATTCCATCCTGAAGGGCTTGTGTGCTGGTCCGCCTACCTGGCCAATCTCTGATTGGTGTCTAGGATTAGCATTCAGGGACCTAACACTCCCCTTACACCTGCCTGGCTGACTCCTGAGTTACTACAGGCTAGCTTGCCACTCTGATTGGGCATCTAGTTTGGGCTCTAGGTCTAGTTAGCCCGTAGTCGTTCAGTTGAGTCTCATTTTGTGTGTTTGCTTGCATCATGTCTACCCGGAATGGAGTACCCTACCAACCTGGTCAAACCCAACCTGATTTAGAGGCCATGGTTAGAGCTCTTACTGAGAGTATGAACAAATTGAGTCAGGATGTGACTGCTAATGTTGCCCAGTGTAAAGAACAAGTCCATGAGAATTTTACCCAGCTTAGGGATCGAGTCCAAGTACTTGAGAAACGTAGACATCAAAATTGGACCCCTGATCCAAAATTTAATAGGCCCCAACCTCACCCATGCCAGGAACCTAGGAGGACCTTATACCATGATCCCGAGCATAACCTTAGGAAGCCTAACCATGATATCTATAGTGTGGATCGTGTCTATGAGAGGTCCTTACAATATTCTAGACCAGTCACTCAACAACACAAGTCTTCTAGATCATACCATTTAGATCCACACCCATGCCCAAGTAAGGTCTCTACTAGCTTGAAACCCAGTGTGACCCAGGTTCCTATATCTCAAGAATGTTTGTTTTGTGGAGAAAGAGGCCATAAATCTAGTCAGTGCCCATGCATAGGACTGGCTTGTGCACTGCTAAGTGGTAAGAATCCTAAGGATGACATTAATGAGGGAGAACCCAAGCCTACCAAGGAGGAAGAACGGTTAGGTATGACAAGCCTAGAATCAGTTGACCCGATTACCACTGACCCGAAACCTATTGAAGATGGCATCGAGGAAGTATATGATGCTGGCTTGAGTCTAGTTGATGAATGTGAGGGGGAAGAACTTGAAGAATGTGACATTGATACTATTGGTTCCTTACCTGAGGAGACCTTGGAAAGCAACCAACTGATAGGACCTAGTTCAGAAATTCAAGAGATTTGTGAGAACCGGGTTCCTTTAGTCAAATACCCCTAGGAAGAACTCATAGTGTTAGCCCGAGCTATTAGTTCGTACCCTCTAATGACAGTCATTCCCCAAGTACCAATTGAAGATCTTTGCACTGAACTGTTTAAGTTTGCCCACCCTATGGTAGATCCTCTCCTTAGGATGACTGAATCAAGCCTCTTACAATTGGACCTTGTCCCATGCCCAGCCACTAAGGTCTCTCCCGTAATCTCAGTTGAACATCCTTGTCTTGAGCGGATTGGTTCACCCAGTCTTGTAGAAGTCCTCCTTATGGCCCCAGACCCCTTCCTTTGCATGACTGACCTACCCTTCTATAGAGTATACCTTTCCACACCCATAGGTCAAATTTCAAGTCTTGAGGTCATCATCCATAGGACGTTCCATGAATCATTCTTCAATCCAGTTCTTAAGAAAATAGATCATTATTTGCTTAGAGAACAAACTTTAACTGTTGCAATCACATGTCCTAGGCTGCTTCCCGAACCATCTCTTGATCCATTCCTGGGAGTAGCAAACTTTTCCTTTCGAAAGGATGACCAGTTGACACTCATAGATCACCATTCAAACCTTCAGGTCACCACCTTTAGTCAGCAGGTAATTCGTGACTCCGCCTCATATTTCCTCCCTTTCTCTAGGACTTCCAATGCTTCTTACACCATCCAAGTATACTTTGTCGAAGTCTTTAGAGTGAACCACGTGTCAGAACCTATTAGGTTTGCCACCTACTTCTGGAAGACCTTATGGCACCTACTAGGCACCCATGATAAGTTTTCATGCTCTGCATGCCATCCTCCGACCCAAGGTCAAACCTAGAGAGTCGTAGTTTGTTAGGTTTAGACCTAGAGTTCCTTTGAATAAAGTCCATTCTTTAGGAATGCATCGTCAGTCGAGTTTAGGACATTGACTCAGATTTTGGTTTGATTGAGAGCACCAGGAATTGGGATTTGTATTTTGTTCAGGGCTTAAATTGCATTCAATGTTTCGATCAATAGGTCTATAGGCTAGAGTCCCTTTGAAATTGTTCATGGATACAAGCCTCACACACCACTTGATTGATTTCACTATTAGCCCACACACACAAGTCTCTTGATTCACTTGCATAGCATGTAAAGGACTTGCATAAAGAAATTCATGCCAAAATAATTTTAAGTAATGAAACTTATAAGAAGTTGGCTGATTCTCAAAGGCAAGTCAAAACTTTTGTTGAGGGAGACTGTGTAATGATTAGGTTAAGGCCTGAACGGTTCCCTCCTGGAACCGTTAGAAAGTTACATGCTAGAGGAGCTGGTCCATTTAGAGTGGTGAAGAGAGTAGGATACAATGCCTATGTGCTCGAGTTGCCTCCAGAACTAGGCATTAGCTCCACTTTCAACATTACAGACCTAGTAGAGTATAGAGAGTCAGCTGTGATTCCCAGTGAGCCTTTTGAGCCTAATCCTGCTCTTGAGAGTGAACCCAACCCTGTGTGTCCACCAACAAACTGGCCTGTGAGGAAAGAGCAGATTGAAAAGATCCTGGATGATCAGGTTATCTCTACTCGTAATCGAGGATACCAAAGATACCTGGTCCGCTGGCAAGGAAGGCCAGATTCTGATGACTCTTGGATCTCCCGAGAAGAATTACAAGAATTGGACCCAGACCTCTTGGAGAGATACCAGAGCCAGCTTGATCCATACTCGACAGGGTCGAGTTCCTCCCACCCCGGGAGAATTGGTGCGGGCACCAGACTCAGAAGAAGACTTCAGAGCTCCATCTGGATCTCTGATTAACCTTGCCCGAAGAATTAGGATTTTTGGCTTGTAATAAGGGTTGACTTAATCAACTCAATTTTAGTTTGAGTCTGTATTACCTGCATTTTTTATTTTATTGAGTCATGTTGACTCAGTAGTGGACTAGGGTTTCAACCTGGGGTGTTACATTTTCTCCCAAGGCCAAGCAAGTGGGCGCCACACTCCCAGCCACACTCCCAGCCATACGCCTGAGTCTAGGGGGTGCCACATCTCCATCCAGCAGGCTTTGGTCCCCAAACCACAGATAGCAGCTCCCCTCTTTCATGCGCCAATTGAGGAGAAATCCACCAGGGATCCACAAATCAAGGGGCCGGCCCAAGACTTTCCAAAAGAACCAAACTATAAAAAGGAAGAAATTCTCTTGGAGAGTAATTCAAGGAGGCACCCATTACCTGCCAGAAATACTAAAAACAAAGTTAGAAGGAGCCATAACTTGGGGAGAAAGAAAAGGAGGTATCCAAAAAGGGTTGAGCCATGGAAGGAAAGAGATTTCTCTTGAAAAGCAAGGTTAGGAGGCGCCCTGATCATTCCAACTAAAGCCAGATATAAAAGGCAACAAATTTTCTCTTAGAGGGCTAGGTTAAGAGGTGCCCAAACACTTCCAGATAAGATCAAGCATAGAAGGAAAAAAATATTTTCTTGGAGGTCAAGACAAGGAGGCGCCACCCACTTTCCTTTTTGAAGCTTCAATCAACTTTGGAATTAATTGGCCGGCCATATGAGTAGGGATTGATATCCTAATTTGAAGATCCCCTCCTTTAGTCCCACATGGGAAGATGTAAAACCCTACTCTCTTGTAATGGCCTATAAATTAAACCCCATGTAAGTTTGAAAAGAATCAGATGAATGAAAGAATTTTTTTTTATGAGCAAACTTGTGTTTTCTCTTTTCCGCACTTGCTTCCAGGTGTTGAGCTCCGTGAGGGAGTAAATCCGGGTTCCCCTGGAACCTTGAGGAGGTGAGAGATCTCCAAAACCCCAAACCCTAGGTTAGCCACTCCACTCCCAAACCCTAGCCGCCATCACCCTTCTCTTTCCACCAAGCCCTAGTCTATTCCACTTCTCACGGCCACCCTCTCCAAGTCTAGGCCGGCCACCAGCATCCAGCTCCAGTCCAGATACTTCAGATCTACAGCAATTCTAAGAGGAAGTCAGATCGGCCTCCAAGAGAATCCTGATTTCAGCAACTTCAGCTTTCAAGTTCTTCAACCTGGTAAATCTTTTCTTGAGTATCTGAATTCCATCACTTGTTCCTCTTCTTTCCCAGATCTTGAGTCCAGGAGAAGCCGACCAAACCACAAGATCAGTATTGGAGGATCCATTGCAAGATAGCCGACTCCGAGGATCCCATAATCTGCTCGAGAGAGTTCTTCCACCAAAATCCTGAGAAGATCACTGTCTGGTTAGTAAACCATCTCTCCTCTCTATTTCTGTTCTGTTGAAAGTTCAGAGCGAAACCCTAGGTCTGGGAGTTTCTCAACCCCCAGCGATCCGTTACTTCTGAACTACTCTGATAATTTAGTTTCTTCTAAACTGTGCTTTCAATCCTTACCTAGTTTCCTTCAACATAGTTTAGCTTTACTTTGAGTCGAAGCCAATTTCTGAAATATATATATAAAAAAAAAAATTAATCTTAATTTACTTTCGCATACGCTTCTTTGTTCTTTGTTCTGAATCATTTTAATTGGTGCGGGCACCAGACTCAGAAGAAGACTTCAGAGCTCCATCTGGATCTCTGATTAACCTTGCCCGAAGAATTAGGATTTTTGGCTTGTAATAAGGGTTGACTTAATCAACTCAATTTTAGTTTGAGTCTATATTACCTGCATTTTTTATTTTATTGAGTCATGTTGACTCAGTAGTGGACTAGGGTTTCAACCTGGGGTGTTACATTTTCTCCCAAGGTCAAGCAAGTGGGCGCCACACTCCCAGCCACACTCCCAGCCATACGCCTGAGTCTAGGGGCGCCACATCTCCATCCAGCAGGCTTTGGTCCCCAAACCACAGATAGCAGCTCCCCTCCTTTCATGCGCCAATTGAGGAGAAATCCACCAGGGATCCACAAATCAAGGGGGCGGCCCAAGACTTTCCAAAAGAACCAAACTATAAAAAGGAAGAAATTCTCTTGGAGAGTAATTCAAGGAGGCACCCATTACCTGCCAGAAATACTCAAAACAAAGTTAGAAGGAGCCATAACTTGGGGAGAAAGAAAAGGAGGTATCCAAAAAGGGTTGAGCCATGGAAGAAAGGAGATTTCTCTTGAAAAGCAAGGTTAGGAGGCGCCCTGATCATTCCAACTAAAGCCAGATATAAAAGGCAACAAATTTTCTCTTAGAGGGCAAGGTTAAGAGGCGCCCAAACACTTCCAGATAAGGTCAAGCATAGAAGGAAAAAAATATTTTCTTGGAGGTCAAGACAAGGAGGCACCACCCACTTTCCTTTTTGAAGCTATAATCAACTTTGAAATTAATTGGCCGGCCATATGAGTAGGGATTGATATCCTAATTTGAAGATCCCCTCCTTTAGTCCCACATGGGAAGATGTAAAACCCTACTCTCTTGTAATGGCCTATAAATTAACCCCATGTAAGTTTGAAAAGAATCAGATGAATGAAAGAATTTTTTTTTATGAGCAAACTTGTGTTTTCTCTTTTCCGCACTTGCTTCCAGGTGTTGAGCTCCGTGAGGGAGTAAATCCGGGTTCCCCTGGAACCTTGAGGAGGTGAGAGATCTCCAAAACCCCAAACCCTAGGTTAGCCACTCCACTCCCAAACCCTAGCCGCCATCACCCTTCTCTTTCCACCAAGCCCTAGTCTATTCCACTTCTCACGGCCACCCTCTCCAAGTCCAGGCCGGCCACCAACATCCAGCTCCAGTCCAGATACTTCAAATCTACAGCAATTCTAAGAGGAAGTCAGATCGGCCTCCAAGAGAATCCTGATTTCAGCAACTTCAGCTTTCAAGTTCTTCAACCTGGTAAATCTTTTCTTGAGTATCTGAATTCCATCACTTGTTCCTCTTCTTTCCCAGATCTTGAGTCCAGGAGAAGCCGACCAAACCACAAGATCAGTATTGGAGGATCCATTGCGAAGATAGCCGACTCCGAGGATCCCACAATCTGCTCGAGAGAGTTCTTCCACCAAAATCCTGAGAAGATCACTGTCTGGTTAGTAAACCATCTCTCATCTCTATTTCTGTTCTGTTGAAAGTTCAGAGCGAAACCCTAGGTCTGGGAGTTTCTCAACCCCCAGCGATCCGTTACTTCTGAACTACTCTGATAATTTAGTTTCTTCTAAACTGTGCTTTCAATCCTTACCTAGTTTCCCTCAACGTAGTTTAGCTTTACTTTGAGTCGAAACCAATTTCTGAAATATATATATAAAAAAAAAAATAATCTTAATTTACTTCCACATACGCTTCTTTGTTCTTTGTTCTGCATCATTTTTTTGCATCATCTCTTTCGTTCTGCATCATTTTTGGTATCAGAGCTTCCGTTCTGCATCAAAATGGTCTTGATTATAGCTCAGTGGTCAGACCCGAGTCCTTATACTAATCTAATCAAATATGATGAACTAATTGGTGTCTAAGATAAATATGGCATTTTGATCATGGTCATTAATTGGGACTATCTCTTATCTGATTAGTTTAGTTGGTATCTAAGAAAAGAGGTTAATGGCAAAACCCTCCTATTGATCTCACTTATTGGTCTATATGGTCAATCCAAATTTGATTAGATAGCTCATTAATTCAAGTTAACCCATGCCCGTAAAAAAGATCAGTTTAACTAATCTAGGTTCCCTTGGACTAATGTGATTTGATCCTTGATAAAGTCAGTGAGAGGATTGTTGATTAGTCCATGTCTTCTTCTCTTTTCTCTAATTAAATTCTCTCAATTATTAGGTCCTTTAAGTAACAAAATTATGGAGATAATTGAGTCATGGCCTCCCATTAAGAGAGTAATAATGAGTCCAATAGTTAAGATGATTATTAGAGGTCCAAAGACCTGGTGCTCCTCTGGCTATTAGAATTATTATTCATATTATGATGGCTTAGTCCTTCTTTCTAAATGATAGTTTGGTTGGCTGACCAAAGTCGGGCTTGAGCATCATTGGCTTGAAGTACTTAGTCTTATCATGTTAATGGTTGGACCTAACCAAGACTTCCAGTGATAGCCCAAAGACTTACTGATTAGTACCTGGGGCAAAATCATTACCAAATTTTTTTAAAAAAATAATTGGTTAAGAACCTACCTCTAGATGCACATAGGTGAGCTAGCTAAAATTGGGCTCGTATGTAGTCTATTAGATTCTAGTACCCATTAAGGAATTGGTGCAATTCCTCAAATTGGAGGTAGAGGCTACCAGTTTGATCAAAAATAGTGGGAGAACTTTTAGACTAAAATCCAAGTCTTTAGGATTAAATGATTCATGTACTAATTAGGTCTTGTTCTTCTTTCAAATTAAAATGGCCACCACTTTGTCACTTCATTCATTGCTAGATAATGAAAAATTAACATGATCCAATTTTGATAGCTGGTATTGAATGCTAAAAATAGTCCTGGAGCATGAACGGATTTTGTACATGTTCACAAATCTAGCACTTGAGGAGCCTACTCAGAATGCTTATGGTGCTATTCAAGATACTTATCAAAAGTGGCTCAGTGACTGAACTATGGTCTGTTGTATTATGAGGGCATCCATGAATGATGATTTGAATCACAAGTTTGAGGATGCTCAACTGGATGACATACTTCAAGTGTTGAAAGAATCCTTTAGTATTCTTGATAATGTTGAAAGGTATAAAACATATTGTACCATTTTCAATACAAGGATAAGGAAAGGGACCTTAGTTATAGATCATGTATTTTACATGATTGAACTAATTGAGCACTTGAGCAAACTTGGATTTCCTTTGCATGAATAGCTGGAAAAGGATATAATCCTTAATTATTTGTCAAAATCTTACATTAACTTCCTTGATCATTGTAAAATTACAAGGCCTGTTGTAAACTACAATGGTCTATTAAGATTACTATAGACCTATGAGAAGGATCATCAGCTCTATAAGGTATTGGTGAATATAGTGGGAATATTGACAGGGCATCATCACTTTAAAAAAGAGAAGAAGAAGAAGAATAAGAAAAAGGTGCAAAGTAATCCGGCGACTAAGCCAAGTTAGACCAAGAAGTTAAAAGCCAACTAGACTCAAGCCAAATGCTTCTACTATAAGAAATAAGGGCACTAGAAGAGGAATTATCCTCATTATATTACCTCACTAGACCCGAATAGGCCAGGAATGAAAAAGAACTAGTAAGGCATTGCTGGATAAGGTAATTATATGATAACTGATGCAGAACGAAAGCTCTGATACCAAAAATGATGCAGAACAAAAGAGAATGATGCGATGCGGAAATAAATTAAGATTAATTCTTTTTTTTTTATATATATTTTTAGAAATTGGCTTTGACTCAAAGGAAAGCTAAACTAAATTGAAAGAAACTAGGTAATATTTGAAAGCACAATTTAAAAGAAACTAGGTTATTAGAGTGGTTCAGAAGTAACGGATCGCTGGGGGTTGAGAAACTCCCAGACCTAGGGTTTCGCTCTGAACTTTCAATAGGACAGAAATAAAGAGAAGAGATGGGTTACCGACCAGACAGTGATCTTCACAGAGTTTGGTGGAAGAACTCTCTCGAGCAGATTATTGGATCCTCGGATTCGGATATCTTCGTAATGGATCCTCCAATACTGGTCCTGTGGCTGAGTCGGCTTCTCCTGAACTCAAGATCTGGGAAAGAAGAAGAACAAGTGATGGAATCAGATACTCACGGAAGGATTTACCAGATTGAAGAACTTGAAAGCTGATGTTGCTGAAATCTGGATTCTCCTGGAGGCTGATCTGACTTCCTCTGGGAATTGCTCTGGACCTGAAGTATCCGGACTGGACCTGGATGCTGGTGGTCGGCCTTGACCTGGAGAGAGTGGCCATGAGAGGTGGGATAGGCTAGGGTTTGGTGGAAAGAAGAGGATGATGGGCGGCTAGGGTTTGGGAGTGAAGTGGCTAACCTAGGGTTTGGGGTTGGAGATCTCACACCTCCTCAAAGTTCCTGGGGAACCCGGATTTACTCCCTCACGGAGCTCAACACCTAGATGCAAGTGCGGAAGAGAGAAACACAGAGTTTGCTCACACATAAATTGGATTCATTCATCAGATTCTTTTTAAACTTACATGGGGTTTAATTTATAGGCCATTACAAGAGAGTAGGGTTTTACATCTTCCCATGTGGGACTAAAGGAGGGGATCTTCAAATTAGGATATCAATCCCTACTCATATGGCCGGCCAATTAATTCCAAAGTTGATTGAAGCTTCAAAAAGGAAAGTGGGTGGCACCTCCTTGTCTTGACCTCCAAGAAAATATTTTTTTCCTTCTATGCTTGGCCTTATCTAGAAGTGTTTGGGTGCCTCTTAACCTTGCCCTCCAAGAGAAAATTTGTTGCCTTTTATATCTGGCTTTAGTTGGAATGATTAGGGCACCTCCTAACCTTGCTTTTCAAGAGAAATCCCCTTCCTTCCATGGCTCAACCCTTTTTGGATACCTCCTTTTCTTTCTCCCCAAGTTATGGCTCCTTCTAACTTTGTTTTGAGTATTTCTGGCAGGTAATGGGCGCCTCCTTGAATTTCTCTCCAAGAGAATTTCTTCCCTTTCATAGTTTTTTCTTTTGGAATGTCTTGGGCCACCCCCTTGATTTGTGGATCCCTGGTGGATTTCTCCTCAATTGGCGCATGAAAGAGGGGAGCTGCTATCTGTGGTGTGGGGACCAAAGCCTGCTGGATGGAGATGTGGCACCCCCTGGACTCAGGCGTATGGCTGGGAGTGTGGCGCCCACTTGCTTGGCCTTGGGAGAAAAAGTAACACCCTAGGTTGAAGCCCTAGTCCACTACTGGTAACATGACTCAACAAAATAAAATGCAGGTAATATAGACTCAAGCTAAAATTGAGTTGATCCAATCAACCCTTATTACAAGCCAAAAAAACCCTAATTCTTCGGGCAAGGTTAATTAGAGATCCAGATGGATCTCTGAAGTCTTCTTCTGAGTCTGGTGCCCGCACCAATAACACCTTATAATTTTTCTATTTGTGATACTACTACCTAGGTATTAGATACTAAAGGTCTTATTAATATTTGCAATTTAATGCACGGATTTTAGGTTAGTAGAAGATTCGAAAATGGTAAAGAATTTTTGAATATTAGAGATGGAAGATCTATTCTAGTTCTAGCTTTAGTAATACTCAAGCTTGTTTTTGATTGTAGTATCATTGTTTTAGGTAATTGTCACTAGTGTCCTAGTTTTTTGATGAATGTGATCGCTATAGGCCTTTTTCCCAAAAATGGCTATCATTTATTAATAAAAGATAGTTATTGTGCTATCATTTTGAATGTGTTACTATAATGTATAGACAACTGAAGAATGATATTTATATTTTATTATAGCCTGTGAATGTAACATCCAATAAATGTCCTAGGATTGAAAATGTATCCGATGTCTACCTTTGGCATTGTAGTCTAGATCATATTAACAAGAATATGATGAACATGTTATCGAAATATGGAATCCTCAAGATTAATGATTTTGAATCATTACTGACCAACGAATCCTGTCTTCTTAGAAAGATGACTAAGTCACCTTTTATTGGAGAGGGTGAGAGAGTCACTGAGGTTCTAAATCTAATACATACTGATATATGTGGACCTATGAACACTTTAACCATAGACGAATACTACTACATCATGTTTATTGATAACCTATCGAGATACGGGTACATCTACTTGATGAGACATAAGTTAGAGTCATCTGAGATATTCAAATAATTTTGTAATGAAGTAGAGAAACAAAGTTGTAAATATATTAAAATCCTTCAATCTGATCGATGAGGTGAATATCTTGCTAGTGAATTTATGATATATTTGGAAGAAAATGAGATTTTCTCATAATGGACTCCTCTTGGGATACTCCAGCATTTTGGAGTATTTCAAAAGAGGAATCGAACCCTGTTAGATATGGTTTGATCCATGATAGGGTTTGCAAGTTTGCCTATCTCCTTCTGGGGATATGCATTAGAGTTGTCTTATTATATTCTAAATAGAGTTCCTAGCAAGTTTGCAGACAAAACTTTATATGAAATATGGACAGGGTGTAAGCTAGTACTCTCACACCTTAGGGTCTGGGGATGTCTAGCTTATATCAAACGTTTAAAGATAGATCAACTTTGGCCGAGGTCTGGTAGGTGTACATTTGTAGGGTACCCAAAGAAAACTAAGGATTATTTCTTCTACAATACTGATGAACACAAAGTATTTGTTAGTAATAAGGCAATCCTTTTAAAGAGTTCCTTAGAGAAGAAACTAATGCCTCTAAGGTTGAACTTGAAGAGGTTTGACATGTAGAAAAACTGACACTATTGATTGAACTCGAAGAATCAGATTTGATTGAATCAAACCCGAGCCTGTTGTATAAGCACCATTAAGAAGATTTGATAAGGTACCATGTCAACTATATAGATACTATAGTTTCTTGGTCTGGGATGGTAATCCTATTAAACTTAATGAAAATAATGAGGATCCTGTTACCGCCACGATCACCGCCGCTTGAAGCTCCATCGTACTGGGTGATCCTCCCATCATCGTCGAGCACCGTGATGGACCTTCTAGGGACCCGTCCACTTCATCCCACTCCATGGATCCTCGCCGGTGAGCCGTGCTGACCTTCTGCACTCCTTCATACCTATAAGATAGGGGAGACCCAGGCCGGGGATCTGATGAGGATACTTTGATGATCAAGTCAGTGGGACGATCGAGAAAAACAGGTAAGACCTCCATGACGTAGGGCTTGGGGGGCCCATCTGCCGAGAGGGTGTGACTCAAGAACAGGAATGTAAAGGAATGGAAAAGAGGAGGGATTGAGAGTAGGGAGTAGGGAGGCTTCTCAGGCTGGTGGATCGCCCGACGGTTCTTGGTCGCTTGCCTACTTACCTCTCCCTCGCTTTTCCCCATGTGCTTACCTTCCTTACCTTCCTGCAGAGGCCAGGTCAGACCCTTGAGGCCTTGGGAGAGTTTGAGAGAGAGAGAGAGAGCCCTCTCCAGCCAGCCAGCCAGAGAGACCTCTACGAGGCCATCAAAGAGACCTATAGCTAGCTAGGGAGAGACCTCTGGCCAGCCAGGGAAAGAAGACCCCTTTTCTTCTTGACTTCCAAGCCGCTTATAGGAAGGATGCTTCTATTTCAGGAGAGACCGCCCAAGGCTGGAGTCTTAGGGCCTTGGCCAAACTCTCCTTTTGGGGAAACTCTGAGTGTTGCACCATGACCATCGGGGGCTATTGGTGGTGCAGCTATGGACATGGCAGTATGTCGCTAGGCATGGGATCTGGGGGCACCCATGTCATACCTCTGGCACCACCTACAGAAAGCTGCGGGTGGCCAGGCTTTGCTCCACCATAACTCAAATATCTGTTCCTCTGGTGGGAACTTCATATTGGGGGCTCCGCTTCAAGGTATGGACATGACCTCAGCAGGGAGTCGACCTTAGATGGGGGGCTCGCCTAATGAGCCCGACCTCGACCGGGGGTTGACCTCGGCTGGGGGCTAGCCTCGGTAGGGAGCCGGCCTTAGACGAGGGGCTCGCCTAATGTGCATAGCCTCGGCTGGGGGCTGACCTTGATAGGGAGCTGGCCTCAGACGGGGGGCTCGCCTAATGAGCTCGGCCTCGGCTGGGGGTTAACCTCGACAGGGAGCCGGCCTCAGACAGGGAGCTCGCCCAATAAGCCCGGCTTCGATTGGGGGTTGACCTCAGCATGGAGCTAGGGTGCCACCCTGGGTGGCGAGCCTTTTATTATCGTAGCCGCCTGTGTGCTCCGTGTCAGCGGATGTCGCCGTATCAAATGCCCCCCACTCCCGAGCCTTGAGGGGGTGACAATGCTCGGGGTGAAGGGAGTAATGAGCCTACTGACATGGGGAATGCTCCTACGATGCCATCAATGCCTCGGGTGCCTGTGGCCCAAAAATCATGCCCCTGGTACAAACGAGGCGACGCTCCACTAAGTTTTCTTTGGAGGCAACATGACTGCTTCATTTGAATTGAAGCGATGATTGCGGGCTTGGCCTATCTGGGAAATCCTGAAGGGCCACGCGATGATCTCCTATTGGACAAGAAGTCAAAAGTGCACTTGCTCTGCATTAGGATGAAGCGGAGGCGAGCGACGGCCTTTGCTACAAGGGGCTGACCACCATGCCATTTTAAGGGATCTCTTGGGTGCCAATGCACAACATTCCACAGTGCACTCTTCTCCTTCCTCCATGTTTTTTCCTTCTTCCCTCCCCTCGCCTTTGGGCTGCACTAGAGAAGGGCCCCTAATGGACTCCAGTCCTCCGGTCAAGGAGGCAGAGGGGGAGAGGGAGTTTTTTCACCTTCTTTGGTGATGATCGGATGGTACCAAGGCATGGACATCCGGGGTGGAGAAGAAATATGCCGAGCTCGAAATTTCCTCTAGTGAGGACCCCTAGAGGAGAGAAAAGGAGGCTGCTCTCAAAAATGGGGGTAGTAGAGCTGAAGAGGGAGAAAGAGGTTGCATAAGCCTCCCCTCAAGATCGGAGGTCCTTGACGATGAGGTGGCAGCCAGGGTGGTGGTCGTCATAGAGGAGGTCACGGCCATTATGGTGCCATGGAAGGGAGCTTGACAGGGAGCCACTACAGCTACTCTTGGAATCATGGGATCCATGAGTTTTAATGATGGCACGGTAGAGGTGGTGGTGGGCCCGATGCCGGACTCTAGAGGGACGGCTGACACATGAAGCAAGGCTCCTATGGGCTCAGCTTGTCTTGCTAGTGCCTTCTACATCGATCACGAAGGTTAAGATCAGGGCCAAGGCCGGAGCTGACCAAGCTTCCTTCCCTTCGTGCTTGTAATCCAGCATTTGAGAGATTCCTCGACCTATCGGGGATCTCCCTTGATGTAATAGACTTTTGATTAAATAAAAAATCTTCTCTTATGTCATCTGGTGTGTCACCATTTTCTCTTCCCCTTCTTTAGTCTTCAGAATAGGGAGGTAGGGGCTTAGAGCCATCCCAAGTTCATTCCAGACCTTTGACTCCCACAGGATGATGCTAGAGGTTGAGGAGCCTGATGAAGGAGGCCAATGGGGCCTAATGAAGGAGGCCTGATGCCAGAGGCTGAGAAGCCTGATGAAGGAGACTGAGAAGCCTGATGGAGGAGGCCAGAGGGCCTGACGAAGGAGGCTGAGGGGCCTGGCATTAGAGGTTGAGGAGCCTGGCGAAGGAGGCGGAGGCCGGGAGGCCTGATGCCGGAGGCTGAGAAGCCTGATGAAGGAGGCTGAGGGGCCAGATGGAGGAGGCTGAGGAGCTTGAAAAAGGAGGAGGTCGGGAGGCCTGGTGCACCAAGCTGTTAGTCGGGCAGTAGATGGTCGGGACTTTTGGAGTTTCCCGGTGGACATCTCCAGATTTTAAACAAGGTGGCTGGAGCCGAGAGGCTGGCGGAGCATCTTGTCCTGAGTGCTGTGCTTCGTAAGTTTTCGGGCTTGGAGTGCTAGGCTTCGGGAGTTTCCGAGCTTGGAGTGCCGGGCTTCAGGAGTTTCAGGGCTTGGAGTGCCAGGCTTCGGGAGTTTCCAGGCTTGGAGTGCCGGGCTTTGAGAGCTTTCGGGCTTGGAGTGCCAGGCTTTGAAAGTTTCCAGGATTGGAGTGCCGGGCTTCGAGAGTTTCCAGGCTTACAGTGCTAGGCTTCGGGAGTTTCCGGGCTTAGAGTGCCGGGCTTTAGGAGTTTCCGGGCTTAGAATGCCGGGCTTCGGGAGTTTCCGGGCTTAGAGTGTCGGGCTTCAAGAGTTTCCAGGCTTAGGCTAGCACAGAGTTGGCTGAACGAATCCCTACACAAATGGAAGACAAGGTTGCATTAGAGGAGAGTTTTAATAATCAAGGAAGGAGTCTTACATCCTTGTCAAGATGGTGGGCTGCTCCGAGCTCGAAGCCTTGATGCGGGCCCGTCGAGAGGGCTTGGCCGCTAGTTGGCCATGCCACGAATCAGGTGGCGGAGCTTCTGGCATCGCTGTGGACATCCCAGGACTGTTTATGCAGTGGGTGCCGGTTTGTGAGCCAAGCGGTTGGCAACGGGATCACCGGGGTTCCCCACGAACCTTTCCGAACTGTCAATGCAGTAGATGCCAAGCTGTGAGCCTCATGGTAGATGGCGGGACTTTGCTAAGTCATCGCGGACATCTCTGAACTATGAGCAAGGTAAGAGCTGAACTGAGAGTCAGGCGATAGATGGCGGGGGCCTTTTGGGATCTCTGCGGACTTCTTCGGGCTATTAGCATGGAAGTTGCCAAACTATGAGCCTCGCAATAGATGGCGGGACTTCACTAAGTGACAGCGGACATCTCCAGACTGTGAACAAGGTAAAAGCTGAACTGAGAGCCCGGTGGTTGATGGTGGGGGCCCCTCGGGTAGAGCTGTCAATGGGTCAGGTCTGGATCTCAATTTGGACCTGTTTACCCAGACCTGGACCCGGACCTGATTAGTCGTAGTTAAATGGATTCGTGTCTGGATATTATATATCTAGACCTGACAGACTCGAGACCCGATTAAATAAAATAATATAATATATATTTATATAAATGTGGGACGTTGGATCATAATTCAACGGTTAAAAATCCTTCAAGATTTTACTATTAAATCCTCCCTCAAAATGTGCCCTAACCTAAGTAACCTTTAGGCCTTCTCCCTTCTAGCCGCCAGCACCCACGAGTCCACGACCGACCCTTCTCCCTTCCAGCCACCAGCACCCACGAGTCCACGACTGACCCTTCTCCCTTCCAGCTGCGAGCGCCCAAGACCGACGCCTCCCCTCCGGTGCTCCGCCTAAATGCCCTCGGTGCTCCGCCTTCCCCCTGGCACTCCACCTCCACATCCCCGGCGCTCCGCCTCCCCCCCGGCGCTCCTCCTCCATTCCCCTGGCAGTCACCTCCCCCCCGACTCCCTTCTCCCTTCCAACCTCCAGCACCTATGGTCAATGCCTCCCCCCCGGTGCTCTGCCTCCACACCCCCGGCGATCCACCTCCCCCCCCGGCACTCCGCCTCCACGCCCTAGGCGCTCCGCCTCCCCCCCGATGCCCTTCTCCCTTCTAGTCGCCAGTGCCCACGGTCGATGCCTCCCCCTCGGTGCTTCGCCTACCCCCGGCACTCCATCTACACGCCCTCGGTGGTCCGCCTCCCCTCGGCGCTCTGCCTCCAATCTGACTCGGAGTTCTTGACACTGTTGCCAGACTTGGTGAGGCCGAGATACACGGTGGTGAGAATGGCACTGGGGACCAACAAGTGAAAGGTGATCGGTAGGGTGAATTACCAGGGAAGCCCGGTGCCTGGGTGGGTTTACTCGTTTCTGGTGACCGAGCACTATGTGGTGGTGCCGGAGATGCCACTAAGGTACTGTGCTCAAAATCTTCTGAAGGTCGAACCCACTCCACTATGCAAGTTCGAGTGGCACCAAGACTCTGGTAGCTACATGCATGTCATGCATAGAGCCAGTGAAAAAATTGTAAGCACTTCTAAATCTCTCATTTTCGTTGACTTGGATTCGTGGACCACACAGGTCCAGTTTATACCTTATCTCAATAACTTTAATGATTTGATTTGATGAACATTTTTGGTGACCGAGCCCCTGTCCCACCGGTTGTTGCTGCCCCTGTCCCGTCGGCTGTCGTTGCCCATGATCCGAGCCCTGACCTTGGTTAGATATTACCTTATTCTTATTTTTTATTAATAATCATGATCATTCCTGCTATTAGAGAACGAAAAAAAATAGAATTCTCCACTCTTACAAGCCCATGGGCCATGGTGGTATTCGGGTTCGGGTTCGGGTCTAGATACCCGGGATCCATTCGGGTCTGGGTCTAGTACTTTAAACTTGGACCTGTCAGGTATTCGGTCCGGGTCCTGGTTCGGTAGCTAAAATCGGGTCCGGATCTAGATATCTGGGTTCCGACCCGAACCCGACCCATTGACAGCTCTACCCTCGGGCTTCTCGACTGACATCCCTAGATCGTGGGCTCAGCGGCAGGTGTTAAACTGTAATACTTGCCATCGGTGATGAGATGGAAGCTTTCCTCGTGGACCTGTCACACAACTCTTCATATAATAAAGGTGATAGGGTGAGAGAGTTATCCATCGGACCCTGGTCGCTTGGATAGGAGTGAGTCTCCTTTTGGAGGAGAAAATGGGTCGAACTTCTCATCTGCCCCCCAGGGTTAAGGGTGGTCTTGAAAACTTCACCCCTACCTGGCATGCCAATCTATTGGTCTCTAGGATCTTGAAAACTTCTCCCTTCCTGGCATGCCAATTTGTTGTGTTGCCCAGGTGGCTACCCAAGAGAGGGGGTGAATTGCGTCTTTTAAAAAAACTGCAGACAAGTAATGTGCAATTCAAAATCTTTTGCAAGTGGTATGTGCTGTGATAGAATTATAAAATGTAGAAGCTAAACAGAGTCAAGAAAGCACAACACAAACACACCAAATTTATAGTGGTTCAGAGCAACCTAGCTCTTACGTCTACTACCCAAGATACCACTTGGAATTTTCACTATATTCACACCCAAATACTGTAGGATTGTTTTACAGGATCACAATCCAAAACCTCTATACTTTGGTTTTATAGGATCAACAAAGAAAACCCAACACCCTTTGGTTTTAACAGGCTCACTATAAAACCGGCTCACTATAGAAACCCAACTTGGTTTTCACAGGATCACCAAGAACCTAACCCTTGGTTTTAATAAGGCTCACCAAGAACCTATTTGGTTTTTCAATCGGGCTCACCAATAACCTAACAATTCAAAGATTGAATTGAAAGAAATGCAATAATAATGACAAACTCAATTTGTCGGATAGTTGTCGGTGTAGCTTGTTGGAAGTCCACTTGAATGTACTTGAATAGGCTTTAATTACTTCAGTGATTTCTTTCCAAAGTTGCTTCAAGCTTCATATTGGAGTTGGTGAAGATTTGAAAGCTTGACTTGAATTCTCTTGTGCTCTTTTGCTGTTAGTAGGTAGGATATTCAATAAAGCTCTCTTCTTTGAAGAACTCTCTAATTCATTCATTGCATCAAGGAAGTTCAAATCCTTCAAATTTAAAGTCTTCCATTTTTTGAAGGCAGTTCTAGCCATTGTAGACCATTGGAAAATGATTTTTGATCGTTGAAGCACTTTTTAGCATTCAAAAATAAATTCTGGAACTAGCCGTTGGATACCTAAAAGCGGTATTCGAGTCAGCTGGGATTCCTTCGAGTCGGCTCGGATCCTTCGAGTCGATGGGTCGAGTCGCCAAATCTTCAATACAGTCGACTTTTTATCTCAGGGTGCAAAACATCACTCTGGACGAGTTGGCTCTTTGTAGCTCGGGTTGGCTTGAACTTGAATCTTGAAAATCTTAAACTCGAGGAGTCGGCTCTTTTCAGCTTGGATCGGCTCTTCTTCTCAGGTTCGAAAAACCTCACTCTGGAAGAGTCGGCTCGATGCATTTTGGGTCGGCTTGCTTTCTCAGGCTTTTAGAATTAGGTCTGGCAGAGTCAGCTCTTTTTGGTTCGGGTCGGCTTGCCTGGCTGTTCTTAGAAATCTTCAGGAAATGGACTCTGGAGGAGTCGGCTCGCTTTCCATCGAGTCGACTCGCTTTCCATCGAATCGGCTCGGATTGCTATATTCCAGAATCCTTGCTGCGTGCCAGTAATCAGAGTCGGCTCTTCATTACTTGGGGTCGACTCGAGTATCTTCTTCAGGATTTTTATAATTGTACTTAAAGAAAACTCTCACCAACTTTTTTACAATTTCACACAATACCAACTCAAACTAAAATTCATGGCACACACACTCACAGAAGTAGCCCTTTTAATTGATTTTTTCTTAGCATTTTGATTGGGTTCTTCTTTGCAAAAATATTTACAATACAACTCAACCAAGAAAATAGAAGTGTAGGAGTTGAATCTTGAACATGTTATTCATCCTACAATAACTTGTCAAACACTTGAAGAGTTGTCAGAAATAAATGTACATGCTCCATTGTTTGGTTATCATCAAAATCACTTATGGGGTCAACAATCTCTCCCTTTTTGATGATGACAAAACACTGGGCATGAGAAATTCTTTACACTTTATATGTATAACAGTATTTGAAAATTAAATATTCACATGTATTAGAGCTAATGGAATTAGTAAGTAAGTATCAGAGCTCAAGAGATGATATCATAGTATATCATCAAAATATTGAACTTCTCATGCTTCAAGAAGTTATAATTAGCACAAAACATGGAGTATCAGAGTTCCAAAAAGAAATTGATAGAATTACCATCAATTTAGAGCATGCAATAGTAATCAGAGCATTAAGATAATAATTAGAGCAAGATCATTTAATCTCCTCCTTTCTCTTGATTCTAAAGTAGTTTAAGCGGTGCTATCATTTATCATTTTTGTGCTCCCCCTTTTTTATTGTTTTCATGCACTTTATAATTCTCTCCCTTTTTGTCAATCAATCAAAAAGGTGATTTTGAATAAAGCTCAGATTTTAAAATAGATTGAGAAAGTTTTTAATATTTGTTTGAGATAATTTCACATTCTCAACTTGGAAATTCTAATTAAATTTCATTATAGTCGTACTATAATAAGTGCAAAGATTGAATCATTGTACACGACAGTGAATAAAATCAAAAGATACTTCATTGATAAGATTTCACATAAGTTCAAAATACAAGTACATTCATATTGCAAAATATAACATTGATAATTTTAGAACTAACCAAAAGACTAACTAAAGGATCTATTCTTCTTCTTCTTCTTCATTAGAAGAAGAGAAGCCTACCTCTATAACTCTATCAGAGGTCTTAGTTTTCAGGGGTTTAAACCTTAAATCCCTGAATCTAGTTCTAACAGGGGCTCTAAGAACTTTAGTCTTCTTAGTTTTGGGTTGTTTAATAGGTTTAGGTGGATCAGATAAAGGAACAGGAGCAGGAAGGTCAAGTGATTCCTTGATGATCTGTTCAGGAGCATCTTCAGTGGGAATAGTTTCTTTTTATGATTGCAGTAAGATGCTTCTAATTTCTTCCTTGAAGTCCTCCATTTCCTTTCCACTTTTTGCTTGTGAAGCTCTTATTCAGATCTTAATTTCTGCAATCTAATGTCAGCTGATTTTTTGATTTCCTTAATTGCAGAATCCATATGATCAGTCAAAGAGTTGGAGATAGCTTCCATCTTTTAAAATATCAGATTTTTTAGGTTTGATGGAGTAACCATTGTTTCTTTAGTCCCTTCTTTATAAGAAGCTTCATCTTCTTCAGAAATGGTAGCAGCAACCTGACTAGGCATCTTCTTTATCCATTCTCCATCTTGTAACTTGTATCCCATTCTTCTTAGTGAATTGAAGGAGTAGATATCAAAGTTGTGTAATGGCTTGTCTATTTCATTTGATAAGTCAACTCCTGCTTCTTCAAATAACAAAGTGAAGACCATACTGTAGGGTAGATAGGCTTTGACCTTTCTTGCTACTTCTGTCATTTGGATCATCATTATATAGGAAAGGTTGAGAGGCTTTTCTTCAATTAAGTGTCCCAAAATTGTCATATCCTTCTCACTGACCCAATCAAAGCGGCCAGTTCGTGGAAGAAATATTCTGCTGATCATATTGTGTAGCAGCCTCATTTCCTTCGATAGTAGATTGGCTTGTACATGTTGGACTGTGCTCACATCTTCTTTTTCCAAAATTAATTTTAGAATATGTTCTTTGTCCGGTAGAAGAAGTTCAGTAGCACCATTCATTGGCATTTGCAGTAATCTGCCCAATCTTTCTTCATCTACTATAATCGTCTTCCCCTTGACTGTAGATTCCAAATGAAATTCTTTAATGAGAAGGTTTTCAAAAAACATTCGTACCAGTGAAGGGTAGGTCAATATATCCAAGGTATAGAAATGCTTCCACCCCTGACTCTCTATCCAGTTTCTGATCTTCATTCCCATTTCTTCTAGGAATGGAAAGTCGATCCTTCTTCTGCAGGTGACAGGATGATTGATCAATGAGACATGCTATCCAGGAGGAGGAGTTACTTCATCTTGCTAGACTAGAGCAGACCTTTTTTTCTTTTCCTTTCTTTCTTTTGCATCTATGCTGTGAGCACTTGATTCACCGATTTGAAGAACCTTCTTCGCAGATCTTCGAGGAGCCATTGCAGAGGGATTAAGGAATTTTAGGCTCTAGTGACTAATTTTTGGGAGAATGGTAAAGCTTCCAAGGGAAGTGGAGTGTGTTCAAAGTAATGTAAAAGAGTGAAGTACTTACAAAAAAAAGTTTAGAGCTTCCTAAATAGTAATTTCTCGACTTTCGAGTCGGCTCGCTCAGTCCTAAAAATATCCGAGGTGGCTCAACTAGAGCGAACTCAAAATAATCAGAACATCGAGTCAGCTAAGCAATGACTTAGTCGGCTCGACCAGAGCAAGAGTACGAGACTCAGATATTCAAGCCAGCTCAACCAAAGCAAAATTGCTCGAGTCGACTCGAACAGAAACTTTCCACATGAAATCAGTTGATTTGGAAATTGAATTCAATATACTGAAAATTCAAGGAATGTTGTTCAAAAAATCATGAGTAATTGTAGGAGGTTTTCTAGATAATTTTTTCTTAGTTCTTGAAGGAAATTAGGTTTACTGATCTAGAAAGGGTTACACAGCCCTAATTCTCCTATAAGCAATTCAAATCTATCTTCATTTAGTGACTTGGTAAAGATGTCAGCTAGTTGTTTTTCTGTTGGGATAAATTCTAGTTCTATGTCACCATTCAAACATGGTTTTTAATGAAATGATGTCTAATCTTTATGTGCTTGGTCCTAGAATGCTGAATAGGATTTTTGGTTAAACTTATAGCACTTGTGTTATCACACTTGATAGGAATTTTGCATTATGAAACAACAAAATCTTCTAGTTGTTGTTTAATCCACAACACTTGTGCACAACAACTCCCTACAGCAACGTACTCTGCCTCAGCAATAGAAAGTGCTACCGAGCTTTGTTTCTTGCAGTACCATGAGATTAAATTCAACCCTAGAAATTGACAAGTACTACTAATGCTTTTTCTATCTATTTTAAAACCGGCATAATCAACATCAGAAAATCTGATTAAATTTAAAGATAATTCTTTCGAAAACCAAAGACCCAGATTATTTGTACCTTTCAAGTATCTTAATATTCTTTTAATAGCAAGCATATGTATTTCTTTGGGATTACATTGAAATCTAGCACATACACATACACTATACAAGATATCTGGTCTACTTGCAGTTAAATATAATAAGGATCCGATCATACCTCGATATAGCTTTTGGTCAACATTGGATCCACTTTCATCTTTGTCCAATTTGGAGGTTGGACTCATGAGTGTATTCATTTGTTTGCTCGTCTCCATACCAAACTTCTTGATGATTTTTTTGGTGTATTTGGATTGGTTAATGAAGATCCCTTCATTTGTTTGTTTTACTTGAAGTTCGAGGAAGTAATTCAGTTTACCCATTAGGCTCATTTCAAATTCTCCCTACATTAGCTTAGCAAATTCATCACAAAAACTTTCATTAGTTGCACAAAAAATAATATCATCAACATAGATTTGTACAGCTAACATATCATTATTTTTCTTTTTAATGAAAAGAGTTTTATCAACATTTCCTCTTGAAAAATTATTTTCAATTAAGAAAGTGCTAAGTCTATCATTCTAGGCTCTAAGAGCTTGTTTCAAGCCATATAAAGCTTTATTCAGTTTAAACACATGGTTTGGAAAAGCATGATTTTCAAAATCCGGTGGTTGTTCTACAAAAACTTGTTTGGCGATAAAACCATTTAAAAATGCACTTTTCACATCCATTTGAAAAAGTTTAAAATTCATGTAGCAAGCAAATGTAAGAAGTAATCTAATGGCTTCTAATCTTGCTACAGGTACATAAGTTTCATCAAAATCTATACCTTCTTCTTGACTATATCCCTAGCCACTAATCTAGCTTTGTTTCCAATGACATTTTCTTGTTCATCTAATTTGTTTCTATAGATCCATTTGGTTCCTATAATTGGGTGGTCTTTAGGTCTATCAACTAGTGTCCAAACCTTGTTTCTGTCAAACTGGTTTAGTTCTTTTATGCATGGCTAACATCCAGTTTGGGTCATTTTCTGCTTCTTCAAAGCTATGAGGTTCTATTTGAGATACAAAGGCTAGGTAATCATGTGCAATCCTATGTACAGACCTAGTCCTTATACCTTGAGAAGGATCACCAATAATTAATTTTTTAGGATGGGAAGTAGTGTACCTCCATTCGGTTGATAGATTGGTATGATCCTTACTTACCATTTCTTCTCCTTCTTCAACTGGTCTTTCTTGAATACTCATGTCTTCCATCTTCTTTTGAATAGTACCTGCATCATTATCAATGCACTTATCTTTTCTAGATGGTGATGGGTTAGTTTCATCAAAAATGACATGCATCAACTCTTCAACAGTAAGAGTCCTTTTATTAAAAATCTTATATGCTTTGCTACGTAATGAATAACCAAGGAAAATAGCTTCATCAGATTTAGCATCGAATTTTCCTAGATTATCCTTACCATTATTAAGCACAAAGCATTTGCATCCAAATATATGGAAATAATTTATATTGGGTTTCTTTTCATTCCAAAGCTCATAGGGGGTTTTCTTCAAAATAGGATGGATCAAAACGTGATTTAAAATATAACATACAGTGTTCACCACTTCTGTCCAAAAGTACCTTGGAAGATTACCTTCACATAACATTGTTCGGGCCATTTCTTCTAAAGTCCTATTTTTTCTCTCTACAACACCATTTTGCTGTGGTGTTCTAGGAGCAAAGAAATTATGATCAATGCCATTTTTCGAACAATAATCATCAAAAAATTGATTTTCAAATTCATTTCCATGATCACTTCTAATTGAAATTATAGAAAGATTTTTCTGATTTGAAACCTTTTTATGAAATTTTCTAAACATTTTGAAAGTTTCATCTTTGTGTGCAATAAACAAAACCTATGTAAATATGGAAAAATCATCTACAATCACAAGGGAATATTTCATACCTCTTAGGCTTGTGGTCCTAGTTGGTCCAAATAAGTCCATGTGAAGTAGTTCAAAAGGTCTAGAAGTTGAAATCAAATTTTTGGATTTAAATCTTCTCCTAGTTTGTTTACCCATTTGGCATGCATCACAAACATGATCAAAATCAATTTTGAACTTAGGCATGCCTCTAACAATATTTTTAGAAATCAGCTTGGCAATTGTATGCATGCTAGCATGACCCAATCTTCTATGCCATAATAAGCAAGACTCCTTGGTCTTAGCATTCATTGCAACCAAACTGGAGCTACATGATAGGCAAAATCATTTAGATCTACCGCATAAATATTTCCTAGTCTGTGTCCAATGAATTTATTGCTAGAGTCAAGAGAGTTTATTACTATACACATAGATGATTTGAAGATAACTTTGAAGCCTTTATCACATAATTGACTAATACTCAATAGATTGTGTTTCAACTTATTTACTAGCAATACATTTTCAATAAAAGTACAGGGAGTTATTTTGATCTTACCAATTTTGATTATTTTTCCTTTGCCACTATCTCCAAAAGTAACCATACCTTCTTCTTTCATTTCCAGGATGATAAATTGATCCTTGTCACCCGTATATGCCTTGAACAGCCACTGTCGAGATACCATCTTTTCTTTGACTTCTAGGCTTCAAGACATTCCTACAAGAAAGTCAAAGAGTGCTTTTAGGTACCCAAGCAAACATGGGTCCTTTCAGGTTAGCTGAGGTGGTCCCTTTGGGAACCCAAATCTTTCTTGATGTATTATGGACATTTCTAGTAATTTTACAGTTGAAAGCTTTATGTCCTAATTCTTTGCAAACAAAACATCTGATTCTAGAATTTTGAAATGATTTATACTTTGAAATTCTAGATGTATGAAATGCAGAATCAGCAGGTTTTGAAATGGAAGTAGAACCTTTTCTGACAAAAGTTTTATGAGAAGTAAACTTGGGAATAAAATTCTTTTGTTTTATAAGTGTAGTAGCTGAAATGTAATTGGAATTTGAAGTAGTAAAACATATTCTAGCTTTGTTACTAAAAATTCTTTGATCTTTAGTAATTAACTCAAGCTTGTTAGAAGATAAAGTTAATTTTTCAACAAGTGGCTTGAGTTTTTCAACCTTCTTTTTCAGCTCATTATTTTCTTTCAACAAAGTATTGTTTTTGTCATGAAATTCACTATTCTCAATTTTCAAAGCATTACATTTTTTAGAAAAGGTGTGAATTTCTTTTTGCAATAAATTATTCTTTTCTGAAATCTCATCTTTTTCTTTGAGTAAAGAATCATTGATATGTTTTAATGATCTAATCTTTACTCCTGTCTTTTTAAATTCAGATAATAGATCATGGAATGCAGAACTTAATTCCTCAAAAGTAAATTCAATTTGAGTATCGGGGGAATTTACCTCATCCTCGAGACCCATTAGACATAGATTTGCTATTTTCGTGGTCTCTTCTTCTTCAGTTGAAGTGGAGTCTTCACTATCACTCCATGTGGCAACCATCACTTTCTTTTTCTTCTTTTTGAAGAATCTTTTTAATTGAGGACAGTCTGGATGAATGTGCCCCAATTTCTTACATTCATAGCAGGTGGGGACTTGTCCTTTTCTTTTGATTTTTCTCATCGTTTATGAAATTTTCTATTATATCTTCCTTTCTTCTTTCCCATAAACTTTCTGAATGTCTTCACAACCATTGCAATGTCTTCACCTTTAAGATCATCTTCGAAGGAGGTGGAGTTATCTTCCGTCTCTTCATCATCTTTTGATTTCAATGCACCTTTGAATGCAATTGTTTTCTTCTTTTTCTGATCATCATCTATTCTATGTTGCATTGCTAGTTCATGTGTGATGAAAGATCTCATTAATTCATCTATTGATAGAACATTCAAATCTTTAGCTTCTTGGATGGTAGTGACTTTAGGATCCCATTTATCAAGAAGTGATCTCAAAATCTTCTATACTAAATCAGCATTTGAGTATATCCTACCAAGACTTTTCAAATCGTTAATAATATCCGTAAATCTAGTATACATGGCAGAAATACTTTCATTAGGTTGTATTTTAAACAATTCATAAATATGCACTAAAAGATTCATCTTTAAAGTTTTCACTTGTGAAGTTCCTTCATGGGTCACTTCAAGTTTATCCCAAATTTTCTTTGCTGAAGAGCAGATGGAAATTCAATTAAACTCGTTTGAATCCAAAGCACAGTAAAGCAAGTTCATGGCTTTGGCATTTAATTTTCCCATCTTTATGTCGTGTTTGTCCCAATCCTCTTCAGGCTTAGGGACATCCACGCCATCAATTTTAGTTATGGAAACCTGTGGCCCTTAAAGAATGACCTTCCATAATTGAAAATCAATAGCTTGAATATAGATTTTCATTTATGCTTTCCAATATGAATAATTTGTGCCTATGAAAAGTGGAGGCCTATTAGTTGACTGGCCTTCAGCCAAAGACGTACTCATGGGATAAGCCATCAATCTTTACTCCAAGATAATCAGAGATACTGCTCTAATACCAGTTGTTGCTTAGGTGGCTATCCAAGAGGGGGGGTGAATTGGATCTTTTAAAAAAATTACAAACAAGTAACGTGCAATTCAAAATCCTTTGCAAGTGGTATGTGCTGTGATAGAATTATAAAATGCAGAAGCTAAATAGAGTCAAGAAAGCATAATACAAACACACCAAATTTATAGTGGTTCGGAGCAACCCAGCTCCTATATCCATTACCCAAGATATAACTTGGGATTTCCACTATATTCACATCTGAATATAGTAGGATTGTTTTACATGATCACAATCCAAAATCTCTATACTTTGGTTTTATGGGATCACCAAAGAAAACTCAACACCCTTTAGTTTTAACAGGCTCACCAAAGAAACCCAACTTGGTTTTCACAGGATCACCAAGAACTTAACCCTTGGTTTTAATAAGGCTCACCAAGAACCTATTTGGTTTTTCAACCGGGCTCACCAATAACCCAATAATTCAAAGATTGAATTAAAGAAATGCAACAATAATGACAAACTCAATTTGTCGGATAGTTGCCAGTGCAGCTTGTTGGAAGTCCACTTGAATGCACTTGAATAGGCTTTAATTACTTTAGTGGTTTCTTCCTAAAGTTGCTTCAAGCTTCAGATTGGAGTTGGTGAAGACTTGAAAGCTTGACTTGAATGCTCTTGTGCTCTTTTGCTGTTGGTAGGTAGGATATTCAATGAAGCTCTCTTCTTTGAAGAACTCTCTAATTCATTCATTGCTTCAAGGAAGTTCAAATCCTTCAAATTTAAAGTCTTCCATCATCCCAAGGCAATTCTAGCCATTATAGGCCATTGGGGAATGATTTTTGACCGTTGGAGCACTTTTTAGCATTGAAAAACAAATTCTGGAACTAGACGTTGGAAACCTGAAAGCGGCATTCGAGTCGGCTCGGATTCCTTCGAGTAGGCTTGGATCCTTCGAGTTGATGGGTCAAGTCACCAAATCTTCAATGCAGTCGGCTCTGTCTCAGGACACAAAACATCACTCTGGATGAGTCGGCTCTTTGTAGCTCGGGTGGACTCGAACTTGAATCTTGAAAATCTTGAACTCAAGGTGTCAGTTCTTTTTAGCTTGGGTCGGCTCTTCTTCTCAGGTTCGAAAAACCTCACTCTAGAAGAGTTGGCTCGATGCAGTTTGGATCAGCTCGCTTTCTCAGGCTTTCAGAATTAGGCCCAGCAGAGTCGGCTCTTTTTGGTTTGGGTTGGCTTGCCTAGCTGTTCTCAGAAATCTTCAAGAAATGGACTCTGGAGGAGTCGGCTCGCTTTCCATCGAGTCGGCTCCGATTGCTATGTTCCAAAATCCTTGCTGCATGCCAGTAATCAGAGTCGGCTCTTCATTACTTGGGGTTGGCTCGAGTGTCTTCTTCAAGATTTTTATAATTGAACTTAAAGAAAACTCTCAGCAACTCTTTTACAATTTCACACAATACCAACTCAAACTAAAATTCATGGCACACACACTCGCAGAAGTAACCCTTTTAATTGATTTTTTTTTAGCATTTTGATTGGGTTCTTCTTTACAAAATTATTTACAACACAACTCAACCAAGAAAATAGAAGTGTAGGAGTTGAAGTTTGAACATGTTATTCATCCTACAAAAACTTGTCAAACACTTGAAGAATTGTCAGAAATAAATGTACATGCTCCAATGTTTGGTTATCATCAAAATCACTTATGGGGACAACATGTTGCCACCACGATCACCATCGCCTGTAGCTCTATCATGCCGGGTGATCCTTCCATCACCACCGAGCATCGTGATGGACCTTCTGGCGACCCATCCACTTTGTCCCGCTCTGTGGCTACTCGTTGGCAAGCCACATCGACCCTCTATTCTCCTTCCTACCTACAAGAAGGGGAGACCCGGGCCGGATTCTGGTGAGAATACTTGACGATCAAGTCAGTGGGATGATCGAGAGGAATAGACAAGACCTCCATGGTGTAGGGCTTGGGGGACCCATCCGTTGGGAGGTTATGACTCGAGAACAGGAATGTAAAGGAATGGAAAAGAGAAGGGATCGAGTGCGAGGAGCATGGAGGCTTCTCGGAATGGTGGATTGCCCAGCGGTGCTTGGTCACCTGCCTACTTACCTCTCCCTCACTTTTTCTCGTGTGCTTACCTTCCTTGCCTTCCTACGAAGGCTGGGTCGGACCCCTGAGGCCTTGGGGGAGTCTCTGAGAGAGAGAGAGAGCCCTCTCCAGCCAGCTAGCTAGAGAGACCTCTGTGAGGCTATTAGAGAGACATGTAGCCAGCCAAGGAGAGACCTTTGGCCAGCTAGGGAAAGAAGACCCCTTTCCTTCTGAGCTTCCAGGCCCTTATAAGAGGGGCGCTTCTATTTTGGGAGAGACCACCCAAGGCTGTAGATCTTGGGGCCTTGGCCGAACTCTCCTCTTGGAAAAGCTCTGAGTGTTGCACCATGATCGTCGGTGGCTATTAGCGGTGCCGCTATGGGCGTGGCAGTACATTGCTAGGCATGTGGTGCAGGGGCGCCCACATTGTATCTCTGGTGCCACCTGCAGAAAGCTGTGGGTGACCAGGCTTTGCTCCACCATAACTCAAATATCTATTCCTCTAGGGGAACTTCATATTGGGGGCTCCACTTCGGGGTATGGACATGACCTCTGTAGGGAGCCAACCTCAGATAGGGGGCTTGTCCAATAAGCCCGGCCTCGACTGGGGGCTGACCTCGGCAGGGAGCCGGCCTCAGACGGGGGGCTCGCCCAATGAGCCTGGCTTCGGTTGGGGGTAGACCTCGGCAGGGAGCCGGCCTCAGACGGGGGGCTCACCCATTAAGCCCGACCTCGGCTGGGGGCTGACCTCGGCAGGTAGCTAGCCTTTGACAGGGGGCACGCCTAATGAGCATGGCCTCGGTTGGGGGCTGACCTCGACAAGGAGCAAGCCTCAGACGGGGGGCTTGCCGAATGAGCTCGGCCTTGACTTGGGGCTGACCTCGGTAGGGAGCTGGGATGCCATGCCCGAGTGGAGAGCCTTCTTTGTCATAGCCACCCATGTGCTCCACATCTGTTGATGTCACCATATCAGATTCGATCATTTATATGGATGTGATGCAGAGTGCTGACTTTGATAAATGGATAGAAGCCATGAATTCCAAAATAGAATCCATGAAAGCTAATGATGTATGGACACTTGTTAATCCACCTGAAGGGATATCATCAGCATTATGGTATTGACTATGATGAGATATTTTTACTTGTGGCAGTGCTTGAATTTATTTGGATCATGCTTGCGATAGTGGCACATCTTTATTATGAAATATGGCAAATGGATGTGAAAACATCTTTTCTAAATGAAGAGTTAGAAGAAGAGGTGTATATGATATAGCTTGAAGGGTTCACATCCATAGATGAAACAAAGGTATACGAGCTTTAGAGATCCATTTATGGATTAAAGTATCTCAGAGTTGAAACATGCATTTTCATAAAGTGATTAGAACATATAGCTTTGTTAGGAATAGAGAAGAGCCCTATATATACAAATGGGCTAATGGTTCAATTGTCGTATTTCTTGTTTTGCATATGGATGACATTCTCTTAATTGGAAATGATATTCCTGCATTATAAAGAATAAAAGTATGGCTATTTTTTCAATTCTCCATGAAGGACATGGGAGAAGCATCCTAAAAACTTGGGATGAAGATCTATAGGGATTAATCTAAAAGGTTGCTAAGGTTGACCTAGTCCAAGTACATTAAGACTGTGCTGAAGTGGTTTAGTGTTGTGAATTCCAAGAAAGGTTATCTTCCAAGTGGTTTAGCATGGTGAATTTCAAGAAAGGCTATCTTCCAATAGGCTATAAAATGAATCTCTCAAAGAAAGATTGTCTAACAAATCCTCGAGAGAGAGAGCATATGAGTAGTATTCCATATGCCTTAACAGTGAGATCTATCATATATGCTAAGACATGTACAAGCAAGATGTGGCATACTCACTAGGAGTAGTTAGTAGATATCAATATGATCTAGGTGAGAACCATTGGAAGGTCATAAAAACTATCCTTAAGTAATTGAAAAATACTAAGTACCAATGGCTCATTTATAAAGATTCTAACTTAAAAGTAGTCGATTATAATGACTCAAGTTTTTAATTAGATAGGGATGACAACAAGAGTATGCCAAGTTATATTTTTATATTGAATGGAGGAGCTATCTGCTAAACAAGTTCCAAGCAATACACTATGGTTGATTCTGTTTGTGAGGCAGAGTATATTTTGGCATCTGATGCTGTAAAGGAAGCTGTTTGTCCATGGCAGTTCATCATGGAGCTTGGAGTGGTACCCTTTATAGATGGCCTAGTTCCTTATATTGTGATAGCACTAGGGCCATAGCTCAAGCGAAGGAACTAATGGCTCATCAATGGACCAAGCACATTCTGCATCATTTTTACCTTATTCGAGAGATAGTGGATCGAGGTAACATTGACCTTTAGAAGATGATGGAAAGAAGAACTTGGCTATCCCATTTATTAAAGTCATTGAAATCAAAAAGTTTGATAATCACAAGTGGAAGATGGGTATTTGATACTATTATGATTAGCTCTAGTCCAAGTAGAAGTTGTTTGGAAATGTGTTCTATAGTCAATTGTCTGGGTTATAGATGATTGAGCTCTTTATAATTTGTACATGAATCATTATTGAAATAAAAGTTAATTTTGGTTGTTCATCTCTTTCTACATCTTCTTTTAGATTCTTTTAAGATGAAGTCCTTAGAACTACTTCAATTTGATAAAGGATGATTTATCGAGTAGTTCTTAAATATGTTCATGATCAAATGATACGTTGTTACCTAGTATGACAATATTTATTGAGCATAGATATTGTATACCATATGGATTGGTTGTCCTCATAATAAGGAGTATGGAGATAATGATATGGCATACAAGTGAGTGAAGGTGTACATTGTACCAAATATGACCAACTTTATCAAGTACTCTGCTATCAAGAGTATCTCACAAAAGTATATAGGTATAAGTATCCCTCCAATATGAGATCACCTCGATGATTTGCAAGCAACTAATTATACTTCGGTGCCAGACTACCTGGATTTCTAATCTAGTGATGGAACATTACTAGGTGTATCAAGTACTTATTAAGTCAGTTGTGAGTCAAGTAGAATTGACCACTCCAAGATGTGGGAGACAATGATCTAATATGTTTCGATTAGCAAGATCTTGGCCAGGGCAATCCTTGTAAAGAGTCACAGGATTTAGTAGGTTGAGACATATTTGGATACATTATTCAAAGTTGGTAGTTAGGTCTAAAATCATTCTGAGCATTATGGTCAAAGAAATGAATTATACAAAAATCATATGCCTGGGTTCTTGAATATTGTTTCACGAACATTCAACCTATCCAGACGTCAGGTATCATTGCTAGATGGTTACATTGATTAGTTCAGGAATTTATCCCTAGACTATCGACTTAGTGTTTGAACCTATGGGGTCATACACAATAAATGTTTCTAACCGATCATGATGGTTGACTAACGATTATGAATCATTCAACGGAAAAATTATAAATATAATGAATAATTAACCCTATATAAATATTATAAATTAATAATTAAGTAATTATAGGAAGATCAATTAACAATTGGATTTCTATTTGATTCAATTTGATTGAGTGAAGAGGTTTAAGTCAGTCTAATTAAATTAAGTTTAATTAGAATTTACCCGATTAGGTTATTTGATAACCTAATCGCTAAGGGTTTCTAATTATAGTTGGATTCGGGCTTGGGTCCAATTAGTTTTAGATTTAATTGAAATTTAATTAAGGCTAATTGAAACTTAATTGTATTAAGTCTATGTTGGTTAAATTATTTATAATCAAATTAGTTTTGGTTCATAACTAATTTTGGTCAAAGCCTGGTCAAATCCTTATCTAACCCAACTAGGTTTCCTATTAGATTTCTCCATGCCAATTATTTCAATAAATTCATAAAAAAACATACCAAACATGTTTTCACACATTCTCTCCTTTCTTATCTGATTTAGGTTAATTTAGAATGAGTTTTAAATTTAAATAAGAGGAGTTTGATTGGGAATCAAATTCTTTGCCTTATTCTAACTCTACTCGATCTTAAACTCTCAAAAATTTATCTTTTTTTGTTGCTATTTTTTTTTAGAATTCTCTATAAAAAAATTAATTTTTTTGTCCTCCCTCATTCTTATTTATATCAAATTGGTTTGAATTAAATTTAGATTGATTTTAATTTAGTTGGAGGAGTTCTACAGGAATAGAATACCAGGTCCTATTCATATAGGATCACCTTATTCTAATCTAATCCCTCCTCTAATCAACAAAACTTTAACTCGGATTTTTGTTATATATACATCATTAAGAGAGCAAATATTATAAAAATTTTGATGTAAAATTTTCATGAAAATAAGAGAAGGGGGCATGAATTTTGGATGAGTATGAGAGACCTTCTTAGGTGCTAGGGTTAAAGGAAGAAGAAAAAGAAAAAAAGATAGTAGAAATGGGTTTCTTATTTTTGGTTTTATTCCTCTTAGATTTAGACCTCTTCATCCTCTTATTGAATTTCTTGGGAGGTTCAAGAAAGTCTAAGAAATAATTTATTTTCAACCATCTAGTGGCCTTCACATCGATCGAGTAGTCTAGGAGGTTGATTACGTCGAAGCTTCAAATGGATGATTCGTAGAGGCTGGATATCCTGTGTTAATGCAAAGTGATGTGGAGAGCCCTTATCACATGTCATCAACAATAGTGATCATCGATCCATGATAAGATATGAAATTTAATTTTATATTGTTTGTAGATTAGATCTACTACATGTATCGAGTAGATCGATGCATGCTGATTTTATTTTCTACTACATATCATGTTACAATCCTGTTTAGAGTTTATTAGAATTATTCTAAATAAATATTTTTTATTCAAAATAATTAAAAATAGATATTCTTCTATTATGAATTATTAAAAAAAACCCATACATGAAACCATAGGCATTATTTTCTAATAGACGACCTAACATTAGTCGATCATTGGGCTCAAGGGAAAAACTTGGAAATGACTCGAGAACTAGTACTAAACCTAGAGTCGGAGAACATTTATCTCAATTATTGTCAAGATAGTACTCGCAGAACTAGGTGGAATGGGAGCATCTGATCTAGCCAACCAACTAGTCCAAAGTGCCTTTCATAAAGAAGTCCCCACCTTTTTGAGATACAAGGATACAACCTCTTTCTAAGAGGACTCCTAAGAGTCCTGCAGTCAGGAGACATGGCTTACTAAGTGGCTCTCACCCTTGGATAAAGTTATCTTGACTAACAGAAAAGGGATAGAAGGAGAAGATCAAGCAAAGAAGAGAAATAAAAGAAATGTTAGGATAATCTCAACTCAAGAATAGTTTGAATATTTTTTCAAAAAAAGGTAGGAGCCACCAAAAGCATCTCTACTAGTGAAAACTTTAACTAGAAACCCTAAGACAAGTCCAAAAAGAGTCCAAAGGAGAAGAACAAAAGGAAGGAAGAAGATCACCTAACTTGGAAGCAGAGAGGACCCTAAGGGTAAGGGTTTGGAAGCTCGAGATCCTTTCCTCTCTTTCTCCTCTACTATTCCATGAAGAAGACGGTCCCTGCAATAATGGTAGGAGACCCCGATTTGACCCAATCGAATGGCCAAGATCAAACCTTGATTTAGCCATTAACACCAGATCTTGACATGTGGCCCACTCTTACATGACTAAGCACCGTGTCATCTCAAAATCATCACCGGTCGATTAACTCTCAGTGTTGGGATCTACATATATCATTTAAAAGTCGTAGCTATTAGGCCACATAACACATCCCTATTAGCTGAGGGGGATTGGATGAATTGTTGGTCATTTCTAGAGTTATTGCATAATTCTTTTGAGCACTATGCCAAAGATTCCTCCATCCACCATTACCTAGGCAATAGAACAGCTAGCTACAACTTTTGAGAAAGAAATTAATACCCAGATAGCATGGAGATCTACTCCATCCTCAAGAACAAAGAAGTACTATTCCCTTCATCCAGATGCAACAAATCCTGAATAAACTACTCAGGAACATTCTAGATTGGGGAGTGGGGGGCAACTATTACAATGATTACTTACTTGACCTCGAGAACTAATAAAACCACCAACTATGTAGCACTTAAATTACTAACTACATCGCTAATTGAGAAGGAGAAGAAGAAGATGGCTACATCATCAACTAGTTGATGTAACCCAAACTCAAAAGTTAAAAATGACTAAGCTGGAATAACAAGACACCCCCCTTTGCACGTGTTCATCGAGTAACTACTCGAGCCTGACTAGATACTAGCATAATCCTACTTAAGCATGCCATGAAAGATGTCCATTGAGTACTTACTCAAGCCCGACTAGTTACTAGTATAGTACTAATTAACATGCTAGGATGCAATGTTAAAGATCTCTATCTACAATTGTAAGCTACCTTGTAGCTCGAAGTCGGCCATGCCCAAGTAGATGATAGAAGCAGACAACTCCTAGCTACCCCAATGAAGATAGTAGAGGACAAGATCCTAACAAATATTGCTATCCTAATAGAAATATCTCAATAGAAATGATCTGGGAGACAAGATCCCAACATTCAACAAGAAAGCTATTATCCATGTCAATTGAGGCTACTTCCTTAATGGCATTCAGCTACTCCGAGTAATCTTATAAATTGATAAGAGGAGATTCCTGAGAAGGCACATCCTGATACCACTTTCACATGCTCATTCGTCATCTTCCTTATTATTGCTCTTAACTTTGGCTGATGTAGTCCATCTCATCTTTTTACTAACTTAAGCATCGAAGGGTCCCCTATCAGTTACCACTGTCAAAGGACTGTTCTTGCAAGTCTTTGTTTGAGATACATATGGGAGCAATGCCCTATCCCATCGGAGGAGAGCAAGAGATCCATAGTCACCACCCCAGTTTCGATGGAAGGTGACTTGTTAGCAACACCAAGCATGCCCTTAATTTAGTCATGATTAAGTATAGGAGATTCTCACTATTGCCAATGTTCCGTGGTATGGTGAATCTTTTATAGTTGCAAGAAGATGACGTGTATTTGTATTACTTCTTTCTCATTCTAAGAAAATATATATATTTATTTTTTAGTTTAGAGGGTCCCATATAATATGAGTGCACCCTTTGGTTTGCTTGTGAGATCCAACTAAGCATTTGACCTTTTAAGTGCATGTTTGAGGGTGTGTTTATAACTATGAAAAGTGATTCCAAGTCTAATAGCAAAATTTTGAGTCTTTGTTTATAACCAAAAATAATTTTAGATCATGTAGAAGATCCTTCAAAACATAGTTTACATGAAACTGACCACTTCTCACTTTTTATGGATGTAGTATCACAAGCAAAATATTACATTTACATGAAGTTAGTTTTTTTAAATAAAAATAACATGTTGCCCTCTTCGCACATCACCACTCGAAGAGTTCTCATTCGTGCCTCAATAGGAACTATTAGCTCACTTGAATTAATACTTCCTTTGGTGGGGACACCAGGATCAGACACAGATCATTGGATCCCATATGGCTTACTATTAGGATTTTTATTTAGAACATTAGTCATGTGTCACAATTTTGTAAGAAAGTAAGATTGAGTTGTAATAAGGTGAGACTAATTGATTTGTCTCGATCTGGTCCAGTATAATGAGTCCTATACATCAGTATGAGTCCAAATTATATACAAGATGGATGTTACCCTGTTTTGGAGTTCCACCATGCCTCATTCAGGAGCTAGAGGCAATTACATCAGCTTATGGAAGCTTAATTGACATCGAGGAGCTCTAAATGCCCTCCAAATGCCCTCTAGGTGCCCTGATTCCCTCCAAATGCCATTTTAGATGCCAGATTCCCTCTAGATGCTTTTAAAATATTCCATATGCCAAGGGCCCATGTTTCCCAGGTATTCCAGCACTCCAGGCCTTAAAATTCCAAGCCCAGGAAGCAAGCCCGAGCATGAAGAACAAAGATTCCAAGGAATATGCTAATACCAGGGCACCCCAGCTTCCAGGGCTGAAAGCCCATGCACCAATCCAAAAGAGGATGACCCCTTGCTGCCCCTTGGAGCCCAACACACCTAGATAGGCATCCTCCATGAGTTGACCAAGTCCAACATGGTGGAAGAGTTCAAATGCAAAGAGTTTGAGTTTTTATTTCATTTAACTTGTATACTCCTAGTTCTAGGTTTATTTTGTAGTCTTTCTCCCACTTAAATTATGTAAACCTATTCTAACTAGGAGAAGACTTGTAATCCCTTTATGAGAGGGCATGGAGTTCTATAAATACCCCGCCCCTCCTCTTCTTGTATTCAATCAACTCTTATGAATTAAAACTCTACTGAATTATTTTTAAGACTGGTGTCTTGTGTTTTCTTTTGGTTCCTTTGGTTTGGTTCTTTGTGTTCTTGTGTTGGCCAACCCCTATCCTTGCAATCCTCCATGCCCAAGAAGCAACTCAAGCCTCTTTACATCAGCCATGCCTTTGAGAAGAAGCCCTGAAGCCATCCCTGAAAGCAGGAGTCTTCCTTCTCCAGGCCGCCAACCCTTCTAGCCCTAACCCTTCTTTCCTTGTTTCATCTTGTTATTTTTTTCTTTGATTACCTGATTCATGCCTAACCTTGACATTTTGCAGATCCCCGAGGTGTTTCTCATCTCTAGAGGAGGCTTTCTTTGCCTTCAGACCAGATCCAGATCGCCTTCAGATTCAGGAACCAAAGGCTTGTTCTTCCAGACACCATCTAGAGGCTGAGAGATCTCTTCATCGAAGAAACTACAATCACTGCCTGGTAAAAGACTTCCCCCTCTTGAGTTCTGATCTGATGATAGGTACGCTATCTTAAACTGGGAGTTTCTCAACTCTCGGGTCCTGGCTAGTCATTATTTTGCATGAGTTTTTGTGGGTATGATAGTTTTTTGCATTACTAGCCTTTATGCTGATTCTTTACTTAATTTTGGGTATTTAGCCACTGAATTAATATCTAGAAAAATACAAGAAAAATTAGATTTACTATTTTTCATCAGTCCTAGGTTTGTCCCACATCAGTTTGGTATCAGAACAGGTTTAGGATAGTTTTTATCTTCTTTGCATTCACAAACCCTAATTTTTGCATTCTGTCCCCTGTATTAGGTATGTGCTCTTCATCTAATTTCTACCATCTCAGAATTTTATTTTTCTTTTAAGTTTATGTGAATTATTCTATATCATATCCTCTATTTTAACAAAATTTTTAATTAATTTTACAAAAAACTTAAGTCATTAAAATTTGGCATATTAGAAACCCTAACAGAATCCTAAAAATTTCTACATCAGTCCAAATACCCTAGGATTTGTATCATCATTTAATTTTTTTTCTGCATAAAACTTGGTAGATATCATCATCACTATCCATCCTCTGTTCCAGAGTTTTTTTGATTTTTTTTATGCACCAGGACCTATGTCAAATTTTGAATCAACTAAAACCCTAATTCTCTAATTTATACTGGTTTTGCACTTGACTAACTCAAACCTAATCAACTTCCAAGCCCCCCAATCCCAAGCCAAACTTTGTATGCTAACCCCGGTAAACTTAAACTTAACTAGACATCTCATTAATTAATTAAAAACAAAATCATTTTATTTTCTGATTGTTTCTAGAGTGCATCAGGATCATTGAATGTTCATCATTTTTTTAATCTAATCTTAAGGGCAATCAATATAACATCAGGGCAGGAGGTCATAGGCTGTCCTGGGCCCAAAACAATCACCCAGCATTTCCACCCAAGCCTTAGTTAAAATTAATTAGACTTAATTTACCCTAGTAGGCTAGGTGACACCCAACAGGTCGGGTCCAAATCGTGTGGGCCAACTAGTGCATTTAATCCTTTAGCTATTACTGAAAGCTGGTGTCTAAGGCTGGGGGTCTAAAGTCAAACGACCTAAGTGGTGTTGTGGTTTTTAATTGGGTCCCCGCAAAAGTAGGGGGGCCTCCCATACTCCCACCCCCTACCTGGCCAGTGGAATGATTAGCTACTAGGTTAGGTTTAAGTTGAGCTGACTCATTCAATTTTGACTCTAGGTCTAGCGAACCCTAAATTTTACTAACCTTTATTTTGCATGCTTGGCTGCATCATTTCATCTTGATTGTTTGATTGATTGTATGACCACTACACTAGGAACCCAATACTAGAAGTCCACACTCCAAACCAATTTAGCCAATGATTCCAATTTTGAGGCGATCATGAACTAGTTTGCTCAACTAAACCAATCCAACACCCAAATCCAAAATCAGTTAGCCCAGATAAGCATTAGGTTTGACCAATCCAATACTAAGCTTGACCAAATGAACCATAGATTTGACTAAGTAGGAACCCTAGGCAAGACCCATAGATCTGAGCCCATATCCTATGAGCCTAATAGCATTAGTACCCATAGCTATCAGCTTAGAGCCAGTCAAGTTTCCCTCAGTCAACCTGAACCCTATAGGATTGATACCCCTAGATTTGAACCCATAACCTTTAAACCCATAACCTTTGAATCCATAACCCTTAGTTTACCCACCCCTGTTATCCTAGATCCTAGTCAATTTCCCATTAGCCAAACCTCTCTTACCAACCCATTGGTTCACAAGATGACTTTGAAGAAGAAATACATAAGGCTGACCCAAGTCTGGTAGAGGAGTATGAAGATAATGAGTCTATTAAATATCTAGAAGAGTACCCTATAGAAGACCTAGGATTAGTTGATTATGACCAAACCTAGATAGAAACCAACCGAGAATTAGTTGAACCTGAAGTCTAGTGTAACCAACCCAGTTCAACCATGGAGTCCAATCTAGAAACCCTCTTTAAGGCCATGATGGAATAATTTGACCAACTAAACCGTAGGTTTGACCAAAGTAATAAAATGTTTGACCAACTGATCCAATCAAATAACCAAATGACCCATAGGATTGATCCATTAGGTGACCAGGTAGAAAGCACCCAATATTAGTTGAACCTGACCAGACCCAAGTAGGAGCATACCTAAATTTAGCTAACCCTAGCCATACCCAGACAGTAGCCAACATAGAGATAGCTGACCATGTAATGGACGAGAAGTTAGAGGAAGAGAATACTAACATTGCTATTAGAGTCTTATCTGAGGAGCCACTAGAAGAAAGCCCAACTAAAGAGCCCAATCCTTTGATTTATGCACCAGAAGAGTTTATTAAGGACTTAATCTCTTTAGATCAATGCCCTCAGGATGAAGTCACCTCTTTGACTCCACTTGATATATTTCCTGAAATCAATGACCCTTTCTTCCATTACGTAGACCCTTTAGATAGACATCAAATCCATAAGGTAAACCCATTCTAGGACTAATTCATCTTACATCTTAGTCTATCCAATTAATCCCGAACCCTTTTCTTACTTTCTACCCAATCAGACTAACCCTGAATCCACCTCATATTTTTTTCCTTTTCTTAAATTTTCTTATGTTTCTTTAACCATTCATTTGCATTTTATAGGGGTAATCATATTGCATTCATTCATTGCACAAGTTAGATTTGCATCATATTTTTTGCATACCCTTTGGCATTTAGTAGGCATACATAGCAAATTTTCATGTGCATGCCATGCTAGGGTCAAACTAAAGAGTCTATAGTGTGTTAGGTTAGATCCAAAGAGTCCAATAAATTTTCTTTGATAGGAAATCTAGTTGAGCCTATTAGGTGTTAGTATTGAGTCCAATAAATTTCCAACCCTGATTCATCTGTCCATACATGCATTGACCTCTGCACAGTATTTGCATCAGGATATTAGTCAAAAGTTAAACAAAAATAATGAACTAACTAACATCTTGGCTAATTCCTGAAAGAGAGATAAAAAATTTTCTGCAGAGGATTATGTGAGTGTAAAGGAATTTTCTACTCGTAGAGTTAGCCCATTCAGACTAATGAAGAGTAGTGGACCCAATGCCTATGTGCTTGAGAGACCACCTGATTTAGGTATTAACCAAACCTTCAATATTTTAGACCTTATGGAGCATAGGGAGCCAGCAGTGGTACCTAGTGAGCACCTTGAGCCAATTCCTTCCTTTGTGAGTGAAACCACCCCAGAGTGTCCACATACGATTTAGCCAATAAGTGAGGAAAGGAGTGAGCAAATCCTGGATGATCAAGCCATCAGTACCCGAGATGAAGGTTATCAAAGGTATTTGGTTAGATGGCAAGGTCAGCTAGAATCTGAGAATTTGTGGAGCACTAGTGAGGATCTGCCATGCCTCAACCCAGACCCTTCTTGAGCAACCAAATTTACCCTTACTCGACTGGATCGAGTTCCTCCCGTCCCGGGAGAATTGTTGGGGACATCAGGATCAAACATAGATCACTGGATCCTTTATGGCTTACTGATTAGGGTTTTTTTTAGAACCTTAGTCATGTATCATAATTTTATAAAAAAGTAAGATTGAGTTGTAATAAGGTGAGACTAGTTGATTTGTCTCGATCTAATCCAGTATATTGAGTCCTGTACATCAGTATGAGTCCAAATTTTATACAAGAGAGGAGGTTACCCTATTTTGGAGTTCCACCATGCCTCATTCAGGAGCCAGAGGCAATTACATCAGCTTATGGGAGCTCAATTGACACCCAGGAGCCCTAAATGCTCTCTAGATGCCCTCTAGGTGCCCTGATTTTCTCCAAATGCCATTTTAGATACCATATTCCCTCCAGATGCTTCTGAAATATTTCATATGCCAGGGGCCCATGTTTTCTAGGTTATTCCAGCACTCCAGACCTTAAAATTTCAAGCCCAGGAAGCAAGCCCAAGCATGAAGAACCAAGATTCCAAGGAACATGTTGATACCAGGGCACCCCAGCTTCCAAGGCCCAAAGCCCATGTACCAATCCAAAGGAGGATGACCCCTTGCTGCCCCTTGGAGCCCAACACACCTAGGATAGGCATCCTCCATGAGTTGACCAAGTCCAACATGGTGGAAGAGTTCAAATTTTGAGTTTTTATTTCATTCAACTTGTATACTCCTAGTTCTAGGTTTATTTTGTAGTCTTTCTCCCACTTAAATTATGTAAACCTATCCTAACTAGGAGAAGACTTGTAATCCCTTTAGGAGAGGGCATAGAGCTCTATAAATACTCCACCCCTCTTTCTCTTGTATTCAATCAACTCTTATGAATTAAACTCTGTTGAATTATTTTTAAGACTAGTGTCTTGTGTTTTCTTTTGGTTCTTTTGGTTTGGTTCTTTGCGTTCTTGTGTTGGCCGACCCCTATCCTTGCAATCCTCCACGCCCAAGCAGCAACTCAAGCCTCTTTACATCAGCCATGCCTTTGAGAAGAAGCCCTGAAGCCATCCCTGAAAGTAGGAGTCTTCCTTCTCCAGGCCACCAGCCCTAACCCTTCCTTCCGTGTTTCATCTTGTTATTTTTTTCTTTGATTACCTGATTCGTGCCTAACCTTGACATTTTGCAGATCCCCGAGGTGTTTCCCCTCCCCGGAGGAGGCTTTCTTTGCCTTCAGATCGAATCCAGATCGCTTTCAGATTCAGGAACCAGAGGCTTATTCTTCCAAATGCCATCTAGAGGCTGAGAGATCTCTTCATCGAAGAAACTACAATCGCTACCTGGTAAAAGCCTTCCCCCTCTTGAGTTCTAATCTGATGATAGGTACGCTATCTTAAACCTGGAGTTTCTCAACTCTCGGGTCCTGGCTAGTCATTATTTTGCATGAGTTTTTGGGGGTACGATAGTTTTTTGCATTACTAGCCTTTATGCTGATTCCTTACTTAATTTTGGATATTTAGCCACTGAATTAATGTCTAAGAAAATACAAAAAAAATTAGATTTACTATTTTTCATCAGTCCTGGGTTCGTCCTGCATCACCCATCCTCTCCCTTTATTTATTGTCGATGTCATTTTCTTGGAAATATAAAAATCTTCCAACAATATGAAGTATTTGATAAATTTTGAAAGGGAAATATCTTATATAGTAGACTATTTTAACAGCTTTAGGATACTAGTGGCCAAATAAAAAATTATTTTTTCTAAAGCAATTTTTTATATTAAAATATATTGTTTAGTCCAATGAACACGTGTTAACACTCTAATGCTATTTACAGTAACCCAGGACCTTATCCAAAAAAGTTAGATGGAAGGTATTATTTAAATTTCTTGATCTTATATAGATACTTGTGATCTTCCTAGCAAATAATCGATATGGAACAAAATACATACTCACACAGATCTTTGCATTTCTTACCTTTTTCTTTTAAATTTTTTCATTCTCCTCTTTTAAACTTGCAAGTGCACTATCATGCCAAACTATGGAAATAAAGGTGTTCGAATGTTTATTGAATCAAGGAACAGCCAAATTTGTAGTGACAACATTTTGTTCATATTTAAATTTTAAACTATCTTTTTATTCATGTGAATTTATATATTTAAAAAGGAGAGAAGTTGCTTCACCAACTTAGAATATATTCAACAAATATTAGGGCCACCCAAAGCAAAATGTTTATTTACCTGTTTTTCAAAACAAGCTTCAAGTAGGCATGGCTTATGAATATCTAGCCCTAGTGCAGTTTGAATTAGCTAAAAATATTATTTTAATAATTATTATTTATATATTTATTATCAGAAATATTTATTTTAAATTAAAGTATTATATAAAATAGAATGTATTTCGATTATAACATTAAAGTATAATCAATATTATTATTTTAAATTATATAAATGAAAGCTTTGGATAAATTTTAGTTCACTAGATCTCTTAAATGAATTATGTTGCGGATTACTCGAGCTTGGCTTGATTGCAAGGCTAGTCGAGCTAGAGCTAGACCTAACACACAGCTTAAGTTTGGCTCATTTCCATCCCTTCAAATTAGAGAGAGATTGGCAAACAAAGGTTGATAATTTGCCAAAATTTCTTCTATTTTGAAGGACTAAGAACACTAATTATATAATATATATCCACATGCGAGTTAATTTGCCCAAAGAACGCAGTGGTCCTGGAAGCTGTTAAAGATTAAAGGCCACTGTAAAGGGTTACCTTGGAGAGTCAGAACTATTTTGGGACCAACTGGGGCTTGCCATGTGCCACTGTTGTTATACGGGGGACCAACACTCTTTCCTTTGGAAACATGCATCCTCTTTAATTTTCTAAGTGAATTTTTTAGTTGGACTTGGCCTTTGAATCAAAAGTCATAATATTTATCCTGTACTGAATGCTGTGCATTTAATGAAATATTTTTTAACAGCTGCCAGTTGGTATAATGTAAATAAAGGGAGAAGAAAAAAAGTAATCCATGTCATCGATCTCCTTTTCTATGGTTGCATCCTCATGACATTGCTCTCTTTCTTATTCTACCAGCTTGCATCCATCTAGCACTGAAGGTGAGGCTATCATGGATGTAGGTATATAATGTGGAAGTACCCATGCATATCGAAGGATTTGAGTGTTTGTAACGATTAAGGCCTTAAGGTAGCTCTTTTGACACTGTTCGCAAATATATGAAATTATATTTGATGCGGTGATGATGGGCTATCCAAGAAGACTGCATGTTATTATCAAAAAAAAAAAAGAAAGAAAGAAATCACAAGATAATTTAAAATCAGGTTGCTCAATGCTATGCAATGCTAAATCAATATGAAAGCAAATAACTAAGATGAATGAATATCCAAAAACTTTTGCATCAAATGAGGCCAACATGGAAGCATTGTTATTCCTATGCTTTTATGTTACCCTCGCATTTTCTTTGATGATATGCCTCAAAGAGGTAAGTTGTGTTTAGATGACTAATAAGCATGGATGTGCACTTTTGGACCAGGGATGAACTTTTTGGCCAGATAGTAGCCAAAATAGTTTTAAGATCCGTTTTGGTAGAACAACAACAAGAATATAATAAATAAGCAAATTTCAATTCTCCATTTGTTGAGACTTTTGAAAAGGCAACCATCTCTAAGGGTACATGTGCATATATATATATATTGGGTTTGTGTATATGTGTGCAAGAAATGGGGCATTTAGTAGTGATCATAGGACAGAAAATGGATCAAATATGGATAGGTTATTAATATATCTATATCCATATTTATTTTATTTATTGAATACAAGTATGGATATGGTTATTAATTAGATGCAAAAATTTTATATTTTGTTTTAAATGGATGAGAGCACAAACCAATTACTAGAAATATAGATATAAATATGGATATTATTATAGACAAATCACCTATCTCTGAAGCCTTGGCATCGCTGGTCATCTAGGTGGCTTCTCCAGTGAGAAAAGGTCCTTCTCCTGGGCGCTCAACATAGATGGAGATGATGAGGGATGGGATTCTAACATGATGCAGGATGACATGCAAGGGATGAACATGCTGACAAACCAGATTAAAGAACTAATTATTTTCAGATTATATTATGGTTTATTTTTCGAAACTAGTCAAGACTAGGTTAGGATTATCCTATATCAATAGTATCCTATTTACATGCTAGAAACAATCAAAGAGAAAAAGAAAACTAGGATTCTAGGACTAAGAAATCCTATTAGGATATGCTTTAACTTCAATAAAAGAGAAAAAGTGAGATGGGATGGGGTCTACATACCTCACAATGATGTTCTTGAAGTCGCAGAAGAGATCTCTCAACTCGGATCAGTGCTTGGACAAAAAGGTCACTTTCCCATGGATCCACCAACTTTTTATCAGATTGGTTCGAGGGCAAGGAGGACTTCATCCAAGGTCCATTTCTCCCGAGGGATCCTACAAACGTCACAAGTCAGGTAAGTAGACTAAGGAAAAAATAAGAAACCGGAGGGAAAGAAGAAGATTTGGTAGAAGAGAGGCTGCAAGGTGCTGGCGGCCTGAGATGATGCTTGGGGTGTCTGGATCTGGAGAGGGGTGGCAAGGGGCTGATGAGAGGCAGTTGGGGTGGAGCTCTTGGTGGCTTAGAGGCTAGGGCACGCTTGGAAGGGAGAGGGGAAGGGGTGGTCAAGAGTTTGGTGATTTGGTGTTGGAGGATTGGTGGAAGAAGGAAGATATGGGTGGCGGCCTAGGATTGGAGGTGGAGGGCGTCTTAGGATTTGGGAGAGGGGCTATGGGTGGCTAGGGTTTAGAGGAAGAAAGGGTTGCTGGGGGCTAGGGCTTGCACACAAGAAAATAAAAAAAAATCAGGTCTCACACCCACTCCAATTGGAGGAAACACTTAGACAATAAAATATTCTCAAAATTTCATTCATGAAAATATTATTCATACAAGAGGGGAGGGGGTGGGTATTTATAGATCCACCCAGGTTACATGACTTCAGGGTCAAGAAACCCTGACTTGAGGGCCAAGAAAACCTGTTGCCTAGGTAGCTTCCCAAGAGGGGGGAGAATTGGGATTATAAAAATTTTTGCAAATATGTGCAATTTAAAATCTTTTTAGTGTTGTGGTGAAATATGCAATGTGGAAGAAAGTAAATAAATGCAAGGAAGTTAAACAAGCACAATCAGAAACACAAGGAATTTAGAGTGGTTCGGAGCAACCCGCTCCTATGTCATTATCCAAGTACCACTTGGGATTTCCACTATATCCCCCACCAGAATACAGTCTGATTATTTTAACAGGCTCACAATCCAAACCTATACACTTTGGTTTTACCTGGATTACCAAAGAAAACCCTCACTTGGTTTTAACACAGGCTAACCAAGAACCTAAATCCCTTTGGTTTTTAGAATCGGGCTCACTAAAGAAAACCCACTCTTGGTTTTATACCGAGATTACTAAGAAACCCAACTTAGGTTTTGAAAGGCTCACCTAAAAACCTTTAACACACTCTCAAGACACAGCCCCTTGTTGTTCTTAGAGAGAAAACAAGATATATCAAATGTTTAAAGCAACTATACAACAAATCAAACTTATTTGAGTGTTGCTGATGAAGATCAAATTGAAGCCTAGCTTTGAATGCTCTTTAATGCTCTTCAAGCTGCTTCTATTCTTCTTCAAAAAGTTAGATTCAAGGATGAAGATCAGTTGTTGAAGCTTTGAATCTTTTCCTGAATGCTCTTGAAGTGAGTTGGTGAAAGACTTGAAAACTCTTCAACTTCCAAAGGATAATCAATGAATAATCTCTCAAAAAAAGGTTTAAATCTTTATAAATACTCCCTTTTATAGTCTTCAGTCAAAAATAGCCATTGTAGGGCCTAGGGAACCGAAATAGAACCGTTGGAGGATTTTTGGAATTCAAAAATGAGATTCTGTAACTAGTCGTTAGACTGCAAAAACCTGTCAGTCGAGTCGACTCAAGGTCCATGAGTCGGCTAGAAGTCTCAAACAATCCAAAAAGAAGTTCTGTGCGAGTCAGCTCTTCTCGGTTGAGTCGGCTCAAACTCTCAATCAATAAAAAATCAAATTCTGCATGAGTCGGCTCTTGAAGGCTGAGTCGGCTCGAAGTCACAGTCACCAATAAAACAATCTCTAGACGAGTCTGGCTCTTCTAGGCTTGAGTCGGCTCTTGAGGCTTGAGTTGGCTCGAGGTTCTGAAACTCTTAAATTTTTTGTACCATGCCAGAATAGGAGTCGCTCTTGATCCATGAGTCGGCTCTCACAAATTTTTTTTTATGCTTCAAAACTTTTCCAAACTTCTTCAATTCAAGATTCCAACAAGATCAAGTCTTCCATGAAGCTTCAAAGAGCTTACCAAACAAATTCTAACCTACTTACTCTCATTTTTATAACTTTAGAGCCCTTTTTACAAGATTACATACATGAAGGATTAGGGCTTTACAGCTTGAAGTATACAAGAGTTTATACAATGTTGGAACACCTTTCAACTAGATAGAAAACCATCTAATATAAAGACAAAAACTTTCCTGCAAAACTTCTTAAGTAATTGAAAGAATTAGTAAAGCATACATTCTTCAATATTTTGTAATCATCAAAATCATTCCAGGGGTCAACAATCTCCCTCTTTTTGATGATGACAAAACACCGAGTATGAAAAGATTTAAAACACTTTACAGTTACCTATAATGATATACCATGTACCATAATCATATTTATTAAGATGTATTCAAAGTAGTGTGTATCAATCAAATAAAGTATCAAGTAGTATCGAAATAATGTATCAAGTAGTATCGAAATAATGTATCATTTGTATCACAATACTAACTTTGCATTTGAAGTAAGTTTTAATAACAACTTAACAAAAGCTCCCCCTTTCTTATACAACAATACTCTCCTCACATTTTCATGCTCAACTCATTTTTCATGCTTATCTTTCCCTTTTTGTCATCAATACAAAAGTATATAATTTAGGGAGAACATTCATTCACAAACTAAATCATTCACAAGCATTTAAACATGTATCAAGTGAAACATAAGTAAAAGAGATATATGTATATATATAAAGTGTCAGTACAAAGGTGATACATTACAAGAGTGCCAAAGCACACCAAAAAGAGTATCACAATAAATAACAAGAAATACTAAACAATAAATCCTAGAAATCAAAAGGATGGACTAGGATCATCATCACTAGGTTCATCTTCACTAGAAGAAGAACCAACCTCTAAAATACCAGGAGCAGGTTTAAATTTAGGGAACCTAGGTCTAAGGTCCCTAAGTCTAGTCCTAACAGGGGTTGAAGTCTTAGAAGTTCTAGTTTTAGGTTTAGTTGGATGCTCTGAAAAAATCAAGATAGGAGTAGGTCATGCAGAAGGAGGATCAACAGATAAGGCTAGGGTACTGGTAGTCAATAGAATCTGCATCATAGGAGTGTTCGATATGCCAATGCTCGAAACTTGAGTACCAGTACCAAGCCCAACAGGAGTAGCAGCAGTAGTAGGAATATCAGCAGAATGCTCTGCCTCTCTGGTGGGACACCAGGATCTGACACAGATCCCTGGGTCCCATATGGTTTACTTAGTCATGTGTCAAAGTTTTAAAAATTTTGTAATCAATTAAGATTGAGTCCTGTAATAAGTTGAGGTTAGTTGATTTGTCTCAACCCTCAACCTAGTCATTATTTTGAGTCCGTATATTAGTTATGAGTCCAATATTAGCTCAATTTTTGTACAATAGGAGGTTACCATATTTAGGAGTTTTACCAGGCCACATCCAGGAGTCAGAGGCCACTATATCAGCCCAGTAGATTTTGTGTGACAACACAGGATCCAAGATGCTTCCAGAAATCATGATTCCTTCCAGATGCCCTCCAAATGCCCAGATTCTAGTCCAGATGCCAGAGCATATTTCCAAACCAGGGCATCCATGATCCCAGAGGTCCCTCTACATCCTAGCCCAAAGAAATCAAGTCCAAGTGCCAAGCCCAAGCCCTAAAGAAGAAAGATTCTATGGAATATTCTTGCTACCAGGCTACCAGGCCATCCTAGCTTGCAGAGGCCCAAATCCATGCACCCAAGCCCCTTTGGGCCGGCCCCTTGCTGGCCCTAGAAGCCCAACACGTCCTCCTAAGCATCTTTGAAGTGTTGACCAAGTCCAAGAGGAGTCCTTGAGTGGAATTGATGCAGAACAAAAGTTCTGATACCAAAATTGATGCAGAACGGAAGCTCTGATACCAAAACTGATGCAGAACAAAGAACAAGGAAGCGTATGCGGAAGTAAATTTAAGATTAATTCTTTTTTTTTTTTTTTTTTTTTTTATTTCAGAAATTGGCTTTGACTCAAAGTAAAGCTAAACTAAGTTGAAGGAAACTAGGTAAGGATTGAAAGCACAATTTAGATGAAACTAAATTATCAGAGTAGTTCAGAAGTAATGGATCGCTGGGGGTTGAGAAACTCCCAGACCTAGGATTTCGCTCTGAACTTTCAACAGAACAGAAATAGAGAGGAGAGATGGTTTACTAACCAGACAGTGATCTTCTCAGGATTTTGGTGGAAGAACTCTCTCGAGCAGATTGTGGGATCCTCGGAGTCGGCTATCTTCGCAATGGATCCTCCAATACTGATCTTGTGGTTTGGTCGGCTTCTCCTGGACTCAAGATCTGGGAAAGAAGAGGAACAAGTGATGGAATTCAGATACTCAAGAAAAGATTTACCAGGTTGAAGAACTTGAAAGCTGAAGTTGCTGAAATCAGGATTCTCCTAGAGGCCGATCTGACTTCCTCTTAGAATTGCTGTAGATCTGAAGTATCTGGACTGGAGCTGGATGCTGGTGGCCGGCCTGGACTTGGAGAGGGTGGCCGTGAGAGGTGGGATAGGCTAGGGCTTGGTGGAAAGAGAAGGGTGATGGCGGCTAGGGTTTGGGAGTGGAGTGGCTAACCTAGGGTTTGGGTTTTTTGGAGATCTCACACCTCCTCAAGGTTCCTGGGGAACCCGGATTTACTCCCTCACGGAGCTCAACACCTGGATGCAAGTGCGGAAGAGAGAAAACACAAAGTTTGCTCACAAAAAAAATTTGGTTTCATTCATCTGATTGATTTCAACTTACAAGAGGGATGTAATTTATAATGCTTTACAAGGGAGAAGGGTTTCATATTTTCCCATGTGGGACTAAAGGAGGGGATCTCCAAATTAGGGCAAATCCCTTATATATGGTTGGCCAAAATACCAAAAATTAGGATTTGGGTTATAAATGGCAGGTAGATGGCGCCACCTTGCTTGGAATTTTTCAAGAAAATTTTCTTCCTTTCCTGGATGAACTCTTTTGGACTCCTCCTTTTCTTCCTCCCTAAGTCAAGGCTCTTCCATCTTTGTTTTAGGTGTTTTTGGCAGGTAATGGGCGCCCCTTGATATTCTCTTCCAAGAAAAACTTCTTCCCTTCTTTGCTTGGAATCACTTGGGAAAGTCTTGGCCGCCCCCTTGATTTGTGCTCTTCTCTTTATCTGGTGCATGAAAGAAGGAAGTTGCCATCTGTGGAGTGGGGACCAAAGACTGCTGGATGTGGATATGGCACCCCCTGGACTGGGAGTGTGGCTGGGAGTGTGGTGTCCACTTGCCTGGTCTTGGGAGAAAATGTAACATCCCCGGTTGAAACCCTAGTCCACTACTGAGTCAACATGACTCAACAAAATAAAATGCAGGTAATGTAAACTCAAGCTAAATTGAGTTGATCTAGTCAACTCTTATTACAAACCAAAAACCCTAATTCTTCGGGCAAGGTTAATCAGAGATCCAGATGGAGCTCTGAAGTCTTCTTCTGAGTCTGGTGCCCGCACCAATTCTCCCAGGGTGGGAGGAACTCGACCCTGTCGAGTAAGGCTCAAGTTGGCTCTGGTATCTCTCCAAGAGGTCTGGGTCCAATTCTTGTAATTCTTCTCGGGAGATCCAAGAGTCATCAGAATCTGGCCTTCCTTTCCAGTGGACCAGGTACCTTTGGTATCCTCGATTACGAGTAGAGATAACCTGATCATCCAGGATCTTTTCAATCTGCTCTTTCCTCACAGGCCAGTTTGTTGGTGGACACACAGGATCGGGATCACTCTCAATGATAGGGTTAGGCTCAAAAGGCTCACTAGGAATCACAGCTGGCTCCCTGTACTCTACTAAGTCTGTAATGTTGAAAGTAGAGCTAATGCCTAGTTCTGGAGGCAACTCGAGCACATAGGCATTGGATCCTACTCTCTTTACCACTCTAAATGGTCCAGCTCCCCTAGCATGTAACTTTCTAACGGTTCCAGGAGGAAACCGTTCAGGCCTTAACCTAATCATCACATAGTCTCCCTCAACAAAAGATTTGACTCGCCTTTGAGTATCAGCCAACTTCTTATAAGTTTCATTACTTAAATTTATTTTGGCATGAATTTCTTTATGCAAGTCTTTTACATGCTGTGCAAAATTCTCAGCAGACTCGGAGACTCGAGTGTGGACAGGTAAAGGGACTAGGTCAAGAGGTGTGTGAGGTTTGTACCCATGTACAATTTCAAATGGACTCTTACCCGTAGACCTATTGACCGAGTCATTGTACGCAAATTCTGCCCTTGGTAGGTATAAATCCCAATTTCTGGTGTTTTCACCAACAAGACATCTCAGCAGATTTCCTAGGCTACGGTTCACTACTTCAGTTTGGCCATCAGTTTGGGGATGATAGGCAGTTGAAAACTTAAGTTTTGTCCCTAACTTATGCCAAAGGGTCTTCCAAAAGTAACTGGTGAACCGGACATCCCTATCTGAAACGATTGTCTTAGGTAGGCCATGGAGTCTAACTATCTCATTAAAGAAAAGTGTGGCTACCTTAGACGCATCAAAGGTTTGGGAACAAGGCAAGAAGTGGGCCATTTTAGAGAATCGGTCGACTACGACACAGATAGAATCATGTCTCCTCTGGGTCTTAGGTAAACCTAACACAAAATCCATACTCACATCTTGCCAAGGACGATCTGGGACAGGGAGTGGGGTATAAAGGCCAGTGTTTTGTTTTCGCTGTTTGGCAACAGCGCAGGTTCGACATCTAGCTACAATATTAGCTACATCCCTTTTCAAGCTAGGCCAGAAAAAGTGGTCTTCAATAGCTAGAATGGTCTTGTCTTTTCCAAAATGGCCGGCTAAACCTCCAGCATGGATTTCCCAAATCAAAAATTCTCTAAGAGAAGTTCTAGGGATGCAAAGCCTATTTTTGAAGAACAAAAAACCATCTACAAGGGTATAATCCTGGTGATTACTAGATGGTCCTTGAACTAGATCCTAATACACAGTTGTGAAATCCGGACAAGACTCATATTCCTCTTTGATTTGCTCAAACCCTATGACCTCAGTTTTAACAGAAGTTAATAACAGAGATCGGCGACTAAGGGCATCAGCTACCTTATTCTCAACTCCAGCCTTATGTTTCAGGACAAAAGTATAGGACTGGATATATTCTACCCACTTAGCATGCCTAGGGTTAAGCTTCTTTTGGGAGTTCAGAAATCTAAGAGCCTCATGGTCCGAAAATAGTACAAATTCCTGCGGTAGCAAATAATGTCTCCAGTAACGCAAAGCTTGCACCACCGCATAAAATTCCTTATCATAGGTAGAATACCTAAGCTTAGCATCATTAAGTTTTTCACTAAAGAATGCTATGGGATGATTCTCTTGGCTTAGGACTCCACCTATTCCTACACCTGAAGCATCACAGGCAACCTCAAATACTTTAGAAAAATCGGGTAATCTCAGAATGGGTGCCTGGGTCATTTTATCCTTAAGATCTAGGAAGGCTTTATGGGCTGACTTAGTCCAATGAAATTCTCCCTTCCTAATACAATCAGTGATAGGAGCAGCTAAAGTACTAAACCCCTTGATGAATCGCCTATAGAAGGTAGCCAAGCCGTGGAAACTTCTAACTTCATGCACATTGGTTGGCTCTGGCCAGGCTACTATGGACCTAATCTTCTCAGGATCGGCCGCCACGCCGTCAGGGGTTACAACAAAACCAAGAAAGATAACTCTACTAGTCATGAATTCACACTTCTTAAGATTACCGTAGAGTCTATCATTCCTCAAAACTTGGCAGACTGCTCTAAGGTGGCCTAGGTGATCTGCTGGGGTCTTACTATAGATCAGGATGTCATCAAAATAGACCACCACAAATTTTCCTATGAAAGCTCTAAGTACCTGGTCATAATTCTCATGAAAGTACTAGGGGCATTGGACAACCCAAAAGGCATAACAACCCATTCATAAAGACCATCCTTAGTTTTGAAAGCAGTTTTCCATTCATCCCGGGTCTAATCCTAACCTGATGATAGCCGCTTTTGAGATCAATCTTAGAAAAAACCATTGCACCAGCCATCATATCAAGCATGTCATCTAGTCTAGGGATGGGAAACCTATATTTGATTGTAATTTTATTGATGGCACGACTGTCAACACACATCCTCCACGTGCCATCTTTCTTTGGGGTCAGTAAGGCTGGGACTGCACAAGGGCTAAGACTTTCTCTAATAAACCCCTTCCTCAATAATTCTCCAACCTGCTTTTGCAGTTCTTCATGCTCAGGTGGATTCATCCTGTAATGGGGCAAGTTGGGCAAAGTCGCTCCTGGGATTAGATCTATGGCATGCTGGATATCCCTAAGAGGTGAAGGTGGTCTGGCAAATCCTCGGGAAAGACATCCTCAAATTCTTTTAACACAGGTTTAACTTCTTGAGGAGGCTCTGAGGGTTCCGAAGTTCTAAGTTCCTTAGCAGTCAACATCCAGATGGGTGAACCACTATGAATTTCTTGTTCTAGATCCTTAGCACTGATTAGGTTCACTCCAGTTTTCATCTCCTTAACCTTACCGGCTCCTTTAGTTACCTTGTCCTTAGGGGGAACTGAATGGATCGTAATCTTCTTCCCATTGAAACTAAAGACACAGGTATTGGATTTTCCTAAGAGGGTGGCATCATGATCATACAACCAAGGTCTTCCGAGAATTATACTGCTCACCCCCATGGGTAAGACATCGCACCAAATCTTTTCGTGATAAGATTGCATTTGGATTTGGACTTGACATCTAGACTGGATGGGTATGGAGGTAGAATCTACCCAAGAAACCTTATAGGAGTTGGGATGGGGAACTGGGATTAAGCCTAACATCTTGACAGTGCTAGTAAAGATGGCATTTACACAGCTCCCACTATCTATGATGATCTTACATACCTTATCCCCTAATTTAAGAAAAGTCTGTAGGATGTTAGTCCTACGCCAATCCTCTTGAACTAGATTCTGGGATAGGATGCATCTTACAACTCCTAATTGGTCAGATTCATTGGGTTCCTCCTCTCCTTCATACTCCTCAACCAAATTCATCCCGGCCTCATAAACTTCTTCTTCAAATTCCTCACTGGGCTCGGAATTATCATTCTCTCCCTCTTCTATGTAAAGGGATCTACGTGGGCACTGGCTAGCAACATGACGTACCTTATGACACTTGAAACAGGCTATGGCAGTACACTGACTGGAAATGTGACCTGATTTCTGACACTTAAAACAGGTGATATTTGAACTAGGGGTTCTCTGGGTGTCAGGTGCCTTACCTTTGTCCATGGGCCTAGGGGTAGAAGTACCCTGAAAAGGTTTACTAGGGATAACTTGGCTAGGTCCATTCCTTGGGATTGGGGCACTAACCCTAGAAGGTATAGGTCCTCTCTGAAATTTCTCAGTGTTCAGTGCAATCTGGTAGGCTTGGTCTAGATTAGTAACCTCTCTCAGAAATAGTTCTCTCTTGATATCTTCCCTCAGTCCAGCCCTAAATCTAGACAAAGTGACTTCGTGGGCTTCATTCACATCACATCTCATTAGGTATTCATCAAAAGTAGCTATGTAGTCTGAGACAGATCGGTTTCCTTGTTTCAGGTTTTGCCATTGGTTTAACAGTTTTGCTGGTATGAAATGGGTAGGTATTTATCTCTCAGTTTTTCTTTCTTACCCTGCCAAGTGGTTATGGGCTCAACATTCCGTCTCCTAGTGGTTAGCTCAATGTTCCCCAGTATAACCTAGCTTGACGCACTAATTTCATCTTGGCAAACTTGTATTTCCTCTCCTCAGACATAGCATACCACTCAAAGTATTGGTCCATCTCACCCTCCCAATCAGAATACACCTTAGGGTTCAGACTACCATCAAAAGTGGGTGCATCTAATTTGATGTTCCTAATGAACCTATCATCTCTATCTTCAGGCTCTGGGTCAGGCCTCCTATGATTAGGTTCAGGATCTCTATATAAAGGCCTTCTAGGCTCCTGATGTGGGTGAGGTTGAGGCACATTAAAATCGGGGTCAGGAGTCCAATTCCGATGTCTAGGTTCTTCAAGTACTTGGACTCGGTCCCTAAGTTGGGTAAGATCCTCATGAATTTGTGCGCTAAACTGGACCACAGTGTTTGTCATATCCTGATTCATTTTAGCCATACTTTCAGTAAGAGTTCTGATCATGGCCTCTAAATCAGGTTGGGTTTGACCAGGTTGATATGGCACTTCGTTTCTGGTAGACATGATGATTCAAGCAAGCACACAAAATGAGACTAGACTAAATCGACTACTGGATCACTAGACCTAGAGTCCAAACTAGATGCCCAATCAGAGTGGCAAGCTAGCCTGTAGTAACTCAGGACTCAGCCAGGCAGGTGTAAGGGGAGTGTTAGGTCCCTGATTGCTAATCCTAGACACCAATCAGTGATTGGCCAGGTAGGCGGACCAGCACACAAGCCCTTCGGGAATGGATCCCTGAACCACCGTTCTAGACACTGAGTGCTAAGCACACACAGAATAACTCGGCAAACTGACTCAACACTAGCCTAGACCCGACCAATTGGTGTCCCTAGCCCACTAGGGCAAATTAGGTCTAACTGATTTTAAATTAGGTCTAGGTTCGAATGATTGGATGGTGGTTTTGGCTAAGAAAGGTAATCAACTCCTTCCCTTATCTTAGATGCTCAATTGCCCTTAAGTAAATTATGAGATGATCACTCCAAAAAGAATTGAATTGCAGAACACAAAAAATAGAGTTGTTGTATTTTAATGCTCAGAATTTTTACCGAAACCAATAAATCACAGAAAAATTATGGAAAATAGGTTCAATTATACTGGTTTCAACAAGCAAAAATCATGCAATTCTGAGTTTATGAAGGAGAATAATTCAGACAATAGGGCAATTACGGGCTGCAACTAGATTGTCTTCCCCGTTTATAATCCCTGCTACGAAGTTATAACCCAATGGATCCCCTACACGCCCTAGGAACACCCCGTGGAATGGGAGGAGGAGGCTTGCCTCGCTTAGTTCCTAGGACCGGATGTCCTGGGGAGTCTACTTCGAGCAGACAAAATAAAAAGAGAAAACAATCAAAACAAGTAAGCAAGCAAATCAGAAACCCTAGAATGGGCTCTGATACCAAAATTGATGTAGAACAAAAGCTCTGATACCAAAATTGATGCAGAACGGAAGCTCTGATACCAAAACTGATGCAGAACAAAGAACAAAGAAGCGTATGCGGAAGTAAATTTAAGATTAATTCTTTTTTTTTTCTTTTTTTTTTTTTTTTTTATATTTCAGAAATTGGCTTTGACTCAAAGTAAAGCTAAACTAAGTTGAAGGAAACTAGGTAAGGATTGAAAGCACAATTTAGATGAAACTAAATTATCAGAGTAGTTCAGAAGTAACGGATCGCTGGGGGTTGAGAAACTCCCAGACCTAGGGTTTCGCTCTGAACTTTCAACAGAACAGAAATAGAAGGAGAGATGGTTTACTAACCAGACAGTGATCTTCTCAGGATTTTGGTGGAAGAACTCTCTCGAGCAGATTGTGGGATCCTCGGAGTCGGCTATCTTCACAATGGATCCTCCAATACTGATCTTGTGGTTTGGTCGGCTTCTCCTGGACTCAAGATTGGGGAAAGAAGAGGAACAAGTGATGGAATTCAGATACTCAAGAAAAGATTTACCAGGTTGAAGAACTTGAAAGCTGAAGTTGATAAAATCAGGATTCTCCTGGAGGCCGATCTGACTTCCTCTTAGAATTGCTGTAGATCTGAAGTATCTGACTGGAGCTGGATGCTGGTGGCCGGCCTGGACTTGGAGAGGGTGGCCGTGAGAGGTGGGATAGGCTAGGGCTTGTGGAAAGAGAAGGGTGATGGCGGCTAGGGTTTGGGAGTGGAGTGGCTAACCTAGGGTTTGGGTTTTTTGGAGATCTCACACCTCCTCAAGGTTCCTGGGGAACCTGGATTTACTCCCTCACAGAGCTCAACACCTGGATGCAAGTGCGGAAGAGAGAAAACACAAAGTTTGCTCACAAAAAAAATTTGGTTTCATTCATCCGATTGATTTCAACTTACAAGAGGGATGTAATTTATAATGCTTTACAAGGGAGAAGGGTTTCATATTTTCCCATGTGGGACTAAAGGAGGGGATCTCCAAATTAGGGCAAATCCCTTACATATGGTTGGCCAAAATACCAAAAATTAGGATTTGGGTTATAAATGGCAGGTAGATGGCGCCACCTTGCTTGGAATTTTTCAAGAAAATTTTCTTCTTTCCTGGATGAACTCTTTTGGACTCCTCCTTTTCTTCCTCCCTAAGTCAAGGCTCTTCCATCTTTGTTTTAGGTGTTTTTGGCAGGTAATGGGCGCCCCTTGATATTCTCTTCCAAGAAAAACTTCTTCCCTTCTTTGCTTGGAATCACTTGGAAAGTCTTGGCCGCCCCCTTGATTTTGCTCTTCTCTTTATCAGGTGCATGAAAGAAGGAAGTTGCCATCTGTGGAGTGGGGACCAAAGGCTGCTGGATGTGGATATGGCACCCCCTGGACTGGGAGTGTGGCTGGGAGTGTGGTGTCCACTTGCCTGGTCTTGGGAGAAAATGTAACATCCCCGGTTGAAACCTAGTCCACTACTGAGTCAACATGACTCAACAAAATAAAATGCAGGTAATGTAGACTCAAGCTAAATTGAGTTGATCTAGTCAACTCTTATTACAAACCAAAAACCCTAATTCTTCGGGCAAGGTTAATCAGAGATCCAGATGGAGCTCTGAAGTCTTCTTCTGAGTCTGGTGCCCGCACCAGGAATGGTCAAAGCATGAAGGGAAAAGGAGAAGACTAGGTCAATTCCTAACCTAATGGGGATTTGTTTTTCTAACCTAGCTAGGAAAGGACTTGTATTCTATTTTTGTTGGCTCCACCCAGTGATTTTGATGAATAACAAAACATTGAGTGCATATTGTATACTAATGAGGATTTCAAGTTGTGAGTTTTCAGGAAGAAAGTACCTCAAAATCTCAAAAACTTATTGTTTATGGCACGTAATAGCACGGAGCAATTCTCACGAATCTGGACATCCTCTTACTTGAAAAAGGGCATATAAATGTTTAAATATTTTGGGTTTATGTTTTCAAGAATTATATTTATGTTTTCAAGGCATTTACACTTGAATCTAAGATTTTTCAGTCTTAAGTGTCGACACCTGGACAGTCAAGTGTCGAGACTTCAGCATTTGGCACAGACAAAAATCCTTGGCATGCCAAGTGTCGACACCTATAACCAAGTGTCGACACCAAGTGTCGACACTTAGGTTTCCAAGTGTCGACTCAAGGCCTGAGAATTTTGAAAATATAGAACTTTGTAATTTGAGGATTTTTGTGTCAAGTGTCGACACCTGTGCATCAAGTGTCGACACTTGAAAGTTCAAGTGTCGACATCTAGAGATCAAGTGTCGACACTTGACAGCCAAGTGTCGACACCTGACAGTCAAATGTCGACACTTACAGCCTGACAGCTTTAATGGATCTATTTTTCTGGCTTGCAGAACTTGCTTTTCAAGCTCTTAACGGCTATTTCCGAGGTTCCAACAGTCACAAACCATTTTTTGGAAGGTTCTTGGTGTATTTAACATCCACCAACCTCATTTTAAAGATAAGAAAGTGTATTGAAGTGCATTCAAGTCTACTCAAAAGCCAAAAAGCCAATATTCTCTCAAATACTTCACATCAAAAGCCTCTTATAGTTTGATTCCTTGAAAAGCCTACAAGCTCATCCTTCATTCCAAAAGAGGCACTTTGAGGGAGATTCCAAGGAAGAGTGAAGACAAAGCATCTACTTGAACTTCAAAAATTCCAATCTACTCTTGAAGAGAGTTTGTTTTAGTTTTTAAATTGTATATCTATTTTTACATTGTGTTTTGACCTTGCTTTCAAGGGTGTCTTGAAAGAAGGTTATTATGGTTTGTTGGTGAGCCAAAGGAATAAAACCAACTATGGTTAACTTGTGAGCCCGAAGACAAAACAAGTGTTAAGGTTTGTTGGTAAGCCTAAGTGATAAAACCAACTTAGGTTTTAACTTGTGAGCCTTGTGAAAAACAAGTCAACTGTAATCTAGTTTGGATTATAGTGAAATTCCCAAGGGTGGCTTGGGGAGTGGATGTAGGTGCTAGGTTTGCACCGAACCACTATAAACCTTATGTTTGTGTGTGATTGCTCTCTTCCTCACTTGCTCTTTAATGATTTCTATCACTTTAAATATCTTTCATTGAATTCATCATCATTCACAAGCACCACTAGTCCCTCTCATTATTGTCTTAAAATTTTAAAAGACCCAATTCACCCCCCCTCTTGGGCTCCATTTCTGGGCAACAAATTTGGAAGAGGATTTGTAACCCAAGTGTAACCATGATTAGTGAGGGCATGAGAACTCTATAAATACCCCACCTCTCCCCCTCTTGTAATCAACTTTTATTCATGATATCAAAACCCTGGTGAATTTATTTTGAGCTTGCGAGCTTGTGTTACTTTATTTTTTTTTTGGTTCTTTGGTTTGTGTTTGTGTTTCCTTGCTGCCCTAGCATCCTTCCACACCCTAACTCACTACCATCCAAGCCTTCACACATCCAAGAAGGAGTGCCCTAGGCCGCCAAGCAAGGAGATCTTCGTCAAGCTTCAAGCCGCCTCGCTTCTAAACTCTAACCTGATTTTTTCTAAACCTAGTCCCCTTTCTTTTTCTTACTTGGTATTTTGATTGACCCTTGACATTTTGTATGATCCCCGAGGTATTTCACCTCCTCAGAGGAGGCTTTCCTTACATCAAGAACCATCCAAATCAGCCATCTAATCAAGGGAACCGAACTTCATCATCCAGACTCCAATCAGAGTGCTGTGTGATCTCTTCACCGAAAATCCTTCAAATCACTGATTGGTAACATCCTTCCATTCTTTTAATTTCTGATTTGATGAATATAATCTATCCTAATCTGGGAGTTTCTCAATTCTCGGGTCCTGGAATTTATTATTTTACATGAGATTGCCTGCGATACGATGATTCTTTGCGTTGCTCTTCTTCTTGCTAGTTCTTACTTTTATTTGGAATTTTAGCTTACAAACTAAATTATAAAAATCACAAAAAAATTATTTTACTATTTTTTCTGTATGTTTAGCAATCTTAGAGTCATCCCGCATCACTCTCCCTATCCACAGCCAGTATCATGAATATCAGGTCCTGCTGAAGATGGAGGAGGTGCTGAATGACTGGCTGTCCTAATCTGCTAAAGAATCGATAAAATCTCCTGGAAGCCATCTCTCATCTCAGTCTGAAGTGCCAGTATCCTGGCATCTGTCTCTATCCTGCCTCTCTGTAGAGTAGAGATCTCATCCAGAATCAGCTGCAACCTGCTATCATCTCCTGAACCATCAGCAATAGATCCTCTCACAGGTGAACAAGGTGTAGAAGGTGCTAGCTCAAAAGGTCCAGCCTCATCAGCCTATGGCTCAGCTTCGGTATCCTGTGCCTGACCAATCTGGTCATCATCACCTGACTCCTCGTCTGAATGTGTCGCTAGTAGTCTTGATGTCTTCCTGATCCAATGTCCTTCAACCTTCAGGAATCCCATCCTGCTCAATGACTTTACATTGTATATGTCTGTATTTAGTAATGGCCTGCTATCCTCACCAGACAAATCTACCTAAGAATCCTGAAAGAGCAGAGTGAATACCATGCCATAAGGAAGACATGCTCTTGCCCTACAAGCAGCTTCCCTAATCTAGGATATCATAATATAAGGTAAGTTGAGGGCCTCCCCCTTAACCAAGCATCTCATAAACACCAGATCCCTCTCGCTCACCTAGTCAAATCTTCTAGTTCTGGGTAGAAAAATACGACTGATGATATTATGAATCAACCTCATTTCCAATGAAAGTTGATTAGCCCTGACATGTACAACACCAGTGATATCATTCCTCTCAAGAATTATCCTCAAAGTTTTCTGTTTTTCTTTAATACCAAAAAGCTCTCTCCTTCCTTAGGTATTTGAAGAATGTCACTTAATTTTTGCTCATTTATCTCAATATGCTTTCCTTTCATAATTGATTCCACATGAAATGCACCAAGGGATATATTTTCAAAGAATTGCCTTACTAAATTTGGAAATGTAGGAACATTCAACAAGCAAAAAGATTTCCAACCTTGTGCAATGAGCCAATCACCAACTCTCAAATTCTCTTGCTCTAAAAAGGTAAAATCAACACAATGTCCGAAAGTAACTTGCCTATTACCCATTAGAAAAACTTGTCTTGGAGCTTCCGGAGCCTCTTCATGTTCTTCTTGTGGCTCTTCCATGGGATTTGATGTGTTAAGCCTCCTCTTGGTTCTTCTCTCCTCTGCTATGGTCTGCACAACCCTCCTTGCTTTCTTCACTATGGCTTTCTTAGATGCCATTTTGGTTGGATTAGGATTTAGGAAGGGTTTGGAGTTCTAAGGCTTTTCCTAGGTTTGGAATAGGGAATGGTTGGAATAGAATAGGAAGGGCGGAAGAAAATGAATTTTGAAACCTAACGATGCCCTATTGAAAAAGCTTCAGCCCAACTCTTGAGTCAGCTCGACAGAGTAACAGGGTACTCAAGTCGGCTCGAGCAAAAATCAGGGTTAAAGCTCAGAAAACTAAGAAGTAAAATTTTATAGGTTCCTTAGTACTAGAGAAGATGGTTATAAGCTCTAGAGATAATTTTGAGACATCTAGATAATTTTTCATTATTTTTGAAAAAGTTAGGTCAAAACTCTTAATATGGGTCATATAGGCCTAACTCACCTCTAATCTTTTCAAATCTATCTTGGCTAAGAGGTTTAGTAAAAATAATAGCAAGTTGATCTTTTGTAGGCATAAATTCTAATTCTATAACATTATTCAAAGCATGGTCTCAAATGAAATGATGTCTAATTTCTATATGCTTAGTTCTAGAATGCTGAATTGGATTTCTAGATAAATTAATAGCACTAGTATTATCATATTTAATAGAAATTTTGAACTGGATAACACCATAATCTTCTAGCTGTTGCTTGATCCACAACACTTGTGCATAATAGCTCCTCACAGCCACATACTCTGTCTCAGCAGTAAACAGTGATATAGAGTTCTATTTACGGTAGTGCCATGAAATCAAGTTGACACCTAGAAATTGATAAGTGCTACTTGTACTCTTTCTATCAATCTTACAACCACCATAATCAGTATCAAAATAACTAATTAACTTTAAAGATGAATGCTTAGAATACCAAAATCCTAAATTACATGTGCCTTTAAGATACTTAATGATTCTTTTAACAGAAATAATGTATGATTCTTTTGGATTTCATTGAAAATATGTACACATACAAACACTAAATAGAATATCAGATCTACTGGCAGTTAAATAAAGTAGAAAACCAATCATACCTCTATACAATTTTTGATCAACAGTTGTGCCATTTTCATCTTTATCAAGTCTACATGCAGGATTCATGGCTGTTCCAACTTCTTTGCTTGTTCCATGCCAAACTTTTTGATAATATCTTTAATATATTTGCCTTGGTTGATTAGAATTCCTTTCTTTAATTGTTTGATTTGAAGCCCGAGGAAGTAACTTAGCTCACCCATTAAACTCATTTTGAATTCACCCTGCATTAACTTAGCAAAATCTTGATACAAAGATTCATCAGTAGATCCAAATATTATATCATCAACATAAATTTAAATAACTAAAATATCATTGTTTTTCTTTTGAATGCATAGGGTAGTATCAACACTACCTCTTATAAAATCATTTTCAATTAAAAACTTACTTAATCTATCATACCAGGCTCTAGGTGCCTACTTAAGACCATATAAAGCTTTATTCAACTTAAAAAATGATTTGGAAATGTGTGATCGATAAAACCAGGGGTTGTTCGACAAAAACTTCTTCATATAGAAAAACATTTAGAAAAGTACTCTTTATATCCATTTGAAATAATTTAAAGTTCATAAAATATGCATATGCCAAGAGTAATCTAATAGCCTCTAGCCTAGCTACTGTGCATAGGTCTCATCAAAATCTATTCCCTCTTCTTGATTGTAACCTTGAGCTACCAGTCTAGCCTTCTTCCTAATTACATTACCTTGCTCATCTAGCTTATTTCTATAAACCCATCTAGTGCCTATAATAGGGTAGTCATTTGGTCTTTCTACAAGTATCCAAATATTATTTCTCCTAAATTGGTTTAACTCATCATGCATGGCTAACATCCAATTAGGATCGGTTTCAGCTTCTTCTATAGTATGTAGTTCTACATGAGATATAAAAGCAATCAAATTATGTGCATCCCTGTGTGAAGCTCTAGTTCTAACACCTTGAGATGGATCTCCTATAATAAGTTCTTTAGGATGTGAGTGTACATATCTCCATTCTTTGGGTATATCATCATGAACTTTGCTTACCTCTTCTTCATGTTGTTCACTTGCTTGCTTATCTTTGATAGTCATATCCTTTAGTCCATGTTCAAGTGTACCTATATCATCAGCAGTACAATCTTCTTTTCTAGAAGATATAATGTCAGATTCATTGAAAACAACATAAATTGATTCTTCCATAGTTAAGGTTCTTTTATTAAAAACTCGATAGGCTTTGCTATTTGTAGAATAACCAAGAAAGATAGCTTCATCAAATTTTGCATCAAACTTACCAAGATTTTCTTTACCATTATTAAGAACAAAACATTTGCAACTGAAAACATAAAAGTAATTGATATTAGGCTTTCTATTGTTTCACAGTTCATAGGGGTTTTTCTTATAATAGGTCTCATTAAAACTCTATTTAAAATATAGCAATTGGTATTTACAGCTTCTGTCCAAAAGTATTTTAAAAGATTTCCTTCACAAAGCATTGTTCTAGACATTTCTTCTAAAGTTCTATTCTTCCTCTCTACAACACCATTTTGCTGTAGTGTTCTAGGAGCGGAGAAGTTGTGATCAATACCGTGCTTTGTGCAAAAGTGATCAAAATGTTGATTTTCAAATTCCGTACCATGATCACTATGAATAGAAATAACAGAAAGATTTTTTAAGTTGGAAACTCTTTTATAAAACTTTTTGAATACCTTAAAAGTTTCATCTTTATGCGTAATGAATAAAACCTAAGTGTATCTTGAAAAATCATCTACAATCACAAGGTCATACTTCATACCGCCTAGGCTTGTTGTCCTAGTAAGTCCGAATAGGTCCATGTGAAGTAGCTCTAAGGGTCTAGTAGTAGAAACAATATTTTTGGATTTAAAGCTCCCCCTGACTTGCTTTCCTAATTGACATGCATCACAGACATAATCAAAATTTACTTTAAACTTTGGCAAACCTTTAACCAAATCTTTTGAAATCAGTTTTGCAATGGTATCCATACTAGTATGTCCAAGTCGTCTATGCCATAGTAAACTTGATTTTTTGTTCTTATCATTCACTGCCACTAGACTTGTATTACTTGACATAACTAGATCATTAAGATCTACTACAAAAATAATACCAAGTCTATGTCCAATGAACTTTGTACTAGAGTCAAGAGGATCAACTACTATACACATTGCAAACTTGAAGAAAACATTAAAACCAACATCACAAAGTTGGCTGATGCTTTAAAGAATATGCTTTAATTTCTCTACAAGCAGTACATTCTCAATAAAGATAGAAGGAGTAATTCTTATTTTACCAATACTGATTATCCTTCCTTTGTGATTATCACCAAAGGTTACCAAGCCACCATCTTTTTGTTCTAGGATGAAGAATTGATCAATATCACCCATCATGTGTCCTGAATAGCCGCTAAGGTACCATCTTTTCTTTATATTTGTGGCTGCAAGACATCCCTGCAAAATAATCAAGTAATAGATTTAGGTACCCAAGCTTTCTTGGGTCCTTGCAAGTTAGTAGGATTGGTTCCTTTTGAAATCCAAATTTTTTTAATTTTTTTTTTGCCATTATATTTCAAATGACACTCAAATGCTTTGTGACCAACATTATTACAAGCATAGCAGATAATTTTTGGCTTTGAATAAGAAGTGTATGATGATGTAAACTTAGGTTAATATTGCTTTGAAGTAATGAACTTAGGAGCATAAGATGTGGATGCAAAAAATTTATTTGAATTTGAACTTTTTTAACTAATTCCAAACTTGTTATTTGTATCTCTTTGATCTTTCAAAATCAGTTCAAGTTTGTTAGAGCTTAAAGTTAATTTTTCAACCAATGGTTTAAGCTTTTGAACTTCTTTTTGCAAATCAGTTTTTCATTTTGCAAAATTTTATTCTTTTCAAGAAGTTCTTCCTTTTCAAATTGAGTTATTTTAAGTCTTTCACAAATCAAACTTAATTCTCTTTCTAAAATTTTATTTTTTTCACCAATTTCATTTTTATCTTTTTCAATCGTATCACAATTAGTTTTCAAATTCTTCATTTTCAAACCAGCTTTTTTGTACTCTATCAATAATTCACAAAAAGCATTATGAAGCTCATCATAAATAAATTCTAAATTAGGTTCAGAAGTTGTTACCTCATCCTCCAAACCCATAAGGTAGATTTGAGCAGTTTTTGTTGTATCTTCATCTTCTTCGGTTGACGTAGATTCATCACTATCGCTCCATGCCCGAGCATTGCCTTTTTTTTCTTTCTTTTAATCATCTTTTTCTTGATCTCTGGATAATCAGGACATATGTGTCCTGGTTTCTTACATTCATTGCAAATAGGAGTTTGATCCTTGTCCTTATCCTTTTCTTTATCTTTTTCTCTTTGTTTTCCAAATTCTCCTCTTCTGAATTGCTTTCTCCATCTGTTAATCCTTCTTCTGCCAATAAATCTTTTGAATTTTTTTATTACTAAGGAGATTTCATCATTCTCCAAATCATCATCATCAGATGTATCTGAATCTTCATCTTTATTTTCTTCTGTAGCTTTAAATGCTATAGCCTTTTTTCTTTTTTAATCTTCATCTATTCTTTGTTGCATGGCTAGCTCATGAGTAATTAATGGTCCCAGCAGTTCATTCAATGGTAAGGTGTTCAAGTCCTTTGCCTCTTATATTGCTGTAACTTTCACTTTCCATTTATCTGGAAAAGATCTCAAAACCTTTTGGACTAGATCAGCATTAGTATAAATCCTACCAAGTCTTTTAAGACCATTTATAATATCAGTAAAATATGTATACATAGTAGATATAGTTTCACTAGATCCATTTTGAACAATTCATAATTGTACAGAAGAAGATTGATATTTGAAGTTTTAACTTGTGATGTGCCTTCATGTGTGATATCAAGCTTATCCCAAATTTCTTTAGCAGAATTGCAAGTGAAAATTCTGTTAAACTTATTTGGGTCCAAAGTGCAATAAAGTAAGTTCATAGCTTTGGCATTCAGCTCGGCCAATTTCATATCATTTTCATCCCATTCCTCTTCCGATTTGGGAACCTCAATATCATTAATTCTAACAATGGGTGTGTGAGGTCCTTTTAGAATTATTTTTTATAAATGAAAGTCTACGGCTTCAATGTATATTTTCATCCTAGCCTTCCAATATGTATAATTGGTTCCAGTAAAAAGTGGGGGTTGATTTGTGGATTGGCCTTCGGCCAAAGAAGTGCTCATGGGATGTGCCATCAATCTTTACTCTAAGGAGTTTTCAAAGACTCTGCTCTGATACCACTTATTGCCTAGGTGGCTTCCCAAGAGGGGGGTGAATTGGGATTATAAAAACTTTTATAAGTATGTGCAATTTAAAATCCTTTTAGTGTTGTGGTGAAATATGCAATGCGGAAGCAAGTAAATAAATGCAAGGAAGTTAAAGAGGCACAATCACAATCACAAATACAAGGAATTTAGAGTGGTTCGAAGCAACCCACTCCTACGTCCACTACCCAAGCACCACTTGGAATTTCTACTATATCCCCTATCGGAATACAGTCGGATTGTTTTAACAGGTTCACGATCCAAACCTATACACTTTGGTTTTACCGGGATCACCAAAGAAAACCCTCACTTGGTTTTAACACAGGCTAACTAAGAACCTAAATCCATTTGATTTTTAGAACCGGGCTCACCAAAGAAAACCCACTCTTGGTTTTATACCGGGATTACCAAGAAACCCAACTTAGATTTTGAAAGGCTCACCTAAAAACCTTTAACACACTCTCAAGACACAGCCCCTTGCTGTTCTTAGAGAGAAAATAAGATATATCAAATGTGTAAAGCAACTATACAACAAACCAAACTTGTTTGAGTGTTACCGATTGTTGCCCAGATATGGTGTCCAAGAGGGGGGGTGAATTGGGTATTTAAAAAATTAAAGCAATATATGTGCTATCAAGTTTTAAGGTGAAAAGTGATAGTGCTCAAATAATTGTGCAACGGAAGCAATGAAATAAATCAACAATTAACGAGCAAAAGAAGAGCAATGCAAACACACAAGAAGTATAGTGGTTCGGTGCACCTAGCACCTACATCCACTCCCCAAGCTCCACTTGGAATTTCCACTATAATCTTTAGATTACAGCCGACTTGTTTTACCAGGCTCACAAGTCAAAACCTTACACACTTGTTTTGGCTTCGGGCTTACAAGCAACCCTAGTTGGTTTTATCAAATGGCTCACCAACAAACCTCACTCACTTGTTTTGGCTTCGGGCTTACAAGCAACCCTAGTTGGTTTTATCACTTGGCTCACCAACAAACCTCACACTAGTTTCAAATTCCCTTGAAACTAGCCAAAGACAAAAGAATATGAATACAATTAATAAAACAGACAAACTCCTTTTGAGCAATAAGAAATTCGTTATAGCTCTTGATAGAGACTCTTCAAGCCTTTTCCCTTGGAATCTTTGGACCTCACTAAATGCAAATCCTTGAAAGTTGGATTCCTCAAAGATGGAAAGCTTTTGGCAAAGGAATCTCTTGGTTTTCTCACTCTTTTGGCTTGGAATTGATTGAAGGCTTTGTACTTTGACTCTAAACTTTTTCACTTTGTCTCCTGTCTTTTTTGAAGTTTGGTGGAGGTTAAATACCTCATTCATGCTGAAACAACTCCACAAGACCGTTAGAATCAAAAATATGGCCGTTTATGGCCGTTAGAAATCAAATCAAAAGTTCAGAAAAACTAGCCGTTATGTCATGAGTCGACCTCATGAGTCGACCTCTGGATCAAGTGTCGACCTCCAGTTTATCTTAGGCAAAAATCCAGAAAACCATAGTTCTGCCCATTTTGAATTCTCAGGCTATGAGTCGACCTCTGGACACAGGTGTTGACCTCTGGTGGTCGACCTCTGGAGCGTGCCACTGAGATTTTGCCATGCCGGCCATGCTGAACTTTTCTTCTCTTCATGAGTCGACCTCTGGTGGTCGACCTTTGACAAGGTGTCGACCTCTGGTGGTCGACCTCTGATCTGAAATTTTCTGAAACTTTTAGAGATGTGCGTGCCATGCTTGAGTTTCTCTAAGCCTTTGTTTCTTTTGTTGATTATTTCTTAACAGGAAGGTCCAATATGAGAAATTTGATCTTGTCCAAGGTAGAAGAGCTCTTTTCCAAATCAGGCAAACTTAGTTTCATCATTGTACTCTTGATACTCTTTTTGAATAACCTAAGTCCTGAAACTTTATCTTGAGATGAAACATTAGTCCAAACATATACTCAACCTTTTGTTAATCATCAAAACTAAGGAGCCAAAGTCAACAATCTCCCCTTTTTGATGATGACAAAACCTTGAGTATATATGCAATTAAGTCCAAAAGCAAAATATAGCAATGATAAAAATTTTTAGAGAATCCTTACATGCATGAGTATATCATAAAAATTTTACTTTTCATCTACTTTTTGTGAAACCATTCTCAAGAGTCAAAAAGATTTTACTTTTCATTTACTTCTTTCTTTTTGTGAAAACATTCCCATGATTCAAAAAGATAAGAAATATACAAGCTTTATTCATAAGAATCATATATACTTTACTTACACAAAGAAGGAGTCTCATATATACTTTACTACTCCCCTTTTTGTCAAGAATCAAAAAGTCCATTTTTGTAGTGAAAGATATATTAAGGAAACTTATGTTCAATTATAATGAAGTATTTAGTTGCATAAAATACATGCTCCCCCTCAATTTGTGCATTCATTATAACAAAAATATTCTATAGTGATGGTTTAAAAAGATAAATGCTAAGAGTTGGTATCAGACAGTAAAATATCACAATATAGATAAAAACAAATGTATTCAGTTAGAAAATTGCTTACAAAGTAGGCACAAAACACTGATACAACAAAAGCAAACTAAGTACAACAAGTAAATCTATGAGGCTACTCCTCATCAGAAGGTATATCAAAGGAGACAGGAGCCATGATCCTAGATGAGGATTTTGGAGTCCTATGAGAGGAACTCCGAGTCCTCAGAGAGGGACCAGACCTAGGGGTAGTCCTACGAGATCTATATGTCCTAGGAAAGGGCTCCACAGGTGTCCCGACTGAAGCAGTAGCAGAAGGAGTAGACGGATCAGTATGCTGAGTAGACTGAGCTGGGGTCTGCCTGCTGACTAGCTCATAAGCTGTGGGATCATCAACATCTGTCTCCGTATGCTCATCTATATCATCCGGAATCCCAGTAATAGTCTCAAATAGTGACTCTGTAGGCTCAGTATCTACTGGCACATCTGTGGCTGGAGGATCTGTACTCGGAAGATCTGTAGCTGGAGGATCAGTAGCAGGGGGTATCTCTGGAATCGGATCTGCAGGTGGAATATCAGAACTACCTGCTCCAGGCTGATCTCCATCACTGTCACTATATCCACTGGAGTCATCATCATCATCATCATCATCATCATGTGGAGGAGATACTGTCGGATCTGCAGTCCCTGATGGCAGTGCTAATCTCAGTAAGCTGAGGATCTGTCGGAATCCTGTGTCCATACTAGCTGAGAGAGCACCAATGCGCATATCTGTGTGTGTCCGCAGATCATGTAACTCCTGTCGTACACCAGTGATCTCTGTCCGGACCTCTGTAATGTGATCAGTCACTCTCTGCTCAAAGTCTGATACCCTCGCTGAAGACCTCCGTGGTGTAGCAGTAATAGTAGGTGCTGGAGCTGATGAGGGTGGTGGCGTGAATGGCTCAGGCTCCGCAGTCTCTGACTCCGGTGCTGGGCGAGGAGGTGTACCATGATCAGTAGGCTCTGAAGGCCCTGCCTCAGCAGCTCGGATCTCATCCTCCTCATCTGGCTCCTGGCCAGACTCTCGTCGTACCCAGCGGTCACTAATCAGTCGATATCCCATCCTATGTAGGGATTTCTCTCCAAGTATCAGTGTGCTGCAGCTGACTGAAGGGTATCCCGTCAAATGAAACACCATGCTCTCTGAATATCTGAGTCAGTCCCATGCCATATGGCTGAACAAGTCTCCTGTGAGATGCTGCCTCACCCATCTGCTGAAGCATGATCCTGGGAAGGTTGATGGGAGTCCGCTGTCTCAGGGACACCATCAACACCAGCTCACGCTCAGTGATAAAATCGAATCTCCCGCTCTTCGGAATCAAGATACGGGCGATGATATGATGCAGCACTCTCATCTCCAGTGAAAGCTGGTTAGCGGCTACTGTGGAAATGCCGCTAACATCCTCACGCTCTAGGATACATCTGAAGGCGTGCTCTCTGTCGCTGATCATAGTGGCAGCAGTGCCATGAAGTGGAATCCTCCAAATGCGACTGATGACCTCCGGTGTCACTGGAATCTCGATCCCACGTACTGTAGCAGACCATCCAATGCCATCAATGGCCATGGATCCATAAAACTCCCTGATGAGGTCTGGGTAGAATCTCTCAGACATCGTACAGAAATGAACCAGACCTGCATCTCTCAGTACATCTCCAATAAAGAAGTGATGCTGATCCCAGAATGGTATATCCACACGCCTCCCACTAGCAATGCTCTTCCGTACTAGGCTGGCTGGCACTGGTGCAGGTGGCTCTGGGGTCGGCTCACGCTCATGTCTGACCTTTCTTCGTCGCTCAGTACTACCCTGGCCTTGTTCCAATCTCCTTTTCCTTACTGCCAAGTGCTTTCTCGGACCCATGTGAAAGGAAGAGGGGTAACTTAGGGAGAAATACAATGAGGCAAGGCTAAGAGGAAAGGAGAGGGAAAGTGAGGTTTATGGATTGAGGAAAAAGAGGAGATGGTGAAGTGGTGAGATAGGGTTTGTGAGAATGGAGAAAATCGAGAGTAAATGAAGAAAAAGTAAGAAACAGAGGGAAGAAATAAGTGTTTTCAATTGAAAAACAACCGAGATTTGAGGGTAGATAGATGCAAAGGCTTTCGGTTGTCCAAAACCAAGAACACGGTCAAAAAGAGGGTTGATTCCAAGGAAAGCAAGAGGAGAGGAGAGGATTACCCAAAATGATGAGGGAGAAGGGTGGAAATCCACTGTTTAGGGTTTAGGGAAGTTGGAGGGGGACCATACGAAGGAGAAATGAAAAAAGAATGATGAAAAATGGCTTGCGGATGGGTTTTAAAAAAGCAGATTTCCGTTCAAGTGTCGACCTCTGAAAATTTTCAGGGGTCGACCTCAAGTGTCGACCTCCAAAACATAGGTGTCGACCTCAAGTGTCGACCTCCGAAAATTAAAGTGTCGACCTCCAACAATAAATTACCTAAAATAAAATTCTGTAAAATTTAAAGAGTTGATAAAATTTAGAAAAATAATCTTTAAACACATTTGAGAATTTATAAATCATTTTTGAGGAATTTTGATGAAGATTGAAGAGTTTCAAGCAAAAGGATCAATGACTCCCAGTTCTTTTTGATCATACAAAATCTATCTTCATTCAATGGTTTTGTGAATATATCAGCCAATTGATAATCAGTACAGATAAATTCTAACAACACATTAGAGTTTTGAACGTGATCTCTTATGAAGTGATGCCTTATTTCAATATGTTTGCTTCTTGAATGTTGTACAGGATTTTTCGTTAAATTGATTGCACTAGTATTATCACATCTTATGGGTGTCTTAGTTAGTTTGATGCCAAAGTCCTCGAGTTGTTGTTTGATCCATAGAATCTGAGCACAACAGCTTCCAGCTGCTATATATTCGGCTTCCGCCGTAGATAGAGCAACCGAATTCTGTTTCTTACTGCTCCATGAAATCAAATTGACTCCTAGGAATTGACAAGTTCCACTAGTACTTTTTCGATCAAGTTTACACCCAGCAAAATCAGCATCAGAATATGCAATTAATTCATATGATGACTCTCTAGAGTACCAAAGACCAATTTCGATAGATCCAGATAAGTATCTAAATATACGTTTTACAGCTAAGAGATGTGATTCTTTAGGAGCAGACTGAAAACGTGCACACATACAAACACTAAACATTATATCTGGTCTACTGGCAGTTAGATATAGCAATAAACCAATCATGCCTCTATATAATTTTTGGTCTACTGATTTACCACATTCATCTTTGTCTAATTTACATGAAGAGCTCATAGGGGTACCTATTGGTTTGGTAGTCTCCATCCCAAACTTTTTCAAAATTTCCCTTGTGTACTTGGCTTGGTTGATGGAGATCCCCTCTTTGGTTTGCTTAATTTGGAGTCTGAGAAAGAAGTTGAGTTCTCCATCATGCTCATCTCGAACTCACTCTGCATTAACTTTGCAAATTCTTGACAAAGACATTCGTTAGTAGCACCAAAAATAATATCATCTACATATATTTGTACTACTAAGAGATCATCATTTTTCTTTTTCAAAAACAATGTATTATCTACATTACCTTTAGAGAAATCATTTTTCATCAAAAATGAACTTAATCTATCATACCAAGCTCTAGGAGCTTGCTTTAAACCATACAATGCTTTATGCAATTTAAAGACATGATTAGGAAATTCATGATTTTCAAAACCAGGAGGTTGTTCAACATAAACCTCCTCTTCAATAAATCCATTTAAAAAGGCACTCTTTACATCCATTTGAAATAACTTGAAATCCATAAAACAAGCAAAAGCAAGTAAAAGTCTAATTGCTTCTAGCCTAGCAACAGGAGCAAAGGTTTCATCAAAGTCGATCCCTTCTTCCTGGTTGTAGCCTTTAGCAACAAGTCTAGCTTTGTTCCTAGTTACAATACCATGTTCATCAAGTTTATTTCTAAAAACCCATTTTGTGCCAATTACAGAAACATTAAAGGGTCTTTCAGTTAAAGTCCAAACATTATTTCTTTTAAATTGATTTAGTTCATCTTGCATAGCATTAATCCAGTTACAATCTTTTTCAGCTTCTTCTATTGACTTAGGCTCTATCTGAGATACAAAAGCTAAATAATCACAAACATTTCTAATAGAAGAGCGTGTACTTACCCCCTTTGATGGATCACCAATTATTAGCTCTTTAGGGTGTCCGTGTGCATACCTCCATTCCTTAGGTAAAGGTTTTGGTGAAGTTGCATTGATCTCTTGAGTTTGATCTTGGTTCTCTTGATCATCATCTCCTTTGGGCTCATCTTCATTGATTGTCAATTGTTCAAGCTTCTTTGTACCTGTTTCAACATCAATAGAATCTTCTTTTCTAGAAGATTTTTCATTAGATTCATCAAACACTACATGAATTGATTCTTCAACCAGAAGAGTTCTTCTGTTGAAGACCCTGTATACCTTGCTAAGGTAGAGTATCCTAAGAAGATACCCTCATCTGACTTGGCATCAAATTTACTGATATTATCTTTGCCATTGTTTAATATGAAACAGCGGCCAACCAAATATACGAAAATACTTGAGATTAGGTTTTTGATTTTTCCAAAGCTCATATGGTGTTTTCTTCAAAATAGGTCGAATTAAAACACGATTTAAAATGTAATAGGAAGTATTAATGGCTTCTGCCCAAAAATATCTAGGTAAATCATTTTCGCAAAGCATTGTGCGTGCCATTTCTTCAAGTGTCCTGTTCTTTCTTTCTACCACCCCATTTTGTTGAGGTATCCTAGGTGCAGAAAAATTATGACTAATACCATTTTCATTACAAAAAGCTTCAAAATCATGATTGTCAAATTCAGTTCCATGATCACTACGCAAAGAAACAATAGTGAGATCTTTTTCGTTTGAAACCCTTTTATGAAATTTAACAAAAGCTGAAAATATTTCATCTTTATGAGCTAAAAACATTACCCAAGTAAATCGTGAGTAATCATCTACAATTACTAGCCCATATTTTTTACCTCCCAAACTAGTTGTTCTGGTTGGTCCAAAGAGGTCCATATGCAATAATTCAAGGGGTCTAGTAGTAGATACTACTCCTTTAGGTTTGAAAGTAGATTTAGTTTGTTTTCCAAATTGACATGCAGCACAAATCTTATCTTTTTCAAATGTGAGTTTTGGCAATTCTTTTACAAGATTCTTTTTGCTTAATTTTGAAATCAACTGCATACTGGCATGCCCTAGCCTACGATGCCAAAGCCAACAGTTTCACTTGCCTTGGCTTCCTTAGCCACTAGGCATTGACCACTTTCCATGGCTAGATCATCAAGATCAACCATGTAAATGTTTCCATGCCTAAGACCAGTGAACTTGATGCCATCGACATCTAGACTAGATACCATGCACAAAGATGATTCAAAAATTACTTTAAAACCCTTATCACAAAACTGACTAATGCTAAAAAGATTATGCTTCAAGCCATCAACAAATAATACATTATCTACATAAGCATTAGGGGTGATATGGATTTTACCAATTCCGACGATTTTGCCTTTTCCATTATCACCAAAAGTAACATTTCCACCATCAATAGCTGCTAGTGATGAGAATTGCTTCACATCCCCAGTCATGTGCCTTGAGCAACCACTATCCAGATACCACATTCTTCTTTTATTTTTGGTTGCAAGGCACACCTGCAAAAATTGATCAAGTTGAAACTTTAGGTACCCAAGTCATCTTGGGTCCTTTAGGGTTAGTCAAATTGGTTCCTTTTGGAACCCAAATCTTTTTAAAGGTATTTAATTTTCTTCTATTACAAACATATGATTTATGTCCTAATTTACCACATGCATAGCAGGTAATATTAGAAGATGCATGTATGAAAAAGTTTTTGTAAAGTTTTTGCTGATTGTGTGGCTTAAATCCAAGTCCAGCTTTGTTAAACACTGCATGTTGACTATTTAAAAGCATATTCAGTTTTTCTGAACTAAAAGTAAACTTTTCTACAAAAGGTTTTACTTTTTCTAACTCTTCCTTGTAAATCTTGTTTTGAAGCAATAGTTCTTTATTTTGGTTTTCAATGTTTTCATTAGTTTTAAGACTTCTATTATTTTTCAAAGAATCATTTTCTTTTAAAAGATTATCCTTATCATTTGTCAAGTCCTTTACATGTTCAGTTAACTTCTTGTTTTCTTGAATTAAATTTTCAATTTCAGTTGAAAACTTTTCTGAATTTTTGGTAAGCTCAAATTTAGCTTTCTTAATTTCTTATTTTTCAGTTTTAATTTTTCATATTCCATAACTAAGTCATCAAAAGCATCATGCAATTCATTGAAAGTAAATTCAGTTTCAGGTTCAGAATTTACCTCATTATCTTCATTGGCCATGAAACATAAGTTGACGACTACCTGCTGCTCTTCATCACTGCTAGAGTCCTCACTCTCACTCCAGGTAGCCATCATGGCTTTCTTTCTCAACATCCTTCGACTCTTTTTAAGCAAAGGGCAATCCGTTTTGTAATGTCCAGGCTTCTTGCACTCGAAGCAGATGGGTGGATCCCTTTCTTTCTCTTTCTCTTTTTCCTTATTGTGATCACCTTTTTGTGGCCTTTTCTTGTAGAAGCCCTTCTTCTTTCTCATGAATCTTTTGAATTTTCTTGTAATGAGGGCTGTCTCATCATCATCAGCTTCTTCTTCTGATTCATCACTTGACTCTTCTTTTGTAGTGGACTTGAAGGCTATGGCTTTCTTTTTCTTGTCATTGTCCACTGTCTTCTGCTTTAGTGAAAGCTCGTAGGTCATCAGTGATCCAAGAAGCTGCTCGAGAGGTAGAGTATTGATATCCTTGGCTTCTTCTATAGCTGTTACTTTCGCATCCCATGAAGCCGGAAGAGACTGAGAAGTTTGTTAACCAGTTCACCATTAGATATAATTTTTCCCAAACTCCTCATACCATTTACTATATTGGTAAATCTAGTATACATTTCACTTATACTTTCAGTTGGTTCCATCCTGAACATCTCATACGTATGAATGAGCATGTTCACCTTTGTGGTCTTCACTTGGTGTGTACCCTCATGGGTAACCTCAAGTGTATCCCAAATTTCTTTGGCGGAAATACAATTTGATATTCTGTTGAATTCACTAGGGTCAAGTGCACAGAATAGCAAATTCATCGCCTTGGCATTTAACTCAGCTTGTTTGATGTCATTGTCATCCCATTCTTCTTCAGATTTTGGGGTGATAATGCCATTAACCAAGTGAGTGGGCTGATGAGGCCCTTTAGTAATTATTCTCCATATATGATAATCTACAGCTTGTAAATAAATACGCATACGAGTTTTCCAGTATGTGTAGTTTGTGCCATTAAAGAAAGGAGGGCGATTTGATGCTTGTCCTTCAACTATACCCATTCCAATTGGGGCGGCCATGATCTTTAACTCAAGATCGTTGGACCTACAAGAGAGTACCGGTGCTCTGATACCACTTGTTGCCCAGATATGGTGCCCAAGAGGGGGGGTGAATTGGGTATTTAAAAAATTAAAGCAATATATGTGCTATCAAGTTTTAAGGTGAAAAGTGATAGTGCTCAAATAATTGTGCAACGGAAGCAATGAAATAAATCAATAATTAACGAGAAAAAGAAGAGCAATGCAAACACACAAGAAGTATAATGGTTCGGTGCACCTAGCACCTACATCCACTCCCCAAGCTCCACTTGGGAATTTCCACTATAATCTTTAGATTACAGCCGATTTGTTTTACCAGGCTCACAAGTCAAAACCTTACACACTTGTTTTGGCTTCGGGCTTACAAGCAATCCTAGTTGGTTTTATCAAATGGCTCACCAACAAACCTCACTCACTTGTTTTGGCTTCGGGCTTACAAGCAACCCTAGTTGGTTTTATCACTTGGCTCACCAACAAACCTCACACTAGTTTCAAATTCCCTTGAAACTAGCCAAAGACAAAAGAATATGAATACAATTAATAAAACTAGACAAACTCCTTTTGAGCAATAAGAAATTCGTTGTAGCTCTTGATGGAGACTCTTCAAGCCTTTTCCCTTGGAATCTTTGGACCTCACTAAATGCCAAATCCTTGAAAGTTGGATTCCTCAAAGATGGAAAGCTTTTAGCAAAGGAATCTCTTGGTTTTCTCACTCTTTTGGCTTGGAATTGATTGAAGGCTTTGTACTTTGACTCTAAACTTTTTCACTTTGTCTCCCTGTCTTTTTTGAAGTTTGGTGGAGGTTAAATACCTCATTCATGCTGAAACAACTCCACAAGACCGTTAGAATCAAAAATATGGCCGTTTATGGCCGTTAGAAATCAAATCAAAAGTTCAGAAAAATTAGCCGTTATGCCATGAGTCGACCTCATGAGTCGACCTCTGGATCAAGTGTCGACCTCCAGTTTATCTTAGGCAAAAATCCAGAAAACCATAGTTCTGCCCAGTTTGAATTCTCAGGCTATGAGTCGACCTCTGGTGTCGACCTCTGGACAGGTGTTGACCTCTGGTGGTCAAACTCTGGAGCGTGCCACTGAGATTTTGCCATGCCGGCCATGCTGAACTTTTCTTCTCTTCATGAGTCGACCTCTGGTGGTCGACCTTTGACAAGGTGTCGACTTCTGGTGGTCGACCTCTGATCTGAAATTTTCTGAAACTTTTAGAGATGTGCGTGCCATGCTTGAGTTTCTCTAAGCCTTTGTTTCTTTTGTTGATTATTTCTTAACAGGAAGGTCCAATATGAGAAATTTGATCTTGTCCAAGGTAGAAGAGCTCTTTTCCAAATCAGGCAAACTTAGTTTCATCATTGTACTCTTGATACTCTTTTTGAATAACCTAAGTCCTGAAACTTTATCTTGAGATGAAACATTAGTCCAAACATATACTCAACCTTTTGTTAATCATCAAAACTAAGGAGCCAAAGTCAACACCGATGAAGATCAAATTGAAGCCTAACTTTGAATGCTCTTTAATGCTCTTCAAGATGCTTCTATTCTTCTTCAAAATGTTGGATTCAAGGATGAAGATCAGTTGTTGAAGCTTTGAATCCTTTCTTGAATGCTCTTGAAGTGAGTTGGTGAAAGACTTGAAAACTCTTCAACTTCCAAAGGATAATCAAAGAATAATATCTCAAAAAAAATTATTTAAATCTTTATAAATACTCTCCTTTATAGTCTTCAATCAAAAATAGTCATTGTAGGGCCTAGGGAACCGAAATAGAGCTGTTGGAGGGTTTGGAATTCAAAAATAAGATTCTGCAACTAGTCGTTGGACTGCAAAAACTCGTCACTTGAGTCGACTCGAGGTCCATGAGTCGGCTTGAAGTCTCAAACAACCCAAAAAGAAGTTCTGTGTGAGTCAGCTCTTCTGAGTTGAGTCGGCTCAAACTCTTAATCAATAGAAAATCAAATTCTACATGAGTCGGCTCTTCATGGTTGAGTCGGCTTGAAGTCACAGTCACCAATAAAATAATCTTTGGACGAGTCGACTCTTCTGGGCTTGAGTCGGCTCGAGATCTCAGTCACCAAAAATGCAAGTTCTTCATTGACTTGGCTCTTGAGGATTGAGTCTGCTCGAGGTTCTGAAACTCTAAATTTTTTTGTGCCGTGCCAGAATAGAAGTCGGCTCTTGATCCATGAGTCGGCTCTCACAAAAATTCTTTTTATACTTCAAAACTTCTCCAAACTTCTTCAATTCAAGATTCCAACAAGAGCAAGTCTTCCAAGAAGCTTCAAAGAGCTTACCAAACAAATTCTAACCTACTTACTCTTATTTTTACAATTTTAGAGCCCTTTTTATAAGATTACATACATGAAGGATTAGGGCTTTACAGCTTAAAGTATACAAGAGTTTATACAATGTTGGAATACCTTTCAACTAGATAGAAAACCATCTAATGTAAAGACAAACACTTTCCTGCAAAACTTCTTAAGTAATTGAAAGATTAGTAAAACATACATGCTCCAATATTTTGTAATCATCAAAATCATTCCAAGGGTCAACAAAATCCTTTTGGGCTAGGGCTTGACTCCTTGCTAGGCTTGGAGGACATCTGCTTGGACTTGGTCAAACTCTAGGCATCTTGGACCGGGTCAAAGTTTTGGACTGAGTCAAAGCCTGGGAGGGGCGCCAACCTGAATGGGCCTTGGGCTAGGGCACCAAGGCTAGGAATCTGGGGTGACACTTCTTCATGAGCTGGGCACCAAAGGCTTCTTGGTCCTCGGCTTGAGAGGTGCCATCACTAGATATCTGGACTGGGGTGCTCTCTTATGGGCATGGCGGCATGAAAGGGCCCAGGTACTTGGAAGCCACTACTAGGGAGGCCTGAGTAGGGGTCCAGGTGCATGGAATCCAATTCTGATTGGGGAAGGGCTTGGTGAATCTCCTGGTCTGATAGCTCTCCTCTTGGTTCTTGTCTTAAAGAAAAATACAGGACTCATATTGGACTAAAACAAGGGGCTACAACTGACTTAGTGAACTTAATTGGCTCACTTTATTACAGGACTCAAAATTAGCCTTTATTATAGGACTGAACTGATGGTGAAACTCATCCGATGAACAATTGATAATGAATGATCCGGCGAACCCACGCCCAATGAAAGCAATCTAGGTGCACGAATGACCCTCTACCAGTGATCCATAGATGATCACGGTAGGATACAGGTCAAACAAAGATCAATCGATCCCTTGGATTGATTGAGAAGTGAAGGAGAAGGAAAGAAGAAAAACAAGATCTAGAAGAATGGAGGGAGTTCTTGATTCCGGTTATTTTCTTGGACTATTACAAAATGACCTTCTCTCTCTTGTCCCCTCACTCATAATCATCCCAACTTACATATATATATACCTAGATCGCAAATGACCTAGCCCCCCCAGAACTTCCCGGCGTGGCAACATGTGATTCAAAAGATCCCATCATCCGAGTTGGCTTGAACCCTTTGACTCAACTCCATGCTGCAGGAAGCACTCTGGACGAGTCGACTCTCAGACCTAGAGCCGACTTGTCCATATCGCAGTTTACATAGTCTGCAGAACCAAGCTGACTCCCAGTGATCTGAGCCAACTCTCAGCAATACCAAGCCAACTCCCAGCAGTCTGAGCCGACTCTCAACAAAAATCCTCCCTGCATCCATGCCGTGCCAACCATTAGAGTCGACTCTTACTAGAACCGAGCTAACTCTAATATCCAGACTGACCAAAACTCAGTCTAACATCTAGGACTCATCCCGGACTCACTCCTATCCCTAGATACATCATGTGTGACCATGATAAATTGGACCAATATGAACCTTGGCCCATCCCCCAGGAATCTTCGATGCACCACCTAAGACTTAACAATCTCCATCTTGGTGCTCTAAGATTATAGTTTATTACACCAGACACCTCAAACCCATTAACCACATACATGAATGAAAGCTTTCTCCCAGTAGAGCCTTTGTAAGTGCATCAGCCTGGTTCTCCTTTGTATGGACCTTCACCAGTGCCACTTCTCCTTCCTCCACCAGCTCTCTGATCCTATGGTACCTCACATCTATATGCTTTGTGCATCATGATAGACTGGGTTCTGAGTGAAATGTATGGCACTCTGGCTATCACTATACAGGACCACCATACTTTGTTCCACCCCCATCTCAGCAACTAGCCTTCTCAGCCATAGTGCTTCCTTCGCAACCTCTGTAATACCTATATACTCAGCCTCTATTATAAATAGAGCAGTGATAGGTTGAAGGGTAGATCTCCAAGAAACCAGTCCACCATCTAAGCAGAAGATATAACCTGTAGTAGACCTTCTTGTATCAAGATTACCTGCATAACTTGCATCTACATACCCTTCCAAAGGTCCCGAATCTACATATAACTTTTTGGAGTTCTTTCCTTGTCCTTCTAGCTGCCCACCAAATACCAGTCGATGCTTTTGAGTTCCCTATAGATACCTCAAATTCCACTTTAATGCTTTCTAGTGTTTCTTTCCAAGATTTGCCATGTACCTGTGATGCAGAACGAAAACTCTGATACTAAAAATGATGCAGAATGAATATGTGGAATGCGGAAGCAAATTAAAATTAATGTATTTTTTTTTTAATATATTTTTAGAAGTCGGCTTTGACTCAAAGGAAAGTTGAACTAAATTGAAAGAAACTATATGATAATTGAAAGCACAATTTAAAGGAACTAGATTATCAGAGTAGTTCAAAAGTAAAGGATCGCTGGGGGTTGAGAAACTCCCAGACCTAGGGTTTTGCTCTGAACTTTCAACAGGACAGAAGTAAAGAGAAGAGAAGGGTTACAGACCAGGCAGTGATCTTCACAGAATTTAGTGGAAGGACTCTCTTGAGCAGATTGTTGGATCCCCGATTCGGATACCTTCGTAATGGATCCTCCAATACTGGCCCTTTGACAAAGTTGGCTTCTTCTGAACTCAAGATCTGGGAAAGAAGAAGAACAATTTATGGAACCAGATACTCAAGGAAGGATTTACCAGATAGAAGAACTTGATGTTGCTGAAAGCCTGATTCTCCTGGATGCTGATCTGGCTTCCTCTGGGATTTGCTCTGTCTTCGAAGTAGCCGAACTGGACCTGGATGCTGGTGGTCGGCCTCTACTTGGAGAGAGGGGCCGTGAGAGATGGGGTAGGCTAGGGTTTGTTGGAGTGAAGAGGATGATGGGCGGCTAGGGTTTGGAAGTGAAGTGGCTAACCTAGGGTTTTGGGGTTAGAGATCTCACACCTCCTCAAGGTTCCTAGGGAACCCGGATTTACTCCCTCACGGAGCTCAACACCTGAATGCAAGTGCGGAAGAAAGAAACACAAAGTTTGCTCACACATAAATTGAATTCATTCATCAGTTGTTTTTAAAACTTACAATAGGGGTTTATTTTATAGAACTTTACAAGAGGTCAGGGTTTTACATCTTCCCATGTGGGACTAATAGGATGGATCTTCAATTTAGGTTTGTAGAATCAATTCCTCCCCATATGGGCGGCCAAGAGGTTCCATAAATGTTGATTGAAAGCTTCAAATGGTAAGTAGGTGGCGCCTCCTAGCCTTGCTCTTCAAGAAATATTTTTTTTTCCTTCCATGGCTCAACTCTTTTGGACACCTCCTTTTCTTTCCCCCCAAGTCATGGCTCTTCCCAACTTTGCTTTGGGCTTTTTAGGCATGGATTGGGCGCCCCCTTGAAGTGCTCCCTAAGAAATGCTTCTTTCCTCCTTTATCTTAGCCTTTTAAGGTACATATGGGGCGCCTCCTTGATTTTGGCTTCAAGAAAATTTCTTGCTCCCTTGGGTGTGGGGACCAAGACACTGGGATGGATTTGTGGCGCCTCCTGGACTTGGCGTGTGGCTGGGAGTGTGGTTGGGAGTGTGGCGCCCACTTGCTTGGGCTTGGGAGAAAATGTGACACCCTGGAGAAGACCTAGACCACTACTAAGTCAACATGACTTAACAAAATTTAAATTGCAGGGAAATACAGACTCAACTAAAATTGAGTTGACCAAGTCAACCCTTATTACAAAACCAGAAAACCCTATTCTTCGGGCAAGGTCAATCAGAGATCCAGATGGAGCCCTGAAGTCTTCTTCTGAGTCTGGTGCCCGCACCAACCTGCTTACCTGGCTTACAGCATATGCTATGTCTGGCCTACAACACATCATAGCAAACATAGCACTACCTACAGCATTTGCATATGGAACTCTCTCCATGTACTTTATCTCCTCATTTGCTTGGAGGCTTTGAATCTTAGAGAGAAATATGTGCCCTGGTTATGGTGTCTCCACTAGTTTGGCCTTCTCCATCCCAAACCTCTCAAGAATCTTCTTGATAAACCTCCTTGTGACAAATTGAGAATCCCCTTGCATCTATCTCTGCAAATCTCTATTTCAAGGATTTTCTGAGTTGGACCCAAATCATTCATCTCAAATTCTTTAGATAATGCTTTCTTCAACTGATTTACATCACTCATACTTTTACTGGCTATCAACATATCATCCACATACAGAAGTAGATACAAAGCATTATCATTATCCATGTCCTTGACATATACATAGCAGTCATGTTCATACCAGAGAAACCCAAGGCTTAAAATAAAATCATCAAATCTTCGATACCACTGGCGAGGTGATTGTTTCAGACCATACAATGACCTCTGGAGTAAACATACCTTATCCTCCTGTCCAACTTCTATGAAGCCATCAGGTTGCTTCATATAGATCTTCTCATCCAGACTTCCATGTAGAAAGGCTGTCTCTACATCCATCTGCTCCATTTCCATACCATGTTTTGCCACCAATGCAGTAACACCCAAATTGAAGTATGGCATACCACATGAGAAAATACCTTAGTGTAGTCAACTCCACCTTGCTCTGAAGGTACTATTTTCTTTGTGAACACCCATTTGGAGCAATTGCATAAGCATCTTTAGGCAGATCCACCAATTGCCATGTCTTTTTTCTCCTAAGAGATTCCATCTCTTCCATCATGCCTTGTATCCATGATTCTTTATCTGAACTCTCCATGGCCTCCTTGAATGTTTCTAGATCTCCATTCATAGATATGAAAGCATAAGATGTTTTCTCATCCATGACATATCTCATTGGCTTCTGGATTGTGCGTTGAGGTTTATGCAATGCCACTCCCCTTGCACTGTCCTGCAAGTCTTCTGTTTGTGGCTATTCCCGTACTTCACTTTGAATAACTGATTTTCCTTTCTGATCCTTTATCACAAGAGGACCTTTCCCACCTAACTCCACCTCAACTGAAACACCCTTGCTAGTTGATGTAGATGGCCTATCCTCCACCTATGAAGGACAGTCACTGGTATTCATCTTTGAAGCTGCAATTCCATCCGTACTCCCCGATCTCTCCAAGATGCTCCTTTCATTAAATATGACATCCCTACTGATCACCATCTTTTGAGACTGTGGATCCCATAGTAGGTAACCCTTGACTCCCCATGGATACCCAATGAAGATCATCTTCTTTGACTTAGGGTCCAACTGACTTTGTTCAGTTGCCTCCACATGTGCATAGGCCGAGCAACCAAACACCTTCAGGTGACCAAGCTCCACCTTCTTCCCACTCCAAGATTCCTCTGGAAGTCCTCCATCCAGCTTGAAATAAGGAGACCTGTTTACAAGAAAACATGATAGAGTAATAGCATCACCCCAAAAGGTTTTCGATAGTAATGACTGCAGCCTCATACTCCTTGCCTTCTCCAATAGTATCCGATTCATCCTTTCTGCAATACCATTCTATTATGGGGTCATCCTTATTGTGTAATGGCATTTAATCTCATTTTTCTCATAGTAATTCCTAAACTCTTCATTGATGCGGGAAAGAGATTGGGGATGGATCACCAGCAAAAGTAGAAGTCACTAAGGGATTAGGGGTTATCTAGGAGAATAAAGAAGAGGGCTAAGGATTCAGAAAGATAAATGGGATTCACACAGATTCTCCAGGGAGGACAAGCACACAGCAAAGCGCTCACATAGATGCCCAAATCAGGGATCACATAAAAACCTTGGGAAGAAGGGGAAGGGATCACACAGATACCCTGGGCTCACACAGATGCCCAAATCAGGGATCACATAGAAACCCTAAGAAGAAGGGGAAGGGATCACACAGATACCCTGGGCTCACACAGATACCCAAATCAGGGATCACACAGAAACCCTGGGATCACACAGATCCTTCACACAGAACTCAAGAATTTTATTCATCCATTGTTATTTTCATACATGAAAGGGGGTCCTTTTATAGTTGACCCTAGCCATTAGATTATATGAAATGAAAAGCAAATAGAGAAGGTGTCAACATGCTGCATTGGGGAGAATTTGCATAAAAGGAGGCACCACAAGTATTCCATAAAAGGATGGTCAACATAAGGAAATAAAATCTCATGAAAGAGGGAAGGAGAGTGGGCACCCAAATGCTGCCTGATAGCCCCTTCCATCTTCTTATAGGCGGTCCCTAATTTCCATATGGGATGTTGATGTGCTGCCTTTTGTGCTTGAATGGATATATGAAAATCTTGGAATGCCTAATAGGATGGATGACGCCTACTGGGACTCCACATGGCAACTAATAGCTTTCAAGTCCCCATCATTCACTAGAGTACTCCCCACCATTATCTGACTAAATGCACTTCACATATTTTCCTGTCTCCTTCTCTACCTCAGCCCTCTAGGCTTTGAACCGGGCAAATACCTCTGATTTTTCTCTCATTAGATACACCCACAATTTTCTAGAGAAGTCATCATTGAAGGTAACAAAATACCTTGCTCCACCCCCGGATAAAACAGGTGCCGGTCTTCATACATTCGAGTGAATTAGTTCTAAAACATCCTCACTCTGCTTGGTACCACTGGCAAACTTTATCCTATGTTGTTTTCCATAAATAAAGGGCTTACACAGGTCATTTCCATCCTTCTTTAGTGCTGGAAGGTTTCCTCCTCTGCTTAATTCCGTGAGCCCTCGGTCACTCAAGTGACCCATCCGATTGTGCCATAATTGGTAGAAGAGCTTCTCCTCCTGTGATGCTGTAAGCACCTCCGCACTATCATTCACTACTGAGCCTTCTATCTTGTACAGATTATTGCTTAGTCTTCTTCCTCTCATCACCACCATAGCTCCCTTGGTTATCCTCAAGCATCCACTGCCAGACCGACAACTAAAGGCATAACCCTACTCTTCCAAGTAGCCCAAAGAAATCAAATTCTTCTTTAATTTTAGTACATGCTTGACATTTGACAGAGTCCTTACCACTCCATTATACATTCTCACCTTAATAATGCCAACTCTAGCCACCGGACAAGGATGATCATCACCAAGGCTTACACTACCTCCATCTGATTTATCATAGGTATCAAACCACTCCCGATGTGAGGTATAGTGATAAGAGCATGCTGAATCCAACATCCAAGTATTATCCCAATCAACTGATCTATCTAAAGCTATCAGTACATCTTCTCTACTACCTTTAGATACACTTGCACCACTAGTGTTGGTGTCCCTTTCTCAGTCTTCCAAAGAGGGCAATTCCTTTTGAAGTGACTATGTTGATGACATTTGAAGCACTTCAAGCCCTTCTTACTGCCTTGAGACTGTGATCTATCCCTTGATTTTCCCCTAACCCGTTTCTTTGATCTTCCTTGCCTTTCATTCACAGCAAGAACCTCTGAGTAAGGATCTTCTTTGCAGACCTTCTCCCTTGCTCATTTGCTCTGAGTACTTCAACAACCTCTTCATAGATCATGGTTTCCTTCTCATACACCAAGATTGTTATAAGACCATCATATGATCTTAGGAGTGAACACAGTTGCAATAATGCCCGATCCTCCTCATCAATTTTTACATCCAGATTCATAACGTCTGAGCATACCTGGTTGAACCACTGAATGTGAGCAACGAGATCTCCTCCTTCAGGCATTCTCAGACTATATAGCTGCTTCTTCAACCATAGCTTGTTTGTCATGTTCTTGCCCATGTATGTGTTCTCCAATCTTAGCCAAAGAACCTTTACCATAATCTTAGTACATACCTCTGGCAAAACTTGGTCTGCCAAAGACATCCTAATGGTGGTAAAAATGATCTCTTCTAGCTCTTTCCAATCCTCAACACTGATCTTTTCCGATCTCTGTCTCACCAAGACCTTGAAGATCCTCTATTGAACTAGCAAGTCTTTTACTCTTTGTTGCCATAGAGTAAAATTTCCCTTGCCATCATACTTCTTGAAATCTACCTTGAAACTGCTTGATGCCATTACCACAATCAAGTAGAATCAATATATACTAGATCTTATCTTCTAGCACTTCTTGGATGTAGAGATCTTTCTTCCTTCACGCAACCTTGCTCTGATACCAAATTAATGGTGAAACTTGTTCAACAAACAATTGATGACGAACGATCCGGCAAACCCACGCCCAGCGAAAGCAATCCAGGTGTGCGAATGACACTCTACCAGTGATCCAAAGATGATCACGGTAGGATACAGGTCAAACAAAGATCAATCGATCCCTTAGATTAATCAAGAAGTGAAGGAGAAGGAAAGAAGAAAAACAAGATCTGGAAGAATGGAGGGAGTTCTTGATTCGATTATTTTCTTGGACTGTTACAAAATGACCTTCTCTCTCTTGTCCCCTCACTCATAACCATCCCAACTTACATATATATATACCTAGATCGCAAAGGACCTAGGCCCCCCAGAACTTCCCAACGCAGCAACACATGATTCAAAAGATCCCGTCATCTTAGTTGGCTCGAATCCTTTGAGTCGACTCCATGCTGCAGGAAGCACTCTGGACGAGTCGACTCTTAGACTTAGAGCTGACTCATCCAGACCACAGTTTACCTATTTTGCGAAACTGAGCCAACTCCCAGTTATCCAAGCCAACTCTTAGCAGTACCGAACTGACTCCTAGCAGTCTGAGCTGACTCTTAGCAAAACTCCTCCCTGCATCCATGCCATGCCAACCATTAGAGTCGACTCTAACCAGAATTGAGCCGACTCTAATGTCCAGATTGACCAAAACACAATCTAACATCTAGGACTCATCCCAGACTCACTCCTAGCCCTAGATACATCATGTATGACCATGATAAACTGGACCAACCTGAACCTTGGCCCATCCTCCAGGAATCTTGGATGCACCACCTGAGACTCAACATCAACAAAGTGACCAACACAAATCAGAGATTGAAACCTTGAAATTCTGGTCTGGTCCTGATGTCCTCATCAATTCTCTCGGGATGGGAGGAACTCAACCATGTTGAGTAAAGGTCGATCTGGCTCTGGTACTACTCTAACGGATTTGGGTTGAGGCACTGCAGATCCTCTCGAATGATCCACGAGTCCTCGGATTCTGGTCGACCTTGCTAACGAACCAAAAACATTGGAAGCCTTTATTCCGGGTACTAACAGCTTGGTCATCCAGGATATGCTCAATCTTTTCCTCTCACAAGCTAATTTACTGGACACTCAGGGATGGGTTTGCTCTCAAGGAAAGGGTCAGGCTCAATAGTCTCACTTGGTATCATTGTTGGCTCCCTATACTCAACTAAGTTTGAGATATTGAAGGTTGAGTTTGATGCCTAATTAGGTGGTAACTTAGACACTAGGTCCAACATTCTTTACCACTTTGATGGATCCAGCTTTACGGGTATGTAGCCTAATCATCACAAGATTTTTCTAGCAACTCTTGGACTCTTTTCGAGAATTAACCATGTTTTTATAAAAATCATTGCTTACTTTAATCTTATTGCCAATTCCTTATGCAATTCTCTAAAAATGTAGTGCAAACTCATAACACCTAATGCAGGAAAATGACTCATGCCAACACTAATAGATATGTAGACTCGACTAAATCCTAAGCTACAACATGGGTTTAGACCTTAGTCAGGTGGGTGACTTGAAGATGAGAACTTGGCATGCACTCCCAACAGATGCCATAGGGTCCTCCAGAAGTAAGATGCAAACATGACATGCTTAATGAATGTATGCAACATGCTAACCTCTATAAAATATAATTTAATAGTAGAGAAACATATGAAGCTTCAAGAAAGGGCAGGAAATAAGAGGTGGATTCAGGATTAGTTTGGTAGGGTAAGAAATAGGGTTCGGGGTTGGTTAGATAGAGTAGGATATAAGAAGGTGTATCAGGGATTAATCCTAGACTAATGAGATTGACCTTACGGGTTTGATGTACATCTACAGGTTCTGCCTTATGGAAGAATGGATCACTAATTTCAGAGAAGAGATCTTCAATGGAAACTATAAGAGGGAATTCAACCTGAGGGTACTAGATTAAATAAGCCAAGTCCTCACTAATTTTCTTTGGTTCTTGAATTTTAGGACTAGGCTCTACAATTGGGTTCTCTTCTAGAATTTCCTCAGGTAAGGCTCTAGTAGCACTATCTGGATTCTCTTCCTTTAATTGTTCTTCTACTATAGCTTCAGTCTGGGTGTGATCAGGGTTAACTAATTCTAGGTTGGCATCAGTCTGAGCATGGTCAGGGTCAACAAACTCTTGGTTGGCTTCGATCTAGGTGTGGTCATGGTCAGCTAATTCCGGGTCAGCATAGGTATCTCCTCTTCTCCCTCAACATCATCGAAGGGTTCAGGATCTTCCTCCTTGAGTTTTCCTATGTGCAGGGATCAGGTTAGGCATTGGCTAGTATAGCATCCCATCTTATGACATCTAAAACAGGCATTCGGGTTGGGACTCCGGTTCCTCTGGGTTTCAGCTGCCTTATCCTTGTCTTCCCTACGGGCTAGTGGGGTACTAGGGCTAGGTCGGGTTGGATTAGGATTGGGCTGGCTGGTGAGGACACAAGAGCCAGGAAGAGGAAGCAAACCTTTTCTAATTCAATTTGGATTATCAATGAGTAAGTCCATGTGTTCTTCACAAAGAACACTCGAGTCCCAATTGTTTTGAGTTTGTAATTAAGTCAAATTGAGTTATAATTTGATCAAATTGAGTGTAATTAGGGTTGTTGAGTTACCAATTGAGTCCATTGAGTCCATCAATTGGTTTAAGAGTCTTGTAAATAGCATTGATTTGCTTTGTTTGGTGAATTATCCAATTTGAGTTCTATAATTAGTGCTTGAATAAGTCAAGGGATGTCATAAGTACCCAAGACCCAAGTTATCATCGCCTTGGTGGATCAATTCTAGGTCAAAAAAGGGTTGTCCAAATTTTTTACCAGACATCCAGACATCCAGACATCCAGACATTGGGACATCAAGACATTGGGACATCCAGACATTAAGACATTAAGACATTTGGACATCAAGATAAGAAGACAATTTGAATTTCATCATTATCCAAGAAAGGCACCCCATCCAATTCCCTTTCATCGCCCATTTGAGATTCCAAGGAGGCACCAATTGAGAGGAGTAAAGCAGAAGAACTCTGCTTCTCATCTAGCGCCCCCCCTCATTCTCTCTTGTCGCCCACTCCAGATGACGCCCACCCATGGTTCATTCAAAGTTTAAATGGAAGGAAGAGTCCAAGGATAAGTGATTCATTCAAATTTAAATGGAGTCCAAGATAAGTGGAGGTTCATCCAAAATTCAAAGGAGGAGTTATCTTCTATCTACTTTTAAATTCAAAGGAGGAGATATCTTCATCCAAATTCAAATTCAAAGAAGAGTTCCAAGGCTAAGGAAGAGCTCAAAATTCAAGTTTGAAAGTTGTCTTAAGATGAAGATAAAGTTTTGAAGTTTAAATGGAAGCCCCCTCATCCAAACCTCTTTCAAATTCAAATGAAGGATTCAAATTCAAACTTAAACCTTTGAAGCTGCTTCTTATCCCATGTTGCCGATCAAGGAGTTCAAAAAATTCAGATGTGATGCCAATTGAGATTAAGAAAGAGAGATTAGTGCCAAATGGGAAGAAGGATTATCTCCAAGAGAAGGATTAGCATGCCATCTCAATCTTAAATTTATCGCACATTTTTTTCATGAAGCCTTCATCTCATCTCAAGTTGTCACCCAAGCCATGAAAAGCCAATTTAGATTTCAAATTCAAGAAAGATACCAAGAAGCCAAGGAGTGTTTGAATTAGAATTTAAATTTAAATGTAATTTGAATTCAAAGGAGTCCTATGATATCTTCATGTAAGAAGAACCATATAAATAGGACCCCATACCCCCTTGTAAGGACTATTATTCATTCATGAAATAAAGATGCATTATTTCTTCCACAAAGCTGGGTTAGGCTTTAGTGTTTTTATCTAAGGGCGAGGAGGTTCTTAAGAGCTCAAGGCAGGGAGGTCCTTGAGAGCTCAAGGTGGTGAGGTCCTTGAGTGGAGGTTCTGCCGGATTTGACAAGTTGCTACTGATCTTCTTCAAGTTCGACGCATCCAACCCTTCCTTTTTTTTAATTTTGAATCTGATTTACTTCATTCTTAAAGTCTTGTTTGCTACCTTCTCTATAGATCCCAGGTGTTTAAGGACTTTAGAGGATGGATCATTTGCTTCTGAATCGAGATCTGATGGTAGATCTAAAATCTGGAGTCCCAATCTTCATCCTGCTGCAAGATCTGAGCGACCAAGTAGCCAATCTATCCCAAGTCAAAGAGAATATCCATTGAGGTAAGCAACAAATCCTTTCTCATTAGATTTGGTAGTTGAAGCATGGAATAGCCTAATCTTAGATGGTTTCCTAGCCGTCGGATCCTTATTCTTTATAGCTTGCGGAGTAGATTATGGGTAAGTAGTTAGTTACTTTCTTTGATCTCTGTAGTCTGTTATGTTTAGTTGCTTTACTGCTATGATCATTGCTCTTTAAAATATCTTAGACTAAAATTAGATCATCTTACACCGTATCGCATCATTCCACATCACCGGCTGATGGGAGACTAATATGCATGCAATTATTTTTGTATGTTTTATATGTGAGGTTAGGTGATTAATTCCTGAATTTCAGATTAAAATTTGTTGTAGGGAATTTTGTATGAATTTTTGAAGCCAAGCATGCAGATTAGGACCTAGAAAAGTACTAAAGAAGGATCGCCGGGGCTGAGAAGCCTCGGTTAGGGCAAGTTCTCCTACAATATAATTACTGGAGGTAGAGGGGGTGTACCTGACAACGTCTAAGCACCCGATAAAGATCACAATGAAGGATCTCTCATTCCTCGATGGATGCGGCTTGGAAAATCGAGCCAAAGACCCGTGGATACCCGGCTTTCTGCTCGGTGGTCCGATTGAGGCTTGGCTAGAGTCGTTGGATTCGTAGGAACTCGGGGACCTGCAAACGACCTGTCAGGGATTAGAAAACTCAAAGGAAATCAAGAAAACAAAGGAAAACAGCAAAGGAAGAAAGTTTTGGAGGGGGTGGAAGGATGGTTGGCGGCAGGAAGATGGTTGCAAACACCGGGAAGAAGAACTCTCAAACCCCTTTATGCACACAGCAGGATAATCACACAAAGTAATAGAAGAACTCAAGGTTTATTCCATATCAAAAAAGTGTTTCATACCAGAGGCTAGGGTCCCTTAAATAGACCCTTAACCTAGGGCTCCAAGTAAGGGCACATAAGTCTTTACATAAGAATCCTTTTCCCTCTCAAATCCTAGCTAGAAAATAAGGAAACGTTAGGATAAGGAAACGTTAGGTAGAAAAAATCCCTAAAAATTCTCTTGACTTGGCCAACACTCCAAGGATGCCTAGGGGGGTGTGTTGGGCTTCTAGGAGCAACAATAGGCTGGCCCAAAGGGGCTTGGGCACATGGGTTTGGGCCTCTGGAAGATGGGGGGCCTGGTAGCCAGGTAGCAGGAATATTCCCTGGTATCTTGCTTCTTAGGGGCTTGGGCTTGGTGCCTGGGCTTGATTTCTTTGGACTAGGATGCAGATGGACCTCTAAAATCATGGATTCCTTGGTATATGAATATATTTTGGCATCTGGAAGGGAATCTGGGCATCTGGAGGGCATCTACAAGGAATCAGGGTTTTCTGAATTTTCATCCTGGGGTCTTCAAATCTTCAAGCTGGGTTGGACTTGGGCTATACTTCCATGTCTTCAATCTGATTGGACTTGGTCTTCACTTGTATGATGTGGTCTTGAGTCTTCAATATGGTTGAATAGGACTCAAAAAAAATAAAATTAGCTCGACATGAGCTGACTAACACTAGACTGAACTAGCTCAACATGAGCTGACTAGTACAAAACTAAAACTCAAAATACTCAAATAACAACTAAAATGGACTCAGATAGGCTAAGCCCTTATTACAGATGGACTCATAAATTATTGATCAATTCATAGAGGGTTGAAAAGCCTCTATCTTATTCTGGTGCCTTTGGTGTCCCCACCAATTCTCCCGGGGTGGGAGGAACTCGATCCTGTCGAGTGAAAATCAAGCTGGCTCACATATCTCTCGAGGAGGTCTAGGTTGAGGTGCTGCAAGTGCTCTCGAGAAATTCACGAATCATCCGACTTTGGCCAGCCTTGCCAATGGACCAGGAAACATTGATAATCGCGGCCCCGGGTCATAATGGCTTGATCGTCCAGGATACGCTCGATCCGTTCTCCTCTCTCAGGCTAAATTTATTAGTGGACACTCTGGGTTAGGGTCACTCACAATGAAAAGGAATAGGTTCAAAAGCCTCACTAGGTATCGCTGCCGGTTCCCTGTACTCAACCAGGTCTATAATATTGAAAGTAGAACTAATGCCCAAATCCGAAGGCATGTCTAACACCTAGGCATTTGATCCAACCTTCTCTATCACTTTAAAAGGTCCGGCTCTGCGAGCATGAAGCTTCTTTTAGGCCTAAGCCTAACCAAGATAGAATCCACTACATCAAATTCTTTGACCCTTCTTCAAGAATTAGCTAGTTGTTTTAACATTAGTGCGGGTGGTGAACATGCTAGGCATATGCAGACTCCTAACAAGATGATGCAAAGGACTCAAACCTACACCTAACAGACTCGACTAAAGAGGTTTATTAGGTCTTAACTACCACTTGGGCTTGGGGGCATGAGTCATGGTTGATGGATGACATGCAGAAGAAAATTTGCTAGTAACTCCTAATAGGTGCCAGAGGGTCAGCCAAAAGTAGGTAGTAAATGGGATGGGCTCTATGGATCCTTGCAACCTAGTAACCTCAACAAAATGTAATCTAATAGTTCTAGACACATGAGAATACTCAGGAAAGGGAAGGAAATAGGAAGTGGGTTCAGAATTAGTCTGGTAGGGTAGAGAAAAAGGTTCCGGGTTAGTTGGATAAAGTAGGATAAAAAATGTGGTGTCAGGAACTAATCCTATACTAATGAGGTTAACCTTACGGGGTTGCGGTATATCTATGGGGTTTGCATAATGGAAGGATGGGTTACTAATCTCAGGGAAGAGGTCCTTAATGGGAACTATAGGAGGAAGCTCATCCTGAGGGTACTGATTCAAAGAGATCAAGTCCTTAACAAATTCTTCTAGTTCTTGTATTTTAGGACTATACTCTATAATTTGGCTCTCCTCTATGGTTTCCTCAGGTAAGGCTCTAGTAGCAGTACCTAGGTTCTCTTCCTTTATTTGTTCTTCCACTATAGCTTTAGGTTGGATGTGGTCAAGGTCAACTACCTCTAGGTTGGCTTCTACCTGGGTATCTATTGGGTCAGCTAATTTTAGGTCATCTAAAGGTGTCTTCTCTTCTCCCTCATACTCATCCACTAGGCTCGCATCAGCTTCATACACTTCCGCATTAACGTAAGCCTTGTTAATCTCAGGAATGGTTGGAGAAGGTCGGCTAGGAGAAAATTGGCTAGGTCCTGGTTTATGATTATGGACACTAATCCTAGTAGATTCAGGTTGCCTAAGGGGTAGTGGCTCACTACTGGGCTCATATTTAGGGGTGCTAATCCTATGGGGTTCAAGTTGACTAAGGAAAACCTGACTAGTACTAGATTGATACTTAGGGGTTATGGGTTCTCTGGGCTCATAGGACAAGGGTGCAGATCTATGGGTCATGGGATTATAGGATCTGGGGTCATAGAATTTTGGATCAGCTCTATGGTCAGGTTCTAAGGATGGATCATGGTATGGGGTCCTCCTAAGGTTGGGCTCCCTATATGGGTCAGGATATTGGGTTCTCCTAGGGTTGGACTCCCTATATGGGTCAGAATATTGGGTTCTCCTAGGGTTGGGTCCTTATATGGGTCAGAGTATTGGGTTCTCCTAGGATTGGACTCCCTATATGGGTCAGAGTATTGGGTTCTCCTAGGATTGGACTCCCTATATGGGTCAAAGTATTGGGTTCTCCTGGGTTCAGTATCATAATAAGGGTCATGGTAAGGGGTTCTTCTAGGTTTAGTATCATAATAAGGGTCATGGTAAGGGGTTCTTCTAGGTTCAGTATTATTGTATGGGTCAGGCTGAGGGGCTCTCCTAGGTTCAACCTCTCGGTATAGATCAGGGTTTGGGGTCCTCCTAGACTGAGGGTTATAGTATGGGTCAGGATGAGGGGCTCTCCTAGGTTCGACCTCAGGGTATGTATTAGGGTTTGGGGTCCAACTAGGTTGAGGGGAATTAGGATCTGGCTCAGATTGTGACCCATGGGTTTTTCCTGGGGTCCCTACCCGGACTTCTAACTGATCAAACCTATTGGCAAAATGGTCAATTCTATCATTGGTTTGAATACCAGATTGAGTTAACTGGGTCATCTGGGTAGTCATCTAAGTAGCCATCTGGGCCATTTGATCAGCTAGGGCTTTCATTTGGGCTTGCAAATTTTCCATGGGTTCAGACATTTGTGGAGGAGGTGGGTGATATGAAACTTCTGATCTAGTGCTCATGCAAGACTCGATGAGACCAACTACAGCTGACTAGACCTAGAGTCCAAACTAAGGGCTCAATCAGGGTGACAAACTAACCTATAGTAACCCTGTACTCAGCCAGGCAGGTGTAAGGGGAGTGTTAGGTCCCTGATTGCCAATCCTAACACCAATCAGAGATTGGCCAGGTAGGCGAACCAGCACACAAGCCCTTCGAGATTGAATCCCTAAACCACCATTCTAGACACTGAGCACAAAGCACACACGGGTTAGCTTGACACAATGATCTGACACATAGTCCGGACCCGACCAGTTGGTGTCCCTAGCCCACTAGGGCAAATTAAGTCTAGTTAATTTTAGGTTAAGGCTTGGGACCAAATGCAAGGGATGTGGTTTTGGGCTAAGGAGAGGTGATCAAATCCTCCCCCCATTTGATATAGCAAGAGTGCCCTTAAAAGTAAATTATGCAATGATGGTAGGCAGATAGGATGCAAATTAGGGTTTAGATGTTTTTTTGGTATTTTTGGAGAATATGTTTTTTTTTTTGTATTTTATTAAATAGAAGAAAACATTCAAATTATGGCCTAATATGCAGGAAATATACTAAAATTAAAAGATATGCAAAAGATGCTAAACAAGCCCCTAAAACTTCCAAACTTGTCTTGCTGAAAAAACATAGCCAAAAATTTGCAGGCTGTATTTCGGCTTGCAGAAAATTTGCAGGCCATAATAAAATCTGCAAAAACTCTTAAAATTACTGTGGATTATGATGAATCCAGTAAAACAAATTTTAGAATTTTTGGGGTTTTCATCAAGGATAAATAATTAAAAAAATAGAGCATATACTGACTAAAAAATTGCAGAAAATATGCCCTAATCTAAGCTCTGATACCAAATGATGGGGGACTAATATGCATTCAATTATTTTTGTATATTTTATATGTGAGGTTAGGTGATTAATTCTCAGATTTCAGATCAAAATTTGTTGTAGGTAATTTTGTATGAATTTTTGAAGCCAAGCATGCAGATTAGGACCTAGAAAAGTACTAAAGAAGGATCACCGGGGCTGAGAAGCCTCGGCTAGGGCAAGTTCTCCTACAATATAATTACTGGAGGTAGAGGAGGTGTGCCTGACAACATCTGAAGCACCCGATAAAGATCGCAATGAAGGGATCTCTCGTTCCTCGATGGATGCAGCCTGGAAAATCGAGCCAAAGACCCGTGGATACCCAGCTTTCTGCTCGGTGGTCCGATTGAGGCTTGGCTGGAGTCGTTGGATTCATAGGAACTCGAGGACCTGCAAACGACCTATCAGGGATTAGAAAACTCAAAGAAAATCAAGAAAACAAAGGAAAATAGCAAAGGGAAGAAAGTTTTGGAGGGGGCTGGAAGGATGGTTGGCGGCAGGAAGATGGTTGCAAACACCGGGAAGAAGAACTCTCAAACCCCTTTATGCACACAGCAGGGTAATCACACAAAGTAATAGAAGAACTCAAGGTTTATTTCATATCAAAAAAGTATTTCATACAAGAGGCTAGGGTCCCTTAAATAGACCCTTAACCTTGGGCTCCAAGTAAGGGCACATAAGTCTTTACATAAGAATCCTTTTCCCTCTCAAACCCTAGCTAGAAAATAAGGAAACGTTAGGTAGAAAAAATCTCTAAAAATTCTCTTGACTTGGCCAACACTCCAAGGATGGCTAGGGGGGTGTGTTGGGCTTCTAGGAGCAGCAAGATGCCGGCCCAAAGGGGCTTGGGCACATGGGTTTGGGCCTCTGGAAGATGGGGTAGCCTGGTAGCCAGGTAGCAGGAATATTCCCAGGTATCTTTCTTCTTAGAGCTTGGGCTTGGCACCTGGGCTTGATTTCTTTGGGCTAGGATGCAGATGGACCTCTAAAATCATGGATTCCTTGGTATATAAATATATTTTGGCATCTGAAGGGAATCTGGGCATCTGGAGGGCATCTGCAAGGAATCAGGGTTTTCTGAATTTTTCTCCTGGAGGCCATAGCTCGTTTTATGTGCCATAGGATAGGTCATGTTTCTAGCTAGTGCCCTCGTAGATCCCTTTACATAGAAGAAGGAGAGGAAGAGAGTTCCAGGCCCAATGAAGAATTTGAAGAAGAAGTTTATGAGGCCGGAATGAATTTGGTTGATGAGTATGAAGGAGAGGAGGAATCCACAGAGTCTAACCAGTTAGGGGTTGTGAGATGCATCCTGTCCCAGAATAGAGTTCAGGAGGATTGGCGTAGGACTAACATCCTACAGACTTTCCTTAAACTAGGGGATAAGGTATGTAAGATCATCATAGATAGTGGGAGCTGTGTGAATGCCATTTCTGCTAGCATTGTTAAAATGTTAGGCTTAACCCCAGTCCCCCACCCCAACCCCTATAAGGTTTCTTGGATAGACTCTACCTCTATACCCATCCAGTCTAGATGTCAGGTCCAAATCCAAATGCAATCCTATCAAGAGAAGATTTGGTGTGATGTCTTGCCCATGGGGGTGAGCAGTATAATTCTTGGGAGACCTTGGTTATATGATCATGATGCCACCCTCTTAGGAAAATCCAATACCTATGTCTTTAGCTTTAATGGGAAAAAAATCACAATCCATTTAGTCCCTCCTAAGGACAAGGTAGCTAAAGGACCCAATAAGGTCAGAGAGATGAAGACTGGAGTGAACCTAATTAGTGCTAAGGATCTAGAACAAGAAATTCATAGTGGTTCACCCATTTGGATGTTGACTGCTAAGGAACTTAGGACTCCTACACCCTCAGAGCCTCCTCGGGAAGTTAGACCTTTGTTAGAAGAATTTGAGGATGTTTTTCCCGAGGATCTGCCAGACCACCTTCCACCTCTTAGGGATATCCAGCAATCCATAGATTTAATCCCAGGAGCTACTTTACCCAACTTGCCCCGTTATAGGATGAATCCATCTGAGCATAAGGAACTGCAAAAGCAGGTTGGAGAATTGTTAGGGAAGGGGTTCATTCGAGAGAGTCTTAGCCCTTGTGCAGTCCCTGCACTACTGACCCCAAAGAAGGATGGCACGTGGAGGATGTGTGTTGATAGTCGTGCCATCAACAAGATCACAATCAAGTATAGTTTCCCCATCCTAGACTAGATGACATGCTAGATATGATGGCCGGTGCAATGATATTTTCCAAAATTGACCTCAAGAGCGGCTATCATCAGGTTAGGATTAGACCAGGGGATGAGTGGAAAACCACTTTCAAAACTAAGGATGGTCTCTATGAATGGGTTGTTATGCCTTTTGGGTTGTCCAATGCCCCTAGTACTTTCATGAGGATTATGACCCAGGTGCTTAGAGCTTTCATAGGGATGTTTGTAGTGGTCTATTTTGATGACATCCTGATTTATAGTAAGACCCCTGTAGACCACCTAGGCCACCTTAGACAAGTCTGCCAAGTTTTAAGGAATGATAGTCTCTACGGTAATCTCAAAAAGTGTGAATTCATGACCAGTAGAGTTATCTTCCTTGGTTTTGTAGTAACCCCTGACGGCGTGGCTGCCGATCCAGAAAAGATTAGGTCCATAGTAGAATGGCCAGAGCCGACCAGTGTGCATGAAGTCAGAAGTTTCCACGGCTTGGCTACCTTCTATAGGCGATTCATCAAGGGGTTTAGTACTGTAGTTGCTCCTATCACAGACTATATTAGGAAAGGAGAATTTCAGTGGACTAAAGCAGCCCATAAAGCCTTCCTAGATCTTAAGGATAGGATGACCCAGGCACCCATTTTGAGGTTACCCGACTTTTCTAAAGTATTTGAGGTTGCCTGTGATGCTTCAGGAGTAGGTATAGGTGGAGTCCTAAGCCAAGAGAACCATCCCGTAGCATTCTTTAGTGAAAAACTTAATGATGCTAAGCTTAGGTATTCTACCTATGATAAGGAATTTTATGCGGTAGTACAAGCTTTGCGTTACTGGAGACATTATTTGCTACCACAGGAATTTGTGCTGTTTTCGGACCATGAGGCTCTTAGATTCTTGAATTCCCAGAAGAAGCTTAACCCTAGGCATGCTAAGTGGGTAGAGTATATCCAGTCCTATACTTTTGTTTTGAAACATAAGGCTGGGACTGAAAATAAGGTAGCTGATGCCCTTAGTCATCGATCTTTGTTACTGAATTTTGTTAGGGCTGAAGTCGTAGGGTTTGAGCAGATCAAAGAGGCATATGAGTCGTGTTCGGATTTTAAGACTGTGTACCAGGATCTAGCTCAAGGACCATCTAGTGATCATAAGGATTATACCCTTTTAGATGGCTTTTTGTTCTTTAAAAATAGGCTTTGCATCCCTAGAACTTCTCTTAGGGAATTCTTGATTTGGGAAATTCATGCTGGAGGTCTAGCTGGCCATTTCGAAAAAGACAAGACCACCCTGGCTACTGAAGACCACTTTTTCTGGCCTAGCTTAAAAAGAGATGTAGCACACATTGTGGCTAGGTGTCGGACCTGCGCTGTTGCCAAACAGTGAAAATAGAATACCGGCCTTTATATCCCACTCCCTGTCCCAGATCGTCCTTGGCAAGATGTGAGCATGGACTTTGTGTTAGGTTTGCCTAAGACCCAGAGGAGGCATGACTCTATCTGTGTTGTAGTCGACCGATTTTCCAAGATAGCCCATTTCTTGCCTTGTTCCCAAACATTTGATGCATCTAAGGTAGCCACCCTGTTCTTTAATGAGATACTTCGACTCCATGGCCTACCTAAGATAATTGTTTCAGATAGGGATGTCCGGTTCACTAGCTATTTCTTGAAAACCCTTTGGCATAAGTTAGGGACAAAACTTAAGTTTTCAACTGCCTATCATCCCCAAACTGATGGCCAAATCGAAGTAGTGAACCGTAGTTTAGGCAATCTGTTAAGGTGTCTTGTTGGTGAAAACATTAGGAACTGGGATTTGTACTTACCTAGGGCTAAATTTGCATACAATGACTCGGTCAATAGGTCTACAGGTAAGAGTCCATTTGAAATTGTGCATGGTTACAAACCTCACACACCTCTTGATCTAACTCCTTTGCCAGTCCACACACGAGTCTCCGAGTCTGCTGAAGTTTTTGCACAGCATATAAAAGACTTGCATAAAGAAATTCATGCCAAAATAAATTTGAGTAATGAAACTTATAAGAAGTTGGCTGATTCTCAAAGGCGAGTCAAAACTTTTGTTGAGGGAGACTATGTAATGATTAGGTTAAGGCCTGAACAGTTTCCTCCTGGAACCGTTAGAAAGTTACATGCTAGAGGAGCTGGACCATTTAGAGTGGTGAAGAGAGTAGGGTCCAATGCCTATGTGCTCGAGTTGCCTTAAGAACTAGGCATTATCTCCACTTTCAACATTATAGACCTAGTAGAGTATAGAGAGCCAGCTGTGATTCCCAGTGAGCCTTTTGAGCCTAATCCTGCTCTTGAGAGTGAACCCAACCTGTGTGTCCACCAATAAACTGGCCTATGAGGAAAGAGCAGATTGAAAAGATCTTGGATGATCGGGTTATCTCTACTCGTAATCGAGGATACCAAAGATACCTGGTCCGCTGGCAAGGAAGGCCAGATTCTGATGACACTTGGATCTCTCGAGAAGAATTACAAGAATTGGACCCATACCACTTGGAGAGATACCAGAGCCAACTTGATCCATACTCGACAGGATCGAGTTCCTCCCACCCCGGGAGAATTGGTGCGGGCACCAGACTCAGAAGAAGACTTCAGAGCTCCATCTGGATCTCTGATTGACCTTGCCCGAAGAATTAAGGTTTTCTGATTTTGTAATAAGGGTTGACATGGTCAACTCAATTTTAGTTGAGTCTGTATTTCCCTGCAATTTAAATTTTGTTGAGTCATGTTGACTCAGTTCAAGTCCTAGTAGTGGTCTAGGTCTTCTCCAGGGTGTCACATTTTCTCCCAAGCCCAAGCAAGTGGGTGCCACACTCCCAGCCACACGCCAGAGTCCAGGAGGTGCCACAAATCCATCCCAGTGTCTTGGTCCCCACACCCAAGGGAGCAAGAAATTTTCTTGAAGCCAAAATCAAGGAGGCGCCTCATATGTACCTTAAAAGGCCAAGCTAAAGGATGAAAGAGGCATTTCTTGGGGAGCACTTCAAGGGGGCGCCTAATCCATGCCTAAAAAGCCCAAAGCAAAGTTGGGAAGAGCCATGACTTGGGGAGAAAGAAAAGGAGGTGTCCAAAAGAGTTGAGCCATATGGGAAGGAATTGATTCTACAAACCTAATTTGAAGATCCATCCTATTAGTCCCACATGGGAAGATGTAAAACCCTGACCTCTTGTAAAGTCTTATAAAATAAACCCCTCTTGTAAGTTTTGAAAACAACTGATGAATGAATTCAATTTATGTGTGAGCAATCTTTGTGTTTCTCTCTTCCGCACTTGCATTCAGGTGTTGAGCTCCATGAGGGAGTAAATCCGGGTTCCCTAGGAACCTTGAGGAGGTGTGAGATCTCCAACCCCAAAACCCTAGGTTAGCCACTTCCATTCCAAACCCTAGCCGTCCAGCATCCTCTTCATTCCACCAAACCCTAGCCTACCCCATCTCTCACGGCCCTTCTCTCCAAGTAGAGGCTGACCACCAGCATCCAGGTCCAGTTCGGCTACTTCGAAGACATAGCAAATCCCAGAGGAAGTCAGATCAGCTTCCAGGAGAATCAGGATTTCAGCGACATCAGCTTTCAAGTTCTTCTATCTGGTAAATCCTTCCTTGAGTATCTGGTTCCATATCTTATTCTTCTTCTTTCCCAGATCTTGAGTTCAGAAGAAGCCAACTCTGCCAAAGGGCCAGTATTGGAGGATCCATTGCGAAGATATCTGAATCCGGGGATCTAACAATCTGCTCAAGAGAGTCCTCCACTAAACTCTGTGAAGATCACTGCCTGGTCTGTAACCCTTCTCTTCTCTTTACTTCTGTCCTGTTGAAAGTTCAGAGCGAAACCCTAGGTCTGGGAGTTTCTCAACTCCCAGCGATCCTTTACTTCTGAACTACTCTGATAACCTAGTTTCTTTAAATTGTGCTTTCAATTATTACATAGTTTATTTCAATTTAGTTTAACTTTCTTTTGAGTCAAAGCCGACTTCTGAAAATATTAAAAAAAATAACAAAAAAAAGAATTAGTCTTAATTTACTTCCGCATCGCATCACCTCTTTTGTTCTGCATCACCTTGAGGATATCTTTTCTTGTCCCGTTAGATGAAGGATAGATCTTATCATGGCAGTCAGTTGCAAGTGGGCTGCCCTAGAGCCTCTGCTGATCGAAGTCGACTTTCGGAAGTGGGCTGCCTTAGAGCCTTTGCCGACCGGAGTCGGACTTTCGAAGTGGGCTGCCCTAGAGCCTTTGCCGATCGGAGTCGGACTTTCGGAAGTAGGCTGCCTTAAAGCCTTTGTCGACCAGAGTCGGACTTTCGGAAGTGGGCTGCCCTAGAGCCTTGCCGACCAGAGTCGGACCTTCGGAAGTGGGCTGCCCTAGAGCATTTGCCGATCGGAGTCGGAATTTCGGAAGTGGGCTGTCCTAGAGCCTTCGTCGACCGGAGTCGGACTTTCTGAAGTGGGCTGCCCTAGAGCCTTTGCCGACCAAGTAGGACTTTCGAAAGTGGGCTACCATAGAGCCTTTGCTGACCGACAGAGAGGACAACAGTGTTCCTTTTAGGCACGTGTTTGGATATTCCATAGGGTAGGGTGTTTACACCATCCCTGTGCACTTTCTGTCATGATTAAGATAGGCTGTTCAGGCCCACCTCGTTGCATGTTAGGATTCACCGTAGGGTAGGTTATGAAAACCATCCCTACTCCTTTAATCTTTTTGGTGGCCTGGTTAGGCCATCCATTGCGCTCGTCGGGCATACCGATAAGGTGAGTGGATTAGACTCTCCTTTGCACAGTTGACTGATTTTTCAGATTGGGTCATTCGGGCTGTTGTCGTTCAGTCGATGCAACTAGTCATTCTGAGTTGAGTAGGGTTAAGGAGCTTTACACAGGAGTTTTTTGAAACTTTTTCATTGGTAGTATTTGCGAAGGTTCTGTACATTCCATGGTCGGGATAGGGTCTTCCCCTCCAGGGTCTTGAGTCGATATGTCCCTGGTCGAATGACTTCTTCGACTTGATATGGGCCTTCCCAGTTGGGGGAGAGTTTACCCTGTTCTGTTGGCCTGGACACCTCTGCTCTTTGCAATACCATGTCCCCCATGCGGAAAGTTTGCTCCTTCACCCTTGCATTGTAGTACTTGGCGACCTTTTGCCGGTATGCCACCATTCTTATCTAGGCCTGTAGCCTGGTGCTTGACAGCAAATCCAGATCAGTCCTTCTGCAATCGAAATTCTCAGGCTCTTCATAGTTATCAATTCTCAGGGACTGTAGGGAGACTTTGATAGGTAGCACGGCTTCGGTACCATAGGCTAGGTTGAACGGAGATTCACCGGTGGCTGTTCTTGGGGTAGTTCAGTACGCCCAAAGAACAGAGGTCAGTTCTTTGGCCCAAAGCCCTTTGGTGGCGTTCAGCCTTGTCTTCAGACCATGGAGGATGGTCCGGTTGGTGACTTCGGCTTCTCCGTTGGACTGTGGATGAGCAATGGATGTTAGCCGATGCTGGATATGGTACCGAGCACAGAAGTCCTTAAACTTTGGATTGTCGAATTGTCTCCCGTTGTCCGTGATGATGGCATGTGGGATATCGAACCTGAAGATAAAATTTTTCACAAGATTTTCCACCTTTCCCTCTATGATTTGGGCCAATGGTTCGGCTTCCAACCATTTCGTGAAATAGTCGATGGCCACTAGGAGAAACTTCCTTTGCTCTGATGCTGGTGGGAATGGGCCAAGAATGTCCATCCCCCACTGGGCAAAGGGCCATGGGGCTACCAACTGAGTCAGGTGACTCGCAGGTTGTTTCTACACATTGGCATACCTCTGGCATTGGTCGCACTCCCGTACGAAATTAGCTAAGTCCTTCTGGATGGAGGGCCAGTAATATCCTTATCGAATAATCTTGTATGCTAGAGATCTGCCTTCCAAGTGATCCTCGCATATGCCCTCGTGGACCTCTCTCAATGCATAATCTGCATCGGTGGGTCCGAGGCATTTCAGCAATGGTTGGGAGAACGATCTCTTGTAGAGGGTTCCGTCTAAGATGACATATTGAGATGCCATCCAGTGGATCTTCTTGGCCTCTGCCTTATCTTCGGGCGGTTCTCCTTCACTCAGGAATCTGATGATGGGATCCATCCAGCTTGGCTCAGTATCAATCTGGTGCACCTCTGCAGCCTCTTCGGCAATGTTTGGAGTTTCCAGATGTTCAACATAGGTGTGCCCGAGAGACTCTAGTGCTATAGTTACCAGTCGAGATAGTGCATCCGCCCGGGAGTCTCTGATCAGGGAACATGAATAATTTCAAAATGTTCCAGTTAGTAGGATAAAGCCTGAACATTCTCCAGGTATTGCACCATGGTTGGATCTTTGGCTGCGTACTCTCCATTGACTTGATTCATAACCAGTTGAGAATCGGAGAAGGTTCGGAGTTGCCAGACTCCCAGATCTTTGGCGATCCGAAGTCTGGCGAGTAGGGCCTCATATTTGGCTTGATTATTGGAGGCGTGGAAGGAGAAACAGAGTGCATACTCTATAATCTAGCCGTCAGGTTCGGCTAACATGAGTCCAGCCCCGCACCCGATAGCATTGGAAGCTCCGTTCACATGAAGCACCCAAACGGACTTCATCTCCTTCGGGTTTCTTCTTCTTCCGAAGAGGCTTCATCTTCGGACTTTCAAGTGTACTCGACCAAAAAATCGGAGAGCACTTGGGCCTTCATGGCCGCTCGGGGCTGGAAGCTAATATCAAATTTGCTTAGCTTCACATCCCACTTGGCTATCCTTCTAGAAGTGTCCGGAGATCAAAGAACGGCCTTGAAAGGTTGACAAGTCAGCACCACGATAGCGTGGGCCTAGAAGTATGGCCATAGTCACTTTACCGCAATCACTAAAGAGTAGATCAGCTTCTGTGTCCTTGCATATCGTGTTTCTGCATCATGTAGGATCTTGCTGATGTAGTAAATTGACTTGTAGGACCCATCTTCTTCCTTCCAGACAAGAACCGAACTCACTGCTTCATCTGAAGCAGAGAGGTACAGGTAGAGGACCTCGCCTTCTTTTTGCTTGGAGAGTAATGGCAGGGTCTTCAAATACTTCTTCAATTTCTCAAAGGCAACGCGATAGTCTTCAGACCATTCGAAGCTCTTTGATTGCCGAAGTATCTTAAAGAACGAAAGACATTTCTCGGCTGACCGAGAGATAAATCTGCTTAGGGAGGCAATCCTCCCTGTTAACTATTGGACTTCCTTTTTATAGGAGGGATGTCTCATATCCATCAAGGCCTGGATCTTCTCAGGGTTGGCCTCAATCCCTCGTTTGGTGACAAGGAAGCCCAGGAATTTACCCGACGTGACCCCGAAGGTGCACTTCGCCGGGTTTAACTTCATGTGGTAGCGCCGGAGAGCGCTGAATGACTCCTCCAAGTTGTGGATGTGGTCTCTCTGGTGGAGACTCTTGACGATCATGTCGTCAACATAGGCCTCCATATTTCTTTCCAGTTGCTTTTCAAACACCTTATTGATGAGTCTTTGAAATGTTGCTCCGGCATTCTTGAGGCCGAACGGCATCATCTTATAGCAGTAGAGACCTTTGTCAGTGATGAATGCCGTCTTCTCCTCATCTTGCAGATCCATTCTGATCTGGGTGTAGCTGGAGAAGGCATCCATAAAGCTCAGCAACTGGTGGCCGACGGTAGCATCGACCAGTTGATCAATCTTTGGGAGAGGGAAGCTATCTTTTGGGCAAGCCTTGTTGAGGTCTGTATAGTCGATGTAGATCCTCCACTTGCTGCTAGCTATCTTCATAATTACCACATTGGCCAGCCACTCGAGGTAGCGGGCCTCTCTGATGAACCCTGCCTTGAGGAGCTTGCCAATCTCTTCATCAACAACTTGCTGTCTTTCGGGGGTGAACCTCCTCTTCTTCTATCGCACCGACTTGTACCCAGGGGTTACTTCCAGTCGATGAGTAATCACTTCGACGGGAATCCTGGGCATGTCCAAAGCCGACCAAGCGAAGACATCGGTGTTGTCCCTGATGAAACGAATCAGCTTCATTCTGGTTTCCTCATCATGGGCGCTCTCGATTTGCACAACTCTGGAGGGATCTTCCTTTTTCAAAGGTATCGGGATGGTCTTCTCCATGGGTTCACCAAGGTTTGTGGTTGAATCCCTTGGATCCAGCTGATCCGGAGTAGTTGAATCCTTGAAATGCCTGTCTTCAATCATTAGACATTGCTGTGCCATCCTCTGGTTCCCTCTAACATCTCCAACACCATTCCTGGTGGGGAAGCATACCAAGAGGTAGTGAGAGGAGATCATGGTCCAGAACCTATTCAAGGTGGGCCTCCCCAGAATAATGTTATATGCAGAGGGGATCTGGACCACCGTGAAGTTGATCGGCAATGTCTTTTATCGAGGCTCGGAGCCGAGAGTTACAGGTAATACTATCTCCCCTTCGGTATAAACTTGGTTGCCCCCAAAATCGGAGAGTGGTATGGGGGATCTTTAAAGTTGATGTCTAGGCAAACATATTTTGGAGAATGCATCGTACATCAAGACATCAGTCGAACTTCCATTATCAATAAGAACTCTCTGTACATCATAATTAGCCATTACGGCCGAAATTAGAAGAGGGTCATCATGCAGGAGCCAAACTCCCGTAAGGTCATCGTCGGAGAAGAGGATGGAGTTGTTATCTTTCAATCGCTTTGAAGCTTCATCTTCATCCCTTCTCTAGTTGGTGGGCCGGTGTATCATCCCTACACCTCCATTGGTGGGCCTTTGATTTGGCAATTCGGCCTCTTCGGGAGGTGGCTGGGGAATAGTTGCTTCCGACCGGGGTCCCTGGTGACCGATGTACCACCCCAGGTATCCTCTCTTGATGAGATCCTCGATCGCATCCCTCAGCTGGATGCATTCTTCTATGTTCTGGCCATGGTCCCGGTGGAATCAGTAGAATTTGTTCCTATTCGTTATGGAAGAGAAGGCCTTCATGGGACGGGGCTGTTGGAGATAGTTTTCTTTTTCTATCTCCATGAGGATCTTCTCTCGAGGGAGGTTGAGGGGGGTGTAGAGTCGAATCTTCCTCCCAATGCTCTAGGCTTGGGAGGGCTTCTCCGGCGGTCTGCATATTTGTCACCGTTGTTATTAAAAGTTTGGGGGCCTTGCCCCCTGTTATTCTTCTTCTTTGAAGGGGGGTTTCTCTTTAATCAAACATCAATTCGTCGCCTGCTCTTCAGCATCAGCATATTTCTGAGCCCTTGATAGGAGCTCAGCATAGCTTTTAGGAAACTTCTTGTCCAGGAAAAAAGTAAGCCTGGAGGTTCGAAGCCCCTTCTTCAGTGCTGACATGGCCACGTGCTCATTGAGATCGAGGATCTCAAGCATGGCCGCATTGAACCTGGAGATGTAATCTCTCATGCTCTCTCCTTCATTCTAGTGAAGGAGGAAGAGTGTGTCCGTATTCCGAGGAGTCTTACGGCAGGTTCTGAAATGCAAGATAAATAATTTTTCTAACTCGAAAAAGGAATCGATGGTACCTGGGCGCAGGCTCGAGTACCACATCCGAGTGGACTTCTTCAAGGTAGCCGAGAATACCAAACAGTACATTGCATCCGAAGCTCCTTGAATCATCATATGGGCTTTGAAGCTGTCCAAATGGTCGGGGGTCGGAGGTGCCATCATAGGGTTCCATCTAGGGAACCCTGAAGTGCCGAGGAATGTCCTCAGCCATGATGTGGTCGGAGTAGGGTGGGTGTAGATCACCCACAATCAAGTCCTCGGGATCTCTCTGATCCCGCATTCTCTGTTCTCGTGCCCTTGTCATCTCTGATTCGATGGCTCTGAACCTCCCATCATAATCGGGAGTCTGCTTGGGCGCTCTCTCCTCTGGAGTGGAGTCTATGGAGGAGGAGGAGGAGGAAGTTTGACTAGGCTTTTCCCTTTTTATGTGGAATCGGCAGACCTAGGCAGTCTCGAAGTTTGGCCTTCGGGAGAGGGCCGAGAACGAGGGGAGGGATGCGCTGAATCCTCTCGTAGTGCTCTCCTTCTTCGGGATCGAGAGCTATATCTAGAAACAGCCAGTGGGTTTGTCATCGGAAAGGCTCTGTCTTGGAACTCTTGAACCATGGCCGTCTGATTGGCGACCTGGTTCATAAAAGCTTTGAACTGCTGTGCTCCCACAACAACCATGGGAGGTGGAACATCGTTCTCCTCCGGGGGTGCACCCCCCTGAGATGGAGCATGACTCCGGCTTGTAGAAGCATTTTGAGCTTTTCCTCTTGCCATCAAAAAAATTCTTTGTTTCTTCCCCTTGTCTGGGAGGGAGCTTAATAAATGTTAATAATATGCCGCCCTACCTGGCGCACCAATCTATTGGCGTGGAGTTCCTAGATCGGCCGGTCGGAGCCGCTGCATCACAGGACCTCTCCGTGGTTCACTTGCAAAACAGGTCCCTTGCCGAAGTTGTTCCGGCAGAGGACACTCTGATGCCTAAGTCAGTGGCGGATTCCAGCCACAGAATGGGGAAGATGTCAAGAGTGGAAGAGAAAAAGAGTTCTTGGAGATTGAAAGTGTATGTGTGCGAGATGATTCACGCCTCTCTCTTAAGCCATCCTTCTTACCCATATTTAAAAGATGGCCTCCGGTCTATGGCCCGCTCTTTTCCCGGAGATCATGGGGAGCCAATCTCTTCCATGATTGTGATCAGGGGTTGTCAATGAGCAGTTCCGGCCAGATCGGAGGCGTGGCTGCAGGAATTGTGCGCCATGATCATGGCATGATGAGTGTCGATTGTAACCGTTGGTTATAGTTTCCTTTTTGGAGCAGATTGTGGTTCAAGCTTTGGGTTTCCCCTTGCATGGGCCGAAGGTTTGGTATCTCCCCGAGGCCGGAGATCATGTCTATGGTGGGGACTAAAGTTCATGTCTTCGAAAGTCGATGAGTAGTTCAAACTTCGGCCGGGGCCGAAGGTGCTACCCGAAGGACTAGCCTTCGGATGTTGTAGTTCAGTTGTGAAGCCTTGAGTTCCTTGCGGTTGGCCTTCGCTTTGTCCGAAGTCTGTAGTCCGGAGAACCGGGGCTTCGATAAGTTGAACCGGAGCTTGGTTCGTAGTTGAACCAGGATATCCCAACACCTGTCAACCCACTTCTTAGCTGTGGCATAATCATTCATGGCACTGAGTTGACTATTAGGGATGGCGACCATGCATCATGTTGGCGAGACGAGACTGTGCATCACGTGTGTATCGAGAACCATGCTCCACATGGATTGATGGGAGGCATGCATCCCCTTCCAAAGCATATGAAGTGTACATCTCCTTTTGCTGTCATCTTCTAAGGATCGATGAGTAATGGGTTACCTCCTTTGGTGCTCCTATGAACCCACCATCTGAGAGGAAGGCTGCAGGCTACAGTGGATGACAGTGGAGGTGATTGTGGGCTACACTTGGAGCTCATCCCTGGGTGCTGGACGACACCTCAAGCCTTACGAGCATGGCCCCTAGCACATAGCACATATGGGAGACGAGGACGGTCTAGCCTAGGAACATGTCAATGATGAGGCAAAGGAGAGGTTGTTTGCTAGAGGCCATCATGGATGGTGGTGGTGGTTGTGATGCTGACATGGGAGCCAAGGTGGGCGTGTCGCATGCCAGAGTTGCCAAACTAGTCATGGAGCATGTCGAAGGCTATCATGGATGTCGGAGGCCATCATGGACTATGGAGGTGGTTGTGACATCGATGTGGGAGCTAAGGTGGGCATGCCACATACCGAAGGCACTGAACTGGCCATGGAGCATCCTGAAGGTGCCGAGCTGGTCATGGAGCATGCTAGAGGTTATTGTGGACAGCAGAGTTGGTCATGACGCTGAGCCTAGGTGGGCAGGCCATGATGTAGCGACGACCTCTGGCGGGCGAAGGTGAGCTGTCACGAGCTTTGGTGGCATCGGGTGCGAGGAGAGTAGAAACGTCGAGAGTGAGGTTGATGCAACAAGCATATGATTAATGTTTTGAATATGGTTTATAGAGCAATGAAGCCTAATTACACTAGCATTGTACTCATCATAATAAGACTTAAGGATTATAAGAAATGGGACTTTTACTTGATTAGACACAATCCTAAACTAAGAAGGAAGAAGATCTAGACAATAGAGGCTAATGATTGTGGACTTACCTTGATGAGCTTTCCAACCTTCTTTTGATTCATACCTTGAAACTACCAACGCTCAGAACTGAAGAACCTGGATAACAGAGATCAGAACCCTGGACTTGGGGCTTCAGCTTGTTGGTTCTTTGTCAAGGTGAACCCGGTTCACAACTCAAAGACTTCGAAGGACCTTGAGCTTGGAAGATTCTTTGCTAGGGGAAAGGAATGGCTTTGGCGTGGAGGAAGAGGATGGGAAACTTTCACATAAGGAAAAAAAAAAAAAAAACACAAGACAATTTCTACTTCCAAAATTCAACTTCAATTTTCATTCATTCCTAAAAAAATCAATCCCCTATACAATGGGCATCCAAGGCCTTTAATAGCCTCACAAAGCTAGCTTTTGAAATTTAAAAACTCCCCAAATTGAGGAGGATTACAAGGGGTGGTTGGAGGATTTGGTGGAGAGTTTGGAGGGATGGGGGGGGTTGGAGGATTTGGTGGAGGACTTGGAGGGGTGTGGCCAACATCCTTGAATTTGAATCTTCCTTGTTGGCACCAAAGAGTGATGAGGTGACTAGTGAGGTGGCGCCTGATGACATGGCATGATGAGATGGTCTTCTACTTGGATAAGGAATGACATGTGGCGCCAAGTGGTCCTAGTTGATGGTCCTTTTCTCTTGCTTGGTTGATGTGTCTTCTCTTCTTCATGTGGTCAAATTCTGGGGTCCAGAATTTGAGTCTTGTTGCTGGCTTTCATTGCTTTAAGACTTGATTAACTGAAATAGACTTAACTCAACTGAACTAACTTGACTGACCTAAACTTGAAACGGACTTACAGGAAATGAAATTTTTTTTTAAAAAGTAATTACAGGACTCAATAAACACTCTTGATTAATTACAGCACTCTTGAAAAGAAAATGGCTCTTGAAAATAAAACATTTACAGGACTCTTGAAAAGGAAATGGCTCTTGAAAATAAAACATTTTTGAACTAAAGGATACAAGGTAACTAATTATCTTCGATCCAAATTGGGATAAGGCTAACCTTGTTGGAGTGAAGTTTCTTTCAATTTCTGGTGTCCACACCAATTCTCCTGGGGTGGCAGAACTCGACCTAGTCGAGTATGGTTCAGTTTTGCCCTGGTAATGCTCGAACAAGTCTGGGTTAAGTCTTTGTAGGTCCTCTCAAGTAATCCAAGAGTTGTCGGACTCAGGTCGACCTTGCCATTGAGCCAGGTATCGCTGATAGTCCTTATTCCTGGTAGTAATGGTCTTATCATCCAGGATTCTCTCAATGCTCTCTCTCCGCTCAGGTAGGGTTGGTGGTGGACACTCGAAAATATGTTCACTCTCAATGAAAGTTTCTGGCCCAAAAGGCTCACTAGGTATTAGTACTGGTTCTTTGTATTCTACTAGGTCTAAACATTAAAGGTTGTACTGATACCCATATAAGGTGGAAGTTCCAAAACATATGCATTAGGCCCTATTTTCTTTAAGATCTTGAAAGGTCCCGCTCCGCGGGCATGCAGCTTCTTTATGGTTCCAGAGGGGAACCATTCAGGGTTGAGCCTAATCATCGCATAATCCCCTTCACAGAATTCTTTAGCCCTCTTATATGAGTCAGCTAAGTGTTTATAAGTTTCATTGCTCAGGTTGATCTTATTACTGATTTCTTTATGCAGATTTGTGACATGCTGTGCAAAAGACTCAGCAGACTCAGAAACTTACACAAGCACTTACGAAATGCAAACTGAACTAGGCATCCTTATTGAGAGAAATTTTATTGGACTCTCTAGGGCCTAAACCTAACAGATTAATGACTCTCTAGGTTTGACCCTGGTCTGGCATGCACATGAGAATTTACCATAGGTTCCTAGCAAATGCCATAAGGTTTTCCAAAAGTAGGCAGCAAAAGGAATAGGCCTTAAAAGCTCATGCATCCTACTAATCTCGTCAAAATGAAACTTAATGGCTCTAAAATTATGATAGGAATCCGAGACTTGGGGTAATTTAGGAGAATCTTGAAACAGACCTTGGTTACTGATGATGACCTTAAGATTAGAATTTTGATCTACAGGCGTGATGCTTCTAGGTAGTTGAAGGTCATCAGGAAAGTCTTCTAAAATAATGATTGGGTTCTTCTCAGGTACCTGAAGGAGTTCTTGTGTCGAAGCTAAAGTATTGGGTTCTTCCTGAGGGCATTGTCTTACGGGAACCAAGTCCTCACTAAATTTTGGTTGTTCTGATGTTTCAGGACTAGGCTCAATAATCTTTTCTTTACCAAAGGTTTCCTCAGGTAAGGTACTAAAGTTGTTCTCTTCACAGTCTTCCCTTCATATTCATCTATTAAACTTATGTTAGTCTCATACACATATTTACTAGGTTCAGATTTGCCTTCTTCCTTCCCTAGCCCTTCAGTTTGAGGATACACTAAGTCTTGGGTATTAATGAACTCAACTTGTACTTCAGGGTTCTTACTCCTATCATTCATATGAGCTAATGGGATAGTAGAAGTTGGTTGGTCTAAGAGAAATTGTTTAGCCAGAATTTGGTTCAATTGGGCCATTAGATCATTTAGGCCTTTCAGCATGGTTTCAAGATTCGGGTCCATTGCTACACTGGACTGGGCTTGGATTGGTGAATATGGTGTCCCTGCTCTAGTTGTCATGCATGCAAATGGACTCAAGTTCGAGCTAAGGTTTCCTAGACCTAGAGCACAAATTAGAAGTCTAATTAAGTGAACCAACTAGCTAGTAGTACTTATGGGACTTAGCCAGGTAGGTGGAGGGGAGTGAAGGTCCCTGATTGCCAAACCTTAGACACCAATCTGAGATTGGCTAGGTAGGCGGACCAAATCATAAGCCCTGATGCACCAATCCTAGACACCAAGCCAGTAAGCACACACCAATTAGCTGACACAGTTAACTTGACCCTAACCTGAACCCAACTTGTTGGTGTCCCTAACCCACTAGGGCAATTAACGTTCTACTCAGTTTTAATTAACGAGCTGGGATCGATATGCTGGTTGGTGATTTTTGGGCTAGGGATAGGTGATGAAACCCTGACCCTATGTCAAATTGATGCCCTTAATTTGATTTCTCATGAGATGAATGAAATGCAAAGGTGTTGCAGAAGTGTGTTGCAGTTTGAAAGTGGTGTAGAAAATGTGATGAAAAAAATGTCCAGAAATTCTGAAAAATTCATAGAGGATTCCTAACTTATATGTTTCAATGTATATGAAAGGAATTTTAAAACTAAAATCTATACTACTCTAAGCAGATCCTACAAATGAAGATAAATAAAAAGGACAGAACATAACCTTAATGATAGTGTCGAACTGCAGAAATTTTTATTTTTTTTATAATTTTTTTCTGATGATGAAATTTAATATGGTGATAAAAAGAGGAACAATAAAAAAAATATTTCAACAAAAAATTAGTGACTTTCCTTTGGAGCTGCAGACGGATTACAGTAAACATATGCAAATTTTCAGAAAACAGAACCTAATCAAACAAGTGCAATGGCTTACCCAAACTTCAATCTAAAAAATTCACGTCCGGCCAGGGGCTCATTATTCCCATGGGTTGTGACAGTGTACTAGAGTACACCCGCTCAGGAGGCATGAATTTTAGATCTTGCTTGGATTTAAAGAGAACTATTCTACCCTAATGCAACCATGCTCTGATACCAATATGCGGCAAGCATATGATTAATATTTTGAATATGGTTTGTAGAGCAATGAAGCCTAATTACACTAGCATTGTACTCATCATAATAAGACTTAAGGATTATAAGAAATGGGACTTTTACTTGATTAGACACAATCCTAAACTAAGAAGGAAGAAGATCTAGACAATAGGGGCTAATGATTGTGGACTTACCTTGATGAGCTTTCCAACCTTCTTTTGATTCATACCTTGAAACTACCAATGCTCAGAACTGAAGAACCTGGATAACAGAGATCAGAACCCTGGACTTGGGGCTTCAGCTTGTTGGTTCTTTGTCAAGGTGAACCCGGTTCACAACTCAAAGACTTCGAAGGACCTTGAGCTTGGAAGATGCTTTGCTAGGGGAAAGGAATGGCTTTGGCATGAAGGAAGTGGATGGAAAACTTTCACATAAGGAAAAAAAAAAAACACAAGACAATTTCTACTTCCAAAATTCAACTTTAATTTTCATTCATTCCCAAAAAAATCAATCCCCTTTACAATGGGCGTCCAAGGCCTTTAATAGCATCACAAAGCTAGCTTTTGAAATTTAAAAACTCCCCAAATTGAGAAGGATTACAAGGGGGGTTGGAGGATTTGGTGGAGAGTTTGGAGGGATGGGGGGGGGGGGGGGGGTTGGAGGATTTGGTGGAGGACTTGGAGGGGTGTGGCCAAACTCCTTGAATTTGAATCTTCCTTGTTGGCGCCAAAGAGTGATGAGGTGACTAGTGAGGTGGCGCCTGATGATGTGGCATGATGAGATGGTCTTCTACTTGGATAAGGAATGACATGTGGTGCCAAGTGATCCTAGTTGATGGTCCTTTTCTCTTGCTTGGTTGATGTGTCTTTTCTTCTTCATGTGGTCAAATTCTGGGGTCCAGAATTTGAGTCTTGTTGCTGGCTTTCATTGCTTTAAGACTTGATTAACTGAAATAGACTTAACTCAACTGAACTGACTTGACTGACCTAAACTTGAAACGGACTTACAGGAAATGAATTTTTTTTTTAAAAGTAATTACAAGACTCAATAAACATTCTTGATTAATTACAGGACTCTTGAAAAGGAAATGACTCTTGAAAATAAAACATTTTTGAACTAAAGGATACAAGGTAACCTAATTATCTTCGATCCAAATTGGGATAAGGCTAACCTTGTTGGAGTGAAGTTTCTTTCGGTTTCTGGTGTCCACACCAGAGGTGGGCATTGATGAAGATGGTGATGAGGGGGGGAGGGAGTGGCAATCCCCTGGTGGCAGCATCAATATAGGAGACAAGCTGGGTGCCATGGCCTTCATCTTTTATTCTCCATAGAACTCTCTATGGAGAAGAGAGTTCAGTGAGAGAGAGAGGGGGGGGATAATGGTTTTGATGTGGGACTAATTATGCATGCTAAGTATTTTTCTGTTGTTAGGCATTAAGTTAGGAGTTTGTATCCCGAATTTCAAGTCAAGAAACTAAGTAAACAGTTCTAGAGAAATTCAAAAGCACAGGCACACAGATAAAGATCCTAAACATTGAAAGCGAAGAATCACTAAGACTAAGAAGCCCTGGAAAGGCTAGCTCTTCTACAATACCATAACTAGAGTAATACGGGACAAAAGGAGGGGCTAGGAGGATTGTTGGAGAGCTGAGAAGTCTCATGTGATTAGGGTCAAAAAGATGGAAAAAAAATGTGGGGGCAAAAAAGATAGATACTCTATAGACTTGGGACTTATCTTCACGGAGAGACGGTATACCTCTAGGGCATTTCACCCATCCCACTACATGTAGTCTAGGGCGTCCCACCCATCTCACTACATGCGAAGCCTAGGGCATCCCACCCAAATTGCTACCTGGGGTCGTGAAAAAGAAGCTCCAAGATCATAGAAGGGACTCAGCAAGGGAGAAGATAATTAGGGCCTCACGCCCCTTGACGCTCAAAAGCGAAGGCAGTGGGGTCTCACACCCCTCAACACCCGCAGGTGAAGGAAAGACGGGCCTCATGTCCGGAGGCAGAACCAAGAACACTCTTTTCAAAAATTCATAATTCTTCATATATTATTTAAGAGAGGATGTGCCTTTATATAGGCTTACAAAACTTGAGGTCCAAGAAAAAAATATAAGGCATGCAGTTCATAAAAGGTGACATCCCAAACCTACTCTGTTTGTAGCCTGAAAACATGGTAGAAAACTAAACATAATCCTCCCCATATGGTGGAAAACTAATCCTAATCTAAAACTAATTTAAATAACTTCCTAACTAGTCCATACATCCAGATATAAAACAAATAAAATAAAATCCAAATTCATCAAGATCCATGCTAAGTTGCTCTGAATTCTATGCAGGCCTGATGACTGTGCAGAAAATTCTTGCTCTGAGAAGCGTATAACTTTGAGACCCATGCAAAATTGTTCTGCTCTAAGATCTGTGCGAATTCATCTCCTTGTGACCCTAGAACAGAAGGAAGCGGCTGACGGACGAGGGAAGAGGGACTTGCAGGGAGGAACAGCCGGTGGCTGGAGGAAGGCGGCGGCACGACCGGCGGCTGGGGAAAGGAGGTGGCACGATCAGCGATGTCGGCGAGGCTTGGGGCTGGGCTTCGGCCACAATGATGGACGTGGTTCCCATGAAAGAGGCCAGTCGATGATGCAGTCGGCTTAGGCAGGGATGGTGGCTTGTGCGGGCGGAGTCCGGTAGCAAGCAGATGGCGGCGCGGGGGAGAGGGGCATGGCATGGGGGTGGAGCGGGAGAGGGAGCGGAGGATGCGGGCGATGAAGGCCTCGATGGAGGTGTCGGAGAGGCGGTGGGCATTGAGGACGAGAAGGCCAGCGATGGTGGAGGGGGGGCACATGGGAGGTAAGGAGGTCAGCGATGAGGATGTGCGAGGTGACGAAGAGGGTGGTTCCGGAGGAGTAGAGGGCAGTGCGGTGGTGAGGGGCACGGCACCATGGCAGCACGAGGAGATGGATGGCCTCGGCATCTATCCAATCATCGGGCGTGGCGGCACGGGGGAGATGGATGGCCATCGGGGGTCACCGATGATCGGGCATGGCAGATCCGGGACTGGCGGCAAAAAAAAATTGGGAGTTCTGGAACATTGTCTTGAGGTTGAAGATGGCAGGAATAAGGAGGAATAAGTCAGGAATAAAAGAAGGATAAAGTGGGAATAGTGGGGATAGGTGGAATAGCTGGAATAAAAAAATACAATAATAAAAAAAAAAATCTGGGATAAAAAGAAAAACTGGATAGGTTTTGATGTCCCTATCATTCCGCTAGGATGGGAAAAACTCGACTACGTTGAGTCAGGCTCGTTGCAAATTTTTTTTCCTCTTCTTTTTTTGTTTTCTTTTGTTTTTTTTTTTTTTTCAACCCTAATCGTCTCCTGCTCTGATACCAAAATTGATGTGGAATAAAAGGAGAGGCTAGGAAGATCATTGGAGAGCTGAGAAGTCTCCTATGATTAGGGTCAAAAAAGTGGAAAAAAATGTAGGGGCAAGAAAGATGGATACTCTATAGACTTGGGACTTACCTTCACGGAGAGATGTCACATCTCTAGGGCATCTCACCCATCCCACTACATATAGTCTAGGGCGTCCCACCCATCTCACTACATGCGGAGCCTAGGATATCCTACCTAAATCGCTACCTCGGGCCATGAAAGAGAAGCTCCAATATCATAGAGGGGACTCAACGAGGGAGAAGATAACTAGGGCCTCATGCCCCTCGATGCTCGAAAGTGAAGGCAGTGGGGTCTCACAACCCTCGACACCCGTAGGTGAAGGAAAGACGGGCCTCATGCCTGGAGGCAGAACCAAGAACACTCTTTTCAAAAATTCATAATTCTTCATATATTATTCAAGAGAGGAGGTGCCTTTATAGGCTTACAAAACTTGAGGCCTAATAAAAAAATACAAGGCATGCAGCTCATAAAAGGTGACATCCCAAACCTACTCTATTTGTAGCCTGAAAACATGGTAGAAAACTAAACATAATCCTCCCCATATAGTGGAAAACTAATCCTAATCTAAAACTAATTTAAATAACTTCCTAACTAGTCCATACATCCATATTTAAAATAAATAAAATAAAATCCAAATTCATCAAGATCCATGCTGAGTTGCTCTGAAATCTTTGCAGGCCTGATGACTGTGCAGAAAATTCTTGCTCTGAGAAGCATGCAGCTTTGAGACCTGTGCAAAATTGTTTTGCTATGAGATTTGTGTGAATTCTCATCCCTGTGACCGTGGGACAGAAGGAGGTGGTGGACGGATGAGGGAAGAGGGACTTGCGGGGAGGCATGGCCGGCAGTTGGAGGAAGGTGGTGGCACGATCGGTGGATGGGGGAAGGCGGCGACATGGCCGACGGTGTCGGCGGGGCTTCAGCTGCAGCGATGGATGTGGTTCCTGTAAAAGAGGCCGGTCGATGATGTAGCCAGCTCGGGCAGGGATGGTGTTTTGTGTGGTCAGAGTATGATAGCAGGCGGATGGCGGTGCGGGGGAGAGGGGTGTGGCATGGGGGTGGAGCACGAGGGAGCGGAGGATGCGGGCGATGAAGGCCTCGGTGGAGGTGTCGGAGAGGCAGCAAGCATTGAGGACGAGAAGGCCGGCAACCGTGGAATGGGGGACATGCAGGAGGTGAGGAGGTCGGCGATGAGGATGCACGGGGTGACGAAGAGGGCGGCACCGGAGGAGTAGAGGGCGGTGCGGTGGTGAGGGGCGTGGCACCATGGTAGTAGGTGGAGATGGGTGGCCGTCTGGGTCCATCCAATCGTCGGGCGTGGCGGCGCAGGGGAGATGGATGACTGTCGGGGGTCACCGGTGGTCGGGCATGGCGGATCTGGGACTGGTGGCAAAAAAAAATTAGGAGTTCTGGAACATGGTCTTGAGGTTGAAGATGATGGGAATAAGGAGGAATAAGTTAGGAATAAAAGAGGGATAAAGTTGGAATAGTGGAGATAGGTTGAATAGCTGGAATAAGAAAAATACAAAAATAAAATCTGGGATAAAAAGAAAAACCGGATGGGTTTTGATGTCCCCATAATGGATAGTCAAGGGTGTGTACCTTATAGGGATTTGAAGATGAATCCATGAAGAGATCGCTCGTCGCTCCCAGATGTGGTCTGAAAAATCAAGCTTAAGACCTTGCAGATCCGCGGCTTTCAATCCGGTAGCCCGAAAGCTAGTCAACTGGAATCTGGATTCATGGAAACTAAGGGACCTGCAAGGCACCTAACAAGGGTTAGAAAAATAAGAAGAAAGATGTTAGAAGGCTGAAAGAAGAAGGGAAGGAAAGGAAGGATGAGGGGTGGCCAAGAGGTTGAAGAAGGTTGGCAGCTAGGGTTCTCTGGTGGCAGGGTACAGGGGTTGGGATCACAAATACCCTTCACATAGAATTCACACAGAAATCACATAGAATTCACACAGAAATCACACATAATTCACACAGAAATTTGAGAAGAACTCAAGAAACTTTTCATTCATAATTCATTCTAGCTAGAGAGCTTATAATCTGTTAGGTTTAGACCCATAGAGTCCAATAAATTTTCTTCAATAGGAATGCCTAGTTGAGTCTATTATGTGTTGGTCTTGAGTCCAATAAATCCACAACACCGAATCACCTATCCACACCTGCACTAACCTCTGCACAGCATTTGCATCAGGATGTTAGTCAAAAGTTAAACGTAAGTAATGAACTATAAAAAAAACTTATCTAATTCCCGAAAACAGGTTAAAGAGTTCTATGCAGGAGATTATGTGATGATAAGGCTTAGGACTGAGCAGTTCCCTCCAGGAACCATAAAGAAATTTCATGCTCACATAGCTGGACCATTCAAAATAATGAAGAGAGTTAGATCTGATGCCTATGTGCTCGAGTTGCCACCCGAATTAGGTATTGCTCCACTTTCAATATTTCAAGTATTATGGAGTATCGGGAGCCAGCAGCGATACCTAATGAGCATTTTGAACCAATTCCTTTCCTTGGGAGTGAACCCACCACAAAGAGTCCACTTCCAAATTGGCCTGATAGTGAGGAAAGGATTGAGGGCATTCTGGATGACCAAGCCATTAGTACCCAGAACATAGGCTATCATCGATATTTAGTCCATTGGCAAGGTTTGTCGGAATCTGAGGACTCATGGATCACCTGTGAGGATCTACAGTGCCTCAACCCAGACCTTCTTGAGCTATATGAGAGCCACATTGACCCTTACTCGACGAGGTCATGTTTCTCCCACCCCGGGAGAATTGGTGGGGGCACCAGGATTAGACATAGATTATTGGGTCCCATATGGTTTATTGATTAGGGTTTAGAGCCTTAATCATGTGTCATAATTTTATAATCAAGTAAGATTGAGTTCTGTAAGAAGTTGAGGCTAGTTGATTTGTCTCAACTCTGGTCCAGTTATTGAGTCCTATACTTGAGTATTAGTCCAGTATGAGTTTAATTTTGTATAAGAGGAGAGGTTACACAGTTTTGAAGTTCCACCAGGCTTCATCTAGGAGCCAAAAGCCTTCACAGCAGCTTATTGGGCCTTGTTTGCCACCCCAGGGTCCACGATTCCTTCTAGATGCCCGAGATGCCCTCCAAATACTTTCCAGATGCCTTGATACCCTCCAGATGCTAGAGTATATTCCTAGCCCAGGGCGCCCCATGATCCCAGAGGTATATCTGTGCCCCAGCCTAAGAGAATTCAACCCTAGGCACCAGGCCCAAGCACTTAGAACCAAGATTCCAAGAATATTCTAAAACTAGGGCATCCTAGTTTTCAGGGCCCAAAGCCCATATATCAAGGCCCAAAGGAGGACGCCCCCTTGCTTCCTATGAAGCCCACATGCCCAATCCCAATACAAGTAGGTGTCCAAGCCTATTGACCAATTCAAAGGAGGAAGGAAACCCAATTAGAATAAGGAGAACCGGTTTCATTCAAAGTGTATTCTTCCAATCTTAATTAAACTTGTAATCCCTTTCCCTCTCTACTTTGTATTCCTATCCTAACTAGGAGAGGACTTAGGGAACATCTATAAATACCCCACCCCTCCCCCTCTTGTAAGTAATCTTTATTCATGATATCAAAACTCTGGTGAATTTTATTTGAGATTGCTCTTGTGTTCTACTTTGTGTGAAGTGAGTGTTTGGAGTTGTGTGCCCTAATCCTACCAAGCCCTAGCCATCCCAGGTGATCTTCATTCAAAAACCAACACGCCATCAGCAAGTGCTCTAGCCGACCTCAAACAAGGAGCATCCTTCTTCCACCTTCAAGCCGCCCACATCCAAAACCCTAATCTCTTCCTTTCTAATCCTAGTTCTATAATTCCACTTTTTATTTGTCCTCTAACTAATCCTCTGATGCTTGTAGGATCCCCGTGGTATTCACCTCTAAAGAGGAGGCCCTCTTTGCCTCTAGGACTGATCCTAGATAGCTATCCAAATCGAGGAACCGAAGGCTTATCTTCTAGGCACCAATCCTGAGTGTTGTGCGACCCCGGCTTCGAATAGTTCTTCAAATTGGTGCTTAGTAAAATCCTTCCCCCTCCTAATTTTTGATTTGATGAAGGTATGTTATCCTAATCGGGGGTTTCTTAATCTCCGAGGTCCTATCTTTTATTATTTTGGATGAGTCTTATACGGGTATGCTAGTTTCTTTCATTACTAGTTTCCTAGTCATTCTTTACTTGATTTCGGGAACTTTAGTATGCAAATTAAAACCCTAAAAAAATTTTAAAAATTTAATTTCTATTTTTCTACATGCATATGAGTCTTAGGATCTCGCATCAAAGAGGAAGAGGAGAAGAAGAGGAAGAGAAGAAGAGGAAAAGAAGAAGAGGAGAAGAAAGGAAAAGAGAAGAAGAGAAGGAAAAAGAAAAGAAAAGAAAAAATAAGGGGAGACTTACTTATTCAATGGAGGAGAAGAAGAGGAGATGGAAAAATAAGGAGTAGAAGAGGAGAGAAGAAAAGAAAACAAAGGAAAAAAGGAAAGAAAAGGAAAAAGAAAAGAAAAGAGAAAAAAAAAAAAAAAAAAAAAGAAGAAAGAAAAAAAAAAGAGAGGAGAGAGAGAAGAGGAGGAAGAGGAGAGAGAGAGAAGGGGAGAAAGAGGAGAGAGAATAAAAGATAGAAAGAGGAGAGAGAAAAGATGAGGGAGAAAGAGGAGAAGAAAGAGGAGAGAGAAGGATGAGAGAGAAAGAGGAGAGAGAGGAGAAAGAAGATGAAAGAGAGAGAAAAGGAGCAAGTTAAATTGTTGGCTCCACCTAGTGATTTTAATGAATAACAAACGTTGAGTACATATTGTGTACTAATGTTTATTTCTAGTTGTGAGTTTTCAGGAAACAAGCATCTCAAATTCTCAAAATTAAAGTATCGTGGCACGCTATGGCACGAAACATTTTTCGTGATTTGAGAAGTCTTCTCCATGTAAAAAGGGCTTAAAAGAATTCATTTATTTGTTATTTACATTGGTTTTAAGTTTTATATTCAACACTTGTGTTTTTGGGTTTATTTGCACTTAATTGTGAATTTTTCAGAACCAAGTGTCGACACTTGGGAAGTCAAGTGTCGACACTTCAGCTCTTGGCATGCAGAAAAACTCCTTGGCACGCCAAGTGTCGACACCCAAAATTCAAGTGTCGATACCTGGAACTCAAGTATCGACACTTAAATTCCCAAGTGTCGACACTCGGGTTCTGACAGTCCTAATGGATCTATTTTTTTGACTTGCAGAAACGTCTTTTCAAGCTTCCAATGGCTAGATTTGATGCTCAAACGGTCACAAATCATTTTTTGGAAGTTTTTCTTTGTACTTAAGCTTGACCAACTTCATTCTTGAGGTATTGAAGTCCATTGAAAGCCAAAAAGCCAAGATTCTCTCAAGAACTTCACTTCAAAGAGCCATTTAAAGAGTGATTCCCTGAAAAAGCCTACAAGCCTATCATTTCAACATTCTAAAAGAAGAGCTTGAAGAATATTCCAAGGATAAGAAGACAATTCCAAAAGAAGAGCTTGAAGAATATTCCAAGGATAAGAAGACAAGAGAAGCATCAATTAGAGCCTCAAAGCTTTCATTCTACTCTTGAAGAGAGTTTGTCTTGTTTATTTTAAATTGTAAATCTGAAATTCTCTTTTGATTTGACCTTGCTTTCAAGGATGTCTTGAAAGAAGGTTGTTGTGGTTTGTTGGTAAGCCAAGGTGATAAAACCAACTAGGGTTAACTTGTGAGCCCGAAGACAAAACAAGTGTAAAGGTTTGTTAGTGAGCCTAAGTGATAAAACCAACATAGGTTTTGACTTGTGAGCCTTTAGAAAAATAAGTCGGTTGTAATCTTGGAGAGATTATAGTGGAATTCCCAAGGATGGCTTGGGGAGTGGATGTAGGTGCTAGGTTTGCACCGAACCACTCTAAACTTTGTGTTTGTATGTGATTGTCTCTTCAATCTCTTTCTCTTTATTTATTGCACTCTATTTATTGCTTTTCGCTACATATAACTTAGTGCATCATTTTCATAACTCACAAACACCACAAGGCTTGCACATTATTGCTTTAAATTTTTAAAAAGACCCAATTCATCCCCCCTCTTGGGCTCCATTTTTGGGCAACATAAATAAATAAATATTGAAAAAGGAGATCTAAGAATTTCTTTCCTAAGGAAGTTGTGAAGTTAGAGTATCCGTGGAAGGATCGCAAATAGAATTGGAGGGGACACCGAGGCACCAGAATAAGATAGAGGCTCCTAAACCCTCTGTGGATTACTTAATAGTGTTTGAGTCCAATTTGTAATAAGGGCTTAGCCTATTTGAGTTGTCATTTTCATTATTTGAGTCCTGTACCAGTCAGCTCATGTTGAGCTAGTTTTCTTTCTGAGTCTTGCTATGTTAGCCCAAGTTTAATGAAAACTCAATACCAAGCCAATATAAGTGAAGACCAACCCAACTTGAAGTTATGAAGAACATGGATGGCCTAGCAAGAAAAACTCAAAGCCCTGGAACCCTGGAGCAGCTTGGAGCCCTGGACCATAGCATGAAGCAAAATGGGCCAGCCAAAGCCCATGAGAGAAACCAAGGGGTGCCACTTTCTTATGCTTACCACCCCTTGGTTGGCCACTTAAGGTCACCTCCTTTGGCCAACCAAGGCAAGAAAGAGGGGAGAAATTTGAGGGAAAGAGGGCTAAGCAGTTTCCATGTTTTCTAGCTAAGGTTTGGGTGGGAATGAAATTGTTATGTAAAGACCTTTCTATCTTTACTTGGGGGGCAAGCTTAAGAGTTTATAAAAGAAGCCCTCTTCTCTTGTATGGGATACTTTTGAATGAATATTATTGAGTTTTCATATCTGTTGTGTGCTTTTGCTGTGTACTAAGGGGATTCTGTATGAGCCCCTCCTTCCTCCTTATCTCCTATGCCTAGTCTTTAGCCACCATCAAACCCTAGAAGCCTCTTCTCTAAGCCTTGGCCACCCACATCAAAACCTCTCTTTTCCTTGCTGCTTTAAATTTTTTGCTTCATCCTTGCTTTATTTTCTAACCCTTGACATGCAATTCGCAGGTCCTTCGAAGCCTACAAATCCATTGATTCCAGCCGAGCAGCGATCGGATCATCGGGTTGAAAGCCGAGAATCCGCGGGTCTTCGACTTGATCAACTAGGCCTCATCCAGAATGAAGAGAGACCTCTACATGGATTCCTCTACAAGATCCTATCAGGTACACCCCCTCTACCAGCCAGTAGCGATATCGAAGGGAACTAGCCCAACCGAGACTTCTCAGCCTCGGCAGTCCTCTTTTCTATTGCTTTTTGGGTTCTATTTTGCATGCTGTTGCTTCTTACTTTGCATAGAACTCTCTACTTAGATTCATGGCTTAATCTTCAGGATTTAGATACATAACTTAACCTATAAAAATACAAAAATAATTATGCAAGCATTTTAGTTCTGCATCATTTGGTATCAGAGCCTGTTTGGGCTTAGTTTCTCTTTGAATATTCAAATCGGGTGCTTCACCATGGCCATCTGGTCATAGGAGACAAGTAGGGCTTTAGGACCCACTCTTCCCAATCTACGGGATCTCCTATGGCGTGTAGGGGTGCCGCTATGATTTGATCCCTGAAGAAGAAAACAAAGAGTTCATTAAGGTAATTTTGCATCTTGGCCTTCTCAGTATATAGCCTACTTCTTTAATTGTTCCTATCAGTAAAGAACTCAGAAAATTTTGATTTTTATTTTTCTGGGTTCAGTGTAATTGAAATTATTTTTCAAAACTTTATCAAGAATTATTTCAATCTGTGTATTTTCTACCAGCCAGAATACCACCTAAGAATAGTTCTACCCTATTTTTTTTAGCAAAGCCAATTTCAGCAAGTTTAGTGTTCTTTTTGTATAATTTTTGCATATCTTAAATTTTTGGTATATTTCTTGCATATTAGTCCATTATCTGCAAATTATATTTCTATTTCAAAAATACCAAAATAAAAAAAAATTACATATACTCATAAAACAGCAAAAATACCTAAAACCCTAATTTGCATTTTCATCTGCCTGCCATCATGAGCATAAAATACTTTAAGGGCAATTTTACTTTGTCAGATGGGGGGAGGATTTGATCACCTCTCCTTAGCCCAAAACCACAATCCTTGCATTTGAACCCAACCCTAATTAAAATCGAGTAGACCTAATTCACCCTAGAGGGCTAAGGACATCAACAGGTCGGGTTCAACCATTATGGGATGACTAGTGCACCTAATTCATCTCCTATTACTGGATGCTGGTGTCTAGGCTAGAGGTACAGTGTCAAATGATCTAAGCGGATCGGTGGTTCCTTAATTGGGTCCCTCCAAGAGCAGGGGAGTCTCCTACCATCCCACCTCTTACTTGGCCAGTTGAAGGACTAGGAGTCGAGTTGTGTGTAAGTTGAGTAACCCATTCTGATTGGACTCTAGGTCTAGTACCCATAGTCGACTGGTTTGAGTCTTGCATGTACACTAGATCAAGAGCTTCATATCATCCACCACCCCCATAACTGGCTGAATCCATGGATAATCTCGAAGCCCAGATAAAAGCCCTTACTGAGCAGGTAGCCTAATATTTCACCCAGGTGATTCATAGATTTGACCAAGTAGATGTTCGAATAGGAACCCTAGAGAAAACCCTAGGACCTAGACTAGATCCAAACCTGAGCCACCTTTACCCAAACTATCCAAAACCTATAAACATAAATCCTATGCACCCACTCCCTATAAGCCTAGTAGACCCATGACCTATAGATCCGAACCCATAGGCCATCGACTAGAACCCCATAATGCTAGTATCCCTCGATATGAGCCCAGTAGCAATCCACTACCCCTTAGTCAATCTAAACCTGCTAGGAGTAGTGCCCATAATCAAAAACTAGGACCTAGCCAGTCTTTTCTTAGTCGACTCTTACCTACCATCCCACTGGTTCACAAGAGTGACAGTAAAGTGGAAGTGTATGTAGCTGATGTGAGCTTAGTGGATGAGTATGAGGAAGAAGAGGAGACACCTCTAGAAGACCTAGAATTAGTTGACCCCATAGGTATCCAGGTAGAAGCCAATCTAGAGTTAGTTGACCCTGACTATACACAGCCTAAAGCAGTAGTGGAAGAATAATTAGAGGAAGAAAACCTAGATACTGCTATTAGAACCTTACCTGAGGAAACCATAGAGGAGAGCCAAATTATAGAGTCTATTCCTAAAATACAAGAACCAAAAAAATTTATTAAGGACCTGATCTCTTTGAATCAGTACCCTCAGGATGAGCCCCCTCCTATAGTTCCCATGAAGGACATCTTCCTTGAGATTAGTAACCCATCCTTCCATTATGCAAACCCTGTAGATATATCTCAACCTCGTAAGGTTAGCCTCATTAGTCTAAGATTAGTCCCTGACACGCCTTCTTATATCTTACTTTATCCAACTAATCCTGAACCTTTTTTCCTACCCTACCAGACTAATCCTAAAGCCACCTCTTATTTTCTGCCATTTCCAAAAACCTTTAGCATTTCTAGGATCATTAGATTGTATTTAGTTGAGATTAGCATACTGCATACATTCATTACGCATGTTAGGTTTGCATCTTACTTTTGGCATACTCTATGGAATTTGCTAAGAGTCCACTGTAAATTTTCATGTGCATGTCAAACTAGGATCAAACCTAGAGAACCTATAATCTATTAGGTTTAGTTTCAAAAAGTTCAATAAAATCTCCTTTGATAGGAATGCATAGTCGAGTATGTTAGGTGTTAGTTTGAGTCCTTGCATCACCTATTAGGAGTCTGCATGTGCCCAGCATGTCCACACCTGTACTGAACATCGCACAGCATATGCATCAGAATTTTAGCCATATGAGTAATTTAAGTAATGAAACATCTAACAAATTGGCTAATTCTCGAATAAGAGCCAATGGATTCAATGTAGGGAATTCTATCTTGATTAGGCTTAGGCCTAAAAAGAAGCTTCATGCTCGCGGAGTCGGACCTTTTAGAGTGATAAAGAAGTTTGGACCAAATGCCTATATGTTAGATTTGCCTCCAGATTTTGGCATTAGTTCTACCTTCAATATTGCAGACCTGGTTGAGTATAGGGAACCTGTAGCGATATCCAGTGAGGCCTTTCGACCTACTCCTTCCATTATGAGTGACCCTAGCCCAGAGTGTCCACCAATTAATTGGCCTGAGAGAGGAGAACGGATCGAGCATATGCCCAGGGCCGTGGCTATCAACATTACCTGGTCTGATAGTAAGGCCAGCCAGAATCAAAAGATTCATAGATTTCTCGAGAGGACTTGCAGTGCCTCGACCTAGACCTTCTCGAGAGATATGTGAGCTAGTGTGATCCTTACTCGACAGGATCAAGTTCCTCCCACCCCGGAAGAATTGGTGTGGACACCGAGGTATCAGAATAAGACAGAAACTCCTAAACCCTCTATGGATTACTTAATAGTGTTTGAGTCCAATTTGTAATAAGGGCTTTACCTATTTGAGTTGTCATTTTCATTATTTGAGTCATGTACCAGTCAGCTCATATTGAGCTAGTTTTCTTTCTAAGTCTTGTAAATATTAGTCCAAGTCCAATGAAGACTCAATACCAAGCCAGTACAAGTGAAGATCAACCTAGCTTGAAGTTATGAAGACCATGGAAGGCCCAGCAGGAAAAATTCAAAGCCCTGGAACCCTGGAGCAGCTGGAGCCCTGGACTGCAGCCTGAAGCACAATGGGCCAGCCAAAGCCCATAAGAGAAACCAAGGGGTGCCACTTTCTTATGCTTACCACCCCTTGGTTGGCTACTTAGGGCCACTTCCTTTGGCCAACCAAGGCAAGAAAGAGGGGAGAAATTTGAGGGAAAGAGGGCTAAGGAGTTTCCATGTTTTTTAGCTAGGGTTTAGGTGGGATTGAAATTGTTATGTAAAGACCTTTCTATCCTTACTTAGGGGGCAAGCTTATGAGTTTATAAAAGATTCCCTCCTCTCTTGTATGAGACACTTTTGAATGAATACTATTGAGTTTTCATATATGCTATGTGCTTTTGTTGTGTGCTAAGAGGATTCTGTGTGAGCCCCTCCTTCCTCCTTATCTCCTATGCCCAGTCTCCAGCCACCATCAAACCCTAAAAGCCTCTTCTCCAAGCCTTGGCCACCCACATCAAAAACTCTCTTTTCCTTGCTACTTTAAATTTTTTTCTTCATCCTTGCTTTGTTTTCTAACCCTTGATAGGTGATTCACAGGTCCCTCGAAGCCTATGAATCTAATGATTCCAGCCGGGCAGCAATCGAATCACCGAGTTGAAAGCCAAGAATCCGTGGGTCTTTAGCTTGATCATCGAGGCCGCATCCGAGAGCGAAGAGAGACCTCTACATGGATTCCTCTACAATATCCTATCAGGTACATCCCCTCTACCAGCCAATAGCAATATCGAAGGGAAACTAGCCCAACCGAGACTTCTCAGCCTTGATGATCTTCTTTTCTATTGCTTTTTAGGTTCTATTTTGCATGTTGTTGCTTCTTACTTTGCATAGAACTCTCTACTTAGATTCGTGGCCTAATCTTCGGGATTTAAATACATAACTTAACCTATAAAAATACAAAAATAATTATGCATGCATTTTAGTTCTACATCACATGGGCTGATAATACATGGAATATCCAAGCCACTGGCAAATAGTATATAGATTAGCCTGGCCATGAGTGGATAGTACATGGTCGATCTTAAGATTGCCAATTATGGACTGGAGCGTAACCATGATTAGTCCAAAACTCTATAAGATAATAGTAGTTGATCCGGATCATGTTAATGAGATGTGAATAATCAGAGGTGAAATCATAATTAAGTAAAAAGAGTGAGTTTACTTAATGACATATATGGTACTTCATTTTTGAATGAGATGGATATTTGTATAATTGATGCATATCTTTGCATTTATTAATATTAAGTTATCTTGATTACTTGACATGATTACTCTTTAGTGTTCTTTTAAATTATATTATATTATACTGGTGTGAGTGTGTAGAGATCCTTACTGGGCTATAAAGATCACACCCCCTACTTCTTTCCTTTCTCAGAATTATACAGAATATTTGAGCTTGGCGATGGATTGGTTTTGTGGTGAAGTATGATGCGGGATGACTCTAAGAATGCTAAATATACAGAAAAAATAGTAAACTAATTTTTTATATTCTTTTAAATATTAAATTTGTAGGCTAAATTTTTAAAGTTAAGTAATGACTAGCAGGATATTCAGTAATTCTAAAAATCATCATGATCGCAAAGAACATATGCAAGATAATAAGTAGCCAGGACCCGAGAGTGAGAAACTTCCGGTTTATGATAGTTTATCATCATCAAATTAGATAATAAGAGAAGGGAAGGTTTCTTACCAGTCAGAGATTAAAATTCAGCAACAGAAGGGATCATTCACACTCTGATTGGAGTTTGGAAGAAGAAGCTTCAGTTCCTTGAATTATATGGCTGATCTGGACCCGGTCTGAAGGCAAGGAAAGCCTCCTCTAGGGAGGTGAAATACCTCGAGGATCCTGCAAGCATCAGGGGTCATTCAAAATAGCAATTAAACAAAGGAATAAGAAACTAGGGTTTTGAATTAAAAGAACTAGGTTTAGGTATGGATATCCCGGGGAAGAAGCAGTTGCTTGATTGGGGCAGCAGCTAGGGTGTCTTCATCTAGGTGTGGCTGATCTCCAAAGATGTAGATGGAAGATAGGGTAGCAAGGATTCGGCTAGGGCACACAACGAGAGCACTCAAAGTAGGGAACCAAAGCAAAGACACAAATCACAAATCAATAGCACAAAATTTCAGCAAGTTGTATTCATAAGAAAGAGATGATTACAAGAGAGAGAGGGGTGGGGTATTTATAGAGTTTCCATGCCCTCTCCTAACTAGGGTTACACATAGGTTAACAAGCCTTTTCCTAGTTAGATTACATGTCATTTCCTAGCTAGGTTAGGATTACAAAGCTTAAAAGAACTAGGAATCCTAACTATGTTAGACTAGTCTTCTCCTTCTCACTTAAGGACACCTCCCTTGGAGCTTTGACTTGGTAAGCCCTTCAAGGATGCCTAGGGGGGCGTGTTGGGCTTCTAAAAGCAGCAAGGGGCCGACCCAAAAGGGCTTGGGCAAATGGGTTTGGGCCTCTGGAAGCTGGGGTGGCCTGGTAGCATGGTAGTAGGAATATTCCCTGGTATCTTGCTTCTTAAGATTTTGGGCTTGGCACCTGGGCTTGATTTCTTTGAGCTGGGATGTAGGTGGATCTCTGGAATCATGGATGCCTTGTTTAAGAATATGCTCTGGCATCTGGAAGGGAATCTGGATATCTGAAATGGCATTTAGAGGGAATCAGGGCACCTGGAGGGCATCTGGAGGGCATTTAGGGCTCTTGGGTGTCAATTAAGCTCCCATTAGCTGATGTAATTTTCTCTATCTCCTGAATGAGACCTGGTGGAACTTCAAAATAGGGTAACCTCCTCTCTTGTACAAAATTTGGACTCATACTGATGTACAGGACTCAATATACTGGACTAGGTCGAGACAAATCAACTAGTCTCACCTTATTACAACTCAATCTTACTTTCTTATAAAATTGTGACACATGACTAAGTAAACCAAATAGGGTCCAATAATCTGTGTCTGATTCTGGTGCCCCCACCAATTCTCCGGGGATGGGAGGAACTCGATGCTCTGATACCAAACTAATGCAGGAAGACTCTAAGAATGCTAAACATACAGTAAAAATAGTAAACTAATTTTTTTATATTTTTTAAATATTAAATTTGTAAGCTAAATTCTCAAAGTTAAGTAAAGACTAGTAGGATATTCAGCAATTCTAAGAATCATCATGATCGCAAAGAACTCATGCAAGATAATAAGTAGCCAGGACCCAAGAGTTGAGAAACTTCCGATTTAGGATAGCTTATCTTCATCAAATCAGATAATAAGAGAAGGGAAGGTTTCTTACCAGTCAGAGATTAAAATTCAGCAATAGAAGGGATCACTCACACTCTGATTGGAGTCTGGAAGAAGAAGCTTCAGTTTCTTGAATCAATGGATGATCTAGACCCGGTCTAAAGGCAAGAAAAGCCTCCTCTGGGGAGGTGAAACACCTCAGCGATCCTGCAAGCATCAGGGGTCAATCAAAATAGAATTAAACAAAGGAATAAGAAACTAGGGTTTAGAATTGAAAGAACTAGGTTTAGGTATAGATGTCCTGGGAAAAAAGCAGTTGCTTGATTAGGGCAGCAGATAGGGCATGGCTGATCTCCAAAGATGCAGATAGAAGCTAGAGCAACAGGGATTTGTCTAGGGCACACAAGGAAAGTACTCAAAGTAGGGAACCAAAGCAAAGACACCAATCACAAATCAATAGCACAAAATTTTAGCAAGTTGTATTCATAAGAAAGAGGTGATTACAAGAGGGGGAGGGGTGGGGTATTTATAGAGTTCCCATGCCCTCTCCTAACTAGGGTTACACATAGGTTAACAAGCCTTTTCCTAGTTAGATTACATGTCCTTTCCTAGCTAGGTTAGGATTACAAAGCTTAAAAGAACTAGGAATCCTAACTAGGTTAGACTAGTCTTCTCCTTCTCACTTAAGGACACCTCCCTTGGAGCTTTGACTTGGTAAACCCTTCAAGGATGCCTAGGGGGGCATGTTGGGCTTCTAAGAGAAGTAAGGGGCTGGCCCAAAGGGGCTTGGGCACATGGGTTTGGGCCTCTAGAAACTGGGGTGGCCTGGTAGCTTGGTAGCAGGAATATTCCCTGGTATCTTGCTTCTTAAGGGCTTGGGCTTGGCACCTGGGCTTAATTTCTGTGGGCTGGGATGCAGGTGGACATCTGGAATCATGAATGCTTTAGTTTAGGAATATGCTCTGGCATCTGGAAGAGAATTTGGGCATCTAGAATGGTATTTGGAGGGAATCAAGGCACCTGAAGGCATCTGGAGGGCATTTAGGGCTCTTAGATGTCAATTGAGCTCCCATATGCTGATGTAATTGCCTCTGGCTCTTGAATGAGGCCTGGTGGAACTCCAAAATAGGTAACCTCATCTCTTGTACAAAATTTAGACTTGTACTGGACTCATACTGATGTACAAGACTCAATATACTAGACTAGGTCGAGATAAATCAATTAGTCTCACATTATTACAACTTAATCTTACTTTCTTATAAAATTATGATACATGACTAAGTAAACAAATAGAGCCTAGTAATCTATGTCTGATTCTGGTGCCCCCACCAATTCTCCTGAGATGGGAGGAACTCGACCCCATCTAGTATGGGATAACTTGACTCTTATGGTGCTCGAATAGGTCTGGGTTGAGGTGTTGCAGATCCTCATGGATGATCCACGAGTCTCAGATTCTGACCGACCTTGCCACCGGACAAAGTATTACTGACAGTCTCTATCCTAGGTACCGATAGCTTGATCGTCCAGAGCTCTCTCAATCTTTACCTCACCAAAAGGTCAAATTATATGTGGTTGCTCTGGGGTGGGTTCTATCTCAAAAAAATGGGTATGGCTCAAGGGGCTCGCTGGGTATCACTGCTGTCTCCCTAAACTTTACAAAGTCTAAGATGATGAAAGTGGTGTTAATACCTAAATCAGGTCGTATCTCATGGACATAGGCATTGGGTCCATTACTCTTCATTATTTTGGATGGGCCTGCTTCACGAGCAGAAAATTCTTTTACAATCACAAATCCAAAGAAGAAAATTCTTTATCTCTCTTTTGGGAATTAGCCAAGTTGTTATATAGTTCATTAGTTATGTTCAGCTTTTGACTAATTTCATGATGCATATGCTGTGCAGAGGCTAGTGCATGTGTGGATAGGTAGATTCAAGGTTGTGAATTTATTGGACTCAAAACTAATACCTAAAAGACTCGACTAGACTTTCTTATTGAAGGAAGTTTTATTGGACTCTCTAAGAAACAATACCTAATAGACTATGAACTCTTTGGGTTTGATCTTGTCATGGCTTGCACATAAAAATTTACTATGTACTTTTAGCAAATGCCACAAAGTATACCAAAAGTAATATACAAACCTAACATGGGCAATAAATGAATGCAACATGCAAACCTCTACATTATGCAGGTGAATGATTAAAGAAATTGGTGCGGACACCAAAGGCACCAGAATAAGGCAAAGGCTTCTCAACCCTCTGTGGATCACTTAATTGACATTTGAGTCCACTGTAATAAAGCTTAGTCCAGCTGAGTTGTTTTTATTTGAGTCATATAATTAGTCAGCTCATGTTAAGCTAGATCAGTTTAGTATTAGTCAGCTCATGTCGAGCTAATTTTATTTTTTTTGAGTCCTGTCCAAGCATATCGAAGACTCAAGACCACATCATACAAGTGAAGGCCAAGTCCAACTAGAATGAAGACATGGAAGTATATCCCAAGTCCAACCCAGCTTGAAGATTTGAAGACCCCAGGAGGAAAATTCAGAAAACCCTGATTCCTTGCAGATGCCCTCCAAATGCCCAAATTCCCTTCCAGATGCCAAAGTATATTTATAGACCAGGGCATCCATGATTCTAGAGGTCCATCTGCATTCTAGCCCAAAGGAATCAAGCCCAGGCACCAAGCCCAAGCCCCTTAGAAGCAAGATACGAGGGAATATTCCTGCTACCTGGCTTCCAGGCCATCCTAGCTTCCAAAGGCCCAAACCCATGCGCCCAAGCCCCATTGGGCCAGCCCCTTGCTGCTATTAGAAGCCCAACACACCCCCTAGGTGTCCTTGGAGTGTTGGCCAAGTCAAGAGAATTTTTAGGGATTTTTCTACCTAATGTTTCCTTATTTTTAGCTAGGGTTTGAGAGGGAAAAGGATTCTTATGTAAAGACTAATGTGCCCTTACTTGGAGCCCAAGTTAAGGGTCTATTTAAAGGACCCAAGCCTCTTGTATGAAACTTGATTTTGATATATGAAATAAACCTTGAGTTCTTCTATTGCTTTGAGTGTTACCCTGCTGTGTGCAAAAAGGGGTTTGAGAGTTTTCTTCTTCCCGGTGTTGCAACCATCTTCTTGCCGCCAGCCAACCTTCCAGAACCCTGGCTACCCACTTCAAAAGACACCTTTTCTTTGCTATTTTCCTTTATTTCTTTGCTCCCTTGTGAGTTTTCTAATCCCTGACAGGTCGTTTATAGGTCCCCAAGTTCTTACGAATCCAACACTCCAGCCAAGCCTCAATCGGACCACCGAGCAGAAAGCCGGGTATCCGCGGGTCTTTGGCTCGGTTTTCCAGGCCGCATCCATTGAGGAATGAGAGATTCCATCACTGCGATCTTCACCGGGCACTTCAGATATTGTCAGGTACACCCCCTCTACCTCCAATAATTATATTGTAGGAGAACTTGCCCTAACCGAGGCTTCTAAGCCCCGGCGATCCTTCTTTAATACTTTTCTAGGTTCTAATCTGCATGCTTGACTTCAAAGATTTATACAAAATTCTCTACAACTAATTTTGATCTGAAACTCAGTAATTAATCACCTAACCCCACATATAAAACATACAAAAATAAATACATGCATATTAGTCCCGCATCATTTGGTATCAGAGCTTAGATTAGGGCTTGTTTTCTGCAATTTTTCAATCCGTATATGCTCTATTAATTTAGTTATTTATCCCTGCGTTAAACTCCAAAAATTCTGAAATATGTTTTTTGAACTCATCATAATTCAAAGTATTTTTCAGAATTTTTTTATATTTTATTTCAGTCTGTTAATTTTCTTCAAGCTGAAATACTGCCTGTAAATTTTTGGCTCTGTTTTTCAGCAAGACAATTTTGGAAGGTTTAGGGTTTTGTTTAGTATCCCTTTTGCATATCTTTTAATTTTAGTTTATTTTCTTCATATTAGGCCATAATTTGCAAGTTTTCTTCTATTTATGAAAATACCAAAAAAAAAATTTACATATATAAAAGCTACTAAAATATCTAACCCTAATTTGCATCATCTGCCTACCATCATTGTATAATCTACCTTTAAGGGCACTCTTGCTATGTCAGATGGGGGGAGGATTTGATCACCTCTCCTTAGCCTAAAACCACATCCCTTGCATTCCGTCCCAAGCCTAACTTAAAATTGATTAGACTTAATTTGCCCTAGTGGGCTAGGGACACCAACTGGTCGGGTCCGGGCTAGTGTTAGATCACTGTGTCAAGTTAACATGTGTGTGCCTTGTGCTCAGTGTCTAGAATGGTGGTTCAGGGATTCAATCCCGAGGGCTTGTATGCTGGTCCGCCTACCTGGCCAATCTCTAATTAGTGTCTAGGATTGGCAATCAGGGACCTAACACTCCCCTTACACCTGCCTGGCTGAGTACAGGGTTACTATAGGCTAGTTTGCCACCCTGATTGAGCATCTAGTTTGGACTCTAGGTCTAGTCAGCTGTAGTCGGTCTGATCGAGTCTTGCATGAGCACTAGATCAGGGGTTTCATATCACCCACCATCTCCACTTTTGGCTGAACCCATGGATAACCTTGAAGCCCAGATTAATGCACTCACTGAGCTACTAACCCAATCCATGGCTCAGATGGCTACACAAATAACTACCCAGTTAATTACCCAAATGACTCAGTTGACCCAGACCAATAGCCTCAACCCAACTCAACCTAGTGAAACCATATAGTCCAACCCTATGAGAACCCATTACTCTGACCTATATAGGGAGTCCAATCCTAAGAGAACCCAATACTCTGACCCATATAAGGAGCCCAACCCTAGGAGAACCCCTTACCATGATCCCTACCATGAGATTGAACCTAGGAGAGACCATCGCCATGACCCTTATTATTATACTGAACCTAGGAGGACCCCAAACCTTGATCCCCATCATGAGGTTGAACCTAGGAGAGCCCATCGTAATGACCCTTATTATAATACTGAACCTAGGACGATCCCAAACCCTGATCCCTACCGTGAGGTTGAACCTAGGAGAGACCATCGCCATGACCCTTATTATTATACTGAACCTAGGAGGACCTCAAACCCTGATCCCCACCGTGAGGTTGAACCTAGGAGAGCCCATCATCATGACCCTTATTATGATATTGAACCTAGAAGGACCCCAAACCCTGATCCCTATCATGAGGTTGAACCTAGGAGAGCCCATCGTCATGACCCATACTATGATACTGAACCTAGGAGGACCCCAAACCCTGATCCCTACCGAGAGGTTGAACCTAGGAGAGCCCATCATCATGACCCATACTATGATACTGAACCTAGGAGGACCCCAAACCCTGATCCATACCTTGAGGCTGAACCTAGGAGAGCCCATCGTCATGACCCAATTGCTAAGGTTAGTCCTAGAAGACCCAATCAGGATTTTGTAGACCAGAAGATAGATCCTATTTACCCTCTCCCTATAAGCCTAGTATACCCACAACCTATAGATCTTATGACTCCAAATCCTCTAACTGTAGAATCTACGAACCCATATCCCATGAGTCCAATAGACCCAAGACCCATAGAGATGAACCCAAATCCTATGATCCCAGATCTTATAATCCCAATGACCCATAGATCTGCACCCTTGTCCTATGAGCCTAGGGAGCCCATAACCCCTAGGTATCAATCTAGTACTAGTCAGGTTTCCCTTAGTCAACTTGAACTCCATAGGATTAGTACCCCTAAATATGTGCCCAGTAGTGAGCCACTACCCCTTAGGCAACCTGAACCTACTAGGATTAGTGTCCATAATCAGAAACCAGGACCTAGCCAATTTTCCCCTAGCCGACCTTCTCCAACCATTCCTAATATTAACAAGGTTACATTAACGCGGAAGTGTATGAAGCTGATGTGAGCCTAGTGGATGAGTATGAAGGAGAAGAGGAGACACCTTTAGTAGACCTAGAATTAGCTGACCCAGTAGATATCCAGGTAGAAACCAACCCAGAGCTAGTTGACCTTGACCACATCCAACCTAAAGCTATAGTGGAAGAACAATTAGAGGAAGAGAACTCTGATACTAGGATTTTACATGAGGAAACACTAGAAAAGGATCTAATTGTAGAGCCTATTCCTAAATTCCATGAACAAGAAGACTTTATTAAGGATTTGGCTTACTTAACCCATTGCCCTCAGGATGAATCCCTTCCTGCCATTCCTATTGAAGATCTCTTCCTAGAAATTGTTGACCCATCCTTCCATAGCATGGACCTTTTCTTGCCCATAGATATACCGCAACCCCGTAAGGTTAGCCTCATTAGTCTAGGATTAGTTCTTGACATGCCTTCTTTTATTCTACTTTGTCCAACTAACCCGGAACCTTTTTCTCCACCCTACCAGACTAATTCTGAATCCACTTCTTATTTCCTACCCTTTCCTGAGTTTTTTCATGTGTCTAGAACTATTAGGTTACATTTTGTTGAGGTTACTAGGTTGCAAGGATCCATAGAGCCCATCCCATTTGCTACCTACTTTTGGCAGACCCTCTGCACCTATTAGGAGTTACTAGCAAATTTTTTTTTGCATTTCATCCCTCAACCACGACTCATGCCCCCATGACCAAGTGGTAGTTAAGACCTAATAAACCTCTTTAGTCGAATTTGTTAGGTATAGGTTTGAGTCCTTTACATCATCTTGTTAGGAGACTGCATGTGCCTAGCATGTTCACCACCCGCACTAATCTTAAAACAACTGGCTAATTCCCGAAGAAGAGTCAAAGAATTTGATGTAGTGGATTCTATCTTGGTTAGGTTTAGGCCTAAAAGAAGCTTCATGCTCGCAGAGCCGGACCTTTTAAAGTGATAGAGAAGGATTGGATCAAATGCTTATGTGTTAGACTTGCCTTCGGATATGGGCATTAGTTCTACCTTCAATATTATAGACCTAGTTGAGTACAGGAAACCGGCAACGATACCCAATGAGGCTTTTGGACCTATCCCTTCTACTGAGAGTGATCCTTACCCAGAGTGTCCACCAATTAATTGGCCTGAGAGAGGAGAACAGATCGAGTGTATCCAGGATGATCAAGCCATTACGACCCGGGGTTGCGGTTATCAATGCTTCCTGGTCCGATGGCAAGGCTGGCTAGAGTCGGATGATTCGTAGATTTTTTGAGAGGACTTGTAATGCCTCAACCCATACCTTCTCGAGAGATATGTGAGCTAGTCTGATCTTCACTCGACAGGGTCGAGTTCCTCCCACCTCGAGAGAATTGGTGCAGACTCCAAAGGCACCAGAATAAGGCAGAGGCTTCTCAACCCTCTGTGGATCACTTAATTGACATTTGAGTCTACTATAATAAACTTAGTCCAGCTGAGTTATTTTTATTTGAGTCCTATAATTAGTCATCTCATGTTGAGCTAGTTAAGTTCAGTATTAGTCAGCTCATGTCGAGCTAATTTTATTTTTTTTGAGTCTTGTCCAAGCATATCGAAGACTCAAGACCACATCATACAAGTGAAGGCCAAGTCCAACCAGAATGAAGACATGGAAGTATAGCCCAAGTCCAACCCAGCTTGAAGATTTGAAGACCCCAGAGGAAAATTCAGAAAATCCTGATTCCTTGCAGATGCCCTCCAGATGCCCAAATTTCCTTCCAGATGCCAAAGTATATTTATAGACCAGGGCATCCATGATTCCAGAGGTCATCTGCATTCTAGCCCAAAGGAATCAAGCCCAAATGCCAAGCTCAAGCCCCTAAGAAGCAAGATATGAGGGAATATTCCTGCTACCTGGCTTCCAGGCCACCCCAGCTTCCAAAGGCCCAAGCCCATGCACCCAAGCCCCTTTGGGCCGGCCCCTTGCTGCTATTAGAAGCCCAACATGCCCCCTAGGTGTCCTTGGAGTGTTGGCCAAGTCAAGAAATTTTTAGGGATTTTTCTACCTAATGTTTCCTTATTTTCTAGCTAGGATTTGAAAGGGAAAAGGATTCTTATGTAAAGACTAATGTGCCCTTACTTGGAGCCCAAGGTTAAGGGTCTATTTAAAGGATTCTAGCCTCTTGTATGAAGCTTGATTTTGATATATGAAATAAACCTTGAGTTCTTCTATTGCTTTGAGTGTTACCCTGCTATGTGTATAAAGGGGTTTGAGAGTTTTCTTCTTCCTGGTGTTGCAACCATCTTCCTGCCACCAGCCAACCTTCCAGAACCCTAGCCACCCACTTCAAAAGACACCTTTTCTTTACTTTTTTCCTTTATTTCTTTGCTCCCTTATGAGTTTTCTAACCCCTGATAGGTCGTTTATAGGTCCTCGAGTTCCTATGAATCCAACAACTCCAGCCAAACCTCAATCGGACCACGGAGCAAAAAGTCGGGTATCCATAGGTCTTTGGCTTGGTTTTCCAAGCTGTATCCATCGAGGAACGAGAGATCCCTTCACTGCGATCTTCACCGGGCACTTCAGACGTTGTCAAGTACACCCCCTCTACCTCCAGTAATTATATTGTAGGAGAACTTGCCCTAACTGAGGCTTCTCAGCCCTGACGATCTTTCTTTAGTACTTTTGTAGGTTCTAATATGCATGCTTGGCTTCAAAAATTCATACAAAATTCACTACAACTAATTTTGATCTAAAATTTGGGAATTAATCACCTAACCCCACATATAAAATATACATAAAGAACTGCATGCATATTAGTCCCACATCAGAAATATAAGAAAACTCAAGAAAAGGCAAAAAATACGAGGTTGATTCGGGGTAAGTCTGATAGGATAGAAAGTAAGAAGAAGGTTTTGGGTTGATCTTGTAGAATAGGAGATAAGAAGGGATTTCAAAGATGAGGCCTAAACTAACAAGATTTACCTTTTGGGTTTGAGGCATATCTAAAGGGTCTACATAATGGAGAAAAGGGTTGTTGATTTTAGGAAAGAGATCAAGTGGAGTCAAAGAGGTGACTTCATCCTGAGGGTACTGATTCAAAGAGGTCAAGTCCTTAATAAACTCTTCTGGCTCATAAATCAAAGGACTGGGCTCTCTAATTGGGCTTTCTTCTAGTGGCTCCTCAAGTAAAGCTCTAATAGTGGGATTGGATTCTTCATGGTCTTCTTCCTTTATGGGTTCTTCCACTACAGGTTGGGTGTGGTTAAAGTCAGTTAACTCTTGGGTGGCTTCTACCTGGGTTTCTTCTGGATCAACAAACACTGGATTGGTTTCTATCTGGGTTTGGTCATAATCAACTAATCCTAGATCTTCTATAGGATACTCTTCTAGGTCTTCAATAGACTCATTATCTTCATACTCCTCTACCAGACTTGGGTCAGCCTCATATATTTCTTCTTCTAAGTCATCTTGGTGAACCAATGGGTGGTAAGAGGGGTTTGGCTAATGAAAAATTGATTAAGGTCTGGGATAACAGGGGTGGGTAAACTAAGGGCTATGGTTTCATAGGTTATGGGTTTAAAGGTTATGGGTTCAAATCTAGGGGTATCAATCCTATAGGGTTCAGGCTGACTGAGGGATAGTAGATCACTACTGGATCCATATCTAGGGACTATGGGTTCTTGGGGATTGTAGGGTGAGGGTGTAGCTCTATGGGCCTTGTCTAAGGTTCCTATTTGGTCGTCTAATGGATCTATCCTATCGGTCATTTGGTTATTCGATCGGATCAGTTGGTCAAACATTTTATTCCTTTGGTCAAACCTACGGTTTATTTGGGCAAGCTGATTTTGGGTCTGGGCTAATTGATTTTGGGTTTGGGTGTTGGACTAGTTTATTTGGGCAATTAATTGGGCAAGATGGTTCATGATGGCTTCAAAATTGGTATCCATGGTTGGGCTAGGCTGAAGTTTAGACTTTTGGTATTGGGTTTTAAATCTAGTGGCCATGCAACAAACAAACAATCAAAGTGGAATGATGCAGCTAAACATGCAAAAGAAAAAAAAAACTAGTACAATCTAGGGTTTCCTAGACCTAGAGCCAAAACTTGATGGGTCGACTCAACTTACACCTAACCCAGTAGCTAATCCTTCCACTGGCCAAGTAAGGCTTAGGAGTGTGGGAGGCCCCCCCTGCTTCTGCAGGGACTCAATTAAAAACTACAACACCACTTAGGTCGTTTGACTCTGGATCCCCAGCCTTAGACACCAGCTTTCAATAATAGCTAAAGGATTAAATGCACTAGTTGGTCCACACAGCTCGGACCCGACCTGTTGATGTCTCCTAGCCCTCTAGGGTAAATTAGGTCTAATTAATTTTAATTAATCTTGGGTTAGTATGATGATGGTTGTTTTCTGCCTAGGACAGGTGATGAAATCCTGTCCTGATCTGAGAAATTGAATTGCCCTTAAGATTAGGTTAAAATGATGGCAATCAATGGCCCTGATGTAATCTAAAACAATCAGAAAAATAAAAGCTATTTTATGTATATTTTATGCAATGACAAATTAGGTTTAAGTTGATTAGGTTAGCAATCAAATTAGGCTTAGGATTGGGGTGTGTGGAAGTTGATTAGGTTTGAGTTAGTCAAGTACAAAATCAGTAGAAATCAAAGAATTAGGGTTTCAGTTGATGCAAAATTTGACATAGATCCTGATGAAGAAAAAAATTAAAAAAATTATAGAACAGAGGATGGACGGTGTAATGATACCTACCAAATTTCATGTAGAATAAAAATCATATAATGATGCAAATCCTATGGTTTTTGGACTGCTATAGAAATTCTTAAGATTTTATTAGGGTTCCTAATATGATAGATTTTAGAGAGTTAGGATTTCAGTAAAATTAATTAAAAATTTTGATAATCATTAGGATAGAACAGAGGACATGCAGTGCAAATTTCACAGAAAAAAAATATTTAAGATGCCAAAATCAGATGAAACCTAGACACCTAATGCTATGGATAGGATGCTGAAATTAGGGTTTGTGAATGCAAAGTAGATAAAAACTATCCTAAACCCGCTCTGATACCAAACTGATGCAGGAAGACTCTAAGAATGCTAAACATATAGCAAAAATAATAAACTAATATTTTAATATTTTGTAAATATTAAATTTGTAAGCTAAATTCTCAAAGTTAAGTAAAGACTAGCAGTATATTCAGCAATTCTAAGAATCATCATTATCGCAAAGAACTCATGCAAGATAATAAGTAGCCAGGACCCAAGAGTTGAGAAACTCCCGATTTAGGATAGCTTATCTTCATCAAATCAGATAATAAGAGAAGGGAAGGTTTCTTACCAGTCAAAGATTAAAATTCAGTAATAGAAGGGATCACTCATACTCTGATTGGAGTCTGGAAGAAGAAGCTTCAGTTCAAGGGAAGGTTTCTTACTAGTCAGAGATTAAAATTCAGCAACAGAAGGGATCACTCACACTCTGATTGGAGTCTGGAAGAAGAAGCTTCAGTTCCTTGAATCAGATGGCTGATCTAGACCCAGTCTGAAGGCAAGGAAACCCTACTCTAGGGAGGCGAAACACCTCAGGAATTCTGCAAGCATCAGGGGTTAATCAAAACAGCAATTAAACAAAGGAATAAGAAATTAGGGTTTAGAATTGAAAGAACTAGGTTTGGAATTGAAAGAACTAGGTTTAGGTATGGATGTCCCGAGGAAGAAGCAGTTGCTTGATTGGGGCAGCAGCTAGGGTGTCTTCCTTTGGGCGTGGCTGATCTCCAAAGATGTAGATCGAAGCTAGGGCAGCAAGGATTCAGCTAGGGCACACAAGGAGAGCACTCAAAGTAGGGAACCAAAGCAAAGACACCAATCACAAATCAATAGTATAAAATTTCAGCAAGTTGTATTCATAAGAAAGAGATGATTACAAGAGGGGGAGGGGTGGGGTATTTATAGAGTTCCCATGCTCTCTTCTAACTAGGGTTACACAGAGGTTAACAAGCCTTTTTCTAGTTAGATTACATGTCCTTTCCTAGCTAGGTTAGGATTACAAAGCTTAAAAGAACTAGGAATCCTAACTAGGTTAGACTAGTCTTCTCCTTCTCACTTAAGGACACCTCCCTTGGAGCTTTGACTTGGTCAACCCTTCAAGGATGCCTAGGAGGATGTGTTGGGCTTCAAAGAGAAGTAAGGGGCTGGCCCAAAGGGGCTTGAGCACATGGGTTTGGGCCTCTGGAAACTGGGGTGGTCTAGTAGCTTGGTAGCAGGAATATTCCCTGGTATCTTGCTTCTTAAGGGCTTAGGCTTGCACCTGGGCTTGATTTCTTTGGGCTGGGATGTAGGTGGACCTCTAGAATCATGAATGCCTTAGTTTAGGAATATGCTCCGGCATCTGGAAGAGAATCTGGGCATCTAGAATGGTATTGGAGGGAATCAAGGCACTTGGAGGGCATCTAGAGGGCATTTAGGGCTCCTAGATGTCAATTGAGCTCCTATAAGCTGATGTAATTGCCTCTGGCTCCTGAATGAGGCCTGGTGGAACTCCAAAATAGGGTAATCTCCTCTCTTATACAAAATTTAGACTCATACTGATGTACAAGACTCAATATACTAGACTAGGTCAAGACAAATCAATTAGTCTCACATTATTATAACTCAATCTTACTTTCTTATAATTATGATACATGACTAAGTAAACCAAATAGGGCCCAGTAATCTGTGTCTTATTCTGGTGCCCCCACCAATTCTCCCGAGGTGGGAGGAACTCGACTGATGTAGAACGAAGGACACGAAGAAAACCCATTGTTATTTTGAAAAGAGAAAAAAAAACACCTAAAGCAAACCAAGGATCATGGGAGGGCTAAGAAGCCTCCCGGGACTAGGATAGAACGACCCCTGAAAATCCTAAAACGATTGGACTCTTTTGGTTTTTAAATTTTATTGGCGGAGATGGAGAAGGAATGATGGGGATGGGAGGCTGGGACGGGAACTCCTAGACCTTGGGACTCATCCTAACGAAGAGACCATCCACCTCTAAGGTATTACGCCCTCCTCAATACTTAGAGGCGCTAGGATGGATCTCAAGGTCACGAAGGACGGGGGGGGTGGGAGAGAACTCATGGATCTTGGGACTCACCCTAACGAAGAGACCGTCCACCTCTAAGGCATTACGCCCTCCTCAATACTTAGAGGCGCTAGGATGGTTCTCAAGGCCGCGAGGGGAAGACACGAAGGTGGGAGGGAGAAAGGAGATACCTGGGGCCTCACACCCCTCGACGTCCTGAAGGACGAAGGAAAAAGGGCCTCAGCCCAGAACCACACACCGAAAAAACACTCAAAAATTTCATTCAACTATTTTATTACAAGAGGAGTATGGGTATTTATAGATGCTCATATCCCTTTTGAAATTCAAAAATAAAATCTCCTGAAATCCTCCCTTGATTTTGAAATCAAATTCAAAATCAAAATCCCAAATTTCCCAAATTACATTCATTAAAAAAAATACCAAATAAATCCCGTTTATTTGAATTTTGAAATCCCCTCCGCTCTGAAACTCGTGCTACTCCAAAAATCATGCAAAACAACTCTTCTTCCACTTCTTTGAGAAGCGTGCATAAGCTTCATTTGGCTACTCTGAAAAACATGCAGAAGCTCCTTCACGGCCGAGCAACAGGGGGCACCTGGATCTTCGGCACCTGGCCCAGCGGGCGGCGGCGGGGCGGCACGGTGGCGCGCCGGCGGGCGAACGGCGGCGGTGGGGTGCCACGGCAGCCAGGCGGCGCAGGGGTGGGGCACGGCCGCGGCCGCACGGCACACACGAACGCTCCGTTCGGTCTTCCCATGGGCGTGAGGCCCAGGGATGCCGGCGGGGCGGCAGGGCGGCGGATCGGGGGAGCGCCGGCGGGCGGGCGGTAGTGGCGGGGCGGCACGATGGTGGTGGAAAAATGGCGGTGGCGGCCGTGGACGACCGTTGGTCTTCCATGGACCATTGGTCTTCCTCGAGCGGGAAGGCGGACGCCGGGGTTTCCAACGAGGGTGGCCGGTGGGTGGGCCGGTGGAGGCAACCGGGGGTCGGGCATGGCAGATCGCGGACCAGTGGGGCAAAAATCGAAAAAAAGTGAAGCCTCTGCGATTTTTCCTGGAGGATGAAGGAGATAGGGATAGCCTGGAATAAATTTGGAATAACATCGGGATAACACGGGAATAAAGGAAATATGTGGAATAGCAGGAATAACTAAAAATACAAAAAATTCTAAAAATTCTAAAAAAATAAAAAAGTGAAACCCGGATAGGTTTCGGGTCCCCTATCATCGACCCCGTCTAGTATGGGATAACTTGGCACTTACAGTGCTCGAGTAGGTCTAGGTTGAGGTGCTGCAGATCCTCATGGATGATCCACGAGTCCTCAGATTCTGACCGACCTTGCCATCGAACCAAGTATCACTGACAGTCTCTATCTTGGGTACCGATAGCTTGATTATCTAGAGCTCTCTCAATCTTTACCTCACCAAAAGGCCAAATTATATGTGGTTTCTCTGGGGTGGGTTCTATCCCAAAAAAATGGGAGTGGCTCAAGGGGCTCACTGGGTATCACTACTATCTCCCTAAACTTTACAAAGTCTGAGATGATGAAAGTGGCGCTAATACCTAAATCAGGTAGTATCTCATGCATATAGGCTTTGGATCCATTACTCTTCATTATTTTGGATGGGCCTACTTCACGAGCAGAAAATTCTTTTACAATCACAAATCCTCTGCAGAAAACTCTTTATCTCTCTTTTGGGAATTAGCCAAGTTGTTATATAGTTCATTAGTTATATTCAGCTTTTGACAATTTCATGATGCATATGCTGTGCAGAGGCTAGTGCATGTGTGGACAGGTAGATTCAAGGTTGTGAATTTATTGGACTCAAAACTAATACCTAAAAGACTCAACTAGACTTTCCTATTGAAGGAACTTTTATTGGACTCTCTAAGGGACAATACCTAATAGACTATAAACTCTTTGGATTTGATCCTATCATAGCATTCACATAAAAATTTACTATGTACTCTTAACAAATGCCACAAAGTATACCAAAAGTAATATGCAAACCTAACATGGGCAATAAATGAATGCAACATGCAAACCTCTACATGATGCAGGTGAATGGTTAAAGAAATATAAGAAAACTCAAGAAAAGGCAAAAAATACGAGGTTGATTCGGGGTTAGTCTGATAGGGTAGAAAGTAAGAAGAAGGTTCTGGGTTGATCTTGTAGAATAAAAGATAAGAAGGGATTTGAGGGATGAGGCCTAAACTAATGAGATTTACCTTATGGGTTTGAGGCATATCTAAAGGGTCTACATAATGGAAAAAAGGGTTGTTGATTCTAGGAAAGAGATCAAGTGGAGTCAAAGAGGTGACTTCATCCTGAGGGTACTGATTCAAAGAGGTCAAGTCCTTAATAAACTCTTCTGGCTCATAAATCAAAGGATTGGGCTCTCTAATTGGACTTTCTTCTAGTGGCTCCTCAGGTAAAGCTCTAATAGTGGGATTGGATTCCTCATGGTCTTCTTCCTTTATGGGTTCTTCCACTACAGGTTGGGTGTGGTTAAAGTTAGCTAACTCTAGGGTGGCTTCTACCTGGGTTTCTTCTGGATCAACTAACACTGGATTGGTTTCTATCTGGGTTTGGTCATAATCAACTAATCCTAGATCTTCTATAGGGTACTCTTCTAGGTCTTCAATAGACTCATTATCTTCATACTCCTATACCAGACTTGTGTCAGCCTCATATATTTCTTCTTCTAAGTCATCTTGGTGAACCAATGGGGTGGTAAGAGAGGTTTGGCTAATGAAAAATTGACTAAGGTCTGGGATAATAGGGGTGGGTAAACTAAGGGCTATGGGTTCATAGGTTATGGGTTTAATGGTTATGGGTTCAAAGGTTATGGGTTCAAATCTAGGGGTATCAATCCTATAGGGTTCAGGTTGACTGAGGGATAGTAGATTACTACCGAGTTCATATCTAGGGACTATGGGTTCCTGGAAATTATAGGGTGAGGGGGTAGCTCTATGGGCCTTGTCTAGGGTTCCTATTTGGTCGTCTAATGGATCTATCCTATCAGTCATTTGGTTATATGATTGGATCAGTTGGTCAAACATTTTATTCCTTTGGTCAAACCTACGGTTCATTTGGGCAAGCTGATTTTGGGTCTGGGCTAATTGATTTTGGGTTTGGGTGTTGGACTGGTTTATTTGGGCAATTAATTGGGCAAGCTGGTTCATGATGGCTTCAAAATTGGTATCCATGGTTGGGCTAGGCTGTGGTTTGGACTTTTGGTATTGGGTTTTAAATCTAGTGGCCATGCAACAAACAAACAATCAAAGTGGAATGATGCAGCTAAACATGCAAAAGAAAAAAAAACTAGTACAATCTAGGGTTTCCTAGACCTAGAGCCAAAACTGGATGGGTCGACTCAACTTACACCTAACCCAGTAGCTAATCCTTCCACTGGCCAGGTAAGGCATGGGAGTGTGGGAGGCTCCCCCTTCTTTTGCAAGGACTCAATTAAAAGCCACAACACCACTTAGGTCGTTTGACTCTGGACCCCAGCCTTAGATACCAGCTTTCAGTAATAGCTAAAGGATTAAATGCACTAGTTGGCCCATATAGCTCAGACCCGACCTGTTGATGTTTCCTAGCCCTCTAGGGTAAATTAGGCCTAATTGATTTTAATTAGGCTTGGGTTAGTATAATGATGGTTGTTTTGTGCCCAAGACAGGTGATGAAATCCTGTCCTGATCTGAGATATTGAATTTTCCTTAAGATTAGGTTAAAATGATGGCAATCAATGGCCCTGATATAATCTAAAACAATCAGAAAAATAAAAACTATTTTATGAATATTTTAAGCAATGACAAATTAGGTTTAAGTTGATTAGGTTAGAAATCAAATTAGGCTTAGGATTGGGGTGTGTGGAAGTTGATTAGGTTTGAGTTAGTCAAGCACAAAATTAGTAGAAATCAAAGAATTAGGGTTTCAGTTGATGCAGAATTTGACATAGATCCTGATGAAGAAAAAAATTTAAAAAATTCTAGAATATAGGATGGACGGTGTAATGATACTTACCAAATTTCATGTAGAACAAAAATCATATAATGATGCAAATCCTATGATTTTTGGACTGCTGTAGAAATTCTTAGGATTCTATTAGGGTTTCTAATATGCTAGATTTTAGAGTATTAGGGTTTTAGTAAAATTAATTAAAAATTTTGATAATTTTTAGGATAGAACAGAGGACATGCAGTGCAAATTTCATAGAAAAAAAATATATTTAAGATACCAAAATCAGATGAAACCTATACACCTAATGAATGGATGGATGCTAAAATTAGGGTTTGTGAATGCAAAGTAGATAAAAACTATCCTAAACCCGCTCTGATACCAAACTGATGCAGGAAGACTCTAAGAATGCTAAACATACAGCAAAAATAGTAAACTGATTTTTTATATTTTTTAAATATTAAATTTGTAAGCTAAATTCTCAAAGTTAAGTAAAGACTAACAGGATATTCAGCAATCCTAAGAATCATCATGATCATAAAGAACTCATGCAAGATAATAAGTAGCCAGGATCCAAGAATTGAAAAACTCTCGATTTAGGATATCTTATCTTCATCAAATCAGATAATGAGAGAAGAGAAGGTTTCTTACCAATCAGAGATTAAAATTCAGCAACAGAAGGGATCACTCACACTCTGATTGGAGTCTGGAAGAAGAAGCTTCAGTTCATTGAATCAGATGGCTGATCTGGACCCGGTCTGAAGGCAAGGAAAGCCTCCTCTGGGGAGGTGAAATACCTCGAGAATTCTGCAAGCATCAAGGGTCAATCAAAACAGCAATTAAACAAAGGAATAAGAAACTAGGGTTTAGAATCGAAAGAACTAGGTTTAGAATTGAAAGAACTAGGTTTAGGTATGGATGTCCCGGGGAAGAAGCAGTTGCTTGATTGGGGCAGCAGCTAAGGTGTCTTCCTCTCGGCGTGGCTGATCTCCAAAGATGCAGATCGAAGCTAGGGCAGCAAGGATTCGTCTAGGGCACACAAGGAGAGCACTCAAAGTAGGGAACCAAAGCAAAGACACCAATCACAAATCAATGGCATAAAATTTCAGCAAGTTGTATTCATAAGAAAGAGATGATTACAAGAGGGGAGGGGTGGGGTATTTATAGAGTTTCCATGCTCTCTCCTAACTAGGGTTACACATAGGTTAACAAGCCTTTTTCTAGTTAGATTACATGTCCTTTCTTAACTAGGTTAGGATTACAAAGCTTAAAAGAACTAGGTATCCTAACTAGGTTAGACTAGTATTCTCCTTCTCACTTAAGGACACCTCCCTTGGAGCTTTGACTCGGTCAACCCTTTAAGGATGCCAGGGGGGCGAGTTCGACTTCTAAGAGTAGCAAGGGGCTGGCCCAAAGGGGCTTGGGTGCATGGGTTTGGGCCTCTGGAAGCTAGGGTGGCCTGGTAGCCTGGTAGCAGAAATATTTCCTGGTATCTTGCTTCTTAAGGGCTTGGGCTTGGCACCTAGCTTGATTTCTTTGGGCTGGGATATAGGTGAACCTTTGGAATCATGGATGCCTTAGTTTAGAAATATGCTCTGGCATCTGGAAGGGAATATGGGCATCTGGAATGGCATTTGGAGGGAATTAGGGCACCTGGAGGGCATATGGAGGGCATTTAAGGCTCCAGGTGTCAATTGAGCTCCCATAAGCTGATGTAATTGCCTTTGGATTTTGAATGAGGCCTGGTGGAACTCCAAAATAGGGTAACCTCTTCTCTTGTACAAAATCTAGACTTATACTGGACTCATACTGATGTACAGGATTCAATATACTGGACTAGGTCGAGACAAATCAACTGTCTCACCTTATTACAACTCAATCTTACTTTCTTACAAAATTGTAATACATGACTAAGTAAACTAAATAGGGTCTAGTAATCTATCTTATTCTGGTGCCCCCACCAAAGTGATGAATCGATAAAGAATCATTAATATAGATTAGATAATTGAAGAGTAACCAAATTGGTAATTACATGAGTTGTATTATTACGTATTCTCTTATAAAATGTGATCTATAATGTCATTGAAAATCGAAGTGGTAGTAAACTTTTAAAGGCCTTGCATGATCTCTAAGACATATGCTAGGATTCATGTGGCTAGTTGCATGGCCGAACTGGATGCTAGATTCGGGGCGTGACAACACCTGAGCACTAAAAGGCTATAGCCAAGGAGATTGACAAGCTGCTCAATGCTGGCTTAATTAAAGACACCACTTATCCAAAATGGATATCCAATGTAGTCATGGTAAAGAAGGCAAATGGCAAATGGCAAATTTATATCAACTTTACTAACCTCAATCGAACATGTTCGAAAGATGGCTACCATTACCAAGAATTGATCAGATGGTAGATGGCACTTCAGGCCACGATCTCCTTTGCTTCATGGATGCCATTTTTGGATATAACTAAATTCAAATGCCTTTCAAAGATGAAGAAAAAATTACTTTTATTACTAACCAGGACTAAAAGGTGAGTCATTATTAAGTCCATTATTAGGTGTTGAGGAGATGTTGTGAATTGTCTTGATCCACCAATATAACTTCTTAAGCTTTCATTTGACCTCAGGGTCCTAAATGATTGAGGCCTTCGATTGCTGAGGGAATCATTAGCATTTAGTAGAGTCATGCCCCGACCAAGGGCTTTAAGAGTGCTGCCCCCTTGGCTTTAGGCTCCACGGGTAGTGATGGTGGGTAGTCCTTTCTGAGTCCCTAAGAGGACCCTATGACTACTCCGGTAGTGGTGGTACCACTTCAACCACTAAACAAGGATGAGGTGTCGTGGGAGGCAATGCGGGAGTTGGTTGCACCATGGACTGAGAGGCCATAAGTGGCACCACTGGCAGGGGTTGAGCTATAGGAAACTACATAGGGGTCTCTAGTTTTGGACCTATGCAAAGAGCAGGTTGAACTGCTCCACGCTAACTATCACAATCTTTGGGGATAGTAAAACTCCAGCAGGCACAGATTAGGGTTGATCATTAACTTGACTTTCCACCACCCTTTCCACCTGCTAGGTGGTGAGGGTGTTGGTATGGTAAGATGCAGTTTTCTTGGGTGGCTTTGCTAACCCTCTTTCAAGTTGTGCTCCTCAAAGTTATATATGTCCTTCCTCTCTTCTGTTGGTACTAAAAATTGTCAAGCACTAGAGATGCTAAGAAGGTACTGGAGCATGTGGTGTAGGCCAATCTCTAAGAGGTGGTACCTACCAAAAAGCCCCATCAGGGATGCCCCGGTGAAGGCACTTTGATGCTCAAGTCAGTATTCAAGCCAATAGTTTGAAAAGAATAGGCAAGAGATTTTTGCATACCTTGGGGCTTGCACAGAGTCCCTTTTTATATATAGAGATTCAAGGGCATTTTTGGAATACTAAGGATCTCAACAAATCAAGTGGGCAATGATAGGATTCTCCACGTGTTGCTGGGATCTTATTGTTGGCAAGGAATGTTATGCCTTTTTTAGTGAAACGTTATCATTTGTACATGGGCTTGCCATGCCTCTTTAATGGCAACATGGACTTTCACATAAGCTCAAGCATGCCTTCCTTAATTGCATAGATATGGCAATGACTATGGATTTTAAGGTGTGATGGAAAGTCCAGCCATGTGGCAAAGTCTATGATAGTGAGTATCAAAGTTTGGAGCTTTGGAGAATTTGAGTGGATGTGTTGCCTAAAGATTTTCTAGCCTAAGGGGATTCATTCGAGTGACTCCAGCTAGAAGAGGAATGCATTCAAATGATTATGGTCATCAAACAATAGGGATCGACTACTGTCGAGGCTTGGTCAGATGGGAGTAGTCGGCGGATGACATCTAGCATGGTTCACTCGACCAGAGGATTCTTCTTAGGCAAATGCATAAGAAATTATCATGTGCCAAGTACATGATGATGTCCGATAAGTGGTTGGCAAGCATTTGCTATTTTTGAACAAATGCTGATTGCTATCGAGGCTTGCTTGGATGGAGATGGCTGGTGCATCTGATGTGGTTTAGCCTATCACAGTATTCTTGGTGGATATGTAGAGGGATCATCCTTAGGCCTGATGAGTGGCCAGCAGGTGCTTCTCATTAGCTACTACTGAGGCTTGCTCAGATGTAGGTATTCAGAGGTTTGGTACTTAGTTGTGTTTGGTTGAATGGAATGGATGCCTGACTTTTGATGAACAGTCAGATAGATGAAGTGACAGAGCATGCAATGGGCATACGATCGAGCCCTACCTGTATAGGGTTGCTTGGAGGCCCAGTGCTTAGCTGACCGGTCAAGGGTCTTTGTCCTTTTAATAAAGGGTTGATAAGGATGAGGCTGACCAAATGCCAGTAGTGTTGTCCTGCTCTGAGTCGGTGATTCTCTGTGATCAGTGACCTTATCCAATGAATGGTTGGTGGTTGCACAGTGAGCCTACTTGGTCGGCATTGCCTTTGTCAATCGATGAATGGTCAGATGATGTTTGCCATAATCATCTAGCTTGGCTAACCCACTATTGGGCTTCATATTCTATGTTGGTTGCACTACACAGCTAGGTCGATGGGTCATGTTTGCTAGCCTAGGCCCCTTATCCGTAGCTTGAGCATATTTCCCACTAATAAGACAAGTTTGAAGCCTTTGAAAAGTTCAAGAAATTTAGACATGAAAGAGAAAAACAAACAAGAAAATCCTTTAAGCTTCTTCGATCTAATCAAAAAGAAAAATACCTTAACAAGAAATTTCTAGGTTATCTCAAAGACAACAACATAGTCTCATAGAAGACTTGTCCTCGTATGCCTCGACTTAGCAGGGTATCAAAAAGGAGAAATTAGATCCTATTAGATATGGTCTGGACCATGATGTTCTTCACTAACCAACCTATATTTCTTTGGATATATGCCCTACAAATCTTCATTTATATTTTAAATAGGCTTCTCTCTAAATCTATTCCTACCGCACTATATAAGATATGGCACAGTAAGAAACTGATTCTTGGTCATATCAAGATTTAGGCATGTCAAGTTTATGTCAAAAGACTGATTGGTGCGGGCACCAGACTCAGAAGAAGACTTCAGGGCTCCATCTGGATCTCTGATTGACCTTGCCCGAAGAATTAGGGTTTTCTAGTTTTGTAATAAGGGTTGACTTGGTCAACTCAATTTTAGTCTTGAGTATATATTTCCCTGCAATTTAAATTTTGTTGAGTCATGTTGACTCAGTACAAGTCCTAGTAGTGGTCCAGGACTTCTCCAGGTTGGTGCCACTTTTTTTTTTCAGTCAAGTCAAGGTCCAGGGTGCCACATTTTTTCTCCCAGGCCCAAGCAAGTGGGTGCCACACTCCCAGCCACACGCCGAGTCCAGGAGGCGCCACATCTCCATCCAGTGTCTTTGGTCCCTACACCACAAGAAGTAAGTTCCTTTTTTTTTCTTGCACCACTTGGGAGAGAAATCCATCAAGATACCTCAATCCAAGGAGGAGCCAATTTCTTTCCAGATAAACCCAAGCCAGGATGGCAAGAATTTTTCTTGAAGAGAGGATCAAGGAGGTGCCCCATAATGTTCCATAAAAATCCAAGTTATAAAAGGGAAGAGAGCATGTCTTGGGGAGGAATTCAAGGAGGTTCCCAAAAGTTTCCAAATGTGCCAAAGCCATGAAAGAAAGAAGCCTAAACTTGTGGAGCAAGACTAGGAGGTGTCCAAATGAGCCAAACCATGAAGGGAAAATCCTTGATTCATGGAGAGATATTAGGAGACACCCCCATAACCTGCCATTTGGAGCTGATTTTCAAGTTTTCTTGGAGTTTTTAGGCTGCCCACTCATGGAAGGAGTCTTGGGAAGAGAATTTGATGCCTAAAGTGTGGGTTAGTCCTATTAGTCCCACATGGGAAATGTATAAAATTTTATTTCTTTGTTATGTCTATATATTCAACTCTATGTAACTCTTGAATTTAATGATGAATGAAATCAATTTCTTTGTGAGCAACTTTGTGTTTCTCTCTTCCGCACTTGTGTTCAGGTGTTGAGCTCCGTGAGAGAGTAAATCCGGGTTCCCTAGGAACCTTGAGGAGGTGTGAGATCTCCAACCCCAAAATCCTACCAAAACCCTAGGTTAGCCACTTCAATTCCAAACCCTAGCCGTCCATCATCTTCTTCATTCCACCAATCATCCAAACCCTAATCTACCTCATCATCTCACGGCCCCTCTCTTCCAAGTAGAGGCCAACCACCAACATCCAGGTCCAGATCGGCTACTTCGAATACAGAGCAAATCCCAGAGGAAGTCAGATCAGCATCCAGGAGAATCAGGATTTCAGCAACATCAATTTTTTTCAAGTTCTTCTTATCTGGTAAATCCTTTCTTTGAGTATCTGGTTCCTTAACTTGTTCTTCTTCTTTCCCAGATCCTGAGTTCAGGAGAAGCCAACTCTGCCAAAGGGCCAGTATTGGAGGATCCATTGCGAAGATATCCGAATCCGAGGATCCAACAATCTGCTCGAGAGAGTCCTTCCACCAAACTCTGTGAAGATCACTGCCTGGTACATAACCCTTCTCTTCTCTTTATTTCTATCCTGTTGAAAGTTCAGAGCGAAACCCTAGGTCTGGGAGTTTTCAACCCCCAGCGATCCTTTACTTCTGAACTACTCTGATAATCTAGTTTCTTTGAATTGTGCTTTCAATTATTATATAGTTTCTTTCAATTTAGTTTAACTTTCTTTTGAGTCAAAGCCAACTTCTGAAATTATATATAAAAAATAAATAAATAAATACATTAATTTTAATTTACTTCCGCATCGCATCATCTTTTCTGTTCTGCATCAATTTTGGTATCAGAGCATTCGTCCTGCATCACTGATGGTAGAAAAATTAAAGGCCAGATGGTGGAGACACCAAAATCAGACATAGATCACTGAATCTCATATGGTTTAATTAGTCATGTGTCAAAGTTTTTTAATCAATTAAGATTGAGTCCTGTAATAAGTTGAGGTTAGTTGATTTGTCTCAACCCTTAACCTAGTCCAGTACATTGAGTCCTGTACATCAGTTAAGTCTATTTTTTATATCAGAGAGGAGGTTACACTATCTTGGAGTCCCACCAGGCCTCATCCAGGAGTCAGAGACCACTATATCAGATTATTAGATTTTGCGTGACACCATAGGACCCAAGATGCCTTACGGAGACCCGGATTCCTTCTAGATGCCCAGATTCCCTTCCAGATATTAGAGTATATTCCCAGACCAGGGCATCCATGATTCCAAAGATCCACCTGCATCCTAGCCCAAAGAAATCAAGCCCAGGTGCCAAGCCCAAGCCCTTAAGAAGCAAGATTCCATGGAATATTCCTGCTACCAGGCTACCAGGCCACCCCAGCTTCCAGAGGCCCAAGACCATGCACCCAAGCCCCTTTGGGCCACCCCCTTGATGCCCCTAGAAGTCCAACACACCCTCCTAGGCATCCTTGGAGCGTTGACCAAGTCCAAGCTCAAATGGAGGTGTCCTTAAGTGAGAAGTCTAACCTAGTTTGGATTCCTAGTTCTTTTAAGCTTTGTAATCCTAACCTAGCTAGGAAAGGACATGTAATCTAACTAGGAAAAGGCTTGTTAACCTTTGTGTATCCCTAGTTAAGAGAGAGCATGGGAACTCTATAAATACCCCACCCCTCCACCTCTTGTAATCATCTCTTTCTTATGAATACAATTTGCTGAAATTTTGTGATATTGCCTTGCGTTTGGTGTTCTAGTGTTGGTTCTCTTGTTCTTATGTTCTCTCCTTGTGTTCCCGAATTGAAACCCTGCTGCCCTAGCTTCCATCTGCATCTTTGGAGATCAGCCACACTCAAAGGAAGACACCCTAGCTGCTGCCCCAATCAAGCATTGCTTCTTCCCCGGGACATCCACACCAAAACCTAGTTCTTTCAATTCAAAACCCTAGTTCCTTTTCTCTTTTTTTATTTTCTATTTTGATTGACCCTGATACTTACAGGATCCCCGAGGTGCTTCACCTCCTCTGAGGAGGCCTTCTTTTCTTTCAGGACCACCCAGATCAGCCATCTGATTCAAGGAACTGAAGCTTCTTCATCCAGGCTTCAATCTGAGAGCTGTGTGATCCCTACAATTGCAAATTCAAATCTCTGACTGGTAAGAAACCTTCCCAACTCTTATTTTCTGATTTGATGAAGATAGGCTATACTAAACCAAGAGTTTCTTAACTCTCAGGTCCTTGCTACTTATTATCTTGCATGAATTCTTTGCGATCATGATGATTCTTTGCATTGCTATCCCAATTGCTAGTTCTTACTTTATTTTGGGAATCTAGCCTATAAATAAAATTATAAAAATTACAAAAAAAATATTTTACTATTTTTAATGTATGTTTAGTAGTCTTAGAGTCATCCCGCATCACCAGATCTATGAAAGCTCGCTTTCATAGGATATCTTAAAGAATCAATAGGATACTACTTTTACTTTCTAGAGGATCATAATGTAATTATGAGCCGACATGCCACATTCTTGGCAAAATAGTTTATTTAAGATGAAAGTCATGGAAGGCTAATTGAGGTCAAAGAGAATGTCTTTGAAGAGTGGCCAATTGTAGAGCAGGTCGACCCATTAAGCCAATAGATGTAGTGGTACCACCTCGTAGATCTAATAGGGTCTCCCATCCTTCTAAAAGGGTTCATGGGTATTTTTATAGAGGATGTAGACAAAGTATTCCTTGTAAAAGATAGGGATCAAATAATTGATCTTAAGACCTATAACGAGGCAAAGTCAGACATCAACTCCAAGAAATAGTTAAACGCTATAAAGTCAAAAATTGACTCAATGCATTCAAACCAGGTCCGGTCCTTAGTAGATCCATCAGAGGGTATTATACCTAGTAGGTATAAATGGATCTATAAAAAAAGATAGGTGTAGATGGTAAAGTAAAGACCTTTAAAGCTAAGCTAGTGGTGAAGGGTTATAGTCAATACGAAGGTAGACTATCAAGATACCTTTCCACTTGTGGCCATGCTTAAATCCATCTGCACATTACTCGTCATTGTAGCTTATCATGATTATGAGATATGGCAGATTGATGTGAAAACTACTTTCCTTAATAGAACAACCTTTGGGTTTTACTTTCATTGATGGAGATCACAAAGTCAACAAGCTACATAGATCCGTTTATAGATTAAAGCAATCTTCTTGGAGTTTGAACATTCATTTTAACGATGCAATCAAATTATTCGATTTCATCAAGAATAATGAGGAACCTTGTATATTTAAAAAGGTTAGTGGGAGTGCTGTCACTTTTCTCGTGTTGTACATGGATGATTTTTCCTTATTGGGAATAATATTTTCATGCTGATCTCGATCAAGAGATGGTTGTTTAAGGAATTTTTCTTGAAAGACCTAGAGGAAACATCTTATATTTTAGGAATAAAGGTCTATAGAGTTAGACCAAATAGGATAGTTGGCCTTTCATAGAAGATGTATATAAAAGAAGTGCAAAAAAGGTTCAGTATGGAGAGCTTTAAGGAAGGACTTATACCCCTTAGGCATAGGATTAATCTCTCCAAGAAGATATGTCCTAGCATATCTAAGGAGATTCAACACATGAGTAAAATCCCATATTCTTCTATAATAGGGAGCTTCATGTATGTCATGTTGTGTACATGACCTGATATAGCCCTTGTTATGAGTATCACATGTAGGTATCAGTTGAATATAGGTGAAGAGCACTAGATTGCTATAAAGAATATCCTTAAGAACTTGAGAAGAACTACGAATCTGTTCTTGATCTTTGGAGGAAGTTTTAAGTTGCAGGTTGAAGGGTACATAGATTCAGACTTTATATTTGATACTGATGATAGAAGGTATATATCAGGATGTGTGTTTCTTAGTAATGGTAGTTCTATAAGTTGGAAGAGTTTCAAGTAACTAATTATTGCTGATTCAACCATGGAAGCTGAGAACATTGCTACTTTGGAAGCTACAAAGGATGCCTTTTGGTACATGAAGTTCATTACAGTACTCGAAGTGATGCCACTTGATACCACACCCTATACTATAACAACAATGGCAGCATAGCCCTTGCTAAGGAGCCCAGGTCTCATCAAAAGTCTAAGCACATCGAGTAGTTGTTTCACATTATACATGACTACTTTGAAAAGAAATACACCATGGTATAAAGACTATACTCCACGGGCAACATAGTAGATCCATAGACAAAGCAGTTGAGCCAATAGAAGACTGACGTCCACCTTAAAAAGATAGGACTTAGGTACATAGCAAATTGGCTTTAGTATAAGTGGAAGATTGTTAGATGTATGCCCTAGAAGCCAGATTGGCATGGCATACATAATATATAATTCTAGGATATATTTTTGTACTTGATTTATTAATATTAATAAAATAGATAATTTTTTATTCATTCAAATGTGATGTGTCTATGAATCATCTAAGAAGTTAATGGATAATGATACTTGTTCTCAAGAGTTGAGAATTTGAGGTATGTGTCATTATAGATTAACACCAAAATTGCTCCTAATTGTTTGATCATTATAGAGATGATGATTGATCTACCATAGTTGATGCATGGATTGCTTCTCTTCGGGTAGACAAGACTCGAGTCTATAATATAGGGACACTAAAGTAAGAGTACAAGTGATTGTTACAAAATAATGATATTGAGCATGACCAATAATAAGAAGTTACTTCAATGCCTACTCATTCATTAGTGGCATTCTCAATGCTGTACTTGTTGAGTATTCTTAGACCTATGGTGCCTTGGTTGCTTACAATGGGGTTGCTATAGTTTGATAACATATAAACATGATCCCCAGCTATTTGGATTGTTGTGGTCTTCGTAGGCTTAATAGATTCATTGTAATAGGGTATGCACTTATAAGGGATCTGTCAATCTTAGCAGTTGAGGAGTAGTCCTATATAATCTAAGAGACTAAGTCCTTAAGTCTATGGCCATAGCAACATGATAATGACAAAGAGTTTTTATGGAAGTCATGATTGGACTCAAGCTAATTAAATTTTATATATGATGGATGCTTAGGTTTTGATGAGTTTCCATGACTTGCATCCTATAAAGACTCTTAATGGAAGAACTTAATCAATGATAACTACACCTAAGGCTTCATTTTTCAGTTCTATTAGGTTGCCACTACATGCTACTAGGCATCACTAGTGGATTATAAGAACTCATTAGGATTATTTTTGGATCAACGATTCTTGTTAGGATGAGTTAGAATCGTTCTAACCTATTAAAAGGAGTTTTGATGATACTATGATAAAGATCATAGTATATCTCACTACCAGACATAATAGAACCTATGGAATCATATACAAAAGGAGCTTGACCTGATCAATAGTTTCGATCATAATTAAATTATCAATTAGATTGATGGTTTGCATTTAAAAATTGTTAATTATGTAAGGGTTACATATTTAGTAACTACTAATTATTAGCAAAGGAATTTAATTACAAGTATTGCAATACAATTGGACTTAATTAAATCATATATCAAGTCCTAATTGAATTAAATCAAATTTAATTTAATTAGGCTTGTCTTAATTTGAGGCTAATTAGATTTATAATCAAAGTAGGACTTGGATTCAAATCATAATTGGATTAGGGTTGACAGCATTTTGAAATTGGTTCCAATCAGGTTTGAATTAGATTTAAAATTCATACAAATCAAAGCCATGTTGAGATAGGAAGCCAACCTCCAAGTTTCATGGGACTCTCTCTCCCTTTTGATGCCAAATAGGTAGAGAGGGTGCTAGAATTGTTGCTCCCTTCTCTTGAGCATGCATGAAAGGAGAGGAGTGCAAGTTGGCACCCCCCCATTCTCTCAAACACTCTCTCTTCTTTTAGATAAAATCTATCCTAACTAAAATTATATTTTGAATAGGAATTGGTTAGGGATTGGATTTATCTAATTATTGGCATGAAAAATTATTTTGTGTGACAAAATATAAGGTGGGCATGAGAAGAGGTTAGCGCTACATCATAATTTCTTCTTGTTGCTACTTTTCTTCTACTGCCTCTTCTTCATTAATTCCACACATCAAACAGCAAGGAGAGAGAGAGATTAGAGAGTGAGGTTCAGGGAGAAGAAGGTTAGTTCTTCTCCTTTTGGCATCCAAGCCCATCTCCCTTAAATTAACATGAAAGGTTTGTGTTAGGTTCCTCTTCTTTAGTCTTGAAGAAGGGATCTGATCTAAGTCATGATGAGAGATCTGCAAGATGCTAGCCCTCTAAAGATCTCAGATCTTTGATTAGCCATCTACTCTGTGTGGATATCAACAAAGGTCAAACATTTGCATGGCTCTAATAGAAACTCGAGATATTCACTAGATCTGATCTAACAAGATAGAAGAAGGGTAGCAAATCAGGTAAGTGATTTGATCGCTTCATTTACTTTTAATTTTTCTTTCCAAATCTAAAAGTTTTTTTCACTGCATGTTTTAAAAGATCTCCAGATGGTTTATTGATTAGATTAGTATGCTAGAGTAGAAAAAAAGTTTTCTAATCAATTTTTGCTATCGGATTTAAGAAATCTAAAAACCTGCATGCCTAAATCACCGATGTCTAATAGCCCAATATCAGATGACTAAATTAGACATTAAGCGAGAACCCCTGGAACATTGCTAAAGAAAACCTTAATTGTATTGCTGAATGAGTATTACAATACATTCAAATATTTTTGGCATTTCATCTCTAAGGGATTGGTGTTCCATCCAGGTCCTCAATCTTGTAGGCTTTTCACTGAAAGGCTTCAATCACTTGATAATGTCTTTCCATGTTTGGAGATAGCTTATCTTGCTCAGTAGGTTTTGAAACTTCTGTACATTGCAACAAAAGATCTTCTACATAAAATGTCTTGGACCTTATGGAGAATTATGGTACCAAGAAACTCGTTATCATTACATTGACATTCATAGGTCAGCTTGATTCTGAGTCTCCTCCAGTAAGTCAAGGTTGGTCCTAAGTCGACTTGAGTTGCTTGACTCATTATAATACTTGATCTACAAGGTCAATAATCCAATCTTGACAGGGATCATGGCTTTAGTATCGAAAGCCAAGTTAAAGGAAGACTCATTTATCAGTATCCAAGGAGTTGGACGGTATGCCCATAGCACTTTATGTAGCTTCTCGATCCATCTACCTTTGGCCTCATCTAGCTTTGATCAATTTCTTGTAAAATAGTATGGTTCATGACTTCAACTTTCTTTTTTGATCTCTTACTAACCTTCAATGCTTGTAGGATCTCCGAGGTGTTCATCTCTAAAGAGGAGGCCCTCTTTGCCTCCTGGACTAAACCTCAATAGCTTATTGATCTGAGAAACTACAGGCTTAACTTCCAGGTGATGATCCCGAGTGTTGTGTGACCCCGTCTTCGATCAGATCTTCAATTATTATTCGGTACAATCCTTTCCCCTCCTGATTTCTGATTTATTGAAGGTACTCTATCCTAATCGGGGATTTCTCAATCTTCGAGGTCCTCCTTTTTTATTATTTTGCATGAGTTCATATACGGGTATGTTAGATCTTGTCATTACTAGTTTGCCTACTAATCTTTACTTGCTTTTGAGATTTTAGCCTCCAAATTAAATCTCTAAAAAGTTACAAAAAAATTAGTTTCTATTTTCCTGCATTCATGTTAGTCTTAGGATCATCCAGCATCACCTCAAGCCATTCGCCAGCCCCTGGCTTAACTAAAGAGGTTCAAGGTAACCATAAAAATAAAAACTCAGTGAAGTGAGAAGGACTTTATTGATGTTGCATGAAAAAGATACATCATCTAAGGACACCCAATAGGCTGGGCGGTCTCAAAAAAAAAAGAAAGAGAAGAAGGGCAGGTTCTGGAAGGAGATCAGAGCCTATTCCTCAACAGGCTCCTTCCCGAGATGGTAGATAGGCATGCCGGCATCCCCTTGGGCCCCCACAGACCCCGCCGGTGGGACATCCTCAGTGACAAGGGCAGGCTCCACCTCAGCCATGGTAGTAGGAGTCATAAATCCCCTTGAGCCTCCATCAAGGGTGTCCGGGACCACGATCTCATCCAGCCTCAGTCCTGGGAAGTGATAGAACACCAAGGATTTGTAGACCCCAAATCCTTTGATGAAGGAATCCGTGGTTATCTCCCGAACTTCATTGGCAAACTCTGCCGAGGCCCTGAACCTGGGCACTACCTCGGTGGCCTCCTTCTTGGCAGCCTCCATCAGAGTCACTGCCCCAGCAACTTTCTCCTTGACTGTCGACAACCGAGCCTATGCCACCTCCAGCCGTGCTTAGAGGCCGCTCATCGGCTCTTCCACCCGGGTAGCATTGGCCTTGAGCTCCTCCACCCGATGGAAGGCTCGATCCCTTTCTTGGGCCAAGGATGCTTCGAGGTCCCTAACCTGATTCTCGACATTGACTACTTTGGCCTGGAGGATCCTATTCTTCTCCTCTAAGGCCCTGGCCTTGTCAGCCTGCTCCTAGGCCTAGGTCACTAGCAACTTCCTTTCCCGCTCCCACTAGGTGCAGTAGTCACGAACAAGAAGAACGTCGATCTCGATCTGCACCATTAAAGATGTTAGCTATGGCAGTCAAACTGGAGCAACAGAAAGGTAGAAGACTACCATGAAGAGGAGGAGAAGAATGCCAAGAAGGGCTTCTAGAGCCATTAGGTTTCATTTTGAAGAGGTTACCAGGTTGCATGAGCCCTTAAAGCCCATCCCTTTTGCTACCTACTTTTGGAAGACCTTATGACATTTGCTAGGGATCCATGGTAACTTTTCATGTGCATACCAAACCAGGGTCAAACATAAAGAATCAATCATCTGTTAGGTTTAGACCTTAAGAGTCCAATAAAATTCTTCTCAATAGGATTACATAGTTTAGTCTATTTTTGTCAAGTGTCAGTCTGAGTCCCAAAGTCCATAGAGTCATTTGCACAACATGTCAAAGCATTGCATAAAAAAATCAGTAATAAAATTAAAAAGAGCAATGAATCATATGAGCATGAGACTAACTTATATAAGAGATTTAAAGAGTTTAATGAAGGGGACTTCGTCATGATCAGGTTACGACCTAAACAGTTTCTAGTCGAAACCATGAAAAAACTATACACCTGTAGTACTGGACCGTATAGGATTATAAAAAAGATTGGATCTAATGCTTATATGCTAGAATTACCATCTAAGTTAAGTATTAGTCCGACCTTCAATATATCTGATCTAGTCGAGTTTAAGGAACCCATGGTGATACCTAGTGAGCCATTTGAGCCTGATCCCACCTTTAAGAGTGACCCTATCCCAGAATGTCCACTAGCCAAATTACTAAAGAGGAGAGAAAAGATTGAGCAGATCATGGATGATAAGATCATAACTACTAGAAATAAGAACTACAAAAGATATATGGTTCGTTGGCAAGGGAGACCTGAGTTTGAGGATTCTTAGTTCACCAAAGAGGAACTTCAAAAGTTGAACCCTGACTTGCTAGAACATTACCAGAGCTAAATTGACCCATACTCGACGGGGTCGAGTTCCTCCCACCCCAGGAGAATTGGTGAGGACACAAGAGCCAGGAAGAGGAAGCAAACCTTTTCCAATTCAATTTGGATCACCAATGAGTAAGTCCATGTGTTCTTCATAAAGAACACTCGAGTCCTAGTTGTTTTGAATTTGTAATTAGGTCAAATTGAGTTGTAATTTGATCAAATTGAGTGTAATTTGGTCAATTAAGGTTGTTGAGTCATCAATTGAATACATTGAGTCCATCAATTGGTTTAAAAGTCTTGTAAATAGCATTAATTTGCTTTGTTTGGTGAATTGTCTAATTTAAGTCCTGTACTTAGTGCTTGAATAAGTCAAGGGGTATCATAAGTACCCGAGACCCAAGTCATCATTATCTTGGTGGAACAATTCTAGGTAAAAAAAGGGTTGTCCAAATTTTTTACCAGACATTCGGACATCTGGACATCCAGACATCCGGACATCCAAACATCCAGACATCCAAACATTGGGACATCCAGACATTGGGACAATATTTAAAATCCAAGTTTATCCAAAGAGGCCCCCCATCCCATTTATTTTCATCACTCATTTGAGATTTCAAGGAGGTGCCCATTTAAGAGGAGTAAAGCAGGACACTGCTTTTTATCTAGTGCCCCCTCTTCATTCTCTCTTGTCACCCACTCCAGATGATGCCCACCCATGACTTATTCAAAATTTAAATGGAAGGAAGAGTCCAAGATAAATGGAGGTTCATCCAAAATTCAAAGGAGTTATCTTCATCCAAATTCAAATTCAAATGAAGGATTCAAACCTTTGAAGCTATTTCTTATCCCTTGTTGCCGATCAAGAAGGATTCAAACAATCAGATTGAGAAGGATTTGCACCAAATGAGAAGAAATTAGTGCCCCATCTCCATTCTGTCGCATATTATTTCATGAAGTTGCCCAAGCCATGAAAAAGAGATTTGAATTTCAAATTCAAGGAAGAAGCCAAGGAGTATTTAAATTTAAATGTAATTTGAGTACAAAGGAGTCCTATGATATCGTCATGTGTGAAGAACCCTATAAATAGGACCCCATACCCCTTGTAATTGAATTATTAATTCATGAAATGAAATGTTGCAATTTTTCTTCCACAGAGCTGGGTTAGGCTTTAGTGATTTTCTCTAAGGGCAGGAATTATTAATTCATGAAATGAAATGCTGCAATTTTTCTTCCACAAAGTTGGGTTAGGCTTTAGTGATTTTCTCTAAGGGCAGGGAGGACCATAAGAGCTCAAGGTAGGGATGTCCTTAAGAGCTCAAGATGGGAAGGTCCTTGAGAGCTCAAGGCGGTAAGGTCCTTGAGTGGAGGTTCTGACGGATTCGACAAATTGCTACCGATCTTCTTCAAGCTCTACACATCCAACCCTTCCTTTTTTTTTCATTTTAAATATGAATTACGTCAATCTTAAAGTTTTGTTTGCTGCCTTCTCTATAGATCCCAGGTGTTCAAGGACTTTAGAGGATGGATCCTTTGCTTCCGAACCGAGATTTGATGGTGGATCTGAAATATGGAGTCCTGATCTTCATCCTGCTGCGAGATTTGAGCAACCAAGCAGCCGATCTATCCCGAGTCAAAGAGAATCTCCATTAGAGTAAGCAACCAATCCTTTCTCATTAGATTTGATAATTGAAGCATGGAATAGCCTAATCTTAGATGGTTTCCTAGCCGTCGGGTCCTTATTTTTTATAGCTTGTGGATCAGATTGCGGGTAAGTAGTTAGTTACTTTCTTTAATCACTTTAGTCTGTCATGTTTAGTTGCTTTACTGCTATGATCATTGCTCTTTAAAATATCTTAGACTAAAATTAGATTATCTTACACCGTATCGCATCATTCCACATCATCTTATTGGTATCAGAGCATTAGGTTAGATTAGGGTTTCATGCTTACTGAATTCTTTTAAGTACTCGAATCGGGTGCTTCACCATGGCCGTCCGGTCATAGGAAAAAGTAGGGCTGCAAATCCTTCACATTCCATTCAAAGAGGATTTCCTATGGCGTGTAGGGGTGCTATTGTAAATTGACCCCTGAAGAAGAAAACGAAGAGAAATGCATCTTTAGGATTAATTTTCTGCATCCCATCCATTCCAGTACATAGTCTCTTATTTTAATTGTTTCTGCATGTAGGAAGATCAAAAAATTTTTGTTTTTATTTTGTTGTATTTGATACATTTGGTTTTATTTTTTGTTATTTTCTTAGGATTTAATTCGATATGTAGAGTTTTTGCAAGCCTGATTACTACCTAAAAACATTTCTATTTCAGAATTTTAGCATATAGTTTAAATTCCATAAAAGTTCAATTTCTGCAATTTAAAATTTAAAATTCAAATCTGAAATATAAACTTAAAATTTGAAATTTAAAGTTTAAATTTTGAATTGCTAGTGTTGATTGTGCATTCATTTTACTTGAAAACACTTAAGGGCAAGCAATATAACATAAGGGAAGGATTAAGACCCTTTCCTTAGCCCGAAACAACCAACCCCATTTGCATAGTCCTAAGCCTTAATTAAAATTGAGTAGCACTTAAAGCTAGGGATAGCAACATGTCAGGTTTTATATACGTGTTAACCCATTGTAGTAGTCACTTTTGTGTGTGCTTCTAAGAATTGGTGTCTAAGGCTAGAGGTCCAGAGGCAAACGCCCTAAGCGGACTAGTGGTTCTTTAATTAGGACCTCACGAAAGTGAGGGGAGCCTCCCACCACCCCACCTCTTACCTGACCAATCGAGGAGTTACTACAGTCTTGGTTATTACCTTGACTAAGCACTATATTGGCCCTTAGGTCTAGGAACCCTAGACTTAAGTTGATTTGTATTGTTTGCATTGCATGACTACTAGACCAGGCCAAACCCAATCCAGTCTGATCATGGAGTCCACTATAGAAATTTTACTGAGGACCTTCAATGAACAATATGCCCTAATGGATAATAGGTATGACCGACTAGATAAGCGACTCGACAACTTAGAAAGAACCCGTAGGGCTCGGACTAACCCTGGTTCACCTAAAATGACTTTCCTTGGACCCAGAATTCATTGGATAGAACCCATTTGGATTAGTGCCCCTTATCAAAAATCAGGATCTAGCCTAGTCCACCCAAGTCAACCCATTCTACAACAGAGTCAACCCAGTTTTTATCAGAGCTGACTAAACCCTAATCCGAGCCGACCCACTCTTGTGACCCCGTTTGTTCCTAAGAATGACCCTGAAGAGGAAATATCTATTGCAAACTCAGAGTTAATTGACTAGAAGGTTACTCAAGCTTAAACCGTAGTGGAAATATATGAAGCTGGAGAAAACCTGATGGATGAATACGAAGGAGAAGACTTCGAGGAGGACAACTCTAGTACCTTACCTGAGGAAACCCTTGGAAAAGAAAAGATTATTGAGCCTAGTCCTGAAACATCAGAATAATAGAAAATTAGTGAGGACATGGTTCCCGTAACTCAATGCCCTCAGGAAGAACCCAATCCTTTAGCCTCAACACAAGACCTCCTTCAAGTCCCTGAGGAACAACCCCAGGAGGTCGATATTATTTTAGAAGACTTTCAAGATGAACTTCCTGAAGACCTTCTAGATAACCTTTCGCCACCTAGAAGCATCCCGCCTGCCATAGATCTTACACCAATAGATCAATATTCAAATCTTAAGGTCATCTTGAGTAACCAAAGTCTGTTTCATTCTTTTCCTAAGTTATCCCAAGACTCCGATTCCTATTTCCTACCCTTCCCTTATCATGCTTCTAGAGCCATTATGTTTCATTTTGAAGAGGTTACTAGGTTGCATGAACCCTTAAAGCCCATCCCTTTTGCTACCTACTTTTGAAAGACCTTATGGCATTTGCTAGGGATCCATGATAACTTTTCATGTGCATACCAGACCAGGGTCGAACTTAAAGAATCAATCATCTATTAGGTTTAGACCCTAAGAGTCCAATAAAATTCCTCTTAATAGGATTACATAGTTGAGTCTATTTTTGTCAAGTGTCAGTTTGAGTCCTAGAGTCCACAGAGTCATTTGCATAACATGTCAAAGCATTGTATAAAGAAATCAGTAACAAAATTAAAAAGAGTAATGAATCATATGAGCATGAGGCTAACTTATATAAGAGATTTAAAGAGTTTAACGAAGGGGACTTCGTCATGATCAGGTTGTGACCTGAACAGTTTCCAGTTGGAACCATGAAAAAACTACACACCCGTAGTGCTGGACCATATAGGATTATTAAGAAGATTGGATCTAATGCTTATATGCTAGAATTACCATCTGAGTTAGGTATTAGTCCGACCTTCAATATATCTTATCTAGTTGAGTTTAAGGAATCCATGGTGATACCTCATGAGCCATTTGAGCCTGATCCGACCTTTAAGAGTGACCCTATCCCAGAATGTCCACCAGCCAAATTACCAGAGAGGAGAGAAAAGATTGAGCATATCATGGATGATAAGATCATAACTACTAGAAATAAGAACTACCAAAGATATCTGGTTTGTTGGCAAGGGAGACCTGAGTCTGAGGATTACCAGAGAGGATCTTCAAAAGTTGAACCCTGACTTGCTAGAACATTACCATAGCCGAATTGACCCATACTCGACGGGGTCGAGTTCCTTCCACCCTGGGAGAATTGGTGAGGATACAAGAGCCAGGAAGAGGAAGCAAACCTTTTCCAATTCAATTTGGATCACCAATGAGTAAGTCCATGTGTTCTTCACAAAGAGCACTCGAGTCCCAGTTGTTTTAAGTTTGTAATTAGGTCAAATTGAGTTGTAATTTGATCAAATTGTATGTAATTTGGTGAATTAAGGTTGTTGAGTTACCAATTGAGTCCATTGAGTCCATCAATTAGTTTAAGAGTCTTGTAAATAGCATTAATTTGCTTTGTTTGGTGAATTGTTCAATTTGAGTCCTGCAATTAGTGCTTGAATAAGTCAAGGGGTGTCATAAATATCCAAGACCCAAGTCATCATTATCTTGGTGGATCAATTCTAGGTAAAAAAAGGGTTGTCCAAATTTTTTACCAGACATTCGGACATCCGGACATCCAAACATCCAGATATCTGGACATCCAGACATCTAGACATTGGGACAATATTTAAAATCCAAGTTTATCCAAGAGAGGCACCCCATCCCATTTATTTTCATCGCTCATTTGAAATTTCAAAGAGGTGCCCATTTAAGAGAAGTAAAGCAGAAGGACTCAGCTTTTTAACTGGCACCCCCTCTTCATTCTCTCTTGTCGCCCACTCCAGATGATGCCCACCCATGATTTATTCAAAATTTAAATGGAAGGAAGAGTCCAAGATAAATGGAGGTTCATCCAAAATTCAAAGGAGAAGTTATCTTCATCCAAATTCAAATTAAAATTCAAATGAAGGATTCAAACCTTTGAAGCTATTTCTTATCCCTTGTTGCCGATCAAGAAGGATTCAAATAATCAGATTGAGAAGGATTTACACCAAATGAGAAGAAATTAGCACCCCATCTCCATTCTGCCGCACATTTTTTCTTGAAATTGCCCAAGCCATGAAAAAGGAATTTGAATTTCAAATTCAAAGAAGAATCCAAAAATCCAAGGAGTATTTAAATTTAAATATAATTTTAGTTCAAAGGAGTCCTATGATATCTTCATGTGTGAAGAACCCTATAAATAGGACCCCATATCCCTTGTAATTGAATTATTGATTCATGAAATGAAATGCTGCAATTTTTCTTCCACAAAGCTGGGTTAGGCTTTAGTGATTTTCTCTAAGGGCAGGGAAGTCCTTAAGAGCTCAAGACAGGGAGGTCCTTGAGAGCTCAAGACGGTGAGGTCCTTGAGTGGAGGTTATGTCGGATTCGACAAACTGCTACCGATCTTCTTCAAGCTCTACACATCCAACCCTTCCTTTTTTCCATTTTGAATCTGAATTACGTCAATCTTAAAGTTTTGTTTGCTACCTTCTCTGTAGATCCTAGGTGTTCAAGGACTTTAGAGGATGGATCCTTTGCTTCCGAACTGAGATCTGATAGTAGATCTGAAATTTGAAATCTCGATCTTCATCCTGCTGCGAGATCTGAGCGACCAAGCAGCCGATCTATCCCGAGTCAAAGAGAATCTCTATTAAGGTAAGCAACCAATCCTTTCTCATTATATTTGATAATTGAAGCATGGAATAGCCTAATCTTAGATGGTTTCCTAGCCATCAGGTCCTTATTCTTTATAACTTACGGATCAGATTACGGATAAGTAGTTAGTTACTTTCTTTAATCTCTTTAGTCTATTATGTTTAGTTGCTTTACTGCAATGATCATTGCTCTTTAAAACATCTTAGACTAAAATTAGATCATCTTACACCATATCGCATCGTTCCGCATCACCGGCCTGGCCAGCTTGCCCATGCCAGGTTCTTGGGCCAGAAGCTGGGCTCGCTGCTTCGAAGGCCTAGCGGCTGGTTCGACGACTTGCTCCATAGGGCCAGAGACTGAAGTAGGCCCCACCTCTTGGCTAGGCTCAACCCGGGTGCTCTTTGGTGGAGCCTCCCCGGGCCCGAACGACAGGCCTCTCTTGTGGGCAGACTCCAGAAGCTCCTGCACCAAGAACTTCATGCCTACATGAAGAAGAAGACAAGGTTCAACAACAAGCCAAAAAGGGCTCATTGAAGAAGAGATACCCCTCCGAACTCACCTAGCCCCTAGATTGGGCTGATCCCGATGTCGAACAAGTTTCGCTCTGACAGCAGAACCTCGAGAGGGGGGATCTGATTAGAAACAAGCTAGTCGTATACTTTCCATTCAGAGGCCTCAACCTGGGAGTTTCAGTTTAGGGTTCGATCCGAATCACTCCAAACCCAGTCCACCCCTTCGATAGAAGCAAAGAAGAATTTCTTCTTCCATCCTTTGATGGAAGAGGGGTGCTCAAACATTATCCTTTTTGGGTGAGGATAAATGCACCACCACCCGTCCTCGGTCGGGTGGCATTTTAAGATAAAAAAGGTCCTGAACAAGGAGAAGTGAGCGACAATCCCATGAAAGTGATAGAAAATAATGAAGCAGTTGATGACCCTAATGGCATTGGGAGCCAACTAGGCCAAAACAAGATGGTAGTTGCTCAAAAAAGAGAGAAAGAAGGGATGAAAAGGCAAGTGAAGGCTCCCGAGAAAGAACTCTTCGTAGAGGGCTATTCGACTTGGGCCACTAAAGGTGACCCGCTCCCTCAGTCATGGAATCGAGAGCCAGATAGAGTCTTGGATCCCATAGGTGGCCTGAATCATAGAGAGATCCTCCTTGGTTATTGTCGAAGCTATGCCCGAAGGCCCAGTCAGACGGGAAGACCTAGAAAAAGTAATGGGAGCAGAAGAGACGGAAGGAGTAGAAGGGACCCTGGGCCCATCGATGACTACTCTGGTCAGGCGAAGGCTTCTATAGATGATGAGAGGGACCTCCTCCTCCCCGTCTGTAGATGGAGTCCTCAGCCAAGAGGGCCTTGCCCCATTGGGGTTGCAGAAGAGCGGTGGTGCCGACCAGACGGAGCCATCCAAGATCAAAAAATGAAGGAGGTGTATGGGGAAAGGAGACCTAAGAGCCCTACAGGAAGACTCAGTCTAGTCAGAGAAGAAGGAGAAGGCCAAGGGAGATTAACCTGGTAATTAAGGAAAAAGACAGTCAGGAGAAGGAAGAAGCTCTAGCCCGGTGGTAAGTAGGAAAGCTCCAAAAGAGACAATCGGGGAAAAAGCTTACCCTCTCTTCAAAGCCACCAGACTGCAGCCGTATATCCTTTCAGCACTCCCACCACTGGATGGGCACCACGTGGCAAAATTGGTCGAAGGCGATGTCCCGATGCAATGGAAATAGCCTAGAGTCATACATCCACCATAATTCTTCCTCGGACCTGCTGATGTGGCGCCCCCATACTGGCCTCAAGGCACGGTGCGTGAAGTGGCGACAATCATGGCATTTAATGGTGCCAGATCTTAACCTTTCCACGTTAGCTCTATAATTACCTCCTTAGCCCCGAGTGCGATGTTTGGTCAGGACTTGGGAACAAGAGACCAATGAAGAAACGACATCACTGGATCCCGCATGGATCCATTCGATGAAGATTGCAACCATAAGCTCTGTCCCGTCTAGTCCTTTTGCTGGGCTGGCTCCTCCTAGGTTGAGACTCCAACAGAAGCCCGATTCCTCGAGTCCCTTCACTGGGTTGGCTCCCCTCTAGTCAAGACTCCAGCCGAAGTCAGACTCCACCTTTTGCTGCGCTAGCTCTCCCTATGTCGAGACTCTAGCAAAAGCCCAATTCCTCGAGTCCCTTCTCTAGGTTGGCTCCCCCAAGGTCGAGACTTCAACAGAAGCTCGATTTCTTGAGTCCCTTCACTAGGGTTGGCTCCCCCCTGGTCGAGACTCCAACCGAAGTCAGACTCCACCTTCTGCTGGGCTGGCTCCCCCCAGGTCGAGACTCTAGCAGAAGCCCGATTCCTCGAGTCCCTTCGCTGGGTTGGCTCCCTCCTGGTCGAGACTCCAACCGAACTCAGACTCCACCCTCTACTGGGCTAGCTCCCCCCAGGTCGAGACTCCAGCAGAAGCCTGGTTCCTTGAGTTCCTTCGCTAGGTTGGCTCCTTCCAGATCGAGACTCTAGCAAAAGCCAAATCTCTCTCCAAGTCTTCTCATCGAGCTAGCTCCTCCAAAGTGCACATTTGCAGAGCACACAGTTGCAACCCCCGACGGCCCTCCTTTGGAGTAGCTCAGGCGGAGAAGAAGAAGAAAGAGATAAGAAGAAGAAGTGCACAGTTGTCAAAGCAAAAGCCTTCATTGGTCAAAAGTCTCTTACATCCTACTGAGGTTCCAGACATGCTAGGAAGCCTCCCGGAGATCTAAGTTATAAGTAAGAAGGGATCCTCCCTGGAAATACTCCTGAAAGTAGCTAGGGGTGTGCCAGTCCTTCTTTCATGTAGGTTTTCCAAGAAGGAGGATAGCGGTACCTCTGCCTCTACCGACCCGTTCTCCCTAGGAAGTCGCCGGGTCTCTAAGGCCTGGCATGGTTCCACCTGGAGGATGCGGGTACCCTTCCATGAGTGAATATCTGAGAAAGGGGTATAGCCACACATCCTCCTCGACGGCGTCGTCCTTCTTAGATTTCATCGATCTGGTGATTCCAAAGGTGCTACGGTCGTTCCTCGTTAGGCCACTCCTAATAGCCCGCAGCAACCATGGCCTTCTCCATGATGACTGCGATGGTGGCCATCCCCTCATTTAGTCACATGACTAGGCACACCCAGGAGGTTTACAGGTAGGCTGCTCCTATCATGCAAGCAACTACCTTCTCTGCCCTCTAGGGCCTCTCCACTTTCTCCTCCTTCAGGGAAATCTTGAGCTTAGTGGACTTCTTCTCCGACTGGGATTCCCCTACCTGGATGCCGGTCAGACATCCCCAGAGAAGATCAAGTAGCCTCCCGAACCTGAAGCTCACCAGAAGAGCTCCCTTGGCACAATTCAAGAGAGAAGAGTCAAAGAGAAAAGGTATTGGAGAGAAGAGAATGTTCTGCGAAGGTCCATCTACCAGCACTTAAAAAGAAGAGGGATGGCCTCTCTGCAACGGATCCTACCGACCCCTCGTATCAATTGAAGGTACACATCTCATTAATTGCTAGGCTAGCCAGAAGATGCCATGTTTCGGTGCTGGATGACCCATGCACCTCGTTCTCAGAGGATTCACATCGATCCAAGAGAAGCATTTATGGCCACCATCAGAAAGCCGAAGCACCATGAAACCCCCCATCAATCAAAGGTGTGCTCTTCGAAGCACAGGCGCATAGAGATGTCGGTGATGCAAAGGATGTCCTAGTCCATGTTAGCATGATCATTACTCTCCATGCCCCGAGCATCGTATCATCTTCTAGGATCGAGAGTGGGAGGCAACTGATACGGCTGTATCCACTGACGTGGAGTCCATCTGGATGCCAACTGTCAGCCAGCAGATGAAGGTGCCACCTAAGCCTGGCACACGAGCAAGGAGCCGAAGTGAGTCCCCTGTTGAGGTTAGCTCCTGGCTAGGGTCATGCAAAGCCACCCTGCCAAGATCAGCTCCCAATCGAGGTCGAGCTCAAGCTACCACCAAGCGAAGAAGGGAAGGCAACAGAGATTCAAATCATGGCTGGAAAGAGAGTTTCCTTCACCGAGACTCCACCACTGAGATAGTATAACTAACAGGTAGCAGCCCGCTGCCTGAGGCCTACGGAGGGGGGCCACCTCGTCGGAGCACCAGGGCCCCCTCAGGCCCCAGTTTACACTGATCAAGAAGGAATATCCCCTTTAAGGCACGGCGTTCCCCAGTCTACCGTCTGCACTACCTACAAGTAGAAGGTCATACTAGAGGATTCAAACCCTGGGATGGCCACCCCATGCCAATGCTCTACCAGGTTTCCCGAAACATGGTGACCAACCAGAACATCAGAGCCAACAACATAACTCCCCGCCTTAAAGGGGGAAACGGGAGCTCACGTGCAGTTCCCGCGCGTTGCCAGATGTCGCCCGTGGGACTCCCCCGAAAGGAGAATATTTGGAAAGAAAGTAGGAAGTCATGCATGGTCTCTCCATAATAAACTAAAAGGAGCCTCCGAATGAAAGGAGAAGATGAGAGGCAAAAACTAGCAAGGGATAAGAGAGGTAATGGTTGGCACACAGAAGGGGAGAGCAAGCCAAACGCAATGCTTTGGGGCTACCAGGGAATTTGTCGGAAGAGTCCCATGGATATAGCCAACCCTGCTCTAGCCCTCCTTCTCTACTAACTCCCTACACTCACTTTCTTTTCTCAAAACATGACCCCCGAACATGGAAACCCTCATCGGGATCCATCGAGGGAGATTTGTTCCCATGATCGCCCACTGACTTGATCGTCGGAGTGTCCCCACCGGAATCCCTGGCCTGGGTCTCTTTTCTTTTGTAAGGGTCTGAAAATGTGCATGGGATCCTAGGCGAGGGGGGCGATGCCTGACACCACTTTAGAGCTATAGGCCACGACAGTCCAAGAGGCAACAGGCTTGAAAATATAACCAAGATACTGCACAAAGATGATTGGTGCATAAACAATCTTCTCAGGTTTAGAGTATCTGGTCTCTATGTCATGGAGCACTCGATTGGTGTAGTAGATGGGTTTCGAGATTTCCTAGTCATCCACCCAAATAAGCATGAAGCTAACTACTTTTAAAGATGCAACAAGATACAAGTAAAGCTCCTCTCCAACTTCAAGCTTAGAAAGTAAGGGTAGAGACCCGAGAAACTTTAGCTTCTTGAAAGCTTGTTAGCATTCTTCTATCCAAGTAAAATTATGAATTCAATACAAAATTTTGAAGAATAGTAAGCATCGCTAAGTCAAACTTGAAATGAACTAACTGAGTGCAATGATGCACCTGATTAACTATTGTAGCTCCTTCTTGGAGGTTGGATGCCGCATGTTAAGGATTGTTTAGATCTTTCTTGAGTTTGCCTCAATGCCTTGCTTTGTGACCAGAAATTTGAGGAACTTATTGGCAATGACTTCGAAAGTGCACTTGCTCAAATTCAGCTTCATTTGATGTTAAGGAAGGGCATTGAAGTGTTCTTCTAGCTCTTTGATATAGGTAGCTTCTTCAAAATGTTTGACAAGCATGTCATCAATATAAACTTTCATGTTTTGATTGATCTGGACTTTGAAACCTTATTGACCAACCATTATAGGTGGCTCCCGTATCTTTTAAACTAAAACGCATTACTTTATAACAATAAATACTTTTGTTAATTATGGAGGCAGTTTCCTTCTCATCCAGGGAGCTATCCTAATCTAGTTATAGCTTGAGAAGGTATCTATAAAGCTGAGTAGTTTGTGTCTGGACATGGCATCGACTAGTTGATTGATCTTTGATAGTGGAAAGCTATCTTTTGGGCATGCCTTATTTAGATTGGTGTAATCGATAAAGATTCTCTACTTTATGCTAGCTTTTTTAACCATGACAATATTGGCTAACTAGTCGGGATAGTGGCTTCTCAAATGAATCAGATAGTCAAGAGCTTGTCAACTTCTTCATCAATGGCCTTTTATCTTTTGGGGGCAAAACTCTTTTTCTACTAGATCAGCTAGTACTTTGGATCGACATTCAGTTTCTAGGTGATCACTTCAAGAGGAATTCTAGGTATGTCTGATGCCAACCAAGCAAAAATATTGGCATGAGCCATAAGAACTCTAGTAGTCGGTTCCTTTCTTTTTAGATAAAAGAGCTCTAATCTACATGAACTTTGAGGGATCGTTCCTCAGTGGGAAGGAGAACAACTGCTTGGCTGGTTCACCCCTCTTCTCTAGCTCCCTCTAGTCTAGCTATTCGGTAGTCAGTATCTCATCGGCCTTCTGTACTTTTATTATCATTAGGAAGCATTGTCAAGCTAGTTATTGGTCTCTGCACATATCTCTAACACTACTCCTTATAGAAAAGTAGATGAGAAGGTGTTCAGTTAAGACAATAGCATTGAACAAATTTAGTCTTGGCTGTCCGAGAATGATGTTGTACACTGATGGCACTCAGATGACCATGAATGTGATAAAAATAGTGCTTTGTTAGGATGGAGTTCCTGTAGTAATGGAAAGAGTGATCTTGCTTTTGACCTCGACGGGTTCCCAAAGAAGCCAACTAAGGGTGTAGAAACCTATTTTAGCTAATTTTTAGAAAAGTTTATCCAAACAAAAGTATCATAAAACAAGACATCAACTGAGCTTACACTATTGACTAAACTCTTTTTACATGATGTTTTACTATCATCATGGATAGACAACAACATCATCGTAGGGATTTTGGACCCCAATCAAGTTTTTATCAAAAAAAAAAAGATTACATTTTCACATTCCTCTCCCCTCAGCCTCTTCAAAGGATGCCCTGCCCTCAAAGAGATCATCTGACGACCTGTCCAGTTATCGGCTAATTGTCGATTTTGGCCTGAGTCTACAACTGGCCTAGATTTTGAGTGTCAAACTAAATTCCTCCTATATGAACATATTTTTCAAGATAGCCATGCTAAACAAGATCTTCAATATCTATTTAGCTGAAAGCAATCATCAGTATTGTGGCCATGGTCTCAATGGAACTGGTAGTACTTGCTTATATTATGGAGGCCGAGTTTTAGTGGATGAGACCTTCACAGATATTGCTCTCCTTCTATTTCCATGAGAATTTTCATTCTAGAGGCTAGGAAGGAGTGTAGTTGCCAGATTTATTGGCCAAACTTCTCAACCTAGGACTTTGTCGATGGGACAAGCTGGATTCTCGGTCCAACTCCTGCTCGACTCTTCTTAGGCTTGCTTCTTCTTTAGATTTTTATCAGCCTCTTGTCGAGTAAGAGAACCCTCCACCATGCAAATATACTTCTGTCATAGATCAATAATTTTGAATAAGACTTAGCATAAGTCTTATCTAATGAATAGGTGAAGCAGGAGGGTTGGAGTTCCTTGCTTCATGGCCAACATGGCCACTGACTCATCTAGATAGTCAATTTCTAACATGACAATCTTGAATCAGTCCATATAGTCTTTCAAAGAATCTCCATCTTGCTAGCGGATGGAAAAAAGACTATCAAGTTCTCATGACACCTTCCAACTAGTGCTGAAGTAGGCCATGAATTGCCTTTCCAATTGCTTGAAGGAGTAGACACTCCTCAGCTTGACCCTAAAATACCAAGTTCGAACTCTCTTGCAAAGAGTGGTTGGGAAGGCAAGGCAGAGTAAGTATCAGAGGTGCCTTAAATCTACATGAAAGCCTTGTAGCTCTCCAGATGGTCCAGCAAGTAAATATACTATCATAGGACTCTTGCTGGAGCATTTTGAACCAAGTATCGATCATCCAAAATTCATTGGGAGAGGGGAGGATGAGTATTGAGCTTTGTCTAGGCTCCACTCCCTCCTTGAAGATTTTTGAGTCGATGGTCAAACATGTGCAGCTTGCAGTCATAGTCGTTAAGCCATCACCCGGCCAGTTAACAAAAGTCTATGATAGACCTCTCCTAGGAGGATTTAGATGAAGAATGAGGATATTTTTGTCATCTTAGCTCCCTTCCTCATTACTATTCCTCATGCTGGGGGCTCACTCAGTGTGGTGAAAAGGATCGTGATCGATGATGGTCCATCATTGGGAGGATCTCCCTTGGGTGGGCCAGTGACTTTCCTATCATGGCAAGCGATCAAGATCGATGAGAAATCTATTGCTGAGATCTCCCTCATGGAGATCGATAGCTTGGAAGAATAGTAGTAGTGGGGATAGTTGGGACCTTCGGTTGCTGCTAATTCATCATAAGATGCTACTGCTGCAACCCCCATACCACCATAACCAATATTTGGACCTACTACATCAAGGTGATAAGCAAGTCCTATTGGGTTGCCGGTGGTGGAGGTGGAGGAGCAAGAGTCTCTACCACTGAAATACATCATTTGTCACCACACAGGGAGCATTTGATATGGCTGGTGGAGGTGTCCTTCACTCAAGTTGTCACCATACTAGGCTTTGGGATCTTCTTAATGCTAGCTCTTTCCCCTTTCTAGCATGCCAATTTGTTGCTGACAAATCACCCTCCTCCTGAACTATGGCAATGCTTGAGGGTCTTCTAGCTTTCTCTGATGGATTGCATACTACTAGCATCTCTCAGGTAGAGACCTGCAAGAGATAGTCTCTTAGCTGGTGGTAGCTAATGGGAAATTGTGTTGAATGAACATGAGAGAGAAGTGTTAAAGCATACCTATACCAAAGATCCTTTTTTACTAATTTATAGAGTTACGTGGAGTTACATAGAGTAACGTGGAGTTACATAGAGTAATAGAATGCCGTTGGGGAGGTGGCATCCTCTAACATGGATATATAACAACCTCTTGGTAGGATATTAGGATCCTATTTCCTGGGATCTTTTATGTTAGTATCTTTCTATTAGGATGGCAGCATCTACTGGAATCTTACATCCTATGATATTATCTGCCATGATCTGTGTTAGAACAACTATGATTAACTGGCCTTTGTCTTTTATCCCAGCATCAGAGGCTTCGAGTAAGTACTCAATATGTCATTGCTAAGAGAGGAGGCCTGACATTATATCTTAGCATGTCTAACTAAGCCTGCGCTAGTAGTTAGTTGAGCCTATGTAAGTACTTGATGGGACGGAATAAATACTTAGTTAACACGCATAGGGGAATGTTGTGTCATTCGAACCTAGCTATTTTTAGTCTCTTGGTGTAGGGTGTAATAGTTAGTCGACGTAGCAGCCTGTTTAGTCGTCCCTTTCATAGTCATCCTCTTCTTAATCAATAGTTCGATCACTACTTGGTGGATATGTCGGCCATCTCTTTCTCAATTAGTGTCCATCTTTAGTTAGCAGAATGGTCAATGATCTAGTTGGTTCTCGAGGCCAAGTAAGCAGTTGCCACAATATTTATATTTTCTTCCAATAAGTTTCGATTATATATATAAATTACAGTAGGTTACAAGTAAAAAAATTCAAACCTAATGTCTGATGGAAAGAATGAGCATTTCAAAATAAAATACTGTAAGCTTTATTATGCTTTATTGTAAGGAAAGATCAAAGTTAGGCAAGTTATTAAGGTCCATATGTATGGGTTTGCACCATTCATGGTTGAACTTGAAAGCTGTACAAAAACGAGGATGGGTGTGCATATAAGAGGATCACCAAATTTACAACAAACAAATTTTATAATTTCAATAAGAAGAATGTTCGACATGAACCTTTAGTTCTACTCTCAACATATTAAGAGGGCAAAACAGAAATTCTAAGGCCATGATTTCAAGTATGTATGATTATTAGCAGATTGTAGTTTTTTTAAAAAAAAACAAGAATTATGTCAATGAAAACTCTAGAATTAGAAGTATATGACAATTAAAATTTAGTGTATAATTCTAAGGGAATTACTGTACCAAAAAAAACTAACCAAGGGAATATCACCCTTCTTGTTTGGGAATATTCACTAGAAAAATGAATATGCGGTAATCAGAGGTTCACAACATTTGATTTTGATTCTATAAGTCCTGGCTAGGTTGAGGGTAGTTATTAACAATAGTTCAATCAGTTATGAAACTCGTGTCACAATTGTATTGGATATAATTTGGAACCATTTCACAAAATAACAGAAAAGAATATGATTATAGAAGTGAATTGCGCAGGGAGGGACAGCAACTTTAACCTTGCAAAATAGAAATGTTGGTTGTGTAGTGTTTGCACACCACTTCAAAAGGTAACTGTTGGGATATCCTGGTTCAGCTACGAACCAGGCTCCGGTTCGACTTATCGAAGCCCCGGTTCTCCGGACTACGGACTTCGGACTAAACGAAGGCCAGCTGTAAGCAACTCAAGGCTTCATACCGAACTACAACGTCCGAAGGCCAGTCCTTCGGGTAGCACCTTCGGCCCCGGCCGAAGGTCTGAACTACTCATCGACTTTCGAAGACACGAACTTCGGTCCCCGCCGTAAACATGATCTCTGGCCTCGGGGAAATATCAAGCCTTCAGCCCATGCAAGGGGAAACCCGAAGCTTGAACTATAATATGTTCCAAAAAGGAAACCGTAACCAACGGTTACAATCGACACTCATCATGCCATGATCATGGCACGCAATTCCTGCAGCCACGCCTCCGATCTGGCCGGAACCGCTCATTGACAACCCACGATTGCCAATCATGGGAATGAATGGCTCTCCATGAACTCCGGGAAAAGAGCGGGCCACAGATCGGAGGCCATCTTTTAAATATGGGTAAGAATGATTACTCGAGAGGTACGCGTGAATAATCTCGTGCATACACATTTTCAATCTCCAAGAACTCTTTTTCTCTTCCTCTCTTGACATCTTCCCCATTCTGTGGCTGGAATCTGCCACTGACATAGGCATCGGAGTGTCCTCCACCGGAATAACTCCGGCAAGGGACCTGTTTTGCAGGTGAACCAGGGAGCGGTCCTGCGATGCAGCGACTCCGACCGGCCGATCCAGGGACTCCACGCTAACAGATTGCCATGCCAGGAAGGGGGGCGTATTACTAACATTTTTTAAGCTCCCTCCCAAACAAGGGGAAGAAGCAAAGAATTTTTTTGATGGCAAGAGAAAAAGCTCAAAACGCTTCTACAAGCCGGAGTCGTGCTCCGTCTCAGGGGGGTGCACCCCCGGAGGAGAACGATGTTTTATCTCCCACGGTTACTGTGAGAGCACAACAGTTCGATGCTTTTATGAACCAGGTCGCCAACCTGACGGCCATGGTTCAAGAGTTTCAAGGTAGAGCCCTTCCGGTGGCAAACCCACCGGCTGTTTCTAGACATAGCTCTCGATCCCGAAGAAGGAGAGCACCACATGAGGATTCAGTGCATCCCTCCCGCCATTCTCAGCCCTCTCCCGAAGGCCGAACTTCGAGATTGCCTAGGTCTGCCGATTCCCCATAAAAAAAGAAAAGGCCTAGGCAAACTTCCTCCTCCTCCTCCGAAGACTCCACTCTGGTAGAGAGAGTGTCCAAGCAGACCCATGATTATGATGGGAGGTTTAGAGCCATCGATTCAGAGATGGTAAGGGCGCGAGAACAGAGAATGCGGGATCAGAGAGATCCCGAGGACCTGATTATGGGTGATCTGCGCCCACCCTACACCGACCGCATCATGGCTGAAGACATTCCTCGACACTTCAGGGTTCCCCAGATGGAACCCTACGATGGCACCTCCAACCCCTTCGACCATTTGGGTAGCTTCAAAGCCCATATGATGATTCAGGGAGCTTCGGACGTGATGTACTGTTTAGCATTCCCGGCTACCTTGAAGAAGTCCGCTCAGATGTGGTACTCGAGCCTGCGCCCAGGTAGCATCGATTCCTTTTCCGAGTTAGAAAAATTGTTTATCTTACATTTCAGGACCTACTGTAAGACTCCTCGGAATACGGACACACTCTTCCTCCTTCACCAGAATGAAGGAGAGAGCCTAAGAGATTACATCTCCAGGTTCAATGCAGCCATGCTTGAGATCCCCGATCTCAACGAGCATGTGGCCATGTCAGCACTAAAGAAGGGGCTTCGAACCTCCAGGCTTACTTTTTTCCTGGATAAGAAGTTCCCTAAAAGCTATACTGAGCTCCTATCAAGGGCTCAGAAATATGCCGATGCTGAAGAGCAAGCGGCGAATCAACGTTTAATTGAAGGGAAACCCCCTTCAAAGAAGAAGAATAACAGAGGGCAAGGCCCCCAAACTTTCAATAACAATGGCGGCAGATATGCAGACTGCCAAAGAAGCCCTCCCAAGCCCAGAGCATTGGAAGGAAGATTCGACTCATACACCCCCCTCAACCTCCCTCGAGAAAAGATCCTCATGGAGATAGAAAAAGAAAACTATCTCCAGCGACCCCATCCTATGAAGGCCTCCTCTTCCGCAAGGAATAGGAACAAATTCTACCGATTCCACTAGAACCACGACCACAACACAGAAGAATGCATCCAACTGAGGGATGCAATCGAGGATCTCATCAAGAGAGGATACCTGGGGTGGTACATCGATCGCCAGGGACCTTGGTCAGAAGAAATTGTTCCCTAGCCACCTCCCGAAGAGGCCGATTGCCAAATCAAAGGCCCACCAACGGAGGTGTAGGGATGATACATCGGCCCTCCAACTGGAGAAGGGATGAAGATGAAGCTTCAAAGCGACTAAAAGATAACAACTCCATCCTCTTCTTCGACGATGACCTTGCGGGAGTCCAGCTCCCGCATGATGACCCTCTTGTAATCTCGGTCGTAGTGGCCAATTATGATGTACAGAGAATTCTTATTGATAATGGAAGTTCGACTGATATCTTGATGTACGATGCATTCTCCAAAATATATTTACCTAGACATCAACTACAAAGATCCCCCATATCACTCTCCGGTTTTAGGGGCAACCAAGTTTATGCCGAGGGGGAAATAGTGTTGCTTGTAACCCTCGATTCCGAGCCTCGACAAAAGACATTGCCGATCAACTTTACAGTGGTCCAGATCCCCTCTGCATACAACATTATTCTGGGGAGGCCCGCCTTGAACAGGTTCCGGACCGTGATCTCCTCTCACTACCTCTTAGTACGCTTCCCCACCAGGAGTGGTGTTGGAGAAGTTAGAGGGAACCAGAGGACGGCACGACAATGTCTAATGATTAAAGACAGGCATTTCAAAGATTCAATTACTCCAGATCAGCTGGATCCGAGGGATTCAACCACAAACCTTGGTGAACCCATGGAGAAAACCATCCCGATACCTTTGAAAGAGGAAGATCCCTCCAGAGTTGTGCAAATCGGGAGTGCCCTTGACGAGGAAACCAGAACGAGGCTGATCCGTTTCCTCAGGGACAACGCCGATGTCTTTGCCTAGTTGGCTTCGGACATGCCCGGGATTCCCGCCGAAGTGATTACTCATCGGTTGGAAGTAACCCTTGGGTACAAGCCGGTGCGATAGAAGAAGAGGAGCTTCACCCTCAAAAGACAGCAAGCTATTGATGAAGAGGTTGGTAAGCTCCTCAAGGCAGGGTTCATCAGAGAGGCCCGCTACCCTGAGTGGCTGGCCAATATGGTAATGGTGAAGAAAGCTAGTGGCAAGTGGAGGATCTGCATCGACTATACAGACCTCAACAAGGCTTGCCCAAAAAATAGCTTCCCTTTCCCAAAGATTGATCAACTGGTCGACGCTACCACCGGCCACCAGTTGCTGAGCTTTATGGACACCTTCTCTGGCTACAACCATATCAGAATGGATCCGCAAGATGAGGAGAAGATGGCATTCATCACTGACAAAGGTCTCTACTGCTATAAGATGATGTCGTTCGGCCTCAAGAACGCCGGAGCAACGTTTCAAAGACTCATCAATAAGGTGTTTGAAAAGCAACTAGGAAAAATATGGAGGCCTATGTTGATGACATGATCGTCAAGAGTCTCCACTGGAGAGACCACATCCGTGACTTGGAGGAGTCATTCAGCGCTCTCCGGCGCTACCAAATGAAGTTAAACCCGGCGAAGTATGCTTTCGGGGTCACGTCGGGTAAATTCCTGGGCTTCCTTATCACCAAACGAGGGATTAAGGCCAACCTCGAGAAGATCCAGGCCTTGAAGGATATGCGACATCCCTCCTGTAAAAAGGAAGTCCAATAGTTGACAGGGAGGATTGCCTCCCTAAGTAGATTTATCTCTCGGTCCGCCGAGAAATGTCTTCCATTCTTCAAGGTACTTCGACAATCAAAGGGCTTCGAATGGTCCGAAGACTGTTGCGTTGCCTTTGAGAAATTGAAGAAGTATTTGGAGACCCCGCCATTACTCTCCAAGCCAAAAGAAGGCGAGGTCCTCTACCTGTACCTCTCTGCTTCAAATGAAGCAGTGAGCTCGGTTCTTGTCCGGAAGGAGGAAGACGATGACACAAGCCGATCTACTACATCAGCAAGATCCTGCATGACGCAGAAACACGGTATGCAAGGATGCAGAAGCTGATCTACTCTTTAATGATTGCGGCAAAGCAACTATGGTCATATTTCCAGGCCCACGCTATCGTGGTGCTGAATGATCAACCTCTCAAGGCCGTTCTTCGATCTCCGGATACTTCTGGAAGGATAGCCAAGTGGGCTGTGAAGCTAAGCGAATTTGACATTAGCTTCCAGTCCTGAGCGGCTATGAAGGCCCAGGTGCTCTTCGGTTTTTTGGCCGAGTGCACTTGGAAGTCGAAGATGAAGCCTCTTCAGATAAAGAAGAAATCCCGAAGGAGATGAAGTCTGTTTGGATGCTTCATTTGGACGGAGCTTCCAATGCTACCAGGTGCGGAGCTGGACTCATGTTGGCCAACCTGACAGCCAGATTATAGAGTATGCACTCCGTTTCTCCTTCCACGCCTCCAATAATCAGGCCAAATATGAGGCCCTACTCGTTGGGCTTCGGATCGCCAAAGATCTGGGAGTCCAGCAAGTCCGAACCTTCTCCGACTCTCAACTGGTTGTGAATCAAGTCAATGGAGAGTACGCAGTCGAAGATCCAACCATGGTACAATACTTGGAGAAGGTTCAGGCTTTATCCTCCCAACTGAAACATTTTGAAATTATTCATGTTCCCCGATCAGAGAACTTTCGAGCGGATGCACTATCTTGACTGGCAACTACAGCACCGGAGTCTCTCGGGCGCACCTTTGTTGAACATCTTGAAACTCCAAGCATTGCCAAAGAGGCTGCAGAGGTGCGCCAGATTGATGCTGAGCCAAGCTGGATGGATCCCATCATCGGATTCCTGAATGAAGGAGAACAGCCCGAAGACAAGGTAGAGGTCAAGAAGATCTGCTGGATGGCATCTCAGTACGTCATCTTAGATAGAACCCTCTACAAGAGATCGTTCTCCCAACTACTACTGAAATGCCTCGGACCACCGATGCAGATTATGCATTGAGAGAGGTCCATGAGGGCATATGCGAGGATCACTTGGGAGGCAGATCTCTATCATACAAGATTATTCGACAAGAATATTACTGGCCCTCCATCCAGAAGGACTCAGCTGATTTCGTGCAGAAGTGCGACCAATGCCAGAGGTATGCCAATGTGCAGAGACAACCTGCGAGTCACCTGACTCAGTTGGTAGCCCCATGGCCCTTTGCCCAGTGGGGGATGGACATTCTTGGCCCGTTCCCACCAGCATCAGGACAAAGAAAGTTTCTTCTAGTGGCCATCGACTATTTCACAAAGTGGGTGGAAGCCAAACCATTGGCCCAAATCACAGAGGGCAAGGTAGAAAGTTTTGTGAAAAACTCCATCATCTTCAGGTTCGGTATCCCACATGTCATCATCACGGACAACGGAAGATAATTTGACAATCCGAAGTTCAAGGACTTCTGTGCTCAGTACCATATCCAGCATCGGCTGACATCCGTTGCACATCCACAGTCCAACGGAGAAGCCGAAGTCACCAACCGGACCATCCTCCATGGTCTAAAGACAAGGTTGAATACCGCCAAAGGGCTTTGGGCCGAAGAACTGACATCTATTCTTTGGGCGTACCGAACTACCCCAAGAACAGCCACCGGTGAATCTCCGTTCAACCTAGCCTACGGTACCGAAGTCGTGCTACCTATCGAAGTCTCCCTACCGTCCCTGAGGGATTGACAACTATGAAGAGCCTAAGAATTCCGATCATAGAAGGATTGATCTGGATCTGCTATCAAGCACCAAGCTACGGGCCCAGATAAGAATGGCAGCATACTAGCAAAAGGTCACCAAGTACTACAATGCAAGGGTGAAGGAGCGGACTTTCCGCACGGGGGACATGTATTGCGAAGAGCAGAGGTGTCCAGGCCAACGGAATAGGATAAACTCTCACCCAACTGGGAAGGCCCATATCAAGTCGAAGAAGTCATTCGACCAGGGACATATCGACTCAAGACCCTGGAGGGGAAGACCCTATCCCGGCCATGGAATATACAAAACCTTCGCAAATACTATCAATGAAAAAGTTCCAAAAAACTCCTGTGCAAAGCTCCTCAACCCTACTCAACTCAGAATGGCTAGTTGCATCAACTGAACGGCAACAACCCAAATGACCCGATCTGAGAAATTGGTCAACTACGCAAAGGGGAGTCTGATCCACTCACCTTATCGGTATGCCTGACGAGTGCAATGGATGGCCTAACTAGGCCACCAAAAAGATCAAAGGTGCATGAATGATTTTCGTAACCTACCCTAGAGTGAATCCGAACATGCACCGAGGCGGGCCTGAACAGCCTACCTTAATCACGACAGAAAGTGCACAGGGATGGTGTAAATACCCTACCCTACAGAAAATCCGAACACGTGCCTACAAGGACCACTGTTGTCCTCTCTATCAACAACAAACACTCTCAGAGCGGTCCAACGGACCCTACTTCTTCCCTACAAATCGCAAGTGGTTTATGGAGTCTACATTATGGACAAATCATGATGCAACACATCGCAGAAAATACACGGGAAGAGGTAAAAGAAAAGATTTTCCATTTCTTTCAGTTTTTCTTACAAAAAGAAAAGAAAAGAAAGAAAAAAGGATAAAGAAAGAAACTCTCCTATAAAGAGAGTAAGAAAAAGAAAAGAAACTCTCCTAAAAAGATACAAAAAAAAAAAAGCAACAGCAGCAGCAACAGCAGGGTTGGGAAATTTGCATTAACTCCCCGACGGGTTTTTCCTGTACTGTCGGGGAGAGACCAGATGGGACGACGAAGGGCCCTCGGGGTTCCTGTCCGAGCTCGAATCCGATCCCTCATCGGAGTCAGAATCGAATTCATGGCCGGGGAAGGGAACGGAGGGTTTGATATTATCCAAGCCCTTCAGGTCATAAAACCTGGAGGCTTTCCTCCGACACTCCCGAAACCCCTGGTGGAAGGAGTCCAGGGTCCCAGTGAGCTCATCCTTGAATGAGGCAGAAGTTCTAAAGTTTGCGACGGCCTCCGCCGCCTCCTTCTTCGCCTCCTCCGCCATCGTGGTCGTCGCCGTGACTTGCACCCGGGCCTCCCTCAATTGAGCCTCCAGAAGGCGGACCTTCTTCTCGAGATGATCCACCAAAGGCTCCTCCTCTTCGCCGACAGGCCCAGATGGCTCCAGACTTCGCTTCCTCTCGAGGTCAATAGCCCTCCTCTTCGCTGCACGACGGAGCTCGAAAGTGCTGAACCTCATGGCTAATGGAAGGAAGACACCAACAGAAATGATGGCCTTCGACAGCAGGGGGTAGGGTCCTATTTATAGAAACCCTGTACCCACAATCGACTACGAGGAGGCGCGTCCCACATCCTTCCCGACCGTATGAGAAGGCGCCACGTGTCCGGGTGATGCTTCGAGAACCAGAAAGTCTCTCGGAAGCCATCCCCAGGACCACAATCGCCATCGCTTTGAATCCGGAGAAATCCACATCATGCAACGGCATCATTAATGATCTCTTTTTGGAAAAAAGAGGCCCGGCGGCTCATAAGGCGCAAGAGATCATGACTGTACAAATTTCGACATGCCACATGGACAACGGTGATCCTAATCAAATCCCCCTAATTATTGATTGGCGGGGAGACGACTCCTGTCCGCCCCAACGAACAAGCTAATCACCCGAAGGAAGGCAACGCAACGGAGTTCTGGTTCGTTCAAGGGTTCGTCCTTATCGACTGAATGGCCTTCGGCCACAACTATTTAACTAAGCAGAAAAGAGAGCGGCAAAACCGGCTCTTATCAACTGGATGGCCTTCAAAGGCTATCGTTCGACTAGGCCAAAGGAGAAACGATAGAACCGTTTCAGGCTACACATGAAGCACAACAATGCATATGCAAAGAAAAGGAGAATTCATTCCAAAATATGGGAAAATACAATACAAAGTTCATTGACAATACAAGTAAGAAAGGAAGAAAATACATTCGGAGTGATCCAGGTCACTCAACATCAACAGGAGAGGGCTCCACACCATAGGACTGGAGCAACCTATCAACTTGATCGGAGAGGGCCTCATCAATCTGGGCCAGGACGGGAGAACCTTCAGCCTGGACTCCAGCCTGAGTCACCTCATGGGCCGAGATCACAGCTGGGATCACCTCCGGGTTTTCGACTGGGGTAGCAACCTCCTCCGCCGGACATGGTGACTCCTCGACCTCCCCTGCAGCTTCAGCCTCCTCCGTTTCTCCTCCTTCCTCTCTAATTATGTTATAGGAGGGGATCTTCGAAAGGTTAAGGTGAGGGAGGGTCTCCTTTACCTTGGAAAGCCCATCATTGAAGCCGTGCTAGTAGGTATAAAATGATGCTTCATCAATCTCTGTCTGAAATTGCAAAGACATCTTGAAGTTAGCCACGGCATCGCCTATTTGCTTCCTCAAAGCTTCGGACTCCCTCTTGGCAGCTTCGGCCTCCCTCTTGGCAGCTTCGGATTCTAGGATCGCCTCTTCGGCCCTCCTAGAAGCCTCCTCCGCTGCCTTAGATAGGCTCTCCATCCTCTCTTGGTTCTCCCTAGCAGTTCGCTCCAGGGATTCAACTTGCCTCCTGCTCCTGTTCCACCCTGCCTCTTGTCCCACTATCCTGGAGTGGATGCTTTTCAGTTTGCCCTTCAGGTCGCGAACTTCATCAGTCACCCGGACAAGATGATCCTCCATGGATTGCTTCAGCTCCTCGGCTACTTCCCTGGCGACCCTAGCAGTCTGAAGCTCCTCTTTGAGGTCGTAGATGAGGCTGTCCATGTTCCCCAAGCCTTCCTCCATGAAGGTGAAGTCATAGACCAACTACATCAAAAAGGAAGAATCGAGGGTCAAATAACTCTCAAGGCAAATGAGGCAGTGATAGTCATACCTGTTGCAGGTCGGCGAAGCCGGAATCAGACACCTTGAGGAAGCTCTGGTTCCGGAGAATTGCCAGGTTGCGGGGCTGAATCGTACCCTTCAACGCCTGTCTGGCCTCCTCTAGAACCAGCAGCTCTCCCATTGGCGGGATCTCCGAAGGGTTCATCGGGCGACCCTTTGCTGAAGAAGCTCTGCATATGGACTCTCCTTCGACTTGCCGCGCCTTGCCCCTATCGGCAGCAAAGAGGCAAACCGGCGGCACATCCACTCCTTGAGGTGGGCCCCCCGTTGTGTCGACTGGGGAGGCAACTGCCGCTGGAGTCTCGACTGGGCAGGGCCTCGCTGGAACCTCTTCTGCAGCCACTGCATTTTCTCCCAAGGTGCCTCGGGAAGACAAAGTGCATTGGTCCCCTTCGGGACCATCTCTCCTAGCTTTCTTCCGAGCTACAGACCTGGTGGAAGGGGCCTGTGCCACCCTCCTCTCCAAAGTCTGGCGAAGCCAGCTCAAATTGCACTTCATCCCACCACCTGCAGGCAAAGGGGATCACCTCAGTTAAATGAACTACAGTGAAACCTAAAGAAGAAGAGCAGAAATTTTCACTGATATACCTAGTGAGGGGAATTTACTGATTCTCGCTCGATGGAGGTTCCTCTCCTCCAATAGCTCCCGGATAGGAGCAACTTTCGAGTTGGTCAGAAGATCATAATCCAACTGATCGGCTGCCAAGACTTTCTTTCCATCATTGGCGGTCAGGCGAGGATTCTTCCACTCATTGTCGAAGCCCCATGGGTCGAAGGACAACACAAATATAAAGACAGGTTTCCACCCGTGGATGGCGCTGGGCATATCCTTAATCACCCTGTGACCCGATCTGGGACCGATCACCCACCATCCGTTGCTGTGAAAGTCCCTCTTGAGGATAAAAAGGGCAGAGAATAAGTTGGTCCTAGGCTCTACGTTGGCAATGCTGCACATGACCAGGAACCCGCAGATGTTCCTGATGCTGTTTAGGGTTAACTGCACTGGCACCACTTGGTACAAGCGAAAAATCTTAACAAAGAAGGGTGCAGGGGAAACCGAAGACCAGCCTTCAGGTGATCTTCGTATACAGCTAGGCACCCAGGGGGAGCTTTGTTCGCCCGCTTCTCGGGTGCAGGGAGGACAAAGGGAAATTCCTCAGGAATGCGGTACCGTTTCCAAAGAAGGGATGCCTTGCTCTGAGAAACCAGCTGAGGACCGACTCCGGACTTACTGTATCTCCGGCCCCCGAGGGCCCAACCTGCTTCCCCTGACTTTCTACGGTCTCTTCCATGACAAAGGAATGAAGTAAGGGGCGGAAAGAGGATTCTACCTGAAAAATAGACTAGTACTCCAGAACGGTTTGAGCAAAGAATGAGATGAGGTTGAAGAAGCTTCCTTGCCTAGACCTTCACCCTTCCCCAAAAGAAAAGTAAGGGTCTCTAGATCCCCACAGAGGGTTAATTTGACTCAGGGTTACCCTAGGAGGTAACCCACTTATGTCTGACCGCCAGGATAAGATCTATCGTTCATCCAACGGGCGGAGAGCAGCCACCACAACTATCCAAATCCCAACCAAAAGATTTTCTCAACCACTATGCAACGGGATGAGGAGAGATAGCCTTAGGGCGACCTACTCTTCCCCAATCAGGGAATGGCACCTATCCACCATCTAATTCTCAGATCATGATGGGCAGCCCAATAGAGGTCCCGTAATCATTTATTGCGCCGTCTCTCAGGAAGAAAGCGACAATGCTATAATACTCTCACTTCTCGAGGCAGATCTTCGCTTCGACAACTGAGAGTACGGGGTAACTGTTGGAATATCCTGGTTTAGCTACGAACCAGGCTCCGGTTTGACTTATCGAAGCCCCGGTTCTCCGGACTACGGACTTCGGACTAAGCGAAGGCCAACTGTTAGCAACTCAAGGCTTCACACCAAACTGCAATGTCCGAAGGCTAGTCCTTCGGGTAGCACCTTCGGCCCCGACCGAAGGTCTGAACTACTCATCGACTTTCGAAGACACGAACTTCGGTCCCTGCCATAGACATGATCTCCGGCCTCGGGAAATATCAAGCCTTCGGCCCAAGCAAGAGGAAACCCGAAGCTTGAACTACAATCTGTTCCAAAAAGGAAACCGTAACCAACGGTTACAATCAACACTCATCATGCCATGATCATGGCGCGTAATTCATGCAGCCACGCCTCCGATCTGGCCGGAACCGCTCATTGACAACCCACAATCGCCAATCATGGGAGTGAATGGCTCCCCATGATCTCCGGGAAAAGAGCGGGCCATAAACCGGAGGCCATCTTTTAAATATGGATAAGAAGGATGACTCGAGAGGTACGTGTGAATAATCTCGTACATATATTTTCAATCTCCAAGAACTCTTTTTCTCTTCCTCTCTCGACATCTTCCCATTCTGTAGCTGGAATCCGCCACTGACTTAAGCATCGGAGTGTCCTCTGCCGGAATAACTCCGACAAGGGACCTATTTTGCAGGTGAATCAGGGAGCGGTCCTGCGATGCAGCGGCTCCGACCAGCCGATCCAGGGACTCCACGCCAACAGTAACCCAGTACCAAATGAGTCCAACCAACTTAGATGCCAAACCAGCGTTCAAACCACATATTCTTCCCCAATCTCCGCCACCATGTAGTTGAGAAGCCCCTAGACTTGAAGACGGTACTCCAACCACTGTTGAATCTAAGAAGCATATTTTAACACGGTATTTTTAGTCATGCATAAAACTAATACTCGACAAACTTCCACCATTGTGTTTTTGTCGACCTAGAGACAGGACAAGGACTTCGATCCCATCACCGAGAGAATCATTTTCATTATCCCAGGGACCCTTCGTTACCTAGAAATTTCTCTTCACGACCAAAAGCATTGGACTATATTTAGATGTTCCCCACTCGGTTACATCCATTCCCCCATCACTGCCCGCCGTAAAATGGCCCGCTGTAAAATGGCCCGCTGTTTGCTCCGAATCAAGCGGAAAACTGATGAATCTCCCGACTAAACCACGGGCTCAATGCCTTCAGAAACAGCAAACCCATGCGAGAGGCATCCTCCTTAAACCAAGCGCTCAAAAGTATTATCTGTGATGTGGAATTATAATACCGCCCCTCTTGATTTGGATGTCTACTTCCTAATCTTTGTATTGTTTATCATTTTATGGCATGTAGGTTGTAGGGCTACAAATGGGCCGAGTCGATTCGTGACCCGGTCCGATTTGATCCAGTTAGATCCAACCCGAACCCATTTAAAGATTCATGGATATGGATCGGATTTTAAAATTATAGACCCGTTCATTTTCTAGATCAGATCTGGATTTACTAAATTCAGACCCGACCCGATCTATAAAAATTTTTGGATTAATTTGGATCTTAAGATATATGACCCAATCCAACCCGACCCGAACCCAAATATAAGGCTCGAACCCTTTTAATAATTAATTAATTAATATATTTATATATATGTATTTATGGGCTTGGTCATCCAATATAATTATATTGGTAATGGGCTTGCCAGCTTGGGCCAAAGTCACTGATTGTCTACTCCAATCACTCGTTTGGGCCCAATAAGGCACTAACAATTAAGTTATTATTTGTTAACGAAGGCTCCGTGAGACACTGAGATCGTGACTCCGTCCAATCTATCAGGTTGATCCATGAAACTTTGGATTCTTCTTCCCTGCACTATTGCCCTAACTCGGTAACTCCTAATCCCCAATTCCCCCAATTTCCAAACCACCAAGAAGGCCAAAGGCTCGGTCGGTCTTCCTCCCTGCAAACGTCGAAGGCCGAAGAAAGGAAAAAGTCACTGGATCTCATTTTTGTTCGTCGAAGGCTGGTAAGGAGAAGAGTCAAGAGTGTATGGACCGCGTGTTTCATCTCTTTCCTCCCTGCAAATGCCGAAGGCCGAAGAAAGGAAAAAGTTGCCGGATCTCACTCTTGTTCATCGAAGGCCAGTGAGGAGAAAAGTCAAGAGTGTGTGGACCGCGTGTTTCATCTCGTCCTCTAGATAAGTCTTTCTCCCAAATATTTCTTCTTCTATAGAGTTTAGCACTAAATCCTAATCCCAGATTTTTCAAATAGGCCGAAGGCTCCGTCAGGCTTGCTCCCTGCAAACGCTGAAGGCCGAAGTAGTGCTACCATTGCCAGATCTCACTCTTGTTCACCGAAAGCCGACGAGGAGAAGAGTGCATGGACCATGTGGTTTCATCTCAACCTCTAGGTAAGTCTTTTTCCAAAATATTTCTTCTTCTATAGACTATAGCCCTAAATCCTAATCCCAAATTTCTACAAGAGGCCGAAGGCTCTATCGGGCTTCCTCCCTGCAAATGCCGAAGGTCGAAGCAGTGCTCCCATCACCAAATCTCTCTCTTGTTCGCCGAAGGCTAGCGAGGAGAAGAGTGCATGGACCGCATGGTTTGTGCCATCTCAACCCTAGGTAAGCCTTTCTCCCAAATAGCAAAATCCTAGATCTCCAAGTCAAGCTCGAAGTAGCTCTTAGTAAGCTGAGCCCAAAATTATCATGAACAACTCTATTCCTTAGCAAGCCTATACTGATGACAATCATGACACACAGCAAACATGCACACACACTGACACACACCCAGCGATGGTTCAATACTTCAATTATTGTTATGTTTTATCAAATATTGGAATCAAAATATGCCAAAATAGGGGTCCATTATTGTTATGTGTTTGTATACTCAATGTTTGTAAACTTACACACACCAATGATGGTTCAATTTTTATTTTTATTTCCTGCAGTCATTTTTTATAATTTTATATTTATAGATTTATTTCAATTTATATTCCTATCTTATTTAGTTGCAATTAATGCTTATATATTTTTATTTAATTTGATATGAAATAGGTTTATGTCTGTGATGGATAGTAATGAAAATACAGTAGAAGTTTCAAGTGCACTGGGTTGTAGTAGTTCATAACCGGTAGAGCCCTCTAATACAGATAGCTCTAAGTTTAGCAAGAAAAGGAGATCAGAGATATAAAATCATTATTCTGAGATAGAAAATCAAAAGGATAAAGCTAAGTATAATTATTGTCATATAGTTTTTTTAGTTGATCCTAAAAATGGGACAAGTTATCTTCACAAATATACAAAGAATTGTAAGTCAAAAAAAAGTCTTGATAAGAGGCAGAAATAATTAATAGGTAATGTAACATCCAAAGATGGTGTTGTATTGAATGAGTTAATTCCCTATTCACTTGATCAAGAGAAAAGCCATGAAGACCTTGCAAGAATGATAATTCTACAAGAGATGCCATTTACAATAGTTGAACATCTAGCTTTTTGGATGTTTGTTAAAAATCTTAGACCTAAATTTCATGTTGTTTCAAGGACAACATTGGCATCCGATTGCTAGAAAATATATGAAAGGGAAAAAAGAAGACTACATGAGTTATTTAATACAAACTGTGGAAGAATTAGTTTAACATCTGACATATAGACATCAAATCAAATATTGAGATACATGTGTCTCACTGCACATTATATCACTAATGATTGGAAACTTAAAAAGCATATTATCCATTTTAAGATGGTGCCTTCACCATATACAGCCTTGGTTATTAGTGATTATATTGCAAGCCGCATTTTATTTTGGAATATTGAAAGAAGGTTAGGTTCAATCATCCTTGATAATTTGTCAGCAAGCATAATTATGGCTACGGACCTTCAAAAGTAATTTAGAAGAGACTTACTTTTAGATAGTAGGTTTTTTCATGTATGTTGTTGTATACACATTCTTAATTTGATTGTGAAGGATGGCTTGAAGGTAGTGGAAGGTGCTATAGTTAGGATTTGGGAGGCTATTAAATTTATAAAGTCATCACAAGCAAGATTGGTAACATTTATGGGAATTGTTAGATAATTAAAAATGAATGGTAAGAAAAGGATATGCATAGATGTATCTACTCATTGGAATTCTACATATCTCATATTAAATAATGCTATACAATTCAAGGATGTCTTTGTACAACTTGGGGCTCGAGATCCTAATTTTGAAAATGCCTTAACTAAGGAGGATTGGTCACAAGGTACCATTATTTGAAACTTTTTAAATGTTTTCCATCATATAACTGAATTATTTTCACAATCAAAAAGCATAACTTAAAATTTATTTTTCTATGAATTTTGGAGAATACAAATGTTTCTCATTCAAGAATCTCAGAGTTCAAATACAGTTGTGATGATGATGGCCTTAAAAATGCAAGAAAAATTAAGTATTAGAAATATTGCTCTCACATTCTTGCCATATGGGTTATTCCTAATCAAGATATAAGATGAAGCTTATTAAGTATTGCTTTCAAAAAATCTATAATAATGGTAATCGTGCTTCAATTGAGTTCAATAAGATGTGTGATATTATTCAAAGCCTTTATTATCATTTTTAAAATTTTATATGGCACATATGGCTCTCATGTTCAAGCAGAGGAGATGGAGTCTACATCTCAATGTAAAGGTGATGAGAGTTTTTTTATACAAGATTATAAAGAATTTATCTAAGAAGAAGAAGTTGCGCATCTATATAAGTCAGAATTAGAGATCTATTTAGAAGAGAATGTACTTTATGATCTTTAAGTTATATATATATTAAAATATAACTCAATATTGATAATAAAATAACTTACAATATATTTTATTTTTTAAATAGGTTCATCCTTTAGGGGATCAGAATTTTGACATTATAAATTATTGGAGAATTAATGAATCAAAATATCCAATATTTTCTAAGATGGTTTGTAGTATATTAGAAATTTCAGTGTCCACCGTTGCATCTGAGTCTGCCTTCAGCACCATCGGAAGGATTTTGGATGATTTTTATTGTAGCCTATCTCCTAATAGGGTTGAGGCATTATAATACATCCAAGATTGGCTTTGAGATACCTTGCCTCATCTTGTAGGTTTAATTTTTAGAATATTTATAATTTTTATTATATACTATATTGCTGGTGCATTCTAGACTTTATAATTTTTAATTTTATAATTTTTTTATAGGTAGATGGCCCACCTTCTCATACGAACTTCAAAATTGAAGATTATGAAACAGCTATTGTTATTGATATTGATGTTTAGCTTATGCTGATAATAATCTTTTTCGTTATTATATTTATATTATTTACTTTTATATTAAAAGTTCTTGATAACGTGACTAGTTGGTAATATAACTTTTTTCTTAGATTTGATCTATGATGCCATGTTCAGATATAAAGAGGACCCAATATCAGAACTCTATTATTCTTTTTGGGTGCATGACCATTAGAGGAGATGATGTCATTGAGCAAAAAATCTTGCTGCATGATACTTTCAAGATAACATGCTGTTTGCAATTATAATTATTGACACCAATTTTATAATGTTTTAACTTCTTGGGATACTTAGTTTTTATATAATGTTGCTATATTGTTACTTGTTACTTACTATGTTTTTGTTGTTGAACTCTATCATGCTATTGTTCAATTATCCTGCATGGGTTTGATGTTGCTTACTGTTGTGGTATCTATACTATTTAAGTAATTTGACTACTTTTTTGTGTCATCTTGTGAATTTGACTACTTTTTAAAATTATCTTATCAAATTATTGTCCTTGTTTCAATGGCTCCTATAATTATCTTTGGTAGGGATGTTTCATATTTCACATGGCTCGCCTAGCTAGTCTAATATGCCATCAGTTGTTACGGATGATGCATTAATATAGTTCTAGATAAAGAAAGCCCAAACATAGTTAGGGATGCTGGATTCCATCTCAAATCTTTTGCTAAAAATCTGTCACAGATTTTCTTAGAAATTATATAGTTAAAAGGTTCTTACATCTGGTATATGATTGTTTTCAGGATGTTACAGAAGAAACTTCTAATGTTTTTTGGATTGATGCTATACCATATTAAGGGCCTTGTGTTGGGAATTATGTTTCAAAGTCAATCATCTAGGCTGTAGATGGTTGTACAACTCATATATATGTATGAATTATTGAATTGAATAAAAGGTTTATTTTGATTATTCATCACATGTCATCTTCCTAATTGAACTCTTATGTGATGATGTCCTTTGAGCTACCTTGTATACGATGTTGAGAGGATGCATCGTGTAGTTCATAAATTGGTTCATGACCAAAGGATACACTATTTCAGGATGATGGTGTATCAAGAGTAGGTCGTTGATGTCATATCTGTTGGTTGTCTTCTTAACCAAGTAGCATGGAGATGCTGGTATGTCATCAAGTGTTGTGTTTGGCACTTCACTGAACATGACTCTCATGCAGGATTCTCTTTCTGCCGAAGAGGAGTCTTATATTAAAATATGGATATAAATTATTTCTCTGACTTGAGATCACTATGGCAACTTGCAAGCAACTCATCGTGCTTAGGTGCCGGACTACCTGGATTTTTAAACTGGTAACAGAAGGTTACTGAGTACAGTTAAGTACTTGTGTAAGCGGTAGTAGGATCGAGAAAGAATTGACCTCTCCAAATGGTTTGGATTGAATATTTAATATTCTTCAATTGAGAAAGACCTTGACCAGGGCATTCCTTGTAAGGAGTTATAGGGATTCTTTGTTTGAGACATATTGAGATGGATTGATTAGGGTTGGGCAGTTTAACCTTATGCCATCCGGAGCATTAAGAGGTTCAAGGAATAAGTTCAGTGCTATTCCATATTCGACAGGTTCATGTTGCTCTGTAATTTTTCAACCTATCCGGATACCGGGTGTCATTGCAAGATGGTGACTTTGGCTGGTACTGAAAATGTTCCCGTGCTATCGTTTAGTATTTGAACCTAATGGGTCACACACATTAGGGGCTTAAGTAACTAATTAGCAATCAATTTGGACCTAATTGTAAGTGTTACAATTAAGATATGATCTAATTAATTATGGATTAATTGTTAATTAAATTAAATCATATTTAATTTGATTTTAATTAATCCAAATTGTGTTGGGTCAACATCCTTTTCGAAATAGGCTCGATTGGGTTTAAATCTGGCTTTTGATTTGAATGTCAAATCAATTAGAAATTGGACCATGAGTCAGAGCCTAGTTGAACTGGGACTCTCTCCATATCTCTCCCTCTCTTCTTGTTTTCACATGCCACATGGCATGGAGTTTTCATGAATGAAGAGGAATCACATGAGGAAATTGGGTCTCCTCTCATTATGACTTGGAAAGTTTCTTAAGTCTTGGTTTCACACTAGTCTCCTCCCATTTTTGACTTGGAAATGCCTTCATTAATTTGTCATAATAAATGAGGGTGGTGGCATAGAATGGAAAATTTGACCTTGTTCATGAAAGAGGAGAGGTGGGAAGAAATTCTTCCATATGAAAACAAGAAAAGACTTAAGAAGGTTTTTTATGAGGTGTGAAAGTATTAAAAGGGAGAACTTTTTCTTATCCTCTTTAAATGCCTTCATACACTTAGTCTTATGCCATTAATGAGGAGGTGGCCTATTTAAGGAGGGAGGGGGTGGCCGGCCAACCATGCTTGGATGAAGGAATGCTTGAGTGAGTGAAGAGAAGGGGAGAAGGAAATGAAAGATCATCCACTTGGGTATGCGAGGCATTTTGCTACCAAAAGTTTCCTCTCCCTTCCTTTCATTCTTACTTCTTCTCTTAATCTTTCTTCCAAGTGTTGAAAGGTTATTTAGATAAGAGCAAGAAGAAGAAAGGAGGTCCTAAATCTTGCAAAAGCCAGTTGGCAAGATAGAAGCTAGAAGCCGATCCAGTTGTCGATCGGCATAGCTTTTGATGCATGGCCGATTTGCTGAAAGATAAGAGGGTTATAAGGATCTAGCAGTCTAGTGCCCTCTATGACTCTGCTACGATAGGTCCTGTGTGGATACCAGCAGAGGCAGGATGCTTGTACTGTTGGCAGAGCTCTGTGGTCCTCATTATAGTACTGTGCTTGGCGGTGATTATCACTTTGTAGAGGCTCTCGTTCACCCAGGAGTAGTACTATCCGGAGCTACTGGTGATTTCCTGGTGATCGTCATCTAGGTACACTTTTAGATTATATGTTAGACATATTGTTCTTTGCCATATCATTGTATGGTTATGTGACTAGTTCCATATTTCATACTATGGATACATGATTTTATATTTACATTATTCTAGATGCATCTAGATCCTGGTAGGGGCTTGTGTTAATTAGATTAACATCTTGAGATAAAATTGTTTTATCATTTTCCGCTACTGCATGCCTTTAAAAAAATTTTAAAATGCATGTATCGCCCCTAGGAACGGTTCCCTTACACCTTGATGGATGCTTTTTTTGAAAGTTTTATGTTGGTATTTTTTATGATATTAATATATTGGTCTTTTCTTCATATATAGTGTAATATCAATTCTATGTATTTTTTTTTTATTTTTCTGAAGTGAAATGAGGTGATATTTGCTCATGGATAACATCCTAAATTTATCGGATAAATTTTGGTGAAAGACATCTATAGACTTCCAAGGAAAGGAAAAAATTATGTTGCTCTTTCTAAGTCTGTCATTGAACTATATATCTTTAGAGAGGAAAGTCACAATTTATTGTGCTTGGTTTTTCAACACTGCAGATAAAAGGAAGCTTTTTATAGCTGTCTAAACTTGCAGTATTTATTCTCCTTTATTATTCTGTTTATTGGTTTTCACATATAATGTTGATCTCTTAACTCCCTGCTTATTTCAAGTCCAAGCTCTTGTTGGTTTCGAAAAGACCATCAAACATCTTGATGAACATTTAGTGGAAATTGGCACAAAGGTCTGCAAATAATTATGATTTTTATTCAGTCATGCGCACTTGTCATTTTTCCTCCACTTTTTAAAATGGATTTGGTGAAATATGTAGGGTATCACTAAACCTAAAGAGGTGAGGAAGTTCAAAGGGGAAGGCATAACATTGCACCTTAGTTCAATGAAGGGAGATTTATATGTCACATATGAAGTTTTGTTCCCCAAGTCACTAGCTGAAGATCAGAAGACTAAAAGCAAGGCAATCCTTTCTTGAAGCTAGCATTCTCTCCATTGGTTTATAACTTGTTCTCCCTTGTAATATGACTAGGGTTGATTGGAAGGTGTACAGCCCCTGGATTTTTCCCAAATGGTTCCAATTTGAATAATTATGGTAATTCTTGTTACTACCTGCTTCCATAGGGTTGATTGGAAGGTGTACAGCCTCTGGAATTTTTTCTTTGTTTGTAGAAGTAGATTGTGGTAATATGCTACGTCATGATCTGATTATGTTTTCTTTGAGCTTTGGATATGTTTGTTGCTACCTTTTGGCATCTCTTTCTTCAGAGCCTGTTTGTTTGCACCACATCTTTTATTTGTATTAACAACCGGACACTTGTAACGAATGCTCAAGGAAAGAGAGGAGAAAGTGATAGAGTTTGACCCCTTTGGGGAGTCCAATAAAAGGAAGATATAAAATCTAATCTGTTTGGAAGTATTTGTAAAAAAAATCTGAACGGACATAACCGATTTCTTTGAATGGTCTCTATTATTTGGTTATTTTTTAATGATCTCTTTTTATCATTATTTTTTAATCAATACATAAGATTGGAATCATGAAACTGTGACCCGACCTGATCCAAACCAGATCCGTATGTTATAAATCGGGGCCGGGTTATATATGGACCCAATCCGACTCGTGAATGACCCATTATATCAAGAAATTTAATTATGAACCCGACCCGTCTCGATCCGATCTTTTATTAGATTGGGTTCAGATCCAATATCAAGATCCGATCAAGAAACCGGATCAGATTGAGATTAAGCATAATCTGGTCCGACCCTATCCATTTGCATCCCTAGTACGTGGGGATTAAGAAATGTACCAAAACAGCGTGCAAGTTCCATGCCATACTTTTTATTGCCATGTCCCTAGGTGGGCATTTCGGATGCAGGACAAAGAGGTTTCCCAGAATACCCGGAACCTGCAAGAAAAAAAGTTCTCAGGTATTTCTTTAATATTCCTTTTCTTCGAAAACCTTCTTTAATAGCCCTCCTGGTAAGAAATCTAAAAAGGAAAGTAGCAGGAAAGAAAACTAGAAATAGAAACGAAGAGGAAGAAGAAAAAAAAAAATATGATAGACCAGCCAACAGGAACTCTTCTTATATATGAAATAAAGAACCTAAGTTGAAGACGATTGCCGGGTATCACAGTTGAGAGAATGGCTAGCTTGAAAGCAGGTTATAAGATGACCTCTGCAGCAGTGGAATGAACAACACTCAAATCGCCAAAATGATAAAGCGAAGAAGAAGATCCTTTTATACTCATAATCAATGATGCAGATTGCAACCGGTTGGTATACATATATGATATTTAATCATTATCCAACAGTTGAATGTACAACTTTTCATTGCACCCCTTTTCTAATCTTATTGCACATGCCGATCCATGTTGAATAGTCCGACACCTATACGATGTCAATACATAGAGATTTATAATATGCTTAAAACAAGTCCCCATAACCACTTCTCTGATCAATCATGGTACTTAAAAAAACTGCTCTACAGTTATTACAGAAAAAGTTTTGATTGGACTATTTCGGATCCTAGGCGGTGTGTCGTTGTGATTCAGTTTGCTTAGCAATAAATGCAACGGAAATAAAATATCAAGACAATAATTAATACTCATAAAAGGATACACATTGATGATGATCAAGCATAATATTAACATACTTTCCATTCCGAAATCAAAGTGCATCTTAGTTTGGAAAGTAGTGGACGAAGTATTATGAATATAACTTGGCCAAATATAATAATGACAAGGAACATTGAGAGGAAGCCAATTTAAAATATCCATCTCATATACCGGTTGATCTCAAGTAGAATAATGAAGCTATAATTACTTTATATCGATTACAGCATTAAAGTTTGATCAACCAGGACTCGAAATATGGTGCTATAATAGCTTCAACATTTATCTAGTTTTTACGTATCAATTAGTTCTCAAAACTACTTGTTGCCGTCTAGATCATCGTGGCCCGTAGCTGAGATCGAGATCGGAACTCACCGCTTGCTCGGTCGCCCGAACATGTAAAATAGAGTCAGTGACCTGAACCGAGGATTTTGATGGGGGCACTCCGATACTCAAGTCAGTAACGATCCAGAAAAATAGATCCTCCTGGTCGAGCCCCGAGTATGAACTCCATGCTAGGAGGAGAAGTTGTGAAATGAAAGAGTGCGAGCGGGTCGAGCACAGATTACAGGAGTGACAGCAGAGGAAAGCTCGAACTGGGTGGCTGTATCCATCTAGACCCCTCATGGGGGTTTCGCGATAGCCTCGAGCGTTATCTTCCTGTGCGCAGCCCCCTTCTTGCTCGTTGGACCTCGCTTGTCTAAAACTTAGTTTGAATGTGTGTGTAGCTCTTCGTACCTTGTTTGAAATTGGGAGACCTCTTTTTGCTGGGGAGTTGCCCACCGCTTACCTCGGGATCTTCCCCATGCTTATGGGTGCATGCAGTGATGTTTCGTGCCATGGATGGGTGGTCTTTCCATTTTGGTGACATGGAAGCTACCATTCGTGCTGACATTCCTTCCGGTCTTCCCTTATGGAGAACTTTGCAGGATCTCGATCGGTGAGCCGTCGCCTCCCCAATCTGGGTGTGCTAGTTGATTTCCAATTCTGGAGGGTGCAGACGGTTGGTGGAGAATGCAGAGCCTCGATCGGAGGATTCCTTCCACTCCGGCGAAAGTGGTCGCTTGGGTCACCATCACGGCCTGGTAGGCATCCATTCGTCGTCCTCGGGCATCGAACCGTCATCCAGGGAAAGCAGCGACCTCCTTCAGCAGCGGATATCTTCGTCAGAGGTGGAGCTGATCTGGAGAGCTGGAGCTCGACTTCGGCCTCGGTGTCTCAACCTGAAGGGAGCATGACCGGGCAAAGGACGGCGGAGCTCGACTTCGGCCTCGGCATCTCGACCCGAAGGGAGCGCGGCCGGGCGAAGGAGGGCGGAGCTTAACGTCGGCCTCGGTGTCTCGACCCGAAGGGAGCGCGACCAGGCGAAGGAGTGCGGAGCTCGGCTTCGACCTCAGTGTCTCGACCTGGAGGGAGCACGACCGGGTGAAGGACAGGTGGAGCTCGACTTCGACCTCGGCATCTCGACTCGGAGGGAGCACGGCCGGGCGAAGGAGTCCAGGTTGAGACATTCCACGTGTCAGCTTTATCCGACGTGGCATCTGACTAGGGCCATACATCAGCGATCCTGCCATATCATTTGCCCCCCATTCCCGAGGCCCGTTGGCGTGCGACGCTCAGGACGAAGGGAGTAATTGCAGTGCTGACATGGAAAGGTGAAGATCCAATGCAATAATGACCATAATCGCTGGCGTTTCATGAGGCGATTTCTTCAAGCCAATATGGTGGAGCAACATGGCCATGTCCGAGGAATAGTTATTATTGGCACAGAATTCACGGTGGCCGTGGTCGAGGCAAGACGTCCCACCCATCGATAGTCGACATGTGGTGCAAATCTGTCGGCGGAGATGCTGTAACGGTATGGTTGGCATCGGGTCACTTTGAAATGAAATGCTGATTTTTCCTAAAACATCCACTCTTTCGAACCTCGCGTGTCCGCCATTGTACACAAGTCTCTTCTTCTCCCCCGGCCATCTTAGACTCCCCCAGGAACAAGGTTCGTCTCTTTCTTCTTCCATCTCCTAGCGGAGCTGAGCTTTCCTTTTGAGTTTAGGGTCTTCTTGGATACAGTCCATCTTCCTCTTTTTGAGCCTCAACCTTCTTCATCTCCTTAGATGTCCCGTTTTGGTCCCAACTTCCGTCCCTCGACCAACCAGGCCGAGACGGGGCCTTCTAGGCAAAGGCCACCTTCTTCTTCTTTTGATGAAGAGAGGGAGGAAGAGCATTTTGAATTTAGTAGGAGGCGTCCCCATGGTGGGATTGTCATTAGGGAGCCCAGGTCTAGCCCTCCTCCTCCTTCTGTAACTGAACCCGTCGCCGAACCTGCCCGGTCAACAGGTCCTGGCAGGATTGCTTCGACAATCTCTACTGAGGAACTGGGGACCATCCGGGATGTCTATGGCATCCCGCACTTCGTCCGGCTTTTAATCCCCCAACTAGGGGACCGGGTTACCTCCAGAAGCCCGGGCCGGATCGCCTTCTATGAGAAGACCTTTGCAGGGGGACTTCGGTTCCCCTTTCACCCTTTCTTTCTTTCGGTCCTGAGCAATTACCGTCTGGTCCTTACTCAGCTCATCCTGAATGCTATAAGGACTATTTTTTGCTTCATAGTACTCTGCCATTTTCACGGGATTGTAGCCCGTTTTTCATTGTTCAGGATATTTTTCACCCTGAAGCGCCACCCTTCTGAGGAGGGATGGTGGTCCATCTTTTCTTGCCCGAAGGGCATTATATTTGAACTCCCCTTTTCCATCAAAAGATGGAAGAGCAAATTTTTCTTTGCTACCGTCGAAGGGGTCGATTGGGTGTGGAGCAACCTAGACCAGTCCCCTAACCGAAACTTCGCGGTCGAAGCAGCTGACTTAGATGTCTACGAGCAGCTCCGCACCACCCAAATTCCTTCCCTCGAGGTTCTGTTATCAGAGCAGAATCTTTCCAAGGCCAGGGTCGACCCAACGAGAGAGTTGGGTGAGTCCAGCTCGAACTTTTCTCCTTATGTTTCTTACTCTGTTTCTCCAGACTCGAGACTGATGTTGCCTCCTCTGCATGCAGGTATGAAGTTCTCGGTGGGCGACCTGCTTTCAATCACCAGGAAGAGGCCTCCGTTAGAGTTGGTCGAGGAGTCCGCTTCAAAGAGAGCTCACGACGAGGGCACGGTGGTGGCCACTCCTGCTGCGTCAACTGAGCCAAGGAGGAGGGCGGCTGAGCTCATGCTGGAGCGACTGAGTCGACAAGAGCCAATCCCGACCCCAGAGCCCGAGGTGGTCTTCTGGGCAAGGGTCGCTGCCGCAGCCATCACCATAATGTCTCCTCCTCCCCCAGAGGTCATCATCATCGAGGAGGAGGAGGGACAGGTGGGAACAGAGGTGGCACAGGAGGCACCGAGCTCCCCCCATGCCCCTGAGGCTTCTTTTATCGGCGGAATGGGTGACGCGGCGTCCGGGGCTAGCAGAAGAGAGAGGGACTATCGTCGAGTCCCGTTCAAGCTTGCACCGAATGTCTCCCTGGTCCAGGACCAAGGGCTGGTGGAGTGCATGATGGATTTTGCAATCCAATCATGCGACCGACGGGATAAAGCCGGAAAATTGTTGGGGGATGCAATTGGTAGCACGTTCCCCTGCTCTTCTCAGTAAGTGACTTCATTCATTCATTCATCATTTTTTTTTATATTGACGGCTGGTACTTTCCTTGGTGCAGCTCGGTGCTAAGCTTCTTTTAATCAGGGATTGCTGCAAAAATTGGCTGAAGAAGGATCGGCAATGGGCAGCAGAGCTCGAGCCTTTGAAGACCGAGCTGAAAGAAAAGAACGATGCCTCCTGAGAGCTCGGTTTGAAAAGGAGCTCCAGAAGGAGCTCATGAGTGCGGAGAGGCACTCGAAAGAGCTCCAGGAGAGCTTGGACCAGGAGCGGAGCTGGTCAAGGAGCAAAGCTGAGGAGCTCACAGCCATAGAAAAAAGGTTGGCTGAGTTCAATGCCAAGGCCGTCTGATAGAAGGGTCGTGCTTAGTCTCTCCAGGCCGAGCTGGAGGCAGCCAGAGAGAGGCTGATCGCCGTTGAGAAGAGGATCATTGCTGCTGACAAGGAGGCAGCAGTGGTGGCCGAATCGGCAGAGGCGGCGAAGAGGCAATCCGCCAAGGTGAAGAAGGAGGCTGAGGAGGCCATGGCAAGGTACAGGGCCTCGGAGGAGTTCACCATCGAGTTCCATGAGATGGTGTCGGACTCCTTTTATAAAGGTTTCATGTACCTTCGCTCCAAAGTGGAGGGCTTCCTCACAGACAAGGGTTGACGCTTCCTCCGCTACCCCATAGCTTCGGACATGCAGCCAGCCCCTGACTCGAGCACTGCTGAGGAGCCAACTGCAGAGTCCGAACCTGCTCCGCCAGCGATGGCCGTTGAAGCTGAAGCTGCACAACCTGAGGCCCCGAAGGATGACGTCCCGGCGAATCACGGTCACGGGAAGGGGCTGCCTGAGTAGTTTCTTTCTGTATTTTTCTTTCCTCCATTTTTGTCCGGGCTGCCCGGCATGTTGGGGACCTAGAGACACTTGTAATGAATAGCTTATTTTAAATGAAATATATATTTCCAGTCACCTCGGCTTGTGACTTCCTTTCCTTTCTCTCTTTTTCCTTTCTCTTCTCTTTTTTTTTTTTTTTTTGAACATGTGATGAAGTCAAAGAAAGGTCCTTTAGCTTGTCGAGTTGCTCTCGCTTTGTTCCTGGAGGCCCCGGAAGTGGAAGGATGTTTTTGAGTGCCGGAGAGCTGGGCTCCAGGCTCTGCCGCTTGAGGGTTGAGCTCAAAGCTTCCGTGCCGGAGAGCTGGGCTCCGGACTTTGCTGCTTGAGAACTGGGCTCAAAGCTTCAGTGCCAAAGAGCTGGGCTTCGGGCTTTACTGAATAAGAGCTGGCCTCAAAGCTTCAGTGCAGGAGAGCTGGGCTCCGGGCTTTGCTGAATGAGAGCTAGCCTCAAAGCTTCAATGCTGGAGAGCTAGGCTCCGGGCTTTGCTGAATGAGAGCTAGCCTCAAAGCTTCAGTGCCGGAGAGCTGGGCTCTGGGCTTGAGTGCTGGAGAGTGTGGGATCCAGGCTTGAGTGCTGGAGAGCTAGGCTTCCAGACTTGAGTTCTGAGAGCTTGGGATCCGAGCTTGAGTGCCGGAGAGCGTGGGATCCGGGCTTGAGTGCCGGAGAGCGTGGAATCTGGGCTTGAGTGCCGGAGAGCATGGGATCCGGGCTTAAGTGCCGAAGAGTGTGGGATCTGGGCTTGAGTGCTGGAGAGCTGGGCTTCCATACTTGAGTGCCGAAGGAATGGACTCTGGGCTTCAGTGCCGGAGAGCTGGACCCCGGGCTTCGACATGCCGGACCTTGGGCCGGGTAGTGAGATTCCTGCAAGGCAAAAATGGTTTGCACAAAAAGGAATCTTTATTATTATCAGAAAAGGGCCTTACATTACTGATAGTAGATTCTCAGGTTGCAGGCATTCCATATTCGCGGAAATCTGGCACCGTCCAGATTCGCGAGATAATAAGCTCCATGTGGGAGAGCTTCGTGATGGGGACATCGCTAGCACGGATCCCGAAGCAAGCACGAATCCTGAAGCTGCACGAATCTTGGAGCATATCCAGAATAAAGTAGTTTGGGATTTTATCTTTTATTTGAAATTTAAATAAGGATTTGGTTGGTTAGGATTTAGATATGGATAGGCTTATCTTATCCTATCTTGTGTTTGAATTTGAATCATCTCTATCTTTTTATCCTGTATTCAAATTCAAATGAGGGTTGGATAAGTCTATAAATACCATCCTCAGTCCTTTGTAAAAAAAAAGATTTTGGAGTTTAGTCAAGTTTTGGGAATGAAAATGAGTTTTAGAAAGGAGTGGTTTTTTTATTTCACTCCGTGAGGAGAGGGTGTGAGGCCCAACCCCAGAACATGATGTGAGGTCATGTCTAGTTATCCCCCTTCCATTCCATCTTCTCTATCCCCTCGTGGCCTTTGAGATCCATCCTAGCACCTCCAAGTATCGAGGAGGGTGTAATACCCTAGAGGTGAGAGGTCTCTTCGTTAGGGTGAGTCTCAAAGTTTATGAGATCCAGATCCCTATCCTACATCCTCACTATTCTTTCACCACCCCTAGAGAAAAAAAATACCAAAAAAAATAGTATCCTAATCTAGGTGACTTCTAGGCTCACCAACAATCCTACCCATCTGTCCCCCATCAATTTTGGTATCAGAGCCCAGAAAAATTAGGATACCCTAGATCCCCTCTTCTCCCACCAGTACTAGTCAGTCCCTCCACTTCCCCATCACTAATCCTCTTTTATTTTTGTTTTTTTTTTTTCCTCCTCCCGTCCGACACCACGGAGAGAGAACTTTCCCTCGCACCTCCATCATCACCGATCGAGGTGCCTCTGCCACTGCCGGCCAACCCTCCCCCTTCTCCCATCCTTTTCGTCCTCCATCCATTCCATCCCATTAAAAATCCATCAAAACCCTACACCTACTTTCACCGCCACTTGAAAACCCTAGCCAGATATCGAGAGAGATCCCTCGAATGCCATCCATCCACCCCGGATACCGAGCGTCATTATCGTCATCGAAGGCGCTCGGAGGAATTGGAAGCGAAGGAAGCACGGGACCTCCGGCACCGGTGTCGCAGCAGCAGCAGCAGCATTCGCCGCAGGCCCGTTCGACCCACCCGGCCTTCCTCGTTTCCAAACACTCCCCCCTCTCTCCGCTCTGGACATCACCTCCTTCTTTTCCCTCGCAGACTCCAGCGGTGGAGCCGCCCTGTCCCCCCCCGCTCCCTGCTCTCTACGCCGCCGCCCGCCTCCTCTGCTCCCCCTCCGCTTCCTCCTCTGCCTCGCAGAGACTTGCATGCCATGCCAGCAAATGGGCCGACCGCCTCCCCAGTGTGCTTGACTCTGCCATCGATGATGACCCACTGGCCGCCTCCAGTGGCCAGGTTGTAGTCGGTGTCGAGAGCAAGTACCGTGTCGTCGACCGTCGTCTCCATCCCCAATCCCAGTCACCGGCCGAGGAAGAAGAAGCCCCTACCCCCGCACCCGTCTCCCCGCCCTTGGCCTCCCCGTCCCTGGCTAATGTGTCATCCCCCAGCATCCACCCCGACCCCCTCCTCTGCACCGGCCGCCTCCCCTCCGGCCCCTCCGACGGTCCCCACACCGGATCTACCTTTGGTCTAAGACTCTAAGCCCCTCCCGCCAGATGCTCTTCACCTGCAACGTTTGTGCCAGTGAACTACCCGTGCCTCCCCTCTCCCCAAGCTGCTGCTCTCTTCCCTTGCACCATCGCCGGTCGCCGTTTCCTCCCTAGTCGCCGTCGCTGGAGGAGAGCCCGCCGGACTGCCCTCCAAAGACCTCCCCTATTCACTGTTTTTGGTCCGTGGAGAAGGAAGAAGGGGAGGGATTGCACGAACGTGAATGCAATTCCCCCCTGCTTTCGACTTCACTTAAGGGATCCCTGCACCAATCTCAAAGCTTTGCAATCTAGTCCTCTCCCGGATCTTGTTTCAGGTCGGTTCATCAGGCCATGTTTCAGAGCTACACGGATGTCAAAGCTCCACAAATCTCAAAGCAGGGCTGTCAAAAAAAAAAAAGAAATGTTGGGTTTTGAATGAATCGAGATGGTGAAGCATCGATCCCAGAACTGCACAGATTTTGACACAAGCAATGCTGCACAGATTTCAGAGTTGCACAGATCTCAAGCAAAACTTCTTTCTGAATGGATTCGGTTCCATCAAAGTTCCCGTTGATCCAAACTCGACGGAGTCGAGTTCTTCCCACTTCAGGGGAATGATGGGGGCATCGCTAGCATGGATCCCGAAGCAAGCACGAATCCTGAAGCTGCACGAATCTCGGAGCATATCCAGAATAAAGTAGTTTGGGATTTTATCTTTTGTTTGAAATTTAAATAAGGATTTGGTTGGTTAGGATTTAGATATGGATAGGCTTATCTTATCCTATCTTGTGTTTGAATTTGAATCATCTCTATCTTTTTATCCTGTATTCAAATTTAAATGAGGGTTGGACAAGTCTATAAATACCATCCTCAGTCATTTGTAAAAAAATAGTTTTTAGGGTTTAGTCAAGTTTTGGGAATGAAAATGAGTTTTAAAAAAGAGTGGTTTTTTTATTTCACTCCATGAGGAGAGGGTGTGAGGCCCAACCCCAGGACATAATGTGAGGTCATGCCCAATTATCCCCATTCCCATTCCATCTTCTCTATCCCCTCGTGGCCTTTGAGATCCATCCTAGCACCTCCAAGTATCGAGGAGGGTGTAATGCCCTAGAGGTGAGAGGTCTCTTCGTTAGGGTGAGTCCCAAAGTCCATGAGATCCAGATCCCTATCCTACGTCCCCACTATTCCTTCGCCACTCCTAGAGAAAAAAGAATACCAAAAAAAAAATAGTACCCTAATTTAGGTGACTTATAGGCTCACCAACGATCCTACCCCCATCTGTCCCCCATCACTTCGACCACCTTCTAGGGGCCTTCCTAGTTCGGTGATAGTTTGCCTCACTCCCGGGTTGAGACGCTTCAGCTCGACGCAGTACCAGGTCGCCCAGGTTGAAGACCTTTGGCTTCACTTGTGCATTGTAGTACCGGGCTACACACTGTCGATAAGCCACCATCCGGAGTCAGGCTTTGTCGCTGGTTTTCTCGAGGAGGTCCAGGTTAAGGAGAAGGCGCACCGGGTTCTCCGCCTCGTTGTACTGCTGTATCTGTAGTGTGGGCACATCAAGTTCGGCTGGGATAACAGCTTTTGCACCAAAAATGAGGTTGAAGGGCGTTTCATCCGTTGCCATCCTGGACATTGTGTGATAGGCCTAGAGAATGCTTGGAAGTTCTTTTGCCCACCTGCCCTTATTTTGGTCCAGCTTGGTCCTGAGTCCCTAGAGAATCGTCCGGTTGGTCACCTCGGCTTCCCCATTGGTCTGGGGGTGAGTGACCGAGGTGAACCAGTGCTGGATACTGAGCTCGGCACAGAAATCTTTGAACTTCCGACTGTCGAACTATCGCCCGTTATCAGTGATGACGCTGTGGGGAAGCCCAAAGCGATAGATATCGACTTCTAGAAGAATTGGCGGACCTTAGCTCCCATGATCCATGCTAGTGGCTCCGCTTCTACCAACTTGGTGAAGTAGTCGATGGCCACTATCAAAAATTTTTGTTGTCCTGGTGTAAGGGGAAATGGACCTAGGATGTCCATTCGATGTCCATTCCCCACTAGGCGAATGACCATGGGGTGGAGAGTTGGGAGAGGGGCGCCGCTGGTTGATGCTGTATGTGGGCATGGCACTGGCATCGGTCGCACCTCTTCACGAAATCAGCGGCGTCCCCCCTCATGGTTCCCAAAAGTAACCTTGATGAAGGGCCTTGTATGCCAGTGTCCTCCCCTCGACGTAGTTTTCGCAAAGGCCTTCATGGATCTCTCGGAGCACGAAGATCGCCTCTGCGGGTCTCAGGCACTTTAAGAGTGGATAAGAATAGGATCGATGATAGAGCTATCCTTCCATGAGGACGAACCACGAGGCCTTCTTTTTGATGAGGCCGGCCTCTGCTCGGTCTTCTGGCAGGGTGCCATCGATGATGTATCTGATGTACCTATCCATCTAGCTCAGCTCCGGGGTGACCTGCTGCACCTCTATGGGAGCTTCATTGCTTAGATTTTTGAGGTACTCGATATGAGCACGCCCTAGTGACGAGTTCGGCAAGGTCACGAGTCTGGACAGTGTATCGACACGAGCATTCTCGCCTCGGGGGATATGAGAGATGCTGAAGCGTCAAAAACCTATCGTGCTTGAGTGGACCTACTCCAAGTACTTCATCATTTGGGGGTCTCTGGCTTTGTATTCTCTGCAGACCTATCCGGCTACCAGTTAGGAGTCGAAGAAGACCTTCAGGCTTTGTACACCCAGCTCACGGGAGACCCTGAAGCCTGCGAGGAGTGTATCGTATTTCGCCTGGTTATTTGTCGCGGTGAACTTGAAACGGAGTGTGCATTCAACCACAACTTCATCATTGTTGGCGAGGATCATGCCTATGCTGCTTTCGCCCGCATTGGATGCACCATCGACATGGAGGATCCAAGGCTCCTCCTCGGTGCTGGGCTTCTTTTGACACTCCGGGATCGTCTGCTCTGGCTCTTTGGCTAGTCCCACACACTCGACCAGGAAGTCGTCCAGCACTTAGGCATTCTGGGACGACCTCAACTAGTACACGATGTCGAACTAGCTAAGCTTTCGTACCCACTTGGCCAAGCATTCGGATGTGTCGGGACAGCTGAGCACAGCCCTCAGGAGCTGGTCTGTCAAGACCACAATTGGATGCGCTAGGAAGTATGACCTAAGATATTGAGCAGACATGATAAGAGCAGAAATGAGTTTTTCGGATCGGGTGTACCTGATCTCAGCATCCTGGAGGAGCTTGCTGGCATAGTACACCGACTTCTGGGCCCCATCCCGATCCATGCGGACGAGGACCGAACTGACAGCTCCGGGTGTGATCGCTAGGTATAACAATAGCTCCTCTCCCGTCTCCGGCCTGGAGAGCAGTGTTGGTGATGCTAGGAAGTCTTTAGCTCCTCGAAGGCTGTCTTGCACTCCTCTGTCTAGGTGAAGTTGCTCATCTTGCACAGCACCTTGAAGAAGGGAAGGCAACGGTCCGCCGACCTCGAGATGAATCGGATCAGTGCAGCTATCTGGCCCATCAAGTGCAGAACTTGATTCTTCGAGGTCGGGTGCTTCATGTCGATGATGGCCTGGACCTTCTCCGAGTTTTCCTCAATACCTCTTTGAATCATCATGAAGCCAAGGAACTTCCCCGCCGCCATGCCGAAGGTGCACTTCGCTGGGTTCAGCTTCATCTTGTACTCTTGAAGGTTGTGGAAGGCTTCCGCGAGGTTGGCTACATGGTCCGAAATTGGCTTGCTCATGACAAGCATGTCATCCACATAGACTTGCATATTCCTACTGATCTAATCTTTGAAGATCTGGTTGACTAGGCACTAGTATGTGGCGCCAGCATTCTTCAAGCCAAATGTTATCATCCGATAGTAGTACGTCCCCCGATCAGTGACAAAGGCAGTGTGCTCCTCATCCTTCGGGTGCATTCGGATCTGGTTATAGCCAGAGAATGCATCCATAAAGGAGAGCAAGCGGTGCCCCGATGTGGCATCCACTAGCTGGTCAATTTTTGGCAGAGAGAAGCTATCCTTAGGACAAGCTCGGTTGAGGTCGGTGTAGTCCACACAGATCCTCCACTTCCCATGTTCTTCTTTACCATAACCATATTTGCCAGCCAGCTCGAATATTGCACTTCCCGAACAAAGTCGATTGAGAGGAGTTTGTCCACCTCCTCATTGATCGCCCTTTGCCTCTTCGATGCAAAACTTCTCTTCTTCTACCAGACAGGACAGTACTTTGGGTCGATGCTCAGTTTATGGGTTATGATCTTTGGTGGGATCCCAGGCATGTTGGCCACCGTCCAAGCGAACACGTCAACATTCGCCTGGAGAAACTTCAGAAGGTGGGCCCGTTCATCATCTTGTAGCTGTGCCCCAATTTGCACTGCTTTCGTCGGGTCGAATCCGAGGGGATATGATAGCAGGCTCTCAACCGGGCCACCCCTGGGGTCATGCGCCCTTTGGTCCAGGTCATTTGCGCTGGGGTCATCCTCGATAGCCTTGGTCCCAAGGATGATTTGGAGGCAATGTTGAATAGGCTGAGGTGTCCCCCTCATCTCCCCGACACCGTAGGGGGTTGGGAATTGCACCAATAGCAACTTCGTAGAAATGACCGCGTCAAGTAGGTTGTGCCCAGGTTGGTTAAGGATCACATTGTAGGCTGAGAGGAGCCTAACAATCGTGAAGGTCATCATGACGGTACTCTGCCGAGGTGGCATCCCAGTAGTAACAGGGAGGGTAATCTCTCTCTCAACTCCTACGGAGTCACCCGTGAAGCCTACAAGGGGCTTGTGCTTGGGTCTGAGCTGACCAGAGGGAAGATTCATCCTAGAAAAGTATCATAAAAAAGTACATCCGTGGAGCTTTCACTATCAACCATGATGCATTTTATAAGATGTTTTACGATCGTCATCTCGATGACCACATCATCGTTATTTACATTCTCCCCCATTTTCCCCTTTTTCTCATAAAGGGAGTACATTTTCAGAACACTCTACCCCCTAGGCCTTCTTGGGAGCATGCTCAGCTCCCAGCGAATCATCCCCACCGACTTCTCAATAGGACGGTTGTCAACTACAGGGATCGGTGGGAGAGCGGCGAGCGCCTAAGGTTCTGCTGGAGGTCTGCCCCCCATGAACCTTTCGAACTAGCCACACTTGATGAGTTCTTCAATCTCCTTCTTGAGGTTGCGGCATTCCTCAGTGTCATGGCCGTGGTCACGATGGTAATGGAATTACTTCATCTTGTCACGGCCAGTGGATGACTTTATCGGAGGTGGGCACTTCAGGTAGGGCTCACCTTCGATCTCCATGAGGATCTTCATCCTCGGGGCGAGGAGAGGGGTGAACCTCTCCTCTGGAATGGGGGCGTTCCTCGGTCTCGGCCCCTAGCAGAAGCTCGGAGTTGTGGGTCATGGCTTCCGCATCCCGAACGGCTCCATGGGGGCCGGCTTCTTCAGCGGCTTCCTATCAAGCTCCCGTCTTGTATGATCTGCCTCCTTGGCATGGATATACTTTTGAGCTCAGAGGAAGAGCTCGGAGTAGGTCTTGGGGGGTTTCTTATCGAGCAAGTAGGTCAGGCGGGAGGTCCTGAGCCCTCGCTTCAGTGCCAGCATGGTGACTGGCTCATCAAGATTGTAAATCTCCAAGGCGGCAACCTTGAAGCGGGCCACATAGTCTCGTAGGGGCTCGTGGTATTGTTGCCGGATGGAGAAGAGGCTGTCTGCTTCTTGTGGCACGTTCCAACAGGTATAGAAGTGGGCCACAAACTTCCACTCCAGCTGAGCGAAAGAGCCAATGCTTTTGGGCTCGAGGCGGGTGAACCAGATCCGAGCTACCTTCTAGAGGGTTGCTAGGAAGGCAATGTAGAAGAGGGCATCGGTGGCCCCCTGGACCCTCATGAGGATCTTGTAGCTTTCTAGGTGGTCCAGGAGATCAGTGGTTCCATCGTAAGGATGCACATGCGGCATACGGAACTGGCTGGGAATCGGTTCCTCTTGGATCTCTCGGAGAAGGGGGGACGGGCGTCATAGCCTGCTGGCTTGTCAGTGGAGCCCTGCATGTTCGCAAACCGGCAGGATAGCTCCGCCAGCTTGCGCTCGTGCTCCTCCAAGCGCTTCTCGGCTGTATGCCTGATGGCCTCGTAAGTCAAACACTTCATTGAGGTTGAAGGAGACGGAAAAGGTGACGTGGGCCGGTGTCCATGAAGGGGGGTCTTGCCCTTTCGACCTCGGCAGGTTCTAGTCGTTACCCGCTCGAGGGTTGGGGACCGGCTCTCCCGATCGGTAGATCCGGCCCGTTGTCTCTTCACCGGAGTCCAGTGACTACCCCGGTGGTCGATGATGGCCCGTGGCTGCGAAGGCCTTCCTTGGAAGGAATGCAAGCTATCACGGGATACTGCGGCATGGGCCGCGGGGTTCCCTGGCTGCTAGTGGGTAGCCATGGACCGGTGCTGGAGCTGGTGCACTGCCATAGTGAGGATCTATATCTGCTGGCCGAGTGCGGCCAGCTAAGCATCCGTCGGAGGTGGTTGAGCTGGAGCGAGGAGCTCCCCTTCTGGACTGTGCAGGTCCCCATGGGAAAAGAGATCTCCCGCACGGTTGGTGGAGACTTCTCTCGCTCACGTCGTCACCATCCTCCCGGTGAGCTATTCGCGAGGGGTTTGGATTGGATCAAAGATCATTATCTGCCCTCCCTACCTGGCATGCCAATCTGTTGCCACCAAGATCGTCGTGGCCTGTAGCTGAGGTCGAGGTTGGAACTGACAGCTTGCTCGATCGCCCGAACCTGCAAAATAGAGTCAATGACCCTGGCCGGGAATTCTGGCATGGGCACTTCGATGCTCAAGTCAGTAACGATCCAAGAGAACAGATCCTCCTGGTCGAGTCTCGAGTATGGACTCCATGCTAGGAGGAGAAGTTGTGAAATGAAAGAGTGCTAGCGGGCCGAGCACAGATTGCGGGAGTGACCATAGAGGAAAGCTCAAACTGGGTGGCTGTTTCCGTCTAGACCCCTCCTAGGGGTTTCGCGGTAGCCTCAAGCATTTTTTCTGTGTGCTGCCCCCTTCTTGCTCGTTAGACCTTGCTTGTCTGAAACTTAGTTTGAATGTGTGTGTGGCTCTTCGTACCTTGTTTGAAATTGGGAGACCTTTTTTTGCCGGGGCGTTGCCCGCCACTTACCTCGGGATCTTCCCCATGCTTATGGACGCGTGCGGTGATGTTTCATGTCGTAGATGGGTGGTATTTCTATTCTGGTGACATGGAAGCTACCGTTCGTGCTGACATTCCTTCCGGTTGTTCCCTTTTGGAAAACTTTGCAGGATCTCAATCGGTGAGCCGCCGCCTCCTGGATCTGGGTATGCTAGTTGACTTCCAATTCCGGAGAGTGCAGATGGTTGGTGGAAAATGTAGAGCCTCGATCGGAGGATTCCTTCCACTCCAGCAAAAGTGGCCGCTTGGGTCACCATCACGGCCTGGCAGGTGTCCTTTCATGGTCCTCGGGCATCGGACTGTCGTCCAGGGAGAGCGACAACCTCCTTCAGCAGTGGATCTCTTCGTCCGAGGTGGAGCTGATCTGGTGAGGCGGAGCTCGACTTCGGCCTTGACGTCTCGACCCGAAGGAAGCGCGGCCGGGCGAAGGAGGGCGGAGCTCGACTTCAACCTCGGCGTCTCGACCCAGAGGGAGCGCGGCCAGGCGAAGGATGGCGGAGCTCGACTCCGGCCTCGGCGTCTAGACCCGAAGGGAGCACGACCGGGCGAAGGAGGGCGGAGCTCGACTTCGGCCTCGGCGTCTCGACCCGAAAGGAGCGTGGCCGGGCGAAGGAGGGCGGAGCTCGACTTCGGCCTTGGCGTCTCGACCCGAAAGGAGCACGGCCGGGCGAAGGACAGGTGGAGCTCAATTTCGACCTCGGCATCTCGACCTGGAGGGAGCATGGCTGGGCGAAGGAGTCCGGGCTGAGACATTTCACGTGGCAGTTTTATCAGACATGGCGTCTGACTGGGGCCATACGTCAGCGATCCCGTCATATCACTACTAATAAATTAGTCATTTTGTTATCACATATTCTTAATAAATCCATTTAAATGGTTGTCACTGTTTAACGAAATCATATGGTTATATTTGCCTAATAAAATCAAACCGTTGCAAACTACCCAAATCCTTTATAAAAAGAGGACAGGGAGATTTCAAAGAGATTCAAGTTCTAAACTTTCAAAACTCTTGCTTCAATTTTCTTTTACTATTCTCCCTCTTTAATTTGATTTAGATATTTAAAGATTTTTCATCGAAAAATCTTATCCTCTTTTCTGATAAGGATTTATTTCTTGCAGGCTTCAAATATTATGAAAAATCAAGACCTACGACTAAGAAGTCCATTTAGGTATCGGAGTGGTGCAGCAATATTTTTGCTTGCCAATTCTTGCAAGTTTTGTGCTAAAAGACGCTTGGATTGGATCCTCAAATCAATTAGTTGCATCGCTAAGCGGTCTGCAATAGGTTTAATCAGCCTGCATCTGAATCCCACATACATTTATATTCAAATTTTAAATACACCTTCCAGTTTTCTCCTTGAACCCCAGCAAGGGTTGCAAGGGCCAGGCCGGCTTACTACCGCCGCACATTGGTTTATTTTCCCCATACAACGGTTACACCTCCCCAAGTACTTGTGTACTTGCTGCTTTATCACGCAAGGGAACTCCTACATGGACACTTGGTGGCCGGGTATGGAGCCAGCCATTCCAGCCCAAAGGCCATCAGGACATATGGAATGACCCAATGCCAACCATTTTTTTTTTTTTTAAATTTTTTTTTTATCGTACTTCTATTCCTCCATGCGAAACAGCAGGAGAGAAACAGGGACTCAAGCCCACTGGATTCCTACCACCTGGCATATTAGTCCGCTGCTTTAAATACCACCCTGCCTTCACAGCTTCAGTCACATAATCGGGCATTAGTGGAGGGCATTCTAAGTAATAAAATCGGCGATGGACGTGTACATTTGTGAGGAGTACGTTATCAAACGGCGGAGAGAGAGGCAGATCCGGGCGGCTGCTGATGATCGGAAACGGCGGGAGGTGGTATCCGAATTGGCCGGCAAGGAGAAGGAGCCGACGAGATGCACGTCTTTGATGGCCGGATCAGGGAGGGAGAAGGGTGGGACCAAGGAGGAGGATACCGTCTTCAGTTGCTTGTCGGCTTAATTAAGAATATAGATTCTTTGGAAAAGACATGGTTTAGGCTACTCCGGTTTTGTTTAGGATGTTTCCTCCCCTTGTGACAGAGTTTGGGATGTGTTATCTAGGATAACGTAGCATATAGATGGTACTTTACAGCAAGAATCAGAGTATATTAATCATTGTTGTAAAATTTTACTTTAAGGATCCTTACGGTTTTGGTTCACTTTTTGACTACTTTATAAGTTTATTAATAATATGTGCAGTATTTGGGTGAGTAGATCATTGAGAACGAAAATAAATTTACCCTCTGGCTTTGATGGCTAGCATCTTAATATATTACTAAATCTAGATGATAGGAAAAAACACTTTTTAAGTAATTTAAATAAGAAAGATAAAATATAGGGAATTTGTGAGCTCTCGAAGGAGATATCCTCTCTAGTTCAATACCCACCCATGTCATTTTAGTTCCCCCTTTGCTTATTAACCGGTAACTTTTCAGCTACTCTTAACGAAGCTTTGGTAGTCAGTCTTCAACACTCTCTCATCCTTCAGTTCTTACCCTGCCAAGATTTAGTTATTTAGGGTATGATTCACTACTTGGGTTTTTGGAAAAATTGGCTATTTCAGTTTTTTGATTACCGATAATTCAAAAAATAATATGAAAACATTTTTTAAAAAAACTGATTAGATTTTTTTCTGGATGAACTTTTTTTTTTTTTTTTCATTTTTCCTTGCTCGAAAATTGTCTGAAAAATTGAACATGCCCCACAGATGTGAGTATATTTGAGTTTATTTGCATTTTTGAGAAAAAAATTGACTATTTGTAATTGCTGCGTATTTTTTTTTATTTTTCAATATGAGGAAATAGGAGATTTTTTTTTTTTTTTTAAGAAGCACTGCATTAAAAGGATGGAAATAGGACCTTGAAGGCACATGTATAACCTTCCCATTGATTGCAGGTGCGAGATGGCCAATGATCATAAATTAAAAGTGGAAAACAACGTGCAAAGGTTAGCCTCGTGGTCTTTTCTATAGTGCAGCTACACCAACCACGCTTGGTGCAGGGCGGTGGCAGTAATTTTCCGAAGGTACTAATCTAGCAAGGCCATTTGGATCCATTTCATCTTCATCAGCTAAGCCCTAATCCCCTAATCAATGTAATTTTCCGTAGGTACCGAAAAATATGGGATATTTTTGAAGATAGGGGCGACCATCTAGATAGAAAGAAGATGAGTACGGAGTTTTACACTATAATCCCCTAATCGAGGTAAGACCTTAGCCTTTTACTCGTTTAATTTAAGTAAAAAGTGTGCATTAGAGTTAGGATGGAAAATCCATGCTAGGATTGATTTTGAACAGCAGAAATTATGAGATTAGTACTTAGGAAAAAAAAAAAAATATAAATATTTGATTAGATTATTTATTCTTGCAAGGTGTCTAATTATAAGATCTTTAGGCCTGGTTGGCCCTTCAATTTCATGAGAATAATTAATTTTTATTATTATATTAAAATTAACATTAGTTGAATTGGATGCGTTATCACATTTGGACTTCTTAGCACAACTTAATCATTCATTGTTACTGGGTGCCCCTAGAAACCCTTTGCATGCATTCTTGCATAGATACCAAATTTTAAAATATATTCACGTGTAAGCACGGTAATGAATGGTTATGCATAGAAAATAACTATATCATGCATCTTGATAATGTAAGAATGATGGATTGTTTCTCAACTAGTATTAACGAGAAAGGTGGGTGGCTAACTAAATTGTGGATGTGGGCTTTAGATTAGCAATATTCTTATTGAATTCTTTGTCATGGGTTGAAATGTGATACTATACTTTGTCACAGGCTAGAACATGGTATCATAGATTTCCTTGTTATGGGCAAGAATATGATATCGCGGGTTGCCTCATCACAAGTGAGAATGCGACACCATGGATCGCCTTGTCATATGTCCTGAAACTATCAGTAACCCTTTCATTTGGCTAGAAATGCTACTATAGTTAGTCTTGGGCCAAAAGTGTTTAATTTACTTATTGTGTTCACCTTGGATGTCGACTGAATTTGTTTCCTATCAAGAATTATAAAATGATAATAAACTATTTATTTATACATGTGTTAAACTGATTTATAATTTTAATTGTTGTTGCCGAACCCGAGCGATCCTTTCGTACCGGACTCCTGCATATTAGATCCACTTATCGAAGAATTTCTGGTAGGGGACACTCCGATGCTTAAGTCAATAAGGATTTAGATAACAGATATAGAATCTCAGAAAAGATTGGTAAGAATGAGAAGACTTTAACTACTTTTTCTTACCTCCGAAGGTCTCCTCTTACCAGTATTTATAGATATTTGCCTTAACAGAATTTAGTTAGAAAGGACTTCTTGCAGTTTTGATGTTATTCCATTGAAAACTAATTCGAGCCCGTTATAACAATTGATTGTTGTTCTGGTAGGACAACTACCTCTTTTTTTATCATCTTCATTTTTCTTAAAGTCAGACTCTACGAGTTGGTCAGCCTTTATGAGTTGGTCGGATTAATGAACTCGAGAGATGAGTTGGATATATACAATATTATCAGCTTGTCAGTCTTTGGGTTTGCCACACAGCCTTTGATTGATTAGTCTGACCAGCCCATCACAACACTTGCCCCAACTCCCCAGTATCGAGGGATATTAATTGCCTTGAAAATTAGGAGTTGTGTATAATTTTATTCTTCTCTCTTCTTTTTTTTTTAACTAACTAATACCTAGTCTTTTGCTGATGCAAAAATAAACCTGATGCCTGGAAGCTTAGGCAAGCGGTGAAGAAGAGACAAGCTGCGCCTTCTCCTACCAAAGCAGAGGATACAAAGAGAGTCAAGAGAACCACTGCTCTCCTAGAGACTTCAATTAGGGGACGTACCACCATCGATATGCGGTCGATTTTTGACAATAACGACGTCCCACTCATGGAACTCCATCCGAGAGTAGCTATAGTCGTACCATCCTTGAAGCAATCGATCGTTGGCACCTTTACATCTCAACCTTACCGATTAGACAAAGGCAAGGCTCCCCAGGTGGAGATGGAAGAAAAGGGTTAGCCATATGAAGAAGATCAAGTCGTAGACTTCAACATCCACGTTGACGAAATGGGGCTGGATAACCCCACATTGGCCTGATGGCTATTGAAGGTTGTCATCCTCCCGAAAGATTGGGAGGTAACCAAGACTCGGTGACTGGAGGACACCATTCCTTCTATATACCTGAGTTTTTTTATTGTAATATATTTTTTGTTCTTTCATAATAGCATAGTGAACGTTATTGACTTGTCATTCTTTGTGTTGCAGTTTATCCATGAGATATCTCTAATTAAGGAGAGCATCTCTGGGTTTGCCGACCTAAGCTAGAGTCTCCGCGATCAATTATTGTCGACAAAGTTCGAGAAAGAAGTAGCCAAGGAGCTTAGACAAGCTCTGGAAGGCAAGCTGAAAAGTAGTATCGCCACCAACTTTTCATTGGAGGAAGAGTTGAAGGTGTTGGATTTCTCCGAGGAATAGTAAATTGCAAATGAACAGGCATCAACAGCTTGTCGCATCGAAAGCAGATATAAAAATAATTAATGTCTAATCATGCAAATCATAAATAAATCTAATTTATTTATTACAAATTTCTAACATGCTGAATAACATGAGAAAAATATTATATCTGAAAATAAAATTATTTTTAAGTATAAAAACTTACCTGGATCGTTATCTTGGCCTATTCTGAAAAGCATGCCGATCCGCTACTGAAAGCCGGGGTTTTATCGGAGCCACGCAATCGCCCGGCCTTTGCTGTATCCATACAAAGCTCTCGTAACCAAGTTGTAGAGAGCACCTGACTGCTAGATCCATGCAACCCTCTCCTCTTTCAGTAAATCACCTGCTTTAAGAATCGTGCCGATCCGCAACTGGACCAGCTTCTGGCTTCTGTCTTGCAAATCAGACTATGCAAGATCTTTGGACCCTTTATCTTTCTTCTTCCTCTTATGTAGAAGACCTCTCAACTCTCTTGAATATCACAAGGAAGAACAAATAAAAGAGAAGAATACTTGGCAACCAGGAAAGAGACTCTCTGGTATATGAACGCCTGAGAGAGATGACGCCCCAAAAATAATTCATGGTGAAAAGGAGAAGTTTTTCATGCCAATTATGATATTGGTAGTTGACCACTTCTTCTCCCCTTTTAGATCAAGTTGTCCCACCCCTCCAAACTAAAACACCAGTGTTTTGTTTTATTTGGTTAGGAATTAAGAGGAGTAGAAGAGGACTCCTCCCTCTCTTCTTTCATTCATGCCAAATTCATATTAGCGCCTTCTTAATTCATGCCCCACTCTTTTGTCACACAAAATAAATGAGACCACTTGGTGGCGTGTGGAGGGAAGGGAAGACAAGGAGAGAGAGTCCCAGTCCAATTGGACTCTAGGTCATAGGTCCAAATTAGGTGATTTAACAATCAAACCGAAGCTGATTTTAAATCAGATCGAACCATTTCGAAGAGGGCATTGACCCAAATCAATTAGGATCAATTAACTGAGTTTAACTCAACTAAATTAAATCTAATTTAATTTAATTAATAATTAATCCATAATTAATTAATTATAACATTTATAATTAGGTCAAATCTTAATTGTAACACCTACAATTAGATCAAAATTGATTTGCTGATTGGTTACTTGAGCTCCTAATGTGTGTGACCCCTAAGGTCCAATCCTGTCTGGTAATGAGACATGCTATAATCTCCATCATACATTATCGAAACACCTTTTGATGGACTGAAACAATTTCAGCTCAATCCTAACTAGGAACATCGATCCGAGAATGATCCTAATGGGCTCTCATAATCTATCAGTGACACCTAGCAGTATATAGTGGCAACCTAGCAGAATAAGATTGGAACTCCTAGGTGTAGTTACCATGTGATTTGGTTCCTCTATCAAAAATTCCGACATGATGTTGGTTACGGAAACTCGTCAAACCCATCAGTCATATGCTTAACTTAACTGACTCAAGTCCAATTTTGATACTAATAAAAATACCTTTTCATTATCACCCTACTATGGCCATAGACTTCTAGACTTTGTCACATTAAGCTGCATAGGATTATGTCTTACTACTAAGGCTGATAGATCCCTATAGGTGAACACCATACTCCTACAATAAACTTACTGCAGCCAACGAACACCGTAAGGTCCCATATGGATAGGAACCATGTGATTATGCTGTCAAACTACAGCAACCTTGTTGTGAGTAGCCGAGATACTCTAGGTCAAATAACTACTCACACGACTACAGCATCAGGAAATTATCGACGAGTGAGTAGTCATCTGTATAACTTCCAATACTTGGCCATGCTCGGTATCGTTGATCTCTATCAACTACTTGTACTCTCACTCCAGTGTTACCACACTATAAGTTAGAGACTCATCTACCCAGAAATGAAAGTGATTTGTGCACCAATTTTTACATATCAATCATCATCCTCATGATATTCCAATAATCAGGAGCTTTTAAGAGTTAATATATAAAGATATATATCTCAGATTCTCAACTCTTGAAAATATATGTCATTGTCCATTAATTCCATGGATTCATGACACATCAACATGAATAAAAATAATGCCCTTTTATTAATAAAGAAATATTAAGTACAATGCTCATGCCCTAAAAATTACAATGCATCAAGCCAACTTGGCTTTCAGGGCATACATCTAACAATCTCTCACTTGCACTAAAGCCAATTGGCTACATATCTAAGTCCCATTTTCTCAAAGTGGACTTCAGCCTTTTGCTAGCTCAGAGTCTTAGTCAATGGGTCCGCCACATTTTCCGTGGAGTCTACTCTTCGCACCTCAACATATTTCTTCTCGAGGTAGTCATGTATAATATGAAATCGCTGCTCAATATGCTTAGACTTCTGGTGAGACTTGGGCTCCTTAGCAAGAGCTATTACACCATTATTGTCACAATATATGGGGATGGCATCAGATGGCATCACTCCAAGCTCCGCAACAAATTTCTTATACCAGAAGGCTTCTTTTGCAACTTCAGAGGCAGCGATATACTCTGCTTCCATTGTTGAATCTGCAATGATGGGTTGCTTAGAACTTTTCCATCTAGTTGCCCCACCATTGTACAAAAACACAGACCCTGATGTAGACTTTCTATTATCAGGATCAAACATAAAGTCTGAGTCTGTATATCCCTTTATCCATAATTTCGAACTTGCTCCAAAGACTAAGAATAAATCTTTAGTCTTTCTCAAGTACTTAAGAATGTTCTTCACAGCTAACTAGTGTTCTTCACCTGGATTCGACTAATATTTGCTCGTGACACCATAGTAAGAGCTATATCAGGTCGAGTACACAACATGACATACATAAGGCTTCCAATTATCGAAGCATATGGAATCTTGCTCATGCGTTGAATCTCCTCAGGTGTGTTAGGATACATTTTCTTAGAGAGTTTATTACTATGCCGAAGAGGTAACAATCCTCTTTTAGAGTTCTCCATGCTGAACCTTTTCAGCACTTCCTCTATGTACAATTTTTGTGAAAGGCCAAGCATCCGATTAGATCTATCTCTATAGACCTTAATCCCCAAAATATAAGATACTTTACCTAAGTCTTTCATAGAGAATTCCTTAGATAACCAACTTTTGATCGAAGTTAATATAGGAATATCATTCCCAATAAGGAGGATGTCATCTATGTACAATACGAGGAATGCCACTGCCCTCTTACTGGCCTTCCTATAAACACATGACTCATCCTCATTCTTGAACGATTTGATTGCATCATCAAAACGAGTATTCCAACTCCGAGAAGCTTGCTTCAATCTGTAGATTGATCTATACAGCTTGCTGACCTTATGATCTTCATCATTAGAAGTGAAACCCAAAGTTTGCTCCATATAGATATCTTCCTCAAGATATTAATTCAGGAATGCAGTTTTCACATCCATCTGCCATATCTCATAATCATGATATGCAGTAATTGTAAGCAATGTACGGATGGATTTCAGCATAGCTACTGGTGAAAAGGTATCATGATAGTCAATGCCTTCACGTTGACTATACCCTTTCGCCGCCAACCTAGCTTTAAAGGTCTCTACCTTACCATCTGCACCTATTTTTCTTTTGTAGATCCATTTACAACCAATAAGTATAATACCCTCTGGTGGATCCACTAAGGACCATACTTGGTTAGAATGTATTGAATAAATTTCTAACTTCATATCATTCAACCATTTCTCGGAGTCGATGTTGACATTACCTCATCATAAGTCTTAGGTTGTGTTTGCTAGATGGTAATCTATCCAGATTACCGGTAATTTTAAACTTGGCCCACCATATAACTTTATTTAGTATTTTTTAAATTGGTAATCTATGTTGTAGTGGTAATGTGGATTATCTCTCGTGTGGCAATCCAGATTATCTCAAGGAGAGGTGGCTATCCAGATTACTGGATATGTGATAATCTGGTATTTTTTATTTTTACAAAATTGCCCCATCCCTTTCACTTCAGTGAGAACGAAATATTTTCCTTCTCCCTCTCATCTAGGTCCTCTATGTATTGGTTGGGATCTCTTTTTAAATATATTTTTTATTTATAAAAAAATATTTTTTTATATTTAGCTATTTATTAAAAATATAATTTTTAAATATTTTATATTATTAAATATAAAATATTTAATATGTTTATATTAAAATTAAAAAAATTAAAAATTATTTTTATACTAAATAAATGTAAAAAAATTATATATAATCTTTTAAATAGACTAAGTAATATATTAAATTTATATATTTTATATTATTAAATTTAAAATAATACATAATCTTTTATTTTATTTTATTTGTAATATTAGAAAATAGAATATTTTAAAATATATATTATATAACAATAGAGTGTAATATAATATAACTTAAATTATATATTACATTTTATAACATAACATAACATATATTATATTATATTAAATATAGTATAATATATTTAATATAATATAATATATAATATATTATATAATATATTATTAACCATATAATTTTATATATAGTAACATTATAAAATATCAAATAATATAATACTATATTACATTACAAAATATCAAATAATATATTATATTAATGCAATATTATATTACATTACTATATTATATTATAATATATTTTTAATAAATTTGACTTAGGGATATTTTGGTAATTTGAGCTTAGATTATTGGTAATCTATTTATCATACCAAACATAATAATCAATCTTACTGATAGATTACTTATGTATACTAAACATAATAATAAGCATTACTGGTAATCTATCTAGTGGTAATCTATCTTGCAAGTAATCCAGATTACCATTCAGGATTCCTTGGCGATCCAGCAAATGTAACCTTAGGATCAATCAATTGATCCTTGTCCCCAACTAGAAACATTTTTTTTATATCCTCTATAAGTATACCCAAGTACCTTTCAGGAGGTTTGGAGACTCTAATAGACCTACGAGGTGGAAGAGCATTTATGTGAATTGGTTGATTGGATTCGATCTGATCTACAGCTAGTTGCTCTTCAGAGACTTTCTCATCGAGCTCAATTAACCTCCCACTATTACCTTCCTAAATAAACTGTTTTTCAAGAAATGTGGCATGTCTGCTCACAATCACATTATAATCTTCTGGAAGGTAAAAGAAATATCCTAAATTTTCTTTAGGATATCCTATAAACCGAGATTTCACAAATCTAGATTCCAACTTATCCACCATTAGTCTTTTGACATAGGCTGGACATCTCCAAATCTTGAAATGAGCAAGACTTAGTTCTTACCATGCCAAATCTCATATGATGTGGTAGGAACAGATTTAGATGGAACCTATTTAGAATATAAATAGAAATTTGAAGGGCATATCTCCAAAGAAATAAAGGCAAGTTAGTGAGGCTCATCATGGATTGGACCATATTTAATAATGTCTTGTTTCTCCTCTCAAACACCCCGTTGAGCTGAGACGTACCAGATGGAGTTTATTGTGAGGCTATGCCATTATCCTTAAAATAACCCAAGAATTCCCTACTAAGGTATTCTCCTTCCCAAACTGATCGAAAAACCTTAAGGGTTTTACTTATTTGTTTTTCTACTTCAAGTCTAAATTCTTTGAACTTTTCAAAAGCTTCAGATTTGTGTCTAATAAGAAACACATAACCATATCATGAACAATCATCAGTAAAGGTAATGAAGTAGTAAAAACCATCCCTGGACTGCACATCAAATGGACCACATACATCAGTGTGTACCAGGACAAGTAATCTGTGGCCCTTTCTCCATGTCCTGTAAAGGAAAACTTGGTCATTTTGCCTTGAAGACATGACTCACAAGGTGGGTATGATTTAGAATTAACTGAGTCTAGGATCTCATCCCTTTCCAGTTTGTTTATTCTATCGTCACCTATATGACCGAGCTTTAGGTGCCACATAAATTTATCATTGAGGTCATCTTGGCATTTTTATGTCCTATGGCATTCACTTTAATTTTCTCGTTAATATTCAAAGATGCATCGACATGCAAATGATAGAGACTGTCAATTAAAATAGCTTTTACAACTAATTTATTTTTCAAATAAATACTACAAAAGTCTTTATTGAATGTAAATTCAAATCCTTCATGTGCTAGCATATAGATAGAAATCAAATTTCTACTAGCTCCAGGCACAAAATAACAGTCACTAAGTACTAATCTAAATCGTAAAGGTAATACTAGAGAATATGATCCAACGGCTTGAGCATCAACCTTTGCTCCATTTCCGACACGTAGGGCCATCTCACCTTCTCTCAACATTCTAATTCTTTCCACACCCTGCATTGAAATGTATATATGAGCACTAGAGCCAGAGTCTAAAATCCAGCTGGAAGTAGATGAAACCGTTAGGTTAGACTCAATAACGAATATAGGCTTACCTTCAGAAGGCCCATCCTCCTTCTGTTTCTTTTGGCTTTCCAAGTAGAGAGAACAATTCCTTTTCCATGGCCATCTGTATTGCAGTGGAAACATTTCCCTTTGCTAACCTTGGCTTTCTTGCAAGTGTCCTTCTTCTGTTTGCTTTCTTTCTTCTGCTTCTTTGCATATTTTTTCTTCTTCCAAGTAGACTTTCTTTTAGAGGAAGACTGCTCCATAGAGAAAACAGAGCTCCTTGAACTCTTCAGGGTCCCCTCATTACTTACCAACATGTTCAATAATTTAAGCAAAGTATAATTCAACTTGTTTATATTATAGCTCATAACAAACTGAGCATTTGAACTAGTCAAGGACTGGATGATCAAATCCACCTGAAGCTCCTTGTGAATAGGAATGCCTAGCTTCTCAAGCTGTTCTATGTCCTTGATCATTGACAAACAATGATCATGAATTGACTGCCCTTCACACATCTTATTATTAAAAAGTCTTTTCAACACCTTAAAGCATGCAATCTGACTTTGTTCACCATATAACTCTTGTAGGTGAATCAGAATCGATTTAGCAGTTGGCATATCCTTATGTTGGCTCTGAAATTCATTTGACATTGAGGCTAATATGTAACACTTAACCTTATTATCATCCTCCATCCATTTCTCATATGCAATTGACTGACGAGCATTTGGATGGTCAGGTAAGACAGGGGGTTCCTGGTCAAGCACATAGCCCAACTTCTCAAAACTCAAAATAATTTTGATGTTTCTTAACCAATCTTTAAAATTAAGGCCTACAAGTCGGTTTGTCTCTAGAATACGGGTTAAGGGATTTGAAGTAGACATGGTTAACTGCAAGAGCAGAAGATTCAAATTAGATGTTTATACTTAATTATTTAAAATTATTCTAGGGTCTTTAAGAAATAATTTTAGAACTCCCACTATTTTTTCGGATCTCTCACACTTCCCGTGAAGATACGGAAACCCTGCAACTCTTGGTTTCTATTGGGTGCTACGATCCCATCGATGTGCGGCACCTCACTATGCCCGGTTATTGGTAACACACTACACCAATAAGTGGCCAACTCTTGTCCAATGTATCCAATACAAGTTGTAGCTCTTGGTCTCTAAATCATGGAACCTCAACGTGCCTGTTTGTTGGTCCAATCATTAGTTAAGTCATACCCACCATTCCTGCTAGACAAAGCCATTATTGAGTCCCTCAACGTATCCATTTATCGGGCCCAACCCCATCAGTGCATAGCAACATCTCATGCCTAATAGGATGGTTGTGTCTTCCCGATGCAACTAGACCACTGTAACCAGCCGAGAATAATCAATACTAGTAGGACACCCGCACACCTACAATGGTGGAAGACCCAAGACTTAATATTTATTAGGAGCTTAGGTTCAGGTCTTTTTAAATTGATCAGCCAAATATTGACTAACCAATTAACTTAAGTCAGCACAATCTCATGTCGACTAATTACATTTAGTCAGAACAATCTCATGTCTGACTAAATATAACCAGCATGGGTGAACTCAAATTAAAAGTGATCCTTTTGAAAACTTAATTAACCAAATTGGCCAGGTCAGTTTGATCCATGGGAGGGTTCTGCCAATATACCCTCTTTCCGCCAAACTAGTTGGTTGAAAAAGAGTTAGCCCCAACTAAAAACCATGATCTAAACCTTCCTTAGACATCAATTGACTGACAATATTCATTTAGGTCATCTAATGATCTGGGCTCATCACTAAGCCAAATTAGGTCTTAACTTATTGATTCACAATCAGATGAATCGATCTGACCAGACTACATCAAAAACTAATTTTGAGCACATTTGATCTAACCCTAATCTTCATCTAATTAGGTTGAGTCACTTGCTCAAAATTACATTAGGGTTACTAGTTGATCTAATCAAGCCCTAATTACCGCAGCCCAATCTCTAGACCTAATTTGTTCAACCCAAATCCTCATGCACCTAATTTGATTTTCTAGATCAAATCAATTTTTAAAATTAGTTCAAGTGCATGACATTAATGGTTTACGATCATGAATCATATTAAGATTTAAACCGTAATCCGGCGCATCACATACATAATCATAAATTGATCAAAATCCCTTTTGAAAACCCTTTTTCAAAACTAGGTATACATCAAAGTAGGACAACCTTTGCACTATAGGGATAAACCCTATAGCAGGACAACCTTATGTCACTTTGTGCAACCCTTGATCAATTTAATTTCAGATTATTAATTTTAATTTTAGATATAAAAATTATGATTTTAATTTGAAAATAATTTTTCAAAACAAGAAATTTTATGCTAGAACAATCTCATGTTTCATATAGATCTAAAACCATCATAATTTTTCTATGTGATCTAAATATTTTTCAGATCTGTTTCTCAACCATGCATGTTAAAAAGGAGAACCAAGGCTCTGATACCACTGTTGGATTTTTTCCAGGAATAGTAAATTGCAAATGAACAAGTATCAACAGCCTGTCGCAGCGGAAGCAGATATAAAAATAATTTATATCTAATCATGCAAATCATAAATAAATCTAATTTATTTATTACAATTCCTAACATGCCGAATAACATGAAAAAAATATTAGATCTGGAAATAAAATTAATTTTAAGCATAAAAACTTACCTGGATCACTATCCTGGCCTGCTCTGAAAACGTGACGATCCGCTACTGAAAGCCAGGGTTTTATTGAAGCTACGCAATCGCCCGGCCTCTACTGGTATCCACACAAAGCTTTCATAACCGAGTCATAGAGAGCATCGGACTGCTAGATCCTTGCAGCCCTCTCCTCTTTCAGCAAATCACATGCTTTAAGAATCGTGCTGATCCGTAATTGGACCGGCTTCTGGCTTCTATCTTGCAAATCAGACTATGCAAGATCTTTGGACCCTTTACCTTTCTTCTTTCTCTTGTGTAGAAGATGTCTCAACGCTCTTGAAGATCACAAGGAAGAACAAATAAAAGAAAAGAATACTTGGCAACCAGGAAAGAGACTCTCTGGTATATGAACGCCCAAGAGAGATGACGCCCCAAAAATAATTCATGGTGAAAAGGAGAAGCTTTTCATGCCAATTATGATATTGGTAGTCGGTCACTTCTTTTCCCCTTTTAGATCAAGTTGTCCCACCCCTCCAAACTAAAACACCTGTGTTTTATTTTATCTGGTTAGGAATTAAGAGGAGTAGAAAAGGACTCCTCCCTCTCTTCTTTCATTCATGCCAAATTCATATTATCGCCTTCTTAATTTATGCCCCACTCTTTTGTCACACAAAATAAATGGGACCACTTGGTGGCATGTGGAGGGAAGGGGAGCAAGGAGAGAGAGTCCCAGTCCAACTGGACTCTAGGTCATAGGTCCAAATTAGGTGATTTGATAGTCAAACCAAAGTCGATTTTAAATCCGATCGAACCATTTCGAAGAGGATATTAACCCAAATCAATTAGGATCAATTAAATGAGTCTAACTCAACTAAATTAAATCTAATTTAATTTAATTAATAATTAATCTATAATTAATGATTATAATATTTATAATTAGGTCAAATCTTAATTGTAACACTTACAATTAGGTTCAAATTGATTTGCTAATTGGTTACTTGAGCTCCTAATGTATGTGACCCCTCAGGTCCTATCCTGTCTGGTAATGAGACATGCTATAATCTCTATTATACATCATCGAAACCTTTCGATGGACTAAACAATTTCAGCTCAACCCTAATTAGGAACATCGATTCGAGAATGATCCTAATGGGCTCTCATAATCCACCAAGGACACCTAGCAGTATGTAGTGACAACCTAGCAGAATAAGATTGGAATCTCTAAGTGTAGTTACCATGTGATTCGGTTCCTCTATCAAAAATCTCGACATGATATTAGTTACAGAAACTCGTTAAACCCATTAGTCATATACTTAACTTAATTAACTTAAGTCCAATTTTGATACTAATGAAAATACCTTTTCATTATCACCCTGCTATGGCCATAGACTTCTGGACTTAGTCACAATAAGCTGCATAGGATTATACCTTACTACTAAGGCTGATAGATTTCTACAGGTGAACACCCTACTCCTACATTAATTTGCTATAGCCAACGAACATCGCAAGATCCCATATGGATAGGAACCATGTGATTGTACTGTCAAACTACAGCAACCTTATTATGAGTAGCCGAGATACTCTAGGTCAAAAAACTACTCACACGACTATAGCATCAGAAAGTTATCGGCGAGTGAGTAGTTATTCATATAACTTCCTATACTTGGCCACGCACAGTACCGTTGATCTCTATCAACTACTTGCACTCTCACTCTAGTGTCACCACACTGTAGGTTAGAGTCTCATCTACCAAGAAAGGGAAGTATCTTGCACCAATTTTAATGGATCAATCACCGTCCTCATGATATTCTAACAATCAGGAGCTTTTAGGAGTTAATCTATAAAGACACATGTCTTAGATTCTCAACTCTTGAGAATATATGTCATTGCCCATTAACTCCATGGATGATTCATAGACACATCAATATGAATGAAAATAATATCCTTTTATTAGTAAAGAAAAATAAGAACAATGCTCATGCCCTAAAAATTATAATGTGTCAAGCCAACTTGGCTTTCAGGGCATACATCTAACAATCTGTCACTTGCACTAAAACCAATTGGCTACATATCTAAGTCCCATTTTCTCAAAGTGGACTTCAGCCTTTTGCTGGCTCAGAGTCTTAGTCAGTGGGTCTGCCATGTTTTCCATGGAGTCTATTCATCGCACCTCAACATATTTCTTCTCGAGGTAGTCATGTATAATATGAAATCACCGCTCAATATGCTTAGACTTTTGGTAAGACCTGGGCTCTTTAGCAAGAGCAATTATACCATATTATCATAATATATGGGGATGGCATTAGATGGCATCACTCCAAGCTCTGTAACAAACTTCCTGTACCAGAAGGTTTCTTTTGTAGCTTCAGAAATAGCGATGCACTATGCTTCCATTGTTAAATCTACTCTGAAGGGATGCTTGAAACTTTTCCAACTAGTTGCCCCACCATTGCAAAAAAACACAGACCCTGATGTAGACTTTCTATCATCAGGATCAGACATAAAGTCTAAGTTTGTATTTCCCTTTATCCCTAATTATGAACTCCCTTCAAAGACTAAGAACAAATCTTTTGTCCTTCTCAAGTACTTAAGAATGTTCTTCATAGCTATCTGGTGTTCTTCACCTAGATTCAAGTAATATTTGCTCGTGACACTCGTAGCAAGAGCTATATCACGTCGAGTACACAACATGACATATATAAGGCTTCCAATTACCGAAGCATATAGAATCTTTCTCATGCATTGAATCTCTTTAGGTATTTTAGCATACATTTCCTTGGAAATATTAATGCCATGCCGAAGAGGTAACAATCTTTTTTTAGAGTTCTGCATCTGAACCTTTTCAGCACTTCCTCTATGTATAATTTTGGTGAAAGGCCAAACATCCGATTAAATCTATCTCTATGGACCTTAATCCCCAAAATATAAGATGCTTCACCTAAGTCTTTCATAAAGAATTTCTTAGATAACCAACTTTTGATAGAAGTCAACATGGAAATATCATTTCCAATAAGGAGGATGTCATCCACGTACAATACGAGGAATGTCACTGCCCTCCCACCGGCCTTCCTGTAAACACATGGCTTATCCTCATCCTTGATAAAATCAAACGATTAGATTGCATCATCAAAACAAGTATTCGAACTCTGAGAAGCTTACTTCAATCCATAGATTGATCTATGTAGCTTGTAGACCTTATGATCTTCATCATTGAAAGTGAAACCCAAAGGCTGCTCCATATAGATTTCTTCCTCAAGATATCCATTCAGGAATGCAGTTTTCACATCCATCTGTCATATCTCATAATCATGATATGCTGTAATTGCAAGCAATGTATGGATGGATTTCAGCATAGCTACTGATGAAAAGGTATCATGATAGTCATTGCTTTCACGTTGACTATACCCTTTCGCCACCAACCTAGCTTTAAAGGTCTCACCTTACATCTGCACCTATTTTCCTTTTGTAGATCCATTTACAACCAATAAATACTATACCCTCTGGTGGATCCATTAAGGACCATACTTGGTTAGAATGTATTGAATCAATTTCCGACTTCATATCATTCAACCATTTCTTGAAATCGATGTCTGACATCGCCTCATTATAGTCTTAGGATCAATCAATTAATTCTTGTCCCTAACTTGAAACATTTCCTTTATATCCTCTGTTAGCATACCTAAGTACCTTTCAAGAGGTTTGGAGACTCTAATAAACCTACGAGGTGGAAGAGCATTTATGTGAATTGGTTGATTCGATCTAATCTACACCTGGCTGCTCTTCAGAGACTTTCTCATCGAGCTCAATTAAACTCCCACTATTACCTTTTTGAATAAACTGTTTTTCAAGAAATGTGGCATGTTTGCTCACAATCACATTGTGATCTTCTGGAAGGTAAAAGTAATATCTTAAAGTTTCTTTAGGATATCCTATAAACCAAGCTTTAATAGATCTAGATTCCAACTTATCCGCCATTAGTCTTTTGACATAGGCTGGACATCCCCAAATCTTGAAATGAGCAAGACTTGGTTTCTTACCATGCCAAATCTCATATGGTGTGGTAGGAACAGATTTAGATGGAACCCTATTTAGAATATAATAGATGTTTGAAGGACATATCCCCAAAGAAATAAAGGTAAGTCAGTGAAGCTCATCATGGATCGGACCATATCTAATAATGTCTTGTTTCTCCTCTCATACACCCTATTGAGCTAAGGCATACCAGGTAGAGTCCATTATGAGACTATACCATTGTCTTTAAGATACCCAGGAATTTCCTACTAAGGTATTCTCCTTCCGATTTGATCGAAGAATTGTAAGGGTTTTACCTATTTTATTTCTACCTCATGTCTAAATTCTTTGAACTTTTCAAAAGCTTCAGATTTGTGTCTCATAAGAAACACATTACCATACCGTGAACAATCATCAGTAAAGGTTATAAAATAGTAAAAACCATCCCTGATTGCATCAAATGGACCACATGTTGGGAATTATATCAAAGCCAATCATCTAGATTGCAGACGGTTGTGCTATCTTGTATTTTGTATATGAATTCCTTTTAATAAATACAAGTTATTTTTGGCTATTCATCATATTTACATTTTCTTGAAATGAACTCTTGTATGATAGAGTCCTTAGAACTACATTGTTTGATATAGAGAGGATATATCTAGTTGTTCTTAAACTGGTTCACAACCAAATGATACATTGTTATAGGATGACAATGTATCAAGTGTAGGTTGTTGTATGTTACATTTGTTGGTTGTCCTCTTAACCAAGGAGTGTGGAGACACTGGTGTGACATGCAAGTGAAATATATGACATCTCACTGAACGTGACCATCTACGGAGCTCCCTTCTGCCAAAGGATTGCTCGTGAATAGATATGGGTATATGTGTCCCTCAGACCTGAGGTCACCATGGTAGCTTGCAAGCAACTCACTATACTTTGGTGCTGAACTACATGGATTTCTAATCCAGTGACGGAAGGTTTTTGGGTATAGTTAAGTACTTATGGAGTGGTAGTGGATTAAGATGGAATTAACCTCTCCAAATAGTTTGGAGTGAATGACTCACTGTGTCTTAATTTAGAAAAACCTTGGCCAGGATAGTTCTTGTGAGGAGTCACAGAACTTGTGAGATTGAGACATGATCTGGATAAACCAAATTAGGGTTGGCAGTCGAACCCTAGATCATCCTGAGCATTATAAGGTCAAAGGGATGAATTATATGGCAACCATATACCAGATATTCTTGTAAGGTGCTCTGCATCTTCGACCTATCCAGATATCGGTATTATTGCTAGATGAGGACTTTGATGGTACTGAAAATGTTCTAGTACTACCGGCTTAGTGTTCAAACCTCCGGGGACACACACTATAGAGAATTTCTATATGATCTTTTGGCTAATCAACGATTGAGAATTGTTTGATATCATCGAGGTCAATTTGATTGACCAGGTTTCAAGTGTCGATACTTGAAATTTTGCAGGTGTCGACACTTGGTGAAGTATCGACACTTGGCAATTTTCGAGTGTCGACACTTCTGTGATGAACTAAATTCTGGAAAGAAATTCATGAGAGGATTTTGGGCATGTTTTGACCTGGTTTGAATTTTGAATTCAAATCAGTTTTGGCTCCAAGGTTTTATGGTATGAAGGTCATACTTTCTTCTTTGGATTGGACCCATTTGGTATGACCTTGATCCTCTCCCCCATTCTCTCCCCTCATCTCTCCTCCTTCCTCTTTCTCCCTCTCCCTGCTGCCTCTATAAATGAACATCATTTTCAGGGGCTGCTAATGGTTGATCCACATATTTTGAGAAATGCTTTGAGAGAAGAAATAGAGAAGGGCTGTGAGAGGTTTTGGGATTGGGTGTGAGTAACCTAGCACTCTAGATAGGTTGTGGGAAGAGAGGTTTTGGGATGGGATTCCTACTCTCATCCTAATCTTCCTGGAAGAAGAAGATCAGCCAAGGATCTCGAAGAGCTAGCACTCTGATGGAGTTGATCTGAGTCGAGCCTAGGTGTGGATTTCCTGTAGAGGCCAAACATGTGTGTGGCTCGGGTACCCTCTTCCTTCTCATAGCACTTCCACTACTTCTCTCAGAGGTATAAAGGTATGATACTTTTATATATATTCTCTTGATTTTGATGTTATATGCATGCTAGGTCATTATGCTATTCCTATTGCGGGTAGATCGGTAGATCATTTAGATCTATCTACCAAGCCTTCCGCTGTGCATGCTTTAAAATTATTTTAAAATGCATATCCTTCTACCCTCTTTTCTTGCATATTGTATGCTAGGTGTAGGTGTTTTTCACCTTTAATGGTATCAGAGCAATAGGTTCTTTTTGTAGTATAATAATTCTAGCATGCTAATAACATCTCTTCTTAAGTACTTGGATTGAGTGCTTCACCATGGCCGTCCGGTCATAGGAGAGAAGTAGGGCTGCAAGTCCCTCTCTTTCTATTCAATGGGATCTCCTATGGCATGTAGGGATGCCGCTGTGATTGACTCTTGAAAAAAAAATAAGAGTAAAGAAAATTATAGATTTAAAATGTTTTAATCTAATGAAATGATCATAAAATAATTTTAGATAAGATCTAAGAGTTATTTTTGATCAGATTTATTGAATGTTTGGAGAAACATTAGATTTGAAATCACTGTTTTTTCATTGTCTCAGGCTGTGAGTCAACACTTGGCCTTTGAAGTGTCGACTCATGGGAAAATTTCTTGAAATCTGGTTTCTATTTTTTTCTGAGACAGGTTGAAGTGTCGACACTTGGCCATGAAGTATCGACACTTGGCCCTGAAGTGTCGACACTTGGCCCTGAAGTGTCGACACTTGGCCCTGAGGTGTCGACACTTGGCCGCGTGCCAAAAAACATGTTATTCTATTTTCTGTTCCCTGTCTCGGGCCTTGAGTCGACTCTTGCTCCTGAAGTGTCGACACTCAGGTTGAAAATTCTGAAAAAATAGTGAATTCAAATTTTAATTTTTATAAAATTATTTTACATGATAAATTAAAATTATTTTAATTTATTTAAGGTTGTTGAACTTAATTAAGAATTAAGAATGACTAAGAACTCTAGGAATATGATTCAAAAGATTTTAAGTCATTTCAATAAGCCTTAAGGGTCATGGGTTAGCTTCTATTAGGTCCTTAATTGGGTTAGACCTAAGTTTAGATGCATTGGACTTATTAGAGAACTAATCAATCAAATATTGAGTTAGGATTTCTTCTCTAGATCTCTCTAATAGTTAGATTGATTAGTTCATAATCTAAATGGATCTAATTTGTAGCTCAGTGGAAAGCCCGAGTCTTTGGCTAGTCTAATCGAGTCTGATGAACCGATTGATGTCGAGGTAAGTTTGGCATTGTGATCATGGTTCTTTGGGGCTACCTCTTACCTGGCCAACCCTATTGGTGTCTAAGGCAAGATGGTTAATGGTGGAACCCAACCCATGATCTCACTTATCTGGCCAATGTGGTCGATCATAATTGATTAGATAGCTTATTGACTCGTTTTAACCCTTGTCACCCAAGGTTAATCAGTCTTGACTGATTTTAGGTGCCCATGGATCATTAGTTTTGTGTAACCCTCCTAGATTGCTGATGTGGTCAGTGGGAGGTTAATCCATGTCTTCTCATCTCTTCGTCTATCACATTAAAGTTAAAACCCTCTAAATTATTAGGTCCTTAAAAGGACAAAGTTATAGGGATAACCAAGTCCTAGCCTCCCATTAAGTGGGATAGTAATATGTCTAGTAGTTCGGTGTTCATCAGCAGATCCAAAGATCGGGTGTTCATCGGGCTATTGAAATTGCTGTTCCTAATATGATGGCTTAGTACGACTCTCTTAACGGTGGTCAGGTAGGCCGACCAAAGTCGGGCTTGACCATTCGTTAGTTAGAAGCATCGAATTTTATCATGTTAATGGTTGGACCTAACCGGGACCTTCAATAGGAGGCCCAAAGATCGATTAAAGTACTCCTTGGGGCAAAATCCAATTATTAAAGGTTACTTAGAGAAGTAATCGGTTAAAGAACTTACCTTTAGACATGCATGGATGGGCCGGCCAAAGTCAGGCTCATGTGTTGTCTATTGGACTCTAGTACCTGCTAAGGAATTAAAGTAATTTCTTGGATTAGAGGTAGAGGCTACCAATCTATGCAAAATAGTGGGAGGGACCTTTAGACTAAAGTCCATGTCTTTAGGTTAATAATTCATATACACTAATTAGCTTTGGTTTTCCTTTCAGATGTCTTCCAACCTGTCACTCCGGTCTCTTCTCGATAACGAGAAGCTCCATGGATCCAACTTCGATAGCTGGTATCGAAGGCTCAGGATTGTCCTAGAGCACGAACATATCCTGTATGTGATATCGGATCCAGCATTTGAGATCCCTACTGCCAATGCTCGGGGTTCGGTCATAGACACTTATCAGAAGTGGCTCTCTGACAGGACCACTATCTGATGCATCATGTTGGCTATGATGAACGATGAGTTTAGTCATAAATTTGAGGAAGCCTAGCAGGAAGAAATCCTTCAAAGGTTGAAGGAGTCTTTCGGGACACCAGATGGCGTTGAGAGGTATAGGATCTCCTGTGCCATCTGCAATGCATGGATGTGTGATGGGGCCTCGGTCACTGATCATGTATTGTACATGATCGAGATGATTGAGCATCTGGGTAAGCTTGGATGTCCCTTGCATGAATAGCTTGGGAAAGATGCGATTTTGAATTCTCTCCCCTCCTCCTATCTAGACTTTCTTGATCATTACAGAATGAATAAGCCTGCAGTCACTACCATGGTCTGTTAGGGTTACTGCAAACTTATGAGAAAGACCACCAGCTGAATAAAGGGATGGTGAATCTAGTGGGAGTTCTTCGGGAGGGCGTCGTCCCTTTAAGAAAGGAAGAAAAATAATAAAGAAAAAAAGGTGCTTAGTGTTTCTGGGCCCAGTCAAGCAAAGAAAGTGAAGACTGATCAAAGCCAGGCAGAGTGCTTCTTCTGCAAGAAGCGGAGTCACTGGAAGAGGAACTGTCCTCTTTACATTGCGTCCCTTGACCCGAACAGGTCCAAGAAGAGAAAGGTGCAGGATGGTCTTGGACAAAGTATTTATATGATAACACCTTGTAGTTTCTCTGTTTGCGATACTATTAACTGGGTATTGGATACAGGAAGTTCAATTCATATTCGTAATTCTTTGCAGGGACTTCAAGTTAGTAGAAGATTCGAAGATGGTGAGAGGTTCTTGAACGTGAGAAATAGAAGCTGAGTTCCAGTTCTGGCATTGGGAGTCCTTAAACTTGTTTTCGAGTCTTGTACTATCATTTTGAATGAGTGTCATTTTTGTCCTTTTATTTTGAATATCATTTCTGCAGACCAGTTGGCTATGTATGGTTATGAACTATTAATAAAGAATGACATTTGTAAAATCATTTTGAATGGTTCTGTAATTTTGAATGGACAAATGCGTGATGGCATCTATGTACTATCATGACCTGTTAATGTAATATACACGTATAGCAAACGTCCTAGGATAGATAATGTCAGCAAAGCATACCTATGGCATTGTAGGCTAGGTCATATTAATAGGAACAGGATAAATAGGATGAAAACTGAGGGTCTCCTCGATTTTAATAAAGATAGTTCACTTCCAACCTGTGAGTCCTATCTTCTTGGAAAAATGACAAAGTCACCTTTTACTAGAAAAGGTGAATAAGCTAATGAAATTATATGTTTGATACATACTAATATATGCGGACCTATGAATATTAGTGCCAGGGGAGGGTACAGTTATTTCATTACTTTTACAAACGACCTTTCGAGGTATGGTTATATCTTCTTGATGAGACATAAATCTGAATCGTTTGAAATGTTCAAACGATATCGTAATGAAATAGAAAAACAAATCGAAAAGTGTATCAAAACCCTTCGATCTGATTGAGGCGATGAATACCTTTCGGGTGAGTTTCTGACATATCTTGAGGAGAATGGGATTCTCTCAGTGGACGCCTTTAGGGACACCCCAGTTAAATGGAGTGTCTGAGAGGAGGAATCAAACCCTGTTGACATGGTTTAGTCCATGATGGGCTTTACTTCTCTATCGATATCCTTTTGAGGATATGCTCTAAAATTAGCCTGTTACCTTCTGAATAGGGCTTCAAGTAAGTCCATTAGTAAAACACCATATGAGATATGGACTGGACATAAGCCGACACTATCACACCTTCGGGTTTGGGGGTACCCAGCTTATGTAAAATATTTGAAAATGGACAAACTTGGACCTAGGTCTGACCGATGCCAATTTGTTGGGTATCCAAAGGAGTCTAAAGGATATTACTTCTACTTAGCCGAGGAACAAAAATTGTTCGTCAGTCTTAGGGCTAGCTTTTTAGAAAAGGAGTTCCTTAGTGAAGGAACTGTAGCCACTAAGATTGAACTTAATGAAGTTTAACAAGTAGAAGAACTAACACACTTAAGGGACAATATAGAACCGGCTGTGATTAGATCACACCCAGAGCCCACTCAGGAACCATTAAGGAGATCCGGTAGAGTACCAAGCCGACCGGATAGATATTACGGTTTCTTGGTTCGAGATGGTGATCCTATTGAACTCGATGAGAACAATGAGGATCCGATCACTTATATGGATGCATTGCAGAAGTCCGACTCTGAGAAATGGCTTGGAGCCATGAAATCCAAAATGGAGTCCATGGAGATCAACAATGTATGGACATTGGTTAATGCACCTGAAGGGATAAAACCCATTGGGTGCAAATGGATTTTCAAAAGGAAAAGGGGCGTAGACGGGCAAGTGGAGACCTATAAAGCCGGTCTGGTTGCCAAGGGGTATCGTTAATGTTATGGTATTGACTATGATGAGACATTCTCTCCTGTGGTAATGCTCAAATCCATTCAGATTATACTTGCTTTAGCAGTGCACTTTGACTATGAAATCTGGCAAATGGATGTCCGAATAGCTTTTTTGAATGGTGAGCTGAAAGAAGAGGTGTATATGATACAACCTGAAGGGTTCATATCCATAGATGAGTCAAAGGTGTGTAGGCTTTAGAAGTCCATCTATGGATTGAAGCAAGCATCAAGGAGTTGGAACATACGATTTGATAAGTGTATCAAGTCGTATGGTTTCGTTAGGAATGGAGAAGAACCTTGCATTTATAAATGGGCTAATGGTTCTGTGATTGTATTCCTTGTGTTGTGTGTGGATGACATTCTCTTAATCGAGAATGACATTCCAGCATTGCAAGGAATAAAGGTCTGGTTGTCATCTCAGTTCTCTATGAAGGACTTGGGTGAAGCCTCTTACATACTGGGTATGAAGATCTATAGAGATAGATCTAAGAGACTTCTAGGACTGTCCCAGTCTACGTACATCGACACCGTGCTGAAATTATTCAGCATGGAGAATTCCAAGAAGGGCTATCTCCTGATATGCACTGGAATTGATCTCTCCAAAAGGAATTGTGCGACAACTCCTGAGCGTTGAGTCTCAGGTGGTGCATTCATGGCTAGTCAGGTCAATATACATGAGTTGATATGGTCTATCATGGTTTTCCATGATATGTCTAGGGCTTGGGTTTAGTTCGGTATGAGTCCTAGGTGTTTAGGCTCAGTTTTGGCTAGTCTGGGTCTTCGGGTCGGCTCTTCTATTGTAAGAGTCGACTCTGTTGGTTGGCACATCTTAGAATAGGTGATTATGGATTGGACGGGTCAGCTCGGATGGATTCGAGTCAGCTCGGATGCATAGTCAGAAAATCTGCAGTCTGGACAGGTCAGCTCGAATGGATTCGAGTTGGCTCGGATGCACAATCAGAAAATCTGCAGTCTGGATGGGTCAGCTCGGATGGATTCGAGTTGGCTCGGATGCAAGGCCTAGTTGACTCTAATGTTTTGGGTCAGCTCGAATGATGGGTGAACTATTTTTTGAACGGTGTCAGCTGGGAGAGTTTTTGGGATTTCGGGCATGTGTAACCAAGGTATATATATTGTATTCTTGTAAGAGAAGGTATATGGTGTAACAAACTTCTTGGAAGAAAAAATCCCTTTCTCTCATGAAAATTCCTCTATTTTTTTTTTCTTCTCTCTTCTTCCGTTCTTGGTGTTCATGATCTTCATAGACCTGAATCCTACTGTGATCTTCAATGGAGAATGCGGGTAGATGGTCATCCACAACCTGGTGCTACGCTTCCATGATTGCTTTATTGATTAGGGCGTTCGTTCTTGATCGGGAACAAGGCTGTTCTAGAGAATTTGGTTTATCAAATCTGATTGGATTTGTAGCAGAATTCTTAATATTTGGTATCAGAGCGAGGTTCGTGGAAGGAAGATCTTAGAGGGTTGGAAGTAAGGCTTCTTCCATGTACGATTTTCATATCTCTTAAATTCTTGATTATGGTAATAGCATCAAGTGGGTTTAAAGTAGATTTTGAGAAGGACGATGGCAAGAAAAACTTCACCCTATGGCAGCAAAGGGTTAAAGATTTGCTGGTTTAACAGAGAATCTACAAGGTCTTGGTTAAAGAAAGACCAGAAAAGATTAGTGTTGAAGAATGGGAAGAGTTAGAAGAGATTGCTTTCAGCACCATAAATGTTGGCTCTCCTAGTGATTTTGATAAATACCAAAACCTTGAGTACATATTGTATACTAATGTTTACTTTCAGTTATGAGTTTTCAGAAAGCAAGCATCTCAAATTCTTAAAAATTTAAGTATCATGGCAAGCCATGGCATGGAATATTTTTCACAACTTAAGACATGTTCTTCATGCAAAAAGGGCTTTTACATGTTCAATTATTGGCTATTTATGTTCCATTTAAGTTTCAAAATTGATGCTTGTGTCTTTGGCTTAATTTGTACTTGATTATAATTTTTCAGAACCAAGTATCGACACCTGGGGAGTCAAGTGTCGACACTTCAGCATTTGGCATGCTGAATAACTTCTTGGCATGCCAAGTGTCGACACCCAGGATACAAGTGTCGATACCTGAAACTCAAGTGTCGACACTTAAGTTTCCAAGTGTCGACTCAAGGCCTGAGATTTTTTAAATTTACAAAACTTGGCCAATGGAGTGTTTTTGTGTTAAGTGTCGACACTTGGAATCAAGTGTCGACACTTGAACGTTCAAGTATTGACACCTGGAAGTCAAGTGTCGACACATGACAGCCAAGTGTCAACACCTGACAGCTAAGTATCGACACTCGGGTTTTGACAGGCCTAACGGATCTATTTTTTGACTTACAAAAATATCTTTTCAAGCTCCCAACGACTAGATTCGATGCTCAAACGATCACAAACCATTTTTTGAAGTTTTTCTTTGTATTTAAGCTTCACCAACTTTATTTTTGAGGCATTGAAAGCCAAAAAGCCAAGATTCTCTCAAGAACTTCACTTCAAGAGCCTTTTAATGTTTGATTCCCTGAAAAAGCTTACGAGCCCATCCTTACATCATTCCAAAAGAAGAGTTTGAAGAATATTCCAAGAAGGAGATAAGACAAAGCATTAACTTGAGCTTCAAAGCTTCTATTCTACTCTTGAAGAGAGTTTGTCTTATTTTTTGAAATTGTATATCTGCTTTTATCTTGTGATTTGACCTTGCTTTCAAGGGTGTCTTGAAAGAAGGTTGTTGTGGTTTGTTGGTGAGCCAAGGTGATAAAACCAACTAGGGCTAACTTGTGAGCCCGAAGACAAAATAAGTGTAAAGCTTGTTGGTGAACCTAAGTGATAAAACCAACATAGGTTTTGACTTGTGAGCCTTTTTGGTGCGGGCACCAGACTCAGAAGAAGACTTCAGGGCTCCATCTGGATCTCTGATTGACCTTGCCCGAAGAATTAGGATTTTCTGGTTTTGTAATAAGGGTTGACTTGGTCAACACAATTTTTTTGAGTCTGTATTTCTCTGTAATTTAAATTTTGTTGAGTCATGTTGACTCAATACAAGTCCTAGTAAGTGGTCTAGGTCTTCTCCAGGGTGCCACATTTTCTCCCAAGCCCAAGCAAGTGGGCGCCACACTCCCAGCCACACTCTTGAGTCCAGGGGGCGCCACATCTCCATCCAGTATGCTCTGGTCCCCACACCACAAGATAGCAGGTCCCTTCTCTCATGCGCCATTTGAGGAGAAAGCAATCTGGGATCCATAATTCAAGGGGGCGGCCCACAATTTTCCATAAGACCCAAGCTATGAAAAGAAAGAAATTCTTCTTGGAGAGTACTTCAAGGGGGCGCCCATTCCATGCCAAAAATGCCCAAAGCAAAGATGGGAAGAACCATGACTTAGGGAGAAAGAAAAGGAGTCCAAAAGAGTTGAGCCATGAAAGGAATGAAATTCTCTCTTGAAGAACAAGGCTAGGAGGCGCCACTTACCTTCCTTTTAAACCTCCAATCAATTTTTTTTGGAACCTTTGGCCGGCCATATGTGTAGGGATTGATCCTACAATCCTAATTTGAAGATCCCCTCCTTTAGCCTACATGGGAAGATGTAAAACCCTACTCTCTTGTAAAGTCCTATAAATTAAACCCTTCTTGTAAATTTGAAAGTAATCTGATGAATGAATTCAAACTTTTGTGTGAGCAAACTTTGTGTTTTCTCTCTTCCGCACTTGCATCCAGGTGTTGAGCTCCGTGAGGGAGTAAATCGGTTTCCCAGGAACCTTGAGGAGGTGTGAGATCTCCAAACCCCAAACCCTAGGTTAGCCACTTCACTCCCAAACCCTAGCCGCCCATCATCCTTTTTTTTTCACCAAGCCCTAGCCTATCCCACCTCTCACGGCCACTCTTTTCAAGTCAAGGCCGACCACCAGCATCCGGGTCCAGTCCGGATACTTCAGATCCAGAGCAATTCCCAGAGGAAGCCAGATCAGCCTCCAGGAGAATCCGGATTTCAGCAACATCAGCTTTCAAGTTCTTCAATCTGGTAAGTCCTTCCTTGAGTATCTGATTCCATCACTTGTTCCTTTTCTTTCCCAGATCTTGAGTCCAGGAGAAGCCGACTCAGCCACAGGACCAGTATTGGAGGATCCATTGCGAAGATATCTGAATCCGAGGATCCAACAATCTGCTCGAGAGAGTTCTTCCACCAAACTCTGTGAAGATCACTGTCTGGTCGGTAACCCATCTCTTCTCTTTATTTCTGTCCTATTGAAAGTTCAGAGCAAAACCCTAGGTCTGGGAGTTTCTCAACCCCCAGCGATCCATTACTTCTGAACTACTCTGATAACCCAGTTTATTTAAATTGTGCTTTCAATTATTACCCAGTTTTTTTCAACTTAGTTTAACTTTCCTTTGAGTCAAAGCCAACTTTTGAAAATATTAAAAAAAAAAACAACAAAAAAAAAGAATTAGTTTTAATTTACTTCCACATCGCATCATCTCTCTTTTGTTCTGCATCATTTTTGGTATCAGAGCATTCGTTCTGCATCAGTGAGCCGTGTATCTTTGGTAAACAGTATAGAGTTAAATTCGCAACCAAGCCAAGTGAAGGAGTGTTGGATTTGGTGCACTTAGATGTATGGGGAATAGCACCTATTTTATCTAGAGGTAGAGCAAGGTATTTTATTACCTTTATTGATGACTTCTCTAGGAAACTGTGGGTGTATCTGATGAGGAAAAATCAGATGTGTTTGCCCGATTTAAAGCTTGGAAAGTTGAGGTAGAGAAGGAGACAGGAAGACATGTAAAGTACCTTCGGACTGATAATGGTGGGGAGTACTCTAGTACAGAGTTTAGGAGTTATTGTGAGAAAAATGGTATCAAATGCCATTACACAGTATGGATGACCCCACAGCAGAATGGTGTCGTGGAAAGGCTAAACCGGACACTATTGGAGAGGGCAAGGAGTATGAGGCTACAGTCATCACTGCCGAAAACTTTTTAGGGTGATGCTATTACTCAGTCATGTTTTCTCATAAATAGGTCTCCTCACTTCAAGTTGGATGGTGGACTTCCAGAAGAAGCTTGGAGTGGGAAGAAGGTGGAGCTTGGCCACTTGAAAGTTTTTGGTTGCCTGGCTTATGTTCATGTGGAGGTAACTGAAAGAAGCAAGCTAGATCCTAAGTCAAAGAAAATGATCTTTATAGGATATCCACAAGGAGTCAAAGGTTACCTATTATGGGATCCACAGTCTCAAAAGGCTGTGATCAGTAGGGATGTCATTTTTTATGAGAGGAGCATCTTGGTGAAACCAGGAACTGCAACTGGAAATGCAGTCAATAAGATGAATGGCAGTGAGAGCCCGTCATAGGTGGAGGATAGGCCTTCAACATCAGCTGAAAATGGAGTTTTAGTTAAGATGGAGTTGGACAGGAAAGATTCTTCAAGAGTGAATGAGAGGCAAGAAGAATCAGTTATTCAAAGGGAAGTGCAGGAGGAGCCACAAGCAGTACACTTACAGGATAGTGCAAGGGGAGTGGCATTGCATAAGCCTCAATGCATAATCCGGAAGCCAGTTAGATATGGCATGGATGAAGCAATTTTATATGCTCTTATATCTATGAATGGAGATCTAGAAAGTTTTGTAGAGGCCATGGAAAGTCCTGATAAAGAATCATGGAGGCAAGGAATGATGGAGGAGATGGAATCTCTCAGGAGGAATCAGACATGGAAGCTAGTGGATCTACCTAAAGATGCTCATGCTATTGGCTCCAAATGGGTGTTCACTAAGAAATCATCACCTTCAGAGCAAGGTGGAGTAAGATACAAGGCAGGATTGATAGCAAAAGGATATTCACAAAGGGAAGGAGTTGACTATACATAAGTGTTTTCTCCTGTTGTATGCCATACTTTAATTCAGGTGTTGTTGTCTTTCATGGCAAAACATAATTTGGAATTGGAGCAGATGGATGTGAAGACAGCCTTTCTACATAGAAGACTGGAAGAAAAAATCTATATGAAGCAACTGGATGGCTTCATTGAGATTGGACAGGAGAATAAGGTATGTCTACTTCAGAGGTCATTGTATGGATTGAAACAATCACCTCATCAGTGGTATCACAGATTTGATACATTTATCTTAAGCCTTGGATTTCTTAGATGTGAACATAATCATTGTGTCTATATGAAGGATGTGGATACTAAGGATGCTCTGTATTTACTTCTATATATGGATGATTGTTGATAGCTAGCAGAAGTATGACAGTTGTGAAAGGGCTGAAGAGAGTATTATCTCAGGAATTTGAGATGAAGGACTTGGGATCAGCTCAGAAAATCCTTGGAATGGAGATTTGCATAGATATGTGCAAAAGAATACTCCATTTGTCACAAGGTGGGTACATTAAAAAGGTACTCGAAAGGTTTGGGATGGATAAGGCCAAATCTGTGGAAACACCATTATCAAGGCATTTTTCTCTCTCGAAAAAATAGTGCCCCTAAATAAAGGAGGAGAGAGAGTACATGAAAAGAGTTCCATATGCCAATGCAGTGGGCAGTTTGATGTATGCTATGGTTTGTTGCAGGCCGGACATAGCATATGCTGTAAGCCAGGTGAGCAGGTACATGGCTAATCCTGGAAAGGAACACTGAAAGGCATTAATGTGGATTTTGAGATATCTGCAAGGGACTCAAAGACATGGACTGGTATTTGGTGGGTAGCTTGAAGGACATGGATGGAATTTCATAGAATCATGTGAGGATTCAGGTCCTTTGGAAGGGTTTGTTGATGCAAGCTATGTTGATGATCTTGATACAAGAAGGTCTACAACAGGTTATCTCTTCTACATGTATAGTGGACCGATTTCTTGGAGATCAACTTTTCAACCTATTACAGCTTTGTCTACAACAAAAGCGAAGTTTATAGGGATTACTGAAGCTGCAAAGTAAACACTATGAGAAGGCTAGTGTCTGAAATGGGGATGAAACAGTGTATGGTGGTCCTGCACAGTGATAGCCAGAGTGCCATACACTTGACACAGAACCCAGTCTATCATTCTAGGACCAAGCATATAGATGTGAGGTACCACAGAGTCAGGGAGCTGGTGGAGGAATGAGAAGTGGCGCTGGTGAAGGTCCATACAACGGAGAACCAGATAGATGCACTTATGAAGGCTCTGCCAAGGGATAGCTTCTACTCTTGTATGTGGTTAATGGGTTTGAGGAGTCTGGCATATGTAGCCTTGAAGCACTAAGGTGGAGATTGTTGAGTCTCAGGTGGTGCATTCATGGCTAGTCAAGTCAATGTACATGAGTTAATCTGGTCTATCATGATTTTCCATGATGTGTCTAGGGCTAGGGTTGAGTCCGGTATGAGTCCTAGGTGTTTAGGCTCAGTTTTGGTCAGTCTGGGTCTTCGGCTTGGCTCTTCTGTTGTAAAAGTCGACTCTGTTGGTTAGCACGTCTCAGAATAGGTGATTGTGGTCTAGACGGGTTGGCTCGGATGGATTCGAGTCAGCTCGGATGCACAGTCAGAAAATCTACAGTCTGGATGGGTTGGCTTGGATGGATTTGAGTCGGCTCGGATGCACAGTCAGGAAATCTACAGTCTGGACGGGTTGGCTCAATGGATTAGAGTCGGCTCGGATGCAAGGCCTAGTCGACTCCAATGTTTTGGTTCGGCTCGAATGATGGGTGAACTATTTTTTGAACGGTGCCAGCTGGGGGAGTTTTTGGGATTTCGGGCATGTGTGATCGAGATATATATATTGTATTCTCGTAAGAGGATGTATATGGTGTAATGAACTTCTTGGAAGGAAAAATCCCTTTCTCCCATGAAAATTCCTCTATTTTTTTTTTTTCTCTCTTCTTCCGTTCTTGGTGTTCTTGATCTTCATAGACCTGAATCCTACCATGATCTTCAATGGAGATTACTGGCAGATGGTCATCCACAACCTGGTGATATGCTTTGCGATTGCTTTGTTGATCAAAGTATTCATTCTTGATCAGGAACAAGGCTATTCTAGAGGATTTGGTTTATCAAATCTGATTGGATTTGTAGCAGAATTCTCAACACTGAGGAGAGAGAGCGCATGAGTAAAATTCCATATGCTTCTGTAGTGGGTTCTATCATGTACGCCATGACATGTACTAGACCAGACATGGCATACTCACTAGGTGTAGTGAGCAGATACCAATCTAACCCAGGTGAAGCTCATTGGAAAGTGGTGAAGACCATCATTAAGTATTTACGAAATACTAAGGACTAATGAATAATTTATGGAGAATCTGACTTGAAACTTTTGGGGTATACTGACTCCAGTTTTCAGTCAGATAAAGATGATAGCAAGAGTGTGTCAGGTTTTGTCTTTATCCTGAACGAGGAGTTGTCTACTGGAAAAGTTTCAAGCAGAGTACATTGCAGACTCAGTATGCGAAGCAGAGTACATTGCAGCATCTGATGCAGCGAAGAAAGCTGTGTGGTTGCGAAGTTCCTTGGTAAGCTGGGAGTGGCACTTTTCCTCGATGGTTCTGTTTTGGTGTACTGTGACAACACTGGGGTCATTGCTCAAGCCAAAGAGCTAAAGTCTCATCACTGCACAAAGCATATTTTGCAATGCTATCACCTTGTACGAGAGATCGTGGAACGATGTGATATTGACCTTCAGAAGATCAATGGAAAGGAGAACCTAGCTGACCCCTTCACTAAAGCCATCGGAGTTCAAGAGTTCGACTGTTGTAAACGGAAAATGGGAATGAGATTCTATACTGATTGGCTTTAGTCCAAGTGGGAGTTGTTGGGAATTATGTTCCAAAGCCAATCGTCTAGGATGTAGATGGTTATGCTATCTTGTATTTTGTATATGAATTTTTTTAATAAATAAAAGTTATTTTTGGCTGTTCATCATATTTACATTTTTCTGAAATGAACTCTTGTATGATGGAGTCCTTAGAACTACATTATTTGATATAGAGAGATATATCAAGTAGTTCTTAAACTGGTTCACAACTAAATGATACATTGTTATAGGACGACAATGTATCAAGTGTAGGTTATTGTATATCACATTTGTTGGTTGTCCTCTTAACCAATAAGTGTGGATACACTGGTATGACATGCAAGTGAAATATGTGACATCTCATTGAACGTGACCATCTGCGAGCTCCCTTCTGCTAAAGGGTTGCTCGTGAAGGGATATAGGTATATGTGTCCCTCAGACCTGAGGTCACCATGGCAGCTTGCAAGCAACTCACTCTACTTTGGTGCCGGACTACCTGAATTTCTAATCTAATGATGGAAGATTTCTGGGTATAGTCAAGTACTTGTGAAGCGGTGGTGGATCAAGATGGAATTGACTTCTCCAAATATTTTGGAGTGAATGACTCACTGTGTCTCAATTTAGCAAAACCTTGGTAGGGTAGTTCTTGTGAGGAGTCACAGAACTTGTGAGGTTGAGACATGATCTGGATAAACCAAATTAGGGTTGGTAGTCAAACCCTAGGTCATCCTAAGCATTATAAGGTCAAAGGATGAATTATGCGGCAACCATATGCTAGAGGTTCTTGTGAGGTGCTCTGCATCTTCGACCTATCTGGATATCGGATATCATTGCTAGATGAGGACTTTGACTGGTACTATAAATGTTCCAGTACTATCGGCTTAGCGTTTGAACCTATGGGGTCACACACCATAGAGGATTTCTATATGATCTTTTGGCCAATCGACGATTAAGAATCGTTTGACATTGCCGGAGGTCAATTTGATTGACCAGGTTCCAAGTGTCGACACTTGGAATTTTGTAGGTGTCGACACTTGGTGAAGTGTCGACACTTGGTAATTTTCAAGTGTCAACACTTTCTATGACGAACTAAATTCTGGGAAGAAATTCATGGAAAGATTTTGGGCATGTTTTGACCTGGTTTGAATTTCGAATTCAAACCAATTTTGATTCCAAGGTTTTATGGTATGAAGGTCATATTTTCCTCTTTGGGTTGGACCCATTTGGTATGACCTTGATTTTCTCCTCCATTCTCTCCCCTTATCTCTCCTCCTTCCTCTTTCTCCCTCTCCCTACGGCCTCTACAAATGAACGCCATTTTCAGGGGCTGCCAATGGTTGATCCACAGATTTTGAGAAAAGCTTTTAGAGAGGAAATAGAGAAGGGCTGCGAGAGGTTTTGGGATTGGCTGTGAGTAACCTAGCACTCTAGCTAGGTCTTGGGAAGAGAGGTTTTGGAAAGGGGTTCCTGCTCTCATCCTAGTCTTCCTGGAAGAAGAAGATCGGCCAAGGATCTCAACAAGCTAGCACTCCGAGGGAGTTGATCAGAGTCGAGCCCAGGTGTGGGTTTCCTGTAGAGGCCAGATGCGTGTGTGGCTTGGGCACCCTCTTCCTTCTCACAGCACTTCCACTGCTTCTCTCAGAGGTATAAATGTATGGTACTTTTATATATATTCTCTTGCTTTTAATGTTATATGCATGCTAGGTCATTATGCTAGTTCCTGTTGCAAGCAGATCGGTAGATCGTTCAGATCTATCTACTGAGCCTTCCACTTGCATGCTTTAAAATTATTTTAAAATGCATATCCTTTTGCTTTCTTTTCTTGCATATTATATGCTAGGTGTAGGTGTTTTTCACCTTCACCACACACATTAGTGTGTACCAGGGCAAGTAATTCTATGACCCTTTTTTCATGTCCTACAAAGGATAACTTGGTCATTTTGCCTTGAAGAAATGACTCATAACATGGGCATGATTTAGAATTAACTGAATCTTGGATCCTATCCCTTTCAAGTTTGTTTATTATGTCCTCATCTATATGATCGAGCTTTAGGTGCCACATAAATTTATCATTTAGGTCATTTCTAGCATGTTTATATCCTATGGCATTCACTTTAATTTTCTCATTAATATTCAAAGATGCATCGACATGCAAATGATAGAGACTGTTAATTAAAATAGCTTTTGCAACCAATTTATTTCTCAAATAAATACTACAAAAGTCTTTATTGAATATAAATTCAAATCTTCTTGTGCTAGCACAAAGGCAAAAATCAAAATTCTACTAGCTCTAGGTACAAAATAATAGTCACTAAGTACTAATCTAAACCCTAAAGGTAATACTAGAGAATATGATCCAATGGCTTGAGCAGCAACCTTTGCTCCATTTTCGACACGTAGGACCATCTCACCTTCTCTAAGCATTTGACTTCTTTCCTGATCCTATATTGAAATGCATATACGAGCACTAGAGCCAGAGTCTAAAATCCGGCTGGAAGTAGATGAAACTGTTAGGTTAGACTCAATAACGAGTATAGTCTTATGTGTTGTATGAATGAAATTCTTTCTAAGTCCTAGCTCTTCGGTAGCTTAGCAATGATATCTTGACGAGGTCACTATCTTGTGGAATACACATATATGATACCGATTGGGTTGGTTGATCAGGCTAGCCTGTATTTTATCGAATGCGAGTCAGTGGGTTAGACCAACTCATTGTTTGTTAGAGTTTTCGATTAAGTCGATGGGTTAAATCGACTTCATGAATTACACTGATTAGGTCAATCATTTAGGCCAACCCTTATTTCATTGGATTAGAGTTAGTGGATTAGACTAACTCCATGGATTACACCTATTGGGTCAGTTGTTTAGACTAACCCTTTACCTTGTCAGATGTTGGATGTGAGTCGGTGAGTTAATCCAATTGCTCATGACAGAATACTTGTTCTATATGGAAGATAAAAGGGCTCTTTATTGATAATACTTGTACAAATTTTCTACATTCCATGGCCGGGCCATCCAATAACCATCTAAGCTTTCGATCCGGTAGGTTCCAAGTCATATCACTTCAATGATCTAGTAAGGACCTTTCCAATTTGGGACAATCTTTCCTTGCTCAGTAGGTCGGGATACTTCAGCTCTTCGTAGCACCAAATCTCCAAGATGAAAGGTTTTGACTTTCACCTATGAGTTACAATACCAGGCAATCTTCTTTCGACGTATGGCCATTCTTAATTATGCTTGGAGTCTTGTGCCTTCAAGCAAGTCCAAGTCAGTTCTTCTTTGCTCTGAATTGTCTAGCTCCTTGAAGTGGTCTATCCTCCTGGATCGGAGACTAACTTCCACTGGTATCATTGCTTCGCTCCCGAATGTTAGGTTGAAGGGTGACTTTCTAATAGTAGATCGAGGAGTTGTCTAGTATGTCCAGAGAACTGAATTTAATTCTTCAGCCCAGAATCCTTTTGTTTCATTTAGCCTAGTTTTAATGCCATGAAGAATCATTCAATTCGTCACCTCAGCTTTGCCATTCGATTGAGGATATTCGACAGAGGTCAGCTTATGAAGAATGTGGTATTGGGCACAAAATTTTTTAAACTTCTAGTTATCAAACTATCTCCCATTATTGGTGATAATTACAAAAGCGATTCTGAACTGGTAGATTATAGAGTTTCTAACGAAGCTCTTAACTTTTCCTTCAGTGATATGGGCTAAAGGTTTGGCTTCAACCCATTTAGTAAAGTAATCGATGGCTATGATTATAAATTTTTCCTAATCGGAGGCTAAAGAAAAAGGGCCAAGGATATCCATTCCTCACTGGAAAAATGGCCAAGGGATGATTAACTAGGTCAGTTATCTTGCTGGGTACCTTTGGATATTGGAATATCTTTAACACTGATCACACCTTTTTACAAAATTGGCAGCATCTTTCCGAATGGTTAGCCAATAGTATCCCTGATATATAATTTTATAAGCTAGAGATATACCCCCTAGACGATCACTACATATGCCTTCGTGAACTTCTCTCATGGTGCAGTCTGCATCCAAGGGCCCCAAGCACTTCAACAGAGGTTGTGTGAAGGACCTCTTATAAAGAATACCCTGTAAGACAATGTATTATGAAGCCATCCATCGAATCCGTTTGGCCTCAACAATGTCCTCTAGTAATATCCCCTCATTTAGATATCTGATAATCAGATCCGTCCAGCTAGGCTCCTATTCCACTTGGTGTATTTCCATACTCTCTTTCATTATACTAGGAACTTCTAGGTATTCAATAAAAGTCCATCCCAATGAGTTGGGAGCCGTAATAGCTAATCGAGATAATGTATTGGCCCGAGAGTTCTCGGTTCATGGAATATGAGAAACTTCAAAGAATTCAAATTTAGTAACAAGATCTTGTACCTATTTCAAATACTTTATTATAGCAGCATCTCGGGCTTCAAACTCTCCTTTAACTTGATTCACAACCAACTGGGAGTCTGAAAAATTCCTGATCTTCTGAACACCTAATTCAATGACAAACCTGAGTCCTACTAACAGGGCCTCATATTTTGCCTGGTTATTTGATGCTCAAAAAGAGAAGCAAAGAGCATACTTTATGATGTCTCCATTAGGGTCAGCTATAATCAGCCCTGCTCCATAACCAGAGGAGTTAGATGTTCCGTCCACGTGAAGTATCCATGTAGGATCGAAGTTTCCTTCAGCTTTTTTGATGTTTGTCTGGTCTATCTCTTCTTCATTATTCCAGGTGCATTCAACAATGACGTCAGCCAATACTTGTGCCTTCATCACTAGTCGGGTTTGATATGTAACATCAAACTCACCTAACTTGACGGCCCATTTAGCTACCCTACCTGAGGTGTCGGGGCATTGCAAGATGGCCCTTAGTGGTTGATCCATCAGTACAATGATCGGATGAGTCTAGAAATAGGTCTTAAACATTTCGTCGCTATCACCAAAGCATATATCAATTTTTGTACTTTTGGATATCTTGCCTCAGCATCATGTAGTACCTTACTACTGTAATAAATTGGCTTGTGGATGCCTTCAGGTTCCTTCTTGACAAGTACCGAGCTGACGGCTTTATCTAAAGCTGAGAGATAGAGATATAAATCTTCTCCTTCTCAGGGCTTTGATAGCAATGGACCTGTTAACAACTTTCCAACCACTCAAAGTTCTATGCTTGTCATAAGGCTTTGAAGAATGGTAAACATCTTTTTACCGACAGAGAGATGAATCAATATAAGGAGGCGATGCGGCCAGTCAATTATTGTTTCTCCTTCTTGTTAGAGGGGTGCCTCATGTCAAGAATAACTCAGATTTTTTCAGGGTTGGTTTCTATTCCCTGATTGGTGACAAGAAAATCGAGAAATTTTTTTAAAGCCACTCTAAAGATACACTTGGTCAGATTTAATTTCATCCGATGACTTCATAATATACTGAAGGCTTCCTCTTAATCTCTGATATGATCAATCGGTTGGATGCTTTTCATTATCATGTCGTCAACATATGCCTCTATATTTTTTCTAAGCTACTTTTCAAAGATCTTGTTGACTAGTCGCTGGTATATCACTCCCACATTTTTCAATCCAAATAACATCACTTTATAACAATACAACCCTTTCTTGGTTATGAAGGCTGTCTTTTCTTCATCCTCGAGATCCATTCGGATTTGATTATAGCTTGAAAAGGCATCCATGAAGCTTAAGAACCTGTGTCCAACATAGCATCAATTAGTTGATCTATCTTCAATAAAAAAAAATTATCTTTTGGACAGGCCTTATTGAGATCGATATAATCAATGTAGATACTTCATTTGCTGTTTGCCTTCTTTACCATTACTACATTAGTGAGCCAATATGGATAATGAACTTCTCTTATGAATCCAGCATCAAGGAGCTTACTTACTTCTTTGTTAATAACTCTTTATCTCTCGAGAGCAAATTTTCTTTTCTTCTGGTGGACAGCCTATATTTGGGGTCAACTATCAGCTGGTGGGTAATAACCTCTGATGGAATTCCAAGCATATCATTTGTTGACCAAGCAAAAATATCAGCATTTTTTAATAGGAAGTCAGTCGGCTTCATCTTTAAATTTTCATCTAGCAGACCTCGACCTGTACAACCTTTATCGGGTCTTCCTTTTCTAGCGATATCAAGATAGTCCTCTCCACTGGCTCACCACATTTCTTTATCAGATCCCTTTGATCTAGTTATTATAGGGTCAGTTTGCTAACTGACTATCTATCTTGAATTATCAAACATTACCGGGCTACTCTTTGACCCCTTTCATTTCTTCAATCCCGTTCCTGATCAGGAATCATACCAACAAGTGGTAAGTTGAGACAATTGCCTTGAACTTATTTAAGGCTGGTCGTCCTAATATGGTGTTATATGCAGAGAATGTTTGGATGACCATGAAATTGATCAAAAGTATTTTTTCTCAAGGTTCCGTTCTAATAGTTACAGGAAATGTTATCTTTCCCTCTACTCCTACTAGATTTTCTCCAAACCTGGTTAGGGGTATTGAGGTTTTTGTAGTTTATCTCTTGATAAATTTATCTTAAGAAAAGTATTATAGAGCAAGACCTCAATTGAACTTCCATTATCCAGCAAAATTCTTCTTACTTCATAGTTCATAATGATAGCAGAAACAACTACAGGATCATCTGAGGTACTTGGACTCCCTGTAGGTCATCATCAGAGAAGCTGATAACATTGTTATTCCGAGGGTCTCTTCGGAGCACCTTCTTTCCCAAAACTTGATCGATGGTGCAACATGCCGATCATTCCATCTTTGGGTCATTGATTAGGAAGCTCTGCACCATCTACAATCTGCTTATGGGTCGTAACCTCGGCTTGGCATTCTTGGCCATGGATATACTTTTCCAAGTATCCATACTTAATCAGGCCTTCTATCTCATCTTTTAGCTAGATGCAATCTTTGGTAGTATGTCTGTGGTCACGGTGAAATTGATAGTATTTTGCCTTATTGTATGATGCTAGAGGCACTTGCATTGGCTGGGGTCTTTATAGAAAACTTTCCTTTTCTATTTCCATTAATATCTTGTCTCTTGGACGAGATAGAGGAGTATAGGTATCGAACTTCCTGACCATATTTTTTAGCTTAAGGCTTCATCGATGGGTCATAGTGTCATCAAGGTTGGGAGGTTGTGGCTTATTTTTCTTCTAGTTCTTTTTCTTTATGACCATCCTTCCTTCCGCCTGGCATCGACTTGCTACTTACTCCTTGGTTAGTGCATATTTTTGTGTGCATGCCAACAACTCAGAGTATTTGGCGGGCAGCTTCTTATCCGGAGAGAAGGTGAGTATAGATGACCGGAGACCCTTCTTCATAGCAGAGATGGCCACATGCTCATTAAGATCAGGAATTTTGAGTGTGGCAGAGTTGAAGTGGACCGCATACTCTCTCAGAGTTTTGCCTTCTTATTATTGAATAAAGAAGAGGCTATCCGAATTGCAGGCATTCTTCTGCTGGTCTTGAAATGAGCTACAAATAGTTTTTCTAATTGATCAAATGAATGAATGGTACCTGATTGGAGGCTCAAATACCACATTCATGCAGCCTTCTCGAGGGTCGCCAGGAAAGCAAGACAATGGAGGGCATCAGGTGCCCCCTGAATCATCATATGTGCTTTGAAGCTATCTAAATGATCGAGAGGATCAGTAGTTTTGTCATAAGGCTCCAACTGTGAGATCTTGAAATGGGATGTGATCACTTCTTCAATAATTTTCCTGGAAAATGGAGGTCGTGAATCATAGGCTATAAGCCGCTCATCATTCTTCCAGTGATCATCGATCTTAGCAATTTGTAGTTCCAACTTCTGGAATTTCCTTTTAAAGTCATCATGTCATTGGGTTCCCTTACTCTGATGGGAACTTCTTAGGATAGAATCATTAGAGGATACAGAAAAAGACCTTTGGCATTTCCCTCTAAGCCGACTCTCTCCATATTCATGAAATCGGGAGCCTTGCGGTACAGGAGAACGTTGATTTAAGGAATGATGATGCAGAGAACATTGACTTGGCTCTCATTACCGAGCCTCTTACAAAGAAGATCGCCAGCTGCATCTTGAGGTGATCGATCGCTGTTGCCCACTAATTACAACTTCTTGAAGATTATGAACAATAGCAGTCAGAACCTCCATTTGTCCAAGGGAATGCCGATCTATTGTCATCCTACACTCATCATGGGGGCGGTGTCACTATGATGCGAGACAAGAGTGAAGGATTGTTGGTGAGCTAAGAAGTCACCAAGGATTAGGGTACCACTAGAATTTTTTTCTTTTATTCATTTATTCTATGGAGGTGGTGAAAGAAATAATGGAGCTGGAAGACATAAGTTTGGACTCTCATGGACTTTGGAACTCACTCTCATGGAGAGGCTTCTCACCTCTAGGGCATCCCACCGAGACATCTCACCTCTAGGGTATCCCACCCATCTCACCTGTTAGTCTAGAGCATCCCACCCATCTCACTAATAGAGTCATGAGGATAAATTTCAAAGGCCATGGTGGGGGTAAAGAAGATGGAAACTGTTATAAGCTTTGGGACTCACATTCACGGAGAGACATCTCACCTATTAGTCTAGGGCATCCCACCCATCTCACTAACAGAGCCATGAAAGTAAATCTCAAAGGTCATGGAGGTGGAATCAAAGGGAAGGGGATAACTGGAGGGGCATCACACCCTGATGTAGAACAGAAGCTCTGATACCAAAATCGATGCAGAACGAAAACTCTGATATCAAAAATGGTGCAGAACAAAGAAGGTGATAAGATGTGGAAGTAAATTAAGATTAATTCTTTTTTTTTTTTTATATTTCAGAAATTGGCTTTGACTCAAAGTAAAGTTAAACTAAGTTGAAGTAAACTAGGTAACGATTGAAAGCACAATTTAGAAAAACTAGGTTATCAGAGTAGTTCAGAAGTAATGGATCGCTGGGGGTTGAGAAACTCCCAGACCTAGGGTTTCGCTCTGAACTTTCAACAGGACAGAAATAGAGAGGAGAGATGGGTTACCAACCAGACAGTGATCTTCACAGAATTTGGATGGAAGAACTCTCTCGGGCAGATTGTTGGATCCTCGGATTCGGCTATCTTCGCAATGGATCCTCCAATACTGGTCTCGTGGCTGGGTCGGCTTCTCCTGGACTCAAGATTGGGCAGAAGAAAAACAAGTGATGGATTCAGAGACTCGGAGAAGGATTTACCAGTTCGAAGAACTTGAAGGCTGATGTCGCTGAGATCCGGATTCTCTTGAAGGCTGATTCGACTCCCTCTGGAAAGAACTTTGGATCTGAAGTATCCGGACTGGAGCTGGATGCTGGTGGTCGGCCTGGACTTGGAGAGAGTGGCCGTGAGAAGTGGGATAGGCTAGGGCTTGGTGGAAAGAGAAGGGTGATGGCGGCTAGGGTTTGGGAGTGGAGTGGCTAACCTAAGGTTTGGGTTTTGGAGATCTCACACCTCCTCAAGGTTCCAGGGGAACCCGGATTTACTCCCTCACGGAGATCAACACCTGGATGCAAGTGCGAAGAGAGAAAATACAAAGTTTGCTCACAAAAAATTTGGTTTCATTCATCTTATTTCAAACTTACATGGGGGTTTAATTTATAGGCCATTACAAGAGAGTAGGGTTTTACATCTTCCCATGTGGGACTAAAGGAGGGGATCTTCAAATTAGGATATCAATCCCTACTCATATGGCCGGTCAATTAATTCCAAAGTTGATTGAAGCTTCAAAAAGGAAAGTGGGTGGCGCCTCCTTGTCTTGACCTCCAAGAAAATATTTTTTTCCTTCTATGCTTGGCCTTATCTGGAAGTGTTTGGGCGCCTCTTAACCTTGCCCTCCAAGAGAAAATTTGTTGCCTTTTATATCTGGCTTTAGTTGGAATGATTAGGATGCCTCCTAACCTTGCTTTTCAAGAGAAATCTCCTTCCTTCCATAGCTCAACCCTTTTTGGATACCTCCTTTTCTTTCTCCCAAGTTATGGCTCCTTCTAACTTTGTTTTGAGTATTTCTGGCAGGTAATGGGCGCCTCCTTGAATTTCTCTCCAAGAGAATTTCTTCCCTTTCATAGTTTGGTTCTTTTGGAAAGTCTTGGGCCGCCCCCTTGATTTGTGGACCCCTGGTGGATTTCTCCTCAATTGGCGCATGAAAGAGGGGAGCTGCTATCTGTGGTGTGGGGACCAAAGCCTGCTGGATGGAGATGTGGCGCCCCCTGGACTCAGGCGTATGGCTGGGAGTGTGGCGCCCACTTGCTTGGCCTTGGGAGAAAATGTAACACCCCAGGTTGAAGCCCTAGTCCACTACTGAGTCAACATGACTCAACAAAATAAAATTGCAGGTAATACAGACTCAAACTAAAATTGAGTTGATCAAGTCAACCCTTATTACAAGCCAAAAACCCTAATTCTTCGGGCAAGGTTAATCAGAGATCCAGATGGAGCTCTGAAGTCTTCTTCCGAGTCTGGTGCCCACACCACACCCTCTCCATAACACAAACAAAAGGGCATCACACCTTCACCAAAAATGAAAAACTCAAGCTGATTTAAATCTCCATTGCTTGATTGATTTTCTTTCAAGGGCTGATGGGGTATTTATAGGCCCCAACCAATAGATAAGGATGGGGTAACTAACCTAAGGGAGTTATAATAAGAAACAAGAATTAGATGTAATAACTACTTCTAATTCTAACTACTAACTAGTTTAGTTAGGGAATTGTAATAAGAAACTACTTCTAGTTCTAACACTAACTAGTTTAGTTAGGGAGTTGTGACAAGAAACTACTTCTAGTTCTAACTACTAACTAGTTTAGTTAGGAAGTTGTAACAAAAAAAACTAGAATAGCATGTGGTGCCTATGTGGATGATGAAGTGGTTGGAGCTGATGAAGTGGTGTCCAAGTGGGATGAAGTGGCCACCCAAGATAGGTTGAGTCTGCTCAAGAAGAATAGGTTGAGTCAGCTTAAAGATGCAAGGTTGAGTCGACTCAAAGTAAAAGTTGAGTTGGCTCAAATACTTCCTCGGATTTGCTCCTGGGTCATTGGATAGCTCTTGGCTCCCCATCATTCCCCTGGAGTGGGGAAAACTCAACCCCGTCGAGTTTGGACGAGCGATGACATTGGTGAAACCAAACCCAATCAAATCAAAAAGGGCTCTGCTCTGAGATCAATGTAGATTGGAGATCCATGCTTCACCATCTTTGGGATTGCTTTGAGATCCATGCATTTCTAGGAACCGTGTGGGGCTTGAAGTCGACAATAGGAGCTGGATTTTGCATTCACGACTGTGCAGTGCTTCTTTATTCTCACGGTTCATCATAATGTGGAACAGGGATGAAAATCCGATGAAGATCTTCGTCGATGACGGTGCTGGGCAGAGATGATGGAATGGAGGGGACGGGTGGCCAATGGGGAGCAGGGTGGAGATCCGGTGGGAGATGGCATCGATGAAGATCGGGCAGAGTCAATCGAAGACAAAGAAGAAAAGCGGCATGATGGGGAGCAGCGGCTATTTCGTTTGGTTACAGACGGCGTCAATTGAAGGATCCGGTGGATGGCTCAAGTAGAGGCAAACACGGTCTCCTAACTGGGTTTGCTGGCGTCTGTCTGAGCCATCGATCTAAGAGCAGAGCAGATGGATAGCCAAAATCCTTTAAGGGGGGCAGAGGTGCACCAAAGGTTCATGGACCAGTGTCGTCAGAGGCCATAGGGGTAGGGGGAGATCCGGTGGGGGGCACATGTAGGTGGATCTATGGCATAAGGTTCCATCGGTTGCTAGGCGTTGATCAGCTAGGAGCAGGGGGCTTTGAAGGAGGAGACCGGCAGGGCGGCGACGAGGTTGATCTCCATGTGCACGATGTAGCCGAGCTTTACAGCAGTCGGCATCATGACGGTTGCAGGGGGCAGGGAGGATGGCGACGGTAGAGGAGTGTTGGATCTAGACCTTTCTGTGGTTGTGGTGGTTGGAGATGTGGTCAGACATGCCGGAGAAGCAAGAGATCTTGCTAGTGGGCTCTTCGGTAAGATTCTGACAGGAGAGTGGTGGCGATGGCAGAGGGAGCTTGGTGGCAGGCTATGGGTGGTGGATCGGGTGTTCTGTGCTTTCAATTTTAGGATGATGACAGGAATAAGTCTGGAATAGAGGAGGAATAAGATGGGATAATGGGAATAATGAGAATAGAGGAATAAGTGGAGGAAAGGGAATAAGAGGGAAAGATATAGAAAACTCTAATCAACCTATGCCTTTGATACCAAAATTGATGCCCTATAGGTGAGATATCTCAGTGGGATGCCCTAGAGGTAAGAAGCTACTCCATGAGAGAGTCCCAAAGTCCATGAGAGTCCAAACTTATATCTTCCATCTCCATTGTTTCCTTCACCACCTTTATAGAAGAAAAGAATAAAAGAAAAAAAATTCTAGTGGTACCCTAATCCTTGGTGACTTCTTAGCTCGCCAACGATCCTTCGCTCTTGTCCTGCATCAATTTTACCAAAATTAATGCGGGACAAGAGCGAAGGATCATTGGCGAGCTAAGAAGTCACCAAGGGCTTGGGTTCTTCTGAAGAGCTGGTGCCTTACCCTTATCATTCCTAAAAGATGCTGAGTTACTTGAACTAGCTTGACTCGGACGTGGGTTAGGACGAGATGGGTTAGGGTTAGGACGGGTGGGTTAGGGTTGGGTCGACTTAGGTTTGGGTTTGGCTGACCTGGGTTGGGGTTGGGGTGGTTTTGGTTAAAGCTGGGTCGGTTTGGGTAAGCCTGGTTTGGGTTGGGTCTAAAGCTAGGAGTATTGGATTTAAAGGGTTCAGGTCTCCTAACTACAGGTACTCTCTGGAACCTCTCAAAATTTTCAGCTACATGATAGGCATGGTCCATGTGTTCAACTTCCCTAAGGTAAAGCTCCTTTTGGATATCCTCTCTAAGACCATTTCTAAACCTAGAGAAGGTAACTGACTCAAGTTCATCTATGCCACATCTTAGGGCGCACTCATCAAACTGGGCTATGTATTCATGTACAGTTTTGGTCCCTTGTTTTAATCTCTGCCATTAATCTAAGAGACACTGCTTATAGTATTGGGGAACGTATTTAGCCTTAAGCTTTAACTTCATGGCTTCCCAAGTGATAATGGGTGGGTGGCCTATTTGATTACTGAGTCGTTCTACTTGCTCCCAGTATAATCTAGCTTGATCAGTTATCCCAAGCTGGACAAATTGACACTTTTACTAATCACTTAAGGCATAAAATTTGAAGTACCTTTCCATGCCTCCCAACTAGTCTATATAGACCTTTGGATCTAGGTTGCCATTAAAGGTGGGTGGGTCTATCCTAATGCTCCTAAGAATTCTATCATCCTGATCTTGGTCTTCATGATTGGGTCTCCTGAGGTTAGGTTCATGATATTGATCCTGATATTGGTTTCCCCTATGGTGTTGCCCAGGTGGCTTTTCCCAAGAGGGGGGTGAATTGGGAATTACAAAATTTCTTGCAATTATGTGCATGAGTAATTCCTTTTAGTGGTTGAGTGCTGTGTTAATCAGAAATAAGTGTGGAAGCTGAAAAGTAAATCAAGCACAACACAAACAAGGCAAATTTATATTGGTTTGGAGCAACCCAGCTCCTACGTCCACTACCCAAGTTCACCACTCGGGATTTCCACTATATCCCCCAAACTGGAATACAGTCGGATTGTTTTACAAGCTCACAATCCCAACCTCTACACTTTGGTTTTTAAACCGAGCTCACCAAAGAAACCCACTCTAGGTTTTCACAGGCACACCTAGAACCTTTACACTTTGGTTTTTAAATCGGGATCACCAAAGAAACCCACTCTAGGTTTTCACAGGCTCACCTAGAACCTTTACACTTTGGTTTTGAAAAGGCTCACCAAAAAATCTATTTGGTTTTACAACTGGGCTCACCAATAACCCAAATATTCTAAGAGTAGAATAAAAAAGCAACAAAAATTGACAAACTCAATTGTCGGGTGGTTGTCGATGCAGCTCGAGTGAAGCTTAATTGAATGCTCTCAATGCACTTCAATGGCTTCCTTGCTTTCCTCTAAAGATGCTTCAACCTTCTGATAAGAGTTGGTGAAGGCTTGAAGACTGACTTCAAAGCTCAAGTGCTCTCTCCTCTAACTTCAATAAATATTCAATAACTATTCATTAACTCATTTTTTTCTCCAAAGATGTTTTCATACCTCATTTATAGAGACTTCAACTGCCTTCCCTTGATTTTGAATGTTGTAGACCGTTGAAAAGTGACAGGTTACCGTTGGAGCAGTTTTGGATTTCAAAAACAGAAAACTAGAACTAGCCGTTGGAGGTGACCCCATCATTCCAATCGGCTCGGACATTCTTCGAGTTGGCTTGGATCAAGTTCGGGTCGGCTGAGTTGAACACCAGTCGGCTAGGTTCCATGGTTGAGAAAATGGTTCACTCTGGATGAGTCGGCTAGGCTGAAATCCAGTCGGCTCAGATCCCTGAGATTCTCAGAGCATTCTCAACCATGTTCTAGACGAGTCGGCTGGGCCTTGGTGCCAGTCGGCTGGATCTATGTGCTAGAGAACTTCTTTCTTGTGCCAGTGTCAGAGTCGGCTGGTTCCTCCATCCAGTCGGCTCGAGATTGGTTCTTCAGCCAGATCAAATTCAATTCTCCAGAACTCTTGTGCCAAGCTTTGAAGACTTTCTCAAGGTCTTCTTACAATAAAATTAAGAAAAATTGAAGCTTGAAAACTATTAGAAGTAACCCTTTATCTTTGATTCAAGTAGGAAATTTTTCGTTGGGTTCTTCTTTACAAAATTCTAATCACTTACAACTCAACACAAAACAATAAAGATTGTAGGGTTTAGAAAGTATGTCAATGTAGTTGTCCTACAAAAACTTGTCAACCATTTGAAGAGTTGTTGATAACCAAATGTATGCTCCAATATTTTGTTATCATCAAAATCACTTTAGGGGTCAACAATCTCCCCCTTTTTGATGATGACAAAATACTGGGCATGAAAAGAATCTATTCTATTCACAAGTAGATGTATATCATAGTAAGCATTTACATTTGTTTGATGTATCGCAATATTAACTGTATCCTCGGATGTATATCAATATATGCTATACAGTTATGCACAAAGCCAATTTTATAAACTGTAAGTGTCAGAGAATAATTGCTTGTATGTATTAAGGAGCATTAAGTATTGACAGTTAGATATAATAAGTAGAGAGCATCATAGTAATCATTGAAGCAAATTAAACATGTAAATTAAACATGTATATCTTCCCCTTTTTATAAAATTTCTAAACAATATAAAATTTCTCTAAATTTCTCCCCCTTTATCATTCATTTGAACAATTTAGCAGAAAGGTTATGCAAAAATCATGCAAAAATCATTAAGCTCCCCCTGTCTAATTAACTTTATCAGTTCTAATACAATTCATTAAGTTTCTTCTTTCATGCACTCTATTGTATAATAGTTCTCCCCCTTTTTGTCATCAAATCAAAAAGGTTTAACAATTAAGCTCAGATTTTAAATAGATTGAGAATGTATCAAGATTTGTTTGAGATAATTTCACTTTCTCAAAATAGAGAGAGAATTCTATTTAAACAATATAGAAAGTGTTAATAGGATAAAAAAATACACATAAGTATCCAAAAATATGTTCATTGCATTTCCAAAAAAAAAATTTCAGTACATCAATCATTACATAAACTTCAAAAAGTTTCCAAAAAGTACTGAAAATACTAAAGACCTACTCACTATCAGATTCTTCCTTAGGTACATTGATAGGTGTACTAGCACCATACCAAGAAGCAGGTCTAGGAGGTCTACTAGAGGATGCATGAGGTGGAGGTGCTCTAGGATGGTAAGAAGTAGTAGGAGCCTAGTGGAAATAGGAGGAGGATCATACAAGGGTCTAGTCCTGGCAGTGACCTCCAAGGATCTAATAGTGCCACAGATAGAAACCATCTCCATCCAGATTGCACCAAGCTGTTGTTCCATATCCTTGAGGCTTGTAGGTACCTTGTTCACTGCCTCTTTCATCTCATCGATTTCCTTTTGCATTAATATAAGTTCAGAAGCTTGGACATTGGCAAAGGCTTCAGCAGATCCTCTAAGTCTTCCAAGCTCTGACCTGATAATCCCAATGCGTCTAGTATAGTCATCTACCATCTGTCTAGTTTCTGTAATTGTTCCCAATGTGCATTTGGCTTCATTCAGTTCAGTTCTGTATTCATTCAAAGTTGCATCCACAGATTTCAATATAGTTTCAGAACTAGAAGAGATACATTCTAGGATTGATTGAAGTTCTACTTGAGGTGTAGATCTTGAAGCTTCTATTGCTTCAACCTTTCCTTGCAGATTTATAACATGTTCTTCTAGCTGATTCAGTCTACTATCCACTGACTTCTTCAGATCACCAAAAAGAGAAGTGATTGTTCCTATCAATGTATCAGTCAAAGTTCTCATTTGATCTTCAATCTGACTTTGAATGTTTGGAGGATGTATAGCTGCTGGAGTGAAGTGTGGTAAAGAAGTATCAGCTGTAGGAAAATCAAACTTGGGTGCAGCATTTCAAGATTAGGAAAAGGTACATCAGCCTCCTCACAAGTAGCAGCAGGCTCAGAAATAAGAGACTCAGGCTCAGGTGCAAGCATAGTAGATGTTCCAGCTTCAACTGTAGCAGTGCCAGCAGGTTCTTCCTCTTCTTCTTCTTCTTCTTCACTGCTTGAGCTGCCTATTGCCCTGACATTTGTCCCTTTCTTCCTCCAAACTCCTTCGACTTGGATGTAACCTATTCTTTCTAGTGATTTGGAGGTGTAGACATCTGTATGGTGCAGTTCAACTCCATCTTCACCTTCCAAACACACTCTTTGAGACTTAAACAGTAGGGTTAGCATCATTTCATAGGGTAAGCACGACTTGGCCTTTCTAACTATCGCCTTCATTTGTATAATTATAATGTAGGATAGATTTACAGGAGTCTTCTCCATAATGTGTTCCATAAGGCATAAGTCTTTCTCACTCACCCAATCAAATCTTCCTGTTCTTTGCAAAAATATTCTACAAATAAAATTATGTAGCAACCTCATTTCAAGAGACAGGGTATTGGCAAAAACTGTTCCAATTCCACTAACATCTTCTCTGTTTAAGATTGTTCTTAAAGCCTTTTCTCTATTGTCAATCACTAGGAATTCACTCCATCTGTAGGTAAGTCCAGTAAACCATGTAGAATTTCTTCATTGACAATAATCCTTTTTCCTTTAACAGTGGACTCAACATGATTTGTTCCTAATCTCAGATTTTCATAAAAACTTCTAACAAGAGAGGGGTAAGTCTTTTCATTTAGGGAGCAAAACTTTCTCCATCCTTGATCTTCAATCAAATCACCGATTTTTAACCCAATCTCCTTGATAAACTCAAAGTTAATGCGACGGCCAGAGGTTACCGGTCTTGTGGACATTTAGGGGATTTGGCTTGGAGCACTTGGAGCATCCCTTGTAGCTTCTTCCACAAGTTCCTCACTATGAGTAGTGGCAGCTGGCTCTTCTTGACACCTTTTAGACCTTCTTTCCCTTTCCACAGTCGGAGCAGCCCTAGTAAAGCATTTCCCGGTAGCACGTTTTGGAGCCATTGCTAGGAATGAGGGAAAACTGAGAGATTGGAGAGCTTAGACGAGAGATAGGAATCTTTAGAGTAAGATTAAGAGAGGAACGAACCATTAGAGAAGACAAAATAGAGGTTAAACGGCTCGGACAGGGGTTTATAACCGAAGGTAAAATACTTAAGCATGAAATTCCAGTCGACTCGAATAGCCCTAGAAAGGCTCGAGTCGGCTCGGCCAGAACTCTCCCAAAATAATCAAAGAATCTAGTCGACTCGAAAATGCTCGAGCCAGCTAGGCCAGAACATGCTTAAAACACTCAGAAAATCTAGTCGACTCGGTTTAAGAACCAGTCGACTCGAACCGAGAAAACAGGGTTTTGAAAATTTGACCACAATTTGAGAGATTTTGGAGAGAATTTCTAAGGAAATTAAGGCTCTATGAAATAGAATGAAATCATGAGGTTCTCTAGATAATGTTTCCTTAAATTTGAAGGAATTAGATTAGAGAAGTTAGAAAGGATCGCAAAGTCCTAATTCACTCCTAATTAGTTCAAACCTATCTTGATTAAGTGGCTTAGTAAATATGTCAGCTAATTGATCTTCAGTAGGAACAAAATCAAGCACTATATTACCATTTGAAACATGATCTCTAATAAAATGATGTCTAATTTCAATGTGCTTGGTTCTAGAGTTTTGAATTGGATTTTTTGTCAAATTGATAGCACTTGTGTTATCACATTTAATTGAAATTTTAGATTGTGATACACCAAAGTCTTCTAGTTGTTGTTTAATACATAACACTTGAGCACAACAACTAGCAGCAGCCATATACTCAGTTCAGCTGTGGACAAGGCAACGGAGTTTTGCTTCTTACAGTGCCATTAGATTAAATTCAACCCTAGAAATTGGCATGTACCGGTAGTGCTTTTTCTATCTATTTTATAACAAGCATAGTCAGCATCAGAGAATCCAATCAAATTCAGGGTAGAATGTTTAAAATACCAAATTCTAAATTACTTGTTCCTTTCAAGTATTTAATTATTCTTTTAATAGCAAGCATATGTATTTCTTTTAGTGATGTCTGAAATCTAGTACATACACGTACACTATATAAGATGTTAGGTCTACTTGCAATCAAATACAATAAGGATCCGATCATACCTCTATATAGCTTTTGGTCAACATTAGATCCATTTTTATCTTTGTGCAATCTACAAGCTGGGCTCATGGGTGTGCTCATTGATTTGCTACTCTCCATACCAAACTTTTTGATGATTTCTTTGATGTATTTAGCTTGGTTGATGAAGATGCCTTCTTTTGTTTGTTTTACTTGAAGTCGAAGGAAGTAGTTTAGTTCGCCCATTAAGCTCATTTCAAATTCTCCCTGCATAAGCTTAGCAAATTCTTTACATAGAGATTTGTTAGTTGTACCAAAAATGATATCATCAACATATATTTGTATAACTAAGATGTCATTATTCTTCTTTTTGATAAATAAGGTTTTGTCTACATTTCCTCTTGAAAAATCATTTTTAATTAAGAAAGTGCTAAGTCTATCATACCAGGCTCTAGGTGCTTGTTTCAAACCATACAATACTTTATTTAATTTAAATACATGGTTTGGAAAAGTGTGATTTTCAAAACCTAGTGGTTGTTCTACAAAAATTTGTTTAGAGATAAAATCATTAAGAAATGCACTCTTTATATCCATTTGAAAAAGTTTAAAATTCATGTAGCAAGCAAATGCAAGTAGTAATCTAATGGCTTCTAGTCTTGCTACGGGTGCATAAGTTTCATCAAAATCAATACCTTCTTCTTGGTTATATCTCTTAGCCACTAATCTAGCTTTGTTCCTTATTATGTTTCCTTGCTCATCTAATTTATTCTTATATACCCATTTGGTTCCTATTATTGGATGGTCAGCAGGTCTATCTACAAGTATCCATACCTTATTCCTTTCAAACTGGTTTAATTCTTCATGCATTGCCATCATCCAGTTTGGATCAGTCTCAGCTTCTTCTAGGCTATGAGGTTCTATTTGTGATACAAAGGCTAGGTAATCATGTGCATCCTTATGTGCAGACCTAGTCCTAACAACATGTGAAGGATCTCCTATGATTAATTCTTTAGGATGAGATGTAACGTACCTCCAGTCCCTTGGTAAATCGATGTGATCCTTACTTACCATTTCTTCTCCAGCTTGAGTGTCTTTATCTTGAATGCTCAAGTCATCCATTCCTTTTTGCAATGTACATGTATCATTATCTATGCACTCTTCTTGTCTAGAAGGTGTAGGGTTAGTTTCAATAAATACAACATGTATTGACTCTTCAACAGTAAGAGTCCTTTTATTAAAAACCCGATATGCTTTGCTATGTAATGAATAACCTAGGAAAATTGTATCATCAGCTTTAGAATCAAATTTTTCTAAATTATCTTTTTCATTGTTATGCACAAAGCATTTGCGTCCAAACACATGAAAATAATTAATATTGGGTTTTCTATCATTCCAAAGCTCATAGGGGGTTTTCTTTAAAATAGGATGGATCAAAATATGGTTTAAAATATAACATGCAGTGTTCACCGCTTTTGCCTAAAAGTATTTTGGAAGATTGTCTTCGCACAACATTGTGCGAGCCATTTCTTCCAATGTCCGATTTTTCCTCTCTACAATACCATTTTGTTGAGGTATTCTAGGAGCGGAGAAGTTGTGATCAATGCCAAATTCAGTACAATAATCTTCAAAAAATTGATTTTCAAATTCAGTTCCATGATCACTTCTAATTGAAATCAAAGATAAGTTCTTTTGATTTGAAACATTTTTATGAAATTTTCTGAAAACATGAAAAGTTTCATCTTTCGAAGCAATAAACAAAATCCAAGTAAATCTCGAAAAATCATCTACTATCACAAGAACATATTTCATACCTCCTAGGCTTGTGGTCCTAATAGGTCCGAAAAGGTCCATGTAAAGTAATTCAAGTGGTCTTGTTGTAGAAACTATATTCTTTGATTTAAAACTCCTCCTAGTTTGTTTACCCATTTGGCATGCATCACAAACATGATTTAAATCAACTTTAAACTTAGGCATGCCTCTAACAAGATCTTTAGAAATCAATTTGGCAATAGTATACATGCTAGCATGACCTAATCATCTATGCCATAGTAAACCCGACTCTTTGGTTTTAGCATTCATTGCAACTAGACTGGGGCTACTTGCCATGGCAAAATCATTAAGATCTACCACATAGATATTCCCAAGTCTATGTCCAATGAACTTATTGCTAGAATCTAAAGAGTTAGTTACTATACACATAAAAGATTCAAAGACAACCTTGAAGCCTTTATCATACAATTGACTTATGCTTAAGAGGTTATGCTTCAATTTGTCAACTAGCAAAATATTTTCAATAAAAGTGAAGGGAGTTATTTTGATCTTACCAATACTGATTATTCTCCCTTTGCCATTGTCTCCAAAGGTGATCATGCCTCATTCTTTCATTTCAAGGGTGATAAATTGGTCCTTGTCACCTATCATATGTCTTGAGCAGCCACTGTCTAAGTACCACCTTTTCTTCAATCTTTGGGCTGTAAGACATTCCTACAAAATAGTCAATGAATTCTTTTAGGTACCCAAGCTACCTTGGGTCCTTGCAGGTCAGCAGAGGTGGTTCCTTTGGGAACCCAAGTTTTTCTTACACTCTTAATTACATTTCTAGAATTATTGCATTCAAAAGCTTTATGTCCTATTCTTTTGCAAACATAGCATACAACTTTAGAATTTTTAATAGAAGCAGAATTTGAAGTTCTGAAAGTTGATGCAATTGATGCAAATTTTGAACCTTTTGAAATATATGCATTTTTGCTCAAGTTCTTAGGGACATACAATAAAGACTTTGAAGTTGAAACAGTTTTTGGTGTGGCCAAAACTTTTTGAGATAAAATGTTTTGAATAGGTCCTTTAGATTTTACAAAAGTAGTTGCTGAAATTCCATTCATAATAGAAGTTTTAAAACCAATTCTAGCTTTGTTTCCTGAAATCCGTTGTTCTTTTAAAATTAACTCAAGTTTATTTGAAGACAAAGTAAGTTTTTCAACTAAAGGCTTGAGTTTTGTAACCTCCTTTTTCAGTTCAATGTTTTCAGCAAGTAAATCATTATTTTTCCTCTCACATAAAAGATTTTCATTTTTCAGCTTTTCAGTTTTTTCAGAAAAGTCATACAGTTCTTTTTGTAACAAGAGGTTCTTTTCTAAAATTTTATGTTTTTGTTTGAGGAAAGAGTCATTCATATTTTTCAATGATTTTATCTTTACTCCAGCTTTCTTAAATTCAGATAATAAATCATGAAAAATAGAATTTAATTCATCAAATGTGAATTCAGTGCAAGTGCTAGGGGATGTTACTTCATTTTCGAGACCCATTAAACATAGATTCGCAGTCTTGGTGGTCTCTTCTTCTTCAGATGAAGATGATTCTTCACTATTGCTCCATATGGCAACCATGACTTTCTTCTTCTTTTTCTGTCTGAAGGATTTCTTCAATAGAGGACAGTCTGGACGTATGTGCCCCGGCTTCTTGCATTCATAGCATGTGGGGACTACTTCTTTATCTTTCTCTCTGTCCTTTTCTTTTTCTTTTCTATAATCCTTCCTATAAAATTTTCGGTTGTATCTTCCTTTCTTTCTTCCCATAAATTTTTTGAATCTCTTCACAATCATTGTAATATCATCATCTTCTAGGTCGTCATTGGAGGAGGTGCTTTCTTCTTCTGATTCTTCATCATCCCTCTTTGATTCGGAAGCAGCTCTGAAAGCTATAGTCTTTTTTTTCTTCTGTTCATCTTCAGTTCTGTGCTACATAGTTAGCTCGTGGGTGATGAGTGATCCTAGTAGTTCATCCAGTAGTAGTGTGTTGAGATCTTTAGCCTCCTGGATTGCAGTCACTTTGGGATCCCACTTGTTAGGTAGAGAATGGAGTATCTTCTGAACTAGATCAACATTTGAGTATACCCTGCCAAGACTCTTTAAACTATTAATAATATCTATAAATCTAGAGAACATGGCAGAAATTATTTTAGAAGGTTCCATTTTAAACAATTCATAATTATGAACTAAAAGATTTATCTTTGAAATTTTCACTTAGGAAGTTCCCTCATGGGTCACTTCGAGTTTGTCCCTGATTTCTTTGCAGAAGAGCAAGTGAAAATTTGGTTGAACTCGTTTGCATCCAAAGCACAATATGATAAATTCATCGCTTTGGCATTCAATTCCTCTATTTTCATGTCATGATCATCCCAGTCCTCTTCAGGCTTAGAGATGTCCACGCCATCAACTTTGTTTGTGAAAATGTGTGGCCCTTTTAAGATGACCTTTCATAATTAGAAATCTACAGCTTGAATGTAAATCTTCATTCATGCTTTCCAATAAGAATAATTAGTGCCTATGAATAGTGGAGGTCTATTTGTTGACTGGCCTTCGGCCAAGGATGTACTCATGGGATAAGCCATCAATTCTTACTCAAGTAATCAGAGACACTGCTCTGATACCAGCTGTTGCCCAAGTGACTTTTCCCAAGAGGGGGATGAATTGTGAATTACAAAATTTCTTGGAATTATGTGCACGAGTAATTCCTTTTAGTGGTTGAGTGCTGTGTTAATCAGAAATAAGTGCAGAAGCTGAAAAATAAATCAAGCACAACATAAACAAGGCAAATTTATAGTGGTTCGGAGCAACCCAGCTCCTACGTCCACTATCCAAGTTCACCACTCGGGATTTTCACTATATCTCCCAAACTGGAATACAGTCGGATTGTTTTACAGGCTCACAATCCCAACCTCTACACTTTGGTTTTTAAACCGGGCTCACCAAAGAAACCCACTCTAGGTTTTCACAGGCTCACCTAGAACTTCTACACTTTGGTTTTTAAACTGGGCTCACCAAAGAAACCCACTCTAGATTTTCACAGGCTCACCTAGAACCTCTACACTTTGGTTTTGAAAAGGCTCACCAAAGAAACCTATTTGGTTTTTACAACCGGGCTCACCAATAACCCAAATATTCTAAGAGTAGAATAAAAAAGCAACAAAAATTGACAAACTCAATTGTCGGGTGGTTGCCGATGCAGTTCGAGTGAAGCTCAATTGAATGCTCTTCAATGCACTTCAATGGCTTCCTTGCTTTCCTCAAAAGATGCTTTAAGCTTCTGATAAAAGTTGGTGAAAGCTTGAAGACTGACTTCAAAGCTCAAGTGCTCTCTTCTCTAACTTCAATAAATATTCAAAACTGTTCATTAATTCATTTTTTTCTCCAAAGATGTTTTCATACCTCATTTATAGAGACTTCAACTGCCTTTCCTTGATTTTGAATGTTGTAGACCGTTGGAAAGTGATAGGTTACCATTGGAGCACTTTTGGATTTCAAAAATAAAAACTGGAACTAGCCATTGGAGGTGACCCTGTCATTCCAGTCGGCTCGACATTCTTCGAGTCGGCTCGGATCAAGTTCGGGTCGGCTAGGTTGAACACCAGTCGGCTAGGTTCCATAGTTGAGAAATGGTTCACTTTGGACGAGTCGACTAGGCTGAAATCCAGTCGACTCGGATCTCTGAGATTCTCAGAATGTTTTCAACCATGTTCTGGACGAGTCGGCTGGGCCTTGGTGCTAGTCGGCTGGATCTGTGTGCCAGAAAACTTCTTTCTTGTGCCAGTGCCAGAGTGGGCTGGTTCCTCCATCCAGTCGGCTCAAGATTGGTTCTTCAGCAAGATCAAACTCAATTCTCCAGAACTCTTGTGCCAAGCTTTAAAGACTTCCTCAAGGTCTTCTTATAATGAAATTAAGAAAAATTGAAGCTTGAAAACTATTAGAAGTAACCTTTTATCTTTGATTCAAGTAGGAATTTTTTGTTGGGTTTTTCTTTACAAGATTCTAATCACTTACAACTCAACACAAAACAATAAAGATTGTAGGGTTTAGAAAGTATGTCAATGTAGTTGTCTTACAAAAACTTGTCAACCATTTGAAGAGTTATTAGATAACCAAATGTATGCTCCAATGTTTTGTTATCATCAAAATCACTTTAGGGGTCAACATATGGTTAGGCTCCCTAAATTGATCCCGATTTTGGGGTCTCCTAGGGTTATGTTCAACACAGGGTTCATGGGTTTGGACTCTTCTAGGGTTATGAGGGGTAGAAGGGGTGGAGTCAAGGTCAAGTTCAGTATTAGACTCTTGAGTTCTCTCTACAGTCCCTAGTCGGTTCTCTACTTGTTCCAACCTATTAGTTATCTGGTTATTGGTTTGGTTTATTTGATTAATCTAAGTAGTTAATTAAGCAAACTAATTCTGAGATTGGAGGTTCATCTGGTCATACTAGTTTTGGGTTTGGGTGTGTACCCGGTCAAATCAGTCTTGGGTTTGGGTGTTCATCTAGGCAAACTGATCAGTCATGGCTTTCATAAGAGCCTCAAACTTGGAATCCATGGCTAAGTTGGTTTGGGGTGTGGACTTCTGGTATTAGGTTCCTAATCTAGTGGTCATACAATCAAATAATCAGTCAGAATGAGATGGTGTAGCCAAGCATGCAAAATGGGTTAGCTTAATCTAGGGTTTCCTAGACCTAGAGCCAAAACTGAATGGGTTAGCTCAACATACACTTAACCCAGCAGCTAATCCTTCCTCTGGCCAGGTAGAGGGTGGGAGTGTGGGAGGCCCCCCTTGCTTTCGCAGGGACACAATTAAAAACCACAACACCACTTAGGTCATTTGACTCTAGACCCTCAGCCTTAGACACCAGATTTTAGAAATGGCCATAAGATTAAATACACTAGTTGGCCCACACAATTCGGACCTGACCTGTTGGGTGTCACCTAGCCCTCTAGGACAAATTAAGTCTAATTAATTTTAATTAAGCTTGGATCAGAATATTGGTGGTTGTTTTGGGCCCAAGACAGGGGATGAAATCCTGTCCGGATGTTAGATAGCAATTGTCCTTAAGATTAGGTTAAAGAGATGATGACAATCGATGGTCCTGATGCAATCTAGAAACAATCAAAAAATAAAATATTTTATGTGTGTTTTATGAGGTGGTAAATTAGGTTTAGATTGATTAGGTTAGCCAACAAATTGGGCTTGGGATTGGGGTGTGTGAAGTTGATTAGGTTAGGTTGGGTCAAGTGCAGAAATATCAGAATTCAGAAAATTAGGATTTCAGATGATGCAGATTTTGACATAGTTATTGATGTATAAAAAAATCAAAAAATTCTAGGATAGAGGATGGACGGTGGTGAACTTTACCAAATTTGATACAAAACAAAAATCAGATGATGATGCAAATCCTAGGGTTTTCGGACTGATGCAGAAATCTCAGGTTTTCTATTATAGTTTTTAATATACCAAATTTTAGTGATTTAGGGTTTTTGTAAAATTAATTAAAATTTATAATAAAATAGAGGACAAGACAGAGAACACTTCATGCAAATTTTATAGAAAAATAAAATTTCTAGATGGTCGAAATCAGATGAAAACAGACACCTAATGCAGTAGCAAGATGTAGAAATTATGGTTTGTGAATCTAATGCAGATAAAAACTATCCTAAATCTGCTCTGATACCAAACTGATACGGGATGACTCTAAGATTGCTAAAGATGTAGGAGAAATAGTAAACTAATTTTTTTATGATTTTTATAATTTAGGTTTGTAGGCTAAATTTCTAAAATAAAATAATAACTACTAGGATATTCAGTAATGCAAAGAATCATCGTATCGCAAAATAATTCATGCAAGATAATGAAAAACAGGACCCAGGAATTGAGAAATGCCCAGATTATGATAGTTATCTTCAATCAAATCAGAAATTAAGAGTGGGGAAGGTTTCTTACCAGTTAGAGATTGTAAATTCAGTAATTGAAGAGATGACTCATGCTCTAATTGGAGCCTAGATGAAGAAGCCTTGGTTCCCTTGAATCTGATGGTGGATCTAGGTGGTCCTGGAGGCAAGGAGAGCCTCCTCTGGGAAGGTGAAACACCTCGAGGATCTAGGGTTAGGAGTGGGTGGCTTGGGGAGGAAGAAGCTCTTTGTCTTGGATGGTAGCTAGGACTTCTTTTTCTTGGGTGTGGCTGATCTCCTAAGATGTAGTAGAAGGCTAAGGCAGTAGGGCTCAGCCAAGCACAAGATGATTCAAAACAAAGAACACCAATCACTCAACACTAGAACTTGAAGACAAACTTTTATCAGGATTTTATTTCATAAGAGACAAGTTTGTACAAGAGGGGGAGGGGTGGGGTATTTATAGAGTCCATGCCCTCTCCTAAAGGGATTACAAGTGTTCTCCTACTTATAATAGGTTTATATAATTTAAGTGGGAGAAAGACTATAAAATAAACCTAGAACTAGGAGTACATAAGTTGAATGGGATAAGAACATTGTTTCCTCCTTTCATTTGGACTTCCCCTTTTAACTTGGACCAAGTCAACACCTTAGATGCCTCCTTGATCGGCTTGTGGACCTTGGGTAGCAATGGGTTGACTCCTCTTGGGCTTTGGGCGGCCTTAGAATGGGCTTGGCACATGGCTTTGGGCCCTAGAAACTGGGATGCCCTGGGTTGGAATATACCTGGAATCAAAAGAGCATCTTGGTTCTTCATGGACCTGGGCCTTGAATTTTCTTGGGCTGGGGTGCAGGTAAGTCCTTGGGATCATGGGGCTTCCTGGTATTGAAATATTCCATGGCATCTGGTATCTGAAAAGCATCTGGAGGGCATCTGGGCATCTTGCAGGAATCTTGGACCCCTGGGTTGGCATACAAAGTCCAATTGGCTGAAGTGGCGTCTTCTGGCTCCTGGATGAGGCCTGGTGGAACTCCACCATAGAGTATTCTCTTCTCTTGTACAAAATTGAACTCATACTAAACTCATAGCTGAAATACAGGACTCAATATACTGACTAGGGTTGAGGATTGAGACAAATCAACTAACCTCAACTTATTGCAAGACTAAATCTTAATTGATTACAAAACTTTCAAAACTTTGACACATGACTAAGTAAACTAGATAGGGCCCAGTAATCTGTCTGATCCTGGTGCCCCCACCAGAGACTACTTTCTAGTAAATCACAGGTTGTTTTGACCTAATATTTATATTAATGGTTAAATAGTTTATCCTAAATATAATAGTAGGAGGATGATTAAGCTCAAAAAGAAAGTCTTTACAAAGCAATGGGCCATAGAACCTATTGAACCAATTTAAGCAAAGTCAGTGCATGTAGTTCTTTTAACACGTTGTAAATCTAGTAGGATCTTCCATCCTCTAAAAAGTACATGGATATGCTTATAGAGGATTTAGAGAAAATGCTCCATATAAGAGATAGGAAATATAGAGATGATCCCAAAAGCCTACAACGAGGCAATGTGATCAATTTTGAGAAATGGTTAATGTCATGAAGTTAGATTCCATGCGATCTAACCAAGTATGGATCTTAATAAAGTCATCAAAAAGTATGTTACCTTATGGGTTTATGAAGGAAAATAGATAAAATCTATAAGGCAATGCTTAGGTGAAAGGTTACAAACCTTTTCACCTTGACCATGCTAAATCGATACTAATTGCTATTGCAGTTCACCATGATAAAATTTGGTGGATGGATAGCTATGAGATCACAAGGTCTGCCAACTGCAAAAGTTTATGTAAATAGACTAAGCAAATTGTTTAGAGTTGGAATGCTCACTAAATGACATATCAAATTTCTTGCATAGTATGCATATAGTATTCTACTATTGGAATGTGATTCCTATGCTGATCTAGGTTAGGTTATAATTATTTAGAAAAACTCTTTATTAATGATCTTTGTAAAGCATCCTACGTTTGGAATGTAGGTCTATAAGATAGATCTAGAGGATGTTAACTCTATCACAAAACTTGTACATTAAAGAAGCACTGAAGAAGTTCACATGAAAATCTAATAGGGGATTAGACTCTTGAAGCATGCAAATTAATCTCTAAAATATGTTTGAACATATTTGAAGAGATTTTGATTATGAGCTAGATCCTTTTTAAGATTTTTGAATAGGGAGCTTCATATAAAGCATGCAATGTACATGACTTAATTTTTACTGTGAGTGTCATGAGTAAATGCTAGTCAAATCCAAGTTCTAAGCATTGGATGTCTATGAGGATATTCTTTAATACTTAAGAAGTACTAAAGATATAATCTTTATAGTAGAAGAATTCAGGGAATTAGGATACATGAGATGTGTTCCTATACAATAATTGTTTGGAAGAGTTTCTAAGAACCAATCATTGTAGGTTTGATTAGTGAAGCTACTATATCATCTGTTCCAAAGATGTAAGGATATATTTTGGTTAACTATTATTACAAAATTAATTGAAATGTCATTAGATGCATAATACTCTATGATCATAATAGTGGTACCATTTCTCTGGCTAAGGAATCAAGATCTCATTAGAAGTCCGAACACATGGAGCAATGATTTTATTCATGACTATGTTATTAAGGTGCAAAGAGTAAACTCCATATGAGATTGAGCGATCCACTAGCTTGGCAAGCCTTAGCCAGCTGAAGACTGAAGCATATCTTAAGAAGATGGGCTAAGTATATGGCTAATTGGCTTTAGTGCAAGTGAAAGATTATTAGATACATGTCCTAGAAATTAATATGGTTGACACATTTTTCTTTCTAGGACATGATTTTGCATTTCATATTCAAAATTGGACTTTCTAACCCATACATGTTGTATCTATGTATCGTCCAAGAAGTTAATGGACAATGATACATATTCTTAAGAGTTAAGAATCTGAAACATGTGTTATTATAGGTTAACTCCTAAATGTTCATGGTTATAGGATCATCATAGGAACGATGATCGATCTATCAAGATTGGTGTGCAAATCACTTTTTGGATAATCGAGTCCCTAGTCTATAGTGTAGGGACATTTGAGCAAAAGTGCAAGTAGTTGTTAGAGAACAATAGCACTGAGCATGACCAAGTATGAGAAGTCATATGGATGTCTACTCACTCGTCAATGATTTCTTGATGTAGTAGGTATATGAGTAGTTCCTTAACCTGCGATGCCTTGAGATTGCTATAGTTTGACAAGCATATAAACATGGTCCCTAACTGTATAGGACTTTGTAATGATGTTAGTTGTAGCAGGTTCATTATAAGAGTTGAGAGTGTACCTATTGCTGCCAAAATCACCATGGCCTGTAGCTTCAATGCATGTCGCAGGTGCATCGAGTTTCCGTAGGGTGCTCATCCCTCCCTTTCCAAGCTGGTTCATTGGTTTGCCGCCTTACAAGAAAGAGGAGACCCGGGCTGAGGATTCCAGTGGGGACACTCTGATGATCAAGTATGATGGGATGATCAAGGGGAACATAACCTCTATGGTGGAGAGCTTGGGGGGCACTCCATCGAGAGGGTGAAAGATAAAATTATGGTGGAAAGAACGGGCGGAGATAGGTGCAAAGAGCTTGGAAGGGTTTGCTGGGGATCCCTTGCTAGCTTGCCCTCCATCTCCTTCTCACCTGTTTGTCCCTATCTTTTTTTTTCCTCTTCTTCCTTTCTCCTCCCTTTGGGAGTGGCTCTCTCCTTTTTTATATGGGATGGCCCAGAATATGTTTGGGACTTTGTCCCGGTGTCCCTTTCCATATGCCTTCTCTGGTAGGGGCTTATTGTTGCTTGCGGCTTCCTCTCTGTCGAACCGGTCCTTAGAAGGAGATCCTTTCTTTGGGGGTGCATGCCAGCATGGCACAGATACTGTCCCTTCTAGTGATGCAGTTCTCCATGTGAGGGACGGGCACTGTACTATTGAGCCCTGTGTCATGATGGGGAGTTTTGATTCCTGGAGAGACTATTCGAGTATTGTAGGGCCCTAGGATCTTAATAGAATACTCCTCTTGGGAGAGGTTGAGGCTTCGTATCGCGGGGGTTGAAGCTCTTGGTTGCACGGTCATCAACATGGCGATGCCTACATGATCTAGGGCCTAAAGGCCCCTGAAGGAGCACTCTTAGCGCAGAGCACGCGGGCGGTGCATTACAGAACTTGAATTAATAGCGGGGCATGCACCACCTTCCAGAGGTTCCAGGTGGACGAGGACCCCCCTTTGTTGTGGTTTGAATTCCTGTTGATCTTTCCTTCCTTTGCTATTGGCAGAAATTCTTTTCTCTGTAGGGTAGGAAAGGGGCCTGCTTCAGGAGCCTTGTCTTGGCAGCATGAGCATGACCCTGGCTGGGAGCTAGCCTCAAACGGGAAGCTTGCCTTATGAGCACAACCCTGGTTGGAAGCTAACTTTGATAGGAGGGCTCGTCTTGGCAGCATTAGCGCGACACCGGTCAGGAGCTGGCCTCAGATGGGGGGCTCACCCAATAAGCACAACCTCGGCTGAGAGCTGTCCTCGGTAAGAGGGCTCGCCTTGGCAACATGAGCACGACCCCGGTCAGGAGCTAGCCTCAAACGGGGGGCTCGCCCAATGAGCACGACCCCAGCTGGGAGCAAACCTCAGAAGGAGGTCTCACCTTGGTAGCATGGGCATGACCGGGAGTTGGATCAGCGAGAGCCCGTGCATGGATACTCTAGAGGGTGGACATTTGGACACCTCGAGAGATTGGATCGATCTCTTCTTCTTACTATTGCATATCTGATTTGCTGTTGAAGGAATTCAACCGGCTACCTTGATTTACTGTTGATCTGTTCTGAAGACTGAGGGAGTCGGCTTCTTCCTGCTTCGATCAGGTATATTATTTATTTTTATTATCATGCATGCTTAGATCTAGAAATTATTATGTTATTTATAATTATTGCACTTGCCTTTACATGCCTCTGTATCTATTTCATGCATCATGTTTATGTTAGATCCTGTGCATAAGTAGGTTTTTCCATATGCATGTTTAAAAAGTTTAATTATGCAATACCTACTTCCTAGTGTAGCGTGCCAAGGGTAGGAGTCCAATGCACTAGTTTTCCTTTCAACAGGGTAGCTTGTTGCTAGTGGAGCTTTAATGTTACATGCTGATGGGCCCAACAAAGTCCACATGGATAGTTAGTCGATCTCAAGTTGGTAGTCGGGAGTAATCAGTCTCGAGTAGGTAGATCGAGCAAGTACCTGGTCTGGTGGGTTGTAGTTACTTGGTATGGTGGTTGCTTTAGTCATCTTCCTCCTATTCGGTACTGTGGTCAATAGTCTGAGTGTTCCTTAGTTAGTGTAGTCGATGGTCTGACTAGTCCTCGAGGCCGTATAAGTAGTCACCATAACCCTATGGACAAACATTATCCTTTATCCATTAGGTTGAGGTACCCATGTCCAAAACGCTTTCAAAAACTAATAGAAGGCATGCCCTAGTTGGAAAGTTTTGGATAGAAATTCTAGTTTAATGCACGGCATCATTAAAACATGACTAGAAATATGACAAACATTAATTAGAAAGGCATGTGCAGGAACTTAGTCAAAGCAAAAGCATTTAATCTCCATAACTTGAAATATGATGATAAATTTTGGTTGATCAACGGATGTCATTATTTGTCTAGTTATAAAGTAAATAATTTTATTTTGAGCTATATAACTTGAACTTCTTGACAACATGATGCAAATCAATGCAAGCCTGCATCTTAGAATGATTATTTTGCAATAGAAAACCAAAGCGCTTAAAACATGGACATGCTATATTTTTCTTTAAAAATTTTTAAAAAATACTAATGGCACATGATAAAGAAAACTTGCCCCATCAATCTCTCAGATAAAATTTGCTATAGATGTATGAATATATTGCTCAAGGCACTATCTCTAATATCAGTACATCAAGGGCGGACCATCCCAATTTTTTAAGAAACGGCCAAAAAATATAAAATTAAAAAATATTAGACAGCAAAATTGTTTATTATAAATTATAAGCTACTTATAAAATCTAAAATATTAATTATATGATGAAAAAAAGTACCGTCATAACATTAACATATATTTTTTATTTCTAATAAGAATTAGTTATGACCAAATGGAATCATAATTAAGAGAGTATATCAAATTTTGAACTTATCATGAGAAAAGATAATAGAGGGAAGCTAGTTTGCTACTGATATTTTTCAACGAGATAAATCCAATCCACCAAAAATTTTAAAAAAAAATAAAAAAATATATAATATGATAAGTTTAGCAACTTATATTATTCTCACTTGATAATTAATTAAATAATTAAATAAATTATCTCCTTTACTTGATAATTAAATTGAAAATTGGAAAAATAATTGATATTTTGATAAAGTGGACTATGGAGCTAATAACCTAAGAGGGAAGATTGAGGCCTTGAAAGGGGCCAGACCGATTGCCACCCACTCTCGCCTCTGCGGCTCTGCTTGTCTGCAACTTTTAGGCACAACACCGATGGTCCAGCACCAGCACACAGCTATAGGTGGAGGCTGAAGGCACCGTCAACTCCTGCATCGGTGCATCACCATGTTGAACCATGACCCATGAGAGGAATCGAGCCCAGTAACGGCGATGTGGAAGAGAGGAGTTGGCCGTCACGCACTGTTTGAAGCTAGTGGCGGCCGACAGGTGGGGTGGCACCGCGATGGCTGGGGTCGGCCATCTCCTTCACCGATGGAGGGTGGGGTGGTGCCGCAATGGCTGGGGTTGGCCGTCTCCTTCACCAATGGCGGGTGGGGTGGCAGCACGATGGCTGGGATTGGCTGTCTCCTTCATCGATGGTGACTGTTAAGAAATATGGGCAGCTGTCTCATGATGGATGGGATGGGGTTTGCCAATATGGGCTTCACCGCTTCGGGATTTTGGAGGAGAAGGAGATGGCGATGGCGATGCCTCTCAAGTGAGTTGTTCACCATTTTTTTTTTAAATAAGACTCTTTGAAAAATTATTTTTTACTAATTTTTTTATAAGGCTTAGTTTCATTTTTTTAAAAAAAAGTTATCATTTTTTGGGGATTATTTTTGAGTGATTTCAAGAATTTGAGGAAGGGGAGGCCAAATACCTCTTGATGTGGCGGAATCGCTGACGTGGGACCCCTATTAGATGCCATGCCGGATGAAGTTACCATGTGGGACACCTCAGCCTGGACTCCTTCGCCTGGTCGTTCTCCCTCCAGGTCGAGATGCTAAGGCCAAAGTTGAGCTCCGCCTCTCTTTCGTCCGGCCGCGCTCCCTCCGGGTCAAGACGCTGAGGCTGAAGTCGAGCTCTACCTCTTCTTCACCCGGATGTGCTCCCTCTGGGTCGAGATGCCGAGGCCGAAGTCGAGCTCCACCTCTCCTTCACCCAGCCACGCTCCCTCCGGGATGAGACGTCGAGGCCGAAGTCGAGCTCCGCCTCTCCTTCGCCCGACCGCACTCCCTCCGGGTCGAGATGCCGGGGTCAAAGTCGAGCTCCACCTCTCCTTCGCCCGGCCACGCTCCCTCTGGGTCGAGATGCCAGGGCCGAAGTCGAGCTTTGCCTCTCCTTCACCCAGCCACACTCCCTTCAGGTCAAGACACCAAGGCTGAAGTCGAGCTCTGCCTCTCCTTCGCCTGACTGCGCTCCCTCCGGGTCAAGACGCTGAGGTCAAAGTCGAGCTCCACCTCTCCAGATCGGCTCCACCTCGGACAAAGAGATCTGTAGCCGAAGGAAGTCATCGCTTTCCCTAGATGGCAGCCCGACACTCGAAGACTATGAAAAGATGCTTGCTAGGCCACGATGATGGTCCCAGCAGCCACTTACACCAAAATGGAAGCAAACGATAGCTTCCATACCACTAGAATGGAAAGGCAACCCATCCACGGCATGAAACATCGCTGCATGCACCCGTAGGCATGGGGAAGATCCCGAGATAAGCGGCGCACAATGCCCCCAGCAAAAAGGGTCTCCCATATTCAAACAAGGTAAGAAGCTCAAGCTGAGAACTCAAGCTAAGGTTGAAGATTCAGTTGAGTGAGGTCCAACGAGCAAGAAAGGGGTAGTGCATTGGAAGACAATGCTCGAGGCTACTACGAAACCTCCAGGAGGGGCCTAGACGGACACACCCGCTCAGTTCGAGCTCTCCTCTGCTACCATTCCCACACTCTATGCTCAGCCCGCTCACACTCTCTCACCTCACTAATTCTCCTCCTAGATTGGAGTCCACACTCGGGGCTTGACTAGGAGGATCTGTTCCCTTGGATCATTATTGACTTTACCATCGGAGTGCCCCCACCGGAATCCCTGGCTTGGGTCTCTAACTCTGTTTTGCAGGTCCAGGCACCCGAGCAGGATCCCGAGCGATAGGAGCGCGTTCTGAGCTCGACTTCAGCTATAGGCCACAGTGATCTTGGGGCAACAGATTGGTATGCCAGGAAGGGGGGGTAGGACACTTCTTGATCCAACCCAGTCCCCTTGCCAGCAGAGAAGCCTCCACCAACCATGCAGGGGATCCCCCTCCTGTGAAGACCTGCACAGTCTAGAAGGGGAGCTCCCCGTTCCAACTCAACCACCTCCAGCAGACACTCAACTGGCCGCACTCGCCCAGTAGATGCAGATTATCGTTATGGCAGTGCACTAGCTCCAGCACTAGCATCGATCCTTGGCTACCCACCAGCAGCCAGGAACTCCCGTGGCCCATGCTGCAGCACCCCACGACAGCCTGTGCTCCTTTCAAGAAAAGCCTTCGCAGCCGCGGGCCACCACCACTGACCACCAGGGAAGCCACCAGACACTGGTGAAGAGGCAACGGGCTAGATCTATCGATCGAGAGAGCTAGTCCATAGCCTTAGAGCGGGTCGCTGCTAAACCCTACCGACGTCGAAGAAGTAAGATTCCCCATCGTGACACCCCTCACATGTCACCTTCTCCACTCCAGTCAACCTCTGTGGAGGGTTCAACCGAGGAGGCCATCAGGCGCATGGCGGAGAAGTGCCTGGAGGAGCAGGAGCATAAGCTGGCAGAGCTCTTTCACCAGTTTGCAAATCTGCAGGGCTCCACTAGTGAGCCGATGGGCTACGATGCCCATCCCCCTTTCTCTCGAGAAGTCCAAGAGAAACCGATTCTGAGCCAGTTCCGCATGCCCTAGGTGGATCTCTACGATGAGACCACCGACCCCCTGGATTATCTTGAGAGCTACAAGGCCCTCATGAGAGTCTATGGCACGACCGATGCTCTCCTCTGCATCGCCTTTCCTGCCACTCTCCGAAAGGCAGCTCGGGTATGGTTTACCTGCCTAGAGTCGGAGAGCATCAGTTGCTTTGCTCAGCTAGAGTGAAAGTTTGTGGCCCACTTTGATGCTTGCTGGAAGGTGCCATGAGAGGTAGACAGCCTCTCTCTATTAGGCAACAGGACCACGAGCTCCTACAGGACTACGTGGCCTGCTTCAACATTGCCACACTGGAGATCTACAACCTCAATGAGCCAGTCACTATGCTGGCACTGAAGAGAGGGTCAGGACTTCCTGCCTGACCTACTCTCTTGACAAAAAGCCACCCAAAACTTACTCCAAGCTCCTCCTCAGAGTCCAGAAGTACATCTGCATTGGGGAGGTGGATCGCACAAGGAGGGAGCTAGATGGAAGGCCTCTAAAGAAGCCAGCTTCTAGGGAAACCCTCGGGACACGGAAGCCCAGACCATCCACACCGAACTTCCGCCAGAGGCCGAAACTGAGGAGAGACCCCATCCCGGAAGAGAGTTTTATGCCTCTTCTCGCCCCAAGGGTAAAGATCCTCATGGAGATCGAGGGTGAATGCTATCTAAAGCACCTACCTCGCTATCTAAGCACCTACCTCTGCTAAAGCCTTCTACTGGTCATGATAGGTCAAAGTATTGCCAATTCCACCGTGACCACGGCCATGACACCGAGGAATGCTGGCATTTTAAGAAGGAGATCGAAGAACTCATAAAGAGGGGTTACCTTAGAAGGGTCATGGGGGGTAGACCCCCAGCAGAACCTCAGGTGCTCGCCACTCTCCATCCAGTCCCTACAGTCAACAACCTCCCTACCGAGAAATCGGTGGGGATGATATGCTGGGAAGTCGAGCGCGCTTCCAAGAAGGCCCGCGAGGGGGAGGGTTTTGAAAATGTACTTTCCTTTATGAGGGAGGGGGATTGAAAATGAATAGTAAAGAATGATGCCATGCTTGTCGAGATGATGATCACAAATCATCCTGTAAAATGCATCATGGTTGATAATAGGAGCTCCATGGATGTGCTTTTTTACGATGCTTTCTCCAGGATGAATCTATCCTCTGCTTAGCTCAGACCTGTGCACACATCCCTTGTTGGTTTCAAAAGTGACTCTATAGGAGTCGAGGGGGAGATCACTCTCCCAGTTATTGCTAGGATGCCACCTCAGTAGAGTACCGTCATGATGACTTTCATGGTTGTTAGGCTTTCCTCGGCCTACAACATGATCCCTGGCCGACTCGGGCTCAACCTGCTCGATGCAGTCATTTCCATAAAGTAGTTGTTGGTGCAATCTTCAACTCCCTACGGTGTCGGGGAGATGAAGGGGGCACCTCAGCCAATCCAACATTGCCTCCAAACCGTCCCCGGGGCCAAGGTTATCGAGGATGATCCCAGCGCAGACGACCTCGACCAATGGGCGCAGGACCCCAGAGGTGGCCCGGTTGAGCGCCGGCTATCGTATCCCCTCGGAACCGACTCGACAAAGATGGTGCAGAATGGGGAGCAGCTATAGGATGATAAACGAGCCCACCTACTGGAGTTTCTCCGGGCGAATGCCAATGTGTTCGCTTGGATGGCTGCCGACATGCCCAAGATCCCACTTGAGATCATAACCCACAAGCTGAGCATCGACCTGAAGTATCGTCCTATGCGGCAAAAGAAAAGGAGTTTCATATCGGAGAGACAAAGGGCGATCAACGAGGTGGTGGACAAACTCCTCGCAGCCGACTTTATTCGGGAAGTGCAATATTCGAGCTGGCTAGCAAATGTGGTTATGGTGAAGAAGAATAACGGGAAGTGAAGGATCTATGTGGACTACCCCGACCTCAACCAAGCCTGTTCGAAGAACAGCTTCCTTCTACCGAAAATCGACTAGTTAGTGGATGCCACCTCAGGGCACAGCTTGCTCTACTTTATGGATGCATTCTCTGGATACAACCAAATTTGGATGCACTTGGAGGATGAGGAGTGCACTGCCTTCATCACTGACAGAGGGACGTACTGCTACCGGGTCCGTTCGGCTTGAAGAATGCTGGCGCTACCCAGAATCGGCAAAGACCAGATCGGCAAGAACATGCAAGTCTATGTGGATGACATGCTCGTCATGAGCAAGCCAGGTCGGACCACATCGCCGACCTCGCGGAGGCTTTCCAAAACCTCCAAGAGCATAAGATGAAGCTAAACCTGGCAAAATGCACTTTCGAAGTAGCAGCAAGGAAGTTTCTTGGCTTCATGGTGATCCAAAGAGAAATCGAGGAAACCCGGAGAAGGTCCAGCGATCATCGACATGGAGCATCCGACCTCAAAGAAGTAGGTGCAACGCCTGACAGGTCAGATCACCGCATTAAGCCGGTTCATCTCAAGGTCGGCGAACTGCTGCCTTCCTTTCTTTAAGGTGCTGCGTAAGATGAATGACTTCACCTGGACAAGGAGTGCAAGACGGCCTTCAAGAAGAATAAATACTTCCTGGCATCACCACCACTGCTCTCCAGGCCGGAGACAAGAGAGGAGCTCTTGCTATACCTAGCGGTCACCCCTGGAGCTATCAGTTCGGTACTCATCCGCACGGATCAGGACGGTTCCCAGAAGTCGGTGTACTACGCCAGCAAGATCCTTTGGGATGCTGAGATCAGGTACACCCAATCCAAAAAACTCATTTTTGCCCTTATCATGTCTGCTCGGCATCTTAGGCTGTACTTCCAAGCGCACCTGATCGTGGTCTTAACAGACCAGCTCCTGAGGGCTGTGCTCAGTCATCCTGACACATCCAGGCATTTGGCCAAATGGGCACTGAAGCTTAGAGAGTTCGACGTCGTGTACTGACCAAGATCATCTTAGAAGGCCCAGGTGCTGGCCGACTTCCTGATCGAGTACGCGGAACTTGCTGAAAAACCAGAGCAGACTGCCCCGAAGCAACAAGTGGAGCCCAGAGTCGAGGAGGAGTCCTGGATCCTCTACATCGATGGCACGTTCAATGCAGGCATAAGCGGAGCAGGCCTCATCCTCGCTAATAGCAATGGAGTTGTAGCTAAATGTGCACTTCGCTTCTAATTCGTCGCCACAAATAACCAGGCAGAGTATGAGACACTCCTTGCGGGCCTCAGGGTCTCTTGCGAGCTGGGTGTGTGAAGCCTAAAGGTCTTTACCGACTCTCAACTGGTAGCCGGACAGGTCTCTAGAGAGTATGAAGCCAGAGATCCCCAGATGATGAAGTACTTGGAGCGGGTCCGCTCAAGCACGACAAGTTTCCGATGCTTCAGCATCTCTCATATCCCTCGAGATGAGAATAACCACCGATACACTGTCAAGACTTGAGACCTTGCCGGACTAATCACTGGGGCGCGCCCACATCGAGTACCTCGAAAATCCAAGCAACAAAGCTCTCGTAGAGGTGCAGCAAGTCATCCTGGAGCCGAGCTGGATGGATAGGTACATCAGATACATCACCGATGGCACCCTGCTGGAAGACCGCGTAGAGGCCGGCCTTATTAAGAGGAAGGCCTCGTGGTTCGTCCTCATGAAAGGACAACTCTACCGTCGATCCTATTCCTATCTGCTCCTGAAATGCCTGAGACCTTCAGAGACGACCTTCATGCTCCAAGAAATACACGAAGGCCTTTGCAGAAACCACGTCGGGGGGAGGACTCTTGCGTACAAAGCTCTCTGACAGGGATACTATTGGGAGACCATGACCATGGACTTCATGAATAGGTGTGATCGGTGCCAGCACCATGCCCACATACAGCGTCAACCAGCAACACCACTCTCCTAGCTCTCCACCCCGTGGTCATTCGCCTAGTGGGGAATGGACATCCTAGGTTCATTTCCCCCTGCATCAGGGAAACAGAAGTTTTTGATAGTGGCCATCGACTACTTCACCGAGTGGGTAGAAGCAGAGCAACTGATGCGGATCACGGAAGCCAAGGTCCGCTAGTTCTTCTAGAAGTCGATCATCTACCGCTTTGGGCTTCCTCACAGCATCATCATTGATAACGGGTGACAGTTCGACAACCGGAATTTGAAGAGTTTTGTGCCGAACTCGGCATTCAGCACCGCTTCACTTTGGTGGCTCACCCTCAGACCAATGAAGAAGCCGAGGTGACAAACTGGACCATTCTCCAAGGGCTCAGAACCAAGCTCGACCGAGCCAAAGGCAGGTGGGCAGAAGAACTCCCCAGCATTCTCTGGGCTTACCACACAATGCCCTGGATAGCCATGGATGAGATGCCTTTCAACCTCACTTTCAGTGCAGAGGCCGTTGTTCCAATTGAATTCGGCGTGCCCATATTATGGATATAGCAGTACAATAAAGAAGAGAATCCGGTGCGCCTTCTTCTCAACCTGGACCTCCTCGAGAAAATCAGGGACAAAGCTTGACTCCGGATAGCAGCTTACCATCAGCACGTAGCCCGGTACTACAATACATGGGTAAAGCCGAAGGTTTTCCACCCTAGCGACCTAGTGCTGCACCGAGCTGAAGCGTCTCAACCCCGGGAGTTTGAAAAGCTCTCGTCGAACTGGGAGGGCCCCTACAAGGTGGTCGAAGCTCTTCCACACGGAGCTTACTATCTTGTGGATCTGGACGGCGCCAGGTTCCCGCAGATGTGGAAAGCCTGCAACCTAAGAATATACTATTAGTAGTGTAAGGCCTTTTCCTAGTAATAATAAAGATCTTTTTTTGTACAAACTACTTTTGCCTTGTAGGGATATCGCTGCCCGGCCCAAGGTCTGGCATGCTCAAGCTCGGAGTCCAGCTTTCCAGCACCGAAGCTTGGAGTCCAACCCTTTGACAATCAAGCTCGGAGTCCAACTCTCCCGCAATCAAGCCCGGAGTCCAGCTCTCTGGCACCAAAGACCGGTCAACCCGGCATCAAAGCCCAGAGTCCAGCTCTTCGGCACCAAAGATCGGTAGCTCGACACTGAAGCCCGGAGACCAACCCTCCGATAATCAAGCCCGGAGTCCAACCCTCCAGAAATCAAGCCCAGAGTCCAACCCCTGGCAATCAAGCCCGGAGTCCAGCTCTCCAGCATGGAAGCCTGGGTCTAGCTCTCCGGCATCGAAGCCCGGAGTCCAATCCTTCGACAATCAAGCCCGGAGTCCAGCTCTCCGACACCAAAGACCAGTAGCCCGGCACTGAAGCCCGGTGTCCAACCCTCTAGCAATCAAGCACGGAGTCCAACCCCCCGGCAATCAAGCTTGGAGTCTAGCTCTTCTGCACCGAAGCCCGGAGTCCAACCCTCCAGCAATCAAGCCCGGAGTCCAACTCTTCGGCAATCAAGCCCGGAGTCCAGCTCTCCGGTACCAATGACCGGTCAGTTCGGTACCAAAGCCTGGAGTCCAACTCTCCGACACCAAAGACCAGTCAGCCCGGCACCAAAGCCAGGAGTCCAGCTCTCCGGTACCAAAGACCGGTCAGCCTGACACCAAGGCCCGGAGCCCAGCTCCCGGGCACCAAAGACCGGTCAGCTCGGCACCAAAGAACGGTTAGCCCGGCACCAAAGCCCAGAGTCCAGCTCTGGCACCAAGGACCGGAAACTCCTGAAGCCTGGCACCAAAGACCAGTTAGCCCGGCACCAAAGCCTGGAGCCCAGCTCCGGGCACCAAAGACTGATCAGTCCGGCACTAAAGCCCGGAGTCCAGCTCTCCGACACCAAAGACCAGAAACTCATGAAGCCCAGCACCAAAGCCTAGAGTCCAACTCTCCGGCATCAAAGACCGGAAACTCCTGAAGCCCGGCACCAAAGATCGGACAACCCGACATCTCAGGCCCGGAAACTCCTGAAGACTGGAGCCCCGTAGTCACCTAGCTTTTCCAACGAGTGCACACCTAGAGCTGGTCCCGGCAAGACCGAAAGGATCTCATCAAACAAAGCATTCAGAAACATTCGACCATTTCGCACGCAAGGTGGAAACAACTGAGCAAGTTGAAGAATTTCTCTCAAACTTCATCGCGTATTTGGAACTCAAAAAAAAAGAAAGAGAAGAAGAGAGAATAGAAAGAAAGAAGAAGTTTCAAGCCAGAGATGACTGAAAAAGTACCTTCATTGATAACAAACAACTTAATACAAGTGTTTCTGGGCCTCGACATGCCGGGTAGCCCAAACCAAAGGTAAGAAAATAGAGAAAATAAAAGTAACAAGGGTCCCTACTCTACATGACCGGTCCCTTCCCGGGACGATGTGCTGGCGGGACGTCATCTTCTGGGGCTCCGGGCTACGTGGCTTCGGCGACCACCATCGATGGAGCAGGATCGGAGGCTATGGCCAGCTCCTCAGAAGTGCCCAAGTCTGGGGTCGGTCCCCCGTTTGAAGCCGCAGGATATGCGAGAAAGCTTCGGCCCTTGTCCGAGACAAAGCCCTCCACCCTGGAGTGGAGATACATAAAGCCCTTGTAGGAGTCTGATGCCGTCTCATGGAACTCAGCGGCGAACTCCTTCGAAGCCCTATACCTCGCCATGGCCTCCGTGACTCCCTTCTTGGCAGCCTCGGCCTGGTCGACCACCTCGGTGGCCTCCTTCTTTGCCCCCTCCGCCGACTCGACTGCTGTAGCTGCCTCCTTCTCGGCAATGATGACCCTCCTCCTAGCAGAAATCAATCTCTCCCTTGCCACCTCCAACTCGACTTGGAGAGATTGGGCACATCCCTTCTGTTGGACAGCTTCGACATTGGACTCGCTCAGCTTCGACTTAGTGGCGTTGAGCTCTTCTGCCCTGCTCTTTGACCGGCTCCATTCCTGGTCAAGGCTTTCCTGAAGCTCCTTCAAGTGCCTCTCCGTACTTGCGAGCTCCCCTTGGAGCTCCTTGTTCTCTTGACTAGCCTTCAAGGCATTATCATTTTTCTATCTCAGCTCGGTCTTCATGGACTCGAGCTCCGCTGCCCTCTACCTGTCCTTCTTCAACCCGTTCTTGCAATAGTCCCTGATCAGAAGGAGCTTAGTGCCAAGCTGCACCAAAGAAGGTGTTAGCAACCAATGCAGAAGAGAGAAGGAAGAAACGAAGTGGATGAAGTTGCTTACCGAGAATAGATGGGGGAATGTGCTACTGATTGCATCCCCCAGCAATTTTCCAGCCTTTTCTCGCCGGTCACATGACTGGATTGCAAAATCCATCATGCACTCCATCAGACCCTGGTCCCGGACCAGGGAGACGTTTGGTGCCAATTTGAAGGGGACTCGGCGGTAGTCCCTCTCCCTCTTGCTTGCCCTGAATGCGGAGTCACCTGCACCGCCGGTAGAAGAAGCTTCAGGGGCATGGTAGGAGCTTGGAACCTCCTCGGACGGTGCCCCTGGTGCCAGCTCCATTCCTCCTTGCTCCTCCTCCTCGATGATGACGATCTCTGGGGGAGGAGGAGACATCACGGTAGCAGCTGCGGCAGCGGCCCTGGCCCGAATGACCACCTCAGACTTCGGGGCTGGGACCAGCTCTCGCTGCCTCGACTGCTCTGGCAAGGGCTCAGTAGCCCTCTAGCCTGGCTCGGGCTTTACCTCGACCACCCTCCTTCCTTGCTCAAGGATGGTCTCGACTTCTCCTATGCTCGGCTCAGTCGACGCGGTAGAAGCAGTCACCGCGCCACCTTCATCGCGAGCCCTCTTCGAGGACTCACTGACCGCTGCTGGAGGACCCCTCTTCTTGGTGATCGAGAAAAGGTCATCTACTGAAAACTTTATACCTGCACATAGAAGAAAGAATGTCAGCTCCAAACTCAGAAAGACAAAGGAAAAAGTACAAGGAAAAAAGTTCGAGCCGAACTCACTCAACTCTCTTGTTGGGTCAACCCCGGCCTCGATGAGGTTCTGCTCTGACAGCAAAACCTCGAGGGAAGGAATCTAGACGGTGTAGAGCTGCTCGAAGATCTCTCGGTTAGCTATTTCGATCGTGGAGTTTCGGTTAGGGGACCGATCAGAGTCGCTCCAAATCCAGTCGACCCCCTCGATCGATGCAAAGAAGTACTTGCTCTTCCATCCTTTGATGGAAGAAGGGAGTTCAAATTTAATGCCCCTCGAGCGAGAAGAAATGGACCACCATCCCTCCTCAGAAGGGTGGCATTTCAGGATAAAGAAGGCCCTGAACAAGGAAAAATGGGCTACAATCCCATGAAAGTGATAGAGTACTATGAAGCAGAAGATGGTCTTCACAGCATTTGAGACGAGCTGAGCAGGGACGAGATGGAAATTGCTCAGCATGGAAGGAAAATTGAAGTCCCCCTGTGAGAGTCTCCTCGTAGAGGGCTATCCGACCCGGGCCACTGGAAGTGACCCGTTCCCCCGATTGAGGGATCGAGAACCAGACAGAGTACATGATGCCATAGACATCCTGGATGGTTGCCAGTCCCTCCTCAGAGATTGTCAAAACAATCCTGCCAAGACCTGTTGACTGAGGAGGTTCGGGGCTGGGTTCAGGTGGAGGAGGAGGAGGGGGGCTAGCTTTAGGCTCCCTAATGACAATCACGGTGGGAGGGTGCCTCCGGCCAAATTCGAAGCATGTCTCTTCCTCCTCATCGGAGGAAGAAGGCATCCTCGGCCGAGAAGGCCCCATCTTAGCTTGATTGGTTGAGGGGCGGAAGTTGGGACTGAAACGAGACATCTCAAAGATGGGGGAGATGATGGCTGGAAGAAAAGAAGATGAGGATGGACTATGTCCGAGAAGATCCTGACCTTAAGGAGAAAACCTACCCTATTGGAAGATGCGGAAGGAAAGAGACGAACCTGTCTAACTGGAGGAGTCTAGGACAACCAGGGGAGCGAGGAAGTTTGGTACGATGGCGGGCACTCGAGATTTGAAAGAAAAAATGTTTTGGAAAAATTTTCCTTTCCTTTCGAAGTGACCAGACGCCTAACCGTACCGTTACAGCATCTCCACTGACGGATCCATGCCACGTGTCGACCATCGACGAATAGGACACCTCGCATCGATCGTGACCGTTCTGGATTCTATGCCAGCAATAACTGCTCCTCGGACGTGTCCACGTGGCTCCTCCACACTGGCTAGGAGAACCGCCTCACGAAGCGCTGGTGATCGTGGTCATTATTATGCCAGATTTCTACCTTCCCACGTCAGCACCACATTTATTCCTTTCACTCTGAGCGCTATGCGCCAATAGGCCTTGGAAGTGAGGGCAAATGATATGGCGGGATCGCTGATGTGGGACCCCTTTCAGATGCCACACCGAATGAAGCTGCCATGTGGGACACCTCAGCCTGGACTCCTTCACCCGGCCATGCTCCCTCCGGGTCGAGATACCGAGGCTGAAGTCGAGCTCCGCCTCTCCTTCGCCCAGTCGCACTCCCTCCGGATCGAGATGTCGAGACCAAAGTTGAGCTCCACCTTTCCTTCGCCCAGCCACGCTCCCTCCGGGTCAACATGCCGGGGCCGAAGTCGAGCTCTGCCTCTCCTTCGCCCGGCTACGCTCCCTCCGGGTCGAGATGCCGAGGTCGAACTCGAGCTCCACCACTCCTTCACCCGGCCGCGCTCCCTCTGGGTCGAGATGCCGAGGCCAAAGTCGAGCTCCACCTCTCCTTCGCCCGGTTGCACTCCCTCCGGGTCAAGACGCCGAGGTCGAAGTCGAGCTTCGCCTCTTCTTCGCCCGGCCATGCTCCCTTCGGGTCGAGATGCCGAAGTCGAAGTTAAGCTCTGCTTCTCCTTCATCCAGCTGCGCTCCCTCCGGGTTGAGATGACAAGGCCGAAGTCGAGCTTCGCCTCTCCAAATCGGCTCCACCTTAGACGAAGAGATCTGTAGTCGAAGGAAGTCGCCGCTCTCCCTGGATGGTAGCCCGACACCCGAAGACTATGAAAAGATGCTTGCCAGGCCGCGATGATGGTCCCAGTAGCCACTTACACCATAATGGAAGGAATCCTCCGATTGAGGTTCTGCATTCTCCACCAACCAACTGCACCCTCCAAAAAAGGAAGTCAACCAGCAGATCCAGATCCAGGAGGTGGCGGCCCGTCAATCGAGGCCCTGCTAAGTTATCCAAAAGGGAGTGACCGGAAGGAATGTTAGAGCAAACGGTAGCTTTCATACCACCAAAATGAAAAGGCAACCTGTTCACGGCACGAAACATCGCCGCACGCGTCCGTAGGCATGGGAAAGATCCCGAGGTAAGCGGTGCGCAATGCCCCCAGCAAAAAAGGTCTCCTAGATTCAAACAAGATAAGAAGTTCAAGTTGAGAACTCAAGCTAAGGTTGAAGATTCAGTTGAGTGAGGTCCAACGAGCAAGAAGGGGGCAGTGCACAAAAAGACAACGCTCGAGGCTACTACGAAACCCCCAGGAGGGGTCTAGACGGACACAGCTGCTCAGTTCGAGCTCTCCTCTGCTGCCATTCCCACACTCTATACTCTGCCCGCTCGTACTCTCTCACCTCACTAATTCTCCTCCTAGCATGGAGTCCACTCTCGGGGCTTAACCAGGAGGATCTATTTCCCTGGATCGTTATTGACTTGATGGTCGGAGTGTCCCCGCCGGAATCTCCAGCCCGGATCTCTAACTCTATTTTGCAGGTCCGGGTGCCCGAGCAGGATCCCGAGCGATAGGAGCGCATTCTGAGCTCGACTTTAGCTATAGGCCACAGCGATCTTGGTGGCAATACCTTTTATGTAGTTGTTTATCTTAAATAAACCTAGCTAACTGAGTAGATTACAGGAAAATTAGGGAGGCCAAGGCCTCCATACCCCCTTTGCGGTCCGCCTCTGCAGTACATTGACATCTTATATTTTATGTTGTAACTGGTAATACAATTTAAATTTCTTTGTTTACAAGCATTTTGAAATTTTATAAAATATATTCTACGTCAATATGTGGTAAATTCATGGGTGGAGCACGTGAATATACTAGTTTGTTATTATATCTTTCACATCCTTTTAGTAAATATCACGTATATTATCTGGCCAAATTTTGTTAAAAAAAAATTCTTGTGTAATTTATCTGATAGTTTTGGCGTTTTAGGAGTTATTGGATAAGGGCATCAAACAGCCAATTCTCAGACCATCAAAGTTTGAGGAAACAAGGAATACCAAAATCACAATAAAGCATTTCAAAATTTTTATGAATAACTTATACTTTACGCTAATTAATAGTAAATTCAGGTCCAAAAGACGTGCCTGCTGGACTAGCTTGTTATAATATATTTCTTTCTCATTAGCAAATATCATGTGCAGCACCTGCCATATTTTGCAATAAAAAGAAATCCATGATCTTAATTATTTGATTTTTTTTTGAAATTATTTGGTAAGTGCATCAAACAGGAAACACTTAACTAGCTAATACTTAGCTAGAGCATCGAAATTTTAGTAATTTAGAATACTAAAATTGCAATAAAGTTCCACCTTTGTTGTTCATGCTTAGAAATACCCTTTCCAGTCCAAAGGCCAAGGGGAGGATTGAAGGAACAGCAAATGTTGTGCCTCATCACAGCCAAAGCTCCAATATTTATTCTTCATTAATATGATGGTGGAGTCAATTGATATAGCAACGAGTTTAGTAATACAATAGGAGTCATCAATAGTTTTCATATCATTCCTAAATTCAAATTCACTCTTAACTAATACTTCATGCAGACATTATGGAAACATTTGCCAAGGTTTTCTATTTAGGACCCTCTTTGATGTTATTCTAAGCTTCTCCATATTAATAGGATAAATGGTTTCATACCACACCAACATCATTCCTGGAGGTTAATATCTCATCCTTGTACAATCAGAGTATTACACAACCTCACTTTGCTTGTGTAAAAATACTGCTCACAACCTAGAGGACTAAAAACTTGCCTTCTTATATACGAAAGAACGGTTCTCCTTACTGGGAATTCAGATGAACATAATCTTGGTGTTTCTTTGAACTTTTAAACTACCATATCCATAACAGTCAAGCTTTGTTCCTGACATTTGGCTTTTAGCTATATGGACCTTCACTCACCAAAAGCATTTTTGGCTGACTTTTGATATTATTTCAACAGTTTTCCTAATATTTTCTCATAACTTTCATCCACGTATTTTAAATCTTCTCCCTCTTCTTCTACTTGGACAAATATTAAAGAGCCATTCCTTGCTACTTTATTAAATATATCCATACCGTCTCAATCAATGGTAAATCCCTTCAGTTCTTAACTGTTACAACTCCTCTAATAATACTTATTTTTGCTCTATTTATCTTTGTTTTACCATACATCCATATCAAAATCCTTGTTTCTGCCACATTCAACCTGGACCCTCTTTATTACACAATATTTTAAACTCTACAATATTTTCATTTAAGCAGCTATGATATATAATAATCACCATACCCAAAAAGCACTGCTCCACTTGATCCAGCCATCTCTAGTTCTATTACATCTTCATATCCTAGGATATCAAAATCAATCAGTCTATAGCATCTATTGTCCATCATTTACATTTTTACTAACGTTTCATTTTTAATAATTTATTTTTGTTTTGCTGATTTTTAAGCCACATCCATTAAAGAAGCCTATGATAATTCATTAAACTTTTACCCAAAAATTCAAATTAGTGGGGAAGCAGAAGAAAAGTAAATTTTCAACAACGACGAAACTTTGCATAGGTTAGCATGCAGTCACAAATACTAATATAACTTGATGTGGAGGCTAATTCCCCAACCTCGGGATCATGAGAGTTAACATGCCAAGTTTTATCTCCGACGACCATCCCTCATCCCCTGTATACAGTATCATACCATCGAATCTCCTTCGTTCTAGCCAACCCTTGACCTGGCTGACCTTCGACCTTACAAGGATTTATCTCGCCTTTAGGAGTTAAACTCTAGTAGCCTTCAGATGGATCAAAGTAACATCTCGAAACCCTTAACCTTACTCGATCCTTGGCCTCAGCAGGAGGACCAGATCTGATCCGGGATCCTTGTATTTAGGAGAAATCAAAATTTCATAGCAATATACTTCCAAACAACTTAATGAGAAATCATCCGACGCTCATTTTTATGCAATCAAATGATCAGGAGACCATATCCTATAATCTTTGATAAACCCTCTGAATTAAGAGAAACGTGAACCATTCTACGTCATAGTCTCTGTAGCCTTTAAAAAGCGTAGTTGGCAGCACAAAAGAAACAATGTTTCAATTAATGGAAGGCAGACATCCCGGGCAAACGGAATGATTATTTATCTAATCTCTTGACAGAATTTGATGCCATGTCATTTCTTCTCAAATTTGCTGAGACTTTCTATATCTTGAAAATACCCCGGTCTTTCGCCTATAAAAGATCTCCATGGAAGCTCCTAAGGTATGCAATATAATTCATACATTTTCTTTCCCCTCTCCAATCTACTTTCTTCCTCCTATTGCTTACCACCTAACTTGATCGTCGGAGGGTTTTCACTGAAGCAACCTATTGCCAGGACTTTTCTTGTAAGTATAGTTCATGAGAATATCTTCTACAGCGACCTCCGGTACCCAGGTGGGAAGCAGCATCAACACAACTAAAAAAGAAGTTGCAATCCTCAAAATATTTTAATAATGAACTAAGTATGCATTTCTCGGAGAAAGGTAAATTAGAAGAAAAGTATAACTGATAGAAAACAAAACAGATTGCACCAGCAAATCATTCAGTCAGATGTTCGTTATTCTCAGTAGGATAGAAACTTTACACATATAAAAGAGCCTATACAAATCCCTCTTTCAGAAAGCATTCAACCAGCAAATACTCAGAGGGTATCATGAAAGACTAGTACAGCAAGATACGCAGACTTAAGTATACGTGCAGAGAAGTGATGACATTTCAATACCATAGATGACGGTCATAGAACTGGCAATGTACAATAGTTTTCTTATATTGCAGAATAACTAAGGGGATCTTCACCGTGGACAGGAGCAATAACAGACATCACAACAGAGCCTCCCAACAATATCACAACAAGAGCTGTAAAATTTACCAGAAATGATTCTGGACCATGCCTGGCAAGGCCCGTGCTCTGCAGGAAAGTGATTTTCTCCAGCAAGCCTAATTCTGCATTGGCTAAGGCCAATATGTAGACAAAGAGCCCAAAAAATACATGCCAAGGAAGAGCATTACGTTTGAGATTTGGGGCAGCACCAGGAAAGAAAAATATGAGAAACCCAAAAATCCACTGGAAGAAAAAGAAAGCTGAAATGAATGCCAGATATTGATGCAGCAAAGCTTGATGATTAGAGTGCATTAGGAGAAACAACAAAAAATGCAATGATGGTACGTGTGTCTGTAGAAAATTATTTACTGATGCAACCATGCTTCTCCTTTGCGTACAAAAAATTGCTATGCCTTTGACCGCTGATCTACAATGATGACCCCAAAAATACTTGTGTTATTCCAATAGCATGATGAAATTCTATATTTTTCGCTTGTCATATTTAAAATATTCTATATTCACCAATTTATTTAAATTTTCTTTTAAGTTCTTGATGGAGGACTGTTTAATAAGAAATTTAGATGCCTTATATTAGATGGAAATATAGAAATTAAAAAATATTTTATTTGATAATTAGAGCATTTTATAAGAACTCCAGTATTTTATTTCTATGCAGATTCTTATTAGAGTTTTGGATTGTCTATATAAATCCATTACTAAGTTAATTAAGAATATAATTTGCATCATTGAGATTTGACAATATAGAATATTGAGTTGCCCAATCTCTCTCTCTCTCTCTCTCTCTCTCTCTCTCTCTCTCTTGCTTTTTTTCTCCTCTTTTTTCCTCTCTTCTCTTTCCTCTTCTTTTTCTCCTCTCTCCTTTTGTTCTGCATCAATTTGGTATTAGAGCTTGTTCTATCCTATATCAATTTGGTATCCAAGCCAACCTAGATCCACCACCACTACTGCATCTTTGTAACTCCATCACCTTAGCCCTAGCAACCCCTCCAACCACTCTCCCAAGATCAGCCATCCATGTCCCACCACAACATCGAAAAAAAAAAAAAAATAATGAAGAGAAAAAGAAACGAAAAAAAAAAGGGAAGGGCGAGGAAAAAAAGGGAGCCCAACCCTCAATTTTCGATGAACACTATACATGCTCCCCCTTCACTAGAGTCTTCTTGCTCACTCATGACTATATCAGACTCCGGGGCTGATTGGACACCAAACCCGCTGCATCATCCGCAGAACCAGCTTCTCATCCTTCAAAACCATGTTGCGAGTACTAACAGGCATAGGTGTTTTGAGAAAAAATATATGGTTACATATGTTGTGATGATAAGATAGGATGAACACAATACATGAAGAGCACTAAGATAGCTGCTGTTTGTATTCCTTAAAATGCCTACTAGTCATGCTGGTATAAGTATTGTCATTTTGAACATCATTTTACAGCAAGAAGCACAGCGATATTAGCAATAGTCGCCACTTCTATCAATATCATCTTTGTCGCCTGCTGGTAGTCTTGCTATTTCATACAGATACTAGAACTTATTACTAACTATGTCTCTATTTTATTCCCGTTGTAAACATAAATCCATGTCTATGGAGCATGGATATGTTACAGGATATGGGCAAGGATACAATAGAATATTAAGGTTTTAAGAATCAGTGCCGGTGAATGTGCCCAGAAACCCTCCAACATGGTAAGTGCCAGCATGGCCTGCCCTTGAAATCATGCACAATACAGCTACTCCAATATGAAAAATCTTGGAAAAATTGGATGTGATACAATTGGGATATGATAATAATAAATTAATGTTTTATATAATGCAGAAAATTTCATACAGCATAACAGCTTATCACTATAACATTATTGATACTCATCACAACAACATCAACATCTACAAACTCCATGACCATACTCCATATATATTCATCAATCAAATCCATTGACCATAGTCCATATTCCATATTGCATATAATCACATCAACATTACAAACTCTAATACTAGTAATCTGTAATATTCATTCATCCAAAAGGATGAAAACAGCAGCCATCCATGTCACCGCAAAACATTGAATAAGTATCCTAAATTTATATGGAGCCATTTTCTTGATTTAAAAAAAATAGGATGCATAGGATAAGTATTTAACTACAATATCCTAGCCATTTCAAAAACCATGATGCCATCTGATACACGCATATTATGCATGCAGGTCGCAGGAGCTGTGTATCCTAGATTCATGTGCTAATGAAGTAGGAGTCCATGTTTTACAAATGCACCACCCGTATACTCTATCTGGATTCAATTCCAATATGCATAATTATTTAAAATATTTTTTCGCATCACTACGATGTAGGTTATTGTAATTTACCTGAATGCCATATAAGCATATTGTACCAAGCCCAACCCAGGAATGCAAGCTGTACAAATTATCAATTCCACTTTCATTGTGATTCTTGAAAGCAAAATATATTCCCATAGCTCCGAGTACAAGTGCAATAGCATGAAGAACCAGATGAACAATTTTATTTACTTCACGACTCCGAGGAAAAGCTTTATAACTCATTATAGCTGCAAATCAGTTTGAAAAAAAAAGAGACACATCCATTTCAAAACACATTTAGAATAAACTACAAGGCTGCTAATTGATATATTTTCAGCTTGCTTACCTTCACTTCCCATGACAATGAAGCCAATTGTCATCAGAACTGGATGAACCTACAAAGATAAAAATATTACAAAAGCCAATGACTAATCTTTAAGAAATAAGAAAATACTCCATATTTCCTTGTTTTATCAAATCAATTTCATCTGACAAATAAATCAACACCTACAGTTCTACAGAAAACAAAAGAAACAAATTCCAATCAACCTCGCAGAACTGCATGCTATATGGAGGAGATGATAATTGCAGTTGGAATGAAATTTATGAATAATCAGATAAATCTATTTATTCACAGTCCTTGTCATGTCAGCCATGATGTTTGTCTTAAATCTTGAGTGTTATGACATATAAAATAGGATGTTTGCCATTTTGTTCTCACCTTCCGATCAACAATGTTTTGATGAGAATAATTGTCAACCACTAAAGTTGCCATTGAGATCAAAGCAAAGCAATTAGGATGATGGATTGTTGGTCCAAACCTACCAAGCAAAACGCATGGGCATTTTAATATGATCAATATCCGTTAGGCAGCAAACTTATTTAAAGGGACTTCTTAAGCTGAAAACCGAAAGGATGGGACAACAAGAAAAAGGAAAACAGAACAAAACCTGTGTTTGGAATAAGTTCTTAGAATATCAAATTTATCTTAAAGGGCTATTTTGAGATAAAAAACAGAGTAAGCATGTTCTTTAGAGACAACTTTCATACTGTCACAGTCAATGTCTACGTCATAATTATACTCTTTTTAAGAAATGAAAATGAATTCAATTGGCCTTGGGATTTAGCCAGTCACGGGAGGTCCATCCATGCCCATGCAGGATTGTCCAAAAGTACTCATAAAAGCATAAAAAATCACAGAAAATACACAACAACAGAAACATCAATAAACTAAACAAAGACTAGAAGGCATCAATTATCTATAATCAAGTAACTTAGACAAAAACAAACACCACAACTTCCTACATAAATAAGCACCTGCGACCAGCAGACAAAATTGCAAATTTCTTTTACCATCTTCACCTTTTAACAATTCAATAAACAATCTCAATACATGAAACACCCAATCAAAACAATCAGGAAACTACACGAAATTACAATTAAATGAAACACCAATATGCTACACTCCAACCAAAGCAAAAAATGCCACACCAAGTTAACACCACCTAAGTTTTCTCTGACTAAATCCTTAAAAAAACGAGATAGAACGCAAACAAGGAAAACAAAGACAAATCAAAGACAACGTACATTAAAGATGAGGTTTTTGTTGGTGGACTCAAAGGCGAGCCCTCCCCGGAAGTGGATGTTCCACACGAGCACCATCACCACTGCCGCCGCAGCGAGCACGTGCGCGACGTACGTGAACGGCCGAGGTCCGACCCTCACCGACCGTCCCATCTCCTCTCCCCCTACTCTTATTTTCTGCTTTTCCTCGGTACTCATCACTAGCAGGCGATATGGCAGTCGGTTTTCGCCTTTTGGCGATGCTAAAGTTTTATAATCTGGGAACCGGATGCCGTGGGATCTGGACGATTTCCATCAGTTCAGGAGGAATAGCTCCGTTACTTGTGTGGGCCCACATTGTTATCTGTTTTGCGGGGTTCGGAATCGCCGGATATTGATGAGGAAGTGTCCACCGGGTAGGTGGTGGGTGGTGGGTGTGTGTCCGAGTGATGATCGTGCGGTGCAGAAACATCGCAACGCGATTCTATCTTTATGCTTCGTGTTACGCCTATGGCCTTTATCTTTATGCTTCGTGTTACGTCGATCGCAACGCGATTCTATCTTTATGCTTCGTGTTACGTCGATGGCCTTGAAGTTGTTATGCATCTCCTTTATCGATCACGTGGGGTCCGCAATGACGTAATGGACAGAGACCATGGAAACAGGATTTTCTCCTACATTTGACCGTGAGAAGAAAGGATGTGCAATGACCCCGGTTACCTGGCCCCTGTCATAAGTTCCGGAATTAATCCTTCCTGTCTTGAGCGAAGAGCAGATCCAACGTCGACCAAACTCAGAAAGGACTCTACGGTAGAAATTAGGCTCGATACCGAGCCTGATCTTTTTTTCTTTTTTTTTTTTTTTCCAAGATCCGATCCAATCTTGAAAGGTCAATACCAAACCCTTCCAACAAACTACGTTTTAATATATTGACTAACATAATATATGTATATAATTATTTTTGGTTGGTATGGTCTATTTTTACTTCTTTTTTTTTTTTGGTTATTTTTTGCCCGTCCAAATCCTCCTGATCTAGGCTGGGCAGGCCCATGATCAGCTCTACTTGGGCGGGGATTGATCGAGTTTGAGTGGTGAGTTTTTCTGGGGACTAATGGTTCGAGTAGCCGGGTATGTGGGAGAATGGCGTGCAAAGTGGGAATTTCTCCGCCACGCATAAGGGGAAGGTTGCTATCAAGTTGCGAGTCAGGTCTTACTTATATAGGCAGCTTTTCAAGTAGACATGATCTGCTGATTCCTTATCCACTCCAGGCATAAATGAAACGCAATGACGCAAGATTAACAGGGATAGCCCCGGAAAATCCAAGTGTCCAAAAGTTGTTGTTTAGAGAGAAACACTCCATCCAATCATGCAAGTTTCACATGGTGCTCCATCCAATCATATAGTTTTTAAAAGGTGCTAGTAACTTAATAAAATCTCTTAACGTTGATATATAGAAAATCTGGATTCAAGTCTCACCCTTTGAAGCATTATTAGATAGGATTCTCATGAACATTTTCCTTCGTGCCATTTCTACACATGATCGGTGCTAGGGAAGTTACCAGACATCCTACAGCAAATGAGCCTAGATATGATTTACTTGTGATCTTTTCCCCCTCCTGTGCAAAATTATAACATAAGTACTGAATTTCTTTATGCTAATTCTTTTTTGACTCAGTTTCTCTAGCAATTTCTAGAAGCTCCATCATCATGCTCAAATGAATTAGGAGGAAGCAAGGCGCCTCCCCTAAATTTATAAGATGTACAAGAGAGGAAAGTGGGGGGAATTAGACAAGGAATATACAAAGAACCCCCTTTAAGAGGGAAGTAACGGAAATTAATGAGTTGCCGCCAAGGAAGATAGGCTTTCACATAATTTGCAATGTCTTTTAGTTTACTCAGACCGGAGATGATCACAAAGCTTGAAAGTGTGTAATGTTTTTTATTGAATACCGAAGAGAATGCTGCTGATGAACAAAGATCCTTCCGTGTTTTTCTCTTGATATATGCGCCGAAATAAGGCGATCACAAGTTGATCCCAGGACGTGTGAAAAGTTGGCCGAAATAACTTCTTCCTTTAAGAGGTCCAAAGTGCATCTAGATTGGTGGAACATCCTCGAATGGTAAGACAAGTTTTAAAGGTGGTCCAAATGCTTCTAGGGAAGAGGCATCAAAGGAAGAGGTGTGACACTGTTTCCTAATTACAGCCACAAAGAGGACAGCCCAGGCGTATCACCCCTCCTTTCATATGAAGCATTTCCTCCGTACGAAGTTTGTTCTTCAAGATAAATGATAGAAAAAATCTTTGGTCTTTTCCGATACTGCTGCTTTCCGAATGGCCTTCTAATACGGGCAAAGCTGGTCACCATTAGAAATGAACGGCTATGCTTTCATACAGGAGTATCGGCGATTTTGGTTGGTTGGAAGGATGAAACATTGCAACCGAAGTCTTAGTAACCGCTTCTAGCCGCAGCCACGAAAATTTATTCCAGAGGCAGCCAAAGTCTTTGTAACCGCTTCTAGCCGCAGCCACGAAAATTTATTCCAGATGCAGCCAAAGTCTTTGTAACCGCTTCTAGCCGCAGCCACGAAAATTTATTCCAGAGGCAGCCAAAGTCTTTGTAACCGCTTCTAGCCGCAGCCACGAAAATTTATTCCAGAGGCAGCCAAAGTCTTAGTAACCGCTTCTAGCCGCAGCCACGAAAATTTATTCCAGAGGCAGCCAAAGTCCCACATAAGAGGCTTTTTAGTAGTGGCTAGAAAATAATAGCCACTAAATGAAGACTTAGTAGCAGCGAAAATTAAAATTATATTTGATAATAGGCAATCTATTTAGATTAGCAGTAATTTAAGGAGATTCCACTATATTATTATATTTGATATAATTTTTTTATGACAATCTAGATTACTAAATGACATGGCATTACTGTTGACGTGGAATCTATGACGGTACTAGTTGGTGGCCACGCTGCTAGAAGTGCCACTTGGACATGGCGACCAAATATAGATCCAGAGTCAAGCCGTCTTGGCACCTGAAGCGCGCTCCCATTTTCTGGAGTGGTCCCTCAGCTAGGGCTGCGCTCCCACCTTCCGGCATCGAGCTCCCGAGATAGAGCTCCCCCATTATGCTGAGGTTGAGGTCTTGACTGAGATCAGCTCCCATCCGGGATCGAGCTCCCAGTCGAGGTTGTGCTCCTGCTTCCCGGGATCGAGCTCCTGGTCGAGGTCGTGCTTCCATTTCTCAGGATCGAGCTCCTAAGATAGAGCTCTCCCATTCTGTCGAAGTCGAGCCCCCGGCCGAGATCAGCTCCTATCCGGGGTCGAGCTCCCTATTGAGGTCGTGCTCCCGCTTCATGGGGTTGAGCTTCCGAGATAGAGCTCCCCTATTCTTCCAAGGTCGAGCCCCTGGTCGAGGTCAGCTCCTATCTGGGATCGAGCTCTCGAGATAGAGCTCCCCCATTCTACCGAGATCGAGCCCTCGATCGAGGTCAGCTCCCATCCAGGGTCGATATCCTGGCTGAAGTCGAGCTCTCGCTTCACGGAGTCGAGCTCCTGAGATAGAGCTCCCCCATTCTGCCAAGGTCGAGCCCTCGACCGAAGTCAGCTCCCATTTGGGGTCGAGCTCCTGGCCGAGGTCGTGCTCCACCATCCGGGGTCGAGCCCGAGATAGAGCTCCCCCTTCCTGCCATGATCGAAGTTCTTGCTATTAGCCAAGGGAAAAAGATCAGCAGAAGTTCAGACCATGGCGTGGAAGCTCCCAGCTGTCTGTAACCTCCAAGAGGTGGGGCATGCCCTGCTGGAAATTCAAGCTCTGCACAGTGCATGCTCCACCAGGCTCCAGGCCCTGTAGCATGTTGCCACATCAATGGCCGTGCAACCAGGGGCTCTGATCCTTGTGACATGGAACCTGTACCTCCTCCAAGGGAATATTCTATTAAGGCCCCAGGTCCTGCAACATTTCGATGGTCCCTCTAGGAATAGAAATATCCCACCATGGCTCGGAGCTCAGCGGCATAATGCCTACCCCTTCCACAGGAATCTGCACCACCAAAGTGATGTCCGATTCACGAGTTACTTCTGAAAAACCCTCTGGCACCTGTTAGGAACTAAGCTCAAATTTTCTACCACCTACACCCACAAACTTATAGCCAGATTGAAGTAGTAAACCGAAGCCTTGAAAATTTGTTGAGATGTCTTGTAGGTGAAATACTGGAAATTGGGACCTTTTGTTACCTAGAGCCGAATTTACCTACAATTGTTCAGTTAATAGGTCCACAGGCAAGAGTTCATTTGAGATTGTCCATGGTTATAAGCTTAATAGATCCATAGACCTAATCCCTTTGCCCATACATGCACGAGTCTCTAAGTTAGCTAAATCATTTGCACAGCATGTTAGGTTTTTGTATAAGAAAATTAGTTGTAAGATTTAATTGAGAAATGATACTTATAAATAAATGGCAAATTCTCGAAAACGAACTAAAGAATTTGTTGAGGAAGATTTTGTGATTATTAGGGTTAGACTCGAGCAGTTTCTCCCAGGGACCGTGAAAAAGTTACATGCCCGTGGAGTTGGACCCTTTAAGGTGATTAAGAAAGTTGGACTCGATGCCTATGTGCTCGAGTTACCACCCGAATTAAGTATTAGCTCAACCTTCAACATCTCAGACCTAGTTGAGTATAGGAATCGACAAGGAAACCTAGTGAATCATTTGGACCTGATCCCATTCTTGAGAGTAAACCTATCCCAGAGTGTCCACCAATAAAGTGGCTTGAGAGAGGAAAAAGGATCGAGCGTATTCTAGATGACTAGGCTATTATTACCTGGAGCAAAGGTTACCAGCGATACCTGATTCGTTGGCGAGGTTGACTGGAATTTGAGGACTCGTAGATCACCCAGAGGATCTGCAGCCATTGACCTGGATCTATTAGAAAAGTATCAGATCCAGATTGACCTTTGCTCGACAAGGTCGAGTTCTTCCCACCCCAAGAGAATTGGTGAGGGCACCAGGATCAGACAAAGATTGCAGGACTCCATTTGGATCTCTGATTGATGTATTGGGAGTCTATCACCTTTGAGTCCATTAGTCCTGAGTCACTTGAATCCTATAATAAAGATTAAGTCCTATAATAAAGTGAGTCAATTGAGTCCATTAAGTCATTGAGTCCATTAAGTCAATTGAGTCTATTAAGTCAATTAAGTCCATTGAGTCAATTAAGTCCATTTGTTCATTTGAGTCCTATAATTTTTATTTCTTTTATTCAAGCTAAGTCCAAGAGGAGAGTCACTAGACCCCATTGAAGTAGGGAATGAAGATTTCATGTGCTTTGGCCTCACTCAAGCCGCCCAAGCCCACAAGGAATTGGCGCCTCCCAAGCCCACAAGGAATCAAGCCTCCCAGCCCAACAAGGAATCAAGCCTCCTAGTCCAACAAGGAATCAAGCCTCCCAGTCCAACAAGGAATCAAGCCTCCTTATTCCACTCAAACTAAGTGGGCGCCCCCTTATTTCCATGTATATACTCCAACTTTGACAGGGAGTCTAAGGGGCCTGGGTGAATTATAAATAACCCTCCTTCCTCTTGTAAAGTGGAATTATTAATGATTAATGAATGAAAGAGTTCTTCTTCTTCTAGTTTCCCGTGCTATTGAGTACTGACATTCCATGAGGGAGAGGATGAGAGGCCCAAACCAACCTACCATCTTCCATCTACAAGCCCTAACTGCCCATCCATCTTCAAACCCTAGCCATCCCATCCATCCTCCAACTTGGCCACCAACTCCCTTCCACCAAAACCCTAGGCCATCAACCCTTCTTCCTCCAAACCCCTAGGCTGTCAGGTCCTCCTCAAGTCCAGGGCAACCGAGAATCTTCCTCCTAGCCAGGAATCTAGGCATCCTCAAGCACTCCAAGATTTGCATCAAGCCATGACTTACTCTACAAGCCCTCTCCATCTTCCCTCCTATCTTCCAATTTCTTTTGTTGCACACCTTTGCTTTCTCTAATCAAAGGATCTCTTTTTCCTTGGTGTTTGCAGGATCCCTCAGGTACCATGCCCTGCAAAGGAGGCCTTTTTTGATAACTGAACTGCCAACCAGGAGCTAAGAGTTTAGGAAAATCTAGCCTCTTCATCCAGGCGCATCCTTCAAAAGATTATGTGATCCCACTATTTTCAAGAGAAGATATTTATTGCTAGGTATTTCAAACCCTTTCCCTTATCCTAGATCTATTTTGTTGAAGAGTGAATCGAGCATGTTCTAGTTAGGGTTTCTTAATCCTTGCGATCTTGCTTTTTTCTTTCTTTGAGGGTTAAACTTTATGGGGATTGTGACTTGATCATCATAGGTTAATCTTGCATGTTCCTTAACTCGTTTTTAGGAATATAAGCATCATAAAATCTGAGATCATACTCATATTAATCCAAAATTGCTTTCTTTTTTATGATGATCCTTGCATGCTCTATGTCCCCCATCAACATGGAGCCAATGGATGTTGATCGCCTGAGGGCTTTGATCGAGTACTACTTAGTCATTTGGAGTGATGCGGGACTAACTAGATGCTAGGATGATGCAGGTGATTTTTTTCTTTATGATTTTTAGGCCTTTTAAAATGAGGTTAAGGATTTTCGAAGATAAGCAAGAGTAGATCTAGGGTTCTATAATAATAAGAACTTCAAACTAGCAAGTAAGCCCCAAAACAGGATAAGAAGAGGACCCCGGGATTGAAAAATTCCATAGGACTTAGCTCTCGGATCAATACCAAACCTTATAAAGTTCTGATGCGCCCAATACTGAGTTCACTCGCTCTCGCGAATGTGGCTTGGATTATTGAGCCTTCAACCCCGCGGATGCGTCGGCTTTTCGTCTAAAGGTCTCAAAGGCAAGGGAGTCCGACTCCGTATTTGTGGCACCTGGAGGACTAGGCGCCAAGATGGATCATCTCGATGGACTCCAAACTCAAAGATGGAGGATGGCTTGCATGGAAGAGAAGGTAACTTGAGGCCTCATACCTCTTGATGCTCGAAGGCGAAGGCGCTCCCTCACGGAGATCGACATTCTTAAGGAATGAAGGCAAACTAGAAGATGAACACTCAAACCTTTTTTCTTTTCATTCATCAAAAATTAGCCATACAAATAAGGGGTAAGGTCCTTTATATAGGCACCTTAGGACCCTTTTCAAATTCAAAAGAAAAAATACATATCTTCTCTTGAAAAAATATCAAAATTCTGCACTCCCTTCTTCTTTGCCGACCAAGGCTTTGCATGAGATTGAGCGTGGCTTGATTTTGGGCTTGAAGGAAGGATCTTGGCGCCCTTGGATTTGGAAAGCTGATCACTAATTTTGGAAAGAAGGCATGATGCAAGGCTTATGTCTTCCTTCTTTCCTTGGTCGCCAACCCCTCTTTGGAGAGAAACATGATATGGGGCTTGGAGCAAGGCTTGTGTCTTTCTTCTTTCCTTGGTTGCCCACCCATCTGTGGAGAGAAACATGATATGGGGCTTGGGAAAAGGCCTATGTCTTCAACCTTTCCTTGGTTGCCCATGACTCCTTTAGCAAGTGGCTTGATAGGGAGAGGGAAGGGAGGAAAAGATCAAGTGATGTTGTCTCCTTTGGCACCCAAGAAATCAGAATTGTGCCGCCCACTTGGCAAGGTGAGGTGGCGCCACATGGGATGATGAAGTGGCACCCCAGGGCTGAACATGTCATCCTTCAAGGCTTGGCCCAATAGTAGTTGAGCTGGACTCGAAGACCACTTCAGCTTGGGCCTAGACTCGGACTGGAATCAATATAGGACTCATAGACACAACTTGACCAAATTGGTCAATGTACAAGACTAAAACAAAAGCAACTGAGGCTAAATTCATGACTAAAAAAAATACAATGCTTAGGCTTGAAGCCTAAATACAGAACCCAAAAGATGAAACCCTAATCCGAGATCCTTAGAGGGTTGAGAAGCCTCTGTCAGATCCTGGTGCCCACACCAATTTTCCTGGGGTGGGAGGAACTTGATCCTGTTGAGTAAGGGTTGATTTGGCTTTGATACTTTTCCAGAAAGTCAGGATCGAGGTGCTGCAAGTCCTCTCGGGTATCCTATGAATATTGGACTATGGTCGGCCTTGTAATCGGACCAAGTAATGCTGATAGCCTTTGCCCTAGGTGGTCATAGCTTGATCATCCAAGACACGCTCGATCCGCTCTCCTCTCTCAGGTAAAATTGGAGGTGGACACTCTAGGTCGAGTTCGCTCTCAAATGAAAGGTTAGTCCCAAATGGCTCACTAGGTATGCTTGCTGGTTCCTTATACTCGACTAAGTCTGAGATATTGAAAGTCGAGCTAATGCCATAATTCGGGGGTAGCTCAAGCACGTAGGCATTAGGGCCAACTCGCTTTATCACTCTAAAGAGGCCAGCTCCACGAGCATGAAGTTTCTTAACAGTTCCTAGTGAAAACCATTCAGGCCTAAGCCTAATCATTACAGAATCCCCTTGATCAAACTCTTTAGTTCTCTTTCAGGAATCAGCCAAATTATTTTAAAATTTGTACTTAATGCAAAATTCTAATACGATGCAAAATGCAGACTCAACTAAGCATTCTATTGAGAGGGATTTTATTGGACTCTCTAGGGCCTAAACCTAACAGATTATTGACTTTCTAGGTTTGACCTTAGTTTGGTATGCACATGAGAATTTACCATGGATTCCTAGCAAATGCCATAAGGTCTTCCAAAAGTAGGTCGCAAATGGGATGGGCTCTAAGGGTTCATACAACCTGGTGATCTCAATAAAATATAACCTAATGGCTTTAAAAACATGTGTAGACTTAGAAAATGGTAGGAAATAGGAAGGAGACTCAGGAACTGGTTTAAAGCTCGAGAGACTGACCTTAATGTGTAAATATTGGTCTATGGGTGTGCTTGTCCTAACCTCATGATTAGTACTAGGTGGACCTATAGTTGAAAGTCCTAGGGCAAGTTGGGTGCTCCTAAAAGGTGGAAGGTTATTAGGAAGGTCTTTGGAAAGTTTATCTTGAAAGTCCTCTAAACTAATGTATACTTCTTGTTCCTGGACATTCTCTATGGGCAATACTTGAGAACCTTCACTTTCATCGACTTTGTTTGATCCTGACTCGGTCATTTCTTCTTCAAATTCTGTAGTGGGTTCAGGATCATTATCCTTTGATTCCTTAATGATTTCAACCTTAGGCCCATCTTCATCACATTTCTTCACTAAACTTGATTCATGGATTTCTTCTTGGGATTCCTCAATAGGCTCAAGGGTTTCTTTACTTAAATTCTCAGTGGGCTTAATCTTTTCTCTATGAGATTCGTCAGAAGGTTCCTCTCTCTAGGTTGGTTCATGAGTCTCTTTTATGGTAGGGGTTCCCTTAGTCATCACATTCTCTAACTCTTTGGCCTTGATCAGGTTAACTTCTAGCTTCTTTTCCTTTAAGCTAGTCGATCCTCTTGTAACCTGATCCATGAACTCTCGATTGGGTCTCCTAGGGTGAACCCCTCGGGCTGGGTTAAAACGAGGAACTCTTCTGGACTCAGCCTCTAAGGAGGGATTATGTTGAGGGAATCTCCTAGGGTGGGGAGGTGATTCAAACTCTGGTTTAGTGTGAGGCTCCTGGGTCCTACCCAGAGTTTCTAGCCTTGTTATAAATTTATCAAACTTATCAAACCTATTATTCATCCTAGCTAACTATTTAATGATGACCTTGAATTGATCCTGCGATCGTTCTCCATGGGTTCACTTGATTGGGACTGATGGGGGTGATAGGGGACTCCTGATCTAGTCGACATGCAACATACAACGAAAGGTGTTACGGGTTTGCTAGACCTAAGAGTTCAATCACAATGAGTCCACATAGAAGACACACAGCATAATTAACTAGTCCTTTCACTGGTCAGGTAAGAGGTGGGAGTGTGGGAGGCTCCCCTTTCTTTCCCTAAGGACCCAATTAAGGAACTACAACACCACTTAGGTCATTTGATGCTATACCTCTTGCCTTAGACACCAGCTTCCCGGTACCAATTGAAGCGTTGTATGTAACCAGCTTCTCCAAAATGGTCAAACCCAACTCGTTGATGTCCCTAATCTATTAGGTTGCTACTAGATTTTAGATTAGGTTTGGGATCGAAATGCATGGGTGGTTGTTTTTGGGCTAAGGAAAGGTAATGACTTCCTTCCCTTATCTTTTGATATTGACGCCCTTAAGTTATTTATGAGAATGATGGCATACACATGATCTAATGAAATGTAATTAAACTTTGTTTTTAGATTTTTGATGTATGATAGCAGAAATAAGATGCTGCAAATAACAAGATATGAAACTAAATACAAAATTAAACTATTTGAGAAATGAAAACATGAAAAGATGCACTTGCTGAAAATCTCAAAATAGATTTTGTTCTCAGGTAGTATTCCAACATGTAGAATTTTTATAGGATGTAATAAAATTTGAGAAAATTCTTAAAATTACTTTCAATTATGTGAAATCTGGTAAAATAAAAATCAGAAGGTTTGGAGGTTCCTACAAATAGAAACACCAAAAATAACAGGACATGTACTGAGATGAAAATATGCAGAAATTTAAAGAAGATGAGATCTAATGATGCAAAAATTTTCTTTAGTTTTTTTTTTAAAAAAACTAACTCCTTGTGTTCCCCTTCAAAGGTTAATCACATCGGCAAACCTACATGCCATAGAAAATCTCCGTGAAATGGGATGTGAGAGTCTTGTAGCCCTTCTTTTTCCTATGATCAGATGGCCATGGTGAAACACCTAATCCAAGTACTTAAGAAGATGCTAAGTCCTAATCATGCTCTGATACCAGATGATGCAGGACTAACTAGATGCTAGGATGATACAGGTGATTTTTTTCTTTATAATTTTTAGGTCTTTTAAAATGAGGTTAAGGATTTTCGAAGACAAGCAAGAGTAGATCTAGGGTTCTATAATAATAAAAACTTCAAACTAGCAAGTAAGCCCCTAAACAGGATAAGAAGAGGATCCCGGGATTGAGAAATCCCATAGGACTTAGCTCTCGGATCAATACCAACTTAGGAGTTAGGGTGGCAAACCTTATAAAGTTTTGATGCGCCCGATGTTGAGTTTACTCGCTCTCGCGGATGCAGCCTGGATGATTGAGCCTTCAACCCTGCGGATGCGTCGGCTTTCCGTCCGAAGATCTAGAAGGCAAGGGAGACTGACTCCGTATTCGTGGCACCTGGAGGACTAAGTGCCAAGATGGATCATCCTGATGGACTCCAAACTCGAAGATGGAGGATGGCTTGCATGAAAGAGAAGGTAACTTGAGGCCTCACACCTCTTGACGCCCAAAGGCGAAGGCGCTCCCTCATGGAGATCGACGTTCTTAAAGAACGAAGGCAACCCAGAAGATGAACACTCAAACTTTTTTTCTTTTCATTCATCAAAAATTAGCTATACAAATGAGGGGTAAGGTCCTTTATATAGGTTCTTCAAGACCCTTTTCAAATTCAAAAGAAAAAATACATGTCTTCTCGTGAAAAAATGCAAAAATTCTACACTCCCTTCTTCTTGGCCGACCAAGGCTTTGCATGAGATTGGGCGTGGCTTGATTTTGGGCTTGGAGGAAGGATCTTGGCACCCTTGGACTTGGAAAGCTGATCACTCATTTTGGGAAGAAGGCATGATGCAAGGCTTGTGTCTTCCTTCTTTCCTTGGTCGCCCACCCCTCTTTGGAGAGAAACATGATATGGGGCTTAGAGCAAGGCTTGTGTCTTTTTTCTTTCCTTGGTTGCCCACCTATCTTTGGAGAGAAACATGATATGGGGCTTGGGGCAAGGCATATGTCTTCGACCTTTACTTGGTTGCCGATGACTCCTTTAGCAAGTGGCTTGATAGGGGGAGGGGAGGAAAAGATCAAATGATGTTGTCTCCTTTGGCATCCAAAAAATCAGACTTGTGCCACCCACTTGGCAAGGTGAGGTGGTGCCACATGGGATGATGAAGTGGCGCCCTAGGGTTGAAAATGTCATCCTTTAAGGCTTGGCCCAATAGTAGTTAAGCTGGACACAAAGATCACTCCAGCTTGGGCCCAGACTTGGACTAGAATCAATACAGGACTCATAGACACAACTTGACCAAATTGGTCAATGTACAAGACTAAAACAAAAATAATTGAGACTAAATTCATGACTAAAAAAAATACAATACTTAGGATTGAAGCCTAAATACAGAACCCAAAAGATGAAACCCTAATCCGAGATCCTTAAAGGGTTGAGGAGCCTCTGTCAGATCCTGGTGCCCACACCATGGAGTCAGTGGGCATTGATCGCCTGAGGGCTCTGACCGAGCACTACTCAATCATTTAGAGCTAATGGTGCTGATTGCTTGAGGGCTCTAATCGAGCACTACTCTTTAGTCATTTGGAGTCAATGGGCATTGATCGCCTGATGGCTCTGATCGAGCTCTACTTGATCATTTGGAGCCAATGGGCATTGATCGCCTAATGGCTCTAACCAAGCACTACTTAGTTATTTGGAGCCAATGGTAATTGATCACCTAGGGGCTCTGACCAAGCTCAAATCGGTCATTTGGAGCTAGTGGATACTGATCGCTTGAGAGCTCTAACCAAGTGCTACTCGATCATTTAGAGCCAGTGGGTATTGATCGCTTGAGGACTCTAACTAAGCACTTAAGGCTATAAATGGGTTAGGTTGACTATTGACTCTAATATCATGCTAGAAGTTTTAAATGATCAATCCTTTATATTTTGAAAATCATGAATATCTTGAAAATTTTAAATCTTGATGCATGTGCTTTCATGTTTTATTTCTCAAATGAATGCATATTTTTAAAGGAAAATAATATTTAGGGGAGCATCTAAAGATTTGTTATCATGCTTTAAATGCTTTGTTGATACGATGCTTTACTTGCTCTAATACTCCTCTTTATCTTCAAATCTAATCATTTGAGGGGAGTTTTATTCAATTGGTATCAAAATTTATATCTAATCATAGTAATTGCTTCGGATTGGGTTAGTCACCATGGTCGTCCGGTCATAGGAGCTAAGTAGGGTTTAAAGATCCTCTCTTCCCATTCACTGGGGTCTCTTATGACATGTTGGGGTGCCGCTGTGACCTTATCCCATGAACAAGTGAGATGAATGGATAATATTGAATTATCTTTTGCGTGTGCATATCATTTTGTGGCATCATGTTCAAATAATATCATATTTCAAGTGGTATCATGTTTAATTGATTTCATGTATTGATTTTGATGATCTACTTGCTATTCTTTCCACCTTCATTCCTATTTTGTATTGCCTTTCATCCTTTTTCATGATATCAAAAAGGGGGAGAAAAATGTTAAATATAAAAAGGAAAAGATATGATAAATATGAAAAATCATTTGAGATATGAAAGAAAGTGCAAAAGGGAGAGAAGAAAGCAAAATATTTCAATCTTAAGGGAAGAATTAGTAAGAGGAAGAAAATTTGAAAAATTTTGTATATTTTGAAAAATATTTTGAAGAATTTTTTGAAAATTTTTTGGATCATATTTTGAGGGGGAGCTTGATGCTTATTGATTTTGAGCTTACATGTTTTTTTTATTGTTAATCTTTTTAAGCATACCCTATTTATATACTTAAAGATTTTGTCATCATCAAAAAGGGAGAGATTGTTGACTCTGGTCTTGATTTTGATGATTGATAAAATATTTAAGTATATATGAATACTAATTATATTTTAAATGTATTTATCAGATCTTAGTATTCATCCATGTTGAATGAAGAAATGCTTGTATTTCAGTTGAAAAAGTCCTTAAATTAATGGAAAATCAAGTATATGGATTTTGGAATTGATATAGAAGAACTTGAAGAGGCTAAAAATCAATTTTAGATAAGTTTCAGCAAGTTTCAGTTCTGGCACGCCAAGTGTCGATACTTGGAAAGCAAGTGTCGATACGTGGAAAGCAAATATTGACACCTGAAGATCAAGTGTCAACTCAAGATCTGATATTTTTTGAAAATACAGAACTATGCTATCTGAAAGTTTTTGCCTCAAGTGTCGATTCAAGAAAATGAAGTGTCGACACTTGAAGATGAAGTGTCGACTCATAGAAGTGAAGTGTCGATACTTGAAAATGAAGTGTCGACTCATGAAGGTCAAGTGTCGACACTTGGACTGTAACGGATAGTTTTCTGAAGCTGCAGAACTTCTCCAACTTGCTTCCAATGGCTAGTTTTTCATCCCCAATGGTCATAAACGGTCATATAAGGTTTGGAGAGCTATATAAACATCAAAAATCAAATGGGGAAGATATCCTTTGGTGAGATTATTGAATATCCTTCAAGGATTCAAGAGTTGAGTGGTTCAAGCCTTCAAGCTTTCAAGTTTCAAAGAGAGCATCCAAAGTTCACATCCTCAAGCATCATTCAAGGCTTCAACATCTTGAAGATAAGTTCTTCATCAACAATCAAGGACTTCAAAAAGATATTTTTTATTTTAGAAAGCTTTTATTGTACTCTTTCTTATTATTCTTACATTGTTTACTTAAGGTTTTTGGTGAGCCTTGAAAACCAAAGAGATTTTTGGTGAGCCTTGGAAAACCAATTAGGTTCTTGGTTAGTCTGCAAAACCAAGAGAGGTTGTTGGCTAGCCTAAGTTAGAAAATCAACTAGGGTTTGACTTTTGAGCCCGAAGACAAAACAAGTTGTAAAGGTTGTTGGTGAGCCTAGGTGACAAAACCAACTTGTGTTTTGATTAGTGAGCCCCGAAAACTAATCAACTATAATCTTGGTGATTATAGTGAAGTTTCCAAGGAGATCTTGGGGAGTAATGTAGGTGCCTTGGAGTGCACCGAACCACTATATATCTTTGTGTTTGTGTGATTGTTTTCATTGTGCATTTACTTTGTTATTTTTACTACATATTATTTTGAAGTACACAAACACTTTGGAAAAATACAAGCACTTGAATTGAATTAGCACATACTTGTTTTAGTTCATATTTGAAGTAGCTTGAAAATTTTTCTAAAATCCAATTCACCCCCCCTCTTGGGTTGCATTATCTCTGGGCAACACTGGAGCTTAGGGGCATGTCCCAAGTGGATTCCTGGAGGTGTTTCAAGGATGCTCTAAGTTTGAGTATTTCATCATGTAACTTAGGGGGAAGTTTTTTTAAAAGATTGTAACATAACCCAATAAGATTATAGGATTGGGTCCAGGTTTGTTAAATTAGTTAGGAGGTTAGCTTAGTTGGTTATCTTATTTCTTTTATTGATTATATAAATGCATGTATCTATGTAATTTGGAGCATTTTGAAAATTTTCAAACCCAAATTGGGAATCGAAATAGTTTTTTGGATCAATTCAAGAAGATGATATTGTTTCACAAGTTATGGGACCTAAGAGGAATGGATATGTACATGAATGGTTTAGGCCTAACACCCACTTTCATATTTGGAAAAGTTCCAACTCAAGTAGAAATCGTTAATGAATTGAAAGAAGTAAACAGGCGTGATGAGGAAATAAAAGATGAAATAGGATAGTTGAAGAAGATGAACGAAGATGAAAGGAAGAAAATTTAAGAGGATAGGTTGAAGTTCATTGCTTTTATGGAAGACATAAAGAGTAGCATAATGTCTCATGGGACTTCTGACATGGTAAGTTCTACCTTTCTTCATATTTTGTTCATATATAGCTAATTGAACTTGTGTATATGTTGAAAACAATAAGACACAATATTACTTATATCATTAAAGAATTGTAAAGATTATATTTTATTTTTTCTATATTTTTTGCGCAATGTGTAATGCATATTGATTATCTCTTACCTTTTGTTTGTAGTTATATGATATTATTTTTGTTATCCAATTTGCTTTTGAATCAGAAAAAAAAAGTTAGGTGAGGGGCAAGATGTTTGAGACCTATGGATTTAAAAGTTGAAAAGTTTGAAGTTGTAACAAGTACAATTGAATATTATGTGTTGTATGAGTTTTTTTAAACTTAAAGTGAAATATTTGAAATTGGAAATTAATAATCATTGTATGATGTATGAATATTCTTTTATGGATGTTTTGGAGTCATTTATTTTTGTTATATTGAAATATTGTTGGAGTGAGAATGAAGTTGTTATCACCTTTGCTTGAGATAGTTTTAAAGACTTTTGGACGTGGAAGTAAATTATTATTATCAGGTGCATTATTATGTAATACTATGGCTCCCGCCACTTAAGAATACTTTTAGTAGTGGCCACTTTGTCATAGTGCATACTACTTTTAGTGACCACATGTGCGGTTGCTACTAAAATATTGTTGATATATAGATTAGTTTTGATAATGTCAAAATATTTAAGTATACTTAATACTAATACAAACTTGAAAGAATACTTATAGAAAGATTCTTAATGCTTATAGGTTGCACAAATAATCAAGAAGAAGCTTTCAAAACTAGTTAATGAGAAATAGCTCAAGGGATGAAAGTCGACCTTAATATGCTTGAGCCCTAGATCTAGCACACTTAGAATTAAAAAATTGTACAATCTAAGAGCCAACTCCGGGAGATCATGAGCTATCTCTACTAGACTAGTCAATCCTATTAAATCAATAGTTGACTTCAGAATGGTCTCAGAATACCAAAAGAGAGTAGCAAAGAAAAGATATTCTATTCATTAGCGAACTCTAGAAAATCACAAGTTGACTCTACTGGATGAGTCGATCCCATTAGAACAAGAGCTGCTGACTCCAGAATAGTTTTATGATAATAGATAGAGAGCAGTAAAAAAAGATATCATAAACTCAAGCGGACTCTAGAAACTCATGAGTCGACTCCACTAATTTAGTTGACCCTTCTAATTCACGAGTCGACTCTGCAATAATCTTAGAGCAAAAATAGAGAATAGTATAAAAATTGAGCAAAACTTGAGCCAACTCTAGAAATATCAAGAGCTAATTCTACTAAACGAGTTGACCCCAAAATGATCATAGTTAAAAGATAGAGAGCTACACTAGGATGTTGTGGTTTATGGGTCGACTCCTGAAATGTTGAGCTGATTTTTGAAGAAGCTGAGTTTTGATAGCATAATCGATTGTTTTATAAAAAGTTCTTTAATAGCTAGAAATAGCCGGTTCGAGTTGTTCAACAACTTTTTCACTTTTCCAAGTCATTATTTGATATATTTAAGCATTGAATTCAATTGGAAAAGTGGCTTTTGGAGAGGTTTTGACAACTTTGGCAAAAGAAAAAGAAAATGAAGGAAAAACTCTTAGGAGAGCATCCAGTTTCATTTCCAACCATTTAGCTTAAATTAAAGAGCTAGAAAGTATTGATTGTGTAAACTACTAGTAAAAGTATCTTCTTCAAGCATTTAATCAAGCTTCTTTCTAGCATTCAAGAAGAGAGTCATCATATTCAAGTAGCATCTACATCGACTTTCCTGGGCTATCTAAAGAGTTTTCATTTACTTAATTTTAAATTGCTACTCTTTGTATTTTTGAGATTTTAACAAGTTTCTTTGGGTATAAAAATTTAGAGATTTAGATTAGTTAAGCCCAAAATTGAATGGTTGTGTTTGACAAAATTAAAGGGACTTAGCTGGAAAGGTTTTGATTATTGAACCTATGAAAAATCAACTAAGTTGTTTGTGATCTCAATGAAAACAATTGTACTATAATAAAAAATATTATAGTAAAATTTCCAAGTAGAGAAATAATTTTAAATTTTAAAGTAGTTTTGAAGCATACAGGACATTACTAAATCAATTCTATTAGGATTCAAAATGGATCAAGTACTTGAAAAAAACCCTCTTGATTGACTTTGTTAATTTTGTTAACCCCTCCAATACCTGCTATTCAAACTCGATTATATAATAATAATAATTGATGTGGGGGAAACCCCACCCTTGGAATCCCGAAAGTCTCAAAGACAATGATGGATTGATCAAATCTATTACAGGATGAGCGGGAACTACGTCTGGCTATCTCTAATCCCAATATCGGGGTCCCTATATCTTAATGTTTATAGGACAAACACCCACCCAATTCGAAAACAACCGAATCTATATAACCGAAGCAGCATGCCACCGAATCATTAAAAAAGGAGAGGCCAAACATTCGGCCTTATGGGTCCTTACTGGCATAGACCTTCGACCTTTCAAACCCCATCCACAGAGGCACCCGGCCATTTGAACCATTGCCTTGCATATGTACGGTCAAGATCTATCTGTTCACCTATCTTCAGCATAATTAGCACCTAGCCCTTCCAACTTTAAGTTCCATAGAACTCCTATCCTAAAGGGCCCCTAGGCCCACCAAACCATAGCACTTCGAATCTAGGCTTGGCCAGTTATGCCCCACAAATGCATCCATTAAATGGCTGAAGGAAGAATTTACCGACAACCATCTCTCATAATAGACAAACAGTCTAATCTTGTAATCAAGAGTAGACGTCAGCCATTAATGAAGCATGACCCCTTCCTATGCCATAATTCCTAGAGCTATTAAGGCAAGTGGTGGGAAGACACATGAGACAAAACCTCCCATTAATTGGTGGGGGCACCAGGATTAGACACAGATTACTGGGCCCTATTTGGTTTACCAAGCCATGTGTCAAATTTTGTAATCAACTAGAATTGAGTCCTATAATAAGTTGAGGTTAGTTGATTTGTCTCAACCCTCAACCTAGTCAGTATTTTGAGTCCTGTACATCAGTTATGAGTTCAGTATGAGCCTAATTTTTGTACAAGAGAAAGGTTTCCTATTTTGAAGTTCCACCAAGCCACATCCAGAAGTCAGAGGCCACTACATCAGCCCATTGGATTTTATGTGACAACCCAGGATCCAAGATGCTTCCGGAAATCCTGTTTCCTTCCAGATGCCCTCTAGATGCCCAGATTCCCTTCCAGATGCCGGAGCATATTCTCAGAACAGGGCACCCATGATTCCAGAGGTCCAACTGCATCCAAGCCCAAAGAAATCAAGCCCAGATGCCAAGCTAAGCCCTTAAGAAGCAAGATTCCAGAGAATATTCCTGCTACCAGGCTAACAGGCCATCCCAGCTTCCAAAGGCCCAAACCCATGCACCCAAGCCCCTTTGGGCCAGCCCCTTGCTGCTCCTAGAGGCCCAACACACCCCCCTAGGCATCCTTGAAGTGTTGACCAAGTCCAAGAGGTGTCCTTGAGTGGAATAGTCAAAGCATGAAGGAAAAAGGAGAAGACTAGGTCAATTCCTAACCTAATGGGGATTTATTTTTCTAACCTAGCTAGGAAAGGACATGTATTCCAATTGGGAAGAGGACTTATAACCCAAGTGTAACCATGGTTAGTGAGGGCATGGGAACTCTATAAATATCCCACCCCTCCCTCTCTTGTAAGCATCTCTTTCTTATGAATACAATTTGCTGAAATTTGAGTTATTGCCTTGTGTTGGTGTTTTGTTTTGGTTCTTTGGTTTGTGTTTTTGTGCTTGGACGAATTCCTTGCTGCCCTAGCTTCCTTCCACACCTTAACTCATTGCCATCTAAGCCTTCACACATCCAAGAAGGAGTACCCTAGGCTGCCAAGCAAGGAGATATTCAACAAGCTTCAAACAGCCATCTTCTAATCCTAATCCTGATTCCTTTCAATCCATAGTTCATTTTCTTATTTTTTAATTACTATTTTGATTAACCCTGATTCTTGTAGGATCCCCGAGGTGCTTCCCCTCCCCTGAGGAGGCCTTCTTTGCTGCCCAGACCGCCCAGATCTGCCATCAGATTCAAGGAAAACAAGGCTTCTTCTTCCAGGCTCCGATTAGAGTTGTGAGTGATCTCTTCTGCTACTGAATTTTAATCTCTGACCGGTGAGAATCCTTTCATTCTCTTATTATCTGATTTAATGAAGAAAAGCTATCATAAACTGGGAGTTTCTCAACTCTCGAGTCCTGGATCTTTCATTAGCTTGCATGTATTTGCCTGCTATCCGATGATTCTTCATACTGCTAGTCTTTCCGCTAGTTCTTACTTTACTTTGGAAATCTAGCCTGCAAATAAAATTAAAAAAATCACAAAAAAATTATTTTACTATTTTATATGCATGTTTAGCGGTCTTAGAGACGTCCCGCATCATTAATGGAAGGAGGATACTATAATCAGGGAAGGGTGATTTCTACCTAGATATTCTGATGAAGGCCACTAAATCCAGCCACATCCTGTCTCCCAGGCACTATGATAGATTATCTCCAAATTATTCTTGAAGCTTGAGTATAAAAGGAGGTTCTCAATAGATCCCCCAGAGGTGAGCACCTTATGTGCATACATGTACTTTCACTCTACTTTTATCACTCCATTTCTGCTCCATGGTCTGATATACTAACTTGAGCATCAAAAGGCCTTCATTGGGTCACATCCAGCCAGGGCTTCTTTTATAGGTCTAGCAATTGGTGCCTTCCTTCTAGCTTATCTTGATATTTAAGCAAATTTCAGCACCATTAGATAGTGGAAGGGCTTAATGTTCTCCTACTGCTTGAAAAAGATCTCTAATGCAATTTATATGCCATCGAAAGGTGTGTCCACTTGGCACTCCGATGCCACTACTTCCCTATGGGATAGCTAGCCTACTGGGAATCTGGGTCCAGGGGCTCAGGTCAACACCACCCCTTAAGAAAATCAACCTGATACTCTAGAATGGCTCACCTAGGAAGTTTGTGGGTTAACTATGCTATTCAAGTGATGTAGTATCTAGCGATGTCTGTAGTACCAGTAATTGCACCTCGGCTAGATGTAGATCAAGCAGTGCCACTACAAACTCCTGCACCTCTAGGGATAGCATGCTTGGAGCCACGATAACTCCCACTCCTGCAAGATATTGTGTGAGAAGAACTAGCTCCTCTTGTGGCATTATAGAATCCCAAATAGGTAAGGAGATGCTCCCCTTCACCATGATTGGATGAAGGGTCCACTCAGGCTTGCTCACCTCCATCACCTTCTGAAACACACTCAGTTGGAGATGCAAAAGTAGATCACAAGATTCAATAGATAGATCGATGCATTGAAGCCTTGCGAGGTTTAGCACTACCTAGAGATGATGACCTTGGCTTTACTGTTGAGCCATCCTTCGAGGTCCACATCATGCAAGAGTCACTGCCAAGATGATAAGTCTATCAACTATCCCAATTTAACCATTAAAATAAGTATTAGTTAATTTGTTTTTATTAAAAATTGTTGCCTTTTGTTAGAGTTTCATAAAAAAGGAGTTCATGGATGGAATGAGCTTAATTTTTGAAATTCAATGGCATAAATGGCACTCAAATCGAAGTTAAAATATGTCCAAAATTGAATTTTGAAGTTATTAAGCTTTTACATGAATTATAATGTAGCTGGTCCATGGTGGACCAGTTGCCCGGTCCATAGAAGCAAGGCACAGTCCACATAATCCATTAACCATGGTCTATAACCCTAATCCATGGACCATGGTGGAATTTTGGCCATGGATTCATTGGAGAAGCCATCTCGTGCCATCTTGCCACTATCGGAGCTACTGTATGCCTCCCTCATCACTGATCATGCAAAAATGTAGCTACCTTCATCTCCGTCGGGCACCCTCTATGTTACCAACAGTTGACCACCATCCCTTATTAGATTCTCACCATTTGGCATCCACCCATGACCAGAGAAGCCATCGGAGTCTGCTTCATAACGCCGAGAAGCTGCTCAGAGCCACCAAATGCCATCGTCTCTCCTTTATCGATCTTCCCAAAACCACCCCCCATGGACACTGCCCCCCCAGCTCACCACTCCTCCTTAGCCCGTCACGGTGCTCTGCCCACCATTGTCATTGCCAGAGCATGATGCTGTCATCACCCCTCTATCTCTAGACCGAGACATCACTGCTAACCCTCCTTCTCACCTCTATCAAAGCCGGTGCTATGCAAGCCACCGCTCCATTCCGACCACTTCTCCTTATCACTGTCGGACCATGATGCCAGTCACCACCACCCTTTGCCCATCATCTCCTTCCTATCTTCATCATCATCATAGCCACCAAGCTACTAGCACCACTGGGATCTCTCTGTCATCCTTCTCCATCAAGCCCATGGTTGCTACCCATTACTCCATCCCACAGCCACCATGATTACCACCGACCATGACCACCAGAACTGCCTATCGCTACCTTCTATGCCATTATCCTCGATGGAGACAGGTTAGATGTGGAGGAGTCAAAGGCACAAATAGTGTGATCCATGGCATCCTATTGATCTTTGCCATCCAAAGTATCATCTAATGGTTGATAAGGATCTCAACTTGAGACAAACTGCTGAACCATGATCTACGTGATTTAGGCGATCAAACGGTCTAGAAACACCAGAAATCAACTATCCCATGACTCATATTAATCTAACTTGACCTAGAGCCTTCTTCAAACTCTATTTAAAGGACCCCTGGATTATAGAAGAAATCATCTTGGAGAGAGGAGTACGGTACAGGGTAGAAGGCTTAGCTTTGTGTTGTAAGTTGGCCTTTAAGAGTGAGGTTTTTTAAAAGAGAAGCTCTATCTTCTATGCCATCTTATTGTCTACATCAATCTTCAGATCAAGATTCAAAGAAGAAGAAGAAGAGGAAGCCCAATTTACTCTATGAAATACAATGGAAGAAGGCGAAGTGACATCAACCAACTTCCTGATGAGGCTACGCCAATCAACTTTGAATTCTATATTATTGCTTTTCGAAGTTTATTCAATTATTATTTTCAATTCTTTGTAATTAGATTTTAATTAATGCAAAGTTTATTTTTACGCCATTTAAATTTTTGTTAGTTATTTTTATTGCAAGTAGATGCTAAGATCTGACTAGCAGATCGAACATACTCACATTTATATCCTTGTTCTTCAAATTCTTTTTATACTTTTTAATTTTATTTTTAACTTTAAAATATTTTTTCCTCTTAAAATCAAAGATTTAAAGCTAATCTAAGCATTGCCTTCTCTATAGGTTCAACCCAACTCATCCTTTCTATATATTTTTAATTTTAATTAAAAGTCAGTTAATTAAACTGATAGCTGTAGTGTCTTAACAGCAACATCGCGATCCTATCAAGCTTTTAGCATCATTATCGGGGAAGGCACGAATGCTAATATTTTTTATCTCTTTGATTTCTTGTAAATTCAGTTTACTAATTTTTCTTGCTCTTTTTATAGATCACAAAAAAATGAAATAAGAAAAAAATAAGAGAGAAAGTTCTATAATTTTGGTAAGATCAATCATAATCCTAGATTAATTTTATTTTTTTTAGTTACTTCTAATTACTTTTTGCCTTTTTATGTTAACCAATTTTTTTTTTCTTTTTTGTTTCCTTTGATTAGTCTCCTTTTTTTTAATCTACCTATTTTTCTTTGATTTATTTCCTTTTTATTGCTTTTCTCCTTTTTAAATTAATATAAAAGGAATATATATATATAGTTTTTTTAATTAGTTTCTTTCTTTTCAAACTAACCTAAAAAAAAATAAAATTAGTTTCTTCTTTTTTAAATTAATCCAAAAAATTACTTAACTTTTTAATTAATTACCTTAAATACTGATTTGATTTCTTACCTTAATTATAAGATTCATAGTTTCTTTATTTGTTTAACATAATTTTAATTTTTTTTCTTATATCTAATTAACCAAGATTAAAAACTGCCTTTTATCTCTCTTGCTTAAAATAACATAATATAAAAAGAAAACAAAAACACTGCATAACACTTAACTAAAATAGAGTAACTATTTAAACCTTAAAAGATTTTTACTTGTTTAGGATATCTTCCTGTTTTGCATTGCATATTTCTATAAAATATCTTAAGGGCATTAACCCATAAACAATATAAGGTGGGGAGTTGATAACCCTTCCTTGGCCTACAAACCATCATCCTGCATCTTGCATCTTGCATTGACCCAACTTTGTTAATTAAAATCAATTAGATGTCAGCTCTTAAGGAACTTAAGTTCAATAGGACAAGGCATCTAAAATAATTGGACCGAGTCTGAACTGGCTTATTAACTGGTGTCAAGAAAAGCAGTTCAAGGATGATGTAGCCCTGAAGAAAGGTGATTTTTAATTGATTTCATTGACTGACCTGGCTAATTTAATTGGTATCTAAGAAAAGCAATGAGGGGACCGCCACCAATCTTACCCTTGCCTAGCCAATTGATTAGTCAGTTTTTGACTTGAAGGGCTCTAAGATTGCCTTGACAGCTAGGAGCTGTCAAGATTTAGGATAACCCTAGGATAGAGAGTCTATGTTATGCTATCTTGTTTGTAAATAATATCAAACCCTAACTAATTCTTTTTCTCTCTCTTAGCTTTAGAACTCCTTAGGCCCTTTTCTTTAGAACTATTTTCTATCTTTCTTCCTTCATCTCACCTCTCTTCTTAATAAATAAATAAATAAAATAAATACATAAATAAATAAGAATTGCTCTGATCTAAGACTTTGATTGCAAATCTAAATAATCAAAATAATTTAATAAACTAAATCAGTGCGAAGAGTATGAATCCTTATAGTAGAGCAACACAATATTTAGGAGGCAACACAATATTTATTTTTAGGACTCTCATAATATCTATTGGACTCTCATAATATCTGGCTAAAGATTTAAACTTAGCACTTTTTAGGAGGCAACACAATATTTATTTTTATGCTCTTAAAAATAAAATAATAATAATAATAATTTTTAATCCTAATTGATTGTTGCAGCCTTTATCTTATTGATAAGCTCCTTTTCTCAAGTAACCTCTATCCCTATATATATTTTTTTATACTTATAGTTTGAATTTATTTTTTTAACTGGTTTATACCATTAGAGATAATGGTATTTAAGTTGGGGGGTAGGGACAAACTTTTAAACTTTAACATTTTTAAATTTTTTTGAAAATTATTAAATTTTTTTGAAAAATATTTTAAAAATATTGAAAATAGAAAAATCTTATCTTTTATAAATCATGTGCCATGAAAAAAATTTGTAAGATAAATAGACTAGAAAAATGATAATAGAGTTAGAAAGTATTTACTAATGATATAGCAAGTCAAGAAGTAGACTAGCTGGTCAGACTTTTAGTGGCCTAATGATGCAAGACTATTTAAGCATGCAAATTAATTTTTTGTTATTAAGCAGTGAGTTAAGGATTTGTATCCCAAAATTTGAGCCAAAATTCTAAGCAGGTGGTGGGGACACCAGGATCAGACACAGATCACTGGATCCCATATGGTTTATTAATTAAGGTTTTAATTTTAGAACCTTAATCATATGTCACAATTTATAATCAATTAAGATTGAGTCTTGTAATAAGTTGAGGTTAGTTGATTTGTTTCAACCCTCAACCCTAGTCAGTATATCAAGTCCTGTACTTCAATTATGAGTCTAATATGAGTCCAATTTTTGAACAAGAGAGGAGGTTGCCCAATTTCGGAGTTCTACCAGGCCATATCTAGAAGTCAAAGATCACTACATCAGCTTGTTAGATATTGTGTAACACCCCAGGATCCAAAATGCTTTACAGAAACCTTGATTCCTACTAGATGCCTTCCAGATGCCCATATTCCTTCCCAAATACTAGAGCATATTCCCAAACTAGGGCATCCTTGATTCTAGAGGTCCACCTGCATCCCAACCCAAGTGAATTTAAGGCCCAGGTTCATAAAGAACCAAGATTCCAGGTATATTCTAGCCCAAAACCAAGATACCTAGAATATTTCTGCTCTAGGCATCCCAGGCCTCCAGGCCCAAAGCCCATGCACCCAACCTATCCTTGGACACCCCAATTGCTGCCCAAGAGCCCAAGTCCAAGCCAAGAGGTGTCCAAGCCTAAGAAAAGGAGATTTGACCAAGTCCAAGGCCCTTTGACCAAGTCAAAGGAGGAATGAAATCCATATCAAACAAGGAGAACCTATTCCTAGTCAACTTGTGAACCTATTCCTACTCCACTTGTAATCCTTCTCCCTATCTATATTGTATTCCTATTCTAACAAGAAGAGGGCATGAGAACTCTATAAATACCCACCCCTCCCCCTCTTGTACTATCTTTCTTATATGAATTATATGTTTTCTAAAATTTTGGTTTAAGAACTTGTGTTCTTGTGTTGGTGTTGGAGTTTCTATGTTTCTTTGGTTACTTTGTGTGCCCCAATCTTCCTTGCTGCCCTAGCACCCTTCCACACCCTAGCTTGCTACCATCCAAGTCTTCACATGCCCAAGAAGGAGTGCCCTAGCTGCCATCCAAGCCAAAGAGCATCATCCTACTTCTAGCCACCAGCTTCAAACTTCTACCCTAATTTTAGTTAAACCCTAGTTTACTTTGCTTCTATTACTTGCTGTTTTGATTGACCCTGATGCTTGCAGGATCCCCGAGGTGTTTCACCTCCCTAGATGAGGCCTTCTTTTCCTCTAGGACCACCTCAAATTAGTCGTCTAATCAGGAAAACCGAGCTTCATCATCCAGGCTCCAATTAGAGTGATGTGTGACCACTTCATCGAAAGTTTTTCAATTCACTGATTGGTAACATCCTTCCCTTCTCTTAATCTCTGATTTGATGAAGATTGGCTATCCTAAACCAGGAGTTTCTTAATTCTCCAGTCTTGGCTATTTCATTATCTTGCATGAGTTATATTGCGATACGATGATTCTTTGCATTGCTTTTATTCCTGCTAGTTCTTACTTTATTTTGGAGTTTAGCCTAAAAATTAAATTATAAAAAATTACAAAAATATTAGTTTACTATTTTTCCTACATATATAGTAATTCTCAGAGTCATCCCACATTAGTTTGGTATCAGAGTGGGTTTAGGATAGTTTTCATCTGCATTAGATTCATAAAACCCTAATTTCTGAATTTTCTACATCCTGTCCACTACATTAGGTGTCTGATTTCCATCTGATTTTGACCATCTAGGAATTTTATTTTTCTATAAAATTTTCAAGAATTGTTATCTATCTTGTCCTCTAATTTTTTATAATTTTTAATTAATTTTATATAAACTTTATGTCCCTAAAATTTGGCATATTAGAAACCCTAACAAAATCTTGAGATTTCTATAGCAGTCCGAAAACCCTAGGGTTTGCATTATCATTTGATTTTTATTTTGAATAAAATTTGGTAGAGTTCATCACCACCGTTCATCCTCTACTCTAGAATTTGTTTTATTTTTTTCTACGTCAAAATCTATGTCAAAATCTGCATCTTCTAAAACCCTAACTTTGATATTTCTGCACTTGACTCAACCTAACCTAATCAACTTCCACACATCCCAATCCCAAGCCCAATTTGATTGCTAACCTAATCAACTTAAACCTAACTTGCCACATCATAAAATATGCAAAAAAATATTTTATTTTTTGATTATTTTAGATTACATCAGGATCATCGATTGCCATCATCTTTAACCTAATCTTAAGGGCAACTCAATATCTCAGATCAGGGCAGGATTTCATCACCTGTCCTGGGCTCAAAACAACCATCATCATACTAATCCAAGCCTAATTAAAATCAAATTAGACCTAATTTACCCTAGAGGTCTAGGTGACATCAACAGGTCGGGTTTGAGCTGTGTGGGTCAACTAGTGCATTTAATCCTATGGCTATTACTGAAATCTGGTATCTAAGGCTGAGGTTCAGAGTCAAATGACCTAAGTGTGTTATGGTTTTTAATTAGGTCCCTGCGAGAGCAGGGGGGCCTCCCACACTCCCACCCTTTACCTAGCCAGAGGAAGGATTAGTTGCTGGGTTAAGTGTAAGTTGAGCTGACCCATTCAGTTTTGGCTCTTGGTTTAGGAAACCCTAGATTGTAATAGCCTTTTTTTTTGCATGCTTCGCTGCACCATCCCATTCTGATTGCTTGATTGAGTGTATGACCACTAGATTAGAAACCCAATACCAGAAGTCTAAACCCCAAACCAATTGAGCCATGGATCCCAATTTTGAAGCCATCATGAACCAATTTGCCCAACTAAACCAATCCAATAACTAATTTAATGCCCAAATTAATGCTAAACTTGACCAAACCAATGACTAGATAACCCAATTGACCCAATCCCAAAATCAAATGAACCATAGATTCAACCAAGTAGACCAATAATTTGACCAGGCAACCACTAGGATCGACAGGTTAACCATTAGATTAAATCAAGTAGGAGACCAATTAGGAACCTTAGGCAAGACCCATAAAGTTGAACCTTGCCCTATAGACCTTAGGAACCCATAGTCCCTAGATATGAACCCAATAGTAACCCACTATCCCTCAGTCAACCTGAACCATATAGGATTAATATCCCTAGATTTGAACCTAGTATTAGTCAATTTTTCCTTGGACAACCCCCTCTTACCACCCCACTAGTTCAGAAAGCTAACATTGAAGAGGAAGTATATGAAGCTGACATGAGCTTAGTGGAGGAGTATGAGGAAGAAGAAGAGGAAGTCCCTTTGGAAGACCTAGACTCAGTAGATACCCAGGTAGAAACCAATCTAGAGTTAGTTGCCCCTGATCTCACCTAGACTAAACCTATAGTAGAAGACCACCCAACAATAGTTGACCCTGACCATATCCAAGTAAGTGCCGATCTAGATTTAGCCAACCTTAGCCATACCCAAACAGTAACCAACATAGAGTTAGCTGACCATGTAGTGGAAGGGTCATTAGAGGAAGAAATCCATGACCCTGTGACTGCCACTCTACCCGAGGAGACTTTAGAAGAGAATCCAGTTATAGAACCCAGTCCTAAATTTTGAGCCAGAAGAGTTTATTAAGGACTTGGTCTCTTTAGACCAATACCCTCAGGATGAAGTCATTCCTTTAACCCCAATTGATCTCTTCCCTGAAATCAATAACCCATTTTTCCATCAAGCCAACCCTATAGGAATACCTCACACCTAGAAGGTAAATCTCATTAGTATAGGACTCATCCTTGAAACACCTTCTTGTCTCTTAGTCTATTCGGTCAATCTCAACCCCTTTTCTTACTTTCTACCTTACTAGACTAATCCTGAATCCACCTCATATTTTCTACCTTTTCATGAATTCTCTTATGTTTCTTTAAGCATTCATTTTCAGTTTGTAGAAGCATACTGCATACATACATTGTGCATGCTAGGTTTGCATTTTACTTCTTGCATACCCTCTAGCATTTAGCAAGTGTACATAGTAAATCTGATGTGCATGCCATGCTAGGGTCAAACCCAATCTGTTAGGTTTTATCCCTTAGAGTCCAATAAAATGTCCTTTAATAGGGATGTCTAGTCAAGTCTATTAGGTATTAGTTGAGTCCAACAAAATTCATAGCCTGAATTACATGTCTGCACCTACACTTACCTCTGCACAGCATTTGCAAGAGCTGAACATAACTAATGAACTAAATAACAACTTGGCTAATTTTCAAAGGAAAGATAAAGAATTTTATGCAGAGGAATATGTGATGACAAAGGAATTTTCTGCTCGCAAAGCTGGCCCATCCAAAATAATGAAGAGTAATGGATCCAATGCCTATGTGCCTGAGATATTACCTAATTTTGGTATTAGCTCCACCTTCATCATCTCAGATCTTATAGAGACTAGGGAGCCAGTAGTGATACCCAGCGAGCCCCTTGAGCTACTCCCTTTCTTTGTGAGTGAACCCACCCTAGAGCGACCACATACAATTTGGCCTTTTGGTGAGAAAAAGATTGAGAGAACTCTGGATGATCAAGCTACCAGTACCCAGAATAGTGACTGTCAGCGGTATTTAGTCGGTGGCAAGGTTGGCTAGAATCTGAGGGCTTGTGGAACATTGGTGCATATCTGCAGCATCTCAACCCAGACCCTCCTTGAGCCAAATGACCCTTACATGACGAGGTCGAGTTCCTCCCGCCCCGGGAGAATTGGTGGGGACACCAGGATCAGATATAGATCACTAGATCCCATATGGTTTATTGATTAGGATTTAATTTTAGAACCTTAATCATGTATCACAATTTTGTAATCAATTAAGATTGAGTCCTGTAATAAATTGAGGTTAGTTGATTTGTCTCAACCCTCAACCCTAGTCAGTATATCGAGTCCTATACTTCAGTTATGAGTCTAGTATGAGTCCAATTTTTGTACAAGAGATGATGTTACCCTATTTTGGAGTTTCACCAGGCCACATCCAGAAGTTAGAGGTCACTACATTTGCTTGCTGGATTTTGTGTAACACCCCAAGATCCAAAATGCTTTCTAAAAACCCTGATTCCTTCTTGATGCCTCTAGATGCCCAGATTCCTCCCCAGATATCAGAGCATATTTCCAAACTAGGGCATCCATGATTCCAGAGATCCACCTACATCCCAACCCAAGTGAATGCAAGGCCCAGGTCCATAAAGAACCAAGATTCCAGGTATATTCTAGCCCAGAACCAAGATATCTGGAATATTCCTGCTCCAGGTGTCCCAGGCCTCTAGGGCCCAAATCCCATGTGCCAAACCCATCCTTGGATGCCCCAATTGCTGCCCAAGAGTCCAAGTCCAAGCTAAGAGGCATCCAAGCCCAAGAAAAGGAGATTTGACCAAGTCCAGGCCCTTTGACCAAGTTAAAGGAGGAAGGAAATCCATATCAAACAAGGAGAACCTATTCCTACTCAACTTGTGAACCTATTCCTACTCCACTTGTAATCCATCTCCCTATCTAGCTTGTATTCCTATTCTAACAAGGAGAGGGCATGAGAACTCTATAAATACACCACTCCTCCTCTTGTACTATCTTTATCATATGAATTAAATCTTTACTGAAATTTTTGTTTAAGAACTTGTGTTCTTGTGTTGGTGTTGGAGTTTTTGTGTTTCTTTGGTTACTTTGTGTGCCCTAATCTTCCTTGCTGCCCTAGCACCCTTCCACACCCTAGCTTGCTGCCATCCAAGTCTTCACATGCCCATGAAGGAGTGCCCTAGCTGCCGTCCAAGCCAAAGAACATCATCCTACTTCTAGCCGCCAGCTTCAAACTTCTACCTTGATTTCAATTAAATCCTAGTTTCCTTTGCTTCTATTAGTTGCTATTTTGATTGACCCTGATGCTTGCAAGATCCCTGAGGTGTTTCACCTCCCTAGAGGAGTCCTTCTTTGCCTCTAGGACCATCTCAAATCAGCCATCTAATCAGGGAAATCGAGCTTCATCATCCAGGCTCCAATCAAAGTGCTGTGTGACCTCTTCATCCGAAGTTTTTCAATTCACTGATTGGTAACATCCTTCCCTTCTATTAATCTCTAATTTGATGAAGATTAGCTATCCTAAATCGAGAGTTTCTCAACTCTCGGGTCCTGGCTATTTCATTATCTTGCATGAGTTATATCACGATACGATGATTCTTTGTATTGCTTTTATTCCTGCTAGTTCTTACTTTATTTTGGGAGTTTAGCCTACAAATTAAATTATAAAAAAATATAAAAAAATTAGTTTTCTATTTTTTCTGCATATATAGCAATTCTTAGAGTCATCCCGCATCAGCAGGGGAACCTATGGAAAATCTAGAAGATCTTGCATGCAAAAATAGACCCTAAAGTGAAAGAAATAGGACCATCAAGGCTAAGAAGCCCTGGTAGGGCTAGCTCTTCTACAATATCATTACTTATGAGTCTAGGGGGGTGTTTACCTGGTAGTGTTTATTGATGATTCCTTGACGAGGTCACCTCACACTCCTGGATGCACCTTGGAGAACCAAGCTCCAACCCTACGGATCCGTCAGCTTTTTATCCGCTGACCTGAAGGCTAGTCAAATGGAATCCTAAAGTCATGAAACTTGAGAGACCTGCAAAACACCAAAGGATGATTAGAAAATAAAGGATAAAAGAAAAGAATCACTGAAAAAAGAAAGAAAGGGAGAGAGTAGTAGGGGCAGCCAAGATGAAGCTTGATTGTTGAGCAATGAATTCATCCTACAAAAACTTGTAAAATACTTGAAGAGTTGTTGGTAAAACAAATACATGCTCCAATGTTTGGTTATCATCAAAATCACTTATGGGGTCAACAATCTCTCCCTTTTTGATGATGATAAAACACTGGGCATGAAAAAATATTTACAATTACATGTATAACTGAATTTGAAAGTGAGGATTAACATGTATCAAAGCTAATTGTATTTGCAAGTAAGTATCAGAGCTTTTTATGGAAAAAAGAACTATACAGTATCAGTGCTTTTATATGTATCAGAATGTTAAGGCTAGCACTTTCATAAAGTATCAGAGCTATTAAGGTATGCAAGGTATCAAAGCTCAATTTTGCAAAGTTTCAGAAATGTAGCAGAGTTGAAAAGTATCAGAGTTAATGCTTTAAGATCTTCAAGAAATGTGTTCAAGTTTTTGAGAGCATAGAGCATGAACTAAAGTCATTTAGATTCAACAATTTTTCTCTCCCTTACTTATATAAGCAATTTCACATTTTTAATCACATTCTCCCCCTTTTTCCTTCATATTTATTCTCTCTTTTTCTTTCTTTCTTTTTCATGCAACTTTAAACATTCTCCCCCTTTTTGTTAGCAATCAAAAAGGTGTTAAAAGCTCAAATTTTATAATAGAAAGAGAAAGTTGATAAAATTTGTTTGAGATAATTTCACTTTCTCTTCTCAACTTTAATATTCTAATTAAAATTTATGTTGATTAGCATTGTACAAATGAAAGTGTCATTGAGAGTATTGCACAAGTTCAATTTATACACAAAAGATATGCCAAAAAGGTATTCATTGCATTCATAAAATTGTCATTACAAATTACAAAAGATTAAGATAAAAAGTCTATTCATTATCACTATCTAGCTAAGTAGTATTGGATGGCCCAAAAGGTGGTACAAAGGATGGTCCAAAAGATGGCATAGATGCTATTGGATCCACAAATTGTGGTTTAGAAGCTTGGGGCCTAAGATGAGGAGCTAGCTGCTTAGGATGTGTAGTAGAGGTAGGGACTGGTCTAGGTTTAGGAGTGGCAAATGTTGTAATGACAGTGGTTTTGAGCTGATCAAGTTGAAATTGAACCACCTCCATCTCTTCATGAACCTTCTTCACTTCAGTGTTTAATGCAATTAACTCAGCAGCTTGTTCATTTGCAAAAGCTTCAGCAAAATCTCGCAAGCTCCCAAATTCTGACCTTAAGATCCCTGTGCCCCTCGTATAATCTTCCTCCATCCTCTTTCCCTGTTCGAATGAACCCATTTCAAACCTTATCTCCTTTAGCTATGTTCTGAATTCTTCCAAAATTTGATCAATAGTTTTCTTGATTGAATCAGAACCAGATGATATGGTATCAATGATAGGCTGCAGATCAGGTTGAGATGTAGGTCTGGAGGTCTCAAGTGATTCAACTCTGCCTCTTAACTCCCTAACCTCACTATCAATGTGATCGAGTCTACAGTCCACTGATTGGCGAAACTCACAAAACATAGTAGCCAAGGAAGCATCAAAGATTCTGTTAGTGACTTCATCTGTAGTGCTATGAAGTTCAGTGTCACTGAAGGTTTAGCTGAATATGCAGGTGGTCCTAGAACAGAAGGTGCAGGAGGAACATAAGTAGTATCTGGCACAGGCGGAGATGCTAGTAAGGGAGTCTCATACTCAAAGTGCATTGTCTCCATAGCCTTAAATGTAGCGTGCTCAGTCTCAGTAGGTATAAATCCAGGTACAGTAGTCTCAACTGGCTCAGAAATGCTAGCGAAGTCAGTAGAAGTGCCAACAGGAACATCAACAATGTGCTCAGGTGCTGAAGGCCCTACAGTGGAGATCTCCCTAGGAAGGTCTTCACTATCACTATCCTCAGTACTGCTACTGCTGGTGGTGGTGGTGGTGGCTACTATAGCCCTCTCCTCAGTTCCTTTCTTCTTCCACACCCCTTCACTAAGGATATATCCCATTCAGAGTAGAGATTTGGAAGTATATGTATTGGTGTGATGAAGGGGTTTACCATCTTTCCCTTCTAAACTGATCCTGGAGGCTTGAAACAACAAGGTTAAAACCATTGCATAAGGTAAACATGCCTTGACTTTTCTAACAACCTCTTTCATTTGCATTATCATGATATAAGGTAGATTTAATGCCTCCCCCTGAATGATGTGTTCCATAAAGCTGAGGTCACGTTCACTTACTTAATCAAATCTGCCAGTTCTTGGAAGAAATATTCTACTGATAAAGTTGTGGAGGAGTCTCATTTCTAGTAAAAGTATGTTTGCCATGACAGTTCCCACTCCACTGACATCTATCCTGCCCAGTATTGTTTGAAGGGTTTTCTCTCTATCCTTCAAAACTAAGTGCTTAGTCCCTTCAGCAGGCATTTTCAATATTGTGCTAAGCCTTTCCTGTATCACTATAATCCATTTTTCCTTTACCGTGGATTCAATGTGTTGGGGTTCCTCTATCACTATAATCTAGTTTTCATAGAATGCTCTAACAAGGGTTGGATATGTAGATAAATTTAGAGGGCAGAAGAATGTCCAGCCTTATTCATCAATTAAATCTCCAATTTTCAGTCCAATTTCTTCAAGAAATTTAAAAATAATCCTTCTACCACTAGTAACAGGTCGTTAGACATTGAAATCACCTATCTTGGAGAGTGAGTAAAGGCCAACTATTCTGTTTTTTCTTCTTCCCTCTCAACTGCTCGAGTCGGCTCCTCTTGTCGATGCTTCATTCTTCTTTCTACTTCCACTGAGGGTGCAGCTCTTTTTGGTCTTTTCCCCACTGCCAATTTTGGTGCCATTGCAACACTTGTGCGAAGAAATGTGGAATGTTAGCTTGAGGAAGAAGATTTCTGGGTTTTGCTTGAGGTTTTGAGTGGAGTTTTAGGGTTTAGAATAAGAATAGAGAGCAAAAAAGTTCAAAAAAAATTGCATGGCTTTATTAAAAAACTATTTTCTCGACATTCGAGTCAACTCTAATAACCCTAAATTGCTCGAGTCGGCTCGACCAGAGCAAAAACTGAAATAACAGAGATTCAAATCTGCTCGATCAGAGCCAAATTGCTTGAGTCGACTTGATCAGAAACTTTCCATAAAAGATGAAATGATTCAGAAATTGAAATTAATTCGATAAAATCTCAAGGAAAGTTATTCAAAGAACTTAAATTGATGTAGGAGATTTTCTAGATAACTTTTCCTTAATTTTGAAGAAATTAGGTTAGGAAAACTTAGAAAGGATAATAAAGACCTAATTCTCCTCTAATCATTTCAAATCTATCCTGATTGAGTGGCTTAGTGAAAATGTTAACAAGTTGGTTCTCAGCAGGGATGAATTCTAGTTCAATGTCACCATTCAAAGCACGATCTCTAATAAAATGGTATATAATCTCCATGTGTTTATTCCTAGAATGCTGAATTAGATTTTTTTGTCAAATTTATGGCACTCATGTTATCATATTTGATGAGAATTTTAGATTGTGTAACACCAAAGTCTTTTAGTTATTGTTTAATCCATAACACTTGTGCACAATAACTTCCTGCAGCAACATACTTTACCTCAGTAGTAGATAGTGCTATCGAGTTATATTTCTTACAGTGCCATGAGATTAAATTCAACTCTAGAAATTGGCATGTGCTGCTAGTACTTTTTCTATCAATTTTACTACCAGCATAATCAGCATCCAAAAATCCAATTAAATTCAATGAAGAATGTTTTGAAAACCATAGACCTAGATTACCTGTACCTTTCAAATATCTGATAATCCTTTTAACAGCAAGCATATGTGATTCTTTAGGATTAGATCGGAATCTAGCACATATACATGCTATACAAGATATCAGGTCTACTTGTAGTTAAGTATAACAAGGATCCGATCATACCTCTATAGAGCTTTTGATCGATGTTGGATCTATCTTCATTTTTATCCAATCTGCAAGTTGGGCTCATGGGTGTGCTCATTTGTTTACTTGACTCCATACCAAACTTTTTGATTATTTCTTTGGTATACTTGGCATGGTTAATGAAGATTCCTTCTTTTGTTTGTTTTACTTGAAGTCCAAGGAAATAGTTAAGTTCACCCATTAGGCTCATTTCAAATTCTCCCTACATTAATTTAGCAAATTCTCTACAAAGAGTTTTATTAGTTGCACCAAATATGATATCATCAACATAAATCTGTATAATTAATAAATTATTATTTTTCTTCTTGATAAAAAGAGTTTTGTCAACATTTTCTCTTGAAAAATCATTTTCAATCAAGAAAGTACTAAGTCTATCATACCAGGCTCTAGGTACTTGTTTTAACCATATAATGTTTTATTCAGTTTAAACACATGATTTAGAAAAACATGATCTTCAAAACCTGGTGGTTGTTCTACAAAAACTTGTTCAGAAATCAAACCATTTAAAAATGCACTTTTCACATCTATTTGAAAAAGTTTAAAATTCATGTAGCAAGCAAATGCAAGAAGTAATCTAATGGCTTCTAGTCTTGCTACAGGTGCATATGTTTCATCAAAATCTATACATTCTTCTTGGTTATATCCCTTAGCCACTAATCTAGCTTGTTTCTTACTACATTTCCTTGTTCATCTAACTTGTTTCTATGAACCCATTTGGTTCCTATGATGGAATGGTCTGATGGTCTTTCAACTAAAGTCCATACCTTATTTCTTTCAAACTGATTTAGTTCTTCATGCATGGCTATTATCCAATTTGGGTCAGATTCAGCTTCTTATAAGGTATGAGGTTCTATTTGTAATATAAAGGCTAGGTAATCATGTGCATCTCTATGTGATGACCTAGTCCTAATACCTTGTGAAGGATCACCAATAATTAATTTTCTTAGATAAGAAGTTACGTACCTCCATTTTCTTGGTAGATCAGCATGATCCTTACTTATCATTTCTTCTTCTTCTTGAGTTGGTCTTTCTTATATGCTCATGTCTTCCATTTCTTTTTGAATTGTACCTTCATCATTGTCTGTGCACTCTTCTTTCTTAGAAGGTGAAGGGTTAGTTTCATCAAAAATAACATACATAGATTCTTCTACAGTAAGAGTTCTTTTATTAAATACTCTATATGTTTTGCTATGTAATGAATAACCAAGAAAAACTGCTTCATCAAATTTAGCATCAAATTTTCCTAAATTATCATTACCATTGTTAAGCACAAAGCATTTACAACCAAATACATGAAAATAATTAATGTTGGGTTTCTTTTCATTTCAAAGCTCATAGGGGGTTTTCTTCAAATCAGGACGAATCAAAATGCGGTTCAAAATATAACAAGCAGTGTTCACCATTTCTGCCCAAAAGTATCTTGGAAGATTGCCTTCACATAACATTGTTCGGGCCATCTCTTCCAAAGTCTTATTTTTCCTCTCTACAACACCATTTTGTTATGGTGTCCTAGGAGTGGAGAAATTATGATCAATGCCATTTTCTGTGCAATAATCATTGAAAAACTGATTTTCAAATTCGATGCTGTGATCACTCCTAATTGAAACAATTGAAAGATTTTTCTGATTAGAAACTTTTTTGTAAAATTTTTGAAAGACTTTAAAAACTTTATCCTTATAAGTGATAAACAAAATCCAAGAAAATCTAGAAAAATCATCTACTATCATAAGAGCATATTTTATACCACCTAGGCTTGTGGTCCTAGTTGGTCCAAATAAGTTCATGTGAAGTAGCTCAAGGGGTCTAGTAGTTGAAATCATATTTTTGGGTTTAAAGCTCTCCCTAGTTTGTTTACCCATTTGGCATGCATCATAAACATGATTAAGATCTATTTTAAATTTAGGCATCCTCTAATTAGATTCTTGGAAATTAACTTGGCAATAGTATGCATGCTAGCATGACTTAATCATCTATGCCAAAGTAAGCAAGACTCCTTGGTCTTAGCATTCATTGCAACTAGACTGGAACTACTTGACATGGCAAGATTATTAAGGTCTACCACATAAATATTTTCAAGTCTATGTCCAATGAACTTATTGCTAGAATCAAGAGAGTTTGTTACAATACACATAGATGATTTAAAGATAACCTTGAAGCCTTTATCACATAATTGACTAATGCTTAACAAGTTATGCTTCAATTTATCTACTAGCAATACATTTTCAATAAAAGTACAGGAGGTTATTTTGATCTTACCAATTCTGATTATTTTCTCCTTGCCATTGTCTCCAAAAGTAACCATATCTCCTTCTTTCATCTCTAGGATGATAAATTGATCCTTGTCACCTGTCATATTCCTTGAACAGCCACTGTCGAGATACTATCTTTTCTTCAATTTTTGGGCTACAAGACATTCCTACAAGACAATCAAGAAGTTCTTTTAAGTATCCAAGCTAACTTGGATCCTTGCAGGTTAGAGGAGGTGGTTCCTTTGGAAACCCAAATATTTCTTACTTTACTCTTGACATTTCTAAAGATATTGCATTTAAAAGCTTTATGTCCTAACCCTTTGTATGCATAACATTCAACTCTAGAATTCTGAAAGAATGCAGATTTTGAAGTTCTAGATGTTGATACATGAGATACAGATATATAATATTTTCTATTTGAGCTCTTAGGAGCATACAATGTAGCTTTAGGAGTAGAAGCAGAAACATTTGTTGCAAAAGCTTTTTGAAATATTAATTTTGGAACATAAGCTTTTGGTGTCACAAAAGTAGCAGCTGAAATTTCATTTGAAATTGAAGAATTGAAACCAATTCCAGCTTTATTTCTAGAAATTCTTTGTTCTTTTAAAATCAACTCAAGCTTATTTGAAGATAATGTAAGTTTTTCAACAAGTGGCTTGAGTTTTTCAACCTTCTTTTTCAAGTCATTATTTTCAACAATTAAAGCTTTATTCTTGTCAAGACATGCAATGTTTTCAGTTTCCAGAGCTTTAAACTTTTTAGAAAAGATATGTAAATTTTTTTGCAATATTTTGTTCCTTTTTGAAATTTCTTCTTTTTCCTTTAGTAAAGAATTATTGATATTCTTTAAGGATCTAATCTTTACTCCTTCCTTTTTGATTCAAATAATATAATCATGAAAAGCAGAATTCAATTCATCAAATGTAAATTATATTTGAGCATTGGAAAATGTTACCTCATCTTCGAGACCCATTAGACAAAGATTAGCAGTTTTTGTGGTCTCTTCCTCTTCAGTTGAGGTGGATTCCTTGCTATCTCTCCATGTAGCAATCATCACCTTCTTTTTCTTCTTCTTGAAGGTTTTCTTTAATAGTGGACAATCTGGATGAATGTGCCCCGGTTTCTTACATTCATAGCAGGTGGAGACTTGTTCCTTTTCTTTCTCCTTGTCCTTATCCTTATCTTTATTATATTCCCCTTTCTTATAGAATTTCCTATGATATCTACCTTTTTCCTTTCCCATAAATCTTTTGAATCTCTTCATGACCATTACGATATCTTCATCTTCTAGATCATCTTTGAAGGAGGTGCAGTCATCTTCCAATTCCTCATCAAATCTTTTAGAATCAGATGCATCTTTGAATGTAATAGTCTTTTTCTTCTTCTGATCATCATCAGTTCTATGCTGCATGGTAAGTTCATGTGTGATGAGTGAACCCATTAATTCATCTAAAGATAAGATATTTAGATCTTTCGCTTCTGGATGGTAGTCACTTTAGGGTCCCATTTGTTCGAAAGTAATTTGAGGATCTTCTGTACTAAGTCAGCATTTGAATAAACCCTATCAAGACTTTTCAAACCATTAATAATATCTATAAATCTTGAAAATATAGCAGATATGGTTTTAGTAGGTTCCATTTCAAACAATTTATAACTGTGTACAAGAAGATTAATTTTCAAAGTCTTCACTTGGAAAATTCCTTCATGGGTCACTTAGAGTTTGTCCCAAATTTCTTTTACAGAAGAGCAAGTGGATATTTGATTAAACTCGTTAGCATCCAAAGCATAATATAATAAATTCATTGCTTTGGCATTTATTTTTTCCATCTTCATGTCGTGTTCATCCCAATCCTCTTTAGGCTTTGGGACATCCACGCCATTAATTTTGATCATGGAAATTTATGGCCCTTTTAGAATGACCTTCCATAATTGAAAATTGATAGCTTGAATATAGATTTTTATTCTAGCTTTCTAATATAAATAATTAGTGCTGGTGAAGAGTGGAGGTCTATTGGTAGATTGGCCTTTAGCAAGGATGTACTCATGGGATGAGCCATCAATCTTTACTTTAAATGTATTCAGAGATACTGCTTTGATACCAGTTGTTGTTCAGGTAGCTTTTCCAAGAGGGGACTGAATTAGAAATTTAAAAAATTTAAGCAATAATGTGCTCTTTGAAATCCCTTATAAGTGTTAAGTGTTGTGATAGGATAATTAAATGCAGAAGCGTAATCAAATAAGAAAAACATAACACAAATACAAGCAAATTATAGTGGTTCGAAGCAACCCAGCTCCTACGTCCACTATTCAAGATTATCACTTGGGATTTTTACTATATCTCCCACTGGAATACAGTCGGATTTGTTTAAAAGGCTCACAATCCAAATCTCTATACTTTGAATTTTAAACCGGGCTCACCAAAGAAATCCAACACTTGGTTTTACTAGAATCACCAAGAACCTAACACTTGGTTTTAACACAGGCTAACCAAGAACCTATTTGGTTTCTAAACCAGGCTCACCAATAACCCAACAATTCAAAAGAGAATTATAAAAAGAAAGCAATAGAATGACAAACAAATTTTGTCAGATGGTTGTCGATGCAGCTCAAGAGAAGCCCAGATGATTGCATTTCAATGCACTTGGTTGGCTTCTTCAACTTCTTCAATAAATGCTTCAAGCTTTAGTTGGTAGTTGGTGAAGGCTTGAAGACTGTCTTGAATGCTCTTGCAGTGCTCTCTTGCTTATAAGGTAGCTTGGATATTCAATTTAGCATTTACTCATCATCTCTTTTTCTAAAGTAGTTCAAATCCCTCAAATATATATTCTTGTACTTTTCTCAGATAATTTTAGTCATTGTAGACCATTGGGATGTGACATTTGACCATTGGAGCACTTTTTGAATTCAAATTCCAAGTTTTGGAACTAACCATTATAAATATGAAATTGACCTTCAAGTCAGCTCAGATTACTCGAGTCAGCTTGGATCCTCAGAGTAGATTTGGTTGAGTTGACTCTCTTCAATCTAGTCAGCTCGATTGTACAGTGTTATGATTCTTCACTCTATTAGAGTCGGCTCACCTTGATTCTAGTCGACTCGGATCCTCAGGCCTTCAAAAATGTAGTCTGAAAGAGTTGGCTCTTTCTCTTTAGAGTCAGCTCGGTTGGCTATAGTTCTCAGAGCTCTTTTTCTAGACTCTAGAGGAGTCGGCTTGAATCTTTGAAGAGTCGGCTCGGATGTCTGACTAAATGATAGAGTCGGCTCGGACTTCCTTTGGGTCATCTTGCCTGTCTGATTCAGGAAGTGGTACTCTGAGCGAGTCGGCTCGGGTCCCTTAGAGTCAGCTCGGATATCTACATGCCATAAATCATCATGCATGCCATGTGTCAGAGTCGGCTCTCTTCTTTTCGAGTCAGCTAGGATGAAATCATCAGTGAAATATCAGTTTTTCTCCAGAAATCATCCAGCAAGTCTTCTAAATCTCAAGATGTCTTCAAACTCTTCTTACAACATACTCAAAGTAATTTTAAGCTTGAAATAACCTAGAAGTAACACATTTGATTGGCTTTTTACTTAAGGTTTTCATTGGGTTCTTCTTTACAAGATTGAATTACAATACAACTCAACACAAGAAATAGAAACGTGGGAGTTGAAATTGAGCAATGAACTCATCCTACAAAAACTTGTAAAACACTTGAAGAGTTGTTAGTAAAATAAATGCATGCTCCAATGTTTGGTTATCATCAAAACACTTATGGGGTCAACAAACTCTAAATATAGGACTCAATGATATCAAGGGCTAAAACAGGACTCAAACCCTAATTTGGGCCTAATTGGGCCATGCCTTTATTACAGGACTCAATTTATACTCAAACTGACTTTAAATAACTCAAGCCCTAATTACAAGACTCAAAGGGCTAATAGGACTTGATTATTGATCTTAGAGGAAAAATTGGGCTAGGGACTGATCTTGATGTCCCCATCAATTCTCCCGGGGTAGGAGAAACTCGACCTTGTCGAGTATGGGTCAAGTCTGGTACTGGTAGTAAGTCTGGGTGGAGTCACTACGGGTCCTCTCGGGTAATCCATTAATCATCGAATTCTGGTCGACCTTGCCAATGGGCCAGGTAGCGCATATATCCTTGGCCTTGGATAATGATAGCTTGGTCATCCAGGATACGCTTGATCCATTTTCCTCTCCCAAGAAAATTTAGTGGACACTCAGGTATGGTCTCGCTCTTAAAGAATAGGTAAGGTCCAAAAATCTCACTGGATTTCAATGCCGGCTCCCTATACTCAACTAAGTCCGAGATATTGAAAGTCGAGCTAATGCCAAAATTCAGGGATAAATCAAGCACATAGGCATTAGGTCCCACTTTCTTTATCACTCTAAAGGGTCCAGCTTTGCATGCAAGTAACTTCTTTATGGCTCCTAGAGGAAACCACTCAAGTCAAGACCTAATCTTTATATGATCTCCCCTAGCAAAATCTTTGGCTCGATTTCAGGAATTAGCCATGTTATTATCACTGTTCAAATAAGTTCTAATGCTTTGATGCAGATGCTATACAGATATCAGTGTGGTGTGGATAGATGGATTAGGTCTATGGGCTTATTGGGGTCATAACCAGATACTACTTCACTACCTACATCTACTTTGCACCAAGAGGTATATATCCTTAGGAATTCGGTCCATCTTTCAGGTTTTAAGCTTAAAATCCTTTGTGAATTAAAAACCCTGAAAGTCTTTTGATAGGGGTATTAAACTAAATCTCATGGAAGTATATAATTCCTCCAGAATTTTAGGACATGGATTATAGCATATAACTCCTTAGGGTAGATATGGTTCAATGAACTTCTATGCTTAAGTGCAATCAATGGTGTACTTGTCCTAACCTCATGATTAGCACTAGGAGGATATATAGGTATTAGATCTAGGGTAGGCTGGATGTTCCTGGATGGTGGAAGGGGATCAGGAAGATTTTTGGGAAGTTTATCTTGGTAAACTTCCTATGGTGGTTCATTAAGGGTTTGTTCTTGAACTCCTTCTATGGACAAGACTGGTGAACCCTCATGTCCATTTACTAAATGTGATCCTAGCTCGGTCATTTCTTCTTCAAATTCTATAGTGGGTTCAGGATCTTTTTTCTTTGATTCCTCAATGGGTTCACTCTCTTGTTCCTCTTCTTCACATTCCTCTACTGGACTCAACTCATAGGTATCTTCTTTAGATTTTTTAGTGGGCTCAGGAGTTTCTTTCTCTAAATTTTCAATGGATTCATCATCTTCATACTCTTCTACTAGACTTAGATCAGCTTCATACACCTCTTCTTTAGGCTTAGTAATGGGTTCAGACTTGTCATCTTCTAGCTCTCCTATATGTAAGGCTTTGGCTGAACATTGGCTAGTATAGTGTCCCAGTTTATGGCATTTAAAGCACATAGTGTTTGGACTTCTTTGAACCTTTAGTGACTTGCTCTTATCCTTCCCTAGCTCCTCAACCTAGGAATACCCTAAGTCTTGAATATCAGTGCAATCAATTTGAACTTCAGGGTCCTCACTCCTATCATTCATATGAACTAACGGGGTAGTAGTTGGTTGGTCTAAGGAAGTCGACTAGGGTTGGGTTTAGGTTCACAGATACTAATCCTATTGGGCTCAACTCGATAGTTCATGGGTTCCCTCTAACATGACTCGAATTCTCTAGCAAGTCGATAGGCATCATCCATGTCATAAATTCTCCAATAGAATAGTTTCCACTGGATGTCCCTACGTAGGCCATCTCGAAATCTAGCTATGATCTTAATTCAGGTTCAACTGTGTTACATCTCCTAATAAACTCATTAAATTGGTCAATGTATTCAGATAGTTTTATTACCTTGTCTCAATTTGTACCATTGGTCCAAAAGTTTGTGCTTATAAAATCTACCTGGATACTTTTCTTTCAATCTACTTCTCATTGATCTCCAAGTAAGTATTTCATCTCCTCTTTGATAACATTCATCCTCAATAACTTTCCAGTATCGCTTGGCATGTTGGATTAGCCTAAGTGTAGCCAAGTTAACCTTTCCTAACTCCAACATTTCATTCCACTCAAAATATCAATCCATGCTTTCCTCCCAATCAATATACACCTCAGGATCTAGGCTTCCATCGAAAGTGGGTGCATAAGGTTGGGTGTGTCTATAAGATCTTTTCTCTGGGTCCACCAAGTATGGGTATGGGCTTCTAGGGTTAGACTCAGGGATAAGATCATGACGATAAGCTCGTGGATCAAAGGTACTGGGCCTAGGGGATTTGAATTCAGCATGGGTCCTACGGGCTCCTTCATAGGTCAAAGGATGTTGACCTATTCGATCAGGCCTGTGGGGTTCAAGAGAGTCAGGTCTAATATGGGCCTTAGGGGGTCTAACTTTGGTGCGGGCCCTGTGGGCTTCTACCTGAGTCTCTACTTGGGTCATTCTTTGGTTCATCTGGGAAAATGATTGGGTCATCTGCTCAGTGAGGGCTCTTATTTGGGCTCCAAGATTAAAATTATCCATGGGTTCAGCCGACTGTGGGTGTGGTGGATGATATGGGACTCCTAACCTAGTGCACATACAACAAACATGAGAGAAACCGACTAAGGCTGCTTAGCCTAGAGCCCAAACAGAATGGGTCGACTCAACTTACACAAAATACAACACCTAATCCGTTCACTAGCTAAGTAAGAGGTGGGGTGATGGGAGGCCCCCTACTTTCGTAGGGACCCAATTAAGTAACCACCAATCCACTTAGGATGTTTGTCTCTGGACCTCTAGCCTTAGACACCAACTTCCGCTAATAGGTGAGGTATTGGGTGCACTAGTCTTCCCACAAGGTTCGAACCTGATCTGTTGGTGTCCCTAAATTGCTTTCGGTTGTTACTTGATTTTAAATTAGACTTGGGTTCTAATGCAAAGATTGTTATTTTGGGCTAAGGAGAGGTGATCAACTCCTCCCCTCATCTGACATTGTAGAATTGCCCTTAGAATATTTTATGCGAATGATGACAAGCAAATGAAACTCTAATGATGCAATGTCTCTAAAGTTTTTTTTGTTTTTCTTTTTTTTAATATATTTTTACCAGAAAAATAATATGCAGGAAATTACCTAATATTCAAAAAATATGAAGAAAATTAAAATATACAGAGATTATGCAATCAAAACCCTAAACATGCTAAAATTACTACTTGTTGAAATTCTAGGTACAGAAACTTTCTAGGCAGAAAATCAGATGTGCAGAAGACTTAAAAGCCAAATTAAATCATGAAAGAATTTTGATAAATATTGTAAAATATGATGAATCCAAAAAAATAAGAATCAAAATTTTTTGAGCTACTTATATACAGAAACAATTAAATGAACAGACCATATACAAGAATTATGGGATGCAGAAATTAATATGCAAAAGAAACTAAAATATGCGCAAATAAATCATGGGACCTTGATCTAAAGAATATAAATCCAGCCTTGGCTCATTACTCCCATGGATAGATAGCATACATGGTTTTTACACGTATACCCCGCTTAGGAGGCATGAACTTTCTAAAGAAAGGATTTTCGAAGATGAAAACTAAGCCCTAAACTTGCTCTGATACCAAATGATGCAGGACTGCTTAAGCATGCAAATTAATTTTTTGTTATTAAGCAGTGAGTTAAGGATTTGTATCCCAAAATTCGAGCCAAAACTCTAAGCAAGGGATCCTATAGAAAATTTAGAAAATCATGCACGCAGAAATAGACCCTAAAGTGAAAGAAATAGGACCGTCGAGGCTAAGAAGCCCTGATATGGCTAGCTCTTTTACAATATCACTACTTATGAGTCTAGGGGGTTGTGTACCTAGAAGTGTTTACTAATGATTCCTTGATGAGGTCACTTCATGTTCCCGGATGTGCCCTGGAGAACCAAGCATCAATCCTGTGGATCCGCCAGCTTTTTATCCACTGACTCGAAGGCTAGTCAAACGGAATCCTAAAATCATGAAACTCAAGGGACCTGAAAAATAGCAAAAGAGGATTAGAAAACAAAGGAGAAAAGGGATGAATCACTGAATGAAGATAGGAAAGGAGAGAGTAGCAGGGGCGGCCAAGATGAAGCTTGATCATTGGGCATCCAAGGTGGAAGAAGCAGGGCGGCTAGGGTTTGATAAATAAGGCCTCACACCCCTCAATGCTCAAAGAGCAAAGGCACGGGTCTCTCACCCACTCCCTCATGGAGGTTGATGTATAAAGGCAAAGGAAAATTATATGGAAGAGAACTCAAATTTCATTCATAAGCATTCGAGCAAAATTACATGAGATGGGCCCTTTATATAGAGTCATAAGACTTAGGACCTAAGTAATGGAATACATGGAAAAAAACATGGTGCCTAACATCTTCCTTTCTTATAGATTGGATACATAGAATGAATCAAGCTAATACCATAAAAACTCCTCCACAAATGGAATGAAGTGGGCACCTAGGGGGGGACCAAGGTGGGCGCATGAAGACTTCTTCTTTTGGCTTGGGGTGGCCCACAAGATTTCCAAAGCAGGCATGCATGAATTAGGGGATTGGAGTATATCCTGTTGACCTTCTTTTCTCACTTGATGGCATATGGAGTTGATGTGCCCAGAGGGTGGAAGGGGTGTGCTGGCATGTGGTCATGCACGGGCGATCTTCATGTGATCCTCCATGTAATCCTAAGTGGCGCAATCCAGGGTGTGATTAGGACTCCATGTAGCTGCTGAGATGGCACACTAGGTGGCGTCCTTCACATGCTTGAGTCTTCTCTGACTGGACTTGACTCAATACAGACTCAATACAGACTCAATACAATTGGACATGATTATAAGACCCAAAATGATAAATGGCTCAACATGAGCTGGCTTAACCAACTAAGCTCAAGGACTGATCCAAAACCCTAATGGCATGAATCGAACTCTAAATATAGGGCTCAATGATATCAAGGGCTAAAACAGGACTCAAACCCTAATTTGGGCCTAAATGGGCCATGCCTTTATTACAGGACTCAATTTATACTCAAACTGACTTCAAAGGACTCAAGCCCTAATTACAAGACTTAAAGGGCTAACAGGACTTGATTATTGATCTTAGAGGCAAAATTGGACTAGATCTTGATGTCCCCATCACCTACTTAGGTCATCCAAAGGCTATTAGCTTTTTCATCGTATATGCACACTAACAAGGTCAAGTAGGTTTTAGTTGTAACGCCAATTAAAGATTCAATTATTACTAAAAAATTAGTGATTTATATATACCCCCCATTTAACTTGAATTTGAGGAAAGAGTTACCTACCTAAAATGAAATGAAAAAAAGAAAAAAAAGGGGCACAAGTTTTAACTATCGATTTTCCATAAGTAACCGGGCACCTTCATCTAAGTAAGCATTGTTGTTCGCATTAAAAAGTGGGTAGTGTGAAGACATTGCTCAACAAAAAAATTCAGGTAGTATGAAAGCTATCTCAATTCATGTACTTAATTTGAGGGATGTATAGAAAATTGATTAAAAGTAGGTGATAAGTGAAAATATAATTATTCTTTACAATCTAGCATTAAAATACCGAGTTAGCCATCACAAACATAAGTACGGTAGAACTTTGGATGAATTCTAAGAAAGCTTCTAATAGCTCTGACTGTAAAATTTACTTCTAAAACTCAATATCTACAAAAACTTGATAGGATCATGATGTTGTCATTAAGACATCGTAGCTATCAGTTTAAATAACCGACTTCAAATTAAGATTAAAAATACATAGAAAAGATGAGTCGGGTTGAATCCATAGAGAAGGCAGTGCTTAGAATAGTTTGAAATCTTTGATTTTAAGAGGAAAAGAAAAATATTTTGAAGTTGAAAAATAAAATTAAAAAGTGAAAGAATTTGAAGAACAAGGATTTAAATATGGGTATGTTCGATCTGCTAGTTAGATCTTAGCATCTACTTGCAATAAAAATAACTAACAAAAATTTAAATGGCATAAAAATAAACTTTTCATTAATTAAAATCTAATTACAAGAAATTAAAAATAATAATTAAATAAATTATGAAAAGCAATAATAAAGAATCCGAAGTTGATTGGCGTAGCCTTGTTGAAAAGTTGGTTGATGTCACTTTGCCTTCTTCCATCGTACTCCATGGATCGAACTGAGCTTCCTCTTCTTCTTCCTCTTTGGATCTTAATCTAAAGATTGGTGTAGACGAAAAGATGGCATAGAATATAGAGCTTCTTCTCTAAGAAATCTCACTTTTAGAGGCAAACTCGCAATTCAAAGCTAAGCCTTCTACCCTGTACTATACTCCTCTCTCCAAGATGATTTCTTTTATAGCCCAGGGATCCTTTAAATAGAGTTTGGAGAAGGCTCTAGGTCAAGTCAGATTAATATGAGCCATGGGATAGTTGATTTTTGGTGTCTCTGGATTGTTTGATCACCTAAATCATGAGGATCATGGTTCAATAGTTTGTCTTAAGCTAAGATCCTTATCAACATTGGATCGATGCTTTGGATGGCCAAGATCAATAGGATGCCATGATCGCACTGTTTATGCCTTAGACTCCCTCTCTGCATCAGACTTGTCTCCATCGAGGATAGTGGCATTGGAGGTGGTGATTGGTAGTTCCGATGGTCATGGTCGGTGGCAATCATGATGGCTATGGCATGGAGTAATGGGTAGCAGTCGTGGGTTTGATGGGGAAGGATGGTAGAGAGATTTGGGCAGTGCTAGCAGCTTGGTGGCCGTGACGATGATGAAGACGGGAAGGAGATGATGGGTAGAGGATAGTGGTGACCAGCATCATGGTCTGGTGGTGATAGTGGGAGAAGTGGTCAGAATGGGGAGGAGCAGTGGCTGGCATAACACCGACTTCGATGGAGGTGAGAAGGAGGTATGGCGATGATGTCTCAGTCAGGTGGATAAAGGGGTGATGATGGCAACATGGTTTGGTGGTGATAGAGGTGGGCAGAGGACCATGATGGGCTGAGGAGTGGAAAGCTAGGGCATGGCAGCCATTGGGGGTGATTTTGGGAAGATTGATAGAGAAGAGGCGATGGCATTTGGTGACTCCGAGCAGCTTCTCGGTGACATGAGGTAGACTCTTGTGGCTTCTCCAGTCACAGGTGGATGCTGAATGGTGAGAAATCTGATAGGGGATGGTGGTCAGCTATTGGTGACATAGAGGGTGCCTAATGGTGATGAAGGTGACCCGATTTTGGCATGATCAATGATGGGGAGGGCACACCACACCTCCAACAGTGGCAAAAAAGCATGGGATAGCTTCTCCTATGAATCCATGGCCAAAATCCCACCATGGTCCATGGACCAGGGTTATGGACCATGGTTAATGGTCTTTGTGGACCGAGCCTCACTTTTATGGACTAGGCAGCCGGTCCACCATGGACCGGCTACATCAGAATTCATGTAAAAGCTTAATAAATTCAAAATTCAATTTTGGCCTCATTCTAACTCTAATTTGAGTGTCGTTTATATCAATGGATTCCAAAAATTAAGATATTTCTATCCACAAACTCCTTTTCTATAAAGCTTTAATAAAAGACATCAATTCTTAATAAATATAAATTAATTAATACCTATTTTAATGGTTAAATTGGGATAATTGATAGACTTATTACAAGATATTTCAAGATGCCATAGTTTGAGACATATGACAAGTCTACCGATCCAATGGACCACTTGTTGGGAAATATGTGTCTCAAAGCCAATTGTCTAGCCTATAAATGAATGTGCAACTCATGTATATATATGAATCATTGAATTGAATAAAAACTTTATTCTGGTTGTTCATCACATGTCATCTTCCTAATTGAACTCTTGTATGATAATGACCTTTGAGCTACCTTGTATGCGATGTAGAGAGGATGCATCGTGTAGTTCATAAACTGGTTCGTGACCAAAGGATATACTATTTCAGGATGATAGTGTATCGAGAGTAGGTCATTGATGTCATATCTATTGGTTGTCCTATTAACCAAGTAGCATGGAGATGCTGGTATGACATCAGGTGTTGTGTTCAACACTTCACTGAACGTGACTCTCATGCGAGATTCTCTTTCTGTCGAAGAGGAGTCTTGCATTAGAATATGGACATGAACTATTCCTTTGACTTGAAATCACTATGGCAGCTTGCAAGTAACTCACTATGCTTAGGTGCCGAACTACCCAGATTTCTAATCCGGTAATGAATGGTTGCTAGGTACAATCAAGTACTTGAGTAGTAGTTACAGGATCAAGATAGGATTGATCTCTCCAAATGGTTTGGATTGAATGCTTAATATGCCTCAATTGAGAAAGACCTTGGCCAGGGCATTCCTTGTAAGGAGTTACAGGGATTCTTTATTTGAGATATATTGTGATGGACTGATTAGGGTTAAGGCAGTTTAACCCTAAGCCATCCAGAGCATTAAGAGATTAAAGGAATAAGTTCAGTGATATTCTATGTTCAACAGGTTCTTGTTCTCTGCAACCTTCAACCTATCCGGATGTCGGGTGTTATTGCTAGATGGCGACTTTGGCTAGTACTAAAAATGTTCCTGTGCTACCAACTTAGTGTTTGAACCTACAGGGTCACACACTGTGGGGTTTCTTCTTGTTTTATTGGTATGCAAATGATTGGGAATCATTTTAGACTCGTTTGACAAGGTGTTATCAAACCTGTGTTCGAGCCAACTCATCTGGATGAGTCGACTCATCTGACAGACTACTGAAATTTGAAAACACTTCATTAAATGTTGTAATAGTTATGGGGTTTAATGCTGGGCATTTCAAGGTTTTAATGGCTACTGTTGCTGAATCCTAAGGGGCTTGTAACTCCCCTGAATTCCAAGGAACTCAAACTCTCTTCATAATCTCTCTTCAAATTAGATTTTTGGGAGAATTGTTCAGCTCACAAGGTTTGTTCAGTTTTGAGTTTTGAAGGAAGAACAGAGAAGGAGATCAAGAGACTCTGCCATTTTCTCATGGTTAGAGCTCATACTTGATCTTTGAGAGATTATCAGAGGGGGGGTTTGAGTTTTGGGTGAGATTCTTGTGTGCTACCTTTTATTGAAGGTTTGGGATAGAGAGATCTGGGAAGGGTTCTTGGGTCTTTATTCCAACACTCTTTCAACAACTTGTTCTTCAAGGAGTTGAAGGAGTCCACGGCTCTTCAAGGAGTTGAAGAAGGAGTCCTTGTTGTCGACACTATTTTCAGAAAGGCTAGCACCTCGAAAGAAAGAGAAGGAATCCCATACCCCAGTGTGAACCACCTGTAGAGGCAGTACACGTGTGCTACTCGCAGAGTTGCTCACAAGGCTAGGGTTCTTCCTATAGATTGGAGCAGTCCCTGGTGATTGTCACTAAGGTACACCTTTGGATTTTATGTATGACATATTTATCTGCTGCATCATTGTGTGAATTTAGAATAGTTCTGATTTTTATTTAATGTATGCTTGACTTCATACATGCATTACTCTATGTGCATCAAGATCTGCGTAGGGAACCTGTGTTAATTCGATTAACATTCTTTGATAAAATGGTTTTATCCTTTTCTGCTGTGCCATGTAATTTAGAAAAAGTTTTTAAATTGCATGTCCCGAGCCATGCCTCTCAGGTTAAGGTTCCCCAATAGTGGTATCAGAGCATCCAGGTTGGATGCACATGTAGTTTAATGTTTTTGTATGAAATCGAATTGATTTCTTTATGTAGTACATGGATCAAGGTGGATTCGCCATGGCCGTCCAGTCATAGGAGAGAAGCATGTTTTAAAGACCATCTCTTTCCATTCCAAGGGGTTCTCCTATGGCGTGTAGGGGTGCCGCTGCATCACGACCTTATGATCAAGAAAGTGAGGAATTTGATGGATTAAAATAATTTTAATTAGATCATTGTTATGTTTAGATAAGATCTAAAAGAATGAATGATCTAATACTTTGAGAGGTTCAAGTGAAAAATCGTGAACTTTGAAATTTCTGTCTTTTGCCCTGGCAAGTGAGACGACTCGACCCATGCTTGAGTTGACTTGAGTCCGCAATCAGAATGATGTGTTTTTATTATGTGCTCTGGACGAGCCGACTCATCTTTTGCTTGAGTCGACTTAACCAGAAAACCCTAAAACAACAAATTTCAAGTTCATGATTTGCTTGATTTTTGAAATTGTTTCAAAACTTGGTTTAACTAAAAATGTTTCAATTAGCATGATACACTTAATTAGGAATTAAGTTGTATAATTTTAATATTTGGGATATGATTCTAATATTAAGTCATGATTGATACACCATGGGTTAATTGGGTTAGCTAGAATTGGGTCCTTAAATTGATGCGGGATGACTCCAAGATTGCAAGAAAAATAGTAAACTAATTTTTTTATAATTTAATTTGTAGGATAAATTCTCAAAATAAAGTAAGAACTAGCAAAAAGAGTAGCAATACAAAGAATCACCATGATCGCAAAATAACTCATGTAAGATAATGAAAGTTAGGACCTGGAAATTGAAAAACTCCCAGTTTAGGATAGCTTATCTTCAACAAATCAGATATCAAGAGAAGGAAAGGTTTCTTACCAGTCAGAGATTGAAAACTTTGTAATAGAAGAGATCACTCACACTCTGATTGGAGCCTGGATGATGAATCTTCAGTTCCTTGAATCTGATGGCTGATCTGGGTGGTCCTGGAGGAGAGGAAAGCCTCCTCTAGGAAGGAAAAACACCTCGGGGATCCTGCAAGCATCAGAGGTCAATAAAAATAGCAAGTAATAAAAAGGAAGGGAACTAAGGATTAGAAGGGAATGGAATGAGGGTTAGGAGTGGGCGACTTCAGGAGGAAGAAGCTCTTTGTCTTGGATGGTAGCTAAGGCTTCCTTTCCTTGGGCGTGGTTGATCTCCAAGGACGTAGAAGGGTGCTAGGGCAGCAGGGATTCGGCCAGGGTACACAAGGAGAGTACTGAAAATAAAAGAAAGAACACCAACACATGACAATGACTTAAAATTTCAACAAAGTTGTATTCATAAGAGAAAGTTAGTACAAGAGGAGGAGGGATGGGGTATTTATAGAGTTCCCATGCCCTCTCTTAACTAGGGTTACCCTTAGGTTAAGAATAACCTTTTCTTAAAGTATTACAAGTCTTCTCCTATTTAGATTACAAGTCCTTCTCTTAGCTAGGTTAGAATTACAATTCTTAGAACACTTAGAAAAATAAAACCCAACTAGGTTAAGAACTTTGACTAGTCTTCTCTTTTTCTCTTCATGCTTTGACTTGGTCAACTCCAAGGATGCCTAGGGTGGTGTGTTGGGCTTCTAGGAGCAGCAATGGGCCGGCCCAAAGGGGCTTGGGCGCATGGGCTTGGGCCTCCTGATATCTGGGGTGCCCTGGATGGAATATTCTTGGAATAAAATGGCATCTTGGTTCTTATGGACATGGTCCTTGAATCTTCTTTGGGCTGTGGTGCGAATGGATCTCTGGAATCAAGTGAGGCCCTATTTTGAAAATATTCTCTGGTATTTGGAGGGAATCTGGGCATCCGAAAAATATCTGGAGGGCTTTTGGGCATCATGCAGGAATCTTGGACCCTGGGTTGGCATACAAAGTCCAATTGGCTGAAGTGGGGTCTTCTGGCTCCTGGATGAGGCTTGGTAGAACTCCACAATAGGGTATCCTCTTCTCTTGTATAAAATTAAACTCATACTGGACTCATAACTAAAGTACAGGACTCAATATACTGACTAGGGTTGAGGGAGTAGGGATCCGGTGCAACGCAGCGGAAGGGTAATTTCAAAAATTGAAATTAATATGCACCAAAACCCTAAAATAGGAACTCCTTAATAAGACTAGAATGTATGAAGACAAACATTTCTATGCAAATTGAATTAGAATACCAACCTGTAATCGCTAATTCCAATTTATGAAGACTTAAAACTTGAAGATCAACGGGCTATTTGAATTCACCAGGCATCCAAGTGTCCGCCCTCAGATGGTGATCCACACAGAGCAATGATCAAGAATACTATCTTCTTGTCCAATGGTTCCTCCTATTGAGTTCTTCTTCCTAGAACTCAATTCTTCGGATTATGGCTGGAATTCTTCCACACAAGAGGTTGCCTTCCTTTCTTTTATCTCTTCTCCTCCTTCCACTAAGACCTTGACCCTCTTAGACACTCTTGTCTTGAAGATAAGACTTTGTCCTAAGGGGATTTAGGCTTGTCTTAAATTGGAGGAGAAATTAAGACAAGAATGTCTTAATGTAAGAAGGAAAGAACAAAATCAGAACTCCTTCTTTCCTTTACCGTCAGAGACTTTCGCTCTTGTTCTTGTTCAGTAGCAGAGTTTCGACAGAGGTGTACTCTGTAAAGGAAACAGTGCAAGAATAAGAAAAGAGAGAAAGAGTCTTTAGGAGAGGAAGAAGGATTAAAAACATTACCGAGTTCTGATTTTCCTGACCCCTTAAATAGATCTCAGAGAGGCGCCCACACATTTCTTCGTGAAAAACTTCTCACGCCCTTTCTCATTTTCTCACGTCCTATCCTTCCTTCTCACGGCCTTCCGGATAAATCCCACGGCTTTTCTTAAATGAAAAATCATGATGTTTTTTAAAAGAAAGGAGTTGCGACTTTTAATCTCCGAAGAGATGTTATTTCGCGCAACCAGGAAGCAACGAATGCTTTCTGTCTTTCTCAAAAAAACATCAACCCTTGGATTCCAATCCAAGGGGGGACAATTGAGGCGCTAAAAGAGAGAAGGAAAAGCCGCCCCATATAAAACACCGGAGTTTTTTTTTTTTTTTTTTTTTTTTTTATTTTTTTACGAAGTGCACCAAGAGTCCATGCACCATGGACTCTTCCAAATGGCGTGCCAAGAGTCCATTAGCGCATGGACTCTTGGCATTTTTGGCATGAAAATGCTAAGGGGCGGGTGGGGGCTAGCCTAGATACATGGTTAGCCAATAGGGTTAGCCATAATCCCTATAACCTCAATTAGGGTCTAATTAGATCCAATTAGAACCCAAATTGAACCAATCTGGAACCCTAATTCGAATCTAATTCGAATAGAAGCTAGGATTTGCAACACCTGCTAGAGTGTCATCATGCAAAGATGATTTAATTATAAATTTAAACCCTTGATCAATTCTCTTAAGTGTGTGACCCATTGGGTTCCACATCTAGCCAGCAGTGGGTTCGAATACAAGTTGACCTAATTTGATTAGAACTCTTTCTAATCGATTTAGATCAAACCAGGCTTATCCGATTATGATCAATTAGGACTCTTCCTAATAAGTTATCATTCAATTTAATCAACCCACAAGACAAGATTGACATCTAGCAATGTGTCATGTCTACCAGGAAGATATGGAAATTCTGGTGAAATATCAAAACTACCCTTCAGTAGAAAGTTATCGTACAATTAAATCCTTCGATCAGCCTGCACCCAAAATATAATTATGGATATGGATATATGTCAAATCCAATATTATATTTGTTTCTAGCTCAATCTTATATTGATGATTCAATTATCTTGATATTAGAAACCATCTCTAATATCTTTACTTTGATAAAAGATTCCTGGAATCATCATCCGATTGATAACTAGCTAGATGCAATCTCCTCTCACTAAGAGTGGTCGATTCCTTGTTGACCTACTCATTACCTTCATATCCAATTCACCATTCCCAGTATCAATCCTGTGCATGTCTCAGTGTCATGATAAGGATTGAACCAAAGCATGGGTTCATGTGCATAAGGTACTTATGGCAGTCTCAGGTCAAAGGATTACTTGTACCACTCCCACTATGAGAACCTTCTATTGACATGTAGCTAAGACTCCATTAGATGTTCTCAAGTTGGATCATATTAGTGAACTCATTCTCTAATGAGCACCCACATCCTAGTATTAGTGTCATACACAAGTGACTGTGAGAGCAGTCACCCTCTCCTGTATACATGGGATGTTCTAGTCTTACCGGAAAAACCCTGATCCCCTACTCAGGGTTCCTTTGACTAGGAATATTTCAGATTAAGGTTTTAAGACTTTAGGTCTCACTGGATGATCTCATCATAATCCTAAAATCATAACCCTAATCTATGGGGTTCATCACATAATAATAAACACAGCATATGATGAAAAATAATGCCTTTATTAGAATATTGTCAAATACAATGGTTTGGAAGATACAACATAGATTGGCTTGTAGGGCATATCCCTTTCAGAGGGTTGAGACAAATCAACTAATCTCAACTTATTACAGGACTTAATCTTAATTGATTACAAAATTGTGACACATGACTAAGGTTCTATAATTAAAATGCTAATCAATAAACCATATGGGATCTAGTGATATGTGTCTGATCCTGGTGTACCCACCAATTCTCTCATGATGGGAGGAACTCGACCCCGTCGTAAGGGTCAATTTGGCTCAAGGAGAGTCTGGGTTGAGGCACTACAGATCCACACCAGTGTTCCACAAGTTCTCAGATTCTGGCCAGCCTTGCCACCAGACCATATATCGCTGACAGTCTCTATCCCAGATACCGATAGCTTGATCATCAAGAGCTCTCTCAATCTTTTCCTCACTAAAAGGCCAAATTGTATGTGGTCACTCTGGGGTGGGTTCACTCACAAAGAAAGGGAGTGGCTCAAGGGGCTCGTTGGTTATCACAGTTGGCTCCCTAGACTCTATAAGATTTGAGATGATGAAGGTGGAGCTAATACCTAAATTAGGCGACATCTCAGGAACATAAGCATTGGGTCCATTACTCTTCATTATTTTGGATGGGCCAGCTTCGTGAGCAGAAAATTCCTTCACAATTACAGAATCCTCTGCAAAAATTTCTTTACCTTTCATTTGAGAATTAGCCAAGTTATTATTTAGTTCATTACTTATGTTCAGTTCTTGACTAATTTCATGATGCATATGCTATGCAGAGGCTAGTGTTACAGCCGTGACAGTGACGTGGCCAGGCTCAGGTACCATCGAATACGAGCGAGCCACGTGTATGTTTCCCCGGCCAAGTCAGCGCCACATCCTCAAAGCCAGGTTCGGCAAGACTACACCACCCGACGACTACCTGAGGCAAACCGCCCTCGCCGAGGTCGAGCTCGGCTCGGAATTCCTCTACCATCTCATTGGCGCCCGGGCCCGGAGGGGTCCGCCAAAGTGAGGTCGGCCGAGGTCGGGCGACCCCCTGCCACCTCGCCAGGTGTCCACCCAAGAGGGGTCCACCTAAGACGAGGTCGGCTGATCCTTCGCCCTTCGCCAGGTGGCCATCCGGAGACGGGCCCACCTCGGCCGAAGCCAGGCGACCTCCTGCCACCTCGCCAGGTGTCCACCCAGGAGGGGTCCACCTAAGCCGAGGTCGGCTGATCCTTCGCCCTTCGCTAGGTGGCCACCTGGAGACGGGCCCACCTCGGTTGAAGCCAGGCGACCTCCTGCCACCTCGCCAGGTGTCCACCCAGGAGGGGTCCACCTAAGCCGAGGTCGGATGATCCTTCGCCCTTTGCCAGGTGGCCACCCGGAGACGGGCCCACCTCGGCCGAAGCCAGGCGACCTCCTGCCACCTCGCCAGGTGTCCACCCAGGAGGGGTCCACCTAAGCCGAGGTCGGCTGATCCTTCGCCCTTCGCCAGGTGGTCACCCGGAGATGGGCCCACCTCGGCCGAAGCCAGGCGACCTCCTGCCACCTCGCCAGGTGTCCACCCAGGAGGGGTCCACCTAAGCCGAGGTCGGCTGATCTTTCGCCCTTCGCCAGGTGGCCACCCGGAGATGGGCCCACCTCGGTCGAAGCCAGGCGACCTCCTGCCACCTCGCCAGGTGTCCACCCAGGAGGGGTCCACCTAAGCCGAGGTCGGCTGATCCTTCGCCCCTCGCCAGTTGGCCCCCGGAGACGGGCCCAACTCAGCCGAGGTCAGATCGCTCGTACGAAGAGGGCCCTGGGGAGAGAGACGGGCCCCGAGGCCATCCCTCGGGCGGTACGAATCCCAGACGGCATCCCGTACGGAGGGTGGTGGCACGCGGAACATCACTAGCATCGGCCCGATAGGTCCCGCAGCTGAGAGATGCAATCCTGACGACACAGGCCCCATAGATAGATGGCGCCCATGCTTGGGGAAGAGGGTGCTCTCACTGGGCCCGAGGCCTGACCGGCCGCTCTGTCAGCGCTGCCCTCCCCTCTTTCTCTTCTGTCTTTGCCTTTTTCCTGCTGGGCCTGGTGGACGAGGTCGGAAAGCCGCCTGGCCCCCTTCATCGAAAAGGGAAAAGAGAAGAGGACGGGGGAGGGGAGTTTCCGAGGAGGAAAAAGACAAACGCACGACGGAAGGAGATAAAGAAGGCGGAATCTAGGGACGACGAGGTAAGCCAACCAGCCTGGGGACAAGGAGGAAGCACCGGCAAAAGGCCTCACTCAGAGAGAGAAACCAGAGATCCCGAGAGGGGAACACTGGGTGTGAGCTCGGCGAGGAGGCCCAGCCGAGATTCTGGTTCCCAGAGCGCTTCCCTCACCAGATAACTCTCTAAGTCTGGAACCCTTTAGAGGGTCCGGCTGGAGAGTTGTTCCTTCTCGTCGTCTACTGACTTGACCGTCGGAGCTCCCTCGCCAGGATCCCCGGCCAGGGTCCTCTAACCCCTTTGTTGCAGGTTCTCTGCGGGAAGGGAGGCTCCCTCGCCAGGCGGTCAGGAAGGATCGGCTGATCCGAGGCACGGGCGCGGCGGTGAGAGCGGCAACAGATTGGCGCGCCAGGTAGGGGAGGGCAGGACACTAACCCCTAGCGGGGACCAGCTTTCTGCAGGTATCACGCTCTCCAGCAATGGTGGTCACTCGTGGTCGCGAGGCATCCACCAGTCGTGTGGGGGAAGTCCACTCCCCTCCGGGGGCCACAGCCCCGAAAGGGAGCTTCCGGCTCCCCCTCCTCTTCCACAGCAGCCTACCCCGATGGACGGATCCCTTGCGGCCATCGTCTAGCAGCTGCAGACCTTGACCTCAGCGGTCAGACAGCTTCAACATCAGCAACGGTCACTGGCCACCCAACCGCAGCCAGGGACCCCCGCGGCCCGAGCCGCGGGGCAGCGTGGGAGCCTACGCTCAATCCAGGGCAGGCCATCCCATCCGAGGGCCGTCTCCAACCCCCGGGGGAGCCACCAAGCTCCCGCAAAAAGAAACTATTCTGGTTCGGAGGATCACGAGAGTCGATCCCCGGCCGATGGGGTCGAAACGGTGCATCGCAGCAAGCGACGCCGAGGCCAGACCTTGCACCGAGACCGATCGGCGCCCCCTTCACCTGCAGTCTCGGTGGAAGACTCCACCGACGAAGCCATCAGGCGCCAAGCCGAGAGGCGCCTGGAGGAGCACGAGCGCAAGTTGGCAGAGTTCGCCCGATGATTCGCCGACCTGCAGAACTCGTCGGCAGACCCGGCGGGTTACGACTCCCGCCCCACTTTCTCTGAAGAAATCTAGGTGGAACCAATCCCGAAACAGTTCCGCATGCCGTAGGTGGATCCCTACGACGGGACCACCGACCCCCTGGACCATTTGGAGAGCTATAAAGCTCTCATGAGGGTCCAGGGCGCCACCGATGCCCTTCTGTGCATCGCCTTCCCGGCAACCCTTCGGAAGGCCGCTCGAGTCTGGTTCACCCGCCTCGAGCCTGGATCCATTTGCTCCTTCCATCAGTTGGAAGGAAAGTTCGTGGCACACTTCGACGCTTGTTGAAAGGTGCCAAGAGAGGTGGATAGCCTCTTCTCCATCCGCCAGCAGGACCAGGAGCTGCTCCGGGACTACATCACCCGGTTCAAGACCGCAGCCCTGGAGATCTACAGCTTGGACGAGCCCGTCGCCATGCTGGCTTTGAAGCACGGGCTCAAGACGTCCCGCTTGACTTATTCCCTGGACAAGAAGCCGCCCAGGACGTACTCCGAGCTCCTCCTCCGCACCCACAAGTACATCCGAGCGGAGGAGGCTGACCGCACCCGTTGAGAGCTGGACGGGAAGACTCCAAAGAAGCCGCTCCCGAGGGACACCTCGGGAGCTCGGAGGCCCGGGCCGTCTGCCGACCCTCGCCCGAACCCAAGGCCGAGGGGCGAAGCCACTCCCGAGCGGAGGTACACCCCTCTCCTCGCACCTCGAACGAAGATCCTGATGGAAATCGAGGGCGAGCGCTACCTCCACCGACCTCCTCCTCAGAACTCGAGGGCCATCCGAGACAAATCAAAGTACTGCCAGTTCCATCGCGAGCACGGGCATGACACGGAGGAGTGTCGCCATCTGAAGCGGGAGATTAGGAGCTGATCAGGAGGGGTTACCTCAGGAAGTTTGTCAAGAATGAGGCCCCCTCTGAAGGGCAGCCGCTCGCGGCCCTACCCCCTGTCCCTGCGATCGACAACCGCCCAACGGAGAAGCCCGTGGGCATGATCTCACGCAGGTCCGGCCGAGCAATGAAGAGGGCCCGGGAAGTCCCGGAGAATGTAATCCCTCCCAAGGGAGGGGAAGTTAATGACAATGTAAACAACGATGCCGTGGTGGTCGAGATGACCATCGCGAAGCATCCTGTACATCGAATCATGGTGGATAGTGGAAGCTCGGCTGACATACTTTTTTACGATGCTTTCTCTCGGATGAACTTATCCCCCGATCTGCTGAAACTGGTGCACATCCCCCTGGTAGGTTTTACAGGGGACTCCGTGGGGGTCGAAGGGGAGATCACTCTCCCAGTCACCGCCGGATCCCCGCCCCGGCAGGCGACCGTCCTAATAACATTCGCCGTAGTCAGGCTCCCTTCGCCTTACAACGCCATTCTCGGGCATCCCGGGCTCAACCAACTGGACGCCACCATCTCCACGAGGAGGTTGTTGGTGCAGTTCCCCACGCCTTCCGGGCTTGGAGAGATGAAGGGGATGATCTAGCCAGTCCCGCTCTGCCTCCAGACGGTCCCAGGTGCCAGGGGCGCGGAGCTCGCCCATGATATTGACGACCTCGATCTGAGAGAAAAGGAACCCAGGGGAGGGCCTGTAGAGCGACTACTGACTCTCCCCCTCGGTTCGGACCCCCTGAAGACGGTGCAAGTCGGGGCCCAGCTCCCCGAGGAAGGGCGAACCCGCCTGCTGGAGTTCCTCCGCGCCAACGCCGACGTGTTCGCCTGGTCAGCGGCCGATATGCCGGGCATCCCGCCCGAGGTCATCATGCACAAGCTGAACGTGGACCCAAGTTGTCGCCCGATCCGCCAGAAGAAGAGAAGCTTCGCCATGGAGAGGCAGAAGGCGATCAACGAGGGAGTAGAGAAGCTCCTCGCCGCCGGTTTTGTCCGGGAAGTCCAGTATCCCAGTAGGCTGGCAAACGTGGTCATGGTAAAAAAGAGTAGTGGTAAGTGGAGGATCTGTGTGGACTACACCGACCTCAATCGAGCTTGCCCGAAGGACAGCTTCCCTCTTCCAAAGATCGACCAGCTGGTCGACACCACCTCGGGGCATCGCCTCCTGTCGTTCATGGATGCCTTCTCCAGATACAACCAGATCCGGATGAACCCAGAGGACGAAGAGCACACGGCCTTCATAACTGACCGCGGGACTTTTTGCTACAGGATGATGCCTTTCGGCCTCAAGAACGCGGGGGCGACGTACCAACGTCTGGTCAATAAAATCTTCAAAGACCAGATAGGCCGCAACATGCAGGTGTACGTGGACGACATGCTGGTGATGAGCAAACTCAATTCTGACCACGTGGCTGACTTGACGGAGACGTTCGGCAACCTCCGGCGCCATCAGATGAAGCTGAACCCGGCGAAGTGCGCCTTCGGCATCTCCGCCGGGAAGTTCCTAGGGTTTATGGTGACTCAAAGAGGAATCGAGGCCAACCCGGAGAAGGTCCAGGCCATCTGGACATGGAGCAGCCCGCCTCCAAGAAGCAAGTGCAGCGACTGACCGGCCGAGTCGCGGCCCTTAGCCATTTTATTTCCAGGTCGGCGGACCGCTGCCGTCCCTTCTTCAAGGTGCTGATGAAGATGAATGGCTTTGCTTGGACCGAGAAGTGTCAGCAGGCCTTCGAGGAGCTAAAGAAGATGCTCGCATCACCACCTTTACTGTCCAGGCCCGAGGAGGGAGAGGAGCTTACCCTCTACCTGGCGGTTACCCCGGAGGCCGTCAGCTCTGTCTTGGTCCGAACCGACGACCAGGGGATCCAGCGGCCGGTGTACTATACCAGCAAACTCCTCCGAGATGCGGAGCTCAGGTATTCCCGGCCCGAGAAACTTGTTTTTGCGCTAAAAGTGTCTGCCCAGCATCTCAGGCCCTATTTCCAAGCGCACCCCATCGCCGTCCTGACGGATCAACCGCTGAAAGCGGTGCTCAGCCGACCCGATACTTCGGGACGATTGGCCAAATGAGCACTGAAACTCAGCGAGTTCGATATTACATACAGGCCAAGGTCGGCCATGAAGGCGTAGGTGCTGGCCGATTTCTTGGTCGAATGTGCAGGCTTGGGCAAGGAGCCCGAGGAAGGCCCCTCGGCCCAGCCGATGGAGGTTGGCGCCGATGAGCCCGGAGAGGACGCCTGGATCCTCCATGTGGACGGAGCCTCAAACTCCGGCGGGAGCGGAGCTGGGCTCATCCTTGCCAACGGCGACGGGGTCGTCGCCGAGTGTGCACTCCGTTTCCAATTCCCCGCAACAAATAACCAGGTGGAGTACGAGGCACTTCTTGCCGGACTGAGAGTCTCCCGCGAGTTGGGCGTGACCAACCTCAGAGCTTTCACTGACTCCCAGCTCGTGGCGGGGCAGGTATCCGGGGAGTACGTCGCACACGACCCCCAAATGGCGAGGTACTTGGAGCTCGTCAAGGCGGGCGCGTCCAAGTTCCGGCGCTTCAACATCTTCCACATTCCCCGCGGGGAGAACGCCCGCATGGATGCCCTCTCTCGGCTGGCGACCCTGCCGGACACGATGCTGGGACGCGCTCATGTGGAGCACCTTGAGGTCCCAAGCCTCGAAGCACCGGTGGAGGTCCATCAGGTCAGCCAGGGGCCCAGCTGGATGGACAAGTACACTGCGTACATCACCAGCGGCACCCTGCCGGAGGACCAAGAGGCAGCTCGGCTCATCAGGAAGAAGGCCGTGCGGTTCGTCCTGATGGACGGGCAGCTGTATCGAAGATCCTACTCCTACCCCCTTCTTAAGTGCGTAGGACCCACAGAAGCCAGGCTTGTGCTCCAGGAGATTCACGAAGGCATCTGCGGGAACCACGTGGGGGGCAGGGCATTGGCGTACAAGGCCCTCCGTCAGGGCTACTTCTGGGAGACAATGAAGGAAGACGCCGCCGACTTCGTGAAGAAGTGCGACCGGTGCCAGCGTCACGCCACGGTGCAGCGGCAACCCTCCAACCCAATCTCTCAGCTTTCAGCCCCCTGGCCGTTCGCCCAGTGGGGGATGGACCTCCTGGGCCCATTCCCGCTGGCGTCTGGCCAGCGGAAGTTCTTGATAGTGGCTATCGACTACTTCACGAAATGGGTCGAGGCCGAACCCTTGGCGAGGATCACCGAAGCAAACGTCGCCAAGTTCTTCTGGAAGTCCATCATCTGCCGCTTCGGCCTCCCCCACACCGTGGTCACCGACAATGGACGCCAGTTCGACTGCCGGGAATTCGAAGAATTCTGTAGCGACCTCGGCATCAGGCATCGCTTTACCTCGGTGGCGCACCCTCAGACCAACGGGGAGGCCGAAGTCACGAACAGGACCATTCTTCAGGGCCTCCGCATGCGGCTGGACCAGGCCAAGGGCAGGTGGGCCGACGAGCTTCCCAGCATCCTTTGGGCATACCACACCACCCCAAGGATGGCTACCGACGAAACCCCATTCAACCTCGTCTTCGAAGCCGAGGCAGTCATCCCGATCGAGCTCAGCCTACCCACGCTGCGCGTAGAGCAATACGACGAGACAGAAAACCCGGCCAGGATGATGCTCAACCTAGACCTTCTCGAGGAAATGAGGGACAGGGCCCGAATCCGAATGGCGGCATACCGGCAACGTGTAGCCAGATATTACAACTCCCGAGTGCGGCCGAAGGTTTTTCGTCCCGGAGACTTGATCCTCCGGCGCGCCGAAGCCTCCCAGCCACGGGAATGCGGCAAGCTATCGCCCAACTGGGAAGGCCCATATCGGGTGGCAGAAGCCCTCCCTCATGGAGCATATTACTTGGAAGAATTGGGAGGTGCCAGGTTTCCCCAGACGTGGAACTCCTCGAACCTGAGAATGTACTATCAGTGATGTAAGGCTCCCAGTTTCTGTAACAAAGCTTCCCCACTTCAAACACTCCCTTCTAACTTCGACAAGAAGGCCTACGGCATCGGGTTCAGACCGCGGACCCTGGGTTTCGGCCTGGAAGGTGGCGCCGAACCCAGTTCACCCACGCAAGCCCGGAGCACAGCTCAGCAAGCCGCGCAAGGCTTGAAAAAGCCTGTGGCATCGAGCTCAGTCTGGAGATCCTGGGCTTCGGCCTGGAAGGTGGCGCCGAACCCAGTTCGCCCATGCAAGCCCGGAGCACAGCTCAGCAAGCCGCGCAAGGCTTGAGAAAGCCTGCGGCATCGAGCTCAGTCCGGAGATCCTGGGCTTCGACCTGGAAGGTGGCGCCGAACCCAGTTCGCCCATGCAAGCCCGGAGCACAGCTAAGCAAGCCGCGCAAGGCTTGAGAAAGCCTGCGGCATCGAGCTCAGTCCGGAGATCCTGGGCTTCGGCCTGGAAGGTGGCGCCGAACCCAGTTCGCCCATGCAAGCCTGGAGCACAGCTCAGCAAGCCGCGCAAGGCTTGAGAAAGCCTGCGGCATCGAGCTCAGTCCGGAGATCCTGGGCTTCGGCCTGGAAGGTGGCGCCGAACCCAGTTCACCCCTGCAAGCCCGAAGCACAGCTCAGCAGGCCGCGCAAGGCATGAGAAAGCCTGTGGCACCGAGCTCAGTCTGGAGATCCTGGGCTTCGGCCTAGAAGGCGGTGCAGAAACCGTGTTGCCTGCGCAAGCATGAAGGCGACCCAAAGTTGGGCCCGCTTAAGGCTTGCTCTACTGTGACGCGACTCAGCAGGCCCCATCCTTCGATTTATGGGAGGACCGGGCCTGCAACTGTTTCAAGTGCTCCAAACCGACATCTCAGAAAGAAGGGAAAAGAAAGGTGAGATGAAATGAAAAAGAAAAAACTCAAGGTTTTGTTGAACTTAGATTTCCATTGATGTGAGTAGTCGATACAAGCTGGGAGTCCCGACAGGCCGGGACTCCCGAAAAAAAAGAGAAGACAACACAAAACAAAAACAACAAACAGAAGCAAAAAAGAGGAGACATCAGGAAGAAGACGCCGGGTTCACTGAAGTGCGGGATCGGAGCCCTCTGCCGGAGGCGCGGGTGCTGCGTCCTCAACTTCTACAACGACCGGCTCCTGGGGCTGCTCCGGGGCCGCGGCATCGCTGGTCGACGGCGCCGCAGGGGTCGCTTCGGCCGTGCCGAAGGCCCTACTCTCGCCCCCTGGCCTCCTGCCACCAATCACAACCCCGCTCAGATCCAGCTGGGGGAAGAAGGCCCCCACCTTCTCCCGGCACATCCAGAACCCCTTCAGGAAGGAGTCCACGGCGACCTCCCGGACCTCCGACGTGTACTCGTCGGAAGCCCGGAATTTGGGGACGGCCTCTTGCGCCTCCCTCTTGGCTTCCTCCAGGAGCCCGTTGACGTACGCGCTCCGGTCCTTCGCCGCGGCTGCGTCTCGCCGGGCCTCCTCCAGCTGGCGCTCCAGCCATTGGGAGTGGGCCTGCAGGCGGGCCTTCTCCGCCGCCTCCTCCTCTGTTTGGTGCTGGTTGGAGGTCCGCTCCTCCAACAAGGAGGCCTCCAACTCCTTGTTCCGCTCCTCGGAACGCGCCAGGTCGGACTGGAGGGCTTGTTTATCAGCTCGCAGCTCGGCGCCCTTCTCCATCAAGTCCTTGACATCGGCCGCGAGCTTGCCGAGTCTCAGCTCCTGCTCGGAGTCCCTTTTGGTGTTCCTATGAGGAAATTCCTCAGTAGGAGAACGTCGTTCCCGATCTGTAACGACAAAAGCAACACAGGTCAGAATAAAGGAAGCTAAGTCCTGAAAGAAAGAAAAAGAAGAAGGAAGAAGTTCGGACTTACAGTGAAGAGCTGCGGGAGGATCCCGAGCAGCGCGTCTGCGTAATCCCGGCCGCCCCGAGCTCGGCGGTCCCGGGCGGTGGAGGCGTACTCCATGATCTTCTCCGCCAGCCCTTTGTCGAGGATGATGGAGTCCCGGTGGGTGGTCACCGGCGCCGGAGCCTTCGGGCCGGCTCCTGCGGCGGCCGCCCCCTCAGCCGAGGCCGCAACCGACGGGCCGGCGGTTGCCGCAGGCGGCGCTGTCGAGCTGGCAGCAACAACGGGCCCGGCGATGGGCGGAGCAGCGGGTGGTGGAGTCCTCTCGGCGGCGCCACCAGGTCGCGCGGCCGGGGCATCAGTAGCCCCGCCCTGAGGTAGCCTGGGCGGGGAAATGACAGCAACAGGGCTGGGCACGGTCGCCGCCACGACCTCCCGGCTCGTCTCCATGCGAGCCCTCTTCGCTGCGGGTCGTCCACCTCCACGACATCCCGCTGGGCTGCCCCCTCCAAGAGATTCTCCAGTGAAAATTTCATCCCTGCAAAACAAAAGAAACAGGAAGTCAGCCGGCTCGGTTATGAAGAGAAGAGGGGGCAGAGGTCAAAGTGGGGCCAAATCTCACCGGTCTCACGGATGGGACTGATACCGGCCTCAAAAAGATTCTGCTCAGAGAGCAGAACCTCGAGCGCCAGGACCACGTCGCTCAGGAGCAGGGTATAGGACTCCTGGTCCGCCGACTCGACCCGGAATTTCGGTTCGGGGTCCGGTCCAGTTCACTCCAGGCCCAGTCGACGTCGTCGACCGAGGTGAAGAAAAACTGGCTCTTCCACCCCTTGACCGAGGAAGGGAGGTCGAACCGGAGACACCTGGGCCGGGGCGAAATGTACCACCAGCCGTCATCGGTGGAGCACTTCTTCAGGGTGAACAAGGCCCTGAAGAGAGAAAAACGGGCAACGAACCCGTGGAAGTGACAGAAAACGATAAAGGAGAAGATGACCCGGATGGCATTAGGAGCCAGCTGGGCCGGGACAAGCCGGAAATGGCTGAGGAAGGAAAGAAAGAAAGGATGCAGAGGAAACCGAAGACCCCGAGGAGGAAGTCTTCGTAGAAGGCTATGCGGCTGGGGCCACTCATGGTGACGCGCTCCCCGGACCGCGGGACAAACAGGCGAATTGACCCCGGAATGCCGTAGGCATCCCGGAGCAGTGAAAGATCGCCTTCGGTCATGGTAGAAGCATGACCGGAGGGACCGGCGGGAAAAGACGGCAGAGCAGGAAGAGAAGGCGGAGCAGGAAGAGAAGGCAGAGCAGGAAGAGAACGGAGGGGCACGACAGGTGCAACCGGGGGGGACCGGATCCCCCTGGGGATGCCAATGGTGACACCCCCGGGTTGCAGACGCCGGTGGACCTCCTCCGGGATTGTCTCCTCATCTGAGGAGGAAGAAGATGGAGTCCTCGGCCGAGACGGACCGGCCTCGTCCGGGTTGGAAGAGACATGGCGACGGCGCGCCATAGAAAGGGAAAGGACGAAAAAAATCAGAAAAGAAATGAGAAAGAACGAGGGGGGCTAGAGGAGAAGAAGGAGGCACTCACCAAAAATACACCAGACGAGCGCGAGCAACAGGAGTTGTTAGCCTGCAGCAAACCACCCACGAAGCAAGGGAAAAGGCCTCGTTCTGGAAAGTCCCCTCCCTTTCAAACTCAGCCGACAGCGGCCGTACCCGTCATTCCATCTCAGGCCACTGGATGATCGCCACGTGGGCGCACGCCCGACACCGACGCCTCGTTAGCAGAGTAACGGCCTCTGCCTCGAAGCGACGCATTAATTACGAGCAAGTGGGCGACGCGTGACGACTCCCCATAGGTCTTCAGCCGCATCGAGCCACGGCGACCAGGATCGTGGCAATTATGATGCAAGATCTTCGCCTCTCCACGTCATGTCCGCATTTAATCCCGACGTTCCATTCTACGATGCCCCGACGGAACGACGGGCTGGGGGGCGACTGTTACAGCCGTGACAGTGACGTGGCCAGGCTCAGGTACCACCGAATACGAGTGAGCCACGTGTATGTTTCCCCGGCCAAGTCAGCGCCACATCCTCAAAGCCAGGTTCGGCAAGACTACACCACCCGACGATTGCCTGAGGCAAACCGCCCTCGCCGAGGTCGAGCTCGGCTCGGAATTCCTCTACCACCTCATTGGCGCCCGGGCCCGGAGGGGTCCGCCTAAGTGAGGTCGGCCGAGGTCGGGCGACCCCCTGCCACCTCACCAGGTGTCCACCCAAGAGGGGTCCACCTAAGCCGAGGTCGGCTGATCCTTCGCCCTTCGCCAGGTGGCCATCCGGAGACGGGCCCACCTCGGCCGAAGCCAGGCGACCTCCTGCCACCTCGCTAGGTGTCCACCCAGGAGGGGTCTACCTAAGCCGAGGTCGGTTGATCCTTCGCCCTTCGCCAGGTGGCCACCCGGAGACGGGCCGACCTCGGTCGAAGCCAGGCGACCTCCTGCCACCTCGCCAGGTGTCCACCCAGGAGGGGTCCACCTAAGCCGAGGTCGGCTGATCCTTCGCCCTTCGCCAGGTGGTCACCCGGAGACGGGCCCACCTCGGTTGAAGCCAAGCGACCTCCTGCCACCTCGCCAGGTGTCCACCCAGGAGGGGTCCACCTAAGCTGAGGTCGGCTGATCTTTCGCCCTTCGCCAGGTGGCCACCCGGAGACGGGCCCACCTCGGCCGAAGCCAGGCGACCTCCTGCCACCTCGCCAGGTGTCCACCCAGGAGGGGTCCACCTAAGCCGAGGTCGGCTGATCCTTCGCCCCTCGCCAGTTGGCCCCCGGAGACGGGCCCAACTCAGCCGAGGTCAGACCGCTCGTACGAAGAGGGCCCTAGGGAGAGAGACGGGCCCCGAGGCCATCCCTCGGGCCGTATGAATCCCAGACGGTGTCCCGTACGGAGGGCGGCGGCATGCGGAACATCACTAGCATCGGCCCGACAGGTCCCGTAGCCGAGAGACGCAATCCTGACGACACAGGCCCCATAGATAGATGGCGCCCATGCTTGGGGAAGAGGGCGCTCTCACTGGGCCCGAGGCCTGACCGGCCGCCCTGTCAGCACCGCCCTCCCCTCTTTTCTTCTGTCTTTGCCTTTTTCCTGCTGGGCCCGGCAGACGAGGTCGGAAAGCCGCCTGGCCCCCTTCATCGAAAAGGGAAAAGAGAAGAGGACGGGGGAGGGGAGTTTCCGAGGAGGAAAAAGACAAACGCACGATGGAAGGAGATAAAGAAGGCGGAATCTGGGGACGACGAGGTAAGCCAACAGCCTGGGGACAAGAGGAAGCACCGGCAAAAGGCCTCGCTCAGAGAGAGAAACCAGAGATCCTGAGAGGGGAACACTGGGTGTGAGCTCGGCGAGGAGGCCCAGCCGAGATTCTGGTTCCTAGAGCGCTTTCCTCACCAGTTAACTCTCTAAGTTTGGAACCCTTTAGAGGGTCCGGCTGGAGAGTCTGTTCCTTCTCGTCGTCTACTGACTTGACCGTCGGAGCTCCCTCGCCGGGATCCCCGGCCAGGGTCCTCTAACCCCTTTGTTGCAGGTTCTCCGCGGGAAGGGAGGCTCCCTCGCCAGGTGGTCAGGAAGGATCGGCTGATCCGAGGCACGGGCGCGGCGGCGAGAGCGGCAACAGCTAGTATAGGTGTAGACAGATAGATTGGGTTTGTGAGCTCAGATTCAGATGTTACACTTATTTCTTGGGGTTGTTCTTTAAGGATTTGATCCTGGGCTTCCTCCATGAACAACTCTTGTAAATTCATAGTTTCACATTTTATATTTGATCCTAGCTTAATTACTACTTCTTCAGTTATTATAATGTGTTCAGGATCAATTCTCATTAAGTCCTCAGTAGGTTCAGGAGGGTATTCCTCTAATTCTTAAGCCTTAGTCAGATTAACTCCTGGTTTTGCTCTAAGGCTACTAGAATTCCTCCTAATTGAATTTCTGGGCTGAGTGGAGTGAATCACAAATTTCTTCTCATGATGATAAATGGTACAGATGTTGGTTTGACCAGATAGGGTAACATCGTGATTATAAAGCCATGGTCAACCTAGAATGATACTACTAACCTTCATGGGAAGGACATCACACCAAATCTCTTCTTCATATGGTTGCAACTTAATTAAGATTTGGCACCTAGACTTGATTAGCATAGAGGTGGAATCTAGCCATGATACTTTATAGGAGCTGGGGTGTGGAACTAAGGTCAAGCCTAGAGATTTAGCTGTTTCAGTAGCAATGGCATTGACACAACTCCCACTATCTATTATAATCTTACATACTCTATTCTCAATTTTAATAAAAGTCTGTAGGATGCTAGTCCTATGCCAATCTTCCTCAATTTGGGCTTGAGTCAAAATACATCTAACTATCCCTAATTGATCAAATTCCTCCTCTTCTCCTTCGTATTCTTCTACCAAGTCTGGTTCAGCCTCATAAACTTCTTCTTCCATACCCTCATTATTGGGTTCAGGCTCTTGTTCCTCTAGCTCCCCTATGTATAATGATCTGGTGGGACACTAGCTAGCATAGTGACCTACCTTATTACACCTAAAACAAGCATTAGGGCTATGGCTTGGGGCTTTTTGAAATGTAGGTGCCTTACCCTTATCGATTCTAGCAGGTGCATAATTACTTGAACTAGATGGACTCGGACTCGAGTTAGGTCAAGATGGGTTAGGGTTGGGACGGGTTGGATTGGGGTTGGGCTGACTTAGATTTAGGTATCCTATGAATATCGAACTATGGTCGGCCTTGTAATCGGACCAAGTAATGCTGATAGCCTTTGCCCCAGGTGGTCATAGCTTGATCATCCAAGACATGCTCGATCCGCTCTCCTCTCTCAGGTAAAATTGGAGGTGGACACTCTGGGTCGGGTTCGCTCTCAAATGAAAGGTTAGTCCCAAATGGCTCACTAGGTATGCTTGCTGGTTCCTTATACTCGACTAAGTCTGAGATATTGAAAGTCGAGTTAATGCCATAATTCGGGGGTAGCTCAAGCACGTAGGCATTAGGGCCAACTCGCTTTATCACTCTAAAGGGGCCAGCTCCACGAGCATGAAGTTTCTTAACAGTTCCTAGTGAAAACCATTCAGGCCTAAGCCTAATCATTACAGAATCCCCTTGATCAAACTCTTTGGTTCTCTTTCAAGAATCAGCCAAATTATTTTAAAATTTGTACTTAATGCAAAATTCTAATATGATGCAAAATGCAGACTCAACTAAGCATTCCTATTGAGAGGGATTTTATTGGACTCTCTAGGGCCTAAACCTAACAGATTATTGACTTTCTAGGTTTGACCTTGGTTTGGTATGCACATGAGAATTTACCATGGATTCCTAGCAAATGCCATAAGGTCTTCCTAAAGTAGGTCGCAAATGGGATGGGCTCTAAGGGTTCATACAACCTGGTGATCTCAATAAAATATAACCTAATGGCTTTAAAAACATGTGTAGACTTAGAAAATGGTAGGAAATAGGAAGGAGACTCAGGAACTGGTTCAAAGCTCGAGAGACTGACCTTAATGTGTGAATATTGGTCTATGGGTGTGCTTGTCCTAACCTCATGATTAGTACTAGGTGGACCTATAGTTGTAAGTCCTAGGGCAAGTTGGGTGCTCCTAAAAGGTGGAAGGTTATTAGGAAGGTCTTTGAAAAGTTTATCTTGAAAGTCCTCTAAACTAATGTATACTTCTTGTTCCTGGACATTCTCTATGGGCAATACTTGAGAACCTTCACTTTCATCGACTTTGTTTGATCCTGACTCGGTCATTTCTTCTTCAAATTCTGTAGTGGGTTCAGGATCATTATCCTTTGATTCCTTAATGATTTCAACCTTAGGCCCATCTTCATCACACTTCTTCACTAAACTTGATTCATGGATTTCTTCTTGGGATTCCTCAATAGGCTAAAGGGTTTCTTTACTTAAATTCTTAGTGGGCTTAATCTTTTCTCTATAAGATTCGTCAGAAGGTTCCTCTCTCTAGGTTGGATCATGAGTCTCTCTTATGGTAGGGGTTTCCTTAGTCATCACATTCTCTAACTCTTTGGCCTTGATTAGGTTAACTTCTAGCTTCTTTTCCTTTAAGCTAGTCGATCCTCTTGTAACCTGATCCATGAACTCTCGATTGGGTCTCCTAGGGTGAACCCCTCAGGCTGGGTTAAAACGAGGAACTCTTCTGGACTCAGCCTTTAAGGAGGGATCATGTTGAGGGAATCTCCTAGGGTGGGGAGGTGATTCAAACTCTGGTTTAGTGTGAGGCTCCTGGGTCCTACCCAGAGTTTCTAGCCTTGTTATAAATTTATCAAACTTATCAAACCTATTATTCATCCAAGCTAACTATTTAATGATGACCTTGAATTGATCCTTGCGATCGTTCTCCATGGGTTCACTTGATTGGGACTGATGGGGGTGATAGGGGACTCCTGATCTAGTCGACATGCAACATACAACGAAAGGTGTTATGGGTTTGCTAGACCTAAGAGTTCAATCACAATGAGTCCACATAGAAGACACACAGCATAATCAACTAGCCCTTTCACTGGTCAGGTAAGAGGTGGGAGTGTGGGAGGCCCCCCTTTCTTTCCCTAAGGACCCAATTAAGGAGCTACAACACCACTTAGGTCATTTGATGCTAGACCTCTTGCCTTAGACACCAGCTTCCCGGTACCAATTGAAGCGTTGTATGCAACCAGCTTCTCCAAAATGGTCAAACCCAACTCATTGATGTCCCTAATCTATTAGGTTGCTACTAGATTTTAGATTAGGTTTGGGATCGAAATGCATGGGTGGTTGTTTTTGGGCTAAGGAAAGGTAATGACTTCCTTCCCTTATCTTTTGATATTGACGCCCTTAAGTTATTTATGAGAATGATGGCATACACATGATCTAATGGAATGTAATTAAACTTTGTTTTTGGATTTTTGATGTATGATAGCAGAAATAAGATGCTGCAAATAACAAGATATGAACCTAAATATAAAATTAAACTATTTAAGAAATGAAAACATGAAAAGATGCACTTGCTAAAAATCTCAAAATAGATTTGTTCTCAGGTAGTATTCCAGCATGTAGAATTTTTATAGGATGTAATAAAATTTGAGAAAATTCTTAAAATTACTTTCAATTATATGAAATATGGTAAAATAAAAATCAGAAGGTTTGGAGGTTCCAACAAATAGAAATACCAAAAATAATAGGACATGTACTGAGATGAAAATATGCAGAAATTTAAAGAAGATGAGATCTAATGATGCAAAAATTTTCTTTAGTTTTTTTTTAAAAAAAACTAACTCCTTGTGTTCCCCTTCAAAGGTTAATCACATCGACAAACCTACACGCCATAGAAAATCTCCGTGAAATGGGATGTGAGAGTCTTATAGCCCTTCTTTTTCCTATGATCGGACGGACATGGTGAAGCACCTAATCCAAGTACTTAAGAAGATGCTAAGTCCTAATCATGCTCTGATACTAGATGATGCGGGACTAACTAGATGCTAGGATGATACAGGTGATTTTTTTCTTTATGGTTTTTAGGTCTTTTAAAATGAGGTTAAGGATTTTTGAAGACAAGCAAGAGTAGATCTAGGGTTCTATAATAATAAAAACTTCAAACTAGCAAGTAAGCCCCTAAACAGGATAAGAAGAGGATCTCGGGATTGAGAAATCCCATAGGACTTAGCTCTCGAATCAATACCAACTTAGGAGTTAGGGTGGCAAACCTTATAAAGTTTTGATGCGCCCGATGTCGAGTTTACTCGCTCTCGCGGATGCAGCCTGGATGATTGAGCCTTCAACCTTGCGGATGCGTCGGCTTTCCGTCCGAAGATCTCGAAGGCAAGGGAGACTGACTCCGTATTCGTGGCACCTGGAGGACTAAGTGCCAAGATGGATTATCCTGATGGACTCCAAACTCGAAGATGGAGGATGGCTTGCATGAAAGAGAAGGTAACTTGAGGCCTCACACCTCTTGACGCCCAAAGGTGAAGGAAACATGATCGCCCCATATCATGATCGCCCCATATCATGCTTGAAGCATGAAAGAGAAACATGATTGCTTGAGGGCTCTAACTGAGCACTACTCTTTAGTCATTTGGAGTCAATGGGCATTGATCGCCTGATGGCTCTGATCGAGCTCTACTTGATCATTTGGAGCAAATGGGCATTGATCGCCTAATGGCTCTAACCAAGCACTACTTAGTTATTTGGAGCCAATGGTAATTGATCACCTAGGGGCTCTGACCAAGCTTAAATCGATCATTTGGAGCTAGTGGGCACTGATCGCTTGAGAGCTCTAACCAAGTGCTACTCGATCATTTGGAGCCAGTGGGTATTGATCGCTTGAGGACTCTAACTAAGCACTTAAGGCTACAAATGGGTCAGGTAGACTATTGACTCTGATATCATGCTAGAAGTTTTAAATGATCAATCCTTTATATTTTGAAAAGCATGAATATCTTGAAAATTTTAAATCTTGATGCATGTGCTTTCATGTTTTATTTCTCAAATGAATGCATATTTTTAAATTCAAATAATATTTAGGGGAGCATCTAAAGATTTGTTATCATGCTTTAAATGCTTTGTTGATATGATGCTTTACTTGCTCTAATACTCCTCTTTATCTTCAAATCTAATCATTTGAGGGGAGTTTTACTCAATTGGTATCAAAATTTATATCTAATCATAGTAACTGCTTCGGATTGGGTTAGTCACCATGGTCGTCCGGTCATAGGAGCTAAGTAGGGTTTAAAGATCCTCTCTTCCCATTCACTGGGGTCTCTTATGACATGTTGGGGTGCCGCTGTGACCTTATCCCATGAACAAGTGAGATGAATGGATAATATTGAATTATCTTTTGCATGTGCATATCATTTTGTGGTATCATGTTCAAATAATATCATATTTCAAGTGGTATCATGTTTAATTGATTTCATGTATTGATTTTGATGATCTACTTGCTATTCTTTTCACCTTCATTCCTATTTTGTATTGCCTTTCATCCTTTTTCATGATATCAAAAAGGGGGAGAAAAATGTTAAATATAAAAAGAAAAAGATATGATAAATATGAAAAATCATTTGAGATATGAAAGAAAGTGCAAAAGGGAGAGAAGAAAGCAAAATATTTCAATCTTAAGGGAAGAATTAGTAAGAGGAAGAAAATTTGAAAAATTTCATATATTTTGAAAAATATTTTGAAGAATTTTTTGAAAATTTTTGGGATCATATTTTGAGGGGGAGCTTGATGCTTATTGATTTTGAGCTTACATGTTTTTTTTATTGTTAATCTTTTTAAGCATACCCTATTTATATACTTAAAGATTTTGTCATCATCAAAAAGGGAGAGATTGTTGACTCTGGTCTTGATTTTGATGATTGATAAAATATTTAAGTATATATGAATACTAATTATATTTTAAATGTATTTATCAGATCTTAGTATTCATCCATGTTGAATGAAGAAATGCTTGTATTTCAGTTGAAAAAGTCCTTAAATTAATAGAAAATCAAGTATATGGACTTTGGAATTGATATAGAAGAACTTGAAGAGGCTAAAAATCAATTTTAGATAAGTTTCAGCAAGTTTCAGTTCTGCCACGCCAAGTGTCGATACCTGGGAAGCAAGTGTCGATACCTGGAAAGCAAATATCGACACCTGAAGATCAAGTGTCAACTCAAGATTTGATATTTTTTGAAAATACAGAACTATGCTATCTGAAAGTTTTTGCCTCAAGTGTCGACTCAAGAAAATGAAGTGTCGACACTTGAAGATGAAGTGTCGACTCATAGAAGTGAAGTGTCGATACTTGAAAATGAAGTGTCGACTCATGAAGGTCAAGTGTCGACACTTGGACTGTAACGGATAGTTTTCTGAAGCTGCAGAACTTCTCCAACTTGCTTCCAATGGCTAGTTTTTCATCCCCAATGGTCATAAACGGTCATATAAGGTTTGGAGAGCTATATAAACATCAAAAATCAAATGGGAAAGATATCCTTTGGTGAGATTATTGAATATCCTTCAAGGATTCAAGAGTTGAGTGGTTCAAGCCTTAAAGCTTTCAAGTTTCAAAGAGAGCATCCAAAGTTCACATCCTCAAGCATCATTCAAGGCTTCAACATCTTGAAGATAAGTTCTTCATCAACAATCAAGGGCTTCAAAAAGATATTTATTTTATTTTAGAAAGCTTTTATTGTACTCTTTCTTATTATTCTTACATTATTTACTTAAGGTTTTTGGTGAGCCTTGAAAACCAAAGAGATTTTTGGTGAGTCTTGGAAAACCAATTAGGTTCTTGGTTAGTCTGCAAAACCAAGGAAGGTTGTTGGCTAGCCTAAGTTAGAAAACCAACTAGGATTTGACTTATGAGCCCGAAGACAAAACAAGTTGTAAAGGTTGTTGGTGAGCCTAGGTGACAAAACCAACTTGTGTTTTGATTAGTGAGCCCCGAAAACTAATCAACTATAATCTTGGTGATTATAGTAAAATTTCCAAGGGGATCTTGGGGAGTAGATGTAGGTGCCTTAGAGTGCACCGAACCACTATATATCTTTGTGTTTGTGTGATTGTTTTCATGGTGCATTTACTTTGTTATTTTCACTACATATTATTTTGAAGTACACAAACACTTTGGAAAATTACAAGCACTTGAATTGAATTAGCACATACTTGTTTTAGTTCATATTCGAAGTAGCTTGAAAATTTTTCTAAAATCCAATTCACCCCCCCTCTTGGGTTGCATTATCTCTGGGCAACACTGGAGCTTAGGGGCATGTCCCAAGCGGATTCCTGGAGGTATTTTAGGGATGCTCTAAGTTTGAGTATTTCATCATGTAACTTAGGGGAAAGTTTTTTTAAAAGATTGTAACATAACCCAATTAGATTATTGGATTGGGTCCAGGTTTGTTAAATTGGTTAGGAGGTTAGCTTAGTTGGTTATCTTATTTCTTTTATTGATTATATAAATGCATGTATCTATGTAATTTGGAGCATTTTGAAAATTTTCAAACCCAAATTGGGAATCGAAATAGTTTTTTGGATTAATTCAAGAAGATGATATTGTTTCACAAGTTATGGGACCTAAGAGGAATGGATTTGTACGTGAATGGTTTAGGCCTAACACCCACTTTCATATCTGGAAAAGCTCCAACTCAAGTAGAAATCGTTAATGAATTGAAAGAAGTAAACAGGCGTGATGAGGAAATAAAAGATGAAATAGGATAGTTGAAGAAGATGAACGAAGATGAAAGGAAGAAAATTTAAGAGGATAGGTTGAAGTTCATTGCTTTTATGGAAGACATAAAGAGTAGCATAATGTCTCATGGGACTTCTGACATGGTAAGTTCTACCTTTCTTCATATTTTGTTCATATATAGCTAATTGAACTTGTGTATATGTTGAAAACAATAAGACACAATATTACTTATATCATTAAAGAATTGTAAAGATTATATTTTATTTTTTCTATATTTTTTGTGCAATGTGTAATGTATATTGATTATCTCTTACCTTTTGTTTGTAGTTATATGATATTATTTTTGTTATCCAATTTGCTTTTGAATCAGAAAAAAAAAGTTAGGTGAGGGGCAAGATGTTTGAGACCTATGGATTTAAAAGTTGAAAAGTTTGAAGTTGTAACAAGTACAATTGAATATTATGTGTTGTATGAGTTTTTTTAAACTTAAGGTGAAATATTTGAAATTGGAAATTAATAATCATTGTATGATGTATGAATATTCTTTTATGGATGTTTTGGAGTCATTTATTTTTGTTATATTGAAATATTGTTGGAGTGAGAATGAAGTTGTTATCAACTTTTCTTGAGATAGTTTTAAAGACTTTTGGACGTGGAAGTAAATTATTATTATCAGGTGCATTATTATGTAATACTATGGCTCCCGCCACTTAAGAATACTTTTAGTAGTGGCCACTTTGTCATAGTGCATACTACTTTTAGTGACCACATGTGCGGTTGCTACTAAAATATTGTTGATATATAGATTAGTTTTGATAATGTCAAAATATTTAAGTATACTTAATACTAATACAAACTTGAAAGAATACTTATAGAAAGATTCTTAATGCTTATAGGTTGCACAAATAATCAAGAAGAAGCTTTCAAAACTAGTTAATGAGAAATAGCTCAAGGGATGAAAGTCGACCTTAATATGCTTGAGCCCTAAATCTAGCACACTTAGAATTAAAAAATTGTACAATCTAAGAGCCAACTCCGGGAGATCATGAGCTATCTCTACTAGACTAGTCAATCCTATTAAATCAATAGTTGACTTCAGAATGGTCTCGGAATACCAAAAGAGAGTAGCAAAGAAAAGATATTCTATTCATTAGCGAACTCTAGAAAATCACAAGTTGACTCTACTGGATGAGTCGATCCCATTAGAACAAGAGCTGCTGACTCCAGAATAGTTTTATGATAATAGATAGAGAGCAGTAAAAAAAGATATCATAAACTCAAGCGGACTCTAGAAACTCATTAGTCGACTCCACTAATTTAGTTGACCCTTCTAATTCACGAGTCGACTTTGCAATAATCTTAGAGCAAAAATAAAGAATAGTATAAAAATTGAGCAAAACTTGAGCCAACTCTAGAAATATCAAGAGCTAATTCTACTAAACGAGTTGACCCCAAAATGATCATAGTTAAAAGATAGAGAGCTACACTAGGATGTTGTGGTTTATGGGTCGACTCCTGAAAAGTTGAGCTGATTTTTGAAGAAGTTGAGTTTTGATAGCTTAATCGATTGTTTTATAAAAAGTTCTTTAATAGCTAGAAATAGCCGGTTCGACTTGTTCAACGACTTTTTCACTTTTCAAAGTCATTATTTGATATATTTAAGCATTGAATTCGATTGGAAAAGTGGCTTTTGGAGTGGTTTTGACAACTTTGGCAAAAGAAAAAGAAAATGAAGGAAAAACTCTTAGGAGAGCATCCAATTTCATTTTCCAACCATTTAGCTTAAATTAAAGAGCTAGAAAGTATTGATTGTGTAAACTACTAGTAAAAGTATCTTCTTCAAGCATTTAATCAAGCTTCTTTCTAGCATTCAAGAAGAGAGTCATCATATTCAAGTAGCATCTACATCGACTTCCCTGGGCTATCTAAAGAGTTTTCATTTACTTAATTTTAAATTGCTACTCTTTGTATTTTTGAGATTTTAACAAGTTTCTTTGGGTATAAAAATTTAGAGATTTAGATTAGTTAAGCCCAAAATTGAATGGTTGTGTTTGACAAAATTAAAGGGACTTAGCTGGAAAGGTTTTGATTATTGAACCTATGAAAAAACAACTAAGTTGTTTGTGATCTCAATGAAAACAATTGTACTATAATAAAAAATATTATAGTAAAATTTCCAAGTAGAGAAATAATTTTAAATTTTAAAGTAGTTTTGAACCATACAGGACATTACTAAATCAATTCTATTAGGATTCAAAATGGATCAAGTACTTGAAAAAAACCCTCTTGATTGACTTTGTTAATTTTGTTAACCCCTCCAATACCTGCTATTCAAACTCGATTATATAATAATAATAATTGATGCAGGGGAAACCCACCCTTGGAATCTCAAAAGTCTCAAAGACAATGATGGATTGATCAAATCTATTACAGGATGAGTGGGAACTACGTCTGGCTATCTCTAATCCCAATATCGGGGTCCCTATATCTTAATGTTTATAGGGCAAACACCCACCCAATTTGAAAACAACCGAATCTATATAACCGAAGCAGCATGCCACCGAATCATTAAAAAAGGAGAGGCCAAACATTCAGCCTTATGGGTCCTTACTGGCATAGACCTTCGACCTTTCAAACCCCATCCACAGAGGCACCCGGCCATTTGAACCATTGCCTTGCATATGTACGATCAAGATCTATCTGTTCACCTATCTACAGCATAATTAGCACCTAGCCCTTCCAACTTTAAGTTCCATAGAACTCCTATCCTGAAGGGCCCCTAGGCCCACCAAACCATAGCACTTCGAATCTAGGCTTGGCCAGTTATGCCCCACAAATGCATCCATTAAATGGCTGAAGGAAGAATTTACCGACAACCATCTCTCATAACAGACAAACAGTCTAATCTTGTAATCAAGAGTAGACGTCAGCCATTAATGAAGCATGACCCCTTCCTATGCCATAATTCCTAGAGCTATTAAGGCAAGTGGTGGGAAGACACATGAGACAAAACCTCCCATTAATTGGTGGGGGCACCAGGATCAGACACAGATTACTGGGCCCTATTTGGTTTACCTAGCCATGTGTCAAATTTTGTAATCAACTAGAATTGAGTCCTGTAATAAGTTGAGGTTAGTTGATTTGTTTCAACCCTCAACCTAGTCGGTATTTTGAGTCCTGTACATCAGTTATGAGTTCAGTATGAGCCCAGTTTTTGTACAAGAGAGGAGGTTACCCTATTTTGGAGTTCCACCAAGCCACATCCAGAAGTCAGAGGTCACTACATCAGCCCATTGGATTTTATGTGACAACCAAGGATCCAAGATGCTTCCGGAAATCCTGTTTCCTTCCAGATGCCCTCCAGATGCCCAGGTTCCCTTCCAGATGCCGGAGCATATTCTCAGAACAGGGCACCCATGATTCCAGAGGTCCACCTGCATCCAAGCCCAAAGAAATCAAGCCCAGGTGCCAAGCCCAAGCCCTTAAGAAGCAAGATTCCAGAGAATATTCCTGCTACCAGGCTAACAGGCCATCCCAACTTCCAAAGGCCCAAACCCATGCACCCAAGCCCCTTTGCGCCGGCCCCTTGCTGCTCCTAGAGGCCCAACACACCCCCCTAGGCATCCTTGAAGTGTTGACCAAGTCCAAGAGGTATCCTTGAGTGGAATAGTCAAAGCATGAAGGAAAAAGGAGAAGACTAGGTCAAATCCTAACCTAATGGGGATTTGTTTTTCTAACCTAGCTAGGAAAGGACTTGTATTCCAATTGGGAAGAGGACTTATAACCCAAGTGTAACCATGGTTAGTGAGGGCATGGGAACTCTATAAATATCCCACCCCTCCCCCTCTTGTAAGCATATCTTTCTTATGAATACAATTTGCTGAAATTTGAGTTATTGCCTTGTGTTGGTGTTTTGTTTTGGTTATTTGGTTTGTGTTTTTGTGCTTGGACGAATTCCTTGCTGCCCTAGCTTCCTTCCACACCCTAACTCATTTCCATCTAAGCCTTCACACATCCAAGAAGGAGTACCCTAGGCTGCCAAGCAAGGAGATCTTCAACAAGCTTCAAACAACCATCTTCTAATCCTAATCCTGATTCCTTTCAATCCATAGTTCCTTTTCTTATTTTTTAATTACTGTTTTGATTAACCCTGATGCATGTAGGATCCCCGAGGTGCTTCCCCTCCCCTGAGGAGGCCTTCTTTGCTGCCCAGACTGCCGAGATCTGCCATCAGATTTAAGGGAAACAAGGCTTCTTCTTCCAGGCTCCGATTAGAGTTGTGAGTGATCTCTTCTGCTACTGAATTTTAATCTCTGACTGGTAAGAATCCTTCCCTTCTCTTATTATCTGATTTAATGAAGAAAAGATATCATAAACTGGGAGTTTCTCAACTCTCGAGTCCTGGATCTTTCGTTAGTTTGCATGTGTTTGCCTGCTATCCGATGATTCTTCATACTGCTAGTCTTTCCGCTAATTCTTACTTTACTTTGGAAATCTAGCTTGCAAACAAAATTAAAAAAATCACAAAAAAAATATTTTACTATTTTATATGCATGTTTAGCAGTCTTAGAGTCGTCCCGCATCATTAATGGAAGGAGGATACTATAATCAGGGAAGTGTGATTTCTACCTAGAAATTCTGATGAAGGCCACTAAATCCAGCCACATCCTGTCTCCCAGGCACTATGATAGATTATCTCCAAATTATCCTTGAAGCTTGAGTATAAAAGGAGGTTCTCAATAGATCCCCCAGAGGTGAGCACCCTATGTGCATACATGTACTTTCACTCTACTTTTATCACTCCATTTCTGCTCCATGGTCCTGAAATACTAACTTGACATCAAAGGCCTTCATTGGTCACATCCAGCCAGGCTTCTTTTATAAGGTCTCGCAATTGGTGCCGTCCTTCTAGCTTATCTTGATATTTAAGCGAATTTCAGCACCATTAGATAGTGGAAGGGCTTAATGTTCTCCTACTGCTTGAAAAAGATCTCTAATGCAATTTATATGCCATCGAAAGGTGTGTCCACTTGGCACTCTGATGCCACTACTTCCCTATGGGATAGCTAGCCTACTGGAATCTAGGTCCAGGGGCTCAGGTCAACACCACCCCTTAAGAAAATCAACCCTATACTCTAGAATGGCTCACCTAGGAAGTTTGTGGGTTAACTATGCTATTCAAGTGATGTAGATCTACGGTGTCTGTAGTACCAGTAGTTGCACCTCGACTAGATGTAGATCAAGCAGTGCCACTACAAACTCCTGCACCTCTAGGGGTAGCATGCTTGGAGCCCCGATATCTCCCACTCCTGCAAGATATTGTGTGAGTAGAACTAGCTCCTCTTGTGGCATTATAGAATCCCAAATAGGTAAGGAGATGCTCCCCTTCACCATGATTGGATGAAGGGTCCACTCAGCTTGCTCACCTCCATCACCTTCTGAAATAAACTCAGTTGGAGATGCAAAAGTAGATCACAGAGTCAAGAGATAGATCGATGCATGAAGCCTTGCGAGGCTTAGCACTACCTAGAGATGATGACCTTGGCTTTACTGTTGAGCCATCCTTCGAGGTCCACATCATGGAAGAGTCACTGCCAAGATGATAAGTCTATCCTATCCCATTTAACCATTAAATAAGTATTAGTTAATTTGTTTTTATTAAAAATTGATGCCTTTTGTTAGTTTCATAAAAAGGAGTTCATGGATGGAATGAGCTTATTTTTTGAAATTCAATGGCATAATGGCACTCAAATCGAAGTTAAAACGTGTCCAAAATTGAATTTTGAAGTTATTAAGCTTTTACATGAATTATAATGTAGCTGGTCCATGGTGGACCCGTTGCCCGGTCCATAGAAGAAAGGCTCAGTCCACATAATCCATTAACCATGGTCTATAACCCTAATCCATGGACCATGGTGGAATTTTGGCCATGGATTCATTGGAGAAGCCATCTCGTGCCATCTTGCCACTATCGGAGCTACTATATGCCTCCCTCATCACTGATCATGCAAAAATGTAGCTACCTTCATCTCCGTCGGCACCCTCTTTCACTAACAGTCGACCACCATCCCTTATCAGATTTCTCACCATTTGGCATCCACCCATGACCAGAGAAGCCACCAGAGTCTGCTTCATAACGCCGAGAAGCTGCTCAGAGCCACCAAATGCCATCGTCTCTCCTCTATCGATCTTCCCAAAACCACCCCCCATGGACACTGCCCCCCCAACTCCCCACTCCTCCTCAGCCCGTCACGGTGCTCTGCCCACCATTGTCATTGCCAGACCATGATGCTGTCATCACCCCTCTATCTCTAGACCGAGACATCACTGCCAACCCTCCTTCTCACCTCTATCGAAGCCGGTGCTATGCAAGCCACCGCTCCATTCCGACCACTTCTCCTTATCACTATCGGACCATGATGCCAGTCACCACCACCCTTTGCCCATCATCTCCTTCCTATCTTCATCATCATCATAGCCACCAAGCTACTAGCACCACTGGGATCTCTCTGTCATCCTTCTCCATCACCCATGTGCTACCCATTACTCCATCCCACAGCCACCATGATTACCACCGACCATGACCACCAGAACTGCCTATCGCTACCTTCTATGCCATTATCCTCGATGGAGACAAGTTAGATGTGGAGGAGTCAAAGGCACAAATAGTGTGATCCATGGCATCCTATTGATCTTTGCCATCCAAAGTATCATCTAATGGCTGATAAGGATCTCAACTTGAGACAAATTGCTGAACCATGATCTACGTGATTTAGGCGATCAAACGGTCTAGAAACCAGAAATCAACTATCCCAGACTCATATTAATCTAACTTGACCTAGAGCCTTCTTCAAACTGTATTTAAAGGACCCCTGGATTATAGAAAAAATCATCTTGGAGAGAGGAGTACGGTACAGGGTAGAAGGCTTAGCTTTGTGTTGTAAGTTGCCTCTAAGAGTGAGGTTTTTTAAAAGAGAAGCTCTATCTTCTGTGCCATCTTATTGTCTACATCAATCTTCATATCAAGATTCAAAGAAGAAGAGAAGAGGAAGCCCAATTTACTCTATGAAATACATGGAAGTAGGCGAAGTGACATCAACCAACTTCCTGATGAGCTAACGCCAATCAACTTTGAATTCTATTTACTGCTTTTCGAAGTTTATTCAATTATTATTTTCAATTCTTTGTAATTAGATTTTAATTAATGCAAGTTAATTTTATGCCATTTAAATTTTGTTAGTTATTTTTTATTGCAAGTAATGCTAAGATCTGACTAGCAGATCGAACATACTCACATTTATATCCTTGTTCTTCAAATTCTTTTTATACTTTTTAATTTTATTTTCTAACTTTAAAAATATTTTTCCTTTTAAAATCAAAGATTTAAAGCTATTCTAAGCATTGCCTTCTCTGTAGGTTCAACCCAACTCATCCTTTCTATATATTTTTAATTTAATTAAAAGTCAGTTAATTAAACTGATAGCTGTAGTGTCTTAACAGCAACATCGCGATCCTATCAAGCTTTTAACATCATTGTCGGGGAAGGCACGAATGCTAACATTTTTATCTATTTGATTTCTTGTAAATTCAGTTTACTAATTTTTCTTGTTCTTTTTATAGATCACAAAAAAATGAAATAAGAAAAAAAGAAGAGAGAAAGTTCTATAATTTTGGTAAGATCAATCATAATCCTAGATTAATTTTATTTTTTTTAGTTACTTCTAATTAATTTTTGCCTTTTTATGTTAACCAATTTTTTTTTTCTTTTTTTGTTTCCTTTGATTAGTCTCCTTTTTTTTAATCTACCTATTTTTCTTAGATTTATTTCCTTTTTATTGCTTTTCTCCTTTTTAAATTAATATAAAAGAATATATCTATATATAGTTTTTTTTAATTAGTTTCTTTCTTTTCAAACTAACCTAAAAAAAAAATAAATTAGTTTCTTCTTTTTAAATTAATCCAAACAATTACTTAACTTTTTAATTAATTACCTTAAATACTGATTTGATTTCTCACCTTCATTATAAGATTCATAGTTTCTTTATTTGTTTAACATAATTTTAATTATTTTTCTATATCTAATTACCCAAGATTAAAAACTGCCTTTTATCTCTCTCTTGCTTAAAATAACATAATATAAAAAGAAAACAAAACACTGCATAACACTTAACTAAAATAGAGTACCTATTTAAACCTAAAGATTTTTACTTGTTTAGGATATCTTCCTGTTTTGCATTGCATATTTCTATAAAATATCTTAAGGGCATTAACCCAGAAACAATATAAGGTGGGGAGTTGATAACCCTTCCTTGGCCTACAAACCATCATCCTGCATCTTGCATTGACCCAACTTTGTTAATTAAAATCAATTAGATGTCAGCTCCTAAGGAACTCAAGTTCAATAGGACAAGGCATCTAAAATAATTGGACCGAGTCAGAACTGGCTTATTAACTGGTGTCAAGAAAGTAGTTCAAGGATGATGTAGCCCTGAAGAAAGGTGATTTTTAATTGATTTCATTGACTGACCTGGCTAATTTAATTGGTATCTAAGGAAAGCAATGAGGGGACCGCCACCAATCTTACCCTTGCCTAGCCAATTGATTAGTCAGTTTTTGACTTGAAGGGCTCTATGATTGCCTTGACAGCTAGGAGCTGTCAAGATTTAGGATAACCCTAGAATAGAGAGTCTATGTTATGCTATCTTGTTTGTAAATAATATCAAACCCTAACTAATTCTTTTTCTCTCTCTTAGCTTTAGAACTCCTTAGGCCCTTTTCTTTAGAACTATTTTCTATCTTTCTTCCTTCATCTCACCTCTCTTCTCATAAATAAATAAGGATTGCTCTGATCTAAGACTTTGATTGCAAACTAAATAATCAAAATAATTCAATAAACTAAATCAGTGCCAAGAGTATGAATCCTTATAGTAGAGAACATTTTCTTCCATACACCAAGTTTATTAGAGCCCCACTTATTTTGAGAATGAGTGCTCAACATTGTACCAATCTTTTGAGTCTATGTATGATCAAGTTTATCAAGATCAAATTAAAACAACCTACAACTCAAGAGATAATCTATACTTTAATGCTTATAATTTAGGTTGGGGGTTCAACTAGACTTTTCATGGCAACCATACCCAATGGTTACCTCGATAACCCAAGGATCCATGTTCATAGATATACCTTATTATGATCAACCCTATCCACATTATCAATCTTCTTCGACTAATTATAGCCCATTATTTAAAGAGAAGGTTTAGCAAGCATCATACCCACCTCCCATATAGACCAACCTAGATGTCAATAGGTTTGCTTAATTTCAACAAATAAGTATAGACCAACAGTAATCTATGATAAGCTAATGTGTCAAATTAACTAACGATTAATTAAACTTAATAGAGAGGAGGGGGGTGAACTACCTAATCAACCCGAGAGTAACGTAGAGGGACCATATCTAGCTCAAGATTTTAATGACCCTCTATCTTTATCTGAACAATCAACTTTGATTCCTGAAAATGAACTAGTCTTAGAACAACTTTGCATAACTATAAAGATCAATATAGATAATTTGGCTAAAGTAAAAAAATATATGGAGAAATTAAACTTGTGAAAAAAATCAATTCCATCATTATCTCACTCACCTATGGCCCCAGTCTCAAGTGCCCTAGAATTGTCCATGCCTTTTAATGGGATGGGAGAATAAATAGATGTAATGACGGAATTAGTTGAGCCTTCCTAAGCACTACAAATGAATAACATAATAGAGGAAGCCATCTCCACAGCTCTCTCCCAGGATTTAGTAGATCCCTATTAGGTTCATTTTGGGATGGGTAATTTTAATGTGGAGGGGTATACCTCATAAATAAGTAATCCAATACAAATATCTTACTTTGAAACTATCCAACTTTTGATTGATGAACAATAATAGCCATCATCTAGCCTGCTAATAGCCTCCTTGTTAGAATCACCACATGATCTAAAACTAAAACCACTTCATGATGCATCCATTGAAACTTTTCTAGTGAACCTTACTCAGGAAGCCTAACTTAGTGGTATTCTAAAAGTATATAAAACCATCTAGCCATCATCTAGCCTACTAATAGCCCCCTTGTTAGAATCACCACATGATCTAAAACTAAAACCACTTCCTGATGCATCCATTGAAACTTTTCTAGTGAACCTTACTCAGGAAGCCCAACTTAGTGGTATTCTAAAAGTATATAAAACCATCAAGCCATCATCTAGCCTGCTAATAGCCCCCTTGTTAGAATCACCACATGATCTAAAACTAAAACCACTTCCTGATGCATCCATTGAAACTTTTCTAGTGAACCTTACTCAGGAAGCCCAACATAGTGGTATTCTAAAAGCACATAAAGAATCTATCATGTGGGATATTATTAAAATGAGGGATCATGATTTTAAAATTTTTTTAATTAATTTCTTCATATTCGATACTAATTTTGAGAACTGCCTCCAAAATTTTTTCATGATAGTAAAATGATGTATGAAGATAGGTTTGACATTAATCTAGAAAAGGTTCTAGCTTTAAAATGGAAAGTGATATTGATCAAATACATCATGCTCAAAAAGGGGAGTAGGGTAGACCAACCCATAATTGAAGAAATTTTAAAGTACCACCTTCAATCTTGACCTAACAAATAGAATCCCTTCCTAATTATCATAAAAATCATAATAATATTTTAAAATTCTAAATAATATGCTTGCCCAGTATACTTTATTGAGTTAGGTTAATCATCATAAAGCACTCTATGAATGATTTTCTACCATGATAACAAGGTCTCCTGATTGACCCTGTCCTTTTGATGTTATGAGGGACACGTTAAAGTTAATTACCTATTGGACTCTCATAATATCTGGCTAAAGATTTAAACTTAACACTTTTTAGGAGGCAACACAATATTTATTTTTATGCTCTAAAAAATAAAATAATAATAATAATAATTTTTATCCTAATTGATTGTTGCAGCCTTTATCTTATTGATAAACTCCTTATCTCAAGTAACCTCTATCCCTATATATATTTTTTTATACTTATAGTTTGAATTTATTTTTTAACTTGTTTATACCATTAGAGATAATGGTATTTAAGTTGGGGGGTAGGGACAAACTTTTAAACTTTAACAATTTTAAAATTTTTTGAAAATTATTAAATTTTTTGAAAAACCTTTTAAAAATATTGAAAATAGAAAAATCTTATCTTTTATAAATCATGTGCCATGAAAAAAATTTGTAAGATAAATAGACTAGAAAAATGATAATAGAGTTAGAAAGAATTTACTAATGATATAGCAAGTCAAGAAGTAGACTAGCTGGTCAGACTTTTAGTGGCCTAATGATGCAAGACTATTTAAGCATGCAAATTAATTTTTTGTTATTAAGCAGTGAGTTAAGGATTTGTATCCCAAAATTTGAGCCAAAATTCTAAGCAGGTGGAGGGGACACCAGGATTAGACACAGATCACTGGATCCCATATGGTTTATTAATTAGGATTTTAATTTTAGAACCTTAATCATGTGTCACAATTTATAATCAATTAAGATTGAGTCTTGTAATAAGTTGAGGTTAGTTGATTTGTCTCAACCCTCAACCCTAGTCAGTATATCGAGTCCTGTACTTCAGTTATGAGTCTAATATGAGTCCAATTTTTGTACAAGAGAGGAGGTTGCCCTATTTCGGAGTTCCACCAGGCCATATTTAGAAGTCAGATATCACTACATCAGCTTGTTAGATTTTGTGTAACACCCCAGGATACAAAATGCTTTCCAGAAACCTTGATTCCTTCTAGATGCCTTCCAGATGCCCAGATTCCTTCCCAAATACCAGAGCAAATTCCCAAACCAGGGCATCCCTGATTCTAGAGGTCCACCTGTATCCCAACCCAAGTGAATTTAAGGCCCAGGTCCATAAAGAACCAAGATTCCAGGTATATTCTAGCCCATAACCAAGATACCTAGAATATTCCTGCTCTAGGCATCCCAGGCCTCCAGGCCCAAAGCCCATGCACCCAACCCATCCTTGGACACCCCAATTGCTGCCCAAGAGCCCAAGTCCAACCCAAGAGGTGTCCAAGCCTAAGAAAAGAAGATTTGACCAAGTCCAAGGCCCTTTGACCAAGTCAAAGGAGGAATGAAATCCATATCAAACAAGGAGAACCTATTCCTAGTCAACTTGTGAACCTATTCCTACTCCACTTGTAATCCTTCTCCCTATCTAGATTGTATTCCTATTCTAACAAGAAGAGGGCATGAGAACTCTATAAATACCACACCCCTCCCCCTCTTGTACTATCTTTCTCATATGAATTATATCTTTTCTAAATTTTGGTTTAAGAACTTGTGTTCTTGTGTTGGTGTTGGAGTTTCTATGTTTCTTTGGTTACTTTGTGTGCCCCAATCTTCCTTGCTGCCCTAGCACCCTTCCACACCCTAGATTGCTACCATCCAAGTCTTCACATGCCCAAGAAGGAGTGCCCTAGCTGCCGTCCAAGCCAAAGAGCATCATCCTACTTCTAGCCGCCAGCTTCAAACTTCTACCCTAATTTTAGTTAAACCCTAGTTTCCTTTGCTTCTATTACTTGCTGTTTTGATTGACCCTGATGCTTGCAGGATCCCCAAGGTGTTTCACCTCCCCAGATGAGGCCTTCTTTGCCTCTAGGACCACCTCAAATTAGTCGTCTAATTAGGAAAACCAAGCTTCATCATCCAGGCTCCAATTAGAGTGCTGTGTGACCACTTCATCGAAAGTTTTTCAATTTACTGATTGGTAACATCCTTCCCTTCTCTTAATCTCTGATTTGATGAAGATTGGCTATCCTAAACCAGGAGTCTCTCAACTCTCTAGTCATGGCTATTTCATTATCTTGCATGAGTTATATTGCGATACGATGATTCTTTGCATTGATTTTATTCCTGCTAGTTCTTACTTTATTTTGGAAGTTTAGCCTACAAATTAAATTATAAAAAATTATAAAAAAATTAGTTTACTATTTTTCCTACATATATAGTAATTCTCAGAGTCATCCCACATTAGTCTGGTATCAGAGTGGGTTTAGGATAGTTTTCATCTGTATTAGATTCATAAAACCCTAATTTCTGAATTTTCTGCATCCTATCCACTACATTAGGTGTCTGATTTCCATCTGATTTTGACCATCTAGGAATTTTATTTTTCTATGAAATTTGCAAGAATTGTTATCTATCTTGTCCTCTATTTTTTTATAATTTTTAATTAATTTTATAGAAACTTTATGTCCCTAAAATTTGGCATATTAGAAACCCTAACAAAATCCTGAGATTTCTATAGCAGTCCGAAAACCCTAGGATTTGCATTATCATTTGATTTTTATTTTGAATAAAATTTGGTAGAGTTCATCACCACCATTCATCCTCTATCCTAGAATTTGTTTTATTTTTTTCTACATCAAAATCTATGTCAAAATCTGCATCTTCTAAAACCCTAACTTTGATATTTCTGCACTTGACTCAACCTAACCTGATTAACTTCCACACATCCCAATCCCAAGCCCAATTTGATTGCTAACCTAATCAACTTAAACCTAACTTGCCACATCATAAAATATGCAAAAAAATATTTTATCTTTCTGATTATTTTAGATTGCATTAGGACCATCGATTACTGTCACCTTTAACCTGATCTTAAGGGCAACTCAATATCTCAGATCAGGGCAGGATTTCATCTATTATCCTGGGTTCAAAACAACCATCATCCTACTAATCCAAGCCTAATTAAAATCAAATTAGATCTAATTTACCCTAGAGGTCTAGGTGACATCAACAGGTCGGGTTTGAGCTGTGTGGGCCAACTAGTGCATTTAATCCTGTGGCTATTACTAAAATCTGGTGTCTAAGGCTGAGGTTCAGAGTCAAATGACCTAAGTGGTGTTGTGGTTTTTAATTGGATCCCTGCGAGAGCAAGGGGGCCTCCCACACTCCCACCCTTTATCTAGCCAGAGGAAGGATTAGTTGCTGGGTTAAGTGTAAGTTGAGCTGACCCATTCAGTTTTGGCTCTAGGTTTAGGAAACCCTAGATTGTAATAGCCTTTTTTTTTGCATGCTTCGCTGCACCATCCCATTCTGATTGCTTGATTGAGTGTATGACCACTAGATTAGAAACCCAATATTAGAAGTCTAAACCCCAAACCAATGCAGCCATGGATCCCAATTTTGAAGCCATCATGAACCAGTTTGCCCAACTAAACCAATCCAATAACAAATTCAATGCCTAAATTAATTCCAAACTTGACCAAACCAATGACTAGATAACCCAACTGACCCAATCCCAAAATCAAATGAACCATAGATTCAACCAAGTAGACCAATAATTTGACCAGGCAACCACTAGGATCGACAGGTTAACCATTAGATTAAATCAAGTAGGAGACCAATTAGGAACCTTAGGCAAGACCCATAAAGTTGAACCCTTGCCCTATAGACCTTAGGAACCCATAGTCCCTAGATATGAACCCAATAGTAACCCACTATCCCTCAGTCAACCTGAACCATATAGGATTAATATCCCTAGATTTGAACCTAGTATTAGTCATTTTTTCCTTGGACAACCCCCTCTTACCACCCCACTAGTTCAGAAAGCTAACATTGAAGAGGAAGTATATGAAGCTGACATGAGCTTAGTGGAGGAGTATGAGGAAGAAGAAGAGGAAGTCCCTTTGGAAGACCTAGACTCAGTAGATACCCAGGTAGAAACCAATCTAGAGTTAGTTGCCCCTGACCTCACCTAGACTAAACCTATAGTAGAAGACCACCCAACAATAGTTGACCCTGACCATACCCAAGTAAGTGCCGATCTAGATTTAGCCAACCTTAGCCATACCCAAATAGTAACCAACATAGAGTTAGCTGACCATGTAGTGGAAGGGTCATTAGAGGAAGAAATCCATGACCCTGTGACTGCCACTCTACCCGAGGAGACTTTAGAAGAGAATCCAGTTATAGAACCCAGTCCTAAATTTTGAGCCAGAAGAGTTTATTAAGGACTTGGTCTCTTTAGACCAATACCCTCAGGATGAAGTCATTCCTTTAACCCCAATGGATCTCTTCCCTGAAATCAATAACCCATTTTTCCATCAAGCCAACCCTATAGGAATACCTCACACCTAGAAGGTAAATCTCATTAGTATAGGACTCATCCTTGAAACACCTTCTTGTCTCTTAGTCTATTCGGTCAATCTCAACCCCTTTTCTTACTTTCTACCTTACTAGACTAATCTTGAATCCACCTCATATTTTCTACCTTTTCATGAATTCTCTTATGTTTCTTTAAGCATTCATTTTCAGTTTGTAGAAGCATACTGCATACATACATTGTGCATGTTAGGTTTGCATCTTAATTCTTGCATACCCTCTAGCATTTAGCAAGTGTACATAGTAAATTCTCATGTGCATGCCATGCTAGGATCAAACCCAAAGAGTTTATAATCTGTTAGGTTTTATCCCTTAGAGTCCAATAAAATGTCCTTTAATAGGGATGTCTAGTCAAGTCTATTAAGTATTAGTTGAGTCCAATAAAATTCACAGCCTGAATTACATGTCTGCACCTACACTTACCTCTGCACAGCATTTGCAAGAGCTGAACATAACTAATGAACTAAATAACAACTTGGCTAATTTTCAAAGGAAAGATAAAGAATTTTATGTAGAGGAATATGTGATGACAAAGGAATTTTCTGCTCACAAAGCTGGCCCATCCAAAATAATGAAGAGTAATGGATCCAATGCCTATGTGCCTGAGATATTACCTAATTTAGGTATTAGCTCCACCTTCATCATCTCAGATCTTATAGAGACTAGTGAGCCAGCAGTGATACCCAGCGAGCCCCTTGAGCCACTCCCTTTCTTTGTGAGTGAACCCACCCTAGAGCGACCACATACAATTTGGCCTTTTGGTGAGAAAAGATTGAGAGAACTTTGGATGATCAAGCTACCAGTACCGAGAATAGTGACTGTCAGCAGTATTTAGTCTGGTGGCAAGGTTGGCCAGAATCTGAGGGCTTGTGGAACATTGGTGCAGATCTGCAGCATCTCAACCCAGACCCTCCTTGAGCCAAATGACCCTTATGCGACGAGGTCGAGTTCCTCCCGCCCCGGGAGAATTGGTGGGGACACCAGGATCAGATATAGATCACTGGATCCCATATGGTTTATTGATTAGGATTTAATTTTAGAACCTTAATCATGTATCATAATTTTGTAATCAATTAAGATTGAGTCCTATAATAAGTTGAGGTTAGTTGATTTGTCTCAACCCTCAACCCTAGTCAGTATATCGAGTCCTATACTTCAGTTATGAGTCTAGTATGAGTCCAATTTTTGTACAAGAGATGAGGTTACCCTACTTTGGAGTTTCACCAGGCCACATCCAGAAGTTAGAGGTCACTACATCTTCTTGTTGGATTTTGTGTAACACCCCAAGATCGAAAATGCTTTCTAAAAACCCTGATTCCTTCCTGATGCCTCTAGATGCCCAGATTCCTCCCCAGATATCAGAGCATATTTCCAAACTAGGGCATCCATGATTCCAGAGATCCATCTGCATCCCAACCCAAGTGAATGCAAGGCCCAGGTCCATAAAAAACCAAGATTCCAGGTATATTCTAGCCCAGAACTAAGATATCTGGAATATTCCTGCTCCAGGTGTCCCAGGCCTCTAGGGCCCAAATCCCATATGCCAAACCCAACCTTGGATGCCCCAATTGCTGCCCAAGAGTCCAAGTCCAAGCTAAGAGGCATCCAAGCCCAAGAAAAGGAGATTTGACCAAGTCCAAGGCCCTTTGACCAAGTTAAAGGAGGAAGGAAATCCATATCAAACAAGGAGAACCTATTCCTACTCAACTTGTGAACCTATTCCTACTCCACTTGTAATCCATCTCCCTATCTAGCTTGTATTCCTATTCTAACAAGGAGAGGGCATGAGAACTCTATAAATACGCCACCCCTCCTCCTCTTGTACTATCTTTCTCATATGAATTAAATCTTTACTGAAATTTTGGTTTAAGAACTTGTGTTCTTGTGTTGGTGTTGGAGTTTTTGTGTTTCTTTGGTTACTTTGTGTGCCCTAATCTTCCTTGCTACCCTAGCACCCTTCCACACCCTAGCTTGCTGCCATCCAAGTCTTCACTGAAAGGGATATGCCCTACAAGCCAATCTATGTTGTATCTCCCAAACCATTGTAATTGATAATTTTTTAAATAAAGGCATTATTTTTCATCATACGCTCTGTTTATATTATATGATGAACCCCATAGATTAGGGCTATGACTTTAGGGTTATGATGAGATCATACCAGTGAGACCTATAATCTTAAAACCTTAATCTAAAGTAATCCTAGTCAAAGGAACCCTGAGTAGGGGATCAGGATTTTCCGGTAAGACTAGCACATCCCATATATACTGGAAAGGGTGACTGCTCTCACAGTCACTTGTGTATGACACTAATACTGGGATGTGGGTGCTCATTGGAGAATGAGTTCACTAATATGATCCAACTTGAGAACATCTAATGGAGTCTTAGCTACATGTCAATAGAAGGTTCTCATAGTGGGAGTGGTACAAGTAATCCTTTGACCTGAGACTGCCATAAGTATCTTATGTGCATGAACCCATGCTTTGGTTCAATCCTAATCATGACACTGAGTCATGCACAGGATTGATACTGGGAATGGTGGATTGGATATGAAGGTAATGAGTAGGTCAACAAGGAATCGATCACTCTTAGTAAGAGGAGATTGCATCCAGCTAGTTAACAATCGGATGATGATTCAGGGAATCTTTGATCAAAGTAAAGATATTAGAGATAGTTTCTAATATCAAGATAATTGAATCATCAATATAAGATTGAGCTAGAAATAAATATAATATTGGATTTGACATATATCCATATCCATAGTTATATTTTGGGTGCAGGCTGATCAAAAGATTTAATTGTACGGTAACTCTCTACTGAAGGGTAATTTTGGTATTTCACCAGAATTTTCATATCTTCCGGGTAGACATGACACGTTGCTAGATGTCAATCTTGTCTTGTGGGCTGATCAAATTCAAAGATCATTTATTAGGAAGAGTCCTAATTGATCAAATCGGGTAAGCCCGGTTTGACCTAAATCGATTAGAAAGAGTTCTAATCAAATTAGGTCAACTTGTATTCGAACCCACTGCTGGCTAGATGTGGAACCCAATGGGTCACACACTTAAGAGGATTGATCAAGAGTTAAATTTGGAATTAAATCATCTTTGCAGGATAACACTCTAGCAGGTGTTGCAAACCCTAGCTTCTATTCGAATCGGATTCGAATTAGGGTTCCGGACTGGTTCAAATTGGGTTCTAATTGGATCTAATTAGATCCTAATTAAGTTAATTGGAATTATGGCTAATCCTATTGGCTAGCCATGTAACTAGGCTAGCCTCCCCACCCGCCCCCTTGCATTTTCATGCCAAATGCCAAGAGTCCATGCATTTATGGACTCTTGGCGTGCCATTTGGAAGAGTCCATGGCGCATGGACTCTTGGCGCACCCCGCTTAATTCTTTGATGAATTAAGATGGGGTGGCCTCCTTTCTTAAGAAATAGCGCACCACTTGTCCCCCCTTGGATGGGAATCCAACGGCTGGAAGTTTTTTAAGAAAGATAAAAGTCGCTGTTTCCTCCCGGGCGCGCGAAATAACATCTCTTCCGAGATGAAAAGTCGTGACTCCTTTCCTATTAAAACACCGCGACTTTTTCTTTAAGAAAGGCCGTGGGATTTAATCTGGAAGGCCGTGAGAAAGTGGGAAGGGGTGTGAGAAATTGAGAAGGGCATGAGAAGGAGTTCACGGAAAGATGTGTGGGCGCCTATCTGAGATCTATATAAAGGGTCAGGAAAATCAGAACAATGTAATGTTTTTCTTTCTTCCTCTCCTAAAGACTCTTTTATTCTTTTCTTGTTCTTGCACTGTTTCCTTTACAGAGTACACCTTTGTCGAAACTCTGCTATTGAACAAGAATAAGAGTAAAAGTCTCCAACGGTAAAGGAAAGAAAGAAGTTCTGATTTATTCCTTCTTTCCTACATTAAGACATCATTGTCTTAATATCTCCTCCAACTTAAGACAAGTCTATGTCCTCTTAGGACAAGGTCTTTTCTTCAAGACAAGGGTGTCTAAAGTGCCAAGGTCTTAGTGGAAGGAGGAGAAGAGATCAAGGAAAGGGAGGCAACCGCTTGTGTGGAAGAATTCCAGCCATAGTCCAAGCAATTGAGTTCCAGGAAGAAGAACTCAATAGAAGGAACCATTGAAAAGAAGATAGGTTTACTTGATCATTGCTCTGTGTGGATCACCATTGGAGGGTGGACACTTGAATGCCTGGTGAATTCAATCAGCCCCTTCAACATCAAATTTTGTTGGAATTAGCGCTTACAGGTTGATACCCTAATCCTAATTTACATAGATATGCTTATCATATGATCTAGTCTTATTTAAGGAGTTCCTGTTTTAGGGTTTTTGGTACGAATTTAGTTTCATTTTTGAAATTACACTTCCGCTGCGTTGCACTAGAACCCTACATTCACATGCCCATGAAGGAGTGCCCTAGCTGCCGTCCAAGCCAAAGAACATCATCCTACTTCTAGCCGCCAGCTTCAAACTTCTACCTTGATTTCAATTAAATCCTAGTTTCCTTTGCTTCTATTAGTTGCTATTTTGATTGACCCTGATGCTTGCAAGATCCCTGAGGTATTTCACCTCCCTAGAGGAGTCATTATTTGCCTCTAGGACCACCTCAAATCAGCCATCTAATCAGGAAAATCGAGCTTCATCATCCAGGCTCCAATCAGAGTGCTGTGTGACCTCTTCATCGAAAGTTTTTCAATTCACTGATTGGTAATATCCTTTCCTTCTCTTAATCTCTAATTTGATGAAGATTAGCTATCCTAAATCGAGAGTTTCTCAACTCTCGGGTCCTGGCTATTTCATTATCTTGCATGAGTTATATCACGATACGATGATTCTTTGTATTGCTTTTATTCCTGCTAGTTCTTACTTTATTTTGAGAGTTTAGCCTACAAATTAAATTATAAAAAAATATAAAAAAAATTAGTTTTCTATTTTTCCTACATATATAGAAATTCTTAGAGTCATCCCGCATCAGCAGGGGAACCTATGGAAAATCAAGAAGATCATGCACGCAAAAATAGATCCTAAAGTGAAAGAAATAGGACTGTCAAGGCTAAGAAGCCCTGGTAGGGCTAGCTCTTCTACAATATCATTACTTATGAGTCTAGGGGGGTGTTTACCTGGTAGTGTTTATTGATGATTCCTTGACGAGGTCACTTCACACTCCTGGATGCACCATGGAGAACCAAGCTCCGACCCTACGGATCCGTCAGCTTTTTATTCGCTGACCTGAAGGCTAGTCAAACGGAATCCTAAAGTCATGAAACTTGAGAGACCTGCAAAACACCAAAGGATGATTAGAAAATAAAGGATAAAAGAAAAGAATCACTGAAAGAAGAAAGGAAGTGAGAGAGTAGTAGGGGCAGCCAAGATGAAGCTTGATTGTTGAGAAATGAATTCATCCTACAAAAACTTGTAAAATACTTGAAGAGTTGTTGGTAAAACAAATACATGCTCCAATATTTGGATATCATCAAAATCACTTATGGGGTCAACAATCTCCCCCTTTTTGATGATGATAAAATACTAGGCATGAAAAAATATTTACAATTACATGTATAACTGAATTTGAAAGTGAGGATTAACATGTATCAAAGCTAATTGTATTTGCAAGTAAGTATCAGAGCTTTTTATGGAAAAAAGAACTATACAGTATCAGTGCTTTTATATGTATCAGAATGTTAAGGCTAGCACTTTCATAAAGTATCAGAGCTATTAAGGTATGCAAGGTATCAAAGCTCAATTTTGCAAAGTTTCAAAAATGTATCAGAGTTGAAAAGTATCGGAGTTAATGCTTTAAGATCTTCAAGAAATGTGTTCAAGTTTTTGAGAGCAAAGAGCATGAACTAAAGTCATTTAGATTCAACAATTTTTCTCTCCCTTACTTATATAAGCAATTTCACATTTTTAATCACATTCTCCCCCTTTTTCCTTCATATTTATTCTCTCTTTTTCTTTCTTTCTTTTTCATGCAACTTTAAACATTCTCCCCCTTTTTGTTAGCAATCAAAAAGGTGTTAAAAGCTTAAATTTTATAATAGAAAGAGAAAGTTGATAAAATTTGTTTGAGATAATTTCACTTTATCTTCTCAACTTTAATATTCTAATTAAAATTTGTTCCTCGATTTGGGTAGCTACCTGGGATCGGTCCTGGAGGTAAAGAGGGCCTCCTCTTTGGAGGTGAATACCTCGGGGATCCTGCAAGTGTCAGAGGTCAGCAAGAAAACAAATAAGAAAGCAAAAAAAAGAACTAGGGTTGGGAAAGATGGGATTAAGGTTTCTGAGGTTGGCGGCCTGGATGGGGAAGAAGACTCCTTACTTTGGATGCCTAGGGCTTCTCCACTTTGGGTGGATTAGGGCTTGACTGAAGGTGCTTTGGGATGACTAGGGCTTGGATGAATTAGGGCTCTTAGATATCACTCACACACCTCAACACAAGAACACAAGAACAAGCTAACAAAAATTTAGCAAAGTTTTAATTCATGAATAAGAGTTGCTTACAAGAGGGGAAGGGGTGGGGTATTTATAGATGTTCCCCAAGTCCTCTCCTTGTTAGGATAGAATTACAAAGTTAAGTGGGAGAGGGATTACAAATTTGCTTAAAACTAGGAGTAAACAATTTGAGTGGAAATAAAACTAGTTATCCTTGTTTGAATTTGATTTCTCCCTTCCTTGGACTTGGTCAAATGTGCTTCACTTGGGATTGAACGCCATCCACTCTTGGGCTTGGACCTTGGGCAGCAAGGGACGACCTCCTATTGGGCTTAGGCGGCCTTCAAAGCTTGGCTTGGAGCATGGGCTTGAGTAGGACTTGGGCGGGCTCCAATGAATGATGCTTGCGCTTTGATGCATGTCCCCTGATGGGATGGAAACCCTGGGCGCCAACTTAGAAGTGGACTTGTGAAAGCCTGGGGCACCATAGGTTTTGGGACTTGAAGAACTTCTAGGCTGGGGTGCCTGGAAGAAGAATATGCCTGGAATCTTCATGTGGAGAGATTTCATGGGCTTCTACTTTGGTGATCCTCCTCTCTTGTATGAAACTGGTACTTGACACGGACTTGTAACATAACTTGTGCTGGACTTACAGGACTCAATTGGACTGAGGTTGAGATAACTCAACTTATTATAGTACTCAATTCAACTTAGCTGATCTAACTTCATTACAAAACTCTTAATTAGACTAACTTGATTTCAAAACTTGATTACAAAACTTGACACATTATTAAGGGTTCAAGAAAACCCTTAATTAGTAAACCAAATAGGGCCCAGTAATCTATGTCGGATCCTGGTGCCCCCACCAATTTTTCTGGGGTGGGAGGAACTCGACCCCATCGAGTAAGGGTCAATGCGGCTCTCATATTACTCAAGAAGGTCTGGGTTAAGGTACTACAAATCCTCTTGGGTGATCCATGAGTCCTCGGATTCCGGCCGACCTTGCCATTAGACCAAATACCGTAATAGCCTTAGTTTTGGATACTGATGGCTTGATCATCCAAGTTGCGCTCAATCCTTTCCTCACTAATAGGATAGTTTGTATGTGGACACTCTGGGGTGGGTTCACTCTCAAGGGAAGGGATAGGTCCAAAGGGCTCTTTAGGTATCACTACTAGCTCCCAGTATTCCACAAGGTCTGAAGTATTGAAGGTGGAACTAATACCTATTTCGGGTGGTAACTCGAGCACGTAGGCATTGGATCCAACTCTCTTTATTATCTTGAATGGTCCAGCTGGTGTGGGCACCAGGTTAACAAAAAGACTTCAACCCATCCAAAAGTCCTTATGGTTGGAGTAACAAATCATGTCAATATTTTATTTCAAAATAAATGTAATCAAGGACAGGTTAGTCCGCTGTTGGGTCAGTCAATCCAGTCAACTCACTTTTGAAGACTTATCAAGAAGCAACTCGGGCTTCAAAGTACCACTTCATCACTTCACCACCAATGGAGCCCACACTTGAAGACACATCACCACCCTGGAGCCGACTCTTGAAGGCACATCACCACCACCTTGGAGCCGACTCTTGCCACCTCATCAGACACCTCACCACTAAAGGAGCTGACTCTTAATCAAGTCCCAAGGAGCCAATTCTTGAAGAAAGTCAATTAGTCAAAGTCCAAAGTCATGGAGATGGTCAAATTGTCAAAATCAAGAAGGAGGTCAAATCACCAAGTCCAAGCTTTTGAAGATGGTCAACCAAGTCAAGCCTTAGCATGTCATTTGAATTTAAATTCATGCTTGGCCGACCAAAGCTCTCCAAAGCAAGGGTGGTCGGCCAAAGTGAGGGGGGACCACTCCTCCAAATCATATCAAACCTATTCCCACAATTCTCTCCTTATTCCATGTAACTTCCCCATGATATCCTCCACCAAATTAGGTTAGTTTGAATTCAAATGTAAGTCTTTAAAAAGCCTTGGGCATGAGAAATGTGGGAGATTGATAAATGAATGAAAAAAAAGCTCTTTCTTCTATGTGAAGGTCTTGGCTATGTGCCCCTCTTTGGCTTTGTGCCTAGGTTTCTTTTAGGTCTATGTGACCTTGTTTCTCTCTTCCTCTTCCTCCTCTTTTCTCCACTTCAAACACTTTCTTTCCATTGCATCTCTCAAAGAAGATCAAGTTCGCATCAAAGTTCAAGAAGAAATCAAGCCAAGAATCAAGTGATCAAGCAAGGAGCCGGTTCTCCAACCCTAGGAATCAGAAAGGAGTCGATTCCCTCAAGAAGAAGAAGCCTTCATCCATCCTTCAACCCATCATTCTTCCCTTCTTTAACTTGAGTTCTTTAGCTTGTTTCTAATCCCAGGTTTCTTTGTGACAGGGCCTCCGGAATCCAGACTTTAGAAGAAGGAACTTCTTGCCAGAACCCAGAATGCTGAGTGAGCCACCAAGTGGTGTATTTTGGTCATCCTAGAACTTACCTTGAGAGAAATCCTTTGGATTGATCAAGGTCAGGTAATCCCTAACTTCTTAGGGTTTGGATTATTAAAAAAGTAGGACTAGCTTAATTTAGATGGTTAATTTACTATGGTAGATCATTATTATTCTGTTTAGTCCACTCTAGATTTGCGTTTAATCATATTGAGTTGTGTTCATTAAATTCCTAGTCATTATAGTTCGATTAGCCATATGCTTAAGAAATTAATTAGATTGATCTTTAACTAATCTCCTTTAGAATATTTAGTCTCATTCCTTCATCTCATAAAGCATTTTTTTTTCATTTCTTCTTCCCATCATTTTTGGTATCAGAGCAGGTTGATTAGGGCATATCTGTGTTTAGGGTTTGCATCGATTTATCTTTGGTGCTATAAGATTATAGCCAACCCTTGCATTGCAAAACCAAGATGAAATCAGGTTGTCCTACTATAAGGTGGATCCTTATAGTGTAAGGTTGTCCTATCTTGGTCATTGCTTTGGACTACATAGAAGAATTCTATGTAAGTCTGATTTTCCCCTGCTTGCTGTAATTAGGTGTAGGCTGACTGTAATCCGCCTGCAGCTCCAAAGGCAAGTAGTGCATTTTTCTTTGACATATTTTTTTTCTTGTTCCATTTTAAGTTGTTTATCACCGTTTAAAATTTCAGCTTCAGAAAAAAATTACAAAAAAAATGAAAATTCCTGCAGTCCGATAGTGTCATTAGGTTTTCTGTTCTGTTCTTGAGCTTTTAGTGCCTTTATTCAGGATCTGCCTAGAACAGTCTAGATTTTATTTTGAAATTCTGCTTCACCTGGTATGACATCTATAAGTTAGGAGTTCTCATTAATTTTTTTCAAATTTTTTTGACGTTTTTTACTGCACCTTCCAACATCACTTTCGAACTGCAACACACCACTCTGCATCAGTAATTTAGTCATGCATTCATTTCATGATTAAGCTATCTAAGGGCATGAAATTAACATAAGGTCAGGAAGTAATTACCTGTCCTTAGCCCAAAAAACCACCTTCCTTCATCATTCGAACCCAATCCTTAATTAAAATCAATTAGACCTAATACCCTAGTGGGTTAGGGACACCAACAGGTCGGGTTCGAATTAGAAATCAAGTTGATTGTATTAGCTAGTTAGTGTGTGCTTATTAACTTGGTGTCTAGGATTGGTGTGTAAGGGCTTGTGGTTTGATCCACCTACCTGGCCAATCTCTGATTGGTGTCTAAGGTTGGTATTCAGGGATCTCCAGCTCCCCTTCCACCTACCTGGCCAAGTGACATAAGTTACTACTGGTTAGTTAGTCTTTCAATTGGGTTCTTAACTTGTGCTCTAGGTCTAGGAGCCATAGTTGTTCGAGTGCATCATTTTCATGACCACTAGATCAGGAACACCATTCCACCGTTCACAAGATCAACCAAGTTCGTCCATGGACCCTAATATGGAGAGTCTCATGAAGTCTATGATAGAGCAAATGGCTACAATGAATGCTAAGCTTGATCGGGTCGAGGATAGAATAGGGGTCCTAGAGGAAGCTAGGTTAACTCCAACTGAACCACCATCTCCCAGATTACCTCCAGACCATCCCAGAGCCCAACGACAAGAACGCACTCCTGACCCAACCCATAGAAGGCCACAACACGATTTTGATGATCACACCCCTGACTTTAATCAAAGAAGGCATCACCATGAAAATTTCGATCAGGATGACCGGGCCTTAAGGAACATCCGTCTAGATGCACCAACTTTTGAAGGAAGCTTAGATCCTAAGGTGTATATAGATTGGGAGGCTGACATGGACCAGTATTTTGATTGGTATGACATGTCAGAGGAGAGGAGATTCAAATTCGCTAAGATCAGGCTGGTTCGACAGGCTAGACTACATTGGGGAAATGTAGAGCGCACGATTAGACAGAGGGGAGATGTACCGGTAAGCACATGGAGAGATATGAAGAGAAAACTTAGAGAAAAATACCTACCCATGTCTTATCAAGAGAGATTACTAGATCAGTGGCAACGGTTAACACAAGGAAACAAAACCGTCTCTGAGTATGTCACCAAATTTGACGAGTTTGTCATGCGGTGCAACGTGGTCGAGTCGGAGGCAGCCACTTTGTCTAGGTTTAGATCAGGGCTGAATGAAGACATCAAGGGGGAATTATTTTTGAGGGAAGTCCATGATTTAGAGCAGGCATATCAGGTTGCCATGGACTATGAGAGATTTCAGAGGAGATCTACTTTTAGGAAACCAGAGCCCTCTAGGTTCAGTCCACTTGCTAGTAGACCCAGTTCGGTTCCTACTCCCACAGCTAAGCCTAGGTCCAGCTCAAATCCAATTCCTAGGCCCAATTCAGCCACCCCATCTAGAGAAGATAAAGGAAAAGGGCCTGAAAGTCAAGGTAGGACAAGTCAAGTATGTTATAAGTGCCGTCAACCGGGTCATTATATGAGTCAGTGTCCCTCTAGAGCTTTACACATTGGTGAAGTAGAGGAAGAAGGCTTAGAGCATTTAGAGAATGGTGACGAAGAAGTGTATGAAGCAGAAGATTGCTTAGCTGATGAGTATGAGGGAGATGAAGAAAATTTGGACTCATCAGATTTACTAGGAGTCGTTAGGTGTATCATGACACAGACCAAAGAACAAGAAGACTGGCGTAGGACTAACATCCTACAAACATTTGTCAAAATTAAGGAAAAGGTCTGTAAGATTGTGATAGATAGTGGAAGCTGTGTCAACGCCATTTCCACTAGTGCAGCAAAGAGTTTAGGGTTATCCGTTGTACCACATCCCAATCCATATAAGGTATCCTGGATAGACTCTACATCTATTCCAATCAAGCTACGGTGCCAAGTCCAAATCCAAATTCAATCCTATCAAGATAAGGTCTGGTGTGATGTGCTTCCTATGGGAGTAAGTAGCATCATCTTAGGCAGGCCATGGCTGTTTGATCATGATGTGACCATCTTTGGTCGGTCAAACTCCTGTGCTTTCAATTTTAATGGCAAGAGAATTGTCATTCATCCAAAAGAGCCTAAGGACAATGTCAGGAGAGGAACCAGTAGCTTGAAGGAAAAGAAAACTGGATTAAATCTGATAGGTGCAAAAGAAATAGAACAAGATATCCAAGAGGGAGCACCTATTTGGGTGGTAGCAGCAAAAGAGGTTAAGGACCACACACCTATAGAACACCCTCCAGAGGTGGTCCAATTATTAGAAGAGTATAAGGACGTATTTCCCGAAGATCTTCCCGATAGCCTTCCACCTTTAAGGGACATACAGCATGTCATAGATTTAGTCCCTGGGGCAACTTTACCTAATTTGCCTCACTATAGGATGAACCCAGCTGAACATCAGGAAATGCAGAAACAGATTGGGGAATTACTTAGGAAGGGGTTTATTAAGGAAAGTCTAAGTCCTTGCGCAGTCCCCGCATTGTTAACCCCTAAGAAGGATGGTACTTGGCGGATGTGTGTAGATAGCCGAGCCATCAATAAGATTACGGTGAAGTATAGGTTCCCGATCCCACGACTTGACGACATGTTAGATATGATAGCCGGAGCAACAATTTTCTCCAAAATTGATTTAAAGAGTGGCTATCATCAGGTTAGAGTTAGACCTGGGGATGAATGGAAGACCGCTTTCAAGACTAAAGATGGATTATATGAGTGGTTAGTCATGCCATTCGGTCTTTCCAACGCACCCAGCACATTTATGAGGATCATGAATCAGGTGTTGAAAGCCTTCATAGGAAAATTTGTTGTGGTCTATTTTGATGATATCCTTATATATAGCCAAACCAAGGCAGACCACTTAGATCACCTGAGCCAAGTTTGTCAAGTTCTTAGAAAAGATAGCCTCTATGCCAATATCAAAAAGTGTGACTTCCTCACACATAGAGTCATCTTTCTAGGATTTGTAGTTACTTCTGAAGGAGTGTCAGCTGACCCAGAGAAAGTCAAATCCAAAGTAGAATGGCCTGTACCCAAGAACATCCATGAAGTACGTAGTTTCCATGGTCTAACCACTTTCTATAGGAGGTTTATTAGGGGATTCAGTACGATAGTGGCACCCATCACTGATTGCATTAGGAAAGGAAATTTTGAATGGACTAGAGCGGCTGATAAAGCTTTCCTAATGATTAAAGAGATAATGACACAAGCACCTGTTTTAAGGCTTCCGGATTTTTCCAAATTATTTGAGGTCGCTTGTGATGCTTCTGGGGTTGGAATTGGAGGAGTTTTAAGTCAAGAGAATCACCCAGTAGCATTCTTTAGTGAGAAGTTGAATGATGCGAGACTAAGGTATTCAACCTATGATAAGGAGCTATATGCGGTAGTACAAGCTTTACGCTATTGGCGTCACTACCTTTTACCGCAGGAATTTGTTTTATTTTCTGATCATGAAGCTCTTAGGTTCCTTAGTTCTCAGAAGAAGTTGAACCCTAGGCACGGGAAATGGGTAGAGTTCATACAAGGGTACACGTTCGTTCTGAAACATCGTGCCGGTACTGAGAATCGAGTTGCTGATGCATTAAGCCGTCGATCTATGTTGATGAATACTGTGAGGACTGAGATAGTAGGATTTGATAGGTTGAAGAGTGAGTATTCTACATGCCCTGACTTTGGTCATATCTATCACTCCCTCCAACAAGGTCCGTCTAGTGAACATAGCGATTACATTCTATTAGATGGATACCTTTTCAAGGAAAATAGGCTGTGCATTCCCAAAACTTCTGTTAGGGAATTTCTGATCTGGGAAGCCCATGCTGGAGGATTAGCTGGACATTTTGGTAGAAACAAAACCATCTTGGCTATGGAGGATCAATTTTTCTGGCCTAGTCTTAAGAAGAATGTTGCCCAGATAGTAGCCCAGTGTCGAACCTGTGCGGTAGCAAAGCACCAAAAACAAAACACTGGTTTGTACACACCTTTACCTGTCCCTGAGGGTCCGTGGCAAGACATTAGTATGGATTTCGTGACAGGTCTCCCTAGCACTCCCAAGAAACATGATTCTATCTTTGTGGTTGTCGATCGATTTTCTAAGATGGCGCACTTTATTCCGTGTTCTCAGACTTTAGATGCGTCAAAAGTGGCCAAACTTTTCTTGGATCATATCGTTAAGCTTCATGGTTTACCTAGAACCATTGTGTCAGATAGAGATGTCAAGTTCACCAGTTACTTCTGGAAAACCCTCTGGCACATGTTAGGTACCAAACTGAAATTCTCTACAGCCTATCACCCTCAAACTGATGGCCAAACCGAGGTTGTAAACCGAAGCTTAGGTAATCTATTGAGGTGTTTAGTTGGAGAAAACTTAGGGAACTGGGATCTTTTACTTCCTCGTGCTGAGTTTGCTTATAATAGCTCAGTCAATAGATCTATTGGGAAGAGTCCATTTGAAGTGGTCCATGGATATAAACCTAAGAGACCTTTAGATCTAGTCCCATTACCAGCACATGCACGGGTGTCGGAATCCGCCGAATCATATGCACAGCATCTTAAGGACTTGTATAAGGAGATTAGCCAAAAGATTCAAACAAGCAATGAATTTTATAAGCATACGGCTAATCTACATAAACGGCTTAAAGAATTTAATGAAGGGGATTTAGTAATGATTAAACTCAAACCAGAGAGGTTTCCACCCGGAACAATGAAGAAACTCCATGCCCGGGGAGCCGGACCCTTCAGAATAATAAAGAGAATTGGGTCTAATGCTTATGTAGTAGATTTACCATCTAGTTATGGCATTAGTTCTACTTTTAATATTTCTGACCTCAAAGAATACAAGGAACCTGTACCAATACCTGATGAGCTTTTTGGTCCTAGTGTATCCTTTGAGAGTGATGTCTCAAATGAGTGTCCACCACCAAATATTCCTGAGCAAAGAGAGAGTGTTGAAAGAATCTTGGATGACCAGATTATCACCACTAGAAATAAGGGCTACCAACGCTATCTGATTCGATGGCAAGGACGTCCTGAATCTGAAGACTCCTGGATCACCCGAGAGGACCTGCAACAAATCGACCCGGATATAATAGAAACATATCACTCGACAGGGTCGAGTTCCTCCCACCCTGGGAGAATTGGTGTGGGCACCAGGTTAACAAAAAGACTTCAACCCATCCAAAAGTCCTTATGGTTGGAGTAACAAATCATGTCAATATTTTATTTCAAAATAAATGTAATCAAGGACAGGTTAGTCCGCTGTTGGGTCAGTCAATCCAGTCAACTCACTTTTGAAGACTTATCAAGAAGCAACTCGGGCTTCAAAGTACCACTTCATCACTTCACCACCAATGGAGCCCACACTTGAAGACACATCACCACCCTGGAGCCGACTCTTGAAGGCACATCACCACCACCTTGGAGCCGACTCTTGCCACCTCATCAGACACCTCACCACTAAAGGAGCTGACTCTTAATCAAGTCCCAAGGAGCCAATTCTTGAAGAAAGTCAATTAGTCAAAGTCCAAAGTCATGGAGATGGTCAAATTGTCAAAATCAAGAAGGAGGTCAAATCACCAAGTCCAAGCTTTTGAAGATGGTCAACCAAGTCAAGCCTTAGCATGTCATTTGAATTTAAATTCATGCTTGGCCGACCAAAGCTCTCCAAAGCAAGGGTGGTCGGCCAAAGTGAGGGGGGACCACTCCTCCAAATCATATCAAACCTATTCCCACAATTCTCTCCTTATTCCATGTAACTTCCCCATGATATCCTCCACCAAATTAGGTTAGTTTGAATTCAAATGTAAGTCTTTAAAAAGCCTTGGGCATGAGAAATGTGGGAGATTGATAAATGAATGAAAAAAAAGCTCTTTCTTCTATGTGAAGGTCTTGGCTATGTGCCCCTCTTTGGCTTTGTGCCTAGGTTTCTTTTAGGTCTATGTGACCTTGTTTCTCTCTTCCTCTTCCTCCTCTTTTCTCCACTTCAAACACTTTCTTTCCATTGCATCTCTCAAAGAAGATCAAGTTCGCATCAAAGTTCAAGAAGAAATCAAGCCAAGAATCAAGTGATCAAGCAAGGAGCCGGTTCTCCAACCCTAGGAATCAGAAAGGAGTCGATTCCCTCAAGAAGAAGAAGCCTTCATCCATCCTTCAACCCATCATTCTTCCCTTCTTTAACTTGAGTTCTTTAGCTTGTTTCTAATCCCAGGTTTCTTTGTGACAGGGCCTCCGGAATCCAGACTTTAGAAGAAGGAACTTCTTGCCAGAACCCAGAATGCTGAGTGAGCCACCAAGTGGTGTATTTTGGTCATCCTAGAACTTACCTTGAGAGAAATCCTTTGGATTGATCAAGGTCAGGTAATCCCTAACTTCTTAGGGTTTGGATTATTAAAAAAGTAGGACTAGCTTAATTTAGATGGTTAATTTACTATGGTAGATCATTATTATTCTGTTTAGTCCACTCTAGATTTGCGTTTAATCATATTGAGTTGTGTTCATTAAATTCCTAGTCATTATAGTTCGATTAGCCATATGCTTAAGAAATTAATTAGATTGATCTTTAACTAATCTCCTTTAGAATATTTAGTCTCATTCCTTCATCTCATAAAGCATTTTTTTTCATTTCTTCTTCCCATCACCAGCTCTGCGAGCATGTAATTTCTTTACGATCCCTAGAGGGAACCACTCAAGCCTAAGCCTGATCATCATATAATCTCCTATAGAAAACTCTTTAGCTCATTTTTGGGAATTAGCCAAGTTTTATAGAGTTCATTAATTATGTTTATCTTTTGACTAATGTCCTAATGCAAATGCTGTGAAGAGGTTAGTGCAAGTGTGGACAGATGAATTAGGTCTACGGACTTTTTAGACTCAAAACCAGATACTACTTTTTGGAGTTGTTCCTTAGGGACTTGTTCTTGAATTTCCTCTATGAACAACTCTTGTAAACCCTCACTTTCATCTATAATGTTTGATCATGGCTCAGTAACTTGTTCCTCAAATACTATAGTGGGTTCAGGAACATTTTTCTTTAATTCCTCAATAGGTACACTCTCTAATTCCTCTTCTTTAGGTTCCTCTACTAGACTCAACTCATTAATATCTTTAAATCCTTCAATGGGCCCAGGATTAGCCTTAATTATATTAACTTGTGGTGTCTTTTCTCTAAGGCTACTAGAATCTCTCCTAATTGGATCTCTGGGTTAAGTCGGATGAATTACAAATTTTTTCCCATGGTGACTAAAGGTACAGATGTTGATTCAACCAAAAAGGGCTGCATCATGATCGTAAAGCCATGGTCGACCTAAGATGATACTACTGACTCCCATGGGAAGGACATCACATCAAATCTTCTCCTTATATGATTGCAGTTTAATCAAGATTTAGCACCTAAACTTGATTAGGATGGAGGTGGAATCTATCCATGAGACTTTATAGGGGCTAGGATGGGGAACTGGGGTCAATCCTAAAGATTTAACTATATCGACAGCAATGGCATTGACACAACTCTCACTATCTATTATAATCTTGCATACCTTATCCCTAATTTTCACAAAGATTTGTAGGATGCTAGTCCTACTCCAGTCTTCATCAGTTTGGGTCAGGGTCAAGATGCATCTAACTACCCCTACTAGGTTAGACTGATCAAATTCCTCCTCATCTCCTTCATATGCCTCTATCAAGTTTGCCTCAACCTCATAAACCTCTTCTTCTTCCTCCTCATTATGGGGTTCAGGCTCTTCCTCTTCAAGCTCCTCTATGTGTAATGATCTGGTGGGACAATGGCTAGCATAGTGACCTACCTTGTTGCATCTAAAGCAGGCATTGGGGCTAGGGCTTGGGGCTTTCTGAAATGCTGGTGCCTTACCCTTATCGATTCTAACTGTTGTAGAATTGCTTGAACTGGACTAACTCAGACTTGGGTTGGGTCGAAGTGGATTAAGGTTGGGATGGGTTGGGTTGGGATTGGATTGAATGGGGTTAGGGTTGGGTCGGACTGGGTTAGGGTTTGACCTAACTGGGTTGCGTTTAAATTGGACTGGGTTAGGATTGGGATTTGGTCAACCTTGGTACACCTGGTTTGGGTTTGATTTTGGGAATGGTGTATTGTTCCTAATAGGTTCAGATCGTTGATATGTAAGTCCTCTCTAGAATTGTTCATAATGTCTAGCTATCTAGTATGCTTGCTCTAAATCAGTGACCTCTCTCATGTACAGCTCTCTTTGCATGTCTTCACATAATCCGGTTCTAAACCTAGACAGGGTTTGTGCTAGAGATTCTGATTCATTGCACCTAATGACAAAGTCATCAAACTAGGCGATGTAATTTGCTACTAACCTATTCCCTTGACGGATCCTATTCCATTGGTCTAGGAGCTTCTAATTGAAGGAATCAGGAATGTACTTCTCCTTAAGTTTTGATTTCATTTCTTACCAGGTGGTTATGGGAGGTAGATCTTGTTGTCTCCTAGTATGCTCAAGGTTAGCCCAATGTAGCCTTGCCTGACGAATCAACCTCATCTTTGCAAACTTATACTTCATCTCTTCACTTATGTCATACCACCCAAAATAATAATCCATGTCTCCTATCCAGTCTACATAGACCTTTGGTTCAAGACTACCATCAAAGGTGGGTGCTTCTACCCTAATGTTTCTCATGGCCCTCTCATATTGATCATAAACTTCATGGTGGGGCCTTCTATAGTTGGGTTCCTGGATAGGGTCAGGGTCTTGAACTCTCCTAGGGTGGGGTTCTTGGTATGGTTCCAAGCATTGGACTCTCCTAGGATTGGGTACGACAAATTGGCCATGGTTCTAGGTTCTCCTAGGGTTGGGCTCCATAAACTGGCCTTGATTTAGGGCTCCCCTAGGGTTATGAGAGGTAGAATAGGGTGAATCAGGATCAGATTCAGTATTGGACTCTTGGATTCTTTCTATGGTACCTAATCGGTTTTCTACTTGGTCCAACCTATTGGTTAACTGATCAATCCTATGGGTTGCTTAGTTATTTGATTGGGTCATCTGGTTGATCTGAGTGGTCAACTGGGCAAGCTGGGTTTGGGTTTGGGTATTTGTTTGGTTCATCTGGGCTAGCTGATTTTGGGTTTGGGTATTGGATTGGTCAAACCTGAAGTTCATTTGGTTCATCTGGGTGGTTAGCTACTCATTCATGGCCTTAATGAGAGCTTCAAGATTGGATTCCATGGTTGAGCTATGTTGGGGTTTAGACTGTTGATATTTGGTCCCTAGTCTAGTGGTTATGCAATCAAACAAGCAAGGTGGTATGATGCAGTCAACCACACAAGTTACTATGGACTACGGTTTGCTAGACCTAGAGCCAAAATTGAATGGGTCTACTTAACTTATACTTAACTCAACAGCTAATCCTTCCACTGGCCAGGTAAGAGGTGGGGTGGTAGGAGGCTCCCCCTGCCTGTGACAGGGTCCTAATTAAAAACCATCAATCACTTAGGGCATTTGCCTTTGGACCTCTAGCCTTAGACACCAGTTTTCAGTAATAGCTAGAAAATTAGGTGCACTAGTTGGCCCACACAATTCAGACCCGACCTATTGGTGTTCTTAAGCTCACTAGAGCAATTAAGTTTCTAATTGATTTTAGTTAAGACTTGGGTTCTAATGTTGGGTGGTTGTTTTGGGCCTAGGACAGGTGATGAAATCCTGCCCTAATCTGAGAGAGGAAATTGCCCTTAAAATTGATTTAATGAAATGATGACACTCAATGAGCCCTAATACAACTAATAATAATCAAAAAAATAAAATATTTTTTTATCTTTTTATGAGGTGTCAAATTAAGTTTAAATGGGTTGAGTTAGCAGACAAAATTTGGGCTTGGGTGAGGTAGGGTTTGGAAGTTGATTAGATTAGGTTTGATCAAGTATGTAGAACAGAAATTAGGGTTTGTTTAGAAGCAGAATTTGGTTTGGTTTTTGGTGCAGAAAAAAAATCAGAAAAATCTCAAGATAGAGGATGAATAATGTAAATGATCCCTACCAAATTTCATGCATAGAAAATTCGGATGATGATGCAAAACCTAGGGTTTTCAGATTATGTACAGAAATTCTAGATTTTTATTAGGATTTCTAAGGTGAAATTTTTTTTATATTTTTTTGTTTTAGTAAAAATAATTAAAAACTATGATAACTATCAGGACTAAACAAAGAGAATACCAAATGAGTTTCAATGAAAAATAAAATTTCTAAGATGATGAACTAGACCGAACCTTGGACATATACTACAGATGATAGGATGCAGAAAAATAGCAATGAATGTTTTGTGATTTTGATGAAGATGCAAACTATCCTAAATCTGTTCTAATACCAAACTGATGTGGGTTGATCTTAATACTGATATAATTGTAGGAAAATAGAAACTAATTTTTTTTGTAATTTCTTTTAGAATCTTAATTTGCAGGCTAAAGTCCTGAAATCAAGTAAAAAGTAGCAAGCAAATTAGAAATGAAAAGATCAAACCTACCCGTATATAAACTCATGCCAAAATAATGAAAGAAGGATCTCGAGGATTGAGAAACCCTCAGTTAGGATAGCATACCTTCAATAAATCAGAAATTAGGAGGGAGAAGGATTGTACCAAGCATCGATTCGAAGATCTGTTCGAAGCCGGGGTCACATAGCCTTCGGGATTGTCGCCTGGAAGACAAGCCTTTAGTTCCTCGATTTGGACAGCTATCTAAGATCGGTCCTGGAGGCAAAGAGGGCCTCCTCTTTAGAGGTGAACACCTCAGGGATCCTACAAGCATCAGAGGTTAGCAAGAGAACAAATAAGAAAGCAAAGAAAAGAACTAGGGTTCGGAAAGATGTAATTAGGGTTTGGATTCCTAGGGCTTCTTCCCTTTGGGTATATTAGGGATTTAATGAAGGTGCTTTGGGATAGCTAGTACTTGGATGAATTATGGCTCTCAAATATCACTCACACACCTCAACACAAGAACACAAGGACAAGCTAACAAAATTTCAGCAAAGTTTTAATTCATGAATAAGAGTTGCTTACAAGAGGGGGAGGGGTGGGGTATTTATAGATATTTCCCAAGTCCTCTCCTTGTTAGGATAGAATTACAAAGTTGAGTAGGAGAGGGATTACAAATTTGCTTAAAACTAGGAGTATACAATTTGAGTGGAAATAAAACTAGTTCTCCTTGTTTGAATTGGATTTCTTCCTTCCTTGGACTTGGTCAAATGTGCTTCACTTGGGCTTGTACTCCATCCACTCTTGGGCTTGGACCTTGGGCAGCAAGGGGTGGCCTCTTATTGGGCTTGGACGACCTTCAAAGCTTGGCTTGGTGCATGGGCTTGAGTAGGACTTGGGTGGGCTCCAATGAATGGCACTTAGGCTTTGATGCATGTCCCCTGGTGGGTTGGAAACCCTGGGTGCCAACATAGAAGTGGACTTGTGAAAGCCTAGGGTGCCATGGGCTTTTGCGACTTGAAGAACTTCTGGGCTGGGGTGCCTAGAAGAAGAATATGCCTGGAATCTTCATGTGGAGAGACTTCATAGGCTTCTACTTTGGTGATCCTTTTCTTGTATGAAACTGGTACTTGACACAGACTTGTAACATAACTTATACTAGACTTACATGACTCAATTGGACTGAGGTTGAAATAACTCAACTTGTTACAGGACTCAATTCAACTTAGCTGAGCTAACTTCATTACAAAACTCTCAACTGGACTTACTTGATTACAAAACTTGACACATTATTAAGGGTTCAAGAGAACCCTTAATCAGTAAACCAGATACGGCTTGGTAATCTGTGTCGGATCCTGGTTTTTCCAACATTGGGCTCTTCTAAGACCTCGAAGAAGACTTGCATGCACAAGTCATTAGGCATGGATGTAGCAAGATTAGATAGGGTAACGACCCAAACATTCTTCTCTCTAGGAATTTGTTGAATGTCAAAACTGCAAAAGTCTGAGATCAGGTCTTTAGCCTTTTGGAGATACTACTTCATTTTTTCTTTTAAGGCTTCAAACTCATTCAGAATATGGTTCACCATAAGTTGAGAGTTGCTATGGGCTTTTAGGTGCTGCACTCCCATCTCCTTGGCAATGGTGAGGCCAACAATTAAGACCTCATATTTAGCTTCACCATTAGTAAAAGAAAACCTGAACCAAAGAGTGTATTGAATGTCCTACCCTTCCAGAGTAATGAGTATAAGTCTTGCTCTGGAGCCATTAGCATTCGAGGCCCCATCCATGTACATCATCCATTGGTTCTCGAGGTCTTCAAGCATCGGGTCTCCTTCTTCAGGTTCTTTGGGGATAGTACATTCAATGATGAAATCCACCAATACCTGCATCTTAACAAATGGTCTTAGATAGAATGCTAAATTGAACCAAAACTATATGGGCTTGAAAGTATAACTAAAGCTTTCTAACTGATATTACAAGAGCAAAATGAGCTTTTCCAGTTGTGCATATCTGGTTTCAACATTCTGTAGAACCTAGATAACATAGTACACCGGATTTTGTTTCCGTCTTCTTCTTGAACAAGGACATAGCCAAAGGCAAACGGGGAAACCACCAAGTATAGATATAGCCCCTCACCTACCTTTAGCTTGCTAAGTGTCGAGATAGGCTTTGAGCTTCTCAAATGCCTTCTAACATTCCTCATTTCATTAAAAATTTTTAAGATTTTTCAATGTCTAAAAGAAGGGTAAACATCATTCGATCGATTTGGAAATAAATCGGTTGAGGGCAGCGATTTGTTTGATGAGCCTCTAGATGTCTTTCATTGTCTTCAGTGCAGCCATCTACCTTATGGCTTGGATTTTATCTAGGTTGGCTTTAATTCCTCGTTCGAATACCATAAATCTAAGGAACTTCCTAGAGGTGACTCCAAATATGCATTTTGCAGGATTCAGTTTCATCCAATACTGACATAGCATGGCGAAGGTCTTTTCAAAATCTTCTACATAGCACTAGGAGTCATGACTCTTGACTAGTACGTTATCAATATAAACCTCCATGTTGCAGCCAATTTGATCCTTTAAGATCTTGTTCACTAGCCGCGGGTAGGTTGCTCTTGTATTTTTTAAACCAAATGGCACACTCTATAACAAAACAAACCTTAGGAATAATAAAAAAGATTTTCTCCTCATCTTCGAACACCATTCAGTTCTGATTATATCCTGAAAATGTATCCATAAAGGTAAGAGTTCGTGACTAGCAATTACATCTACTAGTTGGTCAATGCAGGGAAGAGGATAGCTATTCTATAGATAGGCTTTGTTAAGGTCTATGAAATCTATACATGTCCATCATTTCCTATTGGCCTTTTTTACCAGCACTACATTGGCTAACCTTTCGGGATAATCTGATGAACCTAGTATCAGTTAGCTTCTACACTTCTTGTGCTGCGGCTCTTTATCGTTCAGATGCAAAACTTCTTTTCTTTTGCTTAACGGGATGATGATTCAGGTCTATTTTTAAATGGAGAATCATTATTTTGGGATCAATTCATGGCATTTCTATAGGAGTCCAAGTAAAGATATCAATATTTTTTGTAAGAAGGCCATCAAGCACTACTTCATATCTTCGTCTAGTCTTGAACCAATCTAAACAACATGTTAGGGATCCCCATCATACAGGGGTATAGTGACAAGTCTTCTATAAGCATCCCTCTTTCTTTGGTTAGTTCATCTAGTGTCTAATCCTTCAACAGGAAGATTATCTTGAGGTTCGATTTGCTTGGTTTGGTGGACCACTAGGTAACATTATTTTGCTAAGGCTTGGTTTTCTTACACTTCTCCAATTCCTTGCAACATAAGGAATCTTATTAGCAAGTAGTAGGGCGACACTATCACTTGTAGGGCGTTCAGTTCCAATCAACCAAATATGACATTATATGCTAAGGGGGTCTTTATAATTATAAAAGTAAGACACACTTGATTATCGAGGAATACTCCTTATTAGCACTAGCAAAGTGATAGTACCTTGAACAGGGAACAATTCTCCCAAAAATCATGCTATTGATGTATCTACCTTCTTCAATCATTTGAGAGAAATATTCATCTTTACAAGTGCATCATAAAATAAAATATCTACCAAACTTTCATTATCAATGAGTACACAGTGAATATTATAGCCGTCAATATTGAGTGTTATGATGATGGGATCATGGTGGGGAAATTGGACTCCCTTTGTATCAGTCCAAGTGTAGGTTGTGACTTCATCAAGACTCTCCTCTTGGCTACTAGCTCCAGCTTCTTCCTTCGATCCCTCAATGATAACATGGACATCATCTCTAGTGGGTTGATCAACGGGTTCCTCCACTTTAGGTGGTGGCTCTGGTAGGCATGGGACCAAGGTATCACATATTTTCCTTCAATCCTGAAGGAACCTATTCAACTTGCCATGGTGAATGAGCTTCTCAATTTTATCTTGAAGTTGCATGCATTCTTCTTTGGTGGCCATGATCCTGGTGGTAAAGATAGTACTTGTTTTAGTTCTTTATTTTTATCTTTGCTTGTATCTTTTTGACTTCAGGAAGCTATCCCCGAATCTACATCAAAACATGAGCATGTAGGACATTGAAAGAGGTATACTGATCGAACTTCCATGATGGCAGAATGCTTGGTTGGTTAGGGCATCGTAGATGTTGAATTAGTGAGGCATCCGGTGCCATGAAGGCGACCTGGCTTCTTGGCCTTTTTTCATGGTCTTTATTTCTTAGGCAAAATCCTAAGATCAAGGGTTGCTCCTTAGATGTCAAAGTTGATGGTAAAGTAGAAGGTGGAGTGAGAGCTAGGTGTACGAAATGGTTGAAGTGATGTAAGCACTGTATACTTCCTTCACGTGTGTATACTTTTCTTCCTTAGTGAGCATCTCAGAAAAACTCATCGATGGTTTCTCTTCTAGAGAGAAAAGAAAGGGATATTTCTAAATACTGCATTTCAAGGTAGTCATCGTGATTGAATGATTGAGATTGTATACCTCCAAAGTTGCTTCATTGAACTGGATTATGTAAGACCTATGGGATTCTCCCTCCTTTTGCTTAACATGAATCAGGGAGTCTGAACTCCATCATGGCTTCTTACTATTAGCAAAATGGAAAAGAAAAAATTGAATCAACTAGTCAAAGGAGTGGATGGAACCCATTTTTAAGCAGGAATCTAGATCGTGCCAATGTTTTGAGAGTTAAAGGAAAGGCATGGCACAACAGTGCATTAGTGGCTCGATGCAAGAGCATCATTATCTTGAAGCCTTGCAAGTGGTGTTGGGGAACCCTAACCCGAGAAGCACGGCTCGGGACATGTAATTTAAAAACTTTTTCTAAATTACATGGCGCAGCAGAAAAGGATAAAACCATTTTATCAAAGAATGTTAATCTAATTAACATAGGTTCCCTACATAGATCTTGATGCACTCAGAGTAATGCATGTATGAAGTCAAGCATACATTGAATGAAAATCAGAATTGTTCTAAATTCACACAATGATGTAGCAGATAAATATGTTGTTGCCCAGGTGGCTTTCTCAAGAGGGGGGTGAATTGGAATTTTAAAAAATTTGAACAGATATGTGCTCTTTTAAATCTACTTTAGTGTGGAGGTGCTGTGTTTCAAATAATTGAAAGCAGAAGCAAATACAAAGAGAAAAAGCACAATGCAAACATAGCAAATTTATAGTAGTTCGGAGCACCCTCGCTCCTACGTCCACTACCCAAGATACCACTTGGGATTTTCACTATATTCACCACCGAAATACAGTCGGATTGCTTTAACGAGCTAACAATCCAAAACCCAACTTGGTTTTTTAACCGGGCTCACCAAAAACCCAACTCTTGGTTTTTAACAGGATCACCAAGAACCTAACCCTAATTTTGACTGGGCTCACCAAAAACCCTTACACTATTAGTTTTAAAATGGGATCACTAACAACCCACACTTTGTTTTTTAATCAGGCTCACTAAGAACCTAACTCTTGGTTTTCAACAGGATCACCAAGAACCTAATCTTGGTTTTGATTAGGCTCACCATAAACCCTTACATTGTTAGTTTTAAAATGGGATCACTAATAATCCACACTTGGTTTTTTAATCAGGCTCACCAAGAACCTAACAACTCACAAAATTGTTAAGAAAAAGTAAGAAACTAATGACAAACCCAAGTTGTCTGATGGTTACAGTTACAGCTCAAGAAAAGCCTTCTTATTTGTACTTTAATGCACTTTAATGGCTTCTTCTTGTTCCTCAATAAGTGCTTTAAGCTTCTGGTTGTAGTTGGTGAAGACTTGAAGGCTGACTTGAATGTTCTTCTTGTGCTCTCTTGCTCATAAGCTCATTTAATATTCAATCATGCATTAGCTTCTTCAAAGGTTGTCCAAATCCCTCACTTATAGAGTCTTGTACTCTTCTTGAGTGGATATAGTCATTGTAGACCATTGGAACTTGACATTTGACCATTGGAGCACATTTTAAATTCAAAAACAAAGTTCTAGAACTAGCCATTATTTGCCTGGAATTGACATTCGAGTCGGCTCGGATGCTTTGAGTTAGCATGGATCCTCAATGTCGATGATTCCTTACTCTAGTTGAAATGCCTCACCTCAATCGAGTCAGCTTGGATTTTCAGGTCTTCAAAGATGTACTCTAGAGGAGTTGACTCGCCTTAGTAGAGTCGGCTCACCTAGCTGTTCTCCTAGAACTAATTTTCTCTAGACTCTGGAGGAGTTGGCTCGAATTACTGAAGGATCGACTCGGATGCCTGACTGAATGATTAAGTCGGCTCGGATTACCTTCGAATTGGCTCGCCTTTCTAATTCAAGAAATGAAGCTTTGGAAGAGTCGGCTCGGGTTCCTTTGAGTCGGCTCATATCTCTATGTGCCATAATCCTTCAACCATGCCATGGATTAGAGTCGACTCTCTTTACATGAGTCAGCTTGAGTGAATTTTTAATAAAAACTTCAGCTCTTCTCCAAAAATCATCCAGCAACTCTTAATCATTTAAGACTCTTCCCAATCCAGCTAACAACAAATTCTAAAAATTTTAAGCTTGAAAAACACATAAAAGTAACCCATTACATCAATCTTTCTTTGGGTTCTTCTTTACATGAAACTTTTACAACACTACTCATGACATATGACAAGGTTGTAGGAGTTGTAGTTGAGCATTTAAAATCATCCTACAAAAACTTGTAATGCACTTGAAAAGTTGTTAGTAAGACAAATGCATGCTCCAATATTTTGTTATCATCAAAATCACTCAAGGGGTCAACAATCTCCCCCTTTTTGATGATGACAAAACACCATGTATAGAAAAACTTTACAATTACATGTATAAATATATTTGGAAGTAAATATTAACATATATAAGCTATATACCAAGAATGTAACTGAAAGAATTAAGGCATATTGACAATATATCAAAGCTTTTGAAATAAGTCCAACATGTACATAATAAACACTTATCAAAAGCTATTTTTGCCTAAAAGGTATTAGAGTTTCAAATTGGTAAAAGTATCAGGTCTTGAGATATCAACAAATGCTTATATCAAGTTCTAAATAGAGCAAATTTGCAACTTTTGAGAGCATATTAAAGTAAATGTATTCAAGTCATTCAGTTTCAACAATTTTTCTTCCCCTTTTTGTATGATCTTAAAATTTTGAACCCTCATGTTTTTTATTAAAAACCATTGTTTTTCATCTTTTTCTTCTGCCATTTTTCCATGCATTCATTATCAATACCATTCTTCCCCTTTTTGTCAATAATCAAAAAGGTATTCAATTAAAATTATTCTCCCCCTTTGTTAAATATGATAAGCACAATTTTGAAATAGAAAGAGAAGATTATCAAGATTGTTTAAGATAATTTCATTTTCTCATAAAGGTTTGATAATCTGATATAAAATCATCAATGCATAGGTAACATAGCAAACATAACAAGTGAGAAACAAATAATTTCATTGCATTCAAAGATTTTCAATACAGATTATAAAAGTTGGAAGCAGAAATACTAGACACTAGCCTAGTCACTATCACTAGGTTCTTCTACAATAGGTTTAGATCTACCTTGCCAAGACCTAGGTTGACTAGAAGGTCCTCTACTACCAGTAGAAGATCCAGGAGGTGGCTATGTAGGTGGCTGTGTAGGGGCTGATGATCTAGCTCCTAAAGTAGTTGAAGACAGTTGAGATAGAAAGAACCAAACAGTACTGACCTCAGACACAATATCTTTAATTTCCTTCTGTAATGCAATGAGCTCACTAGCTTGAGCATTTGCAAAGGCTTCAGTTGAACCACTCAACCATCCAAACTCAGCCCTCAGAATCCCCACTCCTTTGGTGTAGTCATCCTCCATCTTCCTGGTCTCCTCCATAGATCCCATCCAATAAGATAGTTCTCTCAACTCATATCTGAACTCCTCAATACTATGATCAACAGTCCGTCGGATGTCATCAGATACTGACCTGAAGAAGTCTGACAGAGACTGTGTGTCAACAAGTGGCTCTAGTCTGGCAGACTCAATACTGTCTACCCTGAAATGTAGTTGTTTGATCTCACCAGAAATCTCCTCAAGTTTGGTGTCGACTGTTTGACGAAGCTCGCCAAACATCAAACCAATGAAGCTGGTCACCACAAATCTCATGTCTTCCTTTTCCAGAATCAACTTTAGAATATGTTCCTTGTCTGGTAGAAGAAGCTCAGTGGCACCGTTCGTAGGCATTCGAAGCAAATTGCCCAATTTCTCTTCATCCACCATTACTACCTTTCCATTAACAGTAGATTCCAAGTGAAATTCTTTAATGACTATATTTTCATAGAAAATCCATACCAGTGAAGGGTAGGTCAAGATGTCCAAAGAGAAGAAGTGCTTCCAGCCTAGACTCTCTATCAATTTTCCAATTTTCATTTTCATTTCTTCTAGGAATGCAAAGTCGATCCTTCTTTTGTAAGTGACAGGTCGGTTGACCATTGAGACATGTTGTCTGGGAGGAGAAGGAGTTTCTTCATCTTGTTGCACTAGTGCAGATCTTTTCCTCTTTTCCCCTTTTTCTTTTACATCTATATTGCGAGCACTTGATTCACCAATCTAAAGAATCTTCGTCGCAGATCTTCGAGAAGCCATTGCAGAGGGATTAAGGAATTTTAGGCTCTAGGGAATGATTTTTGAAAGTCTGGTAAAGTTTCCGAGAAAAGTAGAGTGAGTTTGAAGTAAAGTAAGAAGAGTGAAGTACTTAGAAAAGACAGTTCAGAACTACCAAAATAGCAATTTCTCAACTTTCGAGTCGGCTCGCCCAACCCTAGAATCATCCAAGTTGGCTCGACCAGAGCAAACTCAGAATAATTAAAACACCGAGTAGGCTAGGCAAAGACTTAGTCGGCTCAACCAGAGCGATAGGTAGAGAACTCAGACATTCAAGCCAGCTCGACCAAAGAAAAATTGCTCGAGTCGACTCGAATAGAAACTTTCCAAATAAAATCAAATGATTCAGAAATTGAATTTGATACAATTGAAAATTCAAGGAAAGTTGTTCAAGAAATCATGAGTAATTGTAGGAGGTTTTCTAGATAATTTTTCCTTAATTTTTGAAGGATATTGGGTTGACTAAATCTAGATAGGATCACAAAGCCCTAATTCTCCTCTAAGCAATTCAAATCTATCCTGATTCAGTGGCTTAATAAAGATGTCAGCTAATTATTTTTCTGTTGGGATGAATTCTAGTTCAATGTCACCATTCAAAATATGATCTCTAATAAAATGGTGTATAATCTCTATGTGCTTAGTCATAGAATGTTAAATAGGATTTTTTGTTAGATTTATAGCATTTGTGTTATCGCACTTGATAGGAATTTTGCATTGTGTAACACCAAAATCTTCTAGTTGTTGTTTAATCCACAACACTTGTGCATAACAACTCCCTGCAGCAACATACTCTACCTCAGTAGTAGAAAGTGCTACCAAGTTTTATTTCTTGCATTGCCATGAGATTAAATTCAACCGTAGAAATTGACATGTGCTGCTAGTACTTTTTCTATCAACTTTACAACCAACACAATCAGCATCAAAGAATCTAATTAAATTCAAAGATGATTCTTTTGAAAACCAAAGACCTAGATTACTTGTACCTTTTAAATATCTCAATATTCTTTTAACAGCAAGCATATGTGTTTCTTTATGATTACATTGAAATCTAGCACATACACATACACTATACAAGATATCTGGTCTACTGGCAATTAAATATAATAAAGACCCAATCATACCTCTATATAGCTTTTGATCGATATTGGATCCACTCTCATCTTTGTCTAATTTGCAGGATGGGCACATGGGTGTGTTCATTTGTTTGCTCGTCTCCATACCAAATTTCTTGATGATTTCCTTGGTGTATTTGGCTTGGTTGATGAAGATTCCTTCCTTTGTTTGCTTTACTTGAAGTCCAAGGAAGTAATTAAGTTTACCCATTAGGCTCATTTCAAATTCTTCCTGCATTAGCTTAGCAAATTCTTCACAAAAACATTCATTAGTTGTACCAAAGATAATATCATCAACATAAATTTGTACAACTAATATATCATTATTTTTCTTTTTGATAAAAAGAGTTTTATCAATATTTCTTCTTGAAAAATTATTTTCAATCAAAAAAAGTGCTAAGTCTATCATACCAGGCTCTAGGGGCTTGTTTCAAACTATATAAAGCTTTATTAAGTTTAAACACAAGGTTTGAAAAGGCATGATTTTGAAAATCTGGTGGTTGTTTTACAAAAACTTGTTCAGCAATAAAACCATTTAAAAATGCACTTTTCACATCCATTTGAAAAAGTTTGAAGTTCATGTAGCAAGCAAATGCAAGTAATAATTTAATGGCTTCTAGTCTTGCTATAGGCACATAGGTTTCATCAAAATCAATACCTTCTTCTTGACTATATCCCTTAGCCACTAATCTAGCTTTGTTTCTAATGGCATTTTCTCGTTCATCTAGTTTGTTCCTATAGACCCATTTGGTTTCTATAATTGGGAGGTCTTTAGGTCTATCAACTAATGTCCAAACTTTATTTTTTTCAAACTGGTTCAGTTCTTCATGCATGGCTAACATCGAGTTTGGGTCATTTTCTGCTTCTTCTAAAGTGTGAGGCTGTATTTGAGATACAAAGGCTAGGTAATCATGTGCAGTCCTATATGCAGACCTAGTCCTAATGCCTTGAGAAGGATCACCAATGATTAATTCTTTAGGATGGGAAGTAGCATGCCTCCATTCAGTTGGTAGATAGGTATGATCCTTACTTACCGTTTCTTCTCATTCTTCAAATGATCTTTCTTGAATACTCATATCTTCCATCTTCTGAATGGTACCTATATCATTGTCAATACACTCATCTTTTTCAGATGGTGAAGGGTTAGTTTCATCAAAGATAACATGCATTGACTCTTCAACAGTAAGAGTCTTTTTATTAAAAACCCTATATGCTTTGCTATGTAGAGAATAACCAAGGAAAATAGCTTCATCAGATTTAGCATCAAATTTTTCTATATTATCCTTACCATTATTAAGCACAAAGTATTTGCATCCAAACACATGAAAATAATTGATATTGGGTTTTGTTTCATTCCAAAACTCATAGGGGGTTTTCTTCAAAATAGGATGGATCAAAATGCGGTTTAAAATATAACACGCAATGTTCATCTCTTCTGTCCAAAAGTACCTTGGAAGATTACCTTCACATAACATTGTTCGGGCCATTTCTTCCAAAATCCTATTTTTCCTCTCTACAACACCATTTTGTTGTGGTGTTCTAGGAGCGGGAAGTTGTGATCAATATCATTTTCAGTGCAATAATCATCAAAAAATTGATTTTCAAATTCAGTACCGTGATCACTTCTAATTAAAATTATTGAGAGATTTTTCTGATTTGAAATCTTTTTGTGAAATTTTCTAAACATTTTGAAATTTTCATCTTTGTGAGCAATAAATAAAACCCATGTAAATCTGAAAAAATCATCTACAATCACAAGGGCATATTTCACACCTCCTAGGCTTGTGGTCCTAGTTAGTCCAAATAAGTCCATGTGAAGTAGTTCTAAAGGTCTAGACGTTGAAATCATATTTTTTGATTTAAACCTCCCCCTAGTTTGTTTACCCATTTGGCATGCAACACAGAAATGTTCAAAATCAACTTTAAACTTAGGCATGCCTTCAACAAGATTTTTGGAAATTAACTTGGTAATAGTATGCATGCTAGCATGACCTAATCTTCTATGCCATAATAAACAAGACTCCTTGGTCTTAGCATTCATTGTTACTAAACTGAAACTACTTGTCATGGCAAGATCATTTAGATCTACCACATAAATATTTTCAAGTCTATGTCCAATGAATTTACTACTAGAATCAAGAGAGTTTGTTACTATACACATATATGATTCAAAAATAACTTTGAAGCCTTTATCACACAGTTGACTAATACTCAATAAATTGTGCTTCAACTTATCTACTAGCAATACATTTTCAATGAAAGTAAAGGGTGTTATTTTGATCTTACCAATTCTGATTATTTTTTCCTTGCCATTGTCTCCAAAAGTAACCATACCTCCTTCTTTCATTTCCAGGGTGATGAGCTGATCCTTGTCACCCGTCATATGCCTTGAACAGCCACTATCGAGATACCATCTTTTCTTCATTTTCTGGACTGCAAGATATTCCTACAAGAAAGTTAAGGAGTTCTTTTAGGTATCTAAGCTAACTTGGATCCTTTCAGGTTAGCAGAGGTGGTTCCTTTGGAAACCCAAATTTTTCTTGATGTATTATGGACATTTCTAATAATATTGCAATTGAAAGCTTTATATCCTAATTCCCTACAAACAAAACAACTGATTCTAGAATTTTGAAACAATCTATACTTTGAAATTCTAGATGCATGAAATGTAGACATAGCAGGTTTTGTATTTGAATTCTTAGGAACATATAAAGCAGGTTTTGAAATGGAAGTAGAACCTTTTATGACAAAAGTTTTATGAGAAGTAAACTTGGGAACAAAATCCTTTTGTTTCACAAATGTAGTAGCTGAAATATAATTTGAATTTGAGGCATTAAAACCTATTCTAGCTTTATTACAAAAATTCTTTGATCTTTAAGAATTAACTCAAGCTTATTCGAAGATAAAGTTAATTTTTCAACAAGTGGCTTGAGTTTCTCAACCTCCTTTTTCAGCTCATTATTTTCTTTCAATAAAGTATCATTTTTGTTATAAAACTTACTATTCTTAGTTTTCAAAACATTACACTTTTCAGAAGAGATATGAAGTTCTTTTTGCAGTAAAGAATTCTTTTCTAAAATTTCTTCTCTTTCTTTGAGTAAAGAATCATTGATATGCTTTAATGATCTAATCTTTAATCCTGCCTTTTTAAATTCAGATAAAAGATCATAAAATGTAGAATTTAACTCATTAAATGTAAATTCAATTTGTGTGTTGAGGGAATTTACCTCATCTTCGAGACCCATTAGACATAGGTTAGCTATTTTCGTGGTCTCTTCTTCTTCAGTCGAAGTGGAGTCTCCACTATCGCTCTACGTGGCAACCATCACTTTCTTTTTCTTCTTTCTGAAAAATTTCTTTAATTAAGGACTGTCCAGACGAATATGCCCCGGTTTCTAATATTCATAGCAGGTGGGGACTCGTTCTTTATCTTTGTTTTTGTCCTTGTCCTTTTCTTTGGAATGTTCTCCTTGTTTATGAAATTTTCTGTTAAACCCTCCTTTCTTCTTTCTCATAAAATTTCTGAATCTCCTCACGACCATTGCAATGTCTTCATCTTCAAGATCGTCTTCGGAGGAGGAGGAGTCATCTTCCATCTCTTCATCATCCTTTGATTCTAATATAGCCTTGAATGCAATTGTTTTCTTCTTTTTCTGATCATCATCTGTTCTATGCTGCATGGCTAGTTTGTGTGTGATGAGAGATCCCATTAATTCATCCATTGATAAAATGTTCAGGTCTCTGGCTTCCGAGATGGTAGTGACTTTAGGATCCCATTTGTCAGGAAGTGATCTCAGGATTTTCTGTACTAAATCAGCATTTGAGTATACCCTGCCAAGACTTTTCAAATCATTAATAATATCTGTAAATATAGTATACATGGCAGAAATACTTTCATTAGGCTCCATCTTAAATAGTTCATAATTGTGCACTAAAAGATTAATCTTTGAAGTTTTCACTTGAGAAGTTCATTCGTGGGTCACCTCAAGTTTATCCCAAATTTTCTTCACTGAAGAGCAAATGAAAATTCGATTAAACTCGTTTGAATCCAAAGCACAGTAAAGCAAGTTCATTGCTTTGGCATTCAATTTCCCTAATTTCATGTCGTGTTTATCCCAGTCCTCTTCATGCTTAGGGACATCCACACCACCAACTATGATCATAGGGATACTTGGCCCTTTAAGAATGACCTTCCATAATTGAAAATCAATAGCTTGAATATAGATTTTCATTCGTGCTTTCCAATATGCATAATTTGTGCCTGTGAAGAGTGGAGGTTTATTGGTTGACAGGCGTTATGCCAGAGATGTACTCATGGGATGAGCCATCAATCTTTACTCTAGTATAATCATAGACACTGCTCTGATACCAGTTGTTGCCCAAGTGGCTATCCAAGAGGGGGTGAATTGGAAATTTAAAAATTTAAAGCAAGTAGTGTGCAATTAAAAATTTCTTAGAAGGTGTTAGGTGCTGTGACAGAGTTATAAATTGCAAAAGCTAAAAAGGAGTAAAGAAGCACAACATAAACACACCAAATTTATAGTGGTTTGGAGCAACCCAGCTCCTATGTCCACTATCCAAGATACCACTTGGGATTTCCACTATATTCACACTCGAATATAGTACAATTGTTTTACAAGATCATAATCCAAAACCTCTATACTTTGGTTTTACGGGATCACCAAAGAAAATCCAACACCCTTTGGTTTTAATAAGATCACCAAAGAAACCTAACTTGATTTTACCAGGATCACCAAGAACCCAATACTTGGTTTTTATGAAGGCTCACTAAGAACCTATTTGGTTTTTCAACCGGGCTCACCAATAACCCAACAATTCAAAAATTGAATTGAAATAAATGCAACAAAAATGACAAACTCAATTTGTCGAATAGTTGCCGGTGCAGCTTGATGTAAGTCCATTTGAATGTACTTGAATAGGCTTTAATTGCTTCAGTGGCTTCTTTCCAAAGTTGCTTAAAACTTCAAATTAGAGTTGGTGAAGTCTTGAAGACTAGCTTGAATGCTCTTGTGCTCTTTTGCTGTTGGTAGGTAGAATATTCAATGAAGCTCTCTTAACTTTGAAGAACTTTTCAAAAACTTGTCAAGCATTATTTTTGAATGTTCAAATCCTTCAAATATAAGGTCTTCCATCACTCCAAGGCAGTTAGAAATGTTTTTGACCGTTGGGATGTGACTTGTGACCATTGGAGCACTTTTTGGCATTCAAAAACAAATTCTGGAACTAGCCATTAGATACCTGAAAACGATGTTCGAGTCAGCTTGGATTCCTTCGAGTCGGCTCGGATCCTTCGAGTCGACAGGTCGAGTCACCAAATCTTCAGTGCAGTCAGCTCTTTGTCTCAGGGTGCAAAAATCACTCTGGACGAGTCGGCTCTTCATAGCTCGGGTCGGCTCGAACTTGAATCTTTGAAAAACTTCAACTCGAAGAGTCGGCTCTTTTCAGCTTGAGTCAGCTCTTCTTCTCAAGTTCAGAAAATCTTACTCTAGAAGAGTCGACTCGATGCAGTTCGGGTCAGCTTGCTTTCTCATGTCTTCAAATTAGGTATGGCAGAGTCGACTCTTTCTAGTTTGGGTCGGCTCGCCTGGCTGTTCTCAGAAATCTTCAGAAATGGAACTCTGGAGGAGTCGACTCAGACTGATTCCAATCGACTCAGATTCATTTGAGTCGGCTCAATTACCTTCGAGTCGGTTCGGATTGCTGCATTCCAAAATCCTTGCTGTGTGCTAGTAAGCGGAGTCGGCTCTTCAACAAGTTGGGTCGACTCGAGTATCTTCTTCAGGATTTTTACATTTGAACTTAAAGAAAAACTCTTACCAACTATTTACATTTTCAAGCATGCCAACTCAAAACTAATTTCAAGGCACACACACACAGAAGTAACCCTTTTCACATGATTTTTTCTTAGCATTTTCATTGGGTTCTTCTTTACAAAAACATATTACAACACAACTCAAACAAGAAAACAGATGTGTAGGAGTTGAAGTTTGAACATTTAATCCATCCTACAAAAACTTATAAAATACTTGAAGAGTTGTTAGAAATAAATATACATGCTCCAATGTTTAGTTATCATCAAAATCACTTATGGGGTCAACAGTAACCCATTCTTTGCAGTGACTTGGAAGAGTAAGTGTCTTTATGGTGTAGTGGCCTACCATCCTCACCAGTCAAGTCAACTTTGGAGGCCTGAAACAGTAATGTGAAAACCATTCCATATAGGAGATAGGCCTTCACCTTTCTTACAGCTTCTTTCATCTGTAGTAGTCTGATATGTGGTAAATTGAGGGCCTCCCCCTCAATCAGATGTCCCATAAAGCACAGGTCTCTCTCACTCACCCAATCAAATCGAACTGTTCTTGGGAGAAAGATTGATGCGGGACTATTTATGCATGCTAGTTATTTTTTTGTTGTTAGTCATTAAGCTAGGAGTTTGTATCCCAAATTTCAAGCCAAGATATTAAGTAGGGAATTCTATATAAAATCTGAAGCATAGGCATGCAGAAATAAACCCTAAAAGTGAAGAAACAAGACCGCTAAGGCTAAGAAGCCCTGGTTAGGACAAGCTCTTCTACAATACCACTACCAGAGGAGCCTAGGGGGTGTACCTGGTAGAGCTTTGAAGTTTGATCCATGAAGAGTCAACTCTACACTCTCGGATGTGGCCTGAAAAATAAAGCTATCGACCCTATGGATTCGTGGCTTTCAATCCGGTGACCCAAAAGCTGGTCAGATGGAATTCTTAGATTCGTGAACTCTGTAGGACCTACAAATCACCTATCACAGGTTACAAAACAAGAAAAAATATACTAGATGGCTGAAAGAAGACGAAGGGGAAGAGGTTTGAGGAAGGTGGCCAAGAGATGAGAAGGCTGGCGGCTTGGAGGCAGGGCGCAGGGATCACACAGAAACCCTGAGAGATCTCACAGATACCCTTAATCACACAGAATTCACATAGGGAATTGAGAAGAACTCAAGTAATTTTCATTCATAACAATTCATAATAATTGATCATTAGTTACAAGAGGGTGGAGGGGTGGGGTATTTATAGATGTTCTCATGCCCTCTCCTAGTGGTGCGGGCACCAGACTCAGAAGAAGACTTCAGAGCTCCATCTGGATCTCTGATTAACCTTGCCCGAAGAATTAGGATTTTTTGGCTTGTAATAAGGGTTGACTGGATCAACTCAATTTTAGCTTGAGTCTATATTACCTGCATTTTATTTTGTTGAGTCATGTTGACTCGGTAGTGGACTAGGGCTTCAACCTAAGGTGTTACATTTTCTCCAAAGGCCAAGCAAGTGGGCGCCACACTCCCAGCCACACTCCCAGCCATACGCCTGAGTCCAGGGGGCGCCAGATCTACATCCAGCAGCCTTTGGTCCCCACACCACAGATAGCAGCTCCCTTCTCTCATGCGACAATTGAGGAGAAATCCACCAGGAGTCCACAAATCAAGGGGGTGGCCCAAGACTTTCCCAAAAGAACCAAACTATGAAAGGGAAGAAATTCTCTTGGAGAGAACTTCAAGGAGGTGCCCACTACCTGCCAAAAATATCCAAAACAAAGATGGGAAGGACCTTGACTTAGGGAGAAAGAAAAGGAGGAGTCCAAAAGAGTTGAGCCATGGAAGGAAAGAAATCCTCTCTTGAAGAACCAAGCATGGAGGGGCCATCTACCTTCCTTTTATAACCCAAATCAATTTTTCTTGGAACCTTGGCCAGCCATATGTGTATGGATTATCCTGATTTGTAGATCCCCTCCTTTAGTCCCACATGGGAAGATGTAAAACCCTACTCTCTTGTAAAGTCCTATAAATTAAACCCCTCTTGTAAGTTTAAAGGAATAAGATGAATGAAACCAAATTTTTTTGTGAGCAAACTTTGTGTTTTCTCTTTTCCGCACTTGCATCCAGGTGTTGAGCTCTGTAAGGGAGTAAATCCGGGTTCCCTAGGAACTTTGAGGAGGTGTGAGATCTCCAAAACCCAAACCCTAGGTTAGCCACTCCACTCCCAAACCCTAGCCGCCCATCATTCTTTTCTTTCCACCAATCCCTAGCCTATCCCACTTCTCACGGCCTCTCTCTCCAAGTCCAGGCCGACCACCAGCATCCAGCTACAGTCCGGATACTTCAGATCCATAGCTCTTTTCAGAGGGAGTCGAATCAGCCTTCAAGAGGATCCGGATCTCAGCGACATCAGCCTTCAAGTTCTTTGAACTGGTAAATCCTTCCCTGAGTCTCTGAATCCATCACTTGTTTTGCTTCTTCCCAGATCTTGAGTCCAGGAGAAGCCGACCCAGCCACGAGACCAGTATTGGAGGATCCATTGCGAAGATAGCCGAATCCGAGGATCCAACAATCTGCTTAAGAGAGTTCTTCCACCTAAATTCTGTGAAGATCACTGTCTGGTTGGTAACCCATCTCTCCTCTCTATTTCTGTCCTGTTGAAAGTTCAGAGCGAAACCCTAGGTCTGAGAGTTTCTCAACCCCCGCGATCCATTACTTCTGAACTACTCTGATAACCTAGTTTTTCTAAATTGTGCTTTCAATCATTACCTAGTTTCCTTCAACTTAGTTTAACTTTACTTTGAGTCAAAGCCAATTTCTGAAATATATAAAAAAAAAAGAATCAATCTTAATTTTTACTTCTGCATACGCTTCTTTGTTCTTTGTTCTGCATCATTTTTGGTATTAGAGCCCTGTCTAGGGTTTCTGTTTTGATTGCTTGTTTGAGTCTCTCTCTTTTTACTTTGTCTGCTCGAAGTAGACTCCCCAGGATGTCCGGTCCTAGGAACGAAGCGAGGTGCAAACCTCCTCTTCCCATTCCACGGGGTGTTCCTATGGCGTGTAGGGGATCCGTTGGGTTATAACTTCGTAGCAGGAATTGTAAACGGGGAAGTGCTCTGTTTTCAGCCCGTAATTATCCTGTTGCAGGAATTATTTTTTACTACAGGCAACTCCAAATTCAGTGATTTTTATTTTGCTGAAACCAGTATAATTGAAACTATTTTTCATAATCTTTCTGTGATTTATTGTTTCTGTGGGATTTCTGAGAATTAAATTATTGCAACTCTATTTTTGTATTCTGCAATCCAATTATTTTTGAGTGTTCATCTCTTAATTCATCTTAAGGGCATTTGAGCATCTAAGATAAGGGGAGGAGTTGATAACCTCTTCTTAGCCCAAAACCACCACCCACTCATTCGAACCTAAGCCTTTAATCTAAAAATTGATTAGACCTAATTTGCCCTAGTGGGCTAGGGACATCAACAAGTCGGGTCAAGGCTAGTGTTGAGTCAGTTTGTCTGGTTACTTTGTGTGTGCTTTGTACTCAGTGTCTAGAACGGTGGTTCAGGGATTCCATCCCGAAGGGCTTGTGTGCTGGTCCGCCTACCTGGCCAATCTCTGATTGGTGTCTAGGATTGGCATTTAGGGACCTAACACTCCCCTTACACCTGCCTGGCTGAGTCCTGAGTTACTACAGGCTAGCTTGCCACTCTGATTGGGCATCTAGTTTGGGCTCTAGGTCTAGTTAGCCCGTAGTCGTTCAGTTGAGTCTCATTTGTGTTTGCATCATGTCTACCCGGAATGGAGTGCCCTACCAACCTGGTCAAACCCAACCTGATTTAGAGGCCATGGTTAGAGCTCTTACTGAGAGTATGAACAAACTGAGTCAGGATGTGACTACCACTGTTGCCCAGTTTAAAGAACAAGTCCATGAGGATTTTGCCCATCTTAGGGATCGAGTCCAAGTGCTAGAGGAACCTAGGCATCGGAACTGGACTCCTGACCCAGATTTTAATGTGCCTCAACCTCACCCACACCAAGAGCCTAGAAGACCTTTATACCGAGATCCTGAACCTAATCATAGGAGGCCTGACCCAGAACCTGAGGATAGAGATGATAGGTTCATTCGGAACATCAAGTTAGATGCACCCACTTTTGATGGTAGCTTAAATCCTAAGGTGTATTCTGATTGGGAGGGTGAGATGGACCAGTACTTTGAGTGGTATGCCATGTCTGAGGAGAGGAAATTCAAGTTTGCCAAGATGAATTAATACGTCAAGCTAGGTTATACTGGGGGAACATTGAGCTGACCACTAGAAGACGAAATGTAGAGCCCATAACCACTTGGCAGGGTATGAAAGAGAAGCTTAGAGATAAATATCTACCCATTTCATACCAGCAAAATCTGTTAGACCAATGGCAGACTTTGAAACAAGGGAACCGATCTGTTTCAGACTACATAACCACCTTTGATGAATACCTGATGAGATGTGATGTGAGTGAAGCCCATGAGGTCACTTTGTCTAGATTTAGGGCTGGACTTAGGGAAGACATTAAGAGAGAGTTGTTTCTGAGAGAGGTTACTGACCTAGACCAAGCCTATCAGATTGCACTGAACACTGAGAAGTTTCAGAGAGGACCCATGCCTTCTAGGATTAGTGCCCCAATCCTAAGAAATGGACCTAGCCAGGTTACCCCTAACAAGCCTAATCAGGGTATTCCCACCCCTAGGCCCATGGACAAAGGTAAGGCACCTGACACCCAGAGAACCCCTAGTATCATCTGTTTTAAGTGCCAGAAGCCCGGTCATATCTCCAACCAGTGCACAGCCATAGCTTGTTTTAAGTGCCATAAGGTAGGTCATGTTTCTAGCCAGTGCCCTCGTAGATCCCTTTATATAGAAGAGGGAGGAGAAGAGAATTCTGAGCCTAATGAGGAGTTTGAAGAAGAAGTTTATGAGGCCGGAATGAATTTGGTCGATGAGTATGAAGGAGAGGAAGAATCCACAGAGTCTGACCAATTAGGGGTTGTGAGATGCATCCTGTCCCAGACTAAAGTTCAGGAAGATTGGCGTAGGACTAACATCCTACAGACTTTCCTTAAACTAGGGGATAAGGTTTGTAAAATCATCATAGATAGTGGGAGCTGTGTGAATGCCATTTCTACTAGCACTGTCAAAATGTTAGGCTTAACCCCAGTCCCCCACCCCAACCCCTATAAGGTTTCTTGGGTAGACTCTACCTTTATACCCATCCAGTCTAGATGTCAGGTCCAAATCCAAATGCAATCCTATCAAGAGAAGATTTGGTGTGATGTCTTGCCCATGGGGGTGAGCAGTATAATTCTTGGAAGACCTTGGTTGTATGATCATGATGCCACCCTCTTAGAAAAATCCAACACCTGTGTCTTTAGTTTCAATGGGAAGAAAATCACAATCCATTCAGTCCCTCCTAAGGACAAGGTAGCTAAAGGAACCAGTAAGGTCAGAGAAATGAAGACTGGAGTGAACCTAATTAGTGCCAAGGATCTAGAACAAGAAATTCATAGTGGTTCACCCATTTGGATGTTGACTGCTAAGGAACTTAGGACTCCTACACCCTCAGAGCCTCCTCAGGAAGTTAAGCCTTTATTAGAAGAATTTGAGAATGTTTTTCCCGAGGATCTGCCAGACCACCTTCCACCTCTTAGGGATATTCAGCATTCCATAGATTAAGTCCCAGGAGCTACTTTACCCAACTTGCCCTATTATAGGATGAATCCATCTGAGCATAAAGAACTGCAAAAGCAGGTTGGAAAATTGTTGAGGAAGGGGTTCATTAGAGAGAGTCTTAGCCCTTGTGCAGTCCCTGCACTTCTAACCCCGAAGAAGGATGGCACGTGGAGGATGTGTGTTGACAGTCATGCCATCAATAAAATCACAATCAAGTATAGGTTCCCCATCCCTAGACTAGATGACATGCTTGATATGATGGCCGGTGCCATGGTTTTTTCTAAAATTGATCTCAAGAGCGGCTATCTTCAGGTTAGGATTAGACCAGGGGATGAGTGGAAAACAGCCTTCAAAACTAAGGATGGTCTCTTTGAATGGGTTGTTATGCCTTTTGGGTTGTCCAATGCCCCTAGTACTTTCATGAGGATTATGACCCAGGTACTTAGAGCTTTCATAGGGAAGTTTGTAGTGGTCTATTTTGATGACATCCTGATCTATAGTAAGACCCCTGCAGATCACCTAGGCCACCTTAGACAAGTCTGTCAAGTTTTGAGGAATGATAGTCTCTACGGTAATCTCAAAAAGTGTGAATTTATGACCAGTAGAATTATCTTCCTTGGATTTGTTGTAACCCTGGCGGCGTGGCTGCCGATCCTGAAAAGATTAGGTCCATAGTAGAATGGCCAGAGCTGACCAGTATGCATGAAGTCAGAAGTTTCCATGGCTTGGCTACCTTCTATAGGCGATTCATCAAGGGGTTTAGTACTGTAGTTGCTCCTATCACAGACTGTATTAGGAAGGGAGAATTTTAGTGGACCAAAGCAACCCATAAAGCCTTCCTAGATCTTAAGGATAGGATGACCCAGGCACCCATTTTGAGGTTACCGGACTTTTCAAAGGTATTTGAGGTTGCCTGTGATGCTTCAGGAGTAGGTATAGGTGGAGTCCTAAGCCAAGAGAACCATCCCGAAGCATTCTTTAGTGAAAAACTTAATGATGCTAAGCTTAGGTATTATACCTATGATAAGGAATTTTATGCGGTAGTGCAAGCTTTGCGTTACTGGAGACATTATTTGCTACCGCAAGAATTTGTGCTATTTTCGGACCACGAGGCTCTTAGATTCTTGAATTCCCAGAAGAAGCTTAACCCTAGGCATGCTAAGTGGGTAGAGTATATCCAGTCCTATACTTTTGTTTTGAAGCATAAGGCTGGGTCTGAAAATAAGGTAGCTGATGCCCTTAGTCGTCGATCTTTGTTGTTGAATTCTGTTAGGGCTGAAGTCATAGGGTTTGAGCAAATCAAAGAAGAATATGAGTCGTGTCCGGATTTTAAGACTGTGTACCAGGATCTAACTCAAGGACCATCTAGTGAACATAAGGATTATTCCCTTTTAGATGGCTTTCTGTTCTTTAAGAATATGCTTTGCATCCCTAGAACCTCTCTTAGGGAATTTTTGATTTGGGAAACTCATGCTGGAGGTTTAGCTGGCCATTTCGGAAAAGATAAGACCACCCTGGCTATTGAAGACCATTTTTTCTGGCCTAGCTTAAAAAGAGATGTAGCACACATTGTGGCTAGGTGTCGAACCTGTGCTGTTGCCAAACAGTGAAAATAGAACACCGGCCTTTATACCCCACTCCCTGTTCCAGATCGTCCTTGGCAAGATGTGAGCATGGACTTTGTGTTAGGTTTGCCTAAGACCCAGAGGAGGCATGACTCCATCTGCGTTGTAGTAGACCAATTTTCCAAGATGGCCCATTTCTTGCCTTGTTCCCAAACATTTGATGCGTCTAAGGTAGCCACCCTGTTCTTTAATGAGATAGTGCGACTCCATGGCCTACCCAAGACCATTGTTTCAGATAGGGATGTTCGGTTCACCAGCTATTTCTGGAAAACCCTTTGGCATAAGTTAGGGACGAAACTTAAGTTTTCAACTGCCTATCATCCCCAGACTGATGGCCAAACCGAAGTAGTGAACCGTAGTTTAGGCAATCTGCTAAGGTGTCTTGTTGGTGAAAACATTAGAAACTAGGATTTGTACTTACCTAGAGCTGAATTTGCATATAATGACTCGGTCAATAGGTCTACGGGTAAGAGTCCATTTGAAATTGTGCATGGTTACAAACCCCACACACCTCTTGACCTAGCTCCTTTACCAGTCCACACACGGGTCTCCGAGTCTGCCGAAGTTTTTGCACAGCATATAAAAGACTTGCATAAAGAAATTCAAGCCAAAATAAATTGAAGTAATGAAACTTATAAGAAGTTGGCTGATTCTCAAAGGCGAGTCAAAACTTTTGATGAAGGAGACCATGTAATGATTAGGTTAAGGCCTGAACGGTTTCCTCCTGGAACCGTTAGAAAGTTACATGCTAGGGGAGCTGGACCATTTAGAGTGGTAAAGAGAGTAGGATCCAATGCCTATGTGCTCGAGTTACCTCCAGAACTAGGCATTAGCTCCACTTTCAACATTACAGACCTAGTAGAGTATAGGGAGCCAGCTGTGATTCCCAGTGAGGCTTTTGAACCTAATCCTGCTCTTGAGAGTGAACCTGACCCTGTGTGTCCACCAACAAACTGGCCTGTGAGGAAAGAGCAGATTGAAAAGATCCTGGATGATCAGGTTATCTCTACTCGTAATCGAGGATACCAAAGATACCTGGTCCGCTGGCTAGGAAGGCCAGATTCTGATGACTCTTGGATCTCCCGAGAAGAATTACAAGAGTTGGACCCATACCTCTTGGAGTGATACCAGAGCCAACTTGATCCATATTCGACAGGGTCGAGTTCCTCCCACCCTGGGAGAATTGGTGCGGGCACCAGACTCAGAAGAAGACTTCAGAGCTCCATCTGGATCTCTGATTAACCTTGCCCGAAGAATTAGGGTTTTTTGGCTTGTAATAAGGGTTGACTAGATCAACTCAATATTAGCTTGAGTCTATATTACCTGCATTTTATTTTGTTGAGTCATGTTGACTCAGTAGTGGACTAGGGCTTCAACCTGGGGTGTTACATTTTCTCCCAAGGCCAAGCAAGTGGGCGCCACACTCCCAGCCACACTCCCAGCCATACGCCTGAGTCCAGGGGGTGCCACATCTACATCTAGCAGCCTTTGGTCCCCACACCACAGATAGCAGCTCCCTTCTCTCATGCGCCAAAGGAGGAGAAATCCACCAGGAGTCCACAAATCAAGGGGGCGGCCCAAGACTTTCCCAAAAGAACCAAACTATGAAAGGGAAGAAATTCTCATGGAGAGAACTTCAAGGAGGCGCCCACTACCTGCCAAAAATATCCAAAACAAAGATGGGAAGGACCTTGACTTAGGGAGAAAGAAAAGGAGGAGTCCAAAAGAGTTGAGCCATGGAAGGAAAGAAATCCTCTCTTGAAGAACCAAGCATGGAAGCGCCATCTACCTTCCTTTTATAACCCAAATCAATTTTTTTTGGAACCTTGGCCGGCCATATGTGTATGGATTATCCTGATTTGTAGATCCCCTCCTTTAGTCCCACATGGGAAGATGTAAAACCCTACTCTCTTGTAAAGTCCTATAAATTAAACCCCTCTTGTAAGTTTAAAGGAATAAGATGATTGAAACCAAATTTTTTTGTGAGCAAACTTTGTGTTTTCTCTCTTCCGCACTTGCATCCAGGTGTTGAGCTCCGTGAGGGAGTAAATCCGGGTTCCCCAGGAACTTTGAGGAGGTGTGAGATCTCCAAAACCCAAACCCTAGGTTAGCCACTCCACTCCCAAAACCCTAGCCGCCCATCATTCTTTTCTTTCCACCAATCCCTAGCCTATCCCACTTCTCACGGCCTCTCTCTCCAAGTCCAGGCCGACCACCAGCATCCAGCTACAGTCCGGATACTTCAGATCCATAGCTCTTTTCAGAGGGAGTCGAATCAGCCTTCAAGAGGATCCGGATCTCAGCGACATCAGCCTTCAAGTTCTTCGAACTGGTAAATCCTTCCCTGAGTCTTTGAATCCATCACTTGTTTTGCTTCTTCCCAGATCTTGAGTCCAGGAGAAGCCGACCCAGCCACGAGACCAGTATTGGAGGATCCATTGTGAAGATAGCCGAATCCGAGGATCCAACAATCTGCCCGAGAGAGTTCTTCCACCCAAATTCTGTGAAGATCCCTGTCTGGTTGGTAACCCATCTCTCCTCTCTATTTCTATCCTGTTGAAAGTTCAGAGCGAAACCCTAGGTCTGGGAGTTTCTCAACCCCCAGCGATCCGTTACTTCTGAACTACTCTGATAACCTAGTTTTTCTAAATTGTGCTTTCAATCATTACCTAGTTTCCTTCAACTTAGTTTAACTTTACTTTGAGTCAAAGCCAATTTCTGAAATATAAAACAAAAAAGAATCAATCTTAATATTTACTTCCGCATACGCTTCTTTGTTCTTTGTTCTGCATCACCTAGTTAGGATAGGAATACAAGATTTGATAGGGAGAAGGATTACAAAGTGGCCTAGAACTAGGAGTACATAATTTGAGTAGAAATAAAATAGGATCTCCTTGTTAGAATTGGTTTTCTCTCCTTCTTTGACTTGGTCAAAAACTCCTTCTTGGGATTGGATGCCAAAATGGGATTGGGCTTGGACTTTAGGGTAGCAAGGGCATCCTTCAATTTGGCTTTGGGAGCATGGGCTTGATGCAAGGCTTGGGCAGCCTCCATGGTTGGCGCATGGGCTTGGTCCATGGTTGGCACATGGGCTTGGTACTTATCCTCTGGTGGGCTATAAACTCCTGGGCACCCATTTGAAGTTGGACTGGAATACACCTGGGGCGCCATGGGCTTCACTTGAAATTGGACTTCTGGGCTGAGATGCCTAGAAGATGAATATGCCTGGAATCTTCAAGTAGAGAGATTTCATGGGCTTCTACTTTGAGGCTGGTTGATTGGGACATCAGGTCAACCCTAATTTACTATGGGTCCCTGAGTTTTAAGTCCCTAGCCATTATGCAAATTTTGTCGTTGAGTCCAATAATTTGCCTATGTTAGCCATTTGAGTTTTGTATTTGGGCCTTGAATTTGTTTTTTAGGCCTTGTTACACTTGAGTTTATATTTTGGCCCCTAAGTCTTGTTTAGGATCTTTCTATAGTTGAGTCCTCTAATTAGAGTATTGAGTCAAGTTTTGGATGTTTAGTGAGTCTTATGAGTCTTGTAAGCTTTTAGTTTTGTACATTCAATCCAATTTTGTAAGTCTTATATTGAGTCTAGTCCAATTTTGTAAGAAGACTCAGGTTACTTATGAAGCCAATCAGCATAATACTACAACCACTGCATGGAATCCAGTCATCCACATAATTGTGCCACTTGGGAAGCATATAAGGATTATTGGAGCTATCATTGAAGACTTGGATGACAAGCATATTAGCCCACCATGAGGAGATGGACAACCAGAAGAAACCCTAAAAGACCCAGCCCAGCACTGAAGTGGGCCGCCCAAAGCCCAAAGTTCTTCATATGGCGCCCCACCTTATGGTCACCCTCCATATGGCGCCCCCTTATGATTATCCCCTTTGGACCAAGTCAAAGAGAAGGAGAAGACCAAGTCAAAGAGGAGGAGAGGAGTAATCCTATTTGGCAGAAGAAACTTGAACCTATTTAGGAGAGGACTTGTGGAAGAGTTTGTAAAGAAAAAGGAAGATCATGTAAAATCTCTTGTATGCCCTAACTTGTATGCCTATATAAAGGCCCCTTCCCTCTATGTATTATTGCTGATTATTGATGAATGAATTATTCTTGAGTTCCTCAAAATTGTGTGTGAAGTTTTCTGTGTGATTTAGGGTATCTGTGTGATCCCTGCACCCTGCCTCCAAGTTGACAACCTCTTCATCTTCCTAGCCGCCCCTCTTCCTTCCCTTCCTTCCCTTCTTCTTTTAGCGATTTAACCTATTTTCTTTTTTATTTTCTAACCCTTGAATGGTGATTTACAGGTCCCTCAGAGTTCACGAATCCAGGATTCCAATTGACAAGCTTTCGGGTCACCGGATTGAAAGCCACGAATCTGCAGAGTCAATAGCTTTGTTTTCTAGGCCGCATCCGTCGAGCATAGAGCGAACTCTTCATGGATCAATCTTTAAATCTCTACCAGGCACACCCCCTAGACTCATTGGTAGTGGTATTATAGAAGAGCCAGTCCTAACAGGGCTTCTTAGCATTGGTGGTCCTGTTTCTTTACTTGTGGGATCTATTTCTGCATGCATCTACTTCTAGAATTTCTATAAAATTTTCTACTTCAAATCTTGGCTTGAAATTCAGGATATAAACTCCTAATTTAATGCTTAATACATGAAAAATAATTGTCATGCATGAATAGTCCCGCATCACTGGTTCTCCTCTTCTTGTATAAAACTAGACTTAGACTTACAGGACTCAATTGGACTGGACTATGGTTGAGACAACTCAATTGGACTTCTAGTCTCAACTTAGTACAAGACTTAACTTACTTAACTAGACTAGATTAGTTACAAAATTGACACATGATTAAGACCTCAAAATTGACAAATGACTCACAATGAGTTGACTCGATCAACTAAGCTTGAATGTAATCCAAAGCTTGACTCATGAGCCTTAATGGCATGAGTCGACTCTAGATACAGGACTCAATTATAACAGAGCTCAAGGCCTAAATACAGAACTCAATGGGCATAATCAGGCTTAACTGATCAAAACCCTAATTACAAGACTTCAAGTGACTCAACTAACTTAAGCCCTACTTACAAGACTCAAAGGGCTAATAGGACCTGATTATTGGACTCAAAGATAAAATTGGAATCATGGCTAAGGGACTCAAAACTCAGGGACCCATAGTAAACTAGGATTGTCCTGATGTCCCCATCAATTCTTCCAGGGTAGGAGGAACTCGACTCCATTGAGTAAGGGTCATTCTGGCTCTGGTATCATTTAAGGTGGTCTCGGTCGAAGTACTACAAGTCCTCTCGAGTAAACCATGAATTGTCGGATTCTGGTCGACCTTGCTAACGGACCAAGTAGCATTGATAGTCACAGCCCTGGGTAGTGATAGCTTGATCGTCCAAGATACGCTCGTTTCATTTTCCTCTCTCAAGCCAATTTATAAGTGGACACTCTGGGTTAGGTTCGCTCTCAAAGGATGGAGTAGGTCCAAAAACCTCACTAGGAATCACTGCTAGTTCCCTATACTCAACTAAGTCCGTGATACTGAAGGTAGAGCTAATGCCTAAATCTAGGGATAGATCAAGCACATAGGCATTGGTCCTTCCTTCTCTACCACTTTAAAGGGTCCAGCTCTGTGAGCTTGAAGCTTCTTAACCATAACAGAATCTCCTACATTAAATTTCTTGGCTCTCTTTCTCGAATTATCCAGTTTGGTTAATACGGATGATGCACCTGACTTGTACTAACACCTAACAAAAATGCAGACTCAACTATGCATTCCTATTGAGAAGAACTTTATTGGACTCTTCTAGGCCTAAACCTAACAGACTATAGGCTCTCTGGGTTTGATCCTGGTTTGACATGCACATGAAAATTTATAATGGACTCCGAGCAAATGCCATAAGGTATACCAAAAGTAGGATGCAAATCTAACATGCACAATGAATGTTTGTATTATGCTAATCTCAATAAAATGCAATCTAATGATCCTAGAAATGTTGGAAGTTTCTAGAAAGTATAGAAAATAAGAGGTGGTGTTAGGGTTAGTCGGTAGGGTAAGGAATAAGAAGATGGTTCAGGGTTAATAAAAAAAAATAGAATACAAGAAGGGGTTTCAAGGATAAATCCTAAATAATGAGGTTGACCTTACGAGGCTGAGGTATATCTGTAGGGTCTGCATAATAGAAGAATGGGTCACTAATCTCGGGGAAGAGATCAATTGGAGTCAAAGGAGTGACTTCATCCTGAGGGTACTGATTTAAAGAGATCCAAGTCCTTAATAAATTCTTCTGGTTCTTGGATCTCAGGACTGGGCTCTATAATTATTCTTTCTCTAGTGGCTCCTCAAGTAAGATTCTAGTAGCAGCATCCAGGTTCTCTTCCTCAAGTGGGTCTTCCACTACAGGTTCAATCTGGGTGTGGTCTTGGTCAACTACCATTGGGTTGACTTCTATCAGGGTATGGTTAAGGTTAACTAATTCTAGGTCTTCTACAGGTATCTCTACTGGACTCAACTCATTAATGTTTTCTTTAGATTCATCAATGGGCTCAGGAGTTTCTTCCTCTAAATCTTCAATAGGCTCATCATCTTCATACTCCTCTGCCAGACTAGGATCAGCCTCATATACCTCTTCTTCAGGCTCAACAATGAGTTCAGACTCATCTTCATCTAGCTTACCTAGGTGTAGGGCGCTGACTGGATACTAGTTAACAAAATGGCATAGTTTGCGACATCTAAAACAACTCTTGGGGGATTAGAACTCTTCTGAACCTTTATAGACTTGCCTCTATCTTCCCTATGGGCCATAGTGGTATTGGGCTAGGGTTGGCTCGGGTTGGGTTGGTTAGGATCTGGTCTTAGGCTAGGGGCACTAGTCCTAAAGGATTTAGGTTGACTAAAGGGAAGTGGACTAACACTAGGCTCATATCTAGGGGTACTGGTCTTATGGGATTCAGGTTGACTACGAAAAACTGGCCTAGTACTAGACTCATAGGATGTGGGTTCAGATCTATGGTTATGGATTCACTAGACTCATAGGACATGGGTACATAGGATCTGGGTGCATAAGTTCTAGAATCATAGGATCTAGAGTCATAGGATTTGGGCTCAGATCTATAGGTTATGGATCTCTTGGGCTCGGGGTATGGATCAAGGTATGGGCTCCCCTAAAGTTGGGAGTTGGGGAACATGGGATCCTAAGGTTAGGCTCATGTTTAGGTCTGATATTGGTCTCAGATATTTTCTCTAGGTTTTTTAATTGGTCTCCTACCTGGTCAAACCTATTGTTCATTTGATTTTGGGATTGGATCAGTTGGGTGGTCAATTGGGCATTTGATTGGGTCATTTGGTTAATCTGAGCGGTCAACTAGGCAAACTAGTTTTGGGATTGAGTATTGGTTTGGTCAAGCTTGTGGTTCATTTGGGCTAACTGATCAGTAAGGGATTTCATGAAAGTTTCAAAATTGGGTTCCATGGTTAAGCTGGGTTGGGGTTTAGACCGTTGGTATTGGGTTCCTAGTATAGTGATCATGCAATCAAACAAGCAAGGTGGTATGATGCAGTCAAGCACACAATGTGAAAATGAACTACAGCTTGCTAGACCTAGAGCCAAAATTGAATGGGTCTACTCAACTTACACTTAACTCAATAGCTAATCCTTCCACTAGCTAGGTAAGAGGTGGGGTGGTGGGAGGCTCCCTGTGCTTGTGACAGGATCCTAATTAAAAATTATCAGTCTAGTTAGGGCATTTGCCACTGGACCTCTAGCCTTAGATACCAGTTTTCAGCAATAGCTGGGGAATTAGGTGCACTAGTTGGCCCACACAATTCAAACCCGACCTATTGGTGTCCCTAAGCTCTCTAGAGCAATTAGGTTGCTAATTGATTTTAGTTAAGGCTTGGGTTCTGATGCTAGGTGATTGTTTTGGGCCCAGGACATATGATGAAATCCTGTCCTGATCTGAGAGAGGAAATTGCCCTTGTAATTGATTTAATGAAATGATGACACTCAATGAGCCCTAATGCAATCTAATAACAATCAGAAAATAAAAAAAAGTATATATTTTTTTAATCTTTTATGAGATGTAAAATTAAATTGAAATTGATTAAATTATCAAACAAACTTTGGGCTTGGTTGAGGTAGGGTTTGCAAATGAATTAGATTTGGTTTAATCAAGCATGCAGAATTCTCAGAAATTGAAATTAGGGTTTGATTTGAAGTAGAATTTGGTATGGTTTTCTATGCATAAAAAAATCAAAAAAAAACTCAAGATAGAGGATTTGCAGTGAAGATGATCCCTACCAGGTTAGATGTAGAACAAAATTCAGATGTTGATGCAACACCTAGGGTTTTTAGACTATATGCAGAAAATTAGGATTTATGTTGGGGTTTCTAGGATGCAGATTTTTTTATAATTTTATGTTTTGGTAAAAATAATTAAAAATTATGAAACTTATTAAGACTAAACAGCGAGTATGCCATGCAAATTTCAACAAAAAATAAAATTCCTAAGATGATGAACTAGATCGAAACTTAGACCCCTAATGTAGATAATGAGATACAAAAATTTTCTAGGATAGAAAACAAGCATGCGAAAGTTCTTTAGACCAAAATAAATCATGGGAAATTCTTGATAAATATTATCAATTACAAAAAATTCTAAAAAATAAGAATCAGGGTTTTCTGATTTACCTACATGCAAAAACAATAAAAAAATAGATAATATATAGGAATTACAGGATGCAAAAACTAGCCCTAAACATTCTCTGATACCAAATTGATGTGGGACTATTTATGCATACTAGTTATTTTTTTGATGTTAGGCATTAAGCTAGAAGTTTGTGTCCCGAATTTCAAGCCAATATATTAAGTAGAGAATTCTATAGAAAATCTAAAGCACAGGCGTGTAGAAGTAAACCCTAAAAGTGAAGAAACAAGACCGCCACGGCTGAGAAGCCCTGGTTAGGACTAGCTCTTCTGCAATACCACTACCAGAGGAGTCTAGGGGGTGTACCTGGCAGGGATTTGAAGTTCAATCCATGAAAAGCTTGCTCTACGCTCTCGAATATGGCTTGAAAATCAAAGCTATTGACCTTGTGGATTCGCGGCATTCAATCCGATGACCCGAAAGCTTGTTAGATAGAATCCTTGGATTCATGAATTTTGAGGGACCTACAAATCACCTATCATGGGTTAGGAAACAAAAAAGGTTATGCTAGATGGCTAAAAGAAGAAGAAGGGGAAGAGGTTTGAGGAAGGGGTCCAAGAGATGAAGAAGGCTGGTGGCTTGGAGGCAGGGCACAGGGATCACACAGAAATCCTGAGGGATCACACAGATACCCTTAATCACACAAAATTCACATAGAATTCACACAGGGAATTAAGAAGAACTTAAGTAATTCTCATTCATAACAATTCACAATAATTGATCATTAGTTACAAGAGGGTGGAGGGGTGGGTTATTTATAGATGTTCCCATGCCCTCTCTTAGTTAGGATAGGAATACAAAATTTGATAGGGAGAAGGATTACAAAGTGGCCTAGAACTAGGAGTACACAATTTGAGTAGAAATAAAATATGATCTCCTTGTTAGAATTGGTCTTCTCTCCTTCTTTGACTTGGTCAAAAACTCCTTCTTGGGATTGGACACCAAAATGGGATTGGGCTTGGACTTTAGAGCAGCAAGGGCATCCTCCAATTGGGCTTTGGGCACATGGGCTTAATGCAAGGCTTGGGCGGCCTCCATAGTTTGCGCATGGGCTTGGTACTTGTCCTCCGGTGGGCTGGAAACTCCTGGGCACCCATTTGAAGTTGGACTGGAATACACCTGGGGTGCCATGGGCTTCACTTGAAATTGGACTTCTAGGCTGGGGTGCCTGGAAGAAGAATATGCCTTGAATCTTCAAGTGGAGAAACTTCATGGGCTTCTACTTTGAGGCTGGTTCTCCTCCTCTTGTATAAAACTGGACTTATACTTACAGGACTCAATTGGACTGGACTAGGGTTGAGACAACTCAATTAGGCTTCTAGTCTCAACTTAGTACAGGACATAACTTACTTAATTGGACTGGATTAACTACAAAATTGACACAAGATTAAGACCTCAAAATTGACAAATGGCTCACAATGAGCTGACATGATCAACTAGGCTTGAATGTAATCCAAAGCTTGACTCATGAGCCCTAATGGCATGAGTCGACTTTAGATACAGGACTCAAGTGTAACAGAGCTCAAGGCCCAAATACAGGACTCAATGGGTACAATCGGGCTTAACTAATCAAAACCCCAATTACAGGACTTCAAGTGACTCAACTGACTTAAGCCCTACTTACAGGACTCAAAGGGCTAACAGAACTTGATAATTGGACTCAAAGATAAAATTGAAATCATGGCAAAGGGACTCAAAACTCAGAGACCCGTAGCGAACTAGGGTTGACCTGATGTCCCCATCAAAGATCTTGCTGATGAAGTTGTGTAGCAGTCTCATCTTTAAGGAAAGGAAGTTAGCTTTTACATTTCCAACTCCACTCACATCACTCCTTTCCAAGATGGTTCTGAGAGTTTTCAGTCTATCTTTTAGAACTAGATGGTTAAGACCCTCATTAGGCATTTCAAGTAGATTGCTTAACCTTTCTTCTATTACAATAATTCTTTTTCCCTGGACAATGGATTCAATGTGATGTTCTTCCAAAATTAGATTCTCATAAAAACTTCATACCATATTAGGATATGTAGGAACATTCAAGGAACAGAAAGATGACCAACCTTGGTCTTCGATCATGTCACCAATCCAAAGCCTTAGGTCCTTTAGGAATGAGAAAATTATCCTTCTTCCACTTGTGACCGGATGGATTGCCTTGGAAACCACTTGTCTCGATGGAGAAGGTGATGCCTCTTGTTCCTCAACCTGTTGTCGACTCATCTTCCCTTCTTTTTGTTCTTCTTTCCCTTGGAGAGCTTTCTATATTGGTTCGGGGACATTTTGCGATAGCCTTCTTTAGTGCCATTGCTCAAGCTTGAGAGGATTGCAAGGGATTAAGCAAGAAAAGGTAGGTCGAGACGAAAGGTAGAGTTCTTTGCTTGGAAACTAAGGTTCTAAGCTAATGGAGAAGGAAATAACAAAGATAAGGTCATAGGTTAAGTCCTACGGCTCAAACAAAAAAATGCCTAACCCGACATCCAAGTCGACTCGACGAAACCTAAATTGCTCAAGTCGACTCGAGCAGAAACTCCATAGAAGGTTATAAATAGTTCAAAAATGGTCTTAAATGAAAGATATATACTAAGAGATATGGTCAATATCCTTAGTTTGATATAGGAGGCTTTCAAGATAATGTTTCCTTAATTTTGAAGAATTTAGGTCAAGTTATCTAAAATGGGTCACATATATCTAATTCACCTCTAATCAATTAAAATCTATCTAAGTTAAGAGGTTTAATGAAAATATCAGCAAGTTGATTTTCAATACGAACAAATTCAAGCACAATATCACCATTTAAAACATGATCCCTAATAAAATGATATCTAATCTCTATATGCTTTGTTTTAGAATGTTGAATTGGATTTTTTGCAAATTAATAGCACTTATGTTATCATACTTGATAGAAATTTTGGATTATGTAACACCAAAGTCTTCTAGTTGTTGTTTAATCCAAAGCACTTATGCACAACAACTCCCTGCAGCTACATACTCTACCTCAGCAGTAGATATTTCTACCGAGTTTTGTTTCTTACAGTGCCATGAGATTAAATTCAACTCTAGAAATTGGCAGTCACCACTAGTGCTTTTTCTATCTATTATGCATCCACCATAATCAGCATCCAAAAAACTAATTAAATTCAATGAAGATTGCTTTGAATACCATAGACCTAACTTACTTGTTCCTCTTAGATATTTTATGATTCTTTTTACTGCAAGCATATGTGATTCTTTAGAATTAGATTGAAATCTAGCATAAACATATGTGCTAAACAAGATATTAGGTCTACTAGCAGTTAAGTACAATAGTGATCCGATCATACCTTAATAGAGTTTTTGATCAATGTTGCCATCTTCATCTTTATCTAATTTGCAAGTAGGACTCATGGGTGTGCTTGCTTCTTTGCTTGTCTCCATACCAAACTTCTTGATGATTTCTTTGATATATTTGGCTTGGTTTATGAAGATCCCTTCCTTTGTTTGTTTCACTTGAAGTCCAAGGAAATAATTTAGTTCACCCATTAGACTCATTTCAAATTCACCTTGCATCAACTCAGTAAATTCTCTACAAAGAGTTTTATTAGTTGCACCAAATATAATATCATCAACATAAATTTGTACAACTAACATATCATTATTCTTCTTTTTGATGAAAAGAGTTTTATCAATATTTCCTCTTATAAAATAATTTTCAAGTAAGAATCTGCTTAATCTATAATACTAGGCTCTAGGTGCTTGTTTAAGTCTATACAATATTTTATTGAGTTTAAAAATATGATTAGGAAAAGCATGACTTTCAAAACCTGGTGGTTGTTCTACAAAAACTTGTTCTGATATAAAATCATTTAAAAATATATTTTTTACATCCATTTGAAAAAGTTTGAAATTCACGTAGCAAGCAAATGTAAGTAGTAATCTTATGGCCTCTAGTTTTGCTACGGGTGCATAGGTTTCATCAAACTATATTCCTTCCTCTTGGTTATATCCTTTAGCTACCAACCTTGCTTTGTTTCTAACTATATTACCTTATTCATCTAGTTTATTTCTATAGACCCATTTGGTTCCTATAATGGAATGGTCTGATAGTCTATCAACTAGAGTCCACACATTATTTCTTTCAAACTAGTTTAGCTCTTCATGAATGGCCATCATTTAGTTTGGGTCATTTTCAGCTTCTTCTAAACTATATGGCTATATTTGTTATACAAATGCTAGATAATCATGTGCATCTCTATGTGATGACCTAGTCCTAACACCTTGAGAGGGATCGCCAATATTTAAATCTCTTGGATAAGAAGTTACATACCTCCATTCTCTTGGTAGATCAGCATGATCCTTACTTACCATCTCTTCTCCTTTTTGAGTTGGTCTCTCTTGAATGCTCATATCTTCCATTTCCTTTTCAAGTATACCTGCATCATTATCTATACACTCTTCTTTCTTTGAAGGTGAGGGGTTCGTTTCATCAAATATAATATGTACTGATTCTTCTGTAGTTAATGTTCTTTTATTAAATACTCTATATGCTTTGCTATGTATTAAATAACTAAGGAAAATTGCTTCATCAGATTTAGTATCAAATTTTCCTAGATTACACTTTCCATTATTCAGCACAAAGCATTTACAACCAAAAACATGAAAATAATTGATATTTGGTTTCTTTTCATTCCAAAGCTCATAAGGGGTTTTCTTCCAGATTGGACGTATCAAAACACTGTTTAAAATATAACAAGCAGTGTTCACCGCTTCTGCCAAAAAGTACCTTGGAAGATTGCCTTCACATAACATTGTTCAGGCCATCTCTTCCAAAGTCCTATTTTTTCTCTCTACAATACCATTTTGTTGTGGTGTTATAGGAGTGGAGAAATTATGATCAGTGCCATTTTCTTTACAATAATTATCAAAAAATTGATTTTCAAATTTTGTGCCATGATCACTTCTAATAGAAATAATTGAAAGGTTTTTCTGGTTTGAAACTTTTTTATGGAGTTTTTGAAAAACTTTAAAAGTTTCATCTTTATGTGCAATAAACAAGATCCATGTAAATCTTAAAAATCATTTACTATCACAAGTACATATTTCATACCACCTAGGCTTGTGGTCCTAGTTGGTCCAAATAAATATATGTGAAGTAGCTCAAGGGGTCTAGTAGTTGAAATCATATTTTTAGATTTAAAACTCCTCTTAGTTTATATATCCATTTTGCAAGCATCGCAAACATGTTCAAAATGAATTTTAAATTTAGATAAACCTCTAACAAGATTCTTGGAAATCAATTTGGCAATAGTATGCATGCTAGCATGACCTAATCATCTATGCCAAAGTAAAATGACTCCTTGGTCTTAGCATTCATTGCTATTAGACTGGAACTACTAGACATGGCTAGATCATTCAGATATACTACATAAATATTTTCAAGTCTATGTCCAATGAATTTGTTTCTAGAATCAAGTGAGTTTGATACTATAAACATAGATGATTCAAAGACAACCTTGAAGCCTTTATCACACAACTAACTAATACTTAACAAATTATGCTTCAATTTGTCTACTAGTAATACATTTTAAATTAAAGTAGAGGGGATTATTTTGATCTTACTAATTCCGATTTTTTTCCCTTACCATTATCTCCAAAAGTTATCAAACCTCCTTCTTTCATCTTAGGGTGATGAATTGATACTTGTCACCCGTCATATGTCTTGAACAGCCACTGTCCAAATACCATATTTTCTTCATTTTTTGGGCTGCAAGACATTCCTGTAAAATAATCAAGAAGTTCTTTTAGGTACCCAAGCTACCTTAGATCCTTGCAGGTTAGCAGAGTTGGTTCCTTTGGGAACCCAAATCTTTCTAATTCTATTCTTTGCATTTCCATTTATCTTTAACAAATTGCATTGGAAAAATTTGTGTCCAACCCCATGACATGCGTAACAAACAATTCTAGTATTTTAAAAAGATGTAAACTTTGAAGTTCTAGATGTAGAAGCATGTGATGCAGATGTAGAACTATTTGACTTAAATGACTTTTGATTTGAAATCTTAAGTATGTACTTTGAAGCTCTTTAAATGGATGTGGAAGCAATCGATACAAAAGCATTTTAATAAATAGATTTTGGTACAAATGCTTTTGAGGATACAAATTTAGTAGCTAAAATTCCATTTGAATTCAAAGAATTGTAACCAATTCCAGCCTTGTTACTTGAAATTCTTTGCTCTTTCAAAATCAACTCAAGCTTATTTAAACTTAAAGTAAGCTTTTCAACCAAAGGCTTGAGTTTTTCCATATTCTTTTTCAAATCATTATTTTCATCAATCAAAGCTTTGTTTTTCTCAAGATATAGATTTTTCTCAATTTCCAAAGCTTGGTTATTTTCAAAAAAGATAATTAATTCTTTTTGCAATAACTTGTTCTTTTATGAAATCTCTTCATTTTCTTTTAACAAAGAATCATTATTGTTATTTAAAGCTCTAATTTTTATTCTAGCCTTTTTAAATTCTGAAAGCAAATCATGGAATGCAGAATTTAGTTCATCAAAAGTAAATTTAGCTTGAGGTTCAGGGGACATTACCTCATCTTCGAGACCCATAGGGCATAGATTGGCAGTCTTTGTGGTCTCTTCCTCTTCTGTTGAAGTCGACTCCTCACCATCACTCAAAGTAGCAACCATCGCTTTCTTCTTCTTCTTAAACATTTTCTTTAATAGAGGACAATCTGGATGGATATGCCCAGGTTTCTTACACTCATAACATGTGGCTTGATCCTTTTCTTTCTCTCTTTCCTTGCCCTTACTATGTTCACCTTTCTTGTAAAATTTTTTGAAGCACCTTCCCTTCTTCTTTCCCATAAACCTTTGAATCTCCTCATGACCATAGATATATCTTCATCTTCTAAATTGTCTTCAGAGGAGGAGCAGTCATCTTCCGATTTCTCATCTTGTTTCTTTGATTTTGATGCAGCTTTGAAGGCAATAATTTTTTTCTTTTTCTGATCATCTTCATTCCGATGCTGCATGGCCAGTTCATGTGTGATGAGAGAACCCAGCAGTTCATCCAGAGTTAATGTGTCTAAATCTTTTACTTCCTGGATGGCAGTTACTTTGGGATCCCATTTGTTCGGAAGTGATCTTAGAATCTTCTGTACTAAGTTTACATTAGAATAAACCCTACCAAGACTCTTCAATCCATTAATTATATCTGTAAATCATGAAAACATGGTAGAGATAATTTCAGTTTGCTACATCTTAAATAATTCATAGTTATGTACTAGAAGATTGATTTTTAAGGTCTTCACTTAGGAAGTTCCTTCATGGGTCACTTTGAGTTTATCCCAAATTTCTTTTGTAGATGAGCAAATACAAATTCGATTAAACTCATTTGCATCCAAAGCACAATATAGTAACTTCATGCCGTTGGCATTCAGCTCACCCATTTTCGTGTCGTTATCATCCCAATCCTCTTCAAGTTTTGGGACATCCATGCCATCAACTTTAATTATGGGTATATGTGGACCCTTAAGAATGACCTTCCATAATTGAAAATCAATAGCTTGAATGTATATCTTCATTCTAGCTTTTTAGTAAGAATAATTCATGCTAGTGAATAGTGGAGGTCTATTAGTGGATTGGCCTTCGTCCAAAGAAGTTCTCATGGGATAAGCCATCAATCTTTACTCTAATTAAATTCAGAGACTTTGCTTTGATACCAGTTGTTGCCCATGTGGCTTTCCTAAGAGAGGGGTGAATTAGGAATTTAAAAAATTTGAATAGATATGTGCTCTTTTAAATCTACTTTAGTATGGAGGTGCTGTGTTTCAAATAATAGAAAGCAGAAGCAAATACAAAGAGAAAAAGCACAATATAAACATAGCAAATTTATAGTGGTTCAGAGCACCCTCGCTCCTATGTCCACTACCCAAGATACCACTTGGGTTTTCCACTATATTCACCACTGGAATACAATCGGATTATTTTACCGGGCTCATAATCCAAAATCCAACTTGGTTTTTCAATCGGGCTCACCAAAAACCTAACTCTTGGTTTTCAACAAGATCACCAAGAACCTAACCTTGGTTTTTACTGGGCTCACCAAACCCTTACACTGTTAGTTTTAAAATGGGATCACTAACAACCCACACTTGGTTTTTTAATCAAGCTTACCAAGAACCTAACTCTTGGTTTTCTACAAGATCACCAAGAACCTAACCTTGGTTTTGACTGGGCTCAACAAAAACCCTTACAATGTTAGTTTTTCAATAAGTGCTTCAAGCTTTTGGTTGTAGTTGGTGAAGACTTGAAGGCTGACTTGAATGTTCTTCTTGTGCTCTCTTGCTCACAAGCTTATTTAATGTTCAATCATGCATTAGCTTCTTCAAAGGTTGTCCAAATCCCTTATTTATAGAGTCTTATACTCTTCTTGGATGGATATAGTTGTTGTAGACCGTTGGAACTTGACATTTGACCATTGGAGCACTTTTTAAATTCAAAAATAAAGTTCTAGAACTAGCTGTTACTTGCCTGGAATCGATGTTCGAGTTGACTCGGATGCTTCGAGTTGGCTCGGATCCTCAAAGAGTTAATTTTTCACTCTGGTCGAGTCACCTCACCATAATTGAGTCGACTCGGATCCTCAGTGTCGATGATTCCTTACTCTGGTTGAGTTGGCTCACCTCAGTTGAATCGGCTTGGATTCTCAGGTCTTCAAAGATGTACTCTGGAGGAGTCGGCTTGCCTTAGTAGAGTCGGCTCTCATGGGTGTTCTCTTAGAACTGATTTTCTCTAGACTCTAAAGGAGTCAGCTTGGATTACTGAAGGGTCGACTCGGATGCCAACTGAATGGTTGAGTCAGCTCGGATTGCCTTCGAGTCAGCTCACCTTTCTAATTCAAGAAATGAAGCTCTGGAAGAGTCGGCTCAGGTTCCTTCGAGTTAGCTCAAATCTCTACGTGCCAGAATCCTTCAACCATGCCATGGATTAGAGTCAACTCTCTTTACATGAGTCAGCTCGAGTGAATTTTTAATAAAAACTTCAGCTCTTCTCCAGAAATCATCTAGCAACTATTAATCATTCAAGACTCTTCCCAATCCAACTAACAACAAATTCTAAAGAATTTTAAGCTTGAAAAATACATAGAAGTAACCCATTACATCAATCTTTCTTTGGGTTCTTCTTTACATGAAACTTTTGCAACACTACTCATGACAAATGACAAGGTTGTAGGAGTTGCCGTTGAGCATTTAAAATCATCCTACAAAAACTTGTAATGTACTTAAAAAGTTGTTAGTAAAACAAATGCATGCTCTAATGTTTTGTTATCATCAAAATCACTCAAGGGGTCAACATATGTCATACACAAAATCTAAAGGTATACCTCAATGACGATCACTAGGGACTGCTCCAATCTACGGGAAGAACTCTGGCCCTGCGAGCAACTCTACGAGCAGCACACATGTACTGCCTCTACATGTGGTTCACACCAAGGTATGGGATTCCTTCTCCTTCCTTCGATGTGCTAGCCTCTCTAGGAATAGTGTCGGCAGCAAGTACTCCTTCAACTCCTTGAAGAGCCGCGGACTCCATCTTCAACTCCTTGAAGAACCAATTGCTAAAAGGGTGCTGGAATAAAGACCCAAGAACCCTTCCTAGATCTCTCTATCCCAAACCTTCAATAGAAGGTAGCACACAAGAATCCTACCCAAAACTCAAACCCCCACTCTAATAATCTCTCAGAGATCAAGTGTGAGCTCTAACCACAAGAAAATGGATGAGTCTCTTGATCTCCTTCTCTGTTCTTCCTTCAAAACTCAATATAGAATAAACCATGTGAGTTGAATGATTCTCCCAAAAATCTGATTTGAAGAAAGACTATAAAGAGAGTTTGAGTCACTTGGAATTCAGGAGAGTTACAAGCCCCTTGGGATTCAGCAACAGCAGCCATTAAAACCTTGAAATGCCCAGCATTAAACCCCTTAACCATTATAGCATTTAATGAAGCATTCTCAAATTTTAGCAGTCCGTCAAACGAGTTGACTTGACTCGACTCGACTCAACCAGATGAGTTAGCTCGAACACAGGTTTGAAACACCTTGTCAAATGAGTCCAGAACAATTCCCAATTATTTGTATGCCAACAAAACAAGAAGAAACCTCATGGTGTGTGATTCTGTAAGTTCAAACACTAAGCAGGTAGCACAGGAACATTTCCAGTACCAACCAAAGTCGCTATCTAGCAATGACACCCGGCATCCGGATAGGTTGAAGGTTGTAGAGCAACAAGAACCTATCGAACATGGAATATCACTGAACTTATTCCTTTAATCTCTTAATGCTCTAGATGGCTTAGGGTTAAACTACCCTAATCCTAATCAATTTATCACAATATGTCTCAAATAAAGAATCCCTGTAACTCCTTACAAAGAATGCCCTGGCCAAGGTCTTTCTCAATTGAGGCATATTAAGCATTCAATCCAAACCATTTGGAGAGATCAATCCTATCTTGATCCTACTACTACTATATAAGTACTTGACTGTATCAAGCAACCTTCCATCACCATATTAGAAATCCAGGTAGTCCGGCACCTAAGCACAGTGAGTTGCTTGCAAGGTGCCATAGTGATCTCAAGTCAGAGGAATAATTCATGTCCATATTCTAATGCAACACTCCTCTTCGAAAGAAAGAGAATCTTGCATAAGAGTCACGTTCAGTGAAGTGTCAAAAACAACACCTGATGTCATATCAGCATGTCCATGCTACTTGGTTAAGAGAATAACTAATAGATATGACATCAACTACCTACTATCGATACATTATCATCCTGAAATAGTGTATCCTTTAGTCACGAACTAGTTTATGGACTACACGATGTATCCTCTCTACATCGCATACAAGGTAGATCAAAGGACATCATCATGCAAGAGTTCAATTAGGAAGATGACATGTGATGAACAACTAGAATAAAGTTTTTATTCAATTCAATGATTCATATACATACACATGAGTTGCACAAGCATCTACAGGCTAGACGATTAGCTTTGGAACACATATTTTCCAACAACTCCCACTTGGACTAAAGCCAATCGGAATAGAATCTAATTCCCATCTTCCATTTACAATCATTGAACTCTTGTATTCTAGTGGCTTTAGTGAAGGGGTCAGCCAAGTTCTCCTCACCATCGATCTTCAGAAGCTCGATATCACCTCATTCAATAATCTCTCGAACAAGATGATAACGACGCAGAATATGCTTGGTGCACTGATGTGACTTCGACTCTTCAGCTTGAGCTATGGCTCCAGTGCTATCACAATACACCAGAATAGGGCCATCCAAGGAAGGTGTCACTCCCAACTCTCCTAGAAACTTTTGCAACCACACAGCCTTCTTTGCTGCATCCTATGCCACAATATACTTCGCCTCGCAAATAGAATCAGCCACTATATGCTGCTTGGTACTTTTCCAGTGGACAGCTCTACCATTAAGGGTAAACAAAAAATCAAAAACACTCTTACTATCATCTCTGTCTAACTAAAAACTGGAGTCAGTATACCCCACAAGTTTTTAGTCAGAATCTCCATAAATAAGCCATTGGTCCTTGGTATTTCTGAAATACTTAAGGATGTTCTTAACAACTTTCCAATGAGCTTCACCTAGGTCAGACTTGTATCTGCTCACTACCCCTAGTGTGTATGCTATGTCTTGTCTAGTACATAACATAGCATACATAATAGAACCCACTACCGAAGCATATGAAATATTACTAATATACTCTCTTTCCTCATGAGTTATTACACAGTCCTTCTTGGAAAGAGTAATTCCATGAACTATCAGAAGATAGCCTCTTTTAAAATTCTCCATGCTGAACTGCTTCAGCACTGTGTCAATGTACATAGATTGGGACAGTCCCAGAAGCCTCTTAGATCTATCTCTATAAATCTTCATACCCAATATGTATGAGGCTTCACCCAAGTATTTCATAGAGGATTGAGATGAAAGACAGATCTTTATTCCTTATAATGCTGGAATGTCATTCCTAATTAAGAGAATGTCATCCACATACAAGACAAGAAATACAACTACATAACTATTTGCTCATTTATATATATAAGGTTCCTCTCTGCTCCTAACAAAGCCATACGTCTTGATACACTTATCAAAGCATATGTTCCAACTCCAAGAAGCCTGCTTCAGTCCATAAATGGACCTCTACAGCCTGTACACTTGATACCCATCTATGGATGTGAACCCTTTAGGTTGCATCATATACACCTCCTCTTCTAGCTAACCATTTAACAAAGCTATTCAGACATCCATTTGCCAGATTTCATAATCTAAATGTGCTACTAATGCAAGCATAATCCGAATGGACTTGAGCATTGCCATAGGGGAGAATGTCTCATCATAGTCAATACAATAATGTTGACGATACCCCTTGGCAACCAGATGGGCTTTATAGGTCTCCAGCTACTCATCTGCACCCCATTTCCTCTTGAAGATTTACTTGCACCCAATGGGTTTTATCCCTTCAGGTGGATCAACCAATGTCCATACATTATTGATTTCCATGGATTCCATTTTGGATTTCATAGCTCTCAGCCTTGACTCAGAATCAGACATTGAAATTACATCCATGTAGGTGATCGGATCCTCGTTGTTCTCATCGAGTTCAATAAGATCACCATCCAAGACTAAAAAATTGTAGTATCTGTCTGGTTGACACGGTACTTGGTACGGACACTAGAGGCACCAGAATAAGGCAAAGGCTTCTCAACCCTCTGTGGATCACTTAATGACATTCGAGTCCACTGCAATAAAGCTTAGTCCAGCTGAGTTGAGTTCTGTATTAGTCAGCTCATGTTGAGCTAGTCCAGTCCAGCATTATTCAGCTTATGTCGAGCTAATTTAATTTGTTTTGAGTCATGTCCAAGCATACTGAAGACTCAAGACTACATCATACAAGTGAAGACCAAGTCCAACTAGATTGAAGACATGGAGGTTTAGCCCAAGTCCAATCCAGCTTGAAGACTTGAAGACCCTAGGAAGAGAATATAAAAACAAATACAAACCAGAAGCCCTGGACCAGTCAGAAGGAAATTGGGCCAGCCCAGGCCCAGGAAAGAGTTAGGGTGCCATTCCTTATGGTGACTCTCCTCTTGGTCGGCCACTTAAGGTCACCCCCTTGGCTGACCAATACAAGGAGCGGGAGAGCAAATCTTGGGATTTTTTCTACCTATGTTGCCTTATTTTCCTAGCTAGGGTTTTAGAGGAAAAAGGACTCCTAGGTAAAGTCTAATGTACCCTTACTTGAGGCCCAAGACTAAGGGTCTATTTAAAGGACCCTAGTCTCTTGTATGAGGATTGGTTTTGATATATGAATTAAACTTGAGTTCTCTTCTATTGCTTTGTGCTACCCTGCTTTGTGCTTAAGGGGTTTTATTAGTGCTTTCATCTTCCCGGTGTTGCAATAGAATTCCTGCTGCCAACCATCCTTCCAGAGCCCTGGCTGCCCCCTCCAAAACTCTATTCCCCTTTGATAATTTCCCTTGTTTCCTTGTTCCCTAGTGAGTTTTCTAACCCTTGACAGGTCGTTTACAGGTCCCCGAGTTCCTACAAATCCAACGACTCCAGCCAAGCCTCAATCGGACCACCGAGCAGAAAGTCGGGTATCCACGGGTCTTTGGCTCGATTTTCCAAGCCACATCCATTGAGAAACGAGAGATCCCTTCGCTGCAATTTTCATCGAGCACTTCAGACATTGTCAGGTACACCCGCTCTGCTACCAGTAATTTTATTGTAGGAGAACTTGCCCTAACCGAGGCTTCTCAGCCCCGGCGATCCTTCTTTATTGCTTTTCTAGATCCTAATCTGCATGCTTGACTTCTAAAATTCATATAGAATTCCCTGCAACTTATTTTGATCCAAATTTTGGAATTTGGCCACTTAGATCCACATATAAAATACACAAAAATAATTGCATGCATATTATTTCCGCATCATCTGGTATCAGAGCTTAGATTAGGGCTTGTTTTTTGTATTTTTCAGTCCGTATATGCTCTATTATTTTAGTTATTTCTCCCTGTTTAGAACTCTAAAAATTCTGAAAATTTTCTTTTCTAGATTCATCATAATTCAAAGTATTTTACAAATCTTTTGCAGATTTTATTTCATTTTGTGCAGTTTCTGCAATTCGAAATACAACCTGTAAATTTTTGGCTCTATTTTTTTTCAACAAGACAAGTTTAGAAGTTTTAGGATTTTGTTTAGCATCTCTTTGCATATCTTTTAATTTTAGTATATTTCCTGCATATTAGGCCATAATTTGCAAGTTTCCTTCTATTTAAGAAAATACCAAAAATATAAAAAAAAATTACATATTCTCCAAAAACACCAAAAACATCTAAACCCTAATTTGCATCTTCATCTGCCTGCCATCATTGCATAATTTACTTTTAAGGGCACTCTTGCTATATCAGATAAGGGGAGGAGTTGATAACCTCTCCATAGCCCAAAACCACACCCCTTGCATTCAGTCCCAAGCCTAACCTAAAATTAACTAGACTTAATTTGCCCTAGTGGGCTAGGGATACCAACTGGTCGGGTCCAGGCTAGTGTTAGATCACTGTGTCAAATTAACCTGTGTGTACCTTGTGCTCAGTGTCTAGAATGGTGGTTCAGGAATTCAGTTTCGAAGGGCTTGTGTGCTGGTCTACCTACCTGGCCAATCTCTGATTGGTGTCTAGGATTGAAAATTAAGGACCTAACACTCCCCTTACACTTGCCTGGCTGAGTACAGGGCTACTATAGGCTAGTTTGCCACCCTGATTGAGCACCTTGTTTTGGACTCTAGGTCTAGTTAGCTATAGTCGGTTTGATCGAGTCTTGCATGAGCACTAGATCAGGGGTTTCATATCATCCACCATCTCCACTTTTGCCTGAATCCATGGACAATCTTGAAACCCAGATTAAAGTCCTTGCTGATCAAATGGCCCAGATGACTACCCAGTTAACTACCCAGATGACTACCCGATGACCCAGTTAACTCAGTCCGATACCCAAACCAACAATAGACTTGAACATCTCGCCAATAGGTTTGATCAGTTAGAAGGCCGTGTAGGGACCATAGAGAGAACCCATGGGTCACAGTCTGAGCCAGATCCTGAGTCCCCTTAACCTAGGAGAACCCCTCGCCATGACCCTTACTATGATCCTGACCCTAGGAGGACCCCAAACCCTAATCCAAACCATGAGGTCGAACCTAGGAGAGCCCCTCATTCTGACCCATACTATAATCCTGAACCTAGGATGACCCCAAACCCTGATCCATTCCATGAGGTTGAACCTAGGAGAGCCCCCCAGCCTGACCCATACTATAATCCCGAGCCTAGGAGGACCCCAAATCCTGATCCATACCTTGAGGCTGAACCTAGGAGAGACCATCATCCTGACCTAATCCCTGAGGTTCATCCTAGAAGGCCCAATCAGGATTTTGTAGACCAGGAGGATCGATCCTCTAGACATGTTAAGCTTGATGCCCCAAATTTTGATGGTTGTCTAGATCCTAAGGTCTATATAGATTGGGAGGGAGAGATAGATCAATATTTTGAGTGGTATGATATGATAGAGGAGCATAAATTTAGGTTTGCTAAGCTTATGTTTGTTCGAGAAGCCAGGTTACATTGGGCTAGTGTTGAGAGAACCCTTAGTCTAGGAGGGCGTGATCCTATAACCACCTGGTGGGTCATGAAGGGTAAGCATAGGACAAGATATGTTCCATCTTCATATCATAGTGGTTTATTGGATCAGTGGCAACAATTGAATCAGGGTAACAGGAGTATAGATGAGTACATCACGAAATTTGATGAATATTCCATGCGATGTGATTTGAGGGAGTCTGAAGATGTTGTCTTATCTAGGTTTAGGGCTGGATTGAGAGATGACATTAAGAAGGAGCTCTATATGAGAGAGGTTAGAGACCTGGACCATGCTTACCAGATTGCTAGGGATCATGAGCATTTTCAGAGAGGGCCCGTTTACCGTAGACCTGAGCCCACTGGATACCCTAGTCAGTATCCAGGAGCTAGCCAGCCCCACCGGAGCCAACCCATGCCCAGCCAACCTAGTCCGAGTCAACCCATTCCTAGTCAGCCAGGTTCGAGTGGACCCCAGCCAAGTACTCCTTTGACCCGTAGAGATGATAGAGGAAAATCTGTAGAGGTCCATAGGAGTAACAACCCCCAGAAGACCTGTTATAAATGCAAGAAACCAGGCCACTTTATGAGCCAATGCCTAGTTAGTGCCTTACACCTAGGTGAACTGGAGGAAGAAGAGCCTGAACCCGTAGCTGAACCTGAGGGAGAGGTTTATGAGGCTGATGATCAGTTAATAGATGAGTATGAAGGTGAGGAGGGGAACCCGAGTTTGAGAACCAATTAGGAGTGGTTAGGTGCATCTTAACCCAAACCCCAGTTAAGGAAGATTGGCGTAGGACTAGCATCCTACAGACTTTTGTTAAGGTAAGGGGTAAGGTTCTTAAGATCATCATAGACAGTGGGAGTTGTGTCAATGTCGTCTCTTCCAATACCGTTAAATCTTTAGGATTGACCACAATTCCCCATCCTAGCCCGTACAAAGTTTCTTGGGTAGATTCCACCTCCATCCAGATTCAAGCTAGGTGCCAAATCTTAATTAGATTGCAAACCTATGAGGAAAAGATTTGATGTGATGTCATCCCCATGGAAGTAAGTAGTATCATTCTAGGTCGACCTTGGCTTTTTGATCATGATGCAACCCTGTATGGTCAAACCAATGTTTGTGCTTTTAACTACCATGGGAATAAGTTTGTTATCAATCCAGCTCCTCCTAGAGACCCAGTTAAGAGGGGTTCTAGTAGCCTTAAGGACAAGAAACCTGGAGTTAACCTGATTAAGGCTAGGGAGTTAGAAAAGGAGATTGATGAGGGTAACCCTATTTGGATCTTGACCTCCAAGGAAATACGTGAGCTAACCCAAAAGAAACACACTAAAGAAATTGTTGAAGCTCTGAAAGAATTTGAGGATGTCTTCCCTGAGGAAATACCTGATCAACTACCACCCCTTAGAGACATCCAGCATGCAATAGACTTAGTTCCAGGAGCCACTTTACCAAACCTTCCTCACTATAGACTGAATCCCAGTGAGCATCAAGAATTACAGAAATAAGTGGGAGAATTGCTTAGGAAGGGTTTCCTTAGGGAGAGCCTGAGTCCATGTGCAATCCCTGCTCTACTAGCCCCTAAGAAAGATGGTACTTGGAGGATGTGTGTAGATAGTAGAGCTATCAACAAGATAACTATGAAGTATAGGTTTCCCATCCCCCGATTGGATGATATGTTAGACATGACGGCCGGAGCCAGAGTTTTCTCCAAGATAGACCTTAAGAGCGGCTATCATCAGGTTAGGATTAGACCTTGGGATGAGTGAAAAACTGCTTTCAAGACTAAGGATGGCCTGTTTGAGTGGGTTGTAATGCCTTTCGGACTTTCCAATGCACCAAGGACTTTTATGAGGATTATGACCCAGGTCCTGAAAGAGTTTACGGGAAAACTCGTTGTGGTCTGCTTTGATGATATTTTGATTTATAGCAGGACTAAGAAGGACCACCTTAGTCATCTAAGACTAGTATGCCAGACCCTTAGAGAGAATAGCCTCTATGCCAACTTTAAGAAGTGTGATTTCATGACACATAGGGTTATCTTCCTAGGTTTTGTTGTCACCCTTGAGGGAGTTTCCGCAGATCCTGAAAAGGTTAGGGCAATTATTGAGTGGTCTACACCCACTAGCATCCACGATGTGCATAGTTTTCATGGCCTAGCAACTTTTTACAGGAGATTTATTAGGGGTTTTAGTATAGTCATCGCACCTATCACAGATTGCATTAGGAAGGGTACATTTGAGTGGACCAAAGCAGCTGATAAGGCCTTCCTAGAACTTAAGGATAAGATGACCCATGCACCCATCCTTAGATTACCTGACTTCACTAAGGTGTTTGAGGTCGCTTGCGATGCCTCGGGAGTAGGAATAGGTGGGGTACTAAGTCAAGAGAATCACCCCGTAGCCTTCTTCAGTGAAAAGCTGAATGAGGTTAAACTTAAGTACTCTACCTATGATAAGGAATTTTATGCAGTAGTCCAGGTCCTTAGATATTGGAGACATTACTTACTACCACAGGAGTTTGTCTTATTTTCTGATCATGAGGCACTCTGATTCCTGAACTTCCAAAAGAAACTGAACCCACGGCACGGTAAATGGATTGAGTACATTCAGGCTTACACTTTTGTCCTGAAGCACCGTGCTGGTACTGAAAATAAGGTAGCAGATGCCCTGAGCCGTAGGTCTTTACTGTTAGGATCAGTTTGCACCCAAGTCATAGGGTTTGATAGGCTAAAGGATGAATATAAAACCTGCCCATACTTTGGAGACATTTACCAGACCCTCAGGCTAGGACCGTCCAGTACCCATAGTGAATATACCATTCAGGATGGCTACCTTTTCCAGAACAATCGACTCTGTATACCCAAAACTTCCATTAGAGAATTCCTAATTTGGGAGACCCATGCTGGAGGATTAGCTAGTCACTTTGGTAGAAATAAGACAATCTTAGCAATAGAGGACTAGTTCTTTTGGCCAGGATTGAAAAGGTACGTTGCACAAATTATAGCCAGATGTAGGACTTATGCTGTTGCAAAACAGCAGAAGCTAAACACTGGTCTTTACACACCTTTACCAGTGCCTGATCACCCTTGGCAGGACTTAAGTATGGACTTCGTGTTAGGATTACCTAAGACCTAGAAGAGACATAATTCTATCTTTGTAGTGGTCGATAAATTCTCTAACATGGCTCACTTCATCCCCTGTTCCCAGACCTTTGATGCGTCTAGAGTAGCCAAGCTTTTCTTAGATCATGTGGTTAAACTCCATCGCCTACCCAAGACCATCATATCTAATAGGGATGTTAGGTTCACCAGTTATTTCTGGAAGACCTCATGGCACCTGTTAGGGACCAAGCTTAAGTTTTCTATAGCCTACCACCCTCAAACAGATGGCCAAATTGAAGTGGTGAACCATAGTTTAGGAAACCTCCTTAGATGCCCAGTAGGTGAATATGTTAGAACTTGAGATCTATTACTGCCTACAGCAGAGTTTGCCTACAACAGTTCAGTAAATAGGACAACGGGTAAGAGTCCTTTTGAGATAGTCCATGGGTACCAGCCTAATCGTCCTATTGATCTGATTCCTTTACCTATTCATGCACGAGTCTCAGAGTCTGTAGAGTCTTTTGCACAGTAAATTAGAGACTTGCACAAGGACATTAGCCAAAAGATAAACTTAAGCAATAAAAGATATAAAAAATTGGTTAATTCTCGAAGAAGGATCAAGGAATTTGATGTAGGGGATTCTGTCATGATTAGGCTTAGGCCTGAGCGGTTCCCACCTGGGACCGTTAAGAAGCTTCATGCTCGTGGAGTCGGACCTTTTAAAGTGTTAAAGAAGGTTGGGTCAAATGCCTATGTGTTGACTTGCCTTCGGATATGGGTATTAGTTCTACCTTCAATATTACAGACCTGGTTGAGTTCAGGAATCGGCAACAATACCCAGTGAGGCTTTTGGACCTATCCCTTCTGTTGAGAGTGATCCTTACCTAGAGTGTCCACCAATTAATTGGCCTGAGAGAGGAGAACGGATTGAGCATATCCTGGACGATCAAGCCATTATGACCCGGGGTCGTGGCTATCAATGCTACCTGGTTCGATGGCAAGGCCGGCCAGAGTCGGACAATTTATGAATTTCTCGAGAGGACTTGCAATGCCTCAACCCAGACCTTCTCGAGAGATATGTGAGCCAGTCTGATCTTCACTTGACAGGGTCGAGTTCCTTCCACCCCTGAAGAATTGGTGCGGACACCAGAGGCATCAGAATAAGGCAGAGGCTTCTCAACCCTCTGTGGATCACTTAATGACATTTGAGTCCACTGTAATAAAGCTTAGTCCAGCTAAGTTGAGTCCTATATTAGTCAGCTCATGTTGAGCTAGTCCAGTCCATTATTATTCAGCTCATGTCAAGCTAATTTAATTTTTTTTGAGTCCTGTCCAAGCATACTGAAGACTCAAGACCATATTATACAAGTGAAGACCAAGTCCAACTAGATTGAAGACATGGAGGTTTATCCCAAGTCTAACCTAGCTTGAAGACTTGAAGACCCCAGGAGGAGAATAGAAAAACAAATACAAACCAGAAGCCTTGGACCAGCCAGAAGGAAATTGGGCCAGCCCAGGCCCAGGAAAGAGTTAGGGCACCATTCCTTAGGTAACTCTCCTCTTGGTCAGCCACTTAAGGTCACCCCCTTGGCTGACCAAGACAAGGAGAGGGAGAGAAAATCTTGGGATTTTTTCTACCTATGTTGCCTTATTTTCCTAGCTAGGGTTTGAGAGGGAAAAGGACTCCTAGGTAAAGTCTAATGTACCCTTACTTGGGGCCCAAGACTAAGGGTCTATTTAAAGGACCCTAGTCTCTTGTATGAGGATTGATTTTGATATATGAATTAAACTTGAGTTCTCTTCTATTGCTTTGTGCTACCCTGCTTTGTGCTTAAGGGGTTTTATTGGTGCTTTCAACTTCCCGGTTTTGCAACAGAATTCCTGCCGCCAACCATCCTTCCAGAGCCCTGGCCGCCCCCACCAAAACTATATTCCCCTTTGCTGCTTTTCCTTGTTTTCTTGTTCTCTAGTGAGTTTTCTAACCCTTGACAGCTCGTTTGCAGGTCCTCGAGTTCCTACAAATCCAATGACTCCAGCCAAGCCTCAATCGGACCATCGAAAAGAAAGCCGGGTATCCGCGTGTCTTTGGTTCGATTTTCCAAGTCGCATCCATCGAGGAACAAGTGATTCCTTCACTGCGATCTTCATCAGGTGCTTCAGACGTTGTCAGGTACACCCCCTCTGCCACTAGTAATTTTATTGTAGGAGAACTTGCCCTAACCAAGGCTTTTCAGCCCCGGCGATCCTTCTTTATTGCTTTTCTAGGTCCTAATCTGCATGCTTGACTTCTAAAATTCATATAGAATTCCCTACAACTTATTTTGATCCAATTTTTGAGATTTAACCACTTAACTCCACATATAAAATACACAAAAATAATCGCATGCATATTAGTTCTGCAATTGGTGCGAATACCAGAGGTACCAGAACAAGGCAGAGGCTTCTCAACCCTTTGTGGATCACTTAATGACATTCGAGTCCACTGTAATAAAGCTTAGTCCAGCTAAGTTGAGTCCCGTATTAGTCAGCTCATGCTAAGCTAGTCCAGCCCAGTATTATTCAGCTCATGTCGAGCTAATTTTATTTTTTTGAGTCATGTCCAAGCATACTGAAGACTCAAGACCACATCATACAAGTGAAGACCAAGTCCAATCAGATTGAAGACATGGAGGTTTAGCCAAGTCCAACCCAGCTTGAAGACTTGAAGACCCAAGGAGGAGAATATAAAAACAAATACAAACCAGAAGCCCTGGACCAGCCAGAAGGAAATTGGGCCAGCCTAGGCCCAGGAAGAGTTAGGGTGCCATTCCTTATGGTGACTCTCCTCTTGGTCGGCCACTTAAGGTCACCCCCTTGGCCGACCAAGACAGGGAGAGGGAGAGCAAATCTTGGGATTTTTTCTACCTACGTTGCCTTATTTTCGTAGCTAGGGCTTGAGAGGGAAAAGGACTCCTAGGTAAAGTCTAATGTACCCTTACTTAGGGCCCAAGACTAAGGGTCTATTTAAAGGACCCTAGTCTCTTGTATGGGGATTGATTTTGATATATGAATTAAACTTGAGTTCTCTTCTATTGCTTTGTGCTACCCTGCTTTGTGCTTAAGGGGTTTTATTGGTGCTTTCATCTTCCCGGTGTTGCAACAGAATTCCTACCGCCAACCATCCTTCCAGAGCCTTGGCCGCCCCCTCCAAAACTCTATTCCCCTTTGCTATTTTTCCTTATTTCCTTATTCCATAGTGAGTTTTCTAACCCTTGACAGGTCATTTGCAGGTCCCTGAGTTCCTACGAATCCAACGACTCCAGCCAAGCCTCAATCGGACCACCGAGCAGAAAGCCGGGTATCCGCGGGTCTTTGGCTCAGTTTTTCAGGCCGCATCCATCGAGGAACGTGAGATCTCTTTGTTGCGATCTTCATCGAGCACTTCAGATGTTGTCAGGTACACCCGCTCTGCCACCAGTAATTTTATTGTAGGAGAACTTGCCCTAACCGAGGCTTCTCAGCCCCGACGATCCTTCTTATTGCTTTTCTAGGTCCTAATCTACTTGCTTGACTTCTAAAATTCATATAGAATTCCCTACAACTTATTTTGATCCAATTTTCGGGTTTTAACCACTTAACTTCACATAGAAAACACATAAAAATAATCGCATGCATATTAGTTCCACATCAGTACTCTACTAGATCTCCTTAATGATTGCAGCATGGGCTATGGATATGAACTAATCAAATCCGGTTCTATAGTGGTCTTAGAGTGAGAAGGTTCTTCTATCTGCTGAACTTCTCCAAGTTCAATCTCAAAAGCTTGAGTGCCTTCACCAAGATACTCCCTTTCTAAATGGTTGCCTTAAGACTAATAAACAACTTTTGTTCCTCAGGTAGATAGAAATAATACCCTTTGGATTCTATAGGATACCCAACAAAAAGACATCTATCAGACTTAGGTCCTAGCTTATCCATCTCTAAATGTCTGACATAAGCTAGAGACCCCCAAACTCGAAGGAGAGAGGGAGTTGGCTTGCGCCTAGTCTATATCTCATATGGTGTTTTATTAATGGATTTACTTGGAACCCTATTTAGAAGGTAAGACACTAACTCAAGTGCATATCCCCAAAAGGATTTTGACAGACTTGCTAAGCCCATCATGGATCGAACCATGTCCAATAGAATTTGATTCCTCCTTTCTGACACCCCATTTAACGAGGTGTCCCTGGAGGAGTCCACTAAGAGAGAATCTCATTCTCCTCAAGATAAGTCAGAAACTCACTGAAAAGGTATTCACCACCTCAATATGATCGAAGGGTTTTAATAGACTTCCTAGTTTATTTTTCAACTTCGTTACGATAACGTTTGAACATTTCAAATGAATCAGATTTATGTCTTATTAGGTAGACATAACCGTATCTCGAAAGATCATCTGTAAACATAATGAAATAACTATATCCACCTCTTGCACTGATATTCATAGGTCCACATACATCAGTATGTACTAGACTTAAATATCACGGGCTCTTTCACCTTTTCCAGTAAAATGTGACTTGGTCATTTTTCTAAGAAGACAGGATTCACAAGTCGACAAGGATTCACTCTCAATGATATCTAGGAGACCATCTTCCACCAACTTATTTATCCTGTTCTTGTTTATATGACCTAGCCTACAGTGCTAGAGATAAATATCACCGACTTTATCAAATCTAGGGCATTTATTAGCAGTGTATAATATAATAACAAGCTGTGATAGTACATATATGCCATTCTTCACTTGTCCAAACATCATATTAGAACCATTCAACATGATATTGCAAATATCATTCTTTATAGATAATCCATAACCATCTTTGGCCATCAGGCCTACATAAATAATATTCACTAAAAAGGAAGGACAAAAATGATAATCATTAAGAATGATAGTACAAGACTCGAAATACAAAGAAATAGTTTCCAATGCCAGAACTGGTGCTTGACTTCTATTCCCAACATTTAGAAACCTTTCACCACTTTCGAATCTCATACTAACTTGAAGTCCTTGCAAGGAATTGCAAATATGATAAGGACTTCCGATATCCAATACCTAGCTAGTAGTATCATAAATAGAGAAACTACAAGGATTTATCACATAAATTCCTTGACCAGCAATAGTTTGTTATTTTCCCTACCTTTGCCTGTTCGGGTCCAGAGTAGCAAGGTAAGCAGAATAGTTTCTCTTCTAGTGACCTGGCTTCATGCAAAAGAAGCACTCTATCTTACTCTTGTCAGCCTTCACCCTCCTAGGCTGCCTAGGCCAAGCACTTTGCACTTTTTTATTCTTTTTCTTCTTCTTCCCTTTCCCAAAGGAATGACGCCCTGCTCCAGAACCTCCCACCAGATTCACCAATCCCTTGTTAAGATTGTGGTCTCTCTCATAAGTCTATAGTAACCCTAACATCTCATGATAGTTTACTACAGGCTTATTTATTCTAAAATTGTCAAGAAAGACCTAGTAGGAAGGGGGCAGAGAATTCAGTATCGTGTCCTTGCCAAGCTGCTCATGCAAAGGACATCCGAGTTTGCCAAACACTCAAATAACTCGATCATGTATATTACATGATCAGTCACCAAAGCTCCATCATGCATACATATGTTATAGATGGCGAAAGAGATCTGGTATCTCTTCGTATCATCCGAAGTGCCAAAAGATTCCATCAACCTTTAAAGAATCTCTTCTGGCTAGGCCTCCTTGAATTTGTGACTGAACATGTCATTCATTATAGATAACAAAATGCAACTCACCATGGTGCGGTCAGAGATCCACTTCCGGTAAGTGTCCTTGACATTGCCACGAGCGTTGGTGGTGGGGACACCGGAGGCACCAGAATAAGACAGAGGCTTTTCAACCCTCTATAAATTGATCAATAATTTACGAGTCCATCTGTAATAAGGGCTTAGCCCATCTGAGTCCATTTTAGTTATTATTTGAGTCTTTTGAGTTGTTATTTCAGTTCTGTACTAGTTAGCTCATGTTGAGCTAGTTCAGTCTAGTGTTAGTCAGCTCATGTCGAGCTAATTTTATTTTTTTGAGTCCTATTCAACCATATTGAAGACTCAAGACCACATCATACAAGTGAAGACCAAGTCCAACCAGATGGAAGACATGGAAGTATAGCACAAGTCCAACCCAGCTTGAAGATTTGAAGACCCCAGGAGGAAAAATCCAAAAAAACCCTAATTCCTTGCAGATGCCCTCCAGATGCCCAGATTCCCTTCCAGATGTTAAAATATATTCATATACCAAGGAATCCATGATTTTAGAGGTCCATCTACATCCTAGCCCAAAGAAATCAAGCCCAGGCGCCAAGCCCAAGCCTCTAAGAAGCAAGATACCAGGAAATATTCCTGCTACCCAGCTACCAGGCCACCCCAGCTTCCAAAGGCCCAAACCCATGCACCCGAGCCCCTTTGGGCCGGCCTCTTGCTGCTCCTAGAAGCCCAACACGCCCCCTAGGCATCCTTGGAGTGTTGGCCAAGTCAAGAAAATTTTTAGAGATTTTTTCTACCAAATGTTTCCTTATTTTCTAGCTAGGGTTTGAGAGGGAAAAGGATTCTTATGTAAAGACTTATGTGCCCTTACTTGGAGCCCAAGGTTAAGGGTCTATTTAAGGGACCCTAGCCTCTTGTATGAAACCTAATTTTTGATATGAATTAAAACCTTGAGTTCTTCTATTGAGTTGTGTGATACCCTGCTGTGTGCATAAAGGGGTTTGTGAGAGTTTTCTTCCCAGTGCTGCAATCATCTTCCTGCTGCCAACAAGCCTCTCAGATCCCTGGACGTCCACTCCAGAGGAAGCCTTCCCTTGCTGTTTTCCCTTTGTTTTCTTGTTCCTTTGTGAGTTTTCTAACCCCTGACAGGTCGTTTGCAGGTCCCTGAGTTTTTACGAATCCAATGACTCCAGCCAAGCCTCAATCGGATCACCAAGCAGAAAGCCGGGTATCCGCGGGTCTTTGGCTCAGTTTTTCAGGCCGCATCCATCAAGGAACGAGAGACCCCTTTGCTTAGATCTTCACAGATATTGTCAGGTACACCCCCTCTACCTCCAGTAGATTTTTGTAGGAGAACTTGCCCTAACCGAGGCTTCTCAGCCCCGGCGATCCTTCTTTTCTACTTTTCTAGGTCCTAATCTGCATGCTGATCTTCTAAAATTCATATAAAATTCTCTACAACTTATTTTAATATGAAATTTGGGAATTAATCACTCAACCCCACATATAAAACATACAAAAAGAATCGCATGCATGTTAGTCCCCCATCATTTGGTATCAGAGCTTAGATTAGGGCTTGTTTTCTACAATTTTTCAGTCCGTATATACTCTATTATTTAAATTATTTCTCCCTGATAGAAACTCAACAAATTCTGAAATTTGTTTCTCTGGATTCATCGTAACTCACAGTAAGTTTCAAGATTCTTTCAGATTTTATTATAGCCTGTGAATTTTTTTCAAGCTGAAATATAGCCTACAAATGTTTGGCTCTATTTTTTTCTTCAGCAAGACAAGTTTGGAAGTTTTAGGATTTTGTTTAGCATTTTTTGCATACCTTTTAATTTTAATATATTTCTTGCATATTAGGCCATAATTTGAAAGTTTTCTTCTATTTAAGAAAATACAAAAAAAAAAATTACATATTCTCCAAAAATACCAAAAACATCTAAACCCTAATTTGCATCCTCATATGCCTGCCATCATTGCATAATTTACTTTTAAGGGCACTCTTGCTATATCAGATAAGGGGAGGAGTTGATAACCTCTCCTTATCTCAAAACCACATCCCTTGCATTCGGTCCCAAGCCTTAACCTAAAATTAACTAGACTTAATTTGCCCTAGTGGGCTAGGGACACCAACTAGTCGGGTCCGGGCTAAGTGTCAGATCATTGTGTCAAGCTAACCTGTGTGTGCCTTGTGCTCAGTGTCTAGAATGGTGGTTTAGGGATTCAATCCTAAAGGGCTTGTGTGCTGGTCTGCCTACTTGGCCAATCTCTGATTGGTATCTAGGATTGGCAATCAGGGATCTAACACTCCCCTTACACCTGCTTGGCTGAATACAGGGTTACTATAGGCTAGTTTGCCACCCTGATTGAGCATCTAGTTTAGACTCTAGGTCTAGTCAGCTGTAGTCGATCTGATCAAGTCTTGCATGAGCACTAGATCAGGGGTTTCATATCACCCACCTCCTTCATAAATGTCTGAACCCATGGAAAATTTGCAAGCCCAAATAAAAGCACTCACTGAGCATCTAACCCAATCTATGGCCCAATTGACTACCCAGTTAACTCAGTCTAGTACCCAAACCAACAATAGAATTGACCATCTTGCTGATAGGTTCGGCCAGTTAGAAGGCCATGTAGGGACCATAGAAAGAACCCATGGGTCACAGTCTGATCCAGATCCTGAGTCCCCTCATCCTGACCCGTACTACAATCCTCAACCTAGGAGGACCCCAAACCCTGATCCATACCGAGAGGTTGAACCTAGGAGAGCCCCTCAGCCTGACCCATACAATAATACTGAACCTAGAAGAACCCCTTACCATGACCCTTATTATGATACTGAACCTAGAAGAACCCCTTACCATGACCCTTATTATGATACTGAACCCAGGAAAACCCAATACTCTGACCGATATAGGGAGTCCAATTCTAGGAGAACCCAATACTCTGACCCATATAGGGAGTCCAATCCTAGGAGAACCCAATACTCTGACCCATATAGAGAGCCCAACCCTAGGAGAACCTAATATTCTGATCCATATAGGGAGTCCAACCCTAGGAGAACCCAATATCCTGACCCATATAGGGAGCCCAACCTTAGGAGGACCCCATACCATGATCCATCCTTAGAACCTGACCATGGAGCTGACCCAAAATCCTATGACCCCAGATCCTCTAATCCCATTACCCATAGATCTGCACCCTTGTCCTATGAGCCCAGAGAACCCATAACCCCTAGGTATCAATCTAGTACTAGTCAAGTTTTCCTTAGTCAACTTGAACCCCATAGGATTAGTACCCCAAAATATGAGCCCAGTAGTGAGCCACTACCCCTTAGGCAACCTAAACCTACTAGGATTAGTGTCCATAATCAGAAACCAGGACCTAGCCAATTTTTTCCTAGCCGACCTTCTCCAACCATTCCTGAGATTGACAAGGCTTACATTAACGTGGAAGTGTATGAAGCTGATGCGAGCCTAGTGGATGAGTATGAGGGAGAAGAGGAGACACCTTTAGATGACCTAGAATTAGCTGACCCAATAGATACCCAGGTAGAAGCCAACCTAGAGGTAGTTGATCCTAACCACATCCAACCTAAAGCTATTGTGGAAGAACAAATAGAGGAAGAGAACCTAGGTACTGCTGCTAGAGCCTTACCTGAGGAAACCATAGAGGAGAGCCAAATTATAGAGTCTAGTCCAAAAATACAAGAACCAGAAGAATTTATTAAGGACCTGATCTCTTTGAATCAATACCTTCAAGATGAGTCCCCTCCTATAGTTCCTATTAAGGACCTCTTCCCCGAAATTGGCGACCCATCCTTCCATTATGCAAACATTGTAGATATAGCTCAACCTCGTAAGGTTAACCTCATTAGTATAGGATTAGTTCCTGACACCTCGTCTTTTATCCTACTTTATCCAACTAACCATGAACCTTTTTCTCTACCCTACCAAACTAATTCTGAACCCACTTCTTATTTTCTGCCATTTCCAGATGTCTCCAACATTTCTAGGATCATTAGATTGCATTTAGTTGAAATTAGCGTACTGCATGCATTCATTACGCATGTTAGGTTTGCATTATACTTCTGGCATACCCTTTGGCATTTGCTTGGAGTCCATTGTAAATACTCTTGTGCACACCACACTAGGGTCAGACCTAGAGAGTCTATAGTCTCTTAGGTTTAGGCCCATAAAAGTCTAATAAATTTTCTTCGATAGGAATGCAAAGTTGAGTCTATTAGGTATTAGTATGAGTCCTTTGAATCATTTGTTAGGAGTTTGCATGTGCCCAGCATGTTCACCACCTACACTAATTTTAAACAAACTGGCTAATTCCCGAAGATGGATCAAAGAATTTGATGTAGTGGATTCTATCTTGGTTAGGCTTAGGCCTAAAAGAAGCTTCATGCTCGCAGAGCCGGACCTTTTAAAGTGATAGAGAAGGTTGGATCAAATGCCTAGGTGTTAGACATGCCTTCGGATTTGGGCATTAGTTCTACCTTCAATATTATAGACCTGGTTGAGTACAGGGAATCGGCAGCGATACCTAGTGAGGCTTTTGAACCTATTCCTTTTCATTGTGAGTGACCCTAACCCAGAGTGTCCACTAATAAATTTGGCCTGAGAGAGGAGAACGGATTGAGCGTATCCTGGATGATCAAGCCATTATGACCCGGGGCCGCGGTTATCAACGCTTCCTGGTCCGATGGCAAGGCCGGCCAGAGTCGGACGATTCGTGGATTTCTCGAGATGACTTGTAGCACCTCAACCCAGACCTCCTCGAGAGATATGTGAGCCAGCTTGATCTTCACTCGACAGGGTCGAGTTCCTCCTACCCCGGGAGAATTGGTGGGGACACCGGAGGCACCAGAATAAGACAGAGGCTTTTCAACCCTCTATGAATTGATCAATAATATATGAGTCCATCTGTAATAAGGGCTTAGCCCATCTGAGTCATTTTAGTTGTTATTTGAGTCTTTTGAGTTGTTATTTCAGTTTTGTACTAGTCAGCTCATGATGAGCTAGTTCAGTCTAGTGTTAGTCAGCTCATGTCGAGCTAATTTTATTTTCTTGAGTCCTATTCAACCATATTGAAGACTCAAGACCACATCATACAAGTGAAACCAAGTCCAACCAGATTGAAGACATGGAAGTATAGCACAAGTCCAACCCAGCTTGAAGATTTGAAGACCCCAGGAGGAAAAATCCAAAAAAACCCTGATTCCTTGCATATGCCCTCCAGATGCCCAGATTCCCTTCCAGATGCCAAAATATATTCATATACCAAGGCATCCATGATTTTAGAGGTCCATCTGCATCCTAGCCCAAAGAAATCAAGCCCAGGCGCCAAGCCCAAGCCTCTAAGAAGCAAGATACCAGGAAATATTCCTGCTACCCAGCTACCAGGCCACCCCAGCTTCCAGAGGCCCAAACCCATGCACCCGAGCCCCTTTGGGCCGGCCTCTTGCTGCTCCTAGAATCCCAAAATGCCCCCCTAGGCATCCTTGGAGTGTTGGCCAAGTCAAGAGAATTTTTAGGGATTTTTTCTACCTAATGTTTCCTTATTTTCTAGCTAGGGTTTGAGAGGGAAAAGGATTCTTATGTAAAGACTTATGTGCCCTTACTTGGAGCCCAAGGTTAAGGGTCTATTTAAGGGACCCTAGCCTCTTGTATGAAACCTAATTTTTGATATGAATTAAAACCTTGAGTTCTTCTATTGAGTTGTGTGATACCCTGCTGTGTGCATAAAGGGGTTTGTGAGAGTTTTCTTCCCAGTGCTGCAATCATCTTCCTGCTGCCAACAAGCCTCTCAGATCCCTGGACGTCCACTCCAGAGGAAGCCTTCCCTTGCTGTTTTCCCTTTGTTTTCTTGTTCCTTTGTGAGTTTTCTAACCCCTGACAGGTCGTTTGCAGGTCCCTGAGTTTTTATGAATCCAATGACTCCAGCCAAGCCTCAATCGGATCACCAAGCAGAAAGCCGGGTATTCGTGGGTCTTTGGCTCGGTTTTCCAGGCCGCATCCATCGAGGAACGAGAGACCCCTTTGCTGATATCTTCACAGACATTGTCAGGTACACCCCCTCTACCTCCAGTAGTTTTATTGTAGGAGAACTTGCCCTAATCGAGGCTTCTCAGCCCCGACGATCCTTCTTTTCTACTTTTCTAGGTCCTAATCTGCATGCTGATCTTCTAGAATTCATATAAAATTCCGTACAACTTATTTTAATATGAAATTCGGGAATTAATCACTCAAGCCCACATATAAAACATATACAAAGAATTGCATGCATGTTAGTCCCCCATCAGTTGGGGGCTGGGATCTCAGGTGTCGGATCGGTTATCACATAGAGGATCCGCTCGTGCTCCAGGACTATCCTGAGTTTTTGATACAAGCTATCGAAATTAGGTCTAGAAAGTTTGTCATTATCTAATAATGACAGGAGCGATAAAGTGGTCGACATTATCTGAAAAAAGAGAACAAGACCTATCAGTATATGAATTATTTTAAAATCCTAAAGACATGGATTTTAATCTAAAGGTTTCTCCCACTATTTTATTCAGACTGGTAGCCTCTTCACTCCAATCCGAAGAATAACATTTATCCTTTAGTGGATACTAGGATCCAATAGACTACATATGAGCCTGACTTTGGCCGGCCAACTCAAATGCATCTAAAGGTAGGTACAATACCAATTGCTTCTCCAACCAACTCCTAGTAATCATTTTGCACCAGGGGTCCTCACAATCGACCTTTGGGCCTCCTATTGAAGGACCTGGTTTGGTCCAACCATTAACATGATCGAATTCAATATTTCTAACTAACCCATGATGTAGCCCAAGTTTGGCCGGCCCACCTGACCATGTGTTAGGATAGTCGTATTGAGCCATCATATGTTGAATGGTAATTCCACTCGCCTAATGACCACCAGTTTTTTAGAACTACTGATGACCACCCAACTTATGGACTCATTACCAATCCAACTTAATGGGAGGCTAAGACTTAGGCTATCACATAACTTAGTCTTTTTATGGACCTAATAATTTAGAGAATTTGAATCTTTGTGACATATGAGAAGACAACATGGACCTTGATTAAGAAGAATCCCACCAAACTCTTAGAGAGTTTCAAGATCAAATTAGTCCATGGGCACCTTAAATCAGTCAAACTGATTAACCTTAGTTGACATGGGTCAACTCGAATCGATAGATAGTCTAATATGATCTGATTCACCACATTAGCCAGGTAAGTAAGATCAAGGGATGGGTTATGCCAGGTAAGCCTCTTGCCTTAGACACCAACCATGAGTTGGCCAAGTAAGAGTTAGCCCCAAAGAACCTTGATCACAATTGTCAAACTTACCTTAGACACTAAGTGGTTTACCAAACTCAATCAGACTAACCTAAAGACCCGAGCTCATCACAAAGCCATCAATCAAGTTCATTTAGATGTATGGACTGATCTAACTAACTATTAGAGAGATCTATAGAGGAGAGACCTAATTCAACTTTTGATTAGTCTTTTCTCTATTTAATCCATTCATCTAAACCTAGGTCTAACCCATTTATGGCAGGGACACTAGGATCAGACACAGATCATTGGATCCCATATAGTTTATTGATTAGGGTTTTAATTTTAGAACCTTAGTCATGTGTCATAATTTTGTAATCAATTAAGATTGAGTCCTGTAATAAGTTGAGGTTAGTTGATTTGTCTCAACCCTCAACCTTAGTCAGTATATTAAGTCCTGTACTTCAGTTACGAGTCCAATATAAGTTCAATTTTGTACAAGAGAAGAGGATACTCTACTATGAAGTTCCACCAGGCCTCATCCAGGGGCCAAAAGACTCCACTTCAGCCAATTAGACTTTGTATGCCAACCCAGGGTCCAAGATTCCTGAATGATGCCCAGAAGCCCTCCTGATGCAGAACTAAAATGCAAGCATAATTATTCTTTATGTTTTAAAGGTTAAGTTATGAATCTAAATCCTGAAGAATAGACCAAGAACCTAAGTAAAGAAGTCTATGCAAAATAAGAAGCTAAAACATGCAAAATAGGACCTAAAAGCAATAGAAAAAAATGATCGCCGAGGCTGAGAAGTCTTGGTTGGGCTAGTTCACCTCCAATAAGGCTATTGGCAGGCAGAGGGGGTGTACCTAACAATGGTGGAAGTGCCTGCTGAAGATCGTAGATGAAGGGATCGCTCACTCTCTCAGAGTGGCCTGTATGATCAAGCCGGAGACCCGCAGATTCTTGACTTTCAACCCGGTGATCCGATCGCTGCTTGGCTAGAGTCGTTGGATTCGTAGAAGTCGAGGGACCTTCAAATAGCCTTTCAAGGGTTAGAGATTGATGAAGGGATGGAGAAATAAATGGAAGAGCAGCAAGGGAAGAAAGAGTTTTGATGTTGACTGCCAGGGTTGGAGAGGTGGATGGTGGTTGGAGATTGGGCACAGGACACCAAGAAGAAGAGGAGGGGCTTACACAGAATCCCCTTAGCACACAGCAATAAGAAAACTCAATTGCATTCAACAAGTTGTTAAATTTTTATATAAGGGGTCCCTTATATAGAGTCATGAGACTTAGGGCCCAAGCAAAAGAAAACAAGGAAAATAAAGGGTGCCCACTTTCTTTCTAAAGTGTGGGGCTGAATACATAGAAGAAAACACTCTCATTCCATACAAAATCCCTCCAAATAAGGTAGGTAGTGGGCATCCAAAGGGGGGGACCACTTCTTTCCTAAGCAAGCTGGCATGAATCATGGGATTCATGTTTATCTATTTTGACTTTCCTTCTTGTCATGCTGGCATGTGGAGTTGGTATGCTTGGGGTATGGAAGGGGTGTGTTGGCGTGTGGTCATCAACTCCTCATGCATGGGCTAACTTCATGATCCTCCAAGTAATCCTAGGTGATGAAATTCAGGGTGTGATTGGAACTCCATGCGGTTGCTGAGGTGGCATGCTGGGTGGTGTCCTTCACATGCTTGAGTCTTCTTTGATTGGGCTTGACTCAAACAGACTCAATACAACTGGACATGATTACAAGACTTAGAATATGATTAGCTCAACATGAGCTGACTTGACCGAATGATCTAAAATTCTAATGGTATGGATCAAATGCTACATACAGGACTCATAAAGAAAACTAGCTCAACATGAGCTGACTGGTACATGACTCAAATGATAACTCAATTAGGCGAAGCCCTTATTACAAATGGACTCAAACACTACTAAGTAATCCATCAAGGGTTGAGAAGTCTCTGTCTTATTCTGGTGCCTCTGGTGTCCCCACCAATTCTCCCAGGAGGAACTTGACCTGTCGAGTAAGGATCACATTGGCTCACATATCTCTCGAGAAGATCTAGGTTGAGGCACTGCAAGTCCTCTAGAGCAACCCATGAATCATCCGATTCTGGCCGGCCTTACCATCAGACCAGGTAGCGTTGATAACTATGGCCCCAGGTCATGATGGCTTGATCGTCCAGGATACACTCTATCCGTTCTCTTCTCTTAGGCCAATTAATTGGTGGACACTCTGGGCTAGGGTCACTCACAATGGAAGGAGTAGGTCCAAATGCCTCACTGGGTATCGCTGCCAGTTCCCTATACTCAACCAGGTCTACGATATTGAAGGTAGAACTAATACCTAAATCCGGAGGCAAATATAACACAGGCATTTGGTCCAACCTTCTCTATCACTTTGAAAGGTCCAGCTCCGTGAGCATGAAGCTTCTTTTTAGGCCTAATCCTAACCAAGATAGAATTCACTACATTAGATTTCTTGGCCCTTTTCCAGGAATTAGTCAGTTTGTTTCAAAATTAGTGCAGGTGGTGAACATGTTGGGCACATGCAGACTCCTAACAGGTGACTCAAAGGACTCATACTAACACCTAATAGACTTGACTATGCATTCCTATCGAAAAAGGTTTATTAGGTCTTAACTACAACTTGGGCATGGGGCATGAGTCGTGGTTGATGGATGACATGCAGAAGAGAATTTATCAGGAACTCCTAATAGATGCCAGAGTGTCTTCCAAATGTAGATAGCAAATGGGATGGGCTCTATGGATTCCTGCAACCTGGTAACCTCAACAAAATGTGACCCAATGGTTCTAGAAATATGAGACGACTCAAGGAAGGGTAGGAAATAGAAGGGGATTCAGGGACTGTTTCTGGGCTAAAGAGACTGACCTTAATGTATGAGCATTGGGTTATGTCTCTAGGAAAGAAAAGGTCCTTGCTATGGAAGGATGCGTCAACTATTTTTGGGAAGAGGTCCTCAATGGGAACTATTGGAGGGGCCTCATCCTAGGGGTACTGATTCAAAGAGATCAGGTCCTTAATAAATTCTTCTGGTTCTTGTATTTTAAGACTAGACTCTATAATTTGGCTCTCGTCCATGGTTTCCTCAGGTAAGGTTCTAGTAGCAATATCTAAGTTCTCCTCCTCTAATTTTCTTCCACTACAGGTTCCTCTACTAGACTTAACTCATAGGTGGCCTCTTTAGATTTCTCAATGGGCTCAGGAGTTTCTTTCTCTAAAATTTTAAGGGGTTCATCCTCTTCAAAGTCTTCTCCTTCATATTCATCTACTAAACTAGGATCAGCCTCATACACTTCTACCTCAGGCTCATTAATGGGTTTTGTGGTCTTTTCCTTGCAAACTAATGGGATAGGAGAGTAGGCTGGTCTAAAGGAAGTCGGCTAGGCTTGGACTTAGGTTCAAGAAAATTAACCTTGTTGGACTTAGGTTGACTGATCATGAGTTCCCTATGATATAACTCGAATTTCCTAGCTAGGTGATAGGCTTTCTCTAGGTCCTGAATTTGCTAATGAAACAACTCCCATTGGATATCCCTATGTAGGCCATCTCGAAATCTAGCCATGATCTTATACTCAAGTTCGACTGTGTTACATCTCCTACTGAACTCATTAAATTGGTCAATGTACTCAATGAAGAGTAATGAAGAGTAATGGATCCAATGCTTATGTGCCTAAGATATAGCCTAATTTAGGTATTAGCTCCACCTTCATCATCTCAAATCTTATAGAGTCTAGGGAGCCAACAGTGATAACCAACGAGCCCCTTGAGCCACTCCCTTTCTTTGTGAGTGAACCCACCCCAGAGTGACCACATATAATTTGGCCTTTTAGTGAGGAAAAGATTGAGAGAGCTCTTGACGATCAAGCTATCGGTATCTGGGATAGAGACTGTCAACGGTATATGGTCCAGTGGCAAGGCTGGCCAGAATCTGAGAACTTGTGGAACACTGGTGCGGATCTATAGTGCCTCAACCCAAACTCTCCTTGATCCAAATTGACTCTTACGACGGGGTCGAGTTCCTCCCGCCATGAGAGAATTGGTGGGGACACCAGGATCAGACACATATCACTAGATCCCATATGGTTTATTGATTAGCATTTTAATTATAGAACCTTAGTCATGTATCACAATTTTGTAATCAATTAAGATTAAGTCCTGTAATAAGTTGAGATTAGTTGATTTGTCTCAACCCTCAACCCTAGTCAGTATATTGAGTCCTGTACTTCAGTTATGAGTCCAGTATGAGTTCAATTTTATACAAGAGAAGAGGATACCCTACTATGGAGTTCTACCAAGCCTCATCCAGGAGCCAGAAAATCCCACTTCAGCCAATTGGACTTTGTATGCCAACCCAAGGTCCAAGATTCTTGCATGATGCCCAAAAGCCCTCTAGATATTTTTCGGATGCCCATATTCCCTCCAAATACCAGAGAATATTTTCAAAATAGGGCCTCACTTGATTCCAGAGATCCATTCGCACCCCAGCCCAAAGAAGATTCAAGGACCATGTCCATAAGAACCAAGATGCCATTTTATTCCAAGAATATTCCATCCAGGGCACCCCAAATATCAAGAGGCCCAAGCCCATGCGCCCAAGCCCCTTTGGGCCAGCCCATTGCTGCTCCTAGAAGCACAACACACCACCCTAGGCATCCTTGGAGTTGACCAAGTCAAAGCATGAAGAGAAAAGGAGAAGACTAGTCAAAGTTCTTAACCTAGTTGGGTTTTATTTTTCTAGGTGTTCTAAGAATTGTAATTCTAACCTAGCTAGGAGAAGGACTTGTAATCTAACTAGGAGAAGACTTGTAACACTTTAAGAAAAGGTTATTCTTAACCTAAGGGTAACCCTAGTTAAGAGAGGGCATGGGAACTCTTTAAATACCCCATCCCTCCTCCTCTTGTACTAACTTTCTCTTATGAATACAACTTTGTTGAAATTTTAAGTCATTGTCATGTGTTGGTGTTCTTTCTTTTATTTTGAGTGCTCTTCTTGTGTACCCTGGCCGAATTCTTGCTGCCCTAGCACCCTTGTATGTCCTTGGAGATCAGCCATGCCCAAGGAAAGGAAGCCCTAGCTACCATCCAAGACAAAGAGCTTCTTCCTCCCCAAGCCGCCCACTCCCAACACTAGTTCCATTCCCTTCAAAACCTTAGTTCCCTTCCTTTTTATTACTTGCTATTTTGATTGACATATGATGCTTGCAGGATCCCCACGATATTTCCCCTCCCTAAAGGAGGCTTTCCTCGCCTTCAGGACCACCTAGATCAGCCATCAGTATCAAGGAACTGAAGCTTCATCATCTAGGCTCCAATCAGAGTGTGAGTGATCTCTTCTATTGCAAAGTTTTCAATCTATGACTGATAAAAAACCTTCCCTTCTCTTGATATCTGATTTGTCAAAGATAAGCTATCCTAAACTGAGAGTTTCTCAATTCCCAAGTCCTGACTTTCATTATCTTGCATGAGTTATTTTGCGATCATAGTGATTCTTTGCATTGCTACTCTTTTTGCTAGTTCTTACTTTATTTTAAAAATTTATCCTACAAATTAAATTATAAAAAAATATAAAGAAAATAGTTTTCTATTTTTCTTGCAATATTAAAGTTATCTCGCATTAGTTTGGTATCAGAGTAGGTTTAGGATAGCTTGCATTTGCATCAGAATCACCAAAACCCTAATTCCTGAATTTTTTGCATCCTGTCCACTGCATTAGATATGTATTTGTTATCTGGTTTCAACCACCTAGGAATTTTATTTTTTTGTGAAAATTGCATGAAGTGTTCTCTGTCTTGTCCTATATTTTATCATAAATTTTAATTAATTTTATAGAAATATAATTCACTAAAATCTGGCATATTAGAAACCCTAACAAAAATCCTAAGATTTCTGTAGCAGTCTGAATACCCTAGAATTTTTATCATCATTTGATTTTTATTTTGTATCAAATTTGGTAGAGTTCATCATCACCTTACATCCTATGTTATATAGTTTTTTTGATTTTTTCCTACATCAAAATCTATATCAAAATTTGCATCTTCTGAAACCCTAATTTCCTAAATTTTGCTAATTCTGCACACTTGACTCAACAAAACCTAACCAACTTCCACACACCCGAATCCCAAGCCCAATTTGTTTGCTAACCTAATCAACCTAAACCTAATTTGCCACATCATAAAATACACATAAAATATTTTATTTTCTGATTGTTTTAGATTGCATCAGGATCATTGAGTGCCATCATCTGATTAACCTAATCTTAAGGGCAATCACTATCAGATTAGGGCAGGATTTCATCACCTATCTTGGGCCCAAAACAACCATAATCATACTAACTCAAGCCTAAACTAGAAGTAATTAGACTTAATTTATCCTAGAGGGCTAGGTGACACCCAACAGGTCGGGTCCAAATTGTGTGGGCCAACTAGTGCATTTAATCCTGTGGCTATTACTGAAATATGGTGTTTAAAGCTGAGGGTCCAGAGTCAAATGACCTAAGTGGTGTTGTGGATTTTAATTGGGTCCCTGTGAAAGCAAGGGGGGATCCCACTTTCCCACCCTCTACCTGGCCAGAGGAAGGATTAGCTGCTGTGTTAAGTTTAAGTTGAGCTGACTCATTCAGTTTTGGCTCTAGGTCTAGGAAACCCTAGATTAAGCTAACCCTTTTTGCATACTTGGTTGCACCATTCCACTTTGATTGATTATTTATTACATGACCACTATACCAGGAACCCAATACCAGAAGTCTAAACCCCAACCTTGCTCAACCATGGAACCCAATCTAGAAGCCCTTATAAGAGCCATGAGTGAACAGATGAACCAAGTGAATACACAGATGAACCAGATGAACCTCAAACAGGACCAAATGAACCAAGCTAATATCCAATCCCAAACCCAGCTTACCCAAATTAATAACAGACTTAACCAAATGACCCAAACGAACACCCAAACAACTGATAGACTTAACCAATTAACCAATAGGCTTAATCATGTTGAGAACCTGATGCAGAACGAATGCTCTGATATCAAAAATGATGCAGAACGAAGAACAAAGAAGCGTATGCGGAAGTAAATTTAGGATTAATTTTTTTTTTCTTTTTTTTTTCAGAAATTGGCTTTGACTTAAAGTAAAGCTAAACTAAGTTGAAGGAAACTAGGTATGGATTGAAAGCACAATTTAGAAGACACTAAATTATCAGAGTAGTTCAGAAGTAACGGCTCGCTGGGGGTTGAGAAACTCCCAGACCTAGGGTTTCGCTCTGAACTTTCAACAGAACAGAAATAGAGAGGAGAGATGGTTTACCAACCAGACAATGATCTTCTCAGAATTTGGGTGGAAGAACTCTCTCGAGCAGATTGTTGGATCCTCGGATTCGGCTATCTTCGTAATGGATCCTCCAATACTGGTCTTGTGGTTTGGTCGGCTTCTCCTGGACTCAAGATCTGGGAAGAAGAAAAACAAGTGATGGATTCAGAGACTCGGGGAAGGATTTACCAGTTCGAAGAACTTGAAGGCTGATGTCGCTGAGATCCGGATTCTCTTGAAGGCTGATTCAACTCCCTCTGGAAAGAGCTTTGGATCTGAAGTATCCGAACTATAGCTGGATGCTGGTGGTCGGCCTGGACTTGGAGAGAATGGCCGTGAGAGGTGGGATATGCTAGGCCTTGGTGGAAAAAGAAGGGTGATGGACGGCTAGGGTTTGGGAGTGAAGTGGCTAACCTAGGGTTGGGGTTTTGGAGATCTCACACCTCCTCAAGGTTCCTGGGGAACCCGGATTTACTCCCTCACGGAGCTCAACACCTGGATGCAAGTGCGGAAGAGAGAAAACACAAAGTTTGCTCACAAAAAAAATTGGTTTCATTCATCTTTTTTTTTCAAGAGTTACATAGAGTTGAATATATAGACATAACAAAGAAATAAAATTTCATACACTTCCCATGTGGGACTAATAGGACTAACCCACACTTTAGGCATCAAATTCTCTTCCCAAGACTCCTTCCATGAGTGGGCAGCCCAAAAACTCCAAGAAAACTTGAAAATCAGCTCCAAATGGCAAGTTATGGGGGTGTCTCCTAGTATCTCTCCATTAATCAAGGATTTTCCCTTCATGGTTTGGCTCTTTTGGACACCTCCTAGTCTTGCTCCACAAGTTTAGGCTTCTTCCTTTCATGGCATTGGCACTTTAGGAAACTTTTGGGTGCCTTCTTGATTTTCTTCCCAAGACATGCTCTCTTCCCTTCTATAACTTGGGTTTTTATGGAACATTGTGGGGCACCTCCTTGATCCTCTCTTCAAGAAAAATTCTTGCCATCCTGGCTTGGGTTTATCTGGAAAGAAGTTGGCTCATCCTTGGATTGAGGTATCTTGATGGATTTCTCCCCCAAGTGGCGCATGAAAGAAGGGACCTGCTTTCTTGTGGTGTGGGGACCAAGGCACACTGGATGGAGATGTGGCGCCTCCTGGACTCTGGCGTGTGGCTGGGAGTGTGGCGCCCACTTGCTTGGTCCTGGGAGAAAATGTGGCACCTTGGAGAAGACCTAGACCACTACTAGGACTTGTATTGAGTCAACATGACTCAACAAAATTTAAATTACAGGGAAATACAGACTCAAACTAAAATTGAGTTGACCAAGTCAACCCTTATTACAAAACTAGAAAATCCTAATTCTTCGGGCAATGTCAATCAGAGATCCAGATGGAGCCCTGAAGTCTTCTTCTGAGTCTGGTGCCCGCACCAGAACCGACTAGAGACTGTAAAAAGAACCCAAGAGTCTAACACTAAACCTGACCTTGACTCCACCCCTTCTACCCCTCATAACCCTAGAAGAGTCCAAATCCATGAACCCTTTGTAGAACATAACCCTAGGAGACCCTAAAACTAGGATCAATTTAGGGAGCCTAACCATAGGGGAAACCAACATCAGGATCAATATCATGAACCTAACCTCAGGAGACCCAATCATGAAGACCAAGATCAGGATGATAGAATTCTTAGGAGCATCAGGATAGACCCACCTACCTTTAATGGCAACCTAGATCCAAAGGTTTATATAGACTGGGAGGGAGGCATGGAAAGGTACTTCAAATTTTATGGCCTGGGTGATAAGAAAAAGTGTCAATTTGTCCAGCTTAGGCTAACTGATCAAGCTAGATTATACTAGGAGCAAGTAGAGTGACTCAATAATCAAATAGGCCACCCACCCATTATCACCTGGGAAGCCATGAAGTTAAAGCTTAGGGCTAAATATGTTCCCCCATACTATAAGCAGTGTCTCTTATATCAATGGCAGAGGCTAAAACAAGGGACCAAAACTGTACAGGAATACATAGCCCAATTTGATGAGTGTGCCCTAAGATGCGGCATAGATGAACCTGAGTCAGTTACCCTCTCTAGGTTTAGAAATGGTCTTAGAGAGGATATCCAAAGGGAGCTGTACCTTAGGGAAGTTGAACACATGGACCATGCCTATCATGTAGCTGAAAACTATGAGATGTTCCAAAGAGTACCTGTAGTTAGGAGACCTGAACCATTTAAACACAACACTCCTAGCTTTAGGCCCAACCCAAACTAGGCTTACCCAAACCGACCCAACTTTAACCAAAACTGCCCCAACCCCATCCCAGGTCGGCCAAACCCAAATCTAAGTCAGCCCAACCCTAATCCAACCCGTCCCAACCCTAACCCATCTCGACCTAACTCGAGTCCGAGTCCATTTAGTTCAAGTAATTCTGCACCTGCTAGAATCGATAAGGGTAAGGCACCTGCATTTCAAAAAGCCCCAAGCCATAGCCCCAATGCTTGTTTTAGGTGTAATAAGGTAGGTCACTATGCTAGCTAGTGTCCCACCAGATCATTATACATAGGGGAGCTAGAGGAACAAGAGCCTGAACCCAATAATGAGGGTATGGAAGAAGAAATTTATGAGGCTGAACCATACTTGGTAGAAGAATACGAAGGAGAAGAGGAGGAATTTGATCAATTAGGGGTAGTTAGATGTATTTTGACTCAAGCCCAAATTAAGGAAGATTGGCATAGGACTAGCGTCCTACAGACTTTTATTAAAATTGAGAATAGAGTATGTAAGATTATAATAGATAGTGGGAGTTGTGTCAATGCCATTGCTACTGAAATAGCTAAATCTCTAGGCTTGACCTTAGTTCCACACCCCAGCTCCTATAAAGTATCATGGCTAGATTCCACCTCTATGCCAATCAAGTCTAGGTGCCAAATCTTAATTAAGTTGCAACCATATGAAGAAGAGATTTGGTGTGATGTCCTTCTCATGAAGGTTAGTAGTATCATTCTAGGTCGACCATGGCTTTATGATCACGATGTTACCCTATCTGGTCGAACCAACATCTGTACCTTTTATCATCATGAGAAGAAATTTGTGATTCACTCCACTCAGCCCAGAAACTCAATTAGGAGGAATTCTAGTAGCCTTAGAGCAAAACCAGGAGTTAATCTAACTAAGGCTTAAGAATTAGAGGAATACCCTCCTGAACCTACTAAGGACTTAATGAGAATTGATCCTGAACCCATTATAATAACTGAAGAAGTAGTAATTAAGCTAGGATCAAATATAAAATGTGAAACTATGAATTTACAAGAGTTGTTCATGGAGGAAGCCCAGGATCAAATCCTTAAAGAACAACCCCAAGAAATAAGTGTAACATCTGAATCTGAGCTCACAAACCCAATCTATCTATCTACACCTATACTAGCCTCTGCATAGCATATGCATCATGAAATTAGTCAAGAACTGAACATAAGTAATGAACTAAATAACAACTTGGCTAATTCTCAAATGAAAGGTAAAGAAATTTTTGCAGAGGATTCTGTAATTGTGAAGGAATTTTCTGCTCGTGCCCATCCAGAATAATGAAGAGTAATGGACCCAATGCTTATGTGCTTGAGATATCGCCTAATTTAGGTATTAGCTCCACCTTCATCATCTCAAATCTTATAGAGTCTAGGGAGCCAAAGTGATAACCAACGAGCCCCTTGAGCCACTCCCTTTCTTTGTGAGTGAACCCACCCCAGAGTGACCACATACAATTTGGCCTTTTAGTGAGGAAAAGATTGAGAGAGCTCTTGACGATCAAGCTATCGGTATCTGGGATAGAGACTGTCAGCGATATATGGTCTGGTGGCAAGGCTAGCCAGAATATGAGAACTTGTGGAACACTGGTGTGGATCTGTAGTGCCTCAACCCAGACTCTCCTTGAGCCAAATTGACCCTTACGATGGGGTCAAGTTCCTCTCGCCATAAGAGAATTGGTGGGGATACCAGGATCAGACACATATCACTAGATCCCATATGGTTTATTGATTAGCATTTTAATTATAGAACCTTAGTCATGTGTCACAATTTTGTAATCAATTAAGATTAAGTCCTGTAATAAGTTGAGATTAGTTGATTTGTCTCAACCCTCTGAAAGGGATATGCCCTACAAGCCAATCTATGTTGTATCTCCCAAACCATTGTATTTGACAATATTCTAATAAAGGCATTATTTTTCATTATACGTTGTGTTTATTATTATATGATGAACCCCATAGATTAGGGCTATGATTTTAAGATTATGATGAGATCATACCAGTGAGACCTAAAGTCTTAAAACCTTAATCTAAAATATTCCTAGTCAAAGGAACCCTGAGTAGGGGATCAGGGTTTTTCCGGTAAGACTAGAACATCCCATGTATATAGGAGAGGGTGACTGCTCTCACAGTCACTTGTGTATGACACTAATACTAGGATGTGGGTGCTCATTAGAGAATGAGTTCACTGATATGATCCAACTTGAGAACATCTAATGGAGTCTTAGCTACATGTCAATAGAAGGTTCTCATAGTGGGAGTGGTACAAGTAATCCTTTGACCTGAGACTGCCAAAAGTACCTTATGCACATGAACCCATGCTTTGGTTCAATCCTTATCATGACACTGAGACATGCACAAGATTGATACTGGGAATGGTGAATTGGATATGAAGGTAATGAGTAGGTCAACAAGGAATCGATCACTCTTAGTAAGAGGAGATTGCATCTAGCTAGTTATCAATCGGATGATGATTCAGGGAATCTTTGATCAAAGTAAAGATATTAGAGATGGTTTCTAATATCAAGATAATTGAATCATCAATATAAGATTGAGCTAGAAACAAATATAATATTGGATTTGACATATATCCATATCCATAATTATATTTTGGGTGCAGGCTGATCGAAGGATTTAATTGTATGGTAACTTTCTACTGAAGGGTAGTTTTGGTATATCACCAGAATTTTCATATCTTCCGGGTAGACATGACACGTTGCTAGACGTCAATCTTGTCTTGTGGGTTGATTAAATTGAATGATCACTTATTAGGAAGAGTCCTAATTGATCATAATCGGGTAAGCCCGGTTTGACCAAAATCGATTAGAAAGAGTTCTAATCAAATTAGGTCAACTTGTATTCGAACCCACTGCTGGCTAGATGTGGAACCCAATGGGTCACACACTTAAGAGAATTGATCAAGGGTTTAAATTTGTAATTAAATCATCTTTGCATGATGACACTCTAGTAGGTGTTGCAAATCCTAGCTTTTATTCGAATTAGATTCGAATTAGGGTTCCAGATTGGTTCAATTTGGGTTCTAATTGGATCTAATTAGACCCTAATTGAGGTTATAGGGATTATGGCTAACCCTATTGGCTAACCATGTATCTAGGCTAGCCCCCCACCCGTCCCTTAGTTGATCTTCAAGTTTTAAGTCTTCATAAATTGGAATTAGCGATTACAGGTCGGTATTCTAATTCAATTTGCATACAAATGTTTGTCTTCATACATTCTAGTCTTATTAAGGAGTTCCTGTTTTAGGGTTTTGGTGCATATTAATTTCAATTTTTGAAATTACCCTTCCGCTGCGTTGCATCGGATCCCTACACACTCAACCCTAGTCAGTATATTGAGTCCTGTACTTTAGTTATGAGTCCAGTATGAGTTCAATTTTATATAAGAGAAGAAGATACCCTACTGTGGAGTTCTACCAAGCCTCATCCAGGAGCCAGAAGACCCCACTTCAGTCAATTGGACTTTGTATGCCAACCCAGGGTCCAAGATTCCTGCATGATGCCCAAAAGCCCTCCAGATATTTTTCGGATGCCCAGATTTCCTCCAAATACCAGAGAATATTTTCAAAATAGGGCCTCACTTTATTCCAGAGATCCATTCACACCCCAGCCCAAAGAAGATTCAAGGACCATGTCCATAAGAACCAAGATGCCATTTTATTCCAAGAATATTCCATTCAGGGCACCCCAGATATCAGGAGGCCCAAGCCCATGCGCCCAAGCCCCTTTGGGCCGGCCCATTGCTGCTCCTAGAAGCCCAACACACCACCCTAGGCATCCTTGGAGTTGACCAAGTCAAAGCATGAAGAGAAAAGGAGAAGACTAGTCAAAGTTCTTAACCTAGTTGGGTTTTATTTTTCTAAGTGTTCTAAGAATTGTAATTCTAACCTAGATAAGAGAAGGACTTGTAATCTAACTAGGAGAAGACTTGTAATACTTTAAGAAAAGGTTGTTCTTAACCTAAGGGTAACCCTAGTTAAGAGAGGGCATGGGAACTCTATAAATACCCCATCCCTCCTCCTCTTGTACTAACTTTCTCTTATGAATACAACTTTGCTGAAATTTTAAGTCATTGTCATGTGTTGGTGTTCTTTCTTTTATTTTAAGTACTCTCCTTGTGTACCCTGGCTGAATCCCTGCTGCCCTAGCACCCTTCTACGTCCTTGGAGATCAACCACACCCAAGGAAAGGAAGCCTTAGCTACCATCCAAGACAAAGAGCTTCTTCCTCCTGAAGTCGCCCACTCCTAACCCTAGTTCCATTCCCTTCTAATCCTTAGTTCCCTTCCTTTTTATTACTTGTTATTTTTATTGACCTCTGATGCTTGTAGGATCCCCGAGGTGTTTTTCCTTCCTAGAGGAGGCTTTCCTCTCCTCCAGGACCACCCAGATCAGCCATCTGATTCAAGGAACTGAAGATTCATCATCCAGGCTCCAATCAGAGTGTGAGTGATCTCTTCTATTGCAATGTTTTCAATCTCTGACTGGTAAGAAACCTTCCCTTCTCTTGATATCTGATTTGTTAAAGATAAGCTATCCTAAACTGGGAGTTTTTCAATTCCCAGGTCCTAACTTTCATTATCTTACATGAGTTATTTTGCGATCATGGTGATTCTTTGCTTTGCTACTCCTTTTGCTAGTTCTTACTTTATTTTGAGAATTTATCCTACAAATTAAATTATAAAAAAATATAAAAAAATTAGTTTACAATTTTTCTTGCAATCTTAGAGTCATCCCGCATCAATTTAAGGACCCAATTCTAGCTAACCCAATTAACCCATGGTTTATCAATCATGACTTAAGATTAGAATCATATCCCAAATATTAAAATTATACAACTTAATTCCTAATTAAGTGTATCATGCTAATTGAAACATTTTTAGTTAAACCAAGTTTTGAAACAATTTCAAAAATCAAGCAAATCATGAACTTGAAATTTGTTGTTTTAGGGTTTTCTGGTTAAGTCGACTCAAGCAAAAGATGAGTTGGCTCGTCCAGAGCACATAATAAAAACACATCATTCTGATTGTAGACTCAAGTCAACTCAAGCATGGGTCGAGTCGTCTCACTTGCCAGGGCAAAAGATAGAAATTTCAAAGTTCACGATTTTTCACTTGAACCTCTCAAAGTATTAGATCATTCATTCTTTTAGATCTTATCTAAACATAACAATGATCTAATTAAAATTATTTTAATCCATCAAATTCCTCACTTTCTTGATTATAAGGTCGTGATGCAGCGGCACCCCTACACGCCGTAGGAGAACCCCTTGGAATGGAAAGAGATGGTCTTTAAACGATGCTTCTCTCCTATGACTGGACGGCCATGGCGAATCCACCTTGATCCATGTACTACATAAAAGAAATCAATTCGATTTCATACAAAAACATTAAACTACATGTGCATCCAACCTGGATGTTCTGATACCACTATTTGGGAACCTTAACCTGAGAGGCATGGCTCGGGACATGCAATTTAAAACTTTTTCTAAATTACATGGCACAGCAGAAAAGGATAAAACCATTTTATCAAAGAATGTTAATCTAATTAACACAGGTTCCATACACAGATCTTGATGCACATAGAGTAATGCATGTATGAAGTCAAGCATACATTTAATAAAAATTAGAACTATTCTAAATTCACACAATGATGCAGCAGATAAAAATGTCATACATAAAATCCAAAGGTGTACCTTAGTGACAATCACCAGGGACTACTCCAATCTATAGGAAGAACTCTAGCCTTATGAGCAACTCTGCGAGTAGCACACGTGTACTGCCTCTACAGGTGGTTCACACTGGGGTATGGGATTCCTTCTCTTTCCTTCGAGGTGCTAGCCTCTCTGAAAACAGTGTCGACAACAAGGACTCCTTCTTCAACTCCTTGAAGAGCCGCGGACTCCTTCAACTCCTTGATGAACAAGTTGTTGAAAGAGTGCTGGAATAAAGACCCAAGAACCCTTCCCAGATCTCTCTATTCCAAACCTTCAATAAAAGGTAGCACACAAGAATCTCACCCAAAACTCAAACCCCCACTCTGATAATCTCTCAAAGATCAAGTATGAGCTCTAACCATGAGAAAATGGCAGAGTCTCTTGATCTCCTTCTCTGTTCTTCCTTCAAAACTCAAAACAGAACAAACCTTGTGAGCTGAACGATTCTCCCAAAAATCTAATTTGAAGAGAGATTATGAAGAGAGTTTGAGTTCCTTGGAATTTAGGGGAGTTACAAGCCCCTTGGGATTCAGCAACAATAGCCATTAAAACCTTGAAATGCCCAGCATTAAACCCCATAACTATTACAACATTTAATGAAGTGTTTTCAAATTTCAGTAGTCCGTCAGATGAGTCGACTCATCCAGATGAGTTGGCTCGAACACAGGTTTGATAACACCTTGTCAAACGAGTCTAAAATGATTCCTAATCATTTGCATACCAATAAAACAAGAAGAAACCCCACGGTGTGTGACCCTGTAGGTTCAAACACTAAGTTGGTAGCATAGGAACATTTTTAGTACTAGCCAAAGTTGCCATCTAGCAATAACACCCGACATCCGGATAGGTTGAAGGTTGCAGAGAACAAGAAGCTGCTGAACATAGAATATCACTGAACTTATTCCTTTAATCTCTTAATGCTCTGGATGGCTTAGGGTTAAACTGCCTTAACCCTAATCAGTCCATCACAATATATCTCAAATAAAGAATCCCTGTAACTCCTTACAAGGAATGCCCTGGCCAAGGTCTTTCTCAATTGAGGCATATTAAGCATTCAATCCAAACCATTTGGAGAGATCAATCCTATCTTGATCCTGTAACTGCTACTCAAGTACTTGATTGTACCTAGCAACCATTTGTTACCGGATTAGAAATCTGGGTAGTTCGGCACCTAAGCATAGTGAGTTACTTGCAAGCTGCCATAGTGATTTCAAGTCAAAGGAATAGTTCATGTCCATATTCTAATGCAAGACTCCTCTTCGACAGAAAGAGAATCTCGCATGAGAGTCACGTTCAGTGAAGTGTTGAACACAACACCTGATGTCATACCAGCATCTCCATGCTACTTGGTTAATAGGACAACCAATAGATATGACATCAACGACCTACTCTCGATACACTATCATCCTGAAATAGTATATCCTTTGGTCATGAACCAGTTTATGAACTACACGATGCATCCTCTCTACATCGCATACAAGGTAGCTCAAAGGTCATTATCATACAAGAGTTCAATTAAGAAGATGACATGTGATGAACAACCAGAATAAAGTTTTTATTCAATTCAATGATTCATATATATATACATGAGTTGCAAAAGCATTTACAGGCTAGACAATTGGCTTTGAGACACATATTTCCCAACAAGTGGTCCATTGGATCGGTAGACTTGTCATATGTCTCCAACTATGGCATCTTGAAATATCTTGTAATAAGTCTATCAATTATCCCAATTTAACCATTAAAATAGGTATTAATTAATTTATATTTATTAAGAATTGATGTCTTTTATTAAAGCTTTATAGAAAAGGAGTTCGTGGATAGAAATAGCTTAATTTTTGGAATCCATTGATATAAATGACACTCAAATCAGAGTTAGAATGAGGCCAAAATTGAATTTTGAATTTATTAAGCTTTTACATGAATTCTGATGTAGCCGGTCCATGGTGGACCGGCTGCCTAGTCCATAAAAGTGAGGCTCGATCCACAAAGACCATTAACCATGGTCCATGGACCATGGTGGGATTTTGGCCATGGATTCATAGGAGAAGCTATCCCATGCTTTTTTGCCACTGTTGGAGGTGTGGTGTGCCCTCCCCATCACCGATCATGCCAAAATCCGGTCGCCTTCATCACCATTAGTCACCCTCTATGTCACCAATAGCTGACCACCATCCCCTATCAGATTTCTCACCATTCAGCATCCACCTGTGACTAGAGAAGCCACAAGAGTCTACCTCATGTCACCGAGAAGCTGCTCGGAGTCACCAAATGCCATCGCCTCTCCTCTATCAATCTTCCCAAAATCACCCCCAATGGCTGCCATGCCCTAGCTTTCCACTCCTCAGCCCATCATGGTCCTCTGCCCACCTCTGTCACCACCAAACCATGTTGCCATCATCACCCCTTTACCACCTGACTGAGACATCATCGCCATACCTCCTTCTCACCTCCATCGAAGTCGGTGCTATGCCAGCCACTGCTCCTCCCCATTCTGACCACTTCTCCCACTATCACCACCAGACCATGATGCTGGTCACCACTATCCTCTACCCATCATCTCCTTCCCGTCTTCATCATTGTGACGGCCACCAAGCTGCTAGCACTGCCCAAATCTCTCTACCATCCTTCCCCATCAAGCCCACAACTGCTACCCATTACTCCATGCCATAGCCATCATGATTGCCACCGACCATGACCATCGGAACTACCAATCACCACCTCCTATGCCACTGTCCTCGATGGAGACAAGTCTGATGCAGAGAAGGAGTCTAAGGCATAAACAGTGCGATCATGGCATCCTATTGATCTTGGCCATCCAAAGCATCGATCCAATGTTGATAAGGATCTTAGCTTAAGACAAACTATTGAACCATGATCCTCATGATTTAGGTGATCAAACAATCCAGAGACACCAAAAATCAACTATCCCATGGCTCATATTAATCTGACTTGACCTAGAGCCTTCTCCAAACTCTATTTAAAGGACCCCTGGGCTATAAAAGAAATCATCTTGGAGAGAGGAGTATAGTACAGGATAGAATGCTTAGCTTTGAATTGCGAGTTTGCCTTTAAAAGTGAGATTTCTTAGAGAAGAAGCTCTATATTCTATGCCATCTTTTTGTCTACACCAATCTCTTAGATTAAGATCCAAAGAGGAAGAAGAAGAGGAAGCTCAGTTCGATCGACAGAGTACGATGGAAGAAGGCAAAGTGACATCAACCAACTTTTCAACAAGGCTACGCCAGTCAACTTCGAATTCTTTATTATTGCTTTTCATAATTTATTTAATTATTATTTTTAATTTCTTGTAATTAGATTTTAATTAATGAAAAGTTTATTTTTATGCCATTTAAAGTTTTGTTAGTTATTTTTATTGCAAGTAGATGCTAAGATCTAACTAGCAGATCGAACGTATATTAACTAGACTTAATTTGCCCTAGTGGGCTAGGGACACCCATCGGTCGGGTTCAGTCTTTATGGGGTGAATAGTGCACCCAATTCATTTCCTATTACTGGATATTGGTATCTAGGCAAGAGGTACAGTGTCAAATGACCTAAGCAGATCGGTGGTTCCTTAATTGGGTCCCTGGGAGAGCAGGGGGCCTCCCACCATCCCATCTCTTACTTGGCCAGATTGAAAGATTAGGATTTGAGTTGAGTGTAAGTTGAGTCAACCCATTTTGATTGGGCTCTAGGTCTAGGCAGCAATAGTCGAGTCAGTATTAAGTCTTGCATGAGCACTAGATCAGGAGCATCATATCATCCACCATCTCCACTTTTGTCTGAATCCATGGATAATCTTGAAGCCCAGATTAAAGCCCTTGCTAACCAAATGGCCCAGATGACTACCCAGATGACTTAGTTGACTCAGTCCACTACCCGAACCAATAATAGACTTGATCACTTAACCCATAGGTTTGAACATATAGACAACTGACTAGGAACCCTAGAGAAAACCCGTAGGATCTAGACTAGATCCAAACCTGAGCCACCTTTACCCACACTACCCAAATTATATGAACCTAGAACCTATGTACCCAAAACCTATGGACATAGATCCTATGCACCCACTCCCTATAAGCCTAGTATACCCACAACCTATAGATCTTATGACTCCAAATCTTATGACTCCAAATCTTATGACTCTAGAACCTATGAGCCCATATCCCATGACCCCAGTAGACCCAAGACCCATGAGCTAAACCCAAATCTTATGACCCCAGATCCTATAATCCTATGACCTATAGATCTGCGCCCTTGTCCTATGAGCCCAGGGAGCCCATAACCCCTAGGTATCAGCCTAGTACTAGTCATGTTTTTCCTAGTCAATTTGAATCCCATAGGATTAGTATCCCTAAATATGAACCCAATAGTAAGCTACTATCCCTTAGGCAACCTGAGCCTACTAGGAGTAGTGCCCATAATTAGAAACTAGGACCTAGCCAATTTTCCCTTAGCCGATCTTTCCCTACCACCCTTGTGATTCACAAGGCTTACATTAAAGCGGAAGTGTATGAAGCTGATGTGAACTTAGTGGATAAGTATGAGGGAGAAGAGGAGACACCCTTAGAAGACCTAGAAGTAGTTGACCCAATAGGTACCCAGGTAGAAGCCAATCTAGAGTTAGTTAACCCTGACTATACCAAGCCTAAAGCTGTAATGGAGGAACAATTAGAGGAAGAGAACCTAGATACTGTCGCAAGCACCTTACCTAAGGAAACCATAGAAGAGAGCTTAATTGTAGAGCCTAGTCCTAAATTCCATGAACTAGAAGACTATATTGAGGATTTGGCTTACTTAACCCATTACCCTCAGGATGAATTCCTTCCTGTCATTTCTATTGAAGATCTCTTCCCATAAATTGTTGACCCATCCTTCCATAGCATGGACCTTTTCTTGCCCATAGATATAACTCCATATTCATACATTAAGGTCAATCTCTTTAGCTTAGAACCAGTCCTTGAACCCCCTTCCTATTTCCTACCCTTTCCTGAGTCTTCTCATGTGTCTAGAATTATTAGGTTACGTTTTGTTGAGGTTACTAGGTTGCAAGAATCCATAGAGCCCATCCCATTTGCTACCTACTTTTGGCAGACCCTCTAGCATCTATTAGGAGTTACTAGCAAATTTTCTTCTGCATGTCATCTATCAACCACAACTCGTGCCCCATACCCAAGTTATAGTTAAGGCATAATAAACCTCTTTCGATAGGCATGCATAGTCGAGTCCATTAGGTGTTGGTTGAGTCCTTTGCATCACCTGTTAGGAGTCTGCATGTGTCCAGCATGTTCACCACCTGCACTAATTTTGAAAGAAACTGGCTAATTCTCGAAGAAGGGCTGAGGAATTTGATGTAGTGGATTCTATCATGGTTAGACTTAGGCCTAAAAAAAAACTTCATGCTTGCAGAGCCAGACCTTTTAAAGTGATAGAGAAGGTTGGACCAAATGTCTATGTGTTAGATTTGCCTTCGGATTTGGGAATTAGTTCTACCTTCAATATCACAGACCTGGTTGAGTATAGGAAACTGGCAGCGATATCTAGTGAGGCCTTTGGACCTACTCTTTTCATTGTGAGTGATCCTAACCCAGAGTGTGCACCAATAAATTGGCCTGAGAGAGGAGAACAGATCGAGCTTATCCTGGACGATCAAGCCATAATGACCTGGGGCCATGACTATCAACGCTACCTAGTCAGATGGCAAGGTCGGCCAGAGTCAGACGATTCATGGATTTCTCGAGAGGACTTGCAGTGCCTCAACCCAGACCTTCTCAAGAGATATGTGAGCCAGCCTCATCTTCACTCGACAGGGTCGAGTTCCTCCCACCCAGGGAAAATTAGTGGGGACACCAGAGGCACCAGAATAAGACAGAGGCTTCTCAACCCTCTGTGGATCACTTAGTTACATTTGAGTCCATTTGTAACAAAGCTTAGTTCATCTTTGTTGTTTTTACTTGAGTCCTGTACTAGTCAGCTCATGTTGAGCTAGTCATTTTTCGGAGACCAGTACATATCTAGTAATGACTCATACAAGTGAGGACTAAGCCAGCCAAGTGAAGACCAACCCAACTAAAGATAGGAGGATCATGGAAGGCCTAGGAGGAGAAATCACAAGCCTCAAAGAGGAAATCAGAAGCCCAGGAGACAAGCCCAAGACCCTGAAGCCCTGAAATGTAGCCTGAAGCAATCTGGGCCAGCCCAGGTCTAGGAGAGAAGAAAGTGGCGCCAAGGACTTATGCTTACCACCCTTGGTCAGCCACTAGGGTCACCTCCCTTGGCCGACCAAGGCAAGAGAAGGAGAGAAATTGTAGGGATTTTATTCTACCTATATTTTCTTTATTTTCTAGCTAGGGTTTGGATGGGAATAGGATTCCAATGTAATGACAATTATATCCTTACTTGGGGCCCAAGACTATTAGTCTATTTAAAGGACCCTTGTCTCTTGTATGAGAACTAATTTTGATATATGAAATAATCTTTGATTCTCCAATTGCTTTGTGCTACCCTGCTGTGTGCTTAAGGAGTTCTATGTGAGACCTTCCTCTTCCCGGTGTCCTACGATTGCTTCCTGCTGCCAGTCTGCTCTCCAAAGCCCTAGTTGCCCACTCCAAACAACCTCTTCCCTTTATTGTTTTCCCTTTATTTCTTCTTCTCTTTTGTGTTTTCTAACCCCTGATAGGTCGTTTGCATGTCCCTCGACTCTGACAAATCCAACAACTCTAGCCAGGCCATAATCGGATCATCGAGCAGAAAGCCGGGTATTCGCGAGTCTTTGGCTTGGTTTTCCAGGCCACATCCAGAGTGAGAGTGATCTCTTTACATACGATCTATACTAGGTGCATCTACCATTGTTAGGTACATCCCCTCTGCCTGCTAGTCCGTTTATTGAAGTTGAACGAGCCCAACCGAGACTTCTCAGCCTCGGCAGTCCTCTTTCCTTTGCTTTTTAGGTCCTGTTATGCATGCTGTAGCCTCTTATTTTCATATAGAACTCTTTACATCATTTTTTAGTCTGTTCTTTGGGATTACTCATACAACTTAATATTAAAAATATATAAAAAATACTTGCATGCATATATAGGTTCTGCATCAAGAAGTCCTAGGGGATTGGCCACCTCAAAGAGTCCCCCGTCCTAGTGGAGATGGCTCACAGGACCCTTAAGTCTCCTTCGGTCGCCTGCTGGCCCTAGGAGATGATAGGGAATGGCTGAAACTTGAGATGTTTTTTAAATAAGTGATCAAGGGTTCACCTCCAAGCAAAAAAAAGTTGCGGGGGGGGGGGGGGGAAGAGAAAGGCAAAAGAGTAGACAATTCAATGGAAAAAGAGGAATTTCATTAAGAATTTTTTTTTTTACATCAGAGGGGACCCCCGATTGGCCAAGTGGTCCCCAAAAGAAAAACTCCTAAGTACAGGAGCCAAGAAAAATAGAAGAGAAGGAGAGCAGAGAAGTCGTTGTGACTCTGCAGGCTCCTTCCCGAGATGGAGAGGGGGCCTGCTGGCATCATCCTGGCTCCCCACCTGTGGGGCTGCCGGCTTGGCAATGATGGGTGCCACCTCGACTGCATTAGTTGGAGGCCTCATCTCTTCAGAACTCCCACTCAGGGCCTTAGGGATGACAATGCCCTCCAGGTCTAGCTCAGGGAAGGCCTGCGCCACCCTTGACTTGCAAAATGTGAACCCCTTCATGAAGGAGTCCATAATTTCCTCCTGCACTTCCTCGATGAAATCTACCAAGGCCTTGTGATGCGGGATGACTTTAGGACTAACATGAATGCAAAAAATAATAGTAACTATTTTTTTTTGTAATTTTTTTAAGAATTAAATTGGTGGCTCAAGTGTCAAAAAATAAAAAAGACTAGCAAGAAAACTAGCAATGAAAGGAACTAAAGTACCCGCATATGAACTCATGCAGAATAATAAAAGAAGGACCTTGAGGGTTGAGAAACCCCCGGTTATGATAGCTTACCTTCAATGAAATAAAAAATCAAGAGGGAGAAGGATTGTACCAAACAACGATTTGAATATCCTACTGAAGAAGGGGTCACTCTGCACTCTAGATGGTTGCCTAGAAGATCAGCCTATTATTCCATGGATCAGTTGGCTTTCTTCAGTTGGTCCAAGAGGCAAAGAGTAACTCCTCCTTGGAGGTGAACACCTCGGGGATCCTGCACACGTCAGGGGGTCAATCAGAAAGAAAATAAGAAGACAAAATATGGATTAGGGTTTGAAGGAAGAAGAAAGCAGGATGGCTGATGTCAATGGCCTGGAAGTAGAAGAAGAATGCCTGGTTGGTGGATGGCTAGGGCTCTTGATCTTGGGCGAGTTAGGGCTTGGATGAGGGATGCTTTGGGCAGCTAGGGTTGGAGGGATTAGGGCACTCAAATCTCACACTCACTTCAAAGACGAACACAAACTAACACAAGAAAATTTTACCAAAGTTTATTTCATGAATAAGAGATAATTACAAGAGGTGGAGGGAATGGGTATTTATAGGCTCACCCAGGTCCACTCTTTGTTAGGATTGGATTACAAAGTTTGATTAGGAAGATAATTACAAAGTGACTTAGGACTGGAGTACACAATTTAAGTAGAATTAAAACTTGATTCCTAGTTGGATGTGGACTTCTCTCTCATTCTTGGACTTGGTCAAAGGGCCCCTCATGGGCTAGGATGCCTCCTTGGATTGGGCTTGAACCTTGGGCACCTTCTTGTGGATTTCTGGGAAGCAAATGGGGCGTCTTCAAGTGTGCTTGGGTGGCCTCCAGATGGGCTTGGCGCATAGGCTGGGAAAACCCTAGGTGCCCACTTCACTTTGGACTGGAGAGGGCCTGGGGCATCATCTTCTTCTGGGCTTCTGCATTTGAGAGGGCTTCTGGGCTAGGGTGCCTGGAAGAAAGAATATTCTTGGGGTGCTAGATATCTTCAAGTGTGGAGGCTTTATGGGCTTGGACTCTGCTCTAACCTGGGAGGGCCTGGTGAAGGCTTTAGTTGGTGAACCTCCTCTTGTACAAGACTAGACTAACCCAAACTTACAGGACTCAACTAGACTCATGATGTTGAGATAGCTCAACTTATTACAGGACTTGATATAATACTAATTACAAAACTTGGTTTACTAAAAATAAGTGACACATTATTAAAGGACTCAAAAAACTAATCAGTAAACCAAATTGGGCCCAGCAATCTTTGTTGGATCTTGGTGCCCCCTGATGGGGAACTAATATGCATGCAATTTTTTTTGTATGTTTTATATGTGGGGTTGAGTGATTAATTCCTGAATTTCAGATTAAAATAAGTTGTAGAAAATTTTATATGAATTTTAGAAGATCAGCACGCAGATTAGGACCTATAAAAGTAGAAAAGAAGGATAGCCGGGGATGAGAAGCCTCGGTTAGAGCAAGTTCTCCTACAATAAAACTACTGGAGGTAAAGGGGGTGTACCAGACAACGTCTATGAAGATCGCAGCAAAGGGTCTCTCGTTCCTCGATGGATGCGGCCTGGAAAACCGAGCCAAAGACTCGCGGATACCCGGCTTCTGCTCGGTGATCCGATTGAGGCTTGGCTGGAGTCGTTGGATTCATAGGAACTCGGGGACCTGTAAACGACCTGCCAGGGGTTAGAAAACTCACAAAGGAACAAGAAAACAAAGAAAAAACAACAAGGGAAGGCTTCTTTTGGAGTGGGCGTCCAGGGATCTGAGATGCTTGTTGGCAGCAGGAAGATGATTGCAGCACTGGGAAGAAAAACTCTCGCAAACCCCTTTATGCACACAGTAGGGTATCACACAACTCAATAGAAGAACTCAAGGTTTTCATTCATCAAAATTCTCCCTTCATACAAGAGGCTAGGATCCCTTAAATAGACCCTTAACCTTGGGCTCCAAGTAAGGGCACATTAGTCTTTACATGAGAATCCTTTTCCCTCTCAAACCCTAGCTAGAAAATAAGGAAACATTAGGTAGAAAAAATCCCTAAAATTTCTCTTGACTTGGCCAACACTCCAAGGACACCTAGGGGGACGTGTTGGGCTTCTAAGAGCAGCAAGGGGCTGGCCCAAAGGGGCCCGGGTGCATGGGTTTGGGCCTCTGGAAGCTGGGGTGGCCTGGTAGCCAGGTAGCAGGAATATTCCCTGGTATCTTGCTTCTTAGGGGCTTGGGCTTGGCGCCTAGGCTTGATTTCTTTGGGATATGATGCAGATGGACCTCTAAAATCATGGATGCCTTGGTCTATGAATATATTTTGGCATCTGAAAAGAAATCTGGGCATTTGGAGGGCATCTGCAAGGAATCAGGGTTTCTGATTGTCCTCCTGGGATCTTCAAATCTTCAAGCTGGGTTAGACTTGGGCTAAACTTCCATGTCTTCAATCTGGTTGGACTTGGTCTTTACTTATATGATATGGTCTTGAGTCTTCAATATGGTTGAATAGGACTCAAAAAAATAAAATTAGCTCGACATGAGCTGACTAACACTAGACTGAACTAGCTCAACATGAGCTGACTAGTATAGAACTAAAACTCAAAATCAATTAAAATGGACTCAGATAGGCTAAGCCCTTATTACAGATGGACTCATAAATTATTGATCAATTCATAGAGGGTTGAAAAGCCTCTATCTTATTCTGGTGCCTTTGGTGTCCCCACCAATTCTCCCGGGGTGGGAGGAACTCAACCCTGTCGAGTGAAGGTCAGACTGGCTCACATATCTCTCGAGAAGGTCTGGGTTGAGGTGTTGCAAGTCCTCTCGAGAAATCCATGAATCGTCTGACTCTGGCCGGCCTTGCCATCGGACCAGGAAGCGTTGATAGTCATGGCCCTGGGTCATGATGGCTTGATCATCCAGGATACGCTCGATCCGTTCTCCTCTCTTAGGCCAAATTTGTTTGTGGACACTGTAGGTTAGGGTCACTCACAATGAAAAGGAATAGGTCCAAAGGCCTCACTAGGTATCGCTGCCAGTTCCCTATACTCAACCAGGTCTGTAATATTGAAGGTAGAACTAATGCCCAAATCTGAAGGCAATTCTAACACCTAGGCATTTGATCCAACCTTCTCTATCACTTTAAAAGGTCCGGCTCTGCAAGCATGAAGCTTCTTTTAGGCCTAAGCCTAACTAAGATAGAATCCACTACATCAAATTCTTTAATCCATCTTCGAGAATTAGCCAGTTGTTTCAAAATTAGTGCAGGTGGTGAACATGCTAGGCACATGCAGACTCCTAACAAGATGATGCAAAGGACTCATACTGACACCTAAAGACTCGACTATGCATTCCTATCGAAGGAAATTTTATTGAACTCTTTGAATCTAAACCTAATAGATTATAGGTTCTCTAGGTTTTCCTATCGAAGGAAATTTTATTGGACTCTATGAATCTAAACCTAATAGATTATAGGTTCTCTAGGTTTGATCCTAGCTTGACATGCACATGAAAATTTACAGTGAACTCCTAGCAAATTCCAAAGAGTATGCCAGAAGTAAGATGCAAACCTAACATGTGTGATGAATGCATGCAGTATGCTAATCTCAGTTAAATGCAATTTAATAATCCTAGAAATGCTGGAGGTGTTAGGCAAGGGCAGAAAATAGGAAGTGGGTTCAGAATTAGTTTGGTAGGGTAGGGAAAAAGGTTCAAAGTTAGTTGGATAAAGTTCGATATAAGAAGGCATGTCAGAGACTAATCCTAGACTAATGAGGCTAACCTTACGAGGTTGCGGTATAGCTATGGGGTTTGCATAATGGAAGGATGGGTTACTAATCTCAGGGAAGAGGTCCTTAATGGGAACTATAGGAGGAGGCTCATCCTGAAGGTACTGATTCAAAGAGATCAAGTCCTTAATAAATTCTTCTGGTTCTTGTATTTTAGGACTAGACTCTATAATTTGGCTCTCCTCTATGGTTTCCTCAGGTAAGACTCTAGTAGCAGTACCTAGGTTCTCTTCCTCTATTTGTTCTTCCACTATAGCTTTAGGTTGGATGTGGTCAAGGTCAACTACCTCTAGGTTGGCTTCTACTTGGGTATCTATTGGGTCAGCTAATTCTAGGTCATCTAAAGGTGTCTCCTCTTCTCCCTCATACTCATCCACTAAGTTTGCATCAGCTTCATACACTTCCATGTTAATGTAAGCCTTGTCAATCTCAGGAATGGTTGGAGAAGGTCGGCTAGGGGAAAATTGGCTAGGTACTGGTTTCTGATTATGGACACTAATCCTAGTAGGTTCAGGTTGCCTAAGGGGTAGTGGCTCACTACTGGGCTCATATTTAGGGGTGCTAATCCCATGGGGTTCAAGTTGACTAAGGGAAACCTGACTAGTACTAGATTGATATCTAGGGGTTATGGGCTCCTTAGACTCATAAGATAAGGGTGCAGATCTATGGGTCACGGGATTATAAGATCTGGGGTCATAGGATTTGGGTTCAGCTCTATGGGTGTTGGGTCTACTGGACTCATGGGATATGGGTTCGTAGATTCTAGAGTCAGAGGATTTGAAGTCATAAGATCTATAGGTTGTGGGTGTACTAGGCTTATAGGATGTGGGTAAATAGGATCTAGAGTCATAGGATCTAGGTTCAGTATCATAGTATGGGTCAGGCTGAGTGGCTCTCCTAGGTTCAACCTCACGATATGATTCAGGGTTTGGGGTCCTCCTAGGTTCAGGATTATAGTATGGGTCATGACGATGGGTTCTCCTAGGTTCAACCTCTCGGTAGGGATCAGGGTTTGGGGTCCTCCTAGGTTGAGGATTGTAGTACGGGTCAGGATGAGGGGCTCTCCTAGGTTCGACCTCATGGTATAGATCAGGATTTGGGGTCCTCCTAGGTTGAGGGGGGACTCAGGATCTGGATCAGACTGTGACCCATGGGTTCTTTGTATGGTCCCTACACGGCCTTCTAACTGGTCAAACCTGTTGGCAAGATGGTCAATTCTATTGTTGGTTTGGGTACTAGACTGAGTTAACTGGGCCATGGATTGGGTTAGTTGCTCAGTGAGTGCTTTTATTTGGGCTTGCAAATTTTTCATGGGTTCAGACATTTGTGAAGGAGGTGGGTGATGTGAAACCCCTAATCTAGTGCTCATGCAAGACTCGATCAGACCGACTATAGCTGACTAGACCTAGAGTCCAAACTAGATGCTCAATCAGGGTGGCAAACTAGCCTATAGTAACCCTGTACTCAGCCAGGCAGGTGTAAGGGGAGTGTTAGGTCCCTGATTGCCAATCCTAGACACCAATCAGAGATTGGCCAGGTAGGTGGACCAGCACACAAGCCCTTCAGGATTGAATCCCTAAATCACCGTTCTAGACACTGAGCACAAGGCACACACAGGTTAACTTGACATAGTGATCTAACACTAGCCCGTACCTGACCAGTTGGTATCCCTAGACCACTAGGGCAAATTAAGTCTAGTTAATTTTAGGTTAAGGCTTGGGATCGAATGCAAGGGATGTGGTTTTGGGCTAAGGAGAGGTGATCAAATCCTCCCCCCATCTGATATAGCAAGAGTGCCCTTAAAAGTAAATTATGCAATGATGGCAGGCAGATGAGGATGCAAATTAGGGTTTAGATGTTTTTGATATTTTTGGAGAATATGTAATTTTTTTTTAGGTATTTTCTTAAATAGAAGAAAATTTTCAAATCATGGCCTAATATGCTGGAAATATACTAAAATTAAAAGATATGCAAAAGATGCTAAACAAAACCCTAAAACTTCCAAACTTGTCTTGCTGAAAAAACAGAGCCAAAAATTTGCAGGCTGTATTTCGGCTTGCAGAAAATTCACTATCCATAATAAAACTTGCAAAAATTCTTAAAATTACAGTGAATTATGATGAATCTAGAAAAATAAATATCAGAATTTTTGGAGTTTTTATCAGGAAGAAATAATTAAAATAACAGAGTATATATGGACTAAAAAATTGCAGAAAACAAGCCCTAATCTAACCTGGCTCTGATACCAAATGATGGAAAACTAATATGCATGTAATTTTTTTTGGATGTTTTATATGTGGGGTTGAGTGATTAATTCCCAATATTCAGATTAAAATAAGTTGTAGGGAATTTTATATGAATTTTAGAATATCAGCATGCAGATTAGGACCTAGAAAAGTAGAAAAGAAGGATCGCCGGGGCTGAGAAGCCTCGGTTAGGGCAAGTTCTCCTACAATAAAACTACTGGAGGTAGAGGGGGTGTACCTGACAACATTTTTGAAGATTGCAGCAAAGGTTCTCTAGTTCCTCAATGGATGCGGCCTGGAAAATCGAGCCAAAGACCCGCGGATACCCGGCTTTCTGCTCGGTGATCCGATTGAGGCTTGGCTGGAGTCGTTGGATTCGTAGGAACTCGGGGACCTGTAAACGACCTGTCAGGGGTTAGAAAACTCACAAAGGAACAAGAAAACAAAGGAAAAATAGCAAGGGAAGGCTTCTTTTGGAGTGGGCATCCAGGGATCTGAGATGCTTGTTGGCAGCAGGAAGATGATTGCAGCACTGGGAAGAAAAACTCTCGCAAACCCCTTTATGCACACAGCAGGGTATCACACAACTCAATAGAAGAACTCAAGGTTTTCATTCATCAAAATTCTCCTTTCATACAAGAGGCTAGGGTCCCTTAAATAGACCCTTAACCTTGGGCTCCAAGTAAGGGCACATTAGTCTTTACATGAGAATCCTTTTCCCTCTCAAACCCTAGCTAGAAAATAAGGAAACATTAGGTAGAAAAAATCCCTAAAATTTCTCTTGACTTGGCCAACACTCTAAGGACACCTAGGGGGACATGTTGGGCTTCTAATAGCAGCAAGAGGCCGGCCCAAAGGGGCCCGGGTGCATGGGTTTGGGCCTCTGGAAGATGGGGTGGCCTGGTAGCCAGGTAGCAGGAATATTCCCTGGTATCTTGCTTCTTAGGGGCTTGGGCTTGGCGCTTGGGCTTGATTTCTTTGGGCTATGATACAGATGGACCTCTAAAATCATGGATGCCTTGGTCTATGAATATATTTTGGCATCTAGAAGGAAATCTGGGCATCTGGAGGGCATCTGCAAGGAATCAGGATTTCTGATTTTTCTCCTGGGATCTTCAAATCTTCAAGCTGGGTTGGACTTGGGCTAAACTTCCATGTCTTCAATATAGTTGGACTTGGTCTTTACTTGTATGATATGGTCTTGAGTCTTCAATATGGTTGAATAGGACTCAAAAAAATAAAATTAGCTCGATATGAGCTGACTAACACTAGACTGAACTAGCTCAACATGAGTTGACTAGTACAGAACTGAAACTCAAAATCAATTAAAATGGACTCAGATAGGCTAAGCCCTTATTACAGATGGACTCATAAATTATAGATCAATTCATAGAGGGTTGAAAAGCCTCTATCTTATTATGGTGCCTTTGGTGTCCCCACCACCCCCACCACCTTGTATCTTGGCACTGCCTCCGCAGCCTCCTTCTTGGCAGCCTTCATTAGCGCCACCACTACGATTTCCTTCTATTCTGCCGACGACACCCATGCCAGTGCTATTTCCAGATGAGTCTGGAGGGCCCGGGATTGCCCCTCCAAACATGCCACCTCTGTGGTGGACTCCTTCGCCTGATGGGTGGCCTTCTCCCTCTCGGTGATTTGCGACGCCTCCAAGTCCCTGTCCCACCTCTCAACTTTGGCCGCCGCTCCTTCATATCGGCCACCTCAGTGCAAAGATTCCTGGTCTACTCTTTTAGGACCTTGAACCTCTCTGTCTGAGCCATGGCCTCTTCCCCCAATGCCTCCATCTGTGCCTTCTGTTGGGCCTCTCGTTTGGCCCACTAGGCACAGTATCCCTAATCAAGATCATGTTGGTGCTGATCTATATCAACACAAATATCAGCAAGGATGGTCTCATTAGTAAGGAAAAGAGAAGGTAATGAAGGAAAGAACTTATCATGAAGAGCTGGGGAAGGATGTTGGTGATGGCCGTCGAGAGCACCTTACCTTCCCTCTCATGGCGGTCGTGTGACTGGATAGCATACTCCATCATTCGCTCAGCCAATGCACTGCCTTCAGTAACCGTCGAGTTTGTTGGCATCGTTATGGAGATCCGATGCACCCCGGGAGTCGATGGTGCCATGATTGTCCTCAATCCTAGGGAAGGTGGTGATGGGGATGCCTTGGTTATTGGTGGTGAGCCCGCCGCCCCTATTACCAGCGGTAGTGGTGGTGGTGGTGCCCTTTCCCTCACTCCTGCCTCGATCTCCACCTCAATTACTTTCAAGGCTTCGGCTGCAGCAGGGGCCACGTGTCTGGCTCGCATAGATGCATCGAGCCCTCAGGCTGGGGATTGGGCCTGTAACCCAAGCGATGTGAGGCCAGCCCAACCACCCTTTCCACCTGGCCAAACAGTGTAGCAAACCTGGGCCCTTGATAGACTTCTTCATGGGCCCTCTTTGCTGAGCCCTCTCTGGGCCCTGGAGATGCGCCCCTCTTCTAGGTCATCTCCAATATTGCATCCAAGGAGAACTTCATGTCTGCAAAGAAACAAAAATGTGAGTTAACCTTGGAGTCGAGAAGAATTTAGAAAGGAAAAAGAAACATCATCCAAGAGGCTCACCTAGGGCTCGGATTAGGTTGACCTTGGCATCATACAGGTTTTGCTCAGTCAACAGATCCTAGAGAGAAGGAATCTGGGAGGTGACAAGCTGATTGTAAACCTCTCAGTCTATCTCTTCCACCTGGGAGTTGCGGTTTAAAGACCGGTCTGGATCACTCTAGGCCTAGTCAATCCCTTCGACAGAGGCAAAGAAATACCTACTCTTTCATCCCTTGATGGAAGAGGAAAGTTCAAATTTGATGCCCTTTGGGTGGCAAGCAACAAACCACCAACCCTCATTGGTTGGGTGGCGCTTCAAGGTGAAGAATGCGTTGAAAAGAGAAAAATGGGCTACAATCCCATGAAAATGGCATAGGACAATGAAGTAAGAAATGACCCTAATGGTGTTTGGGGCAAGTTGGGCTAGAACCAGGCAGAAGTTACTAGGAAAGAGAGGAAGAAGGGGTGCAGAGGTAGACGAAGACCGCCGAGGAGGAAGTCCTCATACAGGGGAATTCGACTTGGGCCATGTCGAGAATTCAATTTTCAAATCCAACTAGATCTGAAAAACCAAATCCAAAAGAGCAGCCTTGCTTCCGATCAAGAACGAATGCCCTGATCAACATAGCAATTATGGAAGCTTATCACCAGGTTGTGGATGACCATCTGCCAGACTTGGATCAGCCTCATATACCTCTTCTTCAGGCTCAACAATGGGTTCAGACTCATCCTCATCTAGCTCACCTAGGGTAGGGCATTGACTACACACTGACTAACAAAATGGCCTGGTTTGCAACATCTAAAACACACTCTCGGGGGATTGGAACTCTTCTAAACCTTTACATACTTGCCTCTATCTTCCCTACAGGCCTTAGTGGTACTGGGCTGGGGTTGGCTCGGGTTGGGTTGGTTAGGGTCTAGTCCTAGGCTAGGGGCACTAGTCCTAAAGGGTTTAGGTTAACTAAAAGGAAGTGGACTAACACTAGGCTCATATCTAGGGGTACTGATCCTATGCGGCTCAGGTTGACTAAGGGGAACCTGACTCATACTAGGATGATACCTAGGGATTAGGGGTTCCTTGGATTCATAGGGCAGGGGCTCAGACCTAGAGGTTATAGACTCTTGGGCTTATAGGATGTGGGCTTGGGGCTATAGGATATGGGTTCAAAAGGTTGGGGTACATAGGAACTAGGTTCATAGGATGTGGAATCAGGGTGTGGGGCTCTCCTAGGTAACTCGGGTTTAGGTCTAGTATGGGTCCTATAGTTATCCTCTAAGGTTCCTAACCGATCTCCTACCTGGTCACACCTATTGGGTAATTGGTCAAGCCTATTGGTTGCTTGGGCATTTGATTGGGTCATTTGGTTTATCTGAGTAGTTAACTAGGCAAACTGGTTTTGGGATTGAGTATTGGTTTGGTCAAGCTTGTGGTTCATCTGGTTCATCTGGGTGGTCAATTGGGTGACAATCTGTTCACTCATGGCCTTCATGAGATTCTCAAAATTGGGTTCCATGGTTGAACCAGGTTGGGGCTTAGACTGTTGATATTTGGTCCCTAATCTAGCGGTCATGCAATCAAACAAACAGGTGGTATGATGCAGGCAAGTACACAAGGGAAAAATGGACTACAGTTTCCTAGACCTAGAGCCAAAATTGAATGGGTCTACTCAACTTACACTTAACTCAATAGCTAATCCTTCTACTAGCCATGTAAGAGGTGGGGTGGTGGGAGGCTCCCCCTACATGTGACAGGGTCCTAATTAAAAACCACCAGTCCACTTAGGGTGTTTGCCTTTGGACCTCTAGCCTTAGACACCAATTTTCAGTAATAGCTAGAGAATTAGGTGTACTAGTTGGCCCACATAATTCGGACCCGACCTGTTGGTGTCCCTAAGCTCTCTAGAGCAATTAGCTTGCTAATTGCTTTTGTTAAGGCTTGAAATTTGATGTTTGGTGGTTGTTTTGGGCCCAAGATAAGTAATGACCTTGATGTGGGACAGGGAAGCGGGGGATCGCTGGCAAGCATAGAAGCCACTAGGGGATTAGGGCTTGCACTCAAGAATAGGGAACCAGGGTGTCACACCCACTCCAATCCGGAGAAAAACTCAAAACTCAGATCAAAATAACTTTAATTTGTATTCATAGGAAAAAAGATGTTTCATATAAGAAGGGAGGGGTGGTATTTATAGATTCACCCCAGGGTACATAACTTGAGGGCTAAGAAACCCTTACTTATGAGCCATGAAACGCTGGTGGACCGTCAACAGTGAGCCTTTGTCTTGGACTGGAGCTCTCTCTTATGGGCTTGGCAGCATGAAAGGGTCCAGGTGCATGAAGGCCAGCTCTGGTTGGGGGGGCCTAGTGAGTCTCCGGCTGCGAAATCTCCTCTTGTACAAGACCTGAATGAAAACTACATTGACTTGACTAGAGACTCGACTGGACTTGACTGGACTAAAAGACTGGACCTGCCTAAGTGGACTCAACTGGACTCAGTTGTCTCACTTTATTACAGGACTCAAATAAAATAAAATAAAATAAAATTGACTTTCTGGTCCCCATCATTCCCTTGGAGTGGGGAGAACTCGACTTCGTCGAGTCAGGCTCAGCAGGGGTGGATGGAACTTAAACTAATCAAATCAAAGCAAAGAGGCTATTTCCATTTTTTTTCACTGATTTTTTTATTGGCTGCTCTGAGATCAGTGCGTCTTTGAAAATTATGCAGCACTGAGATCCGTGCTAATCCAAAAAGCATGTTGCTCCAAAAAGCATGCACTGAAGTTGGCAACAGTGAAGGCATTTGCCTTTACGTTCGTGCTATCCCTCTATTCCTCATGGAACGAACCAGGGAGAGGAGTGATGGAGGAGTTCGCCGGCGTCAAAGTTCGGCAGAGACCGTCTGACAAGGCGGCAGTGGAGTCGGTGGCGGTCGGTGACGATGGTGACCGGCGATGGTGCTGTGTGGCCGAGAGCATCACGGACAATCAGATCTGGATGGGGAGGGTATGTCGCCATGGAAGTGGGAGGAGCTGAAATCGACGAAGGGAATGACCGTCCCTCCGTGGGATCGGATTTTCATCACCAGGACCTCCGCCATCAATGGTCAGAAAGATGCTAGGAGCGCCATCGCGCGGAGGAGAAAGAGGCGGAGGAGGGCCACCATCGATCGCTACTCCCAGTCACGCCGGCATTTCCTCGTTCGTGCCACTGTCGCAGGCTTTGGAGGCGTGTGCGACCGAGGGCATCACGAACGAGGGCTAAAACATGGTGGATCCTCGATCGTCGGCTACAGGTAATGGATCCGGCAGGAGGGAGCGGCTATGGAGGTCCGGTCGGGTGGGAGGGTCGGATGGGGGTCCGGTCCAGAGGGAGGGGGTTGGGGTGTTGATTGTTGGCGATGAGCAGGAACATGGCATCAACCGGTAGGGGACGGGAGGCTTCACGTGATGGAGGCGGAGGAGGAGATCGGGCATGAACTTCTGGATCGGTGTTGGTGGAGGCATGCTTCACGGGTGATGGCAACAAGGGGTGTCGGCACAGAGAAGAGTCGGGAAGAAGAAACGTACCCTAATCTGTCTAGGCTCTGATACCATTTGATGTGGGACAAGGAAGCGGGGGATTGCTGGTGTGCATAGAAGTCACCAGGGGATTAGGGCTTGCACTCAAGAACAGGGAACCAGGATGTCACACCCACTCCAATTCGAAGAAAAACTCAAAACTTAGATAAAAATAACTTTAATTTGTATTCATAGAAAAAAGATGTTCCATACAAGAGGGGAGGGGTGGTATTTATAGATTCACCCCAGGGTACATAACTTGAGGGCTAAGAATCCCTGACTTGTGGGCCAAGAAACCCTGGTGGACCGGTTAACAGTGGGCCTTTATCTTGGACTGGAGCTCTCTCTTGTGGGCTTGGCAGCATGAAAGGGTCTAGGTGCATGAAGGCCAGCTCTGGTTGGGGGGGCCTGGTGAATCTCCTGGCTGCGAAATCTCCTCTTGTACAAGACCTGAATGAAAACTACATTGACTTGACTGGAGAGTCAACTGGACTTGACTGGACTAAAAGACTAGACATGCCTAAGTGGACTCAACTAGACTCAATTGTCTCACTTTATTATAGGACTCAAATAAAATAAAATGAACTTTCTGGTCCCCATCAAACCTCCTGCCTTGATCTAAGAGAGGAGATTGCCCTTGAGATTGATTAGATGAAATGATGACACTCAATGAGCCTTAATGCAACTAATAACAATCAAAAAATAAAAATATTTTTTTTGTCTTTTTATGAGGTGGAAATTAAATTTAAGTTGATTAAATTATCAAACAAAATTAGGGCTTGGGTGAGTTAGGGTTTGGAAGTTTATTAGATTTGGTTTGATCAAGTATGCAAAATAGAAATTAGGGTTTGGTTGGAAGCATAATTTGGTTCAATTTTTGATGCATAAAAAAGTCAAAAAAATTTTAGGATAGAGGATGAAAGCGCAGATGATCCATACCAAATTTCATGCAAAGAAAAATTTGGATGATGATGCAAAACATAGGGTTTCAGACTGTGTACAGAAGTTTAGGATTTCAGTTAGGGTTTCTAAGATGTTGACTTTTTTATATTTGTTTGTTACTATGAAAATAAATAAAAATTATGACAACTTTTAGAATTGAATAGAGAGTATGCTGTGCAAATTTCAATGAAAAATAAAATCCTTAATTTGATGAAATAGACCAAAAATCAGACCCCTAATGTAGAGATAGGATGAAAAAGTTTCTAGGGAAAAATAAAATAGGCATGAGAAAATTCTATAGGATGCGATAAATCATGATAAAATTCTAAAAAATACAGAATTTTCTGCTTTATTTACACATAGAAACAGTAAAAAAATTAGACTATGTATAGGAATTACAGGATACAAAAACTAGCCCTAAAGCATGCTATGATACCAAATGATCCAAGACTATTCATGCATGCCAATTATTTTTATATTGTTAGGTATTAAGTTAGGAGTTTGTATCCCAAATTTCAAGCCAAGATATTAAGTAGGAAATTCTATAAAAAATCTGAAGCACAGGTATGCAGAAATAAATCCTAAAAGTGAAGAAACAGGACCGCCGAGGCTAAGAAACCCTGGTTAGGATTAGCTCTTCTACAATACTGCTACCAGAGGAGTCCAAGAGGTGTACCTGGTAGAGATTTGAAGATCGTATATGAAGAGTTTGCTCTACGCTCTCGGATGCGGCCTGAAAAAATAAGCTATCGATCCTACGGATTCGCGACTTTCAATCCGATGGCCCGAAAGCTGGTCAGATGGAATCCTTGGATTTGTGAACTCTGAGAGACCTACAAATCACCTAACATGGATTAGAAAACAAAAAAAAAAAGGATTAGATCACTAAAAGAAGAAGAAGGGGAAGAGGTTTGAGGAAGGTGATCAATAGAAGAAGAAGGATGGCGGCTTGGAGGCAGGGCGGAGGGATCACACAGATACCCTTAATCACACATAAATTCACTCAGAATTTTGAGGAAACTCAAGAGAAATTCATTCATAATAATTGATCATTAGTTATAAGAGGGTAGAGGGGTGTAGAATTTATAGATGTTCCCATGCCCTCTCCTAGTTAGGATAGGAATACAAAATTTAATAGGGAGAAGGATTACAAAGTTGCTTAGAACTAGGAGTACACAATTTGAGTAGAAATAAAACTTAATCTCTTAGTTAGAAGTGGACTCTTCTCCTTCTTTGACTTGGTAAAGAGCTCCTAATGGGCTTGGGCTAGGATAAAATTTTCTTGGGCTGCTTTGACTTTTCCACTCCCTGCTAGGCTTGGACTTGGGCACAAACCTTGTTGGACTGGACTTGGAGGGGTGCCAAAGATAAGAATAGGCCTAAGGGCATCATGGCCTAATGGAATGAGGATGCCAGGGACTTGGACTTGGGCCTATGGTGCCACTTCATGAATTCTTGTGGGTTGGTATGTTAGGGTGCTTCTCCTGGAGGACTTGGGTAGCATGAACGAAGTCCAGATGCTGGGTTGGTGACTTGAGTGTGGGTCCAATAGTCCTCCTCTTGAATATGACTTGAATTAAAGTAATTACAGGACTCAAAGGGGCCTAATTGACAAGACTCAAAGTAGGCCGAATAATACAAATGGACTCAATTGAACTCAGGACTCAAAAGACTTAGTGAATCTAATCGACTCACATTATTACAGGACTTAAATTGACATAAAACCTCAAAATGACAAACACTCATAATGAACTGACTCAACCAACTTAGTTCAACTGAGCCGAACATGACCAAAAACTTGACTAATAAATCCTAATAGTGTGAGTTGACTCTAAATACAGGACTCAAGTATAACAAGGCCTGAAAAACAAAACTCAAGGCCCAAATACAGGACTCAAATGGCTAACACAGCCAGGTTATTGGACTCAAAGATAAAATTTGAATCATGGCTAAGGGACTCAAACTCAGGGACCCATAGTGAACTAGGATTGACTTGATGTCCCCATCACCTGAGTGGTTCCCTCCAAGGACCATGAAGAAACTACATGTTCATGGAGCTGGACCTTTCAGAGTGATAAAGAGAGTTTGACCCAATGCCTATATACTTGAGTTACCACCCGAATTAGGCATTAGTTCGACCTTCAATATCTCGGACCTAGTTGAGTATAGGGAGCCAACAATGATACGCAATGAGCTATTTGGACCTAACCCTTTTCTTGAGAGTGAGCCCATCCTGGAGTGTCCACCAACAAATTGGCCTGTGAGAGAAGAAAGGATTGAGCACATCTTAGATGATCAAGCTATTGGTACCCGGAACAAAGGCTACTAATGGTATTTGGTACGATGGCAAGGTCGACCAGAATTCGAGGATTCATGGATCACCCTAGAGGATCTGCAACACCTCAACCCAGACATGTTGGAGCAGTATGAGAGCCGAGATGACCCTTACTCGACAGGGTAAGCTCTTAGGAACATATAATGTAGTTTTAGAAGTAGAAGCAGAACTATTTGTTGCACAAGCCCTTTGAGATGTAAATTTTGGAATATAAGCTTTTGGTTTGACAAAAGTAGTTGCCAAAATACTATTTGATATTAAGAAATTGAAACCAATTCCAGCTTTATTAATAGAAATCTTTTGTTCTTTTAGAATCAACTCAAGTTTGTTAGAAGATAATGTAAGTTTTTCAACAAGTGGCTTGAGTTTTTCAACCTCCTTTTTCAACTCATTATTTTTATTTATCAAAGCTTTGTTTTTATCAAGATATGCACTATTCTCAGTTTTCAAAGCTTTATAATTTTTAGTAAAGACATAATTATTTTTGCAATAAGATATTCTTTTCTGAAATCTCTTCTTTTTCTTTTAGTAAAGAATCATTGATATTCTTTAAAGATCTAATCTTTACTCCAGCCTTTTTAAATTCAGATAATAGATCATGAAAAGCAGAATTTAATTCATCAAATGTAAATTCAATTTGAGCATTTGGGGATGTTACCTCGTCCTCGAGACCCATTAGACATAAATTAACAGTTTTTGTGGTCTCTTCCTCTTCAATTGAGATGGATTCCTCGCTATCGCTCCATGTGGTAACCATCGCCTTCTTCTTCTTTTTCTTGAAGAATTTTTTTAGTAGTGGACAATCTAGATGAATGTGCCCCGGTTTCTTACATTCGTAGCATGTGGGCACTTATTCTTTATCCTTGTCCTTGTCCTTGTAATGCTCTCATCGTTTATGAAATTTTTTATTGAATCTTCCTTTCTTCTTTCCCAAAAACCTTCTAAATCTCCTCACGACCATTGTGATATCTTCATCTTCTAGATCATCGTCGGAGGAGATGGAGTCATCTTTCGATTCCTCATCTTTCTTTAAGTCCAATGCAGCTTTGAAGGTAATTATCTTCTTCTTCTTTTGATCATCATCAGTTCTATGCTGCATAGTTAATTCATGTGTGATGAGTGAACCCTTTAATTCATCCAAAGAAAGGGTGTTCAGATCTTTCACTTCTTGGATGGCAGTCACTTTGGGGTCCCATTTATCTAGAAGTGATCTTAAGATCTTTTATACTAAGTCAGCATTTGAGTAAACCCTGCCAAGACTTTTCGAGCTATTAATAATATCTGTAAATCTAGTAAACATGGCAGAGATAGTTTCAGTAGATTTCATTTTAAATAATTTGTAACTATATACAAGAAGATTTATTTTCGAAGTCTTCACTTGGAAAGTTCCTTCGTGGGTCACTTCGAGTTTGTCCCAAATTTCCTTTGTAGAAGAGCAAGTGAAAATTCGATTAAACTTGTTAGAGTCCAAAGCATAGTATAATAAATTCATTGCTTTGGCATTTAATTCCCCCATCTTCATGTTGTGTTCATCCCATTCCTCTTCAGGCTTAGGGATATCCATGCCATCAATTTTAATCATGGGAATTTGTGGCTCTTTCAGAATGACCTTCCATAATTGAAAATCGACAGCTTGTATATAGATTTTCATTCTAGCTTTCCAATAAGAATAATTTGTGCCAGTGAAGAGTGGAGGTCTATTAGTAGATTGGCCTTCGGCCAAGGATGTACTCATGGGATGAGCCATCAATCTTTACTCTAAATGTATTCAGAGGCACTGCTTTGATACCAGTTGTTGCCCAGGTGGCTTTCCCAAGAGGGGGGTAAATTGGGAATTAAAAAATTTAAGCAATTATGTGCTTTTTGAAATCCCTTTTAAAATGTTAGATGTTGTGATAAAGTAATTAACTACAGAAGCAAAAATAAATCAGAGAAGCACAACACAAACACATAATAATTATAGTGGTTCGGAGCAACCCAGCTCTTATGTCCACTATCCAAGATTACCACTTGGAATTTCCATTATATCCCCCATCATAATACAGTCGGATTGTTTTAACCAGCTCACAATCTAAACTTTTACACTTTGATTTTACCGAGATCACCAAAGAAATCTAACTTGGTTTTACTAGGATCACCAAGAACCCAACACTTGGTTTTTAATAAAGGCTCACCAAGAACCTATTTGGTTTTTCAACCGGGCTCACCAATAATCCAACAATTCAAAGTGAATTGAAATATAAAAGCAACAAAATGACAAACAAATTTTTGTCGAATGGTTGCCGATGCAGCTCGAGAGAAGACCACTTGAATGCACTTCAATGCACTTTAATGGCTTCTATATCTTCTTAGCTAAGTGCTTCAAGCTTCTGATGAGAGTTAGTGAAGACTTGAAGGCTATCTTGAATGCTCTTAGTGCTCTCTTGCTTGTTGGCTTATTTTGATATTCAATAATGCATTAACTCTCTCACTTCTTCTTCAAAGAGGTTCAAATCTCTCAAATATATGGCCTTCCATCATTCCAAGGTAGTTTAAATCATTGTAGACCATTGGGATGTGACATTTGACCATTGGAGCATTTTTTGGATTCAAATTCTGAGTTCTAGAACTAGCTATTGCAAGTCTGAAATCGACCTTCAAGTTAACTTGAATCACTCGAGTCGGCTCGGATCCTTAGAGGAGTTCTGGTTGAGTCGACTCTCTTCAATCCAGTTGGCTAGCTTGCACAGTGTCTTGATTCTTCACTCTATAAGAGTCGGTTGGCCTTGATTCCAGTCGACTTGGATCCTCAGGCCTTCAACATGTCAGTCTGGTCGAGTCGGCTAACTTCCATTCCAGTCGACTCGGATGGCTATAGTTTTCATAAGCATTTTCTAGACTTTGGAGGAGTTGGCTCGATTTCTGAAGAGTTGGCTCGAATGTCTGACCCAATGAAAGAGTCGGCTCAGACTCCCTTCAAGTCGGCTTGCTTGTCTGATTCAGCAAATAATACACTAGTCAAGTCAGCTTGGGTCCAGAGTCGGCTCGGATATCTGCGTGCCAGAAATCTCATGCGTGCCATGTACCAGAGTTGGCTCTCTTCTTCTCGAGTCAGCTCGGATGAATGTTTCAGTGATTTTCTTAGTCCTTCTCCAGAATTCATCTAGCAAGTCTTCAAGCTTCAAGATGTCTTCAATTCCAACAAGTTTCTAAGAAACTAAAAGCTTGAAACACATTTAGAAGCAACCCAATTTTATGATCTTTCTTAACTTTTTCTTTGGGTTCTTCTTTACAACATTCAATTACAACACAACTCAAAACAAGGAATAAAATATAGGAGTTGAAATTTGAGCAATAAACTCATCCTACAAAACCTGTAAATGACTTGAAGAGTTGTTAGTAAAATAAATGCATGCACCAATGTTCGGTTATCATCAAAATCACTTATGGGGTCAACAATATCCCCCTTTTTGATGATGACAAAATACTAAGCATAAAAAATTCTTTACAATTACATGTATAAAAGTATTTGAAAGTATGTACATGTATCAGAGTTAATTATATTTGTAAATAAGTATTAGAGCTCTGGTTATGAAATTGTACAGTATTGATGTTAGTGCTTTTGTGTGTATCAAAGTATTAAGCTTTGTATGCTTCAGAGTATTATAAATAACACAAACATGAAGTATCAAAGTTTAAAATTGAAAGAATTAAAGCTAATTTTAGAGCAAGAATTTAGAGTAATTAGAGCAAAATGTAGGTTTAGAGCAAAAGCCATTTGTTTTCAAAAAATTTCTCCCCCTTTCCATAGGTTTTTAAATTTTGAAACAATTAGGCTCATTTAAACACAAACACTTATACGCTCCCCCTTTTTATTCTTTTCAAGCACTTTATGAATAACTTTCCAATGCTTGGAACCAATTGTAAATAATTCTCTTGTTAGCTCAGATTTTTCATGACAGCTCAATGTTCTCCCCCTTTTTGTCAACCAATCAAAAAGGTATTACAATAAAGCACAAATTTGAAACAGAATGAGAAAGATTTTAATATTTGTTTGAGATAATTTCACTTTCTCAATTTCATTTGGATATTCTAATTAAAATTCATCGCATTGGTATTGTAAACATTGCATAAGCTTAAAATAATTCAAGACAGTGCTAGCAAATATCAAAATAACTTTCATTTCATTTAAAATGTTCAATACAAGGTACAAAATATGAAAGAAAGTACAATCATCATTCAGTAAGATAAAATTATTTTCTTTTCATTCACAAAGTTTCTTGATTACAGAAGATAGGAAGTAAAGTAAGAGTAAGTACTGTAAGCATGGTTAGAAGTACAATTATATGATCATTAAACCCAAAAGTGTATCCAAACATCCTATTGTTCTTCCTCACTAGAGGAAGAAGCAACATCTATAACCCTATCTATGGTTTTGGTCTTAAGAGGTTTGAACCTAAGATCCCTAAATTTGGTTCTAATAGGGGCTACAGGTGTGCTAGTTTTCTTAGTTTTTGGTTTCTTCTTGGGTAGAGCAGGTTTAGCTTTGGATGATGGAGGATCATATGAAGGAAACTTTGAAAGCACAGGAAATGGTTGAGCAAGAGGTGCTGGTGACTCTTTGCTGATCTGTATGGATGCATCCTTAGCAGTGAAGGTTTCCTTAGTTGGGTGCAGTAGGATACTTCAAATATCTTCTTTGAAATTGTCCACCTCTTTTTGCATCTTTTCCTTATGCAACTTCTGCTCTGATTTGATTTCCTGCAAGCTATCATCATTTGATTGGTGCAATTTTCTAAGTGCAGAGTTGATGTGGCTTGTAAGAGATTCAGAAATTATTTCCATCAATTGAGATATAAACTCTTTAAGTTTAGATGGAGTTTTCATTGAACATTCAGAGGTGTCTTCATCATTGTTTTCAGATTTATTTGGGTCATCAGTAGGAGGTTCATCATTGTCATCATCAGATGATGTCACAGTCATTTGACTAGTTATTTTCTTCAACCAGACTCCTTCTTGCAATTGATATCCCATTCTCATAAAAGAGTTAATTGAGTCGGTCTCTGAGTGGTGAAGTGGCTTGCCGACTTCATTTGTCAGGTCAATTCTAGCATCTTCGAATAATAATGTAAATACCATGCCATATGGCAAGCATACCTTGATCTTTCTTGCTGCCTCACTCATCTGTATCATCATAATTTATGAAAGGTTGAGGGCTTCTCCCTTAATGAGATGTTCCATGAAGATCATATCTCGTTCTCTTACCCAATCGAAACATCTGGTTCGGGGAAGAAAAATTCGACTGATCATGTTGTGGAGTAGTCGCATTTCCATGGAAAGCATGTTGGCTTGAACATATTTGATGGAGCTTACATCTGATTTTTCCAAGATAAGACTCAATGCTTGATCTTTTTCCTTTAAGGTTAGTTTTGTTGCACCATCAGTGGGCATTTGTAGTAGGTTGCTCAGTTTTTCTTCATCCACAACAACCTTTACTCCTTTGACAATGGATTCTAGATGATATTCTCCAAGAACTAGATTTTCAAACAATGTTCTTACCAAGGAAGGGTAAGTCGGAATGTCCAATGAGCATAAAAACTTCCAACCTTGGTTCTCAATCCAGTTTTCGATCTTCATATTTAGATCTTCCAAGAAGGTGAATTCAATTCTTCTACCACATGTGACTGGCCGATTGGCCATTGAAGTGATTTGCCCGGTTGGAGAAGGAGCATCTTCTTCTTTCTATCTTGGAGAGAATTTTCCTTTCTTTTCTCTCTTCTTCCTCAGATTTTCACTATGACAGCTTGATTCAACTATGTGAGAGTGCTTTTGTGTAGATCTTCTTGGAGCCATTGCAGCAAATAGCCAAGAAGGAGTGGATTTAGGCTTTGGGAGAAGGTTCTTGGAGAATTGGGAAAAGTCTCAAGTAGAATGATAGGGTTTGGAGTAGAAAAGAAAGTGTAAGAAGTAAGAAAAAGATTACTCGGCTCTATTAAAAAACCATTTTCCTGACATCCGAGTCGGCTCACTTTGCCCTAAAATCATCCGAGTCGGCTCAACTAGAGTGAACTCAGAACAAACAGAAATCCGAGTCGGCTAGGCAAACCCTAAATTGACCTAGTCGGCTCGACTAGAGCAAAAGCAAAAAAATCAGAGATTCGAGCTGGCTCGACCAGAGCAAAATTGCTCGAGTCGACTCGAACAGAAACTTTCGACAAAGGTTAAAAAGATTCAGAAATTGAAATTAATTCAATAAAATTTCAGGGAAAGTTGTTAAAAAATCTTGAATAGTTGTAGGAGGTTTTCTAGATAATTTTTTCTTAAATTTGAGGAAATTAGGTTAGGAAAATCTAGAAAGGATCATAAAGACCTAATTCTCCTCTAAGCAATTCAAATCTATCCTAATTTAGTGGCTTAGTAAAGATGTCAGCTAATTAGTTTTCAGGTGGAATAAATTCTAGTTCAGTGTCACCATTCAAAACATGATCTTTAATAAAATGGTGTCTTATCTCTATATGCTTAGTTCTAGAATGCTGAATTGGATTTTTTGTCAAATTTATAGTACTTGTGTTATCACACTTGATTAGAATTTTAGATTGTATAACACCAAAGTCTTCTAGTTGTTGTTTAATCCATAACACTTATGCACAACAACTTTCTGCAGCAACATACTCTGCCTCAGCAGTAGAAAGTGCTACCAAGTTTTGTTTCTTACAGTGCCATGAGATTAAATTCAACCCTAAAAATTGGCATGTGCCACTAGTGCTTTTTCTATCAATTTTACAACCAGCATAATCAGCATCCAAGAATCCAATTAAATTCAATGAAGAATATTTTGAAAACCAAAGACCTAGATTACTTGTACCTTTCAAATATCTGATAATTCTTTTAACAACAAGCATATGTGATTCTTTAGGATTAGATTGGAATCTAGTACATACACATATGCTATACGAGATATCAAGTCTACTTGCAGTCAAATATAATAGAGATATGATCATATCTCTATAAAGCTTTTGGTCAATGTTGGATCCATTTTCATCTTTGTCCAATCTACAAGATGGGCTCATGGGTGTGTTCATTTGTTTTCATGTCTCCATACAAAGTTTTTTTATTATTTCTTTGGTGTACTTGGCTTGGTTGATAAAGATTCCTTCCTTTATTTACTTTACTTGAAGTCCAAGGATATAGTTAAGTTCACCCATTATGCTCATTTCAAATCTCCCTGCATTAACTTAGCAAATTCTTTACAAAGAGCTTGATTAGTTGCACCAAATATAATATCATCAACATAAATTTGTACAACTAAAATGTTATTATTTTTCTTTTTGATGAAAAGAGTTTTATCAATATTTTCTCTTGAAAAATCATTTTCAATCAAAAAGATGTTAAGTCTATCATACCAGGCTCTAGGTGCTCATTTCAAACCATATAAAGCTTTATTCAATTTAAAAATATGGTTTGGAAAAACATGATCTTTAAAACCTGGTGGTTGTTTAACAAAAACTTGTTCTGAAATGAAACCGTTTACATATGCACTTTTCACTCCATTTGAAAAAGTTTTAAATTCATGTAGCAAGCAAATGCAAGAAGTAATCTAATAGCTTCTAGTCTTGCTATAGGTGCATATATTTCATCAAAATCAATGCCCTCTTCTTGGTTATATCTTTTAGCCACTAATCTAGCTTTGTTTCTTACTACATTTCCTTGTTCATCTAGTTTGTTCCTATAAACCCATTTGGTTCCTATTATTGGATGGTCTGTAGGTCCATCAATTGGTATTCAAACCTTATTTCTTTCAAATTGGTTCAATTCTTCATGCATGGCCATCATCCAGTTTGGATCATTTTCAGCTTCTTCCAAGGTATGAGGTTCTATTTGTGACACAAATGCTAAATAATCATATGCATCTCTATATGATGACCTAGTTCTAATACCTTGTGAAGGATCATCAATAATTAATTCTCTAGGATGAGAAGTTACGTACCTCCATTCTCTCGGTAGATCTGCATGATCCTTACTTACCGTTTCTTCTCCTTCTTTAATTGGTCTTTCTTGTATACTCATGTCTTTCATTTCTTTTTGAATTTTACCTGCACATTGTCTATGCACTCTTCTTTCTTAGAAGGTGAAGGGTTAGTTTCATCAAAAATAACATGCATTGACTCTTCTACAGTAAGAGTTCTTTTATTAAATACTCTATAAGCTTTGCTATGTAATGAATAAATAAGGAAAATTGCTTCATCTGATTTAGCATCAAATTTTTTTAGATTATCTTTACCATTGTTAAGTATAAAGCATTTACATCCAAAATATAAAAATAATTAATATTGGGTTTCTTTTCATTCCAAAGCTCATAGGGGCTTTTCTTCAAAATAGGATGGATCAAAACTCGGTTTAAAATGTAACAAGCAGTGTTCACCGCTTCTACCCAAAAGTACCTTGGAAGATTGCCTTCACATAACATCTGATGTGGGACTAATATGCATGCAATTATTTTTGTATGTTTTATATGTGGGGTGAGGTGATTAATTCCCAAATTTCAGATCAAAATTAGTTGTAGGGAATTATGTATGAAATTTTGAAGCAGATTAGAACCTAGAAAAGTATTAAAGAAGGATCGCCGAGGCTGAGAAGTCTCGATTAGGGCAAGTTCTCCTACAATACAAAGACTGGAGGTAGAGGGGGTGTACCTGACAACGTCTAAAGTGCCCGGTGAAGATTGCAGCGAAGGGATCTCTCATTCCTCGATGGATGCGGCCTGAAAAACTGAGCTAAAGACCCGTGGATACCCGGCTTTCTGCTCGGTGGTCTGATTGAGGCTTGGCTGGAGTCGTTGGATTCGTAGGAACTCGCGGACCTGCAAACGATCTGTCAGGGGTTAGAAAACTCAGAGGAAATCAAGAAAACAAAGGAAAACAGTAAAGAAAAAAGGAATTTTGGAGTGGGCGGCCAAGGCTCTGGAGGATTGGCTAGCAGCATGATGATGGTTGCATCACCAGGAAGAAGAACTCTCAAACCCCTTTATGCACACAGCAGGGTAACACTCAAAGCAATAGGAGAACTCAAGGTTTATTTCATATATCAAAATCAATCCTTATACAAGAGACTAGGGTCCTTTAAATAGACCCTTAGTCTTGGGCTCCAAGTAAGGACACATTAGTCTTTACATAAGAATCCTACTCCTACTCAAATCCTAGCTAGAAAATAAGGAAACATTAGGTAGAAAAAATCCCTAAAAATTCTCTTGACTTGGTCAACACTCCAAGGATGCCTAGGGAGGCGTGTTGGGCTTCTAAGAGCAGCAAGAGGCCAGCCCAAAGGAGCTTGGGCGCATGGGCTTGGGCCTCTGGAAGCTAGGGTGGCCTGGTAGCTAGGTAGCAGGAATATTCCTTGGTATCTTGCTTCTTAGGGGCTTAGGCTTGGCGCCTGGGCTTGGTTTCTTTGGGCTAGGATGTAGATGGACCTCTAAAATCATAGATGCCTTGATCTATGAATATATTCTGGCATCTAGAAGGAAATCTGGGCATCTGGAGGGCATCTACAAGGAATCATGGTTTTCTGAATTTTTCTCCTGGGGTCTTCAAATCTTCAAGCTGGGTTGGACTTGGGCTCAACATCCATGTCTTCAATCAGGTTGGACTTGGTCTTTACTTGTATGATGTGGTCTTGAGTGTTCAATATGCTTAGACAGGACTCAAAAAAATAAAATTAGCTCGACATGAGCTAACTAACACTTGACTGAACTAGCTCAACATGAGCTGACTAATACAGGACTCACATAAAACAACTCAGCTAGACTAAGCTTTATTTCAGTGGACTCGAATATCATTTAAGTGATCCACAGAGGGTTGAGAAGTATCTGCCTTATTCTGGTGCCTCTGGTGTCCGCACCAACATCATTTGTGCCATTTCTTCCATAGTCCTATTTTTCCTCTCTACAATACCATTTTGTTATGGTGTCCTAGGAGCGGAGAAGTTGTGATCAATACCATTTTTAGTGCAATAATTATCAAAATTTGATTTTCAAATTCAGTGTTGTGATCACTCCTAATTGAAATTATTTAAAGATTTTTCTGATTTGAAACCTTTATGTAAAATTTTTAAAATACTTTAAAGGTTTCATCTTTGTAAGCAATAAACAAAACCCATATAAATCTAGAGAAATCATCTACAATCACAAGTGCATATTTCATACCTCCTAGGCTTGTAGTCTTAGTTGGTCCAAATAAGTCCATGTGAAGTTACTCTAGAGGTCTAGTAGTTGAAATCATATTTTTGGATTTAAAGCTCCCCCTAGTTTGATTATCCATTTGGCATACATCACAAACATGATCAAAGTCTACTTTAAACTTAGGCATGCCTCTAACTAAGTTTTTGAAAATTAACTTGGCAATAGTATACATGCTAGCATGACCTAATCATTTATGCCAAAGTAAACAAGACTCCTTAGTCTTAGTATTCATTGTAACTAGACTGGAACTACTTGACATGGCAAGATTATTAAGGTCTACCACATAAATATTTCCAAGTCTATTTCCAATTTACTTACTACCAGAATCAAGAGAGTTTGTTACAATGCACATAGATGATTCAAAGATAACCTTGAAGCCTTTATTACATAATTGACTGATACTCAATAAATTATGCTTCAATTATCTACTAGTAATACATTTTCAATAAAAGTACAGGAGGTTATCTTGATCTTACCGATTCTGATTATTTTTCCCTTGCCATTATCTCCAAAAGTAACCATACCTCCTTCTTTCATTTCCAGGGTGTTGAACTGATCCTTGTCACCCATCATATGCCTTGAATAGCCACTATCGAGATACCATCTTTTCTTTAGTTTTTGGGCTGCAAGACATTCCTGCAAGACAATCAAGAAATTCTTTTAGGTACCCAAGCTAACTTGGATCATTGCAGGTTAGCAGAGGTGGTTCCTTTGAGAACCCAAATCTTTCTTGTTTTACTTTGGACATTTCTAAAGATATTGCATTCAAAAGCTTTATGTCCTAATTTTTTGCATGTAAAACATTCAATTCTAGAATTTTGAAAAGATGCAGATATAAAAGATTTTCTATTTAAGCTCTTAGGAACATACAATGTAGTTTTAGAAGTAGAAGCAGAACTATTTGTTGCACAAGCCTTTTGAGATATAAATTTTGGAATATAAGCTTTTAGTTTTACAAAAGTAGTTGTCGAAATACTATTTGAATTTGAGGAATTGAAATCGATTCCAGCTTTATTACCAGAAATCATATGATCTTTTTGAATCAACTCAAGCTTATTAGAAGATAATGTAAGTTTTTCAACAAATGACTTGAGTTTTTTAACCTCCTTTTTCAACTCATTATTTTCATTTATCAAAGCTTTTTTTTATCAAGATATGCACTATTCTCAGTTTTCAAAGCTTTATAATTTTCAGAAAAGACATGTAATTATTTTTGCAATAAGATATTCTTTTCTGAAATCTCTTCTTTTTCTTTTAGTAAAGAATCATTGATATTCTTTAAAGATCTAATCTTTACTCTAGCTTTTTTAAATTTAGATAATAGATCATGAAAAGAAGAATTTAATTCATCAAATGTAAATTTAATTTGAGCATTGGGGGATGTTACCTCGTCCTCGAGACCCATTAGACATAAATTAGCAATTTTTGTGGTCTATTCCTCTTCAGTTTAGGTGGATTCTTCGCTATCGCTCCATGTTATAACCATCACCTTCTTCTTCTTTTTCTTGAACAATTTCTTTAGTAGTGGACAATCTGGACAAATATGCCCCAGTTTCTTACATTCGTAGCATGTGGGCACTTGTTCTTTATCCTTTTCTTTATCCTTGTCCTTGTCCTTGGAATGCTCTCCTTGTTTATAGAATTTTCTATTGAATCTTTCTTTCTTCTTTCCCATAAACCTTCTAAATCTCCTCACGACCATTGCGATATCTTCATCTTCTAGATCATCTTCGGAGGAGGTGGAGTCATCTTCCTATTCATCATCTTTCTTTGAGTCTAATGCAGCTTTGAAGGCAATTGTCTTCTTCTTCTTTTGTTCATCATCAGTTCTATGCTGCATAGTCAATTCATGTGTGATGAGTGAACCCATTAATTCATCCAAAGAAAGGGTGTTCAGATCTTTCACTTTTTGGATGGCAGTCACTTTGGGGTCCCATTAATCCAGAAGTGATCTTAAGATCTTCTGTACTAAGTCAGCATTTGAGTAAACCCTGCCAAGACTTTTCAAGCCATTAATAATATCTATAAATCTAGTTACATGGCAGAGTAAGTTTCAATAGATTCCATTTTAAAAAATTTGTAACTATGTACAAGAAGATTTATTTTCAATGTCTTCACTTGGAAAGTTCCTTCGTCGATCACTTCGAGTTTGTCCCAAATTTTCTTTGCAGAAGAGCAAGTGAAAATTCGATTAAACTCGTTAGAGTCCAAAGCACAGTATAACAAATTCATTACTTTGGCATTTAATTCGCTCATCTTCAAGTCATGTTCTTCCCATTTCTCTTCAGGCTTAGGGATATCCATGCCATCAATTTTAATCATGAGAATTTGTGGCCCTTTCATAATGACCTTCCATAATTGAAAATCGATAGCTTATATATAGATTTTCATTCTAGCTTTCCAATAAAAATAATTTATGCCAGTGAAGAGTGGAGGTCTATTAGTAGATTGGCCTTCGGCCAAGGATGTACTCATGGGATGAGCCATCAATCTTTACTCTAAATGTATTTAGAGAAACTACTCTGATACCAGTTGTTACCCAGGTGGGTTTCCCAAGAGGGGGTGAATTGGGAATTAAAAAATTTTAGCAATTGTGTGCTCTTTGAAATCCCTTTTAAAGTGTTAGGTGCTGTGATAAAGTAATTAACTACAGAAGCAAAAATAAATTAGAGAAGCACAACACAAACACACAACAATTATAGTGGCTCGGAGTAACCCAGCTCCTACGTCCACTATCCAAGATTACCAGTTAGGATTTTCACTATATCCCCAACCGAAATACAATCGGATTGTTTTAACAGGCTCACAATCCAAACCTCTACACTTTGGTTTTATCAGATCATCAAAGAAATCCAACATGGTTTTACCAGGATCACCAAGAACCCAACACTTGGTTTTTAATAAAGGCTCACCAAGAACCTATTTGGTTTTTCCACCGTGCTCACCAATAACCCAACAAATCAAAGTGAATTGAAGCATAAAAGCAATAGAATGACAAACAATTTTTTGTCAAATGGTTGCTGATGCAGCTCGAGAAAATCCCACTTGAATGCACTTCAATGCACTTTAATGGCTTCTATATCTTCTTAGCTAAGTGCTTCAAGCTTTTGATGAGAGTTGGTGAAGACTTGATGGCTATCTTGAATGCTCTTAGTGCTCTCTTGCTTGTTGGCTTATTTTGATATTCAATAATGGATTAACTCTCTCACTACTTCTTCAAAGAGGTTCAAATCCCTCAAATATATGGCCTTCTATCATTCCAAGGCAGTTTAAGTCATTGTAGAGCATTGGGATGTGACATTTGACCGTTGGAGCACTTTTTGGATTCAAATTCTAAGTTCTAGAACTAGCCGTTTTAAGTCTGAAATTGACCTTCAAGTCAACTTAGATCACTCGAGTTGGCTCAGATCCTTAGAGGAGTTCTGATTGAGTCGACTCTCTTCAATCCAGTTGACTCGCTTGCATAGTGTCTTGATTCTCCACTCTATAAGAGTCATCTCGCTTTGATTCCAATCGACTCGGATCTTCAGGCCTTCAACATGTCAGTCTAGTCGAGTTGGCTAACTTTCATTCCAGTCGACTCAGATGGCTGTAGTTCTTAGAAGCATTTTCTGGACTCTAAATGAGTCTGCTCGATCTTCTGAAGAGTTAGCTCGAATGTCTGACCAAATGAAAGAGTCGGCTAAGACTCCCTTCAGGTCAGCTCGCCTTTCTGATTCAGTAAATAATACATTGGTCAAGTCGGCTCAGGTCCCTTAGAGTTGGCTCGGATATCTGCATGCTAGAAATCTCATGCATGCCATGTGCTAGAGTCAGCTCTCTTCTCCTCGAGTCGGCTCAGATGAATGTTTTAATGATTTTCTAGTTTTCTCCATAATTCATCCAACAAGTCTTCAAGCTTCAAGTTGTCTTCAATTCTAACAAGTTTCTAAGAAACTAAAAGCTTGAAACACATTTAGAAGTAACCCAATTTTATGATCTTTCTTAACTTTTTCTTTGGGTTCTTCTTTACAACATTCAATTACAACACAACTCAAAACAAGGAATGAAAATGTAGGAGTTGAAATTTCAACAATAAACTCATCCTACAAAAACTTGAAAACCAGTTGAAGAGTTGTTGTAAAATAAGTGCATGCACTAATGTTTGTGATTGGGGACCTGAAACCTACCCGGGTTTTCCTTTTCTTTTTTTTAGATTTTTTTATTTTTAGTTTAAAAATATTTGTCACTGCTATTCCATCTATTCCCATTGTCCTTACTCTATCCCGATGTTATTTTCAACTTATTCCATATATATCCCTTTCTTCTTCAACCTCCAGGAAAGTCATAGAGCATTCATTTTCCAATTTTTTTTTGTCCCACCGGTCCAAGATCCACCGTGCACGTCCCCCCGGCCGCCTCCACCGGCCCGTCACCAGTGCTCGCTAGCCTACCTCTTGCTAGAAAACCGGCGTCCGCCGCCCATGCCATGGGAAGACGAACGGTCCGCGGGAAGACAACGATCGCCCATGGCCTCCGTCGCCGCCGCCCCGCCACCGCCGCCCGCTTGCCGCCCTGCCACCCGCCGCCCCCTGGCCCCCGCCCGGCCGCCGGAGGCCTCGCCGGTGCCTTGCCACCACCCATGGCCGCGGAAGGTGAACGGGCGCCCGTGACTCCCATTTGCACCACCGTGTCACCCCGTCGCTGCCGCCAGCCTGCCACCCGCTAGCCCCCGCCCAGCCGGCCGGAGGCTTCGCAGGTGCCCACCCGCCATCTACGGCCATGGAAGACGAACGGGCGCCCGTGATGCCCATCCGTGCCACCATGCAGCCGCTGTCTGCCGCCCACCCGCCGTGTCGCCTCGCCGCCTCCGCCCACCTGCCGCCCGCCGCCCGCTGGCCCCCACCAGAGATCCAGTCCCCTGTTGCTCGACCGTGAAGAAGTTTTCTGCATGCTTCTCAAAGCAACCCAAAGAAGCTTCTGCATGCTTCTCAAAGTAGCTGGAAGAAGACCTGTTTTGCATGATTTTTGGAGCAGCACGAATTTCAGAGTGGAGGGGGATTTTAAAATTCAAATAAAAGCGATTTATTTGGTAATTTTCATGATTGTAATTTGGGTTTAAAATGGAAATTTGAGATTTTTGTTTTGAATTTGAATTCAAATCTAGGGAGGATTTCTTGGGATTTTATTTTGAATTTCAAAGGGGATATTGGAATCTAAAAATATCCATGCTCTTGTAATAAATCAGTTGATGAAATGAATTTTTGAGGGTTTTTCCACTTGTTTGTGGTTCTGGGATGAGGCCCATTTGCTTTCATCCTTCAGGACATCGAGGGGTGTGAGGCCCCAATGCCTTCGCTCCAACGAGAGCGTCGAGGAGTGTGAAGCCACTCCAAGCCATCAGTGTCACCATGCATGATGGCGGGGTGTGATCTCCAAGTCATCAGCGCCGCCGTGTATGATGGCAGGATGTGATCCCAAATAAGGTCTTTGCTGCCAAACATTTGACGAGGGGCTGGAAGCCCTAGGTACCTTTTTCCCCTCCATCTCTCTATTTCCCATCGGATCTATATCCTAGGTTCGAGTTTCATTCCTATTCCCCCTCCATATCCCTATCCTTCCTTCACCACCTCCACCAAGAAAAAAACTGAAAACCAAAAGAGTCTAGTCATTTTAGGGTTTTAGTATAAGTTTGATCCTAGTCCCGGGAGGCTTCTTAGCCCTCCCACGGTCCGTAGTTGCTTTAGGTGTTTCCCCTTTCAGAATAACCATGGATCCTTCATTTTTCGTCCCACACCATTTTTTTTGGTATCAAAGCCAGCAGGGACTAGGATTAGCTTCGTCTTCAAACTCGACGGAGTCGAGTTCTTCGCACTGTAGAAGAATGATGGGGGACCCGAAACCCATCCAGGTTTTCCTTTTCTTTTTTTTAGATTTTTTTATTTTTAGTTTAAAAATATTTATCCCTGCTATTCCATATATTCCAGTTATCCTTACTCTATCCAGATGTTATTCCCAACTTATTCCATATCTATCCCTATCTTCTTCAACCTCTAGGAAAGTCACATAGCGTTCATTTTCCAATTTTTTTTTATCCCACCGGTCCCAAATCCGCTATGCCCGTCCCCCCGGCCGCCTCCACCGGCCCACCACCAGTGCTCTCCGGCCTCGCTCTCGCCAGAAAATCGGCATCCGTCGCCCATGCCATGGGATGACGAATGGTTCGTGGGAAGACCAACGATCACCCACGACCACCGTCGCCACCCCGCCGCTGCCACCCGCCTGCCACCCTACCACCTGCCACCCCATGGCCCCTGTCCGACCGCCGGAGGCCTTGCTAGTGCCCCACCGCCGCCCATGGCCACAGAAGGTGAATGGGCACCCGTGATGCCCGTCCGTGTCGCCATGCCACCCCGTCATCGCCGCCCGCTTGCCGCCTTACCGCTCGTCGCCTGCTGGCCCCCGCCCAGCCAGCCGGAGGCTTCGTCGGTGCCCAGCCACCGTCCACGGCCACGGAAGATGAATGGGCACCTGTGACGCTCGTCCATGCCACCGTGCCGCCACCGTCCACCGTCCACCCACCGTGCCGCCCCGCCACCGCCGCCCGCCTGCCGCCTTACCGCTCGCTGGCCCTCGCCGGCCGTCGAAGATCCAGCCCCCCTATTGCTCGGCCATGAAGAAGTTTTCTGCATGCTTCTCAAAGCAGCCCAAAGAAGCTTCCACACGTTTCTCAAAGCAGCTAGAAGAAGACCTATTCTGCATGATTTTTGGAGTGGCATGAATTTTAGAGTGGAGGGGGATTTCAAAATTCAAATAAAATGGATTTATTTGATAATTTTCATGATTATAATTAGGGTTTAAAATGGAAATTTGGGATTTTGGTTTTGAATTTGAATTCAAATCTAGGGAGGATTTCAGGGGATTTTATTTTGAACTTCAAAGGGGATATGGGAATCTATAAATACCCATACTCCTCTTGTAATAAATCAGTTGATAAAATAAATTTTTGAGGGTTTTTCCACTTGTTTGTGGTTCTAGGCCGAGGCATGTTTGCCTTTGTCCTTCGGGATGTCGAGGGGTGTAAGGCCCCAATGCCTTCGCTCCAGCGAGAGCATAGAGGAGCGTGAAGCCACTCCAAGCCATCAGTGTCGCCATGCATGATGGCGGGGTGTGATCTCCAAGTCATCAACGCTGCCATGCATGATGGCAGTATGTGATCCCAAATAAGGTCTTCACTGCTAAACAACTGACGAGGGGCTGCAAGCCCTAGTTACCTTTTTCCCCTCCATCTCTCTATTTTCCATCGGATCTAGATCCTAGGTTCGAGTTTCATTCCTGTTCCCCCTCCATATCCCCATCCTTCCTTCACCACCTCCACCAAGGAAAAAACTGAAAACCAAAAGAGTCCAGCCATTTTAGGGTTTTAGTATAAGTACTATCCTAGTCCCGGGAGGCTTCTTAGCCCTCCCATGGTCCGTAGTTGCTTTAGGTGTTTCCCCTTTCAGAATAACCATGGGTCATTCATTTTCTGTCCCACACCAGTTTGGTTATCATCAAAATCACTTATGGGGTCAACACTTGCTCATAAGCTCAGGTAAACATTAAATATTAATTCCTTCTATTTTAAAGTAGTTCAAATCCCTCTAATATATAGTCTTGTACTCTTCTCAGATGATTTTTGTTATTATACAATGTTGGGATGTGACATTTGACCGTTGGAGGACTTTTTGGATTCAAATTCTAAGTTCTGGAACTAGCCGTTATATACTTGAAATCGATCTTCGAGTTGGCTCAGATCTACTCGAGTCAGCTCGGATCCATAGAGTAGTTCTGGTTTAGTCGGCTCTCTTTAATTGAGTCAGCTAGGTTTCTCAGTAGCTTGATTCCTTACTCTGGAGGAGTCGGCTCATCTTACTTCGAGTTGGCTCGGATACTCAAGCATTCAAAAATCCAGTCTAGACGAGTCGGCTCTTTCTCTTTAGAGTCGGTTTAGTTGGCTGTAGTTCCCAGAACTCTTTTTCTGGACTCTGGCGGAATCGGCTCAAATCTCTGAAGAGTTGGTTCGGATGTCTGACAGTACAATGTAGTCGGCTTGGATTCCCTTTGGGTCGGCTCGGTTATCTGATTCAGAAAATCATGAAGTGGACGAGTCAGCTCGGGTCCATTAGAGTCGGCTCGGATGCTTGTGTGCCAGAAATCTTCATGCGTGCCATGTGCCAGAGTCGGCTATCTTTTCTTCAAGTCGGCTCGGATGAATTCTTCGATGAATTATTTGTTTTTCTCTAGAAATCATCCACCAAGTCTTCAAAATCTCAAGGTGCCTTCAAACTCTTCTAACAAATCTTTTCTAGGAAACTTTGAGCTTGAAACACATCTAGAAGTAACCCATTTTCATGATTTTTACTTAACTTTTTCTTTATGTTCTTCTTTACATGAATCACTTACAACACAACTCATTTCAAAACTAGGAATGTAGGAGTTGAAATTAAACAATGAAATCATCCTACAAAAACTTGTAAAACACTTGAAGAGTTGTTAGTAAGACAAATGTATGCTCCAATGTTTTGTTATCATCAATCACTTATGGGGTCAACATTTCTCAACCCTTGTGGTCCTGTTCCTTTATTTCTTTGATTGTTCTTATCTATGGGTAGTAGTAGTTTGGTCTTTACATCATACCCTCACTATTCTTCATCTCTTTTTTGGGAACATTTTCCATACAAAATCTAAAATTAATTTTTATCATTAGTTTATTGTTTTTTGGATGTTCATCCCACATCAAAGGCCCTAAAAAGTGGAATTGTAGGTCGAACTCTAGCTAACACACAAACTACTAAGAAGCTATAGATAAATCACCATGTGTTCGGTATGACCGCACAAGGAGGAAGACCTATAGCTCCAAAGAGTTCGACAAGGAAAGAAAATAAGGAAATCTCAACCTAGCCAAAAAATATTCTTCATACAAAGTTAATCGGCCCAGAGGAGGGTTGCATGCTCAATCAATCTTGAGTGGGACTTTCAATTCAAAACCTGGAGAAATTTGGTACTTCATAGTTTTTTCCAAATGCAACTCTCAAATTTTAAACTAAATGAGCTCTGGAAGGAAATCTCCTTCAGGATCCTATAGAAACTTTTCTTTAGGGTCCCCTAGGAGTTCTCTCTCGGGGTTCATGGAGGATCCTTCTTCGGGATCCGCTAACTCCTGTGGAAAGATAGCAACTACCGTTACCTCACCACCTAGGATAATTTCAATGTCCCTAGTGGAATCCCCAATTCGGTGGGTTCATGATCTAAAGACCACAAACCACCTAGCTTAAGGGATAACTCTAAGTCCAACATCTAAAGATTAAGCAAAAATATCCAAAATCAGAAAAAATTGCCCTTAAAAGAAGTGGAAAGAACTTTAAGAATTTGAAACTAGGAACAAATGACAAGAACCATGAGGCTAAGACTAAAAACTATTCTAAAAAGAGTAGAGAAGCATCTTATTGAACATAGATGAAGGCTCGAAGAGCCTAAACAAGAAGGAAATGAAAGAAACAATGGGGAACGCAGGCAGAACTCACCAGAAGTGATTGTCGGATAGTAGGACAAGATCCTAGATATTGTAAGAGAAAGAAGAAGAGAGTTTCGAAAGCAAAAGACAACCCGAGTGCCAAGAGCCCACCTATTTATTAGAAGCCCTCTCAATGGCCTAGATTCGGTTAAAATAAACCAACCCCATCTGATGGCTAACAAGTGGTACCCAGGATAGGCCAAACCATGTCCCCATGGATCATCAATATCGAAACATCTCGAATGTGTCTTACCACCTCATTGTCTTCCATGCAAAAAAGCCTCATCCTTCTTGAGCGTCGTATCACTTTAAGCCATCATGACATAATTAATACCCATCATTCTCCATGTAACTCATGATAGGACATCTTTTTGAATGTTGTACCCTATCAAGGGAGATCTAGGAATTAATGCAACATTGACCGATAGAATGCCACAGTTATTCCACTATCCCTCCAAAAATAAAACGATCAAAAGAAAACCAGCATAACCAAAATTATCCAAAAAATAATGAAGTACTGTCAAAAACACCGAGTCACGACACTTACAAAAAGTTCACATCTTATTCATCTTAAAGGTGTTTACAAGCTAAAGGTAAAAAATCAAAAGATTACAATAGGTGGGAATCTTAATTCCCTTCCCCTCATTCCCGAGATGCTATTGCCCTACTTTGACAGGAACCCAAAGTAAATGCGCCTCTACTTCTAAGAGGATCTAGGCTACTAAAAGCCATAATCTTTAAATCCAACCCTATATGCCTCACTCTCGACATGGCAGAGCTGGGTCTCAGCAATTCCCGCATGTGCTTCAACTAAAGATGCCTTACTTTGCAACCTCAAATTCTCAATACTATAGCCATCATTACTTCTCTTCAACCCATCGATAATAATCTTAGCCACCTCTAGTTGAGTACATAAGGATATGCTTTTCTCCACCTTTATAGTTTGGCGAGTCTAGACCCATTAAAAGGTAGTTCCATTCCTATCCCTTTCTTCTTCTAATGCTTGTTAAAGGTACCGAACTTCAGCCATGGCCTCATCTTTGACTCGTTCAGCTTGTTGAATTTTCTCTTCTTGTTTTGAAGATCCCTGACCCTGCATTCAGTTGTGAGTTAAGCTGAGCTCTTTTCATAATCACTCATTTTGCCTTCTACTGAATTAAGCTCCTCCTAGAACCATTGAATTTAGCTATTTGCCTCAGATTTTAAGTCTTTAATTTTGGCTTGAAAGTTTTTCTCCATTTGGATGATCTTCACTTTGGCATTTCAAGCCATCTGGGTCTCACCTTGGCATGTGACCTTTACATTATGATGCATTGAAGCTAGATAACTGCCTATCTCACTTAGTTTTATCACCAAATGAATGATATTGTTTGATAAAACATTTGTACATTCCTTCTCCTTCTGAAACTCTTTCTCTACTACATAAACTCAAATTTTGGCTTCACTGAGTTCCTTCTCAGCATCAGTGACTTTTTCTCTAGCATAGCAACCTTTACCTCAGCAGTTTCGACTAATTCAATGAAGAAGTGAAGGTGGTGGGCCAACTGAATCAAATTTCGATAAGTTCTATATTAATAAAAGGGGGAGAAACACCAAGTGGAGCAATAATAGAACAAGAGTTGAATGATAAACCTCTTCCATACCTGAATAACTGATTCATAAGCCATAAATCCATGCTCTTCATATTCTACCTCACAAGCCTGATGGTCAACTACTACCTAAAGGAAGGTCCAAACTCGCTCTTTATTGGATAACGGACTCTCGAGAACATGCAGGATACCAAAGTCACCTCCTGATGCTTCATTCCTAAGAGCATCAGTAGAAGAACTAGAATTCTTATTATCCAATGTACTAGCCAAGAGGCCTTTAAGACTACCCACCACAGATCCTGAACATCATGCAAATCTATTGAGCACTTAAACCACTAAAAAATTTATCAAAAAACCCACTAGACATGGCCTTTTTGATGGGGACATCAGCATTGGAAAGAGAATTCAAGCTTCAACCAAGTTCCTTATGAAATAAGCCAAAAAGAGAAAGGCCATTTGGATGGAGTTGACTCAACATTGGAGCAGGAGGACATCTAAAGGGATTAAGCCCAATGTGTATTTTTTCATAAGCTGACTCAAGAAGAAAAGGCATCATCCTCATGAGTCGACTCAAGTTCTTTGAATCGGTTCAACCTGTTCTTGAACCGACCCATTGGTCAAGCTAAATCTTCTCTTATACCACTTAGAAGCCCTCTTGTAAGCACTCTTTGAAGGCCATTTGGATGCCTTCATGAAGCCCAATCACAAAGCTCATGAGCCTACTCCACCATCCTCAAATTTTGAAGCACAAGTCCATGAGCCAACTCATGAAGGAAAGCAACCATCCCCATTAGTCGACTCAACCCAAGTCAAATTCAAGTATGGGCCTTCATGGACACCATCTCATGGAGACCACTTTTCTTTCACATGGAGTACACTTCATCAAACAACTTTGGGGGAAACATGGAGGACACTTCATCAAACAATTTGTGGAAAGCATATAACCACTTTCCAATCCCCCAACAAATCTCCAACCAACTTGACATGTGGCATGCCACATCACATGCCACCAAAGGATCCACACCAACAAGAGGAGGCCATGTCATTGCCACCTAAGTGCCACATGTTCAAGTTGCTACAACTTTCTACCTAAAAGTTGTTGTAAACTTCTTTTAGTTAGAACCATATAACCAAATTTGTTAGATCTAACTAGAAGTAAGTTAGCTTAACCTAACCCTCTCTCCTCTCTATCCTTGGCCGACTCCCATGGTTAGTAGGCCTATAAATAGGGCCCAAGCCCCTCTTGTAAAGCATCTTATGTTGAGTAATGAAATGAAATCAAGTTTGAGTGTTTTTTTTCCATTGCTTTGTGCTTTGGTCACTCCATTTGGTAGAGGGTGTGAGGCCCATAGTTTTATTTTTTTTCTTTGTTTTCATTGATTAGGAGCAAGTTCATTTCATGAGGGAGGGGGTATGAGAGCCACTCCGCTTCAAAGGAGTCCCTCCATGGCCATTTGAAGAGTCCAAGCTACCTAGCTCCAAGCATCCTCCACATTCCATCTCTTCTTTCCATCTTTCAATTCCTTCATTCTCTGCACTTCAACGCATCATATTGAAATATTTTGCAGGTTCTCTTATGGATCCCGAGTTGAAGATGAAGGTCTCCAAGCCATGAACCATCTACAAGGTGAGTTCACAAGGTTAGGGAGTATAGATCTTATGTCCAAGCCTCTTTCCTAGAGTGTTGAGTGAACCCTTCCACCAAATAATTTTAGCCATCAATATTGGTAGGAGAACCATTCCTAAGCTCTTTGGATCTGATCATTTGAAAGTTAACTTGTCCTAGTAATAATGGTTTTCTTTCCAAGAAGATCCTATTCTTAGTTTGAAATAGATCTACATTGCGGGTGTTGTAATTTAGATCAACTAATCTCTTTCATGAAAATTCTTTTCTTGGATTAATTTAGCTCATTTTTGTGTGAATTTATTTTTAAATTTAGCTTACTAATTATCTTGCTTGAATCTCCATCCAGCATGAATGCATGATCCCTTCCCGTCCTACATCAATTTTTGGTATCAGAGCTTATGGTTTACTAGGTCAAGTTGCTGAAATTTTATTCCTTTGTGTGTTGCTTGTCTTCAAGTCCGAAATTTAAAGCCAAAATTCAAGATTTAAATTTTATAATTTGGAATCAAATCTTAAATTTGAGATATTAAATTTTCAATTTAAATTTAAATTTTTTAATATTTTTAAGTTTTAATTTTAAATTTTGAATCTAGTCAATTAGAGGTTTGTTTGATTGCTGAAAATTCTGCTCTAGTATTAATCTGAGCTTTCCACAAATTTTAGTAATTTTTTCATGATGTAAAAAAATCCAAAATTACTTTTTTGATTTTTTAAGGATGTTAGGATCTGAGATATAATTTTTTTTAAAAATATTTTTGGGATTCTTGTAGTATAAAATTCATCATCTCACATTGCTCCTTTAGTTAGCTAGTACTTGCTTCAATTCTAGTTTCATGTCATTTAGTTGTTCCATAAAATTTTAGAAAAATTCAAAAAAAATTTCTATAAATTTTAGATTTGAATCTAAGATCTCCAATTTAAAAAAAAATAAATTATGAAATTTTTTAGTTTAAATTTCGAATTTGGGTGTTTATGGTTAAGGGTTTGTTAGCTAGAAGTTTCTTGTAACAACTTTTACAACAAGCTCTCAAAAAAAAAAAAAATATTAACCAAAATTTGAGAATTAAAATTCAAAATTTGAAATCTAAAATCTTAACTCTGAGATATAACAATTCAAATTTAAATTTCAATTTTTTAAAATTTTAAAATTTTAATTTTGAAACTTTAAAACTAGTTAGTTGGAAGTTTGCTCGTGGCTGAAATTTTTCTTACAACAACTTTTACCTCCAAAAATGAATTTTCTAACTAAATTTAAAATTTAAAATTTTAGTTTTAAAATCTAGATTTCCAGATCTGCAATTTTCAATTTAAATTTTAAATTTTGAAATTTTGAAATTTGGACTTTGAATCATTCGATTGTGCTAATCTAATTGTTGTGCCAACTAGTTAATGAATTGTTTGTGCATCCATTTCTAAATCCGTTTAAGGGCATTTCATATAACATAAGGGAAGGAGGCCATTACCTTTCCTTGGCCCAAAATAATCACCCATATTTGCATTGACCAAAGCTATAATTAAAATCAAGTAAGAACCTAAAACTAGGGGTACCCACAAGTCAAGTTCAAGTGCAAGATGAGGCAAAATATTATTTAAGTTTGTACTTACTCTTGAAATTGGTGTCTAAGGCTAGAGGTCCAATGGCAAACGCCTTAAGCTGACTTGCGATTTTTAATTAGGACCTCGCAAAAGTGATGGGAACCTTTTGCAACCCCACCTCTTACCTGGCCAGTGAAAAGGGTAATTGCATCCTTACTAGTACCTAGTCAATTCTTGTATTTTGTTCTTCTAGGTCTAGGAGCCCTAGAAGCTAGGTCTATATTGCTTGTCCAATTGGTCTGAAGCCCTATACCTACAGTCCTATACTCAATCTGGTTTACCCATGGAACCCAATCTTGAATTTTTTATGAGAACCATGACTGAAAAGTTTGATACCCTAACTAAATAATTAAGGTAAATGAACAAAGAGTTAGGACAAGTGGATAATCAAATTGGGAACCTCAAAGAAAATCACTTGACCCTTACTAAACCTAAATCACTTAGTCCACCTCCCCTTGGTCTAAGAGCCCATTATCATGATCTCACCCCTGAATACAACCCTAGATGCCCCTACCAAGATTTTGATGATTCGGAGGTAAGATCCTTAGGAACAATCACCTTATGCACCCACTTTTGATGAAAATTTAGATCCTGAGGTGTACATCGATTAGGAGAAAAGAATGGACCAATACTTTGAGTGTGATGAAATGTCAGAAAAAAGGAAGTGTCAATTTGCCAAACTTAGGTTAGTCTGACATGCAAAGCTATATTGGAAAGATGTTGAGTGCAAATATTATTATAGTGGAGATAAAATAATTACCTAGATAAATATGAAGAGTAAGCTTAGAGAAAAGTACCTAGGTAGATATTATGAGCAAAGACTTTTAGACTAATGATATAGATTGAGACAAGATAATAAAATCATGTTTGAATATATTATCAAATTCAATGAGTTTGTCAGGAGATGTAGCACAGCTGAATCTGAGGCAATGGTGATATCTAGATTTTGAGCTGGCCTACGAAAGGACATCCAGTGAAAATTATTTCAATGAAAAATTCATGACCTAGAAGAAGCCTACCAAATTACTAGGAAATTCGAGACATATCAGAGGAAACTCTTGATCACTCGACCTAAGTCCAATAAGAGTAATACATCTAGACATAGGCCTAGTTCTAGTCAAATTCCTTCAAACATGCCAACTCCTATTATCCCAGTAGTTTGTAAGGAAGAAATCCTTGAACCCATTGAAGAGCAAAAAGTATAAAAATATGAAACCGAACCAAGTTTAATAGATGAATATGAAGAAGATGAAGAAGAGATTAAACCCACTGAAGAATTAAAGAAAAAATCTCCTGAACCTATTAAAGAATTTAAAGATAAAGCGGAATCAAAATCTTGTCCAAATAGAGAGCTAGAAAGAGAAGATCCTAAACCTATTGAAGAACTTAAAAAAAACGTCTATGAAGATGGGTCTAACTTAGTGGATGAATATGAACATGAACAATTTCTTGGAATAGTTACCTAGCCTAATGAAATTAAAAATTGGAATAATCAACTTGAAGAAAATGCAGTCCAGGGACAAAATCATGAAGAGCAACCCAAGGAGATAATAGAGTTCATAAAAGAAGAGGACCCAGAATTAATGTTAATTAATGTTAAGGGTTCAAAACAAGAGATCATTGAGGAATCACCAAATGGGTAATGATCACTAAGGAAATCCAGGAAACAATCCGAAAGGATCAACCCCAATAAGTTATAGAATTTGCAAAGGACTTTCAATATGTACCCCCCGATCATTTTTCCCATCCCATTGCACCATTCTGGGACATCCACCATACCATCGACCTAGTTCTAGTGATATTCAATAGTTATTTTTTTAAGACTCTATGGCATATGTTAGGAACTAAATTAAGATTTATTACCACTTACCTAAAGCTATGTGCAAGAGTCTTAGAAGCCTTTTAAGGAAAATATTAGAAATTAGGAGCTTTTGTTTGCTAGCCAATAATAAAGTTAAATTATTAGATAATAAAGCCCATTTGAGCTTGTCTTTTGTTTTGATTTTGTTTTGTTACTCGATGTCATTTGAGCTTGTCATCCATGCATAAGTGTCCAAGTCTATGAGAGTCATATGCATAGCATGATCAGTAAGAAAATTTGAGCAATAGAACTAACAAGCATATGGCTAAATATTATAAGAGAGTCAAAGAACTTTTATGAAAAAGACTATATTAAAAAGTTGCATACCTGTGGTGTAGGTCCTTTTCAAAATACTAAAAAATTTGGACCTAATACTCATGTGCTTGAATTATCATCTGACTTTGGTATCACTTCCACTTTCAAAGTTTCAGACCTAGTAGAGTAAAGGAACCAACAATAATACATAGTAAGCCTTTTGGACTTGATCCAATTTTTAAGAGTGAACCAACTCTTGAGCATCCACCAGCCATACTACCAAAAATGGTGAGATAGGATTGAGAGAATTTGGATAATAAGACTATCACTACCCAAAACAAGGACTATCCACACTATTTGGTTCATTGGCAAGGTCGATCTGAATCAAAACACTCGTGGATCACTAGAGAGGATCTACAAAAGAATAAATCAGACCTACTAGAACCTCACCAAAGTCAAGTTGACTCTTACTCGACAGGATCAAGTTTTTCTCCACCCCGGGAGAATTGATGGGGACATCAGTATTGGAAAGAGAATTCAATCTTTAACCAAGTTCCTTATGAAATAAGCCAAGAGGACAAGGGCCATTTGGATGGAGTTGACTCAACATTGGAGTAGGAGGATATCTAAAGGGATTAAGCCCAATGTTTATTTTTCCGTAAACTCAAGAAGAAAAGGCATCAACCTCATGAGTCGACTCAAGTTCTTTGAATCGGCTCAACCTGTTCTTGAGCTGACCCATTGGTCAAGCTAAATCTTCTTTTATACCACTTAGAAGCCCTCTTGGAAGCACTCTTTGAAGGCCATTTGGAAGCCTTCATGAAGCCCAATGACAAAGCCCATGAGCCGACTCCACCATCCTCAAACTTTTGAAGCACAAGTCCATGAGCCGACTCATGAAGGAAAGCCACCATCCCCATGAGTCGACTCAACCTAAGTCAAATTCAAGCATGGGCCTTCATGGATGCCACCTCATGGAGACCACTTTCCTTTCACATGGAGGACACTTCATCAAACAATTTGTGAGGAGCATATAACCACTTTCCAATCGCCCAACAAATCTCCAACCAACTTGACATGTGGAATGCCACATCACATGCCACCAAAGGATACACACCAGCAAGACGAGGCCATGTCATTGCCACTTAAGTGCCACATGTTCAAGTTGTTACAACTTCTACCTAAAAGGTATTGTAAACTACTTCTAGTTAGAACCATATAACCAAATTTGTTAGATCTAACTAGAAGTGAGTTAGCTTAACCTAACCCTCTCTCCTCTCTCTCCTTGGCTGACTCCCATGGTTAGTAGGCCTATAAATAGGGTCCAAGCCTTTCTTGTAAAGCATCTTATGTTGAGTAATTAAATGAAATCAAGTTCGAGTATTTTCTTCCCATTGCTTTGCACTTTTGTCACTCCATTTGGGAGAGGGTGTGAGGCCCATAGTTTTATTTTTTTGCTTTGTTCCCATTACTTAAAAGCAAGTTCACTTCATGAGGAAGGGGGTGTGAGAGCCACTCCACTTCAAAGGAGTCCCTCCATGGCCATTTGAAGAGTCCAAGCTGCCTAGCTCCAAGCATCCTCCACATTCCATCTCTCTTCTTTCCATCTTTCAATTCCTTCAGTCTCTACACTTCAACGCCTCCATTGAAATCTTTTGTAGGTTCTCTCATGGATCTCGAGTTGAAGATGAAGTTTTCCAAGCCATGAACCATCTACAAGGTGAGTCCACAAGATTAGGGAGTGTAGCTCTTATGATCCAAGCCTCTTTCCTAGAGTGTTGAGTGAACCCTTCCACCAAATAATTTTAGCCATCATTGTTGGTAGGAGAACATTCCTAGATTTTTGGATTTGATCATTTGAAGGCTAACTTACCTTAGTAATGATAGTTTTCTTGCTATGAAAATCCTATTCTTAGTTTGAACTAGAACTATATTGCAGGTATTGTAATTTAGATCAACTAGTCTCTTTCATGAAAATTCTTTCCTTGGATTAATTTAGCTCATTTTTGTGTGGATTTATTGCTCAATTTAGCTTCCTAATCATCTTGCTTGAATCTCCATCCAGCATGAATGCATGATCTCTTCCCATCTCGCATCACCTTTCCATCAAAAATTGCCACTTAATAAATGAAGATCTCCTTGGTGGAAATATCGGTAATAACAAACTACCTTAGAAGCCCCTCTATAAGGGGAACCAATTGCATTAAGTCTCTACATTCTTCAAGGAAATATCATAAATGTAAAATATGAAAACTCTCTCATTAACAAGCCCTTATTTCTAGAATGCGGAACCCAATGTAGCTCTTGGGATCCCTTAGGTATGGTGCTAGAACTACTCCTTGGCCCAAATACTTCATATTCGGTGTTGACCCCATAAGTAATTTTTATGATAACCAAATATTGGAGCATGCATTTGTTTTACTAACAACTCTTCAAGTGTTTTACAAGTTTTTGTAGAATGATTTCATTTTTTAATTTCAACTCCTACATTTCTAGTTTTGAAATGAGTTGTGTTGTAAGTGATTCATGTAAAGAATAACCCAAAGAAAAAATTAAGTAAAAATCATAAAAATGGGTTACTTTTAGATGTGTTTCAAGCTTAAGTTTCTTAGAAATTTGGTTAGAAGAGTTTGAAGGCATCTTGAAACTTTGAGGATTTGCTAGATGATTTCTGGAGAAAAACTGACAATTCACTAAAGATTTCATCTGAGCCGACTCGAAGAGAAGAGAGGCGACTCTAGCACATGGTACGCATGAAGATTTCTGGCATGCATATATTCAAGCCAACTCTAAGGGACCCAAGACAACTCGTCCAGTTCATGATTTTCTGAATCAGACAATCGAGCTGATCCGAAGGGATTCTGAGTGACTACTTTGTACTGTCAGACATCCGAGTGACTCTTTAGAGGTTCGAGCCAACTCCTCCAAAGTCTAGAAAAAGAGCTCTGAGAACTATAGCCAACCGAGCCGACTCTAAAGAGAAAGAGCCGACTCTTCTAGACTATATTTTTGATGGTCTGAGGATTCGAGTCGACTAGAATCAAGACGAGCTGACTCTTATAAAGTAAGTAATCAGAACACTGTGCAAACGAGCCGACCATAATGAAGCAAGTTGACTCAACCATAACTACTCTAAGGATCCAAGCCGACTCAAAGGTCAATTTCTGACTTATAATGGCTAGTTCCAAAACTTGGAATTTGAATCCAAAAAGTGCTCCAATGATCAAATGTCATATCCCAATGGTCTACAATGACTAAAATCATTTGAGAAGAGTACAAGACTATATATTTGAGGGATTTGAACTACTTTAAACAAGAGATGATGAGTAAATGCTAAATTGAATATCCAAGCTACTTTGTAAGTAAGAGAGCACTGCAAGAACATTCAAGACAGTCTTCAAGCCTTCACCAACTACCAACAAAAGCTTGAAGCATTTATTGAAGAAGTTGAAGAAGCCTACCAAGTGCATTGAAGTGCAATCAATTGGGCTTCTCTTGAGCTACATCGGTAACCATCCGACAAAATTTATTTGTCATTTTGTTGCTTTCTTTTTACAATTCTCTTTTGAATTGTTGGGTTATTTGTGAGCTCGATTTAAAAACCAAATAGGTTTTTGGTTAGCCTATGTTAAAACAAGTGTTGGGTTCTTGGTGATCCTGTTAAAACCAAGTGTTGGGTTTCTTTGGTGAGCCCGGTTTAAAAACCAAAGTATAGAGGTTTGGATTGTGAGCCTGTTCAAACAATCCAACTATATTCTAGTGGAGGATATAGTGGAAATCCTAAGTGATAATCTTGGATAGTGGATGTAAGAGCTGTGTTGCTCCGAACCACTATAAAATTTTCATGTTTGTGTTGTGCATTCTCTTTATATCCTGCTTTTGCTTTTAATTACTTCAATCACAGCACTTAACACTTCAAGGGATTTTCAAAGAGCACATAATTGCTTAAACTTTTTAAATTTCCAATTCACCTCCTCTTGGGAAAGCCACCTGGGTAAGAACTAGTATCAGAGCAGTGTCTCTGAATACATTTAGAGTAAAGATTGCTGGCTCATCCCATGAGTACATCTTTGGCCGAAGGCCAATCTACCAATAGACCTCCACTCTTCACTGGCACAAATTATTCATATTGGAAAGCTAGAATGAAAATCTATAATCAACCTATTGATTTTTAATTATGGAAGGTCATTCTGAAAGGGCCACATATTTCCATGATCAAAATTAATGGCGTGGATGTCCCAAAGCCTGAAGAGGACTGGGATGAACATGACATTAAGATGGAAGAATTAAATACCAAAGCAATGAATTTATTATACCGTGCTTTGGATGCTAACGAGTTCAATCGAATTTTCACTTACTCTTCTGCAAAGGAAATTTGGGACAAACTCGAAGCGACCCATGAAGGAACTTCCCAAGTGAAGACTTCAAAAATTAATCTTCTTGTACATAGTTATGAACTTTTCAAAATGAAACCAACTGAAACTATCTCTGCCATGTTTACTTGCTTTACAGATATTATTAATGGTTTGAAAAGTCTTGGCATGGTTTATTCAAATGCTAACTTAGTACAAAAGATCCTCAGATCACTTCTGGACAAATGGGACCCTAAATTGACTGCCATCCAGGAAGCGAAAGATCTAAACACCTTATCTCTGGATGAATTAATGGGTTCACTCATCACACATGAACTTGCCATATAGCATAGGACTGATGATGATCAGAAGAAGAAGAAAATAATAGCCTTCAAAGCTGCATTGGATTCTAAGAAGGATGAGGAATTAGAAGATGACTGCACCTCCTCTAAAGACAATCTAGAAGATAAAGATATTGCTATGGTCGTGAGGAGATTTAGAAGGTTTATGGGAAAGAAGAAAGGAAGATACTATAGAAAATTCCATAAACAAGGTGAGCACTCCAAGGACATGGATAAGGATAGAGAAAAAGAAAAAGAGCAAGTGCCCATATGCTATGAATGTAGGAAACCAGGGCACATTCATCCCGACTGTCCTTTGTTAAGGAAATCTTTCAAAAAGAAGAAAAATAAAGCTATGGATTCTACATGGAGAGACATCGAGGAGTTGACTTCATCTGAATAAGAAGAGACCATGAAAATTGCTAACTTATGTCTAATGGATCTCGAAGATGTGGTAACATTCCCAGAACCTCAATTAGAAATTACTTTTGATGAATTGAATTCTGCTTTTCATGATCTACTATCTAAATTCAAAAAGGTTGGAGTAAAGATAAGGACTTTAAAGAATATCGATGATTCTTTACAAAAGGAGAAAGAAGAGATTTCAGAAAAGAATAATCTATTGCATAAGAATTTACATGTCTTTTCTGAAAAATACAAAGCTTTGAAAACTGAAAATAATGCATGTCTTGATAAGAACAAAGCTTTAATAGTTGCAAATAATGACTAGAAAAAGGAGGTTGAAAAACTCAAGCCACTGGTTGAAAAATTAACCTTATCTTCAAATAAGCTTGAGTTGATTTTAAAAGATCAAAGAATTTATGGAAACAAAGCTAGAATTGGTTTCAATTCTTTAATTTCAAATGGAATTTTAGCTACTAAATTCATACCTTCAAAAGCTTATGTTTCAAAATCAATATCTCAAGAAGCTTTTGTATCTAATCCTTCTGCATTCATTGCTAGACCTTCAATGTATGTACCTAAGGTTACAAATAGAAAATCTGTTATATCTGCATGTGCATCAACATCTAGATCTTCAATTCGTACATCTTTTCAGAATTCTAAAATTATATGTTATGCATGTCATGGAGTTGGACATAAATTCTTTCAATGTAATTCACTAAAGATAAATGCATAATCTAAGAATAGAATTAAAATAATTTGTGTTCCGAAAGGATCCACCTCCACTAACCTACAAGGACCCAAGTTAGCTTGGTGGTGCGGGCACCAGACTCAGAAGAAGACTTCAGGGCTCCATCTGGATCTCTGATTGACATTGCCAGAAGAATTAGGGTTTTCTGGTTTTGTAATAAGGGTTGACTTGGTCAACTCAATTTTAGTTTGAGTCTGTATTTCTCTGCAATTTAAATTTTGTTGAGTCATGTTGACTCAATACAAGTCCTAGTAGTGGTCTAGGTCTTCTCCAAGGTGCCACATTTTCTCCCAGGACCAAGCAAGTGGGCGCCACACTCCCAGCCACACGCCAGAGTCCAGGAGGTGCCACATCTCCATCCAGTGTGCCTTGGTCCCCACACCACAAGAAAGCAGGTCCCTTCTTTCATGCGCCACTTGGGGAGAAATCCATGAAGATACCTCAATCCAAGGAGGAGCCAACTTCTTTCCAGATAAACCCAAGCCAGGATGGCAAGAATTTTTCTTGAAGAGAGGATCAAGGAGGTGCCCCACAATGTTCCATAAAAACCCAAGTTATAAAAGGGAAGAGAGCATGTCTTGGGGAGAAAATCAAGGAGGCACCCAAAAGTTTCCTAAAGTGCCAAAGCCATGAAAGGAAGAAGCCTAAACTTGTGGAGCAAGACTAGGAGGTGTCCAAAAGAGCCAAACCATGAAGGGAAAATCCTTGATTCATGGAGAGATACTAGGAGACACCCCCATAACCTGCCATTTGGAGCTGATTTTCAAGTTTTCTTGGAGTTTTTGGGCTGCCCACTCATGGAAGGAGTCTTGAGAAGAGAATTTGATGCCTAAAGTGTGGGTTAGTCCTATTAGTCCCACATGGAAAGTGTATGAAATTTTATTTCTTTGTTATGTTTATATATTCAACTCTATGTAACTCTTGAAAAAATCAGATGAATGAAACCAATTTTTTTTTTTGTGAGCAAACTTTGTGTTTTCTCTCTTCCGTACTTGCATCCAGGTGTTGAGCTCCGTGAGGGAGTAAATCCGGGTTCCCCAGGAACCTTGAGGAGGTGTGAGATCTCCAAAACCCAAACCCTAGGTTAGCCACTTCTACTCCAAAACCCTAGCCGCCCACCATCCACTTCAATCCATCAAACCCTAGCATATCCCACCTCCCACGGCCTCTCTCTCCAAGTCCAGGCCGACCACCAGCATCCAGCTACAGTCCGGATACTTCAGATCCAAAGCTCTTTCCAGAGGGAATCGAATCAGCCTTCAAGAGAATTTGGATCTCAGCGACATCAGCCTTCAAGTTCTTCGAACTGGTAAATCCTTCCCTGAGTCTCTGAATTCCTCACTTGTTTTTCTTCTTCCCAGATCTTGAGTCCAGGAGAAGCCGACCAAACCACAAGATCAGTATTGGAGGATCCATTGCGAAGATAGCCGAATCCGAGGATCCAACAATCTACTCGAGAGAGTTCTTCCACCCAAATTCTGAGAAGATCACTGTCTGGTTGGTAAACCATCTTTTCTCTTTATTTCTGTCCTGTTGAAAGTTCAGAGCGAAACCCTAGGTCTGGGAGTTTCTCAACCCCAGCGATCCGTTACTTCTGAACTACTCTGATAATTTAGTTTCATCTAAATTGTGCTTTCAATCCTTACCTAGTTTCTTTCAACTTAGTTTAGCTTTACTTTGAGTCAAAGCCAATTTCTGAAATATAAACAAAAAAATAAGATAAAAAAAAAAAAAGAAATTAGTCCTAAATTTACTTCCGCATACGCTTCTTTGTTCTTTGTTCTGCATCATTTTTGGTATCAGAGCTTTCGTTCTGCATCAATTTTGGTATCAGAGCTTCCGTTCTGCATCAATTTTGGTATCAGAGCCCTGTCTAGGGTTTCTGTTTGATTGCTTGTTTGAGTCTCTCTCTTTTTACTTTGTCTGCTCGAAGTAGACTCCCCAGGACATCCGGTCCTAGGAACGAAGCGAGGTGCAAACCTCCTCTTCCCATTCCACGGGGTGTTCCTAGGGCGTGTAGGGGATCCGTTGGTTATAACTTCGTAGCAGAATTGTAAACGGGGAAGTGCTCTATTTTCAGCCCGTAATTGCCCTGTTGTAGGAATTATTTTTCACTGCAGGTAACTTCAAATTTGGTGATTTTTGTTTTTCTGAAACCAGTATAATTGAAACTAATTTGCATAATTTTTCTATGATTTATTGGTTTCTATGCAATTTTTGAGAATTAAATTACTGCAACTCTATTTTTGTGTTCTGCAATCCAATTATTTTTGAGTGTTCATCTCTTAATTCATCTTAAGGGCATTTGAGCATCTAAGATAAGGGGAGGAGTTGATAACCTCTCCTTAGCCCAAAACCACCACCCACTCATTCGAACCTAAGCCTTTAATCTAAAAATTGATTAGACCTAATTTGTCCTAGTGGGCTAGGGACATCAACAAGTCGGGTCAAGGCTAGTGTTGAGTCAGTTTGTCTAGTTACTCTGTGTGTGCTTTGTACTCAGTGTCTAGAACGGTGGTTCAGGGACTACGTCCCGAAGGGCTTGTGTGCTGGTTCGCCTACCTGGCCAATCACTGATTGGTGTCTAGGATTGGCAATTAGGGACCTAACACTCCCCTTACACCTGCCTGGCTGAGTCCTGAGTTACTACAGGCTAGCTTGCCACTCTGATTGGGCATCTAGTTTGGGCTCTAGGTCTAGTTAGCCCGTAGTCGTTCAGTTGAGTCTCATTTTGTGTGTTTGCTTGCATCATGTCTACCCGGAATTGAGTCCCTACCAACCTGGTCAAACCCAACCTGATTTAGAGGCCATGGTTAGAGCTCTAACTGAGAGCATGAACAAGTTAAGCCAGGATTTGACTGCTACTGTTACCCAGTGTAAAGAACAAGTCCATGAGAATTTTACCCAGCTTAGGGATCAAGTCCAAGTCCTTGAGAAACGTCGACATCAAAATTGGATCCCTGATCCAAAATTTAATAGGCCCCAACCTCATCCATACCAGGAGCCTAGGAGGACCTTATACCGTGTTCCCGAGCATAACCTTAGGAAGCCTAACCATGATATCTATAGTGTGGATCGTGTCTATGAGAGGTCCTTACAATATTCTAGACCAGTCACTCAACAACCCAAGTCTTCTAGATCAAACCATTTAGATCCACACCCATGCCCAAGTAAGGTCTCTACTAGCTTGAAACCCAGTGTGACCCAGGTTCCTATATCGCAAGAATGTTTGTTTTGTGGAGAAAGAGGCCATAAATCTAGTTAGTGCCCATGCATAGGACTGGCTTGTGCACAGCTAAGTGGTAAGAATCCTAAGGATGACATTAATGAGGGAGAACCCAAGCCTACCAATGAGGAAGAAAGGTTAGGTATGACAAGTCTAGAATCAGTTGACCCGATTACCACTGACCCGAAATCCATTGAAGATGGCGTCGAGGAAGTATATGATGCTGGCTTGAGTCTAGTTGATGAATATGAGGGGGAAGAACTTGAAGAATGTGACATCGATACTATTGGTTCCTTACCTGAGGAGACCTTGGAGAGCAACCAAGTGGTAGGACCTAGTTCAGAAATTCAAGAGATTTGTGAGAATCATGTTCCTTTAGTCAAATACCCCCAGGAAGAACTCATAGTGTTAACCCGAGCTATCAGTTCGTACCCTCTAATGACAGTCATTCCCCAAGTACCAATTGAAGATCTTTGCACTGAATTGTTTAAGTTTGCCCACCCTATGGTAGATCCTCTCCTTAGGATGACTGAATCAAGCCTCTTACAATTGGACCTTGTCCCATGCCCAGCCACTAAGGTCTCTCCCGTAATCTCAGTTGAACATCCTTGTCTTGAGCGGATTGATTCTCCCAGTCCTGTAGAAGTCCTCCTTATGACCCCAGACCCCTTCCTTCGCATGACTGACCTACCCTTCTATAGAGTATACCTTTCCTCACCCATAGGTCAAATTTCAAGTCTTGAGGTCATCATCCATAGGCCCTTCCATGAATCATTCTTTAATCCATTTCTTGAGAAAGTGGATCATTGTTTGCTTAGAGAACAAATCTTAACTATTGCAATCACATGTCCTAGGCTACTCCCCGAACCATCTCTTGATCCATTCCTAGGAATAGCAAACTTTTCCTTTCGTAAGGATGACCAGTTGACACTCATAGATCACCATTCAAACCTTCAGGTCACTACCTTTAATCAGCAGGTAATTCAAGACACCACCTCATATTTCCTCCCTTTCTCTAGGACTTCCAATGCTTCTTACACCATCCAAGTATACTTTGTCGAAGTCTTTAGAGTGAACCACGTGTCAGAACCTATTAGGTTTGCCACCTACTTCTGGAAGACCTTATGGCACCTACTAGGCACCCATGATAAGTTTTCATGCTCTGCATGCCATCCTCCGACCCAAGGTCAAACCTAGAGAGCCGTAGTTTGTTAGGTTTAGACCTAGGGTTCCTTTGAATAAAGTCCATTCTTTAGGAATGCATCGTCAGTCGAGTTTAGGACATTGTCTCAGATTTTGGTTAAGTGAGAATACCAGGAGTTGGGATTTGTATTTACCCAGGGCTAAATTTGCATATAATGTTTCGATCAATAGGTCTATAGGCTAGAGTCCCTTTGAAATTGTTCATGGATACAAGCCTCACACACACTTGATCTGATTTCACTATTAGTCCACACACACAAGTCTCTTGATGCACTTGCATAGCATGTAAAAGACTTGCATAAAGAAATTCATGCCAAAATAAATTTAAGTAATGAAACTTATAAGAAGTTGGCTGATTCTCAAAGGCGAGTCAAAACTTTTGTTGAGGGAGACTATGTAATGATTAGGTTAAGGCCTGAACAGTTTCCTCCTGGAACCGTTAGAAAGTTACATGCTAGAGGAGCTGGACCATTTAGAGTGGTGAAGAAAGTAGGATCCAATGCCTATGTGCTCGAGTTACCTCCAGAACTAGGCATTAGCTCCACTTTCAACATTACAGACCTAGTAGAGTATAGGGAGCCACCTGTGATTCCCAGTGAGGCTTTTGAACCTAATCCTGCTCTTGAGAGTGAACCTGACCCTGTGTGTCCACCAACAAACTGGCCTGTGAGGAAAGAGCAGATTGAAAAGATCCTGGATGATCAGGTTATCTCTACTCGTAATCGAGGATACCAAAGATACCTGGTCCGCTGGCTAGGAAGGCCAGATTCTGATGACTCTTGGATCTCCTGAGAAGAATTACAAGAGTTGGACCCAGACCTCTTGGAGAGATACCAGAGCCAACTTGATCCATACTCGACAGGGTCGAGTTCCTCCCACCCTGGGAGAATTGGTGCGGGCACCAGACTCAGAAGAAGGCTTCAGGGCTCCATCTGGATCTCTGATTGACATTGCCCGAAGAATTAGGATTTTCTGGTTTTGTAATAAGGGTTGACTTGGTCAACTCAATTTTAGTTTGATCTGTATTTCCCTATAATTTAAATTTTGTTGAGTCATGTTGACTCAATACAAGTCCTAGTAGTGGTCTAGGTCTTCTCCAAGGTGCCACATTTTCTCCCAGGACCAAGCAAGTGGGCGCCACACTCCCAGCCACACGCCAGAGTCCAGGAGGTGCCACATCTCCATCCAGTGTGCCTTGGTCCCCACACCACAAGAAAGCAGGTCCCTTCTTTCATGCGCCACTTGGGAGAGAAATCCATCAAGATACCTCAATCCAAGGAGGAGCCAACTTCTTTCCAGATAAACCCAAGCCAGGATGGCAAGAATTTTTCTTGAAGAGAGGATCAAGGAGGTGCCCCACAATGTTCCATAAAAACCCAAGTTATAAAAGGGAAGAGAGCGTGTCTTGGGGAGAAAATCAAGGAGGCACCCAAAAGTTTTCTAAAGTGCCAAAGCCATGAAAGGAAGAAGCCTAAACTTGTGGAGCAAGACTAGGAGGTGTCCAAAAGAGCCAAACCATGAAGGAAAAATCCTTGATTCATGGAGAGATACTAGGAGACACCCCCATAACCTGCCATTTGAAGCTGATTTTCAAGTTTTCTTGGAGTTTTTGGGCTGCCCACTCATGGAAGGAGTCTTGGAAAGAGAATTTGATGCCTAAAGTGTGGGTTAGTCCTATTAGTCCCACATGGAAAGTGTATGAAATTTTATTTCTTTTTTATGTCTATATATTCAACTCTATGTAACTCTTGAAAAAGTCAGATGAATGAAACCAATTTTTTTTTTTGTGAGCAAACTTTGTGTTTTCTCTCTTCCGCACTTGCATCCAGGTGTTGAGCTCCGTGAGGGAGTAAATCCGGGTTCCCCAGGAACCTTGAGGAGGTGTGAGATCTCCAAAAGCCAAACCCTAGGTTAGCCACTTCTACTCCAAAACCCTAGCCGCCCACCATCCACTTCAATCCATCAAACCCTAGCATATCCCACCTCCCACGGCCTCTCTCTCCAAGTCCAGGCCGACCACCAGCATCCAGCTACAGTCCGGATACTTCAGATCCAAAGCTCTTTCCAGAGGGAATCGAATCAGCCTTCAAGAGAATCCGGATCTCAGCGATATCAGCCTTCAAGTTCTTCGAACTGGTAAATCCTTCCCTGAGTCTCTGAATTCCTCACTTGTTTTTCTTCTTCCCAGATCTTGAGTCCAGGAGAAGCCGACCAAACCACAAGATCAGTATTGGAGGATCCATTACGAAGATAGCCGAATCCGAGGATCCAACAATCTGCTCGAGAGAGTTCTTCCACCCAAATTCTGAGAAGATCACTGTCTGGTTGGTAAACCATCTCTTCTCTTTATTTCTGTCCTGTTGAAAGTTCAGAGCGAAACCCTAGGTCTGGGAGTTTCTCAACCCCAGCGATCCGTTACTTCTGAACTACTCTGATAATTTAGTTTCATCTAAATTGTGCTTTGAATCCTTACCTAGTTTCCTTCAACTTAGTTTAACTTTACTTTGAGTCAAAGCCAATTTCTGAAATATAAACAAAAAAAATAAGATAAAAAAAAAAGAAATTAGTCCTAAATTTACTTCCCATACGCTTCTTTGTTCTTTGTTCTGCATCATTTTTGGTATCAGAGCTTTCGTTCTGCATCACTTGGATACCTAAAAGAACTTCTTGATTATCTTGTAGGAATGTCTTGCAGTCTAAAAATTGAAGAAAAGATGGTATCTTGACAGTAGCAATTCAAGGTATATGATGGGTGACAAGGATCAATTTATCATCCTAGAGATGAAAGAAGGAGGTATGGTTACTTTTGGAGACAATGACAAAGTAAAAATAATCAGAATTGGTAAGATCAAAATAACCCCCTATAATTTTATTGAAAATGTATTGCTAGCAGACAAATTGAAGCATAATTTATTAAGCATTAGTCAATTATGTGATAAAGGCTTCAAGATTGTCTTTGAATCATCCATGTATATTGTAACAAACTCTCTTGATTCTAGTAGTAAGTTCATTGGACATAGACATGGAAATATTTATGTGGTAGACCTCAATGATCTTGCCATGTCAAGTAATTCTAATCTAGTTGTAATAAATGCTAAGACCAAGGAGTCTTGCTTACTTTGGCATAGACGATTAGGTCATGCTAGCATGCAGACTATTGCCAAGTTAATTTCCAAGAATTTAGTTAAAGGCATGCCTAAATTTAAAGTAGATCTTAATCATGTTTGTGATGCATGTCAAATGACTAAACAAATTAGGGGGAGCTTTAAACCCAAAAATATGATATCAACTACTAGACCTCTAGAACTACTTCACATGGATTTATTTGGACCAACTAGGAACACAAGCCTAGGAGGTGTGAAATATGCCTTTGTAATTGTAGATGATTTCTCTAGATTTACATGGATTTTATTTATTGCTCAAAAAGATGAAACCTTTAAAGTATTTCAAAAATTTCACAAAAAGGTTTCAAATTAGAAAAATCTTTCAATAATTTCAATTAAGAATGATCACGGTACTGAATTTGAAAATTAATTTTTGATGATTATTGCACAGAAAATGACATTGATCACAACTTCTCCGCTCCTAGGACACCAGAACAAAATGCTGTTGTAAAGAAGAAAAATAGGACTTTGAAAGAGATGGCCCAATCAATGTTATGTGAAGGCAATCTTCCAAGGTACTTTCGGGCAAAAGCGGTGAACACTGCTTGTTACATTTTAAACCGTGTTTTGATCCATCCTATTTTGAAGAAAACCCCCTATGAGCTATGGAATGAAAAGAAACCCAATATCAATTATTTTCATGTTTTTGGATGTAAATGCTTTGTGCTTAACAATGGTAAAGATTATTTTAAAAAATTGATGGTAAATTAGATGAAGCAATTTTCCTTGGTTATTCATCATATAGCAAAGCATATAGAGTATTTAATAAAAGAACTCTTACTGTAGAAGAGTCCATGCATGTTATTTTTTTTATGTAACTAACCCTTCACCTTCTAAGAAAGAAGAGTGCATAGACAATGATGCAGGTACAATTTGTTGACTCTGATCTTGATTTTGATGATTGACAAAATATTTAAGTATATATGAGTACTAAAGCATATTAACAGTGTTTAGCAGTTTCAGGTACTCATTAATTGTTGAAAGATTGAAAAGATTGTCATTCAGTTGAAGAAGTCCAAATTTAGATGAAAAATCTGCATAAAGAAGACTTCGATAGTTGAAGATTGCTTGAATGGACATATGAGTTCAGCACAAACTTGACTCAGTACAAGTTCAGAAGTTTTGAAGAAAATCTCAGTGATGTGTCGACTCAAAGTGTCGACACATGATTCAATGTATCGACTCAAAGTGTCGACATATGACACCAAGTGTCAACACATGATAGTGAAGTGTCGATACATGCCGGCACATAGAGAAGGTTTCATTTGTATGGCTAAAGTGTCAACACATGGATGTGTTGTGTCGACTCAAAGTGTCGACACATTGATCAACTCATCGCCTGAGATTTTTGTATCACAGAACTTGCTGAAGTTGAAGACTTGCCTGATGGTGGGGACACCAAGATCAGACACAGATCCCTAGATCCCATATGGTTTACTTAGTCATGTGTCAAAGTTTTGAAAATTTTGTAATCAATTAAGATTGAGTCCTGTAATAAGTTGAGGTTAGTTGATTTGTCTCAACCCTCAACCTAGTCAGTATTTTGAGTCTTGTACATCAATTATGAGTCTAGTATGAGCCTAATTTTTATACAAGAGAGGAGGTCACCCTATTTTAGAGTTCCACCAGGCCACATCCAGGAGTCAGAGGCCGCTACATCAGTCCATTGGATCTTGTGTGACAACCGAGAATCCAAGATGCTTCCAGAGATCCTGATTCTTTCCAGATATCTTCCAGATGCCTAGATTCCAGGCCATATGCCAAAGCATATTTCTAAACCAGGGCATCCAAGATTCCAAAGGTCCCTCTACATCCTAGCCTAAAGAAATCAAGTCCAAGTGCCCAGCCCAAGCCCTAAAGAAGCCAGATTTTGTGGAATATTCCTGCTACCAGGCTACCAGGCCACCCCAGCTTCCAGAGGCCCAAATCCATGCACCCAAGCCCCTTTAGGTCAACCCCTTGCTGCCCCTAGAAGCCTAACATGCCCTCCTAGGCATCCTTGATGTGTTGACCAAGTCCAAGAGGTGTCCTTGAGTGGAATAGTCAAAGCATGAAGGGAAAAGGAGAAGACTAGGTCAATTCCTAACCTAATAGGGATTTGTTTTTCTAACTTAGCTAGGAAAGCACTTGTATTCCAATTTGGAAGAGGGCTTGTAATCCAAGTGTAACCATGGTTAGTGAGGACATGGGAACTCTATAAATACCCCACCCCTCCCCCTCTTGTAATCAACTTTTATTCATGATATCAAAATCCTGGTGAATTTATTTTGAGCTTGCGAGCTTGTGTTACTTTGTTTTTTTTGGTTCTTTGGTTTGTGTTTGTGTTTCCTTGCTACCCTAGCATCCTTCGACACCCTAACTCACTACCATCCAAGCCTTCACACGTCCAGAAGGAGTGCCCTAGGCCACCAAGCAAGGAGATCTTCATCAAGCTTCAAGCCGCCCCGCTTCTAAACCCTAACCTGATTCTTTCTAAACCTAGTCCCCTTTCTTTTCTTACTTGCTATTTTGATTGACCCTTGACATTTTGTAGGATCCCCAAGGTATTTCACCTCCCTAGAGGAGGCTTTCCTTGAATCTGAAATCATCCAAATCAGCCATCTAATCAAGGGAACCGAACTTTATCATCCAGACTCCAATCAGAGTGCTATGTGATCTCTTCATTGGACGTTCTTCAAATTACTGATTGGTAACATCATTCCCTTCTTTTAATTTCTGATTTGATGAAGATAAGCTATCCTAATCCAGGAGTTTCTTAATTCTCAGGTCCTAGAATTTATTATTTTGTATGAGTTTGCCTGCGATACGATGATTTTATGCATTGCTCTTCTTCTTGCTAGTTCTTACTTTTATTTAAGAATTTAGCTTACAAACTAAATTATAAAAATTATAAAAAAATTATTTTACTATTTTTTCTGTATGTTTAGAAATATTTGAGTCATCTCATATCATTTTGGTATTAGAGCGGGCTTAGGATAGTTTTAATTTGCATCGCATTCAAAAACCCTAATTCTGCATTCTGTTTACTGCATTAGGTGTCTAGTTTCCATCTGATTTTGGAATCATAAAAAAATTATTTTTCTGTGAAATTTTCACTTCATGTCCTATATTCTTTCCTAGTAATTATCAAGATTTTTAATTATTTTTACTAAAACCCTAAATTTTTAAAACTCGGTATAATAGAAATCCTAATAGAATTCTGATAATTTCTGCAGCAGTCCAAATCCCCTAAGATTTGCATCATCATTTGATTTTATTTATGCATGAAATTTTGTAGGTAGAATCATCAACATCCATCCTCTATTAGATAATTTTTCTGATTTTTTTGCATTAAAATCTATGTCAAATTCTGCATCGGTTGAAACCCTAATATCCTGAATTCTGCTATTTCTGCATTTTGACCCAACCTAACCTAATCAACCTCCAAACCCCCCAATCCCAAGCCAAAATTTGTTTGCTAACCCCAGTAAACTTAAACTTAACTTGACATCTCATAAATTAATCAAAAAATATTTTATTTTCTGATTATTTTAGATTGCATCAGGACCATTGAATGTTCATCATCTTTTAATCTAATCTTAAGGGCAATCAATATAACATTAAGACAGGAGGTCATAACCTGTCCTGGGCCCAAAACAACCATCCAGCATTTCAACCCAAGCCTTAATTAAAATTAATTAGACTTAATTTGCCCTAGTGGGCTAGATGACACCCAATAGGTCGGGTCCAAACCGTGTGGGCCAACTAGTGCATTTAATCTTGTGGCTATTATTGAAAGCTGGTGTCTAAGGCTGGGGGTCTAGAGTCAAACGACCTAAGTGGACTGGTGGTTTATAATTAGGACCCTGTGACAAGCAGGGGGAGCCTCTCACCACCCCACCCCCTACCTGGCCAGTGGAAGGATTAGCTGCTGGGTTAAGTGTAAGTTGAGCTGACTCACCCAGTATTGGCTCTAGGTCTAGGAAACCCTAGATTAACCTAACCCAATTTTGCATGCTTGGCTGCACCATCTCATTTTGACTGATTGCTTAATTATATGACCACTAGACTAGGAATCCAATATCAAAAGTCTAAATCCCAACCAAACCCAACCATGGATCCCAATTTTGAGGCTTTCATAAGAGCCATGAATGACCAGATGGTTACCCAATTAAATGCACAACTAAACCAATCCAATGCCCAAATTAATGCTAAACTTGACCAAACCCAAGACCAGATAACCCAATTGACCCAATCCCAGAACCAAATTAACCATAGACTCAACCAAGTAGACCAACGATTTGACCAGGCAACCATTAGGATCAACCAGCTAACCACTAGTTTTGACCAAGTAGGAGATCGGTTAGGAACCCTAGACAAGACCCATAGGACTGAACCCATAACCTATGAACCCATAACCCTTAGTCAGCTTGAGCCCAATAGGATTAGTACCCTTAGATATGAACCCAGTGTTAGTCAGGAGCACCTTAGCCAACCTATCCTTGTCACCCTAGTCATTAGTCAGTTTTTCCTTAGTCTATTCCCTCTTACCACATTATTGGTTCACCCAAATAACCTTGAAGAGGAGATATATGAGGCTGACCCAAGTTTAGTGGAATAGTATGAGAAGGAAAAAGAAGAGTTTCCTATAGAAGACTTAGAGCTAGTTGAATCAATAGATACCCAGGTAGAAGACCACCCAACAATAGTTGACCCTAACCATACCCAAGTAGGAGCCGACCTAGATTTAGCTAACCCTAGCCGTACCCAAATAGTAATTGACATAGAGTTAGCTGACCAAGAAGTGGAAGAGTTGTTAGAGGAAGAGAACTTTGATACTGTTACTAGAGTTTTACTTGAGGCGACACTAACAGAAATTCCAACTGTTGAGCCCAGTCCTTTGATTTATGAGCCAGAAGAATTCATTAAGGACCCGATCTCTTTGAATCAGTACCCTCAGGATGAAGTCACCTCTTTAACTCTACTTGATCTCTTCCCTGAAATTAATGACCTTTTCTTCCATAATGCAGACCCTTTCGATAGACATCAACCCCATAAGGTTAACCACATTAGCCTAGGATTAATCCCTGATACCCCTTCTTATATACTACTCTTTCCAAATAACCCTGAACCCTTTTCATACTTTCTACCTTTCCAAACCAACCATGAATCTACCTCATATTTTTTCCTTTTCATGAATTTTCTTATGTTTCCTTAACCATTCTTTGGCATTTTATAGAAATAAGCATACTACATTCATTTATTGTATATGTTAGGTTTGCATCTTACTTCTTGCATATCTTTTGGCATTTAGTAGGCATATATAGTAAATTTTCATGTGCATGCCATGCTAGGGTCAAACATAGAAAGTCTATAGTGTTGTTAGGTTAGATCCTAGAAAGTCCAATAAAATTTTCTTCGATAGGAAAGTTTAGTCGAGTCTAATAGGTATTAGTTGAGTCCAATAAATCCTTAACCTTGAATCATCTGTTTGCACTAGCACTTACCTCTGCACAGCATATACATCATGAAATTAGTCAAGAGCTGAACATAATTAATGAACTAAATAACAACTGGCTAATTTCCAAAAGAAAGATGAAGAATTTCTTGTAGAGGAATATGTGATTGTCAAAGAATTTTCTGCTCGCGAAGCTGGCCCATCCAAAATAATGAATAGTAGTGGACCCAATGCCTATGTGCTTGAGATATCACCTAATTTAGGTATTAGCTCCACTTTCATCATCTTAGACTTTATAAATCTAGGGAGCCAGCAGTGATACCCAGCGAGCCCCTTGAGCCACTCCCGTTCTTTGAGAGAGAACCCATCCCAGAGCGACCACATATAATTTAGCCTTATGGTGAGGTAAAGATTGAAAGAGCTCTGGATGATCAAGCTATCGGTACCCAGGATAGAGAATGTTAGTGGTATTTGGTCCAGTGGCAAGGTTAACCAGAATTTGAGAACTTGTGGAATGCTAGTGCGGATCTGTAGCGCCTCAACCTAGACCCTCCTTGAGCCAAATTGACCCATACTCGATGGGGTCGAGTTCCTCCTGCCCCGGGAGAATTGGTGGGGACACCAAGATTAGACACAGATTCTTAGATCCCATATGGTTTACTTAGTCATGTGTCAAAGTTTTGAAAATTTTGTAATCAATTTAGATTGAGTCCTGTAATAAGTTGAGGTTAGTTGATTTGTCTCAACCCTCAACCTAGTTAGTATTTTAAGTCCTGTACATCAATTATGAGTCTAGTATGAGCCCAATTTTTGTACAAGAGAGGAGGTCACCCTACTTTGGAGTTCCACTAGGCCACATCCAGGAGTCAGAGGCCACTACATCAGTCTATTGGATCTTGTGTGACAACCCAGGATCCAAGATGCTTCCAGAAACCCTGATTCTTTCCAGATATCCTTCAGATACCCAGATTCCAGTCCAGATGCCAGAGCATATTCCCAAACCAGGGCATCCATGATTTCAAAGGTCCCTCTACATCCTAGCCTAAAGAAATCAAGTCCAAGTGCCAAGCCCAAGCCCTAAAGAAGCAAGATTCTGTGGAATATTCCTGCTACCAGGCTACCAGGCCACCCCAGCTTCCAGAGGCCCAAACCCATGTACCCAAGCCCCTTTGGGTCGGCCCCTTGCTGCCCCTAGAAGCCCAAAATACCCTCCTAGGCATCCTTGAAGTGTTGACCAAGTCCAAGAGGTGTCCTTGAGTGGAATAGTCAAAGCATGAAGGGAAAAGGAGAAGACTAGGTCAATTCCTAACCTAATGGGGATTTGTTTTACTAACCTAGCTAGGAAAGGACTTGTATTCCAATTTGAAAGAGGAACTATAATCCAAGTGTAACCATGGTTAGTGAGGGCATGAAAACTCTATAAATACCCCACCCCTCCCCCTCTTATAATCAACTTTTATTCATGATATCAAAACCCTGGTGAATTTATTTTGAGCTTGCGAGCTTGTGTTACTTTATTTTTTTTGGTTCTTTGGTTTGTGTTTGTATTTCCTAGCTGCCCTAACATCCTTCCACACCCTAACTAACTACCATCCAAGCCTTCACACATCCAAGAAGGAGTGCCCTAGGCCACCAAGCAAGGAGATCTTCATCAAGCTTCAAGTCGCCCCGCTTTTAAACCCTAACCTGATTCTTTCTAAACCTAGTCCCCTTTCTTTCTCTTACTTGCTATTTTGATTAACTCTTGAAATTTTGTAGGATCCCCGAGGTGTTTCACCTCCCCAGAGGTGGCTTTCCTTGCATCCGGAACCATCCAAATCAGCCATCTAATCAAAGGAACCGAACTTCATCATCCAGACTCCAATCAGAGTGCTGTGTGATCTCTTCATCGGACGTTCTTCAAATCACTGATTGGTAACATCCTTCCCTTCTTTTAATTTCTGATTTGATGAAGATAAGATATCCTAATCCGGGAGTTTCTCAATTCTCAGGTCCTGGAATTTATTATTTTACATGAGTTTGCCTGCGATACGATGATTCTATGCATTGCTCTTCTTCTTGCTAGTTCTTACTTTTATTTAGAAATTTAGCTTACAAACTAAATTATAAAAATTATAAAAAAATTATTTTACTATTTTTCCTATATGTTTAGAAATAATAGAGTCATCTAGTATCATTTTGGTATCAGAGCAGGCTTAGGATAGTTTTAATTTGCATCGCATTCACAAACCCTAATTCTGCATTCTGTTTACTGCATTAGGTGTCTAGTTTCCATCTGATTTTGGAATCATAAAAAATTTATTTTTTGGTGAAATTTTCACTTCATGTCCTCTATTTTGTCCTAGTAATTATCAGGGTTTTTAATTATTTTTACTAAAACCCTAAAGTTTTAAAATTCAGTATAATAGAAATCCTAACAGAATTCTACTAATTTCTGCAGCAGTCCAAATCCCCTAAGATTTGCATCATCATTTGATTTTATTTATGCATGAAATTTTGTAGGAAGAATCATAACCATCCATACTAGATTAGATAATTTCTCGGATATTTTTTTGCATCAAAATCTATGTCAAATTCTGCATCGGTTGAAACCCTAATATCCTGAATTCTGCTATTTCTGCATTTTGACCCAACCTAACCTAATCAACCTCCAAACCCCCCAATCCCAAGCCAAATTTTGTTTGCTAACCCCAATAAACTTAAACTTAACTTGACATCTCATAAATCAATTAAAAATTATTTTATTTTCTGATTGTTTTAGATTGCATCAAGACCATTGAATGTTCATCATCTTTTAATCTAATCTTAAGGGCAATCAATATAACATCAAGGCAGGAGGTCATAAACTGTCCTGGGCCCAAAACAACCATCCAGCATTTCAACCCAAGACTTAATTAAAATTAATTAGACTTAATTTGCCCTAGTGGGCTAGATGACACCCAATAGGTCAGGTCCAAACCGTGTGGGCCAACTAGTGCATTTAATCTTGTGGCTATTATTGAAAGCTGGTGTCTAAGGCTGGGGGTCCAGAGTCAAACGACCTAAGTGGACTGGTGGTTTATAATTAGGACCCTGTGACAAGCAGGGCGAGCCTCCCACCACCCCACCCCCTACCTGGCCAGTGGAAGGATTAGCTGCTGGGTTAAGTGTAAGTTGAGCTGACTCACCCAGTTTTGGCTCTAGGTCTAGGAAACCCTTGATTAACCTAACCCAATTTTGCATGCTTGGCTGCACCATCTCATTTTGACTGATTGCTTAATTATATGACCACTAGACTAGGAACCCAATATCAAAAGTCTAAATCCCAACCAAACCCAACCATGGATCCCAATTTTGAGGCTTTCATAAAAGCCATGAATGACCAGATGGTTACCCAATTAACTGCACAACTAAACCAATCCAATGCCCAAATTAATGCTAAACTTGACCAAACCAAAGACCAGATAACCCAATTGACCCAATCCTAGAACGAAATTAACCATAGACTCAACCAAGTAGACCAACGATTTGACCAGGCAACCATTAGGATCAACCAGCTAACCACTAGTTTTGACCAAGTAGGAGATCAGTTAGGAACCCTAGACAAGACCCATAGGACTGAACCCATAACCCTTAGTCAGCTTGAGCCCAATAGGATTAGTACCCTTAGATATGAACACATTGTTAGTCAGGAGCACCTTAGCCAACCTATCCTTGTCACCCCAGTCATTAGTCAGTTTTTCCTTAGTCTATTCCCTCTTACCACCTTATTGGTTCACCCAAATAACCTTGAAGAAGAGATATATGAGGCTGACCCAAGTTTAGTGGAATTGTATGAGAAGGAAAAAGAAGAGTTTCCTATAGAAGACTTAGAGCTAGTTGAATCAATAGATACCCAGGTAGAAGACCACCCAATAATAGTTGACCCTGACCATACCCAAGTAGGAGCCGACCTAGATTTAGCTAACCCTAGCCGTACCCAAATAGTAATAGACATAGAGTTAGCTGACCAAGTAGTGGAAGAGTTGTTAGAGGAAGAGAACTTTGATACTGTTACTAGAGTTTTACTTGAGGCGACACTAACAGAAAGTCCAACTGTAGAGCCCAGTCCTTTGATTTATGAGCCAGAAGAATTCATTAAGGACCCAATCTCTTTGAATCAATACCCTCAGGATGAAGTCACCTCTTTAACTCCACTTGATCTCTTCCCTGAAATTAATGACCTTTTCTTCCATAATGCGGACCCTTTCGATAGACATCAACCCCATAAGGTTAACCACATTAGCCTAGGATTAATCCCTGATACCCCTTCTTATATCCTACTCTTTCCTAATAACCCTGAACCCTTTTCATACTTTCTACCTTTCCAAACCAACCTTGAATCCACCTCATATTTTTTACCTTTTCATGAATTTTCTTATGTTTCTTTAACCATTCATTGGCATTTTATAGAAGTAAGCATACTACATTCATTTATTGTATATGTTAGGTTTTCATCTTACTTCTTGCATATCCTTTGGCATTTAGTAGGCATATATAGTAAATTTTCATGTGCATGCCATGCTAGGGTCAAACATAGAAAGTCTATAGTGTATTAGGTTAGATCCTAGAAAGTCCAATAAAATTTTCTTCGATAGAAAAGTTTAGTCGAGTCTAATAGGTATTAGTTGAGTCCAATAAATCCTTAACCTTGAATCATCTGTTTGCACTAGAACTTACCTCTGCACAGCATATACATCATGAAATTAGTCAAGAGCTGAACATAATTAATGAACTAAATAACAATTGGCTAATTCCCAAAAGAAAGATGAAGAATTTCTTGTAGAGGAATATGTGATTGTCAAAGAATTTTCTGCTCGTGAAGCTGGCCCATCCAAAATAATGAATAGTAGTGGACCCAATGCCTATGTTCTTGAGATATCACCTAATTTAGGTATTAGCTCCACTTTCATCATCTCAGACTTTATAAATCTAGGGAGCCAGCAGTAATACCCAGCGAGCCCCTTGAGCCACTCCCGTTCTTTGAGAGAGAACCCATCCCAGAGCGACCACATATAATTTAGCCTTATGGTGAGGTAAAGATTGAAAGAGCTCTAGATGATCAAGCTATCGGTACCCAGGATAGAGAATGTCAGTGGTATTTGGTCCAGTGGCAAGGTCAACCAGAATCTGAGAACTTGTGGAATGCTAGTGCTGATCTGTAGTGCCTCAACCTAGACCCTCCTTGAGCCAAATTGACCCATACTCGATGGGGTTGAGTTCCTCCTGCCCCGGGAGAATTGGTGGGGACACCAAGATTAGACACAGATTCCTAGATCCCATATGGTTTACTTAGTCATGTGTCAAAGTTTTGAAAATTTTGTAATCAATTAAGATTGAGACCTGTAATAAGTTGAGGTTAGTTGATTTGTCTCAACCCTCAACCTAGTCAGTATTTTAAGTCCTGTACATCAATTATGAGTCTAGTATGAGCCCAATTTTTGTACAAGAGAGGAGGACACCCTACTTTGGAGTTCCACCAGGCCACATCCAGGAGTCAGAGGCCACTACATCAGTCTATTGGATCTTGTGTGACAACCCAGGATCCAAGATGCTTCCAGAAACCCTGATTCTTTCCAGATATCCTTCAGATGCTCAGATTCCAGTCCAGATGCCAGAGCATATTCCCAAACCAGGGCATCCATGATTTCAAAGGTCCCTCTACATCCTAGCCCAAAGAAATCAAGTCCAAGTGCCAAGCCCAAGCCCTAAAGAAGCAAGATTCTGTGGAATATTCCTGCTACCAGGCTACCAGGCCACCCCAGCTTCCAGAGGCCCAAACCCATGCACCCAAGCCCCTTTGGGTCGGCCCCTTGCTGCCCCTAGAAGCCCAAAATACCCTCCTAGGCATCCTTGAAGTGTTGACCAAGTCTAAGAGGTGTCCTTGAGTGGAATAGTCAAAGCATGAAGGGAAAAGGAGAAGACTTGGTCAATTCCTAACCTAATGGGGATTTGTTTTTCTAACCTAGCTAGGAAAGGACTTGTATTCCAATTTGAAAGAGGAACTATAATCCAAGTGTAACCATGGTTAGTGAGGGCATGAAAACTCTATAAATACCCCACCCCTCCCCCTCTTATAATCAACTTTTATTCATGATATCAAAACCCTGGTGAATTTATTTTGAGCTTGCGAGCTTGTGTTACTTTATTTTTTTTGGTTCTTTGGTTTGTGTTTGTATTTCCTAGCTGCCCTAGCATCCTTCCACACCCTAACTCACTACCATCCAAGCCTTCACACATCCAAGAAGGAGTGCCCTAGGCCACCAAGCAAGGAGATCTTCATCAAGCTTCAAGTCGCCCCGCTTTTAAACCCTAACCTGATTCTTTCTAAACCTAGTCCCCTTTCTTTCTCTTACTTGCTATTTTGATTAACTCTTGAAATTTTGTAGGATCCCCGAGGTGTTTCACCTCCCCAGAGGAGGCTTTCCTTGCATCTGGAACCATCCAAATCAGCCATCTAATCAAGGAAACCAAACTTCATCATCCAGACTCCAATCAGAGTGCTGTGTGATCTCTTCATCGGACGTTCTTCAAATCACTGATTGGTAACATCCTTCCCTTCTTTTAATTTCTGATTTGATGAAGATAAGATATCCTAATCCGAGAGTTTCTCAATTCTCAGGTCCTGGAATTTATTATTTTACATGAGTTTGCCTGCGATACGATGATTCTATGCATTGCTCTTCTTCTTACTAGTTCTTACTTTTATTTAGAAATTTAGCTTACAAACTAAATTATAAAAATTATAAAAAAATTATTTTACTATTTTTCCTGCATTTGTAGCAATCTTAGAGTCATCCCAGATCACTTGATGCATCGACACATGGATGACAAGTGTCGACTCTAAGTGTTTACTCATCAAATGAAGTGTCGGCTCACTAGTGTAGAACAGAAGACTTCATAAGATATTTTTTGGTCAAGTATCGACTCACTATTCCAAGTATCGACCCTAAGTGTCGATACATGACCTGAAGTGTCACACTTGAACGGATGACAGCTCTGTAATGGCTAGTTTTTTGAAGAACAGAACTTTTCCAAAATATTTGTAATGGCTAGTTTTTCCTCTCCAACGGTCTCTAACTATCCTTTAAAGTTTGGAGAGCTATATAATCAACACAAATCAAATGGGAAGGTAGTCCTTTGGGAGAAAAGTTTCATACACTTTAAGGATTCATATTTTAAGAGAGTTGAGCCTTTAAGCATCCAATTTCAAAGAGATCTTCTAAGTCCACAACATCATGCTTCATTCAAAGGCTTCAACAAATTGAAGACAAGCTTCTTCAAAATCATCTAAGAACTTCAAAGAGATATTTACTTTATTTTAGAAAGCTTTATTGTATTCTTTAATTTCATTCTTAATTTGTTATAAAGGTTCTTGGTTAGCCCAGAAAATCAAGGGAGGTTATTGGTTAGACTTGGAAAATCAATTTGGTTCTTGGTTAGCCCGCAAAACTAAGGGGATTATTAGTGAGCCTTTGAAAACCAATTAGGTTCTTGATTAGCCCGGAAAACCAAGGGAGGTTGGTGGCGAGCCTTAAAACCATTTAGGTTCTTGGTTCCCCCGTAAAACCAAGTGAGGTTTTGACTTGTGAGCCTTGTAAAAATAAGTCAGGTTTTGATTAGTGAGCCCAGAAAACTAGTCGACTGTAATTGGTTGAGATTATAGTGAATTCCCAAGTGGATTTTGGGGAGTGGATGTAGGTTCCTTGGAGTGCACCGAATCACTATAAATTTGTTGTGTTTGTGTGATTGCTTTTACTCTTATATTTACTTTATAATTTTTGCTGCATATTTTTTGAAATACACAAACACTTTGGCAAAACACTAGCACTTGATTTGAATTGGCACGTACTTGTTTCATATCCATTGAAATAGTTCAAATAATTTTTTAAAACCCAATTCACCCCCACTCTTGGGTTACATCATCACTGGGTAACAAGTGGTATCAGAGCCCGGTACTCTATTTGAAAATCTAACAATTTTGAGTAAAAGATCATGGCAACCCTTGTAGGTATTAGTGTTAGACCTCCATTTTCAATGGCACAAATTACACATATTAGAAAATATGCATGCGCATTTATATTCAATCTATAGATTATTATCTTTAAAAAATGGTGGTTAATGGTCCTCATATTCCTTCAATATTGGTTAATGGCATTTCCATTTCAAAACTCGAAGAGAATTGGGATGAAAATGACATTCAGCAATTTGAGCTTAATGCCAAAGCAATGAACTTGCTTTATTATGCATTGGATCCTAATGAATTTAATAGGATCTCCACATGCAAAATAGTGAAAAAAATATGGGACACACTTGAGGTTACTCATAAGGGTACTCTTCAAGTAAAGAATACTAGAATTAATTTGCTTGTACATTCTTTTGAAATGTTTAAAATGCTGCACTATGAATCTATATCTGATATGTATGGAAGATTTATGAATATTATTAATGAAATGAAATGTCTTGTCAAAGTTTGTACTAATGCTGATTTGGTTAAAAAAATTCTTAGGTCTTTGCCAATATCATGGGATCCAAAGGTGACGGCGATCCAAGAAGCTAAAGATATAAAAACCTTACATTTAGAGGAGCTCATCAGTTCACTCATGATCTATGGCTGAACTTATGGCAAAAAAAAGTGGATGCTGATGAAAAGAAGAAAATAATCACCTTTAAATCTATTACACAAGATAAGTCTTCAAGTGAGGAGTCGAAAGATAGTGAAGATGAAGATGAGATAAAATTTTTGGCTCATAAATTTTGAAGATTTATGAGAAAAAGGGTCAAAAAGAAATATACAAAGAAGGCAATGATGGCTACATAGAGTGAAAGTGAAGACTCTAGTTTAGATGAAGAACAAATTCAAAAATTAGCCAATCTTTGCTTTATGGCAAATGAGGTAAATTCTGAAGCTGAAAATGATTTTACTTTCGATAAGTTACATAATGCTTTTAAAGATCTTGTGCATGAATATAAATTATTGAAAATTGAGTACAAAAAATTAAAGAAACATGCTAATTCATTCTCTTTTGAAAATAACAATCTTGAAATTGAAAATGAAGAATTAAGAGCCAAGATTGCTATCTTGCAAAATGAAAAGAATGATTTTTCTAAAGAAAAAGAGATTTTGGAAAAAGAGAGTATTGATTTGAAAAATTTATGCAATAAGTTTTCAAATGAGAAAACTAATTTATTCAATGAATTAGAAATCTTAAGAAGATCCAAGATTTTTGTATCAAATGATGACCTTTTAAAGAAAAATCTTGAGTTGAAAAACAAGAATTTCTTTATTAATGCATCTTCCAATCGACTTGTTTTAATTATAAAAAATTTCGAATTAATGCATATCCTTGTAGATTAAGAAAAATTTGAGTTCCAAAAGGAACCATATTTACTAATCCTAAAGGATCCAAGAAAGTTTGGGTACCAAAATTGTTCACTTAGTATGTTTTGCAGGAATATCTTGCAGCCCACATGAAGAAAGGAAGTTTTTGAAAAATGGATGTACAAGACAACATGAAGAGTGGACAAGCTACATTTTGGACAAATGGTAAAGGAAGGATTCTACATATTGATAAATTCTAAACATTTCCTTCCATAATTAAAAATATAGTTAAATATTTATTATAAATGTTACATCAATTACTTTTAAAATTTTATTTTAAATGTTTAATTAGAATCAAGTTTAAACTTATAGTCATTGGCTATGATCATGAATTTTTTGATGTTGATGAATTTCATGTTATCATGATTAAGATTGTGATTATGAGACCTTTACTTGATTTTGATTAATGTATCTCAAATTACTTCATGAACAATATTTTTAAAGTTGCATATTGCTTTGAAAATTGTTTCAATTGATTAATTAGAATCAAGTTTAGACTAATAGTCATTTGTTGTGATCATGAACTTTTTGATATTGATGGATTTCATGCACTCATGATTAAACTTGTGATTATTAGACTTTTACTTGATTTTGATTAACATAGTTTTAAAAATTTCAAGTGAAATGTTATGATTTATGTATTTTCATTTTTTTTCAGCATCTATGCTTAAGCTAGAAATGATTCGGATCAAGTATAAAACTAGCAGTTAAGGGTTACATTTAAGAAAAAGGTATGCATATTGATAAATCCTTGCTCTAGTAGCTAGACTTGCTATTAAATTACTTCTAGCATTTGTATGGATATCAAATCATTTCAAATGGATTGTAGATCATGCCAAAAGTTTTTAAATGATTAATGCTTTGTATTTTGAAAATCATGAATATCTTGAAAATTTCAAATCTTGATGCATGTGCTTTCATATTTTATTCCTCAAATGAATGCATAGTTTTAAGGGGAAATAATATTTAGGGGGAGCATCAAAAGATTTGTTATCATGCTTTAAATATTTTCTTGATATCATGCTTTACTTGCTCTGATACTCCTATTTATCTTCAAATCTAATCCTTTGAGGAGAGTTTCATTCAATTGGTATCAAAATCCTAGTAACTGCTTCAGATTGGGTTAGTCACCATGGTCGTCCGGTCATAGGAGCTAAGTAGGGTTTAAAGACCCTCTCTTCCCATTCACTGGGGTCTCTTATGATGTGTTGGGGTGCCGCTGTGACCTTATCCCATGAACAAGTGAGATAAATGGATTATTGTCTTGCTATCGGTTATGCATATTAGATCTAATATATATTAAGTTATTTTTTGCATGTGCTTATTATTTTATGGTATCATGTTTAATTAGTATCATATTTAATTGGTATCATGATTAATTGATTTCATGCATTAATTTTGATGATCTACTTGCTATTCTTTCCACATTCATTTCTATTATGTATTGCCTTTCACCCTTTTCATGATGACAAAAAGGGAGAGAAAAATGTTAAGTATGTAAAGGAAAAGATTGGATAAACATTAAAAATTATATAAGAAATAAAAGAAAGTGCAAAAGGGGGAGAAGAAAGCAAAATGTTATAATCTTAAGGGAAGAATTAGCAAGGGAGAAAATGTTTAAAAAAATTGAATGATTTTTGAAAATATTTTTGAAATCATATTTTGAGGGGAAGCTTGATACTCATTGATTTTAAGCTTACATGTTTATCTTATTGTTAATCTTTTAAAGCTTACCCTATTTATATACTTAAAGGTTTTGTTATCATCAAAAAGGAAGAGATTGTTGACTCTGATCTTGATTTTGATTATTGACAAAACATTTAAGTATATATGAGTACTATTGCATGTTAAAAGTGTTTAGCAGTTTCAGGTACTCATTAAATGTTGAAAGATTGAAAAGATTGTCATTCAGTTGAAGAAGCCCAAATATAGATGAAAAATCTGCTCAAAAAATACTTTGATAGTTGAAGATTGCTTGAATGGACATATGAGTTCAACACAAACTTGATTCAGCATAAGTTCAGAAGTTTTGAAGAAAATCTCAGTGATGTGTCGTCTCAAAGTGTTGACACATGACACCAAGTGTCAACAGATGACAGTGAAGTGTCGACACATGCCGATACGTAGAGAAAGTTTCAGTTGGTACGACTGAAGTGTCAACACATGGACGGATTGTGTCGACTCAAAGTGTCGACACATGGATCAGCTCATCGCATGAGATTTTTATGTCACAGAACTTGCTGAAGTTGAAGACTTGCCTGATGTGTCGATACATGGATGACAAGTGTTGACTCATCAGATGAAGTGTCGGGTCACCAGTGAAGAATAGAAGACTTCAGAAGACATTTTTTGGTCAAGTGTCGACTCACTGTTCTAAGTATCGACCCTAAGTGTCGATACATGACCTGAAGTGTCGACACTTGAACGGACGACAGCTCTATAATGGCTAATTTTCTAAAGAATAGAACCTCTCCAAAATGTTTGTAACGGCTAGTTTTTCCTCTCCAACGGTCTCTAACGGTCATTTAAGGTTTGGAGAGCTATATAATCAACACAAATCAAATGGGGAGGTAATCCTTTGGGAGAAAAGTTCTATACACTTTAACGATTCATATTTTGAGAGAGTTGAGCCTTCAAGCATCCAATTTCAAAGAGAGCTTCCAAGTCCACAACATTAAGCTTCATCCAAAGGCTTCAACAAATTGAAGACAAGCTTCTTCAACATTATCCAAGAGCTTCAAAAAGATATTTGCTTTATTTTAGAAAGTGTTATTGTATTCTTTACTTTCATTCTTACTTTGTTGTAAAGGTTCTTGGTTAGTCCAAAAAATCAAGGGAGGTTATTGGTTAGCCTTGGAAAACCTATTAGGTTCTTGGTTAGCCTGCAAAACTAAGGGGATTATTGGTGAGCCTTTGAAAACCAATTAGGTTCTTGGTTAGCCCGAAAAACTAAGGGAGATTGGTGGTGAGCCTTAAAACCATTTAGGTTCTTGGTTAGCCCATAAAACCAAGTGAGGTTTTGACTTATGAGCCTTGTAAAACAAGTCAGGTTTTGATTAATGATCTCAGAAAACTAATCAGCTGTAATCGGTTGAGATTATAGTGAATTCCCAAGTGGATCTTGGGGAGTGGATGTAGGTGCCTTGGAGTGCACCAAACCACTATAAATTTGTTATGTTTGTGTGATTGCTTTTACTCTTATATTTACTTTATAATTTCTGCTACATATTATTTTGAAGTACACAAACACTTTGGCAAAACACTAGCACTTGATTTGAATTGCACATACTTATTTCATATCCATTGAAATAGTTCAAATAGTTTTTTAAAACCTAATTCACCCCCCCTCTTGGGTTGCATCTTCACTGGACAACACAATTCAAAAAGAAATGGAAGATTTGAGCATACAAGAAAAACCAATTGAAGAAGGAGAAGAAACGGTAAGTAAGGATCATGCAGATTTACTAAGAGAAGGTGATGATGACAAAAGACTGCCACCTCATCTGACAATGACAATGATGAACAAATAGAACTTCCTTCTGATGACCCAAATGATGCTACATCTGAAGATAATGATGAAGATATAGAATCTTTTGGATCTTCAATGAAAACTCCATTAGGATTTAAAGAATTCATAGCCCAACAGATGGAAACACTTTCTGAATCTCTTACAAGCTACATCGACTCAGCTTTTAGCAAATTATGCTAGTCAATTGATGCCAGCTTGCATGAAATCAAGATAGAGCAGAAGTTACATATGAAGAAAATACAAAGAGAGCTGGAAGATTTCAAAGAAGAACTTGAAGTGTCCTACTGCACCCACACAAGGACACTTGCACTGCTGAAGTGTTTCCATACAGACTTGCAAAGAGCCACCAGCTCCACCTGCTCAACCACTCTTTGTGCCTCCAGAATTACCATCATCTGGTCCTCCAATATCTAAGACTGAACACATTCCTTGAAGATCTTAAAGCATCAACTCTGATACTTTTCAATTCTGATATATTTCTGATACTTTGCAAAATTGAGCTTTGATACTTTGCATACATTAATAGCTCTGATACTTTGTGAAAGTGCTAACCTTAACACTGTGATATATATAAAAGCACTGATACTGTATAGTTTCTTTTTTACAAAAAGCTCTGATACTTACTTGCAAATACAATTATTTCTAATACATGTTGATGTGGTGAGACCGCTGACATGGGTGGCTGACAGGCACCACGTCAAAGGATACCGCCGCGTCGGCCGCCAAGGCAATGCCCAGCCCGAACCATTCTGCCAAGCTGAGCTAAGCTCCCTCAAGGTTACGAACCAAGCTCCGTCCTCTGCCAGGTCAGGCTCGCGAGCTCGGGACTCCTAGGCTAAAGCCGCCTTCCGCCCTCCAGAGCGAGACCCTCGGAGGTTAGTGCCCTGTGGTTGAGGTCGAGCTCATCGCTCACTCGCCAATATGGAGCCTCTCCAAGCGTGCGCCCTCTGGACTGGGTCCATCCTCTGTCATCCAGAGCGAGACCCTTGGAGGTTAGTGCCCTGTGGTCAAGGTCGAGCTCAGTGCTTGCCCGCTAAAGTGGAGCCTCTCCGAGCATGCACCCTCTAGACCGGGCCCGCACTCTTCCCTCTTCTATCAAGGTGACCCCACGAGCTTGAAGCATCCAAACCAGAGCAAGCCCTGCCATCTCGGGATGCCGGCGAGCCACCCAAGAACTATGGAATGGCACCCCCCATACCGCCATAACTACCTGTCCGGCCATACTTCTAGGGAGATGGGCTAGCCAGAGAGCACAAACTCTTAGGGTGGCGACCCCCGGATCGAGGCTCTACCAAGCTTCTCGAAATGGGACGATTGGAAGGGATGTCAGAATGAATGGAAGCTTCCCCTATAACTTGTCAGGAAAGACATCTCGTCCACGGCATGGAATCCTACTGCACGTGCCTGCCAGCCCAGCGAAGATCCCGAGGTGAGCGCCCAATGGCTAGTTTTCAACTACAAAAAATAATTGACACCCCCAAAAAGAGGAAGGTAACAGCAATCAACCACCAACAGAAGTGCAAACTCCACCAAGAGGGTGAAGCGCCACCACCACTGCCACAATTGAAGGAAAACCAGGGATACAAGGAGAGGCGGAGGAACAGGGAACCCCTTTATCCCCGCTACCATTCTCCCCCTGTAACGTTTTCGTCTGCTTACACATCTTTCACTCCTCCTAGTACGGAGTCCATCAAGAGGGGCCTGACCAGGAGGATCTGTTCTCCTTGGTCATCACTGACTTGATCGTCGGAGTGCCCCCATCAGAAACCCCGTCCTAGGTCACTAACCCCTGTTTCACAGGTCCAGGAGCAGAGGACCGCCAGGCAGCAAAGGGAGCATACTTCGGCACCGGCAGCAGCTACAGGCCACGATGATCTTGGCAGCAACAATTTGGCATGCTAAGTAGGGGGCGGTCGAGCGAAGGATTATGCCCTTCATCTCTTCACAAGCAATCCAAGCAGAAGGATGGTGACAACCAGTGCAAGGGAGGCCTCCACCAGTTGCATGGGGGATTCCCCCTCCTGGGGGAACCCACACCGCCAGGAAGCGGAGCCACCCATGCCTGTTCAGCCACCTCCGCAAGAAGCCCAGCTAACTGCACTCGCCCAGCAAATGCAAGTCCTTGCTACGGCAGTATGCCAGCTTCAGTACCAGCACCGATCCGTGGCTACCCACCAGTAGCTAGGTACTCCAGTGGCCTATGCCGTGGCTCCCCACGATAGCCTGCGCTCCTTCCAACGAAGGCTGTCGCAGCCGCGGGCCACCACCGACAACCGGGGTAGCCATCAAGCTCCGGCGAAGATGCAACGAGCCAGCTCTGATGATAGAGAGAGCCGCTCACCAAACCTCGGGCGGGAGGCGCCCAGACCCCACCAAGGCAGGAAAAGCAAGACCCCCTGTCATGGATGCCATGCATCCATGTCACCTTCTCTGTCTCATTCGGTGAAGGGGTCCACTGATGAAGTCGTCAGGCGCGTGGCGGAAAGGCACCTGGAGGAACATGAATGCAAACTGGCGGAGTTTGCCCAACAGTTTTCCAGCATGCAGGGCTCTGCCGGTGAGCCAGCGGGCTACGATGCCCATCCCCCATTCTCCCAAGAAATCCAAGCAGAGCCAATTCCGCACCGGATTCGGATACCGTAGGTGGATCCTTATGACGAGACCACCGACCTCCTGGACCACCTAGAAAGTTACCGGACCCTCATGAGGGTCCAGGGGGCCACCGATGCTCTTCTCTGCATCATCTTTCTTGCTACTCTTTGGAAAGCAGCTCAGGTGTGGTTCACCCGCTTGGAGCCAGAGAGTATCAGTTCCTTCGCCCAACTAGGGCAAAAGTTCGTTGCTCACTTCGACGCTTGTAGGAAGTTGCCACGAGAGGCAGATGCCTCTTCTCCATCCGGTAGCAGGACCATGAGCCCCTGTGGGACTACGTGGCCCACTTCAAGGCTGCCATGTTGGAGATCTACAATCTTGAAAAGCCAGTCGCCATGCTGGCACTGAAGCGAGGGCTTAGGACCTCTCGCCTGACTTATTCGCTGGATAAGAAGTCCCCCAAGACCTACTCCGAACTCTTTCTCCGGGCCGAAAAGTACATTCGTGCTGATGAGGCAGACCATACGAGGTAGGAGCTCGATGGAGGACCCCTAAAGAAGTTGGCCCCCACCGAAGCATCCGGAACCTGGAAGCCAGCACCCCAGGCTCCGAGCTCCAGGAGGGACCGATCAAGACCGAGAGAGGCCCATGTTCTCGAGGGAGGTTACACTCCTCTCCTCACCCTGAGGACAAAGATCCTAATGAAGATCGAAGGCGAGGACTACCTGAGATGCCCACCTCCGTTGAAACCCTTCCCTGGCCATGACAAAATGAAGTACTGTTGCTTTCACCGCGACCATGGCCACAACACTGAGGAATGCCGCAACCTCAAGTGGGAGATTAAGGAACTTATCAAGAAAGGCTACCTCAAAAGGTTCATGGGGGGTAGACCTCAAGTGGAGTCCCAAGCGCTCGTCACTCTTCTGCCAACTCCAACCATCGACAAGCCCCATCGAGAAGCCGGTAGGCATGATCTCTTGGGGAGCTACGCATGCGTCCAAGAGGACCCGGGGGGTAGGGGACTCTTAAAATGTACTCCCCTTTATGAGGGAAGGGGAAGACGGGGGAAAAAAAATAAATAATGATGCCGTGGTCATCGAGATGATGATCGCAAAGCACCCTGTAAAGCGCATCATGATTGATAGTGGAAGATCCACAGATATGCTTTTTTACGATGCCTTCTCCAGGATGAATCTCTCTCCCGATCAACTTAAGCCCGTACACACCCCCCTTGTTGGTTTCACGGGTGATTTCGTGAGGGTAGAAGGAGAAATCACTCTCCCGGTCACTGTCGGAACCCTACCTCGGCAAAGCACCGTCATGATGACTTTCACGGTTGTAAGGCTACCTTCTGCCTACAACGTGATATTGGGTCGACCCGGGCTAAATTTGCTTGATGTCGTTGTCTCCACCAAGAGGCTTCTTGTGCAGTTCCCAACCCCCTACGGTATCGAGGAAACGAGGGGAGCACTCCAGCCGGTGCAGCGTTGTTTCCAAACCCTCCCTGGGGCCAAGGTCCCTCAGGACGACCCCAGCATGGATGACCTCGACCAAAGGGCCCAGGACCCCAGGGGAGGCCCGATCAAGCTCCTACTTTTCTACCCGCTCGGGGATGACCTCACGAAGACGGTACAGATCGGAGCCCAGCTACCCGAGGAGGAGAGGGCCCAACTATTGGAATTCCTGCAGGCGAATGCAGATATGTTTGCTTGGATGGTGGCAGACATGCCAGGTATCCCTCTTGACATCATTACCCACAAACTGAGTGTTGATCCAAAGCACAAACCAGTTCGACAGAAGAAGAGAAGTTTCACCCCGGAGAGACAAGCAATTATCAAGGAGGAAGTTGATAAACTCCTAGCTGCCAGTTTTGTTCGAGAGGTCCAATATCCGAGCTGGCTGGCGAATGTAGTGATGGTCAGGAAGAACAATGGCAAGTGGAAGATCTATGTCGACTACACTGACCTCAACAAAGCTTGCCCGAAGGACAGCTTCCCTCTCCCAAAGATCGACCAGCTGGTGGATGCCACCTCTGGCCACCGGCTACCCTCCTTCATGGATGCGTTCTCCAGGTACAACCAAATCCGCATGCATCCATAAGACGAGGAGCACACCGCCTTCATCACTGACCAAGGAACATACTGTTACAAGATGATGCCTTTTGGCCTGAAGAACGTAGGGGCCACCTATCAGCACCTGGTCAGCAAGGTCTTCAAGGACCAAATCGGTCGCAACATGCAGGTGTATATGGATGACATGCTCATTATGAGCAGGCCGGGCTCGAGCCATGTAACTGACCTCACCGAGTCCTTTCGCAACCTGCGACAACATCGGATGAAGCTGAACCTGGCGAAGTGTGCCTTGGGGTGGCTGCAAGAAAATTCCTCGGCTTTATGGTCATCCAAAGGGGCATCGAAGCAAACCCAAAAAAGGTTCAAGCCATCGTCGACATGGAACACCCGACCTCCAAGAAGCAGGTCCAGCACCTGACGGGACGTGTCGCCACCCTCAACAGATTCATCTCGAGGTCAGCTGATCGCTGCCTGCCATTTTTCAAGGCGCTGTGCAAGATGCATGACTTCTCCAGGACCGAGGAGTGCAAGACAGCCTTCGAGGAGCTAAAGAACTTCCTCGCTTCCCCCCTATTTCTCTCGAGGTCGGAGGAGGGAGAAGAGCTCTTGCTGTACCTGACGATTACACAGGGAGCTGTCAGCTCGGTCCTCGTCCGCACAGACGAGGACAAATCTCAGAAGCTGGTGTACTACACCAGCAAAATCCTGCACGATGCGAAGATCAGGTATACTCGCTCCGAGAAACTCATTTTTGCATTAATAATGTCTGCTAAGCACCTCAGTGACGTGGGACACGGATGTGATGCAATACTAAAGATTGATTTAACTCTTATGTTAATCGAGAGCAAATGTTCATTAACCTAACAGCCTATTAAACAATACATTAAAAGAATATATAGCAAGTAACTAAATACTGGATTACATCACCCGCATGCATACCTAACAAAATAATTAATTAGATGGATCATGGAAATTGAGAAATCATCCTAGATTAGGTTCCTACTTTCTAACATCAGATCTAGAGGAAGGGAAAAAGATTTTGAGTTACTGATATGCTTAGAAACCTCCTCTGATGAAGATCTGGATCACTGCACTCTAGGGTTGAAGAATCGGACTCCAAACTGATCGCTCCTGGCATCCGGATTCCGATCGAACTGATTCCAAAGCATGAACGCCGATCTTCAGAGTTGGATCTCAAGAGAATCTACCAAAAAAATATCAAAAATAGCAATTAAACGTTGGAAATCAAAAACTAGAAGGAAGGCTGGCACCAGGGTTGTTGGTCCTCCCGGGGATCTTCTTTTTTGGTTGGCTTCTAGGATCTCTTCAAAGCATTGGATGAAGGCCTTGAAGAGACATAGGGATCAGATCTGATGGAGGGATTGGATAGATAAACAGGGCATCGCACCTCGGTAGAACTTGGACGTCGCATCCAAGTGTTATAGGCATCACACCTAGCACCTATCAGCCTCGTAGCTAGAAAGGAATTAGAAGAACTCGATAGAGTTTCATTTCATTTCATCAAATATTCATTAATTACAAGGGGGGAGGTGTAGGGATATTTATAGAACCCTAACCAGAGAAGTGAGGGACTCAAATACAAGAGTTTCATTACAACTCTAGACTTCAAGTTTACATTGCCTGGACTCCTGCTGGATGAAAAGAAATAGACTCCTATCCATAGTTGGCGCCAAGATGATACTTTGATGGAGGGTCATGAACGCTTCTGGGTTGGTCATGATGATTGGACTCCATTGTCTTGATAATGTATTCTTCTAGAGCTGCCTGGATTCTTCATTCTGGATTGGACAGAACTCTAGAGTCCTGCTGAAATTCTAGAATCCTTGAAGCTTGAACAGTTAGCAGCTTATTTGAATGGAATGCTAGGAACCCTTGGACCTCCAACACTAGGTGAGAAAAAATTTCCAAACTCCTTTGAATGCTTGGCCGATTTCTCATGTTGGCGGGAAATATTATGAGTAGAAGGGCGCCATCTAGGAGAAGTCCTTCACAATTACTTCTCTTAAAAATTTTGTGCATCTTTCTTAATGGGCTGACCAAAAGAAATTGTCTTGATGAGTGTAGCTTATCCAAATTTAAGTGATAGGCCATGTGTCATTGTCCCCCTGGTGACGTGATAATAGTAGTTCTGAAATCATGTAAAGTTGACATGCAAAAAAGGCTAGCATATGACAAGAGCTTGTGCTAGCACATGGGTCACATGGGATTGTCTTGAACTAGCACATAGGTCTTGATTTGAGTCACATGGGTATTATAATTGGTCTCCCCTGTAATACAAGACTCATCAACTAATTTTTACAAGACTCAATAAATAACTAAAGTCCTATTTGATCAATTGGAACCCAATTTGATCAAAAGGGCAAGACATGTAAATACGTAGTTCAACTTGATAAAAGGGGTTTAGCCTAAAAGGCTAAATAAATAAAACCCTTTTCCAGTTGGTAAAAGGGGCTAACCTTAACTAATCCAAAATAACAAAAATTAAAATAAATTATTTACATTGATAAAAGGGTTGGGTCCAAGGTTTCATTCACAGGTGATCCACAAGGATGTGGGTTCAACCTGTCGATGTTTTCGGGCCCTGGTATCCTCACCAATTCTTCCTAGGTGGGAGGAACTCGACCCCGTCGAGTAAGCGTTAGACTGGCTCAAGTACTCCTCTAGCAAGTCCAGGGCGATCTTCTGCAGATCCTCCCGAGTTATCCAAGTGTCATCAGACTCGAGATGTCCTTGCCAACGAACCAAGTATCGCTGGTAGTCCTTATTCTAGGTAACAATCATCTTGTCATCCAGAATTCATTCAACCCTGTCTCTTCGATTTGTGGATTTGGCTATTGGATACTCATGGGTTGGTTCGCTCTCAAGAACAGGATCAGGCCCAAAATGCTCACCAGGTAGCAACATCGGCTCCCTATACTCTACAAGATTTGATATGTTGAAAGTTGGACTTATACCCAAATCTAAAGGTAGGTCTATCTCATAGGAATTAGGTCCAAACTTATCAATTATTTTATAAGGTCCCGCACTTCGGGCATGTAACTTTTTGATAGTTCCAGATGGAAATCGTTCAGGCCTAAGCCTGATCATAACTTGGTCCCCTACTTTAAACTCTTTGAACCTTTTGCTTAAATTAGCCGTTCGTGCATATGAATCATTGCTCTTTTTAATTTTCTTATTTATTTCTTGATGCAAATTCTTTATATGCTATGCAAAAGACTCAGCTGACTCAGATATACGTGCATGAATAGGTAAGGGAATCAGATCCAATGGCTTCCTAGGCTTGTATCCATGAACGATTTCAAATGGGCTCTTCCCTGTATATCTGTTGACTGAGTTATTATAAGCAAACTCCGCTCTCAATAACAATAAATTCCAATTAGCAGTATTTTCTCCTACTAGACTCCTTAACAAGTTCCCTAAACTCCAATTTACTACCTCAGTTTGGCCATCTATTTGGGGGTGGTAGGTAGTAAAATACTTCAATTTGGTTCCTAGCATATGCCATAAGGTTTTCCAAAAGTAGCAAGTAAACCTAACGTCTCGGTTCGACACAATGGTCTTAGGCAATCCATGTAACCTAACCACTTCGTTCAAGAATAATTTGGCCACTCTAGATGCATCATAAGTTTGGAAACATGGGATGAAATGGATCATCTTAGAAAACCTATCTATTACCACGAAGATAGAATCATGTTTCATAGCAGTTTTAGGTAATCCTAAGACAAAGTCCATACTCAAGTCTTACCATGGATAATCTGGGACAGGGAGTGGGGTATATAGTCCAGTGTTCTATTCTATCTAGGTTGCTTAGCTACAGCACAAGTCCTACACTGGGCTACCACTTGGGCAACATTTTTCTTTAGACTTGGCCAATAAAACTGATCCTCTACAGCAAGATAGTTTTATTACATCCAAAGTGTCCTGCTAAACCTCCTGCGTGTATCTCCCAAATAAGAAAGTCTCTAAGTGATGTCTTGGGAACACACAACCTATTTTCCTTGAACAAATAACCATCCCTTAAGACATACTCACTAAATTCAGTGGATGGCCCTAGCTTCACTGATTCATAAATCTTTCTAAAATCCGGACAAAATTTATATTCTTCCTTTAATCGTTCAAATCCAACTACTTTGGTTCTCACACAATTCAGCAACATTGTTCTCCTACTAAGTGCATCAGCTACCCTATTCTCACTTCCAGCATGGTTCTTTAGGACAAAAGTATAGGCTTGTATAAATTCGACCCACTTTCCATGTCTAGAGTTTAACTTTTTTGGAGAATTTAGGAAGCGAAGTGTTTCGTGATCAGAGTAGAGAACGAATTCTTGTGGTAGCAAGTAATGCCTCCAATTCCTAAAAGCTTGTACTACCGCATACAACTCTTTATCATATGTGGAATATTTCAACTTGGCATCACTCAGTTTCTCACTAAAATAGGCAATAGGATGATTTTCCTGACTTAATACCCCTCCTATTCCTACGCCTGATGCATCACAGGCGACTTCAAAGACTTTGGTGAAGTCGGGTAACCTTAGAACTGGTACCTTAGTCATTCAATCTTTGATCTCTAGGAAGGCTTTATGGGCAGCTCTAGTCCAATCGAATTTGCCCTTCCTAATGCAGTCGGTGATCGGAGCAACAATCATGCTAAGCCCTCTGATAAATCTCCTATAAAAGGTAGCTAACCCATGGAAACTTCAAACGTCATGAACATTCCTAGGTATAGGCCACTCAACTATAGATTTCACTTTCTCAGGGTCGGCAGTTACTCCTTCTGGTGTTAATACAAAACCTAAGAAAATGATTCTGGTTGACATGAAGCTACATTTCTTAAGGTTTGCAAACAAAGCTTCCTTCCTAAAGACCTGACAAATCTGACGGAGGTGGTCTAAGTGATCTTCCCTAGTCTTACTGTATATGAGGATATCATCAAAATATATGACCACGAATTTTCTAATAAATGATCATAACACCTTAGTCATTACCCTCATAAACGTACTTGGGATGTTTGATAATCCAAAGGGCATCACCAACCACTCATATAAGCCATCTTTGGTCTTGAAAGCCATTTTCAACTCATCCCCGATTCTAACTCTCACCTGATGGTAGCCACTTTTTAAATCAATTTTTGAATAGATGGCCGATCCGGCCATCATGTCTAGCATGTCATCGAGTCGGGGTATGGAAAACCGATACTTTATCGTAATCTTGTTAATAGCCCGGCTATCTATGCACATCCTCTAACTGCCATCCTTTTTAGGAGTCAAAAGTGCTGGGACAGCACAAGGACTCAAACTCTCCCTATTAAATCCCTTTTTCATAAGATCCCCTACTTATCGTAGTAGCTCCTGATGTTCCGTAGGGTTCATCCTATAGTGTGGGAGGGTTGGCAATGTGGCTCTTGGTACTAAATCAACTGCATGTTGAATATCTCTTAATGGTGGCAATTGATCCGATAAATCTTCAGGGTAGACATCTTTGAATTCCTTTAATAAATCTAGGATCTCCTTAGGGTATTCTAGTTTTGGTTGATCCTGAGCTTCCTTGATAACTAAAATCCAAACTGGTGACCCTCTATCGATTTCTCATTTTAACTCCTTTGCAGAGATCAAATTCAGATTAGACTCTTTTTCCTTTAAGTGACTTGACCCTCTCTTAACATTGTCTTTTGGTGGGGTCGCATTAATCACTATCCTCTTTCCTAGATGGTAAAATACACACGAGTTCGATCATCCAAATAGGGTGGTATCGTGGTCATACAACCAAGGTCTTCCTAAAATGATGATGCTAACCCCCATCGAAAAAACATCGAACCATACTCTTTCTTGGTAGGATTGTACCTGAATTATACCTGGCATCGCAACCGGATGGAAATGTTGGTTGCATCGATCCAGGATACCTTATAGGGGGTCGGGTGTGGAATAGTTGGTAAGTCTAGGCTCTTAACTGCATTAGTAGAAATTACATTGACACAACTCCCACTATCAATTATAACCTTACATACCTTATCCCCTATTTTAATAAAGGTCTGTAGGATGTTAGTCCTACGCCAATCCTCATTCCTCTTAGTTTGAGTCAGGATGCATCTGACCACTCCTAATGGGTCTGAGTCTAAGATCTCTTCCTCCTCCTTATATTCCTCCACTAACTCAGGTTCAGCCTCATAAACATCTTCCTTACAAGGGTCACTAATCTCAAGGTCTTCTACTTCAGGTTCCCCTATATGTAAGGCTCGCGATAGACATTGGGCAACATAATGACCAGTCTGATTACACTTAAAGCATACTGGGATTTGGTTTCGATCCTTTTGAACCATAGGTTCCTTACCCTTGTCATCATTACTAATGGGCTAGGGATTGGGTCTAGGTCGATTTGCAGGGATTCAGTTCTGGTTTGGCCTATTTCCAGGGGCATTAAATCTAGATGAATCAGATTGATAGGTAGGTTTCCTTAGAAATCTCTCAGCATCCCTAGCAACCTGATAGGCATGTTCTAAATCATTCACTTCTCTTAGAATCAGTTTCCTCTTAATGTCCTCATTCAAGCCTACCCTAAACCTAGATAAAGTAACCGACTCAGACTCGGACACACCACACCGCATAACATACTCATCGAAAATGGCTATGTATTCGGACACAATCTGATTTCCTTGGGTCATCTTTTGGCACTGATCTAAAAGCCTTTGTTCATAGGAGAATGGTAGGTATTTGGCCCTTAATATGAGTTTCATGTCCTCCTATGTAGCTATATGTGGATCTCTTCTCTGTTGGCTTAACCTTTCCATATTACCCCAATACAATCGTGCTTGTCGGATCAACCTAAACTTAGCGAATTTGACCTTACGCTCTTCCGACATGGTGTACCATTCAAAATACTGATCCATATCACTTTCCCAAACATAGTACATCTTGGGATCTAAAGTACCATCAAATGTGAGGGCTTCTAGTCTGATACTCCTAAGGGCTCGTGCTTCCTGATCATCTATGTCATACTGCTGCCTCCTAGGAGTAGGATCAGGTGTAACCTCTCTACGTTGGGCTCGATGCCTTGAAATTGAATCAGGTGTGGCCTCTCTATGTTGGGCTTGATGTATGGGGATTGGATCATGTGTAAGCTCTAGAAGCTGGGGTCCTGGACCATACTGTGGGGTAAATTTCAGTGGTGTAGGGTCAGGTTGAGACACATGGGATCATTCTAATGAACCTATTCTTTCATTCATTTGATCAAACCTCTGGTCGACTCTAGCACTAAACTGCCTCTGTTCAGCACTAAGCTACCTCATTTGCTCAGTCAAAGATCTCATGAAAGTTTCCATCGTGGGGTCCATGGATGTACTAGGTTGGTCCTGGGGGACCTAGTATGGGGTTCCTGACCTAGTAGTCATGCAAGGATACAATGCACTCAAACAAACCTAATAGACTATGGATAGCTAGACCTAGAGTCCAAACTAGATGCCTAATCAAAGTGGTAAGCTAGTCTGTAGTAACTCAAGACTTGGCCAGGCAGGTGTAAGGGGAGTGTAGGTCCCTGATTGCCAATCCTAGACACTAATCAAAGATTGGCCAGGTATGCGGACCAGCTCACTTGCCCTTCGGGATGTAATCCCTGAACCACCGTTCTAGACACCAAGAAATGGGCACACACAAATTTAGTTGACACGATTGAATTGACACTAACTCGGACCCGACCAATTGGTGTCCCTAAGCTCACTAGAGCAATTAGGTTCTAATCAATTTTAATTAGGGCTTGGGCTCAAATGCAAAGTGGGTGGTTTTGGGCTAGGGAAAGGTTATGAACTCCTCCCCCTATGTTATATTATATGCCCTAAAAAATTAATTAGAAAATGAATGCTACAAGCAACTAATAAAACTAAACCCTGATGATTTTTTTTATTTTTTTTTTTTGGGACAGAACCTGTTCTCAGGCCAAAAATAAAGAACTGCAGTTTTCACAGAAAACCATAAATTGTAAAAAATTACTGAAAATACTATGAATTTCAAGGAAGCTAACAAAACAAATTTCATATTTTTTTGATTTTTATACATGCAGAAACAATTAAAATAATAGAGCATATACTGGAAGGCCGAGATGCAGAATTTAACTAAATACAAGATTAACCAAATCTAAACCTGCTCTAATACCAAACTTGACACGGGACACAGATGCGATGCAGTACTAAAGGTTGATTTAAATCTTATATTAATCGAGAGCAAATGTTCATTAACCTAACAGCCTATTAAACAATACATTAAAAGAATCTATAGCAAGCAACTAAATACTGGATTACATCACCCGCATGCATACCTAACAAAATAATTAATTAGATGGATCATGGTGATTGAGAAACCACCTTAGATTAGGTTCCTACTTTCTAACATCATATCTAGAGGAAGGAAAAGGGATTTTGAGTTACCGATACGCTTAGAAACCTTCTCTGATGAAGATTTGGATCACTGCACTCTAGGGTTGAAGAATCGGACTCCAAACTGATCCCTCCTGGCATTTGGATTCCGATCGAACTGATTCCAAAGCATGAACGCCGATCTTCAGAGTCGGATCTCAAGAGAATCTGCCAAAAAAATACCAAAAATAGCAATTAAACATTGGAAATCAAAAACTAGAAGGAAGGCTGGCACCAGGGTTGTTGGTCCTCCTGGGGATCTTCTTCTTTGGTTGGCTTCTAGGATCTCTTCAAAGCATTGGATGAGGGTCTTGAAGAGACTTAGGGATCATATCTGATGGAGGGATTGGATGGATAAACAGGGCGTCGCATCCCGGTAGAACTTGGATGTCGCACCCAAGTGTTCTAAGCGTCACACCTAGCACCTATTAGCCGTCACAGCTAGAAAGGAATTGGAAGAAGAACTCAGCAGAGTTTCATTTCATTTCATCAAATATTCATTAATTACAAGAGGGGAGGTGTAGGGGTATTTATAGAACCCTAACTAGAGAAGTGAGGGACTCAAATACAAGAGTTTCATTACAACTCTAGACTTCAAGTTTACATTGCCTGGACTCCTGCTGGATAAAAAAAAATAGACTCCTATCCATAGTTGGCACCAAGATGAGACTTTGATGGAGGGTCATGATCGCTTCTGGGTTGGTCATGATGATTGGACCCTAGTGTCTTGATAATGTATTCTTCTAGAGCTGCCTGGACTCTTTAGTCTGGATTGGAAAGAACTCTAGAGTCCTGCTGAAATTCTAGAATCCTTGAAGCTTGAACAGTTAGCAGCTTATTTGAATGGAATGCTAGGAACCCTTGGACCTCCAACACTAGGTGAGAAAAAATTTCCAAACTCCTTTGAATGCTTGGCCGACTTCTCACTTTGGCATGAAATATTATGAGTAGAAGGGCGCCATCTAGGAGAAGTCCTTCATAATTACTCCTCTTAAAAATTTTGTGCGTCTTTCTTCATGGGCCGACCAAAAGAAATTATCTTGATGAGTTTAGCTTGTCCAAATTTAAGTGGTAGGCCATGTGTCATTGTCCCCATGGTGACGTTACAATAATAGTCCTGAAATCTTGGAAAGTTGACATGCAAAATAGGCTAGCATATGACAAGAGCTTGTGCTAGCACATGGGTCACATGGGCTTGTCTTGAACTAGCACATGGGTCTTGATTTGAGTCTCATGGGTATTATAATTGGTCTTCCCTGTAATACAAGACTCAACAACTAATTTTTACCGGACTCAATAAATAACTAAAGTCCTAATTGATCAATTGGAATCCAATTTGATCAAAAAGGCAAGACATGTAAATACGTAGTTCAACTTGCTAAAAGGGGTTTAGCCTAAAAGGCTAAATAAATAAAACCCTAATTCCAGTTAGTAAAAGGGGCTAATGATGGGGCACGATGATGAGAATGCAATCTAAATGATGAATTAAGAAATGAGAGCATGAAGCCTATTAACATGTTCTAAATTTCAGATCAAAAGTATTAAGGTAAAGCTATGGAAGGAGCACGGAAATTTGGAACTTACGCCGCGATGTAGTTATTTAAATCCTAGAGAAGATTAGGGCTAATGATTATGGAATCTAAACCTAGAAAAATTGTCTTCAATAACCCAGACTTAAGAATATAAGAAGGGAATTGTTTCCATGATGAGCACTCCTTGTTGGTGTAGATTCGTTGAAGCAATCAAATAAACAAGCCCTGGATGAAAAGATGACTCTTCCATCGAAACAAGTTCTCACCATACTTGATCTAATGGCAATGACCCCCTTCTTGAACTCCGGATCATAGAAGGAACCCTGCGCAATGAAGGAATTATGACTAAGCTGATTTGAAGGAATACCAAATCAAAGTAGGAGGAAGGAATTAAGAAAACAAGTGGTCATTGAGGGAAGATGGGATCCTTGGAGAAGTCGTTGGCTTGGGAGGTAGAAGATCACACGCCAAGATTGAAACACAACTACACTACAAAACACTTGCTTCATAGAAAAACTACTCCTTCTTGTTTCATCATCAAAAAGTTCCTTTTACCATGGGCGTACAAGAGGCTTTTATTGGCCTTTCAATCGATTTGAAATTCCCCATATCATGGAGAAATATTAGGGGGGGTTACATGAAATGTGGAGGATTTGGTGGAGGGTTACATGGAATGTGGAGGATTTGGTGGAGGGTTACATGGAATGTGAAGGATTTGAATCCTTGGTCCCCACTTGAAGTTGGTGCCTCTTGGTGATTACTTGGCAAGGTGAGTTGGCATGATGAGGTCCCCACTTTGAAGTTGTTTTGATGTGGCACCACTTGGTGATGACTTGGCAAAGTGAGTTGGCATGGCGAGGTGGTTTCCAAATCCAATGATGTGGCAAGGTGAAATGGCATGGTGACATGGCGCATCCTTCTCCATGGCACCCCTTGGAGATGACTTGGCAAAAAGGTGATGTGGCATTCTTTGGTGATGAGTTGGCATAGGTGGTCCATGATGTGGCGCTCCAAGTAAAGCTGGTCTGGCCCAATTTCAAGTAGCTCTTGAACATGACTCAGTATAAAGCCTAATTGACTCTAATTGAACTTTAAAATTCCAAAAAAAAATAAAACATGACTCAATAAACATACAGGACTCATACGAGACTTGAGTTCCTAGTCTCAATTCATAAAGAACTTGGTATTAGTTGAAGCTTCTTTCTGAACCTGGTGCCCCCACCAATTCTCCCCGGGTGGGAGGAACTCGACCCTGTCGAATATGGTCCAGCCTGGCTTTGATATTGTTCAAATAAGTCCGGGTCCAGTCGTTGCAGGTCCTCTCTAGCAATTCAGGAGTCGTCAGATTTGGTCTCCCTTGCCAACGGACCAAATATCGATAGTAATCCTTGTTTCTGGTAGTGACAATCTTATTATCCAGGATTTGTCTAGTTTTCTCTCATTTTTTAGGAATGGTTGTTTATGGATACTCGGGTAATGGTTCACTCTCAAAAATATGGTCAGGCCCAAAAGCTCACTAGGTATCATCATGGGTTCCTTATATTCTATCAAGTCTGAGACATTGAAGGTCGGTTTGATACCTAGGTCTGAAGGTAATTCCAATATGTAAGCATTAGATCTAATCTTCTTTAGGACTTTAAAGGGGCCTGCACCATGGGTATGTAGTTTCTTGAAAGTCCCGGATGGGAACATGATCTCTCTCATAGAATTCCTTGACTTTCTTTCTTGAATTAGTCCTATGTTTATAGGATTCATTGCTCAAATTTATTTCATGATGCAAATCCTCAACATGTTATGCATAGACTCAGCAAACTCAGAAACTTATACAAGCACTTACGAAATACAGACTGAACTAGGCATCCTTATTGAGAGGAATTTTATTGGACTCTCTAGGGCCTAAACCTAACAGATTAATACTCTCTAGGTTTGACCCTAGTCTGGCATGAACATGAGAAATTACCATGGGTTCCTAGCAAATGCCATGAGATTTTCCAAAAGTAGGTAGCAAAAGGAATAGGCTTTAAAAGCTCATGCATCCTAGTAATCTCATCAAAATGAAACTTAATGGCTCTAAAATTATGATAAGACTCAGGGAAAGGCAGGAAATAGGAATCCGAGACTTGGGATAATTTAGGAGAATCTTGAAACAGACCTTGGTTACTCATGATGACCTTAAGATTAGAATTTTGATCTACAGGAAGGATGCTTCTAGGTAGTTGAAGGTCATCAGGAAAGTCTTCTAAAATAATGATTGGGTTCTTCTCAGGTACCTGAAGGAGTTCTTTTGTCGAAGCTAAAGTATTGGGTTCTTCCTGAGGGCATTGTCTTACGGGAACCAAGTCCTCACTAAATTTTGGTTGTTCTGATGTTTCAGGACTAGGCTCAATAATCTTTTCTTTATCAAAGGTTTCCTTAGGTAAGGTACTAAAGTTGTTCTCTTCACAGTCTTCCCCTTCATATTCATCTATTAAACTTATGTTAGTCTCATACACATATTTACTAGGTTCAGATTTGCCTTCTTCCTTCCCTAGCCCTTCAGTTTGAGGATACCCTAAGTCTTGGGTATTAATGAACTCAACTTGTACTTCAGGGTTCTTACTCCTATCATTCATATGAGCTAATGGGATAGTAGGAGTTGGTTGGTCTAAGGGAAATTGTTTAGCCAGAATTTGGTTCAATTGGGCCATTAGATCATTTAGGCCTTTCAGCATGGTTTCAAGATTCGGGTCCATGGCTACACTGGACTGGGCTTGGATTGGTGAATATGGTGTCCCTGCTCTAGTTGTCATGCATGCAAATGGACTCAAGTTCGAGCTAAGGTTTCCTAGACCTAGAGCACAAATTAGAAGTCTAATTAAGTGAACCAACTAGCTAGTAGTACTTATGGGACTTAGCCAGGTAGGTGGAAGGGAGTGAAGGTCCCTGATTGCCAACCTTAGACACCAATATGAGATTGGCCAGGTAGGCGAACCAAATCACAAGCCTTGATGCACCAATCCTAGACACCAAGCCAGTAAGCACACACCAATTAGCTGACACAGTTAACTTGACCCTAACCTGAACCCAACTTGTTGGTGTCCCTAACCCACTAGGGAAATTAACATTCTACTCAATTTTAATTAACGGGCTGGGATCGATATGCTGGTTGGTGATTTTTGGGCTAGGGACAGGTGATGAAACCCTGACCCTATGTCAAATTGATGCCCTTAATTTGATTTCTCATGAGATGAATGAAATGCAAAGGTGCTGCAGAAGTGTGTTACAGTTTGAAAGTGGTGTGGAAAACATGATTAAAAAAATATCCAAAAATTCTAAAAAATTCACAGAGGATTCCTAACTTATATGTTTCAATTCAGATGAAAGGAATTTTAAAACTAAAATCTATACTACTCTAAGCAGATCCTACAAATGAAGATAAATAAAAAGGACAGAACAGAACCCTAATGATAATGTTGAACTGCAGAAAGTTTTATTTTTCTTATAATTTTTTTCTGATGATGAAATTTAATATGATGATAACTGACTTAAAAAAGAACAATAAAAAAAATATTTCAACAAGAAATTTGTGACTTTCCTTTGGAGCTGCAGATGGATTACAGTAAATATATGCAAATTTTCAGAAAACAGAACGTAATCAAACAAGTGCAATGGCTTACCCAAACTTCAATCTAAAAAATTCATGTCCAGCCAGGGGCTCATTATTCCCATGGGTCATGACAGTGTACTGGAGTACACCCGCTCAGGAGGCAAGAATTTTGGGTCTTGCTTGGATTTTAAAAATAAAAATTAACTAGATAACAAGTATGCATGCAACATATCTAAATGCAGGAAATTATCCGACCATGCTCTGATACCAAGATGATGGGGGACGATGATGAGAATGCAATCTAAATGATGAATTGAGAAATGAGAGCAATGAAGCCTATTAACAGGTACTAAATTTCAGATCAAAAGTATTAAGGTAAAGCTATGGAAGGAGCACGGAAATTTGGAACTTACACCGCGATGTAGTTATTTAAATTCTAGAGAAGATTAGGGCTAATGATTATGAAATCTAAACCTAGGAAAACTGTCTTCAATAACCCAGACTTAAGAATATTAGAAGGGAATTGTTACCATGATGAGCACTCCTTGTTGGTATAGATTCGTTGAAGCAATCAAATAAACAAGCCCTGGATGAAAAGATGACTGTTCCATCGAAACAAGTTCTCACCATACTTGATCTGATGGCAATGAACCCCTTCTTGAACTCTAGATCGTAGAAGGAACCCTGCGCAATGAAGGAATTAGGACTAAGCTGATTTGAAGGAATACCAAATCAAAGTAGGAGGAAGGAATTAAGAAAACAAGTGGTCGTTGAGGGAAGATGGGATCCTTGGAGAAGTCGTTGGCTTGGGAGGTAGAAGATCACATGCCAAGATTGAAACACAACCACACTACAAAACACTTACTTCATAGAAAAACTACTCCTTCTTGTTTCATCATCAAAAAGTTCCTTTTACCATGGGCGTACAAGAGGCTTTTATTGGCCTTTCAATCAATTTGAAATTCCCCATATCATGGAGAAATATTAGGGGGGATTACATGAAATGTGGAGGATTTGGTGGAGGGTTACATGGAATGTGGAGGATTTGAATCCTTGGTCCCCACTTGAAGTTGGCGCCTCTTGGTGATTACTTGGCAAGGTGAGTTGGCATGATAAGGTCCCCACTTTGAAGTTGTTTTGATGTGGCACCACTTGGTGATGACTTGGCAAAGTGAGTTGGCATGGCGAGGTGGTTTCCAAATCCAATGATGTGGCAAGGTGAAATGGCATGGTGACATGGCGCATCCTTCTCCATGGAACCCCTTGGAGATGAATTGGCAAAAAGGTGATGTGGCATTCTTTGGTGATGAGTTGGCATAGGTGGTCCATGATGTGGCGCTCCAAGTAAAGCTGGTCTGGCCCAATTTCAAGTAGCTCTTGAACTTGACTCAGTATAAAGCCTAATTGACTCTAATTAAACTTTAAAATCCCAAAAGAAAATAAAACAGGACTCAATAAACATACAGGACTCATACGAGACTTGAGTTCCTAGTCTCAATCCATAAAGAACTTGGTATTAGTTGAAGCTTCTTTCTGAACCTGGTGCCCCCACCAGCTAACCCTAACTAATCCAAAATAACAAAAATTAAAATAAATTTTTTACATGGATAAAAGGGTTGGGTCCAGGGTTTCATTAACAGGTGATCCACAAGGATGTGGGTTGAACCTGTCGATATTTTCGGCCCCTGGTGTCCTCACCACTCAGGCCCTACTTCCAAGCACACCCAATAGTGGTCATGATGGACCAGCCACTGAGAACCATCCTCACCTGACCCGAGACATCCAGGAGGTTGGCTAAGTGGTCCCTACTGCTCAGCAAATTCAACATAGCGTACCGACCAAGGTCTTCACAAAAGGTCCAAGTCCTAGTCGACTTCATGGTCAAGTGCACTGGGTTCACCGAGGAGCTAGAGCAGACAACAACGGAGCCCGGGCCAGGAGAAGAGCCCTGGATCCTCCACGTAGATAGAGCATCCAATTCCGGCGGGAGCGGAGTAGGCCTCATCCTAACCAATAGCAATGGGGTTATGGCGGAATGCAACCTCCGCTTTAAGTTCGCTGCAACTAATAACCAGGCGGAGTACGAGGTACTCCTCATGGGCTTGAGAGTCTCCCACGAGCTGGGTGTGCGGGACTTGAAAGTCTTCACCGATCCCTAACTGGTTACCCGCAAGTCTCCACAGAATATGAGGTGAGGGATGCCCAGATTACGAAGTACTTGGAGCAGGTCCATGCAAGCATGGCAGGCGTCCGATGCTTCAGCATCTTCCACATCCTCCGAGGAGAAAATGTGCACGTAGATGCGCTATCTAGGCTCACGACCTTGCCGGACTCATCGCTGGGATGCACCTACATCGAGTACCTCGAAAGTCCCAGCTACGAGAGCTCGGTAGAGGTACACCAAGTCACCCCCGAGCTGAGCTGGATGGACAAGTATGTCCGGTACATCACTGACGGCACTTTGCCCGAAGATCGTGCAGAAGCTGCCCTCATCAAGAAGAAAGCCTCCCGGTTCGTTCTGATGGATGGCCAGCTTTACCGCCAATCTTATTCTTACCCACTCCTGAGATGCCTCAGGCCCGCCGAGGCAACCTTCGTGCTCCAAGAGATACATGAAGGCCTCTGCGGAAACCATGTGGGAGGGAGGACACAGGCTTACAAAGCCCTCCGCCAGGGATACTTTTGGGAGACTATGAGGGAGGACACCGTCGACTTTGTTAAAAGGTGCGACAAATGCCAGCGCCATGCCAACATACAGCATCAACTGGCGACACCGATCTCCCAACTCTCAGCCCCTTGGCCCTTTGCCCAGTGGGGAATGGATATCTTGGGACCATTTCCCCCGGCACCAGGGCAGCGAAAGTTCCTACTGGTGGCAATCGACTATGTTGGCTCCATCCAGTGATTTTGATGAATAACAAAACATTGAGTGCATATTGTATACTAATGTGTATTTCAAGCTATGAGTTTTCAGGAAAAAAGCACCTCAAAATCTCAAAAGCTTATGTATTATGGCACGCCGTGGCACGGAGCATATTTTGCAATTCTGGACATCCTCTTCATGAAAAAAAAAGGGCTTTTACATGTTTAATTGTTATTTGTTTATGTTTCATTTAAGTTTCAAAATCAATACTAATGTTTTTGGCTCAAAATTGTACTTGATTATGAATTTTTCAGTATCAAGTGTCGACACTTGGGAAGTCAAGTGTCGACACTTCAGCATTGGCATGCAGAAAAACCCTTGGCATGCCAAGTGTCGATACCTAGAACTCAAGTGTCGACACTTAGATTTCCAAGTGTCGACTTAAGGCCTGAGATTTTTGAAAATACAGAACTTTGCCAATGGAGGGTTTTTATGTCAAGTGTCGACACCTGTGCATCAAGTGTCGACACTTGAAAGTTCAAGTGTCGACACCTAGAAATCAAGTGTCGATACCTGATGAGCCAAGTATCGATAGTTGAAGCCCGACAGCCCTAATGGATCTATTTTGTTGACTTGCAGAACTCACTTTTCAAGCTCCAAACGGCTAGATTCGAGGCTCCAACGGTCACAAACCTTTTTTTGAAAGTTTTTTGTTGTATTTAACCTCCACCAACTTCATTCTAAAGGTATTGAAGTGTATTGAAGTCCATTCAAAGCCAAAAAGCCAATATTCTCTCAAGAACTTCACATCAAGAGCCATTTATAATTTGATTCCCTAAAGAGCCTACAAGATCATCCTTACATCATTCCAAAAGAGGTGTTTTTGAAGGATATTCAAGGAGAAGACAAGACTGTTGGCTTTGGCTCCTTAGTTTTGATGATTAACAAAAGGTTGAGTATATGTTTGGACTAATGTTTCATCTCAAGATAAAGTTTCAGGACTTAGGTTATTCAAAAAGAGTACTAAGAGTACAATGATGAAACCAAGCTTGCCTGATTTTGGAAAAGAGTTCTTCTACCTTGAACAAGATCAAATTTCTCATATTGGACCTTCCTGTTAAGAAGTAATTGACAAAAGAAACAAAGGCTTAGAGAAACTCAAGCATGGCACGCACCTCTCTAGAGTTTCAGAAAATTTCAGATCAGAGGTCGACCACCAGAGGTCGACACCTTGTCAAAGGTCGACCACCAGAGGTCGACTCATGAAGAAAAGAAAAGTTCAGCAAGGCCGGCATGGCAAAATTTCAGTGGCACGCTCCAGAGGTCAACCACCAGAGGTCAACACCTGTCCAGAGGTCGACACCAGAGGTCGACTCATAGCCTGAGAATTCAAACTGGGCAGAACTATGGTTTTCTGGATTTTTGCCTAAGATAAACTGGAGGTCGACTCATGAGGTCGACACTTGATCCAGAGGTCGACTCATGAGGTCGACTCATGGCATAACGGCTAGTTTTTCTGAACTTTTGATTTGATTTCTAACGGCCATAAACGGCCATATTTTTGATTCTAATGGTCTTGTGGAGTTGTTTCAGCTTGAATGAGGTATTTAACCTCCACCAAACTTCAAAAAAGACAAGGAGACAAAGTGAAAAAGTTTAGAGTCAAAGTACAAAGCCTTCAATCAATTCCAAGCCAAAAAGAGTGAGAAAACCAAGAGATTCCTTAGCCAAAAGCTTTCCATCTTTGAGGAATCCAACTTTCAAGTATTTGGCATTTAGTGAGGTCCAAAGATTCCAAGAGAAAGGCTTGAAGAGTCTCCATCAAGAGCTACATCGAATTACTTTTTGCTCAAAAGGAGTTTGTCTTGTTTTATTCATTGTATTCATAATTATTTGTCTTAGGCTAGTTTCAAGGGAATTTGAAACTAGTGTGAGGTTTGTTGGTGAGCCAATTGATAAAACCAACTAGGGTTGCTTGTAAGCCCGAAGCCAAAACAAGTGAGTGAGGTTTGTTGGTGAGCCAATTGATAAAACCAACTAGGGTTGCTTGTAAGCCCGAAGCCAAAACAAGTGTTAAGGTTTTGACTTGTGAGCCTGGTAAAACAAGTCGGCTGTAATCTAAAGATTATAGTGGAAATTCCCAAGTGTAGCTTGGGGAGTGGATGTAGGTGCTAGGTGCACCGAACCACTATACTTCTTGTGTGTTTGCATTGCTTTACTTTTTATCTTCTTTTGCTCTTTAATTGTTGTTTTATTTCATTGCTTCCGTTGCACAATTACTTGAGCACTATCACTCTTCACCTTAGAACTTGATAGCACATATATTGCTTTAATTTTTAAAATACCCAATTCACCCCCCCTCTTGGGCACCATATCTGGGCAACAAGTGGTATCAGAGCACCGGTACTCTCTTGTAGGTCCAACGATCTTGAGTGAAAGATCATGACCGCCCCAATTGGAATGGGTGTAGTTGAAGGACAAGCATCAAATCGCCCTCCTTTCTTTAATGGCACAAACTACACATACTGGAAAACTCGTATGCGTATTTATTTACAAGCTGTAGATTATCATATATGGAGAATAATTACTAAAGGGCCTCATCAGCCCACTCACTTGGTTAATGGCATTATCACCCCAAAATCTGAAGAAGAATGGGATGACAATGACATCAAACAAGCTGAGTTAAATGCTAAGGCGATGAATTTGCTATTCTGTGCACTTGACCCTAGTGAATTCAACAGAATATCAAACTGTATTTTCGCCAAAGAAATTTGGGATACACTTGAGGTTACCCATGAGGGTACACACCAAGTGAAGACTACAAAGGTGAACATGCTCATTTATACATATGAGATGTTCAGGATGGAACCAACTGAAAGTATCAGTGAAATGTATACTAGATTTACAAATATAGTAAATGGTATGAGGAGTTTGGAAAAAATTATATCTAATGGTGAACTGGTTAACAAACTTCTTAGGTCTCTTCCGGCTTCATGGGATGCGAAAGTAACAGCCATAGAAGAAGCCAAGGATGTCAATACTCTACCTCTTGAGTAGCTTCTTGGATCACTGATGACTTACGAGCTTTCACTAAAGCAGAAGACAGTGGACAATGACAAGAAAAAGAAAGCCATAGCCTTCAAGTCCACTACAAAGGAAGAGTCAAGCGATGAATCAGAAGAAGAAGCTGATGATGATGAGACAGCCCTTATTACAAGGAAATTCAAAAGATTCATGAGAAAGAAGAAGGGCTTCTACAAGAAAAGGCCACAAAAAGGTGATCACAATAAAGAAAAAGAGAAAGAAAAAGAAAGGGATCCACCCATCTGCTTCGAGTGCAAGAAGCCTGGACATTATAAAACGGATTGCCCTTTGCTTAAAAAGAGTCGAAGGATGTTGAGAAAGAAAGCCATGATGGCTACCTGGAGTGAGAGTGAGGACTCCAGCAGTGATGAAGAGCAGCAGGTAGTCGCCAACCTGTGTTTCATGGCTAATGAAGATAATGAGGTAAATTCTGAACCTGAAATTGAATTTACTTTCAATGAATTGCATGATGCTTTTGATGATTTAGTTATGGAATATGAAAAATTAAAACTGAAAAATAAGAAATTAAGAATGCTAAATCTTGAGCTTACCAAAAATTCAGAAAAGTTTTCAACTGAAATTGAAGATTTAATTCAAGAAAACAAGAAATTAACTGAACATGTAAAGTCCTTGAAAAATGATAAAGAAAATCTCTTAAAAGAAAATGATTCTGTGAAAAATAATAGAAGTCTTAAAACTAATGAGAAAATGAAAAAACAAAACAAAGAACTATTGCTTCAAAACAAGAATTACAAAGAAGAGTTAGAAAAAGTAAAACCTTTTGTAGAAAAGTTTACTTTTAGTTCAGAAAAATTAAGCATGCTTTCAAATAGTCAACATGCAGTGTTTAACAAAGCTGGACTTGGATTTAAGCCACACAATCAGCAAAAACTTTACAAAAACTTTTTCATACCTGCATCTTCTAATATTACCTGCTATGCATGTGGTAAGTTAGGACATAAATCATATATTTGTAATAGAAGAAAATTAAATACCTTTGGAAAGATTTGGGTTCCAAAAGGAACCAATTTGACTAACCCTAAAGGACCCAAGATGACTTGGGTACCTAAAGTTTCAACTTGATTAATTTTTGCAGGTGTGCCTTGCAACCAAAAATAAAAGAAGATTGTGGTATCTGGATAGTGGTTGCTCAAGGCACATGACTGGGGATGTGAAGCAATTCTCATCACTAGTAGCTATTGATGGTGGAAACGTTACTTTTGGTGATAATGGAAAAGGCAAAATTGTCGGGATTGGTAAAATCCATATCACCTCCAATGCTTATGTAGATAATGTATTATTTGTTGATGGCTTGAAGCATAATCTTTTTAGCATTAGTCAGTTTTGTGATAAGGATTTTAAAGTAATTTTTGAATCATCTTTGTGCATGGTATCTAGTCTAGATGTCGATGGCATCAAGTTCACTGGTCATAGGCATGGAAACATTTACATGGTTGATCTTGATGATCTAGCCATGGAAAGTGGTCAATGCCTAGTGGCTAGGGAAGCCAAGGCAAGTGAAACTAGTTGGCTTTGGCATCGTAGGCTAGGGCATGCTAGTATGCAGTTGATTTCAAAATTAAGCAAAAAGAATCTTGTAAAAGAATTGCCAAAACTCACATTTGAAAAAGATAAGATTTGTGCTGCATGTCAATTTGGAAAACAAACTAAATCTACTTTCAAACCTAAAGGAGTAGTATCTACTACTAGGCCCCTTGAATTATTGCATATGGACCTCTTTGGACCAACCAGAACAACTAGTTTGGGAGGTAAAAAATATGGGCTAGTAATTGTAGATGATTACTCACAATTTACTTGGATGATGTTTTTAGCTCATAAAGATGAAACGTTTTCAGCTTTTGTTAAATTTCATAAAAGGCTTTCAAATGAAAAAGATCTCACTATTGTTTCTTTGCGTAGTGATCATGGAACTGAATTTGACAATCATAATTTTGAAGCTTTTTGTAATGAAAATGGCATTAGTCATAATTTTTCTGCACCTAGGACACCTCAATAAAATGGGGTGGTAGAAAGAAAGAACAGGACACTTGAAGAAATGGCACGCACAATGCTTTGCGAAAACGATTTACCTAGATATTTTTGGGCAGAAGCCATTGATACTTCCTGTTACATTTTAAATCGTGTTTTAATTCGACCTATTTTGAAGAAAACACCATATGAGCTTTGGAAAAATTGAAAACCAAATCTTAAGTATTTTCGTGTATTTGGTTGCCGCTGTTTCATATTAAACAATGGCAAAGACAATATCAGTAAATTTGATGCCAAGTCAGATGAGAGTATCTTCTTAGGATACTCTACTTCTAGCAAGGCATACAGGGTCTTCAATAGAAGAACTCTTCTGGTTGAAGAATCAATTCATGTAGTGTTTGATGAATCTAACGAAAAATCTTCTAGAAAAGAAGATTCTATCAATGATGAAACAAGTACAAAGAAGCTTAAACAATTGACAATCAATGAAGATGAGCCCAAAGGAGATGATGATCAAGAAAATCAAGATCAAACTCAAGAGATCAATGCAACTTCACCGAAACCTTTACCTAAAGAATGGAGGTATGCACACGGACACCCCAAAGAGCTAATTATTGGTGATCCGTCAAAGGGAGTAAGTATACGCTCTTCTATTAGAAATGTTTGTGATTATTTAGCTTTTGTATCTCAGATAGAGCCTAAGTCAATTGAAGAAGCTGAAAAAGATTGTAACTGGATTAATGCTATGCAAGATGAACTAAATCAATTTAAAAGAAATAACGTTTGGACTTTAACTGAAAGACCCTTAATGTTTCTGTAATTGGCACAAAATGGGTTTTTAGAAATAAACTTGATGAACATGGTATTGTAACTAGAAACAAAGCTAGACTTGTTGCTAAAGGCTACAACCAGGAAGAAGGGATCGACTTTGATGAAACCTTTGCTCCTGTTGCTAGGCTAGAAGCAATTAGACTTTTACTTGCTTTTGCTTGTTTTATGGATTTCAAGTTATTTCAAATGGATGTTAAAAGTGCTTTTTTAAATGGATTTATTGAAGAGGAGGTTTATGTTGAACAACCTCCTGGTTTTGAAAATCATGAATTTCCTAACCATGTTTTTAAATTGCATAAAGCATTGTATGGTTTAAAGCAAGCTCCTAGAGCTTGGTATGATAGATTAAGTTCATTTTTGATGAAGAATAATTTTTCTAGAGGTAATGTAGATAATACATTGTTTTTGAAAAAGAAAAATGATGATCTCTTAGTAGTACAAATCTATGTAGATGATATTATTTTTGGTGCTACTAACGAATGTCTTTGTCAAAAATTTGCAAAGTTAATGCAGAGTGAGTTCGAGATGAGCATGATGGGAGAACTCAACTTCTTCCTCGGACTCCAAATTAAGCAAACCAAAGAGGGGATCTCCATCAACCAAGTCAAGTACACAAGGAAAATATTGAAAAAGTTTGGGATGGAGACTACTAAACCAATAGGTACCCCTATGAGCTCTTCATGTAAATTAGACAAAGATGAATGTGGTAAATCAGTAGACCAAAAATTATATAGAGGCATGATTGGTTCACTGCTATATCTAACTGCCAGTAGACCAGATATAATGTTTAGTGTCTGTATGTGTGCACGTTTTCAGTCTGCTCCTAAAGAATCACATCTCTTAGCTGTAAAACGTATATTTAGATACTTATCTGGGTCAATCGAAATTGGTCTTTGGTACTCTAGAGAGTCATCATATGAATTAATTGCATATTCTGATGCTGATTTTGCTGGGTGTAAACTTGATCGTAAAAGTACTAGTGGAACTTGTCAATTCCTAGGAGTTAATTTGATTTCATGGAGCAATAAGAAACAGAATTCGGTTGCTCTATCTACGGCGGAAGCCGAATATATAGCAGCTGGAAGCTGTTGTGCTCAGATTTTATGGATCAAACAACAACTCGAGGACTTTGGCATCAAACTAACTAAGACACCCATAAGATGTGATAATACTAGTGCAATCAATTTAACGAAAAACCCTGTACAACATTCAAGAAGCAAACATATTGAAATAAGACATCACTTCATAAGAGATCACGTTCAAAACTCTAATGTGTTGTTAGAATTTATTTGTACTGATTATCAATTGGCTGATATATTCACAAAACCATTGAATGAAGATAGATTTTGTATGATCAGAAGAGAACTGGGAGTCATTGATCCTTTTACTTGAAACTCTTCAATTTTCATCAAAAATTCCTCAAAAATGAATTATAAATTCTCAAATATGTTTAAAGGTTATTTTTCTAAATTTTATCAATTTTTTAAAATTTTACAGAATTTTATTTTGGATAATTTATTGTTGGAGGTCGACCCCTAAGGTTTTTGGAGGTCGACACTTGAGGTCGACCCCTGAAAATTTTTAGAGGTCGACACTTGAACGGAAATCTCTTTTTTTAAAACCCGTCCGAAAGCCACTTTTTCTCCATTTCTTTCTATTTCTCCTTCGTGTGGTCCCCCTCCAACTTCCCTAAACCTCTAAACAGTGGATTTCCAACCTTCTCCTTCATCTTTTTGGGTAATCCTCTCCTCCCTCTTGTTTTCTTTAGAACCAAACCATTTTTTGACCGTGTTTGTGGTTTTGGACAACCGAAGGCTTTTGCTCCTATCTACCCTCAAATCTCGGTTGTTTTTCAATTGAAATCACTTATTTCTTTCATCCGTTTCTTGCATTTTCTCCATTTACTCTCGATTTTTTCCATTTTCACAAACCCTATCTCACCATTTCATCATTTCCTCTTTTTTTCTCAAACCGTGAACCTCTCTTCTCTTGGTTCCTTTCCTCTTAGCCTTGCATTATCCTTCTTCTCCCTAATTTACCCCTCTTCCTTCCATATGGGTCCAAGAAAGCACTTGGCAGTAAGGAAAAGGAGATTGGAACAAGGCCAAGATAGCACTGAGCGACGAAGAAAGGTCAGACATGAGCATGAGCTGACCCCAGAGCCACCTGCACCAGTGCCAGCTAGCTTAGTACGGAAGAGCATTGCGAGCGGGAGGCGTGTGGATATACCTTTCTGGGATCAGCATCACTTTTTTATAGGAGATGTGCTGAGAGATGCAGGTCTGGTTCACTTCTGCACGATGACTGAGAGATTCTACCCAGACCTCATCAGGGAGTTCTATGGATCCATGGCCACTGATGGCATTGGATGGTCAGCTACTGTACGTGGGATCGAGATTCCAGTGACACCGGAGGTCATCAGTCACGTTTGGAGGATTCCACTTCATGGCACTGCTGCCACTTCGATCAGCGACAAAAAGCATGCCTTCAGATGTATTCTAGAGCGTGAGGATGTTAGCGGCATTTCCACAGTAGTCGCTAACCAGCTTTCACTGGAGATGAGAGTGCTGCATCATATCATCGCCCGTATCTTGATTTCGAAGAGCGGGAGATTCAACTTTATCACTGAGCGTGAGTTGGTGTTGATGGTGTCCTTGAGACAGCAGACTCCCATCAACCTTCCCAAGATCATGCTTCAGTAGATGGGTGAGGCAGCATCTCACAGGAGACTAGTTCAGCCATATGGTATGGGGCTGACACAGCTATTCAGGGAGCATGGTGTTTCATTTGATGGTATACCCTTCAGTCAACTGCAGCATACTGATACATATGGAGAGAAATCCCTGCATAGGATGGGATTTCGACTGATTGGTGACCGTTGGGTACGACGAGAGTCTGGCCAGGAGCCAGATGAGGAGGATGAGATCCGAGCAGCTGAGGCAGGGCCTTCAGAGCCTACTGATCATGGTACACCTTCTCGCCCAGCACCAGAGTCAGAGATTGCGGAGCCTGAGCCATTCACACCACCACCCTTATCAGCTCCAGCACCTACTGCTACTGCTACACCATGAAGGACTACAGCGAGGATATCGAACTTTGAGCAGAGAGTGACTGATCACATTTCAGAGGTCCGGATAGAGATTACTGGTGTACGACAGGAGCTACATGATCTGCGGATACACACAAATATGCGCATTGGAGCTCTCTCAGCTAGTGTAGATGCAGGATTTCGATAGATCCTCAGCCTACTGAGATTAGCACTGCCACCAGGGACTGTAGATCCGACAGTATCTCCTCCACATTCTGATGATGATGATGATGATGGCTCCAGTGGATACAGTGACAGTGATGGAGATCAGCCTGGAGCAGGTAGCTCTGATGTTCCACCTGTAGATCCGATTCTGGAGATTCCCCCTTCTACTGATCCTCCTTCTACTGATCTTCCCAGTACAGATCCTCCAGCTATAGATGTGCCAGTAGATACTGAGTTTACTGAGTCACTTTTTGAGACTATTACAGGGATTTCGGATGATATAGATGAGCATACAGAGACAGATATTGATGATCCCACTGCTTATGAGCTAGTCAGCAGGCACACTCCAGCTCAGTCTACTCAGCATACTGATCCATCTACTCCTTCTGCTACTGCCTCAGTCAGGACACATGTGGAGCCTTTTCCTCGGACCTATAGATCTCGTAGGAGTACCCCTAGGGCTGGTCCCTCTCTGAGGACTCGGAGTCTCACTCATAGGACTCCAAAATCCTCATCTAGGATCTCGACTCCTATCTCTTTTGATATACCTTCTGATGAGGAGTAGCCTCATAGATTTTCTTGATGTATGAATTAGTTTGCTTTGTATGATCTGATGTATCAGTGTTTTGTGCTTACTATGTAAGCAATTTTGTAACTGAATACATTTATACACTTATCTATATTGTGATATTTTACTGTCTGATACCAGCTCTTAGAATTTATCTTTTTAAACCCTCAAGTTAGAATGTTTTTGTTATCTCGAATGCACAAATTGAGGGGGAGCATGTACATTATGCAACTAAGTATTTCATTGCAATGGAATGGTATCATTTGTTTTTATCTTTTACTACAAAGAATGCACTTTTTGATTCTTGACAAAAAGGGGGAGTATATAGTAAAGTTTATAAAGTATATATGGTAAAGTATGACTCTCTCATAGAATAGAGTAGAGTAAAGCTATAATGGTTCTTATCTTTTTGACTCATAAGAATGTTTTCACAAAAAGAAAGAAGTAAATGAAAAGTAAAATCTTTCATATAGTATAGTAAAGCTATTATGGTTCTTAACTTTTTGAATCATGAGAATGTTTTCACAAAGAAAAAATAATAAATAAATAAATAGATGAAAAGTAAAATTTTTATGATATACTCATGCATGTGAGGTTTCTTTGAAAATTTTTATTAGTGCTATATTTTGCTTTTGGACTTAATTGCATATATACTCAAGGTTTTGTCATCATCAAAAAGGGGGAGATTGTTGGCTTTGGCTCCTTAGTTTTGATGATTAACAAAAGGTTGAGTATATGTTTGGACTAATGTTTCATCTCAAGATAAAGTTTCAGGACTTAGGTTATTCAAAAAGAGTACTAAGAGTACAATGATGAAACCAAGCTTGCCTGATTTTAGAAAAGAGTTCTTCTACCTTGAACAAGATCAAATTTCTCATATTGGACCTTCCTGTTAAGAAGTAATTGACAAAAGAAACAAAGGCTTAGAGAAACTCAAGCATGGCACGCACCTCTTTAGAGTTTCAGAAAATTTTAGATCAGAGGTCGACCACCAGACGTCGACACCTTGTCAAAGGTCGACCACCAGAGGTCGACTCATGAAGAAAAGAAAAGTTCAGCAAGGCCGGCATGGCAAAATTTCAGTGGCACGCTCCAGAGGTCGACCACCAGAGGTCAACACCTGTCCAGAGGTCGACACCAGAGGTCGACTCATAGCCTGAGAATTCAAACTGGGCAGAACTATGGTTTTCTGGATTTTTGCCTAAGATAAACTAGAGGTCGACTCATGAGGTCGACACTTGATCCAGAGGTCGACTCATGAGGTCGACTCATGGCATAACGGCTAGTTTTTCTGAACTTTTGATTTGATTTCTAACGGCCATAAACGGCCATATTTTTGATTCTAACGGTCTTGTGGAGTTGTTTTAGCTTGAATGAGGTATTTAACCTCCACCAAATTTCAAAAAAGACAAGGTGACAAAGTGAAAAAGTTTAGAGTCAAAGTACAAAGCCTTCAATCAATTCCAAGTCAAAAAGAGTGAGAAAACCAAGAGATTCCTTAGCCAAAAGCTTTCCATCTTTGAGGAATCCAACTTTCAAGTATTTGGCATTTAGTGAGGTCCAAAGATTCCAAGAGAAAGGCTTGAAGAGTCTCCATCAAGAGCTACATCGAATTACTTTTTGCTCAAAAGGAGTTTGTCTTGTTTTATTCATTGTATTCATATTTATTTGTCTTAGGCTAGTTTCAAGGGAATTTGAAACTAGTGTGAGGTTTGTTGGTGAGCCAATTGATAAAACCAACTAGGGTTGCTTGTAAGCCCGAAGCCAAAACAAGTGAGTGAGGTTTGTTGGTGAGCCAATTGATAAAACCAACTAGGGTTGCTTGTAAGCCCGAAGCCAAAACAAGTGTGTAAGGTTTTGACTTGTGAGCCTGGTAAAACAAGTCGGCTGTAATCTAAAGATTATAGTGAAAATTCCCAAGTGTAGCTTGGGGAGTGGATGTAGGTGCTAGGTGCACCGAACCACTATACTTCTTGTGTGTTTGCATTGCTTACTTTTTATCTTCTTTTGCTCTTTAATTGTTGTTTTATTTCATTGCTTCCGTTGCACAATTACTTGAGCACTATCACTCTTCACCTTAGAACTTGATAGCACATATATTGCTTTAATTTTTAAAATACCCAATTCACCCCCCCTCTTGGGCACCATGTCTGGGCAATAAAGACAAATCATCAACTTGAACTTCAAAGCTTCCATTATACTCTTGAAGAGAGTTTGTCTTATTTTTCAAATTGTATATCTATTTTTATCCTGTGATTTGACCTTGCTTTCAAGGGTGTCTTGAAAGAAGGTTGTTATGGTTTGTTGGTAAGCCAAAGGGATAAAATCAACTAGGGTTAACTTTTCAGCCCGAAGACAAAATAAGTGTAAAAGGTTGTTGGTGAGTGATGCAGAACAAATAAAGGAATGCGATGCGGAAGTAAATTAAGATTAACTAATTTTTTGTTGTTTTTATATGTTTGTAGAAGTTGGCTTCAAATCAAAGAAAAGTTAACCTAACATTGAAAGATACTAATATGATAATTGAAAGCACAATTTTAAGGAAACTAAATTATCAGAGTAGTTCAGAAGCAACGGATCGCTGGGGGTTGAGAAACTCCCAGACCTAGGGTTTCGCTCCAAACTTTCAGCAGAACAGAAATAAAGAGAAGAGATGGTTTACCTAACCAGACAATGATCTTCACAGATTTTGGTGGAAGAACTCTCCCGAGCAGATTGTTGGATCCTCGGATTCAGATTTCTTCGCAATGGATCCTCCAGTACTGGTCCTTTGGCGGGTTGGCTTCTCCTGAACTCAAGATCTGGAAGAGAAGAAAAACAATTGATGGAATCAGAGAGTCAAGGGAAGAATTTACCAGGTTGATGAACTTGAAGATTGAAATTGCTGAAAACTGGATTCTCCTGGAAGCTGATGTGATTTTCCTTGGAACTTGCTCTGGATCTGAAGTAGCCGGACTGGATCTGGATGAAGGTGGATGGCCTGGACTTGTAAAGAGAGAGAGGCCATGGGAGATGGATGGATCTAGGGTTCGATGGATTGAAAATAATGAAGGGCGGCTAGGGTTTTGGATTTTTAAGTGGCTAACCTAGGGTTTTGGATAAAGATGGAGATCTCTCACCTCCTCAAGGCTCCAATGGAACCCGGATTACCCCCTCACGGAGCTCAACACTTAGAATAGTACAGAAGAAGAGAAACCTTGGTTACTCAACACAAGAGAATAGCAAAATAATTTTTTCTTCATTGATTTTCAAAGTTACAAAGAGAGGTCTATTATATAGACCTAAAATTTTCTCCTAGCTTGTACAAATTCCCATGTGGGACTAAACTCTTCCAACCTCTAGATTAGGTAGAAAACCCCCTCTCTTGGTCGACCAAGACTTCAAAAAAAATTGGGACGGCCATAAAGGAATTTTTTTTGGAATTTTTATGGCACCTCCTTTGGAGTTGGATTTGGATTTGGAGTCCTCCTCTTCTTATGGCATTTCTTCTTTTCTTCCACTCCAAGTTAAGCTCTTTGTTTTTGATTTGAACTTCAATTGGATGTCCTTCTTTGATTTCTTCTCCAAGAGAAGTTTTCTTCCTTCTTTGCTTAGGTAAAATAGGCAGGTATGGGCGCCTCCTTTAAATTAGCTTCCAATTTGATTTTTTCTTCTTTGGGTGTGGGGACCATGACACTGGGATGCCTCTGTGGCGCCTCCTAGACTCTGGCGTGTGCTCGGAGTGTGGCTGGGCATGTGGCTTGAGTGTGGCCTCCACTTGCTTGAACCTTGATTTGATTGGAAGACAAATGTGGCACCATTTTGGACCAAATTGAAACCACATCGGGACTTGCACCGAGTCAACATGACTCAACAAAATTTAAATGGTGACTCAAGAAATAAATAAAAATAAATAAACTGGTTGACCAGGTCAACCTTTATTACAAACCCTAATTTCTCGGGCAATGTCAATCAGAGATCCAGATGGAGCTCTGAAGTCTTTTCTGAGTCTGGTGCCCGCACCAATTCTCCCGGGGTGGGAGGAACTCGACCCTGTCGAGTAAGGCTCAAGTTGGCTCTGGTATCTCTCCAAGAGGTCTGGGTCCAATCCTTGTAATTCTTCTCGGGAGATCCAAGAGTCATCAGAATCTGGCCTTCTTGCTAGCGGACCAGGTACCTTTGGTATCCTCGATTACGATTAGAGATAACCTGATCATCCAGGATCTTTTCAATCTGCTCTTTCCTCACAGGCCAGTTTATTGGTGGACACACAGGGTCGGGATCACTCTCAATGATTGGGTTAGGCTCAAAAAGCTCACTAGGAATCACAGCTGGCTCCCTGTACTCTACTAAGTCTGTAATGTTGAAAGTAGAGCTAATGCCTAGTTCTGGAGGCAACTCGAGCACATAGGCATTGGATCCTACTCTCTTTACCACTCTAAATGGTCCAGCTCTCCTAGCATGTAACTTTCTAACGGTTCCAGGAGGAAACCGTTCAGGCCTTAACCTAATCATCACATAGTCTCCCTCAACAAAAGATTTGACTCGCCTTTGAGTATCAGCCAACTTCTTATAAGCTTCATTACTTAAATTTATTTTGGCATGAATTTCTTTATGCAAGTCTTTTACATGCTGTGCAAAATTCTCAGCAGACTCGGAGACTCGTGTGTGGACTGGCAAAGGAACTAGGTCAAGTGGTGTGTGAGGCTTGTACCCATGAACAATCTCAAAAGGGCTTTTACCTATAGACCTATTGACCGAGTCATTATATGCAAATTCAGCCCTAGGTAAATACAAATCTCAATTCCTGGTATTCTCACTCAACCAAAATCTGAGTCAAAGCCTAGTAAAGGGTCAAGAAAAACTAAACTAGACTGACGACGCATTCCTAAAGAATGGACTTTATTTCAAAGGAACCCTAGGTCTAAACCTAACAAACTACGGCTCTCTAGGTTTGACCTTGGGTCGGAGGATGGCATGCATAGCATGAAAACTTATCATGGGTGCCTAGTAGGTGCCATAAGGTCTTCCAGAAGTAGGTGGCAAACCTAATAGGTTCCGACACGTGGTTCACTCTAAAGACTTCGACAAAGTAAACTTGGGTGGTGTAAGAAGCATTGGAAGTCCTAGAGAAAGGAAAGAAATATGAGGTGGTGTCACGAATTACCTGCTGACTAAAGGTGGTGACCTGAAGGTTTGAATGGTGATCTATGAGTGTCAACTGGTCATCCTTTCGAAAGGAAAAGTTTGCTACTCCCAGGAATGGATCAAGAGATGGTTCGGGAAGCAGCCTAGGACATGTGATTGCAATAGTTAAAGTTTGTTTTCTAAGCAAATAATGATCCATTTTCTTAAGAACTGGATTGAAGAATGATTCATGGAAGGGCCTATGGATGATGACCTCAAGACTTGAAATTTGACCTATGGGTGTCGAAAGGTATACTCTATAGAAGGGTAGGTCAGTCATGCAAAGGAAGGGGTCTGGGGCCATAAGGAGGACTTCTACAAGACTGGGTGAACCAATCCGCTCAAGACAAGGATGTTCAACTGAGATTACGGGAGAGACCTTAGTGGCTGGGCATGGGACAAGGTCCAATTGTAAGAGGCTTGATTCAGTCATCCTAAGGAGAGGATCTACCATAGGGTGGGCAAACTTAAACAGTTCAGTGTAAAGATCTTCAATTGTACTTGGGGAATGACTGTCATTAGAGGGTACGAACTAATAGCTCGGGCTAACAATATGAGTTCTTCCTGGGGGTATTTGACTAAAGGAACCCGGTTCTCACAAATCTCTTGAATTTCTGAACTAGGTCTTATCAGTTGGTTGCTTTCCAAGGTCTCCTCTGGTAAGGAACCAATAGTATCAATGTCACATTCTTCAAGTTCTTCCCCCTCACATTCATCAACTAGACTCAAGCCAGCATCATATACTTCCTCGATGCCATCTTCAATGGGTTTCGGGTCAGTGGTAATCGGGTCAACTGATTCTAGGCTTGTCATACCTAACCGTTCTTCCTCATTGGTAGGCTTGGGTTCTCCCTCATTAATGTCATCCTTAGGATTCTTACCACTTAGCTGTGCACAAGCCAGTCCTATGCATGGGCACTGACTAGATTTATGGCCTCTTTCTCCACAAAACAAACATTCTTGAGATATAGGAACCTGGGTCACACTGGGTTTTAAGCTAGTAGAGACCTTACTTGGGCATGGGTGTGGATCTAAACGGTTTGATCTAGAAGACTTGGGTTGTTGAGTGACTGGTCTAGAATATTGTAAGGACCTCTCATAGACACGATCCACACTATCATGGTTAGGCTTCCTAAGGTTATGCTCGGGATCACGGTATAAGGTCCTCCTAGGTTCCTGGTATGGATGAGGTTGGGGCCTATTAAATTTTGGATCAGGGATCCAATTTTGATGTCTACGTTTCTCAAGGACTTGGACTTGATCTCTAAGCTGGGTAAAATTCTCATGGACTTGTTCTTTACACTGGGTAACAGTAGCAGTCAAATCCTGGCTTAACTTATTCATGCTCTCAGTAAGAGCTCTAACCATGGCCTCTAAATCAGGTTGGGTTTGACCAGGTTGGTAGGGCACTCTATTCCGGGTAGACATGATGCAAGCAAACACACAAAATGAGACTAGACTAAATCGACTACTGGATCACTAGACCTAGAGTCCAAACTAGATGCCCAATCAGAGTGGCAAGCTAGCCTGTAGTAACTCAGGACTCAGCTAGGCAGGTATAAGGGGAGTGTTAGGTCCCTGAATGCCAATCCTAGACACCAATCAGTGATTGGCCAGGTAGGCGGACCAGTACACAAGCCCTTCGGGAATGGATCCCTGAACCACCGTTCTAGACACTGAGTGCTAAGCACACACAGAATAACTCAGCAAACTGACTCAACACTAGCCTAGACCCGACCAATTGGTGTCCCTAGCCCACTAGGGCAAATTAGGTCTAACCGATTTTAAATTAGATCTAGGTTCGAATGATTGGATGATGGTTTTGGGCTAAGGAGAGGTAATCAACTCCTTCCCTTATCTTAGATGCTCAATTTCCCTTAAGTAAATTATGAGATGATCACTCCAAAAAGAATTGAATTGCAGAACATAAAAAATAGAGTTGCTGTATTTTAATGCTCAGAATTTTTACCGAAACCAATAAATCACAGAAAAATTATGGAAAATAGGTTCAATTATACTGGTTTCAACGAAGTAAAAATCATGCAATTCAGAGTTTTATGCAAGGAGAAATAATTTAGACAACAGGGAAATTACGGGTTGCAACTAGATTGTCTTCCCCGTTTATAATCCCTGCTACGAAGTTATAACCCAATGGATCCCCTACACGCCCTAGGAACAACCCATGGAATGGGAGGAGGAGGCTTGCGCCTCGCTTAGTTCCTAGGACCGGATGTCCTGGGGAGTCTACTTCGAGCAGACAAAATAAAAAGAGAACAATCAAAGCAAGCAAGCAAATCAGAAATCCTAGACTGGGCTCTGATACCAAAAATGATGCAGAACGAAAGCTCTGATACCAAAAATGATGCAGAACAAATAAAGGAATGCGATGCGAAGTAAATTAAGATTAACTAATTTTCTGTTGTTTTTATATGTTTGTAGAAGTTGGCTTCAAATCAAAGAAAAGTTAACCTAACATTGAAAGATACTAATATGATAATTGAAAGCACAATTTTAAGGAAACTAAATTATCAGAGTAGTTCAGAAGCAACGGATCGCTGGGGGTTGAGAAACTCCTAGACCTAGGGTTTCGCTCTGAACTTTCAGCAGAACAGAAATAAAGAGAAGAGATGGTTTACCTAACCAGACAATGATCTTCACAGATTTTGGTGGAAGAACTCTCCCGAGCAGATTGTTGGATCCTCGGATTCAGATTTCTTCGCAATGGATCCTCCAGTACTGGTCCTTTGGCGGGCTGGCTTCTCCTGAACTCAAGATCTGGAAGAGAAGAAAAACAATTGATGGAATCAGAGAGTCAAGGGAAGAATTTACCAGGTTGATGAACTTGAAGATTGAAATTGCTGAAAACTGGATTCTCCTGGAAGCTGATATGATTTTCCTTGGAACTTGCTCTGGATCTGAAGTAGCCGGACTGGATCTGGATGAAGGTGGACGGCCTGGACTTGTAGAGAGAGAGAGGTCGTGGGAGATGGATGGATCTAGGGTTCGATGGATTGAAAATAATGAAGGGCGGCTAGGGTTTTGGATTTTTAAGTGGCTAACCTAGGGTTTTGGATAAAGATGGAGATCTCTCACCTCCTCAAGGCTCCAATGGAACCCGGATTACCCCCTCACGGAGCTCAACACTTAGAATAGTGTGGAAGAAGAGAAACCTAGGTTACTCAACACAAGAGAATAGCAAAATAATTTTTTCTTCATTGATTTTCAAAGTTACAAAGAGAGGTCTATTATATAGACCTAAAATTTTCTCCTAGCTTGTACAAATTCCCATGTGGGACTAAACTCTTCCAACCTCTAGATTAGGTAGAAAACCCCCTCTCTTGGTCGACCAAGACTTCAAAAAAAATTGGGACGGCCATAAAGGAATTTTTTTTGGAATTTTTATGGCGCCTCCTTTGGAGTTGGATTTGGATTTGGAGTCCTCCTCTTCTTATGGCATTTCTTCTTTTCTTCCACTCCAAGTTAAGCTCTTTGTTTTTGATTTGAACTTCAATTGGATGTCCTTCTTTGATTTCTTCTCCAAGAGAAGTTTTCTTCCTTCTTTGCTTAGGTAAAATAGGCAGGTATGGGCGCCTCCTTTAAATTAGCTTCCAATTTGATTTTTTCTTCTTTGGGTGTGGGGACCATGACACTGGGATGCCTCTGTGGCACCTCCTAGACTCTGGCGTGTGCTCGGAGTGTGGCTGGGCGTGTGGCTTGGAGTGTGGCCTCCACTTGCTTGAACCTTGATTTGATTGGAAGACAAATGTGGCACCATTTTGGACCAAATTGAAACCACATCGGGACTTGCACCGAGTCAACATGACTCAACAAAATTTAAATGGTGACTCAAGAAATAAATAAAAATAAATAAACTGGTTGACCAGGTCAACCTTTATTACAAACCCTAATTTCTCGGGCAATGTCAATCAGAGATCCAGATGGAGCTCTGAAGTCTTCTTCTGAGTCTGGTGCCCGCACCAGTGAGCCTAGGTGACAAAACCAACATAGATTTTGACTTGTGGGCCTTTTGAAAAAACAAGTCGGCTGTAATCTTGATTGGATTATATTGGAGTTCCCAAGGGTGGCTTGGGGAGTGGATGTAGGTGCTAGGTTTGCACCGAACCACTATAAATATTATGTTTATGTGTGATTGCTCTCTTTCCCTCTTGCTCTTTGTTTATTACATTTGATTTACTGCTTTCCACTGTATTTAATCTTGAGCATTGAATTTATTACTCACAAACACCACTAGACCTTCACATTACTGTTTTAAATTTTAAAAGACCCAATTCATCCCCCCTTTTGGGCTCCATTTCTGGGAAACAAGTAGTATCAGAGCACCGGTACTCTCTTGTAGGTCCAAGGATCTTGAGTGAAAGATCATGGCAACCCCAATAGGAATGGGTGTAGTTGAAGGTCAAGCTTCAAATTGTCCCCCACTCTTCAATGGCACAAATTACACATATTGGAAAACATGCATGCGCATTTTTATTAAAGCTATTGATTACAATTTGTGGAGGACAATTATAAAAGGTCTTCATTAGCCTACTATGTTGGTTAATGGCATTCTCACTCAAAAGATGGAATATGATTGGGATGAGAATAATATTAAGCAAATAGAGCTTAATGCTAAGGCTATGAACTTGTTATTTCGCTCTCTTGACCTAAGTGAATTTAATAGAATATCTAATTATCTCTCCGTCAAGGAGATTTGGGATACACTTGAGGTTACCCATAAGGGTACACACCAAGTGAAAACAACCAAGGTTAACATGCTCATTCATATGTATGAAATGTTTAAAATTAAACCTACTGAGTCTATTAGTGAGATGTATACTAGGTTCACTAATATTGTGAATGGCATGAGAAGCTTAGGAAAAATTGTTTCTAATGGTGAACTTTTAAACAAACTTCTCAGGTCTCTACCAGCTTCTTGGGATGCAAAGGTAACAGCTATTGAAGAAGCCAAGGATGTCAACACTCTTCTAGTTGAACAACTATTGGGCTCACTAATGACTTATGAGCTCTCCCTCAAGAAAAAGAATATGGAAGTCGACAAAAAGAAGAAAGTGATCGCTTTCAAATCCACTACTAGAGAAGAATCAAGCGATGACTCCGAAGAAGATGATGAAGAAGATGAGACGACTCTAATAGCAAGAAAATTCAGAAGGTTTATGAGGAAGAAAAGGTTCAACTTCAAGAAGAAACCCTTGAAAGGTGAGCCAAGTAAAGAGAAAGACAAGGAGAAGGAGAAGGAGCAGCCCACTTGTTTTGAATGTAAGAAACCCGGTCATTTTAAGGTGGACTATCCTTTGCTCAAGAAAAGCAAAAGAAAGTTAAGAAAGAAGGCCATGATGGCAACCTGGAGTGATAGTGAGGACTCTAGCTTTGAAGAAGAACAATAGGAAGTGGCAAACTTCTGTCTAATAGCGGACCATGATGAGGTACAATCTGAAACAAAGAATGAATTTACTTTTGATGAACTTCATGATGTTTTTGATAAACTAGTTATAGAATTTCAAAAACTAAAGTCAAAACATAAAGATTTGAAAAGGCAAAATTTAGAGTTAGCTAAAACAAATCAAAAGTTTTCTAATGAAAATGACTGTCTTCTTCTTCAAAATAAAAAATTAAATGATAAAATTTCAGTTCTTGAAAAGGAAAAAGAAGTTTTGAAAAAGAAAAGTTCTTCAGTTTCAAATGAAAATCTTTCAAAACAAAGCAAGAAAATTTTGGATAAAAATAAAAGATATAAAGAAGAAATTGAAAAATTAAAACTTTTTGTAGATAAATTTACATATAGTTCTGAAAAATTAAATTTGCTTTTGAACAATCAAAGAGCTGTTTTTGATAGAGCAGGTTTAGGATTTAGAACTTATAAGAAACAAAAACTTTTCAAAAATTTCTTTGTGCCAGCATCTTCATCCATTACTTGTTATGCATGTGGCATTAAAGGGCAAAAATCTAATATGTGCAACAAAAGAAGATTGAGTAATATTAAGAAAGTTTGGGTTCCAAAAGGAACCAATGCCACTAACCTAAAAGGACCCAAGATGACTTGGATACCTAAAGTCTCCACTTGATCTTTATTGCAGGTATGCCTTGCAACCAACAAGAAAAGAATGTGGTACATTGATAGTAGTTGCTCAAGGCATATGACAGGAGATGTGGAGCAGTTCTCATCGCCCGAATATCAAAATGGTGGCAATGTAACTTTTGGTGATAATGGAAAGGGCAAAATTGTTGGTATTGGTAAAGTCCATATCACCCCCTCTTCTTACATTGATAATGTTTTATATGTTGATGGTTTGAAACATAACTTGCTTAGTATTAGTCAGTTTTACAACAAGGATTTTAAAGTTGTTTTTGAATCTTCTATGTGCATTGTTTCTAGTTTAGATGACAATGGCATCAAGTTCATTGGTCATAGGCATGGCAATATTTATATGGTTGATCTTGATGATCTTCCAATTCGAAATGGTCAATGCCTAGTAGCAATGGAAGCCAAGATCAATGAAACTAGTTGGCTTTGATATCATAGATTAGGACATGCAAGTATGCATTTGATTTCAAAACTTAGCAAAAAGAATTTGATAAAACATTTGCCTAAACTCAGTTTTGAAAAAGACAAGATTTGCAGTGCATGTCAACTTAGAAAACAAACCAAATCCTCTTTCAAACCAAAAGGAGTAATCTCTACATCTAGATCCTTAGAGTTGCTTCACATGGACCTCTTTGGACCAACTAGAACATCTAGTTTGGGAGGTAAGAAGTATGGTTTAGTTATTGTAGATGATTTCTCACGATTTACATGGGTCATGTTTTTAGCACATAAAGATGAAACACTTTCTGAATTCATTAAATTTCACAAACGAGTTTCAAATAAAAAAGGTGTTTCAATCGTATCTTTGAGAAGTGATCATGGAACCGAATTTAAAATACTAATTTTGATAAATTTTGTATTGAAAATGGCATTCATCATAATTTTTCTGCACCTAGGACACCTCAACAAAATGGGATGGTAGAAAGGAAAAATAGAATCCTTGAAGAAATGGCATGCACCATGCTTTGTGAAAATGACTTACCTAGATATTTTTGGACAGAAGCCATAAATACTGTATGCTATGTTTTAAATCAAGTTTTGATTCGACCGATTTTAAAAAAAACACCTTATAAGCTTTGGAAGGGTAGAAAACCCTCAATTCGTTATTTTCGTATTTTTGGATGCCGTTGTTTCATTTTAAACAATGGTAAGGATAATTTGAGCAAATTTTATGCCAAATCAGATGAGAGAGTCTTTCTAGGCTACTTCACATCTAGTAAGGCATATAGGGTCTTCAACAGAAGAACACTTGTTGAAGAATCCATACATGTGGTATTTGATGAATCTTACCAGAAATCTTCGAGAAAAGAAGATGTGCTTTCTGATAAAATAGGTACCAAGAAAACTGAAAAAGTAAACAACAACAAAGAGCTTACCAAGGAACAAGAAGTTGATCAAAATGTTGAAGGAGATCAAGCACAAGGTGATGAAAACATATCTACAGTTGATCCACTACCAAAAGAATGGAGGTATGCTCATAGACACCCAAAATAACTAATTATTGGTGATCCATCTAAAGGTGTAAGTACTCGATCATCCCTTAGAAATATCTATGATTATTTAGCTTTTGTCTCTCAAATTGAACCTAAAACTATTGAGGAAGCTGAATGTGATAGTAATTGGATAAATGCTATGCAATATGAACTTAACCAATTCAAAAGAAACAATGTTTGGACATTAGTAGATAGGCCTTCAAATACTTCAATTATTGGCACAAAATGGATTTTCTGAAATAAACTTGATGAAAATGGTGTTGTTACTAGAAATAAGGCTAGACTAGTTGCCAAAGGATACAATCAGAAGGAAGGAATATATTTTGATGAAACCTTTGCTTCTGTGGCTAGACTTGAGGCAATTAGGCTATTGTTGGCTTTTGCTTGCATTATGAATTTTAAATTATTTTAAATGGATGTTAAAAATACCTTTTTAAATGGTCTTATTGAAGAAGAGGTTTATGCTGAACAACCTCCTGATTTTGAAAATTCTGAATTTTCAAATCATGTTTACAAACTTCATAAAGCTTTGTATGGTTTGAAACAAGCTCCTAGAGCTTGGTATGATCGTTTAAGTTCTTTCTTGCTCAAAAATGATTTTGCTAGAGGTAATGTAGACAAAACTTTATTTTTGAAGAAAAAGAATGATGATCTCTTAGTAGTACAAATCTATGTAGATGATTTCATATTTGGTGCTACTAACGAATCTCTTTGTCAAGAATTTGCAAAGTTAATGCAGGATGAGTTCGAGATGAGCATGATGGGAGAACTAAATTTCTTCCTCGGACTCCAAATAAAGCAAACCAAAGAGGAGATCTTCATCAACCAAGCAAAGTATACAAAAGAAATACTCAAAAAGTTTGGGATGGAGAACACCAAGCCTTTAGGTACCCCTATGAGCTCTACTTGTAGACTTGACAAGGATGAATCAGGTAAATCTATTGACCAAAAATTATATCGTGGCATGATTGGTTCATTGCTATATCTTACTACCAGTAGGCTAGATATCATGTTTAGTGTTTGTATGTGTACTAGATGTCAGTCTAATCTTAAAGAGTCTCATCTTTTAGCTATTAAATGCATACTTAGATATCTATCTGGCACAATTGAAATTGGTTTGTGGTACTCTAGAGATTCTTCATTTGAATTGATTGCTTATTCTGATGCTGACTTTGCTGGGTGTAAACTTTATCATAAAAGTACTAGTAGAACCTGTCAGTTTCTTGGAATAAATTTGATCTCTTGGAGTAGCAAGAAATAGAATTCAATTGCTCTATCTACAGCGAAATCCAAATATATAGCAGGTGGAAGCTGTTGTGCTCAAATCCTTTGGATCAAACAACAACTCGAAGATTTTGGCATTAAATTAATTAAGACACCCATAAGATGTGACAATACTAGTGCAATCAATCTAACTAAGAATCCTATGCAACATTCAAGAAGTAAACACAATGAAATAAGACATCATTTCATAAGAGATCATGTACAAAACTCTAATGTTATTCTTGAATTTGTGTGTACTGATGATCAATTAGCTGATGTGTTTACCAAACCATTGAGTGAAGAAAGATTCTGTCTGATTAGAAGAGAGTTAGGTGTTTTTGACCCATTCTCCTAGAATTCTCACAAACTTCATCTTACCCGAGGTATTTTACTCAAAAAACACTTGCTTTTTGTCCCAAAAGCTTTTAAATATTTTCTTAAATTTTTTGAAATTTTTCAATTTTTTTTTGGGATTTTCTTGGCCAAGTGTCGATACTTGGATTTTGTCAAGTGTCGACACCTGACCAAGTGTCGACACTTGACAAACACTAAGTGTCGACACTTGCGAAAAGAAATCTATTTTTAAAACGACCGACCGAGGGTTTTGTTTTATGTTTTCCCCCGTCACTCTCAAGCGACAGTGGTCCCCTACACTCCAAATCCTCTCTTTTCCCGTTTACCCCATCACATATTAGGTATTCCCCCTTTCAATTTCATTTTATTCCCATTTTATTTCTTGTATTTTCATTTTCTTTTTGTTACTGTTAAACCGTATAACCCAAAATCGGGCTTTTCCGACTATTTTTAGGGATTTCAATCGGATTTTCATGAGATTTAATGAATTTCTAAAACTCCATTTGAGGGAATGGCAATTTAAAGGCATTTTTCTCGGATCTCCCATGATTTTTTGGCCGTTTTCGCGATCACTCCATCCAATTTTGGGAAAAATTACTGTTTGATTGATTTTGGGCCGAAAAATTTGGGTTTTCATTTAAAATCTAGTGTTCTAAATTCATTTATAGTTTTATTATTTTTTGGAAAAATTATTCATGATGTTTTTGCAACATTTTCACCACCTTGCTAAAACCCTAATTGATTTAAATCCAAATTCCATGTGTTTTGGTATTTTGGCCTTACAAAATGTATTTTACAAAAGTTTTAACAACCAAAAACATTTTCTATATTTATTTATACAGGGAAATGTCATTTATTCAAAATATAGTTTGTAAAATTCCCACTTTCCCTAAATTTTTTAAAGGGTATTTTACAAACCAAAATTGTTTTAATCCTAGCTTTTCAAAACCTGTCTTAGAACCTCTTAAGAAATGATATTCTCCTTACCTCAGCCTGTAGCCAGACCTATAGTTCTAAGTCTGATTAAACCTATCTTCCTTCTTTTCTATTCAGCTTGTTTGACATGGGTCCAAAAAAGAGACTAGCAGTTAGGAGACCTAGTCAGAGGTCAGAGAGGAGAACAAAGGCTAGGCATGACACTGGTGAGTCGAGCAGCTCAGTTGCACCTGGTTCCCCTACGGAGAGGATAGCAGGGAAGGCCGTTGCATCTAGTCGACGAGTGGACCTAGAGTTTTTCGACCGGCATCACTTTCAGATCCGTCAGACCCTTACCGATGCAGGTTTGGTGCCCTTCTGCACTATGCAGGAGTGGTATTACCCCCATCTGGTATGAGAGTTTTATGGAGCTTTGGATTGCTGGCATTTGACGTGGACTTCTGTGCAAGGTGTGGAGATTCTACTGACCGAGGAGCTCTTGGGCAAAGTACGGGAGATTCCACACCGAGGCATTAGCATTTTCTCTGTGGAGGACAGGGAGGCTGCATTTCGTTGTATTTTGGTGTGTGAGGATGTTCATGGTGTGACAGTAGTCACCGTGAATCAGCTATCTGTGGAGATGCGGCTCCTTCATCATATCACGGTCCGGATTCTACTACCAAAGATGGGGTGTTTTGATTTTATCACAGAGAGGGAGCTTATGCTCATGGTTTGCTTGACATAGAGGATGCAGGTGGACATTCCTTCTATGATGTTGATAGAGATGAGAGATGCAGCTAGCCAGTGTCGTCATTGTCTGCCCTATGGTATGGGACTGACCCGACTATTCAGAGCTTGTGGAGTATCCTTGGAGGGGGAGATCCTCAAGGAGATCTTACACATAGATGTTTATGATGAGAGGTTACTCCATCGTATGGGATACAGAGTTATTGGTGGTAGATGGGTCCGGAGGGAGTCTGGCCAGGAGCCAGATGAGGAGGATGAGTTATGTGAGGTTGAGGCAGGGTCATCAGGGCCGGTCAGTTCTCCTGTTCAGGTAGCTCATGCATCAAAGACTGAGCCTACGACGCCTTCTGCCACACCTTCAGCAGCTCCTTCAGCACCTACTAGAGTACACTTTGAAGAGTATTCGCGGAGCAGTTTGCAAAGATTAGAGGTGAGCTTATCAGTTTGGGAGCTAGGAGACTCAGCTACGGATCGAGATTGAGAGCCTTAGAGCTCACACTGCTGCTGAGCATGCTGAGATTCGTCAGACTGTGGAGGCAGGATTTGCACACATTGAGGGTTTGCTTAGATCCCTGCTTCCTCTCGTTGCTCCTGCTGATCCACCTGCTGGTGATGACGATGATGATGGCGACGACCACCAGGATGACCATGATGATACTATGGAAGGTGGTGATCGCACTGATGGGATGGAGGACAGAGCTATAGATGTTCTTGATGACGGTAGTGACAGTGATGATGGTGCTGGCGGTTATGAGGTCGTCAGTCAAGAGCTGCAGTCCCCTGATGTTCCTCCAGCTGATGCTACTAGCACTCCAGCTGCCACTGATCTAGTCTTTGTTACCCCCACTGAGACTCTACCCCCTCCCTTTTCTAGAGCCTCTAGAGTTGCACCTCGTTTTGGACCATCCACTAGGACTAGGAGCCGTGGTATCCTGAAGACTCCTAGTAGTCTAGCCCGTAGGACTAGGGTTACCGATCCTATTCTTTTGAGATTCCATTTGATGAGGATTAGCCTCTGGTATCATATGTCTTCTATATTGTATGATCTTTATATTTCATGTTATGTCTGATATATGACTCTTGATATATTTTGTATGTTTCAGTTTTGCTGATGAGTCAGCAAATTTTGTACTGAAAACTCCTCTTATCAGATATATATATATATTTCAGGTTGATGTTTAAAAATTGTGATACACTATGATTGCTTGATTGGTTAGATTTACTTTCCTTGGCTTTGATACTCTATTTGGATCATTTTGGCTCTGATATTTGTCATATCTGATACTCTACCACTTTTTGTCTCCATGCTCATTTTGAGAGGGAGGTTATTCTCCTTTTCTAATGATTGACAAAAAGGGGGAGTAAAGATATAAATTATAATGGTATAGATTGTATGGGAGTATTGTTTGTGTTTGAAAGTTTTCCAATTTAATCTAATTTGATCTGATTTGATATCCTAAAATAACATATTGGTTGTTCTAAATAGAATTATCTAATTGAGGGGGAGATTGATTCTTCCTAACTATGAAAATTATAGCTCATATGAAATTACAATCATATTCATGAATTATCATAGTTGAAATTTGAAAATTAATGCTGTTTTACTCAAGGTTTTGTCATCATCAAAAAGGGAGAGATTGTTGGCTCCACCTAGTGATTTTGATGAATAACAAAATATTGAGTGCATATTGTATACTAATGTATATTTCAAGCTATGAGTTTTCAGGAAGAAAGCACCTCAAAATCTCAAAAGCTTATGTATCATGGCACGCCGTGGCATGGAGCATTTTTCACAATTCTGAACATCCTCTTCATGAATAAAAAGGGCTTTTACATGTTTAATTGTTATTTATTTATGTTCTATTTAAGATTCAAAATCAATACTTATGTTTTTGGCTCAAAATTGTACTTGATTGTGAATTTTTGAGTATCAAGTTTCGACACCTGGGAAGTCAAGTGTCGACACTTCAGCATTTGGCATGCAGAAAAATCCTTGGCATGCCAAGTGCCGACACCCAGAACTCAAGTGTCTACACTTGTATTTCAAATGTCAACACTTAGGTTTCTAAGTGTCGACTCAAAGCCTGAGATTTTTGAAAATACAGAACTTTGCCAATGGAGGGTTTTTGTGCCAAGTGTCGACACCTGTACATCAAGTGTCGACACTTGAAAGTTCAAGTGTCGACAACTAGAAATCAAGTGTTGACACTTGACAGCTAAGTGTCGACACCTGATGAGCCAAGTGTCGACACTTGAAGCTTGACGTCCTAATGGATCTATTTTTTTGACTTGTAAAACTCACTTTTCAAGCTCTAAACGAATAGATTTGAGGCTCCAATGGTCATAAACCATTTTTTGGAAGTTTCTTGTTGTATTTAACCTCCACCAACTTCATTCTAAAGGCATTGAAGTGTATTGAAGTCCATTCAAAGCCAAAAAGCTAATATTCTCTCAAGAACTTTACATCAAGAGCCATTTATAGTTTGATTCCCTAAAAAAGCCTACAAGATCATCCTTACATCATTCTAAAAGAGGTGTTTTTTAAGGATATTCAAGGAGAAGACAAGACAAAGCATCAACTTGAGCTTCAAAGCTTCCATTCTACTTTTGAAGAGAGTTTGTCTTATTTTTGAAATCGTATATCTATTTTTGTCTTGTGATTTGACCTTGCTTTCAAGGGTGTCTTGAAAGAAGGTTGTTGTGGTTTGTTGGTAAGCCAAAGGGATAAAACCAACTAGGGTTAACTTGTGAGCCCGAAGACAAAACAAGTGTAAAAGGTTGTTGGTGATCCTAGGTGACAAAACCAACATAGATTTTGACTTGTGAGCCTTTTGAAAAAACAAGTTGGTTGTAATCTTGATTGGATTATAGTGGAATTCCTAAGGGTGACATGGGGAGTGGATGTATATGCTAGGTTTGCACCGAACCACTATAAATATTTTGTTTGTTTGTGATTGCCCTCTTTCCCTCTTGCTCTTTGTTTATTATATTTGATTTACTGCTTTCCACTGCATTTAATCTTGAGCATTGAATTTCTTACTCACAAACACCACTAGAACTTTACATTACTGTTTTAAATTTTAAAAGACCCAATTCACCCCCCCTCTTGGGCTCCATTTCTGGGCAACAAACTACTTCACCAAGTGGGTCAAAGCAGAGCCGCTAGCTTGGATCACGAAAGCCAATGTCCGCCAGCTCTTCTGGAAGTCAGTCATTTGCCACTTCGGGCTCCCCCGTTGCATCATCATCGACAACGGGCGATAGTTCGATAATCATGAGTTCAAAGGATTCTACGCCGAGCATGGCATCCAACACCAATTCACCTCGGTGGCTCACCCTCAAACAAATGGAGAAGCCGAGGTGACTAACCAGACCATCCTTCAAGGACTCAGGACCAGGCTGGACCAAGCCAAGGGCAGGTGGGCAGAAGAACTCCCAAGCATCCTGTGGGCCTACCACACGACGCCCAAAATGGCAACCAACAAGATGACTTTCAGCCTTGTCTTCGATGCCGAAGCGGTCGTCCCGGTCGAACTTGGTGTGCCCATGTTGTGGGTGCAGTAGTATGACGAAGAGCGGAACTCGACACACCTCCTGCTCAACCTGGACCTTCTTGAAGAGGCGAGGGACAAAGCTCGCCTGCGGATGGTAGCCTACCGGCAACGAGTGGCCGGTACTACAACGCCCGCGTCAGGCCAAAAGCTTTCAAGCCCGGAGACTTGGTGCTGCGGCGAGCAGAGGCGTCTCAGCCTAGAGTGTGTGGTAAGCTTTCACCAAACTGAGAAGGCCCTACAAAGTAGCCGAAGCCCTCTCACAAGGGGCTTATTACCTTGAAGATCTCGGCAGCGTCAGGTTCCCTAGATCCTGGAATGCTGCAACTTGTAGAAATACTATCAATAGTGTAAGGCTTCCTAGCTATAATAACAATGATAATGGTTTTTTCCTTGCGCAAGTGTCTATCTGTCTTCCAGGAAAATTCTAGCAACACTTTGAGCCCAGCTCCAAGACGCCGACCCAAGATTGGAGCTCAGATCTTCGGCCAAGGGATCATCGAGCCATGCAGCTCTCAACTAGCAATGTCCATGAGCCTAGCTCCAAGACACCGACCCAAGACCGGAGCTCAGATCTTCGGCCAAGGGATCACCGAGCCATGCAGCTCTCAACTAGCAATGTCCCCAAGACCAGCTCCAGAATGCCAACCCAAGACCGGAGCTCAGATCTCTGGCCAAGGGATCACTGAGCCATGCAGCTCTCAACTAGCAACATCCCCGAGCCCAACTCCAGGATGCTGACCCAATACCGGAGCTCAGATCTTCGGCCAAGAGATCACCGAGCCATGCAACTCTCAACTAGCAATGTCCCCGAGCCCAACTCCAGGATGCTGACCCAAGTCTGGAGCTTAGATCTCCGGCCAGGGCATCACAAAGCCATGTAGCTCTCAACTAGCAACATCTCCGAGCCCAGCTCCAGGATGCTAACCCTAGACCAGAGCTCAGATCTCCAGCCAAGGGGTCACCGAGCCCAGCTCCGAGATGCCAAGGGATCTTGGGGCCAAGTAGCTCCCATCAACGCCTCGAGCCTAGCTCCAAAAGCCAAAGACCTGAGCCAAGTCCTCAGGCGACCCCTGGGCCCGAGCCTAGATCCATGTCAAGGAAGGCCTCGAGCCTATCTCCAAGGCAATCAAGTCCGTAACCCTTTTCTCTGATCTCCTTGCTCAAAAAGAAGACAAGAGGGGAAGGAAAGAAAGAGAACGAGAGGGGAACACGGCAAGGACCCTCTTCTCTGATCTCCCCACTCAAAAAGAAGATGAGAGGGGAAGGAAAGAAAGAGAATGAGAGGGGAACACGATAAGGACCCTCTTCTCTGATCTCCCCACTCGAAAAGAAGATAAGAGGGGAAGGAAAGAAAGAGAACGAGAGGGGAACACAGCAAGAACCCTCTTCTCTGACCTCCCCACTCCAAAAAAAAAAAAAAAAGGGAAGAAAGAAAAGAAGAAGAAAAAGGAAAAAAGGAGGGGGGAAGGAAAGAAAGAGAATGGGAGGGGGACAAGCCGCCACTTCTTAGTCAACAACGTCCCTGAGCCCAGCTCTAGGACACCTACCCAAGACCAGAGCTCAGATCTCCGGCCAAGAGAGTTTCGAGCCAAGCAGCTCTCAGTCATTAACGTCCCCGAGCCCAGCTCCAGGATGCTTACTCAAGACCGGAGCTCAGATCTCTGGCCAAGGGAACTTCGAGCCAAGCAGCTCTCAGTCATTAATGTCCCTGAGCCCAGCTCCAGGATGCTTACCCAAGATCAGAGCTCAGATCTCCGGCCAAGAGAGTTTCGAGCCAAGCAGCTCTCAATCATTGACGTCCCCGAGCCCAGCTCCAGGATACCAACCCAAGATCAGAGCTCAAATTCTGGCCAAGGGAACTTCGAGCCAAGCAGCTCTCAGTCATCAACGTCCCCGAGCCCAGCTCCAGGATGCCAACCCAAGATTGGAGCTCAGATCTCCGACCAAGGGACCTGCGAGCACAACAACACTCAAGTGTCATGAACCTGCACCCGGCTTGCCCACGGTGAAGTGTAATGACTTAACACCAGGCAAGGTGAGGCCCCTCTCTCTCTCTAATCTCCCCACTTGCACGTAAAAAAAAAAAAGAAGAAGAAGGGGAGTAAAAGAAAAAAAGAGCCAGACAAGGAAAATGATTGCAAGAAAACTTAAGCTTTATTGATTGAGTGTCAATTACAAGCATCCTGTAGGTCCTTGACATGCCGGGTAGCCCTGCCAAGTACAGAAAAGAAAAGGCAAAATGCAAAGGAAATAAAAACAACTACTACCTGGCGGGACCGCCGGGCTGGGAATCTCCATCAGTAGGTAATTCTGGCTGCGCGGTTTTGGGTTCAGATGGCACGGCCCCGACCTCGGCTGGTGCAGAGACTCGGGAGCAATGGCCTCCTCAGCGCCCACCTCCTGATCTGAAGTGCCGGGATATTCGAGGCGGCTACGGCCCTCGACCGAGACAAACCCTCAACCAAGCGGTGCAGGTACATGACGCCCTTAAAGAAGGAGTCCGACGTCGTCTGATAGACCTCGGCGAGGAACTCCTCCGAGGCCCTGTACCTTGCAACCGCCTCCTCGGCTTCCTTCCTCGCTGCAGCCACCTCAAGCCTGGCATCCACAGCTGACCTGGCCACCTCCTTGCTTGCCTTCTAGGTCGTGGCCGACCTCTCCTTCTCCGTCGCCAGCCGGGCCTGGAGGGACTGGGCGATCCCCTTCTACCGGGCCACCTCGGCATTGAACACGCCCAACCGCTGCTCGACGTCGGCAAGCTCCTCGGCCTTCTTCCTCAACTGCCCCTGCTCATGGTCAAGGCACTCCTGGAGCTCCTTCGCTCGCCCCTCAAAATCAGCAAGCCGCCTCTCGAGGTCCTTGACTCGTCGATCAAGCACCCCTTTGGAGTCAGCCCTCCTCTTCAGGTCAGCCTTCAGTGATGCGATCTCGGCCCCCTTTTGCTGATCAGCTCGCTCCCAGTTTTGGCAGTAGCTCCTGATGAAAAGGACCTCGACACCCATGTGCATCATATGGGAAGTTCAAAAAAAAAAAAATGGGGAGAAAGAAGAAAGAGAGTGAAGTTGCTTACCGTGTAAAGATGGGGAAAGATGTTGTCGATCACAGCTCCAACCGGTAGCCCATCCATCTCCTCCCGATCGCATGGCTGAATGGAGAAATCCATCATGCGAGCAGCTAGGGCGCGATTGTCAGCCAAGGAGCTCTTTGGCCCCAGCCTGAATGGGAGGCGGCGCCTAGCCTCGTCCCTCCTACTCTCTCAAGGAGCAGGTGCGCCCATCCCTTCGGTAGTAGGACCCCCGGGAACCGGTCGAGGATCCGGCGCCATCACGGTTGGAGCTCCCATCGTGGGAGGAGCTCCAACACGGGCCTCTCCACCCTCGACCTCAACCATCCTTTGACCCGGAGAGCGGGGCGACATGATGGCGATGGCAGCATCAACCTGGATGGTCACCTCAAGCTCCAGATCGGGGGGTTCAGCCCATGACCTCGTCCGTCCCTCGGCCTCCTTCCCCTTTGGGGCGACAGGCGCGGTGGGAGCAGACACCGGCATGCCCTCAACCCGGGCCCGCCTCGTGGGAGACTCAACGGCCACTCCGGTGGGTGGCCTCTTCCGTGAGAGTGGCAACGGGCCACCCCCCGAGAAGATCATCCCCGTGCGTAGGAGCCAAATGGGTTAGCCTAAAGTAAAAAAAAGGAAAAACACTCATGGAGGAAAGAATTGGAGTCACCTGGCCCTGTCGATGGGTCGACCCTGGCATCAAAAAGGTTCTGCTCCGATAGCAGGACCTCCACGGAGGGGATATGGGCGGTGCGAAGCTGCTCGTAGTCATCGCAATCAGCTGCATCAACTGTGGAGACCCGGTTAGGGGACCAATCCGGCTCGCTCCAGGCCCAATCAACCCCCTCGATGTCCACGAAGAAAAATTTACTCTTCCACCCTTTGATGGAAGAGGGGAGCTCGAACCTTATGCCCTTCGGGCGGGAGGACAAGGACCACCACCCATCCTCAGTCGGGTGGCATTTCAGGATGAAGAATGCCCTGAACAAGGACAACCAGGCAACGAACCCGTGGACATGGTAGAGTACGATGAAGTAAAAGATGACCCTGATGGCGTTCGGCACCAACTGTGTGGGAACCAGATGGTAGTTGCTCAGAACAAACAAGAAGAAGGGGTGAAAGGGAAATCGGAGACCCCCGCAGAAGGTCTCCTCATAAAAGGTGAGACGGCCCGGGCCACTGGAAGTGACCCGCTCCCCGGAGCGGGGAACCATGAGCCGAACAGAAGATGGGATGCCATAGGCATCCCGGATGGCCCCCAGCTCCATGGTGGAAATCATCGAAGCAACCCCGCCTGGACCTGTTGACCGGACAGACTCAGGAGCTGGTTCAAGTAGGAAAGAAAGACAGGTGGGACGAGGAGAAACCACCCCCGGCTCCCTAATAGACTCCGAGGGGCAGGAAGAGCCGGTCTATTGCTAATCCTAAATTGTGTCCCCTCTGACTCCTTGTCGGAGGAGCAGAGCACTATCCCTTGGATGGAAGGATCAAGACAAGACATGCTGCAAAGATAACCTAAGAAGAAGGAAGACTAGACTCAAAAGAAAAAGCCTACCCCAAAGGGAAAAAGAGGAAGAAGAACAGGGCCAATCTAGTTCCCTGGAGAAGAGAAGAACGAAAGTGGATCGCGGAGAAGAAAGGGTCTGGGTACTGTAACAAGCGTGAAGGATTTGAAAGGATAGAAATCTTGAGTAAAAATTTTTTCCTTTCATTTCGGAAGGGCCCATCAAATCTGCGTTGTCATGACCCCCTCGCCAACGGATCCGCGCCACATGCTGCCCATCGGTGACAAAGGTGCCCCAGCCGCTTAGAATTCTGTGCCTACATTAACTACTCCTCGGACGTGGCCATGTGGCATCTCTGCACCGGCTGGCAGGGCCGTCCCTCGAGGCGCTGGCAACCACGGCCTTTATCATGCCGAATTTATGCCTTTCCATGTCAGCACCACCATTACTCTCTTCGGCCCGAGCACCGCGCACTAACAAGCCTCAGGAGTGGGGGGCAAATGATGTGGCTAGACCGCTGACATGGATGGCTGACAAGCGCCATGTCAAAGGAGACCACCGTGTCGGCCACCAAGGCAACGCCCAGCCCAGACCGTTCTGTCGAGCTGAGCTGAGCTCCCTCAAGGCAATGAGCCGAGCTCCGTCCTCTGCCAAGTCGGGCCCGCGAGCTCGGGACTCCCGAGCCGGAGACGCCTTCCGCCCTCTAGAGAGAGACCCTCGGAGGTTAGTGCCCTATGGTCGAGGTCGAGCTCAGTGCTCACCCGCCAATGTGGAGCCTCTCCAAGTGCGCGCCCTCTGGATCGGGTCTGCCTTCCGCCCTCCAGAGCGAGACCCTCGGAGGTTAGTGCCCTGTGGTTGAGGTCGAGCTCAGCACTCACCCGCCAATGTGAAGCCTCTCCGAGCATCTCCCTCTGGACCGGGTCCGGCTTCCACCCTCCAGAGCAAGACCCACGAAGGTTAGTGCCCTGTGGTCGAGGTCGAGCTCAGCGCTTACCCGCCAACGTGGAGCCTCTCCGAGCGCGCGCCCTCTAGACCGGGTCCGACTTCCGCCCTCCAGAGTGAGACCCTCAGAGGTTAGTGCCCTATGGTTGAGGTTGATCTCATCGCTCATCCTCCAACGTGGAGCCTCTTCGAGCACGCGACCTCTAGACCGGGTCCTTCTTCCGCTCTCCAGAGCGAAACCCTCGGAGGTTAGTGCCCTATGGTCAAGGTCGAGCTCAGCGCTCACCTGCCAATGTGGAGCCTCTCCGAGTGCGCGCCCTCTGGAACAGGTCCATCCTCTTCCCTCTAGAGCGAGACCCTTGGAGGTTAGTGCCCTATGGTCAAGGTCGAGCTCAGCGCTCACCCACCAACGTGGAGCCTCTTCGAGCGCGCGCCCTCTGGACTTGGCCCACACTCTTCTCTCTTCCATCAAGGTGACCCCACGAGCTCGAAGCATCCAGACCAAAGCAAGCCCTGCCATCCCGGGACGTCGGCGAGCCACCCGAGAACTATGGAACGGTGCCCCCCATACCGCCATAACTACCTATCCGGCCATACTTTCAAGGGGATGGGCCAGCCAGAGAGCACAAACCCCTAGGGTGGTGACCCCCGGATCGAGGCTCTGCCAAGCTTCCCGGAATGGGGCGACCGGAAGGGATGTCAGAATGAATGGAAGCTTCCCCTACCATCTGTTAGGAAAGACATCTCGTCCATGGCATGGAATCCTACCGCACATGCTTGCCAGCCCAGCGAAGATCCCAAGGCGAGCGCCCAATGGCCAGTTTTTAACTACAAAAAACAATGGCACCCCTAAAAAGGGGAAGGTAACAACAATCAACCACCAACACAAGCGCAAGCTCCATCAAGAGGGCGAAGCGCCACCAACGCAAGCGCAAGCTCCACCAAAAGGGCGAAGCGCCACCACCACTGCCACAACTGAAGGAAAACCAGGGATACAAGGAGAGGCGGAGGAATAAAGAACCCCTCTGTCCCCACTATCGTTCTCCCCATATAACATTTTCGTCTTCTTACACATCTTTCACTCCTCCTAGTATGGAGTCCATCAAGAGGGGCCCGACCAGGAGGATCTATTTTCTTGGGTCATCACTGATTTGATCGTCGGAGTGCCCCCCAGAAACCCCGGCCTGGGTTACTAACCCCTATTTCGCAGGTCCAGGAGCAGAGGACCGCCAGGCAGCAAAGGGAGCGCACTCCAGCACCGGCAGCAGCTACAGGCCACGACGATCTTGGCGGCAACACATGTTAATGATCACTTTCAAATTCAGTTATACATGTAATTGTAAAGAGTTTTTTTCAGGCCCAGTATTTTGTCATCATCAAAAAGGGAGAGATTGTTGACCCCATAAGTAATTTTGATGATAACCAAACATTGGAGCATGCATTTATTTTACTAATAACTCTTCAAGTGTTTTACAAGTTTTTGTATGATGATTTCATTGTTTAATTTCAATACCTACATTCCTAGTTTTGAAATGAGTTGTGTTGTAAGTGATTCATGTAAAAAAAAAAATCCAAAGAAGAAATTAAGTAAAAATCATAAAAATGGGTTACTTCTAGATGTATTTCAAGCTTAAGTTTCTTAGAAATTTGGTTAGAAGAGTTTGAAGGCATTTTGAAACTTTGAAGACTTGCTGAATGATTTCTGGAGAAAAACTAACAATTCACTAAAAATTTCATCCAAGCCGACTCGAAGAGAAGAGAGTCGACTCTGGCACATGGCATGCATGAAGATTTCTGGCACGCAGATATTCGAGCTGACTCTAAGGGGCCCAAGCCGACTCGTCCAGTTCATGATTTTCTGAATCAGACAATCGAGCTGACCCAAAGGGATTCCGAGTCGACTACTTTGTACTATCAAACATCCGAGCCAACTCTTCAGAGGTTCGAGCCGACTCCTCCGGAGTCCAGAAAAAGAGCTCTAAGAACTACAGCCAACCGAGCCGACTCTAAAAGAAAGACCCGACTCTTCCAAACTACATTTTTTATGGCCTAAGGATCCGAGTCGACTAGAATCAAGGTGAGCTGACTCTTATAGAGTAAAAAATCATAACACTATGCAAATGAGCTGACTAGAATGAAGCAAATCGACTCAACCAGAACTACTCTAAGGATCCGAGCTAACTCAAGTAATCTGAGCCGACTCGAAGGTGAATTTTAGACTTATAACGGCTAGTTCCAGAACTTAAAATTTGAATCCAAAAAGTGCTCCAATGGTCAAATGTCACATCTCAACGATCTACAACGACTAAAATTATCTGAGAAGAGGACAAGAGTATATATTTGAGGGATATGAACTACTTTAAATAAGAGATGATGAGTAAATGCTAAATTGAATATCCAAGCTACTTTATGAGCAAGAGAGCACTGCAAGAGCATTCAAGACAGTCTTCAAGCCTTCACTAACTACTAACAAAAGCTTGAAGCATTTATTGAAAAAGTTGAATAAGCCAACCAAGTGAATTGAAGTGCAATCAATTGGGCTTCTCTTGAGCTGCATCGGCAACCATCTGACAAAATTTGTTTGTCATTATGTTACTTTCTTTTTACAATTCTCATTTTAAATATTGGGTTATTGGTGAGCCCAGTTTAAAAACCAAATAGGTTCTTGGTTAGCCTGTGTTAAAATCAAGTCTTGGGTTCTTGGTGATCCTGTTAAAACCAAGTATTGGGTTTCTTTGGTGAGCCCGATTTAAAAACCAAAGTATAGATGTTTGGATTGTGAACCTATTAAAACAATCCGACAATATTTCAATCGTGGATATAGTGGAAATTCTAAGTGGTAATCTTGGATAGTCGATGTAGGAGTTGGGTTGCTTCGAACCACTATAAAACTTCTATGTTTGTGTTGTGCATTCTCTTTATATCCTGCTTCTGCTTTTAATTACTTCAATCACAGCACTTAACACTTCAAGGAATTTTCAAAGAGCACATAATTGCTTAAACTTTTTAAATTTTTAATTCATTCCCCTCTTGGGAAAGCCACCTTGGTGGGGACACCGGAGGCACCAGAATAGGACAGAGGCTTTTCAACCCTCTGTGAATTGATCAATAATTTATGAGTCCATCTGTAATAAGGGCTTAGCCCATCTGAGTCCTTTTTTAGTTGTTGTTTGAGTCTTTTGAGTTGTTATTTCAGTTCTGTACTAGTCAGCTTATGTTGAGCTAGTTCAGTCCAATGCTAGTCAGCTCATGTTGAGCTAATTTTATTTTTTTGAGTCCTGTCCAAGCATACTAAAGACTCAAGACTATGTCATACAAGTGAAGACCAAGTCCAACCAGATTGAAGACATGAACTATAGCCCAAGTCTAACCCAGCTTGAAGATTTAAAGACCCCAGGAGGAAAATTCAGAAAATCCTGATTTCTTGCAGAGGCCCTCTAGATGCCCAGATTCCCTTCTAGATGCCAAAGTATATTCATAAATAAGGGCATCCATGATTCCAGAGGTCCATCTGCATCCTAGCCCATAGAAATCAAGCCCAGGTGCTAAGCCCAAGCCCCTAAGAAGCAAGATACTAGGGAATATTCCTGCTACCTGGCTACCAGGCCACCCCAGCTTCCAGAGGCCCAAACCCATGCACCCGAGCTCCTTTGGGCCGGCCTTTTGCTGCTCCTAGAAGCCCAACATGCCCCCCTAGGCATCCTTGGAGTGTTGGCCAAGTCAAGAGAATTTTTAGGAATTTTTTCTACCTAATGTTTCCTTATTTTCTAGCTAGGGTTTGAGAGGGAAAAGGATTCTTATGTAAAGACTTATGTGCCCTTACTTGGAGCCCAAGGTTAAGGGTCTATTTAAGGGACCCTAGCCTCTTGTATGAAACATAATTTTTGATATGAATTAAAACCTTGAGTTCTTCTATTGAGTTATGTGATACCCTGCTGTGTGCATAAAGGGGTTTGTGAGAGTTTTTCTTCCCAGTGCTGCAATCATCTTCCTGCTGCCAACAAGCTTCTCAGATCCCTGGACGCCCACTCCAAAAGAAGCCTCCCCTTGCTATTTTTCCTTTGCTTTCTTGTTCCTTTGTGAGTTTTCTAACCCCTGACAGGTCATTTGCAGGTCCCCGAGTTCCTAAAAATCCAACAAATCCAGCCAAGCCTCAATCGGATCACCGAGCAGAAAGCCAGGTACCCGTGGGTCTTTGGCTCGATTTTCCAGGCCGCATCCATCGAGGAACGAGAGACCCCTTTGCTGCGATCTTCACAGACGTTGTCAGGTACACCCCTCTACCTCCAGTAGTTTTATTGTAGGAGAACTTGCCCTAACCGAGGCTTTTCAGCCCCGGCGGTCCTTCTTTGCTACTTTTCTAGGTCCTAATCTGCATGCTGATCTTCAAAAATTCATACAAAATTCCCTACAAATAATTTTGATCTGAAATTCAGGAATTAATCACCTAACTCCACATGTAAAACATACAAAATGAATTGCATGCATATTAGTCGCATCATTTGGTATCAGAGCTTAGAATAGGGCTTGTTTTCTGTAATTTTTCAGTCCGTATATACTTTGTTATTTTAATTATTTCTCCCTAATAAAAACTCCAAAAATTCTAAAATTTATTTTTTTGGATTCAAAATAACTCACAGTAATTTTTAGAATTTTCTCAGATTTTATTATGGCCTTTGAAGTTTTTGCAAGCCGAAATATAGCCTGCAAAATTTTGGCTCTATTTTTTCAGCAAGACAAGTTTGGAAGTTTTAGGGTTTGTTTAGCATCTTTTGCATATCTTTTAATTTTAGTATATTTTCAGCATATTAGGCCATGATTTGCAAGTTTTCTTCTATTTAAAAAAATACCAAAAAAAAATTACATATTCTTCAAAAATACCAAAAACATCTAAACCCTAATTTGCATCCTCATCTGCCTGCCATCATTGCATACTTTACTTTTAAGGGCACTCTTGCTATATCAGATGGGGGGAGGATTTGATCACCTCTCCTTAGCCAAAAACCACATCCCTTGCATTCGGTTCCAAGCCTTAACCTAAAATTAACTAGACTTAATTTGCCCTAGTGGGCTAGGGACACCAACTAGTCGGGTCCGGGCTAGTGTTAGATCACTGTGTCAAGTTAACCTGTGTGTGCCTTGTGCTCAGTGCCTAGAACGGTGGTTCAGGGATTCAATCCCAAAGGGCTTGTGTGCTGGTCCGCCTACCTAGCCAATCTCTGATTGGTGTCTAGGATTGGCAATCAGGGACCTAACACTCCCCTTACACCTGCCTGGCTGAGTACAGGGTTACTATAGGCTAATTTGCCACCCTGATTGAGCATCTAGTTTAGACTCTAGGTCTAGTCAGCTGTAGTCGGTCTGATCAAGTCTTGCATGAGCACTAGATCAGGGGTTTCATATCACCCACCTCCTTCACAAATGTCTGAACCAATGGAAAATTTGCAAGCCCAAATAAAAGCACTCACTGAGCATCTAACCCAATCCATGGCCCAATTGACTACCCAGTTAACTCAGTCTAGTATCCAAACCAACAATATAATTGACCATCTTGCCGATAGGTTTGGCCAGTTAGAAGGCCATGTAGGGACCATAGAAAGAACCCATGGGTCACAGTCTGATCCAGATCATGAGTCCCCTCATCCTGACCCATACTACAATCCTCAACCTAGGAGGATCGCAAACCCTGATCCATACCGAGAGGTTGAACCTAGGAGAGCCCCTCAGCCTGACCCATACAATAATACTGAACCTAGAAGAACCCCTTACCATGACCTTATTATGATACTGAACTTAGAAGGACCCCTTACCATGACCCTTATTATGATACTGAACCCAACACCCAATATTCTGACCCATATAGGGAGTGCAACCCTAGGAGAACCCAATATTCTGACCCATATAGGGAATCCAACCCTAGGAGAACCCAATATTCTGACCCATATAGGGAGTCCAACCCTAGGAGAACCCAATATCCTGACCTATATAGGGAGCCCAACCTTAGGAGGACTCCATACCATGATCCATCCTTAGAACCTGACCATAGAGCTGACCCAAAATCCTATGACCCCATATCCTATAATCCCCTGACCCATATATCTGCACCCTTGTCCTATGATCCTAGGGAGCCCATAACTCCTAGGTATCAATCTAGTACTAGTCAGGTTTCCCTTAGTCAACTTGAACCCCGTAGGATTAGTACCCCTAAATATGAATCCAGTAGTGAGCCATTACCCCTTAGGCAACCTGAACCTACTAGGACTAGTGTCCATAATCAGAAACTAGGACCTAGCCAATTTTTCCCTAGCCGACCTTCTCCAACCATTCCTGAGATTGACAAGGCTTACATTAATGTGGAAGTGTATGAAGCTGATGCAAGCCTAGTGGATGAGTATGAGGGAGAAGAGGAGACACCTTTAGATGACCTAGAATTGGCTGATCCAATAGATATCCAGGTAGAAGCCAACCTAGAGGTAGTTGACCCTAACCACATCCAACCTAAAGCTATAGTGGAAGAACAAATAGAGGAAGAGAACCTAGGTACTCCTGCTAGAGCCTTACCTGAGGAAACCATAGAGGAGAGCCAAATTATAGAGTCTAGTCCAAAAATACAAGAACCAGAAGAATTTATTAAGGACCTGATTTCTTTGAATCAATACCTTCAAGATGAGTCCCCTCCTATAGTTCCCATTAAGGACCTCTTCCCCGAAATTGGCGACCCATCCTTCCATTATGCAAACCCCATAGATATACCACAACCTCGTAAGGTTAGCCTCATTAGTCTAGGATTAGTCCCTGGCATGCCTTCTTATATCGAACTTTATCCAACTAACCTTGAACCTTTTCCCCTACCCTACCAAACTACTTCTGAACCCACTTCCTATTTTCTGCCCTTTCCTAACACCTCCAGCATTTCTAGGATTATTAGATTGCATTTAACTGAGATTAGCATACTGCATGCATTCATCACGCATGTTAGGTTTGCATCTTACTTCTGGCATACTCTTTGGAATTTGCTAGGAGTTCACTATAAATTTTCATGTGCATGTCAAGCTAGGATCAAACCTAGGGAACCTATAATCTATTAGGTTTAGATCCAAAGAGTTCAATAAGATTTACTTCTATAGGAATGCATAGTTAAGTCTGTTAGGTGTTAGTATGAGTCCTTTGAATCATTTGTTAGGAGTCTGCATGTGCCCAGCATGTTCACCACCTACACTAATTTTAAACAAACCGGCTAATTCCCGAAGATGGATCAAAGAATTTGTTGTAGTGGATTCTATCTTGGTTAGTCTTAGGCCTAAAAAAAGCTTCATGCTCGTAGAGCCGGACCTTTTAAAGTGATAGAGAAGGTTGGATCAAATGCCTAGGTGTTAGACTTGCCTTCAGATTTGGGCATTAGTTCTACCTTCAATATTATAGACATGGTTGAGTATAGGGAACCGGCAGCGATACCTAGTGAAGCCTTTGGACCTATTCCTTTTCATTGTGAGTGACCCTAAACCAGAGTGTCCACTAACAAATTGGCCTGATAGAGGAGAACGGATTGAGCATATCCTGGACGATCAAGCCATCATGACCCGGGGCCGTGACTATCAACGCTTCCTGGTCCGATGGCAAGGCCAGCTAGAGTCAAATGATTCATGGATTTCTCGAGAGGACTTGCAACGCCTCAACCCAGATCTTCTTGAGAGATATGTGAGACAGTCTGATCTTCACTCGACATGGTCGAGTTCCTACCACCCCGGGAGAATTGGTGGGGACACCAGAGGCACCAGAATAAGACAGAGGCTTTTCAACCCTCTGTGAATTGATCAATAATTTATGAGTCCATCTGTAATAAGGGTTTAGCCCATCTAAGTCCTTTTTTAGTTGTTCTTTGAGTCTTTTGAGTTGTTATTTCAGTTCTGTACTAGTCAGCTTATGTTAAGCTATTCAGTCCAATGCTAGTCAGCTCATGTTGAGCTAATTTTATTTTTTGAGTCCTGTCCAAGCATACTGAAGACTCAAGACTATATCATACAAGTGAAGACCAAGTCCAACCAGATTGAAGACATGGAAGTATAGCCCAAGTCTAACCCAGCTTGAAGATTTGAAGACCCCAGGAGGAAAATTCAGAAAACCCTGATTTCTTGCAGATGCCCTCCAGATGCCCAGATTCCCTTCCAGATGCCAAAGTATATTCATAGATAAGGGCATCCATGATTCTAGAGGTCCATCTACATCCTAGCCCAAAGAAATCAAGCCCAGGTGCCAAGCCCAAGCCCCTAAGAAGCAAGATACCAGGGAATATTCCTGCTACCTGGCTACCAGGCCACCCCAGCTTCCAGAGGCCCAAACACATGCACCCGAGCCCCTTTGGGCCAGCCTTTTGCTGCTCCTAGAAGCCCAACACGCCCCCCTAGGCATCCTTGGAGTGTTGGCCAAGAGAATTTTTAAGGATTTTTTCTACCTAATGTTTCCTTATTTTCTAGCTAGGGTTTGAGAGGGAAAAGGATTCTTATGTAAAGACTTATGTGCCCTTACTTGGAGCCCAAGGTTAAGGGTTTATTTAAGGGACCCTAGCCTCTTGTATGAAACCTAATTTTTGATATGAATTAAAACCTTGAGTTCTTCTATTGAGTTGTGTGATACCCTGCTGTGTGCATAAAGGGGTTTGTGAGAGTTTTTCTTTCCAGTGCTGCAATCATCTTCCTGCTACCAACAAGCCTCTCAGATCCCTAGACGCCCACTCCAAAAGAAGCCTCCCCTTGCTGTTTTCCCTTTGTTTTCTTGTTCCTTTGTGAGTTTTCTAACCCCTGACAGGTCGTTTGCAGGTCCCCGAGTTCCTATGAATCCAACGACTCCAGCCAAGCCTCAATCGGATCACCGAGCAGAAAGCCGGGTATCCGCGGGTCTTTGGCTCGATTTTCCAGGCCGCATCCGTCGAGGAATGAGAGACCCCTTCACTGCGATCTTCACAGACGTTGTCAGGTACACCCCTCTACCTCCAGTAGTTTTATTGTAGGAGAACTTGCCCTAACCGAGGCTTCTCAGCCCCGGCGGTCCTTCTTTGCTACTTTTCTAGGTCCTAATCTGCATGCTGATCTTCAAAAATTCATACAAAATTCCTTACAAATAATTTTGATCTAAAATTTGGGAATTAATCACCTAACTCCACATGTAAAACATACAAAAAGAATTGCATGCATATTAGTCCCGCATCACACCTGGACAACATTCGGACTAAGGAGTGAGGGGCAAATGATGTGGAGAAAAATCCACTCCCCAGATCCAAAGGTCTCAAACACATTAATGATTGACTGAATATATTTTAGGATGAGCAGGAACTGCGTCTGGCTATCTTTAATCCTAATATCAAGGTCCCTATATCTTAATGTATATGGGGCAAACACCCACCCGATTCAGAAATAATCAAATCTATATAACCAAAGCAGCATGCCACCGAATCATTCAAAAGGATAGGCCCAACATTTGGCCTTATGGGTCCTTTCTAGCACGGACCTTCAACCCTTTGAACCCCATCTAGAGAGGCACCTGGCCATTTGAACCACTACCTTGCATATCTTCGGTCAAATGTATATGTTCACCTATCTTTGGCAAAATTGGCACCCGGCCCATCCGACTTCAAGTTCTGTAAAACTCCTATCCCAAAGGTCTCCTAGGCCCACCAAACCATAGCACTTCAAATTCAGGCCTGGCTAGTCATGCCTTACAAAGGCATCTGTCAAATGACTGAAGAAAGAATCTACCAACAGTCATTTCTCATAACAAATAAATGGTCCAATCCTGTAATCAAGAGTAGATCTCAGCCATTAATGAAACATGACCCCTTCCTATGCCATTATTTCTAGAGGTATTAAGTCAAGTTGTGGGAAGATACATGAGCCAAAACCTCCCATTAATGGTAGGAGGATATCATGAATAGTTAAAAACAATTTCCACCCAAAAATTTTGACAAAAGCCACTAAATCTAGTCACATCCAATCTCCCATCCACTATGATAAATTAACCCCAAATTACCCTTGTAGCTTGAGTATACAAATGGATTCTCAACAGATCTCCCAGAGGTATGCACCCTATGTGCATGCATATGCTTTTACTCTACTTTTATTACTTTATTCTACTTTGTGGTCTAAGATACTGACTTGAGCATCGGAGGGCCTTCACCAGAACTACCTCTAGCTAGGACTTTTTTGTAGGTACAGCCACTGGTGCCTCCTCTCCAGCTTATCTTGATGTTTGAGCAGATTTCAACACAATTAATAATAATAATAATAATTTTTATTAACAAATCTAGTAGAAGGACAAGGATTTGAATCCCAAACCTTGTCATGGCCAAACCTATATCTTAACTAATAAGCAAAAATTTAAAAACCAACTTTAAAATGATTGATAGTGTACTTATACCATTTAAATTCTTATCAACACCCAACACATAACCCTAGCCATGCTTCCTTGTTTGGCTGCTCTACACGTCCCACCCAATTGAGACTCCTAAGGATGGAAAAAAATAATTAAAAAAAATAATGAAAACAAATGAAAGACTAAGACCTTTACTCACATAGATTGATCATTATTTTTTCAATTCACTTCTTTTCTTTTCTTTTCATTCTCCTTTTTAGAGATCCAGAGGGCTCTTTGAAGTTGGGTTTTGTATCTCTAGCATTCGGGATTTTATGTGAGTTGGGGCAGTGTGAATTGGTCCCCTTGATGTTTTGAGAGCCTAATCTTGGTAGAAGCATGATATTTTTGTGGTTTGGAAATTTTTGATCAAAAGGATTCTTCTTTAGCTGCAAAGTTTTTAATTTATGGAGTTTTGTTCTCATGGTAGTATGAATATGATGCTAGATCCATAGAGTGAGACTTGCATTAGGCTAAATTTCACCATTCTGTACTGTCATGTGGATGCACGAAGAAGGCCTTTCTCATGCTATTCAACTCCCAGGGCCAGATCTGCTTGTACTGGCCACCACAGAATGAGGGAGACAGAGTCAAGGCTCTTGGTGTAACATGCCCTTTCCCTTACTTTCTGAACATTAGCTCTGTGTGATGGGCGAAGGTCTAATCGTTTTTGAAAGGTTGGGAAAGGAGTTGCTTGGAATCAGAGAAACCAATTTTGATTGAGATGGCTGATATACTTTAAAATTTATAATTAATTAAAAAGTATTTTTTCAATTGTCTTTTATGTATATATCAGCCATTATATATGGGAATCAACGGAAACAATGTAATAATTCTCTAAATTTTGTATAAAGCAATAGTTCTGTAAATTTTGTGCTTTTAATGGTTAGCAGTAGCCATGGATATCAAAACCTGTAGGTGTTTGATGTATATTTAGGATACATTCCACTATTTCATAGACTTAATATATTTTTTTAATTACCTAATATTTAATAAATGCTGCATGTACTTCTTTAAAGTTACAAATTAATTTTTACCTATTACAATCTTTTAACTACAAATTACAGCTTACAATAGATCAAATTTCTTTCTAGGTAAGCTTATGGTGCTATTTGATTAAATTCTAGCTAACACCTCCTTGTTTGAATGTTTAAATAAATCAATATTTGATTGGTATGGTCAATAATCTATGATTGGGCCAATATAAATTTATCATTTTTTTCTAAAAATTTGATTTTTATTTATTGTTCGGTCAAAAATAATCCATCATGTCCATACTTTTTTTTTTCCTCGAGCATCGAAGCATTGTTTTTCTAGATTCATTGTATTGATAATCCATTGTAAATCATCATTTCTAGATTTTATTATACATTGTTAATTCGATTTTTATACTTCTAAATGTCATGTGTGTGCATGTCCATTAGCACTATTTCTAAAAAATATATTCCTAACAAAATATATGGATATTTTATTCAGCATTTTCATATATTTAAATGCCACTAAAACTGCCACGAAAAGTTCTTATAGAAAGTGAATAAATATTAAAACCTTACATTTTCAAATATGACAAAATATAAATAAAAACTTTGTTATATACATATTTTTCAATACTTGAAAATCATAATAAAGTGTCCACAAAAGTGCTAAATCTCCCACATTAGAAAGTGTCACAAAAAGAAGGTAATGTTTAAATAAAATAACAATTACATGTAGTTTTTCCAGCATTTATAAGTGATGGCAAAAACTACAATGCTTTGCAAACATTGGGTTAGATTTGTTTAAAATAATGCCAAAAGAGCAAAATCCTCTACATTTTACAAATGCAGGGATACAATCTTCTAAATCACATTTATTGACACTTATCTAGCTTTCGTAGAAAATGCGAGGGATATGATGGGCAACATTTGTTTTATTTTTGCTAGCACTTTTACAATGCTAGGGATTCTATAATTTTGCATAGTGTATAAAGAGTTTTTACTTACTGATATACTTTGTACTCTTGAAATTGTAACAATTTTTTTGGATATAGAAACTTGGAGATTTAGATTGGTCCAAGCCCGAAATTGGAAAATTATATTTGACTAATTTAATGGGGCTTAGTTGAAAAGCTTTTGGTTAGTGAATCTATAAAAAATTATTTGGATTGATTCCTATGAAAATAATTATCTTGTAATTAAGAGAATTATAATAAATTTTTTAAATATAAAGATGTTGCCACCTATGTCATCATGGCATGAAGGTCTGGTGTGGCCTGGATAAACCGACCTTTTTAGGCTCGTCGAATTCTTTTTCGTCTTACCTTCATGGCTAGTCATTCCTGCAAAAAAGAGAAGACCCAGGTCGAGGATCTCAGCGGGGACACTTCGACGATCAAGTCAGTAGGATGACTAAAGGAAACAGATCCTCTATGGAATGAGCTTATGGTGCCCCCATATAGAGAAGGAATAAAACAAAAGGAAAAAAAATAAAAAACTAGAGCTTGAGGGGTTCTCGCCATTCAGCTTCTTGCCCTTTCTCTCTCACTATCCCCCCTTTTCTGGAGGTCACTCTTGCAGTTATATAGGAATTGTTCTTTCTCAACCGTGGTGCGGGCACCAGACTCAGAAGAAGACTTCAGAGCTCCATCTGGATCTCTGATTGACCTTGCCCGAAGAATTAGGATTTTTTGGCTTGTAATAAGGGTTGACTTGATCAACTCAATTTTAGCTTGAGTCTGTATTACCTGCATTTTTATTTGGTTGAATCATGTTGACTCAGTAGTGGACTAGGGCTTCAACCTGGGGTGTTACATTTTCTCCCAAGGCCAAGCAAGTGGGCGCCACACTCCCAGCCACACTCCCAGCCATACGCCTAAGTCCAGGGGGCGCCACATCTCCATCCAGCAGGCTTTGGTCCCCACACCACAGATAGCAGCTCCCTTCTTTCATGCGCCAATTGAGGAGAAAGCAACCAAGGATCCACAAAACAAGGGGGTGGCCCAAGACTTCCATAAGAGCCAAACTATGAATGGGAAGAAAGTTTCTTGGAGAGAACTTCAAGGAGGCGCCCATTACCTGCCAAAAATACCCAAAGCAAAGTTAGGAAGAACCATAACTTGGGGAGAAAGAAAAGGAGGTATCCAAAAAAAGGTTGAGCCATGGAAGGAAGGAGATTTCTCTTGAAGAGCAAGGTTAGGAGGCGCCCTAGTCATTCCAAATAAAGCCAGATATAAAAGGAAAAAAAATTTTCTCTTGGAGAGCAAGGTTAAGAGGCGCCCAAGCACTTCCAGATAAGGCCAAGCATAGAAGGAAAAAAATAATTTTCTTGGAGGTCAAGGCAAGGAGGCGCCACCCACTTTCCTCTTTTGAAGCCTCAATCATCTTATGGAATTATTTGGTCGGCCATATGAGTAGGGATTGATCCTACAATCCTAATTTGAAGATCCCCTCCTTTAGTCCCACATGGGAAGATGTAAAACCCTACTCTCTTGTAATGTCCTATAAATTAAAACCCCATGTAAATTTGAAATCAATTAGATGAATGAAACCAACTTTATTTTGTGAGCAAACTCTGTGTTTTCTCTCTTCCGCACTTGCATCCAGGTGTTGAGCTCCGTGAGGGAGTAAATCCGGGTTCCCCAGAAACCTTGAGGAGGTATGAGATCTCCAACCCCAAAACCCTAGCTTAGTCCACCCATCTCTACTCCACCACCACCAAACCCTAATTTTCCATCTTCATCCCACGGCCCCTCTCATCCACATCGAAGCCGGTCACCAGCATCCAGGTTCAGATCAACTGTTTCAACTACAGAGCTAGTTCAAAGGAGTGTCAGATCAGTATCAAGATCTCCGGAACTTCTACATCCAACAATCTTCATTAAGTACTCAGGTCAGTGTCTTTCTTTGAGTTTCTGGTTCTTTTTTTTGTTCTTCTTCTTCCAGATCCTGAGTTCGAGAAGAAGGCCAACCTTGTCATAGGACTACAATCCGAGGATCCATTGCGAAGATACCCCGTCTCCAAGGATCCTACAATCTGCTCGAGAGTGTCCTTCAATTGAAGCAACGAGAGATATCACAGTCAGGTATAAAACCTTCTCTTCTCTCTTCGTCTGTTTCTTGAAAGAGGAGTAAACCCTAGGTCTGGGGGTTTCTCAATCCCCAGCGATCCTACTTCTGAGTTACTTTGATAATCCACTCCTTTTAATTGTGCTTTCTGTCTTTTCTTAGTTTTTTTCAACATTAGTTTATCTTTCCTTTGAGTCAAAGCCGACTTCTGAAAATAAATAAATAAAAAAAATATATTAATTTTAATTTACTTCCGCATCGCATCATCTCTTTTGTTTCGCATCATTTTTGGTATCAGAGCTATTCATTCTGCATCATTTTTGGTATCAGAGCTTCCGTTCTGCATCAAACCGAGCCCGGAGCTTCGACCGGTAGCCCCTCCCAGATTATCCCTTGCAGGAGGGGCACAAACTTGCTAGAGATTACCCTCAGACCAACGCCTCCCGGGGGGAATCCTCGTGCATGGGGTGCAGTCGATGCACTGCAAAACCTGTCTCCCTGATTGAGTGACCCCTTGCAGAGGGTGCAGGTAGCATGCTATATGGGCATGTACTACGATTGAGAACTTTCACTTTTGGGGGGTACAGATGATGCGCTATAGGATCTAGGGCCCTAGTAGAGCACACTTCTTGTAGAAGATGCAAGCAGCGTGCTAGGGGTCTAGAGCCTCGATGAAGCATGTGCCTACCAGAGTGTGCGGGTGGCATGCTTCCGGACTTGGAGCCTCAATGGAGCATACGTTACATAGGAGGTGCGGGCTGCGTGTGCTAGGGCCTGTGCCCCTAACAGGGCACATGCCTCCATGTGACCAATGGCCTGCCCAGTAGTGACATCGCATCTTCATGTCAAAATCCAAGGCTTTCCTGTTCTTTTATCCTCCTGAGATCGTATCTCGCTTCCTGCTACCCTCTTACCCATGAGAACTGGGTTCGGATAGCAGCTCGACCTCTGCTAGGAGCTCGACCTCAGCTAGGACCTCGACCTTGGATGGGAGCTCGACCCCAACTAGGAGCTCGACCTCAGATGGGAACTCGACCTCAGCTGGGCCTGGTGGTGCTCTTCACTGTCTCATCGCTTAGCTAGATCCTATGTGGGTCCCATGTTAGTAGCTTGCCACGTCAAATGCCCCACACTCTAGAGCCTTGGAGCGCATAATGGCGCCATGGGGTTTGGGGCGAAGGGAAAATGACATCGCTGACATGGAGGGCCACCACGTCCAAGTCATTAAAGGCCACATTTTCTGATGATTCATGGATCATGCCCACACCAACCAAGGGGTGCCATGTCAATGAAAACATTGATTCAAAATGATGCCTTTTTGTCTCCCGGCATAGTGTCCCATGAATCAAAGTGTTCGGGCTAGTGGGGGGCCAACATGTGTCCAAATCCCATTGGCTGACATAATGAAGGGATGCATTGGTCAGTCGATTGAATTCAAAAGGGGGTTTTGCTCATCTAGATAAATAACCTATCCTTTGAATTCCTTCTCAGAGACCTTTAAGTAGAGAGGGAGGAGCGGAGAAGAAGAAAAAGGGAGAACTCCATACCCATTCCCAGAATCCTCATCTTTGAGTCTTCTACAGGTTAGTTCCCTCCTTCCATTTCTTTCCCTTCTAGTTCGTGTCATGGGAGTGCCCTTCATCCTTAGGTTATGTTCCTTCCACCACCTCCTCTTTCTTTCCTGCTATGAGTTCCTTAGGAAGTGACTGCCATCCCCAAGGGTGTCCACCAGCCCACCCCGATGCGGTGGAGGTGTCGCTGGCGGGGCATCTTTCCTCAAGTAGTGAGGAGGAAGATGTTCCATTTAGGGTCCCCGGGGTCCTCGACGAATGGTGGACCACAATACCCTATATTTGCCTCCTCCTCCATCTTTAAGCCTGGACATGACTGGGCCATCTAAGATTGCCTCGATAATGATGAGGACGAATGCCCTCCGGCTTTAGGGCATTTATGGGATCCCAGACTCCATCCGGATCTTGGCCCTGAACTTGGGAGAGCGGGTCGCTTCAGGTGGGCCAGGTCAGGTTGCCTTGTACGAGGAATTTTTTTTAGCAAGCTTCTGGCTCCCTCTTCATCCTTTTATCCTTTCATTTTTGGACCATTACAGATTAGTCCTAGCCTAGTTAACCCCAAATTCCTTTAGGGCCATCTCTTCCTTCATAGTTTTGTGCCATTTTCATGGCATAGTTGCTAGGTTCTCCTTGTTTAAAGCCCTATTCACCCTGAAATGCCACCCTACCAAAAAGGGATGGTGGTTGGTCACCCCTCAGCCCGGGATCCTCAAATTCGACCTGCCCACTTCCATCAAGGGATGGAAGAGCTGGTATATTTTTGCCTCCATCGAGGGGGTGAATTGGGTGTGAGCAACCCTGACCGCTCTCCCAATCAAGATGCCACTATGTAGCCCATTGACTGGGAGGTGTATGACCAACTCGCCACCTCGAAGGTTCCATGCAGGCTAGACCTCCTCTCTATGCAAAATTTGTTCGATACCGGCATCAGCCCTATCCGATCGTTAGGTAAGATTTGAAATTTCCTTTTTCTTGAGACTTCTAGTAACTGACTAAGCTCTCTTTTGCTAATGTAGATATGAAGTTCTCCATCGACTGGCTCAAATAGATGACCCGCAAGCGGTCATCATCAACAAGGCCTCGGGAGGAGCTAGTGAAGAGGCCGTGCGAGGAGCTAGAGGAGAGGTCTTGTGTGGAGCCTCCAACCCGCCCTCGAGAGGATAGGCACCAGGGTGCTGCAGCGCTGATCATGAGGTCTTCAGGCCCGTGACCTCGGGGCCTAGTAAAAGTGTCGAGCCAAGGGAAGGGGTGCCTCAAGCTCCTCCCTCAAAGGCCCCTGAAATCATAGAAATTCCTATTATGAATAGTGTCCTAATGCCAATCGTCTGCGCTATAGATAGTTGTGCTATTTTGTAATTGTATATGAATCTTTTAAATGAATAAAAGTTATTCTTTTGGCTATTCATCACATGTGCATTTTTCTTAAAAGAACTCTTGTGTGATAGAGTCCTTAGAACTACATTATATTTGATATAGAGAGGATATATCGAGTAGTTCTTAAACTAATTCACAACCAAAGGATACATTATTATAGGATGATGATGTATCAAGCATAGGTTGTTGTATGTCACATTGGTTGGTTGTCCTCTTAACCAAGAAGTGTAAAGACACTAATGTGATATACAGGTGAAATGTATGACATCTCACTGAACATGACCAATTGTGGAGCTCCCTTTTGCCAAAGGGTTGCTCGCGAAGGGATATGGGTATATGTGTCCCCCAGACCTGAGGTCACCATGGTAGCATGCAAGCAACTTACTGTACTTTAGTACTGGACTACCTGGATTTCTAATCCAGTGATGGAAGGTTTCTAGGTACAGTCAAGTACTTATGGAGCGGTGGTGGATCAAGATGTGATTGACCCCTCCAAATGGTTTGGAGTGAATGACACACTATATCACAATTTAGTAAAACCTTGGCCAGGGTAGTTCTTGTGAGGAGTCATAGAACTTGTAAGGTTGAGATACTATCTGGATGTACTAAATTAGGGTTGGCAATCAAACCCTAGGTCATCCTGAGCATTATGAGGTCAAAGGGATAAATTATGCAATAACCATATACCAGGAGTTCTAAAGAATTTTTCTACAATCTTTGACCTATCCAGATATCAGGTATCATTGCTAGATGATGACTTTGACTGGTATTAGAAGTGTTCCAGTGCTACCGACTTAGTATTCGAACCTATAGGATCACACACCATAAGGGTTTCTACCTGATCTAAAGGCTGATCGATGATTGAAAATCATTTAGAGTCATTGGGGGTCGATATGATTGACCATGATCCAAGTGTTGACACTTTGGAGTGTTGACACTTTGAAGTGTCGAAACTTCCATTTGTCAACACTTGGCTGTGATGAGGACTTTTTTTTCACTAATTCGATTAGTAAATTTTGGAGGACTTATTTGCAATATGATTGCAACCTGATGGGTCAAGCCAAATATGATTTGGCTTAAGATCAAATTGGATTTGATTTTTCATGCTCTCTTTCCTTTAAAAAGATTTAAATTTGAATTTTGAATTCAAATTTCAAATCTTGGTTGAAATTGGCTCCAAGGTTTTTATGGAATGCAGTATTTGGGAATGCAGATTTTCTCCGATTTAAACCTAGTGCTAATTTGGTTTAACCCTTAATCCTCTTCCCCAATCACTCTTCCTTCCATATCTCTCTCCCTCTTCGCTGCCATTATAAATAAGTATTCTTGTAGGGTCAGCAAGAGAATGATAAGCTAGGCTTTTCTAAGAGAGAAAGAAAGGGATTCCTTAGAGTGGGGTTTGACAGGATTAGGGTTTTGGGTGTGAGCCTACCTAGCAATCAAGCCAGGGTTTGGAAGAGAGTGTTGGTTGGAAAGGGTTAAAGTTCAACTTCTCCTCATTGTCCTCCAACAAGTTCTTCCCTGTGGCTTCAAGAAATTCTTGCAGATCCAAGAAAGGAGAAGATTGGCTTCCAAGATCTTGAGAAGCTAGCACTCCAAGAGAGTTGATTGGGATCGAGCCCTGGTGTGAACTACCCGTAGAGGCTAGACACTTGTGTGGCTCGATAGCTCTTCATCACCTTTATCTAATGATTTAAAGGTAACGTCCTTTCCCTTGGTCTCATACGATCAGATCTAAAGCATGAAATTATTACAAGCTTTTCCTTTTTATTTCTTATGGTATCCTTTGCATGCACTTTTATTATGTTGGATCCTGTTGCATGTAGATTGGTAGATCGACTTATTCGATCTACCAAGTCTTTTGCTTTTCTTTATTTTAAAATAGTTTTAAAATACAGTCTACTTGTATTGCTTCACTTTCATTGGTATCAGAGCCAGGTTCCTATAGCTTAATAATAGTAGCATGTTAAGATATCATTAGTTTTCTCTTTCAAAGTACTTGGATTGAGTGCATCACCATGGCTGTCTGATCATAGGAGAGAAGCAGGGCTGCAAGACCCTCTCTTCCCATTCAATGGGATCTCCTATGGCGTGTGGGGATGCCGCTTGTGATGTGACTCATGAAGAAAAAAAGCAAAGGTGTCGACTCATGTGCGCGTACCAAAAAATATGGCATTCTATTGTTACCCTGTCTCAGGCCATGTGTCAACCCTAGTGTCAACACCTAGTGTTACACTTGACACTGGTAAGTCGACACTTGACCTGAGAATGCTGAAAATTAGTGAATTTAAATTCTAAGTGGTTGTAAAATTGTTTTACATTATAAATAAAAATTATTTTGGTTTATGAAGATTATTGAACTTAATTAAGAATTAAGTTACCTTGAATGATAAAGTGATCTAGGAATATGATTCAAAGATTTTAAGTCATTTCAATAAGCTTTAAGGATCATGGGTTAGCTTCAATTAGGTCCTTAATTGGATTAGACCTAAGTTTAGATACATTGGACTAAATAGAGAACTAATCTAATCAAATGTTGAGTTAGGATTTCTTCTCTATAGATCTCTCTAATAGTTAGATTGATTAGTCCATAAATCTAAATGGACCTGATTTGTGCTTCAGTGGTCAGCCCAAGTCTTTAGGCTAGTCTAATTGAGTTTGATGAACCAATTGGTGTTTAAGGTAAGTATAGCATTTGATCATGGTTTTTTGGGGCTACCTCTTACCTGGCCAACCCGATTGGTGTCTAAGGCAAGATGGTTAATGGCAGAACCCATCCTATGATCTCACTTACCTAGCCAATGTGGTCCATCAAAATTGATTGGATAGCTCACTGACTCGTGTTAACCCATGTCACCTAAGGTTAATTAGTCTAGACTGATTTTAGGTGCCCATGGATCATTGCTTCTGAAACCCTTCTTAATGACTGATGTAGTTAGTGGGAGGTTGATCCATGTCTTCTTATCTATTTCATCTATCACATTAAATTTAAAACCTCTAAATTATTAGGTCCATAAAATGATGAAGTTATGGGGATAAGTCTTAGCCTCCCATTAAGTGGAATGATAATAGGTCGAATAGTTGGGTGTTCATCAGCAGATCCAAAGATCGGATGTTCCTTGAGCTATTGGAATTGTCATTCCTAATATGATGGCTAAGTGCAACTCTCTTAACGATGGTCAGGTGGGCCGGCCAAAGTCGGGCTTGATTATTTGTTGGTTAAAAGCATTGAATTTTGTCATGTTATAGTTGGACCCAACCGAGACCTTCAATAGGAGGCCCAAAGGCTGATTGAAGTGCACCTTGGGGCAAAATCTAAGTACTAGAAGTTACTTAGAGAAGTAATTGGTTAAAGAACCTACCTTTAGATGCGCATGGGTGGGCCGGCCAAAGTTGGGCTCATGTATTGTCTATTGGGTTCTAGTACCCACTAAGGAATTAAACTAACTCATCGAATTGGAGGTAGAGGCTACCAGTTTAAACAAAATAGTGGGAGGGCCTTTAGACTAAAGTCCATATCTTTAGGTTAATAATTCATATAAACTAATAGGTTTTGGTTTTCCTTTCAAATGTCTACCAACTTGTCGCTCTGATCTCTTCTCGATAATGAGAAACTCATGGGTCCCAACTTTGATAGCTGGTATCGAAGGCTTAGGATTATCCTGGAGCATGAATGGATTTTATATGTGATATCAGATCCGATGCCTGAAACCCTTGCTCCCAATGCTCGGGGTTCAATCAGAGACACTTATCAGTAGTGGCTCTCTGATAGGACCACTGTCCAATGCATCATGTTGGTAGTGATGAACGACAAGTTCAATCATAAATTTGAGGAAGCCCAGCTGGAGGAGATCCTTCAAAAGTTGAAGGAGCCCTTCGGTACACAAGATGACATTGAGAGGTACAAGGTCTCTTGTGCTATCTACAATGCACAGATGCTTAATGGGGCCTCGATAACTGATCATGTATTGTACATGATCAAAATGATTGAGTTCCTGGGCAAGCTCGGATATCCCTTGCATGAACAGCTCAGGAAAGATGTGATACTGAATTCCTTGCCCTCTTCTTATTTAGACTTTCTCGATCATTTCATAATGAATAAGCCTGTAGTTAACTACCATGGTCTGTTGCTATAGATTTATAAGAAAAACCACCAACTCAATAAAGGTGAAGAAGGATGAACTCTAACTAATGATAGATGACATACAAGGGATGAACCTGAAGATAAACTAGATTAAAGAAAACAATTATTTTTTTGATTTTTATTTTGGTTTAGTTCCTGAAAATAGCCAAGACCAGGTTAGGATTTCATGTAACAGTTAGAGTCTTACCCACATGCTAGAAACTATCAAACAAATAAAGAAAAATGGATCCTAGGATTAAGAAACACCTATTAGGTACATTTTCTCCTTCAAAAATCAGACAAAGAGAAGAGGGAATCGGGTTTAACATATTAGGCAATGATGTCTTATTGCCGTAGATGAGATCGCTGATGCAGAACTAGATATGCATGCAAATCATTTTTGTGTTTTTATATATTAACTTATATGTTTGAATCCAAAAGATTAGACCAAGAAACTAAGTAGAGAGTTCTATATGAAATTAAGAAGCAAAAAGTATACATAACAGGACCTAAAAAGCAATAGAAAGTAGACCGCCGAGGCTAAGAAGTCTTGGTTGGGCTAGTTCATCTTTAATAAAGGGACTGGCAGGCAGAGGGGGTGTACCAGACAATAGTTGATGTGCCTGGTGCAAATCGTATGTAAACGGATCGCTCTCACTCCCAGATGTGGCCTGGAAAATCAAGCCAGAGACCTGCAGATTCCTGGCTTTCAACTCGATGATCCGATTGCTACCCGATTGGAGTCGTTGGATTCGTAGGAGTCGAGGGACCTGCAAACAACCTTTTAGGGGTTAGGAATCAAAGCAAGGATGAAGATATAAGTAAGAAAATAGCAAGGTAAAGAGGAGTTATGGAGTTGGCGACTAGGGTTGGAGAAGTCTTCTAGGGCTCATTGATGGCTGGAAGCAGGGCGCAGGGAATAGGGAAGAAGAAGGAGCTCACACAGAACCCCCTTAGCACACAGCAAAGCACACAACAGTAGTTGCAAACTTAATATTGTTTCATGAAAAAGTACCTTGATACAAGAGAGTAGAGTCTCTTAAATAGACTCTTAGACTTGGCCCCCAAGTAAGGATAATAAGGACTTTACATAGGAATTTGAATCCCACCCAAATCCTAGCTAGAATACATGGTAGGTTTAGGTAGAAAAATTCCTCAATTTTTTCTCCTCTCACTTGCCTTGATCGGCCAAGAGGGGTGACTTTAAGTGGCCGACCAAGGAGAAGGTGACCATAAGCAAGTGGCGCCCTAGCTCCCCTCCTAGGCCTTGACTGGCCCAATTTGCTTCAGGCTACGATCCAAGGCTTCAGGGCTTCCGATGTGGCTCCAGGGCTTCTAATTTCTTCAACTGGGCCTTCCATGGTCTTCATATCTTCAGGCTGGGTGGATCTTTTGCATGTACTGGTACTTGGGCTAACATGTCTTCACTTATATTAGGACTGACATGTATAGGACTCAGGAAGAAGACTAGCTCAACATGTGCAGACCAGTACAGGACTAAAGTGATAAAATAGCAACTCAACTGGACTAAGCCCTTATTACAAATAGACTCAAATACTACTAATTAATCCACAGAGGGTTTAGAAGCCTCTGTCTTATTCTAGTTCCTTTGGTGTCCGCACCAATTATCTCGGGGTGGAAGGAACTCGACCCTGTCGAGTGAAGATTAGGCTAGCTCACATATCTCTCGAGGAGGTATGGGTTGAGATGCTACAAGTCCTCTCGAGAAATCCATGAATCGTCCGACTCTGGCTGGCCTTGCCATTAGACCAGGTAGCATTGATAGCCATGGCCCCGGGTCATTATGGCTTGCTCGTCCAGGATACGCTTGATCCATTCTCCTCTCTTAGGCCAAATAATTGGTGGACACTCTGGGCTAGGGTCACTCTCAATGGAAGGAATAGATCCAAAGGCCTCACTGGGTATCATAACCGGTTCCCTATACTCAACCTGGTTTGCGATATTGAAGGTAGAACTGATGCCCAAATCCGAAGGCAAATCTAACACATAGGCATTTGGTCCAACCTTCTCTATCACTTTAAAAGGTCTGGCTCTGTGAGCTTGAAGCTTCTTAACAGTCCCGGGTGGGAACCACTCAGGCCTAAGCCTAATCATGACAGAATCCCCTACATCAAATTCTTTGGCCCTTCTTCGGGAATTAGCCAGTTTCTTATATGTTTCGTTACTTAGCTTTAATTTTTGGCTAATGTCCTTATGCAAGTCTCTAATATGTTGTGCGAATGATTCTGCAGACTCTAAGACTCGTGCATGAACAAGTAAAGGAATCAGATTAATGGGGAGATTAGGCTTGTACCCATGGACTATCTCAAAAGGACTCTTGCCTGTTGTCCTATTCACTAAGCTATTGTAGGCGAACTCTACTCTAAGCAACAAAAGGTCCCAATTTCCAATGTGTTCACCTACTAGGCATCTAAGGAGGTTTTCTAGGCTACGGTTCACCATGTCAGTTTGGCCATCTATTTGGGGGTGGTAGGCTATAGAAAACTTAAGCTTGGTCCCTAACAGGTGCCATAGGGTTTTCCATAAATAACTAGTGAACCTAACATCCCTATATGATATGATGGTCATGGGTAGGCCATGGAGTCTAACCACATTGTCTAAGAAAAGCTTGGCTACTCTAGATGCATCGAAGGTTTGGGAACATGGGATGAAGTGAGCCATCTTAGAGAACCTATCAACCACTACAAAGATAGAATCGTGTCTCTTCTGGGTCTTAGGTAATCCTAAAACAAAGTCCATACTGAGATCCTGCCAAGGATGATCAAGCACTGGTAAAGGTGTGTAGAGACCAGTGTTTTGCTTCTACTGCTTTGCAATAGCATAAGTTCTACACCTGGCTACAATCTGAGCAACATGCCTTTTCAAACCTGGCCAAAAGAATTAGTCTTTTATTGCTAAGATGGTCTTATTCCTACCAAAGTGACCAGCTAAACCTCCAGCATGGGTCTCCCAAATCAGGAATTCTCTAAGGAAAGTTTTAGGTATACAGAGTCTATTATTTTGGAAAAGGTAGCCATCATAAATGATATACTCACTATGGATACCAGATGGTCCTAGCCTAAGGGTCTGGTAAATGTCTCCAAAGTCTAGGCATGTTTCATACTCATCCTTTAACCTATCAAACCCTATGACTTGGGTGCTAACTGAGACTAAAAGCAACGACCTACGGCTAAGGGCGTCTGCTACCTTATTATTTGTTCCGGCATGGTGTTTCAGGATAAAGGTGTATGCCTGAATGTACTCGATCCATTTACCATGCCATGGATTAAGTTTTTTTTGGGAGTTTAGGAATCGGAGTGCCTCATGGTCAAAAAATAAGACAAACTCCTACGGTAGTAAGTATTATCTCAAATATCTAAGGGATTGGACTACCGCATAAAATTCCTTGTCATAGGTAGAGTACTTAAGTTTAGCCTATTCAGCTTCTCACTAAAGAAGGCTACAAGATGGTTTCCTTGACTCACTACCCCACCTATTCCTACTCCCGAGATGTCGCAAGCAACCTCAAACACCTTAGAAAAATCAGGTAATCTAAGAATGGGTGCATGGATCATGTTATCCTTAAGTTCTAGGAAGGCCTTATTAGCTACTTTGGTCCACTCAAATGTACCCTTCCTAATGCAATCAGTTATCGGTGCGACGACAGTACTAAAACCCCTAATAAATCTCCTATAAAAGATTGCTAGGTCATGGAAACTATGCACATCGTGGACACTAGTGGGTACAGGACACTCAACAATTGCCCTAACCTTTTTAGGATCTGTAGAAACTCCCTCAAGGGTGACAACAAAACCTAGGAAGATAACCCTATGTGTCATGAACTCACATTTCTTAAAATTGGCATAGAACCTATTCTCCCTAAGGGTCTAGCAAACTAGTCTAAGGTGACTAAGGTGGTCCTTTTTTGTCCTGCTATAAATCAAGATGTCATTCAAATAAACCACAACAAATTTTCTAGTAAATTCCTTCAGGACTTGTGTCATAATCCTCATAAATGTACTTGGTGCATTTGAAAGGCCAAAAGGCATTACAACCCACTCAAACAGGCCATCCTTAGTCTTAAATGCGGTCTTCTAGTCATCCCTAGGTCTAATCCTAACCTGATGATAGCCGCTCTTGAGGTTTATCTTTGAGAAAACTTTAGCACCGGCCATCATGTCTAACATGTCGTCCAACCAGGGGATGGGGAACCTATACTTCATAATTATTTTGTTGATGGCTCTACTGTCTACACACATCCTCCAGGTACCATCTTTCTTAGGAGTCAGTAGAGCAGGGACTGCACATGGACTCAAGCTCTCCCTAATGAAACCCTTCCCAAGCAACTCTCCCACTTGTTTCTATAATTCTTGATGCTTACTGGGGTTCATTCTATAGTGAGGAAGGTTTGGTAAAGTGGCTCCTGGGACTAGATCTATGGCATGTTAGATATCTCTAAGGGGTGGTAATTGATCAGGTAAATCATCAAGGAAGATATCCTCAAATTCTTTGAGAGCCTCAACAATTTCTGGAGGGTGTTCCTTTTGGGTCGGCTAATGTATTTCTTTGGTGGTCAAGATCCAAATAGGGTTACCCTCAGCAATCTCTCTCTCTAACTCCTTAGCCTTAATAAGATTAACTCCAGGTTTCTTATCCTTAAGGCTACTAGAACATCTCTTAACTGGGTCTCTAGGTGGAGTTGGATGGATAACAAACTTATTCCCATGGTGGCTAAAAGCACAGACATTGGTTTGACCAAACAGGGTTGCATTATGATCAAAAAGCCAAGGTAGATCTAAAATGATACTACTTACTTCCATGGGGAGGACATCATGCCAAATCTTTTCCTCATAGGTTTGCAGTCTAACAAAGATTTGGCACCTAGACTTGATCTGGATGGAGGTGGAATCTATCCAAGAAACCTTGTAAGGGCTAGGATGGGGAATTGTGGTCAACCCTAAAGACTTTACTATGCTAGCGGAGATGGCATTGACACAACTTCCACTGTCTATGATGATCTTAAGCACCTTGCCCCCTACCTTAACAAAGGTTTGTAGGATGTTAGTCCTATGCCAATCTTCCTTAGCTTGGGTTTGGGTCAAGATGCACCTAACCACTCCTAGTAGGTTCTCAGACTTAGGTTCCTTCTCCTCACCTTCATACTCATCCAACAACTGGTCATCAACCTCATAGATTTCTCCCTCAGGTTCCGCTATGGTTTCAGGCTCTTCTTCTTCTAGCTCACATAAATATAGGGCACTAATTGGGCACTGGCTAGCAAAGTGGCCTGGTTTCTGACATTTAAAATAGGTCTTCTAGGGATTGGTACTCCTGTGGGCCTCTATAAATTTTCCTCTATTTTCTCTACGGGTCAAAGGAGTACTAGGCTGGGGTTGACTTGGGTCAAGGTGGCTCAAACTGGGTCGACTCGAGCTACGAGATTGGGTCGGCTTTGGTGGGACTGGCTAGCTCCTGCGTACTAACTAGGGTATCTAGTGGGCTCGGGTTTACAGTAGACGAGCCCTCTCTGGAAATGCTCATAATCCCTAGCAATTTGGTAGGCATGGTCCAGGTCCCTAACCTCTCTCATGTAGAGCTCCCTCTTAATATCATCTCTCAGGCCAGCCCTAAACCTAGACAGGACAATATTCTCAGACTCATTTAAGTCACATCGCATGGAATACTCATCAAATTTTGCGATGTACTCATCTACACTCTTGTTACCCTGATTCAATCGCTGCCATTGATCCATTAAACCATAATGATATGAGATAGGAATGTATTTCCCTCTAAGCTTAGCCTTCATGGCCCTCCAGGTGACTATGGGATCATGACCTCCTAGTCTAAGTGTTCTCTAAACACTCGCCCAATATAACCTGGCCTCACAGACCAACTTAAGTTTGGCAATCCTAAACTTACACTCCTTAGACATATCGTACCACTTAATGTACTGGTCAACCTCTCCCTCCCAATCTATATAGACCTTAGGATCATGACAACCATCAAAAGTGGGGGCTTCTAACCTTATGTTCTTGTAGGCTCTATCCTCCTGGTCTATGTAGTCCTGATTGGGTCTTATTGGATGAACCTCTGGGGCTAGGTCATGACGATGGGCTCTCCTAGGTTCAGCCTCAAAGTAAGGATCAGGGTTTGGGGTCCTCCTAGGTTCAGCCTCATAGTATGGATCATGGTGAGGGGTTCTCCTAGGATGGGGAGGTGAATCAAGATCTGGTTTAGACTGAGGCCTAGAGTCTCCTCTAGGGTTCTTAGCCTATGATCCATCTGGTCAAACCTCTTATTCATCTGGGTGAAGGTTTGGGCTAGTTGCTCAGTAAGTGCATTAATCTTGGCTTCAAGGTTATCCATAGGTTCAGCCAAAGGTGGAGATGGAGGATGATATGATACTCCTGATCTAGTGCTCATGCAAGACTCAACACAGACTTGACTATAGCTACCAAGACCTAGAGCCCAATCAGAATGGGTTGACTCAACTTACACACAACTTAAATCCTAGTCCTTCAATCTGGCTAGGTAAGAGGTGGGATGGTGGGAGGCCCCCGTGCTCTCGTAGGGACCCAACTAAGGAACCACCGATCCACTTAGGTTGTTTGACACTATACCTCTTGCCTAGATACCAGTATCTAGTAATAGGAAATGAATTGGGTGCACTAGTCGTCCCACAAAGATTGAACCCGACCGATTGGTGTCCCTAGCCCACTAAGGCAAATTAAGTCTAGTTAATTTTAAATTAAGCTTGGGACTGAATGCAAGGAATGTGGTTTTGGACTAAGGAGAGGTTATCAACTCCTCCCCTTATCTGACATATAGAAAGTGTCCTTAAAGTATTTTATGCAATGATGGCAGGCAGATGGAAATACAAATTAGGGTTTAGCTATTTTTGGTGTTTTAAGAATATATGTGAATTTTTTTTTATTTTGGTATTTTTCTAAAATTGAAAATAACTTGTAAATTATAACCTAATATATAGAAAACATGCCAAAATTAAAGATATGCAAAAATTATACTAAAAGAACACTAAACTTTTTGAAATCAACTTTGCTACCAAAATAGAGCAGAACTGTTCTTAGACAATGTTTCAACTGGGAGAAAATCCACATACTCAAATAATTCTTGAAAGAATTCTGAAAATTAATTTCAATTTTATAGAATTCACAAAAATAAATTTCATATTTTTTTTAGTTATTTTCAAGTAGAAACAATTGAAACAACATAGGATGTACTGAGAAGGCCGAGAATACAAAAACCCTAATGGAACTCTTTGTGTTCTTCTTTAGGGGTCAATTCACAGCGGCACCCCTACCACCATATAAGATCCCGTAGATTGGGAAGAGAGGTTTTTGTAGCCCTACTAGTCTCCTATGACCGGACGGCCATGGTGAAGTACCTGATCCGAATATCCAAAGAGAACTGAGCGTAAAACAAGCTCTGATACCAAATGATGCGGAACTAGATATGCATGCAAATCAATTTTGTGTTTTTATATATTGAGTTATATGTTTGAATCCCAAAGATAAGACCAAGAAACTAAGTAGAGAGTTCTATATGAAATTAAGAAGAAAAAAGCATGCATAACAAGACCTAAAAAGCAATAGAAAGTGGACCGTCGAGGCTAAGAAGTCTCGGTTGGGCTAGTTCATCTTCAATAAAGGGATTGGCAAGCAGAGGGGGTGTACCAGACAATGGTTGATGCACTTGGTGCATATCGTATGTGAAGGGGTCGCTCTCATTCCTGGATGCGGCCTGAAAAATTAAGCCAAAGACCGGTGGATTCCCGACTTTCAACTCGGTGATCCGATTGCTACCCGGCTAGAGTCGTTGAATTCGTAGGAGTCGAGGGACCTACAAACAACCTTTCAGGGATTAGGAATTGAAGCAAGGATGAAGATATAAGTGGGAAAATAGCAAGGGAAAGAGGAGTTACGTAGTTGGCAGCCAGGGTTGCAGATGTCTTTTAGGGCTCGTTGATGGCTGGAAGAAGGGCGCAGGGAACAGGGAAGAAGAAGGGGCTCACACAGAATCCCCTTAGCACACAGCAAAGCACACAACAATAGTTGTAAAATCAATATTATTTCATGAAAAAGTACCTTGATACAAGAGAGTAGAGTCTCTTAAATAGACTCTTAGACTTGGCCCCCTAGTAAGGATAAAATAGACTTTACATAGGAATTTGAATCCCACCCAAACCCTAGCTATAATACATGGTAGGTTTAGGTAGAAAAATCCCTCAAATTTTTCTCCTCTCACTTGCCTTGGTCAGCCAAGAGGGGTGACTCTAATTGGCCGACCAAGGGGAAGGTGACCAGAAGCATGTGGCACCCTAGCTTTCCTCCTAGGCCTTGACTGGCCCAATTTGCTTCAGGCTACGGTCCAAGGGTTCAGGGCTTCCGATGTGGCACCAAGGCTTCTGATTTCTTCAATTGGGCCTTCCATGGTCTTCATGTCTTCAGGCTGGGTGGATCTTTTGCTTGTACTGGTACTTGGGCTGACATGTCTTCACTTGTAATAGGACTGATATGTACAGGACTAAGGAAGAAGACTAGCTCAACATGAGCTTACTAGCACAGGACTCAAGTGATAAAATAGCAACTCGACTAGACTAAGCCCTTCTTACAAATGGACTCAAATACTACTAATTAATCCATAGAGGGTTTAGAAGCCTCTATCTTATTGATGCGGGATGACTCTAAGAATGCTAAATATGCAGGAAAAATGGTAATCTAATATTTTAATATTTTTTAAATATTAAATTTGTAGGCTAAATTCCCAAAGTTAAGTAAAGGCTAGCAAATAGGATAGCAATGCAAAGAATCATCATGATCACAAAGAACTCATTCAAGATAATAAGTTGCCAGGACCTGAGAGTTGAGAAACTCCCGGTTTATGATAGTTTATCTTCATCAAATTAGATAATAAGAGAAGGGAAGGTTTCTTACCAGTCAGAGATTGAAACTTTGTAGTAGAAGGGATCACTCACACTCTGATTGGAACCTGGATGAAGAAGCTTCATTTCCTTGAATCAGATGGCTGATCTGGACCCAGTCTGAAGGCAAGGAAAGACTCCTCCGGGGAGGTGAAACACCTTGGGGATCCTACAATCGTCAGGGGTCAATCAAAATAGCAATTAAACAATGGAATAAAAGCTAGGGTTTAGAATTGAAAGAAACTAGGTTTAGGTGTGGATGTCCCGGGGAAGAAGCAGTTGCTTGATTGGGGCAGCAGCTAGGGTATCTTCCTCTAGGCATGGCTGATCTCCAAGGATGTAGATGGAAGCTAGGGCAGTAGGGATTTGGCTAGGGCACACAAGGAGAGCACTCAAAGTAGAGAACCAAAGCAAAGACACCAATCACAAATCAATAGCACAAAATTTCAGCAAGTTGTATTCATAAGAAATAGATTATTACAAGAGGGAGAGGGATGGGGTATTTATAGAGTTTCCATGCCCTCTCCTAAAGTGATTTCAAGTCTTCTCCTAGTTAGAATAGGTTTACATAATTTAAGTGGGAGAAAGACTATAAAATAAATCTAGAACTAGGAGTATACAAGTTGAATGAAATAAAAACTCAAACTTCTCCTTATATTTGAACTCTTCAACCATGTTGGACTTGGTCAACTCATGGAGGATGCCTATCCTAGGTGTCTTGGGCTTCAAGGGATAGCAAGGGGTCATCCGCCTTTGGATTGGTGCATGGGCTTTGGGCCCTGGAAGCTAGGGTGATCTGGTATCAGCATATTCCTTGGAATCTTGGTTCTTTATGCTTGGGCTTGCTTCCTGGGTTTGGAATTTTAAGGCCTGGAGTGCTGGAATAAACTGGAAAACATGGGCTCCTGGCATATGAAATATTCTGGAAGCATCTAGGGGGAATCTAGCATCTGAAATGGTATTTGGAAAGAATTAGGGCACTAGAGGGCATTTGGAGGGCATTTAGGGCTCCTGGGTGTCAATTGAGCTCCCATAAGCTGATGTAATTATCTCTGGATTTTGAATGAGGCTTGGTGGAGCTCTAAAATAGGATAACCTCCTCTCTTGTATAAAATATGGACTCATATTGATGTACATGACTCAATATACTAGACTAGGTCGAGATAAATCAACTAGTCTCACCTTATTACAACTCAATCTTACTTTCTTACAAAATTGTGACACATGATTAAGTAAACCATATGGGATCCAGTGATCTGTGTCTGATCCTGGTATCCTCACTAATTCTTCAGGGGCGGGAGGAACTTGACTCCATCGAGTATGATCAATTTGGCTCTCATAGTACTCGAGTAGGTCTGGGTTGAGGTGCTGCAGATCCTCACGGGTGATCCACGAGTCCTTAGATTCTGGTCGACCTTGCTACTGGACCAAATACCTCTGATAGCCTCTATCTTGGGTATTGATAGCTTGATTATCTAGGATTCTCTCAATCTTTTTCTCACCAAAAGGCAAAATTTTCTATGGACACTCTGGGATGGGTTCTCTCTCAAAGGGAGGGATAGGCTCAAGGTGCTCGCTAGGTATCACTATTGGCTCCCTAGACTCTATAAGATCTAAGATGATGAAGATGGATCTAATATCTAAATCAGGTAGTATCTCATGCACAAAGGCATTGGGTCCATTACTCTTCATTATTTTGGATGGGCCAGCTTTGCGAGCAGAAAATTTCTTTGTCATCTCAAATTCCTTTGCATAAAATTCTTTATCTTTCTTTTGGAAATTAGCCAAGTTGTTATTTAGTTCATTACTTATGTTTAGCTCTTGACTAATTTCCATATGCATATGCTATGTAGAGGTAAGTGTAGGTGTAGACATGTAATTCGGGCTATGAATTTAATGGACTCAAAACTAATACCTAATAGACTCGACTAGACATCCCTATCAAAAAAAATTTATTGGACTCTTTGGGTCTAACCTAACACACTATAGACTCTTTAGGTTTGACCCTAGCATGGCATGTACATGAGAATTTACTATGCACTCCTACTAGGTGCCATAAGGTATGCCTAAAGTAAGATGCAAACATGATAATCTCAATGAATGAATGCAACATGCGAACCTCTATAAAATGCATATGAATGGTTAAAGAAACATAAGAGGATTCAAAAAATGGTAGAAAATAAGATGTAGATTTAGGGTTAGTCTGGCAGGAAAAGGGTTCGGGATTGATTGGATAGAATGGAATGCAAGAAGGTGTGTCAGGAATTAATCCTAGACTAATGAGGTTTACCTTATGGGTTTGGGGTATTCCTATTGGTAGATCAGCGGGGTTGTCGTTAAAACACCGTGGCTATCAGTTTAAAATCCGACTTCTTAAAATATTTAAAAATGTGTAGCAAGAGGAGTCGGGTCGAATCCATAAAGAAGGCGGTGTTTAGGATTTGAAATCTTTTTGATCTTGTAAAAAAAATATATATATTTGAAGTCGAAAAGTATAAAAAAATTAAAATTCTAGGAAAAGTAAACTTGGCACTAGGATCTATTATTTAGATCCTAGCATCTACGTGCAGACAAGACGAAAGATAGGAGTAAAAAAATATTGCATTGATTGAAATTTAATGTCTAGATACAATGCAAAAAAAATTAAATTAACAAAATAAGTAACAAAGATAAGAACAGATCGGCGCAGCCTCGTCGGGAAGATAGCTCCTTCCTTCGTACTCCATGGAGCGAACTGGGCTTCCTCTGCGTCTTCTTCTTCGGATCCTGATCTCAGAGAGAGAAGGCTGGAAGATGGTGTAGGGACACGCTCTCCTTTGAGAAACCTCACTCCCAAAAGTCAACCCGTAACCCAAGCAATGCCCTTTACCCTGTACCTTATCTTTTCTCCGGGATCCCTCTATCTTGCACAATGGGGTTCATTTTATAATTGACCGGAGAGGGGAGCTCGTTACACACTAGCGATGTGGGACAAAAAAAACGTGACTGCCATTGTTGCTCCATTGATTACGCCGCGGAGCTCGTGGAGAACGCCCAGCTTATGCCGTGACGACCGCTTGGCAATGCCCGTGGAGAAGCATGGCCATGTGTCTGGATCCATCGTGGAGAACGCCCGCGGACGTGCGCGTGGAGGAGCTCGGCCTACGCGTGGAGTGCTTGCCCGGCCGTGGACTGCGCCACCATCGAGAACACCTGCGGACGGCGCGTGGAGGAGCTCGGCCTGCGCGTGGAGGAGCTCGGCAACGCGCTGCTGCCCGTGAAGAATGCCCGTGGGCTGCGCGTGGAGGAGGTGGCCGCCATGGAGGGCGTGCGTGGCTGCGCGTGGAGGAGCTGGCCGCCGTGGAGGGCGTGCGTGGCTGCGCGTGGAGGAGCTGGCCGTGGGGAACGTGGGCTGCTGCGCGTGGAGGAGGTGGGTGGCTGCGCGTGGAGGAGGTGGCCGCCGTGCATGGAGGAGGTGGCCGCCGTGGAGGGCATGCTTGGCTGCGCATGGAGGAGGTGGCCGCCGTGGAGGAGGTGGCCGTGGGGAACGTGGGCTGCCTCCTCTCTTTTGCCTTCGAAAAACACCGCCACCGACCGTCAAATCATCGCCGGAGCTTCTCCTCCGACCAGGGACACCGCCGGCGTGCTTCCCGGCGAATTTCGGCGCCTCTGGAGGGCCGTGGTCTATGGCCTATTCCGTGGACCGGCAGCCATGGCAGCCATGGCTGCCGGTGAACCAAATGCAAAATAAAAAAACAAGGACCGGCTGCTCCAAAAACCGTGCAGCATCAAAATGTGTGCAAAAATCTTAGAAAATTCATAACTTCTTCATTTCAAACCTGATTTAAGTACCGTTTGCGTCGTTGGATTCCATAAATCAAGCTCTACCTATTGGTGGGTTTCAATCTTATTAATTTTACCAATTCTATGATCATTAATTATAATTATTAAATGTTTTATTAATCATTTAAATGGGTGTGTGGTGCTTTGACTTGAAATCTATTTGTCATGAACGTACTCTAATTTCACACTTTTCAAATATATTTTTAAAATAATTAGTTTTGCAAGAAAGTCCAAATTAATTATGAAATTAGGTTATTAAAAGAATGTTAGCACCAATAATTAACTAAAATACTTAAAATAATCGTGTAAATCCAAGATTTATGACCTATAGGGTCTGCATTATAGAAGAATAGGTCATTAATTTCAGGGAAGAGATCAACTGGAGTCAATGGAGTGACATCATCCTGAGGGTACTAGTTTAGGTCCTTAATGAATTCTTCTGGTTCTTGAATCAAAGGACTGGGCTCTACAACTGGACTCTCTTCTAAAGTTTCCTCGGGTGGTGTTCTAGTAACAGGATCTAGGTTCTCTTCCTCTAACTACTCTTCCATTACAACTTCAACTAAATCTAGATCAGCTCCTACTTAGGTATCTATTGATTCAACTAACTCTAAGTCTTCTATGGGGAACTCCTCTTCCTCATACTGTTCCACTAAGCTCACATCAGCTTCATATATCTCTTCTTCAATGTTTTCCTGGTGAACCAAGGGGGTGGTAAGAGGGGGTTGACTAAAAAAAAGTTGACTAATGACTGGGATGACAAGAGTGGGTTGGCTAAGGGAAATTGGCCTAATACTGGACTCAGGTTTAGGTTTGGGGTGGGTCTCAGGATTTTGCTCAACGTTTCCTAATTGGTTTCCTACCTGGACAAACTTATTGGTTACGTGGTCAAGTCTATTGGTTGCTCGGTTATAGGATTGGGTCAATTTGTCAAGTCGATTGTTGACCTGGGTATTAGATTGATCGATTCGATCAAATTATTCAGTCATGGTTTTCATGAAAGCCTCTAAACTAGGGTCCATGGTTGAGCTAGGTTGGGATTTAGACCTCTAATATTGGGTTCCTAGTCTAGTGGTCATGCACAAATCAAACAATCAAAATGAAATGATGCAACCAAGCATGCAAAAGAGAGAGAAAAGGCTAGTAAAATCTAAGGTTTCCTTGACCTAGAGCCAGAAACTGGGTGGGTCAGCTTAACTTACACCTAACCCAATAGCTAATCCTTCCACTGGCCAGGTAGGGGGTGGGAGTGTGGGAGGCCCCCCCTGCTTTTGCAGGGACCCAATTAAAAACCACAACACCACTTAGGTCGTTTAACTCTGGACCCCCAGCCTTAGACACCAGCTTTCAGTAACAGCTAAAGGATTAAATGCACTAGTTGTCCCACATAGCTCAGACCCGACCTGTTGATGTCTCCAAGCCCACTAGGGCAAATTAGGTCTAATTGATTTTAGTTAGGCTTGGGTTAGTATGATGATGGTTGTTTTGGATGCAGGACAGGTGATGAAATCCTGCCCTGATCTAAGATAGCGAGTTGCCCTTAAGATTAGGTTAAGAATGATGACAATCGATGGCCTTGATGCAATCTAAATCAATCAGAAAATAAAATATTTTTTTTAATGATTTATGATGTGTCAAGTTAGGTTTAAGTTAACTGGAGTTATCAAACAAAGTTTGGCTTGGGATTAGGGGTTTGGTAGTTGATTAGGTTAGGTTGAGTCAAGATGAAGAATGTAGCAGAAATCAAAGAATTAGGGTTTTAGTTGTTGCATAGTTTGACATAGATCCTGATGCAGAAAAAAATCAAAAGAAATTTGAAATAGAGGATGAATGGCAATGATGAGACTTACTAGATTTCATGCATAAAAAAAATCATATGATGATACAAACATAGGGTTTTTTGGATTGCTACAGAAATTATCAGGATTTTGTTAGGGTTTCTAATATGCCAAATTTTAGATATTTATATTTCTAGAAAAATTAATTAAAAATTTTGATAATTACTAGGACAGAATAGAGGATATGCAGTGCAAATTTTACAGAAAAATAAAATGTTTATGATGTCGAAATCAGATGGAAACTAGATACCCAATGTAGTGGATAAAATACAGAATTAGGGTTTATGAATGCAAAGCAAATAAAAAAACTATCCTTAACCCGCTCTGATACCAAACTAATGCAGGATGACTCTAAGAATACTAAATATATAGGAAAAATAGTAATCTAAATAAAATTTTTTTATATTTTTTAAATATTAAATTTGTAGGCTAAATTTTAAAGTTAAGTAAAGACTAGCACATAGGATAGCAATGCAAAGAATCATCATGATCACAAAGAACTCATGTAAGATAATAAGTAGCTAGGACCCGAGAGTTGAGAAACTCCCGATTTAGGATAGTTTATCTTCATCAAATCAGATAAAAAGAGAAGGGAAGGTTTCTTACCTGTCAGAGATAGAAAACTTTGCAGTAGAAGGGATCACTCACACTCTGATTGGAACCTGGATGAAGAGCTTCAGTTCCTTGAATCAGATGGCTAATCTGGACCCGGTCTGAAGTCAAGGAAAGACTCCTCTAGGGAGGTGAAACACCTCGGGGATCCTGCAAATATCAGGGGTCAATCAAAATAGAAATTAAACAATGAAATAAAAGCTAGGGTTTAGAATTGAAAGAAACTAGGTTTAGGTATGGATATCCCGGGGAAGAAGCAGTTGCTTGATTGGGGCAGCAGCTAGGGCATCTTCCTCTAGGCATGGCTGATCTCCAAGGATGCAGATGGAAGCTAGGGCAGTATGGATTTGGCTAGGGCACACAAGGAGAGCACTCAAAGTAGAGAACCAAAGCAAAGACACCAATCACAAATCAATAGCACAAAATTTTAGCAAGTTGTATTAATAAGAAATAGATGATTACAAGAGGAGGAGGGGTGGGGTATTTATAGAGTTTCCATGCCCTCTCCTAAAGTGATTGCAAGTCTTCTCCTAGTTATAATAGGTTTATATAATTTAAGTGGGAGAAAGACTATAAAATAAACCTAGAACTAAGAGTATACAAGTTGAAAGAAATAAAAACTCAAACTCTTCCTTGTATTTGAAGTCTTCCACCATGTTGGACTTGGTCAACTCATGTAGGAAGCCTATCCTAGGTGTGTTGGGCTTCAAGGGGCAGAAAGGGGTCATCCTCCTTTGGATTGGTGCATGGGCTTTGGGCCCTGAAAGCCGGGGTGCCTTGGTATCAACATATTCCTTGGAATCTTGGTTCTTCATGCTTGGGCTTGCTTCCTGGGCTTGGAATTTTAAGGCCCGAAGTACTGGAATAAACTGGGAAACATGGGCTCCTGGCATATAGAATATTTCGAAAGCATCTGGGAGAAATCTGGTATCTAAAACGGCATTTGGAGGGAATTAAGGCACCAGGAGGGCATCTGGAGGGCATTCAGGACTCCTGGGTGTCAATTGAGCTCCCATAAGCTAATGTAATTACCTCTAGCTCCTGAATAAAATCTGGTGGAACTCTAAAATAGGGTAACCTCTTCTCTTGTGCAAAATCTGGACTCACACTGATGTACATGACTTAATATACTGGACTAGGTCGAGATAAATCAACTAGTCTCACCTTATTACAACTCAATCTTACTTTCTTATAAAATTATGACACATGACTAAGTAAACCATATGGGATCTAGTTATCTGTGTCTGATCCTGGTGTCCCCACCACTTATTCTAGTGCCTCTGGTGTTCGCACCAATCGCTTCGCTCAGATTGGTGCCTGGATGTCCCAGTCACTTTCCCGCGGATCCGTTAGCTTTTTATCAAATTGGTTCGGGGGAAAGGAAGGCCCCTTCCTTGGATGGTTTCACTAGAGGGATCCTGCAAATGTCAGGGGTTAGTGATGTAGAATATCAAGAAAATATGAAACCGGTTAGAAAATTGAGAGAAGGCAAGAGCGGTGTAGAAGAAGGCTGGCAGCCTATTTTGATGGAGGATGCCTGGGGCTAGGATCTGTAACCTGGAGGGGATGGTGCCTGGCAGGAGGAGGATGCCTGGCGGATGTTGGAGGGGTAGCCTCGGTCCTTGGGCTGATTTGTGTTGGTGGCCAAAGATGGAGGGGAGATGGTGGCGGCCAAGTAGAAGAAGGAAGAGAGGAGGGGCGGCCTTTGGACTTGAGGGCATCCTGGGGCTTTAGGGGATGGAGCATGGGGTGGTTAGGGTTTGTATGGAAAATAAGTAGCTAACTAGACAACTAGGGCCTCGCACCCCTCAATGTTCCGAAGAATAAAGGCAAGTTGAAAAGAAATACTCAACAATTTTCATTCAATAATTCATCAAAGGTTAGTTTTACAGGAGGGGGAGGGGGTTGGTATTTATAGATGTACCCAGGGTCCTATCACTATCAAAGTGGGAGCACATAGTTTGAGTGGGACAAGGAGTACAAAGTTGGAGTGGGATTGGAAGACTGGAGTCCTAGTAAAACTTGGATATTGAACTCCTAGTAGAACTTGGACAGTTGACTCCTCTTGGGCTTGAACTGCTTCACTCCTTGTGGGCTGGGATGACATCTCCTTTGATTGGTCAAAGCCTTGGGTGCCAACATGAATGGGCTTTGGGCCTGGGGTGCCACATGAGCTTGGACTAGGAAGGGAGGGCACCATGGGCTTGGACTTGGATCTGGGTGCAACTATTTTGGTAAACGTGGACTAGGTGCCAATTTTCATGAAAGCTTATGGACTTGGGGTGCCTAGGCCTGGTATGCCGGGGCGCCATCTCCTGGTAGGCTAGGGTGCCATCTTTTGGTGGGTTTGGGCACCCTGAATGGGGTCCAGGGCTTGGTGTAAGAAGCCGGTCGCAGTGGGGGTCTGGTGGCTATCCTCTTGTGTTTGACTTAAATGAAAATGAGGTTTACAAGCCTTAAACTGGGCATAATTGATAGGACTCAAAATAGGCCAAAAATAAATGGACTTACTTTTCTTTACAAAGACTCAACTTGACTGGATTAGAACATAAAAAGGACTCCAAATGACTTAGTGAACCCAACTGGCTCACTTTATTACAGGACTCAAAGTACTCATTAAAAAAATTTGACTGACTCTCCCAACACATGACTTAAAGATCTTCATTGAACCTTGAACTTCATGTCTGCTCCTGATATCCTCATCAGAAGGGGTGGTAAATCTAGAGGGAGGATCTTCAGCAGAGCGTCGTCCCTTTAAGAAAGGAAAAAAGAGAAATATAAGGAAGAAGGTGCAAAATGCTTCTGGGCCCCAGTCAGGTCAAGAAGGTGAAGGCTGATAAAAGCCAGGTGGAGTGCTTCTATAAGAAGCAGGGTCATTAGAAGAGGAACTGTCATCTTTATATTGCATCCCTCGACCCGAACAGGTCCAAGAAGAGGAAGTAGTAGGGCAGTGCTAGAGAAGATATTTATATGATAACATCTTGTAGTTTCTCTATTTACGATACTATTAACTAGGTATTGGATATCAGAAGTCCAATTTATATTTGTAATTCTTTACAGGGACTTCAACATAGTAGGAGACTCGACAACAGTGAGAGATTCTTGAACGTGGGAAATGGAAGCCAAGTTTCAGCCCTGGCATTAGGAGCCCTCAAATTAGTTTTCAAGTCTTGTATAATCATTTTGAATGAGTGTCATTACTATCTATCTTTCATCCTGAATGTCATTTATGTAGGCCAATTGGCCATGTATGGTTATGAACTATCAATAAAGAATGACATTTGCAAAATTATTTGGAATGGTTTTGTTGTGATAAATGGATACATGAACAATGGTATTTATGTACTATCATAACCTGTTAGTGAAGTGTACACATCTAGCAAATGCCCTAGGATAGATAATGTCAGCAATGCATATTTATGGCATTGTAGGCTAGGTCATATTAACAAGAACAGGATAAACAGGTTGAAAAGTGAGGGTCTTCTTGAGATCAATGAATGTGATTCACTACCAACCTGTGAGTCCTGTCTTCTTGGAAAGATGACAAGATCACCTTTTACTAAAAAAGGTGAACGAGCCGAAGAAATTATAAGTTTGTTACATACTGATGTATGCGGACCTATGAATATTAGTGCTATAGGTGGGTACAATTATTTCATTACATTTACAAACAACCTTTCGAGGCATGGTTATGTCTTCTTGATGAGACATAAATCTGAATTATTTGAAATGTTCAAATGATATCTAATAAAGTAGAAAAACAAACTAGAAAGTATATCAAAACCCTTCGATCATATCAAGGTGGTGAATATCTTTCCGGTGATTTTCTAACATATCTTGAGGAGAATGGGATTCTCTCCCAATGGACACCTCTAAGGGCACCTCAATTAAATAAAGTGTCAGAAAGGAGGAATAAAACCCTATTAGATATGGTTCGGTCCATATGGGCTTTGCTTCTCTACCACTATCTTTTTGGGGATATGCTCCAGAGTCAGTCTACTACCTTTTAAATAGGGTTTCGAGTAAGTCCGTTAGCAAAACCCCATATGAGATATGGATTGGACGTAAGCCGACACTTGCACACCTTCGAGTCTGGGGTTGCTCAGCTTATGTCAAATGTTTGGAAATAGATAAGCTTGGACCTAGGTCTGACCGATGCCTATTTGCTGAGTATCCAAAAGAGTCTAAGGGGTACTACTACTTGGCTGAGGAACAAAAGTTGTTCGTTATTCTTAGGGCTATTTTTTAAAAAATGGAGTTTTTTGGTAAAGGAATTGTAGCCACCAAGATTGAACTTAGTGAAGTTCAACAAGTAGAAGAACCGACATACTTAAGGGACAACATAGAATCGGTTGTGATTAGATCACACTTGGAGCCCATACAGGAACCATTAAGAAGATCCGATAGGGTACCGCATCAACCAGAGAGATACTATGGTTTCTTGGTCCGTGATGGTATCCCATTGAACTCGATGAGAACAATGAGGACTCGATCATCTATATGGATGCAATGCAGAGATCCGACTCTGAGAAATGGCTAGAAGCCATGAGATCCAAAATGGAGTCCATGAAAATCAATAATGTATAGATATTGGTTGATCCACCCGAGGGGATAAAATTCATTGGATGGAAATAAATTTTTAAAAGAAAAAGGGCGTAGACGAGCAGGTAGAAACCTATAAAGCCCGTCTGGTCACCAAGGGATATCATCAACATTATGGTATTGACTATGATGAGATATTGTTGACTCCGTTATTGATTTTAATGATAAGCAAAATGGTTAAGTATAAGTTGAGTACTAATGATCTCCTTGAAGTATGTTTTTATAGAAAAAGGTGCTCATGAATTTGAAGAAGTTTGTTTGATTGAAGAAGCCAAGTTTAGTTGAAAGATCTGCTCAAAGAGGACTTGGACAGTCAAAGTTTGCTTGAATGATTAATTAAGTGAAGTATAAATTTGATTCAGTACAAGTTCAGGCATTTTTATGAAGATTTCAGTAAGGTGTCGAGTCAAAGTGTCGACACATAATACCAAGTATCGATACATGGAAGTGAAGTGTCGACTCAAGCTGGTACACAAAGAATGTTTCAGATGGCATGACTGAAGTGTCAACACATTGACCTAAAATGTTGACTCAAAGTGTCGATACATGGATCAGCTCATCGCTTGAGATTTTCAAGTCACAAAAGTTGCTGAAAATGAAGAACTGTAGAAGTGTCAATACATGGAAGCGAAGTGTCGACTCACTTGAGGAAGTGTCTACACATCTGAGATTTCCAGAGAACCAGATTGAAGATTTTTTATCTAGGTGTCGACTCAAGAAGTTCAAGTGTCGACTCACCGCCTGAAGTATCGACACATGGAGTTCTAGGAACAGTAATGGCTAGTTTTTCAAATGCAAAACTCAACCCTTTTGCCCTCCAATGGCTAGATTTTCAAGTCTAATGGCTAGAGACTGGATTTGAGGCCTTGGAAAGGTTTTACATGCTCCAAATCAAATCAAAACAAAGATTATTGATGAGAATGAAATAGAAGCATCCAAGAGAGAACAAAAGAGAGCATTTACTCCTATTCATTGAAGATTCAACCACTCTCAAGCAAAAGCAAGCCTCCAAGCATTCAAGAGCCTTCAAGAGCATTAAAGATCATCCATTCTTAAGCAATCAAAGAGGCTTCAACAAGTTCAAAAGTACTACAACATCGAGCTTCAAAGAGATACCCGCTTTTTATTAGAAAGCTTTTATTCTCGTTACTTCAAAAACTTATTTGTTGTAAGGGTTCTTGGTTAGCCTATTGTAAAATAAAGGGAGGTTATTGGTGATCCTTTGAAAACCAATTAGGTTCTTGGTTAGCCCAGAAAACTAAGGGAGGTTGGTGGTGAGCCTTAAAACCATTTAAGTTCTTGGTTAGCCCGTAAAACCAAGTGAGGTTTTGACTTGTGAGCCTTATGATAACAAGTTGGATTTTTGATTAGTGAGCCCAGAAAATTAATCAACTATAATCGGTAGAGATTATAGTGAATTCCCAAGGAGATCTTGGAAAGTGGATGTAGGTGCATTGGATAGCACCGAACCACTATACTTCTTTGTCTTTGTGGTTGATTGTTCTCTCTAATTGCTTTTTCATTTATTGCTCTTTATTTCCGCTGCACTTTTACTTAAGAGCATTACATTTGAATTCATAGTACCTTGTTTAATTGTTGAATTGGATTATATCCTATTGCATTGCATTAAGTTATAATTTTTTAGACCCAATTCACCCCCCTCTTGGATTGCTTACTGGGCAGCAAGTGATATCAGAGCCTTGTTCTCAGTGTATAGGCTTTACCATCTTGAATAAAGATTTATGGTACCCCTATTGGTACTAGAGTAGTTGAGGGTCAAGCCTCAAATAGACCTCCATTTTTTAATGGATCAAATTATACATATTGAAAAACTAGGATGAGAATTTATATGCATTCTATTTATTATAATTTGTGGAGAGTTGTTGATAAGGGTCCCCATATTCCTTCGATAGTGGTTAATGGTGTTTCCATCTCAAAGCTCGAAGAGGATTGGGATGAAAATGACATAAAGCAATATGGGATCAATGCTGAGGCAATGAATCTCCTTTATTATGCATTAGTTCCTAGTGAATTCAATAAGATATCTACTTGCATTTATGTCAAAGAAATATGGGACACACTTGAAGTTACCCATGAGGGTGCCGATCAAGTGAAAAATACTAAGGTGAACATGTTAGTGCATACTTATGAAATGTTTCGAATGAAAACTAATGAGTCAATTACTGACATGTACACTAGATTTACAAATATTATAAATAGTATGAGAAGTCTAGGAAAAGTAATGTCTAACACTGATCTTGTGAATAAAATCCTCAGGTCACTTCCAACATTGTGGGATCCGAAGGTGACCGCAATCCAAGAAGCAAAGGATGTTGACAAGCTACCTTTAGAGTAGTTGGTTGGATCGCTCATGACTTATGAGCTGAATTTGAAGCAAAAGTCAATGGACATGGATAAAAAGAAAAAGGAGATTGCTTTCAAATCAAACATATAAGAAGAATCCTCAATCGATGAGTCAGAAGAAGAAGAAGAAGATGAAGGTAAAGAAGCCCTCCTTGCTAGAAAATTTAGAAGATTCATGAAGAGGAGGAAGTTCCCTTACAAGAAGAAATTTCAATCAAAAGAAAAAGGAAAAGAGAAAAAGAAAGAAAAGGAAAAAGAAAAGAAGAAGGAAATACCAACATGCTTCGAGTGCAAGAAGCCGGGTCACTACAAGTTCGATTGCCCTCTCCTAAAGAAGTCAAGGAAGAAGTTAAGAAAGAAAGCAATGATGGCCACCTGAAGTGATAGTGAAGACTCCAGTTTTGAAGAAGAGCAGACAAAAGTTGCAAATCTTTGTCTTATGGCACATCAAGAGCAAAATGAGGTAATGTCTGATACTGAAATAGATTTTACTTTTGATGGGCTAAGAAATGCTTTTGATGAACTTATACATGATTATAAATTAATTTTATCTGAAAATAAAAAGTTGAAAAAGCATGCAAACAATTTCTCTCTTGAAAAAAATTCTTTGTTGAATGAAGTCAGTGATTTGAAAACTAAATTAGATGTTTTGTAAAAGAAAAACAATGCCTTGACAATGGAGAATGAAGTTTTGAAAATATCCAAAAATGTTATTTCTAATGGTGATCTTTTGAAGAAAAATAAAGATTTGGAATTAGAAAATGTAAGTACAACAATGAACTTGATAGAATGAAGCCTTTTGTTGAAAAATTTATATATAGTTCAGAAAGACTAAACCTACTTTTAAATAGCCAAAGAGCCATTTTCAATAAAGCGAGATTAGATTATGACCCCAAAAGCAACAAAAATATTTTAAAAGCTTTTTTGTTCCTACATCTTCTAGTATAACATGTTTTTCATGTAAAAAGCATGGTCATAAATCTTTTCAATATAATTTGAGAAAAATTAATTCTTTTGGAAAAGTGTGGGTTCCAAAAGGAACCATTTTAAGTGCTAACCCTAAAGGACCCAAGTTGGCTTGGGTACCTAAAAACAAAGCTTGATTTTATTGCAGGTGTGTCTTGCAACCAAGGAGAACAAAAGACTTTGGTATCTTGACGGGAGATGTGAAGCAATTCACTTTTCTTGAAGCATTGAATGGAGGGAGTGTGACCTTCGAGGATAATGGTAAAGGAAAAATAATTGGTATTGGTAAGGTTCAGAAACTCCTAGTTGTATCAGTAATGTACTGTTAGTTGAAGGTTTAAAGCATCATCTTTTAAGCATTAGTCAATTTTGCAATAAAGGTTTTCAAGTTATTTTTAAATCAACTTATTACATGATTGGTAGTCCAGATATAAATGGAGTATAATTTATTGAAAAAGGCATGGTAATGTTTATTTGGTAGATTTAGATGATCTATCTTTGCCTAATAGAGAATGCTGTGTTGCAATGAATTCTACTAACGATGAGACTAGTTGGCTTTGGCATAGAAGATTAGGGCATGCTAGTATGTATCTACTTTCAAAACTTTGCAAAAAGAATTTAGTTAGAGATTTACCTGAACTTTGTTTTGAAAAATATAGAGTTTGTCAAGCATGTCAATTTGGAAAACAAGTTAAAACCTCTTTCAAACCAAAAGGTTTTGTAACTACTAGTAGGCCACTAAAACTACTTCATATGGATCTCTTTGGACCAACTAGAACATCAAGTCTAGGAGGCAAGAGATATGGATTAGTCATAGTAGATGATTTTTTAAGATTTACATGGGTTTTCTTTTTAACACATAAAGATGAATCATTTTCTACATTTATAAAGTTTTATCGAAAAGTTTCAAATGAAAAATGAGTTTCAGTTGTTTGTATTCGTAGTGATCATGGAACTAAATTTGAAAATCAAAATTTTAAACACTTTTATAATAAAAAAGGTATTGAACACAACTTTTCTACACCTATGACACCTCAATAGAATGGGGTAGTAGAAAGAAAAAATTGCACTTTGGAAGAAATGGCATGCACTATGCTTTGTGAAAATGATTTACCGAGATATTTTTAGGCTGAAGCTATTAATACTGCATGTTATATTTTGAATCGAGTTTTAATCCATCCTATTTTGAAGAAAACTCCTTACGAACTTTGGAATCAAAGAAAACCAACTTTAAAGTATTTTTGAGTTTTTGGTTGCAAATGTTTTATCTTAAATAATAGAAAAGATAATCTTGAAAAATTTGATGCCAAGTTTGATGAAGGTATCTTTTTAGGATACTCCACATCAAGCAGGAAATACAGAGTTTTCAACAAAAGAACCTTGGTTGTAGAAGAGTCAGTACATGTTGTTTTTGAAGAATCTACCAACAAATCTTCCAGAAAAGAGGATACATCTGATGAATGTGCAGGTACTGACAAGCTTCAAAAATTAACACTTAATGATCATCCCTCTCAGCCAAGTGAAGAAGATCAAGACAAAAGTGAGAAAGGTGAAGACACTCCAAAGCACCAAGATCTACCTAGGGAGTGGAGGTATGCTCATGGACATCCTAAGGAATTAATCCTAGGTGATCTATCTAAAGGGGTAAGAACTCAAGCTTCAATTAGAAATGAATGTGACTATATAGTTTTTGTATCACAAGTAGAGCCTAAATATTTTGAAGAAGCTGAAAAAGACCCAAATTGGATTAATGCCATGCAAGATGAACTGATTCAGTTTGATAGAAATAATGTTTGGATATTAGTAGAAAGACCATCTAATGTTTCTGTTGTTGGCACTAAATGGATATTTAGGAATAAATTAGATAAAAATAAAATTATTGTTAGGAATAAAGCTAGACTAGTTGCTAAAGGCTACAACCAGGAGGAAGGTATTGATTTTGATGAAACTTTTGTTCCTGTTGCTAGACTAGAAGCAATTAGACTACTATTAGCATTTGCTTGTTTTATGAATTCCAAATTATTTCAAATGGATGTTAAGAGTGCTTTTCTAAATGGATTTATAACAGAAAAAGTTTTTGTTGAACAACCACCTGGATTTGAAAATCATGCACATCCTGATCATATTTTTAAATTGCACAAAGTACTTTATGGATTAAAGCAAGCACCTCGAGCCTGGTATGAAAGACTCAACAAATTTTTAATTGAAAATTAATTTACTAGAGGCCATGTTGATAAAACTTTGTTTCTAAAGAAAAAAGATAATGATTTATTAGTAGTACAAATATATGTTGATAATATCATTTTCGGTGCTACTAATGAAATTCTTTGTCAAGAGTTTGCTAAGCTAATACAGGGTGAGTTCGAGATGAGCATGATAGGAGAACTCAATTTTTTTCTCGGAGTCTAGATTAAGCAAACTAAAGATGGTATCTTCATCAACCAAGCTAAGTATACAAGAGAGATTATAAAGAAGTTTGGGATGGAGACTACTAAATCAATAAGTACGCCTATGAGCCTTTATTATAAACTTGATAAAGATGAGCATGGAAAATCAGTAGATCAAAAGTTATACAGAGGTATGATTAGCTCTTTACTGTATTTAACTGCTAGTAGACCAGATATAATGTTTAGTGTATGCATGTGTGCTAGATATCAATCTGAACATAAAGAATCACATCTACTGGCTGTTAAGCGCATTATTAGATATCTATTTTGGTACTATTGATATTGGTTTATGGTATTCTAGAGATTCATCTGCTGAATTGATTGGATATTCTGATGCTGATTTTGCTGGTTGTAAATTGGATAGAAAGAGTACTAGTGGTACTTGCCAATTTCTTGGAGTTAACTTAATCTCTTGGTTTAGCAAGAAACAAACTTTAGTTGCACTATCCACAACTGAGGCTGAGTATATTAAAGCAGGAAGTTGTTGTGCTCAAATCTTGTGAATTAAGCAATAACTTGAAGATTTTGGAATCAAATTGACTAGTACACCTATAAAATGTGATAATACCAGTGCTATTTGCTTGACTAAAAATCATGTTCAACATTCTAGAAGTAAACATATTAAAATTAGACATCATTTTATTAGAGATCATGTTGAAAATAATGATGTTGTGCTTGAATTTATTGGTACTGAATTTCAATTAGCTGATATTTTGACTAAACCTCTTTTAGAAGATCGGTTTTGTATGATTAGAAGAGAGCTTAGGATCATCAATCCTTTTGATTAAAATTTTTCTATCTTAGACTCAAAACAATCATATTTGACATCAATTATGCTCAATCATTGCTAATTTTATTGAATATTATTGAATTATCTGTGATTTTGATCAAACCTTCAATATCTTATTTTTTGGTTTTTAAGTCGATGTGTCGACACCTGAATGTGTCGACACATTCATGAGTCGACATATGAACGGCAGCAGACCGAGAATAAGGGCATTCCGAAAGATTTTTTCCTCATTTTGTCTTTCCTCTCGAGCCGACACATAACCTAAGGTACTCCTTACTCTTCATTCCCTCTATTTCATGCTTTAAACCCTCTGATTCGTTGTTCGGAACACTTTCTTGTTTGGATTTTGCGACATTCCACCTCCCTTTTGCATTTAGAACCTTAGAAACCCTAGGTTTCCCCTCCAAACTTGTCCAAATTCTTATTCTGTGCAATGGTACCACAAAAACAAGTAGTTTGTCGCCCTCGTTAGTCCAATTAGGCGGAAGAAAGAAGAACGAAGGCCAGACACGAAGCTATAGCTCCAGATCCGCCTACTCGACCTCTTTTCATAGCTTCTAGCTGGATGAGTTCGAAGATCGTCGTCGGGGGACGAGGTGTAGACTTCAGTTTTGTCGACCAGCAACACTTCAGGATCGGACAGTGGATTCGAGAGGCCGGTTTGACATCATTTTGCTCACTGAGCGAGAGATATTACCCAGGGCTTATTCGAGAGTTTTATGGATCACTAGCCCGTGGGAGTGATGGTTGGATGGCACAGGTGAAAGGTAGGGATATCCCAGTTACATCAAAGATACTGAGCAGAGTATGGAATATTCCGATGACTAGATCAATGGTGGATAGCCTGATTGATCGAGTGAGTGGTCTCTAGTGCATCTTCGAGTTAGACATATTGCCTGAGGGAGCCACCATACCTACATCCCGTCTGTCAGCAGAGATGAGACTGTTGCACCATATAGTCGCCCAGATCCTTCTACCAAAGACCAGACGGTTCGATTACATCACTGAGCGTGAGTTGCTCATGATGGCCTCATTAGTGCAGCGCACACCCGTCTACCTTCTCGTGCTCATGGTTCACCAGATGACGAACGCTTCGACGAATCAGCGACTCTGCCTACCCCATGGGATGGGGTTGACTATACTGTTCAGGGAGTATGGCATCAATTTTAAGGACAAGCCCTTCCATATGCTACTTCATACTGATGTGTATGACATCAGGTCATTACATAGGATGGGTTATCATCTATTCCAAGGTTAGTGGAGATGGAGAGTATCTAGTCAGGTTGATGATAGAGCTGACGATGATGATGCTGTAGAGGAGGAGCGCATCCTTTCTGGTGAGGCAAGACCTACAGAGAGTCAGCCCGAGATAGCAGCACAGTCAGAGACTGCATTTCAGTCTGAGCCTACTACTTCAGCACAGCCTCAACTAGTTCAGGTGGAGACTCCAGCAGTTTCAAACAGTTTGTTGGACAGAGTCAGATGCATTGAGAAAGATATTTTGATCATTAGACAGCATATTAATTGCTTCATAGCTGAGACCAAAGAGAGCCATAATGGACTGAGTGATGGCATCTTAGCTATTCTAATCGCTCTGTCTAGACCTATAGGGAGTACTCCAGTTGCTGATACAGCTCCGCCTGCTCCTGCACCGGTTATTGATGGTGATGATGATGATGGAGATGATGAGGAGACTGACTCTGATGGATTCGACTTCCCAGATCTGATTTCAGAGCCAGCGGTAGAGGTGATGGCAGACTTGCCCAGGAGTCCTAGTTGTGACCCTTCTAGCATACCTACACAGACTCCAGTCCTATCTTCTCCTCCTTCTAGATCAGATGATCATGTTTCGATTCCTATTTTTTCACCTATAGTTGATTCTCCTGTTGTTCATTCACCAGTTATTGATTCACCCATTGTCGATACACCCATGATTGACACTCCTATCATTGATTCACCTATTACAGACTCACCCATTCATTCTTCAGCTGATACACCTATAGTTGATACACCTATCATATCATCAGCTAGTATGCTTGTTTTTTATACACCTACTATTGATACACCTATTATCCATACAGCCTCATTTATCCAAGAGCTTGGTGTTTACATACCTGGCTTTCAGTATCTTGATTTCGGTCTATCCTTTGATCGTATGCCACTTTCGGCAGTCGTAGAGACTGTCAACACGATCAGTTTTGTTCTTATTGGGGATATTGCTTCCATTTCTACTCCAGCCAGAGGTCGGACGTATGCTCGATGCAGAGGACATGATCGTCGTACCCCTCCACGACCGACCAGGACCCACCTTCGAGATCTCAGATCGATGTGGCCTCGAGCTCGATCTTTTACTGATACAGGATCGATTAAGATCGGATCATCTTCTGATGATGATGATGAGGATGAGGATTAGGATATTTATGTATTTTTAGATAGTTTGCTTTTATGCATTTTTTGTATATTTTACTGTTGTACAAATTCTGACTCTAAATGAAATACTATGTTGTACTTCATGTTTGTGACTTCAGATGGATGAAATATTCTAATTTTTCTTAGTAATTCATTGTCTTCATTTCTGAATGAACGAATAAACTATTACATTGATTTCAGTGCTATATATTGAATGTTTTGCCTATTTGTCTTCCTACCTTTTTAATGATAACAAAAAGGGAGAGCAATAAGATTAAAGTATAAATGTGATATACAAGGAGTAATAAGAGTATTTGCAAATTTGAAAATTATTTTGAAAACTTGAATTGAAAATTGCTTACAAACTCCTTAAGTAAGGGGGAGCAATACTTTATTTATTTTGAAAATCCTTTCTGAATTGAATTTCATCTTAAATCCCATCTTTAAATGTTTGGAAAGATATTTACAAACTCTTTTATGGATCATCAATTCATGGGGAGCCTTGTTTATTGTTGAATTTTGTTGTAGAGTATCACGATACATGTATTTATGTCTTATATATATCTCAAAGCACTGATATTCGCAATCATTATAACAAGCTATGACACTTTTAATTAGTATATCACTCTTGTTCTAATATATCATATCATTATTGCAAATTACTTTGATACACTTAATGCATTTAGTTCTATGCACCTTGATAGATTCTTTTAAAAGCTTTTAATGCAATTTATACTTAAAGGTTTTGTCATCATCAAAAAGAGGGAGATTGTTGACTCCGTTATTGATTTTGATGATAAGCAAAATGGTTAAGTATAAGTTAAGTACTAAGGATCTCCTTGAAGTATGTTTTTATAGAAAAAGGTGCTCATAAATTTAAAGAAGTTTGTTTGATTGAAGAAGCTAAGTTTAGTTGAAAGATCTGCTCAAAGAGGACTTGGATAGTCAAAGTTTGCTTGAATGGTTAATTGTGTGAAGTATAAATTTGATTCAACACTGTTGGCTCTACCTTGTGATTTTGATTAATAACAAAATGTTAAGTACATATTTTGTACTAATATTTATTCCTAGTTGTAAGTTTTTAAGAAACAAGCATCTCAAATTCTCAAAATTAAAGCATCGTGGCATGCTTTAGCATGAAATATCTTTCACAATTTGAGGAATCTTTTCCATGCAAAATGGGATTAAACAAATTCAATTATTGTTTATTTATATTGAATTTAAGTTTCATAAATAATGCTTATTTTTTTTTGCTTGATTGGCACTTAATTCAGAGTTTTGCAGAACCAAGTGTCGACACCTGGAAGCCTAAGTATCGACACTTCAGCATTTGGCATGCAGAAAATTTTCTTGTTATGTCAAGTATCGACACCCAGAACTCAAGTGTCGACACCTGAAACTCAAGTATCGACACCAGATAAATCAAGTGTCGATACTTAAGTTCCCAAGTGTCGACTCAAAGCTTGAGACTTTAAAAATCCAGAACTTGGCCATGGAAGGTTTTTTCTGTCAAGTGTCGATATCTGTAAGTCAAGTGTCGACACTTGAAAGTTCAAGTGTCGACACTTGAAACTTCAAGTGTCGATAACTGGAAGTCAAGTGTCGATACCTGACAGCCAAGTGTCGACACCTGACAGCCAAGTGTCGACACCTGACAGCCAAGTGTCGACACTCGGGTTCTGACAGCCCTAATGGATCTATTTTTTTGAGTTGCAAAAATATCTTTTCATGCTTCCAACGGCTAGTTTTGAAGCTCCAACGGTCTCAAACCATTTTTGGAAAGGTTTTAAAGTATTTAAGCTTTACCAAACTTATTCTTGAAGCATTGAAGTCCATTGAAAGCTAATAAGCAATATTCCATCAAGAACTTCACTTCAAAAGCCATTAAAAGAGCAATTCCCTGAAAAAGCTTACAAGTCTATCCTTTCATCATTCCAAAAAGAGAGCTTGAAGAATATTCTAAGGAGAAGACAAGACAAGTATCAATTAGAGCCTCAAAGCTTCCATTCTACTCTTGAAGAGAGTTTGTTTTGTTTATTTAAATTATATATCTGAAATTCTCTTGTGCTTTGACCTAGCTTTCAAGGGTTTCTTGAAAGTAGGTTGTTGTGGTTGTTGGTAAGCCAAAGGACAAAATCAACTAGGGTTGACTTGTGAGCCCGAAGACAAAACAAGTGTAAAGGTTTGTTGGTGAGCCTAGGTGATAAAACCAACTTAGATTTTAACTTGTGAGCCTTTGGAAAAACAAGTCGGCTATAATCTTGAAGAAATTATAGTGGAATTCCCAAGGATGGCTTGGAAAGTGGATGTAGGTGCTAGGTTTGCACCGAACCACTATAAACCTTGTGTTTGTGTGAATGTCTCTTTCATTTCTCGCACTCGATTACTTGAACTCTAATTATTGCTTTCTGCTGCATATAATCTAGTGCATCAATCATATTATTCACAAACACCACAAGGCCTACACATTTTTGCTTTAAATTTTTTAAAAGACCCAATTCACCCCTCCTCTTGGGCTCCATTTCTGGGCAACAAGTGGTATCAGAGCACCGGTACTCTCTTGTAGGTCCAAGGATCTTGAGTAAAAGATAATGGCAGCCCCAATGAGAATGGATGTTGTTGAAGGTCAAGCTTTAAACCATCCCCCACTATTCAATGGCATGAATTACATATATTGGAAAACTTGCATGTGCATATTCATTCAAGCAATTGATTATAATCTTTGGAGGACAATCATAAAAGGTCCTCATCAGCCTACTATGTTGGTTAATGACATTTTCACTCCAAAAATGGAAGATGATTGGGATGAGAATGATATTAAGCAAATAGAGCTTAATGCGAAGGCTATGAATCTATTATTTTGCTCTCTTGATCCAAGTGAATTCAATAGAATATCTAACTATCTCTCCGCTAAGAAAATATGGGACACACTTGAGATTACCCATGAGGGTACATACCAAGTAAAAATTACTAAGGTTAACATGCTCATTCACACATATGAAATGCTCAAGATGGAACCTACTGAATCTATTAGTGAAATGTGTACTAGGTTCACAAATATTGTGAATGGCATGAGAAGCTTAGGAAAGATTATATCTAACGGTGAACTTGTAAATAAACTTCTCAGGTCTCTTCCAGTTTCATGGGATGCCAAGGTGACGGTCATAGAAGAAGCCAAGGATGTCAACACTCTTCCACTTGAGCAACTGTTAGGCTCATTGATGACATATGAGCTTTTATTGAAGCAAAAGAATGTAGATGTTAACAAGAAGAAGAAAATAATTGCTTTCAAGTCAACAAGTAAAGATGACTCAAGTGAAGACTTCGAAGAAGAAGATGAAGAAGATGAGATGGCTCTCATGGCAAGAAAGTTTAGGAGGTTCATGAGAAGAAGAAGTACAACTTCAAGAAGAAATGATGGGGAACTAATATGCATGCTATTTTTTTTGTATATTTTACATGTTGAGTTAGGTTATTAATTCCCGAATTTCAGATCAAAATTATTTGTAGGGAGTTTTGTATGAATTTTTGAAGATCAGCATGCAGATTAGGATGTAGAAAAGTAGCAAAGAAGGACCGCCGGGGCTGAGAAGCCTCGGTTAGGGCAAGTTCTCCTGCAATAAAACTACTGGAGGTAGAAGGGTGTACCTGACAACATCTATGAAGATCACAGTGAAGGGGTCTCTCGTTCCTCGATGGATGCGGCCTGGAAAATCGAGCCAAAGACCCGCGGATACCCGGCTTTCTGCTCGGTGATCCGATTGAGGCTTGGCTGGAGTCGTTGGATTCGTAGGAACTCGGGGACCTGCAAACGACCTGTCAGGGGTTAGAAAGCTCACAAAGGAACAAGAAAACAAAGTAAAAATAGCAAGGGAAGGCTTCTTTTGGAGTGGGCGTCCAGGGATCTGGAGGGTTTGTTGGCAGTAGGAAGATGATTGCAAACACCGGGAAGAAGAACTCTCACAAATCCCTTTATGCACACAGCAGGGTATCACACCACTCAATAGAAGAACTCAAGGTTTTTATTCATCAAAAATTCTCCTCATACAAGAGGCTAGGGTCCCTTAAATAGACCCTTAACCTTGGGCTCCAAGTAAGGGTACATAAGTCTTTACATAAGAATCCTTTTCCCTCTCAAACCCTAGCTAGAAAATAATAAAATATTAGGTAGAAAAATTCCTAAAAATTCTCTTGACTTGGTCAAGACTCCAAGGATGCCTAGGGGGGCGTGTTGGGCTTCTAGGAGCAGCAAAAGGCTGGCCCAAAGGGGCTCGGGTGCATGGGTTTGGGCCTCTGGAAGCTAGGGTGGCCTGGTAGCCAGGTAGCAGGAATATTCCCTGGTATCTTGCTTCTTAGGGGCTTGGGCTTGGCACCTGGGCTTGATTTCTTTGGGATAGGATGCAGATGGACCTCTGGAATTATGGATGCCCTTATCTATGAATATACTTTGGCATCTGGAAGGGAATCTGGGCATCTGGAGGGCATCTGCAAGAAATCAGGGTTTTCTGAATTTTCCTCCTGGGGTCTTCAAATCTTCAAGCTGGGTTGGACTTGTGCTATACTTCCATGTCTTCAATCTAGTTGGACTTGGTATTCACTTGTATGATATAGTCTTGAGTCTTCAGTATGCTTGGACAGGACTCAAAAAAATAAAATTAGCTCAACATGAGCTGACTAGCATTGGATTGAACTAGCTCAACATGAGCTGACAGTACAGAACTGAAATAATAACTAAAAATACTCAAATAACAACTAAAATGGACTCAGATGAGCTAAGCCCTTATTACAGATGGACTCATAAATTATTGATCAATTTATAGAGGGTTGAAAAAGCCTCTATCTTATTCTGGTGCCTTAGGTGTCCCCACCAATTCTCCCGGGGTGGGAGGAACTCGACCCTGTCGAGTGATGGTCAGACTGGCTCACATATCTCTCGAGAAGGTCTGGGTTGAGGCATTGCAAGTCCTCTCGAGAAATCCACGAATCGTCCAACTCTGGCCAGTCTTGCCATCGGACCAGGAAGCGTTGATAGTCATGGCCCTGGGTCGTGATGGCTTGATCGTCCAGAATACGCTCGATCCGTTCTCCTCTCTCAGGCCAAATTTGTTTGTGGACACTCTAGGTTAGGGTCACTCACAATGAAAAGGAATAGGTCCAAAGGCCTCACTAGGTAGCACTGCCAGTTCCCTATACTCAACCAATTCTGTAATATTGAAGGTAGAACTAATGCCCAAATCCGAAGGCAAGTCTAACACCTAGGCATTTGATCCAACCTTCTCTATCACTTTAAAAGGTCCGGCTCTGCGAGCATGAAGCTTCTTTTAGGCCTAAGCCTAACCAAGATAGAATCCACTACATCAAATTCTTTGATCCATCTTCGGGGATTAGCCAGTTTGTTTAACATTAGTGCGGGTGGTGAACATGTTAGGCACATGCAGACTCCTAACAAGATGATGCAAAGGACTCAAACTAACACCTAATACACTCGACTTTGCATTCCTATCGAAGGAAATTTATTAGACTTTTATGGGCCTAAACCTAAGAGACTATAGACTCTCTAGGTCTGACCCTAGTGTGGTGTGCACAAGAGTATTTACAATGGACTCCAAGCAAATGCCAGAGGGTATGCCAGAAGTATAATGCAAACCTAACATGCGTAATGAATGCATGCAGTACGCTAATCTCTATTAAATGCAATCTAATAATCCTAGAAATGCTGGAGGTGTCAGGAAATGGCAGAAAATAGGAAGTGGGTTCAGAATTAGTTTGGTAGGATAGGAAAAAAGGTTCAAGGTTAGTTGGATAAAGTTCGATATAAGAAGGCATGTCAGGGACTAATCCTAGACTAATGAGGCTAACCTTACGAGGTTGCGGTATATCTATGGGGTTTGCATAATGGAATGATGGGTTACTAATCTCAGGGAAGAGGTCCCTAATGGGAACTATAGGAGGAGGCTCATCCTGAGGGTACTGATTCAAAGAGATCAGGTCCTTAATAAATTCTTCTGGTTCTTGTATTTTAGGACTAGACTCTATAATTTGGCTCTCCTCTTCGGTTTCCTTAGGTAAGGCTCTCGTAGCAGTACCTAGGTTCTCTTCCTCTATTTGTTCTTCCACTATAGCTTTAGGTTGGATGTGGTCAAGGTCAACTACCTGTAGGTTGGCTTCTACCTGGGTATCTATTAGGTCAGCTAATTCTAGGTCATCTAAAGGTGTCTCCTCTTCTCCTTCATACTCATCCACTAAGCTCGCATCAGCTTCATACACTTCCGCGTTAATGTAAGCCTTGTCAATCTCAGGAATGGTTGGAGAAGGTCGGCTAGGGAAAAATTGGCTAGGTCCTGGTTTCTGATTATGGACACTAATCCTAGTAGGTTCAGGTTGTCTAAGGGGTAGTGGCTCACTACTGGGCTCATATTTAGGGTGCTAATCCTATGGGGTTCAAGTTGACTATGGAAAACCTGACTAGTACTAGATTGATATCTAGGGATTATGGGCTCCCTAGACTCATAGGATAAGGGAGCAGATCTATGAGTCACGGGATCATAAGATCTGGGGTCATAGGATTTGGGTTCAGCTCTATGGGTCTTGGGTCTACTGGACTCATGGGATATGGGTTCGTAGATTTTAGAGTCAGAGGATTTGAAGTCATAAGATCTATAGGTTGTGGGTATACTAGGCTTATAGGATGTGGGTAAATAGGATCTAGAATCATAGGATCTAGGTTCAGTATTATAGTATGGGTCAGGCTGAGTGGCTCTCCTAGGTTCAACCTCACGATATGGTTCAGGGTTTGGGGTCCTCCTAGGTTTAGGATTATAGTATGGGTCAGGCTGAGGGGCTCTCCTAGGTTCAACCTCTCGGTATGGATCAAGGTTTGGGGTCCTCCTAGGTTGAGGATTGTAGTACGGGTCAGGATAAGGGGCTCTCCTAGGTTCGACCTCATGGTATAGATCAGGGTTTGGGGTTCTCCTAGGTTGAGGGGACTCAGGATCTGGCTCAGATCGTGACCCATGGGTTCTTGCTATGGTCCCTACACGGCCTCCTAACTGGTCAAACCTATTGGCAAGATGGTCAATTCTATTGTTGGTTTGGGTAGCAGACTGAGTTAACTGGGTAGTCATATGGGCCATTTGATCAGCTAGGGCTTTTATTTGGGCTTGTAAATTTTCCATGGGTTCAGACATTTGTGAAGGAGGTGGGTGATATGAAACTCCTAATCTAGTGCTCATGCAAGACTCGATCAGACGACTATAGCTGACTAGACCTAGAGTCCAAACTAGATGCTCAATCAGGGTGGCAAACTAGCCTATAGTAACACTGTACTCAGCCAGGCAAGTGTAAGGGGAGTGTTAGGTCCCTGATTGCCAATCCTAGGCACCAATCAGAGATTGGCCAGGTAGGCGGACCAGCACACAAGCCCTTCAGGATGAATCCCTGAACCACTATTCTAGACACTGAGCACAAGGCACACATAGGTTAACTTAACACGGTGATCTAACACTAGCCCGGACTCGGCCAGTTTGTGTCCCTAGCCCACTAGGGCAAATTAAGTCTAGTTAATTTTTAGGTTAAGGCTTGAGACCGAATGCAAGGGATGTGGTTTTGGGCTAAGGAGAGATTATCAACTCCTCCCCTTATCTGATATAGCAAGAGTGCCCTTAAAAGTAAATTATGCAATGATGGTAGGCAGATGAGGATGCAAATTAGGGTTTAATGTTTATGGTATTTTTGGAGAATATGTAATTTTTTTTTGGTATTTTTTTAAATATAAGAAAACTTGCAAATCATGGCCTAATATACTAGAAATATACTAAAATTAAGAAATATGCAGAAACTCCTAAACAAAACCCTAAAACTTCCAAACTTGTCTTGCTAAAAAAAAACAGAGCCGAAAATCTGCAGGCCCTATTTCAGCTTGCAGAAAATTCACAGGCCATAATAAAATCTAGAGAAATTTTTAAAATTACTGTGAATTATGATAAATCCAAGAAAATAAATTTTAGGATTTTTGGAGTTTTTAACAGGGAGAAATAATTAGAATAACAGAGTATATACGGACTGAACAATTGTAGAAAACAAGCCCTAATCTAAGCTCTGATACCAAATGATGGGGAACTAATATGCATGCAATTTTTTTTGTATATTTTACATGTTGAGTTAGGTTATTAATTCCCGAATTTCAGATCAAAATTATTTGTAGGGAGTTTTGTATGAATTTTTGAAGATCAGCATGCAGATTAGGACCTAGAAAAGTAGCAAAGAAGGACCGCCGGGGCTGAGAAGCCTCGGTTAGGGCAAGTTCTCCTGCAATAAAACTACTGGAGGTAGAAGGGTGTACCTGACAACATCTATGAAGATCGTAGTGAAGGGGTCTCTCATTCCTCGACGGATGCGGCCTGGAAAATCGAGCCAAAGACCCGCGGATACCCGGCTTTCTGCTCGGTGATCTGATTGAGGCTTGGCTGGAGTCGTTGGATTCGTAGGAACTCGGGGACCTGCAAACGACCTGTCAGGGGTTAGAAAGCTCACAAAGGAACAAGAAAACAAAGTAAAAACAGCAAGGGAAGGCTTCTTTTGGAGTGGGCATCCAGGGATCTGGAGGGTTTGTTGGCAGCAAGAAGATGATTGCAAACACCGGGAAGAAGAACTCTCACAAACCCCTTTATGCACACAGCAGGGTATCACACCACTCAATAGAAGAACTCAAGATTTTTATTCATCAAAAATTCTCCTCATACAAGAGGCTAGGGTCCCTTAAATAGACCCTTAACCTTGGGCTCCAAGTAAGGGTACATAAGTCTTTACATAAGAATCCTTTTCCCTCTCAAACCCTAGCTAGAAAATAAGGAAATATTAGGTAGAAAAATTCCTAAAAATTTTCTTGACTTGGTCAAGACTCCAAGGATGCCTAGGGGGGTGTGTTGGGCTTCTAGGAGCAGCAAAAGGCTGGCCCAAAGGGGCTCGGGTGCATGGGTTTGGGCCTCTGGAAGCTGGGGTGGCCTGGTAGCCAGGTAGCAGGAATATTCCCTGGTATCTTGCTTCTTAGGGGCTTGGGCTTGGCACCTGGGCTTGATTTCTTTGGGCTAGGATGCAAATGGACCTCTGGAATCATGGATGCCCTTATCTATGAATATACTTTGGCATCTGGAAGGAATCTGGGCATCTGGAGGGCATCTGCAAGAAATCAGGGTTTTCTGAATTTTCCTCCTGGGGTCTTCAAATCTTCAAGCTGGGTTGGACTTGTGCTATACTTCCATGTCTTCAATCTAGTTGGACTTGGTATTCACTTGTATGATATAGTCTTGAGTCTTCAGTATGCTTGGACAGGACTCAAAAAAATAAAATTAGCTCAACATGAGCTGACTAGCATTGGACTGAACTAGCTCAACATGAGCTGACAGTACAGAACTGAAATACAACTAAAAATACTCAAATAACAACTAAAATGGACTCAGATGACCTAAGCCCTTATTACAGATGGACTCATAAATTATTGATCAATTTATAGAGGGTTGAAAAAGCCTCTATCTTATTCTGGTGCCTTAGGTGTCCCCACCAAGAAATCCCTAAAAGGAGAGCCTAGCAAAGAAAAGGAAAAGGAGAAAGACAAGGAGCAGCCCACATGTTTTGAATGCAAGAAACCAGACCACTTCAAGATGGACTGCCCCTTACTTAAAAAAGTAGAAGAAAACTAAGAAAGAAGGCCATGATGGAAACCTAGAGTGATAGCGAAGACTCCAGCTTTGAGGAAGAACAGCAAGAAGTTACAGACTTCTGCTTGATGGCCGATCATGATGAGGTATTATCCAAAACTGAAAATGAGTTTACATTTGATGAACTACATGAAGTTTTTGATGAATTGGTTATTGAATTTCAAAAACTGAAATCAAAACATAAAGAACTAAAAAGACAAAACTTAGATTTGGTTAAAGCAAATAACAAGTTTTCAACAGAAAATGATTGCCTACTTCTTCAAAATAAAAAGTTAAATGATAAGATTGTTGCTCTTGAAAAAGAAAAAGAAGTTTTGAAAAAGAAAAACTTTTCTGTATCAAATGAAAACCTTTCAAAATAGAACAAAGAAATCTTGGTGGAAAACAAGAAATATAAAGAAGAAATTGAAAAGTTAAAACCTTTTGTTGATAAATTTACATATAATTCTGAAAAATTAAATATGCTTTTAAATAATCAAAGAACTATTTTTGATAAAGCTAGTTTAGGTTTCAGAACTCAAAAGAAACAAAAATTTTTCAAGAATTTCTTTGTGCCTTCATCATCATCTATTACTTGTTATACTTGTGGTACTGTAGGGCATAAATCTTACTTGTGCAATAAGAGAAAGTTAAGTAATGTTAAGAAAGTTTAGGTTCTAAAAGGAACCATTACCACTAACCTAAAAGGATCCAAGATGACTTGGGTACCTAAAGTCTCCACCTGATTTTTATTGTAGGTGTGCCTTGCAACCAATAAGAAAAGAATGTGGTACCTCGATAGTGGTTGCTCAAGGCACATGACTGGAGATGTAGAGCAGTGCTCATCACTTGAATATCAGAGTGGTGGTAATGTAACATTTGGTGATAATGGAAAGGGCAAAATTATCGGAATTGGTAAAGTCTATATCACCCCTTCTACTTACATTGATAATGTATTGTATGTTGATGGTTTGAAACATAATTTACTTAGCATTAGTCAATTTTGTGACAAAGATTTCAAGGTTATTTTCGAATCTTCTTTGTGCATTGTTTCTAGTTTAGATGACAATGGCATCAAATTCATTTGCCATAGGCATGGTAATATTTATATAGTTGATCTTGATCTTCTTCCTGTTCAAAATGGTCAATGCCTAGTGGCAATGGAAGCCAAGATCAATAAAACTAGTTGGCTTTAGCATCGTAGACTAAGACATGCTAGTGTGCATTTGATTTCAAAACTTAGTAAAAATAATTTGACAAAAGATTTACCAAAACTTAGTTTTCAAAAAGACAAGATTTGTAGTGCTTGCTAGCTTGGAAAACGAACCAAATCATCTTTTATATCAAAGGAGTAATCTCTACATCTAGACCCTTGGAGTTGCTTCATATGGACCACTTTGGGCCAACTCGAACATCTAGTTTGGGAGGTAAGAAGTACGGTCTAGTTATTGTAGACAATTTCTCAATTTTTATATGGATCATGTTTTTAGCACACAAAGATGAAACATTTTCTGAATTCATTAGATTTCATAAAAGAGTTTCAAATGAAAAAGGTGTTTCAATTGTATCTTTAAAAAATGACCATGGAACCGAATTTAAAAATTCTGATTTTGACAAATTTTGTATTGAAAATGGCATTCATCATAATTTTTCAGCACCTAGGACACCTCAACAAAATGGGATGGTAGAAAGAAAAAATAGAACTCTTGAAGAAATGGCACACACCATGCTTTGTGAAAATGACCTACCTAGATATTTTTGGGCAGAAGCCATAAACACTGCATACTATATTTTGAACCATGTTTTAATCCGACCGATTTTAAAGAAAACACCGTATGAGCTTTGAAAGGGTAGAAACCTTCAATTTGATATTTTCAAGTTTTTGGATGCCGTTATTTTATCTTAAACAATGGTAAAAACAATCTGAGCAAATTTGATGCCAACTCAAATAAGGGTGTCTTTCTAGGCTACTCTACATCTAGCAAGGCATACAGGGTCTTCAACAGAAGAACACTTGTTGTTGAAGAATCCATACATGTTGTGTTTGATGAATCTAACCTAAAATCTTCTAGAAAAGAAGATGTGCTTTGTGATGAAACAGGTAACAAAAGAACTGAAGATATGAACGACAACCAAAAAGCCTACCAAAGATCAAGAAAATGATCAAAATAATGAAAGAGATCAAGCACAAGGTGATGAAAATGCATCTACAGTTGATCCTCTACACAAAGAATGGAGGTATGTTCATGGACACCCCAAAGAACTTATCATTGGTGATCCATCTAAAGGTATAAGTACTCGATATCCCTTAGGAATGTTAGTGATTACTTAGCATTTATATCTCAGATTGAACCTAAAATTTTTGAAGAAGCTGAAAATGATTGTAATTGGATTAATGCTATGCAAGACGAACTTAACCAATTCAAAAGAAATAATGTTTGGACTTTAGTAGATAGGCCTTCAAATATTTCAATTATTGGCACAAAATAGGTTTTTAGAAACAAACATGATGAAAATGGAATTGTTACACGAAATAAAGCTAGACTAGTTACCAAAGGATATAATTAGGAGGAAGGGATTGATTTTGATAAAACCTTAGCTCCTATGGCTAGACTTGAGGCAATTAGGCTATTGTCGGCTTTTGCTTGTCTTATGGATTTTAAATTATTTAAAATAGATGTTAAAAGTGTATTTTTTGAACGGTTTTATTGAAGAAGAGGTTTATGTTGGACAACCACCTGGTTTTGAAAACCATGAATTTCCAAACCATGTTTACAAACTTCATAAAGCATTGTATGGTTTGAAACAAGCTCCAAGAGCTTGGTATGATCGTTTAAGTTCTTTCTTGCTAAAAAATGATTTTACTAGAGGAATGTTGACAAAACTTTATTTTTAAAGAAAAAGAATGATGATCTCTTAGTAGTACAAATATATGTAGATAATATCATATTCGATGCTACTAACGAATCTCTTTGTCAAGAGTTTGCAAAGTTAATGCAAGGTGACGTGATAACAAAAGGTCCCAATTTCCAGTATTCTCAGCAACTAGATATCTTATCAGGTTTCTAAGACTTCTATTCATAACCTCTATTTGGCCGTTAGTTTGAGGGTGGTAGGTGGTAAAGAATTTCAGTTTGGTTCCTAACATGTGCCATAGGGTTTTCCTAAGTATCTAGTGAATCAGACATCCCTATCAGAAACAATGGCTTTGGGCAAACCATGTAACCTAACCACTTTATTTAGGAATAGTTTGGCCACTTTTGAAGCATCGAAGTTTGAGAACAAGGTAAGAAGTGTGCCATCATGGAAAAATGATCGCCCACAACATAGATGGAGTCATATGTTTGCATGGTCTTTGGTAACCCTAACACAAAGTCCATACTAAGATCTTGTCATGGATAATCAGGGATAAGCAAAGGGTTGTATAGGTCGGTATTTTTTTTTTGCTATTTGGCAACAGCACAAGTTCGACACTAGGCCACCACTTGGGCCACATTTCGCTTGTGGCTAAGCCAAAAGAACTAGTCTTCAACTACTAGTATGGTTTTATTTCTCCCAAAATGGCCAGCTAAACCCTCTACATAGATTTTCTTTATCAAGAATTGTCAGATGGAGGTTCAAGGGATGCACAACTTATTTTCTTTGAAAAGGAATCCACCATGAAGGGTATAGTTACTATATACACTATATGGTCCTTGGTGAATAGATTCAAAAATTTTACTAAAGTCAAGATAATTTTCGTATTCTTCTTTCAATCTATCAAATTCTATGACTTCAGTACTCACATAGGTCAAGAGCTTGGAATGACGGCTCAACATATTGGCAAACCGATTTTCAGTGCCAGCATGGTATTTCAAAATAAAGGTATAGGCTTGAATGTACTCTACCCACTTCCCGTGCCTATGGTTCATCTTCTTTTGGGAACTAAGGAATCGGTGTGCTTCATGGTTTGAATATAAGACAAACTCCTACGGTAATAGATAGTGTCTCCAATACCGTAAAGCTTGAACTACCACATACAATTCCTTATCATAAGTTGAATACCTCAATTTTGCTTCATTCAACTTCTCACTAAAGAAGGCTATAAGGTGGTTCTCTTGACTTAAAACTCCTCCAAGTCTCATTCTAGAGGCATCACAAGCAACCTCAAAAACCTTTAAAAAGTTAGGTAGCCTTAAAATTGATGCTTGGGTCATTTTCTCTTTTATCTGAAGGAAGGCATTCTTAGTCCATTCAAAAGTTACCTTCATAATATAATCCATGATCGGTGCAACAATCGTACTAAAATCTTGAATGAATATCCTATAGAAGATGGCAAGGCCGTGGAAGCTATGTATATTATGTACACTTTTGGGTGCAGGCCACTCAACTATGGACTTAACCTTTTTTAAGTCGACAGACACTCCTTCATGGGTAACGACAAAACCGAGAAAAATGACTCTAGTGATCATGAAACTGCATTTCATCATGGTGGCATAGAGGCTATCCTTCCTAAGAGCTTGACATACTTGTTGGAGATGGTCCAAGTGATTTTTCTTAGTCCTACTATATATGAGGATGTCATTGAAATAGACTACAACAAATTTTCTAATGAATTATCTCAGGACTTGTGTCATGATCCTCATAAATATACTAGGGACATTTGAAAGGCCAAAAGGCATCACTAACCATTCATAAAGGCCATCTTTAGTCTTAAAAGCTATCTTTCACTTATCCCTGGTCTAATCCTAACTTGGTGATAGCCACTCTTAAGGTCAATCTTAGAGAAATTAGTGGCTCCGGCCATCATGTCTAACATATCATCAAGATGGGGAATAGGGTGTTGACTCCACTAATTGATTTTGATGATAAGCAAAATAGTTAAGTATAAGTTGAGGACTAATGATTTGCTTTGAGTGTGTTTTTATTGAAAAGGTGCTCACAAAATTTGAAGAAGCCCAATTGTTTTGAAGAAGCCAAGTTTGAGTGAAATGTTTGCTCAAAGAGGACTTGGATACTCAAGAGTTGGTAGAATGGATAGCTAAGTCAAGTGGAAACTTGTTCCAGCTCAAGTTCAGAAGTTTCTGTATATTTTTCAGTGAAATGTCGACTCAAAGTGTCGACACCTAATATGAAGTGTCGACACAAGGAGATGAAGTGTCGACTCAGGCTGGTACGTGCAAAGTTTCAAATGGCACAGATCAAGTGTCAACACATGGACCTGATGTGTTGACTCAAGGTGTCGATACATGGATCAACCATCGCCTAAGACTTTCAAGCCACAGAACTTGCAGAAGTTGAAGGAACAATTGAAGTGTCGACACGTAGAAGTAAGGTGTCGACTCAAGGTGTCGACTCAACTGAGAAGGTATCGACACATCTAAGATTTCCAGAGAATCTGAATGGAGCTTTTTGAACTATGTGTCGACTCAAGAAGAACATGTGTCGACCTTATGTGTCGACTCAACTGAGGAAGTGTCGACACATGGAGTTCTGGCAACAATAATGGCTAGTTTTTTCAAATGCAGAACTTGCCCAAATTGCTCCTAATGGCTAGTTTCTCAAGTCTAATGGTTAGAATTATGTTTTAAGGCCTTGGAAGGGTATTTATATGCTCCAAATCAAATCAAAAAAAAGATATTGAATACCATAAAAGAGTTTTGAGAGAAAAGAAGAGAGAAGAGCCTTAACTCCCATTCATTCAAGTTTCAACCACTTTCAAGCTAAAGGAAGCCTCTAAGCATTCAAAAGCCATCAAGAGCATTGAAGATCATTCAATCTTGGGCATTCAAAAGGCTTCAATAAGGGCAAAGCAACTCTACATCGAGCTACATCGACATATTCGCTTTGTTATTGAAAGCTTACATTGGTTCTTTAATTCTAAACCTTATTTCTTGTGAGGGTTCTTGGTTAGACTATTGTAAAACCAAGTGAGGTTATTGGTAAGTCTTGGAAAACTAATTAGGTTGGTGGTTAGCCCGCAAAACCACTAAAGTTCTTGGTTAGCTCGGAAAACCAAGGGAGGTTGTTGGTTAGCCTTGTGAAAACCAATTAGGTTCTTGGTTAGCCTGTAAAACCAAGTGAGGTTGTGACTTATGAGCCTTGTAAAAATAAGTTGGGTTTTGATTAGTGAGCCCAAAAACTAATTGGCTGTAATCGTGTGATTATAGTGAATTTCCAAGGAGATCTTGGAGAGTGGATGTAGGTGCATTGGTTGGCACCGAACCACTATAGCTTTTGATGTTTGTGATTGCTTGATCTCTCTCTCCTTGCTCTTTAATTTTTGCTCTTAATTTTTACTGCACTTTTATTTTAGAGCATTGCATTTGAATCATAGTACCTTGCTATATATACTTATTGAATTGGATTGCTTTGCTTAGCATCTAGTTTTATAAAGTTTGTAGCTTGTCATATTAAGTTAGCTTAAATTAATTTTTAAAGACCCAATTCCTCCCCCCTCTTGGGTTGCTTACTAGGCAACATAGAGAAATGATACTTGATCATTATCTTATTGATGGCATGACTATCTACACACATTCTCCAAATACCATCCTTCTTGGGGGTCAAAAGGGCAGGTCCCGCACAAGGGCTCAAACTTTCTCTAATGAATCCTTTTTGGAGGAGATCTCAAACTTGTCTTTACAACTCTACATGTTCAATGAGATTCAACCTATAATGTAGGAGGTTTAGTAAGGTGGCTCCTGGGACCAAATCTATGGTATGCTGGATATTTCTTAATGGAAGGTGATCAGGTAGGTCTTCTGAAAATATATCTTGAAAGTCTTTCAAAATCTCTATGACCTCCTAGGGTTGTTCCTTAGGGGTTTGTTCCTGGATTTTCTTAGTGGTTTGTTGACCGCTGGAATGATTTTGATGATAATAAAATATTGAAGCATGCATCTGATACTAACTATTTTCAAGTGTTTTATAAGTTTTTGTAGGATGATTTGAATGAACAACCACTCTCCTACAGTTTAGAAGTTAATAATGTATGACCAGGTTATTTTTTTGAAAAGTTTCATGTAGTAAAGAGCCCAAAGAAAAACTACTCTGTATTCATGAAAATGGGCCAATTCAATATATTTGTTCAAGTTTAAATTATTTAGATTAGGCTTTGGAGGAGCTTGAAAGCCTTTGAAGTTGGTTGGAAGCTTTTGGAAGCAATCCAGAGATGCTTGGAAGGGTTTTTGGCCAAGCCAGTCACTCAAGCCGACTCAGGCAGAGTTTAATTTTTGAAGTACTGAGAATTCGAGCCGACTCGAGAGAAGTCGAGCCAACTCATCCAGAGTGAAACTCCTCAAATAGATAACTGAGCTGACTCTATGCAGATAAGCCAACTCTTCTAGAGTAACGAGAAAACTAGTTTTGAGAAAACCAGCCATCCAAGCTGACTCGACTAAGAAGAGCTGACTCGACTAGAGTGAAGATTCAGCAGGTTTGAGCATCCGAGCTGACTCGAGCACCTATTCAAGGTACATAACGGCTAATTCTAGAACTATCTTTTTGATTCTAAAAAGTGCTCCAATGGTTATTTTTTGAATCCTAATGGTCTACAATGGTTATATCTACTTGGAATCAGTTCAAGATACTATTTATAAGGGATTTGAACAACTTTTGAAGAAGTTAATGAGTTTTTAAGAGAACATTCAAGAAAGCCTTCAAGAAAGCACTCAAGATTTAAGCAACTCCCATCAGATTCTTGAGTCATTAATTAAGGAAGATAAGAAGCCTTAAAGAGCATTCAAGGAAGAAATCAAGAAGGCTTCTCAAGAGCTACAACTGTAACCACCCGACAATGATCGATTTATCATTAGTGTTGCTCTATTTTTTAACTCTTTATCTAAGTTGTTCCAAGTATAGTAGGGGTTGTAACTTGGGATTTGTATAGATTTTTGATGAGCCTTTGAAAACCAAGAGTGGGTTGTTAGTGAGCCCATGAAAACTAACAGTGTATTAGGTTTTTGGTGATCCTGGTGTAAAACCAAGTTGGGTTTTGGATTGTGATCCTGTGAAAACAATCTGACTGTATTCCATAGTGAATATAGTGGAATTCCTAAGTGGTACCTTGGATAGTGGACATAGGAGCTGGGTTGCTCTGAACCACTATAATTTGCTTGTGTTTATGTTTGTGTTGTTTGTGATCAAGAACAAAACATATAGAAATTAGACATCACTTTATTATGGATCATGTATAAAATGAAAATATTAAGCTTGAATTTGTTACAACAAAAAATCAATTAGCTGAGATTTTCACTAAACCTTTTAATGAAGATAGATTTTAATTGATTAGAGGAGAATTAGGATTATGTGACCCATTCTTGAAATTCTTTGACCTAATTTCTTCAAAATTAAGGAAAATTATCTAGAAAATCTCCTTAACCAATTTGAAATAGTTAACCACCTTATTTAGTGTGTTTCTAGGGCTAGATGCCCTTTTATTGGATTTTTAGACCTTTTTTGTTGATCCTTGCTCGAGCAGACTAGGTTTTGGCCGAGCTGACTCGAATGTCAGGATGACCTTTTTTTTACATATCCAATAGGACCCTAACCTAGGGCATATTTTTTCCTATTGAACCCTAGCCAAGCAATAGAAAAACCCTTTCCAAAACATGAAACCACATCTCTACCCCACTTTCCTTAGATCCGCTCAATCCACCTTCTCCCACCTCTGATTCCTGCGAATGGCACCGAGAATGGTAGTTTGAAAGAGGGCTAGACATGCGGATTCAAGTGCCCAAAGGGAAAGAAGAACCAAGCACCGTGAAGAAGAGTCGACCCGAGCCCAAGAGCAAGAAGAGCAAAGAAATGTGTCTCCACCACCACCTAGGCAAGTAATTTCTATGGCCAATCATCCCATAACAAGTGAGAGGAAAGTTGTTTTTACATTTCTTGAGAATTTGGGACTGAGAATCGATGAGTGGATTGACAATTAGGGTTGGAGTCATTTTTGTTCTTTGGATACACCTACATATCCCAATTTAGTGAGTTTCTTTGAAAATTTATCTTTAGGAGAGTATCACATTGAGTCTACAGTCAAAGGTGTTAGAGTGGTAGTTGATGAGGACAAGCTTAGCAATAAAATATGGATGCCCAAAAATGGATTGTGGCACTTAGTTTTAGAAGATAAGTAGAAGACTCTTAGAACAATTTTGGAAAGAAGAAATATGGATGGAATTGTTAATGTACAGGCAAATATGTTGTCTTTGGAGATGAGGCTCTTGCATGACATGATCAGCAAAATCTTTCTACCCATGACTAGCCGCTTTGACAGGGTTAGTGAGCGTGACATGGTTTTAATGAGGAATATGATTGAACGGGAGGCCCTTAATCTTCTTTTTATCATGTTAGTACAGATTAGAGAGGCAGCGAGAAGTGCAAAGGCCTGCCTATCCTATGGCATGGTGTTAACTTTTTTAAGAGTTTGGGATTGATTTGACAGGGAAGGATGAACATCCACTTCACCACACAGACTGCGACTCGGTGAAGTCCCTCCATCGGATGGGTTATCACCAAGTGGAAGGAGTTTGGATGAAGAAGATGTCTGGTCAGAGAGTGGCATATGATTCTGACTCGGATGATGAGGATGAGGGTACACAGGTTGTTGAGACTACTATTATTGATAGAGATGCTAAGGATGATGGAGATGATGATGATGATGATTTGCATTCTACTGATGAGGAGATTCAGGGATTGACTAGAGCTACTGGACAGACTAGTAGCCCTAGGACACTGCCTGCACCATCAGCTGGACCTGTACCTGGACCATCGACTTCAGCACTACCGACTTCCATGGATATCACTGAGTAGCTTACTCGCTTTACTGACACTCTGACAGCTACCCTTAGATCCATGTTTGACAAGCTACATCAGACAGTGGACCACGAGCTTGAGGAGTTCAGAGGACAGATGAGAGAGCTTACCTTGAGGATGGAGTCAGTTTAGTCACGACAGCAGATGCAGGATGAGCAGAATGCAGACATCAAAGACCTGCATTTAGATATTGGATGACTCAGAGGAGCAACAATGCATTTGCTACTCGACAGACTGATACACTGCACAATATATAGCAGGGAGTTCAGGGGATTACCACTGAGCTTCGGACTGTTTGGGTATTTTTGTCTAGATTGTAGTCTACAGTTGAAGCCTCTGGAGCATCAGCTTCTAGGTAGCCACCTGCTCAGTCTTCACCTCCTCCCTATGCCAGTCAGCCATCACCTCTTGCCACACAGCCTCCACCACCCACAATTGAGCCTAGCATACCTTCTAGTGACATTAAAGTTGAACCTACTCCTATTAGTTCCAAACCTAAAGCTAGGTCAAAACAAAAATCCACTAGACCTAAGGCTTCTATAAGGACTAGATTTAGAGATCTTAGGTTCAAACCATTAAAAACTAAGACCTCCTCTGATGTTCTAAAGATAGGTTCTTCCTCTAGTGAGGAAGAAGATTAGTACTTATTTCTTTATATTGGATGTATCTTGTATCTTTTTGATGATTGTATCTTGTATCTTTTTGATTGTTGTATCAAAGACATGATATATATATATATATATATATATATATATATATATATATATATATATATATATATATATATATATATATATATATATATATATATCTTTCGCACTTTGTTCCAAATATCCTTTTAACTATTCTGTGATGTATATAACTTGAACAAGATCAGAAAAGATTAATAAGAATTTCAAGATTGTAGTGAAAAGGTAAAATTATCTCAAATCCTGTTAATTTTCTTATTCTATTTGAAAAGTCATTAATTACTTCATGAACCTTTTTCGTTGCTGACAAAAATGGGGAGTGATATTGATGTACATGGAAAATCCAAAGAACATGAAATAGGGGGAGTTATCCAAATTATACATGAAACAGGGGGAGTTATCCAAATTATTCATGAAACAGGGGGAGTTATCCAAATTATTCAAAATTTGCTCTAATACATCTTTATTAGTCTCTAATAGCTCTGATACATTTTGCTACCTTTGACACTTTCTGCTACCTAAGCACTGATACATTTTGCTATCCAATTCACCTTGGTACATTATTGACTTCCATACTTTTTAAGTAAAAATAGATTTTGATAAATATTAACTCTGATATACATTGGATCTATTTCAAAAGCTCTAACAATTTTGATAAGCCCTGATACTTTTTGATATATTATTGACACTTGTTGATACATATGGATATACATCAATCTTAAAATCTTACACAAGTTACCTTAATACGTTTAAATGTTCATATACTCATAATTATAAAGTTTTTTTTCCATGCCCAATATTTTGTCATCATCAAAAAGGGGGAGATTGTTGATCCCTGGAATGAATTTGATGATAACAAAATATTGGAGCATGCATTTGATACCAACTATTTTCAAGTGTTTTATAAGTTTTTGTAGGACAATTTGAATGAACAACCACTCTTTCTACAGTTCTGAAGTTACTGATGTATGACAAGGTTGTTTTTTTGAAAAGATTTATGTAGTAAAGAGCCCAAAGAAAAACTACTCATGTATTCATGAAAATGGGCCAATTCAATGTATTTTTTCAAGTTTAAATTATTTAGATTAGGCTTTGAAGGAGCTTGAAAGCCTTTGAAGTTGGTTGGAAGCTTTTGAAAGCAATATAAAAAAGCTTGGAAGGATTTTTGGCAAAGCCAGTCACTCGAGCCGACTCAGGTAGAGTTCAATTTTTGAAGTATTGAGAATTCAAGCCCACTTAAGAGAAGTCAAGCTGACTCGTCCAAAGTGAAATCCCTCAGACAAACAACCAAGCTGACTCATGTGCAAACGAGCCGACTCTTCCAGAGTCATGAGAAAACAGTTCTGAGAAAATCAACCATCCGAGCTGACTCGACTGAGAAGAGCCGACTCAACCAGAGTGAAGATTCAGCAGGTCTAAGCATCCGAGCAGACTCGATCCATCCGAGCCGACTCGAGCACCTATTCCAGGCACGTAACGGCTAGTTCTAGAACTATCTTTTTTATTCCAAAAAGAGCTCCATAAGTCATTTTTTGAATCCCAAAGGTCTACAATGGTTATATCCACTTGGAATCAGCTCAAGAAACTATTTATAAGGGATTTGAATAATTTTTGAAGAAGTTAATGAAAAGTTAATGAGTTGTTAAGAGAACATTCAAGAGAGGTTTCAAGAAAGAACTCAAGACTTCAGCAACTCCCATCAGATTCTTGAGTTATTAATTGAAGAAGATAAGAAGCCTTAAAGAGCATTCAAGGAAGGAATCAAAAAGGCTTCTTAAGAGCTACAACTGCAACCACCCGACAACGATCTATTTGTCATTAGTGTTGCTCTATTTTTTAACTCTTTATTTAAGTTATTCCAAATATAATAGGGGCTATAACTTGGGATTTGGTGGGGACACCAGGATTAGACACAGATCCCTGGATCCCATATGGTTTACTGATTAGGGTTTTTTTTAGAACCTTAGTCATGTGTCACAATTTTGTAAGCAAGTAAGATTGAGTCCTGTAATAAGTTGAGACTGGTTGATTTGTCTCAACCTAGTCTAGTCCATTGAGCCCTATATTTAAGTATGAGTCTAGAAAGAGTCCAATTTTTGAACAAGAGGAGAGGATACCATAGTTTGGAGTTCCACCAGGCCTCACCCGGGAGCCAAAGACATTTACATTACCTTATGGGATCTTGTTTGACACCCTAGAGCCCTAGATACCCTCCAGATGCTCTCCAAAAGCCCTGATTCCCTCCATATGCTCCAGAATATGCCAGGTGCCCCATGATTTTAGGAATATGCCAGCACCCCAAGCCAAGATATTCCAAGCCCAGGAGTCAAGCCTTTGAGCCCAAGAATTAAGATTCCAAGAAATATGTTGATACTAGGACATCCCAGCTTCCAGGGCCTAAAGCCCATGCACCAATCCAAAGGAGGACGCCCCTTGCTGCCCTAAAGCCAAGCCAAACTCTATATTGGTGCCCAAAGCCCAAAGAGAGCCCTTGGACCAAGTCAAATGAGGAGAGAAATCCAAGTAGAATAAGGATAACTAGTTTTATTTTCATTCAAAGTGTATTCTCCTAGTCTTAAGCAAACATGTAATCCCTCTCCCTCTCAACTTTGTAATCCTATCCTAACTAGGAGAGGACTTGGGGAACATCTATAAATATCTCACCCCTCCCCTTCTTATAAGCAACTTTTATTAATGATATCAAAACCCTGGTGAATTTTATTTGAGTTAGCTTTTGTGTTGGAATTGTGTTCTTGTGTTTTGTTGGTTACTTTGTGTGCCCTAGCCATCTTTGCTACCCTAGCATCCTTCCATGCCCAAGTTTGCTGCCATCCAAGCCTTCACACGCCCAAAGTAAGAGTGCCCTAGGCCGCCCAAGCAAAGATCTTCATCAAGCTTCTAGCCACCAGCCATTCAAACCATGATTCGGATTTCCTTCAAACCCTAGTTTCCTTTACTTTTATTATTTACTATTTTGATTGACCTCTGATGCTTGCTGGATCCCCGAGGTATTTCACCTTCCCAGAGGAGGCTCTCCTTGCCTCCAGGACCACCCAAATTAGTCATTAAATTCAAGGGATCCGAGCTTCATCATCCAGGCTCCAATCAGAGTGTTATGTGATTTCTTCATCAGAAGTTCTTCAAATCTCTGACTGGTAACATCCTTCTCTTCTCTTGATATCTGATTTGATGAAGATTAGCTATCCTAAACTAGGAGTTTCTCAATTCCTAAGTCCTGACTTTCATTATCTTGCATGAGTATTCCTGCGATCATGGTGATTCTTTGCATTGCTACTCTTTCTACTAGTTCTTACTTTATTTTAGAAATTTAGCCTACAAATTAAATTATAAAAAATATTGAAAAATTAGTTTACTATTTTTCCTGCAGTTTAGCAATCTTAGAGTCATCCCACATCAGTTTGGTATCAGAGCGGGTTTAGGATAGCATTTATCTGCATTAGGATCACAAACCCTAATTTCTGCATCATGCTAAAATTTGCATGAATTGTTCTCTATCTTGTCCTCTATTTTATTATAATTTTTAATTAATTTTGTAGAAAACTAATTTACTAAAATTAGCATATTGGAAACCCTAACTAAAATCCTGATATTTCTGCATCAGTTCAAAAGCCCTAGGATTTGCATCATCATCTGATTTTTTTTTTTACATCAAATTAAGTAAAGTTCATCATAACCATCCATCCTCTGTTCTATAATTTTTTTGATTTTTTTTTTTGCATCGGTAACTGTATCAAATTCTGTATCTTCTGAAATCCTAATTTTTTGAATTCTGCTATTTTTGCACCTTGACTCAACCTAACCTAATCAACTTCCACACACCCCAATCCCAACCCAATTTGTTCACTAACCTAATCAACCTAAGCCTAATTTACCACCTCATAAAACATAGATAAAATATTTTATTTTTTGAATATTTTTTAGATTGCATCAAGACCATCGATTGCCATCATCTTTTAACCTAATCTTAAGGGCAATTGCTATCTAACATCAGGGCAGGATTTCATCCCCTATCCTGGGCCCAAAACAACCACCAACATTCTGACCCAATCTTAATTAAAATTAATTAGACCTAATTTGCCCTAGAGGGTTAGGTGACATCCAACAGGTCGTGTCCGAACCGTATGGGCCAACTAGTGTATTTAATCCTGTGGCTATTACTGAAATCTGGTGTCTAAGGCTGAGGGTCCAGAGTCAAACGACCTAAGTGGTGTTGTGGTTTTTAATTAGGTCCCTCCAAAAGCAGGGGGGCCTCCCACACTTCCACCCTCTACCTGGCCAGAGGAAGGATTAGCTGCTGGGTTAAGTGTAAGTTGAGCTGACCCATTCAGTTTTGGCTCTAGGTCTAGCAAACCCTAGATTGTACTAACCTTTTTCTTTTTGCATGCTTGGCTGTACCACATCACTTTGCCTGCTTGTTTGATTGTTTGCATTAGATTAAGAACCCAATGCCAGTAGACTTAATCCAACCAAACTAGTGTGACCATGGAGTCCAACCCTAGGAGAACCCAATACTCTGACCCATATAGGGAGCCCAACCCTAGGAGAACCCCATACCATGACCCATCTTTAGAACCCAACCATAAGAGAACCCCACATCATGACCCATGCTGGGAATCTCATCATAGGAGCACCCAACCTTATGCACCCACTTTTGACAGAAGTCCAGATCCTCAGGTGTATCTTGATTTGGAGGATAGAATGGATCAGTACTTTGAGTATACTAGGATGTCAAAGCTAGAGAAAATTAGTTTGACTACATGTAGGCTAACCCAATATGCTAAGTGACATTGAGAACTTACTAAGGATGAATGTTATTGGAGAGGAGAACAGATAAGTACCTGGAAAGATATGAGGAGTAAGTTAAGAATAAAATACCTAGGTAAATTTTATGAGCACGATCTTTTATACCAATGGAACAAATTAAGCCAGGGTGACCAAACTGTGTCTAATTACATTGACCAATTTAAGGAGTTTAGGAGGAAATGTAACAAAGTTGAACATGAGCTTATGGCCATATCAAGGTTTTGATATAACCTACGTGAGGACATCCGTAGGGAATTGTGTCACTGGCCGATTGAGGACTTAGAAGAAGCCTATCACAGAGCCTTGGAATTCGAGTCAAATCAGAGGGAACTCACATTTAGTTAAACTGAGTCCAATAAGAATAACCCTCCCACACCCCAGATCCATAGAGCTGAACCCATAACCTTTGAACCCATAACCCTTAGTTTACCCACCCTTGTTACCCCATACCTAGTCAATTTCAAACCCCTCTTACCACCCCATTGGTTCACCAAGATGACTTAGAAGAAAAGATATGTGAGGCTGATCCAAGTTTGGTAAAGGAGTATGAAGATGATGGGTCTATTGTAGATCCGAGGAAGACATACCTATAGAAGACCCAAGATTAGCTAACTATGACCAAACCTAGATATAGAAACCAACCCAGAACTAGTTGAGTTGGGAGTCCAGTGCAACCAACCCAGTTCAACCATGGAACCCAATTTTGAAACCCTCCTTAAAGACATGATTAAACAATTTACCCAGATGAACACCCAAAACCAAGCCCAGTTTGACTCGATGCTCACCCAATCCCAAAGTCAATTTACCCAATTAACCACCCAAACCAACCAAATGACCCAAACCAACCACCAATCAACCAATAGGCTTGACAAATTAACCAATATGTTGGACCAGGTAGAAGACCACCCAACAATATTTGACCCTGACCATACCCAAGTAGGTGCTGATCTAGATTTAGCCAACCTTAGCCATACCCAAATAGTAACCGACATAGAGTTAGCTGACCATGTAGTAGAAGAGTCATTACAAGAAGAAACCCATGACCCTGTGACTGCAACTCTACTTGAGGAGACTTTAGAAGAGAATCCAGTTGTAGAACCGAGTCCTAAATTTTATGAGCCAGAAGAGTTTATTAAGGGCTTGGTCTCTTTAGACCAATACCCTCAAGATGAAGTCATTCTTTTAACACCAATTGATCTCTTCCCTGAAATTAATAACCCATTTTTCCATCAAGCCGACCCTATAGGAATACCTCGCACCCATAATGTAAATCTTATTAGTATAGGACTCATCCCTGAAACACCTTCTTGTCTCTTAGTCTATCCAATCAATCCCAACCCCTTTTCTTACTTTCTACCTTACCAGACAAATCCTGAATCCACCTCATATTTTCTACCTTTTCATGAATTCTCTTATATTTCTTTAACCATTCATTTGTATTTTGTAGAAGTAAGCATACTGCATACATACATTGTGCATGTTAGGTTTGCATCTTACTTCTTGCATACCCTTAGCATTTAGTAAGTGTACATAGTAAATTTTCTTGTGCATGCCATGATAGGATCAAACCTAAAGAGTCTATAGTGTATTAGGTTAGACCCAAAGAGTCCAATAAAATTTTCTTTGATAGGAAAGTCTAGTCGAGTCTATTAGGTATTAGTTGAGTCCAATAAATCCATAGCCCCGAATCATCTGTCCGCACCTACACTAGCCTCTACACAGCATTTGCATCTAGAAATTAGTCAAGAGTTGAACATAAGTAATGAACTAAATAATAACTTGGCTAATTCCCGAAGAAAAGATAAAGAATTTTATGCAGAGGAATATGTGATGATAAAGGAATTTTCTGCTCGCAAAGCTGGCCCATCCAAATTAATGAATAGCAGTGGACCCAATGCCTATATGCCTGAGATATCACCTAATTTAGGTTTTAGCTCCACCTTCATCATCTCAAATTTTATAGAGTCTAGGAAACCAGCAGTGATACCCAGTGAGCCCCTTGAGCCACTTCCTTTCTTTGTGAGTGAACCCATCCCAGAGCGACCACATACAATTTGGCCTTTTGGTAAGGAAAAGATTGAGAGAACTCTGGATGATCAAGCTACCAGTACCCAGAAAAGAGACTATCAGTGGTACTTGGCCTGGTGGCAAGGTCAGCCAAAATTTGAGGACTTGTGGAATGCTGGTGCGGATCAGCAGCACCTCAACGCAGACCCTCGGTTGAGCCAAATTGACCCTTACTCGATGGGGTCGAGTTCCTCCCACCCCAGGAGAATTGGTGGAGATACCAGGATCAGACATAGATCTCTGGATCTTATATGGTTTACTGATTAGGGTTTTTTATTAGAACCTTAGTCATGTGTCATAATTTTGTAAGCAAGTAAGATTGAGTCCTGTAATAAGTTGAGACTAGTTGATTTGTCTCAACCTAGTCCAGTCCATTGAGTCCTGTATTTAAGTATGAGTCTAGTAAGAGTCTAGTTTTTGTACAAGAGGAGAGGATACCCTAGTTTAGAGTTCCACCAGGCCTCACCCGGGAGCTAGAGGCATTTACATCTTGTTTGACACCCTAGAGCCCTAGATACCCTCCAGATGCTCTCCAAATGTCCTGATTCCCTCCAGATACCATTCCAGATGCTAGATTCCCTCCAAATACTTCGAAATATGCCAGATGCCAGGTACCCCATGATTCCAGGAATATGCCAGCACCCCAGGCCAAGAGATTCCAAGCCTAGGAGTCAAGCCCATGAGCCCCAGAACCAAGATTCCAAGGAATATGCTAATACCAGGGCACCCTAGCATCCAGCACCCAAAGCTTATACACCAATCCAAAGGAGGATGCCCCTTGCTACCCTAAAGCCAAGCCCAACTCCATATTGGTGCCCAAGCCTAAAGAGAGCCCTTGGACCAAGTCAAATGAGGAGAGAAATCCAAGTAGAATAAGAAGAACTAGTTTTATTTTCATTCAAAGTGTATTCTCCTAGTCTTAAGCAAACTTATAATCCCTCTCCCTCTCAACTTTGTAATCCTATCCTAACTAGGAGAGGACTTGAGGAACATCTATAAATACCCCACCCCTCCCCCTCTTGTAAGCATCTTTTATTCATGATATCAAAATCCTGGTGAATTGTATTTGAGTTTGCTCTTATGTTGGAATTGTGTTCTTTTATTTTGTTGGTTACTTTGTGTGCCCTAGCCATCTTTGTTGTCCTAGCATCCTTCCACGCCCAAGCTTGCTAATGCATAATGCATATGTGGAATGTGGAAGCAAATTAAAATTAATATATATTTTTATTTTTATTATTATTATTTTTTTATATATTTTTGGAAGTCGGCTTAGACTCAAAGGAAAGTTAAACTAAATTGAAAGAAACTATATAATAATTGAAAGCACAATTCAAAGAAACTAGATTATCAGAGTAGTTCAGAAGTAAAGGATCGTTGGGAGTTGAGAAACTTCCAGACCTAGGGTTTCGCTCTGAAATTTCAACAGGACAGAACTAAAGAGAAGGGAAGGGTTATGCACCAGGTAGTGATCTTCACAGAGTTTGGTGGAAGGACTCTCTCGAGCAGACTGTTGGATCCTCGGATTCGGATATCTTCGCAATGGATCCTCCAATATTAGTCCTTTGGCAGGGTTAGCTTCTCCTGAACTCAGGATCTGGGAAAGAAGAAGAACAAGTTAAGGAACCAGATACTCAAAGAAAGGATTTACCAGATAAGAAGAACTTGAAAATTGATGTTGCTGAAATCCTGATTCTCCTGAATGCTGATCTGACTTCCTTTAGGATTTGCTCTGTATTCAAAGTAGCCGATCTGGACCTGGATGCTGGTGGTCAGCCTCTACATGGAAGAGAGGGGCCGTGAGATGATGAGGTAGATTAGGGTTTGGATGATTGGTGGAATGAAGAAGATGATGGGCGGCTAGGGTTTGGAATTGAAGTGGCTAACCTAGGGTTTTGGTAGGGTTTTGGGGATGGAGATCTTACACCTCCTCAAGGTTCCTAGAGAACCCGGATTTACTCCCTCACGGAGCTCAACACCTGAACACAAGTGCGGAAGAGAGAAACACAAAGTTGCTCACAAAGAAATTGATTTCATTTATCATTAAATTCAAGAGTTACATAGAGTTGAATATATAGACATAACAAAGAAATAAAATTTTATACATTTTTCATGTGAGACTAATAGGACTAACCCATACTTTAGGCATCAAATTCTCTTCCCAAGACTCCTTCCATGAGTGGGCAGCCCAAAAACTCCAAGAAAACTTGAAAATCAGCTCCAAATGGCAGGTTATGGGGTGTCTCCTAGTATCTCTCCATGAATCAAGGATTTTCCCTTCATGGTTTGGCTCATTTGGACACCTCCTAGTCTTGCTCCACAAGTTTAGGCTTCTTCCTTTCATGGCTTTGGCACTTTTGGAAACTTTTGGGAACCTCCTTGAATTCCTCCCCAAGACATGCTCTCTTCCCTTTTATAACTTGGATTTTTATGGAACATTGTGGGGCACCTCCTTGATCCTCTCTTCAAGAAAAATTCTTGCCATCCTGGCTTGGGTTTATTTGGAAAGAAATTGGCTCCTCCTTGGATTGAGGTATCTTGATGGATTTCTCTCCCAAGTGGTGTAAGAAAAAAAAGGAACTTACTTCTTGTGGTGTAGGGACCAAAGACACTAGATGGAGATGTGGCGCCTCCTGGACTCTGGCGCCCGGGAGTGTGGCGCCCACTTGCTTGGGCCTGGAAGAAAAATGTTGCAACCTGGACCTTGACTTGACTGAAAAAAAGTGGCACCAACCTGGAGAAGACCTAGACCACTACTAGGACTTGTACTGAGTCAACATGACTCAACAAAATTTAAATTACAGGGAAATACATACTCAAGACTAAAATTGAGTTGACCAAGTCAACCCTTATTTCAAAACTAGAAAATCCTAATTCTTCGGGCAAGGTCAATTAGAGATCCAGATGGAGCCCTGAAGTCTTCTTCTGAGTCTGGTGCCCGCACCAATTCTCCCGGGGTGGGAGGAACTCGACCCTATCGAGTATGGATCAAGCTGGCTCTGGTATCTCTCCAAGAGGTCTGGGTCCAATTCTTGTAATTCTTCTCGGGAGATCCAAGAGTCATCAGAATCTGGCCTTCCTTGCCAGCGGACCAGGTATCTTTGGTATCCTCGATTACGAGTAGAGATAACCTGATCATCCAGGATCTTTTCAATCTGCTCTTTCCTCATAGGCCAGTTTGTTGGTGGACACACAGGATCAGGATCACTCTCAATAACAGGATTAGGTTTCAAAGGCTTACTAGGAATCATAGCTGGCTCCCTATACTCTACTAAGTCTGTAATGTTGAAAGTAGAGCTATTGCCTAGTTCTGGAGGTAACTCGAGCACATAGGCATTAGATCCTACTCTCTTCACTACTCTAAATGGTCCAGCTCCTTTAGCATGTAACTTTCTAACAGTTCCAGGAAAAAACTGCTCAGGCCTTAACCTAATCATTACATAGTCTCTCTCAACAAAAGTTTTGACTCATCTTTGAGAATCAACCAACTTCTTATAAGTTTCATTACTTAAAGTTATTTTGGCATGAATTTCTTTATGCAAGTCCTTTACATGCTATGCAAGTGCATCAAGAGACTTGTGTGTGTGGGCTAATAGAGAAATCAGATCAAGTGGTATGTGAGGCTTGTATCCATGAACAATTTCAAAGGGACTCTAGCCTATAGACCTATTGATCGAAACATTGAATGCAATTTCAGCCCTGGACAAAATACAAATCCCAATTCCTGGTGCTCTCAATCAAACCAAAATCTGAGCCAAAGCATAGTAAAGGGTCAAGAAAAACTAAACTAGACTGACGACGCATTCCTAAAGAATGGACTTTATTCCAAAGGAACCCTAGGTCTAAACCTAACAAACTACGGCTCTCTAGGTTTGACCTTGGGTCGGAGGATGGCATGCAGAGCATGAAAACTTATCATGGGTGCCTAGTAGGTGCCATAAGGTCCTCCAGAAGTAGGTGGCAAACCTAATAGGTTCTGACACGTGGTTCATTCTAAAGACTTCGACAAAGTATACTTGGATGGTGTAAGAAGCATTGGAAGTCCTAGAGAAAGGGAGGAAATATGAGGTGGAGTCTCGAATTACCTGCTGACTAAAGGTGGTGACCTGAAGGTTTGAATGGTGATCTATGAGTGTCAACTGGTCATCCTTACGAAAGGAAAAGTTTGCTACTCCCAGGAATGGATCAAGAGATGGTTCGGGAAGTAGCCTAGGATATGTGATTGCAACAGTTAAGGTTTGTTCTCTAAGCAAATAATGATCCACTTTCTCGAGAAATGGATTAGAGAATGATTCATGGAAGGGCCTATGGATGACGACCTCAAGACTTGAAATTTGACCTATGGGTGCAGAAAGGTATACTCTATAGAAGGGTAGGTCAGTCATGCGAAGGAAGGGGTCTGGGGCCATAAGGAGGACTTCTACAGGACTGGGTGAATCAATCCGCTCAAGACAAGGATGTTCGGGAGAGACCTTAGTGGCTGGGCATGGGACAAGGTCCAATTGTAAGAGGCTTGATTCAGTCATCCTAAGGAGAGGATCTACCATAGGGTGGGCAAACTTAAACAGTTCAGCGCAAAGATCTTCAATTGGTACTTGGGGAATGACTGTCATTAGAGGGTACGAACTGATAGCTCGGGCTAACACTATGAGTTCTTCCTGGGGGTATTTGACTAAAAGAACCTGATTCTCACAAATCTCTTGAATTTCTGAACTAGGTCCTACCACTTGGTTGCTCTCCAAGGTCTCCTCAGGTAAGGAACCAATAGTATCGATGTCACATTTTTCAAGTTCTTCCCCCTCATATTCATTAACTAGACTCAAGCCAGCATCATATACTTCCTCGATGCCATCTTCAATGGGTTTCGGGTCAGTGGTAATCCGGTCAACTGATTCTGGGCTTGTCATACCTAACCTTTCTTCCTCATTGGTAGGCTTGGGTTCTCCCTCATTAATGTCATCCTTAGGATTCTTAACACTTAGCTGTGCACAAGCCAGTCCTATGCATGGGCACTGACTAGATTTATGCCCTCTTTCTCCACAAAACCAACATTCTTGCGATATAGGAACCTAGGTCACACTGGGTTTCAAGCTAGTAGAGACCTTACTTGGGCATGGGTGTGGATCTAAATGGTTTGATCTAGAAGACTTGGGTTGTTGAGTGACTGGTCTAGAATATTGTAAGGACCTCTCATAGACACGATCCACACTATAGATATCATGGTTAGGCTTCCTAGGGTTATGCTCGGGATCACGATATAAGGTCCTCCTAGGCTCCTGGTGTGGGTGAGGTTGAGGCACATTAAAATCTGGGTCAGGAGTCCAATTCTGATGTCTAGGTTCTCCAAGTACTTGGACTCGATCCCTAAGCTAGGTAAGATCCTCATGGACTTGTTCCTTAAACTGGGCAACAGTAGCAGTCATATCCTGACTCAATTTGTTCATACTTTTGGTAAGAGTTCTAACCATGGCCTCTAAATAAGGTTGGATTTGACCAGGTTGGGAGGGTACTCCGTTCCGGGTGGAATGATGATGCAAGCAAGCACACAGAATGTGACTAGACTAAAGCGACTACTGGCTCACTAGACCTAGAGTCCAAACTAGATGCCCAATCAGAGTGGCAAGCTAGCCTGTAGTAACTCGGGACTCAGCCAGGCAGGTGTAAGGGGAGTGTTAGATCCCTAATTGCCAAACCTAGACACCAATCAGTGATTGGCCAGGTAGGCGGACCAGCACACAAGCCCTTCGGGATGTAGTCCCTGAATCACCGTTCTAGACATTGAGTACAAAGCACACACAGAGTAACCAGACAAACTGACTAAACCCTAGGCTGGACCTGACCAGTTGGTGTTCCTAGCCCACTAGGGCAAATTAAGTCTAATAAATTTTAAAATTAGGCTTAGGATCAAATGAATGGGTGGTGGTTTTGGGCTAAGGAGAGGTTATCAACTCCTCCCCTTATCTTAGATGCTCAATTGCCCTTAAGATGAATTAGGAGATGATCACTCAAAAGAAAATTTGAATTGCAGAAACACAGAAACAGAATTGCTGTAATTTAACTCTCAGAAATTTCACAGAAACCAATAAATTACAGTAAAATTATGTAAACTAGCTTCAATTATACTGGTTCTATCAAAATAAAAATCATATAATTTGAAGTTACCTACAATAAGAAATAATTTCTGCAACAGAGTAGTTACAGACTGAAAATAGAATGCTTCCCCCGTTTACAATTCCTGCTACGAAGTTATAACCCAGCGGATCCCCTACACGCCCTAGGAACACCCCATGGAATGGGAAGAGGAGGCTTGCACCTCGCTTCGTTCCTAGGACCGGATGTCCTGGGGAGTCTACTTCGAGCAGACAAAGTAAAAAAGAGAGACACTCAAAACATGCAAGCAAGTCAGAAATCCTAGACAGGGCTCTGATACCAAAATTGATGCAGAACAAAAAAGATGATGCGATGCAGAAATAAATTAAAATTAATGTATTTATTTATTTATTTTTATATATATATTTTCATAAGTCAGCTTAGACTCAAAGGAAAGTTAAACTAAATTGAAAAAAACTATATAATAATTGAAAGCACAATTCAAAGAAACTAGATTATCAGAGTAGTTCAGAAGTAAAGGATCGCTGGGGGTTGAGAAACTCCCAGACCTAGGGTTTCGCTCTGAACTTTCAACAGGACAGAACTAAAGAGAAGGGAAGGGTTATGTACCAGGCAGTGATCTTCACAGAGTTTGGTGGAATGACTCTCTCGAGCAGATTGTTGGATCCTCGGATTCGGATATCTTCACAATGGATCCTCCAATACTGGTCCTTTGGCAGAGTTGGTTTCTCCTGAACTCAGGATCTGGGAAAGAAGAAGAACAAGTTAAGGAACCAGATACTCAAAGAAAGGATTTACCAGATAAGAAGAACTTGAAATTGATGTTGCTGAAATCCTGATCCTCCTAGATGCTGATCTGACTTCCTCTGAGATTTGCTCTGTATTCGAAGTAGCTGATCTGGACCCGGATGTTGATGGTCGGCCTCTACTTGGAAGAGAGGGGCCATGAGATGATGAGGTAGATTAGGGTTTGGATGATTGGTGGAATGAAGAAGATGATGGGAAGCTAGGGTTTGGAATTGAAGTGGCTAACTAGGGTTTTGGTAGGATTTTGGGGTTGGAGATCTCACACCTCCTCAAGGTTCCTAGGGAACCCGGATTTACTCCCTCACGGAGCTCAACACCTGAATACAAGTGCAGAAGAGAGAAACACAAAGTTGCTCACACAGAAATTGATTTCATTCATCATTAAATTCAAGAGTTACATAGAGTTGAATATATAGACATAACAAAGAAATAAAATTTTATACATTTCCCATGTGGGACTAATAGGACTAACCCACACTTTAGGCATCAAATTCTCTTCCCAAGGCTCCTTCCATGAGTGGGCAGCCCAAAAACTCAAAGAAAACTTGAAAATCAGCTCCAAATGGCAGGTTATGGGGGTGTCTCCTAGTATCTCTCCATGAATCAAGGATTTTCCCTTCATGGTTTGGCTCATTTGGACACCTCCTAGTCTTGCTCCACAAGTTTAGGCTTCTTCCTTTCATGGCTTTGGCACTTTTGGAAACTTTTGGGAACCTCCTTGAATTCCTCCCCAAGACATGCTCTCTTCCCTTTTATAACTTGGATTTTTATGGAACATTGTGGGGCACCTCCTTGATCCTCTCTTCAAGAAAAATTCTTGCCATCCTGGCTTGGGTTTATCTGGAAAGAAATTGGCTCGTCCTTTGATTGTGGTATCTTGATGGATTTCTCTTCCAAGTGGTGCAAGAAAAAAAAGGAACTTACTTCTTGTGGTGTAGGGACCAAAGACACTGGATGGAGATGTGGCGCCTCCTGGACTCTGGCGTGTGGCTGGGAGTGTGGCGCCCACTTGCTTGGGCCTGGGAGAAAAATGTGGCACCCTGGACCTTGACTTGACTGAAAAAAAAGTGGCACCAACCTGGAGAAGATCTAGACCACTACTAGGACTTGTACTGAGTCAACATGACTCAACAAAATTTAAATTGCAGGGAAATACAGACTCAAGACTAAAATTGAGTTGACCAAGTCAACCCTTATTACAAAACCAGAAAACCCTAATTCTTCGGGCAAGGTCAATCAGAGATCCAGATGGAGCCCTGAAGTCTTCTTCTGAGTCTGGTGCTCGCACCACTTGCTACCATCCAAGTCTTCACATGCCCAAAGGAAGAGTGCCCTAAGCCGCCCAAGCAAGGATCTTCATCAAGCTTCTAGTCGCCAACCATTCAAACCCTGATTCGGATTTCCTTCAAACTCTAGTTTCCTTTACTTTTATTATTTACTATTTTGATTAGCCTCTGATGCTTGCAGGAACCCTGAGGTGTTTCACCTCCCCAGAGGAGGCTCTCCATACCTCTAGGACCGCCCAAATCAATCATCAAATTCAAGGGAACCGAGCTTCATCATCCGGCTCCAATCAGAGTGCTGTGTGATCTCTTCATCTGAAGTTCTTCAAATCTCTGACTGGTAACATCATTCCCTTCTCTTGATATCTGATTTGATGAAGATTAGCTATCATAAACTGGGAGTTTCTCAATTTCCAGGTCCTGACTTTCATTATCTTGCATGAGTATGCCTGCGATCATAGGGATTCTTTGCATTGCTACTCTTTCTGCTAGTTCTTACTTTTCTTTGATTATTTAGCCTGTAAATTAAATTATAAAAAAAAATATTAAAATATTTAGTTTATTATTTTTCCTGCATGTTTAGCAATCTTAGAGTCATCCCGCATCAGGGTTGGTATAGGTTTTTGGTGAGCCTTTGAAAACCAAGAGTGGGTTGTTAGTGAGCCCATGAAAATTATTAGTGTATTGGATTTTTGGTGATCCCGGTGTAAAACCAAGTTGGATTTTGGATTGTGAGCTCGTGAAAACAATCCGACTATATTCTATGGTGAATATAGTAGAAATCCCAAGTAGTACCTTGGATAGTGGATGTAGGAGCTAGGTTGCTCTGAACCACTATAATTTGCATGTGTTTATGTTTGTGTTGTTTGTGATCTTTATTTGCTTCCGCATTTTATTCTTAACTTATATCACTCACCACACTAAGTATTCTAAAAGGAGCACATACTTGAGAAAATTTTTAATTATCCAATTCAGCCCCCTCTTGGGTTGGCCTCCTAGGCAACATGGTCAATATCCAAATGGATGATCCTTTATTGATCTGTCGTTCTATATCCTTAGCACTAAATAAGTGTAACCCTACTTCCTTTTTTCTTAGATTACTAGATCCTCTCTTTTGATTATCTTGGTGATGAATTTATAACTATTTTCTTTTCTTGGTAGGTGAAGGAACAAGAGTTGGATCGGCCATACAGGGTAGCATCATGATCATACAACCAAGGTCTACCTTAAATGCCACTACTAACCCCCATAAAAAGAACATTACACCAAACTTTTTCCTTATAGGATTGGATCTGAATTGGAACTTGACATCTTAACTTAATGGGGATGGAAGTCGAATCTATCCAAGACATCTTATAGGCATTGGGATGGGGAACGGTAGTCAAGCCTAGATTCTTAATGGCCTTAGTTGAAATGGCATTAATACAGCTCCTGTTATCTATAATGATCTATAAACCTTTTCCTTTATCTTGATAAAAGTTTGAAGTATGTTGGTCCTTCTCCAATCCTCATGCTCCTTTGTTTGGGTTAGGATACATCTAACAACTCTTAATATATTATCGAATTAATATCTTCTTCATCTCCCTCATACTCATCCACTAGATTTGACCCAGCTTCATAGACTTCCTCCTCAAATTCTTCAAAGGTTCTTGGAGTCTCTTCCTCTAACTCTCCTATGTGTAAGGCTCGGGTAGGACATTGACTAACATAGTAGCTAATTTTATGACACCTGAAGCAATGTACATTTTGATGATTATCCCTTTAAACTTCAGGGGCCTTACCCTTATCATCTTTGCGAGCTAATGGGGTAGTAGGATTGGGTTAGTTCGAGAGAATTTGATTAGAATTTGGCCTATTTCCAGGGGTACTAATCTTATTGGGTTCAGGTTGATGGATTAGGGGTCCCCTCTGAAATCTCTCATAATCCCAGCGATTTGGTAAGCCTGCTCTAGGTCATAGACTTCACTTAAAAGTAATTTCCTTTAGATTTCTTCATGTAGGCCTGCTCTAAACCTAGACAGGGTGACGGCCTCCAACTCGACCACACTACATCTCATGACAAATTCGTCAAACTTAGTGATATACTCAGATACAATTCTATTTCCTTGGCTCAACCTTTGCCATTGATCCAAAAGTCTCTTCTCATAGGACAAGGGTAAGTTCTTCTCCCTAAGTTTGATCTTCATGGCTCTCCATGTGACTATGGGCATGTCTCCTCTCTGTCAACAAATGTGCTCAACATTTCTCTAGTACAATCTAGCTTGTCGGACAAACCTAATGTTGCCTAGGTGGCTTTTCCAAGAGGGGGTGAATTGAAAATTTAAAAAATTTAAGCAGATAATATGCTCTTGAAATTTCTTTTAGAGTGTTAGGTGCTATGACAGAGTAATTAATTGCAGAAGCTAAATGCGATCAAGCAAACATAACACAAACACACAAAAATTATAGTGGTTCGAAGCAAGCCCGCTCCTATGTCCACTACCCAAGATACCACTTGGGATTTCCACTATTCACACTCGAATATAGTTGGATTGTTTTACAAGCTCACAATCCAAAATCTCTATACTTTGGTTTTATCGGAACCACCAAAGAAACCCTACACCCTTTGGTTTTAACAGGATAACCAAAGAAACCCAACTTGGTTTTAATAGGATCACCAAGAATCCAACACTTGGTTTTTAGCTAAGGCTCACCAAGAGCCTATTTGGTTTTTCAAACAGGCTCACAAATAACCCAACAATTCAAGAATGAATTGAAACTAAATGCAATAATAAATGACAAACTCTAGTTGTCGGATAGTTGTCACTTTAGCACTAATGAAGCCTTCTTTAACTTCTCTTTATTGTACTTGAGAGGCTTCCTTTCTTTTTCAATGAATGCTTCAATCTTCATATGAGAGTTGGTGAAGAATGAAGTCTGCTTTGAATGCTCACTTGTGCTCACTTTGTTGTTGGTAGGTTGGATGTTCAATAAAGCATTAAGACTTTAAGGAACTTTTTCTAACTCTTTTTTTCAAGGAAGTTCAAATCCCTCAAATATATGGCCTTCTATCATCCCAAGGTAGTTTTAGTCATTGTAGACCATTGGGATGTGACATTTGATCGTTGGAGGACCGTTTTGTATTCAAAAAAAAATTCTGGAACTAGCCGTTATGTACCTGAAAATGATATTCGAATCGGCTCAGATACTTCGAGTCAGCTCGGATCCTTCGAGTCATTAGGTCAAGTCGCCACTTCTTCAGCAGGGTCGGCTCTTTGTCTTAGGATGTAAAAACTTCACTCTGAATGAGTCGGCTCTTTATGGTTCGAGTCGGCTCGAACTTCCATTATTGAAATCATTGAACTTGAGAAGTCATTTCGCTTCTACTTCGGTCGACTCTTCTTCTCAAAATCAGAAAACTTCACTCTAGAGGAGTCGGCTCATTGCAGATCGGGTTGGCTCACTTTCTCAGGTTTTCAAAATTTATTCTGGCAGAGTCGGCTCAATCTAGTTGGGGTCGACTCGCCTGGCTGTTCTCAGAAAATATTAAGAATGGACTCTGAACGAGTAGGCTCGGTTCTACTTGAGTCGGCTTGGATTGCTGCGTACCAGAATCCTTGATGTGTGCCATAATGTATAGTCAGCTCTTCTTCAGGTTGGGTCGGCTCGAGTGACTTCTTCAGAATTTTCACAAATAGACTCAAGAACACTCTCACCAACACTCTCCAATATTTAATGTTAACCAACTCAGAATAAATTTAAGGCACAACACACATCGAAGTAACCCATTTACATGATCTTTCTTAACTTTTTCTTTGGGTTCTATATAAAATTAAATTACAACACAACTCAAAACAAGAAGTATGAATGTAGGAGTTGAAGTTTGAACAAGGAATTCATCCTACAAAAACTTGTAAACCACTTGAAGAGTTATTAGTAAAATATGTGCATACTCCAATATTTGGTTATCATCAAAATCACTTATGGGGTCAACAATCTCTCCCTTTTTGATGATGACAAAATACTATGCATGAAAAAGTAAGATAAAACTTTACATTTATATATTTACTTGTATAATTATATTTGCAAGAATGTATAAAAAAGTAGAAAGAATTGACTTTAATTTTGAGCAATACATATTCATGATATGCTCAGCTTTCATTAATGTCAAACCATGGAAGGATAATTAGAGTAGTGAGAGGTAATCTCCCCCTCAATAAGATACTCCATGTTTTAACAAACTTTCCATGCAAGACAATGATTTTCTTAAGCACTTCATGAAAATTTCATTATTCAGAGCCTAAAAATTTCATTAATCAGAGCCCATGTATCAAAGTTTCTAAGAGAATTTTATATATCAGAGCTTAAAACATTATGTATTAGAGCTTAAAAGGATCTTTATACATCAAAGCATCAAAGCATATTGTGTTTCATGTATCAAAGCAAGAGAAATCTTATCCTTATCCTTTTCATGTATTTTCCTTTTCATGCAAATACATAACTTTCTCCCACTTTTTGTCATAAATCAAAATGGTGAAGTTATTAAAACTTATCTTTTGAAATAGATTGAGAAAGATGTTAATATTTGTTTGAGATAATTTCACTTTCTCAAATTCAAGTGGATATTCTAATTAAAATTCATTATAGTTGCATTAAGGACATTGCATCAATACAAGAATAGTTCATGACAAAAGAAAACTTTCATTTTATTTAGAGATTTTCAATACAAAGTACAAAATATAAAAGAGAGAGTACATTCAATCACTATCTATATCTACCCTGGTGTTGGTTGAATGACCCGAAATTTGAATGCTAGGAGCCATAGAGGCTATGGGGTCAGGATCTAATACATCGGATGGTGGAGGAGTAGAATAAGATCCCTGAGGCCTAAGATGTGGAGCTGGCTATCTGGGATAGGCAGATTGACCAGCAAAGGTTGAAGATTGTGGCCAAGGTCTAGACTGAGAAACAACAAATGCAGCAATGACTCAGCTTGATAGCTGATCTAACTTGAATTGAACTATGTCCACTTCTTCATCCACCTTCTTTAGATCTTTATGTAGTTGGACCAATTCAAATGCTTACTCATTAGCAAATACTTCAGCAAAACCCCTCAATCTTTCAAATTCAGTGCTCAATATTCCAATCCCCTTGGTATAATCTTCTTCCATTCTTCTACCTTCTTCCACTGAGCCCATTCTAACTGTCAGATTATCCATTTCAGTCTTGAATGCTTCAAGTGTTTGACTGACATAATTTTTAAGAGTTTCAGAGCTGGATGAGATCAATTGAAGAATAGGTTGAAGGTTTGGCTCAGTTGCACAGTTTGTACAATTGGAGGCTTCAAGAGCATTTACTCTACTGTGCAGATCATTAATTTATTCTCTAAACAGATCTAGTCTAGTTTCAACTGACTGGCAAAACTCACCAAATATAGTAGTCATTGTGCAAGTGAGTGATTCAGATAGTGTACCCAATTGTTGTGAAATGAAGTCCTGCAAAGATGATGTATCAATGGTAGGTGCAGGTGGAGCGGTGCTAGGTACAGGAATATCAGTCACTGTCTGAACATAAGCAGGTATAGAGGGCGTCATGTCAGGTACAGAAGCATCATGAATAGGAACATCAAAACTTGTCAGACCAGGTGAGCTTGGCTGAGGCTGTGACTCGGGAATAGGCAACAAAATGTCCTCATCAGCTCATACCTCACCTTCTTCTTCTTCATGTTCTTCAATTTCAGCAAGATTATTTGACTTCTTCCAGATACCATCAGAAAATAGATAACCTATCCTTTGTAATGTTTTTGCAGTGTAAGTATCAGTGTGTTGTAGAGGTCTTCTGTCTTCATTTGTTAAGTCCACATGTGCAACTTGGAAGAATAGAGTCAAAATCATTCCATAAGGCAAACAGGCTTTTACTTTCCTTATAGCTTCCTTTATCTGGGATAACACAGCTCATTTTCCATCAGTACAAGCTCTTCTGCACCACCAAATCAGTCCGATGACACTTACAGACATAGTTGGGGATGACATAATGTATTTGTTGGCCTGGTGAAGTTATGATGCATTCTTTTGTCATTTGCTAGTTTAGTGAAGTTAACATTTTGCTTAACTATACTTGTTACATATGCTTGAATGACGTATTATAAGTGTTTCTTGTTAATATCGCTATGCTTATGTTGCATTACCTGATCTAAATTTCTGTATGCTGTTATGTCATCTTCATAGGATATATGTATGTATATCTTTTTGGCCTTAATATCAATGAAATAGTACTTAAATCTCTCATATCATAGTTGATTGTTTCTTTACAATTTTTTTTAGCAATCTAAATAGTTCCATCAGGTTAAATGCTTATCAATTGATGATAGTAATTACACACGAAGTATATTTTATATGTATATTTCTAATTCAAATTTTATTTAGATGTCTCTCTCGAATCAGCTATTGCAATTCAAAATTGATGAGGAAGATTGGAATGATGTCGTTAAGACATTGTTAAGTACTAGAATTATTCAACTGGAGGATTATAACATACATTACAAGAGACCTTGTCGAACCCGTCAATTTTCAGGTCACAATCTCATTACAGACATTATCTGTGGGCATCCTGATAGGGGTTATTCCCATTTTCAAATTACAAATAACATGTTCCAACAACTACAACAGCTGCTTATCTCACGAGTTATAAGTGCCACTCGAAACGTATCATCTACCGAACAATTGGCTTTCTTTTGTACTGCGTAGGGCATGGTGTCAGCAATAGAGTTTTGGCTAAACTTTTCAACATTCAGGTGAGACAATATCAAGGTACTTTAACAAAGTACTTAAAGGGATTTGTTCCCTAAAGCATGAATTCATAGTTCAACCAACTGAGGTGTGGGTGTGCATCCATGAATCCGTGAAAATAACCTCTTCCATCCATTCTTCATAGTATAATTCACATCATTGTCTAATTAGTAAACTACATGAAATTAGTGATTTGATTTACTTTGGGTCTGTTTCATCAAAGAATGCTATAGGTGCTGTTAATGGTACACACATACATGCTCTAATAAAGAAGAGCAAACAACCTTGATTCAGGAATCGCAAGGGAACACTCTCTCAAAACATTATGGTTGCTGCTTCATTGATCACACTTTTCTTTTCATCTGTACTGGCTGGGAGGGCTCTGCAGCTGACATGCATGTTTTGTATTGGTGTGTGGAGTCCGGTGGTTTCATAGTCCTAGAAGGTATCGAATGCCTTACTAATAATTGATTTAATTATTTATCTTTGACACTATCATTGAGTTTATATCAATGAATTATACGTTTCTGGAAAATATTACCTTGTTGACTCTAGATATGCAAATACCAAAAAGTTCATTGCTCCTTATCAAAAAAATAGGTACCACCTAAGTACATTCAATAATCCTCGATCTCATCGATATTCCAACAATCGAGATCTATACAACCATAGACATGCACAATTATGCAATTATGTAGAGAAGGCCTTTGAGATTTTAAAAAAATATTTTAAGATTTTGAGGACTGCTATACCGTTTCCATTCAAGGTACAGAAGCGGATAGTAATGGCTTGTTGCATTATTCATAATTTAATAAGACGCAACCAGAAAAATGACAAGTATTTCAACATGTCATTAGCACCAATGCCCCCTGACCATGATGAGGATGACATAGATCCTTTAGTTCTTGTCGGTGATGATGAATGCCGTAGAGGGGAAGATCTATGAAATTCTATATCTATTAGGCTATGGGTTGATCATCTACATCGGGGTATGTGCAAATGAATAGAAAGAAAATGACATACCTTTTTATCCTTTCAAATAGGGATTTATTGCTGTTGGCATGGAGTCCATGGATCGGTCGGTCGGAGTCGTTGCATCGCAGGACCGCTCCCTGGTTCACCTGCAAAACAGGTCCCTTGCGGAGTTGTTCCGGCGGAGGACACTCCGATGCCTAAGTCAGTGGCGGATTCTAGCCACAGAATGGGGAAGATGTGGAGAGTGGAAGAGGAAAAGGGCTCTTGGAGATTGTAAGCATATGTGGGCGAGAATGTTTGCGCATACCTCTCCAGCAATCCTTCTTACCCTTATTTAAAGAATTCCTTCGACCTGCATCCCGCACTTTTTCCAATGATCATGGAGAGCCAATCTCTCCCATGATTGGTGATCGTGGGTTGTCATTGAGCAGTTCTGGCCAGATCGGAGGCGTGGTAGCAAGAGTTGCATGCCATGATCATGGCACGATAAGTGTCCATTGTAACCGTTGGTTACAATTGCCTTTCTGGAACAGATTGTGGTCCAAGCTTCGGATTTTCCTTCACGTGGGCCGAAGACTTGGTATTTCCCTGAGGTCAGAGATTGCATCTACGACAGGGACCGAAGTACGTGCCTTCAGAAGTCGATGGATAGTTCGGTCTTCGGCCGGGGCCGAAGATGTTACCCGAAGGACTAGCCTCCGGATGTTGTGGTCTGGTATGAAGCCTTGGGTTGCCTGCAATTGTCCTGTCCCCTTCTTGGTCCGAAGTTTGTAGTATAGAGAAGTGGGCTTCGACCAGTCGAACCAGAGTTTGGTTTACAGTTGAACCAGGATATCCTAACAGTTGCCCCTACTCTTAGTTATCGAAGCAGATATCTGCCTCGAGAAGTGAGAGTATTAAGGCCTTGTCATTTTCCTCCTGAGAGATTGTGTAGTAAATGATTACGGGATCCTTGATTGGATTGTCCACCATGATCTGAGAATCAGATGGTGGACAGGTGTCACTCCCAGATTAAGGAAGAGAGGAAAAGTGGGTGGTCCTGGGGCCATCTTTTCTTTTCCCGTTGCATGGTGGTTGAGGCGATCTTTTGGTTAGGATTTTGATGGTTGTGGTGGCTGTCCTTTGTCTATTGGATGAAGGGTATACCTTATCCTAGCGGTCTGTTGCAGGTGGGTTACCTCCCAGGGTAATCGTGGATCAATTTAACCCCGACGGGGCTCTAGCGACCCCTACTTTTCTTTTAGGGAAGGGCGAAGATCCGGCCAAAGAAGCTTCTTCAACCTCGTCTCATCCTGCACCCAAGTTGTTCTGGACTACCCGTCCATTCCTCAGGTAGAACCTTCTTTCTGCTCCCTTGCTTTATTCCTTTGTCATGGAAGAGACTGTAAAGAGTCAGAGAAAATAGGTTGGGCCCTCGGGGGCCGTAGACATAGTAGGCCCGGAGTCGGTTTCCAGCTCGGTTTCTCAGGATAAGGCGGCTGATGCGGGACTAATATGCATGCAATTTTTTTTATATGTTTTATATGTGGGGTTGGGTGATTAATTCCCGAATTTCAGATTAAAATAAGTTATAGGGAATTTTATATGAATTTTATAAGATCAGCATGCAGATTAGGACCTAGAAAAGTAGAAAAGAAGGATCGCCGGGGCTGAGAAGCCTCGGTTAGGGCAAGTTCTCCTACAATAAAACTACTGGAGGTAGAGGGGTGTACCTGACAACGTCTGTGAAGATCGCAGCAAAAGGGTCTCTCATTCCTCGACGGATGCGGCCTGGAAAATCGAGCCAAAGACCCACGGATACCCGGCTTTCTGCTCGGTGATCCGATTGAGGCTTGGCTGGAGTCGTTGGATTCGTAGGAACTCGGGGACCTGCAAACGACCTGTCAGGGGTTAGAAAACTCACAAAGGAACAAGAAAATAAAGGAAAAACAGCAAGGGAAGGCTTTTTTTGGAGTGGGCGTCCAGGGATCTGAGATGCTTGTTGGTAGCAGGAAGATGATTGCAGCACTGGGAAGAAGAACTCTCGCAAACCCCTTTATGCACACAGCAGGGTATCACACAACTCAATAGAAGAACTCAAGGTTTTCATTCATCAAAAATTTTTTTTTCATACAAGAGGCTAGGGTCCCTTAAATAGACCCTTAACCTTGGGCTCCAAGTAAGGGTACATAAGTCTTTACATAAGAATCCTTTTCCCTCTCAAACCCTAGCTAGAAAATAAGGAAATATTAGGTAGAAAAATCCCTAAAATTTTTCTTGACTTGGTCAAGACTCCAAGGACGCCTAGGGGGGCGTGTTGGGCTTCTAGGAGCAGCAAAAGGCCGGCCCAAAGGGGCCCGGGTGCATGGGTTTGGGCCTCTGGAAGCTGGGGTGGCCTGGTAGCCAGGTAGCAGGAATATTCCCTGGTATCTTGCTTCTTAGGGGCTTGGGCTTGGCACCTGGGCTTGATTTCATTGGGATAGGATGCAGATGGACCTCTGGAATCATGGATGCCCTTATTTATGAATATACTTTGGCATCTGGAAGGGAATCTGGGCATCTGGAGGGCATCTGCAAGGAATCAGGGTTTCTGATTTTTCTCCTGGGGTCTTCAAATCTTCAAGCTGGGTTGGACTTGGGCTAAACTTCCATGTCTTCAATCTGGCTGGACTTGGTCTTCACTTGTATAATATAGTCTTGAGTCTTCAGTATGCTTGGACAGGACTCAAAAATAAAATTAGCTCAACATGAGCTAACTAGCATTGGACTGAACTAGCTCAACATGAGCTGACTAGTACAGAAGTGAAATAACAACTAAAAATACTCAAATAACAACTAAAATGGACTCAGATGAGCTAAGCCCTTATTACAGATGGACTCATAAATTATTGATCAATTATAGAGGGTTGAGAAGCCTCTGCCTTATTCTGGTGCCTTTGGTGTCCGCACCAATTCTCCCGGGGTGGGAGGAACTCGACCCTGTCGAGTGAAGATCAGACTGGCTCACATATCTCTCGAGAAGGTCTGGGTTGAGGCATTGCAAGTCCTCTCGAGAAATCTACGAATCGTCCGACTCTGGCTGGCCTTGCCATCGGATCAGGAAGCATTGATAGTCACGGCCCCGGGTCGTGATGGCTTGATCGTCCAGGATACGCTCGATCCGTTCTCCTCTCTTAGGCCAATTTGTTAGTGGACACTCTGGGTTAGGGTCACTCACAATGAAAAGGAATAGGTCCAAAGGCCTTACTAGGTATCGCTGCCGGTTCCCTATACTCAACCAGGTCTGTAATATTGAAGGTAGAACTAATGCCCAAATCCGAAGGCAAGTCTAACACCTAGGCATTTGATCCAATCCTTCTCTATCACTTTAAAAGGTCCGACTCTGCGAGCATGAAGCTTCTTTTAGGCCTAAGCCTAACCAAGATAGAATCCACTACATCAAATTCTTTGACCCTTCTTCGGGAATTAGCCAGTTGTTTTAAGATTAGTGCGGGTGGTGAACATGCTAGGCACATGCAGACAAATGATGCAAAGGACTCATACTGACACCTAACAGACTCGACTATGCATTCCTATCGAAGGAAATTTTATTGAACTCTTTGGATCTAAACCTAATAGATTATAGGTTCTCTAGGTTTGATCCTAGCTTGACATGCACATGAAAATTTACAGTGAACTCCTAGCAAATTCCAAAGAGTATGCCAGAAGTAAGATGCAAACCTAATATGCGTGATGAATGCATGCAGTATGCTAATCTCAGCTAAATGCAATCTAATGATCCTAGAAATGCTGGAGGTGTCAAGAAAGGGCAGAAAATAGGAAGTGGGTTCAGAATTAGTTTGGTAAGGTAGAGAAAAAGGTTCATGGTTAGTTGGATAAAATAGGATAAAAGACGGGGTGTCAGGAACTAATCCTATACTAATGAGGTTAACCTTATGAGGTTGAGCTATATCTACAGGATTTGCATAATGGAAGGATGGGTCACTAATTTCGGGGAAGAGGTCCTTAATGGGAACTATAGGAGGGGACTCATCTTGAAGGTATTGATTCAAAGAGATCAGGTCCTTAATAAATTCTTTGGTTCTTGTATTTTTGGACTAGACTCTATAATTTGGCTCTCCTCTATGGTTTCCTCAGGTAAGGCTCTAGCAGCAGTACCTAGGTTCTCTTCCTCTATTTGTTCTTCCATTATAGCTTTAGGTTGGATGTGGTCAAGGTCAACTAGCTCTGGGTTGGAATCTACCTGGGTATCTACTGGGTCAGCTAATTCTAGGTCTACTAAAGGTGTCTCCTCTTCTCCCTCATACTCATCCACTAGGCTCACATCAGCTTCATACACTTCCACGTTAATGTAAGCCTTGCGAATCTCAGGAATGGTTGGAGAAGGTCGGCTAGCAGGAAATTGGTTAGGTTCTGGTCTCTGATTATGGGTACCACTCCTAGTAGGTTCAGGTTGTATAAGAGGTAGTGGCTCACTATTGGGTTCATATTTAGGGATACTCATCCTATAGGGTTCAAGTTGACTAGGGGAAGCATGACTAGTACTAGGCTGATACTTAGGGGTTATGGGTTCTCTAAGCTCATAGGACAAGGGTGCAGATCTATGGGTCATGGGATTATAGGATCTGGGGTCATAGGATTTTGGGTCAGCTCTATGATCAGGTTCTAAGGTTGGATCAAGGTATAGGGTCCTCCTAAGGTTGGGCTCTCTATATGGGTCAGGATATTGGGTCCTCCTAGGATTGGACTCCCTATATGGGTCAGAATACTGGGTTCTCCTAGGGTTGGACTCCCTATATGGGTCAGAATATTGGGTTCTCCTAGGGTTTGACTCCCTATATGGGTCAGAATATTGGGTGTTGGGTCTACTAGGCTCATAGGGTATGGGTGTATAGGATCTATGATCATGGGATCTAGAGTCATAGGATCTAGGTTCATAGGTTATGGATTCATAAGTTCTAGGTTCATAGGATTTAGAGTCATAAGATCTATAGGTTGTGGGTATACTAGGCTTATAGGGAGAGGGTAAATAGGATCTATCTTCTTGGTCTATAAAATCCTGATTGGGTCTTCTAGGACTAACCTTAGGGATTGGGTCAGGATGATGGGCTCTCCTAGGTTCAGCCTCAAGGTATGGATCAGGGTTTGGGGTCCTCCTAGATTGAGGATTGTAGTACGGGTCAGGATAAGGGGCTCTCCTAGGTTCGACCTCATGGTATAGATCAGGGTTTGGGGTCCTCCTAGGTTGAGGGGAGTCAGGATCTGGCTCAGACTGTGACCCATGGGTTTTTCTTGGGGTCCCTACCCGGACTTTTAACTGACCAAACCTATTGGCACGATGGTCAATTCTATCATTGGTTTGAATACGAGACTGAGTTAACTGGGTCATCTGGATAGTTATCTGGGCAATTTGATCAGCTAGGGCTTTTATTTGGGCTTGTAAATTTTCCATGGGTTCAGACATTTATGAAGGAGGTGGGTGATATGAAACTCCTGATCTAGTGCTCATGCAAGACTCGATCAGACCGACTATAGCTGACTAAACCTAAAGTCCAAACTAGATGCTCAATCAGGGTGGCAAACTAGCCTAAAGTAACCCTGTACTCAGCCAGGCAGGTGTAAGGGGAGTGTTAGGTCCCTGATTGCCAATCCTAGATACCAATCAGAGATTGGCCAGGTAGGCGGACCAGCACACAAGCCCTTCGGGATTGAATCCCTAAACCACCGTTCTAGACACTAAGCACAAGGCACACACAGGTTAACTTGACACAGTGATCTAACACTAGCCCGGACCCGACCAGTTGGTGTCCCTAGCCCACTAGGGCAAATTAAGTCTAATTAATTTTAGGTTAAGGCTTGGGACTGAATGCAAGGGATGTGGTTTTGGGCTAAGGAGAGGTGATCAAATCCTCCCCCCATCTGATATAGCAAGAGTGCCCTTAAAAGTAAATTATGCAATGATGGCAGGCAGATGAGGATGCAAATTAGGGTTTAGATATTTTTTTTTTTGGTATTTTTGGAAAATATGTATATATATATATATATATTTTTTTTGGTATTTTTTTAAATAGAAGAAAACTTGCAAATCATGACCTAATATACTGGAAATATACTAAAATTAAGAAATATGCAAAAACTCCTAAACAAAACCCTAAAACTTCCAAACATGTCTTGCTAAAAAAAACAGAGCCGAAAATTTGTAGGCCCTATTTGGCTTTCAGAAAACTCACAGGCTATAATAAAATCTAAAAAAGTTTTAAAATTACTGTGAATTATGATAAATCCAGGAAAATAAATTTCAGAATTTTTGGAGTTTTTAACAGGGAGAAATAATTAAAATAACAGAGTATATACGGACTGAAAAATTACAGAAAACAAGCCCTAATCTAAGCTCTGATACCAAATGATGCGGGACTAATATGCATGCAATTTTTTTTATATGTTTTATATGTGGGGTTGGGTGATTAATTCCCGAATTTCAGATTAAAATAAGTTATAGGGAATTTTATATGAATTTTAGAAGATCAGCATGCAGATTAGGACCTAGAAAAGTAGAAAAGAAGGATCGCCGGGGCTGAGAAGCCTCGGTTAGGGCAAGTTCTCCTACAATAAAACTACTGGAGGTAGAGGGGTGTACCTGACAACGTCTGTGAAGATCGCAGCAAAAGGGTCTCTCATTCCTCGACGGATGCGGCCTGGAAAATCGAGCCAAAGACCCGCGGATACCCGGCTTTCTGCTCGGTGATCCGATTGAGGCTTGGCTGGAGTCGTTGGATTCGTAGGAACTCGGGGACCTACAAACGACCTGTCAGGGGTTAGAAAACTCACAAAGGAACAAGAAAATAAAGGAAAAACAGCAAGGGAAGGCTTCTTTTGGAGTGGGCGTCCAGGGATCTGAGATGCTTGTTGGTAGCAGGAAGATGATTGCAGCACTGGGAAGAAGAACTCTCGCAAACCCCTTTATGCACACAGCAGGGTATCACACAACTCAATAGAAGAACTCAAGGTTTTCATTCATCAAAATTTTTTTTTCATACAAGAGGCTAGGGTCCCTTAAATAGACCCTTAACCTTGGGCTCCAAGTAAGGGTACATAAGTCTTTACATAAGAATCATTTTCCCTCTCAAACCCTAGCTAGAAAATAAGGAAATATTAGGTAGAAAAATCCCTAAAATTTTTCTTGACTTGGTCAAGACTCCAAGGATGCCTAGGGGGCGTGTTGGGCTTCTAGGAGCAGCAAAAGGCCGGCCCAAAGGGGCCCGGGTGCATGGGTTTGGGCCTCTGGAAGCTGGGGTGGCCTGGTAGCCAGGTAGCAGGAATATTCCCTGGTATCTTGCTTCTTAGGGGCTTGGGCTTGGCACCTGGGCTTGATTTCATTGGGCTAGGATGCAGATGGACCTCTGGAATCATGGATGCCCTTATTTATGAATATACTTTGGCATCTGGAAGGGAATCTGGGCATCTGGAGGGCATCTGCAAGGAATCAGGGTTTCTGATTTTTCTCCTGGGGTCTTTAAATCTTCAAGCTGGGTTGGACTTGGGCTAAACTTCCATGTCTTCAATCTGGCTGGACTTGGTCTTCACTTGTATAATATAGTCTTGAGTCTTCAGTATGCTTGGACAGGACTCAAAAATAAAATTAGCTCAACATGAGCTAACTAGCATTGGACTGAAGATTTCATTGGGCTAGGATGCAGATGGACCTCTGGAATCATGGATGCCCTTATTTATGAATATACTTTGGCATCTGGAAGGGAATCTGGGCATCTGGAGGGCATCTGCAAGGAATCAGGGTTTCTGATTTTTCTCCTGGGGTCTTCAAATCTTCAAGCTGGGTTGGACTTGGGCTAAACTTCCATGTCTTCAATCTGGCTGGACTTGGTCTTCACTTGTATAATATAGTCTTGAGTCTTCAGTATGCTTGGACATGACTCAAAAATAAAATTAGCTCAACATGAGCTAACTAGCATTGGACTGAACTAGCTCAACATGAGCTGACTAGTACAGAAGTGAAATAACAACTAAAAATACTCAAATAACAACTAAAATGGACTCAGATAAGCTAAGCCCTTATTACAGATGGACTCATAAATTATTGATCAATTACAGAGGGTTGAGAAGCCTCTGCCTTATTCTGGTGCCTTTGGTGTCCGCACCAGCGGCCCTTCTTTGGGAACGCTATCGCATCCCTGAGGAGTTTTCCTTCATCCTCCCCGTGTTCGAGGAGCTGGTGAACGAAGCTCCCCCCGGGTGTATAGCCGTATATGAAGATCATCTGAAAGCTGGTCTTCGATTTCCCCAGCACCCTTTCTTCGTCAAAATCTTATGCTTGTACCAAGTGGTGCCAGCGTAGTTGACCCCAAACAGCATCAAGAACATCTATGGGATCTTGGTTATGTGCAGCATTGTGAACATAGTGCCTAGGACCAACTGTTCACGGCCCTTTTCGTCCTCAAGAAGGATTTCCACTATAACGGATGGTAGGTGATTGGTCTCAGATCAGGCCATAGGGTTATCAAGGATATGCCCAGCGCCATCCATGGGTGGAAACCCATTTTTGTATTTGTGTTGTCTCTCAATTCATGGGGCTTCGATATGGTGTGGAAGAAGCCTCGCCTGATCGCCAATGACGGGAAGAAGGTCTTGGCGGCCGACCAGTCGGACTACGATCTCTTGGTCAACTCTGAAGTTGCTCCCATTCAGGAATTGTTGGAGGAAAGAAATCTCCACCGGGCGAGAATTAGCAGATTCCCCTCATTAGGTATAGCAATAGGACTTTCCGCTCCCATTTCTTGGATTTATTGTATCCCAATCAATTGAAGTGAAATCCTTCACTTGTAGGTGGTGGGATGAGGCCTAGCTTGAGCTGGCTCTGGCAGACTTCGAAAAAGAGGGTGGCATAGGCCCCTCCTACCAGGTCTACGGTGCAGAAGAAATCTCAGAAGGATGGTCTCGAAGGGGACCAAAGCACCTCGTCTTCCTAGGGGACCTTAGGAGAAGATGTAATAACTGCGGAAGGGGCTCCGTCAAGACCCCATCCTGTCGAAGCTCCGTTGGCAGTTGTTTCCCCAATGTATACCACAGGATGCCCGCCTCAGGGAGCAGAAATGACACCATTTTGCCCCCCTGCTACTGATAGGGGTGAAGCACGGCAGGTCGAAGAATAGTTCGTGTACAGGGCTTCCTCAGCCAGAGTCTGTTCGACGAACTCCTCGGAGGTTTTGCCTACAGGGAGATTGCTAGTCTCGGTCATAGCCAGGCAGGTGCTGAAGGGTACACTTTTGCCTCACCACTTGGCTGTTTTCCGGAACCGGAGCCTTCCCAGGGTGTCCGATTCTGCCTTCTCCGCTCTGCAACAGGTATGATCCTACTACTTCTCTTTATCTTGAGGATTGTTCGATTCATGACTCCTCCCCCTTTCGATGTAGCTGGTCTACGACCTCACCTTCATGGAGGAGGGCCTGGGGAACATAGACGGCCTCATTCACGACCTCAAGGAAGAGCTCCAGACTACTAGGGCTACCAAGGAAGTAGCCGAGGAGCTGAAGCAATCCATGGAGGACCGTCTTTCCCGGGCGATTGATGAAGTTCGCGAACTGAAGGGCGAACTGAGAAGCGCTCATGTAACAATGACAGGGTAAGAGGCAGGGTGGAGGAGGAGCAGGAAGCAAGTCGAATCCCTGGAGCAGGCTACCAGGGAGGATTAGGAGAAGATAGGGAGCCTAATCAAGACGACGGAGGAGGCTTCCAGGAGGGCCAAAGAGGCGATCCAGGAGTCCGAAGCTGCTAAGAAGGAGTCTGCGTCTTTGAAGAAGGAGGTTGATGATGCCGTGGCGAACTTCAAGACGTCTCCGCAATTCCAAGCAGAGATCAATGAAGTAACCTTGTACGGCTACCACCACGGCTTCAACGATAAACTCTCCAGGGTGATGGGGGCCTTCCCTCACCTCGACCTTTCTAGCATCCCACCTTTCGATACAGCTGGACAAGAAGATGAAGTGGAGGGGGCCGAAGCCATAGTAGAGGCCGTGGAGGTGCCATGCCCGGAGGAGGAGGCTGCTACCCTAGTCAAAAATTCGGAGGTAACCCCAACTCTAACTCCGGTCCAGGAGGAAACTCAGGCTGGAGGAGTCCAAGCTGAAGGTTCTCCGATCCCAGCCCAGACTGACGAGGTCCTCTCCGAGCAAATCGATAAAGTGATCTAGTCCTATGGTGTGGAGCCTTCTTCTGCCGATGTTGAGTGACTTGGGTCACTCTAGATATATTTTCCTCCTTTCTTTTTTGCTTGCTCAATGAACTTTGTATGGTAGCTTTTCTAAATTTTTGAATGAATTTTCCTTCCTTTGCATACATCATGTTGTGCCTCATGTGTAGCTCGAAACAGTTTTACCGTTTCTTTTTCTGCTTAGTCGAATAGCCATAGCCGAAGGCCGTTCAGTCGATAAGAATCGGTTTTACCATTCTCTTTCCTGTTTGGTTAAGCAGTTGTAGCCGAAGGCTGATCAATTGGTGAGGATGAACTCCGGAACGAACCAGAACTCCATTGCTGAAGACCATCACATTCCTTCAAATGTTAGGTTTGTCCATTAAAGCGGACAAGAGTCGTTTCTCTGCCAATCAGTGATCTGGGAGATCTGATTGTGATTATTGCTATCCACGTGGCACGTCGATATTTGTACAGTCATGATTTCTTGTGCTTTGCAAGCCATCGGGTCTCCTTTTTCCAAAAAGGCGCCATTAATGATGCCGTCGCATGACAAGGACTTCTCCGGATTTGAAGCGATGGTGGTTGTTGTCCTGGAGGTAGCTCCAAGCAACTTTTCTGGTTCTCGAAGCGTCGCCCGGACACGTGGTGCTTCCTAATGCGACTGGGAAGGACGTGGGGCACGCCTCCCTGCAGTTGGTCATGGGTGCAGGATTTCTATAAATAGGACCCTGCCCTTCGCTGTCAAAGGCCATCATTTTTGTAGGCTTCTTCCCTCCATTAAACATGAGGTTCAGCACTTCTGAGCTCCGCCATGTGGCGAAGAGGAGGGCTATCGACCCAAAGAGGAAGCAGAGTCCGGAGTCACCTAGGCCAGGAGATGAAGAGGAGGAGCCTCTCATGGACCATCTCAAGAAGAAGGTTCGCTTGCTGGAGGCTCAGTTGAGGGAAGCCTGGGCACAAGTCACGGTGGCGACCACGATGGCAGAGGAGGCAAAGAGGGAGGTGGTGGAGGCCATCGCAAACTTCAAAGCTTCTGCCGCCTTCAAGGACGAGCTCACCGGGATGGCCCTGAACTCCTTCCACCAGGGGTTTTGGGAGTGCCGGAGGAAAGCCTCCAAGTTTTACAACTTGAAGGGCTTGGACAACATCAAACCCTCCATTCCCTTTCCCGGCCATGAATTCGACTCTGACTCCGATGAGGGGTCGGACTCGAGTTCAGACGGGAATCCTGGGGGTCCTTCGTCATCCCACCAGGTCTCTCCCCGACGGTACGGGAAAAACCCATCGGGGAGTTATTGAAAATTTCCCAAATTCTGCTGCTGCTGCTCTCTTTTATATATATATATATATATATATCTCTTTAGGAGAGTTTCTTTTCATTTTTCTTACTCTCTCTTTAAGAGAGTTTCTTCCTTTCTCCTTTTTTTTTTGTAAAAATTTGAAAGGAAAGAAAAATCTTTTCTGTTACCTCTTTCCATGCACTCTTTGCGATGATTTATCTGTGATATAGACTCCGTAGACCACTTTTGATCTTCAGGGAAGAAGTGAGGTCAATTGGACCGTTCTGAGAATGTTTGTTGTTGATAGAAATGACGACAATGGTCCTTTTAGGCATGTGTTTAGATTTTCCGTAAGGTAAGGTGTATACACCGTCCCTATGCACTTTCTGTCGTGATTAAGGTAAGTTGTTCAGGCCTGCCTCGGCGCATGTTCGGATTTACCGTAGGGTAGGTTACGAGAACCATCCCTGTGCCTTTGATCTTTTTGGTGGCCCGGTTAGACCATCCATTGCACTCGTCGGGCATACCGGTAAGGTGAGTGGATCAGACTCTCCTTTGCGCAGTTGACCGATTTTTCAGATCGGGTCATTCAGGTTGTTGTCGTTTAGTTGATGCAACTAGTCATTCTGAGTTGAGTAGGGTTGAGAAGCTTTGCACAGATGTTTTTGAAACATTTTCATTGATAGTATTTGTGAAGGTTTTGTACATTCCATGGCCGGGATAGGACCTTCTCCTCTAGGGTCTTGAGTAAATATGTCCCTGGTCGAATGTTTTCTTTGACTTGATATGGACCTTCCCAGTTGGGGGAGAGTTTACACTGTTCCGTTGACCTGGATACTTCTGCTCTTCGCAATACCATGTCCCTCGTGTGGAAAGTTTGCTCCTTCACCCTTGAGTTGTAATACTTGGCGACCTTTTGTTGGTATGCCACCATTCTTATCTGGGCCTGTAGCCTGGTGCTTGATAGCAAATCCAGATCAATCCTTCTACGATCGAAATTCTCAGGCTCTTCATAGTTGTCAATTCTCAGGGACTATAAGAGACTTCAATGGATAGTACGGCTTCGGTACCGTAGGCCAGGTTGAATGGAGATTCACCGGTGGCCGTTCTCGGGGTAGTTCGGTATGCCCAAAGAATGGAGGTCAGTTCTTCGGCCCAAAGTCCTTTGGCGGTGTTCAACCTTATCTTCAGACAATGGAGAATGGTCCGGTTGGTGACTTCGGCTTCTCCGTTGGACTGTGGATAAGCAACGGATGTTAGCCGATGCTGGATATGGTACCGAGCGCAGAAGTCCTTGAACTTCAGATTGTCGAACTGTCTTCCATTGTCTGTAATGATGACATATGGGATGCCGAACCTGTATATGATGGGATTTTTTACAAAATTTTTCATCTTGCCTTCCGTGATATGGGCCAATGGTTCGGCTTCTACCCACTTAATGAAATAGTTGATGGCCACTAGGAGAAACTTCCTTTGCCCTGATGCTGGTGGGAATGGGCCAAGAATATCCATTCCCCACTGGGCAAAAGGCCATGGGCCTGGCAGCTGAGTCAAGTGACTCACAGGTTGTCTCTATACATTGGCGTACCTCTGGCATCGATCGCACTTCCGCACGAAATCCGCTGAGTCCTTCTGGATGGAGGGCCAATAATACCCCTGTCAAATGATCTTGTACGCCGGAGATCTGCCTCCCAAATGATCACTGCATATGCTCTCATGGACCTCTCTCAAAGCATAATCTGCATCGGTGGGTCCCAAGCATTTTAGCAATAGCTAGGAGAACAATCTCTTGTAGAGGGCTCCGTCTAAGATGACATACTGAGACGCCATCCAGCGAATCTTCTTGGCCTCTGCCTTATCTTCCGGTAGTTCTCCATCATTCAGAAACCTGATGATGGGATCCATCCAGCTTGGCTCAGTGTTGATCTGGCTCACCACTGCAGCCTCCTCGGCTATGCTGGGAGTCTCGAGATATTCAACAAAGGTGTGTCCGAGGGACTCCGGTGCTGTAGTTGCCAGTCGAGACAGTACATCTGCCCAGGAGTTCTCTGATCGTGGAACATGGATATTCTCAAAATATTTCAGTTGGAAAGATAAAGCCCATACCTTCTCCAGGTATTATACCATGGTTGGATCTTTGGTTGCATATTCTCCATTGACTTGATTCACAACCAATTGGGAATCTGAGAAGGCTCGAAGTTGCCGAACTCCCAAATCCTTGGCAATCTGATGTTCGTCAAGTAGGGCTTCATATTCGGCCTAATTATTGGAGGCGTGGAAGGAGAAACAGAGTGCGTACTCTATGGTATGGCCATCAGGTTCGGCCAACATGAGTCCAGCCCCGCACCTAGTAGCATTGGAAGCTCCGTCCACATGAAGCACCCAAACGGAGTTCGTCTCCGTCGAGGCTTCTTCTTCTACCGAAGAGGCTTCATCTTCGGACTTCCAGGTGCACTCAGCCAAAAAATCGGAGAGCACCGGGGCCTTCATAGCCACTCGGGGTTGGAAGCTGATGTCAAATTCACTTAGCTTCATAGCCCACTTGGCTATCCTTCCAGAAGTGTCCGGAGATTGGAGAACGGCCTTGAGAGGTTGATCAGTTAGCACCATGATGGCGTGGGCCTAAAAGTATGGTCGTAGTCGCTTTGCCATAATCACTAAGGAGTAGATCAGCTTTTGCATCCTTGCATATCGTGTTTCTGCGTCATGCAAGACCTTGCTGATGTAGTAAATTGGCTTGTGGGACCCGTCTTCTTCCTTCCGGACAAGAACCGAACTCATTGCTTCATCTGAAGCAGAGAGGTACAGATAGAGGACCTCGCCTTTTCTTAACTTGGAGAGCAATTACGAGGTTTCCAGATACTTCTTTAGTTCCTCAAAGGCAGCATGACAGTCTTCGGACCATTCGAAACCCTTTGATTACTGGAGCACCTTGAAGAACGAAAGACATTTCTCGGCTGACCGAGAGATAAATCTGCTTAGGAAGGCAATCCTCCCTGTCAACTGCTGGACTTCCTTCTTGCAGGAGGGATGTCTCATATCTTTCAAAGCTTGAATCTTCTCAGGATTCGCTTCAATCCCTCGTTTGGTGACAAGGAAGCCTAGGAATTTGCCCAAAGTGACCCCAAAGGCATACTTTGCCGAGTTTAGCTTCATATGGTAGCGCCGGAGAGTGCTGAATGATTCCTCCAAGTCATGGATGTGATCTCTCCGGTGGAGGCTCTTGACGATCAAGTTGTCAACATAGGCCTCCATATTTCTGCCTAGTTGCTTTTCGAACACCTTGTTGATCAGCCTCTGAAATGTTGCTCCGACGTTCTTGAGGCCAAACGGCATCATCTTGTAGCAGTAGAGGCCCTTATCAGTGATGAATGCCATCTTCTCCTCATCTTGTGGATCCATTCTAATTTGATTGTAGCCGGAGAAGGCATCCATGAAGCTCAGCAACTGGTGGCCGGCGGTAGCATCGACTAGTTGATCAATCTTTGGGAGAGGGAAGCTATCTTTTGGGAAAGCTTTGTTGAGGTCTGTATAGTCGATGCAAATCCTCCACTTGGCACTAGCTTTCTTCACCATTACCACATTGGCCAACCACTCGAAGTAGCGGGCCTCTCTGATGAACCCTGCCTTGAGGAGCTTACCAACTTCTTCGTCTATAGCTTGCTGTCTTTCAGGGGTGAAGCTTCTCTTCTTCTGCTGCACCGACTTATATCCAGGGGTTACTTCCAGCCGATGAGTGATCACTTCGACAAGAATCCCGGGCATGTCCGAAGCCGACCAGGCGAAGACATTGGTGTTGTCCATGAGGAAACAGATCAGCTCCATTCTGGTTTCCTCATCAAGTTCACTCCCGATCTGCACAACTCTGGAGGAATCTTCCTCTTTCAAAGGCACCGGAACGGTCCTCTCCATGGGCTCACCAAGATTTATAGTTTCATCCCTTAGATCCAGCTGATCCGGGGTAGTCGAATCCTTGAAATGCCTATCTTCAATCATCAGACACTGCCATGTCATCCTCTGGTTTCCTCTACATTCTCCAACACCGTTCCTGGTGGGGAAGCATACCAAGAGGTAGTGAGAGGAGATTATGGTCCGGAACTTGTTCAAGGTAGGCCGCCCCAGAATAATATTGTATGCTGAGGGGATCCAGACTACCGTGAAGTTGATCGACAGTGTCTTTTGTCAAGGTTCGGTGCCGAGGGTTACAGGCAGCACAATTTCCCCCTCGGCAAAAACTTGGTTGCCCCCAAAACCAAAAAGTGGTATGGGGAATTTTTATAGTTGATGTCTAAGAAAACATATTTTAGAGAATGCATCGTACATCAAGACATATGTCAAACTTTCATTATCTACAAGGATCCGCTGTACATCATAATTGGCCACTACGGTCGAAATTACAAGAGGATCATCATGTGGGAGCTGAACTCCCGCAAGGTCGTTATCGAAGAAGATGATGGCATTGTTATCTTTAAGTTGCTTTGGAGCATCATCCTCATCCCTTCTCCATTTGGTGGGTCGGTGTATCATCCCTACACCTCCATTGGTGGGCCTTTGATTTGGTAATTCGGCCTCTTCAGGAGGTGGCTGGGGAACAGTTGCTTCTGACAGGGGGCCTTGATGATCGATATACTGCCCCAGGTACCATCTCTTGACGAGATCCTTAATTGCATCCTTCAGCTGGATGCATTCTTCTGTATTGTAGCCGTGGTCCCGATGGAATCGGTAGTATTTATTCCTGTTCCTGACGGAAGAGGAGGCCTTCATGGGATGGGGCCGTTGGAGATAGTTTTCTTTTTTTATCTCCATGAGGATCTTCTCTCGACGGAGGTTGAGGGTGGTGTAGGAGTCGAATCTTCCTCCCAATGCTCTGGGCTTGGGAGGGCTTCTTCGACGATCTGCATATCTACCGCCATTGTTATTAGAAGTTTGGGGACCTTATCCCCTGTTATTCTTCTTCTTTGAAGGGGGTTTCCCTTCAATCAATCGTCGATTCGACGCCTGCTCTTCAGCATCGGCATATTATTGAGCCCTTGATAGGAGCTCAGCGTAGCTTTTAGGGAACTTCTTATCTAGGAAGAAAGTAAGCCTGGAGGTACGAAGCCCCTTCTTCAGTGCTGACATGGCCACGTGTTCGTTGAGATCTGGGATCTCAAGCATGGTCGTATTGAACCTGGAGATATAATCTCACAAGCTTTCTCCTTCGTTCTAGTGAAGGAGGAACAATGTGTCCATATTCCGAGGAGTCTTGAAGCAGGTCCTGAAATGCAAGACAAATAATTTTTCTAACTTGAAAAAAGAATCGATGGTACCTGGGCATAGGCTTGAGTACCATATCCGAGCAGATTTCTTTAAGGTAGCTGGGAACGCCAAGCAGTACATCATGTCCGAAGCTCCTTGAATCATCATATGGGCCTTGAAGCTACCCAAATGATCGAGGGGGTCGGTGGTGTCATCGTAGGGCTCCATCTGGGGAACCCTGAAGTGCCGAGGGGTGACCTCGACTATGATGCGGTCGGTGTAGGGTGGGCATAGGTCATCCATAATTAGGTCATCGAGATCCTTAAGATCCCGCATATTGTGCTCTCGCGCCTTCTCCATCTTTGATTCGATGGCTCTGAACCTCTTGTCATAATCGGGAGTCTGCTTCGGCGCTCTCTCCACAGAAGTGGAGTCTCCGAAGGAGGGTGAGGGAGTTTGCCTAGGCCTCTTCCCTTTGTACGGGGGATCGGCGGACCTGGGCAACCTCGAAGTTCAGCCTTCAGGAGAGGACCAAGAACGGGGGAGGGATGCGTGGAATCCTCCCGTGGAGCTCTCCTTCTTCGAGATCGAGAGCTACATCTAGAAACATCCGGTGGGTTGACCACCGGAAAGGCTCTATCTTGGAACTCTTGAACCATGGCCGTTAGGTTGGCGACCTGGTTCATAAGAGCTTCAAACTGCTGCATACCCACAACAGCTATGGGAGGCGGAGCATCATTCTCCTCTGAGGGTGCACCCCCCTGAGACGAAGCAAGACTCCGGCTTGTAGAAGCGATTAGGGCTTTTCCTCTTGCCATCAAAAACTTTTTTCTTCCCCTTGTCTGGGAGGGAACTTAAAAAATGTTAATGCCCCCCTTCCTGGCATGCCAATCTGTTGGCATGGAGTCCCTAGATCGGCCGGTCGGAGTCGCTGTGTCGCAGGACTCCTCCTTGGTTCACCTGCAAAACAAGTCCCTTGTCGGAGTTGTTCCGGCGAAGGACACTCCGATGCCTAAGTCAGTTGTAGATTCCAGCCACAGAATGGGGAAGATGTGGAGAGTGGAAGAGGAAAAGGGCTCTTGGAGATTGTAAGCATATGTGGGCGAGAATGTTTGCGCGTATCTCTCCAGCAATCCTTCTTACCCTTATTTAAAGAATGCCTCCGGCCTGCATCCCGCTCTTTTTCCGGTGACCATGGGGAGCCAATCTCTCCCATGATTGGCGATCGTGGGTTGTCATTGAGCAGTTCTGGCCAGATCGGAGGCATGGTAGCAAGAGTTGCGCGCCATGATCATGGCACGATGAGTGTCCATTGTAACTATTGGTTACAGTTGCCTTTCTGGAATAGATTATGATCCAAGCTTCAGATTTTCCTTCGCGTGGGCCGAAGACTTGGTATTTTCCTGAGGCCGGAGATCGCGTCTACGGCGGGGACCGAAGTACGTGCCTTCGAAAGTCGATGGATAGTTCGGTCTTTGGCCGGGGCCGAAGACGTTACCCGAAGGACTGGCCTCCGGATGTTGTGGTCCGGTATGAAGCCTTGGGTTGCCTGCAATTGGCCTGTCCCCTTCTTGGTCCGAAGTCCGTAGTCTGGAGAAGCGGGCTTCGACCAGTTGAACCGGAGTTTGGTTTACAGTTGAACCGGGATATCCTAATAATTGCATATTTTCTTAGGTCACATTTTTGTTTATTTACATTCGTATAATGTTATGTTACTTTTTCTTATACAGGAAGGTGAGGTGCTCATTAATTATCTCTACTAATATCATCTGTAAAGTACTATGTAGTATTTGAGGGTCGTTGAAGTGGAGTTTATGAGTCATGAGCTGATTATCAGCATGAAGTTTTTGGTTACAACCATGCATTATATAAAAAGTTTAGGACATAATCAGAGGTATTTGATGCATTCGACAGATATGTACGAGGTCTGAACAATCCTACTCTACATCAATATGCTATCAATGAGGTTGAGGTAGACAACATTATTGATGATAGGGGTATTAATGGTCACTCGTGATATGCCCTAATGTTTGTTGTAGTACTTGCCATCCTTATAGGCTATGTGCTGGGCTTGCTGACATGTAGTGATAAATGAAATTGTTCCTTCAGGATTTATTTATGCTATATTATTAAGATGCGTTACTGACTGTACAACGTATGTTGAATTTTCTTGTGTGCCAAAAGTATTGCTATGTTTCTCTTGTGTGCCAAATTCAGATTGCTTTTATTTCACTAACATATATGGATGATATTGTGTTTGTTATCAGAGTAAACATGGTAAGGAAGAGACTATGTATGGCTTGTGTCATTTATTTCATTAACTTATTATTTCCATCGGGTTAATAATGGTTGAATGGTATCAAGTAAGTCCAATACATTATTTTGAAGTTTCAGATTGCTTTTATTTCACTGACATATATGGATGATACTATGTTAGAATTTTTATGTTATTGGCATTTATGTGTTGTGCAATGTTCATATTCTTCAAAATATTCTAGGATACATAATGCATGTTTGGAATTGTAACATGTGCTGCCTATTGTTTGAGCAATGCTCGAATATAGCCTTAGATGATTCGATAAACATTCCATTGATTGTAACATGTTTTGCTCTTATTGCCGTGATGCTCAAGTGACATTAGCTTTGCTGTTCTGTTCCATAATTTGTAACTATGTATTTGTAATTGTAGTTAAGGCAGCTATTATGTGTTATGCTTATATTGTTGGCAACCCTCAATGTTTCAAAATGTTGACCTATGTATGGACAGCAATATGAGAATTAATTTCGTAAGTTATATATTACTTGTGTGGAAATGATGATAGGTAGTCTATTGATTAAGCATTGCTTGGAAGCAAGAGTGGAATTACACATATGTTGTTTTCCTATTATTGCCGTGATGCTCAAGTGAGAGTACATTCACTATCCTGAGCCATATTTTGTAAATATTTATTTATGCTAGTTGTTATGGCAGCCCCAGAGTATGCTATGCTTAAATTGTTAGCAACCCTTACGTATTATGTTTTGTGCAACATTGGAAATAGTTGCAGCCCTTCATCATGTTTTGGTTATTAAGCTATCTTATGTTATAACAATAATGTTATGAGCTCAATTACTAAATATGGCTGCACATTTGATTGATTATATTGGTGGTAGCCCTTACTTTTTTCTTCCTTCTTATTTGCATCGCTTCATTTCTATGGTGTATTTGGGAATTGTTAAACTATGCATGATGCTGCCCATGGTTTATGATGTGTATGTATGTTTTAAAATATGTTTTTAATGCGACAGCCCATACTCATGCTATTATATCTCCAATGAAGTATATTCTATGAATGTTCTTTTATTTGCCAAATAGTAACTTGCTCTTGTATAATTACATATAGCATAAATCGTGTGAGATAATCTGGCACAATATTTTTTAGCAGTTTTATTTTACACAAAACAAAGTTCTTTTATATAAGGTTCTTCTTAAATTGATTTTCAATACATAATGGATTATTGTGCTTTACTCATTTCAGATATAGGAGTGTTTGATGCTTGTCAAAAGTTAGGAGTGTTTGGTGCTTTACTCGTTTCAGTGACTTCTTGGTTACTTATTTTTTCTACTTCCATTAACTTATTGGTTGTCATTGTGCAATGGTTTTATGAAATAAAAGCACTAGCTGCTATTGCAGCAGCAGCAGCAACAGCAATAGCAGCAGCAGGAGCAGCATCCCTAATTCATGCTGATCCTAGCAGGGCTTTGTTCTTACACTTGTGCTTTCTGATGGGCATTGTTCTTACATTTGTGAAATCTGATGGACTTTGTTGTATTGTTTGATTGTAAATATGTACCCTTTTTTTTAATCAAGGCAATGATGATGGGCTACCTATTGATTGAGTATTGTTGGGAGGCATGAGTGGAATTACACATTTGTTGTTTTCCTCTTGTAGCCGTGATGCTCAAGTGATGAATATTTCGTTGTCCTGAGCCATATTTTGTATATAGCTATTTTTAACATTATATTTATGGCAGCTGTGATGTGTTATGTTTATATTGTCGAAAGCCATTAATGGATGGAATGTTCTTGGGATTCAGTTAATGTGTCATTCTTGTTCTTTGATTTAGTAAAAGACATGTTACATGTGTAGCAATGATGATGGGCTGCCTATTGATTAAGCATTGCTTGGAGGTAGGAGTGGAACACAGTGCATTATTTCGCTTCTTGATAGTATGGTTTATTATTTGTTGGGCATACAGTGCATTGCTTCGCTTTTTGATACTATGGTTTATGATGCTCATATATTTGATACTTACTAGACAGGTCCATGTGTGCTTCTATAATATTCAAGTTACTACGTGTCATTCAAGTTCTTTGTTTCCATAAGTTATATATTACTTGTATGGCAATGATGATAGGCAACCTATTGATTGAGCATTGCTTAGAAGCAGGAGTGGAATTACACATTTGTTGTTATCCTTTTGTTGTCGTGATGCTTAAGTGAGATTACATTCACTGTCTTGAGTCATTTTTCTAAAATATATGTTTGTACTAGTAGTAATTTTGGTAACTGTTGTGTACGAAACTTGTAATTTGATGAAATGCCTGTATTTTATTGATTTTCATCTTCTAACCAAGAATGTTATGTTGCCATGTCAATTTCAGATTACTTTTATCGATTGTCATAATAAAATTTTATTACACAGGTTTGGTATTTGATATATCTGAATTCAGGTAGTTTATATGAATTGTATATTTTGTACTACTGACAAGTATTTATTGTTAAAGGTAACTGTTTATCTTTTGTTACAAGGGATATAATGCTTCAAAATGATCCGGAGAGCTGTTTGCACAACCACAGTTTATTACAAGTTGGTGCTGATGATTAAGGATTAAAGTGCAGCACGTGAAACATAAACTGTTTTACTAGTCAATTGTATCATTTTTTTTTAACTTGTGAGAACTCAGATTCGCTTGTGTATTGTCTGGGCATGTATATTATATTCATGTTCTTGTAACAAGTACTCATCTTATATGGATTTATTATGATAATTCAGATTAATAATAAAATAGGCACTATTCTTGGAATGTTACATAGTTTGCTCGTGTTACAGGATATTTTCTACTTGTATTGTAAGATATCTAAATTATATATCTGCCCTTTCGTATGCAATTTAATTTAAAAAATCAGGAATCAAATATTTATTGTAGCAGGAATTCTTTCAATTCATGTATTTGTTCTATCGATAATAAACATTTTCTTTAACAATGTCCACCGCTAAATAATAGTCAAATTAATCTGAATTAAATAGGTTATTAGTTTTTTTCATATAGATCATAAAAATAAATCAAGTAGTATAATAAAATTGTAATGGATCATAATAAAAAATTAAGTAATATATCTTAAATTAGCAATATTAATTTAATAGTTTGTAATAATAAATTAATTTATATAACACAATTTTAATATATCATAATCATAAATTATTATGAATAAATTAATTTAATTACTTATTTAAATATACCATACTAATAAATTATTTAGTATAACATATTTTTAATAGATCATATTAATAAATTAATATGAATAAAAATTATATTTATTTAAATATATAATTAAAAAAATTATAACTCATTTTACCTTATTTATTGATCAGGGGTATTATTGGGATTTCAGAAAAATTCCTCCCCTATTTCTAGTGGAATACAGGCTTATCTCCATGTCATCCAAATATCATTTGGAATAACACTGCATTGATTGCATTGGAATAAAGTGGAATACCGGATTTTGATCCAAACAAAAATTGGGAATAACAACAAGAATAAGCTTTTCTTGGGGAATACCTATTCCTATTCCAGGAATAACTTTTTGCCATCCAAACATTACCTTAGTGACCAGGATTTGGCAGCACCAAAAGGAGCTCTGATTATATTTTGGGTACTAATTATTTTAGTGATGCTATCGGTAGCTGCTACTAACTACCACAAAATACTTTCAGTAGTAGCTTTTGAAATTTTTAGGAATACCATGAAGACCGTAGCCCGATGGTCACGGGTTCGAGATATAATCCCGTGGATGACTCGATTAAATCTAAAATTTTTCTGGAATCCAGGATCTCCTTCTTTGTCCCCGTTCTACCAATCAGTACCTTAATGGTATCGTACTCATCATTAGATAAAAAGAGACTATGCCATTATACTAGCCGGCATCCTAGTGATGTCGTACTTACCATTAGATAAGTATCTCGCATCAAACAATACATTGGCAGGATAACTACACTAGAATTTATTTCCCTAATCCCTTTTGTTTATCAAAAAAAAAAAACTTTTAAGAACCGTAGGAATGCAGTCAAACCCCATGGAATGAAAACCTTGATTCCGAATAAGAAAAAAGAACACAATCAGGTAAACGCTTGAGATCAAAGCAAATAGATAAAGAACGATGATACTTTGGAGCCTGATCGAATGAAAGAAAAAAATGAAATCAATCCCTAGGTACTTGGAAATGGGTTAAAATTCATAGAAACAAGAAGTAAAGGAGACAAACCTAGATCAAAATCAAGCAGAGTGGTGCGGATAGGGGTGACAGTTTTGTGTTGGGAGCTCCAGGTCTAGGATGATGGAGGGGAAAATTTGTCGCCATGAGAGGGGAAGGGAGGGGAATGGCCTATGGAATCTTGTTAGATCTACCGCCATGCTGCCACCACTGATACAAAGGGAATGATCATCGATGCAGTCCTAATTTTTAAAGGAGTTAATCCTTTTGGGAGGAGATTAATTTGAAGGGAGAGTTCTAATTCACTGAGTTGAGAAGAAGCGGATATGCGATGAGTGTTGACGAGTAGCATGCTATTTTCTTAAAAATAACTTCACAAATTTGATATTTGGGCTTACTAAACTTCACCCACAGGAAGTAGGAAGTAGGAAGGGTTAACTTTACGTAAACTATCTTTTGTAGGATTTTTAATATGATTCAAAATTATTTTTAGATTATAATTAAATATTTAAGATTTTTCTTTTTAACCTAGAAGTATTTTTTATGAGTGCAAACATGGCCCAAAAAAGCACTGAACCTAATTCTTTTGTTAGACATAATAATAGTTATAGTTTCAAAGATTGTTCAATAGACTCTATAGTAAAAATCTTTAGAAGTTGTTGCCGCTCTTCCTCTTGGACCGGGCTTGGTGGGTGCGCTAGAGAGCTCCTCTGTTGGTCGACCTGTACAAAGTCCCTGGGCGCTGGAGGTGTTCTGACAGGAGACACTCCGATGCATAAGTTAGAGGAGGGATTGGAGCAACAAAATGGAAAGAGCTAAGAAAAAATCGCTCGTGGTAGAGAAGGAGTACCCTTACCTTTTGCAGAGGTCCCCCGGGCGCCTTTTAAAGGCGTGGAGTGCGGCCAAATTCCATTAGGGAACAGGCTAGGAAAGCCCCGATTTGCCCCCGGGAGAGCCAGCATGGTGGTAGGGTCGTGGCCTGGCGGTGTGGCAGGAGGGTCAAAGCGATGGCCTGGTGGCATGGAGTCATGGCCATGTGGTGGAGTTCGTTGTAATAGAATGTCAGAATTTGTCAGAGAGGGGTTTCTGGAGCCTTCGAGTAGTTCCCTTAATAGTGGGTCGGCCTCAGCTGAAGAGAATTGCCCGGCCAACCGGAGCGTTCACCAAGAGCTCCAAAGAAGCCGACGTGCGCGCGAGGAGGTGTTTGACGACTCTCTGAGTTTCTCTGGGTCAGCCATACCTTTGGCAGGAGAAGTCCGTTCGGCTCAGCCTGGGTCGGCCTCCTGGTGGGTCAGCCACTTGGGAAAGAGACCGTAGGGACCTCTTTAAGAACCGGGGGTTGGACCTCTCTTCCCATGGGTCTCTCGGACCCTACTTCAGGGGTCAGCCGGCTGGACGCCTGGGGCCGGTCCGACCCAGGGTTAGCCGGATAGGTACAACAGTTGCCCCCCTGCTCCTGGACTTTAAGGGGTCACGTGGCTTCAAAGGGCATGAGCATGACTTCGGTATGGGTCGCGTGCACCTACGGCGGATCCTGGGTCGAGGTGTTAGGTTGCTTCAAATCCTCCTTGAGCGACTCCCTAGATAGCTGTCAATCATGCATTGGAGTGCAGGCATGGCAGTTAATGCAAATCAAATGCTATGATGAAGGCCAGGCTGGCTTGCATCGGGCCGGGATAGAGTAGGGCACCGCGCCACATGGCGGCATCCGATCGGTCAGCGTTGCTTCCCATGTTGCCCCTGCGCCGCTGAATCGGCATTCACGTGGATCGCCGCCTGCACAACGGGATGTTCCTGATGCTTCGGGCTCTAAGATGCAGATTGTCATGTCCTCTGATGGGGCAGTTGGAACGCTCGTGGAATGGGCGGATGCCGCTCTTCCCTCTCCCCTCCCCCTTAGGAAGCCTATAAATGGAGGGGGGAGGCAGTGTGAAAGGATTTTTCCTGCTACGCCCGCGCTCCATGAGAGAGAGTCCCCTCCTTTCGTGAAACCCAGCTTCTAGGAATCCAGTCCTAGGTTAGTCCCGGTCTTCCTTCCTTCCTTTTTAGCCCCAATGACGTCTGGCAGTGGAGGTCCGGCCCGTAGGTCCAAGGACCCTGGGCCGAGGGAGATACCCTCGACCATGACCCGGAAACGGGTCGAGAACCTTTGGGCGGTATATGGCATTCCCTCCACCCTGCACCTTACGCTCCCGGGCCGAGAGGGGAGAGCGAACAACCCATTATGGTCAGGGACTCTCCCAATGTATGAAGCCCACCTCAAGGCCGGACTGAGGTTCCCCCTACACCCCCTGTTTGTAGATATCTTCAGTTTTTATAGGGTAACCCTAGTGCAGCTAACCCCAAACAGCATTCGGGCGATAGCTACTTCATTGTGATGTGCCATAGGGCTAGGTCCGAACCCAGACTGTCCCTCTTTGGTAATTTCTTCTACCTGAAAAGAGACTTTAGGAGCCAGGAATGGATGTTGTTCATCCCCCGCCAAGGCCGAAAAATCCATAAGTGTCTCCCGTCGGCCGTCCACGGGTGGAAGGCCTGGTTCTTCTTAGTCAACAGTCTCCAACCTTGGGGGTTCGAGCCATTGTGGAGGGAACCGTGGCTGAGAATCCACGAGGGGAGGTCGATCTCAATAGCCGATCGGGCTAAATTTAATGAGATCAGCAGAGCCAACCCGACGGCGGCATTCGAGCTGCTGGGGGAGGAAACCATTCACTAGGCGGGAATCAGCCCCCAAAGATTCCTAGGCAAGGGCCGACCTCCTCTTTCATAACTTATCTTCATAAATTTTTGGCTCCTTCTTTTCCCCTTACTAACATTGACCTTTCTATAATAGGAGGAAGGATGCAGAGGATCGATAAATCCAAGATCATCCGACGGGCGGTGCAAAAACGAGCCGTCCCATAGTCGGCTTCCACGCCGGTCGCTGAACGGCAGAAGAAAAAATGGGAGGAGAAGAGACTCGCACCCGTTGTCGAGGTCGAGTCAGACAAAGACAGCATCCCCCTCACTGAGAGCCTAGCAAGGAAGAAGGCGAGGACACCGGCTTCTACAGGTGGGTCAACCACTCGACCGGGGCAGGAGCGGCCAGAAACGTCCAACATGGCAGCGGCGTCAGCTCCTTCGTCCGCCGGTCCATAGGAGGTAGTCCCTTTGACAGACAAAGGAAAGGGGACGGCCGTAGAAGGAGCGGCCGAAGCGGGGCCTAGGAGTCTGACGAGGAGATCCGCCGGGAAGAATTCCAGCACTGGCGCACGCTTGACCACCCTAGGAGGGCGCGGAGCCTGCTGAGGGGGGCCATGATGGATGCTGATTGGGAGGTGTCGATCCAGAGAAGTCTGATCGACGTAGTCATGGAGTCCTACCACGACTTTATGAGGGTAAGAGCCTTAACTCGTCCCCTTACCTCTTTTCTTTCTTTGTGTATAGCACTAACCCAGCCTTGTGCTTGCAGCTCCTTCACGACATCTCCCTGATGGACGACGGCATCGGCCGGGTGCTGCATGCTGCCAAGACCTCCGCGAAGAGAGTTCAGGAGCTGGAGGTGGCCCATGTGGCCATAAAGGCTTTCCTGAAGTCTTTTGAAGAGGGGCTGGCGGTAGCCCGAGCTGAGGCAGAGTTGTCGAAGGCAGCTCTAAAAGAGGCTGAGAGCCAGCTGGCCGATCGGGAGGCCAGGCTGAAGAGGAGAAAGGTGAAGATCGACTCACTCGCCCGTTGGCTCGAAGAGGAAGAGAAATGGTTCTCGGAGGCCGACAAGAGGGCTCAAGCTGAACGGGCGGCGGCAGCACAATTGGCGACCCAGCATGAGGAAGCCAAAGAGCTAGCCACAAGGCACGCCCAAGAAGCCGTGGTGGCATACAAGGCCTCCACCGGCTTCACTGAAGATGTGGAGGAGGCAGCGTCAGACTTCTATAGAGAAGGCTACGATGACTGCCTGAAGAAGTTGGCTTCACTCTTCCCAGAGCTGGACCTATCAAGCACTGAGCTGAAGGATCCGGCAGAGGGGGAGGAGCCCCAGGCGGAGCCTCAAGCGAAGGGTGAGGCGGAAGTGGTTAGGGCCGAAGCCCTAGCTCTAGTCGACACGGAGGCGGTGGCCTCCCTAGTTGAACCTCTAGTTGCGGCAGCTTCGGTTAATCCCCCGGTTGTAGCTGACGGGGCCGAGGTTGTGGCCCCTGACACATCTTTCGTGGGTCGGACATAAGGAGTTTGTAAAGGTCCGACCTACGCCTCTTATAAATATTTACCTTTATCACTAATGAAAAGGCACTTTAGTTACTTTCTGTGTATGAGCATGCCAGAATTGTTTTTCTTCCGAAAATCTTCTAAGTATTTCTGGTCGGCCCTTCAGGGTCATAAGCCTTTTCGAAATGGTCGACAGACATTAGTATAACTCGAACATAAATCCCTTAGGAAAATTCCTAAGTACTTCCAGTCAGCTCATTCAGGCCTGAAGCCGGTGGGATAGCTGAGGGTGGTAGCTTTATCCGAACCAGGTACTTAGATGCTTGCTCTAAGCCCCAGTCCGTGAGTTAGTCCATGTTGTGGCCTATCCTCCACGCGATCCCGCATAGGTTGTTTTGGGATGATTGCCGACCAGGGTCGGGCCTTCGGAGTGGGCTGCCCTAGAGCCTCTGCCGACCGGAGGTGGACTTTCAGAGTGGGCTGCCCTAGAGCCTCTACCGACCAGGGTCGGACTTTCAGAGTGGGCTACCCTAGAGCCTCTGCCAACCGGAATCGAACTTTCAGAGTGGGATGCCCTAGAGCCTCTACCGACCGGGGTCGGACATTCAGAGTGGGCTGCCCTAGAGCCTCTACCGACCGGGGTCAAACTTTTGGAGTGGGCTGCCCTAGAGCCTCTACCGACCGAGGTCGGACTTTCGGATTGGGCTGCCCTAGAGCCTCTACCAACCAAAGTCGGACTTTCGGAGTGACTGCCCTTGAGCCTCTACTGATCGGGGTCAGACTTTCGGAGTGGCTGCCCTAGAGCCTCTGCTGACCGGGGTCAGACTTTCGGAGTGGGCTACCCTAGAGCCTCTGCCGACCGGGGTCAGATTTTCGGAGTGGGCTAGAAGAAGTTGAAGAAGTTGTAGACTTTATTGATAGTACTTGCGAAGGTTGTCTACGTTCCACGGGCGCGCTATCTGCCATCCATCCAAATGTTCGAGTCGGTAGGTTCCAACTCGAATTATTTCAGTGACTCGATAAGGGCCTTCCCAATTGGGGAAAAGTTTTCCTTGCTCGGTTGGCCTCGAAACCTCCATCCTTCGTAGGACCAGATCTCCAACTTGGAAGGTTCGCATCTTGACCCGCGAATTGTAGTATCTGGCCATTTTCTGGCGGTAGGTCGCCATCTTTATGCTCGTTCAAAACCTGGTTTCTTCTAGCAGATCCAGGTCAGCCCTCTGCTACTCTGAGTTGGTCGGCTCGACGAACTGGTCAATCCGTAGGGATTGTAAAGAGACTTCCACGGGGATGACAACCTCACTCTCATAGGTCAGGTTGAATGGGGTTTCCCCAGTCGCTGTCCGAGCGGTTGTTCGATACGCCCAAAGCACCGAATGAAGCACTTCCACCCAAAGCCCCTTGGCTTCATTCAACCGGGTCTTCAGCTCATGCAGGATCATTCTATTAGTGACTTCAGCCTCTCCATTGGACTGAGGGTGGCCGACCAAAGTAAGCCGATGGGCGATGTGGTATTGTTGACAGAAACCCCAGAACTGAGAGTTGTCAAACTGTCTTCCATTATCGATGACGATTGTCCTCGGGATGCCGAACCGGAAGATAATACAGTTCTAGACAAAGTTTTTCACTTTGGCCTCCATTATCTGCGTCGATGCTTCAGCCTCCACCCATTTGGTGAAGTAATCAATGGCCACGAGAAGAAACTTCTGCTGGCTGGATGCTGGGGGAAAAGGTCCCAGGATGTCCATGCTCCACTGTGCAAATGGCCAAGGCACCGTAAGCGGGGTCAGCTGGCTTGCGGGCCTCTTTTGAATGCTAGAGTACCTTTGGCACGCGTCGCACTTTCGTACGAAGTCTGACATATCCTTTTGAGTTGTAGGCCATTAATATCCCTGTCGAATGATTTTGAAAGCCAGCGACCTCCCTCCAAGATAATCACCGTAGATGCCTTCATGCACCTCCCAGAGTGCATAATCCGCATCGGTCGGCCCCAAGCATTTCAGCAGCGGTTGCGAGAATGAACGCTTGTAGAGGACCCTATCGAGGATGACGTATTTAGAGGACATTGAGTGTACACGCTTAGCTTCCATCGAGTCATCTAGAAGAGTCCCTTGCACCAGGAATGTATGGATTGGGTCCATCCACGAGGCTTCTTGTTCGACCTGATGAACCTCGGTCGGCTCTTCGGCAATGCTTAAGTGCTACAGATGCTCCACGAAGGTTCGATCGGAGGTGTCGACCATGACGGTGGCTAGCTGCAACAAGGCATCAGCTCAGGAGTTTTGCCACCGAGGTATATGAAGGATCTCGAAAAATTTAAGTTGAGATATGAGGCCCCGTACCTTGTCCAAGTACTTAGCCAAGGAAGGATCCCTTGCTTCAAATTCGTCCTTCACCTGATTGACTACCAATTGAGAGTCGGAGAAGGCGTGGATCCTGCCAATACCCAATTCATTGGCTATCTTTAGTCCTGCAAGTAAGGCTTCATACTATGCCTGGTTGTTCGATACCTAGAACACAAAGTGTAGGGCGTACTCCAGACATTGCCCGTCAGGGTCAGCTAAGATCAAGCCTACACCACACCCTGAGAGATTGGAAGCTCCATCCACATGTAGAGTCCAAGCAGGCTCGGCTTCTTCCACGGGATCAGCCATAGGCGCCTCAGCCGCTGTTGGGGTTGCCCCCATCCACCAAGTGCACTCCGCAATGAAATCGGCTATTACCTAAGCTTTCAGGTCCGATCGTGACTGGAAGGAGATGTTGAACTCACCTAGCCTGACGACCCACTTGGCGAGCCGTCCGGAGGTGTCAGGGCTTCGGAGGATCACCCTAAGGGACTGGTCAGTTAGTATGACGATCGGATATGCCTGGAAGAAGGGCTGGAGGTTCTTCGCCGCTATGACCAGTGAGTAGGCCAGCTTTTGCACCTTAGGATACCTTGTCTCAGCATCATGGAAGACCTTGCTGATGTAGTAGATAGGTTTCTGCTGGCTTTCTTCCCCCACCCGCACGAGGACAGCACTGATGGCCTCGTTAGAGGTCGACAGGTATAGATACAGCACTTCCCCTTCCGTTGGCTTGGTCAAGAGTGGAGGGTTCCTCAGATAGTCCTTCAAGACTTCAAAGGCTGACAGGCATTCATCAGTCTATTGAAAGCGATCCGACAAGTGCAAGGTCTTGAAGAATGGGAGGGACCTCTCAGTTGACCGGGAGATGAAGCGGCTGAGAGAAGCAACGTGACCCGTAAGTTCTTGCACCTGCTTTTTACTGGTCGGATGCATCATGTCGATGGTAGCTTTGATCTTTTCGGGGTTGACCTCAATACCTCTTTGAGTAACCAGGAAACCAAGAAATTTCCCGGAGGTCACCCCGAAGATGCACTCGGCGGGGTTCAGCTTCATCCTATGGCATCTTAACGCATTGAAGGACTCCTGCGGGTCCCTGATGTGGTCAGTCTTATGGAGGATTTTGATAATCATATCATCGACGTACACCTCCATGTTCCTCCCAAGTTAGCCTTCAAAGACTCGGTTGATCAGCCTTTAGAAGGTGGCACCTGCATTCTTCAAGCCAAAAGGCATCATCTTATAGCAATACAGGCCCCTGTCCATGACAAAGGCCATCTTCTTCTCATCTTCGGGGTGCATCCTGATCTGGTTATACCCGGAGAAGGCATCCATGAAGCTCAAGAGTTGGTGGTCAGCTATCGCGTCTACAAGCTGGTCAATTTTCGGTAGGGGGAAGCTGTCCTTGGGGGAAGCTTTATTGAGGTCCGTGTAATCCACACATATCCTCCACTTCCCACTGGCCTTCTTCACCATGATGACATTGGCCAGCCACTCCAGGTAATGGGACTCCCTAATGAAGCCAGCATCAAAGAGCTTCTTCACTTATTCTTCAATGGCCCTCTGCCTTTCGGCAATGAAGCTCCTTTTCTTCTGTCGGACGGGCCTATAAGTGGACCACCCTAAGCTGGTGGGTGATGATGTCCTACGAGATGCCTGGAATATCCAATGCCGACCAGGCAAAGATGTCTGCATTGCTCCTCAAGAATCCGACCAGCTCCCGCCTGGCCTCTTCATCCAAAGCGCTCCCTATTTGGAGGACTCTTGTGGCATCATCCTCTCTAAGGGGGACAAATACAATCTTCTCGACAGGCTGACCATGGCTGTCGGCTTCATCTCTGGGGTCAAGTTGCTCAAGTGTGGGGCATCCATCCAGCTGCTTGTCATGAATAGCTAGGCATTGTCTAGCCATTCTGCAGTCTCCCCTCATCTCTCCAACTCCATCACGGGTCGAAAACTTGGCCAGCAAATGATAAGTGGATACGATGACCCGGAACCTGTTGAGGGCCGGTCGGCCCAAGATGGCATTGTATGCCGAGGTCGTACGAACAACCACAAAGTTGATGGGGAAGGTCCGCTGGTAAGGCTCCGTCCCGAGGGTCACGAGTAAAGTGATTTCCCCTTCAACCCCAATGGTGTTCCCCCCAAAGCCAGTAAGCGGCAATAGGGATTCTCGCAGCCTAGATCTGGACAAGTTCATCCAGACAAAAGCATCATACAGTAAAATTTTCGAGCAACTTCCATATCAATAAGGACATGCTTTACATCATAGTTGGCAATGATAGCCGACATGACCACAAGGTCATCGCCAGGAAGAGGAGGCTCCAAGAGGTCTTCATCAAAAAAATTGATTACATTTGAATCCCTAGACCTCTTTACAATGTCTTGGCCTTCTTCATGCCCCCAGTTGGACCGCCAGTGCAGCATGCCAATGCCCCCATCTGTCGAGCACTGATTAGGGAGCTCAACCTCCTCTGGAGGGTCTCTGGCACTTGAAGTCTCGGCCCGATCTCGGCAGAGTCAAACGTATTTGTTTAGATACCCTCTCCTGATGAGGTCCTCGATGGCATCCTTCAGTTGGAGGCACTCTTCTATGTCATGCCCGTGGTCCCTGTGGAACCGACAATACTTGTTTTTATTCCTGGCGGCAGGAGGGCCCCTCATCGATTTAGGCCTTTGGAAGAAGGCCTCGTTCTTGATCTCCATGAGGATCTTCTCCCGACACAGGGGGAGAGGTGCATAGTTGTTGAACCGCTTGAGGTAGTCCCTCAGCTTAGGGCTTTGGCACCGAGTGGATCGGCTATCATCACCGGGAGGTCGGAATGCGAGGGCTTTATCGCCCCGCTTCTTTGGGGCTGACCTCCCCTCAGCCTGGCATCGGCTCGCCAACTGCTGCTCTGCTAGGGCATACTTGTGCGCCTTGGCCAACAGCTCGGTGTAGTTCGCCGGGAACTTCTTGTCCAGGGAGAATGAGAGCGTAGACGAGTGGAGCCCCCTCTTGAAGGCTGACATGGCCACCGCTTCATTCAAGTCTGGGACCTCCATGGCAGTTGAGTTGAAGCAGGCCATGTAGTCTTGGAGGGTCTCTCCCTCTTTTTGTAGGACGAGGAAGAGGCAGTCAGTGTTTTTCGGAGTTTGATTGCAAGTCCTGAAATGAGAAAGAAAAAGGATTTCAAGCTGGGAAAAGTAATAGATCGTACCTAGGCGGATGGCAGAGAATCACATCCACGCGGCCTTCTTCAGCATCACTAGGAAGGCGATAAAGTGAAGAGCGTCAGAAGCACCCTGTACCATCATGTGGGCCTTATAGGTGCCCAGGTGGTCCAGTATATCGGTGGTACCGTCGTAGGGGTCCACCTGTGGGATTTTGAAGTACCGGGGGATAGGCTCCCCTAGAATCTCGCCGGAGAAAGGTGGGTGGGTGTCATGCACTTGCCCTCCCTTAACTTTCTACCACTCGACAATCTCGGCAATGCGCTCTTCCATGCGCATGATTTTGCTGCCGTGGTCATGCGGGTCTGCAGCAGGGCGCCGGCCGTCGAGAGGGACAGAGTCGGCGAAAGAGGGGGAAGCTGATTTCACCCTCTTTCCTTCATTGCGGGCCCTTAAGGACCACTGGGGCTCCGGAACAGTGGGGAAAGGAGGCGGGGGCACCTCGAAATGCTGGCTGATGCCAGCGACGGGTTGATGGTTGACGCAGGAAGCCACCGGTGGCTGCTGCCGATGGTCAGCTATTTCCTGGAAGCACTGGACTGTTGAGGTGAGAGTCTCGATGCTGTTTACCAGCATCTGAAATTGTTGTAACCCCAGGGTGATAGTGGGCTCAGCGACGGTAGCGGCGTCGCTTTCCACGCGGGGTGCTCTGGGCCCATGATGAGAATGCCCTCCCCTCGCAGAAATACTTCGAGTTCTCCCCCTTGCCATGGTCGGATCTTCCCAGTTGATCTTTCCTTTTAGAGTGAAGAGCAGAACGAAGGCTCGCCGGCCCTTTCTCTAGCACCAATATGTTGCCGCTTTTCCTCCTGGACCTGGCTCTGTGGATGCACTGGAGAGCTCCTCTACCGGTCGACTTGCACAAAGTTCCTGGGCATCGGAGGTGCTCCGGTGGGGGACACTCCGATGCTTAAGTTAGTGAGGGATTGGAGCAACAGAATGGAAAGAGCTAAGAGAAAATCACTCGTGGTAGGGAAAGAGTACCCTTACCTTTTGCGGAGGTCCCTGGGCGCCTTTTATAGGCATGGAGTGCGGCCAAATTCCGTTAGGGGATAGGCTAGGAAAGCCTTGATTTGCCCCCAAGAGAGCTAGCATGGTGGTAGGGTCGTGGCCTGGCGGCGTGGCAGGAGGGTTAGAGCGATGGCCTGGTGGCACGGAGTCGTGGCCATGTGGTAGAGTTCGTTGTAGCATAATGTCAGAATGATGCAAAACGAATGCTCTGATACCAAAAATGATGCAGAACAAAGAACAAAGAAGTGTATGCGGAAGTAAATTTAAGATTAATTCTTTTTTTCTTTTTTTTTTTAATATATTTCAAAAATTGGCCTCGACTCAAAGTAAAGTAAACTAAGTTGATGGAAACTAGGTAAGGATTGAAAGTACAATTTAGAAGAAGCTAAGTTATCAGAGTAGTTCAGAAGTAACGGATCGCTGGGGGTTGAGAAACTCCCAGACCTAGGGTTTCGCTCTGAACTTTCAACATGACAGAAATAAAGAGAAGAGGTGGTTTACCAACCAGACAGTGATCTTCACAGAATTTGGGTGGAAGAACTCTCTCGACCTAGTTGAAACAGTTGATCTGAACCTGGATGCTGGTGGCCGGCCTCTATGTGGAGAGAGGGGCCGTGGGATGTAGATGGAAAATTAGGGTTTGGTGGTGGTGGAGTAGAGATGGGTGGACTAAGCTAGGGTTTTGGGGTTGGAGATCTCACACCTCCTCAAGGTTCTTAGGGAACCCGGATTTACTCCCTCACGGAGCTCAACACCTGAATACAAGTGCGGAAGAGAGAAACACAAAGTTGCTCACAAAGAAATTGATTTCATTCATCTTTTTTTTTTTTTTTTTTTTTATCAAGTCAACCCTTATTACAAGCCAAAAACCCTAATTCTTCGGGCAAGGTTAATCAGAGATCCAGATGGAGCTCTGAAGTCTTCTTCTGAGTATGGTGCCCGCACCACAGAATTTGTCAGAGAGGGATTTTTGGAGCCTTCAAGTAGTTCCCTTAATGGTGGGTCGGCCTCAGCTGAAGAGAGTCGCCCGGCCGACCGGAGCATTCACCAGGAGCTCTAAAGAAGCCAACGTGCATGCGAGAAGGTGTCTGACGGCTCTCTGAGTTTCTTTGGGTCAGCCATACCTTTGGCGAGAGAAGTCTGTTCGGCTCAGTCCAGGTCGGCCTCCTAGTAGGTCAGCCACTTGGGAAAGAGACCGTAGGGACCTCTTTAAGAGCCGGGGTTGGACCTCTCTTCCCATGGGTCTCTCAGACCCTACTTCAGGGGTCAGCCAGTCGGACGCCTGGGGCCTGTCCGACCAAGGGTTAGCTGGATAGGTACAACAAAAGTATTACTTAAACATCAACTAGTCTAGAGAACAAAAAATAGCTTGTTTTACCTATGAATCACAATTGATGGATATATTCCCTAGTTTAAATATTTTTTGCATATCTATATTTCATATCTGGGTAATGTACAGTAAAAGAAAAATATAATAATTATTTATTTCATATAATTTGTGAATTTGGGCGTGGAGGTTGGTGATCTTTTTGGAAGAAGTTGGTGGCCTTTGTGATGGAGCCGCTTTAGGGAAGACTTGCTCCTTCATTTATAGTAATGGTCATGTATTGGATATGCATGAAGAAGGACCACGGCATGCGCCTACTCTTCATGATTATCGAACCATGAAAAGTATATCGTACACAAGCACATATTCCTTATTATCCTTAAGATATTTATTAATATGCTTAATTGCTTTCTAATGTTTCTTCCCAAGGTTGCCTTTTATTTGGATACTAGTCCAACGACCCCATATATGTATATTCTAGTATACAACATAGCATACATTAAACATTCTATGATTGAAAAAAAAAATTTATTTACAAGCTGGTATAAGTGATCATTAATATTGATATGGTAAGATCGCTGATGTGGAGCGTACGACAACCCAGCTGACAGCCAAGTGATGCCATGTGGTGTTCTCCTCCGAGCTCTCCTGCCAGGTGGCTTGACCAGCATCGCACCCACCTCGGTCCGAGCTCGGCACCTCTGCCCCTTCGCCAGGTGTCGACCCAAGAGGGGTCCACCTCGCTCGAAGTGAGCCTGCCTCTGCTCCTCCACCAGGTGGCACCCCCAGATGGGTCCACCTTGGCTGGAGTCAAGCCGGGCACCCCTGCTCCTTTGCCAAGTGGCACTCCTTGATGGGTCCACCTCTGCCAAAGTCGAGCTTGCCTCTGTCCCTTCGCTAGGTATCGACCCAGGAGGGGTCCACCTCGGCCAAAGTCGAGCTTGCCTCTACCCCTTCGCCTGGTGACGACCCAGGAGGGGACCACCTCGATCGAAATGGGCTTGCCCGTGCTCCTCCACCAGGTGGCACCCCCAAAAGGGTCAACCTTGGCCGGAGTCGAGCTGGGCACCCCTGCTCCTTCGCCAGGTGGCGCCCCTTGATGGGTCCACCTCGGTCGAAGTCGAGCTTGCCTCTACTCCTTCGCCAGGTGGCACCCCTAGATGGGTCCACCTTGGTCGGAGTCGAGCCCGGCACCTCTGCTCCTTCGTCAGGTGGTGCCCCTTGATGGGTCCACCTCGACTGAAGTCAAGCCTTCTACACGGGGCCGGGGTGCAAGCCTCGAGGACATTGCTGAGGATGGCACGCACAGGGCAGCGTGTCCAATACGGCATCTTCAGGCATGTAACGATGCGTGGAACCTCGTTTACACCAGTTTGGGAAGGACACCCTGTTCGAGGCACCAGATCCAGCGGCCGGTGACCTAGTGCTCCGAAAGGGGAGATCCACGGTCAACGCCTCGAGCCCGAGGGCACCTTCGCGGGGATCGGGGTCCCGCCTAGTTTTCCCTCTTTCGTGATTGTACGATAGATGAGACAGGCTCACCACTTAACTCCCAACCGTAAGGAGAGACAGCCTTAGGAGAACAGTCGGGGAGCGCCGCCGACCTCCAAGGCCTCTCTTGGAGGGAGAATCGAGGTACCAAAGTATCCAACAATCTCAAAAGGGGCACCACTGGTAAGAAGAAAGGTAAGCAATCGAGAGGGCAAGCACAGGCATGGGGAGAAGAGGCGATTATGAGACAGAAGCTCCAGAGGAACTCGTAGGAGCGAGCTCGACCAGCCCGGTTGCAGGAACCAGAGTGCCAGTCCCTCTCGCTCTCACTCACCTTTTCATCAAAGATTCCTCTAATCATGGAGACCCAATGGGGATCCATCTTAGTGAATCTGTTCCACTTTACCACTCTCTAACTTGACCGTCGGAGTGCCCCCACCGGGATCCCCGGCCTGGATCTCTAACCTCGTTTTGTAGGTCCAGAAGCATTAAGATTCTGCAGCAAAGGGGACCACAGTCCGGTGCCAACTCACAGCTGCAGGCCACAGTAGTAAGGTCGGCAATAGATTGGCACGCCCGGAAGGGGGAGCGAAAGCCCCTACTTGAACAAGCCTCCCACGAGCTTGAGAATGGCTCAACCCCAAGCATGGTGGTGACTCGCGAACATGAAGCCTCCACCAGCCGGGTGGGAGAAGCTCCCTCCCCTCCGGGCCCCCACAACACGGAAAGGGAACTTCCCGCTTTTCCTGCTCCTCCTCCTCAGTTGCCCTTGGCAGACGGTCAGTATGCTGCTATTGTCCAGCAGCTACAGATGCTGACCACGGTCATGAGGCAGCTGCAGCAATAGCAATGATCTCTGGTCACTCAACCGTAGTCAGGGATCCCTGCGGCCCAAGCCACGGGCCCCCACGGAAGCCTGCACTCCATTCAAGGCATGCCATCCCACCTGCGGGCAGTCACCAACCCCCGCGGGAGTCATCAAACCCCCATAAAGAGGAACCATACTGGGTTGGCGAACCACGAGAGCCGATCCCCCATGGAAAACGATGATGCCGCTAGGCACAGCGAGCACCGCCGGAGCAAGGCCCCTCACCGTGACCCGTCGGCTCCTTCTTCTCCAGCGGCCTCAGTGGAAGGCTCCACTGACGAGGCCATCAGGCATCTGGCCGAAAGGTGCCTGGAAGAGCAAGAGCGTAAACTGGCGGAACTCTCTTGCTAGTTTGCCAACATGCAGGGCTCTCCCAGTGAGCTAGTGGGCTATAATGCCCGACCACCCTTCTCCCGGGAAATCCAAGAGGGACCGATTCCGAGTTGGTTCCTCATGCCTCAGGTAGATCCCTACAATCGAACCACCAACCCCCTGGACCACCTGAAGAGCTATAAAGCTCTCATGAGAGTCTAGGGGATGACGGACGCCCTCCTGTGCATCGCCTTCCTGGCTATCCTGTGGAAGGCCGCTCGAGTTTGGTTCACCCACCTCGAGCCCGAATCCATCAACTCCTTCCAACAGTTAGAAGGAAAGTTTGTGGAACACTTCGACGCTTGTCGAAAGGTGCCAAGGGAGGTGGATAGCCTCTTCTCCATCCTCCAACAAGACCAGGAGCTACTGTGGGACTATGTCACCCACTTCAAGACCGCTGCCCTAGAGATCTACAATCTGGAAAAGCCCGTTGCCATGCTGGCATTGAAACGAGGGCTCATGACCTTCCAACTGACATATTCTTTGGACAAAAAACCATCCAAGACATACTCCGAACTCCTCCTCCATGTCCAAAAGTACATCTGAGCTGAAGAGGCTGACCGTACCAGGAGAAAGCTGGACGGGAAGCCTTCGAAGAAGCCTACCCCAAGGGATGCACCTGGAACCCGAAGGCCCAGGCCGCCCGCGGACTTCTGGTCGGGACTGAAGCCGAAGAATAGTTTCGCTCCGGAGAAAACTTTCACTCCCCTCCTTACTCCAAGAATGAAGATTCTCATGAAAATCGAGGGCGAGCGCTACTTCCGCCGACCTCCTCCTCAGAACCCGAAGAACCGTCGTGACAAGACAAAGTATTGCTAATTCCATCACGACCATGCCATGACATGGAGGAGTGCCATAACCTGAAGAGGGAGATTGAGGACTTGATCAAGAGGGGCTATTTTAAGAAGTACATGGGAAGAGAGGCCCCAGTGGAGGACCAGTCACTTGTGGCCCTTCCCCCCATTCCTATAGTCGATAACTACCCTACAGAGAAGTTGGTGGGCATGATCTCTTGGGGGATAGGGCATGCGTCGAAGAAGGCCTGGGAGGGAGGATACTTAGAAAATGTACTCCCCTTTGAAAAGGGGAAGGGAGGTGAAGAAAATGTAAATAACAATGCGATGGTGGTCGAAATGACCATCGCTAAGTATCATGTACATCGAATTATGGTTGATAGTGGGAGCTCCATTGACGTATTTTATTATGATGCTTTCTCCCGGATGAACTTGTCTCATGATTGGCTGACGCCAGTGCACACCCCTCTCGTGGGTTTCACCGGAGATTCTGTAGGAGTCGAGGGAGAGATCACTCTCCCTGTTACCGCCGGGACTCTATCCCGGCAGAGCACGGTCATGATGACCTTCACCATCGTCCGACTCCCGTCATCGTACAATGCTATCCTGGGCCGCCAGGACTCAACCAACTTGATGCAGTCATCTCCACCAAGAGATTGCTGGTGCAATTCCCCACCATTTTTAGGGTGGGAGAGATGAGGGGGCAGTTCAACCCATCCCGCATTGCTTGCAGGCCATCCCAGGAGCGCGAAATGCTGAGCTCGACACCGATGTCGACGATTTTGACCAAAGGGCACAGGATCCCAGGGGTGGTCCCATTGAGTGCCTGCTAACGTACCCTCTTGGCTTGGACCCATAGAAAATGGTGCAAATAGGAGCCTAACTCTCGGAAGACGTGCGGGCTCCCTTGCTAAATTTTCTTCGGGTGAACGCAGACGTATTCACCTAGTCTATAGCAGATATGCCAGGTATTTTCTCGGACATTATCACCCACCAGTTAAAGATCGATCCGAAGTGCCATCCAATCCAGCAGAAGAAAAGGAGTTTTGCTGTAAAAAGATAAAGGGCGATCAATGAAGAGGTGGAGAAGCTCCTCACTGCTGGCTTCGTACAAGAGGTGCAGTATCCCAGTTGGCTAGCAAACGTGGTGATGGTTAAGAAGAACAACAGGAAGTGAAGGATCTATGTGGACTACACTGACCTTAACCGAGCTTGCCCAAAAGATAACTTCCCTCTTCTGAAGATCGACCAGCTCATGATGCCACTTGGGACACCGCCTCCTCTCCTTCATGGATGCCTTCTCCGGGTACAATCAGATTCGGATGCATCCAGAAGATAAGGAGCACACCGCCTTCATCACGGATCATAGGACATACTATTACAAGATGATGCCCTTCGGTCTAAAGAATGCCGATGCCATGTACCAGCGGTTGGTCAACAAGGTCTTCAAAGACCAAATTGGTCGTAACATGTAGGTATTCTTGGATTACATACTCGTGATGAGCAAGCCGACCTCGGACCATGTCGACAACCTGACAAAGACCTTCCATAACCTTTGCCTCCACCAAATAAAATTGAACCCGGTGAAGCGTGCTTTCGGTGTGGTGGCGGGGAAGTTCCTTGGCTTCATGATAACCCAGAGAGGGATAGAAGCCAACCCAGGGAAGTTCCAGGTGATCCTTGACATGGAGCAGCCCACCTCGAAGAAGCAAGTCCAGCGGCTCACTGGCCGAGTGGCAGCCCTGAGCCGATTCATTTCACGATCTGCTGATCGCTGCCGGCCCTTCTTCAAGGCGCTGAGGAAGATGCACGACTTCTCTTGGATGGAGTGCCAAGAGGCATTAAAAGAACTAAAAAAAAACCCTGGCATCACCATCGCTACTCTCCCGGCCAAAGGAGGGAGAAGAACTCCTGTATATGACAGTCACTCCGGAGGCCGTCAGCTCGGTCCTAGTCCGAATGGATGATAAAAGGATCCATATACCAGTATACTATACAAGCAAGCTTGTTTGCGATTCGGAGCTCAGGTACTCTCAATCCGAGAAATTGATTTTTGCACTAATTATGTCGGCTCAGTGCCTAAGGCCTTATTTTCAAGTGCATCCGATTGCGATCCTGACGGATCAACCACTGAAGGTCATGCTTAGCCAACCTGACACGTCTAGACGCATGACAAAATGGGCGCTGAAGCTCAGCAAGTTTGACATCGCCTATCACCGAGGTTGGCCATGATGATGCAGGTACTGGTTGACTTCTTAGTTGAGGTGCAGGCCTGGGCGAGGGGCCGGAAGAGAGCCCCCAGAATCAACAACCGACCTTGAACCGGAGGAGGACATCTAGGTCCTGCATTTGGATGGAGCCTCTAACTCTGGTAGAAGCGGAGCAGGGCTCATCCTCGCCAACAGTGAGGGAGTCGTCGCCGAATGCGCGCTTCACCTACAATTCGCCGCCACCAATAACCAGGCGGAGTATGAAGTGCTCCTTGTGGGACTGAGAGTCTCCCACAAACTGGGAATGACCAACCTGAGGGTCTTCACAGATTCGTAGCTAGTGGATGGGCAGGTCATAGGTGATGCGGGACGAAAATCGATGTAACCCTGAATTATTTGGGAAAGGGAAACAACTAAACAAACTAGGACCGTGGGAGGGCTAAGAAGCCTCCCGGGACTAGGGTGACACTGAAACTAAAACCCTAAAATAGCTGATCTCTTTTGTTTTCAGTTTTCTTGGTGGAGGTGGCGAAGGAAGGATGGAGATGAGGGACTAGGAACTGGAACTCATGGCCCTGGGACTCACTCTAACAAGGAGACGCACACAGAAAGTCAAGGGTCAAAGCATAAAGCTACCCTCCCGAGGGATCACAGCACATAGCTACCCTCCCGGGGGATCATAGCACCAGCTATCCTGAGCTCTCATCGAACCCATAATGCACATAGCAGGGCTCTCACATAGATGCGCTAGGATGACTCTCAAAGGACACGAGGGAATAAAGAAGACGAGATAGGGGATAACTAGGGTGCTCACCGAACCCATAATGCACATAGCAGGGAACGCCTTACACCCCTCATCGAACCCATAATGCACACAGCAGGGAACGAAGGCAAACGTGCCTTAGCCCAGAACCAGAACCGAAACCAATGGCTAAACCAAAAATTTATATCAAATCTCTCTCTCTCTCTGATTAATACAGGGGATAGGGGGCCTTTATATAGAAAAACCAAAACCCTCAGTTTCTTAGCCTCTAAGAAAACTAAAAAAGAAAAATAAATTACATCAAAATTCATGTTGCATCAAAAATGATGCTGATCTACTTTGAGAAGCGTGTCGGCTTGATGATCTGCTCCAGAAATGCTACTCTGAAAATTGGGCTGCTCTGAAAATTGGGCTGCTCTAAAATCCATGCAAAATCTTCTAGCGACCGTGTACAGGAAAAGATGATCTCCGTCGAGCACCGGTGGACGGTCGACGGTCGGGAAGCGGGCGACAGACGGGGCCGGCGGATGGCCAGTGGCAGGCTGCAGGCGGGGCGGCATAGTAGAAACGGCACGGCACACTGGGCATGCCGTTTGGTCTCCCATAACCGTGGGAGACCTCCTAGGCGCCGGCGAGGCCTCCAGCGGCCCAGCGAGTGTCAGACCGGTGGCGGGCGGTGGCAGGCAGTGCAGGTGGGCGGTGGCGCAGGCGGGCGGTGGCATAGGGGTGGCACGGTACGCAAGTCGTGCCGCTTGGGCTTCCCACAGCCGTGGGGCCCAAGGCCACCGACGGGGGCCCTCCAGCGGCCGGGCGTGAGCCAGCGGGCGGCGGGCGGGCGACCGGTGGCAGGCTGGCTGTGGCAGGCAGCGATGGCAGCCATGGGATGTGGGTGATGGTTGGTCATCTCATGGCCGTTCGTCTTCCACGGGCAAGGGCGGCGGCCGTGGCTTCTCCGGCGAGGGCGGGGGCCAGCGAGCATCGGCAGCGATCCGGCGGGGGCGGCCGGGGGTCGGGCGGCCCGGATCTGGGGCTGGAGGAGCGGTGGGCTAGGGTTATTAAAATTTTTTAAAATCACAGGAAGATGATGGAATAACACTGGAATAAGGTGGGAATAAGATTGGGATAAAATTGGAATAGAGAGAATAGGTGGAATAGCGGGAATATGTAAAATAAAAAATATGGAAAAATAAGAAAAAATGGAAAAAAATACCTGGACCTGCTTTGGATCCCCATCATTCTCCTCGATCGTGAAGAACTCGACTCCGTCGAGTTCGAAAAATTCATGGTAGGTCCGGGTATTTTTTCCATTTTTCTTATTTTTCCATATTTTTTTATTTTTACTTATTCTTGCTATTCCACCTATTCCCTTTATTTCAGTTTTATCCCAATCTTATTCCCACCTTATTCCAGTCTTATTCCATCATCTTCCCATGATTTTAAAAAAATTTTCAAAACTCTAGCCCACCCCCCCTCCGGCCCCAGATCCAGGCGACCCGACCCCCAGCCGACACTCGCCGGACCGCCGCCGACACTCGCCGACCCCCGCTGACACTCGCCGACCCCCGCCGACACTCACCGACCCCCACCCTCACTAGATAAGCCGCCGCCGCCGCCCTTGCCTATGGAAGACGAACGACCGTGGGAAGACCAACCGTCGCCCACGTCCCACGGCCGCCGTCGTCGCCTGCTGCCGCCGGCCTGCCACCGATCGCCCGCCTACCGCCCGCTGGCTCACGCCCGATGGCCGGAGGGCCCCCGCCGGTGCATTTGGGCCCCACGATCGTGGGAAGCCCAAGAGGCACGGCGTGCGTACCATGCCGCCCCTGCGCTGCCATGATGCAGAACGGAAGCTCTGATACCAAAATTGATGCAGAACAAAAATGTGGAATGCGGAAGCAAATTAAAATTAATGTATTTTTTTTATTTATTTATTATCAGAAGTCGACTTTGACTCAAAGGAAAGATAAACTAATGTTTAAAGTAACTAAGAAATGACAGAAAGCACAATTAAAAGGAGTGGATTATCAGAGTAACTCAGAAGTAGGATCGCTGGGGATTGAGAAACCCCCAGACCTAGGGTTTACTCCTCTTTCAAGAAATAGACGAAGAGAGAAGAGAAGGTTTTATACCTGACTGTGATATCTCTCGTTGCTTCAATTGAAGGACACTCTCGAGTAGATTGTAGGATCCTTGGAGACAGGGTATCTTCGCAATGGATCCTCGGATTGTAGTCCTATGGCAAGGTTGGCCTTCTTCTCGAACTCAGGATCTGGAAGAAGAAGAACAAAAAGAAAGAACCAGAAACTCAAAGAAAGACACTGACCTGAGTACTTAATGAAGATTGTTGGATGTAGAAGTTCCGGAGATCTTGATACTGATCTGACTCTCCTTTGAACTGGCTCTGTAGTTGAAACAGTTGATCTGAACCTGGATGCTGGTGACTGGCTTCGATGTGGAAGAGAGGGGCCGTGGGATGAAGATGGAAAATTAGGGTTTGGTGGTGGTGGAGTAGAGATGGGTGGACTAAGCTAGGGTTTTGGGGTTGGAGATCTGATGCGGAACTAATATGCATGCAATTTTTTTTATATGTTTTATATGTGGGGTTGGGTGATTAATTCCCGAATTTTAGATTAAAATAAGTTATAGGGAATTTTATATGAATTTTAGAAGATCATCATGCAGATTAGGACCTAGAAAAGTAGAAAAGAAGGATCGCCGGGGCTGAGAAGCCTCGGTTAGGGCAAGTTCTTCTACAATAAAACTACTGGAGGTAGAGGGGTGTACCTGACAACGTCTGTGAAGATCGCAGCAAAAGGGTCTCTCATTCCTCGACGGATGCGGCCTGGAAAATCGAGCCAAAGACCCGCGGATACCCGGCTTTCTGCTCGGTGATCCGATTGAGGCTTGGATGGAGTCATTGGATTCGTAGGAACTCGGGGACCTGCAAACGACCTGTCAGGGGTTAGAAAACTCACAAAGGAACAAGAAAATAAAGGAAAAACAGCAAGGGAAGGCTTCTTTTGGAGTGGGCGTCCAGGGATCTGAGATGCTTGTTGGTAGCAGGAAGATGATTGCAGCACTGGGAAGAAGAACTCTCGCAAACCCCTTTATGCACACAGCAGGGTATCACACAACTCAATAGAAGAACTCAAGGTTTTCATTCATCCAAAAAATTCTCCTCATACAAGAGGCTAGGTCCCTTAAATAGACCCTTAACCTTGGGCTCCAAGTAAGGGTACATAAGTCTTTACATAAGAATCCTTTTCCCTCTCAAACCCTAGCTAGAAAATAAGGAAATATTAGGTAGAAAAATCCCTAAAATTTTTCTTGACTTGGTCAAGACTCCAAGGACGCCTAGGGGGGCGTGTTGGGCTTCTAGGAGCAGCAAAAGGCCGGCCCAAAGGGGCTCGGGTGCATGGGTTTGGGCCTCTGGAAGCTGGGGTGGCCTGGTAGCCAGGTAGCGGGAATATTCCCTGGTATCTTGCTTCTTAGGGGCTTGGGCTTGGCACCTGGGCTTGATTTCATTGGGCTAGGATGCAGATGGACCTCTGGAATCATGGATGCCCTTATTTATGAATATACTTTGGCATCTGGAAGGGAATCTGGGCATCTGGAGGGCATCTGCAAGGAATCAGGGTTTCTGATTTTTCTCCTGGGGTCTTCAAATCTTCAAGCTGGGTTGGACTTGGGCTAAACTTCCATGTCTTCAATCTGGCTGGACTTGGTCTTCACTTGTATAATATAGTCTTGAGTCTTCAGTATGCTTGGACAGGACTCAAAAAAATAAAATTAGCTCAACATGAGCTAACTAGCATTGGACTGAACTAGCTCAACATGAGCTGACTAGTACAGAAGTGAAATAACAACTAAAAATACTCAAATAACAACTAAAATGGACTCAGATGAGCTAAGCCCTTATTACAGATGGACTCATAAATTATTGATCAATTACAGAGGGTTGAGAAGCCTCTGCCTTATTCTGGTGCCTTTGGTGTCCGCACCAATTCTCCCGGGGTGGGAGGAACTCGACCCTGTCGAGTGAAGATCAGACTGGCTCACATATCTCTCGAGAAGGTCTGGATTGAGGCATTGCAAGTCCTCTCGAGAAATCTATGAATCGTCCGACTCTGGCTGGCCTTGCCATCGGATCAGGAAGCATTGATAGTCACGGCCCCGGGTCGTGATGGCTTGATCGTCCAGGATACGCTCGATCCGTTCTCCTCTCTCAGGCCAATTTGTTAGTGGACACTCTGGGTTAGGATCACTCACAATGAAAAGGAATAGGTCCAAAGGCCTTACTAGGTATCGCTGCCGGTTCCCTATACTCAACCAGGTCTGTAATATTGAAGGTAGAACTAATGCCCAAATCCGAAGGCAAGTCTAACACCTAGGCATTTGATCCAATCCTTCTCTATCACTTTAAAAGGTCCGGCTCTGCGAGCATGAAGCTTCTTTTAGGCCTAAGCCTAACCAAGATAGAATCCACTACATCAAATTCTTTGACCCTTCTTCGGGAATTAGCCAGTTGTTTTAAGATTAGTGCGGGTGGTGAACATGCTAGGCACATGCAGACAAATGATGCAAAGGACTCATACTGACACCTAACAGACTCGACTATGCATTCCTATCGAAGGAAATTTTATTGAACTCTTTGGATCTAAACCTAATAGATTATAGGTTCTCTAGGTTTGATCCTAGCTTGACATGCACATGAAAATTTACAGTGAACTCCTAGCAAATTCCAAAGAGTATGCCAGAAGTAAGATGCAAACCTAACATGCGTGATGAATGCATGCAGTATGCTAATCTCAGCTAAATGCAATCTAATGATCCTAGAAATGCTGGAGGTGTCAGGAAAGGGCAGAAAATAGGAAGTGGGTTCAGAATTAGTTTGGTAAGGTAGAGAAAAAGGTTCATGGTTAGTTGGATAAAATAGGATAAAAGACGGGGTGTCAGGAACTAATCCTATACTAATGAGGTTAACCTTATGAGGTTGAGCTATATCTACAGGATTTGCATAATGGAAGGATGGGTCACTAATTTCGGGGAAGAGGTCCTTAATGGGAACTATAGGAGGGGACTCATCTTGAAGGTATTGATTCAAAGAGATCAGGTCCTTAATAAATTCTTCTGGTTCTTGTATTTTTGGACTAGTCTCTATAATTTGGCTCTCCTCTATGGTTTCCTCAGGTAAGGCTCTAGCAGTAGTACCTAGGTTCTCTTCCTCTATTTGTTCTTCCATTATAGCTTTAGGTTGGATGTGGTCAAGGTCAACTAGCTCTGGGTTGGAATCTACCTGGGTATCTACTGGGTCAGCTAATTCTAGGTCTACTAAAGGTGTCTCCTCTTCTCCCTCATACTCATCCACTAGGCTCACATCAGCTTCATACACTTCCACGTTAATGTAAGCCTTGCGAATCTCAGGAATGGTTGGAGAAGGTCGGCTAGCAGGAAATTGGTTAGGTTCTGGTCTCTGATTATGGGTACCACTCCTAGTAGGTTCAGGTTGTATAAGAGGTAGTGGCTCACTATTGGGTTCATATTTAGGGATACTCATCCTATAGGGTTCAAGTTGACTAGGGGAAGCATGACTAGTACTAGGCTGATACTTAGGGGTTATGGGTTCTCTAAGCTCATAGGACAAGGGTGCAGATCTATGGGTCATGGGATTATAGGATCTGGGGTCATAGGATTTTGGGTCAGCTCTATGATCAGGTTCTAAGGTTGGATCAAGGTATGGGGTCCTCCTAAGGTTGGGCTCTCTATATGGGTCAGGATATTGGGTCCTCCTAGGATTGGACTCCCTATATGGGTCAGAATACTGGGTTCTCCTAGGGTTGGACTCCCTATATGGGTCAGAATATTGGGTTCTCCTAGGGTTTGACTCCCTATATGGGTCAGAATATTGGGTGTTGGGTCTACTAGGCTCATAGGGTATGGGTGTATAGGATCTATGATCATGGGATCTAGAGTCATAGGATCTAGGTTCATAGGTTATGGATTCATAAGTTCTAGGTTCATAGGATTTAGAGTCATAAGATCTATAGGTTGTGGGTATACTAGGCTTATAGGGAGAGGGTAAATAGGATCTATCTTCTTGGTCTATAAAATCCTGATTGGGTCTTCTAGGACTAACCTTAGGGATTGGGTCAGGATGATGGGCTCTCCTAGGTTCAGCCTCAAGGTATGGATCAGGGTTTGGGGTCCTCCTAGGTTGAGGATTGTAGTACGGGTCAGGATAAGGGGCTCTCCTAGGTTCGACCTCATGGTATAGATCAGGGTTTGGGGTCCTCCTAGGTTAAGGGGAGTCAGGATCTGGCTCAGACTGTGACCCATGGGTTTTTCTTGGGGTCCCTACCCGGACTTTTAACTGATCAAACCTATTGGCACGATAGTCAATTCTATCATTGGTTTGAATACGAGACTGAGTTAACTGGGTCATCTGGATAGTTATCTGGGCAATTTGATCAGCTAGGGCTTTTATTTGGGCTTGTAAATTTTCATGGGTTCAGACATTTATGAAGGAGGTGGGTGATATGAAACTCCTGATCTAGTGCTCATGCAAGACTCGATCAGACCGACTATAGCTGACTAAACCTAAAGTCCAAACTAGATGCTCAATCAGGGTGGCAAACTAGCCTATAGTAACCCTGTACTCAGCCAGGCAGGTGTAAGGGGAGTGTTAGGTCCCTGATTGCCAATCCTAGACACCAATCAGAGATTGGCCAGGTAGGCGGACCAGCACACAAGCCCTTCGGGATTGAATCCCTAAACCACCGTTCTAGACACTAAGCACAAGGCACACACAGGTTAACTTGACACAGTGATCTAACACTAGCCCAGACCCGACCAGTTGGTGTCCCTAGCCCACTAGGGCAAATTAAGTCTAATTAATTTTAGGTTAAGGCTTGGGACTGAATGCAAGGGATGTGGTTTTGGGCTAAGGAGAGGTTATCAAATCCTCCCCCCATCTGATATAGCAAGAGTGCCCTTAAAAGTAAATTATGCAATGATGGCAGGCAGATGAGGATGCAAATTAGGGTTTAGATAATTTTTTTTTTTGGTATTTTTGGAAAATATGTATATATATATATATTTTTTTTTGGTATTTTTTTAAATAGAAGAAAACTTGCAAATCATGATCTAATATACTGGAAATATACTAAAATTAAAAGATATGCAAAAAATGCTAAACAAAACCCTAAAACTTCCAAACTTGTCTTGCTAAAAAAAACAGAGCCAAAAATTTGCAGGCCTTATTTCGGCTTGTAGAAAATTCACAGGACATAATAAAATCTGGAAAGATTTTCAAAATTATTTTGAATTATGATAAATCCAGGAAAATAAATTTTAGAATTTTTGAAGTTTTTAACAGGGCGAAATAAATAAAATAACAGAGTATATATGGACTAAAAAATTGCAGAAAATAAGCCCTAATCTAAGCTCTGATACCAAATGATGCGGAACTAATATGCATGCAATTTTTTTTATATGTTTTATATGTGGGGTTGGGTGATTAATTCTCGAATTTCAGATTAAAATAAGTTATAGGGAATTTTATATGATTTTAGAAGATCAGCATGCAGATTAGGACCTAGAAAAGTAGAAAAGAAGGATCGCCGGGGCTGAGAAGCCTCGGTTAGGGCAAGTTCTCCTACAATAAAACTACTGGAGGTAGAGGGGTGTACCTGACAACGTCTGTGAAGATCGCAGCAAAAGGGTCTCTCATTCCTCGACGGATGCGGCCTGGAAAATTGAGCCAAAGACCCGCGGATACCCGGCTTTCTGCTCGGTGATCCGATTGAGGCTTGGATGGAGTCGTTGGATTCGTAGGAACTCGGGGACCTGCAAACGACCTGTCAGGGGTTAGAAAACTCACAAAGGAACAAGAAAATAAAGGAAAAACAGCAAGGGAAGGCTTCTTTTGGAGTGGGCGTCCAGGGATCTGAGATGCTTGTTGGTAGCAGGAAGATGATTGCAGCACTGGAAAGAAGAACTCTCGCAAACCCCTTTATGCACACAGCAGGGTATCACACAACTCAATAGAAGAACTCAAGGTTTTCATTCATCCAAAAAATTTCCCTCATACAAGAGGCTAGGGTCCCTTAAATAGACCCTTAACCTTGGGCTCCAAGTAAGGGTACATAAGTCTTTACATAAGAATCCTTTTCCCTCTCAAACCCTAGCTAGAAAATAAGGAAATATTAGGTAGAAAAATCCCTAAAATTTTTCTTGACTTGGTCAAGACTCCAAGGACGCCTAGGGGGGCGTGTTGGGCTTCTAGGAGCAGCAAAAGGCCGGCCCAAAGGGGCCCGGGTGCATGGGTTTGGGCCTCTGGAAGCTGGGGTGGCCTGGTAGCCAGGTAGCAGGAATATTCCCTGGTATCTTGCTTCTTAGGGGCTTGGGCTTGGCACCTGGGCTTGATTTCATTGGGCTAGGATGCAGATGGACCTCTGGAATCATGGATGCCCTTATTTATGAATATACTTTGGCATCTGGAAGGGAATCTGGGCATCTGGAGGGCATCTGCAAGGAATCAGGGTTTCTGATTTTTCTCCTGGGGTCTTCAAATCTTCAAGCTGGGTTGGACTTGGGCTAAACTTCCATGTCTTCAATCTGGCTGGACTTGGTCTTCACTTGTATAATATAGTCTTGAGTCTTCAGTATGCTTGGACAGGACTCAAAAAAATAAAATTAGCTCAACATGAGCTAACTAGCATTGGACTGAACTAGCTCAACATGAGCTGACTAGTACAGAAGTGAAATAACAACTAAAAATACTCAAATAACAACTAAAATGGACTCAGATGAGCTAAGCCCTTATTACAGATGGACTCATAAATTATTGATCAATTACAGAGGGTTGAGAAGCCTCTGCCTTATTCTGGTGCCTTTGGTGTCCGCACCAATTCTCCCGGGGTGGGAGGAACTCGACCCTGTCGAGTGAAGATCAGACTGGCTCACATATCTCTCGAGAAGGTCTGGATTGAGGCATTGCAAGTCCTCTCGAGAAATCTATGAATCGTCCGACTCTGGCTGGCCTTGCCATCGGATCAGGAAGCATTGATAGTCACGGCCCCGGGTCGTGATGGCTTGATCGTCCAGGATACGCTCGATCCGTTCTCCTCTCTCAGGCCAATTTGTTAGTGGACACTCTGGGTTAGGATCACTCACAATGAAAAGGAATAGGTCCAAAGGCCTTACTAGGTATCGCTGCCGGTTCCCTATACTCAACCAGGTCTGTAATATTGAAGGTAGAACTAATGCCCAAATCCGAAGGCAAGTCTAACACCTAGGCATTTGATCCAATCCTTCTCTATCACTTTAAAAGGTCCGGCTCTGCGAGCATGAAGCTTCTTTTAGGCCTAAGCCTAACCAAGATAGAATCCACTACATCAAATTCTTTGACCCTTCTTCGGGAATTAGCCAGTTGTTTTAAGATTAGTGCGGGTGGTGAACATGCTAGGCACATGCAGACAAATGATGCAAAGGACTCATACTGACACCTAACAGACTCGACTATGCATTCCTATCGAAGGAAATTTTATTGAACTCTTTGGATCTAAACCTAATAGATTATAGGTTCTCTAGGTTTGATCCTAGCTTGACATGCACATGAAAATTTACAGTGAACTCCTAGCAAATTCCAAAGAGTATGCCAGAAGTAAGATGCAAACCTAACATGCGTGATGAATGCATGCAGTATGCTAATCTCAGCTAAATGCAATCTAATGATCCTAGAAATGCTGGAGGTGTCAGGAAAGGGCAGAAAATAGGAAGTGGGTTCAGAATTAGTTTGGTAAGGTAGAGAAAAAGGTTCATGGTTAGTTGGATAAAATAGGATAAAAGACGGGGTGTCAGGAACTAATCCTATACTAATGAGGTTAACCTTATGAGGTTGAGCTATATCTACAGGATTTGCATAATGGAAGGATGGGTCACTAATTTCGGGGAAGAGGTCCTTAATGGGAACTATAGGAGGGGACTCATCTTGAAGGTATTGATTCAAAGAGATCAGGTCCTTAATAAATTCTTCTGGTTCTTGTATTTTTGGACTAGTCTCTATAATTTGGCTCTCCTCTATGGTTTCCTCAGGTAAGGCTCTAGCAGCAGTACCTAGGTTCTCTTCCTCTATTTGTTCTTCCATTATAGCTTTAGGTTGGATGTGGTCAAGGTCAACTAGCTCTGGGTTGGAATCTACCTGGGTATCTACTGGGTCAGCTAATTCTAGGTCTACTAAAGGTGTCTCCTCTTCTCCCTCATACTCATCCACTAGGCTCACATCAGCTTCATACACTTCCACGTTAATGTAAGCCTTGCGAATCTCAGGAATGGTTGGAGAAGGTCGGCTAGCAGGAAATTGGTTAGGTTCTGGTCTCTGATTATGGGTACCACTCCTAGTAGGTTCAGGTTGTATAAGAGGTAGTGGCTCACTATTGGGTTCATATTTAGGGATACTCATCCTATAGGGGTTAAGTTGACTAGGGGAAGCATGACTAGTACTAGGCTGATACTTAGGGGTTATGGGTTCTCTAAGCTCATAGGACAAGGGTGCAGATCTATGGGTCATGGGATTATAGGATCTGGGGTCATAGGATTTTGGGTCAGCTCTATGATCAGGTTCTAAGGTTGGATCAAGGTATGGGGTCCTCCTAAGGTTGGGCTCTCTATATGGGTCAGGATATTGGGTCCTCCTAGGATTGGACTCCCTATATGGGTCAGAATACTGGGTTCTCCTAGGGTTGGACTCCCTATATGGGTCAGAATATTGGGTTCTCCTAGGGTTTGACTCCCTATATGGGTCAGAATATTGGGTGTTGGGTCTACTAGGCTCATAGGGTATGGGTGTATAGGATCTATGATCATGGGATCTAGAGTCATAGGATCTAGGTTCATAGGTTATGGATTCATAAGTTCTAGGTTCATAGGATTTAGAGTCATAAGATCTATAGGTTGTGGGTATACTAGGCTTATAGGGAGAGGGTAAATAGGATCTATCTTCTTGGTCTATAAAATCCTGATTGGGTCTTCTAGGACTAACCTTAGGGATTGGGTCAGGATGATGGGCTCTCCTAGGTTCAGCCTCAAGGTATGGATCAGGGTTTGGGGTCCTCCTAGGTTGAGGATTGTAGTACGGGTCAGGATAAGGGGCTCTCCTAGGTTCGACCTCATGGTATAGATCAGGGTTTGGGGTCCTCCTAGGTTAAGGGGAGTCAGGATCTGGCTCAGACTGTGACCCATGGGTTTTTCTTGGGGTCCCTACCCGGACTTTTAACTGATCAAACCTATTGGCACGATAGTCAATTCTATCATTGGTTTGAATACGAGACTGAGTTAACTGGGTCATCTGGATAGTTATCTGGGCAATTTGATCAGCTAGGGCTTTTATTTGGGCTTGTAAATTTTCCATGGGTTCAGACATTTATGAAGGAGGTGGGTGATATGAAACTCCTGATCTAGTGCTCATGCAAGACTCGATCAGACCGACTATAGCTGACTAAACCTAAAGTCCAAACTAGATGCTCAATCAGGGTGGCAAACTAGCCTATAGTAACCCTGTACTCAGCCAGGCAGGTGTAAGGGGAGTGTTAGGTCCCTGATTGCCAATCCTAGACACCAATCAGAGATTGGCCAGGTAGGCGGACCAGCACACAAGCCCTTCGGGATTGAATCCCTAAACCACCGTTCTAGACACTAAGCACAAGGCACACACAGGTTAACTTGACACAGTGATCTAACACTAGCCCGGACCCGACCAGTTGGTGTCCCTAGCCCACTAGGGCAAATTAAGTCTAATTAATTTTAGGTTAAGGCTTGGGACTGAATGCAAGGGATGTGGTTTTGGGCTAAGGAGAGGTGATCAAATCCTCCCCCCATCTGATATAGCAAGAGTGCCCTTAAAAGTAAATTATGCAATGATGGCAGGCAGATGAGGATGCAAATTAGGGTTTAGATATTTATTTTTTTTTTGGTATTTTTGGAAAATATGTATATATATATTTTTTTTTTTGGTATTTTTTAAATAGAAGAAAACTTGCAAATCATGACCTAATATACTGGAAATATACTAAAATTAAAAGATATGCAAAAAATGCTAAACAAAACCCTAAAACTTCCAAACTTGTCTTGCTAAAAAAAACAGAGCCAAAAATTTGCAGGCCTTATTTCGGCTTGTAGAAAATTCACAGGACATAATAAAATCTGGAAAGATTTTCAAAATTATTTTGAATTATGATAAATCCAGGAAAATAAATTTTAGAATTTTTGAAGTTTTTAACAGGGCGAAATAAATAAAATAACAGAGTATATATGGACTAAAAAATTGCAGAAAATAAGCCCTAATCTAAGCTCTGATACCAAATGATGCGGAACTAATATGCATGCAATTTTTTTTATATGTTTTATATGTGGGGTTGGGTGATTAATTCCCGAATTTCAGATTAAAATAAGTTATAGGGAATTTTATATGAATTTTAGAAGATCAGCATGCAGATTAGGACCTAGAAAAGTAGAAAAGAAGGATCGCCGGGGCTGAGAAGCCTCGGTTAGGGCAAGTTCTCCTACAATAAAACTACTGGAGGTAGAGGGGTGTACCTGACAACGTCTGTGAAGATCGCAGCAAAAGGGTCTCTCATTCCTCGACGGATGCGGCCTGGAAAATCGAGCCAAAGACCCGCGGATACCCGGCTTTCTGCTCGGTGATCCGATTGAGGCTTGGATGGAGTCGTTGGATTCGTAGGAACTCGGGGACCTGCAAACGACCTGTCAGGGGTTAGAAAACTCACAAAGGAACAAGAAAATAAAGGAAAAACAGCAAGGGAAGGCTTCTTTTGGAGTGGGCGTCCAGGGATCTGAGATGCTTGTTGGTAGCAGGAAGATGATTGCAGCACTGGAAAGAAGAACTCTCGCAAACCCCTTTATGCACACAGCAGGGTATCACACAACTCAATAGAAGAACTCAAGGTTTTCATTCATCCAAAAAATTCCCCTCATACAAGAGGCTAGGGTCCCTTAAATAGACCCTTAACCTTGGGCTCCAAGTAAGGGTACATAAGTCTTTACATAAGAATCCTTTTCCCTCTCAAACCCTAGCTAGAAAATAAGGAAATATTAGGTAGAAAAATCCCTAAAATTTTTCTTGACTTGGTCAAGACTCCAAGGACGCCTAGGGGGCGTGTTGGGCTTCTAGGAGCAGCAAAAAGCCGGCCCAAAGGGGCCCGGGTGCATGGGTTTGGGCCTCTGGAAGCTGGGGTGGCCTGGTAGCCAGGTAGCAGGAATATTCCCTGGTATCTTGCTTCTTAGGGGCTTGGGCTTGGCACCTGGGCTTGATTTCATTGGGCTAGGATGCAGATGGACCTCTGGAATCATGGATGCCCTTATTTATGAATATACTTTGGCATCTGGAAGGGAATCTGGGCATCTGGAGGGCATCTGCAAGGAATCAGGGTTTCTGATTTTTCTCCTGGGGTCTTCAAATCTTCAAGCTGGGTTGAACTTGGGCTAAACTTCCATGTCTTCAATCTGGCTGGACTTGGTCTTCACTTGTATAATATAGTCTTGAGTCTTCAGTATGCTTGGACAGGACTCAAAAAAATAAAATTAGCTCAACATGAGCTAACTAGCATTGGACTGAACTAGCTCAACATGAGCTGACTAGTACAGAAGTGAAATAACAACTAAAAATACTCAAATAACAACTAAAATGGACTCAGATGAGCTAAGCCCTTATTACAGATGGACTCATAAATTATTGATCAATTACAGAGGGTTGAGAAGCCTCTGCCTTATTCTGGTGCCTTTGGTGTCCGCACCAAGATCTCACACCTCCTCAAGGTTCCTAGGGAACCCGGATTTACTCCCTCACGGAGCTCAACACCTGAATACAAGTGCGAAAGAGAGAAACACAAAGTTGCTCACACAGAAATTGATTTCATTCATCATTTTAAATTCAAGAGTTACATAGAGTTGAATATATAGACATAACAAAGAAATAAAATTTTATACATTTCCCATGTGGGACTAATAGGACTAACCCATACTTTAGGCATCAAATTCTCTTCCCAAGACTCCTTCCATGAGTGGGCAGCCCAAAAACTCCAAGAAAACTTGAAAATCAGCTCCAAATGGCAGGTTATGGGGGTGTCTCCTAGTATCTCTCCATGAATCAAGGATTTTCCCTTCATGGTTTGGCTCATTTGGACACCTCCTAGTCTTGCTCCAAAAGTTTAGGCTTCTTCCTTTCATGGCTTTGGCACTTTTGGAAACTTTTGGGTGCCTCCTTGATTTTCTCCCCAAGACGGGCTCTCTTCCCTTTTATAACTTGGATTTTTATGGAACATTGTGGGGCACCTCCTTGATCCTCTCTTCAAGAAAAATTCTTGCCATCCTGGCTTGGGTTTATCTGGAAAGAAGTTGTCTCCTCCTTGGATTGAGGTATCTTGATGGATTTCTCCCCCAAGTGGTGCAAGAAAAAAGAACCTGCTTACTTGAGGCGTGGGGACCAAGGTACACTGGATGGAGATGTGGCAGGGAGTGTGGCACCCACTTGTAGCTGGAAAATGTGGTGCCCTATGGCAAAGGGAATGACACCTACCTTGGCCTTGGACTTGGACTGAGTCAACATGACCCAACAAAAATTGAAATGACAAAATTACAGACTCAAAATTGAGTTGATCAGGTCAACCCTTATTACAAAACCAGAAAATCCTAATTCTTCGGGCAAGGTCAATCAGAGATCTAGATGGAGCCCTGAAGTCTTCTTCTGAGTCTGGTGCCCGCACCAATTCTCCCGGGGTGAGAGGAACTCGACCTTGTCGAGTAGGGCTCAAGTTGGCTCTGGTATCTCTCCAAGAGGTCTGGATCCAAATCTTGTAGTTCTTCTCGGGAGATCCAAGAGTCATCAGAGTCTGGCCTTCCTTGCCAGCGGACCAGGTATCTTTGGTATCCTCGATTACGAGTAGAGATTACCTGATCATCCAGGATCTTTTCAATTTGCTCTTTCCTCACAGGCCAGTTTGTTTGTGGATACACAAGATCGGGATCACTCTCAATAACAGGATTAGGTTCAAAAGGCTCATTGGGAATCACAGTTGGCTCCCTGTACTCTACTAGGTCTGTAATGTTGAAAGTGGAGCTAATGCCTAGTTCTGGAGGTAACTCGAGCACATAGGCATTGGATCCTACTCTCTTCACCACTCTAAATGGTCCAGCTCCTCTAGCATGTAACTTTCTAACGGTTCTAGGAGAAAATCGCTTAGGCCTTAACCTAATCATTACATAGTCTCTCTCAATAAAAGTTTTGACTCGTCTTTGAGAATCAGCCAACTTCTTATAAGTTTTATTACTTAAAGTTATTTTGGCATGAATTTCTTTATGCAAGTCCTTTACATGCTATGCAAGTGCATCAAGAGACTTGTGTGTGTGGGCTAATAGTGAAATCAGATCAAGTGGTGTGTGAGACTTGTATCCATGAACAATTTCAAAGGGACTCTAGCCTATAGACCTATTGATCGAAACATTGAATGCAATTTCAGCCCTGGACAAAATACAAATTCCAATTCCTGGTGCTCTCAATCAAACCAAAATCTGAGCCAAAGCCTAGTAAAGGGTCAAGAAAACTAAACTAGACTGACGACGCATTCCTAAAGAATGGACTTTATTACAAAGGAACCCTAAGTCTAAACCTAACAAACTAAGGCTCTCTAGGTTTGACCTTGGGTCGGAGGAGGGCATGCAGAGCATGAAAACTTATTATGGATGCCTAGTAGGTGCCATAAAGTCTTCCAGAAGTAGGTGGCAAACCTAATAGGTTCTGACACGTGGTTCACTCTAAAGGCTTCGACAAAGTATACTTGGATGGTGTAAGAAGCATTGGAAGTCCTAGAGAAAGGGAGGAGATATGAGGTGGAGTCTCGAATTACCTGTTGACTAAAGGTGGTGACCTGAAGGTTTGAATGGTGATCTATGAGTGTCAACTGGTCATCCTTACGAAAGGAAAAGTTTGCTACTCCCAGGAATGGATCAAGAGATGGTTCGGGAAGTAGCCTAGGACATGTGATTGCAATAGTTAAGGTTTGTTCTCTAAGCAAATAATGATCCACTTTCTCAAGAACTGGATTAGAGAATGATTCATGGGAGGGGCTACGGATGATGACCTCAAGAATTGAAATTTGACCTATGGGTGCGGAAAGGTATACTCTATAAAAGGGTAGGTCAGTCATGCGAAGGAAGGGGTCTGGGGCCATAAGGAGGACTTCTACAGGACTGGGTGAATCAATCCGCTCAAGACAAGGATGTTCAACTGAGATTACGGGAGAGACCTTAGTGGCTGGGCATGGGACAAGGTCCAATTATAAGAGGCTTGATTCAGTCATCCTAAGGAGAGGATCTACCATAGGGTGGGCAAACTTAAACAGTTCAGTGCAAAGATCTTCAATTGGTACTTGGGGAATGACTGTCATTAGAGGGTACGAACTGATAGCTCGGGCTAACACTATGAGTTCTTCCTGGGGGTATTTGACTAAAGGAACCTGATTCTCACAAATCTCTTGAATTTCTGAACTAGGTCCTACCACTTGGTTGCTCTCCAAGGTCTCCTCAGGTAAGGAACCAATAGTATTGATGTCACATTCTTCAAGTTCTTCCCCCTCATATTCATCAACTAGACTCAAGCCATCATCATATACTTCCTCGATGCCATCTTCAATGGGTTTCGGGTCAGTGGTAATCGGGTCAACTGATTCTAGGCTTGTCATACCTAACCTTTCTTCCTCATTGATAGGCTTGGGTTCTCCCTCATTAATGTCATCCTTAGGATTCTTACCACTTAGCTGTGCACAAGCCAGTCCTATGCATGGGCACTGACTAGATTTATGGCCTCTTTCTCCACAAAACAAACATTCTTGCGATATAGGTTCCTGGGTCACACTGGGTTTAAAGCTAGTAGAGACCTTACTTGGGCATGGGTGTGGATCTAAATGGTTTGATCTAGAAGACATGGGTTGTTGAGTGACTGGTCTAGAATATTGTAAGGACCTCTCATAGACACGATCCACACTATAGATATCATGGTTAGGCTTCCTAAGGTTATGCTAGGGATCATGGTATAAGGTCCTCCTAGGCTCCTGGCATGGATGAGGTTGGGGCCTATTAAATTTTGGATCAGGGGTCCAATTTTGATGTCTACGTTTCTCAAGTACTTGGACTCGATCCCTAAGCTGGGTAAAATTCTCATGGACTTGTTCTTTACACTGGGTAACAGTAGCAGTCATATCCTGACTCAATTTGTTCATACTTTCAGTTAGAGCTCTAACCATGACCTCTAAATCAGGTGGGTTTGACCAGGTTGGTAGGGTATTCCATTCCGGGTATACATGATGATGCAAGCAAACACACAGAATGTAACTAGACTAAAACGACTACTGGCTCACTAGACCTAGAGTCCAAACTAGATGCCCAATCAGAGTGGCAAGCTAGCCTGTAGTAACTCGGGACTCAGCCAGGCAGGTGTTAGGGGAGTGTTAGGTCCCTAATTGCCAATCCTAGACACCAATCAGTGATTGGCCAGGTAGACGGACCAGCACACAAGCCCTTCGGGACGTAGTCCCTGAACCACCGTTCTAGACACTGAGTACAAAGCACACACAGAGTAACTAGACAAACTGACTCAACACTAGCCTTGACCCAACTTGTTGATGTCCCTAGCCCACTAGGGCAAATTAAGTCTAATAAATTTTAAAGTTAGGCTTAGGATCGAATGAGGGGGTGGTGGTTGTGGGCTAAGGAGAGGTTATCAACTCCTCCCCTTATCTTAGATGCTCAAATGCCCTTAGGATGAGTTAGGAGATGTTCACTCAAGATAATTGAATTGCAGAACACAAAAACAGAGTTGCAGTAATTTAACTCTCAGAAATTTTACGAAAATCAATAAATCACAAGAAAATTATATAAAATAGCTTCAATTATATTGGTTCCAGCAAAATAAAAATCACATAATTCAGAGTTACTTGCACTAAGAAACAATTTCTGCAACAGGGCAGTTACGGACTGAAAACAGGGTGCTTCCCCCGTTTACAATTCCTGCTACGAAGTTGTAACCCAACGGATCCCCTACACGCCCTAGGAACACCCCGTGGAATGGGAAGAGGAGGTTTGCACCTCGCTTCGTTCCTAGGACCGGACGTCCTGGGGAGTCTACTTCGAGCAGACAAAGTAAAAAAGAGAGACACTCAAAACATGCATGCAAGTCAGAAACCCTAGACAGGGCTCTGATACCAAAAATGATGCAGAACGGAAGCTCTGATACAAAAATTGATGCAAAACAAAAATGTGGAATGCGGAAGCAAATTAAAATTAATATTTTTTTTTATTTATTTATTTTCAGAAGTCGGCTTTGACTCAAAGGAAAGATAAACTAATGTTGAAAGAAACTAAGAAATGACAGAAAGCACAATTAAAAGGAGTGGATTATCAGAGTAACTCAGAAGTAGGATCGCTGGGGATTGAGAAACCCCCAGACCTAGGGTTTACTCCTCTTTCAAGAAACAGACGAAGAGAGAAGAGAAGGTTTTATACCTGACTGTGATATCTCTCGTTGCTTCAATTGAAGGACACTCTCGAGCAGATTGTAGGATCCTTGGAGATGGGGTATCTTCGCAATGGATCCTCGGATTGTAGTCCTATGGAAAGGTTGGCCTTCTTCTCGAACTCAGGATCTGGAAGAAGAAGAACAAAAAGAAAGAACCAGAAACTCAAAGAAAGACACTGACCTGAGAACTTAATGAAGATTGTTGGATGTAGAAGTTCCGGAGATCTTGATACTGATCTAACTCTCCTTTGAACTGGCTCTGTAGTTGAAACAGTTGATCTGAACCTGGATGCTGGTGATTGTCTTCGATGTGGAAGAGTGGGCCGTGGGATGAAGATGGAAAATTAGGGTTTGGTGGTGGTGGAGTAGAGATGGGTGGACTAAGCTAGGGTTTTGGGGTTGGAGATCTCACACCTCCTCAAGGTTCCTAGGGAACCCGGATTTACTCCCTCATGGAGCTCAACACCTGAATACAAGTGCGGAAGAGAGAAACACAAAGTTGCTCATACAGAAATTGATTTCATTCATCATTTTAAATTCAAGAGTTACATAGAGTTGAATATATAGACATAACAAAGAAATAAAATTTTATACATTTCCCATGTGGGACTAATAGGACTAACCCATACTTTAGGCATCAAATTCTCTTTCCAAGACTCCTTCCATGAGTGGGCAGCCCAAAAACTCCAAGAAAATGTGAAAATCAGCTCCAAATGGCAGGTTTTGGGGGTGTCTCCTAGTATCTCTTCATGAATCAATGATTTTCCCTTCATGGTTTGGCTCATTTGGACACCTCCTAGTCTTGCTCCACAAGTTTAGGCTTCTTCCTTTCATGGCTTTGGCACTTTTGGAAACTTTTGGATGCCTCCTTGATTTTTTCTCCAACACATGCTCTCTTCCCTTTTATAACTTGGATTTTTATGGAACATTGTGGGGCACCCCTTGATCCTCTCTTCAAGAAAAATTCTTGCCATCCTGGCTTGGGTTTATCTGGAAAGAAGTTGTCTCCTCCTTAGATTGAGGTATCTTGATGGATTTCTCCCCCAAGTGGTGCAAGAAAAAAGAACCTGCTTACTTGTGGCGTGGGGACCAAGGTACACTGGATGGAGATGTGGTAGGGAGTGTGGCACCCACTTGTAGCTGGAAAATGTGGTGCCCTATGGCAAAGGGAATGACACCTACCTTGGCCTTGGACTTGGACTGAGTAAACATGACCCAACAAAAATTGAAATGACAAAATTACAGACTCAAAATTGAGTTGATCAGGTCAACCCTTATTACAAAACCAGAAAATCCTAATTCTTCGGGCAAGGTCAATCAGAGATCCAGATGGAGCCCTGAAGTCTTCTTCTGAGTCTGGTGCCCGCACCATGCCACCCGCTTGTGCCGTCGCCCACCTGCGCCGCCTCCCACCGCCTGTCGCCGGTCCGCCACTCGCTGGGCCATCGGAGGCCTCACCGGTGCCCAGGAGGTCTCCCACGGCCGTGGGAGACCAAACGGCATGCCCAGTGTGCCGTGCCATTCTTGTGCCGCCTCGCCCGTAGCGCGTCGCCAACCGTCCACTGCTCGCCGTCCGCCGGCCCGTCCGCCACCCGCTTCCCGGCTGTCCGCTGGTGCCTTGCCGGAGACCGTTCTTCCCTTGCATGGCCGTGAGTTGGTATTTGCATGGATTTTAGAGCAATCCAATTTTTAGAGAAGCATGCTTTCTGGAGCAGATCATCAAGCTGACACACTTCTCATAGCAGATCAGCACCATTTTTTATGCAACACAAATTTTGATGTAATTTATTTTCCTTTTTTAGTTTTCTTAGAGACTAAGAAACTGAGGGTTTTGGTTTTTCTATATAAAGGCCCCCTCTCCCCCAGTAATAGTTAGAGAGAGATGATTTGATATAAATTTTGGTTCTCCATTGGTTCTGGTTCTGGTTCTGGGCTGAGGCCCGTTTGCCTTCGTTCCCTGCTGTGTGCATTATGGGTTCGATGAGGGGTGTGAGGCGTTCCCTGCTATGTGCATTATGGGTTCGGTGAGCACCCTAGTTATCCCCTATCTCGTCTTCTTTATCCCCTCGTGTCCTTTGAGAGTCATCCTAGCGCATATATGTGAGAGCCCTGCTATGTGCAATATGGGTTTCATGAGAGCTCAGGGTAGCTGGTGCTGTGATTCTTCGGGAGGGTAGCTTTATGCTAAGGGTAGCTGGTGCTGTGATCCCTCAGGAGGGTAGCTTTAGGCTTTGACCCCTGACTTTCTTGTGTGTCCCCTGCTAGAGTGAGTCTCAGGGCCATGAGTTCCACTTCCCAGTCCCCCATCTTTATCCTTCCTTTGCCACATCCACCCAGAAAATTGAAAACAAAAGAGATCAGCTATCTTAGGATTTTAGTATCAGTATGCCCTAGTCCTAGGAGGCTTCTTAGCCCTCCCATGATCCTAGTTTGTTAGGTGTCTTTCCCTTTACCAAATAATTCAGGATTACATCGATTTTCGTCCCGCATCATTAGGTGAATACGAGGCACGGGACCCTCAAATGTCGAAGTATCTGGAGTTGGTGTGGGCCAGCACGGTGGGTTTTAAGCATTTCAGCATCTCCCACATCCCGTGTGGTGAAAACACTCGTGCTAACACCCTCTCTTGGCTGGCGACCATGCTGGACTCATCATTGGGCCATGCCTATGTCGAGCATCTTCAGGTCCCAAGCTATGAAGCCCCCAGAGAAATCCAACAGGTCACCTCGGAGCCCAGCTGGATGGACAAGTATGTCAAGTATATTACTGACGGTACCTTGCCCGAGGATCGAATTGAAGTCAGCCTCATCAAAAGGAAGGCCACGTGCTTCGTGTTGATGGATGGACTGCTCTACCGAAGGTCCTACTCCTATCCACTCCTCAAGTGTTTGAGGCCCACGGAGGCCGCATTCATGCTCCAGGAGATCCGCGAAGGCCTTTGCAGGAATCATGTGGGGGCAGAACTCTGGCGTACAAGGTCCTCCATCAATGATACTTCTGGGAAATAATGAGGGAGGATGCAGTTAATTTTGTCAAGAGGTGTGACCACTGTCAGCGTCACGCCGTCGTGCAATGCCAGCCAACAGCGCCGCTCTCCTAGCTTTCTGCCTCCTGGCTGTTTGCCTAGTGGGGCATCGACCTCCTCGGTCCTTTTTGGTAGGGGATGCAGAGTGAAGATGAAACTATGCAACTCTAAAGGAGATTAACGAAGATTAATTGGCAAGTTCTATCCACATATGAAGAGTTCAGCATAATTTATCAAAGATAAGTTAATGAAGCAAACTTGAATGATCATGCATAACCCTAATTACCGAGACTTCGAAATAATAAAGAAATAGGACAGAATTAAAACCACCAGTCATGCTAGTCAGATTAATGTCTCAGACCTAATTGATACTGACTTAACTGGCATTGATTTTCCAATAAGAATAAGATCACTCTTGAGGGGATCTTCCAGATGACCAGGCCATGCTACAGGTTGGAGGAGTTCTGCAATGACCTCGGCATTCATCACCGCTTCACCTCAGTGGCACATCCTCAGACCAATGGGGAAGCCGAAGTAACCAACCAGACCATCCTGTAAGGGCTCCGGACTAGGTTGGATCAGGCCAAAGGAAGATGGACCGAGAAACTTTCCAGCATCCTGTGGGCATACCACACAACCCTAAAGACGGCCACGGATGAAACCCCATTCAACTTCGTCTTCGATGTAGAAGCAGTAATTTCGATGGAACTCGGCCTACCAACGTTGCGCGTGGAGCAATACGATGAAGCTGAGAACCCAACACAGCTACTGCTCAACCTAGATCTCCTTGAGGAAACGAGGGACAAGACCCGAGTTCGGATGGCGGCCTACCGGCAACGGGTAGCCAGATACTACAACTCCAAGGTGAGACCGAAGTCCTTCCACCCTGGAGACTTGGTGCTGCGCCGTACTGAATCATCCTAACCTTGATAGTGCAGTAAGCTCTCTCCAAATTGGGAAGGCCTCTACACGGTGATCAAAGCACTCCCTCACGATGCCTACTATCTTGCTGAGATCAACAGGGCTTGGTTTCCATGGACATGGAATGCCGCAAACTTGAGGATGTATTACCAATGATGTAAGGCTTCCTAAACATAAATAATGAAATTCTTCCTTTGTGCAATGCTTGTTTCTATTTCGTAGGACTAGCATCGCCCGATCTTAAGTCTGAAGAACAAAAGTGAGGTAGAATCCCCGCCAGCAGTCTGGTAGAAATGCAAAGTATCGGAGTTCAGTCCAAAAGGCCGCACGGAACCTAATTTCAGCATGAGGCCCCAGAGTTCAATCCAAAAGGTGGCACGGAATCCAGTTCCCCCACGAAGTCCCGGACTTCAGTCCAGAGGGTGGCAAGGAACCCAATCCCTCAACGAGATCCCAGAGTTCAGTCTAAGATGCCACACGAAACCTAGTTTCGGCATGAGGCCCCGGAGTTCAGTCCGGAATGTAGTGTAGAATCCAGTTCCCCCACGAGATCCCAAAGTTCAATCCGAGAAACCACACGAAACCTAGTTCTGGCATGAGGCCCTGGAGTTCAGTCCGGAAGGTGGCATGGAATCCAGTTTCCCCACGAAGTCCCAAACTTCGGTCTGGAGGGTGGCAAGGAACCCAGTTCCTCCATGAAATCCCGGAGTTCAGTCCGAGAGGCCGCATGGAACCTAGTTCCGGCATGAGTCCCCAGAGTTCAGTTCGGAAGGTGGTGCGAAATCCAATTCCTCCACGAAGTCCCGGACTTCAGTCCGGAGGGTGGCAAGGAACCCAGTTCCAACACAAGATCCCGAAGTTCAGTCCGAGAGGCCACACGAAACCTAGTTTAGGCATGAGGCCCGGGAGTTCAGTCCAAAAGGTGGCACACAATCCAATTCCCCCACGAAGTCCCGGACTTCGGTCCGGAGGGTGGCAAGGAGCCCAGTTCCTCTACGAGATCCCGAAGTTCAGTCCGGAAGGTCGTTCGGAACCCATTTTTGGCATGCGGCCCAGAGTTCAGTCCGGAGGACATCCCGGTACCAAAGACTTATAAGATGCAAGCCAAAAGCCTCAGGGGTTCCTTCTCGAAGCCTAGGGGTCTCCTAAGTCTGGTTCCAAACTAAGGGTCAAAATTGAACTGCAAATTAAAGTTGCAGATTCTGGGCTCCCATAGAAGACAATGGCATACACCAACAGGTAGTAGAACACGTTATCAAGGCTAAAGCAATGAAGGATGAAGAAAAATAAGTTCTCATTTCCAACATGAAGGTTTCTTACAAGTAAAAGGATCCCGACAGATCGGGTAGCCCAAAAGAACAAAGTGTAACCCTATGCTAGAATACAAAGCAAATGAGTCGGGTTCACTCCACTGCTGCCGGTTCCTCCCTAGGCTAAGAAGCCTCCGCGTCATTGGCTGCCTCCCTAGAAGGTTGCTTGGCAGCCTCCTCAGGCTGCTCCTTAGGGCCACCCAGATTGACCCTGGTCAGATCGAGCTCGAGAAAAAGGGAAGCCACCTTCTCCCAGCAGACTCCGAAGGCCTTTAGGAAGGAATCCACGGTAGCCTTGTGCATCTCCTTCTGGAACTCCTCAGAGGCCCAGAACTTGGGCACAGCCTCTTGGACTTCCCTCTGCGAGGCCTCCAGCAGCCCGTTGACATAAGAAGTCTTCTTGTTGGCTGCCGCAAGCTCCGCCAAGACCTCTTTGACCTGGTGCTCCAGCAACCGGGATTGCCCCCTGAGTCAGGAGATCTCAGTCGCATCATTTTCAGCTCGACGCTGGCTCGAGATCCTCTCCTCGGACTAAGAAGCCTCAAGGTCCTTAACGCGCCCCTCAGCCCAGGCCAGGTCCTCCTGGAGAGCCTGATTACTTCCCCTCAGCTCATGGCCCTTATCCATGAGGTCCTTCACGTCAGTCGCAAGCTTGCCCAGCCTCTTCTCTTTCTCGGCCTCCCTTTTCGTTGAAGCAGAGAGAAACTTGTGGAGCAGGAGCACGTCGGTCCCGATCTGCATCAAGGAAAGAGTTAGAACCTTCGAAGAATCCAACTGGAACATTAAAAAGGAGAGCTAGATGCTTACCATGAAGAGCAGGGGGAGGATCCCAAGCAGTGCATCTGCATAGTCCCTGCCACCCCTCAGCCGGTGGTCCCGGGGCTAGGCCACGTACTCCATCATCCTATCCGCAAGGCCCTGGTCATGGATGACAGAGGAGCTCCCACCGAGCACTGGCGGTATGGAGCGAGGCTCGGAGGAGGGCTGAGCCAGAGTCCCTCCAACGGGTGGGGCAGTAGCCTGTGGCACCGCCGCCACCGGTGCGGCCACTACCGGAATGTTGGGTGCTACGACCACTGGAGAAGGTGTCGGTTACACCTCCTCCCGGCCCCTATCGAGGTCAATGACCTCGACGACGGGGGCCTGCTGCTGAGATGGCCCAAGGGCCGCATCTGCCACCCTGGGCTCTGAGGTTGGAGTGGGCCTAGGACCTTGGTCCACCTCCACGCGGGCCCTTTTTGGAGGAGCCTCCTGGGCCATGCCCGAAGCACCTCTCTTACGGGGCCCCTCCATTAGGATTTCCAAGGAGAACTTCATCCCTGAGAACAAGCAAAGTCAGATGAGATAAAAAAAAAAAAGAGAGAAGAAGAAAAAGAAAGGAGGCCTGGAGCCTCACCCATCACCCGGATCGGACTGACCCCCGCCTCGAACAGGTTCTGCTCTGAGAGTAGAACCTCGAGGGAAGGGACCACATCGCCTATCAGCTGGGAATAAACATCCTGGTTAGCCAACTTGACCTAAGAGTTCTGGTTTGGGGACCGGTCTGGTTCACTCCAGACCCAGTCAACATCCCCAACCGAAATGAAGAAGAACCAGTTTTTCCACCCCTTGATTGAGGTGGGGAGGTCGAATCGGAGACACCTAGGCTAGGGGAAGAAATACCACCAACCATCATCGGTGGAACAACACTTCAGCCCCGAGGATGCTACTGAGGATGACGCGCATAGGGCGATGCATCCAGTACGGCATCCCTAGGCCTGTAACGATGCAAGGATACTGCTGAAGAGGAAACCGAAGACCTTTGGCAAGGAAGTCCTCGTAGAACGTGACTCTGCCAGGGCTGCTTGAGTCACTCACTCCCACAGCCCTGAAAGTGAAAGCTGGATGGAGTTCTGGTGCGGACACCAAAGGCACCAGAATAAGGCAGAGGCTTCTCAACCCTTTGTGGATCACTTAAATGACATTCGAGTCCATTGTAATAAAGCTTAGTCCAGCTGAGTTGTTTTCATTTAAGTCCTGTAATTATTTAGCTCATGTTGAGCTAGTCCAGTCCAATGTTAGTCAGCTCATATCGAGCTAATTTTATTTTTTGAGTCCTGTTCAACCATATTGAAGACTCAAGACCACATCATACAAGTGAAGACCAAGTCCAACCTGATTGAAGACATGGATGTTGAGCCCGAGTCCAACCTAACTAGAAGACATGAAGATCCCCAGAGGAGAATTAAAATAAGTGCAAACCTGAAGCCTGGAGACCAGCCAGAAGGAAACTGGGCCAGCCCAGGCCCAGGGAGAAATTAGGGCGCCCCTCCTTAGAATTACCTTCCCCTTGGTCGGCCACTTATGGTCACCCCCTTGGCCGACCAAGACAAGGAGAGGGAGTCCCATTCCATTTAAAATTTTTCTACCTAGGTTGCCATGTATTCCTAGTTAGAGTTTGTAAGGGAAAAGGAGTCCTATGTAAAGTCTAAAGTACCCTTACTTGGAGCCCAAGGTTAAGGGTCTATTTAAGGGACCCTAGCCTCTTGTATGAAGTTAGAGTTTTTGATGAATGAAAACCTTGAGTTCTTCTATTGAGTTGTGTGATACCCTGCTGTGTGCATAAAGGGGTTTGCGAGAGTTTTTCTTCCCAGTGCTGCAATCATCTTCCTGCTGCCAACAAGCATCTCAGATCCCTGGACGCCCACTCCAAAAGAAGCCTTTCCTTGCTGTTTTTCCTTTGTTTTCTTATTCCTTTGTGAGTTTTCTAACCCCTGACAGGTCGTTTATAGGTCCCCGAGTTCCTACGAATCCAACGACTCCAGCCAAGCCTCAATCGGATCACCGAGCAGAAAGCCGGGTATCCGCGGGTCTTTGGCTTGGTTTTCCAGGCCGCATCCATCGAGGAACGAGAGACCCTTTTGCTGCGATCTTCAAAGACATTGTCAGGTACACCCCCTCTACCTCCAGAAGTTTTATTGTAGGAGAACTTGCCCTAACCGAAGCTTCTCAGCCCCGGCGATCCTTCTTTTCTACTTTTCTAGGTCCTAATCAGCATGCTGATCTTCTAAAATTCATATAAAGTTCCCTACAACTTATTTTATTCTGAAATTTGGGAATTAATCACTCAAACCCACAAATAAAATATACAAAAATAATTGCATGCATATTAGTCCCCCATCAAGTTCGAGACCCCATATGTATCCTGGATCCAAGAAAGGTCATCTCCGATCATCGTCGAAGCGAAGCCGAAGGGACTGGAAGGAGTCTCTACCATCGAAGGGGGAAGGGCAGAGATGGGAACAATAGGAATGACAGGAGGAGCCCTAGGAGCCCTAGGGACTCCGATGGTTATATCGCCCGGCTGCAACCATCGCCGGACATCGATGGGAGTGTCATCCTTTGAAGAGGAGGATGATGGAGTCCTCGGTTGGGATGGACCAGCCTCATCCGGGTTAGAGGAGGAATGGTGATGATGACCTGAAGGAGCCATCGAGAAGAAGGAAACAAAGAAAGGCCTGGTTCGGGAAAGACTAAAGTTTGAGAGGAAGCAAGAATGAAAATGGGGGCAACAAGACACTCACCAGGATGTTTTGGTGGAAGAATGGCAGCCTGAGGGGTGAAGAAGGACCGCTGCAACCACCGGTGAGGTGTGAGAAAGCCAAGAGCCCTCGTTTCTAGAAAGTCTCCTCTCTTTTCAAAATCGATCGACAGCGGCCGTACAGCCCCTTTTCGCCTAGGCCACTGGATGAGCACCACGTGTGAAGATGCCCGAGATGATGCTTCGGTTCACTGGAAACCACCTCTGGTCTGGCATGGTGCAATTATGGCCCGTCGAGTTCACAGACGTGGTGCGGGCGCATTGGATCTCAGGCACGATAAATGGCACGGTGGCAATCGAGGCAATTATTGCACGAGATTTCTATCCTTCTACGTAATCTCTGCATTAACTCTCCATGTCCCTGCCACGGCACTCCGACGGGACTTGGGAGTGGGGGCAACTGATATGGCATGATCGTCGACATGGAGCGTACGACAACATAGCTAGCAGCCAGGCGATGCCATGTGGCATTCTCCTCCGAGCTCTCCTGCAAGGTTGCTTCACCAACATCGAACCCACCTTGGTCCGAGCTCGGCACCTCTGCCCCTTCGCCAGGTGTCAACCCAAAAGAGATCCACCTCGCCTGAAGTGAGCCTACCTCTGCTCCTCCGCCAGGTGGCACCCCCAAATGGGTCCACATTGACCGGAGTCGAGCCGGGCACCGCTGCTCCTTCGCCAGGTGGCGCCCCTTGATGGATCCACCTCGATCGAAGTCGAACTTGCCTCTGCCCCTTCACTAGGTGTTGACCCAGGAGGGGTCCACCTCAGTCAAAGTGGGCCTGCCCCTGCTCCTCCGCCAGGTGGCACCCCTAGAAGGGTCCACCTTGGCCGGAGTTGAGCCGGGCACCCCTGCTCCTTCACAAGGTGGCACCCCTTGATAGATCCACCTCGACCGAAGTCAAGCTTGTCTCTGCCTTTTCACTAGGTGTCGACCTGGGAGGGGTCCACCTCGATCGAAGTGGGCCTGCCCCTGCTCCTCCGCCAGGTAGCACCCCCAGATGGGTCCACCTCGGTCAGAGTTGAGCCGAGCACCCCTGCTCCTTCGCCAGGTAGTGCCCCTTGATAGGTCCACTATTGGAGCAAGATCTACTCTAATAGCAAACTGTCGTGACATACCGGATGAGATCACCCTGTCCGGACCACTTGCACTGTCTCAACACGAAGCACCGTGAAGAAACAATAGCGAAAGTGTTGCCGCCAAGATCGCCATGGCCCGTAGTTGTTGTCGATGTCGAAGCGCGCTTCCTTCGCTATCTCACCGTCCGGTGGTCCTAGACCTGCAAAATAAGGGTTAGTGACTCGGGCTAGGGTTTTCGGTGGGGGAACTCCGATGGTCAAGTCAATGATGATCTATGGGAACAGATCCTCCTGGTCGAGCCCCTCTTGATGGACTCCACACTAGGAGGAGTGATTAGTGTGAGAGTGGGATGCAAGTGTGTCGAGGGAAGTGTGGCCTGATTAGAGGGAGTCTCTGTGGGGCCCTTCCACCCGACCTTGTTTGTGGATGCTGGTGGTGCCGTGCTCCTCTTCTTGGTGGAGCTTGCACTTGTGTTTTTGTGGTATGGCTTGTGCCCTTGTTCTGTTTTGTTGTTGTTATTACCTTCAAGTTTTGTTGATCAAGTTACCATTGGATGTTTGTATTGGGATCTCCATCGGGCTGTCAGGCACGTGCGACGGTGTCGAGAGAAGCCTTTCCCGATCCGTGATAAGGAAAACTGTCATGTGCTCTAACATTTTCCTTGGTCACCTCATTTCGAGAAACCTGGCAGTACCTCGATCGATGGGCTGTCGCCCATGGGATTCGAATCTTCTAGCTGGCCTCCTCTCTCAGGTGGCCCAGATGGTTGGTGAGGAGCGTGGCACCTCGATCAATGTGTTTCTCACCTTTCTAGTGTAACCGGTGGCTGCATGCGGTCAGTACGATCTGGCAGGTGTCCCAGAGTAGTCCTTGGGCGGTTCATCGGTGTCCTAAGATGGGGGTTAGGCTGGAATGGCAGGGCTCACTTCAACCTAGGCGCCCCGAGCTTGCAGGGTCGCCTTGGTGGAGGAGGACAGAATGTGGGCCCGGTCTAGAGGGCACATGCTCGGAGAGGCTCCACGTGGCAAAGGAGGGCTGAGCTCGACTCCGACCATAGGGCTCGATCTCCAAGGGTCTCGCTCTGGAGGGTAGAGTGCGGGCCCGGTCCAGAGGGCGCGCGCTTGGAGAGGCTCCACCTGGCACAGGAGGGCTGAGCTCGACTCCGACCACAGGGCTCAATCTCTGAGGGTCTCGCTCTAGAGGGCAGAGTGCAGGCCTGGTCCAGAGGGCGCGCACTCGAAGAGGCTCCACATGGCGGAGGAGGGCTGAGCTTGACTCCGACCATAGGGATCGATCTCTAAGGGTCTCGCTCTGGAGGGCAGAGTGCGGCTCTGGCCTAGGCATCCCGAGCTCGCGGGACCGACCTGGCGGAGTACGAAGCTCAGCTTGTCGGCTCGTTGCCTCGAGGGAGCTTAGCTCGACAGGGGAGTCTAGGTAGGAGAATTGACATGGCATCCAACATGGCGACTTCTTTTGGCATGGCACCTGTCAGCTCCCCCATGTCAGCGATCCTGCCATATCATTTACCATCCATTCTCGAGGCTCGTTAGTGCACGGTGCTCGGGCCGAAGGGAGTAATTATGGTGCTTACATGGACAAGCGATGATTTGGCATAATGATAGCCATGATTGCTGGTGCTTCGTGAGACAGCCATGCGAGCCAATATGGGGGTGCCACGTGGCCACGTCCGAGGAGTAGTTAATGTTGGTATAGAATTCAAAGTGGTCAGGATGCCATTTTCGTCGATGGGCAACACGTGGTATGGATCCGTTGGCAGAGGGGTCGGATCGATACGAATTCATCAGGTCATTTCGAGATGAAAAGAGGGCCTTACCCGAAGTATCCATTCTTTTGAATTCTCTGCACCTGCTGCTGTGTCCGAGCCTTCTTCTTCCTTCCAGTCACCTCAGATCTTCTAAGGAACCAGGTTAGTCTTCTATTTCTTCCCCCTTCGCCAAAGCAGGGTCCTTTCTTCATGTTTAGGGTCTCCTTCGAGTCGAGTATGCTTTTTCGTCCTCCACCTCGAGTTCTTCACCTCTTCTTGCTATTGGGGATGTCCCGCTTCGGCCTGGGCTTCTGCCCCTCCACCGATCAGGGCGAGGCTGGTCCCTCCAAGCGGAGGCTAGCATCTTCTTCTTCCTCCAGTGAGGAGGAGGATGCGGCTCGCTTCAAATTCAGTAGGCAGCGTTCTCCCGGTCCGGTGCTCATCAGGGAACCGGGGTCCGGTCTTTCTCTCCTTCCTCCTTTTGTACCTATTTCTGAGTCTGCTCGATCCACAGGTCCTGGCGGGGTCAGCTCAATGATCACCACCGAAGAACTGAGGACCGTTCAGGATGTCTATGGCATCCCACATTCTGTTCAGCTTATAATCCCTCGTCTGGGGGAACGGGTCACCTCCAGTGGCCCGGGCTGCATTGCTTTTTACGAGGAGACCTTCTCTAGGGGTCTCCACTTTCCTTTCCATCCCTTCTTCATGTCCGTCTTGGATAGCTATCATTTGGTTCCTGCCCAGTTAGTGCCAAACGCTATTAGGGTCATCTTCTCTTTCATCGTGCTCTGCCACCTCCACGGGTTTGTTGCCCGATTCTCTTTGTTCAGGGCTTTCTTTGCCCTAAAGCACCACCCGACTGAGGATAGATAGTGGTCTTTGTCTTTGGTGCGGGCACCAGACTCAGAAGAAGACTTCAGAGCTCCATCTGGATCTCTGATTAACTTTGCCCGAAGAATTAGGGTTTTTGGCTTGTAATAAGGGTTGACTTGATCAACTTAATTTTAGTTTGAGTCTGTATTACCTGCATTTTTTTATTTTATTGAGTCATGTTGACTCAGTAGTGGACTAGGGTTTCAACCTGGGGTGTTACATTTTCTCCCAAGGCCAAGCAAGTGGGTGCCACACTCCCAGCCACACTCCCAGCCATACGCCTGAGTCCAGGGGGTGCCACATCTCAATCCAGCAGGCTTTGGTCCCCACACCACAGATAGCAGCTCCCCTCTTTCATGCGCCAATTGAGGAGAAATCCACCAGGGGTCCACAAATCAAGGGGGCGGCCCAAGACTTCCCAAAAGAACCAAACTATAAAAGGGAAGAAATTCTCTTGGAGAGGAATTCAAGGAGGCGCCCATTACCTGCCAGAAATACTCAAAACAAAGTTAGAAGGAGCCATAACTTGGGGAGAAAGAAAAGGAGGTATCCAAAAAGGGTTGAGCCATGGAAGGAAGGAGATTTCTCTTGAAAAGCAAGGTTAGGAGGTGCCCTAATCATTCCAACTAAAGCCAGATATAAAAGGCAACAAATTTTCTCTTGGAGGGCAAGGTTAAGAGGCACCCAAACACTTCCAGATAAGGCCAAGCATAGAAGGAAAAAAATATTTTCTTGGAGGTCAAGACAAGGAGGCGCCACCCACTTTCCTTTTTGAAGCTTCAATCAACTTTGAAATTAATTGGCCGGCCATATGAGTAGGGATTGATATCCTAATTTGAAGATCCCCTCCTTTAGTCCCACATGGGAAGATGTAAAACCCTACTCACTTGTAATGGCCTATAAATTAAACCCCATGTATGTTTGAAAAAAAAATCAGATGAATGAAAGAAATTTTTTCTTAAGCAAACTTGTGTTTTCTCTTGTCCGCACTTGCTTCCAGGTGTTGAGCTCCGTGAGGGAGTAAATCCAGGTTCCCCTGGAACCTTGAGGAGGTGAGAGATCTCCAAAACCCCAAACCCTAGGTTAGCCACTCCACTCCCAAACCCTAGCCGCCATCACCCTTCTCTTTCCACCAAGCCCTAGTCTATTTCCCTTCTCACGGCCACCATCTCCAAGTCCAGGCCGACCACCAGCATCCAGCTCCTGTCCAGATACTGCAGATCTACGACATTTCTAAGAGAAAGTCAGATCGGCCTCCAGGAGAATTCGATTTCAGCAACTTCGGCTTTCAAGTTCTTCAACCTGGTAAGATCTTTTCTTGAGTTTCTGAATTCCTTCACTTGTTCCTTTTCTTTCCCAGATCTTGAGTCCAGGAGAAGCCGACCAAACCACGAGACCAGTATTGGAGGATCCATTGCGAAGATAGCCGACTCCGAGGATCCCATAATCTGCTCGAGAGAGTTCTTCCACCAAAATCCTGAGAAGATCACTATCTGGTTAGTAAACCATCCCTTCTCTCTATTTCTGTTCTGTTGAAAGTTCAGAGCGAAACCCTAGGTCTGGGAGTTTCTCAACCCCCAGCGATCCGTTACTTCTGAACTACTCTGATAATTTAGTTTCTTCTAAACTGCGCTTTCAATCCTTACCTAGTTTCCTTCAATGTAGTTTAGCTTTACTTTGAGTCGAAGCCAATTTCTGAAATATATATAAATTAAAAAAAAAAAAGATTAATCTTAATTTACTTCCGCATACGCTTCTTTGTTCTTTGTTCTGCATCATTTTTGGTATCAGAGCTTCCGTCCTGCATCATTTTGGTATCAGAGCTTTCGTTCTGCATCAATTTTGGTATCAGAGCCCTATCTAGGGTTTCTGTTTGATTGCTTGTTTGAGTCCCTCTCTTTTTACTTTGTCTGCTCGAAGTAGACTCCCCAGGACGTCCGGTCCTAGGAACGAAACGAGGTGCAAACCTCCTCTTCCCATTCCACGGGGTGTTCCTAGGGCATGTAGGGGATCCGTTGGGTTACAACTTCGTAGCAGAAATTGTAAACGGGGAAGTGCTCTATTTTTAGCCCGTAATTACCCTGTTGCAGGAATTATTTTTCACTTCAGGTAACTCCAAATTTAGTGATTTTTATTTTTCTGAAACAAGTATAATTGAAACTAATTTGCATAATTTTCTCATGATTTATTGGTTTCCGTGCGATTTCTGAGAATTAAATTACTGCAACTCTATTTTTGTGTTCTTCAATCCAATTATTTTTGAGTGTTCATCTTTTAATTCACCTTAAGTGCATTTGAGAATCTAAGATAAGGGGAGGAGTTGATAACCTCTCCTTAGCCCAAAACCACTACCCCTTCATTCGAACCTAAGCCTTTAATCTAAAATTGATTAGATCTAATTTGCCCTAGTGGGCTAGGGACATCAACAAGTCTGGTCAAGGCTAGTGTTGAGTCAGTTTGTCTGGTTACTCTATGTGTGCTTTGTACTCAGTGTCTAGAATGGTGGTTCAGGGATTCCATCCCGAAGGGCTTGTATGCTGGTCCGCCTACCTGGCCAATCTCTGATTGGTGTATAGGATTGGCATCTAGGGACCTAACACTCCCCTTACACCTGCCTGGCTGAGTCCTGAGTTACTACAGGCTAGCTTGCCACTCTGATTGGGCATCTAGTTTGGGCTCTAGGTTTAGTTAGCCCGTAGTCGATTCAGTTGAGTCTCATTTTGTGTGTTTGCTTGCATCATCATGTCTACCCGGAATGGAGTACCCTACCAACCTAGTCAAACCCAACCAGATTTAGAGGCCATGGTTAGAAATCTTACCGAAAGTATGACCAAATTGAGTCAGGACATGAATGAGGGTTTTTCCCAATTTAGGGATCGAGTCCAAGTACTTGAGAAACGTAGACATCAAAATTGGATCCCTGATCCAAAATTTAATAGGCCCCAACCTCATCCATGCCAGGAGCCTAGGAGGACCTTATACCGTGATCCCGAGCATAACCTTAGGAAGCCTAACCATGATATCTATAGTGTGGATTGTGTCTATGAGAGGTCCTTATAATATTCTAGACCAGTCACTCAACAACCCAAGTCTTCTAGATCAAACCATTTAGATCCATACCCATGCCCAAGTAAGGTCTCTACTAGCTTGAAACCCAGTGTGACCCAGGTTCCTATATCGCAAGAATGTTTGTTTTGTGGAGAAAGAGGCCATAAATCTAGTCAGTGCCCATGCATAGGACTGGCTTGTGCACAGCTAAGTGGTAAGAATCCTAAGGATGACATTAATAAGGGAGAACCCAAGCCTACCAATGAGGAAGAATGGTTACGTATGACAAGCCTAGAATCAGTTGACCCGATTACCACTGACCCGAAACCCATTGAAGAGGGCATCGAGGAAGTATATGATGCTGACTTGAGTCTAGTTGATGAATATGAGAGAAAAGAACTTGAAGAATGTGACATTGATACTATTGGTTCCTTACCTGAGGAGACCTTGGAAAATAACCAACTGGTAGGACCTAGTTCAGAAATTCAAGATATTTGTGAGAACCAGGTTCCTTTAGTCAAATACCCCCAGGAAGAACTCATAGTGTTAGCCCGAGCTATTAGTTCGTACCCTCTAATGGCAGTCATTCCCCAAGTACCAATTGAAGATCTTTGCACTAAACTGTTAAAGTTTGCCCACCCTATGGTAGATCCTCTCCTTAGGATGACTGAATCAAGCCTCTTACAATTGGACCTTGTTCCATGCTCAGCCACTAAGGTCTCTCCCGTAACCTCAGTTGGACATCCTTTTCTTGAGCGGATTTGGTGCGGACACCAAAGGCACCAGAATAAGGCAGAGGCTTCTCAACCCTCTGTAATTGATCAATAATTTATGAGTCCATCTGTAATAAGGGCTTAGCTCATCTGAGTCCATTTTAGTTGTTATTTGAGTATTTTTAGTTGTTATTTCACTTCTGTACTAGTCAGCTCATGTTGAGCTAGTTCAGTCCAATGCTAGTTAGCTCATGTTGAGCTAATTTTATTTTTTTTGAGTCCTGTCCAAGCATACTGAAGACTCAAGACTATATTATACAAGTGAAGACCAAGTCCAGCCATATTGAAGACATGGAAGTTTAGCCCAAGTCCAACCCAGCTTGAAGATTTGAAGACCCCAGGAGAAAAATCAGAAACCCTGATTCCTTGCAGATGCCCTCCAGATGCCCAGATTCCCTTCCAGATGCCAAAGTATATTCATAAATAAGGGCATCCATGATTCCAGAGGTCCATCTGCATCCTAGCCCAATGAAATCAAGCCCAGGTGCCAAGCCCAAGCCCTAAGAAGCAAGATACCAGGGAATATTCCTGCTACCTGGCTACCAGGCCACCCCAGCTTCCAGAGGCCCAAACCCATGCACCCGGGCCCCTTTGGGCCGGCCTTTTGCTGCTCCTAGAAGCCCAACACGCCCCCCTAGGCGTCCTTGGAGTCTTGACCAAGTCAAGAAAAATTTTAGGGATTTTTCTACCTAATATTTCCTTATTTTCTAGCTAGGGTTTGAGAGGGAAAAGGATTCTTATGTAAAGACTTATGTACCCTTACTTGGAGCCCAAGGTTAAGGGTCTATTTAAGGGACCCTAGCCTCTTGTATGAGGAAAAAAATTTTTGATGAATGAAAACCTTGAGTTCTTCTATTGAGTTGTGTGATACCCTGCTGTGTGCATAAAGGGGTTTGCGAGAGTTCTTCTTCCCAGTGCTGCAATCATCTTCCTGCTACCAACAAGCATCTCAGATCCCTGGACGCCCACTCCAAAAGAAGCCTTCCCTTGCTGTTTTTTCCTTTGTTTTCTTGTTCCTTTGTGAGTTTTCTAACCCCTGACAGGTCGTTTGCAGGTCCCCGAGTTCCTACGAATCCAACGACTCCAGCCAAGCCTCAATCGGATCACCGAGCAGAAAGCCGGGTATCCGCGGGTCTTTGGCTCGATTTTCCAGGCCGCATCCGTCGAGGAATGAGAGACCCTTTTGCTGCGATCTTCACAAACGTTGTCAGGTACACCCCTCTACCTCCAGTAGTTTTATTGTAGGAGAACTTGCCCTAACCGAGGCTTCTCAGCCCCGGCGATCCTTCTTTTCTACTTTTCTAGGTCCTAATCTGCATGCTGATCTTCTAAAATTCATATAAAATTCCCTATAACTTATTTTAATCTGAAATTCAGGAATTAATCACCCAACCCCACATATAAAACATATAAAAAAAATTGCATGCATATTAGTCCCGCATCATTTGGTATCAGAGCTTAGATTAGGGCTTGTTTTCTGTAATTTTTTTGTCCGTATATACTCTGTTATTTTAATTATTTCTCCCTGTTAGAAACTCCAAAAATTCTGAAATTTATTTTCCTGGATTTATCCTAATTCACAGTAATTTTAAAATTTTTTTCAGATTTTATTATGGCCTGTGAATTTTCTGAAAGCCGAAATAGGGCCTGCAAATTTTCGGCTCTATTTTTTTTAGCAAGACATGTTTGGAAGTTTTAGGGTTTTGTTTAGGAGTTTTTGCATATTTCTTAATTTTAGTATATTTCCAGTATATTAGGTCATGATTTGCAAGTTTTCTTCTATTTAAAAAATACCAAAAAAATATATATATATATACATATTTTCCAAAAATACCAAAAAAAAAAAAATATCTAAACCCTAATTTGCATCCTCATCTGCCTGCCATCATTGCATAATTTACTTTTAAGGGCACTCTTGCTATATCAGATGGGGGGAGGATTTGATCACCTCTCCTTAGCCCAAAACCAAATCCCTTGCATTCAGTCCCAAGCCTTTAACCTAAAATTAATTAGACTTAATTTGCCCTAGTGGGCTAGGGACACCAACTGGTCGGGTCCGGGCTAGTGTTAGATCACTGTGTCAAGTTAACCTGTGTGTGCCTTGTGCTTAGTGTCTAGAACGGTGGTTTAGGGATTCAATCCCGAAGGGCTTGTGTGCTGGTCCGCCTACCTGGCCAATCTCTGATTGGTGTCTAGGATTGGCAATCAGGGACCTAACACTCCCCTTACACCTGCCTGGCTGAGTACAGGGTTACTATAGGCTAGTTTGCCACCCTGATTGAGCATCTAGTTTGGACTTTAGGTTTATTCAGCTATAGTCGATCTGATCGAGTCTTGCATGAGCACTAGATCAGGAGTTTCATATCACCCACCTCCTTCATAAATGTCTGAACCCATGGAAAATTTACAAGCCCAAATAAAAGCCCTAGCTGATCAAATTGCCCAGATAACTATCCAGATGACCCAATTAACTCAGTCTCGTATTCAAACCAATGATAGAATTGACCATCGTGCCAATAGGTTTGATCAGTTAAAAGTCCGGGTAGGGACCCCAAGAAAAACCCATGGGTCACAGTCTGAGCCAGATCCTGACTCCCCTCAACCTAGGAGGACCCCAAACCCTGATCTATACCATGAGGTCGAACCTAGGAGAGCCCCTTATCCTGACCCGTACTACAATCCTCAACCTAGGAGGACCCCAAACCCTGATCCATACCTTGAGGCTGAACCTAGGAGAGCCCATCATCCTGACCCAATCCCTAAGGTTAGTCCTAGAAGACCCAATCAGGATTTTATAGACCAAGAAGATAGATCCTATTTACCCTCTCCCTATAAGCCTAGTATACCCACAACCTATAGATCTTATGACTCTAAATCCTATGAACCTAGAACTTATGAATCCATAACCTATGAACCTAGATCCTATGACTCTAGATCCCATGATCATAGATCCTATACACCCATACCCTATGAGCCTAGTAGACCCAACACCCAATATTCTGACCCATATAGGGAGTCAAACCCTAGGAGAACCCAATATTCTGACCCATATAGGGAGTCCAACCCTAGGAGAACCCAGTATTCTGACCCATATAGGGAGTCCAATCCTAGGAGGACCCAATATCCTGACCCATATAGAGAGCCCAACCTTAGGAGGACCCCATACCTTGATCCAACCTTAGAACCTGATCATAGAGCTGACCCAAAATCCTATGACCCCAGATCCTATAATCCCATGACCCATAGATCTGCACCCTTGTCCTATGAGCTTAGAGAACCCATAACCCCTAAGTATCAGCCTAGTACTAGTCATGCTTCCCCTAGTCAACTTGAACCCTATAGGATGAGTATCCCTAAATATGAACCCAATAGTGAGCCACTACCTCTTATACAACCTGAACCTACTAGGAGTGGTACCCATAATCAGAGACCAGAACCTAACCAATTTCCTGCTAGCCGACCTTCTCCAACCATTCCTGAGATTCGCAAGGCTTACATTAACGTGGAAGTGTATGAAGCTGATGTGAGCCTAGTGGATGAGTATGAGAGAGAAGAGGAGACACCTTTAGTAGACCTAGAATTAGCTGACCCAGTAGATACCCAGGTAGATTCCAACCCAGAGCTAGTTGACCTTGACCACATCCAACCTAAAGCTATAATGGAAGAACGAATAGAGGAAGAGAACCTAGGTACTGCTGCTAGAGCCTTACCTGAGGAAACCATAGAGGAGAGCCAAATTATAGAGTCTAGTCCAAAAATACAAGAACCAGAAGAATTTATTAAGGACCTGATCTCTTTGAATCAATACCTTCAAGATGAGTCCCCTCCTATAGTTCCCATTAAGGACCTCTTCCCCGAAATTAGTGACCCATCCTTTCATTATGCAAATCCTGTAGATATAGCTCAACCTCATAAGGTTAACCTCATTAGTATAGGATTAGTTCCTGACACCCCGTCTTTTATCCTATTTTATCCAACTAACCATGAACCTTTTTCTCTACCTTACCAAACTAATTCTGAACCCACTTCCTATTTTCTGCCCTTTCCTGACACCTCCAGCATTTCTAGGATCATTAGATTGCATTTAGCTGAGATTAGCATACTGCATGCATTCATCACGCATGTTAGGTTTGCATCTTACTTCTGGCATACTCTTTGGAATTTGCTAGGAGTTCACTGTAAATTTTCATGTGCATGTCAAGCTAGGATCAAACCTAGAGAACCTATAATCTATTAGGTTTAGATCCAAAGAGTTCAATAAAATTTCCTTCGATAGGAATGCATAGTCGAGTCTGTTAGGTGTCAGTATGAGTCCTTTGCATCATTTGTCTGCATGTGCCTAGCATGTTCACCACCCGCACTAATCTTAAAACAACTGGCTAATTCCCGAAGAAGGGTCAAAGAATTTGATGTAGTGGATTCTATCTTGGTTAGGCTTAGGCCTAAAAGAAGCTTCATGCTCGCAGAGCCGGACCTTTTAAAGTGATAGAGAAGGATTGGATCAAATGCCTAGGTGTTAGACTTGCCTTCGGATTTGGGCATTAGTTCTACCTTCAATATTACAGACCTGGTTGAGTATAGGGAACCGGCAGCGATACCTAGTAAGGCCTTTGGACCTATTCCTTTTCATTGTGAGTGACCCTAACCCAGAGTGTCCACTAACAAATTGGCCTGAGAGAGGAGAACGGATCGAGCGTATCCTGGACGATCAAGCCATCACGACCCGGGGCCATGACTATCAATGCTTCCTGATCCGATGGCAAGGCCAGCCAGAGTCGGACAATTCGTAGATTTCTCGAGAGGACTTGCAATGCCTCAACCCAGACCTTCTCGAGAGATATGTGAGCCAGTCTGATCTTCACTCGACAGGGTCGAGTTCCTCCCACCCCGGGAGAATTGGTGCGGACACCAAAGGCACCAGAATAAGGCAGAGGCTTCTCAACCCTCTGTAATTGATCAATAATTTATGAGTCCATCTGTAATAAGGGCTTAGCTCATCTGAGTCTATTTTAGTTGTTATTTGAGTATTTTTAGTTTTTATTTCACTTCTGTACTAGTCAGCTCATGTTGAGCTAGTTCAGTCCAATGCTAGTTAGCTCATGTTGAGCTAATTTTATTTTTTTTGAGTCCTGTCCAAGCATACTGAAGACTCAAGACTATATTATACAAGTGAAGACCAAGTCCAGCCATATTGAAGACATGGAAGTTTAGCCCAAGTCCAACCCAGCTTGAAGATTTGAAGACCCCAGGAGAAAAATCAGAAACCCTGATTCCTTGCAGATGCCCTCCAGATGCCCAGATTCCCTTCCAGATGCCAAAGTATATTCATAAATAAGGGCATCCATGATTCCAGAGGTCCATCTGCATCCTAGCCCAATGAAATCAAGCCCAGGTGCCAAGCCCAAGCCCTAAGAAGCAAGATACCAGGGAATATTCCTGCTACCTGGCTACCAGGCCACCCCAGCTTCCAGAGGCCCAAACCCATGCACCCGGGCCCCTTTGGGCCGGCCTTTTGCTGCTCCTAGAAGCCCAACACGCCCCCCTAGGCGTCCTTGGAGTCTTGACCAAGTCAAGAAAAATTTTAGGGATTTTTCTACCTAATATTTCCTTATTTTCTAGCTAGGGTTTGAGAGGGAAAAGGATTCTTATGTAAAGACTTATGTACCCTTACTTGGAGCCCAAGGTTGAGGGTCTATTTAAGGGACCCTAGCCTCTTGTATGAGGAAAAAAATTTTTGATGAATGAAAACCTTGAGTTCTTCTATTGAGTTGTGTGATACCCTGCTGTGTGCATAAAGGGGTTTGCGAGAGTTCTTCTTCCCAGTGCTGCAATCATCTTCCTGCTACCAACAAGCATCTCAGATCCCTGGACGCCCACTCCAAAAGAAGCCTTCCCTTGCTGTTTTTTCCTTTGTTTTCTTGTTCCTTTGTGAGTTTTCTAACCCCTGACAGGTCGTTTGCAGGTCCCCGAGTTCCTACGAATCCAACGACTCCAGCCAAGCCTCAATCGGATCACCGAGCAGAAAGCCGGGTATCCGCGGGTCTTTGGCTCGATTTTCCAGGCCGCATCCGTCGAGGAATGAGAGACCCTTTTGCTGCGATCTTCACAAACATTGTCAGGTACACCCCTCTACCTCCAGTAGTTTTATTGTAGGAGAACTTGCCCTAACCGAGGCTTCTCAGCCCCGGCGATCCTTCTTTTCTACTTTTCTAGGTCCTAATCTGCATGCTGATCTTCTAAAATTCATATAAAATTCCCTATAACTTATTTTAATCTGAAATTCGGGAATTAATCACCCAACCCCACATATAAAACATATAAAAAAAATTGCATGCATATTAGTTCCCCATCAGGATTGATTCACCCAGTCCTGTAGAAGTCCTCCCTATGACCCCAGATCCCTTCCTTCGCAAGACTGACCTACCCTTCTATAGAGTTTACCTTTCCTCACCCATATGTCAAATTTCAAGTCTTGAGGTCATCATCCATAGGCCCTTCCATGAATCATTCTCTAATCCATTTCTTGAAAAAGTGGATCATTATTTGCTTAGAGAACAAACCTTAACTATTGCAATCACATGTCCTAGGCTACTCCCCGAACCATCTCTTGACCCATTCCTGGGAGTAGCAAACTTTTCCTTTCGTAAGGATGACCAGTTGACATTCATAGATCACCATTCAAACCTTCAGGTCACCACCTTTAGCCAGCAGGTAATTCGAGACTCCACCTCATATTTCCTCCCTTTCTCTAGGACTTCCAATGCTTCTTACACCATCCAAGTATACTTTGTCGAAGTCTTTAGAGTGAACCACGTGTCAGAACCTATTAGGTTTGCCACCTACTTCTGGAAGACCTTATGGCACCTACTAGGCACCCATGATAAGTTTTCATGCTCTGCATGCCATCCTCCGACCCAAGGTCAAACCTAGAGAGTCGTAGTTTGTTAGGTTTAGACCTAGGGTTCCTTTGAATAAAGTCCATTCTTTAGGAATGCATCGTCAGTCGAGTTTAGGACATTGACTCAGATTTTGGTTTGATTGAGAGCACCAGGAATTGGGATTTGTATTTTGTTCAGGGCTGAAATTGCATTTAATGTTTCGATCAATAGGTCTATAGGCTAGAGTCCCTTTGAAATTGTTCATGGATACAAGCCTCACACACCACTTGATCTGATTTCACTATTAGCCCACACACACAAGTCTCTTGATTCACTTGCATAGCATGTAAAGGACTTGCATAAAGAAATTCATGCCAAAATAATTTTAAGTAATGAAACTTATAAGAAGTTGGCTAATTCTCAAAGGCGAGTCAAAACTTTTGTTGAGGGAGACTGTGTAATGATTAGGTTAAGGCCTGAATGGTTCCCTCCTAGAACCGTTAGAAAGTTATATGCTAGAGGAGCTGGTCCATTTAGAGTGGTGAAGAGAGTAGGATACAATGCCTATGTGCTCGAGTTGCCTCCAGAACTAGGCATTAGCTCCACTTTCAACATTACAGACCTAGTAGAGTATAGAGAGCCAGCTGTGATTCCCAGTGAGCCTTTTGAGCCTAATCCTGCTCTTGAGAGTGAACCAACCCTGTGTGTCCACCAACAAACTGGCCTGTGAGGAAAGAGCAGATTGAAAAGATCCTGGATGATCAGGTTATCTCTACTCGTAATCGAGGATACCAAAGATACCTGGTCCGCTGGCAAGGAAGGCCAGATTCTGATGACTCTTGGATCTTCCAAGAAGAATTACAAGAATTGGACCCAGACCTCTTGGAGAGATACCACAGCCAGCTTGATCCATACTCGACAGGGTCGAGTTCCTCCCACCCCAGGAGAATTGGTGCGGGCACCAGACTCAGAAGAAGACTTCAGAGCTCCATCTGGATCTCTGATTAACTTTGCCCGAAGAATTAGGATTTTTGGCTTGTAATAAGGGTTGACTTGATCAACTTAATTTTAGTTTGAGTCTGTATTACCTGCATTTTTTTATTTTATTGAGTCATGTTGACTCAGTAGTGGACTAGGGTTTCAACCTGGGGTGTTACATTTTCTCCCAAGGCCAAGCAAGTGGGCGCCACACTCCCAACCACACTCCCAGCCATACGCCTGAGTCCAAGGGGTGCCACATCTCCATCCAGCAGGCTTTGGTCCCCACACCACAGATAGAAGCTCCCCTCTTTCATGCGCCAATTGAGGAGAAATCCACCAGGGGTCCACAAATCAAGGGGGCGGCCCAAGACTTCCCAAAAGAACCAAACTATAAAAGGGAAGAAATTCTCTTGGAGAGGAATTCAAGGAGGCGCCCATTACCTGCCAGAAATACTCAAAACAAAGTTAGAAGGAGCCATAACTGTGATTGAGATCGGGGATGAGGAGGTCCGAGCTGGGACCGAGGTTGCGGCTGAGGCACTACCCGCGCGGGTACCAGCTCCTCAGTCTGCCCCCTGGGGTCCTGCGGTCAGTGAGGCAAGGTCGCCTACTATAGGAGAGAACAGGAGGGAGGAGGCGCGGCATCGGCTCCCCTTCAAGATGGGGTCAGAGAGCTCATTCCTCCGGAACCCTGCACTGGTCGAGCGCATGATGGATTTCTCAATCCAGACATGTGATCGACAGGAGATGGCTGGACTGCGACTGGACGACGTCCTTAGCGCCATCTTCCCCCAGCTTTACTCGGTGAGTTATCTCTTCTCTTTTTCTTTTTTTTTTTTTTAGCTGACCTCTTTTCATGGTGTAGATTGGTGCTGAGGCCCTCTTCATTAAGGGCTGCTACCAGAACTATGAGCGCATCGAGCAGCAACAAGCGACCGAGATCGAGTCTCTAAAGATCGATCTGAAGTAGAAGGCTGGGGTGAATGGGGCGCTCGAGCAGAAGGTTAAAGACCTGGAGAAATAGCTCGTCGATGCCAAGTGGCGAGGAAGAAACTCCTAGAGGTCCGTGACCTGGAGCGGGTCGCTCAAAGAAGGCCATCGATGATCTCTCCACCATCGAGAAGAAACTGAACTAGTACAGTGCCGAGGCTGATCGACACAAGGAGGCCTTCCGAACTACCCAGGCGGAGCTGGCAGCAGGGAAGGAGAAGCTAGCCGCGGCTGAGAAGGCAGCGAAGATGGCGGCCAAGTCGGCAGAGGCACCAAGTCAGAGGCCGTCGAGGCAAAGAAGGTGGCCATCGAGGCCAGGAAAGATGTTGAGGGGGCCGTTGCCAAGTTCAAGGCCTCAGAGGAGTTCATCGCCGAAATTCACCAAATGGCATCGGACTCCTTTTATAAAGGCTTCATGTTCTTGCACGGCCGGATCGAGGCGTCTGTTCTCGATAAGGACCGCAACCATCTCAGGTACCCCTCGGCCATGAATGCAGAGCCTGATGTGGAGGCCATCGACGAGGAAGTTGTGGCTTCCGAGCCTCTGATGCCTGCCAAGGTTGTGCCATGCAAGGCCGGCATCGTTCAGCCGAAGGTCCCTGAAGGGGGGACTTCTCAGCCTCAAGACCTAGCAGGGAGGCCGGCCGGTGTAGAGTAGCCCTTTCTTTTTCATTTTGTACTTTGTTTTTCTTTCTGTACTTGGTCAGGGACACCTGGCATGTTGGGGGCCCGTGGAACACTTATAACTGGTCCTTGGTTAATGAAATTTGAACTTTCTTACAACCCATCTTTTGCTTGATTTTCCCTTCTTTTTCTCTTTCTTTCACTCCCCTCTCTCTTTTTTTTTTTTCTTTTGATGAGCGGGGAGATCAGAGAAGAGGGTCTCACCTGGCCTGGGGCTGAATTACTAGGCTTTGGTGTCGGCAAGTCAGGCACAAGGTTCTGGCAGTTATGAGTAGCTGGGCTCGGTGGTTCCTTGGCCAGAGAGCTGGGCCCCAGTCCAAGGTGCCTGAGGGCTGTTCTCAGGTCTTGGATTGGCATCTCGGAGCTGGGCTTGAAGATGGTTGATGATCGAGAGCAGCGTGGCTCGAAGGTCCCTTGGTCAAAGATCTGAGCTCTGATCTTAGATCGACATCTCGGAGCTAGGCTCGGAGACGTTGATGATTGAGAGCAGTGTGGCTCGAAGATCCCTAGACATCTTGGAGCTAGGCTCAAAGATGTTTGTGATAGAGAGCAGTTTGGCTCGAAGATCCCTTGGCATCTCGGAGCTGGGCTCGAAGACGTTTGATATTAAAAGTAGTGCGACTCGAAGATCCCTTGGCCGGAGATCTGAGCTCCGATCTTGGATCAGCGTCTTGGAGCTAGGCTCAGAGATATTGATGATTGAGAGCGGCGTGGCTCGAAGATCCCTTGGCATCTCAGAGCTGGGCTCGAAGATGTTTGAGATTGAGAGCAGCGTGGCTCGAAGATCCCTTAGCATCTCAGAGCTGGGCTCAAAGATGTTTGAGATTGAGAGTAGCACGATTAGAAGGTCCCTTGGTCGGAGATTTGAGCTCCGGTCTTGGGTGATGAAATGAAGGTTTTGTCACTACATTTCCCTCTTATTCTCTTTCTTTCCTTCCCCTCTCTCTCTTTTTTCTTTCTTCCTTTTTTTCTTCTTCTTCTTCTTCTTTTTTTTTGGGACGAGCGGGGAGATCAGAGAAGAGGGTCATAAGATTTGATTGCCTTGGAGCTAGTTTCGAGGCCTTCATGGCTGGAGAGCTGGGCCCCGGTCCAAGGGTTGCTTGAGAGCTTGGCTCAGGTCTTTGGCGCCTTGGAGCTAGGCTCGAGGCATTGATAGGAGCTACTTGGCTTGAAGGTCCCTTGGCCGGAGGTCTGAGCTCCAATCTTGGGTTGGCATCTCGGAGCTAGGCTCGGAGACGTTGATGATTGAGAGCGGCGCGGCTCGAAGATCCCTTGGCATCTTGGAGCTGGGCTCGAAGACGCTTGAGATTAAGAGCAGCTTGGCTCGAAGATCCCTTGGCCGGAGGTCTGAGCTCCGGTCTTGGGTTGGCATCTCGGAGCTAGGCTCGGAGATGTTGATGATTGAGAGCGGCGTGTCTCGAAGATCCCTTGGCATCTCGGAGCTGGGCTCGAAGACATTTGAGATAGAGAGTAGCTTGGCTCGAAGATCCCTTGGCATCTCGAAGTTGGACTCGAAAATGTTTGAGATTGAGAGCAGCATTGATGCAGAACAAATAAAGGGATGCGATGCGGAAGTAAATTAAGATTAACTAATTTTTTGTTGTTTTTATAGGTTTGTAGAAGTTGGCTTCAAATCAAAGAAAAGTTAACCTAACATTGAAAGATACTAATATGATAATTGAAAGCACAATTTTAAGGAAACTAAATTATCAGAGTAGTTTAGAAGCAACGGATCGCTGGGGGTTGAGAAACTCCCAGACCTAGGGTTTCACTCCGAGCTTTCAGCAAAACAGAAATAAAGAGAAGGGAAGGTTTATCTCACCAGACAATGATCTTCACAGATTTCGGTGGAAGAACTCTCCCGAGCAGATTGTTGGATCCTCGGAGTCGGATATCTTCATAATGGATCCTCCAATACTGGTCCTTTGGCGGGTTGGCTTCTCCTGAACTCAAGATCTGGAAGAGAAGAAAGACAATTGATGGAATCAGAGAGTCAAGGAAAAGATTTACCAGGTTGATGAACTTGAAGATTGAAATTGCTGAAAACTGGATTCTCCTGGAGGCTGATGTGATTTTCCTTGGAACTTGCTCTGGATCTGAAGTAGCCGGACTGGATCTGGATGAAGGTGGACGGCCTGGACTTGTAGAGAGAGAGAGGCCGTGGGAGATGGATGGATCTAGGGTTTGGTGGATGGAAAATAATGAAAGGTGGCTAGGGTTTTGGAATTTCAAGTGGCTAACCTAGGGTTTTGGATAAAGATGGAGATCTCTCACCTCCTCAAGGCTCCAATGGAACCCGGATTACCCCCTCACGGAGCTCAACACTTAGAATAGTGCGGAAGAAGAGAAACCTAGGTCACTCAACACAAGAGAATAGCAAAAATAATTTTTCTTCATTGATTCTTCAAAGTTACAAAGAGAGGTCTATTATATAGACCTAAAATTTTCTCCTAGCTTGTACAAATTCCCATGTGGGACTAAACTCTTCCAACCCCTAGATTAGGTAGAAAATCCTCTCCCTTGGCCGACCAAGAGTCCAAAAAAAATTGGGACGGCCATAAAGGAATTGTTTTGGAACTTTTATGGCACCTCCTTTGGAGTTGGATTTGGATTTGGAGTCCTCTTCTTCTTAAGGTATTTCTTCTTTTCTTCCACTCCAAGTTAAGCTCTTTGATTTTGATTTGAACTTCAATTAGGAGTAGGTTGGATGTCCTTCTTTGATTTCTTCTCCAAGAGAAGTTTTCTTCCTTCTTTGCTTAGGTAAATTAGGCAGGTGTGGGCGCCTCCTTTAATTTAGCCTCCTATTTGATTTTTTTCTTCTTTGGATGTGGGGACCATGACACTGGGATGCCTCTATGGCGCCTCCTGGACTCTGGCGTGTGCTCGGAGTGTGGCTGGGCGTGTGGCTTGGAGTGTGGCCTCCACTTGCTTGAACCTTGAGTTGATTGGAAGAGAAATGTGGCACCATTTTGGACCAAATTGAAACCACATTGGGACTTGCACCGAGTCAACATGACTCAACAAAATTTAAATGGTGATTCAAGAAATAAATAAATAAACTGGTTGACCAGGTCAACCTTTATTACAAACCCTAATTTCTCGGGCAATGTCAATCAGAGATCCAAATGGAGCTCTGAAGTCTTCTTCTGAGTCTGGTGCCCGCACCAATTTTCCCAGGGTGGGAGGAACTCGACCCTGTCGAGTAAGGCTCAAGTTGGCTCTGGTATCTCTCCAAGAGGTCTGGGTCCAATTCTTGTAATTCTTCTCGGGAGATCCAAGAGTCATCAGAATCTGGCCTTCCTTGCCAGCGGACCAGGTACCTTTGGTATCCTCGATTACGAGTAGAGATAACCTGATCATCCAGGATCTTTTCAATCTGCTCTTTCCTCACAGGCCAGTTTGTTGGTGGACACACAGGGTCGGGATCACTCTCAATGATAGGGTTAGGCTCAAAAGGCTCACTAGGAATCACAGCTGGCTCCCTGTACTCTACTAAGTCTGTAATGTTGAAAGTAGAGCTAATGCCTAGTTCTGGAGGCAACTCGAGCACATAGGCATTGGATCCTACTCTCTTTACCACTCTAAATGGTCCAGCTCCCCTAGCATGTAACTTTCTAACGGTTCCAGGAGGAAACCGTTCAGGCCTTAACCTAATCATCACATAGTCTCCCTCAACAAAAGATTTGACTCGTCTTTGAGTATCAGCCAACTTCTTATAAGTTTCATTACTTAAATTTATTTTGGCATGAATTTCTTTATGCAAGTCTTTTATATGCTGTGCAAAATTCTCAGCAGATTCGGAGACTCGAGTGTGGACAGGTAAAGGGACTAGGTCAAGAGGTGTGTGAGGTTTGTACCCATGTACAATTTCAAATGGACTTTTACCCGTAGACCTATTGACCGAGTCATTGTACGCAAATTCTGCCCTTGGTAGGTATAAATCCCAATTTCTGGTGTTTTCACCAACAAGACATCTCAGCAGATTTCCTAGGCTACGGTTCACTACTTCAGTTTGGCCATCAGTTTGGGGATGATAGGCAGTTGAAAACTTAAGTTTTGTCCCTAACTTATGCCAAAGGGTCTTCCAAAAGTAACTGGTGAACCGGACATCCCTATCTGAAACGATTGTCTTAGGTAGGCCATGGAGTCTAACTATCTCATTGAAGAAAAGTGTGGCTACCTTAGACGCATCAAAAGTTTGGGAACAAGGCAAGAAGTGGGCCATTTTAGAGAATCGGTCGACTACGACACAGATAGAATCATGCCTTCTCTGGGTCTTAGGTAAACCTAACACAAAATCCATACTCACATCTTGCCAAGGACGATCTGGGACAGGGAGTGGGGTATAAAGGCCAGTGTTTTGTTTTCGCTGTTTGGCAACAGCGCAGGTTCGACATCTAGCTACAATATTAGCTACATCCCTTTTTAAGCTAGGCCAGAAAAAGTGGTCTTCAATAGCTAGAATGGTCTTGTCTTTTCCAAAATGGCCAGCTAAACCTCCAGCATGGATTTCCCAAATCAAAAATTCTCTAAGAGAAGTTCTAGGGATGCAAAGCCTATTTTTGAAGAACAAAAAACCATCTACAAGGGTATAATCCTGGTGATTACTAGACGGTCCTTGAACTAGATCCTGATACACAGTTGTGAAATCCGGACAAGACTCATATTCCTCTTTGATTTGCTCAAACCCTATGACCTCAGTTCTAACAGAAGTTAATAACAGAGATCGGCGACTAAGGGCATCAGCTACCTTATTCTCAACTCCAGCCTTATGTTTCAGGACAAAAGTATAGGACTGGATATATTCTACCCACTTAGCATGCCTAGGGTTAAGCTTCTTTTGGGAGTTCAGAAATCTAAGAGCCTCATGGTCCGAGAATAGTACAAATTCCTGCGGTAGCAAATAATGTCTCCAGTAACGCAAAGCTTGCACCACCGCATAAAATTCCTTATCATAGGTAGAATACCTAAGCTTAGCATCATTAAGTTTTTCACTGAAGAATGCTATGGGATGATTCTCTTGGCTTAGGACTCCACCTATTCCTACACCTGAAGCATCACAGGCAACCTCAAATACTTTAGAAAAATCGGGTAATCTCAGAATGGGTGCCTGGGTCATTTTCTCCTTAAGATCTAGGAAGGCTTTATGGGCTGACTTAGTCCAATGAAATTCTCCCTTCCTAATACAATCAGTGATAGGAGCAGCTAAAGTACTAAACCCCTTGATGAATCGCCTATAGAAGGTAGCCAAGCCATGGAAACTTCTAACTTCATGCACATTGGTTGGCTCTGGCCAGTCTACTATGGACTTAATCTTCTCAGGATCGGCCGCCACGCCGTCAGGGGTTACTACAAAACCAAGAAAGATAACTCTACTAGTCATGAATTCACACTTCTTAAGATTGCCGTAGAGTCTCTCATTCCTCAAAACTTGGCAGACTGCTCTAAGGTGGCCTAGGTGATCTGCTGGGGTCTTACTATAGATCAGGATGTCATCAAAATAGACCACCACAAATTTTCCTATGAAAGCTCTAAGTACCTGGGTCATAATTCTCATGAAGGTACTAGGGGCATTGGACAACCCAAAAGGCATAACAACCCATTCATAAAGACCATCCTTAGTTTTGAAAGCAGTTTTCCATTCATCCCCGGGTCTAATCCTAACCTGATGATAGCCGCTTTTGAGATCAATCTTAGAAAAAACCATTGCACCAGCCATCATATCAAGCATGTCATCTAGTCTAGGGATGGGAAACCTATACTTGATTGTAATTTTATTGATGGCACGACTGTCAACACACATCCTCCACGTGCCATCTTTCTTTGGGGTCAATAAGGCTGGGACTGCACAAGGGCTAAGACTTTCTCTAATAAACCCCTTCCTCAATAATTCTCCAACCTGCTTTTGCAGTTCTTCATGCTCAGATGGATTCATCCTGTAATGGGGCAAGTTGGGCAAAGTTGCTCCTGGGATTAGATCTATGGCATGCTGGATATCCCTAAGAGGTGGAAGGTGGTCTGGCAAATCCTCGGGAAAGACATCCTCAAATTCTTTTAACACAGGTTTAACTTCTTGAGGAGGCTCTGAGGGTTCCGAAGTTCTAAGCTCCTTAGCAGTCAACATCCAGATGGGTGAACCACTATGAATTTCTTGTTCTAGATCCTTAGCACTGATTAGGTTCACTCCAGTTTTCATCTCCTTAACCTTACCAGCTCCTTTAGTTACCTTGTCCTTAGGGGGAACGGAATGGATCGTAATCTTCTTCCCATTGAAACTAAAGACACAGGTATTGGATTTTCCTAAGAGGGTGGCATCATGATCATACAACCAAGGTCTTCCAAGAATTATACTGCTCACCCCCATGGGTAAGACATCGCACCAAATCTTTTCGTGATAAGATTGCATTTGGATTTGGACTTGACATCTAGACTGGATGGGTATGGAGGTAGAATCTACCCAAGAAACCTTATAGGGGTTGGGATGGGGAACTGGGATTAAGCCTAACATCTTGACAGTGTTAGTAGAGATGGCATTTACACAGCTCCCGCTATCTATGATGATCTTACATACCTTATCCCCTAATTTAAGAAAAGTCTGTAGGATGTTAGTCCTACGCCAATCCTCTTGAACTAGATTCTGGGATAGGATGCATCTTACAACTCCTAATTGGTCAGATTCATTGGGTTCCTCCTCTCCTTCATACTCCTCAACCAAATTCATTCCGGCCTCATAAATTTCTTCTTCAAATTCCTCACTGGGCTCGGAATTATCATTCTCTCCCTCTTCTATGTAAAGGGATCTTCGTGGGCACTGGCTAGCAACATGACCTACCTTATGACACTTGAAACAGGCTATGGCAGTACACTGACTAGAAATGTGACCTGGTTTCTGACACTTAAAACAGGTGATATTTGAACTAGGGGTTCTCTGGGTGTCAGGTGCCTTACCTTTGTCCATGGGCCTAGGGGTAGAAGTACCCTGAAAAGGTTTACTAGGGATAACTTGGCTAGGTCCATTCCTTGGGATTGGGGCACTAACCCTAGAAGGTATAGGTCCTCTCTGAAATTTCTCAGTGTTCAGTGCAATCTGGTAGGCTTGGTCTAGATCAGTAACCTCTCTCAGAAATAGTTCTCTCTTGATATCTTCCCTCAGTCCAGCCCTAAATCTAGACAAAGTGACTTCGTGGGCTTCACTCACATCACATCTCATTAGGTATTCATCAAAAGTAGTTATGTAGTCTGAGACAGATCGGTTTCCTTGTTTCAGGTTTTGCCATTGGTCTAACAGGTTTTGCTGGTATGAAATAGGTAGGTATTTATCTCTCAGTTTTTCTTTCATACCCTGCCAAGTGGTTATGGGCTCAACATTCCGTCTCCTAGTGGTTAGCTCAATGTTCCCCCAGTATAACCTAGCTTGACGCACTAATTTCATCTTGGCAAACTTGTATTTCCTCTCCTCAGACATAGCATACCACTCAAAGTATTGATCCATCTCACCCTCCCAATCAGAATACACCTTAGGGTTCAGACTACCATCAAAAGTGGGTGCATCTAATTTGATGTTCCTGATGAACCTATCATCTCTATCTTCAGGCTCTGGGTCAGGCCTCCTATGATTAGGTTCAGGATCTCTATATAAAGGCCTTCTAGGCTCCAGATGTGGGTGAGGCTGAGGCACATTAAAATCGGGGTCAGGAGTCCAATTTCGATGTCTAGGTTCTTCAAGTACTTGGACTCGGTCCCTAAGTTGGGTAAGATCCTCATGAATTTGTGCGCTAAACTGGGCCACAGTGTTTGTCATATCCTGATTCATTTTAGCCATACTTTCAGTAAGAGTTCTGATCATGGCCTCTAAATCGGGTTGGGTTTGACCAGGTTGATATGGCACTCCGTTTCTGGTAGACATGATGATTCAAGCAAGCACACAAAATGAGACTAGACTAAATCGACTACTGGATCACTAGACCTAGAGTCCAAACTAGATGCCCAATCAGAGTGGCAAGCTAGCCTGTAGTAACTCAGGACTCAGCCAGGCAGGTGTAAGGGGAGTGTTAGGTCCCTGATTGCCAATCCTAGACACCAATCAGTGATTGGCCAGGTAGGCGGACCAGCACACAAGCCCTTCGGGACGTAGTCCCTGAACCACCGTTCTAGACACTGAGTGCTAAGCACACACAGAATAACTCAGCAAACTGACTCAACACTAGCCTAGACCCGACCAATTGGTGTCCCTAGCCCACTAGGGCAAATTAGGTCTAACTGATTTTAAATTAGGTCTAGGTTCGAATGATTGGATGGTGGTTTTGGGCTAAGGAGAGGTAATCAACTCCTCCCCTTATCTTAGATGCTCAATTGCCCTTAAGTAAATTATGAGATGATCACTCCAAAAAGAATTGAATTGCAGAATACAAGAAACAGAGTTGCTGTATTTTAATTCTCAGAATTTTTACCGAAACCAATAAATCACAGAAAAATTATGGAAAATAGGTTCAATTATACTGGTTTCAACGAAGCAAAAATCATGCAATTCGGAGTTTTATGCAGGGAGAGATAATTCAGACAACAGGGCAATTACGGGCTGCAACTAGATTGTCTTCCCCGTTTATAATCCCTGCTACGAAGTTATAACCCAATGGATCCCCTACACGTCCTAGGAACACCCCGTGGAATGGGAGGAGGAGGCTTGCGCCTCGCTTAGTTCCTAGGACCGGACATCCTGGGGAGTCTACTTCGAGCAGACAAAATAAAAAGAGAACAATCAAAGCAAGCAAGCAAATCAGAAACCCTAAACTGGGCTCTGATACCAAAAATGATGCAGAACAAATAAAGGGATGCGATGCGGAAGTAAATTAAGATTAACTAATTTTTTGTTGTTTTTATAGGTTTGTAGAAGTTGGCTTCAAATCAAAGAAAAGTTAACCTAACATTGAAAGATACTAATATGATAATTGAAAGCACAATTTTAAGGAAACTAAATTATCAGAGTAGTTTAGAAGCAACGGATCGCTGGGGGTTGAGAAACTCCCAGACCTAGGGTTTCACTCCGAGCTTTCAACAAAACAGAAATAAAGAGAAGGGAAGGTTTATCTCACCAGACAATGATCTTCACAGATTTCGGTGGAAGAACTCTCCCGAGCAGATTGTTGGATCCTCGGAGTCGGATATCTTCGTAATGGATCCTCCAATACTGGTCCTTTGGCGGGTTGGCTTCTCCTGAACTCAAGATCTGGAAGAGAAGAAAGACAATTGATGGAATCAGAGAGTCAAGGAAAAGATTTACCAGGTTGATGAACTTGAAGATCGAAATTGCTGAAAACTGGATTCTCCTGGAGGCTGATGTGATTTTCCTTGGAACTTGCTCTGGATCTGAAGTAGCCGGACTGGATCTGGATGAAGGTGGACGGCCTGGACTTGTAGAGAGAGAGAGGCCGTGGGAGATGGATGGATCTAGGGTTTGGTGGATGGAAAATAATGAAAGGTGGCTAGGGTTTTGGAATTTCAAGTGGCTAACCTAGGGTTTTGGATAAAGATGGAGATCTCTCACCTCCTCAAGGCTCCAATGGAACCCGGATTACCCCCTCACGGAGCTCAACACTTAGAATAGTGCGGAAGAAGAGAAACCTAGGTCACTCAACACAAGAGAATAGCAAAAATAATTTTTCTTCATTGATTCTTCAAAGTTACAAAGAGAGGTCTATTATATAGACCTAAAATTTTCTCCTAGCTTGTACAAATTCCCATGTGGGACTAAACTCTTCCAACCCCTAGATTAGGTAGAAAATCCTCTCCCTTGGCCGACCAAGAGTCCAAAAAAAATTGGGACGGCCATAAAGGAATTGTTTTGGAACTTTTATGGCACCTCCTTTGGAGTTGGATTTGGATTTGGAGTCCTCTTCTTCTTAAGGTATTTCTTCTTTTCTTCCACTCCAAGTTAAGCTCTTTGATTTTGATTTGAACTTCAATTAGGAGTAGGTTGGATGTCCTTCTTTGATTTCTTCTCCAAGAGAAGTTTTCTTCCTTCTTTGCTTAGGTAAATTAGGCAGGTGTGGGCGCCTCCTTTAATTTAGCCTCCTATTTGATTTTTTTCTTCTTTGGATGTGGGGACCATGACACTGGGATGCCTCTATGGCGCCTCCTGGACTCTGGCGTGTGCTCGGAGTGTGGCTGGGCGTGTGGCTTGGAGTGTGGCCTCCACTTGCTTGAACCTTGAGTTGATTGGAAGAGAAATGTGGCACCATTTTGGACCAAATTGAAACCACATTGGGACTTGCACCGAGTCAACATGACTCAACAAAATTTAAATGGTGATTCAAGAAATAAATAAATAAACTGGTTGACCAGGTCAACCTTTATTACAAACCCTAATTTCTCGGGCAATGTCAATCAGAGATCCAAATGGAGCTCTGAAGTCTTCTTCTGAGTCTGGTGCCCGCACCAAGCATGGCTCGAAGGTCCCTTGGCCGAAGATCTGAGCTCTGATCTTAGGTTGGTGTCTCGGAGCTGGGCTTGGAGACATTGATGATTGAGAGAGGTGTGGCTCGATGATCACTTGGCATCTCGGAGCTGGGCTCAAAGATGTTTGAGATAGAGAGCAGTGCGGCTCGAAGATCCCTTGGCATCTTGGAGCTAGGCTCGAAGACGTTTGAGATTAAAAGAAGTTTGGCTCGAAGATCCCTTGGCCAGAGTTCTGAGCTCTAGTCTTGGGTTGGCATCTCGAAGCTGAGCTCAGAGATGTTGATGATTGAGAGCGACGCGGCTCGAAGATCCCTTGGCATCTTGGAGCTGGGCTCGAAGATGTTTGAGATTGAGAGTAGCTTGGCTCGAAGATCCCTTGGCATCTCGGAGCTGGGCTCGAAGATGTTTGAGATAGAGAGCAGCGCGGCTCAAAGATCCCTTGGCATCTTGGAGCTGGGCTCAAAGATGTTTGAGATTGAGAGCAGCTCTGCTCGAAGATCCCTTGGCCAGAGGTTTGAGCTCCGGTCTTGGGTTGGCATCTTAGAGCTGGGCTCAGAGACGTTGATGATTGAGAGCGGTGTGGCTCGAAGATCCCTTAGCATCTTGGAGCTGGGCTCAAAGATGTTTGAGATTGAGAGCAGCTTGGCTCGAAGATCCCTTGGCGTCTCGGAGCTGGGCTCGAAGACGTTTGAGATTGAGAGAAGCACGGCTCGAAAATCTCTTGGCATCTTAAAACTGGGCTCGAAGATGTTTGAGATTGAGAGCAGCTTGGCTCGAAGATCCCTTGGCTGGAGGTCTGAGTTCCGGTCTTGGGTTGGCATCTCGGAGCTGGGCTCGGAGATGTTGTTGATTGCTTTCCTACAAGACAGATAGATATCTGCATAAAAAAAAAGTTATTATCATTATTATTGATAGGAGACCTTACATTATTGATGGTATCTCCGTGGATTGCAGGCATTCCATATTCGAGGGAGCCTGATGCCATCGAGGTCTTCGAGGAAATGGGCCCTTTATGAGGGGGTTTCAGCCACTTCGTAGGGGCCTTCCTAGTTTGATGAGAGCTTGCCACACTCTCAGGGTTAAGATGCCTCTTCCCAGCACAATATCAAGTTTCCAGGTTTAAAGGCTTTTGGCCTGACCCGGGCACTGCAATACCGAGCTGCTTGCTGTCGGTGAGCTTCATTGAGGTCGGTGTAGTCCACGCAGATCCTCGTTGCCTCCTGGTGGAGACAATGACATTGAGCAAGTTGAGCCTGAGTCAACCCAAGATCATGTTATAAGCAGAAAGGAGCCTGTCGACCATGAAAGTCATCATAACGGTGCTCTACCGATGGTGATCTTGAGTGATTTCTTCCTCCACCCTTACGGGATCTCCTATGAAACCAGCACGGAAGGTATGCACAGGTTTGAGTTGATCGGGAGGAAGATTCATCTTGGAGAAGGCATCATAAGAAAGCACGTCTACGGAGCTTCCACTATCAATCATGATGTGTTTTACAGGGTGCTTCACGATCGTCTTCTTGATGACTACAGCATCATTATTTACACATTTTTTTTTATAAAGGGGAGTACATTCTCAGGATCCCCTGCCCCTCGGGTTTTTGAGCGCGCGCGGCTCCCCAGGAGATCATGCCCACCGGCTTCTCGGTGGGGCGGTTGTCGATGGCTGGAGCTGGCGGGAGAGCGATGAGTGCCTGAGATTCCACCTGAGGTCTGTCCCCCCACAAACCTTTTGAGGTAGCCCCTCTTGATGAGTTCTACAATTTCCCACTTGAGGTTGCGGCATTCCTCGGTGTCGTGGCCATGATCACAGTGAAAGCAGCAATACTTTGATTTATCGCGGCCAGTGGAGGATTTCATCGGAAGCGGGCATCTTAGGTAATCCTCACCCTCGATCTCCATGAGGATTTTCATCCTTGAGGCGAGGAGAGGTGTGTAACTCTCCTCAGGGATGGGAGCGCCTTTCGGTATTGGCCCCCTCCTGGAGTTCGAGACTTGGGGTTCTGGCTTCCAGGTCCCGGGCATCTCGGTGGGGGTTGCCCTCTTCAGTGGCTTCTTGTCGAGCTCCTACCTTGTACGGTCTGCCTCCTCGATATAGATGTACTTTTAAGCTTGGAGAAGGAGCTCGGAATAAGTCTTGGGGGGCTTCTTGTCCAACGAGTAGGTCAACCGGGAGGTCCTGAGCCCTCACTTTAGCGCCAGCATGGTAACTAGCTCATCGAGGTTGTAGATCTCCAGTGCGGCAGCCTTGAAGCGGGCCACGTAGTCTTGTAGGGGCTCGCGGTCCTGCTACTGGATGGAGAAGAGGCTATCTGCCTCTCGTGGCAACTTCCTGCAGGTGTCGAAGTGAGCCACAAACTTTTGCCCCAACTGGGTGAAAGTGTTGATGCTCCCTGGCTCCAAACGGGTGAACCACACCCGGGCTACTTCCCGAAGAGTGGCAGGAAAAGCGATGCAAAGAAGAGCATCGGTGGCCCCCTGGACCCTCATGAAGGTCCGGTAACTTTCCAGGTGGTCCAGGGAGTCGGTGGTCCCATCGTAGGGATCCACTTGCGGCATCCAGGACCGATGCGGGATCAGTTCCGCTTGGATTTCTTTGAAAAATGGAGGATGGGTGTCGTAGCCCGCTGGCTCACTAGCAGAGCCTTGCATGTCAGCGAACTGGCGGGAGAACTTCGCCAGCATGCGCTCATGTTCTTCCAGGCGCTTCTCCGCCGTGCGCCTGATGGCTTCATCAGTAGACCCCTCCGCTGAGGAAGACGGAGAATGTGACATGGGTGCACGCTTTCCGTGATGGGGGGTCTTACTCTTTCTGCCTCGATCGGGTCTGGGAATCGCCCGCCTGAGGTTTGGTGAGCAGCTCTACCTGTCGAGAGACCCAGCTCGTTGCCTTTTTGCTGGAGTCTGATGACTACCCCGGTCATCGATGACGGCCCATAACTGCGAAGGCATTCCTTGGAAGGAACGCAGGCTATCACGGGGAGCTATGGCGTGGGCCACCGGGATCCTTAGCTGCTGGTGGGTGGTCAGGGACCGGTGCTGATACTGAAGCTGATGCACTGCTATGGCAAGGATCTGCATTTGCTGAGTGAGTGCGGCCAGTTGAGACTCCACCAGAGGTGATTAGATTGGAGCGGATGGCCCTGTCTCGAGATTGTGTGGGTTCCCTCGGGAAAGGTAGTCCCCCGCATGGCTGGTGGAGGCCTCTCGTGCTTATGTCATCACCATCCTTCTGTGGAGCACCAATCTGCAGAGATATGGGGGGGCTTGAGCTGAATTAAAGACTACTCACGCTCTCCCCCTACCTAGCGTGTCAATATGTTACAGCCAAGATCGTCGTGGCCCATAGCTGCTGTCGATGTTGGAGCGTGCTTCCTTCGATGTCTCACCGTCCGGTGGTCCTGGACCTATAAAACAGGGATTAGTGACCCGGGTCAGGATTTCCGGTGGGGGCACTCCGACGGTCAAGTCAGTGACGATCCAGGAGAACAGATCCTCATGGTCGAGCCCCTCTTGATGGACTCCACACTAGAAGGAGTGATCAGTGTGAGAGTGGGATGCAAGTGTATCGGGGGAAGTGTGTCCTGGTTAGAGGGAGTCTCTGTGATGCAGAATGAAAGAGATGATGCGATGCGGAAGTAAATTAAGACTAATTCTTTCTTTTTTTTTATTTTTTTTTTATATTTTCAGAAGTCAGCTTTGACTCAAAGGAAAGTTAAACTAAATTTAAAGAAACTATGTAATAATTGAAAGCACAATTTAAAGAAACTAGGTTATCAGAGTAGTTCAGAAGTAAAGGATCGCTGGGGGTTGAGAAACTCCCAGACCTAGGGTTTCGCTCTGAACTTTCAACAGGACAGAAGTAAAGAGAAGAGAAGGGTTACAGACCAGGCAGTGATCTTCACAGAGTTTAGTGGAAGGACTCTCTTGAGCAGATTGTTGGATCCCCAGATTCAGATATCTTCGCAATGGATCCTCCAATACTGGCCCTTTGGCAGAGTTGGCTTCTTCTGAACTCAAGATCTGGGAAAGAAGACGAACAAGTTATGGAACCAGATACTCAAGGAAGGATTTACCAGATAGAAGGACTTGAAAGCTGATGTTGCTGAAATCCTGATTCTCCTGGATGCTGATCTGACTTCCTCTGGGGTTTGCTCTGTCTTCGAAGTATCCGAACTGGACCTGGATGCTGGGGGTCGACCTCTACTTGGAGAGAGGGGCCGTGAGAGATGGGGTAGGCTAGGGTTTGGTGGAATGAAGAGGATGAAGGGTGGCTAGGGTTTGGATTGGAAGTGGCTAACCTAGGGTTTGGGGATTGGAGATCTCACACCTCCTCAAGGTTCCTGGGGAACCCGGATTTACTCCCTAATGGAGCTCAACACCTGAATACAAGTGCAGAAGAGAGAAACACAAAGTTTGCTCACACATAATTGAATTCATTCATCAGTTGATGGGGACATCTCAAGCACGGATCTTGAAGCAAGCATAATTCTTGGAGTGGCACAGATCTTGAAGCATTTTTGGAATAAATTTATTTAGGATTTATCTTTTGTTTTGAATTTGATTTAGGATTTGGTTGGTTAGGATTGATATATGGATAGGCTTATCTTATCCTATCTTATATTTGAATTTGATTCGTTCTTATCTTTTTATCTTGTATTCAAATTCAAATGAGGGTTGGAAAATCTATAAATACCACTCTCAGCCTTTTGTAACAGGAGGATGGATGAATAAAATTTCTATTGTTCTGTGTGAAGGATCTGTGTGCTCCTAGGGTATCTGTATGATCCCTTCTCCATCTTTCCAGGGTTTCTATGTGATCCCTGATTTTGGGCATCTGTGTGAGCCCAGGGCATCTATGTGAGCCCCTTTGCTATGTGCTTGTTCTTCTAGGGCATCTGTGTGAGCCCCTTTGCTATGTGCTTGTTCTTCTTGGGGAATCTATGTGAACCCCAGTATTTTATCTTAACCCTGCACCCTCTTCTTTCCTCCTTTGAAAATCCTAATCCCTGGTGACTTTCATGCTCACCAGCGATCCAGTCCAATCCCTGTCCCGCATCAAGTGGTATCAGAGCTAAAGGATTAGGATTTTTCTTCTTCATCACCGGCCCACTATTCTCTTTCTTCCCTGTTTCAAATCTCGTCCACGGATCCTTCCCCAACATCGACGTCGGACCATTCTCCCCCCAGCCGTCCTCAACCCCAGCTCCCAGCCGCTCCGTGAAAGACTGGTCCGCCGACCTCACCGGAGAGATCACCTCCGAGCCCACCGGCGGTCATCTTCTTCTCTCCGTCAACGACATCTCCCCTACCTACAGCCGGCGACCCCAACACCTGATTCATCGTCGCCCTCAAGCTTCAGATCGAATGCTCCACCAGATCACCTCAGTGCTCTCCGTTGGCTAGCCGCATTCCTCCGCCATGGCCGCCACCGTCATCAACCTCGCTCAGCATCGGAGTCCTTTTTGATTGGTTTCAGTTCCATCAACCTCGCTCAGCCTGATTCGATGGAGTCGAGTTCACCCCACCGTAGGAGAATGATGGGGACATCTCAAGCACGGATCTTGAAGCAAGCATAATTCTTGGAGTGGCACAGATCTTGAAGCATTTTTGGAATAAATTTATTTAGGATTTATCTTTTGTTTAAAATTTGAATTAGGATTTGGTTGGTTAGGATTGATATATGGATAGGCTTATCTTATTCTATCTTATATTTGAATTTGATTTAGGATTTGGTTGGTTAGGATTGATATATGGATAGGCTTATCTTATCCTATCTTATATTTGAATTTGATTCGTTCTTATCTTTTTATCTTGTATTCAAATTCAAATGAGGGTTGGAAAATCTATAAATACCACTCTCAGCCTTTTGTAACAGGAGGATGGATGAATAAAATTTCTATTGTTCTGTGTGAAGGATCTGTGTGCTCCTAGGGTATCTGTATGATCCCTTCTCCATCTTTCCAGGGTTTCTATGTGATCCCTGATTTTGGGCATCTGTGTGAGCCCAGGGCATCTATGTGAGCCCCTTTGCTATGTGCTTGTTCTTCTAGGGCATCTGTGTGAGCCCCTTTGCTATGTGCTTGTTCTTCTTGGGGAATCTATGTGAACCCCAGTATTTTATCTTAACCCTGCACCCTCTTCTTTCCTCCTTTGAAAATCCTAATCCCTGGTGACTTTCATGCTCACCAGCGATCCAGTCCAATCCCTGTCCCGCATCATCAGTTGTTTTCAAAACTTACAAGAGTGGTTTATTTTATAGGACTTTACAAGAGGTCAGGGTTTTACATCTTCCTATGTGGGACTAATAGGATGGATCTTCAAATTAGGTTTGTAGAATCAATTCCTCCCCATATGGCCGGCCAAGAGGTTCCATAAATGTTGATTGAAAGCTTCAAATGGTAAGTAGGTGGCGCCTCCTAGCTTTGCTCTTCAAGAAATATTTTTTTCCTTCCATGGCTCAACTCTTTTGGACACCTCCTTTTCTTTCTCCTCAGGTCATGGCTCTTCCCAACTTTGCTTTGGGCTTTTTTGGCATGGATTGGGCGCCCCCTTGAAGTGCTCCCCAAGAAATTCTTCTTTCCTCCTTTAGCTTGGCCTTTTAAGGTACATATGGGGCGCCTCCTTGATTTTGGTTTCAAGAAAATTTCTTGCTCCCTTGGGTGTGGGGACCAAGACACTGGGATGGATTTGTGGCACCTCCTGGACTTGGCGTGTGGCTGGGAGTGTGGCTGAGAGTGTGGCGCCCACTTGCTTGGGCCTGGGAGAAAATGTGGCACCCTGGAGAAGACCTAGACCACTACTAGGACTTGCACTGAGTCAACATGACTCAATAAAATTTAATTGCAGGGAAATACAGACTCAAACTAAAATTGAGTTGACCGAGTCAACCCTTATTACAAAACCAGAAAACCCTAATTCTTTGGACAAGGTCAATAAGAGATCCAGATGGAGCCCTGAAGTCTTCTTCTGAGTCTGGTGCCCGCACCAATCTATGGGGCCCTTCCGCCCGACCTTGCTTGTGGATGCTGGTGGTGCCGTGCTCCTCTTCTTGGTGGAGCTTGCACTTGTATTTTTGTGGTGTGGCTTGTGCCCTTGTTCTATTGTGTTGTTATTGTTACCTTCAAGTTTTGTTGATCAAGTTACCGTTGGGCGTTCGTCTTGGGATCTCCACCGGGCTGTCAGGCATGTGCGGCGGTGTCCTGAGGAGCCTTTCTCGATCCATGATAAAGAAAACTGTCATGTGCTCTGACATTCCCCTTGGTCGTCTCATTCTGCAAAACCTGGCAGTATCTCGATTGGTGGGCCACCGCTCCTGGGATTCGAATCTTCTGGCTGGCCTCCTTTCTCGGGTGGCCCAGATGGTTGGTGAGGAGCATGGCACCTCGATCAGTGTGTTTCTCCCCTTTCTAGTGTAACCGGCGGCCACAGGCAGTCAGTACGGTCTAGCAAGTATCCCAGAGTAGTCCTTGGGTGGCTCGCCGGTGTCTCGGGATGGCGGTGCCTATGTCCGAGCTGGGGTTAGGCTGGAATGGCAGGGCTCGCTCCGACCTAGGCATCCCGAGCTTGCAGGGTCACCTTAGTGGAGGAGAACAGAATGCGGGCCCGGTCCAGAGGGCGCGTGCTCGGAGAGGCTCCACGTGGTGGAGGGCTGAGCTCGACTCCGACCATTGGGCTCGGTCTCCGAGGGTCTCGCTCTGGAGGGCAGAGTACGGGCTCGGTCCAGAGGGCATGCGCTCGGAGAGGCTCCACGTGGCGAAGGAGGGCTGAGCTCGACTCCGACCACAGGGCTTGATCTCCGAGGATCTCGCTCTGGAGGGCAGAGTGCGGGCCCGGTCCAGAGGGCGCGCGCTCGAAGAGGCTCCACGTGGCCGAGGAGGGATGAGCTCGACTCCGACCACAGGGCTCGATCTCTGAGAATCTCACTCTAGAGGGCAGAGTGCGGGCTCGGTCCAGAAGGCGCGTGCTCGAAGAGGCTCCACATGGCGGAGGAGGGCTGAGCTTGACTCCGACTACAGGGCTTGATCTCCGAGGGTCTCGCTCTGGAGCGTAGAGTGCGACTCTAGCCTAGGCATCCCGAGCTCGCGAGACTGACCTAGCGGAGGACGGAGCTCGGCTCGTCGGCTCGTTGCCTCGAGGGAGCTCAGCTCGGCAGGGGAGTTCGGGCAGGAGAATTGACGTGGCATATGACGTGGCGGCTTCCTTTGGCATGGCGCCTGTCAGCTCCCCCATGTCAGCGATCTCGCCACATCAGAAAGCAACAAGCCTGACATTAACACTATACCACGAATCTTAGGAGATCGGGGTAAAGAAGATCAATAAAAGAATATATATCGAGATTAAGAAGAAGTTTAAGGAGAAAACAAGGATTTATATTATCTCCTGTGTGAATAGCTTACAGGACTTCTTGAAAGACTCGAACCTCTCTCTCTCTCTCAAGGCCGTACAATATGTATATACCTAGGTTAAACCAAACCTAGCCCCTTGAACCAACTCCCAACTAGTACATCGTCAAAATAGTTAACCCGTCATCCGAGCCGACTCTAATCCATCTGAGCCGACTCGTCCAGACAATAGTTTTCTTGATTGTGCATCCGAGCCGACTCTAATCCATCCGAGCCGACTCGACCAGAGTGTCTTCATACCTACTCTGAGAACTAGAGTCGACTCCTGGAAACTGAGTCAACTCGAAGGACTAGTGAGCCGACTCAAATAGACAGACTGAACAATAACCATTGTAACACAGTCTATCACCTAGGACTTTTACCGGACTCACTCCTAGCCCTAGTTACATCATGACCAACATGACAAAGACCCAAAACTTGACTCCAGATACCTTGGATACACCACACGAGACTCAACAATCTCCACCTTGGTGTTTCAAGGCTTCGATCAACTCCATTTTGTCTGTCAACCGCATCAGTCCCATACACTTGTGAAAGCTGTCCCTTGGAAAAACCTTCATCAGTGCATCAGCTGGATTCTCCTTGGTATAAACCTTTTCCAGCTCCACCTCGCCTTCCTCCACCAGCTCTCTAATCCGATGGTATCTGATGTCAATATGCTTCGTCCTGGCATAATATACTGAATTCTGTGCAAGTAACAATGCACTCTGGCTATCACAATACACCTTGACAGCCTCCTGTTTGTAGCCCATCTCCATAGCCAATCCCTTCAGCCATAAAGCCTCCTTTGCTACCTCCGTGATGCTAATATACTCTGCTTCAATGGTGGATAATGCCGTTATAGGCTGCAAATAAGACCTCCAAGACACAGGTCCCCGATTCATGCTGAATATGAAACCTGTTATGGAACGACAGGTATCCACATCTCCACCAAAGTCTGCATCCATAAAGCCTTCCATCTGTCCCTTGGCAACCTTAACTATGTTAGAGTGTTCCACAGAACCACCACGCTATCTGTAGCAGATGCCCACTCCAACTGATCCTACAAAGTATCTGAAGATCCCCTTCAGTGCTTGCTAATATTCCTTGCCAGGCTGCGCCATGAATCTGCTCACCTAACTCACTGCATGGGCTAGATTCGACCTACAACATACCATAGCGTACATTAGGCTTCCCATGCCAGATGCATAAGGCACCCTCTCCATTTCCTGAGCCTCCACCTCAGTCTGTGGTGACATACTCTTCGAAAGTTTGAAATGTCCTGCAAGTGGCAGCGCTGCTGGTTTGGCCTCCTTCATTCCAAACCTCTCTAGCACCTTTCGAATGTATCCTCCCTGAGATAAATGTAGCAACTTCTCGGCTCGATCTCTGAAAATCTCCATACCCAAATTCTTCCGTGTAGTCCCCAAGTCCTTCATCTCAAACTCCAGAGATAGGCTTGCCTTCAAATCCTGCACTGTCCTCTTACTCTTGCATGCTATCAACATGTCATCTACATACAAGAGTAGATATACCTTGGATCCATCCTCCAGAGATTTTATATACACACATGGATCAAAATTGTACCTGGAAAGTCCAATGCTTCTCACGAAAGTATCAAACCACTTGTACCATTGTCTTGGTGACTGCTTTAACCTATACAATGATTTCTTCAACAAGCATACCTTCTCCTTTGATCCAGGTTCCCTGAACCCCTGTGGCTGCTCCATGTAGATACTCTCCTCAAGATGTCCATGGAGAAATGCTGTCTTCATGTCCATCTGCTCTAGCTCCAAATCCTGAGCTGCTATAATGCTTAACAGTACCCTGATAGATGTATGCCTGACAATAGGAGAGAAGATCTCAGAGTAGTCAATGCCTTCTTTCTATGAGTACCCCTTGGCTACCAACCTAGCCTTGTACCTCACTCTACCTTGCTCTGAATTTCCCTCCTTCTTAGTAAAGACCCATTTGGAGCCAATAGGTCAACTCCCTCTTGGTAGATCCACAAGCTGCCATGTCTTGTTCTTCCGAAGAGAGTCCATCTCCTCCATCATGGCTTGCATCCATGATCTCGCATATGAACTATCCATGGCCTCCTCAAATGTCTTTGGATCTCCACTGGCAGAGATGAGAGCATATGAGATGGTCTCATCTATGCCGTAACGCACTATTTTCCGGATGTTCCTCTTGGGCTTGTGCAGTGCTACACCTCTTAGATTATCTTGCAAATCTACATTTTCTGGCTCCTCCTGCACATCCTCCTGGTCAGAAGTCCCCCCTCGCTGTTCCTCCACATGTGTGGAAAAGTGACTGTGACTCACCGCCTCAAAGTGAACCTTTTTTTAGGCTAAAACTGATGGCTCATCTCCTGACTGCAGAAATCAAGATCTGTTATCCTCCACAAACCTATCAACTCTAGTTGCAACATCGGGCTTCCTTAGAAGGCTCCTCTCATCGAAGATAACATTCCTACTAATTGTGGACCACTAAGAGTGAGGATCCACCAGTAGGTATCCTTTCACGCCCCTTGGGTATCCAATGAATATCAGTTTGCATGACTTTGGGTCCAATTTATTCCTTCGGGCTCCTTCCACCAGTGCATATGCTGGACTGTCGAAAATTTTTAGGTGACCAATCTCCACCTTCTTCCCACTCCAGACCTCCTCTGGGATGCCTCCATCAATTTTTCTATTTGGGGACCTGTTTATAAGAAAACAAGAAAATATTATAGCATCATCCCAAAAAACCTTGGGCAGTGATGCTTGCAGCCTCAAGCTCCTGACCTTCTCTGTCAATGTCCGGTTCATCCTTTCAGCTACACCATTTTGTTGGGGAGTCATCTTCACTGTGAATTGGCATTTAATGCCATTCTCCTCATAGTAACTTCTAAAATCAAAGCTTGTGTACTCTCCTCCATTGTCAGACCGTAGGCACTTGACTGGTTTTCGAATTTCCTTTTCCACTTCAGCCTCCAGGCCTTGAATCGGGCAAATACCTCTGCTTTTATCCTGATCAGATATACCCACACCTTCCTGGAGAAGTCATCGACGAAGGTAACAAAGTATTTTGCTCCATCCCTAGCTGATACGGGTGCCGGCCCCCAAACATCCGAGTGAACTAACTCCAAAACTTATGCAGAACGAAAACTCTGATACCATAAATGATGCAGAATAAAAATGTGGAATGCGGAAGCAAATTAAAATTAATATATTTTTTATATATATATTTTTAGAAGTCGGCTTTGACTCAAAGGAAAGATAAACTAATGTTGAAGGAAACTAAGAAATGACAGAAAGCATAATTAAAAGGAGTGGATTATCAGAGTAACTCAGAAGTAGGATCGCTGGGGATTGAAAAACCCCCAGATATAGGGTTCGCTCTGAGTTTCAACAAAATAGACAAAGTGAGAAGGGAAGGTTCTTGTTACCTAGCAGTGATATCTCTCCATTTCTCTCTCGAGCAGATTATTGGATCCCGGGAGTCAAGGTATCTTCGCAATGGATCCTCCGATAATGGTCCTTGGCAAAGTAGGCCTCTTCTTGAACCCTGGATCCTGGAGAGAAGAAGAACAAGGTTAGGAACAAGAGACTCAGGGAAGAGAGTTACCAGAGTAGAAGAAAGGATGGGATCTGAAGGTCTTCAGCTGATCTGGAACTCCTAGGCTGCGGATTTGGGACTTCTTCTCCTGGATCTGCTGGATGGACTCTGAAGCAGTGGTAGCTGACTTGAAGATGGCTAGACTGGGGGTCCTAGTGGTCGGCCACCCTTTGGAAGAAGAACCTTGGAGATGGTGTAGAGGCTAGGGTTTGGTGGTGGTGGAGTAGAGATGGGTGGACTAAGCTAGGGTTTTGGGGTTGGAGATCTCACACCTCCTCAAGGTTCCTAGGAAACCCGGATTTACTCCCTCACGGAGCTCAACACTTAGAATAAGTGCGAAAGAACAAGATTTTGCTCAAAAACAAGGGATTTCATTCATAAAATTTCATAAGATAAGTTCAAGTTACAAAAGGGGTCTAATATATAGACCTATAAGAAAAATCAAAACCATACAAGTTCCCATGTGGGACTAATAGGACTAATCTACACTTTAGGCATCAAATTCTCTTCCCTTGGCCAACCAAGACTCCTTCCATGAGTGAGCGGCCCAAAAACTCCAAGAAAACTTGAAAATTAGCTCCAAATGGCAAGTTATTGGGGTGTCTCCTAGTATCTCTCCATGAATCAAGGATTTTCCCTTCATGGTTTGGCTCTTTTAGACACCTCTTAGTCTTGCTCCACAAGTTTAGGCTTCTTCCTTTCATGGCTTTGGCACTTTAGGAAACTTTTGGGTGCCTCCTTGATTTTCTCCCCAAGACATGCTCTCTTTCCTTTTATAACTTGGATTTTTATGGAATATTGTGGGGCACCTCCTTGATCCTCTCTTCAAGAAAAATTCTTGTCATCCTGGCTTGGGTTTATCTAGAAAGAAGTTGGCTCCTCCTTGGATTGAGGTATCTTGATGGATTTCTCCCCCAAGTGGTGCAAGAAAAAGGGGAACTTACTTCTTATGGTGTGGGGACCAAAGACACTGGATGGAGATGTGGGAGGGAGTGTGGCACCCACTTGCTTGGGCCTTGACTTGACTGGAAAAAAAAATGGCACCAACCTGGAGAAGACCTAGACTACAACTAGGACTTGTACTAAGTCAACATGACTCAACAAAATTTAAATTACAGGGAAATAAGACTTAAGATTAAAATTGAGTTGACCAAGTCAACCCTTATTACAAAACTAGAAAACCCTAATTCTTCGGGCAAGGTTAATCAGAGATCCAGATGGAACCCTGAAGTCTTCTTCTGATTCTGGTGCCCGCACCAATTCTCCCGGGGTGGGAAGAACTCGACCCTGTCGAGTATGGATCAAGCTGGCTCTGGTATCTCTCCAAGAGGTCTGGGTCCAATTCTTGTAATTCTTCTTGGGAGATCCAAGAGTCATCAGAATCTGGCCTTCCTTGCCAGCGGTCCAAGTATCTTTGGTATCCTCGATTACGAGTAGAGATAACCTGATCATCCAGGATCTTTTCAATCTGCTCTTTCCTCACAGGCCAGTTTTTTGGTGGACACACAGGGTCGAGATCACTCTCAATAATAGGATTATGTTCAAAAGGCTTACTGGGAATCACAGCTAGCTCCCTGTACTCTACTAGGTCTGTAATGTTGAAAGTGGAGCTAATGCCTAGCTCTGGAGGCAACTCAAGCACATAGGCATTGGGTCCCACTCTCTTCATCACTCTAAATGGTCCAGCTCCTCTAGCATGTAGCTTTCTAATGGTTCTAGGAGGAAACCGCTCAGGCCTTAACCTAATCATTATATAGTCTCCCTCAACAAAAGTTTTGACTCATCTTTGAGAATCAGCCAACTTCTTATAAGTTTCATTACTTAAAGTTATTTTAGCATGAATTTCTTTATGCAAGTTCTTTACATGCTGTGCAAAGTCTTCAGCAGACTCGGAGACTCGTGTGTGGACTGGCAAAGGAACTAGGTCAAGTGGTGTGTGAGGCTTGTACCCATGAATAATCTCAAAAGGGCTTTTACCTATAGACCTATTGACCGAGTCATTGTATGCAAATTCAGCCCTGGATAAATACAAATCTCAATTCCTAGTATTCTCACTCAACCAAAATCTGAGTCAATGTCCTAAACTCGACTGACGACGCATTCCTAAAGAATGGACTTTATTCAAACGAACCCTAGGTCTAAACCCAACAAACTAAGTCTCTCTAGGTTTGACCTTGGGTCGGAGGATGGCATGCAGAGCATGAAAACTTATCATGGGTGCCTAGTAGGTTCCATAAGGTCTTCCAGAAGTAGGTGGCAAACCTAATAGGTTCGAAGGAGTCTTGCAACCTAGAAATCTCAGTAAAGTATAATCCCATAGCTCTAGAAACATGAGAAGATTCAGGGAAGGGTAGGAAATAAGAATCAGAGTTTTGAGGTGGCTTATAGGAAACAAGAAATATACCTTGGTTATTCAGGACGACCTTAAAATGAGGATATTGTTCTATAGGTGCACTCATCCAAACCTCATGATTTGCTCTTGGAGGGTCTACAAGTGCAAGTTCTAGGGTAGGCTGGGTGCTCCTAGAAGGTGGAAGGTTATCAGGAAGGTCTTTGGAATGTTTATCTAGAAAGTCTTCTAAGCTATTATCTTTTTCTTGTTCTTGGACCTTCTCAATGGGCAATTCTTGTGAACCCCTTCTTTCTTCACACTTCTCTACTAGATTTGACTCAGGGGTGTCTTCTTTGGATTCCTCAATGAGTTCAGGGGTATTCTCACTTAAACTCTCATTGGGTCCAATTTCCTCTTCCAGAACTTCCTCAAAAGGGTCTTCTTTTAGGGTTAGCTCCTGAATTCCTTGAGTGGCAGGGGTCCCCTCAATAACCCCATCAAGTAGGAGTTGGTTAATTGAATTATCGGGAGAGATATCCTCAAATTCTTCTTCTTCATATTCATCTATCAAACTTATGTCAGGCTCATATATTTCTTCCTCCATCTCACTGAAAGGTTCTAATCTATTCTCCTTTGATTCTTCTTTAAGTACGGCTCTAGTCAGGACAACTAATTTTGGGATGGCCATGCCTAACTCCTTCTCAGTGTTATCCTTCTGGTCAAGAGGTGACACAAGTGGGAATTGACAAACAAAAGTCTGGTTCACTATGGGTGTCGGATCAATCGGAACTTGACTCAAGTTGGTAGAGGTTGACTTTAAGTCCAAAGTACTTGATTGGTTATATCTTAAAGACCACTCATAGTCTTGGGCTTCATGGTAGGCTCAGTCTAACTTATTGGTCTTTTCAAGGCATAGCTTCCTATAAATGTCTAGGTGTAACCCAACCCTAAACCTCGATGTGATCTGAGCTTCGGTCTCAATGGTATTGCATTTCATGTCATACCACTGGAAGTCCTCGATATATTTAGACACAGGCCTATTACCTTGTCGTAATTGGTACCATTGGTCTAAAAGTCTTTTCTCATAGGATCTACCTAGGTACCTATCTCTCAACTTACTTCTCATATCTCTCCAAGTATATATTTCCTCTTTTCTTTGATAACACTCACGCTCAATAGCATACCAATGCGACCTAGCATGTTTGGTGAACTTGGTTTTGGCCAACCTAACTTGTCCTAATTCCGATATGTTAGTGCACTCAAAATACCGATCCATTTGTTCTTCCCACTTAATATATGTCTCTTGTCTTCCATCAAAAGTGGGTGCATAAGGTTCGGTGTTCCTAACGGGTCCTTTCTCTGAGTCAACCAAGTATGGGTATAGGCTCCTAGGGTTATGCTCGGGATCACGGTATAAGGTCCTCCAAGGCTCCTGGCATGGGTGAGGTTGGTGCCTATTAAATTTTGGATTAGGGGTCCAATTTTGATGTCTACGTTTCTCAAGTCCCTGGGCTCGGTCTCTAAACTGGGCAAAACCCTTATTCATATCCTGACTCAATTTGGTCATACTTTCAGAAAGAGTTCTAATCATGGCTTCTAAATCAGGTTGGGTTTGACCAGGTTGGTAGGGTACTCCATTCCGGGTGGACATGATGATGCAAGCAAGCACACTAAATGAGACTCGACTGAAACGACTACGGGCTAACTAGACCTAGAGCCCAAACTAGATGCCTAATCAGAGTGGCAAGCTAGCCTGTAGTAACTCGAAACTCAGCCAGGCAGGTGTAAGGGGAGTGTTAGGTCCCTAATTGCCAAACCTAGACACCAATCAGTGATTGGCCAGGTAGGCGGACCAGCACACAAGCCTTTCGGGATAGAATCCCTGAACCACCATTCTAGACACTGAGTACAAAGCACACACAGAGTAACTAAACAAACTGACTCAACACTAGCCTAGACCCGACCAGTTGGTGTCCCTAGCCCACTAGGGCAAATTAGGTCTAATTAATTTTAAGATTAAAGGCTTAGGTTCGAATGCACGGGAGGTAGTTTTGGGCTAAGGAGAGGGTCTCAATCCTCCCCTTATGTTGCAACTTCGGTGCCCTTAAGATAGATTCAATTTATGCACACTCAAATTAAATAAATAGCTTGCAGAAAATAAAAAAGTAGAACAGCAATAAAATTGATCTCAGAAAATCTACAGTAATTAATAAATCATGAAAATTTTATGTAAATTACTTTCAATTATACTGGTTCCAGAAAAATAAGAATTACTTAATTTAAAATCTTCTGCAGGGAGAAACAATTCGAATAACAGGATAGTTACTGGCAGAAAATAGAACGTGTGTCCCGTTTACAATCCCTGCCTAGAAGTTATAACCCAGCGGCACCCCTACACATCCTAGGAACCCCCATGGAATGGGAGGAGGAGGCTTGCATCTCGCTTGTTCCTAGGACTGGATGTCCAGGGGAGTCTACTCCAGGCAGCAAAACTAAAAAGGAACGAAGAAAAATAATTAAATAAGCAAGAACCCTAGACAGGGCTCTGATACCAAAATGATGCAGAACGAAAGCTCTGATACCATAAATGATGCAGAATGAAAATGTGGAATGCGGAAGAAAATTAAAATTAATGTATTTTTTTATATATATATTTTCAGAAGTCAGCTTTGACTCAAAGGAAAGATAAACTAATGTTGAAAGAAACTAAGAAATGATAGAAAGCATAATTAAAAGGAGTGGATTATCAGAGTAACTCAGAAGTAGGATCGCTGGAGATTGAGAAACCCCCAGATCTAGGATTCGCTCTGAGTTTCAACGAAACAGACAAAGTGAGAAGGGAAGGTTCTTGTTACCTAGCAGTGATATCTCTCCATTTCTCTCTCGAGCAGATTATTGGATCCCGGGAGTCATGGTATCTTCGCAATAGATCCTCCGATAATGGTCCTTGGCAAAGTTGGCCTCTTCTTGAACCCTGGATCCTGGGGAGAAGAAGAACAAGGTTAGGAACAAGAGACTCAGGGAAGAGAGTTACCAAAGTAGAAGAAAGGATGGGATCTGAAGGTCTTCAGCTGATCTGGAACTCCTAGACTGCGGATTTGGGACTTCTTCTACTAGATCTGCTGGATGGACTCTGAAGCTGTGGTAGCTGACTTGAAGATGGCTGGACTGGGGGTCCTGGTGGTCGGCCACCCTTTGGAAGAAGAACATTGGAGATGGTGTAGAGGCTAGGGTTTGGTGGTGGTGGAGTAGAGATGGGTGGACTAAGCTAGGGTTTTGGGGTTGGAGATCTCAAACCTCCTCAAGGTTCCTAAGGAACCCGAATTTACTCCCTCACGGAGCTCAACACTCAGAATAAGTGCGGAAGAACAAGACTTTGCTAAAAAACAAGGGATTTCATTCATAAGATTTCATAAGATAAGTTCAAGTTACAAAAGGGGTCTAATATATAGACCTATAAGAAAAATCAAAACCATACAAGTTCCCATGTGGGACTAATAGGACTAATCTACATTTTAGGCATCAAATTCTCTTCCCTTGGCCAACCAAGACTCCTTCCATGAGTGAGCGGCCCAAAAACTCCAAGAAAACTTGAAAATCAGCTCCAAATGGTAGGTTATGGGGGTATCTCCTAGTATCTCTCCATGAATCAAGGATTTTTCCTTCATGATTTGGCTCTTTTGGACACCTCCTAGTCTTACTCCACAAGTTTAGGGTTCTTCTTTTCATGGCTTTGGCACTTTAGGAAACTTTTGGGTGCCTCCTTGATTTTCTCCCCAAGACATGCTCTCTTCCCTTTTATAACTTGGATTTTTATGGAACATTGTGGGGCACCTCCTTGATCCTCTCTTCAAGAAAAATTCTTGTCATCCTGGCTTGGGTTTATCTGGAAAGAAGTTGGCTCCTCCTTGGATTGAGGTATCTTGATGGATTTCTCTCCCAAGTGGTGCAAGAAAAAGGGGAACTTACTTCTTATGGTGTGGGGACCAAAGACACTGGATGGAGATGTGGCAGGGAGTGTGGCACCCACTTGCTTGGGCCTTGACTTGATTGGAAAAAAAAATGGCACCAACCTGGAGAAGACCTAGACCACTACTAGGACTTGTACTGAGTCAACATGACTCAACAAAATTTAAATTGCAGGGAAATACTGACTTAAGATTAAAATTGAGTTGACCAAGTCAACCCTTATTACAAAACTAGAAAACCCTAATTCTTCGGGCAAGGTCAATCAGAGATCCAGATGGAACCCTGAAGTCTTCTTCTGATTCTGGTGCCCGCACCAAAAACTCCTTCACTCAGCTTGGTACTCCTGGCAAATATTACTCTATGCTATTTGCCATAAATACAAGGCTCACATAGATCATCTCCCTCTTTCCTAAGTGCTGGAATTATACCCTTCTTGGAGAGTTCCATGAGTCCTCGGTCACTCATGTGACCCATCCGATAGTGCCATAGCTGGTAGGTAAGCTGCTCCTCCTGTGCTACAGCAAGGATTTCCGCACTATCTGTCACAACTGAACCTTCCATCCTATAAAGGTTGTTGCTCAGTCTCCTTCCTCTCATCACCACCAAGGCACCCTTGGATATCTTCAAGCATCCACTACCCAGTGAACAGCTAAAGGCATACCCCTACTTCTCTAAATAACCTAGAGAAACCAGGTTCTTCTTCAGCTCCGGCACATACTTGACATTGGTAAGCGTCCGTATGACTCCATCATACATTCTTATCCTGATTGTACCAACACCAGCAACCTTACATGGATGATAATCCCCAAGACTCGCACTTCCACCATTTGCTTTGGCATAAGAAGCAAACCAATTCCTATGTGAAGTGTAATGAAAAGAGCAGGCTGAATCCAATGTCCATTCACTGTCATACTCCATGGCTTCATCTGATACAACCAGTAAATCACCATCACTATCCGTAGATGAATGTACACCACTTCCACTAGTCGAATCTCCTTTGAAAAAGCCCTTCCCCTTCTCATTCTTCAAAAGTGGACAGTTCCTCTTCAGATGACCAGGCTAATGACATTTAAAACACTTCCAGCCCTACTAACTTCCTCAAGATTTGGACCTACCCTTTGATTTTCCTCGAGTCCTATCCCTTGGCCTTCCTTGTCTTTCATTCACGGCAAGAACCTCTAAACTTGAACTCCCTTTACATAGCTTTTCCCGCTGTTCATTAGACCTGAGATGGTGGGGACACCAAAGGCACCAGAATAAGATAGAGACTTTTCAACCCTCTATGAATTGATCAATAATTTATAAGTCCATCTGTAATAAGGGCTTAGCCTATCTGAGTCCATTTTAGTTGTTATTTGAGTATTTTGAGTTTCAGTTCTGTACTAGTCAACTCATGTTGAGCTAGTTCAGTCCAGTGTTATTCAGCTCATGTCGAGCTAATTTTATTTTTTTGAGTCCTATTCAACCATATTGAAGACTCAAGACCACATCATACAAGTGAAGACCAAGTCCAACTAGATTGAAGACAAGGAAGTATAGCCCAAGTCCAACCCAGCTTGAAGATTTGAATACCCTAGGAGAAAAATTCAGAAAACCCTGATTCCTTGCAGATGCCCTCCAGATACCCAGATTCCCTTCCAGATGCCAAAATATATTCATATACCAAGGCATCTATGATTTTAGAGGTCCATCTGCATCCTAGCCCAATGAAATCAAGCCCAAGTGCCAAGCCCAAGCCCTAAAGAAGCAAGATACCAGGGAATATTCCTGTTACATGGCTACCAAGCGACCCCAGCTTCCAGAGGTCCAAACCCATGCACCCGAGCCCCTTTGGGCCGGCCTCTTGCTGCTCCTAGAAGCCCAACATGCCCCCCTAGGCATCCTTGGAGTGTTGGCAAAGTCAAGAGAATTTTTAGGGATTTTTCTACCTAATATTTCCTTATTTTCTAGCTAGGGTTTGAGAGGGAAAAGAATTCTTATGTAAAGACTTATGTGCCCTTACTTGGAGCCCAAGGTTAAGGGTCTATTTAAGGGACCCTAGCCTCTTGTATGAAACCTAATTTTTGATATGAATTAAAACCTTGAGTTCTTCTATTGAGTTGTGTGATACCCTGCTGTGTGCATAAAGGGTTTGTGAGAGTTTTTCTTCCCAGTGCTGCAATCATCTTCCTGCTGCCAACAAGCCTCTTAGATCCCTGGACGTCCACTCCAAAAGAAGCCTTTTCTTGCAGTTTTCCCTTTGTTTTCTTGTTCCTTTGTGAGTTTTCTAACCCCTGACAGGTCGTTTGCAGGTCCTCGAGTTCCTACGAATCCAACGACTCCAACCAAGCCTCAATTGGATCACCGAGCAGAAAGCCGGGTATCCGCGGGTCTTTCGCTCGGTTTTCCAGGTCGCATCCATCGAGGAACGAGAGACCCCTTGCTGCGATCTTCACAGACATTGTCAGGTACACCCCCTCTACCTCCAGTAGTTTTATTGTAGGAGAACTTGCCCTAACCGAGGCTTCTCAGCCCCGGTGATCCTTCTTTTCTACTTTTCTAGGTCCTAATCTACATGCTGATCTTCTAAAATTCATATAAAATTTCCTACAACTTATTTTAATCTAAAATTCGGGAATTAATCACTCAACCCCACATATAAAACATACAAAAAATTGCATGCATATTAGTCCCCCATCATGAGAACTCCAACCACCTCTTCGAAGTTTAATGTCTCCTTTCCATACACCAAAGTTGTAATAAGACTGTCATATGATACTGGAAGTGAACACAGTAATAGGAGAGCTCTATCCTCCTCATCTATCTTCACATCAAGACTCATAACATCCGAGCACACTTGATTGAATTTCTGAATATGACCAATCAGATCTCCTCCCTCAGGCATCCGCAAGCTGTACAGCTGTTTCTTTAACCACAACTTGTTTGTCATATTCCTGCCCAAGTATGTGTTCTCCAACTTCCTCCAAAGACCCTTCGCCATGGTTTCTCCATTGATCTCAGGTAGAACCTGATCAGCCAAGCACATTCTGATTGTGCTGAAAGCTATCTCTTTTAATTCCTTCCATTCTTCTAGACTAACCTTCTCTGGCTTCTCTCGTACTAACACCTTATAGATCAGGTTCTTTATGAGTAAATCCTTTATCCTTTGCTGCCAAAGGGTGAAGTTTTCCTTGCCATCGAATTTTCCAAAGTCTGCCTTGATACTACTAGATGCCATATCAACAGATTTTATCAAATCAACAACACTAACTACTCACCTTGATGTTTTGATCAAAAACTATTCCGCACCTGATCCCAGCAGTGATCTTCTTTCATTCACGCAACCCAGGCTCTGATACCAAACTGTCGGAGCAAGATCTGCTCTGATAGCAAACTTTTATGACACACCGGATGAGATCACCCCATCCAGACTACTTGCACCGTCTCAAATATGAAGCACCGTGAAGAAACAATAGCGAAAGCAACAAGCCTAACATGAACACTATACCACGAATCTTAGGAGATCGGGGTAAAGAAAATCAATTAAAGAATATATATCAAGATTAAGAAGAAGTTTAGGGAGAAAACAAGGGTTTATATTATCTCCTATGTGAATAGCTTACAGGACCTCTTGAAAGATTCGAACCTCTCTCTCTCTCAAGGCCGTACAATATATATATACCTAGGTTAAATCAAACCTAGCCCCTTGAACCAACTCCCAACCAGTACATCGTCAAAATAGCTAACCCGTCATCTGAGCCAACTCTAATCCATCCGAGCCAACTCGACCAGAGTGTCTTCATACCTATCTTGAGAACTAGTGTCGACTCCTGGAAACCGAGTCGACTCGAAGGACCATCGAGCCAACTCGAATAGACAGACTGAACAATAACCATTGTAACACCAGTCTATCACCTAAGACTCTTACCAGACTCACTCCTAGCCCTAGTTACATCATGACCAACATGACAAAGACCCAAAACTTGACTCCAGATGCCTTGGATACACCACACGAGACTCAACATCCACCTCGGCGAAAGTCGAGCTTGCCTCTACCCCTTCGCCATGTGTTGACCCAGGAGGGGTCCACCTCGGTCGAAGTGGGCCTGCCTCTACTCCTTCACCAGGTGGCACCCCCATATTGGTCCACCTCGATCAGAGTCGAGCCCGGCACCTCTGCTCCTCGCCAGGTGGCGCCCCTTGATGGGTCCACCTAGGTCGAAGTCAAGCCTTCTCCATGGGACCGGGGCGCAAGCCCTGAGGATGCTGCTGAGGATGGCACGCGCAAGGCGGCGCATCAGTACGGCATCCCCAGGCCTGTAACGATGTGTGGAACCTCGTTTACACCAGTTTGGGAAGGACACCCAGTTCGAGGCACCAGATCCGGCGACCAATGACCTGGTGCTCCAAAAGGGGAGATCCACGGTCAACGCCTCGAGCCCGAGGGCACCTTCACGGGGATCGAGGTCCCACCTAGTTCCTCCTTTTTTGTGATTGCACGATAGACGATACAGGCTCACCACTTAACTCCCAACCGTAAGGGGAGATGGCCTCAGAAGAACAGTCGGGGAACGCCGCCGACCACCAAGGCCTCCCCTGGAGAGACAATCGAGGCACCAAAGTATCCAAGAATCTCAAAAGGGGCACCATCAGTAAGGAGAAAGGTAAGTAATCGAGAGGGCAAGCACAGGCACGGGGAGAAGAGGCGATTCTGAGACAAAAGCTCTAGAGAAACTCGCAGGAGAGAGCTTGACGAGTCCGGTTGCAGGAACCGGAGTGCCAGCCCCTCTCGCTCTCACTCACCTTTTCATCAAAGATTCCTCTAAGCATGGAGACCCAGCGGGGATCCGTCTTATTAGACTATTATACTTTACCGCTCTCTAACTTGACCATTGGAGTGCCCCCGACGGGATCCCGGCCTGGGTCTCTAATCTCATTTTGCAGGTCCGGAAGCGTTAGGATTCTACAACAAAGGGGACCGCGGTCCGGTGCCAACTCACAGCTACAGGCCACAGCGGTAAGGTCGATAATAAATATCTATATAGAAATAAAGATCTACCCTATATGTTTCAAAATATATATGGTTTAGAGAAAAAATCTAGTGAAAGCCTAACTTTTCAAAATCACCTAGGGCTACTTCTTCATGCATATTATTCTATTGCTTTTCAATCTAATTGAAAAATGCTATATCACATAGCATGCCAAGGTTACATATAAGTGTGACAAGTATTTTGTTTGTCTGAAAGAACTATGCGGCTAGGCTTGTTGAAAGCTGTTTGATCACAAAACCAACCAAACTAAATTTTCTATTTCTTTAGCACTCAATTTATAGCCCAAACCTAGAAGTAGTTACCTTGCAAGTTTGAGCATGTTGTAAAAATCTTCTTGTTCATGTATGGGTCTCGAATCATGCATGAATAAAACCTAAATAATCAATACTCAAAGTATGAACGAAGCATGAAAACCTTTCTGCTATGACCAAGCCAACTCAAAGACCAGCTCAGGTTGATTTATTTGGAACTTGATAATGTAAGATATGTCATTCCACATGCTAGATAATCAACACAAAATAACTACTTTTTGCCTATCAAAGTACCCTACAGGATACTTTCATGCTACATACAGTTCTAACGTGGCAATAAATAACTAAGGTGATGTGGTGCAATCAGAGTTGCGTAGCTGATGATTTTTGTAGCAACCTAATAATATTCAAAAATTCTTCGAGGCATTCTGGTCAGGATTTCCTAATCATCCTAAAAGCCGTGATGAGTATACTACAATCAGCCAACCTCTAGAATTGAGTCCTCTCAGCTTGGCCCTGTGACCGGTCAACACAGCAAACACATCCAATCCGAGCAAAACCTTCTTGTGGCAGAGGCAACTTAACCCCTCTATCCAAATGTGCACAAGGTTCCAGCAATTCTATTGCATGCTTAGCAGTTATGGCACATCCCTTGATTGTCATGTCACATCCGAAGGTTGTTATAACTCGACCCTGCGTTTGTTAGGGTAGAATCCTCAAATGACTCGAGATATTGACTATAAACAAACCCAAAGACCCTGCATGGAAAGTAACTAACAAGCCACTCTTTCATCAAAAATACTATTGAATCACTCTATCACTTAACTACTGAATAGCTTTATCACTAAATCATTTCCTAGTAATGGCATTACTCTATCTTCATCTTCTAGTTTCTCTCTCAAAAAAAAATCTCTCTAACTTAAGAATCAGATAGCCCAGTTGGAGCCAATCCGGCAAACTTTTTGACCTTGTTTGTTATCTTACAGATTTAATAAACAAGCCTATGTCATTATTCTAGGATTAGTAGTGTTGGGAATTGATTCTTTTACTTGGGAAGTTATGTCTTATTAAATATCTTTTTATTTCCAATGAGTCTGTATGTATTCCTCCCTTATCCTAGGAATATAAAGCGTATGTATTTCTCTCTTATCCTGGAAATATGAAGCGTATGTATTTCTCTCTTATCCTGGAAATATGAAACGTATGTATTTCTCTCTTATCTTTAAAAGACTATGTAGAGAGAACTTAGAAGAAACATATATGAGAAATACAAGTTTATGTGTGTGGTTCTTTTAGATTTTCTACATCTTATGTCATGTTTTTTACTTATTTACCTAAGCTCACAATTGGTATCAGAGCTCATTATTTTTGTTACGGGACAGTGGAAAAGTTACAACAGGGGAGTTTGTTTTTCAGAATCATAAAAGATGGCTTCATCAAATAGTTTCTCTCTTCCCTCTGTTCCGTTTTTCTCTGGTGAGAACTATGATTTTTGGGCAATCAAAATGAAGGCTTTCTGGATGGCAAATGACTTATGGGAAACTGTTGAAAATGGGTATGAAGCTCCGATTGAAAATGCTCAAATATCTGCTGAAGAACAAAGACTATTAAAAGAGAATTTTTCTAAAAATGCCAAAGCTCTCTTCTTCTTGCAATCTACGATGTCAGATACTTCTTGCAATCTACGATGTCAGATAAAAATTTCCAACCATAATGAATGCTTCTATAGCCAAGGAAACCTAGTTTTCTCTCAAAGAAGAATTTCAAGGCACAGAGAATGTAAGACTCATTAAACTTTAAACTTTGAGAAGAGAATTTAAAAATATGAAGATGTCTGGCTCTGAATCTATCAATAATTATTCTTCTAGAATTATGGAAGTTACTAATAAGATGAAATTGTATGGTGATGATATTAAAGACCAGCGTATTGTTGAGAAAATGTTAATTACTTTGCCTGGTAGATTTGATTCTGTTGTTTCAATAATAGAGCAATCTAAAGATATTACTAAGCTATCTGTGACTGAATTAGTTGGTGCTTTGCAAGCACATAAAGAAAGAATTAATAGAAGAAATGAAAATTCTTCTGAAGGGACATTTCAATCAAAGCATAAATTTATATATTCTATCTCTAAAGGGGGTAAGAAACTAGCAGATAAAAATTCTGGTGAAAACAAAGATGCAAATAAAAAGGAAATATTTCCTTTATGTAGTATATGTAAGAGGAACAATCATTTAAAGAGAGATTGTTGGTATAAAGACTAGCCTCAAATGCAGTGTAGGTACTGTGAGAAATTTGGCCATGTTGAGAAATTATGCAGGTTGAAACAAGGGCAAAGTTCTTAGCAGTTTAGGCCTAGGCAGCAGGCTAATATTTGTGAATCCAAGGTAGAAGACAGTCACCTATTTGCAGCAGTATTATCTTCTCAAATTGACAGCAAGGAAGCATGGTTTATTGACAGTGGATGCACTAATCATATGACCAACAATCCTAAATTATTCCAGAAGCTAGATGATTTAGTAAATGTCTCTATGAGAATGGGCAACGGAACTATTGTCAAATCTTTTGGTATGGGAACTTTTGCTGTTTCTACCAAGAAAGGTACTAAATTCATTAATGATGTTTTGCTTGTGCCTGAACTTGATCATAATTTATTGAGTGTATCTCAAAGGATTTTGCATGGGTATCATGTTGTATTTGAAGATAATTATTGTGCCATTTATGATTCTTCAAAAAAAGAAATTGCTAAAGTGGTTATGAATGGCAAAAGTTTTTCTTTTACATGGAAGAATTCTTTTGATGTTTTGAAAGTTAGGATTGATGACACTTGGTTATGGCATAAGCGATATGGTCACTTTCATCTAAATGCTTTGAAGTTTCTTCGTGATCATGAGATGGTGAAGAATTTGCCTCCCATTCATGTCCGTGATGATGTTTGTGAATCCTATCAACGTGGAAAATTGCATAGGCAATCATTTCCCATTGGTGGTAAGGCATGGAGGGCCAAAAAAAAATTAGAATTGGTGCATACTAATATCTGTGGTCCCATGAGGACATCTTCTCTCAGTCAAAATAAATATTTTATTCTCTTCATTGATGATTTTACTAGAATGACATCGGTTTATTTTCTCAGACAAAAATCTGATGTGTTTACTGTGCTCAAAAAATTTAAAAGTCTTGTGGAGACTCAAAGTAGTAGCAAAATTAAAACTCTCAGATCTGATAGAGGCAAAGAATATACTTCATCTGAATTTGAGCAATTCTATTAAGATGAAGGGGTTCAACATTAACTCACTGTTGGTTATACTCCTGAAGAAAATAGAGTTTCTGAAAAAAAGAATAGAACAGTGATGGAGATGGCCAGAAGTATGTTATTTGAAAAAAAATATGTGTATGAAATTCTGGGCAGAAGCTGTTAACATAGATGTATATTTGTTGAACAGGTTATCTACAAGATCTATCAAGGGTATGACTCCATTGGAAGCTTGGAGCAATCACAAACCATCTCTCAAACATTTAAGGGTGTTTGGTTCCTTATGTTATGTTCATGTGCCATCTGAAAAAAGGCATAAATTGGAGGAAAAAGTAGAAAAAGGAATTTTTATTGGTTATAGTACTCAATCAAAAGGGTATAGAATTTTTAATTTGAAAACTCAAAAGATTGTTATTAGTCGTGATGTAAAATTTGATGAATATCCTATATGGAATTGGGATGAGTCCCAAGTTGATCTAAAATCCGATTCTACTATTTCATATCAATTTTTTCAACCTTAACCTCAAGATAAGGATGATGGAGAAACAAGCAATTCAGATTTTGATGATGTAGTTCCATATTCTGGTTCATCTAGTACTATTTTTTCTTCACCAAGTGGCCATTCTTCTTCTTCTGAATCACCAATAAAAAAAACTAAATCAATTCAAGAACTTTATGAAAGATACAGTTTAGCTATACTTGAACCAGAAAATTTTCATAAAGCTTCATAGCATGAAGAGTGGATTTTTGCAATGAAAGATGAAATTAAAATGATTGAAAAGAATGACACCTGGGATTTGGTTAAAAAACCATCTCATGCAAAGATAATTGGTATGAAATAGGTTTTTAAGACCAAATTGAATTCAGATGGATCTATTAACAAGCATAAGGCCAGATTAGTGGCCAAGGGATATGTTCAAGAAGCTGGTGTTGATTACACTGATACTTTTGCTCCTATTGCCAGGCATGACACTATAAGAATTATCATTGCTTTAGTAGCTCAAAAGAGGTGGACCATTTATCAAATGGATATTAAATATGCATTCTTGAACGGCATATTAGAGGAGGAGATTTATGTTAACCAGACTGATGGTTTCATTGTGAAAGACAAAGAAGATCATGTTTGTAAGCTGAAAAGGGTCTTGTATGGTTTGAAACAAGCTGCTAGAACTTGGTACCTTTATGTGAAAATTTATGATAATTCTGATGTGATTATTGTCTCCTTATATGTGGATGACTTATTGGTGATAGGCAGCAATATGAAATTTGTTGATGTTTTTAAAAGGCAAATGAGAAGTATGTTTGAAATGACTGATCTTGGTATGATGAGTTATTTCTTAGGAATGGAGGTTCATCAAACAAAAGATGGAATTTTTATTTCCCCAAAGAAGTATATTGAAGAAATTCTTAAAAAATTTAAAATGCAACATTGCAAATCTGTAGCAACACCTCTTCCTATTAATTTAAAGTTATCCAAGGATGATGGTTATGATAAAGTAGATGAACGAAGATATAGAAGCTTGATTGAAAGTTTGTTGTATTTAACAGCAACTAAACCTGATTTGATGTTTGTAGCAAGTTTGCTTTCCAGATTTATGAATATTCCAAGTCAAGCACATTATGGAGTTGCCAAAAGGGTGCTGAGATACATTAGAGGCACTAATGATTATGGAATTTGGTTTCAGGCCAAAGAATGTGGTGATTTAGTTAGGTATGTTGATAGTGACTAGGCAGGTTCTGCAGATGATATGAAAAGCACAACTGGTTATGTTTTCCACTTTGGATCTGGTGTTTCTTCATGGAATTTTAAAAAACAAAGTGTTGTTGCTCAATCTACTACTAAAGCAGAATTTATTGCAGCCTCTAGTTGTGTAAATCAAGCTATATGGTTACGAAAAATTTTGAAAGATTTGGATCAAGATCAAGAAGGTGCAACTGTGATTAATTGTGACAACAAGTCTACTATCTCAATGGTGAAGAATCCTATTAATCATGGCAGGACCAAGTATATGAAGATCAAATTCTGTTTTATCCGAGATGCTGAAAAGGATAAAGAAGTTGATTTTGTTTATTAGCACTACCGAGAACAATATAGCAAATATGTTTACAAAAGTCCTTTCAAAAGCAAGATTTGACTTCTTGAGATCACTACTGGGAATGTCAAGTAAAAGCATCAAGGAGGAGAATGTTGGGAATTAATTCTTTTACTTGGGAAGTTATGTCTTATTAAATGTCTTTTTATTTTTAATGAGTCTATATGTATTCCTCTCTTATCCTAGGAATATGAAACGTATGTATCTCTCTTATCCTAGGAATATGAAACATATGTAACTCTCTCTTATCTTTAGAAAACTATGTAGAGAGAACTTAGAAGAAACATATGTAAGAAATACAAGTTTATGTGTGTGGTTCTTTCAGATTTTCTCATCTTATATCCTGTTTTCTACTTATTTACCTAAGCTCACAAGTAGCAATATATTGGTTCCTTGTATGAGAAAAAAAGGAAGAAAAGCCATGAAGCTTAGAAAGAAAAACCACCAAAGAGCAGTTTAGTCGAAGTCTAATAGCCTCCTGCATATCATCCTAAGATCTTGGCCTCCTCAACTGGTTACGGAGGCTGTCTATGTTGGATAGCTTAGCCTTCTTATCTATCAAGTACAAGCTCTCATAGCAATGATGCATGACCTGCAGCAAGAAGTTGTCCCTCTCCTAGCAAGCCAGTTAGATTGTTAGGATGGTTTGTCTTAAAGCAAAAGCCAAATTCATCGTAAAAGTCTTGGGAGGGGTGAAAGGTGAAGTTGCTCTCATTCCCCTACTGAAGCTAGTTTCAACACCATTGATCTTGCTGTATGTCAACCTAAAGGAAGAGTCTTCAAGTGTGAGACTAATCTTGATTACAAGATTGAAGAGATGAGTAACCAAATCAAGACCCTGCAAGGGTGGAGGACGGAAACAAGGGATGATTTTGATATGATGAATATGCCTTCCTTCACCAAGGAAATTATGGAAGAGCCCCTACCAAAGGTGTTCAAAATACTTCAGTTCAAGCTCTATAATGGTATGTCAGAGCCAATGGACCATCTTAAGAACTTCAAAGCTCTCATACTACTACAAGAAGCTTTAGAAAGCCTTTTTGGCCACACTTAGGAAAGCAAGTTGGCTCTTATATTTGAGCCTTTGATTGAGCTTAATTGGTTCCTTCGACTAGCTTGATTGCCAATTTCCCAACCACCTTATCAAAAGCAGAAAATGGAGGAAAGCTTCAACCAACCTATTTACTATTAAAAAGAGGAAAATTGAGTCCTCCTGAATGTACGTCAAACAGTTCAATGCTGAGGCATTGGAAGTGCATGAATTATTTCACACCATCATGATAGTCATGATGGTTGGTCAAGGACCTCATACTTCAGCTTCTTATTAGATAAGAGGCTTTCAAAGGACTTGGCCAAGCTCTTGACTCAAGCAAACAAGTACATTAACATTGAGGAGGACATTGTTGCTTGAAAATAAGCAACAAAAACAAAAAAGGCAGCAATAAGCATGAGAGCTACGAGAAGAAGGACAAGCTGCCAAGAAAGCACATGCAAAAGGAATGGAGCACCATGTAATCTCAGAGTCCATGTCAAAGATTCAAGAGGTATACTCCTCTCAATGTTGTAAGAGCCCAAATCTTGATATAGATCTTGGATTGAGACTACCTACATTGGCTTTGAAATATGAAAACTTCTACAAAGAAAAGGGATATGAGCAAATATTATTAATTTTATAGAGTTTATGGACACTATACCAAGAAATGCCTTCAACTAAAAGATGATATTGTTTACCAAAAAAAAATAAAATGAGATTGAACCCTTATATAATAGGGTTCCTCGATTGATGTGTGGACAATTAGCAATACTTGGATCAGGTAGGTGCCTGAAAGATGGGACAATGGTCATTAACCACCTACCAAAATGGTTACTGTTATTTATGAATGGCTTATCACAAATAGTCCTATCCTTTCAGCTTGAGAAGGCAATGATCAAACTTCGTGGGACTAGAGCACCCATGTTGAATCATGTTGAGAATTCCTAGGCACTGATCTTACTTGTTGGGAGATCCGAACCAGCACTTATATGCAGCGGATGCAACGGAAGCAATATGGAAGAATACAACCCAACAACCTGTTCTTGGATTCAATATTCACAGACAGATAAGAAGAAGAGATGTAGGAGAAAAAGAAAGATTACTTTATTCTTTTGGAGAAGAACATTGTTACAACAAACAAGACAATACCCGACAGCTCTTCTGAAAATTCAAAAGCTTCTGCCGTCCTGCACGTCTTCTCTCTTGCAGAACACATGCCCCAAGAACCCACGTACGCCATGCACGGAGAATATCTCAACGTGCATCCCTTCTCCAAAGTCCCGTGAAATACTATCATGGCACAAGCCTTCCATGTGATATCTTCCTCATATGTGCCTCTCTATAGCCCAACACCGTGGCCTCCTTGAAACCCAGGAGGCTCTCCATAGTCCACATCCCAAGGGGCATCCTCAAGCCCTCACGATCCAAGACCAGGACCGTCAGAAGTCCTCACAGACTCCACACTGGACCAGACCCCAAAGGGTCGACCTCTCTCGAACACTCCAAACCTCACACCCCATCCTCTTATTTATAGCATATGGGGTGGTGAACTTCTTGTTTCTTGGACGTCTTGGACTCCTTGATCTTGTTGGACTACAATCACATGAGCTCACAACTTCTTGGTGGTTACAATCACATGGGCGGTTAGGACTTGTCTTGGGTCAATAACAAACTGATTATGACACCTCATATGGTTAGGCTCCCAATTGGTTACAACCAACCAATTCAGTTAGGATCCTGGATGGTTGGGCCAACTAACCACCTAACCAACTAGCCAACTAACTGGCTAACCTCCTAACCACTTAACTAACCTGGACCCAACCCCATAACCCAATTGGATTATGTTACAATCTCTCAAAAAAACTCATCCCTTCTATTCAATGGAAAACTCTCAATCCTATGTCAAACCCCTTGACCCAACATGACTCAAAAGGGTCCCTGGGGAAAACCCCAGAAATCTCCTGGAACACCTCTAGGATAGCTTGGGACACGCCCTCAAGCTCCAGGGATCGTCTCCAGCATCCCTGCCATGGTCTTCCAAGTCTCTCCAAGGCTTGGGAGCACCACGCAAAACCTTACAATCTCTACCTTGGTGCCCCAAGCCCTGGCAAACCTGGCAATGTATTCCATGCACAACTCCACTGTAACTATGTGTCCTAACAGCCTTGTGCGAATATCCTTGCGTCCACCAACACCCTTCAGCTGCTACGCACCCTTGGAGGCATTTGGGATGACTGCCTCCATAGCTGAAGATCTTTGCTTGTATCCTTGCACCATGATTATAGCCTTCCTTTTGCCTGGCAGCTGCATCAGATTTTTTCTTGGACTTCCCTGGAGAGACAACAGTGAACCTAAACCGGCACTCGCTGTAACTAGAGCTTTACCTGACACCATCTTCACAGAGCCATGCCTATCTCTGCACACTCTGTTCCACCTGGCTAAGTGCACCCCTAGTGCTCGTGCTAGGACATGGCCAATATCCTTGCACCTCCCACTATGAACTCATGTCGAATCCTGCTCCACCTGTGAAGCCACCTATCATCGATGCTCCACCTAACACTGAAGTCCCATTGATACCATAGAAAGAAATCCCGAGGCTAGCTACTTAACGCTGCCCTACCGAGCCTGCACCTGAACCTTGTACCTAATCGTTGCCTCCTCGAACCCTCTGCACACCGCAGACCTCTCCGAGACTGTTTCGGATACACTGCAACCCCACAAGCTCCTCCGAAACCAAGAGCTCATCCAACTCTTCTACTAACTCAGTGACTGAACCCAGCAACCATCTCCACTTGGTTGTTGCATCATGTCCCAACCTATCTCCTAGTTGCATGATGTCCCTGGCACTCCCTGAGACCTGTCCTCGGTCTTCCTGAGCTACCATCTCCATCAGCTCCAGTCTCCGTCCCTAAGTCAATACTACCATACCAGGTAACTCCCGACTACTCAATATCCTCGGCGCTTCCTGAGACTGTCTCCTATCTCCCTGAGCTGTCCCTGGCATCATCTCTGCTGATGTACTCTGGTGAACTTGAAAAATCTAGACTTTTTTTTCTCCATCCATGCGGAATACTATATCCATGTACAACTCCACCTGCCTCGATGCACTCCTTGAATCCTCCTCTTCCACCTTCAAACTAGTAGCTCTGAAACTGCTCCGCTTCCGCTCGAACCCCTGCCATGGTCTCCCAAGTCTCTCCCAGTCTTGGGAGCACCACACAAAACCCTACAGAATCATTGCACTAGAGAAGCTCGCACCATGATAATGGCAGGGTATAAAATCAGTAAAAATAGTAATTTTGAATCTTTGTATTTCTAGCCATCAATGAAATTATGTTTCGGTTTCCCTCTAAAGGGATTGAAGTATCATAGGTTGTACCATTTCATGAAAGCTAACAACCTTAGAAGTGATCATTCCATCTAAAAGCTTTAGCTCGACCTAGGAGGCATACTTGATCTAACCATCCGAAGTGTTCTCTAATCAAGGCCAGTTCACCATCGAGGATCGAGGAGGCTTGTTGGTCAATATTTCATCCTCTAATAAGTGTATTATCAAGGTTTGTTGGCCACCAAGGATTGAGGATACCTATGGGCCACTATCTCATTCTTGGACAGGTACATTCTTAAGACTTGTGGCTAAGAGGATCGAGGAGGCCTGCTAGCCAGTACCTCATCTTTTTGGATAGGTGTATTCTTGAGGCATGTTGGCTATTGAAGATCAAGAAGACCCTCAAGAAGACCCTCTGGTCACTATGTTATCCTTGGATAGGTACATTTTCAAGGCACGTTGGCCATCAAGGATCGAGGAGGCCCATTGGCCACTATATCGAACTTGGATATATTTTTCTCTCACAAATCTCAAATGTCCACAAAGAATTATATTCTACCATGACAAGGCAACCTCAAATATTTCATATATGCATCCATGATATTCTCGCCGACTTCAAGCACTTTGTTGAATACTAGCTTTATTATTATTTCAATATGTTTAACTGATATTTGCAAAGAGCATTCTAGCCTATCACCTCTAATCACTTTCACCATAGCTATTTTGGTTGATTCTTGTATAGTATTTTAAATATATTTTAGCCTATCTTTGAGGGAGATTATCAATGTATTCCAACATATATATGAGGTGCTTATAGCTATCTTAGCTAATCCCTATGGATATTTCAGTTCTATTTCAACTTGGCTTATCTTGCTATGATCTCATCTTATTATGGTCATATTTTTATCTCATTCAATCCTCAAAGACACTATGATTTTATGGCTTTATCTCAAAGCATTTAGTTGATCTCAAGCACTTAGAATTATTTAATTATAACTCTTTTAAACTGACCTCAAAAACTTGCATCTACGTCAATGCATCTCTATTCTAGTCTGACCCATCTTGATGTCCTTGAGATAACCTTGAACAAGCATTTGTACAATAAATTAAAGAAAAAGGTATACTCAAAAATGATTTCATTTCATTATCATTTACAATATATGATTCCATAGAAGGCCAATGACTGGACTGGACTATACTACTTTATTGCAATAGAAAAAGGTCAAAATTGATCAAGCTCCATCTCTACTAGGTCGTCAATTGTGGCAAGGTCACCTAACTTCATAGTAGTGCCAAGAAATATAAGAGAAAGTAATGGAGAAGCCTATTTCTTGGGGCTTGATGATTCCCCAACTTCATTGTCACCATTTGCAACAATGTCAGGGCTATTGAGGTCAACCTTGAAGAAGAGTCTTGACACCTAATTTCTGCATTTGTGATCAAAGCCTTTTATGAAGAACTCAACTACGGTGAGGGTGAACATCATATAATAGTTCTCCAAAGCCTTGATCTTTTCTAGAGCCCAGAAAGCTCTCTTCTCAGCATGGGTAGTTTGGAATTCGGCAACCTTCAATTCTTTCTCTACTATAGCTGCCTGAATCAAGGCTACTTCAGCTTGATCATTCTCGATCATTAACTTACTCCTAGAGGCCTCCAATTTAGCCTCTCCCTTGACTACCCTCTCCTTGACCTCTCACAAAGCCAATTGGATCATCTCTACACGTTGTTGAAGGCATCTTTCCTATGATGAATTCATGAAGATGTTATCCTGCAAGAAAAAAAAAAGAGAAAATTAATAAAAAGATTAATCTCCTTATAGGAACAAAATAAGCAAAGGATACAATGCTACCATCCAAAGATGATTCAGGATAATTTAGCTAGATGGTTCTGCAACGTCTTTTAGTATAATAGAAAAGGACACAAAACTTTTCTAGAATTTGTAGCTTTGTAAAAATTTTCTCCCTCTTTTTCTAGAAATTGTAGATTTGCAGGAACTTTCTCGCTCTTTTTTAAAAAAATTCTAGGTGGCCTGGATGAATATGGTCAATCATTCCCTCGTCTAAATTAGTAGATATGTGTCACATCTGCCTCACTCCTAATAGTCAACATTTACATTGCCTAAGGAGATAGAATATCAAGACTCGTCCTTCAAGAGACCACCACCTAGGAGTTAATGCCCTTTACGAAGCAACATAGAGTCTGGCAATGGTTACTTCCTTTGTCCAAACCAAGGAAGGTGTTTCGGACCAGAAAGTTGGAGAGGCGAGTGATGAGGCAACAAATGACCAAGACCATTTGGCACAATTAAATTCATCCAGCTCATGGCCCATGCGGCGACCCAGGTATACTCAAAGATTCTCTCGGGCATTATGGTCAAGGCCCACTAGCCCACCTAAAAGCTAGGATGGGTAGATCAGAAGCAGCTAACCTTCAGCGCAGAATCTTCTTAGCTCGGCCCCATAATTAGTGTCAGCTTAGCAACCAATCTAAGTCAGCAGAACCGTCTCGTGGTAGAGGAAGTTTACCCTCTCCAACCAAATGTGCATGTGGTTCTAGCAATTTCATCGTGCGTTAGACAATTATGACACATTCCAATATTGTTATGCTACATTAATAGGTTGTTACAATATGACACTGAGTTTGTGGGATATGATCCTTTGATGATTTGGAATTTTCACTATAAATGAACCTAGAGATCCTCCATTGAAGAAAACTATTGAGTCACCCTTGCATCAAAAATCCTATTGAATCACTCTATCACTCAAATCGATCATATCCTGGTCCGGACATTACTCTATCTTCATTTTTCTTCCTTTCCCTCAAAAAAACCTTACCTGGTTTAAGCAAAATATGTTTTACTGATTTCTTGCTCTCTTTTTTTCTATCTAATTGTGAAGCAGTGAAAAGTAAAAAGGAATGTACAAAGCATTTTGCTTGTCTGAGATCCGCCCACAGAAGCCACGACTTGCCTGTCCTCCCACATATGCCAGTAAGGCATCACTTTCTATGGCTTTATACTCACACTTCACATCCCTCTCAGACCATCCCACCATTTTCGGTCTGCTAAAGGAGCCTGGCAGTTAAAAGACCAGCTTTTTCAAAAGCAAGCAAAGGAAACCAGCAACCCCTGTACCCAACCTGACCCGTTGTGGTTCCACCACAAGCTCTCTCCAACAGCAATATTGCTTCCTTTGTTTGCCAGAATTTACATCTAGACCTTAGCATGGGCCTCCCTATATTGGGGCAGTCAAATCTTTCTTCAGTTTTTCTTTGATTTGTTAAGTGGCACGGGGGAGATTGCATGAGACTAAAGAATCTACGGATTGCATGTTACATCATTCACAGCGGCTTCTATAAATGATGAGGTCGGATCTGAACTTGGGACGCACACCACGTTATGCTGTCTTTTCTAACTTCACGTTGTTAATTATTAACAATCAGCAGCGATGTATGATAACCAAACAAAAGACTTGGATAACATGATCATTACTTTTCCTTACTTAGAACTCAATAAAATACTAAATCGAAAAATGGCTTTATTAATTTTTTAAAAAAACATTTTCCACTTTCTTCATTCGTGCGTTGAATATAGACCTGTAACCATTTAAATTTTGATTGATTGGAGTTTTACGGTTAATGTATGGTTTGATGATCTCTATTATACTCTTTCCACCAAAAATTAATCAAAAAAATAGTTTTACAAGTAAGCTTAGTCACGTGGTTGCACACTTTTTATCACTAATACGTTCGTCTGCTAGTAAATATTCCTCCAAACTGCCCATTTACAAGGACAAGGAATTTTACTTCAATTATTAGACGGTGGCTGTCCTAAACTTTAGCCCATATATATGGTACATCTTCTGACATTTTAACAACAGGTTTGGAATTCAAATGTGGGTGCCTCGGTCCTCCCAGGAGCCTAATTAGATAGGATTTGACCTACTCGTGAGCTATTCAAGGACTCGGATTCAAGTTTGATTCGATTTGGTTTACTATCGAATTTGAGTAAATAGAATATATTTTTGAGGCAAGTAGCAAGGCACTGAGCTCGAAGGCACGCAAATATATTCAAGTTTATATATATATATATTTAATTATACATACATACATACATATATATATATATATATATATATATATATATATATATATATATATATATATATATATATATATATATATAAGGTTAAGGATTGAATTTAAGTTCGAGTATGGTTCAATTGATATTTGAGCCAAGTCAAATGGATCTCGAGTATTATATTTTTGTCTGTTGAGTCGAGTTTCAAATTCAAGTAATTTAAATCGAGTTGAGCTTAAGTTTTAACTACTTGGCTTGATTTAATTTGGCTCGATTGCATCCCTCGTCATGGAGAGAGTTGGCATTAGGCCTAAGATCTGAGCATATATAATACAAGTGTTCTCATAACCGCATACTTGCTAACATTTTTCATGAAAGTGTAGATTGATAGTGGCATCTTTCTGATCCCACCGGAGTCGTCTATTACCACAAAAAATCTTCCCACCTCTGGTATGCAAAAGCCCGATTGTTTTTTATGTAAAGTTTGGGTCCCCTGGCATCAACCTTCTGATCTTTGCTGTGGCATTTTACACAACATCTCATTTCTCGTGAGCCAAAGTGAATAAAAGCAAAAGTGAATGCCAATGCCACTGAGACGACATGGGAAAACATCATGGCTGATTTCAAAGGGGACATAAGTGAATAATATATTTTGTTATACCTAACCGGCTCACTACCAAACTAGACCGCCACTAACCAGACCGCCACTCTTGCTGAGGTCCAACTGGACCGCTCTTATGGACTTCCGAATGCTCTCCTTCGGAGGTCGGTTTCATTCCTTCTTTGAAGATCCGATGGACGCTCTCCTTCGGAGGTCGGTTCATCCTTCTTTGAAGATCCGATGGACGTTCTCCTTCGAGGATCCGACCGACCCACTAAAGTAGAGGTCCGAACGACCCACTTCTGTTGAGGTCCGGCCAACCTTCTCCTGCTGAAGCTCCGACGGACGCTCTCCCTTAGAGGTCCGATCGGCCCTCCCCAGTCGAGGTCCGTACGACTCACTGTGACGGATTTCCGAGCCACCCCCTTCGTTGGAGGTCCGATAGAGGCGCTCTTTCAGAGATTCGGCTGATTCTCTTCATCAGAAGTCCGACCAGCTCTCTATAGTCGAAGTATGACCAACTCACTCCAACTCCATAAGTAACTTAAAGGCTCCAAAGGCCTCTTCCAGCTAATACCATAATTCGGTTATAACGGACGCCATGACATGGCCACGTCCTGGTGCCACCTGGCCACTATCCTGATTCTCCTAGGGGCAAATCGAACATTTTTTGCATATCCCCTAACATAATTTGGTAGTATTCCATGCCTATATAAAGTAAACCGGGGGATACAGAGGGTAAGCAAGCTAACACAGATACTCTTCCTTCTCTATACGCTGTCTCTTTGATTCCTCCATTCTGTTGCCCTTAAGCTCCCGCTAACTTAAGCATCAGAGTGTCCCCCGCAGGAACACTACCGGCCCTTGGGGACTTTGTTGCAGGAACCGGGAGAAGAGCGCTCCAGCCCAGCCGTCTGAGCCTGGTCCGGGAGAAGTTGCAGCAATAGATTGGTGCTAGAGGAAGGGGCACCCTTCTCTAAAAGGAGGAATCCACTTGCTAAGCCCTGCAATGGTGAAGGGAAGAGCCCAGAACATCTCCACCAGAAGAGGTCACTCCCTGTCCAGGTCCGAAGGACCTCCCAGGGAGAATGACATCGCCATCACCATTGCCGTCGCTGCTGCTGAGCCCATTATCACTCTGGGACTGCAACAGTTCCAAATGCTCCTAAACTGCATCGATACACTTATCATTGTGGTTCAGCATCTCCAAGAGGCGGCCAACAACCGGTAGCAGCTACATACTGCATCTTGCACCAACCACCAACCAGTCATTGAGGGGAGCCGATGGCAAGAAGTCCCTCAGCCTCTTTCCCATGTTGTTTCAGAGCGCCGAAGGTATTTGTGGCTCGTGCTGATGGGAAGAGGGCGAGATCCGCCTTACCCTCCTTCGCTGACTTCGTTCCTGATGGTGTTCAGCATCCTGCTGAAGTCCCGAGAGACTACACCAGCAAGATTTTATGTATGGAGGAGCACATTGCCGAGCTTGCTGATCAGCAAAAAGCTGAAGGGGGCATGCATACGATTCTCGCCTGCCTTTTTCTGATGAGATCATGGGGAAGCCGATCTCCAGTCACTTCAAAATCTCACAAGTGGTGTAAGGTTCGGTGGCAAGGCGGAATCATAGATTTCAAAATTTTTTATCTTAATGAAATCTTCACCAAACCTTCAACCCAAAATCTCCTTAAAAGAATTAAAACATATAAGATGTTTATATAAGATTTAATCTCAAATCAAGATACTAACCTGTATCGCAAAATCCAAACTCTGAATCTCCACCAGGTGCCCAAATGTTCACCCTCCAATGGTGATCCACACAGAAAAACAATGAAGACAAAATTTCTATTTCTTGGTTCCTCTTCTTGAATTCTTTTTCAAGAATTCAATTCTTGGACCTTTAGGCTGAAATTTCCTTTTTGAAAATTTCTTTTCTTCCTTCTTTCCTCTTCTTGAATTTTCTTCAAGAATTCCCTTTCTTGAATCCCTTTTCTTGAATTGAATTGGAAAAAAAATTAAGACAGTCAAAGTCTTAATTCAAGAAAGAAAAGAAGAAAAGATCCTTTCCCTGTTCTTTCCTTTACCGTTCAAGACCTTCTTATTCTTGTTTAGGGTCAGAGTTTCGACAGAGGATACCTCTGTAAGGGAAACAATACCCAACAAGAACAAGAGGAAGGAGTATTCTGGAGAGGAAGTGAGGGAATTGGATCTCTGAACTATGTTTCGTGAAAACCCCCGAGAACCCCAACCCTATTTATAGATCTCAGAGGGGTGTCATCTCGAAACAACGCAACCCTCTGAAACCCCAGGGATCACGATCCCTCATTCCTCACGCGTCCCCTCAACCAAAAATCATGATTCTCCGATTTGATTTTCGTTTTTCGACAGGAGAACTCTCGGAAAAACTTTAAGAAGGATCGCGACTTTTGGAGACGGATTTGCGACCGAAAAGCGACGGATCTTTTTCTTAAATTTTTCTATCCATCAGATCCAGATCCAAGGGTGCCAGACAAGGATCTGAAACGCTCCTCTTCAGAAATTTCTCCGACGTTTTTTCTTCTCACGCGTTTTAAGAGAAGTCCACGCGCGTGGACTTTCTTTCTTGGCACGCGCGGGTGAGAGAATGGAGGGGGCGGCTTGGAGAGAGGGTCTCAGTGAATTAAATTCACTTGGGTTCAGCCATCTGGTTGAATTAGAACCCAATTAAGCCCAATTCGGAACCAATTCGAATATGATTCGAATAGAAATTTGGTGCAACACATGCTAGTGTGTTTATCCTGCAAACATGATTTAATTCCAAATTAAATCCTTCATCAATTTTCTTTTGTGTGTGACCCATTGGGTTCCACACCTAGCCAGCATTAGGTCGAGGGAGTAGGTCCGAGTGCTATTAACTTAATTCGGTTAGATCTCAACTAAGCCGATTTAGGTCAACATCAAAATAGCTCGACTCGGTCAATTAGAATCAATTCAAATTGATGATTTGAATTACCATGATTCAATCATATACCTACAAGACAAGATTGACGTCTAGCAACGTATCGGTCTAAATTCGAATATGATTCGAATAGAAATTTGGTCTGCAAACACATGCTAGTGTGTTTATCCTGCAAACATGATTTAATTCCAAATTAAATCCTTCATCAATTTTCTTTTGTGTGTGACCCATTGGGTTCCACACCTAGCCAGCAGTAGGTCCGAGTGCTATTTGACTTAATTCGGTTAGATCTCAACTAAGCCGATTTAGGTCAACTCAAAATAGCTCGACTCGGTCAATTAGAATCTAATTCAAATTGACTGATTTGAATTACCATGATCAATCATATACCTACAAGACAAGATTGACGTCTAGCAACGTATCATGTCTACCCGGAAGATGTGGAATTTTGGTGGAATTACCAAAATACCCTTCAGTGGTGAGTTACCGGGCAATTCAGTCCTTTGATCAACTTGCATCCCGAATATGATATGAATATGGATATTTGTCAAATCCAATTTTCATATTCATCCCTAGCTCAATCTTTATAATGATGATTCATTAATAAACCATTAGAAATAACTCTAATGTTCATACTTTGATCAAAGGTTTCCTGAATCCATCATTTGAAATTAGCTGGATGCTATTCCCTCTTACTAGGGCTGATCAATTCCTTGTTGACCTACTCACAACCTCCATATACAATCCACCATAACCAGTATCACCTCGTGCATGACTCAGTGTCATGATGACTGCGAACCAAAGTATGGATTCATGTATATAAGGTACTATGGTAGTCTCAGGTCAAAGGACCACATGCACTACTCCCACTATGAGAATTATCTATTGACAAACAGATAAGGTTCCATTAGATATTCTCAATCTGGATCAATTCAGTGAACTCATTCTCCAATGAACACTCACATCCTAGTATTAGTGTCAAACACAAGTGACTGTGAGATCAGTCACCCTTATTACAAAATATATATAGGATGTGCTGGTCTTGCCGGAAACATTGATCCCCAACTCAATGTCCCATCGACCAGGAATATTTAGATTAGGGTTTTAAGGCTTTAGGTCTCACTGGTATGATCTCATCATAACCCTAGAACCATAGCCCTAATCTATGGGGTTCATCAAAAATCAAAAAGACACAGCAAATGATGAAAATAATGCCTTTATAAAATGTCAATTCATTGATTTTGGGATCAAAATTATAATATTTCAATTGGCTTTCAGGGCACAATCTTTCAATCTCCCACTTGCACTAAAGCCAATCGCCTTTAAATCTTAACCCCATACAATCAAGGTGGCGATCAAAACTCTCGCTGTGATAGAGCCTTAGTGAACGGGTCTGCTATGTTGTTCTTTGTTTCTACCCTTTAATGCAGACTTCTTGTCTTTTGACAATCTCTCGAACGAGATGGAAGCATCTCAGAATGTGCTTTGATTTGTGATGAGCTCTTGGTTCCTTTGCTTGAGCAACAGCCCCCGTATTATCACAGTAAAGTGATACTGGACCTTCAATCTCAGGAACTACGCCCAACTCTGATATGAACTTCTTCATCCAGACAGCTTCCTTGGCAGCTTCACTAACAGCAATGTATTCTGCCTCAGTTGTTGAGTCAGCTACAGTTTGCTGTTTAGAACTTTTCCAACTTACAGCTCCTCCATTAAGGGTAAAAAATACCCAGATATAGATTTGCTGTCATCTGGATCTGATTGAAAACTAGAATCTGAATAAGCTTCTAGTTTAAGATCAGATCCTCCGTATATTAGAAAAATATCCTTAGTTCTTCTTAAGTACTTAAGAATATTTTTCACAGCCTTCCAATGATCCTCTCCTGGATCAGCCTGAAACCTGCTGGCTATACCTAAGGCATATGCCACATCAGGCCTAGTACATAACATAGCATACATAATAGACCCTACTGCCGAAGCATAAGGTACCGAATTCATTCTATTTCTTTCTTCAGGTATCTTAGGAGACATCTTCTTAGAAAGATGTATGCCATGACCAATAGGTAAGTAACCTCTTTTACTTTCCTCCATGCTAAATCTTTTTAGCACTTGGTCAATGTACCTAGACTGGGATAAACCTAGCATCCTCTTAGATCTATCTCTATAGATCTGCCTAGTATATAAGATGCTTCTCCCAAGTCTTTCATGGAAAATTGTTTAGAAACCATACCTTGACTGATTGTAACATTGGGATATCATTTCCCAATGAGGAGTATGTCATCTACATAACAGAACCAAGAAAAAACTGGCACTCCCACTAGTCTTCTTGTACACACAAGGTTCATCCTTATTTTTGATAAAGTCAAATTCTTTGACTGTCTTATAAAATCGGATGTTCCAACTCCTAGATGCTTGCTTAATCCATAAATAGATTCTTTAGCCTACATACCTGATTAGGTTAGTCTCCAAGACAAAACCTTCTGGCTGTGACATAAAAACCCTTCTTCCTCAAGGAAACCATTGAGGAATGCAGTCTTCAAATCCATCTGCCAGATTTCATAATCATGATATGCTGCTATAGCAAGCATGATCCGAATAGATTTGAGCATGGCAACGAGAAAATGTTCATCATAATCTATTCCCTGTTTTTGTCTGAAACCCTAGCCACTAATCTGGCTTTATAAGTTTCAACTTGGCCATCTGTCCCAACTTTTTCTTATAGACCCATTTGCATCCATAGGGTTAACACTCTCTGGGCATCAACCAAAGTCCAGACTGGTTGACATACATGGAGTCCATTCGGATCTCATGGCTTCCAGCCATTTGTCTGAGTCACTACTTATGACAGCATCCGTATATGTAGAGGCTCATCATTATCAATGATTCGGGCTTCATTATTTTCAATAATGAACCCTACCTTTCAGGTGCATGTCGCACTCTATCAGACTTACGGATAGGAGTGGTGTGTTCAGGTTCTATACTAACTGTGTTATGATTTTGTTGAGATGTATCTATTGTTGAACTTCTTCAAGTTCAATATTTCTCCCACTGCCCTTTTGTAAGATGAATTCCTTTCCATAAAATGGCATGCCTACTGACTAAAATCTTTTGTTCAGTAGGGTGGTAGAATAGATATCCTATACTATTTTTGGGATATCCAACAAATAGACATTTTTCTGCTCTAGCATCAAGCTTTTGTCCAAAATTCTTTTGACATAAGCTGGACATCCCCATATCTAAGGTGCTTAAGATTGGGTTTCTTCCCCTCCATAACTCATATGGAATGCCAGATACAGATTTGGATGGTACTCTTATTCAAAATATTAGCTGTGGTTTCCAAGGCATATCCCCAGAAAGAAACAGGTAAGTCTGTGAAGCACATCATGGACCGTACCATATCTAATAAAGTATGATTTCTCCCTTCAGCAACACCATTTAATTGTGGTGTGTAAGGAGGAGTCCATTCAGAGATGATTCCCTTTTGTTAAGGTGATCAAGAAACTCGGTGGATAAGTATTCACCTCCTATCTGATCGAAGGATCTTAATACTTTCCCCGTTTGTTCTCTCCATACTTTGATACTCTAAAAATTTTTCAAAAGCTTCGGACTTATGTTCATAGATACACAAATCCGTACCTTGAAAAATCATCAGTGTATGTGATGAATATGAGTGATCCCCCTTGGCCTGAGTTGTCATTGGTCCACATACATCAGTGTGTATGAGTCCTAATAACTCTGTGTCCTTTCATTATGTCCACTAAATGGAGTCTTGGTCAGTTTACCCATGAGACATGATTCACAAGTTCCTAATGATTTCATAGTCATAAGGATTAAGGAATTTTCCTTGTATAACGTGTTAATCCTCTGCTCACTAATATGTCCAGACGACAGTGCCAAAGTAAAGTATTGTTTATTCATCTCCTTTTCGTTTATTACTAACATGTAGTATATGTCATCAAGAAGAAAGTTAAGAGACCATTGCAAAATATGCCATTAAATATTATTAAAATCTTCCCAGAAGGCAGCTTCAACATATAAGTCCCTACAGCTTCTGCTTGGATGGAATCTCCTCCAGCACCGTAGAGCTCGAAGTCACCTTCCTTCAAAACTCTAATGTTCTGTAGTCCCTGCAATGATTTGCAGATATGATGACCACAAGCAGTATCCAATATCCAAGAGTTTGAATTAGAAGTGTCTAATGACAAAATTGCATGTATCTCATACATACCTGTTGGTGCATTACTAGCACCGGGCTTCAGACTTGCAAGGAAACCTTGCAGTTTCTTTTCCAGTGACCCGGCTTGCCACAATGAAAGCAGGTCATTTGTCCGGAGGCCTTCTTTCCTTTCTTTTTCTTGATGCCCCCTTTTGGGTTTAACCTCCTCTTGGAACCCTTTTTGCCTATTTTCTTCTTGTTTACACCATCCACAAGAAGAAGTGGAGCCTTATTTTTCTTTAAATGGCTCTCTGCTGTTTTTAACATATTCAACAGCTCAGGCAAGGAAGTGTTAAGTTTGTTCATATGATAATTAAGAACAAACTGTGAAAATGACTCTGGGAGTGACTGTAGGATTAAATCCTGATTCAACTCCCCATCCATGACAAAACTAATTGACCCAATCGGGTGATTAGGTCAATAACCTTTAATACATGGTCTTGTACGGATGTACCTTCTGTCATCCTTGCACGGAATAACTGCTTAGATATTTCATATCTTGCAGTTCGACTATGTTCTCCATAAAGTTCTTTTAAATTAAGCAATATGGAGTTTGTGTCCATGCTATCATGTTGCCTCTGTAACTCATTGGTCATAGAGGCAAGCATTATACACTTGGCAGTAAGTGAGTCATTTTGCCACGTGTTATATGTGGTCTTATCCTCTTGCGAGGCATCTTCCCCTAATGGTTCCAAGGTTGGGGTATCAAGAATATAAGAAATTCTTCTTTCTTGGCTGAGTACTATCTTCAGGTTTCTCAACCAATCAACATAGTTTGGTCCAGTCAATTTATTTGCATCAAGAATGCTACGGAGTGAGAGTGAAGAGGCCATTTAATCTACATTAACAAACAATATTACATAAGCAGACAATCAATGTTGACAAAACATAATTAAATTAGGACTTTAACTTATTATGTCCCCACTATTTTATCAAGCATCATAACCCTCAATGTGATGATCGAGAAAACCCTAATTGGTCTCTTAGTGGGGTTGAGATCCTAATTCCTTATAAAAGACCTTGTGTGTACACAACAAATCTTATATATTCAAAGGTAGGAAAAACCTTTCCAATTGTAATTCATACAATTCTCAACTTATCTTGGCCTCTAAAATATTAATAGTCTTGTGTGTACACAACAAACTATATATTTTAGTTAAGTTAGACCCTTCATTGCTATATAGTCATGATATTAATCATAATACCCTTGTGTGTACACAACAAAGTATTATATTAAATCATTCCATAAGCATCAAATGTACCAAGAAAAATTATGTTAGTCACCATAAAGAAAAGGCCTTGTGTGTACACAACAAACCTAATATGGATCATAACATGATAATGACTTGGCATGAAGGAAAGCCATATGTAGTGAATATTACACTGAGCATATTAATCAATAATTAAGTTAATCATACCGGCCAGGTAAGTGGGAGAGTGGTGGGAGTCCCCCCGTTGCTTTCCTTAGACACCAATGTGTGGGAGTCCCCCCGTTGCTTTCCTTAGACACCAAATAAGAATTGGCCAGGTCAGTCAACGGAACCAATTAAAAACCACGTCCTCTTTACCGATCATGAACCACTTTTCCTAGACAACCGATGATAAATAATCATTGATTATTTTTGCTTTTGGTTATGACACTACACTTAATATGTTGTTAAGAGGGCTTTATTAAAACAAAGCACATTCTAGCAAATATGTGCCATAGTGTGCCATCATACTATACAACCATTTACCACATAATGGATCCACATTATGCCAGGGCAACCTTATTTCAGTATGATGACTAGAAGGCTAAACATATCTCTATGCAAATTAAGGTTTAAGTGAAAACCTTAATTAGTGGCATACATCAAACATATATGCATAATTAACACAAAATGTGATTATGTGTCATCATACTAGGACAACCATTTACCACATAATGGTCCACCATTATGCCAGGGCAACCTTATTTCAGTATGATGACTAGATCTCTATGCATATCTCTACAACAATTAGGGTTTGAGTGAAACCCTAATTGGTGACATTATAACAAACATATATTACATCTCATGTTACTTTTATAAATATGCATCTAAAATTCAGAATATATATTTTAATCTTAATAAGGAGGCTCTGATACCACTGTAAGGTTCGGTGGCAAGGCGGAATCATAGATTTCAAATTTTTTATCTTAATAAAATCTTCACCAAACCTTCAACCCAAAATCTCCTTAAAAGAATTAAAACATATAAGATGTTTATATAAGATTTAATCTCAAATCAAGATACTACCTGTATCGCAAAATCCAAACTCTGAATCTCCACCAGGTGCCCAAATTTCCCCTCCAATGGTGATCCACACAGAAAAACATGAAGACAAATTCTATTTCTTTTTGGTTCCTCTTCTTGAATTCTTTTTCAAGAATTCAATTCTTGGACCTTTAGGCTGAAATTTCCTTTCTTGAAAATTTCCTTTTCTTCCTTCTTTCCTCTTCTTGAATTTTCTTCAAGAATTCCCTTTCTTGAATCCCTTTTCTTGAATTGAATTGGAAGAAAAAATTAAGACAGTCAAAGTCTTATTCAAGAAAGAAAAGAAGAAAAGATCCTTTCCCTGTTCTTTCCTTTACCGTTCAAGACCTTCTTCTTATTCTGTTTAGGGTCAGAGTTTCGACAGAGGATACCTCTGTAAGGAACCAATACCCAACAAGAACAAGAGGAAGGAGTATTCTGGAGAGGAAGTGAGGGAATTGGATCTCTGAACTATGTTTCGTGAAACCCCCGAGAACCCCAACCCTATTTATAGATCTCAGAGGGGTGTCATCTCGAAACAACGCAACCCTCTGAAACCCCAGGGATCATGATCCCTCATTCCTCACGTGTCCCCTCAACCAAAAATCATGATTCTCCGATTTGATTTTCGTTTTTTCCGACGAGGAGAACTCTCGAAAAACTTTAAGAAGGATCGCGACTTTTGGAGACGGATTTGCGACCGAAAAGCGACGGATCTTTTTCTTAAGTTTTTCTGGCCATCAGATCCAGATCCAGGGTGCCAGACAAGGATCTGAAATGCTCCTCTTCAGAAATTTCTCCGACATTTTTCTTCTCACGCGTTTTAGAGAAGTCCACGCGCTGGACTTTCTTTCTTGGCGCGCGCGGGTGAGAGAAGGGAGGGGGCGGCTTGGAGAGAGGGTCTCAGTGAATTAAATTCACTTGGGTTCAGCCATGGGTTAGCCCAATGTCCTAAAAATTAAATTTGACCTTAATCTGATTCAATTAGAACCCAATTAAGCCCAATTCGGAACCAAATTCGAATCTGATTCGAATATAAATTTGGTCTGCAACACATGCTAGTGTGTTTATCCTGCAAACATGATTTAATTCCAAATTAAATCCTTCATCAATTTTCTTTTGTGTGTGACCCATTGGGTTCCACACCTAGCCAGCAGTAGGTCCGAGTGCTATTTGACTTAATTCGGTTAGATCTCAACTAAGCCGATTTAGGTCAACTCAAAATAGCTCGACTCGGTCAATTAGAATCTAATTCAAATTGACTGATTTGAATTACCATGATTCAATCATATACCTACAAGACAAGATTGACGTCTAGCAACGTATCATGTCTACCGGAAGATGTGGAATTTTGATGGAATTACCAAAATACCCTTCAGTGGTGAGTTACCGGGCAATTCAGTCCTTTGATCAACTTGCATCCCGAATATGATATGAATATGGATATTTGTCAAATCCAATTTTCATATTCATCCCTAGCTCAATCTTTATAATGATGATTCATTAATGAACCATTAGAAAATAACTCTAATGTTCATACTTTGATCAAAGGTTTCCTGAATCCATCATTTGAAATTAGCTGGATGCTATTCCCTCTTACTAGGGCTGATCAATTCCTTGTTGACCTACTCACAACCTCCATATACAATCCCCATAACCAGTATCACCTCGTGCATGACTCAGTGTCATGATTGACTGCGAACCAAAGTATGGATTCATGTATATAAGTACTATGGTAGTCTCAGGTCAAGGACCACATGCACTACTCCCACTATGAGAATTATCTATTGACAAACAGATAAGGTTCCATTAGATATTCTCAATCTGATCAATTCAGTGAACTCATTCTCCAATGAACACTCACATCCTAGTATTAGTGTCAAACACAAGTGACTGTGAGATCAGTCACCCTTATTACAAAACATATATAGGATGTGCTGGTCTTGCCGGAAACATTGATCCCCAACTCAATGTCCCATCGACCAGGAATATTTTAGATTAGGGTTTTAAGGCTTTAGGTCTCACTGGTATGATCTCATCATAACCCTAGAACCATAGCCCTAATCTATGGGGTTCATCAAAAAATCAAAAAGACACAGCAAATGATGAAAATAATGCCTTTATAAAATGTCAATTCATTGATTTTGGGATCAAAATTACAATATTTCAATTGGCTTTCAGGGCACAATCTTTCAGGTGGACCCCTACAACGGTACCACCAACCTACTAGACCATCTAGGCACCTACAAGGCCCACATGATGGTATAGGGTGCCTCCGATGCCCTCCACTACATTGCCTTCCCCGCAACTCTTAAGAAGGTCGCTCGGATGTGGTTCTCTGCCATTCGACCAAGTACGATCCACTCCTTCCCCCAGCTTGAAAAGCTTTTTCTTTCCCATTTCAGGACTTGCAGTCGGATCCCGAGGAACACCGACTGCCTCTTCCTCATGCTGCAAAAGGAAGGAGAGACTCTCCATGACTACATGGCCTGTTTCAACTCAGCGATCATAGAGATCCCAGATCTGAACGAAGACGTAGCTATGTCAGCATTCAAAAGAGGGCTGCGCTCATCTAGGCTTACTTTCTCCCTGGACAAGAAATTTCTGACAAGTTACTCTGAGTTGCTGGCCTGGGCATAGAAGTATGCCCTAGCAAAGGTTCAGGCGGCGAGTCGATGCCAGGCTGAAGGGAGGTTGGCCCCCAAGAAGTGGAGTGACAAGGCTCGCGATGTCCGACCTCCCAACGATGGCAATAACTCAGCCCGACATCGAAGTCCGAAGCCGAAGGACTTTCCTAGGAGGTTCGAAACCTATGCACCCCTCTTCCTTCCGAGGGAGAAGATCCTCCTAGAAATTAAGAACGAGAACTTCCTGCAAAGGCCTCATCCAATGAAGAGCTCCTCTGCATCTAGAAATAGAGATAAATACCGCCGATTCCATCAGGACCATGGGCACAATACTGAAGAGTGCATCCAGTTGAAGGACGCCATTGAAGACCTCATCAGGAGGGGATATCTGCACAAATATATCCGACCCCACAAGGATCGGGCCAAAGCTTCAACTACCAGAGACCCTCCGGAGGAGGTCGAGCTTCCTAACCAGCGTCCAACCAATGGGGATGTCGGCATGCTGCATCGTAGGTCCGACTGGAGATATGAAGAGGACCAGGACATTGTCAAGAGATCAAGGGGCTCCAATGTAATCAGCTTCTCTGACGAAGACCTCTTGGAATCTCATATTTCTGGAAATGATCCTGTAGTCATGTCAGCGATGATTGCCAACTACGATGTAAAAAGGATTCTTATAGATAATGGAAGCTCCACAGAAGTATTATTGTATGATGCTTTTGTTAGAATGAACCTGTCTAGGTTAAGACTGTAAGATTCCCCCATGCCACTGACAGGCTTTGGGGGAAACTCCGTTGGAGTTGAGGGAGAGATAACTCTACCTATGACTATTGGACAAACCTTTTCAGAAGACTCTTCCCATCAACTTTGTGGTTGTACGTACGACCTCGACTTACAATGCCATTCTCGGCCGACCGGCCCTTAACAAGTTTTGGGCAACCATCTCTACCTTCCATTTGCTAGCAAAGTTTTCGACCCGGAACTGGGTCAGAGTTTTGAGGGGAGATCGAAGGATGGCCAGACAGTGCCTAACTATCCAAGACCGGTAGTTAGATGGTCATTCTACTCTGGATTAATTTGACCCAAGGGCCGAAGCTGACGGCCACGGCCAACCAGTCGAGAGGATCCTGTTCGTTCCTCTTCAGGAGGACGACCCCACCAGGGTCTCCAATTGGGAGTACACTTAGCGAGAAGGTAAGACTGGAGCTGATTGACTTCCTAAGAAGTAATGCTGACGTATTTTCCTGATCAGCGTCGGACATGCCAGGCATCCCGTCGGACATCATCACTCAGTAGCTTAAGGTAGATCCGACCTACAGACCCGTCCTGTAGAAGAAGAGGAGCTTCGCTCCTGAAAGACAAAGGGCTATTGATGAGGAGATCAAGAAGCACTCTAATGCGGGCTTCATCAGAGAAGCCCATTACCATGACTGGCTAGCAAATGTTGTAATGGTGAAAAAGGCTAATGAGAAGTAGAGGATCTGTGTGGACTACACTGACCTCAATAAGTCTTGTCTGAAGGATAGCTTTTTCCTGTCGAAAATTAATCAGCTGGTGGATGCCACGACCAGCCATCAGCTTTTGAGCTTCATGGATGCCTTCTCCGGCTACAACCAGATCAGAGTACACCGGAGGATGAGGAGAAGACAGCTTTTATCACTGACAAAGGATTGCACTGTTACAAGATGATGTCCTTCGTCCTGAAGAATGCTGGTGCCACTTTCCAAAGGCTGATCAACCAGGTCTTCAAAGGATAGCTCGGGAGAAACATGGAGGCGTATGTAGATGATATGATAGTCAAGAGCCTCAATAAAGCCAACCACATCAAAGACTTGCAGGAGTCCTTTGATGCACTGAGACATCATCAGATGAAGTTGAATCCTGCCAAGTGCACTTTTCGGATAACTTTCGGGAAGTTCGTCAGCTTCCTGGTCACTCAAAGAGAAATTGAAGTCAACCCTGACAAGATCAGAGCTGTTATTGAGATGGGACATCTGACCAATAAGAAGCAAGTGCAAAAGCTTACAGGCCGTATAGCATCTCTCAACCGTTTCATCTCCCAGTCGGCTAAGAAGTCCCTACCATTTTTTAAGACCTTGTGCCGGTCGGACACTTCCACTGGACCAATTAATGTCGGTCGGCTTTCGAAGCTTTGAAGGATTATCTGAAGAACCCTCCATGTGGTTAGCTTCGTCCTCATGCGAGTGGGAGAAGATGTCAACAGAAACCTGTCTATTACATTAGTAAAGTTCTCCATGACACCGAAACGAGGCACCCCAAAATGCAAAAGCTTGTTTATTCCTTGGTCATAGCGGCCAAGCAACTCTGACCCTACTCAGGTACACTCGATTATCATGCTATCCGACCAACCCCTTAAGGCGATCCTTCGGAGCCCAGACACCTCTAGTCAGCTTGCCAAGTGGGCCATCAAGCTTGGCGAGTTCGACTCTCTTTCCAATCCCGATCGGCTATGAAGGCTCAGGCAATTGCTGACTTTATTGCAGAGTGTACCTAGAAGAAGGAAGCATCCTCTCAAATGGATGAAGAACCTAAAGTTGACGCCAGTGATGAAGCAGAGCCCGCTTGGACCCTTCACGTAGACGGGCATCCAACCTTGCTAGCTGCGGGGCCGGCCTGATCCTAGCCAACCCCAACGGAGAAAGCTTGAAGTATGCTTTGCACTTTTCATTTCAGGTGTCCAAACACCAGGTAGAGCAAGAAGCCCTTCTCGCAGGACTAAGAATAGCCAATGAGTTGGGCATCGACCGAATTAGGGCTTTCTCCGACTCCCAACTAGTGGTAAATCAAGTGAAGGGCGAATTCGAAGCAAAAGATCTGATATTGGCCAAATACCTGAAGAAGGTACAAAACCTTATATCTCGGCTTAAATTCTTCGAAATCGTCCATATACCTCGATTACAGAACTCCCAAGCGTTCTTTATCACGATTGGCTACAACCATCACCAACACCTTCGACTGAACCTTTGTGGAGTATCTGCAGCGCCCAAGTATTATTGAAGAGCCGATCGAAGTCCACCAAGTTGAACAAGAAGCTTCTTGGATAGATCCAGTTCTCGCATTCCTTGTCGGAGGAACTCTACCAGAAGAATCCGATGAAGCCAAGCATGTATGCTAGATGGCTTCGAAGTACGTCATCCTTAACAGCATCCTCTACAAGCGGTCATTCTCATAACCGCTGCTGAAGTGCTTGGGGCCGACTGATATAGACTACACACTCAGAGAAGTTTGTGAAGGCATCTATGATGACCATCTTGGAGGAAGATCCTTGGCTTACAAAATTATCCGACAAGGATACTATTGGCCTACAATCCAGAAGGACGCATCGGATTTCATCAGAAGGTGCGATGCGTGTCAGAGGTATTCCAATATACAAAGGAGGCCTGCCAGTCAGCTGACTCTGCTCACTGCACCTTGGCCATTCGGACAATGGGAGATGGACATCCTGGGACCCTTCCCCCTAGCATTCGTCGGTCGATGAAAATTCTTGATCGTAGCTATTGATTACTTCACCAAATGGGTGGAGGTCGAGCCATTGTCACAAATTACAAAAGCTAAAGTGGAGAACTTTGTCCGGAACAGCATCATCTTCCGATTCAGTATTCCATAGATGATCAATACCGATAATGGAAGGCAGTTCGACAATCCTAAATTCTGGAACTTCTGCCAGCAATATCACATCTCCCATCAGCTTACATCAGTCGGTCACCCTCAGTTCAACGGAGAAGCCGAAGTCATCAATCAGACAATCCTACACGGACTAAAGACCCGACTAAATGATGCCAAAGGACTTTGGGCAGAAGAGCTCCACTCAGTGCTTGCCTGAATGGCGACCGGGGAGACCCCATTCAACCTGGCCTACGAAAGCGAAGCAGTCATCCTTGTGAAAGTTTTCCTACAATCCCTACGGATTTATCACTACGCCGAACCGACCAACTCAAAGCAACCGAGGGCTGACCTAGATCTACTTGAAAAGACCAGGCTCCAGACTAGCTTGAAGATGAAGACCTACCATCATAAGATGGCTAGATATTACAATTCACAAGTCAAGGCTCGAACTTTCCGGGTTGGAGATCTGATTTGAGAAGGACAGAAATATCAAGACCGACCGAGCAAGGGAAACTCTCCCCCAACTTGGAAGGCCCTTATCGAGTCGTTAAGTAATTTGAGCCAGAAAAAACTACCGACTCGAGCATTTGGACGGACGACAAGTAGCACATCCGTGGAATGTAGACAACCTTCGTAAATATTATCAATAAAGGCCACAACTTCTTTCATGAAGCACTTTCAAAGTCCGACTCCGGTCGGCAGAGGCTTTAGGGCAGCCCACTTCTGAAAGTCCGACTTCGGTCGTAGAGGCTCTAGGGCAAACCACTTCCGAAAGTCCGACTCTAGTCGGCAGAAGTTCTAGGGAAGCCCACTTTTGAAAGTCCAACTCTGGTCGACAAGGCTCTAGGACAGCCCACTTTTGAAAGTCTGACTCCAATCGACAGAGGCTCTAGGGCAGCCCACTCCAAAAATTTGACTCCGGTCGACAACAGCTTTCCAAAAAAAAAAAAATCTACACGGAGATCTGGTCTCAAGTCCGAACGAGCCGACAGACCAACACTTAGAAAAATTCCTAAGTGTCTAGGTTCGACTGAGCTATTATCCGGCAGCCACTTAAGAGATTTCGAGTTCGGACGAGCCGACGGACAACACTTAGAAAAATTCCTAAGTGTTTAGGTTTGGACTGAGCTACTATCCGACAGCTACTTCAGAGATTTCGAATTCAAATGAGTCGATGGACCAACACTTAGAAAAATTCCTAAGTGTCTAGGTTTGGACTGAGCTACTATCCGCCAGCCACTTCAGAGATTTCGAGTTCGGACGAGCCGACGGACCAACACTTAGAAAAATTTCTAAGTGTCTAGGTTCGGACTGAACTACTGTCCGGCAGCCACTTCAGAGATTTTGAGTTCAGACGAGCCGACGGACCAACACATAGAAAAATTCCTAAATGTTTAGGTTCGGATTGAGCTACTGTTCGGCAGCTACTTCGGTGTTTGCGGTCCTATCAAGCCGACCGTCAACACTTAGAAACATTTTAGAAAAAAGAACTTTGGTCAATCCGATCGACCCAACAACACAAACATATATAAGAGATATGATAATAAGTTCTATTATATTATAAAAGGAGTTCTTTACAAAAGAGAAGGTCAGACCTTACAAACATCCCAGGTCTGAACCCCCGGAGATACAGATACAACCTTGACTTCGGCCCCCTCGGCCTCCCATGGAGCTCTGATTGGGACGTCCGCCACCCAAACCTCGGCTTCGGCCTGGGCATCAGCTCTGACCTTCTCTACGCCAGCTTCAGCCGGGGATCAGCCCCTCCGCCAGATGGACTCGCCTCTTTTTCGGTGCCTTCCTCTTCTGATCGTTTCGGCAGCTGTAGAAAGGCTAAGTCGAGCTCCGGGAAAGCATCACATACCTTCGCAAGGCACTCTTCGCACCCGTAGTCAAAGCTATACGAGCTAGCCTCGTTCATTTCCTCCTTAAAGTCTTCGGAGGCCTTATATTCTTTTACGGCTGCTTCGGCCGCCATTGCCATCAGCTCCCAGGTTGTCTTCAACAAACCCTTATACCTCTCTGCTTTAGCCTGGTGGCCCCTAGAGTACCTTTCGGACTCGACTAGGCATCCCTCCTCCTTGGTCAACCGACGGCCAGAGATTTCACCCTCAACTTCTTGCTCTTCAGCCTGGCCTCCCGTTAGCCTGTTGGGCCAGCAAGTCTTCTACTACTTCTTTTGAGCCTCTATCTCAGCCCGCAGAGCAGATAGCTCCTTTAGTGGCCCGTAAAATAAATAACTCCACTATGGCGGTCATCAGTGCCACTTCCGCAGCATCTCTAGCCACCTCAGCTACCTCGGCCCTCTTGGTCGAGTGCTCCTTCAAGTCCAGCAGCTCGTCCAGGCCATCGTCCATTAGCAGAATGTCTTGAAAGAGCTGCAAACAACAAGACAACGTCAGTGACTTGTAGGCACAGGCCAAAAGCTCGGATATGGGTGGCTTACCCCCATCATGTTATGAAAGGAACTCCTTGCGGCCTCATTCACTATCCGCTGACCCGATCGGTTCCAATCGACGTCTGCTACAGCCCTCTTCAGTCGATTTTGACCTGCTCAGCATCATGTATGGCACGCCATTTCTGGTGCGCCTCTTCGCTTGTCTCGCCGGCTTCCCCCCTGCCGGCCCCTCTTCCTTCTGTTACTTTTTTTCCCTCCGACCTGGGGGAAACCTCCTTGATCGGCTCGATGTGGGATGAGATCGGAGCTGTCTTTGGATCAGTCAGGAATGATTGGCCTTCTCTTGTCTGGGCAGCCGATTGCCCGATCGAAGACGAGCGCTCCGTCGCCTTTGCCACTAAGCGCTCCGATAGTGGCATGTCATCTTCAGACTCAATAGAGACAACTGTGATAGTGGCGGACGACTCCTCCGTCCATCGCTTCTTTGGCCTTTTGGACACTGGCTCTTCCATCCGTTGCCTCTTCGACCTCCCGGACGTCGGCTCAGTAATACGAACGGCTCTTCTCTTCTCGCGCCGCCCGTGCTGAAATTGTCATGCGGTCCGGTCTCATTTCTTCCACCTGCTATCAAACAAAATCAGAGTCAGCAACAAACAAACAAAGCTGACGGTGAAGGATAGAAGACCTACAACAAGCGACTGCTACCCTACCTAAGATTTGCTGCTGGCTGATCCCAGCCAAGTGGAGGTTCTCCTCTTAGAGCAAGTCATGTACAAACATTTGATCGTCTTCATCCAGTTTGTTGAAGTCGGCCCTCGTCGGCCCTCAACACTCTCCCCCATTTACTGCTTTCGTCCTGGGCTCTCTCCATGCCAGCTCAAAACCCCAGGGCTCCAAACTATCTACAAAGAAGTACCGAGTCTTCTATCCATGGATAGCTGATGGAAGCCCCCCTAATTTCTCCAACCAGGGCATGGACTGAACATCCACCACTCCTGGCTTCGGAAGTTTCTTTTTAGAAGAAAGAAATTGAAGAAAAGAGACAGTCTGGGCTTGACTCCGGCCCTCTAACAGACCATGAAACTGCAGATCGCCCGAATGCTGTTTGGGGTCAGCTACGTAGGGGACACTCTATAGCTATTGAAAATTTGTACAAAGAAATTGTGAAGAGGGAATCAAAGGCCGACCTTAAAGTAGTCTTCGTATATAGGAAGGGCTCCTAAGTTCAGAGGGCCATTCACCCTTCCCTCCCGGATGGGAATAGTCAAATGCAGTGTCGGAGGGATGTTATATACAACCCTAAGATTCTCTACCCTTTCTCGGGTCATGCACGATGGGATGTCATATGGACCTGGTTCCCTATTCCCGTGGGCGGAGCTCCGCTACCGGAAGCCATTCTAATGGAAGTTGAAGAAGAAAGAAGGGACAGGTGTGAAACTAACCTAGTGATCGAAATTTCTAAAGGAGGCGAGAGCGACGGAAGAAGAAGGTTGTTTCTCTCCAAATGCAAGTGCATCGGAAGACTCCCTCTAGGCTTTCACCCGTCCTTTTATAGGTGTTGAGGGGTCGCTTCCCAGCGCCCCTCGAGTGCTGCGATCCACCGTTAGATGATGCGACTTCTCGATCCGACGGGGAAGCCGATGGGACGCGCCGGATCGTGCCCAACCGCGATCCGCGTGACCACCCAATCAGTGGCGGATGAGCGGCTCTAGGTACTGCGCGCAAACCACTCATATTTCGCCACATCGCCCATGTCACGTCAGGAGCCCAACGGACGTGCGTTTCAGGCTGGCAGCCCATCATTGCGCCTTACCTGCATTAAGTACCCCTGCCACTGCTTCCAATGTGGTGCTGACACTGGTCCAAGGGGCAGGGTTTCGGAGTGGAAGGTGGCTGGCCGCAATATGCTGGATCAGATTCACAATCATCCCACAGATTGGCGCATTAAATGCCAAGTGATGCTCTCGTCCTTTGAAGTTGCAGGACCTCTCAAAGGCTAAGAGCAAGGGGGCAATTGTTATACCTAACCGGCTCATTGCCAAACTGGACTGCCACTCTTGCTGAGGTCCAACCGAACCGCTCTTATGGACTTCCGAACGCTCTCCTTCGAAGGTCGATTTCGTTCCTTCTTTGAAGATCCGACGGACGTTCTCCTTCGAGAATCCGACTGACCCACTGAAGTAGAGATCCGAACGACCCACTTCTATTGAGGTCCAGCCAACCTGCTCCTGTTGAAGCTCCGACGGACGTCTCCTTCAGAGGTCCAACTGGCCCTCCCCAGTCGAGGTCCGTACAACCCACTGTCACGGAAGTCCGAGCCACCCCCTCCGTTGGAGGTTCGACAGAGGCGCTCTTACAGAGATCCGACTGATTCTCTTCATCAGAAGTCCGACCAACTCACTCCAACTCCATAAGTAACTCAAAAGCTCCAGAATCCTCTTTCAGCTGGTACCAGAATTCGGTTATAATGGATGCCATGACATGGCCACGTCCTAGTGCCACCTGGCTACTATCCTGATTCTCTTAGGGGTAAATCAGACATTTTCTGCCTATCTCCTAACAGAATTTGGCAGTACTCCACGTCTATATAAGATAAACCGGGGACACAAAGGGTAAGCAAGCTAACACAGACACTCTTCGTTCTCCTTACGCTGTCTCTTTGATTCCTCCATTCTGTTGCCCTCAAGCTCCCACTAACTTAAGCATCAGAGTGTCTCCCGCCAGAACATCTCCGGCCTTTGGGAACTTTGTTACAGGAACTGGGAGAAGAACGCTCTAGTCCAGCCATCTAAGCTCAGTCCGGAAGAAATTGCAGCAACATGTTTCAAAATGAGATATCAATTTTCATCAAAAAAAAAAAAAAAAAGATATCAATTGGCCTAAATGAAGCAAAACATACAATGTGTTTTCTAATTATCAGAAGACCACTAACAGAAGTGAGTTAATTATTGTTTGAGATGTCGTGGTAGATATGATATTATGTGTGCATCTTTTTATATCATTTGCATGAAAGCAAAAAGGCAACGGATTAAGTCTGTCCGATCAGCTTACGATCAACTTAGTTTTATGTCAAGTTGAAAATTATTTGAGGATTAAATATAGGACACATTGCCTAGGATTATATCATCTTCACTATAAAAAATCATATTCCTGATGTGGGAAAATACAGAAACAAACAAATAGAAAGAATTATGTCATGTGGCTGTTTACATGCTTGTCCGACATTGAACCCACCTCGAAGCTAACCAAATTTGATCCAGAATATATGAGGTGTATTTTTTTTTTTTCAATTTATATAAACTTTAAACTGTAGCTTTTTTAGTGAATTTGCCTTTGATATGAAGCAGCATTTTACACAAAACTCTCAGAAATTCCACAGACATGCAATTACACTCCATCCAAGCCAATTTTTTAGTGAATTGCCCTTTGATAGAAGCAGCATTTTACACAAAACTCTCAGAAATTCCACAGACATGCAATTACACTCCTTCCAAGCCAATTTGTCTTGGACCCCATCCAAGAAGGATAGCCAAAAGTATTATTTGGATTTTTCTATCTAGTATAAAGAATCTTCTGACAAATAACTAATGTAGGACTAAACGTACATCCACATAATTCTTACATACTATCCTTATTTAAGCCTTGGCAATCATTGGCCCATTAACCAATGTTGCAGTTTTTCCTAATCTATATTAGCTCATATGGCCTATGAACTAAGTTGGTTTTGATATTATTTATAATAATACGAGATTTCATCCAACATGACTAATCAAGAATATATTTAGGTTTCTTGGTTTATACTAAATATCTAAGATCTTCCGGGAAATAACCGATGTGAGCGACCGCATATATTCTAATACATCACGAGAAAGAAATTATGTTTATTCGAACAAAGGCTGTATAATAATCCAAATCAGTCCACCACCACATGTGCCGTATTTTGGCTGATCTCCCCGTAGCCAATGAATGCAATAACCAACACCTGCCTATCATGACTCTCCTAATTTGTAAACATTCTACAGCTACTTGTACACTGCCCCAACCCTCCACAGGGTCGTCTTGCAATGATCCAACAGAGATTTTACCTTTGCCATATTCCCACGGCTTCCAATTTTGAAAAACTTGTTCTACAAGGTTGTAATTGTTTTCAGCATTGTTAATCAAACCAAGTTTTACTTTCATATGATACACTCGAAAAGTACATAACACTAGCTTAAGGACACAAGCAGGGCGCATGCAGACATTAAATAGCATGTGTGTGTGGATTTTGCTATGAGAGAATAGAGATATCGAAATTTTTTTTGAGTTTCAAATGAAGCATCTTATAACCCATTTGCAATCTAGCTTCTTATCAGGAACATAATCAAGGAATAGGGCTATCAATAAGAAACAGTGTAATATATATATATATATAAAGTACAAGATATGGTCAAAAGAATGAAAAGCAAGGATATAGAAAACTCAGTCAAGTAACTAGAAGATAAATCCACCACTAAACAAATTGATGTTTGATGCCATAGAAAGCAGACAAACAACAAATATTTGGTAAGATATAACAACCACTAACACGGCTAAGCAAAGGTAGGGCAAAGTTGCAAAGTTTAACTACTTCAGAGTAAGATAATGGTATGGTATAAAAATAGCTCTTTAAAAGGATTAAAGGGTACCTTAAAAGTGTACCTTAGGTCACTTCAATCCTGAACTGGAAACTAATATTGATATTAACAATGAGTGGAGTACAAGTGAGATTGTAAAACATCAGCATTTTTAAAGTTAAGCGTATAAAGTTCTGAACAAACGCAGGAACACAGAAGATTAATATTGAAACTATTGTTCAAAAAGTGTAGCAACTGTCAGATCCTCGGAATGAGCATGGAATAGAGATCTCTGAAAGGTTTGCAGAAAAAAAGGGTCTAGAACTTGTTAAACACAAGATATGCAAGAGCAAGAGATACACCACAATGTTTATTCAAGATTAGAATCTTAAGTGCCTAATAAAGTTTGCCAAAGTTGTCCTAAAAGAAGTGTGTACAATATATTCATATCTATCCTAATTATCTTTGGTAATAATAGCCTATATTAACCATCTCCATCGACAAGGTAAAAATTGATAAAAGACATCATTAGTACTAGAGTCATTAATGGCCAAAGATTTAAACATATTATTTTCAAAGTAATGGACCAAATCGAGAATTAAGATATTGAACAAGTAGAAATGATTGATTACAGAGATCACAATAAAATTAAATGAAATAGAACCCAATATCATACTAATGTACATTACTCCAGTGGGCCAGAGAATCATTTGCAACTTATGGAAATGAAGATACTTTCTTCAATTGAGGTAAAGACAATTCTGTCATTGCAGGTGCTAACCGAAGTATAACTAGGAGGGAGCAAAAGGCAAATGATGATCCAAATTGCTCAAAAAAGAGGAGGTTCCTTGTAGTTGTTACACTTTATGACAAAAGATCTAGAGGTTAATGGCCTACGCATAGGACACTGCATGTAGGAGTTCTAATCATCAGGAAAAAAAATTGAAAAAAAAAAAAAGGAAGAAGTTCCTGCAGAGAGGCCATGGGTCCACTAAGTTTGCATTATGGGTATCACATGTCATGATGGAAGTGTGTCTACAATATGCACATTGCACCCCATCTGCTTTACCTATGTAAAGGATTAATATTAATATTTTGGTTCAGTCACATTGGTCTTGTGAAATTGTAATATATAAATTGAAAAGAATGTAGAGATCTGAACTAGAGTAAATGCTTGAGGGGGTTGTGATCTAATAATTAGTAAGGCCATGACAAAACCTTCCTTCCCTTATTTGAGAACTAAGATGGATGGATGCTTCGAAAAAATTCATGCAAGAGTAAGGTGAAAGCTAGGTCACCAACTCAACTGAGTGACACTCTTACTGAAGCAAGGTATCTAATTGCCGAGATATCATGTTTTCGGTAGATGACCTAGATTTTTATATATGTTGGACTAAAAGCATCTATTTGTTAAACAACTCTATTAAGATGGGAATAGAATGGAGAAATCTTGACTCTCATAATGACAGTCAAAAAGAATATATCAACATTTTGATAGTCAAAACTTTAGAAAATATCCATTTACATCAACTAAGATATTAAAAGCTGAGGAATTGAAATTGATATTGGGAAAAAGGAGATTTCAGGACGAGTGGGATGAACAAGCTAGTTTGAGGTGAAAAGTGATAATGATGATGATGATGAATAACAATTGGAACTCACTCAGTAAATATGAGCAATTTAGTTTCCTATCTCATACATTATGATCGGTATAAGAATCATGACAAATAATTAGCAAGATGAGATCAAATTCACATAGATAATTTAAACCATGACAAAGATTTTTTGTACTAATTCTGCGTAATCTAAGAACTACTTCCGAGCAACATGATTGCTGGATTAAGAAAAAGGTGTGGTGCAGAACCATGGCAAAGTCAAAAGTAACTTTAGAAAATAGAACACCAAAGTGACACTACAAGCAGGATAAGATGGTGGTGTCATGTACGGTTGATATTGATGTTGTAAGCAATCCAGTTTTCATTGATTCAGTTTACTGAGATGAGATGTAAGGTAAAAATTTGGAGAAAAGAAATTAGGATGAACAGGGCTTAGGCAGGATCTGAGATTGTGAATTGGATATTACAACTAATGACAGGAAAGTGACGGCCACCTAATCGGATCCAAGAATAATCAACATCAACTGTTTGAAACCAGAATCAATTTCAAGATTATATGGCTTAAGCTTCCCAGAACCAAAACATCCACAATTATTGATGTACCTATCATGTATCATGCAGAAAAGTATGATCAAATTCATCCTTATCATTATTGTACATGGTTGCTCTTCCAGCTAGTGATAAGATAGATCCTTTTTTCGGTAAACCCCCAACTCTCTCTTCTTCTAACTTTTACAACATATGCATCTTGTTATTTATCTTGCGCAGTTTTGTTTTACATTATCTTGCATTTCCTTGTAAACCCCAAAAAAATGACAAACCTTTCAAATAGCCAAAAGGGATATGAAATTATATAAAAAATATATATGAATCTAATTGGTTATGGAAAAGGGTAAACTACAAATAGAAACCCAAGCCAACTAACAAGCTAGGTTTAGGAATATACTATCATGAAGTACACACAGCATCTAATAGACCACTAGCCAATCTAGGCAGTTGTAATATAATTAACTAAAGTAATAGCAGTTGCCTAGACTAGGGTCCACTGATAGATAATTCATGGTCGCTGGGTATAGGTTTAGGGTACCGGCAATAGCCACGAATCCAAAACCTGATTTGTGGGTCCCTCGGTTATGTGCACCGATTTCTGAAACACCGATGCAAGCCCCCGACAATTGAACATCTAATAGGAACTTATTGGATAAAATTCTGATTGTATCATTCCCCTTACACTGGCTACAATCAACTTTCAATTAGCTCTATAAAAAATTAAAATATATATATTTTAATTTTATTGATAATCCAACTAATTTTATTTTTCTTTTTAGACAGAATGTTATGAACCGCATATTTAGCCAACAAAAGTATTTTGACAACAAAATGCACCGGAATAAATGCAGACATTAATGAGGTTTGTACAAAAGAAAATGTTTATGGGATGGTCACAAGGACCATGGTATAATAGTTTGATATTATTCAAAATGATATGTGAAAAAAAATAAATAAATCAAGTGATCCATCCCTATAAAATTAAAAATATTTTTTTTAAATAAACAAAGTATTCAAACAAGTCTAGTACGAACACATCCACGGGATCATAAAATAAATTATCATGAAATAGAATTGGGATATTCTCCTAATCAGACCAAAACACTTTGCCTAAGAGCTCTACCATAAAAGACATGACCTAATTAGTAGCACTGTTTGCCTCCATGTAGACATACCTGATATCCAAAGATATCGTACCTCAGCAGTCTCATAATTTTCAGCTAGAAATGGATGAGTGGTACCCTTCCTTGGGAGATCTTGCATCTATCTCACCACTGTAACCGAGTCATCTTCAATGACAAGATAGTCAGCTCCCAAAGCCAATCTCGTGCAGGTGATATTAGTCCAGGCTACTCACAACTCCACTCTCAAGATGGTGGGCTCAAATAGATGAGTCCCACCTGCTGCTATTAGTCAAGAATCACGTCCACGGATAACAAAACTAGCTCCAACATTCTTGCCAACCATATTGCTATCGAAATTAACCTTGAGGTATGTCAGGGGTAGGGGCTCCTGAGTGATAAAAATCTTCTGAATCATTGCATGAGTAGAATGGGAGTCCTAGATGTCTGAAGTTCTCATGGTTACATCCGGTGACGTCAAGTGAATAAACTCAGCAACCTAACTCAATGCTCTCTCAAGGATAATTATTGCCGGGTACCTCTTAGAATCAAATACAAGGTTACTCCTAGATAATCAAACATGATAAGCAATATAAGTAACATAAACACCTACCAGTCTAGTGGCCTCAGATTGTAAGCTTTGATAGAGGAAATTTAGGAAGGTAGGAAGTGGTGTCTTAACCATCCTAAAGGAAAGTCCAGATAGCCACCAAATCTGCAGAGCTCTGGGGCATAGTAGTAAATCGTGTCTCACATATAGTCTCTTCCTTCAGCTCACACCATGGATAGCTAATCGGAAGGTCCACACCTTTGCCCCTCAACATAGCCCTGGTAGGTAGGTGACCCTAGGCCACCTTCCATAAAATCAGTTTTACCCTTAGGTGCACCCCCTCATCTCCAGATCTAGGCACCATCCAGTCACCTAGTTGGTTTCCCTTAGTACAAGTCATAAAGATCAACGGCTCTCACCCTCAAACTATTGGAAGATTTTTACACCGTTACATCATGGCCACCAAGAATATGAATAGCTAGAGAAAGCATTCTCTCCTCCAATTAGTCACCAAAATGAAGGGCCACATCATTAGTGCACCAACCTGTACCATCCAGCTCAACAGATCATAGATCTTCGTAGACTCTACAACCTCCGTATTAATGAAAGTAGGCCACCTACTTAGAAGAAGGTCAAACAACCAGGAAATAATCCTAAAAAAAAATCTATAATTTGCCCATCCCCAATTAGCCATTACATATGAGGCACTACCTCAGGGGTGCACAAATCTCCTTCCATTTGAAGGACAAGCTTCGAAACACCTAGATATCCCTACCTAAAGTCCAAGGTTCATACCTGGCTTATCATCGAATTCCACAAACTATATGGATAAAGAAACTTGGCCGTATGCCTTGCCAGTAAGGCCTTATGTCTCATCACTAATGATTAAATGCCAAGGCCCGTATCTCTGGTCGATTGGTAGATCACTAGATGCATGCCACCTTTGCGCCCATATGAGCCCCAAATGAATTTCCCAAAATTTTGCTCAAGCTTTGCTAGGTAGGCCTTTGGAAGAACAGTGTTGGATGGCAGGTAGACATGGATCACGCTAAGGATGAACTTGACTAAAGTTATTCAACCCATCATGGATAGAGCTCTGGCTTGCCAGCTCGCAATGCACACTTGGATCTCTTGCTTCACCTTTAAACACTCAGCCCTCCTAAATTGCTGCACGAAGATGGGAACCCACGATTGTTCCAAGTCTTGCTCTACTCCTAGATCTTCAATCTCTCTCTGATCACCTGTTTCAGCTAGGGACTAAGCACTACTACTAATTTTTGAAGGTTCACCTTCTAATCCAAAACCAAGTAGTAGCATTCCATAATCCTTAAGAAGCTGATAGCATTCCAAACAATTCCTTAACCCACTAACAGGCAATCATCTACAAATAATAAATGCAAGACTGACTAGATCCTAGGAGCCAGCATGTAGGGATCAAAACCTGGCCCCTAGAAAGAAGCATGCAACGCTCAAGAAATAGCATTAGCATAAATAATTGAAAAGTAAAAGGAAAAAACCTTGACAAAGCCCCATAATTGACTAGAAGAAGTTAGGAGTCTCATTGACCAAGATGGCATAGGTCAAGCTGCAGATGCATGCCAAAATTTAATTGAATCATTGATTGTGAAAGCCAAACACCACCAGGGCTTCCTCCAAGCATTGCCAACTCATGCGATGGTAAGCTCCTCTCCATGCCTAGCTTGACCACCATAAGGTTATCATAGATCGATTGATGTACAATGCAGATCATACATAAGTTCTTGTGTTAGCAAGACATTATCAGTGATGTTGTGCCCATCAACAAATGCTCCCTACTCCAAACAAATGAGGTGAGGCAAAATAGACTTCATCCTCTCAACCATCAGCTTGGAACATATCTTATATAAGGTCGTTCACAAATTGACAGGTTTGTAGTAGCCTGGCTCAATTGCATCATGTCTCTTGGGTAGTAGAGTAATAAATGTCCTTTACCAAGCCTCCAGCATCCCCTTTGAAGCAAAAACCTCCTTCATAGCCTCCACCACCTCAATCTAGATCGGATGCCAATACTCCTAAAAATAGAGAGGGAAAACCATTAGGCCCTAGGGCCTTATCCTTTGCCATGGACCAAACCACTTGCCTGACCTCCTCAACCAACATTGGTCCGATCAAACCAACATTCTCCTTCTGAGTGACCTAGCTAGTGGGAGGTAAGGAGATGAAAGAAGTATCCCCCCTAGAGTTGCCATCCATCTTGATCCAAAAAGTAGATGGCCTCCTACCTAATATCCATTACACTATCCAACCACTACCACTACTAGTCCTCATTGCTCTAATATGGTCCCTATGTTAGGAATCCGGTGCACCGCAGCGGAAGTATAATTTCAAAATGATGAAATTTGTACCATAATCCCTTAGCCAAGATCTCCTTATTCAGGATTAAAACATATAATAAATATACAAACTTACATTGTTAGAATTAGGGTACCAATCTGTAATCGCTAATTCCAACAAAATTTGATGTTGAAGGGGCTGATTGAATTCACCAGGCGTCCAAATGTCCACCCTCCAATGGTGATCCACAAGATGATTGATCAAGATGCAAGCTTCTTCAAAATTCCTTCACTTGAATTCTTATCCTAGAACTCAAGAGGACTATGGCTTTAAACTTCAGGGTAGGGGCTTCTTACTTCCTTTCTTTCTTCTTCCTCTCCCCTTCTTAAGACCTTGTCCTAAGAATAAAACTCTTGTCTTGAAGGAGGAGAAGGATTTAAGACACTAATGTCTTAAAGTAAGGAAATAGAAACAGAGTAGGAGTTCTTTTCTTTTACCGATCGAGAGATTCTTCCTATCTCTTGTTTTGGACTTGAGTTTCAACAGAGAAGAGAACTTGTAAGAGGGAAACTCTCTGTGTCCTAAACAAGCTAAGGAGGAATCAGGTTTCCTGGAAAGAAAAGAAAAATAAAAAACCTCTGTCGTACATTAGTCAAACACCCGAGACCTTTGTTGTTTAAATATATTACAGAGAGATGTCTTCTCAAAAGAACACAACTCTCCGTAAACACCATTCCACTTTGTCTCACGCCCATTCCCTATTTCTCACTCCCCATCCTCTCATCTCACGGCCTTCTAGATTAAATCCCATGGCTTTTCTTAAAGGAAAAACCGCGGTGTTTAAAAGGAAAGGGGTCACGACTTTTCATCTCCGAAGAGATATTATTTCGTGTGCTCGAGAAGAGTCAGCGCATTCCTTCTTTCTTAAAATCCCATCAGCCGTTGGATTCCCATCCAAGGGGGGACAGATGGTGCGCTAATCATTAAGAAAGGAGGCCACCCCATCTTAATTCATCGGAGAATTAAGCGGGGCACGCCAAGAGTCCATGCACCATGGACTCTTCCAAATGGCGCGCCAAGAGTCCATAAGCGCATGGACTCTTGGCATTTGGCATGAAAATGCAAGGGGGGCGGGTGGGGAGGCTAGCCTAGTTACATGGCTAGCCAATAGGGTTAGCCATAATCCCAATTAACTCAATTAGGGTATAATTAGATAATTAGAACCCAATTTGAACCAATTAATTCGAATCCGATTCGAATAGAAGCTAGGGTTTGCAACACCTGCAAGAGTGAACCCTAATTCGAAGATGATTCGAATAGAAGCTAGGGTTTGCAACACCCTAGAGTGTTATCCTGCAAAGATGATTTAATTCCAAATTAAACTCTTGATCAATCCTCTTAAGTGTGTGACCCATTGGGTTCCACATCTAGCCAGTAGTGGGTTCGAATACAAGTTGACCTAATTTGATTAGAACTCTTTCTAATCGATTTAGGTCAAACCGGGCTTACCCGATTTGATCAATTAGGACTCTTCCTAATAAATGATCTTTGAATTTGATCAACCCACAAGACAAGATTGACGTCTAGCAACGTGTCATGTCTACCCGGAAGATATGGAAATTCTGGTGAAATACCAAAATTACCCTTCAGTAGAGAGTTACCGTACAATTAAATCTTTCGATCAGCCTGCACCCAAAATATAACTATGGATATGGATATATGTCAAATCCAATATTATATTTATTTATAGCTCAATCTTATATCGATGATTCAATTATCTTGATATTAGAAACCATCTCTAATATCTTTACTTTGATCAAAGATTCCCTAAATCATCATCCGATTGTTAACTAGCTGGATGAAATCTCCTCTTACTAAGAGTGATCGATTCCTTGTTGACCTACTCATTACCTTCATATCCAATTCACCATTCCCAGTATCAATCCTGTGCATGACTCAGTGTCATGATTAGGATTGAACCAAAGAATGGGTTCATATACATAAGGTACTTATGGCAGTCTCAGGTCAAAAGATTACTTGTACCACTCCTACTATAAGAACCTTCTATTGACATGTAGCTAAGACTCCATTAGATGTTCTCAAGTTGGATCATATCAGTGAACTCATTCTCCAATGAGCACCCACAACCCAGTATTAGTGTCATACACAAGTGACTGTGAGAGCAGTCATCCTTTCCAGTATACATGGGATGTGCTAGTCTTACCGGAAAACCCTGATCCCCTACTCATGGTTCCTTTGACCAGGAATACTTTAGATTAAGGTTTTAAGATTTTAGGTCTCACTGGTATGATCTCATCATAACCCTAAAATCATAGCCCTAATCTATGGGGTTCATCATATAAACACAGCGTATGATAAAAAATAATGCCTTTATTAGAAAAATTGTCAATTACAATGGTTTGGGAGATATAACATAGATTGGCTTGTAGGGCATATCCCTTTCAATCTCCCACTTGCACTAAAGCCAATCGCCTTTAAATCTTAATCCCATACACTCGAGGTGTCGATCAAACTCTCACTGTGGTAGAGCCTTAGTGAATGGGTCCGCTACATTGTTCTTTGTATCAACTCTATTTATGTAGACATCTTGTCTTTCTACTATTTCTCGGACGAGATGGAAGCGTCTCAGAATATGCTTGGACTTATGATGAGCTCTTGGTTCCTTAGCTTGAGCAACAGTCATCCAGTGTTGTCACAGTAAAGTGGCACTGGGTTTTCAATTTCAGGCAACTCTGTGATGAACTTCTTCATCCAGACTGTGGCGGCTTCACTAACAGCATGTATTCTGCTCTGTGGTTGAGGCTATAGTCTGCTGCTTGGTACTCTTCCAACTCACTGCTCCACCATTTAGGGTAAAAACATATCCCGAAATGGATTTGCTATCATCAGGGTCTGATTGAAAACTAGAATCAGAATAAGCTTCTAGTTTAAGATCAGAACCACCATAAACCAGAAAAATATCCTCAGTCCTTCTCAGGTACTTAAGAATATTTTTAACTGCTTTCCAATGATCCTCTCCTGGATCAGCCTGAAACCTACTGACAATGCCTAAAGCATATGCCACATCAGGCCTGGTACATAACATGGCATACATTATGGACCCTATTACCGAAGCATAAGGTATAGAATTCATTCTATTTCTTTCTTCAGGTGTCTTAGGAGACATCCTTTTAGAAAGATGTATGCCTTGACTCATAGGAAGATAACCTCTTTTACTTCCATCCATGCTGAATCTTTTCAGCACTAAGTCAATGTACCTAGATTGGGATAAACCTAGCATCCTCTTAGATCTATCTCTATAGATCTTAATACCTAGTATATAGGATGCTTCTCCCAAATCTTTCATGGAAAACTGGTTTGATAGCCAAACCTTGACTGATTGCAACATTGGGATATCATTCCCAATAAGGAGTATGTCATCTACTTACAGAACCAAGAAGACTATGGCACTCCCACTAGTCTTCTTATAAACACAGGGTTCATCCACATTTTTGATAAAACCAAACCTTTAAATAGTTTCATCAAAGCGGATGTTCCAACTCCTTGAAGCTTGCTTTAATCCATAAATGGATTTCTTTAGCTTGCATACTTGATTAGGTTTAGTTTTTGAAATAAAACCTTCTGGCTGTGACATGTAGACTTCTTCCTCAAGGAAACCAGTGAGGAATGCAGTCTTCACATCCATCTGCCAGATCTCATAATCGTGATATGCTGCTATAGCAAGTAAAATCCGAATTGATTTGAGCATGGCAACAGGTGAGAATGTTTCATCATAATCAATTCCCTGTTTTTGTCTAAAACCTTTAGCCACTAATCTGGCTTTATAGGTTTCAACTTGGCCATCACCCCCAATCTTTTTCTTATAGACCCATTTGCACCCAATAGGATTAACACCCTCTGGTGCCTCAACCAAAGACCATACTTGGTTTACATACATAGAGTCTATCTCGGATTCCATGGCTTCTTGCCATCTATCTGAATCAGTACTCAAGATAGCTTCCGTATAGGTCAGAGGTTCATCATTTTGAATGACTTGGGCTTCATTATTTTCAATAATAAACCCATACCTCTCAGGTGCCCGTGGCACTCTATCGACCTACGGGGAGGAGTTTTGTGTTCTGGTTCTGTCCTAACTATATGTTCTAATGGTAGAGAACTGTCTATCTGTATTTCTTGTACTTCTCCAAGTTCAACAGTTCTACCATTGCCCTTTTCTAAAATAAACTCTTTTTCTAGAAAAGTGGCATGCCTGCTGACAAAAATCTTTTGTTCAGTAGGATGGTAAAACAGATATCCTCTACCCTCTCTGGGATATCCTACAAATAGACATTTATCCGCTCTAGGTTCCAACTTATGTCCAAAATTTTTTTAACATGAGCTGGACATTCCCATACTTTAAAATATTTAAGATACGGTTTCTTTCCACTCCAAATTTCATATGGAGTACTAACAATGGATTTAGAAGGTACCTTGTTCAGAATGTAAACAGCAGTTTCTAGGGCATGACTCTAGAAGGAAATGGGTAAATTTGTGAAGCACATCATGGATCGTACCATATCTAATAAGGTACGATTCCTCCTTTCAACTATACCATTTAGCTGTGGTGTATAAGGAGGGGTCCATTCAGAAAGAATTCCATTAACTTTAAGATAGTCTAAAAACTCCGTGGATAAGTATTCTCCTCCTCGATCAGAACGAAGAACTTTAATACTTTTCCCGGTTTGTTTTTCGACCATACTTTGATACTCCTTAAATTTATCAAAGGTTTCAGATTTATGTTTCATAAGATACACACATCCGAACCTAGATAAATCATCTATAAAAGTGATAAAATATGAGTATCCTCCTCTGGCCTGAGTTGTCATTGGACCACATACATCAGTATGTATAAGTCCTAATAACTCAGTTGACCTTTCTCCATGTCCAGTAAATGGAGTCTTGGTCATCTTACCCATGAGACATGATTCGCAAGTTCCTAATGATTCACACTCATAAGGATCAAGGAATTTTTCCTTGTATAACTTGCTTATCCTAGACTCATTAACATGACCAAGTCGATGATGCAAAAGTAAAGTATCATTAAAGTCTTTTCTTTTTCTTTTATTATTGACATGAAAAACACTATCATTAGAAGAAAGAGTTAAGAGCCCATTGCTAAATATGCCAAAACAAATAATTTTATTAGATAACATTATCGAGCAACCAGTGCTCGTTACATCCATTACATATCCTTATTTTAATAACAAAGGAATAGATATAATGTTCCTAATAATCTTTGGCATATAGTAACAATTTTCTAACTCCAAGATCTTCCCTGAAGGCAACTTCAGAATATAGGTCCCTACAGCTTCTGCTTGGATGATATCACCACCAGCACCGTAGAGATTGAAGTTGCCTTCCTTCAATACTTTAAGCTTGTGGAGGTCCTGCAAAGATTTGCATATATGGTAACCACAAGCGGTATCCAATACCCAAGTATTTGATATAGATAAATTTAATGTCAATATAGTATGTATCTCATACATACCTTTTGGTGCATCTGCCACACTAGGCTTCACAGTTGCAAGGTAAGCCTTGCAATTCCTTTTCCAATGTCCCGCTTTGCCGCAAAAGAAACAGGTTGACTGTTTTGAGGCCTTCTTTCCTTTCTTGTTCTTTTTGTTGCCACCCTTAGGGTTTAGCCTCCTAAGAAAACCCTTTTGCCTGATTTCTTCTTATTGGTCTTATCAACAAGAAGAAGTGGAGCCTTTTCTTTCTTAATGTGGCTCTCTGCTGTTTTTAACATATTTAACAGCTCAGGCAAGGAAGTGTTCAGTTTGTTCATGTGATAATTCAAGACAAACTGAGAAAATGACTCCAGGAGTGATTGCAGGATTAAATCCTGATTCAGCTCCCCATCCATAATAAACCCTAATTGACCCAATCTGGTGATTAAGTCAATTACCTTCAGAACATGATCCTGAACGAATGTTCCCTCTGTCATCCCAGCACGGAATAACTGCTTAGATATTTCGTATCTAGCAGTTCTGCTTTGTTCTCCATAAAGCTCTTTTAAATTGAGCATTATGGATTGAGTATCCATGCTTTCATGCTGCCTCTGTAACTCATTGGTCATAGAGGCCAGTATGATACACTTGATAGTGAGGGACTCATTCTGCCACATTTTGTATGTGGCCATATCTTCCTGTGTGGCATCATCCCCTAGTGGATTAAGACTAAGGTTATCAAGAATATAAGAAAGTTTTTTTGAACTTAGTATAATCTTTAAGTTTCTCAACTAGTCCACATAGTTTGGACCAGTCAGTTTGTTGGATCTAAGATACTTCGCAGTGATAATGAAGATGCCATTTATCTACATTTAATAAAGAACAATATATAAGCAAACAACCATGAAATGACTTACATAATTAAATTAGGTCTTTAATTTAATTATATCTCCCACTATTTTATCAAAAATCATAGCCCTCACTATGATAATCGAGAAGAACCCTGATCGGTTTTTCTTAGTGAGATTGAGATCCTAATAACTTATAAAAGATCTTGCAGATAACACAACAAATCTTTTATAAGCTCAAAGGTAGGAAACTCTTCCAATTATATCTCATATAATTCTCAAAAATAACTTAGCCTCTAGAACATTATAAGTCTTGCAGAAAACACAACAAACCATAATGTTCTAGTTAAGTCAAGACCCTTTCATTTCTATACAGTCAGTACTCAAATATAATGCCCTTGCAGATAACACAACAAGGCATTATACTGAATATACTGTAAGCATATCTATGCACTAGACTAATATTATGTCAATCACCATATTAGGACTTGCAGATAACACAACAAACCTAATGTGGTTCATAACACAATAATGATCCAGCATGAAGGAAGGCCAATATATAGTATTTTTTAACACTAAGCATTTAAGTCAAGATTTAAATATAATCAAATCGGCCAGGCAAGTGGAAGAGATGTGGGAGTCCCCCCGTTGCTTTCCTAGACACCAATAAAAATTGGCCAGGTCAGTCAATGGAACTAATTAAAAACCACAATTCTCTTTACCTTCCCAGAACCATCTTTCTAGACACCAAATGATCAATTGTTCATCATGACTAGTGATTCTTATTAGTTAAATATACTATGACTTAATATAATTTTAAGAGGAGGGCTTTATAAAATTGCCAGCACATTCTTATAGAACATATCACAATCATATCACTCTGATAAAACAAATATGTGCTAAGTGTGTCATCATACTAGGACAACCATTTACCACATAATGGATCCACCATTATGCCAGGGCAACCTTATTTCAGTATGATGACTTCAAAACTAATCATATCTCTATAATAATTAGGGTTTGAGTGAAAAACCCTAACTAGTGGCATACACTAAAACATATATGCATCCAAAAATATGCTAAGTGTATCAGCATTCAAGGGTTTAAAACCCTAACATGCGACACTACATCAAAACCATATAAAAATTTTCATATGTTTTAACTATAATAAGGGTGGCTCTGATACCACTGTTAGGAATCCGGTGCACCGCAGCGGAAGTGTAATTTCAAAATGATAAAATTTGTACCATAATCCCTTAGCCAAGATCTCATTATTCAGGATTAAAACATATAATAAACATACACACTTATATTGTTAGAATTAGGGTACCAACCTGTAATCGCTAATTCCAACAAAATTTGATGTTGAAGGGGCTGATTGAATTCACCAGGCATCCAAATATCCACCCTCCAATGGTGATCCACAAGATGATTGATCAAGATGCAAGCTTCTTCAAAATTCCTTCACTTGAATTCTTATCCTAGAACTCAAGAGGACTATGGCTTTAAAACTTTAGGGTAGGGGCTCCTTACTTCCTTTCTTTCTTCTTCCTCTCCCTTTCTTAAGACCTTGTCCTAAGAATAAAACTCTTGTCTTGAAGGAGGAGAAGGATTTAAGACACTAATGTCTTAAAGTAAAGGAAATAGAAATAGAGTAGGAGTTCTTTTCTTTTATCAATTGAGAGATTCTTCCTATCTCTTGTTTTGGACTTGAGTTTCAACAAAGAAGAGAACTTTGTAAGAGGAAAACTCTCTGTGTCCTAAACAAGCTAAGGAGGAATCAGTTTCCTGGAAAGAAAAGAAAAATAAAAAACCTCTGTCGTAATTAGTCAAACACCCGAGACCTCTGTTGTTTAAATATATTACAGAGAGATGTCTTCTCAAAAGAACACAACTCTCCGTAAACACCATTCCACTTTGTCTCACGCCCCTTCCCTATTTCTCACGCCCCATCCTCCCATCTCACGGCCTTCCAGATTAAATCCCATGGCTTTTCTTAAAGGAAAAACCATGGTGTTTTAAAAGGAAAGGGGTCGCGACTTTTCATCTCCAAAGAGATGTTATTTCGCGCGCCCGGGAAGAGTCAGCGCATTCCTTCTTTCTTAAAATCCCATCAGCCGTTGGATTCCCATCCAAGGGAGGACAGATGGTGTGCTAATCATTAAGAAAGGAGGCCGCCCCATCTTAATTCATCGGAGAATTAAGCGGGGCACGCCAAGAGTCCATGCGCCATGGACTCTTCCAAATGGCGCGCCAAGAGTCCATAAGCGCATGGACTCTTGGCATTTGGCATGAAAATGCAAGGGGGGCGGGTGGGGAGGCTAGCCTAGTTACATGGCTAGCCAATAGGGTTAGCCATAATCCCAATTAACTCAATTAGGGTATAATTAGATCCAATTAGAACCCAATTTGAACCAATATGGAATCCTAATTCGAATCCGATTCGAATAGAAGCTAGGGTTTGCAACACCTGCTAGAGTGTTATCCTGCAAAGATGATTTAATTCCAAATTAAACTCTTGATCAATCCTCTTAAGTGTGTGACCCATTGGGTTCCACATCTAGCCAGCAGTGGGTTCGAATACAAGTTGACCTAATTTGATTAGAACTCTTTCTAATTAAACCGGGCTTACCCGATTTGATCAATTAGGACTCTTCCTAATCAATGATCTTTGAATTTGATCAACCCACAAGACAAGATTGACGTCTAGCAACGTGTCATGTCTACCCGGAAGATATGGAAATTCTGGTGAAATACCAAAATTACCCTTCAGTAGAGAGTTACTGTACAATTAAATATTTCGATCAGCCTGCACCCAAAATATAACTATGGATATGGATATATGTCAAATCTAATATTATATTTATTTCTAGCTCAATCTTATATCGATGATTCAATTATCTTGATATTAGAAACCATCTCTAATATCTTTACTTTGATCAAAGATTCCCTAAATCATCATCCGATTGTTAACTAGCTGGATGCAATCTCCTCTTACTAAGAGTGATCGATTCCTTGTTGACCTACTCATTACCTTCATATCCAATTCACCATTCCCAGTATCAATCCTGTGCATGACTCAGTGTCATGATTAGGATTGAACCAAAGAATGGGTTCATGTACATAAGGTACTTATGGCAGTCTCAGGTCAAAAGATTACTTGTACCACTCCCACTATGAGAACCTTCTATTGACATGTAGCTAAGACTCCATTAGATGTTCTCAAGTTGGATCATATCAGTGAACTCATTCTCCAATGAGCACCCACATCCCAGTATTAGTGTCATACACAAGTGACTGTGAGAGTAGTCACCCTTTCCAGTATACATGGGATGTGCTAGTCTTACCGGAAAACCCTGATCCCCTACTCAGGGTTTCTTTGACTAGGAATACTTTAGATTAAGGTTTTAAGATTTTAGGTCTCACTGGTATGATCTCATCATAACCCTAAAATCATAGCCCTAATCTATGGGGTTCATCATATAAACACAGCGTATGATAAAAATAATGCCTTTATTAGAAAAATTGTCAATTACAATGGTTTGGGAGATACAACATAGATTGGCTTGTAGGGCATATCCCTTTCATCTTATGCCTATTGATGATTATAGCCTGGTGAAAAAAATTGGTATTCATGTCACCTTCCCTAATCCATTGGATCTTTGACTTTTATCTCTAGAGAGTCTTCTAGTGCTTCAAAGAGAGTAGTGTAAGGACAACTTACCTTAAAGGTCTGCTAGATGACTGTTATTAAGACCACCCTCCCATCCTTACTATGTTGAAGCTAGGAAATAGAGGCCATGGCTTTCAATCTCTTGAAGATGTCACTAATCTCAATCCAATTCCATTGCATAAGCCTTCACCTCATTAGCTCCAACCTTCGAGTCACCCAATACCTTGCATCACTATGTATTGGGAGCTTCCAAACCTCTCACACAGCATCCTAGGATCATGGGTAGGAAAGCTAAAACTTCTTGAACTAGAAGGGGCTCCAGTAAGAGAAGCGAGTCTCTATCATGATCAGGACTAGGCAGTGATCCAAGACAATCCTTGATAAATGACGCACTTGATGGTTAGGGTATAAGTATATCTAGCTAGCAATAGCAAAAGCCTTATTGATGCGGAACTAAAATGCATGCATAATTATTTTTGTATTTTTATAGGTTAAGTTATGCATCTAAATCCCGAAGATCAGGCCACAAATCTAAGTAGAGTTCTATGCAACATAAGAAGCAACAACATGCAAAATAGAACCTAAAAAATAATAGAAAAGAGGACTGCCGAGGCTGAGAAGTCTCGATTGGGCTAGTTCCCCTTCAATAATGCTATTAGCAAGCAAAGGGGGTATACCTGACAACGGTTGAAGCACTTGATGAAGATCATATTCGAAGATATCATTCTTGCTCCCGGATGCGGTCTGGATGATCAAGCCGAAGACCCACAGATTCTCGACTTTCAACCCGGTGATCCGATCGCTGCCTAGCTGGAATCAATGGATACGTAGGCTTCAAGGGACCTGTGAATGCCTGTCAAGGGTTAGAAAATAAAGCAAGGATGAAGAAATAAATTTGAAATAGCAAGGGAAGAGTGGTTTTGATGTAAGCAGCCAAGGCTTGGAGAAGAGGCTTCTAGGATTTGATGGCGGCTGGAGAGTAGGTGCAGGAGACGAGGAAGGAGGGGCTCACACAGAATCCCCTTGGCACACAGCAAAAGCACATAGCAGATATAAAAACTCAATAATATTCATTCAAAAATATTTTATACAAGAGAGGAGGGCTTCTTTTATAAAATCATAAGCTTGCCCTCCAAGTAAGGATAAAAATGTCTTTACATAAGAATTTCATTCCCACCCAAGCCCTAGCTAGAATACATGATAGGTCAATGGCCCTCTTTCCCTCTAATTCTCCCTCTCTCTCATGTCTTGGTCGGCCAAGGGAGGTAACCCTAAGTGGTCGACCAAGAGGTGGTGACCATAAGGGTGGTTGGCACCTATGATGCTCCACTTGGGCCTTGGGCGGCATAGTATGCTTTAATTTGCGATCCAAGGTTCCAAGGCTGCACTCCAAGATTTCAGGGCTTTCACTTTTCTTGCTGGGTCTTCCATGACTTTAAACTAGGTTGGTGTTCACTTGTATTGGCTTGGTCTTCACTTATATTGAGTCTTCATTGGACTTAGACTAACATATACAGGACTCAGAATGAAAACTAGCTCAACATAAGATGACTGGTATAGGACTCAAAGAATGAAAATGCCAACTCAAATTGGTCAAGCCCTTATTACAAATTAGACTCAAACACTACTAAGTAATCCACAGAGGGTTTAGAAGCCTCTATCTTATTCTGGTGCCTCTAGTGTCCCCACCACTTATCAATTCTTTCCTAAACCCTAGCACCACCTAGGCGATTATTACACCAAGTGATCCTAGGGTCGCTAAACCTCAAATCCACCAATCTACCCATCTCAATAAACTTTGAAAACCAAAGATGGAATACCTCGCTCCAACAAGCTTGGCACCTCTTGCCATAAAGCCCTCCTTTCCCTATAGTTGGTACTAGTATAAATACTAGATAAAATCCAAGCGATTCCATTAATTTCAAATATTACAATCACCACTTGTTAAGTACGCTTATGAAAGATATTAATCATCACTACTCCTACCCACCATATGATAATAATACTTTCAGATAGCCCCCAACACTCAATTGCAGAGAAATCCCATGCTGCCATGAACTAATGCCGAGCATAGGCCAAACTTGCACTTGACAACCGAGTCTTCAACAACATACAAATATGCAGACTATGTAAGTGTATTATTCTCCTAAAGGTTGAGTTGAAGGAGGGCTTCCTAGCCCCTCGAACATTCTATAGAAGGATCATGATAGACTCATTAGGGGTGGTGGCTACCCCATAGGACACCACAGCTTCCTCCACAAGCTCCAAGATAAGAGCCACCCCTTCTCTTGACTCTGGAGCCTCTCCAATAGCCCCTAAAGCTACTTTCAACCTACCAACCACCCCTAATGGCTCACCACCCCTTGCAAACCCAGCCCATCAACTAAATTCCTATAGTCACCTTTAACTAGATTGTGGCAAGGAGGGCCTATAAGGAGGACTCCAAGGCAATCCACACTCCCCATCCCTATATACCCTCTACACACCACTCTCACTAGTTTCCACCAACGAAAAGGAGACTCCCTCCACCACTAATAGGTTCTACATAGCATTGGTAGTCTCCCAATCTTGGTCATGAACTAGCTCTACCAGATTGAAGCTCACCGATCCCACCACTGTTAGCAACATTTTCCTTGACAAAGTTACTAGCTTAGGTTATGTTGATAGAGAGTCCTCAATAGGAATGCAAGCCCCCCCCCACCTGATAGTCTAGAGCTAGACTCCTCCCCTAGGCTATGAAGTGCCAGCCTGGTAGGATTAGGCAATCATCTAGGCCTCCGTCAACCATGAGGGCTTGGGCCACCTGGGCACTCAGGCTGCTGGCCCTCTTTAGCTTTTGGCAGCCCACATCATTCATCACCAAGTCATGCGGACTTGGGCCCTCCTCCTAGCCGAAGTCCATGACATCGTTAGCAAAACCTAAACCCACCAACATCTAAAACCTGTGCCTTGACTAGACTCACCCAAGTTAACTTGACATGGCATGGTGGCAACTGACCATTGATTAGAGGATCCTTGGTGGGCTACCTTGGTTGGCTTCTACCACTTGTCCAAATCTAGAGGTGAATCAAGAGAGCTTGGCCATTGGCAAGGCGAACTTGGTCAGGAGGATGACGAGTTTAGCCTAGAAGAGTCTATGTTGAACTTGGTTTCTTCTTCCCTTTTGCTCATGCCCACGATGCCTTAGGTTGCTAGATCTTGGTGCTAACCAACCACATACCTAGTGGTGGCTACTAGAGCTTGGTGGTAACCAATCACAGACCTAGTTGTGGTTGAACCATTTGAACTGGTCCACCATCCTCAAAGTCATCAGAGTTTTGATATTCTCCTTTCTTTATCACCATCTTCTCTATGGCCACCGAATTGTGGCCATCTCACTCCACCTTGATGAAGCTGTCCTGTTGAAGGGGGAAATCATTTCCCTCCAAATGGGATCCACCTAGGAAAACTTGTAGCCTTTATCAAAGTGGTCGATCTGGCCACATTGATAGTAAATCACCGAAACATTATCATAGATGAAGGGCTACCAAAAAATACCTCTCTACCCTTTATCAGCACCCCTGGCTTGAGAGGCTTTGATGAGTTGATCTCTTTCAGATCCGAGCAAATCCCATCTTCCTTACCAAGTCAATAAAGTTGTCAATGATTAGAGGTTTCTCAGCCTCCACCACAATCCCAAGGATATATGTCATCCACCAATATTTAATCGGGAGCCTTAGCAAGCTTAACTAAAGTAGTTTGCCAAACCACCCTAACTTCAAGCACAAAATCCGGCATCTAAGGTTCAATGGCCAACAACTAACTAGCAACAAACCATGGGCCTCCTCTCAAAATGGTTTCACTATCTTCCTTGGATTTGAACCTAAAGGGTTGGTGATCCTCATAGAGGGAGAAAGCCTCCACTTCATAGTCCAACTTCACCCTCTCTTTGAACTCCCTCACCATCCAATTTAGAGGAACCCTTTGGCTAAGCTTTGAATGAATATTGCCACCTCTCCAACTACTTCCTCGATGACTTAATTTTCTCCTCTAGGAACTTAGGCACTTTTATGAAGAAATGTTATAGCTTTTCCACTTCCTCCTTGATGATTTTATGTAAAATCCACACCAATTGATGCAAGGAACCTGTGCAACCCTAGCCCATGACCAATTCCCTTGTCGGAGTCCAATGAAGCTTGGCCCCTCCCACTCCCAAATCCATCTTTCATCCCTAACATCATAAACTAGAGCACCCACATCTTGTTCAACAAAAGGCCATGGAATGCATATGATGTTTAAAGCAATCACCTTTGAGAGGACTATACAGACTCTACCGCCATGTTTAGAAAATTTCTTTTGATAAAATTATTTTAATCTCATTTTAGATAGAAAAAACTATTTTCTAAAATAATACAGAAACTTGAGCAACTAAATTATCACATGTCAATAATTATCACATATTATTCATGTTGTAAAATGATTGTAATAACAAAATATAGTTAAACAATATTTGTTATTTAAATTTATGTCAAAATTTTTATGTAATGACATTGTTATCGCTAAACCCCAAGTGATAGACTTCCTTAACTAGGCTGAAGGAGTGAGAGGTGATAGATGTCAATGGATCACTTGCAGTACCTGCAAAATAAATTTCTAACCAGAGATTCTCCAGTGGAGGACCTTCGGATGCTTAAGTGAGTTTTAGAGAATAGATGGGAAATTGAGAGAATCAAAGTGATAGAGTTTTTTCAAGCATATTATTAACTTACTCCTTGAAGGTCTTCCCTTACTAATATTTGTAGATACTTGTAGTAACTAGATTCTATTGGAAGAAACTTCTTTTTGTTAGCCATAATAACACTTGCTAGGGATAACCTCTTTCTATTACAGTAAATAGCTTGCACAACAATATTCCATTTTGACAACTATTCTTCTTTCCATGTACTTGTCAGACATTTCAGGTTTGTTGGCATATATGCCCTAGTCGTTGATTTATTAATCAGCCATTTCATCTTGTCTAACTATTTAGTCACCTAGTTTCTCAAAGAGGAGAAATGTTTGTTTGTCCAACTTTTGAAGAAGAGTTGATCGGACCTTAATATCATTGGCTTTGCTAATTGATAATTGAGTTTCTTTGTTGCCTCACCTTATCACTTTTCATTGGCTAATCAATTCTTTATCTATTAGCAGGTCTGATCAATAGGTACAACAGTTGCTCCTTAATCCCAATTCTATGATATTTTGTCATCTTGAGAGAAGGAAGTATACAACATTCATGAGTTTTGCTACCTCAAGTCCCCTCTCCTTTTTCTTCGCACTAGCCATCAATGTCCTCCTAGAAGGTTATGGGAAAATGTTTGATTTGTCATTTTATTATTAAAGCTACCAAAAGGAACCATCATACAATCCCAGGGTTGCATGCATAGATTTCAAAATTTTTTAACTAATTAAAATTAAATTATAGTTGAATTAAAAATTTAATCTAAACATGCATAGTATGATTCATTCATAAACATATAATATAGATTTAAACATAAAAGACCAAGAAGAAGTAGATCGAATCTACTTACCTACTTTGCAACTCCATCTTTATCAGATCGAATCTAATAGATATTGCAGGTTCTATTGGAGTCACACATGCTCTGGTCTCTACTTGTATCCACACGAAGATTGCCTTATCGAAGCTTTGAGGCTATCGGAGTGCTAGTACCTTTTAGGTCTCGCTTCGATCATTGGATCAAATTTATCTTTCTTCTTTTCTTTTTCTCCATGCAAGGGATCCAAAAAAGAAGATAGATCTCTCTCAAGAAATCAAGGAAGAATATTTTGCTCTCATATGAACAGTTCACTCTAGAGAGAAGGGAGGAGAGGGGGTGTTATTTATCTCCTTTTTATTTTATATGATGGAGAATAGGAAGAAGGATGGGTGACTAAAAGTGAGAACCTATTGATGCAGGACAACCCCGATCAATATTTATTCCAGGGATTGGATTGTTGGTCATTAAGAAATGACCCTAGGCTAGGTTAAACCAAAATCCAATTATTCAAACAAATACTTTTTTTTTTCCATATTTTCTCTTTTTTTCCCTTTTCTTTTTTCCCTTACTTTTTTATTTCATTCCTGCGCTTGAAGTTGGCAACAGGATGCCGGCTATGCTTTGAAAATTGTGCAAAAGGAGTCCTCCCTTGCTTTCACGTTCGTACGGGATGTTTCCTTCCTCATGGGCTGAGGCAAAGAGAACAGGAAGGTCTTCGGAAGGGCAGATCCGGCGGGATCTCATCGGCGATGGTGCTGGAAGGGAAGCTGGCGGCTTGAAAAGATGGCAGTGTGGCCCTGCTTCGACGAATGGCGATGGCACAGTGGGGAGAAGGGCGGCACAAGTAGAATGGTTCGGTGGCATGGGGGGCTTGGCTCCGACGATTGCCGGTGGTCTTGGGGATGAGTGGTCACCTCGACCGATAATAATGAAGGTGCATGGGGAGGCCGACGGCGTGGACCTTCCGGATGGGAGGGAGGCAGTGGACTTGCTAGCGACATTGAAGGGAGAGGTGGCGTCGATCAAAAGGAAGGATGGGATGGCTCTGGTCAGTGGTGATCTTGCTCACAGGCAGAAGAAGTTCGGCGGCTGGGATGTTGGTGATGATGAGCGTGGGAGGTACAAGGGAGGGATGCTTTCAGTTGGTTGGTTCAGGAATAAGAAGAGGAAGTGGGGAAGGAATAGAACAGAGCAAAGGAGGAAGAAGACCAGAGGAATAAAGAGAGAAATAAGCAAGGGAATAAGAAGAGAATAGGGGGGAAGAATAAGAAGAATAGGGGCAGAGACTACAGGAAGAAGAGAAGAAGAGGGGGAAAAGAAAGGGAGAAGAGAACCAGGAAGAAGAGAAGAAGGGGGAAGGGAGTCGGGACACACCCAAATCTCAAATATTTTCTTTCGCTTCCTTTATTTCAATGATAAAAGACACCTTAAACAGAATAAACAATCGGAACCTCTGAAAGAGATCCGAATAAATCCTAAAACAAATTATTCAAAACAAACCTGATCCTAAAAATAAATCCCAAACAAACAAATCTGAATAAACTAATCCTAAAAACTAAAACTCCGATCCTAAAATAACTTTCAAACAATTGAGATAAATCCTAAAAAATCCTAATATCCCAATCCCTTGTACACCCATAAAAAAATTACATTATCTTCATTTGGATATGCTTCGAGATTCGTGTTGCTCTGGGATATGTGCTCATAAACTCCAGGATCTTGGGCCCTAGGGTTTTGTCTGGGCTGGGCTGGGTTGGCTTCAGGTTCTAGGCTGGCTTCAGGTTCTGGGCTGGACTGGGCTTCAGGTTCTGGGCTGGGCTTCAGGTTTGATCTGGTTTGATATGGGTTGCTTTAGATTCTGGGCTAGTCGATGTCCCCATCATTTTCCTTGAGGTGGGGAGAACTCGACTCCATCGAGTCAGGCTTCAGAAAATTGGCTCCTCGATGCATCATCTGTAGACTAAGTTTTTTTTTACAAATAATATAATTAAAATAAAATTAGCTAACCTAACCTAAACTTGCTCTGATACCAAGTTGATACGGGACAACCCCGATCAATATTTATTCCAGGGATTGGATCATTGGTCATTAAGAAATGATCCTAGGCTAGGTTAAACCAAAACCCAATTATTCAAATAAACACTTTTTTTTTTTCATATTTTCTCTTTTTTTCCCTTTTCTTTTTTTTCTTACTTTTTTTTATTTCATTCTTGTGCTTGAAGTCGACAACAGGATGCCGGCTATGCTTTGAGAATCGTGTAGAAGGAGTCCTCCCTTGCTTTCACGTTCGTGCAGGATGTTTCCTTCCCCACGGGCTGAGGCAGAGAGAACAGGGAGGTCTTCAGAAGGGTAGATCCAGCGGGATCTCGCCGGCGATGGTGATAGAAAGGAAGATGGCAGCTCGGAAAGATGGTGGCGCGGCCCTGCTCCGACGAATGGCGACGGCATAGTGGGGAGAAGGGCGGCGCAGGCAGCATGGTTCGTGGCATGGGGGGCCTGGCTTTGACGACTGTCGGTGGTCTGGGGGATGAGTGGTCGCCTCGGTCGGCAACAATGGTGGCACGTGGGGAGGTCGACGGCGTGGACCTTCCGGACGGGAGGGAGGCAGTGGACTTGCTGGCAACGTTGAAGGGAGAGGCGGCGTCGATCGGAAGGAAGGATGGGATGGCTCCGGTCGATGGTGATCTTGCTCACACGTAGAAGAAGTTTGGCAGCTAGGATGTTGGTGACGATGAGCATGGGAGGTACAGGGGAGGGATGCTTTCAGTTGGTCGGTTCGAGAAAGAAGAAGAGGAAGTGAGGAAGGAATTGAATAGAGCAAAGGAGGAAGAAGAACCAGAGGAATAAAGAGAGGAATAAGTAAGGGAATAAGAAGAGAATAGGGGGAAGAATAAGAAGAATATGGGCAGAGACTACCGGAAGAAGAGAAGAAGAGGGGGAAAAGAAAGGGAAAAGATAACCAGGAAGAAGAGAAGAAGAGTGAGAAGGGAGTCGGGACACACCAAATCTCATAATTTTCTTTCGCTTCCATTATTCCACGATAAAAGATACTTAAATAGAATAAACAATCGGAACCTCTGAAAGAGATCCGAATAAATCCTAAAACAAATTATTCGAAACAAAGCTGATCCTAAAAATAAATCCCAAACAAACTAATCTGAATAAACAAATCCTAAAAGCTAAAACTCCGATCCTAAAATAACTTTCACACAATCAAGATAAATCCTAAAAAATTATAATATCCCAATTCCTTGTACACCCATAAAAAATTTACATTATCTTCATTTGGATATGCTTCGAGATTCATGCTACTCTGGGATGTGTGCTCATCAACTCAGGATCTTAGGCCCCAGGGTTTCGGCTGGGCTGGGTTGGCTTCAGGTTCTAGGCTGGCTTCTAGGTTGAGTTGGCTTCAGGTTTTGGGCTGGACTTCAGGTTTGATCTAGGCTGCTTCAGATTCTGGGCTAGTCGATGTCCCCATCACCTATCTCTTGTTAAATCCCATTTTTCACATGAAAGAGGGTGTGAAGCCTTCTTTCTTACATGCTAAAGAGATAAAATTGTACGGAGGGAGAAAAATTAGGATTTATTGGATTTATTCCAAAACTAACTCCTAATCCTAACCCAAATAGGACTCCAATTAACCTATACAATAATCCTATTAGGTTTAAATTTAAATCCAAAACTAATTAGAAATTAGATCCTAATCCAATTAGAACCACTAAACCAGAATATATTAATCCTAACTGAATTAATCATATTTAATTCACCTAGGATTAGGCAACCAATTAGGTCAAACCAAATTGGCTTGCAACACTTGTAATTAGGTTAGTCCAAAGCCTAATTAGACTAGGACATCATCCAAACTCAATTAAATTGAATCCAATTCAATTTGAATCAAACCTAATCTTAATTAAATGATCAAATTATCTAACTAAATTAAACTAAATTATAACTCTTGCAATAAAATCCTCCTTACTAATCATTAGCAGGTACTAAAAAATAGTAGGTATCAAAATTAGCAGGTGCCAAAAATAATAGGTGCTAAAAATAATAGGTGCTAAAATTGGCAGTGCCAAAATTAGCAAATTTCAAATTTGTAGCCCTTACAAATTTAGACTTTCTAAATTTATAACTCTTTACATATTTTAATCCAATTATGTGATCAAGTTAAGCTCCTTTTATGTATGACCCCTCATATTCTATTCTATCTAGTACTAGCATATACCATGATCTCCACATAGTATCATCGAACTCTTTCGATGGACTAGAATAATTTTAGTTTACCGCATGATAGATCATTGATCCAAAATGATCCTAGTGAATCCTATAATCTACTAGTGATGCCTAGTAGCATGTAGTGCAATCTAGTAGAATAGAAGAAATAACTCCTAGGTATAGTTACCGTATGATTGAGTTCTTCTATCGAGAGTCCCATAAGATGTAGGTCATGGAAACTCGTCAAATCTTAAGCATCTATTATATGGATGATTTAATCAGCTCAAGTCTAATTATGAAAGCTCATGAATTCTTTTTTCATTATTCACATTATCATGGCCAAGGTCTTAAAGACTTAGCTTCTTAAATTATATATGACTATACCTTAACTACTAAGATCGATAGATCCCCTATGAGTATACTTCCAACTTCTAAAATAAACTTACTGTAACCAACGACATTGCAAGGGCCTGAATGATTAGGTTCAATATTTTGTGTTGTCAAATTACAGCAACCCCACTATGAGTGGCTGAGGTATCACAAGTCAAAGAATCACTCACAAATTATAGCATCAAGAAAGTTACTAACGAGTGAGTAGATATCCATATACTTCTCGGAATGGTCATGCTATGTATCATTATTCTCTAACAACTATCTATACTCTCACTCCAATGTCCCTATATTGCATACTCAAGACTCTTAATGATGAAGTTAGCTTGAAGATAGTGTAGGGATAGTACTCTCCTCCAAGATACTCTACTTTTAGAGGCCAACCTGTAATCCAAGTAGTGCTCTTTATCCTATACTGCGCTCTCTTTAGGATGATTTCTTCTTAACCGAAGGATCCTTTAAATAGAGCTCTCTATCTTATATTGCATGATGGATTCAGGCAGCTCCTTCCTTCTCAGTTAAACAAAGTCCCATCCAGACTCATCGAATCCCTAATCCTCCTTCTCCCAATTAGATTCCACTGCTCTTCTCCCACTCCATGGTGATGGCGAGACCGACGAACGGTGGTGGTGCTCGATGATGGGCGAAAGAGGGGTGGGCTAAGGTGGTGATCGCATGAAGAAAGAAGTGGTGGCCGGCCAAAATATGATTATTTAATGTTTTTTTAATGAGGGATGGCTCTCAGTGGTGAGGGGGTTGGCGAGGGATGTCTCTAGTGGTTGGGCGATGTGAAATGGCTATGGTGGTCCATGGCAAGGGTCATGAACCAAGATTCATGGCTACCATGGACCACCTTCAACATTCGTAGACCGAATGGCTAGTCCATGATGGATCAGCTACTTTAATATTCATGTAATTTCTTTAATAACTTTTGAAATGTGATTTTAGGCCTATTTGAACTCCGATTCAAGTACTGTCTGCACCGTTAGACTCCAAAAATTGAGCTCTTTCAATTTATGATCTTTTTTCTACAAAATATCAATAAAATATAAATTTTTAATAAATATAAAATAATTAATACTTATTTTAATGGTTAAGTTGGGATAATTAATAGACTTATCAAGAAGGCTTTCAAAATCTTGCTTGTTCTTATTACCGGACGATCATGATGATGCACTCAATCGAAGTACTAAGCTAAAGGGTGATATCATATATGAACTAAGGTTTACATTAATATATCTCATGTCTGATTAACCTTATTTGGTTAGGACATCTAATGTTTGACTCGTCTAATTTAGGTTAGTACATCTCATGTCTAACTAAGCTAGTTCATGTTAGCACATCTCACATCTGACTAGATTAGATCTGTACATTTTATATCTAAGTGACCTGCTCCAAGTCATAGCTTAATTAGTCAGCCCATCTCATGTCTAACAAATCAAGATAGCATGGATGAACTCGAATCAATAAGCAACCTTATTCAAAATATAATGGACCAAATTGGCCAGGTAAGTAATATCGATGAAATGGTTCTATCATTTAAACTCTTTCCTAAATACCATCTAAGTTGGCTAGGTAAGAGTTAGCCCTAATTAAAAACCATGATCGACACTTGCCTCAGACACCAATTAGTTTATTAGTTTCAAATTGGTAAGCTTAATCGATTCAGGCTCGACCATTGAGCTAAATTAGGTCTTTAGATCAATCAATTGATATCAATTGTATTGACCAGCTCAGACCATTAACATGGTATTGAGCACACTTGACATAATCCTAATTAACTCTTTATTTAGTTTGATCAAGAGTTCAATCAATTGAGTTTAACCTAACTAGAGACTAAATGTAATCCAATTGCATGACCTATTTGATTAAACCCATACCTGATCCCTCATATTTTATGCTTTAGGTTAAGATTTTAATTTTCAATTTCAGATCTATTAACCTTAATTTTAGATCATAAATAATTAATTTAAATCATGAAAACCATTTTCAAAATAGATTAATCTTGTACTAGGACAACCTTACACTATAAGAGATTAACCTTATAATAGAAGAACGTATTAGCATAAGATTGAATCTAATCAATTTTAATTTTAAACCTTTAATTAGGTGCATTATGAATATGAGGGTTTAGTCTAGATATCGAAACTAATTTCAGATCTAAACAATTATGTTTAATCATCTCATGAAAAACCCAAGGACACGAAAATTTCAAACCTAGAAAATTCAACACTCATTTGTTCAAAAACTCATAACATTAAATCTAAAAATAATTTTTAAGATCTACAAAAATAATATGAACCATGACTTTCTAATTTAAATTTTAGATCTAAAAATTATTTTTTTGGATCTAATTTTTAGATCAATTTGATTGAAATTTCAAATTTAGTACAGATTTAGATTGCAAAAATTTCAAATATGAAAATTTGGTTTTCAACCAAAATTTTGGATATGAATTTCTAGATAAAAAATTCTCAATTTCTAGATCTAACTTTAGATCTTAATACCTTTCAAGATCTAAATTCTTAAATCAAAAATTAAATTTTTAGATTTGATATTAGATCTAAACATATCCATGAAACGTGGCTCAAATATCACTTTAATGAACCGTCATACGATCCCAGGGTTGCATGCATAGGTTTCAAAATTTTTTAACTAATTAAAATTAAATTTTAGTATAATTAAAAATCTAATCTAAACATGCATAGTTGGATTTATTCATGAACATGTAATATAAATTTGAAACATAATATACCAAGAAGAAGCAGATCAAATCTACTTACCTTTTATGCTACTCCATTTTTTATTGGATTGGATCTGATGGATGACCCAGGTTTCCTAGAGCCACATATGTGCCTAGCCTCTGTTGGTATCTACACAGAGATGGTCTGATTGAAGCTCCGAGGCCACTGTAGTGCTAGCACCTTACAGGTCTTACTTTGACCATTGGATCCAATCTTCCTTTCTTCTTTTCTTTTCTCAATGCTAAAGATTCAAGGAAGAAGAGAGATCTCTTCTCAAGAAATCAAGAGAGAATATTTTTCTCTCATATGAACAATTCACTCTAGAGAGAAGAGGAAGAAAAGAGGGGGTGATTATTTATTTCTCTTTTTATTTTACATGGTGGAGAGCAGGAAGAAGGATGGGCGACTAAAAGTGAGAGCCTATCTCATGTTAAATCACCTTTTCCACGTGAAAGAGGGTGTGAAGCCTTCTTTCTTACATGCTAAAGAGATAAAATCATGGGGAGGGAGAGAAATTAGGATTGATTCCAAAACTAACTCCTAATCCTAACCCAAATAGGGCTCCAACTAACCTATACACTAATCCTATTAGGTTTATGTTTAAATCTAAAACTAATTAGGAATTAGATGCTAATCCAATTAGGACCACTAAATCTAATTAGAATAGATTAAGTTTAATTGAATTAAATTAGTTTTAATTCACCTAGGATTAGGCAACCAATTAGGTTAAGCCAAATTGGCATGCAACACTTGTAATTAGGTTAGTCCAAAATCTAATTGGACTAGGGCATCACCCAAACTCAACCAAATTGAATTCAATTTAATTTGTAACAAGCCTTATCTTAATTAAATGATCAAATCATTTAATTAAATTAAACTAAATTACAACTCTTATAATAAAGTTCTTCTTGCTAATAATTAACAAGTACTAAAAATAGCATGTGCCAAAAATAGCAAGTGCCAAAATTAGTAGGTTCTAAATTTGTAACACTTACAAATTTAGACTTTCTAAATATATAACTCTTACATATTTTGATCCAACTATGTGATCAGGTCAAGCTTCCTTTATGTGTGACCTCTCAAGTTCTATTTTGTCTAGTAGTGGGATATACTATGATCTCCATCATAGTATCATGAACTCTTTTAATAGATAGAAATAATTCCAGTTCACCCCTTTAAGGATCATTGATCCAAAATGATCATAGAAAATCTTACGATCTACTAGTGATACCTAAAATCATATAGTGACAACTCGGTAGAATAGAAGAAAGAACTCCTAGATATAGTTACCATATAATTAAGTTCTTCTATCGAGAGTCCCAATAAGAGAAATTAAGAAAACTTGCTAAACCCTAAGCATCTATCATATGCATGATTCAACCAACTCAAGTCTAAATTGTAAAAGCTCATGGAAACTCTTTTCCATCATTCATATTATTAAGGCCACAGTCTTAAGAATTTAGCTTCTTAAATAGTATAGGACTATATCTTAACTATTAGGTTGATAGCTCTCCTATAAGTACACTTCTAATTCCTACGATGAACCTACTATAGTCAACGAACACTGTTAGGGCCCAAATGGCTAGGACCAATATTTTATGTTGTCAAACTATAGCAACCCTATTATGAGTGGCCAAGGCACCATAGGTCAAAGAGCTACTCACACAAATTACAGCATCAAGAATGTTACTAACAAGTGAATAGACATCCATGTGACTTTTCATGATGGTTGCACTCGGTACCGTTATTTTCTAATGACTACCTATACTCTTGCTTTAGTATCCCCATACTATAGACTCGAGACTCGTCTATCTTAAAAAGGAAGCGATCTATGCATCGATCAAACTGGATCAATCACCATCCTCGTGATATCCTATGACTGAGAGAATTTAGGAATTAATCTATGATGACACATGTCTCAAATTCTCAACTCTTGAGAATATGTAGCATTATCCATTAATTTCTTAGATGATACATGGATACATATTGAACATATATGGTTAAAATTGTCTAAATTAGAATGTTAAATATAATTTTATATCCTAGAATAAAATGTATTAACCTGATTTGCTTCTAGGGCATATATCTAACATTACCATCATTTGAAGTGGTAGTTATTAATGGCAAGATCTGGTAGTGATTCATAGAATCAGTTACTTTTTCTTCCGGCATTTTGCCTTCACCATGTGTCGAGCTCCCATTGATGGTGATGCCATTCTTGTGGATCAAGATGATGTGTTAGCATCTCAATGGAAGTGTGGCAAACAGCCTTGCATCTTTTTCGATTGTGATTCAACCACATGGCACAATCAAGCATATATCTCACCATCTAAGAACCAAATCATCATCACTAACGCTGCTTATATAAGGCAGTCTTCTTCTATCCCAAGTGTTTTTCAAACCCTATAAACTTCTTGCTAATTTGAAAGTTTTCATCTTCCTTAGGGTCTTTGTCTTCCTCGAGTTCTATTTTTCTTTAGGGCCCCCATAGGTAAGGTTTTTTTCTTGTTAGTGGTCTCTTTTTTTTTTTGTCTTTTTACTGGCATCTTCAACTCAAAGGTTTAACGATCTTAGAAATCCTTTCCATAGGATTTTCATTGAGAACCTCTTTCATTCTCCTCTTTTCTCTCTTCTTCTCTTTTCAAAGAAGTTTCTTAGGAATGGTTAGGCTTCTGGAAGTCCCTACTACTACCAGGGCTTCTGCTTCTAGGGGGAAGCTCCATAGTAACCTTTTGGAAACCCTAAACCCAAGAAGATGAAAGATCCAAATGCTAAGGACCTAAATCTGGAGTAGGTGAAGGGTACCCTTAACGGGTCCAAAGTAGCAGCCTATAGAATTATTATAAATTATGTAGGATATTCAAGTATTTGCTCCTGGATCTAATGAAAGGATGAATAGGGCCCCTCCCAATAGCATAGCAATATACAAGGATGATCTTAAGGTGGGGCTTTGTTTTCCTCTTTACCCTTTTATCGTCAATATCTTTAACTTGTACAAGTTATCTCGGTGTAGTTGACCCCAAACACTATTAAGATCATTTGTGCCTTCATCATTCTATGCCATGATCTTCAAATTGAGCTCAAGACTTCTATAGTTTGTTCCCTCTTTATGATTAAGGGAGATCCTCACGACTAAGGATGGTGGGTCATCGGGCCATTCCATGGTTGGAAGTTTATCAAGGGTCTTTCATCCATCATCTATGGATGGAAACCCTCCTTTTTCTTCTTATCATCTAGGCAGTCATGCAGCTTTAGCACTGAGCGGAGGGAGCCTTGATTAACCCTTAATGATGGTAAGAAAATCCTCATAGCTAATAAAGAGGATTACACAAAAACTCTTAACAACTCAAGTCCCATCGATGAAGGAGATATTGAGTGAGTAGAGCTTCTTCCTTACCAGAATTAGCATAATGCCTAACTTAGGTATAGTCTAAACAATTAGTTATAGCTTTTGTTTGTCATCGATATTAATGTTCATCTAACCAATTTGGTCATTTTTTTTTTGTAGAAGAGAGTATGAGGCCTGACACTTAAAAACTCCAACAAATAGTCCAGAAGAGGTATGTCATCCCTATAGAGGCACCCCATCAATCAAAGAAGGTGCAGGACATGCCAAGTTTGTCAGCCTTTGGGGCCCCATTAGCTCCAATTGCTTATGTTCCAACTATTGCAAATACTGAGGTAGTGGCAATTTTTGGTGAGGGTTTCACTATTACTAAACCCCAACCAACAAGGCCTACTCTGTCGGCTTACTTATCTCCTGCATAATCATTTAGTCTACTGATAAGCCCTCCTACCCCCCATGATCATGCTAACAAAGGGAAGGCACCACAAGTTTCTATTAGATTTGAAGAAGATCATTAGGCTATGGAAGATCCTGAAACATGCCTTGATTTAAATATCTTCTCTGACAAGTCGAAATTACAAAATCCTGAACTAGCTCATCAACTATAAAGGCTATCATTCTCCCAAGAGATTGGAAAATGACTAATTCTCATCATCTAGATGAGGTTATTCCCTCTCTATATCCAAGTCTTCTTAAGGTAATTCTTCTTCATCTACTTCAATAATTGTTGTTGATCATCTTTCTAACTCAATAATCTACTTATTCCTTTCCATTCATGAGGCAGCTCTGATAGAAGAAAGCTTCCAAGGGTTTGTAGAACTCAATCATGATCTAAAGGATTAGCTTGAGATTGCATAAGCCCAGGAGGAAGTTGCTGACGAATTGAAGCAAAGCTTGGAGACTAAGCTTGATAAGAGCATTAAAGATATCTCCTAGCTTCAAAAGGAACTTAACCTGACAAGGAACAAGCTGGCTAGCCGAGATAGAGACCAAACTAAAGAAGAAGAAAAAAAGGTCTGACAAAATAACAATTAAGGAGCTAAAGAATAAAGTTGTTGATGCTGTCACCCAAGAGAAAGAGGCCAAGAAGAAGGCTAGTTTAGCAGAAGAAAAAGATTTGAGGGCAGTGGAGGATTATTAAAAAATTGATTGTCTTTGAAGAAGAAGTCATTGAAGTAGGAGCTTTAAGTTATGAGACTGGCTTTAATGACTATAAGGAGAAAGTCAAGGAGCTTTTCCCGGATCTGGACCTCTATAAAGTAGTTGCCGGTGGGGAAGAAGAAGCCATCAGAGAAGAGACTGAGGAAGATGAAGTTTGAGAGGAAGCCGTTAAAGAAGTCCTAGCTGAAGAAATTACCCTTCCTATAGTTATCTCCAAAATCCAGACAAAAGTTTCCCAAGTTGAAGAAGCTACCCCTCTGGCTTTTGAACTAGGAGTGCTTCCTATTAGTGAGCCACCAGCCCTTGAGGAGTCTCATCAGCCCACTCCACCATCTGAAGACCAAGGCTAAAAGCTTTTTACTTTTCACTTTACTGAACTTTTTGTCTACTTGGAGACTTGTTTGTTAGGTAGTGTGATTCTTAACCTTTTGTATGTGTCGTCAACCTTTTGTAGAAACTTTTCCCCTAAATGGATGGATATCAATGAAGTTTGCTTTCTTTCAATGTAGTTCCTTCTTTGCTTGGAAACTTTCAAGTATCGAATCATCAACTATAGTACAGACTAGCCTATCAACTACTAACATCGATCGACTAACCAGGACAACTTTTTTAGTAGATTCTTTGGTAATGGTCAACTTTGCCTTTTAATAGTCAACTTAGTGATTAGCCTTCTTAAGATGGTGGTAGAATGCATTGATTAAAACTTGAATGGCAAGTGTTGGCTAGCTATTTGACATTGTTGGACATACTGATTAGCTAAACAATTAAGCCAAACATATAATTTATCAGACATACTGATTAGCTGGACAATCAAGCTAACTATATGATTTATCAAATATAGCGATTTGCTGGATAATTAAGCCAACTATATAATTTGTTAGATATATCGATTAGATGGACAATTAAGCCAACTATATAATTTGTTAAACATATTGATTAGCTGGATAATTATGTCAACTATATAATTTGTAGGACATACCGATTAGTTGGATACTAAGTCAACTATAAATTGTCAGACATACCAATTAGTTGAACAATTAAGCCAACTATAAAATTTGTCGAACATACTGATTAGTTAGACAATTAATCCAACTATATAATTTACTGGACATACCAATTAGCTAAGCAATTAAGCCAATTATTTGACATTGTCGGACACATCGATGGATTTTAGATAGCTAGGTGTTAGTCAACTATCTATTTGACATTACAAAGTATACTTATGGGATGCAGAAAAGTAAACTTTGTTAAGCCATTGATGTTGAAAAAATAGGATAGAGTTTCATACATGGATTTTTTAAAACCAATGGAAGTATATTAGATTAAAAATAATTTTAATTACTAAATCATGCATGAGAATAATTCTAAAAATCTATCCTATAGGATCATGATAGGATATAAATAGAATATAAATGCTAAAATTAAAATTAGCACATATTAATCTAACCGATGCATACTATAAATCTAATCTACAAACATAAATAGAATTAGATCCCATACCTTATCATGGGTCAATGAATACCACTACTAATGGGTCATGGTAGAAGGTCTGGTGCCATCTCATAGCCACATAGGATGTCCGGCCTCTATGAAAAGTTCATATGAAAATTTCATATGGAGTACTCCATAGAGTTGGTTACTATTCAGTGAGATGTACTCCTACACTCACTTGCATGCCATACTAGTTTCTCCATACTCCTTGGTTAAGAGGACAACCAACCTATATGGCATACAATGATCTATTCTTGATAAATATTATCATCCTAGGTAATAATGTTTCATTTTGTCATGAACTATTTTAAGAACCACTTTTTAAATGCTCCTTAATCGAATCAATGTAGTTCTAAGGACTTCAATATATTAGAGTTCACGAGAAGATGACAAAAAATTGATCTATCAAAAATAATATTTATTTTATTAATAATTCATATACATTTACAAGATAGTTCAACTATCTATAATCCAGATGATTGGCTTTATGACACTTTTTCCATCAACTCTCATTTGAACTAGAGCCAATCCGAATAGTATTGTATACCCATCTTTCTCTTGTGTTTGTCAAACTCTTTGATTCTAAGAGCTTTAATAAATAGGTCAGCTAAGTTCTCCTTTTCATCGATCTTTTATAGGTTAACATCACCTCGTTCCATAATCTCTTGGACAAGGTGGTAGTGATGCAAAACATTCTTAGTCCGCAGATGTGCCTTTAATTCCTTTTCTTAAGAATGGCTCCAGTTCTATCACAATATAGAACAACTGGACCATGTATGGAGGGTGCCACTCCAAGCTCGGTGATGAACTTTTGCAACCATACAACTTTCTTTGCAGTATCAAATGCCATAATGTACTCAACCTTGCATACAGAATTAGCTACAGTATGTTTCTTAAACTTTTCCAGCAAACAATTTCTCCATTAAAGGTAAAGACATAACTCGACATACTTTTGCTATCATCCTAATCTAACTAAAAACTTGAGTCAGTATAACCAACAAGTTTCAAGTCAGAATCTCTATAAAATAATCATTAGTCCTTAGTATTTCTCAAATACTTAAGGATAGTTTTTACGACCTTCCAATAGTTCTTATCTAGATCAGATTGGTATCTACTCACTACTCCTAGTGAGTGTGCCACATTCAGTTGCATACATATCATGGCATATATAATGGATCTCATTGTCGAGGTATATGGAATCCTACTCATATGCTCTCTCTTGAGAAGTTGTTAAAAAATCCTTTTTAGAGAGTAATTTCACGGCCTATCTAAAAATAGTCTTTCTTGGAATTTACCATACTGAACCACTTTAGCATAGTATCAATGTACATCAACTGTGATAATCATAGCAACCTTTTAAATCTATCTTTATAGATCATCATCCCAAAGATGTAGGTTACTTTTCTCTGATACATGGAGAATTTGGATGATAGCCAAATCTTTATTCCTTGCATTGCAGGAATGTCATTTCGGATTAAGAGAATGTTATCCATATACAAAACAAGAAATACAATTACTAATCTATTATCCCATTTATATATGCAGGGCTCTTCTCCATTCTTAATGAATCCATACATTTTGATCACCTTATAAAATGCATGTTCAAACTTCTAGATTCCTGCTTCAATCCATAAATGGAATGTTGAAGCTTGCACACCTTTTATTCATCTATGGATGCAAACCCTTTAGGTTGTATCTATACACCTCTTCTTCCAACTCTTCATTTAAGAAAGTGGTTTTGATATTTATTTTTCAGATCTTAAAATCAAGATGTGCAATTAGCATAAACATAATCTGAATAGACTTGAGCATTGCCATGAAAGAAAATATCTTGTCATAGTCAATACCATAATACTGACGATATCCTTTGACAAATGATGGGGTTTATAGATCTCCACCATCTTGTTTGCGCCCCTTTTCTTTTTGAAAATCCACTTGTAGTCAATGGGTTTTATCCCTTCAAATAGATCAACTAGTGTCCACACACTATTGATCTCCATAGACTCCATTTTGGATTTCATGGCTTTAAGCCATTTCTTAGAGTTGAAACTTTGCATCACGTCCATATAGATGATCAAATCCTTGTTGTTTTCATCAAGTTCAACAAGATCACCATCCTGGACCAAGAAACTGTAGTATCTATTTGGTTGATGCGGTACTCTACCGAATCTCTTTATGGTTGTCTCTACAACAGGTGCTGGGTTGATCTAATCAAATATGATCAAATTAGTTTAGTTAATTTTGTCAACTCTTCTACCTATCAAACTTCTTCAAGTTTAACCTTAGAGGTTTTAGTTTTTTTCTCGAGGAACTCTTTTTTTAAAAAGACTACCTTATTATTAATGAACACTTTGTGTTCATCAGTATGGTAGAAGAAATAACCCTTAGTTTCCTTCGAGTACCCTACAAATGTGCACCTATTAGACTAAGGCCCAAGCTTGTCTATTTTCAATCATTTAACGTAAGCTTGACATCCCCGACCATAAGGTATAAGAGTATCAGCTTATGCCCTATCTATATTTTATATAACATTTTGCCTACAGACTTGCTAGGAACTCTATTTAGAATGTAACAAGCCAATACTAGTACATATCTCTAGAAGGAGATAGGTAGACTCGCAAACCACATCATGGACCAAACTATGTATTACATGGTTTGATTCTTCCTTTCAGACACTCTATTATGATGAGATATCCTGGGAGGAGTTCATTGTGAGAGAATCTCATTCTCTTCCAAAAATATCATAAACTCACTTGTAAGATATTCACCTCCTCGATCAGATCAAAGAGTTTTGATACACTTGCTAGTTTATTTTTTTACTTTATTACAAAATTGTTTGAACATTTTAAATGACTCAGACTTATGTATTATCAAAGAGACATACCCATATCTCGATAGGTTGTCAGTAAATATGATGAAGTAGTGATATCCATCTATGGCTAAAGTGTTCATGGATTTACATATATGAGTATGTATTAGACTAGCACCTCAGTGGCTCTTTCATTATTTCCAATAAAAGGTGACTTAGTCATATTTTGAAGAAGACATGATTCACAAGTCGACAATGATTCAAAATCATTGACCTCAAGAATTCTCTTTTTAGATAACCTATTCATTCTATTATTATTGATATGACCTAGCCTATAATGTCAAAGGTAGACATCAGATATATTTTCTATCCAAGGGAAATTGTTGGACATGTACATTACATTCACAGGTTATGATAAAATGTAAATGTCATTCTTCAGTTGTCCACACATTATAGTAACACCATTCAAAATGATATTATAATAACTATCTTTTATTGATGAATGATAACCATTTTAGCCAAAAGGTCTATGGAGATCACATTAATAAAAAACTAGGATAATAGTGACAATCACCTAAAGCAATGATACTAAAATTAAAAACAAGCTTAATTATTCCCAAAGCTAGAACTGAAATAGTTTTTCATCTCCAATGTTTAGGAATTTCTTACTATCTTCGAATCTTCTACTGACCTGAAGTACCTAAAATGAATAAAAATATTAATAAGACTTCTAGTATTTAATACCCAGGCAATAGTATCATAAATAAAAAGTTCCAAGGTATTATCATATAAGTACTTTGTCTAGTAATGCCTTGCTAGTTCTTCTTCTTTCTTGGCCTGTTCAAGTCCAGCAAGGTAATGTAAAGAGGACAATTCTCTCTCTAGTATTCCTGCTTCTTACAGTACAATCTTTAGCTTAAGTATGGTCAGCTTTCAACTTCTTGGTCTGACTTGGCTTAGTCACTAGAATACTTTGTACCTTTTTTTATTTTTTTCTTTCTTTTCTTAAAGGGATGATGTCTTATCGAACTTCTCACTACATTTACTAACCCCTTATGGAGCTGATGATCCTTCTCATAGGTCTGCAAAACCCTAACAGACCATAGTAGTTTACAGCAAGCCTAGCCATTCTATAATGATCAATGAATCTATGTAAGACTTCGATAAAGATAAAGAATCGCATCCTTCCCTAGCTTTCATGCAATGAAAATCAAATTTGCTCAAGCACTCAATCAGTTCAACATGTATAATACATGATTAGTGACCACACCCCTTTCCTCATCCTAGTGTTGAAAATGGTATAAGATATTTTGTATCTTTCAACATTATCAAGAGTGCCGAAGGATTCTTTTAACACTTGAAATATGTTCTCTAGTTGAGCATTCTCAAATTTGCGATTCAATTCCATTCATGGATGCCCACATAATGAAATAGATAGTGGTTCATTCACTGAGCCACTTCTGGTAAGTATCTTGGACTGCACCATAAGCATTCTAAATAGGCTCCTCAGGTGCCGAATCTGTTAGCACATACAGGATCCATTCATACTCCAAGACTATTTTCAGCTTTCGATACTAGCTATTGAAATTGGGTCCTGATAATTTTTCATTATCTAGCAATGAACGGAGTGACAAGTGGTGGCCATATTATTTAATAGAAGAATAAGACAATTTTTAATCATAAAGACTTGAATTTTAGTCTAAAGGTTCTCTTACTAATTTGATCAAATTGGTAGCCTCTATGTCTAATTTAAGAAATTATACCATTTCTTAGTGGGTACTAGAATCCAATAGACTACACATGAGCCCGACTTTAGTGGCTCATCCATGTGCATCTAAATGTAGGTTCTTAACTAATTATTTCTTTAAAAAATTTATGGTAATAATTTTATCCTAGGAACTAATTAGTAATCCTTTGGCTACTCCTGGAAGTCCTAGTTAGATCCAACATTAATATGATAGGACTAAGTGCTTCTAGCCAACGATACCTAAGCCCAACTTTGGCCAGTCCACCTGGCCATCATTTAGAAAAAAGTAACTAAGTCATCATAATATGAATAATAATTCCAATAGCCAGATGAGCACCAAGTTTTGGACCTCTAATGATCATCTTAATTATTGGACTTATTATCACACTCTTAACAAGAATTATGACTTAATTATCTCCATAATTTTATCACTTGAGGGACCTAACAATTGTAGAGAATTTAATTAAAGAAAAGAGAAGAAAACATGGACAAAATAACAATCCTCCCCCTGACTTCATCAAGTGATAAGGGTCGAATCATATTAGTCTAAGGACACCTAGATCAGTTAAATTGATCTTCTTTACTAATATGTTTGCTCAATATGAGTTATTTGTCTAATCAAAATTTTATTGATCAAATTGACCAGGTAAATAAGATCGATGAGAGGGTTCTGCCATTATCCTCTTTCCTTAGACACAAATATAGTTGGCTAGGTAAGAGGTAGCCCTAATTAATGACCATGATCAAATGCCAAACTTATCTTAGACACCAATTGGTTTATCAACTTTGATTAGACTAGCTTAGGGATTCAGATCTAACCACTAATCCAGAATCAGGTCCATTTGATAATATGGACTTTATCAACCTATCACTATAGAATTGATCTAGAGACTTTTTAACCTAATCCTAGTCAACTATTAGTTAGTTTAAATCAATTTCTCTAAGATTTATATTAATCGAATTCTAACCCTAGGTCTAACTTGGTAATTTAACCTGATCGAGCTATTCCAAAAATCCAAGTTTTATGAATTGATTTTTGATCTTTAATTCACAATTCTAGATCTAATCAACTCTTATTTTTAGTAATTAATCATAATTTATTTTACTAAAATTATATCTAAATATTTTTATATGCATCATATATATAAAATAATTTTAAATCTAGACAACATTTTTAGTATAATTGTTGAAATTAAGTTTACAATTTATATTCTAACATAAAACCTGATATAAATAACTTAATTTTAGTTTAATAATAGCAAAATAATAAAGATTAAACTACTAAAAATCAGATCTAAATTATTAAAATAATTTTAAGAAAATATTCTTTTACCTTATTCATGGAAATAATCACAAGCGGCACCCCTACATGCCATAAAAGATCCCATTGAATGGGAAGAGAGGGCCTCTAAACCCTGCTTTTCTTCTATAACTGGATGGCTATGGTGATCAACCTAATCTGAAGTAGTTACTTGGATTAAAATTCAAATCTATATCTAATCAAATCATGTTAAGAATCTGGTGCTCTAATACCATTATTAAAACTAAGGCATGGTTTCATACATGGATTTTTTTAAACTAGTAGAAGCATATTATATTAAAAATATTTTTAATCACTAATCATGCATTAGAATAATTTTAAAAATATATCTTATAGGATCACGACAGGTATGAATATATAGATGCTAAATTTAAAATCAGCATGCATTGATCTAATCGATGCGTGCTATAGATCTAATTTATAAATATAATAGGATTGGATCCTATACCTCATTGGGTTGATGAACACCAGTATTAATGGATCATGGTAGAAGGTTTAGATGTCTTCTCACAACTACACAGATGTTCGATCTTTATAAAAGTCCACATGAAGCCCCAAGAAATCACCTTCCCTAGAGTGCTAGCTCAATATGAAGGCTGTGGATTGTTGATCTGAAAACCTTCCTTCAAATTGTTTTGAGTCCTCCAAGAAGATAAGAAGATGGAGGATTAGAGGGATTAGGTCATGGAAGAAACAAAACTCCAAAACTATTTTTTTTTTTTTTAATTTTCTTCCTTTCTCTCTCTTTTCTTTTCTCCTTAGGGCCAAGCAACAAAAAGTCCCCATGCCCAACAATTTTTCATGCCCCCTCAAAGATTCTTTTCCATAATTTTTCTCTCTGGTTTTTCATATATTTTCCTCTCTAAATTATGACACGATCCTAGCAAAAGGCCTCTCAAATAGTTGTGGAGAAAAGGATTAGGATAGGATTAAAAAATAGAATTTTTCTAGGACTTGTAGTTTAACTCATTCAAATTAAATTAAAAGAATTTAAATAAATTCTAAAATTTATCTAACCTATCCTAACACAAAAGGATTGAGCGAGGGCATAGAAACTCAATTTTTGTGGAGAAAACTTCATGCAAAAAACTAGAAATTCATTGAGAAAGCTAGAGGTGCAAGAATTAGTTTTGACTCAGTCAAACCAGATACAAAACTATAATAAAACTCATTTTAAAATTTTTCTTGGCTTAATCCTAATCAGAATGGATAATATGGAGGGCACTAATCATGTTTTGTCATGGAGGTTCTTCATGAAAAAACTCATTTTTGCATGGAGAACAAAGTGGCACAAGAGAAAAAACTAGGTTCCTAGGTTTGACTTGGTGAACCTTAATTATAATCTCAATTTAATTTAGTTTAACCAATTAAAATATCATGAACCTAATCTAATCAGGATTTAATTAAACTAAATTAATCAAAAACTAATTAAGTTTATATCCAAATTAAATCAAGATTAAAATTTTTAAGCGATTAGGTCATTGAATAACCTAATCAAGTGAAATCTAAATAAACCAAATTCAAAAAGTTTTGACCAAATCTTTCGCTCAGTAAATTAACCCAATTAGAAATCCAATTGCTAATTGATCCTCCTAATAATAATTTAATATTAAGTATTTATTTATTCATAACTTTTGTATAGGATAAATTATTGATCATATTTATAATTTTGCCACTAGATTCTTAATCATCAATCAGCCATCATGATCAATCAAAACTTTTATTATATGTAAACTCATAGGTTTGAACCCTAAGCCAGTAGCTTAGGAATGACTTCCTGAGCTACTCGATGCGACCATCTACTAATGGTGCCTAATGTCTAAATAGGTCAAATAATAGCAAAGACTTTCAGTCTCAAGGCTCTAGTGATATAACACATATCAAAATTCTTACTCTTTGATTAACACCAATATGATCTATACCAACTTTGAATAATGCATCCAATACGTGTCCTAATATGCTAAAATGACTCTTCATCAGGATTTCTTTCACCTAGGGTTTGTAAATTGGGATCAACATTGAACATCGCTATCATCTCTACAACTTGGAGGATTAATTCAGGATCATGACGATATTGGCACATCCTAATGCTCATATGCTGACATGGAGTATGAGAGGATATGAATATGAGAATAAGAAGGATATCTTACTGTAAAGAGTGATCATGAAGTTTATTGAATTATCCACACCTGAAAAAGTGATCACTATACTTGTCAGGAACATGAAGTTATGAATTGTCGACATTGTATATTGATAAATGTATGGGATATGTATCATTATATGAAGGATCCTGAGGAGTGACCAGGTAGTTAAGAAGGGATGGTCGTACATATAGGATCAAATTAAGGAATGAGTAGGATATAATTGAAATCGATCACTCCTAAAAAGAGTATTGATCCCTGCAATCTCATCATGATGACTTGGGATCTTGATCAAAGTAGGATAAAATTATAAAAGATTTCAAATCTTTCATCGATCAAGTGTTCATTAGTGATTTGAGATGAATGAATAAAGTATAAGGGTTTGACAGTTTTCCATACCCATCACTTGCTCAGGATAAAGAAGATCGAAGGATTGAATTACATGATGACTTACCATTGAAGGGTATTTTAATACTTTCTATCAAATTCTTCATCTTTTGGGTAGGTACATATTGCTAGACATCAATCATATCTTGTAGGTTATCATGAATTAAATGATTGAATTCATGAGTCAATTTGAAAGATGGTTTGAATTGGTAGCTAGGATTAGCTCGATTTGACCTAATTCGATTAGTTGATTTCTAATCGAATTAAATTAACATGAACCTAGACCTACTGCTAGCTAAGGGAGCTCAAAGGGACACCATTAAGGAATTGACCAAGGAAGTCATTTTTATTTTTATAGGGTCATAGGATTCTAATTGTCTAGCTAATTATATACTAGCATATATTGGCTAGCCTAAATCCTAACCTAATTAGATTGGGTTTAAATGCTTATTATTTGAGCTAAATAATTTGAGTAGAACTTAAATTGAGTTGAGCCTTATGTAGGGTAGCCAAATTAAAATTTATCTTGATTTTATAGCCTTTATCCATGTCTTAAAGCAAGAGTCCAAGGGCTTGAGACTCTTTATACCAATATTGGCGGGTGCACAAAATAAGGGGCACAAAAGGACCAAGAGTCCTACAATTAAATCATATTTTTGCTAATGAACCTTAGCCCCTATCCTCTCTTATCCATGCCCATTTGGACTGGATTTGATCGGTCAAGTGGAGAAACTTGGGAGTGAATTCATGTGGGTGCATGAAAGGATGCAATGCTTGGGATATATGGCACAAGGAATGAACAAAAGTCCTTTTACTTATCAATCACCTTTTTCAGATAAGACCATCTATTTTATATGCCTTTTAGGATAGTTGACCAAGTCATTAGTTGATTAACTAATGACTTAATTATTAATTTATTTCGAAGAGTTGAGATAAGCAACTCTTGGTGCAAAGTATTTGTGAAACACCGTGTGTTTATGCTTTACTTAGTATCTTTCTGCCTAGAGACTCCTTTTGCTTGAAGGAACTTATCTGATATATTAAGATTAGATTAAGGCAAGAAAAGGATGCTGGCACCTTCTCTCTAACTATTTAAGATTTGGTGATTGAATCAAATCCATCCGAAGTTTGTCCTGAAATTCTCTTCCTTTCCTTATTAGGATAAGTCTTTTATTTTAAATCAAGTCTGCCATTTTTAGACAAGAGCTTAGGAAGAGAATTAAAAGGATAATAGGATAGTAAGAGAGATATCAAAGAGTTTTTGAAGTGCTCTTCAGAAAAAAGATCCTAGAAGAGAGGAAAGGTTATCAAGGAAGAAAGGCTGGCAAGAGAAATTTCTTATCAAGCAAGCAAGAAATATGAGTACTTTCTTGATCCAATTTCTATATGGATCACCTCGGAGGGCATACATTTATGTACCTAGTGGAATAAATGATATTAGCATTATAGGTATTCTTCTATATCCTAATATATTGTCTTATTAGTTGATATAATCAAGGGATCTTGGGTCTAGGATTTTGGTTGATTAGGATTTCAAGATATAAAATTTTAAAATCTAGTCTTCTATTGTACAACCGTAACCCTACATACTATACCTAGAAATATTCCAGCACTAGATTAGAAATCTAAATAGTCTTGTATTAAAGTATAGTGAGTTGCTTGCCAAGTCATCGTGATAGTCTCTGCTTGGAGGAACATTTATATCCATACCCTTTCTATGAGATACTCTTAATAATAGAGTACTCCATAAAGTTGGTCACTGTTTAGTGAGATGTACTCTTATACTTACCTGCATGCCATACCAATATCTCCACACTCCTTAATTAAGCAGACAACTAACTTATATGATAAAAATCACATATTCATGATAAATGTTGTCATCCTAGGTAATAACATATCATTTGGTTACAAACTATTTTAAGAACCACTAAATAAATCCTTCTTGATCGAATCAATGTAGTTCTAAAGACTTCAGCATATTAGAGTTCATAGGAAGATGACAAAAAGTTTAAGCTATCAAAAATAATATTTATTTTATTATTAATTTATATACATTTATAAGATAGTTTAAACCGTCTATAATCCATAATTAGCTTTAGGATACTTTTTTCAATAACTGATACTATATGCATAGATTCTATGCATTCCATGGGTGGTCGCTACAGGATCCATCCAAGCTTTCAATCTGATATGCTCCAAGATATATTATTTTGGTAATTCTGTATAGTCCTTCTAATTTAAGAGAGTTTTCCTTGTTTAGTGGGCTTGGATACTTCAATTCTTCGCAATACAAGTCACTCAACCAAAAAAATTTTGGATTAACTTTGGAGTTGTAATATTAAATGATTTTTTGTCAATAAGATGTCATCCTCAGATGAGCTTGGATTTTGTTTCTTCTAGTAAATCAAAGTCAACTCTTCGCCACTTTGAGTTACTTAGCTCTTTAAAATGTTCAATTCTCATAGCGGGTAAGCCAATCACTACTGGTATTACATCTTCAGTCCCAAATGTTAAGTTGAATGGTGATTTCCCTATGAGGTTCAAGGAGTTGTTCGGTAGGCCCAAAGTACTAAACTTAATTTTTTAGTCCAGAGTCCTTTTCTCCATTTAACTGTCTTCCAACCATGAAGGATTGTTCAGTTTGTCACTTCGGCTTCACCATTTGATTGAGTGTGCTTGACGAAGGTCGACCTATGAACAATGTGATATTGAACATAAAAATCTTTGAACTTTGATGGTCAAATTATCTTCCATTGTCAATGATAATGGCATATGACATCCCAAACCAATAAATTATATTATTTTTATGAAGCTTTCAACCTTTCCTTCAGTTATGTGAGCTAACAATTCGACCTCCACCCACTTAGTAAAGTAGTCAATCACCATAATGATGAACTTCCTTTAACTAGAAGCTGGGAGAAATGGATCGAGGATGTCCATTTCCCACTAAGCAAATAGCCATAAAGCTACTAACTAGGTTTGTTGACTTGCAGGATGCCTTTGAATATTTGAGTATCTCTGGCATTGATTATACTTTCTAACAAAATTGTCACATCTTTTGGATAGTTGACCAATAATATCCTTACCTTAGTATTATAGGCCAGTGACCTGCCCCCAAGGTGATCTCCACATATGCCTTCATATGCTTCTCTGAGTACATAATTGACATCTATTGGACCTAGGCATTTCAAGAGGGTTAGAGTAAAAGACCTCTTATAAAGGACTCCTTCTATAATTATGTATTGTGAAGCCATTTACCTAACTTACTTGGCTTCTATAGGATTAGTAGGCAGAACTTCCTCAGTTAGATATATGTTGATCAGATCCATCTAGCTAGCTTCATGTTCTAGTTGATGTATTTTTACACCTTTGTTAGTGCAAGAGGCTTCAAGGTGCTCGATATACGTTCAACCAAGAGAATCAAAAGTCGATGTGGCTAGCTAAGAAGGTATATCTGCCCTATCATTTTTATCTCAAGAGACATGGTAGATTTCAAAAAACTTGAATTCAGGTATGAGAGTTTGTACTTTCTCCAAGTACCTTACCATAATTGGATCTTGGACTTCAAATTCATCCTTTATTTGACTAACTACTAGTTGGGAGTCGGTGAAGGCTCTTAGCATCTTGATCTTGAGTTCCTTGGTAATTCTTAGTCTAGCTAGGAGTGCCTCATACTTGGCTTGATTGTTTAATGCTTAGAAAGCAAATCAAAGTACATACTCAGCTATAACTCCTTTAGGATTTGCTAAAATCAAACCTGTTCCACTATTAAATGAGTTAAATGCCCAATCTACATAGAGTATCCATGCAAGTTCTGAGCATTGTTCATCGGCCTTCTCTTAACTGACTTCTTTCTCAACTATTCCTTGATTATCCTTGTTAGCCCCGAGAATTGATTTTAATGAATAAAATTTTGAGTATATAATGTTACTATACTACATAAGTTAATATTTTAGGAAAGGATAAGGATAATATCAATAAATCCAAAATAAAAGTTTTTGAAGATCAAATATTTGATAGAAGCCAATGGATTTCATTAAAAAATAGGTATGTTGAAGTTTGAAATCTCAAAAGCTATAGAAAATCAAGTTTCAGTCTTGTATTGGAAGTTTTAGCTTGATATTGGAGAGTTTCAGCTGGTATGCAACTGAGCTGAATTAGACTAAATTCAAGTCAACCCAATAGGGTGTGCCAAAATAATAAAAAGCTAATTTTTGTGACTGCCTTTTGAGCTGAGTTGAATGAACCTTGAGCCAACTCGAATGGACATTTAGCCAACTCAATAGAACCGAGTCAACTCAATAGTGGATAATAGAGAGCCATGTTCTGGAGAAAAAAGAATAAGTCAAGTCAATAGAAGACTGAGCTAACTTGAAATAATTTTGAGTTGACTCAACAAAAATCTGAGTCAACTTAAAAGCTGCTGATAGGTATAATAGCTAGTTTTTCAAAAAGCATAGAATGGTCCTATCTTATTCCTAACAGCTATTTTTCCTTCTTGAACAGCTAGAAATAGCTAGTCTAATCTTGGAAGGCTTCTTAAAAGCTACCAAACTTATTGAAGACATCTAAGAACTATCAAATCAACAAAATATTCCAAGTATCATCAAGAAAAGAGTGGAAAGCCAAAAGGTTTTGATTTGAGAGCTCACTCTTCCAACCACTTGAAGTAATTCCATCAATCATTGGCTTCCCAATAAGAAGACAAATGTTGAAGCTTTCAAAGATTTTTTGTATCTCCTTTTACTATGCAAAAGTTTTTTTCTTGCTTCTTTTAAGGAGTTTTTCTTATACTTAAACTACTCTTTCTTGTTTTTTTGTTGCCTACTTTTGTTGGAATTGAAGTTAGGTATTTCTTGAACTAGGGATTGGTTTGTAGGTTTTGATTATGAGCCTAAGAAAATAATCAAATTTTGGTTTGGCTTGTGAGCCCATGAAAAAAACCGGCTATAATCTTTGGAAAAAATTATAGTGAAAAATTTTCAAGGAATGACTTGGAAAGTGGATGTAAGTGCTGGAGGCACTGAAGTACTATAATTTTTTTGTATTTGTGATTATCTACCTATCTCCTTTACTTTCAGCACTTATATTTTCTATACTTGCATTTCTGCTCACATACACTTCATATTGCAGTACATAATTAAAATTTAAATATTTAAAAACTTAATTTATCTCCCTTTTAGATTATCTAGCTGGGCCATAAGTGTTATCAGAGCATTGGTACTCAATTGCATTTGATCAAACAATCAAGAGTAAGATCAAATTACAACCCATCCAACTATGTCTCTTGTCAAACGTCAATCTTCAAATAGATCTCCACTATTCACTAGCATACACTACTCTTATTAGAAAACATGAATATATATATATATATATATATATTCAAGCTATTGATTATCAAGTTTGAAAAGTAATGACCAAAAGATCACATGCACCCACCACTAATATAATGGAGTTAAAGTCTTCAAACTTGAAGATGATTGGGATAAAATGATATAAAGATGGCTGAACTTAATGCTAAGGCTATGAATATTCCTTATTATGCTTTAGATGGTGCTGAATTTAATTGAGTTTCTACTTATAATTCCGTCAGAAGATTTGGGATAGGCTTGAGGTTATCCATGAGTGTACCAATCAAGTAAAATGAACTAAGATTAATATGCTAATTACAAGTATGAAATGTTTAAAATGGAACTAAATGAACCCATTATAAGCATATGTACTTGTTTCACTGATATTACCAATAGTTTAAAGAGTATGGGTAGGACTTCTACTAGTAACCTTGTGCAAAAGATTCTAAGATCTCTTCCATCATCATGGAACTCAATAGTAGCTACTATTCAAGAGGCTATGGATCTTGACAAGCTATCACTCTAGCAACTTACTAGATCTCTCATGATTTATGAGCTAACCATAAGATAAAAGCAAGAGAAAGAGTCAAGAGAAAGAAGACCATCATCTTGAAGTCTACAATAAATAAAGAAATAATAAAAAAAGTGATGAGTCAGAAAAAAAGAAGACGGTGATGATGAGTTAGCCATGGTAGCAAGAAGATATAGATGGCTCATGAGGAAGAAGAAATCTAGCTTCAAGAAGACTTACAAGGATTAAGCTAGTAAAGACATAGAAAAAGAGAAAAAAAGGGAGCAGCCCATATGTTTCGAATGCAAAAAGCTCGATCATTGCAAAATGGATTGTTCCCTACTCAAAAGGACCAAGAAATACAAGAAGAAAGCCTTGGTGGCTACTTGGAGCGATTGTAAGGGTTTAAGCTCCGAAGAAGAAGAAACTAAAGAAATTACAAATCTTTACCTAATGGTAGAAGAAAATGAGGTAAACTTTGAACATTTATTAGATTATGATGAATTGCAAAATATATTAATGATCTACTTGCTGATTTTGAGAAGTTAAAAAAGATCAATAAAAAATTAAAGAAACAAAATACTAAATTCATTAAGAAAAAGAAAAATACCTTACAAAAAGTTTTAAATGAAATAAAAAAGATTTTGAAAGAAAAGGAAACCGAGTTACAAAAAGCTTCGAAAGAAAAATAGAGCATCTTGAATGAAAAAGATAAGATTTTTATAGAAAACTAAAATTTGAAAAATGAGATAAAGAAAGTAAAAACTTTTATAGATAAATTTACCTTAAGTTCTAAAAAATTATAAATGATTTTGAATGATCAAAGACCTATTTACAATAAGGATGGTTTGGGTTATAATACTCAAATAAATAAAAATTTTTGAAATATTTCTTTAAGAAACCACCTCTTAGTTTAACATCAAGCACTAGTTTTTATTGTAAAAAATTAGGTCACAAAGCTTGTGTATGTAATTTTAGAAAAACAAATGAAAGAATGATTAAAAAGGTGTGGGTTCCAAAAGGAACCAATAAAACTAATCCCATAGGATCTAAGATAACTTGGATACCTAAAATAAAAACTTGATTTCCTTTGTAGGTATGTCTTACAATCCAAAGAAAAAAAGATTGTATCATCATAGTGGATGCTCAAGATATATAACAGGTGATAAGACTCAATTTATTACTTTGGATGTTAAAGAGGAAGTAATGGTAACTTTTGGAGACAAAAGAAAAGGACAAATTTGAGGAATAGATAAAATCTACATTGCCCCCTCTATGGTTATTGAAAATGTCTTCTATGTAGATGGTTTAAAACATAACTTGATTGGCATATGTCAACTATGTGATAAAGGATGTAGAGTAGTTTTTGAGTTATCCAAATATATTGTATACAGTCCTATAGAAGAGAGTATTGTATTCATTGAAATAGGCTTGGTAATATCTATATAATAGAATTGGATAATCATTCTCTAAAAGGTGACCAATGCTTAGTTGCAATGAATTCTCTAGAATAAAATAGTTGGTTGTGGCATAGAAAATTAGGTCATGCAAGCATGGATTTAATCTCAAAACTTGTTAGAAAAGATCTTGTAAAAAGTTTACCAAAATTCAAGTTGAAAAGAATCAAATTTGTGATACATGTCAATTTGGAAAACAATCTAGGAGTTCTTTTAAACCAAAAGGTATGAATTCAACTAATAGACCATTAAAACTCATTCATATGGATTTGTTTGAGCTAACTGGAACTACTAGTCTATATGGCGAGCATTATAGACTTGTCATCATAGATGATTTCTTAAGGTTCATTTAGGCTTTTTGCCTTGCTCAAAAGGAAGAAGCATTTTCTACTTTACAAAGTTTTATAGAAAAATTTCATATGAAAAAGATTTTTCAATCATTGCAATGCAAAGTGACCATGGAATTGAATTTGAGAATCAGTATTTTAAAAATTTTTATAATAAAAAAGTATTGAGCACAACTTTTTAGCACCTAGAATACTTAAACAAAATAGGATAGTATAAAGGAAAAATAAAACTTTATAAGAAATGGCATGCACTACGTTGTGTGAAGGCAAACTTCCTAGATATTTTTAAACAGAAGCCATAAACATAGTATGCTATATTTTGAACTGTGTTTTAATCTGACTGAATTTAAAGAAAACTCCATATGAGCTTTGAAAAAACAGAAACCAAATATTAGTTATTTTGTGTTTGGATGCAAGTACTTATATTAAATAATGAAAAAGAATTTAGAAATTTTGATGCCAAGTTAGATGAATGAATCTTTCTAGATTACTCTTTATCTAGCAAGGCATATAGAGTCTTGAACAAAAAGACACTTATTGTTGAGAGTCGATGCATATTATTTTTGATGAAACTAATATAAATTCTTCAAAAAAAGAAAATTTTTTGGATGATTATGTAGGCATACTTAACAAAAAGATAGAGAATCTCATATTAAAGGATTTAACTCTCAAAGACAAAGATGAAGAACTAAAGGAAGAGAATGATGAAGTTGAGCTGACTCGAAAGGAAAGTGAGTTGATTCAAAGGTGAAGTGATCTATCCAAGCAATGGAGGTATGCTTATGGATATCCAAAGGATTTAATTATTGATGATCCATCTCAAGGTATAATAACTCATTCATCTCTAAGAGATCCTTGCAATTACTTAGTCTTTGTCTCATAAAAGAACCTAAAACTATTGAAGAAGTTGAAAAATATAGTGAATGGATTAAGACTATGCAAGAGGAACTTAACCAATTTGAAAGGAATAATATTTGGACACTTATAGAAAAATCTTTAGATCATCTTATAATTGGAACAAAATGGATTTTCAGAAATAAACTAGATGAAAATGGCAAAGTTATAAGAAATAAAACTATATTAGTTACAAAATGTTATAACCAAAAGAAGGAATTGATTTTGATGTGACTTTTGTACCTATAGTTAAATTAAAAGTAATTAAACTACCACTAGCTTTTGCATGCTATATGGATTTTAAACTTTACTAAATGGATATTAAAAGTATAATTTTGAAAGGCTTCATTTATGAAGAGGTTATGTAAAACAATCACTTGGTTTTGAAAGTCCCGAGTTTTCAAATTATGTATATAAATTACATAAAGCTCTTTATGGTTTAAAATAAGTCACTCATGCATGGTATGAATGTTTAAGCAAGTTTTATTTCAAAATGATTTTACAAGAGGGAATGTAGATACTACATTATTTTTGAAAAGGTTGAATGATGACCTATTAGTAGTCCAAATATATATAGACAATATTATATTCAGTGCTACTAATGAAACTCTTTATCAAGATTTTTCAAGCTAATGCAAGGAGAGTTTGAGACAAGCATGATAGAAGAATTCAACTTCTTTCTCAAACTCTAAATAAAGCAAATAAGTGAAAGAATCTTCATCAACCAAATAAAACACCAAAGGAGATACTCAAGAGTTTGGGATGGAAAGTTTCAAAGAAATGGCACACCAAAGCTCAACATGTAAGTTTGACAAATATATTGAGAAAGGGAAAAGCACAGATCAAAAAATTGTATAAAGATAGATGGACCTCTACTCTATCTCACTACTAGTAAGGGATGATAAAATCAGTATATACATGTATACTATATACTAATATAATTCTAAAGAGTCACATATGCTGGCTGTTAAAAGAATTATTAGATACTTGTCTAGTATTGCTAATGCTAAATTATGGTACTCTAAAAATTCTTAGATAAATAATTGGATATTCAGATTCTAACTGTACTAGATAAAAATTAGATAGAAAAAGTACTGGTAAAATTTATCAATTTCTAGGAGTAAACTTAATCTTTTGGTTTAGCAAAAAATAAAGGTCAATGGTACTATCTATGGTCGAGGCTAAATATATTGCAACCAGAAGTTGTTGTCCTCAAATCTTATAAAATAAGCAATAACTAGAAAACTTTGATATAAACCTAATAACATTCTAATAAGATGTGATAATACTAGTACCATAAATCTTACTAAAAATCTTATTCAAGACTTAAGAACTAAACACATTAAAGTAAGACATCATTTCATAAGAGACTATGTACAAAATGATGATGTCTTGCTTGATTTTCTTAGCACTAATAAATAATTAGCTGATATATTTATAAAATTTTTAAGTGAGATAGATTTTAGTATGATTAGAAAAAAATAGATATTTATAATCTCTTTGATTGAAATTCTTTCCGTTCTTTTATGAAAATCTTTATCTAGAGGTATTCTTATAATTTTGACACTCCTAGAATTCTCAAATTAGATTTGAAATCCTTCTAGAATTGATTTGGATCAAAATTTTCTAAATTTTCTTTGACCCAGATTCGAGATAACTCGAATTAAATCTAAGTTGACTCGAGTCTGAGTCGACTTGATAGAAAAACCGAGTCGACTCGTGGTTGGATCTATCCTTTTTAAAATAGGACATGCAAGCCTCATTTTTAGTCATTAGGTCATCTTTCACCTTAGGAATAGTAGAAATCCTTATCAAATCCTCCACCTATCCAAGAAACCTCTAAATCCACCTTTCTTTTATGTTTTCCTTTGATTCCAACATGTTTCCTAGTAATCATGTGCCCTAAGAAGATGTGGCTTATCGTATGAAACATCCATGGACCAAAATAGAGTGACTTCATGGAACATGGAGCTTAGAAAGATAAAGGAGAGCAAAAGCAGCAAGAGAAAATGCACCACCACCTTCTACTGAGCCACACATGCCATCCACTACTCAGGTTCCATCTTTTCATATCTTTTGGCTGGGAGGATGGTAGGTAGAGTCATTATGACTGGTAAGTAGGTCAACTTCCACTTCTTTGAAGAGAATGAATTTACATTTTGAGTGGATCAAGAAATAGGGGTGGGAGAACTTTTGTAAGGTTAATATCTTGACCTACCCTGGACTTGTTTGAGAATTCTATAAATATTTGAGTAGAGTTTTTGGTGGTATTTCATTTATAGTGAAAGGTATAGAGATTTCTTTGATTGACACTTTACTAGGTCAGATTCTTGGTATTCCTAGTCAAGGCGTGGTGGCAGAAAAGCTAGCTAATCAGAGAGTTGAACTTAGATGTGCTATGAACTATTAGGATGTTGAGGGTATTGGTGAGTTCAAGTCCAATACCTTATCCATTGATCGAAAGCTTCTACACCATGTGTTGGGAGGATCTTCATACCCAAAATTGTAGATAGATTTGATTTTATATTTAGAGAGAGCTAGTGATAATGTATCATCTTATACAGTTTATACCAAGCAATCTCCCTGGAATTATGTTAATTAGATAAGGGAAGTAGCAGAGAGAGTGAAGGCATGCCTATCCTATGGCATGTTATATTTTTTGAGAGCTTTGGAGTATTCTTTGATGGGGAGTCCTTAAAGAAGTTCTAGAGTCATGATGACTATTGTGATTGCACTCTCCATTCAATGGGATACCAAAGAGCAGGTGATCACTAAGTGAGGCGAGTTTCTAGTCTAGAGGCACAAGAGGGACCAAAGTCTCTAGTCCATAGAGCTGAGCCATATTCACCACCCAGGCTATATAAAGGAATAGCAGGGCCTTTGATATTCCTATTCCATCTTTGAGAACACCTGACACCTTTTTCACATAGGCTACAATTGATGACAATATAGTGCAAAGGATAGTTAGAAGATTGTTGGATAGACAATTAGAGGAGAGCTTTAGTTTATGAGAGCTAAGATGTAGATGCTTACTGGTAGAGTCGATGAACTTTAGACTAAGATTACTGGCATACATTGACTCATTGAGCAGCTATGCATAGACTCCTCTATATCAGGTATTGCTGATAGGTTGATGAGGAGATTGGATAACGATTTCGCTGATGTTAAGACTATTGTTGACAAACTTAGGATATCCATGATAATGAATATTGGTTTGGTACATAATATGACTATGAGGATTTTTGAGGTTGTATCAGATCAAAAACAGTAGCAGCTCCACCTTCTCCTCCATCTCATCTTCAACAATTCAGATAACAAGTCATTCCTTAGGCTTCACCTAGCTAAGACTACCCAACCTGACCCTGCACACCCCGGATCATCTGCTAGGACCATTACTAAGACTATAGGAGATAACAGTAGTTCCATCAATCTTTTAGGAGACCTTCTACAGTACCTATTAGGCTAGCTACAAGGACCCAGAGTCAGATAGCTGACTCCATAGCCTAGGAGTTATCTAGATATAGAATACTATATGTACCAGGTCTTATGCTTTGATGGTATGTGTATTTATTGCTTATATTAGGATGTACCTTTTATCTCATTTATCAACAAATTGATGATGATATATATATCCTTTATGCTTTATGTATTTGATGGTGTTATATCTTTTATTCTTTACATATTGATAACATCCCTTCATATTCAATTGTATTGGTTGCTTCATTTAGGAGGAGTAATATCTCTCTTCTATTTTTAATGATGCTTTCAAAAGGGAGAAAATTGAATAATATGAATAATATTGAATAATATATATAAATAATATGAGTAAAAAAAGGAATAATATTGAAAAAGAAGTAATATTGCATAAAACAATAAGGAAGATATAATTAAATAAATGAAAAGAATGGATAATAGTATATAAATGTGTTTAGAATGAATAATAATATATAAATATGTTCTCAATGCTTGACTCATTATTTTGGCCTATATTTCAATATTTCATAAAAATGTATTTTGATACTTTTTCTACTTGTTAATTACTTTTCATGCTTTAGTATGCACTACTATTTTTTAAGGCATGTTATATTTAATTATCTTATATACTCAAAGTTTTGTCATCATCATAAAAAAAGAAAAGATAGTTGGTTCTAAGAATTGATTTTGATGAATAACAAAATATTTGAATATATAATATTACTAATGTACTACACAAGTTAATGTTTTAGAAAATGATATGGGTAATATCAATAAATCTGAAACATAAATTCTTAAAGAATAAATGTTTGAGAAAAACCAATGATTTCATTAAGAAATAGGTGTACGGAAGTTTGAAGTCCCAAAAGCTATAAAAACCAAGTTTTAGCCCCGTATCAAAAGGTTTCAACTTAATACTACAAAGTTTCATCCATCATGTAATCAAGCCAACTCAGACTAAATTTGAGTTGACCTGATATGGTGTGCCCAAAATAATAGAAAGCTAATTTTATGACTATCTTTTGAGCCAACTCAAATGAACCTTAAGTCAACTCGAATGGACTTTATGCTGACTTAACAGAACCAAGTCGACTCAATAATGGACAATAGAGAGCTATATTTTGGAGAAAAAGACTGAGCCAACTTAATAGAAGATTGAGCTAACTCAGAAGAACTCCAAGTTGACTCGAAAAAAATCTAAGTCGACTCGACAAAAATTCAAGTCGACTCAAAGACTGCTAACATATATAACGACTAATTTTTAGAAATGACAAAATGACCCTATCTTATTCCTAACGACTATTTTTCTTTCTCCAATGATTAGGATTAACTAGTTTGATCTTGGAAGGCTTCTTAAAGACTACCAAACTCATTAAAGACATCTAAGAACATCAAATCAATAGAATATTCCAAGTATCATCAAGAAAGAAGGAAAAGCCAAAAGGTCTTGATTTAAGAGCTCATTTTTTCAACTACCTAAAGTAATTCCATCAATCATTGGCTTTCCAGCAAGGAGACAAATTGAAGCTTTCAAAGATTCCTTGTATCTCCTTTTATTATGTAAAAGTTCTTTTTTGCTCCTTTTAAGGAGTTTTTCTTGTACTTAAAATACTCTTTATTTTTTTGTTGCCTACTTCAGTTGGGACTGAAGTTAGGTGTTTCTTAAGCCAAGGATTGGCTTGTAGGGTTTTGATTATGACCCCAAAAAATATTGATTTTGGATTTGGTTTATGAGCATGTGAAAACAAACCCGCTATAATATTTGAAGAAGATTATACCGAAAAATTCTCAAGAAAAGATAGGGAGTAGACGTAGGTGTTAGGGGCACTAAACTATTATAGATTTTTTATGTTTATGATTGTTCCTATTTCCTTTACTTTTAGCACTTATATCTTTTACACTTGCATTTTGCTCAAATATACTTCACATTGCAGCACATAATTAATATTTTAATTTTTGAAAAATGTAACTCACCTCCCATCTTGGGTTATGTAGCTAAGCCACAATCCTCTTCATCAATCTAGGTATACTCAGTGATGAAGTCTACTCGAACTTAAGCTTTCATCATCGAGCATGGTTAGTAGGATATGTTGTACTCATCCAATCTAGAGGCCCACTTTGCCATTCTTCCAAATGTATCAGGGCATTGCAAGATTGCTTTTAGCAAATGACTATTAGTACCATCACTAAGTGAGCTTGGAAATATGGCCTCAAGCATTTTGTCTCTACCACTAGTGCGTAGACTAGCTATCTGCTTTTGAGTATCTCATCTCGACATCATGCAATACCCTGCTAGAGTAATAGATTGGTTTTTATGTCCCTTTACCTTCCTCTCTAATTAGTACTAAACTTACTACCTCATGTAAAGCAGAAAGATATAAGTACAAAGTCTTCTTCCTGAAGTTTCGAGAGTAAAGGTGGGGAACTAAGATACTTCTTCAGATCTTCAAAGGCCCATCGATAATCATCAGTCTATTCAAATTTTTTAGTTTTCTATAAAGTTTTGAAAAATGGTAGACATCTTTTAGCTGACCGAGAAATAAATCTGCTCAATTAAGCAATGCACCCAGTTAGCTATTGAATTTCTTTCTTAGTAGAGGGATGTTTCATGTCGAGAATTACTCATATTTTCTCAGGATTAGCTTCAATTCCTCAATTGATTACAAGGAATCTTATAAACACTTCAGATGTCACCCTGAAGATATACTATATCATATTTAGCCTCATCTAATGATGTCATAATATGTCAAAAGCTTCTTCTAGGTCCTTGATATGGTTTGATGTTCAGGTGCTTTTCACCAACATATCATCAATATAAGTCTCCATATTTCTTCCAAGTTATGTTTTTAAGATTTTATTGACTAGTTATTAGAAGTTATCCTAGCATTCTTCAGATCAAAAGGCATCATTTTATAACAATATAAACCTATCTCAGTCATAAAAGTTGTCTTCTCCTCATCTTCAGGATCCATGCAAATCTGGTTATAGCCCAAGAAAGAATCCATGAAGCTTAAAAGCTTGTACCCAGTAGTTGCATCAAACAATTGATCTATCTTTAATAAGGAAAAGCTATCTTTAAGACAAGCTTTATTGAGATCCATATAATCAATACAGATCCTCCATTTTTTATTGGTTTTTTTAATCATTACCACGTTGGCAAGCCAATCTAGATAATGACTCTCTGATAAATTTGGCATCAAGGAGCTTGCCAACTTCTTCGTCAATGACTTTCTATCATTCAAGGGTGAAATTCCTCTTCTTCTATCAAACGAGCTTAAACCTTGGGTCGACTTTTAACTTATAAGTGATTACTTCTAGGAGAATTCTAGGCATGTCCATGGCCGACCAAGCGATGTCATCAGCATTGCATTGAAGGAAGTCCACGAGCTGTGTTTTGGTTTCTTCATTCAAAAGACTCCCAATTTGGATGGTCTTCATCGGATCTTCTTCTCTCAAGGGCACAAAATGATCTTCTCAACTGGTTTCCCATGTCTTTTGAGTTTTCTTTGATCTAGTTGCTTGAGTGATAGTTTATTCATTGACTACTTATCTTGAATCACCAGGCACTACTACCGAGTAAGTCGTTGATCTTCCTTCATTTCTCCAATCCCAATTTTGGTCAGAAAATATACCAAAAGATGATAAGTTGAAACTTTCAAAGCCAGCCATCCTATTGTATTGTCTGCTAAAGGGAGTCGAATAACTATATAGTTGATGGAAAGGGTTTTTTATTGAGGCTCTATTCCATTGGTTATAGGAAAAGTGATTTCCCCTTTAACTCTAACTGAGTTTCCACTGAATCTGATTAAGGATGTTGATACCTTTTTTAGTTTGTCACAAGAGAGTTTCATCTTAAGAAAAGCATCATAAAACAATATCTCAGTAGAACTTTCATTATCTATCAGAATTTTTTATATCGTAATTTGCTATCATTGCTGAAACAATGATAGGATCATCATGGAAAGTTTGAATTCTCCGAAGGTCATCATCAGAAAAGCTAATAATATTATTGCTTTGATACCTCTTTGAAGCATCTTCCTCAGCTCTCGTCCCTCATGTGCTTGCCCCCTAATGTATCATGCTAACTAACCCTTTAGTAGGTTGTTGGTTGGCAAGTTCTAGTTCATCAGTATTTTTCTTAGGTGCAGCTATTTCGGACTGATGATCTTTGTTACACACATACTTTCCTAAAAAGCCATGTCAAATTAAATCTTCTATTTCATCTTTCAACTAGATGCATTCTTCTGTTGTGTGACCATGATCATGGTGGAATCAGCAATATTTGTTTTTGCTCCATGAAACTGATGGTGCACGCATGGGCTGAGGCCTTTGCATAAAACTTTTCCTCTCTATCTCCATCAAATTTTTCTCAAGAGAGATAGATGAGTATAGCTATCAAACTTGTAGATCAAGTTCTTCATCTTTGGACTTTGTCATCGAGTCTAGGCATCCTTGTCATTGTGAGGTCGAGAATCATCTTCTGGTTCTTCTTCTTCTTTGGTACTGGTTTCCATTCAGCTTGGCATCAGCTTACAGCTTGTTTTTTAGCTAGCATATATTTTTGAGCACGTGCTAGCAACTCCAAGAAACTTCTAAGAAACTTCTTATCTAAGGAGAAAATTAGCCTAGGTGATCGAAATCCCTTAATCATAGCTGATATGGCTATAGATTCATTGAGATCCAGGACTTCAAGTGTAGCAGCATCGAAACATACTACATAATCTCTTAGAGTCTCTCCTTTTCTTTGCTAGATGAAGAAGAGGCTGTCTAAATTACAAGGTATCCTTCAACTTGTTCATAAGTGAGCCACAAATTGTTCTTTCGGCTAGTTGAAGGAGTGAATGGGACCTAGCTTAAGGCTCGAGTACCATACCCAGGTAGTCTTTCTCATTATTGCTAGGAAAGCAAGGCAGTGAATGATGTCGTTGGTGCCCTAGATCATTTTGTGGGCTTTGTAGCTATCTATGTGATCCAGTGGATCAAAAGTTCCATCATAAGGCTCTAGCTGGGGCATCTTAAAATGCAAGAAAATCATTTCATGATTCATAGAGAGAACTGATGCAATGCCATCGACATCAATCAGACACCCAAAAAGAGCCGATCGACGTCGCCTGTCGATCTCTCTCCTGTCCCGACCACCCATCTTCGATCGACACCTTCCACGGTCGCCGCATGCCAACTGTCGCTGCCCGTGCCACAGATCCAAACGTACCACCTCCGCACGACACTACCAACCACCAGAACCCCCCCATCCGGCCATCTCCCTCCCGTGTCAGCATCGTCCTCGACCCAGCGCCGACGCTGGTGAGCCCCAATGGACTTCCTCCCCTGCTCCATCTTGCAACGACCCATGAAGAGGCTGGCACCAGCGTTCTCAACGCCGTTGCCAACGAAGCACACCGGCAAAGCCTCCCCGCACTGCTGCCTACTCTCCGGTGCCATCGCTGGTGAGATCCGGCCGGAAGACCCCCTGCTCTGTTCAGCCCCTTCGGTTCGTGGAGAAGGAACTGTTGGCATGAACATGAAAGCAGTTCACGTTCCTAATGCCGACTTTAGATTCTACACAATCTCAAAGCAAGACTTTATGGATCTCAATGCTACATGCTGCACACTCCTCAAAGCACACGGTCCTTAGAGCTATACGATCTTCAGTGCTGCATAGTTTCTGGAGCTACATGATTTCTGGAGCTGCACAATCCTCAGAGCCATGGGAATTTCAGAGCTGCTTAGATTTCTGAGTCACACGGATCTCAGAGTTGAATAGCTCTCATAGTAGAGCTGATTTAAAAATAATAAAATAAAATAAAATAAAATAAAAAGGTGAGTCTAGCCTCTTTTAATTTGATTAGTTTCGGTTCCATCAAACCCTTGCTCATCCAAACTCGATGAAGTCGAGTTCTCCCCACCGCAGGGGAATGATAGGGATCAAGAGTCTATGTTATTTTATTTTTTGAGTCCATTAGTCCTATGTCACTTGAGTCAAAGTGAGTCAATTTAGTCCTATAAAAGTGAGACAACTGAGTCAGTTGAGTCCACTTAATCTGGTCCAGTCATTTTAGTTCAGTCAAGTTTGATTGAGTCCATTCAGGTCATGTACAAGAGGAGAGTCAACATACCAGGAGATTCACCAGGCCTCCCCAACCAAAGCTGGCCTTCATGCACCTGGACCCTTTCATGCCGCCAGGCCCGCAAGAGAGAGCTCTAGTCCAAGACAAAGGCCCACTGTTGACCAGGTCCACCAAGATTTCTTGGTCCACAAGTTAGGGTTTCTTAGCCCTCAAGTCATGTACCCTGGGATGAAATTTATAAATACCACTCCTCCCCTCTTGTATGAAGTATCTCTTTCTTATGAATACAACTTGCTAAATTTTTGTGATTGCCTTGTATTTGGTATTCTAGTGTTGGTTCTCTTGTTCTTGTATGCTCTCCTTGTGTTCCCGGATTGAAACCCTGCTACCCTAGCTTCCATCTACACCCTTGGAGATCAGCCACATCCAGAGGAAGATGCCCTAGCTGCTGCCCTAGTCAAGCAACTGCTTCTTCCCCAGGACACCCATACCTAAACCTAGTTTCTTTCAATTCTAAACCCTAGTTTTTATTCCTTATTTAATTACTATTTTGATTGACCCCTGATGCTTGTAGGATCCCGAGATGTTTCACCTCCTTAGAGGAGGCTTTCCTTGCCTTCAGACCAGGTCCAGATCAGCCATTTGATTCAAGGAACCAAAGCTTCTTCGTACAGACTCCAATCAGAGAGTGAGTGATCCTTTCCACTACAAAGTTTTCAATCTCTGACTAGCAAGAAACCTTCACTTCTCTTAATTTTTGATTTGATGAAGATAGGCTATCATAAACCGAAAGTTTCTCAACTCTCGGGTCCTTGCTACTTCTTATCTTGCATGAGTTCTTTGCGATTATGATGATTCTATGCATTGCTACTCCTTATGCTAGTTCTTACTTTTATTTGGGAATTTAGCCTACAAACATAAATTATAAAAATCATAAAAAAATTAATTTACTATTTTTCCTGCATCTTTAGCAATCTTAGAGTCATCCCGCATCAAGAATGGAGGTCGAGATTTGTAGCCAGGAAAGTTGTTGACTCCCCGATTATCGTCCTTTAGCTCCGCAAGTCATTCCTCAATCTCTTGAGATTTTGTCTCATAGTCATCGTATCGATGGATTTCTTGGCCATACTGAGTAACCTCTGGGATGGTGTCCTCCCTTGTAGACTCCGAAAGAGATCTCGGGTGCTTCTCCCTTCATCAACTATCTCCCTGTCAGTCAGGTTCAAGGCTAGGCCATCATGGGAGATTTTGTTGGACCAGAGATCGTCAGTTTAGAGAGTGTTGATTGAGGGAACATTGAATTATCAGTTTGCACTAAGATTCTCTTGAGGGAGATCATTGGCTATGTTTGGAAGTGACCACCATAGCTATCTTCGATGGTCATTACTAATTGTTGGTTGCAACTTCCTAAAGACTTTGGATAGTAGCGGCCATGGGTTCTACCTTATTCATGAGAGTGGTGAATTGCTATTGATCTGGCACCATTATTGGAGGTGTATCATTGACCTCCAATGGCTAGTTGTGTGGGCCATCCTGCTTGGATAATTGACGGCCCTTACTAGTTGAAGTATTTTGTTCACCCTTTGGCCATTGTCTTTCTTCTCTAGAATCCCCTTCATAGTTAGGAGATGTGAGCTTCCCCTTTCTGGCATACCAATTTATTATTGCTAAACTCCAAGTGATAGACTTCATTAGCTAGGCCGAGGGAGTGAGATGTGAGAGATGTCAATGGATCATCTACAGCACTTGCAAAACAAGTCCCTAACCAGAAATTCTTCAGTAGAGAACCTTCGATACTTCAATCAGTGGGGGGTTTTAGGGAGCAAATGAAGAATTGAAAGAAATCAAAGTAACACATTTTTAAGCATAGTGTTAGCTTACCCCTTAAAGGTTTTCTTTTACTAGTATTTTTAGATATTTGTAATAATTGAATTCTATTAGAAGAAAATCTTTTCTATTAGCTTTAACAACATCTTGTTGAGGAAAAGCCTCTTTCTATTGCTGTAAATAGCTAGCACAACAATATTTCATTGTAATAGTTATTCTCTTTTCTATTCACTTGATCGGATATTTCAAGTTTGTTAGCATATATGCCTTAGTCATTGATTTATTGATTGGCCATTTTATCTTGTCTGACTATTTGGTTTCTAGTTTTTCAATGAGGAGAAATGTCCGTTTATTCATTCAGCTCTTGAAGAAAAGTTGATCGAACTTTAATATCATCAGCTTTGCTAACTGGCGATTGAGTTTCTTGGCTACCTCATCTTAGTGCTTTTCATTGACTAATCAATTCATTATCAATTGGCATGTCTGATCAATTGTTTAACAGACATAATAGCAGTAAGAGCTATCATAATGGCTATTATTTTAATTATTTTAAACTATGTAGGCGAGTGGTTGAAATCATGTGATTTTTTGTTATTAATATCATCTAATATCAGTGAATGCAAAATCTAATTTTTTTGGATAACAATAATAAAAAAAAAGCCCCAAGGGGCATGATGTTGGTGGAAACAAAGATGCCATGTTCTCCAACAAAAAATTAAAAAAAAATGATGCGTGTTGTTATACCCGATTGGATTACCCTCGAACCATACCAACACCGACGGTCCTTCAACCCGGTCGAATTGAAGGCCCGATCGGCCCACTTCAGTAGAGGCCCGATTGGCCCACTTCAGCAGAGGTCCGACCGACCCACTTCGGCAGAGGCCCGCCAGCCCACTTCGGCAAAGGTCGAACATGCCCACTTCGGCAGAGGTCCAACCGACCCACTTCAGTAGAGGTTCGGCTGACCCACTTCAGCAAAGGTCCGGCCGACCCACTTCAGCAAGGCCCGTATTGGCCAAGGCAAGCTGCTCCAAGGATGGGCCGGGGGCTCTAGAAGCCCCTTTCAGTTGGTACCAAAATTTTGTTGTAACACAATCCTGACACATCAGTGCCACTACTCTGTGAATCCCACGACACCACCCCATCTTGGTGCCATGTGTCTACTACCCAAATTTTTCTAGGGGAAGATCAGTCATTCCCGACTTAGCCCCTAATAGATTCTGGCAAGGTTCTGTGTCTATATAAGGTAAAATGGGGGGCTCCGAGAGGTAAGAGAGCTTTTCCCTTCTCCATGAGCTTATCTCCTTCGACTCCTCCATTATGTTGCTCTAAGGCTCCCACTAATTTAGCCATCGGAGTGTCCCCCGTTGGAGCACCACCAGCTCGTGGGACTTTCTTGCAGGAACCGGGACCGGGAGACACGCACTCCTGCTAGCTCCAGGAACCTGGTTTGGAAGATTCAGTGACAATAGATTGGTGCTAGAGGAAGGGTGGCCTGAACCTCCGTTCTTATTTTCCTTCCCTAAAAGGAGGAATCCACCGCTAAGTAGAGCAATGATGAAAGGAAGAGCCCAGAATACCTCCATCAGGAGAGGTCACTCCCTGTCAAGATCGGAAGAACCTCTCAGGGAGAATGACGCTGCCCAACCTACCATCACCCTGGGACAACAGTAGCTCCAGACCCTTCTAAACTGCATTGACACCCTTGCTATCACAGTTCATAATCTCCAAGATGCGGCCAATGACAGACAGCAGCCACTCGCGGCATCCCAAACGAACCATCAACTTGCTGCTGAGGGAAGTCGATGGCAAGGAGTCCCTCAGCTCCACTCCCATGCGACCCTGGAGCCTCAAAGGTCTTAGAGGGATCATGCTGATGGAAAGAGAGTGAGGTCCGCCTTACTCTCCTCCATAGACTCGGTCTCTAATGACGATCAGTGCCATGGTGAGGACCCGAGAGACTACATCAGCAAGCTCTAGCACATGGAGGAGCAAATCGCTGAGCTGGTCAATTAGTAGAAGGTTGACGGGGCACAGGCATACGACTCTCGCCCACCTTTCTCCGCCAAAATCATGGGGGAAGCTATCCCCCGTCACTTCAAGATCCCTCAGGTGACCTACGATGGCACCACCGAAACTTTGGATTATCTAGGCACTTACAAGGCCCATATGATGGTACAGGGCACCTCCAATGTCCTCTACTACATCGCCTTTCCTACGACATTTAAGAAGGCAGCTCGGATGTGGTTCTCCACCATTAGACCAAGTACGATTCATTCTTTTTCCCAGCTGGGAAAACTCTTTATGTCCCATTTCAGAACTTGCAGTCAGATGCTGAGAAACATGGACTGCCTCTTCCTCATGCAGTAGAAGGAAGGAGAAACCCTCCGGGATTACATGGATCAGTTCAATTCATTGGCCATGGAGGTCCTGGACCTAAATGAGCACGTAGCTATGTTGGCCTTCAAGAAGGGGCTGCGATTGTCCAGGCTCACTTTCTTCCTGGGCAAAAAATTTTCATCAAGCTACTCCGAACTACTGGCCCAGGCATAGAAATACGTCATGGCAGAAGAACAGGTGGCAAGCCGACGCCAAGCTGAAGGGAGGTCGGCTCCCAAGAAGAGGAGCGACAAGGCTCCCGAAGTCTAACCTCCCAGCGATGGAATCAACTCGGCCCGACGTCCCAGCCCTAAACCGAAGGACTTCCCTAGGAGGTTCGAGACTTATACATCTCTCTTCCTTCTGAGGGAGAAAATTCTTATGGAAATAGAGAATGAGACCTTCCTGCAAAGGCCTCACCCGATGAGGGGCCCCTCCACATCAAGGAGCAGAGACAAATACTGCTGGTTCCATCATGACCACGGGATAGCATAGAATATTGCCTCCAATTGAAGGATACGATCGAAGATCTGATCAGGCGGGGGTACCTGCATAAGTACGTCCGACCCCAGATGAATCAGGCTGAAACTTCTAATGCTAGAGACCCCCAGAAAAAATAGAGCTACCCAACCAGCGCCCCACTGATGGAAATGTGGGTATGCTCCACCGTCGGTCTAACTGGAGGAATGAAGAAGACCAGGACATTGTTAAGAGGCCCCAGAGCTCTAATGTAATTAGTTTCTCCGACGAAGACCTCTTAGTGGCCCAGATCTCTAGGAATGACCCTGTGGTTGTATCGATAGTGATTGGCAACTATGATATAAGGAGGATCCTCATAGATAATAGAAGCTCCATAGAAGTTTTGCTATATGAAGCCTTTGTCTGAATAAACCTGCCTAGAACCAGGCTGCAAGAATCCCCATGCCATTGACAAGGTTCGGGGGGAACTCCATCAGCGTAGAAAGAGAAATAACTCTGCCCGTGACCATCGGATCATAGCCTTATCAAAAAACCCTCCCTATCAACTTTGTGGTAGTATGCACGACATTGGCCTACAATGCCATCTTGGGACGGCCAACCCTTAACAAATTCCAGGCCATCGTGTCTACCAACCACTTGCTGGCAAAGTTTTCGACCTGGAATGGGGTCGAAGTAATAAAAGGGGATCGCAAAATGGCCAGGCAGTGTTTGACCATCTAGGACAAGCAATCAAGAGACCATTCCATTTTGGAACAGCTTGACCCCAGGGTCGAAGCTGACTGCTATGGATAATCAGTCGAGGGGATTCTATTCGTACCCCTTCAGGAGGATGACTCCACTAGGGTCCTACAAATGGAAGCACACTCAGAGAAGAGGCCAAGTCAGAGCTAATCAGCTTTTTATAGGACAATGCCAGCCTCTTTGCCTGGTCGACGTCGAACATGCCAGGTATCCCGTCGGAGGTCATAACCCACCGGCTTAAGGTGGATCCAACTTACAAGCTTATCAGATAAAAGAAGAGGAGCTTCACCCCTGAGAGACAGAGGGCGATTGGTGAGGAGGTCAAGAAGCTCTCCAATACTGGCTTCATCAGAGAGGCCCATTACCCTGACTGGCTAGCAAATGTTGTAATGGTGAGGAAAACCAATGAAAAGTGGAGGATATGTGTGGACACACCGACATCAACAAAGCTTGTCCAAAGGACAGCTTTCCCTTACCAAAGATCGATCAACTAGTGGATGCCACTAATGGCCACCAGCTTCTGAGCTTCATGGATGCCTTCTTCGAGTACAACTATATCAGCATAGACCTAGAGGATGAAGAGAAGACAGCCTTTATCACCGACAAAGGGCTGTACTGTTACAGAATGATGCCCTTCGGCCTAAAGAATGCTGGAGCCACTTTTCAAAAACTAATCAATCGGGTCTTCGAAGGGCAACTTGGAAGAAACATGGAGGCATATGTTGACGATATGATAGTCAAGAGCCTCTATAAAGCTGACCACATCAAAGATCTACAAGAATCTTTCAATGCCTTAAGGTATCACCAGATAAAGCTAAACCCAGCCAAATGCACTTTTAGGGTGACTTCTGAAAAATTCCTTGGTTTTCTGGTCATGTAGAGAGGAATTGAGGTCAACCCTGATAAAATCAAGGCCATCGTCGACATGGGCATCCGACCCAGAAGCAAGAAGCAAGTACGAGAACTCACAGGTTAGATAGCTTCTCTCAGTCACTTTATTTTGAGATCAGCCGAAAAATGTCTTCCCTTCTTCAAAGCTCTGCAGCGGTCAAATTGCTTCCAGTGGATCGACGAATGTTGATCGGCCTTCAAAGCATTGAAGGCGTATTTGGAGACTGCCCCCTTACTTGGTAAGCCTATGGAGGGAGAGCCCCTGTACCTGTATCTTTCAGCATCGGATAAGGTGGTGAGCTTCGTCCTTGTTCGGATGGAAGAAAATAATTAGCAAAAGCTAATCTATTACACCAGCAAGGTTCTCCACGACGTCAAAACAGGATACCCCAAGAAGCAAAAGCTTGTCTACTCCATGGTTGTGGTGGCCAAGCGACTGCAGTCCTACTTTCAGGCACATTCAATCATAGTTTCGACTAATCAACCTCTTAAGACGATCCTCAGGAGCCTCGATACATCGGGGCGGCCGCCAAGTGGGCCATCAAGCTTGGTAAATTTGATATTTCCTTCCAACTTCGGTCGGCTATGAAAGCTCAGGTGATCACCGATTTCATAGCAGAGTGTACTTGGAGATGTGAGAGACCTCTACAAATAGCCAACACACCTAAGGATGACACTGTTGAAGAATCAGAACCCGCCTGGACTCTCCATGTGAATGGGGCATCCAATCTTGCTGGTTGCAGGGTAGGCTTGATCCTGACCCACCCTAATGGGCAAAGCCTAGAATATGCACTTCATTTTGCATTCCAAGCATCAAATAATCAGGTAGAGTATGAAGCCCTTCTCACGGGACAGAGGATAGCTGGTGAGCTGGGCATCGGTCAGATTAAAGTCTTCTCAGATTTTCAACTGGTGGTTAATCAGGTGAAGGGTGAGTTCGAGGAGAGAGATCCGACCCTGGTCAAGTACTTGAGTAAGGTATGTAGCCTCGTAACTCAACTTAAATTTTTTGAGATCCCCCATATACCTCGAGCATAAAGTTCTCGGGCGGATGCCTTGTCATGGCTGGCCACCGCCGTCACTAATCCATCGGACCGGACCTTCATGGAACACCTACAAAGCCCAAGCATTGCTGAAGAGACATCAGCAATCCATTAGGTAGAGCGAGAGGCCTCTTGAATGGACTCCATCCTCGTATTCCTCAATGAAGGGACCCTGCCAGAAAATAAAGCCGAAGCCAAGCATGTGCTCTAGACTGCCTCAAAGTACATCATCCTCGATGGGATTCTGTACAAGCAGTTCATGCAACCACTACTCAAGTGCCTGGGGCTGTCGGACGCCAACTACGTACTCAGAGAAGTGCACGAGGCATCTGCAGCGACCACCTGGGAGGAAGATTCTTGGCCTACAAAATTATTCGATAGGGTTATTACTAGCCAACTATCCAGAAGGACACATTGAACTTCGTCAGAAAGTGAGATGCGCGCCAAAGATATTCCAACATTCAAAGGTGACCGGCTAGTCAGCTGACCCCACTAACCGCCCCCTGACCATTCGTGCAATGGGGAATGGACATCCTCGGACCATTCCCTCCAGCATCCAGCCAACGGAAGTTCTTGATTGTAGCCATAGACTACTTCACTAAGTGGGTGGAAGCCGACCCGCTGGCACAGATCACTGAGGCCAAGGTAGAGAACTTCGTCCAAAACTGCATCATCTTTCAATTCGGCATACCACAGGCAATCATCACTGACAATGAAAGACAGTTCAACAACCCAAAGTTCTAAGACTTCTACCAGTAATATCATTAAACCCACCAGTTAACATCAGTCGGACATCCCCAATCCAACGGGGAGGTCGAAGTCACCAATTGGACAATCTTGCATGGATTGAAGACCCGACTGAATAATGCCAAAGGCCTCTGGGTCGAAGAACTTCATTCGATACTCTGGGCCTATCGGACTACCTCCCGGACGCCAACTGGGAAGACTCCATTCAACCTAACCTATGGGAGTGAAGCCGTCATACCGGTGGAAATCTCCTTGCAATCTCTCCGTATTGATCATTTTGCTAAACTGGCCAATTCAAAATGAAGAAGGGCTAATCTAGACTTGCTCGAAGAAACTAGACACCAAGCGAATTTGAAGATGGCAACCTATCATCAAAAAATGGCCAGATACTACAACTCTTGAGTCAAGGTTCGAACTTTCCGGATCAGAGACCTAGTTCTGCGGAGGACGGAAATCTCCAGATCGACCGAGCAAGGAAAGCTCTCCCCTAACTGGGAAGGCCCTTATCGGGTGGTCGAAGTGGTCTGAGCTAGAACTTACCAACTCGAGCATCTAGACAGACGACAAGTGGCACGTCTATGGAATGTAGATAACCTCCACAAATATTATCAGTGAAGACCATAATTTTTTCTACGAAGAAGCCCGACCTCACTCGGCAAAGGCTCTAGGGTAGCCCACACCGAAAGTCCAACCTCACTCGACAAAGGCTCTAGGGCAGCCCACACCGAAAGTCTAACCTCGCTTGGTAAAGGCTCTAGGGCAGCCCATACTGAAAGTTCGACTTCGCTCAGCAAAGGCTCTAGGGCAGCCCACTCTGAAAGTTCAACCTCGCTCGGAAAAGGCTCTAAGGCAGCCCATACCGAAAGTCCGACCTTGCTCGACAAAGGCTCTAGGGTAGCCCACTCCGAAAGTCCAACCTCGCTTAGCAAAGGCTCTAGGGCAGCCCACTCTGAAAGTCTGACCTCGCTCGGCAAAGGCTCTAGGGCAGCCCACACTGAAAGTCCTCGCTCGGCAAAGGCTCTTGGGCAGCCCACTTTGAAAGTCTGACCTTGCTTGGCAAAGGCTCTAGGGCAGCCCACACCAAAAGTCTGACCTCGCTCGGCAAAGGCTCTATGGTAGCCCACTCCGAAAGTCTGACCTCGCTCGGCAAAGGCTCTAGGGCAGCCCACACCGAAAGTCCGACCTTGCTCGGTAGAGGCTCTATGGTAGCCCACTCGAAAGTCCGACCTCGCTCGGAAAATACTACTTGGGATCCTTAAACATTTGAGGGATTTCCATATAAATAACTAGTTTAAGGGTTCGGACTAGACCAACCCTTCAACACTTAGAAATATTTTCAAAGAAAAGAGCTCGGATTAAGCTAACCATGCCACATTCAGAAAAAAGTAAGTGCCAAAGATGTATATCAAAAGAAGAAAATATTTCATTCATTGACAAAAATTTTTATACAAAAAGGGGGCAGGCTTTTAAAACCAATCTTTAGCCTTGCCTGGCAGGTACAAAGAAAAATTAACTGGTAGGGCTTCGGCTTCAGCCTCCCATCTGGCATCCAAAGTCCCGATCGAAGCCTCTGATAGTCCCGCTTCAGCAGTAGCTTTGACATCGACCCCAGGATCGGTCGGGCTCCCTTCTTCTTCGACCGGTCGACTCAGTTGTACGGTGGACAAGTCGATCTCCAGGAAGGCCTCGGATACCTTCTTCAAGCAGTCATCTTAGCAGTATGCATAAGTCTCCGCTCTGGCCTCCCTAAGCTCATCGACAAAGCTTGCAGAGGCCTTGTACTCCTTTATGGTGTCATGGATCCGCTCCACCACCAGATCTTTGTCCTCCCTTAACTGGGCCATATAGTTCGCCGACGTCGCTTGGAAAGCCCAAGTGCTCCTTTTGGCTTCGGTAGATCGCTCCTCCTTGTTTAGCCGACGGACTAAGGAGTTGATCTTCACCTTTTTCTTCTTCAACTTAGCCTCTCGCTCGGCTAGTTGAGTTTGCAGGTCCTCCACCTGCTTCTTTGAAGATTCGGCTTCGACCTAATTGGCTGATAGCCTCTCCTCCGTCGTCATTTTGGCCGCCTCCGACTCCTCAACCTTCTTGGCCATGGCCTTTGTCACGTAGAGCATCTCGTCGAGACCATCATTCATCAACAAGATGCCATGGAGAAGCTGCAAGTAAAAAACTGAGTTAGTCATGTACAAAGAAAGAAGGATGGAAAGAAGAGGGTAAAAGAGTGATGACCTACCCTCATTAAGTCATGGTAGGCACCCTTCGCCACCTCATTCAACTTTCATCGAATCAACTCCTCCTAGTCGGCTTCTATCATCACCCCTCTGAGCAGGTCTTGGGCCTGCTCCGCATTGTGAAGGGCATGCCAGTGCCGATATGTCTTGTGGCTGACACCATCGGCCTCCTCTCCTTTGGCCACTCCCTTCCCTTTATCCACGGGGGGAACCACTTCTGTCAGCTCAGTTGGTGGTGAGGCTGGGGCCATCGCCACATCAGTCAGCTCTGACAACTCTTGCTCCGATCGGGCAGTCGACTACCCGACAGGGGATGAAGGTCTTGATGCCCTTACCGCCAGTCGCTCCGACAGAGGCATGTTGTCCTTGTCGAAGTCCACCATCACAATGGTCGCGGGCCGTTCCTCCACCCGCTGCATCTTCAACCTTTCCGCGGTTGGCTCAGCAGACTGGGTGGCCCTTTTACTTACCACCTGCTGGGCCACTTTGGCTCTATCAAGCTTCATCTTTTCTCCTGTTATGAGGGAAAACCAAAGTAAGCCAGGGAAGCCCATAGAATAAAAAGAAGAACCGATGACAATGGCTCCTATCCTACCTAGGTATTCATGACGGCTAACTCCGACCAACTGGAGGCTGTCCTCCCAAAGTAACTCTAGCACCATGGTGGGGTCGATCCCCTCCATCTCACTGAAGTCAGCCTGGTGGCCATCAGCACTGCCTTTCCCTCGTTGGCCTTCGGCCTTGGTTCTCTCCAAGATGGTTCGAAGCCCCAAGGTTAAAGGCTATCCACGTAGAAGAATTTGGACTTCCATCCATGCATAGCCAACGGGAGACATCCTAGTATCCTTCATCCAGGGTGGGGACTGAACATCCACCACTTATGGCTCCTGAAGTCCTTCTTTAATATGAAAAAACTGGCAAAAAGGAAGCTTCTGGGTTTGGCTCCGGCCCTCTAGCATAGAACCATGAAGCAGCTGATTGCTCGAATGCTGTTCGGGGTCAGCTGCGTAGGGGTTATTGATGCGGGACAACTCTAAGAATACTAAATGTGTAGGAAAAAAATAGTAACTAGTTTTTTATGATTTTTATAATTTTTGTTTGTAGGCTAAACTCCAAAAGTAAAGTAAAGACTAGCAGGTAATTAGCAATTCTAGGAATCATCATGATCGCAAAGAACTCATGCAAGATAATAAGTAGCCTGGACCTGAGAGTTGAGAAACTCCCGGTTTAGGATAGCTTATCTTCATTGAATCAGAGATTAAAAGAAGGGAAGGATTCTTACCAGTCAGAGATTATAAATTCAGTAATGAAGGGATCACTCACACTTTGATCGGAGCCTAGATGAAGAAGCCTCGGTTCCCTTGAATTTGATGGCTGATTTGGGCGGTCCTGGAGGCAAAGAAGGCCTCCTCAGGAGAGGTGTAGCACCTCGGGGATCCTGCAAGTATCAAGGTCAATCAAAACAACAAATAAAAAAAGGAAAAAGGAACTAGGGTTTTGAAGGAATCGGGATTAGGGTTAAGAGATGGCAGCCAGGAAGGAAGAAGCTCCTTGTCTTGGACGGTAGCTAGGGCTTCCTTTCCTTGGGCGTGGCTGGTCTCCAAGGATGTAAAAGGATGCTAGGGTAGCAGGGATTTTGCCGGGGTACAAAAGGAGAGCACTTAAAGTAAAGAACCAAAACAAAACTCCAACATAAGGCAATGACTCAAAATTTCAGCAAGTTGTATTCATAAGAAAGAGATGATTACAAGAGGGGGAGGGGTAAGGTATTTATAGAGTTCCCATGCCCTTTCTAACTAGGGTTACACTTAATTTAACAAGCCTTTTCCTAATTAGATTACATGTCCTTTCCTAGCTAGGTTAGAATTACAAAGCTTAAAAGAACTAGAAATCCTAACTAGGTTAGGCTACTCTTCTCCTTCTCACTTAAGGACACCTCCCTTTGAGCTTGGACTTGGTCAACCCTCCAAGGATGCCTAGGAGGGAGTGTTGGGCTTCTAGGGGCAGCAAGGGGCCGGTCCAAAGGAGCTTGGGTGCATGGGCTTGGGCCTCTGGAAGCTAAGGTGGCCTGGTAGCCTGGTAGCAGGAATATTCCTTGGTATCTTGCTTCTTAAGGGCTTGGGCTTGGCACCTAGGCTTGATTTCTTTGGGCTAGGATGCAGGTGGACCTCTGGAATCATGGATCTCCTAGTCTAAGAATATACTCTGGCATCTGGAAAGGAATCTGGGCATCTGGAAGGAATTAGGTTCTCTTGAAGGCATCTTGGATCCTGTGGTGTCACACAAAATCCAATAATCTGATGTAGTGGCCTCTGACTCATGAATGAGGCCTGGTGGAACTCCAAAATAGGGTAACCTCCTCTCTTGTACAAAAATTGGACTCATACAAGACTTATACTGATGTACAAGACTCAATGTACTAGACTACGTTGAGGGTTGAGACAAATCAACTAACCTCAACTTATTACAGGACTCAATCTTAATTGATTACAAAATTTTCAAAACTTTGACACATGACTAAGTAAACCAGATAGGGCCCAACAATCTGTGTTTGATCTTGGTGCCCCCACTAGTTATCCTATATAAATTTAAGATTTCGACGAAGAAGTCACATAGTGGGAATCTAAGACCTGCCTTAAAATGGTCTTCGTACATCGGAGGGCTCCCGGCCTCAATGGTCCGGTCACCCTCCCCTTTGGTCCGGGATGGTAAGATACAGGGTAGAAGGTATGTTATACTTAACCCTAATGGCTTCTACCCATTCCCGAGTCATCTTAGACTGGATATCATTAGGGCCTCGTTCTCTATTCCTATGGATGGAACTATGGCCGCCAGAGGCCATTATTATAAAGTTTGAAGAAAGGGGGGAAGACTAACCTGAAAACTGGGTTTCTAAGAAGATTAAGGTAGTGGAAAGGGGACGCTCTTTCTCTCTTCGAATGCGAATGCAGCAGGAAGCTTCCCCCGGGTTCTCAACGCCTCCTTTTATAGCCCTTGGAAGGAACAATTCGAACCGTCCCTCGAGTGCCATGACTCAGCCATCAGGCGGTACGACTCCCTACGTGGTGGAAGCCGAGGCGATGGAAGGAAGCACATTTGAGCCGCGATCTGCGTGATCGCCAGTCCAGCAGCAGAGAGCTCGCCCTAAACACGGCACCAACCACCCAGATGTCGCCACGTCACTCAAGTCGCATCCGAAGCCCGACGGTCGAGCGGGCCAGGCTGGCCACTCGTCATTGCGCCCCATTTGCATTAACTACCTTCTCCCGCCTCCAATGCAGGGCTGACACATGTCTCGGGCGCAGGATTCTGGAGTGGAAAATGACCAGATGCAGTCCGCCTGATCAGATCAGCGATCATCCCAAGAACAGATGCATTAAATACGAAATGATACTCTCGTCCTTCGAAGCTACAGGTCCTCTCGAAGGCCAAGAGCAAGGGGCAACTGTTATACCTGATCGGTTTACCCTTGATTCAGACCGGCGCTGATGGTCCTTTGGCCTGGTCGAACTGAAGGCCCGACCAGCCTACTTCAGTAGAGGCCTGACCGGGCACTTCAATAGAGGTCTAACTGATCCACTTCGGCAGAGGTCCGACCGATCCACTTCATCAGAGGCCCGACCGGCCCACTTCAGCAAAGGTCCGACCAACCCACTTCAGTAGAGATCTTATCGACCCACCTCAGCAGAGGTCCGACCGACCCACTTCAGCAGAGGTCCGACCGACCCACTTCAGCAAGGCCCGTATTAGTCTAAGGCAAGCCGCTCCAAGGATGGCCCGGGGGCTCTAGAAGTCCCTTTCAGCTGGTACCAGAATTCTGTTATAATAGAATCCTGACACATCAGCGCTACTACTCTACGAATCCCACAACGCCACCCCATCTTGGTGCCACATGGCCACTACACAGATTCTTCTAGGAGTAGATAGGTTATTCCCTGCTTAGCCCCTAACAGATTCTGGCAAATTCTTCTAGGAGTAGATAGGTTATTCCCTGCTTAGCCCCTAACAGATTCTGGCAAGGTTCCGCATCTAAATAAGGTAAAACGGGGGACTCCGAGCGGTAAAGAGAACTTTTTCCTTTTCCACGAGCTTATCTCCTTCGATTCCTCCATTCTGTTGCTCTAAGGCTCCCATTAACTTAGCCATCAGTGTGTTCCGTCGGAACACCAGCGACTCGTGGAACTTTCTTGCAGGAATCGGGAGATGCGCACTCCGGCCAACTCCAGGAACCCGATCCGGGAGATTCAGCGGCAACACGTGTAAAATTTAAAAATGAGACCCTTAGATTTGACCTTCCTGTCTCTAGCTTTCTCCAATCCATTCACCGAGACCAAAACACAATCATAGCAATGAAATGACGATCTTGGTGATTCCTGGAGACGCAAAGTCCTTTTAGCTGGGGACCATGGACCAATATAGCTGTGCGACCGTGCAGCCTTGCAAATATACGTGTTTTATTTTTCGTTTTACATTTGCATTATGGGAAAGTCTCGGGTTCATGTCCAACAGAAATCATATTTAGTTGGGGTCCATGTTACAGGGCGTAAATAAAGCTGTCTTTTTTTTCTTCTTTTTTTAATGATGAAAGGGATGGTTCATATATTTCTAGTATTATAAGTATGAATATATTCAATATTTTTTTTGATAAAATAAATCCGATAAAATAAAAAAATAAATATTACGGTAGTGTATCAGAATGCAGGAAGGGGAACCATGCCTTTCCGAGGTAGTAGAATGGTGGGTGGTGCTGCAGCATCCCATCCCATTAAACTTCTGTATAGGCAATATTTAGTCACACAATGGGATGGAAGATAGTGGCCTAGTTGGACTTTGGAATGCCAAAGATAGAGACATGATTGTGGTAGCGTGAGATGCAGGCGTCAAGTGTTCGAAATCGCATGCTGCTTTCCATTTGTTAAGGCTTAAGGAATGCCTATAATGGATCCTCTCTCTCTCTCTCTCTCTCTCTCTCTCTCTATCTATATATATATATATATATATATATATATATATATATATATATATATATATAGCCAGATCACTTGTCTCCGGAGCCTTGACATCATCAGTCATCCTGCTGGTTTACATATGACTGCTAGATCACTTGCCCCCGGAGCCTTGATATCATCAGTCATCTTGCTGGTTTCTTGAGTAGGATGAGGTCCTCTCGGATGCTCTTCATGAATGGAAATCTATAAGGAAACCCAGATCGAGGGTACCAGCGAGTATACTTTGATGCTCAAATCAGTTGGATGATTTGGATAACAGCCGGAGCTACGAAAGATAATGACGAGAGAGCCAGAAAGTGAGCCTGTGAGTGTGTGGTAGCTAGCATACCTATCCGAAGGTCCTTCTTACCTATTTGTGGAGTTACTCCGTATAGCTGAATATCGTTTGGGAGGTAGCCTCCTCTGATATTTTGTAACGGATTCTGATAAAATGTCAAGATCTTGTTTCCCATATCTTTTCTGTTATGATCATGGTTGCTAGGATAATAGCCTTTGTTGAAATATTGTATGTCATGATTCATTAGAAAAGCTCTGCTTGGCCTATGAGGCTCTAGTAGGCTTGTTAGGCTCTAATCGACCTGAAAGCTCTGCTTAGCCTGGAGGCTCTAATCGGCTTAGAAGCTCTACTCAGCCTGAGAGCTCTGCTTTGCTTAGAGACTTTAGTCAGCCTAGAAGCTCTACTTGGCTGGGAGCTCTGCTCGGCCTGGAGGAACTAGTCGACCTATAAGCTCTACTTGGCCCGAGAGCTCTGCTCGGCCTGGAAGCTCTAATCGGCTTGGAGCTTTGCTCGACCTAAGAGCTCTACTGGGCCTGGAGGCTCCAATCGGCTTGTGAGACTCTAGTCAGCCTATGAGGCTCTAGTTGGCTTAGGAGCTTTGCTCGGCCTACAGGTGCTAATCAACCTAGGAGCTCTACTCGGCTTGGAAGCTCTGCTTGGCCTAGAAGCTCTAGTCGGCCTGGAAGGCTCTAGTTAGCCTATGAGGCTCTGGTCAACCTGGAAGCTCTACTCAACTTGGGAATTCAGCTTGGCCTAGAGGTTCTAGTTGGCCTGGAAGCTCTGCTCAGCTTGGAAGCTCTAGTTGTCCTGTGAGTCTCTAGTTGGCATGGAGGCTTTGCTTTGTCTGGAAGCTCTGCACATACTAGTAGGCCTGCTATTTTTGTCAGGGCCAAACAAATCTATTATCGCTATAACAATATATATATACATATATATATACATATATATGCACAATATATATACATATATACATATATTATATATATATATATATATATATATATACATATATACATATATATATATATATATATATACATATATACATATAATATATACATATATACATATATATATATATATATATATATATATATATATATATATACATATATACATATATATTTATACATATTGTTGGCATGGAGTCCCTGGATCGGCGGTCGGAGCCGCTGTATCGCAGGACCGCTCTCTGGTTCACCTGCAAAACAGGTCCCTTGCGGGAGTTATTCCGACGGAGGACACTCTAATGCCTAAGTCAGTGGCGGATTTTAGCCACAAAATGGGCAAGATGTGGAGAGTGGGAGAGAAAAGGGCTCTTGGAGATTGTAAGCATATGTGGGCGAGAATGTTTGCGTGTACCTCTCCAGCAATCCTTCTTACCCTTATTTAAAGAATGCCTCTGGCCTGTGTCCCGCTCTTTTTCTGGTGATCATGGGGAGCCAATCTCTCCCATGATTGGCGATCGTGGGTTGTCATTGAGCGGTTTCGACCAAATCGGAGACGTGGTAGCAAGAGTTGTGCGCCATGATCATGGCACAATGAGTGTCCATTGTAACCATTAGTTACAGTTGCCTTTCTGGAATAGATTGTGGTCCAAGCTTCGGATTTCCCTTCGCATGGACCGAAGACTTGGTATTTTCCTGAGGCTGGAGATCGTGTCTACGATGGGGACTAAAGTACGTGCCTTCGAAAGTCGATGGATAGTTCGGTCTTCGACCGGGGCCGAAGACGTTATCCAAAGGGCTGGCCTCCGGATGTTGTTGTCTGGTATAAAGCCTTGGGTTGCCCGCAATTGTCCTGTCCCCTTCTTGGTCTGAAGTTCGTAGTCCGGAGAAGTGGGCTTCGACCAGTCGAACCGGAGTTTGGTTTACAGTTGAACTGGGATATCCCAACAGTTGCCCCCTACTATCAGTTGTCGAAGCTGATATCTGCCTCGAGAAGTGAGAGTATTAAGGCCTTGTCATTTTCCTCCTGAGAGACGGTGCAGTAAATGATTACGGGATCCTTAATTGGACTATCAACCACGATCTGAGAATCAGATGGTAGACAAGTTTCACTCCTGGATTGAGGAAGAGAGGAAAAGTGAGTGGCCCTAGGGCCATCTTTTCTTTTCCCGTTGCATGATGGTTGAGGTGATCTTTTGGTTGGGATTTGGATGGTTGTGGTGGCTGTCCTTTATCCGTTGGATGAAGGGTATACCTTATCCTGGCGGTCAGCTGCAGGTGGGTTACCTCCCATGGTAACCGTGGGTCAATTTAACCCTGACGGGGCTCTAGAGACCCCTACTTTTCTTTTGGGGAAGGGCGAAGGTCCAGTCAAGGAAGCTTCTTCAACCTCGTCTAATCCTACGCCTAAGTTGTTCGGACTACCTGTCCATTCCTCAGGTAGAACCTTCTTTCTGCTCCCTTGCTTCATTCCTTTGTCATGAAAGAGACTGTAGAGAGTCAGGGAAAACAGGTTGGGCCCTTAGGGGCCGGAGACATAGTAGGCCTGGAGTCGGTTCCCAGCTCGGTTTCTCATGGTAAGGCGGCCCTTCTTTGGGAATGCTACCGCATCCCTGAAGTTTTCCTTTGTCCTCCCTGCGTTCGAGGGGTGGGTGAACGAAGCTTTCCCGGGTGTATAGCCGTATATGAAGATAATCTGAAAGCTGGTCTTCGGTTTCCCCTGCACCCTTTCTTCATCAAGATCTTCCGCTTATACCAAGTGGTGCCAGCGTAGTTGACCCCGAACATCATCAGGAACATCTGTGGGTTCCTGGTTATGTGCAGCATTGCGAACATAGTGCCTAGGACCAATCTGTTCACGGCCCTTTTCGTCCTCAAGAGGGATTTCCACAGTAACGGATGGTGGGTGATGGTCCCAGATCAGGCCATAGGGTTATCAAGGATATGCCCAGCACCATCCATGGGTGGAAACCCATTTTTGTATTTGTGTTGTCTCTCAATTCATGGGGCTTCGATACGGTGTGGAAGAAGCCTCGCCTGACCATCAATGACGGGAAGGTCTTGGCGACCGACCAATCAAACTACAACCTCTTGGTCAACTCTGAAGTTGCTTCCATTCGAGAATTGATGGAGGAGAGAAATCTCCACCGGACGAGAATTAGCAGATTCCCCTCATTAGGTATAGCAATAGGACTTTTCGCTCCCATTTTTTGGATTTATTGTAGTCCAATCAATTGAAGTGAAATCCTTCACTTGCAGGTGGTGGGATGAGGCCCGAATTGAGCTGGCTCCGATAGACTTCGAAAAAGAGGGTGGCACAGGCCCCTCCTACCAGGTCTACGATGCGGAAGAAAGCTCGGAAGAATGGTCCCGAAGGGGACCAAAGCACTTCGTCTTCCCGGGGGACCTCAGGAGAAGACATAATAACTGTGGAAGGGGCTCCGTCAAGATCCCATCTAGTCGAAGCTCCATCGGTAGCCGTTTCCCCAATGCGTACCACGGGAAGCCCGCCTCAGAGAGTAGAAATGCCGTCGTTTTGCCCCCTGCTACTGATAGGGGTGAAGCACGGCAAGTCAAAGAAGAGTTCGCGTACGGGGCTTCCTCAGCTGGAGTCCGTTCAACGAACTCCTCGGAGTTTTTGCCTACAGGGGGATTGCTGGTCCCGACCGTAGCCAGGAAGGCACTGAAGGGTACACTTCTGCCTCACCACTTGGCTGTTTTTCAGAATCGGAGTCTTCCCAGGGTGTTCGATTTTGCCTTCTCCGCTCTGCAACAGGTATGATCCTGCCATTTCTCTTTATCTTGAGAATTGTTCGATTCCTGACTCCTCCCCCTTTCGATGTAGCTGGTCTACGACCTCACCTTCATGGAGGAGGGCCTGGGAAACGTAGACGGCCTCATTCACGACCTCAAAGAAGAGCTCTAGATTGCTAGGGCCGCTAAGGAAGTAGTCGAGGAGCTGAAGCAATCCATGGAGGACCGTCTTGCCAGGACGATTGATGAAGTCCGCGAACTGAAGGGCGAACTGAGAAGCGCTCATGTAACAATGACGGGGTAAGAGGTAGGGTGGAGGAGGAGCAGGAAGCAGGTCGAATCCCTGGAGCAGGTTGCCAGGGAGGATCAGGAGAAGATAGGGAGCCTGATCAAGATGGCAGAGGAGGCCTCCAGGAGGGCCGAAGAGGCGATCCTGGAGTCCAAAGCTGCTAAGAGGGAGTCTGCATCTTTGAAGAAGCAGATTGATGATGCCGTGGCAAACTTCAAGACGTCTCCGCAATTCCAGGCAGAGATCAATGAAGTAACCTTGTACGGCTACCTGGATGGCTTCAACGACGGACTCTCCAGGGTGAAGGGGGCCTTCCCTCACCTCAACCTTTCTAGCATCCCACCTTTCGATATAGCTGGAGAAGAAGAGGAGTGGAGGGGGCCGAAGCCATAGTAGAGGCCGAGGAGGTGCCATGCCCGGAGGAGGAGGCTGCTGTCCCAGTTAAAAATCAGGAGGTAACCCCAACTTTGACTCTGGTCCAGGAGGAAACTCAGGCTGGAGGAGTCCAAGCTGAAGGTTCTCCAATCCCAGCCCAGACTGACGAGGTCCTCTCGGAGCAAATCGATAAAGCAATTCAGTCCTGTGGCATGCAGCCTTCTTCTGCTGATGTTGAGTGACTTGGGTCACTCTAGATGTATTTTTCTCCTTTCTTTTTTGCTTGATCAATGAACTTTGTATGGTAGCTTTTCTAAATTTGGAATGAATTTTCCTTCCTTTGCATACATCATGTTGTGCCTTATGTGTAGCTCGAAACAATTTTACCGTTTCTTTTCTGCTTAGTCGAATAGCCATAGTCGAAGGACGTTCAGTCGATAAGAACCAGTTTTATCATTCTCTTTTCTGTTTGGTTGAGCAGTCGTAGCCGAAGGCCGTTCAATTGGTGAGGATGAACTCTGGAACGGACTAGAACTCCATTGCTGAAGACCGTCACATTCCTTTGGATGTTAGGTTTGTCCGTTAAGGCGGACAAGAGCCGTTTCTCCGCCAATCAGTGATCTGGGAGATCTGATTGTGATTATTGCTGTCCACATGGCACGTCGATATTTGTATAGTCATGATTTCTTGCACCTTGTGAGCCTTCGGGTCTCCTTTTTTCAAAAAGAAGCCATTGATGATGCCGTCGCATGACGAGGACTTCTCCGGATTCGAAGCGATGCCAGTTATTGTCCTGGAGGTGGCTCCAAGCAACTTTCCTGATTCTCGAAGCATCGCTCGGACATGTGGCACTTTCTAATGCGGCTGGGAAGGACGTGGGGCACGCCTCCCTGCAGTCGGTCGTGGGTGCAGGATTTCTATAAATAGGACCCTGCCTTCCATTGTCAAAGGTCATCATTTTCATAGGCTTCTTCCCTCCTTTAACCATGAGGTTCAACACTTCTGAGCTCTGCCATGCGGCGAAGAGGAGGGCTATTGACCCAAAGAGGAGGCAAAGTCCGGAGTCACCCAGGCCAGGAGACGAAGAGGAGGAGCCTCTCGTGGACCGTCTCGAGAAGAAGGTCCGCCTGCTGGAGGCTCAGTTGAGGGAAGCCTGGGCTCAAGTCACGGTGGCGACCACGACGGCGGAGGAAGCAAAGAAGGAGGCGGCGGAGGCCATCACAAACTTCAAAGCTTTTGACGCCTTCAAGGACGAGCTCACCGGGGTGGCCTAGACTTCTTCCACCAGGGGTTTGAGAGTGCCGGAGGAAATCCTCCAAGTTTTACAACTTGAAGGGCTTAGACAACACCAAACCCTCCGTTCCCTTCCCTGGCCACGAATTCGACTCTGACTCCGATGAGGGGTTGGACTCGAGTTCGGACGGGAACCCCGGGGGCCCTTCGTCGTCCCACCAAGTCTCTCCCCAACAGTACGGGAAAAATCCATCGGGGAGTTATTGAAAGTTTCCCAAATTCTGTTGCTGCTACTCTTTTTTTTTTATATATATCTCTCTTTAAGAGAGTTTCTTTTCTTTTTTCTTACTCTCTTTAAGAGAGTTTCTCCTTTCTCCTTTTTTTTTTTGTAAAAAATTGAAAGGAAAGAAAATCTTTTATGTTACCTCTTTCCGTGCACTCTTTGCGATGATTATTGTGATGTAGACTCCATAGATCACTTTTGGTCCTCAGGAAAGAAGTGAGGTCAATTGGAACATTTTGAGAATGTTTATTGTTGACAGAAAGGATGACAATAGTCCTTTTAGGCACGTGTTCAGATTTTCCGTAGGGTAAGGTGTATACACCATCCCTGTGTACTTTCTGTCATGATTAAGGTAGGCTGTTCAGGCCCGCCTCGGTGCATGTTCGGATTTATCGTAGGGTAGGTTACGAGAACCATCCCTGCACTTTTGATCTTTTTGGTCGCCCGGTTAGACCATCCATTGCGCTCATCGGGCATACCGATAAGGTGGGTGGATCAGACTCTCCTTTGCACAGTTGATCGATTTTTCAGATCGGGTCATTCAGGCTGTTGTCGTTCAGTCAATGCAACTAGCCGTTCTGAGTTGAGAAGCTTTGCACATGTGTTTTTGGAACTTTTTCATTTATAGTATTTGCGAAGGTTTTGTACATTCCATGGCCAGGATAGGACCTTCCCCTCTAGGGTCTTGAGTCGATATGTCCCTAGTCGAATGATTTCTTCGACTTAGTATGGACCTTCCCAGTTGGGGAAGAGTTTACCCTATTTCATGGCCTGGATACTTCTGCTCTTTGCAATACCATGTCCCCCATGCGGAAAGTTTGCTCCTTCACCCTTGAGTTGTAATACTTAGCGACCTTTTGTTGGTATGCCGCCATTCTTATCTGAGCCTGTAACCTGGTGCTTGATAGCAAATCAAGATCAATCCTCTACGATCGAAATTCTCAGGCTCTTCATAGTTGTCAATTCTCAGGGACTGTAAGGAGACTTCAATGGATAGTACGACTTCGGTACCGTAGGCCAGGTTAAACGGAGATTCGTCGGTGGCCGTTCTCGAGGTAGTTCGGTATGCCCAAAGAGCAGAGGTCAGTTCTTCGACCCAAAGTCCTTTAGCGATGTTCAGTCTTGTCTTTAGACCATGGAGAATGGTCCGGTTGGTGACTTCGGCTTCTCCGTTGGACTATGGATGAGCAACGGATGTTAGCCGATGCTGGATATGGTACCGAGCGCAAAAGTCCTTGACCTTCGGGTTGTCGAACTATCTCCCGTTGTCTGTAATGATGACATGTGGAATGCCGAACCTAAATATGATGGAATTTTTTACAAAATTCTCCATCTTGCCTTTCGTGATCTAGGCCAATGGTTCAGCTTCTACCCACTTCGTGAAATAGTCGATGGCCACCAGGAGAAACTTCCTTTCCCCTGATGCTGGTGGGAATGGGCCAAGAATGTCCATCCCCCACTGGGCAAAAGGCCATGGGGCTGCCAGCTGAGTCAGGTAACTCGTAGGTTGTCTCTGTACATTGGCGTACCTCTGACATCGGTCATACTTTCGCACGAAATCTACTGAGTCCTTCTGGATGGAGGGCCAATAATACCCCTGTCGAATGATCTTGTACGCCAGAGATCTGCCTCCCAAATGATAACCACATATGCCCTCGTGGACCTCTCTCAAAGCATAATCTGCATCGGTGGGTCCCAAGCATTTTAGCAGTGGCTGGGAGAACGATCTCTTGTAGAGGGCTCCGTCTAAGATGACGTACTGAGACGCCATCCAGCGGATCTTCTTGGCCTCTGCCTTATCTTTCAGTAGTTCTCCCTCATTCAGAAACCTGATGATGGGATCCATCCAGCTTGGCTCAGTGTTGATCAGCGCACCTCTACAACCTCCTCGGCTATGTTGGGAGTCTCGAGATGTTCAACAAAGGTGCATCTGAGGGACTCTGGTGCTGTAGTTGCCAGTCGAGACAGTGCATCTATCCGGGAGTTCTCTGATCATGGAACATGGAAAATCTCAAAATGTTCCAATTGGGAAGATAAAGCCCGTACCTTCTTCAGGTATTGTACCATGGTTGGATCTTTGATTGCATATTCTCCGTTGACTTGATTCATAACCAGTTGGAAATCTGAGAAGGCTCGAAGTTGCCAGACTCCCAAATCCTTGGCAATCCGAAGTCCGGCAAGTAGGGCTTCATATTCGGCCTGATTATTGGAGGCGTGGAAGGAGAAACGGAGTGCGTACTCTATGGTATGGCCATCAGGTTCGGCCAACATGAGTCCAGCCCCGCACCCAGTAGCATTGGAAGTTCCATCCACTTGAAGCACCCAAATGGAGTTCGTCTCCTTCGGGGCTTCTTCTTCTACCGAAAAGGCTTCGTCTTCGCACCTCCAAGTGCACTCAACCAAAAAATCGGAGAGCACCTGGGCCTTCATAGCCGCTCGGGGTTGGAAGCTGATGTCAATTTACTTAACTTCGCAGCCCACTTGGCTATCCTTCCAAAAGTGTCCGGAGATCAGAGAATGGCCTTGAAAAGTTGATCAGTTAGTACCACGATGGCATGGGCCTGAAAGTATGGCCATAGTCGCTTTGCCACAATCACTGAGTAGATCAGCTTCTGCATCCTTGCATATCATGTTTCTGCATCATGCAGGACCTTGCTGATGTAGTAAATCGACTTGTGGGACCCATCTTCTTCCTTCCGGACAAGAACCGAACTCACTGCTTCATCTAAAGCAGAGAGGTACGGTAGAGAACCTCGCCTTCTTTTAGCTTGGAGAGCAATGACAGGGTTTCTAGATACTTCTTTAGTTCCTCAAAGGTAGCATGACAGTCTTCGGACCATTCAAAACCCTTTGATTGCTGGAGCACCTTGAAGAACGGAAGACATTTCTCGGCTGACTGAGAGATAAATCTGCTTAGGGAGGCAATCCTCCCTATCAACTGCTAGACTTCCTTCTTGCAAGAGGGATGTCTCATATCTTTCAAAGCTTGAATCTTCTCAGGGTTCGCCTCAGTCCCTCGTTTGGTGACAAGGAAGCCCAGGAATTTGCCCAAAGTGACCCTAAAGGCACACTTTGCGGGTTTAGCTTCATATGGTAGCGCCGGAGAGCACTGAATGATTCCTCCAAGTTGCGAATGTGATCTCTCCGGTGGAGGCTCTTGACGATCATGTCGTCAACATAGGCCTCCATATTTCTGCCCAGTTGCTTTTTAAACACCTTGTTGATCAGCCTCTGAAATGTCACTCCGGCGTTCTTGAGGCCAAACGGCATCATCTTGTAGAAGTAGAGGCCCTTATCAATGATGAATGCCATCTTCTTCTCATCTTGTGGATCCATTCTAATTTGATTGTAGCTAGAGAAGGCATCCATGAAGCTCAGCAACTGGTGGCCGACGGTAGCGTCGACCAGTTGATCAATCTTTGAGGGAGGGAAGCTATATTTTGGGCAAGCTTTGTTGAGGTCTGTATATTCGATGCAAATCCTCCACTTGCCACTAGCTTTCTTTACCATCACCATATTGGCCAACCACTCTTTGATGAACCCTGCCTTGAGGAGCTTGCCAACTTCTTCATCTACAGCTTGTTGTCTTTCGGGGGCGAAGCTTCTCTTCTTCTGCCGCACTAGCTTATACCCAGGGGTTACTTCCAGTCGATGAGTGATCACTTCGACAGGAATCCCGGGCATGTCCGAAGCCGACCAAGCGAAGACATCGGTGTTGTCCCTGAGGATACGGATCAGCTCCATTCTGGTTTCTTCATCAAGTGCACTCCCGATCTGCACAACTATGGAGGGATCTTCCTCTTTCAAAGGCACCGGAATGGTCCTCTCCATGGGCTCACCAAGATTTATAGTTTCATCCCTCAGATCTAGCTGATCCAGGATAGTCGAATCCTTGAAATGCCTGTCTTCAATCATCAGACACTACCATGCCATCCTCTGGTTTCCTCTAACCTCTCCAATACCGTTCCTGGTGAGGAGGAAGCGTACCAAGAGGTAGTAAGAGGAGATTACGGCCCGGAACTTGTTCAAGGCAGGCCGCCCTAGAATAATATTATATGCTGAGGGGATCCAGACTACCGTGAAGTTGATCGATAGTATCTTTTGTCGAGGTTTGGTGCCGAGGGTTACAGGCAGCACAATTTCTCCCTCGGCAAAAACTTGGTTGCCCCCAAAACCAGAAAGCAGTATGGGCAGTTTTTGCAGTTGATGTCTAGGCAAACACATTTTAGAGAATGCATTGTACATCAAGATATCTGTCGAACTTCCATTATCTACAAGGATCCGCTATACACCAAAATTGGCCACTACGATCGAAATTATAAGAGGATCATCATGTGAGAGCCAAACTCCCACAAGGTTGTCGTCGGAGAAGAGGATGGCATTGTTGTCTTTAAGTCGCTTTGGAGCATCGTCCTCATCCCTTCTCCCGTTGGTGGGTCAGTGTATCATCCCTACACATCCATTAGTGGGCCTTTGATTTCGCAATTTGGCCTCTTCAGGAAGTGGCTGGGGAGTAGTTGCTTCCAACCGGGGGCCTTGACGATCGATATACCGTCCCAGGTACCCTCTCTTGATGAGATCCTCAATTGCATCATTCAGCTAGATGCATTCTTCTGTATTGTAGCCGTGGTCCCGGTGGAATCGGCAGTATTTGTTCTTGTTCCTGACGGAAGAGGCCTTCTGGGACGGGACCGTTGGAGATAGTTTTCTTTTTCTATCTCCATGAGGATCTTCTCTCGAGGGAGGTTGAGGGGGGTGTAGGAGTCGAATCTTCCTCCTAATGCTTTGGGCTTGGGAGGGCTTCTTCGGCGGTCTGCATATCTGTCGCCATTGTTATTAGAAGTTTGGAGACCTTGTCCCCTGTTATTCTTCTTCTTTGAAGGGGGGTTCCCTTCAATCAATCGTCCATTCGCCGCCTGCTCTTCAGCATCGGTGTATTTCTGAGCCCTTGATAGGAGCTTAACGTAGCTTTTAGAGAACTTCTTATCCAGGAAGAAAGTAAGCCTGGAGGTATGAAGCCCCTTCTTCAGTGCTGACATGGCCACGTGTTCGTTGAGATCTAGGATCTCAAGCATGGCCGCATTGAACCTGGAGATATAATCTCACAGGCTTTCTCCTTCATTCTGATGAAGGAGGAATAATGTGTCCGTATTTCGAGGAGTCTTGCGGCAGGTTCTGAAATGCAAGACAAACAATTTTTCTAACTCGGAAAAAGAATCGATGGTACCTGAGCGCAGGCTCGAGTACCACATCCAAGCGAACTTCTTTAAGGTAGCTGGGAATGCTAGGCAGTACATTGCATTCGAAGCTCCTTGAATCATCATATGGGCCTTGAAGTTGCCCAAATGATCGAGGGGGTCGGTGGTGCCATCGTAGGGCTCCATCTGAGGAACCCTAAAGTATCAAGGGGTGACCTTGGTTATGATGCAGTCGGTGTAGGGTAGGCATAGGTCACCCACAATCAGGTCATCAGGATCCTTAAGATCCCACATCCTGTGCTCTCGCACCTTTGCCATCTCTGATTCAATGGCTCTAAACCTCTCGTCATAATCGGGAGTCTGCTTCGGTGCTCTCTCCATAGAAGTGGAGTCTCCGGAGGAGGGTGAGGGAGTTTGCCTAGGCCTCTTCCTTTTGTGCGGGGAATCGATGGACCTGGGCAACCTCGAAGTTCGGCCTTCAGGAGAGGGCCGAGAATGGGGGGAGGGAGGCGCGGAATCCTCCCATGGAGCTCTCCTTCTTCGGGATCAAGAGCTATGTCTAGAACAACTGGTGGTTTGGCCACCGGAAAGGCTCTGTGTTGGAACTCTTGAGCCATGGCCGTTAGATTGGCGACCTGGTTCATAAGAGCTTCAAACTGCTGCGCTCCCATAACAACTGTGGGAGATGGAGCATCGTTCTCCTCTAGGGGTGCACCCCCGTGAGACGGAGCACGACTCCGGCTTATAGAAGCAATTGGGGCTTTTTCTCTTGCCATCAAAAATTTTTTTCTTCCCCTGTTTGGGAGGGAGCGTAAAAAATGTTAATGCCCCCTACCTAGCATGCCAATCTGTTGGCGTGGAGTCCCTGGATCGGCCGGTCGGAGCCGTTGCATCGCAGGACTGCTCCCTGGTTCACCTGTAAAACAGGTCCCTTGCCGAAGTTGTTCCAATGGAGGACACTCCGATGCCTAAGTCAGTGGCAGATTCCAGCCACAGAATGGGAAAGATGTGGAGAGTGGGAGAGGAAAAGGGCTCTTGGAGATTGTAAGCGTATTGGGGCGAGAATGTTTGCGCGTACCTCTCCAGCAATCCTTCTTACCCTTATTTAAAGAATGCCTCCGGCCTGCGTCCCGCTCTTTCTCCGGTGATCATAGGGAGCCAATCTCTCCCATGATTGACGATCGTGGGTTTTCATTGAGCGGTTTCGGCCAGATCGGAGGTGTGGTAGCAAGAGTAGCATGCCATGATCATGGCACGATGAGTGTCCATTGTAACCGTTGGTTATAGTTGCCTTTTTGGAACAGATTGTGGTCCAAGCTTCGGATTTTCCTTCGCGTGGGTCGAAGACTTGGTATTTTTCTGAGGCTGAAGATCGCGTCTACGGCGGGGACCAAAGTACGTGCCTTCAGAAGTTGATGGATAGTTCGATCTTCGATCGGGGCCGAAGACGTTACCTGAAGGGCTAGCTTCCGGATGTTGTAGTCCGGTATGAAGCCTGGGTTGCCCGCAATTGACCTGTCCCCTTCTTAGTCCGAAATCAGTAGTCTGGAGAAGCGGGCTTCGACCAGTCGAACCGGAATTTGGTTTACAGTTGAACCGGGATATCCCAACACATATATACATATATACATACATACATATATACATATATATACATATATATACATATATACATATATACATACATATGTACATACATATGTACATATATATACATATATATATATATATATACATTATTACATATATACATATATATATATACATCTATATATACATACATATATATATACATATTACTACATACAAATATATACATCTACATATACATACATATATATACATATGTACATACATATATATACATATATGTACATACATAATATACATATATATATATATATATATTATATATATAATATATTATATTATATATATATATATATATATATATTATATATATATATATATATATATGTAGTATGTATATGTATGTACTTATATATGTACATACATATACATACATATATATATATGTATATATATATACATGTACATACATATATGTACATACATATATATACATGTACATACATATATGTACATACATATATATACATATATGTACATACATATACATATATATGTACATACATATACAAATATAATATATAGATACATATACATATATGTACATACATTACATATATATAATAGAATATTATATATATATATAATATATAATATATATATATATATATAATATATAGAGAATATATATACAGATATATGTACATATATATACATATATATATGTACATGTATATGTACATATATATATATATGTATGTATATATATATGTACATATTATAATATATTATTAATATATATATGTATATATATATGTACATATATAATATAATATATATTAATATAATAATATATATGTACATATATATAGATATATATATATATATATATATATATATATATGTACATATATATATATATATACATATATATATATATATATATGTGTGTGTATGTATATATACATATATGTATACATACATATGTGTATGTATATATACATACACACACATATAATATATACATATACATGTGTATATATATATACATATGTATATGTATGTATATCTATATGTGTATATGTATGTATATCTATAGCATATGTATGTATATATACACGTACATATATATATTTATACATATATACACGTACATTATATATATTATATACATATATAAATACATATAATATATTATATACATATATTAATTACATGATATATTTATATACATATATACATATATATATATATTTATATATATATATATATTATATATTATATATTTATGAATATATATATATATATATATATATATATATGTATATATAAAACATATATATATATTTATATACATATATACATACATATAGAATATATATATATATATATATATACATACATATATATATATATATATATAACATAATATATATATATATATATCTATATACATACATATATATATATATATATATATATATATATATATATATATATATATATATATATAATATATGTGTTGCCGATCTCATCACGGTGGCCTGTAACTCTTGGCGGAGGAGCAGGAGGGCCCGGCTCGACCTCGGTCAAGGTGGACCCTTCTTGAGGTGACACCTGGCGACGGAGCGAGGGGCCGCCAGCTTCGGTCGAGGTGAACCCTCCTGGGTGGACACTTGGTGGAGCAGCAGAGAGGGGCTCGACTTCAGCTTAGGTGGACCCATCTTCGGGTGCCACCTGGTGAAGGAGCAGAAGGGCCCAACTCGACCTCGACCGAGGTGGACCCGTCTTCGAGTGCTACCTGGCGAGGAAGCGAGGGACCGCCAATTTCGACCAAGTGGACCCGTCTTTGGGTACCACCTGGCAGAGGAGCAGGAGGGCCTGGCTCGTCCTCGACCGAGGTGGACCCGTCTCGGGGTGCCACCTGGCGAGGGGCCGCCAGCTTCGGTCAAGGTGGGCCCCTCTTGGGTGGACACCTGGCGGAGTGGCATAGAGGTGCTCGACTTCGGCTGAGGTGGACCCGTCTTCGGGTGCAACCCGGCGGAGGAGCAGGAGGGCCCGGCTCTATCTCGACCAAGATGGACCCATCTCGGGGTGCCACCTAGTGAGGGAGCAAGGGGCTGCCAGCTTCGACCGAGGTGGATCCCTCATGGGTGGACACCTGGCGGAGCGGTAGAGAGGTGCTCGACTTCGGTCGAGGTACACCCGTCTTCGGGCGCCAGCCGGCGAAGGAGCAGGAGCACTTCTTCTCGAACGGGAGATCGTTTGAAAGAAAAAATCCACGTGGTACTAACCATGTCCAGCTGGACCTGACACGCGCCCCACGTCAGCGATGTTGCCATATCAGTTATCCCCCATCCCCATGTTCCATCGAGGCATCGTGGCTCGGGACATGGGGATTTAATATGGAGATGACGTGGAGAAGGCAAAAATCTCGCACCATAATTGCCATGATCCCTGCCGCCGCTTCTGTTGTGCCCAAGACCTTATGAGAGGTTGCCACGTGCGCGCGTCTGATGGGCCATTAATGTGCCATTTCAAAAATGAGGAAGTTTTCATTGGACCAAAGCATCGATGTCGGGCGTGCGTCCACGCGGCAGCTATCTGGTGGCTCGGAATGGAAAGAGGCATATGGCTGCTGTCGATTGAGTTTGAAAAGGAGGGGGACTTTCTGAAAATGATGTCCCTCCACTTTCTCGCACTCTGCCGGCGGTTGCAGTGGTTTTCCTTCACCTTCCCGGGATTGCCATTCCTCTGGCACAAAATATTTCGGTGAGTATCTGTGACCTCCTTCCCTTCTTCCTCCATCTCTTAGCCCTCGTGTCAGTTTTTCGCTTCTTCTTCTTCCTTCATGGCGCGTCGCCGCTATGTCTCCTCCAACCCGGACAAGGCTGGTCCTTCCCAGCTGAGGACTCCATCGCCTTCTTCCTCGGAAGGGGAAGAGATCCCCGACGAGGTCCGTAGGCGGCTCCAGCCTGGGGTTGTGACCATAGGCGTCCCTAGGGGTCCTAGGTCTCCCCCCGTAGTTTCTGCTCGTCCCATTTCTTCTCTTCCTCCTCCGGTGACCTCTCCCTCCGGCCCCTCCGATCATGCCTCAACGATGACCGACGATGACCTTTTTCTGCTCCGGGATGTTTATGGAATCCTGGGTTCGAATCATCTTTCCCTCCCGTGGCTTGGAGATCGAGTGACCTCAAGCAGCCCCGGGAGAATCGCCTTCTACGAGGACTTCCTCCTTGGGGGTCTTCGATTTTCCCTTCACCCATTTTTCCTCTCTTTTCTCAGTCATTACCGTCTGGTCCCGGCCCAGTTGGCTCCTAATGCCATCCGGGTCATATTTGCCTTCATCGTCTTCTACCACTTCCACGGGTTTGTTGCCCGTTTCTCCCTCTTCAGGGCTTTTTTCATCCTGAAGCGCTACTCCACCGATAATGGCTGGTGTACATCTCACCTCGGCCCTAGGTGCCTCGGTTCACCTCACCCTTCGTCGATCAAGGGCTGGAAGAACCGCTTCTTTTTTGCCTCGGTCGAAGATGTTGACTGGGCCTGGAGCGAGCCAGATCGGTCTCCGAACTGGAACTCTTAGGTCAAGCTAGCGGACCAAGAGGTCTTTTCACAGCTGCTGAGTGATGCGGTCCCAGCCCTCAATGTTCTGCTCTCAGAGCAGAACTTATTCGAGGCAGGGATCAGTCCCATCCGGGAGCTGGATGAGGCTTGGATCTCCCTCCCTTGATTTCTTTTTCTGCTCTGTATTCCCCTTCTTTTGAACTGGCTTGACTGACCTCTTTTTTCTTAGGTATGAAGTTTTCCGTGGAGAACCTGATAGAGGGCATCGTGCAGAAGGATGCTGCCGAAGGGACTGAACCCCCGACAAAGAGGGCTCGCACTGAGGCGAGCTAGGTGCCTGCACCTACCTCCATCACTGGCCCTGGAGCAGTGGCTCCTGCCTCCAGGCCACCTCGGGCCTGAGCGCCCGATGTCCTTATCGTCAACCTCGACAGGGCCGGGGAAGAGAGGGGGTCGAAACCTCCTCGGGCGGTGCCTGCTCCAGCCGCTGCACCGGCCACTTCTGCGGTGGCCACCAGGGCGGTGGCAGCTCCACCGATAGCCGCACCACTTGGCGAAGGGACGGCCACCGTGCTTGCTGCCAAGGCACCCATTCTGCCCCCGAGTCTCACCAACTGATGCTCTGTGATATGCGACTAGGGCCTCGTGGAGAAAGTCATGGAGTTTGCCAGTACCTCCCGGGACCGTCATCTAAGGGGCGACCGGGACTACAATGAGGTGCTGCTCGGGATCCTCCCGTAGCTTTTTACAGTAAGTTCTAAGCTCTAACTCCTTAAAGTTCCAATTGGATTGTCCTAACTTCATTTTTCTTTCGATGCAGATTGGGACGGACGTGCTGTTGCTGAGGAACTTCCTCGCCGGCTACACCAAGAAGGACACCGAGAAGGAGGAGAAGCTTGGCAAGCTCGTAGCTGACGTCAAGGATCTCATGGAGAAAGGGGTCGAGCTGCGAGGAAATAACCAGGCTCTCCGAGCCGACCTGGTCCACACCGAGGGGCGCGTCAAGGAGCTCGAGACCTCTCTATCGAAGGAGAGGATCTCGAACCAGTGCCGCAACAAGGAGGATGCGGCGGAGAAGAGCTCCTACATCAACGGGCTACTGGAGGTGTCCAAGAGGGAGGCGCAGGAGGCTGTGCCGAGGTTCCGGGCCTCTGAGGAGTATATCACCGAGGTGCGGGAGGCTGCTGTAGACTCCTTTTTGAAGGGGTTCCAGGTATGCCGGGAGAAGGTTAGCTCCTTCTATCCCGAGCTCGACCTCAGCGGGGTCGTACTCGGCGGCAAGAGGCAGGAGCCCACCGGAGGAGCTTCGACAGCGACCGGTGAAGAGGCGGCGACTCCTGAGCAGCCTCCAGTCGACGGCACCGGTGGAGAGAGTGCCCCCCAGCCCGAGGAGGATGCGACTGTGCCGAAGTAGCTCCGCGGCGTTTTTATTTTCCTTTTGTATTTTTTTTCTTTGGGGTCTCCCGGCCTGTCGAGGCCCCTCTTGTGTAAGGAACTTTAATCATAATGAAAATATCTTTTCATCAAATCGTTCCTTCTATCTCTCTTTCTTTCTTTCTTTCTTTTTTTTATGCATATTCCAGACTGAACCCCGGTGCTAGCTACTGGGACTAAGTCCCGTAGTGCATTCCGAGCTGAACTTCGGAATTGCGTGGGCAAACTTAGTTCTGCCCCACCTTCTAGACCGAAGTATGGGACCTCCGAACTGAACCTCGGGGCCGCAGGCTGGATCTGAGACTTGCACGGCTTGCCGAGCTATTCTCCGGAATTGCATGGGCAAATTTGGTTCAGCCATGCCTTCCAGACAGAAGTCCAGGACCTCCGGACTGAACCCCGGGGCCGTAGGCTAGATCTGAGACTTGCACGGCTTGCTGAGCTATTCTCTGGGATTGCATGGGTGAATTTGGTTCTGCCCCACCTTCCAGACCGAAGTCCAGAACCTTCGGACTGAACCCCATGGTCGCAGGCTGGATCTGAGCCTTGCGCGGCTTGCCGAGCCATTCTCCGGGATCATGTGGGCGAATTTGGTTCTGCCCCACTTCTATACTGAAGTCCGGGACTTCCGGACTGAACACCGGGGCCGCAAGCTGGATCTGAGCCTTACATGGCTTGCCGAGCTATTCTCCGGGATTTTATGAAAGGGACATCGTGCCTTTGCGGGTCTTTCACCGTGTCCATGCTCGTTGAACTTAGAGCTGGGTGGCCTTCACCTACGAGACGAGAGCAAGCATTTGATGAAAAAGATTTCATTGCCAAAGCTCAAGGAGCCTTACACTATTGGTAATACATCCTCAAGTTTGAGGCATTCCAGGTTCGAGGGAACTGGGATCCGCCTAGCTCCTCCAGGTAGTACGCCCCATGAGGAAGTGCCTCTGCCATCCTATAGGGGCCTTCCTAGTTTGGGGAGAGCTTTCCACACTCCCGTGGCTGGGAAGCTTCAGCGTGGCGGAGCACCAAATCCCCCGGGCGGAAGGACTTCGGTCGCACTCTAGAGTTGTAGTATCTGGCCACTCGTTGCCGGTAGGTAGCCATTCGAACTCGAGCCCTGTCCCTCATTTCTTCAAGGAGGTCCAGGTTCAGCAGCATCCTGGCAGGGTTCTCCGCCTCGTCATACTGTTCCACATGCAGGGTCGGTAGGCTGAGCTCAACTAGGATAACCGCTTTTGCTCCGAAGACAAGGTTGAACGGGGTCTCATCCATAGCCGTCCTTGGGGTAGTGTGGTACGCCCAAAGGACGCTCAGGAGCTCTTCCGCCCACCTACCCTTGGCTTGGTCCAGTCTTGTCCGGAGGCCTTGCAAGATGGTCCTATTCATTCCCTTGGCTTCTCCGTTTGTCTGTGGATGCGCCACCAAAGTGAAACGATGATGGATGTCGAGGTCACTGCAAAACTCCTCGAACTCTCGACAATCAAATTGATGTCCGTTGTCGGTGATAATAGTGCGCGGTAGGCCAAAGCGGCAAATAATTGACTTCCAGAGGAACTTGGTGATGTTTGCCTCTGTGATCCAGGCCAAGGGTTTGACCTCGATCCACTTCGTGAAGTAGTCGATGGCCATGATCAAGAATTTCCATTGCTTGGATGCCGGAGGAAAAGGTCCTAGGAGATCCATGCCCCATTGAGCGAACGGCCATGGGGCGGAGAGCTGGGAGAGTAGAGCAGCGGGCTGACATTGCACCATGGCGTTCCGCTGACACCGGTCGCACCTCTTCACGAAGTCAGCTGCGTCTTCCTTCATTGTCTCCCAAAAGTAACCTTGACGGAGGGCCTTGTATGCCAGTGTCCTAGCCCCACGTGGTTCCCACAGATGCCCTCGTGGATCTCTTGGAGTGTGAGTGCGGCCTCTGCGGGTCTCAAACACTTGAAGAGAGGGTAGGAGTATGACCTCCAATACAGTAACCCAACCATTAAGACGAACCGGGCAGCCTTCCTCTTGATGAGGCCAGCCACCACGCGGTCCTCCGGTAAGGTGCCATTGGTGATGTACTCGATGTACTTGTCCATCCAACTGGGCTCTTGGTTGACTTGCTGAACCTCCATGGGTGTCTTGTAGCTCAGGGCCTTGAGGTGCTCGATGTAAGCGCGGCCCAACGATGAGTCCGGCAGGGTTGCAAGGCGGGAGAGTCCGTCCACGCAAACGTTTCCCCTGCAAGGTATATGGGATATGCTGAAATGCCGAAATCCTGCCGCGCTTGTTGTCACGAGCTCCAGGTACTTCATCATTTGGGGGTCCCGCGCCCCGTACTCTCTCGAGATCTGCTCGGCTACCAGCTGCGATTCGGTGAAGACCTTGAGGTTGGCCACACCCAACTCGCAGGACACTCTCAGCCTCGCGAGGAGCGCTTCATACTCCGCTTGATTATTAGTTGTAGCGAATTGGAAATGGAGCGCACATTCGGCGACAACCCCTTCGCCATTGGCGAGGATGAGTCTAGCTCCACTCCCATTGGAGTTCAAGGCTTCGTCTACATGAAGGACCCAGACGTCTTCCTATGGTCTTGGCCCCAGTTGCCGGTCTTTAAGGCTTTCCTCCACCCCCTTGCCCAGGCCTGCACACTCGACTAAGAAATCAGCGAGTACCCGTGCCTTCATGGCCGACCTTGGCCTGTAGGTGATGTCGAACTCGCTGAGCTTGAGCACCCACTTCGCCAAGCGCCCAGATGTGTCAGGTTGGCTGAGCACCGCTTTCAGCGGCTGATCCGTCAGGACAGTAATGGGGTGTGCTTGAAAATAAGGTCTGAGATGCTGAGCAGACACGATTAGTGCAAAAATCAGTTTCTCAAACCGGGAATACTTGAGCTCCACATCATGGAAGAGTTTGCTTGTGTAATACACCGGCCTTTGCATTCCCTTGTCATCAGTCCAAACTAGAACCGAACTGACGGCCTCCGGGGTGACCGCAAGGTATAGGAGGAGCTCCTCTCCTTCTTTGGGCCTGGAAAGCAGCAATGGAGATGCCAGTGTCCTCTTCAGCTCGTCGAACACCTCCTGGCACTCCTCCATCCAGGTAAAGTCGTTTATCTTCCTCAGTGCCTTAAAAAAGGGCCGGCAGCGGTCAGTGGACCGCGAGATAAATCGACTCAGGGCGGTGATCCGGTCGGTAATTCGCTGTACTTGCTTCTTGGAGGTGGGCTGCTCCATGTCTAGGATAGCCTGGACCTTCTCCGGGTTGGCTTCTATCCCCCTTTAGGTTACCATGAACCCCAGGAACTTCCCGGCGGACATGCCGAAGGTGCACTTCACCGAAGGCGCACTTCGCTGGGTTCAATTTCATCTGGTGAAGCCGGAGGTTACCGAAAGTCTCCGCCAGGTCACCGACATGGTCTGAAAGGGGCTTGCTCATTACCAGGATATCGTCCACGTACACCTGCATGTTGCGGCCAATCTAGTCTTTGAAGACTTTGTTGACCAACCGTTGGTACGTGGCCCCGGCATTCTTGAGGCCGAATGGCATCATCTTGTAAAAGTAGGTTCCGCGATCGGTGATGAAAGCAGTGTGCTCCTCGTCCTCCGGGTGCATTCAGATCTGGTTGTACCCAGAGAAGGCATCCATGAAAGAGAGGAGGCGATGCCCTGAAGTGGTGTCTACGAGCTAGTCGATCTTTGGAAGAGGGAAACTGTCCTTTGGGCAAGCTCGGTTGAGGTCGATGTAGTCCATGCAGATCCTCCACTTGCCGCTGCTCTTCTTCACCATGACCACGTTCACCAGCCAACTGGGATACTGTACCTCCCGTACAAAGCCGGTGGCGAGAAGCTTCTCCACTTCTTCATTGATGGCCTTCTGCCTCTCTGTAGCAAAACTCTTCTTCTTTTAGCGGACAGGGCGGCACCTTGGATCAATATTCAACCAGTGGGTGATGACTTCCGGGGGGATACCTGGCATGTCCGCAGTGGACCAGGTGAACAAATTAGCATTCGCCTGGAGGAAGTCTAGCAACTGGGCTCGCTCTTCTTCCGAGAGCTGGGCTCCTATCTGCACCGTCTTCTGAGGGTCCGAACCGAGAGGGTACGTCAGCAGGCGCTCCACGGGCCCTCCCCCTAGGGTCTTTCTCTCTTAGGTCGAGGTCGTCGACATCGGAGTCGAGCTCAGTGCTCCGGGCACCCGGGATTGTTTGCAGGCAATGCTGGACGGGCTGAGCCATCCCTCTCATTACTCCCATCCCAGAGGCGGTAGGAAACTATACTAGCAACCTCTTAGTGGAAATGACAGTGTCCAGCTGGTTGAGCCTTGGACGGCCGAGGATGGCATTATAAGGTGATGGGAGCTTGATGACGGTAAACATCATCATGACCGTACTCTACCGAGGTGGGGATTCGGCAGTGACAGGGAGAGTTATCTCTCCTTCGACCTCCACCGAATCTCCGGTGAAGTCCACGAGAGGGGTGTGCACCGGCTTTAATTGATCATGAGACAGATTCATTCGAGAGAAAGCAACGTAAAAAAGTATGTCAGTAGAGCTCTCACTATCCACCATAATGCGATGTATAGGATATTTCGCGATGGTCATCTCGACCACCACTGCATCATTTTTACATTTTCATTTTTATTCTCCTTTTCGAAGGGGAGTACATTCTCTGGGTCTCCTGCCTCTCGGGCTTTCTTCGTCGCACGCCCGATCCCCAAGGAGATCATGCCCACCGGCTTCTCCATTGGGCGATTGTCAATTACGGGGACCAGGGGAAGGGCTGCGAGCTGCTGACCCTCCATCGGGGCTTCGTTCACATGAATTTCCTGAGGTAGCCCCTCTTGATCAGCTCCTCAATCAACCGCTTCAGATTGCGGCACTCCTCCGTGTCGTGGCCATGCTTGCGATGAAATTGGCAATATTTTGTCTTGTCATAGATGCTCCTTGGGTTCTGAGGAGGAGGTCGGTGGAGGAAGTGCTCACCCTCAATCTCCATGAGGATCTTCGTACTGGGAGCAAGGAGAGGGGTGAACTTTCTCTCCGGGGTAGCGCCGCTCTTTGGCTTCGGACCTGGATGAAAATCTGTAGGTGGTCTAGGCCTCCGGTCCCGAGGACGTCCCTTGGGGCAGACTTCTTTGAAGGCTTCCCGTCCAGCTCTCGCCTGGTGCGATCGGCCTCCTCCACTCGGATGTACTTGTGGACACGGAGGAGGAGCTCAGAGTATGTCTTAGGGGGCTTTTTATCCAGGGAATACGTCAGGCGGGAGGTCTTGAGCCTATGCTTCAATGCCATCATAGCGACAGGCTCGTCCAGACTATAGATTTCCAGGGTGGCGGTCTTGAAGCGGGTAATGTAGTCCCGCAGCAGCTCCTGGTCCTACTGGTGGATAGAGAAGAGACTATCCATCTCTCTTGGCACCTTTCGGCAAGCGTCGAAGTATACCACAAACTTTCCTTCCAGTTGATGGAAGGAGCTGATAGATTTTGGCTCGAGACGGGTGAACCAAACTCGAGCAGCCTTCTAGAGGGTGGATGGGAAGGCAATGCATAGAAGAGCGTCCGTCACTCCCTGGACCCTCATGAGAGCCTTATAGCTCATTAATTGGTCCAAGGGATCGGTGGTTCCATCATAGGGATCTACCTGAGGCATGCGGAACCGACTCGGGATCGGTTCCTCTTGGACTTCCCGGGAGAAGGGTGGTTGGGCATTGTAGCACGCTGGATCCGCTGGGGAGCTCTGTATGTCGACAAAGCGGCGGGCGAACTGCACCAACTTGCGCTCATGCTCCTCCAGGCGCCTCTCGGCCTGGTGCTTGATGGCCTCATTAGTGGAATCTTCCACCAAGGCTGTTGGAGAAGGGGGTGCTGATCGGTCTCAGCGAGGGGCCTTGCCCCGATGGCACCTGCTGCACCGCGCTGCTTCGGCATTGTTGGCTGGGATCGACTCTCGTGATCCATCGAACCGGAGTAGTTCCTCTTTATGGGAGTCTGGTGACTCCCGCGGGGGTTGGAAACTACCCGTGGATGAGAGCGCCTGTCTTGGATGGAGCGCAAGCTTTCGCGGGGGCCCGTGGCTCGACCGTGGGGGTCCCTGGCTGGGGCTGAGTGGCTAGGGAGCACTGCTGGTGCTGCAGTTGCCACACAGCAGTGGTCAAAGTTTGCAGCTGCTAGATGACAGCTGCGAAAGGGCCGTCCACCGGGGATGGTTGAGGAGGAGGAGGTGGACTAAGAAGTTCCCTCTCCGGGCTACGCGGCCTTGAGGAGAAATAACTTTCCCCGCTCGGCTGGCAGATGCTTCGCGTCCACGCATCACCAC